>CM054392.1:17500-10017500 GCA_028858755.1 Ara ararauna | reverse complement strand
GAGAGCAATACAGGTGGCACCGTTGCGAAGCTTTCTGTGTGCAGAAGAGGTCCAGCAGCATCTTTCAGTCCTGGCTCTTCGCCTGTGGGAGCAGAGTCGAATCATTCGTGCACTCAAATTTGGGCAGCAGGACAGCCTGGAGCAGGCATCAAGGATGTATTCAAATGCACTTTGAGGTGGGGAAGCCAGGAGTGAGAGCAATACAGGTGGCACCGTTGGAAAGCTTACTGTGTGCAGAAGAGATCCAGCAGCATCTTTCAGTCCTGGTTCTTCGCCTGTGGGAGCAGAGTCCAATCATTCGTGCATTGAACTTTGAGCAGCAGGACAGCCTGGAGCAGGCATCAAGGATGTATTCAAATGCACTTTGAGGTGGGGAAGCAAGGAGTGAGAGCAATACAGGTGGCACCGTTGGAAAGTTTACTGTGTGCAGAAGACGTCCTGCAGCATGCTTCAGTCCTGGCTCTTCGCCTGTGGGAGCAGAATCCAATCATTCATGCATTGAACTTTGAGCAGCAGGACAGCCTACAGCAGGCATCAAGGATGTATTCAAATGCACTTTGAGGGGCGAAAGCAAGGAGTGAGACCAATACAGGTGACACCGCTGTGAAGCTTACGATGTGCAGAAGAGATCCAGCAGCATCTTTCAGTCCTGGTACTTCGCCTGTGTGAACAGAGTCCAATCATTCGTGCATTGAAAACTGGGCAGCCGGCCAGCCTGGAGCAGGCATCAAGGACGTATTCAATCGCACTTTGAGGGGGGAAAGCAAGGAGTGAGAGCAATACAGGTGGCATCGTTGCAAAGCCTACCGTGTGCAGAAGATGTCCAGCAGAATCTTTCAGTCCTGGCTCTTCGCCTTTGGGAGCGGAATCCAATCATTCGTGCTCTGAAAACTGGGCAGCCGGCCAGCCTGGAGCAGGCATCAAGGATGTATTCAAATGCACTTTGAGGTGGGAAAGCAAGGAGTGAGAGCAATACAGGCGGCAGGGTTGCAAAGCTCACTGCGTTCAGAAGAGATCCAGCAGCATCTTTCAGTCCTGGCTCTTCGCCTGTGGGAGCAGAGTCCAATCATTCGTGCATTGAACTTTGTGCAGCAGGAGAGCCTGGAACAGGCATCAAGGATGTATTGAAATGCACTTTGAGGTGGGGAAGCGAGGAGTGAGGGCAATACAGGTGGCACCGTTGGAAAGCCTACTGTGTGAAGAAGAGATCCAGCAGCAGCTTTCAGTCCTGGCTCTTCACCTGTGGGAGCAGAGTCCAATCATTCCTGCATTGAAGTTTGAGCGGCAGGACAGCCTGGAGCAGGCATCAAGGATGTATTCAAATGCACTTTGAGGTGGGAAAGCTGGGAGTGAGACCAATACAGGTGACACCGCTGTGAAGCTTACGATGTGCAGAAGAGGTCCAGCAGCATCTTTCAGTCCTGGCCCTTTGCCTGTGGGAGCAGAGTCCAATCATTCCTGCACTGAAATTTGAGCAGCAGGACAGCCTGGAGCAGGCATCAAGGATGTATTCAAATGCACTTTGAGGTGGGAAAGCAAGGACTGAGAGCAATACAGGTGGCACAGTTGCGAAGCTTACTGTGTGCAGAAGAGGACCAGCAGCATCTTTCAGTCCTGGCTCTCCGCCTGTGTGAGCAGAGTCCAATCATTCGTGCACAGAAAACTGGGCAGCCGGCAAGCCTGGAGCAGGCATCAAGGATGTATTCAAATGCACTTTGAGGTGGGAAAGCAAGGAGTGAGACCAATACAGGTGGCACCGCTGGGAAAGTTTCCTGTGTGCAGATGAGATCCAGCTGCATCTTTCAGTCCTGGCTCTTCGCCTGAGGGAGCAGAGTCCAATCATTCGTGCGCTGAAAACTGGGCAGCTGGGCAGCCTGGAGCAGGCATCAAGGATGTATTCAAATGCACTTTGAGGTGGGAAAGCAAGGAGTGAGAGCAATACAGGTGACACCGCTGTGAAGGTTACGATGTGCAGAAGAGGTCCAGCAGCATCTTTCAGTCCTGGCTCTTTGCCTGTGGGAGCAGAGTCCAATCATTCCTGCACTGAAATTTGAGCAGCAGGATAGCCTGGAGCAGGCATCAAGGATGTATTCAAATGCACTTTGAGGTCGGAAAGCAAGGAGTGAGAGCAATACAGGTGGCACCGTTGCGAAGCTTACTGTGTGCAGAAGAGGTCCAGCAGCAGCTTTCAGTCCTGGCTCTTCGCCTGTGTGAGCAGAGTCCAATCATTCGTGCGCTGAAATTTGAGCAGCAGGACAGCCTGTAGAAGGCGTCAGGGATGTATTCAAATGCACTTTGAGGTGGGGAAGCAAGGAGTGAGAGCAATAGGGGTGGCACCTTTCGAAAATTTACTGTGTGCAGATTAGATCCAGCAGCATCTTTCAGTCCTGGCTCTTCGCCTGTGGGAGCAGAATCCAATCATTCATGCGCTGAAAACAGGGCAGCCGGCCAGCCTGGAGCACGCATCAAGGATGTATTCAAATGCACTTTGAGGTGGGAAAGCAAGGAGTGAGAGCAATACAGGTTTCACCGTTACGAAGCTTACCGTGTGCAGAAGAGATCCAGCAGCATCTTTCAGTCCAGGCTCTTTGCCTGTGGGAGCAGAGTCCAATCATTCGTGCACTGAAAACTGGGCAGCCGGCCTGCCTGGAGCAGGCGTCAAGGATGTATTCAAATGCCCTTTGAGGTGGGAAAGCAAGGAGTGAGAGCAATACAGGTGGAACCGTTGGAAAGCTTGCTGCGCAGAAGTGATCCAGCAGCATCTTTCAGTCCTGGCTCCTCGCCTGTGGGAGCAGAGTCCAATCATTCGTGCACTGAAATTTGAGCAGGAGGGCAGCCTGGAGCAGGCATCAAGGATGTATTCAAATGCACTTTGAGGTGGGGAAGCAAGGAGTGAGAGCAATACAGGTGGTACCGTTGCAAAGCTTACTGTGTGCAGAAGAGATCCAGCAGCATCTTTCAGTCCTGGCTCTTCGACTGTGGGAGCAGAGTCCAGTCATTCGTGCACTGAAATTTGAGCAGCAGGAGAGACTGGAGCAGGCATCAAGGATATATTCAAATGCGCTTTGAGGTGGGGAAGCAAGGAGTGAGAGCAATATAGGAAGCACAGTTGCAAAGCTTACCGTGTGCAGAAGAGATCCAGCAGCATCTTTCAGTCCTGGCTCTTCGCCTGTGGGAGCAGAGTCCAATCATTCGTGCACTGAAATTTCAGCAGCATGACAGCCTGGAGTAGGCATCAAGGATGTATTCAAATGCCCTTTGAGGTGGGGAAGCAAGCAGTGAGGGCAATACAGGTGGCACCGTTGCAAAGCTTCCTGTGTGTAGAAGAGATCCAGCAGCATCTTTCAGTCCTGGCTCTTCGCCTGTGGGAGCAGAGTCCAGTCATTCGTGCACTGAAAACTGGGCAGCCTGCTAGACTGGAGCCGGCATCAAGGATGCATTCAAATGCACTTTCAGGTGGGAAAACAAGGAGTGAGAGCAATCCAGGTGGCACCGTTGCAAAGCTTATTGTGTGAAGAAGAGGTCCAGCAGCATCTTTCATTCCTGGCTCCTCGCCTGTTGGAGCAGAGGCCAATCATTCATGCATTGAAATTTGAGCAGCAGGATAGCCTGGAGCAGGCATCAAGGATGTATTCAAATGCACTTTGAGGTGGGGAAGCAAGTAGTGAGAGCAATACAGGTGGCACTGATGCAAAGCTTACCATGTGCAGAATTGGTCCAGCAGCATCGTTTAGTCCTGGCTCTTCGCCTGTGGGAGCAGAGTCCAATCATTCGTTCACAGAAATTTGAGCAGCAGGAAAGCCTTTAGCAGGCATTAAGGATGTATTCAAATGCACTTTGAGGTGGGGAAACAAGGAGTGAGAGCAATACAGGTGGCACCATTATAAAGCTTACTGTGTGCAGAAGAGATCCAGAAGCATCTGTCAGTCCTGGCTCGTCGTCTGTGGGAGCAGAGTCCAATCATTCGTGCGCTGAAAACTGGGCAGACAGACGGCCTGGAGCAGGCATCAAGGATGTATTCAAATGCACTTTGAGGTGGGAAAGCAAGGAGTGAGAGCAATACAGGTGGCACAGTTACGAAGCTTACCGCGTGCAGAAGAGATCCAGCAGCATCTTGCAGTCCTGGCTCTTCGCCTGTGGGAGCAGAGTCCAATCATTCGTGAACTGAAAACTGGGCAGCCTGCTAGCCCGGAGGAAGCATCAAGGATGTATTCAAATGCACTTTGAGGTGAGAATGCAAGGAGTGAGAGCAATCCAGGTGGCACCGTTGCAAAGCTTACTGTGTTCAGACTTGATGCAGCAGCAAATTTCAGTCCTGGCTCTTCGCCTGTGGGAGCAGAGTCTAATCATTCGTGCACGGAAATTTGAGCAGCAGGACAGCCAGGAGCAGGCATCAAGGATGTATTCAAATGCACTTTGAGGTGGGGAAGCAAGGAGTGAGAGCAATACAGGTGACACCGTTGCGAAGCTTACCATGTGCAGAAGAGATCCAGCAGCATCTTTCAGTCCTGGCACTTCGCCTGTGGCAGCACAGTCCAATCATTCGTGCACTGAAAACTGGGCATCCGGACGGCCTGGAGCAGGCATCAAGGATGTATTCAAATGCACTTTGAGGTGGGAAAACAAGGAGTGAGAGCAATACAGGTAGCAGAGTTGCGAAGCTTACCATGTGCAGAAGAGATCCAGCAGCATCTTTCAGTCCTGGCTCTTCGCCTGTGGGAGCAGAGTCCAATCATTCGTGCACTGGAATATTAGCAGCAGGATAGCCTGCAGCAGGCATCAAGGAATTATTCAAATGCACTTTGAGGTGGGGAAGCAAGGAGTGAAGGCAATACAGGTGGCACCGTTGGAAAGCTTACTGTGTGTAGAAGAGATCCAGCAGCATATTTCAGTCCTGGCTCTTCGCCTGTGGGAGCAGAGTCCAATCATTCGTGCACTGAAATTTGAGCAGCAGGACAGCCTGGAGCAGGCATCAAGGATGTATTGTAATGCACTTTGAGGTGGGGAAAGCAAGGAGTGAGAGCAATACAGGTGGCACCGTTGCAAAGCTTACCGTGTGCAGAAGATATCCTGCAGCATCTTTCAGTCCTGGCTCTCCGCCTGTGGGAGCAGAGTCCAATCATTCCTGCACTGAAAACTGGGCAGCCGGCCACCCTGGAGCATGCATCAAGGATGTATTCAAATGCACTTTGAGGTGGGGAAGCAAGGAGTGAGAGCAATCCAGGTGGCACCGTTGCAAAGGTTACTGTGTGCAGAAGAGATCCAGCAGCATCTTTCAGTCCTGGCTCCTCGCCTGTGGGAGCAGAGTCCAATCATTCATGCATTGAAATTTGAGCAGCAGGATAGCCTGGAGAAGGCATCAAGGATGTATTCAAATGCACTTTGAGGTGGGGAAGCAAGGAGTGAGAGCAATACAGGTGGCACTGATGCAAAGCTTACCGTGTGCAGGAGAGGTCCTGCAGCATGCTTCAGTCCTGGCTCTTCGCCTGCGGGAGCAGAGTCCAATCATTCGAGCACTGAAATTTGAGCAGCCGGACAGCCAGGAGCAGGTATCAAGGATGTATTCAAATGCACTTTGAAGTGGGAAAGCAAGGAGTGAGAGCAATACAGGTGGAACCGTTGTAAAGCTTACTGCGTGCAGAAGAGATCCAGCAGCATCTTTCATTCCTGGCTCTTTGCCTGTGGAAGCAGAGTCCAATCATTCGTGCACTGAAAACTGGGCACCAGGACAGCCTGGATCAGGCATCAAGGATGTATTCAAATGCACTTTGAGGGGGGAAAGCAAGGAGTGAGAGCAACACAGGTGACACCGTTGCAAAGCTTACCGTGTTCAGAAGAGGTCCAGCAGCATCTTTCAGTCCTGGCTCTTCGCCTGTGGGAGCAGAGTCCAATCATTCGTGCATTGAAATTTGAGCAGCAGGACAGCCTGGAGCAGGCATCAAGGATGTATTCAAATGCACTTTGAGGTGGGAAAACAAGGAGTGAGAGCAATACAGGTAGCACAGTTGCGAAGCTTACCGTGTGCAGAAGAGATCCAGCAGCATCTTTCAGTCCTGGCTCTTCGCCTGTGGGAGCAGAGTCCAATCATTCGTGCACGGGAATATGAGCAGCAGGACAGCCTGGAGCAGGCATCAAGGATGTATTCAAATGCACTTTGAGGTGGGGAAGCAAGGAGTGAAGGAAATACAGGTGGCACCGTTGGAAAGATTACTGTGTGTAGAAGAGATCCAGCAGCATATTTCAGTCCTGGCTCTTCGCCTGTGGGAGGAGAATCCAATCATTCGTGCACTGAAATTTGAGCAGCCGGACGGCCAGGAGCAGGTATCAAGGATGTATTCAAATGCACTTTGAGGTGGGAAAGCAAGGAGTGAGAGCAATACAGGTGGAACCGTTGTAAAGCTTACCGCGTGCAGAAGAGATCCAGCAGCATCATTCAGTCCTGGCTCTTCGCCTGTGGGAGCAGAGTCCAATCATTCGTGCACTGACAACTGGGCAGCCGGCCAGCCTTTAGCAGGCATCAAGGATGTATTCAAATGCACTTTGAGGTGGGGAAGCAAGGAGTGAGAGCAATACAGGTGGCACCGTTGCAAAGCTTTCTGTGTGCAGAAGAGGTCCAGCAGCATCTTTCAGTCCTGGCTCTTCGCCTCTGGGAGCAGAGTCCAATCATTCGTCCATTGAAATTTCTGCAGCAGGACAGCCTGGAGCAGGAATCAAGGATGTATTCAATTGCCCTTAGTGGTGGGAAAGCAAGGAGTGAGAGCAATACAGGTGGCACAGTAGCGAAGCTTACCATGTGCAGAAGTGATCCAGCAGCATCTTTCAGTCCTGGCTCTTCGCCTGTGGGAGCAGAGTCCAATCATTCGTGCATTGAAATTTGAGCAGCAGGACAGCCTGGAGCAGGCATCAAGGATGTATTCAAATGCACTTTGAGGTGGGAAAGCAAGGAGTGAGAGCAATACAGGTGGCACGGTTGCAAAGATTACCGTGCGCAGAAGAGGTCCAGCAGCATCTTTCAGTCCTGGCTCTTCGCCTGTGGGAGCAGAGTCCAATCATTCGTGCACTGAAAACTGTGCAGCAGGAAAGCCTGGAGCAGGCATCCAGGATGTATTCAAATGCACTTTCAGGTGGGGAAACAAGGAGTGAGAGCAATACAGGTGGCACGGTTATAAATCTTAATGTGTGTAGAAGAGATCCAGCAGCATCTTTCATTCCTGGCTCTTTGCCTGTGGGAGCAGAGTCCAATCATTCGTGCACTGAAAACTGGGCAGCCGGCCTGCCTGGAGCAGGCATCAAGGATGTATTCAAATGCACTTTGAGGTGGGGAAGCAAGGAGTGAGAGCAATACAGGTGACACCGTTGCGAAACTTACTGCGTGCAGAAGAGGTCCAGCTGCATCTTTCAGTCCAGGCTCTTCGCCTGTGGGAGCAGAGTCCAATCATTCGTGCACTGAAAACTGGGCAGGCGGACAGCCTGGAGCAGGCATCAAGGATGTATTCAAGTGCCCCTTGAGGTGGGAAAGCAAGGAGTGAGACCAATCCAGGTGGCACCGTTGCAAAGCTTACCGTGTGCAGAAGAGATCCAGCAGCATCTTTCAGTCCTGGCTCTTCGCCTGTGGGAGCAGAGTCCAATCATTCGTGCACTGGAATTTGAGCAGCAGGACAGCCTGGAGCAGGTATCAAGGATGTATTCAAATGCAGTTTGAGGTGGGGAAGCAAGGAGTGACAGCAATACAGGTGGCACCGTTGCAAAGCTTACTGTGTGCAGAAGAGATCCAGCAGCATCTTTCTGTCCTGGCTCTTCGCCTGTGGGAGCAGAGTCCAATCATTCGTGCACTGAAATTTGAGTAGCAGGACAGCCTGGAGCAGGCATCAAGGATGTATTCAAATGCACTTTGAGGTGGGGAAGCAAGGAGTGAGAGCAATACAGGTGGCACCGTTGCAAAGCTTACTGTGTGCAGAAGAGATCCAGCAGCATCTTTCAGTCCTGGCACTTCGCCTGTGGGAGCAGAGTCCAATCATTCGTGCACTGAAAACTGGGCAGCAGGACAGCCTGGAGCAGGCATCAAGGATGTATTCAAATGCTCTTTGAGGTGGGAAAGCAAGGAGTGAGAGCAATACAGGTGGCACCGTTGCAAAGCTTACTGCGTGCAGAAGAGATCCAGCAGCATCTTTCAGTCCTGGCTCTTCGCCTGTGGCAGCAGAGTCCAATCATTCGTGCATTGAAATTTGAGCAGCAGGACAGCCTGGAGCTGTCATCAAGGATGTATTCAAATGCACTTTGAGTTGGGGAAGCAAGGAGTGAGAGCAATACAGGTGGCACAGTTGCAAAGCTTTCTGTGTGCAGAAGAGGTCCAGCAGCATCTTTCAGTCCTGGCTCTTCGCCTCTGGGAGCAGAGTCCAATCATTCGTCCATTGAAATTTCTGCAGCAGGACAGCCTGGAGCAGGAATCAAGGATGTATTCAATTGCCCTTAGTGGTGGGAAAGCAAGGAGTGAGAGCAATCCAGGTGGCACAGTAGCGAAGCTTACCATGTGCAGAAGTGATCCAGCAGCATCTTTTAGTCCTGGCTCTTCGCCTGTGGGAGCAGAGTCCAATCATTCGTGCATTGAAATTTCAGCAGCAGGACAGCCTGGAGCAGGCATCCAGGATGTATTCAAATGCGCTTTGAGGTGGGAAAGCAAGGAGTGAGAGCAATACAGGTGGCACGGTTGCAAAGATTACCGTGCGCAGAAGAGGTCCAGCAGCATCTTTCAGTCCTGGCTCTTCGCCTGAGGGAGCAGAGTCCAATCATTCGTGCACTGAAATTTGAGCAGCAGGAAAGCCTGGAGCAGGCATCCAGGATGTATTCAAATGCGCTTTCAGGTTGGGAAACAAGGAGTGAGAGCAATACAGGTGGCACGGTTATAAATCTTAATGTGTGTAGAAGAGATCCAGCAGCATCTTTCATTCCTGGCTCTTTGCCTGTGAGAGCAGAGTCCAATCATTCGTGCACTGAAAACTGGGCAGGCGGACAGCCTGGAGCAGGCATCAAGGATGTATTCAAGTGCCCATTGAGGTGGGAAAACAAGGAGCGAGAGCAATACAGGTAGCACAGTTGCGAAGCTTACCGTGTGCAGAAGAGATCCAGCAGCATCTTTCAGTCCTGGCTCTTCGCCTGTGGGAGCAGAGTCCAATCATTCGTGCACTGGAATTTGAGCAGCAGGACAGCCTGGAGCAGGCATCAAGGATGTATTCAAATGCACTTTGAGGTGGGGAAGCAAGGAGTGAGAGCAATCCAGGTGGCACCGTTGCAAAGCTTACTGTGTGCAGAAGAGATCCAGCAGCATCTTTCAGTCCTGGATCTTCGCCTGTGGGAGCAGAGTCCAATCATTCGTGCACTGAAAACTGGGCAGCAGGACAGCCTGGAGCAGGCATCAAGGATGTATTCAAATGCTCTTTGAGGTGGGAAAGCAAGGAGTGAGAGCAATACAGGTGGCACCGTTGCAAAGCTTACTGCGTGCAGAAGAGATCCAGCAGCATCTTTCAGTCCTGGCTCTTCGCCTGTGGCAGCGGAGTCCAATCATTCGTGCACTGAAATTTGAGCAGCAGGACAGCCTGGAGCAGGCATCAAGGATGTATTCAAATGCACTTTGAGGTGGGAAAGCAAGGAGTGAGAGCAATCCAGGTGGCACCGTTGCAAAGCTTACCGTGTGCAGAAGAGGTCCAGCAGCATCTTTCAGTCCTGTCTCTCCGCCTGTGGGAGCAGAGTCCAATCATTCGTGCATTGAAATTTGAGCTGCAGGACAGCCTGGATCAGGCATCAAGGATGTATTCAAATGCACTTTGAGGTGGGAAAGCAAGGAGTGAGAGCAATTCAGGTGGCACCGTTGCAAAGCTTACCGTGTGCAGAAGAGGTCCTGCAGCATGCTTCAGTCCTGGATCTTCGCCTGTGGGTGCAGAGTCCAATCATTCGTGCATTGAAATTTGAGTAGCAGGACAGCCTGGAGGAGGCATCAAGGATGTATTCAAATGCACTTGGAGGTGGGAAAGTTAGGAGTGTGAGAAATACAGGTGGCACCGTTGCAAAGCTTACTGTGTGCAGAAGAGATCCAGCAGCATCTTTCAGTCCTGGCACTTCGCCTGTGGGAGCAGAGTCCAATCATTCGTGCACTGAAATCTGGGCATCCGGACAGCCTGGAGCAGGCATCAAGGATGTATTCAAATGCTCTTTGAGGTGGGAAAGCAAGGAGTGAGAGCAATACAGGTGGCACCGTTGCAAAGCTTACTGCGTGCAGAAGAGATCCAGCAGCATCTTTCAGTCCTGGCTCTTCGCCTGTGGCAGCAGAGTCCAATCATTCGTGCATTGAAATTTGAGCAGCAGGACAGCCTGGAGCAGGCATCAAGGATGTATTCAAATGCACTTTGAGTTGGGGAAGCAAGGAGTGAGAGCAATACAGGTGGCACCGTTGCAAAGCTTTCTGTGTGCAGAAGAGGTCCAGCAGCATCTTTCAGTCCTGGCTCTTCGCCTCTGGGAGCAGAGTCCAATCATTCGTCCATTGAAATTTCTGCAGCAGGACAGCCTGGAGCAGGAATCAAGGATGTATTCAATTGCCCTTAGTGGTGGGAAAGCAAGGAGTGAGAGCAATCCAGGTGGCACAGTAGCGAAGCTTACCATGTGCAGAAGTGATCCAGCAGCATCTTTTAGTCCTGGCTCTTCGCCTGTGGGAGCAGAGTCCAATCATTCGTGCATTGAAATTTCAGCAGCAGGACAGCCTGGAGCAGGCATCCAGGATGTATTCAAATGCACTTTGAGGTGGGAAAGCAAGGAGTGAGAGCAATACAGGCGCACGGTTGCAAAGATTACCGTGCGCAGAAGAGGTCCAGCAGCATCTTTCAGTCCTGGCTCTTCGCCTCTGGGAGCAGAGTCCAATCATTCGTGCACTGAAATTTGAGCAGCAGGAAAGCCTGGAGCAGGCATCCAGGATGCATTCAAATGCGCTTTCAGGTTGGGAAACAAGGAGTGAGAGCAATACAGGTGGCACGGTTATAAATCTTAATGTGTGTAGAAGAGATCCAGCAGCATCTTTCATTCCTGGCTCTTTGCCTGTGGGAGCAGAGTCCAATCATTCGTGCACTGAAAACTGGGCAGGCGGACAGCCTGGAGCAGGCATCAAGGATGTATTCAAGTGCCCTTTGAGGTGGGAAAACAAGGAGTGAGAGCAATACAGGTAGCACAGTTGCGAAGCTTACCGTGTGCAGAAGAGATCCAGCAGCATCTTTCAGTCCTGGCTCTTCGCCTGTGGGAGCAGAGTCCAATCATTCGTGCACTGGAATTTGAGCAGCAGGACAGCCTGGAGCAGGCATCAAGGATGTATTCAAATGCACTTTGAGGTGGGGAAGCAAGGAGTGAGAGCAATACAGGTGGCACCGTTGCAAAGCTTACTGTGTGCAGAAGAGATCCAGCAGCATCTTTCAGTCCTGGATCTTCGCCTGTGGGAGCAGAGTCCAATCATTCGTGCACTGAAAACTGGGCAGCAGGACAGCCTGGAGCAGGCATCAAGGATGTATTCAAATGCTCTTTGAGGTGGGAAAGCAAGGAGTGAGAGCAATTCAGGTGGCACCGTTGCAAAGCTTACCGTGTGCAGAAGAGGTCCTGCAGCATGCTTCAGTCCTGGATCTTCGCCTGTGGGTGCAGAGTCCAATCATTCGTGCATTGAAATTTGAGTAGCAGGACAGCCTGGAGCAGGCATCAAGGATGTATTCAAATGCACTTGGAGGTGGGAAAGTTAGGAGTGTGAGAAATACAGGTGGTACTGTTGCAAAGCTTACTGCGTGCAGAAGAGATCCACCAGCATCTTCCAGTCGTGGCTCTTCGACTGTGGGAGCAGAGTCCAATCATTCGTGCACTGAAAACTGGGCAGACGGCCACCCTGGAGCAGGCATCAAGGATGTATTCTAATGCACTTTGAGGTGGGAAAGCAAGGAGTGAGAGCAATACAGGTGACACCGCTGTGAAGGTTACCATGTGCAGAAGAGGTCCAGCAGCATCTTTCATTCCTGGCTCTTTGCCTGTGGGAGCAGAGTCCAATCATTCGTGCACTGAAAACTGGGCAGGCGGACAGCCTGGAGCAGGCATCAAGGATGTATTCAAGTGCCCCTTGAGGTGGGAAAACAAGGAGTGAGAGCAATACAGGCAGCACAGTTGCGAAGCTTACCGTGTGCAGAAGAGATCCAGCAGCATCTTTCAGTCCTGGCTCTTCGCCTGTGGGAGCAGAGTCCAATCATTCGTCCTTTGAAATTTCTGCAGCAGGACAGCCTGGAGCAGGAATCAAGGATGTATTCAAATGCTCTTTGAGGTGGGGAAGCAAGGAGTGAGAGCAATACAGGTGGCACCGTTGCAAAGCTTAGTGTGTGCAGAAGAGATCCAGCAGCATCTTTCTGTCCTGGCTCTTCGCCTGTGGGAGCAGAGTCCAATCATTCGTGCACTGAAATTTGAGCAGCAGGACAGCCTGGAGCAGGCATCAAGGATGTATTCAAATGCACTTTGAGGTGGGGAAGCAAGGAGTGAGAGCAATACAGGTGGCACCGTTGCGAAGCTTACCGTGTGCAGAAGAGATCCAGCAGCATCTTTCAGTCCTGGCTCTTCGCCTGTGGGAGCAGAGTCCAATCATTCGTCCATTGAAATTTCTGCAGCAGGACAGCCTGGAGCAGGAATCAAGGATGTATTCAAATGCTCTTTGAGGTGGGGAAGCAAGGAGTGAGAGCAATACAGGCGGCACCGTTGCAAAGCTTACTGTGTGCAGAAGAGATCCAGCAGCATCTTTCTGTCCTGGCTCTTCGCCTGTGGGAGCAGAGTCCAATCATTCGTGCACTGAAATTTGAGCAGCCGGACAGCCTGGAGCAGGCATCAAGGATGTATTCAAATGCACTTTGAGGTGGGGAAGCAAGGAGTGAGAGCAATACAGGTGGCACCGTTGCAAAGCTTACTGTGTGCAGAAGAGATCCAGCAGCATCTTTCAGTCCAGGCACTTCGCCTGTGGGAGCAGAGTCCAATCATTCGTGCACTGAAAACTGGGCAGCAGGACAGCGTGGAGCAGGCATCAAGGATGTATTCAAATGCTCTTTGAGGTGGGAAAGCAAGGAGTGAGAGCAATACAGGTGGCACCGTTGCAAAGCTTACTGCGTGCAGAAGAGATCCAGCAGCATCTTTCAGTCCTGGCTCTTCGCCTGTGGCAGCAGAGTCCAATCATTCGTGCATTGAAATTTGAGGAGCAGGACAGCCTGGAGCAGGCATCAAGGATGTATTCAAATGCACTTTGAGTTGGGGAAGCAAGGAGTGAGAGCAATACAGGTGGCACCGTTGCAAAGCTTTCTGTGTGCTGAAGAGGTCCAGCAGCATCTTTCAGTCCTGGCTCTTCGCCTCTGGGAGCAGAGTCCAATAATTCGTCCATTGAAATTTCTGCAGCAGGACAGCCTGGAGCAGGAATCAAGGATGTATTCAATTGCCCTTAGTGGTGGGAAAGCTAGGAGTGAGAGCAATCCAAGTGGCACAGTAGCGAAGCTTACCATGTGCAGAAGTGATCCAGCAGCATCTTTTAGTCCTGGCTATTCGCCTGTGGGAGCAGAGTCCAATCATTCGTGCATTGAAATTTGAGCAGCAGGACAGCCTGGAGCAGGCATCAAGGATGTATTCAAATGCACTTTGAGGTGGGGAAGCAAGGAGTGAGAGCAATACATGTGGCACGGTTGCAAAGATTACCGTGCGCAGAAGAGGTCCAGCAGCATCTTTCAGTCCTGGCTCTTCGCCTGTGGGAGCAGAGTCCAATCATTCGTGCACTGAAATTTGAGCAGCAGGAAAGCCTGGAGCAGGCATCCAGGATGTATTCAAATGCGCTTTCAGGTGGGGAAACAAGGAGTGAGAGCAATACAGGTGGCACGGTTATAAATCTTAATGTGTGTAGAAGAGATCCAGCAGCATCTTTCATTCCTGGCTCTTTGCCTGTGGGAGCAGAGTCCAATCATTCGTGCACTGAAAACTGGGCAGCCGGCCTGCCTGGAGCAGGCATCAAGGATGTATTCAAATGCACTTTGAGGTGGGGAAGCCAGGAGTGAGAGCAATACAGGTGACACCGTTGCGAAACTTACTGCGTGCAGAAGAGGTCCAGCTGCATCTTTCAGTCCTGGCTCTTCGCCTGTGGGAGCAGAGTCCAATCATTCGTGCACTGAAAACTGGGCAGGCGGACAGCGTGGAGCAGGCATCAAGGATGTATTCAAGCGCCCTTTGAGGTGGGAAAAAAAGGAGTGAGAGCAATAAAGGTAGTAAAGTTGCGAAGCTTACCGTGTGCAGAAGAGATCCAGCAGCATCTTTCAGTCCTGGCTCTTCGCCTGTGGGAGCAGAGTCCAATCATTCGTGCACTGGAATTTGAGCAGCAGGACAGCCTGGAGCAGGCATCAAGGATGTATTCAAATGCAGTTTGAGGTGGGGAAGCAAGGAGTGACAGCAATACAGGTGGCACCGTTGCAAATGTTACTGTGTGCAGAAGAGATCCAGCAGCATCTTTCAGTCCTGGCTCTTCGCCTGTGGGAGCAGAGTCCAATCATTCGTGCACTGAAAACTGGGCAGCAGGACAGCCTGGAGCAGGCATCAAGGATGTATTCAAATGCTCTTTGAGGTGGGAAAGCAAGGAGTGAGAGCAATACAGGTGGCACCGTTGCAAAGCTTGCTGCGTGCAGAAGAGGTCCAGCAGAATCTTTCAGTCCTGGCTCTTCGCCTGTGGGAGCAGAGTCCAATCATTCGTGCATTGAAATTTGAGCAGCAGGATAGCCTGGAGCAGGAATCAAGGATGTATTCAATTGCCCTTTGAGGTGGGAAAGCAAGGAGTGAGAGCAATACAGGTGGCACAGTTGTGATGCTTACCGTGTGCAGAAGAGGTCCAGCAGCATCTTTTAGTCCTGGCTCTTCGCCTGTGGGAGCAGAGACCAATCATTCGTGCACTGAAATTTGAGCAGCAGGACAGCCTGGAGCAGGCATCAAGGATGTATTCAAATGCCCTTTGAGGTGGGGAAGCAAGGAGTGAGAGCAATACAGGTGACACCGTTGAGAAGCTTACTGTGTGCAGAAGAGGTCCAGCAGCATCTTTCAGTCCTGGCTCTTCGCCTTTGGGAGCAGAGTCTAATCATTCGTGCACTGAAAACTGGGCAGCAGGACAGCCTGGAGCAGGCATCAAGGATGTATTCAAATGCTCTTTGAGGTGGGAAAGCAAGGAGTGAGAGCAATACAGGTGGCACCGTTGCAAAGCTTACTGCGTGCAGAAGAGATCCAGCAGCATCTTTCAGTCCTGGCTCTTCGCCTGTGGGAGCAGAGTCCAATCATTCGTGCATTGAAATTTGAGCAGCAGGACAGCCTGGAGCAGGCATCAAGGATGTATTCAAATGCACTTTGAGGTGGGGAAACAAAGAGTGAGAGCAATGCAGGTGGCACCGTTGCGAAGCTTACTGTGTGCAGAAGAGATCCAGCAGCATCTTTCAGTCCTGGCTCTTCGCCTGTGGGAGCAGAGTCCAATCATTCGTGCACTGAAAACTGGGCACCAGGACAGCTTGGAGCAGGCATCAAGGATGTATTCAAATGCACTTTGAGGTGGGAAAGCAGGGAGTGAGAGCAATACAGGTGGCACCGTTGAAAAGCTTATTGTGTGCAGAAGAAATCCAGCAGCATCTTTCAGTCCTGGCTCTTCGCCTGTGGGAGCAGAGTCCAATCATTTGTGCACTGAAAACTGGGCAACCGGCCCGCCTGGAGAAGGCATAGAGGATGTATTCAAATGCACTTTGAGGTGGGGAAGCAAGGAGTGAGAGCAATACAGGTAGCACCGTTGGAAAGTTTACTGTGTGCAGATGAGATCCAGCTGCATCTTTCAGTCCTGGCTCTTCGCCTGTGGGAGCAGAGTCCAATCATTCGTGCATTCTAATTTAAGCAGCAGGACAGCCTGGAGCAGGCATCAAGGATGTATTCAAATGCACTTTGAGGTGGGAAAGCAAGGAGTGAGAGCAATACAGGTGACACCGGTTTGAAGCTTACCATGTGCAGAAGAGGTCCAGAAGCATCTTTCAGTCATGGTTCTTCGCCTTTGGGAGCAGAGTCCAATCATCCATGTACTGAAAACTGGGCAGCCAGCCAGCCAGGAGCAGGCGTCAAGGATGTATTCAAATGCACTTTGAGGTGGGAAAGCAAGGAGTGAGAGCAATCCAGGTGGCACCGTTGCAAAGCTTATTGTGTGCAGAAGAGGACCAGCAGCATCTTTCATTCCTGGCTCCTCGCCTGTGTGAGCAGAGTCCAATCATTCATGCATTGAAATTTGAGCAGCAGGATAGAATGGAGCAGGCATCAAGGATGTATTCAAATGGACTTTGAGGTGGGGACGCAGGTAGTGAGAGCAATACAGCTGGCACTGATGCAAAGCTTACCGTGTGCAGAAGAGGTCCAGCAGCATCTTTCAGTCCTGGCTCTTCGCCTGTGGGAGCAGAGTCCAATCATTCTTGAACTGAAAACTGGGCAGCCTGCTAGCCCGGAGGAAGAATCAAGGATGTATTCAAATGCACTTTGATGTGCGAATGCAAGGAGTGAGAGCAATCCAGGTGGCACCGTTGCAAAGCTTACTGTGTTCAGAAGAGATGCAGCAGCATCTTTCAGTCCTGGCTCTTCGCCTGTGGGAGCAGAGTCCAATCATTCGTGCACGGAAATTTGAGCAGCAGGACAGCCAGGAGCAGGCATCAAGGATGTATTCAAATGCACTTTGAGGTGGGGAAGCAAGGAGTGAGAGCAATACAGGTGACACCGTTGCGAAGCTTACTGCGTGCAGAAGAGGTCCAGCTGCATCTTTCAGTCCTGTCTCTCCGCCTGTGGGAGCAGAGTCCAATCATTCGTGCACTGAAAACTGGGCACCAGGACAGCCTGGAGCAGGCATCAAGGATGTATTCAAATGCCCTTTGAGGTGGGAAAGCAAGGAGTGAGAGCAATACAGTTGGCACCGTTACGAAGCATACCGTGTGCAGAAGAAATCCAGCAGAATCTTTCAGTCCTGGCTCTTCGCCTGTGGCAGCAGAGTCCAATCATTCGTGCACTGAAATTTGAGCAGCAGGACAGCCTGGAGCAGGCATCAAGGATGTATTCAAATGCACTTTGAGGTGGGAAAGGAAGGAGTGAGAGCAATACAGGTGGCACCGTTGCGAAGCTTACTGTGTGCAGAAGAGGTCCAGCAGCAACTTTCAGTCCTGGCTCTTCGCCTTTGGGAGCAGAGTCCAATCATTCGTGCACTGAAATTTGGGCAGCAGGACAGCCTGGAGCAGGCATCAAGGATGTATTCAAATGCACTTTGAGGTGGGGAAGCAAGGAGTGAGAGCAATACAGGTGGCACCGTTGGAAAGCTTACTGTGTGCAGAAGAGATCCAGCAGCATCTTTCAGTCCTGGCTCTTCGCCTGTGGGAGCAGAGTCCAATCATTCGTGCATTGAACTTTGAGCAGCAGGACAGCCTGGAGCAGGCATCAAGGATGTATTCAAATGCACTTTGAGGTGGGGAAGCAAGGAGTGAGAGCAATACAGGTGGCACCGTTGGAAATTTTACTGTGTGCAGAAGAGGTCCTGCAGCATGCTTCAGTCCTGGCTCTTCGCCTGTGGGAGCAGAATCCAATCATTCGTGCATTGAACTTTGAGCAGCAGGACAGCCTACAGCAGGCATCAAGGATGTATTCACATGCACTTTGAGGGGGGAAAGCAAGGAGTGAGACCAATACAGGTGACACCGCTGTGAAGCTTACGATGTGCAGAAGAGATCCAGCAGCATCTTTCAGTCCTGGCACTTCGCCTGTGTGAACAGAGTCCAATCATTCGTGCACTGAAAACTGGGCAGCCGGCCAGCCTGGAGCAGGCATCAAGGACGTATTCAATCGCACTTTGAGGTGGGAAAGCAAGGAGTGAGAGCAATACAGGGGGCATCGTTGCAAAGCCTACCGTGTGCAGAAGATGTCCAGCAGAATCTTTCAGTCCTGGCTCTTCGCCTGTGGGAGCGGAGTCCAATCATTCGTGCTCTGAAAACTGGGCAGCCGGCCAGCCTGGAGAAGGCATCAAGGATGTATTCAAATGCACTTTGAGGTGGGAAAGCAAGGAGTGAGAGCAATACAGGCGGCAGGGTTGCAAAGGTCACTGCGTTCAGAAGAGATCCAGCAGCATCTTTCAGTCCTGGCTCTTCGCCTGTGGGAGCAGAGTCCAATCATTCGTGCATTGAACTTTGAGCAGCAGGAGAGCCTGGAGCAGGCATCAAGGATGTATTGAAATGCACTTTGAGGTGGGGAAGCAAGGAGTGAGAGCAATACAGGTGGCACCTTTGGAAAGCCTACTGTGTGAAGAAGAGATCCAGCAGCAGCTTTCAGTCCTGGCTCTTCGCCTGTGGGAGCAGAGTCCAATCATTCCTGCATTGAACTTTGAGCGGCAGGACAGCCTGGAGCAGGCATCAAGGATGTATTCAAATGCACTTTGAGGTGGGAAAGCTGGGAGTGAGACTAATACAGGTGACGCCGCTGTGAAGCTTACGATGTGCAGAAGAGGTCCAGCAGCATCTTACAGTCCTTCCCCTTTGCCTGTTTGAGCAGAGTCCAATTATTCCTGTACTGAAATTTGAGCAGCAGGACAGCCTGGAGCAGGCATCAAGGATGTATTCAAATGCACTTGGAGGTGGGAAAGCAAGGACTGAGAGCAATACAGGTGGCACCGTTGCAAAGCTTACTGTGTGCAGAAGAGGTCCAGCATCATTTTTCAGTCCTTGCTCTTCGCCTGTGGGAGCAGAGTCCAATCATTCGTGCACTGAAATATGAGCAGCAGGACAGCCTGGAGCAGGCATCAAGGATGTATTCAAATGCACTTTGTGGTGGGGAAGCAAGGAGTGAAAGCAATACAGGTGGCAGAGTTGCGAAGCTTACTGTGTGCAGAAGAGGTCCTGCAGCATGCTTCAGTCCTGGCTCTTCGCCTGTGGGAGCAGAATCCAATCATTCGTGCATTGAACTTTGAGCAGCAGGACAGCCTACAGCAGGCATCAAGGATGTATTCACATGCACTTTGAGGGGGGAAAGCAAGGAGTGAGACCAATACAGGTGACACCGCTGTGAAGCTTACGATTTGCAGAAGAGATCCAGCAGCATCTTTCAGTCCTGGCACTTCGCCTGTGTGAACAGAGTCCAATCATTCGTGCACTAAAAACTGGGCAGCAAGCCAGCCTGGAGCAGGCATCAAGGACGTATTTAATCGCACTTTGAGGTGGGAAAGCAAGGAGTGAGAGCAATACAGGTGGCATCGTTGCAAAGCCTACCGTGTGCAGAAGAGGTCCAGCATCATTTTTCAGTCCTGGCTCTTCGCCTGTGGGAGCAGAGTCCAATCATTCGTGCACTGAAATATGAGCAGCAGGACAGCCTGGAGCAGGCATCAAGGATGTATTCAAATGCACTTTGTGGTGGGGAAGCAAGGAGTGAGAGCAATACAGGTGGCACCGTTGCGAAGCTTACTGTGTGCAGAAGAGGTCCAGCAGCATCTTTCAGTCCTGGCTTTTCGCCTTTGGGAGCAGAGTCCAATCATTCGTGCACTGAAATTTGGGCAGCAGGACAGCCTGGAGCAGGCATCAAGGATGTATTCAAATGCACTTTGAGGTGGGGAAGCAAGGAGTGAGAGCAATACAGGTGGCACCGTTGGAAAGCTTACTGTGTGCAGAAGAGATCCAGCAGCATCTTTCAGTCCTGGCTCTTCGCCTGTGGGAGCAGAGTCCAATCATTTGTGCATTGAACTTTGAGCAGCAGGACAGCCTGGAGCAGGCATCAAGGATGTATTCAAATGCACTTTGAGGTGGGGAAGCAAGGAGTGAGAGCAATACAGGTGGCACCGTTGGAAATTTTACTGTGTGCAGAAGAGGTCCTGCAGCATGCTTCAGTCCTGGCTCTTCGCCTGTGGGAGCAGAATCCAATCATTCGTGCATTGAACTTTGAGCAGCAGGACAGCCTACAGCAGGCATCAAGGATGTATTCACATGCACTTTGAGGGGGGAAAGCAAGGAGTGAGACCAATACAGGTGACACCGCTGTGAAGCTTACGATGTGCAGAAGAGATCCAGCAGCATCTTTCAGTCCTGGCACTTCGCCTGTGTGAACAGAGTCCAATCATTCGTGCACTGAAAACTGGGCAGCCGGCCAGCCTGGAGCAGGCATCAAGGACGTATTCAATCGCACTTTGAGGTGGGAAAGCAAGGAGTGAGAGCAATACAGGTGGCATCGTTGCAAAGCCTACCGTGTGCAGAAGATGTCCAGCAGAATCTTTCAGTCCTGGCTCTTCGCCTGTGGGAGCGGAGTCCAATCATTCGTGCTCTGAAAACTGGGCAGCCGGCCAGCCTGGAGAAGGCATCAAGATGTATTCAAATGCACTTTGAGGTGGGAAAGCAAGGAGTGAGAGCAATACAGGCGGCAGGGTTGCAAAGGTCACTGCGTTCAGAAGAGATCCAGCAGCATCTTTCAGTCCTGGCTCTTCGCCTGTGGGAGCAGAGTCCAATCATTCGTGCATTGAACTTTGAGCAGCAGGAGAGCCTGGAGCAGGCATCAAGGATGTATTGAAATGCACTTTGAGGTGGGGAAGCAAGGAGTGAGAGCAATACAGGTGGCACCTTTGGAAAGCCTACTGTGTGAAGAAGAGATCCAGCAGCAGCTTTCAGTCCTGGCTCTTCGCCTGTGGGAGCAGAGTCCAATCATTCCTGCATTGAACTTTGAGCGGCAGGACAGCCTGGAGCAGGCATCAAGGATGTATTCAAATGCACTTTGAGGTGGGAAAGCTGGGAGTGAGACTAATACAGGTGACGCCGCTGTGAAGCTTACGATGTGCAGAAGAGGTCCAGCAGCATCTTACAGTCCTGCCCCTTTGCCTGTGGGAGCAGAGTCCAATCATTCCTGTACTGAAATTTGAGCAGCAGGACAGCCTGGAGCAGGCATCAAGGATGTATTCAAATGCACTTGGAGGTGGGAAAGCAAGGACTGAGAGCAATACAGGTGGCACCGTTGCAAAGCTTACTGTGTGCAGAAGAGGTCCAGCATCATTTTTCAGTCCTTGCTCTTCGCCTGTGGGAGCAGAGTCCAATCATTCGTGCACTGAAATATGAGCAGCAGGACAGCCTGGAGCAGGCATCAAGGATGTATTCAAATGCACTTTGTGGTGGGGAAGCAAGGAGTGAAAGCAATACAGGTGGCACCGTTGCGAAGCTTACTGTGTGCAGAAGAGGTCCTGCAGCATGCTTCAGTCCTGGCTCTTCGCCTGTGGGAGCAGAATCCAATCATTCGTGCATTGAACTTTGAGCAGCAGGACAGCCTACAGCAGGCATCAAGGATGTATTCACATGCACTTTGAGGGGGGAAAGCAAGGAGTGAGACCAATACAGGTGACACCGCTGTGAAGCTTACGATGTGCAGAAGAGATCCAGCAGCATCTTTCAGTCCTGGCACTTCGCCTGTGTGAACAGAGTCCAATCATTCGTGCACTAAAAACTGGGCAGCAAGCCAGCCTGGAGCAGGCATCAAGGACGTATTTAATCGCACTTTGAGGTGGGAAAGCAAGGAGTGAGAGCAATACAGGTGGCATCGTTGCAAAACCTACCGTGTGCAGAAGAGGTCCAGCATCATTTTTCAGTCCTGGCTCTTCGCCTGTGGGAGCAGAGTCCAATCATTCGTGCACTGAAATATGAGCAGCAGGACAGCCTGGAGCAGGCATCAAGGATGTATTCAAATGCACTTTGTGGTGGTGAAGCAAGGAGTGAGAGCAATACAGGTGGCACCGTTGCGAAGCTTACTGTGTGCAGAAGAGATCCAGCAGCATCTTTCAGTCCTGGCTCTTCGCCTGTGGGAGCAGAGTCCAATCATTTGTGCATTGAACTTTGAGCAGCAGGACAGCCTGGAGCAGGCATCAAGGATGTATTCAAATGCACTTTGAGGTGGGGAAGCAAGGAGTGAGAGCAATACAGGTGGCACCGTTGGAAAGTTTACTGTGTGCAGAAGAGGTCCTGCCGCATGCTTCAGTCCTGGCTCTTCGCCTGTGGGAGCAGAATCCAATCATTCGTGCATTGAACTTTGAGCAGCAGGACAGCCTACAGCAGGCATCAAGGATGTATTCACATGCACTTTGAGGGGGGAAAGCAAGGAGTGAGACCAATACAGGTGACACCGCTGTGAAGCTTACGATGTGCAGAAGAGATCCAGCAGCATCTTTCAGTCCTGGCACTTCGCCTGTGTGAACAGAGTCCAATCATTCGTGCACTGACAACTGGGCAGCCGGCCAGCCTGGAGCAGGCATCAAGGATGTATTCAAATGCACTTTGAGGTGGGAAAGCAAGGAGTGAGAGCAATACAGGCGGCAGGGTTGCAAAGCTCACTGCGTTCAGAAGAGATCCAGCAGCATCTTTCAGTCCTGGCCCTTCGCCTGTGGGAGCAGAGTCCAATCATTCGTGCATTGAACTTTGAGCAGCAGGAGAGCCTGGAGCAGGCATCAAGGATGTATTGAAATGCACTTTGAGGTGGGGAAGCAAGGAGTGAGAGCAATACAGGTGGCACCGTTGGAAAGCCTACTGTGTGAAGAAGAGATCCAGCAGCAGCTTTCAGTCCTGGCTCTTCGCCTGTGGGAGCAGAGTCCAATCATTCGTGCATTGAACTTTGAGCAGCAGGAGAGCCTGGAGCAGGCATCAAGGATGTATTCAAATGCACTTTGAGGTGGGAAAGCTGGGAGTGAGACCAATACAGGTGACACCGCTGTGAAGCTTACGATGGGCAGAATAGGTCCACCAGCATCTTTCAGTCCTGCACCTTTGCCTGTGGGAGCAGAGTCCAATCATTCCTGTACTGAAATTTGAGCAGCAGGACAGCCTGGAGCAGGCATCAAGGATGTATTCAAATGCACTTGGAGGTGGGAAAGCAAGGACTGAGAGCAATACAGGTGGCACCGTTGCAAAGCTTACTGTGTGCAGAATAGGTCCAGCATCATTTTTCAGTCCTGGCTCTTCGCCTGTGGGAGCAGAGTCCAATCATTCGTGCAGTGAAATATGAGCAGCAGGACAGCCTGGAGCAGGCATCAAGGATGTATTCAAATGCACTTTGTGGTGGGGAAGCAAGGAGTGAGAGCAATACAGGTGGCACCGTTGCGAAGCTTACTGTGTGCAGAAGAGATCCAGCAGCATCTTTCAGTCCTGGATCCTCGCCTGAGGGTGCAGAGTCCAATCATTCATGCGCTGAAAACTGGGCAGCCGGCCAGCCTGGAGGACGCATCAAGGATGTATTCAAATGCACTTTGAGATGGGCAAGCAAGGAGTGAGAGCAATACAGGTGGCACAGTTGCGAAGTTTACCATGTGCAGAAGAGGTCCAGCAGCATCTTTCAGTCCTGGCTCTTTGCCTGTGGGAGCAGAGTCCAATCATTCGTGCACTGAAAACTGGGGAGCCGGCCAGCCTGGAGCAGGCATCAAGGATGTATTCAAATGCACTTTGAGGTGGGAAAGCAAGGAGTGAGACCAATGCAGGTGGCACCGTTGCGAAGCTTACCATGTGCAGAAGAGGTCCAGCAGCGTCTTTCAGTCCTGGCTCTTTGCCTGTGGGAGCAGAGTCCAATCATTCGTGCACTGGAAAATGGGCAGCCGGACGGCCGGGAGCAGGCAACAACGATGCGTTGAAATGTACTTTGAGGTGGGAAAGCAAGGAGTGAGAGCAATACAGGTGGCACCGTTGCGAAGCTTACCATGTGCAGAAGGGGTCCAGCAGCATCTTTCAGTCCCGGCTCTTCGCCTGTGGGAGCAGAGTCCAATCATTCGTGCACTGGAAAATGGGCAGCCGGACGGCCGGGAGCAGGCATCAACGATGTGTTGAATTGCACTTTGGGGTGGGAAAGCAAGGAGTGAGAGCAATACAGGTGGCACCGTTGCGAAGCTTACCATGTGCAGAAGAGGTCCAGCAGCATCTTTCAGTCCCGGCTCTTCGCCTGTGGGAGCAGAGTCCAATCATTCGTGCACTGGCAACTGGGCAGGCGGACAGCCTGGAGCAGACATCAAGGATGTATTCAAATGCACTTTGAGGTGGGAAAGCAAGGAGTGAGAGCAATACATGTGGCACCGTTGCGAAGCTTTCTGTGTGCAGAAGAGGTCCAGCAGCATCTTTCAGTCCTGGCTCTTCGCCTGTGTGAGCAGAGTGCAATCATTCGTGCACTGAAATTTGAGCAGCAGGAAAGCCTGTAGAAGGCGTCAGGGATGTATTCAAATGCACTTTGAGGTGGGGAAGCAAGGAGTGAGAGCAATACAGGTGGCACCTTTGGAAAGGTTACTGTGTGCAGAAGAGATCCAGCAGCATCTTTCAGTCCAGGCTCTTCGCCTGTGGGAGTAGAGTCCAATCATTCGTGCACTGAAAACTGAGCAGCCGGCCAGCCTAGAACAGGCATCAAGGATGTATTCAAATGTACTTTGAGGTGGGAAAGCAAGGAGTGATAGCAATACAGGAGGCACCCTTGGAAAGCTTACAGTGTGCAGAAGAGGTCCAGCATCATCTTTCAGTCCTGGCTCTTCGCCTGTGGGAGCAGAGTCCAATCATTCGTGCACTGAAATTTGAGCAGCAGGACAGCCTGGAGCAGGCATCAAGGATGTATTCAAATGCACTTTGAGGTGGGGAAACAAGGAGTGAGAGCAATACAGGTGGCACCGTTATAAAGCTTAATGTGTGTAGAAGAGATCCAGCAGCATCTTTCATTCCTGGCACTTTGCCTGTGGGAGCAGAGTCCAATCATTCGTGCACTGAAAACTGGGCAGCCGGCCTGCCTGGAGCAGGCGTCAAGGATGTATTCAAATGCCCTTTGAGGTGGGAAAGCAAGGAGTGAGAGCAATACAGGTGGAACCGTTGGAAAGCTTGATGCGCAGAAGTGATCCAGCAGCATCTTTCAGTCCTGGCTCCTCGCCTGTGGGAGCAGAGTCCAATCGTTCGTGCACTGAAATTTGAGCAGCAGGACAGCCTGGAGCAGGCATCAAGGATGTACTCAAATGCACTTTGAGGTGGGGAAGCAAGGAGTGAGAGCAATACAGGTAGCACCGTTGCAAAGCTTACAGTGTGCAGAAGAGATCCAGCAGCATCTTTCAGTCCTGGCTCTTCGCCTGTGGGAGCAGCGTCCAGTCATTCGTGCACTGACAACTGGGCAGCAGGACAGCCTGGAGCAGGCATCAAGGATATATTCAAATGCGCTATGAGGTGGGAAAACAAGGAGTGAGAGCAATATAGGTAGCACAGTTGCGAAGCTTACCGTGTGCAGAAGAGATCCAGCAGCATCTTTCAGTCCTGGCTCTTCGCCTGTGGGAGCAGAGTCCAATCATTCGTGCACTGGAATTTCAGCAGCAGGACAGCCTGGAGCAGGCATCAAGGATATATTCAAATGCACTTTGAGGTGGGGAAGCAAGGAGTGAGGGCAATACAGGTGGCACCGTTGCAAAGCTTATTGTGTGTAGAAGAGGTCCAGTAGCATGTTTCATTCCTGGATCTTCGCCTGTGGGTGCAGAGTCCAATCATTCGTGCGCTGAAATTTGAGTAGCCGGCGAGCCAGGAGCAGGCATCAAGGATGTATTCAAATGCACTTTGAGGTGGGGAAGCAAGGAGTGATAGCAATACAGGTGGCACAGTTGGAAAGCTTGCTGCGCGCAGAAGAGATCCAGCAGCATCCTTCAGTCCTGGCTCCTCGACTGTGGGAGCAGAGTCCAATCATTCGTGCATTGAAATTTGAGCAGCAGGACAGCCTGGAGCAGGCATCAAGGATGTATTCAATTGCCCTTTGAGGTGGGAAAGCAAGGAGTGAGAGCAATACAGGTGGCACAGTTGTGAAGCTTACTGTGTGCAGAAGAGGTCCAGCAGCATCTTTTAGTCCTGGCTCTTCGCCTGTGGGAGCAGAGACCAATCATTCATGCACTGAAATTTGAGCAGCAGGACAGCCTGGAGCAGGCATCAAGGATGTATTCAAATGCTCTTTGAGGTGGGAAAGCAAGGAGTGAGAGCAATACAGGTGGCACCGTTGTAAAGCTTACTGCGTGCAGAAGAGATCCAGCAGCATCTTTCAGTCCTGGCTCTTCGCCTGTGGGAGCAGAGTCCTATCATTCGTGCACTGAAATTTGAGCAGCAGGACAGCCTGGAGCAGGCATCAAGGATGTATTCAAATGCACTTTGAGGTGGGGAAACAAAGAGTGAGAGCGATGCAGGTGGCACCGTTGCAAAGCTTACTGTGTGCAGAAGAGATCCAGCAGCATCTTTCAGTCCTGGATCTTCGCCTGTGGGAGCAGAGTCCAATCATTCGTGCACTGAAAACTGGGCACCAGGACAGCCTGGAGCAGGCATCAAGGATGTATTCAAATGCACTTTGAGGTGGGAAAGCAGGGAGTGAGAGCAATACAGGTGGCACCGTTGAAAAGCTTATTGTGTGCAGAAGAAATCCTGCAGCATCTTTCAGTCCTGGCTCTTCGCCTGCGGGAGCAGAGTCCAATCATTTGTGCACTGAAAACTGGGCAACCGGCCAGCCTGGAGAAGTCATCAAGGATGTATTCAAATGCACTTTGAGGTGGGAAAGCAAGGAGTGAGAGCAATACAGGTGGCAATGTTGCAAAGCTCACTGCGTGCAGAAGAGGTCCAGCAGCATCTTTCAGTCGTGGCTCTTCGACTGTGGGAGCAGAGTCCAATCATTCGTGCATTGAACTTTGAGCAGCAGGACAGCCTGGAGCAGGCATCAAGGATGTATTGAAATGCACTTTGAGGTGGGAAGCAAGGAGTGAGAGCAATACAGGTGGCACCGTTGGAAAGCTTACTGTGTGCAGAAGAGATCCAGCAGCAGCTTTCAGTCCTGGCTCTTTGCCTGTGGGAGCAGAGTCCAATCATTCGTGCACTGAAAACTGGGCAGCCGTCCTGCCTGGAGCAGGCATCAAGGATGTATTCAAATGCACTTTGAGGTGGGAAAGCAAGGAGTGAGAGCAATACAGGTGACACCGCTGTGAAGTTTACAATGTGCAGAAGAGGTCCAGCAGCATCTTTCATTCCTGGCTCTTCGCCTGTGGGAGCAGAGTCCAATCATTCGTGCACTGAAAACTGGGCAGCCTGCTAGACTGGAGCAGGCATCAAGGATGTATTCAATTGCCCTTTGAGGTGGGAAAGCAATGAGTGAGAGCAATACAGGTGGCACAGTTGTGAAGCTTACCGTGTGCAGAAGAGGTCCAGCAGCATTTTTAGTCCTGGCTCTTCGCCTGTGAGAGCAGAGACTAATCATTCGTGCACTGAAATTTGAGCAGCAGGACAGCCTGGAGCAGGCATCAAGGATGTATTCAAATGCACTTTGAGGTGGGGAAGCAAGGAGTGAGAGCAATACAGGTGACACCGTTGCGAAGCTTACTGTGTGCAGAAGAGGTCCAGCAGCATCTTTCAGTCCTGGCTCTTCGCCTTTGGGAGCAGAGTCTAATCATTCGTGCACTGAAAACTGGGCAGCAGGACAGCCTGGAGCAGGCATCAAGGATGTATTCAAATGCTCTTTGAGGTGGGAAAGCAAGGAGTGAGAGCAATACAGGTGGCACCGTTGCAAAGCTTACTGCGTGCAGAAGAGATCCAGCAGCATCTTTCAGTCCTGGCTCTTCGCCTGTGGGAGCAGAGTCCAATCATTCGTGCATTGAAATTTGAGCAGCAGGACAGCCTGGAGCAGGCATCAAGGATGTATTCAAATGCACTTTGAGGTGGGGAAACAAAGAGTGAGAGCAATGCAGGTGGCACCGTTGCGAAGCTTACTGTGTGCAGAAGAGATCCAGCAGCATGTTTCAGTCCTGGCTCTTCGCCTGTGGGAGCAGAGTCAAATCATTCGTGCACTGAAAACTGGGCACCAGGACAGCCTGGAGAAGGCATCAAGGATGTATTCAAATGCACTTTGAGGTGGGAAAGCAGGGAGTGAGAGCAATACAGGTGGCACCGTTGAAAAGCTTATTGTGTGCAGAAGAAATCCAGAAGCATCTTTCAGTCCTGGCTCTTCGCCTGTGGGAGCAGAGTCCAATCATTTGTGCACTGAAAACTGGGCAACCGGCCCGCCTGGAGAAGGCATAGAGGATGTATTCAAATGCACTTTGAGGTGGGAAAGCAAGGAGTGAGAGCAATACAGTTGGCACCGTTGGAAAGGTTACTGTGTGCAGAAGAGATCCTGCAGCATCTTTCAGTCCTGGCTCTTCGCCTGTGGGACCAGAGTCCAATCATTCGTGCACTGAAATTTGAGCAGCAGGACAGCCTGGAGCAGGCATCAAGGATGTATTCAAATGCACTTTGAGGTGGGGAAACAAGGAGTGAGAGCAATACAGGTGGCACCGTTATAAAGCTTAATGTGTGTAGAAGAGATCCAGCAGCATCTTTCATTCCTGGCTCTTTGCCTGTGGGAGCAGAGTCCAATCATTCGTGCACTGAAAACTGGGCAGCCGGCCTGCCTGGAGCAGGCGTCAAGGATGTATTCAAATGCCCTTTGAGGTGGGAAAGCAAGGAGTGAGAGCAATACAGGTGGAACCGTTGGAAAGCTTGCTGCGCAGATGTGATCCAGCAGCATCTTTCAGTCCTGGCTCCTCGCCTGTGGGAGCAGAGTCCAATCATTCGTGCACTGAAATTTGAGCAGCAGGACAGCCTGGAGCAGGCATCAAGGATGTATTCAAATGCACTTCGAGGAGGGGAAGCAAGGAGTGAGAGCATTACAGGTGGCACCGTTGGAAAGCTTACTGTGTGCAGAAGAGATCCAGCAGCATCTTTCAGTCCTGGCTCTTCGCCTGTGGGAGCCGAGTTCAATCATTCGTTCATTGAAATTTGAGCAGCAGGACAGCCTGGAGCAGGCATCAAGGATGTATTCAAATGCACTTTGAGGTGGGGAAGCAAGGAGTGAGAGCAATACAGGCGGCACCGTTGCAAAGCTTACTGTGTGCAGAAGAGATCCAGCAGCATCTTTCAGTCCTGGCTCTTCGCCTGTGGGAGCAGAGTCCAATCATTCGTGCACTGACAACTGGGCAGTAGGACAGCCTGGAGCAGGCATCAAGGATATATTCAAATGCGCTATGAGGTGGGAAAACAAGGTGTGAGAGCAATATAGGTAGCACAGTTGCGAAGCTTACCGTGTGCAGAAGAGATCCAGCAGCATCTTTCAGTCCTGGCTCTTCGCCTGTGGGAGCAGAGTCCAATCATTCGTGCACTGGAATTTCAGCAGCAGGACAGCCTGGAGCAGGCATCAAGGATGTATTCAAATGCACTTTGAGGTGGGGAAGCAAGGAGTGAGGGCAATACAGGTGGCACCGTTGGAAAGCTTCCTGTGTGTAGAAGAGATCCAGCAGCATCTTTCAGTCCTGGCTCTTCGCCTGTGGGAGCAGAGTCCAGTCATTCATGCACTGAAAACTGGGCAGCCTGCTAGACTGGAGCAGGCATCAAGGACGTATTCAAATGCACTTTGAGGTGGGAAAACAAGGAGTGAGAGCAATCCAGGTGGCACCGTTGCAAAGCTTATTGTGTGCAGAAGAGGACCAGCAGCATCTTTCATTCCTGGCTCCTCGCCTGTGTGAGCAGAGTCCAATCATTCATGCATTGAAATTTGAGCAGCAGGATAGCCTGGAGCAGGCATCAAGGATGTATTCAAATGCACTTTGAGGTGGGGACGCAGGTAGTGAGAGCAATACAGCTGGCACTGATGCAAAGCTTACCGTGTGCAGAAGAGGTCCAGCAGCATCTTTCAGTCCTGGCTCTTCGCCTGTGGGAGCAGAGTCCAATCACTCTTGAACTGAAAACTGGGCAGCCTGCTAGCCCGGAGGAAGAATCAAGGATGTATTCAAATGCACTTTGAGGTGTGAATGCAAGGAGTGAGAGCAATCCAGGTGGCACCGTTGCAAAGCTTACTGTGTTCAGAAGAGATGCAGCAGCATCTTTCAGTCCAGGCTCTTCGCCTGTGGGAGCAGAGTCCAATCATTCGTGCACGGAAATTTGAGCAGCAGGACAGCCAGGAGCAGGCATCAAGGATGTATTCAAATGCACTTTGAGGTGGGGAAGCAAGGAGTGAGAGCAATACAGGTGACACCGTTGCGAAGCTTACTGCGTGCAGAAGAGGTCCAGCTGCATCTTTCTGTCCTGTCTCTCCGCCTGTGGGAGCAGAGTCCAATCATTCGTGCACTGAAAACTGGGCACCAGGACAGCCTGGAGCAGGCATCAAGGATGTATTCAAATGCCCTTTGAGGTGGGAAAGCAAGGAGTGAGAGCAATACAGGTGGAACCGTTGGAAAGCTTACTGTGTGCAGAAGAGATCCACCAGCATCTTTCAGTCCTGGCTCTTCGCCTGTGGGAGCCGAGTTCAATCATTCGTTCATTGAAATTTGAGCAGCAGGACAGCCTGGAGCAGGCATCAAGGATGTATTCAAATGCACTTTGAGGTGGGGAAGCAAGGAGTGAGAGCAATACAGGCGGCACCGTTGCAAAGCTTACTGTGTGCAGAAGAGATCCAGCAGCATCTTTCAGTCCTGGCTCTTCGCTTGTGGGAGCAGAGTCCTATCATTCGTGCACTGAAATTTGAGCAGTAGGACAGCCTGGAGCAGGCATCAAGGATGTATTCAAATGCACTTTGAGTTGGGGAAACAAAGAGTGAGAGCGATGCAGGTGGCACCGTTGCAAAGCTTACTGTGTGCAGAAGAGATCCAGCAGCATCTTTCAGTCCTGGATCTTCGCCTGTGGGAGCAGAGTCCAATCATTCGTGCACTGAAAACTGGGCACCAGTACAGCCTGGAGCAGGCATCAAGGATGTATTCAAATGCACTTTGAGGTGGGAAAGCAGGGAGTGAGAGCAATACAGGTGGCACCGTTGAAAAGCTTATTGTGTGCAGAAGAAATCCTGCAGCATCTTTCAGTCCTGGCTCTTCGCCTGTGGGAGCAGAGTCCAATCATTTGTGCACTGAAAACTGGGCAACCGGCCAGCCTGGAGAAGGCATCAAGGATGTATTCAAATGCACTTTGAGGTGGGAAAGCAAGGAGTGAGAGCAATACAGGTGGCAATGTTGCAAAGCTCACTGCGTGCAGAAGAGGTCCAGCAGCATCTTTCAGTCGTGGCTCTTCGACTGTGGGAGCAGAGTCCAATCATTCGTGCATTGAACTTTGAGCAGCAGGACAGCCTGGAGCAGGCATCAAGGATGTATTGAAATGCACTTTGAGGTGGGAAGCAAGGAGTGAGAGCAATACAGGTGGCACCGTTGGAAAGCTTACTGTGTGCAGAAGAGATCCAGCAGCAGCTTTCAGTCCTGGCTCTTTGCCTGTGGGAGCAGAGTCCAATCATTCGTGCACTGAAAACTGGGCAGCCGTCCTGCCTGGAGCAGGCATCAAGGATGTATTCAAATGCACTTTGAGGTGGGAAAGCAAGGAGTGAGAGCAATACAGGTGACACCGCTGTGAAGTTTACCATGTGCAGAAGAGGTCCAGCAGCATCTTTCATTCCTGGCTCTTCGCCTGTGGGAGCAGAGTCCAATCATTCGTGCACTGAAAACTGGGCAGCCTGCTAGACTGGAGCAGGCATCAAGGATGTATTCAAATGCACTTTGAGGGGGGAAAGCAAGGAGTGAGACCAATACAGGTGGCACCGTTGCAAAGCTTGCTGCGTGCAGAAGAGGTCCAGCAGCATCTTTCAGTCCTGGCTCTTCGCCTGTGGGAGCAGAGTCCAATCATTCGTGCATTGAAATTTGAGCAGCAGGACAGCCTGGAGCAGGAATCAAGGATGTATTCAATTGCCCTTTGAGGTGGGAAAGCAATGAGTGAGAGCAATACAGGTGGCACAGTTGTGAAGCTTACCGTGTGCAGAAGAGGTCCAGCAGCATTTTTAGTCCTGGCTCTTCGCCTGTGGGAGCAGAGACTAATCATTCGTGCACTGAAATTTGAGCAGCAGGACAGCCTGGAGCAGGCATCAAGGATGTATTCAAATGCACTTTGAGGTGGGGAAGCAAGGAGCGAGAGCAATACAGGTGACACCGTTGCGAAGCTTACTGTGTGCAGAAGAGCTCCAGCAGCATCTTTCAGTCCTGGCTCTTCGCCTTTGGGAGCAGAGTCTAATCATTCGTGCACTGAAAACTGGGCAGCAGGACAGCCTGGAGCAGGCATCAAGGATGTATTCAAATGCTCTTTGAGGTGGGAAAGCAAGGAGTGAGAGCAATACAGGTGGCACCGTTGCAAAGCTTACTGCGTGCAGAAGAGATCCAGCAGCATCTTTCAGTCCTGGCTCTTCGCCTGTGGGAGCAGAGTCCAATCATTCGTGCATTGAAATTTGAGCAGCAGGACAGCCTGGAGCAGGCATCAAGGATGTATTCAAATGCACTTTGAGGTGGGGAAACAAAGAGTGAGAGCAATGCAGGTGGCAACGTTGCAAAGCTTACTGTGTGCAGAAGAGATCCAGCAGCATGTTTCAGTCCTGGCTCTTCGCCTGTGGGAGCAGAGTCCAATCATTCGTGCACTGAAAACTGGGCAACAGGACAGCCTGGAGCAGGCATCAAGGATGTATTCAAATGCACTTTGAGGTGGGAAAGCAGGGAGTGAGAGCAATACAGGTGGCACCGTTGAAAAGCTTATTGTGTGCAGAAGAAATCCAGAAGCATCTTTCAGTCCTGGCTCTTCGCCTGTGGGAGCAGAGTCCAATCATTTGTGCACTGAAAACTGGGCAACCGGCCCGCCTGGAGAAGGCATAGAGGATGTATTCAAATGCACTTTGAGGTGGGAAAGCAAGGAGTGAGAGCAATACAGTTGGCACCGTTGGAAAGGTTACTGTGTGCAGAAGAGATCCTGCAGCATCTTTCAGTCCTGGCTCTTTGCCTGTGGGAGCAGAGTCCAATCATTCGTGCACTGAAATTTGAGCAGCAGGACAGCCTGGAGCAGGCATCAAGGATGTATTCAAATGCACTTTGAGGTGGGGAAACAAGGAGTGAGAGCAATACAGGTGGCACCGTTATAAAGCTTAATGTGTGTAGAAGAGATCCAGCAGCATCTTTCATTCCTGGCTCTTGCCTGTGGGAGCAGAGTCCAATCATTCGTGCACTGAAAACTGGGCAGCCGGCCTGCCTGGAGCAGGCGTCAAGGATGTATTCAAATGCCCTTTGAGGTGGGAAAGCAAGGAGTGAGAGCAATACAGGTGGAACCGTTGGAAAGCTTGCTGCGCAGATGTGATCCAGCAGCATCTTTCAGTCCTGGCTCCTCGCCTGTGGGAGCAGAGTCCAATCATTCGTGCACTGAAATTTGAGCAGCAATACAGCCTGGAGCAGGCATCAAGGATGTATTCAAATGCACTTCGAGGAGGGGAAGCAAGGAGTGAGAGCATTACAGGTGGCACCGTTGGAAAGCTTACTGTGTGCAGAAGAGATCCAGCAGCATCTTTCAGTCCTGGCTCTTCGCCTGTGGGAGCCGAGTTCAATCATTCGTTCATTGAAATTTGAGCAGCAGGACAGCCTGGAGCAGGCATCAAGGATGTATTCAAATGCACTTTGAGGTGGGGAAGCAAGGAGTGAGAGCAATACAGGCGGCACCGTTGCAAAGCTTACTGTGTGCAGAAGAGATCCAGCAGCATCTTTCAGTCCTGGCTCTTCGCCTGTGGGAGCAGAGTCCAGTCATTCGTGCACTGACAACTGGGCAGTAGGACAGCCTGGAGCAGGCATCAAGGATATATTCAAATGCGCTATGAGGTGGGAAAACAAGGTGTGCGAGCAATATAGGTAGCACAGTTGCGAAGCTTACCGTGTGCAGAAGAGATCCAGCAGCATCTTTCAGTCCTGGCTCTTCGCCTGTGGGAGCAGAGTCCAATCATTCGTGCACTGGAATTTCAGCAGCAGGACAGCCTGGAGCAGGCATCAAGGATGTATTCAAATGCACTTTGAGGTGGGGAAGCAAGGAGTGAGGGCAATACAGGTGGCACCGTTGGAAAGCTTCCTGTGTGTAGAAGAGATCCAGCAGCATCTTTCAGTCCTGGCTCTTCGCCTGTGGGAGCAGAGTCCAGTCATTCATGCACTGAAAACTGGGCAGCCTGCTAGACTGGAGCAGGCATCAAGGACGTATTCAAATGCACTTTGAGGTGGGAAAACAAGGAGTGAGAGCAATCCAGGTGGCACCGTTGCAAAGCTTATTGTGTGCAGAAGAGGACCAGCAGCATCTTTCATTCCTGGCTCCTCGCCTGTGTGAGCAGAGTCCAATCATTCATGCATTGAAATTTGAGCAGCAGGATAGCCTGGAGCAGGCATCAAGGATGTATTCAAATGCACTTTGAGGTGGGGACGCAGGTAGTGAGAGCAATACAGGTGGCACTGATGCAAAGCTTACCGTGTGCAGAAGAGGTCCAGCAGCATCTTTCAGTCCTGGCTCTTCGCCTGTGGGAGCAGAGTCCAATCATTCTTGAACTGAAAACTGGGCAGCCTGCTAGCCCGGAGGAAGAATCAAGGATGTATTCAAATGCACTTTGAGGTGCGAATGCAAGGAGTGAGAGGAATCCAGGTGGCACCGTTGCAAAGCTTACTGTGTTCAGAAGAGATGCAGCAGCATCTTTCAGTCCTGGCTCTTCGCCTGTGGGAGCAGAGTCCAATCATTCGTGCACGGAAATTTGAGCAGCAGGACAGCCAGGAGCAGGCATCAAGGATGTATTCAAATGCACTTTGAGGTGGGGAAGCAAGGAGTGAGAGCAATACAGGTGACACCGTTGCGAAGTTTACTGCGTGCAGAAGAGGTCCAGCTGCATCTTTCAGTCCTGTCTCTCCGCCTGTGGGAGCACAGTCCAATCATTCGTGCACTGAAAACTGGGCACCAGGACAGCCTGGAGCAGGCATCAAGGATGTATTCAAATGCCCTTTGAGGTGGGAAAGCAAGGAGTGAGAGCAATACAGGTGGAACCGTTGGAAAGCTTGCTGCGCAGATGTGATCCAGCAGCATCTTTCAGTCCTGGCTCTTCGCCTGTGGGAGCAGAGTCCAATCATTCGTGCACTGAAATTTGAGCAGCAGGACAGCCTGGAGCAGGCATCAAGGATGTATTCAAATGCACTTTGAGGTGGGGAAGCAAGGAGCGAGAGCAATACAGGTGACACCGTTGCGAAGCTTACTGTGTGCAGAAGAGCTCCAGCAGCATCTTTCAGTCCTGGCTCTTCGCCTTTGGGAGCAGAGTCTAATCATTCGTGCACTGAAAACTGGGCAGCAGGACAGCCTGGAGCAGGCATCAAGGATGTATTCAAATGCTCTTTGAGGTGGGAAAGCAAGGAGTGAGAGTAATACAGGTGGCACCGTTGCAAAGCTTACTGCGTGCAGAAGAGATCCAGCAGCATCTTTCAGTCCTGGCTCTTCGCCTGTGGGAGCAGAGTCCAATCATTCGTGCATTGAAATTTGAGCAGCAGGACAGCCTGGAGCAGGCATCAAGGATGTATTCAAATGCACTTTGAGGTGGGGAAACAAAGAGTGAGAGCAATGCAGGTGGCAACGTTGCAAAGCTTACTGTGTGCAGAAGAGATCCAGCAGCATGTTTCAGTCCTGGCTCTTCGCCTGTGGGAGCAGAGTCCAATCATTCGTGCACTGAAAACTGGGCAACAGGACAGCCTGGAGCAGGCATCAAGGATGTATTCAAATGCACTTTGAGGTGGGAAAGCAGGGAGTGAGAGCAATACAGGTGGCACCGTTGAAAAGCTTATTGTGTGCAGAAGAAATCCAGAAGCATCTTTCAGTCCTGGCTCTTCGCCTGTGGGAGCAGAGTCCAATCATTTGTGCACTGAAAACTGGGCAACCGGCCCGCCTGGAGAAGGCATAGAGGATGTATTCAAATGCACTTTGAGGTGGGAAAGCAAGGAGTGAGAGCAATACAGTTGGCACCGTTGGAAAGGTTACTGTGTGCAGAAGAGATCCTGCAGCATCTTTCAGTCCTGGCTCTTTGCCTGTGGGAGCAGAGTCCAATCATTCGTGCACTGAAATTTGAGCAGCAGGACAGCCTGGAGCAGGCATCAAGGATGTATTCAAATGCACTTTGAGGTGGGGAAACAAGGAGTGAGAGCAATACAGGTGGCGCCGTTATAAAGCTTAATGTGTGTAGAAGAGATCCAGCAGCATCTTTCATTCCTGGCTCTTGCCTGTGGGAGCAGAGTCCAATCATTCGTGCACTGAAAACTGGGCAGCCGGCCTGCCTGGAGCAGGCGTCAAGGATGTATTCAAATGCCCTTTGAGGTGGGAAAGCAAGGAGTGAGAGCAATACAGGTGGAACCGTTGGAAAGCTTGCTGCGCAGATGTGATCCAGCAGCATCTTTCAGTCCTGGCTCCTCGCCTGTGGGAGCAGAGTCCAATCATTCGTGCACTGAAATTTGAGCAGCAATACAGCCTGGAGCAGGCATCAAGGATGTATTCAAATGCACTTCGAGGAGGGGAAGCAAGGAGTGAGAGCATTACAGGTGGCACCGTTGGAAAGCTTACTGTGTGCAGAAGAGATCCAGCAGCATCTTTCAGTCCTGGCTCTTCGCCTGTGGGAGCCGAGTTCAATCATTCGTTCATTGAAATTTGAGCAGCAGGACAGCCTGGAGCAGGCATCAAGGATGTATTCAAATGCACTTTGAGGTGGGGAAGCAAGGAGTGAGAGCAATACAGGCGGCACCGTTGCAAAGCTTACTGTGTGCAGAAGAGATCCAGCAGCATCTTTCAGTCCTGGCTCTTCGCCTGTGGGAGCAGAGTCCAGTCATTCGTGCACTGACAACTGGGCAGTAGGACAGCCTGGAGCAGGCATCAAGGATATATTCAAATGCGCTATGAGGTGGGAAAACAAGGTGTGCGAGCAATATAGGTAGCACAGTTGCGAAGCTTACCGTGTGCAGAAGAGATCCAGCAGCATCTTTCAGTCCTGGCTCTTCGCCTGTGGGAGCAGAGTCCAATCATTCGTGCACTGGAATTTCAGCAGCAGGACAGCCTGGAGCAGGCATCAAGGATGTATTCAAATGCACTTTGAGGTGGGGAAGCAAGGAGTGAGGGCAATACAGGTGGCACCGTTGGAAAGCTTCCTGTGTGTAGAAGAGATCCAGCAGCATCTTTCAGTCCTGGCTCTTCGCCTGTGGGAGCAGAGTCCAGTCATTCATGCACTGAAAACTGGGCAGCCTGCTAGACTGGAGCAGGCATCAAGGACGTATTCAAATGCACTTTGAGGTGGGAAAACAAGGAGTGAGAGCAATCCAGGTGGCACCGTTGCAAAGCTTATTGTGTGCAGAAGAGGACCAGCAGCATCTTTCATTCCTGGCTCCTCGCCTGTGTGAGCAGAGTCCAATCATTCATGCATTGAAATTTGAGCAGCAGGATAGCCTGGAGCAGGCATCAAGGATGTATTCAAATGCACTTTGAGGTGGGGACGCAGGTAGTGAGAGCAATACAGGTGGCACTGATGCAAAGCTTACCGTGTGCAGAAGAGGTCCAGCAGCATCTTTCAGTCCTGGCTCTTCGCCTGTGGGAGCAGAGTCCAATCATTCTTGAACTGAAAACTGGGCAGCCTGCTAGCCCGGAGGAAGAATCAAGGATGTATTCAAATGCACTTTGAGGTGCGAATGCAAGGAGTGAGAGGAATCCAGGTGGCACCGTTGCAAAGCTTACTGTGTTCAGAAGAGATGCAGCAGCATCTTTCAGTCCTGGCTCTTCGCCTGTGGGAGCAGAGTCCAATCATTCGTGCACGGAAATTTGAGCAGCAGGACAGCCAGGAGCAGGCATCAAGGATGTATTCAAATGCACTTTGAGGTGGGGAAGCAAGGAGTGAGAGCAATACAGGTGACACCGTTGCGAAGTCTACTGCGTGCAGAAGAGGTCCAGCTGCATCTTTCAGTCCTGTCTCTCCGCCTGTGGGAGCACAGTCCAATCATTCGTGCACTGAAAACTGGGCACCAGGACAGCCTGGAGCAGGCATCAAGGATGTATTCAAATGCCCTTTGAGGTGGGAAAGCAAGGAGTGAGAGCAATACAGGTGGAACCGTTGGAAAGCTTGCTGCGCAGATGTGATCCAGCAGCATCTTTCAGTCCTGGCTCTTCGCCTGTGGGAGCAGAGTCCAATCATTCGTGCACTGAAATTTGAGCAGCAGGACAGCCTGGAGCAGGCATCAAGGATGTATTCAAATGCACTTCGAGGAGGGGAAGCAAGGAGTGAGAGCATTACAGGTGGCACCGTTGCAAAGCTTACTGTGTGCAGAAGAGATCCAGCAGCATCTTTCAGTCCTGGCTCTTCGCCTGTGGGAGCAGAGTCCAGTCATTCGTGCACTGACAACTGGGCAGTAGGACAGCTGGAGCAGGCATCAAGGATATATTCAAATGCACTTTGAGGTGGGAAAACAAGGTGTGAGAGCAATATAGGTAGCACAGTTGCGAAGCTTACCGTGTGCAGAAGAGATCCAGCAGCATCTTTCAGTCCTGGCTCTTCGCCTGTGGGAGCAGAGTCCAATCATTCGTGCACTGGAATTTCAGCAGCAGGACAGCCTGGAGCAGGCATCAAGGATGTATTCAAATGCACTTTGAGGTGGGGAAGCAAGGAGTGAGGGCAATACAGGTGGCACCGTTGGAAAGCTTCCTGTGTGTAGAAGAGATCCAGCAGCATCTTTCAGTCCTGGCTCTTCGCCTGAGGGAGCAGAGTCCAGTCATTCATGCACTGAAAACTGGGCAGCCTGCTAGACTGGAGCAGGCATCAAGGACGTATTCAAATGCACTTTGAGGTGGGAAAACAAGGAGTGAGAGCAATCCAGGTGGCACCGTTGCAAAGCTTATTGTGTGCAGAAGAGGACCAGCAGCATCTTTCATTCCTGGCTCCTCGCCTGTGTGAGCAGAGTCCAATCATTCATGCATTGAAATTTGAGCAGCAGGATAGCCTGGAGCAGGCATCAAGGATGTATTCAAATGCACTTTGAGGTGGGGACGCAGGTAGTGAGAGCAATACAGGTGGCACTGATGCAAAGCTTACCGTGTGCAGAAGAGGTCCAGCAGCATCTTTCAGTCCTGGCTCTTCGCCTGTGGGAGCAGAGTCCAATCATTCGTGAACTGAAAACTGGGCAGCCTGCTAGCCCGGAGGAAGAATCAAGGATGTATTCAAATGCACTTTGAGGTGCGAATGCAAGGAGTGAGAGCAATCCAGGTGGCACCGTTGCAAAGCTTACTGTGTTCAGAAGAGGTGCAGCAGCCTCTTTCAGTCCTGGCTCTTCGCCTGTGGGAGCAGAGTCCAATCATTCGTGCACGGAAATTTGAGCAGCAGGACAGCCTGGAGCAGGCATCAAGGATGTATTCAAATGCACTTTGAGGTGGGAAAGCAAGGAGTGAGAGCAATACAGGCAGCAGGGTTGCAAAGCTCACTGCGTGCAGAAGAGGTCCAGCAGCATCTTTCAGTCGTGGGTCTTCGACTGTGGGAGCAGAGTCCAGTCATTCGTGCATTGAAGTTTGAGCAGCAGGACCGCCTGGAGGAGGCATCAAGGATGTATTCAAATGCCCTTTGAGGTGGGGAAGCAAGGAGTGAGAGCAATACAGGTGGCCCCGTTGGAAAGCTGACAGTGTGCAGAAGAGATCCATCAGCATCTTTCAGTCCTGGCTCTTCGCCTGTGGGAGCAGAGTCCAATCATTCGTGCATTGAACTTTGAGCGGTAGGACAACCTGGAGCAGGCATCCAGGATGTATTCAAATGCACTTTGAGGTGGGAAAACAAGGAGTGAGAGCAATACAGGTGGCGCCGTTGCAAAGCTTACTCTGTTCAGAAGAGGTCCAGCATCATCTTTCAGTCCTGGCTCTTCGCCTGTGTGAGCAGAGTCCAATCATTCGTGCACTGAAAACTGGGCAGCCTGCCAGCCTGGAGCAGGCATCAAGGATGTATTCAAATACACTTTGAAGTGGGAAAGCAAGGAGTGAGAGCAATACAGGTGGCACCGTTGCAAAGCTCACTGCGTGCGGAAGAGGTCCAGCAGCATCTTTCAGTCCTGGCTCTTCGCCTGTGGGAGCAGAGTCCAATCATTCGTGCATTGAAATTTGAGCAGCAGGACAGCCTGGAGCAGGAATCAAGGATGTATTCAATTGCCCTTTGAGGTGGGAAAGCAATGAGTGAGAGCAATACAGGTGGCACAGTTGTGAAGCTTACCGTGTGCAGAAGAGGTCCAGCAGCATTTTTAGTCCTGGCTCTTCGCCTGTGGGAGCAGAGACTAATCATTCGTGCACTGAAATTTGAGCAGCAGGACAGCCTGGAGCAGGCATCAAGGATGTATTCAAATGCACTTTGAGGTGGGGAAGCAAGGAGCGAGAGCAATACAGGTGACACCGTTGCGAAGCTTACTGTGTGCAGAAGAGCTCCAGCAGCATCTTTCAGTCCTGGCTCTTCGCCTTTGGGAGCAGAGTCTAATCATTCGTGCACTGAAAACTGGGCAGCAGGACAGCCTGGAGCAGGCATCAAGGATGTATTCAAATGCTCTTTGAGGTGGGAAAGCAAGGAGTGAGAGCAATACAGGTGGCACCGTTGCAAAGCTTACTGCGTGCAGAAGAGATCCAGCAGCATCTTTCAGTCCTGGCTCTTCGCCTGTGGGAGCAGAGTCCAATCATTCGTGCATTGAAATTTGAGCAGCAGGACAGCCTGGAGCAGGCATCAAGGATGTATTCAAATGCACTTTGAGGTGGGGAAACAAAGAGTGAGAGCAATGCAGGTGGCAACGTTGCAAAGCTTACTGTGTGCAGAAGAGATCCAGCAGCATGTTTCAGTCCTGGCTCTTCGCCTGTGGGAGCAGAGTCCAATCATTCGTGCACTGAAAACTGGGCAACAGGACAGCCTGGAGCAGGCATCAAGGATGTATTCAAATGCACTTTGAGGTGGGAAAGCAGGGAGTGAGAGCAATACAGGTGGCACCGTTGAAAAGCTTATTGTGTGCAGAAGAAATCCAGAAGCATCTTTCAGTCCTGGCTCTTCGCCTGTGGGAGCAGAGTCCAATCATTTGTGCACTGAAAACTGGGCAACCGGCCCGCCTGGAGAAGGCATAGAGGATGTATTCAAATGCACTTTGAGGTGGGAAAGCAAGGAGTGAGAGCAATACAGTTGGCACCGTTGGAAAGGTTACTGTGTGCAGAAGAGATCCTGCAGCATCTTTCAGTCCTGGCTCTTTGCCTGTGGGAGCAGAGTCCAATCATTCGTGCACTGAAATTTGAGCAGCAGGACAGCCTGGAGCAGGCATCAAGGATGTATTCAAATGCACTTTGAGGTGGGGAAACAAGGAGTGAGAGCAATACAGGTGGCACCGTTATAAAGCTTAATGTGTGTAGAAGAGATCCAGCAGCATCTTTCATTCCTGGCTCTTGCCTGTGGGAGCAGAGTCCAATCATTCGTGCACTGAAAACTGGGCAGCCGGCCTGCCTGGAGCAGGCGTCAAGGATGTATTCAAATGCCCTTTGAGGTGGGAAAGCAAGGAGTGAGAGCAATACAGGTGGAACCGTTGGAAAGCTTGCTGCGCAGATGTGATCCAGCAGCATCTTTCAGTCCTGGCTCCTCGCCTGTGGGAGCAGAGTCCAATCATTCGTGCACTGAAATTTGAGCAGCAATACAGCCTGGAGCAGGCATCAAGGATGTATTCAAATGCACTTCGAGGAGGGGAAGCAAGGAGTGAGAGCATTACAGGTGGCACCGTTGGAAAGCTTACTGTGTGCAGAAGAGATCCAGCAGCATCTTTCAGTCCTGGCTCTTCGCCTGTGGGAGCCGAGTTCAATCATTCGTTCATTGAAATTTGAGCAGCAGGACAGCCTGGAGCAGGCATCAAGGATGTATTCAAATGCACTTTGAGGTGGGGAAGCAAGGAGTGAGAGCAATACAGGCGGCACCGTTGCAAAGCTTACTGTGTGCAGAAGAGATCCAGCAGCATCTTTCAGTCCTGGCTCTTCGCCTGTGGGAGCAGAGTCCAGTCATTCGTGCACTGACAACTGGGCAGTAGGACAGCCTGGAGCAGGCATCAAGGATATATTCAAATGCGCTATGAGGTGGGAAAACAAGGTGTGCGAGCAATATAGGTAGCACAGTTGCGAAGCTTACCGTGTGCAGAAGAGATCCAGCAGCATCTTTCAGTCCTGGCTCTTCGCCTGTGGGAGCAGAGTCCAATCATTCGTGCACTGGAATTTCAGCAGCAGGACAGCCTGGAGCAGGCATCAAGGATGTATTCAAATGCACTTTGAGGTGGGGAAGCAAGGAGTGAGGGCAATACAGGTGGCACCGTTGGAAAGCTTCCTGTGTGTAGAAGAGATCCAGCAGCATCTTTCAGTCCTGGCTCTTCGCCTGTGGGAGCAGAGTCCAGTCATTCATGCACTGAAAACTGGGCAGCCTGCTAGACTGGAGCAGGCATCAAGGACGTATTCAAATGCACTTTGAGGTGGGAAAACAAGGAGTGAGAGCAATCCAGGTGGCACCGTTGCAAAGCTTATTGTGTGCAGAAGAGGACCAGCAGCATCTTTCATTCCTGGCTCCTCGCCTGTGTGAGCAGAGTCCAATCATTCATGCATTGAAATTTGAGCAGCAGGATAGCCTGGAGCAGGCATCAAGGATGTATTCAAATGCACTTTGAGGTGGGGACGCAGGTAGTGAGAGCAATACAGGTGGCACTGATGCAAAGCTTACCGTGTGCAGAAGAGGTCCAGCAGCATCTTTCAGTCCTGGCTCTTCGCCTGTGGGAGCAGAGTCCAATCATTCTTGAACTGAAAACTGGGCAGCCTGCTAGCCCGGAGGAAGAATCAAGGATGTATTCAAATGCACTTTGAGGTGCGAATGCAAGGAGTGAGAGGAATCCAGGTGGCACCGTTGCAAAGCTTACTGTGTTCAGAAGAGATGCAGCAGCATCTTTCAGTCCTGGCTCTTCGCCTGTGGGAGCAGAGTCCAATCATTCGTGCACGGAAATTTGAGCAGCAGGACAGCCAGGAGCAGGCATCAAGGATGTATTCAAATGCACTTTGAGGTGGGGAAGCAAGGAGTGAGAGCAATACAGGTGACACCGTTGCGAAGTTTACTGCGTGCAGAAGAGGTCCAGCTGCATCTTTCAGTCCTGTCTCTCCGCCTGTGGGAGCACAGTCCAATCATTCGTGCACTGAAAACTGGGCACCAGGACAGCCTGGAGCAGGCATCAAGGATGTATTCAAATGCCCTTTGAGGTGGGAAAGCAAGGAGTGAGAGCAATACAGGTGGAACCGTTGGAAAGCTTGCTGCGCAGATGTGATCCAGCAGCATCTTTCAGTCCTGGCTCTTCGCCTGTGGGAGCAGAGTCCAATCATTCGTGCACTGAAATTTGAGCAGCAGGACAGCCTGGAGCAGGCATCAAGGATGTATTCAAATGCACTTTGAGGTGGGGAAGCAAGGAGCGAGAGCAATACAGGTGACACCGTTGCGAAGCTTACTGTGTGCAGAAGAGCTCCAGCAGCATCTTTCAGTCCTGGCTCTTCGCCTTTGGGAGCAGAGTCTAATCATTCGTGCACTGAAAACTGGGCAGCAGGACAGCCTGGAGCAGGCATCAAGGATGTATTCAAATGCTCTTTGAGGTGGGAAAGCAAGGAGTGAGAGTAATACAGGTGGCACCGTTGCAAAGCTTACTGCGTGCAGAAGAGATCCAGCAGCATCTTTCAGTCCTGGCTCTTCGCCTGTGGGAGCAGAGTCCAATCATTCGTGCATTGAAATTTGAGCAGCAGGACAGCCTGGAGCAGGCATCAAGGATGTATTCAAATGCACTTTGAGGTGGGGAAACAAAGAGTGAGAGCAATGCAGGTGGCAACGTTGCAAAGCTTACTGTGTGCAGAAGAGATCCAGCAGCATGTTTCAGTCCTGGCTCTTCGCCTGTGGGAGCAGAGTCCAATCATTCGTGCACTGAAAACTGGGCAACAGGACAGCCTGGAGCAGGCATCAAGGATGTATTCAAATGCACTTTGAGGTGGGAAAGCAGGGAGTGAGAGCAATACAGGTGGCACCGTTGAAAAGCTTATTGTGTGCAGAAGAAATCCAGAAGCATCTTTCAGTCCTGGCTCTTCGCCTGTGGGAGCAGAGTCCAATCATTTGTGCACTGAAAACTGGGCAACCGGCCCGCCTGGAGAAGGCATAGAGGATGTATTCAAATGCACTTTGAGGTGGGAAAGCAAGGAGTGAGAGCAATACAGTTGGCACCGTTGGAAAGGTTACTGTGTGCAGAAGAGATCCTGCAGCATCTTTCAGTCCTGGCTCTTTGCCTGTGGGAGCAGAGTCCAATCATTCGTGCACTGAAATTTGAGCAGCAGGACAGCCTGGAGCAGGCATCAAGGATGTATTCAAATGCACTTTGAGGTGGGGAAACAAGGAGTGAGAGCAATACAGGTGGCGCCGTTATAAAGCTTAATGTGTGTAGAAGAGATCCAGCAGCATCTTTCATTCCTGGCTCTTGCCTGTGGGAGCAGAGTCCAATCATTCGTGCACTGAAAACTGGGCAGCCGGCCTGCCTGGAGCAGGCGTCAAGGATGTATTCAAATGCCCTTTGAGGTGGGAAAGCAAGGAGTGAGAGCAATACAGGTGGAACCGTTGGAAAGCTTGCTGCGCAGATGTGATCCAGCAGCATCTTTCAGTCCTGGCTCCTCGCCTGTGGGAGCAGAGTCCAATCATTCGTGCACTGAAATTTGAGCAGCAATACAGCCTGGAGCAGGCATCAAGGATGTATTCAAATGCACTTCGAGGAGGGGAAGCAAGGAGTGAGAGCATTACAGGTGGCACCGTTGGAAAGCTTACTGTGTGCAGAAGAGATCCAGCAGCATCTTTCAGTCCTGGCTCTTCGCCTGTGGGAGCCGAGTTCAATCATTCGTTCATTGAAATTTGAGCAGCAGGACAGCCTGGAGCAGGCATCAAGGATGTATTCAAATGCACTTTGAGGTGGGGAAGCAAGGAGTGAGAGCAATACAGGCGGCACCGTTGCAAAGCTTACTGTGTGCAGAAGAGATCCAGCAGCATCTTTCAGTCCTGGCTCTTCGCCTGTGGGAGCAGAGTCCAGTCATTCGTGCACTGACAACTGGGCAGTAGGACAGCCTGGAGCAGGCATCAAGGATATATTCAAATGCGCTATGAGGTGGGAAAACAAGGTGTGCGAGCAATATAGGTAGCACAGTTGCGAAGCTTACCGTGTGCAGAAGAGATCCAGCAGCATCTTTCAGTCCTGGCTCTTCGCCTGTGGGAGCAGAGTCCAATCATTCGTGCACTGGAATTTCAGCAGCAGGACAGCCTGGAGCAGGCATCAAGGATGTATTCAAATGCACTTTGAGGTGGGGAAGCAAGGAGTGAGGGCAATACAGGTGGCACCGTTGGAAAGCTTCCTGTGTGTAGAAGAGATCCAGCAGCATCTTTCAGTCCTGGCTCTTCGCCTGTGGGAGCAGAGTCCAGTCATTCATGCACTGAAAACTGGGCAGCCTGCTAGACTGGAGCAGGCATCAAGGACGTATTCAAATGCACTTTGAGGTGGGAAAACAAGGAGTGAGAGCAATCCAGGTGGCACCGTTGCAAAGCTTATTGTGTGCAGAAGAGGACCAGCAGCATCTTTCATTCCTGGCTCCTCGCCTGTGTGAGCAGAGTCCAATCATTCATGCATTGAAATTTGAGCAGCAGGATAGCCTGGAGCAGGCATCAAGGATGTATTCAAATGCACTTTGAGGTGGGGACGCAGGTAGTGAGAGCAATACAGGTGGCACTGATGCAAAGCTTACCGTGTGCAGAAGAGGTCCAGCAGCATCTTTCAGTCCTGGCTCTTCGCCTGTGGGAGCAGAGTCCAATCATTCTTGAACTGAAAACTGGGCAGCCTGCTAGCCCGGAGGAAGAATCAAGGATGTATTCAAATGCACTTTGAGGTGCGAATGCAAGGAGTGAGAGGAATCCAGGTGGCACCGTTGCAAAGCTTACTGTGTTCAGAAGAGATGCAGCAGCATCTTTCAGTCCTGGCTCTTCGCCTGTGGGAGCAGAGTCCAATCATTCGTGCACGGAAATTTGAGCAGCAGGACAGCCAGGAGCAGGCATCAAGGATGTATTCAAATGCACTTTGAGGTGGGGAAGCAAGGAGTGAGAGCAATACAGGTGACACCGTTGCGAAGTCTACTGCGTGCAGAAGAGGTCCAGCTGCATCTTTCAGTCCTGTCTCTCCGCCTGTGGGAGCACAGTCCAATCATTCGTGCACTGAAAACTGGGCACCAGGACAGCCTGGAGCAGGCATCAAGGATGTATTCAAATGCCCTTTGAGGTGGGAAAGCAAGGAGTGAGAGCAATACAGGTGGAACCGTTGGAAAGCTTGCTGCGCAGATGTGATCCAGCAGCATCTTTCAGTCCTGGCTCTTCGCCTGTGGGAGCAGAGTCCAATCATTCGTGCACTGAAATTTGAGCAGCAGGACAGCCTGGAGCAGGCATCAAGGATGTATTCAAATGCACTTCGAGGAGGGGAAGCAAGGAGTGAGAGCATTACAGGTGGCACCGTTGCAAAGCTTACTGTGTGCAGAAGAGATCCAGCAGCATCTTTCAGTCCTGGCTCTTCGCCTGTGGGAGCAGAGTCCAGTCATTCGTGCACTGACAACTGGGCAGTAGGACAGCTGGAGCAGGCATCAAGGATATATTCAAATGCACTTTGAGGTGGGAAAACAAGGTGTGAGAGCAATATAGGTAGCACAGTTGCGAAGCTTACCGTGTGCAGAAGAGATCCAGCAGCATCTTTCAGTCCTGGCTCTTCGCCTGTGGGAGCAGAGTCCAATCATTCGTGCACTGGAATTTCAGCAGCAGGACAGCCTGGAGCAGGCATCAAGGATGTATTCAAATGCACTTTGAGGTGGGGAAGCAAGGAGTGAGGGCAATACAGGTGGCACCGTTGGAAAGCTTCCTGTGTGTAGAAGAGATCCAGCAGCATCTTTCAGTCCTGGCTCTTCGCCTGAGGGAGCAGAGTCCAGTCATTCATGCACTGAAAACTGGGCAGCCTGCTAGACTGGAGCAGGCATCAAGGACGTATTCAAATGCACTTTGAGGTGGGAAAACAAGGAGTGAGAGCAATCCAGGTGGCACCGTTGCAAAGCTTATTGTGTGCAGAAGAGGACCAGCAGCATCTTTCATTCCTGGCTCCTCGCCTGTGTGAGCAGAGTCCAATCATTCATGCATTGAAATTTGAGCAGCAGGATAGCCTGGAGCAGGCATCAAGGATGTATTCAAATGCACTTTGAGGTGGGGACGCAGGTAGTGAGAGCAATACAGGTGGCACTGATGCAAAGCTTACCGTGTGCAGAAGAGGTCCAGCAGCATCTTTCAGTCCTGGCTCTTCGCCTGTGGGAGCAGAGTCCAATCATTCGTGAACTGAAAACTGGGCAGCCTGCTAGCCCGGAGGAAGAATCAAGGATGTATTCAAATGCACTTTGAGGTGCGAATGCAAGGAGTGAGAGCAATCCAGGTGGCACCGTTGCAAAGCTTACTGTGTTCAGAAGAGGTGCAGCAGCCTCTTTCAGTCCTGGCTCTTCGCCTGTGGGAGCAGAGTCCAATCATTCGTGCACGGAAATTTGAGCAGCAGGACAGCCTGGAGCAGGCATCAAGGATGTATTCAAATGCACTTTGAGGTGGGAAAGCAAGGAGTGAGAGCAATACAGGCAGCAGGGTTGCAAAGCTCACTGCGTGCAGAAGAGGTCCAGCAGCATCTTTCAGTCGTGGGTCTTCGACTGTGGGAGCAGAGTCCAGTCATTCGTGCATTGAAGTTTGAGCAGCAGGACCGCCTGGAGGAGGCATCAAGGATGTATTCAAATGCCCTTTGAGGTGGGGAAGCAAGGAGTGAGAGCAATACAGGTGGCCCCGTTGGAAAGCTGACAGTGTGCAGAAGAGATCCATCAGCATCTTTCAGTCCTGGCTCTTCGCCTGTGGGAGCAGAGTCCAATCATTCGTGCATTGAACTTTGAGCGGTAGGACAACCTGGAGCAGGCATCCAGGATGTATTCAAATGCACTTTGAGGTGGGAAAACAAGGAGTGAGAGCAATACAGGTGGCGCCGTTGCAAAGCTTACTCTGTTCAGAAGAGGTCCAGCATCATCTTTCAGTCCTGGCTCTTCGCCTGTGTGAGCAGAGTCCAATCATTCGTGCACTGAAAACTGGGCAGCCTGCCAGCCTGGAGCAGGCATCAAGGATGTATTCAAATACACTTTGAAGTGGGAAAGCAAGGAGTGAGAGCAATACAGGTGGCACCGTTGCAAAGCTCACTGCGTGCGGAAGAGGTCCAGCAGCATCTTTCAGTCCTGGCTCTTCGCCTGTGGGAGCAGAGTCCAATCATTCGTGCATTGAACTTTGAGCAGCAGGAGAGCCTGGAGCAGGCATCAAGGATGTATTGAAATGCACTTTGAGGTGGGGAAGCAAGGAGTGAGAGCAATACAGGTGGCACCGTTGGAAAGCTTACTGTGTGCAGAAGAGATCTAGCAGCATCTTTCAGTCCTGGCTCTTCGCCTGAGGGAGCAGAGTCCAATCATTCCTGCATTGAACTTTGAGCGGCAGGACAGCCTGGAGCAGGCATCAAGGATGTATTCAAATGCACTTTGAGGTGGGAAAGCTAGGAGTGAGACTCATACAGGTGACACCGCTGTGAAGCATACGATGTGCAGAAGAGGTCCAGCTGCATCTTTCAGTCCTGGCTCTTCGATTGTGGGAGCAGAGTACAATCATTCGTGCATTGTAATTTGAGCACCAAGACAGCCTGGAGCAGGCATCAAGGATGTATTCAAATACACTTTGAGGTGGGAAAACAAGGAGTGAGAGCAATACAGGTGGCACCGTTACGAAGCTTACCGTGTGCAGGAGAGATCCAGCAGAATCTTTGAGTCCTGGCTCTTCGCCTGTGGGAGCAGAGTCCAATCATTCGTGCATTGAAATTTGAGCAGCAGGACAGCCTGGAGCAGGCATCAAGGATGTATTCAAATGCACTTTGAGGTGGGAAAGCAAGGAGTGAGAGCAATACAGGTGGCACCGTTGCGAAGCTTACTGTGTGCAGAAGAGGTCCAGCAGCATCTTTCAGTCCTGGCTCTTCGCCTGCGGGAGCAGAGTCCAATCATTCGTGCACTGAAATTTGGGCAGCAGGACAGCCTGGAGCAGGCATCAAGGATGTATTGAAATGCACTTTGAGGTGGGGAAGCAAGGAGTGAGAGCAATAGAGGTGGCACCGTTGCAAAGCTTACTGTGTGCAGAAGAGGTCCAGCAGCATCTTTCAGTCCTGGCTCTTCGCCTGTGGGAGCAGAGTCCAATCATCCCTGCATTGAACTTTGAGCAGCAGGACAGCCTGGAGCAGGCATCAAGGATGTATTCAAATGCACTTTGAGGTGGGGAAACAAAGAGTGAGAGCAATGCAGGTGGCACCGTTGCAAAGCTTACTGTGTTCAGAAGAGATCCAGCAGCATCTTTCAGTCCTGGCTCTTCGCCTGTGGGAGCAGAGTCCAATGATTCGTGCACTGAAAACTGGGCAGCCGGCCAGCCTGGAGCAGGCATCAAGGATGTATTCAAATGCACTTTGAGGTGGGAATGCAAGGAGTGAGAGCAGTGTAGGTGGCACCGTTGCAAAGCTTACTGTGTGCAGAAGAGATCCAGCAGCATCTTTCAGTCCTGGCTCTTCGCCTGTGGGAGCAGAGTCCAATCATTCGTGCACTGAAAACTGGGCACCAGGACAGCCTGGAGCAGGCATCAAGGATGTATTCAAATGCCCTTTGAGCTGGGAAAGCAAGGAGTGAGAGCAATACAGGTGGCACCGTTGCAAAGCTTACCGTGTGCAGAAGAGGTCCTGCAGCATGCTTCAATCCTGGATCTTCGTCTGTGGGAGCAGAGTCCAATCATTCGTGCACTGAAATTTGAGCGGCCGGACAGCCAGGAGCGGGCATCAAGGATGTATTCAAATGCACTTTGAGGTGGGGAAGCAAGGAGTGAGAGCAATACAGGTGGCACCGTTGGAAAGCTTGCTGCGCGCAGAACAGATCCAGCAGCATCTTTCAGTCCCGGCTCTTCGCCTGTGGGAGCAGAGTCCAATCATTCATGCACTGAAATTTGAGCAGCACGACAGCCTGGAGCAGGCATCAAGGATGTATTCAAATGCACTTTGAGGTGGGGAAGCAAGGAGTGAGAGCATTACAGGTGGCACCGTTGCAAAGCTTACTGTGTGCAGTAGAGATCCAGCAGCATCTTTCAGTCCTGGCTCTTCGCATGTGGGAGCAGAGTCCAATCATTCGTGCATTGAAATTTGAGTAGCAGGACAGCCTGGAGCAGGCATCAAGGATGTATTCAAACGCACTTTGTGGTGGGAAAGGTAGGAGTGTGAGAAATACAGGTGGTACTGTTGCAAAGCTTACTGCGTGCAGAAGAGGTCCAGCAGCATCTTTCAGTCCTGGCTCTTCGCCTGAGGGAGCAGAGTCCAATCATTCGTGCACTGAAAACTCGGCAGCCTGCTAGACTGGAGCAGGCATCAAGGATGTATTCAAATGCTCTTTGAGGTGGAAAGCAAGGAGTGAGAGCAATACAGGTGGCACCGTTGCGAAGTTTACTGCGTGCAGAAGAGGACCAGCAGCATCTTTCAGTACTGGCTCTTCGCCTGTGGGAGCTGAGACCAATCATTCGTGCATTGAAATTTCAGCAGCAGGACAGCCTGGAGCAGGAATCAAGGATGAATTCAATTGCCCTTTGAGGTGGGAAAGCAAGGAGTGAGGGCAATACAGGTGGCACAGTTGCGAAGCTTATCGTGTGCAGAAGAGTTCCAGCAGCATCTTTTAGTCCTGGCTCTTCGCCTGTGGGAGCAGAGGACAATCATTCATGCCTTGAAACGTGGGCAGCCGGACTGCCAGGATCAGGCATCCAGGATGTATTCAAATGCCCTTTGAGGTGGGAAAGCAAGGAGTGAGAGCAAGACAGGTGGCACCGTTGCAAAGCTTAACGTATGCAGAAGAGGTCCAGCAGCATCTTTCAGTCCTGACTCTTCGCCTGTTGCAGGAGAGTCCAATCATTCGTGCACTGACAACTGGGCAGCTGGACGGCCTGGAGCAGGCACCAAGGATGTATTCAAATGCCCTTGGAGATGGGAAAGCAAGGAGTGAGAGCAATACAGGTGGTACCGTTGGAAAGCTTTCTGTGTGCAGAAGACGTATAGCATCATCTTTCAGTCCTGGCTCTTCGCCTGTGGCAGCAGAGTGCAATCACTCGTGCACTGAAAACTGGGCAGCCGGACGGCCTGGAGCAGGCATCAAGGATGTATTCAAATGCACTTTGAGTTGGGAAAGGAAGGAGTGAGAGCAATACAGGTGGCACCGTTGCAAAGCTTACTGCGTGCAGAAGAGGTCCAGCAGCATCTTTCAGTCCTGGCTCTTCGCCTGTGGTAGCAGAGTCCAAACATTCGTGCACTGAAAACTGGGCAGCCGGCCAGACTGGAGGAGGCATCAAGGATGTATTAAAATGAACTTTGAGGTGGGAAAGCAAGGAGTGAGAGCAATACAGGTGGCACCTTTGCGAAGTTTACCATGTGGAGAAGTGATCCAGCAGCATCTTTCAGTCCTGGCTCTTCGCTTGCGGCAGGAGAGACCAATCATTCGTGCACAGAAACCTGGGCAGCCGGACGGCCTGGAGCAGGCATCAAGGATGTATTCAAATGCCCTTTGAGGTGGGAAAGCAAGGAGTGAGAGCAATACAGGTGGCACCGTTGAAAAGCTTGCCGTGTGCAGAACAGATCCAGCAGCCTGTTTCAGCACTGGCTCTTCGCCTGTGGTAGCAGAGTCCAAACATTCGTGCACTGAAAACTGGGCAGCCGGACGGCCTGGAGCAGGCATCATGGATGTATTCAAATGCCATTTGAGGTGATAAAGCAAGGAGTGAGAGCAATTCAGGTGGCACCGTTGCGAAGCTTAAAATGTGCAGAAGAGGTCCAGTAGCATCTTTCAGTCCTGGCTCTTCGCCTGTGGTAGCAGAGTCCAATCATTCGTGCACAGAAAACTGGGCAGCCGGACGGCCTGGAGCAGGCATCAAGGATGTATTCAAATGCCCTTTGAGGTGGGAAAACAAGGACTGAGAGCAATACAGGTGGCACCGTTGCAAATCTTTCTGTGTGCAGAAGACATCCAGCAGCATCTTTCATTCCTGGCCCTTCGCCTGTGGTAGCAGAGTCCAATCATTAGTGCACTGAAAACTGGGCAGCCGGACGGCCTGGAGCAGGCATCCAGGATGTACTCAAATGCACTTTGAGGTGGGAAAGCAAGGAGTGAGAGCAATACAGGTGGCACCGTTGTGACGTTTGCCGTGTGCAGAAGAGGTCCAGCAGCATCTTTCAGTCCTGACTCTTCGCCTGTGGGAGCAGAGTTCAATCATTCGTGCACTGAAAACTGGGCAGCCGGACGGCCTGGAGCAGGCATCAAGGATGTATTCAAATGCCCTCTGAGGTGGGAAAGCAAGGAGTGAGATCAATATAGCTGGCACCGTTGCAAAACTTACCGTACGCAGAAGAGATCCAGCAGTATCTTTCAGTCCTGGCTCTTCGAATGTGGGAGCAGAGTCCAATCATTCGTGCACTGAAAACTGGGCAGCTGGCAAGCCTGGAGCAGGCATCAAGGATGTATTCAAATGCCCTTTGAGGTGGGAAAGCAAGGAGTGAGAGCAAGACAGGTGGCACCGTTGCAAAGCTTAACGTATGCAGAAGAGGTCCAGCAGCATCTTTCAGTCCTGGCTCTTCGCCTGTTGCAGGAGAGTCCAATCATTCGTGCACTGAAAACTGTGTAGCAGGACGGCCCGGAGCAGGCATCAAGGATGTATTCAAATGCCCTTGGAGATGGGAAAGCAAGGAGTGAGAGCAATACAGGTGGCACCGTTGCAAAGCTTACTGCGTGCAGAAGAGGTCCAGCAGCATGTTTCTGTCCTGGCCCTTTCCCTGTGGAAGCAGAGTGCAATCATTCGTGCACTGAAAACTGGGCAGCCGGACGGCCTGGAGCAGGCATCAAGGATGTATTCAAATGCACTTTGAGGTGGGAAAGGAAGGAGTGAGAGCAATACAGGTGGCACCGTTGGAAAGCTTACTGCGTGCAGAAGAGGTCCAGCAGCATCTTTCAGTCCTGGCTCTTCGCCTGTGTTAGCAGAGTCCAAACATTCGTGCACTGAAAACTGGGCAGCCGGACGGCCTGGAGCAGGCATCAAGGATGTATTCAAATGCCCTTTGAGGTGGGAAAGCAAGGAGTGAGAGCAATACAGGTGGCACCGTTGCAAAGCTTACCGTATTCAAAAGAGATTCAGCAGCATGTTTCAGTCCTGGCTCTTTGCCTGTGGGAGCAGAGTCCAATCATTCGTGCACTGACAACTGGGCAGCCGGACGGCCTGGAACAGGCATCAGGGATGTATTAAAATGAACTTTGAGGTGGGAAAGCAAGGAGTGAGTGCAATACAGGTGGCACCTTTGCGAAGTTTACCATGTGGAGAAGTGATCCAGCAGCATCTTTCAGTCCTGGCTCTTCGCTTGCGGAAGGAGAGACCAATCATTCGTGCACTGAAAACTGGGCAACCGGCCAGCCTGGAGCAGGCATCAAGGATGCATTAAAATGCACTTTGAGGTGAGAAAGCAAGGAGTGAGAGCAAAACAGGTGGCTCGGTTGCAAATCTTTCTGTGTGCAGAAGAGGTCCAGCAGCATCTTTCAGTCCTGGCTCTTCGCCTGTGGGAGCAGAGTGCAATCATTCGTGCACTGAAAACTGGGCAGCCGGACGGCCTGGAGCAGGCATCAAGGATGTATTCAAATGCCCTTTGAGGTGGGAAAGCAAGGAGTGAGAGCAATACAGGTGGCACCGTTGTGACGTTTACCGCGTGCAGAAGAGGTCCAGCAGCATCTTTCAGTCCTGGCTCTTCGCCTGTTGCAGGAGAGACCAATCATTCGTGCACTGAAAACTGGGCAGCCGGACGGCCTGGATCAGGCATCAAGGATGTATTGAAATGCCCTTTGAGGTGGGAAAGCAAGGAGTGACAGCAATACAGGTGGCACCGTTGCAAAGCTTACCGTATGCAGAAGAGATTCAGCAGCATGTTTCAGTCCTGGCTCCTTGCCTGTGGGAGCAGAGTCCAATCATTCGTGCACTGAAAACTGGGCAGCCGGCCAGCCTGGAGCAGGCATCAAGGATGTATTTTAATGCACTTTGAGGTGGGGAAGCAAGGAGTGAGAGCAATACAGGTGGCACCTTTGCGAAGTTTACCATGTGGAGAAGAGATCCAGCAGCATCTTTCAGTCCTAGCTCTTCGCTTGTGGCAGGAGAGACCAATCATTCGTGCACTGAAAACTGCGCAGCCGGACGGCCTGGAGCAGGCATCAAGGATGTATTCAAATGCACTTTGAGGTGGGAAAGCAAGGAGAGAGAGCAATACAGGTGGCACCGTTGCAAGGCTTAACATATGCAGAAGAGGTCCAGCAGCATCTTTCAGTCCTGGCTCTTCGCCTGTGGGAGCAGAGTCCAATCATACGTGCACCGAAAACTGGGCAGCCGGACGGCCTGGAGCAGGCATCAAGGTTGTATTCAAATGCACTTTGAGGTGGGAAAGCAAGGAGTGAGAGCAATACAGGTGGCACCGTTGAGAAGCTTACTGTGTGCAGAAGAGGTCCAGCAGCATCTTTCAGTCCTGGCTCTTCGCCTGTGGGAGCAGAGTCCAATCATTCGTGCACAGAAAACTGGGAAGCCGGACGGCCTTGAGCACGCATCAAGGATGTATACAAATGCCCTTTGAGGTGGGAAAACAAGGAGTGAGTGCAATACAGGTGGCACCGTTGCAAATCTTTCTGTGTGCAGAAGAGGTATAGCAGCATCTTTCATTCCTGGCCCTTTCCCTGTGGAAGCAGAGTCCAATCATTCGTGCACTGAAAACTGGGCAGCCGGAAGGCCTGGAGCAGGCATCAAGGATGTATTGAAATGCCCTTTGAGGTGGGAAAGCAAGGAGTGAGATCAATACAGGTGGCACCGTTGCAAAGCTTACCGTATGCAGAAGAGATCCAGCAGCATGTTTCAGTCCTGGCTCTTCGCCTGTGGGAGCAGAGTCCAATCATTCGTGCACTGAAAACTGGGCAGCTGGCAAGCCTGGAGCAGGCATCAAGGATGTATTCAAATGCCCTTTGAGGTGGGAAAGCAATGAGGGAGAGCAATAGATGTGGCACCGTTGCAAAGCTTAACGTATGCGGAAGAGGTCCAGCAGCATCTTTCAGTCCTAGCTCTTCGCCTGTGGGAGCAGAGTGCAATCATTCGTGCACTGAAAACTGGGCAGCCGGACGGCCTGGAGCAGGCATCAAGGATGTAATCAAAGGCACTTTGAGGTGGGAAAGCAAGGAGTGAGAGCAATACAGGTGGCACCGTTGCAAAGCTTACTGCGTGCAGAAGAGGTCCAGCAGCATCTTTCAGTCCTGGCTCTTCGCCTGTGGTAGCAGAGTCCAAACATTCGTGCACTGAAAACTGGGCAGCCAGCCAGACTGGAGCAGGCATCAAGGATATATTAAAATGCACTTTGAGGTGGGAAAGCAAGGAGTGAGAGCAATACAGGTGGCACCTTTGCGAAGTTTACCATGTGGAGAAGAGACCCAGCAGCATCTTTCAGTCCTGGCTCTTCGCTTGTTGTAGCAGAGTCCAATCATTCGTGCACTGAAAACTGGGCAGCCGGACAGCCTGCAGCAGGCATCAAGGATGCATTAAAATGCACTTTGAGGTGGGAAAGCAAGGAGTGAGAGCAATATAGGTGGCACCGTTGCAAATCTTACCGTGTGCAGAACAGATCCAGCAGCATGTTTCAGCACTGGCTCTTCGCCTGTGGGAGCAGAGTCCAATCATTGGTGCACTGAAAACTGGGCAGCCGGACGGCTCGGAGCAGGCATCATGGATGTATTAAAATGCCCTTTGTGGTGGGAAAGCAAGGAGTGAGAGCAAAAGAGGTGGCTCCGTTGCAGATCTTTCTGTGTGCAGAAGAGGTCCAGCAGCATCTTTCAGTCCTGGCTCTTCGCCTGTGGGAGCAGAGTGCAATCATTCGTGCACTGAAAACTGGGCAGCCGGACGGCCTGGAGCAGGCATCAAGGATGTATTCAAATGCCCTTTGAGGTGGGAAAGCAAGGAGTGAGAGCAATACAGGTGGCACCGTTGTGGCGTTTGCCGTGTGCAGAAGAGGTCCAGAAGCATCTTTCAGTCCTGGCTCTTCGCCTGTTGCAGGAGAGACCAATCATTCGTGCACTGAAAACTGGGCAGCCGGACGGCCTGGAGCAGGCATCAAGGATGTATTCAAATGCCCTTTGAGGTGGGAAAACAAGGAGTGAGTGCAATACAGGTGGCACCGTTGCAAATCTTTCTGTGTGCAGAAGAGGTCCAGCAGCATCTTTCATTCCTTGCTCTTCGCTTGTGGTTGCAGAGTCCAATCATTCGTGCACTGAAAACTGGGCAGCCGGACGGCCTGGAGCAGGCATCAAGGATGTATTGAAATGCCCTTTGAGGTGGGAAAGCAAGGAGTGAGAGCAATACAGGTGGCACCGTTGCAAAGCTTACCGTATGGACAAGAGATTCAGCAGCATGTTTCAGTCCTGGCTCTTTGCCTGTGGGAGCAGAGTCCGATCGTTCGTGCACTGAAAACTGGGCAGCCGGACGGCCTGGAGCAGGCATCATGGATTTATTCAAATGAACTTTGAGGTGGGAAAGCAAGGAGTGAGAGCAATACAGGTGGCACCTTTGCGAAGTTTACCATGTGGAGAAGAGGTCCAGCAGCATCTTCCAGTCCTGGCTCTTCGCCTGTTGCTGGAGAGTCCAATCATTCGTGCACTGACAACTGGGCAGCCGGACGGCCTGGAGCAGGCATCAAGGATGTATTCAAATGCCCTTTGAGGTGGGAAAGCAAGGAGTGAGAGCAATACAGGTGGCACCGTTGAGAAGCTTACTGTGTGCAGAAGAGGTCCAGCAGCATCTTTCAGTCCTGGCTCTTCGCCTGTGGTAGCAGAGTCCAATCATTCGTGCACAGAAAACTGGGCAGCCGGACGGCCTGGAGCAGGCATCAAGGATGTATTCAAATGCCCTTTGAGGTGGGAAAACAAGGAGTGAGTGCAATACAGGTGGCACCGTTGCAAATCTTTCTGTGTGCAGAAGACATCCAGCAGCATCTTTCATTCCTGGCCCTTTCCCTGTGGAAGCAGAGTGCAATCATTCGTGCACTGAAAACTGGGCAGCCGGACGGCCTGGAGCAGGCATCAAGGATGTATTCAAATGCACTTTGAGGTGGGAAAGGAAGGAGTGAGAGCAATACAGGTGGCACCGTTGCAAAGCTTACTGCGTGCAGAAGAGGTCCAGCAGCATCTTTCAGTCCTGGCTCTTCGCCTGTGTTAGCAGAGTCCAAACATTCGTGCACTGAAAACTGGGCAGCCGGACGGCCTGGAGCAGGCATCAAGGATGTATTAAAATGCCCTTTGAGGTGGGAAAGCAAGGAGTGAGAGCAATACAGGTGGCACCTTTGCGAAGTTTACCATGTGGAGAAGAGACCCAGCAGCATCTTTCAGTCCTTGGTCTTCGCTTGTGGTAGCAGAGTCCAATCATTCGTGCACTGAAAACTCGGCAGCTGGCAAGCCTGGAGCAGGCATCAAGGATGCATTCAAATGCCCTTTTAGGTAGGAAAGCAAGGAGTGAGACCAAGACAGGTGGCACCGTTGCAAAGCTTAACGTATGTAGAAGAGGTCCAGCAGCATCTTTCAGTCCTGGCTCTTCGCCTGTTGCAGGAGAGTCCAATCATTCGTGCACTGACAACTGGGCCGCTGGACGGCCTGGAGCAGGCATCAAGGATGTATTCAAATGCCCTTGGAGATGGGAAAGCAAGGAGTGAGGGCAAAACAGGTGGCACCGTTGGAAATCTTTCTGTATGCAGAAGAGGTATAGCAGCATCTTTCAGTCCTGGCTCTTCGCCTGTGGCAGCACAGTCCAATCATTCGTGCACTGAAAAATTTGCAGCTGGCAAGCCTGGAGTAGGCATCAAGGATGTATTCAAATGCCCTTTGAGGTGGGAAAGCAAGGAGTGAGAGCAAGAGAGGTGGCACCGTTGCAAAGCTTAACGTATGCAGAAGAGGTCCAGCAGCATCTTTCATTCCTGGACCTTTCCCTGTGGAAGCAGAGTCCAATCATTCGTGCACTGAAAACTGGGCAGCCGGACGGCCTGGAGCAGGCATCAAGGATGTATTCAAATGCACTTTGAGGTGGGAAAGCAAGGAGTGAGAGCAATACAGGTGGCACTGTTGCAAAGCTTACCGTATGCAGAAGACGTCCAGCAGCATCTTTCAGTCCTGGCTCTTCGCCTGTGGGAGCAGAGTCCAATCATTCGTGCACTGAAAACTGGGCAGCCGGACGGCCTGGAGCAGGCATCAAGGATGTATTAAAATGCACTTTGAGGTGGGAAAGCAAGGAGTGAGAGCAATACAGGTGGCACCGTTGGAAAGCTTTCTGTGTGCAGAAGAGGTCCAGCAGCATCTTTCATTCCTGGCTCTTCGCCTGTGGCAGCAGTGTGCAATCATTCGTGCACTGAAAACTGGGCAGCCGGACGGCCTGGAGCAGGCATGAAGGATGTATTCAAATGCACTTTGAGGTGGGAAAGGAAGGTGTGAGAGCAATACAGGTGGCACCGTTGCAGAGCTTACCATGCGCAGAAGAGGTCCAGAAGCATCTTTCAGTCCTGGCTCTTCGCCTGTGGTAGCAGAGTCCAATCATTCGTGCACTGAAAACTGGGCAGCCGGACGGCCTGGAGCAGGCATCATGGATGTATTAAAATGCACTTTGAGGTGGGAAAGCAAGGAGTGAGAGCAATACAGGTAGCACCTTTGCGAAGTTTCCCATGTGGAGAAGAGATCCAGCAGCATCTTTCAGTCCTGGCTCTTCGCTTGTGGCAGGAGAGACCAAACATTCGTGCACTAAAAACTGGGCAGCCGGAGGGCCTGGAGCAGGCATCAAGGGTGTATTCAAATGCCCTTTGAGGTGGGAAAACAAGGAGTGAGTGCAATACAGGTGGCACCGTTGCAAATCTTTCTGTGAGCAGAAGACATCCAGCAGCATCTTTCATTCCTGGCCCTTTCCCTGTGGAAGCAGAGTCCAATCATTCGTGCACTGAAAACTGGGCAGCCGGACGGCCTGGAACAGGCATCAAGGATGTATTCAAATGCACTTTGAGGTGGGAAAGCAAGGAGTGAGATCAATATAGCTGGCACCGTTGCAAAGCTTACCGTATGCAGAAGAGATCCAGCAGCATCTTTCAGTCCTGGCTCTTCGCCTGTGGCAGCACAGTCCAATCATTCGTGCACTGAAAACTGGGCAGCTGGCAAGCCTGGAGCAGGCATCAAGGATGTATTCAAATGCCCTTTGAGGTGGGAAAGCAAGGAGTGAGAGCAATACAGGTGGCACCTTTCCGAAGTTTCCCATGTAGAGAAGAGATCCAGCAGCATCTTTAAGTCCTGGCTCTTCGCTTGTGGCAGGAGAGACCAATCATTCGTGCACTGAAAACTGGGCAGCCGGACGGCCTGGAGCAGGCATCAAGGATGTATTCAAATGCCCTTTGAGGTGGGAAAGCAAGGAGAGAGAGCAATACAGGTGGCACCGTTGCAAAGCTTAACGTATGCAGAAGAGGTCCAGCAGCATCTTTCAGTCCTGGCACTTCGCCTGTTGCAGGAGAGTCCAATCATTCGTGCACTGACAACTGGGCAGCCGGACGGCCTGGAGGAGGCATCAAGGATGTATTCAAATGCACTTTGAGGTGGGAAAGCAAGGAGTGAGGGCAATATAGCTGGCACCGTTGAGAAGCTTACCGTGTGCAGAAGAGGTCCAGCAGCATCTTTCAGTCCTGGCTCTTCGCCTGTGGGAGCAGAGTCCAATCATTCGTGCACTGAAAACTGGGCAGCTGGCAAGCCTGGAGCAGGCATCAAGGATGTATTCAAATGCCCTTTGAGGTAGGAAAGCAAGGAGTGAGAGCAAGACAGGTGGCACCGTTGCAAAGCTTAACGTATGCAGAAGAGGTCCAGCAGCATCTTTCAGTCCTGGCTCTTCGCTTGTTGCAGGAGAGTCCAATCATTCGTGCACTGAAAACTGGGCAGCCGGACGGCCTGGAGCAGGCAACAATGATGTATTCAAATGCCCTTGGAGATGGGAAAGCAAGGAGTGAGGGCAATACAGGTGGCACCGTTGGAAAGCTTTCTGAGTGCAGAAGAGGTCCAGCAGCAACTTCCAGTCCTGGCTCTTCGCCAGTGGGAGCAGAGTCCAATCATTCGTGCACTGAAAACTGGGCAGACGGAAGGCCTGGAGCAGGCATCAAGGATGTATTCAAATGCACTTTGAGGTGGGAAAGGAAGGAGTGAGAGCAATACAGGAGGCACCGTTGCAAAGCTTACTGCGTGCAGAAGAGGTCCTGCAGCATCTTTCAGTCCTGGCTCTTCGCCTGTGGTAGCAGAGTCCAAACATTCGTGCACTGAAAACTGGGCAGCCGGCCAGCCTGGAGCAGGCATCAAGGATGCATTAAAATGCACTTTGAGGTGGGAAAGCAAGGAGTGAGGGCAATACAGGTGGCACCTTTGCGAAGTTGCCCATGTGGAGAAGAGACCCAGCAGCATCTTTCAGTCCTGGCTCTTCACCTGTGGTAGCAGAGTGCAATCATTCGTGCACTGAAAACTGGCAGCCGGACGGCCTGGAGCAGGCATCAAGGATGTATTCAAATGCCCTTTGCGGTGGGAAAGCAAGGAGTGAGAGCAATACAGGTGGCACCTTTGCGGAGCTTACCATGTGGAGAAGAGATCCAGCAGCATCTTTCAGTAATGGCTCTTCGCCTGTGGGAGCAGATTCCAAACATTCGTGCACTGAAAACTGGGCACCCGGACGGCCTGGAGCAGGCATCAAGGATGTATTCAAATGCACTTTGAGGTGGGAAAGCAAGGAGTGAGAGCAATACAGCTGGCACCGTTGCGAAGCTCACCATGTGCAGAAGAGGTCCAGCAGCATCTTTCAGTCCTGGCTCTTCGCCTGTGGTAGCAGAGTGCAATCATTCGTGCACTGAAAACTGGGCAGCCGGACGGCCTGGAGCAGGCATCAAGGATGTATTCAAATGCCCTTTGCGGTGGGAAAGCAAGGAGTGAGAGCAATACAGGTGGTACCTTTGCGGAGCTTACCATGTGGAGAAGAGATCCAGCAGCATCTTTCAGTAATGGCCCTTCGCCTGTGGGAGCAGAGTCCAAACATTCGTGCACTGAAAACTGGGCAGCCGGACGGCCTGGAGCAGGCATCAAGGATGTATTAAAATGCACTTTAAGGTGGGAAAGCAAGGAGTGAGAGCAATACAGGTGGCACCGTTGAAAAGCTTACCGTGTGCAGAACAGATCCAGCAGCATGTTTCAGCACTGGCTCTTCGCTTGTGGGAGCAGAGTCCAATCATTCGTGCACTGAAAACTGGGCAGTCGGATAGCCTGGAGCAGGCATCATGGATGTATTAAAATGCACTTTGAGGCGGGAAAGCAAGGAGTGAGAGCAACACAGGTGGCACCGTTTCGAAGCTTACCATGTGCAGAAGAGGTCCAGCAGCATCTTTCAGTCCTGGCTCTTCGCCTGTGGTAGCAGAGTGCAATCATTCGTGCACTGAAAACTGGACAGCCGGACGGCCTGGAGCAGGCATCAAGGATGTATTAAAATGCACTTTGAGGTGGGAAAGCAAGGAATGAGAGCAATACAGGTGGCACCGTTGCAAAGCTTACCGTATGCAGAAGACGTCCAGGAGCATGTTTCAGCACTGGCTCTTTGCCTGTGGGAGCAGAGTCCAATCACTCGTGCACTGAAAACTGGGCAGCCGGACGGCCTGGAGCAGGCATCATGGATGTATTAAAATGCCCTTTGAGGTGGGAAAGCAAAGAGTGAGAGCAATACAGGTGGCACCGTTGCGAAGCTTACTGCGTGCAGAAGAGGTCCAGCCGCATATTTCAGTCCTGGCTCTTCGCCTGTGGTAGCAGAGTCCAATCATTCGTGCACTGAAAACTGGGCAGCCGGACGGCCTGGAGCAGGCATCAAGGATGTATTCAAATGCCCTTTGAGGTGGGAAAGCAAGGAGTGAGAGCAATACAGGTGGCACCGTTGCAAAGCTTACCGTATGCAGAAGAGATCCAGCAGCATGTTTCAGTCCTGGCCCTTTGCCTGTGGCAGGAGAGACCAATCATTCGTGCACTGAAAATTGGGCAGCCGGACGGCCTGAGGCAGGCATTATGGATGTATTCAAATGCCCTTTGAGGTGGGAAAGCAAGGAGTGAGAGCAATACAGGTGACACTGTTGGAAAGCTTTCTGTGTGCAGAAGACGTCCAGTAGCATCTTTCAGTCCTGGCTCTTCGCCTGTGGGAGCAGAGTCCAATCATTCGTGCACTGAAAACTGGGCAGCCGGACGGCCTGGAGCAGGCATCAAGGATGTATTCAAATGCGCTTTGAGGTGGGAAACAAGGAGTGAGAGCAATGCAGGTGGCACCGTTGCGAAGCTTACCATGTGCAGAAGAGGTCCAGCAGCACCTTTCATTCCTGGCCCTTTCCCTGTGGAAGCAGAGTGCAATCATTCATGCAGTGAAAACTGGGCAGCCGGACGGCCTGCAGCAGGCATCAAGGATGTATTCAAATGTCCTTTGAGGTGGGAAAGCAAGGAGTGAGAGCAATACAGGTGGCACCTTTGCGAAGTTTACCATGTGGAGAAGAGATCCAGCAGCATCTTTCAGTCCTGGCTCTTCACTTGTGGGAGCACAGTCCAATCATTCGTGCACTGAAAACTGGGCAGCCGGACGGCCTGGAGCAGGCATCAAGGATGTATTCAAATGCCCTTTGAGGTGGGAAAGCAAGAGTGAGAGCAATACAGGTGGCACCGTTGCAAAGCTTACCGTATGCAGAAGAGATCCAGCAGCATGTTTCAGTCTTGGCTCTTCGCCTGTGGGATCAGAGTCCAATCATTCGTGCACTGAAAACTGGGCAGCTGGACAGCCTGGAGCAGGCATCAAGGATGTATTCAAATGCCCTTTGAGGTGGGAAAGCAAGGAGTGAGAGCAATACAGGTGGCACCGTTGCGAAGCTTACTGCGTGCAGAAGAGGTCCAGCAGCATCTTTCAGTCCCGGCTCTTCACCTGTGGTAGCAGAGTCCAATCATTCGTGCACTGAAAACTGGGCAGCCAGAGGGCCTGGAGCAGGCATCAAGGATGTATTCAAATGCACTTTGAGGTGGGAAAGCAAGGAGTGAGAGCAATACAGGTGGCACCGTTGCGAAGCTTACTGCGTGCAGAAGGGGTCCAGCAGCATCTTTCAGTCCCGGCTCTTCACCTGTGGTAGCAGAGCCCAATCATTCGTGCACAGAAAATTGGGCAGCCGGACGGCCTGGAGCAGGTATCATGGATGTATTAAAATGCACTTTGAGGTGAGAAAGCAAGGAGTGAGAGCAATACAGATGGCACCGTTGCGAAGCTTACCATGTGCAGAAGAGGTCCAGCAGCACCTTTCATTCCTGGCCCTTTCCCTGTGGAAGCAGAGTGCAATCATTCATGAAGTGAAAACTGGGCAGCCGGACGGCCTGGAGCAGGCATCAAGGATGTATTCAAATGCCCTTTGAGGTGGGAAAGCCAGGAGTGAGAGCAATACAGGTGGCACCTTTGCGAAGTTTACCATGTGGAGAAGAGATCCAGCAGCATCTTTCAGTCCTGGCTCTTCACTTGTGGGAGCAGAGTCCAATCATTCGTGCACTGAAAACTGGGCAGCCGGACGGCCTGGAGCAGGCATCAAGGATGTATTCAAATGCCCTTTGAGGTGGGAAAGCAAGAGTGAGAGCAATACAGGTGGCACCGTTGCAAAGCTTACCGTATGCAGAAGAGATCCAGCAGCATGTTTCAGTCTTGGCTCTTCGCCTGTGGGATCAGAGTCCAATCATTCGTGCAGTGAAAACTGGGCAGCCGGACAGCCTGGAGTAGGCATAAAGGATGTATTCAAATGCCCTTTGAGGTGGGGAAGCAAGGAGTGAGAGCAATACAGGTGGCACCGTTGCGAAGCTTACTGCGTGCAGAAGAGGTCCAGCAGCATCTTTCAGTCCCGGCTCTTCACCTGTGGTAGCAGAGTCCAATCATTCGTGCACTGAAAACTGGGCAGCCAGAGGGCCTGCAGCAGGCATCAAGGATGTATTCAAATGCACTTTGAGGTGGGAAAGCAAGGAGTGAGAGCAATACAGGTGGCACCGTTGCGAAGCTTACTGTGTGCAGAAGGGGTCCAGCAGCATCTTTCAGACCCGGCTCTTCACCTGTGGTAGCAGAGTCCAATCATTCGTGCACAGAAAATTGGGCAGCCGGACGGCCTGGAGCAGGTATCATGGATGTATTAAAATACACTTTGAGGTGGGAAAGCAAGGAGTGAGAGCAATTCAGGTGGCACCGTTGCGAAGCTTAAAATGTGCAGAAGAGGTCCAGTATCATCTTTCAGTCCTGGCTCTTCGCCTGTGGTAGCAGAGTCCAATCATTCGTGCACAGAAAACTGGGCAGCCGGACGGCCTGGAGCAGGCATCAAGGATGTATTCAAATGCCCTTTGAGGTGGGAAAACAAGGACTGAGAGCAATACACGTGGCACCGTTGCAAATCTTTCTGTGTGCAGAAGACATCCAGCAGCATCTTTCATTCCTGGCTCTTCGCCTGTGGTAGCAGAGTCCAATCATTAGTGCACTGAAAACTGGGCAGCCGGACGGCCTGGAGCAGGCATCCAGGATGTACTCAAATGCACTTTGAGGTGGGAAAGCAAGGAGTGAGAGCAATACAGGTGGCACCGTTGTGACGTTTGCCGTGTGCAGAAGAGGTCCAGCAGCATCTTTCAGTCCTGACTCTTCGCCTGTGGGAGCAGAGTTCAATCATTCGTGCACTGAAAACTGGGCAGCCGGACGGCCTGGAGCAGGCATCAAGGATGTATTCAAATGCCCTCTGAGGTGGGAAAGCAAGGAGTGAGATCAATATAGCTGGCACCGTTGCAAAACTTACCGTACGCAGAAGAGATCCAGCAGCATCTTTCAGTCCTGGCTCTTCGAATGTGGGAGCAGAGTCCAATCATTCGTGCACTGAAAACTGGGCAGCTGGCAAGCCTGGAGCAGGCATCAAGGATGTATTCAAATGCCCTTTGAGGTGGGAAAGCAAGGAGTGAGAGCAAGACAGGTGGCACCGTTGCAAAGCTTAACGTATGCAGAAGAGGTCCAGCAGCATCTTTCAGTCCTGGCTCTTCGCCTGTTGCAGGAGAGTCCAATCATTCGTGCACTGAAAACTGTGTAGCAGGACGGCCCGGAGCAGGCATCAAGGATGTATTCAAATGCCCTTGGAGATGGGAAAGCAAGGAGTGAGAGCAATACAGGTGGCACCGTTGCAAAGCTTACTGCGTGCAGAAGAGGTCCAGCAGCATGTTTCTGTCCTGGCCCTTTCCCTGTGGAAGCAGAGTGCAATCATTCGTGCACTGAAAACTGGGCAGACGGACGGCCTGGAGCAGGCATCAAGGATGTATTCAAATGCACTTTGAGGTGGGAAAGGAAGGAGTGAGAGCAATACAGGTGGCACCGTTGGAAAGCTTACTGCGTGCAGAAGAGGTCCAGCAGCATCTTTCAGTCCTGGCTCTTCGCCTGTGTTAGCAGAGTCCAAACATTCGTGCACTGAAAACTGGGCAGCCGGACGGCCTGGAGCAGGCATCAAGGATGTATTCAAATGCCCTTTGAGGTGGGAAAGCAAGGAGTGAGAGCAATACAGGTGGCACCGTTGCAAAGCTTACCGTATTCAAAAGAGATTCAGCAGCATGTTTCAGTCCTGGCTCTTTGCCTGTGGGAGCAGAGTCCAATCATTCGTGCACTGAAAACTGGGCAGCCGGACGGCCTGGAACAGGCATCAGGGATGTATTAAAATGAACTTTGAGGTGGGAAAGCAAGGAGTGAGTGCAATACAGGTGGCACCTTTGCGAAGTTTACCATGTGGAGAAGTGATCCAGCAGCATCTTTCAGTCCTGGCTCTTCGCTTGCGGAAGGAGAGACCAATCATTCGTGCACTGAAAACTGGGCAACCGGCCAGCCTGGAGCAGGCATCAAGGATGCATTAAAATGCACTTTGAGGTGAGAAAGCAAGGAGTGAGAGCAAAACAGGTGGCTCGGTTGCAAATCTTTCTGTGTGCAGAAGAGGTCCAGCAGCATCTTTCAGTCCTGGCTCTTCGCCTGTGGGAGCAGAGTGCAATCATTCGTGCACTGAAAACTGGGCAGCCGGACGGCCTGGAGCAGGCATCAAGGATGTATTCAAATGCCCTTTGAGGTGGGAAAGCAAGGAGTGAGAGCAATACAGGTGGCACCGTTGTGACGTTTACCGCGTGCAGAAGAGGTCCAGCAGCATCTTTCAGTCCTGGCTCTTCGCCTGTTGCAGGAGAGACCAATCATTCGTGCACTGAAAACTGGGCAGCCGGACAGCCTGGATCAGGCATCAAGGATGTATTGAAATGCCCTTTGAGGTGGGAAAGCAAGGAGTGACAGCAATACAGGTGGCACCGTTGCAAAGCTTACCGTATGCAGAAGAGATTCAGCAGCATGTTTCAGTCCTGGCTCCTTGCCTGTGGGAGCAGAGTCCAATCATTCGTGCACTGAAAACTGGGCAGCCGGCCAGCCTGGAGCAGGCATCAAGGATGTATTTTAATGCACTTTGAGGTGGGGAAGCAAGGAGTGAGAGCAATACAGGTGGCACCTTTGCGAAGTTTACCATGTGGAGAAGAGATCCAGCAGCATCTTTCAGTCCTAGCTCTTCGCTTGTGGCAGGAGAGACCAATCATTCGTGCACTGAAAACTGCGCAGCCGGACGGCCTGGAGCAGGCATCAAGGATGTATTCAAATGCACTTTGAGGTGGGAAAGCAAGGAGAGAGAGCAATACAGGTGGCACCGTTGCAAGGCTTAACATATGCAGAAGAGGTCCAGCAGCATCTTTCAGTCCTGGCTCTTCGCCTGTGGGAGAAGAGTCCAATCATACGTGCACCGAAAACTGGGCAGCCGGACGGCCTGGAGCAGGCATCAAGGTTGTATTCAAATGCACTTTGAGGTGGGAAAGCAAGGAGTGAGAGCAATACAGGTGGCACCGTTGAGAAGCTTACTGTGTGCAGAAGAGGTCCAGCAGCATCTTTCAGTCCTGGCTCTTCGCCTGTGGGAGCAGAGTCCAATCATTCGTGCACAGAAAACTGGGAAGCCGGACGGCCTTGAGCACGCATCAAGGATGTATACAAATGCCCTTTGAGGTGGGAAAACAAGGAGTGAGTGCAATACAGGTGGCACCGTTGCAAATCTTTCTGTGTGCAGAAGAGGTATAGCAGCATCTTTCATTCCTGGCCCTTTCCCTGTGGAAGCAGAGTCCAATCATTCGTGCACTGAAAACTGGGCAGCCGGAAGGCCTGGAGCAGGCATCAAGGATGTATTGAAATGCCCTTTGAGGTGGGAAAGCAAGGAGTGAGATCAATACAGGTGGCACCGTTGCAAAGCTTACCGTATGCAGAAGAGATCCAGCAGCATGTTTCAGTCCTGGCTCTTCGCCTGTGGGAGCAGAGTCCAATCATTCGTGCACTGAAAACTGGGCAGCTGGCAAGCCTGGAGCAGGCATCAAGGATGTATTCAAATGCCCTTTGAGGTGGGAAAGCAATGAGGGAGAGCAATAGATGTGGCACCGTTGCAAAGCTTAACGTATGCGGAAGAGGTCCAGCAGCATCTTTCAGTCCTAGCTCTTCGCCTGTGGGAGCAGAGTGCAATCATTCGTGCACTGAAAACTGGGCAGCCGGACGGCCTGGAGTAGGCATCAAGGATGTAATCAAAGGCACTTTGAGGTGGGAAAGCAAAGAGTGAGAGCAATACAGGTGGCACCGTTGCAAAGCTTACTGCGTGCAGAAGAGGTCCAGCAGCATCTTTCAGTCCTGGCTCTTCGCCTGTGGTAGCAGAGTCCAAACATTCGTGCACTGAAAACTGGGCAGCCAGCCAGACTGGAGCAGGCATCAAGGATATATTAAAATGCACTTTGAGGTGGGAAAGCAAGGAGTGAGAGCAATACAGGTGGCACCTTTGCGAAGTTTACCATGTGGAGAAGAGACCCAGCAGCATCTTTCAGTCCTGGCTCTTCGCTTGTTGTAGCAGAGTCCAATCATTCGTGCACTGAAAACTGGGCAGCCGGACAGCCTGGAGCAGGCATCAAGGATGCATTAAAATGCACTTTGAGGTGGGAAAGCAAGGAGTGAGAGCAATATAGGTGGCACCGTTGCAAATCTTACCGTGTGCAGAACAGATCCAGCAGCATGTTTCAGCACTGGCTCTTCGCCTGTGGGAGCAGAGTCCAATCATTGGTGCACTGAAAACTGGGCAGCCGGACGGCTCGGAGCAGGCATCATGGATGTATTAAAATGCCCTTTGTGGTGGGAAAGCAAGGAGTGAGAGCAAAAGAGGTGGCTCCGTTGCAGATCTTTCTGTGTGCAGAAGAGGTCCAGCAGCATCTTTCAGTCCTGGCTCTTCGCCTGTGGGAGCAGAGTGCAATCATTCGTGCACTGAAAACTGGGCAGCCGGACGGCCTGGAGGAGGCATCAAGGATGTATTCAAATGCCCTTTGAGGTGGGAAAGCAAGGAGTGAGAGCAATACAGGTGGCACCGTTGTGACGTTTGCCGTGTGCAGAAGAGGTCCAGAAGCATCTTTCAGTCCTGGCTCTTCGCCTGTTGCAGGAGAGACCAATCATTCGTGCACTGAAAACTGGGCAGCCGGACGGCCTGGAGCAGGCATCAAGGATGTATTCAAATGCCCTTTGAGGTGGGAAAACAAGGAGTGAGTGCAATACAGGTGGCACCGTTGCAAATCTTTCTGTGTGCAGAAGAGGTCCAGCAGCATCTTTCATTCCTTGCTCTTCGCTTGTGGTTGCAGAGTCCAATCATTCGTGCACTGAAAACTGGGCAGCCGGACGGCCTGGAGCAGGCATCAAGGATGTATTGAAATGCCCTTTGAGGTGGGAAAGCAAGGAGTGAGAGCAATACAGGTGGCACCGTTGCAAAGCTTACCGTATGGACAAGAGATTCAGCAGCATGTTTCAGTCCTGGCTCTTTGCCTGTGGGAGCAGAGTCCGATCGTTCGTGCACTGAAAACTGGGCAGCCGGACGGCCTGGAGCAGGCATCATGGATTTATTCAAATGAACTTTGAGGTGGGAAAGCAAGGAGTGAGAGCAATACAGGTGGCACCTTTGCGAAGTTTACCATGTGGAGAAGAGGTCCAGCAGCATCTTCCAGTCCTGGCTCTTCGCCTGTTGCTGGAGAGTCCAATCATTCGTGCACTGACAACTGGGCAGCCGGACGGCCTGGGGCAGGCATCAAGGATGTATTCAAATGCCCTTTGAGGTGGGAAAGCAAGGAGTGAGAGCAATACAGGTGGCACCGTTGAGAAGCTTAATGTGTGCAGAAGAGGTCCAGCAGCATCTTTCAGTCCTGGCTCTTCGCCTGTGGGAGCAGAGTCCAATCATTCGTGCACAGAAAACTGGGCAGCCGGACGGCCTGGAGCAGGCATCAAGGATGTATTCAAATGCCCTTTGAGGTGGGAAAACAAGGAGTGAGTGCAATACAGGTGGCACCGTTGCAAATCTTTCTGTGTGCAGAAGACATCCAGCAGCATCTTTCATTCCTGGCCCTTTCCCTGTGGAAGCAGAGTGCAATCATTCGTGCACTGAAAACTGGGCAGCCGGACGGCCTGGAGCAGGCATCAAGGATGTATTCAAATGCACTTTGAGGTGGGAAAGGAAGGAGTGAGAGCAATACAGGTGGCACCGTTGCAAAGCTTACTGCGTGCAGAAGAGGTCCAGCAGCATCTTTCAGTCCTGGCTCTTCGCCTGTGTTAGCAGAGTCCAAACATTCGTGCACTGAAAACTGGGCAGCCGGACGGCCTGGAGCAGGCATCAAGGATGTATTAAAATGCCCTTTGAGGTGGGAAAGCAAGGAGTGAGAGCAATACAGGTGGCACCTTTGCGAAGTTTACCATGTGGAGAAGAGACCCAGCAGCATCTTTCAGTCCTTGGTCTTCGCTTGTGGTAGCAGAGTCCAATCATTCGTGCACTGAAAACTCGGCAGCTGGCAAGCCTGGAGCAGGCATCAAGGATGCATTCAAATGCCCTTTTAGGTAGGAAAGCAAGGAGTGAGACCAAGACAGGTGGCACCGTTGCAAAGCTTAACGTATGTAGAAGAGGTCCAGCAGCATCTTTCAGTCCTGGCTCTTCGCCTGTTGCAGGAGAGTCCAATCATTCGTGCACTGACAACTGGGCCGCTGGACGGCCTGGAGCAGGCATCAAGGATGTATTCAAATGCCCTTGGAGATGGGAAAGCAAGGAGTGAGGGCAAAACAGGTGGCACCGTTGGAAATCTTTCTGTATGCAGAAGAGGTATAGCAGCATCTTTCAGTCCTGGATCTTCGCCTGTGGCAGCACAGTCCAATCATTCGTGCACTGAAAAATTTGCAGCTGGCAAGCCTGGAGTAGGCATCAAGGATGTATTCAAATGCCCTTTGAGGTGGGAAAGCAAGGAGTGAGAGCAAGAGAGGTGGCACCGTTGCAAAGCTTAACGTATGCAGAAGAGGTCCAGCAGCATCTTTCATTCCTGGACCTTTCCCTGTGGAAGCAGAGTCCAATCATTCGTGCACTGAAAACTGGGCAGCCGGACGGCCTGGAGCAGGCATCAAGGATGTATTCAAATGCACTTTGAGGTGGGAAAGCAAGGAGTGAGAGCAATACAGGTGGCACTGTTGCAAAGCTTACCGTATGCAGAAGACGTCCAGCAGCATCTTTCAGTCCTGGCTCTTCGCCTGTGGGAGCAGAGTCCAATCATTCGTGCACTGAAAATTGGGCAGCCGGACGGCCTGGAGCAGGCATCAAGGATGTATTAAAATGCACTTTGAGGTGGGAAAGCAAGGAGTGAGAGCAATACAGGTGGCACCGTTGGAAAGCTTTCTGTGTGCAGAAGAGGTCCAGCAGCATCTTTCATTCCTGGCTCTTCGCCTGTGGCAGCAGTGTGCAATCATTCGTGCACTGAAAACTGGGCAGCCAGACGGCCTGGAGCAGGCATGAAGGATGTATTCAAATGCACTTTGAGGTGGGAAAGGAAGGTGTGAGAGCAATACAGGTGGCACCGTTGCAGAGCTTACCATGCGCAGAAGAGGTCCAGAAGCATCTTTCAGTCCTGGCTCTTCGCCTGTGGTAGCAGAGTCCAATCATTCGTGCACTGAAAACTGGGCAGCCGGACGGCCTGGAGCAGGCATCATGGATGTATTCAAATGCCCTTTGAGGTGGGAAAGCAAGGAGTGAGAGCAATACAGGTAGCACCTTTGCGAAGTTTCCCATGTGGAGAAGAGATCCAGCAGCATCTTTCAGTCCTGGCTCTTCGCTTGTGGCAGGAGAGACCAAACATTCGTGCACTAAAAACTGGGCAGCCGGAGGGCCTGGAGCAGGCATCAAGGGTGTATTCAAATGCCCTTTGAGGTGGGAAAACAAGGAGTGAGTGCAATACAGGTGGCACCGTTGCAAATCTTTCTGTGAGCAGAAGACATCCAGCAGCATCTTTCATTCCTGGCCCTTTCCCTGTGGAAGCAGAGTCCAATCATTCGTGCACTGAAAACTGGGCAGCCGGACGGCCTGGAACAGGCATCAAGGATGTATTCAAATGCACTTTGAGGTGGGAAAGCAAGGAGTGAGATCAATATAGCTGGCACCGTTGCAAAGCTTACCGTATGCAGAAGAGATCCAGCAGCATGTTTCAGTCCTGGCTCTTCGCCTGTGGCAGCACAGTCCAATCATTCGTGCACTGAAAACTGGGCAGCTGGCAAGCCTGGAGCAGGCATCAAGGATGTATTCAAATGCCCTTTGAGGTGGGAAAGCAAGGAGTGAGAGCAATACAGGTGGCACCTTTCCGAAGTTTCCCATGTAGAGAAGAGATCCAGCAGCATCTTTAAGTCCTGGCTCTTCGCTTGTGGCAGGAGAGACCAATCATTCGTGCACTGAAAACTGGGCAGCCGGACGGCCTGGAGCAGGCATCAAGGATGTATTCAAATGCCCTTTGAGGTGGGAAAGCAAGGAGAGAGAGCAATACAGGTGGCACCGTTGCAAAGCTTAACGTATGCAGAAGAGGTCCAGCAGCATCTTTCAGTCCTGGCACTTCGCCTGTTGCAGGAGAGTCCAATCATTCGTGCACTGACAACTGGGCAGCCGGACGGCCTGGAGGAGGCATCAAGGATGTATTCAAATGCACTTTGAGGTGGGAAAGCAAGGAGTGAGGGCAATATAGCTGGCACCGTTGAGAAGCTTACCGTGTGCAGAAGAGGTCCAGCAGCATCTTTCAGTCCTGGCTCTTCGCCTGTGGGAGCAGAGTCCAATCATTCGTGCACTGAAAACTGGGCAGCTGGCAAGCCTGGAGCAGGCATCAAGGATGTATTCAAATGCCCTTTGAGGTAGGAAAGCAAGGAGTGAGAGCAAGACAGGTGGCACCGTTGCAAAGCTTAACGTATGCAGAAGAGGTCCAGCAGCATCTTTCAGTCCTGGCTCTTCGCTTGTTGCAGGAGAGTCCAATCATTCGTGCACTGAAAACTGGGCAGCCGGACGGCCTGGAGCAGGCAACAATGATGTATTCAAATGCCCTTGGAGATGGGAAAGCAAGGAGTGAGGGCAATACAGGTGGCACCGTTGGAAAGCTTTCTGTGTGCAGAAGAGGTCCAGCAGCAACTTCCAGTCCTGGCTCTTCGCCAGTGGGAGCAGAGTCCAATCATTCGTGCACTGAAAACTGGGCAGACGGAAGGCCTGGAGCAGGCATCAAGGATGTATTCAAATGCACTTTGAGGTGGGAAAGGAAGGAGTGAGAGCAATACAGGAGGCACCGTTGCAAAGCTTACTGCGTGCAGAAGAGGTCCTGCAGCATCTTTCAGTCCTGGCTCTTCGCCTGTGGTAGCAGAGTCCAAACATTCGTGCACTGAAAACTGGGCAGCCGGCCAGCCTGGAGCAGGCATCAAGGATGCATTAAAATGCACTTTGAGGTGGGAAAGCAAGGAGTGAGGGCAATACAGGTGGCACCTTTGCGAAGTTGCCCATGTGGAGAAGAGACCCAGCAGCATCTTTCAGTCCTGGCTCTTCACCTGTGGTAGCAGAGTGCAATCATTCGTGCACTGAAAACTGGCAGCCGGACGGCCTGGAGCAGGCATCAAGGATGTATTCAAATGCCCTTTGCGGTGGGAAAGCAAGGAGTGAGAGCAATACAGGTGGCACCTTTGCGGAGCTTACCATGTGGAGAAGAGATCCAGCAGCATCTTTCAGTAATGGCTCTTCGCCTGTGGGAGCAGATTCCAAACATTCGTGCACTGAAAACTGGGCACCCGGACGGCCTGGAGCAGGCATCAAGGATGTATTCAAATGCACTTTGAGGTGGGAAAGCAAGGAGTGAGAGCAATACAGCTGGCACCGTTGCGAAGCTCACCATGTGCAGAAGAGGTCCAGCAGCATCTTTCAGTCCTGGCTCTTCGCCTGTGGTAGCAGAGTGCAATCATTCGTGCACTGAAAACTGGGCAGCCGGACGGCCTGGAGCAGGCATCAAGGATGTATTCAAATGCCCTTTGCGGTGGGAAAGCAAGGAGTGAGAGCAATACAGGTGGTACCTTTGCGGAGCTTACCATGTGGAGAAGAGATCCAGCAGCATCTTTCAGTAATGGCCCTTCGCCTGTGGGAGCAGAGTCCAAACATTCGTGCACTGAAAACTGGGCAGCCGGACGGCCTGGAGCAGGCATCAAGGATGTATTAAAATGCACTTTGAGGTGGGAAAGCAAGGAGTGAGAGCAATACAGGTGGCACCGTTGAAAAGCTTACCGTGTGCAGAACAGATCCAGCAGCATGTTTCAGCACTGGCTCTTCGCTTGTGGGAGCAGAGTCCAATCATTCGTGCACTGAAAACTGGGCAGTCGGATAGCCTGGAGCAGGCATCATGGATGTATTAAAATGCACTTTGAGGTGGGAAAGCAAGGAGTGAGAGCAACACAGGTGGCACCGTTTCGAAGCTTACCATGTGCAGAAGAGGTCCAGCAGCATCTTTCAGTCCTGGCTCTTCGCCTGTGGTAGCAGAGTGCAATCATTCGTGCACTGAAAACTGGACAGCCGGACGGCCTGGAGCAGGCATCAAGGATGTATTAAAATGCACTTTGAGGTTGGAAAGCAAGGAATGAGAGCAATACAGGTGGCACCGTTGCAAAGCTTACCGTATGCAGAAGACGTCCAGGAGCATGTTTCAGCACTGGCTCTTTGCCTGTGGGAGCAGAGTCCAATCACTCGTGCACTGAAAACTGGGCAGCCGGACGGCCTGGAGCAGGCATCATGGATGTATTAAAATGCCCTTTGAGGTGGGAAAGCAAAGAGTGAGAGCAATACAGGTGGCACCGTTGCGAAGCTTACTGCGTGCAGAAGAGGTCCAGCCGCATATTTCAGTCCTGGCTCTTCGCCTGTGGTAGCAGAGTCCAATCATTCGTGCACTGAAAACTGGGCAGCCGGACGGCCTGGAGCAGGCATCAAGGATGTATTCAAATGCCCTTTGAGGTGGGAAAGCAAGGAGTGAGAGCAATACAGGTGGCACCGTTGCAAAGCTTACCGTATGCAGAAGAGATCCAGCAGCATGTTTCAGTCCTGGCCCTTTGCCTGTGGCAGGAGAGACCAATCATTCGTGCACTGAAAATTGGGCAGCCGGACGGCCTGAGGCAGGCATTATGGATGTATTCAAATGCCCTTTGAGGTGGGAAAGCAAGGAGTGAGAGCAATACAGGTGACACTGTTGGAAAGCTTTCTGTGTGCAGAAGACGTCCAGTAGCATCTTTCAGTCCTGGCTCTTCGCCTGTGGGAGCAGAGTCCAATCATTCGTGCACTGAAAACTGGGCAGCCGGACGGCCTGGAGCAGGCATCAAGGATGTATTCAAATGCGCTTTGAGGTGGGAAACAAGGAGTGAGAGCAATGCAGGTGGCACCGTTGCGAAGCTTACCATGTGCAGAAGAGGTCCAGCAGCACCTTTCATTCCTGGCCCTTTCCCTGTGGAAGCAGAGTGCAATCATTCATGCAGTGAAAACTGGGCAGCCGGACGGCCTGCAGCAGGCATCAAGGATGTATTCAAATGTCCTTTGAGGTGGGAAAGCAAGGAGTGAGAGCAATACAGGTGGCACCTTTGCGAAGTTTACCATGTGGAGAAGAGATCCAGCAGCATCTTTCAGTCCTGGCTCTTCACTTGTGGGAGCAGAGTCCAATCATTCGTGCACTGAAAACTGGGCAGCCGGACGGCCTGGAGCAGGCATCAAGGATGTATTCAAATGCCCTTTGAGGTGGGAAAGCAAGAGTGAGAGCAATACAGGTGGCACCGTTGCAAAGCTTACCGTATGCAGAAGAGATCCAGCAGCATGTTTCAGTCTTGGCTCTTCGCCTGTGGGATCAGAGTCCAATCATTCGTGCACTGAAAACTGGGCAGCTGGACAGCCTGGAGCAGGCATCAAGGATGTATTCAAATGCCCTTTGAGGTGGGAAAGCAAGGAGTGAGAGCAATACAGGTGGCACCGTTGCGAAGCTTACTGCGTGCACAAGAGGTCCAGCAGCATCTTTCAGTCCCGGCTCTTCACCTGTGGTAGCAGAGTCCAATCATTCGTGCACTGAAAACTGGGCAGCCAGAGGGCCTGGAGCAGGCATCAAGGATGTATTCAAATGCACTTTGAGGTGGGAAAGCAAGGAGTGAGAGCAATACAGGTGGCACCGTTGCGAAGCTTACTGCGTGCAGAAGGGGTCCAGCAGCATCTTTCAGTCCCGGCTCTTCCCCTGTGGTAGCAGAGCCCAATCATTCGTGCACAGAAAATTGGGCAGCCGGACGGCCTGGAGCAGGTATCATGGATGTATTAAAATGCACTTTGAGGTGAGAAAGCAAGGAGTGAGAGCAATACAGATGGCACCGTTGCGAAGCTTACCATGTGCAGAAGAGGTCCAGCAGCACCTTTCATTCCTGGCCCTTTCCCTGTGGAAGCAGAGTGCAATCATTCATGAAGTGAAAACTGGGCAGCCGGACGGCCTGGAGCAGGCATCAAGGATGTATTCAAATGCCCTTTGAGGTGGGAAAGCCAGGAGTGAGAGCAATACAGGTGGCACCTTTGCGAAGTTTACCATGTGGAGAAGAGATCCAGCAGCATCTTTCAGTCCTGGCTCTTCACTTGTGGGAGCAGAGTCCAATCATTCGTGCACTGAAAACTGGGCAGCCGGACGGCCTGGAGCAGGCATCAAGGATGTATTCAAATGCCCTTTGAGGTGGGAAAGCAAGAGTGAGAGCAATACAGGTGGCACCGTTGCAAAGCTTACCGTATGCAGAAGAGATCCAGCAGCATGTTTCAGTCTTGGCTCTTCGCCTGTGGGATCAGAGTCCAATCATTCGTGCAGTGAAAACTGGGCAGCCGGACAGCCTGGAGTAGGCATAAAGGATGTATTCAAATGCCCTTTGAGGTGGGGAAGCAAGGAGTGAGAGCAATACAGGTGGCACCGTTGCGAAGCTTACTGCGTGCAGAAGAGGTCCAGCAGCATCTTTCAGTCCCGGCTCTTCACCTGTGGTAGCAGAGTCCAATCATTCGTGCACTGAAAACTGGGCAGCCAGAGGGCCTGCAGCAGGCATCAAGGATGTATTCAAATGCACTTTGAGGTGGGAAAGCAAGGAGTGAGAGCAATACAGGTGGCACCGTTGCGAAGCTTACTGTGTGCAGAAGGGGTCCAGCAGCATCTTTCAGACCCGGCTCTTCACCTGTGGTAGCAGAGTCCAATCATTCGTGCACAGAAAATTGGGCAGCCGGACGGCCTGGAGCAGGTATCATGGATGTATTAAAATACACTTTGAGGTGGGAAAGCAAGGAGTGAGAGCAATACAGGTGGCACCTTTGCGAAGCTTACCCTGTGTAGAAGAGGTCCAGCAGCATCTTTCAGTCCTGGCTCTTCGCCTGTGGCAGCAGACGGCAATCATTCGTGCAGTGAAAACTGGGCAGCCGGACTGCCTGGAGCAGGCATCAAGGATGTATTCAAATACCCTTTGAGGTGGGAAAGCAAGGAGTGAGAGCAATACAGGTGGCACCTTTGCGAAGCTTACCCTGTGCAGAATAGATCCAGCAGCATCTTTCAGTCCTGGCTCTTCCCCTGTTGCAGGAGAGTCCAATCATTCGTGCACTGAAAATTGGGCAGCCGGACGGCCTGGAGCAGGCATCAAGGATGTATTCAAATGCCCTTTGAGGTGGGAAAGCAAGGAGTGAGAGCAATACAGGTGGCACCGTTGCAAAGCTTACCGTATGCAGAAGAGGTCCAGTAGCATCTTTCAGTCCTGGCTCTTCGCCTGTGGGAGCAGAGTCCAATCATTCGTGCACTGACAACTGGGCAGCCGGACGGCCTGGAGCAGGCATCAAGGATGTATTCAAATGCCCTTTGAGGTGGGAAAGCAAGGACTGAGAGCAATACAGGTGGCACCGTTGGAAAGCTTTCTGTGTGCAGAAGAGATCCAGCAGCATCTTTCAGTCCTGGCTCTTCGCCTGTGGTTGCAGAGTCCAATCATTCGTGCACTGAAAACTGGGCAGCAGGCCAGCCTTGAGCAGGCATCAAGGGTGTATTCAAATGCCCTTTGAGGTGGGAAAGCAAGGAGTGAGAGCAATACAGGTGGCACCGTTGCGAAGCTTACCATGTGCAGAAGACGTCCAGCAGCATCTTTCAGTCCTGGCACTTCGCCTGTGGAAGCAGAGTGCAAACATTCGTGCACTGAAAACTGGACAGCCGGCCAGCCTGGAGCATGCATCAAGGATGTATTCAAATGCCCTTTGAGGTGGGAAAGCAAGGAGTGAGGGCAATACAGGTGGCACCGTTGCAAAGCTTACCGTGTGCAGAACAGATCCAGCAGCATGTTTCAGCACTGGCTCTTCGCCTGTGGGAGGAGAGTCCAATCTTACGTGCACTGAAAACTGGGCAGCCGGACGGCCTGGAGCAGGCATCATGGATGTATTCAAATGCCATTTGAGGTGGGAAAGCAAGGAGTGAGAGCAATTCAGGTGGCACCGTTGCGAAGCTTACCATGTGCAGAAGAGGTCCAGAAGGATCTTTCAGTCCTGGCTCTTCGCCTGTGGGAGCAGAGTCTAATCATTTGTGCACTGAAAACTGGGCTACCCCCAGCCTGGAGCAGTCATCAAGGATGTATTAAAATGCACTTTGAGGTGGGAAAGCAAGGAGTGAGAGCAATACAGGTGGCACCGTTGCAAAGCTTACCGTGTGCAGAACAGATCCAGCAGCATGTTTCAGCACTGGCCCTTCGCCTGTGGGAGCAGAGTCCAATCTTACGTGCACTGAAAACTGGGCAGCCGGACGGCCTGGAGCAGGCATCATGGATGTATTAAAATACCCTTTGAGGTGGGAAAGCAAGGAGTGAGAGCAAAACAGGTGGCTCCGTTGCAAATCTTTCTGTGTGCAGAAGAGGTCCAGCAGCAGCTTTCATTCCCGGCCCTTTCCCTGTGGAAGTAGAGTGCAAACATTCATGCACTGAAAACTGGGCAGCCGGACGGCCTGGAGAAGGCATCAAGGATGTATTCAAATGCCCTTTGAGGTGGGAAAGCAAGGAGTGAGAGCAATACAGGTGGCACCGTTGCAAAGCTTACCGTATGCAGAAGACGTCCAGGAGCATCTTTCAGTCCTGGCACTTCGCCTCTTGCAGGAGAGTCCAATCATTCGTGCACTGACAACTGGGCAGCCGGACGGCCTGGAGCAGCCATCAAGGATGTATTCAAATGCCCTTTGAGGTGGGAAAGCAAGGAGTGAGAGCAATACAGGTGGCACCGTTGCAAAGCTTACCGTATGCAGAAGAGGTCCAGCAGCATCTTTCAGTCCTGGCACTTCGCCTCTTGCAGGAGAGTCCAATCATTCGTGCACTTACAACTGGGCAGCCAGACGGCCTGGAGCAGGCATCAAGGATGTATTCAAATGCCCTTTGAGGTGGGAAAGCAAGGACTGAGAGCAATACAGGTGGCACCGTTGGAAAGCTTTCTGTGTGCAGAAGAGGTCCAGCAGCAACTTTCAGTCCTGGCTCTTCGCCTGTGGGAGCAGAGTCCAATCATTCGTGCACTGAAAGCTGGGCAGCCGGACGGCCTGGAGCAGGTATCAAGGATGTATTGAAATGCACTTTGAGGTGGTAAACATGGAGTGAGGCCAATGTAGGTGGCACCGCTGCGAAGCTTAAAATGTGCAGAAGAGGTCCAGCAGCACCTTTCATTCCTGGCCCTTTCCCTGTGGAAGCATAGTGCAAACATTCATGCACTGAAAACAGGGCAGCCGGACGGCCTGGAGCAGGCATCAAGGAAGTATTCAAATGCCCTTTGAGGTGGGAAGGCAAGGAGTGAGAGCAATATAGGTGGCACCATTGTGAAGCTTAAAATGTGCAGAAGAGGTCCAGAAGCATCTTTCAGTCCTGGCTCTTCGCCTGTGGCAGCAGAGTCCAATCATTCGTGCACTGACAACTGGGCAGCCGGACGGCCTGGAGCAGGCATCAAGGATGTATTCAAATGCCCTTTGACGTTGGAAAGCAAGGACTGAGAGCAATACAGGTGGCACCGTTAGAAAGCTTTCTGTGTGCAGAAGACGTCCAGCAGCATCTTTCAGTCCTGGCTCTTCGCCTGTGGAAGCAGATTGCAAACATTCGTGCACTGAAAACTGGACAGCCGCACGGCCTGGAGCAGGCATCAAGGATGTATTCAAATGCCCTTTGAGGTGGGAAAGCAAGGAGTGAGAGCAATACAGGTGGCACTGTTGGAAAGCTTTCTGTGTGCAGAAGACGTCCAGCAGCATATTTCACTCCTGGCACTTCGACTCTGGGAGCAGAGTCCAATCATTAGTGCACTGAAAGCTGGGCAGCAGGCCAGCCTTGAGCAGGCATCAAGGATGTATTCAAATGCACTTCGAGGTGGGAAAGCAAGGAGTGAGAGCAATACAGGTGGCAGCGTTGCGAAGCTCACCATGTGCAGAAGAGGTCCAGAAGCATCTTTCAGTCCTGGCTCTTCGCCTGTGGAGGCAGAGTGCAAACATTCGTGCACTGAAAACTGGACAGCCGGACGGCCTGGAGCAGGCATCAAGGATGTATTCAAATGCCCTTTGAGATGGGAAAGCAAGGAGTGAGAGCAATACAAGTGGCACCGTTGCAAAGCTTACCGTGTGCAGAAGAGGTCCAGCAGCATCTTTCAATCCTGGCTCTTCGCCAGCGGGAGCAGAGTCCAATCATCCGTGCACTGACAACTGGGCAGCCGGACGACCTGGAGCAGGTATCAAGGATGTATTCAAATGTACTTTCAGGTGGGAAAGCAAGGAGTGAGAGCAATAAAAATGGCACCGATGCGAAGCTTACCGTATGCAGAAGACGTCCAGCAGCATGTTTCGGTCCTGGCTCTTCGCCTGTGGGAGCAGTGTCCAATCATTCGTGCACTGAAAACTGGGCAGCCGGATGGCCTGGAGCAGACATCAGGGATGTATTGAATTGCACTTTGAGGTGGTAAACATGGAGTGAGACCAATGAAGGTGGCACCGTTGCGATGCTTAAAATGTGCAGAAGAGGTCCAGCAGCGCCTTTCATTCCTGGCCCTTTCCCTGTGGAAGCAGAGTGCAAACATTCAAGCACTGAAAACTGGGCAGCCGGACGGCCTGGAGCAGGCATCAAGGATGTATTAAAATGCACTTTGAGGTGGGAAAACAAGGAGTGAGAGAAATACAGGTGGCACCTTTGCGAAGTTTACCATGTGGAGAAGAGGTCCAGCAGCATCTGTAAGTCCTGGCTCTTCGCCTGTGGGAGCAGAGTCCAATCATTCGTGCACTGACAACTGGGCAGCCGGACGGCCTGGAGCAGGCATCAAGGATGTATTGAAATGCCCTTTGAGGTGGGAAAGCAAGGAGTGAGAGCAATACAGGTGGCACCTTTGCGAAGCTTACCCTGTCCAGAAGAGGTCCAGCAGCATCTTTCAGTCCTGGCTCTTCGCCTGTGGCAGCAGACGGCAATCATTCGTGCAGTGAAAACTGGGCAGCCGGACTGCCTGGAGCAGGCATCAAGGATGTTTTAAAATGCCCTTTGAGGTGGGAAAGCAAGGAGTGAGAGCAATACAGGTGGCACCTTTGCGAAGCTTACCCTGTGCAGAAGAGATCCAGCAGCATGTTTCAGTCCTGGCTCTTCCCCTGTTGCAGGAGAGTCCAATCATTCGTGCACTGAAAACTGGGCAGCCAGAGGGCCTGGAGCAGGCATCAAGGATGTATTCAAATGCCCTTTGAGGTGGGAAAGCAAGGAGTGAGAGCAATACGGGTGGCACCGTTGCAAAGCTTACCGTTTGCAGAAGACGTCCAGGAGCATGTTTCAGTCCTGGCTCTTCGCCTGTTGCAGGAGTGTCCAATCATTCGTGCACTGACAACAGGGCAGCCGGACGGCCTGGAGCAGGCATCAAGGATGTATTCAAATGCCCTTTGAGGTGGGAAAGCAAGGAGTGAGAGCAATATAGGTGGCACCGTTGCGAAGCTTACCATGTGCAGAAGAGTTCCAGTAGCATCTTTCAGTCCTGGCCCTTTCCCTGTGGAAGCAGAGTCCAATCATTCGTGCACTGAAAACTGGGCAGCCGGACGGCCTGGAACAGGCATCAAGGATGTATTCAAATGCACTTTGAGGTGGGAAAGCAAGGAGTGAGATCAATATAGCTGGCACCGTTGCAAAGCTTACCGTATGCAGAAGAGATCCAGCAGCATGTTTCAGTCCTGGCTCTTCGCCTGTGGCAGCACAGTCCAATCATTCGTGCACTGAAAACTGGGCAGCTGGCAAGCCTGGAGCAGGCATCAAGGATGTATTCAAATGCCCTTTGAGGTGGGAAAGCAAGGAGTGAGAGCAATACAGGTGGCACCTTTCCGAAGTTTCCCATGTAGAGAAGAGATCCAGCAGCATCTTTAAGTCCTGGCTCTTCGCTTGTGGCAGGAGAGACCAATCATTCGTGCACTGAAAACTGGGCAGCCGGACGGCCTGCAGCAGGCATCAAGGATGTATTCAAATGCCCTTTGAGGTGGGAAAGCAAGGAGAGAGAGCAATACAGGTGGCACCGTTGCAAAGCTTAACGTATGCAGAAGAGGTCCAGCAGCATCTTTCAGTCCTGGCACTTCGCCTGTTGCAGGAGAGTCCAATCATTCGTGCACTGACAACTGGGCAGCCGGACGGCCTGGAGGAGGCATCAAGGATGTATTCAAATGCACTTTGAGGTGGGAAAGCAAAGAGTGAGGGCAATATAGCTGGCACCGTTGAGAAGCTTACCGTGTGCAGAAGAGGTCCAGCAGCATCTTTCAGTCCTGGCTCTTCGCCTGTGGGAGCAGAGTCCAACCATTCGTGCACTGAAAACTGGGCAGCTGGCAAGCCTGGAGCAGGCATCAAGGATGTATTCAAATGCCCTTTGAGGTAGGAAAGCAAGGAGTGAGAGCAAGACAGGTGGCACCGTTGCAAAGCTTAACGTATGCAGAAGAGGTCCAGCAGCATCTTTCAGTCCTGGCTCTTCGCTTGTTGCAGGAGAGTCCAATCATTCGTGCACTGAAAGCTGGGCAGCCGGACGGCCTGGAGCAGGCAACAATGATGTATTCAAATGCCCTTGGAGATGGGAAAGCAAGGAGTGAGGGCAATACAGGTGGCACCGTTGGAAAGCTTTCTGTGTGCAGAAGAGACCCAGCAGCATCTTTCAGTCCTGGCTCTTCACCTGTGGTAGCAGAGTGCAATCATTCGTGCACTGAAAACTGGCAGCCGGACGGCCTGGAGCAGGCATCAAGGATGTATTCAAATGCCCTTTGCGGTGGGAAAGCAAGGAGTGAGAGCAATACAGGTGGCACCTTTGCGGAGCTTACCATGTGGAGAAGAGATCCAGCAGCATCTTTCAGTAATGGCTCTTCGCCTGTGGGAGCAGATTCCAAACATTCGTGCACTGAAAACTGGGCACCCGGACGGCCTGGAGCAGGCATCAAGGATGTATTCAAATGCACTTTGAGGTGGGAAAGCAAGGAGTGAGAGCAATACAGGTGGCACCGTTGCGAAGCTCACCATGTGCAGAAGAGGTCCAGCAGCATCTTCCAGTCCTGGCTCTTCGCCTGTGGTAGCAGAGTGCAATCATTCGTGCACTGAAAACTGGGCAGCCGGACGGCCTGGAGCAGGCATCAAGGATGTATTCAAATGCCCTTTGCGGTGGGAAAGCAAGGAGTGAGAGCAATACAGGTGGTACCTTTGCGGAGCTTACCATGTGGAGAAGAGATCCAGCAGTATCTTTCAGTAATGGCCCTTCGCCTGTGGGAGCAGAGTCCAAACATTCGTGCACTGAAAACTGGGCAGCCGGACGGCCTGGAGCAGGCATCAAGGATGTATTAAAATGCACTTTGAGGTGGGAAAGCAAGGAGTGAGAGCAATACAGGTGGCACCGTTGAAAAGCTTACCGTGTGCAGAACAGATCCAGCAGCATGTTTCAGCACTGGCTCTTCGCTTGTGGGAGCAGAGTCCAATCATTCGTGCACTGAAAACTGGGCAGTCGGATAGCCTGGAGCAGGCATCATGGATGTATTAAAATGCCCTTTGAGGTGGGAAAGCAAAGAGTGAGAGCAATACAGGTGGCACCGTTGCGAAGCTTACTGCGTGCAGAAGAGGTCCAGCCGCATATTTCAGTCCTGGCTCTTCGCCTGTGGTAGCAGAGTCCAATCATTCGTGCACTGAAAACTGGGCAGCCGGACGGCCTGGAGCAGGCATCAAGGATGTATTCAAATGCACTTTGAGGTGGGAAAGCAAGGAGTGAGAGCAATACAGGTGGCACCGTTGCAAAGCTTACCGTATGCAGAAGAGATCCAGCAGCATGTTTCAGTCCTGGCCCTTTGCCTGTGGCAGGAGAGACCAATCATTCGTGCACTGAAAATTGGGCAGCCGGACGGCCTGAGGCAGGCATTATGGATGTATTCAAATGCCCTTTGAGGTGGGAAAGCAAGGAGTGAGAGCAATACAGGTGACACTGTTGGAAAGCTTTCTGTGTGCAGAAGACGTCCAGTAGCATCTTTCAGTCCTGGCTCTTCGCCTGTGGGAGCAGAGTCCAATCATTCGTGCACTGAAAACTGGGCAGCCGGACGGCCTGGAGCAGGCATCAAGGATGTATTCAAATGCGCTTTGAGGTGGGAAACAAGGAGTGAGAGCAATGCAGGTGGCACCGTTGCGAAGCTTACCATGTGCAGAAGAGGTCCAGCAGCACCTTTCATTCCTGGCCCTTTCCCTGTGGAAGCAGAGTGCAATCATTCATGCAGTGAAAACTGGGCAGCCGGACGGCCTGCAGCAGGCATCAAGGATGTATTCAAATGTCCTTTGAGGTGGGAAAGCAAGGAGTGAGAGCAATACAGGTGGCACCTTTGCGAAGTTTACCATGTGGAGAAGAGATCCAGCAGCATCTTTCAGTCCTGGCTCTTCACTTGTGGGAGCAGAGTCCAATCATTCGTGCACTGAAAACTGGGCAGCCGGACGGCCTGGAGCAGGCATCAAGGATGTATTCAAATGCCCTTTGAGGTGGGAAAGCAAGAGTGAGAGCAATACAGGTGGCACCGTTGCAAAGCTTACCGTATGCAGAAGAGATCCAGCAGCATGTTTCAGTCTTGGCTCTTCGCCTGTGGGATCAGAGTCCAATCATTCGTGCACTGAAAACTGGGCAGCTGGACAGCCTGGAGCAGGCATCAAGGATGTATTCAAATGCCCTTTGAGGTGGGAAAGCAAGGAGTGAGAGCAATACAGGTGGCACCGTTGCGAAGCTTACTGCGTGCAGAAGAGGTCCAGCAGCATCTTTCAGTCCCGGCTCTTCACCTGTGGTAGCAGAGTCCAATCATTCGTGCACTGAAAACTGGGCAGCCAGAGGGCCTGCAGCAGGCATCAAGGATGTATTCAAATGCACTTTGAGGTGGGAAAGCAAGGAGTGAGAGCAATACAGGTGGCACCGTTGCGAAGCTTACTGCGTGCAGAAGGGGTCCAGCAGCATCTTTCAGTCCCGGCTCTTCACCTGTGGTAGCAGAGCCCAATCATTCGTGCACAGAAAATTGGGCAGCCGGACGGCCTGGAGCAGGTATCATGGATGTATTAAAATGCACTTTGAGGTGAGAAAGCAAGGAGTGAGAGCAATACAGATGGCACCGTTGCGAAGCTTACCATGTGCAGAAGAGGTCCAGCAGCACCTTTCATTCCTGGCCCTTTCCCTGTGGAAGCAGAGTGCAATCATTCATGAAGTGAAAACTGGGCAGCCGGACGGCCTGGAGCAGGCATCAAGGATGTATTCAAATGCCCTTTGAGGTGGGAAAGCCAGGAGTGAGAGCAATACAGGTGGCACCTTTGCGAAGTTTACCATGTGGAGAAGAGATCCAGCAGCATCTTTCAGTCCTGGCTCTTCACTTGTGGGAGCAGAGTCCAATCATTCGTGCACTGAAAACTGGGCAGCCGGACGGCCTGGAGCAGGCATCAAGGATGTATTCAAATGCCCTTTGAGGTGGGAAAGCAAGAGTGAGAGCAATACAGGTGGCACCGTTGCAAAGCTTACCGTATGCAGAAGAGATCCAGCAGCATGTTTCAGTCTTGGCTCTTCGCCTGTGGGATCAGAGTCCAATCATTCGTGCAGTGAAAACTGGGCAGCCGGACAGCCTGGAGTAGGCATAAAGGATGTATTCAAATGCCCTTTGAGGTGGGGAAGCAAGGAGTGAGAGCAATACAGGTGGCACCGTTGCGAAGCTTACTGCGTGCAGAAGAGGTCCAGCAGCATCTTTCAGTCCCGGCTCTTCACCTGTGGTAGCAGAGTCCAATCATTCGTGCACTGAAAACTGGGCAGCCAGAGGGCCTGCAGCAGGCATCAAGGATGTATTCAAATGCACTTTGAGGTGGGAAAGCAAGGAGTGAGAGCAATACAGGTGGCACCGTTGCGAAGCTTACTGTGTGCAGAAGGGGTCCAGCAGCATCTTTCAGACCCGGCTCTTCACCTGTGGTAGCAGAGTCCAATCATTCGTGCACAGAAAATTGGGCAGCCGGACGGCCTGGAGCAGGTATCATGGATGTATTAAAATACACTTTGAGGTGGGAAAGCAAGGAGTGAGAGCAATACAGGTGGCACCTTTGCGAAGTTTACCATGTGGAGAAGAGTTCCAGCAGCATCTTTCAGTCCTGGACTTCGCCTGTTGCAGGAGAGTCCAATCATTCGTGCACTGACAACTGGGCAGCCGGACGGAATGGAGCAGGCATCAAGGATGTATTCAAATGCCCTTTGAGGTGGGAAAGCAAGGAGTGAGAGCAATACAGGTGGCACCTTTGCGAAGCTTACCCTGTGTAGAAGAGGTCCAGCAGCATCTTTCAGTCCTGGCTCTTCGCCTGTGGCAGCAGACGGCAATCATTCGTGCAGTGAAAACTGGGCAGCCGGACTGCCTGGAGCAGGCATCAAGGATGTATTCAAATACCCTTTGAGGTGGGAAAGCAAGGAGTGAGAGCAATACAGGTGGCACCTTTGCGAAGCTTACCCTGTGCAGAATAGATCCAGCAGCATCTTTCAGTCCTGGCTCTTCCCCTGTTGCAGGAGAGTCCAATCATTCGTGCACTGAAAATTGGGCAGCCGGACGGCCTGGAGCAGGCATCAAGGATGTATTCAAATGCCCTTTGAGGTGGGAAAGCAAGGAGTGAGAGCAATACAGGTGGCACCGTTGCAAAGCTTACCGTATGCAGAAGAGGTCCAGTAGCATCTTTCAGTCCTGGCTCTTCGCCTGTGGGAGCAGAGTCCAATCATTCGTGCACTGACAACTGGGCAGCCGGACGGCCTGGAGCAGGCATCAAGGATGTATTCAAATGCCCTTTGAGGTGGGAAAGCAAGGACTGAGAGCAATACAGGTGGCACCGTTGGAAAGCTTTCTGTGTGCAGAAGAGATCCAGCAGCATCTTTCAGTCCTGGCTCTTCGCCTGTGGTTGCAGAGTCCAATCATTCGTGCACTGAAAACTGGGCAGCAGGCCAGCCTTGAGCAGGCATCAAGGATGTATTCAAATGCCCTTTGAGGTGGGAAAGCAAGGAGTGAGAGCAATACAGGTGGCACCGTTGCGAAGCTTACCATGTGCAGAAGAGGTCCAGCAGCATCTTTCAGTCCTGGCACTTCGCCTGTGGAAGCAGAGTGCAAACATTCGTGCACTGAAAACTGGACAGCCGGCCAGCCTGGAGCATGCATCAAGGATGTATTCAAATGCCCTTTGAGGTGGGAAAGCAAGGAGTGAGGGCAATACAGGTGGCACCGTTGCAAAGCTTACCGTGTGCAGAAGAGATCCAGCAGCATGTTTCAGCACTGGCTCTTCGCCTGTGGGAGCAGAGTCCAATCTTACGTGCACTGAAAACTGGGCAGCCGGACGGCCTGGAGCAGGCATCATGGATGTATTCAAATGCCATTTGAGGTGGGAAAGCAAGGAGTGAGAGCAATTCAGGTGGCACCGTTGCGAAGCTTACCATGTGCAGAAGAGGTCCAGAAGGATCTTTCAGTCCTGGCTCTTCGCCTGTGGGAGCAGAGTCTAATCATTTGTGCACTGAAAACTGGGCTACCCCCAGCCTGGAGCAGTCATCAAGGATGTATTAAAATGCACTTTGAGGTGGGAAAGCAAGGAGTGAGAGCAATACAGGTGGCACCGTTGCAAAGCTTACCGTGTGCAGAACAGATCCAGCAGCATGTTTCAGCACTGGCTCTTCGCCTGTGGGAGCAGAGTCCAATCTTACGTGCACTGAAAACTGGGCAGCCGGACGGCCTGGAGCAGGCATCATGGATGTATTAAAATACCCTTTGAGGTGGGAAAGCAAGGAGTGAGAGCAAAACAGGTGGCTCCGTTGCAAATCTTTCTGTGTGCAGAAGAGGTCCAGCAGCAGCTTTCATTCCCGGCCCTTTCCCTGTGGAAGTAGAGTGCAAACATTCATGCACTGAAAACTGGGCAGCCGGACGGCCTGGAGAAGGCATCAAGGATGTATTCAAATGCCCTTTGAGGTGGGAAAGCAAGGAGTGAGAGCAATACAGGTGGCACCGTTGCAAAGCTTACCGCATGCAGAAGACGTCCAGGAGCATCTTTCAGTCCTGGCACTTCGCCTGTGGCAGCAGAGTCCAATCATTCGTGCACTGACAACTGGGCAGCCGGACGGCCTGGAGCAGCCATCAAGGATGTATTCAAATGCCCTTTGAGGTGGGAAAGCAAGGAGTGAGAGCAATACAGGTGGCACCGTTGCAAAGCTTACCGTATGCAGAAGAGGTCCAGCAGCATCTTTCAGTCCTGGCACTTCGCCTCTTGCAGGAGAGTCCAATCATTCGTGCACTTACAACTGGGCAGCCAGACGGCCTGGAGCAGGCATCAAGGATGTATTCAAATGCCCTTTGAGGTGGGAAAGCAAGGACTGAGAGCAATACAGGTGGCACCGTTGGAAAGCTTTCTGTGTGCAGAAGAGGTCCAGCAGCAACTTTCAGTCCTGGCTCTTCGCCTGTGGGAGCAGAGTCCAATCATTCGTGCACTGAAAACTGGGCAGCCGGACGGCCTGGAGCAGGCATCAAGGATGTATTGAAATGCACTTTGAGGTGGTAAACATGGAGTGAGGCCAATGTAGGTGGCACCGCTGCGAAGCTTAAAATGTGCAGAAGAGGTCCAGCAGCACCTTTCATTCCTGGCCCTTTCCCTGTGGAAGCATAGTGCAAACATTCATGCACTGAAAACTGGGCAGCCGGACGGCCTGGAGCAGGCATCAAGGAAGTATTCAAATGCCCTTTGAGGTGGGAAGACAAGGAGTGAGAGCAATATAGGTGGCACCATTGTGAAGCTTAAAATGTGCAGAAGAGGTCCAGAAGCATCTTTCAGTCCTGGCTCTTCGCGTGTGGCAGCAGAGTCCAATCATTCGTGCACTGAAAACTGGGCAGCCGGACGGCCTGGAGCAGGCATCAAGGATGTATTCAAATGCCCTTTGACGTTGGAAAGCAAGGACTGAGAGCAATACAGGTGGCACCGTTAGAAAGCTTTCTGTGTGCAGAAGACGTCCAGCAGCATCTTTCAGTCCTGGCTCTTCGCCTGTGGAAGCAGATTGCAAACATTCGTGCACTGAAAACTGGACAGCCGGACGGCCTGGAGCAGGCATCAAGGATGTATTCAAATGCCCTTTGAGGTGGGAAAGCAAGGAGTGAGAGCAATACAGGTGGCACTGTTGGAAAGCTTTCTGTGTGCAGAAGACGTCCAGCAGCATATTTCACTCCTGGCTCTTCGACTCTGGGAGCAGAGTCCAATCATTAGTGCACTGAAAGCTGGGCAGCAGGCCAGCCTTGAGCAGGCATCAAGGATGTATTCAAATGCACTTCGAGGTGGGAAAGCAAGGAGTGAGAGCAATACAGGTGGCAGCGTTGCGAAGCTCACCATGTGCAGAAGAGGTCCAGAAGCATCTTTCAGTCCTGGCTCTTCGCCTGTGGAGGCAGAGTGCAAACATTCGTGCACTGAAAACTGGACAGCCGGACGGCCTGGAGCAGGCATCAAGGATGTATTCAAATGCCCTTTGAGATGGGAAAGCAAGGAGTGAGAGCAATACAAGTGGCACCGTTGCAAAGCTTACCGTGTGCAGAAGAGGTCCAGCAGCATCTTTCAATCCTGGCTCTTCGCCAGCGGGAGCAGAGTCCAATCATCCGTGCACTGACAACTGGGCAGCCGGACGGCCTGGAGCAGGTATCAAGGATGTATTCAAATGTACTTTCAGGTGGGAAAGCAAGGAGTGAGAGCAATAAAAATGGCACCGTTGCGAAGCTTACCGTATGCAGAAGACGTCCAGCAGCATGTTTCGGTCCTGGCTCTTCGCCTGTGGGAGCAGTGTCCAATCATTCGTGCACTGAAAACTGGGCAGCCGGATGGCCTGGAGCAGACATCAGGGATGTATTGAATTGCACTTTGAGGTGGTAAACATGGAGTGAGACCAATGAAGGTGGCACCGTTGCGATGCTTAAAATGTGCAGAAGAGGTCCAGCAGCGCCTTTCATTCCTGGCCCTTTCCCTGTGGAAGCAGAGTGCAAACATTCAAGCACTGAAAACTGGGCAGCCGGACGGCCTGGAGCAGGCATCAAGGATGTATTAAAATGCACTTTGAGGTGGGAAAACAAGGAGTGAGAGAAATACAGGTGGCACCTTTGCGAAGTTTACCATGTGGAGAAGAGGTCCAGCAGCATCTGTAAGTCCTGGCTCTTCGCCTGTTGCAGGAGAGTCCAATCATTCGTGCACTGACAACTGGGCAGCCGGACGGCCTGGAGCAGGCATCAAGGATGTATTGAAATGCCCTTTGAGGTGGGAAAGCAAGGAGTGAGAGCAATACAGGTGGCACCTTTGCGAAGCTTACCCTGTCCGAAGAGGTCCAGCAGCATCTTTCAGTCCTGGCTCTTCGCCTGTGGCAGCAGACGGCAATCATTCGTGCAGTGAAAACTGGGCAGCCGGACTGCCTGGAGCAGGCATCAAGGATGTTTTAAAATGCCCTTTGAGGTGGGAAAGCAAGGAGTGAGAGCAATACAGGTGGCACCTTTGCGAAGCTTACCCTGTGCAGAAGAGATCCAGCAGCATGTTTCAGTCCTGGCTCTTCCCCTGTTGCAGGAGAGTCCAATCATTCGTGCACTGAAAACTGGGCAGCCAGAGGGCCTGGAGCAGGCATCAAGGATGTATTCAAATGCCCTTTGAGGTGGGAAAGCAAGGAGTGAGAGCAATACAGGTGGCACCGTTGCAAAGCTTACCGTTTGCAGAAGACGTCCAGGAGCATGTTTCAGTCCTGGCTCTTCGCCTGTTGCAGGAGAGTCCAATCAATCGTGCACTGAAAACTGGGCAGCCGGACGGCCTGGAGCAGGCATCAAGGATGTACTCAAATGCCCTTTGAGGTGGGAAAGCAAGGACTGAGAGCAATACAGGTGGCACCGTTGGAAAGCTTTCTGTGTGCAGAAGACGTCCAGCAGCATCTTTCAATCCTGGCTCTTCGCCTGTGGTTGCAGAGTCCAATCATTCGTGCACTAAAAACTGGGCAGCAGGCCAGCCTTGAGCAGGCATCAAGGATGTATTCAAATGCCCTTTGAGGTGGGAAAGCAAGGAGTGAGAGCAATACAGGTGGCACCGTTGCGAAGCTTACCATGTGCAGAAGAGGTCCAGCAGCATCTTTCAGTCCTGGCTCATCGCCTGTGGAAGCAGAGTGCAAACATTCGTGCACTGAAAACTGGACAGCCGGACGGCCTGGAGCAGGCATCAAGGATGTATTCAAATGCCCTTTGAGGTGGGAAAGCAAGGAGTGAGGGCAATAAAGGTGGCACCGTTGCAAAGCTTACCGTGTGCAGAACAGATCCAGCAGCATGTATCAGCACTGGCTCTTCGCCTGTGGGAGCAGAGACCAATCTTACGTGCACTGAAAACTGGGCAGCCGGACGGCCTGGAGAAGGCATCATGGATGTATTCAAATGCCATTTGAGGTGGGAAAGCAAGGAGTGAGAGCAATTCAGGTGGCACCGTTGCGAAGCTTACCATGTGCAGAAGAGGTCCAGCAGGATCTTTCAGTCCTGGCTCTTCGCCTGTGGGAGCAGAGTCCAATCATTCGTGCACTGAAAACTGGGCTACCGGCCAGCCTGGAGCAGTCATCAAGGATGTATTAAAATGCACTTTGAGGTGGGAAAGCAAGGAGTGAGAGCAATACAGGTGGCACCGTTACAAATTTTACCGTGTGCAGAACAGATCCAGCAGCATGTTTCAGTCCTGGCTCTTCGCCTGTGGGAGCAGAGTCCAATCATTCGTGCACTGAAAACTGGGCAGCCGGACGGCCTGGAGCAGGCATCATGGATGTATTGAAATACCCTTTGTGGTGGGAAAGCAAGGAGTGAGAGCAAAACAGGTGGCTCCGTTGCAAATCTTTCTGTGTGCAGAAGAGGTCCAGCAGCAGCTTTCATTCCCGGCCCTTTCCCTGTGGAAGTAGAGTGCAAACATTCATGCACTGAAAACTGGGCAGCCGGACGGCCTGGAGAAGGCATCAAGGATGTATTCAAATGCCCTTTGAGGTGGGAAAGCAAGGAGTGAGAGCAATACAGGTGGCACCGCTGCAAAGCTTACCGTATGCAGAAGACGTCCTTGAGCATCTTTCAGTCCTGGCACTTCGCCTCTTGCAGGAGAGTCCAATCATTCGTGCACTGACAACTGGGCAGCCGGACGGCCTGGAGCAGCCATCAAGGATGTATTCAAATGCCCTTTGAGGTGGGAAAGCAAGGAGTGAGAGTAATACAGGTGGCACCGTTGCAAAGCTTACCGTATGCAGAAGACGTCCAGGAGCATCTTTCAGTCCTGGCATGTCGCCTCTTGCAGGAGAGTCCAATCATTCGTGCACTGACAACTGGGCAGCCAGATGGCCTGGAGCAGGCATCAAGGATGTATTCAAATGCCCTTTGAGGTGGGAAAGCAAGGACTGAGAGCAATACAGGTGGCACCGTTGGAAAGCTTTCTCTGTGCAGAAGAGGTCCAGCAGCATCTTTCAGTCCTGGCTCTTCGCCTGTGGGAGCAGAGTCCAATCATTCGTGCACTGATAACTGGGCAGCCGGACGGCCTGGAGCAGGCATCAAGGATGTATTGAAATGCACTTTGAGGTGGTAAACATGGAGTGAGACCAATGAAGGTGGCACCGCTGCGAAGCTTAAAATGTGCAGAAGAGGTCCAGCAGCACCTTTCATTCCTGGCCCTTTCCCTGTGGAAGCAGAGTGCAAACATTCATGCACTGACAACTGGGCAGCCGGACGGCCTGGAGCAGGCATCAAGGATGTATTCAAATGCACTTTGAGGTGGGAAAGCAACGAGTGAGAGCAATACAGGTGGCACCTTTGCAAAGCTTACCGTATGCAGAAGACGTCCAGCAGCATGTTTCGGTCCTGGCTCTTCGCCTGTGGCAGGAGAGTCCAATCATTCGTGCACTGATAACTGGGCAGCCGGACGGCCTGGAGCAGGCATCAAGGATGTATTCAAATGCCCTTTGAGGTGGGAAAGCAAGGAGTGAGAGCAATATAGTTGGCACCATTGTGAAGCTTAAAATGTGCAGAAGAGGTCCAGAAGCATCTTTCAGTCCTGGCTCTTCGCCTGTGGGAGCACAGTCCAATCATTCGTGCACTGAAAACTGGGCGGCCGGCCAGCCTTGAGCAGGCATCAAGGATGTATTGAAATGCCCTTTGAGGTGGGAAAGCAAGGAGTGAGAGCAATACAGGTGGCACCGTTGGAAAGCTTTCTGTGTGCAGAAGACGTCCAGCAGCATATTTCACTCCTGGCTCTTCGACTCTGGGAGCAGAGTCCAATCATTAGTGCACTGAAAGCTGGGCAGCAGGCCAGCCTTGAGCAGGCATCAAGGATGTATTCAAATGCACTTCGAGGTGGGAAAGCAAGGAGTGAGAGCAATACAGGTGGCACCGTTGCGAAGCTCACCATGTGCAGAAGAGGTCCATCAGCATCTTTCAGTCCTGCCTCTTCGCCTGCGGGAGCAGAGTCCAATCATTCGTGCACTGAAAACTGGGCAGCCGGACGTCCTGGAGCAGGTATCAAGGATGTATTCAAATGCACTTTGAGGTGGGAAACCAAGGAGTGAGAGCAATACAGGTGGCACCGTTATGAAGCTTACCGTATGCAGAAGACGTCCAGCAGCATGTTTCGGTCCTGGCTCTTCGCCTGTGGGAGCAGAGTCCAATCATTCGTGCACTGAAAACTGGGCAGCCGGATGGCCTGGAGCAGACATCAGGGATGTATTGAATTGCACTTTGAGGTGGTAAACATGGAGTGAGACCAATGAAGGTGGCACCGTTGCGAAGCTTAAAATGTGCAGAAGAGGTCCAGCAGCGCCTTTCATTCCTGGCCCTTTCCCTGTGGAAGCAGAGTGCAAACATTCAAGCACTGAAAACTGGGCAGCCGGAAGGCCTGGAGCAGGCATCAAAGATGTATTAAAATGCACTTTCAGGTGGGAAAGCAAGGAGTGAGAGCAATACAGGTGGCACCTTTGTGAAGTTTACCATGTGGAGAAGAGGTCCAGCAGCATCTTTCAGTCCTGGCTCTTCGCCTGTTGCAGGAGAGTCCAATCATTCGTGCACTGAAAACTGGGCAGCCGGACGGCCTGGAGCAAGCATCAAGGATATATTCAAATGCACTTTGAGGTGGGAAAGCAAGGAGTGAGAGCAATACAGGTGGCACCTTTGCGAAGCTTACCCTGTGCAGAAGAGGTCCAGCAGCATCTTTCAGTCCTGGCTCTTCGCCTGTGGCAGCAGACGGCAATCATTCGTGCAGTGAAAACTTTGCAGCCGGACTGCCTGGAGAACGCATCAAGGATGTATTCAAATGCCCTTTGAGGTGGGAAAGCAAGGAGTGAGAGCAATACAGGTGGCACCTTTGCGAAGCTTTCCCTGTGCAGAAGAGGTCCAGCAGCATGTTTCAGTCCTGGCTCTTCCCCTGTTGCAGGAGAGTCCAATCATTCGTGCACTGAAAACTGGGCAGCCGGACGGCCTGGAGGAGGCATCAAGGATGTATTCAAATGCCCTTTGAGGTGGGAAAGCAAGGAGTGAGAGCAATACAGGTGGCACCGTTGCAAAGCTTACCGTATGCAGAAGATGTCCAGGAGCATCTTTCATTCCTGGCTCTTCGCCTGTTGCAGGAGAGTCCAATCATTCGTGCACTGACAACTGGGCAGCCGGACTGCCTGGAGCAGGCATCAAGGATGTATTCAAATGCCCTTTGAGGTGGGAAAGCAAGGAGTGAGAGCAATATAGGTGGCACCGTTGCGAAGCTTACCATGTGCAGAAGAGGTCCAGTAGCATCTTTCATTCCTGGCTCTTCGCCTGTGGGAGCAGAGTCCAATCATTCGTGCACTGAAAACTGGGCAGCCGGACGGCCTGGAGCAGGCATCAAGGATGTATTCAAATGCCCTTTGAGGTGGGAAAGCAAGGACTGAGAGCAATACAGGTGGCACCGTTGGAAAGCTTTCTGTGTGCAGAAGAGATCCAGCAGCATCTTTCAGTCCTGGCTCTTCGCCTGTGGTTGCAGAGTCCAATCATTCGTGCACTGAAAACTGGGCAGCAGGCCAGCCTTGAGCAGGCATCAAGGATGTATTCAAATGCCCTTTGAGGTGGGAAAGCAAGGAGTGAGAGCAATACAGGTGGCACCGTTGCGAAGCTTACCATGTGCAGAAGAGGTCCAGCAGCATCTTTCAGTCCTGGCTCTTCGCCTGTGGAAGCAGAGTGCAAACATTCGTGCACTGAAAACTGGACAGCCGGACGGCCTGGAGCAGGCATCAAGGATGTATTCAAATGCACTTTGAGGTGGGAAAGCAAGGAGTGAGGGCAATACAGGTGGCACCGTTGCAAAGCTTACCGTGTGCAGAACAGATCCAGCAGCATGTTTCAGCACTGGCTCTTCGCCTGTGGGAGCAGAGTCAAATCTTACGTGCACTGAAAACTGGGCAGCCGGACGGCCTGGAGCAGGCATCATGGATGTATTCAAATGCCATTTGAGGTGGGAAAGCAAGGAATGAGAGCAATTCAGGTGGCACCGTTGCGAAGCTTACCATGTGCAGAAGAGGTCCAGCAGGATCTTTCAGTCCTGGCTCTTCGCCTGTGGGAGCAGAGTCCAATCATTTGTGCACTGAAAACTGGGCTACCGGCCAGCCTGGAGCAGTCATCAAGGATGTATTAAAATGCACTTTGAGGTGGGAAAGCAAGGAGTGAGAGCAATACACGTGGCACCGTTGTGAAGTTTACCGTGTGCAGAACAGATCCAGCAGCATGTTTCAGTCCTGGCTCTTCGCCTGTTGCAGGAGAGTCCAATCATTCGTGCACTGAAAAGTGGGCAGCCGGACGGCCTGGAGCAGGCATCATGGATGTATTAAAATACCCTTTGTGGTGGGAAAGCAAGGAGTGAGAGCAAAACTGGTGGCTCCGTTGCAAATCTTTCTGTGTGCAGAAGAGGTCCAGCAGCACCTTTCATTCCCGGCCCTTTCCCTGTTTAAGTAGAGTGCAAACATTCATGCACTGAAAACTGGGCAGCAGGACGGCCTGGAGAAGGCATCAAGGATGTATTCAAATGCCCTTTGAGGTGGGAAAGCAAGGAGTGAGAGCAATACAGGTGGCACCGTTGCAAAGCTTACCGTATGCAGAAGACGTCCAGGAGCATCTTTCAGTCCTGGCCCTTTGCCTGTGGCAGGAGAGACCAATCATTCGTGCACTGAAAATTGGGCAGCCGGACGGCCTGAGGCAGGCATTATGGATGTATTCAAATGCCCTTTGAGGTGGGAAAGCAAGGAGTGAGAGCAATACAGGTGGCAGCGTTGGAAAGCTTTCTGTGTGCAGAAGACGTCCAGCAGCATATTTCAGTCGTGGCTCTTCGACTCTGGGAGCAGAGTCCAATCATTCGTGCACTGAAACCTGGGCAGCAGGCCAGCCTTGAGCAGGCATCAAGGATGTATTCAAATGCACTTCGAGTTGGGAAAGCAAGGAGTGAGGGCAATACAGGTGGCACCGTTGCGAAGCTCACCATGTGCAGAAGAGGTCCATCAGCATCTTTCAGTCCTGGCTCTTCGCCTGTGGAACCAAAGTCCAATCATTCGTGCACTGAAAACTGGGCAGCCGGACGGCCTGGAGTAGGTATGAAGGATGTATTCAAATGCACTTTGAGGTGGGAAAGCAAGGAGTGAGAGCTATAAACGTGGCACCGTTGCGAAGCTTACCGTATGCAGAAGACGTCCAGCAGGATGTTTCGGTCCTGGCTCTTCGCCTGTGGGAGCAGAGTCCAATCATTCGTGCACTGAAAACTGGGCAGCCGGATGGCCTGGAGGAGACATCAGGGATGTATTGAATTGCACTTTGAGGTGCTAAACATGGAGTGAGACCAATGAAGGTGGCACCGTTGCGAAGCTTAAAATGTGCAGAAGAGGTCCAGCAGCCCCTTTCATTCCTGGCCCTTTCCCTGTGGAAGCAGAGTGCAAACATTCGTGCACTGAAAACTGGGCAGCCGGACGGCCTGGAGCAGGCATCAAGGATGTATTCAAATGCCGTTTGAGGTGGGAAAGCAACGAGAGAGAGCAATACAGGTGGCACCGTTGCAAAGCTTACCATATGCAGAAGAGATACAGCAGCATCTTTCAGTCCTGGCTCTTCGACTCTGGGAGCAGAGTCCAATCATTCGTGCACTGAAAGCTGGGCAGCAGGCCAGCCTTGAGCAGGCATCAAGGATGTATTCAAATGCACTTCGAGGTGGGAAAGCAAGGAGTGAGGGCAATAAAGGTGGCACCGTTGCGAAGCTCACCATGTGCAGAAGAGGTCCATCAGCATCTTTCAGTCCTGGCTCTTCGCCTGTGGAAGCAAAGTCCAATCATTCGTGCACTGAAAACTGGGCAGCCGGACGGCCTGGAGTAGGTATGAAGGATGTATTCAAATGCACTTTGAGGTGGGAAAGCAAGGAGTGAGAGCTATAAAGGTGGCACCGTTGCGAAGCTTAGCGTATGCAGAAGACGTCCAGCAGGATGTTTCGGTCCCGGCTCTTCGCCTGTGGGAGCAGAGTCCAATCATTCGTGCACTGAAAACTGGGCAGCCGGATGGCCTGGAGCAGACATCAGGGATGTATTGAATTGCACCTTGAAGTGCTAAACATGGAGTGAGAGCAATGAAGGTGGCACCGTTGCGAAGCTTAAAATGTGTAGAAGAGGTCCAGCAGCCCCTTTCATTCCTGGCCCTTTCCCTGTGGAAGCAGAGTGCAAACATTCGTGCACTGAAAACTGGGCAGCCGGCCAGCCTGGAGCAGGCATCATGGATGTATTAAAATACCCTTTGTGGTGGGAAAGAAAGGAGTGAGAGCAAAACAGGTGGCTCCGTTGCAAATCTTTCTGTGTGCAGAAGAGGTCCAGCAGCATTTATCAGTCCTGGCTCTTCGCCTGTGGGAGCAGAGTCCAATCATTCGTGCGCTGAAAACTGGGCAGCCGGACGGCCTGGAGCAGGCATCATGGCTGTATTAAAATGCACTATGAGGTGGGAAAGCAAGGAGTGAGAGCAATACAGGTGGCACCTTTGCGAAGTTTGCCATGTGGAGAAGAGATCCAGCAGCATCTTTCAGTCCTGGCTCTTCGCTTGTGGCAGGAGAGACCAATCATTCGTGCACTGAAAACTGGGCAGCCGGACGGAATGGAGCAGGCATCAAGGATGTATTCAAATGCCCTTTGAGGTGGGAAAGCAAGGAGAGAGAGCGATACAGGTGGCACCGTTGCAAAGCTTAACGTATGCAGAAGAGGTCCAGCAGCATCTTTCAGTCCTGGCTCTTCGCCTGTTGCAGGAGATTGCAATCATTCGTGCACTGACAACTGGGCAGCCGGACGGCCTGGAGCAGGCATCAAGGATGTATTCAAATGCCCTTTGAGGTGGGAAAGCAAGGAGTGAGAGCAATACAGGTGGCACCTTTTCGAAGCTTACCCTGTGCAGAAGAGATCCAGCAGCATCTTTCAGTCCTGGCTCTTCTCCTGTGGCAGCAGACTGCAATCATTCTTGCAGTGAAAACTGGGCAGCCGGACTGCCTGGAGCAGGCATCAAGGATGTATTCAAATGCCCTTAGAGGTGGGAAAGCAAGGAGTGAGAGCAATACAGGTGGCACCGTTGCAAAGCTTACCGTATGCAGAAGAGATTCAGCAGCATGTTTCAGTCCTGGCTCTTCCCCTGTTGCAGGAGAGTCCAATCATTCGTGCACTGAAAACTGGGCAGCCGGACGGCCTGGAGCAGGCATCAAGGATGTATTGAAATGCACTTTGTGGTGGTAAACATGGAGTGAGACCAATGAAGGTGGCACCGTTGCGAAGCTTAAAATGTGCAGAAGAGGTTCAGCAGCACCTTTCATTCCCGGCCCTTTCCCTGTGGAAGCAGAGTGCAAACATTCATGCACTGAAAACTGGGCAGCCGGACGGCCTGGAGCAGGCATCAAGGATGTATTCAAATGCCCTTTGAGGTGGGAAAGAAATGAGTGAGAGCAATACAGGTGGCACCGTTGCAAATCTTTCTGTGTGCAGCAGAGGTCTAGCAGCATCTTTCAGTCCTGTCTCTTCGCCTGTGGCAGGAGAGTCCAATCATTCGTGCACAGAAAACTGGGCGGCCGGACGGCCTGGAGCGGGCATCAAGGATGTATTCAAATGCCCTTTGAGGTGGGAAAGCAAGGAGTGAGAGCAATACAGGTGGCACCGTTGCAAAGCTTACCGTATCCAGACCAGATCCAGCAGCATCTTTCAGTCCTGGCTCTTCGTCTGTGGCAGCAGAGTCCAATCGTTCGTGCAATGAAAACTGGGCAGCCGGACGGCCTGGAGCAGGCATCAAGGATGTATTCAAATGCATTTTGAGGTTGGAAACAAGGAGTGAGACCAATGCAGGTGGCACCTTTTCGAAGCTTACCATGTGCAGAAGATGTCCAGTAGCACTTTTCATTCCTGGCCCTTTCCCTGTGGAAGCAGAGTGCAATCATTCGTGCACTGACAACTGGGCAGCCGGACTGCCTGGAGCAGGCATCAAGGATGTATTCAAATGCACTTTGAGGAGGGAAATCAAGGAGTGAGAGCAACACAGGTGGCACCGTTTCAAAGCTTTCTCTGTGCAGAAGAGGTCCGGCAGTATCTTTCATTCCTGGCTCTTCGCCTGTGGCAGGAGAGTCTAATCATTCGTGCACTGAAAACTGGGCAACCGGACAGCCTGTAGCAGGCATCAAGGATGTATTCAAATGCACTTTGAAGTGGGAAAGCAAGGAGTGAGAGCAATACAGGTGGCACCTTTGCGAAGCTAGCCATGTGCAGAAGAGATCCAGCAGCATCTTTCAGTCCTGGCCCTTCGCCTGTGGGAGCAGAGTGCAATCATTCGTGCACTGAAAACTGGGCAGCCGGACGGCCTGGAGCAGGCATCAAGGATTTATTCAAATGCACTTTGATGTTGGAAACAAAGAGTGAGGCCAATGCAGGTGGCAACTTTGCGAAGCGTACCATGTGCAGAAGAGGTCCAGCAGCACGTTTCATTCCTGGACCTTTCCCTGTGGAAGCAGCGTGCAATCATTCGTGCACTGAAAACTGGGCAGCCGGAAGGCCTGGAGCAGGCATCAAGGATGTATTCAAATGCCCTTTGAGGTGGGAAAGCAAGGAGTGAGAGCAATACAGGTGGCACTGTTGCGAACTTTACCGTATGCAGAAGAGATCCAGCAGCATCTTTCAGTCCTGGCTCTTCGCCTGTGGCAGGAGAGTCCAATCATTCGTGCACTGAAAACTGGGCAGGCGGACGGCCTGGAGCAGGCATCAAGGATGTATTCAAATGCCCTTTGAGGTGGGAAAGCAAGGAGTGAGAGCAATACAGGTGGCACCGTTGCAAAGCTTACCGTATCCAGAAGAGATCCAGCAGCATCTTTCAGTCCTGGCTCTTCGCCTGTGGCAGCAGTGTCCAATCATTCGTGCACTGAAAACTGGGCATCCGGACGGCCTGGAGCAGGCATCAAGGATGTATTCAAATGCCCTTTGAGGTGGGAAAGAAATGAGTGAGAGCAATACAGGTGGCACCGTTGCAAAGCTTTCTCTGTGCAGAAGAGGTCCAGCAGCAACTTTCAGTCCTGGCTCTTCGCCTGTGGGTGCAGAGTCCAATCATTCGTGCACAGAAAACTGGGCGGCCGGACGGCCTGGAGCGGGCATCAAGGATGTATTCAAATGCCCTTTGAGGTGGGAAAGCAAGGAGTGAGAGCAATACAGGTGGCACCGTTGCAAAGCTTACCGTATCCAGAAGAGATCCAGCAGCATCTTTCAGTCCTGGCTCTTCGCCTGTGGGAGCAGAGTCCAATCATTCGTGCACTGAAAACTGGGCAGACGGACGGCCTGGAGCAGGCATCAAGGATGTATTCAAATGCCCTTTGAGGTGGGAAAGCAAGGAGTGAGAGCAATACAGGTGGCACCGTTGCAAAGCTTACCGTATCCAGAAGAGATCCAGCAGCATCTTTCAGTCCTGGCTCTTCGCCTGTGGCAGCAGAGTCCAATCGTTCGTGCAATGAAAACTGGGCAGCCGGACGGCCTGGAGCAGGCATCAAGGATGTATTCAAATGCACTTTGAGGATGGAAACAAGGAGTGAGACCAATGCAGGTGGCACCTTTTCGAAGCTTACCATGTGCAGAAGAGATCCAGCAGCGCTTTTCATTCCTGGCCCTTTCCCTTTGGAAGCAGAGTGCAATCATTCGTGCACTGAAAACTGGGCAGCCGGACGGCCTGGAGCAGGCATCAAGGATGTATTCAAATGCACTTTGAGGAGGGAAATCAAGGAGTGAGAGCAGTACAGGTGGCACCGTTGCGAAGCTTACCGTGTGCAGGAGAGGTCCAGCAGCAACTTTCAGTCCTGGCTCTTCGCCTGTGGGAGCAGAGTCCAATCATTCGTGCACTGAAAACTGGGCAGCCGGACGGCCTGGAGCAGGCATCAAGGATGTATTCAAATGCACTTTGAGGTGGGAAAGAAATGAGTGAGAGCAATACAGGTGGCACCGTTGCGAACTTTACCGCGTGCAGAAGAGGTCCAGCAGCATCTTTCTCTCCTGGCTCTTCGCCTGTGGCAGCAGAGTCCAATCATTCGTGCACTGAAATCTGGGCAGCCGGACAGCCTGGAGCAAGCATTCAAGGATGTATTCAAATGCCCTTTGAGGTGGGAAAGCAAGGAGTGAGAGCAATTCAGGTGGCACCGTTTCAAAGCTTTCTCTGTGCAGAAGAGGTCCGGCAGTATCTTTCAGTCCTGGCTCTTCGCCTGTGGCAGGAGAGTCCAATCATTCGTGCACTGAAAACTGGGCAACAGGCCAGCCTGTAGCACGCATCAAGGATGTATTCAAATGCACTTTGAGGTGGGAAAGCAAGGAGTGAGAGCAATACAGTTGGCACCTTTGCGAAGCTTGCCATGTGCAGAAGAGATCCAGCAGCATCTTCCAGTCCTGGCTCTTCACCTGTGGGAGCAGAGTCCAATCATTCGTGCACTGAAAACTGGGCAGCTGGCCAGCCTGGAGCAGGCATCAAGGATGTATTCAAATGCCCTTTGAGGTGGGAAAGCAAGGAGTGAGAGCAATACAGGTGGCACCGTTGCAAAGCTTACCGTATCCAGAAGAGATCCAGCAGCATCTTTCAGTCCTGGCTCTTCGCCTGTGGGATCAGAGTCCAATCATTCGTGCACTGAAAACTGGGCAGACGGACGGCCTGGAGCAGGCATCAAGTATGCATTCAAATGCACTTGGAGGTGGGAAAGCAAGGAGTGAGAGCAATACAGGTGGCACCGTTGCAAAGCTTACAGTATGCAGAAGAGTTCCAGCAGCATCTTTCAGTCCTGGCTCTTCGCCTGTGGCAGCAGAGTCCAATCATTCGTGCACTGAAAACTGGGCATCCGGACGGCCTGGAGCAGGCATCAAGGATGTATTCAAATGCACTTTGAGGTGGGAAAGCAAGGAGTGAGAGCAGTACAGGTGGCACCGTTGCAAAGCTTACCATGTGCAGAAGAGATCCAGCAGCATCTTTCAGTCCTGGCACTTCGCCTGTGGCAGCACAGTCCAATCATTCGTGCACTGAAACCTGGGCATCCGGACGGCCTGGAGCAGGCATCAAGGATATATTCAAATGCACTTTGAGGTGGGAAAGCAAGGAGTGAGAGCAATACAGGTGGCACGTTTGCGAAGCTTACCATGTGCAGAAGAGATCCAGCAGCATCTTTCAGTCCTGGCTCTTCGCCTGTGGCAGCAGAGTCCAATCATTCGTGCACTGAAAACTGGGCAGCCGGACGGCCTGGAGCAGGCATCAAGGATGTATTCAAATGCACTTTGAGGTGGGAAAGCAAGGAGTGAGAGCAATACAGGTGGCACCTTTGCGAAGTTTACCGCTTGCAGAAGAGGTCCAGCAGCATCTTTCAGTCCTGGCTCTTCGCCTGTGGCAGGAGAGTGCAATCATTCGTGCACTGAAAACTGGGCAGCCGGACGGCCTGGAGCAGGCATCAAGGATGTATTCAAATGCCCTTTGAGGTGGGAAAGCAAGGAGTGAGAGCAATACAGGTGGCACCGTTGAAAAGCTTACCGTATGCAGAAGAGATCCAGCAGCATCTTTCAGTCCTGGCTCTTCGCCTGTGGTAGGAGAGTCCAATCATTCGTGCACTGAAAACTGGGCAGCCGGACGGCCTGGAGCAGGCATCAAGGATGTATTCAACTGCACTTTGAGGTTGGACACAAGGAGTGAGACCAATGCAGGTGGCAACTTTGCAAAGCTTACCATGTGCAGAAGAGGCCCAGCAGCACTTTTCATTCCTGGCCCTTTCCCTGTGGAAGCAGATTGCAATCATTCGTGCACTGACAACTGGGCAGCCGGACGGCCTGGAGCAGGCATCAAGGATGTATTCAAATGCCCTTTGAGGAGGGAAATCAAGGAGTGAGAGCAATACAGGTGGCACCGTTGCGAAGCTTACCGTGTGCAGGAGAGGTCCAGCAGCAACTTTCAGTCCTGGCTCTTCGACTGTCGGAGCGGAGTCCAAACATTCGTGCCCTGAAACCTGGGGAGCTGGCCAGCCTGGAGCAGGCATCAAGATTGTATTCAAATGCACTTTGAGGTGGGAAAGCAAGGAGTGAGAGCAATACAGGTGGCACCTTTGCGAAGCTTTCTGTGTGCAGAACAGATCCAGCAGCGTGTTTCAACACTGGCCCTTCGCCTGTGTCAGCAGAGTGCAATCATTCGTGCACTAAAAACTGGGCGGCCGGACGGCCTGGAGCAGGCATCATGGGTGTATTCAAATGCACTTTGAGGTGGGAAAGCAAGGAGTGAGAGCAATACAGGTGGCATGTTTGCGAAGCTTCCCACGTGCAGAAGAGATCCAGCAGCATCTTTCAGTCCTGGTACTTCGGCTGTGGCAGCATAGTCCAATCATTCGTGCACTGAAAACTGGGCAGCCGGACGGCCTGGAGCAGCTATCAAGGATGTATTCAAATGCACTTTGAGGTGGGAAAGAAATGAGTGAGGGCAATACAGGTGGCACCGTTGCAAATCTTTCTGTGTGCAACAGAGGTCTAGCAGCATCTTTCAGTCCTGTCTCTTCTCCTGTGGCAGGAGAGTCCAATCATTCGTGCACAGAAAACTGGGCGGCCGGACGGCCAGGAGCGGGCAACAAGGATGTACTCAAATGCCCTTTGAGGTGGGAAAGCAAGGAGTGAGAGCAATACAGGTGGCACGTTTGCGAAGCTTACCATGTGCAGAAGAGATCCAGCAGCATCTTTCAGTCCTGGCACTTCACCTGTGGCAGCACAGTCCAATCATTCGTGCACTGAAAACTGGGCAGCCGGACGGCCTGGAGCAGGCATCAAGGATGTATTCAAATGCCCTTTGAGGTGGGAAAGCAAGGAGTGAGAGCAATACAGGTGGCACGTTTGCGAAGCTTACCATGTGCAGAAGAGATCCAGCAGCATCTTTCAGTCCTGGCTCTTCGCCTGTGGGAGCAGAGTCCAATCATTTCTGCACAGAAAACTGGGCAGCCGGACGGCCTGGAGCAGGCATCAAGGATGTATTCAAATGCACTTTGAGGTGGGAAAGCAAGGAGTGAGAGCAATACAGGTGGCACCTTTGCGAAGCTTACCATGTGCAGAAGAGATCCAGCAGCATCTTTCAGTCCTGGCTCTTCGCCTGTGGGAGCAGAGTCCAATCATTCGTGCACAGAAAACTGGGCAGCCGGACGGCCTATAGCAGGCATCAAGGATGTATTCAAATGCACTTTGAGGTGGGAAAGCAAGGAGTGAGAGCAATACAGGTGGCACCTTTGCGAAGTTTAGTGCGTGCAGAAGAGTTCCAGCAGCTTCTTTCAGTCCTGGCTCTTCGCCTGTGGCAGCACAGTCCAATCATTCGTGCACTGAAAACTGGGCAGCCGGACGGCCTGGAGCCGGCATCAAGGATGTATTCAAATGCCCTTTGAGGTGGGAAAGCAAGGAGTGAGAGCAACACAGGTGGCACCGTTTCAAAGCTTTCTCTGTGCAGAAGAGGTCCAGCAGCATCTTTCAGTCCTGGCTCTTCGCCTGTGGCAGGAGAGTGCAATCATTCGTGCACTGAAAACTGGGCAGCCGGACGGCCTGGAGCAGGCATCAAGGATGTATTCAAATGCCCTTTGAGGTGGGAAAGCAACGAGTGAGAGCAATACAGGTGTCACCGTTGCAAAGCTTACCGTATGCAGAAGAGATCCAGCAGCATCTTTCAGTCCTGGCTCTTCGCCTGTGGTAGGAGAGTCCAATCATTCGTGCACTGAAAACTGGGCAGCCGGACGGCCTGGAGCAGGCATCAAGGATGAATTCAAATGCACTTTGAGGTGGGAAACAAGGAGTGAGACCAATGCAGGTGGCACCGTTGCGAAGCTTACCGTGTGCAGAACAGATCCAGCAGCATGTTTTAGCACTCCCTCTTCGCCTGTGGGAGCAGAGTCCAGTCATTCGTGCACTGAAAACTGGACAGCCGGACGGCCTGGAGCAGGCATCAAGGATGTATTCAACTGCCCTTTGAGGTTGGAAACAAGGAGTGAGACCAATGCAGGTGGCAACTTTGCAAAGCTTACCATGTGCAGAAGAGGTCCAGCAGCACTTTTCATTCCTGGCCCTTTCCCTGTGGAAGCAGATTGCAATCATTCCTGCACTGAAAACTGGGCAGCCGGACGGCCTGGAGCAGGCATCAAGGATGTATTCAAATGCCCTTTGAGGAGGGATATCAAGGAGTGAGAGCAATACAGGTGGCACCGTTGCGAAGCTTACCGTGTGCAGGAGAGCTCCAGCAGCAACTTTCAGTCCTGGCTCTTCGCCAGTCGGAGCGGAGTCCAAACATTCGTGCCCTGAAACCTGGGCAGCTGACCAGTCTGGAGCAGGCATCAAGATTGTATTCAAATGCACTTTGAGGTGGGAAAGCAAGGAGTGAGAGCAATACAGGTGGCACCGTTGCAAAGCTTTCTCTGTGCAGAAGAGGTCCAGCAGCGTGTTTCAGCACTGGCCCTTCGCCTGTGGGAGCAGAGTCCAGTCATTCGTGCACTGAAAACTGGGCGGCCGGATGGCCTGGAGCAGGCATCATGGATGTATTCAAATGCACTTTGAGGTGGGAAAGCAAGGAGTGAGAGCAATACAGGTGGCACCATTGCAAAGCTTACCGTATGCAGAAGTGATCCAGCAGCATCTTTCAGTCGTGGCTCTTCGCCTGTGTAAGCAGAGTCCAATCATTCGTGCACTGACAACTGGGCGGCCGGACGGCCTAGAGCAGGCATCAAGGATGTATTCAAATGCACTTTGAGGTGGGAAAGCAAGGAGTGAGAGCAATACAGGTGGCACCGTTTCAAAGCTTTCTCTGTGCAGAAGAGGTCCAGCAGCATCTTTCAGTCCTGGCTCTTCTCCTGTGGCAGGAGAGTCCAATCATTCATGAACAGAAAACTGGGCAGCCGGACGGCCTGGAGCGGGCATCAAGGATGTATTCAAATGCCCTTTGAGGTGGGAAAGCAAGGAGTGAGAGCAATACAGGTGGCACCGTTGCAAAGCTTACCGTATCCAGAAGAGATCCAGCAGCATCTTTCAGTCCTGGCTCTTCGCCTGTGGCAGCAGAGTCCAATCATTCGTGCACCTAAAACTGGGCAGCCGGACGGCCTGGAGCAGGCATCAAGTATGCATTCAAATGCACTTGGAGGTGGGAAAGCAAGGAGTGAGAGCAATACAGGTGGCACCGTTGCAAAGCTTACAGTATGCAGAAGAGTTCCAACAGCATCTTTCAGTCCTGGCTCTTCGCCTGTGGCAGCAGAGTCCAATCATTCGTGCACTGAAAACTGGGCATCCGGACGGCCTGGAGCAGGCATCAAGGATGTATTCAAATGCACTTTGAGGTGGGAAAGCAAGGAGTGAGAGCAATACAGGTGGCACCGTTGCAAAGCTTACCGTATCCAGAAGAGATCCAGCAGCATCTTTCAGTCCTGGCTCTTCGCCTGTGGCAGCAGAGTCCAATCATTCGTGCACTGACAACTTTGCAGCCGGAGGGCCTGGAGCAGGCATCAAGGATGTATTCAAATGCACTTTGAGGTTGGAAACAAGGAGTGAGACCAATGCAGGTGGCACCTTTTCGAAGCTTACCATGTGCAGAAGAGGTCCAGCAGCACTTTTCATTCCTGGCCCTTTCCCTGTGGAAGCAGAGTGCAATCATTCATGCACTGAAAACTGGGCAGCCGGACGGCTTGGAGCAGGCATCAAGGATGTATTCATATGCACTTTGAGGAGGGAAATCAAGGAGTGAGACCAATACAGGTGGCACCGTTGCGAAGCTTACCGTGTGCAGGAGAGGTCCAGCAGCAAATTTCAGTCCTGGCACTTCGCCTGTGGCAGCACAGTCCAATCATTCGTGCACTGAAAACTGGGCAGCCGGACGGCCTGGAGCAGGCATCAAGGATGTATTCAAATGCACTTTGAGGTGGGAAAGCAAGGAGTGAGAGCAATACAGGTGGCACGTTTGTGAAGCTTACCATGTGCAGAAGAGATCCAGCAGCATCTTTCAGTCCTGGCTCTTCGCCTGTGGGAGCAGAGTCCAATCATTCGTGCACTGAAAACTGGGCAGCCGGACGGCCTGGAGCAGGCATCAAGGATGTATTCAAATGCACTTTGAGGTGGGAAAGCAAGGAGTGAGAGCAATACAGGTGGCACCGTTTCAAAGCTTTCTCTGTGCAGAAGAGGTCCAGCAGCATCTTTCAGTCCTGGCTCTTCGCCTGTGGCAGGAGAGTGCAATCATTCGTGCACAGAAAACTGGGCAGCCTTACGGCCTGGAGCGGGCATCAAGGATGTATTCAAATGCCCTTTGAGGTGGGAAAGCAAGGAGTGAGACCAATGCAGGTGGCACGTTTGCGAAGCTTACCATGTGCAGAAGAGATCCAGCAGCAACTTTCAGTCCTGGCTCTTCGCCTGTCGGAGCGGAGTCCAAACATTCGTGCCCTGAAACCTGGGCAGCTGGCCAGCCTGGAGCAGGCATCAAGATTGTATTCAAATGCACTTTGAGGTGGGAAAGCAAGGAGTGAGAGCAATACAGGTGGCACTTTTGCGAAGCTTTCTTTGTGCAGAACAGATCCAGCAGCGTGTTTCAGCACTGGCCCTTCGCCTGTGGCAGCAGAGTGCAATCATTCGTGCACTGAAAACTGGGCGGCCGGACGGCCTGGAGCAGGCATCATGGGTGTATTCAAATGCACTTTGAGGTGGGAAAGCAAGGAGTGAGAGCAATACAGGTGGCACCATTGCAAAGCTTACCGTATGCAGAAGAGATCCAGCAGCATCTTTCAGTCGTGGCTCTTCGCCTGTGTAAGCAGAGTCCAATCATTTGTGCACTGAAAATTGGGCAGCCGGACGGCCTGGAGCCGGCATCAAGGATGTATTCAAATGCACTTTGAGGTGGGAAAGCAAGGAGTGAGACCAATACAGGTGGCACCGTTTCAAAGCTTTCTCTTTGCAGAACAGATCCAGCAGCATGTTTTAGCACTGGCTCTTCTCCTGTGGCAGGAGAGTCCAGTCATTCGTGCACAGAATACTGGGCAGCCGGACGGCCTGGAGCAGGCATCAAGGATGTATTCAAATGCCCTTTGAGGTGGGAAAGCAAGGAGTGAGAGCAATACAGGTGGCACCGTTGCAAAGCTTACCGTATCCAGAAGAGATCCAGCAGCATCTTTCAGTCCTGGCTCTTCGCCTGTGGCAGCAGAGTCCAATCATTCGTGCACCTAAAACTGGGCAGACGGACGGCCTGGAGCAGGCATCAAGGATGTATTCAAATGCACTTGGAGGTGGGAAAGCAAGGAGTGAGAGCAATACAGGTGGCACGTTTTCGAAGCTTACCATGTGCAGAAGAGATCCAGCAGCATCTTTCAGTCCTGGAACTTCGCCTGTGACAGCACAGTCCAATCATTCGTGCACTGAAAACTGGGCAGCCGGATGGCCTGGAGCAGGCATCAAGGATGTATTCAAATGCACTTTGAGCTGGGAAAGCAAGGAGTGAGAGCAATACAGGTGGCACGTTTGCGAAGCTTACCATGTGCAGAAGAGATCCAGCAGCATCTTTCAGTCCTGGCCCTTTCCCTGTGGAAGCAGAGTGCAATCATTTGTGCACTGAGAACTGGGCAGCCGGACGGCCTGCAGCAGGCATCAAGGATGTATTCAAATGCACTTTGAGGTGGGAAACAAGGAGTGAGACCAATGCAGGTGGCACCGTAGCGAAGCTTACCGTGTGCAGAACAGATCCAGCAGAATGTTTTAGCTCTGGCTCTTCGCCTGTGGGAGCAGAGTCCAATCATTCGTGCACTGAAAACTGGGCAGCCGGACGGCCTGGAGCAGGCATCAAGGATGTATTCAACTGCACTTTGAGGTTGGAAACAAGGAGTGAGACCAATGCAGGTGGCACCTTTTCAAAGCTTACCATGTGCAGAAGAGGTCCAGCAGCACTTTTCATTCCTGGCCCTTTCCCTGTGGAAGCAGATTGCAATCATTCGTGCACTGAAAACTGGGCAGCCGGACGGCCTGGAGCAGCCATCAAGGATGTATTCAAATGCCCTTTGAGGTGGGATATCAAGGAGTGAGAGCAATACAGGTGGCACCGTTGCGAAGCTTACCGTGTGCAGGAGAGGTCCAGAAGCAACTTTCAGTCCTATCTGTTCGCCTGTCGGAGCGCAGTCCAAACATTCGTGCCCTGAAACCTGGGCAGCTGGCCAGCCTGGAGCAGGCATCAAGATTGTATTCAAATGCACTTTCAGGTGGGAAAGAAATGAGTGAGAGCAATACAGGTGGCACCGTTGCAAATCTTTATGCGTGCAGCAGAGGTCTAGCAGCATCTTTCAGTCCTGGCTCTTCTCCTGTGGCAGGAGAGTCCAATCATTCGTGCACAGAAAACTGGGCAGCCGGACGGCCTGGAGCGGGCATCAAGGATGTATTCAAATGCCCTTTGAGGTGGGAAAGCAAGGAGTGAGAGCAGTACAGGTGGCACCGTTGCAAAGCTTACCGTATCCAGAAGAGATCCAGCAGCATCTTTCAGTCCTGGCTCTTCGCCTGTGGCAGCAGAGTCCAATCATTCGTGCACCTAAAACTGGGCAGACGGACGGCCTGGAGCAGGCATCAAGTATGCATTCAAATGCACTTGGAGGTGGGAAAGCAAGGAGTGAGAGCAATGCAGGTGGCACCGTTGCAAAGCTTACAGTATGCAGAAGAGTTCCAGCATCATCTTTCAGTCCTGGCTCTTCGCCTGTGGCAGCAGAGTCCAATCATTCGTGCACTGAAAACTGGGCATCCGGACGGCCTGGAGCAGGCATCAAGGATGTATTCAAATGCACTTTGAGGTGGGAAAGCAAGGAGTGAGAGCAATACAGGTGGCACGTTTGCGAAGCTTACCATGTGTAGAAGAGATCCAGCAGCATATATCTGTCCTGGCAATTCGCCTGTGGGAGCAGAGTCCAATCATTCGTGCCCTGAAAACTGTTCAGCCGGACGGCCTGGAGCAGGCATCAAGGATGTATTCAAATGCACTTTGAGGTGGGAAAGCAAGGAGTGAGAGCAATACAGGTGGCACCTTTGCGAAGTTTAGTGCGTGCAGAAGAGGTCCAACAGCATCTTTCAGTCCTGGCTCTTCGCCTGTGGGAGCAGAGTCCAATCATTCGTGCACTGAAAACTGGGCATCCGGACGGCCTGGAGCCGGCATCAAGGATGTATTCAAATGCACTTTGAGGTGGGAAAGCAAGGAGTGAGAGCAATACAGGTGGCACCGTTTCAAAGATTTCTCTGTGCAGAAGAGGTCCAGCAGCATCTTTCAGTCCTGGCTCTTCGCCTGTGGCAGGAGAGTGCAATCATTCGTGCACTGAAAACTGGGCAGCCGGACGGCCTGGAGCAGGCATCAAGGATGTATTCAAATGCACTTTGAGGTGGGAAAGCAAGGAGTGAGAGCAATACAGGTGGCACCTTTGCGAAGTTTAGTGCGTGCAGAAGAGGTCCAGCAGCTTCTTTCAGTCCTGGCTCTTCGCCTGTGGGTGCTGAGTCCAATCATTCGTGCACTGACAACTGGGCAGCCGGACGGCCTGGAGCAGGCATCAAGGATGTATTCAAACGCACTTTCAGGAGGGAAATCAAGGAGTGAGAGCAATGCAGGTGGCACCGTTGCGAAGCTTACCGTGTGCAGGAGAGGTCCAGCAGCAACTTTCAGTCCTGGCTCTTCGCCTGTGGGAGCAGAGTCTAATCATTCGTGCACTGAAAACTGGGCAGCCGGACGGCCTGGAGCAGCCATCAAGGATGTATTCAAATGCACTTTGAGGTGGGAAACAAGTAGTGAGACCAATGCAGGTGGCGCCGTTGCGAAGCTTACCGTGTGCTGAACAGATCCAGCAGCATGTTTTAGCACTGGCTCTTTGCCTGTGGCAGCAGAGTCCAATCATTCGTGCAATGAAAACTGGGCAGCCGGACGGCCTGGAGGAGGCATCAAGGATGTATTCAAATGCACTTTGAGGTTGGAAACAAGGAGTGAGGCCAATGCAGGTGGCACCTTTTCGAAGCTTACCATGTGCAAAAGAGGCCCAGCAGCACTTTTCATTCCTGGCCCTTTCCCTGTGGAAGCAGATTGCAATCATTCGTGCACTGACAACTGGGCAGCCGGACGGCCTGGAGCAGGCATCAAGGATGTATTCAAATGCACTTTGAGGAGGGAAATCAAGGAGTGAGAGCAATACAGGTGGCACCGTTGCGAAGCTTACCGTGTGCAGGAGAGGTCCAGCAGCAACTTTCAGTCCTGGCTCTTCTCCTGTCGGAGCGGAGTCCAATCATTCGTGCCCTGAAACCTGGGCAGTTGGCCAGCCTGGAGCAGGCATCAAGATTGTATTGAAATGCACTTTGAGGTGGGAAAGCAAGGAGTGAGAGCAATACAGGTTGCACCTTTGCGAAGCTTTCTGTGTGCAGAACATTTCCAGCAGCGTGTTTCAGCACTGGCCCTTCGCCTGTGGCAGCAGAGTGCAATCATTCGTGCACTGAAAACTGGGCGGCCGGACGGCCTGGAGCAGGCATCAAGGATGTATTCAAATGCCCTTTGAGGTGGGAAAGCAAGGAGTGAGAGCAATACAGGTGGCACCGTTTCAAAGCTTTCTCTGTGCAGAAGAGGTCCAGCAGCATCTTTCAGTCCTGGCTCTTCGCCTGTGGCAGGAGAGTGCAATCATTCGTGCACAGAAAACTGGGCAGCCTTGCGGCCTGGAGCGGGCATCAAGGATGTATTCAAATGCCCTTTGAGGTGGGAAAGCAAGGCGTGAGAGCAATACAGGTGGCACCGTTGCAATGCTTACCGTAACCAGAAGAGATCCAGCAGCATATTTCAGTCCTGGCTCTTCGCCTGTGGCAGCAGAGTCCAATCATTCGTGCACTGAAAACTGGGCAGCCGGACGGCCTGGAGCAGGCATCAAGTATGCATTCAAATGCACTTGGAGGTGGGAAAGCAAGGAGTGAGAGCAATACAGGTGGCACCGTTGCAAAGCTTACAGTATGCAGAAGAGTTCCAGCAGCATCTTTCAGTCCTGGCTCTTCGCCTGTGGCAGCAGAGTCCAATCATTCGTGCACTGAAAACTGGGCATCCGGACGGCCTGGAGGAGGCATCAAGGATGTATTCAAATGCACTTTGAGGTGGGAAAGCAAAGAGTGAGAGCAACACAGGTGGCACGTTTGCGAAGCTTACCATGTGCAGAAGAGATCCAGCAGCATCTTTCAGTCCTGGCTCTTCGCCTGTGGGAGCAGAGTCCAATCATTCGTGCACGGAAAAATGGGCAGCCGGACGGCCTGGAGCCGACATCAAGGATGTATTCAAATGCACTTTGAGGTGGGAAAGCAAGGAGTGAGAGCAATACAGGTGGCACCTTTGCGAAGTTTAGTGCGTGCAGAAGAGGTCCAACAGCATCTTTCAGTCCTGGCTCTTCGCCTGTGGGAGCAGAGTCCAATCATTCGTGCACTGAAAACTGGGCATCCGGACGGCCTGGAGCCGGCATCAAGGATGTATTCAAATGCACTTTGAGGTGGGAAAGCAAGGAGTGAGAGCAATACAGGTGGCACCGTTTCAAAGATTTCTCTGTGCAGAAGAGGTCCAGCAGCATCTTTCAGTCCTGGCTCTTCGCCTGTGGCAGGAGAGTGCAATCATTCGTGCACTGAAAACTGGGCAGCCGGACGGCCTGGAGCAGGCATCAAGGATGTATTCAAATGCACTTTGAGGTGGGAAAGCAAGGAGTGAGAGCAATACAGGTGGCACCTTTGCGAAGTTTAGTGCGTGCAGAAGAGGTCCAGCAGCTTCTTTCAGTCCTGGCTCTTCGCCTGTGGGTGCTGAGTCCAATCATTCGTGCACTGACAACTGGGCAGCCGGACGGCCTGGAGCAGGCATCAAGGATGTATTCAAACGCACTTTCAGGAGGGAAATCAAGGAGTGAGAGCAATGCAGGTGGCACCGTTGCGAAGCTTACCGTGTGCAGGAGAGGTCCAGCAGCAACTTTCAGTCCTGGCTCTTCGCCTGTGGGAGCAGAGTCTAATCATTCGTGCACTGAAAACTGGGCAGCCGGACGGCCTGGAGCAGCCATCAAGGATGTATTCAAATGCACTTTGAGGTGGGAAACAAGTAGTGAGACCAATGCAGGTGGCGCCGTTGCGAAGCTTACCGTGTGCTGAACAGATCCAGCAGCATGTTTTAGCACTGGCTCTTTGCCTGTGGCAGCAGAGTCCAATCATTCGTGCAATGAAAACTGGGCAGCCGGACGGCCTGGAGGAGGCATCAAGGATGTATTCAAATGCACTTTGAGGTTGGAAACAAGGAGTGAGGCCAATGCAGGTGGCACCTTTTCGAAGCTTACCATGTGCAAAAGAGGCCCAGCAGCACTTTTCATTCCTGGCCCTTTCCCTGTGGAAGCAGATTGCAATCATTCGTGCACTGACAACTGGGCAGCCGGACGGCCTGGAGCAGGCATCAAGGATGTATTCAAATGCACTTTGAGGAGGGAAATCAAGGAGTGAGAGCAATACAGGTGGCACCGTTGCGAAGCTTACCGTGTGCAGGAGAGGTCCAGCAGCAACTTTCAGTCCTGGCTCTTCTCCTGTCGGAGCGGAGTCCAATCATTCGTGCCCTGAAACCTGGGCAGTTGGCCAGCCTGGAGCAGGCATCAAGATTGTATTGAAATGCACTTTGAGGTGGGAAAGCAAGGAGTGAGAGCAATACAGGTTGCACCTTTGCGAAGCTTTCTGTGTGCAGAACATTTCCAGCAGCGTGTTTCAGCACTGGCCCTTCGCCTGTGGCAGCAGAGTGCAATCATTCGTGCACTGAAAACTGGGCGGCCGGACGGCCTGGAGCAGGCATCAAGGATGTATTCAAATGCCCTTTGAGGTGGGAAAGCAAGGAGTGAGAGCAATACAGGTGGCACCGTTTCAAAGCTTTCTCTGTGCAGAAGAGGTCCAGCAGCATCTTTCAGTCCTGGCTCTTCGCCTGTGGCAGGAGAGTGCAATCATTCGTGCACAGAAAACTGGGCAGCCTTGCGGCCTGGAGCGGGCATCAAGGATGTATTCAAATGCCCTTTGAGGTGGGAAAGCAAGGCGTGAGAGCAATACAGGTGGCACCGTTGCAATGCTTACCGTAACCAGAAGAGATCCAGCAGCATATTTCAGTCCTGGCTCTTCGCCTGTGGCAGCAGAGTCCAATCATTCGTGCACTGAAAACTGGGCAGCCGGACGGCCTGGAGCAGGCATCAAGTATGCATTCAAATGCACTTGGAGGTGGGAAAGCAAGGAGTGAGAGCAATACAGGTGGCACCGTTGCAAAGCTTACAGTATGCAGAAGAGTTCCAGCAGCATCTTTCAGTCCTGGCTCTTCGCCTGTGGCAGCAGAGTCCAATCATTCGTGCACTGAAAACTGGGCATCCGGACGGCCTGGAGGAGGCATCAAGGATGTATTCAAATGCACTTTGAGGTGGGAAAGCAAAGAGTGAGAGCAACACAGGTGGCACGTTTGCGAAGCTTACCATGTGCAGAAGAGATCCAGCAGCATCTTTCAGTCCTGGCTCTTCGCCTGTGGGAGCAGAGTCCAATCATTCGTGCACGGAAAAATGGGCAGCCGGACGGCCTGGAGCCGACATCAAGGATGTATTCAAATGCACTTTGAGGTGGGAAAGAAAGGAGTGAGATCAATACAGGTGGCACCGTTTCAAATCTTTCTCTGTGCAGAAGAGGTCCAGCAGCATCTTTCAGTCCTGGCTCTTCGCCTGTGGCAGGAGAGTCCAATCCTTCGTGCAATGAAAACTGGGCAGCCAGACGGCCTGGAGCAGGCATCAAGGATGTATTCAAATGCACTTTGAGGTGGGAAAGCAAGGAGTGAGAGCAATACAGGTGGCACCGTTTCAAAGATTTCTCTGTGCAGAAGAGGTCCAGCAGCATCTTTCAGTCCTGGCTCTTCGCCTGTGGCAGGAGAGTGCAATCATTCGTGCACTGAAAACTGGGCAGCCGGACGGCCTGGAGCAGGCATCAAGGATGTATTCAAATGCACTTTGAGGTGGGAAAGCAAGGAGTGAGAGCAATACAGGTGGCACCTTTGCGAAGTTTAGTGCGTGCAGAAGAGGTCCAGCAGCTTCTTTCAGTCCTGGCTCTTCGCCTGTGGGTGCTGAGTCCAATCATTCGTGCACTGACAACTGGGCAGCCGGACGGCCTGGAGCAGGCATCAAGGATGTATTCAAACGCACTTTGAGGAGGGAAATCAAGGAGTGAGAGCAATGCAGGTGGCACCGTTGCGAAGCTTACCGTGTGCAGGAGAGGTCCAGCAGCAACTTTCAGTCCTGGCTCTTCGCCTGTGGGAGCAGAGTCCAATCATTCGTGCACTGAAAACTGGGCAGCCGGACGGCCTGGAGCAGGCATCAAGGATGTATTCAAACGCACTTTGAGGAGGGAAATCAAGGAGTGAGAGCAATGCAGGTGGCACCGTTGCGAAGCTTACCGTGTGCAGGAGAGGTCCAGCAGCAACTTTCAGTCCTGGCTCTTCGCCTGTGGGAGCAGAGTCCAATCATTCGTGCACTGAAAACTGGGCAGCCGGACGGCCTGGAGCAGCCATCAAGGATGTATTCAAATGCACTTTGAGGTGGGAAACAAGTAGTGAGACCAATGCAGGTGGCGCCGTTGCGAAGCTTACCGTGTGCTGAACAGATCCAGCAGCATGTTTTAGCACTGGCTCTTTGCCTGAGGCAGCAGAGTCCAATCATTCGTGCAATGAAAACTGGGCAGCCGGACGGCCTGGAGGAGGCATCAAGGATGTATTCAAATGCACTTTGAGGTTGGAAACAAGGAGTGAGACCAATGCAGGTGGCACCTTTTCGAAGCTTACCATGTGCAGAAGAGGCCCAGCAGCACTTTTCATTCCTGGCCCTTTCCCTGTGGAAGCAGATTGCAATCATTCGTGCACTGACAACTGGGCAGCCGGACGGCCTGGAGCAGGCATCAAGGATGTATTCAAATGCACTTTGAGGAGGGAAATCAAGGAGTGAGAGCAATACAGGTGGCACCGTTGCGAAGCTTACCGTGTGCAGGAGAGGTCCAGCAGCAACTTTCAGTCCTGGCTCTTCTCCTGTCGGAGCGGAGTCCAATCATTCGTGCCCTGAAACCTGGGCAGTTGGCCAGCCTGGAGCAGGCATCAAGATTGTATTGAAATGCACTTTGAGGTGGGAAAGCAAGGAGTGAGAGCAATACAGGTTGCACCTTTGCGAAGCTTTCTGTGTGCAGAACATTTCCAGCAGCGTGTTTCAGCACTGGCCCTTCGCCTGTGGCAGCAGAGTGCAATCATTCGTGCACTGAAAACTGGGCGGCCGGACGGCCTGGAGCAGGCATCAAGGATGTATTCAAATGCCCTTTGAGGTGGGAAAGCAAGGAGTGAGAGCAATACAGGTGGCACCGTTGCAATCCTTACCGTAACCAGAAGAGATCCAGCAGCATATTTCAGTCCTGGCTCTTCGCCTGCGGCAGCAGAGTCCAATCATTCGTGCACTGAAAACTGGGCAGCCGGACGGCCTGGAGCAGGCATCAAGTATGCATTCAAATGCACTTGGAGGTGGGAAAGCAAGGAGTGAGAGCAATACAGGTGGCACCGTTGCAAAGCTTACAGTATGCAGAAGAGTTCCAGCAGCATCTTTCAGTCCTGGCTCTTCGCCTGTGGCAGCAGAGTCCAATCATTCGTGCACTGAAAACTGGGCATCCGGACGGCCTGGAGCAGGCATCAAGGATGTATTCAAATGCACTTTGAGGTGGGAAAGCAAAGAGTGAGAGCAATACAGGTGGCACGTTTGCGAAGCTTACCATGTGCAGAAGAGATCCAGCAGCATCTTTCAGTCCTGGCTCTTCGCCTGTGGAAGCAGAGTCCAATCATTCGTGCACGGAAAAATGGGGAGCCGGACGGCCTGGAGCAGGCATCAAGGATGTATTCAAATGCACTTTGAGGATGGAAACAAGGAGTGAGACCAATGCAGGTGGCACATTTTCGAAGCTTACCATGTGCAGAAGAGGTCCAGCAGCACTTTTCATTCCTGGCCCTTTCCCTGTGGAAGCAGATTGCAATCATTCGTGCACTGACAACTGGGCAGCCGGACGGCCTGGAGCAGGCATCAAGGATGTATTCAAATGCCCTTTGAGGAGGGATATCAAGGAGTGAGAGCAATACAGGTGGCACCGTTGCGAAGCTTAGTGTGTGCAGGAGAGGTCCAGCAGCAACTTTCAGTCCTGGCTCTTCGCCTGTCGGAGCGGAGTCCAAACATTCGTGCCCTGAAACCTGGGCAGCTGGCCAGCCTGGAGCAGGCATCAAGATTGTATTCAAATGCACTTTGAGGTGGGAAAGCAAGGAGTGAGAGCAATACAGGTGGCACGTTTGCGAAGCTTACCATGCGCAGAAGAGATCCAGCAGCATCTTTCAGTCCTGGCACTTCGCCTGTGGCAGCACAGTCCAATCATTTGTGCACTGAAAACTGGGCAGCCGGATGGCATGTAGCAGGCATCAAGGATGTATTCAAATGCCCTTTGAGGTGGGAAAGCAAGGAGTGAGACCAATACAGGTGGCACCGTTGCGAACTTTACCGCGTGCAGAAGAGGTCCAGCAGCATCTTTCTCTCCTGGCTCTTCGCCTGTGGCAGCAGAGTCCAATCATTCGTGCACTGAAAACTGGGCAGCCGGACGGCCTGGAGCCGGCATCAAGGATGTATTCAAATGCACTTTGAGGTGGGAAAGAAAGGAGTGAGATCAATACAGGTGGCACCATTTCAAATCTTTCTCTGTGCAGAAGAGGTCCAGCAGCATCTTTCAGTCCTGGCTCTTCGCCTGTGGCAGGAGAGTCCAATCCTTCGTGCAATGAAAACTGGGCAGCCGGACGGCCTGGAGCAGGCATCGAGGATGTATTCAAATGCCCTTTGACGTGGGAAAGCAAGGAGTGAGAGCAATACAGGTGGCACCGTTGCAAAGCTTACCGTATCCAGAAGAGATCCAGCAGCATCTTTCAGTCCTGGCTCTTCGCCTGTGGCAGCAGAGTCCAATCATTCGTGCACCTAAAACTGGGCAGACGGACGGCCTGGAGCAGGCATCAAGGATGCATTCAAATGCACTTGGAGGTGGGAAAGCAAGGAGTGAGAGCAATACAGGAGGCACCGCTGCAAATCTTACAGTATGCAGAAGAGTTCCAGCAGCATCTTTCAGTCCTGGCTCTTCGCCTGTGGCAGCACAGTCCAATCATTCGTGCACTGAAAACTGGGCATCCGGACGGCCTGGAGCAGGCATCAAGGATGTATTCAAATGCCCTTTGAGGTGGGAAAGCAAGGAGTGAGAGCAATACAGGTGGCACCGTTGCAAAGCTTACCGTATCCAGAAGAGATCCAGCAGCATCTTTCAGTCCTGGCTCTTCGCCTGTGGCAGCAGAGTCCAATCATTCGTGCAATGAAAACTGGGCAGCCGGACGGCCTGGAGCAGGCATCAAGGATGTATTCAAATGCACTTTGAGGTGGGAAAGCAAGGAGTGAGAGCAATACAGGTGGCACGTTTGCGAAGCTTACCATGTGCAGAAGAGATCCAGCAGCATCTTTCAGTCCTGGCTCTTCGCCTGTGGGAGCAGAGTCCAATCATTCGTGCACAGAAAACTGGGCAGCCGGACGGCCTGGAGCAGGCATCAAGGATGTATTCAAATGCACTTTGAGGTGGGAAAGCAAGGAGTGAGAGCAATACAGGTACCACCTTTGCGAAGTTTAGTGCGTGCAGAAGAGGTCCAGCAGCTTCTTTCAGTCCTGGCTCTTCGCCTGTGGGTGCTGAGTCCAATCATTCGTGCACTGACAACTGGGCAGCCGGACGGCCTGGAGCAGGCATCAAGGATGTATTCAAACGCACTTTGAGGAGGGAAATCAAGGAGTGAGAGCAATGCAGGTGGCACCGTTGCGAAGCTTACCGTGTGCAGGAGAGGTCCAGCAGCAACTTTCAGTCCTGGCTCTTCGCCTGTGGGAGCAGAGTCCAATCATTCGTGCACTGAAAACTGGGCAGCCGGACGGCCTGGAGTAGGCATCATGGATGTATTCAAATGCCCTTTGAGGTGGGAAAGCAAGGAGTGAGAGCAATACAGGTGGCACGTTTGCGAAGCTTACCATGTGCAGAAGAGATCCAGCAGCATCTTTCAGTCCTGGCAATTCGCCTGTGGGAGCAGAGTCCAATCATTCGTGCCCTGAAAACTGTTCAGCCGGACGGCCTGGAGCAGGCATCAAGGATGTATTCAAATGCACTTTGAGGTGGGAAAGCAAGGAGTGAGAGCAATACAGGTGGCACCTTTGCGAAGTTTAGTGCGTGCAGAAGAGGTCCAACAGCATCTTTCAGTCCTGGCTCTTCGCCTGTGGGAGCAGAGTCCAATCACTCGTGCACTGACAACTGGGCAGCCGGACGGCCTTTAGCCGGCATCAGGGATGTATTCAAATGCACTTTGAGGTGGGAAAGCAAGGAGTGAGAGCAATACAGGTGGCACCGTTTCAAAGATTTCTCTGTGCAGAAGAGGTCCAGCAGCATCTTTCAGTCCTGGCTCTTCGCCTGTGGCAGGAGAGTGCAATCATTCGTGCACTGAAAACTGGGCAGCCGGACGGCCTGGAGCAGGCATCAAGGATGTATTCAAATGCACTTTGAGGTGAGAAAGCAACGAGTGAGAGCAATACAGGTGGCACCGTTGCAAATCTTACCGTATGCAGAAGAGATCCAGCAGCATCTTTCAGTCCTGGCTCTTCGCCTGTGGTAGGAGAGTCCAATCATTCGTGCACTGAAAACTGGGCAGCCGGACGGCCTGGAGCAGGCATCAAGGATGTATTCAAATGCACTTTGAGGTGGGAAACAAGTAGTGAGACCAATGCAGGTGGCGCCGTTGCGAAGCTTACCGTGTGCTGAACAGATCCAGCAGCATGTTTTAGCACTGGATCTTTGCCTGTGGCAGCAGAGTCCAATCATTCGTGCAATGAAAACTGGGCAGCCGGACGGCCTGGAGGAGGCATCAAGGATGTATTCAAATGCACTTTGAGGAGGGAAATCAAGGAGTGAGAGCAATACAGGTGGCACCGTTGCGAAGCTTACCGTGTGCAGGAGAGGTCCAGCAGCAACTTTCAGTCCTGGCTCTTCTCCTGTCGGAGCGGAGTCCAATCATTCGTGCCCTGAAACCTGGGCAGTTGGCCAGCCTGGAGCAGGCATCAAGATTGTATTGAAATGCACTTTGAGGTGGGAAAGCAAGGAGTGAGAGCAATACAGGTTGCACCTTTGCGAAGCTTTCTGTGTGCAGAACAGTTCCAGCAGCGTGTTTCAGCACTGGCCCTTCGCCTGTGGCAGCAGAGTGCAATCATTCGTGCACTGAAAACTGGGCGGCCGGACGGCCTGGAGCAGGCATCAAGGATGTATTCAAATGCACTTTGAGGTGGGAAAGAAAGGAGTGAGATTAATACAGGTGGCACCGTTTCAAATCTTTCTCTGTGCAGAAGAGGTCCAGCAGCAGCTTTCAGTCCTGGCTCTTCGCCTGTGGCAGGAGAGTCCAATCCTTCGTGCAATGAAAACTGGGCAGCCGGACGGCCTGGAGCAGGCATCAAGGATGTATTCAAATGCACTTTGAGGTTGGAAACAAGGAGTGAGACCAATGCAGGTGGCACATTTTCGAAGCTTACCATGTGCAGAAGAGGTCCAGCAGCACTTTTCATTCCTGGCCCTTTCCCTGTGGAAGCAGATTGCAATCATTCGTGCACTGACAACTGGGCAGCCGGACGGCCTGGAGCAGGCATCAAGGATGTATTCAAATGCCCTTTGAGGAGGGATATCAAGGAGTGAGAGCAATACAGGTGGCACCGTTGCGAAGCTTACCGTGTGCAGGAGAGGTCCAGCAGCAACTTTCAGTCCTGGCTCTTCGCCTGTCGGAGCGGAGTCCAAACATTCGTGCCCTGAAACCTGGGCAGCTGGCCAGCCTGGAGCAGGCATCAAGATTGTATTCAAATGCACTTTGAGGTGGGAAAGCAAGGAGTGAGAGCAATACAGGTGGCACGTTTGCGAAGCTTACCATGCGCAGAAGAGATCCAGCAGCATCTTTCAGTCCTGGCACTTCGCCTGTGGCAGCACAGTCCAATCATTTGTGCACTGAAAACTGGGCAGCCGGATGGCCTGTAGCAGGCATCAAGGATGTATTCAAATGCCCTTTGAGGTGGGAAAGCAAGGAGTGAGACCAATACAGGTGGCACCGTTGCGAACTTTACCGCGTGCAGAAGAGGTCCAGCAGCATCTTTCTCTCCTGGCTCTTCGCCTGTGGCAGCAGAGTCCAATCATTCGTGCACTGAAAACTGGGCAGCCGGACGGCCTGGAGCCGGCATCAAGGATGTATTCAAATGCACTTTGAGGTGGGAAAGCAAGGAGTGAGAGCAATGCAGGTGGCACCGTTTCAAAGCTTTCTCTTTGCAGAAGAGGTCCAGCAGCATGTTTTAGCACTGGCTCTTCTCCTGTGGCAGGAGAGTCCAGTCATTCGTGCACAGAAAACTGGGCAGCCGGACGGCCTGGAGCGGGCATCAAGGATGTATTCAAATGCCCTTTGACATGGGAAAGCAAGGAGTGAGAGCAATACAGGTGGCACCGTTGCAAAGCTTACCGTATCCAGAAGAGATCCAGCAGCATCTTTCATTCCTGGCTCTTCGCCTGTGGCAGCAGAGTCCAATCATTCGTGCACTGAAAACTGGGCATCCGGACGGCCTGGAGCAGGCATCAAGGATGTATTCAAATGCCCTTTGAGGTGGGAAAGCAAGGAGTGAGAGCAATACAGGTGGCACCGTTGCAAAGCTTACCGTATCCAGAAGAGATCCAGCAGCATCTTTCAGTCCTGGCTCTTCGCCTGTGGCAGCAGAGTGCAATCATTCGTGCACTGAAAACTGGGCAGCCGGACGGCCTGGAGCAGGCATCAAGGATGTATTCAAATGCACTTTGAGGTTGGAAACAAGGAGTGAGACCAATGCAGGTGGCACCTTTTCGAAGCTTACCATGTGCAGAAGAGGTCCAGCAGCACTTTTCATTCCTGGCCCTTTCCCTGTGGAAGCAGAGTGCAATCATTCGTGCACTGACAACTGGGCAGCCGGACGGCCTGGAGCAGGCATCAAGGATGTATTCAAATGCCCTTTGAGGTGGGAAAGCAAGGAGTGAGAGCAATACAGGTGGCACCGTTGCGAAGCTTACCGTGCGCAGGAGAGGTCCAGCAGCAACTTTCAGTCCTGGCTCTTCGCCTGTGGGAGCAGAGTCCAATCATTCGTGCCCTGAAACCTGGGCAGCTGGCCAGCCTGGAGCAGGCATCAAGATTGTATTCAAATGCACTTTCAGGTGGGAAAGAAATGAGTGAGAGCAATACAGGTGGCACCGTTGCAAATCTTTCTGTGTGCAGCAGAGGTCTAGCAGCATCTTTCAGTCCTGTCTCTTCGCCTGTGGCAGGAGAGTCCAATCATTCGTGCACAGAAAACTGGGCGGCCGGACGGCCTGGAGCGGGCATCAAGGATGTATTCAAATGCCCTTTGACGTGGGAAAGCAAGGAGTGAGAGCAATACAGGTGGCACCGTTGCAAAGCTTACCGTATCCAGAAGAGATCCAGCAGCATCTTTCAGTCCTGGCTCTTCGCCTGTGGCAGCAGAGTCCAATCCTTCGTGCACCTAAAACTGGGCAGACGGACGGCCTGGAGCAGGCATCAAGTATGCATTCAAATGCACTTGGAGGTGGGAAAGCAAGGAGTGAGAGCAATACAGGTGGCACCGTTGCAAAGCTTACAGTATGCAGAAGAGTTCCAGCAGCATCTTTCAGTCCTGGCTCTTCGCCTGTGGCAGCAGAGTCCAATCATTCGTGCACTGAAAACTGGGCATCCGGACGGCCTGGAGGAGGCATCAAGGATGTATTCAAATGCACTTTGAGGTGGGAAAGCAAGGAGTGAGAGCAATACAGGTGGTACGTTTGCGAAGCTTACCATGTGCAGAAGAGGTCCAGCAGCATCTTTCAGTCCTGGCACTTCGCCTGTGGCAGCACAGTCCAATCATTCGTGCACTGAAAACTGGGCAGCCGGACGGCCTGGAGCAGGCATCAAGGATGTATTCAAATGCCCTTTGAGGTGGGAAAGCAAGGAGTGAGAGCAATACAGGTGGCACGTTTGCGAAGCTTACCATGTGCAGAAGAGATCCAGCAGCATCTTTCAGTCCTGGCTCTTCGCCTGTGGGAGCAGAGTCCAATCATTCGTGCACAGAAAACTGGGCAGCCGGACGGCCTGGAGCAGGCATCAAGGATGTATTCAAATGCACTTTGAGGTGGGAAAGCAAGGAGTGAGAGCAATACAGGTGGCACCTTTGCGAAGTTTAGTGCGTGCAGAAGAGGTCCAGCAGCTTCTTTCAGTCCTGGCTCTTCGCCTGTGGGTGCTGAGTCCAATCATTCGTGCACTGACAACTGGGCAGCCGGACGGCCTGGAGCAGGCATCAAGGATGTATTCAAACGCACTTTGAGGAGGGAAATCAAGGAGTGAGAGCAATGCAGGTGGCACCGTTGCGAAGCTTACCGTGTGCAGGAGAGGTCCAGCAGAAACTTTCAGTCCTGGCTCTTCGCCTGTGGGAGCAGAGTCCAATCATTCGTGCACTGACAACTGGGCAGCCGGACGGCCTGGAGCAGCCATCAATGATGTATTCAAATGCACTTTGAGGTGGGAAAGCAAGGAGTGAGAGCAATACAGGTGGCACCGTTGCGAAGCTTACCATGTGCAGGAGAGTTTCAGCAGCATCTTTCAGTCCTGGCACTTCGCCGGTGGCAGCACAGTCCAATCATTCGTGCACTGAAAACTGGGCAGCCGGGTGGCCTGTAGCAGGCATCAAGGATGTATTCAAATGCCCTTTGAGGTGGGAAAGCAAGGAGTGAGACCAATATAGGTGGCACCGTTGCGAACTTTACCGCGTGCAGAAGAGGTCCAGCAGCATCTTTCAGTCCTGGCTCTTCGCCTGTGGCAGCAGAGTCCAATCATTCGTGCACTGAAAACTGGGCATCCGGGCAGCCTGGAGCAGGCATCAAGGATGTATTCAAATGCACTTTGAGGTGGGAAAGCAAGGAGTGAGAGCAATACAGGTGGCACCGTTCCGAAGCTTTCTGTGTGCAGGAGAGGTCCAGCAGCATCTTTCAGTCCTGGCTCTTTGCCTGTGGGAGCAGAGTCCAATCATTCGTGCACTGAAAACTGGGCAGCCGGACGGCCTGGAGCAGGCATCAAGGATGTATTCAAATGCACTTTGAGGTTGGAAACAAGGAGTGAGACCAATGCAGGTGGCACCTTTTCGAAGCTTACTATGTGCAGAAGAGGTCCAGCAGCACTTTTCATTCCTGGCCATTTCCCTGTGGAAGCAGAGTGCAATCATTCGTGCACTGACAACTGGGCAGCCGGACGGCCTGGAGCAGGCATCAAGGATGTATTCAAATGCACTTTGAGGAGGGAAATCAAGGAGTGAGAGCAATACAGGTGGCACCGTTGCGAAGCTTACCGTGTGCAGGAGAGGTCCAGCAGCAACTTTCAGTCCTGGCTCTTTGCCTGTGGGAGCAGAGTCCAATCATTCGTGCACTGAAAACTGGGCAGCCGGACGGCCTGGAGTAGGCATCATGGATGTATTCAAATGCCCTTTGAGGTGGGAAAGCAAAGAGTGAGAGCAATACAGGTGGCACGTTTGCGAAGCTTACCATGTGCAGAAGAGATCCAGCAGCCTCTTTCAGTCCTGGCACTTCGCCTGTGGCAGCACAGTCCAATCATTCGTGCACTGAAAACTGGGCAGCCGGATTGCCTGGAGCAGGCATCAAGGATGTATTCAAATGCACTTTGAGGTGGGAAACAAGGAGTGAGACCAATGCAGGTGGCACCGTTTCAAAGCATTCTCTTTGCAGAAGAGGTCCAGCAGCATCTTTCAGTCCTGGCTCTTCGCCTGTGGCAGCAGAGTCCAATCATTCGTGCACTGAAAACTGGGCAGCTGGCCAGCCTGGAGCAGGCATCAAGGATGTATTCAAATGCACTTTGAGGTGGGAAACAAGGAGTGAGACCAATGCAGGTGGCACCGTTGCGAAGCTTACCATGTGCAGAAGAGATCCAGCAGCATGTTTTAGCACTGGCCCTTCGCCTGTGGCAGCAGAGTGCAATCATTCGTGCCCTGACAACTGGGCACCCGGGCGGCCTGGAGCAGGCATCAAGGATGTATTCAAATGCACTTTGAGGTTGGAAACAAAGAGTGAGACCAATGCAGGTGGCACCGTTGCGAAGCTTACCATATGCAGAAGAGGTCCAGCAGCACTTTTCATTCCTGGCCCTTTCCCTGTGGAAGCAGAGTGCAATCATTCGTGCACTGAAAACTGGGCGGCCGGAGGCCTGGAGTAGGCATCAAGGATGTATTCAAATGCCCTTTGAGGTGGGAAAGCAAGGAGTGACAGCAATACAGGTGGCACCGTTGCAAAGCTTACCATATGCAGAAGAGATACAGCAGCATCTTTCAGTCCTGGCTCTTCGCCTGTGGCAGGAGAGTCCAATCATTCGTGCACTGAAAACTGGGCAGCCGGACGGCCTGGAGCAGGCATGAAGGATGTATTCAAATGCACTTTGAGGTTGGAAACAAGGAGTGAGACCAATGCAGGTGGCACCGTTGCGAAGCTTACCGTGTTCAGGAGAGGTCCAGCAGCAACTTTCAGTCCTGGCTCTTCGCCTGTCGGAGTGGAGTCAAAACATTCGTGCCCTGAGACCTGGGCAGCTGGCCAGCCTGGAGGAGGCATCAAGGTTGTATTCAAATGCCCTTTGAGGTGGGAAAGCAAGGAGTGAGACCAATACAGGTGGCACCTTTGCGAAGCTTTCTGTGTGCAGAAGAGATCCAGCAGCATCTTTCAGTCCTGGCTCTTCGCCTGTGGCAGCAGAGTCCAATCATTCGTGCAATGAAAACTGGGCAGCCGGACGGCCTGGAGCAAGCATCAAGGATGTATTCAAATGCACTTTGAGGTGGGAAAGCAAGGAGTGAGAGCAATACAGGTGGCACCGTTTCAAAGCTTTCCCTTTGCAGGAGAGGTCCAGCAGCATGTTTTAGCACTGGCTCTTCTCCTGTGGCAATAGAGTCCAATCATTCGTGCACTGAAAACTCTGCAGCCGGTGGGCCTGGAGCAGGCATCAAGGATGTATTCAAATGCACTTTGAGGTGGGAAAGCAAAGAGTGAGAGCAATACAGGTGGCACGTTTGCGAAGCTTACCATGTGCAGAAAAGATCCAGCAGCATCTTTCAGTCCTGGCACTTCGCCTGTGGGAGCACAGTCCAATCATTCGTGCACTGAAAACTGGGCAGCCGGACGGCCTGGAGCAGGCATCAAGGATGTATTCAAATGCACTTTGAGGTGGGAAATCAAGGAGTGAGAGCAATACAGGTGGCACCGTTTCAAAGCTTTCTCTGTGCAGAAGAGATCCAGCAGCATCTTTCAGTCCTGGCTCTTCGCCTGTCGGAGCAGAGTCCAATCATTCGTGCACTGAAAACTGGGCAGCCGGACGGCCTGGAGCAGGCATCAAGGATGTATTCAAATGCACTTTGAGGTTGGAAACAAGGAGTGAGGAAAATGCAGGTGACAACTTTGCGAAGCTTACCATGTGCAGGAGAGGTGCAGCAGCACGTTTCATTCCTGGCCCTTTCCCTGTGGAAGCAGAGTGCAATCATTCGTGCACCTAAAACTGGGCAGCCGGACGGCCTGGAGCAGGCATCAAGGATGTATTCAAATGCCCTTTGAGGTGGGAAACCAAGGAGTGAGAGCAATACAGGTGGCACCGTTGCAAAACTTACCGTATCCAGAAGAGATCCAGCAGCATCTTTCAGTCCTGGCTCTTCGCCTGTGGCAGCAGAGTCCAATCATTCGTGCACCTAAAAGTGGGCAGACGGACGGCCTGGAGCAGGCATCAAGTATGCATTCAAATGCACTTGGAGGTGGGAAAGCAAGGAGTGAGAGCATTAGAGGTGGCACCGTTGCAAAGCTTACAGTATGCAGAAGAGTTCCAGCAGCGTCTTCCAGTCCTGGCTCTTCGCCTGTGGGAGCAGAGTGCAATCATTCGTGCACTGAAAACTGGGCAGCCGGACGGCCTGGAGCAGGCATCAAGGATGTATTCAAATGCACTTGGAGGTGGGAAAGCAAGGAGTGAGAGCAATACAGGTGGCACCGTTCCGAAGCTTTCTGTGTGCAGGAGAGGTCCAGCAGCATCTTTCAGTCCTGGCTCTTTGCCTGTGGGAGCAGAGTCCAATCATTCGTGCACTGAAAACTGGGCAACAGGACAGCCTGGAGCAGGCATCAAGGATGTATTCAAATGCACTTTGAGGTTGGAAACAAGGAGTGAGGCCAATGCAGGTGGCAACTTTGCGAAGCATACCATGTGCAGGAGAGGTCCAGCAGCACGTTTCATTCCTGGCCCTTTCCCTGTGGAAGCAGAGTGCAATCATTCGTGCACAGAAAACTGGGCAGCCGGAAGGCCTGGAGCAGGCATCAAGGATGTATTCAAATGCCCTTTGAGGTGGGAAAGCAAGGAGTGAGAGCAATACAGGTGGCACCGTTGCGAAGCTTACCGTGTGCAGAAGAGATCCAGCAGCATCTTTCAGTCCTGGCTCTTCGCCTGTCGGAGCGGAGTCCAAACATTCGTGCCCTGAAACCTGGGCAGCTGGCCAGCCTGGAGCAGGCATCAAGATTGCATTCAAATGCACTTTGAGGTGGGAAAGCAAGGAGTGAGAGCAATACAGGTGGCACCGTTTCAAAGCTTTCTCTTTGCAGAACAGATCCAGCAGCGTGTTTCAGCACTGACCCTTCGCCTGTGGCAGCAGAGTGCAATCATTCGTGCACTGAAAACTGGGCGGTCGGACGGCCTGGAGCAGGCATCAAGGATGTATTCAAATGCACTTTGAGGTGGGAAAGCAAGGAGTGCGAGCAATACAGGTGGCACCGTTTCAAAGCTTTCTCTGTGCAGAAGAGGTCCAGCAGCATCTTTCAGTCCTGTCTCTTCCTGTGGCAGGAGAGTCCAATCATTCGTGCACAGAAAACCTGGCAGCCGGACGGCCTGGAGCGGGCATCAAGGATGTATTCAAATGCCCTTTGAGGTGGGAAAGCAAGGAGTGAGAGCAATACAGGTGGCACCGTTGCAAAGCTTACCGTATCCAGAAGAGATCCAGCAGCATCTTTCAGTCCTGGCTCTTCGCCTGTGGCAGCAGAGTCCAATCATTCGTGCACCTAAAACTGGGCAGCCGGACGGCCTGGAGCAGGCATCAAGTATGCATTCAAATGCACTTGGAGGTTTGAAAGCAAGGAGTGAGAGCAATACAGGTGGCACCGTTGCAAAGCTTACAGTATGCAGAAGAGTTCCAGCAGCATCTTTCAGTCCTGGTTCTTCGCCTGTGGCAGCAGAGTCCAATCATTCGTGCACTGAAAACTGGGCAGCCGGACGGCCTGGAGCAGGCATCAAGGATGTATTCAAATGCCCTTTGAGGTGGGAAAGCAAAGAGTGAGAGCAATACATGTGGCACCGTTTCAAAGCTTTCTCTGTGCAGAAGAGGTCCAGCAGCATCTTTCAGTCCTGGCTCTTCTCCTGTGGCAGCAGAGTCCAATCATTCGTGCACTGAAAACTGGGCAGCCGGACGGCCTGGAGCAGGCATCAAGGATGTATTCAAATGCACTTTGAGGTGGGAAAAAAGGAGTGAGACCAATGCAGGTGGCACCGTTGCGAAGCTTGCCGTGTGCTGAACAGATCCAGCAGCATGTTTTAGCACTGGCTGTTCGCCTGTGGCAGCAGAGTCCAATCATTCGTGCAATGAAAACTGGGCAGCCGGACGGCCTGGAGCAGGCATCAAGGATGTATTCAAATGCACTTTGAGGTTGGAAACAAGGAGTGAGACCAATGCAGGTGGCACCTTTTCGAAGCTTACCATGTGCAGAAGAGGTCCAGCAGCACTTTTCATTCCTGGCCCTTCGCCTGTGGCAGCAAATCGCAATCATTCGTGCACTGACAACTGGGCAGCCGGACGGCCTGGAGCAGGCATCAAGGATGTATTCAAATGCCCTTTGAGGAGGGAAATCAAGGAGTGAGAGCAATACAGGTGGCACCGTTGCGAAGCTTACCGTGTGCAGAAGAGGTCCAGCAGCAACTTTCAGTCCTGGCTCTTCGCCTGTGGGAGCGGAGTCCAAACATTCGTGCCCTGAAACCTGGGCAGCTGGCCAGCCTGGAGCAGGCATCAAGGATGTATTCAAATGCCCTTTGAGGAGGGATATCAAGGAGTGAGAGCAATACAGGTGGCACCGTTGCAAAGCTTACCGTGTGCAGGAGAGGTCCAGCAGCAACTTTCAGTCCTATCTGTTCGTCTGTCGGAGCGGAGTCCAAACATTCGTGCCCTGAAACCTGGGCAGCTGGCCAGCCTGGAGCAGGCATCAAGATTGTATTCAAATGCACTTTGAGGTGGGAAAGCAAGGAGTGAGAGCAATACAGGTGGCACCGTTGCAAAGCTTTCTCTGTGCAGAAGAGGTCCAGCAGCGTGTTTCAGCACTGGCCCTTCGCCTGTGGCAGCAGAGTCCAATCATTCGTGCACTGAAAACTGGGCGGCCGGACGGCCTGGAGCAGGCATCATGGATGTATTCAAATGCACTTTGAGGTGGGAAAGCAAGGAGTGAGAGCAATACAGGTGGCACCATTGCAAAGCTTACCGTATGCAGAAGAGATCCAGCAGCATCTTTCAGTCGTGGCTCTTCGCCTGTGTAAGCTGAGTCCAATCATTCGTGCACTGACAACTGGGCAGCCGGACGGCCTGGAGCGGGCATCAAGGATGTATTCAAATACCCTTTGAGGTGGGAAAGAAAGGAGTGAGAGCAATACAGGTGGCACCTTTGCGAAGCTTACCGTGTGCAGGAGAGGTCCAGCAGCAACTTTCAGTCCTACCTGTTCGCCTGTGGGAGCGGAGTCCAAACATTCGTGCCCTGAAACCTGGGCAGGTGGCTAGCCTGGAGCAGGCATCAAGGATGTATTCAAATGCCCTTTGAGGTGGGAAAGCAAGGAGTGAGAGCAATACAGGTGGCACCGTTGCAAATCTTACCGTATCCAGAAGAGATCCAGCAGCATCTTTCAGTCCTGGCTCTTCGCCTGTGGTGGGAGAGTCCAATCATTCGTGCACTGAAAACTCGGCAGACGGACGGCCTGGAGCAGGCATCAAGTATGCATTCAAATCCACTTGGAGGTGGGAAAGCAAGGAGAAGAGAGCAATACAGGTGGCACCGTTGCAAAGCTTACAGTATGCAGAAGAGTTCCAGCAGCATCTTTCAGTCCTGGCTCTTCGCCTGTGGCAGCAGAGTCCAATCATTCGTGCACTGAAAACTGGGCAGCCGGACGGCCTGGAGCAGGCATCAAGGATGTATTCAAATGCACTTTGAGGTGGGAAAGCAAGGAGTGAGAGCAATACAGGTGGCACCTTTCCGAAGTTTAGTGCGTGCAGAAGAGATCCAGCAGTATCTTTCAGTCCTGGCTCTTCTCCTGTGGGAGCAGAGTCCAATCATTCGTGCACTGAAAACTGGGCAGCCAGACGGCCTGGAGTAGGCATCATGGATGTATTCAAATGCACTTTGAGGTGGGAAAGCAAGGAGTGAGAGCAATACAGGTGGCACCTTTGCGAAGCTTACCATGTGCAGAAGAGATCCAGCAGCATCATTCAGTCCTGGCACTTCGCCTGTGGGAGCAGAGTCCAATCATTCGTGCACTGAAAACTGGGCAGCTGGACGGCCTGGAGCAGGCATCAAGGATGTATTCAAATGCACTTTGAGGTGGGAAACAAGGACTGAGACCAACGCAGGTGGCACCGTTGCGAAGCTTACCGTATGCAGAAGAGATCCAGCAGCATCTTTCAGTCCTGGCTCTTCGCCTGTGGGAGCAGAGTCCAATCATTCGTGCACTGAAAATTGGGCATCCGGACGGCCTGGAGCAGGCATCAAGGATGTATTCAAATGCACTTTGAGGTGGGAAAGCAAGGAGTGAGAGCAATACAGGTGGCACCTTTTCGAAGCTTACCATGTGCAGAAGAGATCCAGCAGCATCATTCATTTGTGGCTCTTCGCCTGTGGGAGCAGAGTCCAATCATTCGTGCACTGAAAACTGGGCAGCCGGACGGCCTGGAGCAGGCATCAAGGATGTATTCAAATGCACTTTGAGGTGGGAAATCAAGGAGTGAGAGCAATACAGGTGGCACCGTTGCGAAGCTTACCGTGTGCAGGAGAGGTCCAGCAGCAACTTTCAGTCCTGGCTCTTCGCCTGTCGGAGCGGAGTCCAAACATTCGTGCCCTGAAACCTGGGCAGCCGGCCAGCATGGAGCAGGCATCAAGGATGTATTCAAATGCACTTTGAGGTGGGAAAGCAAGGAGTGAGAGCAATACAGGTGGCACCTTTGCGAAGCTTACCATGTGCAGAAGAGATCCAGAAGCATCATTCATTTGTGGTTCTTCGCCTGTGGGAGCAGAGTCCAATCATTCGTGTACTGAAAACTGGGCAGCCGGACGGCCTGGAGCAGGCATCAAGGATGTATTCAAACGCACTTTGAGGTGGGAAACAAGGAGTGAGACCAATGCAGGTGGCACCGTTTCGAAGCTTACCGTGTGCAGAAGAGATCCAGCAGCATCTTTCAGTCCTGGCTCTTCCCTGTGGCAGCAGAGTCCAATCATTCGTGCACTGAAAACTGGGCAGCCGGACGGCCTGGGGCAGGCATCAAGGATGTATTCAAATGCACTTTGAGGTGGGAAAGAAATGACTGAGAGCAATACAGGTGGCACCGTTGCGAAGCTTACCGTGTGCAGAACAGATCCAGCAGCATGTTTTAGCACTGGCTCTTCGCCTGTGGCAGCAGAGTCCAATCATTCGTGCACTGAAAAATGGGCAGCCGGACGGCATGGAGCAGGCATCAAGGATGTATTCAAATGCACTTTGAGGTGGGAAACAAGGAGTGAGACCAATGCAGGTGGCAACTTTGCAAAGCTTACCATGTGCAGAAGAGGTCCAGCAGCACTTTTCATTCCTGGCCCTCTCCCTGTGGTAGGAGAGTCCAATCATTCGTGCACTAAAAACTGGGCAGCCGGACGGCCTGGAGCAGGCATCAAGGATGTATTCAAATGCACTTTGAGGTGGGAAAGCAAGGAGTGAGAGCAATACAGGTGGCACCTTTGCGAAGCTTACCATGTGCAGAAGAGATCCAGCAGCATCATTCATTTGTGGCTCTTCGCCTGTGGGAGCAGAGTCCAATCATTCGTGCACTGAAAACTGGGCAGCCTTACGGCCTGGAGCGGGCATCAAGGATGTATTCAAATGCACTTTGAGGTGGGAAACAAGGAGTGAGACCAATGCAGGTGGCACCGTTTCGAAGCTTACCGTGTGCAGAAGAGATCCAGCAGCATCTTTCTCCCCTGGCACTTCGCCTGTGGGAGCAGAGTGCAATCATTCGTGCACTGAAAACTTGGCAGCCGGCCAGCCTGGAGCAGGCATCAAGGATGTATTCAAATGCCCTTGGAGGTGGGAAAGAAAGGAGTGAGAGCAATACAGGTGGCACCGTTGCAAAGCTTTCCGTGTGCAGAAGAGGTCCAGCAGCATCTTTCAGTCCTGGCACTTCGCCTGTGGCAGCACAGTCCAATCATTCGTGCACTGAAAACTGGGCAGCCGGACGGCATGGAGCAGGCATCAAGGATGTATTCAAATGCACTTTGAGGTTGGAAACAAGGAGTGAGACCAATGCAGGTGGCAACTTTGCAAAGCTTACCATGTGCAGAAGAGGTCCAGCAGCACTTTTCATTCCTGGCCCTTTCCCTGTGGAAGCAGAGTGCAATCATTCGTGCACTGAAAACTGGGCGGCCGGACGGCCTGGAGCAGGCATCAAGGATGTATTCAAATGCCCGTTGAGGTGGGAAAGCAACGAGTGAGAGCAATACAGGTGTCACCGTTGCAAAGCTTACCGTATGCAGAAGAGATCCAGCAGCATCTTTGAGTCCTGGCTCTTCGCCTGTGGGAGCAGAGTCCAATCATTCGTGCACTGAAAATTGGGCAGCCGGACGGCCTGGAGCAGGCATCAAGGATGTATTCAAATGCACTTTGAGGTGGGAAAGAAATGACTGAGAGCAATACAGGTGGCACCGTTGCGAAGCTTACCGTGTGCAGGAGAGGTCCAGCAGCAACTTTCAGTCCTGGCTCTTCGCCTGTGGGAGCAGAGTCCAATCATTCGTGCACTGAAAACTGGGCAGCCGGACGGCCTGGAGCAGGCATCATGGATGTATTCAAATGCACTTTGAGGTGGGAAAGCAAGGAGTGAGAGCAATACAGGTGGCACCTTTGCGAAGCTTACCATGTGCAGAAGAGATCCAGCATCATCATTCATTTGTGGCTCTTCGCCTGTGGGAGCAGAGTCCAATCATTCGTGCACTGAAAACTGGGCAGCCGGACGGCCTGGAGCAGGCATCATGGATGTATTCAAATGCCCTTTGAGGTGGGAAAGCAAGGAGTGAGAGCAATACAGGTGGCACCTTTGCGAAGCTTACCATGTGCAGAAGAGGTCCAGCAGCACTTTTCATTCCTGGCCATCTCCCTGTGGTTGGAGAGTCCAATCATTCGTGCACTGAAAACTTGGCAGCCAGCCAGCCTGGAGCAGGCATCAAGGATGTATTCAAATGCACTTTGAGGTGGGAAAGCAAGGAGTGAGAGCAATACAGGTGGCACCGTTCGAAGTTTACCGCGTGCAGAAGAGATCCAGCAGCATCATTCATTTGTGGCTCTTCGACTGTGGGAGCAGAGTCCAATCATTCGTGCACTGAAAACTGGGCAGCCTTATGGCCTGGAGCGGGCATCAAGGATGTATTCAAATGCGCTTTGAGGTGGGAAAGCAAGGAGTGAGAGCAATACAGGTGGCACCTTTTCGAAGCTTACCATGTGCAGAAGAGATCCAGCAGCATCATTCATTTGTGGCTCTTCGCCTGTGGGAGCAGAGTGCAATCATTTGTGCACTGAAAACTGGGCAGCCTTACGGCCTGGAGCGGGCATCAAGGATGTATTCAAATGCACTTTGAGGTGGGAAACAAGGAGTGAGACCAATGCAGGTGGCACCGTTTCGAAGCTTACCGTGTGCAGAAGAGATCCAGCAGCATCTTTCTCTCCTGGCACTTCTCCTGTGGGAGCAGAGTGCAATCATTCGTGCACTGAAAACTTGGCAGCCGGCCAGCCTGGAGCAGGCATCAAGGATGTATTCAAATGCCCTTGGAGGTGGGAAAGCAAGGAGTGAGAGCAATACAGGTGGCACCGTTGCAAAGGTTTCCGTGTGCAGAAGAGGTCCAGCAGCATCTTTCAGTCCTGGCACTTCGCCTGTGGCAGCACAGTCCAATCATTCGTGCACTGAAAACTGGGCAGCAGGACGGCCTGGAGCAGGCATCAAGGATGTATTCAAATGCCCTTTGAGGTGGGAAAGCAAGGAGTGAGAGCAATAAAGGTGGCACCTTTGCGAAGCTTACCATGTGCAGAGGAGATCCAGCAGCATCATTCATTTGTGGCTCTTTGCCTGTGGGAGCAGAGTCCAATCATTCGTGCACCGAAAACTGGGCAGCCGGACGGCCTGGGGCAGGCATCAAGGATGTATTCAAATGCACTTTGAGGTGGGAAAGAAATGACTGAGAGCAATACAGGTGGCACCGTTGCGAAGCTTACCGTGTGCAGAAGAGATCCAGCAGCATGTTTTAGCACTGGCTCTTCGCCTGTGGCAGCAGAGTCCAATCATTCGTGCACTGAAAACTGGGCAGCCGGACGGCATGGAGCAGGCATCAAGGATGTATTCAAATGCACTTTGAGGTTGGAAACAAAGAGTGAGACCAATGCAGGTGGCAACTTTGCAAAGCTTACCATGTGCAGAAGAGGTCCAGCAGCACTTTTCATTCCTGGCCCTTTCCCTGTGGTAGCAGAGTCCAATCATTCGTGCACTGAAAATTGGGCAGCCGGACGGCCTGGAGCGGGCATCAAGGATGTATTCAAATGCACTTTGAGGTGGGAAAGCAAGGAGTGAGAGCAATACAGGTGGCACCGTTGCGAAGCTTACCGTGTGCAGGAGAGGTCCAGCAGCAACTTTCAGTCCTGGCTCTTCGCCTGTCGGAGCGGAGTCCAAACATTCGTGCCCTGAAACCTGGGCAGCCGGCCAGCCTGGAGCAGGCATCAAGGATGTATTCAAATGCACTTTGAGGTGGGAAAGCAAGGAGTGAGAGCAATACAGGTGGCACCGTTGCAAAGCTTACCATGTGCAGAAGAGGTCCAGCAGCACTTTTCATTCCTGGCCCTCTCCCTGTGGTAGAAGAGTCCAATCATTCGTGCACTATAAACTGGGCAGCCGGACGGCCTGGAGCAGGCATCAAGGATGTCTTCAAATGCACTTTGAGGTTGGAAACAAGGAGTGAGACCAATGCAGGTGGCACCTTTTCGAAGCTTACCATGTGCAGAAGAGGTCCAGCAGCACTTTTCATTCCTGGCCCTCTCCCTGTGGTAGGAGAGTCCAATCATTCGTGCACTTAAAACTGGGCAGCCGGACGGCCTGGAGCAGGCATCAAGGATGTATTCAAATGCCCTTTTAGGTGGGAAAGCAAGGAGTGAGAGCAATACAGGTGGCACCGTTGCAAAGCTTTCCGTGTGCAGAAGAGGTCCAGCAGCATCTTTCAGTCCTGGCACTTCGCCTGTGGCAGCACAGTCCAATCATTCGTGCACTGAAAACTGGGCAGCAGGACGGCCTGGAGCAGGCATCAAAGATGTATTCAAATGCCCTTTGAGGTGGGAAAGCAAGGAGTGAGAGCAATACAGGTGGCACCTTTGCGAAGCTTACCATGTGCATAGGAGATCCAGCAGCATCATTCATTTGTGGCTCTTCGCCTGTGGGAGCAGAGTCCAATCATTCGTGCACTGAAAACTGGGCAGCCGGACGGCCTGGAGCAGGCATCAAGGATGTATTCAAATGCCCTTTAAGGTGGAAAAGCAAGGAGTGAGAGCAATACAGGTGGCACCGTTGCGAGCTTTACCGTATCCAGAAGAGATCCAGCAGCATCTTTCAGTCCTGGCTCTTCGCCTGTGGCAGTAGAGTCCAATCATTCGTGCACCTAAAACTGGGCAGCCGGACGGCCTGGAGCAGGCATCAAGTATGCATTCAAATGCACTTGGAGGTGGGAAAGCAAGGAGTGAGAGCAATACAGGTGGCACCGTTGCAAAGCTTACAGTATGCAGAAGAGTTCCAGCAGCATCTTTCAGTCCTGGCTCTTCGCCTCTGGCAGCAGAGTCCAATCATTCGTGCACTGACAACTGGGCAGCCGGACGGCCTGGAGCAGGCATCAAGGATGTATTCAAATGCACTTTGAGGTGGGAAAGCAAGGAGTGAGAGCAATACAGGTGGCACGTTTGCGAAGCTTACCATGTGCAGAAGAGATCCAGCAGCATCTTTCAGTCCTGGTACTTCGGCTGTGGCAGCAGAGTCCAATCATTCGTGCACTGAAAACTGGGCAGCCGGAGGGCCTGGAGCAGGCATCAAGGATGTATTCAAATGAACTTTGAGGTGGGAAACAAGGAGTGAGACCAATGCAGGTGGCACCGTTGCGAAGCTTACCGTGTGCTGAACAGATCCAGCAGCATGTTTTAGCACTCCCTCTTCGCCTGTGGCAGCAGAGTCCAATCATTCGTGCACTGACAACTGGGCAGCCGGACGGCCTGGAGCAGGCATCAAGGATGTATTCAAATGCACTTTGAGGTTGGAAACAAGGAGTGAGACCAATGCAGGTGGCACCTTTTCGAAGCTTACCATGTGCAGAAGAGGTCCAGCAGCACTTTTCATTCCTGGCCCTTTCCCTGTGGAAGCAGATTGCAATCATTCGTGCACTGACAACTGGGCAGCCGGACGGCATGGAGCAGGCATCAAGGATGTATTCAAATGCCCTTTGAGGTGGGAAATCAAGGAGTGAGAGCAATACAGGTGGCACCGTTGCGAAGCTTACCGTGTGCAGGAGACGTCCAGCAGCAACTTTCAGTCCTGGCTCTTCGCCTGTCGGAGCGGAGTCCAAACATTCGTGCCCTGAAACCTGGGCAGCTGGCCAACCTGGAGCAGGCATCAAGGATGTATTCAAATGCACTTTGAGGTGGGAAAGCAAGGAGTGAGAGCAATACAGGTGGCACCTTTGCGAAGCTGTCTGTGTGCAGAACAGATCCAGCAGCGTGTTTCTGCACTGGCCCTTCGCCTGTGGCAGCAGAGTGCAATCATTCGTGCACTGAAAACTGGGCGGACAGACGGCCTGGAGCAGGCATCATGGATGTATTCAAATGCACTTTGAGGTGGGAAAGCAAGGAGTGAGAGCAATACAGGTGGCACCGTTGCAAAGCTTACCGTATGCAGAAGAGATCCAGCAGCATCTTTCAGTCGTGGCTCTTCGCCTGTGGCAGCAGAGTCCAATCATTCGTGCACTGACAACTGGGAAGCCGGAGGGCCTGGAGCAGGCATCAAGGATGTATTCAAATGCACTTTGAGGTTGGAAACAAGGAGTGAGACCAATGCAGGTGGCACCTTTTCGAAGCTTACCATGTGCAGAAGAGGTCCAGCAGCACTTTTCATTCCTGGCCCTTTCCCTGTGGAAGCAGAGTGCAATCATTCATGCACTGACAACTGGGCAGCCGGACGGCCTGGAGCAGGCATCAAGGATGTATTCATATGAACTTTGAGGGGGGAAATCAAGGAGTGAGAGCAATACAGGTGGCACCGTTGCGAAGCTTACCGTGTGCAGGAGAGGTCCAGCAGCAAATTTCAGTCCTGGCACTTCGCCTGTGGCAGCACAGTCCAATCATTCGTGCACTGAAAACTGGGCAGCCGGACGGCCTGGAGCAGGCATCAAGGATGTATTCAAATGCACTTTGAGGTGGGAAAGCAAGGAGTGAGAGCAATACAGGTGGCACGTTTGCGAAGCTTACCATGTGCAGAAGAGATCCAGAAGCATCTTTCCGTCCTGGCTCTTCGCCTGTGGCAGCAGAGTCCAATCATTCGTGCACTGAAAACTGGGCATCCGGACGGCCTGGAGCAGGCATCAAGGATGTATTCAAATGCCCTTTGAGGTGGGAAAGCAAGGAGTGAGAGCAATACAGGTGGCACCGTTGCAAAGCTTTCTCTGTGCAGAAGAGGTCCAGCAGCGTCTTTCAGTCCTGGCTCTTCGCCTGTGGCAGGAGAGTCCAATCATTTGTGCACTGAAAACTGGGCAGCCGGACGGCCTGGAGCCGGCATCAAGGATGTATTCAAATGCACTTTGAGGTTGGAAACAAGGAGTGAGACCAATGCAGGTGGCACCGTTGCGAAGCTTGCCGTGTGCTGAACAGATCCAGCAGCATGTTTTAGCACTGGCTCTTCGCCTGTGGCAGCAGAGTCCAATCATTCGTGCAATGAAAACTGGGCAGCCGGACGGCCTGGAGCAGGCATCAAGGATGTATTCAAATGCACTTTGAGGTTGGAAACAAGGAGTGAGAGCAATGCAGGTGGCACCTTTTCGAAGCTTACCATGTGCAGAAGAGGTCCAGCAGCACTTTTCATTCCTGGCCCTTTCCCTGTGGAAGCAGATTGCAATCATTCGTGCACTGACAACTGGGCAGCCGGACGGCCTGGAGCAGGCATCAAGGATGTATTCAAATGCCCTTTGAGGAGGGAAATCAAGGAGTGAGTGCAATACAGGTGGCACCGTTGCGAAGCTTACCGTGTGCAGGAGAGGTCCAGCAGCAACTTTCAGTCCTGGCTCTTCGCCTGTGGGAGCGGAGTCCAAACATTCATGCCCTGAAACCTGGGCAGCTGGCCAGCCTGGAGCAGGCATCAAGGATGTATTCAAATGCCCTTTGAGGTGGGATATCAAGGAGTGAGAGCAATACAGGTGGCACCGTTGCAAAGCTTACCGTGTGCAGAAGAGATCCAGCAGCAACTTTCAGTCCTATCTGTTCGCCTGTCGGAGCGGAGTCCAAACATTCGTGCCCTGAAACCTGGGCAGCTGGCCAGCCTGGAGCAGGCATCAAGATTGTATTCAAATGCACTTTGAGGTGGGAAAGCAAGGAGTGAGAGCAATACAGGTGGCACCGTTGCAAAGCTTTCTCTGTGCAGAAGAGGTCCAGCAGCGTGTTTCAGCACTGGCCCTTCGCCTGTGGCAGCAGAGTCTAATCATTCGTGCACTGAAAACTGGGCGGCCGGACGGCCTGGAGCAGGCATCATGGATGTATTCAAATGCACTTTGAGGTGGGAAAGCAAGGAGTGAGAGCAATACAGGTGGCACCATTGCAAAGCTTACCGTATGCAGAAGAGATCCAGCAGCATCTTTCAGTCGTGGCTCTTCGCCTGTGTAAGCTGAGTACAATCATTCGTGCACTGAAAACTGGGCAGCTGGCCAGCCTGGAGCAGGCATCAAGGATGTATTCAAATGCCCTTTGAGGTGGGAAAGCAAGGAGTGAGAGCAATACAGGTGGCACCGTTGCAAAGCTTACCGTATCCAGAAGAGATCCAGCAGCATCTTTCAGTCCTGGCTCTTCGCCTGTGGTAGGAGAGTCCAATCATTCGTGCACTGAAAACTCGGCAGACGGACGGCCTGGAGCAGGCATCAAGTATGCATTCAAATGCACTTGGAGGTGGGAAAGCAAGGAGTGAGAGCAATACAGGTGGCACCGTTGCAAAGCTTACAGTATTCAGAAGAGTTCTAGCAGCATCTTTCAGTCCTGGCTCTTCGCCTGTGGCAGCAGAGTCCAATCATTCGTGCACTGAAAACTGGGCAGCCGGACGGCCTGGAGCAGGCATCAAGGATGTATTCAAATGCACTTTGAGGTGGGAAAGCCAGGAGTGAGAGCAATACAGGTGGCACCTTTCCGAAGTTTAGTGCGTGCAGAAGAGATCCAGCAGCATCTTTCAGTCCTGGCTCTGCTCCTGTGGGAGCAGAGTCCAATCATTCGTGCACTGAAAACTGGGCAGCCGGAGGGCCTGGAGCAGGCATCAAGGATGTATTCAAATGAACTTTGAGGTGGGAAACAAGGAGTGAGACCAATGCAGGTGGCACCGTTGCGAAGCTTACCGTGTGCTGAACAGATCCAGCAGCATGTTTTAGCACTCCCTCTTCGCCTGTGGCAGCAGAGTCCAATCATTCGTGCACTGAAAACTGGGCAGCCGGACGGCCTGGAGCAGGCATCAAGGATGTATTCAAATGCACTTTGAGGTTGGAAACAAGGAGTGAGACCAATGCAGGTGGCACCTTTTCGAAGCTTACCATGTGCAGAAGAGGTCCAGCAGCACTTTTCATTCCTGGCCCTTTCCCTGTGGAAGCAGATTGCAATCATTCGTGCACTGACAACTGGGCAGCTGGACGGCCTGGAGCAGGCATCAAGGATGTATTCAAATGCCCTTTGAGGAGGGAAATCAAGGAGTGAGAGCAATACAGGTGGCACCGTTGCGAAGCTTACCGTGTGCAGGAGAGGTCCAGCAGCAACTTTCTGTCCTGGCTCTTCGCCTGTCGGAGCGGAGTCCAAACATTCGTGCCCTGAAACCTGGGCAGCTGGCCAGCCTGGAGCAGGCATCAAGATTGTATTGAAATGCACTTTGAGGTGGGAAAGCAAGGAGTGAGAGCAATACAGGTGGCACCTTTGCGAAGCTTTCTGTGTGCAGAACAGATCCAGCAGCGTGTTTCAGCACTGGCCCTTCGCCTGTGGCAGCAGAGTGCAATCATTCGTGCACTGAAAACAGGGTGGCCGGACAGCCTGGAGCAGGCATCATGGATGTCTTCAAATGCACTTTGAGGTGGGAAAGCAAGGAGTGAGAGCAATACAGGTGGCACCGTTGCAAAGCTTACCGTATGCAGAAGAGATCCAGCAGCATCTTTCAGTCGTGGCTCTTCGCCTGTGTAAGCAGAGTCCAATCATTCGTGCACTGACAACTGGGCAACCGGACGGCCTGGAGCAGGCATCAAGGATGTATTCAAATGCATTTTGAGGTGGGAAAGCAAGGAGTGAGAGCAATACAGGTGGCACCGTTTCAAAGCTTTCTCTGTGCAGAAGAGGTCCAGCAGCATCTTTCAGTCCTGGCTCTTCTCCTGTGGCAGGAGAGTCCAATCATTCGTGCACAGAAAACTGGGCAGCAGGACGGCCTGGAGCGGGCATCAAGGATGTATTCAAATGCCCTTTGAGGTGGGAAAGCAAGGAGTGAGAGCAATACAGGTGGCACCGTTGCAAAGCTTACTGTATCCAGAAGAGATCCAGCAGCATCTTTAACTCCTGGCTATTCGCCTGCGGCAGCAGAGTCCAATCATTCGTGCACCTAAAACTGGGCAGACGGACGGCCTGGAGCAGGCATCAAGATTGTTTTCAAATGCACTTGGAGGTGGGAAAGCAAGGAGTGAGAGCAATACAGGTGGCACATTTGCGAAGCTTACAGTATGCAGAAGAGATCCAGCAGCGTGTTTCTGCACTGGCCCTTCGCCTGTGGCAGCAGAGTGCAATCATTCGTGCACTGAAAACTGGGCGGCCGGACGGCCTGGAGAAGGCATCATGGATGTATTCAAATGCCCTTTGAGGTGGGAAAGCAAGGAGTGAGAGCAATACAGGTGGCACCGTTGCGAAGCTTACCGTGTGCAGGAGAGGTCCAGCAGCAAATTTCAGTCCTGGCACTTCGCCTGTGGCAGCACATTCCAATCATTCGTGCACTGACAACTGGGCAGCCGGACGGCCTGGAGCAGGCATCAAGGATGTATTCAAATGCCCTTTGAGGTGGGAAAGCAAGGAGTGAGAGCAATACAGGTGGCACGTTTGCGAAGCTTACCATGTGCAGAAGAGATCCAGCAGCATCTTTCAGTCCTGGCTCTTCGCCTGTGGGAGCAGAGTCCAATCATTCGTGCACTGACAACTGGGCAGCCGGATGGCCTGGAGCAGGCATCAAGGATGTATTCAAATGCACTTTGAGGTGGGAAAGCAAGGAGTGAGAGCAATACAGGTGGCACCTTTGCGAAGTTTAGTGCGTGCAGAAGAGGTCCAGCAGCATCTTTCAGTCCTGGCTCTTCGCCTGTGGGAGCAGAGTCCAATCATTCGTGCACTGAAAACTGGGCAGCCGGACGGCCTGGAGCAGGCATCAAGGATGTATTCAAATGCACTTTGAGGTGGGAAAGCAAGGAGTGAGAGCAATACAGGTGGCACCGTTTCAAAGCTTTCTCTGTGCAGAAGAGTTCCAGCAGCATCTTTCAGTCCTGGCTCTCCGCCTGTGGCAGGAGAGTGCAATCATTCGTGCACAGAAAACTGGGCAGCCTTACGGCCTGGAGCGGGCATCAAGGATGTATTCAAATGCCCTTTGAGGTGGGAAAGCAAGGAGTGAGAGCAATACAGGTGGCACGTTTGCGAAGCTTACCATGTGCAGAAGAGATCCAGCAGCATCTTTCAGTCCTGGCTCTTCGCCTGTGGCAGCAGAGTCCAATCATTCGTGCACTGAAAACTGGGCATCCGGACGGCCTGGAGCAGGCATCAAGGATGTATTCAAATGCACTTTGAGGTGGGAAAGCAAGGAGTGAGAGCAATACAGGTGGCACCTTTGCGAAGCTTACCATGTGCAGAAGAGATCCAGCAGCATCTTTCAGTCCTGGCTCTTCGCCTGTGGCAGTAGAGTCCAATCATTCGTGCACTGAAAACTGGGCAGCCGGACGGCCTGGAGCAGGCATAAAGGATGTATTCAAATGCCCTTTGAGGTGGGAAAGCAAGGAGTGAGAGCAATACAGGTGGCACCGTTGCAAAGCTTTCTCTGTGCAGAAGAGGTCCAGCAGCATCTTTCAGTCCTGGCCCTTTCCCCGTGGAAGCAGAGTCCAATCATTTGTGCACTGAAAACTGGGCAGCCGGACGGCCTGGAGCAGGCATCAAGGATGTATTCAAATGCCCTTTGAGGTGGGAAATCAAGGAGTGAGAGCAATGCAGGTGGCACCGTTGCGAAGCTTACCGTGTGCAGAAGAGGTCCAGCAGCAACTTTCAGTCCTGGCTCTTCGCCAGTCGGAGCGGAGTCCAAACATTCGTGCCCTGAAACCTGGGCAGCTGGCCAGCCTGGAGCAGGCATCAAGATTGTATTCAAATGCACTTTGAGGTGGGAAAGCAAGGAGTGAGAGCAATACAGGTGGCACCTTTGCGAAGCTTTCTGTGTGCAGAACAGATCCAGCAGCGTGTTTCAGCACTGGCCCTTCGCCTGAGGCAGCAGAGTGCAATCATTCGTGCACTGAAAACTGGGCGGCCGGACGGCCTGGAGCAGGCATCATGGATGTATTCAAATGCACTTTGAGGTGGGAAAGCAAGGAGTGAGAGCAATACAGGTGGCACCATTGCAAAGCTTACCGTATGCAGAAGAGATCCAGCAGCATCTTTCAGTCGTGGCTCTTCGCCTGTGTAAGCAGAGTCCAATCATTCGTGCACTGAAAACTGGGCAGACGGACGGCCTGGAGCAGGCATCAAGGATGTATTCAAATGCACTTTGAGGAGGGAAATCAAGGAGTGAGAGCAATACAGGTGGCACCGTTGCGAAGCTTACCGTGTGCAGGAGAGGTCCAGCAGCAACTTTCAGTCCTGGCTCTTCGCCTGTGGCAGGAGAGTCCAATCATTCGTGCACTGAAAACTGGCAGCCGGACGGCCTGGGGTAGGCATCATGGATGTATTCAAATGCCCTTTGAGGTGGGAAAGCAAGGAGTGAGAGCAATACAGGTGGCACGTTTGCGAAGCTTACCATGTGTAGAAGAGATCCAGCAGCCTCTTTCAGTCCTGGCACTTCGCCTGTGGCAGCACAGTCCAATCATTCATGCACTGAAAACTGGGCAGCCGGATTGCCTGTAGCAGGCATCAAGGATGTATTCAAATGCACTTTGAGGTGGGAAACAAGGAGTGAGATCAATACAGGTGGCACCGTTTCAAAGCATTCTCTTTGCAGAAGAGGTCCAGCAGCATCTTTCAGTCCTGGCTCTTCGCCTGTGGCAGCAGAGTCCAATCATTCGTGCACTGAAAACTGGGCAGCCGGAGGGCCTGGAGCAGGCATCAAGGATGTATTCAAATGCAGTTTGAGGTGGGAAACAAGGAGTGAGAGCAATGCAGGTGGCACCGTTGCGAAGCTTACCATGTGCAGAAGAGATCCAGCAGCATGTTTTAGCACTGGCCCTTCGCCTGCGGCAGCAGAGTGCAATCATTCGTGCACTGACAACTGGGCAGCCGGACGGCCTGGAGCAGGCATCAAGGATGTATTCAAATGCACTTTGAGGTTGGAAACAAAGAGTGAGACCAATGCAGGTGGCACCGTTGCGAAGCTTACCATATGCAGAAGAGGTCCAGCAGCACTTTTCATTCCTGGCCCTTTCCCTGTGGAAGCAGAGGGCAATCATTCGTGCACTGAAAACTGGGCGGCCGGAGGCCTGTAGCAGGCATCAAGGATGTATTCAAATGCCCTTTGAGGTGGGAAAGCAAGGAGTGACAGCAATACAGGTGGCACCGTTGCAAAGCTTACCGTATGCAGAAGAGATACAGCAGCATCTTTCAGTACTGGCTCTTCTCCTGTGGGAACAGAGTCCAATCATTCGTGCACTGAAAACTGGGCAGCCGGACGGCCTGGAGCAGGCATCAAGGATGTATTCAAATGCCCTTTGAGGAGGGATATCAAGGAGTGAGAGCAATACAGGTGGCACCGTTGCAAAGCTTACCGTGTGTAGGAGAGGTCCAGCAGCAACTTTCAGTCCTATCTGTTCGCCTGTCGGAGCGGAGTCCAAACATTCGTGCCCTGAAACCTGGGCAGCTGGCCAGCCTGGAGCAGGCATCAAGATTGTATTCAAATGCACTTTGAGGTGGGAAATCAAGGAGTGAGAGCAATACAGGTGGCACCGTTGCGAAGCTTACCGTGTGCAGGAGAGGTCCAGCAGCAACTTTCAGTCCTGGCTCTTCGCCTGTGGCAGGAGAGTCCAATCATTCGTGCACTGAAAACTGGCAGCCGGACGGCCTGGGGTAGGCATCATGGATGTATTCAAATGCCCTTTGAGGTGGGAAAGCAAGGAGTGAGAGCAATACAGGTGGCACGTTTGCGAAGCTTACCATGTGTAGAAGAGATCCAGCAGCCTCTTTCAGTCCTGGCACTTCGCCTGTGGCAGCACAGTCCAATCATTCATGCACTGAAAACTGGGCAGCCGGATTGCCTGTAGCAGGCATCAAGGATGTATTCAAATGCACTTTGAGGTGGGAAACAAGGAGTGAGATCAATACAGGTGGCACCGTTTCAAAGCATTCTCTTTGCAGAAGAGGTCCAGCAGCATCTTTCAGTCCTGGCTCTTCGCCTGTGGCAGCAGAGTCCAATCATTCGTGCACTGAAAACTGGGCAGCCGGAGGGCCTGGAGCAGGCATCAAGGATGTATTCAAATGCAGTTTGAGGTGGGAAACAAGGAGTGAGAGCAATGCAGGTGGCACCGTTGCGAAGCTTACCATGTGCAGAAGAGATCCAGCAGCATGTTTTAGCACTGGCCCTTCGCCTGCGGCAGCAGAGTGCAATCATTCGTGCACTGACAACTGGGCAGCCGGACGGCCTGGAGCAGGCATCAAGGATGTATTCAAATGCACTTTGAGGTTGGAAACAAAGAGTGAGACCAATGCAGGTGGCACCGTTGCGAAGCTTACCATATGCAGAAGAGGTCCAGCAGCACTTTTCATTCCTGGCCCTTTCCCTGTGGAAGCAGAGGGCAATCATTCGTGCACTGAAAACTGGGCGGCCGGAGGCCTGTAGCAGGCATCAAGGATGTATTCAAATGCCCTTTGAGGTGGGAAAGCAAGGAGTGACAGCAATACAGGTGGCACCGTTGCAAAGCTTACCGTATGCAGAAGAGATACAGCAGCATCTTTCAGTACTGGCTCTTCTCCTGTGGGAACAGAGTCCAATCATTCGTGCACTGAAAACTGGGCAGCCGGACGGCCTGGAGCAGGCATCAAGGATGTATTCAAATGCCCTTTGAGGAGGGATATCAAGGAGTGAGAGCAATACAGGTGGCACCGTTGCAAAGCTTACCGTGTGTAGGAGAGGTCCAGCAGCAACTTTCAGTCCTATCTGTTCGCCTGTCGGAGCGGAGTCCAAACATTCGTGCCCTGAAACCTGGGCAGCTGGCCAGCCTGGAGCAGGCATCAAGATTGTATTCAAATGCACTTTGAGGTGGGAAAGCAAGGAGTGAGAGCAATACAGGTGGCACCGTTGCAAAGCTTTCTCTGTGCAGAAGAGGTCCAGCAGCGTGTTTCAGCACTGGCCCTTCGCCTGTGGCAGCAGAGTCCAATCATTCGTGCACTGAAAACTGGGCGGCCGGACGGCCTGGAGCAGGCATCATGGATGTATTCAAATGCACTTTGAGGTGGGAAAGCAAGGAGTGAGAGCAATACAGGTGGCACCATTGCAAAGCTTACCGTATGCAGAAGAGATCCAGCAGCATCTTTCAGTCCTGGCTCTTCGCCTGTGTAAGCAGAGTCCAATCATTCGTGCACTGACAACTGGGCAGCCGGACGGCCTGGAGCGGGCATCAAGGATGTATTCAAATACCCTTTGTGGTGGGAAAGCAAGGAGTGAGAGCAATACAGGTGGCACCTTTGCGAAGCTTACCGTGTGCAGGAGAGGTCCAGCAGCAACTTTCAGTCCTATCTGTTCGCCTGTGGGAGCGGAGTCCAAACATTCGTGCCCTGAAACCTGGGCAGCTGGCCAGCCTGGAGCGGGTATCAAGGATGTATTCAAATGCCCTTTGAGGTGGGAAAGCAAGGAGTGAGAGCAATACAGGTGGCACCGTTGCAAAGCTTACCGTATCCAGAAGAGATCCAGCAGCATCTTTCAGTCCTGGCTCTTCGCCTGTGGTAGGAGAGTCCAATCATTCGTGCACTGAAAACTCGGCAGACGGACGGCCTGGAGCAGGCATCAAGTATGCATTCAAATGCACTTGGAGGTGGGAAAGCAAGGAGTGAGAGCAATACAGGTGGCACCGTTGCAAAGCTTACAGTATGCAGAAGAGCTCCAGCAGCATCTTTCAGTCCTGGCTCTTCGCCTGTGGCAGCAGAGTCCAATCATTCGTGCACTGAAAACTGGGCAGCCGGACGGCCTGGAGCAGCCATCAACGATGTATTCAAATGCCCTTTGAGGTGGGAAAGCAAGGAGTGAGAGCAATACAGGTGGCACCTTTCCGAAGTTTAGTGCGTGCAGAAGAGGTCCAGCAGCATCTTTCAGTCCTGGCTCTTCTCCTGTGGGAGCAGAGTCCAATCATTCGTGCACTGAAAACTGGGCAGCCGGACGGCCTGGAGCCGGCATCAAGGATGTATTCAAATGCCCTTTGAGGTGGGAAAGCAAGGAGTGAGAGCAATACAGGTGGCACCGTTGCAAAGCTTACCGTATCCAGAAGAGATCCAGCAGCATCTTTCAGTCCTGGTACTTCGGCTGTGGCAGCAGAGTCCAATCATTCGTGCACTGAAAACTGGGCAGCCGGAGGGCCTGGAGCAGGCATCAAGGATGTATTCAAATGCAGTTTGAGGTGGGAAACAAGGAGTGAGAGCAATGCAGGTGGCACCGTTGCGAAGCTTACCATGTGCAGAAGAGATCCAGCAGCATGTTTTAGCACTGGCCCTTCGCCTGCGGCAGCAGAGTGCAATCATTCGTGCACTGACAACTGGGCAGCCGGACGGCCTGGAGCAAGCATCACGGATGTATTCAAATGCACTTTGAGGTGGGAAAGCAAGGAGTGAGAGCAATACAGGTGGCACCTTTGCGAAGTTTACCGCGTGCAGAAGAGGTCCAGCAGCATCTTTCAGTCCTGGCTCTTCGCCTGTGGGTGCAGAGTCCAATCATTCGTGCACTGAAAACTGGGCGGCCGGAGGCCTGTAGCAGGCATCAAGGATGTATTCAAATGCCCTTTGAGGTGGGAAAGCAAGGAGTGACAGCAATACAGGTGGCACCGTTGCAAAGCTTACCGTATGCAGAAGAGATACAGCAGCATCTTTCAGTCCTGGCTCTTCTCCTGTGGGAACAGAGTCCAATCATTCGTGCACTGAAAACTGGGCAGCCGGACGGCCTGGAGCAGGCATCAAGGATGTATTCAAATGCCCTTTGAGGAGGGATATCAAGGAGTGAGAGCAATACAGGTGGCACCGTTGCAAAGCTTACCGTGTGTAGGAGAGGTCCAGCAGCAACTTTCAGTCCTATCTGTTCGCCTGTCGGAGCGGAGTCCAAACATTCGTGCCCTGAAACCTGGGCAGCTGGCCAGCCTGGAGCAGGCATCAAGATTGTATTCAAATGCACTTTGAGGTGGGAAAGCAAGGAGTGAGAGCAATACAGGTGGCACCGTTGCAAAGCTTTCTCTGTGCAGAAGAGGTCCAGCAGCGTGTTTCAGCACTGGCCCTTCGCCTGTGGCAGGAGAGTGCAATCATTCGTGCACTGAAAACTGGGCGGCCGGACGGCCTGGAGCAGGCATCATGGATGTATTCAAATGCACTTTGAGGTGGGAAAGCAAGGAGTGAGAGCAATACAGGTGGCACCATTGCAAAGCTTACCGTATGCAGAAGAGATCCAGCAGCATCTTTCAGTCCTGGCTCTTCGCCTGTGTAAGCAGAGTCCAATCATTCGTGCACTGACAACTGGGCAGCCGGACGGCCTGGAGCGGGCATCAAGGATGTATTCAAATACCCTTTGTGGTGGGAAAGCAAGGAGTGAGAGCAATACAGGTGGCACCTTTGCGAAGCTTACCGTGTGCAGGAGAGGTCCAGCAGCAACTTTCAGTCCTATCTGTTCGCCTGTGGGAGCGGAGTCCAAACATTCGTGCCCTGAAACCTGGGCAGCTGGCCAGCCTGGAGCGGGTATCAAGGATGTATTCAAATGCCCTTTGAGGTGGGAAAGCAAGGAGTGAGAGCAATACAGGTGGCACCGTTGCAAAGCTTACCGTATCCAGAAGAGATCCAGCAGCATCTTTCAGTCCTGGCTCTTCGCCTGTGGTAGGAGAGTCCAATCATTCGTGCACTGAAAACTCGGCAGACGGACGGCCTGGAGCAGGCATCAAGTATGCATTCAAATGCACTTTGAGGTGGGAAAGCAAGGAGTGAGAGCAATACAGGTGGCACCGTTGCAAAGCTTACAGTATGCAGAAGAGTTCCAGCAGCATCTTTCAGTCCTGGCTCTTCGCCTGTGGCAGCAGAGTCCAATCATTCGTGCACTGAAAACTGGGCAGCCGGACGGCCTGGAGCAGCCATCAACGATGTATTCAAATGCCCTTTGAGGTGGGAAAGCAAGGAGTGAGAGCAATACAGGTGGCACCTTTCCGAAGTTTAGTGCGTGCAGAAGAGGTCCAGCAGCATCTTTCAGTCCTGGCTCTTCTCCTGTGGGAGCAGAGTCCAATCATTCGTGCACTGAAAACTGGGCAGCCGGACGGCCTGGAGCCGGCATCAAGGATGTATTCAAATGCCCTTTGAGGTGGGAAAGCAAGGAGTGAGAGCAATACAGGTGGCACCGTTGCAAAGCTTACCGTATCCAGAAGAGATCCAGCAGCATCTTTCAGTCCTGGTACTTCGGCTGTGGCAGCAGAGTCCAATCATTCGTGCACTGAAAACTGGGCAGCCGGAGGGCCTGGAGCAGGCATCAAGGATGTATTCAAATGAACTTTGAGGTGGGAAACAAGGAGTGAGACCAATGCAGGTGGCACCGTTGCGAAGCTTACCGTGTGCTGAACAGATCCAGCAGCATGTTTTAGCACTCCCTCTTCGCCTGTGGCAGCAGAGTCCAATCATTCGTGCACTGAAAACTGGGCAGCCGGACGGCCTGGAGCAGGCATCAAGGATGTATTCAAATGCACTTTGAGGTTGGAAACAAGGAGTGAGACCAATGCAGGTGGCACCTTTTCGAAGCTTACCATGTGCAGAAGAGGTCCAGCAGCACTTTTTATTCCTGGCCCTTTCCCTGTGGAAGCAGATTGCAATCATTCGTGCACTGACAACTGGGCAGCCGGACGGCCTGGAGCAGGCATCAAGGATGTATTCAAATGCACTTTGAGGAGGGAAATCAAGGAGTGAGAGCAATACAGGTGGCACCGTTGCGAAGCTTACCGTGTGCAGGAGAGGTCCAGCAGCAACTTTCAGTCCTGGCTCTTCGCCTGTCGGAGCGGAGTCCAAACATTCGTGCCCTGAAACCTGGGCAGCTGGCCAGCCTGGAGCAGGCATCAAGATTGTATTCAAATGCACTTTGAGGTGGGAAAGCAAGGAGTGAGAGCAATACAGGTGGCACCTTTGCGAAGCTTTCTGTGTGCAGAACAGATCCAGCAGTGTGTTTCAGCACTGGCCCTTCGCCTGTGGCAGCAGAGTGCAATCATTCGTGCACTGAAAACAGGGCGGGCGGACGGCCTGGAGCAGGCATCATGGATGTATTCAAATGCACTTTGAGGTGGGAAAGCAAGGAGTGAGAGCAATACAGGTGGCACCATTGCAAAGCTTACCGTATGCAGAAGTGATCCACCAGCATCTTTCAGTCGTGGCTCTTCGCCTGTGTAAGCAGAGTCCAATCATTCGTGCACTGACAACTGGGCAACCGGACGGCCTGGAGCAGGCATCAAGGATGTATTCAAATGCACTTTGAGGTGGGAAAGCAAGGAGTGAGAGCAATACAGGTGGCACCGTTTCAAAGCTTTCTCTGTGCAGAAGAGGTCCAGCAGCATCTTTCAGTCCTGGCTCTTCTCCTGTGGCAGGAGAGTCCAATCATTCGTGCACAGAAAACTGGGCAGCAGGACGGCCTGGAGCAGGCATCAAGGATGTATTCAAATGCCCTTTGAGGTGGGAAAGCAAGGAGTGAGAGCAATACAGGTGGCACCGTTGCAAAGCTTACTGTATCCAGAAGAGATCCAGCAGCATCTTTAAGTCCTGGCTCTGCGCCTGCGGCAGCAGAGTCCAATCATTCGTGCACCTAAAACTGGGCAGACGGACGGCCTGAAGCAGGCATCAAGATTGTTTTCAAATGCACTTTGAGGTGGGAAAGCAAGGAGTGAGAGCAATACAGGTGGCACCTTTGCGAAGCTTACAGTATGCAGAAGAGATCCAGCAGCGTGTTTCTGCACTGGCCCTTCGCCTGTGGCAGCAGAGTGCAATCATTCGTGCACTGAAAACTGGGCAGACGGACGGCCTGGAGCAGGCATCATGGATGTATTCAAATGCACTTTGAGGTGGGAAAGCAAGGAGTGAGAGCAATACAGGTGGCACCGTTGCAAAGCTTACCGTATGCAGAAGAGATCCAGCAGCATCTTTCAGTCGTGGCTCTTCGCCTGTGGCAGCAGACTCCAATCATTCGTGCACTGACAACTGGGAAGCCGGAGGGCCTGTAGCAGGCATCAAGGATGTATTCAAATGCACTTTGAGGTTGGAAACAAGGAGTGAGACCAATGCAGGTGGCACCTTTTCGAAGCTTACCATGTGCAGAAGAGGTCCAGCAGCACTTTTCATTCCTGGCCCGTTCCCTGTGGAAGCAGAGTGCAATCATTCGTGCACTGACAACTGGGCAGCCGGACGGCCTGGAGCAGGCATCATGGATGTATTCAAATGCACTTTGAGGAGGGAAATCAAGGAGTGAGAGCAATACAGGTGGCACCGTTGCGAAGCTTACCGTGTGCAGGAGAGGTCCAGCAGCAAATTTCAGTCCTGGCTCTTCGCCTGTGGGAGCAGAGTCCAATCATTCGTGCACTGAAAACTGGGCAGCCGGACGGCCTGGAGCAGCCATCAAGGATGTATTCAAATGCACTTTGAGGTGGGAAAGAAATGAGTGAGACCAATACAGGTGGCACCGTTGCAAAGCTTACCGTATCCAGAAGAGATCCAGCAGCATCTTTCAGTCCTGGCTCTTCGCCTGTGGCAGCAGAGTCCAATCATTCGTGCACCTAAAACTGGGCAGACGGACGGCCTGGAGCAGGCATCAAGTATGCATTCAAATGCACTTGGAGGTGCGAAAGCAAGGAGTGAGAGCAATACAGGTGGCACCGTTGCAAAGCTTACAGTATGCAGAAGAGTTCCAGCAGCATCTTTCAGTCCTCGCTCTTCGCCTGTGGCAGCAGAGTCCAATCATTCGTGCACTGAAAACTGGGCAGCCGGACGGCCTGGAGCAGGCATCAAGGATGTATTCAAATGCACTTTGAGGTGGGAAAGCAAGGAGTGAGAGCAATACAGGTGGCACGTTTGCGAAGCTTACCATGTGCAGAAGAGATCCAGCAGCATCTTTCAGTCCTGGCTCTTCGCCTGTGGGAGCAGAGTCCAATCATTCGTGCACTGAAAACTGGGCAGCCGGACGGCCTGGAGCAGGCATCAAGGATGTATTCAAATGCCCTTTGAGGTGGGAAAGCAACGAGTGAGAGCAATACAGGTGGCACCGTTGCAAAGCATACCGTATGCAGAAGAGATCCAGCAGCATCTTTCAGTCCTGGCTCTTCGCCTGTGGGAGCAGAGTCCAATCATTCGTGCACTGAAAACTGGGCAGCCGGACGGCCTGGAGCAGGCATCAAGGATGTATTCAAATGCACTTTGAGGTGGGAAACAAGGAGTGAGACTAATGCAGGTGGCACCGTTGCGAAGCTTACCGTGTGCTGAACAGATCCAGCAGCATGTTTTAGCACTCCCTCTTCGCCTGTGGGAGCAGAGTCCAGTCATTCGTGCACTGAAAACTGGGCAGCCGGAGGGCCTGGAGCAGGCATCAAGGATGTATTCAACTGCACATTGAGGTTGGAAACAAGGAGTGAGACCAATGCAGGTGGCAACTTTGCAAAGCTTACCATGTGCAGAAGAGATCCAGCAGCATCTTTCAGTCCTGGCTCTTCGCCTGTGGGAGCAGAGTCCAATCATTCGTGCACTGAAAACTGGGCAGCCGGACGGCCTGGAGCAGGCATCAAGGATGTATTCAAATGCACTTTGAGGTGGGAAAGCAACGAGTGAGAGCAATACAGGTGGCACCGTTGCAAAGCTTTCGTATGCAGAAGAGATCCAGCAGCATCTTTCAGTCCTGGCTCTTCGCCTGTGGTAGGAGAGTCCAATCATTCGTGCACTGAAAACTGGGCAGCCGGAGGGCCTGGAGCAGGCATCAAGGATGTATTCAACTGCACATTGAGGTTGGAAACAAGGAGTGAGACCAATGCAGGTGGCAACTTTGCAAAGCTTACCATGTGCAGAAGAGGTCCAGCAGCACTTTTCATTCCTGGCCCTTTCCCTGTGGAAGCAGATTGCAATCATTCGTGCACTGACAACTGGGCAGCCGGACGGCCTGGAGCAGGCATCAAGGATGTATTCAAATGCCCTTTGAGGAGGGATATCAAGGAGTGAGAGCAATACAGGAGGCACCGTTGCGAAGCTTACCGTGTGCAGGAGAGGTCCAGCAGCAACTTTCAGTCCTGGCTCTTCGACTGTCGGAGCAGAGTCCAAACATTCGTGCCCGGAAACCTGGGCAGCTGGCCAGCCTGGAGCAGGCATCAAGATTTTATTCAAATGCACTTTGAGGTGGGAAAGCAAGGAGTGAGAGCAATACAGGTGGCACCGTTGTAAAGCTTTCCGTGTGCAGAAGAGGTCCAGCAGCGTGTTTCAGCACTGGCCCTTCGCCTGTGGCAGCAGAGTCCAATCATTCGTGCACTGAAAACTGGGCGGCCGGATGGCCTGGAGCAGGCATCATGGATGTATTCAAATGCACTTTGAGGTGGGAAAGCAAGGAGTGAGAGCAATACAGGTGGCACCATTGCAAAGCTTACCGTATGCAGAAGAGATCCAGCAGCATCTTTCAGTCGTGGCTCTTCGCCTGTGTAAGCAGATTCCAATCATTCGTGCACTGACAACTGGGCAGCCGGACGGCCTGGAGCAGGCATCAAGGATGTATTCAAATGCACTTTGAGGTTGGAAACAAGGAGTGAGACCAATGCAGGTGGCACCTTTTCGAAGCTTACCATGTGCAGAAGAGGTCCAGCAGCACTTTTCATTCCTGGCCCTTTCCCTGTGGAAGCAGAGTGCAATCATTCATGAACTGACAACTGGGCAGCCGGACGGCCTGGAGCAGGCATCAAGGATGTATTCATATGCACTTTGAGGAGGGAAATCAAGGAGTGAGAGCAATACAGGTGGCACCGTTGCGAAGCTTACCGTGTGCAGGAGAGGTCCAGCAGCAAATTTCAGTCCTGGCACTTCGCCTGTGGCAGCACAGTCCAATCATTCGTGCACTGAAAACTGGGCAGCCTTACGGCCTGGAGCGGGCATCAAGGATGTATTCAAATGCACTTTGAGGTGGGAAAGCAAGGAGTGAGAGCAATACAGGTGGCACCGTTGCAAAGCTTACCGTATCCAGAAGAGATCCAGCAGCATCTTTCAGTCCTGGCTCTTCGCCTGTGGCAGCAGAGTCCAATCATTCGTGCACTGAAAACTGGGCATCCGGACGGCCTGGAGCAGGCATCAAGGATGTATTCAAATGCCCTTTGAGGTGGGAAAGCAAGGAGTGAGAGCAATACAGGTGGCACCGTTGCAAAGCTTACCGTATCCAGAAGAGATCCAGCAGCATCTTTCAGTCCTGGCTCTTCGCCTGTGGCAGCAGAGTCCAATCATTCGTGCACTGACAACTGGGCAGCCGGACGGCCTGGATCAGGCATCAAGGATGTATTCAAATGCACTTTGAGGTTGGAAACAAGGAGTGAGACCAATGCAGGTGGCACCTTTTCGAAGCTTACCATGTGCAGAAGAGGTCCAGCAGCACTTTTCATTCCTGGCCCTTTCCCTGAAGAAGCAGAGTGCAATCATTCATGCACTGACAACTGGGCAGCCGGACGGCCTGGAGCAGGCATCAAGGATGTATTCATATGCACTTTGAGGAGGGAAATCAAGGAGTGAGAGCAATACAGGTGGCACCGTTGCGAAGCTTACCGTGTGCAGGAGAGGTCCAGCAGCAAATTTCAGTCCTGGCACTTCGCCTGTGGCAGCACAGTCCAATCATTCGTGCACTGAAAACTGGGCAGCCGGACGGCCTGGAGCAGGCATCAAGGATGTATTCAAATGCACTTTGAGGTGGGAAAGCAAGGAGTGAGAGCAATACAGGTGGCACGTTTGCGAAGCTTACCATGTGCAGAACAGATCCAGCAGCATCTTTCATTCCTGGCTCTTCGCCTGTGGGAGCAGAGTCCAATCATTCGTGCACTGAAAACTGGGCAGCCGGACGGCCTGGAGCAGGCATCAAGGATGTATTCAAATGCCCTTTGAGGTGGGAAAGCAAGGAGTGAGAGCAATACAGGTGGCACCTTTGCGAAGTTTAGTGCGTGCAGAAGAGGTCCAGCAGCATCTTTCAGTCCTGGCTCTTCGCCTGTGGCAGCAGAGTCCAATCATTCGTGCACTGAAAACTGGGCAGCCGGACGGCCTGGAGCAGGCATCAAGGATGTATTCAAATGCACTTTGAGGTGGGAAAGCAAGGAGTGAGAGCAATACAGGTGGCACCGTTTCAAAGCTTTCTCTGTGCAGAAGAGGTCCAGCAGCATCTTTCAGTCCTGGCTCTTCTCCTGTGGCGGGAGAGTGCAATCATTCGTGCACAGAAAACTGGGCAGCCTTACGGCCTGGAGCGGGCATCAAGGATGTATTCAAATGCACTTTGAGGTGGGAAAGCAAGGAGTGAGAGCAATACAGGTGGCACCGTTGCAAAGCTTACCGTATCCAGAAGAGATCCAGCAGCATATTTCAGTCCTGGCTCTTCGCCTGTGGCAGCAGAGTCCAATCATTCGTGCACTGAAAACTGGGCATCCGGACGGCCTGGAGCAGGCATCAAGGATGTATTCAAATGCACTTTGAGGTGGGAAAGCAAGGAGTGAGAGCAATACAGGTGGCACGTTTGCGAAGCTTACCATGTGCAGAAGAGATCCAGCAGCATCTTTCAGTCCTGGCTCTTCGGCTGTGGCAGCAGAGTCCAATCATTCGTGCACTGAAAACTGGGCAGCCGGACGGCCTGGAGCATTCATCAAGGATGTATTCAAATGCCCTTTGAGGTGGGAAAGCAAGGAGTGAGAGCAATACAGGTGGCACCGTTGCAAAGCTTTCTCTGTGCAGAAGAGGTCCAGCAGCATCTTTCAGTCCTGGCTCTTCGCCTGTGGCAGGAGAGTCCAATCATTCGTGCAGTGAAAACTGGGCAGCCGGACGGCCTGGAGCAGGCATCAAGGATGTATTCAAATGCACTTTGAGGTGGGAAACAAGGAGTGAGACCAATGCAGGTGGCACCGTTGCGAAGCTTACCGTGTGCTGAACAGATCCAGCAGCATGTTTTAGCACTGGCTCTTCGCCTGTGGCAGCAGAGTCCAATCATTCGTGCAATGAAAACTGGGCAGCCGGACGGCCTGGAGCAGGCATCAAGGATGTATTCAACTGCACTTTGAGGTTGGAAACAAGGAGTGAGACCAATGCAGGTGGCACCTTTTCGAAGCTTACCATGTGCAGAAGAGGTCCAGCAGCACTTTTCATTCCTGGCCCTTTCCCTGTGGAAGCAGATTGCAATCATTCGTGCACTGACAACTGGGCAGCCGGACGGCCTGGAGCAGGCATCAAGGATGTATTCAAATGCCCTTTGAGGTGGGAAATCAAGGAGTGAGAGCAGTACAGGTGGCACCGTTGCGAAGCTTACCGTGTGCAGGAGAGGTCCAGCAGCAACTTTCAGTCCTGGCTCTTCGCCTGTCGGAGCGGAGTCCAAACATTCGTGCCCTGAAACCTGGGCAGCTGGCCAGCCTGGAGCAGGCATGAAGATTGTATTCAAATGCACTTGGAGGTGGGAAAGCAAGGAGTGAGAGCAATACAGGTGGCACCTTTGCGAAGCTTTCTGTGTGCAGAACAGTTCCAGCAGCGAGTTTCAGCACTGGCCCTTCTCCTGTGGCAGCAGAGTGCAATCATTCGTGCACTGAAAACTGGGCAGCCGGACGGCCTGGAGCAGGCATCATGGATGTATTCAAATGCACTTTGAGGTGGGAAAGCAAGGAGTGAGAGCAATACAGGTGGCACCATTGCAAAGCTTACCGTATGCAGAAGAGATCCAGCAGCATCTTTCAGTCGTGGCTCTTCGCCTGTGTAAGCAGAGTCCAATCATTCGTGCACTGACAACTGGGCAACCGGACGGCCTGGAGCAGGCATCAAGGATGTATTCAAATGCACTTTGAGGTGGGAAAGCAAGGAGTGAGAGCAATACAGGTGGCACCGTTGCAAAGCTTTCTCTGTGCAGAAGAGGTCCAGCAGCATCTTTCAGTCCTGGCTCTTCTCCTGTGGCAGGAGAGTCCAATCATTCGTGCACAGAAAACTGGGCAGCCGGATGGCCTGGAGCGGGAATCAAGGATGTATTCAAATGCCCTTTGAGGTGGGAAAGCAAGGAGTGAGAGCAATACAGGTGGCACCGTTGCAAAGCTTACCGTATCCAGAAGAGATCCAGCAGCATCTTTCAGTCCTGGCTCTTCGCCTGTGGCAGCAGAGTCCAATCATTCGTGCACCTAAAACTGGGCAGACGGACGGCCTGGAGCAGGCATCAAGTATGCATTCAAATGCACTTGGAGGTGGGAAAGCAAGGAGTGAGAGCAATACAGGTGGCACCTTTGCAAAGCTTACAGTATGCAGAAGAGATCCAGCAGCATCTTTCAGTCCTGGCTCTTCGCCTGTGGCAGCAGAGTCCAATCATTCGTGCACTGAAAACTGGGCATCCGGACGGCCTGGAGCAGGCATCAAGGATGTATTCAAATGCACTTTGAGGTTGGAAACAAGGAGTGAGACCAATGCAGGTGGCACCTTTTCGAAGCTTACCATGTGCAGAAGAGGTCCAACAGCACTTTTCATTCCTCGCCCTTTCCCTGTGGAAGCAGAGTGCAATCATTCGTGCACTGACAAATGGGCAGCCGGACGGCCTGGAGCAGGCATCAAGGATGTATTCAAATGCACATTGAGGAGGGAAATCAAGGAGTGAGAGCAATACAAGTGGCACCGTTGCGAAGCTTACCGTGTGCAGGAGAGGTCCAGCAGCAACTTTCAGTCCTGGCTCTTCGCCTGTGGCAGGAGAGTCCAATCATTCGTGCACTGAAAACTGGGCAGCCGGACGGCCTGGAGCAGGCATCAAGGATGTATTCAAATGCACATTGAGGAGGGAAATCAAGGAGTGAGAGCAATACAAGTGGCACCGTTGCGAAGTTTACCGTGTGCAGGAGAGGTCCAGCAGCAACTTTCAGTCCTGGCTCTTCGCCTGTGGCAGGAGAGTCCAATCATTCGTGCACTGAAAACTGGGCAGCCGGACGGCCTGTAGCAGCCATCAACGATGTATTCAAATGCACTTTGAGGTGGGAAAGAAATGAGTGAGACCAATACAGGTGGCACCGTTGCGAAGCTTACCATGTGCAGGAGAGTTTCAGCAGCATGTTTCAGCACTGGCTCTTCGCCTGTGGGAGCGGAGTCCAAACATTCGTGCCCTGAAACCTGGGCAGCTGGCCAGCCTGGAGCAGGCATCAAGGATGTATTCAAATGCCCTTTGAGGTGGGAAAGCAAGGAGTGAGAGCAATACAGGCGGTACCGTTGCAAAGCTTACCGTATCCAGAAGAGATCCAGCAGCATCTTTCAGTCCTGGCTCTTCGCCTGTGTAAGCAGAGTCCAATCATTCGTGCACTGACAACTGGGCAGCCGGACGGCCTAGAGCAGGCATCAAGGATGTATTCAAATGCACTTTGAGGTGGGGAAGCAAGGAGTGCGAGCAATACAGGTGGCACCGTTTCAAAGCTTTCTCTGTGCAGAAGAGGTCCAGCAGCATCTTTCAGTCCTGGCTCTTCTCCTGTGGCAGGAGAGTCCAATCATTCCTGCACAGACAACTGGGCAGCCGGACGGCCTGGAGCGGGCATCAAGGATGTATTCAAATGCCCTTTGAGGTGGGAAAGCAAGGAGTGAGAGCAATACAGGTGGCACCGTTGCAAAGCTTACCGTATCCAGAAGAGATCCAGCAGCATCTTTCAGTCCTGGCTCTTCGCCTGTGGCAGCAGAGTCCAATCATTCGTGCACCTAAAACTGGGCAGCCGGACGGCCTGGAGCAGATATCAAGTATGCATTCAAATGCACTTGGAGGTGGGAAAGCAAGGAGTGAGAGCAATACAGGTGGCACCGTTGCAAAGCTTACAGTATGCAGAAGAGTTCCAACAGCATCTTTCAGTCCTGGCTCTTCGCCTGTGGGAGCAGAGTCCAATCATTCGTGCACTGAAAACTGGGCATCCGGACGGCCTGGAGCAGGCATCAAGGATGTATTCAAATGCCCTTTGAGGTGGGAAAGCAAGGAGTGAGAGCAATACAGGTGGCACCGTTGCAAAGCTTACCGTATCCAGAAGAGATCCAGCAGCATCTTTCAGTCCTGGCTCTTCGCCTGTGGCAGCAGAGTGCAATCATTCGTGCACTGACAACTGGGCAGCCGGAGGGCCTGGAGCAGGCATCAAGGATGTATTCAAATGCACTTTCAGGTTGGAAACAAGGAGTGAGACCAATGCAGGTGGCACCTTTTCGAAGCTTACCATGTGCAGCAGAGGTCCAGCAGCACTTTTCATTCCTGGCCCTTTCCCTGTGGAAGCAGAGTGCAATCATTCATGCACTGACAACTGGGCAGCCGGACGGCCTGGAGCAGGCATCAAGGATGTATTCAAATGCCCTTTGAGGTGGGAAATCAAGGAGTGAGAGCAATACAGGTGGCACCGTTGCGAAGCTTACCGTGTGCAGGAGAGGTCCAGCAGCAAATTTCAGTCCTGGCACTTCGCCTGTGGCAGCACAGTCCAATCATTCGTGCACTGAAAACTGGGCAGCCGGACGGCCTGGAGCAGGCATCAAGGATGTATTCAAATGCACTTTGAGGTGGGAAAGCAAGGAGTGAGAGCAATACAGGTGGCACGTTTGCGAAGCTTACCATGTGCAGAAGAGATCCAGCAGCATCTTTCAGTCCTGGCTCTTCGCCTGTGGGAGCAGAGTCCAATCATTCGTGCACTGAAAACTGGGCATCCGGACGGCCTGGAGCAGGCATCAAGGATGTATTCAAATGCACTTTGAGGTGGGAAAGCAAGGAGTGAGAGCAATACAGGTGGCACCTTTGCGAAGTTTACCGCGTGCAGAAGAGGTCCAGCAGCATCTTTCAGTCCTGGCTCTTCGCCTGTGGGTGCAGAGTCCAATAATTCGTGCACTGACAACTGGGCAGCCGGACGGCCTGGAGCAGGCATCAAGGATGTATTCAAATGCACTTTGAGGTGGGAAAGCAAGGAGTGAGAGCAATACAGGTGGCACCGTTTCAAAGCTTTCTCTGTGCAGAAGAGGCCCAGCAGCATCTTTCAGTCCTTTCTCTTCGCCTGTGGCAGGAGAGTGCAATCATTCGTGCACTGAAAACTGGGCAGCCTTACGGCCTGGAGCGGGCATCAAGGATGTATTCAAATGCACTTTGAGGTTGGAAACAAGGAGTGAGACCAATGCAGGTGGCACCTTTTCGAAGCTTACCATGTGCAGAAGAGGTCCAGCAGCACTTTTCATTCCTGGCCCTTTCCCTGTGGAAGCAGAGTGCAATCATTCGTGCACTGACAACTGGGCAACCCGACGGCCTGGAGCAGGCATCATGGATGTATTCAAATGCCCTTTGAGGTGGGAAAGCAAGGAGTGAGAGCAATACAGGTGGCACCGTTGCAAAGCTTACCGTATCCAGAAGAGATCCAGCAGCATTTTTCAGTCGTGGCTCTTCGCCTGTGGCAGCAGTGTCCAATCAGTCGTGCAATGAAAACTGGGCAGCCGGACGGCCTGGATCAGGCATCAAGGATGTATTCAAATGCACTTTGAGGTTGGAAACAAGGAGTGAGACCAATGCAGGTAGCACCTTTTCGAAGCTTACCATGTGCAGAAGAGGTCCAGCAGCACTTTTCATTCCTGGCCCTTTCCCTGTGGAAGCAGAGTGCAATCATTCGTGCACTGACAACTGGGCAGCCGGACGGCCTGGAGCAGGCATCAAGGATGTATTCAAATGCCCTTTGAGGAGGGAAATCAAGGAGTGAGAGCAATACAGGTGGCACCGTTGCGAAGCTTACCGTGTGCAGGAGAGGTCCAGCAGCAACTTTCAGTCCTGGCTCTTCGCCTGTGGGAGCAGAGTCCAATCATTCGTGCACAGAAAACTGGGCGGCTGGACGGCCTGGAGCGGGCATCAAGGATGTATTCAAATGCCCTTTGAGGTGGGAAAGCAAGGAGTGAGAGCAATACAGGTGGCACCGTTGCAAAGCTTACCGTATCCAGAAGAGATCCAGCAGCATCTTTCAGTCCTGGCTCTTCGCCTGTGGCAGCAGAGTCCAATCATTCGTGCACCTAAAACTGGGCAGACGGACGGCCTGGAGCAGGCATCAAGTATGCATTCAAATGCACTTGGAGGTGCGAAAGCAAGGAGTGAGAGCAATACAGGTGGCACCGTTGCAAAGCTTACAGTATGCAGAAGAGTTCCAGGAGCATCTTTCAGTCCTCGCTCTTCGCCTGTGGGAGCAGAGTCCAATCATTCGTGCACTGAAAACTGGGCAGCCGGACGGCCTGGAGCAGGCATCAAGGATGTATTCAAATGCACTTTGAGGTGGGAAAGCAAGGAGTGAGAGCAATACAGGTGGCACCGTTGCAAAGCTTACCGTATGCAGAAGAGATCCAGCAGCATCTTTCAGTCCTGGCTCTTCGCCTGTGGGAGCAGAGTCCAATCATTCGTGCACTGAAAACTGGGCAGCCGGACGGCCTGGAGCAGGCATCAAGGATGTATTCAAATGCACTTTGAGGTGGGAAAAAAGGAGTGAGACCAATGCAGGTGGCAGCGTTGCGAAGCTTACCGTGTGCAGAGCAGATCCAGCAGCATGTTTTAGCACTCCCTCTTCGCCTGTGGGAGCAGAGTCCAGTCATTCGTGCACTGAAAACTGGGCAGCCGGAGGGCCTGGAGCAGGCATCAAGGATGTATTCAACTGCACATTGAGGTTGGAAACAAGGAGTGAGACCAATGCAGGTGGCAACTTTGGAAAGCTTACCATGTGCAGAAGAGGTCCAGCAGCACTTTTCATTCCTGGCCCTTTCCCTGTGGAAGCAGATTGCAATCATTCGTGCACTGACAACTGGGCAGCCGGACGGCCTGGAGCAGGCATCAAGGATGTATTCAAATGCCCTTTGAGGTGGGAAAGCAAGGAGTGAGAGCAATACAGGTGGCACCGTTGCAAAGCTTACCGTGTGCAGGAGAGGTCCAGCAGCAACTTTCAGTCCTGGCTCTTCGCCTGTGGCAGCAGAGTCCAATCATTCGTGCACTGAAAACTGGGCAGCCGGACGGCCTGGAGCAGCCATCAACGATGTATTCAAATGCACTTTGAGGTGGGAAAGCAAGGAGTGAGAGCAATTCAGTTGGCACCGTTGCAAAGCTTTCTCTGTGCAGAAGAGGTCCAGCAGCGTGTTTCAGCACTGGCCCTTCGCCTGTGGCAGCAGAGTCCAATCATTCGTGCACTGAAAACTGGGCGGCCGGATGGCCTGGAGCAGGCATCATGGATGTATTCAAATGCACTTTGAGGTGGGAAAGCAAGGAGTGAGAGCAATACAGGTGGCACCATTGCAAAGCTTACCGTATGCAGAAGAGATCCAGCAGCATCTTTCAGTCGTGGCTCTTCGCCTGTGTAAGCAGATTCCAATCATTCGTGCACTGACAACTGGGCAGCCGGACGGCCTAGAGCAGGCATCAAGGATGTATTCAAATGCACTTTGAGGTGGGAAAGCAAGGAGTGAGAGCAATACAGGTGGCACCGTTTCAAAGCTTTCTCTGTGCAGAAGAGGTCCAGCAGCATGTTTTAGCACTGGCTCTTCGCCTGTGGCAGCAGAGTCCAAGCATTCATGCACAGAAAACTGGGCAGCCAGACGGCCTGGAGCGGGCATCAAGGATGTATTCAAATGCCCTTTGAGGTGGGAAAGCAAGGAGTGAGAGCAATACAGGTGGCACCGTTGCAAAGCTTACCGTATCCAGAAGAGATCCAGCAGCATCTTTCAGTCCTGGCTCTTCGCCTGTGGCAGCAGAGTCCAATCATTCGTGCACCGAAAACTGGGCATCCGGACGGCCTGGAGCAGGCATCAAGTGTGCATTCAAATGCACTTGGAGGTGGGAAAGCAAGGAGTGAGAGCAATACAGGTGGCACCGTTGCAAAGCTTACAGTATGCAGAAGAGTTCCAACAGCATCTTTCAGTCCTGGCTCTTCGCCTGTGGCAGCAGAGTCCAATCATTCGTGCACTGAAAAATGGGCAGCCGGACGGCCTGGAGCAGGCATCAAGGATGTATTCAAATGCCCTTTGAGGTGGGAAAGCAAGGAGTGAGAGCAATACAGGTGGCACCGTTGCAAAGCTTACCGTATCCAGAAGAGATCCAGCAGCCTCTTTCAGTCCTGGCTCTTCGCCTGTGGCAGCAGAGCCCAATCATTCGTGCACTGACAACTGGGCAGCCGGACGGCCTGGAGCAGGCATCAAGGATGTATTCAAATGCACTTTGAGGTTGGAAACAAGGAGTGAGACCAATGCAGGTGGCACCTTTTCGAAGCTTACCATGTGCAGAAGAGGTCCAGCAGCACTTTTCATTCCTGGCCCTTTCCCTGTGGAAGCAGAGTGCAATCATTCATGCACTGACAACTGGGCAGCCGGACGGCCTGGAGCAGGCATCAAGGATGTATTCATATGCACTTTGAGGAGGGAAATCAAGGAGTGAGAGCAATACAGGTGGCACCGTTGCGAAGCTTACCGTGTGCAGGAGAGGTCCAGCAGCAAATTTCAGTCCTGGCACTTCGCCTGTGGCAGCACAGTCCAATCATTCGTGCACTGAAAACTGGGCAGCCGGACGGCCTGGAGCAGGCATCAAGGATGTATTCAAATGCACTTTGAGGTGGGAAAGCAAGGAGTGAGAGCAATACAGGTGGCACGTTTGCGAAGCTTACCATGTGCAGAAGAGATCCAGCAGCATCTTTCATTCCTGGCTCTTCGCCTGTGGGAGCAGAGTCCAATCATTCGTGCACTGAAAACTGGGCAGCCGGACGGCCTGGAGCAGGCATCAAGGATGTATTCAAATGCCCTTTGAGGAGGGAAAGCAAGGAGTGAGAGCAATACAGGTGGCACCTTTGCGAAGTTTAGTGCGTGCAGAAGAGGTCCAGCAGCATCTTTCAGTCCTGGCTCTTCGCCTGTGGGTGCAGAGTCCAATCATTCGTGCACTGACAACTGGGCAGCCGGACGGCCTGGAGCAGGCATCAAGGATGTATTCAAATGCACTTTGAGGTGGGAAAGCAAGGAGTGAGAGCAATACAGGTGGCACCGTTTCAAAGCTTTCTCTGTGCAGAAGAGGTCCAGCAGCATCTTTCAGTCCTGGCTCTCCGCCTGTGGCAGGAGAGTGCAATCATTCGTGCACAGAAAACTGGGCAGCCGGACGGCCTGGTGCGGGTATCAAGGATGTATTCAAATGCCCTTTGAGTTGGGAAAGCAAGGAGTGAGAGCAATACAGGTGGCACCGTTGCAAAGCTTACCGTATCCAGAAGAGATCCAGCAGCATATTTCAGTCCTGGCTCTTCGCCTGTGGCAGCAGAGTCCAATCATTCGTGCACTGAAAACTGGGCATCCGGACGGCCTGGAGCAGGCATCAAGGATGTATTCAAATGCACTTTGAGGTGGGAAAGCAAGGAGTGAGAGCAATACAGGTGGCACGTTTGCGAAGCTTACCATGTGCAGAAGAGATCCAGCAGCATCTTTCAGTCCTGGCTCTTCGGCTGTGGCAGCAGAGTCCAATCATTCGTGCACTGAAAACTGGGCAGCCGGACGGCCTGGAGCAGGCATCAAGGATGTATTCAAATGCCCTTTGAGGTGGGAAAGCAAGGAGTGAGAGCAATACAGGTGGCACCGTTTCAAAGCTTTCTCTGTGCAGAAGAGGCCCAGCAGCATCTTTCAGTCCTTTCTCTTCGCCTGTGGCAGGAGAGTGCAATCATTCGTGCACTGAAAACTGGGCAGCCTTACGGCCTGGAGCGGGCATCAAGGATGTATTCAAATGCACTTTGAGGTTGGAAACAAGGAGTGAGACCAATGCAGGTGGCACCTTTTCGAAGCTTACCATGTGCAGAAGAGGTCCAGCAGCACTTTTCATTCCTGGCCCTTTCCCTGTGGAAGCAGAGTGCAATCATTCGTGCACTGACAACTGGGCAACCCGACGGCCTGGAGCAGGCATCATGGATGTATTCAAATGCCCTTTGAGGTGGGAAAGCAAGGAGTGAGAGCAATACAGGTGGCACCGTTGCAAAGCTTACCGTATCCAGAAGAGATCCAGCAGCATTTTTCAGTCGTGGCTCTTCGCCTGTGGCAGCAGTGTCCAATCAGTCGTGCAATGAAAACTGGGCAGCCGGACGGCCTGGATCAGGCATCAAGGATGTATTCAAATGCACTTTGAGGTTGGAAACAAGGAGTGAGACCAATGCAGGTAGCACCTTTTCGAAGCTTACCATGTGCAGAAGAGGTCCAGCAGCACTTTTCATTCCTGGCCCTTTCCCTGTGGAAGCAGAGTGCAATCATTCGTGCACTGACAACTGGGCAGCCGGACGGCCTGGAGCAGGCATCAAGGATGTATTCAAATGCCCTTTGAGGAGGGAAATCAAGGAGTGAGAGCAATACAGGTGGCACCGTTGCGAAGCTTACCGTGTGCAGGAGAGGTCCAGCAGCAACTTTCAGTCCTGGCTCTTCGCCTGTGGGAGCAGAGTCCAATCATTCGTGCACAGAAAACTGGGCGGCTGGACGGCCTGGAGCGGGCATCAAGGATGTATTCAAATGCCCTTTGAGGTGGGAAAGCAAGGAGTGAGAGCAATACAGGTGGCACCGTTGCAAAGCTTACCGTATCCAGAAGAGATCCAGCAGCATCTTTCAGTCCTGGCTCTTCGCCTGTGGCAGCAGAGTCCAATCATTCGTGCACCTAAAACTGGGCAGACGGACGGCCTGGAGCGGGAATCAAGGATGTATTCAAATGCCCTTTGAGGTGGGAAAGCAAGGAGTGAGAGCAATACAGGTGGCACCGTTGCAAAGCTTACCGTATCCAGAAGAGATCCAGCAGCATCTTTCAGTCCTGGCTCTTCGCCTGTGGCAGCAGAGTCCAATCATTCGTGCACCTAAAACTGGGCAGACGGACGGCCTGGAGCAGGCATCAAGTATGCATTCAAATGCACTTGGAGGTGGGAAAGCAAGGAGTGAGAGCAATACAGGTGGCACCTTTGCAAAGCTTACAGTATGCAGAAGAGATCCAGCAGCATCTTTCAGTCCTGGCTCTTCGCCTGTGGCAGCAGAGTCCAATCAGTCGTGCAATGAAAACTGGGCATCCGGACGGCCTGGAGCAGGCATCAAGGATGTATTCAAATGCACTTTGAGGTTGGAAACAAGGAGTGAGACCAATGCAGGTGGCACCTTTTCGAAGCTTACCATGTGCAGAAGAGGTCCAACAGCACTTTTCATTCCTCGCCCTTTCCCTGTGGAAGCAGAGTGCAATCATTCGTGCACTGACATATGGGCAGCCGGACGGCCTGGAGCAGGCATCAAGGATGTATTCAAATGCACATTGAGGAGGGAAATCAAGGAGTGAGAGCAATACAAGTGGCACCGTTGCGAAGCTTACCGTGTGCAGGAGAGGTCCAGCAGCAACTTTCAGTCCTGGCTCTTCGCCTGTGGCAGGAGAGTCCAATCATTCGTGCACTGAAAACTGGGCAGCCGGACGGCCTGGAGCAGGCATCAAGGATGTATTCAAATGCACATTGAGGAGGGAAATCAAGGAGTGAGAGCAATACAAGTGGCACCGTTGCGAAGCTTACCGTGTGCAGGAGAGGTCCAGCAGCAACTTTCAGTCCTGGCTCTTCGCCTGTGGCAGGAGAGTCCAATCATTCGTGCACTGAAAACTGGGCAGCCGGACGGCCTGGAGGAGCCATCAACGATGTATTCAAATGCACTTTGAGGTGGGAAAGAAATGAGTGAGACCAATACAGGTGGCACCGTTGCGAAGCTTACCATGTGCAGGAGAGTTTCAGCAGCATGTTTCAGCACTGGCTCTTCGCCTGTGGGAGCGGAGTCCAAACATTCGTGCCCTGAAACCTGGGCAGCTGGCCAGCCTGGAGCAGGCATCAAGGATGTATTCAAATGCCCTTTGAGGTGGGAAAGCAAGGAGTGAGAGCAATACAGGCGGTACCGTTGCAAAGCTTACCGTATCCAGAAGAGATCCAGCAGCATCTTTCAGTCCTGGCTCTTCGCCTGTGTAAGCAGAGTCCAATCATTCGTGCACTGACAACTGGGCAGCCGGACGGCCTAGAGCAGGCATCAAGGATGTATTCAAATGCACTTTGAGGTGGGGAAGCAAGGAGTGAGAGCAATACAGGTGGCACCGTTTCAAAGCTTTCTCTGTGCAGAAGAGGTCCAGCAGCATCTTTCAGTCCTGGCTCTTCTCCTGTGGCAGGAGAGTCCAATCATTCCTGCACAGAAAACTGGGCAGCCGGACGGCCTGGAGCGGGCATCAAGGATGTATTCAAATGCCCTTTGAGGTGGGAAAGCAAGGAGTGAGAGCAATACAGGTTTCACCGTTGCAAAGCTTACCGTATCCAGAAGAGATCCAGCAGCATCTTTCAGTCCTGGCTCTTCGCCTGTGGCAGCAGAGTCCAATCATTCGTGCACCTAAAACTGGGCAGCCGGACGGCCTGGAGCAGGCATCAAGTATGCATTCAAATGCACTTGGAGGTGGGAAAGCAAGGAGTGAGAGCAATACAGGTGGCACCGTTGCAAAGCTTACAGTATGCAGAAGAGTTCCAACAGCATCTTTCAGTCCTGGCTCTTCGCCTGTGGGAGCAGAGTCCAATCATTCGTGCACTGAAAACTGGGCATCCGGACGGCCTGGAGCAGGCATCAAGGATGTATTCAAATGCCCTTTGAGGTGGGAAAGCAAGGAGTGAGAGCAATACAGGTGGCACCGTTGCAAAGCTTACCGTATCCAGAAGAGATCCAGCAGCATCTTTCAGTCCTGGCTCTTCGCCTGTGGCAGCAGAGTGCAATCATTCGTGCACTGACAACTGGGCAGCCGGAGGGCCTGGAGCAGGCATCAAGGATGTATTCAAATGCACTTTGAGGTTGGAAACAAGGAGTGAGACCAATGCAGGTGGCACCTTTTCGAAGCTTACCATGTGCAGCAGAGGTCCAGCAGCACTTTTCATTCCTGGCCCTTTCCCTGTGGAAGCAGAGTGCAATCATTCATGCACTGACAACTGGGCAGCCGGACGGCCTGGAGCAGGCATCAAGGATGTATTCAAATGCCCTTTGAGGTGGGAAATCAAGGAGTGAGAGCAATACAGGTGGCACCGTTGCGAAGCTTACCGTGTGCAGGAGAGGTCCAGCAGCAAATTTCAGTCCTGGCACTTCGCCTGTGGCAGCACAGTCCAATCATTCGTGCACTGAAAACTGGGCAGCCGGACGGCCTGGAGCAGGCATCAAGGATGTATTCAAATGCACTTTGAGGTGGGAAAGCAAGGAGTGAGAGCAATACAGGTGGCACGTTTGCGAAGCTTACCATGTGCAGAAGAGATCCAGCAGCATCTTTCAGTCCTGGCTCTTCGCCTGTGGGAGCAGAGTCCAATCATTCGTGCACTGAAAACTGGGCATCCGGGCAGCCTGGAGCAGGCATCAAGGATGTATTCAAATGCCCTTTGAGGTGGGAAAGCAAGGAGTGAGAGCAATACAGGTGGCACCTTTGCGAAGTTTACCGCGTGCAGAAGAGGTCCAGCAGCATCTTTCAGTCCTTTCTCTTCGCCTGTGGCAGGAGAGTGCAATCATTCGTGCACTGAAAACTGGGCAGCCTTACGGCCTGGAGCGGGCATCAAGGATGTATTCAAATGCACTTTGAGGTTGGAAACAAGGAGTGAGACCAATGCAGGTGGCACCTTTTCGAAGCTTACCATGTGCAGAAGAGGTCCAGCAGCACTTTTCATTCCTGGCCCTTTCCCTGTGGAAGCAGAGTGCAATCATTCGTGCACTGACAACTGGGCAGCCGGACGGCCTGGAGCAGGCATCAAGGATGTATTCAAATGCACTTTGAGGTGTATAAGAAATGAGTGAGACCAATACAGGTGGCACCGTTGCGAAGCTTACCATGTGCAGGAGAGGTTCAGCAGCATCTTTCAGTCCTGGCTCTTCGCCTGTGGGAGCGGAGTCCAAACATTCGTGCCCTGAAACCTGGGCAGCTGGCCAGCCTGGAGCAGGCATTAAGGATGTATTCAAATGCACTTTGAGGTGGGAAAGCAAGGAGTGAGAGCAATACAGGTGGCACCGTTTCAAAGCTTTCTCTGTGCAGAAGAGATCCAGCAGCATCTTTCAGTCCTTGCTCTTCGCCTGTCGGAGCAGAGTCCAATCATTCGTGCACTGAAAACTGGGCAGCCGGACGGCCTGGAGCAGGCATCATGGATGTATTCAAATGCCCTTTCAGGTGGGAAAGCAAGGAGTGAGAGCAATACAGGTGGCACCGTTGCAAAGCTTACCGTATGCAGAAGAGATCCCGCAGCATCTTTCAGTCCTGGCTCTTCGCCTGTGGTAGGAGAGTCCAATCATTCGTGCACTGAAAACTGGGCAGCCGGAGGGCCTGGAGCAGGCATCAAGGATGTATTCAAATGCACTTTGAGGTGGGAAACAAGGAGTGAGACCAATGCAGGTGGCACCGTTGCGAAGCTTATCGTGTGCTGAACAGATCCAGCAGCATGTTTTAGCACTCCCTCTTCGCCTGTGGCAGCAGAGTCCAATCATTCGTGCACTGAAAACTGGGCAGCCGGACGGCCTGGAGCAGGCATCAAGGATGTATTCAAATGCATTTGAGGTGGGAAAGCAAGGAGTGAGAGCAATACAGGTGGCACCTTCGCGAAGTTTACCGCGTGCAGAAGAGGTCCCGCAGCATCTTTCAGTCCTGGCTCTTCGCCTGTGGGAGCAGAGTGCAATCATTCGTGCACTGAAAACTGGGCAGACGGACGGCCTGGAGCAGGCATCAAGGATGTATTCCAATGCACATTGAGGTGGGAAAGCAAGGAGTGAGAGCAATACAGGTGGCACCGTTTCAAAGCTTTCTCTGTGCAGAAGTGGTCCAGCAGCATCTTTCAGTCCTGGCTCTTCGCCTGTGGAAGTAGAGTGCAATCATTCGTGCACTGAAAACTGGGCAGCCGGACGTCCTGGAGCAGGCATCAAGGATGTATTCAAATGCCCTTTGAGGTGGGAAAGCAACGAGTGAGAGCAATACAGGTGGCACCGTTGCAAAGCTTGCCGTATGCAGAAGAGATCCAGCAGCATCTTTCAGTCCTGGCTCTTCTCCTGTGGGAGCAGAGTCCAATCATTCGTGCACTGAAAAATGGGCAGCCGGACGGCCTGGAGCTGGCGTCAAGGATGTATTCAAATGCACTTTGAGGTGGGAAACAAGGAGTGAGACCAATGCAGGTGGCACCGTTGCGAAGCTTACCGTGTGCAGAACATATCCAGCAGCATGTTTTAGCACTGGCTCTTCGCCTTGGGCAGCAGAGTATAATCATTCGTGCACTGAAAACTGGGCAGCCGGACGGCCTGGAGCAGGCATCAAGGATGTATTCAACTGCACTTTGAGGTTGGAAACAAGGAGTGAGACCAATGCAGGTGGCAACTTTGCGAAGCTTACCATGTGCAGAAGAGGTCCAGCAGCACTTTTCATTCCTGGCCCTTTCCCTGTGGAAGCAGAGTGCAATCATTCGTGCACTTAAAACTGGGCGGCCGGACGGCCTGGAGCAGGCATCAAGGATGTATTCAAATGCCCTTTGAGGTGGGAAAGCAAGGAGTGAGACCAATACAGGTGGCACCGTTGCAAAGCTTACAGTATGCAGAAGAGATCCAGCAGCATCTTTCAGTCCTGGCTCTTCGCCTGTGGCAGCAGAGTCCAATCATTCGTGCACTGAAAACTGGGCAGCCGGAGGGCCTGGAGCAGGCATCAAGGATGTATTCAAATGCACTTTGAGGTGGGAAACAAGGAGTGAGACCAATGTAGGTGGCACCGTTGCGAAGCTTATCGTGTGCTGAACAGATCCAGCAGCATGTTTTAGCACTGGCTCTTCGCCTGTGGCAGCAGAGTCCAATCATTCGTGCAATGAAAACTGGGCAGCCGGACGGCCTGGAGCAGGCATCAAGGATGTATTCAAATGCACTTTGAGGTTTGAAACAAGGAGTGAGACCAATGCAGGTAGCACCTTTTCGAAGCTTACCATGTGCAGAAGTGGTCCAGCAGCACTTTTCCTTCCTGGCCCTTTCCCTGTGGAAGCAGAGTGCAATCATTCGTGCACAGACAACTGGGCATCCGGACGGCCTGGAGCAGGCATCAAGGATGTATTCAAATGCCCTTTGAGGAGGGAAATCAAGGAGTGAGAGCAATACAGGTGGCACCGTTGCGAAGCTTACCGTGTGCAGGAGAGGTCCAGCAGCAACTTTCAGTCCTGGCTCTTCGCCTGTCGGAGCGGAGTCCAAACATTCGTGCCCTGAAACCTGGGCAGCTGGCCAGCCTGGAGCAGGCATCAAGATTGTATTCAAATGCACTTTGAGGTGGGAAAGCAAGGAGTGAGAGCAATACAGGTGGCACCTTTGCGAAGCTTTCTGCGTGCAGAACAGATAGAGCAGCGTGTTTCAGCACTGGCCCTTCGCCTGTGGGAGCAGAGTCCAATCATTCCTGCACAGTAAACTGGGCAGCCGGACGGCCTGGAGCGGGCATCAAGGATGTATTCAAATGCCCTTTGAGGTGGGAAATCAAGGAGTGAGAGCAATACAGGTGGCACCGTTGCAAAGCTTACCGTATCCAGAAGAGATCCAGCAGCATCTTTCAGTCCTGGCCCTTTACCTGTGGAAGCAGAGTGCAATCATTCGTGCACTGACAACTGGGCAGCCGGACGGCGTGGAGCAGGCATCAAGGATGTATTCAAATGCACTTTGAGGAGGGAAATCAAGGAGTGAGAGCAATACAGGTGGCACCGTTGCGAAGCTTACCGTGTGCAGGAGAGGTCCAGCAGCAAATTTCAGTCCTGGCTCTTCGCCTGTGGCAGCAGAGTCCAATCATTTGTGCACTGAAAACTGGACAGCCGGACGGCCTGGAGCAGGCATCATGCATGTATTCAAATGCACTTTGAGATGGGAAAGCAAGGAGTGAGAGCAATACAGGTGGCACGTTTGCGAAGCTTACCATGCGCAGAAGATATCCAGCAGCATCTTTCAGTCCTGGCACTTCGCCTGTGGCAGCACAGTCCAATCATTTGTGCACTGAAAACTGGGCAGCCGGAGGGCCTGGAGCAGGCATCAAGGATGTATTCAAATGCCCTTTGAGGTGGGAAAGCAAGGAGTGAGACCAATACAGGTGGCACCGTTGCGAACTTTACCGCGTGCAGAAGAGGTCCAGCAGCATCTTTCATTCCTGGCTCTTCGCCTGTGGCAGCAGAGTCCAATCATTCGTGCACTGAAAACTGGGCAGCCGGACGGCCTGGAGCAGGCATCAAGGATGCATTCAAATGCACTTTGAGGTGGGAAAGCAAGGAGTGAGAGCAATACAGGTGGCACCGTTTCAAAGCTTTCTCTGTGCAGAAGAGGTCCAGCAGCATCTTTCAGTCCTGGCTCTTCTCCTGTGGCAGGAGAGTCCAGTCATTCGTGCACAGAAAACTGGGCAGCCGGACGGCTGGAGCGGGCATCAAGAATGTATTCAAATGCCCTTTGAGGTGGGAAAGCAAGGAGTGAGAGCAATACAGGTGGCACCGTTGCAAAGCTTACCGTATCCAGAAGAGTTCCAGCTGCATCTTTCAGTCCTGGCTCTTCGCCTGTGGCAGCAGAGTCCAATCATTCGTGCACCTAAAACTGGGCAGACGGACGGCCTGGAGCTGGCATTCAAGTATGCATTCAAATGCACTTGGAGGTGGGAAAGCAAGGAGTGAGAGCAATACAGGTGGCACCGTTTCAAAGCTTTCTCTGTGCAGAAGAGATCCAGCAGCATCTTTCAGTCCTGGCTCTTCTCCTGTGGGAGCAGAGTCCAATCATTCGTGCACTGAAAACTGGGCATCCGGACGGCCTGGAGCAGGCATCAAGGATGTATTCAAATGCCCTTTGAGGTGGGAAAGCAAGGAGTGAGAGCAATACAGGTGGCACCGTTGCAAAGCTTACCGTATCCAGAACAGATCCAGCAGCATCTTTCAGTCCTGGCTCTTCGCCTGTGGCAGCAGAGTCCAATCATTCGTGCACTGAAAACTGGGCAGCCGGACGGCCTGGAGCAGGCATCAAGGATGTATTCAAATGCACTTTGAGGTTGGAAACAAGGAGTGAGACCAATGCAGGTGGCACCTTTTCGAAGCTTACCATGTGCAGAAGAGGTCCAGCAGGACTTTTCATTCCTGGCACTTTCCCTGTGGAAGCAGAGTGCAATCATTCGTGCACTGACAACTGGGCAGCCGGACGGCCTGGAGCAGGCATCAAGGATGTATTCAAATACACTTTGAGGAGGGAAATCAAGGAGTGAGACCAATGCAGGTGGCACCGTTGCGAAGCTTACCGTGTGCAGGAGAGGTCCAGCAGCAACTTTCAGTCCTGGCTCTTCGCCTGTGGCAGGAGAGTCCAAACATTCATGCCCTGAAACCTGGGCAGCTGGCCAGCCTGGAGCAGCCATCAAGATTGTATTCAAATGCACTTTGAGGTGGGAAAGCAAGGAGTGAGAGCAATACAGGTGGCACCTTTGCGAAGCTTTCTGTGTGCAGAACAGATCCAGCAGCGTGTTTCAGCACTGGCTCTTCGCCTGAGGCACCAGAGTGCAATCATTCGTGCACTGAAAACTGGGCAGCAGGACTACCTGGAGCAGGCATCATGGATCTATTCAAATGCCCTTTGAGGTGGGAAAGCAAGGAGTGAGAGCAATACAGGTGGCACCGTTGCAAAGCTTACCGTATGCAGAAGAGATCCAGCAGCATCTTTCAGTCCTGGCTCTTCGCCTGTGGCAGCAGAGTCCAGTCATTTGTGCACTGAAAACTGGGCAGCCGGACGGCCTGGAGCAGGCATCAAGGATGTATTCAAATGCCCTTTGAGGAGGGAAAGCAAGGAGTGAGAGCAATACAGGTGGCACCGTTGCAAAGCTTACTGTATCCAGAAGAGATCCAGCAGCATCTTTCAGTCCTGGCTCTTCGCCTGTGGAAGCAGAGTGCAATCATTCGTGAACTGACAACTGGGCAGCCGGACGGCCTGGAGCAGGCATCAAGGATGTATTCAAATGCACTTTGAGGAGGGAAATCAAGGAGTGAGAGCAATACAGGTGGCGCCGTTGCGAAGCTTACCGTGTGCAGGAGAGGTCCAGCAGCAACTTTCAGTCCTGGCTCTTCGCCTGTGGGAGCAGAGTCCAATCATTCGTGCACTGAAAACTGGGCAGCCGGATGGCCTGGAGCAGCCATCAAGGATGTATTCAAATGCACTTTGAGGTGGGAAACAAGGAGTGAGACCAATGCAGGTGGCACCGTTGCGAAGCTTACCATGTGCAGGAGAGGTTCAGCAGCATCTTTCTGTCCTGGCTCTTCGCCTGTGGGAGCGGAGTCCAAACATTTGTGCTCTGAAACCTTGGCAGCTGGCCAGCCTGATGCAGGCATCAAGGATGTATTCAAATGCACTTTGAGGTGGGAAAGCAAGGAGTGAGAGCAATACAGGTGGCACCGTTCCAAATCTTTCTGTGTGCAGCAGAGGTCTAGCAGCATCTTTCAGTCCTGGCTCTTCTCCTGTGGCAGGAGAGTCCAATCATTCGTGCACAGAAAACTGGGCAGCCGGACGGCCTGGAGCCGGCATCAAGGATGTATTCAAATGCCCTTTGAGGTGGGAAAGCAAGGAGTGAGAGCAATACAGGTGGCACCGTTGCAAAGCTTACCGTATCCAGAAGAGATCCAGCAGCATCTTTCAGTCCTGGCTCTTCGCCTGTGGCAGCAGAGTCCAATCATTCGTGCACCTAAAACTGGGCAGACGGACGGCCTGGAGCAGGCATCAAGTATGCATTCAAATGCACTTGGAGGTGGGAAAGCAAGGAGTGAGAGCAATACAGGTGGCACCGTTGCAAAGCTTACAGTATGCAGAAGAGTTCCAGCAGCATCTTTCAGTCCTGGCTCTTCGCCTGTGGCAGCAGAGTCCTATCATTCGTGCACTGAAAACTGGGCATCCGGACGGCCTGGAGCAGGCATCAAGGATGTATTCAAATGCACTTTGAGGTGGGAAAGCAAGGAGTGAGAGCAATACAGGTGGCACGTTTGCGAAGCTTGCCATGTGCAGAAGAGATCCAGCAGCATCTTTCAGTCCTGGCACTTCGGCTGTGGCAGGAGAGTCCAATCATTCGTGCACTGAAAACTGGGCAGCCGGACGGCCTGGAGCCGGCATCAAGGATGTATTCAAATGCACTTTGAGGTGGGAAAGCAAGGAGTGAGAGCAATACAGGTGGCACCGTTGCGAAGTTTACCGTGTGCAGAAGAGGTTCAGCAGCATCTTTCAGTCCTGGCTCTTCGCCTGTGGGAGCAGAGTCCAATCATTCGTGCACTGAAAACTGGGCAGCCGGACGGCCTGGAGCAGGCTTCAAGGATGTATTCAAATGCACTTTGAGGTGGGAAACAAGGAGTGAGACCAATGCAGGTGGCACCGTTGCGAAGCTTACCGTGTGCAGAACAGATCCAGCAGAATGTTTTCGCACTGGCTCTTCGCCTGTGGCAGCAGAGTCCAATCATTCGTGCACTGACAACTGCGCATCCGGACGGCCTGGAGCAGGCATCAAGGTTGTATTCAACTGCACTTTGAGGTTGGAAACAAGGAGTGAGGCCAATGCAGGTGGCAACTTTGCAAAGCTTACCATGTGCAGTAGAGGTCCAGCAGCACTTTTCATTCCTGGCCCTTTCCCTGTAAAAGCAGAGTGCAATCATTCGTGCACTGAAAACTGGGCGGCCGGACGGCCTGGAGCAGGCATCAAGGATGTATTCAAATGCCCTTTGAGGTGGGAAAGCAAGGACTGACAGCAATACAGGTGGCACCGTTGCAAAGCTTGCCGTGTGCAGAACAGATCCAGCAGCATCTTTCAATCCTGGCACTTCGCCTGTGTTAGCAGAGTGCAATCATTCGTGCACTGACAACTGGGCAGCTGGACTTCCTGGAGGTGACATCAAGGATGTATTCAAATGCCCTTTGAGGTGGGAAAGCAAGGAGTGAGAGCAATACAGGTGGCACCGTTGCAAATCTTTCTGTGTGCAGCAGAGGTCCAGCAGCATCTTTCATTCCTGGCCCTTTCCCTGCGGGAGCAGAGTCCAATCATTCGTGCACTGACAACTGGGCAGCCGGACGGCCTGGAGCACGCATCAAGGATGTATTCAAAAGCACTTTGAGGAGGGAAATCAAGGAGTGAGAGCAATACAGGTGGCACCGTTGCGAAGCTTACCGTGTGCAGGAGAGGTCCAGGAGCAACTTTCAGTCCTGGCTCTTCGCCTGGAGCAGGAGAGTCCAAACATTCGTGCCCTGAAACCAGGGCAGATGGCCAGCCTTGAGCACGCATCAAGCTTGTATTCAAATGCACTTTGAGGTGGGAAAGCAAGGAGTGAGAGCAATACAGGTGGCACCGTTTCAAAGCTTTCTCTGTGCAGAAGACGTGCAGCAGCATCTTTCAGTCCTGGCTCTTCGCCTGTGGGAGCAGAGTCCAATCATTCGTGCACTGAAAACTGGGCAGCTGGACGGCCTGGAGCAAGCATCAAGGATGTATTCAAATGCACTTTGAGGTGGGAAAGCAAGGAGTGAGAGCAATACTTGTGGCACCGTTGCGAAGTTTACCGCGTGCAGAAGAGGTCCAGCAGCATCTTTCAGTCCTGGCTCTTCGCCTGTGGCAGCAGAGTCCAATCATTCGTGCACTGACAACTGGGCAGCTGGACTTCGTGGAGGTGACATCAAGGATGTATTCAAATGCCCTTTGAGGTGGGAAAGCAAGGAGTGAGAGCAATACAGGTGGCACTGTTTCAAATCTTTCTGTGTGCAGCAGAGGTCCAGCAGCATCTTTCAGTCCTGGCACTTCGCCTGTGGGAGCAGAGTGCAATCATTCGTGCACTGAAAACTGGGCAGCCGGAGGGCCTGGAGCAGGCATTAAGGATGTATTCAAATGCCCTTTGAGGTGGGAAAGCAAGGAGTGAGAGCAATACAGGTGGCACCGTTGCTAATCTTTCTGTGTGCAGCAGAGGTCCAGCAGCATCTTTCAGTCCTGGCACTTCGCCTGTGGGAACAGAGTCCAATCATTCGTGCACTGAAAACTGGGCAGCCGGACGGCCTGGAGCGGGCATCAAGGATGTATTCAAATGCCCTTTGATGTGGGAAAGCAAGGAGTGAGAACAATACAGGTGGCGCCGTTGCAAAGCTTACCGTATCCAGAAGAGATCCAGCAGCATCTTTCAGTCGTGGCTCTTCGCCTGTGGCTGCAGAGTCCAATCATTCGTGCACTGAAAACTGGGCATCCGGACGGCCTGGAGCAGGCATCAAGTATGCATTCAAATGCACTTGGAGGTGGGAAAGCAAGGAGTGAGAGCAATACAGGTGGCACCGTTTCAAAGCTTACAGTATGCAGAAGAGTTCCAGCAGCATCTTTCAGTCCTGGCTCTTCGCCTGTGGCAGCAGAGTCTAATCATTTGTGCACTGAAAACTGGGCAGCCAGACGGCCTGGAGCAGGCATCAAGGATGTATTCAAATGCCCTTTGAGGTGGGAAAGCAAGGAGTGAGAGCAATACAGGTGGCACCGTTGCAAAGCTTACCTTATCCAGAAGAGATCCAGCAGCATCTTTCAGTCCTGGCCCTTCGCCTGCGGCAGCAGAGTCCAATCATTCGTGCAATGAAAACTGGGCAGCCGGACGGCCTGGAGCAGGCATCAAGGATGTATTCATATGCACTTTGAGGCTGGAAACAAGGAGTGAGACCAATGCAGGTGGCACCTTTACGAAGCTTACCATGTGCAGAAGAGGTCCAGCAGCACTTTTCATTCCTGGCCCTTTCCCTGTGGAAGCAGAGTGCAATCATTCGTGCACTGACAACTGGGCAGCCGGACGGCCTGGAGCAGGCATCAGGGATGTATTCAAATGCACTTTCAGGAGGGAAATCAAGGAGTGAGAGCAATACAGGTGGCACCATTGCGAAGCTTACAGTGTGCAGGAGAGGTCCAGCAGCAACTTTCAGTCCTGGCTCTTCGCCTGTGGGAGCAGAGTCCAATCATTCGTGCACTGAAAACTGGGCAGCCGGACGGCCTGGAGCAGCCATCAAGGATGTATTCAAATGCACTTTGAGATGGGAAAGAAATGAGTGAGACCAATACAGGTGGCACCGTTGCGAAGCTTACCATGTGCAGGAGAGGTCTAGCAGCAACTTTCAGTCCTGGCTCTTCGCCAGTCGGAGCGGAGTCCAAACATTCGTGCCCTGAAACCTGGGCAGCTGGCCAGCCTGGAGCAGGCATCAAGATTGTATTCAAATGCACTTTGAGGTGGGAAAGCAAGGAGTGAGAGCAATACAGGTGGCACCTTTGCGAAGCTTTCTGTGTGCAGAACAGATTCAGCAGCGTGTTTCAGCACTGGCCCTTCGCCTGTGGCAGCAGAGTGCAATCATTCGTGCACTGAAAACTGGGCGGCCGGACGGCCTGGAGCAGGCATCATGGATGTATTCAAATGCACTTTGAGGTGGGAAAGCAAGGAGTGAGAGCAATACAGGTGGCACCATTGCAAGGCTTACCGTATGCAGAAGAGATCCAGCAGCATCTTTCAGTCGTGGCTCTTCGCCTGTGTAAGCAGAGTCCAATCATTCGTGCGCCTAAAACTGGGCAGACAGACGGCCTGGAGCAGGCATCAAGTATGCATTCAAATGCACTTGGAGGTGGGAAAGCAAGGAGTTAGAGCAATACAGGTGGCACAGTTGCAAAGCTTACAGTATGCAGAAGAGTTCCAGCAGCATCTTTCAGTCCTGGCTCTTCGCCTGTGGCAGCAGAGTCCAATCATTCGTGCACTGAAAACTGGGCAGCCGGACGGCCTGGAGCAGGCATCAAGGATTTATTCAAATGCCCTTTGAGGTGGGAAAGCAAGGAGTGAGAGCAATACAGGTGGCACCGTTGCAAAGCTTACTGTATCCAGAAGAGATCCAGCAGCATCTTTCAGTCCTGGCTCTTCGCCTGTGGCAGCAGAGTCCAATCATTCGTGCAATGAAAACTGGGCAGCCGGACGGCCTAGAGCAGGCATCAAGGATGTATTCAAATGCACTTTGAGGTTGGAAACAAGGAGTGAGACCAATGCATGTGGCACCTTTTCGAAGCTTACCATGTGCAGAAGAGGTCCAACAGCACTTTTCATTCCTGGCCCTTTCCCTGTGGAAGCAGAGTGCAATCATTCGTGCACTGACAAATGGGCAGCCGGACGGCCTGGAGCAGGCATCAAGGATGTATTCAAATGCACTTTGAGGAGGGAAATCAAGGAGTGAGAGCAATACAGGTGGCACCGTTGCGAAGCTTACCGTGTGCAGGAGAGGTCCAGCAGCAACTTTCAGTCCTGGCTCTTCGCCTGTGGGAGCAGAGTCCAATCATTCGTGCACTGAAAACTGGGCAGCCGGACGGCCTGGAGCAGCCATCAACGATGTATTCAAATGCACTTTGAGGTGGGAAAGAAATGATTGAGACCAATACAGGTGGCACCGTTGCGAAGCTTACCATGTGCAGGAGAGTTTCAGCAGCATGTTTCAGCACTGGCTCTTCGCCTGTGGGAGCGGAGTCCAAACATTCGTGCCCTGAAACCTGGGCAGCTGGCCAGCCTGGAGCAGGCATCAAGGATGTATTCAAATGCCCTTTGAGGTGGGAAAGCAAGGAGTGAGAGCAATACAGGTGGCACCGTTGCAAATCTTTCTGTGTGCAGCAGAGATCCAGCAGCATCTTTCAGTCCTGGCTCTTCGCCTGTGGCAGCAGAGTCCAATCATTCGTGCACTGAAAACTGGGCAGACGGACGGCCTGGAGCAGGCATCAAGTATGCATTCAAATGCACTTGGAGGTGGGAAAGCAAGGAGTGAGAGCAATACAGGTGGCACCGTTGCAAAGCTTACAGTATGCAGAAGAGTTCCAGCAGCATCTTTCAGTCCTGGCTCTTCGCCTGTGGGTGCAGAGTCCAATCATTCGTGCACTGAAAACTGGCCATCCGGACGGCCTGGAGCAGGCATCAAGGATGTATTCAAATGCACTTTGAGGTGGGAAAGCAAGGAGTGAGAGCAATACAGGTGGCACCGTTGCGAAGCTTACCATGTGCAGAAAAGATCCAGCAGCATCTTTCAGTCCTGGCACTTCGCCTGTGGGAGCAGAGTCCAATCATTCGTGCACTGAAAACTGGGCAGCCGGACGGCCTGGAGCAGCCATCAACGATGTATTCAAATGCACTTTGAGGTGGGAAAGAAATGATTGAGACCAATACAGGTGGCACCGTTGCGAAGCTTACCATGTGCAGGAGAGTTTCAGCAGCATGTTTCAGCACTGGCTCTTCGCCTGTGGGAGCGGAGTCCAAACATTCGTGCCCTGAAACCTGGGCAGCTGGCCAGCCTGGAGCAGGCATCAAGGATGTATTCAAATGCCCTTTGAGGTGGGAAAGGAAGGAGTGAGAGCAATACAGGTGGCACCTTTGCAAAGCTTACCGTATCCAGAAGAGATCCAGCAGCATCTTTCAGTCCTGGCTCTTCGCCTGTGGCAGCAGAGTCCAATCATTCGTGCACTGAAAACTGGGCATACGGACGGCCTGGAGCAGGCATCAAGGATGTATTCAAATGCACTTTGAGGTGGGAAAGCAAGGAGTGAGAGCAATACAGGTGGCACGTTCGCGAAGCTTACCATGTGCAGAAAAGATCCAGCAGCATCTTTCAGTCCGGGCACTTCGCCTGTGGGAGCAGAGTCCAATCATTTGTGCACTGAAAACTGGGCAGCCGGACGGCCTGGAGCAAGCATCACGGATGTATTCAAATGCACTTTGAGGTGGGAAAGCAAGGAGTGAGAGCAATACAGGTGGCACCTTTGCGAAGTTTACCGCGTGCAGAAGAGGTCCAGCAGCATCTTTCAGTCCTGGCTCTTCGCCTGTGGGTGCAGAGTCCAATCATTCGTGCACTGAAAACTGGGCAGCCGGACGGCCTGGAACAGGCATCAAGGATGTATTCAAATGCACTTTGAGGTGGGAAAGCAAGGAGTGAGAGCAATGCAGGTGGCACCGTTTCAAAGCTTTCTCTGTGCAGAAGAGGTCCAGCAGCATCTTTCAGTCCTGGCTCTTCGCCTGCGGCAGGAGAGTGCAATCATTCGTGCACTGAAAACTGGGCAGCCGGACGGCCTGGAGCAGGCATCAAGGATGTACTCAAATGCACTTTGAGGTGGGAAACAAGGAGTGAGACCAATGCAGGTGGCACCGTTGAGAAGCTTACCGTGTGCAGAACAGATCCAGCAGCATGTTGTAGCACTGGCTCTTCGCCTGTGGCAGCAGAGTCCAATCATTCGTGCACTGAAAACTGGGCAGCCGGACGGCCTGGAGCAGGCATCAAGGATGTATTCAACTGCACTTTGAGGTTGGAAACAAGGAGTGAGAGCAATGCAGGTGGCACCTTTTCGAAGCTTACCATGTGCAGAAGAGGTCCAGCAGCACTTTTCATTCCTGGCCCTTTCCCTGTGGAAGCAGATTGCAATCATTCGTGCACTGACAACTGGGCAGCCGGACGGCCTGGAGCAGGCATCAACGATGTATTCAAATCCCCTTTGAGGAGGGAAATCAAGGAGTGAGAGCAATACAGGTGGCACCGTTGCGAAGCTTACCGTGTGCAGGAGAGGTCCAGCAGCAACTTTCAGTCCTGGCTCTTCGCCTGTCGGAGCGGAGTCCAAACATTCGTGCCTTGAAACCTGGGCAGCTGGCCAGCCTGGAGGAGGCATCAAAGTTGTATTCAAATGCACTTTCAGGTGGGAAAGCAAGGAGTGAGAGCAATACAGGTGGCACCGTTGCAAAGCTTACCGTATCTAGAAGAGATCCAGCAGCATCTGTCAGTCCTGGCTCTTCGCCTGTGTTAGCAGAGTGCAATCATTCGTGCACTGACAACTGGGCAGCTGGACTTCCTGGAGGTGGCATCAAGGATATATTCAAATGCCCTTTGAGGTGGGAAAGCAAGATGTGAGAGCAATACAGGTGGCACCGTTGCAAATCTTTCTGTGTGCAGCAGAGGTCCAGCAGCATCTTTCAGTCCTGGCTCTTCGCCTGTGGGTGCAGAGTCCAATCATTCGTGCACTGAAAACTGGGCAGCCGGACGGCCTGGAGCCGGCATCAAGGATGTATTCAAATGCACTTTGAGGTGGGAAAGCAAGGAGTGAGAGCAATACAGGCGGCACCGTTTCAAAGCTTTCTCTGTGCAGAAGAGGTCCAGCAGCATCTTTCAGTCCTGGCTCTTCGCCTGTGGCAGGAGAGTGCAATCATTCGTGCACAGAAAACTGGGCAGCTGGCCAGCCTGGAGCAGGCATCAAGGATGTATTCAAATGCACTTTGAGGTGGGAAAGCAAGGAGTGAGAGCAATACAGGTGGCACCGTTTCAAAGCTTTCTCTTTGCAGAACAGATCCAGCAGCGTGTTTCAGCACTGGCCCTTCGCCTGTGGGAGCAGAGTGCAATCATTCGTGCACTGAAAACTGGGCGGCCGGACGGCCTGGAGCAGGCATCAAGGATGTATTCAAATGCACTTTGAGGTGGGAAAGCAAGGAGTGCGAGCAATACAGGTGGCACCGTTTCAAAGCTTTCTCTGTGCAGAAGAGGTCCAGCAGCATCTTTCAGTCCTGGCTCTTCTCCTGTGGCAGGAGAGTCCAATCATTCGTGCACAGAAAACCTGGCAGCCGGACGGGCTGGAGCGGGCATCAAGGATGTATTCAAATGCCCTTTGAGGTGGGAAAGCAAGGAGTGAGAGCAATACAGGTGGCACCGTTGCAAAGCTTACAGTATCCGGAAGAGATCCAGCAGCATCTTTCAGTCCTGGCTCTTCGCCTGTGGGTGCAGAGTCCAATCATTCGTGCACCTAAAACTGGGCAGCCGGACGGCCTGGAGCAGGCATCAAGGATGTATTCAAATGCACTTTGAGGTTGGAAACAAGGAGTGAGACCAATGCAGGTGGCACCTTTTCGAAGCTTACCATGTGCATAAGAGGTCCAACAGCACTTTTCATTCCTGGCCCTTTCCCTGTGGAAGCAGAGTGCAATCATTCGTGCACTGACAACTGGGCAGCCGGACGGCCTGGAGCAGGCATCAAGGATGTATTCAAATGCACTTTGAGGAGGGAAATCAAGGAGTGAGAGCAATGCAGGTGGCACCGTTGCGAAGCTTACCGTGTGCAGGAGAGGTCCAGCAGCAACTTTCAGTCCTGGCTCTTCGCCTGTCGGAGCGGAGTCCAAACATTCGTGCCCTGAAACCTGGGCAGCTGGCCAGCCTGGAGCAGGCATCAAGATTGTATTCAAATGCACTTTGAGGTGGGAAAGCAAGGAGTGAGAGCAATACAGGTGACACCGTTGCAAAGCTTTCTCTGTGCAGAAGAGGTCCAGCAGCGTGTTTCAGCACTGGCCCTTCGCCTGTGGCAGCAGAGTCCAATCATTCGTGCACTGAAAACTGGGCAGCCGGACGGCCTGGAGCAGGCATCAAGTATGCATTCAAATGCACTTGGAGGTGGGAAAGCAAGGAGTGAGAGCAATACAGGTGGCACCGTTGCAAAGCTTACAGTATGCAGAAGAGTTCCAGCACCATCTTTCAGTCCTGGCTCTTCGCCTGTGGCAGCAGAGTCCAATCATTCGTGCACTGAAAACTGGGCAGCCTGACGGCCTGGAGCAGCCATCAACGATGTATTCAAATGCACTTTGAGGTGGGAAAGCAAGGAGTGAGAGCAATTCAGGTGGCACGTTTGCGAAGCTTACCATGTGCAGAAGAGATCCAGCTGCATCTTTCAGTCCTGGCTCTTCGCCTGTGGGAGCAGAGTCCAATCATTCGTGCACTGAAAACTGGGCAGCCGGACGGCCTGGAGCAGGCATCAAGGATGTATTCAAATGCACTTTGAGGTGGGAAAGCAAGGAGTGAGAGCAATACAGGTGGCACCTTTGCGAAGTTTACCGCGTGCAGAAGAGGTCCAGCAGCATCTTTCAGTCCTGGCTCTTCTCCTGTGGTAGGAGAGTCCAATCATTCGTGCACTGAAAACTGGGCAGCCGGACGGCCTGGAGCCGGCATCAAGGATGTATTCATATGCCCTTTGAGGTGGGAAAGCAAGGAGTGAGAGCAATACAGGTGGCACCGTTGCAAAGCTTACCGTATCCAGAAGAGATCCAGCAACATCTTTCAGTCCTGGCTCTTCGCCTGTTGCAGGAGAGTCCAATCATTCGTGCACCTAAAACTGGGCAGACGGACGGCCTGGAGCAGGCATCAAGTATGCATTCAAATGCACTTGGAGGTGGGAAAGCAAGGAGTGAGAGCAATACAGGTGGCACCGTTGCAAAGCTTACAGTATGCAGAAGAGTTCCAGCAGCATCTTTCAGTCCTGGCTCTTCGCCTGTGGCAGCAGAGTCCAATCATTCGTGCACTGACAACTGGGCAGACGGGTGGCCTGTAGCAGGCATCAAGCATGTATTCAAATGCACTTTGAGGTGGGAAAGCAAGGAGTGAGAGCAATACAGGTGGCACCGTTCCGAAGCTTTCTGTGTGCAGGAGAGGTCCAGCAGCAGCTTTCAGTCCTGGCTCTTTGCCTGTGGGAGCAGAGTCCAATCATTCGTGCAATGAAAACTGGGCAGCCGGACGGCCTGGAGCAGGCATCAAGTATGTATTCAAATGCACTTTGAGGTTGGAAACAAGGAGTGAGACCAATGCAGGTGGCACCTTTTCGAAGCTTACCATGTGCAGAAGAGGTCCAGCAGCACTTTTCATTCCTGGCCCTTTCCCTGTGGAAGCAGAGTGCAATCATTCGTGCACTGACAACTGGGCAGCCGGACGGCCTGGAGCAGGCATCAAGGATGTATTCAAATGCACTTTGAGGAGGGAAATCAAGGAGTGAGAGCAATACAGGTGGCACCGTTGCGAAGCTTACCGTGTGCAGGAGAGGTCCAGCAGCAACTTTCAGTCCTGGCTCTTCGCCTGTGGGAGCAGAGTCCAATCATTCGTGCACTGAAAACTGGCAGCCGGACGGCCTGGAGTAGGCATCATGGATGTATTCAAATGCCCTTTGAGGTGGGAAAGCAAGGAGTGAGAGCAATACAGGTGGCACGTTTGCGAAGCTTACCATGTGTAGAAGAGATCCAGCAGCCTCTTTCAGTCCTGGCACTTCGCCTGTGGCAGCACAGTCCAATCATTCGTGCACTGAAAACTGGGCAGCCGGATTGCCTGTAGCAGGCATCAAGGATGTATTCAAATGCACTTTGAGGTGGGAAACAAGGAGTGAGATCAATACAGGTGGCACCGTTTCAAAGCATTCTCTTTGCAGAAGAGGTCCAGCAGCATCTTTTAGTCCTGGCTCTTCGCCTGTGGCAGCAGAGTGCAATCATTCGTGCACTGAAAACTGGGCAGCCGGAGGGCCTGGAGCAGGCATCAAGGATGTATTCAAATGCAGTTTGAGGTGGGAAACAAGGAGTGAGACCAATGCAGGTGGCACCGTTGCGAAGCTTACCATGTGCAGAAGAGATCCAGCAGCATGTTTTAGCACTGGCCCTTCGCCTGCGGCAGCAGAGTGCAATCATTCGTGCACTGACAACTGGGCAGCCGGACGGCCTGGAGCAGGCATCAAGGATGTATTCAAATGCTCTTTGAGGTGGGAAAGCAAGGAGTGAGAGCAATACAGGTGGCACGTTTGCGAAGCTTACCATGTGCAGAAGAGATCCAGCAGCATCTTTCAGTCCTGGTACTTCGGCTGTGGCAGCAGAGTCCAATCATTCGTGCAATGAAAACTGGGCAGCCGGAGGGCCTGGAGCAGGCATCAAGGATGTATTCAAATGAACTTTGAGGTGGGAAACAAGGAGTGAGACCAATGCAGGTGGCACCGTTGCGAAGCTTGCCGTGTGCTGAACAGATCCAGCAGCATGTTTTAGCACTCCCTCTTCGCCTGTGGCAGCAGAGTCCAATCATTCGTGCACTGAAAACTGGGCAGCCGGACGGCCTGGAGCAGGCATCAAGGATGTATTCAACTGCACTTTGAGGTTGGAAACAAGGAGTGAGACCAATGCAGGTGGCACCTTTTCGAAGCTTACCATGTGCAGAAGAGGTCCAGCAGCACTTTTCATTCCTGGCCCTTTCCCTGTGGAAGCAGATTGCAATCATTCGTGCACTGACAACTGGGCAGCCGGACGGCCTGGAGCAGGCATCAAGGATGTATTCAAATGCACTTTGAGGAGGGAAATCAAGGAGTGAGAGCAATACAGGTGGCACCGTTGCGAAGCTTACCGTGTGCAGGAGAGGTTCAGCAGCAACTTTCAGTCCTGGCTCTTCGCCTGTCAGAGCGGAGTCCAAACATTCGTGCCCTGAAACCTGGGCAGCTGGCCAGCCTGGAGCAGGCATCAAGATTGTATTCAAATGCACTTTGAGGTGGGAAAGCAAGGAGTGAGAGCAATACAGGTGGCACCTTTGCGAAGCTTTCTGTGTGCAGAACAGATCCAGCAGCGTGTTTCAGCAGTGGCCCTTCGCCTGTGGCAGCAGAGTGCAATCATTCTTGCACTGAAAACAGGGCGGCCGGACGGCCTGGAGCAGGCATCATGGATGTCTTCAAATGCACTTTGAGGTGGGAAAGCAAGGAGTGAGAGCAATACAGGTGGCACCATTGCAAAGCTTACCGTATGCAGAAGAGATCCACCAGCATCTTTCAGTCGTGGCTCTTCGCCTGTGTAAGCAGAGTCCAATCATTCGTGCACTGACAACTGGGCAACCGGACGGCCTGGAGCAGGCATCAAGGATGTATTCAAATGCACTTTGAGGTGGGAAAGCAAGGAGTGAGAGCAATACAGGTGGCACCGTTTCAAAGCTTTCTCTGTGCAGAAGAGGTCCAGCAGCATCTTTCAGTCCTGGCTCTTCTCCTGTGGCAGGAGAGTCCAATCATTCGTGCACAGAAAACTGGGCAGCAGGACGGCCTGGAGCAGGCATCAAGGATGTATTCAAATGCCCTTTGAGGTGGGAAAGCAAGGAGTGAGAGCAATACAGGTGGCACCGTTGCAAAGCTTACTGTATCCAGAAGAGATCCAGCAGCATCTTTCAGTCCTGGCTCTTCGCCTGTGGCAGCAGAGTCCAATCATTCGTGCACTGAAAACTGGGCAGCCTGACGGCCTGGAGCAGCCATCAACGATGTATTCAAATGCACTTTGAGGTGGGAAAGCAAGGAGTGAGAGCAATTCAGGTGGCACGTTTGCGAAGCTTACCATGTGCAGAAGAGATCCAGCTGCATCTTTCAGTCCTGGCTCTTCGCCTGTGGGAGCAGAGTCCAATCATTCGTGCACTGAAAACTGGGCAGCCGGACGGCCTGGAGCAGGCATCAAGGATGTATTCAAATGCACTTTGAGGTGGGAAAGCAAGGAGTGAGAGCAATACAGGTGGCACCTTTGCGAAGTTTACCGCGTGCAGAAGAGGTCCAGCAGCATCTTTCAGTCCTGGCTCTTCTCCTGTGGTAGGAGAGTCCAATCATTCGTGCACTGAAAACTGGGCAGCCGGACGGCCTGGAGCCGGCATCAAGGATGTATTCATATGCCCTTTGAGGTGGGAAAGCAAGGAGTGAGAGCAATACAGGTGGCACCGTTGCAAAGCTTACCGTATCCAGAAGAGATCCAGCAACATCTTTCAGTCCTGGCTCTTCGCCTGTTGCAGGAGAGTCCAATCATTCGTGCACCTAAAACTGGGCAGACGGACGGCCTGGAGCAGGCATCAAGTATGCATTCAAATGCACTTGGAGGTGGGAAAGCAAGGAGTGAGAGCAATACAGGTGGCACCGTTGCAAAGCTTACAGTATGCAGAAGAGTTCCAGCAGCATCTTTCAGTCCTGGCTCTTCGCCTGTGGCAGCAGAGTCCAATCATTCGTGCACTGACAACTGGGCAGACGGGTGGCCTGTAGCAGGCATCAAGCATGTATTCAAATGCACTTTGAGGTGGGAAAGCAAGGAGTGAGAGCAATACAGGTGGCACCGTTCCGAAGCTTTCTGTGTGCAGGAGAGGTCCAGCAGCAGCTTTCAGTCCTGGCTCTTTGCCTGTGGGAGCAGAGTCCAATCATTCGTGCAATGAAAACTGGGCAGCCGGACGGCCTGGAGCAGGCATCAAGTATGTATTCAAATGCACTTTGAGGTTGGAAACAAGGAGTGAGACCAATGCAGGTGGCACCTTTTCGAAGCTTACCATGTGCAGAAGAGGTCCAGCAGCACTTTTCATTCCTGGCCCTTTCCCTGTGGAAGCAGAGTGCAATCATTCGTGCACTGACAACTGGGCAGCCGGACGGCCTGGAGCAGGCATCAAGGATGTATTCAAATGCACTTTGAGGAGGGAAATCAAGGAGTGAGAGCAATACAGGTGGCACCGTTGCGAAGCTTACCGTGTGCAGGAGAGGTCCAGCAGCAACTTTCAGTCCTGGCTCTTCGCCTGTGGGAGCAGAGTCCAATCATTCGTGCACTGAAAACTGGCAGCCGGACGGCCTGGAGTAGGCATCATGGATGTATTCAAATGCCCTTTGAGGTGGGAAAGCAAGGAGTGAGAGCAATACAGGTGGCACGTTTGCGAAGCTTACCATGTGTAGAAGAGATCCAGCAGCCTCTTTCAGTCCTGGCACTTCGCCTGTGGCAGCACAGTCCAATCATTCGTGCACTGAAAACTGGGCAGCCGGATTGCCTGTAGCAGGCATCAAGGATGTATTCAAATGCACTTTGAGGTGGGAAACAAGGAGTGAGATCAATACAGGTGGCACCGTTTCAAAGCATTCTCTTTGCAGAAGAGGTCCAGCAGCATCTTTTAGTCCTGGCTCTTCGCCTGTGGCAGCAGAGTGCAATCATTCGTGCACTGAAAACTGGGCAGCCGGAGGGCCTGGAGCAGGCATCAAGGATGTATTCAAATGCAGTTTGAGGTGGGAAACAAGGAGTGAGACCAATGCAGGTGGCACCGTTGCGAAGCTTACCATGTGCAGAAGAGATCCAGCAGCATGTTTTAGCACTGGCCCTTCGCCTGCGGCAGCAGAGTGCAATCATTCGTGCACTGACAACTGGGCAGCCGGACGGCCTGGAGCAGGCATCAAGGATGTATTCAAATGCTCTTTGAGGTGGGAAAGCAAGGAGTGAGAGCAATACAGGTGGCACGTTTGCGAAGCTTACCATGTGCAGAAGAGATCCAGCAGCATCTTTCAGTCCTGGTACTTCGGCTGTGGCAGCAGAGTCCAATCATTCGTGCAATGAAAACTGGGCAGCCGGACGGCCTGGAGCAGGCATCAAGGATGTATTCAAATGAACTTTGAGGTGGGAAACAAGGAGTGAGACCAATGCAGGTGGCACCGTTGCGAAGCTTGCCCTGTGCTGAACAGATCCAGCAGCATGTTTTAGCACTCCCTCTTCGCCTGTGGCAGCAGAGTCCAATCATTCGTGCACTGAAAACTGGGCAGCCGGACGGCCTGGAGCAGGCATCAAGGATGTATTCAACTGCACTTTGAGGTTGGAAACAAGGAGTGAGACCAATGCAGGTGGCACCTTTTCGAAGCTTACCATGTGCAGAAGAGGTCCAGCAGCACTTTTCATTCCTGGCCCTTTCCCTGTGGAAGCAGATTGCAATCATTCGTGCACTGACAACTGGGCAGCCGGACGGCCTGGAGCAGGCATCAAGGATGTATTCAAATGCACTTTGAGGAGGGAAATCAAGGAGTGAGAGCAATACAGGTGGCACCGTTGCGAAGCTTACCGTGTGCAGGAGAGGTTCAGCAGCAACTTTCAGTCCTGGCTCTTCGCCTGTCAGAGCGGAGTCCAAACATTCGTGCCCTGAAACCTGGGCAGCTGGCCAGCCTGGAGCAGGCATCAAGATTGTATTCAAATGCACTTTGAGGTGGGAAAGCAAGGAGTGAGAGCAATACAGGTGGCACCTTTGCGAAGCTTTCTGTGTGCAGAACAGATCCAGCAGCGTGTTTCAGCAGTGGCCCTTCGCCTGTGGCAGCAGAGTGCAATCATTCTTGCACTGAAAACAGGGCGGCCGGACGGCCTGGAGCAGGCATCATGGATGTCTTCAAATGCACTTTGAGGTGGGAAAGCAAGGAGTGAGAGCAATACAGGTGGCACCATTGCAAAGCTTACCGTATGCAGAAGAGATCCACCAGCATCTTTCAGTCGTGGCTCTTCGCCTGTGTAAGCAGAGTCCAATCATTCGTGCACTGACAACTGGGCAACCGGACGGCCTGGAGCAGGCATCAAGGATGTATTCAAATGCACTTTGAGGTGGGAAAGCAAGGAGTGAGAGCAATACAGGTGGCACCGTTTCAAAGCTTTCTCTGTGCAGAAGAGGTCCAGCAGCATCTTTCAGTCCTGGCTCTTCTCCTGTGGCAGGAGAGTCCAATCATTCGTGCACAGAAAACTGGGCAGCAGGACGGCCTGGAGCAGGCATCAAGGATGTATTCAAATGCCCTTTGAGGTGGGAAAGCAAGGAGTGAGAGCAATACAGGTGGCACCGTTGCAAAGCTTACTGTATCCAGAAGAGATCCAGCAGCATCTTTAAGTCCTGGCTCTGCGCCTGCGGCAGCAGAGTCCAATCATTCGTGCACCTAAAACTGGGCAGACGGACGGCCTGGAGCAGGCATCAAGATTGTTTTCAAATGCACTTTGAGGTGGGAAAGCAAGGAGTGAGAGCAATACAGGTGGCACCTTTGCGAAGCTTACAGTATGCAGAAGAGATCCAGCAGCGTGTTTCTGCACTGGCCCTTCGCCTGTGGCAGCAGAGTGCAATCATTCGTGCACTGAAAACTGGGAAGCTGGCCAGCCTGGAGCAGGTATCAAGGATGTATTCAAATGCACTTTGAGGTGGGAAAGCAAGGAGTGAGAGCAATACAGGTGGCACCGTTGCAAATCTTTCTGTGTGCAGCAGAGGTTTAGCAGCACCTTTCAGTCCTGTCTCCTCGCCTGTGGGAGCAGAGTCCAATCATTCGTGCACTGAAAACTGGGCAGCCGGACGGCCTGGAGCAGGCATCATGCATGTATTCAAATGCACTTTGAGGTGGGAAAACAAGGAGTGAGAGCAATACAGGTGGCACGTTTGCGAAGCTTACCATGCGCAGAAGAGATCCAGCAGCATCTTTGAGTCCTGGCACTTCGCCTGTGGCAGCAGAGTCCAATCATTTGTGCACTGAAAACTGGGCAGCCGGATGGCCTGTAGCAGGCATCAAGGATGTATTCAAATGCCCTTTGAGGTGGGAAAGCAAGGAGTGAGAGCAATACAGGTGGCACCGTTGCGAACTTTACCGCGTGCAGAAGAGGTCCAGCAGCATCTTTCCCTCCTGGCTCTTCGCCTGTGGCAGCAGAGTCCAATCATTCGTGCACTGAAAACTGGGCAGCCGGACGGCCTGGAGCCGGCATCAAGGATGTATTCAAATGCACTTTGAGGTGGGAAAGCAAGGAGTGAGAGCAATACAGGTGGCACCGTTTCAAAGCTTTCTCTTTGCAGAAGAGGTCCAGCAGCATCTTTCAGTCCTGGCTCTTCGCCTGTGGCAGCAAAGTCCAATCATTCGTGCACCTAAAACTGGGCAGACGGACGGCCTGGAGCAGGCATCAAGTATGCATTCAAATGCACTTGGAGGTGGGAAAGCAAGGAGTGAGAGCAATACAGGTGGCACCGCTGCAAAGCTTACAGTATGCAGAAGAGTTCCAGCAGCATCTTTCAGTCCTGGCTCTTCGCCTGTGGCAGCAGAGTCCAATCATTCGTGCACTGAAAACTGGGCAGCCGGACGGCCTGGAGCCGGCATCAAGGATGTATTCAAATGCCCTTTGAGGTGGGAAAGCAAGGAGTGAGAGCATTACAGGTGGCACCGTTGAAAAGCTTACCGTATCCAGAAGAGATCCAGCAGCATCTTTCAGTCCTGGCTCTTCGCCTGTGGCAGCAGAGTCCAATCATTCGTGCACCTAAAACTGGGCAGCCGGACGGCCTGGAGCAGGCATCAAGGATGTATTCAAATGCACTTTGAGGTTGGAAACAAGGAGTGAGACCAATGCAGGTGGCACCTTTTCGAAGCTTACCATGTGCAGAAGAGGTCCAGCAGCACTTTTCATTCCTGGCCCTTTCCCTGTGGAAGCAGAGTGCAATCATTCGTGCACTGACAACTGGGCAGCCGGACGGCCTGGAGCAGGCATCAAGGATGTATTCAAATGCCCTTTGAGGTGGGAAAGCAAGGAGTGAGAGCAATACAGGTGGCACCTTTGCAAAGCTTACCGTATCCAGAAGAGATCCAGCAGCATCTTTCAGTCCTGGCTCTTCGCCTGTGGCAGCAGAGTCCAATCATTCGTGCAATGAAAACTGGGCAGCCGGACGGCCTGGAGCAGGCATCAAGGATGTATTCAAATGCACTTTGAGGTTGGAAACAAGGAGTGAGACCAATGCAGGTAGCACCTTTTCGAAGCTTACCATGTGCAGAAGAGGTCCAGCAGCACTTTTCATTCCTGGCCCGTTCCCTGTGGAAGCAGAGTGCAATCATTCGTACACTGACAACTGGGCAGCCGGACGGCCTGGAGCAGGCATCAAGGATGTATTCAAATGCCCTTTGAGGAGGGAAATCAAGGAGTGAGAGCAATACAGGTGGCACCGTTGCGAAGCTTACCGTGTGCAGGAGTGGTCCAGCAGCAACTTTCAGTCCTGGCTCTTCGCCTGTGGGAGCAGAGTCCAATCATTAGTGCACTGAAAACTGGGCAGCCGGACGGCCTGGAGCAGCTATCAAGGATGTATTCAAATGCACTTTGAGGTGGGAAAGAAATGAGTGAGAGCAATGCAGGTGGCACCGTTGCAAATCTTTCTGTGTGCAGCAGAGGTCTAGCAGCATCTTTCAGTCCTGTCTCTTCTCCTGTGGCAGGAGAGTCCAATCATTCGTGCACAGATAACTGGGCGGCCGGACGGCCTGGAGCGGGCATCAAGGATGTATTCAAATGCCCTTTGAGGTGGGAAAGCAAGGAGTGAGAGCAATACAGGTGGCACCGTTGCAAAGCTTACCGTATCCAGAAGAGATCCAGCAGCATCTTTCAGTCCTGGCTCTTCGCCTGTGGCAGCAGAGTCCAATCATTCGTGCACTGAAAACTGGGCAGACGGACGGCCTGGAGCAGGCATCAAGTATGCATTCAAATGCACTTGGAGTTGCAAAAGCAAGGAGTGAGAGCAATACAGGTGGCACCGTTGCAAAGCTTACCGTATCCAGAAGAGATCCAGCAGCATCTTTCAGTCCTGGCTCTTCGCCTGTGGCAGCAGAGTCCAATCATTCGTGCACCTAAAACTGGGCAGACGGACGGCCTGGAGCAGGCATCAAGTATGCATTCAAATGCACTTGGAGGTGCGAAAGCAAGGAGTGAGAGCAATACAGGTGGCACCGTTGCAAAGCTTACAGTATGCAGAAGAGTTCCAGCAGCATCTTTCAGTCCTGGGTCTTCGCCTGTGGCAGCAGAGTCCAATCATTCGTGCACTGAAAACTGGGCAGCCGGACGGCCTGGAGCAGGCATCAAGGATGTATTCAAATGCACTTTGAGGTGGGAAAGCAAGGAGTGAGAGCAATACAGGTGGCACGTTTGCGAAGCTTACCATGTGCAGAAGAGATCCAGCAGCATCTTTCAGTCCTGGCTCTTCGCCTGTGGCAGCAGAGTCCAATCATTCGTGCACTGACAACTGGGCAGCCGGACGGCCTGGAGCAGGCATCAAGGATGTATTCAAATGCCCTTTGAGGTGGGAAAGCAAGGAGTGAGAGCAATACAGGTGGCACGTTTGCGAATCTTACCATGTGCAGAAGAGATCCAGCAGCATCTTTCAGTCCTGGCTCTTCGCCTGTGGGTGCAGAGTCCAATCATTCGTGCACAGAAAACTGGGCAGCCGGACGGCCTGGAGCAGGCATCAAGGATGTATTCAAATGCCCTTTGAGGTGGGAAAGCAACGAGTGAGAGCAATACAGGTGGCACCGTTGCAAAGCTTACCGTATGCAGAAGAGATCCAGCAGCATCTTTCAGTCCTGGCTCTTCGCCTGTGGTAGGAGAGTCCAATCATTCGTGCACTGAAAACTGGGCAGCCGGACGGCCTGGAGCAGGCATCAAAGATGTATTCAAATGCCCTTTGAGGTGGGAAACAAGGAGTGAGACCAATGCAGGTGGCAGCGTTGCGAAGCTTACCGTGTGCAGAACAGATCCAGCAGCATGTTTTAGCACTCCCTCTTCGCCTGTGGGAGCAGAGTCCAGTCATTCGTGCACTGAAAACTGGGTAGCCGGAGGGCCTGGAGCAGGCATCAAGGATGTATTCGACTGCACTTTGAGGTTGGAAACAAGGAGTGAGACCAATGCAGGTGGAAACTTTGCAAAGCTTACCATGTGCAGAAGAGGTCCAGCAGCACTTTTCATTCCTGGCCCTTTCCCTGTGGAAGCAGATTGCAATCATTCGTGCACTGAAAACTGGGCACCCGGACGGCCTGGAGCAGGTATCAAGGATGTATTCAAATGCCCTTTGAGGAGGGATATCAAGGAGTGAGAGCAATACAGGTGGCACCGTTGCGAAGCTTACCGTGTGCAGGAGAGGTCCAGCAGCAACTTTCAGTCCTGGCTCTTCGACTGTCGGAGCAGAGTCCAAACATTCGTGCCCGGAAACCTGGGCAGCTGGCCAGCCTGGAGCAGGCATCAAGATTGTATTCAAATGCACTTTGAGGTGGGAAAGCAAGGAGTGAGAGCAATACAGGTGGCACCTTTGCGAAGTTTAGTGCGTGCAGAAGAGGTCCAGCAGCATCTTTCAGTCCTGGCTCTTCGCCTGTGGGTGCAGAGTCCAATCATTCGTGCACTGACAACTGGGCAGCCGGACGGCCTGGAGCAGGCATCAAGGATGTATTCAAATGCACTTTGAGGTGGGAAAGCAAGGAGTGAGAGCAATACAGGTGGCACCGTTTCAAAGCTTTCCCTGTGCAGAAGAGGTCCAGCAGCATCTTTCAGTCCTGGCTCTCCGCCTGTGGCAGGAGAGTCCAATCATTCGTGCACAGAAAACTGGGCAGCCTTACGGCCTGGAGCGGGCATCAAGGATGTATTCAAATGCACTTTGAGGTGGGAAAGCAAGGAGTGAGAGCAATACAGGTGGCACCGTTGCAAAGCTTACCGTATCCAGAAGAGATCCAGCAGCATATTTCAGTCCTGGCTCTTCGCCTGTGGCAGCAGAGTCCAATCATTCGTGCACTGAAAACTGGGCAGCCGGACGGCCTGGAGCAGGCATCCAGGATGTATTCAAATGCACTTTGAGGTGGGAAACAAGGAGTGAGACCAATGCAGGTGGCACCGTTGCGAAGCTTACCGTGTGCTGAACAGATCCAGCAGCATGTTTTAGCTCTGGCTCTTCGCCTGTGGCAGCAGAGTCCAATCATTCGTGCAATGAAAACTGGGCAGCCGGACGGCCTGGAGCAGGCATCAAGGATGTATTCAAATGCACTTTGAGGTTGGAAACAAGGAGTGAGACCAATGCAGGTGACACCTTTTCGAAGCTTACCATGTGCAGAAGAGGTCCAGCAGCACTTTTCATTCCTGGCCCTTTCCCTGTGGAAGCAGATTGCAATCATTCGTGCACTGACAACTGGGCAGCCGGACTGCCTGGAGCAGGCATCAAGGATGTATTCAAATGCCCTTTGAGGTGGGAAATCAAGGAGTGAGAGCAGTACAGGTGGCACCGTTGCGAAGCTTACCGTGTGCAGGAGAGGTCCAGCAGCAACTTTCAGTCCTGCCTCTTCGCCTGTGGCAGCACAGTCCAATCATTCGTGCACTGAAAACTGGGCAGCCGGACGGCCTGGAGCAGGCATCAAGGATGTATTCAAATGCCCTTTGAGGTGGGAAAGCAAGGAGTGAGAGCAATACAGGTGGCACGTTTGCGAAGCTTACCATGTGCAGAAGAGATCCAGCAGCATCTTTCAGTCCTGGCTCTTCGCCTGTGGGAGCAGAGTCCAATCATTCGTGCACAGAAAACTGGGCAGCCGGACGGCCTGGAGCAGGCATCAAGGATGTATTCAAATGCCCTTTGAGGTGGGAAAGCAACGAGTGAGAGCAATACAGGTGGCACCGTTGCAAAGCTTACCGTATGCAGAAGAGATCCAGCAGCATCTTTCAGTCCTGGCTCTTCGCCTCTGGTAGGAGAGTCCAATCATTCGTGCACTGAAAACTGGGCAGCCGGACGGCCTGGAGCAGGCATCAAAGATGTATTCAAATGCCCTTTGAGGTGGGAAACAAGGAGTGAGACCAATGCAGGTGGCAGCGTTGCGAAGCTTACCGTGTGCAGAACAGATCCAGCAGCATGTTTTAGCACTCCCTCTTCGCCTGTGGGAGCAGAGTCCAGTCATTCGTGCACTGAAAACTGGGCAGCCGGAGGGCCTGGAGCAGGCATCAAGGATGTATTCAACTGCACTTTGAGGTTGGAAACAAGGAGTGAGACCAATGCAGGTGGCAACTTTGCAAAGCTTACCATGTGCAGAAGAGGTCCAGCAGCACTTTTCATTCCTGGCCCTTTCCCTGTGGAAGCAGATTGCAATCATTCGTGCAATGACAACTGGGCAGCCGGACGGCCTGGAGCAGGCATCAAGGATGTATTCAAATGCCCTTTGAGGAGGGATATCAAGGAGTGAGAGCAATACAGGTGGCACCGTTGCGAAGCTTACCGTGTGCAGGAGAGGTCCAGCAGCAACTTTCAGTCCTGGCTCTTCGACTGTCGGAGCAGAGTCCAAACATTCGTGCCCGGAAACCTGGGCAGCTGGCCAGCCTGGAGCAGGCATCAAGATTGTATTCAAATGCACTTTCAGGTGGGAAAGCAAGGAGTGAGAGCAATACAGGTGGCACCGTTGCAAAGCTTTCTCTGTGCAGAAGAGGTCCAGCAGCGTGTTTCAGCACTGGCCCTTCGCCTGTGGCAGCAGAGTCCAATCATTCGTGCACTGAAAACTGGGCGGCCGGACGGCCTGGAGCAGGCATCATGGATGTATTCAAATGCACTTTGAGGTGGGAAAGCAAGGAGTGAGAGCAATACAGGTGGCACCATTGCAAAGCTTACCGTATGCAGAAGAGATCCAGCAGCATCTTTCAGTCGTGGCTCTTCGCCTGTGTAAGCAGATTCCAATCATTCGTGCACTGACAACTGGGCAGCCGGACGGCCTAGAGCAGGCATCAAGGATGTATTCAAATGCACTTTGAGGTGGGAAAGCAAGGAGTGAGAGCAATACAGGTGGCACCGTTTCAAAGCTTTCTCTGTGCAGAAGAGGTCCAGCAGCATCTTTCAGTCCTGGCTCTTCTCCTGTGGCAGGAGAGTCCAATCATTCATGCACAGAAAACTGGGCAGCCAGACGGCCTGGAGCGGGCATCAAGGATGTATTCAAATGCCCTTTGAGGTGGGAAAGCAAGGAGTGAGAGCAATACAGGTGGCACCGTTGCAAAGCTTACCGTATCCAGAAGAGATCCAGCAGCATCTTTCGGTCCTGGCTCTTCGCCTGCGGCAGCAGAGTCCAATCATTCGTGCACCGAAAACTGGGCATCCGGACGGCCTGGAGCAGGCATCAAGTGTGCATTCAAATGCACTTGGAGGTGGGAAAGCAAGGAGTGAGAGCAATACAGGTGGCACCGTTGCAAAGCTTACAGTATGCAGAAGAGTTCCAACAGCATCTTTCAGTCCTGGCTCTTCGCCTGTGGCAGCAGAGTCCAATCATTCGTGCACTGAAAACTGGGTATCCGGACGGCCTGGGGCAGGCATCAAGGATGTATTCAAATGCACTTTGAGTTGGGAAAGCAAGGAGTGAGAGCAATACAGGTGGCACCGTTGCAAATCTTACCGTATCCAGAAGAGATCCAGCAGCATCTTTCAGTCCTGGCTCTTCGCCTGTGGCAGGAGAGTCCAATCATTCGTGCACTGACAACTGGGCAGCCGGAGGGCCTGGAGCAGGCATCAAGGATATATTCAAATGCACATTGAGGTTGGAAACAAGGAGTGAGACCAATGCAGGTGGCACCTTTTCGAAGCTTACCATGTGCAGAAGAGGTCCAGCAGCTCTTTTCATTCCTGGCCCTTTCCCTGTGGAAGCAGTGTGCAATCATTCATGCACTGACAACTGGGCAGCCGGACGGCCTGGAGCAGGCATCAAGGATGTATTTATATGCACTTTGAGGAGGGAAATCAAGGAGTGAGAGCAATACAGGTGGCACCGTTGCGAAGCTTATCGTGTGCAGGAGAGGTCCAGCAGCAAATTTCAGTCCTGGCACTTCGCCTGTGGCAGCACAGTCCAATCATTCGTGCACTGAAAACTGGGCAGCCGGACGGCCTGGAGCAGGCATCAAGGATGTATTCAAATGCACTTTGAGGTGGGAAAGCAAGGAGTGAGAGCAATACAGGTGGCACCTTTGCGAAGCTTACCATGTGCAGAAGAGATCCAGCAGCATCTTTCAGTCCTGGCTCTTCGCCTGTGGGAGCAGAGTCCAATCATTCGTGCACTGAAAACTGGGCAGCCGGACGGCCTGGAGCAGGCATCAAGGATGTATTCAAATGCACTTTGAGGTGGGAAAGCAAGGAGTGAGAGCAATACAGGTGGCACCTTTGCGAAGTTTACCGCGTGCAGAAGAGGTCCAGCAGCATCTTTCAGTCCTGGCTCTTCGCCTGTGGGTGCAGAGTCCAATCATTCGTGCACTGACAACTGGGCAGCCGGACGGCCTGGAGCAGGCATCAAGGATGTATTCAAATGCACTTTGAGGTGGGAAAGCAAGGAGTGAGAGCAATACAGGTGGCACCGTTTCAAAGCTTTCTCTGTGCAGAAGAGGCCCAGCAGCATCTTTCAGTCCTGGCTCTTCGCCTGTGGCAGGAGAGTGCAATCATTCGTACACTTAAAACTGGGCAGACTTACGGCCTGGAGCGGGCATCAAGGATGTATTCAAATGCCATTTGAGGTGGGAAAGCAAGGAGTGAGAGCAATACAGGTGGCACCGTTGCAAAGCTTACCGTGTGCAGGAGAGGTCCAGCAGCAACTTTCAGTCCTGGCTCTTCGCCTGTGGGAGCAGAGTCCAATCATTCGTGCACTGAAAACTGGGCAGCCGGACGGCCTGGAGCAGCCATCAACGATGTATTCAAATGCACTTTGAGGTGGGAAAGAAATGAGTGAGACCAATACAGGTGGCACCGTTGCGAAGCTTACCATGTGCAGGAGAGTTTCAGCAGCATCTTTCAGTCCTGGCACTTCGCCTGTGGCAGCAGAGTCCAATCATTCGTGCACTGAAAACTGGGCAGCCGGACGGCCTGGAGCAGGCATCAAGGATGTATTCAAATGCCCTTTGAGGTGGGAAAGCAAGGAGTGACAGCAATACAGGTGGCACCGTTGCAAAGCTTTCTCTGTGCAGAAGAGGTCCGGCAGTATCTTTCAGTCCTGGCTCTTCGCCTGTGGCAGGAGAGTCCAATCATTCGTGCACTGAAAACTGGGCAACCGGACAGCCTGTAGCAGGCATCAAGGATGTATTCAAATGCACTTTGAGGTGGGAAAGCATGGAGTGAGAGCAATACAGGTGGCACCTTTGCGAAGCTTGCCATGTGCAGAAGAGATCCAGCAGCATCTTCCAGTCCTGGCTCTTCGCCTGTGGGAGCAGAGTGCAATCATTCGTGCACTGAAAACTGGGCAGCCGGACGGCCTGGAGCAGGCATCAAGGATGTATTCAAATGCACTTTGAGGTTGGAAACAAGGAGTGAGACCAATGCAGGTGGCACCTTTTCGAAGCTTACCATGTGCAGAAGAGGTCCAGCAGCACTTTTCATTCCTGGCCCTTTCCCTGTGGAAGCAGAGTGCAATCATTCGTGCACTGACAACTGGGCAGCAGGACGGCCTGGAGCAGGCATCAAGGATGTATTCAAATGCACTTTGAGGAGGGAAATCAAGGAGTGAGAGCAATACAGGTGGCACCATTGCGAAGCTTACCGTGTGCAGGAGAGGTCCAGCAGCAAATTTCAGTCCTGGCCCTTCGCCTGTGGGAGCAGAGTCCAATCATTCGTGCACTGAAAACTGGGCAGCCGGACGGCCGGGAGCAGCCATCAAGGATGTATTCAAATGCACTTTGAGGTGTATAAGAAATGAGTGAGACCAATACAGGTGGCACCGTTGCGAAGCTTACCATGTGCAGGAGAGGTTCAGCAGCATCTTTCAGTCCTGGCTCTTCGCCTGTGGGAGCGGAGTCCAAACATTCGTGCCCTGAAACCTGGGCAGCTGGCCAGCCTGGAGCAGGCATTAAGGATGTATTCAAATGCACTTTGAGGTGGGAAAGCAAGGAGTGAGAGCAATACAGGTGGCACCGTTGCAAATCTTTCTGTGTGCAGCAGAGGTCTAGCAGCATCTTTCAGTCCTGGCTCTTCGCCTGTGGGAGCAGAGTCCAATCATTCGTGCACTGAAAACTGTGCAGCCGGACGGCCTGAAGCAGGCATCATGGATGTATTCAAATGCACTTTGAGGTTGGAAACAAAGAGTGAGACCAATGTAGGTGGCAACTTTGCAAAGCTTACCATATGCAGAAGAGGTCCAGCAGCACTTTTCATTCCTGGCCCTTTCCCTGTGGAAGCAGAGTGCAATCATTCGTGCACTGAAAACTGGGCGGACGGACGGCCTGGAGCAGGCGTCAAGGATGTATTCAAATGCCCTTTGAGGTGGGAAAGCAAGGAGTGACAGCAATACAGGTGGCACCGTTGCAAAGCTTACCGTATGCAAAAGAGATCCAGCAGCATCTTTCAGTCCTGGCTCTTCGCCTGTGGCAGCAGAGTCCAATCATTCGTGCACCTAAAACTGGGCAGACGGACGGCCTGGAGCAGGCATCAAGGATGTATTCAAATGCACTTTGAGGTTGGAAACAAGGAGTGAGAGCAATACAGGTGGCACCTTTGCGAAGCTTTCTGTGTGCAGAACAGATCCAGCAGCGTGTTTCAGCACTGGCCCTTCGCCTGTGGCAGCAGAGTCCAATCATTCGTGCAATGAAAAATGGGCAGCCGGAGGGCCTGGAGCAAGCATCAAGGGTGTATTCAAATGCACTTTGAGGTGGGAAAGCAAGGAGTGAGAGCAATACAGGTGTCACGTTTGCGAAGCTTACCATGTGCAGAAGAGATCCAGCAGCATCTTTCAGTCCCGGCTCTTCGCCTGTGGGTGCAGAGTCCAATCATTCGTGCACTGAAAACTGGGCAGCCGGACGGCCTGGAGCAGGCATCAAGGATATATTCAAATGCACTTTGAGGTGGGAAAGCAAGGAGTGAGAGCAATACATGTGGCACCGTTTCAAAGCTTTCTCTGTGCAGAAGAGATCCAGCAGCATCTTTCAGTCCTGGCTCTTCGCCTGTGGTAGGAGAGTCCAATCATTCGTGCACTGAAAACTGGGCAGCCGGAGGGCCTGGAGCAGGCATCAAGGATGTATTCAAATGCACTTTGAGGTGGGAAACAAGGAGTGAGACCAATGCAGGTGGCACCGTTGCGAAGTTTTCCATGTGCAGAAGAGATCCAGCAGCATCTTTCAGTCCTGGCTCTTCGGCTGTGGCAGCAGAGTCCAATCATTCGTGCACTGAAAACTGGGCAGCCGGACGGCCTGGAGCAGGCATCAAGGATGTATTCAAATGCCCTTTGAGGTGGGAAAGCAAGGAGTGAGAGCAATACAGGTGGCACCGTTGCAAAGCTTACCGTATCCAGAAGAGATCCAGCAGCATCTTTCAGTCCTGGCTCTTCGCCTGTGGCAGCAGAGTCCAATCATTCGTGCACCTAAAACTGGGCAGACGGACGGCCTGGAGCAGGCATCAAGGATGTATTCAAATGCACTTTGAGGTTGGAAACAAGGAGTGAGACCAATGCAGGTGACACCTTTTCGAAGCTTACCATGTGCAGAAGAGGTCCAACAGCACTTTTCATTCCTGGCCCTTTCCCTGTGGAAGCAGAGTGCAATCATTCGTGCACTGACAACTGGGCAGCCGGACGGCCTGTAGCAGGTATCAAGGATGTATTCAAATGCACTTTGAGGAGGGAAATCAAGGAGTGAGAGCAATACAGGTGGCACCGTTGCGAAGCTTACCGTGTGCAGGAGAGGTCCAGCAGCAACTTTCAGTCCTGGCTCTTCGCCTGTGGGAGCAGAGACCAATCATTCGTGCACTGAAAACTGGGCAGCCGGACGGCCTGGAGCAGGCAACAAGGATGTATTCAAATGCACTTTGAGGTTGGAAAGAAATGAGTGAGACCAATACAGGTGGCACCGTTGCGAAGCTTACCATGTGCAGGAGTGTTTCAGCAGCATCTTTCAGTCCTGGCACTTCGCCTGTGGCAGCACAGTCCAATCATTCGTGCACTGACAACTGGGCAGCCGGATGGCCTGTAGCAGGCATCAAGGAATCATTCAAATGCCCTTTGAGGTGGGAAAGCAAGGAGTGAGACCAATACAGGTGGCACTGTTGCGAACTTTACCGCGTGCAGAAGAGGTCCAGCAGCATCTTTCTCTCCTAGCTCTTCGCCTGTGGCAGCAGAGTCCAATCATTCGTGCACTGAAAACTGGGCAGCCGGACGGCCTGGAGCCGGCATCAAGGATGTATTCAAATGCCCTTTGAGGTGGGAAAGCAAGGAGTGAGAGCAATACAGGTGGCACCGTTGCAAAGCTTACCGTATGCAGAAGAGATCCAGCAGCATCTTTCAGTCCTGGCTCTTCGCCTGTGGCAGGAGAGTCCAATCATTCGCGCACTGAAAACAGGGCAGCCGGACGGCCTGGAGCAGGCATCAAGGATGTATTCAAATGCACTTTGAGGTTGGAAACAAGGAGTGAGACCAATGCAGGTGGCACCGTTGCGAAGCTTACCGTGTGCAGGATAGGTCCAGCATCAACTTTCAGTCCTGGATCTTCGCCTGTCGGAGCGGAGTCCAATCATTCGTGCACTGAAAACTGGGCAGCCAGACTTCCTGGAGTAAGCATCAAGGATGTATTCAAATGCACTTTGAGGTGGGAAAGCAAGGAGTGAGAGCAATGCAGGTGGCACCGTTTCAAAGCTTTCTCTTTGCAGGAGAGGTCCAGCAGCATGTTTTAGCACTGGCTCTTCGCCTGTGGCAGCAGAGTCCAATCATTCGTGCACTGAGAACTGGGCAGCCGGAGGGCCTGTAGCAGGCTTCAAGGATGTATTCAAATACACTTTTAGGTGGGAAAGAAATGAGTGAGACCAATGCAGGTGGCACCGTTGCGAAGCTTACTGTGTGCAGAACAGATCGAGCAGCATCTTTCAATCCTGGCCCTTCGCCTGTGTTAGCAGAGTGCAATCATTCGTGCACTGACAACTGGGCAGCTGGACGGCCTGGAGCAGGCATCAAGGATGTATTCAAATGCCCTTTGAGGTGGGAAAGCAAGGAGTGAGAGCAATACAGGTGGCACCTTCGCGAAGTTTACCGCGTGCAGAAGAGGTCCCGCAGCATCTTTCAGTCCTGGCTCTTCGCCTGTGGGAGCAGAGTGCAATCATTCGTGCACTGAAAACTGGGCAGCCGGGCGGCCTGGAGCAGGCATCAAGGATGTATTCCAATGCACATTCAGGTGGGAAAGCAAGGAGTGAGAGCAATACAGGTGGCACCGTTTCAAAGCTTTCTCTGTGCAGAAGTGGTCCAGCAGCATCTTTCAGTCCTGGCTCTTCGCCTGTGGAAGGAGAGTGCAATCATTCGCACACTGAAAACTGGGCAGCCGGACGTCCTGGAGCAGGCATCAAGGATGTATTCAAACGCCCTTTGAGGTGGGAAAGCAACGAGTGAGAGCAATACAGGTGGCACCGTTGCAAAGCTTACCGTATGCAGAAGAGATCCAGCAGCATCTTTCAGTCCTGGCTCTTCGCCTGTGGCAGGAGAGTCCAATCGTTCGTGCACTGAAAAATGGGCAGCCGGACGGCCTGGAGCCGGCATCAAGGATGTATTCATATGCCCTTTGAGGTGGGAAAGCAAGGAGTGAGAGCAATACAGGTGGCACCGTTGCAAAGCTTACCGTATCCAGAAGAGATCCAGCAACATCTTTCAGTCCTGGCTCTTCGCCTGTTGCAGGAGAGTCCAATCATTCGTGCACCTAAAACTGGGCAGACGGACGGCCTGGAGCAGGCATCAAGTATGCATTCAAATGCACTTGGAGGTGGGAAAGCAAGGAGTGAGAGCAATACAGGTGGCACCGTTGCAAAGCTTACAGTATGCAGAAGAGTTCCAGCAGCATCTTTCAGTCCTGGCTCTTCGCCTGTGGCAGCAGAGTCCAATCATTCGTGCACTGACAACTGGGCAGACGGGTGGCCTGTAGCAGGCATCAAGCATGTATTCAAATGCACTTTGAGGTGGGAAAGCAAGGAGTGAGAGCAATACAGGTGGCACCGTTCCGAAGCTTTCTGTGTGCAGGAGAGGTCCAGCAGCAGCTTTCAGTCCTGGCTCTTTGCCTGTGGGAGCAGAGTCCAATCATTCGTGCAATGAAAACTGGGCAGCCGGACGGCCTGGAGCAGGCATCAAGTATGTATTCAAATGCACTTTGAGGTTGGAAACAAGGAGTGAGACCAATGCAGGTGGCACCTTTTCGAAGCTTACCATGTGCAGAAGAGGTCCAGCAGCACTTTTCATTCCTGGCCCTTTCCCTGTGGAAGCAGAGTGCAATCATTCGTGCACTGACAACTGGGCAGCCGGACGGCCTGGAGCAGGCATCAAGGATGTATTCAAATGCACTTTGAGGAGGGAAATCAAGGAGTGAGAGCAATACAGGTGGCACCGTTGCGAAGCTTACCGTGTGCAGGAGAGGTCCAGCAGCAACTTTCAGTCCTGGCTCTTCGCCTGTGGGAGCAGAGTCCAATCATTCGTGCACTGAAAACTGGCAGCCGGACGGCCTGGAGTAGGCATCATGGATGTATTCAAATGCCCTTTGAGGTGGGAAAGCAAGGAGTGAGAGCAATACAGGTGGCACGTTTGCGAAGCTTACCATGTGTAGAAGAGATCCAGCAGCCTCTTTCAGTCCTGGCACTTCGCCTGTGGCAGCACAGTCCAATCATTCGTGCACTGAAAACTGGGCAGCCGGATTGCCTGTAGCAGGCATCAAGGATGTATTCAAATGCACTTTGAGGTGGGAAACAAGGAGTGAGATCAATACAGGTGGCACCGTTTCAAAGCATTCTCTTTGCAGAAGAGGTCCAGCAGCATCTTTTAGTCCTGGCTCTTCGCCTGTGGCAGCAGAGTGCAATCATTCGTGCACTGAAAACTGGGCAGCCGGAGGGCCTGGAGCAGGCATCAAGGATGTATTCAAATGCAGTTTGAGGTGGGAAACAAGGAGTGAGACCAATGCAGGTGGCACCGTTGCGAAGCTTACCATGTGCAGAAGAGATCCAGCAGCATGTTTTAGCACTGGCCCTTCGCCTGCGGCAGCAGAGTGCAATCATTCGTGCACTGACAACTGGGCAGCCGGACGGCCTGGAGCAGGCATCAAGGATGTATTCAAATGCTCTTTGAGGTGGGAAAGCAAGGAGTGAGAGCAATACAGGTGGCACGTTTGCGAAGCTTACCATGTGCAGAAGAGATCCAGCAGCATCTTTCAGTCCTGGTACTTCGGCTGTGGCAGCAGAGTCCAATCATTCGTGCAATGAAAACTGGGCAGCCGGACGGCCTGGAGCAGGCATCAAGGATGTATTCAAATGAACTTTGAGGTGGGAAACAAGGAGTGAGACCAATGCAGGTGGCACCGTTGCGAAGCTTGCCGTGTGCTGAACAGATCCAGCAGCATGTTTTAGCACTCCCTCTTCGCCTGTGGCAGCAGAGTCCAATCATTCGTGCACTGAAAACTGGGCAGCCGGACGGCCTGGAGCAGGCATCAAGGATGTATTCAACTGCACTTTGAGGTTGGAAACAAGGAGTGAGACCAATGCAGGTGGCACCTTTTCGAAGCTTACCATGTGCAGAAGAGGTCCAGCAGCACTTTTCATTCCTGGCCCTTTCCCTGTGGAAGCAGATTGCAATCATTCGTGCACTGACAACTGGGCAGCCGGACGGCCTGGAGCAGGCATCAAGGATGTATTCAAATGCACTTTGAGGAGGGAAATCAAGGAGTGAGAGCAATACAGGTGGCACCGTTGCGAAGCTTACCGTGTGCAGGAGAGGTTCAGCAGCAACTTTCAGTCCTGGCTCTTCGCCTGTCAGAGCGGAGTCCAAACATTCGTGCCCTGAAACCTGGGCAGCTGGCCAGCCTGGAGCAGGCATCAAGATTGTATTCAAATGCACTTTGAGGTGGGAAAGCAAGGAGTGAGAGCAATACAGGTGGCACCTTTGCGAAGCTTTCTGTGTGCAGAACAGATCCAGCAGCGTGTTTCAGCAGTGGCCCTTCGCCTGTGGCAGCAGAGTGCAATCATTCTTGCACTGAAAACAGGGCGGCCGGACGGCCTGGAGCAGGCATCATGGATGTCTTCAAATGCACTTTGAGGTGGGAAAGCAAGGAGTGAGAGCAATACAGGTGGCACCATTGCAAAGCTTACCGTATGCAGAAGAGATCCACCAGCATCTTTCAGTCGTGGCTCTTCGCCTGTGTAAGCAGAGTCCAATCATTCGTGCACTGACAACTGGGCAACCGGACGGCCTGGAGCAGGCATCAAGGATGTATTCAAATGCACTTTGAGGTGGGAAAGCAAGGAGTGAGAGCAATACAGGTGGCACCGTTTCAAAGCTTTCTCTGTGCAGAAGAGGTCCAGCAGCATCTTTCAGTCCTGGCTCTTCTCCTGTGGCAGGAGAGTCCAATCATTCGTGCACAGAAAACTGGGCAGCAGGACGGCCTGGAGCAGGCATCAAGGATGTATTCAAATGCCCTTTGAGGTGGGAAAGCAAGGAGTGAGAGCAATACAGGTGGCACCGTTGCAAAGCTTACTTTATCCAGAAGAGATCCAGCAGCATCTTTAAGTCCTGGCTCTGCGCCTGCGGCAGCAGAGTCCAATCATTCGTGCACCTAAAACTGGGCAGACGGACGGCCTGGAGCAGGCATCAAGATTGTTTTCAAATGCACTTTGAGGTGGGAAAGCAAGGAGTGAGAGCAATACAGGTGGCACCTTTGCGAAGCTTACAGTATGCAGAAGAGATCCAGCAGCGTGTTTCTGCACTGGCCCTTCGCCTGTGGCAGCAGAGTGCAATCATTCGTGCACTGAAAACTGGGAAGCTGGCCAGCCTGGAGCAGGTATCAAGGATGTATTCAAATGCACTTTGAGGTGGGAAAGCAAGGAGTGAGAGCAATACAGGTGGCACCGTTGCAAATCTTTCTGTGTGCAGCAGAGGTTTAGCAGCACCTTTCAGTCCTGTCTCCTCGCCTGTGGGAGCAGAGTCCAATCATTCGTGCACTGAAAACTGGGCAGCCGGACGGCCTGGAGCAGGCATCATGCATGTATTCAAATGCACTTTGAGGTGGGAAAACAAGGAGTGAGAGCAATACAGGTGGCACGTTTGCGAAGCTTACCATGCGCAGAAGAGATCCAGCAGCATCTTTGAGTCCTGGCACTTCGCCTGTGGCAGCAGAGTCCAATCATTTGTGCACTGAAAACTGGGCAGCCGGATGGCCTGTAGCAGGCATCAAGGATGTATTCAAATGCCCTTTGAGGTGGGAAAGCAAGGAGTGAGAGCAATACAGGTGGCACCGTTGCGAACTTTACCGCGTGCAGAAGAGGTCCAGCAGCATCTTTCCCTCCTGGCTCTTCGCCTGTGGCAGCAGAGTCCAATCATTCGTGCACTGAAAACTGGGCAGCCGGACGGCCTGGAGCCGGCATCAAGGATGTATTCAAATGCACTTTGAGGTGGGAAAGCAAGGAGTGAGAGCAATACAGGTGGCACCGTTTCAAAGCTTTCTCTTTGCAGAAGAGGTCCAGCAGCATCTTTCAGTCCTGGCTCTTCGCCTGTGGCAGCAAAGTCCAATCATTCGTGCACCTAAAACTGGGCAGACGGACGGCCTGGAGCAGGCATCAAGTATGCATTCAAATGCACTTGGAGGTGGGAAAGCAAGGAGTGAGAGCAATACAGGTGGCACCGCTGCAAAGCTTACAGTATGCAGAAGAGTTCCAGCAGCATCTTTCAGTCCTGGCTCTTCGCCTGTGGCAGCAGAGTCCAATCATTCGTGCACTGAAAACTGGGCAGCCGGACGGCCTGGAGCCGGCATCAAGGATGTATTCAAATGCCCTTTGAGGTGGGAAAGCAAGGAGTGAGAGCATTACAGGTGGCACCGTTGAAAAGCTTACCGTATCCAGAAGAGATCCAGCAGCATCTTTCAGTCCTGGCTCTTCGCCTGTGGCAGCAGAGTCCAATCATTCGTGCACCTAAAACTGGGCAGCCGGACGGCCTGGAGCAGGCATCAAGGATGTATTCAAATGCACTTTGAGGTTGGAAACAAGGAGTGAGACCAATGCAGGTGGCACCTTTTCGAAGCTTACCATGTGCAGAAGAGGTCCAGCAGCACTTTTCATTCCTGGCCCTTTCCCTGTGGAAGCAGAGTGCAATCATTCGTGCACTGACAACTGGGCAGCCGGACGGCCTGGAGCAGGCATCAAGGATGTATTCAAATGCCCTTTGAGGTGGGAAAGCAAGGAGTGAGAGCAATACAGGTGGCACCTTTGCAAAGCTTACCGTATCCAGAAGAGATCCAGCAGCATCTTTCAGTCCTGGCTCTTCGCCTGTGGCAGCAGAGTCCAATCATTCGTGCAATGAAAACTGGGCAGCCGGACGGCCTGGAGCAGGCATCAAGGATGTATTCAAATGCACTTTGAGGTTGGAAACAAGGAGTGAGACCAATGCAGGTAGCACCTTTTCGAAGCTTACCATGTGCAGAAGAGGTCCAGCAGCACTTTTCATTCATGGCCCGTTCCCTGTGGAAGCAGAGTGCAATCATTCGTACACTGACAACTGGGCAGCCGGACGGCCTGGAGCAGGCATCAAGGATGTATTCAAATGCCCTTTGAGGAGGGAAATCAAGGAGTGAGAGCAATACAGGTGGCACCGTTGCGAAGCTTACCGTGTGCAGGAGTGGTCCAGCAGCAACTTTCAGTCCTGGCTCTTCGCCTGTGGGAGCAGAGTCCAATCATTAGTGCACTGAAAACTGGGCAGCCGGACGGCCTGGAGCAGCTATCAAGGATGTATTCAAATGCACTTTGAGGTGGGAAAGAAATGAGTGAGAGCAATGCAGGTGGCACCGTTGCAAATCTTTCTGTGTGCAGCAGAGGTCTAGCAGCATCTTTCAGTCCTGTCTCTTCTCCTGTGGCAGGAGAGTCCAATCATTCGTGCACAGATAACTGGGCGGCCGGACGGCCTGGAGCGGGCATCAAGGATGTATTCAAATGCCCTTTGAGGTGGGAAAGCAAGGAGTGAGAGCAATACAGGTGGCACCGTTGCAAAGCTTACCGTATCCAGAAGAGATCCAGCAGCATCTTTCAGTCCTGGCTCTTCGCCTGTGGCAGCAGAGTCCAATCATTCGTGCACTGAAAACTGGGCAGACGGACGGCCTGGAGCAGGCATCAAGTATGCATTCAAATGCACTTGGAGTTGCAAAAGCAAGGAGTGAGAGCAATACAGGTGGCACCGTTGCAAAGCTTACCGTATCCAGAAGAGATCCAGCAGCATCTTTCAGTCCTGGCTCTTCGCCTGTGGCAGCAGAGTCCAATCATTCGTGCACCTAAAACTGGGCAGACGGACGGCCTGGAGCAGGCATCAAGTATGCATTCAAATGCACTTGGAGGTGCGAAAGCAAGGAGTGAGAGCAATACAGGTGGCACCGTTGCAAAGCTTACAGTATGCAGAAGAGTTCCAGCAGCATCTTTCAGTCCTGGGTCTTCGCCTGTGGCAGCAGAGTCCAATCATTCGTGCACTGAAAACTGGGCAGCCGGACGGCCTGGAGCAGGCATCAAGGATGTATTCAAATGCACTTTGAGGTGGGAAAGCAAGGAGTGAGAGCAATACAGGTGGCACGTTTGCGAAGCTTACCATGTGCAGAAGAGATCCAGCAGCATCTTTCAGTCCTGGCTCTTCGCCTGTGGCAGCAGAGTCCAATCATTCGTGCACTGACAACTGGGCAGCCGGACGGCCTGGAGCAGGCATCAAGGATGTATTCAAATGCCCTTTGAGGTGGGAAAGCAAGGAGTGAGAGCAATACAGGTGGCACGTTTGCGAATCTTACCATGTGCAGAAGAGATCCAGCAGCATCTTTCAGTCCTGGCTCTTCGCCTGTGGGTGCAGAGTCCAATCATTCGTGCACAGAAAACTGGGCAGCCGGACGGCCTGGAGCAGGCATCAAGGATGTATTCAAATGCCCTTTGAGGTGGGAAAGCAACGAGTGAGAGCAATACAGGTGGCACCGTTGCAAAGCTTACCGTATGCAGAAGAGATCCAGCAGCATCTTTCAGTCCTGGCTCTTCGCCTGTGGTAGGAGAGTCCAATCATTCGTGCACTGAAAACTGGGCAGCCGGACGGCCTGGAGCAGGCATCAAAGATGTATTCAAATGCCCTTTGAGGTGGGAAACAAGGAGTGAGACCAATGCAGGTGGCAGCGTTGCGAAGCTTACCGTGTGCAGAACAGATCCAGCAGCATGTTTTAGCACTCCCTCTTCGCCTGTGGGAGCAGAGTCCAGTCATTCGTGCACTGAAAACTGGGTAGCCGGAGGGCCTGGAGCAGGCATCAAGGATGTATTCGACTGCACTTTGAGGTTGGAAACAAGGAGTGAGACCAATGCAGGTGGAAACTTTGCAAAGCTTACCATGTGCAGAAGAGGTCCAGCAGCACTTTTCATTCCTGGCCCTTTCCCTGTGGAAGCAGATTGCAATCATTCGTGCACTGAAAACTGGGCACCCGGACGGCCTGGAGCAGGTATCAAGGATGTATTCAAATGCCCTTTGAGGAGGGATATCAAGGAGTGAGAGCAATACAGGTGGCACCGTTGCGAAGCTTACCGTGTGCAGGAGAGGTCCAGCAGCAACTTTCAGTCCTGGCTCTTCGACTGTCGGAGCAGAGTCCAAACATTCGTGCCCGGAAACCTGGGCAGCTGGCCAGCCTGGAGCAGGCATCAAGATTGTATTCAAATGCACTTTGAGGTGGGAAAGCAAGGAGTGAGAGCAATACAGGTGGCACCTTTGCGAAGTTTAGTGCGTGCAGAAGAGGTCCAGCAGCATCTTTCAGTCCTGGCTCTTCGCCTGTGGGTGCAGAGTCCAATCATTCGTGCACTGACAACTGGGCAGCCGGACGGCCTGGAGCAGGCATCAAGGATGTATTCAAATGCACTTTGAGGTGGGAAAGCAAGGAGTGAGAGCAATACAGGTGGCACCGTTTCAAAGCTTTCCCTGTGCAGAAGAGGTCCAGCAGCATCTTTCAGTCCTGGCTCTCCGCCTGTGGCAGGAGAGTGCAATCATTCGTGCACAGAAAACTGGGCAGCCTTACGGCCTGGAGCGGGCATCAAGGATGTATTCAAATGCACTTTGAGGTGGGAAAGCAAGGAGTGAGAGCAATACAGGTGGCACCGTTGCAAAGCTTACCGTATCCAGAAGAGATCCAGCAGCATATTTCAGTCCTGGCTCTTCGCCTGTGGCAGCAGAGTCCAATCATTCGTGCACTGAAAACTGGGCAGCCGGACGGCCTGGAGCAGGCATCCAGGATGTATTCAAATGCACTTTGAGGTGGGAAACAAGGAGTGAGACCAATGCAGGTGGCACCGTTGCGAAGCTTACCGTGTGCTGAACAGATCCAGCAGCATGTTTTAGCTCTGGCTCTTCGCCTGTGGCAGCAGAGTCCAATCATTCGTGCAATGAAAACTGGGCAGCCGGACGGCCTGGAGCAGGCATCAAGGATGTATTCAAATGCACTTTGAGGTTGGAAACAAGGAGTGAGACCAATGCAGGTGACACCTTTTCGAAGCTTACCATGTGCAGAAGAGGTCCAGCAGCACTTTTCATTCCTGGCCCTTTCCCTGTGGAAGCAGATTGCAATCATTCGTGCACTGACAACTGGGCAGCCGGACTGCCTGGAGCAGGCATCAAGGATGTATTCAAATGCCCTTTGAGGTGGGAAATCAAGGAGTGAGAGCAGTACAGGTGGCACCGTTGCGAAGCTTACCGTGTGCAGGAGAGGTCCAGCAGCAACTTTCAGTCCTGCCTCTTCGCCTGTGGCAGCACAGTCCAATCATTCGTGCACTGAAAACTGGGCAGCCGGACGGCCTGGAGCAGGCATCAAGGATGTATTCAAATGCCCTTTGAGGTGGGAAAGCAAGGAGTGAGAGCAATACAGGTGGCACGTTTGCGAAGCTTACCATGTGCAGAAGAGATCCAGCAGCATCTTTCAGTCCTGGCTCTTCGCCTGTGGGAGCAGAGTCCAATCATTCGTGCACAGAAAACTGGGCAGCCGGACGGCCTGGAGCAGGCATCAAGGATGTATTCAAATGCCCTTTGAGGTGGGAAAGCAACGAGTGAGAGCAATACAGGTGGCACCGTTGCAAAGCTTACCGTATGCAGAAGAGATCCAGCAGCATCTTTCAGTCCTGGCTCTTCGCCTCTGGTAGGAGAGTCCAATCATTCGTGCACTGAAAACTGGGCAGCCGGACGGCCTGGAGCAGGCATCAAAGATGTATTCAAATGCCCTTTGAGGTGGGAAACAAGGAGTGAGACCAATGCAGGTGGCAGCGTTGCGAAGCTTACCGTGTGCAGAACAGATCCAGCAGCATGTTTTAGCACTCCCTCTTCGCCTGTGGGAGCAGAGTCCAGTCATTCGTGCACTGAAAACTGGGCAGCCGGAGGGCCTGGAGCAGGCATCAAGGATGTATTCAACTGCACTTTGAGGTTGGAAACAAGGAGTGAGACCAATGCAGGTGGCAACTTTGCAAAGCTTACCATGTGCAGAAGAGGTCCAGCAGCACTTTTCATTCCTGGCCCTTTCCCTGTGGAAGCAGATTGCAATCATTCGTGCAATGACAACTGGGCAGCCGGACGGCCTGGAGCAGGCATCAAGGATGTATTCAAATGCCCTTTGAGGAGGGATATCAAGGAGTGAGAGCAATACAGGTGGCACCGTTGCGAAGCTTACCGTGTGCAGGAGAGGTCCAGCAGCAACTTTCAGTCCTGGCTCTTCGACTGTCGGAGCAGAGTCCAAACATTCGTGCCCGGAAACCTGGGCAGCTGGCCAGCCTGGAGCAGGCATCAAGATTGTATTCAAATGCACTTTCAGGTGGGAAAGCAAGGAGTGAGAGCAATACAGGTGGCACCGTTGCAAAGCTTTCTCTGTGCAGAAGAGGTCCAGCAGCGTGTTTCAGCACTGGCCCTTCGCCTGTGGCAGCAGAGTCCAATCATTCGTGCACTGAAAACTGGGCGGCCGGACGGCCTGGAGCAGGCATCATGGATGTATTCAAATGCACTTTGAGGTGGGAAAGCAAGGAGTGAGAGCAATACAGGTGGCACCATTGCAAAGCTTACCGTATGCAGAAGAGATCCAGCAGCATCTTTCAGTCGTGGCTCTTCGCCTGTGTAAGCAGATTCCAATCATTCGTGCACTGACAACTGGGCAGCCGGACGGCCTAGAGCAGGCATCAAGGATGTATTCAAATGCACTTTGAGGTGGGAAAGCAAGGAGTGAGAGCAATACAGGTGGCACCGTTTCAAAGCTTTCTCTGTGCAGAAGAGGTCCAGCAGCATCTTTCAGTCCTGGCTCTTCTCCTGTGGCAGGAGAGTCCAATCATTCATGCACAGAAAACTGGGCAGCCAGACGGCCTGGAGCGGGCATCAAGGATGTATTCAAATGCCCTTTGAGGTGGGAAAGCAAGGAGTGAGAGCAATACAGGTGGCACCGTTGCAAAGCTTACCGTATCCAGAAGAGATCCAGCAGCATCTTTCGGTCCTGGCTCTTCGCCTGCGGCAGCAGAGTCCAATCATTCGTGCACCGAAAACTGGGCATCCGGACGGCCTGGAGCAGGCATCAAGTGTGCATTCAAATGCACTTGGAGGTGGGAAAGCAAGGAGTGAGAGCAATACAGGTGGCACCGTTGCAAAGCTTACAGTATGCAGAAGAGTTCCAACAGCATCTTTCAGTCCTGGCTCTTCGCCTGTGGCAGCAGAGTCCAATCATTCGTGCACTGAAAACTGGGTATCCGGACGGCCTGGGGCAGGCATCAAGGATGTATTCAAATGCACTTTGAGTTGGGAAAGCAAGGAGTGAGAGCAATACAGGTGGCACCGTTGCAAATCTTACCGTATCCAGAAGAGATCCAGCAGCATCTTTCAGTCCTGGCTCTTCGCCTGTGGCAGGAGAGTCCAATCATTCGTGCACTGACAACTGGGCAGCCGGAGGGCCTGGAGCAGGCATCAAGGATATATTCAAATGCACATTGAGGTTGGAAACAAGGAGTGAGACCAATGCAGGTGGCACCTTTTCGAAGCTTACCATGTGCAGAAGAGGTCCAGCAGCTCTTTTCATTCCTGGCCCTTTCCCTGTGGAAGCAGTGTGCAATCATTCATGCACTGACAACTGGGCAGCCGGACGGCCTGGAGCAGGCATCAAGGATGTATTTATATGCACTTTGAGGAGGGAAATCAAGGAGTGAGAGCAATACAGGTGGCACCGTTGCGAAGCTTATCGTGTGCAGGAGAGGTCCAGCAGCAAATTTCAGTCCTGGCACTTCGCCTGTGGCAGCACAGTCCAATCATTCGTGCACTGAAAACTGGGCAGCCGGACGGCCTGGAGCAGGCATCAAGGATGTATTCAAATGCACTTTGAGGTGGGAAAGCAAGGAGTGAGAGCAATACAGGTGGCACCTTTGCGAAGCTTACCATGTGCAGAAGAGATCCAGCAGCATCTTTCAGTCCTGGCTCTTCGCCTGTGGGAGCAGAGTCCAATCATTCGTGCACTGAAAACTGGGCAGCCGGACGGCCTGGAGCAGGCATCAAGGATGTATTCAAATGCACTTTGAGGTGGGAAAGCAAGGAGTGAGAGCAATACAGGTGGCACCTTTGCGAAGTTTACCGCGTGCAGAAGAGGTCCAGCAGCATCTTTCAGTCCTGGCTCTTCGCCTGTGGGTGCAGAGTCCAATCATTCGTGCACTGACAACTGGGCAGCCGGACGGCCTGGAGCAGGCATCAAGGATGTATTCAAATGCACTTTGAGGTGGGAAAGCAAGGAGTGAGAGCAATACAGGTGGCACCGTTTCAAAGCTTTCTCTGTGCAGAAGAGGCCCAGCAGCATCTTTCAGTCCTGGCTCTTCGCCTGTGGCAGGAGAGTGCAATCATTCGTACACTTAAAACTGGGCAGACTTACGGCCTGGAGCGGGCATCAAGGATGTATTCAAATGCCATTTGAGGTGGGAAAGCAAGGAGTGAGAGCAATACAGGTGGCACCGTTGCAAAGCTTACCGTGTGCAGGAGAGGTCCAGCAGCAACTTTCAGTCCTGGCTCTTCGCCTGTGGGAGCAGAGTCCAATCATTCGTGCACTGAAAACTGGGCAGCCGGACGGCCTGGAGCAGCCATCAACGATGTATTCAAATGCACTTTGAGGTGGGAAAGAAATGAGTGAGACCAATACAGGTGGCACCGTTGCGAAGCTTACCATGTGCAGGAGAGTTTCAGCAGCATCTTTCAGTCCTGGCACTTCGCCTGTGGCAGCAGAGTCCAATCATTCGTGCACTGAAAACTGGGCAGCCGGACGGCCTGGAGCAGGCATCAAGGATGTATTCAAATGCCCTTTGAGGTGGGAAAGCAAGGAGTGACAGCAATACAGGTGGCACCGTTGCAAAGCTTTCTCTGTGCAGAAGAGGTCCGGCAGTATCTTTCAGTCCTGGCTCTTCGCCTGTGGCAGGAGAGTCCAATCATTCGTGCACTGAAAACTGGGCAACCGGACAGCCTGTAGCAGGCATCAAGGATGTATTCAAATGCACTTTGAGGTGGGAAAGCATGGAGTGAGAGCAATACAGGTGGCACCTTTGCGAAGCTTGCCATGTGCAGAAGAGATCCAGCAGCATCTTCCAGTCCTGGCTCTTCGCCTGTGGGAGCAGAGTGCAATCATTCGTGCACTGAAAACTGGGCAGCCGGACGGCCTGGAGCAGGCATCAAGGATGTATTCAAATGCACTTTGAGGTTGGAAACAAGGAGTGAGACCAATGCAGGTGGCACCTTTTCGAAGCTTACCATGTGCAGAAGAGGTCCAGCAGCACTTTTCATTCCTGGCCCTTTCCCTGTGGAAGCAGAGTGCAATCATTCGTGCACTGACAACTGGGCAGCAGGACGGCCTGGAGCAGGCATCAAGGATGTATTCAAATGCACTTTGAGGAGGGAAATCAAGGAGTGAGAGCAATACAGGTGGCACCATTGCGAAGCTTACCGTGTGCAGGAGAGGTCCAGCAGCAAATTTCAGTCCTGGCCCTTCGCCTGTGGGAGCAGAGTCCAATCATTCGTGCACTGAAAACTGGGCAGCCGGACGGCCGGGAGCAGCCATCAAGGATGTATTCAAATGCACTTTGAGGTGTATAAGAAATGAGTGAGACCAATACAGGTGGCACCGTTGCGAAGCTTACCATGTGCAGGAGAGGTTCAGCAGCATCTTTCAGTCCTGGCTCTTCGCCTGTGGGAGCGGAGTCCAAACATTCGTGCCCTGAAACCTGGGCAGCTGGCCAGCCTGGAGCAGGCATTAAGGATGTATTCAAATGCACTTTGAGGTGGGAAAGCAAGGAGTGAGAGCAATACAGGTGGCACCGTTGCAAATCTTTCTGTGTGCAGCAGAGGTCTAGCAGCATCTTTCAGTCCTGGCTCTTCGCCTGTGGGAGCAGAGTCCAATCATTCGTGCACTGAAAACTGTGCAGCCGGACGGCCTGAAGCAGGCATCATGGATGTATTCAAATGCACTTTGAGGTTGGAAACAAAGAGTGAGACCAATGTAGGTGGCAACTTTGCAAAGCTTACCATATGCAGAAGAGGTCCAGCAGCACTTTTCATTCCTGGCCCTTTCCCTGTGGAAGCAGAGTGCAATCATTCGTGCACTGAAAACTGGGCGGACGGACGGCCTGGAGCAGGCGTCAAGGATGTATTCAAATGCCCTTTGAGGTGGGAAAGCAAGGAGTGACAGCAATACAGGTGGCACCGTTGCAAAGCTTACCGTATGCAAAAGAGATCCAGCAGCATCTTTCAGTCCTGGCTCTTCGCCTGTGGCAGCAGAGTCCAATCATTCGTGCACCTAAAACTGGGCAGACGGACGGCCTGGAGCAGGCATCAAGGATGTATTCAAATGCACTTTGAGGTTGGAAACAAGGAGTGAGAGCAATACAGGTGGCACCTTTGCGAAGCTTTCTGTGTGCAGAACAGATCCAGCAGCGTGTTTCAGCACTGGCCCTTCGCCTGTGGCAGCAGAGTCCAATCATTCGTGCAATGAAAAATGGGCAGCCGGAGGGCCTGGAGCAAGCATCAAGGGTGTATTCAAATGCACTTTGAGGTGGGAAAGCAAGGAGTGAGAGCAATACAGGTGTCACGTTTGCGAAGCTTACCATGTGCAGAAGAGATCCAGCAGCATCTTTCAGTCCCGGCTCTTCGCCTGTGGGTGCAGAGTCCAATCATTCGTGCACTGAAAACTGGGCAGCCGGACGGCCTGGAGCAGGCATCAAGGATATATTCAAATGCACTTTGAGGTGGGAAAGCAAGGAGTGAGAGCAATACATGTGGCACCGTTTCAAAGCTTTCTCTGTGCAGAAGAGATCCAGCAGCATCTTTCAGTCCTGGCTCTTCGCCTGTGGTAGGAGAGTCCAATCATTCGTGCACTGAAAACTGGGCTGCCGGACGGCCTGGAGCAGGCATCAAGGATGTATTCAAATGCACTTTGAGGTGGGAAACAAGGAGTGAGACCAATGCAGGTGGCACCGTTGCGAAGTTTTCCATGTGCAGAAGAGATCCAGCAGCATCTTTCAGTCCTGGCTCTTCGGCTGTGGCAGCAGAGTCCAATCATTCGTGCACTGAAAACTGGGCAGCCGGACGGCCTGGAGCAGGCATCAAGGATGTATTCAAATGCCCTTTGAGGTGGGAAAGCAAGGAGTGAGAGCAATACAGGTGGCACCGTTGCAAAGCTTACCGTATCCAGAAGAGATCCAGCAGCATCTTTCAGTCCTGGCTCTTCGCCTGTGGCAGCAGAGTCCAATCATTCGTGCACCTAAAACTGGGCAGACGGACGGCCTGGAGCAGGCATCAAGGATGTATTCAAATGCACTTTGAGGTTGGAAACAAGGAGTGAGACCAATGCAGGTGACACCTTTTCGAAGCTTACCATGTGCAGAAGAGGTCCAACAGCACTTTTCATTCCTGGCCCTTTCCCTGTGGAAGCAGAGTGCAATCATTCGTGCACTGACAACTGGGCAGCCGGACGGCCTGTAGCAGGTATCAAGGATGTATTCAAATGCACTTTGAGGAGGGAAATCAAGGAGTGAGAGCAATACAGGTGGCACCGTTGCGAAGCTTACCGTGTGCAGGAGAGGTCCAGCAGCAACTTTCAGTCCTGGCTCTTCGCCTGTGGGAGCAGAGACCAATCATTCGTGCACTGAAAACTGGGCAGCCGGACGGCCTGGAGCAGGCAACAAGGATGTATTCAAATGCACTTTGAGGTTGGAAAGAAATGAGTGAGACCAATACAGGTGGCACCGTTGCGAAGCTTACCATGTGCAGGAGTGTTTCAGCAGCATCTTTCAGTCCTGGCACTTCGCCTGTGGCAGCACAGTCCAATCATTCGTGCACTGACAACTGGGCAGCCGGATGGCCTGTAGCAGGCATCAAGGAATCATTCAAATGCCCTTTGAGGTGGGAAAGCAAGGAGTGAGACCAATACAGGTGGCACTGTTGCGAACTTTACCGCGTGCAGAAGAGGTCCAGCAGCATCTTTCTCTCCTAGCTCTTCGCCTGTGGCAGCAGAGTCCAATCATTCGTGCACTGAAAACTGGGCAGCCGGACGGCCTGGAGCCGGCATCAAGGATGTATTCAAATGCCCTTTGAGGTGGGAAAGCAAGGAGTGAGAGCAATACAGGTGGCACCGTTGCAAAGCTTACCGTATGCAGAAGAGATCCAGCAGCATCTTTCAGTCCTGGCTCTTCGCCTGTGGCAGGAGAGTCCAATCATTCGCGCACTGAAAACAGGGCAGCCGGACGGCCTGGAGCAGGCATCAAGGATGTATTCAAATGCACTTTGAGGTTGGAAACAAGGAGTGAGACCAATGCAGGTGGCACCGTTGCGAAGCTTACCGTGTGCAGGATAGGTCCAGCATCAACTTTCAGTCCTGGATCTTCGCCTGTCGGAGCGGAGTCCAATCATTCGTGCACTGAAAACTGGGCAGCCAGACTTCCTGGAGTAAGCATCAAGGATGTATTCAAATGCACTTTGAGGTGGGAAAGCAAGGAGTGAGAGCAATGCAGGTGGCACCGTTTCAAAGCTTTCTCTTTGCAGGAGAGGTCCAGCAGCATGTTTTAGCACTGGCTCTTCGCCTGTGGCAGCAGAGTCCAATCATTCGTGCACTGAGAACTGGGCAGCCGGAGGGCCTGTAGCAGGCTTCAAGGATGTATTCAAATACACTTTTAGGTGGGAAAGAAATGAGTGAGACCAATGCAGGTGGCACCGTTGCGAAGCTTACTGTGTGCAGAACAGATCGAGCAGCATCTTTCAATCCTGGCCCTTCGCCTGTGTTAGCAGAGTGCAATCATTCGTGCACTGACAACTGGGCAGCTGGACGGCCTGGAGCAGGCATCAAGGATGTATTCAAATGCCCTTTGAGGTGGGAAAGCAAGGAGTGAGAGCAATACAGGTGGCACCTTCGCGAAGTTTACCGCGTGCAGAAGAGGTCCCGCAGCATCTTTCAGTCCTGGCTCTTCGCCTGTGGGAGCAGAGTGCAATCATTCGTGCACTGAAAACTGGGCAGCCGGGCGGCCTGGAGCAGGCATCAAGGATGTATTCCAATGCACATTCAGGTGGGAAAGCAAGGAGTGAGAGCAATACAGGTGGCACCGTTTCAAAGCTTTCTCTGTGCAGAAGTGGTCCAGCAGCATCTTTCAGTCCTGGCTCTTCGCCTGTGGAAGGAGAGTGCAATCATTCGTACACTGAAAACTGGGCAGCCGGACGTCCTGGAGCAGGCATCAAGGATGTATTCAAACGCCCTTTGAGGTGGGAAAGCAACGAGTGAGAGCAATACAGGTGGCACCGTTGCAAAGCTTACCGTATGCAGAAGAGATCCAGCAGCATCTTTCAGTCCTGGCTCTTCGCCTGTGGCAGGAGAGTCCAATCGTTCGTGCACTGAAAAATGGGCAGCCGGACGGCCTGGAGCTGGCATCAAGGATGTATTCAAATCACTTTGAGGTGGGAAACAAGGAGTGAGACCAATGCAGGTGGCACCGTTGCCAAGCTTACCGTGTGCAGAACATATCCAGCAGCATGTTTTAGCACTGGCTCTTCGCCTTGGGCAGCAGAGTCCAATCATTCGTGCACTGAAAACTGGGCAGCCGGACGGCCTGGAGCAGGCATCAAGGATGTATTCAAATGCACTTTGAGGTTTGAAACAAGGAGTGAGACCAATGCAGGTAGCACCTTTTCGAAGCTTACTATGTGCAGAAGTGGTCCAGCAGCACTTTTCCTTCCTGGCCCTTTCCCTGTGGAAGCAGATTGCAATCATTCGTGCACTGACAACTGGGCAGCCGGACGGCCTGGAGCAGGCATCAAGGATGTATTCAAATGCCCTTTGAGGTGGGAAATCAAGGAGTGAGAGCAATACAGGTGGCACCGTTGCGAAGCTTACCGTGTGGAGGAGAGGTCCAGCAGCAACTTTCAGTCCTGGATCTTCGCCTGTCGGAGCGGAGTCCAAACATTCGTGCCCTGAAACCTGGGCAGCTGGCCATCCTGGAGAAGGCATCAAGATTGTATTCAAATGCACTTTGAGGTGGGAAAGCAAGGAGTGAGAGCAATACAGGTGGCACCTTTACGAAGCTTTCTGCGTGCAGAACAGATAGAGCAGCGTGTTTCAGCACTGGCCCTTCGCCTGTGTAAGCAGAGTCCAATCATTCGTGCACAGAAAACTGGGCAGCCGGACGGCCTAGAGCGGGCATCAAGGATGTATTCAAATGCCCTTTGAGGTGGGAAAGCAAGGAGTGAGAGCAATACAGGTGGCACCGTTGCAAAGCTTACCGTATCCAGAAGAGATCCAGCAGCATCTTTCAGTCCTGGCCCTTTCCCTGTGGAAGCAGAGTGCAATCATTCGTGCACTGACAACTGGGCAGCCGGACGGCCTGGAGCAGGCATCAAGGATGTATTCAAATGCACTTTGAGGAGGGAACTCAAGGAGTGAGAGCAATACAGGTGGCACCGTTGCGAAGCTTACCGTGTGCAGGAGAGGTCCAGCAGCAAATTTCAGTCCTGGCTCTTCGCCTGTGGGAGCAGAGTCCAATCATTTGTGCACTGAAAACTGTACAGCCGGACGGCCTGGAGCAGCCATCAACGATGTATTCAAATGCACTTTGAGGTGGGAAAGAAATGAGTGAGACCAATACAGGTGGCACCGTTGCGAAGCTTACCATGTGCAGGAGAGTTTCAGCAGCATCTTTCAGTCCTGGCCCTTCGCCTGTGGGAGCGGAGTCCAAACATTCGTGCCCTGAAACCTGGGCAGCCGGACGGCCTGGAGCAGGCATCAAGGATGTATTCAAATGCACTTTGAGGTGGGAAAGCAAGGAGTGAGAGCAATACAGGTGGCACCGTTGCAAATCTTTCTGTGTGCAGCAGAGGTCTAGCAGCATCTTTCAGTCCTGTCTCCTCGCCGGTGGGAGCAGGGTCCAATCATTCGTGCACTGAAAACTGGGCAGCCGGACGGCCTGGAGCAGGCATCAAGGATGTATTCAAATGCACTTTGGGGTGGGAAAGCAAGGAGTGAGAGCAATACAGGTGGCACTTTTGCGAAGCTTACCATGCGCAGAAGATATCCAGCAGCATCTTTCAGTCCTGGCACTTCGCCTGTGGCAGCACAGTCCAATCATTTGTGCACTGAAAACTGGGCAGCCAGATGGCCTGTAGCTGGCATCAAGGATGTATTCGAATGCCCTTTGAGGTGGGAAAGCAAGGAGTGAGACCAATACAGGTGGCACCGTTGCGAACTTTACCGCGTGCAGAAGAGGTCCAGCAGCACCTTTCTCTCCTGGCTCTTCGCCTGTGGCAGCAGAGTCCAATCATTCGTGCACTGAAAACTGGGCAGCCGGACGGCCTGGAGCAGGCATCAAGGATGTATTCAAATGCACTTTGAGGTGGGAAAGCAAGGAGTGAGAGCAATACAGGTGGCACCGTTTCAAAGCTTTCTCTGTGCAGAAGAGGTCCAGCAGCATCTTTCAGTCCTGGCTCTTCTCCTGTGGCAGGAGAGTCCAGTCATTCGTGCACAGAAAACTGGGCAGCCGGACGGCTGGAGCGGGCATCAAGAATGTATTCAAATGCCCTTTGAGGTGGGAAAGCAAGGAGTGAGAGCAATACAGGTGGCACCGTTGCAAAGCTTACCGTATCCAGAAGAGTTCCAGCAGCATCTTTCAGTCCTGGCTCTTCGCCTGTGGCAGCAGAGTCCAATCATTCGTGCACCTAAAACTGGGCAGACGGACGGCCTGGAGCTGGCATCAAGTATGCATTCAAATGCACTTGGAGGTGGGAAAGCAAGGAGTGAGAGCAATACAGGTGGCACCGTTTCAAAGCTTTCCCTGTGCAGAACAGATCCAGCAGCATCTTTCAGTCCTGGCTCTTCGCCTGTGGCAGCAGAGTCCAATCATTCGTGCACTGAAAACTGGGCATCCGGACGGCCTGGAGCAGGCATCAAGGATGTATTCAAATGCCCTTTGAGGTGGGAAAGCAAGGAGTGAGAGCAATACAGGTGGCACCGTTGCAAAGCTTACCGTATCCAGAAGAGATCCAGCAGCATCTTTCAGTCCTGGCTCTTCGCCTGTGGGAGCAGAGTCCAATCATTCGTGCACTGAAAACTGGGCAGCCGGACGGCCTGGAGCAGGCATCAAGGATGTATTCAAATGCACTTTGAGGTTGGAAACAAGGAGTGAGACCAATGCAGGTGGCACCTTTTCGAAGCTTTCCATGTGCAGAAGAGGTCCAGCAGGACTTTTCATTCCTGGCACTTTCCCTGTGGAAGCAGAGTGCAATCATTCGTGCACTGACAACTGGGCAGCCGGACGGCCTGGAGCAGGCATCAAGGATGTATTCAAATACACTTTGAGGAGGGAAATCAAGGAGTGAGACCAATGCAGGTGGCACCGTTGCGAAGCTTACCGTGTGCAGGAGAGGTCCAGCAGCAACTTTCAGTCCTGGCTCTTCGCCTGTGGCAGGAGAGTCCAATCATTCGTGCCCTGAAACCTGGGCAGGTGGCCAGCCTGGAGCAGGCATCAAGATTGTATTCAAATGCACTTTGAGGTGGGAAAGCAAGGAGTGAGAGCAATACAGGTGGCACCTTTGCGAAGCTTTCTGTGTGCAGAAGAGATCCAGCAGCGTGTTTCAGCACTGGCTCTTCGCCTGAGGCAGCAGAGTGCAATCATTCGTGCACTGAAAACTGGGCAGCAGGACTACCTGGAGCAGGCATCATGGATCTATTCAAATGCCCTTTGAGGTGGGAAAGCAAGGAGTGAGACCAATACAGGTGGCACCGTTGCGAACTTTACAGCGTGCAGAAGAGTTCCAGCAGCATCTTTCTCTCCTGGCTCTTCGCCTGTGGCAGCAGAGTCCAATCATTCGTGCACTGAAAACTGGGCAGCCGGACGGCCCGGAGCAGGCATCAAGGATGTATTCAAATGCACTTTGAGGTGGGAAAGCAAGGACTGAGAGCAATACAGGTGGCACCGTTTCAAAGCTTTCTCTTTGCAGAAGAGGTCCAGCAGCATCTTTCAGTCCTGGCTCTTCTCCTGTGGCAGGAGAGTCCAGTCATTCGTGCACAGAAAACTGGGCAGCCGGACGGCCTGGTGCGGGTATCAAGGATGTATTCAAATGCCCTTTGAGGTGGGAAAGCAAGGAGTGAGAGCAATACAGGTGGCATCGTTGCAAAGCTTACCGTATCCAGAAGAGTTCCAGCAGCATCTTTCAGTCCTGGCTCTTCGCCTGTGGCAGCAGAGTCCAATTATTCGTGCACTGAAAACTGGGCATCCGGACGGCCTGGAGCAGGCATCAAGGATGTATTCAAATGCCCTTTGAGGTGGGAAAGCAAGGAGTGAGAGCAATACAGGTGGCACCGTTGCAAATCTTACCGTATCCAGAAGAGATCCAGCAGCATCTTTCAGTCCTGGCTCTTCGCCTGTGGCAGCAGAGTCCAATCATTCGTGCAATGAAAACTGGGCAGCCGGACGGCCTGGAGCCGGCATCAAGGATGTATTCAAATGCACTTTGAGGTTGGAAACAAGGAGTGAGACCAATGCAGGTGGCACCTTTTCGAAGCTTACCCTGTACAGAAGAGGTCTAGCAGCACTTTTCATTCCTGGCCCTTTCCCTGTGGAAGCAGAGTGCAATCATTCGTGCACTGACAACTGGGCAGCCGGACGGCCTGGAGCAGGCATCAAGGATGTATTCAAATGCACTTTGAGGAGGGAAATCAAGGAGTGAGAGCAATACAGGTGGCACCGTTGCGAAGCTTACCGTGTGCAGGAGAGGTCCAGCAGCAACTTTCAGTCCTGGCTCTTCGCCTGTGGCAGGAGAGTCCAAACATTCGTGCCCTGAAACCTGGGCAGCTGGCCAGCCTGGAGCAGGCATCAAGATTGTATTCAAATGCACTTTGAGGTGGGAAAGCAAGGAGTGAGAGCAATACAGGTGGCAATTTTGCGAAGCTTTCTGAGTGCAGAACAGATCCAGCAGCGTGTTTCAGCACTGGCTCTTCGCCTGAGGCAGCAGAGTGCAATCATTCGTGCACTTAAAACTGGGCAGCAGGACTACCTGGAGCAGGCATCATGGATCTATTCAAATGCCCTTTGAGGTGGGAAAGCAAGGAGTGAGAGCAATACAGGTGGCACCGTTGCAAAGCTTACCGTATCCAGAAGAGATCCAGCAACATCTTTCAGTCCTGGCCCTTTCCCTGTGGAAGCAGAGTGCAATCATTCGTGCACTGACAACTGGGCAGCCGGACGGCCTGGAGCAGGCATCAAGGATGTATTCAAATGCCCTTTGAGGTGGGAAAGCAAGGAGTGAGAGCAATACAGGTGGCACCGTTGCAAATCTTACCGTATCCAGAAGAGATCCAGCAGCATCTTTCAGTCCTGGCTCTTCGCCTGTGGCAGCAGAGTCCAATCATTCGTGCAATGAAAACTGGGCAGCCGGACGGCCTGGAGCCGGCATCAAGGATGTATTCAAATGCACTTTGAGGTTGGAAACAAGGAGTGAGACCAATGCAGGTGGCACCTTTTCGAAGCTTACCCTGTACAGAAGAGGTCTAGCAGCACTTTTCATTCCTGGCCCTTTCCCTGTGGAAGCAGAGTGCAATCATTCGTGCACTGACAACTGGGCAGCCGGACGGCCTGGAGCAGGCATCAAGGATGTATTCAAATGCACTTTGAGGAGGGAAATCAAGGAGTGAGAGCAATACAGGTGGCACCGTTGCGAAGCTTACCGTGTGCAGGAGAGGTCCAGCAGCAACTTTCAGTCCTGGCTCTTCGCCTGTGGCAGGAGAGTCCAAACATTCGTGCCCTGAAACCTGGGCAGCTGGCCAGCCTGGAGCAGGCATCAAGATTGTATTCAAATGCACTTTGAGGTGGGAAAGCAAGGAGTGAGAGCAATACAGGTGGCAATTTTGCGAAGCTTTCTGAGTGCAGAACAGATCCAGCAGCGTGTTTCAGCACTGGCTCTTCGCCTGAGGCAGCAGAGTGCAATCATTCGTGCACTTAAAACTGGGCAGCAGGACTACCTGGAGCAGGCATCATGGATCTATTCAAATGCCCTTTGAGGTGGGAAAGCAAGGAGTGAGAGCAATACAGGTGGCACCGTTGCAAAGCTTACCGTATCCAGAAGAGATCCAGCAACATCTTTCAGTCCTGGCCCTTTCCCTGTGGAAGCAGAGTGCAATCATTCGTGCACTGACAACTGGGCAGCCGGATGGCCTGGAGCAGGCATCAAGGATGTATTCAAATGCACTTTGAGGAGGGAACTCAAGGAGTGAGAGCAATACAGGTGGCACCGTTTCGAAGCTTACCGTGTGCAGGAGAGGTCCAGCAGCAAATTTCAGTCCTGGCTCTTCGCCTGTGGGAGCAGAGTCCAATCATTTGTGCACTGAAAACTGTACAGCCGGACGGCCTGGAGCAGCCATCAACGATGTATTCAAATGCACTTTGAGGTGGGAAAGAAATGAGTGAGACCAATACAGGTGGCACCGTTGCGAAGCTTACCATGTGCAGGAGAGTTTCAGCAGCATCTTTCAGTCCTGGCCCTTCGCCTGTGGGAGCGGAGTCCAAACATTCGTGCCCTGAAACCTGGGCAGCTGGCCAGCCTAGAGCAGGCATCAAGGATGTATTCAAATGCACTTTGAGGTGGGAAAGCAAGGAGTGAGAGCAATACAGGTGGCACCGTTGCAAATCTTTCTGTGTGCAGCAGAGGTCTAGCAGCATCTTTCAGTCCTGTCTCTTCGCCGGTGGGAGCAGGGTCCAATCATTCGTGCACTGAAAACTGGGCAGCCGGACGGCCTGGAGCAGGCATCAAGGATGTATTCAAATGCACTTTGGGGTGGGAAAGCAAGGAGTGAGAGCAATACAGGTGGCACTTTTGCGAAGCTTACCATGCGCAGAAGATATCCAGCAGCATCTTTCAGTCCTGGCACTTCGCCTGTGGCAGCACAGTCCAATCATTTGTGCACTGAAAACTGGGCAGCCAGATGGCCTGTAGCAGGCATCAAGGATGTATTCGAATGCCCTTTGAGGTGGGAAAGCAAGGAGTGAGACCAATACAGGTGGCACCGTTGCGAACTTTACCGCGTGCAGAAGAGGTCCAGCAGCACCTTTCTCTCCTGGCTCTTCGCCTGTGGCAGCAGAGTCCAATCATTCGTGCACTGAAAACTGGGCAGCCGGACGGCCTGGAGCAGGCATCAAGGATGTATTCAAATGCACTTTGAGGTGGGAAAGCAAGGAGTGAGAGCAATACAGGTGGCACCGTTTCAAAGCTTTCTGTGTGCAGAAGAGGTCCAGCAGCATCTTTCAGTCCTGGCTCTTCTCCTGTGGCAGGAGAGTCCAGTCATTCGTGCACAGAAAACTGGGCAGCCGGACGGCTGGAGCGGGCATCAAGAATGTATTCAAATGCCCTTTGAGGTGGGAAAGCAAGGAGTGAGAGCAATACAGGTGGCACCGTTGCAAAGCTTACCGTATCCAGAAGAGTTCCAGCAGCATCTTTCAGTCCTGGCTCTTCGCCTGTGGCAGCAGAGTCCAATCATTCGTGCACCTAAAACTGGGCAGACGGACGGCCTGGAGCTGGCATCAAGTATGCATTCAAATGCACTTTGAGGTGGGAAAGCAAGGACTGAGAGCAATACAGGTGGCACCGTTTCAAAGCTTTCTCTGTGCAGAACAGATCCAGCAGCATCTTTCAGTCCTGGCTCTTCGCCTGTGGCAGCAGAGTCCAATCATTCGTGCACTGAAAACTGGGCATCCGGACGGCCTGGAGCAGGCATCAAGGATGTATTCAAATGCCCTTTGAGGTGGGAAAGCAAGGAGTGAGAGCAATACAGGTGGCACCGTTGCAAAGCTTACCGTATCCAGAAGAGATCCAGCAGCATCTTTCAGTCCTGGCTCTTCGCCTGTGGCAGCAGAGTCCAATCATTCGTGCACTGAAAACTGGGCAGCCGGACGGCCTGGAGCAGGCATCAAGGATGTATTCAAATGCACTTTGAGGAGGGAAATCAAGGAGTGAGAGCAATACAGGTGGCGCCGTTGCGAAGCTTACCGTGTGCAGGAGAGGTCCAGCAGCAACTTTCAGTCCTGGCTCTTCGCCTGTGGGAGCAGAGTCCAATCATTCGTGCACTGAAAACTGGGCAGCCGGATGGCCTGGAGCAGCCATCAAGGATGTATTCAAATGCACTTTGAGGTGGGAAAGAAATGAGTGAGAACAATACAGGTGGCACCGTTGCGAAGCTTACCATGTGCAGGAGAGGTTCAGCAGCATCTTTCTGTCCTGGCTCTTCGCCTGTGGGAGCGGAGTCCAAACATTCGTGCTCTGAAAACTTGGCAGCTGGCCAGCCTGATGCAGGCATCAAGGATGTATTCAAATGCACTTTGAGGTGGGAAAGCAAGGAGTGAGAGCAATACAGGTGGCACCGTTGCAAATCTTTCTGTGTGCAGCAGAGGTCTAGCAGCATCTTTCAGTCCTGGCTCTTCTCCTGTGGCAGGAGAGTCCAATCATTCGTGCACAGAAAACTGGGCAGCCGGACGGCCTGGAGCGGGCATCAAGGATGTATTCAAATGCCCTTTGAGGTGGGAAAGCAAGGAGTGAGAGCAATACAGGTGGCACCGTTGCAAAGCTTACCGTATCCAGAAGAGATCCAGCACCATCTTTCAGTCCTGGCTCTTCGCCTGTGGCAGCAGAGTCCAATCATTCGTGCACCTAAAACTGGGCAGACGGACGGCCTGGAGCAGGCATCTAGTAAGCGTTCAAATGCACTTGGAGGTGGGAAAGCAAGGAGTGAGAGCAATACAGGTGGCACCGTTGCAAAGCTTACAGTATGCAGAAGAGTTCCAGCAGCATCTTTCAGTCCTGGCTCTTCGCCTGTGGCAGCAGAGTCCTATCATTCGTGCACTGAAAACTGGGCATCCGGACGGCCTGGAGCAGGCATCAAGGATGTATTCAAATGCACTTTGAGGTGGGAAAGCAAGGAGTGAGAGCAATACAGGTGGCACGTTTGCGAAGCTTGCCATGTGCAGAAGAGATCCAGCAGCATCTTTCAGTCCTGGCTCTTCGCCTGTGGGAGCATAGCCCAATCATTCGTACACTGAAAACTGGGCAGCCGGACGGCCTGGAGCAGGCATCAAGGATGTATTCAAATGCCCTTTGAGGTGGGAAAGCAAGGAGTGAGAGCAATACAGGTTGCACCTTTGCGAAGTTTAGTGCGTGCAGAAGAGGTCCAGCAGCATCTTTCAGTCCTGGCTCTTCGCCTGTGGGTGCTGAGTAAAATCATTCGTGCACTGAAAACTGTGCAGCCGGACGGCCTGGAGCCGGCATCAAGGATGTATTCAAATGCCCTTTGAGGTGGGAAAGCAAGGAGTGAGAGCAACACAGGTGGCACCGTTTCAAAGCTTTCTCTGTGCAGAAGAGGTCCAGCAGCATCTTTCAGTCCTGGCTCTTCGCCTGTGGCAGCACAGTCCAATCATTCGTGCACTGAAAACTGGGCAGCCGGACGGCCTGGAGCAGGCATCAAGGATGTATTCAAATGCCCTTTGAGGTGGGAAAGCAACGAGTGAGAGCAATACAGGTGGCACCGTTGCAAAGCTTACCGTATGCAGAACAGATCCAGCAGCATGTTTTAGCACTGGCTCTTCGCCTGTGGCAGCAGAGTCCAATCATTCGTGCACTGAAAACTGGGCATCCGGACGGCCTGGAGCAGGCATCAAGTATGCATTCAAATGCCCTTTGAGGTCGGAAAGCAAGGAGTGAGAGCAATACAGGTGGCACCGTTTCAAAGCTTACAGTATGCAGAAGAGTTCCAGCAGCATCTTTCAGTCCTGGCTCTTCGCCTGTGGCAGCAGAGTCCAATCATTTGTGCACTGAAAACTGGGCAGCCGGATGGCCTGGAGCAGGCATCAAGGATGTATTCAAATGCCCTTTGAGGTGGGAAAGCAAGGAGTGAGAGCAATACAGGTGGCACCGTTGCAAAGCTTACCTTATCCAGATGAGATCCAGCAGCATCTTTCAGTCCTGGCCCTTCGTCTGCGGCAGCAGAGTCCAATCATTCGTGCAATGAAAACTGGGCAGCCGGACGGCCTGGAGCAGGCATCAAGGATGTATTCAAATGCACTTTGAGGTTGGAAACAAGGAGTGAGACCAATGCAGGTGGCACCTTTGCGAAGCTTACCATGTGCAGAAGAGGTCCAGCAGCACTTTTCATTCCTGGCCCTTTCCCTGTGGAAGCAGAGTGCAATCATTCGTGCACTGACAACTGGGCAGCCGGACGGCCTGGAGCAGGCATCAAGGATGTATTCAAATGCACTTTGAGGAGGGAAATCAAGGAGTGAGAGCAATACAGGTGGCACCGTTGCGAAGCTTACAGTGTGCAGGAGAGGTCCAGCAGCAACTTTCAGTCCTGGCTCTTCGCCTGTGGGAGCAGAGTCCAATCATTCGTGCACTGAAAACTGGGCAGCCGGACGGCCTGGAGCAGCCATCAAGGATGTATTCAAATGCACTTTGAGATGGGAACGAAATGAGTGAGACCAATACAGGTGGCACCGTTGCGAAGCTTACCATGTGCAGGAGACGTTCAGCAGCATCTTTCAGTCCTGGCTCTTCGCCTGTGGGAGCTGAGTCCAAACATTCGTGCCCTGAAACCTGGGCAGCAGGACGGCCTGGAGCAGGCATCAAGGATGTATTCAAATGCACTTTGAGGTGGGAAAGCAAGGAGTGAGAGCAATACAGGTGGCACCGTTGCTAATCTTTCTGTGTTCAGCAGAGGTCCAGCAGCATCTTTCAGTCCTGGCTCTTCGCCTGTGGGAGCAGAGTCCAATCATTCGTGCACTGAAAACTGGGCAGCCGGACGGCCTGGAGCAGGCATCAAGAATGTATTCAAATGCACTTTGAGGTGGGAAAGCAAGGAGTGAGAGCAATACAGGTGGCACCTTTGCGAAGCTTATCATGTGCAGAAGAGACCCAGCAGCATCTTTCAGTCCTGGCACTTCGCCTGTGGCAGCAGAGTGCAATCATTCGTGCACTGAAAACTGGGCAGCCAGATGGCCTGTAGCAGGCATCAAGGATGTATTCAAATGCCCTTTGAGGTGGGAAAGCAAGGAGTGAGAGCAATACAGGTGGCACCGTTTCAAAGCTTTCTCTTTGCAGAAGAGGTCCAGCAGCATCTTTCAGTCCTGGCTCTTCGCCTGTGGCAGCAGAGTCCAATCATCCGTGCACTGAAAACTGGGCAGCCGGACGGCCGGGAGCAGGCATCAAGGATGTATTCAAATGCACTTTGAGGTGGGAAACAAGGAGTGAGACCAATGCAGGTGGCACCGTTGCGAAGCTTACCGTGTGCAGAACAGATCCAGCAGCATGTTTTAGCACTAGCTCTTCGGCTGTGGCAGCAGAGTCTAATCATTCGTGCAATGAAAACTGGGCAGACGGACGGCCTGGAGCAGGCATCAAGGATGTATTCAAATGCACTTTGAGGTTGGAAACAAGGAGTGAGACCAATGCAGGTGGCACCTTTGCGAAGCTTACCATGTGCAGAAGAGGTCCAGCAGCACTTTTCATTCCTGGCCCTTACCCTGTGGAAGCAGAGTGCAATCATTCGTGCACTGACAACTGGGCAGCCGGACGGCCTGGAGCAGGCATCAAGGATGTATTCAAATGCACTTTGAGGAGGGAAATCAAGGAGTGAGAGCAATACAGGTGGCACCGTTGCGAAGCTTACCGTGTGCAGGAGAGGTCCAGCAGCAACTTTCAGTCCTGGCTCTTCGCCTGTCGGAGCGGAGTCCAAACATTCGTGCACTGAAACCTGGGCAGCTGGCCAGCCTGGAGGAGGCATCAAGGTTGTATTCAAATGCACTTTGAGGTGGGAAAGCAAGGAGTGAGAGCAATACAGGTGGCATCTTTGCGAAGCTTTCTGTGTGCAGAACAGATCCAGCAGCGTGTTTCAGCACTGGCTCTTCGCCTGTGGCAGCAGAGTGCAATCATTCGTGCACTGAAAACTGGGCGGCCGGACGGCCTGGAGCAGGCATCATGGATGTATTCAAATGCACTTTGAGGTGGGAAAGCAAGGAGTGAGAGCAATACAGGTGGCGCCATTGCAAAGCTTACCGTATGCAGAAGAGGTCCAGCAGCAACTTTCAGTCCTGGCTCTTCGCCTGTCGGAACGGAGTCCAAACATTCGTGCCCTGAAACCTGGGCAGCTGGCCAGCCTGGAGGAGGCATCAAGGTTGTATTCAAATGCACTTTGAGGTGGGAAAGCAAGGAGTGAGAGCAATACACGTGGCACCGTTTCAAAGCTTTCTCTGTGCAGAAGAGGTCCAGCAGCATCTTTCAGTCCTGGCTCTTCTCCTGCGCAGGAGAGTCCAATCATTCGTGCACTGAAAACTGGGCAGCCGGACGGCCTAGAGCGGGCATCAAGGATATATTCAAATACACTTTGAGGTTGGAAACAAGGAGTGAGGCCAGTACAGGTGGCACTGTTCCGAAGTTTTCCGCGTGCAGAAGAGGTCCAGCAGCATCTCTCAGTCCTGGCTCTTCGCCTGTGGAAGCAGAGTCCAATCATTCGTGCACTGAAAACTGGGCAGCCGGACGGCCTGGAGCAGGCATCAAGGATGTATTCAAATGCACTTTGAGGTGGGAAAGCAAGGAGCGAGAGCAATACAGGTGGCACCGTTGCTAAGTTTAACGCGTGCAGAAGAGGTCCAGCAGCATCTTTCAGTCCTGGCTCTTCGCCTGTGGCAGCAGAGTCCAATCATTCGTGCACTGAAAACTGGGCAGCCGGAGGGCCTGGAGCAGGCATCAAGGATGTATTCAAATGCACTTTGAGGTGGGAAACAAGGAGTGAGACCAATGCAGGTGGCACCGTTGCGAAGCTTACCGTGTGCAGAACAGATCCAGCAGCATGTTTTAGCACTGGCTCTTCGCCTGTGGCAGCAGAGTCCAATCATTCGTGCACTGACAACTGGGCAGCCGGACGGCCTGGAGCAGGCATCAAGGATGTATTCAACTGCACTTTGAGGTTGGAAACAAGGAGTGAGACCAATGCAGGAGGCAACTTTGCAAAGCTTACCATGTGCAGCAGAGGTCCAGCAGCACTTTTCATTCCTGGCCCTTTCCCTGTGGAAGCAGAGTGCAATCATTCGTGCACTGAAAACTGGGCGTCCGGAGGGCCTGGAGCAGGCATCAAGGATGTATTCAAATGCCCTTTGAGGTGGGAAAGCAAGGAGTGACATCAATACAGGTGGCACCGTTGCAAAGCTTTCTCTGTGGAGAAGAGGTCCAGCAGCATCTTTCAGTCCTGGTACTTCGGCTGTGGCAGGAGAGTCCAAACATTCGTGCACTGAAAACTGGGCAGCCGGACGGCCTGTAGCAGGCATCAAGGATGTATTCAAATGCACTTTGAGGTGGGAAAGCAAGGAGTGAGAGCAATACAGGTGGCACCTTTGCGAAGCTTGCCATGTGCAGAAGAGATCCAGCAGCATGTTCCAGTCCTGGCTCTTCGCCTGTGGGCGCAGAGTGCAATCATTCGTGCACTGACAACTGGGCAGCCGGACGTCCTGGAGCAGGCATCAAGGATGTATTCAAATGCCCTTTGAGGTGGGAAAGCAAGGAGTGAGAGCAATACAGGTGGCACCATTGCAAACCTGACCGTATGCAGAAGAGATCCAGCAGCATCTTTCAGTCCTGGCTCTTCGCCTGTGGCAGCAGAGTCCAATCATTCGTGCACTGACAACTGGGCAGACGGACGGCCTGGAGCAGGCATCAAGGATGTATTCAAATGCACTTTGAGGTTGGAAACAAGGAGTGAGACCAATGCAGGTGGCACCTTTTCGAAGCTTACCATGTGCAGAAGAGGTCCAGCAGCACTTTTCATTCCTGGCCCTTTCCCTGTGGAAGCAGAGTGTAATCATTCGTGCACTGACAACTGGGCAGCCGGACGGCCTGGAGCAGGCATCAAGGATGTATTCAAATGCACTTTGAGGTGGGAAAGCAAGGAGTGAGAGCAATACAGATGGCGCAGTTGCGAAGCTTACCGTGTGCAGGAGAGGTCCAGCAGCAACTTTCAGTCCTGGCTCTTCGCCTGTGGGAGCAGAGTCCAATCATTCGTGCACTGAAAACTGGGCAGCCGGACGGCCTGGAGCAGCCATCAAGGATGTATTCAAATGCACTTTGAGATGGGAACGAAATGAGTGAGACCAATACAGGTGGCACCGTTGCGAAGCTTACCATGTGCAGGAGACGTTCAGCAGCATCTTTCAGTCCTGGCTCTTCGCCTGTGGGAGCTGAGTCCAAACATTCGTGCCCTGAAACCTGGGCAGCAGGACGGCCTGGAGCAGGCATCAAGGATGTATTCAAATGCACTTTGAGGTGGGAAAGCAAGGAGTGAGAGCAATACAGGTGGCACCGTTGCTAATCTTTCTGTGTTCAGCAGAGGTCCAGCAGCATCTTTCAGTCCTGGCTCTTCGCCTGTGGGAGCAGAGTCCAATCATTCGTGCACTGAAAACTGGGCAGCCGGACGGCCTGGAGCAGGCATCAAGAATGTATTCAAATGCACTTTGAGGTGGGAAAGCAAGGAGTGAGAGCAATACAGGTGGCACCTTTGCGAAGCTTATCATGTGCAGAAGAGACCCAGCAGCATCTTTCAGTCCTGGCACTTCGCCTGTGGCAGCAGAGTGCAATCATTCGTGCACTGAAAACTGGGCAGCCAGATGGCCTGTAGCAGGCATCAAGGATGTATTCAAATGCCCTTTGAGGTGGGAAAGCAAGGAGTGAGAGCAATACAGGTGGCACCGTTTCAAAGCTTTCTCTTTGCAGAAGAGGTCCAGCAGCATCTTTCAGTCCTGGCTCTTCGCCTGTGGCAGCAGAGTCCAATCATCCGTGCACTGAAAACTGGGCAGCCGGACGGCCGGGAGCAGGCATCAAGGATGTATTCAAATGCACTTTGAGGTGGGAAACAAGGAGTGAGACCAATGCAGGTGGCACCGTTGCGAAGCTTACCGTGTGCAGAACAGATCCAGCAGCATGTTTTAGCACTAGCTCTTCGGCTGTGGCAGCAGAGTCTAATCATTCGTGCAATGAAAACTGGGCAGACGGACGGCCTGGAGCAGGCATCAAGGATGTATTCAAATGCACTTTGAGGTTGGAAACAAGGAGTGAGACCAATGCAGGTGGCACCTTTGCGAAGCTTACCATGTGCAGAAGAGGTCCAGCAGCACTTTTCATTCCTGGCCCTTACCCTGTGGAAGCAGAGTGCAATCATTCGTGCACTGACAACTGGGCAGCCGGACGGCCTGGAGCAGGCATCAAGGATGTATTCAAATGCACTTTGAGGAGGGAAATCAAGGAGTGAGAGCAATACAGGTGGCACCGTTGCGAAGCTTACCGTGTGCAGGAGAGGTCCAGCAGCAACTTTCAGTCCTGGCTCTTCGCCTGTCGGAGCGGAGTCCAAACATTCGTGCACTGAAACCTGGGCAGCTGGCCAGCCTGGAGGAGGCATCAAGGTTGTATTCAAATGCACTTTGAGGTGGGAAAGCAAGGAGTGAGAGCAATACAGGTGGCATCTTTGCGAAGCTTTCTGTGTGCAGAACAGATCCAGCAGCGTGTTTCAGCACTGGCTCTTCGCCTGTGGCAGCAGAGTGCAATCATTCGTGCACTGAAAACTGGGCGGCCGGACGGCCTGGAGCAGGCATCATGGATGTATTCAAATGCACTTTGAGGTGGGAAAGCAAGGAGTGAGAGCAATACAGGTGGCGCCATTGCAAAGTTTACCGTATGCAGAAGAGGTCCAGCAGCAACTTTCAGTCCTGGCTCTTCGCCTGTCGGAACGGAGTCCAAACATTCGTGCCCTGAAACCTGGGCAGCTGGCCAGCCTGGAGGAGGCATCAAGGTTGTATTCAAATGCACTTTGAGGTGGGAAAGCAGGGAGTGAGAGCAATACACGTGGCACCGTTTCAAAGCTTTCTCTGTGCAGAAGAGGTCCAGCAGCATCTTTCAGTCCTGGCTCTTCTCCTGCGCAGGAGAGTCCAATCATTCGTGCACTGAAAACTGGGCAGCCGGACGGCCTAGAGCGGGCATCAAGGATATATTCAAATACACTTTGAGGTTGGAAACAAGGAGTGAGGCCAGTACAGGTGGCACTGTTCCGAAGTTTTCCGCGTGCAGAAGAGGTCCAGCAGCATCTCTCAGTCCTGGCTCTTCGCCTGTGGAAGCAGAGTCCAATCATTCGTGCACTGAAAACTGGGCAGCCGGACGGCCTGGAGCAGGCATCAAGGATGTATTCAAATGCACTTTGAGGTGGGAAAGCAAGGAGCGAGAGCAATACAGGTGGCACCGTTGCTAAGTTTAACGCGTGCAGAAGAGGTCCAGCAGCATCTTTCAGTCCTGGCTCTTCGCCTGTGGCAGCAGAGTCCAATCATTCGTGCACTGAAAACTGGGCAGCCGGAGGGCCTGGAGCAGGCATCAAGGATGTATTCAAATGCACTTTGAGGTGGGAAACAAGGAGTGAGACCAATGCAGGTGGCACCGTTGCGAAGCTTACCGTGTGCAGAACAGATCCAGCAGCATGTTTTAGCACTGGCTCTTCGCCTGTGGCAGCAGAGTCCAATCATTCGTGCACTGACAACTGGGCAGCCGGACGGCCTGGAGCAGGCATCAAGGATGTATTCAACTGCACTTTGAGGTTGGAAACAAGGAGTGAGACCAATGCAGGAGGCAACTTTGCAAAGCTTACCATGTGCAGCAGAGGTCCAGCAGCACTTTTCATTCCTGGCCCTTTCCCTGTGGAAGCAGAGTGCAATCATTCGTGCACTGAAAACTGGGCGTCCGGAGGGCCTGGAGCAGGCATCAAGGATGTATTCAAATGCCCTTTGAGGTGGGAAAGCAAGGAGTGACATCAATACAGGTGGCACCGTTGCAAAGCTTTCTCTGTGGAGAAGAGGTCCAGCAGCATCTTTCAGTCCTGGCTCTTCGCCTGTGGCAGGAGAGTCCAAATATTCGTGCACTGAAAACTGGGCAGCCGGACGGCCTGTAGCAGGCATCAAGGATGTATTCAAATGCCCTTTGAGGTGGGAAAGCAAGGAGTGAGAGCAATACAGGTGGCACCTTTGCGAAGCTTGCCATGTGCAGAAGAGATCCAGCAGCATGTTCCAGTCCTGGCTCTTCGCCTGTGGGAGCAGAGTGCAATCATTCGTGCACTGACAACTGGGCAGCCGGACGTCCTGGAGCAGGCATCAAGGATGTATTCAAATGCCCTTTGAGGTGGGAAAGCAAGGAGTGAGAGCAATACAGGTGGCACCATTGCAAACCTGACCGTATGCAGAAGAGATCCAGCAGCATCTTTCAGTCCTGGCTCTTCGCCTGTGGCAGCAGAGTCCAATCATTCGTGCACTGACAACTGGGCAGACGGACGGCCTGGAGCAGGCATCAAGGATGTATTCAAATGCACTTTGAGGTTGGAAACAAGGAGTGAGACCAATGCAGGTGGCACCTTTTCGAAGCTTACCATGTGCAGAAGAGGTCCAGCAGCACTTTTCATTCCTGGCCCTTTCCCTGTGGAAGCAGAGTGTAATCATTCGTGCACTGACAACTGGGCAGCCGGACGGCCTGGAGCAGGCATCAAGGATGTATTCAAATGCACTTTGAGGTGGGAAAGCAAGGAGTGAGAGCAATACAGATGGCGCAGTTGCGAAGCTTACCGTGTGCAGGAGAGGTCCAGGAGCAACTTTCAGTCCTGGCTCTTCGCCTGTGGCAGCAGAGTCCAAACATTCGTGCCCTGAAACCTGGGCAGCTGGCCAGCCTGGAGGAGGCATCAAGGTTGTATTCAAATGCACTTTGAGGTGGGAAAGCAAGGAGTGAGAGCAATACAGGTGGCACCTTTGCGAAGCTTTCTGTGTGCAGAACAGATCCAGCAGCGTGTTTCAGCACTGGCTCTTCGCCTGTGGCAGCAGAGTGCAATCATTCGTGCACTGAAAACTGGGCGGCCGGACGGCCTGGAGCAGGCATCAAGGATGTATTCAAATGCACTTTGAGGTGGGAAAGCAAGGAGTGAGAGCAATACAGGTGGCACCATTGCAAAGCTTACCGTATGCAGAAGAGGTCCAGCAGCAACTTTCAGTCCTGGCTCTTCGCCTGTCGGAGCGGAGTCCAAACATTCGTGCCCTGAAACCTGGGCAGCTGGCCAGCCTGGAGGAGGCATCAAGGTTGTATTCAAATGCAATTTGAGGTGGGAAAGCAAGGAGTGAGAGCAATACAGGTGGCACCGTTGCGAAGCTTACCGTGCGCAGGAGAGGTTCAGCAGCATCTTTCAGTCCTGGCTCTTCGCCTGTGGCAGCAGAGTCCAATCATTCGTGCACTGAAAACTGGGCAGCCGGAGGGCCTGGAGCAGGCATCAAGGATGTATTCAAATGCACTTTGAGGTGGGAAACAAGGAGTGAGACCAATGCAGGTGGCACCGTTGCGAAGCTTACCGTGTGCAGAACAGATCCAGCAGCATCTTTCAATCCTGGCACTTCGCCTGTGTTAGCAGAGTGCAATCATTCGTGCACTGACAACTGGGCAGCTGGACTTCCTGGAGGTGACATCAAGGATGTATTCAAATGCCCTTTGAGGTGGGAAAGCAAGGAGTGAGAGCAATACAGGTGGCACCTTTGCGAAGTTTACCGCGTGCAGAAGAGGTCCAGCAGCATCTTTCAGTCCTAGCTCTTCGCCTGTGGGAGCAGAGTCCAATCATTCGTGCACTGAAAACTGGGCAGCTAGACGGCCTGGAGCCGGCATCAAGGATGTATTCAAATGCACTTTGAGGTGGGAAAGCAAGGAGTGAGAACAATACAGGTGGCACCGTTTCAAAGCTTTCTCTGTGCAGAAGAGGTCCAGCAGCATCTTTCAGTCCTGGCACTTCGCCTGTGGGAGCAGAGTACAATCATTCGTGCACTGAAAACTGGGCCGCCGGACGGCCTGGAGCAGGCATCAAGGATGTATTCAAATGCCCTTTGAGGTGGGAAAGCAAGGAGTGAGAGCAATACAGGTGGCACCGTTGCAAATATTTCTGTGTGCAACAGAGGTCCAGCAGCATCTTTCAGTCCTGGCACTTCCCCTGTGGGAGCAGAGTGCAATCATTCGTGCACTGAAAACTGGGCAGCCGGACGGCCTGGAGCAGGCATCAAGGATGTATTCAAATGCACTTTGAGGTGGGAAACAAGGAGTGAGACCAATGCAGGTGGCACCGTTGCGAAGCTTACCGTGTGCAGAACAGATCCAGCAGCATGTTTTAGCACTGGCTCTTCGCCTGTGGCAGCAGAGTCCAATCATTCGTGCACTGACAACTGGGCAGCCGGACGGCCTGGAGCAGGCATCAAGGATGTATTCTACTGCACTTTGAGGTTGGAAACAAGGAGTGAGACCAATGCAGGTGGCAACTTTGCGAAGCTTACCATGTGCAGTAGAGGTCCAGCAGCACTTTTCATTCCTGGCCCTTTCCCTGTGGAAGCAGAGTGCAATCATTCGTGCACTGAAAACTGGGCGGCCGGACGGCCTGGAGCACGCATCAAGGATGTATTCAAATGCCCTTTGAGGTGGGAAAGCAAGGACTGACAGCAATACAGGTGACACCGTTGCGAAGCTTACCGTGTGCAGGAGAGGTCCAGGAGCAACTCTCAGTCCTGGCTCTTCGCCTGTGGCAGCAGAGTCCAAACATTCGTGCCCTGAAACCTGGGCAGCTGGCCAGCCTGGAGCAGGCATCAAGATTGTATTCAAATGCACTTTGAGGTGGGAAAGCAAGGAGTGAGAGCAATACAGGTGGCACCTTTGCGAATCTTTCTGTGTGCAAAACAGATCCAGCAGCGTGTTTCAGCACTGGCTCTTCGCCTGTGGCAGCAGAGTGCAATCATTCGTGCACTGAAAACTGGGCGGCCGGACGGCCTGGAGCAGGCATCATGGATGTATTCAAATGCACTTTGAGGTGGAAAAGCAAGGAGTGAGAGCAATACAGGTGGCACCATTGCAAAGCTTACCGTATGCAGAAGAGGTCCAGCAGCAACTTTCAGTCCTGGCTCTTCGCCTGTCGGAGCGGAGTACAAACATTCGTGCCCTGAAACCTGGGCACCTGGCCAGCCTGGAGGAGGCATCAAGGTTGTATTCAAATGCACTTTGAGGTGGGAAAGCAAGGAGTGAGAGCAATACAGGTGGCACCGTTTCAAAGCTTTCTCTGTGCAGAAGAGGTCCAGCAGCATCTTTCAGTCCTGGCTCTTCTCCTGTGGCAGGAGAGTCCAATCATTCGTGCACTTAAAACTGGGCAGCCGGACGGCCTAGAGCGGGCATCAAGGATATATTCAAATACACTTTGAGGTTGGAAACAAGGAGTGAGGCCAATACAGGTGGCACCGTTCCGAAGTTTTCCGCGTGCAGAAGAGGTCCAGCAGCATCTCTCAGTCCTGGCTCTTCGCCTGTGGCAGCAGAGTCCAATCATTCGTGCACTGAAAACTGGGCATCCGGACGGCCTGGAGCAGGCATCAAGTATGCATTCAAATGCACTTGGAGGTGGGAAAGCCAGGAGTGAGAACAATTCAGGTGGCACCGTTTCAAAGCTTACAGTATGCAGAAGAGTTCCAGCAGCATCTTTCAGTCCTGGCTCTTCGCCTGTGGCAGCAGAGTCCAATCATTCGTGCACTGAAAACTGGGCATCCGGACGGCCTGGAGCAGGCATCAAGGATGTATTCAAATGCACTTTGAGTTTGGAAACAAGGAGTGAGACCAATGCAGGTGGCAACTTTTCGAAGCTTACCATGTGCAGAAGAGGTCCAGCAGCACTTTTTATTCCTGGCCCTTTCCCTGTGGAAGCAGAGTGCAATCATTCGTGCACTGAAAACGGGGCAGCCGGACTGCCTGGAGCAGGCATCAAGGATGTATTCAAATGCACTTTGAGGAGGGAAATCAAGGAGTGAGAGCAATACAGGTGGCACCGTTGCGAAGCTTACAGTGTGCAGGAGAGGTCCAGCAGCAACTTTCAGTCCTGGCTCTTCGCCTGTGTCAGCAGAGTCCAATCATCCGTGCACTGAAAACTGGGCAGCCGGACGGCCTGGAGCAGCCATCAAGGATGTATTCAAATGCACTTTGAGGTGGGAAAGAAATGAGTGAGACCAATACAGGTGGCACCGTTGCGAAGCTTACCATGTGCAGGAGAGGTTCAGCAGCATCTTTCAGTCCTGGCTCTTCGCCTGTCGGAGCGGAGTCCAAACATTCGTGCCCTGAAACCTGGGCAGCTGGCGAGCCTGGAGCAGGCATCAAGGATGTATTCAAATGCACTTTGAGGTGGGAAAGCAAGGAGTGAGAGCAATACAGGTGGCACCTTTGCGAAGCTTACCATGTGCAGAAGAGATCCAGCAGCATCTTTCAGTCCTGGCACTTCGTCTGTGGCAGCACAGTCCAATCATTCGTGCACTGAAAACTGGGCAGCCGGATGGCCTGGAGCAGGCATCAAGGATGTATTCAAATGCCCTTTGAGGTGGGAAAGCAAGGAGTGAGAGCAATACAGGTGGCACCGTTGCGAACTTTACCGCGTGCAGAAGAGGTCCAGCAGCATCTTTCAGTCCTGGCTCTTTGCCTGTGGGAGCAGAGTCCAATCATTCGTGCACTGAAAACTGGGCAGCCGGACAGCCTGGAACAAGCATCAAGGATGTATTCAAATGCACTTTGAGGTGGGAAAGCAAGGAGTGAGAGCAATACAGGTGGCACCGTTCCGAAGCTTTCTTTGTGCAGGAGAGGTCCAGCAGCATCTTTCAGTCCTGGCTCTTTGCCTGTGGGAGCAGAGTCCAATTATTCGTGCGCTGAAAACTGGGCATCCGGACGGCCTGGAGCAGGCATCAAGGATGTCTTCAAATGCACTTTGAGGTTGGAAACAATGAGTGAGTCCAATGCAGGTGGCAACATTGCGAAGCTTACCATGTGCAGAAGAGGTCCAGCAGCACGTTTCATTCCTGGCCCTTTCCCTGTGGAAGCAGAGTGCAATCATTCGAGCACTGAAAACTGGGTAGCCGGACGGCCTGGAGCAGGCATCAAGGATGTATTCAAATGCCCTTTAAGGTGGGAAAGCAAGGAGTGAGAGCAATACAGGTGGCACCATTGCGAGCTTTACCGTATGCAGAAGAGATCCAGCAGCATCTTTCAGTCCTGGCTCTTCGCCTGTGGCAGCAGAGTCCAATCATTCGTGTACTGAAAACTGGGCAGCCGGACGGCCTGGAGCCGGCATCAAGGATGTATTCAAATGCCCTTTGAGGTGGGAAAGCAAGGAGTGAGAGCAATACAGGTGGCACCGTTGCAAAGCTTACCTTATCCAGAAGAGATCCAGCAGCATCTTTCAGTCCTGGCTCTTCGCCTGCGGCAGCAGACTCCAATCATTCGTGCACTGAAAACTGGGCAGCAGGACGGCCTGGAGCAGGCATCAAGGATGTATTCAAATGCACTTTGAGGTGGGAAAGCAAGGAGTGAGAGCAATACAGGTGGCACCGTTGCTAATCTTTCTGTGTGCAGCAGAGGTCCAGCAGCATCTTTCAGTCCTGGTTCTTCGCCTGGGGCAGCAGAGTCCAATCATTCGTGCACTGAAAACTGGGCAGCCGGACGGCCTGGGGCAGGCATCATGGATGTATTCAAATGCACTTTGAGGAGGGAAAGCAAGGAGTGAGAGCAATACACGTGGCACCTTTGCGAAGCTTACCATGTGCAGAAGAGATCCAGCAGCATCTTTCAGTCCTGGCACTTCGCCTGTGGCAGCACAGTCCAATCATTCGTGCACTGAAAACTGGGCAGCCGGATGGCCTGGAGCAGGCATCAAGGATGTATTCAAATGCCCTCTGAGGTGGGAAAGCAAGGAGTGAGAGCAATACAGGTGTCACCGTTGCGAACTTTACCGCGTGCAGAAGAGGTCCAGCAGCATCTTTCAGTCCTGGCTCTTTGCCTGTGGGAGCAGAGTCCAATCATTCGTGCACTGAAAACTGGGCAGCCGGACGGCCTGGAGCAGGCATCAAGGATGTATTCAAATGCACTTTGAGGTGGGAAACAAGGAGTGAGACCAATGCAGGTGGCACCTTTGCGAAGCTTACCATGTGCAGAAGAGGTCCAGCAGCACTTTTCATTCCTGGCCCTTTCCCTGTGGAAGCAGAGTGCAATCATTCGTGCACTGACAACTGGGCAGCCGGACGGCCTGGAGCAGGCATCAAGGATGTATTCAAATGCACTTTGAGGAGGGAAATCAAAGAGTGAGAGCAATACACGTGGCACCGTTGCGAAGCTTTCTGTGTGCAGGAGAGGTCCAGCAGCATCTTTCAGTCCTGGCTCTTTGCCTGTGGGAGCAGAGTCCAATCATTCGTGCACTGAAAACTGGGCAGCCGGACGGCCTGGAGCAGCCATCAAGGATGTATTCAAATGCACTTTGAGGTGGGAAAGCAAGGAGTGAGAGCAATACAGGTGGCACCGTTTCAAAGCTTTCTCTGTGCAGAAGAGGTCCAGCAGCATCTTTCAGTCCTGGCTCTTTGCCCGTGGCAGCAGAGTCCAAACATTCGTGCCCTGAAACCTGGGCAGCTGGCCAGCCTGGAGCAGGCATCAAGATTGTATTCAAATGCACTTTGAGGTGGGAAATCAAGGAGTGAGAGCAATAAAGGTGGCACCGTTGCGAAGCTTACCGTGTGCAGGAGAGGTCCAGCAGCAACTTTCAGTCCTGGCTCTTCGCCTGTCGGAGCGGAGTCCAAACATTCGTGCCCTGAAACCTGGGCAGCTGGCCAGCCTGGAGGAGGCATCAAGGTTGTATTCAAATGCACTTTGAGGTGGGAAAGCAAGGAGTGAGAGCAATACAGGTGGCACCTTTGCGAAGCTTTCTGTTTGCAGAACAGATCCAGCAGCATGTTTTAGCACTGGCTCTTCGCCTGTGGCAGCAGAGTGCAATCATTCGTGCACTGAAAACTGGGCAGCCGGACGGCCTGGAGCAGGCATCAAGGATGTATTCAAATGCCCTTTGGGGTGGGAAAGCAAGGAGTGAGAGCAATACAGGTGGCACCGTTGCAAAGCTTACCTTATCCAGAAGAAATCCAGCAGCATCTTTCAGTCCTGGCTCTTCACCTGCGGCAGCAGAGTCCAATCATTCGTGCAATGAAAACTGGGCAGCCGGACGGCCTGGAGCAGGCATCAAGGATGTATTCAAATGCACTTTGAGGTTGGAAACAAGGAGTGAGACCAATGCAGGTGGCACCTTTTCGAAGCTTACCATGTGCAGAAGAGGTCCAGCAGCACTTTTCATTCCTGGCCCTTTCCCTGTGGAAGCAGAGTGCAATCATTCGTGCACTGACAACTGGGCAGCCGGACGGCCTGGAGCAGGCATCAAGGATGTATTCAAATGCACTTTGAGGAGGGAAATCAAAGAGTGAGAGCAATACACGTGGCACCGTTGCGAAGCTTTCTGTGTGCAGGAGAGGTCCAGCAGCATCTTTCAGTCCTGGCTCTTTGCCTGTGGGAGCAGAGTCCAATCATTCGTGCACTGAAAACTGGGCAGCCGGACGGCCTGGAGCAGCCATCAAGGATGTATTCAAATGCACTTTGAGGTGGGAAAGCAAGGAGTGAGAGCAATACAGGTGGCACCGTTTCAAAGCTTTCTCTGTGCAGAAGAGGTCCAGCAGCATCTTTCAGTCCTGGCTCTTTGCCCGTGGCAGCAGAGTCCAAACATTCGTGCCCTGAAACCTGGGCAGCTGGCCAGCCTGGAGCAGGCATCAAGATTGTATTCAAATGCACTTTGAGGTGGGAAATCAAGGAGTGAGAGCAATAAAGGTGGCACCGTTGCGAAGCTTACCGTGTGCAGGAGAGGTCCAGCAGCAACTTTCAGTCCTGGCACTTCGCCTGTCGGAGCGGAGTCCAAACATTCGTGCCCTGAAACCTGGGCAGCTGGCCAGCCTGGAGGAGGCATCAAGGTTGTATTCAAATGCACTTTGAGGTGGGAAAGCAAGGAGTGAGAGCAATACAGGTGGCACCTTTGCGAAGCTTTCTGTTTGCAGAACAGATCCAGCAGCATGTTTTAGCACTGGCTCTTCGCCTGTGGCAGCAGAGTGCAATCATTCGTGCACTGAAAACTGGGCAGCCGGACGGCCTGGAGCAGGCATCAAGGATGTATTCAAATGCCCTTTGGGGTGGGAAAGCAAGGAGTGAGAGCAATACAGGTGGCACCGTTGCAAAGCTTACCTTATCCAGAAGAAATCCAGCAGCATCTTTCAGTCCTGGCTCTTCACCTGCGGCAGCAGAGTCCAATCATTCGTGCAATGAAAACTGGGCAGCCGGACGGCCTGGAGCAGGCATCAAGGATGTATTCAAATGCACTTTGAGGTTGGAAACAAGGAGTGAGACCAATGCAGGTGGCACCTTTTCGAAGCTTACCATGTGCAGAAGAGGTCCAGCAGCACTTTTCATTCCTGGCCCTTTCCCTGTGGAAGCAGAGTGCAATCATTCGTGCACTGACAACTGGGCAGCCGGACGGCCTGGAGCAGGCATCAAGGATGTATTCAAATGCACTTTGAGGAGGGAAATCAAAGAGTGAGAGCAATACACGTGGCACCGTTGCGAAGCTTACCGTGTGCAGGAGAGGTCCAGGAGCAACTTTCAGTCCTGGCTCTTCGCCTGTGGGAGCAGACTCCAATCATTCGAGCACTGAAAACTGGGCAGCCGGACGGCCTGGAGCAGCCATCAAGGATGTATTCAAATGCCCTTTGAGGTGGGAAAGCAAGGAGTGAGAGCAATACAGGTGGCACCGTTGGAAAACTTTCTGTGTGCAGCAGAGGTCTAGCAGCATCTTTCAGTCCTGGCTCTTCGCCTGTGGGAGCAGAGTCCAATCATTCGTGCACTGACAACTGGGCAGATGGACTTCCTGGAGGTGACATCAAGGATGTATTCAAATGCCATTTGAGGTGGGAAAGCAAGGAGTGAGAGCAATACAGGTGGCACCGTTGCAAATCTTTCTGTGTGCAGCAGAGATCCAGCAGCATCTTTCAGTCCTGGCACTTCGCCTGTGGGAGCAGAGTCCAATCATTCGTGCACTGAAAACTGGGCAGCCGGACGGCCTTGAGCAGGCATCAAGGATGTATTCAAATGCACTTTGAGGTGGGAAAGCAAGGAGTGAGAGCAATACAGGTGGCACCGTTTCAAAGCTTTCTCTGTGCAGAAGAGGTCCAGCAGCATCTTTCAGTCCTGGCTCTTCGCCTGTGGGAGCAGAGTCCAATCATTCGTGCTCTGAAAACTGGGCAGCCGGGCGGCCTGGAGCAAGCATCAAGGATGTATTCAAATGCACTTTGAGGTGGGAAAGCAAGGAGTGAGAGCAATACAGGTGGCACCTTTGCGAAGCTTACCATGTGCAGAAGAGATCCAGCAGCATCTTTCAGTCCTGGCACTTCGTCTGTGGCAGCACAGTCCAATCATTCGTGCACTGAAAACTGGGCAGCCGGATGGCCTGGAGCAGGCATCAAGGATGTATTCAAATGCCCTTTGAGGTGGGAAAGCAAGGAGTGAGAGCAATACAGGTGGCACCGTTGCGAACTTTACCGCGTGCAGAACAGATCCAGCAGCATCTTTCTCTCCTGGCTCTTCGCCTGTGGCAGCAGAGTCCAATCATTCGTGCACTGAAAACTGGGCAGCCGGACAGCCTGGAACAAGCATCAAGGATGTATTCAAATGCACTTTGAGGTGGGAAAGCAAGGAGTGAGAGCAATACAGGTGGCACCGTTTCAAAGCTTTCTCTGTGCAGAAGAGGTCCAGCAGCATCTTTCAGTCCTGGCACTTCGCCTGTGGGAGCAGACTACAATCATTCGTGCACTGAAAACTGGGCAGCCGGACGGCCTGGAGCAGGCATCAAGGATGTATTCAAATGCCCTTTGAGGTGGGAAAGCAAGGAGTGAGAGCAATACAGGTGGCACCGTTGCAAATATTTCTGTGTGCAACAGAGGTCCAGCAGCATCTTTCAGTCCTGGCACTTCGCCTGTGGGAGCAGAGTGCAATCATTCGTGCACTGAAAACTGGGCAGCCGGACGGCCTGGAGCAGGCATCAAGGATGTATTCAAATGCACTTTGAGGTGGGAAACAAGGAGTGAGACCAATGCAGGTGGCACCGTTGCGAAGCTTACCGTGTGCAGAACAGATCCAGCAGCATGTTTTAGCACTGGCTCTTCGCCTGTGGCAGCAGAGTCCAATCATTCGTGCACTGAAAACTGGGCAGCCGGACGGCCTGGAGCAGGCATCAAGGATGTATTCTACTGCACTTTGAGGTTGGAAACAAGGAGTGAGACCAATGCAGGTGGCAACTTTGCAAAGCTTACCATGTGCAGTAGAGGTCCAGCAGCACTTTTCATTCCTGGCCCTTTCCCTGTGGAAGCAGAGTGCAATCATTCGTGCACTGAAAACTGGGCGGCCGGACGGCCTGGAGCACGCATCAAGGATGTATTCAAATGCCCTTTGAGGTGGGAAAGCAAGGACTGACAGCAATACAGGTGACACCGTTGCGAAGCTTACCGTGTGCAGGAGAGGTCCAGGAGCAACTCTCAGTCCTGGCTCTTCGCCTGTGGCAGCAGAGTCCAAACATTCGTGCCCTGAAACCTGGGCAGCTGGCCAGCCTGGAGCAGGCATCAAGATTGTATTCAAATGCACTTTGAGGTGGGAAAGCAAGGAGTGAGAGCAATACAGGTGGCACCTTTGCGAATCTTTCTGTGTGCAAAACAGATCCAGCAGCGTGTTTCAGCACTGGCTCTTCGCCTGTGGCAGCAGAGTGCAATCATTCGTGCACTGAAAACTGGGCGGCCGGACGGCCTGGAGCAGGCATCATGGATGTATTCAAATGCACTTTGAGGTGGAAAAGCAAGGAGTGAGAGCAATAGAGGTGGCACCATTGCAAAGCTTACCGTATGCAGAAGAGGTCCAGCAGCAACTTTCAGTCCTGGCTCTTCGCCTGTCGGAGCGGAGTACAAACATTCGTGCCCTGAAACCTGGGCACCTGGCCAGCCTGGAGGAGGCATCAAGGTTGTATTCAAATGCACTTTGAGGTGGGAAAGCAAGGAGTGAGAGCAATACAGGTGGCACCGTTTGAAAGCTTTCTCTGTGCAGAAGAGGTCCAGCAGCATCTTTCAGTCCTGGCTCTTCTCCTGTGGCAGGAGAGCCCAATCATTCGTGCACTTAAAACTGGGCAGCCGGACGGCCTAGAGCGGGCATCAAGGATATATTCAAATACACTTTGAGGTTGGAAACAAGGAGTGAGGCCAATACAGGTGGCACCGTTCCGAAGTTTTCCGCGTGCAGAAGAGGTCCAGCAGCATCTCTCAGTCCTGGCTCTTCGCCTGTGGCAGCAGAGTCCAATCATTCGTGCACTGAAAACTGGGCATCCGGACGGCCTGGAGCAGGCATCAAGTATGCATTCAAATGCACTTGGAGGTGGGAAAGCAAGGAGTGAGAGCAATTCAGGTGGCACCGTTTCAAAGCTTACAGTATGCAGAAGAGTTCCAGCAGCATCTTTCAGTCCTGGCTCTTCGCCTGTGGCAGCAGAGTCCAATCATTCGTGCACTGAAAACTGGGCATCCGGACGGCCTGGAGCAGGCATCAAGGATGTATTCAAATGCACTTTGAGTTTGGAAACAAGGAGTGAGACCAATGCAGGTGGCAACTTTTCGAAGCTTACCATGTGCAGAAGAGGTCCAGCAGCACTTTTTATTCCTGGACCTTTCCCTGTGGAAGCAGAGTGCAATCATTCGTGCACTGAAAACGGGGCAGCCGGACGGCCTGGAGCAGGCATCAAGGATGTATTCAAATGCACTTTGAGGAGGGAAATCAAGGAGTGAGAGCAATACAGGTGGCACCGTTGCGAAGCTTACAGTGTGCAGGAGAGGTCCAGCAGCAACTTTCAGTCCTGGCTCTTCGCCTGTGGGAGCAGAGTCCAATCATTCGTGCACTGAAAACTGGGCAGCCGGACGGCCTGGAGCAGCCATCAAGGATGTATTCAAATGCACTTTGAGGTGGGAAAGAAATGAGTGACACCAATACAGGTGGCACCGTTGCGAAGCTTACCATGTGCAGGAGAGGTTCAGCAGCATCTTTCAGTCCTGGCTCTTCGCCTGTCGGAGCGGAGTCCAAACATTCGTGCCCTGAAACCTGGGCAGCTGGCGAGCCTGGAGCAGGCATCAAGGATGTATTCAAATGCACTTTGAGGTGGGAAAGCAAGGAGTGAGAGCAATACAGGTGGCACCTTTGCGAAGCTTACCATGTGCAGAAGAGATCCAGCAGCATCTTTCAGTCCTGGCACTTCGTCTGTGGCAGCACAGTCCAATCATTCGTGCACTGAAAACTGGGCAACCGGATGGCCTGGAGCAGGCATCAAGGATGTATTCAAATGCCCTTTGAGGTGGGAAAGCAAGGAGTGAGAGCAATACAGGTGGCACCGTTGCGAACTTTACCGCGTGCAGAAGAGGTCCAGCAGCATCTTTCTCTCCTGGCTCTTCGCCTGTGGCAGCAGAGTCCAATCATTCGTGCACTGAAAACTGGGCAGCCGGACAGCCTGGAACAAGCATCAAGGATGTATTCAAATGCACTTTGAGGTGGGAAAGCAAGGAGTGAGAGCAATACAGGTGGCACCGTTCCGAAGCTTTCTTTGTGCAGGAGAGGTCCAGCAGCATCTTTCAGTCCTGGCTCTTTGCCTGTGGGAGCAGAGTCCAATTATTCGTGCGCTGAAAACTGGGCAGCCGGACGGCCTGGAGCAGGCATCAAGGATGTCTTCAAATGCACTTTGAGGTTGGAAACAATGAGTGAGTCCAATGCAGGTGGCAACATTGCGAAGCTTACCATGTGCAGGAGAGGTCCAGCAGCACGTTTCATTCCTGGCCCTTTCCCTGTGGAAGCAGAGTGCAATCATTCGAGCACTGAAAACTGGGTAGCCGGACGGCCTGGAGCAGGCATCAAGGATGTATTCAAATGCCCTTTAAGGTGGGAAAGCAAGGAGTGAGAGCAATACAGGTGGCACCATTGCGAGCTTTACCGTATGCAGAAGAGATCCAGCAGCATCTTTCAGTCCTGGCTCTTCGCCTGTGGCAGCAGAGTCCAATCATTCGTGTACTGAAAACTGGGCAGCCGGACGGCCTGGAGCAGGCATCAAGGATGTATTCAAATGCCCTTTGAGGTGGGAAAGCAAGGAGTGAGAGCAATACAGGTGGCACCGTTGCAAAGCTTACCTTATCCAGAAGAGATCCAGCAGCATCTTTCAGTCCTGGCTCTTCGCCTGCGGCAGCAGACTCCAATCATTCGTGCACTGAAAACTGGGCAGCAGGACGGCCTGGAGCAGGCATCAAGGATGTATTCAAATGCACTTTGAGGTGGGAAAGCAAGGAGTGAGAGCAATACAGGTGGCACCGTTGCTAATCTTTCTGTGTGCAGCAGAGGTCCAGCAGCATCTTTCAGTCCTGGTTCTTCGCCTGGGGCAGCAGAGTCCAATCATTCGTGCACTGAAAACTGGGCAGCCGGACGGCCTGGAGCAGGCATCATGGATGTATTCAAATGCACTTTGAGGTGGGAAAGCAAGGAGTGAGAGCAATACACGTGGCACCTTTGCGAAGCTTACCATGTGCAGAAGAGATCCAGCAGCATCTTTCAGTCCTGGCACTTCGCCTGTGGCAGCACAGTCCAATCATTCGTGCACTGAAAACTGGGCAGCCGGATGGCCTGGAGCAGGCATCAAGGATGTATTCAAATGCCCTCTGAGGTGGGAAAGCAAGGAGTGAGAGCAATACAGGTGTCACCGTTGCGAACTTTACCGCGTGCAGAAGAGGTCCAGCAGCATCTTTCAGTCCTGGCTCTTTGCCTGTGGGAGCAGAGTCCAATCATTCGTGCACTGAAAACTGGGCAGCCGGACGGCCTGGAGCAGGCATCAAGGATGTATTCAAATGCACTTTGAGGTGGGAAACAAGGAGTGAGACCAATGCAGGTGGCACCTTTGCGAAGCTTACCATGTGCAGAAGAGGTCCAGCAGCACTTTTCATTCCTGGCCCTTTCCCTGTGGAAGCAGAGTGCAATCATTCGTGCACTGACAACTGGGCAGCCGGACGGCCTGGAGCAGGCATCAAGGATGTATTCAAATGCACTTTGAGGAGGGAAATCAAAGAGTGAGAGCAATACACGTGGCACCGTTGCGAAGCTTTCTGTGTGCAGGAGAGGTCCAGCAGCATCTTTCAGTCCTGGCTCTTTGCCTGTGGGAGCAGAGTCCAATCATTCGTGCACTGAAAACTGGGCAGCCGGACGGCCTGGAGCAGCCATCAAGGATGTATTCAAATGCACTTTGAGGTGGGAAAGCAAGGAGTGAGAGCAATACAGGTGGCACCGTTTCAAAGCTTTCTCTGTGCAGAAGAGGTCCAGCAGCATCTTTCAGTCCTGGCTCTTTGCCCGTGGCAGCAGAGTCCAAACATTCGTGCCCTGAAACCTGGGCAGCTGGCCAGCCTGGAGCAGGCATCAAGATTGTATTCAAATGCACTTTGAGGTGGGAAATCAAGGAGTGAGAGCAATAAAGGTGGCACCGTTGCGAAGCTTACCGTGTGCAGGAGAGGTCCAGCAGCAACTTTCAGTCCTGGCTCTTCGCCTGTCGGAGCGGAGTCCAAACATTCGTGCCCTGAAACCTGGGCAGCTGGCCAGCCTGGAGGAGGCATCAAGGTTGTATTCAAATGCACTTTGAGGTGGGAAAGCAAGGAGTGAGAGCAATACAGGTGGCACCTTTGCGAAGCTTTCTGTTTGCAGAACAGATCCAGCAGCATGTTTTAGCACTGGCTCTTCGCCTGTGGCAGCAGAGTGCAATCATTCGTGCACTGAAAACTGGGCAGCCGGACGGCCTGGAGCAGGCATCAAGGATGTATTCAAATGCCCTTTGGGGTGGGAAAGCAAGGAGTGAGAGCAATACAGGTGGCACCGTTGCAAAGCTTACCTTATCCAGAAGAAATCCAGCAGCATCTTTCAGTCCTGGCTCTTCACCTGCGGCAGCAGAGTCCAATCATTCGTGCAATGAAAACTGGGCAGCCGGACGGCCTGGAGCAGGCATCAAGGATGTATTCAAATGCACTTTGAGGTTGGAAACAAGGAGTGAGACCAATGCAGGTGGCACCTTTTCGAAGCTTACCATGTGCAGAAGAGGTCCAGCAGCACTTTTCATTCCTGGCCCTTTCCCTGTGGAAGCAGAGTGCAATCATTCGTGCACTGACAACTGGGCAGCCGGACGGCCTGGAGCAGGCATCAAGGATGTATTCAAATGCACTTTGAGGAGGGAAATCAAAGAGTGAGAGCAATACACGTGGCACCGTTGCGAAGCTTACCGTGTGCAGGAGAGGTCCAGGAGCAACTTTCAGTCCTGGCTCTTCGCCTGTGGGAGCAGACTCCAATCATTCGAGCACTGAAAACTGGGCAGCCGGACGGCCTGGAGCAGCCATCAAGGATGTATTCAAATGCACTTTGAGGTGGGAAAGCAAGGAGTGAGAGCAATACAGGTGGCACCGTTGCAAAACTTTCTGTGTGCAGCAGAGGTCTAGCAGCATCTTTCAGTCCTGGCTCTTCGCCTGTGGGAGCAGAGTCCAATCATTCGTGCACTGACAACTGGGCAGCTGGACTTCCTGGAGGTGACATCAAGGATGTATTCAAATGCCATTTGAGGTGGGAAAGCAAGGAGTGAGAGCAATACAGGTGGCACCGTTGCAAATCTTTCTGTGTGCAGCAGAGATCCAGCAGCATCTTTCAGTCCTGGCACTTCGCCTGTGGGAGCAGAGTCCAATCATTCGTGCACTGAAAACTGGGCAGCCGGACGGCCTTGAGCAGGCATCAAGGATGTATTCAAATGCACTTTGAGGTGGGAAAGCAAGGAGTGAGAGCAATACAGGTGGCACCGTTTCAAAGCTTTCTCTGTGCAGAAGAGGTCCAGCAGCATCTTTCAGTCCTGGCTCTTCGCCTGTGGGAGCAGAGTCCAATCATTCGTGCTCTGAAAACTGGGCAGCCGGGCGGCCTGGAGCAAGCATCAAGGATGTATTCAAATGCACTTTGAGGTGGGAAAGCAAGGAGTGAGAGCAATACAGGTGGCACCTTTGCGAAGCTTACCATGTGCAGAAGAGATCCAGCAGCATCTTTCAGTCCTGGCACTTCGTCTGTGGCAGCACAGTCCAATCATTCGTGCACTGAAAACTGGGCAGCCGGATGGCCTGGAGCAGGCATCAAGGATGTATTCAAATGCCCTTTGAGGTGGGAAAGCAAGGAGTGAGAGCAATACAGGTGGCACCGTTGCGAACTTTACCGCGTGCAGAAGAGGTCCAGCAGCATCTTTCTCTCCTGGCTCTTCGCCTGTGGCAGCAGAGTCCAATCATTCGTGCACTGAAAACTGGGCAGCCGGACAGCCTGGAACAAGCATCAAGGATGTATTCAAATGCACTTTGAGGTGGGAAAGCAAGGAGTGAGAGCAATACAGGTGGCACCGTTCCGAAGCTTTCTTTGTGCAGGAGACGTCCAGCAGCATCTTTCAGTCCTGGCTCTTTGCCTGTGGGAGCAGAGTCCAATTATTCGTGCGCTGAAAACTGGGCAGCCGGACGGCCTGGAGCAGGCATCAAGGATGTCTTCAAATGCACTTTGAGGTTGGAAACAATGAGTGAGTCCAATGCAGGTGGCAAAATTGCGAAGCTTACCATGTGCAGGAGAGGTCCAGCAGTACGTTTCATTCCTGGCCCTTTCCCTGTGGAAGCAGAGTGCAATCATTCGAGCACTGAAAACTGGGTAGCCGGACGGCCTGGAGCAGGCATCAAGGATGTATTCAAATGCCCTTTAAGGTGGGAAAGCAAGGAGTGAGACCAATACAGGTGGCACCGTTGCGAGCTTTACCGTATGCAGAAGAGATCCAGCAGCATCTTTCAGTCCTGGCTCTTCGCCTGTGGCAGCAGAGTCCAATCATTCGTGTACTGAAAACTGGGCAGCCGGACGGCCTGGAGCAGGCATCAAGGATGTATTCAAATGCCCTTTGAGGTGGGAAAGCAAGGAGTGAGAGCAATACAGGTGGCACCGTTGCAAAGCTTACCTTATCCAGAAGAGATCCAGCAGCATCTTTCAGTCCTGGCTCTTCGCCTGCGGCAGCAGACTCCAATCATTCGTGCACTGAAAACTGGGCAGCAGGACGGCCTGGAGCAGGCATCAAGGATGTATTCAAATGCACTTTGAGGTGGGAAAGCAAGGAGTGAGAGCAATACAGGTGGCACCGTTGCTAATCTTTCTGTGTGAAGCAGAGGTCCAGCAGCATCTTTCAGTCCTGGCTCTTCGCCTGGGGCAGCAGAGTCCAATCATTCGTGCACTGAAAACTGGGCAGCCGGACGGCCTGGGGCAGGCATCATGGATGTATTCAAATGCACTTTGAGGAGGGAAAGCAAGGAGTGAGAGCAATACACGTGGCACCTTTGCGAAGCTTACCATGTGCAGAAGAGATCCAGCAGCATCTTTCAGTCCTGGCACTTCGCCTGTGGCAGCACAGTCCAATCATTCGTGCACTGAAAACTGGGCAGCCGGATGGCCTGGAGCAGGCATCAAGGATGTATTCAAATGCCCTCTGAGGTGGGAAAGCAAGGAGTGAGAGCAATACAGGTGTCACCGTTGCGAACTTTACCGCGTGCAGAAGAGGTCCAGCAGCATCTTTCAGTCCTGGCTCTTTGCCTGTGGGAGCAGAGTCCAATCATTCGTGCACTGAAAACTGGGCAGCCGGACGGCCTGGAGCAGGCATCAAGGATGTATTCAAATGCACTTTGAGGTGGGAAACAAGGAGTGAGACCAATGCAGGTGGCACCTTTGCGAAGCTTACCATGTGCAGAAGAGGTCCAGCAGCACTTTTCATTCCTGGCCCTTTCCCTGTGGAAGCAGAGTGCAATCATTCGTGCACTGACAACTGGGCAGCCGGACGGCCTGGAGCAGGCATCAAGGATGTATTCAAATGCACTTTGAGGAGGGAAATCAAAGAGTGAGAGCAATACACGTGGCACCGTTGCGAAGCTTTCTGTGTGCAGGAGAGGTCCAGCAGCATCTTTCAGTCCTGGCTCTTTGCCTGTGGGAGCAGAGTCCAATCATTCGTGCACTGAAAACTGGGCAGCCGGACGGCCTGGAGCAGCCATCAAGGATGTATTCAAATGCACTTTGAGGTGGGAAAGCAAGGAGTGAGAGCAATACAGGTGGCACCGTTTCAAAGCTTTCTCTGTGCAGAAGAGGTCCAGCAGCATCTTTCAGTCCTGGCTCTTTGCCCGTGGCAGCAGAGTCCAAACATTCGTGCCCTGAAACCTGGGCAGCTGGCCAGCCTGGAGCAGGCATCAAGATTGTATTCAAATGCACTTTGAGGTGGGAAATCAAGGAGTGAGAGCAATAAAGGTGGCACCGTTGCGAAGCTTACCGTGTGCAGGAGAGGTCCAGCAGCAACTTTCAGTCCTGGCTCTTCGCCTGTCGGAGCGGAGTCCAAACATTCGTGCCCTGGAACCTGGGCAGCTGGCCAGCCTGGAGGAGGCATCAAGGTTGTATTCAAATGCACTTTGAGGTGGGAAAGCAAGGAGTGAGAGCAATACAGGTGGCACCTTTGCGAAGCTTTCTGTTTGCAGAACAGATCCAGCAGCATGTTTTAGCACTGGCTCTTCGCCTGTGGCAGCAGAGTGCAATCATTCGTGCACTGAAAACTGGGCAGCCGGACGGCCTGGAGCAGGCATCAAGGATGTATTCAAATGCCCTTTGGGGTGGGAAAGCAAGGAGTGAGAGCAATACAGGTGGCACCGTTGCAAAGCTTACCTTATCCAGAAGAAATCCAGCAGCATCTTTCAGTCCTGGCTCTTCACCTGCGGCAGCAGAGTCCAATCATTCGTGCAATGAAAACTGGGCAGCCGGACGGCCTGGAGCAGGCATCAAGGATGTATTCAAATGCACTTTGAGGTTGGAAACAAGGAGTGAGACCAATGCAGGTGGCACCTTTTCGAAGCTTACCATGTGCAGAAGAGGTCCAGCAGCACTTTTCATTCCTGGCCCTTTCCCTGTGGAAGCAGAGTGCAATCATTCGTGCACTGACAACTGGGCAGCCGGACGGCCTGGAGCAGGCATCAAGGATGTATTCAAATGCACTTTGAGGAGGGAAATCAAAGAGTGAGAGCAATACACGTGGCACCGTTGCGAAGCTTACCGTGTGCAGGAGAGGTCCAGGAGCAACTTTCAGTCCTGGCTCTTCGCCTGTGGGAGCAGACTCCAATCATTCGAGCACTGAAAACTGGGCAGCCGGACGGCCTGGAGCAGCCATCAAGGATGTATTCAAATGCACTTTGAGGTGGGAAAGCAAGGAGTGAGAGCAATACAGGTGGCACCGTTGCAAAACTTTCTGTGTGCAGCAGAGGTCTAGCAGCATCTTTCAGTCCTGGCTCTTCGCCTGTGGGAGCAGAGTCCAATCATTCGTGCACTGACAACTGGGCAGCTGGACTTCCTGGAGGTGACATCAAGGATGTATTCAAATGCCATTTGAGGTGGGAAAGCAAGGAGTGAGAGCAATACAGGTGGCACCGTTGCAAATCTTTCTGTGTGCAGCAGAGATCCAGCAGCATCTTTCAGTCCTGGCACTTCGCCTGTGGGAGCAGAGTCCAATCATTCGTGCACTGAAAACTGGGCAGCCGGACGGCCTTGAGCAGGCATCAAGGATGTATTCAAATGCACTTTGAGGTGGGAAAGCAAGGAGTGAGAGCAATACAGGTGGCACCGTTTCAAAGCTTTCTCTGTGCAGAAGAGGTCCAGCAGCATCTTTCAGTCCTGGCTCTTCGCCTGTGGGAGCAGAGTCCAATCATTCGTGCTCTGAAAACTGGGCAGCCGGGCGGCCTGGAGCAAGCATCAAGGATGTATTCAAATGCACTTTGAGGTGGGAAAGCAAGGAGTGAGAGCAATACAGGTGGCACCTTTGCGAAGCTTACCATGTGCAGAAGAGATCCAGCAGCATCTTTCAGTCCTGGCACTTCGTCTGTGGCAGCACAGTCCAATCATTCGTGCACTGAAAACTGGGCAGCCGGATGGCCTGGAGCAGGCATCAAGGATGTATTCAAATGCCCTTTGAGGTGGGAAAGCAAGGAGTGAGAGCAATACAGGTGGCACCGTTGCGAACTTTACCGCGTGCAGAAGAGGTCCAGCAGCATCTTTCTCTCCTGGCTCTTCGCCTGTGGCAGCAGAGTCCAATCATTCGTGCACTGAAAACTGGGCAGCCGGACAGCCTGGAACAAGCATCAAGGATGTATTCAAATGCACTTTGAGGTGGGAAAGCAAGGAGTGAGAGCAATACAGGTGGCACCGTTCCGAAGCTTTCTTTGTGCAGGAGACGTCCAGCAGCATCTTTCAGTCCTGGCTCTTTGCCTGTGGGAGCAGAGTCCAATTATTCGTGCGCTGAAAACTGGGCAGCCGGACGGCCTGGAGCAGGCATCAAGGATGTCTTCAAATGCACTTTGAGGTTGGAAACAATGAGTGAGTCCAATGCAGGTGGCAAAATTGCGAAGCTTACCATGTGCAGGAGAGGTCCAGCAGCACGTTTCATTCCTGGCCCTTTCCCTGTGGAAGCAGAGTGCAATCATTCGAGCACTGAAAACTGGGTAGCCGGACGGCCTGGAGCAGGCATCAAGGATGTATTCAAATGCCCTTTAAGGTGGGAAAGCAAGGAGTGAGACCAATACAGGTGGCACCGTTGCGAGCTTTACCGTATGCAGAAGAGATCCAGCAGCATCTTTCAGTCCTGGCTCTTCGCCTGTGGCAGCAGAGTCCAATCATTCGTGTACTGAAAACTGGGCAGCCGGACGGCCTGGAGCAGGCATCAAGGATGTATTCAAATGCCCTTTGAGGTGGGAAAGCAAGGAGTGAGAGCAATACAGGTGGCACCGTTGCAAAGCTTACCTTATCCAGAAGAGATCCAGCAGCATCTTTCAGTCCTGGCTCTTCGCCTGCGGCAGCAGACTCCAATCATTCGTGCACTGAAAACTGGGCAGCAGGACGGCCTGGAGCAGGCATCAAGGATGTATTCAAATGCACTTTGAGGTGGGAAAGCAAGGAGTGAGAGCAATACAGGTGGCACCGTTGCTAATCTTTCTGTGTGAAGCAGAGGTCCAGCAGCATCTTTCAGTCCTGGCTCTTCGCCTGGGGCAGCAGAGTCCAATCATTCGTGCACTGAAAACTGGGCAGCCGGACGGCCTGGGGCAGGCATCATGGATTTATTCAAATGCACTTTGAGGAGGGAAAGCAAGGAGTGAGAGCAATACACGTGGCACCTTTGCGAAGCTTACCATGTGCAGAAGAGATCCAGCAGCATCTTTCAGTCCTGGCACTTCGCCTGTGGCAGCACAGTCCAATCATTCGTGCACTGAAAACTGGGCAGCCGGATGGCCTGGAGCAGGCATCAAGGATGTATTCAAATGCCCTCTGAGGTGGGAAAGCAAGGAGTGAGAGCAATACAGGTGTCACCGTTGCGAACTTTACCGCGTGCAGAAGAGGTCCAGCAGCATCTTTCAGTCCTGGCTCTTTGCCTGTGGGAGCAGAGTCCAATCATTCGTGCACTGAAAACTGGGCAGCCGGACGGCCTGGAGCAGGCATCAAGGATGTATTCAAATGCACTTTGAGGTGGGAAACAAGGAGTGAGACCAATGCAGGTGGCACCTTTGCGAAGCTTACCATGTGCAGAAGAGGTCCAGCAGCACTTTTCATTCCTGGCCCTTTCCCTGTGGAAGCAGAGTGCAATCATTCGTGCACTGACAACTGGGCAGCCGGACGGCCTGGAGCAGGCATCAAGGATGTATTCAAATGCACTTTGAGGAGGGAAATCAAAGAGTGAGAGCAATACACGTGGCACCGTTGCGAAGCTTTCTGTGTGCAGGAGAGGTCCAGCAGCATCTTTCAGTCCTGGCTCTTTGCCTGTGGGAGCAGAGTCCAATCATTCGTGCACTGAAAACTGGGCAGCCGGACGGCCTGGAGCAGCCATCAAGGATGTATTCAAATGCACTTTGAGGTGGGAAAGCAAGGAGTGAGAGCAATACAGGTGGCACCGTTTCAAAGCTTTCTCTGTGCAGAAGAGGTCCAGCAGCATCTTTCAGTCCTGGCTCTTTGCCCGTGGCAGCAGAGTCCAAACATTCGTGCCCTGAAACCTGGGCAGCTGGCCAGCCTGGAGCAGGCATCAAGATTGTATTCAAATGCACTTTGAGGTGGGAAATCAAGGAGTGAGAGCAATACAGGTGGCACCGTTGCGAAGCTTACCGTGTGCAGGAGAGGTCCAGCAGCAACTTTCAGTCCTGGCTCTTCGCCTGTCGGAGCGGAGTCCAAACATTCGTGCCCTGAAACCTGGGCAGCTGGCCAGCCTGGAGGAGGCATCAAGGTTGTATTCAAATGCACTTTGAGGTGGGAAAGCAAGGAGTGAGAGCAATACAGGTGGCACCTTTGCGAAGCTTTCTGTTTGCAGAACAGATCCAGCAGCATGTTTTAGCACTGGCTCTTCGCCTGTGGCAGCAGAGTGCAATCATTCGTGCACTGAAAACTGGGCAGCCGGACGGCCTGGAGCAGGCATCAAGGATGTATTCAAATGCCCTTTGGGGTGGGAAAGCAAGGAGTGAGAGCAATACAGGTGGCACCGTTGCAAAGCTTACCTTATCCAGAAGAAATCCAGCAGCATCTTTCAGTCCTGGCTCTTCACCTGCGGCAGCAGAGTCCAATCATTCGTGCAATGAAAACTGGGCAGCCGGACGGCCTGGAGCAGGCATCAAGGATGTATTCAAATGCACTTTGAGGTTGGAAACAAGGAGTGAGACCAATGCAGGTGGCACCTTTTCGAAGCTTACCATGTGCAGAAGAGGTCCAGCAGCACTTTTCATTCCTGGCCCTTTCCCTGTGGAAGCAGAGTGCAATCATTCGTGCACTGACAACTGGGCAGCCGGACGGCCTGGAGCAGGCATCAAGGATGTATTCAAATGCACTTTGAGGAGGGAAATCAAAGAGTGAGAGCAATACACGTGGCACCGTTGCGAAGCTTACCGTGTGCAGGAGAGGTCCAGGAGCAACTTTCAGTCCTGGCTCTTCGCCTGTGGGAGCAGACTCCAATCATTCGAGCACTGAAAACTGGGCAGCCGGACGGCCTGGAGCAGCCATCAAGGATGTATTCAAATGCACTTTGAGGTGGGAAAGCAAGGAGTGAGAGCAATACAGGTGGCACCGTTGCAAAACTTTCTGTGTGCAGCAGAGGTCTAGCAGCATCTTTCAGTCCTGGCTCTTCGCCTGTGGGAGCAGAGTCCAATCATTCGTGCACTGACAACTGGGCAGATGGACTTCCTGGAGGTGACATCAAGGATGTATTCAAATGCCATTTGAGGTGGGAAAGCAAGGAGTGAGAGCAATACAGGTGGCACCGTTGCAAATCTTTCTGTGTGCAGCAGAGATCCAGCAGCATCTTTCAGTCCTGGCACTTCGCCTGTGGGAGCAGAGTCCAATCATTCGTGCACTGAAAACTGGGCAGCCGGACGGCCTTGAGCAGGCATCAAGGATGTATTCAAATGCACTTTGAGGTGGGAAAGCAAGGAGTGAGAGCAATACAGGTGGCACCGTTTCAAAGCTTTCTCTGTGCAGAAGAGGTCCAGCAGCATCTTTCAGTCCTGGCTCTTCGCCTGTGGGAGCAGAGTCCAATCATTCGTGCTCTGAAAACTGGGCAGCCGGGCGGCCTGGAGCAAGCATCAAGGATGTATTCAAATGCACTTTGAGGTGGGAAAGCAAGGAGTGAGAGCAATACAGGTGGCACCTTTGCGAAGCTTACCATGTGCAGAAGAGATCCAGCAGCATCTTTCAGTCCTGGCACTTCGTCTGTGGCAGCACAGTCCAATCATTCGTGCACTGAAAACTGGGCAGCCGGATGGCCTGGAGCAGGCATCAAGGATGTATTCAAATGCCCTTTGAGGTGGGAAAGCAAGGAGTGAGAGCAATACAGGTGGCACCGTTGCGAACTTTACCGCGTGCAGAAGAGGTCCAGCAGCATCTTTCTCTCCTGGCTCTTCGCCTGTGGCAGCAGAGTCCAATCATTCGTGCACTGAAAACTGGGCAGCCGGACAGCCTGGAACAAGCATCAAGGATGTATTCAAATGCACTTTGAGGTGGGAAAGCAAGGAGTGAGAGCAATACAGGTGGCACCGTTCCGAAGCTTTCTTTGTGCAGGAGACGTCCAGCAGCATCTTTCAGTCCTGGCTCTTTGCCTGTGGGAGCAGAGTCCAATTATTCGTGCGCTGAAAACTGGGCAGCCGGACGGCCTGGAGCAGGCATCAAGGATGTATTCAAATGCACTTTGAGGTTGGAAACAAGGAGTGAGTCCAATGCAGGTGGCAACTTTGCGAAGCTTACCATGTGCAGGAGAGGTCCAGCAGCACGTTTCATTCCTGGCCCTTTCCCTGTGGAAGCAGAGTGCAATCATTCGAGCACTGAAAACTGGGTAGCCGGACGGCCTGGAGCAGGCATCAAGGATGTATTCAAATGCCCTTTAAGGTGGGAAAGCAAGGAGTGAGAGCAATACAGGTGGCACCGTTGCGAGCTTTACCGTATGCAGAAGAGATCCAGCAGCATCTTTCAGTCCTGGCTCTTCGCCTGTGGCAGCAGAGTCCAATCATTCGTGTACTGAAAACTGGGCAGCCAGACGGCCTGGAGCAGGCATCAAGGATGTATTCAAATGCCCTTTGAGGTGGGAAAGCAAGGAGTGAGAGCAATACAGGTGGCACCGTTGCAAAGCTTACCTTATCCAGAAGAGATCCAGCAGCATCTTTCAGTCCTGGCTCTTCGCCTGCGGCAGCAGACTCCAATCATTCGTGCACTGAAAACTGGGCAGCAGGACGGCCTGGAGCAGGCATCAAGGATGTATTCAAATGCACTTTGAGGAGGGAAATCAAGGAGTGAGATCAATACAGGTAGCACCGTGGCGAAGCTTACAGTGTGCAGGAGCGGTCCAGCATCAACATACAGTCCTGGCTCTTCGCCTGTGGGAGCAGAGTCCAATCATTCGTGCACTGAAAACTGGGCAGCCGGACGGCCTGGGGCAGCCATCAAGGATGTATTCAAATGCACTTTGAGGTGGGAAAGAAATGAGTGAGAGCAATACAGGTGGCACGTTTGCGAAGCTTACCGTGTGCAGAAGAGATCCAGCAGCATCTTTCAGTCCTGGCACTTCACCTGTGGCAGCACAGTCCAATCATTCGTGCACTGAAAACTGGGCAGCCGGATGGCCTGTAGCAGGCATCAAGGATGTATTCAAATGCCCTTTGAGGTGGGAAAGCAAAGAGTGAGAGCAATACAGGTGGCCCCTTTACGAACTTTACCGCGTGCAGAAGAGGTCCAGAAGCATCTTTCCCTCCTAGCTCTTCGCCTGTGGCAGCAGAGTCCAATCATTCGTGCACTGAAAACTGGGCAGCCGGACAGCCTGGAGCAAGCATCAAGGATGTATTCAAATGCACTTTGAGGTGGGAAAGCAAGGAGTGAGAGCAATACAGGTGGCACCGTTTCAAAGCTTTCTCTGTGCAGAAGAGGTTCGGCAGTGTCTTTCAGTCCTGGCTCTTTGCCTGTGGCAGGAGAGTCCAATCATTCGTGCACTGAAAACTGGGCAACCGGACAGCCTGGAGCAGGCATCAAGGATGTATTCAAATGCACTTTGAGGTGGGAAAGCAAGGAGTGAGAGCAATACAGGTGGCACATTTGTGAAGCTTGCCATGTGCAGAAGAGATCCAGCAGCATCTTCCAGTCTTGGCTCTTCGCCTGTGGGAGCAGAGTGCAATCATTCGTGCACTGAAAACTGGGCAGCCGGACTGCCTGGAGCAGGCATCAAGGATGTATTCAAATGCACTTTGACGTGGGAAAGCAAGGAGTGAGAGCAATACAGGTGGCACCGTTGTGAAGCTTTCTGTGTGCAGGAGAGGTCCAGGAGCATCTTTCAGTCCTGGCTCTTTGCCTGTGGGAGCAGAGTCCAATCATTCGTGCACTGACAACTGGGCAGCCGGAGGGCCTGGAGCAGGCATCAAGGATGTATTCAAATGCACTATGAGGTGGGAAAGCAAGGAGTGAGAGCAATACAGGTGGCACCGTTGCAAAGCTTTCTCTTTGCAGAAGAGATCCAGCAGCATCTTTCAGTCCTGGCTCTTCACCTGTGGGAGCAGAGTCCAATCATTCGTGCAATGAAAACTGGGCATCCGGACGGCCTGGAGCAGGCATCAAGGATGTATTCAAATGCACTTTGAGGTGGGAAACAAGGAGTGAGACCAATGCAGGTGGCACCTTTGCGAAGCTTACCATGTGCAGAAGAGGTCCAGCAGCACTTTTCATTCCTGGCCCTTTCCCTGTGGAAGAAGAGTGCAATCATTCGTGCACTGACAACTGGGCATCCGGACGGAGTGGAGCAGGCATCAAGGATGTATTCAAATGCCCTTTGAGGTGGGAAAGCAAGGAGTGAGAGCAATACAGGTGGCACCGTTGCAAAGCTTACCGTATCCAGAAGAGATCCAGCAGCATCTTTCAGTCCTGGCTCTTCGCCTGCGGCAGCAGAGTCCAATCATTCGTGCAATGAAAACTGGGCAGCCGGATGGCCTGGAGCAGGCATCCAGGATGTATTCAAATGCACTTTGAGGAGGGAAATCAAGGAGTTAGATCAATACAGGTGGCACCGTTGCGAAGCTTACAGTGTGCAGGAGCGGTCCAGCAGCAACTTTCAGTCCTGGCTCTTCGCCTGTGGGAGCAGAGTCCAATCATTCGTGCACTGAAAACTGGGCAGCCGGACGGCCTGGGGCAGCCATCAAGGATGTATTCAAATGCACTTTGAGGTGGGAAAGAAATGAGTGAGAGCAATACAGGTGGCACGTTTGCGAAGCTTACCGTGTGCAGAAGAGATCCAGCAGCATCTTTCAGTCCTGGCACTTCGCCTGTGGCAGGAGAGTCCAATCATTCGTGCACTGAAAACTGGGCAGCCGGATGGCCTGTAGCAGGCATCAAGGATGTATTCAAATGCCCTTTGAGGTGGGAAAGCAAGGAGTGAGAGCAATACAGGTGGCACATTTGCGAACTTTACCGCGTGCAGAAGAGGTCCAGCAGCATCTTTCTCTCCTGGCTCTTCGCCTGTGGCAGCAGAGTCCAATCATTCGTGCACTGAAAACTGGGCAGCCGGACAGCCTGGAGCAAGCATCAAGGATGTATTCAAATGCACTTTGAGGTGGGAAAGCAAGGAGTGAGAGCAATACAGGTGGCACGGTTTCAAAGCTTTCTCTGTGCAGAAGAGGTTCGGCAGTATCTTTCAGTCCTGGCTCTTTGCCTGTGGCAGGAGAGTCCAATCATTCGTGCACTGAAAACTGGGCAACCGGACAGCCTGTAGCAGGCATCAAGGATGTATTCAAATGCACTTTGAGGTGGGAAAGCAAGGAGTGAGAGCAATACAGGTGGCACATTTGCGAAGCTTGCCATGTGCAGAAGAGATCCAGCAGCATCTTCCAGTCCTGGCTCTTCGCCTGTGGGAGCAGAGTGCAATCATTCGTGCACTGAAAACTGGGCAGCCGGACTGCCTGGAGCAGGTATCAAGGATGTATTCAAATGCCCTTTGAGGTGGGAAAGCAAGGAGTGAGAGCAATACAGGTGGAACCGTTGTGAAGCTTTCTGTGTGCAGGAGAGGTCCAGCAGCATCTTTCAGTCCTGGCTCTTTGCCTGTGGCAGCACAGTCCAATCATTCGTGCACTGAAAACTGGACAGCCGGAGGGCCTGGAGCAGGCATCAAGGATGTATTCAAATGCACTATGAGGTGGGAAAGCAAGGAGTGAGAGCAATACAGGTGGCACCGTTGCAAAGCTTTCTCTTTGCAGAAGAGATCCAGCAGCATCTTTCAGTCCTGGCTCTTCACCTGTGGGAGCAGAGTCCAATCATTCGTGCAATGAAAACTGGGCAGCCGGACGGCCTGGAGCAGGCATCAAGGATGTATTCAAATGCACTTTGAGGTTGGAAACAAGGAGTGAGACCAATGCAGGTGGCACCTTTGCGAAGCTTACCATGTGCAGAAGAGGTCCAGCAGCACTTTTCATTCCTGGCCCTTTCCCTGTGGAAGAAGACTGCAATCATTCGTGCACTGACAACTGGGCAGCCGGACGGCCTGGAGCAGGCATCAAGGATGTATTCAAATGTACTTTGAGGAGGGAAATCAAGGAGTGAGAGCAATACAGGTGGCACCGTTGCGAAGCTTACCGTGTGCTGGAGAGGTCCAGCAGCAACTTTCAGTCCTGGCTCTTCGCCTGTCGGAGCGGAGTCCAAACATTCCTGCCCTGACAACTGGGCAGCCGGACGGCCTGGAGCAGCCATCAAGGATGTATTCAAATGCACTTTGAGGTGGGAAAGCAAGGAGTGAGAGCAATACAGGTGGCACCGTTGCAAATCTTTCTGTGTGCAGCAGACGTCTAGCAGCATCTTTCAGTCCCGGCTCTTCGCCTGTGGGAGCAGAGTCCAATCATTCGTGCACTGAAAACTGTGCAGCCGGACGGCCTGGAGCAGGCATCAAGGATGTATTCAAATGCCCTTTGAGGTGGGAAAGCAAGGAGTGAGAGCAATACAGGTGGCACCGCTGCGAACTTTACCGCGTGCAGAAGAGGTCCAGCAGCACCTTTCTCTCCTGGCTCTTCGCCTGTGGCAGCAGAGTCCAATCATTCGTGCACTGAAAACTGGGCAGCCGGACGGCCTGGAGCCGGCATCAAGGATGTATTAAAATGCACTTTGAGGTGGGAAAGCAAGGAGTGAGATCAATACAGGTGGCACCGTTTCAAAGCTTTCTCTGTGCAGAAGAGGTCCGGCAGTATCTTTCAGTCCTGGCTCTTCGCCTGTGGAAGCAGAGTCCAATCATTCGTGCACTGAAAACTGGGCAACCGGAGAGCCTGTAGCAGGCATCAAGGATGTATTCAAATGCCCTTTGAGGTGGGAAAGCAAGGAGTGAGAGCAATACAGGTGGCACCGTTGCGAACTTTACCGTATGCAGAAGAGATCCAGCAGCATCTTTCAGTCCTGGCTCTTCGCCTGTGGCAGCACAGTCCAATCATTCGTGCACTGAAAACTGGGCAACCGGACGGCCTGGAGCAGGCATCAAGGATGTATTCAAATGCACTTTGAGGTGGGAATGCAAGGAGTGAGAGCAATACAGGTGGCACCGTTTCAAAGCTTTCTCTGTGCAGAAGAGGTCCAGCAGCATCTTTCAGTCCTGGCTCTTCGCCTGTCGGTGCGGAGTCCAATCATTCGTGTATTGAAACCTGGGCAGCTGGCCAGCCTGGAGCAGGCATCAAGGTTGAATTCAAATGCACTTTGAGGTGGGAAAGCAAGGAGTGAGAGCAATACAGGTGGCACCTTTGCGAAGCTTTCTGAGTGCAGAACAGATCCAGCAGCGTGTTTCAGCACTGGCTCTTCGCCTGTGGGAGCAGAGTCCAATCATTCGTGCACTCAAAACTGGGCGGCCGGACAGCCTGGAGCAGGCATCATGGATGTATTCAAATGCACTTTGAGGTGGGAAAGCAAGGAGTGAGAGCAGTACAGGTGGCACCGTTTCAAAGCTTTCTCTGTGCAGAAGAGGTCCAGCAGCATCTTTCAGTCCTGGCTCTTCGCCTGTGGCAGGAGAGTGCAATCATTCGTGCACTGAAAAGTGGGCAGCTGGACGGCCTGGAGCAGGCATCAAGGATGTATTCAAATCCCCTTTGAGGTGGGAAAGCGAGGAGTGAGAGCAATACAGGTAGCACCGTTGCAAAGCTTACCGTATGCACAAGAGATCCAGCATCATCTTTCAGTCCTGGCTCTTCGCCTGTTTTAGGAGAGTCCAATCATTCGTGCACTGAAAACTGGGCAGCCGGACGGCCTGGAGCAGGCATCAAGGATGTATTCAAATGCACTTCGAGGTGGGATACAAGGAGTGAGACCAATGCAGGTGGCACCGTTGCGAAGCTTACCGTGTGCAGAACAGATCCAGCAGCATGTTTTAGCACTGGCTCTTCGCCTGTGGCAGCAGAGTCCAATCATTCGTGCACTGACAACTGGGCAGTCGGACGGCCTGGAGCAGGCATCAAGGATGTATTCAAATGCACTTTGAGGTGGGAAAGCAAGGAGTGAGAGCAATACAGGTGGCACCGTTTCAAAGCTTTCTCTGTGCAGAAGAGGTCCAGCAGCATCTTTCAGTCCTGGCTCTTCGCCTGTGGGAGCAGAGTCCAATCATTCGTGCTCTGAAAACTGGGCAGCCGGGCGGCCTGGAGCAAGCATCAAGGATGTATTCAAATGCACTTTGAGGTGGGAAAGCAAGGAGTGAGAGCAATACAGGTGGCACCTTTGCGAAGCTTACCATGTGCAGAAGAGATCCAGCAGCATCTTTCAGTCCTGGCACTTCGTCTGTGGCAGCACAGTCCAATCATTCGTGCACTGAAAACTGGGCAGCCGGATGGCCTGGAGCAGGCATCAAGGATGTATTCAAATGCCCTTTGAGGTGGGAAAGCAAGGAGTGAGAGCAATACAGGTGGCACCGTTGCGAACTTTACCGCGTGCAGAAGAGGTCCAGCAGCATCTTTCTCTCCTGGCTCTTCGCCTGTGGCAGCAGAGTCCAATCATTCGTGCACTGAAAACTGGGCAGCCGGACAGCCTGGAACAAGCATCAAGGATGTATTCAAATGCACTTTGAGGTGGGAAAGCAAGGAGTGAGAGCAATACAGGTGGCACCGTTCCGAAGCTTTCTTTGTGCAGGAGACGTCCAGCAGCATCTTTCAGTCCTGGCTCTTTGCCTGTGGGAGCAGAGTCCAATTATTCGTGCGCTGAAAACTGGGCAGCCGGACGGCCTGGAGCAGGCATCAAGGATGTCTTCAAATGCACTTTGAGGTTGGAAACAATGAGTGAGTCCAATGCAGGTGGCAAAATTGCGAAGCTTACCATGTGCAGGAGAGGTCCAGCAGCACGTTTCATTCCTGGCCCTTTCCCTGTGGAAGCAGAGTGCAATCATTCGAGCACTGAAAACTGGGTAGCCGGACGGCCTGGAGCAGGCATCAAGGATGTATTCAAATGCCCTTTAAGGTGGGAAAGCAAGGAGTGAGACCAATACAGGTGGCACCGTTGCGAGCTTTACCGTATGCAGAAGAGATCCAGCAGCATCTTTCAGTCCTGGCTCTTCGCCTGTGGCAGCAGAGTCCAATCATTCGTGTACTGAAAACTGGGCAGCCGGACGGCCTGGAGCAGGCATCAAGGATGTATTCAAATGCCCTTTGAGGTGGGAAAGCAAGGAGTGAGAGCAATACAGGTGGCACCGTTGCAAAGCTTACCTTATCCAGAAGAGATCCAGCAGCATCTTTCAGTCCTGGCTCTTCGCCTGCGGCAGCAGACTCCAATCATTCGTGCACTGAAAACTGGGCAGCAGGACGGCCTGGAGCAGGCATCAAGGATGTATTCAAATGCACTTTGAGGTGGGAAAGCAAGGAGTGAGAGCAATACAGGTGGCACCGTTGCTAATCTTTCTGTGTGAAGCAGAGGTCCAGCAGCATCTTTCAGTCCTGGCTCTTCGCCTGGGGCAGCAGAGTCCAATCATTCGTGCACTGAAAACTGGGCAGCCGGACGGCCTGGGGCAGGCATCATGGATTTATTCAAATGCACTTTGAGGAGGGAAAGCAAGGAGTGAGAGCAATACACGTGGCACCTTTGCGAAGCTTACCATGTGCAGAAGAGATCCAGCAGCATCTTTCAGTCCTGGCACTTCGCCTGTGGCAGCACAGTCCAATCATTCGTGCACTGAAAACTGGGCAGCCGGATGGCCTGGAGCAGGCATCAAGGATGTATTCAAATGCCCTCTGAGGTGGGAAAGCAAGGAGTGAGAGCAATACAGGTGTCACCGTTGCGAACTTTACCGCGTGCAGAAGAGGTCCAGCAGCATCTTTCAGTCCTGGCTCTTTGCCTGTGGGAGCAGAGTCCAATCATTCGTGCACTGAAAACTGGGCAGCCGGACGGCCTGGAGCAGGCATCAAGGATGTATTCAAATGCACTTTGAGGTGGGAAACAAGGAGTGAGACCAATGCAGGTGGCACCTTTGCGAAGCTTACCATGTGCAGAAGAGGTCCAGCAGCACTTTTCATTCCTGGCCCTTTCCCTGTGGAAGCAGAGTGCAATCATTCGTGCACTGACAACTGGGCAGCCGGACGGCCTGGAGCAGGCATCAAGGATGTATTCAAATGCACTTTGAGGAGGGAAATCAAAGAGTGAGAGCAATACACGTGGCACCGTTGCGAAGCTTTCTGTGTGCAGGAGAGGTCCAGCAGCATCTTTCAGTCCTGGCTCTTTGCCTGTGGGAGCAGAGTCCAATCATTCGTGCACTGAAAACTGGGCAGCCGGACGGCCTGGAGCAGCCATCAAGGATGTATTCAAATGCACTTTGAGGTGGGAAAGCAAGGAGTGAGAGCAATACAGGTGGCACCGTTTCAAAGCTTTCTCTGTGCAGAAGAGGTCCAGCAGCATCTTTCAGTCCTGGCTCTTTGCCCGTGGCAGCAGAGTCCAAACATTCGTGCCCTGAAACCTGGGCAGCTGGCCAGCCTGGAGCAGGCATCAAGATTGTATTCAAATGCACTTTGAGGTGGGAAATCAAGGAGTGAGAGCAATACAGGTGGCACCGTTGCGAAGCTTACCGTGTGCAGGAGAGGTCCAGCAGCAACTTTCAGTCCTGGCTCTTCGCCTGTCGGAGCGGAGTCCAAACATTCGTGCCCTGAAACCTGGGCAGCTGGCCAGCCTGGAGGAGGCATCAAGGTTGTATTCAAATGCACTTTGAGGTGGGAAAGCAAGGAGTGAGAGCAATACAGGTGGCACCTTTGCGAAGCTTTCTGTTTGCAGAACAGATCCAGCAGCATGTTTTAGCACTGGCTCTTCGCCTGTGGCAGCAGAGTGCAATCATTCGTGCACTGAAAACTGGGCAGCCGGACGGCCTGGAGCAGGCATCAAGGATGTATTCAAATGCCCTTTGGGGTGGGAAAGCAAGGAGTGAGAGCAATACAGGTGGCACCGTTGCAAAGCTTACCTTATCCAGAAGAAATCCAGCAGCATCTTTCAGTCCTGGCTCTTCACCTGCGGCAGCAGAGTCCAATCATTCGTGCAATGAAAACTGGGCAGCCGGACGGCCTGGAGCAGGCATCAAGGATGTATTCAAATGCACTTTGAGGTTGGAAACAAGGAGTGAGACCAATGCAGGTGGCACCTTTTCGAAGCTTACCATGTGCAGAAGAGGTCCAGCAGCACTTTTCATTCCTGGCCCTTTCCCTGTGGAAGCAGAGTGCAATCATTCGTGCACTGACAACTGGGCAGCCGGACGGCCTGGAGCAGGCATCAAGGATGTATTCAAATGCACTTTGAGGAGGGAAATCAAAGAGTGAGAGCAATACACGTGGCACCGTTGCGAAGCTTACCGTGTGCAGGAGAGGTCCAGGAGCAACTTTCAGTCCTGGCTCTTCGCCTGTGGGAGCAGACTCCAATCATTCGAGCACTGAAAACTGGGCAGCCGGACGGCCTGGAGCAGCCATCAAGGATGTATTCAAATGCACTTTGAGGTGGGAAAGCAAGGAGTGAGAGCAATACAGGTGGCACCGTTGCAAAACTTTCTGTGTGCAGCAGAGGTCTAGCAGCATCTTTCAGTCCTGGCTCTTCGCCTGTGGGAGCAGAGTCCAATCATTCGTGCACTGACAACTGGGCAGATGGACTTCCTGGAGGTGACATCAAGGATGTATTCAAATGCCATTTGAGGTGGGAAAGCAAGGAGTGAGAGCAATACAGGTGGCACCGTTGCAAATCTTTCTGTGTGCAGCAGAGATCCAGCAGCATCTTTCAGTCCTGGCACTTCGCCTGTGGGAGCAGAGTCCAATCATTCGTGCACTGAAAACTGGGCAGCCGGACGGCCTTGAGCAGGCATCAAGGATGTATTCAAATGCACTTTGAGGTGGGAAAGCAAGGAGTGAGAGCAATACAGGTGGCACCGTTTCAAAGCTTTCTCTGTGCAGAAGAGGTCCAGCAGCATCTTTCAGTCCTGGCTCTTCGCCTGTGGGAGCAGAGTCCAATCATTCGTGCTCTGAAAACTGGGCAGCCGGGCGGCCTGGAGCAAGCATCAAGGATGTATTCAAATGCACTTTGAGGTGGGAAAGCAAGGAGTGAGAGCAATACAGGTGGCACCTTTGCGAAGCTTACCATGTGCAGAAGAGATCCAGCAGCATCTTTCAGTCCTGGCACTTCGTCTGTGGCAGCACAGTCCAATCATTCGTGCACTGAAAACTGGGCAGCCGGATGGCCTGGAGCAGGCATCAAGGATGTATTCAAATGCCCTTTGAGGTGGGAAAGCAAGGAGTGAGAGCAATACAGGTGGCACCGTTGCGAACTTTACCGCGTGCAGAAGAGGTCCAGCAGCATCTTTCTCTCCTGGCTCTTCGCCTGTGGCAGCAGAGTCCAATCATTCGTGCACTGAAAACTGGGCAGCCGGACAGCCTGGAACAAGCATCAAGGATGTATTCAAATGCACTTTGAGGTGGGAAAGCAAGGAGTGAGAGCAATACAGGTGGCACCGTTCCGAAGCTTTCTTTGTGCAGGAGACGTCCAGCAGCATCTTTCAGTCCTGGCTCTTTGCCTGTGGGAGCAGAGTCCAATTATTCGTGCGCTGAAAACTGGGCAGCCGGACGGCCTGGAGCAGGCATCAAGGATGTATTCAAATGCACTTTGAGGTTGGAAACAAGGAGTGAGTCCAATGCAGGTGGCAACTTTGCGAAGCTTACCATGTGCAGGAGAGGTCCAGCAGCACGTTTCATTCCTGGCCCTTTCCCTGTGGAAGCAGAGTGCAATCATTCGAGCACTGAAAACTGGGTAGCCGGACGGCCTGGAGCAGGCATCAAGGATGTATTCAAATGCCCTTTAAGGTGGGAAAGCAAGGAGTGAGAGCAATACAGGTGGCACCGTTGCGAGCTTTACCGTATGCAGAAGAGATCCAGCAGCATCTTTCAGTCCTGGCTCTTCGCCTGTGGCAGCAGAGTCCAATCATTCGTGTACTGAAAACTGGGCAGCCAGACGGCCTGGAGCAGGCATCAAGGATGTATTCAAATGCCCTTTGAGGTGGGAAAGCAAGGAGTGAGAGCAATACAGGTGGCACCGTTGCAAAGCTTACCTTATCCAGAAGAGATCCAGCAGCATCTTTCAGTCCTGGCTCTTCGCCTGCGGCAGCAGACTCCAATCATTCGTGCACTGAAAACTGGGCAGCAGGACGGCCTGGAGCAGGCATCAAGGATGTATTCAAATGCACTTTGAGGAGGGAAATCAAGGAGTGAGATCAATACAGGTAGCACCGTGGCGAAGCTTACAGTGTGCAGGAGCGGTCCAGCATCAACATACAGTCCTGGCTCTTCGCCTGTGGGAGCAGAGTCCAATCATTCGTGCACTGAAAACTGGGCAGCCGGACGGCCTGGGGCAGCCATCAAGGATGTATTCAAATGCACTTTGAGGTGGGAAAGAAATGAGTGAGAGCAATACAGGTGGCACGTTTGCGAAGCTTACCGTGTGCAGAAGAGATCCAGCAGCATCTTTCAGTCCTGGCACTTCACCTGTGGCAGCACAGTCCAATCATTCGTGCACTGAAAACTGGGCAGCCGGATGGCCTGTAGCAGGCATCAAGGATGTATTCAAATGCCCTTTGAGGTGGGAAAGCAAAGAGTGAGAGCAATACAGGTGGCCCCTTTACGAACTTTACCGCGTGCAGAAGAGGTCCAGAAGCATCTTTCCCTCCTAGCTCTTCGCCTGTGGCAGCAGAGTCCAATCATTCGTGCACTGAAAACTGGGCAGCCGGACAGCCTGGAGCAAGCATCAAGGATGTATTCAAATGCACTTTGAGGTGGGAAAGCAAGGAGTGAGAGCAATACAGGTGGCACCGTTTCAAAGCTTTCTCTGTGCAGAAGAGGTTCGGCAGTGTCTTTCAGTCCTGGCTCTTTGCCTGTGGCAGGAGAGTCCAATCATTCGTGCACTGAAAACTGGGCAACCGGACAGCCTGGAGCAGGCATCAAGGATGTATTCAAATGCACTTTGAGGTGGGAAAGCAAGGAGTGAGAGCAATACAGGTGGCACATTTGTGAAGCTTGCCATGTGCAGAAGAGATCCAGCAGCATCTTCCAGTCTTGGCTCTTCGCCTGTGGGAGCAGAGTGCAATCATTCGTGCACTGAAAACTGGGCAGCCGGACTGCCTGGAGCAGGCATCAAGGATGTATTCAAATGCACTTTGACGTGGGAAAGCAAGGAGTGAGAGCAATACAGGTGGCACCGTTGTGAAGCTTTCTGTGTGCAGGAGAGGTCCAGGAGCATCTTTCAGTCCTGGCTCTTTGCCTGTGGGAGCAGAGTCCAATCATTCGTGCACTGACAACTGGGCAGCCGGAGGGCCTGGAGCAGGCATCAAGGATGTATTCAAATGCACTATGAGGTGGGAAAGCAAGGAGTGAGAGCAATACAGGTGGCACCGTTGCAAAGCTTTCTCTTTGCAGAAGAGATCCAGCAGCATCTTTCAGTCCTGGCTCTTCACCTGTGGGAGCAGAGTCCAATCATTCGTGCAATGAAAACTGGGCATCCGGACGGCCTGGAGCAGGCATCAAGGATGTATTCAAATGCACTTTGAGGTGGGAAACAAGGAGTGAGACCAATGCAGGTGGCACCTTTGCGAAGCTTACCATGTGCAGAAGAGGTCCAGCAGCACTTTTCATTCCTGGCCCTTTCCCTGTGGAAGAAGAGTGCAATCATTCGTGCACTGACAACTGGGCATCCGGACGGAGTGGAGCAGGCATCAAGGATGTATTCAAATGCCCTTTGAGGTGGGAAAGCAAGGAGTGAGAGCAATACAGGTGGCACCGTTGCAAAGCTTACCGTATCCAGAAGAGATCCAGCAGCATCTTTCAGTCCTGGCTCTTCGCCTGCGGCAGCAGAGTCCAATCATTCGTGCAATGAAAACTGGGCAGCCGGATGGCCTGGAGCAGGCATCCAGGATGTATTCAAATGCACTTTGAGGAGGGAAATCAAGGAGTTAGATCAATACAGGTGGCACCGTTGCGAAGCTTACAGTGTGCAGGAGCGGTCCAGCAGCAACTTTCAGTCCTGGCTCTTCGCCTGTGGGAGCAGAGTCCAATCATTCGTGCACTGAAAACTGGGCAGCCGGACGGCCTGGGGCAGCCATCAAGGATGTATTCAAATGCACTTTGAGGTGGGAAAGAAATGAGTGAGAGCAATACAGGTGGCACGTTTGCGAAGCTTACCGTGTGCAGAAGAGATCCAGCAGCATCTTTCAGTCCTGGCACTTCGCCTGTGGCAGGAGAGTCCAATCATTCGTGCACTGAAAACTGGGCAGCCGGATGGCCTGTAGCAGGCATCAAGGATGTATTCAAATGCCCTTTGAGGTGGGAAAGCAAGGAGTGAGAGCAATACAGGTGGCACATTTGCGAACTTTACCGCGTGCAGAAGAGGTCCAGCAGCATCTTTCTCTCCTGGCTCTTCGCCTGTGGCAGCAGAGTCCAATCATTCGTGCACTGAAAACTGGGCAGCCGGACAGCCTGGAGCAAGCATCAAGGATGTATTCAAATGCACTTTGAGGTGGGAAAGCAAGGAGTGAGAGCAATACAGGTGGCACGGTTTCAAAGCTTTCTCTGTGCAGAAGAGGTTCGGCAGTATCTTTCAGTCCTGGCTCTTTGCCTGTGGCAGGAGAGTCCAATCATTCGTGCACTGAAAACTGGGCAACCGGACAGCCTGTAGCAGGCATCAAGGATGTATTCAAATGCACTTTGAGGTGGGAAAGCAAGGAGTGAGAGCAATACAGGTGGCACATTTGCGAAGCTTGCCATGTGCAGAAGAGATCCAGCAGCATCTTCCAGTCCTGGCTCTTCGCCTGTGGGAGCAGAGTGCAATCATTCGTGCACTGAAAACTGGGCAGCCGGACTGCCTGGAGCAGGTATCAAGGATGTATTCAAATGCCCTTTGAGGTGGGAAAGCAAGGAGTGAGAGCAATACAGGTGGAACCGTTGTGAAGCTTTCTGTGTGCAGGAGAGGTCCAGCAGCATCTTTCAGTCCTGGCTCTTTGCCTGTGGCAGCACAGTCCAATCATTCGTGCACTGAAAACTGGACAGCCGGAGGGCCTGGAGCAGGCATCAAGGATGTATTCAAATGCACTATGAGGTGGGAAAGCAAGGAGTGAGAGCAATACAGGTGGCACCGTTGCAAAGCTTTCTCTTTGCAGAAGAGATCCAGCAGCATCTTTCAGTCCTGGCTCTTCACCTGTGGGAGCAGAGTCCAATCATTCGTGCAATGAAAACTGGGCAGCCGGACGGCCTGGAGCAGGCATCAAGGATGTATTCAAATGCACTTTGAGGTTGGAAACAAGGAGTGAGACCAATGCAGGTGGCACCTTTGCGAAGCTTACCATGTGCAGAAGAGGTCCAGCAGCACTTTTCATTCCTGGCCCTTTCCCTGTGGAAGAAGACTGCAATCATTCGTGCACTGACAACTGGGCAGCCGGACGGCCTGGAGCAGGCATCAAGGATGTATTCAAATGTACTTTGAGGAGGGAAATCAAGGAGTGAGAGCAATACAGGTGGCACCGTTGCGAAGCTTACCGTGTGCTGGAGAGGTCCAGCAGCAACTTTCAGTCCTGGCTCTTCGCCTGTCGGAGCGGAGTCCAAACATTCCTGCCCTGACAACTGGGCAGCCGGACGGCCTGGAGCAGCCATCAAGGATGTATTCAAATGCACTTTGAGGTGGGAAAGCAAGGAGTGAGAGCAATACAGGTGGCACCGTTGCAAATCTTTCTGTGTGCAGCAGACGTCTAGCAGCATCTTTCAGTCCCGGCTCTTCGCCTGTGGGAGCAGAGTCCAATCATTCGTGCACTGAAAACTGTGCAGCCGGACGGCCTGGAGCAGGCATCAAGGATGTATTCAAATGCCCTTTGAGGTGGGAAAGCAAGGAGTGAGAGCAATACAGGTGGCACCGCTGCGAACTTTACCGCGTGCAGAAGAGGTCCAGCAGCACCTTTCTCTCCTGGCTCTTCGCCTGTGGCAGCAGAGTCCAATCATTCGTGCACTGAAAACTGGGCAGCCGGACGGCCTGGAGCCGGCATCAAGGATGTATTAAAATGCACTTTGAGGTGGGAAAGCAAGGAGTGAGATCAATACAGGTGGCACCGTTTCAAAGCTTTCTCTGTGCAGAAGAGGTCCGGCAGTATCTTTCAGTCCTGGCTCTTCGCCTGTGGAAGCAGAGTCCAATCATTCGTGCACTGAAAACTGGGCAACCGGAGAGCCTGTAGCAGGCATCAAGGATGTATTCAAATGCCCTTTGAGGTGGGAAAGCAAGGAGTGAGAGCAATACAGGTGGCACCGTTGCGAACTTTACCGTATGCAGAAGAGATCCAGCAGCATCTTTCAGTCCTGGCTCTTCGCCTGTGGCAGCACAGTCCAATCATTCGTGCACTGAAAACTGGGCAACCGGACGGCCTGGAGCAGGCATCAAGGATGTATTCAAATGCACTTTGAGGTGGGAATGCAAGGAGTGAGAGCAATACAGGTGGCACCGTTTCAAAGCTTTCTCTGTGCAGAAGAGGTCCAGCAGCATCTTTCAGTCCTGGCTCTTCGCCTGTCGGTGCGGAGTCCAATCATTCGTGTATTGAAACCTGGGCAGCTGGCCAGCCTGGAGCAGGCATCAAGGTTGAATTCAAATGCACTTTGAGGTGGGAAAGCAAGGAGTGAGAGCAATACAGGTGGCACCTTTGCGAAGCTTTCTGAGTGCAGAACAGATCCAGCAGCGTGTTTCAGCACTGGCTCTTCGCCTGTGGGAGCAGAGTCCAATCATTCGTGCACTCAAAACTGGGCGGCCGGACAGCCTGGAGCAGGCATCATGGATGTATTCAAATGCACTTTGAGGTGGGAAAGCAAGGAGTGAGAGCAGTACAGGTGGCACCGTTTCAAAGCTTTCTCTGTGCAGAAGAGGTCCAGCAGCATCTTTCAGTCCTGGCTCTTCGCCTGTGGCAGGAGAGTGCAATCATTCGTGCACTGAAAAGTGGGCAGCTGGACGGCCTGGAGCAGGCATCAAGGATGTATTCAAATCCCCTTTGAGGTGGGAAAGCGAGGAGTGAGAGCAATACAGGTAGCACCGTTGCAAAGCTTACCGTATGCACAAGAGATCCAGCATCATCTTTCAGTCCTGGCTCTTCGCCTGTTTTAGGAGAGTCCAATCATTCGTGCACTGAAAACTGGGCAGCCGGACGGCCTGGAGCAGGCATCAAGGATGTATTCAAATGCACTTCGAGGTGGGATACAAGGAGTGAGACCAATGCAGGTGGCACCGTTGCGAAGCTTACCGTGTGCAGAACAGATCCAGCAGCATGTTTTAGCACTGGCTCTTCGCCTGTGGCAGCAGAGTCCAATCATTCGTGCACTGACAACTGGGCAGTCGGACGGCCTGGAGCAGGCATCAAGGATGTATTCAACTGCACTTTGAGGTTGGAAACAAGGAGTGAGACCAATACAGGTGGCAACTTTGCAAACCTTACCATGTGCAGTAGAGGTCCAGCAGCACTTTTCATTCCTGGCCCTTTTCCTGTGGAAGCAGAGTGCAATCATTCGTGCACTGAAAACTGGGCGTCCGGACGGCCTGGAGCAGGCATCAAGGATGTATTGAAATGCCCTTTAAGGCGGGAAAGCAAGGAGTGACAGCAATACAGGTGGCACCGTTGCAAAGCTTACCGTATGCAGAAGAGATCCAGCGGCATCTTTCTGTCCTGGCTCTTCGCCTGTGGCAGGAGAGTCCAATCATTCGTGCACTGAAAACTGGGCAGCCGGAGGGCCTGGAGCAGGCATCAAGGATGTATTCAAATGCACTTTGAGGTGGGAAAGCAAGGAGTGAGAGCAATACAGGTGCCACGTTTGCGAAGCTTACCATGTGCAGGAGAGGTTCAGCAGCATCTTTCAGTCCTGGCCCTTCGCCTGTCGGAGCGGAGTCCAAACATTCTTGCCCTGAAACCTGGGCAGCTGGCCAGCCTGGAGCAGGCATCAAGCATATATTCAAATGCACTTTGAGGTGGGAAAGCAAGGAGTGAGAGCAATACAGGTGGCACCGTTGCAAATATTTCTGTGTGCAGCAGAGGTCTAGCAGCATCTTTCAGTCCTGGCTCTTCGCCTGCGGGAGCAGAGTCCAATCATTCGTGCACTGAAAACTGGGCAGCCGGACGAACTGGAGCAGGCATCATGGATGTATTCAAATGCACTTTCAGGTGGGAAAGCAAGGAGTGAGATCAATACAGGTGGCACCGTTTCAAAGCTTTCTCTGTGCAGAAGAGGTCCGGCAGTATCTTTCAGTCCTGGCTCTTCGCCTGTGGAAGCAGAGTCCAATCATTCGTGCACTGAAAACTGGGCAACCGGAGAGCCTGTAGCAGGCATCAAGGATGTATTCAAATGCCCTTTGAGGTGGGAAAGCAAGGAGTGAGAGCAATACCGGTGGCACCGTTGCGAACTTTACCGTATGCAGAAGAGATCCAGCAGCATCTTTCAGTCCTGGCTCTTCGCCTGTGGCAGCACAGTCCAATCATTCGTGCACTGAAAACTGGGCAACCGGACGGCCTGGAGCAGGCATCAAGGATGTATTCAAATGCACTTTGAGGTGGGAATGCAAGGAGTGAGAGCAATACAGGTGGCACCGTTTCAAAGCTTTCTGTGTGCAGAAGAGGTCCAGCAGCATCTTTCAGTCCTGGCTCTTCGCCTGTGGGAGCAGAGTCCAATCATTCGTGCACTGAAAACTGGGCAGCCGGACGGCCTGGAGCAGGCATTAAGGATGTATTCAAATGCCCTTTGAGGTGGGAAAGCAAGGAGTGACAGCAATACAGGTGGCACCGTTTCAAAGCTTTCTCTGTGCAGAAGAGGTCCAGCAGCATCTTTCAGTCCTGGCTCTTCGCCTGTCGGTGCGGAGTCCAATCATTCGTGCCATGAAACCTGGGCAGCTGGCCAGCCTGGAGCAGGCATCATGGATGTATTCAAATGCACTTTGAGGTGGGAAAGCAAGGAGTGAGAGCAATACAGGTGGCACCGTTTCAAAGCTTTCTCTGTGCAGAAGAGGTCCAGCAGCATCTTTCAGTCCTGGCTCTTCGCCTGTGGCAGGAGAGTGCAATCATTCGTGCACTGAAAAGTGGGCAGCTGGACGGCCTGGAGCAGGCATCAAGGATGTATTCAAATCCCCTTTGAGGTGGGAAAGCGAGGAGTGAGAGCAATACAGGTAGCACCGTTGCAAAGCTTACCGTATGCACAAGAGATCCAGCATCATCTTTCAGTCCTGGCTCTTCGCCTGTTTTAGGAGAGTCCAATCATTCGTGCACTGAAAACTGGGCAGCCGGACGGCCTGGAGCAGGCATCAAGGATGTATTCAAATGCACTTCGAGGTGGGAAACAAGGAGTGAGACCAATGCAGGTGGCACCGTTGCGAAGCTTACCGTATTCAGAAGAGATCCAGCAGCATGTTTTAGCACTGGCTCTTCGCCTGTGGCAGCAGAGTCCAATCATTCGTGCACTGACAACTGGGCAGCCGGACGGCCTGGAGCAGGCATCAAGGATGTATTCAACTGCACTTTGAGGTTGGAAACAAGGAGTGAGACCAACACAGGTGGCAACTTTGCAAACCTTACCATGTGCAGTAGAGGTCCAGCAGCACTTTTCATTCCTGGCCCTTTTCCTGTGGAAGCAGAGTGCAATCATTCGTGCACTGAAAACTGGGCGGCCGGACGGCCTGGAGCAGGCATCAAGGATGTATTCAAATGCCCTTTGTGGCCGGAAAGCAAGGAGTGACAGCAATACAGGTGGCACCGTTGCAAAGCTTACCGTATGCAGAAGAGATCCAGCGGCATCTTTCAGCCCTGGCTCTTCGCCTGTGGCAGGAGAGTCCAATCATTCGTGCAGTGAAAACCTGGGCAGCCGGAGGGCCTGGAGCAGGCATCAAGGATGTATTCAAATGCACTTTGAGGTGGGAAAGCAAGGAGTGAGAGCAATACAGGTGCCACGTTTGCGAAGCTTACCATGTGCAGAAGAGGTTCAGCAGCATCTTTCAGTCCTGGCCCTTCGCCTGTCGGAGCGGAGTCCAAACATTCGTGCCCTGAAACCTGTTCAACTGGCCAGCCTGGAGCAGGCATCAAGCATATATTCAAATGCACTTTGAGGTGGGAAAGCAAGGAGTGAGAGCAATACAGGTGGCACCGTTGCAAAGCTTACCGTATCCAGAAGAGATCCAGCAGCATCTTTCAGTCCTGGCTCTTCGCCTGTGGCAGCAGAGTCCAATCATTCTTGCTCCTAAAACTGGGCAGACGGACGGCCTGGAGCAGGCATCAAGTATGCATTCAAATGCACTTGGAGGTGGGAAAGCAAGGAGTGAGAGCAATACAGGTGGCACCGTTGCAAAGCTTACAGTATGCAGAAGAGTTCCAGCAGCATCTTTCAGTCCTGGCTCTTCGCCTGCGGCAGCAGAGTCCAATCATTCGTGCAATGAAAACTGGGCAGCCGGACGGCCTGGAGCAGGCATCAAGGATGTATTCAAATGCACTTTGAGGTTGGAAACAAGGAGTGAGACCAATGCAGGTGGCACCTTTTCGAAGATTACCATGTGCAGAAGAGGTCCAGCAGCACTTTTCATTCCTGGCCCTTTCCCTGTGGAAGCAGAGTGCAATCATTCGTGCACTGACAACTGGGTAGCCGGACAGCCTGGAGCAGGCATCAAGGATGTATTCAAATGCACTATGAGGCGGGAAAGCAAGGAGTGACAGCAATACAGGTGGCACCGTTGCGAAGCTTACACTGTGCAGGAGCGGTCCAGCAGCAACTTTCAGTCCTGGCTCTTCGCCTGTGGCAGCAGAGTCCAATCATTCGTGCACTGAAAACTGGGCAACCGGACAGCGTGTAGGAGGCATCAAGGATGTATTCAAATGCACTTTGAGGTGGGAAAGCAAGGAGTGAGAGCAATACAGGTGGCACCGTTGCGAAGCTTGCCATGTGCAGAAGAGATCCAGCAGAATCTTCCAGTCCCGGCTCTTCGCCTGTGGGAGCACAGTCCAATCATTCGTGCACTGAAAACTGGGCAGCCGGACGGCCTGGAGCAGGCATCAAGGATGTATTCAAATGCACTTTGAGGTGGGAAAGCAAGGAGTGAGAGCAATACAGGTGGCACTTTTGCGAAGCTTACCATGTGCAGAAGAGATCCAGCAGCATCATTCATTTGTGGCTCTTCGCCTGTGGGAGCAGAGTCCAATCATTCGTGCACTGAAAACTGGGCAGCCGGACGGCCTGGAGCAGGCATCAAGGATGTATTCAAATGCACTTCGAGGTGGGATACAAGGAGTGAGACCAATGCAGGTGGCACCGTTGCGAAGCTTACCGTGTGCAGAACAGATCCAGCAGCATGTTTTAGCACTGGCTCTTCGCCTGTGGCAGCAGAGTCCAATCATTCGTGCACTGACAACTGGGCAGTCGGACGGCCTGGAGCAGGCATCAAGGATGTATTCAACTGCACTTTGAGGTTGGAAACAAGGAGTGAGACCAATACAGGTGGCAACTTTGCAAACCTTACCATGTGCAGTAGAGGTCCAGCAGCACTTTTCATTCCTGGCCCTTTTCCTGTGGAAGCAGAGTGCAATCATTCGTGCACTGAAAACTGGGCGTCCGGACGGCCTGGAGCAGGCATCAAGGATGTATTGAAATGCCCTTTAAGGCGGGAAAGCAAGGAGTGACAGCAATACAGGTGGCACCGTTGCAAAGCTTACCGTATGCAGAAGAGATCCAGCGGCATCTTTCTGTCCTGGCTCTTCGCCTGTGGCAGGAGAGTCCAATCATTCGTGCACTGAAAACTGGGCAGCCGGAGGGCCTGGAGCAGGCATCAAGGATGTATTCAAATGCACTTTGAGGTGGGAAAGCAAGGAGTGAGAGCAATACAGGTGCCACGTTTGCGAAGCTTACCATGTGCAGGAGAGGTTCAGCAGCATCTTTCAGTCCTGGCCCTTCGCCTGTCGGAGCGGAGTCCAAACATTCTTGCCCTGAAACCTGGGCAGCTGGCCAGCCTGGAGCAGGCATCAAGCATATATTCAAATGCACTTTGAGGTGGGAAAGCAAGGAGTGAGAGCAATACAGGTGGCACCGTTGCAAATATTTCTGTGTGCAGCAGAGGTCTAGCAGCATCTTTCAGTCCTGGCTCTTCGCCTGCGGGAGCAGAGTCCAATCATTCGTGCACTGAAAACTGGGCAGCCGGACGAACTGGAGCAGGCATCATGGATGTATTCAAATGCACTTTCAGGTGGGAAAGCAAGGAGTGAGAGCAATACAGGTGCCACGTTTGCGAAGCTTACCATGTGCAGAAGAGATCCAGCAGCATCTTTCAGTCCTGGCTCTTCGCCTGTGGCAGCACAGTCCAATCATTCGTGCACTGAAAACTGGGCAGACGGATGGCCTGTAGCAGGCATCAAGGATGTATTCAAATGCCCTTTGAGGTGAGAAAGCAAGGAGTGAGAGCAATACAGGTGGCACCGTTGCGAACTTTACCGCGTGCAGAAGAGGTCCAGCAGCATCTTTCTCTCCTGGCTCTTCGCCTGTGGGAGCAGAGTCCAATCATTCGTGCACTGAAAACTGGGCAGCCGGACGGCCTGGAGCCGGCATCAAGGATGTATTCAAATGCACTTTGAGGTGGGAAAGCAAGGAGTGAGAGCAATACAGGTGGCACCGTTTCAAAGCTTTCTCTGTGCAGAAGAGGTCCAGCAGCATCTTCCAGCCCTGGCTCTTCGCCTGTGGGAGCAGAGTGAAATCATTCGTGCACTGAAAACTGGGCAGCCGGACGGCCTGGAGCAGGCATCATGGATGTATTCAAATGCACTTTCAGGTGGGAGAGCAAGGAGTGAGAGCAATACAGGTGGCACGTTTGCGAAGCTTACCATGTGCAGGAGAGGTTCAGCAGCATCTTTCAGTCCTGGCTCTTCGCCTGTGGGAGCAGAGTGCAATCATTCGTGCATTGAAAGCTGGGAAGCCGGATGGCCTGGAGCAGGCATCAAGGATGTATTCAAATGCACTTTGAGGTTGGAAACAAGGAGTGAGACCAATACAGGTGGCACCGTTTCAAAGCTTTCTCTGTGCAGAAGAGATCCGGCAGTATCTTTCAGTCCTGGCTCTTCGCCTGTGGTAGGAGAGTCCAATCATTCGTGCACTGAAAACTGGGCAGCCGGACAGCCTGTAGCAGGCATCAAGGATGTATTCAAATGCACTTTGAGGTGGGAAAGCAAGGAGTGAGAGCAATACAGGTGGCACCTTTGCGAAGCTTGCCATGTGCAGAAGAGATCCAGCAGCATCTTCCAGTCCTGGCTCTTCGCCTGTGGGAGCGGAGTCCAAACATTCGTGCCCTGAAACCTGGGCAGCTGGCCAGCCTGGAGCAGGCATCAAGGATGTATTCAAATGCACTTTGAGGTGGGAAAGCAAGGAGTGAGAGCAATACAGGTGGCACCGTTGCGAACTTTACCGCGTGCAGAAGAGGTCCAGCAGCATCTTTCTCTCCTGGCTCTTCGCCTGGGGCAGCAGAGTCCAATCATTCGTGCACTGAAAACTGGGCAGCCGGACAGCCTGGAGCAAGCATCAAGGATGTATTCAAATGCACTTTGAGGTGGGAAAGCAAGGAGTGAGAGCAATACAGGTGGCACCGTTTCAAAGCTTTCTCTGTGCAGAAGAGGTTCGGCAGTATCTTTCAGTCCTGGCTCTTTGCCTGTGGCAGGAGAGTCCAATCATTCGTACACTGAAAACTGGTCAACCGGACAGCCTGTAGCAGGCATCAAGGATGTATTCAAATGCACTTTGAGGTGGGAAAGCAAGGAGTGAGAGCAATACCGGTGGCACCGTTGCGAACTTTACCGTATGCAGAAGAGATCCAGCAGCATCTTTCAGTCCTGGCTCTTCGCCTGTGGCAGCACAGTCCAATCATTCGTGCACTGAAAACTGGGCAACTGGACGGCCTGGAGCAGGCATCAAGGATGTATTCAAATGCACTTTGAGGTGGGAATGCAAGGAGTGAGAGCAATACAGGTGGCACCGTTTCAAAGCTTTCTCTGTGCAGAAGAGGTCCAGCAGCATCTTTCAGTCCTGGCTCTTCGCCTGTGGGAGCAGAGTCCAATCATTCGTGCACTGAAAACTGGGCAGCCGGACGGCCTGGAGCAGGCATTAAGGATGTATTCAAATGCCCTTTGAGGTGGGAAAGCAAGGAGTGACAGCAATACAGGTGGCACCGTTTCAAAGCTTTCTCTGTGCAGAAGAGGTCCAGCAGCATCTTTCAGTCCTGGCTCTTCGCCTGTCGGTGCGGAGTCCAATCATTCGTGCCATGAAACCTGGGCAGCTGGCCAGCCTGGAGCAGGCATCAAGGTTGAATTCAAATGCACTTTGAGGTGGGAAAGCAAGGAGTGAGAGCAATACAGGTGGCACCTTTGCGAAGCTTTCTGAGTGCAGAACAGATCCAGCAGCGTGTTTCAGCACTGGCTCTTCGCCTGTGGGAGCAGAGTCCAATCATTCGTGCACTCAAAACTGGGCGGCCGGACAGCCTGGAGCAGGCATCATGGATGTATTCAAATGCACTTTGAGGTGGGAAAGCAAGGAGTGAGAGCAATACAGGTGGCACCGTTTCAAAGCTTTCTCTGTGCAGAAGAGGTCCAGCAGCATCTTTCAGTCCTGGCTCTTCGCCTGTGGCAGGAGAGTGCAATCATTCGTGCACTGAAAACTGGGCAGCTGGACGGCCTGGAGCAGGCATCAAGGATGTATTCAAATCCCCTTTGAGGTGGGAAAGCGAGGAGTGAGAGCAATACAGGTAGCACCGTTGCAAAGCTTACCGTATGCACAAGAGATCCAGCATCATCTTTCAGTCCTGGCTCTTCGCCTGTTTTAGGAGAGTCCAATCATTCGTGCACTGAAAACTGGGCAGCCGGACGGCCTGGAGCAGGCATCAAGGATGTATTCAAATGCACTTCGAGGTGGGAAACAAGGAGTGAGACCAATGCAGGTGGCACCGTTGCGAAGCATACCGTGTGCAGAACAGATCCAGCAGCATGTTTTAGCACTGGCTCTTCGCCTGTGGCAGCAGAGTCCAATCATTCGTGCACTGACAACTGGGCAGTCGGACGGCCTGGAGCAGGCATCAAGGATGTATTCAACTGCACTTTGAGGTTGGAAACAAGGAGTGAGACCAATACAGGTGGCAACTTTGCAAACCTTACCATGTGCAGTAGAGGTCCAGCAGCACTTTTCATTCCTGGCCCTTTTCCTGTTTAAGCAGAGTGCAATCATTCGTGCACTGAAAACTGGGCGTCCGGACGGCCTGGAGCAGGCATCAAGGATGTATTGAAATGCCCTTTGAGGCGGGAAAGCAAGGAGTGACAGCAATACAGGTGGCACCGTTGCAAAGCTTACCGTATGCAGAAGAGATCCAGCGGCATCTTTCTGTCCTGGCTCTTCGCCTGTGGCAGGAGAGTCCAATCATTCGTGCACTGAAAACTGGGCAGACGGAGGGCCTGGAGCAGGCATCAAGGATGTATTCAAATGCACTTTGAGGTGGGAAAGCAAGGAGTGAGAGCAATACAGGTGCCACGTTTGCGAAGCTTACCATGTGCAGGAGAGGTTCAGCAGCATCTTTCAGTCCTGGCCCTTCGCCTGTCGGAGCGGAGTCCAAACATTCTTGCCCTGAAACCTGGGCAGCTGGCCAGCCTGGAGCAGGCATCAAGCATATATTCAAATGCACTTTGAGGTGGGAAAGCAAGGAGTGAGAGCAATACAGGTGGCACCGTTGCAAATATTTCTGTGTGCAGCAGAGGTCTAGCAGCATCTTTCAGTCCTGGCTCTTCGCCTGCGGGAGCAGAGTCCAATCATTCGTGCACTGAAAACTGGGCAGCCGGACGAACTGGAGCAGGCATCATGGATGTATTCAAATGCACTTTCAGGTGGGAAAGCAAGGAGTGAGAGCAATACAGGTGCCACGTTTGCGAAGCTTACCATGTGCAGAAGAGATCCAGCAGCATCTTTCAGTCCTGGCTCTTCGCCTGTGGCAGCACAGTCCAATCATTCGTGCACTGAAAACTGGGCAGCCGGATGGCCTGTAGCAGGCATCAAGGATGTATTCAAATGCCCTTTGAGGTGAGAAAGCAAGGAGTGAGAGCAATACAGGTGGCACCGTTGCGAACTTTACCGCGTGCAGAAGAGGTCCAGCAGCATCTTTCTCTCCTGGCTCTTCGCCTGTGGGAGCAGAGTCCAATCATTCGTGCACTGAAAACTGGGCAGCCGGACGGCCTGGAGCCGGCATCAAGGATGTATTCAAATGCACTTTGAGGTGGGAAAGCAAGGAGTGAGAGCAATACAGGTGGCACCGTTTCAAAGCTTTCTCTGTGCAGAAGAGGTCCAGCAGCATCTTCCAGCCCTGGCTCTTTGCCTGTGGCAGGAGAGTCCAATCATTCGTACACTGAAAACTGGGCAACCGGACAGCCTGTAGTAGGCATCAAGTATGCATTCAAATGCACTTGGAGGTGGGAAAGCAAGGAGTGAGAGCAATACAGGTGGCACATTTGCGAAGCTTGCCATGTGCAGAAGAGATCCAGCAGCATCTTCCAGTCCTGGCTCTTTGCCTGTGGGAGCAGATTGCAATCATTCGTGCACTGAAAACTGGGCATCCGGACGGCCTGGAGCAGGCTTCAAGGATGTATTCAAATGCACTTTGAGGTGGGAAACAAGGAGTGAGACCAATGCAGGTGGCACAGTTGTGAAGCTTACCGGGTGCAGAACAGATCCAGCAGCATGTTTTAGCACTGGCTCTTCGCCTGTGGCAGCAGAGTCCAATCATTCGTGCAATGAAAACTGGGCAGCCGGACGGCCTGGAGCAGGCATCAAGGATGTATTCAAATGCCCATTGAGGTTGGAAACAAGGAGTGAGACCAATGCAGGTGGCACTTTTGCGAAGCTTACCATGTGCAGAAGAGGTCCAGCAGCACTTTTCATTCCTGGCCCTTTCCCTGTGGAAGCAGAGTCCAATCATTCGAGCACTGAAAACTGGGCATCCGGACGGCCTGGAGCAGGCATCAAGGATGTATTCAAATGCCCTTTGAGGTGGGAAAGCAAGGAGTGAGAGCAATACAGGTGGCACCGTTGCAAATCTTTCTGTGTGCAGCAGAGGTCTAGCAGCATCTTTCAGTCCTGGCTCTTCGCCCGTGGGAGCAGAGTCCAATCATTCGTACACTGAAAACTGGGCAGCCGGACAGCCTGGAGCAAGCATCAAGGATGTATTCAAATGCACTTTGAGGTGGGAAAGCAAGGAGTGAGAGCAATACAGGTGGCACCGTTTCAAAGCTTTCTCTGTGCAGAAGAGGTTCGGCAGTATCTTTCAGTCCTGGCTCTTTGCCTGTGGCAGGAGAGTCCAATCATTCGTGCACTGAAAACTGGGCAACCGGACAGCCTGTAGCAGGCATCAAGGATGTATTCAAATGCACTTTGAGGTGGGAAAGCAAGGAGTGAGAGCAATACAGGTGGCACCGTTTCAAAGCGTTCTCTGCGCAGAAGAGGTCCAGCAGCGTGTTTCAGTCCTGGCTCTTCGCCTGTGGGAGCAGAGTCCAATCATTCGTGCACTGAAAACTGGGCAGCCGGACGGCCTGGAGCAGGCATCAAGGATGTATTCAAATGCCCTTTGAGGTGGGAAAGCAAGGAGTGAGAGCAATACAGGTGGCACCGTTTCAAAGCTTTCTCTGTGCAGAAGAGGTCCAGCAGCATCTTTCAGTCCCGGCTCTTCGCCTGTCGGTGCGGAGTCCAATCATTCGTGCCATGAAACCTGGGCAGCTGGCCAGCCTGGAGCAGGCATCAAGGTTGAATTCAAATGCACTTTGAGGTGGGAAAGCAAGGAGTGAGAGCAATACAGGTGGCACCTTTGCGAAGCTTTCTGAGTGCAGAACAGATCCAGCAGCGTGTTTCAGCCCTGGCTCTTCGCCTGTAGCAGGAGAGTGCAATCATTCGTGCACTGAAAAGTGGGCAGCCGGACGGCCTGGAGCAGGCATCAAGGATGTATTCAAATGCCCTTTGAGGTGGGAAAGCAAGGAGTGAGAGCAATACAGGTAGCACCGTTGCAAAGCTTACTGTATGCAGAAGAGATCCAGCAGCATCTTTCAGTCCTGGCTCTTCGCCTGTTTTAGGAGAGTCCCATCATTCGTGCACTGAAAACTGGGCAGCCGGACGGCCTGGAGCAGGCATCAATGATGTATTCAAATGCACTTCGAGGTGGGAAACAAGGAGTGAGACCAATGCAGGTGGCACCGTTGCGAAGCTTACCGTGTGCAGAACAGATCCAGCAGCATGTTTTAGCACTGGCTCTTCGCCTGTGGCAGCAGAGTCCAATCATTCGTGCACTGACAACTGGGCAGTCGGACGGCCTGGAGCAGGCATCAAGGATGTATTCAACTGCACTTTGAGGTTGGAAACAAGGAGTGAGACCAATACAGGTGGCAACTTTGCAAACCTTACCATGTGCAGTAGAGGTCCAGCAGCACTTTTCATTCCTGGCCCTTTTCCTGTGGAAGCAGAGTGCAATCATTCGTGCACTGAAAACTGGGCGTCCGGACGGCCTGGAGCAGGCATCAAGGATGTATTGAAATGCCCTTTGAGGCGGGAAAGCAAGGAGTGACAGCAATACAGGTGGCACCGTTGCAAAGCTTACCGTATGCAGAAGAGATCCAGCGGCATCTTTCTGTCCTGGCTCTTCGCCTGTGGCAGCAGAGTCCAATCATTCGTGCACTGAAAACTGGGCAGCCGGAGGGCCTGGAGCAGGCATCAAGGATGTATTCAAATGCACTTTGAGGTGGGAAAGCAAGGAGTGAGAGCAATACAGGCGCCACGTTTGCGAAGCTTACCATGTGCAGGAGAGGTTCAGCAGCATCTTTCAGTCCTGGCCCTTCGCCTGTCGGAGCGGAGTCCAAATATTCTTGCCCTGAAACCTGGGCAGCTGGCCAGCCTGGAGCAGGCATCAAGCATATATTCAAATGCACTTTGAGGTGGGAAAGCAAGGAGTGAGAGCAATACAGGTGGCACCGTTGCAAATATTTCTGTGTGCAGCAGAGGTCTAGCAGCATCTTTCAGTCCTGGCTCTTCGCCTGCGGGAGCAGAGTCCAATCATTCGTGCACTGAAAACTGGGCAGCCGGACGAACTGGAGCAGGCATCATGGATGTATTCAAATGCCCTTTGAGGTGAGAAAGCAAGGAGTGAGAGCAATACAGGTGGCACCGTTTCAAAGCTTTCTCTGTGCAGAAGAGGTCCAGCAGCATCTTCCAGCCCTGGCTCTTCGCCTGTGGGAGCAGAGTGAAATCATTCGTGCACTGAAAACTGGGCAGCCGGACGGCCTGGAGCAGGCATCATGGATGTATTCAAATGCACTTTCAGGTGGGAGAGCAAGGAGTGATAGCAATACAGGTGGCACGTTTGCGAAGCTTACCATGTGCAGGAGAGGTTCAGCAGCATCTTTCAGTCCTGGCTCTTCGCCTGTGGGAGCAGAGTGCAATCATTCGTGCATTGAAAGCTGGGAAGCCGGATGGCCTGGAGCAGGCATCAAGGATGTATTCAAATGCACTTTGAGGTGGGAAAGCAAGGAGTGAGAGCAATACAGGTGGCACCGTTGCGAACTTTACCGCGTGCAGAAGAGGTCCAGCAGCATCTTTCTGTCCTGGCTCTTCGCCTGTGGCAGCAGAGTCCAATCATTCGTGCACTGAAAACTGGGCAGCCGTACGGCCTGGAGCCGGCATCAAAAATGTATTCAAATGCACTTTGAGGTGGGAAAGCAAGGAGTGAGATCTATACAGGTGGCACCGTTTCAAAGCTTTCTCTGTGCAGAAGAGATCCGGCAGTATCTTTCAGTCCTGGCTCTTCGCCTGTGGCAGGAGAGTCCAATCATTCGTGCACTGAAAACTGGGCAGCCGGACGGCCTGGAGCAGGCATCAAGGATGTATTCAAATGCACTTTGAGGTGGGAAAGCAAGGAGTGAGAGCAATACAGGTGGCACGTTTGCGAAGCTTGCCATGTGCAGAAGAGATCCAGCAGCATCTTCCAGTCCTGGCTCTTCGCCTGTGGGAGCGGAGTCCAAACATTCGTGCCCTGAAACCTGGGCAGCTGGCCAGCCTGGAGCAGGCATCAAGGATGTATTCAAATGCACTTTGAGGTGGGAAAGCAAGGAGTGAGAGCAATACAGGTGGCACCGTTGTGAAGCTTTCTGTGTGCAGGAGAGGTCCAGCAGCACTTTTCATTCCTGGCCCTTTCCCTGTGGAAGAAGAGTGTAATCATTCGTGCACTGACAACTGGGCAGCCGGACGGCCTGGAGCAGGCATCAAGGATGTATTCAAATGTACTTTGAGGAGGGAAATCAAGGAGTGAAAGCAATACAGGTGGCACCGTTGCGAAGCTTACCGTGTGCAGGAGAGGTCCAGCAGCAACTTTCAGTCCTGGCTCTTCGCCTGTGGGAGCGGAGTCCAAACATTCGTGCCCTGAAACCTGGGCAGCTGGCCAGCCTGGAGCAGGCATCAAGGATGTATTCAAATGCCCTTTGAGGTGGGAAAGCAAGGAGTGAGAGCAATACAGGTGGCACCGTTGCAAATCTTTCTGTGTGCAGCAGAGGTCTAGCAGCATCTTTCAGTCCTGGCTCTTCGCCTGTGGGAGCAGAGTCCAATCATTCGTGCACTGAAAACTGTGCAGCCGGACGGCCTGGAGCAGGCATCAAGGATGTATTCAAATGCACTTTGAGGTGGGAAAGCAAGGAGTGAGAGCAATACAGGTGGCACCGCTGCGAACTTTACCGCGTGCAGAAGAGGTCCAGCAGCATCTTTCTCTCCTGGCTCTTCGCCTGTGGCAGCACAGTCCAATCATTCGTGCACTGAAAACTGGGCAGCCGGACGGCCTGGAGCCGGCATCAAGGATGTATTCAAATGCACTTTGAGGTGGAAAAGCAAGGAGTGAGAGCAATACAGGTGGCACAGTTTCAAAGCTTTCTCTGTGCAGAAGAGGTCCGGCAGTATCTTTCAGTCCTGGCTCTTCGCCTGTGGAAGCAGAGTCAAATCATTCGTGCACTGAAATATGGGCATCCGGACGGCCTGGAGCAGGCTTCAAGGATGTATTCAAATGCCCTTTGAGGTGGGAAAGCAAGGAGTGAGAGCAATACAGGTGGCACCGTTGCGAAGCTTACCATGTGCAGGAGAGGTTCAGCAGCATCTTTCAGTCCTGGCTCTTCGCCTGTGGGAGCGGAGTCCAAACATTCGTGCCCTGAAACCTGGGCAGCCGGACGGCCTGAAGCAGGCATCATGGATGTATTCAAATGCACTTTGAGGTTGGAAACAAGGAGTGAGGCCAATGCAGGTGGCAACTTTGCGAAGCTTACCATGTGCAGAAGAGGTCCAGCAGCACGTTTCATTCCTGGCCCATTCCCTGTGGAAGCAGAGTGCAATCATTCGTGCACTGAAAACTGGGCGGCCGGACGGCCTAAAGCAGGCATCAAGGATGTATTCAAATGCCCTTTGAGGTGGGAAAGCAAGGAGTGAGAGCAATACAGGTGGCACCGTTACAAACTTTACCGTATGCAGAAGAGATCCAGCAGCATCTTTCAGTCCTGGCTCTTCGCCTGTGGCAGCACAGTCCAATCATTCGTGCACTGAAAACTGGGCAGCCGGACAGCCTGGAGCAAGCATCAAGGATGTATTCAAATGCACTTTGAGGTGGGAAAGCAAGGAGTGAGAGCAATACAGGTGGCACCGTTTCAAAGCTTTCTCTGTGCAGAAGAGGTTCGGCAGTATCTTTCAGTCCTAGGCTCTTTGCCTGTGGCAGGAGAGTCCAATCATTCGTGCACTGAAAACTGGGCAGCCGGACGGCCAGGAGCAGGCATCAAGTATGTATTCAAATGCACTTTGAGGTTGGAAACAAGGAGTGAGACCAATGCAGGTGGCACTTTTGCGAAGCTTACCATGTGCAGAAGAGGTCCAGCAGCACTTTTCATTCCTGGCCCTTTCCCTGTGGAAGCAGAGTCCAATCATTCGAGCACTGAAAACTGGGCAGCCGGACGGCCTGGAGCAGGCATCAAGGATGTATTCAAATGCCCTTTGAGGTGGGAAAGCAAGGAGTGAGAGCAATACAGGTGGCACCGTTGCAAATCTTTCTGTGTGCAGCAGAGGTCTAGCAGCATCTTTCTGTCCTGGCTCTTCGCCTGTGGGAGCAGAGTCCAATCATTCGTGCACTGAAAACTGGGCAGCAGGACGGCCTGGAGCAGGCATCAAGGATGTATTCAAATGCACTTTGAGGTTGGAAACAAGGAGTGAGGCCAATGCAGGTGGCAACTTTGCGAAGCTTACCATGTGCAGAAGAGGTCCAGCAGCACGTTTCATTCCTGGCCCATTCCCTGTGGAAGCAGAGTGCAATCATTCGTGCACTGATAACTGGGCGGCCGGACGGCCTGGAGCAGGCATCAAGGATGTATTCAAATGCCCTTTGAGGTGGGAAAGCAAGGAGTGAGAGCAATACAGGTGGCACCGTTGCGAACTTTACCGTATGCAGAAGAGATCCAGCAGCATCTTTCAGTCCTGGCTCTTCGCCTGTGGCAGCCCAGTCCAATCATTCGTGCACTGAAAACTGGGCAGCCGGACGGCCTGGAGCGGGCATCAAGGATGTATTCAAATGCACTTTGAGGTGGGAAAGCAAGGAGTGAGTGCAATACAGGTGGCACCGTTGCAAAGCTTACCGTATCCAGAAGAGATCCAGCAGCATGTTTTAGCACTGGCTCTTCGCCTGTGGCAGCAGAGTCCAATCATTCGTGCACTGAAAACTGGGCATCCGGACGGCCTGGAGGAGGCATCAAGTATGCATTCAAATGCACTTGGAGGTGGGAAAGCAAGGAGTGAGAGCAATACAGGTGGCACCGTTGCAAAGCTTACCGTATCCAGAAGAGACCCAGCAGCATCTTTCAGTCCTGGCTCTTCGCCTGCGGCAGCAGAGTCCAATCATTCGTGCAATGAAAACTGGGCAGCCGGACGGCCTGGGGCAGGCATCAAGGATGTATTCAAATGCACTTTGAGGTTGGAAACAAGGAGTGAGACCAATGCAGGTGGCACCTTTTCGAGGCTTACCATGTGCAGAAGAGGTCCAGCAGCACTTTTCATTCCTGGCCCTTTCCCTGTGGAAGCAGAGTGCAATCATTCCTGCACTGACAACTGGGCAGCCGGACGGCCTATAGCAGGCATCAAGGATGTATTCAAATGCACTATGAGGAGGGAAATCAAGGAGTGAGAGCAATACAGGTGGCACCGTTGCGAAGCTTACAGTGTGCAGGAGCGGTCCAGCAGCAACTTTCAGTCCTGGCTCTTCGCCTGTGGGAGCAGAGTCTAATCATTCGTGCACTGAAAACTGGGCAGCCGGACGGCCTGGAGCAGCCATCAAGGATGTATTCAAATGCACTTTGAGGTGGGAAAGAAATGAGTGAGACTTATACAGGTGGCACCGTTGCGAAGCTTACCATGTGCAGAAGAGGTACAGCAGCATCTTTCAGTCCTGGTTCTTCGCCTGTGGGAGCGGAGTCCAAACATTCGTGCCCTGAAACCTGGGCAGCTGGCCAGCCTGGAGCAGGCATCAAGGATGTATTCAAATGCACTTTGAGGTGGGAAAGCAAGGAGTGAGAGCAATACAGGTGGCACCGTTGAAAATCTTTCTGTGTGCAGCAGAGGTCTAGCAGCATCTTTCAGTCCTGGCACTTCGCCTGTGGCAGCACAGTCCAAACATTCGTGCACTGAAAACTGGGCAGCCGGATGGCCTGTAGCAGGCATCAAGGATGTATTCAAATGCACTTTGAGGTGGGAAAGCAAGGAGTGAAAGCAATACAGGTGGCACCGTTGCGAACTTTACCGCGTGCAGAAGAGGTCCAGCAGCATCTTTCTCTCCTGGCTCTTCGCCTGTGGCAGCAGAGTCCAATCATTCGTGCACTGAAAACTGGGCAGCCGGACAGCCTGGAGCAGGCATCAAGGATGTATTCAAATGCCCTTTGAGGTGGGAAAGCAAGGAGTGAGAGCAATACAGGTGGCACCGTTGCGAACTTTACCGTATGCAGAAGAGATCCAGCAGCATCTTTCAGTCCTGGCTCTTCGCCTGTGGGAGAAGAGTCCAATCATTCGTGCACTGAAAACTGGGCAGCCGGACGGCCTGGAGCAGGCATCAAGGATGTATTCAAATGCACTTTGAGGTGGGAAAGCAAGGAGAGAGAACAGTAGAGGTGGCAACGTTTGAAAGCTTTCTCTTTGCAGAAGAGGTCCAGCAGCATCTTTCAGTCCTGGCTCTTCGCCTATGTCAGCAGAGTCCAATCATCCGTGCACTGAAAACTGGGCAGCCGGACAGCCTGGAGCAGGCATCAAGGATGTATTCAAATGCACTTTGAGGTGGGAAACAAGGAGTGAGACCAATGCAGGTGGCACCGTTGCGAAGCTTACCGTGTGCAGAACAGATCCAGCAGCATGTTTTAGCACTGGCCCTTCGCCTGTGGCAGCAGAGTCCAATCATTCATGCAATGAAAACTGGGCAGCCGGCCAGCCTGGAGCAGGCATCAAGGATGTATTCAAATGCACTTTGAGGTTTGAAACAAGGAGTGAGACCAATGCAGGTGGCACCTTTGCGAAGTTTACCATGTGCAGCAGAGATCCAGCAGCACTTTTCATTCCTGGCCCTTTCCCTGTGGAAGCAGAGTGCAATCATTCGTGCACTGAAAACTGGGCAGCCGGACGGCCTGGAGCAGGCATCAAGGATGTATTCAAATGCACTTTGAGGTGGGAAATCAAGGAGTGAGAGCAATACAGGTGGCACCGTTGCAAATCTTTCTGTGTGCAGCAGAGGTCTAGCAGCATCTTTCTGTCCTGGCTCTTCGCCTGTGGGAGCAGAGTCCAATCATTCGTGCACTGAAAACTGGGCAGCAGGACGGCCTGGAGCAGGCATCAAGGATGTATTCAAATGCACTTGGAGGTTGGAAACAAGGAGTGAGGCCAATGCAGGTGGCAACTTTGCGAAGCTTACCATGTGCAGAAGAGGTCCAGCAGCACGTTTCATTCCTGGCCCATTCCCTGTGGAAGCAGAGTGCAATCATTCGTGCACTGATAACTGGGCGGCCGGACGGCCTGGAGCAGGAATCAAGGATGTATTCAAATGCCCTTTGAGGTGGGAAAGCAAGGAGTGAGAGCAATACAGGTGGCACCGTTGCGAACTTTACCGTATGCAGAAGAGATCCAGCAGCATCTTTCAGTCCTGGCTCTTCGCCTGTGGGAGCAGAGTCCAATCATTCGTGCACTGAAAATTGGGCAGCCGGACGGCCTGGAGCAGGCATCAAGGATGTATTCAAATGCACTTTGAGGTGGGAAAGCAAGGAGTGAGAGCAATACAGGTGGCACCGTTGCAAAGCTTACCGTATCCAGAAGAGATCCAGCAGCATCTTTCAGTCCTGGCTCTTCTCCTGTGGCAGGAGAGTCCAGTCATTCGTGCACAGAAAACTGGGCAGCCGGACGGCCTGGAGCAGGCATCAAGGATGTATTCAAATGCCCTTTGAGGTGGGAAAGCAAGGAGTGAGTGCAATACAGGTGGCACCGTTGCAAAGCTTACCGTATCCAGAAGAGATCCAGCAGCATCTTTCACTCCTGGCTCTTCGCCTGTGGCAGCAGAGTCCAATCATTCGTGCACTGAAAACTGGGCAGACGGACGGCCTGGAGCAGGCGTCAAGTATGCATTCAAATGCACTTTGAGGTGGGAAAGCAAGGAGTGAGAGCAATACAGGTGGCACCGTTGCAAAGCTTACAGTATGCAGAAGAGATCCAGCAGCATCTTTCAGTCCTGGCTCTTCGCCTGTGGCAGCAGAGTCCAATCATTCGTGCACTGAAAACTGGGCAGCCGGATGGCCTGGAGCAGGCATCAAGGATGTATTCAAATGCCCTTTGAGGTTGGAAACAAGGAGTGAGACCAATGCAGGTGGCACTTTTGCGAAGCTTACCATGTGCAGAAGAGGTCCAGCAGCACTTTTCATTCCTGGCCCTTTCCCTGTGGAAGCAGAGTCCAATCATTCGAGCACTGAAAACTGGGCAGCCGGACGGCCTGGAGCAGGCATCAAGGATGTATTCAAATGCCCTTTGAGGTGGGAAAGCAAGGAGTGAGAGCAATACAGGTGGCACCGTTGCAAATCTTTCTGTGTGCAGCAGAGGTCTAGCAGCATCTTTCTGTCCTGGCTCTTCGCCTGTGGGAGCAGAGTCCAATCATTCGTGCACTGAAAACTGGGCAGCAGGACGGCCTGGGGCAGGCATCAAGGATGTATTCAAATGCACTTTGAGGTTGGAAACAAGGAGTGAGGCCAATGCAGGTGGCAACTTTGCGAAGCTTACCATGTGCAGAAGAGGTCCAGCAGCACGTTTCATTCCTGGCCCATTCCCTGTGGAAGCAGAGTGCAATCATTCGTGCACTGATAACTGGGCGGCCGGACGGCCTGGAGCAGGCATCAAGGATGTATTCAAATGCCCTTTGAGGTGGGAAAGCAAGGAGTGAGAGCAATACAGGTGGCACCGTTGCGAACTTTACCGTATGCAGAAGAGACCCAGCAGCATCTTTCAGTCCTGGCTCTTCGCCTGTGGCAGCACAGTCCAATCATTCGTGCACTGAAAACTGGGCAACCGGACGGCCTGGAGCGGGCATCAAGGATGTATTCAAATGCCCTTTGAGGTGGGAAAGCAAGGAGTGAGTGCAATACAGGTGGCACCGTTGCAAAGCTTACCGTATCCAGAAGAGATCCAGCAGCATGTTTTAGCACTGGCTCTTCGCCTGTGGCAGCAGAGTCCAATCATTCGTGCACCTAAAACTGGGCAGACGGACGGCCTGGAGGAGGCATCAAGTATGCATTCAAATTCACTTGGAGGTGGGAAAGCAAGGAGTGAGAGCAATACAGGTGGCACCGTTGCAAAGCTTACAGTATGCAGAAGAGTTCCAGCAGCATCTTTCAGTCCTGGCTCTTCGCCTGTGGCAGCAGAGTCCAATCATTCGTGCACTGAAAACTGGGCATCCGGACGGCCTGGAGCAGGCATCAAGGATGTATTCAAATGCCCTTTGAGGTGGGAAAGCAAGGAGTGAGAGCAATACAGGTGGCACCGTTGCAAAGCTTACCGTATCCAGAAGAGACCCAGCAGCATCTTTCAGTCCTGGCACTTCGCCTGCGGCAGCAGAGTCCAATCATTCGTGCAATGAAAACTGGGCAGCCGGACGGCCTGGAGCAGGCATCAAGGATGTATTCAAATGCACTTTGAGGTTGGAAACAAGGAGTGAGACCAATGCAGGTGGCACCTTTTCGAGGCTTACCATGTGCAGAAGAGGTCCAGCAGCACTTTTCATTCCTGGCCCTTTCCCTGTGGAAGCAGAGTGCATCATTCCTGCACTGACAACTGGGCAGCCGGACGGCCTATAGCAGGCATCAAGGATGTATTCAAATGCACTATGAGGAGGGAAATCAAGGAGTGAGAGCAATACAGGTGGCACCGTTGCGAAGCTTACAGTGTGCAGGAGCGGTCCAGCAGCAAATTTCAGTCCTGGCTCTTCGCCTGTGGGAGCAGAGTCTAATCATTCGTGCACTGAAAACTGGGCAGCCGGACGGCCTGGAGCAGCCATCAAGGATGTATTCAAATGCACTTTGAGGTGGGAAAGAAATGAGTGAGACTTATACAGGTGGCACCGTTGCGAAGCTTACCATGTGCAGAAGAGGTACAGCAGCATCTTTCAGTCCTGGTTCTTCGCCTGTGGGAGCGGAGTCCAAATATTCGTGAACTGAAACCTGGGCAGCTGGCCAGCCTGGAGCAGGCATCAAGGATGTATTCAAATGCACTTTGAGGTGGGAAAGCAAGGAGTGAAAGCAATACAGGTGGCACCGTTGCGAACTTTACCGCGTGCAGAAGAGGTCCAGCAGCATCTTTCTCTCCTGGCTCTTCGCCTGTGGCAGCAGAGTCCAATCATTCGTGCACTGAAAACTGGGCAGCCGGACAGCCTGGAGCAGGCATCAAGGATGTATTCAAATGCCCTTTGAGGTGGGAAAGCAAGGAGTGAGAGCAATACAGGTGGCACCGTTGCGAACTTTACCGTATGCAGAAGAGATCCAGCAGCATCTTTCAGTCCTGGCTCTTCGCCTGTGGGAGTAGAGTCCAATCATTCGTGCACTGAAAACTGGGCAGCCGGACGGCCTGGAGCAGGCATCAAGGATGTATTCAAATGCACTTTGAGGTGGGAAAGCAAGGAGTGAGAACAGTAGAGGTGGCAACGTTTGAAAGCTTTCTCTTTGCAGAAGAGGTCCAGCAGCATCTTTCAGTCCTGGCTCTTCGCCTGTGTCAGCAGAGTCCAATCATCCGTGCACTGAAAACTGGGCAGCCGGACGGCCTGGAGCGGGCATCAAGGATGTATTCAAATGCCCTTTGAGGTGGGAAAGCAAGGAGTGAGAGCAATACAGGTGGCACCTTTGCGAAGCTTACCATGTGCAGAAGAGATCCAGCAGCATCTTTCAGTCCTGGCACTTCGCCTGTGGGAGCAGCGTCCAATCATTCGTGCACTGAAAATTGGGCAGCCGGACGGCCTGGAGCAGGCATCAAGGATGTATTCAAATGCACTTTGAGGTGGGAAAGCAAGGAGTGAGAGCAATACAGGTGGCACCGTTTCAAAGCTTTCTCTGTGCAGAAGAGGTCCAGCAGCATCTTTCAGTCCTGGCTCTTCTCCTGTGGCAGGAGAGTCCAGTCATTCGTGCACAGAAAACTGGGCAGCCGGACGGCCTGGAGCGGGCATCAAGGATGTATTCAAATGCCCTTTGAGGTGGGAAAGCAAGGAGTGAGTGCAATACAGGTGGCACCGTTGCAAAGCTTACCGTATCCAGAAGAGATCCAGCAGCATCTTTCACTCCTGGCTCTTCGCCTGTGGCAGCAGAGTCCAATCATTCGTGCACCCAAAACTGGGCAGACGGACGGCCTGGAGCAGGCGTCAAGTATGCATTCAAATGCACTTTGAGGTGGGAAAGCAAGGAGTGAGAGCAATACAGGTGGCACCGTTGCAAAGCTTACAGTATGCAGAAGAGTTCCAGCAGCATCTTTCAGTCCTGGCTCTTCGCCTGTGGCAGCAGAGTCCAATCATTCGTGCACTGAAAACTGGGCAGCAGGACGGCCAGCCTGGAGCAGGCATCAAGGATGTATTCAAATGCACTTTGAGGTGGGAAACAAGGAGTGAGACCAATGCAGGTGGCACCTTTTCGAAGCTTACCATGTGCAGAAGAGGTCCAGCAGCACTTTTCATTCCTGGCCCTTTCCCTGTGGAAGCAGAGTGCAATCATTCGTGCACTGACAACTGGGCAGCTGGACGGCCTGGAGCGGGCATCAAGGATGTATTCAAATGCACTTTGAGGTGGGAAAGCAAGGAGTGAGAGCAATACAGGTGGCACCGTTGCGAAGTTTACCGCGTGCAGAAGAGGTCCAGCAGCATCTTTCAGTCCTGGCACTTCGCCTGTGGGAGCAGAGTGCAATCATTCGTGCACTGAAAACTTGGCAGATGGCCAGCCTGGAGCAGGCATCAAGGATGTATTCAAATGCCCTTGGAGGTGGGAAAGCAAGGAGTGAGAGCAATACAGGTGGCACCGTTGCAAAGCTTTCCGTGTGCAGAAGAGGTCCAGCAGCATCTTTCAGTCCTGGCACTTCGCGTGTGGCAGCACAGTCCAATCATTCGTGCACTGAAAACTGGGCAGCAGGACGGCCTGGAGCAGGCATCAAGGATGTATTCAAATGCCCTTTGAGGTGGGAAAGCAAGGAGTGAGAGCAATAAAGGTGGCACCTTTGCGAAGCTTACCATGTGCAGAGGAGATCCAGCAGCATCATTCATTTGTGGCTCTTTGCCTGTGGGAGCAGAGTCCAATCATTCGTGCACCGAAAACTGGGCAGCCGGACGGCCTGGGGCAGGCATCAAGGATGTATTCAAATGCACTTTGAGGTGGGAAAGAAATGACTGAGAGCAATACAGGTGGCACCGTTGCGAAGCTTACCGTGTGCAGAACAGATCCAGCAGCATGTTTTAGCACTGGCTCTTCGCCTGTGGCAGCAGAGTCCAATCATTCGTGCACTGAAAACTGGGCAGCCGGACGGCATGGAGCAGGCATCAAGGATGTATTCAAATGCACTTTGAGGTTGGAAACAAGGAGTGAGACCAATGCAGGTGGCAACTTTGCAAAGCTTACCGTGTGCAGAAGAGGTCCAGCAGCACTTTTCATTCCTGGCCCTTTCCCTGTGGGAGCAGAGTCCAATCATTCGTGCTCTGAAAACTGGGCGGCCGGACGGCCTGGAGCAGGCATCAAGGATGTATTCAAATGCCCGTTGAGGTGGGAAAGCAACGAGTGAGAGCAATACAGGTGGCACCGTTGCAAAGCTTACCGTATGCAGAAGAGATCCAGCAGCATCTTTCAGTCCTGGCTCTTCGCCTGTGGGAGCAGAGTCCAATCATTCGTGCACTGAAAATTGGACAGCCGGACGGCCTGGAGCAGGCATCAAGGATGTATTCAAATGCACTTTGAGGTGGGAAAGCAAGGAGTGAGAGCAATACAGGTGGCACTTTTGCGAAGCTTACCATGTGCAGAAGAGATCCAGCAGCATCATTCATTTGTGGCTCTTCGCCTGTGGGAGCAGAGTCCAACCATTCGTGCACTGAAAACTGGGCAGCCGGACGGCCTGGAGCAGGCATCAGGGATGTATTCAAATGCACTTTGAGGTGGGAAATCAAGGAGTGAGAGCAATAGAGGTGGCACCGTTGCGAAGCTTACCGTGTGCAGGAGAGGTCCAGCAGCAACTTTCAGTCCTGGCTCTTCGCCTGTCGGAGCGGAGTCCAAACATTCGTGCCCTGAAACCTGGGCAGCCGGCCAGCCTGGAGCAGGCATCAAGGATGTATTCAAATGCACTTTGAGGTGGGAAACAAGGACTGAGACCAATGCAGGTGGCACCGTTGCGAACCTTGCCGTGTGCAGAACAGATCCAGCAGCATGTTTTAGCACTGGCTCTTCCCTGTGGCAGCAGAGTCCAATCATTCGTGCAATGAAAACTGGGCAGCCGGACGGCCTGGAGCAGGCATCAACGATGTATTCAAATGCACTTTGAGGTTGGAAACAAGGAGTGAGACCAATGCAGGTGGCACCTTTTTGAAGCTTACCGTGTGCAGAAGAGGTCCAGCAGCACTTTTCATTCCTGGCCCTCTCCCTGTGGTAGGAGAGTCCAATCATTCGTGCACTAAAAACTGGGCAGCCGGACTGCCTGGAGCAGGCATCAAGGATGTATTCAAATGCACTTTGGGTGGGAAAGCAAGGAGTGAGAGCAATACAGGTGGCACCTTTGCGAAGCTTACCATATTCAGAAGAGATCCAGCAGCATCATTCATTTGTCGCTCTTCGCCTGTGGGAGCAGAGTCCAATCATTCGTGCACTGAAAACTGGGCAGCCTTACGGCCTGGAGCGGGCATCAAGGATGTATTCAAATGCACTTTGAGGTGGGAAACAAGGAGTGAGACCAATGCAGGTGGCACCGTTTCGAAGCTTACCGTGTGCAGAAGAGATCCAGCAGCATCTTTCAGTCCTGGCACTTCGCCTGTGAGAGCAGAGTGCAATCATTCTTGCATTGAAAACTTGGCAGCCGGCCAGCCTGGAGCAGGCATCAAGGATGTATTCAAATGCCCTTGGAGGTGGGAAAGCAAGGAGTGAGAGCAATACAGGTGGCACCGTTGCAAAGCTTTCCGTGTGCAGAAGAGGTCCAGCAGCATCTTTCAGTCCTGGCACTTCGCCTGTGGCAGCACAGTCCAATCATTCGTCCACTGAAAACTGGGCAGCCGGCCAGCCTGGAGCAGGCATCAAGGATGTATTCAAATGCCCTTTGAGGTGGGAAAGCAAGGAGTGAGAGCAATAAAGGTGGCACCTTTGCGAAGCTTACCATGTGCAGAGGAGATCCAGCAGCACTTTTCATTCCTGGCCCTTTCCCTGTGGAAGCAGAGTGCAATCATTCGTGCACTGAAAACTTTGCGGCCGGACGGCCTGTAGCAGGCATCAAGGATGTATTCAAATGCCCGTTGAGGTGGGAAAGCAACGAGTGAGAGCAATACAGGTGGCACCGTTGCAAAGCTTACCGTATGCAGAAGAGATCCAGCAGCATCTTTCAGTCCTGGCTCTTCGCCTGTGGGAGCAGAGTCCAATCATTCGTGCACTGAAAATTGGGCAGCCGGACGGCCTGGAGCAGGCATCAAGGATGTATTCAAATGCACTTTGAGGTGGGAAAGCAAGGAGTGAGAGCAATACAGGTGGCACTTTTGCGAAGCTTACCATGTGCAGAAGAGATCCAGCAGCATCATTCATTTGTGGCTCTTCGCCTGTGGGAGCAGAGTCCAATCATTCGTGCACTGAAAACTGGGCAGCCGGACGGCCTGGAGCAGGCATCAAGGATGTATTCAAATGCCCTTTGAGGTCGGAAAGCAAGGAGTGAGATCAATACAGGTGGCACCGTTGCGAAGCTTACCTTGTGCAGGAGAGGTCCAGCAGCAACTTTCAGTCCTGGATCTTCGCCTGTGGGAGCAGAGTCCAATCATTCGTCCACTGAAAACTGGGCAGCCGGACGGCCTGGAGCCGGCATCAAGGATGTATTCAAATGCACTTTGAGGTGGGAAAGCAAGGAGTGAGAGCAATACAGGTGGCACCGTTGCAAAGCTTTCTCTTTGCAGAAGAGTTCCAGCAGCATCTTTCAGTCCTGGCTCTTCGCCTGTGGCAGGAGAGTGCAATCATTCGTGCACTGAAAACTGGGCAGCCGGACGGCCTGGAGCAGGCATCAAGGATGTATTCAAATGCACTTTGAGGTTGGAAACAAGGAGTGAGACCAATGCAGGTGGCACCGTTGCGAAGCTTACCGTGTGCAGAACAGATCCAGCAGCATGTTTTAGCACTGGCTCTTCGACTGTGGCAGCAGAGTCCAATCATTCGTGCACTGAAAACTGGGCAGCCGGACGGCCTGGAGCAGGCATCAAGGATGTATTCAAATGCACTTTGAGGTTGGAATCAAGGAGTGAGACCAATGCAGGTGGCAACTTTGCAAAGCTCACCATGTGCATAAGAGGTCCAGGAGCACTTTTCATTCCTGGCCATTTCCCTGTGGAAGCAGAGTGCAATCATTCGTGCCCTGAAAACTGGGCGGACGGACGGCCTGGAGCAGGCATCAAGGGTGTATTCAAATGCCCTTTGAGGTGGGAAAGCAACAAGTGAGAGCAATACAGGTGGCACCGTTGCAAAGCTTACCGTGTGCAGAAGAGATCCAGCAGCATCTTTCAGTCCTGGCTCTTCGCCTGTGGCAGGAGAGTCCAATCATTCGTGCACTGAAAACTGGGCAGCCGGACGGCCTGGAGCAGGAATCAAGGATGTATTCAAATGCCCTTTGAGGTGGGAAAGCAAGGAGTGAGAGCAATACAGGTGGCACCGTTTCAAAGCTTACCGTATGCAGAAGAGATCCAGCAGCATCTTTCAGTCCTGGCTCTTCGCCTGTGGCAGGAGAGTGCAATCATTCGTGCACTGAAAACTGGGAAGCCGGACGGCCTGGAGCAGGCATCAAGGATGTACTCAAATGCACTTTGAGGTGGGAAACAAGGAGTGAGACCAATGCAGGTGGCACCGTTGCGAAGCTTACCGTGTGCAGAACAGATCCAGCAGCATGTTTTACCACTGGCCCTTCGCCTGTGGCAGCAAAGTCCAATCATTCGTGCACTGAAAACTGGGCAGCCGGACGGCCTGGAGCAGGCATCAAGGATGTATTCAAATGCACTTTGAGGTTGGAAACAAGGAGTGAGACCAATGCAGGTGGCAACTTTGCAAAGCTTACCATGTGCAGAAGAGGTCCAGCAGCACTTTTCATTCCTGGCCCTTTCCCTGTGGAAGCAGAGTGCAATCATTCGTGCACTGAAAACTGGGCGGCCGGACGGCCTGGAGCAGGCATCAAGGATGTATTCAAATGCCCTTTGAGGTGGGAAAGCAACGAGTGAGAGCAATACAGGTGGCACCGTTGCAAAGCTTACCGTATGCAGAAGAGATCCAGCAGCATCTTTCATTCCTGGCTCTTCGCCTGTGGCAGGAGAGTCCAATCATTCGTGCACTGAAAACTGGGCATCCGGACGGCCTGGAGCAGGCATCATGGATGTATTCAAATGCACTTTGAGGTGGGAAAGCAAGGAGTGAGAGCAATACAGGTGGCACCTTTGCGAAGCTTTCTGTGTGCAGAAGAGATCCAGCAGCATCATTCATTTGTGGCTCTTCGCCTGTGGGAGCAGAGTCCAATCATTCGTGCACTGAAAACTGGGCAGCTGGACGGCCTGGAGCAGGCATCAAGGATGTATTCAAATGCCCTTTGAGGTGGGAAAGCAACGAGTGAGAGCAATACAGGTGGCACCGTTGCAAAGCTTACCGTATGCAGAAGAGATAAAGCAGCATCTTTCAGTCCTGGCTCTTCGCCTGTGGGAGCAGAGTCCAATCATTCGTGCACTGAAAATTGGGCAGCCGGACGGCCTGGAGCAGGCATCAAGGATGTATTCAAATGCACTTTGAGGTGGGAAATCAAGGAGTGAGAGCAAAACAGGTGGCACCGTTGCAAAGCTTACCGTGTGCAGGAGAGGTCCAGCAGCAACTTTCAGTCCTGGCTCTTCGCCTGTCGGAGCGGAGTCCAAACATTCGTGCCCTGAAACCTGGGCAGCCGGCCAGCCTGGAGCAGGCATCAAGGATGTATTCAAATGCACTTTGAGGTGGGAAACAAGGACTGAGACCAATGCAGGTGGCAGCGTTGCGAAGCTTGCCGTGTGCAGAACAGATCCAGCAGCATGTTCTAGCACTGGCTCTTCCCTGTGGCAGCAGAGTCCAATCATTCGTGCAATGAAAACTGGGCAGCCGGACGGCCTGGAGCAGGCATCAAGGATGTATTCAAATGCACTTTGAGGTTGGAAACAAGGAGTGAGACCAATGAAGGTGGCACCTTTTCGAAGCTTACCATGTGCAGAAGAGGTCCAGCAGCACTTTTCATTCCTGGCCCTCTCCCTGTGGTAGGAGAGTCCAATCATTCGTGCACTATAAACTGGGCAGCCGGACGGCCTGGAGCAGGCATCAAGGATGTATTCAAATGCACTTTGGGTGGGAAAGCAAGGAGTGAGAGCAATACAGGTGGCACCTTTGCGAAGCTTACCATGTGCAGAAGAGATCCAGCAGCATCATTCATTTGTGGCTCTTCGCCTGTGGGAGCAGAGTCCAATCATTCGTGCCCTGAAAGCTGGGCAGCCGGACGGCCTGGAGCGGGCATCAAGGATGTATTCAAATGCCCTTTGAGGTGGGAAAGCAAGGAGTGAGAGCAATACAGGTGGCACCGTTGCGAAGTTTACCGCGTGCAGAAGAGTTCCAGCAGCATCTTTCAGTCCTGGCACTTCGCCTGTGGGAGCAGAGTGCAATCATTCCTGCACTGAAAACTGGGCAGCAGGACGGCCTGGAGCAGGCATCAAGGATGTATTCAAATGCCCTTGGAGGTGGGAAAGCAAGGAGTGAGAGCAATACAGGTGGCACCGTTGCAAAGCTTTCCGTGTGCAGAAGAGGTCCAGCAGCATCTTTCAGTCCTGGCACTTCGCCTGTGGCAGCACAGTCCAATAATTCGTGCACTGAAAACTGGGCAGCAGGACGGCCTGGAGCAGGCATCAAGGATGTATTCAAATGCCCTTTGAGGTGGGAAAGCAAGGAGTGAGAGCAATAAAGGTGGCACCTTTGCGAAGCTTCCCATGTGCAGAGGAGATCCAGCAGCATCATTCATTTGTGGCTCTTTGCCTGTGGGAGCAGAGTCCAATCATTCGTGCACCGAAAACTGGGCAGCCGGACGGCCTGGGGCAGGCATCAAGGATGTATTCAAATGCACTTAGAGGTGGGAAAGAAATGACTGAGAGCAATACAGGTGGCACCGTTGCAAAGCTTTCCGTGTGCAGAACAGATCCAGCAGCATGTTTTAGCACTGGCTCTTCGCCTGTGGCAGCAGAGTCCAATCATTCGTGCACTGAAAACTGGGCAGCCGGACGGCCTGGAGCAGGCATCAAGGATGTATTCAAATGCACTTTGAGGTTGGAAACAAGGAGTGAGACCAATGCAGGTGGCAACTTTGCAAAGCTTACCGTGTGCAGAAGAGGTCCAGCAGCACTTTTCATTCCTGGCCCTTTCCCTGTGGAAGCAGAGTGCAATCATTCGTGCACTGAAAACTGGGCGGCCGGACGGCCTGGAGCTGGCATCAAGGATGTATTCAAATGCCCGTTGAGGTGGGAAAGCAACGAGTGAGAGCAATACAGGTGGCACCGTTGCAAAGCTTACCGTATGCAGAAGAGATCCAGCAGCATCTTTCAGTCCTGGCTCTTCGCCTGTGGGAGCAGAGTCCAATCATTCGTGCACTGAAAATTGGGCAGCCGGACGGCCTGGAGCAGGCATCAAGGATGTATTCAAATGCACTTTGAGGTGGGAAAGCAAGGAGTGAGAGCAATACAGGTGGCACTTTTGCGAAGCTTACCATGTGCAGAAGAGATCCAGCAGCATCATTCATTTGTGGCTCTTCGCCTGTGGGAGCAGAGTCCAATCATTCGTGCACTGAAAACTGGGCAGCCGGACGGCCTGGAGCAGGCATCAAGGATGTATTCAAATGCACTTTGAGGTGGGAAATCAAGGAGTGAGAGCAATACAGGTGGCACCGTTGCGAACCTTACCGTGTGCAGGAGAGGTCCAGCAGCAACTTTCAGTCCTGGCTCTTCGCCTGTCGGAGCGGAGTCCAAACATTCTTGCCCTGAAACCTGGGCAGCCGGCCAGCCTGGAGCAGGCATCAAGGATGTATTCAAATGCACTTTGAGGTGGGAAACAAGGACTGAGACCAACGCAGGTGGCAGCGTTGCGAAGCTTGCCGTGTGCAGAACAGATCCAGCAGCATGTTTTAGCACTGGCTCTTCCCTGTGGCAGCAGAGTCCAATCATTCGTGCAATGAAAACTGGGCAGCCGGACGGCCTGGAGCAGGCATCAAGGATGTATTCAAATGCACTTTGAGGTTGGAAACAAGGAGTGAGACCAATGCAGGTGGCACCTTTTCGAAGCTTACCATGTGCAGAAGAGGTCCAGCAGCACTTTTCATTCCTGGCCCTCTCCCTGTGGTAGGAGAGTGCAATCATTCGTGCACTAAAAACTGGGCGGCCGGACGGCCTGGAGCAGGCATCAAGGATGTATTCAAATGCACTTTGGGTGGGAAAGCAAGGAGTGAGAGCAATACAGGTGGCACCTTTGCGAAGCTTACCATGTGCAGAAGAGATCCAGCAGCATCATTCATTTGTGGCTCTTCGCCTGTGGGAGCAGAGTCCAATCATTCGTGCACTGAAAACTGGGCAGCCTTACGGCCTGGAGCGGGCATCAAGGATGTATTCAAATGCACTTTGAGCTGGGAAACAAGGAGTGAGACCAATGCAGGTGGCACCGTTGCGAAGCTTACCGTGTGCAGAAGAGATCCAGCAGCATCTTTCAGTCCTGGCACTTCGCCTGTGAGAGCAGAGTGCAATCATTCGTGCACTGAAAACTTGGCAGCCGGCCAGCCTGGAGCAGGCATCAAGGATGTATTCAAATGCCCTTGGAGGTGGGAAAGCAAGGAGTGAGAGCAATACAGGTGGCACCGTTGCAAAGCTTTCCGTGTGCAGAAGAGGTCCAGCAGCATCTTTCAGTCCTGGCACTTCGCCTGTGGCAGCACAGTCCAATAATTCGTGCACTGAAAACTGGGCAGCTGGACGGCCTGGAGCAGGCATCAAGGATGTATTCAAATGCCCTTTGAGGTGGGAAAGCAAGGAGTGAGAGCAATAAAGGTGGCACCTTTGCGAAGCTTCCCATGTACAGAGGAGATCCAGCAGCACTTTTCATTCCTGGCCCTTTCCCTGTGGAAGCAGAGTGCAATCATTCGTGCACTGAAAACTGTGCGGCCGGAAGGCCTGTAGCATGCATCAAGGATGTATTCAAATGCCCGTTGAGGTGGGAAAGCAACGAGTGAGAGCAATACAGGTGGCACCGTTGCAAAGCTTACCGTATGCAGAAGAGATCCAGCAGCATCTTTCAGTCCTGGCTCTTCGCCTGCGGGAGCAGAGTCCAATCATTCGTGCACTGAAGATTGGGCAGCCGGACGGCCTGGAGCAGGCATCAAGGATGTATTCAAATGCACTTTGAGGTGGGAAAGCAAGGAGTGAGAGCAATACAGGTGGCACCTTTGCGAAGCTTACCATGTGCAGAAGAGATCCAGCAGCATCATTCATTTGTGGCTCTTCGCCTGTGGGAGCAGAGTCCAATCATTCGTGCACTGAAAACTGGGCAGCCGGACGGCCTGGAGCAGGCATCAAGGATGTATTCAAATGCACTTTGAGGTGGGAAATCAAGGAGTGAGAGCAATACAGGTGGCACCGTTGCGAAGCTTTCTCTTTGCAGAAGAGGTCCAGCAGCACTTTTCATTCCGGGCCCTTTCCCTGTGGAAGCGGAGTGCAATCATTCTTGCACTGAAAACTGGGCGGCCGGATGGCCTGGAGCAGGCATCAAGGATGTATTCAAATGCCCTTTGAGGTCGGAAAGCAAGGAGTGAGAGCAATACAGGTGGCACCGTTGCGAAGCTTACCTTGTGCAGGAGAGGTCCAGCAGCATCTTTCAGTCCTGGCTCTTCGCCTGTCGGAGCGGAGTCCAAACATTCCTGCCCTGAAACCTGGGCAGCTGGCCAGCCTGGAGCAGGCATCAAGGATGTATTCAAATGCCCTTGGAGGTGGGAAAGCAAGGAGTGAGAGCAATACAGGTGGCACCGTTGCAAAGCTTTCTGTGTGCAGAAGAGGTCCAGCAGCATCTTTCAGTCCTGGCTCTTCGCCTGTGTAAGCAGCGTCCAATCATTCGTGCACTGAAAACTGGGCAGCAGGACGGCCTGGAGCAGGCATCAAGGATGTATTCAAATGCCCTTTGAGGTGGGAAAGCAAGGAGTGAGTGCAATACAGGTGGCACCTTTGCGAAGCTTACCATGTGCAGAAGAGATCCAGCAGCATCATTCATTTGTGGCTCTTCGCCTGTGGGAGCAGAGTCCAATCATTCGTGCACCGAAAACTGGGCAGCCGGACGGCCTGGGGCAGCCATCAAGGATGTATTCAAATGCACTTTGAGGTGGGAAAGCAAGGAGTGAGAGCAATACAGGTGGCACCGTTGCGAAGCTTACCGTGTCCAGGAGAGGTCAAGCAGCCTCTTTCAGTCCTGGGTCTTCGCCTGTGGGAGCAGAGTGCAATCATTCGTGAACTGAAAACTGGGCAGCCGGACGGCCTGGAGCAGGCATCAAGGATGTATTCAAATGCAATTTGAGGTGGGTAATCAAGGTGAGAGAGCAATACAGGTGGCACCGTTGCAAAGCTTACCGTATGCAGAAGAGATCTAGCAGCATCTTACAATCCTGGCTCTTCGCCTGTGTTAGCAGCGTGCAATCATTCGTGCACTGACAACTGGGCAGCTGGACTTCCGGGAGGTGGCATCAAGGATGTATTCAAATGCCCTTTGAGGTGGGAAAGCAAGGAGTGAGAGCAATACAGGTGGCACTTTTGCGAAGTTTACCGCGTGCAGAAGAGGTCCAGCAGCATCTTTCAGTCCTGGCTCTTCGCCTGTGGGAGCAGAGTCCAATCATTCGTGCACTGAAAACTGGGCAGCCGGACGGCCTGGAGCCGGCATCAAGGATGTATTCAAATGCACTTTGAGGTGGGAAAGCAAGGAGTGAGAGCAATACAGGTGGCACCGTTTCAAAGCTTTCTCTTTGCAGAAGAGGTCCAGCAGCATCTTTCAGTCCTGGCTCTTCGCCTGTGGCAGGAGAGTGCAATCATTTGTGCACTGAAAACTGGGCAGCCGGACGGCCTGGAGCAGGCATCAAGGATGTATTCAAATGCACTTTGAGGTTGGAAACAAGGAGTGAGACCAATGCAGGTGGCACCGTTGCGAAGCTTACCGTGTGCAGAACAGATCCAGCAGCATGTTTTAGCACTAGCTCTTCGACTGTGGCAGCAGAGTCCAATCATTCGTGCACTGAAAACTGTGCAGCCGGACGGCCTGGAGCAGGCATCAAGGATGTATTCAAATGCACTTTGAGGTTGGAATCAAGGAGTGAGACCAATGCAGGTGGCAACTTTGCAAAGCTTACCATGTGCAGAAGAGGTCCAGGAGCACTTTTCATTCCTGGCCATTTCCCTGTGGAAGCAGAGTGCAATCATTCGTGCCCTGAAAACTGGGCGGCCGGACGGCCTGGAGCAGGCATCAAGGATGTATTCAAATGCCCTTTGAGGTGGGAAAGCAACGAGTGAGAGCAATACAGGTGGCACCGTTGCAAAGCTTACCAAGTGCAGAAGAGATCCAGCAGCATCTTTCAGTCCTGGCTCTTCGCCTGTGGCAGGAGAGTCCAATCATTCGTGCACTGAAAACTGGGCAGCCGGACGGCCTGGAGCAGGCATCAAGGATGTATTCAAATGCCCTTTGAGGTGGGAAAGCAAGGAGTGAGAGCAATAAAGGTGGCACCTTTGTGAATCTTACCATGCGCAGAGGAGATCCAGCAGCATCATTCATTTGGGGCTCTTTGCCTGTGGGAGAAGAGTCCAATCATTCGTGCACTGAAAACTGGGCAGCCGGACGGCCTGGGGCAGGCATCAAGGATGTATTCAAATGCACTTTGAGGTGGGAAAGAAATGACTGAGAGCAATACAGGTGGCACCGTTGCGAAGCTTACCGTGTGCAGAACAGATCCAGCAGCATGTTTTAGCACTGACTCTTCGCCTGTGGCAGCAGAGTCCAATCATTCGTGCACTGAAAACTGGGCAGCCGGACGGCCTGGAGCAGGCATCAAGGATGTATTCAAATGCACTTTGAGGTGGGAAATCAAGGAGTGAGAGCAATACAGGTGGCACCGTTGCGAAGCTTACCGTTTGCAGGAGAGGTCCAGCAGCAACTTTCAGTCCTGGCTCTTCGCCTGTCGGAGCGGAGTCCAAACATTCGTGCCCTGAAACCTGGGCAGCCGGCCAGCCTGGAGCAGGCATCAAGGATGTATTCAAATGCACTTTGAGGTGGGAAAACAAGGAGTGAGAGCAATACAGGTGGCACCTTTGCGAAGCTTACCATGTGCAGAAGAGATCCAGCAGCATCATTCATTTGTGGCTCTTCGCCTGTGGGAGCAGAGTCCAATCATTCGTGCACTGAAAACTGGGCAGCCGGACGGCCTGGAGCAGGCATCAAGGATGTATTCAAATGCACTTTGAGGTGGGAAATCAAGGAGTGAGAGCAATACAGGTGGCACCGTTGCGAAGCTTTCTCTTTGCAGAAGAGGTCCAGCAGCACTTTTCATTCCGGGCCCTTTCCCTGTGGAAGCGGAGTGCAATCATTCTTGCACTGAAAACTGGGCGGCCGGATGGCCTGGAGCAGGCATCAAGGATGTATTCAAATGCCCTTTGAGGTCGGAAAGCAAGGAGTGAGAGCAATACAGGTGGCACCGTTGCGAAGCTTACCTTGTGCAGGAGAGGTCCAGCAGCATCTTTCAGTCCTGGCTCTTCGCCTGTCGGAGCGGAGTCCAAACATTCCTGCCCTGAAACCTGGGCAGCTGGCCAGCCTGGAGCAGGCATCAAGGATGTATTCAAATGCCCTTGGAGGTGGGAAAGCAAGGAGTGAGAGCAATACAGGTGGCACCGTTGCAAAGCTTTCTGTGTGCAGAAGAGGTCCAGCAGCATCTTTCAGTCCTGGCTCTTCGCCTGTGTAAGCAGCGTCCAATCATTCGTGCACTGAAAACTGGGCAGCAGGACGGCCTGGAGCAGGCATCAAGGATGTATTCAAATGCCCTTTGAGGTGGGAAAGCAAGGAGTGAGTGCAATACAGGTGGCACCTTTGCGAAGCTTACCATGTGCAGAAGAGATCCAGCAGCATCATTCATTTGTGGCTCTTCGCCTGTGGGAGCAGAGTCCAATCATTCGTGCACCGAAAACTGGGCAGCCGGACGGCCTGGGGCAGCCATCAAGGATGTATTCAAATGCACTTTGAGGTGGGAAAGCAAGGAGTGAGAGCAATACAGGTGGCACCGTTGCGAAGCTTACCGTGTCCAGGAGAGGTCAAGCAGCCTCTTTCAGTCCTGGGTCTTCGCCTGTGGGAGCAGAGTGCAATCATTCGTGAACTGAAAACTGGGCAGCCGGACGGCCTGGAGCAGGCATCAAGGATGTATTCAAATGCAATTTGAGGTGGGTAATCAAGGTGAGAGAGCAATACAGGTGGCACCGTTGCAAAGCTTACCGTATGCAGAAGAGATCCAGCAGCATCTTACAATCCTGGCTCTTCGCCTGTGTTAGCAGCGTGCAATCATTCGTGCACTGACAACTGGGCAGCTGGACTTCCGGGAGGTGGCATCAAGGATGTATTCAAATGCCCTTGGAGGTGGGAAAGCAAGGAGTGAGAGCAATACAGGTGGCACTTTTGCGAAGTTTACCGCGTGCAGAAGAGGTCCAGCAGCATCTTTCAGTCCTGGCTCTTCGCCTGTGGGAGCAGAGTCCAATCATTCGTGCACTGAAAACTGGGCAGCCGGACGGCCTGGAGCCGGCATCAAGGATGTATTCAAATGCACTTTGAGGTGGGAAAGCAAGGAGTGAGAGCAATACAGGTGGCACCGTTTCAAAGCTTTCTCTTTGCAGAAGAGGTCCAGCAGCATCTTTCAGTCCTGGCTCTTCGCCTGTGGCAGGAGAGTGCAATCATTTGTGCACTGAAAACTGGGCAGCCGGACGGCCTGGAGCAGGCATCAAGGATGTATTCAAATGCACTTTGAGGTTGGAAACAAGGAGTGAGACCAATGCAGGTGGCACCGTTGCGAAGCTTACCGTGTGCAGAACAGATCCAGCAGCATGTTTTAGCACTAGCTCTTCGACTGTGGCAGCAGAGTCCAATCATTCGTGCACTGAAAACTGTGCAGCCGGACGGCCTGGAGCAGGCATCAAGGATGTATTCAAATGCACTTTGAGGTTGGAATCAAGGAGTGAGACCAATGCAGGTGGCAACTTTGCAAAGCTTACCATGTGCAGAAGAGGTCCAGGAGCACTTTTCATTCCTGGCCATTTCCCTGTGGAAGCAGAGTGCAATCATTCGTGCCCTGAAAACTGGGCGGCCGGACGGCCTGGAGCAGGCATCAAGGATGTATTCAAATGCCCTTTGAGGTGGGAAAGCAACGAGTGAGAGCAATACAGGTGGCACCGTTGCAAAGCTTACCAAGTGCAGAAGAGATCCAGCAGCATCTTTCAGTCCTGGCTCTTCGCCTGTGGCAGGAGAGTCCAATCATTCGTGCACTGAAAACTGGGCAGCCGGACGGCCTGGAGCAGGCATCAAGGATGTATTCAAATGCCCTTTGAGGTGGGAAAGCAAGGAGTGAGAGCAATAAAGGTGGCACCTTTGTGAATCTTACCATGCGCAGAGGAGATCCAGCAGCATCATTCATTTGGGGCTCTTTGCCTGTGGGAGAAGAGTCCAATCATTCGTGCACTGAAAACTGGGCAGCCGGACGGCCTGGGGCAGGCATCAAGGATGTATTCAAATGCACTTTGAGGTGGGAAAGAAATGACTGAGAGCAATACAGGTGGCACCGTTGCGAAGCTTACCGTGTGCAGAACAGATCCAGCAGCATGTTTTAGCACTGACTCTTCGCCTGTGGCAGCAGAGTCCAATCATTCGTGCACTGAAAACTGGGCAGCCGGACGGCCTGGAGCAGGCATCAAGGATGTATTCAAATGCACTTTGAGGTGGGAAATCAAGGAGTGAGAGCAATACAGGTGGCACCGTTGCGAAGCTTACCGTTTGCAAGAGAGGTCCAGCAGCAACTTTCAGTCCTGGCTCTTCGCCTGTCGGAGCGGAGTCCAAACATTCGTGCCCTGAAACCTGGGCAGCCGGCCAGCCTGGAGCAGGCATCAAGGATGTATTCAAATGCACTTTGAGGTGGGAAAACAAGGAGTGAGAGCAATACAGGTGGCACCGTTGCGAAGCTTACCATGTGCAGGAGAGATTCAGCAGCATCTTTCAGTCCTGGCTCTTCGCCTGTGGGAGCAGAGTCCAATCATTCGTGCACTGAAAACTTTGCAGCCGGACGGCCTGGAGCAGGCATCATGGATGTATTCAAATGCACTTTGAGGTGGGAAAGCAAGGAGTGAGAGCAATACAGGTGGCACCTTTGCGAAGCTTACCATGTGCAGAAGAGATCCAGCAGCATCATTCATTTGTGGCTCTTCGCCTGTGGGAGCAGAGTCCAATCATTCGTGCACTGAAAACTGGGCAGCCGGACGGCCTGGGGCAGGCATCAAGGATGTATTCAAATGCACTTTGAGGTGGGAAAGAAATGACTGAGAGCAATACAGGAGGCACCGGTGCGAAGCTTACCGTGTGCAGAACAGATCCAGCAGCATGTTTTAGCACTGGCTCTTCGCCTGTGGCAGCAGAGTCCAATCATTCGTGCACTGAAAACTGGGCAGCCGGACGGCGTGGAGCAGGCATCAAGGATGTATTCAAATGCACTTTGAGGTGGGAAATCAAGGAGTGAGAGCAATACAGGTGGCACCGTTGCGAAGATTACCGTGTGCAGGAGAGGTCCAGCAGCAACTTTCAGTCCTGGCTCTTCGCCTGTCGGAGCGGAGTCCAAACATTTGTGCCCTTAAACCTGGGAAGCCGGCCAGCCTATAGCAGGCATCAAGGATGTATTCAAATGCACTTTGAGGTGGGAAAGCAAGGAGTGAGAGCAATACAGGTGGCACCGTTGCGAAGCTTACCATGTGCAGGAGAGGTTCAGCAGCATCTTTCAGTCCTGGCTCTTCGCCTGTGGGAGCAGAGTCCAATCATTCGTGCACTGAAAACTGGGCAGCCGGACGGCCTGGAGCAGGCATCATGGATGTATTCAAATGCACTTTGAGGTGGGAAAGCAAGGAGTGAGAGCAATACAGGTGGCACCTTTGCGAAGCTTACCATGTGCAGAAGAGATCCAGCAGCATCATTCATTTGTGGCTCTTCGCCTGTGGGAGCAGAGTCCAATCATTCGTGCACTGAAAACTGGGCACCTGGACGGCCTGGAGCAGGCATCAAGGATGTATTCAAATGCACTTTGAGGTGGGAAACAAGGAGTGAGACCAATGCAGGTGGCACCGTTGCGAAGCTTGCCGTGTGCAGAACAGATCCAGCAGCATGTTTTAGCACTGGCTCTTCCCTGTGGCAGCAGAGTCCAATCATTCGTGCAATGAAAACTGGGCAGCCGGACGGCCTGGAGCAGGCATCAAGGATGTATTCAAATGCACTTTGAGGTTGGAAACAAGGAGTGAGACCAATGCAGGTGGCACCTTTTCGAAGCTTACCATGTGCAGAAGAGGTCCAGCAGCACTTTTCATTCCTGGCCCTCTCCCTGTCGTAGGAGAGTCCAATCATTCGTGCACTAAAAACTGGGCAGCCGGACGGCCTGGAGAAGGCATCAAGGATGTATTCAAATGCCCTTTGAGGTGGGAAAGCAAGGAGTGAGAGCAATACAGGTGGCACCGTTGCGAAGTTTACCGCGTGCAGAAGAGGTCCAGCAGCATCTTTCAGTCCTGGCACTTCGCCTGTGGGAGCAGTGTGCAATCATTCGTGCACTGAAAACTTGGCAGCCGCCCAGCCTGGAGCAGGCATCAAGGATGTATTCAAATGCACTTTGAGGTGGGAAAGCAAGGAGTGCGAGCAATACAGGTGGCACCGTTGCGAAGCTTACCGTGTGCAGGAGAGGTCCAGCAGCAACTTTCAGTCCTGGCTCTTCGCCTGTCGGAGCGCAGTCCAAACATTCGTGCCCTGAAACCTGGGCAGCCGGCCAGCCTGGAGCAGGCATCAAGGATGTATTCAAATGCACTTTGAGGTGGGAAAGCAAGGAGTGAGAGCAATACAGGTGGCACCGTTGCGAAGCTTACCATGTGCAGAAGAGGTCCAGCAGCACTTTTCATTCCTGGCCCTCTCCCTGTGGTAGGAGAGTCCAATCATTCGTGCACTGAAAACTGGGCAGCCGGACGGCCTGGAGCAGGCATCAAGGATGTATTCAAATGCACTTTGAGGTGGAAAAGCAAGGAGTGAGAGCAATACAGGTGGCACCTTTGCGAAGCTTACCATGTGCAGAAGAGATCCAGCAGCATCATTCATTTGTGGCTCTTTGCCTGTGGGAGCAGAGTCCAATCATTCGTGCACTGAAAACTGGGCAGCCGGACGGCCTGGAGCAGGCATCAAGGATGAATTCAAATGCACTTTGAGGTGGGAAACAAGGAGTGAGACCAATGCAGGTGGCACCGTTTCGAAGCTTACCGTGTGCAGAAGAGGTCCAGCAGCATCTTTCAGTCCTGGCACTTCGCCTGTGGCAGCACAGTCCAATTATACGTGCACTGAAAACTGGGCAGCCGGCCAGCCTGGAGCAGGCATCAAGGATGTATTCAAATGCCCTTTGAGGTGGGAAAACAAGGAGTGAGAGCAATACAGGTGGCACCGTTGCAAAGCTTTCCGTGTGCAGAAGAGGTCCAGCAGCATCTTTCTCTCCTGGCTCTTCGCCTGTGGGAGCAGAGTCCAATAATTCATGCACTGAAAACTGGGCAGCCGGACGGCCTGGAGCAGGCATCATGGATGTATTCAAATGCACTTTGAGGTGGGAAACAAGGAGTGAGAGCAATGCAGGTGGCACCGTTTCGAAGCTTACCGTGTGCAGAAGAGATCCAGCAGCATCTTTCAGTCCTGGCCCTCTCCCTGTGGTAGGAGAGTCCAATCATTCGTGCAATGAAAACTGGGCAGCCTTAAGGCCTGGAGCAGGCATCAAGGATGTATTCAAATGCACTTTGAGGTGGAAAAGCAAGGAGTGAGAGCAATACAGGTGGCACCGTTGCGAAGCTTACCATGTGCAGAAGAGGTCCAGCAGCACTTTTCATTCCTGGCCCTATCCCTGTGGTAGGAGAGTCCAATCATTCGTGCACTGAAAACTGGGCAGCCGGACGGCCTGGAGCAGGCATCAAGGATGTATTCAAATGCACTTTGAGGTGGGAAACAAGGAGTGAGACCAATGCAGGTGGCACCGTTTCGAAGCTTACCGTGTGCAGAAGAGATCCAGCAGCATCTTTCATTCCTGGCACTTCGCCTGTGGGAGCAGAGTCCAATCATTCGTGCACTGAAAACTGGGCAGCAGGACGGCCTGGAGCAGGCATCAAGGATGTATTCAAATGCACTTTGAGGTGGGAAAGCAAGGAGTGAGAGCAATACAGGTGGCACCTTTGCGAATCTTACCATGTGCAGAAGAGATCCAGCAGCATCATTCATTTGTGGCTCTTCGCCTGTGGGAGCAGAGTCCAATCATTCGTGCACTGAAAACTGGGCAGCCGGACGGCCTGGAGCAGGCATCAAGGATGTATTCAAATGCACTTTGAGGTGGGAAACAAGGAGTGAGAGCAATACAGGTGGAACCGTTGCGAAGCTTACCGTGTGCAGGAGAGGTCCAGCAGCAACTTTCAGTCCTGGCTCTTCGCCTGTGGGAGCAGAGTCCAATCATTCGTGCACTGAAAACTGGGCAGCCGGACGGCATGGAGCAGGCATCATGGATGTATTCAAATGCACTTTGAGGTGGGAAATCAAGGAGTGAGAGCAATACAGGTGGCACCTTTGCGAAGCTTACCATGTGCAGAAGAGATCCAGCAGCATCATTCATTTGTGGCTCTTCGCCTGTGGCAGGAGAGTCCAATCATTCGTGCACTGAAAACTGGGCAGCCGGACGGCCTGGAGCAGGCATCAAGGATGTATTCAAATGCACTTTGAGGTGGGAAACAAGGAGTGAGACCAATGCAGGTGGCACCGTTGCGAAGCTTACAGTGTGCAGAACAGATCCAGCAGCATGTTTTAGCACTGGCCCTTCGCCTGTGGCAGGAGAGTCCAATCATTCGTGCACTGAAAACTGGGCAGCCGGACGGCCTGGAGCAGGCATCAAGGATGTATTCAAATGCACTTTGAGGTTGGAAACAAAGAGTGAGACCAATGCAGGTGGCAACTTTGCAAAGCTTACCATGTGCAGAAGAGGTCCAGCAGCACTTTTCATTCCTGGCCCTTTCCCTGTGGAAGCAGAGGCAATCATTCGTGCACTGAAAACTGGGCGTCCGGACGGCATGGAGCAGGCATCAAGGATGTATTCAAATGCACTTTGAGTTGGGAAACAAGGAGTGAGACCAATGCAGGTGGCACCGTTGCGAAGCTTACCGTATGCAGAAGAGATCCAGCAGCATCTTTCAGTCCTGGCTCTTCGCCTGTGGCAGGAGAGTCCAATCATTCGTGCACTGAAAACTGGGCAGCAGGACGGCCTGGAGCAGGCATCAAGGATGTATTCAAATGCCCTTGGAGGTGGGAAAGCAAGGAGTGAGAGCAATACAGGTGGCACCGTTGCAAAGCTTTCCGTGTGCAGAAGAGGTCCAGCAGCATCTTTCAGTCCTGGCACTTCGCCTGTGGCAGCACAGTCCAATCATTCGTGCACTGAAAACTGGGCAGCAGGACGGCCTGGAGCAGGCATCAAGGATGTATTCAAATGCCCTTTGAGGTGGGAAAGCAAGGAGTGAGAGCAATAAAGGTGGCACCTTTGCGAAGCTTACCATGTGCAGAGGAGATCCAGCAGCATCATTCATTTGTGGCTCTTTGCCTGTGGGAGCAGAGTCCAATCATTCGTGCACCGAAAACTGGGCAGACGGACGGCCTGGGGCAGGCATCAAGGATGTATTCAAATGCACTTTGAGGTTGGAAAGAAATGACTGAGAGCAATACAGGTGGCACCGTTGCGAAGCTTACCGTGTGCAGAACAGATCCAGCAGCATGTTTTAGCACTGGCTCTTCGCCTGTGGCAGCAGAGTCCAATCATTCGTGCACTGAAAACTGGGCAGCCGGACGGCATGGAGCAGGCATCAAGGATGTATTCAAATGCACTTTGAGGTTGGAAACAAGGAGTGAGACCAATGCAGGTGGCAACTTTGCAAAGCTTACCATGTGCAGAAGAAGTCCAGCAGCAATTTTCATTCCTGGCCCTTTCCCTGTGGAAGCAGAGTCCAATCATTCGTGCACTGAAAATTGGGCAGCCGGACGGCCTGGAGCAGGCATCAAGGATGTATTCAAATGCACTTTGAGGTGGGAAATCAAGGAGTGAGAGCAATACAGGTGGCACCATTCCGAAGCTTACCGTGTGCAGGAGAGGTCCAGCAGCAACTTTCAGTCCTGGCTCTTCGCCTGTCGGAGCGGAGTCCAAATATTCGTGCCCTGAAACCTGGACAGCCGGCCAGCCTGGAGCAGGCATCAAGGATGTATTCAAATGCACTTTGAGGTGGGAAATCAAGGAGTGAGAGCAATACAGGTGGCACCGTTGCGAAGCTTACCATGTGCAGGAGAGGTTCAGCAGCATCTTTCAGTCCTGGCTCTTCGCCTGTGGGAGCAGAGTCCAATCATTCGTGCACTGAAAACTGGGCAGCTGGACGGCCTGGAGCAGGCATCAAGGATGTATTCAAATGCACTTTGAGGTGGGAAACAAGGACTGAGACCAATGCAGGTGGCACCGTTGCGAAGCTTACCGTATGCAGAAGAGATCCAGCAGCATCATTCATTTGTGGCTCTTCGCCTGTGGGAGCAGAGTCCAATCATTCGTGCACTGAAAATTGGGCAGCCAGACGGCCTGGAGCAGGCATCAAGGATGTATTCAAATGCACTTTGAGGTGGGAAAGCAAGGAGTGAGAGCAATACAGGTGGCACCTTTGCGAAGCTTACCATGTGCAGAAGAGATCCAGCAGCATCATTCATTTGTGGCTCTTCGCCTGTGGGAGCAGAGTCCAATCATTCGTGCACTGAAAACTGGGCAGCCGGACGGCCTGGAGCAGGCATCAAGGATGTATTCAAATGCCCTTTGAGGTGGGAAAACAAGGAGTGAGAGCAATACAGGTGGCACCGTTGCAAAGCTTTCCGTGTGCAGAAGAGGTCCAGCAGCATCTTTCTCTCCTGGCTCTTCGCCTGTGGGAGCAGAGTCCAATAATTCATGCACTGAAAACTGGGCAGCCGGACGGCCTGGAGCAGGCATCAAGGATGTATTCAAATGCACTTTGAGGTGGGAAACAAGGAGTGAGAGCAATGCAGGTGGCACCGTTTCGAAGCTTACCGTGTGCAGAAGAGATCCAGCAGCATCTTTCAGTCCTGGCCCTCTCCCTGTGGTAGGAGAGTCCAATCATTCGTGCACTGAAAACTGGGCAGCCTTAAGGCCTGGAGCAGGCATCAAGGATGTATTCAAATGCACTTTGAGGTGGAAAAGCAAGGAGTGAGAGCAATACAGGTGGCACCGTTGCGAAGCTTACCATGTGCAGAAGAGGTCCAGCAGCACTTTTCATTCCTGGCCCTCTCCCTGTGGTAGGAGAGTCCAATCATTCGTGCACTGAAAACTGGGCAGCCGGACGGCCTGGAGCAGGCATCAAGGATGTATTCAAATGCACTTTGAGGTGGGAAACAAGGAGTGAGACCAATGCAGGTGGCACCGTTTCGAAGCTTACCGTGTGCAGAAGAGATCCAGCAGCATCTTTCAGTCCTGGCACTTCGCCTGTGGCAGCAGAGTCCAATCATTCGTGCACTGAAAACTGGGCAGCAGGACGGCCTGGAGCAGGCATCAAGGATGTATTCAAATGCACTTTGAGGTGGGAAAGCAAGGAGTGAGAGCAATACAGGTGGCACCTTTGCGAAGCTTACCATGTGCAGAAGAGATCCAGCAGCATCATTCATTTGTGGCTCTTCGCCTGTGGGAGCAGAGTCCAATCATTCGTGCACTGAAAACTGGGCAGCCGGACGGCCTGGAGCAGGCATCAAGGATGTATTCAAATGCACTTTGAGGTGGGAAACAAGGAGTGAGAGCAATACAGGTGGAACCGTTGCGAAGCTTACCGTGTGCAGGAGAGGTCCAGCAGCAACTTTCAGTCCTGGCTCTTCGCCTGTGGGAGCAGAGTCCAATCATTCGTGCACTGAAAACTGGGCAGCCGGACGGCATGGAGCAGGCATCATGGATGTATTCAAATGCACTTTGAGGTGGGAAATCAAGGAGTGAGAGCAATACAGGTGGCACCTTTGCGAAGCTTACCATGTGCAGAAGAGATCCAGCAGCATCATTCATTTGTGGCTCTTCGCCTGTGGCAGGAGAGTCCAATCATTCGTGCACTGAAAACTGGGCAGCCGGACGGCCTGGAGCAGGCATCAAGGATGTATTCAAATGCACTTTGAGGTGGGAAACAAGGAGTGAGACCAATGCAGGTGGCACCGTTGCGAAGCTTACAGTGTGCAGAACAGATCCAGCAGCATGTTTTAGCACTGGCCCTTCGCCTGTGGCAGGAGAGTCCAATCATTCGTGCACTGAAAACTGGGCAGCCGGACGGCCTGGAGCAGGCATCAAGGATGTATTCAAATGCACTTTGAGGTTGGAAACAAAGAGTGAGACCAATGCAGGTGGCAACTTTGCAAAGCTTACCATGTGCAGAAGAGGTCCAGCAGCACTTTTCATTCCTGGCCCTTTCCCTGTGGAAGCAGAGGCAATCATTCGTGCACTGAAATCTGGGCGTCCGGACGGCATGGAGCAGGCATCAAGGATGTATTCAAATGCACTTTGAGTTGGGAAACAAGGAGTGAGACCAATGCAGGTGGCACCGTTGCGAAGCTTACCGTATGCAGAAGAGATCCAGCAGCATCTTTCAGTCCTGGCTCTTCGCCTGTGGCAGGAGAGTCCAATCATTCGTGCACTGAAAACTGGGCAGCAGGACGGCCTGGAGCAGGCATCAAGGATGTATTCAAATGCCCTTGGAGGTGGGAAAGCAAGGAGTGAGAGCAATACAGGTGGCACCGTTGCAAAGCTTTCCGTGTGCAGAAGAGGTCCAGCAGCATCTTTCAGTCCTGGCACTTCGCCTGTGGCAGCACAGTCCAATCATTCGTGCACTGAAAACTGGGCAGCAGGACGGCCTGGAGCAGGCATCAAGGATGTATTCAAATGCCCTTTGAGGTGGGAAAGCAAGGAGTGAGAGCAATAAAGGTGGCACCTTTGCGAAGCTTACCATGTGCAGAGGAGATCCAGCAGCATCATTCATTTGTGGCTCTTTGCCTGTGGGAGCAGAGTCCAATCATTCGTGCACCGAAAACTGGGCAGACGGACGGCCTGGGGCAGGCATCAAGGATGTATTCAAATGCACTTTGAGGTTGGAAAGAAATGACTGAGAGCAATACAGGTGGCACCGTTGCGAAGCTTACCGTGTGCAGAACAGATCCAGCAGCATGTTTTAGCACTGGCTCTTCGCCTGTGGCAGCAGAGTCCAATCATTCGTGCACTGAAAACTGGGCAGCCGGACGGCATGGAGCAGGCATCAAGGATGTATTCAAATGCACTTTGAGGTTGGAAACAAGGAGTGAGACCAATGCAGGTGGCAACTTTGCAAAGCTTACCATGTGCAGAAGAGGTCCAGCAGCAATTTTCATTCCTGGCCCTTTCCCTGTGGAAGCAGAGTCCAATCATTCGTGCACTGAAAATTGGGCAGCCGGACGGCCTGGAGCAGGCATCAAGGATGTATTCAAATGCACTTTGAGGTGGGAAATCAAGGAGTGAGAGCAATACAGGTGGCACCATTCCGAAGCTTACCGTGTGCAGGAGAGGTCCAGCAGCAACTTTCAGTCCTGGCTCTTCGCCTGTCGGAGCGGAGTCCAAATATTCGTGCCCTGAAACCTGGACAGCCGGCCAGCCTGGAGCAGGCATCAAGGATGTATTCAAATGCACTTTGAGGTGGGAAATCAAGGAGTGAGAGCAATACAGGTGGCACCGTTGCGAAGCTTACCATGTGCAGGAGAGGTTCAGCAGCATCTTTCAGTCCTGGCTCTTCGCCTGTGGGAGCAGAGTCCAATCATTCGTGCACTGAAAACTGGGCAGCTGGACGGCCTGGAGCAGGCATCAAGGATGTATTCAAATGCACTTTGAGGTGGGAAACAAGGACTGAGACCAATGCAGGTGGCACCGTTGCGAAGCTTACCGTATGCAGAAGAGATCCAGCAGCATCTTTCAGTCCTGGCTCTTCGCCTGTGGGAGCAGAGTCCAATCATTCGTGCACTGAAAATTGGGCAGCCAGACGGCCTGGAGCAGGCATCAAGGATGTATTCAAATGCACTTTGAGGTGGGAAAGCAAGGAGTGAGAGCAATACAGGTGGCACCTTTGCGAAGCTTACCATGTGCAGAAGAGATCCAGCAGCATCATTCATTTGTGGCTCTTCGCCTGTGGGAGCAGAGTCCAATCATTCGTGCACTGAAAACTGGGCAGCCGGACGGCCTGGAGCAGGCATCAAGGATGTATTCAAATGCCCTTTGAGGTGGGAAATCAAGGAGTGAGAGCAATACAGGTGGCACCGTTGCGAAGCTTACCGTGTGCAGGAGAGGTCCAGCAGCAACTTTCAGTCCTGGCTCTTCGCCTGTGGGAGCAGAGTCCAATCATTCGTGCACTGAAAACTGGGCAGCCGGACGGCATGGAGCAGGCATCATGGATGTATTCAAATGCACTTTGAGGTGGGAAATCAAGGAGTGAGAGCAATACAGGTGGCACCTTTGCGAAGCTTACCATGTGCAGAAGAGATCCAGCAGCATCATTCATTTGTGGCTCTTCGCCTGTGGGAGCAGAGTCCAATCATTCGTGCACTGAAAACTGGGCAGCCGGACGGCCTGGAGCAGGCATCAAGGATGTATTCAAATGCACTTTGAGGTGGGAAACAAGGAGTGAGACCAATGCAGGTGGCACCGTTGCGAAGCTTACAGTGTGCAGAACAGATCCAGCAGCATGTTTTAGCACTGGCCCTTCGCCTGTGGCAGGAGAGTCCAATCATTCGTGCACTGAAAACTGGGCAGCCGGACGGCCTGGAGCAGGCATCAAGGATGTATTCAAATGCACTTTGAGGTTGGAAACAAGGAGTGAGACCAATGCAGGTGGCAACTTTGCAAAGCTTACCATGTGCAGAAGAGGTCCAGCAGCACTTTTCATTCCTGGCCCTTTCCCTGCGGAAGCAGAGTGCAATCATTCGTGCACTGAAAACTGGGCGGCCGGACGGCCTGGAGCAGGCATCAAGGATGTATTCAAATGCACTTTGAGTTGGGAAACAAGGAGTGAGACCAATGCAGGTGGCACCATTGCGAAGCTTACCGTATGCAGAAGAGATCCAGCAGCATCTTTCAGTCCTGGCTCTTCGCCTGTGGCAGGAGAGTCCAATCATTCGTGCACTGACAACTGGGCAGCCGGACGGCCTGGAGCAGGCATCAAGGATGTATTCAAATGCCCTTTGAGGTGGGAAAGCAAGGACTGAGAGCAATACAGGTGGCACCGTTGCGAAGTTTACCGCGTGCAGGAGAGGTCCAGCAGCATCTTTCAGTCCTGGCACTTCGCCTGTGGGAGCAGAGTCCAATCATTCGTGCACTGAAAACTTGGCAGCCGGCCAGCCTGGAGCAGGCATCAAGGATGTATTCAAATGCCCTTGGAGGTGGGAAAGCAAGGAGTGAGAGCAATACAGGTGGCACCGTTGCAAAGCTTTCCGTGTGCAGAAGAGGTCCAGCAGCATCTTTCAGTCCTGGCACTTCGCCTGTGGCAGCACAGTCCAATCATTCGTGCACTGAAAACTGGGCAGCAGGACGGCCTGGAGCAGGCATCAAGGATGTATTCAAACGCCCTTTGAGGTGGGAAAGCAAGGAGTGAGAGCAATAAAGGTGGCACCTTTGCGAAGCTTACCATGTGCAGAGGAGATCCAGCAGCATCATTCATTTGTGGCTCTTCGCCTGTGGGAGCAGAGTCCAATCATTCGTGCACCGAAAACTGGGCAGCCGGACGGCCTGGGGCAGGCATCAAGGATGTATTCAAATGCACTTTGAGGTGGGAAAGAAATGACTGAGAGCAATACAGGTGGCACCGTTGCGAAGATTACCGTGTGCAGAACAGATCCAGCAGCATGTTTTAGCACTGGCTCTTCGCCTGTGGCAGCAGAGTCCAATCATTCGTGCACTGAAAACTGGGCAGCCGGACGGCATGGAGCAGGCATCAAGGATGTATTCAAATGCACTTTGAGGTTGGAAACAAGGAGTGAGACCAATGCAGGTGGCAAATTTGCAAAGCTTACCATGTGCAGAAGAGGTCCAGCAGCACTTTTCATTCCTGGCCCTTTCCCTGTGGAAGCAGAGTGCAATCATTAATGCACTGAAAACTGGGCGGCCGGACGGCCTGGAGCAGGCATCAAGGATGTATTCAAATGCCCGTTGAGGTGGGAAAGCAATGAGTGAGAGCAATACAGGTGTCACCGTTGCAAAGCTTACCGTATGCAGAAGAGATCCACAGCATCTTTGAGTCCTGGCTCTTCGCCTGTGGGAGCAGAGTCCAATCATTCGTACACTGAAAACTGGGCAGCTGGACGGCCTGGAGCAGGCATCAAGGATGTATTCAAATGCACTTTGAGGTGGGAAATCAAGGAGTGAGAGCAATACAGGTGGCACCGTTGCGAAGCTTACCGTGTGCAGAAGAGGTCCAGCAGCAACTTTCAGTCCTGGCTCTTCGCCTGTCGGAGCGGAGTCGAAACATTCGTGCCCTGAAACCTGGGCAGCCGGCCAGCCTGGAGCAGGCATCAAGGATGTATTCAAATGCACTTTGAGGTGGGAAAGCAAGGAGTGAGAGCAATACAGGTGGCACCGTTGCGAAGCTTCCCATGTGCAGGAGAGGTTTAGAAGCATCTTTCAGTCCTGGCTCTTCGCCTGTGGGAGCAGAGTCCAATCATTCGTGCACTGAAAACTGGGCAGCCGGACGGCCTGGAGCAGGCATCATGGATGTATTCAAATGCACTTTGAGGTGGGAAAGAAATGACTGAGAGCAATACAGGTGGCACCTTTGCGAAGCTTACCATGTGCAGAAGAGATCCAGCAGCATCATTCATTTGTGGCTCTTCGCCTGTGGGAGCAGAGTCCAATCATTCGTGCACTGAAAACTGGGCAGCTGGACGGCCTGGAGCAGGCATCAAGGATGTATTCAAATGCACTTTGAGGTGGGAAACAAGGACTGAGACCAATGCAGGTGGCACCGTTGCGAAGCTTGCCGTGTGCAGAACAGATCCAGCAGTATGTTTTAGCACTGGCTCTTCCCTGTGGCAGCAGAGTCCAATCATTCGTGCAATGAAAACTGGGCAGCCGGACGGCCTGGAGCAGGCATCAAGGATGTATTCAAATGCACTTTGAGGTTGGAAACAAGAAGTGAGACCAATGCAGGTGGCACCTTTTCGAAGCTTACCATGTGCAGAAGAGGTCCAGCAGCGCTTTTCATTCCTGGCCCTCTCCCTGTGGTAGGAGAGTCCAATCATTCGTGCACTAAAAACTGGGCAGCCGGACGGCCTGGAGCAGGCATCAAGGATGTATTCAAATGCACTTTGAGGTGGGAAAGCAAGGAGTGAGAGCAATACGGGTGGCACCTTTTCGAAGCTTACCATGTGCAGAAGAGATCCAGCAGCATCATTCATTTGTGGCTCTTCGCCTGTGGGAGCAGAGTCCAATCATTCGCGCACTGAAAACTGGGCAGCCTTACGGCCTGGAGCGGGCATCAAGGATGTATTCAAATGCACTTTGAGGTGGGAAACAAGGAGTGAGACCAATGCAGGTGGCACCGTTTCGAAGCTTACCGTGTGCAGAAGAGATCCAGCAGCATCTTTCTCTCCTGGCACTTCGCCTGTGGGAGCAGAGTGCAATCATTCGTGCACTGAAAACTTGGCAGCCGGCCAGCCTGGAGCAGGCATCAAGGATGTATTCAAATGCACTTTGAGGTGGGAAAGCAAGGAGTGAGAGCAATACAGGTGGCACCTTTGCGAAGCTTACCATGTGCAGAAGAGATCCAGAAGCATCATTCATTTGTGGCTCTTCGCCTGTGGGAGCAGAGTCCAATCATTCGTGCACTGAAAACTGGGCAGCCGGACGGCCTGGAGCAGGCATCAAGGATGTATTCAAATGCACTTTGAGGTGGGAAATCAAGGAGTGAGAGCAATACAGGTGGCACCCTTGCGAAGCTTACCGTGTGCAGGAGAGGTCCAGCAGCAACTTTCAGTCCTGGCTCTTCGCCAGTCGGTGCGGAGTTCAAACATTCGTGCCCTGAAACCTAGGCAGCCGGCCAGCCTGGAGCAGGCATCAAGGATGTATTCAAATGCACTTTGAGGTGAGAAAGCAAGGAGTGGGAGCAATACAGGTGGCACCGTTGCGAAGCTTACCATGTGCAGAAGAGGTCCAGCAGCACTTTTCATTCCTGGCCCTCTCCCTGTGGTAGGAGAGTTCAATCATTCGTGCACTGAAAACTGGGCAGCCAGACGGCCTGGAGCAGGCATCAAGGATGTATTCAAATGCACTTTGAGGTGGAAAAGCAAGGAGTGAGAGCAATACAGGTGGCACCTTTGCGAAGCTTACCATGTGCAGAAGAGATCCAGAAGCATCATTCATTTGTGGCTCTTCGCCTGTGGGAGCAGAGTCCAATCATTCGTGTACTGAAAACTGGGCAGCCGGACGGCCTGGAGCAGGCATCAAGGATGTATTCAAATGCACTTTGAGGTGGGAAACAAGGAGTGAGACCAATGCAGGTGGCACCGTTTCGAAGCTTACCGTGTGCAGAAGAGATCCAGCAGCATCTTTCAGTCCTGGCACTTCGCCTGTGGCAGCAGAGTCCAATCATTCGTGCACTGAAAACTGGGCAGCCGGCCAGCCTGGAGCAGGCATCAAGGATGTATTCAAATGCCCTTTGAGGTGGGAAAGCAAGAAGTGAGAGCAATACAGGTGGCACCGTTTCAAAGCTTTCTGTGTGCAGAAGAGGTCCAGCAGCATCTTTCAGTCCTGGCACTTTGCCTGTGTAAGCAGAGTCCAATCATTCGTGCACTGAAAACTGGGCAGCAGGACGGCCTGGAGCAGGCATCAAGGATGTATTCAAATGCACTTTGAGGTGGGAAAGCAAGGAGTGAGAGCAATACAGGTGGCACCTTTGCGAAGCTTACCATGTGCAGAAGAGATCCAGCAGCATCATTCATTTGTGGCTCTTCGCCTGTGGGAGCAGAGTCCAATCATTCGTGCACTGAAAACTGGGCAGCAGGACGGCCTGGAGCAGGCATCAAGGATGCATTCAAATGCACTTTGAGGTGGGAAATCAAGGAGTGAGAGCAATACAGGTGGCACCGTTGCGAAGCTTACCGTGTGCAGGAGAGGTCCAGCAGCAACTTTCAGTCCTGGCTCTTCGCCTGTTGGAGCAGAGTCCAATCATTCGTGCACTGAAAACTGGGCAGCCGGACGGCCTGGAGCAGGCATCATGGATGTATTCACATGCACTTTGAGGTGGGAAATCAAGGAGTGAGAGCAATACAGGAGGCACCTTTGCGAAGCTTACCATGTGCAGAAGAGATCCAGCAGCATCATTCATTTGTGGCTCTTCGCCAGTGGGAGCAGAGTCCAATCATTCGTGCACTGAAAACTGGGCAGCCGGACGGCCTGGAGCAGGCATCAAGGATGTATTCAAATGCACTTTGAGGTGGGAAACAAGGAGTGAGACCAATGCAGGTGTCACCGTTGCGAAGCTTACAGTGTGCAGAACAGATCCAGCAGCATGTTTTAGCACTGGCCCTTCGTCTGTGGCAGGAGAGTCCAATCATTCGTGCACTGAAAACTGGGCAGCCGGACGGCCTGGAGCAGGCATCAAGGATGTATTCAAATGCACTTTGAGGTTGGAAACAAGGAGTGAGACCAATGCAGGTGGCAACTTTGCAAAGCTTACCATGTGCAGAAGAGGTCCAGCAGCACTTTTCATTCCTGGCCCTTTCCCTGTGGAAGCAGAGTGCAATCATTCGTGCACTGAAAACTGGGCGGCCGGACGGCATGGAGCAGGCATCAAGGATGTATTCAAATGCACTTTGAGTTGGGAAACAAGGAGTGAGACCAATGCAGGTGGCACCGTTGCGAAGCTTACCGTATGCAGAAGAGATCCAGCAGCATCTTTCAGTCCTGGCTCTTCGCCTGTGGGAGCAGAGTCCAATCATTCGTGCACTGAAAACTGGGCAGCCGGACGGCCTGGAGCAGGCATCAAGGATGTATTCAAATGCCCTTTGAGGTGGGAAAGCAAGGAGTGAGAGCAATACAGGTGGCACTGTTGCGAAGTTTACCGTGTGCAGAAGAGATCCAGCAGCATCTTTCTCCCCTGGCACTTCGCCTGTGGGAGCAGAGTGCAATAATTCATGCACTGAAAACTTGGCAGCCGGCCAGCCTGGAGCAGGCATCAAGGATGTATTCAAACGCCCTTGGAGGTGGGAAAGCAAGGAGTGAGAGCAATACAGGTGGCACCGTTGCAAAGCTTTCCGTGTGCAGAAGAGGTCCAGCAGCATCTTTCAGTCCTGGCACTTCGCCTGTGGCAGCACAGTCCAATCATTCGTGCACTGAAAACTGGGCAGCCGGCCAGCCTGGAGCAGGCATCAAGGATGTATTCAAATGCCCTTTGAGGTGGGAAAGCAAGGAGTGAGAGCAATAAAGGTGGCACCTTTGCGAAGCTTACCATGTGCAGAGGAGATCCAGCAGCATCATTCATTTGTGGCTCTTTGCCTGTGGGAGCAGAGTCCAATCATTCGTGCACCGAAAACTGGGCAGCCGGACGGCCTGGGGCAGGCATCAAGGATGTATTCAAATGCACTTTGAGGTGGGAAAGAAATGACTGAGAGCAATACAGGTGGCACCGTTGCGAAGCTTACCGTGTGCAGAACAGATCCAGCAGCATGTTTTAGCACTGGCTCTTCGCCTGTGGGAGCAGAGTCCAAACATTCGTGCCCTGAAACCTGGGCAGCCGGCCAGCCTGGAGCAGGCATCAAGGATGTATTCAAATGCACTTTGAGGTGGGAAAGCAAGGAGTGAGAGCAATACAGGTGGCACCGTTGCGAAGCTTACCATGTGCAGGAGAGGTTCAGCAGCATCTTTCAGTCCTGGCTCTTCGCCTGTGGGAGCAGAGTCCAATCATTCGCGCACTGAAAACTGGGCAGCCAGACGGCCTGGAGTAGGCATCATGGATGTATTCAAATGCACTTTGAGGTGGGAAAGCAAGGAGTGAGAGCAATACAGGTGGCACCTTTGCGAAGCTTACCATGGGCAGAAGAGATCCAGCAGCATCTTTCAGTCCTGGCACTTCGCCTGTGGGAGCAGAGTCCAATCATTCGTGCACTGAAAACTGGGCAGCCGGACGGCCTGGAGCAGGCATCATGGATGTATTCAAATGCACTTTGAGGTGGGAAAGCAAGGAGTGAGAGCAATACAGGTGGCACCTTTGCGAAGCTTACCATGTGCAGAAGAGATCCAGCAGCATCATTCATTTGTGGCTCTTCGCCTGTGGGAGCAGAGTCCAATCATTCGTGCACTGAAAACTGGGCAGCCGGACGGCCTGGAGCAGGCATCAAGGATGTATTCAAATGCACTTTGAGGTGGGAAACAAGGACTGAGACCAATGCAGGTGGCACCGTTGCGAAGCTTGCCGTGTGCAGAACAGATCCAGCAGCATGTTTTAGCACTGGCTCTTCCCTGTGGCAGCAGAGTCCAATCATTCGTGCAATGAAAACTGGGCAGCCGGACGGCCTGGAGCAGGCATCAAGGATGTATTCAAATGCACTTTGAGGTTGGAAACAAGGAGTGAGACCAATGCAGGTGGCACCGTTGCGAAGCTTACCATGTGCAGAAGAGGTCCAGCAGCACTTTTCATTCCTGGCCCTCTCCCTGTGGTAGGAGAGTCCAATCATTCGTGCACTAAAAACTGGGCAGCCGGACGGCCTGGAGCAGGCATCAAGGATGTATTCAAATGCACTTTGAGGTGGGAAAGCAAGGAGTGAGAGCAATACAGGTGGCACCTTTGCGAAGCTTACCATGTGCAGAAGAGATCCAGCAGCATCATTCATTTGTGGCTCTTCGCCTGTGGGAGCAGAGTGCAATCATTCGTGCACTGAAAACTGGGCAGCCTTACGGCCTGGAGCGGGCATCAAGGATGTATTCAAATGCACTTTGAGGTGGGAAACAAGGAGTGAGACCAATGCAGGTGGCACTGTTTCGAAGCTTACCGTGTGCAGAAGAGATCCAGCAGCATCTTTCTCCCCTGGCACTTCGCCTGTGGGAGCAGAGTGCAATCATTCGTGCACTGAAAACTTGGCAGCCGGCCAGCCTGGAGCAGGCATCAAGGATGTATTCAAATGCCCTTGGAGGTGGGAAAGAAAGGAGTGAGAGCAATACAGGTGGCACCGTTGCAAATCTTTCCGTGTGCAGAAGAGGTCCAGCAGCATCTTTCAGTCCTGGCACTTCGCCTGTGGCAGCACAGTCCAATCATTCGTGCACTGAAAACTGGGCAGCAGGACGGCCTGGAGCAGGCATCAAGGATGTATTCAAATGCCCTTTGAGGTGGGAAAGCAAGGAGTGAGAGCAATGCAGGTGGCACCTTTGCGAAGCTTACCATGTGCAGAGGAGATCCAGCAGCATCATTCATTTGTGGCTCTTTGCCTGTGGGAGCAGAGTCCAATCATTCGTGCACCGAAAACTGGGCAGCCGGACGGCCTGGGGCAGGCATCAAGGATGTATTCAAATGCACTTTGAGGTGGGAAAGAAATGACTGAGAGCAATACAGGTGGCACCGTTGCGAAGCTTACCGTGTGCAGAACAGATCCAGCAGCATGTTTTAGCACTGGCTCTTCGCCTGTGGCAGCAGAGTCCAATCATTCGTGCACTGAAAACTGGGCAGCCGGACGGCATGGAGCAGGCATCAAGGATGTATTCAAATGCACTTTGAGGTTGGAAACAAGGAGTGAGACCAATGCAGGTGGCACCGTTGCAAAGCTTACCATGTGCAGAAGAGGTCCAGCAGCACTTTTCATTCCTGGCCCCTTCCCTGTGGAAGCAGAGTGCAATCATTCGTGCACTGAAACCTGGGCGGCCGGACGGCCTGGAGCAGGCATCAAGGATGTATTCAAATGCCCGTTGAGGTGGGAAAGCAAGGAGTGAGAGCAATACAGGTGGCACCTTTGCGAAGCTTACCATGTGCAGAAGAGATCCAGAAGCATCATTCATTTGTGGCTCTACGCCTGTGGGAGCAGAGACCAATCATTCGTGCACTGAAAACTGGGCAGCCGGACGGCCTGGAGCAGGCATCAAGGATGTATTCAAATGCACTTTGAGGTGGGAAATCAAGGAGTGAGAGCAATACAGGTGGCACCATTGCGAAGCTTACCGTGTGCAGGAGAGGTCCAGCAGCAACTTTCAGTCCTGGCTCTTCGCCTGTCGGAGCGGAGTCCAAACATTCGTGCCCTGAAACCTGGACAGCCGGCCAGCCTGGAGCAGGCATCAAGGATGTATTCAAATGCACTTTGAGGTGGGAAAGCAAGGAGTTGGAGCAATACAGGTGGCGCCGTTGCGAAGCTTACCATGTTTAGGAGAGGTTCAGCAGCATCTTTCAGTCCTGGCTCTTCGCCTGTGGGAGCAGAGTCCAATCATTCGTGCACTGAAAACTGGGCAGCTGGACGGCCTGGAGCAGGCATCAAGGATGTATTCAAATGCCCTTTGAGGTGGGAAAGCAAGGAGTGAGAGCAATACAGGTGGCACCGTTGCAAAGCTTACCATGTGCAGAAGAGGTCCAGCAGCACTTTTCATTCCTGGCCCTCTCCCTGTGGTACGAGAGTCCAATCATTCGTGCACTGAAAACTGGGCAGCTGGACGGCCTGGAGCAGGCATCAAGGATGTATTCAAATGCACTTTGAGGTGGAAAAGCAAGGAGTGAGAGCAATGCAGGTGGCACCTTTGCGAAGCTTACCGTGTGCAGAAGAGATCCAGCAGCATCTTTCAGTCCTGGCTCTTCGCCTGTGGGAGCAGAGTCCAATCATTCGTGCACTGAAAACTGGGCAGCCGGACGGCCTGGAGCGGGCATCAAGGATGTATTCAAATGCACTTTGAGGTGGGAAAGTAATGACTGAGAGCAATACAGGCGGCACCGTTGCGAAGCTTACCGTGTGCAGAAGAGATCCAGCAGCATCTTTCAGTGCTGGCACTTCGCCTGTGGCAGCAGAGTCCAATCATTCGTGCACTGAAAACTTGGCAGCCGGCCAGCCTGGAGCAGGCATCAAGGATGTATTCAAATGCCCTTTGAGGTGGGAAAGCAAGAAGTGAGAGCAATACAGGTGGCACCGTTGCAAAGCTTTCTGTGTGCAGAAGAGGTCCAGCAGCATCTTTCAGTCCTGGCTCTTCGCCTGTGTGAGCAGAGTCCAATCATTCGTGCACTGAAAACTGGGCAGCAGGACGGCCTGGAGCAGGCATCAAGGATGTATTCAAATGCCCTTTGAGGTGGGAAAGCAAGGAGTGAGAGCAATACAGGTGGCACCTTTGCGAAGCTTACCATGTGCAGAAGAGATCCAGCAGCATCATTCATTTGTGGCTCTTCGCCTGTGGGAGCAGAGTCCAATCATTCGTGCACTGAAAACTGGGCAGCCGGACGGCCTGGAGCAGGCATCAAGGATGTATTCAAATGCACTTTGAGGTGGGAAATCAAGGAGTGAGAGCAATACAGGTGGCACCATTGCGAAGCTTACCGTGTGCAGGAGAGGTCCAGCAGCAACTTTCAGTCCTGGCTCTTCGCCTGTCGGAGCGGAGTCCAAACATTCGTGCTCTGAAACCTGGGCAGCCGGCCAGCCTGGAGCAGGCATCAAGGATGTATTCAAATGCACTTTGAGGTGGGAAAGCAAGGAGTGAGAGCAATACAGGTGGCACCGTTGCGAAGCTTACCATGTGCAGGAGAGGTTCAGAAGCATCTTTCAGTCCTGGCTCTTCGCCTGTGGGAGCAGAGTCTAATCATTCGTGCACTGAAAACTGGGCAGCCGGACGGCCTGGAGCAGGCATCATGGATGTATTCAAATGCACTTTGAGGTGGGAAAGCAAGGAGTGAGAGCAATACAGGTGGCACCTTTGCGAAGCTTACCATGTGCAGAAGAGGTCCAGCAGCACTTTTCATTCCTGGCCATCTCCCTGTGGTAGGAGAGTCCAATCATTCGTGCACTGAAAACTTGGCAGCCGGCCAGCCTGGAGCAGGCATCAAGGATGTATTCAAATGCACTTTGAGGTTGGAAACAAGGAGTGAGACCAATGCAGGTGGCACCGTTGCGAAGCTTACCATGTGCAGAAGAGGTCCAGCAGCACTCTTCATTCCTGGCCCTCTCCCTGTGGTAGGAGAGTCCAATCATTCGTGCACTAAAAACTGGGCAGCCGGACGGCCTGGAGCAGGCATCAAGGATGTATTCAAATGCACTTTGAGGTGGGAAAGCAAGGAGTGAGAGCAATACAGGTGGCACCTTTGCGAAGCTTACCATGTGCAGAAGAGATCCAGCAGCATCTTTCAGTCCTGGCTCTTCGCCTGTGGCAGGAGAGTCCAATCATTCGTGCACTGAAAACTGGGCAGCCTTATGGCCTGGAGCGGGCATCAAGGATGTATTCAAATGCGCTTTGAGGTGGGAAAGCAAGGAGTGAGAGCAATAGAGGTGGCACCTTTTCGAAGCTTACCATGTGCAGAAGAGATCCAGCAGCATCATTCATTTGTGGCTCTTCGCCTGTGGGAGCAGAGTGCAATCATTTGTGCACTGAAAACTGGGCAGCCTTACGGCCTGGAGCGGGCATCAAGGATGTATTCAAATGCACTTTGAGGTGGGAAACAAGGAGTGAGACCAATGCAGGTGGCACCGTTTCGAAGCTTACCGTGTGCAGAAGAGATCCAGCAGCATCTTTCTCTCCTGGCACTTCGCCTGTGGGAGCAGAGTGCAATCATTCGTGCACTGAAAACTTGGCAGCCGGCCAGCCTGGAGCAGGCATCAAGGATGTATTCAAATGCCCTTGGAGGTGGGAAAGCAAGGAGTGAGAGCAATACAGGTGGCACCGTTGCAAAGCTTTCCGTGTGCAGAAGAGGTCCAGCAGCATCTTTCAGTCCTGGCACTTCGCCTGTGGCAGCACAGTCCAATCATTCGTGCACTGAAAACTGGGCAGCAGGACGGCCTGGAGCAGGCATCAAAGATGTATTCAAATGCCCTTTGAGGTGGGAAAGCAAGGAGTGAGAGCAATACAGGTGGCACCTTTGCGAAGCTTACCATGTGCAGAAGAGGTCCAGCAGCACTTTTCATTCCTGGCCATCTCCCTGTGGTAGGAGAGTCCAATCATTCGTGCACTGAAAACTGGGCAGCCGGACGGCCTGGAGCAGGCATCAAGGATGTATTCAAATGCCCTTGGAGGTGGGAAAGCAAGGAGTGAGAGCAATAAAGGTGGCACCTTTGCGAAGCTTACCATGTGCAGAGGAGATCCAGCAGCATCATTCATTTGTGGCTCTTTGCCTGTGGGAGCAGAGTCCAATCATTCGTGCACCGAAAACTGGGCAGCCGGACGGCCTGGGGCAGGCATTAAGGATGTATTCAAATGCACTTTGAGGTGGGAAAGAAATGACTGAGAGCAATACAGGTGGCACCGTTGCGAAGCTTACCGTGTGCAGAACAGATCCAGCAGCATGTTTTAGCACTGGCTCTTCGCCTGTGGCAGCAGAGTCCAATCATTCGTGCACTGAAAACTGGGCAGCCGGACGGCATGGAGCAGGCATCAAGGATGTATTCAAATGCACTTTGAGGTTGGAAACAAGGAGTAAGACCAATGCAGGTGGCAACTTTGCAAAGCTTACCATGTGCAGAAGAGGTCCAGCAGCACTTTTCATTCCTGGCCCTTTCCCTGTGGAAGCAGAGTGCAATCATTCGTGCACTGAAAATTGGGCAGCCGGACGGCCTGGAGCAGGCATCAAGGATGTATTCAAATGCACTTTGAGGTGGGAAAGCAAGGAGTGAGAGCAATACAGGTGGCACCGTTGCGAAGCTTACCGTGTGCAGGAGAGGTCCAGCAGCAACTTTCAGTCCTGGCTCTTCGCCTGTCGGAGCGGAGTCCAAACATTCGTGCCCTGAAACCAGGGCAGCCGGCCAGCCTGGAGCAGGCATCAAGGATGTATTCAAATGCACTTTGAGGTGGGAAAGCAAGGAGTGAGAGCAATACAGGTGTCACCGTTGCGAAGCTTACCATGTGCAGGAGAGGTGCAGCAGCACTTTTCATTCCTGGCCCTCTCCCTGTGGTAGGAGAGTCCAATCATTCGTGCACTAAAAACTGGGCAGCCGGACGGCCTGGAGCAGGCATCAAGGATGTATTCAAATGCCCGTTGAGGTGGGAAAGCAACGAGTGAGAGCAATACAGGTGTCACCGTTGCAAAGCTTACCGTATGCAGAAGAGATCCAGCAGCATCTTTCAGTCCTGGCTCTTCGCCTGTGGGAGCAGAGTCCAATCATTCGTGCACTGAAAATTCTGCAGCCGGACGGCCTGGAGCAGGCATCAAGGATGTATTCAAATGCACTTTGAGGTGGGAAAGCAAGGAGTGAGAGCAATACAGGTGGCACCGTTGCGAAGCTTACCATGTGCAGGAGAGGTTCAGAAGCATCTTTCAGTCCTGGCTCTTCGCCTGTGGGAGCAGAGTAAAATCATTCGTGCACTGAAAACTGGGCAGCCGGACGGCCTGGAGCAGGCATCATGGATGTATTCAAATGCACTTTGAGGTGGGAAAGCAAGGAGTGAGAGCAATACAGGTGGCACCTTTGCGAAGCTTACCATGTGCAGAAGAGATCCAGCAGCATCATTCATTTGTGGCTCTTCGCCTGTGGCAGGAGAGTCCAATCATTCGTGCACTGAAAACTGGGCAGCCGGACGGCCTGGAGCAGGCATCAAGGATGTATTCAAATGCACTTTGAGGTTGGAAACAAGGAGTGAGACCAATGCAGGTGGCACCGTTGCGAAGCTTGCCGTGTGCAGAACAGATCCAGCAGCATGTTTTAGCACTGGCTCTTCCCTGTGGCAGCAGAGTCCAATCATTCGTGCAATGAAAACCGGGCAGCCGGACGGCCTGGAGCAGGCATCAAGGATGTATTCAAATGCACTTTGAGGTGGGAAAGCAAGGAGTGAGAGCAATACAGGTGGCGCCGTTGCGAAGCTTACCATGTTTAGGAGAGGTTCAGCAGCATCTTTCAGTCCTGGCTCTTCGCCTGTGGGAGCAGAGTCCAATCATTCGTGCACTGAAAACTGGGCAGCCGGACGGCCTGGAGCAGGCATCATGGATGTATTCAAATGCACTTTGAGGTGGGAAAGCAAGGAGTGAGAGCAATACAGGTGGCACCTTTGCGAAGCTTACCATGTGCAGAAGAGATCCAGCTGCATCATTCAGTCCTGGCACTTCGCCTGTGGCAGCAGAGTCCAATCATTCGTGCACTGAAAACTGGGCAGCTGGACGGCCTGGAGCAGGCATCAAGGATGTATTCAAATGCCCTTTGAGGTGGGAAAGCAAGAAGTGAGAGCAATACAGGTGGCACCGTTGCAAAGCTTACCATGTGCAGAAGAGGTCCAGCAGCACTTTTCATTCCTGGCCCTCTCCCTGTGGTAGGAGAGTCCAATCATTCGTGCACTGAAAACTGGGCAGCTGGACGGCCTGGAGCAGGCATCAAGGATGTATTCAAATGCACTTTGAGGTGGAAAAGCAAGGAGTGAGAGCAATGCAGGTGGCACCTTTGCGAAGCTTACCGTGTGCAGAAGAGATCCAGCAGCATCTTTCAGTCCTGGCTCTTCGCCTGTGGGAGCAGAGTCCAATCATTCGTGCACTGAAAACTGGGCAGCCGGACGGCCTGGAGCGGGCATCAAGGATGCATTCAAATGCACTTTGAGGTGGGAAAGTAATGACTGAGAGCAATACAGGCGGCACCGTTGCGAAGCTTACCGTGTGCAGAAGAGATCCAGCAGCATCTTTCAGTGCTGGCACTTCGCCTGTGGCAGCAGAGTCCAATCATTCGTGCACTGAAAACTGGGCAGCCGGCCAGCCTGGAGCAGGCATCAAGGATGTATTCAAATGCCCTTTGAGGTGGGAAAGCAAGAAGTGAGAGCAATACAGGTGGCACCGTTGCAAAGCTTTCTGTGTGCAGAAGAGGTCCAGCAGCATCTTTCAGTCCTGGCTCTTCGCCTGTGGGAGCAGAGTCCAATCATTCGTGCACTGAAAACTGGGCAGCAGGACGGCCTGGAGCAGGCATCAAGGATGTATTCAAATGCACTTTGAGGTGGGAAAGCAAGGAGTGAGAGCAATACAGGTGGCACCTTTGCGAAGCTTACCATGTGCAGAAGAGATCCAGCAGCATCATTCATTTGTGGCTCTTCGCCTGTGGGAGCAGAGTCCAATCATTCGTGCACTGAAAACTGGGCAGCCGGACGGCCTGGAGCAGGCATCAAGGATGTATTCAAATGCACTTTGAGGTGGGAAAGCAAGGAGTGAGAGCAATACAGGTGGCACCATTGCGAAGCTTACCGTGTGCAGGAGAGGTCCAGCAGCAACTTTCAGTCCTGGCTCTTCGCCTGTCGGAGCGGAGTCCAAACATTCGTGCCCTGAAACCTGGGCAGCCGGCCAGCCTGGAGCAGGCATCAAGGATGTATTCAAATGCACTTTGAGGTGGGAAAGCAAGGAGTGAGAGCAATACAGGTGGCACCGTTGCGAAGCTTACCATGTGCAGGAGAGGTTCAGCAGCATCTTTCAGTCCTGGCTCTTCGCCTGTGGGAGCAGAGTCCAATCATTCGTGCACTGAAAACTGGGCAGCCGGACGGCCTGGAGCAGGCATCATGGATGTATTCAAATGCACTTTGAGGTGGGAAAGCAAGGAGTGAGAGCAATACAGGTGGCACCTTTGCGAAGCTTACCATGTGCAGAAGAGATCCAGCAGCATCATTCATTTGTGGCACTTCGCCTGTGGCAGCACAGTCCAATCATTCGTGCACTGAAAACTGGGCAGCTGGACGGCCTGGAGCAGGCATCAAGGATGTATTCAAATGCACTTTGAGGTGGAAAAGCAAGGAGTGAGAGCAATACAGGTGGCACCTTTGCGAAGCTTACCATGTGCAGAAGAGATCCAGCAGCATCATTCAGTCCTGGCACTTCGCCTGTGGGAGCAGAGTCCAATCATTCGTGCACTGAAAACTGGGCAGCTGGACGGCCTGGAGCAGGCATCAAGGATGTATTCAAATGCCCTTTGAGGTGGGAAACAAGGAGTGAGACCAATGCAGGTGGCACCGTTTCGAAGCTTACCGTGTGCAGAAGAGATCCAGCAGCATCTTTCAGTCCTGGCACTTCGCCTGTGGCAGCAGAGTCCAATCATTCGTGCACTGAAAACTGGGCAGCCGGCCAGCCTGGAGCAGGCATCAAGGATGTATTCAAATGCCCTTTGAGGTGGGAAAGCAAGAAGTGAGAGCAATACAGGTGGCACCGTTGCAAATCTTACCATGTGCAGAAGAGGTCCAGCAGCACTTTTCATTCCTGGCCCTCTCCCTGTGGTACGAGAGTCCAATCATTCGTGCACTGAAAACTGGGCAGCTGGACGGCCTGGAGCAGGCATCAAGGATGTATTCAAATGCACTTTGAGGTGGAAAAGCAAGGAGTGAGAGCAATGCAGGTGGCACCTTTGCGAAGCTTACCGTGTGCAGAAGAGATCCAGCAGCATCTTTCAGTCCTGGCTCTTCGCCTGTGGGAGCAGAGTCCAATCATTCGTGCACTGAAAACTGGGCAGCCGGACAGCCTGGAGCGGGCATCAAGGATGTATTCAAATGCACTTTGAGGTGGGAAAGAAATGACTGAGAGCAATACAGGCGGCACCGTTGCGAAGCTTACCGTGTGCAGAAGAGATCCAGCAGCATCTTTCAGTGCTGGCACTTCGCCTGTGGCAGCAGAGTCCAATCATTCGTGCACTGAAAACTGGGCAGCCGGCCAGCCTGGAGCAGGCATCAAGGATGTATTCAAATGCCCTTTGAGGTGGGAAAGCAAGAAGTGAGAGCAATACAGGTGGCACCGTTGCAAAGCTTTCTGTGTGCAGAAGAGGTCCAGCAGCATCTTTCAGTCCTGGCTCTTCGCCTGTGTAAGCAGAGTCCAATCATTCGTGCACTGAAAACTGGGCAGCAGGACGGCCTGGAGCAGGCATCAAGGATGTATTCAAATGCACTTTGAGGTGGGAAAGCAAGGAGTGAGAGCAATACAGGTGGCACCTTTGCGAAGCTTACCATGTGCAGAAGAGATCCAGCAGCATCATTCATTTGTGGCTCTTCGCCTGTGGGAGCAGAGTCCAATCATTCGTGCACTGAAAACTGGGCAGCCGGACGGCCTGGAGCAGGCGTCAAGGATGTATTCAAATGCACTTTGAGGTGGGAAATCAAGGAGTGAGAGCAATACAGGTGGCACCGTTGCGAAGCTTACCGTGTGCAGGAGAGGTCCAGCAGCAACTTTCAGTCCTGGCTCTTCGCCTGTGGGAGCAGAGTCCAAACATTCGTGCCCTGAAACCTGGGCAGCCGGCCAGCCTGGAGCAGGCATCAAGGATGTATTCAAATGCACTTTGAGGTGGGAAAGCAAGGACTGAGAGCAATACAGGTGGCACCGTTGCAAAGCTTACCATGTGCAGGAGAGGTTCAGCAGCATCTTTCAGTCCTGGCTCTTCGCCTGTGGGAGCAGAGTCCAATCATTCGTGCACTGAAAACTGGGCAGCCGGACGGCCTGGAGCAGGCATCATGGATGTATTCAAATGCACTTTGAGGTGGGAAAGCAAGGAGTGAGACCAATGCAGGTGGCACCGTTGCGAAGCTTACCGTATGCAGAAGAGATCCAGCAGCATCTTTCAGTCCTGGCTCTTCGCCTGTGGCAGGAGAGTCCAATCATTCGTGCACTGAAAACTGGGCAGCCGGACGGCCTGGAGCAGGCATCAAGGATGTATTCAAATGCCCTTTGAGGTGGGAAAGCAAGGACTGAGAGCAATACAGGTGGCACCGTTGCGAAGTTTACCGCGTGCAGAAGAGTTCCAGCAGCATCTTTCAGTCCTGGCACTTCGCCTGTGGGAGCAGAGTGCAATCATTCGTGCACTGAAAACTTGGCAGCCGGCCAGCCTGGAGCAGGCATCAAGGATGTATTCAAATGCCCTTGGAGGTGGGAAAGCAAGGAGTGAGAGCAATACAGGTGGCACCGTTGCAAAGCTTTCCGTGTGCAGAAGAGGTCCAGCAGCATCTTTCAGTCCTGGCACTTCGATTGTGGCAGCACAGTCCAATCATTCGTGCACTGAAAACTGGGCAGCAGGACGGCCTGGAGCAGGCATCAAGGATGTATTCAAATGCACTTTGAGGTGGGAAAGAAATGACTGAGAGCAATACAGGTGGCACCGTTGCGAAGCTTACCGTGTGCAGAACAGATCCAGCAGCATGTTTTAGCACTGGCTCTTCGCCTGTGGCAGCAGAGTCCAATCATTCGTGCACTGAAAACTGGGCAGCCGGACGGCATGGAGCAGGCATCAAGGATGTATTCAAATGCACTTTGAGGTTGGAAACAAGGAGTGAGACCAATGCAGGTGGCAACTTTGCAAAGCTTACCATGTACAGAAGAGGTCCAGGAGCACTTTTCATTCCTGGCCCTTTCCCTGTGGAAGCAGAGTGCAATCATTCGTGCACTGAAACCTGGGCGGCCGGACGGCCTGGAGCAGGCATCAAGGATGTATTCAAATGCCCGTTGAGGTGGGAAAGCAACGAGTGAGAGCAATACAGGTGTCACCGTTGCAAAGCTTACCGTATGCAGAAGAGATCCAGCAGCATCTTTGAGTCCTGGCTCTTCGCCTGTGGGAGCAGAGTCCAATCATTCGTGCACTGAAAATTGGGCAGCCGGACGGCCTGGAGCAGGCATCAAGGATGTATTCAAATGCACTTTGAGGTGGGAAATCAAGGAGTGAGAGCAATACAGGTGGCACCGTTGCGAAGCTTACCGTGTGCAGGAGAGGTCCAGCAGCAACTTTCAGTCCTGGCTCTTCGCCTGTGGGAGCAGAGTCCAATCATTCGTGCACTGAAAACTGGGCAGCCGGACGGCCTGGAGCAGGCATCATGGATGTATTCAAATGCACTTTGAGGTGGGAAAGCAAGGAGTGAGAGCAATACAGGTGGCACCTTTGCGAAGCTTACCATGTGCAGAAGAGATCCAGAAGCATCATTCATTTGTGGCTCTTCGCCTGTGGGAGCAGAGTCCAATCATTCGTGTACTGAAAACTGGGCAGCCGGACGGCCTGGAGCAGGCATCAAGGATGTATTCAAATGCCCTTTGAGGTGGGAAACAAGGAGTGAGAGCAATACAGGTGGCACCGTTGCAAAGCTTTCTGTGTGCAGAAGAGGTCCAGCAGCATCTTTCAGTCCTGCCACTTCGCCTGTGTAAGCAGAGTCCAATCATTCGTGCACTGAAAACTGGGCAGCCGGACGGCCTGGAGCAGGAATCAAGGATGTATTCAAATGCACTTTGAGGTGGGAAAGCAAGGAGTGAGAGCAATACAGGTGGCACCTTTGCGAAGCTTACCATGTGCAGAAGAGATCCAGCAGCATCATTCATTTGTGGCTCTTCGCCTGTGGGAGCAGAGTCCAATCATTCGTGCACTGAAAACTGGGCAGCCGGACGGCCTGGAGCAGGCATCAAGGATGCATTCAAATGCCCTTTGAGGTGGGAAATCAAGGAGTGAGAGCAATACAGGTGGCACCGTTGCGAAGCTTACCGTGTGCAGGAGAGGTCCAGCAGCAACTTTCAGTCCTGGCTCTTCGCCTGTGGGAGCAGAGTCCAATCATTCGTGCACTGAAAACTGGGCAGCCGGACGGCCTGGAGCAGGCATCATGGATGTATTCACATGCACTTTGAGGTGGGAAATCAAGGAGTGAGAGAAATACAGGTGGCACCGTTGCGAAGCTTACCGTGTGCAGGAGAGGTCCAGCAGCAACTTTCAGTCCTGGCTCTTCGCCTGTGGGAGCAGAGTCCAATCATTCGTGCACTGAAAACTGGGCAGCCTTACGGCCTGGAGCAGGCATCAAGGATGTATTCAAATGCACTTTGAGGTGGGAAACAAGGAGTGAGACCAATGCAGGTGGCACCGTTGCGAAGCTTACAGTGTGCAGAACAGATCCAGCAGCATGTTTTAGCACTGGCCCTTCGCCTGTGGCAGCAGAGTCCAATCATTCGTGCACTGAAAACTGGGCAGCCGGACGGCCTGGAGCAGGCATCAAGGATGTATTCAAATGCACTTTGAGGTTGGAAACAAGGAGTGAGACCAATGCAGGTGGCAACTTTGCAAAGCTTACCATGTGCAGAAGAGGTCCAGCAGCACTTTTCATTCCTGGCCCTTTCCCTGTGGAAGCAGAGTGCAATCATTCGTGCACTGAAAACTGGGCGGCCGGACGGCCTGGAGCAGGCATCAAGGATGTATTCAAATGCACTTTGAGTTGGGAAACAAGGAGTGAGACCAATGCAGGTGGCACCGTTGCGAAGCTTACCGTATGCAGAAGAGATCCAGCAGCATCTTTCAGTCCTGGCTCTTCGCCTGTGGCAGGAGAGTCCAATCATTCGTGCACTGAAAACTGGGCAGCCGGACGGCCTGGAGCAGGCATCAAGGATGTATTCAAATGCCCTTTGAGGTGGGAAAGCAAGGACTGAGAGCAATACAGGTGGCACCGTTGCGAAGTTTACCGCGTGCAGAAGAGGTCCAGCAGCATCTTTCAGTCCTGGCACTTCGCCTGTGGGAGCAGAGTCCAATCATTCGTGCACTGAAAACTTGGCAGCCGGCCAGCCTGGAGCAGGCATCAAGGATGTATTCAAATGCCCTTGGAGGTGGGAAAGCAAGGAGTGAGAGCAATACAGGTGGCACCGTTGCAAAGCTTTCCGTGTGCAGAAGAGGTCCAGCAGCATCTTTCAGTCCTGGCACTTCGCCTGTGGCAGCACAGTCCAATCATTCGTGCACTGAAAACTGGGCAGCAGGACGGCCTGGAGCAGGCATCAAGGATGTATTCAAATGCCCTTTGAGGTGGGAAAGCAAGGAGTGAGAGCAATAAAGGTGGCACCTTTGCGAAGCTTACCATGTGCAGAGGAGATCCAGCAGCATCATTCTTTTGTGGCTCTTTGCCTGTGGGAGCAGAGTCCAATCATTCGTGCACCGAAAACTGGGCAGCCGGACGGCCTGGGGCAGGCATCAAGGATGTATTCAAATGCACTTTGAGGTGGGAAAGAAATGACTGAGAGCAATACAGGTGGCACCGTTGCGAAGCTTACCGTGTGCAGAACAGATCCAGCAGCATGTTGTAGCACTGGCTCTTCGCCTGTGGCAGCAGAGTCCAATCATTCGTGCACTGAAAACTGGGCAGCCGGACGGCATGGAGCAGGCATCAAGGATGTATTCAAATGCACTTTGAGGTTGGAAACAAGGACTGAGACCAATGCAGGTGGCAACTTTGCAAAGCTTACCATGTGCAGAAGAGGTCCAGCAGCACTTTTCATTCCTGGCACTTTCCCTGTGGAAGCAGAGTGCAATCATTCGTGCACTGAAAACTGGGCGGCCGGACGGCCTGGAGCAGGCATCAAGGATGTATTCAAATGCCCGTTGAGGTGGGAAAGCAACGAGTGAGAGCAATACAGGTGTCACCGTTGCAAAGCTTACCGTATGCAGAAGAGATCCAGCAGCATCTTTGAGTCCTGGCTCTTCGCCTGTGGGAGCAGAGTCCAATCATTCGTGCACTGAAAATTGGGCAGCCGGACGGCCTGGAGCAGGCATCAAGGATGTATTCAAATGCACTTTGAGGTGGGAAATCAAGGAGTGAGAGCAATACAGGTGGCACCGTTGCGAAGCTTACCGTGTGCAGGAGAGGTCCAGCAGCAACTTTCAGTCCTGGCTCTTCGCCTGTGGGAGCAGAGTCCAATCATTCGTGCTCTGAAAACTGGGCAGCCGGACGGCCTGGAGCAGGCATCATGGATGTATTCAAATGCACTTTGAGGTGGGAAAGCAAGGAGTGAGAGCAATACAGGTGGCACCTTTGCGAAGTTTACCATGTGCAGAAGAGATCCAGCAGCATCATTCATTTGTGGCTCTTCGCCTGTGGGAGCAGAGTCCAATCATTCGTGCACTGAAAACTGGGCAGCTGGACGGCCTGGAGCAGGCATCAAGGATGTATTCAAATGCACTTTGAGGTGGGAAAGAAATGACTGAGAGCAATACAGGTGGCACCGTTGCGAAGCTTACCGTGTGCAGAAGAGATCCAGCAGCATGTTTTAGCACTGGCTCTTCGCCTGTGGCAGCAGAGTCCAATCATTCGTGCACTGAAAACTGGGCAGCCGGACGGCCTGGAGCAGGCATCATGGATGTATTCAAATGCACTTTGAGGTGGGAAAGCAAGGAGTGAGAGCAATACAGGTGGCGCCTTTGCGAAGCTTACCATGTGCAGAAGAGGTCCAGCAGCACTTTTCCTTCCTGGCCATCTCCCTGTGGTAGGAGAGTCCAATCATTCGTGCACTGAAAACTTGGCAGCCGGCCAGCCTGGAGCAGGCATCAAGGATGTATTCAAATGCACTTTGAGGTGGGAAAGCAAGGAGTGAGAGCAATACAGGTGGCACCGTTCGAAGTTTACCGCGTGCAGAAGAGATCCAGCAGCATCATTCATTTGTGGCTCTTCGACTGTGGGAGCAGAGTCCAATCATTCGTGCACTGAAAACTGGGCAGCCTTATGGCCTGGAGCAGGCATCAAGGATGTATTCAAATGCGCTTTGAGGTGGGAAAGCAAGGAGTGAGAGCAATACAGGTGGCACCTTTTCGAAGCTTACCATGTGCAGAAGAGATCCAGCAGCATCATTCATTTGTGGCTCTTCGCCTGTGGGAGCAGAGTGCAATCATTCGTGCACTGAAAACTGGGCAGCCTTACGGCCTGGAGCGGGCATCAAGGATGTATTCAAATGCACTTTGAGTTGGGAAACAAGGAGTGAGACCAATGCAGGTGGCACCGTTTCGAAGCTTACCGTGTGCAGAAGAGATCCAGCAGCATCTTTCTCTCCTGGCACTTCGCCTGTGGGAGCAGAGTGCAATCATTCGTGCACTGAAAACTTGGCAGCCGGCCAGCCTGGAGCAGGCATCAAGGATGTATTCAAATGCCCTTGGAGGTGGGAAAGCAAGGAGTGAGAGCAATACAGGTGGCACCGTTGCAAATCTTTCCGTGTGCAGAAGAGGTCCAGCAGCATCTTTCAGTCCTGGCACTTCGCCTGTGGCAGCACAGTCCAATCATTCGTGCACTGAAAACTGGGCAGCAGGACGGCCTGGAGCAGGCATCAAGGATGTATTCAAATGCCCTTTGAGGTGGGAAAGCAAGGAGTGAGAGCAATAAAGGTGGCACCTTTGCGAAGCTTACCATGTGCAGAGGAGATCCAGCAGCATCATTCATTTGTGGCTCTTTGCCTGTGGGAGCAGAGTCCAATCATTCGTGCACCGAAAACTGGGCAGCCGGACGGCCTGGGGCAGGCATCAAGGATGTATTCAAATGCACTTTGAGGTGGGAAAGAAATGACTGAGAGCAATACAGGTGGCACCGTTGCGAAGCTTTCCGTGTGCAGAACAGATCCAGCAGGATGTTTTAGCACTGGCTCTTCGCCTGTGGCAGCAGAGTCCAATCATTCGTGCACTGAAAACTGGGCAGCCGGACGGCATGGAGCAGGCATCAAGGATGTATTCAAATGCACTTTGAGGTTGGAAACAAGGAGTGAGACCAATGCAGGTGGCAACTTTGCAAAGCTTACCATGTGCAGAAGAGGTCCAGCAGCACTTTTTATTCCTGGCCCTTTCCCTGTGGAAGCAGAGTGCAATCATTCGTGCACTGAAAATTGGGCAGCCGGACGGCCTGGAGCAGGCATCAAGGATGTATTCAAATGCACTTTGAGGTGGGAAAGCAAGGAGTGAGAGCAATACAGGTGGCACCGTTGCGAAGCTTACCGTGTGCAAGAGAGGTCCAGCAGCAACTTTCAGTCCTGGCTCTTCGCCTGTCGGAGCGGAGTCCAAACATTCGTGCCCTGAAACCTGGGCAGCCGGCCAGCCTGGAGCAGGCATCAAGGATGTATTCAAATGCACTTTGAGGTGGGAAAGCAAGGAGTGAGAGCAATACAGGTGGCACCGTTGCGAAGCTTACCATGTGCAGAAGAGGTCCAGCAGCACTTTTCATTCCTGGCCCTCTCCCTGTGGTAGGAGAGTCCAATCATTCGTGCACTAAAAACTGGGCAGCCGGACGGCCTGGAGCAGGCATCAAGGATGTCTTCAAATGCACTTTGAGGTTGGAAACAAGGAGTGAGACCAATGCAGGTGGCACCTTTTCGAAGCTTACCATGTGCAGAAGAGGTCCAGCAGCACTTTTCATTCCTGGCCCTCTCCCTGTGGTAGGAGAGTCCAATCATTCGTGCACTAAAAACTGGGCAGCCGGACGGCCTGGAGCAGGCATCAAGGATGTATTCAAATGCCCTTTTAGGTGGGAAAGCAAGGAGTGAGAGCAATACAGGTGGCACCGTTGCAAAGCTTTCCGTGTGCAGAAGAGGTCCAGCAGCATCTTTCAGTCCTGGCACTTCGCCTGTGGCAGCACAGTCCAATCATTCGTGCACTGAAAACTGGGCAGCAGGACGGCCTGGAGCAGGCATCAAAGATGTATTCAAATGCCCTTTGAGGTGGGAAAGCAAGGAGTGAGAGCAATACAGGTGGCACCTTTGCGAAGCTTACCATGTGCAGAAGAGGTCCAGCAGCACTTTTCATTCCTGGCCATCTCCCTGTGGTAGGAGAGTCCAATCATTCGTGCACTGAAAACTGGGCAGCCGGACGGCCTGGAGCAGTCATCATGGATGTATTCAAATGCACTTTGAGGTGGGAAAGCAAGGAGTGAGAGCAATACAGGTGGCACCTTTGCGAAGCTTACCATGTGCAGAAGAGGTCCAGCAGCACTTTTCATTCCTGGCCATCTCCCTGTGGTAGGAGAGTCCAATCATTCGTGCACTGAAAACTTGGCAGCCGGCCAGCCTGGAGCAGGCATCAAGGATGTATTCAAATGCACTTTGAGGTGGGAAAGCAAGGAGTGAGAGCAATACAGGTGGCACCGTTCGAAGTTTACCGCGTGCAGAAGAGATCCAGCAGCATCATTCATTTGTGGCTCTTCGACTGTGGGAGCAGAGTCCAATCATTCGTGCACTGAAAACTGGGCAGCCTTATGGCCTGGAGCGGGCATCAAGGATGTATTCAAATGCGCTTTGAGGTGGGAAAGCAAGGAGTGAGAGCAATACAGGTGGCACCTTTTCGAAGCTTACCATGTGCAGAAGAGATCCAGCAGCATCTTTCTCTCCTGGCACTTCTCCTGTGGGAGCAGAGTGCAATCATTCGTGCACTGAAAACTTGGCAGCCGGCCAGCCTGGAGCAGGCATCAAGGATGTATTCAAATGCCCTTGGAGGTGGGAAAGCAAGGAGTGAGAGCAATACAGGTGGCACCGTTGCAAAGCTTTCCGTGTGCAGAAGAGGTCCAGCAGCATCTTTCAGTCCTGGCACTTCGCCTGTGGCAGCACAGTCCAATCATTCGTGCACTGAAAACTGGGCAGCAGGACGGCCTGGAGCAGGCATCAAGGATGTATTCAAATGCCCTTTGAGGTGGGAAAGCAAGGAGTGAGAGCAATAAAGGTGGCACCTTTGCGAAGCTTACCATGTGCAGAGGAGATCCAACAGCATCATTCATTTGTGGCTCTTTGCCTGTGGGAGCAGAGTCCAATCATTCGTGCACCGAAAACTGGGCAGCCGGACGGCCTGGGGCAGGCATCAAGGATGTATTCAAATGCACTTTGAGGTGGGAAAGAAATGACTGAGAGCAATACAGGTGGCACCGTTGCGAAGCTTACCGTGTACAGAACAGATCCAGCAGCATGTTTTAGCACTGGCTCTTCGCCTGTGGCAGCAGAGTCCAATCATTCGTGCACTGAAAACTGGGCAGCCGGACGGCATGGAGCAGGCATCAAGGATGTATTCAAATGCACTTTGAGGTGGGAAACAAGGAGTGAGACCAATGCAGGTGGCAACTTTGCAAAGCTTACCATGTGCAGAAGAGGTCCAGCAGCACTTTTCATTCCTGGCCCTTTCCCTGTGGAAGCAGAGTGCAATCATTCGTGCACTGAAAACTGGGCAGCTGGACGGCCTGGAGCAGGCATCAAGGATGTATTCAAATGCACTTTGAGGTGGAAAAGCAAGGAGTGAGAGCAATACAGGTGGCACCTTTGCGAAGCTTACCATGTGCAGAAGAGATCCAGCAGCATCATTCAGTCCTGGCACTTCGCCTGTGGGAGCAGAGTCCAATCATTCGTGCACTGAAAACTGGGCAGCTGGACGGCCTGGAGCAGGCATCAAGGATGTATTCAAATGCCCTTTGAGGTGGGAAACAAGGAGTGAGACCAATGCAGGTGGCACCGTTTCGAAGCTTACCGTGTGCAGAAGAGATCCAGCAGCATCTTTCAGTCCTGGCACTTCGCCTGTGGCAGCAGAGTCCAATCATTCGTGCACTGAAAACTGGGCAGCCGGCCAGCCTGGAGCAGGCATCAAGGATGTATTCAAATGCCCTTTGAGGTGGGAAAGCAAGAAGTGAGAGCAATACAGGTGGCACCGTTGCAAAGCTTTCTGTGTGCAGAAGAGGTCCAGCAGCATCTTTCAGTCCTGGCTCTTCGCCTGTGTAAGCAGAGTCCAATCATTCGTGCACTGAAAACTGGGCAGCAGGACGGCCTGGAGCAGGCATCAAGGATGTATTCAAATGCACTTTGAGGTGGGAAAGCAAGGAGTGAGAGCAATACAGGTGGCACCTTTGCGAAGCTTACCATGTGCAGAAGAGATCCAGCAGCATCATTCATTTGTGGCTCTTCGCCTGTGGGAGCAGAGTCCAATCATTCGTGCACTGAAAACTGGGCAGCCGGACGGCCTGGAGCAGGCATCAAGGATGTATTCAAATGCACTTTGAGGTGGGAAATCAAGGAGTGAGAGCAATACAGGTGGCACCGTTGCGAAGCTTACCGTGTGCAGGAGAGGTCCAGCAGCAACTTTCAGTCCTGGCTCTTCGCCTGTCGGAGCGGAGTCCAAACATTCGTGCCCTGAAACCTGGGCAGCCGGCCAGCCTGGAGCAGGCATCAAGGATGTATTCAAATGCACTTTGAGGTGGGAAAGCAAGGAGTGAGAGCAATACAGGTGGCACCGTTGCGAAGCTTACCATGTGCAGGAGAGGTTCAGAAGCATCTTTCAGTCCTGGCTCTTCGCCTGTGGCAGGAGAGTCCAATCATTCGTGCACTGAAAACTGGGCAGCCGGACGGCCTGGAGCAGGCATCAAGGATGTATTCAAATGCCCTTTGAGGTGGGAAAGCAAGGACTGAGAGCAATAAAGGTGGCACCGTTGCGAAGTTTACCGCGTGCAGAAGAGGTCCAGCAGCATCTTTCAGTCCTGGCACTTCGCCTGTGGGAGCAGAGTGCAATCATTCGTGCACTGAAAACTTGGCAGCCGGCCAGCCTGGAGCAGGCATCAAGGATGTATTCAAATGCCCTTTGAGGTGGGAAAGCAAGGAGTGAGAGCAATACAGGTGGCACCGTTGCAAAGCTTTCCGTGTGCAGAAGAGGTCCAGCAGCATGTTTCAGTCCTGGCACTTCGCCTGTGGCTGCACAGTCCAATCATTCGTGCACTGAAAACTGGGCAGCAGGACGGCCTGGAGCAGGCATCAAGGATGTATTCAAATGCCCTTTGAGGTGGGAAAGCAAGGAGTGAGAGCAATAAAGGTGGCACCTTTGCGAAGCTTACCATGTGCAGAGGAGATCCAGCAGCATCATTCATTTGTGGCTCTTTGCCTGTGGGAGCAGAGTCCAATCATTCGTGCACCGAAAACTGTGCAGCCGGACGGCCTGGGGCAGGCATCAAGGATGTATTCAAATGCACTTTGAGGTGGGAAAGAAATGACTGAGAGCAATACAGGTGGCACCGTTGCGAAGCTTACCGTGTGCAGAACAGATCCAGCAGCATGTTTTAGCACTGGCTCTTCGCCTGTGGCAGCAGAGTCCAATCATTCGTGCACTGAAAACTGGGCAGCCGGACGGCATGGAGCAGGCATCAAGGATGTATTCAAATGCACTTTGAGGTTGGAAACAAGGAGTGAGACCAATGCAGGTGGCAACTTTGCAAAGCTTACCATGTGCAGAAGAGGTCCAGCAGCACTTTTCATTCCTGGCCCTTTCCCTGTGGAAGCAGAGTGCAATCATTAATGCACTGAAAACTGGGCGGCCGGACGGCCTGGAGCAGGCATCAAGGATGTATTCAAATGCCCGTTGAGGTGGGAAAGCAACGAGTGAGAGCAATACAGGTGTCACCGTTGCAAAGCTTACCGTATGCAGAAGAGATCCAGCAGCATCTTTGAGTCCTGGCTCTTCGCCTGTGGGAGCAGAGTCCAATCATTCGTGCACTGAAAATTGGGCAGCCGGACGGCCTGGAGCAGGCATCAAGGATGTATTCAAATGCACTTTGAGGTGGGAAATCAAGGAGTGAGAGCAATACAGGTGGCACCGTTGCGAAGCTTACCGTGTGCAGGAGAGGTCCAGCAGCAACTTTCAGTCCTGGCTCTTCGCCTGTGGGAGCAGAGTCCAATCATTCGTGCACTGAAAACTGGGCAGCCGGACGGCCTGGAGCAGGCATCATGGATGTATTCAAATGCACTTTGAGGTGGGAAATCAAGGAGTGAGAGCAATACAGGTGGCACCTTTGCGAAGCTTACCATGTGCAGAAGAGATCCAGCAGCATCATTCATTTGTGGCTCTTCGCCTGTGGCAGGAGAGTCCAATCATTCGTGCACTGAAAACTGGGCAGCCTTACGGCCTGGAGCAGGCATCAAGGATGTATTCAAATGCACTTTGAGGTGGGAAACAAGGAGTGAGACCAATGCAGGTGGCACCGTTGCGAAGCTTACAGTGTGCAGAACAGATCCAGCAGCATGTTTTAGCACTGGCCCTTCGCCTGTGGCAGGAGAGTCCAATCATTCGGGCACTGAAAACTGGGCAGCCGGACGGCCTGGAGCAGGCATCAAGGATGTATTCAAATGCACTTTGAGGTTGGAAACAAGGAGTGAGACCAATGCAGGTGGCAACTTTGCAAAGCTTACCATGTGCAGAAGAGGTCCAGCAGCACTTTTCATTCCTGGCCCTTTCCCTGTGGAAGCAGAGTGCAATCATTCGTGCACTGAAAACTGGGCGGCCGGACGGCCTGGAGCAGGCATCAAGGATGTATTCAAATGCACTTTGAGTTGGGAAACAAGGAGTGAGACCAATGCAGGTGGCACCGTTGCGAAGCTTACCGTATGCAGAAGAGATCCAGCAGCATCTTTCAGTCCTGGCTCTTCGCCTGTGGCAGGAGAGTCCAATCATTCGTGCACTGAAAACTGGGCAGCCGGACGGCCTGGAGCAGGCATCAAGGATGTATTCAAATGCCCTTTGAGGTGGGAAAGCAAGGACTGAGAGCAATACAGGTGGCACCGTTGCGAAGTTTACCGCGTGCAGAAGAGGTCCAGCAGCATCTTTCAGTCCTGGCACTTCGCCTGTGGGAGCAGAGTGCAATCATTCGTGCACTGAAAACTTGGCAGCCGGCCAGCCTGGAGCAGGCATCAAGGATGTATTCAAATGCCCTTGGAGGTGGGAAAGCAAGGAGTGAGAGCAATACAGGTGGCACCGTTGCAAAGCTTTCCGTGTGCAGAAGAGGTCCAGCAGCATCTTTCAGTCCTGGCACTTCGCCTGTGGCAGCACAGTCCAATCATTCGTGCACTGAAAACTGGGCAGCAGGACGGCCTGGAGCAGGCATCAAGGATGTATTCAAATGCCCTTTGAGGTGGGAAAGCAAGGAGTGAGAGCAATAAAGGTGGCACCTTTGCGAAGCTTACCATGTGCAGAGGAGATCCAGCAGCATCATTCATTTGTGGCTCTTTGCCTGTGGGAGCAGAGTCCAATCATTCGTGCACCGAAAACTGGGCAGACGGACGGCCTGGGGCAGGCATCAAGGATGTATTCAAATGCACTTTGAGGTGGGAAAGAAATGACTGAGAGCAATACAGGTGGCACCGTTGCGAAGCTTACCGTGTGCAGAACAGATCCAGCAGCATGTTTTAGCACTGGCTCTTCGCCTGTGGCAGCAGAGTCCAATCATTCGTGCACTGAAAACTGGGCAGCCGGACGGCATGGAGCAGGCATCAAGGATGTATTCAAATGCACTTTGAGGTTGGAAACAAGGAGTGAGACCAATGCAGGTGGCAAATTTGCAAAGCTTACCATGTGCAGAAGAGGTCCAGCAGCACTTTTCATTCCTGGCCCTTTCCCTGTGGAAGCAGAGTGCAATCATTCGTGCACTGAAAACTGGGCGGCCGGACGGCCTGGAGCAGGCATCAAGGATGTATTCAAATGCCCGTTGAGGTGGGAAAGCAACGAGTGAGAGCAATACAGGTGGCACCGTTGCAAAGCTTACCGTATGCAGAAGAGATCCAGCAGCATCTTTGAGTCCTGGCTCTTCGCCTGTGGGAGCAGAGTCCAATCATTCGTGCACTGAAAATTGGGCAGCCGGACGGCCTGGAGCAGGCATCAAGGATGTATTCAAATGCACTTTGAGGTGGGAAATCAAGGAGTGAGAGCAATACAGGTGGCACCGTTGCGAAGCTTACCGTGTGCAGGAGAGGTTCAGCAGCATCTTTCAGTCCTGGCTCTTCGCCTGTGGGAGCAGAGTCCAATCATTCGTGCACTGAAAACTGGGCAGCCGGACGGCCTGGAGCAGGCATCATGGATGTATTCAAATGCACTTTGAGGTGGGAAAGCAAGGAGTGAGAGCAATACAGGTGGCACCTTTGCGAAGCTTACCATGTGCAGAAGAGATCCAGCAGCATCATTCATTTGTGGCTCTTCGCCTGTGGGAGCAGAGTCCAATCATTCGTGCACTGAAAACTGGGCAGCTGGACGGCCTGGAGCAGGCATCAAGGATGTATTCAAATGCACTTTGAGGTGGGAAAGAAATGACTGAGAGCAATACAGGTGGCACCGTTGCGAAGCTTACCGTGTGCAGAAGAGATCCAGCAGCATGTTTTAGCACTGGCTCTTCGCCTGTGGCAGCAGAGTCCAATCATTCGTGCACTGAAAACTGGGCAGCCGGACGGCCTGGAGCAGGCATCATGGATGTATTCAAATGCACTTTGAGGTGGGAAAGCAAGGAGTGAGAGCAATACAGGTGGCAACTTTGCGAAGCTTACCATGTGCAGAAGAGGTCCAGCAGCACTTTTCATTCCTGGCCATCACCCTGTGGTAGGAGAGTCCAATCATTCGTGCACTGAAAACTTGGCAGCCGGCCAGCCTGGAGCAGGCATCAAGGATGTATTCAAATGCACTTTGAGGTGGGAAAGCAAGGAGTGAGAGCAATACAGGTGGCACCGTTCGAAGTTTACCGCGTGCAGAAAAGATCCAGCAGCATCATTCATTTGTGGCTCTTCGACTGTGGGAGCAGAGTCCAATCATTCGTGCACTGAAAACTGGGCAGCCTTATGGCCTGGAGCGGGCATCAAGGATGTATTCAAATGCGCTTTGAGGTGGGAAAGCAAGGAGTGAGAGCAATAGAGGTGGCACCTTTTCGAAGCTTACCATGTGCAGAAGAGATCCAGCAGCATCATTCATTTGTGGCTCTTCGCCTGTGGGAGCAGAGTGCAATCATTTGTGCACTGAAAACTGGGCAGCCTTACGGCCTGGAGCGGGCATCAAGGATGTATTCAAATGCACTTTGAGGTGGGAAACAAGGAGTGAGACCAATGCAGGTGGCACCCTTTCGAAGCTTACCGTGTGCAGAAGAGATCCAGCAGCATCTTTCTCTCCTGGCACTTCGCCTGTGGGAGCAGAGTGCAATCATTCGTGCACTGAAAACTTGGCAGCCGGCCAGCCTGGAGCAGGCATCAAGGATGTATTCAAATGCCCTTGGAGGTGGGAAAGCAAGGAGTGAGAGCAATACAGGTGGCACCGTTGCAAAGCTTTCCGTGTGCAGAAGAGGTCCAGCAGCATCTTTCAGTCCTGGCACTTCGCCTGTGGCAGCACAGTCCAATCATTCGTGCACTGAAAACTGGGCAGCAGGACGGCCTGGAGCAGGCATCAAAGATGTATTCAAATGCCCTTTGAGGTGGGAAAGCAAGGAGTGAGAGCAATACAGGTGGCACCTTTGCGAAGCTTACCATGTGCAGAAGAGGTCCAGCAGCACTTTTCATTCCTGGCCATCTCCCTGTGGTAGGAGAGTCCAATCATTCGTGCACTGAAAACTGGGCAGCCGGACGGCCTGGAGCAGGCATCAAGGATGTATTCAAATGCCCTTTGAGGTGGGAAAGCAAGGAGTGAGAGCAATAAAGGTGGCACCTTTGCGAAGCTTACCATGTGCAGAGGAGATCCAGCAGCATCATTCATTTGTGGCTCTTTGCCTGTGGGAGCAGAGTCCAATCATTCGTGCACCGAAAACTGGGCAGCCGGACGGCCTGGGGCAGGCATCAAGGATGTATTCAAATGCACTTTGAGGTGGGAAAGAAATGACTGAGAGCAATACAGGTGGCACCGTTGCGAAGCTTACCGTGTGCAGAACAGATCCAGCAGCATGTTTTAGTACTGGCTCTTCGCCTGTGGCAGCAGAGTCCAATCATTCGTGCACTGAAAACTGGGCAGCCGGACGGCATGGAGCAGGCATCAAGGATGTATTCAAATGCACTTTGAGGTTGGAAACAAGGAGTGAGACCAATGCAGGTGGCAACTTTGCAAAGCTTACCATGTGCAGAAGAGGTCCAGCAGCACTTTTCATTCCTGGCCCTTTCCCTGTGGAAGCAGAGTGCAATCATTCGTGCACTGAAAATTGGGCAGCCGGACGGCCTGGAGCAGGCATCAAGGATGTATTCAAATGCACTTTGAGGTGGGAAAGCAAGGAGTGAGAGCAATACAGGTGGCACCGTTGCGAAGCTTACCGTGTGCAGGAGAGGTCCAGCAGCAACTTTCAGTCCTGGCTCTTCGCCTGTCGGAGCGGAGTCCAAACATTCGTGCCCTGAAACCTGGGCAGCCGGCCAGCCTGGAGCAGGCATCAAGGATGTATTCAAATGCACTTTGAGGTGGGAAAGCAAGGAGTGAGAGCAATACAGGTGGCACCGTTGCGAAGCTTACCATGTGCAGAAGAGGTGCAGCAGCACTTTTCATTCCTGGCCCTCTCCCTGTGGTAGGAGAGTCCAATCATTCGTGCCCTAAAAACTGGGCAGCCGGACGGCCTGGAGCAGGCATCAAGGATGTATTCAAATGCCCGTTGAGGTGGGAAAGCAACGAGTGAGAGCAATACAGGTGTCACCGTTGCAAAGCTTACCGTATGCAGAAGAGATCCAGCAGCATCTTTCAGTCCTGGCTCTTCGCCTGTGGGAGCAGAGTCCAATCATTCGTGCACTGAAAATTGGGCAGCCGGACGGCCTGGAGCAGGCATCAAGGATGTATTCAAATGCACTTTGAGGTGGGAAAGCAAGGAGTGAGAGCAATACAGGTGGCACCGTTGCGAACCTTACCATGTGCAGGAGAGGTTCAGAAGCATCTTTCAGTCCTGGCTCTTCGCCTGTGGGAGCAGAGTAAAATCATTCGTGCACTGAAAACTGGGCAGCCGGACGGCCTGGAGCAGGCATCATGGATGTATTCAAATGCACTTTGAGGTGGGAAAGCAAGGAGTGAGAGCAATACAGGTGGCACCTTTGCGAAGCTTACCATGTGCAGAAGAGATCCAGCAGCATCATTCATTTGTGGCTCTTCGCCTGTGGCAGGAGAGTCCAATCATTCGTGCACTGAAAACTGGGCAGCCGGACGGCCTGGAGCAGGCATCAAGGATGTATTCAAATGCACTTTGAGGTTGGAAACAAGGAGTGAGACCAATGCAGGTGGCACCGTTGCGAAGCTTGCCGTGTGCAGAACAGATCCAGCAGCATGTTTTAGCACTGGCTCTTCCCTGTGGCAGCAGAGTCCAATCATTCGTGCACTGAAAACTGGGCAGCTGGACGGCCTGGAGCAGGCATCAAGGATGTATTCAAATGCACTTTGAGGTGGGAAACAAGGACTGAGACCAATGCAGGTGGCACCGTTGCGAAGCTTACCGTGTGCAGAACAGATCCAGCAGCATGTTTTAGCACTGGCTCTTCCCTGTGGCAGCAGAGTCCAATCATTCGTGCACTGAAAACTGGGCAGCCGGACGGCCTGGAGCAGGCATCAAGGATGTATTCAAATGCACTTTGAGGTTGGAAACAAGGAGTGAGACCAATGCAGGTGGCACCTTTTCGAAGCTTACCATGTGCAGAAGAGGTCCAGCAGCACTTTTCATTCCTGGCCCTCTCCCTGTGGTAGGAGAGTCCAATCATTCGTGCACTAAAAACTGGGCAGCCGGACGGCCTGGAGCAGGCATCAAGGATGTATTCATATGCACTTTGAGGTGGGAAAGCAAGGAGTGAGAGCAATACAGGTGGCACCTTTGCGAAGCTTACCATGTGCAGACGAGATCCAGCAGCATCATTCATTTGTGGCTCTTCGCCTGTGGGAGCAGAGTCCAATCATTCGTGCACTGAAAACTGGGCAGCCGGACGGCCTGGAGCAGGCATCAAGAATGTATTCAAATGCACTTTGAGGTGGGAAATCAAGGAGTGAGAGCAATACAGGTGGCACCGTTGCGAAGCTTACCGTGTGCAGGAGAGGTCCAGCAGCAACTTTCAGTCCTGGCTCTTTGCCTGTCGGAGCGGAGTCCAAACATTCGTGCCCTGAAACCTGGGCAGCCGGCCAGCCTGGAGCAGGCATCAAGGATGTATTCAAATGCACTTTGAGGTGGGAAAGCAAGAAGTGAGAGCAATACAGGTGGCACCATTGCGAAGCTTACTGTGTGCAGGAGAGGTCCAGCAGCAACTTTCAGTCCTGGCTCTTCGCCTGTCGGTGCGGAGTCCAAACATTCGTGCCCTGAAACCTGGGCAGCCGGCCAGCCTGGAGCAGGCATCAAGGATGTATTCAAATGCACTTTGAGGTGGGAAAGCAAGGAGTGAGAGCAATACAGGTGGCACCGTTGCGAAGCTTACCATGTGCAGGAGAGGCTCAGAAGCATCTTTCAGTCCTGGCTCTTCGCCTGTGGGAGCAGAGTCCAATCATTCGTGCACTGAAAACTGGGCAGCCGGACGGCCTGGAGCAGGCATCATGGATGTATTCAAATGCACTTTGAGGTGGGAAAGCAAGGAGTGAGAGCAATACAGGTGGCACCGTTGCAAAGCTTACCATGTGCAGAAGAGGTCCAGCAGCACCTTTCATTCCTGGCAGTTTCCCTGTGGAAGCAGAGTCCAATCATTCGTGCCCTGAAAATTGGGCAGCCGGACGGCCTGGAGCAGGCATCAAGGATGTATTCAAATGCACTTTGAGGTGGGAAAGCAAGGAGTGAGAGCAATACAGGTGGCACCGTTGCGAAGCTTACCGTGCGCAGGAGAGGTTCAGCAGCATCTTTCAGTCCTGGCTCTTCGCCTGTGGGAGCAGAGTCCAATCATTCGTGCACTGAAAATTGGGCAGCCGGACGGCCTGGAGCAGGCATCAAGGATGTATTCAAATGCACTTTGAGGTGGGAAATCAAGGAGTGAGAGCAATACAGGTGGCACCGTTGCGAAGCTTACCGTGTGCAGGAGAGGTTCAGCAGCATCTTTCAGTCCTGGCTCTTCGCCTGTGGGAGCAGAGTCCACTCATTCGTGCACTGAAAACTGGGCAGCCGGACGGCCTGGAGCAGGCATCATGGATGTATTCAAATGCACTTTGAGGTGGGAAAGCAAGGAGTGAGAGCAATACAGGTGGCACCTTTGCGAAGCTTACCATGTGCAGAAGAGATCCAGCAGCATCTTTCAGTCCTGGCACTTCGCCTGTGGGAGCAGAGTCCAATCATTCGTGCACTGAAAACTGGGCAGCTGGACGGCCTGGAGCAGGCATCAAGGATGTATTCAAATGCACTTTGAGGTTGGAAACAAGGACTGAGACCAATGCAGGTGGCACCGTTGCGAAGCTTACCATGTGCAGAAGAGGTCCAGCAGCACTTTTCATTCCTGGCCCTCTCCCTGTGGTAGGAGAGTCCAATCATTCGTGCACTAAAAACTGGGCAGCCGGACGGCCTGGAGCAGGCATCAAGGATGTATTCATATGCACTTTGAGGTGGGAAAGCAAGGAGTGAGAGCAATACAGGTGGCACCTTTGCGAAGCTTACCATGTGCAGACGAGATCCAGCAGCATCATTCATTTGTGGCTCTTCGCCTGTGGGAGCAGAGTCCAATCATTCGTGCACAGAAAACTGGGCAGCCGGACGGCCTGGAGCAGGCATCAAGGATGTATTCAAATGCACTTTGAGGTGGGAAAGAAATGACTGAGAGCAATACAGGTGGCACCGTTGCGAAGCTTACCGTGCGCAGAACAGATCCAGCAGCATGTTTTAGCACTGGCTCTTCGCCTGTGGCAGCAGAGTCCAATCATTCGTGCACTGAAAACTGGGCAGCCGGACGGCATGGAGCAGGCATCAAGGATGTATTCAAATGCACTTTGAGGTTGGAAACAAGGAGTGAGACCAATGCAGGTGGCAAATTTGCAAAGCTTACCATGTGCAGAAGAGGTCCAGCAGCACTTTTCATTCCTGGCCCTTTCCCTGTGGAAGCAGAGTGCAATAATTCGTACACTGAAACCTGGGCGGCCGGACGGCCTGGAGCAGGCATCAAGGATGTATTCAAATGCACTTTGAGGTGGGAAAGCAAGGAGTGAGAGCAATACAGGTGGCACCGTTGCAAAGCTTTCTGTGTGCAGAAGAGGTCCAGCAGCATCTTTCAGTCCTGGCTCTTCGCCTGTGGCAGGAGAGTCCAATCATTCGTGCACTGAAAACTGGGCAGCCGGACGGCGTGGAGCAGGCATCAAGGATGTATTCAAATGCACTTTGAGGTGGGAAATCAAGGAGTGAGAGCAATACAGGTGGCACCATTGCGAAGCTTCCCGTGTGCAGGAGAGGTCCAGCAGCAACTTTCAGTCCTGGCTCTTCGCCTGTCGGAGCGGAGTCCAAACATTCGTGCCCTGAAACCTGGACAGCCGGCCAGCCTGGAGCAGGCATCAAGGATGTATTCAAATGCACTTTGAGGTGGGAAAGCAAGGAGTGAGAGCAATACAGGTGGCACCGTTGCGAAGCTTACCATGTGCAGGAGAGGTTCAGCAGCATCTTTCAGTCCTGGCTCTTCGCCTGTGGGAGCAGAGTCCAATCATTCGTGCACTGAAAACTGGGCAGCCGGACAGCCTGGAGCAGGCATCATGGATGTATTCAAATGCACTTTGAGGTGGGAAAGCAAGGAGTGAGAGCAATACAGGTGGCACCTTTGCGAAGCTTACCATGTGCAGAAGAGATCCAGCAGCATCATTCTGTCCTGGCACTTCGCCTGTGGGAACAGAGTCCAATAATTCGTGCACTGAAAACTGGGCAGCCGGACGGCCTGGAGCAGGCATCAAGGATGTATTCAAATGCCCTTTGAGGTGGGAAAGCAAGAAGCGAGAGCAATACAGGTGGCACCGTTGCAAAGCTTTCTGTGTGCAGAAGAGGTCCAGCAGCATCTTTCAGTCCTGGCACTTCGCCTGTGTAAGCAGAGTCCAATCATTCGTGCACTGAAAACTGGGCAGCAGGACGGCCTGGAGCAGGCATCAAGGATGTATTCAAATGCACTTTGAGGTGGGAAAGCAAGGAGTGAGAGCAATACAGGTGGCACCTTTGCGAAGCTTACCATGTGCAGAAGAGATCCAGCAGCATCATTCATTTGTGGCTCATCGCCTGTGGGAGCAGAGTCTAATCATTCGTGCACTGAAAACTGGGCAGCCGGACGGCATGGAGCAGGCATCAAGGATGTATTCAAATGCACTTTGAGGTGGGAAATCAAGGAGTGAGAGCAATACAGGTGGCACCGTTGCGAAGCTTACCGTGTGCAGGAGAGGTCCAGCAGCAACTTTCAGTCCTGGCTCTTCGCCTGTGGGAGCAGAGTCCAATCATTCGTGCACTGAAAACTGGGCAGCCGGACGGCCTGGAGCAGGCATCAAGGATGTATTCAAATGCACTTTGAGGTGGGAAAGCAAGGAGTGAGAGCAATACAGGTGGCACCGTTGCGAAGCTTACCATGTGCAGGAGAGGTTCAGAAGCATCTTTCAGTCCTGGCTCTTCGCCTGTGGGAGCAGAGTCCAATCATTCGTGCACTGAAAACTGGGCAGCCGGACGGCCTGGAGCAGGCATCATGGATGTATTCAAATGCACTTTGAGGTGGGAAAGCAAGGAGTGAGAGCAATACAGGTGGCACCTTTGCGAAGCTTACCATGTGCAGAAGAGATCCAGCAGCATCATTCATTTGTGGCTCTTCGCCTGTGGCAGGAGAGTCCAATCATTCGTGCACTGAAAACTGGGCAGCCGGACGGCCTGGAGCAGGCATCAAGGATGTATTCAAATGCACTTTGAGGTGGGAAACAAGGAGTGAGACCAATGCAGGTGGCACCGTTGCGAAGCTTACAGTGTGCAGAACAGATCCAGCAGCATGTTTTAGCACTGGCCCTTCGCCTGTGGCAGGAGAGTCCAATCATTCTTGCACTGAAAACTGGGCAGCCGGACGGCCTGGAGCAGGCATCAAGGATGTATTCAAATGCACTTTGAGGTTGGAAACAAGGAGTGAGACCAATGCAGGTGGCAACTTTGCAAAGCTTACCATGTGCAGAAGAGGTCCAGCAGCACTTTTCATTCCTGGCCCTTTCCCTGTGGAAGCAGAGTGCAATCATTCGTGCACTGAAAACTGGGCAGCCTTACGGCATGGAGCAGGCATCAAGGATGTATTCAAATGCACTTTGAGTTGGGAAACAAGGAGTGAGACCAATGCAGGTGGCACCGTTGCGAAGCTTACCGTATGCAGAAGAGATCCAGCAGCATCTTTCAGTCCTGGCTCTTCGCCTGTGGCAGGAGAGTCCAATCATTCGTGCACTGAAAACTTGGCAGCCGGCCAGCCTGGAGCAGGCATCAAGGATGTATTCAAACGCCCTTTGAGGTGGGAAAGCAAGGAGTGAGAGCAATAAGGGTGGCACCTTTGCGAAGCTTACCATGTGCAGAGGAGATCCAGCAGCATCATTCATTTGTGGCTCTTTGCCTGTGGGAGCAGAGTCCAATCATTCGTGCACCGAAAACTGGGCAGCCGGACGGCCTGGGGCAGGCATCAAGGATGTATTCAAATGCCCGTTGAGGTGGGAAAGCAATGAGTGAGAGCAATACATGTGTCACCGTTGCAAAGCTTACCGTATGCAGAAGAGATCCAGCAGCATCTTTGAGTCCTGGCTCTTCGCCTGTGGGAGCAGAGTCCAATTATTCGTGCACTGAAAACTGGGCAGCTGGACGGCCTGGAGCAGGCATCAAGGATGTATTCAAATGCACTTTGAGGTGGGAAATCAAGGAGTGAGAGCAATACAGGTGGCACCGTTGCGAAGCTTACCGTGTGCAGGAGAGGTCCAGCAGCAACTTTCAGTCCTGGCTCTTCGCCTGTCGGAGCGGAGTCCAAACATTCGTGCCCTGAAACCTGGGCAGCCGGCCAGCCTGGAGCAGGCATCAAGGATGTATTCAAATGCACTTTGAGGTGGGAAAGCAAGGAGTGAGAGCAATACAGGTGGCACCGTTGCGAAGCTTACCATGTGCAGGAGAGTTTTAGAAGCATCTTTCAGTCCTGGCTCTTCGCCTGTGGGAGCAGAGTCCAGTCATTCGTGCACTCAAAACTGGGCAGCCGGACGGCCTGGAGCAGGCATCATGGATGTATTCAAATGCACTTTGAGGTGGGAAAGATATGACTGAGAGCAATACAGGTGGCACCTTTGCGAAGCTTACCATGTGCAGAAGAGATCCAGCAGCATCATTCATTTGTGGCTCTTCGCCTGTGGGAGCAGAGTCCAATCATTCGTGTACTGAAAACTGGGCAGCCGGACGGCCTGGAGCAGGCATCAAGGATGTATTCAAATGCACTTTGAGGTTGGAAATCAAGGAGTGACAGCAATAAAGTTGGCACATTTGCGAAGCTTACCATGTGCATAGGAGATCCAGCAGCATCATTCATTTGTGGCTCTTTGCCTGTGGGAGCAGAGTCCAATCATTCGTGCACCGAAAACTGGGAAGCCGGACGGCCTGGGGCAGGCATCAAGGATGTATTCAAATGCACTTTGAGGTGGGAAAGAAATGACTGAGAGCAATACAGGTGGCACCGTTGCGAAGCTTACCGTGTGCAGAACAGATCCAGCAGCATGTTTTAGCACTGGCTCTTCCCTGTGGCAGCAGAGTCCAATCATTCGTGCACTGAAAACTGGGCAGCCGGACGGCATGGAGCAGGCATCAAGGATGTATTCAAATGCACTTTGAGGTTGGAAACAAGGAGTGAGACCAATGCAGGTGGCAAATTTGCAAAGCTTACCATGTGCAGAAGAGGTCCAGCAGCACTTTTCATTCCTGGCCCTCTCCCTGTGGTAGGAGAGTCCAATCATTCGTGCACTGACAACTGGGCAGCCGGACGGCCTGGAGCAGGCATCAAGGATGTATTCAAATGCACTTTGAGGTGGGAAAGCAAGGAGTGAGAGCAATACAGGTGGCACCTTTGCGAAGCTTACCATGTGCAGAAGAGATCCAGCAGCATCATTCATTTGTGGCTCTTCGCCTGTGGGAGCAGAGTCCAATCATTCGTGCACTGAAAACTGGGCAGCTGGACGGCCTGGAGCAGGCATCAAGGATGTATTCAAATGCACTTTGAGGTGGGAAACAAGGAGTGAGACCAATGCAGGTGGCACCGTTTCGAATCTTACCGTGTGCAGAAGAGATCCAGCAGCATCTTTCAGTCCTGGCACTTCGCCTGAGGCAGCAGAGTCCAATCATTCGTGCACTGAAAACTGGGCAGCCGGCCAGCCTGGAGCAGGCATCAAGGATGTATTCAAATGCCCTTTGAGGTGGGAAAGGAAGAAGTGAGAGCAATACAGGTGGCACCGTTGCAAAGCTTACCATGTGCAGAAGAGGTCCAGCAGCACTTTTCATTCCTGGCCCTCTCCCTGTGGTAGGAGAGTCCAATCATTCGTGCACTGAAAACTGGGCAGCTGGACGGCCTGGAGCAGGCATCAAGGATGTATTCAAATGCACTTTGAGGTGGAAAAGCAAGGAGTGAGAGCAATGCAGGTGGCACCTTTGCGAAGCTTACCGTGTGCAGAAGAGATCCAGCAGCATCTTTCAGTCCTGGCTCTTCGCCTGTGGGAGCAGAGTCCAATCATTCGTGCACTGAAAACTGGGCAGCCGGACGGCCTGGAGCGGGCATCAAGGATGTATTCAAATGCACTTTGAGGTGGGAAAGTAATGACTGAGAGCAATACAGGCGGCACCGTTGCGAAGCTTACAGTGTGCAGAACAGATCCAGCAGCATCTTTCAGTCCTGGCACTTCGCCTGTGGCAGCAGAGTCCAATCATTCGTGCACTGAAAACTGGGCAGCCGGCCAGCCTGGAGCAGGCATCAAGGATGTATTCAAATGCCCTTTGAGGTGGGAAAGCAAGAAGTGAGAGCAATACAGGTGGCACCGTTGCAAAGCTTTCTGTGTGCAGAAGAGGTCCAGCAGCATCTTTCAGTGCTGGCTCTTCGCCTGTGGGAGCAGAGTCCAATCATTCGTGCACTGAAAACTGGGCAGCAGGACGGCCTGGAGCAGGCATCAAGGATGTATTCAAATGCACTTTGAGGTGGGAAAGCAAGGAGTGAGAGCAATACAGGTGGCACCTTTGCGAAGCTTACCATGTGCAGAAGAGATCCAGCAGCATCATTCATTTGTGGCTCTTCGCCTGTGGGAGCAGAGTCCAATCATTCGTGCACTGAAAACTGGGCAGCCGGACGGCCTGGAGCAGGCATCAAGGATGTATTCAAATGCACTTTGAGGTGGGAAATCAAGGAGTGAGAGCAATACAGGTGGCACCATTGCGAAGCTTACCGTGTGCAGGAGAGGTCCAGCAGCAACTTTCAGTCCTGGCTCTTCGCCTGTCGGAGCGGAGTCCAAACATTCGTGCCCTGAAACCTGGACAGCCGGCCAGCCTGGAGCAGGCATCAAGGATGTATTCAAATGCACTTTGAGGTGGGAAAGCAAGGAGTGAGAGCAATACAGGTGGCACCGTTGCGAAGCTTACCATGTGCAGGAGAGGTTCAGCAGCATCTTTCAGTCCTGGCTCTTCGCCTGTGGGAGCAGAGTCCAATCATTCGTGCACTGAAAACTGGGCAGCCGGACGGCCTGGAGCAGGCATCATGGATGTATTCAAATGCACTTTGAGGTGGGAAAGCAAGGAGTGAGAGCAATACAGGTGGCACCTTTGCGAAGCTTACCATGTGCAGAAGAGATCCAGCTGCATCATTCAGTCCTGGCACTTCGCCTGTGGCAGCAGAGTCCAATCATTCGTGCACTGAAAACTGGGCAGCTGGACGGCCTGGAGCAGGCATCAAGGATGTATTCAAATGCACTTTGAGGTGGAAAAGCAAGGAGTGAGAGCAATACAGGTGGCACCTTTGCGAAGCTTACCATGTGCAGAAGAGATCCAGCAGCATCATTCAGTCCTGGCACTTCGCCTGTGGGAGCAGAGTCCAATCATTCGTGCACTGAAAACTGGGCAGCTGGACGGCCTGGAGCAGGCATCAAGGATGTATTCAAATGCCCTTTGAGGTGGGAAACAAGGAGTGAGACCAATGCAGGTGGCACCGTTTCGAAGCTTACCGTGTGCAGAAGAGATCCAGCAGCATCTTTCAGTCCTGGGACTTCGCCTGTGGGAGCAGAGTGCAATCATTCGTGCACTGAAAACTGGGCAGCCGGCCAGCCTGGAGCAGGCATCAAGGATGTATTCAAATGCCCTTTGAGGTGGGAAAGCAAGAAGTGAGAGCAATACAGGTGGCACCGTTGCAAATCTTACCATGTGCAGAAGAGGTCCAGCAGCACTTTTCATTCCTGGCCCTCTCCCTGTGGTAGGAGAGTACAAACATTCGTGCACTGAAAACTGGGCAGCAGGACGGCCTGGAGCAGGCATCAAGGATGTATTCAAATGCACTTTGAGGTGGAAAAGCAAGGAGTGAGAGCAATGCAGGTGGCACCTTTGCGAAGCTTACCGTTGCAGAAGAGATCCAGCAGCATCTTTCAGTCCTGGCTCTTCGCCTGTGGCAGCAGAGTCCAATCATTCGTGCACTGAAAACTGGGCAGCCGGACAGCCTGGAGCGGGCATCAAGGATGTATTCAAATGCACTTTGAGGTGGGAAAGAAATGACTGAGAGCAATACAGGCGGCACCGTTGCGAAGCTTACCGTGTGCAGAAGAGATCCAGCAGCATCTTTCAGTGCTGGCACTTCGCCTGTGGCAGCAGAGTCCAATCATTCGTGCACTGAAAACTGGGCAGCCGGCCAGCCTGGAGCAGGCATCAAGGATGTATTCAAATGCCCTTTGAGGTGGGAAAGCAAGAAGTGAGAGCAATACAGGTGGCACCGTTGCAAAGCTTTCTGTGTGCAGAAGAGGTCCAGCAGCATCTTTCAGTCCTGGCTCTTCGCCTGTGTAAGCAGAGTCCAATCATTCGTGCACTGAAAACTGGGCAGCAGGACGGCCTGGAGCAGGCATCAAGGATGTATTCAAATGCACTTTGAGGTGGGAAATCAAGGAGTGAGAGCAATACAGGTGGCACCGTTGCGAAGCTTACCGTGTGCAGGAGAGGTCCAGCAGCAACTTTCAGTCCTGGCTCTTCGCCTGTCGGAGCGGAGTCCAAACATTCGTGCCCTGAAACCTGGGCAGCCGGCCAGCCTGGAGCAGGCATCAAGGATGTATTCAAATGCACTTTGAGGTGGGAAAGCAAGGAGTGAGAGCAATACAGGTGGCACCGTTGCGAAGCTTACCATGTGCAGGAGAGGTTCAGAAGCATCTTTCAGTCCTGGCTCTTCGCCTGTGGGAGCAGAGTCCAATCATTCGTGCACTGAAAACAGGGCAGCCGGACGGCCTGGAGCAGGCATCATGGATGTATTCAAATGCACTTTGAGGTGGGAAAGCAAGGAGTGAGAGCAATAAAGGTGGCACCTTTGCGAAGCTTACCATGTGCAGAAGAGATCCAGCAGCATCATTCATTTGTGGCTCTTCGCCTGTGGCAGGAGAGTGCAATCATTCGTGCACTGAAAACTGGGCAGCCGGACGGCCTGGAGCAGGCATCAAGGATGTATTCAAATGCACTTTGAGGTGGGAAACATGGAGTGAGACCAATGCAGGTGGCACCGTTGCGAAGCTTACAGTGTGCAGAACAGATCCAGCAGCATGTTTTTGCACTGGCCCTTCGCCTCTGGCAGGAGAGTCCAATCATTCTTGCACTGAAAACTGGGCTGCCGGACGGCCTGGAGCAGGCATCAAGGATGTATTCAAATGCACTTTGAGGTTGGAAACAAGGAGTGAGACCAATGCAGGTGGCAACTTTGCAAAGCTTACCATGTGCAGAAGAGGTCCAGCAGCACTTTTCATTCCTGGCCCTTTCCCTGTGGAAGCAGAGTGCAATCATTCGTGCACTGAAAACTGGGCAGCCGGACGGCATGCAGCAGGCATCAAGGATGTATTCAAATGCACTTTGAGTTGGGAAACAAGGAGTGAGACCAATGCAGGTGGCACCGTTTCGAAGCTTACCTTATGCAGAAGAGATCCAGCAGCATCTTTCAGTCCTGGCTCTTCGCCTGTGGCAGGAGAGTCCAATCATTCGTGCACTGAAAACTGGGCAGCCGGACGGCCTGGAGCAGGCATCAAGGATGTATTCAAATGCCCTTTGAGGTGGGAAAGCAAGGACTGAGAGCAATACAGGTGGCACCGTTGCGAAGTTTACCGCGTGCAGAAGAGGTCCAGCAGCATCTTTCAGTCCTGGCAGTTCGCCTGTGGGAGCAGAGTGCAATCATTCGTGCACTGAAAACTGGGCAGCCGGCCAGCCTGGAGCAGGCATCAAGGATGTATTCAAATGCCCTTTGAGGTGGGAAAGCAAGAAGTGAGAGCAATACAGGTGGCACCGTTGCAAATCTTACCATGTGCAGAAGAGGTCCAGCAGCACTTTTCATTCCTGGCCCTCTCCCTGTGGTAGGAGAGTACAAACATTCGTGCACTGAAAACTGGGCAGCAGGACGGCCTGGAGCAGGCATCAAGGATGTATTCAAATGCACTTTGAGGTGGAAAAGCAAGGAGTGAGAGCAATGCAGGTGGCACCTTTGCGAAGCTTACCATGTGCAGAGGAGATCCAGCAGCATCATTCATTTGTGGCTCTTTGCCTGTGGGAGCAGAGTCCAATCATTCGTGCACCGAAAACTGGGCAGCCGGACGGCCTGGGGCAGGCATCAAGGATGTATTCAAATGCACTTTGAGGTGGGAAAGAAATGACTGAGAGCAATACAGGTGGCACCGTTGCGAAGCTTACCGTGTGCAGAACAGATCCAGCAGCATGTTTTAGCACTGGCTCTTCGCCTGTGGCAGCAGAGTCCAATCATTCGTGCACTGAAAACTGGGCAGCCGGACGGCATGGAGCAGGCATCAAGGATGTATTCAAATGCACTTTGAGGTTGGAAACAAGGAGTGAGACCAATGCAGGTGGCAAATTTGCAAAGCTTACCATGTGCAGAAGAGGCCCAGCAGCACTTTTCATTCCTGGCCCTTTCCCTGTGGAAGCAGAGTGCAATCATTCGTGCACAGAAAACTGGGCGGCCGGACGGCCTGGAGCAGGCATCAAGGATGTATTCAAATGCCCGTTGAGGTGGGAAAGCAACGAGTGAGAGCAATACAGGTGTCACCGTTGCAAAGCTTACCGTATGCAGAAGAGATCCAGCAGCATCTTTGAGTCCTGGCTCTTCGCCTGTGGGAGCAGAGTCCAATCATTCGTGCACTGAAAATTGGGCAGCCGGACGGCCTGGAGCAGGCATCAAGGATGCATTCAAATGCACTTTGAGGTGGGAAATCAAGGAGTGAGAGCAATACAGGTGGCACCGTTGCGAAGCTTACCGTGTGCAGGAGAGGTCCAGCAGCAACTTTCAGTCCTGGCTCTTCGCCTGTGGGAGCAGAGTCCAATCATTCGTGCACTGAAAACTGGGCAGCCGGACGGCCTGGAGCAGGCATCATGGATGTATTCAAATGCACTTTGAGGTGGGAAAGCAAGGAGTGAGAGCAATACAGGTGGCACCTTTGCGAAGCTTACCATGTGCAGAAGAGATCCAGCAGCATCATTCATTTGTGGCTCTTCGCCTGTGGGAGCAGAGTCCAATCATTCGTGCACTGAAAACTGGGCAGCTGGACGGCCTGGAGCAGGCATCAAGGATGTATTCAAATGCACTTTGAGGTGGGAAAGAAATGACTGAGAGCAATACAGGTGGCACCGTTGCGAAGCTTACCGTGTGCAGAAGAGATCCAGCAGCATGTTTTAGCACTGGCTCTTCGCCTGTGGCAGCAGAGTCCAATCATTCGTGCACTGAAAACTGGGCAGCCGGACGGCCTGGAGCAGGCATCATGGATGTATTCAAATGCACTTTGAGGTGGGAAAGCAAGCAGTGAGAGCAATACAGGTGGCACCTTTGCGAAGCTTACCATGTGCAGAAGAGGTCCAGCAGCACTTTTCATTCCTGGCCATCTCCCTGTGGTAGGAGAGTCCAATCATTCGTGCACTGAAAACTTGGCAGCCGGCCAGCCTGGAGCAGGCGTCAAGGATGTATTCAAATGCACTTTGAGGTGGGAAAGCAAGGAGTGAGAGCAATACAGGTGGCACCCTTCGAAGTTTACCGCGTGCAGAAGAGATCCAGCAGCATCATTCATTTTTGGCTCTTCGACTGTGGGAGCAGGGTCCAATCATTCGTGCACTGAAAACTGGGCAGCCTTATGGCCTGGAGCGGGCATCAAGGATGTATTCAAATGCGCTTTGAGGTGGGAAAGCAAGGAGTGAGAGCAATACAGGTGGCACCTTTTCGAAGCTTACCATGTGCAGAAGAGATCCAGCAGCATCATTCATTTGTGGCTCTTCGCCTGTGGGAGCAGAGTGCAATCATTCGTGCACTGAAAACTGGGCAGCCTTACGGCCTGGAGCGGGCATCAAGGATGTATTCAAATGCACTTTGAGGTGGGAAACAAGGAGTGAGACCAATGCAGGTGGCACCGTTTCGAAGCTTACCGTGTGCAGAAGAGATCCAGCAGCATCTTTCTCTCCTGGCACTTCGCCTGTGGGAGCAGAGTGCAATCATTCGTGCACTGAAAACTTGGCAGCCGGCCAGCCTGGAGCAGGCATCAAGGATGTATTCAAATGCCCTTGGAGGTGGGAAAGCAAGGAGTGAGAGCAATACAGGTGGCACCGTTGCAAAGCTTTCCGTGTGCAGAAGAGGTCCAGCAGCATCTTTCAGTCCTGGCACTTCGCCTGTGGCAGCACAGTCCAATCATTCGTGCACTGAAAACTGGGCAGCAGGACGGCCTGGAGCAGGCATCAAGGATGTATTCAAATGCCCTTTGAGGTGGGAAAGCAAGGAGTGAGAGCAATAAAGGTGGCACCTTTGCGAAGCTTACCATGTGCAGAGGAGATCCAGCAGCATCATTCATTTGTGGCTCTTTGCCTGTGGGAGCAGAGTCCAATCATTCGTGCACCGAAAACTGGGCAGCCGGACGGCCTGGGGCAGGCATCAAGGATGTATTCAAATGCACTTTGAGGTGGGAAAGAAATGACTGAGAGCAATACAGGTGGCACCGTTGCGAAGCTTACCGTGTGCAGAACAGATCCAGCAGCATGTTTTAGCACTGGCTCTTCGCCTGTGGCAGCAGAGTCCAATCATTCGTGCACTGAAAACTGGGCAGCCGGACGGCATGGAGCAGGCATCAAGGATGTATTCAAATGCACTTTGAGGTTGGAAACAAGGAGTGAGACCAATGCAGGTGGCAACTTTGCAAAGCTTACCATGTGCAGAAGAGGTCCAGCAGCACTTTTCATTCCTGGCCCTTTCCCTGTGGAAGCAGAGTCCAATCATTCGTGCACTGAAAATTGGGCAGCCGGACGGCCTGGAGCAGGCATCAAGGATGTATTCAAATGCACTTTGAAGTGGGAAAGCAAGGAGTGAGAGCAATACAGGTGGCACCGTTGCGAAGCTTACCGTGTGCAGGAGAGGTCCAGCAGCAACTTTCAGTCCTGGCTCTTCGCCTGTCGGAGCGGAGTCCAAACATTCGTGCCCTGAAACCTGGGCAGCCGGCCAGCCTGGAGCAGGCATCATGGATGTATTCAAATGCACTTTGAGGTGGGAAAGCAAGGAGTGAGAGCAATACAGGTGGCACCTTTTCGAAGCTTACCATGTGCAGAAGAGGTCCAGCAGCACTTTTCATTCCTGGCCCTCTCCCTGTGGAAGCAGAGTCCAATCATTCGTGCATTAAAAACTGGGCAGCCGGACGGCCTGGAGCAGGCATCAAGGATGTATTCAAATGCACTTTGAGGTGGGAAATCAAGGAGTGAGAGCAATACAGGTGGCACCGTTGCGAAGCTTACCCTGTGCAGGAGAGGTCCAGCAGCAACTTTCAGTCCTGGCTCTTCGCCTGTCGGAGCGGAGTCCAAACATTCGTGCCCTGAAACCTTGGCAGCCGGCCAGCCTGGAGCAGGCATCAAGGATGTATTCAAATGCACTTTGAGGTGGGAAAGCAAGGAGTGAGAGCAATACAGGTGGCACCGTTGCGAAGCTTACCATGTGCAGAAGAGGTCCAGCAGCACTTTTCATTCCTGGACCTCTCCCTGTGGTAGGAGAGTCCAATCATTCGTGCAGTGAAAACTGGGCAGCCTTACGGCCTGGAGCAGGCATCAAGGATGTATTCAAATGCACTTTGAGGTGGAAAAGCAAGGAGTGAGAGCAATACAGGTGGCACCTTTGCGAAGCTTACCATGTGCAGAAGAGATCCAGCAGCATCATTCATTTGTGGCTCTTCGCCTGTGGGAGCAGAGTCCAATCATTCGTGCACTGAAAACTGGGCAGCCGGAGGGCCTGGAGCGGGCATCAAGGATGTATTCAAATGCACGTTGAGGTGGGAAACAAGGAGTGAGACCAATGCAGGTGGCACCGTTTCGAAGCTTACCGTGTGCAGAAGAGATCCAGCAGCATCTTTCAGTCCTGGCACTTCGCCTGTGGCAGCAGAGTCCAATCATTCGTGCGCTGAAAACTGGGCAGCCGGCCAGCCTGGAGCAGGCATCAAGGATGTATTCAAATGCCCTTGGAGGTGGGAAAGCAAGAAGTGAGAGCAATACAGGTGGCACCGTTGCAAAGCTTTCTGTGTGCAGAAGAGGTCCAGCAGCATCTTTCAGTCCTGGCACTTCGCCTGTGTAAGCAGAGTCCAATCATTCGTACACTGAAAACTGGGCAGCAGGACGGCCTGGAGCAGGCATCAAGGATGTATTCAAATGCACTTTGAGGTGGGAAAGCAAGGAGTGAGAGCAATGCAGGTGGCACCTTTGCGAAGCTTACCATGTGCAGAAGAGATCCAGCAGCATCATTCATTTGTGGCTCTTCGCCTGTGGGAGCAGAGTCCAATCATTCGTGCACTGAAAACTGGGCAGCCGGACGGCCTGGAGCAGGCATCAAGGATGTATTCAAATGCACTTTGAGGTGGGAAATCAAGGAGTGAGAGCAATACAGGTGGCACCGTTGCGAAGCTTACCGTGTGCAGGAGAGGTCCAGCAGCAACTTTCAGTCCTGGCTCTTCGCCTGTGGGAGCAGAGTCCAATCATTCGTGCACTGACAACTGGGCAGCCGGACAGCCTGGAGCAGGCATCATGGATGTATTCAAATGCACTTTGAGGTGGGAAAGCAAGGAGTGAGAGCAATACAGGTGGCACCTTTGCGAAGCTTACCATGTGCAGAAGAGATCCAGCAGCATCATTCAGTCCTGGCACTTCGCCTGTGGGAGCAGAGTCCAATCATTCGTGCACTGAAAACTGGGCAGCCGGACGGCCTGGAGCAGGAATCAAGGATATATTCAAATGCACTTTGAGGTGGGAAACAAGGAGTGAGACCAATGCAGGTGGCACCGTTGCGAAGCTTACCGTATGCAGAAGAGATCCAGCAGCATCTTTCAGTCCTGGCTCTTCGCCTGTGGGAGCAGAGTAAAATCATTCGTGCACTGAAAACTGGGCAGCCGGACGGCCTGGAGCAGGCATCATGGATGTATTCAAATGCACTTTGAGGTGGGAAAGCAAGGAGTGAGAGCAATACAGGTGGCACCTTTGCGAAGCTTACCATGTGCAGAAGAGATCCAGCAGCATCATTCATTTGTGGCTCTTCGCCTGTGGCAGGAGAGTCCAATCATTCGTGCACTGAAAACTGGGCAGCCGGACGGCCTGGAGCAGGCTTCAAGGATGTATTCAAATGCACTTTGAGGTTGGAAACAAGGAGTGAGACCAATGCAGGTGGCACCGTTGCGAAGCTTGCCGTGTGCAGAACAGATCCAGCAGCATGTTTTAGCACTGGCTCTTCCCTGTGGCAGCAGAGTCCAATCATTCGTGCACTGAAAACTGGGCAGCTGGACGGCCTGGAGCAGGCATCAAGGATGTATTCAAATGCACTTTGAGGTGGGAAACAAGGACTGAGACCAATGCAGGTGGCACCGTTGCGAAGCTTACCGTGTGCAGAACAGATCCAGCAGCATGTTTTAGCACTGGCTCTTCCCTGTGGCAGCAGAGTCCAATAATTCGTGCACTGAAAACTGGGCAGCCGGACGGCCTGGAGCAGGCATCAAGGATGTATTCAAATGCACTTTGAGGTTGGAAACAAGGAGTGAGACCAATGCAGGTGGCACCTTTTCGAAGCTTACCATGTGCAGAAGAGGTCCAGCAGCACTTTTCATTCCTGGCCCTCTCCCTGTGGTAGGAGAGTCCAATCATTCGTGCACTAAAAACTGGGCAGCCGGACGGCCTGGAGCAGGCATCAAGGATGTATTCATATGCACTTTGAGGTGGGAAAGCAAGGAGTGAGAGCAATACAGGTGGCACCTTTGCGAAGCTTACCATGTGCAGACGAGATTCAGCAGCATCATTAATTTGTGGCTCTTCGCCTGTGGGAGCAGAGTCCAATCATTCGTGCACTGAAAACTGGGCAGCCGGACGGCCTGGAGCAGGCAGCAAGGATGTATTCAAATGCACTTTGAGGTGGGAAATCAAGGAGTGAGACCAATACAGGTGGCACCGTTGCGAAGCTTACCGTGTGCAGGAGAGGTCCAGCAGCAACTTTCAGTCCTGGCTCTTTGGCTGTCGGAGCGGAGTCCAAACATTCGTGCCCTGAAACCTGGGCAGCCGGCCAGCCTGGAGCAGGCATCAAGGATGTATTCAAATGCACTTTGAGGTGGGAAACAAGGAGTGAGACCAATGCAGGTGGCACCGTTTCGAAGCTTACCGTGTGCAGAAGAGATCCAGCAGCATCTTTCTCTCCTGGCACTTCGCCTGTGGGAGCAGAGTGCAATCATTCGTGCACTGAAAACTTGGCAGCCGGCCAGCCTGGAGCAGGCATCAAGGATGTATTCAAATGCCCTTGGAGGTGGGAAAGCAAGGAGTGAGAGCAATACAGGTGGCACCGTTGCAAAGCTTTCCGTGTGCAGAAGAGGTCCAGCAGCACTTTTCATTCCTGGCCCTTTCCCTGTGGAAGCAGAGTCCAATCATTCGTGCACTGAAAATTGGGCAGCCGGACGGCCTGGAGCAGGCATCAAGGATGTATTCAAATGCACTTTGAGGTGGGAAAGCAAGGAGTGAGAGCAATACAGGTGGCACCGTCGCGAAGCTTACCGTGTGCAGGAGAGGTTCAGCAGCATCTTTCAGTCCTGGCTCTTCGCCTGTGGGAGCAGAGTCCAATCATTCGTGCACTGAAAATTGGGCAGCCAGACGGCCTGGAGCAGGCATCAAGGATGTATTCAAATGCACTTTGAGGTGGGAAATCAAGGAGTGAGAGCAATACAGGTGGCACCGTTGCGAAGCTTACCGTGTGCAGGAGAGGTTCAGCAGCATCTTTCAGTCCTGGCTCTTCGCCTGTGGGAGCAGAGTCCACTCATTCGTGCACTGAAAACTGGGCAGCCGGACGGCCTGGAGCAGGCATCATGGATGTATTCAAATGCCCTTTGAGGTGGGAAAGCAAGGAGTGAGAGCAATACAGGTGGCACCTTTGCGAAGCTTACCATGTGCAGAAGAGATCCAGCAGCATCTTTCAGTCCTGGCACTTCGCCTGTGGGAGCAGAGTCCAATCATTCGTGCACTGAAAACTGGGCAGCTGGACGGCCTGGAGCAGGCATCAAGGATGTATTCAAATGCACTTTGAGGTGGGAAACAAGGACTGAGACCAATGCAGGTGGCACCGTTGCGAAGCTTACCGTGTGCAGAACAGATCCAGCAGCATGTTTTAGCACTGGCTCTTCCCTGTGGCAGCAGAGTCCAATCATTCGTGCACTTGAAACTGGGCAGCCGGACGGCCTGGAGCAGGCATCAAGGATGTATTCAAATGCACTTTGAGGTTGGAAACAAGGAGTGAGACCAATGCAGGTGGCACCTTTTCGAAGCTTACCATGTGCAGAAGAGGTCCAGCAGCACTTTTCATTCCTGGCCCTCTCCCTGTGGTAGGAGAGTCCAATCATTCGTGCACTAAAAACTGGGCAGCCGGACGGCCTGGAGCAGGCATCAAGGATGTATTCATATGCACTTTGAGGTGGGAAAGCAAGGAGTGAGAGCAATACAGGTGGCACCTTTGCGAAGCTTACCATGTGCAGACGAGATCCAGCAGCATCATTCATTTGTGGCTCTTCGCCTGTGGGAGCAGAGTCCAATCATTCGTGCACTGAAAACTGGGCAGCCGGACGGCCTGGAGCAGGCATCAAGGATGTATTCAAATGCACTTTGAGGTGGGAAATCAAGGAGTGAGAGCAATACAGGTGGCACCGTTGCGAAGCTTACCGTGTGCAGGAGAGGTCCAACAGCAACTTTCGGTCCTGGCTCTTCGCCTGTCGGAGCGGAGTCCAAACATTCGTGCCCTGAAACCTGGGCAGCCGGACGGCCTGGGGCAGGCATCAAGGATGTATTCAAATGCACTTTGAGGTGGGAAAGAAATGACTGAGAGCAATACAGGTGGCACCGTTGCGAAGCTTACCGTGTGCAGAAGAGATCCAGCAGCATGTTTTAGCACTGGCTCTTCGCCTGTGGCAGCAGAGTCCAATCATTCGTGCACTGAAAACTGGGCAGCCAGACGGCATGGAGCAGGCATCAAGGATGTATTCAAATGCACTTTGAGGTTGGAAACAAGGAGTGAGACCAATGCAGGTGGCAAATTTGCAAAGCTTACCATGTGCAGAAGAGGTCCAGCAGCACTTTTCATTCCTGGCCCTTTCCCTGTGGAAGCAGAGTGCAATAATTCGTGCACTGAAACCTGGGCGGCCGGACGGCCTGGAGCAGGCATCAAGGATGTATTCAAATGCACTTTGAGGTGGGAAAGCAAGGAGTGAGAGCAATACAGGTGGCACCGTTGCAAAGCTTTCTGTGTGCAGAAGAGGTCCAGCAGCATCTTTCAGTCCTGGCTCTTCGCCTGTGGCAGCAGAGTCCAATCATTCGTGCACTGAAAACTGGGCAGCCGGACGGCGTGGAGCAGGCATCAAGGATGTATTCAAATGCACTTTGAGGTGGGAAATCAAGGAGTGAGAGCAATACAGGTGGCACCATTGCGAACCTTCCCGTGTGCAGGAGAGGTCCAGCAGCAACTTTCAGTCCTGGCTCTTCGCCTGTCGGAGCGGAGTCCAAACATTCGTGCCCTGAAACCTGGACAGCCGGCCAGCCTGGAGCAGGCATCAAGGATGTATTCAAATGCCCTTTGAGGTGGGAAAGCAAGGAGTGAGAGCAATACAGGTGGCACCGTTGCGAAGCTTACCATGTGCAGGAGAGGTTCAGCAGCATCTTTCAGTCCTGGCTCTTCGCCTGTGGGAGCAGAGTCCAATCATTCGTGCACTGAAAACTGGGCAGCCGGACGGCCTGGAGCAGGCATCATGGATGTATTCAAATGCACTTTGAGGTGGGAAAGCAAGGAGTGAGAGCAATACAGGTGGCACCTTTGCGAAGCTTACCATGTGCAGAAGAGATCCAGCAGCATCATTCAGTCCTGGCACTTCGCCTGTGGGAGCAGAGTCCAATCATTCGTGCACTGAAAACTGGGCAGCAGGACGGCCTGGAGCAGCCATCAAGGATGTATTCAAATGCACTTTGAGGTGGAAAAGCAAGGAGTGAGAGCAATACAGGTGGCACCTTTGCGAAGCTTACCATGTGCAGAAGAGATCCAGCAGCATCATTCAGTCCTGGCACTTCGCCTGTGGCAGCAGAGTCCAATCATTCGTGCACTGAAAACTGGGCAGCTGGACGGCCTGGAGCAGGCATCAAGGATGTATTCAAATGCACTTTGAGGTGGGAAACAAGGAGTGAGACCAATGCAGGTGGCACCGTTTCGAAGCTTACCGTGTGCAGAAGAGATCCAGCAGCATCTTTCAGTCCTGGCACTTCGCCTGTGGCAGCAGAGTCCAATAATTCGTGCACTGAAAACTGGGCAGCCGGCCAGCCTGGAGCAGGCATCAAGGATGTATTCAAATTCCCTTTGAGTTGGGAAAGCAAGAAGCGAGAGCAATACAGGTGGCACCGTTGCAAAGCTTTCTGTGTGCAGAAGAGGTCCAGCAGCATCTTTCAGTCCTGGCACTTCGCCTGTGTAAGCAGAGTCCAATATTCGTGCACTGAAAACTGGGCAGCAGGACGGCCTGGAGCAGGCATCAAGGATGTATTCAAATGCACTTTGAGGTGGGAAAGCAAGGAGTGAGAGCAATACAGGTGGCACCTTTGCGAAGCTTACCATGTGCAGAAGAGATCCAGCAGCATCATTCATTTGTGGCTCATCGCCTGTGGGAGCAGAGTCCAATCATTCGTGCACTGAAAACTGGGCAGCTGGACGGCATGGAGCAGGCATCAAGGATGTATTCAAATGCACTTTGAGGTGGGAAATCAAGGAGTGAGAGCAATACAGGTGGCACCGTTGCGAAGCTTACCGTGTGCAGGAGAGGTCCAGCAGCAACTTTCAGTCCTGGCTCTTCGCCTGTGGGAGCAGAGTCCAATCATTCGTGCACTGAAAACTGGGCAGCCTTACGGCCTGGAGCAGGCATCAAGGATGTATTCAAATGCACTTTGAGGTGGAAAAGCAAGGAGTGAGAGCAATACAGGTGGCACCTTTGCGAAGCTTACCATGTGCAGAAGAGATCCAGAAGCATCATTCATTTGTGGTTCTTCGCCTGTGGGAGCAGAGTCCAATCATTCGTGCACTGAAAACTGGGCAGCCGGACGGCCTGGAGCAGGCATCAAGGATGTATTCAAACGCACTTTGAGGTGGGAAACAAGGAGTGAGACCAATGCAGGTGGCACTGTTTCGAAGCTTACCGTGTGCAGAACAGATCCAGCAGCATGTTTTAGCACTGGCCCTTCGCCTGTGGCAGGAGAGTCCAATCATTCTTGCACTGAAAACTGGGCAGCCGGACGGCCTGGAGCAGGCATCAAGGATGTATTCAAATGCACTTTGAGGTTGGAAACAAGGAGTGAGACCAATGCAGGTGGCAACTTTGCAAAGCTTACCATGTGCAGAAGAGGTCCAGCAGCACTTTTCATTCCTGGCCTTTCCCTGTGGAAGCAGAGTGCAATCATTCGTGCACTGAAAACTGGGCAGCCTTACGGCCTGGAGCAGGCATCAAGGATGTATTCAAATGCACTTTGAGTTGGGAAACAAGGAGTGAGACCAATGCAGGTGGCACCGTTGCGAAGCTTACCGTATGCAGAAGAGATCCAGCAGCATCTTTCAGTCCTGGCTCTTCGCCTGTGGCAGGAGAGTCCAATCATTCGTGCACTGAAAACTGGGCAGCCGGACGGCCTGGAGCAGGCATCAAGGATGTATTCAAATGCCCTTTGAGGTGGGAAAGCAAGGACTGAGAGCAATACAGGTGGCACCGTTGCGAAGCTTACCATGTGCAGAAGAGGTCCAGCAGCATCTTTCAGTCCTGGCACTTCGCCTGTGGGAGCAGAGTCCAATCATTCGTGCACTGAAAACTTGGCAGCCGGCCAGCCTGGAGCAGGCATCAAGGATGTATTCAAATGCCCTTGGAGGTGGGAAAGCAAGGAGTGAGAGCAATACAGGTGGCACCGTTGCAAAGCTTTCCGTGTGCAGAAGAGGTCCAGCAGCATCTTTCAGTCCTGGCACTTCGCCTGTGGCAGCACAGTCCAATCATTCGTGCACTGAAAACTGGGCAGCAGGACGGCCTGGAGCAGGCATCAAGGATGTATTCAAACGCCCTTTGAGGTGGGAAAGCAAGGAGTGAGAGCAATAAAGGTGGCACCTTTGCGAAGCTTACCATGTGCAGAGGAGATCCAGCAGCATCATTCATTTGTGGCTCTTTGCCTGTGGGAGCAGAGTCCAATCATTCGTGCACCGAAAACTGGGCAGGCGGACGGCCTGGGGCAGGCATCAAGGATGTATTCAAATGCACTTTGAGGTTGGAAAGAAATGACTGAGAGCAATACAGGTGGCACCGTTGCGAAGCTTACCGTGTGCAGAACAGATCCAGCAGCATGTTTTAGCACTGGATCTTCGCCTGTGGCAGGAGAGTCCAATCATTCGTGCACTGAAAACTGGGCAGCCGGACGGCATGGAGCAGGCATCAAGGATGTATTCAAATGCACTTTGAGGTTGGAAACAAGGAGTGAGACCAATGCAGGTGGCAAATTTGCAAAGCTTACCATGTGCAGAAGAGGTCCAGCAGCACTTTTCATTCCTGGCCCTTTCCCTGTGGAAGCAGAGTGCAATCATTAATGCACTGAAAACTGGGCGGCCGGACGGCCTGGAGCAGGCATCAAGGATGTATTCAAATGCCCGTTGAGGTGGGAAAGCAATGAGTCAGAGCAATACAGGTGTCACCGTTGCAAAGCTTACCGTATGCAGAAGAGATCCAGCAGCATCTTTGAGTCCTGGCTCTTCGCCTGTGGGAGCAGAGTCCAATCATTCGTGCACTGAAAACTGGGCAGCTGGACGGCCTGGAGCAGGCATCAAGGATGTATTCAAATGCACTTTGAGGTGGGAAATCAAGGAGTGAGAGCAATACAGGTGGCACCGTTGCGAAGCTTACCGTGTGCAGGAGAGGTCCAGCAGCAACTTTCAGTCCTGGCTCTTCGCCTGTCGGAGCGGAGTCCAAACATTCGTGCCCTGAAACCTGGGCAGCCGGCCAGCCTGGAGCAGGCATCAAGGATGTATTCAAATGCACTTTGAGGTGGGAAAGCAAGGAGTGAGAGCAATACAGGTGGCACCGTTGCGAAGCTTACCATGTGCAGGAGAGGTTTAGAAGCATCTTTCAGTCCTGGCTCTTCGCCTGTGAGAGCAGAGTCCAATCATTCGTGCACTGAAAACTGGGCAGCCGGACGGCCTGGAGCAGGCATCATGGATGTATTCAAATGCACTTTGAGGTGGGAAAGAAATGACTGAGAGCAATACAGGTGGCACCTTTGCGAAGCTTACCATGTGCAGAAGAGATCCAGCAGCATCATTCATTTGTGGCTCTTCGCCTGTGGGAGCAGAGTCCAATCATTCGTGCACTGAAAACTGGGCAGCTGGACGGCCTGGAGCAGGCATCAAGGATGTATTCAAATGCACTTTGAGGTGGGAAACAAGGACTGAGACCAATGCAGGTGGCACCGTTGCGAATTTTGCCGTGTGCAGAACAGATCCAGCAGTATGTTTTAGCACTGGCTCTTCCCTGTGGCAGCAGAGTCCAATCATTAGTGCAATGAAAACTGGGCAGCCGGACGGCCTGGAGCAGGCATCAAGGATGTATTCAAATGCACTTTGAGGTTGGAAACAAGGAGTGAGACCAATGCAGGTGGCACCTTTTCGAAGCTTACCATGTGCAGAAGAGGTCCAGCAGCACTTTTCATTCCTGGCCCTCTCCCTGTGGTAGGAGAGTCCAATCATTCGTGCACTAAAAACTGGGCAGCCGGACGGCCTGGAGCAGGCATCAAGGATGTATTCAAATGCACTTTGAGGTGGGAAAGCAAGGAGTGAGAGCAATACAGGTGGCACCTTTTCGAAGCTTACCATGTGCAGAAGAGATCTAGCAGCATCATTCATTTGTGGCTCTTCGCCTGTGGGAGCAGAGTCCAATCATTCGTGCACTGAAAACTGGGCAGCCGGACGGCCTGGAGCGGGCATCAAGGATGTATTCAAATGCACTTTGAGGTGGGAAACAAGGAGTGAGACCAATGCAGGTGGCACCGTTTCGAAGCTTACCGTGTGCAGAAGAGATCCAGCAGCATCTTTCTCTCCTGGCACTTCGCCTGTGGGAGCAGAGTGCAATCATTCGTGCACTGAAAACTTGGCAGCCGGCCAGCCTGGAGCAGGCATCAAGGATGTATTCAAATGCACTTTGAGGTGGGAAAGCAAGGAGTGAGAGCAATACAGGTGGCACCTTTGCGAAGCTTACCATGTGCAGAAGAGATCCAGAAGCATCATTCATTTGTGGCTCTTCGCCTGTGGGAGCAGAGTCCAATCATTCGTGCACTGAAAACTGGGCAGCCGGACGGCCTGGAGCAGGCATCAAGGATGTATTCAAATGCACTTTGAGGTGGGAAATCAAGGAGTGAGAGCAATACAGGTGGCACCGTTGCGAAGCTTACCGTGTGCAGGAGAGGTCCAGCAGCAACTTTCAGTCCTGGCTCTTCGCCTGTCGGAGCGGAGTTCAAACATTCGTGCCCTGAAACCTGGGCAGCCGGCCAGCCTGGAGCAGGCATCAAGGATGTATTCAAATGCACTTTGAGGTGAGAAAGCAAGGAGTGGGAGCAATACAGGTGGCACCGTTGCGAAGCTTACCATGTGCAGAAGAGGTCCAGCAGCACTTTTCATTCCTGGCCCTCTCCCTGTGGTAGGAGAGTTCAATCATTCGTGCACTGAAAACTGGGCAGCCTTACGGCCTGGAGCAGGCATCAAGGATGTATTCAAATGCACTTTGAGGTGGAAAAGCAAGGAGTGAGAGCAATACAGGTGGCACCTTTGCGAAGCTTACCATGTGCAGAAGAGATCCAGAAGCATCATTCATTTGTGGCTCTTCGCCTGTGGGAGCAGAGTCCAATCATTCGTGTACTGAAAACTGGGCAGCCGGACGGCCTGGAGCAGGCATCAAGGATGTATTCAAATGCACTTTGAGGTGGGAAACAAGGAGTGAGACCAATGCAGGTGGCACCGTTTCGAAGCTTACCGTGTGCAGAAGAGATCCAGCAGCATCTTTCAGTCCTGGCACTTCGCCTGTGGCAGCAGAGTCCAATCATTCGTGCACTGAAAACTGGGCAGCCGGCCAGCCTGGAGCAGGCATCAAGGATGTATTCAAATGCCCCTTGAGGTGGGAAAGCAAGAAGTGAGAGCAATACAGGTGGCACCGTTTCAAAGCTTTCTGTGTGCAGAAGAGGTCCAGCAGCATCTTTCAGTCCTGGCACTTCGCCTGTGTAAGCAGAGTCCAATCATTCGTGTACTGAAAACTGGGCAGCAGGACGGCCTGGAGCAGGCATCAAGGATGTATTCAAATGCACTTTGAGGTGGGAAAGCAAGGAGTGAGAGCAATACAGGTGGCACCGTTGCGAAGTTTACCGTGTGCAGGAGAGGTCCAGCAGCAACTTTCAGTCCTGGCTCTTCGCCTGTGGGAGCAGAGTCCAATCATTCGTGCACTGAAAACTGGGCAGCCGGACGGCCTGGAGCAGGCATCATGGATGTATTCACATGCACTTTGAGGTGGGAAATCAAGGAGTGAGAGCAATACAGGTGGCACCTTTGCGAAGCTTACCATGTGCAGAAGAGATCCAGCAGCATCATTCATTTGTGGCTCTTCGCCTGAGGGAGCAGAGTCCAATCATTCGTGCACTGAAAACTGGGCAGCCGGACGGCCTGGAGCAGGCATCAAGGATGTATTCAAATGCACTTTGAGGTGGGAAACAAGGAGTGAGACCAATGCAGGTGGCACCGTTGCGAAGCTTACAGTGTGCGGAACAGATCCAGCAGCATGTTTTAGCACTGGCCCTTCGCCTGTGGCAGGAGAGTCCAATCATTCGTGCACTGAAAACTGGGCAGCCGGACGGCCTGGAGCAGGCATCAAGGATGTATTCAAATGCACTTTGAGGTTGGAAACAAGGAGTGAGACCAATGCAGGTGGCAACTTTGCAAAGCTTACCATGTGCAGAAGAGGTCCAGCAGCACTTTTCATTCCTGGCCCTTTCCCTGTGGAAGCAGAGTGCAATCATTCGTGCACTGAAAACTGGGCGGCCGGACGGCATGGAGCAGGCATCAAGGATGTATTCAAATGCACTTTGAGTTGGGAAACAAGGAGTGAGACCAATGCAGGTGGCACCGTTGCGAAGCTTACCATATGCAGAAGAGATCCAGCAGCATCTTTCAGTCCTGGCTCTTCGCCTGTGGCAGGAGAGTCCAATCATTCGTGCACTGAAAACTGGGCAGCCGGACGGCCTGGAGCAGGCATCAAGGATGTATTCAAATGCCCTTTGAGGTGGGAAAGCAAGGAGTGAGAGCAATACAGGTGGCACCGTTGCGAAGTTTACCGCGTGCAGAACAGATCCAGCAGCATCTTTCAGTCCTGGCACTTCGCCTGTGGGAGCAGAGTGCAATAATTCATGCACTGAAAACTGGGCAGCCGGCCAGCCTGGAGCAGGCATCAAGGATGTATTCAAATGCCCTTTGAGGTGGGAAAGCAAGAAGTGAGAGCAATACAGGTGGCACCGTTTCAAAGCTTTCTGTGTGCAGAAGAGGTCCAGCAGCATCTTTCAGTCCTGGCACTTCGCCTGTGTAAGCAGAGTCCAATCATTCGTGTACTGAAAACTGGGCAGCAGGACGGCCTGGAGCAGGCATCAAGGATGTATTCAAATGCACTTTGAGGTGGGAAAGCAAGGAGTGAGAGCAATACAGGTGGCACCTTTGCGAAGCTTACTATGTGCAGAAGAGATCCAGCAGCATCATTCATTTGTGGCTCTTCGCCTGTGGGAGCAGAGTCCAATCATTCGTGCACTGAAAACTGGGCAGCCGGACGGCCTGGAGCAGGCATCAAGGATGTATTCAAATGCCCTTTGAGGTGGGAAAGCAAGGACTGAGAGCAATACAGGTGGCACCGTTGCGAAGTTTACCGCGTGCAGAAGAGGTCCAGCAGCATCTTTCAGTCCTGGCACTTCGCCTGTGGGAGCAGAGTCCAATCATTCGTGCACTGAAAACTTGGCAGCCGGCCAGCCTGGAGCAGGCATCAAGGATGTATTCAAATGCCCTTGGAGGTGGGAAAGCAAGGAGTGAGAGCAATACAGGTGGCACCGTTGCAAAGCTTTCCGTGTGCAGAAGAGGTCCAGCAGCATCTTTCAGTCCTGGCACTTCGCCTGTGGCAGCACAGTCCAATCATTCGTGCACTGAAAACTGGGCAGCAGGACGGCCTGGAGCAGGCATCAAGGATGTATTCAAACGCCCTTTGAGGTGGGAAAGCAAGGAGTGAGAGCAATAAAGGTGGCACCTTTGCGAAGCTTACCATGTGCAGAGGAGATCCAGCAGCATCATTCATTTGTGGCTCTTTGCCTGTGGGAGCAGAGTCCAATCATTCGTGCACCGAAAACTGGGCAGGCGGACGGCCTGGGGCAGGCATCAAGGATGTATTCAAATGCACTTTGAGGTTGGAAAGAAATGACTGAGAGCAATACAGGTGGCACCGTTGCGAAGCTTACCGTGTGCAGAACAGATCCAGCAGCATGTTTTAGCACTGGCTCTTCGCCTGTGGCAGGAGAGTCCAATCATTCGTGCACTGAAAACTGGGCAGCCGGACGGCATGGAGCAGGCATCAAGGATGTATTCAAATGCACTTTGAGGTTGGAAACAAGGAGTGAGACCAATGCAGGTGGCAAATTTGCAAAGCTTACCATGTGCAGAAGAGGTCCAGCAGCACGTGTCATTCCTGGCCCTTTCCCTGTGGAAGCAGAGTGCAATCATTAATGCACTGAAAACTGGGCGGCCGGACGGCCTGGAGCAGGCATCAAGGATGTATTCAAATGCCCGTTGAGGTGGGAAAGCAATGAGTCAGAGCAATACAGGTGTCACCGTTGCAAAGCTTACCGTATGCAGAAGAGATCCAGCAGCATCTTTGAGTCCTGGCTCTTCGCCTGTGGGAGCAGAGTCCAATCATTCGTGCACTGAAAACTGGGCAGCCTTACGGCCTGGAGCAGGCATCAAGGATGTATTCAAATGCACTTTGAGGTGGGAAATCAAGGAGTGAGAGCAATACAGGTGGCACCATTGCGAAGCTTCCCGTGTGCAGGAGAGGTCCAGCAGCAACTTTCAGTCCTGGCTCTTCGCCTGTCGGAGCGGAGTCCAAACATTCGTGCCCTGAAACCTGGGCAGCCGGCCAGCCTGGAGCAGGCATGAAGAATGTATTCAAATGCACTTTGAGGTGGGAAAGCAAGGAGTGAGAGCAATACAGGTGGCACCGTTGCGAAGCTTACCATGTGCAGGAGAGGTTTAGAAGCATCTTTCAGTCCTGGCTCTTCGCCTGTGAGAGCAGAGTCCAATCATTCGTGCACTGAAAACTGGGCAGCCGGACGGCCTGGAGCAGGCATCATGGATGTATTCAAATGCACTTTGAGGTGGGAAAGAAATGACTGAGAGCAATACAGGTGGCACCTTTGCGAAGCTTACCATGTGCAGAAGAGATCCAGCAGCATCATTCATTTGTGGCTCTTCGCCTGTGGGAGCAGAGTCCAATCATTCGTGCACTGAAAACTGGGCAGCTGGACGGCCTGGAGCAGGCATCAAGGATGTATTCAAATGCACTTTGAGGTGGGAAACAAGGACTGAGACCAATGCAGGTGGCACCGTTGCGAAGTTTGCCGTGTGCAGAACAGATCCAGCAGTATGTTTTAGCACTGGCTCTTCCCTGTGGCAGCAGAGTCCAATCATTAGTGCAATGAAAACTGGGCAGCCGGACGGCCTGGAGCAGGCATCAAGGATGTATTCAAATGCACTTTGAGGTTGGAAACAAGGAGTGAGACCAATGCAGGTGGCACCTTTTCGAAGCTTACCATGTGCAGAAGAGGTCCAGCAGCACTTTTCATTCCTGGCCCTCTCCCTGTGGTAGGAGAGTCCAATCATTCGTGCACTAAAAACTGGGCAGCCGGACGGCCTGGAGCAGGCATCAAGGATGTATTCAAATGCACTTTGAGGTGGGAAATCAAGGAGTGAGAGCAATACAGGTGGCACCATTGCGAAGCTTACCGTGTGCAGGAGAGGTCCAGCAGCAACTTTCAGTCCTGGCTCTTCGCCTGTCGGAGCGGAGTTCAAACATTCGTGCCCTGAAACCTGGGCAGCCGGCCAGCCTGGAGCAGGCATCAAGGATGTATTCAAATGCACTTTGAGGTGAGAAAGCAAGGAGTGGGAGCAATACAGGTGGCACCGTTGCGAAGCTTACCATGTGCAGAAGAGGTCCAGCAGCACTTTTCATTCCTGGCCCTCTCCCTGTGGTAGGAGAGCTCAATCATTCGTGCACTGAAAACTGGGCAGCCTTACGGCCTGGAGCAGGCATCAAGGATGTATTCAAATGCACTTTGAGGTGGAAAAGCAAGGAGTGAGAGCAATACAGGTGGCACCTTTGCGAAGCTTACCATGTGCAGAAGAGATCCAGAAGCATCATTCATTTGTGGCTCTTCGCCTGTGGGAGCAGAGTCCAATCATTCGTGTACTGAAAACTGGGCAGCCGGACGGCCTGGAGCAGGCATCAAGGATGTATTCAAATGCACTTTGAGGTGGGAAACAAGGAGTGAGACCAATGCAGGTGGCACCGTTTCGAAGCTTACCGTGTGCAGAAGAGATCCAGCAGCATCTTTCAGTCCTGGCACTTCGCCTGTGGCAGCAGAGTCCAATCATTCGTGCACTGAAAACTGGGCAGCCGGCCAGCCTGGAGCAGGCATCAAGGATGTATTCAAATGCCCTTTGAGGTGGGAAAGCAAGAAGTGAGAGCAATACAGGTGGCACCGTTTCAAAGCTTTCTGTGTGCAGAAGAGGTCCAGCAGCATCTTTCAGTCCTGGCACTTCGCCTGTGTAAGCAGAGTCCAATCATTCGTGTACTGAAAACTGGGCAGCAGGACGGCCTGGAGCAGGCATCAAGGATGTATTCAAATGCACTTTGAGGTGGGAAAGCAAGGAGTGAGAGCAATACAGGTGGCACCTTTGCGAAGCTTACCATGTGCAGAAGAGATCCAGCAGCATCATTCATTTGTGGCTCTTCGCCTGAGGGAGCAGAGTCCAATCATTCGTGCACTGAAAACTGGGCAGCCGGACGGCCTGGAGCAGGCATCAAGGATGTATTCAAATGCACTTTGAGGTGGGAAATCAAGGAGTGAGAGCAATACAGGTGGCACCGTTGCGAAGTTTACCGTGTGCAGGAGAGGTCCAGCAGCAACTTTCAGTCCTGGCTCTTCGCCTGTGGGAGCAGAGTCCAATCATTCGTGCACTGAAAACTGGGCAGCCGGACGGCCTGGAGCAGGCATCATGGATGTATTCACATGCACTTTGAGGTGGGAAATCAAGGAGTGAGAGCAATACAGGTGGCACCGTTGCGAAGCTTACCGTGTGCAGGAGAGGTCCAGCAGCAACTTTCAGTCCTGGCTCTTCGCCTGTCGGAGCGGAGTCCAAACATTCGTGCCCTGAAACCTGGGCAGCCGGCCAGCATGGAGCAGGCATCAAGGATGTATTCAAATGCACTTTGAGGTGGGAAAGCAAGGAGTGAGAGCAATACAGGTGTCACCGTTGCGAAGCTTACCATGTGCAGAAGAGGTCCAGCAGCACTTTTCATTCCTGGCCCTCTCCCTGTTGTAGGAGAGTCCAATCATTCGTGCACTGAAAACTGGGCAGCCTTACAGCCTGGAGCAGGCATCAAGGATGTATTCAAATGCACTTTGAGGTGGAAAAGCAAGGAGTGAGAGCAATACAGGTGGCACCTTTGCGAAGCTTACCATGTGCAGAAGAGATCCAGAAGCATCATTCATTTGTGGTTCTTCGCCTGTGGGAGCAGAGTCCAATCATTCGTGCACTGAAAACTGGGCAGCCGGACGGCCTGGAGCAGGCATCAAGGATGTATTCAAACGCACTTTGAGGTGGGAAACAAGGAGTGAGACCAATGCAGGTGGCACCGTTTCGAAGCTTACCGTGTGCAGAAGAGATCCAGCAGCATCTTTCAGTCCTGGCTCTTCCCTGTGGCAGCAGAGTCCAATCATTCGTGCACTGAAAACTGGGCAGCCGGACGGCCTAGGGCAGGCATCAAGGATGTATTCAAATGCACTTTGAGGTGGGAAAGAAATGACTGAGAGCAATACAGGTGGCACCGTTGCGAAGCTTACCGTGTGCAGAACAGATCCAGCAGCATGTTTTAGCACTGGCTCTTCGCCTGTGGCAGCAGAGTAAAATCATTCGTGCACTGAAAAATGGGCAGCCGGACGGCATGGAGCAGGCATCAAGGATGTATTCAAATGCACTTTGAGGTTGGAAACAAGGAGTGAGACCAATGCAGGTGGCAACTTTGCAAAGCTTACCATGTGCAGAAGAGATCCAGCAGCACTTTTCATTCCTGGCCCTTTCCCTGTGGAAGCAGAGTGCAATCATTCGTGCACTGAAAACTGGGCGGCCGGACGGCCTGGAGCATGCATCAAGGATGTATTCAAATGCCCGTTGAGGTGGGAAAGCAAGGAGTGAGAGCAATACAGGTGTCACCGTTGCAAAGCTTACCGTATGCAGAAGAGATCCAGCAGCATCTTTCAGTCCTGGCTCTTCGCCTGTGGGAGCAGAGTCCAATCATTCGTGCACTGAAAACTGGGCAGCCGGACGGCCTGGAGCCGGCATCAAAAATGTATTCAAATGCCCTTTGAGGTGGGAAAGCAAGGAGTGAGATCAATACAGGTGGCACCGTTTCAAAGCTTTCTCTGTGCAGAAGAGATCCGGCAGTATCTTTCAGTCCTGGCTCTTCGCCTGTGGCAGGAGAGTCCAATCATTCGTGCACTGAAAACTGGGCAGCCGGACAGCCTGTAGCAGGCATCAAGGATGTATTCAAATGCACTTTGAGGTGGGAAAGCAAGGAGTGAGAGCAATACAGGTGGCACGTTTGCGAAGCTTGCCATGTGCAGAAGAGATCCAGCAGCATCTTCCAGTCCTGGCTCTTCGCCTGTGGGAGCGGAGTCCAAACATTCGTGCCCTGAAACCTGGGCAGCTGGCCAGCCTGGAGCAGGCATCAAGGATGTATTCAAATGCACTTTGAGGTGGGAAAGCAAGGAGTGAGAGCAATACAGGTGGCAGCGTTGTGAAGCTTTCTGTGTGCAGGAGAGGTCCAGCAGCACTTTTCATTCCTGGCCCTTTCCCTGTGGAAGAAGAGTGCAGTCATTCGTGCACTGACAACTGGGCAGCCGGACGGCCTGGAGCAGCCATCAAGGATGTATTCAAATGTACTTTGAGGAGGGAAATCAAGGAGTGAAAGCAATACAGGTGGCACCGTTGCGAAGCTTACCGTGTGCAGGAGAGGTCCAGCAGCAACTTTCAGTCCTCGCTCTTCGCCTGTCGGAGCGGAGTCCAAACACTCCTGCCCTGACAACTGGGCAGCCGGACGGCCTGGAGCAGCCATCAAGGATGTATTCAAATGCACTTTGAGGTGGGAAAGCAAGGAGTGAGAGCAATACAGGTGGCACCGTTGCAAATCTTTCTGTGTGCAGCAGAGGTCTAGCAGCATCTTTCAGTCCTGGCTCTTCGCCTGTGGGAGCAGAGTCCAATCATTCGTGCACTGAAAACTGTGCAGCCGGACGGCCTGGAGCAGGCATCAAGGATGTATTCAAATGCACTTTGAGGTGGGAAAGCAAGGAGTGAGAGCAATACAGGTGGCACCGCTGCGAACTTTACCGCGTGCAGAAGAGGTCCAGCAGCATCTTTCTCTCCTGGCTCTTCGCCTGTGGCAGCAGAGTCCAATCATTCGTGCACTGAAAACTGGGCAGCCGGACGGCCTGGAGCCGGCATCAAGGATGTATTCAAATGCACTTTGAGGTGGAAAAGCAAGGAGTGAGAGCAATACAGGTGGCACAATTTCAAAGCTTTCTCTGTGCAGAAGAGGTCCGGCAGTATCTTTCAGTCCTGGCTCTTCGCCTGTGGAAGCAGAGTCCAATCATTCGTGCACTGAAATATGGGCATCCGGACGGCCTGGAGCAGGCATCAAGGATGTATTCAAATGCCCTTTGAGGTGGGAAAGCAAGGAGTGAGAGCAATACAGGTGGCACCGTTGCGAAGCTTACCATGTGCAGGAGAGGTTCAGCAGCATCTTTCAGTCCTGGCTCTTCGCCTGTGGGAGCAGAGTCCAAACATTCGTTCCCTGAAACCTGGGCAGCCGGACGGCCTGAAGCAGGCATCATGGATGTATTCAAATGCACTTTGAGGTTGGAAACAAGGAGTGAGGCCAATGCAGGTGGCAACTTTGCGAAGCTTACCATGTGCAGAAGAGGTCCAGCAGCACGTTTCATTATTGGCCCATTCCCTGTGGAAGCAGAGTGCAATCATTCGTGCACTGAAAACTGGGCGGCCGGACGGCCTAAAGCAGGCATCAAGGATGTATTCAAATGCCCTTTGAGGTGGGAAAGCAAGGAGTGAGAGCAATACAGGTGGCACCGTTGCAAACTTTACCGTATGCAGAAGAGATCCAGCAGCATCTTTCAGTCCTGGCTCTTCGCCTGTGGCAGCACAGTCCAATCATTCGTGCACTGAAAACTGGGCAACCGGACGGCCTGGAGCAGGCATCAAGGATGTATTCAAATGCACTTTGAGGTGGGAAAGCAAGGAGTGAGAGCAATACAGGTGGCACCGTTTCAAAGCTTTCTCTGTGCAGAAGAGGTCCAGCAGCATCTTTCAGTCCTGGCTCGTCTCCTGTGGTAGGAGAGTCCAGTCATTCGTGCACTGAAAACTGGGCGGCCGGACGGCCTAAAGCAGGCATCAAGGATGTATTCAAATGCCCTTTGAGGTGGGAAAGCAAGGAGTGAGAGCAATACAGGTGGCACCGTAGCAAAGCTTACCGTATCCAGAAGAGATCCAGCAGCAACTTTCAGTCCTGGCTCTTCGCCTATGTCAGCAGAGTCCAATCATTCGTGCACCTAAAACTGGGCAGCCGGACGGCCTGGAGCAGGCATCAAGTATGCATTCAAATGCACTTGGAGGTGGGAAAGCAAGGAGTGAGAGCAATACAGGTGGCACCGTTGCAAAGCTTACAGTATGCAGAAGAGTTCCAGCAGCATCTTTCAGTCCTGGCTCTTCGCCTGTGGCAGCAGAGTCCAATCATTCGTGCACTGAAAACTGGGCATCCGGACGGCCTGGAGCAGGCATCAAGGATGTATTCAAATGCCCTTTGAGGTGGGAAAGCAAGGAGTGAGAGCAATACAGGTGGCACCGTTGCAAAGCTTACCGTATCCAGAAGAGATCCAGCAGCATCTTTCAGTCCTGGCTCTTCACCTGCGGCAGCAGAGTCCAATCATTCGTGCAATGAAAACTGGGCAGCCGGACGGCCTGGAGCAGGCATCAAGGATGTATTCAAATGCACTTTGAGGTTGGAAACAAGGAGTGAGACCAATGCAGGTGGCACCTTTTCGAAGCTTACCATGTGCAGAAGAGGTCCAGCAGCACTTCTCATTCCTGGCCCTTTCCCTGTGGAAGCAGAGTGCAATCATTCGTGCACTGACAACTGGGCAGCCGGACGGCCTGGAGCAGGCATCAAGGATGTATTCAAATGCACTTTGAGGAGGGAAATCAAGGAGTGAGATCAATACAGGTGGCACCGTTGCGAAGCTTATAGTGTGCAGGAGCGGTCCAGCAGCAACTTTCAGTCCTGGCTCTTCGCCTGTGGCAGCAGAGTCCAATCATTCGTGCAATGAAAACTGGGCAGCCGGACGGCCTGGAGCAGGCATCAAGGATGTATTCAAATGCACTTTGAGGTGGGAAAGAAATGAGTGAGACCAATGCAGGTGGCACCGTTGCGAAGCTTACCATGTGCAGGAGAGGTTCAGCAGCATCTTTCAGTCCTGGCTCTTCACCTGTGGGAGCGGAGTCCAAACATTCGTGACCTGAAACCTGGGCAGCTGGCCAGCCTGGAGCAGGCATCAAGGATGTATTCAAATGCACTTTGAGGTGGGAAAGCAAGGAGTGAGAGCAATACAGGTGGCACCGTTTCAAAGCTTTCTCTGTGCAGAAGAGGTCCAGCAGCATCTTCCAGCCCTGGCTCTTCGCCTGTGGGAGCAGAGTGAAATCATTCGTGCACTGAAAACTGGGCATTCGGACGGCCTGGAGCAGGCATCATGGATGTATTCAAATGCACTTTGAGGTGGGAAAGCAAGGAGTGAGAGCAATACAGGTGGCACGTTTGCGAAGCTTACCATGTGCAGAAGAGATCCAGCAGCATCTTTCAGTCCTGGCTCTTCGCCTGTGGGAGCAGAGTCCAATCATTCGTGCACTGAAAACTGGGCAGCCGGACGGCCTGGAGCAGGCATCAAGGTTGAATTCAAATGCACTTTGAGGTGGGAAAGCAAGGAGTGAGAGCAATACAGGTGGCACCTTTGCGAAGCTTTCTGAGTGCAGAACAGATCCAGCAGCGTGTTTCAGCACTGGCTCTTCGCCTGTAGCAGGAGAGTGCAATCATTCGTGCACTGAAAAGTGGGCAGCCGGACGGCCTGGAGCAGGCATCAAGGATGTATTCAAATGCCCTTTGAGGTGGGAAAGCAAGGAGTGAGAGCAATACAGGTAGCACCGTTGCAAAGCTTACTGTATGCAGAAGAGATCCAGCAGCATCTTTCAGTCCTGGCTCTTCGCCTGTTTTAGGAGAGTCCCATCATTCGTGCACTGAAAACTGGGCAGCCGGACGGCCTGGAGCAGGCATCAAGGATGTATTCAAATGCACTTCGAGGTGGGAAACAAGGAGTGAGACCAATGCAGGTGGCACCGTTGCGAATCTTACCGTGTGCAGAACAGATCCAGCAGCATGTTTTAGCACTGGCTCTTCGCCTGTGGCAGCAGAGTCCAATCATTCGTGCACTGACAACTGGGCAGTCGGACGGCCTGGAGCAGGCATCAAGGATGTATTCAACTGCACTTTGAGGTTGGAAACAAGGAGTGAGACCAATACAGGTGGCAACTTTGCAAACCTTACCATGTGCAGTAGAGGTCCAGCAGCACTTTTCATTCCTGGAACTTTTCCTGTGGAAGCAGAGTGCAATCATTCGTGCACTGAAAACTGGGCGTCCGGACGGCCTGGAGCAGGTATCAAGGATGTATTGAAATGCCCTTTGAGGCGGGAAAGCAAGGAGTGACAGCAATACAGGTGGCACCGTTGCAAAGCTTACCGTATGCAGAAGAGATCCAGCGGCATCTTTCTGTCCTGGCTCTTCGCCTGTGGCAGCAGAGTCCAATCATTCGTGCACTGAAAACTGGGCAGCCGGAGGGCCTGGAGCAGGCATCAAGGATGTATTCAAATGCACTTTGAGGTTGGAAACAAGGAGTGAGACCAATACAGGTGGCAACTTTGCAAACCTTACCATGTGCAGTAGAGGTCCAGCAGCACTTTTCATTCCTGGCCCTTTTCCTGTGGGAGCAGAGTGAAATCATTCGTGCACTGAAAACTGGGCATTCGGACGGCCTGGAGCAGGCATCATGGATGTATTCAAATGCACTTTGAGGTGGGAAAGCAAGGAGTGAGAGCAATACAGGTGGCACGTTTGCGAAGCTTACCATGTGCAGAAGAGATCCAGCAGCATCTTTCAGTCCTGGCTCTTCGCCTGTGGCAGCAGAGTGCAATCATTCGTGCACTGAAAACTGGGCAGCCGGATGGCCTGGAGCAGGCATCAAGGATGTATTCAAATGCCCTTTGAGGTGGGAAAGCAAGGAGTGAGAGCAATACAGGTGGCACCGTTGCGAAGTTTGCCGGGTGCAGAAGAGGTCCAGCAGCATCTTTCAGTCCTGGCTCTTCGCCTGTGGGAGCAGAGTCCAATCATTCGTGCACTGAAAACTGGGCAGCCGGACGGCCTGGAGCAAGCATCAAGGATGTATTCAAATGCACTTTGAGGTGGGAAAGCAAGGAGTGAGAGCAATACAGGTGGCACCATTGCAAAGCTTACCGTATGCAGAAGAGATCTAGCAGCATCTTTCTGTCCTGGCTCTTCGCCTTTGTAAGCAGAGTGCAATCATTCGTGCACTGAAAACTGGGCAGCCGGACGGCCTGGAGCAGGCATGAAGGATGTATTCAAATGCACTTTGAGGTGGGAAAGCAAGGAGTGAGAGCAATACAGGTGGCACCTTTGCGAAGTTTACCGGGTGCAGAAGAGGTCCAGCAGCATCTTTCAGTCCTGGCTCTTCGCCTGCGGGAGCAGAGTCCAATCATTCGTGCACTGAAAATTGGGCAGCCGGACGAACTGGAGCAGGCATCATGGATGTATTCAAATGCCCTTTGAGGTGGGAAAGCAAGGAGTGAGAGCAATACAGGTGGCACCGTAGCAAAGCTTACCGTATCCAGAAGAGATCCAGCAGCAACTTTCAGTCCTGGCTCTTCGCCTGTGGCAGCAGAGTCCAATCATTCGTGCACCTAAAACTGGGCAGCCGGACGGCCTGGAGCAGGCATCAAGTATGAATTCAAATGCACTTTGAGGTGGGAAAGCAAGGAGTGAGAGCAATACAGGTGGCACCGTTGCAAATCTTTCTGTGTGCAGCAGAGGTCTAGCAGCATCTTTCAGTCCTGGCTCTTCGCCTGTGGGAGCAGAGTCCAATCATTCGTGCACTGAAAACTGTGCAGCCGGACGGCCTGAAGCAGGCATCATGGATGCATTCAAATGCACTTTCAGGTGGGAGAGCAAGGAGTGAGAGCAATACAGGTGGCACGTTTTCGAAGCTTACCATGTGCAGGAGAGGTTCAGCAGTATCTTTCAGTCCTGGCTCTTCGCCTGTGGGAGCAGAGTGCAATCATTCGTGCATTGAAAACTGGGAAGCCGGATGGCCTGGAGCAGGCATCAAGGATGTATTCAAATGCCCTTTGAGGTGGGAAAGCAAGGAGTGAGAGCAATACAGGAGGCACCGTTGCGAACTTTACCGCGTGCAGAAGAGGTCCAGCAGCATCTTTCTCTCCTGGCTCTTCGCCTGTGGCAGCAGAGTCCAATCATTCGTGCACTGAAAACTGGGCAGCCGTACGGCCTGGAGCCGGCATCAAAAATGTATTCAAATGCACTTTGAGGTGGGAAAGCAAGGAGTGAGATCAATACAGGTGGCACCATTTCAAAGCTTTCTCTCTGCAGAAGAGATCCGGCAGTATCTTTCTGTCCTGGCTCTTCGCCTGTGGCAGGAGAGTCCAATCATTCGTGCACTGAAAACTGGGCAGCCAGACAGCCTGTAGCAGGCATCAAGGATGTATTCAAATGCAATTTGAGGTGGGAAAGCAAGGAGTGAGAGCAATACAGGTGGCACCTTTGCGAAGCTTGCCATGTGCAGAAGAGATCCAGCAGCATCTTCCAGTCCTGGCTCTTCGCCTGTGGGAGCGGAGTCCAAACATTCGTACCCTGAAACCTGGGCAGCTGGCCAGCCTGGAGCAGGCATCAAGGATGTATTCAAATGCCCTTTGAGGTGGGAAAGCAAGGAGTGAGAGCAATACAGGTGGCACCGTTGCGAACTTTACCGCGTGCAGAAGAGGTCCAGCCGCATCTTTCTCTCCTGGCTCTTCGCCTGTGGCAGCAGAGTCCAATCATTCGTGCACTGAAAACTGGGCAGCCGGACAGCCTGGAGCAAGCATCAAGGATGTATTCAAATGCACTTTGAGGTGGGAAAGCAAGGAGTGAGAGCAATACAGGTGGCACCGTTTCAAAGCTTTCTCTGTGCAGAAGAGGTTCGGCAGTATCTTTCAGTCCTAGGCTCTTTGCCTGTGGCAGGAGAGTCCAATCATTCGTGCACTGAAAACTGGGCAGCCGGACGGCCTGGAGCAGGCATCAAGTATGCATTCAAATGCACTTGGAGGTGGGAAAGCAAGGAGTGAGAGCAATAGAGGTGGCACATTTGCGAAGCTTGCCATGTGCAGAAGAGATCCAGCAGCATCTTCCAGTCCTGGCTCTTTGCCTGTGGGAGCAGAGTGCAATCATTCGTGCACTGAAAACTGGGCATCCGGACGGCCTGGAGCAGGCTTCAAGGATGTATTCAAATGCACTTTGAGGTGGGAAACAAGGAGTGAGACCAATGCAGGTGGCAACTTTGCGAAGCTTACCGGGTGCAGAACAGATCCAGCAGCATGTTTTAGCACTGCCTCTTCGCCTGTGGCAGCAGAGTCCAATCATTCGTGCACTGAAAACTGGGCAGCCGGACGGCCTGGAGCAGGCATCAAGGATGTATTCAAATGCCCTTTGAGGTTGGAAACAAGGAGTGAGACCAATGCAGGTGGCACTTTTGCGAAGCTTACCATGTGCAGAAGAGGTCCAGCAGCACTTTTCATTCCTGGCCCTTTCCCTGTGGAAGCAGAGTCCAATCATTCGAGCACTGAAAACTGGGCAGCCGGACGGCCTGGAGCAGGCATCAAGGATGTATTCAAATGCCCTTTGAGGTGGGAAAGCAAGGAGTGAGAGCAATACAGGTGGCACCGTTGCAAATCTTTCTGTGTGCAGCAGAGGTCTAGCAGCATCTTTCTGTCCTGGCTCTTCGCCTGTGGGAGCAGAGTCCAATCATTCGTGCACTGAAAACTGGGCAGCAGGACGGCCTGGAGCAGGCATCAAGGATGTATTCAAATGCACTTTGAGGTTGGAAACAAGGAGTGAGGCCAATGCAGGTGGCAACTTTGCGAAGCTTACCATGTGCAGAAGAGGTCCAGCAGCACGTTTCATTCCTGGCCCATTCCCTGTGGAAGCAGAGTGCAATCATTCGTGCACTGATAACTGGGCGGCCGGACGGCCTGGAGCAGGCATCAAGGATGTATTCAAATGCCCTTTGAGGTGGGAAAGCAAGGAGTGAGAGCAATACAGGTGGCACCGTTGCGAACTTTACCGTATGCAGAAGAGACCCAGCAGCATCTTTCAGTCCTGGCTCTTCGCCTGTGGCAGCACAGTCCAATCATTCGTGCACTGAAAACTGGGCAACCGGACGGCCTGGAGCGGGCATCAAGGATGTATTCAAATGCCCTTTGAGGTGGGAAAGCAAGGAGTGAGTGCAATACAGGTGGCACCGTTGCAAAGCTTACCGTATCCAGAAGAGATCCAGCAGCATCTTTCAGTCCTGGCTCTTCGCCTGTGGCAGCAGAGTCCAATCATTCGTGCACCTAAAACTGGGCAGACGGACGGCCTGGAGGAGGCATCCAGTATGCATTCAAATGCACTTGGAGGTGGGAAAGCAAGGAGTGAGAGCAATACAGGTGGCACCGTTGCAAAGCTTACAGTATGCAGAAGAGTTCCAGCAGCATCTTTCAGTCCTGGCTCTTCGCCTGTGGCAGCAGAGTCCAATCATTCGTGCACTGAAAACTGGTCATCCGGACGGCCTGGAGCAGGCATCAAGGATGTATTCAAATGCCCTTTGAGGTGGGAAAGCAAGGAGTGAGAGCAATACAGGTGGCACCGTTGCAAAGCTTACCGTATCCAGAAGAGACCCAGCAGCATCTTTCAGTCCTGGCTCTTCGCCTGCGGCAGCAGAGTCCAATCATTCGTGCAATGAAAACTGGGCAGCCGGACGGCCTGGAGCAGGCATCAAGGATGTATTCAAATGCACTTTGAGGTTGGAAACAAGGAGCGAGACCAATGCAGGTGGCACCTTTTCGAGGCTTACCATGTGCAGAAGAGGTCCAGCAGCACTTTTCATTCCTGGCCCTTTCCCTGTGGAAGCAGAGTGCATCATTCCTGCACTGACAACTGGGCAGCCGGACGGCCTATAGCAGGCATCAAGGATGTATTCAAATGCACTATGAGGAGGGAAATCAAGGAGTGAGAGCAATACAGGTGGCACCGTTGCGAAGCTTACAGTGTGCAGGAGCGGTCCAGCAGCAACTTTCAGTCCTGGCTCTTCGCCTGTGGGAGCAGAGTCTAATCATTCGTGCCCTGAAAACTTGGCAGCCGGACGGCCTGGAGCAGCCATCAAGGATGTATTCAAATGCACTTTGAGGTGGGAAAGCAAGGAGTGAGACTTATACAGGTGGCACCGTTGCGAAGCTTACCATGTGCAGAAGAGGTACAGCAGCATCTTTCAGTCCTGGTTCTTCGCCTGTGGGAGCGGAGTCCAAATATTCGTGAACTGAAACCTGGGCAGCTGGCCAGCCTGGAGCAGGCATCAAGGATGTATTCAAATGCACTTTGAGGTGGGAAAGCAAGGAGTGAGAGCAATACAGGTGGCACCGTTGAAAATCTTTCTGTGTGCAGCAGAGGTCTAGCAGCATCTTTCAGTCCTGGCACTTCGCCTGTGGCAGCACAGTCCAAACATTCGTGCACTGAAAACTGGGCAGCCGGATGGCCTGTAGCAGGCATCAAGGATGTATTCAAATGCCCTTTGAGGTGGGAAAGCAAGGAGTGAAAGCAATACAGGTGGCACCGTTGCGAACTTTACCGCGTGCAGAAGAGGTCCAGCAGCATCTTTCTCTCCTGGCTCTTCGCCTGTGGCAGCAGAGTCCAATCATTCGTGCACTGAAAACTGGGCAGCCGGACAGCCTGGAGCAGGCATCAAGGATGTATTCAAATGCCCTTTGAGGTGGGAAAGCAAGGAGTGAGAGCAATACAGGTGGCACCGTTGCGAACTTTACCGTATGCAGAAGAGATCCAGCAGCATCTTTCAGTCCTGGCTCTTCGCCTGTGGGAGAAGAGTCCAATCATTCGTGCACTGAAAACTGGGCAGCCGGACGGCCTGGAGCAGGCATCAAGGATGTATTCAAATGCACTTTGAGGTGGGAAAGCAAGGAGTGAGAACAGTAGAGGTGGCAACGTTTGAAAGCTTTCTCTTTGCAGAAGAGGTCCAGCAGCATCTTTCAGTCCTGGCTCTTCGCCTGTGTCAGCAGAGTCCAATCATCCGTGCACTGAAAACTGGGCAGCCGGACAGCCTGGAGCAGGCATCAAGGATGTATTCAAATGCCCTTTGAGGTGGGAAAGCAAGGAGTGAGAGCAATACAGGTGGCACATTTGCGAAGCTTACCATGTGCAGAAGAGATCCAGCAGCATCTTTCAGTCCTGGCACTTCGCCTGTGGGAGCAGAGTCCAATCATTCGTGCACTGAAAACTGGGCAGCTGGACGGCCTGGAGCAGGCATCAAGGATGTATTCAAATGCACTTTGAGGTGGGAAACAAGGAGTGAGACCAATGCAGGTGGCACCGTTGCGAAGCTTACCGTGTGCAGAACAGATCCAGCAGCATGTTTTAGCACTGGCTCTTCGCCTGTGGCAGCAGAGTCCAATCATTCATGCAATGAAAACTGGGCAGCCGGACGGCCTGGAGCAGGCATCAAGGATGTATTCAAATGCACTTTGAGGTTTGAAACAAGGAGTGAGACCAATGCAGGTGGCACCTTTGCGAAGTTTACTATGTGCAGCAGAGATCCAGCAGCACTTTTCATTCCTGGCCCTTTCCCTGTGGAAGCAGAGTGCAATCATTCGTGCACTGAAAACTGGGCAGCCGGAAGGCCTGGAGCAGGCATCAAGGATGTATTCAAATGCACTTTGAGGTGGGAAAGCAAGGAGTGAGAGCAATACAGGTGGCACCGTTGCAAATCTTTCTGTGTGCAGCAGAGGTCTAGCAGCATCTTTCTGTCCTGGCTCTTCGCCTGTGGGAGCAGAGTCCAATCATTCGTGCACTGAAAACTGGGCAGCAGGACGGCCTGGAGCAGGCATCAAGGATGTATTCAAATGCACTTGGAGGTTGGAAACAAGGAGTGAGGCCAATGCAGGTGGCAACTTTGCGAAGCTTACCATGTGCAGAAGAGGTCCAGCAGCACATTTCATTCCTGGCCCATTCCCTGTGGAAGCAGAGTGCAATCATTCGTGCACTGATAACTGGGCGGCCGGACGGCCGGGAGCAGGCATCAAGGATGTATTCAAATGCCCTTTGAGGTGGGAAAGCAAGGATTGAGAGCAATACAGGTGGCACCGTTGCAAAGCTTACAGTATGCAGAAGAGTTCCAGCAGCATCTTTCAGTCCTGGCTCTTCGCCTGTGGCAGCAGAGTCCAATCATTCGTGCACTGAAAATTGGGCAGCCGGACGGCCTGGAGCAGGCATCAAGGATGTATTCAAATGCACTTTGAGGTGGGAAAGCAAGGAGTGAGAGCAATACAGGTGGCACCGTTTCAAAGCTTTCTCTGTGCAGAAGAGGTCCAGCAGCATCTTTCAGTCCTGGCTCTTCTCCTGTGGCAGGAGAGTCCAGTCATTCGTGCACAGAAAACTGGGCAGCCGGACGGCCTGGAGCGGGCATCAAGGATGTATTCAAAGGCCCTTTGAGGTGGGAAAGCAAGGAGTGAGTGCAATACAGGTGGCACCGTTGCAAAGCTTACCGTATCCAGAAGAGATCCAGCAGCATCTTTCACTCCTGGCTCTTCGCCTGTGGCAGCAGAGTCCAATCATTCGTGCACCTAAAACTGGGCAGACGGACGGCCTGGAGCAGGCGTCAAGTATGCATTCAAATGCACTTTGAGGTGGGAAAGCAAGGAGTGAGAGCAATACAGGTGGCACCGTTGCAAAGCTTACAGTATGCAGAAGAGTTCCAGCAGCATCTTTCAGTCCTGGCTCTTCGCCTGTGGCAGCAGAGTCCAATCATTCGTGCACTGAAAACTGGGCAGCAGGACGGCCAGCCTGGAGCAGGCATCAAGGATGTATTCAAATGCACTTTGAGGTGGGAAACAAGGAGTGAGAGCAATACAGGTGGCACCTTTGCAAAGCTTACCATGTGCAGAAGAGGTCCAGCAGCACTTTTCATTCCTGGCCCTTTCCCTGTGGAAGCAGAGTCCAATCATTCGTGCACTGAAAATTGGGCAGCCGGACGGCCTGGAGCAGGCATCAAGGATGTATTCAAATGCACTTTGAGGTGGGAAATCAAGGAGTGAGAGCAATACAGGTGGCACCGTTGCGAAGCTTACCGTGTGCAGGAGAGGTCCAGCAGCAACTTTCAGTCCTGGCTCTTCGCCTGTCGGAGCGGAGTCCAAACATTCTTGCCCTGAAAACTTGGCAGCCGGCCAGCCTGGAGCAGGCATCAAGGATGTATTCAAATGCACTTTGAGGTGGGAAAGCAAGGAGTGAGAGCAATACAGGTGGCACCGTTGCGAAGCTAACCATGTGCAGGAGAGGTTCAGAAGCATCTTTCAGTCCTGGCTCTTCGCCTGTGGGAGCAGAGTCCAATCATTCGTGCACTGAAAACTGGGCAGCCGGACGGCCTGGAGCAGGCATCATGGATGTATTCAAATGCACTTTGAGGTGGGAAAGCAAGGGGTGAGAGCAATACAGGTGGCACCTTTTCGAAGCTTACCATGTGCAGAAGAGGTCCAGCAGCACTTTTCATTCCTGGCCCTCTCCCTGTGGTAGGAGAGTCCAATCATTCGTGCATTAAAAACTGGGCAGCCGGACGGCCTGGAGCAGGCATCAAGGATGTATTCAAATGCACTTTGAGGTGGGAAATCAAGGAGTGAGAGCAATACAGGTGGCACCGTTGCGAAGCTTACCCTGTGCAGGAGAGGTCCAGCAGCAACTTTCAGTCCTGGCTCTTCGCCTGTCGGAGCGGAGTCCAAACATTCGTGCCCTGAAACCTTGGCAGCCGGCCAGCCTGGAGCAGGCATCAAGGATGTATTCAAATGCACTTTGAGGTGGGAAAGCAAGGAGTGAGAGCAATACAGGTGGCACCGTTGCGAAGCTTACCATGTGCAGAAGAGGTCCAGCAGCACTTTTCATTCCTGGCCCTCTCCCTGTGGTAGGAGAGTCCAATCATTCGTGCAGTGAAAACTGGGCAGCCTTACGGCCTGGAGCAGGCATCAAGGATGTATTCAAATGCACTTTGAGGTGGAAAAGCAAGGAGTGAGAGCAATACAGGTGGCACCTTTGCGAAGCTTACCATGTGCAGAAGAGATCCAGCAGCATCATTCATTTGTGGCTCTTCGCCTGTGGGAGCAGAGTCCAATCATTCGTGCACTGAAAACTGGGCAGCCGGAGGGCCTGGAGCGGGCATCAAGGATGTATTCAAATGCACGTTGAGGTGGGAAACAAGGAGTGAGACCAATGCAGGTGGCACCGTTTCGAAGCTTACCGTGTGCAGAAGAGATCCAGCAGCATCTTTCAGTCCTGGCACTTCGCGTGTGGCAGCAGAGTCCAATCATTCGTGCGCTGAAAACTGGGCAGCCGGCCAGCCTGGAGCAGGCATCAAGGATGTATTCAAATGCCCTTGGAGGTGGGAAAGCAAGAAGTGAGAGCAATACAGGTGGCACCGTTGCAAAGCTTTCTGTGTGCAGAAGAGGTCCAGCAGCATCTTTCAGTCCTGGCACTTCGCCTGTGTAAGCAGAGTCCAATCATTCGTACACTGAAAACTGGGCAGCAGGACGGCCTGGAGCAGGCATCAAGGATGTATTCAAATGCACTTTGAGGTGGGAAAGCAAGGAGTGAGAGCAATGCAGGTGGCACCTTTGCGAAGCTTACCATGTGCAGAAGAGATCCAGCAGCATCATTCATTTGTGGCTCTTCGCCTGTGGGAGCAGAGTCCAATCATTCGTGCACTGAAAACTGGGCAGCCGGACGGCCTGGAGCAGGCATCAAGGATGTATTCAAATGCACTTTGAGGTGGGAAATCAAGGAGTGAGAGCAATACAGGTGGCACCGTTGCGAAGCTTACCGTGTGCAGGAGAGGTCCAGCAGCAACTTTCAGTCCTGGCTCTTCGCCTGTGGGAGCAGAGTCCAATCATTCGTGCACTGACAACTGGGCAGCCGGACAGCCTGGAGCAGGCATCATGGATGTATTCAAATGCACTTTGAGGTGGGAAAGCAAGGAGTGAGAGCAATACAGGTGGCACCTTTGCGAAGCTTACCATGTGCAGAAGAGATCCAGCAGCATCATTCAGTCCTGGCACTTCGCCTGTGGGAGCAGAGTCCAATCATTCGTGCACTGAAAACTGGGCAGCCGGACGGCCTGGAGCAGGAATCAAGGATATATTCAAATGCACTTTGAGGTGGGAAACAAGGAGTGAGACCAATGCAGGTGGCACCGTTGCGAAGCTTACCGTATGCAGAAGAGATCCAGCAGCACCTTTCAGTCCTGGCACTTCGCCTGTGGGAGAAGAGTGCAATCATTCGTGCACTGAAAATTTGGCAGCAGGCCAGCCTGGAGCAGGCATCAAGGATGTATTCAAATGCCCTTGGAGGTGGGAAAGCAAGGAGTGAGAGCAATAAAGGTGGTACCTTTGCAAAGCTTACCATGTGCAGAAGAGGTCCAGCAGCACTTTTCATTCCTGGCCCTTTCCCTGTGGAAGCAGAGTCCAATCATTCGTGCACTGAAAACTGGGCGGCCGGACGGCCTGGAGCAGGCATCAAGGATGTATTCAAATGCCCGTTGAGGTGGGAAAGCAACGAGTGAGAGCAATACAGGTGTCACCGTTGCAAAGCTTACCGTATGCAGAAGTGATCCAGCAGCATCTTTCAGTCCTGGCTCTTCGCCTGTGGGAGCAGAGTCCAATCATTCGTGCACTGAAAATTGGGCAGCCGGACGGCCTGGAGCAGGCATCAAGGATGTATTCAAATGCACTTTGAGGTTGGAAAGCAAGGAGTGAGAGCAATGCAGGTGGCACCGTTGCGAAGCTTACCATGTGCAGGAGAGGTTCAGAAGCATCTTTCAGTCCTGGCTCTTCGCCTGTGGGAGCAGAGTAAAATCATTCGTGCACTGAAAACTGGGCAGCCGGACGGCCTGGAGCAGGCATCATGGATGTATTCAAATGCACTTTGAGGTGGGAAAGAAATGACTGAGAGCAATACAGGTGGCACCTTTGCGAAGCTTACCATGTGCAGAAGAGATCCAGCAGCATCATTCATTTGTGGCTCTTCGCCTGTGGCAGGAGAGTCCAATCATTCGTGCACTGAAAACTGGGCAGCCGGACGGCCTGGAGCAGGCTTCAAGGATGTATTCAAATGCACTTTGAGGTTGGAAACAAGGAGTGAGACCAATGCAGGTGGCACCGTTGCGAAGCTTGCCGTGTGCAGAACAGATCCAGCAGCATGTTTTAGCACTGGCTCTTCCCTGTGGCAGCAGAGTCCAATCATTCGTGCACTGAAAACTGGGCAGCTGGACGGCCTGGAGCAGGCATCAAGGATGTATTCAAATGCACTTTGAGGTGGGAAACAAGGACTGAGACCAATGCAGGTGGCACCGTTGCGAAGCTTACCGTGTGCAGAACAGATCCAGCAGCATGTTTTAGCACTGGCTCTTCCCTGTGGCAGCAGAGTCCAATAATTCGTGCACTGAAAACTGGGCAGCCGGACGGCCTGGAGCAGGCATCAAGGATGTATTCAAATGCACTTTGAGGTTGGAAACAAGGAGTGAGACCAATGCAGGTGGCACCTTTTCGAAGCTTACCATGTGCAGAAGAGGTCCAGCAGCACTTTTCATTCCTGGCCCTCTCCCTGTGGTAGGAGAGTCCAATCATTCGTGCACTAAAAACTGGGCAGCCGGACGGCCTGAAGCAGGCATCAAGGATGTATTCATATGCACTTTGAGGTGGGAAAGCAAGGAGTGAGAGCAATACAGGTGGCACCTTTGCGAAGCTTACCATGTGCAGACGAGATTCAGCAGCATCATTCATTTGTGGCTCTTCGCCTGTGGGAGCAGAGTCCAATCATTCGTGCACTGAAAACTGGGCAGCCGGACGGCCTGGAGCAGGCAGCAAGGATGTATTCAAATGCACTTTGAGGTGGGAAATCAAGGAGTGAGACCAATACAGGTGGCACCGTTGCGAAGCTTACCGTGTGCAGGAGAGGTCCAGCAGCAACTTTCAGTCCTGGCTCTTTGGCTGTCGGAGCGGAGTCCAAACATTCGTGCCCTGAAACCTGGGCAGCCGGCCAGCCTGGAGCAGGCATCAAGGATGTATTCAAATGCACTTTGAGGTGGGAAACAAGGAGTGAGACCAATGCAGGTGGCACCGTTTCGAAGCTTACCGTGTGCAGAAGAGATCCAGCAGCATCTTTCTCTCCTGGCACTTCGCCTGTGGGAGCAGAGTGCAATCATTCGTGCACTGAAAACTTGGCAGCCGGCCAGCCTGGAGCAGGCATCAAGGATGTATTCAAATGCCCTTGGAGGTGGGAAAGCAAGGAGTGAGAGCAATACAGGTGGCACCGTTGCAAAGCTTTCCGTGTGCAGAAGAGGTCCAGCAGCACTTTTCATTCCTGGCCCTTTCCCTGTGGAAGCAGAGTCCAATCATTCGTGCACTGAAAATTGGGCAGCCGGACGGCCTGGAGCAGGCATCAAGGATGTATTCAAATGCACTTTGAGGTGGGAAAGCAAGGAGTGAGAGCAATACAGGTGGCACCGTCGCGAAGCTTACCGTGTGCAGGAGAGGTTCAGCAGCATCTTTCAGTCCTGGCTCTTCGCCTGTGGGAGCAGAGTCCAATCATTCGTGCACTGAAAATTGGGCAGCCGGACGGCCTGGAGCAGGCATCAAGGATGTATTCAAATGCACTTTGAGGTGGGAAATCAAGGAGTGAGAGCAATACAGGTGGCACCGTTGCGAAGCTTACCGTGTGCAGGAGAGGTTCAGCAGCATCTTTCAGTCCTGGCTCTTCGCCTGTGGGAGCAGAGTCCACTCATTCGTGCACTGAAAACTGGGCAGCCGGACGGCCTGGAGCAGGCATCATGGATGTATTCAAATGCCCTTTGAGGTGGGAAAGCAAGGAGTGAGAGCAATACAGGTGGCACCTTTGCGAAGCTTACCATGTGCAGAAGAGATCCAGCAGCATCTTTCAGTCCTGGCACTTCGCCTGTGGGAGCAGAGTCCAATCATTCGTGCACTGAAAACTGGGCAGCTGGACGGCCTGGAGCAGGCATCAAGGATGTATTCAAATGCACTTTGAGGTGGGAAACAACGACTGAGACCAATGCAGGTGGCACCGTTGCGAAGCTTACCGTGTGCAGAACAGATCCAGCAGCATGTTTTAGCACTGGCTCTTCCCTGTGGCAGCAGAGTCCAATCATTCGTGCACTTGAAACTGGGCAGCCGGACGGCCTGGAGCAGGCATCAAGGATGTATTCAAATGCACTTTGAGGTTGGAAACAAGGAGTGAGACCAATGCAGGTGGCACCTTTTCGAAGCTTACCATGTGCAGAAGAGGTCCAGCAGCACTTTTCATTCCTGGCCCTCTCCCTGTGGTAGGAGAGTCCAATCATTCGTGCACTAAAAACTGGGCAGCCGGACGGCCTGGAGCAGGCATCAAGGATGTATTCATATGCACTTTGAGGTGGGAAAGCAAGGAGTGAGAGCAATACAGGTGGCACCTTTGCGAAGCTTACCATGTGCAGACGAGATCCAGCAGCATCATTCATTTGTGGCTCTTCGCCTGTGGGAGCAGAGTCCAATCATTCGTGCACTGAAAACTGGGCAGCCGGACGGCCTGGAGCAGGCATCAAGGATGTATTCAAATGCACTTTGAGGTGGGAAATCAAGGAGTGAGAGCAATACAGGTGGCACCGTTGCGAAGCTTACCGTGTGCAGGAGAGGTCCAACAGCAACTTTCGGTCCTGGCTCTTCGCCTGTCGGAGCGGAGTCCAAACATTCGTGCCCTGAAACCTGGGCAGCCGGACGGCCTGGGGCAGGCATCAAGGATGTATTCAAATGCACTTTGAGGTGGGAAAGAAATGACTGAGAGCAATACAGGTGGCACCGTTGCGAAGCTTACCGTGTGCAGAAGAGATCCAGCAGCATGTTTTAGCACTGGCTCTTCGCCTGTGGCAGCAGAGTCCAATCATTCGTGCACTGAAAACTGGGCAGCCGGACGGCATGGAGCAGGCATCAAGGATGTATTCAAATGCACTTTGAGGTTGGAAACAAGGAGTGAGACCAATGCAGGTGGCAAATTTGCAAAGCTTACCATGTGCAGAAGAGGTCCAGCAGCACTTTTCATTCCTGGCCCTTTCCCTGTGGAAGCAGAGTGCAATAATTCGTGCACTGAAACCTGGGCGGCCGGACGGCCTGGAGCAGGCATCAAGGATGTATTCAAATGCACTTTGAGGTGGGAAAGCAAGGAGTGAGAGCAATACAGGTGGCACCGTTGCAAAGCTTTCTGTGTGCAGAAGAGGTCCAGCAGCATCTTTCAGTCCTGGCTCTTCGCCTGTGGCAGCAGAGTCCAATCATTCGTGCACTGAAAACTGGGCAGCCGGACGGCGTGGAGCAGGCATCAAGGATGTATTCAAATGCACTTTGAGGTGGGAAATCAAGGAGTGAGAGCAATACAGGTGGCACCATTGCGAACCTTCCCGTGTGCAGGAGAGGTCCAGCAGCAACTTTCAGTCCTGGCTCTTCGCCTGTCGGAGCGGAGTCCAAACATTCGTGCCCTGAAACCTGGACAGCCGGCCAGCCTGGAGCAGGCATCAAGGATGTATTCAAATGCCCTTTGAGGTGGGAAAGCAAGGAGTGAGAGCAATACAGGTGGCACCGTTGCGAAGCTTACCATGTGCAGGAGAGGTTCAGCAGCATCTTTCAGTCCTGGCTCTTCGCCTGTGGGAGCAGAGTCCAATCATTCGTGCACTGAAAACTGGGCAGCCGGACGGCCTGGAGCAGGCATCATGGATGTATTCAAATGCACTTTGAGGTGGGAAAGCAAGGAGTGAGAGCAATACAGGTGGCACCTTTGCGAAGCTTACCATGTGCAGAAGAGATCCAGCAGCATCATTCAGTCCTGGCACTTCGCCTGTGGGAGCAGAGTCCAATCATTCGTGCACTGAAAACTGGGCAGCAGGACGGCCTGGAGCAGCCATCAAGGATGTATTCAAATGCACTTTGAGGTGGAAAAGCAAGGAGTGAGAGCAATACAGGTGGCACCTTTGCGAAGCTTACCATGTGCAGAAGAGATCCAGCAGCATCATTCAGTCCTGGCACTTCGCCTGTGGCAGCAGAGTCCAATCATTCGTGCACTGAAAACTGGGCAGCTGGACGGCCTGGAGCAGGCATCAAGGATGTATTCAAATGCACTTTGAGGTGGGAAACAAGGAGTGAGACCAATGCAGGTGGCACCGTTTCGAAGCTTACCGTGTGCAGAAGAGATCCAGCAGCATCTTTCAGTCCTGGCACTTCGCCTGTGGCAGCAGAGTCCAATAATTCGTGCACTGAAAACTGGGCAGCCGGCCAGCCTGGAGCAGGCATCAAGGATGTATTCAAATTCCCTTTGAGTTGGGAAAGCAAGAAGCGAGAGCAATACAGGTGGCACCGTTGCAAAGCTTTCTGTGTGCAGAAGAGGTCCAGCAGCATCTTTCAGTCCTGGCACTTCGCCTGTGTAAGCAGAGTCCAATATTCGTGCACTGAAAACTGGGCAGCAGGACGGCCTGGAGCAGGCATCAAGGATGTATTCAAATGCACTTTGAGGTGGGAAAGCAAGGAGTGAGAGCAATACAGGTGGCACCTTTGCGAAGCTTACCATGTGCAGAAGAGATCCAGCAGCATCATTCATTTGTGGCTCATCGCCTGTGGGAGCAGAGTCCAATCATTCGTGCACTGAAAACTGGGCAGCTGGACGGCATGGAGCAGGCATCAAGGATGTATTCAAATGCACTTTGAGGTGGGAAATCAAGGAGTGAGAGCAATACAGGTGGCACCGTTGCGAAGCTTACCGTGTGCAGGAGAGGTCCAGCAGCAACTTTCAGTCCTGGCTCTTCGCCTGTGGGAGCAGAGTCCAATCATTCGTGCACTGAAAACTGGGCAGCCTTACGGCCTGGAGCAGGCATCAAGGATGTATTCAAATGCACTTTGAGGTGGAAAAGCAAGGAGTGAGAGCAATACAGGTGGCACCTTTGCGAAGCTTACCATGTGCAGAAGAGATCCAGAAGCATCATTCATTTGTGGTTCTTCGCCTGTGGGAGCAGAGTCCAATCATTCGTGCACTGAAAACTGGGCAGCCGGACGGCCTGGAGCAGGCATCAAGGATGTATTCAAACGCACTTTGAGGTGGGAAACAAGGAGTGAGACCAATGCAGGTGGCACTGTTTCGAAGCTTACCGTGTGCAGAAGAGATCCAGCAGCATCTTTCAGTCCTGGCTCTTCGCCTGTGGGAGCAGAGTCCAATCATTCGTGCACTGAAAACTGGGCAGCCGGACGGCCTGGAGCAGGCATCATGGATGTATTCAAATGCACTTTGAGGTGGGAAAGCAAGGAGTGAGAGCAATACAGGTGGCACCTTTGCGAAGCTTACCATGTGCAGAAGAGATCCAGCAGCATCATTCATTTGTGGCTCTTCGCCTGTGGCAGGAGAGTCCAATCATTCGTGCACTGAAAACTGGGCAGCCGGACGGCCTGGAGCAGGCATCAAGGATGTATTCAAATGCACTTTGAGGTGGGAAACAAGGACTGAGACCAATGCAGGTGGCACCGTTGCGAAGCTTACAGTGTGCAGAACAGATCCAGCAGCATGTTTTAGCACTGGCCCTTCGCCTGTGGCAGGAGAGTCCAATCATTCTTGCACTGAAAACTGGGCAGCCGGACGGCCTGGAGCAGGCATCAAGGATGTATTCAAATGCACTTTGAGGTTGGAAACAAGGAGTGAGACCAATGCAGGTGGCAACTTTGCAAAGCTTACCATGTGCAGAAGAGGTCCAGCAGCACTTTTCATTCCTGGCCTTTCCCTGTGGAAGCAGAGTGCAATCATTCGTGCACTGAAAACTGGGCAGCCTTACGGCCTGGAGCAGGCATCAAGGATGTATTCAAATGCACTTTGAGTTGGGAAACAAGGAGTGAGACCAATGCAGGTGGCACCGTTGCGAAGCTTACCGTATGCAGAAGAGATCCAGCAGCATCTTTCAGTCCTGGCTCTTCGCCTGTGGCAGGAGAGTCCAATCATTCGTGCACTGAAAACTGGGCAGCCGGACGGCCTGGAGCAGGCATCAAGGATGTATTCAAATGCCCTTTGAGGTGGGAAAGCAAGGACTGAGAGCAATACAGGTGGCACCGTTGCGAAGCTTACCATGTGCAGAAGAGGTCCAGCAGCATCTTTCAGTCCTGGCACTTCGCCTGTGGGAGCAGAGTCCAATCATTCGTGCACTGAAAACTTGGCAGCCGGCCAGCCTGGAGCAGGCATCAAGGATGTATTCAAATGCCCTTGGAGGTGGGAAAGCAAGGAGTGAGAGCAATACAGGTGGCACCGTTGCAAAGCTTTCCGTGTGCAGAAGAGGTCCAGCAGCATCTTTCAGTCCTGGCACTTCGCCTGTGGCAGCACAGTCCAATCATTCGTGCACTGAAAACTGGGCAGCAGGACGGCCTGGAGCAGGCATCAAGGATGTATTCAAACGCCCTTTGAGGTGGGAAAGCAAGGAGTGAGAGCAATAAAGGTGGCACCTTTGCGAAGCTTACCATGTGCAGAGGAGATCCAGCAGCATCATTCATTTGTGGCTCTTTGCCTGTGGGAGCAGAGTCCAATCATTCGTGCACCGAAAACTGGGCAGGCGGACGGCCTGGGGCAGGCATCAAGGATGTATTCAAATGCACTTTGAGGTTGGAAAGAAATGACTGAGAGCAATACAGGTGGCACCGTTGCGAAGCTTACCGTGTGCAGAACAGATCCAGCAGCATGTTTTAGCACTGGATCTTCGCCTGTGGCAGGAGAGTCCAATCATTCGTGCACTGAAAACTGGGCAGCCGGACGGCATGGAGCAGGCATCAAGGATGTATTCAAATGCACTTTGAGGTTGGAAACAAGGAGTGAGACCAATGCAGGTGGCAAATTTGCAAAGCTTACCATGTGCAGAAGAGGTCCAGCAGCACTTTTCATTCCTGGCCCTTTCCCTGTGGAAGCAGAGTGCAATCATTAATGCACTGAAAACTGGGCGGCCGGACGGCCTGGAGCAGGCATCAAGGATGTATTCAAATGCCCGTTGAGGTGGGAAAGCAATGAGTCAGAGCAATACAGGTGTCACCGTTGCAAAGCTTACCGTATGCAGAAGAGATCCAGCAGCATCTTTGAGTCCTGGCTCTTCGCCTGTGGGAGCAGAGTCCAATCATTCGAGCACTGAAAACTGGGCAGCTGGACGGCCTGGAGCAGGCATCAAGGATGTATTCAAATGCACTTTGAGGTGGGAAATCAAGGAGTGAGAGCAATACAGGTGGCACCGTTGCGAAGCTTACCGTGTGCAGGAGAGGTCCAGCAGCAACTTTCAGTCCTGGCTCTTCGCCTGTCGGAGCGGAGTCCAAACATTCGTGCCCTGAAACCTGGGCAGCCGGCCAGCCTGGAGCAGGCATCAAGGATGTATTCAAATGCACTTTGAGGTGGGAAAGCAAGGAGTGAGAGCAATACAGGTGGCACCGTTGCGAAGCTTACCATGTGCAGGAGAGGTTTAGAAGCATCTTTCAGTCCTGGCTCTTCGCCTGTGAGAGCAGAGTCCAATCATTCGTGCACTGAAAACTGGGCAGCCGGACGGCCTGGAGCAGGCATCATGGATGTATTCAAATGCACTTTGAGGTGGGAAAGAAATGACTGAGAGCAATACAGGTGGCACCTTTGCGAAGCTTACCATGTGCAGAAGAGATCCAGCAGCATCATTCATTTGTGGCTCTTCGCCTGTGGGAGCAGAGTCCAATCATTCGTGCACTGAAAACTGGGCAGCTGGACGGCCTGGAGCAGGCATCAAGGATGTATTCAAATGCACTTTGAGGTGGGAAACAAGGACTGAGACCAATGCAGGTGGCACCGTTGCGAAGTTTGCCGTGTGCAGAACAGATCCAGCAGTATGTTTTAGCACTGGCTCTTCCCTGTGGCAGCAGAGTCCAATCATTAGTGCAATGAAAACTGGGCAGCCGGACGGCCTGGAGCAGGCATCAAGGATGTATTCAAATGCACTTTGAGGTTGGAAACAAGGAGTGAGACCAATGCAGGTGGCACCTTTTCGAAGCTTACCATGTGCAGAAGAGGTCCAGCAGCACTTTTCATTCCTGGCCCTCTCCCTGTGGTAGGAGAGTCCAATCATTCGTGCACTAAAAACTGGGCAGCCGGACGGCCTGGAGCAGGCATCAAGGATGTATTCAAATGCACTTTGAGGTGGGAAAGCAAGGAGTGAGAGCAATACAGGTGGCACCTTTTCGAAGCTTACCATGTGCAGAAGAGATCTAGCAGCATCATTCATTTGTGGCTCTTCGCCTGTGGGAGCAGAGTCCAATCATTCGTGCACTGAAAACTGGGCAGCCTTACGGCCTGGAGCGGGCATCAAGGATGTATTCAAATGCACTTTGAGGTGGGAAACAAGGAGTGAGACCAATGCAGGTGGCACCGTTTCGAAGCTTACCGTGTGCAGAAGAGATCCAGCAGCATCTTTCTCTCCTGGCACTTCGCCTGTGGGAGCAGAGTGCAATCATTCGTGCACTGAAAACTTGGCAGCCGGCCAGCCTGGAGCAGGCATCAAGGATGTATTCAAATGCACTTTGAGGTGGGAAAGCAAGGAGTGAGAGCAATACAGGTGGCACCTTTGCGAAGCTTACCATGTGCAGAAGAGATCCAGAAGCATCATTCATTTGTGGCTCTTCGCCTGTGGGAGCAGAGTCCAATCATTCGTGCACTGAAAACTGGGCAGCCGGACGGCCTGGAGCAGGCATCAAGGATGTATTCAAATGCACTTTGAGGTGGGAAATCAAGGAGTGAGAGCAATACAGGTGGCACCGTTGCGAAGCTTACCGTGTGCAGGAGAGGTCCAGCAGCAACTTTCAGTCCTGGCTCTTCGCCTGTCGGAGCGGAGTTCAAACATTCGTGCCCTGAAACCTGGGCAGCCGGCCAGCCTGGAGCAGGCATCAAGGATGTATTCAAATGCACTTTGAGGTGAGAAAGCAAGGAGTGGGAGCAATACAGGTGGCACCGTTGCGAAGCTTACCATGTGCAGAAGAGGTCCAGCAGCACTTTTCATTCCTGGCCCTCTCCCTGTGGTAGGAGAGTTCAATCATTCGTGCACTGAAAACTGGGCAGCCTTACGGCCTGGAGCAGGCATCAAGGATGTATTCAAATGCACTTTGAGGTGGAAAAGCAAGGAGTGAGAGCAATACAGGTGGCACCTTTGCGAAGCTTACCATGTGCAGAAGAGATCCAGAAGCATCATTCATTTGTGGCTCTTCGCCTGTGGGAGCAGAGTCCAATCATTCGTGTACTGAAAACTGGGCAGCCGGACGGCCTGGAGCAGGCATCAAGGATGTATTCAAATGCACTTTGAGGTGGGAAACAAGGAGTGAGACCAATGCAGGTGGCACCGTTTCGAAGCTTACCGTGTGCAGAAGAGATCCAGCAGCATCTTTCAGTCCTGGCACTTCGCCTGTGGCAGCAGAGTCCAATCATTCGTGCACTGAAAACTGGGCAGCCGGCCAGCCTGGAGCAGGCATCAAGGATGTATTCAAATGCCCCTTGAGGTGGGAAAGCAAGAAGTGAGAGCAATACAGGTGGCACCGTTTCAAAGCTTTCTGTGTGCAGAAGAGGTCCAGCAGCATCTTTCAGTCCTGGCACTTCGCCTGTGTAAGCAGAGTCCAATCATTCGTGTACTGAAAACTGGGCAGCAGGACGGCCTGGAGCAGGCATCAAGGATGTATTCAAATGCACTTTGAGGTGGGAAAGCAAGGAGTGAGAGCAATACAGGTGGCACCGTTGCGAAGTTTACCGTGTGCAGGAGAGGTCCAGCAGCAACTTTCAGTCCTGGCTCTTCGCCTGTGGGAGCAGAGTCCAATCATTCGTGCACTGAAAACTGGGCAGCCGGACGGCCTGGAGCAGGCATCATGGATGTATTCACATGCACTTTGAGGTGGGAAATCAAGGAGTGAGAGCAATACAGGTGGCACCTTTGCGAAGCTTACCATGTGCAGAAGAGATCCAGCAGCATCATTCATCTGTGGCTCTTCGCCTGTGGCAGGAGAGTCCAATCATTCGTGCACTGAAAACTGGGCAGCCGGACGGCCTGGAGCAGGCATCAAGGATGTATTCAAATGCACTTTGAGGTGGGAAACAAGGAGTGAGACCAATGCAGGTGGCACCGTTGCGAAGCTTACAGTGTGCGGAACAGATCCAGCAGCATGTTTTAGCACTGGCCCTTCGCCTGTGGCAGGAGAGTCCAATCATTCGTGCACTGAAAACTGGGAAGCCGGACGGCCTGGAGCAGGCATCAAGGATGTATTCAAATGCACTTTGAGGTTGGAAACAAGGAGTGAGACCAATGCAGGTGGCAACTTTGCAAAGCTTACCATGTGCAGAAGAGGTCCAGCAGCACTTTTCATTCCTGGCCCTTTCCCTGTGGAAGCAGAGTGCAATCATTCGTGCACTGAAAACTGGGCGGCTGGACGGCATGGAGCAGGCATCAAGGATGTATTCAAATGCACTTTGAGTTGGGAAACAAGGAGTGAGACCAATGCAGGTGGCACCGTTGCGAAGCTTACCATATGCAGAAGAGATCCAGCAGCATCTTTCAGTCCTGGCTCTTCGCCTGTGGCAGGAGAGTCCAATCATTCGTGCACTGAAAACTGGGCAGCCGGACGGCCTGGAGCAGGCATCAAGGATGTATTCAAATGCCCTTTGAGGTGGGAAAGCAAGGAGTGAGAGCAATACAGGTGGCACCGTTGCGAAGTTTACCGCGTGCAGAACAGATCCAGCAGCATCTTTCAGTCCTGGCACTTCGCCTGTGGGAGCAGAGTGCAATAATTCATGCACTGAAAACTGGGCAGCCGGCCAGCCTGGAGCAGGCATCAAGGATGTATTCAAATGCCCTTTGAGGTGGGAAAGCAAGAAGTGAGAGCAATACAGGTGGCACCGTTTCAAAGCTTTCTGTGTGCAGAAGAGGTCCAGCAGCATCTTTCAGTCCTGGCACTTCGCCTGTGTAAGCAGAGTCCAATCATTCGTGTACTGAAAACAGGGCAGCAGGACGGCCTGGAGCAGGCATCAAGGATGTATTCAAATGCACTTTGAGGTGGGAAAGCAAGGAGTGAGAGCAATACAGGTGGCACCTTTGCGAAGCTTACTATGTGCAGAAGAGATCCAGCAGCATCATTCATTTGTGGCTCTTCGCCTGTGGGAGCAGAGTCCAATCATTCGTGCACTGAAAACTGGGCAGCCGGACGGCCTGGAGCAGGCATCAAGGATGTATTCAAATGCCCTTTGAGGTGGGAAAGCAAGGACTGAGAGCAATACAGGTGGCACCGTTGCGAAGTTTACCGCGTGCAGAAGAGGTCCAGCAGCATCTTTCAGTCCTGGCACTTCGCCTGTGGGAGCAGAGTCCAATCATTCGTGCACTGAAAACTTGGCAGCCGGCCAGCCTGGAGCAGGCATCAAGGATGTATTCAAATGCCCTTGGAGGTGGGAAAGCAAGGAGTGAGAGCAATACAGGTGGCACCGTTGCAAAGCTTTCCGTGTGCAGAAGAGGTCCAGCAGCATCTTTCAGTCCTGGCACTTCGCCTGTGGCAGCACAGTCCAATCATTCGTGCACTGAAAACTGGGCAGCAGGACGGCCTGGAGCAGGCATCAAGGATGTATTCAAACGCCCTTTGAGGTGGGAAAGCAAGGAGTGAGAGCAATAAAGGTGGCACCTTTGCGAAGCTTACCATGTGCAGAGGAGATCCAGCAGCATCATTCATTTGTGGCTCTTTGCCTGTGGGAGCAGAGTCCAATCATTCGTGCACCGAAAACTGGGCAGGCGGACGGCCTGGGGCAGGCATCAAGGATGTATTCAAATGCACTTTGAGGTTGGAAAGAAATGACTGAGAGCAATACAGGTGGCACCGTTGCGAAGCTTACCGTGTGCAGAACAGATCCAGCAGCATGTTTTAGCACTGGCTCTTCGCCTGTGGCAGGAGAGTCCAATCATTCGTGCACTGAAAACTGGGCAGCCGGACGGCATGGAGCAGGCATCAAGGATGTATTCAAATGCACTTTGAGGTTGGAAACAAGGAGTGAGACCAATGCAGGTGGCAAATTTGCAAAGCTTACCATGTGCAGAAGAGGTCCAGCAGCACTTTTCATTCCTGGCCCTTTCCCTGTGGAAGCAGAGTGCAATCATTAATGCACTGAAAACTGGGCGGCCGGACGGCCTGGAGCAGGCATCAAGGATGTATTCAAATGCCCGTTGAGGTGGGAAAGCAATGAGTCAGAGCAATACAGGTGTCACCGTTGCAAAGCTTACCGTATGCAGAAGAGATCCAGCAGCATCTTTGAGTCCTGGCTCTTCGCCTGTGGGAGCAGAGTCCAATCATTCGTGCACTGAAAACTGGGCAGCCTTACGGCCTGGAGCAGGCATCAAGGATGTATTCAAATGCACTTTGAGGTGGGAAATCAAGGAGTGAGAGCAATACAGGTGGCACCATTGCGAAGCTTCCCGTGTGCAGGAGAGGTCCAGCAGCAACTTTCAGTCCTGGCTCTTCGCCTGTCGGAGCGGAGTCCAAACATTCGTGCCCTGAAACCTGGGCAGCCGGCCAGCCTGGAGCAGGCATCAAGAATGTATTCAAATGCACTTTGAGGTGGGAAAGCAAGGAGTGAGAGCAATACAGGTGGCACCGTTGCGAAGCTTACCATGTGCAGGAGAGGTTTAGAAGCATCTTTCAGTCCTGGCTCTTCGCCTGTGAGAGCAGAGTCCAATCATTCGTGCACTGAAAACTGGGCAGCCGGACGGCCTGGAGCAGGCATCATGGATGTATTCAAATGCACTTTGAGGTGGGAAAGAAATGACTGAGAGCAATACAGGTGGCACCTTTGCGAAGCTTACCATATGCAGAAGAGATCCAGCAGCATCATTCATTTGTGGCTCTTCGCCTGTGGGAGCAGAGTCCAATCATTCGTGCACTGAAAACTGGGCAGCTGGACGGCCTGGAGCAGGCATCAAGGATGTATTCAAATGCACTTTGAGGTGGGAAACAAGGACTGAGACCAATGCAGGTGGCACCGTTGCGAAGTTTGCCGTGTGCAGAACAGATCCAGCAGTATGTTTTAGCACTGGCTCTTCCCTGTGGCAGCAGAGTCCAATCATTAGTGCAATGAAAACTGGGCAGCCGGACGGCCTGGAGCAGGCATCAAGGATGTAGTCAAATGCACTTTGAGGTTGGAAACAAGGAGTGAGACCAATGCAGGTGGCACCTTTTCGAAGCTTACCATGTGCAGAAGAGGTCCAGCAGCACTTTTCATTCCTGGCCCTCTCCCTGTGGTAGGAGAGTCCAATCATTCGTGCACTAAAAACTGGGCAGCCGGACGGCCTGGAGCAGGCATCAAGGATGTATTCAAATGCACTTTGAGGTGGGAAATCAAGGAGTGAGAGCAATACAGGTGGCACCATTGCGAAGCTTACCGTGTGCAGGAGAGGTCCAGCAGCAACTTTCAGTCCTGGCTCTTCGCCTGTCGGAGCGGAGTTCAAACATTCGTGCCCTGAAACCTAGGCAGCCGGCCAGCCTGGAGCAGGCATCAAGGATGTATTCAAATGCACTTTGAGGTGAGAAAGCAAGGAGTGGGAGCAATACAGGTGGCACCGTTGCGAAGCTTACCATGTGCAGAAGAGGTCCAGCAGCACTTTTCATTCCTGGCCCTCTCCCTGTGGTAGGAGAGTTCAATCATTCGTGCACTGAAAACTGGGCAGCCTTACGGCCTGGAGCAGGCATCAAGGATGTATTCAAATGCACTTTGAGGTGGAAAAGCAAGGAGTGAGAGCAATACAGGTGGCACCTTTGCGAAGCTTACCATGTGCAGAAGAGATCCAGAAGCATCATTCATTTGTGGCTCTTCGCCTGTGGGAGCAGAGTCCAATCATTCGTGTACTGAAAACTGGGCAGCCGGACGGCCTGGAGCAGGCATCAAGGATGTATTCAAATGCACTTTGAGGTGGGAAACAAGGAGTGAGACCAATGCAGGTGGCACCGTTTCGAAGCTTACCGTGTGCAGAAGAGATCCAGCAGCATCTTTCAGTCCTGGCACTTCGCCTGTGGCAGCAGAGTCCAATCATTCGTGCACTGAAAACTGGGCAGCCGGCCAGCCTGGAGCAGGCATCAAGGATGTATTCAAATGCCCTTTGAGGTGGGAAAGCAAGAAGTGAGAGCAATACAGGTGGCACCGTTTCAAAGCTTTCTGTGTGCAGAAGAGGTCCAGCAGCATCTTTCAGTCCTGGCACTTCGCCTGTGTAAGCAGAGTCCAATCATTCGTGTACTGAAAACTGGGCAGCAGGACGGCCTGGAGCAGGCATCAAGGATGTATTCAAATGCACTTTGAGGTGGGAAAGCAAGGAGTGAGAGCAATACAGGTGGCACCTTTGCGAAGCTTACCATGTGCAGAAGAGATCCAGCAGCATCATTCATTTGTGGCTCTTCGCCTGAGGGAGCAGAGTCCAATCATTCGTGCACTGAAAACTGGGCAGCCGGACGGCCTGGAGCAGGCATCAAGGATGTATTCAAATGCACTTTGAGGTGGGAAATCAAGGAGTGAGAGCAATACAGGTGGCACCGTTGCGAAGTTTACCGTGTGCAGGAGAGGTCCAGCAGCAACTTTCAGTCCTGGCTCTTCGCCTGTGGGAGCAGAGTCCAATCATTCGTGCACTGAAAACTGGGCAGCCGGACGGCCTGGAGCAGGCATCATGGATGTATTCACATGCACTTTGAGGTGGGAAATCAAGGAGTGAGAGCAATACAGGTGGCACCGTTGCGAAGCTTACCGTGTGCAGGAGAGGTCCAGCAGCAACTTTCAGTCCTGGCTCTTCGCCTGTCGGAGCGGAGTCCAAACATTCGTGCCCTGAAACCTGGGCAGCCGGCCAGCATGGAGCAGGCATCAAGGATGTATTCAAATGCACTTTGAGGTGGGAAAGCAAGGAGTGAGAGCAATACAGGTGTCACCGTTGCGAAGCTTACCATGTGCAGAAGAGGTCCAGCAGCACTTTTCATTCCTGGCCCTCTCCCTGTTGTAGGAGAGTCCAATCATTCGTGCACTGAAAACTGGGCAGCCTTACAGCCTGGAGCAGGCATCAAGGATGTATTCAAATGCACTTTGAGGTGGAAAAGCAAGGAGTGAGAGCAATACAGGTGGCACCTTTGCGAAGCTTACCATGTGCAGAAGAGATCCAGAAGCATCATTCATTTGTGGTTCTTCGCCTGTGGGAGCAGAGTCCAATCATTCGTGCACTGAAAACTGGGCAGCCGGACGGCCTGGAGCAGGCATCAAGGATGTATTCAAACGCACTTTGAGGTGGGAAACAAGGAGTGAGACCAATGCAGGTGGCACCGTTTCGAAGCTTACCGTGTGCAGAAGAGATCCAGCAGCATCTTTCAGTCCTGGCTCTTCCCTGTGGCAGCAGAGTCCAATCATTCGTGCACTGAAAACTGGGCAGCCGGACGGCCTGGGGCAGGCATCAAGGATGTATTCAAATGCACTTTGAGGTGGGAAAGAAATGACTGAGAGCAATACAGGTGGCACCGTTGCGAAGCTTACCGTGTGCAGAACAGATCCAGCAGCATGTTTTAGCACTGGCTCTTCGCCTGTGGCAGCAGAGTAAAATCATTCGTGCACTGAAAAATGGGCAGCCGGACGGCATGGAGCAGGCATCAAGGATGTATTCAAATGCACTTTGAGGTTGGAAACAAGGAGTGAGACCAATTCAGGTGGCAACTTTGCAAAGCTTACCATGTGCAGAAGAGATCCAGCAGCACTTTTCATTCCTGGCCCTTTCCCTGTGGAAGCAGAGTGCAATCATTCGTGCACTGAAAACTGGGCGGCCGGACGGCCTGGAGCATGCATCAAGGATGTATTCAAATGCCCGTTGAGGTGGGAAAGCAAGGAGTGAGAGCAATACAGGTGTCACCGTTGCAAAGCTTACCGTATGCAGAAGAGATCCAGCAGCATCTTTCAGTCCTGGCTCTTCGCCTGTGGGAGCAGAGTCCAATCATTCGTGCACTGAAAACTGGGCAGCCGGACGGCCTGGAGCCGGCATCAAAAATGTATTCAAATGCCCTTTGAGGTGGGAAAGCAAGGAGTGAGATCAATACAGGTGGCACCGTTTCAAAGCTTTCTCTGTGCAGAAGAGATCCGGCAGTATCTTTCAGTCCTGGCTCTTCGCCTGTGGCAGGAGAGTCCAATCATTCGTGCACTGAAAACTGGGCAGCCGGACAGCCTGTAGCAGGCATCAAGGATGTATTCAAATGCACTTTGAGGTGGGAAAGGAAGGAGTGAGAGCAATACAGGTGGCACGTTTGCGAAGCTTGCCATGTGCAGAAGAGATCCAGCAGCATCTTCCAGTCCTGGCTCTTCGCCTGTGGGAGCGGAGTCCAAACATTCGTGCCCTGAAACCTGGGCAGCTGGCCAGCCTGGAGCAGGCATCAAGGATGTATTCAAATGCACTTTGAGGTGGGAAAGCAAGGAGTGAGAGCAATACAGGTGGCAGCGTTGTGAAGCTTTCTGTGTGCAGGAGAGGTCCAGCAGCACTTTTCATTCCTGGCCCTTTCCCTGTGGAAGAAGAGTGCAGTCATTCGTGCACTGACAACTGGGCAGCCGGACGGCCTGGAGCAGCCATCAAGGATGTATTCAAATGTACTTTGAGGAGGGAAATCAAGGAGTGAAAGCAATACAGGTGGCACCGTTGCGAAGCTTACCGTGTGCAGGAGAGGTCCAGCAGCAACTTTCAGTCCTCGCTCTTCGCCTGTCGGAGCGGAGTCCAAACACTCCTGCCCTGACAACTGGGCAGCCGGACGGCCTGGAGCAGCCATCAAGGATGTATTCAAATGCACTTTGAGGTGGGAAAGCAAGGAGTGAGAGCAATACAGGTGGCACCGTTGCAAATCTTTCTGTGTGCAGCAGAGGTCTAGCAGCATCTTTCAGTCCTGGCTCTTCGCCTGTGGGAGCAGAGTCCAATCATTCGTGCACTGAAAACTGTGCAGCCGGACGGCCTGGAGCAGGCATCAAGGATGTATTCAAATGCACTTTGAGGTGGGAAAGCAAGGAGTGAGAGCAATACAGGTGGCACCGCTGCGAACTTTACCGCGTGCAGAAGAGGTCCAGCAGCATCTTTCTCTCCTGGCTCTTCGCCTGTGGCAGCAGAGTCCAATCATTCGTGCACTGAAAACTGGGCAGCCGGACGGCCTGGAGCCGGCATCAAGGATGTATTCAAATGCACTTTGAGGTGGAAAAGCAAGGAGTGAGAGCAATACAGGTGGCACAATTTCAAAGCTTTCTCTCTGCAGAAGAGGTCCGGCAGTATCTTTCAGTCCTGGCTCTTCGCCTGTGGAAGCAGAGTCCAATCATTCGTGCACTGAAATATGGGCATCCGGACGGCCTGGAGCAGGCATCAAGGATGTATTCAAATGCCCTTTGAGGTGGGAAAGCAAGGAGTGAGAGCAATACAGGTGGCACCGTTGCGAAGCTTACCATGTGCAGGAGAGGTTCAGCAGCATCTTTCAGTCCTGGCTCTTCGCCTGTGGGAGCAGAGTCCAAACATTCGTTCCCTGAAACCTGGGCAGCCGGACGGCCTGAAGCAGGCATCATGGATGTATTCAAATGCACTTTGAGGTTGGAAACAAGGAGTGAGGCCAATGCAGGTGGCAACTTTGCGAAGCTTACCATGTGCAGAAGAGGTCCAGCAGCACGTTTCATTATTGGCCCATTCCCTGTGGAAGCAGAGTGCAATCATTCGTGCACTGAAAACTGGGCGGCCGGACGGCCTAAAGCAGGCATCAAGGATGTATTCAAATGCCCTTTGAGGTGGGAAAGCAAGGAGTGAGAGCAATACAGGTGGCACCGTTGCAAACTTTACCGTATGCAGAAGAGATCCAGCAGCATCTTTCAGTCCTGGCTCTTCGCCTGTGGCAGCACAGTCCAATCATTCGTGCACTGAAAACTGGGCAACCGGACGGCCTGGAGCAGGCATCAAGGATGTATTCAAATGCACTTTGAGGTGGGAAAGCAAGGAGTGAGAGCAATACAGGTGGCACCGTTTCAAAGCTTTCTCTGTGCAGAAGAGGTCCAGCAGCATCTTTCAGTCCTGGCTCGTCTCCTGTGGTAGGAGAGTCCAGTCATTCGTGCACAGAAAACTGGGCAGCCGGACGGCCTGGAGCGGGCATCAAGGATGTATTCAAATGCCCTTTGAGGTGGGAAAGCAAGGAGTGAGAGCAATACAGGTGGCACCGTAGCAAAGCTTACCGTATCCAGAAGAGATCCAGCAGCAACTTTCAGTCCTGGCTCTTCGCCTGTGTCAGCAGAGTCCAATCATTCGTGCACCTAAAACTGGGCAGCCGGACGGCCTGGAGCAGGCATCAAGTATGCATTCAAATGCACTTGGAGGTGGGAAAGCAAGGAGTGAGAGCAATACAGGTGGCACCGTTGCAAAGCTTACAGTATGCAGAAGAGTTCCAGCAGCATCTTTCAGTCCTGGCTCTTCGCCTGTGGCAGCAGAGTCCAATCATTCGTGCACTGAAAACTGGGCATCCGGACGGCCTGGAGCAGGCATCAAGGATGTATTCAAATGCCCTTTGAGGTGGGAAAGCAAGGAGTGAGAGCAATACAGGTGGCACCGTTGCAAAGCTTACCGTATCCAGAAGAGATCCAGCAGCATCTTTCAGTCCTGGCTCTTCACCTGCGGCAGCAGAGTCCAATCATTCGTGCAATGAAAACTGGGCAGCCGGACGGCCTGGAGCAGGCATCAAGGATGTATTCAAATGCACTTTGAGGTTGGAAACAAGGAGTGAGACCAATGCAGGTGGCACCTTTTCGAAGCTTACCATGTGCAGAAGAGGTCCAGCAGCACTTCTCATTCCTGGCCCTTTCCCTGTGGAAGCAGAGTGCAATCATTCGTGCACTGACAACTGGGCAGCCGGACGGCCTGGAGCAGGCATCAAGGATGTATTCAAATGCACTTTGAGGAGGGAAATCAAGGAGTGAGATCAATACAGGTGGCACCGTTGCGAAGCTTATAGTGTGCAGGAGCGGTCCAGCAGCAACTTTCAGTCCTGGCTCTTCGCCTGTGGCAGCAGAGTCCAATCATTCGTGCAATGAAAACTGGGCAGCCGGACGGCCTGGAGCAGGCATCAAGGATGTATTCAAATGCACTTTGAGGTGGGAAAGAAATGAGTGAGACCAATGCAGGTGGCACCGTTGCGAAGCTTACCATGTGCAGGAGAGGTTCAGCAGCATCTTTCAGTCCTGGCTCTTCACCTGTGGGAGCGGAGTCCAAACATTCGTGACCTGAAACCTGGGCAGCTGGCCAGCCTGGAGCAGGCATCAAGGATGTATTCAAATGCACTTTGAGGTGGGAAAGCAAGGAGTGAGAGCAATACAGGTGGCACCGTTTCAAAGCTTTCTCTGTGCAGAAGAGGTCCAGCAGCATCTTCCAGCCCTGGCTCTTCGCCTGTGGGAGCAGAGTGAAATCATTCGTGCACTGAAAACTGGGCATTCGGACGGCCTGGAGCAGGCATCATGGATGTATTCAAATGCACTTTGAGGTGGGAAAGCAAGGAGTGAGAGCAATACAGGTGGCACGTTTGCGAAGCTTACCATGTGCAGAAGAGATCCAGCAGCATCTTTCAGTCCTGGCTCTTCGCCTGTGGGAGCAGAGTCCAATCATTCGTGCACTGAAAACTGGGCAGCCGGACGGCCTGGAGCAGGCATCAAGGTTGAATTCAAATGCACTTTGAGGTGGGAAAGCAAGGAGTGAGAGCAATACAGGTGGCACCTTTGCGAAGCTTTCTGAGTGCAGAACAGATCCAGCAGCGTGTTTCAGCACTGGCTCTTCGCCTGTAGCAGGAGAGTGCAATCATTCGTGCACTGAAAAGTGGGCAGCCGGACGGCCTGGAGCAGGCATCAAGGATGTATTCAAATGCCCTTTCAGGTGGGAAAGCAAGGAGTGAGAGCAATACAGGTAGCACCGTTGCAAAGCTTACTGTATGCAGAAGAGATCCAGCAGCATCTTTCAGTCCTGGCTCTTCGCCTGTTTTAGGAGAGTCCCATCATTCGTGCACTGAAAACTGGGCAGCCGGACGGCCTGGAGCAGGCATCAAGGATGTATTCAAATGCACTTCGAGGTGGGAAACAAGGAGTGAGACCAATGCAGGTGGCACCGTTGCGAATCTTACCGTGTGCAGAACAGATCCAGCAGCATGTTTTAGCACTGGCTCTTCGCCTGTGGCAGCAGAGTCCAATCATTCGTGCACTGACAACTGGGCAGTCGGACGGCCTGGAGCAGGCATCAAGGATGTATTCAACTGCACTTTGAGGTTGGAAACAAGGAGTGAGACCAATACAGGTGGCAACTTTGCAAACCTTACCATGTGCAGTAGAGGTCCAGCAGCACTTTTCATTCCTGGAACTTTTCCTGTGGAAGCAGAGTGCAATCATTCGTGCACTGAAAACTGGGCGTCCGGACGGCCTGGAGCAGGTATCAAGGATGTATTGAAATGCCCTTTGAGGCGGGAAAGCAAGGAGTGACAGCAATACAGGTGGCACCGTTGCAAAGCTTACCGTATGCAGAAGAGATCCAGCGGCATCTTTCTGTCCTGGCTCTTCGCCTGTGGCAGCAGAGTCCAATCATTCGTGCACTGAAAACTGGGCAGCCGGAGGGCCTGGAGCAGGCATCAAGGATGTATTCAAATGCACTTTGAGGTTGGAAACAAGGAGTGAGACCAATACAGGTGGCAACTTTGCAAACCTTACCATGTGCAGTAGAGGTCCAGCAGCACTTTTCATTCCTGGCCCTTTTCCTGTGGGAGCAGAGTGAAATCATTCGTGCACTGAAAACTGGGCATTCGGACGGCCTGGAGCAGGCATCATGGATGTATTCAAATGCACTTTGAGGTGGGAAAGCAAGGAGTGAGAGCAATACAGGTGGCACGTTTGCGAAGCTTACCATGTGCAGAAGAGATCCAGCAGCATCTTTCAGTCCTGGCTCTTCGCCTGTGGCAGCAGAGTGCAATCATTCGTGCACTGAAAACTGGGCAGCCGGATGGCCTGGAGCAGGCATCAAGGATGTATTCAAATGCCCTTTGAGGTGGGAAAGCAAGGAGTGAGAGCAATACAGGTGGCACCGTTGCGAAGTTTGCCGGGTGCAGAAGAGGTCCAGCAGCATCTTTCAGTCCTGGCTCTTCGCCTGTGGGAGCAGAGTCCAATCATTCGTGCACTGAAAACTGGGCAGCCGGACGGCCTGGAGCAAGCATCAAGGATGTATTCAAATGCACTTTGAGGTGGGAAAGCAAGGAGTGAGAGCAATACAGGTGGCACCATTGCAAAGCTTACCGTATGCAGAAGAGATCTAGCAGCATCTTTCTGTCCTGGCTCTTCGCCTTTGTAAGCAGAGTGCAATCATTCGTGCACTGAAAACTGGGCAGCCGGACGGCCTGGAGCAGGCATGAAGGATGTATTCAAATGCACTTTGAGGTGGGAAAGCAAGGAGTGAGAGCAATACAGGTGGCACCTTTGCGAAGTTTACCGGGTGCAGAAGAGGTCCAGCAGCATCTTTCAGTCCTGGCTCTTCGCCTGCGGGAGCAGAGTCCAATCATTCGTGCACTGAAAATTGGGCAGCCGGACGAACTGGAGCAGGCATCATGGATGTATTCAAATGCCCTTTGAGGTGGGAAAGCAAGGAGTGAGAGCAATACAGGTGGCACCGTAGCAAAGCTTACCGTATCCAGAAGAGATCCAGCAGCAACTTTCAGTCCTGGCTCTTCGCCTGTGGCAGCAGAGTCCAATCATTCGTGCACCTAAAACTGGGCAGCCGGACGGCCTGGAGCAGGCATCAAGTATGAATTCAAATGCACTTTGAGGTGGGAAAGCAAGGAGTGAGAGCAATACAGGTGGCACCGTTGCAAATCTTTCTGTGTGCAGCAGAGGTCTAGCAGCATCTTTCAGTCCTGGCTCTTCGCCTGTGGGAGCAGAGTCCAATCATTCGTGCACTGAAAACTGTGCAGCCGGACGGCCTGAAGCAGGCATCATGGATGCATTCAAATGCACTTTCAGGTGGGAGAGCAAGGAGTGAGAGCAATACAGGTGGCACGTTTTCGAAGCTTACCATGTGCAGGAGAGGTTCAGCAGTATCTTTCAGTCCTGGCTCTTCGCCTGTGGGAGCAGAGTGCAATCATTCGTGCATTGAAAACTGGGAAGCCGGATGGCCTGGAGCAGGCATCAAGGATGTATTCAAATGCCCTTTGAGGTGGGAAAGCAAGGAGTGAGAGCAATACAGGAGGCACCGTTGCGAACTTTACCGCGTGCAGAAGAGGTCCAGCAGCATCTTTCTCTCCTGGCTCTTCGCCTGTGGGAGCAGAGTCCAATCATTCGTGCACTGAAAACTGGGCAGCCGTACGGCCTGGAGCCGGCATCAAAAATGTATTCAAATGCACTTTGAGGTGGGAAAGCAAGGAGTGAGATCAATACAGGTGGCACCATTTCAAAGCTTTCTCTCTGCAGAAGAGATCCGGCAGTATCTTTCTGTCCTGGCTCTTCGCCTGTGGCAGGAGAGTCCAATCATTCGTGCACTGAAAACTGGGCAGCCAGACAGCCTGTAGCAGGCATCAAGGATGTATTCAAATGCAATTTGAGGTGGGAAAGCAAGGAGTGAGAGCAATACAGGTGGCACCTTTGCGAAGCTTGCCATGTGCAGAAGAGATCCAGCAGCATCTTCCAGTCCTGGCTCTTCGCCTGTGGGAGCGGAGTCCAAACATTCGTACCCTGAAACCTGGGCAGCTGGCCAGCCTGGAGCAGGCATCAAGGATGTATTCAAATGCCCTTTGAGGTGGGAAAGCAAGGAGTGAGAGCAATACAGGTGGCACCGTTGCGAACTTTACCGCGTGCAGAAGAGGTCCAGCCGCATCTTTCTCTCCTGGCTCTTCGCCTGTGGCAGCAGAGTCCAATCATTCGTGCACTGAAAACTGGGCAGCCGGACAGCCTGGAGCAAGCATCAAGGATGTATTCAAATGCACTTTGAGGTGGGAAAGCAAGGAGTGAGAGCAATACAGGTGGCACCGTTTCAAAGCTTTCTCTGTGCAGAAGAGGTTCGGCAGTATCTTTCAGTCCTAGGCTCTTTGCCTGTGGCAGGAGAGTCCAATCATTCGTGCACTGAAAACTGGGCAGCCGGACGGCCTGGAGCAGGCATCAAGTATGCATTCAAATGCACTTGGAGGTGGGAAAGCAAGGAGTGAGAGCAATAGAGGTGGCACATTTGCGAAGCTTGCCATGTGCAGAAGAGATCCAGCAGCATCTTCCAGTCCTGGCTCTTTGCCTGTGGGAGCAGAGTGCAATCATTCGTGCACTGAAAACTGGGCATCCGGACGGCCTGGAGCAGGCTTCAAGGATGTATTCAAATGCACTTTGAGGTGGGAAACAAGGAGTGAGACCAATGCAGGTGGCAACTTTGCGAAGCTTACCGGGTGCAGAACAGATCCAGCAGCATGTTTTAGCACTGCCTCTTCGCCTGTGGCAGCAGAGTCCAATCATTCGTGCACTGAAAACTGGGCAGCCGGACGGCCTGGAGCAGGCATCAAGGATGTATTCAAATGCCCTTTGAGGTTGGAAACAAGGAGTGAGACCAATGCAGGTGGCACTTTTGCGAAGCTTACCATGTGCAGAAGAGGTCCAGCAGCACTTTTCATTCCTGGCCCTTTCCCTGTGGAAGCAGAGTCCAATCATTCGAGCACTGAAAACTGGGCAGCCGGACGGCCTGGAGCAGGCATCAAGGATGTATTCAAATGCCCTTTGAGGTGGGAAAGCAAGGAGTGAGAGCAATACAGGTGGCACCGTTGCAAAGCTTACAGTATGCAGAAGAGTTCCAGCAGCATCTTTCAGTCCTGGCTCTTCGCCTGTGGCAGCAGAGTCCAATCATTCGTGCACTGAAAACTGGGCATCCGGACGGCCTGGAGCAGGCATCAAGGATGTATTCAAATGCCCTTTGAGGTGGGAAAGCAAGGAGTGAGAGCAATACAGGTGGCACCGTTGCAAAGCTTACCGTATCCAGAAGAGACCCAGCAGCATCTTTCAGTCCTGGCTCTTCGCCTGCGGCAGCAGAGTCCAATCATTCGTGCAATGAAAACTGGGCAGCCGGACGGCCTGGAGCAGGCATCAAGGATGTATTCAAATGCACTTTGAGGTTGGAAACAAGGAGCGAGACCAATGCAGGTGGCACCTTTTCGAGGCTTACCATGTGCAGAAGAGGTCCAGCAGCACTTTTCATTCCTGGCCCTTTCCCTGTGGAAGCAGAGTGCATCATTCCTGCACTGACAACTGGGCAGCCGGACGGCCTATAGCAGGCATCAAGGATGTATTCAAATGCACTATGAGGAGGGAAATCAAGGAGTGAGAGCAATACAGGTGGCACCGTTGCGAAGCTTACAGTGTGCAGGAGCGGTCCAGCAGCAACTTTCAGTCCTGGCTCTTCGCCTGTGGGAGCAGAGTCTAATCATTCGTGCACTGAAAACTGGGCAGCCGGACGGCCTGGAGCAGCCATCAAGGATGTATTCAAATGCACTTTGAGGTGGGAAAGCAAGGAGTGAGACTTATACAGGTGGCACCGTTGCGAAGCTTACCATGTGCAGAAGAGGTACAGCAGCATCTTTCAGTCCTGGTTCTTCGCCTGTGGGAGCGGAGTCCAAATATTCGTGAACTGAAACCTGGGCAGCTGGCCAGCCTGGAGCAGGCATCAAGGATGTATTCAAATGCACTTTGAGGTGGGAAAGCAAGGAGTGAGAGCAATACAGGTGGCACCGTTGAAAATCTTTCTGTGTGCAGCAGAGGTCTAGCAGCATCTTTCAGTCCTGGCACTTCGCCTGTGGCAGCACAGTCCAAACATTCGTGCACTGAAAACTGGGCAGCCGGATGGCCTGTAGCAGGCATCAAGGATGTATTCAAATGCCCTTTGAGGTGGGAAAGCAAGGAGTGAAAGCAATACAGGTGGCACCGTTGCGAACTTTACCGCGTGCAGAAGAGGTCCAGCAGCATCTTTCTCTCCTGGCTCTTCGCCTGTGGCAGCAGAGTCCAATCATTCGTGCACTGAAAACTGGGCAGCCGGACAGCCTGGAGCAGGCATCAAGGATGTATTCAAATGCCCTTTGAGGTGGGAAAGCAAGGAGTGAGAGCAATACAGGTGGCACCGTTGCGAACTTTACCGTATGCAGAAGAGATCCAGCAGCATCTTTCAGTCCTGGCTCTTCGCCTGTGGGAGAAGAGTCCAATCATTCGTGCACTGAAAACTGGGCAGCCGGACGGCCTGGAGCAGGCATCAAGGATGTATTCAAGTGCACTTTGAGGTGGGAAAGCAAGGAGTGAGAACAGTAGAGGTGGCAACGTTTGAAAGCTTTCTCTTTGCAGAAGAGGTCCAGCAGCATCTTTCAGTCCTGGCTCTTCGCCTGTGTCAGCAGAGTCCAATCATCCGTGCACTGAAAACTGGGCAGCCGGACAGCCTGGAGCAGGCATCAAGGATGTATTCAAATGCCCTTTGAGGTGGGAAAGCAAGGAGTGAGAGCAATACAGGTGGCACATTTGCGAAGCTTACCATGTGCAGAAGAGATCCAGCAGCATCTTTCAGTCCTGGCACTTCGCCTGTGGGAGCAGAGTCCAATCATTCGTGCACTGAAAACTGGGCAGCTGGACGGCCTGGAGCAGGCATCAAGGATGTATTCAAATGCACTTTGAGGTGGGAAACAAGGAGTGAGACCAATGCAGGTGGCACCGTTGCGAAGCTTACCGTGTGCAGAACAGATCCAGCAGCATGTTTTAGCACTGGCTCTTCGCCTGTGGCAGCAGAGTCCAATCATTCATGCAATGAAAACTGGGCAGCCGGACGGCCTGGAGCAGGCATCAAGGATGTATTCAAATGCACTTTGAGGTTTGAAACAAGGAGTGAGACCAATGCAGGTGGCACCTTTGCGAAGTTTACTATGTGCAGCAGAGATCCAGCAGCACTTTTCATTCCTGGCCCTTTCCCTGTGGAAGCAGAGTGCAATCATTCGTGCACTGAAAACTGGGCAGCCGGAAGGCCTGGAGCAGGCATCAAGGATGTATTCAAATGCACTTTGAGGTGGGAAAGCAAGGAGTGAGAGCAATACAGGTGGCACCGTTGCAAATCTTTCTGTGTGCAGCAGAGGTCTAGCAGCATCTTTCTGTCCTGGCTCTTCGCCTGTGGGAGCAGAGTCCAATCATTCGTGCACTGAAAACTGGGCAGCAGGACGGCCTGGAGCAGGCATCAAGGATGTATTCAAATGCACTTGGAGGTTGGAAACAAGGAGTGAGGCCAATGCAGGTGGCAACTTTGCGAAGCTTACCATGTGCAGAAGAGGTCCAGCAGCACATTTCATTCCTGGCCCATTCCCTGTGGAAGCAGAGTGCAATCATTCGTGCACTGATAACTGGGCGGCCGGACGGCCGGGAGCAGGCATCAAGGATGTATTCAAATGCCCTTTGAGGTGGGAAAGCAAGGATTGAGAGCAATACAGGTGGCACCGTTGCAAAGCTTACAGTATGCAGAAGAGTTCCAGCAGCATCTTTCAGTCCTGGCTCTTCGCCTGTGGCAGCAGAGTCCAATCATTCGTGCACTGAAAATTGGGCAGCCGGACGGCCTGGAGCAGGCATCAAGGATGTATTCAAATGCACTTTGAGGTGGGAAAGCAAGGAGTGAGAGCAATACAGGTGGCACCGTTTCAAAGCTTTCTCTGTGCAGAAGAGGTCCAGCAGCATCTTTCAGTCCTGGCTCTTCTCCTGTGGCAGGAGAGTCCAGTCATTCGTGCACAGAAAACTGGGCAGCCGGACGGCCTGGAGCGGGCATCAAGGATGTATTCAAATGCCCTTTGAGGTGGGAAAGCAAGGAGTGAGTGCAATACAGGTGGCACCGTTGCAAAGCTTACCGTATCCAGAAGAGATCCAGCAGCATCTTTCACTCCTGGTTCTTCGCCTGTGGCAGCAGAGTCCAATCATTCGTGCACCTAAAACTGGGCATCCGGACGGCCTGGAGCAGGCGTCAAGTATGCATTCAAATGCACTTTGAGGTGGGAAAGCAAGGAGTGAGAGCAATACAGGTGGCACCGTTGCAAAGCTTACAGTATGCAGAAGAGTTCCAGCAGCATCTTTCAGTCCTGGCTCTTCGCCTGTGGCAGCAGAGTCCAATCATTCGTGCACTGAAAACTGGGCAGCAGGACGGCCAGCCTGGAGCAGGCATCAAGGATGTATTCAAATGCACTTTGAGGTGGGAAACAAGGAGTGAGACCAATGCAGGTGGCACCTTTTCGAAGCTTACCATGTGCAGAAGAGGTCCAGCAGCACTTTTCATTCCTGGCCCTTTCCCTGTGGAAGCAGAGTGCAATCATTCGTGCACTGACAACTGGGCAGCTGGACGGCCTGGAGCGGGCATCAAGGATGTATTCAAATGCACTTTGAGGTGGGAAAGCAAGGAGTGAGAGCAATACAGGTGGCACCGTTGCGAAGTTTACCGCGTGCAGAAGAGGTCCAGCAGCATCTTTCAGTCCTGGCACTTCGCCTGTGGGAGCAGAGTGCAATCATTCGTGCACTGAAAACTTGGCAGATGGCCAGCCTGGAGCAGGCATCAAGGATGTATTCAAATGCCCTTGGAGGTGGGAAAGCAAGGAGTGAGAGCAATACAGGTGGCACTGTTGCAAAGCTTTCCGTGTGCAGAAGAGGTCCAGCAGCATCTTTCAGTCCTGGCACTTCGCGTGTGGCAGCACAGTCCAATCATTCGTGCACTGAAAACTGGGCAGCCGGACGGCCTGGGGCAGGCATCAAGGATGTATTCAAATGCACTTTGAGGTGGGAAAGAAATGACTGAGAGCAATACAGGTGGCACCGTTGCAAAGCTTACCGTGTGCAGAACAGATCCAGCAGCATGTTTTAGCACTGGCTCTTCGCCTGTGGCAGCAGAGTCCAATCATTCGTGCACTGAAAACTGGGCAGCCGGACGGCATGGAGCAGGCATCAAGGATGTATTCAAATGCACTTTGAGGTTGGAAACAAGGAGTGAGACCAATGCAGGTGGCAACTTTGCAAAGCTTACCGTGTGCAGAAGAGGTCCAGCAGCACTTTTCATTCCTGGCCCTTTCCCTGTGGGAGCAGAGTCCAATCATTCGTGCTCTGAAAACTGGGCGGCCGGACGGCCTGGAGCAGGCATCAAGGATGTATTCAAATGCCCGTTGAGGTGGGAAAGCAACGAGTGAGAGCAATACAGGTGGCACCGTTGCAAAGCTTACCGTATGCAGAAGAGATCCAGCAGCATCTTTCAGTCCTGGCTCTTCGCCTGTGGGAGCAGAGTCCAATCATTCGTGCACTGAAAATTGGACAGCCGGACGGCCTGGAGCAGGCATCAAGGATGTATTCAAATGCACTTTGAGGTGGGAAAGCAAGGAGTGAGAGCAATACAGGTGGCACTTTTGCGAAGCTTACCATGTGCAGAAGAGATCCAGCAGCATCATTCATTTGTGGCTCTTCGCCTGTGGGAGCAGAGTCCAACCATTCGTGCACTGAAAACTGGGCAGCCGGACGGCCTGGAGCAGGCATCAGGGATGTATTCAAATGCACTTTGAGGTGGGAAATCAAGGAGTGAGAGCAATAGAGGTGGCACCGTTGCGAAGCTTACCGTGTGCAGGAGAGGTCCAGGAGCAACTTTCAGTCCTGGCTCTTCGCCTGTCGGAGCGGAGTCCAAACATTCGTGCCCTGAAACCTGGGCAGCCGGCCAGCCTGGAGCAGGCATCAAGGATGTATTCAAATGCACTTTGAGGTGGGAAACAAGGACTGAGACCAATGCAGGTGGCAGCGTTGCGAACCTTGCCGTGTGCAGAACAGATCCAGCAGCATGTTTTAGCACTGGCTCTTCCCTGTGGGAGCAGAGTCCAATCATTCGTGCAATGAAAACTGGGCAGCCGGACGGCCTGGAGCAGGCATCAAGGATGTATTCAAATGCACTTTGAGGTTGGAAACAAGGAGTGAGACCAATGCAGGTGGCACCTTTTCGAAGCTTATCATGTGCAGAAGAGGTCCAGCAGCACTTTTCATTCCTGGCCCTCTCCCTGTGGTAGGAGAGTGCAATTATTCGTGCACTAAAAACTGGGCGGCCGGACGGCCTGGAGCAGGCATCAAGGATGTATTCAAATGCACTTTGGGTGGGAAAGCAAGGAGTGAGAGCAATACAGGTGGCACCTTTGCGAAGCTTACCATGTGCAGAAGAGATCCAGCAGCATCATTCATTTGTGGCTCTTCGCCTGTGGGAGCAGAGTCCAATCATTCGTGCACTGAAAACTGGGCAGCAGGACGGCCTGGAGCGGGCATCAAGGATGTATTCAAATGCACTTTGAGGTGGGAAACAAGGAGTGGGAGCAATGCAGGTGGCACCGTTGCGAAGCTTACCGTGTGCAGAAGAGGTCCAGCAGCATCTTTCAGTCCTGGCGCTTCGCCTGTGGCAGCACAGTCCAATAATTCGTGCACTGAAAACTGGGCAGCTGGACGGCCTGGAGCAGGCATCAAGGATGTATTCAAATGCCCTTTGAGGTGGGAAAGCAAGGAGTGAGAGCAATAAAGGTGGCACCTTTGCGAAGCTTCCCATGTACAGAGGAGATCCAGCAGCACTTTTCATTCCTGGCCCTTTCCCTGTGGAAGCAGAGTGCAATCATTCGTGCACTGAAAACTGTGCGGCCGGAAGGCCTGTAGCATGCATCAAGGATGTATTCAAATGCCCGTTGAGGTGGGAAAGCAACGAGTGAGAGCAATACAGGTGGCACCGTTGCAAAGCTTACCGTATGCAGAAGAGATCCAGCAGCATCTTTCAGTCCTGGCTCTTCGCCTGCGGGAGCAGAGTCCAATCATTCGTGCACTGAAGATTGGGCAGCCGGACGGCCTGGAGCAGGCATCAAGGATGTATTCAAATGCACTTTGAGGTGGGAAAGCAAGGAGTGAGAGCAATACAGGTGGCACCTTTGCGAAGCTTACCATGTGCAGAAGAGATCCAGCAGCATCATTCATTTGTGGCTCTTCGCCTGTGGGAGCAGAGTCCAATCATTCGTGCACTGAAAACTGGGCAGCCGGACGGCCTGGAGCAGGCATCAAGGATGTATTCAAATGCACTTTGAGGTGGGAAATCAAGGAGTGAGAGCAATACAGGTGGCACCGTTGCGAAGCTTTCTCTTTGCAGAAGAGGTCCAGCAGCACTTTTCATTCCGGGCCCTTTCCCTGTGGAAGCGGAGTGCAATCATTCTTGCACTGAAAACTGGGCGGCCGGATGGCCTGGAGCAGGCATCAAGGATGTATTCAAATGCCCTTTGAGGTGGGAAAGCAAGGAGTGAGAGCAATACAGGTGGCACCGTTGCGAAGCTTACCTTGTGCAGGAGAGGTCCAGCAGCATCTTTCAGTCCTGGCTCTTCGCCTGTCGGAGCGGAGTCCAAACATTCCTGCCCTGAAACCTGGGCAGCTGGCCAGCCTGGAGCAGGCATCAAGGATGTATTCAAATGCCCTTGGAGGTGGGAAAGCAAGGAGTGAGAGGAATACAGGTGGCACCGTTGCAAAGCTTTCTGTGTGCAGAAGAGGTCCAGCAGCATCTTTCAGTCCTGGCTCTTCGCCTGTGTAAGCAGCGTCCAATCATTCGTGCACTGAAAACTGGGCAGCAGGACGGCCTGGAGCAGGCATCAAGGATGTATTCAAATGCCCTTTGAGGTGGGAAAGCAAGGAGTGAGTGCAATACAGGTGGCACCTTTGCGAAGCTTACCATGTGCAGAAGAGATCCAGCAGCATCATTCATTTGTGGCTCTTCGCCTGTGGGAGCAGAGTCCAATCATTCGTGCACCGAAAACTGGGCAGCCGGACGGCCTGGGGCAGCCATCAAGGATGTATTCAAATGCACTTTGAGGTGGGAAAGCAAGGAGTGAGAGCAATACAGGTGGCACCGTTGCGAAGCTTACCGTGTGCAGGAGAGGTCAAGCAGCCTCTTTCAGTCCTGGGTCTTCGCCTGTGGGAGCAGAGTGCAATCATTCGTGAACTGAAAACTGGGCAGCCGGACGGCCTGGAGCAGGCATCAAGGATGTATTCAAATGCAATTTGAGGTGGGTAATCAAGGTGAGAGAGCAATACAGGTGGCACCGTTGCAAAGCTTACCGTATGCAGAAGAGATCCAGCAGCATCTTACAATCCTGGCTCTTCGCCTGTGTTAGCAGCGTGCAATCATTCGTGCACTGACAACTGGGCAGCTGGACTTCCGGGAGGTGGCATCAAGGATGTATTCAAATGCCCTTTGAGGTGGGAAAGCAAGGAGTGAGAGCAATACAGGTGGCACCGTTGCAAATCTTTCTGTGTGCAGCAGAGGTCCAGCAGCATCTTTCAGTCCTGGCTCTTCGCCTGTGGGAGCAGAGTGCAATCATTCGTGCACTGAAAACTGGGCAGCCGGACGGCCTGGAGCCGGCATCAAGGATGTATTCAAATGCCCTTTGAGGTGGGAAAGCAAGGAGTGAGAGCAATACAGGTGGCACTTTTGCGAAGTTTACCGCGTGCAGAAGAGGTCCAGCAGCATCTTTCAGTCCTGGCTCTTCGCCTGTGGGAGCAGAGTCCAATCATTCGTGCACTGAAAACTGGGCAGCCGGACGGCCTGGAGCCGGCATCAAGGATGTATTCAAATGCACTTTGAGGTGGGAAAGCAAGGAGTGAGAGCAATACAGGTGGCACCGTTTCAAAGCTTTCTCTTTGCAGAAGAGGTCCAGCAGCATCTTTCAGTCCTGGCTCTTCGCCTGTGGCAGGAGAGTGCAATCATTTGTGCACTGAAAACTGGGCAGCCGGACGGCCTGGAGCAGGCATCAAGGATGTATTCAAATGCACTTTGAGGTTGGAAACAAGGAGTGAGACCAATGCAGGTGGCACCGTTGCGAAGCTTACCGTGTGCAGAACAGATCCAGCAGCATGTTTTAGCACTAGCTCTTCGACTGTGGCAGGAGAGTCCAATCATTCGTGCACTGAAAACTGTGCAGCCGGACGGCCTGGAGCAGGCATCAAGGATGTATTCAAATGCACTTTGAGGTTGGAATCAAGGAGTGAGACCAATGCAGGTGGCAACTTTGCAAAGCTTACCATGTGCAGAAGAGGTCCAGCAGCACTTTTCATTCCTGGCCATTTCCCTGTGGAAGCAGAGTGCAATCATTCGTGCCCTGAAAACTGGGCGGCCGGACGGCCTGGAGCAGGCATCAAGGATGTGTTCAAATGCCCTTTGAGGTGGGAAAGCAACGAGTGAGAGCAATACAGGTGGCACCGTTGCAAAGCTTACCGAGTGCAGAAGAGATCCAGCAGCATCTTTCAGTCCTGGCTCTTCGCCTGTGGCAGGAGAGTCCAATCATTCGTGCACTGAAAACTGGGCAGCCGGACGGCCTGGAGCAGGCATCAAGGATGTATTCAAATGCCCTTTGAGGTGGGAAAGCAAGGAGTGAGAGCAATAAAGGTGGCACCTTTGTGAATCTTACCATGTGCAGAGGAGATCCAGCAGCATCATTCATTTGGGGCTCTTTGCCTGTGGGAGAAGAGTCCAATCATTCGTGCACTGAAAACTGGGCAGCCGGACGGCCTGGGGCAGGCATCAAGGATGTATTCAAATGCCCTTTGAGGTGGGAAAGCAAGGACTGAGAGCAATACAGGTGGCACCGTTGCGAAGTTTACCGCGTGCAGAAGAGGTCCAGCAGCATCTTTCAGTCCTGGCACTTCGCCTGTGGGAGCAGTGTGCAATCATTCGTGCACTGAAAACTTGGCAGCCCCCCAGCCTGGAGCAGGCATCAAGGATGTATTCAAATGCACTTTGAGGTGGGAAAGCAAGGAGTGAGAGCAATACAGGTGGCACCGTTGCGAAGCTTACCGTGTGCAGGAGAGGTCCAGCAGCAACTTTCAGTCCTGGCTCTTCGCCTGTCGGAGCGGAGTCCAAACACTCGTGCCCGGAAACCTGGGCAGCCGGCCAGCCTGGAGCAGGCATCAAGGATGTATTCAAATGCACTTTGAGGTGGGAAAGCAAGGAGTGAGAGCAATACAGGTGGCACCGTTGCGAAGCTTACTATGTGCAGAAGAGGTCCAGCAGCACTTTTCATTCCTGGCCCTCTCCCTGTGGTAGGAGAGTCCAATCATTCGTGCACTGAAAACTGGGCAGCCGGACGGCCTGGAGCAGGCATCAAGGATGTATTCAAATGCACTTTGAGGTGGAAAAGCAAGGAGTGAGAGCAATACAGGTGGCACCTTTGCGAAGCTTACCATGTGCAGAAGAGATCCAGCAGCATCATTCATTTGTGGCTCTTTGCCTGTGGGAGCAGAGTCCAATCATTCGTGCACTGAAAACTGGGCAGCCGGACGGCCTGGAGCAGGCATCAAGGATGAATTCAAATGCACTTTGAGGTGGGAAACAAGGAGTGAGACCAATGCAGGTGGCACCGTTTCGAAGCTTACCGTGTGCAGAAGAGGACCAGCAGCATCTTTCAGTCCTGGCACTTCGCCTGTGGCAGCACAGTCCAATTATACGTGCACTGAAAACTGGGCAGCCGGCCAGCCTGGAGCAGGCATCAAGGATGTATTCAAATGCCCTTTGAGGTGGGAAAACAAGGAGTGAGAGCAATACAGGTGGCACCGCTGAAAAGCTTTCCGTGTGCAGAAGAGGTCCAGCAGCATCTTTCAGTCCTGGCTCTTCGCCTGTGGGAGCAGAGTCCAATAATTCGTGCACTGAAAACTGGGCAGCCGGACGGCCTGGAGCAGGCATCAAGGATGTATTCAAATGCACTTTGAGGTGGGAAACAAGGAGTGAGAGCAATGCAGGTGGCACCGTTTCGAAGCTTACCGTGTGCAGAAGAGATCCAGCAGCATCTTTCAGTCCTGGCCCTCTCCCTGTGGTAGGAGAGTCCAATCATTCGTGCACTGAAAACTGGGCAGCCTTAAGGCCTGGAGCAGGCATCAAGGATGTATTCAAATGCACTTTGAGGTGGAAAAGCAAGGAGTGAGAGCAATACAGGTGGCACCGTTGCGAAGCTTACCATGTGCAGAAGAGGTCCAGCAGCACTTTTCATTCCTGGCCCTCTCCCTGTGGTAGGAGAGTCCAATCATTCGTGCACTGAAAACTGGGCAGCCGGACGGCCTGGAGCAGGCATCAAGGATGTATTCAAATGCACTTTGAGGTGGGAAACAAGGAGTGAGACCAATGCAGGTGGCACCGTTTCGAAGCTTACCGTGTGCAGAAGAGATCCAGCAGCATCTTTCAGTCCTGGCACTTCGCCTGTGGCAGCAGAGTCCAATCATTCGTGCACTGAAAACTGGGCAGCAGGACGGCCTGAAGCAGGCATCAAGGATGTATTCAAATGCACTTTGAGGTGGGAAAGCAAGGAGTGAGAGCAATACAGGTGGCACCTTTGCGAAGCTTACCATGTGCAGAAGAGATCCAGCAGCATCATTCATTTGTGGCTCTTCGCCTGTGGGAGCAGAGTCCAATCATTCGTGCACTGAAAACTGGGCAGCCGGACGGCCTGGAGCAGGCATCAAGGATGTATTCAAATGCACTTTGAGGTGGGAAACAAGGAGTGAGAGCAATACAGGTGGAACCGTTGCGAAGCTTACCGTGTGCAGGAGAGGTCCAGCAGCAACTTTCAGTCCTGGCTCTTCGCCTGTGGGAGCAGAGTCCAATCATTCGTGCACTGAAAACTGGGCAGCCGGACGGCATGGAGCAGGCATCATGGATGTATTCAAATGCACTTTGAGGTGGGAAATCAAGGAGTGAGAGCAATACAGGTGGCACCTTTGCGAAGCTTACCATGTGCAGAAGAGATCCAGCAGCATCATTCATTTGTGGCTCTTCGCCTGTGGCAGGAGAGTCCAATCATTCGTGCACTGAAAACTGGGCAGCCGGACGGCCTGGAGCAGGCATCAAGGATGTATTCAAATGCACTTTGAGGTGGGAAACAAGGAGTGAGACCAATGCAGGTGGCACCGTTGCGAAGCTTACAGTGTGCAGAACAGATCCAGCAGCATGTTTTAGCACTGGCCCTTCGCCTGTGGCAGGAGAGTCCAATCATTCGTGCACTGAAAACTGGGCAGCCGGACGGCCTGGAGCAGGCATCAAGGATGTATTCAAATGCACTTTGAGGTTGGAAACAAAGAGTGAGACCAATGCAGGTGGCAACTTTGCAAAGCTTACCATGTGCAGAAGAGGTCCAGCAGCACTTTTCATTCCTGGCCCTTTCCCTGTGGAAGCAGAGGCAATCATTCGTGCACTGAAAACTGGGCGGCCGGACGGCCTGGAGCAGGCATCAAGGATGTATTCAAATGCACTTTGAGTTGGGAAACAAGGAGTGAGACCAATGCAGGTGGCACCGTTGCGAAGCTTACCGTATGCAGAAGAGATCCAGCAGCATCTTTCAGTCCTGGCTCTTCGCTTGTGGCAGGAGAGTCCAATCATTCGTGCACTGAAAACTGGGCAGACGGACGGCCTGGAGCAGGCATCAAGGATGTATTCAAATGCCCTTGGAGGTGGGAAAGCAAGGAGTGAGAGCAATACAGGTGGCACCGTTGCAAAGCTTTCCGTGTGCAGAAGAGGTCCAGCAGCATCTTTCAGTCCTGGCACTTCGCCTGTGGCAGCACAGTCCAATCATTCGTGCACTGAAAACTGGGCAGCAGGACGGCCTGGAGCAGGCATCAAGGATGTATTCAAATGCCCTTTGAGGTGGGAAAGCAAGGAGTGAGAGCAATAAAGGTGGCACCTTTGCGAAGCTTACCATGTGCAGAGGAGATCCAGCAGCATCATTCATTTGTGGCTCTTTGCCTGTGGGAGCAGAGTCCAATCATTCGTGCACCGAAAACTGGGCAGACGGACGGCCTGGGGCAGGCATCAAGGATGTATTCAAATGCACTTTGAGGTGGGAAAGAAATGACTGAGAGCAATACAGGTGGCACCGTTGCGAAGCTTACCGTGTGCAGAACAGATCCAGCAGCATGTTTTAGCACTGGCTCTTCGCCTGTGGCAGCAGAGTCCAATCATTCGTGCACTGAAAACTGGGCAGCCGGACGGCATGGAGCAGGCATCAAGGATGTATTCAAATGCACTTTGAGGTTGGAAACAAGGAGTGAGACCAATGCAGGTGGCAACTTTGCAAAGCTTACCATGTGCAGAAGAGGTCCAGCAGCAATTTTCATTCCTGGCCCTTTCCCTGTGGAAGCAGAGTCCAATCATTCGTGCACTGAAAATTGGGCAGCCGGACGGCCTGGAGCAGGCATCAAGGATGTATTCAAATGCACTTTGAGGTGGGAAAGCAAGGAGTGAGAGCAATACAGGTGGCACCTTTGCGAAGCTTACCATGTGCAGAAGAGATCCAGAAGCATCATTCATTTGTGGCTCTTCGCCTGTGGCAGGAGAGTCCAATCATTCGTGCACTGAAAACTGGGCAGCCGGACGGCCTGGAGCAGGCATCAAGGATGTATTCAAATGCACTTTTAGGTGGGAAACAAGGAGTGAGACCAATGCAGGTGGCACCGTTGCGAAGCTTACAGTGTGCAGAACAGATCCAGCAGCATGTTTTAGCACTGGCCCTTCGCCTGTGGCAGGAGAGTCCAATCATTCGTGCACTGAAAACTGGGCAGCCGGACGGCCTGGAGCAGGCATCAAGGATGTATTCAAATGCACTTTGAGGTTGGAAACAAAGAGTGAGACCAATGCAGGTGGCAACTTTGCAAAGCTTACCATGTGCAGAAGAGGTCCAGCAGCACTTTTCATTCCTGGCCCTTTCCCTGTGGAAGCAGAGGCAATCATTCGTGCACTGAAAACTGGGCGTCCGGACGGCATGGAGCAGGCATCAAGGATGTATTCAAATGCACTTTGAGTTGGGAAACAAGGAGTGAGACCAATGCAGGTGGCACCGTTGCGAAGCTTACCGTATGCAGAAGAGATCCAGCAGCATCTTTCAGTCCTGGCTCTTCGCCTGTGGCAGGAGAGTCCAATCATTCGTGCACTGAAAACTGGGCAGCCGGACGGCCTGGAGCAGGCATCAAGGATGTATTCAAATGCCCTTGGAGGTGGGAAAGCAAGGAGTGAGAGCAATACAGGTGGCACCGTTGCAAAGCTTTCCGTGTGCAGAAGAGGTCCAGCAGCATCTTTCAGTCCTGGCACTTCGCCTGTGGCAGCACAGTCCAATCATTCGTGCACTGAAAACTGGGCAGCAGGACGGCCTGGAGCAGGCATCAAGGATGTATTCAAATGCCCTTTGAGGTGGGAAAGCAAGGAGTGAGAGCAATAAAGGTGGCACCTTTGCGAAGCTTACCATGTGCAGAGGAGATCCAGCAGCATCATTCATTTGTGGCTCTTTGCCTGTGGGAGCAGAGTCCAATCATTCGTGCACCGAAAACTGGGCAGACGGACGGCCTGGGGCAGGCATCAAGGATGTATTCAAATGCACTTTGAGGTGGGAAAGAAATGACTGAGAGCAATACAGGTGGCACCGTTGCGAAGCTTACCGTGTGCAGAACAGATCCAGCAGCATGTTTTAGCACTGGCTCTTCGCCTGTGGCAGCAGAGTCCAATCATTCGTGCACTGAAAACTGGGCAGCCGGACGGCATGGAGCAGGCATCAAGGATGTATTCAAATGCACTTTGAGGTTGGAAACAAGGAGTGAGACCAATGCAGGTGGCAACTTTGCAAAGCTTACCATGTGCAGAAGAGGTCCAGCAGCAGTTTTCATTCCTGGCCCTTTCCCTGTGGAAGCAGAGTCCAATCATTCGTGCACTGAAAATTGGGCAGCCGGACGGCCTGGAGCAGGCATCAAGGATGTATTCAAATGCACTTTGAGGTGGGAAAGCAAGGAGTGAGAGCAATACAGGTGGCACCTTTGCGAAGCTTACCATGTGCAGAAGAGATCCAGAAGCATCATTCATTTGTGGCTCTTCGCCTGTGGGAGCAGAGTCCAATCATTCGTGCACTGAAAACTGGGCAGCAGGACGGCCTGGAGCAGGCATCAAGGATGTATTCAAATGCACTTTGAGGTGGGAAATCAAGGAGTGAGAGCAATACAGGTGGCACCGTTGCGAAGCTTACCATGTGCAGGAGAGGTTCAGCAGCATCTTTCAGTCCTGGCTCTTCGCCTGTGGGAGCAGAGTCCAATCATTCGTGCACTGAAAACTGGGCAGCTGGACGGCCTGGAGCAGGCATCAAGGATGTATTCAAATGCACTTTGAGGTGGGAAACAAGGACTGAGACCAATGCAGGTGGCACCGTTGCGAAGCTTACCGTATGCAGAAGAGATCCAGCAGCATCTTTCAGTCCCGGCTCTTCGCCTGTGGGAGCAGAGTCCAATCATTCGTGCACTGAAAATTGGGCAGCCAGACGGCCTGGAGCAGGCATCAAGGATGTATTCAAATGCACTTTGAGGTGGGAAAGCAAGGAGTGAGAGCAATACAGGTGGCACCTTTGCGAAGCTTACCATGTGCAGAAGAGATCCAGCAGCATCATTCATTTGTGGCTCTTCGCCTGTGGGAGCAGAGTCCAATCATTCGTGCACTGAAAACTGGGCAGCCGGACGGCCTGGAGCAGGCATCAAGGATGTATTCAAATGCCCTTTGAGGTGGGAAATCAAGGAGTGAGAGCAATACAGGTGGCACCGTTGCGAAGCTTACCGTGTGCAGGAGAGGTCCAGCAGCAACTTTCAGTCCTGGCTCTTCGCCTGTGGGAGCAGAGTCCAATCATTCGTGCACTGAAAACTGGGCAGCCGGACGGCATGGAGCAGGCATCATGGATGTATTCAAATGCACTTTGAGGTGGGAAATCAAGGAGTGAGAGCAATACAGGTGGCACCTTTGCGAAGCTTACCATGTGCAGAAGAGATCCAGCAGCATCATTCATTTGTGGCTCTTCGCCTGTGGCAGGAGAGTCCAATCATTCGTGCACTGAAAACTGGGCAGCCGGACGGCCTGGAGCAGGCATCAAGGATGTATTCAAATGCACTTTGAGGTGGGAAACAAGGAGTGAGACCAATGCAGGTGGCACCGTTGCGAAGCTTACAGTGTGCAGAACAGATTCAGCAGCATGTTTTAGCACTGGCCCTTCGCCTGTGGCAGGAGAGTCCAATCATTCGTGCACTGAAAACTGGGCAGCCGGACGGCCTGGAGCAGGCATCAAGGATGTATTCAAATGCACTTTGAGGTTGGAAACAAGGAGTGAGACCAATGCAGGTGGCAACTTTGCAAAGCTTACCATGTGCAGAAGAGGTCCAGCAGCACTTTTCATTCCTGGCCCTTTCCCTGTGGAAGCAGAGTGCAATCATTCGTGCACTGAAAACTGGGCGGCCGGACGGCATGGAGCAGGCATCAAGGATGTATTCAAATGCACTTTGAGTTGGGAAACAAGGAGTGAGACCAATGCAGGTGGCACCGTTGCGAAGCTTACCGTATGCAGAAGAGATCCAGCAGCATCTTTCAGTCCTGGCTCTTCGCCTGTGGCAGGAGAGTCCAATCATTCGTGCACTGAAAACTGGGCAGCCGGACGGCCTGGAGCAGGCATCAAGGATGTATTCAAATGCCCTTTGAGGTGGGAAAGCAAGGACTGAGAGCAATACAGGTGGCACCGTTGCGAAGTTTACCGCGTGCAGGAGAGGTCCAGCAGCATCTTTCAGTCCTGGCACTTCGCCTGTGGGAGCAGAGTCCAATCATTCGTGCACTGAAAACTTGGCAGCCGGCCAGCCTGGAGCAGGCATCAAGGATGTATTCAAATGCCCTTGGAGGTGGGAAAGCAAGGAGTGAGAGCAATACAGGTGGCACCGTTGCAAAGCTTTCCGTGTGCAGAAGAGGTCCAGCAGCATCTTTCAGTCCTGGCACTTCGCCTGTGGCAACACAGTCCAATCATTCGTGCACTGAAAACTGGGCAGCAGGACGGCCTGGAGCAGGCATCAAGGATGTATTCAAACGCCCTTTGAGGTGGGAAAGCAAGGAGTGAGAGCAATAAAGGTGGCACCTTTGCGAAGCTTACCATGTGCAGAGGAGATCCAGCAGCATCATTCATTTGTGGCTCTTTGCCTGTGGGAGCAGAGTCCAATCATTCGTGCACCGAAAACTGGGCAGCCGGACGGCCTGGGGCAGGCATCAAGGATGTATTCAAATGCACTTTGAGGTGGGAAAGAAATGACTGAGAGCAATACAGGTGGCACCGTTGCGAAGATTACCGTGTGCAGAACAGATCCAGCAGCATGTTTTAGCACTGGCTCTTCGCCTGTGGGAGCAGAGTCCAATCATTCGTGCACTGAAAACTGGGCAGCCGGACGGCATGGAGCAGGCATCAAGGATGTATTCAAATGCACTTTGAGGTTGGAAACAAGGAGTGAGACCAATGCAGGTGGCAAATTTGCAAAGCTTACCATGTGCAGAAGAGGTCCAGCAGCACTTTTCATTCCTGGCCCTTTCCCTGTGGAAGCAGAGTGCAATCATTAATGCACTGAAAACTGGGCGGCCGGACGGCCTGGAGCAGGCATCAAGGATGTATTCAAATGCCCGTTGAGGTGGGAAAGCAATGAGTGAGAGCAATACAGGTGTCACCGTTGCAAAGCTTACCGTATGCAGAAGAGATCCAGCAGCATCTTTGAGTCCTGGCTTTTCGCCTGTGGGAGCAGAGTCCAATCATTCGTGCACTGAAAACTGGGCAGCTGGACGGCCTGGAGCAGGCATCAAGGATGTATTCAAATGCACTTTGAGGTGGGAAATCAAGGAGTGAGAGCAATACAGGTGGCACCGTTGCGAAGCTTACCGTGTGCAGAAGAGGTCCAGCAGCAACTTTCAGTCCTGGCTCTTCGCCTGTCGGAGCGGAGTCCAAACATTCGTGCCCTGAAACCTGGGCAGCCGGCCAGCCTGGGGCAGGCATCAAGGATGTATTCAAATGCACTTTGAGGTGGGAAAGCAAGGAGTGAGAGCAATACAGGTGGCACCGTTGCGAAGCTTCCCATGTGCAGGAGAGGTTTAGAAGCATCTTTCAGTCCTGGCTCTTCGCCTGTGGGAGCAGAGTCCAATCATTCGTGCACTGAAAACTGGGCAGCCGGACGGCCTCGAGCAGGCATCATGGATGTATTCAAATGCACTTTGAGGTGGGAAAGAAATGACTGAGAGCAATACAGGTGGCACCTTTGCGAAGCTTACCATGTGCAGAAGAGATCCAGCAGCATCATTCATTTGTGGCTCTTCGCCTGTGGGAGCAGAGTCCAATCATTCGTGCACTGAAAACTGGGCAGCTGGACGGCCTGGAGCAGGCATCAAGGATGTATTCAAATGCACTTTGAGGTGGGAAACAAGGACTGAGACCAATGCAGGTGGCACCGTTGCGAAGCTTGCCGTGTGCAGAACAGATCCAGCAGTATGTTTTAGCACTGGCTCTTCCCTGTGGCAGCAGAGTCCAATCATTCGTGCAATGAAAACTGGGCAGCCGGACGGCCTGGAGCAGGCATCAAGGATGTATTCAAATGCACTTTGAGGTTGGAAACAAGGAGTGAGACCAATGCAGGTGGCACCTTTTCGAAGCTTACCATGTGCAGAAGAGGTCCAGCAGCACTTTTCATTCCTGGCCCTCTCCCTGTGGTAGGAGAGTCCAATCATTCGTGCACTAAAAACTGGGCAGCCGGACGGCCTGGAGCAGGCATCAAGGATGTATTCAAATGCACTTTGAGGTGGGAAAGCAAGGAGTGAGAGCAATACAGGTGGCACCTTTGCGAAGCTTACCATGTGCAGAAGAGATCCAGCAGCATCATTCATTTGTGGCTCTTCGCCTGTGGGAGCAGAGTCCAATCATTCGCGCACTGAAAACTGGGCAGCCTTACGGCCTGGAGCGATCATCAAGGATGTATTCAAATGCACTTTGAGGTGGGAAACAAGGAGTGAGACCAATGCAGGTGGCACCGTTTCGAAGCTTACCGTGTGCAGAAGAGATCCAGCAGCATCTTTCTCTCCTGGCACTTCGCCTGTGGGAGCAGAGTGCAATCATTCGTGCACTGAAAACTTGGCAGCCGGCCAGCCTGGAGCAGGCATCAAGGATGTATTCAAATGCACTTTGAGGTGGGAAAGCAAGGAGTGAGAGCAATACAGGTGGCACCATTGCGAAGGTTACCGTGTGCAGGAGAGGTCCAGCAGCAACTTTCAGTCCTGGCTCTTCGCCTGTCGGTGCGGAGTTCAAACATTCGTGCCCTGAAACCTTGGCAGCCGGCCAGCCTGGAGCAGGCATCAAGGATGTATTCAAATGCACTTTGAGGTGAGAAAGCAAGGAGTGGGAGCAATACAGGTGGCACCGTTGCGAAGCTTACCATGTGCAGAAGAGGTCCAGCAGCACTTTTCATTCCTGGCCCTCTCCCTGTGGTAGGAGAGTTCAATCATTCGTGCACTGAAAACTGGGCAGCCAGACGGCCTGGAGCAGGCATCAAGGATGTATTCAAATGCACTTTGAGGTGGAAAAGCAAGGAGTGAGAGCAATACAGGTGGCACCTTTGCGAAGCTTACCATGTGCAGAAGAGATCCAGAAGCATCATTCATTTGTGGCTCTTCGCCTGTGGGAGCAGAGTCCAATCATTCGTGTACTGAAAACTGGGCAGCCGGACGGCCTGGAGCAGGCATCAAGGATGTATTCAAATGCACTTTGAGGTGGGAAACAAGGAGTGAGACCAATGCAGGTGGCACCGTTGCGAAGCTTACCGTGTGCAGAAGAGATCCAGCAGCATCTTTCAGTCCTGGCACTTCGCCTGTGGCAGCAGAGTCCAATCATTCGTGCACTGAAAACTGGGCAGCCGGCCAGCCTGGAGCAGGCATCAAGGATGTATTCAAATGCCCTTTGAGGTGGGAAAGCAAGAAGTGAGAGCAATACAGGTGGCACCGTTGCAAAGCTTTCTGTGTGCAGAAGAGGTCCAGCAGCATCTTTCAGTCCTGGCACTTCGCCTGTGTAAGCAGAGTCCAATCATTCGTGCACTGAAAACTGGGCAGCAGGACGGCCTGGAGCAGGCATCAAGGATGTATTCAAATGCACTTTGAGGTGGGAAAGCAAGGAGTGAGAGCAATACAGGTGGCACCATTGCGAAGCTTACCATGTGCAGAAGAGATCCAGCAGCATCATTCATTTGTGGCTCTTCGGCTGTGGGAGCAGAGTCCAATCATTCGTGCACTGAAAACTGGGCAGCCGGACGGCCTGGAGCAGGCATCAAGGATGTATTCAAATGCACTTTGAGGTGGGAAATCAGGGAGTGAGAGCAATACAGGTGGCACCGTTGCGAAGCTTACCGTGTGCAGGAGAGGTCCAGCAGCAACTTTCAGTCCTGGCTCTTCGCCTGTGGGAGCAGAGTCCAATCATTCGTGCACTGAAAACTGGGCAGCCGGACGGCCTGGAGCAGGCATCATGGATGTATTCACATGCACTTTGAGGTGGGAAATCAAGGAGTGAGAGCAATACAGGTGGCACCTTTGCGAAGCTTACCATGTGCAGAAGAGATCCAGCAGCATCATTCATTTGTGGCTCTTCGCCTGTGGCAGGAGAGTCCAATCATTCGTGCACTGAAAACTGGGCAGCCGGACGGCCTGGAGCAGGCATCAAGGATGTATTCAAATGCACTTTGAGGTGGGAAACAAGGAGTGAGACCAATGCAGGTGGCACCGTTGCGAAGCTTACAGTGTGCAGAACAGATCCAGCAGCATGTTTTAGCACTGGCCCTTCGCCTGTGGCAGGAGAGTCCAATCATTCGGGCACTGAAAACTGGGCAGCCGGACGGCCTGGAGCAGGCATCAAGGATGTATTCAAATGCACTTTGAGGTTGGAAACAAGGAGCGAGGCCAATGCAGGTGGAAACTTTGCAAAGCTTACCATGTGCAGAAGAGGTCCAGCAGCACTTTTCATTCCTGGCCCTTTCCCTGTGGAAGCAGAGTGCAATCATTCGTGCACTGAAAACTGGGCGGCCGGACGGCATGGAGCAGGCATCAAGGATGTATTCAAATGCACTTTGAGGTGGGAAACAAGGAGTGAGACCAATGCAGGTGGCACCGTTGCGAAGCTTACCGTATGCAGAAGAGATCCAGCAGCATCTTTCAGTCCTGGCTCTTCGCCTGTGGCAGGAGAGTCCAATCATTCGTGCACTGAAAACTGGGCAGCCGGACGGCCTGGAGCAGGCATCAAGGATGTATTCAAATGCCCTTTGAGGTGGGAAAGCAAGGAGTGAGAGCAATACAGGAGGCACCGTTGCGAAGTTTACCGCGTGCAGAACAGATCCAGCAGCATCTTTCAGTCCTGGCACTTCGCCTGTGGGAGCAGAGTGCAATAATTCATGCACTGAAAACTTGGCAGCCGGCCAGCCTGGAGCAGGCATCAAGGATGTATTCAAACGCCCTTGGAGGTGGGAAAGCAAGGAGTGAGAGCAATACAGGTGGCACCGTTGCGAAGCTTACCGTGTGCAGAACAGATCCAGCAGCATGTTTTAGCACTGGCTCTTCGCCTGTGGCAGCAGAGTCCAATCATTCGTGCCCTGAAACCTGGGCAGCCGGACGGCCTGGAGCAGGCATCAAGGATGTATTCAAATGCACTTTGAGGTGGGAAAGCAAGGAGTGAGAGCAATACAGGTGGCACCTTTGCGAAGCTTACCATGTGCAGAAGAGATCCAGCAGCATCATTCATTTGTGGCTCTTCGCCTGTGGGAGCAGAGTCCAATCATTCGTGCACTGAAAACTGGGCAGCCGGACGGCCTGGAGCAGGCATCAAGGATGTATTCAAATGCCCTTTGAGGTGGGAAATCAAGGAGTGAGAGCAATACAGGTGGCACCGTTGCGAAGCTTACCGTGTGCAGGAGAGGTCCAGCAGCAACTTTCAGTCCTGGCTCTTCGCCTGTGGGAGCAGAGTCCAATCATTCGTGCACTGAAAACTGGGCAGCCGGACGGCATGGAGCAGGCATCATGGATGTATTCAAATGCACTTTGAGGTGGGAAAGCAAGGAGTGAGAGCAATACAGGTGGCACCGTTGCGAAGTATACCGCGTGCAGAAGAGGTCCAGCAGCATCTTTCAGTCCTGGCACTTCGCCTGTGGCAGCAGAGTCCAATCATTCGTGCACTGAAAACTTGGCAGCCGGCTAGCCTGGAGCAGGCATCAAGGATGTATTCAAATGCCCTTGGAGGTGGGAAAGCAAGGAGTGAGAGCAATACAGGTGGCACCGTTGCAAAGCTTTCCGTGTGCAGAAGAGGTCCAGCAGCATCTTTCAGTCCTGGCACTTCGCCTGTGGCAGCACAGTCCAATCATTCGTGCACTGAAAACTGGGCAGCAGGACGGCCTGGAGCAGGCATCAAGGATGTATTCAAATGCACTTTGAGGTGGGAAAGCAAGGAGTGAGAGCAATACAGGTGGCACCTTTGCGAAGCTTACCATGTGCAGAAGAGATCCAGCAGCATCATTCATTTGTGGCTCTTCGCCTGTGGGAGCAGAGTCCAATCATTCGTGCACTGAAAACTGGGCAGCCGGACGGCCTGGAGCAGGCATCAAGGATGTATTCAAATGCACTTTGAGGTGGGAAATCAGGGAGTGAGAGCAATACAGGTGGCACCGTTGCGAAGCTTACCGTGTGCAGGAGAGGTCCAGCAGCAACTTTCAGTCCTGGCTCTTCGCCTGTGGGAGCAGAGTCCAATCATTCGTGCACTGAAAACTGGGCAGCCGGACGGCCTGGAGCAGGCATCATGGATGTATTCACATGCACTTTGAGGTGGGAAATCAAGGAGTGAGAGCAATACAGGTGGCACCTTTGCGAAGCTTACCATGTGCAGAAGAGATCCAGCAGCATCATTCATTTGTGGCTCTTCGCCTGTGGCAGGAGAGTCCAATCATTCGTGCACTGAAAACTGGGCAGCCGGACGGCCTGGAGCAGGCATCAAGGATGTATTCAAATGCACTTTGAGGTGGGAAACAAGGAGTGAGACCAATGCAGGTGGCACCGTTGCGAAGCTTACAGTGTGCAGAACAGATCCAGCAGCATGTTTTAGCACTGGCCCTTCGCCTGTGGCAGGAGAGTCCAATCATTCGGGCACTGAAAACTGGGCAGCCGGACGGCCTGGAGCAGGCATCAAGGATGTATTCAAATGCACTTTGAGGTTGGAAACAAGGAGCGAGGCCAATGCAGGTGGAAACTTTGCAAAGCTTACCATGTGCAGAAGAGGTCCAGCAGCACTTTTCATTCCTGGCCCTTTCCCTGTGGAAGCAGAGTGCAATCATTCGTGCACTGAAAACTGGGCGGCCGGACGGCATGGAGCAGGCATCAAGGATGTATTCAAATGCACTTTGAGGTGGGAAACAAGGAGTGAGACCAATGCAGGTGGCACCGTTGCGAAGCTTACCGTATGCAGAAGAGATCCAGCAGCATCTTTCAGTCCTGGCTCTTCGCCTGTGGCAGGAGAGTCCAATCATTCGTGCACTGAAAACTGGGCAGCCGGACGGCCTGGAGCAGGCATCAAGGATGTATTCAAATGCCCTTTGAGGTGGGAAAGCAAGGAGTGAGAGCAATACAGGTGGCACCGTTGCGAAGTTTACCGCGTGCAGAACAGATCCAGCAGCATCTTTCAGTCCTGGCACTTCGCCTGTGGGAGCAGAGTGCAATAATTCATGCACTGAAAACTTGGCAGCCGGCCAGCCTGGAGCAGGCATCAAGGATGTATTCAAACGCCCTTGGAGGTGGGAAAGCAAGGAGTGAGAGCAATACAGGTGGCACCGTTGCGAAGCTTACCGTGTGCAGAACAGATCCAGCAGCATGTTTTAGCACTGGCTCTTCGCCTGTGGCAGCAGAGTCCAATCATTCGTGCCCTGAAACCTGGGCAGCCGGACGGCCTGGAGCAGGCATCAAGGATGTATTCAAATGCACTTTGAGGTGGGAAAGCAAGGAGTGAGAGCAATACAGGTGGCACCTTTGCGAAGCTTACCATGTGCAGAAGAGATCCAGCAGCATCATTCATTTGTGGCTCTTCGCCTGTGGGAGCAGAGTCCAATCATTCGTGCACTGAAAACTGGGCAGCCGGACGGCCTGGAGCAGGCATCAAGGATGTATTCAAATGCCCTTTGAGGTGGGAAATCAAGGAGTGAGAGCAATACAGGTGGCACCGTTGCGAAGCTTACCGTGTGCAGGAGAGGTCCAGCAGCAACTTTCAGTCCTGGCTCTTCGCCTGTGGGAGCAGAGTCCAATCATTCGTGCACTGAAAACTGGGCAGCCGGACGGCATGGAGCAGGCATCATGGATGTATTCAAATGCACTTTGAGGTGGGAAAGCAAGGAGTGAGAGCAATACAGGTGGCACCGTTGCGAAGTATACCGCGTGCAGAAGAGGTCCAGCAGCATCTTTCAGTCCTGGCACTTCGCCTGTGGGAGCAGAGTCCAATCATTCGTGCACTGAAAACTTGGCAGCCGGCTAGCCTGGAGCAGGCATCAAGGATGTATTCAAATGCCCTTGGAGGTGGGAAAGCAAGGAGTGAGAGCAATACAGGTGGCACCGTTGCAAAGCTTTCCGTGTGCAGAAGAGGTCCAGCAGCATCTTTCAGTCCTGGCACTTCGCCTGTGGCAGCACAGTCCAATCATTCGTGCACTGAAAACTGGGCAGCAGGACGGCCTGGAGCGGGCATCAAGGATGTATTCAAATGCCCTTTGAGGTGGGAAAGCAAGGAGTGAGAGCAATAAAGGTGGCACCTTTGCGAAGCTTACCATGTGCAGAAGAGATCCAGAAGCATCATTCATTTGTGGCTCTACGCCTGTGGGAGCAGAGACCAATCATTCGTGCACTGAAAACTGGGCAGCCGGACGGCGTGGAGCAGGCATCAAGGATGTATTCAAATGCACTTTGAGGTGGGAAATCAAGGAGTGAGAGCAATACAGGTGGCACCATTGCGAAGCTTACCGTGTGCAGGAGAGGTCCAGCAGCAACTTTCAGTCCTGGCTCTTCGCCTGTCGGAGCGGAGTCCAAACATTCGTGCCCTGAAACCTGGACAGCCGGCCAGCCTGGAGCAGGCATCAAGGATGTATTCAAATGCACTTTGAGGTGGGAAAGCAAGGAGTGAGAGCAATACAGGTGGCGCCGTTGCGAAGCTTACCATGTTTAGGAGAGGTTCAGCAGCATCTTTCAGTCCTGGCTCTTCGCCTGTGGGAGCAGAGTCCAATCATTCGTGCACTGAAAACTGGGCAGCCGGACGGCCTGGAGCAGGCATCATGGATGTATTCAAATGCACTTTGAGGTGGGAAAGCAAGGAGTGAGAGCAATACAGGTGGCACCTTTGCGAAGCTTACCATGTGCAGAAGAGATCCAGCTGCATCATTCAGTCCTGGCACTTCGCCTGTGGCAGCAGAGTCCAATCATTCGTGCACTGAAAACTGGGCAGCTGGACGGCCTGGAGCAGGCATCAAGGATGTATTCAAATGCACTTTGAGGTGGGAAACAAGGAGTGAGACCAATGCAGGTGGCACCGTTTCGAAGCTTACCGTGTGCAGAAGAGATCCAGCAGCATCTTTCAGTCCTGGCACTTCGCCTGAGGCAGCAGAGTCCAATCATTCGTGCACTGAAAACTGGGCAGCCGGCCAGCCTGGAGCAGGCATCAAGGATGTATTCAAATGCCCTTTGAGGTGGGAAAGCAAGAAGTGAGAGCAATACAGGTGGCACCGTTGCAAAGCTTACCATGTGCAGAAGAGGTCCAGCAGCACTTTTCATTCCTGGCCCTCTCCCTGTCGTAGGAGAGTCCAATCATTCGTGCACTGAAAACTGGGCAGCTGGACGGCCTGGAGCAGGCATCAAGGATGTATTCAAATGCACTTTGAGGTGGAAAAGCAAGGAGTGAGAGCAATGCAGGTGGCACCTTTGCGAAGCTTACCGTGTGCAGAAGAGATCCAGCAGCATCTTTCAGTCCTGGCTCTTCGCCTGTGGGAGCAGAGTCCAATCATTCGTGCACTGAAAACTGGGCAGCCGGACGGCCTGGAGCGGGCATCAAGGATGTATTCAAATGCACTTTGAGGTGGGAAAGTAATGACTGAGAGCAATACAGGCGGCACCGTTGCGAAGCTTACCGTGTGCAGAAGAGATCCAGCAGCATCTTTCAGTGCTGGCACTTCGCCTGTGGCAGCAGAGTCCAATCATTCGTGCACTGAAAACTGGGCAGCCGGCCAGCCTGGAGCAGGCATCAAGGATGTATTCAAATGCCCTTTGAGGTGGGAAAGCAAGAAGTGAGAGCAATACAGGTGGCACCGTTGCAAAGCTTTCTGTGTGCAGAAGAGGTCCAGCAGCATCTTTCAGTCCTGGCTCTTCGCCTGTGGCAGCAGAGTCCAATCATTCGTGCACTGAAAACTGGGCAGCAGGACGGCCTGGAGCAGGCATCAAGGATGTATTCAAATGCACTTTGAGGTGGGAAAGCAAGGAGTGAGAGCAATACAGGTGGCACCTTTGCGAAGCTTACCATGTGCAGAAGAGATCCAGCAGCATCATTCATTTGTGGCTCTTCGCCTGTGGGAGCAGAGTCCAATCATTCGTGCACTGAAAACTGGGCAGCCGGACGGCCTGGAGCAGGCATCAAGGATGTATTCAAATGCACTTTGAGGTGGGAAATCAAGGAGTGAGAGCAATACAGGTGGCACCATTGCGAAGCTTACCGTGTGCAGGAGAGGTCCAGCAGCAACTTTCAGTCCTGGCTCTTCGCCTGTCGGAGCGGAGTCCAAACATTCGTGCCCTGAAACCTGGACAGCCGGCCAGCCTGGAGCAGGCATCAAGGATGTATTCAAATGCACTTTGAGGTGGGAAAGCAAGGAGTGAGAGCAATACAGGTGGCACCGTTGCGAAGCTTACCATGTGCAGGAGAGGTTCAGCAGCATCTTTCAGTCCTGGCTCTTCGCCTGTGGGAGCAGAGTCCAATCATTCGTGCACTGAAAACTGGGCAGCCGGACGGCCTGGAGCAGGCATCATGGATGTATTCAAATGCACTTTGAGGTGGGAAAGCAAGGAGTGAGAGCAATACAGGTGGCACCTTTGCGAAGCTTACCATGTGCAGAAGAGATCCAGCTGCATCATTCAGTCCTGGCACTTCGCCTGTGGCAGCAGAGTCCAATCATTCGTGCACTGAAAACTGGGCAGCTGGACGGCCTGGAGCAGGCATCAAGGATGTATTCAAATGCACTTTGAGGTGGGAAACAAGGAGTGAGACCAATGCAGGTGGCACCGTTTCGAAGCTTACCGTGTGCAGAAGAGATCCAGCAGCATCTTTCAGTCCTGGCACTTCGCCTGAGGCAGCAGAGTCCAATCATTCGTGCACTGAAAACTGGGCAGCCGGCCAGCCTGGAGCAGGCATCAAGGATGTATTCAAATGCCCTTTGAGGTGGGAAAGCAAGAAGTGAGAGCAATACAGGTGGCACCGTTGCAAAGCTTACCATGTGCAGAAGAGGTCCAGCAGCACTTTTCATTCCTGGCCCTCTCCCTGTCGTAGGAGAGTCCAATCATTCGTGCACTGAAAACTGGGCAGCTGGACGGCCTGGAGCAGGCATCAAGGATGTATTCAAATGCACTTTGAGGTGGAAAAGCAAGGAGTGAGAGCAATGCAGGTGGCACCTTTGCGAAGCTTACCGTGTGCAGAAGAGATCCAGCAGCATCTTTCAGTCCTGGCTCTTCGCCTGTGGGAGCAGAGTCCAATCATTCGTGCACTGAAAACTGGGCAGCCGGACGGCCTGGAGCGGGCATCAAGGATGTATTCAAATGCACTTTGAGGTGGGAAAGTAATGACTGAGAGCAATACAGGCGGCACCGTTGCGAAGCTTACCGTGTGCAGAAGAGATCCAGCAGCATCTTTCAGTGCTGGCACTTCGCCTGTGGCAGCAGAGTCCAATCATTCGTGCACTGAAAACTGGGCAGCCGGCCAGCCTGGAGCAGGCATCAAGGATGTATTCAAATGCCCTTTGAGGTGGGAAAGCAAGAAGTGAGAGCAATACAGGTGGCACCGTTGCAAAGCTTTCTGTGTGCAGAAGAGGTCCAGCAGCATCTTTCAGTCCTGGCTCTTCGCCTGTGGCAGCAGAGTCCAATCATTCGTGCACTGAAAACTGGGCAGCAGGACGGCCTGGAGCAGGCATCAAGGATGTATTCAAATGCACTTTGAGGTGGGAAAGCAAGGAGTGAGAGCAATACAGGTGGCACCTTTGCGAAGCTTACCATGTGCAGAAGAGATCCAGCAGCATCATTCATTTGTGGCTCTTCGCCTGTGGGAGCAGAGTCCAATCATTCGTGCACTGAAAACTGGGCAGCCGGACGGCCTGGAGCAGGCATCAAGGATGTATTCAAATGCACTTTGAGGTGGGAAATCAAGGAGTGAGAGCAATACAGGTGGCACCATTGCGAAGCTTACCGTGTGCAGGAGAGGTCCAGCAGCAACTTTCAGTCCTGGCTCTTCGCCTGTCGGAGCGGAGTCCAAACATTCGTGCCCTGAAACCTGGACAGCCGGCCAGCCTGGAGCAGGCATCAAGGATGTATTCAAATGCACTTTGAGGTGGGAAAGCAAGGAGTGAGAGCAATACAGGTGGCACCGTTGCGAAGCTTACCATGTGCAGGAGAGGTTCAGCAGCATCTTTCAGTCCTGGCTCTTCGCCTGTGGGAGCAGAGTCCAATCATTCGTGCACTGAAAACTGGGCAGCCGGACGGCCTGGAGCAGGCATCATGGATGTATTCAAATGCACTTTGAGGTGGGAAAGCAAGGAGTGAGAGCAATACAGGTGGCACCTTTGCGAAGCTTACCATGTGCAGAAGAGATCCAGCAGCATCATTCATTTGTGGCACTTCGCCTGTGGCAGCAGAGTCCAATCATTCGTGCACTGAAAACTGGGCAGCTGGACGGCCTGGAGCAGGCATCAAGGATGTATTCAAATGCACTTTGAGGTGGAAAAGCAAGGAGTGAGAGCAATACAGGTGGCACCGTTTCGAAGCTTACCGTGTGCAGAAGAGATCCAGCAGCATCTTTCAGTCCTGGCACTTCGCCTGTGGCAGCAGAGTCCAATCATTCGTGCACTGAAAACTGGGCAGCCGGCCAGCCTGGAGCAGGCATCAAGGATGTATTCAAATGCCCTTTGAGGTGGGAAAGCAAGAAGTGAGAGCAATACAGGTGGCACCGTTGCAAATCTTACCATGTGCAGAAGAGGTCCAGCAGCACTTTTCATTCCTGGCCCTCTCCCTGTGGTAGGAGAGTCCAATCATTCGTGCACTGAAAACTGGGCAGCTGGACGGCCTGGAGCAGGCATCAAGGATGTATTCAAATGCACTTTGAGGTGGGAAAGCAAGGAGTGAGAGCAATGCAGGTGGCACCTTTGCGAAGCTTACCGTGTGCAGAAGAGATCCAGCAGCATCTTTCAGTCCTGGCTCTTCGCCTGTGGGAGCAGAGTCCAATCATTCGTGCACTGAAAACTGGGCAGCCGGACAGCCTGGAGCGGGCATCAAGGATGTATTCAAATGCACTTTGAGGTGGGAAAGAAATGACTGAGAGCAATACAGGCGGCACCGTTGCGAAGCTTACCGTGTGCAGAAGAGATCCAGCAGCATCTTTCAGTGCTGGCACTTCGCCTGTGGCAGCAGAGTCCAATCATTCGTGCACTGAAAACTGGGCAGCCGGCCAGCCTGGAGCAGGCATCAAGGATGTATTCAAATGCCCTTTGAGGTGGGAAAGCAAGAAGTGAGAGCAATACAGGTGGCACCGTTGCGAAGCTTACCGTGTGCAGGAGAGGTCCAGCAGCAACTTTCAGTCCTGGCTCTTCGCCTGTCGGAGCGGAGTCCAAACATTCGTGCCCTGAAACCTGGGCAGCCGGCCAGCCTGGAGCAGGCATCAAGGATGTATTCAAATGCACTTTGAGGTGGGAAAGCAAGGACTGAGAGCAATACAGGTGGCACCGTTGCGAAGCTTACCATGTGCAGGAGAGGTTCAGAAGCATCTTTCAGTCCTGGCTCTTCGCCTGTGGGAGCAGAGTCCAATCATTCGTGCACTGAAAACTGGGCAGCCGGACGGCCTGGAGCAGGCATCATGGATGTATTCAAATGCACTTTGAGGTGGGAAAGCAAGGAGTGAGACCAATGCAGGTGGCACCGTTGCGAAGCTTACCGTATGCAGAAGAGATCCAGCAGCATCTTTCAGTCCTGGCTCTTCGCCTGTGGCAGGAGAGTCCAATCATTCGTGCACTGAAAACTGGGCAGCCGGACGGCCTGGAGCAGGCATCAAGGATGTATTCAAATGCCCTTTGAGGTGGGAAAGCAAGGACTGAGAGCAATACAGGTGGCACCGTTGCGAAGTTTACCGCGTGCAGAAGAGGTCCAGCAGCATCTTTCAGTCCTGGCACTTCGCCTGTGGGAGCAGAGTGCAATCATTCGTGCACTGAAAACTTGGCAGCCGGCCAGCCTGGAGCAGGCATCAAGGATGTATTCAAATGCCCTTGGAGGTGGGAAAGCAAGGAGTGAGAGCAATACAGGTGGCACCGTTGCAAAGCTTTCCGTGTGCAGAAGAGGTCCAGCAGCATCTTTCAGTCCTGGCACTTCGCCTGTGGCAGCACAGTCCAATCATTCGTGCACTGAAAACTGGGCAGCAGGACGGCCTGGAGCAGGCATCAAGGATGTATTCAAATGCCCTTTGAGGTGGGAAAGCAAGGAGTGAGAGCAATAAAGGTGGCACCTTTGCGAAGCTTACCATGTGCAGAGGAGATCCAGCAGCATCATTCATTTGTGGCTCTTTGCCTGTGGGAGCAGAGTCCAATCATTCGTGCACCGAAAACTGGGCAGCCGGACGGCCTGGGGCAGGCATCAAGGATGTATTCAAATGCACTTTGAGGTGGGAAAGAAATGACTGAGAGCAATACAGGTGGCACCGTTGCGAAGCTTACCGTGTGCAGAACAGATCCAGCAGCATGTTTTAGCACTGGCTCTTCGCCTGTGGCAGCAGAGTCCAATCATTCGTGCACTGAAAACTGGGCAGCCGGACGGCATGGAGCAGGCATCAAGGATGTATTCAAATGCACTTTGAGGTTGGAAACAAGGAGTGAGACCAATGCAGGTGGCAACTTTGCAAAGCTTACCATGTGCAGAAGAGGTCCAGCAGCACTTTTCATTCCTGGCCCTTTCCCTGTGGAAGCAGAGTGCAATCATTCGTGCACTGAAAACTGGGCGGCCGGACGGCCTGGAGCAGGCATCAAGGATGTATTCAAATGCCCGTTGAGGTGGGAAAGCAACGAGTGAGAGCAATACAGGTGTCACCGTTGCAAAGCTTACCGTATGCAGAAGAGATCCAGCAGCATCTTTGAGTCCTGGCTCTTCGCCTGTGGGAGCAGAGTCCAATCATTCGTGCACTGAAAATTGGGCAGCCGGACGGCCTGGAGCAGGCATCAAGGATGTATTCAAATGCACTTTGAGGTGGGAAATCAAGGAGTGAGAGCAATACAGGTGGCACCGTTGCGAAGCTTACCGTGTGCAGGAGAGGTCCAGCAGCAACTTTCAGTCCTGGCTCTTCGCCTGTGGGAGCAGAGTCCAATCATTCGTGCACTGAAAACTGGGCAGCCGGACGGCCTGGAGCAGGCATCATGGATGTATTCAAATGCACTTTGAGGTGGGAAAGCAAGGAGTGAGAGCAATACAGGTGGCACCTTTGCGAAGCTTACCATGTGCAGAAGAGATCCAGCAGCATCATTCATTTGTGGCTCTTCGCCTGTGGGAGCAGAGTCCAATCATTCGTGCACTGAAAACTGGGCAGCTGGACGGCCTGGAGCAGGCATCAAGGATGTATTCAAATGCACTTTGAGGTGGGAAAGAAATGACTGAGAGCAATACAGGTGGCACCGTTGCGAAGCTTACCGTGTGCAGAAGAGATCCAGCAGCATGTTTTAGCACTGGCTCTTCGCCTGTGGCAGCAGAGTCCAATCATTCGTGCACTGAAAACTGGGCAGCCGGACGGCCTGGAGCAGGCATCATGGATGTATTCAAATGCACTTTGAGGTGGGAAAGCAAGGAGTGAGAGCAATACAGGTGGCACCTTTGCGAAGCTTACCATGTGCAGAAGAGGTCCAGCAGCACTTTTCATTCCTGGCCCTCTCCCTGTGGTAGGAGAGTCCAATCATTCGTGCACTGAAAACTTGGCAGCCGGCCAGCCTGGAGCAGGCATCAAGGATGTATTCAAATGCACTTTGAGGTGGGAAAGCAAGGAGTGAGAGCAATACAGGTGGCACCGTTCGAAGTTTACCGCGTGCAGAAGAGATCCAGCAGCATCATTCATTTGTGGCTCTTCGACTGAGGGAGCAGAGTCCAATCATTCGTGCACTGAAAACTGGGCAGCCTTATGGCCTGGAGCGGGCATCAAGGATGTATTCAAATGCGCTTTGAGGTGGGAAAGCAAGGAGTGAGAGCAATAGAGGTGGCACCTTTTCGAAGCTTACCATGTGCAGAAGAGATCCAGCAGCATCATTCATTTGTGGCTCTTCGCCTGTGGGAGCAGAGTGCAATCATTTGTGCACTGAAAACTGGGCAGCCTTACGGCCTGGAGCGGGCATCAAGGATGTATTCAAATGCACTTTGAGGTGGGAAACAAGGAGTGAGACCAATGCAGGTGGCACCGTTTCGAAGCTTACCGTGTGCAGAAGAGATCCAGCAGCATCTTTCTCTCCTGGCACTTCGCCTGTGGGAGCAGAGTGCAATCATTCGTGCACTGAAAACTTGGCAGCCGGCCAGCCTGGAGCAGGCATCAAGGATGTATTCAAATGCCCTTTGAGGTGGGAAAGCAAGGAGTGAGAGCAATACAGGTGGCACCGTTGCGAAGCTTTCCGTGTGCAGAAGAGGTCCAGCAGCATCTTTCAGTCCTGGCACTTCGCCTGTGGCAGCACAGTTTAATCATTCGTGCACTGAAAACTGGGCAGCAGGACGGCCTGGAGCAGGCATCAAAGATGTATTCAAATGCCCTTTGAGGTGGGAAAGCAAGGAGTGAGAGCAATACAGGTGGCACCTTTGCGAAGCTTACCATGTGCAGAAGAGGTCCAGCAGCACTTTTCATTCCTGGCCATCTCCCTGTGGTAGGAGAGTCCAATCATTCGTGCACTGAAAACTGGGCAGCCGGACTGCCTGGAGCAGGCATCAAGGATGTATTCAAATGCCCTTTGAGGTGGGAAAGCAAGGAGTGAGAGCAATAAAGGTGGCACCTTTGCGAAGCTTACCATGTGCAGAGGAGATCCAGCAGCATCATTCATTTGTGGCTCTTTGCCTGTGGGAGCAGAGTCCAATCATTCGTGCACCGAAAACTGGGCAGCCGGACGGCCTGGGGCAGGCATCAAGGATGTATTCAAATGCACTTTGAGGTGGGAAAGAAATGACTGAGAGCAATACAGGTGACACCGTTGCGAAGCTTACCGTGTGCAGAACAGATCCAGCAGCATGTTTTAGCACTGGCTCTTCGCCTGTGGCAGCAGAGTCCAATCATTCGTGCACTGAAAACTGGGCAGCCGGACGGCATGGAGCAGGCATCAAGGATGTATTCAAATGCACTTTGAGGTTGGAAACAAGGAGTGAGACCAATGCAGGTGGCAACTTTGCAAAGCTTACCATGTGCAGAAGAGGTCCAGCAGCACTTTTCATTCCTGGCCCTTTCCCTGTGGAAGCAGAGTGCAATCATTCGTGCACTGAAAATTGGGCAGCCGGACGGCCTGGAGCAGGCATCAAGGATGTATTCAAATGCACTTTGAGGTGGGAAAGCAAGGAGTGAGAGCAATACAGGTGGCACCGTTGCGAAGCTTACCGTGTGCAGGAGAGGTCCAGCAGCAACTTTCAGTCCTGGCTCTTCGCCTGTCGGAGCGGAGTCCAAACATTCGTGCCCTGAAACCTGGGCAGCCGGCCAGCCTGGAGCAGGCATCAAGGATGTATTCAAATGCACTTTGAGGTGGGAAAGCAAGGAGTGAGAGCAATACAGGTGGCACCGTTGCGAAGCTTACCATGTGCAGAAGAGGTGCAGCAGCACTTTTCATTCCTGGCCCTCTCCCTGTGGTAGGAGAGTCCAATCATTCGTGCACTAAAAACTGGGCAGCCGGACGGCCTGGAGCAGGCATCAAGGATGTATTCAAATGCCCGTTGAGGTGGGAAAGCAACGAGTGAGAGCAATACAGGTGTCACCGTTGCAAAGCTTACCGTATGCAGAAGAGATCCAGCAGCATCTTTCAGTCCTGGCTCTTCGCCTGTGGGAGCAGAGTCCAATCATTCGTGCACTGAAAATTGGGCAGCCGGACGGCCTGGAGCAGGCATCAAGGATGTATTCAAATGCACTTTGAGGTGGGAAAGCAAGGAGTGAGAGCAATACAGGTGGCACCGTTGCGAAGCTTACCATGTGCAGGAGAGGTTCAGAAGCATCTTTCAGTCCTGGCTCTTCGCCTGTGGGAGCAGAGTAAAATCATTCGTGCACTGAAAACTGGGCAGCCGGACGGCCTGGAGCAGGCATCATGGATGTATTCAAATGCACTTTGAGGTGGGAAAGCAAGGAGTGAGAGCAATACAGGTGGCACCTTTGCGAAGCTTACCATGTGCAGAAGAGATCCAGCAGCATCATTCATTTGTGGCTCTTCGCCTGTGGCAGGAGAGTCCAATCATTCGTGCACTGAAAACTGGGCAGCCGGACGGCCTGGAGCAGGCATCAAGGATGTATTCAAATGCACTTTGAGGTTGGAAACAAGGAGTGAGACCAATGCAGGTGGCACCGTTGCGAAGCTTGCCGTGTGCAGAACAGATCCAGCAGCATGTTTTAGCACTGGCTCTTCCCTGTGGCAGCAGAGTCCAATCGTTCGTGCACTGAAAACAGGGCAGCTGGACGGCCTGGAGCAGGCATCAAGGATGTATTCAAATGCACTTTGAGGTGGGAAACAAGGACTGAGACCAATGCAGGTGGCACCGTTGCGAAGCTTACCGTGTGCAGAACAGATCCAGCAGCATGTTTTAGCACTGGCTCTTCCCTGTGGCAGCAGAGTCCAATCATTCGTGCACTGAAAACTGGGCAGCCGGACGGCCTGGAGCAGGCATCAAGGATGTATTCAAATGCACTTTGAGGTTGGAAACAAGGAGTGAGACCAATGCAGGTGGCACCTTTTCGAAGCTTACCATGTGCAGAAGAGGTCCAGCAGCACTTTTCATTCCTGGCCATCTCCCTGTGGTAGGAGAGTCCAATCATTCGTGCACTGAAAACTTGGCAGCCGGCCAGCCTGGAGCAGGCATCAAGGATGTATTCATATGCACTTTGAGGTGGGAAAGCAAGGAGTGAGAGCAATACAGGTGGCACCTTTGCGAAGCTTACCATGTGCAGACGAGATCCAGCAGCATCATTCATTTGTGGCACTTCGCCTGTGGGAGCAGAGTCCAATCATTCGTGCACTGAAAACTGGGCAGCCGGACGGCCTGGAGCAGGCATCAAGAATGTATTCAAATGCACTTTGAGGTGGGAAATCAAGGAGTGAGAGCAATACAGGTGGCACCGTTGCGAAGCTTACCGTGTGCAGGAGAGGTCCAGCAGCAACTTTCAGTCCTGGCTCTTTGCCTGTCGGAGCGGAGTCCAAACATTCGTGCCCTGAAACCTGGGCAGCCGGCCAGCCTGGAGCAGGCATCAAGGATGTATTCAAATGCACTTTGAGGTGGGAAAGCAAGAAGTGAGAGCAATACAGGTGGCACCATTGCGAAGCTTACCGTGTGCAGGAGAGGTCCAGCAGCAACTTTCAGTCCTGGCTCTTCTCCTGTCGGTGCGGAGTCCAAACATTCGTGCCCTGAAACCTGGGCAGCCGGCCAGCCTGGAGCAGGCATCAAGGATGTATTCAAATGCACTTTGAGGTGGGAAAGCAAGGAGTGAGAGCAATACAGGTGGCACCGTTGCGAAGCTTACCGTGTGCAGAACAGATCCAGCAGCATGTTTTAGCACTGGCTCTTCGCCTGTGGCAGCAGAGTCCAAACATTCGTGCCCTGAAACCTGGGCAGCCGGCCAGCCTGGAGCAGGCATCAAGGATGTATTCAAATGCACTTTGAGGTGGGAAAGCAAGGAGTGAGAGCAATACAGGTGGCACCGTTGCGAAGCTTACCATGTGCAGGAGAGTTTCAGAAGCATCTTTCAGTCCTGGCTCTTCGCCTGTGGGAGCAGAGTCCAATCATTCGTGCACTGAAAACTGGGCAGCCAGACGGCCTGGAGTAGGCATCATGGATGTATTCAAATGCACTTTGAGGTGGGAAAGCAAGGAGTGAGAGCAATACAGGTGGCACCTTTGCGAAGCTTACCATGTGCAGAAGAGATCCAGCAGCATCATTCAGTCCTGGCACTTCGCCTGTGGGAGCAGAGTCCAAACATTCGTGCACTGAAAACTGGGCAGCTGGACGGCCTGGAGCAGGCATCAAGGATGTATTCAAATGCACTTTGAGGTGGGAAAGAAGGACTGAGACCAACGCAGGTGGCACCGTTGCGAAGCTTACCGTATGCAGAAGAGATCCAGCAGCATCTTTCAGTCCTGGCTCTTCGCCTGTGGGAGCAGAGTCCAATCATTTGTGCACTGAAAATTGGGCAGCCAGACGGCCTGGAGCAGGCATCAAGGATGTATTCAAATGCACTTTGAGGTGGGAAAGCAAGGAGTGAGAGCAATACAGGTGGCACCTTTGCGAAGCTTACCATGTGCAGAAGAGATCCAGCAGCATCATTCATTTGTGGCTCTTCGCCTGTGGGAGCAGAGTCCAATCATTCGTGCACTGAAAACTGGGCAGCCGGACGGCCTGGAGCAGGCATCAAGGATGTATTCAAATGCACTTTGAGGTGGAAAAGCAAGGAGTGAGAACAATACAGGTGGCACCTTTGCGAAGCTTACCATGTGCAGAAGAGATCCAGAAGCATCATTCATTTGTGGTTCTTCGCCTGTGGGAGCAGAGTCCAATCATTCGTGTACTGAAAACTGGGCAGCCGGACGGCCTGGAGCAGGCATCAAGGATGTATTCAAACGCACTTTGAGGTGGGAAACAAGGAGTGAGACCAATGCAGGTGGCACCGTTTCGAAGCTTACCGTGTGCAGAAGAGATCCAGCAGCATCTTTCAGTCCTGGCTCTTCCCTGTGGCAGCAGAGTCCAATCATTCGTGCACTGAAAACTGGGCAGCCGGCCAGCCTGGAGCAGGCATCAAGGATGTATTCAAATGCCCTTTGAGGTGGGAAAGCAAGAAGTGAGAGCAATACAGGTGGCACCGTTGCAAAGCTTTCTGTGTGCAGAAGAGGTCCAGCAGCATCTTTCAGTCCTGGCACTTCGCCTGTGTAAGCAGAGTCCAATCATTCGTGCACTGAAAACTGGGCAGCAGGACGGCCTGGAGCAGGCATCAAGGATGTATTCAAATGCACTTTGAGGTGGGAAAGCAAGGAGTGAGAGCAATACAGGTGGCACCTTTGCGAAGCTTACCATGTGCAGAAGAGATCCAGCACCATCATTCATTTGTGGCTCTTCGCCTGTGGGAGCAGAGTCCAATCATTCGTGCACTGAAAACTGGGCAGCCGGACGGCCTGGAGCAGGCATCATGGATGTATTCACATGCACTTTGAGGTGGGAAATCAAGGAGTGAGAGCAATACAGGAGGCACCTTTGCGAAGCTTACCATGTGCAGAAGAGATCCAGCAGCATCATTCATTTGTGGCTCTTCGCCAGTGGGAGCAGAGTCCAATCATTCGTGCACTGAAAACTGGGCAGCCGGACGGCCTGGAGCAGGCATCAAGGATGTATTCAAATGCACTTTGAGGTGGGAAACAAGGAGTGAGACCAATGCAGGTGGCACCGTTGCGAAGCTTACAGTGTGCAGAACACATCCAGCAGCATGTTTTAGCACTGGCCCTTCGTCTGTGGCAGGAGAGTCCAATCATTCGTGCACTGAAAACTGGGCAGCCGGACGGCCTGGAGCAGGCATCAAGGATGTATTCAAATGCAATTTGAGGTTGGAAACAAGGAGTGAGACCAATGCAGGTGGCAACTTTGCAAAGCTTACCATGTGCAGAAGAGGTCCAGCAGCACTTTTCATTCCTGGCCCTTTCCCTGTGGAAGCAGAGTGCAATCATTCGTGCACTGAAAACTGGGCGGCCGGACGGCATGGAGCAGGCATCAAGGATGTATTCAAATGCACTTTGAGTTGGGAAACAAGGAGTGAGACCAATGCAGGTGGCACCGTTGCGAAGCTTACCGTATGCAGAAGAGATCCAGCAGCATCTTTCAGTCCTGGCTCTTCGCCTGTGGGAGCAGAGTCCAATCATTCGTGCACTGAAAACTGGGCAGCTGGACGGCCTGGAGCAGGCATCAAGGATGTATTCAAATGCCCTTTGAGGTGGGAAAGCAAGGAGTGAGAGCAATACAGGTGGCACCGTTGCGAAGCTTACCGTGTGCAGAACAGATCCAGCAGCATGTTTTAGCACTGGCTCTTCGCCTGTGGCAGCAGAGTCCAATCATTCATGCAATGAAAACTGGGCAGCCGGACGGCCTGGAGCAGGCATCAAGGATGTATTCAAATGCACTTTGAGGTTTGAAACAAGGAGTGAGACCAATGCAGGTGGCACCTTTGCGAAGTTTACTATGTGCAGCAGAGATCCAGCAGCACTTTTCATTCCTGGCCCTTTCCCTGTGGAAGCAGAGTGCAATCATTCGTGCACTGAAAACTGGGCAGCCGGAAGGCCTGGAGCAGGCATCAAGGATGTATTCAAATGCACTTTGAGGTGGGAAAGCAAGGAGTGAGAGCAATACAGGTGGCACCGTTGCAAAGCTTTCCGTGTGCAGAAGAGGTCCAGCAGCATCTTTCAGTCCTGGCACTTCGCCTGTGGCAGCACAGTCCAATCATTCGTGCACTGAAAACTGGGCAGCCGGCCAGCCTGGAGCAGGCATCAAGGATGTATTCAAATGCCCTTTGAGGTGGGAAAGCAAGGAGTGAGAGAAATAAAGGTGACACCTTTGCGAAGCTTACCATGTGCAGAGGAGATCCAGCAGCATCATTCATTTGTGGCTCTTTGCCTGTGGGAGCAGAGTCCAATCATTCGTGCACCGAAAACTGGGCAGCCGGACGGCCTGGGGCAGGCATCAAGGATGTATTCAAATGCACTTTGAGGTGGGAAAGAAATGACTGAGAGCAATACAGGTGGCACCGTTGCGAAGCTTACCGTGTGCAGAACAGATCCAGCAGCATGTTTTAGCACTGGCTCTTCGCCTGTGGCAGCAGAGTCCAAACATTCGTGCCCTGAAACCTGGGCAGCCGGCCAGCCTGGGGCAGGCATCAAGGATGTATTCAAATGCACTTTGAGGTGGGAAAGCAAGGAGTGAGAGCAATACAGGTGGCACCGTTGCGAAGCTTACCATGTGCAGGAGAGGTTCAGCAGCATCTTTCAGTCCTGGCTCTTCGCCTGTGGGAGCAGAGTCCAATCATTCGTGCACTGAAAACTGGGCAGCCAGACGGCCTGGAGTAGGCATCATGGATGTATTCAAATGCACTTTGAGGTGGGAAAGCAAGGAGTGAGAGCAATACAGGTGGCACCTTAGCGAAGCTTACCATGTGCAGAAGAGATCCAGCAGCATCTTTCAGTCCTGGCACTTCGCCTGTGGGAGCAGAGTCCAATCATTCGTGCACTGAAAACTGGGCAGCCGGACGGCCTGGAGCAGGCATCATGGATGTATTCAAATGCACTTTGAGGTGGGAAAGCAAGGAGTGAGAGCAATACAGGTGGCACCTTTGCGAAGCTTACCATGTGCAGAAGAGATCCAGCAGCATCATTCATTTGTGGCTCTTCGCCTGTGGGAGCAGAGTCCAATCATTCGTGCACTGAAAACTGGGCAGCTGGACGGCCTGGAGCAGGCATCAAGGATGTATTCAAATGCACTTTGAGGTGGGAAACAAGGACTGAGACCAATGCAGGTGGCACCGTTGCGAAGCTTGCCGTGTGCAGAACAGATCCAGCAGCATGTTTTAGCACTGGCTCTTCCCTGTGGCAGCAGAGTCCAATCATTCGTGCAATGAAAACTGGGCAGCCGGACGGCCTGGAGCAGGCATCAAGGATGTATTCAAATGCACTTTGAGGTTGGAAACAAGGAGTGAGACCAATGCAGGTGGCACCGTTGCGAAGCTTACCATGTGCAGAAGAGGTCCAGCAGCACTTTTCATTCCTGGCCCTCTCCCTGTGGTAGGAGAGTCCAATCATTCGTGCACTAAAAACTGGGCAGCCGGACGGCCTGGAGCAGGCATCAAGGATGTATTCAAATGCACTTTGAGGTGGGAAAGCAAGGAGTGAGAGCAATACAGGTGGCACCGTTTCGAAGCTTACCGTGTGCAGAAGAGATCCAGCAGCATCTTTCTCCCCTGGCACTTCGCCTGTGGGAGCAGAGTGCAATCATTCGTGCACTGAAAACTTGGCAGCCGGCCAGCCTGCAGCAGGCATCAAGGATGTATTCAAATGCCCTTGGAGGTGGGAAAGAAAGGAGTGAGAGCAATACAGGTGGCACCGTTGCAAAGCTTTCCGTGTGCAGAAGAGGTCCAGCAGCACCTTTCAGTCCTGGCACTTCGCCTGTGGCAGCACAGTCCAATCATTCGTGCACTGAAAACTGGGCAGCAGGACGGCCTGGAGCAGGCATCAAGGATGTATTCAAATGCCCTTTGAGGTGGGAAAGCAAGGAGTGAGAGCAATGCAGGTGGCACCTTTGCGAAGCTTACCATGTGCAGAGGAGATCCAGCAGCATCATTCATTTGTGGCTCTTTGCCTGTGGGAGCAGAGTCCAATCATTCGTGCACCGAAAACTGGGCAGCCGGACGGCCTTGGGCAGGCATCAAGGATGTATTCAAATGCACTTTGAGGTGGGAAAGAAATGACTGAGAGCAATACAGGTGGCACCGTTGCGAAGCTTACCGTGTGCAGAACAGATCCACCAGCATGTTTTAGCACTGGCTCTTCGCCTGTGGCAGCAGAGTCCAATCATTCGTGCACTGAAAACTGGGCAGCCGGACGGCATGGAGCAGGCATCAAGGATGTATTCAAATGCACTTTGAGGTTGGAAACAAGGAGTGAGACCAATGCAGGTGGCAAATTTGCAAAGCTTACCATGTGCAGAAGAGGTCCAGCAGCACTTTTCATTCCTGGCCCCTTCCCTGTGGAAGCAGAGTGCAATCATTCGTGCACTGAAACCTGGGCGGCCGGGCGGCCTGGAGCAGGCATCAAGGATGTATTCAAATGCCCGTTGAGGTGGGAAAGCAAGGAGTGAGAGCAATACAGGTGGCACCTTTGCGAAGCTTACCATGTGCAGAAGAGATCCAGAAGCATCATTCATTTGTGGCTCTACGCCTGTGGGAGCAGAGACCAATCATTCGTGCACTGAAAACTGGGCAGCCGGACGGCGTGGAGCAGGCATCAAGGATGTATTCAAATGCACTTTGAGGTGGGAAATCAAGGAGTGAGAGCAATACAGGTGGCACCATTGCGAAGCTTACCGTGTGCAGGAGAGGTCCAGCAGCAACTTTCAGTCCTGGCTCTTCGCCTGTCGGAGCGGAGTCCAAACATTCGTGCCCTGAAACCTGGACAGCCGGCCAGCCTGGAGCAGGCATCAAGGATGTATTCAAATGCACTTTGAGGTGGGAAAGCAAGGAGTGAGAGCAATACAGGTGGCGCCGTTGCGAAGCTTACCATGTTTAGGAGAGGTTCAGCAGCATCTTTCAGTCCTGGCTCTTCGCCTGTGGGAGCAGAGTCCAATCATTCGTGCACTGAAAACTGGGCAGCCGGACGGCCTGGAGCAGGCATCATGGATGTATTCAAATGCACTTTGAGGTGGGAAAGCAAGGAGTGAGAGCAATACAGGTGGCACCTTTGCGAAGCTTACCATGTGCAGAAGAGATCCAGCTGCATCATTCAGTCCTGGCACTTCGCCTGTGGCAGCAGAGTCCAATCATTCGTGCACTGAAAACTGGGCAGCTGGACGGCCTGGAGCAGGCATCAAGGATGTATTCAAATGCACTTTGAGGTGGGAAACAAGGAGTGAGACCAATGCAGGTGGCACCGTTTCGAAGCTTACCGTGTGCAGAAGAGATCCAGCAGCATCTTTCAGTCCTGGCACTTCGCCTGAGGCAGCAGAGTCCAATCATTCGTGCACTGAAAACTGGGCAGCCGGCCAGCCTGGAGCAGGCATCAAGGATGTATTCAAATGCCCTTTGAGGTGGGAAAGCAAGAAGTGAGAGCAATACAGGTGGCACCGTTGCAAAGCTTACCATGTGCAGAAGAGGTCCAGCAGCACTTTTCATTCCTGGCCCTCTCCCTGTGGTAGGAGAGTCCAATCATTCGTGCACTGAAAACTGGGCAGCTGGACGGCCTGGAGCAGGCATCAAGGATGTATTCAAATGCACTTTGAGGTGGAAAAGCAAGGAGTGAGAGCAATGCAGGTGGCACCTTTGCGAAGCTTACCGTGTGCAGAAGAGATCCAGCAGCATCTTTCAGTCCTGGCTCTTCGCCTGTGGGAGCAGAGTCCAATCATTCGTGCACTGAAAACTGGGCAGCCGGACGGCCTGGAGCGGGCATCAAGGATGTATTCAAATGCACTTTGAGGTGGGAAAGTAATGACTGAGAGCAATACAGGCGGCACCGTTGCGAAGCTTACCGTGTGCAGAAGAGATCCAGCAGCATCTTTCAGTGCTGGCACTTCGCCTGTGGCAGCAGAGTCCAATCATTCGTGCACTGAAAACTGGGCAGCCGGCCAGCCTGGAGCAGGCATCAAGGATGTATTCAAATGCCCTTTGAGGTGGGAAAGCAAGAAGTGAGAGCAATACAGGTGGCAACGTTGCAAAGCTTTCTGTGTGCAGAAGAGGTCCAGCAGCATCTTTCAGTCCTGGCTCTTCGCCTGTGGCAGCAGAGTCCAATCATTCGTGCACTGAAAACTGGGCAGCAGGACGGCCTGGAGCAGGCATCAAGGATGTATTCAAATGCACTTTGAGGTGGGAAAGCAAGGAGTGAGAGCAATACAGGTGGCACCTTTGCGAAGCTTACCATGTGCAGAAGAGATCCAGCAGCATCATTCATTTGTGGCTCTTCGCCTGTGGGAGCAGAGTCCAATCATTCGTGCACTGAAAACTGGGCAGCCGGACGGCCTGGAGCAGGCATCAAGGATGTATTCAAATGCACTTTGAGGTGGGAAATCAAGGAGTGAGAGCAATACAGGTGGCACCATTGCGAAGCTTACCGTGTGCAGGAGAGGTCCAGCAGCAACTTTCAGTCCTGGCTCTTCGCCTGTCGGAGCGGAGTCCAAACATTCGTGCCCTGAAACCTGGACAGCCGGCCAGCCTGGAGCAGGCATCAAGGATGTATTCAAATGCACTTTGAGGTGGGAAAGCAAGGAGTGAGAGCAATACAGGTGGCACCGTTGCGAAGCTTACCATGTGCAGGAGAGGTTCAGAAGCATCTTTCAGTCCTGGCTCTTCGCCTGTGGGAGCAGAGTCCAATCATTCGTGCACTGAAAACTGGGCAGCCGGACGGCCTGGAGCAGGCATCATGGATGTATTCAAATGCACTTTGAGGTGGGAAAGCAAGGAGTGAGACCAATGCAGGTGGCACCGTTGCGAAGCTTACCGTATGCAGAAGAGATCCAGCAGCATCTTTCAGTCCTGGCTCTTCGCCTGTGGCAGGAGAGTCCAATCATTCGTGCACTGAAAACTGGGCAGCCGGACGGCCTGGAGCAGGCATCAAGGATGTATTCAAATGCCCTTTGAGGTGGGAAAGCAAGGACTGAGAGCAATACAGGTGGCACCGTTGCGAAGTTTACCGCGTGCAGAAGAGGTCCAGCAGCATCTTTCAGTCCTGGCACTTCGCCTGTGGGAGCAGAGTGCAATCATTCGTGCACTGAAAACTTGGCAGCCGGCCAGCCTGGAGCAGGCATCAAGGATGTATTCAAATGCCCTTGGAGGTGGGAAAGCAAGGAGTGAGAGCAATACAGGTGGCACCGTTGCAAAGCTTTCCGTGTGCAGAAGAGGTCCAGCAGCATCTTTCAGTCCTGGCACTTCGCCTGTGGCAGCACAGTCCAATCATTCGTGCACTGAAAACTGGGCAGCAGGACGGCCTGGAGCAGGCATCAAGGATGTATTCAAATGCCCTTTGAGGTGGGAAAGCAAGGAGTGAGAGCAATAAAGGTGGCACCTTTGCGAAGCTTACCATGTGCAGAGGAGATCCAGCAGCATCATTCATTTGTGGCTCTTTGCCTGTGGGAGCAGAGTCCAATCATTCGTGCACCGAAAACTGGGCAGCCGGACGGCCTGGGGCAGGCATCAAGGATGTATTCAAATGCACTTTGAGGTGGGAAAGAAATGACTGAGAGCAATACAGGTGGCACCGTTGCGAAGCTTACCGTGTGCAGAACAGATCCAGCAGCATGTTTTAGCACTGGCTCTTCGCCTGTGGCAGCAGAGTCCAATCATTCGTGCACTGAAAACTGGGCAGCCGGACGGCATGGAGCAGGCATCAAGGATGTATTCAAATGCACTTTGAGGTTGGAAACAAGGAGTGAGACCAATGCAGGTGGCAACTTTGCAAAGCTTACCATGTGCAGAAGAGGTCCAGCAGCACTTTTCATTCCTGGCCCTTTCCCTGTGGAAGCAGAGTGCAATCATTCGTGCACTGAAAACTGGGCGGCCGGACGGCCTGGAGCAGGCATCAAGGATGTATTCAAATGCCCGTTGAGGTGGGAAAGCAACGAGTGAGAGCAATACAGGTGTCACCGTTGCAAAGCTTACCGTATGCAGAAGAGATCCAGCAGCATCTTTGAGTCCTGGCTCTTCGCCTGTGGGAGCAGAGTCCAATCATTCGTGCACTGAAAATTGGGCAGCCGGACGGCCTGGAGCAGGCATCAAGGATGTATTCAAATGCACTTTGAGGTGGGAAATCAAGGAGTGAGAGCAATACAGGTGGCACCGTTGCGAAGCTTACCGTGTGCAGGAGAGGTCCAGCAGCAACTTTCAGTCCTGGCTCTTCGCCTGTGGGAGCAGAGTCCAATCATTCGTGCACTGAAAACTGGGCAGCCGGACGGCCTGGAGCAGGCATCATGGATGTATTCAAATGCACTTTGAGGTGGGAAAGCAAGGAGTGAGAGCAATACAGGTGGCACCTTTGCGAAGCTTACCATGTGCAGAAGAGATCCAGCAGCATCATTCATTTGTGGCTCTTCGCCTGTGGGAGCAGAGTCCAATCATTCGTGCACTGAAAACTGGGCAGCTGGACGGCCTGGAGCAGGCATCAAGGATGTATTCAAATGCACTTTGAGGTGGGAAAGAAATGACTGAGAGCAATACAGGTGGCACCGTTGCGAAGCTTACCGTGTGCAGAAGAGATCCAGCAGCATGTTTTAGCACTGGCTCTTCGCCTGTGGCAGCAGAGTCCAATCATTCGTGCACTGAAAACTGGGCAGCCGGACGGCCTGGAGCAGGCATCATGGATGTATTCAAATGCACTTTGAGGTGGGAAAGCAAGGAGTGAGAGCAATACAGGTGGCACCTTTGCGAAGCTTACCATGTGCAGAAGAGGTCCAGCAGCACTTTTCATTCCTGGCCCTCTCCCTGTGGTAGGAGAGTCCAATCATTCGTGCACTGAAAACTTGGCAGCCGGCCAGCCTGGAGCAGGCATCAAGGATGTATTCAAATGCACTTTGAGGTGGGAAAGCAAGGAGTGAGAGCAATACAGGTGGCACCGTTCGAAGTTTACCGCGTGCAGAAGAGATCCAGCAGCATCATTCATTTGTGGCTCTTCGACTGAGGGAGCAGAGTCCAATCATTCGTGCACTGAAAACTGGGCAGCCTTATGGCCTGGAGCGGGCATCAAGGATGTATTCAAATGCGCTTTGAGGTGGGAAAGCAAGGAGTGAGAGCAATAGAGGTGGCACCTTTTCGAAGCTTACCATGTGCAGAAGAGATCCAGCAGCATCATTCATTTGTGGCTCTTCGCCTGTGGGAGCAGAGTGCAATCATTTGTGCACTGAAAACTGGGCAGCCTTACGGCCTGGAGCGGGCATCAAGGATGTATTCAAATGCACTTTGAGGTGGGAAACAAGGAGTGAGACCAATGCAGGTGGCACCGTTTCGAAGCTTACCGTGTGCAGAAGAGATCCAGCAGCATCTTTCTCTCCTGGCACTTCGCCTGTGGGAGCAGAGTGCAATCATTCGTGCACTGAAAACTTGGCAGCCGGCCAGCCTGGAGCAGGCATCAAGGATGTATTCAAATGCCCTTTGAGGTGGGAAAGCAAGGAGTGAGAGCAATACAGGTGGCACCGTTGCGAAGCTTTCCGTGTGCAGAAGAGGTCCAGCAGCATCTTTCAGTCCTGGCACTTCGCCTGTGGCAGCACAGTCCAATCATTCGTGCACTGAAAACTGGGCAGCAGGACGGCCTGGAGCAGGCATCAAAGATGTATTCAAATGCCCTTTGAGGTGGGAAAGCAAGGAGTGAGAGCAATACAGGTGGCACCTTTGCGAAGCTTACCATGTGCAGAAGAGGTCCAGCAGCACTTTTCATTCCTGGCCATCTCCCTGTGGTAGGAGAGTCCAATCATTCGTGCACTGAAAACTGGGCAGCCGGACTGCCTGGAGCAGGCATCAAGGATGTATTCAAATGCCCTTTGAGGTGGGAAAGCAAGGAGTGAGAGCAATAAAGGTGGCACCTTTGCGAAGCTTACCATGTGCAGAGGAGATCCAGCAGCATCATTCATTTGTGGCTGTTTGCCTGTGGGAGCAGAGTCCAATCATTCGTGCACCGAAAACTGGGCAGCCGGACGGCCTGGGGCAGGCATCAAGGATGTATTCAAATGCACTTTGAGGTGGGAAAGAAATGACTGAGAGCAATACAGGTGACACCGTTGCGAAGCTTACCGTGTGCAGAACAGATCCAGCAGCATGTTTTAGCACTGGCTCTTCGCCTGTGGCAGCAGAGTCCAATCATTCGTGCACTGAAAACTGGGCAGCCGGACGGCATGGAGCAGGCATCAAGGATGTATTCAAATGCACTTTGAGGTTGGAAACAAGGAGTGAGACCAATGCAGGTGGCAACTTTGCAAAGCTTACCATGTGCAGAAGAGGTCCAGCAGCACTTTTCATTCCTGGCCCTTTCCCTGTGGAAGCAGAGTGCAATCATTCGTGCACTGAAAATTGGGCAGCCGGACGGCCTGGAGCAGGCATCAAGGATGTATTCAAATGCACTTTGAGGTGGGAAAGCAAGGAGTGAGAGCAATACAGGTGGCACCGTTGCGAAGCTTACCGTGTGCAGGAGAGGTCCAGCAGCAACTTTCAGTCCTGGCTCTTCGCCTGTCGGAGCGGAGTCCAAACATTCGTGCCCTGAAACCTGGGCAGCCGGCCAGCCTGGAGCAGGCATCAAGGATGTATTCAAATGCACTTTGAGGTGGGAAAGCAAGGAGTGAGAGCAATACAGGTGGCACCGTTGCGAAGCTTACCATGTGCAGAAGAGGTGCAGCAGCACTTTTCATTCCTGGCCCTCTCCCTGTGGTAGGAGAGTCCAATCATTCGTGCACTAAAAACTGGGCAGCCGGACGGCCTGGAGCAGGCATCAAGGATGTATTCAAATGCCCGTTGAGGTGGGAAAGCAACGAGTGAGAGCAATACAGGTGTCACCGTTGCAAAGCTTACCGTATGCAGAAGAGATCCAGCAGCATCTTTCAGTCCTGGCTCTTCGCCTGTGGGAGCAGAGTCCAATCATTCGTGCACTGAAAATTGGGCAGCCGGACGGCCTGGAGCAGGCATCAAGGATGTATTCAAATGCACTTTGAGGTGGGAAAGCAAGGAGTGAGAGCAATACAGGTGGCACCGTTGCGAAGCTTACCATGTGCAGGAGAGGTTCAGAAGCATCTTTCAGTCCTGGCTCTTCGCCTGTGGGAGCAGAGTAAAATCATTCGTGCACTGAAAACTGGGCAGCCGGACGGCCTGGAGCAGGCATCATGGATGTATTCAAATGCACTTTGAGGTGGGAAAGCAAGGAGTGAGAGCAATACAGGTGGCACCTTTGCGAAGCTTACCATGTGCAGAAGAGATCCAGCAGCATCATTCATTTGTGGCTCTTCGCCTGTGGCAGGAGAGTCCAATCATTCGTGCACTGAAAACTGGGCAGCCGGACGGCCTGGAGCAGGCATCAAGGATGTATTCAAATGCACTTTGAGGTTGGAAACAAGGAGTGAGACCAATGCAGGTGGCACCGTTGCGAAGCTTGCCGTGTGCAGAACAGATCCAGCAGCATGTTTTAGCACTGGCTCTTCCCTGTGGCAGCAGAGTCCAATCATTCGTGCACTGAAAACAGGGCAGCTGGACGGCCTGGAGCAGGCATCAAGGATGTATTCAAATGCACTTTGAGGTGGGAAACAAGGACTGAGACCAATGCAGGTGGCACCGTTGCGAAGCTTACCGTGTGCAGAACAGATCCAGCAGCATGTTTTAGCACTGGCTCTTCCCTGTGGCAGCAGAGTCCAATCATTCGTGCACTGAAAACTGGGCAGCCGGACGGCCTGGAGCAGGCATCAAGGATGTATTCAAATGCACTTTGAGGTTGGAAACAAGGAGTGAGACCAATGCAGGTGGCACCTTTTCGAAGCTTACCATGTGCAGAAGAGGTCCAGCAGCACTTTTCATTCCTGGCCCTCTCCCTGTGGTAGGAGAGTCCAATCATTCGTGCACTAAAAACTGGGCAGCCGGACGGCCTGGAGCAGGCATCAAGGATGTATTCATATGCACTTTGAGGTGGGAAAGCAAGGAGTGAGAGCAATACAGGTGGCACCTTTGCGAAGCTTACCATGTGCAGACGAGATCCAGCAGCATCATTCATTTGTGGCACTTCGCCTGTGGGAGCAGAGTCCAATCATTCGTGCACTGAAAACTGGGCAGCCGGACGGCCTGGAGCAGGCATCAAGAATGTATTCAAATGCACTTTGAGGTGGGAAATCAAGGAGTGAGAGCAATACAGGTGGCACCGTTGCGAAGCTTACCGTGTGCAGGAGAGGTCCAGCAGCAACTTTCAGTCCTGGCTCTTTGCCTGTCGGAGCGGAGTCCAAACATTCGTGCCCTGAAACCTGGGCAGCCGGCCAGCCTGGAGCAGGCATCAAGGATGTATTCAAATGCACTTTGAGGTGGGAAAGCAAGAAGTGAGAGCAATACAGGTGGCACCATTGCGAAGCTTACCGTGTGCAGGAGAGGTCCAGCAGCAACTTTCAGTCCTGGCTCTTCTCCTGTCGGTGCGGAGTCCAAACATTCGTGCCCTGAAACCTGGGCAGCCGGCCAGCCTGGAGCAGGCATCAAGGATGTATTCAAATGCACTTTGAGGTGGGAAAGCAAGGAGTGAGAGCAATACAGGTGGCACCGTTGCGAAGCTTACCATGTGCAGGAGAGGCTCAGAAGCATCTTTCAGTCCTGGCTCTTCGCCTGTGGGAGCAGAGTCCAATCATTCGTGCACTGAAAACTGGGCAGCCGGACGGCCTGGAGCAGGCATCATGGATGTATTCAAATGCACTTTGAGGTGGGAAAGCAAGGAGTGAGAGCAATACAGGTGGCACCTTTGCGAAGCTTACCATGTGCAGAAGAGATCCAGCAGCATCATTCATTTGTGGCTCTTCACCTGTGGGAGCAGAGTCCAATCATTCGTGCACTGAAAACTGGGCAGCTGGACGGCCTGGAGCAGGCATCAAGGATGTCTTCAAATGCACTTTGAGGTGGGAAACAAGGACTGAGACCAATGCAGGTGGCACCGTTGCGAAGCTTGCCGTGTGCAGAACAGATCCAGCAGCATGTTGTAGCACTGGCTCTTCCCTGTGGCAGCAGAGTCCAATCATTCGTGCAATGAAAACTGGGCAGCCGGACGGCCTGGAGCAGGCATCAAGGATGTATTCAAATGCACTTTGAGGTTGGAAACAAGGAGTGAGACCAATGTAGCTGGCACCTTTTCGAAGCTTACCATGTGCAGAAGAGGTCCAGCAGCACTTTTCTTCCTGGCCCTCTCCCTGTGGTAGGAGAGTCCAATCATTCGTGCACTAAAAACTGGGCAGCCGGACGGCCTGGAGCAGGCATCAAGGATGTATTCAAATGCACTTTGAGGTGGGAAAGCAAGGAGTGAGAGCAATACAGGTGGCACCTTTTCGAAGCTTACAATGTGCAGAAGAGATCCAGCAGCATCATTCATTTGTGGCTCTTCGCCTGTGGGAGCAGAGTCCAATCATTCGTGCACTGAAAACTGGGCAGCCTTACGGCCTGGAGCGGGCATCAAGGATGTATTCAAATGCACTTTGAGGTGGGAAACAAGGAGTGAGACCAATGCAGGTGGCACCGTTTCGAAGCTTACCGTGTGCAGAAGAGATCCAGCAGCATCTTTCTCTCCTGGCACTTCGCCTGTGGGAGCAGAGTGCAATCATTCGTGCACTGAAAACTTGGCAGCCGGCCAGCCTGCAGCAGGCATCAAGGATGTATTCAAATGCCCTTGGAGGTGGGAAAGCAAGGAGTGAGAGCAATACAGGTGGCACCGTTGCAAAGCTTTCCGTGTGCAGAAGAGGTCCAGCAGCACTTTTCATTCCTGGCCCTTTCCCTGTGGAAGCAGAGTCCAATCATTCGTGCACTGAAAATTGGGCAGCCGGACGGCCTGGAGCAGGCATCAAGGATGTATTCAAATGCACTTTGAGGTGGGAAAGCAAGGAGTGAGAGCAATACAGGTGGCACCGTTGCGAAGCTTACCGTGCGCAGGAGAGGTTCAGCAGCATCTTTCAGTCCTGGCTCTTCGCCTGTGGGAGCAGAGTCCAATCATTCGTGCACTGAAAATTGGGCAGCCGGACGGCCTGGAGCAGGCTTCAAGGATGTATTCAAATGCACTTTGAGGTGGGAAATCAAGGAGTGAGAGCAATACAGGTGGCACCGTTGCGAAGCTTACCGTGTGCAGGAGAGGTTCAGCAGCATCTTTCAGTCCTTTCTCTTCGCCTGTGGGAGCAGAGTCCACTCATTCGTGCACTGAAAACTGGGCAGCCAGACGGCCTGGAGCAGGCATCATGGATGTATTCAAATGCACTTTGAGGTGGGAAAGCAAGGAGTGAGAGCAATACAGGTGGCACCTTTGCGAAGCTTACCATGTTTAGAAGAGATCCAGCAGCATCTTTCAGTCCTGGCACTTCGCCTGTGGGAGCAGAGTCCAATCATTCGTGCACTGAAAACTGGGCAGCTGGACGGCCTGGAGCAGGCATCAAGGATGTATTCAAATGCACTTTGAGGTTGGAGACAAGGACTGAGACCAATGCAGGTGGCACCGTTGCGAAGCTTACCATGTGCAGAAGAGGTCCAGCAGCACTTTTCATTCCTGGCCCTCTCCCTGTGGTAGGAGAGTCCAATCATTCGTGCACTAAAAACTGGGCAGCCGGACGGCCTGGAGCAGGCATCAAGGATGTATTCATATGCACTTTGAGGTGGGAAAGCAAGGAGTGAGAGCAATACAGGTGGCACCTTTGCGAAGCTTACCATGTGCAGACGAGATCCAGCAGCATCATTCATTTGTGGCTCTTCGCCTGTGGGAGCAGAGTCCAATCATTCGTGCACAGAAAACTGGGCAGCCGGACGGCCTGGAGCAGGCATCAAGGATGTATTCAAATGCACTTTGAGGTGGGAAATCAAGGAGTGAGAGCAATACAGGTGGCACCGTTGCGAAGCTTAACGTGTGCAGGAGAGGTCCAACAGCAACTTTCAGTCCTGGCTCTTCGCCTGTCGGAGCGGAGTCCAAACATTCGTGCCCTGAAACCTGGGCAGCCGGACGGCCTGGGGCAGGCATCAAGGATGTATTCAAATGCACTTTGAGGTGGGAAAGAAATGACTGAGAGCAATACAGGTGGCACCGTTGCGAAGCTTACCGTGTGCAGAACAGATCCAGCAGCATGTTTTAGCACTGGCTCTTCGCCTGTGGCAGCAGAGTCCAATCATTCGTGCACTGAAAACTGGGCAGCTGGACGGCATGGAGCAGGCATCAAGGATGTATTCAAATGCACTTTGAGGTTGGAAACAAGGAGTGAGACCAATGCAGGTGGCAAATTTGCAAAGCTTACCATGTGCAGAAGAGGTCCAGCAGCACTTTTCATTCCTGGCCCTTTCCCTGTGGAAGCAGAGTGCAATAATTCGTACACTGAAACCTGGGCGGCCGGACGGCCTGGAGCAGGCATCAAGGATGTATTCAAATGCACTTTGAGGTGGGAAAGCAAGGAGTGAGAGCAATACAGGTGGCACCGTTGCAAAGCTTTCTGTGTGCAGAAGAGGTCCAGCAGCATCTTTCAGTCCTGGCTCTTCGCCTGTGGCAGGAGAGTCCAATCATTCGTGCACTGAAAACTGGGCAGCCGGACGGCGTGGAGCAGGCATCAAGGATGTATTCAAATGCACTTTGAGGTGGGAAATCAAGGAGTGAGAGCAATACAGGTGGCACCATTGCGAAGCTTCCCGTGTGCAGGAGAGGTCCAGCAGCAACTTTCAGTCCTGGCTCTTCGCCTGTCGGAGCGGAGTCCAAACATTCGTGCCCTGAAACCTTGGCAGCCGGCCAGCCTGGAGCAGGCATCAAGGATGTATTCAAATGCACTTTGAGGTCGGAAAGCAAGGAGTGAGAGCAATACAGGTGGCACCGTTGCGAAGCTTACCATGTGCAGGAGAGGTTCAGCAGCATCTTTCAGTCCTGGCTCTTCGCCTGTGGGAGCAGAGTCCAATCATTCGTGCACTGAAAACTGGGCAGCCGGACAGCCTGGAGCAGGCATCATGGATGTATTCAAATGCACTTTGAGGTGGGAAAGCAAGGAGTGAGAGCAATACAGGTGGCACCTTTGCGAAGCTTACCATGTGCAGAAGAGATCCAGCAGCATCATTCAGTCCTGGCACTTCGACTGTGGCAGCAGAGTCCAATCATTCGTGCACTGAAAACTGGGCAGCAGGACGGCCTGGAGCAGCCATCAAGGATGTATTCAAATGCACTTTGAGGTGGAAAAGCAAGGAGTGAGAGCAATACAGGTGGCACCTTTGCGAAGCTTACCATGTGCAGAAGAGATCCAGCAGCATCATTCTGTCCTGGCACTTCGCCTGTGGGAACAGAGTCCAATAATTCGTGCACTGAAAACTGGGCAGCCGGCCAGCCTGGAGCAGGCATCAAGGATGTATTCAAATGCCCTTTGAGGTGGGAAAGCAAGAAGCGAGAGCAATACAGGTGGCACCGTTGCAAAGCTTTCTGTGTGCAGAAGAGGTCCAGCAGCATCTTTCAGTCCTGGCACTTCGCCTGTGTAAGCAGAGTCCAATCATTCGTGCACTGAAAACTGGGCAGCAGGACGGCCTGGAGCAGGCATCAAGGATGTATTCAAATGCACTTTGAGGTGGGAAAGCAAGGAGTGAGACCAATACAGGTGGCACCTTTGCGAAGCTTACCATGTGCAGAAGAGATCCAGCAGCATCATTCATTTGTGGCTCATCGCCTGTGGGAGCAGAGTCCAATCATTCGTGCACTGAAAACTGGGCAGCCGGACGGCCTGGAGCAGGCATCAAGGATGTATTCAAATGCACTTTGAGGTGGGAAACAAGGAGTGAGACCAATGCAGGTGGCACCGTTGCGAAGCTTACAGTGTGCAGAACAGATCCAGCAGCATGTTTTAGCACTGGCCCTTCGCCTGTGGCAGGAGAGTCCAATCATTCTTGCACTGAAAACTGGGCAGCCGGACGGCCTGGAGCAGGCATCAAGGATGTATTCAAATGCACTTTGAGGTTGGAAACAAGGAGTGAGACCAATGCAGGTGGCAACTTTGCAAAGCTTACCATGTGCAGAAGAGGTCCAGCAGCACTTTTCATTCCTGGCCCTTTCCCTGTGGAAGCAGAGTGCAATCATTCGTGCACTGAAAACTGGGCAGCCTTACGGCATGGAGCAGGCATCAAGGATGTATTCAAATGCACTTTGAGTTGGGAAACAAGGAGTAAGACCAATGCAGGTGGCACCGTTGCGAAGCTTACCGTATGCAGAAGAGATCCAGCAGCATCTTTCAGTCCTGGCTCTTCGCCTGTGGCAGGAGAGTCCAATCATTCGTGCACTGAAAACTTGGCAGCCGGCCAGCCTGGAGCAGGCATCAAGGATGTATTCAAATGCCCTTGGAGGTGGGAAAGCAAGGAGTGAGAGCAATACAGGTGGCACCGTTGCAAAGCTTTCCGTGTGCAGAAGAGGTCCAGCAGCATCTTTCAGTCCTGGCACTTCGCCTGTGGCAGCACAGTCCAATCATTCGTGCACTGAAAACTGGGCAGCAGGACGGCCTGGAGCAGGCATCAAGGATGTATTCAAACGCCCTTTGAGGTGGGAAAGCAAGGAGTGAGAGCAATGCAGGTGGCACCTTTGCGAAGCTTACCATGTGCAGAGGAGATCCAGCAGCATCATTCATTTGTGGCTCTTTGCCTGTGGGAGCAGAGTCCAATCATTCGTGCACCGAAAACTGGGCAGCCGGACGGCCTGGGGCAGGCATCAAGGATGTATTCAAATGCCCGTTGAGGTGGGAAAGCAATGAGTGAGAGCAATACAGGTGTCACCGTTGCAAAGCTTACCGTATGCAGAAGAGATCCAGCAGCATCTTTGACTCCTGGCTCTTCGCCTGTGGGAGCAGAGTCCAATTATTCGTGCACTGAAAACTGGGCAGCTGGACGGCCTGGAGCAGGCATCAAGGATGTATTCAAATGCACTTTGAGGTGGGAAATCAAGGAGTGAGAGCAATACAGGTGGCACCGTTGCGAAGCTTACCGTGTGCAGGAGAGGTCCAGCAGCAACTTTCAGTCCTGGCTCTTCGCGTGTCGGAGCGGAGTCCAAACATTCGTGCCCTGAAACCTGGGCAGCCGGCCAGCCTGGAGCAGGCATCAAGGATGTATTCAAATGCACTTTGAGGTGGGAAAGCAAGGAGTGAGAGCAATACAGGTGGCACCGTTGCGAAGCTTACCATGTGCAGGAGAGTTTTAGAAGCATCTTTCAGTCCTGGCTCTTCGCCTGTGGGAGCAGAGTCCAATCATTCGTGCACTGAAAACTGGGCAGCCGGACGGCCTGGAGCAGGCATCATGGATGTATTCAAATGCACTTTGAGGTGGGAAAGATATGACTGAGAGCAATACAGGTGGCACCTTTGCGAAGCTTACCATGTGCAGAAGAGATCCAGCAGCATCATTCATTTGTGGCTCTTCGCCTGTCGGAGCAGAGTCCAATCATTCGTGCACTGAAAACTGGGCAGCTGGACGGCCTGGAGCAGGCATCAAGGATGTATTCAAATGCACTTTGAGGTGGGAAACAAGGACTGAGACCAATGCAGGTGGCACCGTTGCGAAGCTTGCCGTTTGCAGAACAGATCCAGCAGGATGTTTTAGCACTGGCTCTTCCCTGTGGCAGCAGAGTCCAATCATTCGTGCAATGAAAACTGGGCAGCCGGACGGCCTGGAGCAGGCATCAAGGATGTATTCAAATGCACTTTGAGGTTGGAAACAAGGAGTGAGACCAATGCAGGTGGCACCTTTTCGAAGCTTACCATGTGCAGAAGAGGTCCAGCAGCACTTTTCATTCCTGGCCCTCTCCCTGTGGTCGGAGAGTCCAATCATTCGTGCACTAAAAACTGGGCAGCCGGACGGCCTGGAGCAGGCATCAAGGATGTATTCAAATGCACTTTGAGGTGGGAAAGCAAGGAGTGAGAGCAATAAATGTGGCACCTTTGCGAAGCTTACCACGTGCAGAGGAGATCCAGCAGCATCATTCATTTGTGGCTCTTTGCCTGTGGGAGCAGAGTCCAATCATTCGTGCACCGAAAACTGGGCAGCCGGACGGCCTGGGGCAGGCATCAAGGATGTATTCAAATGCACTTTGAGGTGGGAAAGAAATGACTGAGAGCAATACAGGTGGCACCGTTGCGAAGCTTACCGTGTGCAGAACAGATCCAGCAGCATGTTTTAGCACTGGCTCTTCGCCTGTGGCAGCAGAGTCCAAACATTCGTGCCCTGAAACCTGGGCAGCCGGCCAGCCTGGAGCAGGCATCAAGGATGTATTCAAATGCACTTTGAGGTGGGAAAGCAAGGAGTGAGAGCAATACAGGTGGCACCGTTGCGAAGCTTACCATGTGCAGGAGAGGTTCAGCAGCGTCTTTCAGTCCTGGCTCTTCGCCTGTGGGAGCAGAGTCCAATCATTCGTGCACTGAAAACTGGGCAGCCAGACGGCCTGGAGTAGGCATCATGGATGTATTCAAATGCACTTTGAGGTGGGAAAGCAAGGAATGAGAGCAATACAGGTGGCACCTTTGCGAAGCTTACCATGCGCAGAAGAGATCCAGCAGCATCATTCAGTCCTGGCACTTCGCCTGTGGGAGCAGAGTCCAATCATTCGTGCACTGAAAACTGGGCAGCTGGACGGCCTGGAGCAGGCATCAAGGATGTATTCAAATGCACTTTGAGGTGGGAAACAAGGACTGAGACCAACGCAGGAGGCACCGTTGCGAAGCTTACCGTATGCAGAAGAGATCCAGCAGCATCTTTCAGTCCTGGCTCTTCGCCTGTGGGATCAGAGTCCAATCATTTGTGCACTGAAAATTGGGCAGCCAGACAGCCTGGAGCAGGCATCAAGGATGTATTCAAATGCACTTTGAGGTGGGAAAGCAAGGAGTGAGAGCAATACAGGTGGCACCTTTGCGAAGCTTACCATGTGCAGAAGAGATCCAGCAGCATCATTCATTTGTGGCTCTTCGCCTGTGGGAGCAGAGTCCAATCATTCGTGCACTGAAAACTGGGCAGCCGGACGGCCTGGAGCAGGCATCAAGGATGTATTCAAATGCACTTTGAGGTGGGAAATCAAGGAGTGAGAGCAATACAGGTGGCACCGTTGCGAAGCTTACCGTGTGCAGGAGAGGTCCAGCAGCAACTTTCAGTCCTGGCTCTTCGCCTGTGGGAGCAGAGTCCAATCATTCGTGCACTGAAAACTGGGCAGCCGGACGGCCTGGAGCAGGCATCAAGGATGTATTCAAATGCACTTTGAGGTGGGAAAGCAAGGAGTGAGAGCAATAAAGGTGGCACCGTTGCGAAGCTTACCATGTGCAGGAGAGGTTCAGAAGCATCTTTCAGTCCTGGCTCTTCGCCTGTGGGAGCAGAGTCCAATCATTCGTGCACTGAAAACTGGGCAGCCGGACGGCCTGGAGCAGGCATCATGGATGTATTCAAATGCACTTTGAGGTGGGAAAGCAAGGAGTGAGAGCAATACAGGTGGCACCTTTGCGAAGCTTACCATGTGCAGAAGAGATCCAGCAGCATCATTCATTTGTGGCTCTTCGCCTGTGGCAGGAGAGTCCAATCATTCGTGCACTGAAAACTGGGCAGCCGGACGGCCTGGAGCAGGCATCAAGGATGTATTCAAATGCACTTTGAGGTGGGAAACAAGGAGTGAGACCAATGCAGGTGGCACCGTTGCGAAGCTTACAGTGTGCAGAAGAGATCCAGCAGCATATTTTAGCACTGGCCCTTCGCCTGTGGCAGGAGAGTCCAATCATTCTTGCACTGAAAACTGGGCAGCCGGACGGCCTGGAGCAGGCATCAAGGATGTATTCAAATGCACTTTGAGGTTGGAAACAAGGAGTGAGACCAATGCAGGTGGCAACTTTGCAAAGCTTACCATGTGCAGAAGAGGTCCAGCAGCACTTTTCATTCCTGGCCCTTTCCCTGTGGAAGCAGAGTGCAATCATTCGTGCACTGAAAACTGGGCAGCCTTACGGCATGGAGCAGGCATCAAGGATGTATTCAAATGCACTTTGAGTTGGGAAACAAGGAGTGAGACCAATGCAGGTGGCACCGTTGCGAAGCTTACCGTATGCAGAAGAGATCCAGCAGCATCTTTCAGTCCTGGCTCTTCGCCTGTGGCAGGAGAGTCCAATCATTCGTGCACTGAAAACTTGGCAGCCGGCCAGCCTGGAGCAGGCATCAAGGATGTATTCAAATGCCCTTGGAGTTGGGAAAGCAAGGAGTGAGAGCAATACAGGTGGCACCGTTGCAAAGCTTTCCGTGTGCAGAAGAGGTCCAGCAGCATCTTTCAGTCCTGGCACTTCGCCTGTGGCAGCACAGTCCAATCATTCGTGCACTGAAAACTGGGCAGCAGGACGGCCTGGAGCAGGCATCAAGGATGTATTCAAACGCCCTTTGAGGTGGGAAAGCAAGGAGTGAGAGCAATAAAGGTGGCACCTTTGCGAAGCTTACCATGTGCAGAGGAGATCCAGCAGCATCATTCATTTGTGGCTCTTTGCCTGTGGGAGCAGAGTCCAATCATTCGTGCACCGAAAACTGGGCAGCCGGACGGCCTGGGGCAGGCATCAAGGATGTATTCAAATGCCCGTTGAGGTGGGAAAGCAATGAGTGAGAGCAATACAGGTGTCACCGTTGCAAAGCTTACCGTATGCAGAAGAGATCCAGCAGCATCTTTGAGTCCTGGCTCTTCGCCTGTGGGAGCAGAGTCCAATTATTCGTGCACTGAAAACTGGGCAGCTGGACGGCCTGGAGCAGGCATCAAGGATGTATTCAAATGCACTTTGAGGTGGGAAATCAAGGAGTGAGAGCAATACAGGTGGCACCGTTGCGAAGCTTACCGTGTGCAGGAGAGGTCCAGCAGCAACTTTCAGTCCTGGCTCTTCGCCTGTCGGAGCGGAGTCCAAACATTCGTGCCCTGAAACCTGGGCAGCCGGCCAGCCTGGAGCAGGCATCAAGGATGTATTCAAATGCACTTTGAGGTGGGAAAGCAAGGAGTGAGAGCAATACAGGTGGCACCGTTGCGAAGCTTACCATGTGCAGGAGAGTTTTAGAAGCATCTTTCAGTCCTGGCTCTTCGCCTGTGGGAGCAGAGTCCAATCATTCGTGCACTGAAAACTGGGCAGCCGGACGGCCTGGAGCAGGCATCATGGATGTATTCAAATGCACTTTGAGGTGGGAAAGATATGACTGAGAGCAATACAGGTGGCACCTTTGCGAAGCTTACCATGTGCAGAAGAGATCCAGCAGCATCATTCATTTGTGGCTCTTCGCCTGTCGGAGCAGAGTCCAATCATTCGTGCACTGAAAACTGGGCAGCTGGACGGCCTGGAGCAGGCATCAAGGATGTATTCAAATGCACTTTGAGGTGGGAAACAAGGTCTGAGACCAATGCAGGTGGCACCGTTGCGAAGCTTGCCGTGTGCAGAACAGATCCAGCAGGATGTTTTAGCACTGGCTCTTCCCTGTGGCAGCAGAGTCCAATCATTCGTGCAATGAAAACTGGGCAGCCGGACGGCCTGGAGCAGGCATCAAGGATGTATTCAAATGCACTTTGAGGTTGGAAACAAGGAGTGAGACCAATGCAGGTGGCACCTTTTCGAAGCTTACCATGTGCAGAAGAGGTCCAGCAGCACTTTTCATTCCTGGCCCTCTCCCTGTGGTCGGAGAGTCCAATCATTCGTGCACTAAAAACTGGGCAGCCGGACGGCCTGGAGCAGGCATCAAGGATGTATTCAAATGCACTTTGAGGTGGGAAAGCAAGGAGTGAGAGCAATAAATGTGGCACCTTTGCGAAGCTTACCACGTGCAGAGGAGATCCAGCAGCATCATTCATTTGTGGCTCTCTGCCTGTGGGAGCAGAGTCCAATCATTCGTGCACCGAAAACTGGGCAGCCGGACGGCCTGGGGCAGGCATCAAGGATGTATTCAAATGCACTTTGAGGTGGGAAAGAAATGACTGAGAGCAATACAGGTGGCACCGTTGCGAAGCTTACCGTGTGCAGAACAGATCCAGCAGCATGTTTTAGCACTGGCTCTTCGCCTGTGGCAGCAGAGTCCAAACATTCGTGCCCTGAAACCTGGGCAGCCGGCCAGCCTGGAGCAGGCATCAAGGATGTATTCAAATGCACTTTGAGGTGGGAAAGCAAGGAGTGAGAGCAATACAGGTGGCACCGTTGCGAAGCTTACCATGTGCAGGAGAGGTTCAGCAGCGTCTTTCAGTCCTGGCTCTTCGCCTGTGGGAGCAGAGTCCAATCATTCGTGCACTGAAAACTGGGCAGCCAGACGGCCTGGAGTAGGCATCATGGATGTATTCAAATGCACTTTGAGGTGGGAAAGCAAGGAGTGAGAGCAATACAGGTGGCACCTTTGCGAAGCTTACCATGCGCAGAAGAGATCCAGCAGCATCATTCAGTCCTGGCACTTCGCCTGTGGGATCAGAGTCCAATCATTTGTGCACTGAAAATTGGGCAGCCAGACGGCCTGGAGCAGGCATCAAGGATGTATTCAAATGCACTTTGAGGTGGGAAAGCAAGGAGTGAGAGCAATACAGGTGGCACCTTTGCAAAGCTTACCATGTGCAGAAGAGATCCAGCAGCATCATTCATTTGTGGCTCTTCGCCTGTGGGAGCAGAGTCCAATCATTCGTGCACTGAAAACTGGGCAGCCGGACGGCCTGGAGCAGGCATCAAGGATGTATTCAAATGCACTTTGAGGTGGGAAATCAAGGAGTGAGAGCAATACAGGTGGCACCGTTGCGAAGCTTACCGTGTGCAGGAGAGGTCCAGCAGCAACTTTCAGTCCTGGCTCTTCGCCTGTCGGAGCGGAGTCCAAACATTCGTGCCCTGAAACCTGGGAAGCCGGCCAGCATGGAGCAGGCATCAAGGATGTATTCAAATGCACTTTGAGGTGGGAAAGCAAGGAGTGAGAGCAATACAGGTGTCACCGTTGCGAAGCTTACCATGTGCAGAAGAGGTCCAGCAGCACTTTTCATTCCTGGCCCTCTCCCTGTGCTAGGAGAGTCCAATCATTCGTGCACTGAAAACTGGGCAGCCTTACGGCCTGGAGCAGGCATCAAGGATGTATTCAAATGCACTTTGAGGTGGAAAAGCAAGGAGTGAGAGCAATACAGGTGGCACCTTTGCGAAGCTTACCATGTGCAGAAGAGATCCAGAAGCATCATTCATTTGTGGTTCTTCGCCTGTGGGAGCAGAGTCCAATCATTCGTGTACTGAAAACTGGGCAGCCGGACGGCCTGGAGGAGGCATCAAGGATGTATTCAAACGCACTTTGAGGTGGGAAACAAGGAGTGAGACCAATGCAGGTGGCACCGTTTCGAAGCTTACCGTGTGCAGAAGAGATCCAGCAGCATCTTTCAGTCCTGGCTCTTCCCTGTGGCAGCAGAGTCCAATCATTCGTGCACTGAAAACTGGGCAGCCGGCCAGCCTGGAGCAGGCATCAAGGATGTATTCAAATGCCCTTTGAGGTGGGAAAGCAAGAAGTGAGAGCAATACAGGTGGCACCGTTGCAAAGCTTTCTGTGTGCAGAAGAGGTCCAGCAGCATCTTTCAGTCCTGGCACTTCGCCTGTGTAAGCAGAGTCCAATCATTCGTGCACTGAAAACTGGGCAGCAGGACGGCCTGGAGCAGGCATCAAGGATGTATTCAAATGCACTTTGAGGTGGCAAAGAAAGGAGTGAGAGCAATACAGGTGGCACCGTTGCAAAGCTTTCCGTGTGCAGAAGAGGTCCAGCAGCATCTTTCAGTCCTGGCACTTCGCCTGTGGCAGCACAGTCCAATCATTCGTGCACTGAAAACTGGGCAGCAGGACGGCCTGGAGCAGGCATCAAGGATGTATTCAAATGCCCTTTGAGGTGGGAAAGCAAGGAGTGAGAGCAATAAAGGTGGCACCTTTGCGAAGCTTACCATGTGCATAGGAGATCCAGCAGCATCATTCATTTGTGGCTCTATGCCTGTGGGAGCAGAGTCCAATCATTCGTGCACCGAAATCTGGGAAGCCGGACGGCCTGGGGCAGGCATCAAGGATGTATTCAAATGCACTTTGAGGTGGGAAAGAAATGACTGAGAGCAATACAGGTGGCACCGTTGCGAAGCTTACCGTGTGCAGAACAGATCCAGCAGCATGTTTTAGCACTGGCTCTTCGCCTGTGGCAGCAGAGTCCAATCATTCGTGCACTGAAAACTGGGCAGCCGGACGGCATGGAGCAGGCATCAAGGATGTATTCAAATGCACTTTGAGGTTGGAAACAAGGAGTGAGACCAATGCAGGTGGCAAATTTGCAAAGCTTACCATGTGCAGAAGAGGTCCAGCAGCACTTTTCATTCCTGGCCCTCTCCCTGTGGTAGGAGAGTCCAATCATTCGTGCACTAAAAACTGGGCAGCCGGACGGCCTGGAGCAGGCATCAAGGATGTATTCAAATGCACTTTGAGGTGGGAAAGCAAGGAGTGAGAGCAATACAGGTGGCACCTTTGCGAAGCTTACCATGTGCAGAAGAGATCCAGCAGCATCATTCATTTGTGGCTCTTCGCCTGTGGGAGCAGAGTCCAATCATTCGTGCACTGAAAACTGGGCAGCCGGACGGCCTGGAGCAGGCATCAAGGATGTATTCAAATGCACTTTGAGGTGGGAAATCAAGGAGTGAGAGCAATACAGGTGGCACCATTGCGAAGCTTACCGTGTGCAGGAGAGGTCCAGCAGCAACTTTCAGTCCTGGCTCTTCGCCTGTCGGAGCGGAGTCCAAACATTCGTGCCCTGAAACCTGGACAGCCGGCCAGCCTGGAGCAGGCATCAAGGATGTATTCAAATGCACTTTGAGGTGGGAAAGCAAGGAGTGAGAGCAATACAGGTGGCACCGTTGCGAAGCTTACCATGTGCAGGAGAGGTTCAGCAGCATCTTTCAGTCCTGGCTCTTCGCCTGTGGGAGCAGAGTCCAATCATTCGTGCACTGAAAACTGGGCAGCCGGACGGCCTGGAGCAGGCATCATGGATGTATTCAAATGCACTTTGAGGTGGGAAAGCAAGGAGTGAGAGCAATACAGGTGGCACCTTTGCGAAGCTTACCATGTGCAGAAGAGATCCAGCTGCATCATTCAGTCCTGGCACTTCGCCTGTGGCAGCAGAGTCCAATCATTCGTGCACTGAAAACTGGGCAGCTGGACGGCCTGGAGCAGGCATCAAGGATGTATTCAAATGCACTTTGAGGTGGAAAAGCAAGGAGTGAGAGCAATACAGGTGGCACCTTTGCGAAGCTTACCATCTGCAGAAGAGATCCAGCAGCATCATTCAGTCCTGGCACTTCGCCTGTGGGAGCAGAGTCCAATCATTCGTGCACTGAAAACTGGGCAGCCTTACGGCCTGGAGCAGGCATCAAGGATGTATTCAAATGCCCTTGGAGGTGGGAAACAAGGAGTGAGACCAATGCAGGTGGCACCGTTTCGAAGCTTACCGTGTGCAGAAGAGATCCAGCAGCATCTTTCAGTCCTGGCACTTCGCCTGTGGCAGCAGAGTCCAATCATTCGTGCACTGAAAACTGGGCAGCCGGCCAGCCTGGAGCAGGCATCAAGGATGTATTCAAATGCCCTTTGAGGTGGGAAAGCAAGAAGTGAGAGCAATACAGGTGGCACCGTTGCAAATCTTACCATGTGCAGAAGAGGTCCAGCAGCACTTTTCATTCCTGGCCCTCTCCCTGTGGTAGGAGAGTACAAACATTCGTGCAGTGAAAACTGGGCAGCTGGACGGCCTGGAGCAGGCATCAAGGATGTATTCAAATGCACTTTGAGGTGGAAAAGCAAGGAGTGAGAGCAATGCAGGTGGCACCTTTGCGAAGCTTACCGTTGCAGAAGAGATCCAGCAGCATCTTTCAGTCCTGGCTCTTCGCCTGTGGGAGCAGAGTCCAATCATTCGTGCACTGAAAACTGGGCAGCCGGACAGCCTGGAGCGGGCATCAAGGATGTATTCAAATGCACTTTGAGGTGGGAAAGAAATGACTGAGAGCAATACAGGCGGCACCGTTGCGAAGCTTACCGTGTGCAGAAGAGATCCAGCAGCATCTTTCAGTGCTGGCACTTCGCCTGTGGCAGCAGAGTCCAATCATTCGTGCACTGAAAACTGGGCAGCCGGCCAGCCTGGAGCAGGCATCAAGGATGTATTCAAATGCCCTTTGAGGTGGGAAAGCAAGAAGTGAGAGCAATACAGGTGGCACCGTTGCAAAGCTTTCTGTGTGCAGAAGAGGTCCAGCAGCATCTTTCAGTCCTGGCTCTTCGCCTGTGTAAGCAGAGTCCAATCATTCGTGCACTGAAAACTGGGCAGCAGGACGGCCTGGAGCAGGCATCAAGGATGTATTCAAATGCACTTTGAGGTGGGAAATCAAGGAGTGAGAGCAATACAGGTGGCACCGTTGCGAAGCTTACCGTGTGCAGGAGAGGTCCAGCAGCAACTTTCAGTCCTGGCTCTTCGCCTGTCGGAGCGGAGTCCAAACATTCGTGCCCTGAAACCTGGGCAGCCTTCCAGACTGGAGCAGGCATCAAGGATGTATTCAAATGCACTTTGAGGTGGGAAAGCAAGGAGTGAGAGCAATACAGGTGGCACCGTTGCGAAGCTTACCATGTGCAGGAGAGGTTCAGAAGCATCTTTCAGTCCTGGCTCTTCGCCTGTGGGAGCAGAGTCCAATCATTCGTGCACTGAAAACAGGGCAGCCGGACGGCCTGGAGCAGGCATCATGGATGTATTCAAATGCACTTTGAGGTGGGAAAGCAAGGAGTGAGAGCAATAAAGGTGGAACCTTTGCGAAGCTTACCATGTGCAGAAGAGATCCAGCAGCATCATTCATTTGTGGCTCTTCGCCTGTGGCAGGAGAGTCCAATCATTCGTGCACTGAAAACTGGGCAGCCGGACGGCCTGGAGCAGGCATCAAGGATGTATTCAAATGCACTTTGAGGTGGGAAACAAGGAGTGAGACCAATGCAGGTGGCACCGTTGCGAAGCTTACAGTGTGCAGAACAGATCCAGCAGCATGTTTTTGCACTGGCCCTTCGCCTCTGGCAGGAGAGTCCAATCATTCTTGCACTGAAAACTGGGCTGCCGGACGGCCTGGAGCAGGCATCAAGGATGTATTCAAATGCACTTTGAGGTTGGAAACAAGGAGTGAGACCAATGCAGGTGGCAACTTTGCAAAGCTTACCATGTGCAGAAGAGGTCCAGCAGCACTTTTCATTCCTGGCCCTTTCCCTGTGGAAGCAGAGTGCAATCATTCGTGCACTGAAAACTGGGCAGCCGGACGGCATGGAGCAGGCATCAAGGATGTATTCAAATGCACTTTGAGTTGGGAAACAAGGAGTGAGACCAATGCAGGTGGCACCGTTGCGAAGCTTACCGTATGCAGAAGAGATCCAGCAGCAACTTTCAGTCCTGGCTCTTCGCCTGTGGCAGGAGAGTCCAATCATTCGTGCACTGAAAACTGGGCAGCCGGACGGCCTGGAGCAGGCATCAAGGATGTATTCAAATGCCCTTTGAGGTGGGAAAGCAAGGACTGAGAGCAATACAGGTGGCACCGTTGCGAAGTTTACCGCGTGCAGAAGAGGTCCAGCAGCATCTTTCAGTCCTGGCTCTTCGCCTGTGGGAGCAGAGTGCAATCATTCGTGCACTGAAAACTTGGCAGCCGGCCAGCCTGGAGCAGGCATCAAGGATGTATTCAAATGCCCTTGGAGGTGGGAAAGCAAGGAGTGAGAGCAATACAGGTGGCACCGTTGCAAAGCTTTCCGTGTGCAGAAGAGGTCCAGCAGCATCTTTCAGTCCTGGCACTTCGCCTGTGGCAGCACAGTCCAATCATTCGTGCACTGAAAACTGGGCAGCAGGACGGCCTGGAGCAGGCATCAAGGATGTATTCAAATGCACTTTGAGGTGGGAAAGCAAGGAGTGAGAGCAATAAAGGTGGCACCTTTGCGAAGCTTACCATGTGCAGAGGAGATCCAGCAGCATCATTCATTTGTGGCTCTTTGCCTGTGGGAGCAGAGTCCAATCATTCGTGCACCGAAAACTGGGCAGCCGGACGGCCTGGGGCAGGCATCAAGGATGTATTCAAATGCACTTTGAGGTGGGAAAGAAATGACTGAGAGCAATACAGGTGGCACCGTTGCGAAGCTTACCGTGTGCAGAACAGATCCAGCAGCATGTTTTAGCACTGGCTCTTCGCCTGTGGCAGCAGAGTCCAATCATTCGTGCACTGAAAACTGGGCAGCCGGACGGCATGGAGCAGGCATCAAGGATGTATTCAAATGCACTTTGAGGTTGGAAACAAGGAGTGAGACCAATGCAGGTGGCAAATTTGCAAAGCTTACCATGTGCAGAAGAGGCCCAGCAGCACTTTTCATTCCTGGCCCTTTCCCTGTGGAAGCAGAGTGCAATCATTCGTGCACTGAAAACTGGGCGGCCGGACGGCCTGGAGCAGGCATCAAGGATGTATTCAAATGCCCGTTGAGGTGGGAAAGCAACGAGTGAGAGCAATACAGGTGTCACCGTTGCAAAGCTTACCGTATGCAGAAGAGATCCAGCAGCATCTTTGAGTCCTGGCTCTTCGCCTGTGGGAGCAGAGTCCAATCATTCGTGCACTGAAAATTGGGCAGCCGGACGGCCTGGAGCAGGCATCAAGGATGCATTCAAATGCACTTTGAGGTGGGAAATCAAGGAGTGAGAGCAATACAGGTGGCACCGTTGCGAAGCTTACCGTGTGCAGGAGAGGTCCAGCAGCAACTTTCAGTCCTGGCTCTTCGCCAGTGGGAGCAGAGTCCAATCATTCGTGCACTGAAAACTGGGTAGCCGGACGGCCTGGAGCAGGCATCATGGATGTATTCAAATGCACTTTGAGGTGGGAAAGCAAGGAGTGAGAGCAATACAGGTGGCACCTTTGCGAAGCTTACCATGTGCAGAAGAGATCCAGCAGCATCATTCATTTGTGGCTCTTCGCCTGTGGGAGCAGAGTCCAATCATTCGTGCACTGAAAACTGGGCAGCTGGACGGCCTGGAGCAGGCATCAAGGATGTATTCAAATGCACTTTGAGGTGGGAAAGAAATGACTGAGAGCAATACAGGTGGCACCGTTGCGAAGCTTACCGTGTGCAGAAGAGATCCAGCAGCATGTTTTAGCACTGGCTCTTCGCCTGTGGCAGCAGAGTCCAATCATTCGTGCACTGAAAACTGGGCAGCCGGACGGCCTGGAGCAGGCATCACGGATGTATTCAAATGCACTTTGAGGTGGGAAAGCAAGGAGTGAGAGCAATACAGGTGGCACCTTTGCGAAGCTTACCATGTGCAGAAGAGGTCCAGCAGCACTTTTCATTCCTGGCCATCTCCCTGTGGTAGGAGAGTCCAATCATTCGTGCACTGAAAACTTAGCAGCCGGCCAGCCTGGAGCAGGCATCAAGGATGTATTCAAATGCACTTTGAGGTGGGAAACAAGGACTGAGACCAATGCAGGTGGCACCGTTGCGAAGCTTGCCGTGTGCAGAACAGATCCAGCAGCATCATTCATTTGTGGCTCTTCGACTGTGGGAGCAGAGTCCAATCATTCGTGCACTGAAAACTGGGCAGCCTTATGGCCTGGAGCGGGCATCAAGGATGTATTCAAATGCGCTTTGAGGTGGGAAAGCAAGGAGTGAGAGCAATAGAGGTGGCACCTTTTCGAAGCTTACCATGTGCAGAAGAGATCCAGCAGCATCATTCATTTGTGGCTCTTCGCCTGTGGGAGCAGAGTGCAATCATTCGTGCACTGAAAACTGGGCAGCCTTACGGCCTGGAGCGGGCATCAAGGATGTATTCAAATGCACTTTGAGTTGGGAAACAAGGAGTGAGACCAATGCAGGTGGCACCGTTGCGAAGCTTACCGTATGCAGAAGAGATCCAGCAGCATCTTTCAGTCCTGGCTCTTCGCCTGTGGCAGGAGAGTCCAATCATTCGTGCACTGAAAACTGGGCAGCAGGACGGCCTGGAGCAGGCATCAAGGATGTATTCAAATGCCCTTGGAGGTGGGAAAGCAAGGAGTGAGAGCAATACAGGTGGCACCGTTGCAAAGCTTTCCGTGTGCAGAAGAGGTCCAGCAGCATCTTTCAGTCCTGGCACTTCGCCTGTGGCAGCACAGTCCAATCATTCGTGCACTGAAAACTGGGCAGCAGGACGGCCTGGAGCAGGCATCAAGGATGTATTCAAACGCCCTTTGAGGTGGGAAAGCAAGGAGTGAGAGCAATAAAGGTGGCACCTTTGCGAAGCTTACCATGTGCAGGAGAGTTTTAGAAGCATCTTTCAGTCCTGGCTCTTCGCCTGTGGGAGCAGAGTCCAATCATTCGTGCACTGAAAATTGGGCAGCCGGACGGCCTGGAGCAGGCATCATGGATGTATTCAAATGCACTTTGAGGTGGGAAAGATATGACTGAGAGCAATACAGGTGGCACCTTTGCGAAGCTTACCATGTGCAGAAGAGATCCAGCAGCATCATTCATTTGTGGCTCTTCGCCTGTGGGAGCAGAGTCCAATCATTCGTGCACTGAAAACTGGGCAGCTGGACGGCCTGGAGCAGGCATCAAGGATGTATTCAAATGCACTTTGAGGTGGGAAACAAGGACTGAGACCAATGCAGGTGGCACCGTTGCGAAGCTTGCCGTGTGCAGAACAGATCCAGCAGTATGTTTTAGCACTGGCCCTTCCCTGTGGCAGCAGAGTCCAATCATTCGTGCAATGAAAACTGGGCAGCCGGACGGCCTGGAGCAGGCATCAAGGATGTATTCAAATGCACTTTGAGGTTGGAAACAAGGAGTGAGACCAATGCAGGTGGCACCTTTTCGAAGCTTACCATGTGCAGAAGAGGTCCAGCGGCACTTTTCATTCCTGGCCCTCTCCCTGTGGTCGGAGAGTCCAATCATTCGTGCACTAAAAACTGGGCAGCCGGACGGCCTGGAGCAGGCATCAAGGATGTATTCAAATGCACTTTGAGGTGGGAAAGCAAGGAGTGAGAGCAATAAAGGTGGCACCTTTGCGAAGCTTACCACGTGCAGAGGAGATCCAGCAGCATCATTCATTTGTGGCTCTTTGCCTGTGGGAGCAGAGTCCAATCATTCGTGCACCGAAAACTGGGCAGCCGGACGGCCTGGGGCAGGCATCAAGGATGTATTCAAATGCACTTTGAGGTGGGAAAGAAATGACTGAGAGCAATACAGGTGGCACCGTTGCGAAGCTTACGGTGTGCAGAACAGATCCAGCAGCATGTTTTAGCACTGGCTCTTCGCCTGTGGCAGCAGAGTCCAAACATTCGTGCCCTGAAACCTGGGCAGCCGGCCAGCCTGGAGCAGGCATCAAGGATGTATTCAAATGCACTTTGAGGTGGGAAAGCAAGGAGTGAGAGCAATACAGGTGGCACCGTTGCGAAGCTTACCATGTGCAGGAGAGGTTCAGCAGCGTCTTTCAGTCCTGGCTCTTCGCCTGTGGTAGCAGAGTCCAATCATTCGTGCACTGAAAACTGGGCAGCCAGACGGCCTGTAGTAGGCATCATGGATGTATTCAAATGCACTTTGAGGTGGGAAAGCAAGGAGTGAGAGCAATACAGGTGGCACCTTTGCGAAGCTTACCATGTGCAGAAGAGATCCAGCAGCATCATTCAGTCCTGGCACTTCGCCTGTGGGAGCAGAGTCCAATCATTCGTGCACTGAAAACTGGGCAGCTGGACGGCCTGGAGCAGGCATCAAGGATGTATTCAAATGCACTTTGAGGTGGGAAACAAGGACTGACACCAACGCAGGTGGCACCGTTGCGAAGCTTACCGTATGCAGAAGAGATCCAGCAGCATCTTTCAGTCCTGGCTCTTCGCCTGTGGGAGCAGAGTCCAATCATTTTTGCACTGAAATTTGGACAGCCAGACGGCCTGGAGCAGGCATCAAGGATGTATTCAAATGCACTTTGAGGTGGGAAAGCAAGGAGTGAGAGCAATACAGGTGGCACCTTTGCGAAGCTTACCATGTGCAGAAGAGATCCAGCAGCATCATTCATTTGTGGCTCTTCGCCTGTGGGAGCAGAGTCCAATCATTCGTGCACTGAAAACTGGGCAGCCGGACGGCCTGGAGCAGGCATCAAGGATGTATTCAAATGCACTTTGAGGTGGGAAATCAAGGAGTGAGAGCAATACAGGTGGCACCGTTGCGAAGCTTACCGTGTGCAGGAGAGGTCCAGCAGCAACTTTTAGTCCTGGCTCTTCGCCTGTCGGAGCGGAGTCCAAACATTCGTGCCCTGAAACCTGGGCAGCCGGCCAGCATGGAGCAGGCATCAAGGATGTATTCAAATGCACTTTGAGGTGGGAAAGCAAGGAGTGAGAGCAATACAGGTGGCACCGTTGCGAACCTTACCATGTGCAGAAGAGGTCCAGCAGCACTTTTCATTCCTGGCCCTCTCCCTGTGGTAGGAGAGTCCAATCATTCGTGCACTGAAAACTGGGCAGCCTTACGGCCTGGAGCAGGCATCAAGGATGTATTCAAATGCACTTTGAGGTGGAAAAGCAAGGAGTGAGAGCAATACAGGTGGCACCTTTGCGAAGCTTACCATGTGCAGAAGAGATCCAGAAGCATCATTCATTTGTGGTTCTTCGCCTGTGGGAGCAGAGTCCAATCATTCGTGTACTGAAAACTGGGCAGCCGGACGGCCTGGAGCAGGCATCAAGGATGTATTCAAACGCACTTTGAGGTGGGAAACAAGGAGTGAGACCAATGCAGGTGGCACCGTTTCGAAGCTTAGCGTGTGCAGAAGAGATCCAGCAGCATCTTTCAGTCCTGGCTCTTCCCTGTGGCAGCAGAGTCCAATCATTCGTGCACTGAAAACTAGGCAGCCGGCCAGCCTGGAGCAGGCATCAAGGATGTATTCAAATGTCCTTTGAGGTGGGAAAGCAAGAAGTGAGAGCAATACAGGTGGCACCGTTGCAAAGCTTTCTGTGTGCAGAAGAGGTCCAGCAGCATCTTTCAGTCCTGGCACTTCGCCTGTGTAAGCAGAGTCCAATCATTCGTGCACTGAAAACTGGGCAGCAGGACGGCCTGGAGCAGGCATCAAGGATGTATTCAAATGCACTTTGAGGTGGGAAAGAAAGGAGTGAGAGCAATACAGGTGGCACCGTTGCAAAGCTTTCCGTGTGCAGAAGAGGTCCAGCAGCATCTTTCAGTCCTGGCACTTCGCCTGTGGCAGCACAGTCCAATCATTCGTGCACTGAAAACTGGGCAGCAGGACGGCCTGGAGCAGGCATCAAGGATGTATTCAAATGCCCTTTGAGGTGGGAAAGCAAGGAGTGAGAGCAATAAAGGTGGCACCTTTGCGAAGCTTACCATGTGCATAGGAGATCCAGCAGCATCATTCATTTGTGGCTCTTTGCCTGTGGGAGCAGAGTCCAATCATTCGTGCACCGAAAACTGGGAAGCCGGACGGCCTGGGGCAGGCATCAAGGATGTATTCAAATGCACTTTGAGGTGGGAAAGAAATGACTGAGAGCAATACAGGTGGCACCGTTGCGAAGCTTACCGTGTGCAGAACAGATCCAACAGCATGTTTTAGTACTGGCTCTTCGCCTGTGAGAGCAGAGTCCAATCATTCGTGCACTGAAAACTGGGCAGCCGGACGGCATGGAGCAGGCATCAAGGATGTATTCAAATGCACTTTGAGGTTGGAAACAAGGAGTGAGACCAATGCAGGTGGCAAATTTGCAAAGCTTACCATGTGCAGAAGAGGTCCAGCAGCACTTTTCATTCCTGGCCCTCTCCCTGTGGTAGGAGAGTCCAATCATTCGTGCACTAAAAACTGGGCAGCCGGACGGCCTGGAGCAGGCATCAAGGATGTATTCAAATGCACTTTAAGGTGGGAAAGCAAGGAGTGAGAGCAATACAGGTGGCACCTTTTCGAAGCTTACCATCTGCAGAAGAGATCCAGCAGCATCATTCATTTGTGGCTCTTCGCATGTGGGAGCAGAGTCCAATCATTCGTGCACTGAAAACTGGGCAGCCGGTTGGCCTGGAGCGGGCATCAAGGATGTATTCAAATGCACTTTGAGGTGGGAAACAAGGAGTGAGAGCAATGCAGGTGGCACCGTTTCGAAGCTTACCTTGTGCAGAAGAGAACCAGCAGCATGTTTCAGTCCTGGCACTTCGCCTGAGGCAGCAGAGTCCAATCATTCGTGCACTGAAAACTGGGCAGCCGGCCAGCCTGGAGCAGGCATCAAGGATGTATTCAAATGCCCTTTGAGGTGGGAAAGGAAGAAGTGAGAGCAATACAGGTGGCACCGTTGCAAAGCTTACCATGTGCAGAAGAGGTCCAGCAGCACTTTTCATTCCTGGCCCTCTCCCTGTGGTAGGAGAGTCCAATCATTCGTGCACTGAAAACTGGGCAGCTGGACGGCCTGGAGCAGGCATCAAGGATGTATTCAAATGCACTTTGAGGTGGGAAACAAGGACTGAGACCAATGCAGGTGGCACCGTTGCGAAGCTTGCCGTGTGCAGAACAGATCCAGCAGCATCTTTCAGTCCTGGCTCTTCGCCTGTGGGAGCAGAGTCCAATCATTCGTGCACTGAAAACTGGGCAGCCGGTTGGCCTGGAGCGGGCATCAAGGATGTATTCAAATGCACTTTGAGGTGGGAAAGTAATGACTGAGAGCAATACAGGCGGCACCGTTGCGAAGCTTACCGTGTGCAGAAGAGATCCAGCAGCATCTTTCAGTGCTGGCACTTCGCCTGTGGCAGCAGAGTCCAATCATTCGTGCACTGAAAACTGGGCAGCCGGCCAGCCTGGAGCAGGCATCAAGGATGTATTCAAATGCCCTTTGAGGTGGGAAAGCAAGAAGTGAGAGCAATACAGGTGGCACCGTTGCAAAGCTTTCTGTGTGCAGAAGAGTTCCAGCAGCATCTTTCAGTCCTGGCTCTTCGCCTGTGTAAGCAGAGTCCAATCATTCGTGCACTGAAAACTGGGCAGCAGGACGGCCTGGAGCAGGCATCAAGGATGTATTCAAATGCACTTTGAGGTGGGAAAGCAAGGAGTGAGAGCAATACAGGTGGCACCTTTGCGAAGCTTACCATGTGCAGAAGAGATCCAGCAGCATCATTCATTTGTGGCTCTTCGCCTGTGGGAGCAGAGTCCAATCATTCGTGCACTGAAAACTGGGCAGCCGGACGGCCTGGAGCAGGCATCAAGGATGTATTCAAATGCACTTTGAGGTGGGAAATCAAGGAGTGAGAGCAATACAGGTGGCACCATTGCGAAGCTTACCGTGTGCAGGAGAGGTCCAGCAGCAACTTTCAGTCCTGGCTCTTCGCCTGTCGGAGCGGAGTCCAAACATTCGTGCCCTGAAACCTGGACAGCCGGCCAGCATGGAGCAGGCATCAAGGATGTATTCAAATGCACTTTGAGGTGGGAAAGCAAGGAGTGAGAGCAATACAGGTGGCACCGTTGCGAAGCTTACCATGTGCAGGAGAGGTTCAGCAGCATCTTTCAGTCCTGGCTCTTCGCCTGTGGGAGCAGAGTCCAATCATTCGTGCCCTGAAAACTGGGCAGCCGGACGGCCTGGAGCAGGCATCATGGATGTATTCAAATGCACTTTGAGGTGGGAAAGCAAGGAGTGAGAGCAATACAGGTGGCACCTTTGCGAAGCTTACCATGTGCAGAAGAGATCCAGCTGCATCATTCAGTCCTGGCACTTCACCTGTGGCAGCAGAGTCCAATCATTCGTGCACTGAAAACTGGGCAGCTGGACGGCCTGGAGCAGGCATCAAGGATGTATTCAAATGCACTTTGAGGTGGAAAAGCAAGGAGTGAGAGCAATACAGGTGGCACCTTTGCGAAGCTTACCATGTGCAGAAGAGATCCAGCAGCATCATTCAGTCCTGGCACTTCGCCTGTGGGAGCAGAGTCCAATCATTCGTGCACTGAAAACTGGGCAGCTGGACGGCCTGGAGCAGGCATCAAGGATGTATTCAAATGCCCTTTGAGGTGGGAAACAAGGAGTGAGACCAATGCAGGTGGCACCGTTTCGAAGCTTACCGTGTGCAGAAGAGATCCAGCAGAATCTTTCAGTCCTGGCACTTCGCCTGTGGCAGCAGAGTCCAATCATTCGTGCACTGAAAACTGGGCAGCCGGCCAGCCTGGAGCAGGCATCAAGGATGTATTCAAATGCCCTTTGAGGTGGGAAAGCAAGAAGTGAGAGCAATACAGGTGGCACCGTTGCAAATCTTACCATGTGCAGAAGAGGTCCAGCAGCACTTTTCATTCCTGGCCCTCTCCCTGTGGTAGGAGAGTACAAACATTCGTGCACTGAAAACTGGGCAGCTGGACGGCCTGGAGCAGGCATCAAGGATGTATTCAAATGCACTTTGAGGTGGAAAAGCAAGGAGTGAGAGCAATGCAGGTGGCACCTTTGCGAAGCTTACCGTTGCAGAAGAGATCCAGCAGCATCTTTCAGTCCTGGCTCTTCGCCTGTGGGAGCAGAGTCCAATCATTCGTGCACTGAAAACTGGGCAGCCGGCCAGCCTGGAGCAGGCATCAAGGATGTATTCAAATGCCCTTTGAGGTGGGAAAGCAAGAAGTGAGAGCAATACAGGTGGCACCGTTGCAAAGCTTTCTGTGTGCAGAAGAGGTCCAGCAGCATCTTTCAGTCCTGGCTCTTCGCCTGTGTAAGCAGAGTCCAATCATTCGTGCACTGAAAACAGGGCAGCAGGACGGCCTGGAGCAGGCATCAAGGATGTATTCAAATGCACTTTGAGGTGGGAAATCAAGGAGTGAGAGCAATACAGGTGGCACCGTTGCGAAGCTTACCGTGTGCAGGAGAGGTCCAGCAGCAACTTTCAGTCCTGGCTCTTCGCCTGTCGGAGCGGAGTCCAAACATTCGTGCCCTGAAACCTGGGCAGCCGGCCAGCCTGGAGCAGGCATCAAGGATGTATTCAAATGCACTTTGAGGTGGGAAAGCAAGGAGTGAGAGCAATACAGGTGGCACCGTTGCGAAGCTTACCATGTGCAGGAGAGGTTCAGAAGCATCTTTCAGTCCTGGCTCTTCGCCTGTGGGAGCAGAGTCCAATCATTCGTGCACTGAAAACAGGGCAGCCGGACGGCCTGGAGCAGGCATCATGGATGTATTCAAATGCACTTTGAGGTGGGAAAGCAAGGAGTGAGAGCAATAAAGGTGGCACCTTTGCGAAGCTTACCATGTGCAGAAGAGATCCAGCAGCATCATTCATTTGTGGCTCTTCGCCTGTGGCAGGAGAGTCCAATCATTCGTGCACTGAAAACTGGGCAGCCGGACGGCCTGGAGCAGGCATCAAGGATGTATTCAAATGCACTTTGAGGTGGGAAACAAGGAGTGAGACCAATGCAGGTGGCACCGTTGCGAAGCTTACAGTGTGCAGAACAGATCCAGCAGCATGTTTTTGCACTGGCCCTTCGACTCTGGCAGGAGAGTCCAATCATTCTTGCACTGAAAACTGGGCTGCCGGACGGCCTGGAGCAGGCATCAAGGATGTATTCAAATGCACTTTGAGGTTGGAAACAAGGAGTGAGACCAATGCAGGTGGCAACTTTGCAAAGCTTACCATGTGCAGAAGAGGTCCAGCAGCACTTTTCATTCCTGGCCCTTTCCCTGTGGAAGCAGAGTGCAATCATTCGTGCACTGAAAACTGGGCAGCCGGACGGCATGGAGCAGGCATCAAGGATGTATTCAAATGCACTTTGAGTTGGGAAACAAGGAGTGAGACCAATGCAGGTGGCACCGTTGCGAAGCTTACCGTATGCAGAAGAGATCCAGCAGCATCTTTCAGTCCTGGCTCTTCGCCTGTGGCAGGAGAGTCCAATCATTCGTGCACTGAAAACTGGGCAGCCGGACGGCCTGGAGCAGGCATCAAGGATGTATTCAAATGCCCTTTGAGGTGGGAAAGCAAGGACTGAGAGCAATACAGGTGGCACCGTTGCGAAGTTTACCGCGTGCAGAAGAGGTCCAGCAGCATCATTCATTTGTGGCTCTTTGCCTGTGGGAGCAGAGTCCAATCATTCGTGCACTGAAAACTGGGCAGCCGGACGGCCTGGGGCAGGCATCAAGGATGTATTCAAATGCACTTTGAGGTGGGAAAGAAATGACTGAGAGCAATACAGGTGGCACCGTTGCGAAGCTTACCGTGTGCAGAACAGATCCAGCAGCATGTTTTAGCACTGGCTCTTCGCCTGTGGCAGCAGAGTCCAATCATTCGTGCACTGAAAACTGGGCAGCCGGACGGCCTGGAGCAGGCATCAAGGATGTATTCAAATGCACTTTGAGGTTGGAAACAAGGAGTGAGACCAATGCAGGTGGCAAATTTGCAAAGCTTACCATGTGCAGAAGAGGCCCAGCAGCACTTTTCATTCCTGGCCCTTTCCCTGTGGAAGCAGAGTGCAATCATTCGTGCACTGAAAACTGGGCGGCCGGACGGCCTGGAGCAGGCATCAAGGATGTATTCAAATGCCCGTTGAGGTGGGAAAGCAACGAGTGAGAGCAATACAGGTGTCACCGTTGCAAAGCTTACCGTATGCAGAAGAGATCCAGCAGCATCTTTGAGTCCTGGCTCTTCGCCTGTGGGAGCAGAGTCCAATCATTCGTGCACTGAAAATTGGGCAGCCGGACGGCCTGGAGCAGGCATCAAGGATGCATTCAAATGCACTTTGAGGTGGGAAATCAAGGAGTGAGAGCAATACAGGTGGCACCGTTGCGAAGCTTACCGTGTGCAGGAGAGGTCCAGCAGCAACTTTCAGTCCTGGCTCTTCGCCTGTGGGAGCAGAGTCCAATCATTCGTGCACTGAAAACTGGGCAGCTGGACGGCCTGGAGCAGGCATCAAGGATGTATTCAAATGCACTTTGAGGTGGGAAAGCAAGGAGTGAGAGCAATACAGGTGGCACCGTTGCGAAGCTTACCGTGTGCAGAAGAGATCCAGCAGCATGTTTTAGCACTGGCTCTTCGCCTGTGGCAGCAGAGTCCAATCATTCGTGCACTGAAAACTGGGCAGCCGGACGGCCTGGAGCAGGCATCATGGATGTATTCAAATGCACTTTGAGGTGGGAAAGCAAGGAGTGAGAGCAATACAGGTGGCACCTTTGCGAAGCTTACCATGTTCAGAAGAGGTCCAGCAGCACTTTTCATTCCTGGCCATCTCCCTGTGGTAGGAGAGTCCAATCATTCGTGCACTGAAAACTTGGCAGCCGGTCAGCCTGGAGCAGGCATCAAGGATGTATTCAAATGCACTTTGAGGTGGGAAAGCAAGGAGTGTGAGCAATACAGGTGGCACCGTTCGAAGTTTACCGCGTGCAGAAGAGATCCAGCAGCATCATTCATTTTTGGCTCTTCGACTGTGGGAGCAGAGTCCAATCATTCGTGCACTGAAAACTGGGCAGCCTTATGGCCTGGAGCGGGCATCAAGGATGTATTCAAATGCGCTTTGAGGTGGGAAAGCAAGGAGTGAGAGCAATACAGGTGGCACCTTTTCGAAGCTTACCATGTGCAGAAGAGATCCAGCAGCATCATTCATTTGTGGCTCTTCGCCTGTGGGAGCAGAGTGCAATCATTCGTGCACTGAAAACTGGGCAGCCTTACGGCCTGGAGCGGGCATCAAGGATGTATTCAAATGCACTTTGAGGTGGGAAACAAGGAGTGAGACCAATGCAGGTGGCACCGTTTCGAAGCTTACCGTGTGCAGAAGAGATCCAGCAGCATCTTTCTCTCCTGGCACTTCGCCTGTGGGAGCAGAGTGCAATCATTCGTGCACTGAAAACTTGGCAGCCGGCCAGCCTGGAGCAGGCATCAAGGATGTATTCAAATGCCCTTGGAGGTGGGAAAGCAAGGAGTGAGAGCAATACAGGTGGCACCGTTGCAAAGCTTTCCGTGTGCAGAAGAGGTCCAGCAGCATCTTTCAGTCCTGGCACTTCGCCTGTGGCAGCACAGTCCAATCATTCGTGCACTGAAAACTGGGCAGCAGGACGGCCTGGAGCAGGCATCAAGGATGTATTCAAATGCCCTTTGAGGTGGGAAAGCAAGGAGTGAGAGCAATAAAGGTGGCACCTTTGCGAAGCTTACCATGTGCAGAGGAGATCCAGCAGCATCATTCATTTGTGGCTCTTTGCCTGTGGGAGCAGAGTCCAATCATTCGTGCACCGAAAACTGGGCAGCCGGACGGCCTGGGGCAGGCATCAAGGATGTATTCAAATGCACTTTGAGGTGGGAAAGAAATGACTGAGAGCAATACAGGTGGCACCGTTGCGAAGCTTACCGTGTGCAGAACAGATCCAGCAGCATGTTTTAGCACTGGCTCTTCGCCTGTGGCAGCAGAGTCCAATCATTCGTGCACTGAAAACTGGGCAGCCGGACGGCATAGAGCAGGCATCAAGGATGTATTCAAATGCACTTTGAGGTTGGAAACAAGGAGTGAGACCAATGCAGGTGGCAACTTTGCAAAGCTTACCATGTGCAGAAGAGGTCCAGCAGCACTTTTCATTCCTGGCCCTTTCCCTGTGGAAGCAGAGTCCAATCATTCGTGCACTGAAAATTGGGCAGCCGGACGGCCTGGAGCAGGCATCAAGGATGTATTCAAATGCACTTTGAGGTGGGAAAGCAAGGAGTGAGAGCAATACAGGTGGCACCGTTGCGAAGCTTACCGTGTGCAGGAGAGGTCCAGCAGCAACTTTCAGTCCTGGCTCTTCGCCTGTCGGAGCGGAGTCCAAACATTCGTGCCCTGAAACCTGGGCAGCCGGCCAGCCTGGAGCAGGCATCAAGGATGTATTCAAATGCACTTTGAGGTGGGAAAGCAAGGAGTGAGAGCAATACAGGTGGCACCGTTGCGAAGCTTACCATGTGCAGAAGAGGTCCAGCAGCACTTTTCATTCCTGGCCCTCTCCCTGTGGTAGGAGAGTCCAATCATTCGTGCACTAAAAACTGGGCAGCCGGACGGCCTGGACCAGGCATCAAGGATGTATTCAAATGCACTTTGAGGTTGGAAACAAGGAGTGAGACCAATGCAGGTGGCAGCTTTTCGAAGCTTACCATGTGCAGAATAGGTCCAGCAGCACTTTTCATTCCTGGCACTCTCCGTGTGGTAGGAGAGTCCAATCATTCGTGCACTAAAAACTGGGCAGCCGGACGGCCTGGAGCAGGCATCAAGGATGTATTCAAATGCCCTTTTAGGTGGGAAAGCAAGGAGTGAGAGCAATACAGGTGGCACCGTTGCAAAGCTTTCCGTGTGCAGAAGAGGTCCAGCAGCATCTTTCAGTCCTGGCACTTCGCCTGTGGCAGCACAGTCCAATCATTCGTCCACTGAAAACTGGGCAGCAGGACGGCCTGGAGCAGGCATCAAAGATGTATTCAAATGCCCTTTGAGGTGGGAAAGCAAGGAGTGAGAGCAATACAGGTGGCACCTTTGCGAAGCTTACCATGTGCAGAAGAGATCCAGCAGCATCATTCATTTGTGGCTCTTCGCCTGTGGGAGCAGAGTCCAATCATTCGTGCACTGAAAACTGGGCAGCCGGACGGCCTGGAGCAGGCATCAAGGATGTATTCAAATGCACTTTGAGGTGGGAAAGCAAGGAGTGAGAGCAATACAGGTGGCACCGTTGCGAAGCTAACCATGTGCAGGAGAGGTTCAGAAGCATCTTTCAGTCCTGGCTCTTCGCCTGTGGGAGCAGAGTCCAATCATTCGTGCACTGAAAACTGGGCAGCCGGACGGCATGGAGCAGGCATCAAGGATGTATTCAAATGCACTTTGAGGTTGGAAACAAGGAGTGAGACCAATGCAGGTGGCAACTTTGCAAAGCTTACCATGTGCAGAAGAGGTCCAGCAGCACTTTTCATTCCTGGCCCTTTCCCTGTGGAAGCAGAGTCCAATCATTCGTGCACTGAAAATTGGGCAGCCGGACGGCCTGGAGCAGGCATCAAGGATGTATTCAATTGCACTTTGAGGTGGGAAAGCAAGGAGTGAGAGCAATACAGGTGGCACCGTTGCGAAGCTTACCGTGTGCAGGAGAGGTCCAGCAGCAACTTTCAGTCCTGGCTCTTCGCCTGTCGGAGCGGAGTCCAAACATTCGTGCCCTGAAACCTGGGCAGCCGGCCAGCCTGGAGCAGGCATCAAGGATGTATTCAAATGCACTTTGAGGTGGGAAAGCAAGGAGTGAGAGCAATACAGGTGGCACCGTTGCGAAGCTTACCATGTGCAGAAGAGGTCCAGCAGCACTTTTCATTCCTGGCCCTCTCCCTGTGGTAGGAGAGTCCAATCATTCGTGCACTAAAAACTGGGCAGCCGGACGGCCTGGACCAGGCATCAAGGATGTATTCAAATGCACTTTGAGGTGGGAAACAAGGACTGAGACCAATGCAGGTGGCAGCTTTTCGAAGCTTACCATGTGCAGAAGAGGTCCAGCAGCACTTTTCATTCCTGGCACTCTCCGTGTGGTAGGAGAGTCCAATCATTCGTGCACTAAAAACTGGGCAGCCGGACGGCCTGGAGCAGGCATCAAGGATGTATTCAAATGCCCTTTTAGGTGGGAAAGCAAGGAGTGAGAGCAATACAGGTGGCACCGTTGCAAAGCTTTCCGTGTGCAGAAGAGGTCCAGCAGCATCTTTCAGTCCTGGCACTTCGCCTGTGGCAGCACAGTCCAATCATTCGTCCACTGAAAACTGGGCAGCAGGACGGCCTGGAGCAGGCATCAAAGATGTATTCAAATGCCCTTTGAGGTGGGAAAGCAAGGAGTGAGAGCAATACAGGTGGCACCTTTGCGAAGCTTACCATGTGCAGAAGAGATCCAGCAGCATCATTCATTTGTGGCTCTTCGCCTGTGGGAGCAGAGTCCAATCATTCGTGCACTGAAAACTGGGCAGCTGGACGGCCTGGAGCAGGCATCAAGGATGTATTCAAATGCACTTTGAGGTGGGAAAGCAAGGAGTGAGAGCAATACAGGTGGCACCGTTCCGAAGCTAACCATGTGCAGGAGAGGTTCAGAAGCATCTTTCAGTCCTGGCTCTTCGCCTGTGGGAGCAGAGTCCAATCATTCGTGCACTGAAAACTGGGCAGCCGGACGGCCTGGAGCAGGCATCATGGATGTATTCAAATGCACTTTGAGGTGGGAAAGCAAGGGGTGAGAGCAATACAGGTGGCAGCTTTTCGAAGCTTACCATGTGCAGAAGAGGTCCAGCAGCACTTTTCATTCCTGGCCCTCTCCCTGTGGTAGGAGAGTCCAATCATTCGTGCATTAAAAACTGGGCAGCCGGACGGCCTGGAGCAGGCATCAAGGATGTATTCAAATGCACTTTGAGGTGGGAAATCAAGGAGTGAGAGCAATACAGGTGGCACCGTTGCGAAGCTTACCGTGTGCAGGAGAGGTCCAGCAGCAACTTTCAGTCCTGGCTCTTCGCCTGTCGGAGCGGAGTCCAAACATTCGTGCCCTGAAACCTTGGCAGCCGGCCAGCCTGGAGCAGGCATCAAGGATGTATTCAAATGCACTTTGAGGTGGGAAAGCAAGGAGTGAGAGCAATACAGGTGGCACCGTTGCGAAGCTTACCATGTGCAGAAGAGGTCCAGCAGCACTTTTCATTCCTGGCCCTCTCCCTGTGGTAGGAGAGTCCAATCATTCGTGCAGTGAAAACTGGGCAGCCTTACGGCCTGGAGCAGGCATCAAGGATGTATTCAAATGCACTTTGAGGTGGAAAAGCAAGGAGTGAGAGCAATACAGGTGGCACCTTTGCGAAGCTTACCATGTGCAGAAGAGATCCAGCAGCATCATTCATTTGTGGCTCTTCGCCTGTGGGAGCAGAGTCCAATCATTCGTGCACTGAAAACTGGGCAGCCGGAGGGCCTGGAGCGGGCATCAAGGATGTATTCAAATGCACGTTGAGGTGGGAAACAAGGAGTGAGACCAATGCAGGTGGCACCGTTTCGAAGCTTACCGTGTGCAGAAGAGATCCAGCAGCATCTTTCAGTCCTGGCACTTCGCCTGTGGCAGCAGAGTCCAATCATTCGTGCGCTGAAAACTGGGCAGCCGGCCAGCCTGGAGCAGGCATCAAGGATGTATTCAAATGCCCTTGGAGGTGGGAAAGCAAGAAGTGAGAGCAATACAGGTGGCACCGTTGCAAAGCTTTCTGTGTGCAGAAGAGGTCCAGCAGCATCTTTCAGTCCTGGCACTTCGCCTGTGTAAGCAGAGTCCAATCATTCGTACACTGAAAACTGGGCAGCAGGACGGCCTGGAGCAGGCATCAAGGATGTATTCAAATGCACTTTGAGGTGGGAAAGCAAGGAGTGAGAGCAATGCAGGTGGCACCTTTGCGAAGCTTACCATGTGCAGAAGAGATCCAGCAGCATCATTCATTTGTGGCTCTTCGCCTGTGGGAGCAGAGTCCAATCATTCGTGCACTGAAAACTGGGCAGCCGGACGGCCTGGAGCAGGCATCAAGGATGTATTCAAATGCACTTTGAGGTGGGAAATCAAGGAGTGAGAGCAATACAGGTGGCACCGTAGCGAAGCTTACCGTGTGCAGGAGAGGTCCAGCAGCAACTTTCAGTCCTGGCTCTTCGCCTGTGGGAGCAGAGTCCAATCATTCGTGCACTGACAACTGGGCAGCCGGACAGCCTGGAGCAGGCATCATGGATGTATTCAAATGCACTTTGAGGTGGGAAAGCAAGGAGTGAGAGCAATACAGGTGGCACCTTTGCGAAGCTTACCATGTGCAGAAGAGATCCAGCAGCATCATTCAGTCCTGGCACTTCGCCTGTGGGAGCAGAGTCCAATCATTCGTGCACTGAAAACTGGGCAGCCGGACGGCCTGGAGCAGGAATCAAGGATATATTCAAATGCACTTTGAGGTGGGAAACAAGGAGTGAGACCAATGCAGGTGGCACCGTTGCGAAGCTTACCGTATGCAGAAGAGATCCAGCAGCACCTTTCAGTCCTGGCACTTCGCCTGTGGGAGAAGAGTGCAATCATTCGTGCACTGAAAATTTGGCAGCAGGCCAGCCTGGAGCAGGCATCAAGGATGTATTCAAATGCCCTTTGAGGTGGGAAAGCAAGGAGTGAGAGCAATAAAGGTGGCACCTTTGCAAAGCTTACCATGTGCAGAAGAGGTCCAGCAGCACTTTTCATTCCTGGCCCTTTCCCTGTGGAAGCAGAGTGCAATCATTCGTGCACTGAAAACTGGGCGGCCGGACGGCCTGGAGCAGGCATCAAGGATGTATTCAAATGCCCGTTGAGGTGGGAAAGCAACGAGTGAGAGCAATACAGGTGTCACCGTTGCAAAGCTTACCGTATGCAGAAGAGATCCAGCAGCATCTTTCAGTCCTGGCTCTTCGCCTGTGGGAGCAGAGTCCAATCATTCGTGCACTGAAAATTGGGCAGCCGGACGGCCTGGAGCAACCATCAAGGATGTATTCAAATGCACTTTGAGGTGGGAAAGCAAGGAGTGAGAGCAATACAGGTGGCACCGTTGCGAAGCTTACCATGTGCAGGAGAGGTTCAGAAGCATCTTTCAGTCCTGGCTCTTCGCCTGTGGGAGCAGAGTAAAATCATTCGTGCACTGAAAACTGGGCAGCCGGACGGCCTGGAGCAGGCATCATGGATGTATTCAAATGCACTTTGAGGTGGGAAAGCAAGGAGTGAGAGCAATACAGGTGGCACCTTTGCGAAGCTTACCATGTGCAGAAGAGATCCAGCAGCATCATTCATTTGTGGCTCTTCGCCTGTGGCAGGAGAGTCCAATCATTCGTGCACTGAAAACTGGGCAGCCGGACGGCCTGGAGCAGGCTTCAAGGATGTATTCAAATGCACTTTGAGGTTGGAAACAAGGAGTGAGACCAATGCAGGTGGCACCGTTGCGAAGCTTGCCGTGTGCAGAACAGATCCAGCAGCATGTTTTAGCACTGGCTCTTCCCTGTGGCAGCAGAGTCCAATCATTCGTGCACTGAAAACTGGGCAGCTGGACGGCCTGGAGCAGGCATCAAGGATGTATTCAAATGCACTTTGAGGTGGGAAACAAGGACTGAGACCAATGCAGGTGGCACCGTTGCGAAGCTTACCGTGTGCAGAACAGATCCAGCAGCATGTTTTAGCACTGGCTCTTCCCTGTGGCAGCAGAGTCCAATCATTCGTGCACTGAAAACTGGGCAGCCGGACGGCCTGGAGCAGGCATCAAGGATGTATTCAAATGCACTTTGAGGTTGGAAACAAGGAGTGAGACTAATGCAGGTGGCACCTTTTCGAAGCTTACCATGTGCAGAAGAGGTCCAGCAGCACTTTTCATTCCTGGCCCTCTCCCTGTGGTAGGAGAGTCCAATCATTCGTGCACTAAAAACTGGGCAGCCGGACGGCCTGGAGCAGGCATCAAGGATGTATTCATATGCACTTTGAGGTGGGAAAGCAAGGAGTGAGAGCAATACAGGTGGCACCTTTGCGAAGCTTACCATGTGCAGACGAGATCCAGCAGCATCATTCATTTGTGGCTCTTCGCCTGTGGGAGCAGAGTCCAATCATTCGTGCACTGAAAACTGGGCAGCCGGACGGCCTGGAGCAGGCATCAAGGATGTATTCAAATGCACTTTGAGGTGGGAAATCAAGGAGTGAGACCAATACAGGTGGCACCGTTGCGAAGCTTACCGTGTGCAGGAGAGGTCCAGCAGCAACTTTGAGTCCTGGCTCTTTGGCTGTCGGAGCGGAGTCCAAACATTCGTGCCCTGAATCCTGGGCAGCCGGCCAGCCTGGAGCAGGCATCAAGGATGTATTCAAATGCACTTTGAGGTGGGAAACAAGGAGTGAGACCAATGCAGGTGGCACCGTTTCGAAGCTTACCGTGTGCAGAAGAGATCCAGCAGCATCTTTCTCTCCTGGCACTTCGCCTGTGGGAGCAGAGTGCAATCATTCGTGCACTGAAAACTTGGCAGCCGGCCAGCCTGGAGCAGGCATCAAGGATGTATTCAAATGCCCTTGGAGGTGGGAAAGCAAGGAGTGAGAGCAATACAGGTGGCACCGTTGCAAAGCTTTCCGTGTGCAGAAGAGGTCCAGCAGCACTTTTCATTCCTGGACCTTTCCCTGTGGAAGCAGAGTCCAATCATTCGTGCACTGAAAATTGGGCAGCCGGACGGCCTGGAGCAGGCATCAAGGATGTATTCAAATGCACTTTGAGGTGGGAAAGCAAGGAGTGAGAGCAATACAGGTGGCACCGTTGCGAATCTTACCGTGTGCAGGAGAGGTTCAGCAGCATCTTTCAGTCCTGGCTCTTCGCCTGTGGGAGCAGAGTCCAATCATTCGTGCACTGAAAATTGGGCAGCCGGACGGCCTGGAGCAGGCATCAAGGATGTATTCAAATGCACTTTGAGGTGGGAAATCAAGGAGTGAGAGCAATACAGGTGGCACCGTTGCGAAGCTTACCGTGTGCAGGAGAGGTTCAGCAGCATCTTTCAGTCCTGGCTCTTCGCCTGTGGGAGCAGAGTCCACTCATTCGTGCACTGAAAACTGGGCAGCCGGACGGCCTGGAGCAGGCATCATGGATGTATTCAAATGCCCTTTGAGGTGGGAAAGCAAGGAGTGAGAGCAATACAGGTGGCACCTTTGCGAAGCTTACCATGTGCAGAAGAGATCCAGCAGCATCTTTCAGTCCTGGCACTTCGCCTGTGGGAGCAGAGTCCAATCATTCGTGCACTGAAAACTGGGCAGCTGGACGGCCTGGAGCAGGCATCAAGGATGTATTCAAATGCACTTTGAGGTGGGAAACAAGGAGTGAGACCAATGCAGGTGGCACCGTTGCGAAGCTTACCGTGTGCAGAACAGATCCAGCAGCATGTTTTAGCACTGGCTCTTCCCTGTGGCAGCAGAGTCCAATCATTCGTGCACTTAAAACTGGGCAGCCGGACGGCCTGGAGCAGGCATCAAGGATGTATTCAAATGCACTTTGAGGTTGGAAACAAGGAGTGAGACCAATGCAGGTGGCACCTTTTCGAAGCTTACCATGTGCAGAAGAGGTCCAGCAGCACTTTTCATTCCTGGCCCTCTCCCTGTGGTAGGAGAGTCCAATCATTCGTGCACTAAAAACTGGGCAGCCGGACGGCCTGGAGCAGGCATCAAGGATGTATTCATATGCACTTTGAGGTGGGAAAGCAAGGAGTGAGAGCAATACAGGTGGCACCTTTGCGAAGCTTACCATGTGCAGACGAGATCCAGCAGCATCATTCATTTGTGGCTCTTCGCCTGTGGCAGCTGAGTCCAATCATTCGTGCACTGAAAACTGGGCAGCCGGACGGCCTGGAGCAGGCATCAAGGATGTATTCAAATGCACTTTGAGGTGGGAAATCAAGGAGTGAGAGCAATACAGGTGGCACCGTTGCGAAGCTTACCGTGTGCAGGAGAGGTCCAACAGCAACTTTCGGTCCTGGCTCTTCGCCTGTCGGAGCGGAGTCCAAACATTCGTGCCCTGAAACCTGGGCAGCCGGACGGCCTGGGGCAGGCATCAAGGATGTATTCAAATGCACTTTGAGGTGGGAAAGAAATGACTGAGAGCAATACAGGTGGCACCGTTGCGAAGCTTACCGTGTGCAGAACAGATCCAGCAGCATGTTTTAGCACTGGCTCTTCGCCTGTGGCAGCAGAGTCCAATCATTCGTGCACTGAAAACTGGGCAGCCGGACGGCATGGAGCAGGCATCAAGGATGTATTCAAATGCACTTTGAGGTTGGAAACAAGGAGTGAGACCAATACAGGTGGCAAATTTGCAAAGCTTACCATGTGCAGAAGAGGTTCAGCAGCACTTTTCATTCCTGGCCCTTTCCCTGTGGAAGCAGAGTGCAATAATTCGTGCACTGAAACCTGGGCGGCCGGACGGCCTGGAGCAGGCATCAAGGATGTATTCAAATGCACTTTGAGGTGGGAAAGCAAGGAGTGAGAGCAATACAGGTGGCACCGTTGCAAAGCTTTCTGTGTGCAGAAGAGGTCCAGCAGCATCTTTCAGTCCTGGCTCTTCGCCTGTGGCAGCAGAGTCCAATCATTCGTGCACTGAAAACTGGGCAGCCGGACGGCGTGGAGCAGGCATCAAGGATGTATTCAAATGCACTTTGAGGTGGGAAATCAAGGAGTGAGAGCAATACAGGTGGCACCGTTGCGAAGCTTACCGTGTGCAGGAGAGGTCCAGCAGCAACTTTCAGTCCTGGCTCTTCGCCTGTCGGAGCGGAGTCCAAACATTCGTGCCCTGAAACCTGGACAGCCGGCCAGCCTGGAGCAGGCATCAAGGATGTATTCAAATGCACTTTGAGGTGGGAAAGCAAGGAGTGAGAGCAATACAGGTGGCACCTTTGCGAAGCTTACCATGTGCAGGAGAGGTTCAGCAGCGTCTTTCAGTCCTGGCTCTTCGCCTGTGGGAGCAGAGTCCAATCATTCGTGCACTGAAAACTGGGCAGCCGGACGGCCTGGAGCAGGCATCATGGATGTATTCAAATGCACTTTGAGGTGGGAAAGCAAGGAGTGAGAGCAATACAGGTGGCACCTTTTCGAAGCTTACCATGTGCAGAAGAGATCCAGCAGCATCATTCAGTCCTGGCACTTCGCCTGTGGCAGCAGAGTCCAATCATTCGTGCACTGAAAACTGGGCAGCCGGACAGCCTGGAGCAGCCATCAAGGATGTATTCAAATGCACTTTGAGGTGGGAAAGCAAGGAGTGAGAGCAATACAGGTGGCACCTTTGCGAAGCTTACCATGTGCAGAAGAGATCCAGCAGCATCATTCAGTCCTGGCACTTCGCCTGTGGGAACAGAGTCCAATCATTCGTGCACTGAAAACTGGGCAGCTGGACGGCCTGGAGCAGGCATCAAGGATGTATTCAAATGCACTTTGAGGTGGGAAACAAGGAGTGAGACCAATGCAGGTGGCACCGTTTCGAAGCTTACCGTGTGCAGAAGAGATCCAGCAGCATCTTTCAGTCCTGGCACTTCGCCTGTGGCAGCAGAGTCCAATAATTCGTGCACTGAAAACTGGGCAGCCGGCCAGCCTGGAGCAGGCATCAAGGATGTATTCAAATTCCCTTTGAGGTGGGAAAGCAAGAAGCGAGAGCAATACAGGTGGCACCGTTGCAAAGCTTTCTGTGTGCAGAAGAGGTCCAGCAGCATCTTTCAGTCCTGGCACTTCGCCTGTGTAAGCAGAGTCCAATATTCGTGCACTGAAAACTGGGCAGCAGGACGGCCTGGAGCAGGCATCAAGGATGTATTCAAATGCACTTTGAGGTGGGAAAGCAAGGAGTGAGAGCAATACAGGTGGCACCTTTGCGAAGCTTACCATGTGCAGAAGAGATCCAGCAGCATCATTCATTTGTGGCTCATCGCCTGTGGGAGCAGAGTCCAATCATTCGTGCACTGAAAACTGGGCAGCCGGACGGCATGGAGCAGGCATCAAGGATGTATTCAAATGCACTTTGAGGTGGGAAATCAAGGAGTGAGAGCAATACAGGTGGCACCGTTGCGAAGCTTACCGTGTGCAGGAGAGGTCCAGCAGCAACTTTCAGTCCTGGCTCTTCGCCTGTGGGAGCAGAGTCCAATCATTCGTGCACTGAAAATTGGGCAGCCGGACGGCCTGGAGCAGGCATCAAGGATGTATTCAAATGCACTTTGAGGTGGGAAAGCAAGGAGTGAGAGCAATACAGGTGGCACCGTTGCGAAGCTTACCATGTGCAGGAGAGGTTCAGAAGCATCTTTCAGTCCTGGCTCTTCGCCTGTGGGAGCAGAGTCCAATCATTCGTGCACTGAAAACTGGGCAGCCTTACGGCCTGGAGCAGGCATCAAGGATGTATTCAAATGCACTTTGAGGTGGAAAAGCAAGGAGTGAGAGCAATACAGGTGGCACCTTTGCGAAGCTTACCATGTGCAGAAGAGATCCAGAAGCATCATTCATTTGTGGTTCTTCGCCTGTGGGAGCAGAGTCCAATCATTCGTGTACTGAAAACTGGGCAGCCGGACGGCCTGGAGCAGGCATCAAGGATGTATTCAAACGCACTTTGAGGTGTAAAACAAGGAGTGAGACCAATGCAGGTGGCACTGTTTCGAAGCTTACCGTGTGCAGAAGAGATCCAGCAGCATCTTTCAGTCCTGGCTCTTCGCCTGTGGGAGCAGAGTCCAATCATTCGTGCACTGAAAACTGGGCAGCCGGACGGCCTGGAGCAGGCATCATGGATGTATTCAAATGCACTTTGAGGTGGGAAAGCAAGGAGTGAGAGCAATACAGGTGGCACCTTTGCGAAGCTTACCATGTGCAGAAGAGATCCAGCAGCATCATTCATTTGTGGCTCTTCGCCTGTGGCAGGAGAGTCCAATCATTCGTGCACTGAAAACTGGGCAGCCGGACGGCCTGGAGCAGGCATCAAGGATGTATTCAAATGCACTTTGAGGTGGGAAACAAGGAGTGAGACCAATGCAGGTGGCACCGTTGCGAAGCTTACAGTGTGCAGAACAGATCCAGCAGCATGTTTTAGCACTGGCCCTTCGCCTGTGGCAGGAGAGTCCAATCATTCTTGCACTGAAAACTGGGCAGCCGGACGGCCTGGAGCAGGCATCAAGGATGTATTCAAATGCACTTTGAGGTTGGAAACAAGGAGTGAGACCAATGCAGGTGGCAACTTTGCAAAGCTTACCATGTGCAGAAGAGGTCCAGCAGCACTTTTCATTCCTGGCCTTTCCCTGTGGAAGCAGAGTGCAATCATTCGTGCACTGAAAACTGGGCAGCCTTACGGCATGGAGCAGGCATCAAGGATGTATTCAAATGCACTTTGAGTTGGGAAATAAGGAGTGAGACCAATGCAGGTGGCACCGTTGCGAAGCTTACCGTATGCAGAAGAGATCCAGCAGCATCTTTCAGTCCTGGCTCTTCGCCTGTGGCAGGAGAGTCCAATCATTCGTGCACTGAAAACTGGGCAGCCGGACGGCCTGGAGCAGGCATCAAGGATGTATTCAAATGCCCTTTGAGGTGGGAAAGCAAGGACTGAGAGCAATACAGGTGGCACCGTTGCGAAGTTTACCGCGTGCAGAAGAGGTCCAGCAGCATCTTTCAGTCCTGGCACTTCGCCTGTGGGAGCAGAGTCCAATCATTCGTGCACTGAAAACTTGGCAGCCGGCCAGCCTGGAGCAGGCATCAAGGATGTATTCAAATGCCCTTGGAGGTGGGAAAGCAAGGAGTGAGAGCAATACAGGTGGCACCGTTGCAAAGCTTTCCGTGTGCAGAAGAGGTCCAGCAGCATCTTTCAGTCCTGGCACTTCGCCTGTGGCAGCACAGTCCAATCATTCGTGCACTGAAAACTGGGCAGCAGGACGGCCTGGAGCAGGCATCAAGGATGTATTCAAACGCCCTTTGAGGTGGGAAAGCAAGGAGTGAGAGCAATAAAGGTGGCACCTTTGCGAAGCTTACCATGTGCAGAGGAGATCCAGCAGCATCATTCATTTGTGGCTCTTTGCCTGTGGGAGCAGAGTCCAATCATTCGTGCACCGAAAACTGGGCAGGCGGACGGCCTGGGGCAGGCATCAAGGATGTATTCAAATGCACTTTGAGGTTGGAAAGAAATGACTGAGAGCAATACAGGTGGCACCGTTGCGAAGCTTACCGTGTGCAGAACAGATCCAGCAGCATGTTTTAGCACTGGCTCTTCGCCTGTGGCAGGAGAGTCCAATCATTCGTGCACTGAAAACTGGGCAGCCGGACGGCATGGAGCAGGCATCAAGGATGTATTCAAATGCACTTTGAGGTTGGAAACAAGGAGTGAGACCAATGCAGGTGGCAAATTTGCAAAGCTTACCATGTGCAGAAGAGGTCCAGCAACACTTTTCATTCCTGGCCCTTTCCCTGTGGAAGCAGAGTGCAATCATTAATGCACTGAAAACTGGGCGGCCGGACGGCCTGGAGCAGGCATCAAGGATGTATTCAAATGCCCGTTGAGGTGGGAAAGCAATGAGTGAGAGCAATACAGGTGTCACCGTTGCAAAGCTTACCGTATGCAGAAGAGATCCAGCAGCATCTTTGAGTCCTGGCTCTTCGCCTGTGGGAGCAGAGTCCAATCATTCGTGCACTGAAAACTGGGCAGCTGGACGGCCTGGAGCAGGCATCAAGGATGTATTCAAATGCACTTTGAGGTGGGAAATCAAGGAGTGAGAGCAATACAGGTGGCACCGTTGCGAAGCTTACCGTGTGCAGGAGAGGTCCAGCAGCAACTTTCAGTCCTGGCTCTTCGCCTGTCGGAGCGGAGTCCAAACATTCGTGCCCTGAAACCTGGGCAGCCGGCCAGCCTGGAGCAGGCATCAAGGATGTATTCAAATGCACTTTGAGGTGGGAAAGCAAGGAGTGAGAGCAATACAGGTGGCACCGTTGCGAAGCTTACCATGTGCAGGAGAGGTTTAGAAGCATCTTTCAGTCCTGGCTCTTCGCCTGTGAGAGCAGAGTCCAATCATTCGTGCACTGAAAACTGGGCAGCCGGACGGCCTGGAGCAGGCATCATGGATGTATTCAAATGCACTTTGAGGTGGGAAAGAAATGACTGAGAGCAATACAGGTGGCACCTTTGCGAAGCTTACCATGTGCAGAAGAGATCCAGCAGCATCATTCATTTGTGGCTCTTCGCCTGTGGGAGCAGAGTCCAATCATTCGTGCACTGAAAACTGGGCAGCTGGACGGCCTGGAGCAGGCATCAAGGATGTATTCAAATGCACTTTGAGGTTGGAAACAAGGACTGAGACCAATGCAGGTGGCACCGTTGCGAAGTTTGCCGTGTGCAGAACAGATCCAGCAGTATGTTTTAGCACTGGCTCTTCCCTGTGGCAGCAGAGTCCAATCATTCGTGCAATGAAAACTGGGCAGCCGGACGGCCTGGAGCAGGCATCAAGGATGTATTCAAATGCACTTTGAGGTTGGAAACAAGGAGTGAGACCAATGCAGGTGGCACCTTTTCGAAGCTTACCATGTGCAGAAGAGGTCCAGCAGCACTTTTCATTCCTGGCCCTCTCCCTGTGGTAGGAGAGTCCAATCATTCGTGCACTAAAAACTGGGCAGCCGGACGGCCTGGAGCAGGCATCAAGGATGCATTCAAATGCACTTTGAGGTGTTAAAGCAAGGAGTGAGAGCAATACAGGTGGCACCTTTTCGAAGCTTACCATGTGCAGAAGAGATCTAGCAGCATCATTCATTTGTGGCTCTTCGCCTGTGGGAGCAGAGTCCAATCATTCGTGCACTGAAAACTGGGCAGCCTTACGGCCTGGAGCGGGCATCAAGGATGTATTCAAATGCACTTTGAGGTGGGAAACAAGGAGTGAGACCAATGCAGGTGGCACCGTTTCGAAGCTTACCGTGTGCAGAAGAGATCCAGCAGCATCTTTCTCTCCTGGCACTTCGCCTGTGGGAGCAGAGTGCAATCATTCGTGCACTGAAAACTTGGCAGCCGGCCAGCCTGGAGCAGGCATCAAGGATGTATTCAAATGCACTTTGAGGTGGGAAAGCAAGGAGTGAGAGCAATACAGGTGGCACCTTTGCGAAGCTTACCATGTGCAGAAGAGATCCAGAAGCATCATTCATTTGTGGCTCTTCGCCTGTGGGAGCAGAGTCCAATCATTCGTGTACTGAAAACTGGGCAGCCTTACGGCCTGGAGCAGGCATCAAGGATGTATTCAAATGCACTTTGAGGTGGGAAACAAGGAGTGAGACCAATGCAGGTGGCACCGTTTCGAAGCTTACCGTGTGCAGAAGAGATCCAGCAGCATCTTTCAGTCCTGGCACTTCGCCTGTGGCAGCAGAGTCCAATCATTCGTGCACTGAAAACTGGGCAGCCGGCCAGCCTGGAGCAGGCATCAAGGATGTATTCAAATGCCCTTTGAGGTGGGAAAGCAAGAAGTGAGAGCAATACAGGTGGCACCGTTTCAAAGCTTTCTGTGTGCAGAAGAGGTCCAGCAGCATCTTTCAGTCCTGGCACTTCGCCTGTGTAAGCAGAGTCCAATCATTCGTGTACTGAAAACTGGGCAGCAGGACGGCCTGGAGCAGGCATCAAGGATGTATTCAAATGCACTTTGAGGTGGGAAAGCAAGGAGTGAGAGCAATACAGGTGGCACCTTTGCGAAGCTTACCATGTGCAGAAGAGATCCAGCAGCATCATTCATTTGTGGCTCTTCGCCTGTGGCAGGAGAGTCCAATCATTCGTGCACTGAAAACTGGGCAGCCGGACGGCCTGGAGCAGGCATCAAGGATGTATTCAAATGCACTTTGAGGTGGGAAACAAGGAGTGAGACCAATGCAGGTGGCACCGTTGCGAAGCTTACAGTGTGCAGAACAGATCCAGCAGCATGTTTTAGCACTGGCCCTTCGCCTGTGGCAGGAGAGTCCAATCATTCGTGCACTGAAAACTGGGCAGCCGGACGGCCTGGAGCAGGCATCAAGGATGTATTCAAATGCACTTTGAGGTTGGAAACAAGGAGTGAGACCAATGCAGGTGGCAACTTTGCAAAGCTTACCATGTGCAGAAGAGGTCCAGCAGCACTTTTCATTCCTGGCCCTTTCCCTGTGGAAGCAGAGTGCAATCATTCGTGCACTGAAAACTGGGCGGCCGGACGGCATGGAGCAGGCATCAAGGATGTATTCAAATGCACTTTGAGTTGGGAAACAAGGAGTGAGACCAATGCAGGTGGCACCGTTGCGAAGCTTACCATATGCAGAAGAGATCCAGCAGCATCTTTCAGTCCTGGCTCATCGCCTGTGGCAGGAGAGTCCAATCATTCGTGCACTGAAAACTGGGCAGCCGGACGGCCTGGAGCAGGCATCAAGGATGTATTCAAATGCCCTTTGAGGTGGGAAAGCAAGGAGTGAGAGCAATACAGGTGGCACCGTTGCGAAGTTTACCGCGTGCAGAACAGATCCAGCAGCATCTTTCAGTCCTGGCACTTCGCCTGTGGGAGCAGAGTGCAATAATTCATGCACTGAAAACTGGGCAGCCGGCCAGCCTGGAGCAGGCATCAAGGATGTATTCAAATGCCCTTTGAGGTGGGAAAGCAAGAAGTGAGAGCAATACAGGTGGCACCGTTTCAAAGCTTTCTGTGTGCAGAAGAGGTCCAGCAGCATCTTTCAGTCCTGGCACTTCGCCTGTGTAAGCAGAGTCCAATCATTCGTGTACTGAAAACTGGGCAGCAGGACGGCCTGGAGCAGGCATCAAGGATGTATTCAAATGCACTTTGAGGTGGGAAAGCAAGGAGTGAGAGCAATACAGGTGGCACCTTTGCGAAGCTTACCATGTGCAGAAGAGATCCAGCAGCATCATTCATTTGTGGCTCTTCGCTTGTGGGAGCAGAGTCCAATCATTCGTGCACTGAAAACTGGGCAGCCGGACGGCCTGGAGCAGGCATCAAGGATGTATTCAAATGCACTTTGAGGTGGGAAAGCAAGGAGTGAGAGCAATACAGGTGGCACCGTTGCGAAGTTTACCGTGTGCAGGAGAGGTCCAGCAGCAACTTTCAGTCCTGGCTCTTCGCCTGTGGGAGCAGAGTCCAATCATTCGTGCACTGAAAACTGGGCAGCCGGACGGCCTGGAGCAGGCATCATGGATGTATTCACATGCACTTTCAGGTGGGAAATCAAGGAGTGAGAGCAATACAGGTGGCACCTTTGCGAAGCTTACCATGTGCAGAAGAGATCCAGCAGCATCATTCATTTGTGGCTCTTCGCCTGTGGCAGGAGAGTCCAATCATTCGTGCGCTGAAAACTGGGCAGCCGGACGGCCTGGAGCAGGCATCAAGGATGTATTCAAATGCACTTTGAGGTGGGAAACAAGGAGTGAGACCAATGCAGGTGGCACCGTTGCGAAGCTTACAGTGTGCAGAACAGATCCAGCAGCATGTTTTAGCACTGGCCCTTCGCCTGTGGCAGGAGAGTCCAATCATTCGTGCACTGAAAACTGGGCAGCCGGACGGCCTGGAGCAGGCATCAAGGATGTATTCAAATGCACTTTGAGGTTGGAAACAAGGAGTGAGACCAATGCAGGTGGCAACTTTGCAAAGCTTACCATGTGCAGAAGAGGTCCAGCAGCACTTTTCATTCCTGGCCCTTTCCCTGTGGAAGCAGAGTGCAATCATTCGTGCACTGAAAACTGGGCGGCCGGACGGCATGGAGCAGGCATCAAGGATGTATTCAAATGCACTTTGAGTTGGGAAACAAGGAGTGAGACCAATGCAGGTGGCACCGTTGCGAAGCTTACCGTATGCAGAAGAGATCCAGCAGCATCTTTCAGTCCTGGCTCTTCGCCTGTGGCAGGAGAGTCCAATCATTCGTGCACTGAAAACTGGGCAGCCGGACGGCCTGGAGCAGGCATCAAGGATGTATTCAAATGCCCTTTGAGGTGGGAAAGCAAGGAGTGAGAGCAATACAGGTGGCACCGTTGCGAAGTTTACCGCGTGCAGAACAGATCCAGCAGCATCTTTCAGTCCTGGCACTTCGCCTGTGGGAGCAGAGTGCAATAATTCATGCACTGAAAACTTGGCAGCCGGCCAGCCTGGAGCAGGCATCAAGGATGTATTCAAACGCCCTTGGAGGTGGGAAAGCAAGGAGTGAGAGCAATACAGGTGGCACCGTTGCAAAGCTTTCCGTGTGCAGAAGAGGTCCAGCAGCATCTTTCAGTCCTGGCACTTCGCCTGTGGCAGCACAGTCCAATCATTCGTGCACTGAAAACTGGGCAGCCGGCCAGCCTGGAGCAGGCATCAAGGATGTATTCAAATGCCCTTTGAGGTGGGAAAGCAAGGAGTGAGAGCAATAAAGGTGGCACCTTTGCGAAGCTTACCATGTGCAGAGGAGATCCAGCAGCATCATTCATTTGTGGCTCTTTGCCTGTGGGAGCAGAGTCCAATCATTCGTGCACCGAAAACTGGGCAGCCGGACGGCCTGGGGCGGGCATCAAGGATGTATTCAAATGCACTTTGAGGTGGGAAAGAAATGACTGAGAGCAATACAGGTGGCACCGTTGCGAAGCTTACCGTGTGCAGAACAGATCCAGCAGCATGTTTTAGCACTGGCTCTTCGCCTGTGGCAGCAGAGTCCAAACATTCGTGCCCTGAAACCTGGGCAGCCGGCCAGCCTGGAGCAGGCATCAAGGATGTATTCAAATGCACTTTGAGGTGGGAAAGCAAGGAGTGAGAGCAATACAGGTGGCACCGTTGCGAAGCTTACCATGTGCAGGAGAGGTTCAGCAGCATCTTTCAGTCCTGGCTCTTCGCCTGTGGGAGCAGAGTCCAATCATTCGTGCACTGAAAACTGGGCAGCCAGACGGCCTGGAGTAGGCATCATGGATGTATTCAAATGCACTTTGAGGTGGGAAAGCAAGGAGTGAGAGCAATACAGGTGGCACCTTTGCGAAGCTTACCATGTGCAGAAGAGATCCAGCAGCATCATTCAGTCCTGGCACTTCGCCTGTGGGAGCAGAGTCCAATCATTCGTGCACTGAAAACTGGGCAGCTGGACGGCCTGGAGCAGGCATCAAGGATGTATTCAAATGCACTTTGAGGTGGGAAACAAGGACTGAGACCAACGCAGGCGGCACCGTTGCGAAGCTTACCGTATGCAGAAGAGATCCAGCAGCATCTTTCAGTCCTGGCTCTTCGCCTGTGGGAGCAGAGTCCAATCATTCGTGCACTGAAAATTGGGCAGCCAGACGGCCTGGAGCAGGCATCAAGGATGTATTCAAATGCACTTTGAGGTGGGAAAGCAAGGAGTGAGAGCAATACAGGTGGCACCGTTGCGAAGCTTACCGTGTGCAGGAGAGGTCCAGCAGCAACTTTCAGTCCTGGCTCTTCGCCTGTCGGAGCGGAGTCCAAACATTCGTGCCCTGAAACCTGGGCAGCCGGCCAGCATGGAGCAGGCATCAAGGATGTATTCAAATGCACTTTGAGGTGGGAAAGCAAGGAGTGAGAGCAATACAGGTGTCACCGTTGCGAAGCTTACCATGTGCAGAAGAGGTCCAGCAGCACTTTTCATTCCTGGCCCTCTCCCTGTGGTAGGAGAGTCCAATCATTCGTGCACTGAAAACTGGGCAGCCTTACGGCCTGGAGCAGGCATCAAGGATGTATTCAAATGCACTTTGAGGTGGAAAAGCAAGGAGTGAGAGCAATACAGGTGGCACCTTTGCGAAGCTTACCATGTGCAGAAGAGATCCAGAAGCATCATTCATTTGTGGTTCTTCGCCTGTGGGAGCAGAGTCCAATCATTCGTGTACTGAAAACTGGGCAGCCGGACGGCCTGGAGCAGGCATCAAGGATGTATTCAAACGCACTTTGTGGTGGGAAACAAGGAGTGAGACCAATGCAGGTGGCACCGTTTCGAAGCTTACCGTGTGCAGAAGAGATCCAGCAGCATCTTTCAGTCCTGGCTCTTCCCTGTGGCAGCAGAGTCCAATCATTCGTGCACTGAAAACTGGGCAGCCGGACGGCCTGGGGCAGGCATCAAGGATGTATTCAAATGCACTTTGAGGTGGGAAAGAAATGACTGAGAGCAATACAGGTGGCACCGTTGCGAAGCTTACCGTGTGCAGAACAGATCCAGCAGCATGTTTTAGCACTGGCTCTTCGCCTGTGGCAGCAGAGTCCAATCATTCGTGCACTGAAAAATGGGTAGCCGGACGGCATGGAGCAGGCATCAAGGATGTATTCAAATGCACTTTGAGGTTGGAAACAAGGAGTGAGACCAATGCAGGTGGCAACTTTGCAAAGCTTACCATGTGCAGAAGAGATCCAGCAGCACTTTTCATTCCTGGCCCTTTCCCTGTGGAAGCAGAGTGCAATCATTCGTGCACTGAAAACTGGGCAGCCGGACGGCCTGGAGCATGCATCAAGGATGTATTCAAATGCCCGTTGAGGTGGGAAAGCAAGGAGTGAGAGCAATACAGGTGTCACCGTTGCAAAGCTTACCGTATGCAGAAGAGATCCAGCAGCATCTTTCAGTCCTGGCTCTTCGCCTGTGGGAGCAGAGTCCAATCATTCGTGCACTGAAAACTGGGCAGCCGGACGGCCTGGAGCAGGCATCAAGGATGTATTCAAATGCCCTTTGAGGTGGGAAAGCAAGGAGTGAGAGCAATACAGGTGGCACCGTTGCGAAGTTTACCGCGTGCAGAACAGATCCAGCAGCATCTTTCAGTCCTGGCACTTCGCCTGTGGGAGCAGAGTGCAATAATTCATGCACTGAAAACTTGGCAGCCGGCCAGCCTGGAGCAGGCATCAAGGATGTATTCAAACGCCCTTGGAGGTGGGAAAGCAAGGAGTGAGAGCAATACAGGTGGCACCGTTGCAAAGCTTTCCGTGTGCAGAAGAGGTCCAGCAGCATCTTTCAGTCCTGGCACTTCGCCTGTGGCAGCACAGTCCAATCATTCGTGCACTGAAAACTGGGCAGCCGGCCAGCCTGGAGCAGGCATCAAGGATGTATTCAAATGCCCTTTGAGGTGGGAAAGCAAGGAGTGAGAGCAATAAAGGTGGCACCTTTGCGAAGCTTACCATGTGCAGAGGAGATCCAGCAGCATCATTCATTTGTGGCTCTTTGCCTGTGGGAGCAGAGTCCAATCATTCGTGCACCGAAACCTGGGCAGCCGGACGGCCTGGGGCAGGCATCAAGGATGTATTCAAATGCACTTTGAGGTGGGAAAGAAATGACTGAGAGCAATACAGGTGGCACCGTTGCGAAGCTTACCGTGTGCAGAACAGATCCAGCAGCATGTTTTAGCACTGGCTCTTCGCCTGTGGCAGCAGAGTCCAAACATTCGTGCCCTGAAACCTGGGCAGCCGGCCAGCCTGGAGCAGGCATCAAGGATGTATTCAAATGCACTTTGAGGTGGGAAAGCAAGGAGTGAGAGCAATACAGGTGGCACCGTTGCGAAGCTTACCATGTGCAGGAGAGGTTCAGCAGCATCTTTCAGTCCTGGCTCTTCGCCTGTGGGAGCAGAGTCCAATCATTCGTGCACTGAAAACTGGGCAGCCAGACGGCCTGGAGTAGGCATCATGGATGTATTCAAATGCACTTTGAGGTGGGAAAGCAAGGAGTGAGAGCAATACAGGTGGCACCTTTGCGAAGCTTACCATGTGCAGAAGAGATCCAGCAGCATCATTCAGTCCTGGCACTTCGCCTGTGGGAGCAGAGTCCAATCATTCGTGCACTGAAAACTGGGCAGCTGGACGGCCTGGAGCAGGCATCAAGGATGTATTCAAATGCACTTTGAGGTGGGAAACAAGGACTGAGACCAACGCAGGTGGCACCGTTGCGAAGCTTACCGTATGCAGAAGAGTTCCAGCAGCATCTTTCAGTCCTGGCTCTTCGCCTGTGGGAGCAGAGTCCAATCATTCGTGCACAGAAAATTGGGCAGCCAGACGGCCTGGAGCAGGCATCAAGGATGTATTCAAATGCACTTTGAGGTGGGAAAGCAAGGAGTGAGAGCAATACAGGTGGCACCTTTGCGAAGCTTACCATGTGCAGAAGAGATCCAGCAGCATCATTCATTTGTGGCTCTTCGCCTGTGGGAGCAGAGTCCAATCATTCGTGCACTGAAAACTGGGCAGCCGGACGGCCTGGAGCAGGCATCAAGGATGTATTCAAATGCACTTTGAGGTGGGAAATCAAGGAGTGAGAGCAATACAGGTGGCACCGTTGCGAAGCTTACCGTGTGCAGGAGAGGTCCAGCAGCAACTTTCAGTCCTGGCTCTTCGCCTGTCGGAGCGGAGTCCAAACATTCGTGCCCTGAAACCTGGGCAGCCGGCCAGCATGGAGCAGGCATCAAGGATGTATTCAAATGCACTTTGAGGTGGGAAAGCAAGGAGTGAGAGCAATACAGGTGTCACCGTTGCGAAGCTTACCATGTGCAGAAGAGGTCCAGCAGCACTTTTCATTCCTGGCCCTCTCCCTGTGGTAGGAGAGTCCAATCATTCGTGCACTGAAAACTGGGCAGCCTTACGGCCTGGAGCAGGCATCAAGGATGTATTCAAATGCACTTTGAGGTGGAAAAGCAAGGAGTGAGAGCAATACAGGTGGCACCTTTGCGAAGCTTACCATGTGCAGAAGAGATCCAGAAGCATCATTCATTTGTGGTTCTTCGCCTGTGGGAGCAGAGTCCAATCATTCGTGTACTGAAAACTGGGCAGCCGGACGGCCTGGAGCAGGCATCAAGGATGTATTCAAACGCACTTTGAGGTGGGAAACAAGGAGTGAGACCAATGCAGGTGGCACCGTTTCGAAGCTTACCGTGTGCAGAAGAGATCCAGCAGCATCTTTCAGTCCTGGCTCTTCCCTGTGGCAGCAGAGTCCAATCATTCGTGCACTGAAAACTGGGCAGCCGGACGGCCTGGGGCAGGCATCAAGGATGTATTCAAATGCACTTTGAGGTGGGAAAGAAATGACTGAGAGCAATACAGGTGGCACCGTTGCGAAGCTTACCGTGTGCAGAACAGATCCAGCAGCATGTTTTAGCACTGGCTCTTCGCCTGTGGCAGCAGAGTCCAATCATTCGTGCACTGAAAAATGGGCAGCCGGACGGCATGGAGCAGGCATCAAGGATGTATTCAAATGCACTTTGAGGTTGGAAACAAGGAGTGAGACCAATGCAGGTGGCAACTTTGCAAAGCTTACCATGTGCAGAAGAGATCCAGCAGCACTTTTCATTCCTGGCCCTTTCCCTGTGGAAGCAGAGTGCAATCATTCGTGCACTGAAAACTGGGCGGCCGGACGGCCTGGAGCATGCATCAAGGATGTATTCAAATGCCCGTTGAGGTGGGAAAGCAAGGAGTGAGAGCAATACAGGTGTCACCGTTGCAAAGCTTACCGTATGCAGAAGAGATCCAGCAGCATCTTTCAGTCCTGGCTCTTCGCCTGTGGGAGCAGAGTCCAATCATTCGTGCACTGAAAATTGGGCAGCCGGACGGCCTGGAGCAGGCATCAAGGATGTATTCAAATGCACTTTGAGGTGAGAAAGCAAGAAGTGGGAGCAATTCAGGTGGCACCGTTGCGAAGCTTACCATGTGCAGGAGAGGTTCAGAAGCATCTTTCAGTCCTGGCTCTTCGCCTGTGGGAGCAGAGTCCAATCATTCGTGCACTGAAAACTGGGCAGCCTTACGGCCTGGAGCAGGCATCAAGGATGTATTCAAATGCACTTTGAGGTGGGAAACAAGGACTGAGACCAATGCAGGTGGCACCGTTGCGAAGTTTGCCGTGTGCAGAACAGATCCAGCAGCATGTTTTAGCACTGGCTCTTCCCTGTGGCAGCAGAGTCCAATCATTCGTGCAATGAAAACTGGGCAGCCGGACGGCCTGGAGCAGGCATCAAGGATGTATTCAAATGCACTTTGAGGTTGGAAACAAGGAGTGAGACCAATGCAGGTGGCACCGTTGCGAAGCTTACCATGTGCAGAAGAGGTCCAGCAGCACTTTTCATTCCTGGCCCTCTCCCTGTGGTAGGAGAGTCCAATCATTCGTGCACTAAAAACTGGGCAGCCGGACGGCCTGGAGCAGGCATCAAGGATGTATTCAAATGCACTTTGAGGTGGGAAAGCAAGGAGTGAGAGCAATACAGGTGGCACCTTTGCGAAGCTTACCATGTGCAGAAGAGATCCAGCAGCATCATTCATTTGTGGCTCTTCGCCTGTGGGAGCAGAGTCCAATCATTCGTGCACTGAAAACTGTGCAGCCTTACGGCCTGGAGCGGGCATCAAGGATGTATTCAAATGCACTTTGAGGTGGGAAACAAGGAGTGAGACCAATGCAGGTGGCACCGTTTCGAAGCTTACCGTGTGCAGAAGAGATCCAGCAGCATCTTTCAGTCCTGGCACTTCGCCTGTGGGAGCAGAGTGCAATCATTCGTGCCCTGAAAACTGGGCAGCCGGCCAGCCTGGAGCAGGCATCAAGGATGTATTCAAATGCCCTTGGAGGTGGGAAAGAAAGGAGTGAGAGCAATACAGGTGGCACCGTTGCAAAGCTTTCCGTGTGCAGAAGAGGTCCAGCAGCATCTTTCAGTCCTGGCACTTCGCCTGTGGCAGCACAGTCCAATCATTCGTGCACTGAAAACTGGGCAGCAGGACGGCCTGGAGCAGGCATCAAGGATGTATTCAAATGCCCTTTGAGGTGGGAAAGCAAGGAGTGAGAGCAATAAAGGTGGCACCTTTGCGAAGCTTACCATGTGCAGAGGAGATCCAGCGGCATCATTCATTTGTGGCTCTTTGCCTGTGGGAGCAGAGTCCAATCATTCGTGCACCGAAAACTGGGCAGCCGGACGGCCTGGGGCAGGCATCAAGGATGTATTCAAATGCACTTTGAGGTGGGAAAGAAATGACTGAGAGCAATACAGGTGGCACCGTTGCGAAGCTTACCGTGTGCAGAACAGATCCAGCAGCATGTTTTAGCACTGGCTCTTCGCCTGTGGCAGCAGAGTCCAATCATTCGTGCACTGAAAACTGGGCAGCCGGACGGCATGGAGCAGGCATCAAGGATGTATTCAAATGCACTTTGAGGTTGGAAACAAGGAGTGAGACCAATGCAGGTGGCAACTTTGCAAAGCTTACCATGTGCAGAAGAGGTCCAGCAGCACTTTTCATTCCTGGCCCTTTCCCTGTGGAAGCAGAGTGCAATCATTCGTGCACTGAAAACTGGGCGGCCGGACGGCCTGGAGCAGGCATCAAGGATGTATTCAAATGCCCGTTGAGGTGGGAAAGCAACGAGTGAGAGCAATACAGGTGTCGCCGTTGCAAAGCTTACCGTATGCAGAAGAGATCCAGCAGCATCTTTGAGTCCTGGCTCTTCGCCTGTGGGAGCAGAGTCCAATCATTCGTGCACTGAAAATTGGGCAGCCGGACGGCCTGGAGCAGGCATCAAGGATGTATTCAAATGCACTTTGAGGTGGGAAAGAAATGACTGAGAGCAATACAGGTGGCACCGTTGCGAAGCTTACCGTGTGCAGGAGAGGTCCAGCAGCAACTTTCAGTCCTGGCTCTTCGCCTGTGGGAGCAGAGTCCAATCATTTGTGCACTGAAAACTGGGCAGCCGGACGGCCTGGAGCAGGCATCATGGATGTATTCAAATGCACTTTGAGGTGGGAAAGCAAGGAGTGAGAGCAATACAGGTGGCACCTTTGCGAAGCTTACCATGTGCAGAAGAGATCCAGCAGCATCATTCATTTGTGGCTCTTCGCCTGTGGGAGCAGAGTCCAATCATTCGTGCACTGAAAACTGGGCAGCTGGACGGCCTGGAGCAGGCATCAAGGATGTATTCAAATGCACTTTGAGGTGGGAAAGAAATGACTGAGAGCAATACAGGTGGCACCGTTGCGAAGCTTACCGTGTGCAGAAGAGATCCAGCAGCATGTTTTAGCACTGGCTCTTCGCCTGTGGCAGCAGAGTCCAATCATTCGTGCACTGAAAACTGGGCAGCCGGACGGCCTGGAGCAGGCATCATGGATGTATTCAAATGCACTTTGAGGTGGGAAAGCAAGGAGTGAGAGCAATACAGGTGGCACCTTTGCGAAGCTTACCATGTGCAGAAGAGGTCCAGCAGCACTTTTCATTCCTGGCCCTCTCCCTGTGGTAGGAGAGTCCAATCATTCGTGCACTGAAAACTTGGCAGCCGGCCAGCCTGGAGCAGGCATCAAGGATGTATTCAAATGCACTTTGAGGTGGGAAAGCAAGGAGTGAGAGCAATACAGGTGGCACCGTTCGAAGTTTACCGCGTGCAGAAGAGATCCAGCAGCATCATTCATTTGTGGCTCTTCGACTGTGGGAGCAGAGTCCAATCATTCGTGCACTGAAAACTGGGCAGCCTTATGGCCTGGAGCGGGCATCAAGGATGTATTCAAATGCGCTTTGAGGTGGGAAAGCAAGGAGTGAGAGCAATACAGGTGGCACCTTTTCGAAGCTTACCATGTGCAGAAGAGATCCAGCAGCATCATTCATTTGTGGCTCTTCGCCTGTGGGAGCAGAGTGCAATCATTCGTGCACTGAAAACTGGGCAGCCTTACGGCCTGGAGCGGGCATCAAGGATGTATTCAAATGCACTTTGAGGTGGGAAACAAGGAGTGAGACCAATGCAGGTGGCACCGTTTCGAAGCTTACCGTGTGCAGAAGAGATCCAGCAGCATCTTTCTCTCCTGGCACTTCGCCTGTGGGAGCAGAGTGCAATCATTCGTGCACTGAAAACTTGGCAGCCGGCCAGCCTGGAGCAGGCATCAAGGATGTATTCAAATGCCCTTGGAGGTGGGAAAGCAAGGAGTGAGAGCAATACAGGTGGCACCGTTGCAAAGCTTTCCGTGTGCAGAAGAGGTCCAGCAGCATCTTTCAGTCCTGGCACTTCGCCTGTGGCAGCACAGTCCAATCATTCGTGCACTGAAAACTGGGCAGCAGGACGGCCTGGAGCAGGCATCAAGGATGTATTCAAATGCCCTTTGAGGTGGGAAAGCAAGGAGTGAGAGCAATAAAGGTGGCACCTTTGCGAAGCTTACCATGTGCAGAGGAGATCCAGCAGCATCATTCATTTGTGGCTCTTTGCCTGTGGGAGCAGAGTCCAATCATTCGTGCACCGAAAACTGGGCAGCCGGACGGCCTGGGGCAGGCATCAAGGATGTATTCAAATGCACTTTGAGGTGGGAAAGAAATGACTGAGAGCAATACAGGTGGCACCGTTGCGAAGCTTACCGTGTGCAGAACAGATCCAGCAGCATGTTTTAGCACTGGCTCTTCGCCTGTGGCAGCAGAGTCCAATCATTCGTGCACTGAAAACTGGGCAGCCGGACGGCATGGAGCAGGCATCAAGGATGTATTCAAATGCACTTTGAGGTTGGAAACAAGGAGTGAGACCAATGCAGGTGGCAACTTTGCAAAGCTTACCATGTGCAGAAGAGGTCCAGCAGCACTTTTCATTCCTGGCCCTTTCCCTGTGGAAGCAGAGTCCAATCATTCGTGCACTGAAAATTGGGCAGCCGGACGGCCTGGAGCAGGCATCAAGGATGTATTCAAATGCACTTTGAGGTGGGAAAGCAAGGAGTGAGAGCAATACAGGTGGCACCGTTGCGAAGCTTACCGTGTGCAGGAGAGGTCCAGCAGCAACTTTCAGTCCTGGCTCTTCGCCTGTCGGAGCGGAGTCCAAACATTCGTGCCCTGAAACCTGGGCAGCCGGCCAGCCTGGAGCAGGCATCAAGGATGTATTCAAATGCACTTTGAGGTGGGAAAGCAAGGAGTGAGAGCAATACAGGTGGCACCGTTGCGAAGCTTACCATGTGCAGAAGAGGTCCAGCAGCAGTTTTCATTCCTGGCCCTCTCCCTGTGGTAGGAGAGTCCAATCATTCGTGCACTAAAAACTGGGCAGCCGGACGGCCTGGAGCAGGCATCAAGGATATATTCAAATGCACTTTGAGGTTGGAAGCAAGGAATGAGACCAATGCAGGTGGCACCTTTTCGAAGCTTACCATGTGCAGAAGAGGTCCAGCAGCACTTTTCATTCCTGGCCCTCTCCCTGTGGTAGGAGAGTCCAATCATTCGTGCACTAAAAACTGGGCAGCCGGACGGCCTGGAGCAGGCATCAAGGATGTATTCAAATGCACTTTGAGGTGGGAAAGCAAGGAGTGAGAGCAATACAGGTGGCACCGTTGAGAAGCTAACCATGTGCAGGAGAGGTTCAGAAGCATCTTTCAGTCCTGGCTCTTCGCCTGTGGGAGCAGAGTCCAATCATTCGTGCACTGAAAACTGGGCAGCCGGACGGCCTGGAGCAGGCATCATGGATGTATTCAAATGCACTTTGAGGTGTGAAAGCAAGGAGTGAGAGCAATACAGGTGGCACCTTTTCGAAGCTTACCATGTGCAGAAGAGGTCCAGCAGCACTTTTCATTCCTGGCACTCTCCCTGTGGTAGGAGAGTCCAATCATTCGTGCATTAAATACTGGGCAGCCGGACGGCCTGGAGCAGGCATCAAGGATGTATTCAAATGCACTTTGAGGTGGGAAATCAAGGAGTGAGAGCAATACAGGTGGCACCGTTGCGAAGCTTACCGTGTGCAGGAGAGGTCCAGCAGCAACTTTCAGTCCTGGCTCTTCGCCTGTCGGAGCGGAGTCCAAACATTCGTGCCCTGAAACCTGGGCAGCCGGCCAGCATGGAGCAGGCATCAAGGATGTATTCAAATGCACTTTGAGGTGGGAAAGCAAGGAGTGAGAGCAATACAGGTGGCACCGTTGCGAAGCTTACCATGTGCAGAAGAGATCCAGAAGCATCATTCATTTGTGGTTCTTCGCCTGTGGGAGCAGAGTCCAATCATTCGTGTACTGAAAACTGGGCAGCCGGACGGCCTGGAGCAGGCATCAAGGATGTATTCAAACGCACTTTGAGGTGGGAAACAAGGAGTGAGACCAATGCAGGTGGCACCGTTTCGAAGCTTACCGTGTGCAGAAGAGATCCAGCAGCATCTTTCAGTCCTGGCTCTTCCCTGTGGCAGCAGAGTCCAATCATTCGTGCACTGAAAACTGGGCAGACGGACGGCCTGGAGCAGGCATCAAGGATGTATTCAAATGCACTTTGAGGTGGGAAAGAAATGACTGAGAGCAATACAGGTGGCACCGTTGCGAAGCTTACCGTGTGCAGAACAGATCCAGCAGCATGTTTTAGCACTGGCTCTTCGCCTGTGGCAGCAGAGTCCAATCATTCGTGCACTGAAAACTGGGCAGCCGGACGGCATGGAGCAGGCATCAAGGATGTATTCAAATGCACTTTGAGGTTGGAAACAAGGAGTGAGACCAATGCAGGTGGCACCTTTTCGAAGCTTACCATGTGCAGAAGAGGTCCAGCAGCACTTTTCATTCCTGGCCCTCTCCCTGTGGTAGGAGAGTCCAATCATTCGTGCACTAAAAACTGGGCAGCCGGACGGCCTGGAGCAGGCATCAAGGATGTATTCAAATGCCCTTTTAGGTGGGAAAGCAAGGAGTGAAAGCAATACAGGTGGCACCGTTGCAAAGCTTTCCGTGTGCAGAAGAGGTCCAGCAGCATCTTTCAGTCCTGGCACTTCGCCTGTGGGAGCACAGTCCAATCATTCGTCCACTGAAAACTGGGCAGCAGGACGGCCCGGAGCAGGCATCAAAGATGTATTCAAATGCCCTTTGAGGTGGGAAAGCAAGGAGTGAGAGCAATACAGGTGGCACCTTTGCGAAGCTTACCATGTGCAGAAGAGATCCAGCAGCATCATTCATTTGTGGCTCTTCGCCTGTGGGAGCAGAGTCCAATCATTCGTGCACTGAAAACTGGGCAGCCGGACGGCCTGGAGCAGGCATCAAGGATGTATTCAAATGCACTTTGAGGTGGGAAAGCAAGGAGTGAGAGCAATACAGGTGGCACCGTTGCGAAGATAACCATGTGCAGGAGAGGTTCAGAAGCATCTTTCAGTCCTGGTTCTTCGCCTGTGGGAGCAGAGTCCAATCATTCGTGCACTGAAAACTGGGCAGCCGGACGGCCTGGAGCAGGCATCATGGATGTATTCAAATGCACTTTGAGGTGGGAAAGCAAGGAGTGAGAGCAATACAGGTGGCACCTTTTCGAAGCTTACCATGTGCAGAAGAGGTCCAGCAGCACTTTTCATTCCTGGCCCTCTCCCTGTGGTAGGAGAGTCCAATCATTCGTGCATTAAAAACTGGGCAGCCGGACGGCCTGGAGCAGGCATCAAGGATGTATTCAAATGCACTTTGAGGTGGGAAATCAAGGAGTGAGAGCAATACAGGTGGCACCGTTGCGAAGCTTACCGTGTGCAGGAGAGGTCCAGCAGCAACTTTCAGTCCTGGCTCTTCGCCTGTGGGAGCGGAGTCCAAACATTCGTGCCCTGAAACCTTGGCAGCCGGCCAGCCTGGAGCAGGCATCAAGGATGTATTCAAATGCACTTTGAGGTGGGAAAGCAAGGAGTGAGAGCAATACAGGTGGCACCGTTGCGAAGCTTACCATGTGCAGAAGAGGTCCAGCAGCACTTTTCATTCCTGGCCCTCTCCCTGTGGTAGGAGAGTCCAATCATTCGTGCAGTGAAAACTGGGCAGCCTTACGGCCTGGAGCAGGCATCAAGGATGTATTCAAATGCACTTTGAGGTGGAAAAGCAAGGAGTGAGAGCAATACAGGTGGCACCTTTGCGAAGCTTACCATGTGCAGAAGAGATCCAGCAGCATCATTCATTTGTGGCTCTTCGCCTGTGGGAGCAGAGTCCAATCATTCGTGCACTGAAAACTGGGCAGCCGGACGGCCTGGAGCGGGCATCAAGGATGTATTCAAATGCACTTTGAGGTAGGAAACAAGGAGTGAGACCAATGCAGGTGGCACCGTTTCGAAGCTTACCGTGTGCAGAAGAGATCCAGCAGCATCTTTCAGTCCTGGCTCTTCGCCTGTGGCAGCAGAGTCCAATCATTCGTGCGCTGAAAACTGGGCAGCCGGCCAGCCTGGAGCAGGCATCAAGGATGTATTCAAATGCCCTTGGAGGTGGGAAAGCAAGAAGTGAGAGCAATACAGGTGGCACCGTTGCAAAGCTTTCTGTGTGCAGAAGAGGTCCAGCAGCATCTTTCAGTCCTGGCACTTCGTCTGTGTAAGCAGAGTCCAATCATTCGTACACTGAAAACTGGGCAGCAGGACGGCCTGGAGCAGGCATCAAGGATGTATTCAAATGCACTTTGAGGTGGGAAAGCAAGGAGTGAGAGCAATGCAGGTGGCACCTTTGCGAAGCTTACCATGTGCAGAAGAGATCCAGCAGCATCATTCATTTGTGGCTCTTCGCCTGTGGGAGCAGAGTCCAATCGTTCGTGCACTGAAAACTGGGCAGCAGGACGGCCTGGAGCAGGCATCAAGGATGTATTCAAATGCACTTTGAGGTGGGAAATCAAGGAGTGAGAGCAATACAGGTGGCACAGTTGCGAAGCTTACCGTGTACAGGAGAGGTCCAGCAGCAACTTTCAGTCCTGGCTCTTCGCCTGTGGGAGCAGAGTCCAATCATTCGTGCACTGACAACTGGGCAGCCGGACAGCCTGGAGCAGGCATCATGGATGTATTCAAATGGCCTTTGAGGTGGGAAAGCAAGGAGTGAGAGCAATACAGGTGGCACCTTTGCGAAGCTTACCATGTGCAGAAGAGATCCAGCAGCATCATTCATTTGTGGCTCTTCGCCTGTGGGAGCAGAGTCCAATCATTCGTGCACTGAAAACTGGGCAGCCGGACGGCCTGGAGCAGGAATCAAGGATATATTCAAATGCACTTTGAGGTGGGAAACAAGGAGTGAGACCAATGCAGGTGGCACCGTTGCGAAGCTTACCGTATGCAGAAGAGATCCAGCAGCATCTTTCAGTCCTGGCACTTCGCCTGTGGGAGCAGAGTGCAATCATTCGTGCACTGAAAATTTGGCAGCAGGCCAGCCTGGAGCAGGCATCAAGGATGTATTCAAATGCCCTTGGAGGTGGGAAAGCAAGGAGTGAGAGCAATAAAGGTGGCACCTTTGCAAAGCTTACCATGTGCAGAAGAGGTCCAGCAGCACTTTTCATTCCTGGCCCTTTCCCTGTGGAAGCAGAGTCCAATCATTCGTGCACTGAAAACTGGGCGGCCGGACGGCCTGGAGCAGGCATCAAGGATGTATTCAAATGCCCGTTGAGGTGGGAAAGCAACGAGTGAGAGCAATACAGGTGTCACCGTTGCAAAGCTTACCGTATGCAGAAGAGATCCAGCAGCATCTTTCAGTCCTGGCTCTTCGCCTGTGGGAGCAGAGTCCAATCATTCGTGCACTGAAAATTGGGCAGCCGGACGGCCTGGAGCAGGCATCAAGGATGTATTCAAATGCACTTTGAGGTGGGAAAGCAAGGAGTGAGAGCAATACAGGTGGCACCGTTGCGAAGCTTACCATGTGCAGGAGAGGTTCAGAAGCATCTTTCAGTCCTGGCTCTTCGCCTGTGGGAGCAGAGTAAAATCATTCGTGCACTGAAAACTGGGCAGCCGGACGGCCTGGAGCAGGCATCATGGATGTATTCAAATGCACTTTGAGGTGGAAAAGCAAGGAGTGAGAGCAATACAGGTGTCACCTTTGCGAAGCTTACCATGTGCAGAAGAGATCCAGCAGCATCATTCATTTGTGGCTCTTCGCCTGTGGGAGCAGAGTCCAATCATTCGTGCACTGAAAACTGGGCAGCCGGACGGCCTGGAGCAGGCATCAAGGATGTATTCAAATGCACTTTGAGGTTGGAAACAAGGAGTGAGACCAATGCAGGTGGCACCGTTGCAAAGCTTGCCGTGTGCAGAACAGATCCAGCAGCATGTTTTAGCACTGGCTCTTCCCTGTGGCAGCAGAGTCCAATCATTCGTGCACTGAAAACTGGGCAGCTGGACGGCCTGGAGCAGGCATCAAGGATGTATTCAAATGCACTTTGAGGTGGGAAACAAGGACTGAGACCAATGCAGGTGGCACCGTTGCGAAGCTTACCGTGTGCAGAACAGATCCAGCAGCATGTTTTAGCACTGGCTCTTCCCTGTGGCAGCAGAGTCCAATCATTCGTGCACTGAAAACTGGGCAGCCGGACGGCCTGGAGCAGGCATCAAGGATGTATTCAAATGCACTTTGAGGTTGGAAACAAGGAGTGAGACCAATGCAGGTGGCACCTTTTCGAAGCTTACCATGTGCAGAAGAGGTCCAGCAGCACTTTTCATTCCTGGCCCTCTCCCTGTGGCAGCAGAGTCCAATCATTCGTGCACTGAAAACTGGGCAGCCGGACGGCCTGGAGCAGGCATCAAGGATGTATTCAAATGCACTTTGAGGTTGGAAACAAGGAGTGAGACCAATGCAGGTGGCACCTTTTCGAAGCTTACCATGTGCAGAAGAGGTCCAGCAGCACTTTTCATTCCTGGCCCTCTCCCTGTGGTAGGAGAGTCCAATCATTCGTGCACTAAAAACTGGGCAGCCGGACGGCCTGGAGCAGGCATCAAGGATGTATTCATATGCACTTTGAGGTGGGAAAGCAAGGAGTGAGAGCAATACAGGTGGCACCGTTGCGAAGTTTACCGCGTGCAGAAAAGATCCAGCAGCATCATTCATTTGTGGCTCTTCGCCTGTGGGAGCAGAGTCCAATCATTCGTGCACTGAAAACTGGGCAGCCGGACGGCCTGGAGCAGGCATCAAGGATGTATTCAAATGCACATTGAGGTGGGAAATCAAGGAGTGAGAGCAATACAGGTGGCACCGTTGCGAAGCTTACCGTGTGCAGGAGAGGTCCAGCAGCAACTTTCAGTCCTGGCTCTTTGCCTGTCGGAGCGGAGTCCAAACATTCGTGCCCTGAAACCTGGGCAGCCGGCCAGCCTGGAGCAGGCATCAAGGATGTATTCAAATGCACTTTGAGGTGGGAAAGCAAGAAGTGAGAACAATACAGGTGGCACCATTGCGAAGCTTACCGTGTGCAGGAGAGGTCCAGCAGCAACTTTCAGTCCTGGCTCTTCGCCTGTCGGTGCGGAGTCCAAACATTCGTGCCCTGAAACCTGGGCAGCCGGCCAGCCTGGAGCAGGCATCAAGGATGTATTCAAATGCCCTTGGAGGTGGGAAAGCAAGGAGTGAGAGCAATAAAGGTGGCACCGTTGCGAAGCTTACCATGTGCAGGAGAGGCTCAGAAGCATCTTTCAGTCCTGGCTCTTCGCCTGTGGGAGCAGAGTCCAATCATTCGTGCACTGAAAACTGGGCAGCCGGACGGCCTGGAGCAGGCATCATGGATGTATTCAAATGCACTTTGAGGTGGGAAAGCAAGGAGTGAGAGCAATACAGGTGGCACCTTTGCGAAGCTTACCATGTGCAGAAGAGATCCAGCAGCATCATTCATTTGTGGCTCTTCGCCTGTGGGAGCAGAGTCCAATCATTCGTGCACTGAAAACTGGGCAGCCGGACGGCCTGGAGCAGGCATCAAGGATGTATTCAAATGCACTTTGAGGTGGGAAACAAGGACTGAGACCAATGCAGGTGGCACCGTTGCGAAGCTTGCCGTGTGCAGAACAGATCCAGCAGCATGTTTTAGCACTGGCTCTTCCCTGTGGCAGCAGAGTCCAATCATTCGTGCAATGAAAACTGGGCAGCCGGACGGCCTGGAGCAGGCATCAAGGATGTATTCAAATGCACTTTGAGGTTGGAAACAAGGAGTGAGACCAATGCAGGTGGCACCTTTTCGAAGCTTACCATGTGCAGAAGAGGTCCAGCAGCACTTTTCATTCCTGGCCCTCTCCCTGTGGTAGGAGAGTCCAATCATTCGTGCACTAAAAACTGGGCAGCCGGACGGCCTGGAGCAGGCATCAAGGATGTATTCAAATGCACTTTGAGGTGGGAAAGCAAGGAGTGAGAGCAATACAGGTGGCACCTTTTCGAAGCTTACAATGTGCAGAAGAGATCCAGCAGCATCATTCATTTGTGGCTCTTCGCCTGTGGCAGGAGAGTCCAATCATTCGTGCACTGAAATCTGGGCAGCCGGACGGCCTGGAGCAGGCATCAAGGATGTATTCAAATGCACTTTGAGGTTGGAAACAAGGAGTGAGACCAATGCAGGTGGCACCTTTTCGAAGCTTACCATGTGCAGAAGAGGTCCAGCAGCACTTTTCATTCCTGGCCCTCTCCCTGTGGTAGGAGAGTCCAATCAATCGTGCACTAAAAACTGGGCAGCCGGACGGCCTGGAGCAGGCATCAAGGATGTATTCATATGCACTTTGAGGTGGGAAAGCAAGGAGTGAGAGCAATACAGGTGGCACCTTTGCGAAGCTTACCATGTGCAGACGAGATCCAGCAGCATCATTCATTTGTGGCTCTTCGCCTGTGGGAGCAGAGTCCAATCATTCGTGCACTGAAAACTGGGCAGCCGGACGGCCTGGAGCAGGCATCAAGGATGTATTCAAATGCAGTTTGAGGTGGGAAATCAAGGAGTGAGAGCAATACAGGTGGCACCGTTGCGAAGCTTACCGTGTGCAGGAGAGGTCCAGCAGCAACTTTGAGTCCTGGCTCTTCGCCTGTCGGAGCGGAGTCCAAACATTCGTGCCCTGAAACCTGGGCAGCCGGCCAGCCTGGAGCAGGCATCAAGGATGTATTCAAATGCACTTTGAGGTGGGAAAGCAAAGAGTGATAGCGATACAGGTGGCAACGTTGCGAAGCTTACCATGTGCAGAAGAGATCCAGCAGCACTTTTCATTCCTGGCCCTCTCCCTGTGGTAGGAGAGTCCAATCATTCGTGCACTGAAAACAGGGCAGCCTTACGGCCTGGAGCAGGCATCAGGGATGTATTCAAATGCACTTTGAGGTGGGAAAGCAAGAAGTGAGAGCAATACATGTGGCACCGTTGCGAAGCTTACCGTGTGCAGGAGAGGTCCAGCAGCAACTTTCAGTCCTGGCTCTTCGCCTGTGGGAGCAGAGTCCAATCATTCGTGCACTGACAACTGGGCAGCCGGACAGACTGGAGCGGGCATCATTTATGTATTCAAATGCACTTTGAGGTGGGAAAGAAAGGAGTGAGAGCAATACAGGTGGCACCTTTGCGAAGCTTACCATGTGCAGAAGAGATCCAGCAGCATCATTCATTTGTGGCTTTTCGCCTGTGGCAGGAGAGTCCAATCATTCGTGCACTGAAAACTGGGCAGCCGGACGGCCTGGAGCAGGCATCAAGGATGTATTCAAATGCACTTTGAGGTGGGAAACAAGGAGTGAGACCAATGCAGGTGGCACCGTTGCGTAGCTTACAGTGTGCAGAAGAGATCCAGCAGCATCTTTCAGTCCTGGCTCTTCGCCTGTGGCAGGAGAGTCCAATCATTCGTGCACTGAAAACTGGGCAGCCGGACGGCCTGGAGCAGGCATCAAGGATGTATTCAAATGCCCTTTGAGGTGGGAAAGCAAGGAGTGAGAGCAATACAGGTGGCACCGTTGCGAAGTTTACCGCGTGCAGAAGAGGTCCAGCAGCATCTTTCAGTCCTGGCACTTCGCCTGTGGGAGCAGAGTGCAATCATTCGTGCACTGAAAATTTGGCAGCCGGCCAGCCTGGAGCAGGCATCAAGGATGTATTCAAATGCCCTTGGAGGTGGGAAAGCAAGGAGTGAGAGCAATAAAGGTGGCACCTTTGCGAAGCTTACCATGTGCAGAGGAGATCCAGCAGCATCATTCATTTGTGGCTCTTTGCCTGTGGGAGCAGAGTCCAATCATTCGTGCACCGAAAACTGGGCAGCCGGACGGCCTGGAGCAGGCATCAAGGATGTATTCAAATGCACTTTGAGGTGGGAAAGCAAGGAGTGAGAGCAATAAAGGTGGCACCGTTGCGAAGCTTACCGTGTGCAGAACAGATCCAGCAGCATGTTTTAGCACTGGCTCTTCGCCTGTGGCAGCAGAGTCCAATCATTCGTGCACTGAAAACTGGGCAGCCGGACGGCATGGAGCAGGCATCAAGGATGTATTCAAATGCACTTTGAGGTTGGAAACAAGGAGTGAGACCAATGCAGGTGGTAACTTTGCAAAGCTTACCATGTGCAGAAGAGGTCCAGCAGCACTTTTCATTCCTGGCCCTTTCCCTGTGGAAGCAGAGTGCAATCATTCGTGCACTGAAAACTGGGCGGCCGGACGGCCTGGAGCAGGCATCAAGGATGTATTCAAATGCCCGTTGAGGTGGGAAAGCAACGAGTGAGAGCAATACAGGTGTCACCGTTGCAAAGCTTACCGTATGCAGAAGAGATCCAGCAGCATCTTTCAGTCCTGGCTCTTCGCCTGTGGGAGCAGAGTCCAATCATTCGTGCACTGAAAATTGGGCAGCCGGACGGCCTAGAGCAGGCATCAAGGATGTATTCAAATGCACTTTGAGGTGGGAAAGCAAGGAGTGAGAGCAATACAGGTGGCACCTTTTCGAAGCTTACCATGTGCAGAAGAGATCCAGCAGCATCATTCATTTGTGGCTCTTCGCCGGTGGGAGCAGAGTCCAATCATTCGTGCACTGAAAACTGGGCAGCCTTACGGCCTGGAGCGGGCATTAAGGATGTATTCAAATGCACTTTGAGGTGGGAAAGGAAGGAGTGAGAGCAATACAGGTGGCACCGTTGCGAAGCTTACCGTGTGCAGAAGAGATCCAGCAGCATCTTTCTCTCCTGGCACTTCGCCTGTGGGAGCAGAGTGCAATCATTCGTGCACTGAAAACTTGGCAGCCGGCCAGCCTGGAGCAGGCATCAAGGATGTATTCAAATGCCCTTGGAGGTGGGAAAGCAAGGAGTGAGAGCAATACAGGTGGCACCGTTGCAAAGCTTTCCGTGTGCAGAAGAGGTCCAGCAGCACTTTTCATTCCTGGCCCTTTCCCTGTGGAAGCAGAGTCCAATCATTCGTGCACTGAAAATTGGGTAGCCGGACGGCCTGGAGCAGGCATCAAGGATGTATTCAAATGCACTTTGAGGTAGGAAAGCAAGGAGTGAGAGCAATACAGGTGGCACCGTTGCGAAGCTTACCGTGTGCAGGAGAGTTTCAGCAGCATCTTTCAGTCCTGGCTCTTCGCCTGTGGGGGCAGAGTCCAATCATTCGTGCACTGAAAATTGGGCAGCCGGACGGCCTCGAGCAGGCATCAAGGATGTATTCAAATGCACTTTGAGGTGGGAAATCAAGGAGTGAGAGCAATACAGGTGGCACCGTTGCGAAGCTTACCGTGTGCAGGAGAGGTTCAGCAGCATCTTTCAGTCCTGGCTCTTCGCCTGTGGGAGCAGAGTCCAATCATTCGTGCACTGAAAACTGGGCAGCCGGACGGCCTGGAGCAGGCATCAAGGATGTATTCAAATGCACTTTGAGGTGGGAAAGCAAGGAGTGAGAGCAATACAGGTGGCACCTTTGCGAAGCTTACCATGTGCCGAAGTGATCCAGCAGCATCTTTCAGTCCTGGCACTTCGCCTGTGGGAGCAGAGTCCAATCATTCGTGCACTGACAACTGGGCAGCTGGACGGCCTGGAGCAGGCATCAAGGATGTATTCAAATGCAATTTGAGGTGGGAAACAAGGACTGAGACCAATGCAGGTGGCACCGTTGCGAAGCTTGCCGTGTGCAGAACAGATCCAGCAGCATGTTTTAGCACTGGCTCTTCCCTGTGGCAGCAGAGTCCTATCATTCGTGCAATGAAAACTGGGCAGCCGGACGGCCTGGAGCAGGCATCAAGAATGTATTCAAATGCACTTTGAGGTTGGAAACAAGGAGTGAGACCAATGCAGGTGGCACCTTTTCGAAGCTTACCATGTGCAGAAGAGGTCCAGCAGCACTTTTCATTCCTGGCCCTTTCCCTGTAGAAGCAGAGTGCAATCATTCGTGCACTGAAAATTGGGCAGCCGGACGGCCTGGAGCAGGCATCAAGGATGTATTCAAATGCACTTTGAGGTGGGAAAGCAAGGAGTGAGAGCAATACAGGTGGCACCGTTGCGAAGCTTACCATGTGCAGGAGAGGTTCAGCAGCAACTTTCAGTCCTGGCTCTTCGCCTGTGGGAGCAGAGTCCAAACATTCGTGCCCTGAAACCTGGGCAGCCGGCCAGCCTGGAGCAGGCATCAAGGATGTATTCAAATGCACTTTGAGGTGGGAAAGCAAGGAGTGAGAGCAATACAGGTGGCACCTTTGCGAAGCTTACCATGTGCAGAAGAGATCCAGCAGCATCATTCAGTCCTGGCACTTCGCCTGTGGGAGCTGAGTCCAATCATTCGTGCACTGAAAACTGGGCAGCTGGACGGCCTGGAGCAGGCATCAAGGATGTATTCAAATGCACTTTGAGGTGGGAAACAAGGACTGAGACCAATGCAGGTGGCACCGTTGCGAAGCTTGCCGTATGCAGAAGAGATCCCGCAGCATCTTTCAGTCCTGGCTCTTCCCCTGTGGGAGCAGAGTCCAATCATTCGTGCACTGAAAATTGGGCAGCCAGACGGCCTGGAGCAGGCATCAAGGATGTATTCAAATGCACTTTGAGGTGGGAAAGCAAGGAGTGAGAGCAATACAGGTGGCACCTTTGCGAACCTTACCATGTGCAGAAGAGATCCAGCAGCATCATTCATTTGTGGCTCTTCGCCTGTGGGAGCAGAGTCCAATCATTCGTGCACTGAAAACTGGGCAGCCGGACGGCCTGGAGCAGGCATCAAGGATGTATTCAAATGCACTTTGAGGTGGGAAAGCAAGGAGTGAGAGCAATACAGGTGGCACCGTTGCGAAGCTTACCGTGTGCAGGAGAGGTCCAGCAGCAACTTTCAGTCCTGGCTCTTCGCCTGTCGGAGCGGAGACCAAACATTCGTGCCCTGAAACTTGGGCAGCCGGCCAGCCTGGAGCAGGCATCAAGGATGTATTCAAATGCACTTTGAGGTGCAAAAGCAAGGAGTGAGAGCAATACAGGTGGCACCGTTGCGAAGCTTACCATGTGCAGAAGAGATCCAGCAGCATCTTTCAGTCCTGGCTCTTCGCCTGCGGCAGCAGAGTCCAATCATTCGTGCACTGAAAACTGGGCAGCCGGACGGCCTGGAGCGGGCATCAAGGATGTATTCAAATGCACTTTTAGTTGGGAAACAAGGAGTGAGACCAATGCAGGTGGCACCGTTGCAAAGCTTACCCTATGCAGAAGAGATCCAGCAGCATGTTTTAGCACTGGCCCTTCGCCTGTGGCAGCAGAGTCCAATCATTCGTGCACTAAAAACTTGGCAGCCGGCTAGCCTGGAGTAGGCATCAAGGATGTATTCAAATGCCCTTTGAGGTGGGAAAGCAAGAAGTGAGAGCAATACAGGTGGCACCATTGCAAAGCTTTCTGTGTGCAGAAGAGGTCCAGCAGCATCTTTCAGTCCTGGCACTTCGCCTGTGTAAGCAGAGTCCAATCATTCGTGCACTGAAAACTGGGCAGCAGGACGGCCTGGAGCAGGCATCAAGGATGTATTCAAATGCCCTTTGAGGTGGGAAAGCAAGGAGTGAGAGCAATACAGGTGGCACCTTTGCGAAGCTTACCATGTGCAGAAGAGATCCAGCAGCATCATTCATTTGTGGCTCTTCGCCTGTGGGAGCAGAGTCCAATCATTCGTGCACTGAAAACTGGGCAGCCGGACGGCATGGAGCAGGCATCAAGGATGTATTCAAATGCACTTTGAGGTGGGAAATCAAGGAGTGAGAGCAATACAGGTGGCACCGTTGCGAAGCTTACCGTGTGCAGGAGAGGTCCAGCAGCAACTTTCAGTCCTGGCTCTTCGCCTGTGGGAGCAGAGTCCAATCATTCGTGCACTGAAAACTGGGCAGCCGGACAGCCTGGAGCAGGCATCATGGATGTATTCAAATGCACTTTGAGGTGGGAAAGCAAGGAGTGAGAGCAATACAGGTGGCACCTTTGCGAAGCTTACCATGTGCAGAAGAGAATCAGCAGCATCATTCATTCGTGGCTCTTCGCCTGTGGCAGGAGAGTCCAATCATTCGTGCACTGAAAACTGGGCAGCCGGACGGCCTGGAGCAGGCATCAAGGATGTATTCAAATGCACTTTGAGGTGGGAAACAAGGACTGAGACCAATGCAGGTGGCACCGTTGCGAAGCTTACAGTGTGCAGAACAGATCCAGCAGCATGTTTTAGCACTGGCCCTTCGCCTGTGGCAGGAGAGTCCAATCATTCGTGCACTGAAAACTGGGCAGCCGGACGGCCTGGAGCAGGCATCAAGGATGTATTCAAATGCACTTTGAGGTTGGAAACAAGGAGTGAGACCAATGCAGGTGGCAAATTTGCAAAGCTTACCATGTGCAGAAGAGGTCCAGCAGCACTTTTCATTCCTGGCCCTTTCCCTGAGGAAGCAGAGTGCAATCATTCGTGCACTGAAAACTGGGCACCCGGACGGCGTGGAGCAGGCATCAAGGATGTATTCAAATGCACTTTGAGGTGGGAAATCAAGGAGTGAGAGCAATACAGGTGGCACCATTGCGAAGCTTACCGTTTGCAGGAGAGGTCCAGCAGCAACTTTCAGTCCTGGCTCTTCGCCTGTCGGAGCGGAGTCCAAACATTCGTGCCCTGAAACCTGGACAGCCGGCCAGCCTGGAGCAGGCATCAAGGATGTATTCAAATGCACTTTGAGGTGGGAAAGCAAGGAGTGAGAGCAATACAGGTGGCACCGTTGCGAAGCTTACCATGTGCAGGAGAGGTTCAGCAGCATCTTTCAGTCCTGGCTCTTCGCCTGTGGGAGCAGAGTCCAATCATTCGTGCACTGAAAACTGGGCAGCCGGACGGCCTGGAGCAGGCATCAAGGATGTATTCAAATGCACTTTGAGGTGGGAAAGCAAGGAGTGAGAGCAATACAGGTGGCACCTTTGCGAAGCTTACCATGTGCAGAAGAGATCCAGCAGCATCATTCATTTGTGGCTCTTCGCCTGTGGGAGCAGAGTCCAATCATTCGTGCGCTGAAAACTGGGCAGCCGGACGGCCTGGAGCAGGCATCAAGGATGTATTCAAATGCACTTTGAGGTGGGAAATCAAGGAGTGAGAGCAATACAGGTGGCACCGTTGCGAAGCTTACCGTGTGCAGGATAGGTCCAGCAGCAACTTTCAGTCCTGGCTCTTCGCCTGTCGGAGCGGAGTCCAAACATTCGTGCCCTGAAACCTGGGCAGCCGGCCAGCCTGGAGCAGGCATCAAGGATGTATTCAAATGCACTTTGAGGTGGGAAAGCAAGGAGTGAGAGCAATACAGGTGGCACCGCTGCGAAGCTTACCATGTGCAGAATAGGTCCAGCAGCACTTTTCATTCCTGGCCCTCTCCCTGTGGTAGGAGAGTCCAATCATTCGTGCACTGAAAACTGGGCAGCCTTACGGCCTGGAGCAGGCATCAAGGATGTATTCAAATGCACTTTGAGGTGGAAAAGCAAGGAGTGAGAGCAATACATGTGGCACCATTGCGAAGCTTACCATGTGCAGAAGAGATCCAGCAGCATCATTCATTTGTGGCTCTTCGCCTGTGGGAGCAGAGTCCAATCATTCGTGCACTGAAAACTGGGCAGCCGGACGGCCTGGAGCGGGCATCAAGGATGTACTCAAATGCACTTTGAGGTGGGAAACAAGGAGTGAGACCAATGCAGGTGGCAACTTTGCAAAGCTTACCGTGTGCAGAAGAGATCCAGCAGCATCTTTCAGTCCTGGCACTTCGCCTGTGGCAGCAGAGTCCAATCATTCGTGCGCTGAAAACTGGGCAGCCGGACGGCCTGGAGCAGGCATCAAGGATGTATTCAAATGCCCTTTGAGGTGGGAAAGCAAGAAGTGAGAGCAATACAGGTGGCACCGTTGCAAAGCTTTCTGTGTGCAGAAGAGGTCCAGCAGCATCTTTCAGTCCTGGCACTTCGCCTGTGTAAGCAGAGTCCAATCATTCGTGCACTGAAAACTGGGCAGCCGGACAGCCTGGAGCAGGCATCATGGATGTATTCAAATGCACTTTGAGGTGGGAAAGCAAGGAGTGAGAGCAATACAGGTGGCACCTTTGCGAAGCTTACCATGTGCAGAAGAGATCCAGCAGCATCATTCATTTGTGGCTCTTCGCCTGTGGGAGCAGAGTCCAATCATTCGTGCACTGAAAACTGGGCAGCAGGACGGCCTGCGGCAGGCATCAAGGATGTATTCAAATGCACTTTGAGGTGGGAAATCAAGGAGTGAGAGCAATACAGGTGGCACCGCTGCGAAGCTTACCGTGTGCAGAAGAGGTCCAGCAGCAACTTTCAGTCCTGGCTCTTCGCCTGTGGGAGCAGAGTCCAATCATTCGTGCACTGAAAACTGGGCAGCCGGACAGCCTGGAGCAGGCATCATGGATGTATTCAAATGCACTTTGAGGTGGGAAAGCAAGGAGTGAGAGCAATACAGGTGGCACCTTTGCGAAGCTTACCATGTGCAGAAGAGATCCAGCAGCATCATTCATTTGTGGCTCTTCGCCTGTGGGAGCAGAGTCCAATCATTCGTGCACTGAAAACTGGGCAGCCGGACGGCCTGGAGCAGGCATCAAGAATGTATTCAAATGCACTTTGAGGTTGGAAACAAGGAGTGAGACCAATGCAGGTGGCAACTTTGCAAAGCTTACCATGTGCAGAAGAGGTCCAGCAGCACTTTTCATTCCTGGCCCTTTCCCTGTGGGAGCAGAGTGCAATCATTCGTGCACTGAAAACTGGGCAGCCGGACGGCCTGGAGCAGGCATCAAGGATGTATTCAAATGCACTTTGAGTTGGGAAACAAGGAGTGAGACCAATGCAGGTGGCACCGTTGCGAAGCTTACCGTATGCAGAAGAGATCCAGCAGCATCTTTCAGTCCTGGCTCTTCGCCTGTGGGAGCAGAGTCCAATCATTCGTGCACTGAAAACTGGGCAGCCGGACGGCCTGGAGCAGGCATCAAGGATGTATTCAAATGCACTTTGAGGTGGGAAAGCAAGGAGTGAGAGCAATAAAGGTGGCACCGTTGCGAAGTTTACCGCGTGCAGAAGAGGTCCAGCAGCATCTTTCAGTCCTGGCACTTCGCCTGTGGGAGCAGAGTGCAATCATTCGTGCACTGAAAACTTGGCAGCCGGCCAGCCTGGAGCAGGCATCAAGGATGTATTCAAATGCCCTTGGAGGTGGGAAAGCAAGGAGTGAGAGCAATACAGGTGGCACCGTTGCAAAGCTTTCCGTGTGCAGAAGAGGTCCAGCAGCATCGTTCAGTCCTGGCACTTCGCCTGTGGCAGCACAGTCCAATCATTCGTGCACTGAAAACTGGGCAGCAGGACGGCCTGGAGCAGGCATCAAGGATGTATTCAAATGCACTTTGAGGTGGGAAAGCAAGGAGTGAGAGCAATAAAGGTGGCACCTTTGCGAAGCTTACCATGTGCAGAGGAGATCCAGCAGCATCATTCATTTGTGGCTCTTCGCCTGTGGGAGCAGAGTCCAATCATTCGTGCACCGAAAACTGGGCAGCCGGACGGCCTGGGGCAGGCATCAAGGATGTATAAAAATGCACTTTGAGGTGGGAAAGAAATGAGTGAGAGTAATACAGGTGGCACCGTTGCGAAGCTTACCGTGTGCAGAACAGATCCAGCAGCATGTTTTAGCACTGGCTCTTCGCCTGTGGCAGCAGAGTCCAATCATTCGTGCACTGAAAACTTGGCAGCCGGACGGCATGGAGCAGGCATCAAGGATGTATTCAAATGCACTTTGAGGTGGGAAAGCAAGGAGTGAGAGCAATACAGGTGGCACCGTTGCGAAGCTTACCATGTGCAGAAGAGGTCCAGCAGCACTTTTCATTCCTGGCCCTCTCCCTGTGGTAGGAGAGTCCAATCATTCGTGCACTGAAAACTGGGCAGCCGGACGGCATGGAGCAGGCATCAAGGATGTATTCAAATGCACTTTGAGGTGCAAAAGCAAGGAGTGAGAGCAATACAGGTGGCACCTTTGCGAAGCTTACCATGTGCAGAAGAGATCCAGCAGCATCATTCATTTGTGGCTCTTCGCCTGTGGGAGCAGAGTCCAATCATTCGTGCACTGAAAACTGGGCAGCCGGACGGCCTGGAGCGGGCATCAAGGATGTATTCAAATGCCCTTTGAGGTGGGAAACAAGGACTGAGACCAATGCAGGTGGCAACTTTGCAAAGCTTACCGTGTGCAGAAGAGATCCAGCAGCATCTTTCAGTCCTGGCACTTCGCCTGTGGCAGCAGAGTCCAATCATTCGTGCGCTGAAAACTGGGCAGCCGGACGGCCTGGAGCAGGCATCAAGGATGTATTCAAATGCCCTTTGAGGTGGGAAAGCAAGAAGTGAGAGCAATACAGGTGGCACCGTTGCAAAGCTTTCTGCGTGCAGAAGAGGTCCAGCAGCATCTTTCAGTCCTGGCACTTCGCCTGTGTAAGCAGAGTCCAATCATTCGTGCACTGAAAACTGGGCAGCCGGACAGCCTGGAGCAGGCATCATGGATGTATTCAAATGCACTTTGAGGTGGGAAAGCAAGGAGTGAGAGCAATACAGGTGGCACCTTTGCGAAGCTTACCATGTGCAGAAGAGATCCAGCAGCATCATTCATTTGTGGCTCTTCGCCTGTGGGAGCAGAGTCCAATCATTCGTGCACTGAAAACTGGGCAGCAGGACGGCCTGGGGCAGGCATCAAGGATGTATTCAAATGCACTTTGAGGTGGGAAAGCAAGGAGTGAGAGCAATACAGGTGGCACCGCTGCGAAGCATACCGTGTGCAGAAGAGGTCCAGCAGCAACTTTCAGTCCTGGCTCTTCGCCTGTGGGAGCAGAGTCCAATCATTCGTGCACTGAAAACTGGGTAGCCGGACAGCCTGGAGCAGGCATCATGGATGTATTCAAATGCACTTTGAGGTGGGAAAGCAAGGAGTGAGAGCAATACAGGTGGCACCTTTGCGAAGCTTACCATGTGCAGAAGAGATCCAGCAGCATCATTCATTTGTGGCTCTTCGCCTGTGGGAGCAGAGTCCAATCATTCGTGCACTGAAAACTGGGCAGCCGGACGGCCTGGAGCAGGCATCAAGAATGTATTCAAATGCACTTTGAGGTTGGAAACAAGGAGAGAGACCAATGCAGGTGGCAACTTTGCAAAGCTTACCATGTGCAGAAGCGGTCCAGCAGCACTTTTCATTCCTGGCCCTTTCCCTGTGGGAGCAGAGTGCAATCATTCGTGCACTGAAAACTGGGCAGCCGGACGGCCTGGAGCAGGCATCAAGGATGTATTCAAATGCCCTTTGAGGTGGGAAAGCAAGGAGTGAGAGCAATAAAGGTGGCACCGTTGCGAAGTTTACCGCGTGCAGAAGAGGTCCAGCAGCATCTTTCAGTCCTGGCACTTCGCCTGTGGGAGCAGAGTGCAATCATTCGTGCACTGAAAACTTGGCAGCCGGCCAGCCTGGAGCAGGCATCAAGGATGTATTCAAATGCCCTTGGAGGTGGGAAAGCAAGGAGTGAGAGCAATACAGGTGGCACCGTTGCAAAGCTTTCCGTGTGCAGAAGAGGTCCAGCAGCATCTTTCAGTCCTGGCACTTCGCCTGTGGCAGCACAGTCCAATCATTCGTGCACTGAAAACTGGGCAGCAGGACGGCCTGGAGCAGGCATCAAGGATGTATTCAACTGCACTTTGAGGTGGGAAAGCAAGGAGTGAGAGCAATAAAGGTGGCACCTTTGCGAAGCTTACCATGTGCAGAGGAGATCCAGCAGCATCATTCATTTGTGGCTCTTCGCCTGTGGGAGCAGAGTCCAATCATTCGTGCACCGAAAACTGGGCAGCCGGACGGCCTGGGGCAGGCATCAAGGATGTATAAAAATGCACTTTGAGGTGGGAAAGAAATGAGTGAGACCAATACAGGTGGCAACTTTGCAAAGCTTACCGTGTGCAGAAGAGATCCAGCAGCATGTTTTAGCACTGGCCCTTCGCCTGTGGCAGGAGAGTCCAATCATTCGTGCAATGAAAACTGGGCAGCCGGACGGCCTGGAGCAGGCATCAAGGATGTATTCAAATGCACTTTGAGGTTGGAAACAAGGAGTGAGACCAATGCAGGTGGCAACTTTGCAAAGCTTACCATGTGCAGAAGAGGTCCAGCAGCACTTTTCATTCCTGGCCCTTACCCTGTGGGAGCAGAGTGCAATCATTCGTGCACTGAAACCTGGGCAGCCGGACGGCATGGAGCAGGCATCAAGGATGTATTCAAATGCACTTTGAGTTGGGAAACAAGGAGTGAGACCAATGCAGGTGGCACCGTTGCGAAGCTTACCGTATGCAGAAGAGATCCAGCAGCATCTTTCAGTCCTGGCTCTTCGCCTGTGGGAGCAGAGTCCAATCATTCGTGCACTGAAAACTGGGCAGCCGGACGGCCTGGAGCAGGCATCAAGGATGTATTCAAATGCCCTTTGAGGTGGGAAAGCAAGGAGTGAGAGCAATACAGGTGGCACCGTTGCGAAGTTTACCGCGTGCAGAAGAGGTCCAGCAGCATCTTTCAGTCCTGGCACTTCGCCTGTGGGAGCAGAGTGCAATCATTCGTGCACTGAAAATTTGGCAGCCGGCCAGCCTGGAGCAGGCATCAAGGATGTATTCAAATGCCCTTGGAGGTGGGAAAGCAAGGAGTGAGAGCAATACTGGTGGCACCGTTGCAAAGTTTTCCGTGTGCAGAAGAGGTCCAGCAGCATCTTTCAGTCCTGCACTTCGCCTGTGGCAGCACAGTCCAATCATTCGTGCACTGAAAACTGGGCAGCAGGACGGCCTGGAGCAGGCATCAAGGATGTATTCAAATGCACTTTGAGGTGGGAAAGCAAGGAGTGAGAGCAATAAAGGTGGCACCTTTGCGAAGCTTACCATGTGCAGAGGAGATCCAGCAGCATCATTCATTTGTGGCTCTTTGCCTGTGGGAGCAGAGTCCAATCATTCGTGCACCGAAAACTGGGCAGCCGGACGGCCTGGGGCAGGCATCAAGGATGTATTCAAATGCACTTTGAGGTGGGAAAGAAATGAGTGAGAGCAATACAGGTGGCACCGTTGCGAAGCTTACCGTGTGCAGAACAGATCCAGCAGCATGTTTTAGCACTGGCCCTTCGCCTGTGGCAGCAGAGTCCAATCATTCGTGCACTGAAACCTGGGCAGCCGGACGGCATGGAGCAGGCATCAAGGATGTATTCAAATGCACTTTGAGGTGGGAAAGCAAGGAGTGAGAGCAATACAGGTGGCACCGTTGTGAAGCTTACCATGTGCAGAAGAGGTCCAGCAGCACTTTTCATTCCTGGCCCTCTCCCTGTGGTAGGAGAGTCCAATCATTCGTGCACTGAAAACTGGGCAGCCTTACGGCCTGGAGCAGGCATCAAGGATGTATTCAAATGCACTTTGAGGTGGAAAAGCAAGGAGTGAGAGCAATACAGGTGGCACCTTTGCGAAGCTTACCATGTGCAGAAGAGATCCAGCAGCATCATTCTTTTGTGGCTCTTCGCCTGTGGGAGCAGAGTCCAATCATTCGTGCACTGAAAACTGGGCAGCCGGACGGCCTGGAGCGGGCATCAAGGATGTATTCAAATGCACTTTGAGGTGGGAAACAAGGAGTGAGACCAATGCAGGTGGCAACTTTGCAAAGCTTACCGTGTGCAGAAGAGATCCAGCAGCATCTTTCAGTCCTGGCACTTCGCCTGTGGCAGCAGAGTCCAATCATTCGTGCGCTGAAAACTGGGCAGCCGGACGGCCTGGAGCAGGCATCAAGGATGTATTCAAATGCCCTTTGAGGTGGGAAAGCAAGAAGTGAGAGCAATACAGGTGGCACCGTTGCGAAGCTTACCATGTGCAGGAGAGGTTCAGCAGCATCTTTCAGTCCTGGCTCTTCGCCTGTGGGAGCAGAGTCCAGTCATTCGTGCACTGAAAACTGGGCAGCAGGACGGCCTGGAGCAGGCATCAAGGATGCATTCAAATGCCCTTTGAGGTGGGAAAGCAAGGAGTGAGAGCAATACAGGTGGCACCTTTACGAAGCTTACCATGTGCAGAAGAGATCCAGCAGCATCATTCATTTGTGGCTCTTTGCCTGTGGGAGCAGAGTCCAATCATTCGTGCACTGAAAACTGGGCAGCTGGACGGCCTGGAGCAGGCATCAAGGATGTATTCAAATGCACTTTGAGGTGGGAAACAAGGACTGAGACCAATGCAGGTGGCACGGTTGCGAAGCTTGCCGTGTGCAGAACAGATCCAGCAGCATCTTTCAGTCCTGGCTCTTCCCTGTGGCAGCAGAGTCCAATCATTCGTGCAATGAAAACTGGGCAGCCGGACGGCCTGGAGCAGGCATCAAGGATGTATTCAAATGCACTTTGAGGTTGGAAACAAGGAGTGAGACCAATGCAGGTGGCACCTTTTCGAAGCTTACCATGTGCAGAAGAGGTCCAGCAGCACTTTTCATTCCTGGCCCTCTCCCTGTGGTAGGAGAGTCCAATCATTCGTGCACTAAAAACTGGGCAGCCGGACGGCCTGGAGCAGGCATCAATGATGCATTCAACTGCCCTTTTAGGTGGGAAAGCAAGGAGTGAGAGCAATACAGGTGGCACCGTTGCGAAGTTTACCGCGTGCAGAAAAGATCCAGCAGCATCTTTCAGTCCTGGCACTTCGCCTGTGGGAGCAGAGTCCAATCATTCGTGCACTGAAAACTGGGCAGCCGGACGGCCTGGAGCAGGCATCAAGGATGTATTCAAATGCACTTTGAGGTGGGAAATCAAGGAGTGAGAGCAATACAGGTGGCACCGTTGCGAAGCTTACCGTGTGCAGAACAGATCCAGCAGCATGTTTTAGCACTGGCTCTTCGCCTGTGGCAGCGGAGTCCAATCATTCGTGCACTGAAAACTGGGCAGCCGGACGGCCTGGAGCAGGCATCAAGGATGTATTCAAATGCACTTTGAGGTTGGAAACAAGGAGTGAGACCAATGGAGGTGGCAACTTTGCAAAGCTTACCATGTGCAGAAGAGGTCCAGCAGCACTTTTCATTCCTGGCCCTTTCCCTGTGGAAGCAGAGTGCAATCATTCGTGCACTGAAAACTGGGCGGCCGGACGGCCTGGAGCAGGCATCAAGGATGTATTCAAATGCCCGTTGAGGTGGGAAAGCAACAAGTGAGAGCAATACAGGTGTCACCGTTGCAAAGCTTACCGTATGCAGAAGAGATCCAGCAGCATCTTTCAGTCCTGGCTCTTCGCCTGTGGGAGCAGAGTCCAATCATTCGTGCACTGAAAATTGGGCAGCCGGACGGCCTGGAGCAGGCATCAAGGATGTATTCAAATGCACTTTGAGGTGGGAAAGCAAGGAGTGAGAGCAATACAGGTGGCACCTTTGCAAAGCTTACCATGTGCAGAAGAGGTCCAGCAGCACTTTTCATTCCTGGCCCTTTCCCTGTGGAAGCAGAGTCCAATCATTCGTGCACTGAAAATTGGGCAGCCGGACGGCCTGGAGCAGGCATCAAGGATGTATTCAAATGCACTTTGAGGTGGGAAATCAAGGAGTGAGAGCAATACAGGTGGCACCGTTGCGAAGCTTACCGTGTGCAGGAGAGGTCCAGCAGCAACTTTCAGTCCTGGCTCTTCGCCTGTCGGAGCGGAGTCCAAACATTCGTGCCCTGAAACCTGGGCAGCCGGCCAGCCTGGAGCAGGCATCAAGGATGTATTCAAATGCACTTTGAGGTGGGAAAGCAAGGAGTGAGAGCAATACAGGTGGCACCGTTGCAAAGCTTTCCGTGTGCAGAATAGGTCCAGCAGCATCTTTCAGTCCTGGCACTTCGCCTGTGGCAGCACAGTCCAATCATTCGTGCACTGAAAACTGGGCAGCAGGACGGCCTGGAGCAGGCATCAAGGATGTATTCAAATGCCCTTTGAGGTGGGAAAGCAAGGAATGAGAGCAATACAGGTGGCACCTTTGCGAAGCTTACCATGTGCAGAAGAGATCCAGCAGCATCATTCATTTGTGGCTCTTCGCCTGTGGGAGCAGAGTCCAATCATTCGTGCACTGAAAACTGGGCAGCTGGACGGCCTGGAGCAGGCATCAAGGATGTATTCAAATGCACTTTGAGGTGGGAAACAAGGACTGAGACCAATGCAGGTGGCACCGTTGCGAAGCTTGCCGTGTGCAGAACAGATCCAGCAGCATGTTTTAGCACTGGCTCTTCCCTGTGGCAGCAGAGTCCAATCATTCGTGCAATGAAAACTGGGCAGCCGGACGGCCTGGAGCAGGCATCAAGGATGTATTCAAATGCACTTTGAGGTTGGAAACAAGGTGTGAGACCAATGCAGCTGGCACCTATTCGAAGCTTACCATGTGCAGAAGAGGTCCAGCAGCACTTTTCATTCCTGGCCCTCTCCCTGTGGTAGGAGAGTCCAATCATTCGTGCACTAAAACTGGGCAGCCGGACGGCCTGGAGCAGGCATCAATGATGTATTCAAATGCCCTTTTAGGTGGGAAAGCAAGGAGTGAGAGCAATACAGGTGGCACCGTTGCGAAGTTTACCGCGTGCAGAAGAGGTCCAGCAGCATCTTTCTCTCCTGGCACTTCGCCTGTGGGAGCAGAGTGCAATCATTCGTGCACTGAAAACTTGGCAGCCGGCCAGCCTGGAGCAGGCATCAAGGATGTATTCAAATGCACTTTGAGGTGGGAAAGCAAGGAGTGAGAGCAATACAGGTGGCACCGTTGCAAAGCTTTCCGTGTGCAGAAGAGGTCCAGCAGCATCTTTCAGTCCTGGCACTTCGCCTGTGGGAGCAGAGTCCAATCATTCGTGCACTGAAAACTGGGCAGCCGGACGGCCTGGAGCAGGCATCAAGGATGTATTCAAATGCACTTTGAGGTGGGAAATCAAGGAGTGAGAGCAATACAGGTGGCACCGTTGCGAAGCTTACCGTGTGCAGAACAGATCCAGCAGCATGTTTTAGCACTGGCTCTTCGCCTGTGGCAGCAGAGTCCAATCATTCGTGCACTGAAAACTGGGCAGCCGGACGGCCTGGAGCAGGCATCAAGGATGTATTCAAATGCACTTTGAGGTTGGAAACAAGGAGTGAGACCAATGGAGATGGCAACTTTGCAAAGCTTACCATGTGCAGAAGAGGTCCAGCAGCACTTTTCATTCCTGGCCCTTTCCCTGTGGAAGCAGAGTGCAATCATTCGTGCACTGAAAACTGGGCGGCCGGACGGCCTGGAGCAGGCATCAAGGATGTATTCAAATGCCCGTTGAGGTGGGAAAGCAACGAGTGAGAGCAATACAGGTGTCAGCGTTGCAAAGCTTACCGTATGCAGAAGAGATCCAGCAGCATCTTTCAGTCCTGGCTCTTCGCCTGTGGGAGCAGAGTCCAATCATTCGTGCACTGAAAATTGGGCAGCCGGACGGCCTGGAGCAGGCATCAAGGATGTATTCAAATGCACTTTGAGGTGGGAAAGCAAGGAGTGAGAGCAATACAGGTGGCACCTTTGCAAAGCTTACCATGTGCAGAAGAGGTCCAGCAGCACTTTTCATTCCTGGCCCTTTCCCTGTGGAAGCAGAGTCCAATCATTCGTGCACTGAAAATTGGGCAGCCGGACGGCCTGGAGCAGGCATCAAGGATGTATTCAAATGCACTTTGAGGTGGGAAATCAAGGAGTGAGAGCAATACAGGTGGCACCGTTGCGAAGCTTACCGTGTGCAGGAGAGGTCCAGCAGCAACTTTCAGTCCTGGCTCTTCGCCTGTCGGAGCGGAGTCCAAACATTCGTGCCCTGAAACCTGGGCAGCCGGCCAGCCTGGAGCAGGCATCAAGGATGTATTCAAATGCACTTTGAGGTGGGAAAGCAAGGAGTGAGAGCAATACAGGTGGCACCGTTGCGAAGCTTACCATGTGCAGGAGAGGTTCAGCAGCATCTTTCAGTCCTGGCTCTTCGCCTGTGGGAGCAGAGTCCAATCATTCGTGCACTGAAAACTGGGCAGCCGGACGGCCTGGAGCAGGCATCAAGGATGTATTCAAATGCCCTTTGAGGTGGGAAAGCAAGGAATGAGAGCAATACAGGTGGCACCTTTTCGAAGCTTACCATGTGCAGAAGAGATCCAGCAGCATCATTCATTTGTGGCTCTTCGCCTGTGGGAGCAGAGTCCAATCATTCGTGCACTGAAAACTGGGCAGCTGGACGGCCTGGAGCAGGCATCAAGGATGTATTCAAATGCACTTTGAGGTGGGAAACAAGGACTGAGACCAATGCAGGTGGCACCGTTGCGAAGCTTGCCGTGTGCAGAACAGATCCAGCAGCATGTTTTAGCACTGGCTCTTCCCTGTGGCAGCAGAGTCCAATCATTCGTGCAATGAAAACTGGGCAGCCGGACGGCCTGGAGCAGGCATCAAGGATGTATTCAAATGCACTTTGAGGTTGGAAACAAGGTGTGAGACCAATGCAGCTGGCACCTTTTCGAAGCTTACCATGTGCAGAAGAGGTCCAGCAGCACTTTTCATTCCTGGCCCTCTCCCTGTGGTAGGAGAGTCCAATCATTCGTGCACTAAAACTGGGCAGCCGGACGGCCTGGAGCAGGCATCAATGATGTATTCAAATGCCCTTTTAGGTGGGAAAGCAAGGAGTGAGAGCAATACAGGTGGCACCGTTGCGAAGTTTACCGCGTGCAGAAGAGGTCCAGCAGCATCTTTCTCTCCTGGCACTTCGCCTGTGGGAGCAGAGTGCAATCATTCGTGCACTGAAAACTTGGCAGCCGGCCAGCCTGGAGCAGGCATCAAGGATGTATTCAAATGCACTTGGAGGTGGGAAAGCAAGGAGTGAGAGCAATACAGGTGGCACCGTTGCAAAGCTTTCCGTGTGCAGAAGAGGTCCAGCAGCATCTTTCAGTCCTGGCACTTCGCCTGTGGCAGCACAGTCCAATCATTCGTGCACTGAAAACTGGGCAGCCGGACGGCCTGGAGCAGGCATCAAGGATGTATTCAAATGCCCTTTGAGGTGGGAAAGCAAGGAGTGAGAGCAATAAAGGTGGCACCTTTGCGAAGCTTACCATGTGCAGAGGAGATCCAGCAGCATCATTCATTTGTGGCTCTTTGCCTGTGGGAGCAGAGTCCAATCATTCGTGCACCGAAAACTGGGCAGCCGGACGGCCTGGGGCAGGCATCAAGGATGTATTCAAATGCACTTTGAGGTGGGAAAGAAATGACTGAGAGCAATACAGGTGGCACCGTTGCGAAGCTTACCGTGTGCAGAACAGATCCAGCAGCATGTTTTAGCACTGGCTTTTCGCCTGTGGCAGCAGAGTCCAATCATTCGTGCACTGAAAACTGGGCAGCCGGACGGCATGGAGCAGGCATCAAGGATGTATTCAAATGCACTTTGAGGTGGGAAAGCAAGGAGTGAGAGCAATACAGGTGGCACCGTTGCGAAGCTTACCGTGTGCAGGAGAGGTTCAGCAGCATCTTTGAGTCCTGGCTCTTCGCCTGTGGGAGCAGAGTGCAATCATTCGTGCACTGAAAACTGGGCAGCCGGACGGCCTGGAGCAGGCATCAAGGATGTATTCAAATGCACTTTGAGGTGGGAAAGCAAGGAGTGAGAGCAATACAGGTGGCACCTTTGCGAAGCTTGCCATGTGCAGAAGAGATCCAGCAGCATCATTCATTTGTGGCTCTTCGCCTGTGGGAGCAGAGTCCAATCATTCGTGCACTGAAAACTGGGCAGCTGGATGGCCTGGAGCAGGCATCAAGGATGTATTCAAATGCACTTTGAGGTGGGAAACAAGGACTGAGACCAATGCAGGTGGCACCGTTGCGAAGCTTGCCGTGTGCAGAACAGATCCAGCAGCATGTTTTAGCACTGGCTCTTCGCCTGTGGCAGCAGAGTCCAATCATTCGTGCACTGAAAACTGGGCAGCCGGACGGCCTGGAGCAGGCATCAAGGATGTATTCAAATGCACTTTGAGGTTGGAAGCAAGGAGTGAGACCAATGCAGGTGGCAACTTTGCAAAGCTTACCATGTGCAGAAGAGGTCCAGCAGCACTTTTCATTCCTGGCCCTTTCCCTGTGGAAGCAGAGTGCAATCATTCGTGCACTGAAAACTGGGCGGCCGGACGGCCTGGAGCAGGCATCAAGGATGTATTCAAATGCCCGTTGAGGTGGGAAAGCAACGAGTGAGAGCAATACAGGTGTCACCGTTGCAAAGCTTACCGTATGCAGAAGAGATCCAGCAGCATCTTTCAGTCCTGGCTCTTCGCCTGTGGGAGCAGAGTCCAATCATTCGTGCACTGAAAATTGGGCAGCCGGACGGCCTGGAGCAGGCATCAAGGATGTATTCAAATGCACTTTGAGGTGGGAAAGCAAGGAGTGAGAGCAATACAGGTGGCACCTTTGCAAAGCTTACCATGTGCAGAAGAGGTCCAGCAGCACTTTTCATTCCTGGCCCTTTCCCCGTGGAAGCAGAGTCCAATCATTCGTGCACTGAAAATTGGGCAGCCGGACGGCCTGGAGCAGGCATCAAGGATGTATTCAAATGCACTTTGAGGTGGGAAAGCAAGGAGTGAGAGCAATACAGGTGGCACCGTTGCGAAGCTTACCGTGTGCAGGAGAGGTCCAGCAGCAACTTTCAGTCCTGGCTCTTCGCCTGTCGGAGCGGAGTCCAAACATTCGTGCCCTGAAACCTGGGCAGCCGGCCAGCCTAGAGCAGGCATCAAGGATGTATTCAAATGGCCTTTGAGGTGGGAAAGCAAGGAGTGAGAGCAATACAGGTGGCACCGTTGCGAAGCTTACCATGTGCAGGAGAGCTTCAGCAGCATCTTTCAGTCCTGGCTCTTCGCCTGTGGGAGCAGAGTCCAATCATTCGTGCACTGAAAACTGGGCAGCCGGACGGCCTGGAGCAGGCATCAAGGATGTATTCAAATGCCCTTTGAGGTGGGAAAGCAAGGAATGAGAGCAATACATGTGGCACCTTTGCGAAGCTTACCATGTGCAGAAGAGATCCAGCAGCATCATTCATTTGTGGCTCTTCGCCTGTGGGAGCAGAGTCCAATCATTCGTGCACTGAAAACTGGGCAGCTGGACGGCCTGGAGCAGGCATCAAGGATGTATTCAAATGCACTTTGAGGTGGGAAACAAGGAGTGAGACCAATGCAGGTGGCACCGTTGCGAAGCTTGCCGTGTGCAGAACAGATCCAGCAGCATGTTTTAGCACTGGCTCTTCCCTGTGGCAGCAGAGTCCAATCATTCGTGCAATGAAAACTGGGCAGCCGGACGGCCTGGAGCAGGCATCAAGGATGTATTCAAATGCACTTTGAGGTTGGAAACAAGGAGTGAGACCAATGCAGCTGGCACCTTTTCGAAGCTTACCATGTGCAGAAGAGGTCCAGCAGCACTTTTCATTCCTGGCCCTCTCCCTGTGGTAGGAGAGTCCAATCATTCGTGCACTAAAAACTGGGCAGCCGGACGGTCTGGAGCAGGCATCAATGATGTATTCAAATGCCCTTTGAGGTGGGAAAGCGAGGAGTGAGAGCAATACAGGTGGCACCTTTGCGAAGCTTACCATGTGCGGAAGAGATCCAGCAGCATCACTCATTTGTGGCTCTTCGCCTGTCGGAGCAGAGTCCAATCATTCTTGCACTGAAAACTGGGCAGCCGGACGGCCTGGAGCAGGCATCAAGGATGTATTCAAATGCACTTTGAGGTGGGAAATCAAGGAGTGAGAGCAATACAGGTGGCACCGTTGCGAAGCTTACCGTGTGCAGGAGAGGTCCAGCAGCAACTTTCAGTCCTGGCTCTTCGCCTGTCGGAGCGGACTCCAAACATTCGTGCCCTGAAAACTGGGCAGCCGGACGGCCTGGAGCAGGCATCAAGGATGTATTCAAATGCACTTTGAGGTGTGAAAGCAAGGAGTGAGAGCAATACAGGTGGCACCGTTGCGAAGCTTACCATGTGCAGGAGAGGTTCAGAAGCATCTTTCAGTCCTGGCTCTTCGCCTGTGGGAGCAGAGTCCAATCATTCGTGCACTGAAAACTGGGCAGCTGGACGGCCTGGAGCAGGCATCAAGGATGTATTCAAATGCACTTTGAGGTGGGAAAATAATGACTGAGAGCAATACAGGTGGCACCGTTGCGAAGCTTACCGTGTGCAGAACAGATCCAGCAGCATGTTTTAGCACTGGCTCTTCGCCTGTGGCAGCAGAGTCCAATCATTCGTGCACTGAAAACTGGGCAGCCGGACGGCCTGGAGCAGGCATCATGGATGTATTCAAATGCGCTTTGAGGTGGGAAAGCAAGGAGTGAGAGCAATACAGGTGGCACCGTTGCGAAGCTTACCATGTCCAGAAGAGGTCCAGCAGCACTTTTCATTCCAGGCTATCTCCCTGTGGTAGGAGAGTCCAATCATTCGTGCACTGAAAACTGGGCAGCCTTACGGCCTGGAGCGGGCATCAAGGATGTATTCAAATGCACTTTGAGGTGGGAAAGCAAGGAGTGAGAGCAATACAGGTGGCACCTTTTCGAAGCTTACCATGTGCAGAAGAGATCCAGCAGCATCTTTCTCTCCTGGCACTTCGCCTGTGGGAGCAGGGTGCAATCATTCGTGCACTGAAAACTTGGCAGCCGGCCAGCCTGGAGCAGGCATCAAGGATGTATTCAAATGCCCTTGGAGGTGGGAAAGCAAGGAGTGAGAGCAATACAGGTGGCACCGTTGCAAAGCTTTCCGTGTGCAGAAGAGGTCCAGCAGCATCTTTCAGTCCTGGCACTTCGCCTGTGGCAGCACAGTCCAATCATTCGTGCACTGAAAACTGGGCAGCAGGACGGCCTGGAGCAGGCATCAAGGATGTATTCAAATGCCCTTTGAGGTGGGAAAGCAAGGAGTGAGAGCAATAAAGGTGGCACCTTTGCGAAGCTTACCATGTGCAGAGGAGATCCAGCAGCATCATTCATTTGTGGCTCTTTGCCTGTGGGAGCAGAGTCCAATCATTCGTGCACCGAAAACTGGGCAGCCGGACGGCCTGGAGCAGGCATCAAGGATGTATTCAAATGCACTTTGAGGTGGGAAAGAAATGACTGAGAGCAATACAGGTGGCACCGTTGCGAAGCTTACCGTGTGCAGAACAGATCCAGCAGCATGTTTTAGCACTGGCTCTTCGCCTGTGGCAGCAGAGTCCAATCATTCGTGCACTGAAAACTGGGCAGCCGGACGGCATGGAGCAGGCATCAAGGATGTATTCAAATGCACTTTGAGGTTGGAAACAAGGAGTGAGACCAATGCAGGTGGCAACTTTGCAAAGCTTACCATGTGCAGAAGAGGTCCAGCAGCACTTTTCATTCCTGGCCCTTTCCCTGTAGAAGCAGAGTCCAAACATTCGTGCCCTGAAAATTGGGCAGCCGGCCAGCCTGGAGCAGGCATCAAGGATGTATTCAAATGCACTTTGAGGTGGGAAAGCAAGGAGTGAGAGCAATACAGGTGGCACCGTTGCGAAGCTTACCATGTGCAGGAGAGGTTCAGAAGCATCTTTCAGTCCTGGCTCTTCGCCTGTGGGAGCAGAGTCCAATCATTCGTGCACTGAAAACTGGGCAGCCAGACGGCCTGGAGCAGGCATCAAGGATGCATTCAAATGCACTTTGAGGTGGGAAAGCAAGGAGTGAGAGCAATACAGGTGGCACCGTTGCGAAGCTTACCATGTGCAGGAGAGGTTCAGCAGCATCTTTCAGTCCTGGCTCTTCGCCTGTGGGAGCAGAGTCCAATCATTCGTGCACTGAAAATTGGGCAGCCGGACGGCCTGGAGCAGGCATCAAGGATGTATTCAAATGCACTTTGAGGTGGGAAAGCAAGGAGTGAGAGCAATACAGGGGGCACCTTTGCAAAGCTTACCATGTGCAGAAGAGGTCCAGCAGCACTTTTCATTCCTGGCCCTTTCCCTGTGGAAGCAGAGTCCAAACATTCGTGCCCTGAAACCTGGGAAGCCGGCCAGCCTGGAGCAGGCATCAAGGATGTATTCAAATGCACTTTGAGGTGGGAAAGCAAGGAGTGAGAGCAATACAGGTGGCACCGTTGCGAAGCTTACCATATGCAGGAGAGGTTCAACAGCATCTTTCAGTCCTGGCTCTTCGCCTGTGGGAGCAGAGTCCAATCATTCGTGCACTGAAAACTGGGCAGCCGGACGGCCTGGAGCAGGCATCAAGGATGTATTCAAATGCCCTTTGAGGTGGGAAAGCAAGGAATGAGAGCAATACAGGTGGCACCTTTGCGAAGCTTACCATGTGCAGAAGAGATCCAGCAGCATCATTCATTTGTGGCTCTTCGCCTGTGGGAGCAGAGTCCAATCATTCGTGCACTGAAAACTGGGCAGCTGGACGGCCTGGAGCAGGCATCAAGGATGTATTCAAATGCACGTTGAGGTGGGAAACAAGGACTGAGACCAATGCAGGTGCCACCGTTGCGAAGCTTGCCGTGTGCAGAACAGATCCAGCAGCATGTTTTAGCACTGGCTCTTCCCTGTGGCAGCAGAGTCCAATCATTCGTGCAATGAAAACTGGGCAGCCGGACGGCCTGGAGCAGGCATCAAGGATGTATTCAAATGCACTTTGAGGTTGGAAACAAGGAGTGAGACCAATGCAGCTGGCACCTTTTCGAAGCTTACCATGTACAGAAGAGGTCCAGCAGCACTTTTCATTCCTGGCCCTCTCCCTGTGGTAGGAGAGTGCAATCATTCGTGCACTGAAAACTTGGCAGCCAGCCAGCCTGGAGCAGGCATCAAGGATGTATTCAAATGCACTTTGAGGTGGGAAAGCAAGGAGTGAGAGCAATACAGGTGGCACCGTTGCAAAGCTTTCCGTGTGCAGAAGAGGTCCAGCAGCATCTTTCAGTCCTGGCACTTCGCCTGTGGCAGCACAGTCCAATCATTCGTGCACTGAAAACTGGGCAGCAGGACGGCCTGGAGCAGGCATCAAGGATGTATTCAAATGCCCTTTGAGGTGGGAAAGCAAGGAGTGAGAGCAATAAAGGTGGCACCTTTGCGAAGCTTACCATGTGCAGAGGAGATCCAGCAGCATCATTCATTTGTGGCTCTTTGCCTGTGGGAGCAGAGTCAAATCATTCGTGCACCGAAAACTGGGCAGACGGACGGCCTGGGGCAGGCATCAAGGATGTATTCAAATGCACTTTGAGGTGGGAAAGCAAGGAGTGAGAGCAATACAGGTGGCACCGTTGCGAAGCTTACCGTGTGCAGAACAGATCCAGCAGCATGTTTTAGCACTGGCTCTTCGCCTGTGGCAGCAGAGTCCAATCATTCGTGCACTGAAAACTGGGCAGCCGGACGGCATGGAGCAGGCATCAAGGATGTATTCAAATGCACTTTGAGGTTGGAAACAAGGAGTGAGACCAATGCAGGTGGCAACTTTGCAAAGCTTACCATGTGCAGAAGAGGTCCAGCAGCACTTTTCATTCCTGGCCCTTTCCCTGTAGAAGCAGAGTGCAATCATTCGTGCACTGAAAATTGGGCAGCCGGACGGCCTGGAGCAGGCATCAAGGATGTATTCAAATGCACTTTGAGGTGGGAAAGCAAGGAGTGAGAGCAATACAGGTGGCACCGTTGCGAAGCTTACCATGTGCAGGAGAGGTTCAGCAGCATCTTTCAGTCCTGGCTCTTCGCCTGTCGGAGCGGAGTCCAAACATTCGTGCCCTGAAACCTGGGCAGCCAGCCAGCCTGGAGCAGGCATCAAGGATGTATTCACTTGCACTTTGAGGTGGGAAAGCAAGGAGTGAGAGCAATACAGGTGGCACCGTTGCGAAGCTTACCATGTGCAGGAGAGGTTCAGCAGCATCTTTCAGTCCTGGCTCTTCGCCTGTGGGAGCAGAGTCCAATCATTCGTGCACTGAAAACTGGGCAGCCGGACGGCCTGGAGCAGGCATCAAGGATGTATTCAAATGCACTTTGAGGTTGGAAACAAGGTGTGAGACCAATGCAGGTGGCACCGTTGCGAAGCTTGCCGTGTGCAGAACAGATCCAGCAGCATGTTTTAGCACTGGCTCTTCCCTGTGGCAGCAGAGTCCAATCATTCGTGCAATGAAAACTGGGCAGCCGGACGGCCTGGAGCAGGCATCAAGGATGTATTCAAATGCACTTTGAGGTTGGAAACAAGGAGTGAGACCAATGCAGGTGGCACCTTTTCGAAGCTTACCATGTGCAGAAGAGGTCCAGCAGCACTTTTCATTCCTGGCCCTCTCCCTGTGGTAGGAGAGTCCAATCATTCGTGCACTAAAAACTGGGCAGCCGGACGGCCTGGAGCAGGCATCAAGGATGTATTCAAATGCACTTTGAGGTGGGAAAGCAAGGAGTGAGAGCAATACAGGTGGCACCTTTTCGAAGCTTACCATGTGCAGAAGAGATCCAGCAGCATCATTCATTTGTGGCTCTTCGCCTGTGGGAGCAGAGTCCAATCATTCGTGCACTGAAAACTGGGCAGCCTTACGGCCTGGAGCGGGCATCAAGGATGTATTCAAATGCACTTTGAGGTGGGAAAGCAAGGAGTGAGAGCAATACAGGTGGCACCGTTGCGAAGCTTACCGTGTGCAGAAGAGATCCAGCAGCATCTTTCTCTCCTGGCACTTCGCCTGTGGGAGCAGTGTGCAATCATTCGTGCACCGAAAACTTGGCAGCCGGCCAGCCTGGAGCAGGCATCAAGGATGTATTCAAATGCCCTTGGAGGTGGGAAAGCAAGGAGTGAGAGCAATACAGGTGGCACCGTTGCAAAGCTTTCCGTGTGCAGAAGAGGTCCAGCAGCATCTTTCAGTCCTGGCACTTCGCCTGTGGCAGCACAGTCCAATCATTCATGCACTGAAAACTGGGCAGCAGGACGGCCTGGAGCAGGCATCAAGGATGTATTCAAATGCCCTTTGAGGTGGGAAAGCAAGGAGTGAGAGCAATACAGGTGGCACCTTTGCGAAGCTTACCATGTGCAGAGGAGATCCAGCAGCATCATTCATTTGTGGCACTTTGCCTGTGGGAGCAGGGTCCGATCATTCGTGCACCGAAAACTGGGCAGCCGGACGGCCTGGGGCAGGCATCAAGGATGTATTCAAATGCACTTTGAGGTGGGAAAGAAATGACTGAGAGCAATACAGGTGGCACCGTTGCGAAGCTTACCATGTGCAGGAGAGGTTCAGAAGCATCTTTCAGTCCTGGCTCTTCGCCTGTGGGAGCAGAGACCAATCATTCGTGCACTGAAAACTGGGCAGCGGGACGGCCTGGAGCAGGCATCATGGATGTATTCAAATGCACTTTGAGGTGGGAAAGCAAGGAGTGAGAGCAATACAGGTGGCACCTTTGCGAAGCTTACCATGTGCAGAGGAGATCCAGCAGCATCATTCATTTGTGGCTCTTTGCCTGTGGGAGCAGAGTCCAATCATTCGTGCACCGAAAACTGGGCAGCCGGACGGCCTGGGGCAGGCATCAAGGATGTATTCAAATGCACTTTGAGGTGGGAAAGAAATGACTGAGAGCAATACAGGTGGCACCGTTGCGAAGCTTACCGTGTGCAGAAGAGATCCAGCAGCATGTTTTAGCACTGGCTCTTCGCCTGTGGCAGCAGAGTCCAATCATTCGTGCACTGAAAACTGGGCAGCCGGACGGCATGGAGCAGGCATCAAGGATGTATTCAAATGCACTTTGAGGTTGGAAACAAGGAGTGAGACCAATGCAGGTGGCAACTTTGCAAAGCTTACCATGTGCAGAAGAGGTCCAGCAGCACTTTTCATTCCTGGCCCTTTCCCTGTGGAAGCAGAGTCCAATCATTCGTGCACTGAAAATTGGGCAGCCGGACGGCCTGGAGCAGGCATCAAGGATGTATTCAAATGCACTTTGAGGTGGGAAAGCAAGGAGTGAGAGCAATACAGGTGGCACCGTTGCGAAGCTTACCGTGTGCAGGAGAGGTCCAGCAGCAACTTTCAGTCCTGGCTCTTCGCCTGTGGGAGCGGAGTCCAAACATTCGTGCCCTGAAACCTGGGCAGCCGGCCAGCCTGGAGCAGGCATCAAGGATGTATTCAAATGCACTTTGAGGTGGGAAAGCAAGGAGTGAGAGCAATACAGGTGGCACCGTTGCGAAGCTTACCATGTGCAGGAGAGGTTCAGAAGCATCTTTCAGTCCTGGCTCTTCGCCTGTGGGGGCAGAGTCCAATCATTCGTGCACTGAAAACTGGGCAGCCGGACGGCATGGAGCAGGCATCAAGGATGTATTCAAATGCACTTTGAGGTTGGAAACAAAGAGTGAGACCAATGCAGGTGGCAACTTTGCAAAGCTTACCATGTGCAGAAGAGGTCCAGCAGCACTTTTCATTCCTGGCCCTTTCCCTGTGGAAGCAGAGTCCAATCATTCGTGCACTGAAAATTGGGCAGCCGGACGGCCTGGAGCAGGAATCAGGGATGTATTCAAATGCACTTTGAGGTGGGAAAGCAAGGAGTGAGAGCAATACAGGTGGCACCGTTGCGAAGTTTACCGCGTGCAGAAGAGGTCCAGCAGCATCTTTCAGTCCTGGCACTTCGCCTGTGGGAGCAGAGTGCAATCATTCGTGCACTGAAAACTTGGCAGCCGGCCAGCCTGGAGCAGGCATCAAGGATGTATTCAAATGCCCTTGGAGGTGGGAAAGCAAGGAGTGAGAGCAATACAGGTGGCACCGTTGCAAAGCTTTCCGTGTGCAGAAGAGGTCCAGCAGCATCTTTCAGTCCTGGCACTTCGCCTGTGGCGGCACAGTCCAATCATTCGTGCACTGAAAACTGGGCAGCAGGACGGCCTGGAGCAGGCATCAAGGATGTATTCAAATGCCCTTTGAGGTGGGAAAGCAAGGAGTGAGAGCAATAAAGGTGGCACCTTTGCGAATCTTACCATGTGCAGAGGAGATCCAGCAGCATCATTCATTTGTGGCTCTTTGCCTGTGGGAGCAGAGTCCAATCATTCGTGCACTGAAAACTGGGCAGCCGGACGGCCTGGAGCAGGCATCAAGGATGTATTCAAATGCACTTTGAGGTTGGAAACAAGGAGTGAGACCAATGCAGGTGGCAACTTTGCAAAGCTTACCATGTGCAGAAGAGGTCCAGCAGCACTTTTCATTCCTGGCCCTTTCCCTGTGGAAGCAGAGTCCAATCATTCGTGCACTGAAAATTGGGCAGCCGGACGGCCTGGAGCAGGCATCAAGGATGTATTCAAATGCCCGTTGAGGTGGGAAAGCAACGAGTGAGAGCAATACAGGTGTCACCGTTGCAAAGCTTACCGTATGCAGAAGAGATCCAGCAGCATCTTTCAGACCTGGCTCTTCGCCTGTGGGAGCAGAGTCCAATCATTCGTGCACTGAAAACTGGGCAGCCTTACGGCCTGGAGCGGGCATCAAGGATGTATTCAAATGCACTTTGAGGTGGGAAAGCAAGGAGTGAGAGCAATACAGGTGGCACCGTTGCGAAGCTTACCGTGTGCAGAAGAGATCCAGCAGCATCTTTCTCTCCTGGCACTTCGCCTGTGGGAGCAGAGTGCAATCATTCGTGCACTGAAAACTTGGCAGCCGGCCAGCCTGGAGCAGGCATCAAGGATGTATTCAAATGCCCTTGGAGGTGGGAAAGCAAGGAGTGAGAGCAATACAGGTGGCACCGTTGCAAAGCTTTCCGTGTGCAGAAGAGGTCCAGCAGCATCTTTCAGTCCTGGCACTTCGCCTGTGGCAGCACAGTCCAATCATTCGTGCACTGAAAACTGGGCAGCAGGACGGCCTGGAGCAGGCATCAAGGATGTATTCAAATGCCCTTTGAGGTGGGAAAGCAAGGAGTGAGAGCAATAAAGGTGGCACCTTTGCGAAGCTTACCATGTGCAGAGGAGATCCAGCAGCATCATTCATTTGTGGCACTTTGCCTGTGGGAGCAGGGTCCAATCATTCGTGCACCGAAAACTGGGCAGCCGGACGGCCTGGGGCAGGCATCAAGGATGTATTCAAATGCACTTTGAGGTGGGAAAGAAATGACTGAGAGCAATACAGGTGGCACCGTTGCGAAGCTTACCATGTGCAGGAGAGGTTCAGAAGCATCTTTCAGTCCTGGCTCTTCGCCTGTGGGAGCAGAGTCCAATCATTCGTGCACTGAAAACTGGGCAGCGGGACGGCCTGGAGCAGGCATCATGGATGTATTCAAATGCACTTTGAGGTGGGAAAGCAAGGAGTGAGAGCAATACAGGTGGCACCTTTGCGAAGCTTACCATGTGCAGAGGAGATCCAGCAGCATCATTCATTTGTGGCTCTTTGCCTGTGGGAGCAGAGTCCAATCATTCGTGCACCGAAAACTGGGCAGCCGGACGGCCTGGGGCAGGCATCAAGGATGTATTCAAATGCACTTTGAGGTGGGAAAGAAATGACTGAGAGCAATACAGGTGGCACCGTTGCGAAGCTTACCGTGTGCAGAACAGATCCAGCAGCATGTTTTAGCACTGGCTCTTCGCCTGTGGCAGCAGAGTCCAATCATTCGTGCACTGAAAACTGGGCAGCCGGACGGCATGGAGCAGGCATCAAGGATGTATTCAAATGCACTTTGAGGTTGGAAACAAGGAGTGAGACCAATGCAGGTGGCAACTTTGCAAAGCTTACCATGTGCAGAAGAGGTCCAGCAGCACTTTTCATTCCTGGCCCTTTCCCTGTGGAAGCAGAGTCCAATCATTCGTGCACTGAAAATTGGGCAGCCGGACGGCCTGGAGCAGGCATCAAGGATGTATTCAAATGCACTTTGAGGTGGGAAAGCAAGGAGTGAGAGCAATACAGGTGGCACCGTTGCGAAGCTTACCGTGTGCAGGAGAGGTCCAGCAGCAACTTTCAGTCCTGGCTCTTCGCCTGTGGGAGCGGAGTCCAAACATTCGTGCCCTGAAACCTGGGCAGCCGGCCAGCCTGGAGCAGGCATCAAGGATGTATTCAAATGCACTTTGAGGTGGGAAAGCAAGGAGTGAGAGCAATACAGGTGGCACCGTTGCGAAGCTTACCATGTGCAGGAGAGGTTCAGCAGCATCTTTCAGTCCTGGATCTTCGCCTGTGGGGGCAGAGTCCAATCATTCGTGCACTGAAAACTGGGCAGCCGGACGGCATGGAGCAGGCATCAAGGATGTATTCAAATGCACTTAGAGGTTGGAAACAAGAAGTGAGACCAATGCAGGTGGCAACTTTGCAAAGCTTACCATGTGCAGAAGAGGTCCAGCAGCACTTTTCATTCCTGGCCCTTTCCCTGTGGAAGCAGAGTCCAATCATTCGTGCACTGAAAATTGGGCAGCCGGACGGCCTGGAGCAGGAATCAGGGATGTATTCAAATGCACTTTGAGGTGGGAAAGCAAGGAGTGAGAGCAATACAGGTGGCACCGTTGCGAAGTTTACCGCGTGCAGAAGAGGTCCAGCAGCATCTTTCAGTCCTGGCACTTCGCCTGTGGGAGCAGAGTGCAATCATTCGTGCAATGAAAACTTGGCAGCCGGCCAGCCTGGAGCAGGCATCAAGGATGTATTCAAATGCCCTTGGAGGTGGGAAAGCAAGGAGTGAGAGCAATACAGGTGGCACCGTTGCAAAGCTTTCCGTGTGCAGAAGAGGTCCAGCAGCATCTTTCAGTCCTGGCACTTCGCCTGTGGCGGCACAGTCCAATCATTCGTGCACTGAAAACTGGGCAGCAGGACGGCCTGGAGCAGGCATCAAGGATGTATTCAAATGCCCTTTGAGGTGGGAAAGCAAGGAGTGAGAGCAATAAAGGTGGCACCTTTGCGAAGCTTACCATGTGCAGAGGAGATCCAGCAGCATCATTCATTTGTGGCTCTTTGCCTGTGTGAGCAGAGTCCAATCATTCGTGCACTGAAAACTGGGCAGGCGGACGGCATGGAGCAGGCATCAAGGATGTATTCAAATGCACTTTGAGGTTGGAAACAAGGAGTGAGACCAATGCAGGTGGCAACTTTGCAAAGCTTACCATGTGCACAAGAGGTCCAGCAGCACTTTTCATTCCTGGCCCTTTCCCTGTGGAAGCAGAGTCCAATCATTCGTGCACTGAAAATTGGGCAGCCGGACGGCCTGGAGCAGGCATCAAGGATGTATTCAAATGCCCGTTGAGGTGGGAAAGCAACGAGTGAGAGCAATACAGGTGTCACCGTTGCAAAGCTTACCGTATGCAGAAGAGATCCAGCAGCATCTTTCAGACCTGGCTCTTCGCCTGTGGGAGCAGAGTCCAATCATTCGTGCACTGAAAATTGGGCAGCCGGACGGCCTGGAGCAGGCATCAAGGATGTATTCAAATGCACTTTGAGGTGGGAAAGCAAGGAGTGAGAGCAATACAGGTGGCACCGTTGCGAAGCTTACCATGTGCAGGAGAGTTTCAGAAGCATCTTTCAGTCCTGGCTCTTCGCCTGTGGGAGCAGAGTCCAATCATTCGCGCACTGAAAACTGGGCAGCCGGACGGCCTGGAGCAGGCATCATGGATGTATTCAAATGCACTTTGAGGTGGGAAAGCAAGGAGTGAGAGCAATACAGGTGGCACCGTTGCGAAGCTTACCGTGTGCAGGAGAGGTCCAGCAGCAACTTTCAGTCCTGGCTCTTCGCCTGTCGGAGCGGGGTCCAAACATTCGTGCCCTGAAACCTGGGCAGCCGGCCAGCCTGGAGCAGGCATCAAGGATGTATTCAAATGCACTTTGAGGTGGGAAAGCAAGGAGTGAGAGCAATACAGGTGGCACCGTTGCAAAGCTTTCTGTGTGCAAAAGAGGTCCAGCAGCATCTTTCAGTCCTGGCTCTTCGCCTGTGGCAGGAGATTCCAATCATTCGTGCACTGAAAACTGGGCAGCAGGACGGCCTGGAGCAGGCATCATGGATGTATTCAAATGCACTTTGAGGTGGGAAAGCAAGGAGTGAGAGCAATAGAGGTGGCACCTTTGCGAAGCTTACCATGTGCAGAAGAGATCCAGCAGCATCATTCATTTGTGGCTCTTCGCCTGTGGGAGCAGAGTCCAATCATTCGTGCACTGAAAACTGGGCAGCCGGACGGTCTGGAGCGGGCATCAAGGATGTATTCAAATGCACTTTGAGGTGGGAAACAAGGAGTGAGACCAATGCAGGTGGCACCGTTTCGAAGCTTACCGTGTGCAGAAGAGATCCAGCAGCATCTTTCTCTCCTGGCACTTCGTCTGTGGGAGCAGAGTGCAATCATTCGTGCACTGAAAACTTGGCAGCCGGCCAGCCTGGAGCAGGCATCAAGGATGTATTCAAATGCCCTTGGAGGTGGGAAAGCAAGGAGTGAGAGCAATACAGGTGGCACCGTTGCAAAGCTTTCCGTGTGCAGAAGAGGTCCAGCAGCATCTTTCAGTCCTGGCACTTCGCCTGTGGCAGCACAGTAAAATCATTCGTGCACTGAAAACTGGGCAGCTGGACGGCCTGGAGCAGGCATCAAGGATGTATTCAAATGGCCTTTGAGGTGGGAAAGCAAGGAGTGAGAGCAATAAAGGTGGCACCTTTGCGAAGCTTACCATGTGCAGAGGAGATCCAGCAGCATCATTCATTTGTGGCCCTTTCCCTGTGGGAGCAGGGTCCAATCATTCGTGCACCGAAAACTGGGCAGCCGGACGGCCTGGGGCAGGCATCAAGGATGTATTCAAATGCACTTTGAGGTGGGAAAGAAATGACTGAGAGCAATACAGGTGGCACCGTTGCGAAGCTTACCATGTGCAGGAGAGGTTCAGAAGCATCTTTCAGTCCTGGCTCTTCGCCTGTGGGAGCAGAGTCCAATCATTCGTGCACTGAAAACTGGGCAGCCGGACGGCCTGGAGCAGGCATCATGGATGTATTCAAATGCACTTTGAGGTGGGAAAGCAAGGAGTGAGAGCAATACAGGTGGCACCTTTGCGAAGCTTACCATGTGCAGAGGAGATCCAGCAGCATCATTCATTTGTGGCTCTTTGCCTGTGGGAGCAGAGTCCAATCATTCGTGCACCGAAAACTGGGCAGCCGGACGGCCTGGGGCAGGCATCAAGGATGTATTCAAATGCACTTTGAGGTGGGAAAGAAATGACTGAGAGCAATACAGGTGGCACCGTTGCGAAGCTTACCGTGTGCAGAACAGATCCAGCAGCATGTTTTAGAACTGGCTCTTCGCCTGTGGCAGCAGAGTCCAATCATTCGTGCACTGAAAACTGGGCAGCCGGACGGCATGGAGCAGGCATCAAGGATGTATTCAAATGCACTTTGAGGTTGGAAACAAGGAGTGAGACCAATGCAGGTGGCAACTTTGCAAAGCTTACCATGTGCAGAAGAGGTCCAGCAGCACTTTTCATTCCTGGCCCTTTCCCTGTGGAAGCAGAGTGCAATCATTCGTGCACTGAAAACTGGGCGGCCGGACGGCCTGGAGCAGGCATCATGGATGTATTCAAATGCCCGTTGAGGTGGGAAAGCAACGAGTGAGAGCAATACAGGTGTCACCGTTGCAAAGCTTACCGTATGCAGAAGAGATCCAGCAGCATCTTTCAGTCCTGGCTCTTCGCCTGTGGGAGCAGAGTCCAATCATTCGTGCACTGAAAATTGGGCAGCCGGACGGCCTGGAGCAGGCATCAAGGATGTATTCAAATGCACTTTGAGGTGGGAAAGCAAGGAGTGAGAGCAATACAGGTGGCACCTTTGCGAAGCTTACCATGTGCAGAAGAGATCCAGCAGCATCATTCATTTGTGGCTCTTCGCCTGTGGGAGCAGAGTCCAATCATTCGTGCACTGAAAACTGGGCAGCTGGACGGCCTGGAGCAGGCATCAAGGATGTATTCAAATGCACTTTGAGGTGGGAAACAAGGACTGAGACCAATGCAGGTGGCACCGTTGCGAAGCTTGCCGTGTGCAGAACAGATCCAGCAGCATGTTTTAGCACTGGCTCTTCGCCTGTGGCAGGAGAGTCCAATCATTCGTGCACTGAAAACTGGGCAGCCGGACGGCCTGGAGCAGGCATCAAGGATGTATTCAAATGCACTTTGAGGTTGGAAACAAGGAGTGAGACCAATGCAGGTGGCAACTTTGCAAAGCTTACCATGTGCAGAAGAGGTCCAGCAGCACTTTTCATTCCTGGCCCTTTCCCTGTGGAAGCAGAGTGCAATCATTCGTGCACTGAAAACTGGGCGGCCGGACGGCCTGGAGCAGGCATCAAGGATGTATTCAAATGCCCGTTGAGGTGGGAAAGCAACGAGTGAGAGCAATACAGGTGTCACCGTTGCAAAGCTTACCGTATGCAGAAGAGATCCAGCAGCATCTTTCAGTCCTGGCTCTTCGCCTGTGGGAGCAGAGTCCAATCATTCGTGCACTGAAAATTGGGCAGCCGGACGGCCTGGAGCAGGCATCAAGGATGTATTCAAATGCACTTTGAGGTGGGAAAGCAAGGAGTGAGAGCAATACAGGTGGCACCTTTGCAAAGCTTACCATGTGCAGAAGAGGTCCAGCAGCACTTTTCATTCCTGGCCCTTTCCCCGTGGAAGCAGAGTCCAATCATTCGTGCACTGAAAATTGGGCAGCCGGACGGCCTGGAGCAGGCATCAAGGATGTATTCAAATGCAATTTGAGGTGGGAAAGCAAGGAGTGAGAGCAATACAGGTGGCACCGTTGCGAAGCTTACCGTGTGCAGGAGAGGTCCAGCAGCAACTTTCAGTCCTGGCTCTTCGCCTGTCGGAGCGGAGTCCAAACATTCGTGCCCTGAAACCTGGGCAGCCGGCCAGCCTAGAGCAGGCATCAAGGATGTATTCAAATGCACTTTGAGGTGGGAAAGCAAGGAATGAGAGCAATACAGGTGGCACCGTTGCGAAGCTTACCATGTGCAGGAGAGGTTCAGCAGCATCTTTCAGTCCTGGCTCTTCGCCTGTGGGAGCAGAGTCCAATCATTCGTGCACTGAAAACTGGGCAGCCGGACGGCCTGGAGCAGGCATCAAGGATGTATTCAAATGCCCTTTGAGGTGGGAAACAAGGAGTGAGACCAATGCAGCTGGCACCTTTTCGAAGCTTACCATGTGCAGAAGAGGTCCAGCAGCACTTTTCATTCCTGGCCCTCTCCCTGTGGTAGGAGAGTCCAATCATTCGTGCACGAAAAACTGGGCAGCCGGACGGCCTGGAGCAGGCATCAATGATGTATTCAAATGCCCTTTGAGGTGGGAAAGCGAGGAGTGAGAGCAATACAGGTGGCACCTTTGCGAAGCTTACCATGTGCAGAAGAGGTCCAGCAGCATCTTTCAGTCCTGGCACTTCGCCTGTGGGAGCAGAGTCCAATCATTCGTGCACTGAAAACTGGGCAGCCGGACGGCCTGGAGCAGGCATCAAGGATGTATTCAAATGCACTTTGAGGTGGGAAATCAAGGAGTGAGAGCAATACAGGTGGCACCGTTGCGAAGCTTACCGTGTGCAGGAGAGGTCCAGCAGCAACTTTCAGTCCTGGCTCTTCGCCTGTCGGAGCGGAGTCCAAACATTCGTGCCCTGAAAACTGGGCAGCCGGACGGCCTGGAGCAGGCATCATGGATGTATTCAAATGCACTTTGAGGTGTGAAAGCAAGGAGTGAGAGCAATACAGGTGGCACCGTTGCGAAGCTTACCATGTGCAGAAGAGGTCCAGCAGCACTTTTCATTCCTGGCCATCTCCCTGTGGTAGGAGAGTCCAATCATTCGTGCACTGAAAACTTGGCAGCCGGCCAGCCTGGAGCAGGCATCAAGGATGTATTCAAATGCACTTTGAGGTGGGAAAGCAAGGAGTGAGAGCAATACAGGTGGCACCGTTGCGAAGCTTACCATATGCAGGAGAGGTTCAACAGCATCTTTCAGTCCTGGCTCTTCGCCTGTGGGAGCAGAGTCCAATCATTCGTGCACTGAAAACTGGGCAGCCTTACGGCCTGGAGCGGGCATCAAGGATGTATTCAAATGCACTTTGAGGTGGGAAAGCAAGGAGTGAGAGCAATACAGGTGGCACCTTTTCGAAGCTTACCATGTGCAGAAGAGATCCAGCAGCATCATTCATTTGTGGCTCTTCGCCTGTGGGAGCAGAGTGCAATCATTCGTGCACTGAAAACTTGGCAGCCGGCCAGCCTGGAGCGGGCATCAAGGATGTATTCAAATGCACTTTGAGGTGGGAAACAAGGAGTGAGACCAATGCAGGTGGCACCGTTTCGAAGCTTACCGTGTGCAGAAGAGATCCAGCAGCATCTTTCTCTCCTGGCACTTCGCCTGTGGGAGCGGGGTGCAATCATTCGTGCACTGAAAACTTGGCAGCCGGCCAGCCTGGAGCAGGCATCAAGGATGTATTCAAATGCCCTTGGAGGTGGGAAAGCAAGGAGTGAGAGCAATACAGGTGGCACCGTTGCAAAGCTTTCCGTGTGCAGAAGAGGTCCAGCAGCATCTTTCAGTCCTGGCACTTCGCCTGTGGCAGAAAAGTCCAATCATTCGTGCACTGAAAACTGGGCAGCAGGACGGCCTGGAGCAGGCATCAAGGATGTATTCAAATGCCCTTTGAGGTGGGAAAGCAAGGAGTGAGAGCAATAAAGGTGGCACCTTTGCGAAGCTTACCATGTGCAGAGGAGATCCAGCAGCATCATTCATTTGTGGCTCTTTGCCTGTGGGAGCAGAGTCCAATCATTCGTGCACCGAAAAATGGGCAGCCGGACGGCCTGGGGCAGGCATCAAGGATGTATTCAAATGCACTTTGAGGTGGGAAAGAAATGACTGAGAGCAATACAGGTGGCACCGTTGCGAAGCTTACCGTGTGCAGAACAGATCCAGCAGCATGTTTTAGCACTGGCTCTTCGCCTGTGGCAGCAGAGTCCAATCATTCGTGCACTGAAAACTGGGCAGCCGGACGGCATGTAGCAGGCATCAAGGATGTATTCAAATGCACTTTGAGGTTGGAAACAAGGAGTGAGACCAATGCAGGTGGCAACTTTGCAAAGCTTACCATGTGCAGAAGAGGTCCAGCAGCACTTTTCATTCCTGGCCCTTTCCCTGTAGAAGCAGAGTGCAATCATTCGTGCACTGAAAATTGGGCAGCCGGACGGCCTGGAGCAGGCATCAAGGATGTATTCAAATGCACTTTGAGGTGGGAAAGCAAGGAGTGAGAGCAATACAGGTGGCACCGTTGCGAAGCTTACCGTGTGCAGGAGAGGTCCAGCAGCAACTTTCAGTCCTGGCTCTTCGCCTGTCGGAGCGGAGTCCAAACATTCGTGCCCTGAAACCTGGGCAGCCGGCCAGCCTGGAGCAGGCATCAAGGATGTATTCAAATGCACTTTGAGGTGGGAAAGCAAGGAGTGAGAGCAATACAGGTGGCACCGTTGCAAAGCTTACCATGTGCAGGAGAGGTTCAGTAGCATCTTTCAGTCCTGGCTCTTCGCCTGTGGGAGCAGAGTCCAATCATTCGTGCACTGAAAACTGGGCAGCCGGACGGCCTGGAGCAGGCATCAAGGATGCATTCAAATGCACTTTGAGGTGGGAAAGCAAGGAGTGAGAGCAATACAGGTGGCACCGTTGCGAAGCTTACCATGTGCAGGAGAGGTTCAGCAGCATCTTTCAGTCCTGGCTCTTCGCCTGTGGGAGCAGAGTCCAATCATTCGTGCACTGAAAATTGGGCAGCCGGACGGCCTGGAGCAGGCATCAAGGATGTATTCAAATGCACTTTGAGGTGGGAAAGCAAGGAGTGAGAGCAATACAGGTGGCACCTTTGCAAAGCTTACCATGTGCAGAAGAGGTCCAGCAGCACTTTTCATTCCTGGCCCTTTCCCTGTGGAAGCAGAGTCCAAACATTCGTGCCCTGAAACCTGGGAAGCCGGCCAGCCTGGAGCAGGCATCAAGGATGTATTCAAATGCACTTTGAGGTGGGAAAGCAAGGAGTGAGAGCAATACAGGTGGCACCGTTGCGAAGCTTACCATATGCAGGAGAGGTTCAACAGCATCTTTCAGTCCTGGCTCTTCGCCTGTGGGAGCAGAGTCCAATCATTCGTGCACTGAAAACTGGGCAGCCGGACGGCCTGGAGCAGGCATCAAGGATGTATTCAAATGCCCTTTGAGGTGGGAAAGCAAGGAATGAGAGCAATACAGGTGGCACCTTTGCGAAGCTTACCATGTGCAGAAGAGATCCAGCAGCATCATTCATTTGTGGCTCTTCACCTGTGGGAGCAGAGTCCAATCATTCGTGCACTGAAAACTGGGCAGCTGGACGGCCTGGAGCAGGCATCAAGGATGTATTCAAATGCACGTTGAGGTGGGAAACAAGGACTGAGACCAATGCAGGTGGCACCGTTGCGAAGCTTGCCGTGTGCAGAACAGATCCAGCAGCATGTTTTAGCACTGGATCTTCCCTGTGGCAGCAGAGTCCAATCATTCGTGCAATGAAAACTGGGCAGCCGGACGGCCTGGAGCAGGCATCAAGGATGTATTCAAATGCACTTTGAGGTTGGAAACAAGGAGTGAGACCAATGCAGCTGGCACCTTTTCGAAGCTTACCATGTGCAGAAGAGGTCCAGCAGCACTTTACATTCCTGGCCCTCTCCCTGTGGTAGGAGAGTGCAATCATTCGTGCACTGAAAACTTGGCAGCCGGCCAGCCTGGAGCAGGCATCAAGGATGTATTCAAATGCACTTTGAGGTGGGAAAGCAAGGAGTGAGAGCAATACAGGTGGCACCGTTGCAAAGCTTTCCGTGTGCAGAATAGGTCCAGCAGCATCTTTCAGTCCTGGCACTTCGCCTGTGGCAGCACAGTCCAATCATTCGTGCACTGAAAACTGGGCAGCAGGACGGCCTGGAGCAGGCATCAAGGATGTATTCAAATGCCCTTTGAGGTGGGAAAGCAAGGAGTGAGAGCAATAAAGGTGGCACCTTTGTGAAGCTTACCATGTGCAGAGGAGATCCAGCAGCATCATTCATTTGTGGCTCTTTGCCTGTGGGAGCAGAGTCAAATCATTCGTGCACCGAAAACTGGGCAGACGGACGGCCTGGGGCAGGAATCAAGGATGTATTCAAATGCACTTTGAGGTGGGAAAGAAATGACTGAGAGCAATACAGGTGGCACCGTTGCGAAGCTTACCGTGTGCAGAACAGATCCAGCAGCATGTTTTAGCACTGGCTCTTCGCCTGTGGCAGCAGAGTCCAATCATTCGTGCACTGAAAACTGGGCAGCCGGACGGCATGGAGCAGGCATCAAGGATGTATTCAAATGCACTTTGAGGTTGGAAACAAGGAGTGAGACCAATGCAGGTGGCAACTTTGCAAAGCTTACCATGTGCAGAAGAGGTCCAGCAGCACTTTTCATTCCTGGCCCTTTCCCTGTAGAAGCAGAGTGCAATCATTCGTGCACTGAAAATTGGGCAGCCGGACGGCCTGGAGCAGGCATCAAGGATGTATTCAAATGCACTTTGAGGTGGGAAAGCAAGGAGTGAGAGCAATACAGGTGGCACCGTTGCGAAGCTTACCATGTGCAGGAGAGGTTCAGCAGCAACTTTCAGTCCTGGCTCTTCGCCTGTCGGAGCGGAGTCCAAACATTCGTGCCCTGAAACCTGGGCAGCCGGCCAGCCTGGAGCAGGCATCAAGGATGTATTCAAATGCACTTTGAGGTGGGAAAGCAAGGAGTGAGAGCAATACAGGTGGCACCTTTTCGAAGCTTACCATGTGCAGAAGAGATCCAGCAGCATCATTCATTTGTGGCTCTTCGCCTGTGGGAGCAGAGTGCAATCATTCGTGCACTGAAAACTTGGCAGCCGGCCAGCCTGGAGCGGGCATCAAGGATGTATTCAAATGCACTTTGAGGTGGGAAACAAGGAGTGAGACCAATGCAGGTGGCACCGTTTCGAAGCTTACCGTGTGCAGAAGAGATCCAGCAGCATCTTTCTCTCCTGGCACTTCGCCTGTGGGAGCGGGGTGCAATCATTCGTGCACTGAAAACTTGGCAGCCGGCCAGCCTGGAGCAGGCATCAAGGATGTATTCAAATGCCCTTGGAGGTGGGAAAGCAAGGAGTGAGAGCAATACAGGTGGCACCGTTGCAAAGCTTTCCGTGTGCAGAAGAGGTCCAGCAGCATCTTTCAGTCCTGGCACTTCGCCTGTGGCAGAAAAGTCCAATCATTCGTGCACTGAAAACTGGGCAGCAGGACGGCCTGGAGCAGGCATCAAGGATGTATTCAAATGCCCTTTGAGGTGGGAAAGCAAGGAGTGAGAGCAATAAAGGTGGCACCTTTGCGAAGCTTACCATGTGCAGAGGAGATCCAGCAGCATCATTCATTTGTGGCTCTTTGCCTGTGGGAGCAGAGTCCAATCATTCGTGCACCGAAAAATGGGCAGCCGGACGGCCTGGGGCAGGCATCAAGGATGTATTCAAATGCACTTTGAGGTGGGAAAGAAATGACTGAGAGCAATACAGGTGGCACCGTTGCGAAGCTTACCGTGTGCAGAACAGATCCAGCAGCATGTTTTAGCACTGGCTCTTCGCCTGTGGCAGCAGAGTCCAATCATTCGTGCACTGAAAACTGGGCAGCCGGACGGCATGTAGCAGGCATCAAGGATGTATTCAAATGCACTTTGAGGTTGGAAACAAGGAGTGAGACCAATGCAGGTGGCAACTTTGCAAAGCTTACCATGTGCAGAAGAGGTCCAGCAGCACTTTTCATTCCTGGCCCTTTCCCTGTAGAAGCAGAGTGCAATCATTCGTGCACTGAAAATTGGGCAGCCGGACGGCCTGGAGCAGGCATCAAGGATGTATTCAAATGCACTTTGAGGTGGGAAAGCAAGGAGTGAGAGCAATACAGGTGGCACCGTTGCGAAGCTTACCGTGTGCAGGAGAGGTCCAGCAGCAACTTTCAGTCCTGGCTCTTCGCCTGTCGGAGCGGAGTCCAAACATTCGTGCCCTGAAACCTGGGCAGCCGGCCAGCCTGGAGCAGGCATCAAGGATGTATTCAAATGCACTTTGAGGTGGGAAAGCAAGGAGTGAGAGCAATACAGGTGGCACCGTTGCAAAGCTTACCATGTGCAGGAGAGGTTCAGTAGCATCTTTCAGTCCTGGCTCTTCGCCTGTGGGAGCAGAGTCCAATCATTCGTGCACTGAAAACTGGGCAGCCGGACGGCCTGGAGCAGGCATCAAGGATGCATTCAAATGCACTTTGAGGTGGGAAAGCAAGGAGTGAGAGCAATACAGGTGGCACCGTTGCGAAGCTTACCATGTGCAGGAGAGGTTCAGCAGCATCTTTCAGTCCTGGCTCTTCGCCTGTGGGAGCAGAGTCCAATCATTCGTGCACTGAAAATTGGGCAGCCGGACGGCCTGGAGCAGGCATCAAGGATGTATTCAAATGCACTTTGAGGTGGGAAAGCAAGGAGTGAGAGCAATACAGGTGGCACCTTTGCAAAGCTTACCATGTGCAGAAGAGGTCCAGCAGCACTTTTCATTCCTGGCCCTTTCCCTGTGGAAGCAGAGTCCAAACATTCGTGCCCTGAAACCTGGGAAGCCGGCCAGCCTGGAGCAGGCATCAAGGATGTATTCAAATGCACTTTGAGGTGGGAAAGCAAGGAGTGAGAGCAATACAGGTGGCACCGTTGCGAAGCTTACCATATGCAGGAGAGGTTCAACAGCATCTTTCAGTCCTGGCTCTTCGCCTGTGGGAGCGGGGTGCAATCATTCGTGCACTGAAAACTGGGCAGCCGGACGGCCTGGAGCAGGCATCAAGGATGTATTCAAATGCCCTTTGAGGTGGGAAAGCAAGGAATGAGAGCAATACAGGTGGCACCTTTGCGAAGCTTACCATGTGCAGAAGAGATCCAGCAGCATCATTCATTTGTGGCTCTTCACCTGTGGGAGCAGAGTCCAATCATTCGTGCACTGAAAACTGGGCAGCTGGACGGCCTGGAGCAGGCATCAAGGATGTATTCAAATGCACGTTGAGGTGGGAAACAAGGACTGAGACCAATGCAGGTGGCACCGTTGCGAAGCTTGCCGTGTGCAGAACAGATCCAGCAGCATGTTTTAGCACTGGATCTTCCCTGTGGCAGCAGAGTCCAATCATTCGTGCAATGAAAACTGGGCAGCCGGACGGCCTGGAGCAGGCATCAAGGATGTATTCAAATGCACTTTGAGGTTGGAAACAAGGAGTGAGACCAATGCAGCTGGCACCTTTTCGAAGCTTACCATGTGCAGAAGAGGTCCAGCAGCACTTTACATTCCTGGCCCTCTCCCTGTGGTAGGAGAGTGCAATCATTCGTGCACTGAAAACTTGGCAGCCGGCCAGCCTGGAGCAGGCATCAAGGATGTATTCAAATGCACTTTGAGGTGGGAAAGCAAGGAGTGAGAGCAATACAGGTGGCACCGTTGCAAAGCTTTCCGTGTGCAGAATAGGTCCAGCAGCATCTTTCAGTCCTGGCACTTCGCCTGTGGCAGCACAGTCCAATCATTCGTGCACTGAAAACTGGGCAGCAGGACGGCCTGGAGCAGGCATCAAGGATGTATTCAAATGCCCTTTGAGGTGGGAAAGCAAGGAGTGAGAGCAATAAAGGTGGCACCTTTGTGAAGCTTACCATGTGCAGAGGAGATCCAGCAGCATCATTCATTTGTGGCTCTTTGCCTGTGGGAGCAGAGTCAAATCATTCGTGCACCGAAAACTGGGCAGACGGACGGCCTGGGGCAGGAATCAAGGATGTATTCAAATGCACTTTGAGGTGGGAAAGAAATGACTGAGAGCAATACAGGTGGCACCGTTGCGAAGCTTACCGTGTGCAGAACAGATCCAGCAGCATGTTTTAGCACTGGCTCTTCGCCTGTGGCAGCAGAGTCCAATCATTCGTGCACTGAAAACTGGGCAGCCGGACGGCATGGAGCAGGCATCAAGGATGTATTCAAATGCACTTTGAGGTTGGAAACAAGGAGTGAGACCAATGCAGGTGGCAACTTTGCAAAGCTTACCATGTGCAGAAGAGGTCCAGCAGCACTTTTCATTCCTGGCCCTTTCCCTGTAGAAGCAGAGTGCAATCATTCGTGCACTGAAAATTGGGCAGCCGGACGGCCTGGAGCAGGCATCAAGGATGTATTCAAATGCACTTTGAGGTGGGAAAGCAAGGAGTGAGAGCAATACAGGTGGCACCGTTGCGAAGCTTACCATGTGCAGGAGAGGTTCAGCAGCAACTTTCAGTCCTGGCTCTTCGCCTGTCGGAGCGGAGTCCAAACATTCGTGCCCTGAAACCTGGGCAGCCGGCCAGCCTGGAGCAGGCATCAAGGATGTATTCAAATGCACTTTGAGGTGGGAAAGCAAGGAGTGATAGCAATACAGGTGGCACCGTTGCGAAGCTTACCATGTGCAGGAGAGGTTTAGAAGCATCTTTCAGTCCTGGCTCTTCGCCTGTGGGAGCAGAGTCCAATCTTTCGTGCACTGAAAACTGGGCAGCCGGACGGCCTGGAGCAGGCATCAAGGATGTATTCAAATGCACTTTGAGGTGGGAAAGCAAGGAGTGAGAGCAATACAGGTGGCACCGTTGCGAAGCTAACCATGTGCAGGAGAGGTTCAGAAGCATCTTTCAGTCCTGGTTCTTCGCCTGTGGGAGCAGAGTCCAATCATTCGTGCACTGAAAACTGGGCAGCCGGACGGCCTGGAGCAGGCATCATGGATGTATTCAAATGCACTTTGAGGTGGGAAAGCAAGGAGTGAGAGCAATACAGGTGGCACCTTTTCGAAGCTTACCATGTGCAGAAGAGGTCCAGCAGCACTTTTCATTCCTGGCCCTCTCCCTGTGGTAGGAGAGTCCAATCATTCGTGCATTAAAAACTGGGCAGCCGGACGGCCTGGAGCAGGCATCAAGGATGTATTCAAATGCACTTTGAGGTGGGAAATCAAGGAGTGAGAGCAATACAGGTGGCACCGTTGCGAAGCTTACCATGTCCAGGAGAGGTCCAGCAGCAACTTTCAGTCCTGGCTCTTCGCCTGTCGGAGCGGAGTCCAAACATTCGTGCCCTGAAACCTTGGCAGCCGGCCAGCCTGGAACAGGCATCAAGGATGTATTCAAATGCACTTTGAGGTGGGAAAGCAAGGAGTGAGAGCAATACAGGTGGCACCGTTGCGAAGCTTACCATGTGCAGAAGAGGTCCAGCAGCACTTTTCATTCCTGGCCCTTTCCCTGTGGAAGCAGAGTCCAATCATTCGTGCACTGAAAACTGGGCAGCCGGACGGCCTGGAGCAGGCATCAAGGATGTATTCAAATGCACTTTGAGGTGGGAAATCAAGGAGTGAGAGCAATACAGGTGGCACCGTTGCGAAGCTTACCGTGTGCAGGAGAGGTCCAGCAGCAACTTTCAGTCCTGGCTCTTCGCCTGTGGGAGCAGAGTCCAATCATTCGTGCACTGACAACAGGGCAGCCGGACAGCCTGGAGCAGGCATCATGGATGTATTCAAATGGCCTTTGAGGTGGGAAAGCAAGGAGTGAGAGCAATACAGGTGGCACCTTTGCGAAGCTTACCATGTGCAGAAGAGATCCAGCAGCATCATTCATTTGTGGCTCTTCGCCTGTGGGAGCAGAGTCCAATCATTCGTGCACTGAAAACTGGGCAGCCGGACGGCCTGGAGCAGGAATCAAGGATATATTCAAATGCACTTTGAGGTGGGAAACAAGGAGTGAGACCAATGCAGGTGGCACCGTTGCGAAGCTTACCGTATGCAGAAGAGATCCAGCAGCATCTTTCAGTCCTGGCACTTCGCCTGTGGGAGCAGAGTGCAATCATTCGTGCACTGAAAATTTGGCAGCAGGCCAGCCTGGAGCAGGCATCAAGGATGTATTCAAATGCCCTTGGAGGTGGGAAAGCAAGGAGTGAGAGCAATAAAGGTGGCACCTTTGCAAAGCTTACCATGTGCAGAAGAGGTCCAGCAGCACTTTTCATTCCTGGCCCTTTCCCTGTGGAAGCAGAGTGCAATCATTCGTGCACTGAAAACTGGGCGGCCGGACGGCCTGGAGCAGGCATCAAGGATGTATTCAAATGCCCGTTGAGGTGGGAAAGCAAGGAGTGAGAGCAATACAGGTGTCACCGTTGCAAAGCTTACCGTATGCAGAAGAGATCCAGCAGCATCTTTCAGTCCTGGCTCTTCGCCTGTGGGAGCAGAGTCCAATCATTCGTGCACTGAAAATTGGGCAGCCGGACGGCCTGGAGCAGGCATCAAGGATGTATTCAAATGCACTTTGAGGTGGGAAAGCAAGGAGTGAGAGCAATACAGGTGGCACCGTTGCGAAGCTTACCATGTGCAGGAGAGGTTCAGAAGCATCTTTCAGTCCTGGCTCTTCGCCTGTGGGAGCAGAGTAAAATCATTCGTGCACTGAAAACTGGGCAGCCGGACGGCCTGGAGCAGGCATCATGGATGTATTCAAATGCACTTTGAGGTGGGAAAGCAAGGAGTGAGAGCAATACAGGTGGCACCTTTGCGAAGCTTACCATGTGCAGAAGAGATCCAGCAGCATCATTCATTTGTGGCTCTTCGCCTGTGGGAGCAGAGTCCAATCATTCGTGCACTGAAAACTGGGCAGCCGGACGGCCTGGAGCAGGCATCAAGGATGTATTCAAATGCACTTTGAGGTTGGAAACAAGGAGTGAGACCAATGCAGGTGGCACCGTTGCGAAGCTTGCCGTGTGCAGAACAGATCCAGCAGCATGTTTTAGCACTGGCTCTTCCCTGTGGCAGCAGAGTCCAATCATTCGTGCGCTGAAAACTGGGCAGCTGGACGGCCTGGAGCAGGCATCAAGGATGTATTCAAATGCACTTTGAGGTGGGAAACAAGGACTGAGACCAATGCAGGTGGCACCGTTTCGAAGCTTACCGTATGCAGAACAGATTCAGCAGCATGTTTTAGCACTGGCTCTTCCCTGTGGCAGCAGAGTCCAATCATTCGTGCACTGAAAACTGGGCAGCCTTATGGCCTGGAGCGGGCATCAAGGATGTATTCAAATGCGCTTTGAGGTGGGAAAGCAAGGAGTGAGAGCAATACAGGTGGCACCTTTTCGAAGCTTACCATGTGCAGAAGAGATCCAGCAGCATCATTCATTTGTGGCTCTTCGCCTGTGGGAGCAGAGTGCAATCATTCGTGCACTGAAAACTGGGCAGCCTTACGGCCTGGAGCGGGCATCAAGGATGCATTCAAATGCACTTTGAGGTGGGAAACAAGGAGTGAGACCAATGCAGGTGGCACCGTTTCGAAGCTTACCGTGTGCAGAAGAGATCCAGCAGCATCTTTCTCTCCTGGCACTTCGCCTGTGGGAGCAGAGTGCAATCATTCGTGCACTGAAAACTTGGCAGCCGGCCAGCCTGGAGCAGGCATCAAGGATGTATTCAAATGCCCTTGGAGGTGGGAAAGCAAGGAGAGAGAGCAATACAGGTGGCACCGTTGCAAAGCTTTCCGTGTGCAGAAGAGGTCCAGCAGCATCTTTCAGTCCTGGCACTTCGCCTGTGGAAGCACAGTCCAATCATTCGTGCACTGAAAACTGGGCAGCAGGACGGCCTGGAGCAGGCATCAAGGATGTATTCAAATGCCCTTTGAGGTGGGAAAGCAAGGAGTGAGAGCAATAAAGGTGGCACCTTTGCGAAGCTTACCATGTGCAGAGGAGATCCAGCAGCATCATTCATTTGTGGCTCTTTGCCTGTGGGAGCAGAGTCCAATCATTCGTGCACCGAAAACTGGGCAGCCGGACGGCCTGGGGCAGGCATCAAGGATGTATTCAAATGCACTTTGAGGTGGGAAAGAAATGACTGAGAGCAATACAGGTGGCACCGTTGCGAAGCTTACCGTGTGCAGAACAGATCCAGCAGCATGTTTTAGCACTGGCTCTTCGCCTGTGGCAGCAGAGTCCAATCATTCGTGCACTGAAAACTGGGCAGCCGGACGGCATGGAGCAGGCATCAAGGATGTATTCAAATGCACTTTGAGGTTGGAAACAAGGAGTGAGACCAATGCAGGTGGCAACTTTGCAAAGCTTACCATGTGCAGAAGAGGTCCAGCAGCACTTTTCATTCCTGGCCCTTTCCCTGTGGAAGCAGAGTCCAATCATTCGTGCACTGAAAATTGGGCAGCCGGACGGCCTGGAGCAGGCATCAAGGATGTATTCAAATGCACTTTGAGGTGGGAAAGCAAGGAGTGAGAGCAATACAGGTGGCACCGTTGCGAAGCTTACCGTGTGCAGGAGAGGTCCAGCAGCAACTTTCAGTCCTGGCTCTTCGCCTGTCGGAGCGGAGTCCAAACATTCGTGCCCTGAAACCTGGGCAGCCGGCCAGCCTGGAGCAGGCATCAAGGATGTATTCAAATGCACTTTGAGGTGGGAAAGCAAGGAGTGAGAGCAATACAGGTGGCACCGTTGCGAAGCTTACCATGTGCAGAAGAGGTCCAGCAGCACTTTTCATTCCTGGCCCTCTCCCTGTGGTAGGAGAGTCCAATCATTCGTGCATTAAAAACTGGGCAGCCGGACGGCCTGGAGCAGGCATTAAGGATGTATTCAAATGCACTTTGAGGTTGGAAACAAGGAATGAGACCAATGCAGGTGGCACCTTTTCGAAGCTTACCATGTGCAGAAGAGGTCCAGCAGCACTTTTCATTCCTGGCCCTCTCCCTGTGGTAGGAGAGTCCAATCATTCGTGCACTAAAAACTGGGCAGCCGGACGGCCTGGAGCAGGCATCAAGGATGTATTCAAATGCCCTTTTAGGTGGGAAAGCAAGGAGTGAGAGCAATACAGGTGGCACCGTTGCAAAGCTTTCCGTGTGCAGAAGATGTCCAGCAGCATCTTTCAGTCCTGGCACTTCGCCTGTGGCAGCACAGTCCAATCATTCGTGCACTGAAAACTGGGCAGCAGGACGGCCCGGAGCAGGCATCAAAGATGTATTCAAATGCCCTTTGAGGTGGGAAAGCAAGGAGTGAGAGCAATACAGGTGGCACCTTTGCGAAGCTTACCATGTGCAGAAGAGATCCAGCAGCATCATTCATTTGTGGCTCTTCGCCTGTGGGAGCAGAGTCCAATCATTCGTGCACTGAAAACTGGGCAGCCGGACGGCCTGGAGCAGGCATCAAGGATGTATTCAAATGCACTTTGAGGTGGGAAAGCAAGGAGTGAGAGCAATACAGGTGGCACCGTTGCGAAGCTAACCATGTGCAGGAGAGTTTCAGAAGCATCTTTCAGTCCTGGCTCTTCGCCTGTGGGAGCAGAGTCCAATCATTCGTGCACTGAAAACTGGGCAGCCGGACGGCCTGGAGCAGGCATCATGGATGTATTCAAATGCACTTTGAGGTGGGAAAGCAAGGAGTGAGAGCAATACAGGTGGCACCTTTTCGAAGCTTACCATGTGCAGAAGAGGTCCAGCAGCACTTTTCATTCCTGGCCCTCTCCCTGTGGTAGGAGAGTCCAATCATTCGTGCATTAAAAACTGGGCAGCCGGACGGCCTGGAGCAGGCATCAAGGATGTATTCAAATGCACTTTGAGGTGGGAAATCAAGGAGTGAGAGCAATACAGGTGGCACCGTTGCGAAGCTTACCGTGTGCAGGAGAGGTCCAGCAGCAACTTTCAGTCCTGGCACTTCGCCTGTCGGAGCGGAGTCCAAACATTCGTGCCCTGAAACCTGGGCAGCCGGCCAGCATGGAGCAGGCATCAAGGATGTATTCAAATGCACTTTGAGGTGGGAAAGCAAGGAGTGAGAGCAATACAGGTGGCACCGTTGCGAAGCTTACCATGTGCAGAAGAGGTCCAGCAGCACTTTTCATTCCTGGCCCTCTCCCTGTGGTAGGAGAGTCCAACCATTCGTGCACTGAAAACTGGGCAGCCTTACGGCCTGGAGCAGGCATCAAGGATGTATTCAAATGCACTTTGAGGTGGAAAAGCAAGGAGTGAGAGCAATACAGGTGGCACCTTTGCGAAGCTTACCATGTGCAGAAGAGATCCAGAAGCATCATTCATTTGTGGCTCTTCGCCTGTGGGAGCAGAGTCCAATCATTCGTGTACTGAAAACTGGGCAGCCGGACGGCCTGGAGCAGGCATCAAGGATGTATTCAAACGCACTTTGAGGTGGGAAACAAGGAGTGAGACCAATGCAGGTGGCACCGTTTCGAAGCTTACCGTGTGCAGAAGAGGTCCAGCAGCATCTTTCAGTCCTGGCACTTCGCCTGTGGCAGCACAGTCCAATCATTCGTGCACTGAAACCTGGGCAGCAGGACGGCCTGGAGCAGGCATCAAGGATGTATTCAAATGCCCTTTGAGGTGGGAAAGCAAGGAGTGAGAGCAATAAAGGTGGCACCTTTGCGAAGCTTACCATGTGCAGAGGAGATCCAGCAGCATCATTCATTTGTGGCTCTTTGCCTGTGGGAGCAGAGTCCAATCATTCGTGCACCGAAAACTGGGCAGCCGGACGGCCTGGGGCAGGCATCAAGGATGTATTCAAATGCACTTTGAGGTGGGAAAGAAATGACTGAGAGTAATACAGGTGGCACCGTTGCGAAGCTTACCGTGTGCAGAACAGATCCAGCAGCATGTTTTAGCACTGGCTCTTCGCCTGTGGCAGCAGAGTCCAATCATTCGTGCACTGAAAACTGGGCAGCCGGACGGCATGGAGCAGGCATCAAGGATGTATTCAAATGCACTTTGAGGTTGGAAACAAGGAGTGAGACCAATGCAGGTGGCAACTTTGCAAAGCTTACCATGTGCAGAAGAGGTCCAGCAGCACTTTTCATTCCTGGCCCTTTCCCTGTGGAAGCAGAGTCCAATCATTCGTGCACTGAAAATTGGGCAGCCGGACGGCCTGGAGCAGGCATCAAGGATGTATTCAAATGCACTTTGAGGTGGGAAAGCAAGGAGTGAGAGCAATACAGGTGGCACCGTTGCGAAGCTTACCGTGTGCAGAAGAGGTCCAGCAGCATCTTTCAGTCCTGGCTCTTCGCCTGTCGGAGCGGAGTCCAAACATTCGTGCCCTGAAACCTGGGCAGCCGGCCAGCCTGGAGCAGGCATCAAGGATGTATTCAAATGCACTTTGAGGTGGGAAAGCAAGGAGTGAGAGCAATACAGGTGGCACCGTTGCGAAGCTTACCATGTGCAGAAGAGGTCCAGCAGCACTTTTCATTCCTGGCCCTCTCCCTGTGGTAGGAGAGTCCAATCATTCGTGCACTAAAAACTGGGCAGCCGGACGGCATGTAGCAGGCATTAAGGATGTATTCAAATGCACTTTGAGGTTGGAAACAAGGAATGAGACCAATGCAGGTGGCACCTTTTCGAAGCTTACCATGTGCAGAAGAGGTCCAGCAGCACTTTTCATTCCTGGCCCTCTCCCTGTGGTAGGAGAGTCCAATCATTCGTGCACTAAAAACTGGGCAGCCGGACGGCCTGGAGCAGGCATCAAGGATGTATTCAAATGCCCTTTTAGGTGGGAAAGCAAGGAGTGAGAGCAATACAGGTGGCACCGTTGCAAAGCTTTCCGTGTGCAGAAGAGGTCCAGCAGCATCTTTCAGTCCTGGCACTTCGCCTGTGGCAGCACAGTCCAATCATTCGTGCACTGAAAACTGGGCAGCAGGACGGCCCGGAGCAGGCATCGAAGATGTATTCAAATGCCCTTTGAGGTGGGAAAGCAAGGAGTGAGAGCAATACAGGTGGCACCTTTGCGAAGCTTACCATGTGCAGAAGAGATCCAGCAGCATCATTCATTTGTGGCTCTTCGCCTGTGGGAGCAGAGTCCAATCATTCGTGCACTGAAAACTGGGCAGCCGGACGGCCTGGAGCAGGCATCAAGGATGTATTCAAATGCACTTTGAGGTGGGAAAGCAAGGAGTGAGAGCAATACAGGTGGCACCGTTGCGAAGCTAACCATGTGCAGGAGAGTTTCAGAAGCATCTTTCAGTCCTGGCTCTTCGCCTGTGGGAGCAGAGTCCAATCATTCGTGCACTGAAAACTGGGCAGCCGGACGGCCTGGAGCAGGCATCATGGATGTATTCAAATGCACTTTGAGGTGGGAAAGCAAGGAGTGAGAGCAATACAGGTGGCACCTTTTCGAAGCTTACCATGTGCAGAAGAGGTCCAGCAGCACTTTTCATTCCTGGCCCTCTCCCTGTGGTAGGAGAGTCCAATCATTCGTGCATTAAAAACTGGGCAGCCGGACGGCCTGGAGCAGGCATCAAGGATGTATTCAAATGCACTTTGAGGTGGGAAATCAAGGAGTGAGAGCAATACAGGTGGCACCGTTGCGAAGCTTACCGTGTGCAGGAGAGGTCCAGCAGCAACTTTCAGTCCTGGCACTTCGCCTGTCGGAGCGGAGTCCAAACATTCGTGCCCTGAAACCTGGGCAGCCGGCCAGCATGGAGCAGGCATCAAGGATGTATTCAAATGCACTTTGAGGTGGGAAAGCAAGGAGTGAGAGCAATACAGGTGGCACCGTTGCGAAGCTTACCATGTGCAGAAGAGGTCCAGCAGCACTTTTCATTCCTGGCCCTCTCCCTGTGGTAGGAGAGTCCAACCATTCGTGCACTGAAAACTGGGCAGCCTTACGGCCTGGAGCAGGCATCAAGGATGTATTCAAATGCACTTTGAGGTGGAAAAGCAAGGAGTGAGAGCAATACAGCTGGCACCTTTGCGAAGCTTACCATGTGCAGAAGAGATCCAGAAGCATCATTCATTTGTGGTTCTTCGCCTGTGGGAGCAGAGTCCAATCATTCGTGTACTGAAAACTGGGCAGCCGGACGGCCTGGAGCAGGCATCAAGGATGTATTCAAACGCACTTTGAGGTGGGAAACAAGGAGTGAGACCAATGCAGGTGGCACCGTTTCGAAGCTTACCGTGTGCAGAAGAGATCCAGCAGCATCTTTCAGTCCTGGCTCTTCCCTGTGGCAGCAGAGTCCAATCATTCGTGCACTGAAAACTGGGCAGCCGGACGGCCTGGGGCAGGCATCAAGGATGTATTCAAATGCACTTTCAGGTGGGAAAGAAATGACTGAGAGCAATACAGGTGGCACCGTTGCGAAGCTTACCGTGTGCAGAACAGATCCAGCAGCATGTTTTAGCACTGGCTCTTCGCCTGTGGCAGCAGAGTCCAATCATTCGTGCACTGAAAACTGGGCAGCCGGACGGCATGGAGCAGGCATCAAGGATGTATTCAAATGCACTTTGAGGTTGGAAACAAGGAGTGAGACCAATGCAGGTGGCACCTTTTCGAAGCTTACCATGTGCAGAAGAGGTCCAGCAGCACTTTTCATTCCTGGCCCTCTCCCTGTGGTAGGAGAGTCCAATCATTCGTGCACTAAAAACTGGGCAGCCGGACGGCCTGGAGCAGGCATCAAGGATGTATTCAAATGCCCTTTTAGGTGGGAAAGCAAGGAGTGAAAGCAATACAGGTGGCACCGTTGCAAAGCTTTCCGTGTGCAGAAGAGGTCCAGCAGCATCTTTCAGTCCTGGCACTTCGCCTGTGGCAGCACAGTCCAATCATTCGTGCACTGAAAACTGGGCAGCAGGACGGCCCGGAGCAGGCATCAAAGATGTATTCAAATGCCCTTTGAGGTGGGAAAGCAAGGAGTGAGAGCAATACAGGTGGCACCTTTGCGAAGCTTACCATGTGCAGAAGAGATCCAGCAGCATCATTCATTTGTGGCTCTTCGCCTGTGGGAGCAGAGTCCAATCATTCGTGCACTGAAAACTGGGCAGCCGGACGGCCTGGAGCAGGCATCAAGGATGTATTCAAATGCACTTTGAGGTGGGAAAGCAAGGAGTGAGAGCAATACAGGTGGCACCGTTGCGAAGCTAACCATGTGCAGGAGAGGTTCAGAAGCATCTTTCAGTCCTGGTTCTTCGCCTGTGGGAGCAGAGTCCAATCATTCGTGCACTGAAAACTGGGCAGCCGGACGGCCTGGAGCAGGCATCATGGATGTATTCAAATGCACTTTGAGGTGGGAAAGCAAGGAGTGAGAGCAATACAGGTGGCACCTTTTCGAAGCTTACCATGTGCAGAAGAGGTCCAGCAGCACTTTTCATTCCTGGCCCTCTCCCTGTGGTAGGAGAGTCCAATCATTCGTGCATTAAAAACTGGGCAGCCGGACGGCCTGGAGCAGGCATCAAGGATGTATTCAAATGCACTTTGAGGTGGGAAATCAAGGAGTGAGAGCAATACAGGTGGCACCGTTGCGAAGCTTACCGTGTGCAGGAGAGGTCCAGCAGCAACTTTCAGTCCTGGCTCTTCGCCTGTGGGAGCGGAGTCCAAACATTCGTGCCCTGAAACCTTGGCAGCCGGCCAGCCTGGAGCAGGCATCAAGGATGTATTCAAATGCACTTTGAGGTGGGAAAGCAAGGAGTGAGAGCAATACAGGTGGCACCGTTGCGAAGCTTACCATGTGCAGAAGAGGTCCAGCAGCACTTTTCATTCCTGGCCCTCTCCCTGTGGTAGGAGAGTCCAATCATTCGTGCAGTGAAAACTGGGCAGCCTTACGGCCTGGAGCAGGCATCAAGGATGTATTCAAATGCACTTTGAGGTGGAAAAGCAAGGAGTGAGAGCAATACAGGTGGCACCTTTGCGAAGCTTACCATGTGCAGAAGAGATCCAGCAGCATCATTCATTTGTGGCTCTTCGCCTGTGGGAGCAGAGTCCAATCATTCGTGCACTGAAAACTGGGCAGCCGGACGGCCTGGAGCGGGCATCAAGGATGTATTCAAATGCACTATGAGGTAGGAAACAAGGAGTGAGACCAATGCAGGTGGCACCGTTTCGAAGCTTACCGTGTGCAGAAGAGATCCAGCAGCATCTTTCAGTCCTGGCACTTCGCCTGTGGCAGCAGAGTCCAATCATTCGTGCGCTGAAAACTGGGCAGCCGGCCAGCCTGGAGCAGGCATCAAGGATGTATTCAAATGCCCTTGGAGGTGGGAAAGCAAGAAGTGAGAGCAATACAGGTGGCACCGTTGCAAAGCTTTCTGTGTGCAGAAGAGGTCCAGCAGCATCTTTCAGTCCTGGCACTTCGCCTGTGTAAGCAGAGTCCAATCATTCGTGCACTGAAAACTGGGCAGCCGGACGGCCTGGGGCAGGCATCAAGGATGTATTCAAATGCACTTTGAGGTGGGAAAGCAAGGAGTGAGAGCAATGCAGGTGGCACCTTTGCGAAGCTTACCATGTGCAGAAGAGATCCAGCAGCATCATTCATTTGTGGCTCTTCGCCTGTGGGAGCAGAGTCCAATCATTCGTGCACTGAAAACTGGGCAGCAGGACGGCCTGGAGCAGGCATCAAGGATGTATTCAAATGCACTTTGAGGTGGGAAATCAAGGAGTGAGAGCAATACAGGTGGCACCGTTGCGAAGCTTACCGTGTGCAGGAGAGGTCCAGCAGCAACTTTCAGTCCTGGCTCTTCGCCTGTGGGAGCAGAGTCCAATCATTCGTGCACTGACAACTGGGCAGCCGGACAGCCTGGAGCAGGCATCATGGATGTATTCAAATGGCCTTTGAGGTGGGAAAGCAAGGAGTGAGAGCAATACAGGTGGCACCGTTGTGAAGCTTACCATGTGCAGAAGAGGTCCAGCAGCACTTTTCATTCCTGGCCCTCTCCCTGTGGTAGGAGAGTCCAATCATTCGTGCAGTGAAAACTGGGCAGCCTTACGGCCTGGAGCAGGCATCAAGGATGTATTCAAATGCACTTTGAGGTGGAAAAGCAAGGAGTGAGAGCAATACAGGTGGCACCTTTGCGAAGCTTACCATGTGCAGAAGAGATCCAGCAGCATCATTCATTTGTGGCTCTTCGCCTGTGGGAGCAGAGTCCAATCATTCGTGCACTGAAAACTGGGCAGCCGGACGGCCTGGAGCGGGCATCAAGGATGTATTCAAATGCACTTTGAGGTAGGAAACAAGGAGTGAGACCAATGCAGGTGGCACCGTTTCGAAGCTTGCCGTGTGCAGAAGAGATCCAGCAGCATCTTTCAGTCCTGGCACTTCGCCTGTGGCAGCAGAGTCCAATCATTCGTGCGCTGAAAACTGGGCAGCCGGCCAGCCTGGAGCAGGCATCAAGGATGTATTCAAATGCCCTTGGAGGTGGGAAAGCAAGAAGTGAGAGCAATACAGGTGGCACCGTTGCAAAGCTTTCTGTGTGCAGAAGAGGTCCAGCAGCATCTTTCAGTCCTGGCACTTCGCCTGTGTAAGCAGAGTCCAATCATTCGTACACTGAAAACTGGGCAGCAGGACGGCCTGGAGCAGGCATCAAGGATGTATTCAAATGCACTTTGAGGTGGGAAAGCAAGGAGTGAGAGCAATGCAGGTGGCACCTTTTCGAAGCTTACCATGTGCAGAAGAGATCCAGCAGCATCATTCATTTGTGGCTCTTCGCCTGTGGGAGCAGAGTCCAATCATTCGTGCACTGAAAACTGGGCAGCAGGACGGCCTGGAGCAGGCATCAAGGATGTATTCAAATGCACTTTGAGGTGGGAAATCAAGGAGTGAGAGCAATACAGGTGGCACAGTTGCGAAGCTTACCGTGTGCAGGAGAGGTCCAGCAGCAACTTTCAGTCCTGGCTCTTCGCCTGTGGGAGCAGAGTCCAATCATTCGTGCACTGACAACTGGGCAGCCGGACAGCCTGGAGCAGGCATCATGGATGTATTCAAATGGCCTTTGAGGTGGGAAAGCAAGGAGTGAGAGCAATACAGGTGGCACCTTTGCGAAGCTTACCATGTGCAGAAGAGATCCAGCAGCATCATTCATTTGTGGCTCTTCGCCTGTGGGAGCAGAGTCCAATCATTCGTGCACTGAAAACTGGGCAGCCGGACGGCCTGGAGCAGGAATCAAGGATATATTCAAATGCACTTTGAGGTGGGAAACAAGGAGTGAGACCAATGCAGGTGGCACCGTTGCGAAGCTTACCGTATGCAGAAGAGATCCAGCAGCATCTTTCAGTCCTGGCACTTCGCCTGTGGGAGCAGAGTGCAATCATTCGTGCACTGAAAATTTGGCAGCAGGCCAGCCTGGAGCAGGCATCAAGGATGTATTCAAATGCCCTTGGAGGTGGGAAAGCAAGGAGTGAGAGCAATAAAGGTGGCACCTTTGCAAAGCTTACCATGTGCACAAGAGGTCCAGCAGCACTTTTCATTCCTGGCCCTTTCCCTGTGGAAGCAGAGTGCAATCATTCGTGCACTGAAAACTGGGCGGCCGGACGGCCTGGAGCAGGCATCAAGGATGTATTCAAATGCCCATTGAGGTGGGAAAGCAAGGAGTGAGAGCAATACAGGTGTCACCGTTGCAAAGCTTACCGTATGCAGAAGAGATCCAGCAGCATCTTTCAGTCCTGGCTCTTCGCCTGTGGGAGCAGAGTCCAATCATTCGTGCACTGAAAATTGGGCAGCCGGACGGCCTGGAGCAGGCATCAAGGATGTATTCAAATGCACTTTGAGGTGGGAAAGCAAGGAGTGAGAGCAATACAGGTGGCACCGTTGCGAAGCTTACCATGTGCAGGAGAGGTTCAGAAGCATCTTTCAGTCCTGGCTCTTCGCCTGTGGGAGCAGAGTAAAATCATTCGTGCACTGAAAACTGGGCAGCCGGACGGCCTGGAGCAGGCATCATGGATGTATTCAAATGCACTTTGAGGTGGAAAAGCAAGGAGTGAGAGCAATACAGGTGGCACCTTTGCGAAGCTTACCATGTGCAGAAGAGATCCAGCAGCATCATTCATTTGTGGCTCTTCGCCTGTGGGAGCAGAGTCCAATCATTCGTGCACTGAAAACTGGGCAGCCGGACGGCCTGGAGCAGGCATCAAGGATGTATTCAAATGCACTTTGAGGTTGGAAACAAGGAGTGAGACCAATGCAGGTGGCACCGTTGCAAAGCTTGCCGTGTGCAGAACAGATCCAGCAGCATGTTTTAGCACTGGCTCTTCCCTGTGGCAGCAGAGTCCAATCATTCGTGCACTGAAAACTGGGCAGCTGGACGGCCTGGAGCAGGCATCAAGGATGTATTCAAATGCACTTTGAGGTGGGAAACAAGGACTGAGACCAATGCAGGTGGCACCGTTGCGAAGCTTACCGTGTGCAGAACAGATCCAGCAGCATGTTTTAGCACTGGCTCTTCCCTGTGGCAGCAGAGTCCAATCATTCGTGCACTGAAAACTGGGCAGCCGGACGGCCTGGAGCAGGCATCAAGGATGTATTCAAATGCACTTTGAGGTTGGAAACAAGGAGTGAGACCAATGCAGGTGGCACCTTTTCGAAGCTTACCATGTGCAGAAGAGGTCCAGCAGCACTTTTCATTCCTGGCCCTCTCCCTGTGGTAGGAGAGTCCAATCATTCGTGCACTAAAAACTGGGCAGCCGGACGGCCTGGAGCAGGCATCAAGGATGTATTCATATGCACTTTGAGGTGGGAAAGCAAGGAGTGAGAGCAATACAGGTGGCACCTTTGCGAAGCTTACCATGTGCAGACGAGTTCCAGCAGCATCATTCATTTGTGGCTCTTCGCCTGTGGGAGCAGAGTCCAATCATTCGTGCACTGAAAACTGGGCAGCCTTACGGCCTGGAGCAGGCATCAAGGATGTATTCAAATGCACATTGAGGTGGGAAATCAAGGAGTGAGAGCAATACAGGTGGCACCGTTGCGAAGCTTACCGTGTGCAGGAGAGGTCCAGCAGCAACTTTCAGTCCTGGCTCTTTGCCTGTCGGAGCGGAGTCCAAACATTCGTGCCCTGAAACCTGGGCAGCCGGCCAGCCTGGAGCAGGCATCAAGGATGTATTCAAATGCACTTTGAGGTGGGAAAGCAAGAAGTGAGAGCAATACAGGTGGCACCATTGCGAAGCTTACCGTGTGCAGGAGAGGTCCAGCAGCAACTTTCAGTCCTGGCTCTTCGCCTGTGGGAGCAGAGTCCAAACATTCGTGCCCTGAAACCTGGGCAGCCGGCCAGCCTGGAGCAGGCATCAAGGATGTATTCAAATGCCCTTGGAGGTGGGAAAGCAAGGAGTGAGAGCAATACAGGTGGCACCGTTGCGAAGCTTACCATGTGCAGGAGAGGCTCAGAAGCATCTTTCAGTCCTGGCTCTTCGCCTGTGGGAGCAGAGTCCAATCATTCGTGCACTGAAAACTGGGCAGCCGGACGGCCTGGAGCAGGCATCATGGATGTATTCAAATGCACTTTGAGGTGGGAAAGCAAGGAGTGAGAGCAATACAGGTGGCACCTTTGCGAAGCTTACCATGTGCAGAAGAGATCCAGCAGCATCATTCATTTGTGGCTCTTCGCCTGTGGGAGCAGAGTCCAATCATTCGTGCACTGAAAACTGGGCAGCCGGACGGCCTGGAGCAGGCATCAAGGATGTATTCAAATGCACTTTGAGGTGGGAAACAACGACTGAGACCAATGCAGGTGGCACCGTTGCGAAGCTTGCCGTGTGCAGAACAGATCCAGCAGCATGTTGTAGCACTGGCTCTTCCCTGTGGCAGCAGAGTCCAATCATTCGTGCAATGAAAACTGGGCAGCCGGACGGCCTGGAGCAGGCATCAAGGATGTATTCAAATGCACTTTGAGGTTGGAAACAAGGAGTGAGACCAATGCAGGTGGCACCTTTTCGAAGCTTACCATGTGCAGAAGAGGTCCAGCAGCACTTTTCATTCCTGGCCCTCTCCCTGTGGTAGGAGAGTCCAATCATTCGTGCACTAAAAACTGGGCAGCCGGACGGCCTGGAGCAGGCATCAAGGATGTATTCAAATGCACTTTGAGGTGGGAAAGCAAGGAGTGAGAGCAATACAGGTGGCACCTTTTCGAAGCTTACAATGTGCAGAAGAGATCCAGCAGCATCATTCATTTGTGGCTCTTCGCCTGTGGGAGCAGAGTCCAATCATTCGTGCACTGAAAACTGGGCAGCCTTACGGCCTGGAGCGGGCATCAAGGATGTATTCAAATGCACTTTGAGGTGGGAAACAAGGAGTGAGACCAATGCAGGTGGCACCGTTTCGAAGCTTACCGTGTGCAGAAGAGATCCAGCAGCATCTTTCTCTCCTGGCACTTCGCCTGTGGGAGCAGAGTGCAATCATTCGTGAACTGAAAACTTGGCAGCCGGCCAGCCTGGAGCAGGCATCAAGGATGTATTCAAATGCCCTTGGAGGTGGGAAAGCAAGGAGTGAGAGCAATACAGGTGGCACCGTTGCAAAGCTTTCCGTGTGCAGAAGAGGTCCAGCAGCACTTTTCATTCCTGGCCCTTTCCCTGTGGAAGCAGAGTCCAATCATTCGTGCACTGAAAATTGGGCAGCCGGACGGCCTGGAGCAGGCATCAAGGATGTATTCAAATGCACTTTGAGGTGGGAAAGCAAGGAGTGAGAGCAATACAGGTGGCACCGTTGCGAAGCTTACCGTGTGCAGGAGAGGTTCAGCAGCATCTTTCAGTCCTGGCTCTTCGCCTGTGGGAGCAGAGTCCAATCATTCGTGCACTGACAACTGGGCAGCCGGACAGCCTGGAGCAGGCATCATGGATGTATTCAAATGGCCTTTGAGGTGGGAAAGCAAGGAGTGAGAGCAATACAGGTGGCACCTTTGCGAAGCTTACCATGTGCAGAAGAGATCCAGCAGCATCATTCATTTGTGGCTCTTCGCCTGTGGGAGCAGAGTCCAATCATTCGTGCACTGAAAACTGGGCAGCCGGACGGCCTGGAGCAGGAATCAAGGATATATTCAAATGCACTTTGAGGTGGGAAACAAGGAGTGAGACCAATGCAGGTGGCACCGTTGCGAAGCTTACCGTATGCAGAAGAGATCCAGCAGCATCTTTCAGTCCTGGCACTTCGCCTGTGGGAGCAGAGTGCAATCATTCGTGCACTGAAAATTTGGCAGCAGGCCAGCCTGGAGCAGGCATCAAGGATGTATTCAAATGCCCTTGGAGGTGGGAAAGCAAGGAGTGAGAGCAATAAAGGTGGCACCTTTGCAAAGCTTACCATGTGCACAAGAGGTCCAGCAGCACTTTTCATTCCTGGCCCTTTCCCTGTGGAAGCAGAGTGCAATCATTCGTGCACTGAAAACTGGGCGGCCGGACGGCCTGGAGCAGGCATCAAGGATGTATTCAAATGCCCATTGAGGTGGGAAAGCAACGAGTGAGAGCAATACAGGTGTCACCGTTGCAAAGCTTACCGTATGCAGAAGAGATCCAGCAGCATCTTTCAGTCCTGGCTCTTCGCCTGTGGGAGCAGAGTCCAATCATTCGTGCACTGAAAATTGGGCAGCCGGACGGCCTGGAGCAGGCATCAAGGATGTATTCAAATGCACTTTGAGGTGGGAAAGCAAGGAGTGAGAGCAATACAGGTGGCACCGTTGCGAAGCTTACCATGTGCAGGAGAGGTTCAGAAGCATCTTTCAGTCCTGGCTCTTCGCCTGTGGGAGCAGAGTAAAATCATTCGTGCACTGAAAACTGGGCAGCCGGACGGCCTGGAGCAGGCATCATGGATGTATTCAAATGCACTTTGAGGTGGAAAAGCAAGGAGTGAGAGCAATACAGGTGGCACCTTTGCGAAGCTTACCATGTGCAGAAGAGATCCAGCAGCATCATTCATTTGTGGCTCTTCGCCTGTGGGAGCAGAGTCCAATCATTCGTGCACTGAAAACTGGGCAGCCGGACGGCCTGGAGCAGGCATCAAGGATGTATTCAAATGCACTTTGAGGTTGGAAACAAGGAGTGAGACCAATGCAGGTGGCACCGTTGCAAAGCTTGCCGTGTGCAGAACAGATCCAGCAGCATGTTTTAGCACTGGCTCTTCCCTGTGGCAGCAGAGTCCAATCATTCGTGCACTGAAAACTGGGCAGCTGGACGGCCTGGAGCAGGCATCAAGGATGTATTCAAATGCACTTTGAGGTGGGAAACAAGGACTGAGACCAATGCAGGTGGCACCGTTGCGAAGCTTACCGTGTGCAGAACAGATCCAGCAGCATGTTTTAGCACTGGCTCTTCCCTGTGGCAGCAGAGTCCAATCATTCGTGCACTGAAAACTGGGCAGCCGGACGGCCTGGAGCAGGCATCAAGGATGTATTCAAATGCACTTTGAGGTTGGAAACAAGGAGTGAGACCAATGCAGGTGGCACCTTTTCGAAGCTTACCATGTGCAGAAGAGGTCCAGCAGCACTTTTCATTCCTGGCCCTCTCCCTGTGGTAGGAGAGTCCAATCATTCGTGCACTAAAAACTGGGCAGCCGGACGGCCTGGAGCAGGCATCAAGGATGTATTCATATGCACTTTGAGGTGGGAAAGCAAGGAGTGAGAGCAATACAGGTGGCACCTTTGCGAAGCTTACCATGTGCAGACGAGTTCCAGCAGCATCATTCATTTGTGGCTCTTCGCCTGTGGGAGCAGAGTCCAATCATTCGTGCACTGAAAACTGGGCAGCCTTACGGCCTGGAGCAGGCATCAAGGATGTATTCAAATGCACATTGAGGTGGGAAATCAAGGAGTGAGAGCAATACAGGTGGCACCGTTGCGAAGCTTACCGTGTGCAGGAGAGGTCCAGCAGCAACTTTCAGTCCTGGCTCTTTGCCTGTCGGAGCGGAGTCCAAACATTCGTGCCCTGAAACCTGGGCAGCCGGCCAGCCTGGAGCAGGCATCAAGGATGTATTCAAATGCACTTTGAGGTGGGAAAGCAAGAAGTGAGAGCAATACAGGTGGCACCATTGCGAAGCTTACCGTGTGCAGGAGAGGTCCAGCAGCAACTTTCAGTCCTGGCTCTTCGCCTGTGGGAGCAGAGTCCAAACATTCGTGCCCTGAAACCTGGGCAGCCGGCCAGCCTGGAGCAGGCATCAAGGATGTATTCAAATGCCCTTGGAGGTGGGAAAGCAAGGAGTGAGAGCAATACAGGTGGCACCGTTGCGAAGCTTACCATGTGCAGGAGAGGCTCAGAAGCATCTTTCAGTCCTGGCTCTTCGCCTGTGGGAGCAGAGTCCAATCATTCGTGCACTGAAAACTGGGCAGCCGGACGGCCTGGAGCAGGCATCATGGATGTATTCAAATGCACTTTGAGGTGGGAAAGCAAGGAGTGAGAGCAATACAGGTGGCACCTTTGCGAAGCTTACCATGTGCAGAAGAGATCCAGCAGCATCATTCATTTGTGGCTCTTCGCCTGTGGGAGCAGAGTCCAATCATTCGTGCACTGAAAACTGGGCAGCCGGACGGCCTGGAGCAGGCATCAAGGATGTATTCAAATGCACTTTGAGGTGGGAAACAACGACTGAGACCAATGCAGGTGGCACCGTTGCGAAGCTTGCCGTGTGCAGAACAGATCCAGCAGCATGTTGTAGCACTGGCTCTTCCCTGTGGCAGCAGAGTCCAATCATTCGTGCAATGAAAACTGGGCAGCCGGACGGCCTGGAGCAGGCATCAAGGATGTATTCAAATGCACTTTGAGGTTGGAAACAAGGAGTGAGACCAATGCAGGTGGCACCTTTTCGAAGCTTACCATGTGCAGAAGAGGTCCAGCAGCACTTTTCATTCCTGGCCCTCTCCCTGTGGTAGGAGAGTCCAATCATTCGTGCACTAAAAACTGGGCAGCCGGACGGCCTGGAGCAGGCATCAAGGATGTATTCAAATGCACTTTGAGGTGGGAAAGCAAGGAGTGAGAGCAATACAGGTGGCACCTTTTCGAAGCTTACAATGTGCAGAAGAGATCCAGCAGCATCATTCATTTGTGGCTCTTCGCCTGTGGGAGCAGAGTCCAATCATTCGTGCACTGAAAACTGGGCAGCCTTACGGCCTGGAGCGGGCATCAAGGATGTATTCAAATGCACTTTGAGGTGGGAAACAAGGAGTGAGACCAATGCAGGTGGCACCGTTTCGAAGCTTACCGTGTGCAGAAGAGATCCAGCAGCATCTTTCTCTCCTGGCACTTCGCCTGTGGGAGCAGAGTGCAATCATTCGTGAACTGAAAACTTGGCAGCCGGCCAGCCTGGAGCAGGCATCAAGGATGTATTCAAATGCCCTTGGAGGTGGGAAAGCAAGGAGTGAGAGCAATACAGGTGGCACCGTTGCAAAGCTTTCCGTGTGCAGAAGAGGTCCAGCAGCACTTTTCATTCCTGGCCCTTTCCCTGTGGAAGCAGAGTCCAATCATTCGTGCACTGAAAATTGGGCAGCCGGACGGCCTGGAGCAGGCATCAAGGATGTATTCAAATGCACTTTGAGGTGGGAAAGCAAGGAGTGAGAGCAATACAGGTGGCACCGTTGCGAAGCTTACCGTGTGCAGGAGAGGTTCAGCAGCATCTTTCAGTCCTGGCTCTTCGCCTGTGGGAGCAGAGTCCAATCATTCGTGCACTGAAAATTGGGCAGCCTTACGGCCTGGAGCAGGCATCAAGGATGTATTCAAATGCACTTTGAGGTGGGAAATCAAGGAGTGAGAGCAATACAGGTGGCACCGTTGCGAAGCTTACCGTGTGCAGGAGAGGTTCAGCAGCATCTTTCAGTCCTGGCTCTTCGCCTGTGGGAGCAGAGTCCACTCATTCGTGCACTGAAAACTGGGCAGCCGGACGGCCTGGAGCAGGCATCATGGATGTATTCAAATGCACTTTGAGGTGGGAAAGCAAGGAGTGAGAGCAATACAGGTGGCACCTTTGCGAAGCTTACCATGTGCAGAAGAGATCCAGCAGCATCTTTCAGTCCTGGCACTTCGCCTGTGGGAGCAGAGTCCAATCATTCGTGCACTGAAAACTGGGCAGCTGGACGGCCTGGAGCAGGCATCAAGGATGTATTCAAATGCACTTTGAGGTGGGAAACAAGGACTGAGACCAATGCAGGTGGCACCGTTGCGAAGCTTACCATGTGCAGAAGAGGTCCAGCAGCACTTTTCATTCCTGGCCCTCTCCCTGTGGTAGGAGAGTCCAATCATTCGTGCAATAAAAACTGGGCAGCCGGACGGCCTGGAGCAGGCACCAAGGATGTATTCAAATGCACTTTGAGGTGGGAAATCAAGGAGTGAGAGCAATACAGGTGGCACCGTTGCGAAGCTTACCGTGTGCAGGAGAGGTCCAACAGCAACTTTCAGTCCTGGCTCTTCGCCTGTCGGAGCGGAGTCCAAACATTCGTGCCCTGAAACCTGGGCAGCCGGCCAGCCTGGAGCAGGCATCAAGGATGTATTCAAATGCACTTTGAGGTGGGAAAGCAAGGAGTGAGAGCAATACAGGTGGCACCGTTGCGAAGCTCACCGTGTGCAGAAGAGGTCCAGCAGCACTTTTCATTCCTGGCCCTCTCCCTGTGGTAGGAGAGTCCAATCATTCGTGCACTGAAAACTGGGCAGCCTTACGGCCTGGAGCAGGCATCAAGGATGTATTCAAATGCACTTTGAGGTGGGAAAGCAAGAAGTGAGAGCAATACAGGTGGCACCTTTGCGAAGCTTACCGTGTGCAGAACAGATCCAGCAGCATCATTCATTTGTGGCTCTTCGCCTGTGGCAGGAGAGTCCAATCATTCGTGCACTGAAATCTGGGCAGCCGGACGGCCTGGAGCAGGCATCAAGGATGTATTCAAATGCACTTTGAGGTGGGAAACAAGGAGTGAGACCAATGCAGGTGGCACCGTTGCGTAGCTTACAGTGTGCAGAACAGATCCAGCAGCATGTTTTAGCACTGGCCCTTCGCCTGTGGCAGGAGAGTCCAATCATTCGTGCACTGAAAACTGGGCAGCCGGACGGCCGGGAGCAGGCATCAAGGATGTATTCAAATGCACTTTGAGGTTGGAAACAAGGAGTGAGACCAGTGCAGGTGGCAACTTTGCAAAGCTTACAATGTGCAGAAGAGGTCCAGCAGCACTTTTCATTCCTGGCCCTTTCCCTGTGGAAGCAGAGTGCAATCATTCGTGCACTGAAAACTGGGCAGCCGGACGGCGTGGAGCAGGCATCAAGGATGTATTCAAATGCACTTTGAGGTGGGAAATCAAGGAGTGAGAGCAATACAGGTGGCACCATTGCGAAGCTTACCGTGTGCAGGAGAGGTCCAGCAGCAACTTTCAGTCCTGGCTCTTCGCCTGTCGGAGCGGAGTCGAAACATTCGTGCCCTGAAACCTGCACAGCCGGCCAGCCTGGAGCAGGCATCAAGGATGTATTCAAATGCACTTTGAGGTGGGAAAGCAAGGAGTGAGAGCAATACAGGTGGCACCGTTGCGAAGCTTACCATGTGCAGGAGAGGTTCAGCAGCATCTTTCAGTCCTGGCTCTTCGCCTGTGGGAGCAGAGTCCAATCATTCGTGCACTGAAAACTGGGCAGCCGGCCAGCCTGGAGCAGGCATCAAGGATGTATTCAAATGCACTTTGAGGTGGGAAAGCAAGGAGTGAGAGCAATACAGGTGGCACCTTTGCGAAACTTACCATGTGCAGAAGAGATCCAGCAGCATCATTCAGTCCTGGCACTTCGCCTGTGGGAGCTGAGTCCAATCATTCGTGCACTGAAGACTAGGCAGCTGGACGGCCTGGAGCAGGCATCAAGGATGTATTCAAATGCACTTTGAGGTGGGAAACAAGGACTGAGACCAATGCAGGTGGCACCGTTGCGAAGCTTACAGTGTGCAGAAGAGATCCAGCAGCATCTTTCAGTCCTGGCTCTTCCCTGTGGCAGCAGAGTCCAATCATTCGTGCACTGAAAACTGGGCAGCCGGACGGCCTGGAGCAGGCATCAAGGATGTATTCAAATGCACTTTGAGGTTGGAAACAAGGAGTGAGACCAATGCAGGTGGCACCTTTTCGAAGCTTACCATGTGCAGAAGAGGTCCAGCAGCACTTTTCATTCCTGGCCCTCTCCCTGTGGTAGGAGAGTCCAATCAATCGTGCACTAAAAACTGGGCAGCCGGACGGCCTGGAGCAGGCATCAAGGATGTATTCATATGCACTTTGAGGTGGGAAAGCAAGGAGTGAGAGCAATACAGGTGGCACCTTTGCGAAGCTTACCATGTGCAGACGAGATCCAGCAGCATCATTCAATTGTGGCTCTTCGCCTGTGGGAGCAGAGTCCAATCATTCGTGCACTGAAAACTGGGCAGCCGGACGGCCTGGAGCAGGCATCAAGGATGTATTCAAATGCAGTTTGAGGTGGGAAATCAAGGAGTGAGAGCAATACAGGTGGCACCGTTGCGAAGCTTACCGTGTGCAGGAGAGGTCCAGCAGCAACTTTCAGTCCTGGCTCTTCGCCTGTCGGAGCGGAGTCCAAACATTCGTGCCCTGAAACCTGGGCAGCCGGCCAGCCTGGAGCAGGCATCAAGGATGTATTCAAATGCACTTTGAGGTGGGAAAGCAAGGAGTGATAGCGATACAGGTGGCAACGTTGCGAAGCTTACCATGTGCAGAAGAGGTCCAGCAGCACTTTTCATTCCTGGCCCTCTCCCTGTGGTAGGAGAGTCCAATCATTCGTGCACTGAAAACAGGGCAGCCTTACGGCCTGGAGCAGGCATCAGGGATGTATTCAAATGCACTTTGAGGTGGGAAAGCAAGAAGTGAGAGCAATACATGTGGCACCGTTGCGAAGCTTACCGTGTGCAGGAGAGGTCCAGCAGCAACTTTCAGTCCTGGCTCTTCGCCTGTGGGAGCAGAGTCCAATCATTCGTGCACTGACAACTGGGCAGCCGGACAGACTGGAGCAGGCATCATGGATGTATTCAAATGCACTTTGAGGTGGGAAAGCAAGGAGTGAGAGCAATACAGGTGGCACCTTTGCGAAGCTTACCATGTGCAGAAGAGATCCAGCAGCATCATTCATTTGTGGCTCTTCGCCTGTGGCAGGAGAGTCCAATCATTCGTGCACTGAAAACTGGGCAGCCGGACGGCCTGGAGCAGGCATCAAGGATGTATTCAAATGCACTTTGAGGTGGGAAACAAGGAGTGAGACCAATGCAGGTGGCACCGTTGCGTAGCTTACAGTGTGCAGAAGAGATCCAGCAGCATCTTTCAGTCCTGGCTCTTCGCCTGTGGCAGGAGAGTCCAATCATTCGTGCACTGAAAACTGGGCAGCCGGACGGCCTGGAGCAGGCATCAAGGATGTATTCAAATGCCCTTTGAGGTGGGAAAGCAAGGAGTGAGAGCAATACAGGTGGCACCGTTGCGAAGTTTACCGCGTGCAGAAGAGGTCCAGCAGCATCTTTCAGTCCTGGCACTTCGCCTGTGGGAGCAGAGTGCAATCATTCGTGCACTGAAAATTTGGCAGCCGGCCAGCCTGGAGCAGGCATCAAGGATGTATTCAAATGCCCTTGGAGGTGGGAAAGCAAGGAGTGAGAGCAATAAAGGTGGCACCTTTGCGAAGCTTACCATGTGCAGAGGAGATCCAGCAGCATCATTCATTTGTGGCTCTTTGCCTGTGGGAGCAGAGTCCAATCATTCGTGCACCGAAAACTGGGCAGCCGGACGGCCTGGGGCAGGCATCAAGGATGTATTCAAATGCACTTTGAGGTGGGAAAGAAATGACTGAGAGCAATACAGGTGGCACCGTTGCGAAGCTTACCGTGTGCAGAACAGATCCAGCAGCATGTTTTAGCACTGGCTCTTCGCCTGTGGCAGCAGAGTCCAATCATTCGTGCACTGAAAACTGGGCAGCCGGACGGCATGGAGCAGGCATCAAGGATGTATTCAAATGCACTTTGAGGTTGGAAACAAGGAGTGAGACCAATGCAGGTGGTAACTTTGCAAAGCTTACCATGTGCAGAAGAGGTCCAGCAGCACTTTTCATTCCTGGCCCTTTCCCTGTGGAAGCAGAGTGCAATCATTCGTGCACTGAAAACTGGGCGGCCGGACGGCCTGGAGCAGGCATCAAGGATGTATTCAAATGCCCGTTGAGGTGGGAAAGCAACGAGTGAGAGCAATACAGGTGTCACCGTTGCAAAGCTTACCGTATGCAGAAGAGATCCAGCAGCATCTTTCAGTCCTACTCTTCGCCTGTGGGAGCAGAGTCCAATCATTCGTGCACTGAAAATTGGGCAGCCGGACGGCCTAGAGCAGGCATCAAGGATGTATTCAAATGCACTTTGAGGTGGGAAAGCAAGGAGTGAGAGCAATACAGGTGGCACCTTTTCGAAGCTTACCATGTGCAGAAGAGATCCAGCAGCATCATTCATTTGTGGCTCTTCGCCGGTGGGAGCAGAGTCCAATCATTCGTGCACTGAAAACTGGGAAGCCTTACGGCCTGGAGCGGGCATCAAGGATGTATTCAAATGCACTTTGAGGTGGGAAAGGAAGGAGTGAGAGCAATACAGGTGGCACCGTTGCGAAGCTTACCGTGTGCAGAAGAGATCCAGCAGCATCTTTCTCTCCTGGCACTTCGCCTGTGGGAGCAGAGTGCAATCATTCGTGCACTGAAAACTTGGCAGCCGGCCAGCCTGGAGCAGGCATCAAGGATGTATTCAAATGCCCTTGGAGGTGGGAAAGCAAGGAGTGAGAGCAATACAGGTGGCACCGTTGCAAAGCTTTCCGTGTGCAGAAGAGGTCCAGCAGCACTTTTCATTCCTGGCCCTTTCCCTGTGGAAGCAGAGTCCAATCATTCGTGCACTGAAAATTGGGTAGCCGGACGGCCTGGAGCAGGCATCAAGGATGTATTCAAATGCACTTTGAGGTGGGAAAGCAAGGAGTGAGAGCAATACAGGTGGCACCGTTGCGAAGCTTACCGTGTGCAGGAGAGGTTCAGCAGCATCTTTCAGTCCTGGCTCTTCGCCTGTGGGGGCAGAGTCCAATCATTCGTGCACTGAAAATTGGGCAGCCGGACGGCCTCGAGCAGGCATCATGGATGTATTCAAATGCACTTTGAGGTGGGAAATCAAGGAGTGAGAGCAATACAGGTGGCACCGTTGCGAAGCTTACCGTGTGCAGGAGAGGTTCAGCAGCATCTTTCAGTCCTGGCTCTTCGCCTGTGGGAGCAGAGTCCAATCATTCGTGCACTGAAAACTGGGCAGCCGGACGGCCTGGAGCAGGCATCAAGGATGTATTCAAATGCACTTTGAGGTGGGAAAGCAAGGAGTGAGAGCAATACAGGTGGCACCTTTGCGAAGCTTACCATGTGCCGAAGTGATCCAGCAGCATCTTTCAGTCCTGGCACTTCGCCTGTGGGAGCAGAGTCCAATCATTCGTGCACTGACAACTGGGCAGCTGGACGGCCTGGAGCAGGCATCAAGGATGTATTCAAATGCAATTTGAGGTGGGAAACAAGGACTGAGACCAATGCAGGTGGCACCGTTGCGAAGCTTGCCGTGTGCAGAACAGATCCAGCAGCATGTTTTAGCACTGGCTCTTCCCTGTGGCAGCAGAGTCCAATCATTCGTGCAATGAAAACTGGGCAGCCGGACGGCCTGGAGCAGGCATCAAGGATGTATTCAAATGCACTTTGAGGTTGGAAACAAGGAGTGAGACCAATGCAGGTGGCACCTTTTCGAAGCTTACCATGTGCAGAAGAGGTCCAGCAGCACTTTTCATTCCTGGCCCTTTCCCTGTAGAAGCAGAGTGCAATCATTCGTGCACTGAAAATTGGGCAGCCGGACGGCCTGGAGCAGGCATCAAGGATGTATTCAAATGCACTTTGAGGTGGGAAAGCAAGGAGTGAGAGCAATACAGGTGGCACCGTTGCGAAGCTTACCATGTGCAGGAGAGGTTCAGCAGCAACTTTCAGTCCTGGCTCTTCGCCTGTCGGAGCGGAGTCCAAACATTCGTGCCCTGAAACCTGGGCAGCCGGCCAGCCTGGAGCAGGCATCAAGGATGTATTCAAATGCACTTTGAGGTGGGAAAGCAAGGAGTGAGAGCAATACAGGTGGCACCTTTGCGAAGCTTACCATGTGCAGAAGAGATCCAGCAGCATCATTCAGTCCTGGCACTTCGCCTGTGGGAGCTGAGTCCAATCATTCGTGCACTGAAAACTGGGCAGCTGGACGGCCTGGAGCAGGCATCAAGGATGTATTCAAATGCACTTTGAGGTGGGAAACAAGGACTGAGACCAATGCAGGTGGCACCGTTGCGAAGCTTGCCGTATGCAGAAGAGATCCAGCAGCATCTTTCAGTCCTGGCTCTTCCCCTGTGGGAGCAGAGTCCAATCATTCGTGCACTGAAAATTGGGCAGCCAGACGGCCTGGAGCAGGCATCAAGGATGTATTCAAATGCACTTTGAGGTGGGAAAGCAAGGAGTGAGAGCAATACAGGTGGCACCTTTGCGAAGCTTACCATGTGCAGAAGAGATCCAGCAGCATCATTCATTTGTGGCTCTTAGCCTGTGGGAGCAGAGTCCAATCATTCGTGCACTGAAAACTGGGCAGCCGGACGGCCTGGAGCAGGCATCAAGGATGTATTCAAATGCACTTTGAGGTGGGAAAGCAAGGAGTGAGAGCAATACAGGTGGCACCGTTGCGAAGCTTACCGTGTGCAGGAGAGGTCCAGCAGCAACTTTCAGTCCTGGCTCTTCGCCTGTCGGAGCGGAGTCCAAACATTCGTGCCCTGAAACTTGGGCAGCCGGCCAGCCTGGAGCAGGCATCAAGGATGTATTCAAATGCACTTTGAGGTGGGAAAGCAAGGAGTGAGAGCAATACAGGTGGCACCGTTGCGAAGCTTACCATGTGCAGAAGAGATCCAGCAGCATCTTTCAGTCCTGGCTCTTCGCCTGCGGCAGCAGAGTCCAATCATTCGTGCACTGAAAACTGGGCAGCCGGACGGCCTGGAGCGGGCATCAAGGATGTATTCAAATGCACTTTTAGTTGGGAAACAAGGAGTGAGACCAATGCAGGTGGCACCGTTGCGAAGCTTACCCTATGCAGAAGAGATCCAGCAGCATGTTTTAGCACTGGCCCTTCGCCTGTGGGAGCAGAGTGCAATCATTCGTGCACTGAAAACTTGGCAGCCGGCCAGCCTGGAGTAGGCATCAAGGATGTATTCAAATGCCCTTTGAGGTGGGAAAGCAAGAAGTGAGAGCAATACAGGTGGCACCGTTGCAAAGCTTTCTGTGTGCAGAAGAGGTCCAGCAGCATCTTTCAGTCCTGGCACTTCGCCTGTGTAAGCAGAGTCCAATCATTCGTGCACTGAAAACTGGGCAGCAGGACGGCCTGGAGCAGGCATCAAGGATGTATTCAAATGCCCTTTGAGGTGGGAAAGCAAGGAGTGAGAGCAATACAGGTGGCACCTTTGCGAAGCTTACCATGTGCAGAAGAGATCCAGCAGCATCATTCATTTGTGGCTCTTCGCCTGTGGGAGCAGAGTCCAATCATTCGTGCACTGAAAACTGGGCAGCCGGACGGCATGGAGCAGGCATCAAGGATGTATTCAAATGCACTTTGAGGTGGGAAATCAAGGAGTGAGAGCAATACAGGTGGCACCGTTGCGAAGCTTACCGTGTGCAGAAGAGATCCAGCAGCAACTTTCAGTCCTGGCTCTTCGCCTGTGGGAGCAGAGTCCAATCATTCGTGCACCGAAAACTGGGCAGCCGGCCAGCCTGGAGCAGGCATCATGGATGTATTCAAATGCACTTTGAGGTGGGAAAGCAAGGAGTGAGAGCAATACAGGTGGCACCTTTGCGAAGCTTACCATGTGCAGAAGAGAATCAGCAGCATCATTCATTCGTGGCTCTTCGCCTGTGGCAGGAGAGTCCAATCATTCGTGCACTGAAAACTGGGCAGCCGGACGGCCTGGAGCAGGCATCAAGGATGTATTCAAATGCACTTTGAGGTGGGAAACAAGGACTGAGACCAATGCAGGTGGCACCGTTGCGAAGCTTACAGTGTGCAGAACAGATCCAGCAGCATGTTTTAGCACTGGCCCTTCGCCTGTGGCAGGAGAGTCCAATCATTCGTGCACTGAAAACTGGGCAGCCGGACGGCCTGGATCAGGCATCAAGGATGTATTCAAATGCACTTTGAGGTTGGAAACAAGGAGTGAGACCAATGCAGGTGGCAACTTTGCAAAGCTTACCATGTGCAGAATAGGTCCAGCAGCACTTTTCATTCCTGGCCCTTTCCCTGAGGAAGCAGAGTGCAATCATTCGTGCACTGAAAACTGGGCAGCCGGACGGCCTGGAGCAGGCATCAAGGATGTATTCAAATGCACTTTGAGGTGGGAAATCAAGGAGTGAGAGCAATACAGGTGGCACCATTGCGAAGCTTACCGTTTGCAGGAGAGGTCCAGCAGCAACTTTCAGTCCTGGCTCTTCGCCTGTCGGAGCGGAGTCCAAACATTCGTGCCCTGAAACCTGGACAGCCGGCCAGCCTGGAGCAGGCATCAAGGATGTATTCAAATGCACTTTGAGGTGGGAAAGCAAGGAGTGAGAGCAATACAGGTGGCACCGTTGCGAAGCTTACCATGTGCAGGAGAGGTTCAGCAGCATCTTTCAGTCCTGGCTCTTCGCCTGTGGGAGCAGAGTCCAATCATTCGTGCACTGAAAACTGGGCAGCCGGACGGCCTGGAGCAGGCATCAAGGATGTATTCAAATGCACTTTGAGGTGGGAAAGCAAGGAGTGAGAGCAATACAGGTGGCACCTTTGCGAAGCTTACCATGTGCAGAAGAGATCCAGCAGCATCATTCATTTGTGGCTCTTCGCCTGTGGGAGCAGAGTCCAATCATTCGTGCGCTGAAAACTGGGCAGCCGGACGGCCTGGAGCAGGCATCAAGGATGTATTCAAATGCACTTTGAGGTGGGAAATCAAGGAGTGAGAGCAATACAGGTGGCACCGTTGCGAAGCTTACCGTGTGCAGGATAGGTCCAGCAGCAACTTTCAGTCCTGGCTCTTCGCCTGTCGGAGCGGAGTCCAAACATTCGTGCCCTGAAACCTGGGCAGCCGGCCAGCCTGGAGCAGGCATCAAGGATGTATTCAAATGCACTTTGAGGTGGGAAAGCAAGGAGTGAGAGCAATACAGGTGGCACCGTTGCGAAGCTTACCATGTGCAGAAGAGGTCCAGCAGCACTTTTCATTCCTGGCCCTCTCCCTGTGGTAGGAGAGTCCAATCATTCGTGCACTGAAAACTGGGCAGCCTTACGGCCTGGAGCAGGCATCAAGGATGTATTCAAATGCACTTTGAGGTGGAAAAGCAAGGAGTGAGAGCAATACATGTGGCACCTTTGCGAAGCTTACCATGTGCAGAAGAGATCCAGCAGCATCATTCATTTGTGGCTCTTCGCCTGTGGGAGCAGAGTCCAATCATTCGTGCACTGAAAACTGGGCAGCCGGACGGCCTGGAGCGGGCATCAAGGATGTATTCAAATGCACTTTGAGGTGGGAAACAAGGAGTGAGACCAATGCAGGTGGCAACTTTGCAAAGCTTACCGTGTGCAGAAGAGATCCAGCAGCATCTTTCTCTCCTGGCACTTCGCCTGTGGCAGCAGAGTCCAATCATTCGTGCGCTGAAAACTGGGCAGCCGGACGGCCTGGAGCAGGCATCAAGGATGTATTCAAATGCCCTTTGAGGTGGGAAAGCAAGAAGTGAGAGCAATACAGGTGGCACCGTTGCAAAGCTTTCTGTGTGCAGAAGAGGTCCAGCAGCATCTTTCAGTCCTGGCACTTCGCCTGTGTAAGCAGAGTCCAATCATTCGTGCACTGAAAACTGGGCAGCCGGACAGCCTGGAGCAGGCATCATGGATGTATTCAAATGCACTTTGAGGTGGGAAAGCAAGGAGTGAGAGCAATACAGGTGGCACCTTTGCGAAGCTTACCATGTGCAGAAGAGATCCAGCAGAATCATTCATTTGTGGCTCTTCGCCTGTGGGAGCAGAGTCCAATCATTCGTGCACTGAAAACTGGGCAGCAGGACGGCCTGGGGCAGGCATCAAGGATGTATTCAAATGCACTTTGAGGTGGGAAATCAAGGAGTGAGAGCAATACAGGTGGCACCGCTGCGAAGCTTACCGTGTGCAGAAGAGGTCCAGCAGCAACTTTCAGTCCTGGCTCTTCGCCTGTGGGAGCAGAGTCCAATCATTCGTGCACTGAAAACTGGGCAGCCGGACAGCCTGGAGCAGGCATCATGGATGTATTCAAATGCACTTTGAGGTGGGAAAGCAAGGAGTGAGAGCAATACAGGTGGCACATTTGCGAAGCTTACCATGTGCAGAAGAGATCCAGCAGCATCATTCATTTGTGGCTCTTCGCCTGTGGGAGCAGAGTCCAATCATTCGTGCACTGAAAACTGGGCAGCCGGACGGCCTGGAGCAGGCATCAAGAATGTATTCAAATGCACTTTGAGGTTGGAAACAAGGAGTGAGACCAATGCAGGTGGCAACTTTGCAAAGCTTACCGTATGCAGAAGAGATCCAGCAGCATCTTTCAGTCCTGGCTCTTCGCCTGTGGGAGCAGAGTCCAATCATTCGTGCACTGAAAACTGGGCAGCCGGACGGCCTGGAGCAGGCATCAAGGATGTATTCAAATGCCCTTTGAGGTGGGAAAGCAAGGAGTGAGAGCAATAAAGGTGGCACCGTTGCGAAGTTTACCGCGTGCAGAAGAGGTCCAGCAGCATCTTTCAGTCCTGGCACTTCGCCTGTGGGAGCAGAGTCCAATCATTCGTGCACTGAAAACTTGGCAGCCGGCCAGCCTGGAGCAGGCATCAAGGATGTATTCAAATGCCCTTGGAGGTGGGAAAGCAAGGAGTGAGAGCAATACAGGTGGCACCGTTGCAAAGCTTTCCGTGTGCAGAAGAGGTCCAGCAGCATCTTTCAGTCCTGGCACTTCGCCTGTGGCAGCACAGTCCAATCATTCGTGCACTGAAAACTGGGCAGCAGGACGGCCTGGAGCAGGCATCAAGGATGTATTCAAATGCACTTTGAGGTGGGAAAGCAAGGAGTGAGAGCAATAAAGGTGGCACCTTTGCGAAGCTTACCATGTGCAGAGGAGATCCAGCAGCATCATTCATTTGTGGCTCTTCGCCTGTGGGAGCAGAGTCCAATCATTCGTGCACCGAAAACTGGGCAGCCGGACGGCCTGGGGCAGGCATCAAGGATGTATTCAAATGCCCTTTGAGGTGGGAAAGCAAGGAGTGAGAGCAATACAGGTGGCACCGTTGCGAAGCTTACCATGTGCAGAAGAGGTCCAGCAGCACTTTTCATTCCTGGCCCTCTCCCTGTGGTAGGAGAGTCCAATCATTTGTGCACTGAAAACTGGGCAGCCTTACGGCCTGGAGCAGGCATCAAGGATGTATTCAAATGCACTTTGAGGTGGGAAAGCAAGGAGTGAGAGCAATACAGGTGGCACCTTTGCGAAGCTTACCATGTGCAGAAGAGATCCAGTAGCATCATTCATTTGTGGCTCTTCGCCTGTGGGAGCAGAGTCCAATCATTCGTGCACTGAAAACTGGGCAGCCGGACGGCCTGGAGCGGGCATCAAGGATGTATTCAAATGCCCTTTGAGGTGGGAAACAAGGAGTGAGACCAATGCAGGTGGCAACTTTGCAAAGCTTACCGTGTGCAGAAGAGATCCAGCAGCATGTTTTAGCACTGGCCCTTCGCCTGTGGCAGGAGAGTCCAATCATTCGTGCAATGAAAACTGGGCAGCCGGACGGCCTGGAGCAGGCATCAAGGATGTATTCAAATGCACTTTGAGGTTGGAAACAAGGAGTGAGACCAATGCAGGTGGCAACTTTGCAAAGGTTACCATGTGCAGAAGAGGTCCAGCAGCACTTTTCATTCCTGGCCCTTTCCCTGTGGGAGCAGAGTGCAATCATTCGTGCACTGAAACCTGGGCAGCCGGACGGCATGGAGCAGGCATCAAGGATGTATTCAAATGCACTTTGAGTTGGGAAACAAGGAGTGAGACCAATGCAGGTGGCACCGTTGCGAAGCTTACCGTATGCAGAAGAGATCCAGCAGCATCTTTCAGTCCTGGCTCTTCGCCTGTGGGAGCAGAGTCCAATCATTCGTGCACTGAAAACTGGGCAGCAGGACGGCCTGGAGCAGGCATCAAGGATGTATTCAAATGCACTTTGAGGTGGGAAAGCAAGGAGTGAGAGCAATACAGGTGGCACCTTTGCGAAGCTTACCATGTGCAGAAGAGATCCAGCAGCATCATTCATTTGTGGCTCTTCGCCTGTGGGAGCAGAGTCCAATCATTCGTGCACTGAAAACTGGGCAGCAGGACGGCCTGGGGCAGGCATCAAGGATGTATTCAAATGCACTTTGAGGTGGGAAATCAAGGAGTGAGAGCAATACAGGTGGCACCGCTGCGAAGCTTACCGTGTGCAGAAGAGGTCCAGCAGCAACTTTCAGTCCTGGCTCTTCGCCTGTGGGAGCAGAGTCCAATCATTCGTGCACTGAAAACTGGGCAGCCGGACAGCCTGGAGCAGGCATCATGGATGTATTCAAATGCACTTTGAGGTGGGAAAGCAAGGAGTGAGAGCAATACAGGTGGCACCTTTGCGAAGCTTACCATGTGCAGAAGAGATCCAGCAGCACTTTTCATTCCTGGCCCTTTCCCTGTGGGAGCAGAGTGCAATCATTCGTGCACTGAAACCTGGGCAGCCGGACGGCATGGAGCAGGCATCAAGGATGTATTCAAATGCACTTTGAGTTGGGAAACAAGGAGTGAGACCAATGCAGGTGGCACCTTTGCGAAGCTTACCGTATGCAGAAGAGATCCAGCAGCATCATTCATTTGTGGCTCTTCGCCTGTGGGAGCAGAGTCCAATCATTCGTGCACTGAAAACTGGGCAGCCGGACGGCCTGGAGCAGGCATCAAGGATGTATTCAAATGCCCTTGGAGGTGGGAAAGAAATGACTGAGAGCAATACAGGTGGCACCGTTGCGAAGTTTACCGCGTGCAGAAGAGGTCCAGCAGCATCTTTCAGTCCTGGCACTTCGCCTGTGGGAGCAGAGTGCAATCATTCGTGCACTGAAAATTTGGCAGCCGGCCAGCCTGGAGCAGGCATCAAGGATGTATTCAAATGCCCTTGGAGGTGGGAAAGCAAGGAGTGAGAGCAATACTGGTGGCACCGTTGCAAAGTTTTCCGTGTGCAGAAGAGGTCCAGCAGCATCTTTCAGTCCTGGCACTTCACCTGTGGCAGCACAGTCCAATCATTCGTGCACTGAAAACTGGGCAGCAGGACGGCCTGGAGCAGGCATCAAGGATGTATTCAAATGCACTTTGAGGTGGGAAAGCAAGGAGTGAGAGCAATAAAGGTGGCACCTTTGCGAAGCTTACCATGTGCAGAGGAGATCCAGCAGCATCATTCATTTGTGGCTCTTCGCCTGTGGGAGCAGAGTCCAATCATTCGTGCACCGAAAACTGGGCAGCCGGACGGCCTGGGGCAGGCATCAAGGATGTATTCAAATGCACTTTGAGGTGGGAAAGAAATGAGTGAGAGCAATACAGGTGGCACCGTTGCGAAGCTTACCGTGTGCAGAACAGATCCAGCAGCATGTTTTAGCACTGGCTCTTCGCCTGTGGCAGCAGAGTCCAATCATTCGTGCACTGAAAACTGGGCAGCCGGACGGCATGGAGCAGGCATCAAGGATGTATTCAAATGCACTTTGAGGTGGGAAAGCAAGGAGTGAGAGCAATACAGGTGGCACCGTTGCGAAGCTTACCATGTGCAGAAGAGGTCCAGCAGCACTTTTCATTCCTGGCCCTCTCCCTGTGGTAGGAGAGTCCAATCATTCTTGCACTGAAAACTGGGCAGCCTTACGGCCTGGAGCAGGCATCAAGGATGTATTCAAATGCACTTTGAGGTGGAAAAGCAAGGAGTGAGAGCAATACAGGTGGCACCTTTGCGAAGCTTACCATGTGCAGAAGAGATCCAGCAGCATCATTCATTTGTGGCTCTTCGCCTGTGGGAGCAGAGTCCAATCATTCGTGCACTGAAAACTGGGCAGCCGGACGGCCTGGAGCGGGCATCAAGGATGTATTCAAATGCACTTTGAGGTGGGAAACAAGGAGTGAGACCAATGCAGGTGGCAACTTTGCAAAGCTTACCGTGTGCAGAAGAGATCCAGCAGCATCTTTTAGTCCTGGCACTTCGCCTGTGGCAGCAGAGTCCAATTATTCGTGCGCTGAAAACTGGGCAGCCGGACGGCCTGGAGCAGGCATCAAGGATGTATTCAAATGCCCTTTGAGGTGGGAAAGCAAGAAGTGAGAGCAATACAGGTGGCACCGTTGCGAAGCTTACCATGTGCAGGAGAGGTTCAGCAGCATCTTTCAGTCCTGGCTCTTCGCCTGTGGGAGCAGAGTCCAGTCATTCGTGCACTGAAAACTGGGCAGCAGGACGGCCTGGAGCAGGCATCAAGGATGCATTCAAATGCACTTTGAGGTGGGAAAGCAAGGAGTGAGAGCAATACAGGTGGCACCTTTACGAAGCTTACCATGTGCAGAAGAGATCCAGCAGCATCATTCATTTGTGGCTCTTTGCCTGTGGGAGCAGAGTCCAATCATTCGTGCACTGAAAACTGGGCAGCTGGACGGCCTGGAGCAGGCATCAAGGATGTATTCAAATGCACTTTGAGGTGGGAAACAAGGACTGACACCAATGCAGGTGGCACGGTTCCGAAGCTTGCCGTGTGCAGAACAGATCCAGCAGCATGTTTTAGCACTGGCTCTTCCCTGTGGCAGCAGAGTCCAATCATTCGTGCAATGAAAACTGGGCAGCCGGACGGCCTGGAGCAGGCATCAAGGATGTATTCAAATGCACTTTGAGGTTGGAAACAAGGAGTGAGACCAATGCAGGTGGCACCTTTTCGAAGCTTACCATGTGCAGAAGAGGTCCAGCAGCACTTTTCATTCCTGGCCCTCTCCCTGTGGTAGGAGAGTCCAATCATTCGTGCACTAAAAACTGGGCAGCCGGACGGCCTGGAGCAGGCATCAAGGATGTATTCAACTGCCCTTTTAGGTGGGAAAGCAAGGAGTGAGAGCAATACAGGTGGCACCGTTGCGAAGTTTACCGCGTGCAGAAAAGATCCAGCAGCATCTTTCAGTCCTGGCACTTCGCCTGTGGGAGCAGAGTCCAATCATTCGTGCACTGAAAACTGGGCAGCCGGACGGCCTGGAGCAGGCATCAAGGATGTATTCAAATGCACTTTGAGGTGGGAAATCAAGGAGTGAGAGCAATACAGGTGGCACCGTTGCGAAGCTTACCGTGTGCAGAACAGATCCAGCAGCATGTTTTAGCACTGGCTCTTCGCCTGTGGCAGCAGAGTCCAATCATTCGTGCACTGAAAACTGGGCAGCCGGACGGCCTGGAGCAGGCATCAAGGATGTATTCAAATGCACTTTGAGGTTGGAAACAAGGAGTGAGACCAATGGAGGTGGCAACTTTGCAAAGCTTACCATGTGCAGAAGAGGTCCAGCAGCACTTTTCATTCCTTGCCCTTTCCCTGTGGAAGCAGAGTGCAATCATTCGTGCACTGAAAATTGGGCAGCCGGACGGCGTGGAGCAGGCATCAAGGATGTATTCAAATGCACTTTGAGGTGGGAAATCAAGGAGTGAGAGCAATACAGGTGGCACCGTTGCGAAGCTTACCGTGTGCAGGAGAGGTCCAGCAGCAACTTTCAGTCCTGGCTCTTCGCCTGTCGGAGCGGAGTCCAAACATTCGTGCCCTGAAACCTGGGCAGCCGGCCAGCCTGGATCAGGCATCAAGGATGTATTCAAATGCACTTTGAGGTGGGAAAGCAAGGAGTGAGAGCAATACAGGTGGCACCTTTTCGAAGCTTACAATGTGCAGAAGAGATCCAGCAGCATCATTCATTTGTGGCTCTTCGCCTGTGGGAGCAGAGTGCAATCATTCGTGCACTGAAAACTGGGCACCCTTACGGCCTGGAGCGGGCATCAAGGATGTATTCAAATGCACTTTGAGGTGGGAAAGCAAGGAGTGAGAGCAATACAGGTGGCACCTTTTCGAAGCTTACCATGTGCAGAAGAGATCCAGCAGCATCATTCATTTGTGGCTCTTCGCCTGTGGGAGCAGAGTGCAATCATTCGTGCACTGAAAACTGGGCAGCCTTACGGCCTGGAGCAGGCATCAAGGATGTATTCAAATGCACTTTGAGGTGGGAAACAAGGAGTGAGACCAATGCAGGTGGCACCGTTTCGAAGCTTACCGTGTGCAGAAGAGATCCAGCAGCATCTTTCTCTCCTGGCACTTCGCCTGTGGGAGCAGGGTGCAATCATTCGTGCACTGAAAACTTGGCAGCCGGCCAGCCTGGAGCAGGCATCAAGGATGTATTCAAATGCCCTTGGAGGTGGGAAAGCAAGGAGTGAGAGCAATACAGGTGGCACCGTTGCAAAGCTTTCCGTGTGCAGAAGAGGTCCAGCAGCATCTTTCAGTCCTGGCACTTCGCCTGTGGCAGCACAGTCCAATCATTCGTGCACTGAAAACTGGGCAGCAGGACGGCCTGGAGCAGGCATCAAGGATGTATTCAAATGCCCTTTGAGGTGGGAAAGCAAGGAGTGAGAGCAATAAAGGTGGCACCTTTGCGAAGCTTACCATGTGCAGAGGAGATCCAGCAGCATCATTCATTTGTGGCTCTTTGCCTGTGGGAGCAGAGTCCAATCATTCGTGCACCGAAAACTGGGCAGCCGGACGGCCTGGGGCAGGCATCAAGGATGTATTCAAATGCACTTTGAGGTGGGAAAGAAATGACTGAGAGCAATACAGGTGGCACCGTTGCGAAGCTTACCGTGTGCAGAACAGATCCAGCAGCATGTTTTAGCACTGGCTCTTCGCCTGTGGCAGCAGAGTCCAATCATTCGTGCACTGAAAACTGGGCAGCCGGACGGCATGTAGCAGGCATCAAGGATGTATTCAAATGCACTTTGAGGTTGGAAACAAGGAGTGAGACCAATGCAGGTGGCAACTTTGCAAAGCTTACCATGTGCAGAAGAGGTCCAGCAGCACTTTTCATTCCTGGCCCTTTCCCTGTAGAAGCAGAGTCCAAACATTCGTGCCCTGAAAATTGGGCAGCCGGCCAGCCTGGAGCAGGCATCAAGGATGTATTCAAATGCACTTTGAGGTGGGAAAGCAAGGAGTGAGAGCAATACAGGTGGCACCGTTGCGAAGCTTACCATGTGCAGGAGAGGTTCAGAAGTATCTTTCAGTCCTGGCTCTTCGCCTGTGGGAGCAGAGTCCAATCATTCGTGCACTGAAAACTGGGCAGCAGGACGGCCTGGAGCAGGCATCAAGGATGCATTCAAATGCACTTTGAGGTGGGAAAGCAAGGAGTGAGAGCAATACAGGTGGCACCGTTGCGAAGCTTACCATGTGCAGGAGAGGTTCAGCAGCATCTTTCAGTCCTGGCTCTTCGCCTGTGGGAGCAGAGTCCAATCATTCGTGCACTGAAAATTGGGCAGCCGGACGGCCTGGAGCAGGCATCAAGGATGTATTCAAATGCACTTTGAGGTGGGAAAGCAAGGAGTGAGAGCAATACAGGGGGCACCTTTGCAAAGCTTACCATGTGCAGAAGAGGTCCAGCAGCACTTTTCATTCCTGGCCCTTTCCCTGTGGAAGCAGAGTCCAAACATTCGTGCCCTGAAACCTGGGAAGCCGGCCAGCCTGGAGCAGGCATCAAGGATGTATTCAAATGCACTTTGAGGTGGGAAAGCAAGGAGTGAGAGCAATACAGGTGGCACCGTTGCGAAGCTTACCATATGCAGGAGAGGTTCAACAGCATCTTTCAGTCCTGGCTCTTCGCCTGTGGGAGCAGAGTCCAATCATTCGTGCACTGAAAACTGGGCAGCCGGACGGCCTGGAGCAGGCATCAAGGATGTATTCAAATGCCCTTTGAGGTGGGAAAGCAAGGAATGAGAGCAATACAGGTGGCACCTTTGCGAAGCTTACCATGTGCAGAAGAGATCCAGCAGCATCATTCATTTGTGGCTCTTCGCCTGTGGGAGCAGAGTCCAATCATTCGTGCACTGAAAACTGGGCAGCTGGAAGGCCTGGAGCAGGCATCAAGGATGTATTCAAATGCACGTTGAGGTGGGAAACAAGGACTGAGACCAATGCAGGTGCCACCGTTGCGAAGCTTGCCGTTTGCAGAACAGATCCAGCAGCATGTTTTAGCACTGGCTCTTCCCTGTGGCAGCAGAGTCCAATCATTCGTGCAATGAAAACTGGGCAGCCGGACGGCCTGGAGCAGGCATCAAGGATGTATTCAAATGCACTTTGAGGTTGGAAACAAGGAGTGAGACCAATGCAGCTGGCACCTTTTCGAAGCTTACCATGTGCAGAAGAGGTCCAGCAGCACTTTTCATTCCTGGCCCTCTCCCTGTGGTAGGAGAGTGCAATCATTCGTGCACTGAAAACTTGGCAGCCGGCCAGCCTGGAGCAGGCATCAAGGATGTATTCAAATGCACTTTGAGGTGGGAAAGCAAGGAGTGAGAGCAATACAGGTGGCACCGTTGCAAAGCTTTCCGTGTGCAGAAGAGGTCCAGCAGCATCTTTCAGTCCTGGCACTTCGCCTGTGGCAGCACAGTCCAATCATTCGTGCACTGAAAACTGGGCAGCAGGACGGCCTGGAGCAGGCATCAAGGATGTATTCAAATGCCATTTGAGGTGGGAAAGCAAGGAGTGAGAGCAATAAAGGTGGCACCTTTGCGAAGCTTACCATGTGCAGAGGAGATCCAGCAGCATCATTCATTTGTGGCTCTTTGCCTGTGGGAGCAGAGTCAAATCATTCGTGCACCGAAAACTGGGCAGACGGACGGCCTGGGGCAGGCATCAAGGATGTATTCAAATGCACTTTGAGGTGGGAAAGCAAGGAGTGAGAGCAATACAGGTGGCACCGTTGCGAAGCTTACCGTGTGCAGAACAGATCCAGCAGCATGTTTTAGCACTGGCTCTTCGCCTGTGGCAGCAGAGTCCAATCATTTGTGCACTGAAAACTGGGCAGCCGGACGGCATGGAGCAGGCATCAAGGATGTATTCAAATGCACTTTGAGGTTGGAAACAAGGAGTGAGACCAATGCAGGTGGCAACTTTGCAAAGCTTACCATGTGCAGAAGAGGTCCAGCAGCACTTTTCATTCCTGGCCCTTTCCCTGTAGAAGCAGAGTGCAATCATTCGTGCACTGAAAATTGGGCAGCCGGACGGCCTGGAGCAGGCATCAAGGATGTATTCAAATGCACTTTGAGGTGGGAAAGCAAGGAGTGAGAGCAATACAGGTGGCACCGTTGCGAAGCTTACCGTGTGCAGGAGAGGTCCAGCAGCAACTTTCAGTCCTGGCTCTTCGCCTGTCGGAGCGGAGTCCAAACATTCGTGCCCTGAAACCTGGGCAGCCGGCCAGCCTGGAGCAGGCATCAAGGATGTATTCAAATGCACTTTGAGGTGGGAAAGCAAGGAGTGAGAGCAATACAGGTGGCACCGTTGCGAAGCTTACCATGTGCAGGAGAGGTTCAGCAGCATCTTTCAGTCCTGGCTCTTCGCCTGTGGGAGCAGAGTCCAATCATTCGTGCACTGAAAACTGGGCAGCCGGACGGCCTGGAGCAGGCATCAAGGATGTATTCAAATGCACTTTGAGGTTGGAAACAAGGTGTGAGACCAATGCAGGTGGCACCGTTGCGAAGCTTGCCGTGTGCAGAACAGATCCAGCAGCATGTTTTAGCACTGGCTCTTCCCTGTGGCAGCAGAGTCCAATCATTCGTGCAATGAAAACTGGGCAGCCGGACGGCCTGGAGCAGGCATCAAGGATGTATTCAAATGCACTTTGAGGTTGGAAACAAGGAGTGAGACCAATGCAGGTGGCACCTTTTCGAAGCTTACCATGTGCAGAAGAGGTCCAGCAGCACTTTTCATTCCTGGCCCTCTCCCTGTGGTAGGAGAGTCCAATCATTCGTGCACTAAAAACTGGGCAGCCTTACGGCCTGGAGCGGGCATCAAGGATGTATTCAAATGCACTTTGAGGTGGGAAAGCAAGGAGTGAGAGCAATACAGGTGGCACCGTTGCGAAGCTTACCGTGTGCAGAAGAGATCCAGCAGCATCTTTCTCTCCTGGCACTGCGCGTGTGGGAGCAGAGTGCAATCATTCGTGCACTGAAAACTTGGCAGCCGGCCAGCCTGGAGCAGGCATCAAGGATGTATTCAAATGCCCTTGGAGGTGGGAAAGCAAGGAGTGAGAGCAATACAGGTGGCACCGTTGCAAAGCTTTCCGTGTGCAGAAGAGGTCCAGCAGCATCTTTCAGTCCTGGCACTTCGCCTGTGGCAGCACAGTCCAATCATTCGTGCACTGAAAACTGGGCAGCAGGACGGCCTGGAGCAGGCATCAAGGATGTATTCAAATGCCCTTTGAGGTGGGAAAGCAAGGAGTGAGAGCAATAAAGGTGGCACCTTTGCGAAGCTTACCATGTGCAGAGGAGATCCAGCAGCATCATTCATTTGTGGCACTTTGCCTGTGGGAGCAGGGTCCAATCATTCGTGCACCGAAAACTGGGCAGCCAGACGGCCTGGGGCAGGCATCAAGGATGTATTCAAATGCACTTTGAGGTGGGAAAGAAATGACTGAGAGCAATACAGGTGGCACCGTTGCGAAGCTTACCATGTGCAGGAGAGGTTCAGAAGCATCTTTCAGTCCTGGCTCTTCGCCTGTGGGAGCAGAGTCCAATCATTCGTGCACTGAAAACTGGGCAGCGGGACGGCCTGGAGCAGGCATCATGGATGTATTCAAATGCACTTTGAGGTGGGAAAGCAAGGAGTGAGAGCAATACAGGTGGCACCTTTGCGAAGCTTACCATGTGCAGAGGAGATCCAGCAGCATCATTCATTTGTGGCTCTTTGCCTGTGGGAGCAGAGTCCAATCATTCGTGCACCGAAAACTGGGCAGCCGGACGGCCTGGGGCAGGCATCAAGGATGTATTCAAATGCACTTTGAGGTGGGAAAGAAATGAGTGAGAGCAATACAGGTGGCACCGTTGCGAAGCTTACCGTGTGCAGAAGAGATCCAGCAGCATGTTTTAGCACTGGCTCTTCGCCTGTGGGAGCGGAGTCCAATCATTCGTGCACTGAAAACTGGGCAGCCGGACGGCATGGAGCAGGCATCAAGGATGTATTCAAATGCAATTTGAGGTTGGAAACAAGGAGTGAGACCAATGCAGGTGGCAACTTTGCAAAGCTTACCATGTGCAGAAGAGGTCCAGCAGCACTTTTCATTCCTGGCCCTTTCCCTGTGGAAGCAGAGTCCAATCATTCGTGCACTGAAAATTGGGCAGCCGGACGGCCTGGAGCAGGCATCAAGGATGTATTCAAATGCACTTTGAGGTGGGAAAGCAAGGAGTGAGAGCAATACAGGTGGCACCGTTGCGAAGCTTACCGTGTGCAGGAGAGGTCCAGCAGCAACTTTCAGTCCTGGCTCTTCGCCTGTGGGAGCGGAGTCCAAACATTCGTGCCCTGAAACCTGGGCAGCCGGCCAGCCTGGAGCAGGCATCAAGGATGTATTCAAATGCACTTTGAGGTGGGAAAGCAAGGAGTGAGAGCAATACAGGTGGCACCGTTGCGAAGCTTACCATGTGCAGGAGAGGTTCAGAAGCATCTTTCAGTCCTGGCTCTTCGCCTGTGGGGGCAGAGTCCAATCATTCGTGCACTGAAAACTGGGCAGCCGGACGGCATGGAGCAGGCATCAAGGATGTATTCAAATGCACTTTGAGGTTGGAAACAAGGAGTGAGACCAATGCAGGTGGCAACTTTGCAAAGCTTACCATGTGCAGAAGAGGTCCAGCAGCACTTTTCATTCCTGGCCCTTTCCCTGTGGAAGCAGAGTCCAATCATTCGTGCACTGAAAATTGGGCAGCCGGACGGCCTGGAGCAGGAATCAGGGATGTATTCAAATGCACTTTGAGGTGGGAAAGCAAGGAGTGAGAGCAATACAGGTGGCACCGTTGCGAAGTTTACCGCATGCAGAAGAGGTCCAGCAGCATCTTTCAGTCCTGGCACTTCGCCTGTGGGAGCAGAGTGCAATCATTCGTGCACTGAAAACTTGGCAGCCGGCCAGCCTGGAGCAGGCATCAAGGATGTATTCAAATGCCCTTGGAGGTGGGAAAGCAAGGAGTGAGAGCAATACAGGTGGCACCGTTGCAAAACTTTCCGTGTGCAGAAGAGGTCCAGCAGCATCTTTCAGTCCTGGCACTTCGCCTGTGGCGGCACAGTCCAATCATTCGTGCACTGAAAACTGGGCAGCAGGACGGCCTGGAGCAGGCATCAAGGATGTATTCAAATGCCCTTTGAGGTGGGAAAGCAAGGAGTGAGAGCAATAAAGGTGGCACCTTTGCGAATCTTACCATGTGCAGAGGAGATCCAGCAGCATCATTCATTTGTGGCTCTTTGCCTGTGGGAGCAGAGTCCAATCATTCGTGCACTGAAAACTGGGCAGCCGGACGGCCTGGAGCAGGCATCAAGGATGTATTCAAATGCACTTTGAGGTTGGAAACAAGGAGTGAGACCAATGCAGGTGGCAACTTTGCAAAGCTTACCATGTGCAGAAGAGGTCCAGCAGCACTTTTCATTCCTGGCCCTTTCCCTGTGGAAGCAGAGTCCAATCATTCGTGCACTGAAAATTGGGCAGCCGGACGGCCTGGAGCAGGCATCAAGGATGTATTCAAATGCCCGTTGAGGTGGGAAAGCAACGAGTGAGAGCAATACAGGTGTCACCGTTGCAAAGCTTACCGTATGCAGAAGAGATCCAGCAGCATCTTTCAGACCTGGCTCTTCGCCTGTGGGAGCAGAGTCCAATCATTCGTGCACTGAAAATTGGGCAGCCGGACGGCCTGGAGCAGGCATCAAGGATGTATTCAAATGCACTTTGAGGTGGGAAAGCAAGGAGTGAGAGCAATACAGGTGGCACCGTTACGAAGCTTACCATGTGCAGGAGAGGTTCAGAAGCATCTTTCAGTCCTGGCTCTTCGCCTGTGGGAGCAGAGTCCAATCATTCGCGCACTGAAAACTGGGCAGCCGGACGGCCTGGAGCAGGCATCATGGATGTATTCAAATGCACTTTGAGGTGGGAAAGCAAGGAGTGAGAGCAATACAGGTGGCACCGTTGCGAAGCTTACCGTGTGCAGGAGAGGTCCAGCAGCAACTTTCAGTCCTGGCTCTTCGCCTGTCGGAGCGGAGTCCAAACATTCGTGCCCTGAAACATGGGCAGCCGGCCAGCCTGGAGCAGGCATCAAGGATGTATTCAAATGCACTTTGAGGTGGGAAAGCAAGGAGTGAGAGCAATACAGGTGGCACCGTTGCAAAGCTTTCTGTGTGCAAAAGAGGTCCAGCAGCATCTTTCAGTCCTGGCACTTCGCCTGTGGCAGGAGATTCCAATCATTCGTGCACTGAAAACTGGGCAGCAGGACGGCCTGGAGCAGGCATCATGGATGTATTCAAATGCACTTTGAGGTGGGAAAGCAAGGAGTGAGAGCAATAGAGGTGGCACCTTTGCGAAGCTTACCATGTGCAGAAGAGATCCAGCAGCATCATTCATTTGTGGCTCTTCGCCTGTGGGAGCAGAGTCCAATCATTCGTGCACTGAAAACTGGGCAGCCGGACGGCCTGGAGCGGGCATCAAGGATGTATTCAAATGCACTTTGAGGTGGGAAACAAGGAGTGAGACCAATGCAGGTGGCACCGTTTCGAAGCTTACCGTGCGCAGAAGAGATCCAGCAGCATCTTTCTCTCCTGGCACTTCGTCTGTGGGAGCAGAGTGCAATCATTCGTGCACTGAAAACTTGGCAGCCGGACGGCCTGGAGCAGGCATCAAGGATGTATTCAAATGCCCTTGGAGGTGGGAAAGCAAGGAGTGAGAGCAATACAGGTGGCACCGTTGCAAAGCTTTCCGTGTGCAGAAGAGGTCCAGCAGCACTTTTCATTCCTGGCCCTTTCCCTGTGGAAGCAGAGTGCAATCATTCGTGCACTGAAAACTGGACAGCCGGACGGCCTGGAGCAGGCATCAAGGATGTATTCAAATGCCCTTTGAGGTGGGAAAGCAACGAGTGAGAGCAATACAGGTGTCACCGTTGCAAAGCTTACCGTATGCAGAAGAGATCCAGCAGCATCTTTCAGTCCTGGCTCTTCGCCTGTGGGAGCAGAGTCCAATCATTCGTGCACTGAAAATTGGGCAGCCGGACGGCCTGGAGCAGGCATCAAGGATGTATTCAAATGCACTTTGAGGTGGGAAAGCAAGGAGTGAGAGCAATACAGGTGGCACCTTTGCGAAGCTTACCATGTGCAGAAGAGATCCAGCAGCATCATTCATTTGTGGCTCTTCGCCTGTGGGAGCAGAGTGCAATCATTCGTGCACTGAAAACTGGGCAGCTGGACGGCCTGGAGCAGGCATCAAGGATGTATTCAAATGCACTTTGAGGTGGGAAACAAGGACTGAGACCAATGCAGGTGGCACCGTTGCGAAGCTTGCCGTGTGCAGAACAGATCCAGCAGCATGTTTTAGCACTGGCTCTTCGCCTGTGGCAGGAGAGTCCAATCATTCGTGCACTGAAAACTGGGCAGCCGGACGGCCTGGAGCAGGCATCAAGGATGTATTCAAATGCACTTTGAGGTTGGAAACAAGGAGTGAGACCAATGCAGGTGGCAACTTTGCAAAGCTTACCATGTGCAGAAGAGGTCCAGCAGCACTTTTCATTCCTGGCCCTTTCCCTGTGGAAGCAGAGTGCAATCATTCGTGCACTGAAAACTGGGCGGCCGGACGGCCTGGTGCAGGCATCAAGGATGTATTCAAATGCCCGTTGAGTTGGGAAAGCAACGAGTGAGAGCAATACAGGTGTCACCGTTGCAAAGCTTACCGTATGCAGAAGAGATCCAGCAGCATCTTTCAGTCCTGGCTCTTCGCCTGTGGGAGCAGAGTCCAATCATTCGTGCACTGAAAATTGGGCAGCCGGACGGCCTGGAGCAGGCATCAAGGATGTATTCAAATGCACTTTGAGGTGGGAAAGCAAGGAGCGAGAGCAATACAGGTGGCACCTTTGCAAAGCTTACCATGTGCAGAAGAGGTCCAGCAGCACTTTTCATTCCTGGCCCTTTCCCCGTGGAAGCAGAGTCCAATCATTCGTGCACTGAAAATTGGGCAGCCGGACGGCCTGGAGCAGGCATCAAGGATGTATTCAAATGCACTTTGAGGTGGGAAAGCAAGGAGTGAGAGCAATACAGGTGGCACCGTTGCGAAGCTTACCGTGTGCAGGAGAGGTCCAGCAGCAACTTTCAGTCCTGGCTCTTCGCCTGTCGGAGCGGAGTCCAAACATTCGTGCCCTGAAACCTGGGCAGCCGGCCAGCCTAGAGCAGGCATCAAGGATGTATTCAAATGCACTTTGAGGTGGGAAAGCAAGGAATGAGAGCAATACAGGTGGCACCGTTGCGAAGCTTACCATGTGCAGGAGAGGTTCAGCAGCATCTTTCAGTCCTGGCTCTTCGCCTGTGGGAGCAGAGTCCAATCATTCGTGCACTGAAAACTGGGCAGCTGGACGGCCTGGAGCAGGCATCAAGGATGTATTCAAATGCACTTTGAGGTGGGAAACAAGGAGTGAGACCAATGCAGGTGGCACCGTTGCGAAGCTTGTCGTGTGCAGTACAGATCCAGCAGCATGTTTTAGCACTGGCTCTTCCCTGTGGCAGCAGAGTCCAATCATTCGTGCAATGAAAACTGGGCAGCCGGACGGCCTGGAGCAGGCATCAAGGATGTATTCAAATGCACTTTGAGGTTGGAAACAAGGAGTGAGACCAATGCAGCTGGCACCTTTTCGAAGCTTACCATGTGCAGAAGAGGTCCAGCAGCACTTTTCATTCCTGGCCCTCTCCCTCTGGTAGGAGAGTCCAATCATTCGTGCACTGAAAATTGGGCAGCCGGACGGCCTGGAGCAGGCATCAATGATGTATTCAAATGCCCTTTGAGGTGGGAAAGCGAGGAGTGAGAGCAATACAGGTGGCACCTTTGCGAAGCTTACCATGTGCAGAAGAGATCCAGCAGCATCACTCATTTGTGGCTCTTCGCCTGTGGGAGCAGAGTCCAATCATTCGTGCACTGAAAACTGGGCAGCCGGACGGCCTGGAGCAGGCATCAAGGATGTATTCAAATGCACTTTGAGGTGGGAAATCAAGGAGTGAGAGCAATACAGGTGGCACCGTTGCAAAGCTTACCATGTGCAGAAGAGGTCCAGCAGCACTTTTCATTCCTGGCCCTTTCCCTGTGGAAGCAGAGTCCAATCATTCGTGCACTGAAAATTGGGCTGCCGGACGGCCTGGAGCAGGCATCAAGGATGTATTCAAATGCACTTTGAGGTGGGAAAGCAAGGAGTGAGAGCAATACAGGTGGCACCGTTGCGAAGCTTACCGTGTGCAGGAGAGGTCCAGCAGCAACTTTCAGTCCTGGCTCTTCGCCTGTCGGAGCGGAGTCCAAACATTCGTGCCCTGAAACCTGGGCAGCCGGCCAGCCTGGAGCAGGCATCAAGGATGTATTCAAATGCACTTTGAGGTGGGAAAGCAAGGAGTGAGAGCAATACAGGTGGCACCGTTGCGAAGCTTACCATGTGCAGGAGAGGTTCAGCAGCATCTTTCAGTCCTGGCTCTTCGCCTGTGGGAGCAGAGTCCAATCATTCGTGCACTGAAAACTGGGCAGCCTTACGGCCTGGAGCAGGCATCAAGGATGTATTCAAATGCACTTTGAGGTGGGAAAGTAATGACTGAGAGCAATACTGGTGGCACCGTTGCGAAGCTTACCGTGTGCAGAACAGATCCAGCAGCATGTTTTAGCACTGGCTCTTCGCCTGTGGCAGCAGAGTCCAATCATTCGTGCACTGAAAACTGGGCAGCCGGACGGCCTGGAGCAGGCATCATGGATGTATTCAAATGCACTTTGAGGTGGGAAAGCAAGGAGTGAGAGCAATACAGGTGGCACCGTTGCGAAGCTTACCATGTGCAGAAGAGGTCCAGCAGCACTTTTCATTCCTGGCCATCTCCCTGTGGTAGGAGAGTCCAATCATTCGTGCACTGAAAACTTGGCAGCCGGCCAGCCTGGAGCAGGCATCAAGGATGTATTCAAATGCCCTTTGAGGTGGGAAAGCAAGGAGTGAGAGCAATACAGGTGGCACCGTTGCGAAGTTTACCGCGTGCAGAAGAGATCCAGCAGCATCATTCATTTGTGGCTCTTCGCCTGTGGGAGCAGAGTCCAATCATTCGTGCACTGAAAACTGGGCAGCCTTACGGCCTGGAGCGGGCATCAAGGATGTATTCAAATGCACTTTGAGGTTGGAAAGCAAGGAGTGAGAGCAATACAGGTGGCACCTTTTCGAAGCTTACCATGTGCAGAAGAGATCCAGCAGCATCATTCATTTGTGGCTCTTCGCCTGTGGGAGCAGAGTGCAATCATTCGTGCACTGAAAACTGGGCAGCCTTACGGCCTGGAGCGGGCATCAAGGATGTATTCAAATGCACTTTGAGGTGGGAAACATGGAGTGAGACCAATGCAGGTGGCACCGTTTCGAAGCTTACCGTGTGCAGAAGAGATCCAGCAGCATCTTTCTCTCCTGGCACTTCTCCTGCGGGAGCAGGGTGCAATCATTCGTGCACTGAAAACTTGGCAGCCGGCCAGCCTGGAGCAGGCATCAAGGATGTATTCAAATGCCCTTGGAGGTGGGAAAGCAAGGAGTGAGAGCAATACAGGTGGCACCGTTGCAAAGCTTTCCGTGTGCAGAAGAGGTCCAGCAGCATCTTTCAGTCCTGGCACTTCGCCTGTGGCAGCACAGTCCAATCATTCGTGCACTGAAAACTGGGCAGCAGGACGGCCTGGAGCAGGCATCAAGGATGTATTCAAATGCCCTTTGAGGTGGGAAAGCAAGGAGTGAGAGCAATAAAGGTGGCACCTTTGCGAAGCTTACCATGTGCAGAGGAGATCCAGCAGCATCATTCATTTGTGGCTCTTTACCTGTGGGAGCAGAGTCCAATCATTCGTGCACCGAAAACTGGGCAGCCGGACGGCCTGGGGCAGGCATCAAGGATGTATTCAAATGCACTTTGAGGTGGGAAAGAAATGACTGAGAGCAATACAGGTGGCACCGTTGCGAAGCTTACCGTGTGCAGAACAGATCCAGCAGCATGTTTTAGCACTGGCTCTTCGCCTGTGGCAGCAGAGTCCAATCATTCGTGCACTGAAAACTGGGCAGCCGGACGGCATGTAGCAGGCATCAAGGATGTATTCAAATGCACTTTGAGGTTGGAAACAAGGAGTGAGACCAATGCAGGTGGCAACTTTGCAAAGCTTACCATGTGCAGAAGAGGTCCAGCAGCACTTTTCATTCCTGGCCCTTTCCCTGTAGAAGCAGAGTGCAATCATTCGTGCACTGAAAATTGGGCAGCCGGACGGCCTGGAGCAGGCATCAAGGATGTATTCAAATGCACTTTGAGGTGGGAAAGCAAGGAGTGAGAGCAATACAGGTGGCACCGTTGCGAAGCTTACCGTGTGCAGGAGAGGTCCAGCAGCAACTTTCAGTCCTGGCTCTTCGCCTGTCGGAGCGGAGTCCAAACATTCGTGCCCTGAAAACTGGGCAGCCGGCCAGCCTGGAGCAGGCATCAAGGATGTATTCAAATGCACTTTGAGGTGGGAAAGCAAGGAGTGAGAGCAATACAGGTGGCACCGTTGCGAAGCTTACCATGTGCAGAAGAGGTTCAGTAGCATCTTTCAGTCCTGGCTCTTCGCCTGTGGGAGCAGAGTCCAATCATTCGTGCACTGAAAACTGGGCAGCCGGACGGCCTGGAGCAGGCATCAAGGATGCATTCAAATGCACTTTGAGGTGGGAAAGCAAGGAGTGAGAGCAATACAGGTGGCACCGTTGCGAAGCTTACCGTGTGCAGGAGAGGTCCAGCAGCAACTTTCAGTCCTGGCTCTTCGCCTGTCGGAGCGGAGTCCAAACATTCGTGCCCTGAAAACTGGGCAGCCGGCCAGCCTGGAGCAGGCATCAAGGATGTATTCAAATGCACTTTGAGGTGGGAAAGCAAGGAGTGAGAGCAATACAGGTGGCACCGTTGCGAAGCTTACCATGTGCAGAAGAGGTTCAGTAGCATCTTTCAGTCCTGGCTCTTCGCCTGTGGGAGCAGAGTCCAATCATTCGTGCACTGAAAACTGGGCAGCCGGACGGCCTGGAGCAGGCATCAAGGATGCATTCAAATGCACTTTGAGGTGGGAAAGCAAGGAGTGAGAGCAATACAGGTGGCACCGTTGCGAAGCTTACCATGTGCAGGAGAGGTCCAGCAGCATCTTTCAGTCCTGGCTCTTCGCCTGTGGGAGCAGAGTCCAATCATTCGTGCACTGAAAATTGGGCAGCCGGACGGCCTGGAGCAGGCATCAAGGATGTATTCAAATGCACTTTGAGGTGGGAAAGCAAGGAGTGAGAGCAATACAGGTGGCACCTTTGCAAAGCTTACCATGTGCAGAAGAGGTCCAGCAGCACTTTTCATTCCTGGCCCTTTCCCTGTGGAAGCAGAGTCCAAACATTCGTGCCCTGAAACCTGGGAAGCCGGCCAGCCTGGAGCAGGCATCAAGGATGTATTCAAATGCACTTTGAGGTGGGAAAGCAAGGAGTGAGAGCAATACAGGTGGCACCGTTGCGAAGCTTACCATATGCAGGAGAGGTTCAACAGCATCTTTCAGTCCTGGCTCTTCGCCTGTGGGGGCAGAGTCCAATCATTCGTGCACTGAAAACTGGGCAGCCGGACGGCCTGGAGCAGGCATCAAGGATGTATTCAAATGCCCTTTGAGGTGGGAAAGCAAGGAATGAGAGCAATACAGGTGGCACCTTTGCGAAGCTTACCATGTGCAGAAGAGATCCAGCAGCATCATTCATTTGTGGCTCTTCGCCTGTGGGAGCAGAGTCCAATCATTCGTGCACTGAAAACTGGGCAGCTGGACGGCCTGGAGCAGGCATCAAGGATGTATTCAAATGCACGTTGAGGTGGGAAACAAGGACTGAGACCAATGCAGGTGCCACCGTTGCGAAGCTTGCCGTGTGCAGAACAGATCCAGCAGCATGTTTTAGCACTGGCTCTTCCCTGTGGCAGCAGAGTCCAATCATTCGTGCAATGAAAACTGGGCAGCCGGACGGCCTGGAGCAGGCATCAAGGATGTATTCAAATGCACTTTGAGGTTGGAAACAAGGAGTGAGACCAATGCAGCTGGCACCTTTTCGAAGCTTACCATGTGCAGAAGAGGTCCAGCAGCACTTTTCATTCCTGGCCCTCTCCCTGTGGTAGGAGAGTGCAATCATTCGTGCACTGAAAACTTGGCAGCCGGCCAGCCTGGAGCAGGCATCAAGGATGTATTCAAATGCCCTTTGAGGTGGGAAAGCAAGGAGTGAGAGCAATACAGGTGACACCGTTGCAAAGCTTTCCGTGTGCAGAAGAGGTTCAGCAGCATCTTTCAGTCCTGGCACTTCGCCTGTGGCAGCACAGTCCAATCATTCGTGCACTGAAAACTGGGCAGCAGGACGGCCTGGAGCAGGCATCAAGGATGTATTCAAATGCCCTTTGAGGTGGGAAAGCAAGGAGTGAGAGCAATAAAGGTGGCACCTTTGCGAAGCTTACCATGTGCAGAGGAGATCCAGCAGCATCATTCATTTGTGGCTCTTTGCCTGTGGGAGCAGAGTCAAATCATTCGTGCACCGAAAACTGGGCAGGCGGACGGCCTGGGGCAGGCATCAAGGATGTATTCAAATGCACTTTGAGGTGGGAAAGAAATGACTGAGAGCAATACAGGTGGCACCGTTGCGAAGCTTACCGTGTGCAGAACAGATCCAGCAGCATGTTTTAGCACTGGCTCTTCGCCTGTGGCAGCAGAGTCCAATCATTCGTGCACTGAAAACTGGGCAGCCGGACGGCCTGGAGCAGGCATCAAGGATGTATTCAAATGCACTTTGAGGTGGGAAATCAAGGAGTGAGAGCAATACAGGTGGCACCGTTGCGAAGCTTACCGTGTGCAGGAGAGGTCCAGCAGCAACTTTCAGTCCTGGCTCTTCGCCTGTCGGAGCGGAGTCCAAACATTCGTGCCCTGAAAACTGGGCAGCCGGACGGCCTGGAGCAGGCATCAAGGATGTATTCAAATGCACTTTGAGGTGTGAAAGCAAGGAGTGAGAGCAATACAGGTGGCACCGTTGCGAAGCTTACCATGTGCAGGAGAGGTTCAGAAGCATCTTTCAGTCCTGGCTCTTCGCCTGTGGGAGCAGAGTCCAATCATTCGTGCACTGAAAACTGGGCAGCTGGACGGCCTGGAGCAGGCATCAAGGATGTATTCAAATGCACTTTGAGGTGGGAAAGTAATGACTGAGAGCAATACTGGTGGCACCGTTGCGAAGCTTACCGTGTGCAGAACAGATCCAGCAGCATGTTTTAGCACTGGCTCTTCGCCTGTGGCAGCAGAGTCCAATCATTCGTGCACTGAAAACTGGGCAGCCGGACGGCCTGGAGCAGGCATCATGGATGTATTCAAATGCACTTTGAGGTGGGAAAGCAAGGAGTGAGAGCAATACAGGTGGCACCGTTGCGAAGCTTACCATGTGCAGAAGAGGTCCAGCAGCACTTTTCATTCCTGGCCATCTCCCTGTGGTAGGAGAGTCCAATCATTCGTGCACTGAAAACTTGGCAGCCGGCCAGCCTGGAGCAGGCATCAAGGATGTATTCAAATGCCCTTTGAGGTGGGAAAGCAAGGAGTGAGAGCAATACAGGTGGCACCGTTGCGAAGTTTACCGCGTGCAGAAGAGATCCAGCAGCATCATTCATTTGTGGCTCTTCGCCTGTGGGAGCAGAGTCCAATCATTCGTGCACTGAAAACTGGGCAGCCTTACGGCCTGGAGCGGGCATCAAGGATGTATTCAAATGCACTTTGAGGTTGGAAAGCAAGGAGTGAGAGCAATACAGGTGGCACCTTTTCGAAGCTTACCATGTGCAGAAGAGATCCAGCAGCATCATTCATTTGTGGCTCTTCGCCTGTGGGAGCAGAGTGCAATCATTCGTGCACTGAAAACTGGGCAGCCTTACGGCCTGGAGCGGGCATCAAGGATGTATTCAAATGCACTTTGAGGTGGGAAACATGGAGTGAGACCAATGCAGGTGGCACCGTTTCGAAGCTTACCGTGTGCAGAAGAGATCCAGCCGCATCTTTCTCTCCTGGCACTTCGCCTGCGGGAGCAGGGTGCAATCATTCGTGCACTGAAAACTTGGCAGCCGGCCAGCCTGGAGCAGGCATCAAGGATGTATTCAAATGCCCTTGGAGGTGGGAAAGCAAGGAGTGAGAGCAATACAGGTGGCACCGTTGCAAAGCTTTCCGTGTGCAGAAGAGGTCCAGCAGCATCTTTCAGTCCTGGCACTTCGCCTGTGGCAGCACAGTCCAATCATTCGTGCACTGAAAACTGGGCAGCAGGACGGCCTGGAGCAGGCATCAAGGATGTATTCAAATGCCCTTTGAGGTGGGAAAGCAAGGAGTGAGAGCAATAAAGGTGGCACCTTTGCGAAGCTTACCATGTGCAGAGGAGATCCAGCAGCATCATTCATTTGTGGCTCTTTGCCTGTGGGAGCAGAGTCCAATCATTCGTGCACCGAAAAATGGGCAGCCGGACGGCCTGGGGCAGGCATCAAGGATGTATTCAAATGCACTTTGAGGTGGGAAAGAAATGACTGAGAGCAATACAGGTGGCACCGTTGCGAAGCTTACCGTGTGCAGAACAGATCCAGCAGCATGTTTTAGCACTGGCTCTTCGCCTGTGGCAGCAGAGTCCAATCATTCGTGCACTGAAAACTGGGCAGCCGGACGGCATGTAGCAGGCATCAAGGATGTATTCAAATGCACTTTGAGGTTGGAAACAAGGAGTGAGACCAATGCAGGTGGCAACTTTGCAAAGCTTACCATGTGCAGAAGAGGTCCAGCAGCACTTTTCATTCCTGGCCCTTTCCCTGTAGAAGCAGAGTGCAATCATTCGTGCACTGAAAATTGGGCAGCCGGACGGCCTGGAGCAGGCATCAAGGATGTATTCAAATGCACTTTGAGGTGGGAAAGCAAGGAGTGAGAGCAATACAGGTGGCACCGTTGCGAAGCTTACCGTGTGCAGGAGAGGTCCAGCAGCAACTTTCAGTCCTGGCTCTTCGCCTGTCGGAGCGGAGTCCAAACATTCGTGCCCTGAAAACTGGGCAGCCGGCCAGCCTGGAGCAGGCATCAAGGATGTATTCAAATGCACTTTGAGGTGGGAAAGCAAGGAGTGAGAGCAATACAGGTGGCACCGTTGCGAAGCTTACCATGTGCAGAAGAGGTTCAGTAGCATCTTTCAGTCCTGGCTCTTCGCCTGTGGGAGCAGAGTCCAATCATTCGTGCACTGAAAACTGGGCAGCCGGACGGCCTGGAGCAGGCATCAAGGATGCATTCAAATGCACTTTGAGGTGGGAAAGCAAGGAGTGAGAGCAATACAGGTGGCACCGTTGCGAAGCTTACCGTGTGCAGGAGAGGTCCAGCAGCAACTTTCAGTCCTGGCTCTTCGCCTGTCGGAGCGGAGTCCAAACATTCGTGCCCTGAAAACTGGGCAGCCGGCCAGCCTGGAGCAGGCATCAAGGATGTATTCAAATGCACTTTGAGGTGGGAAAGCAAGGAGTGAGAGCAATACAGGTGGCACCGTTGCGAAGCTTACCATGTGCAGAAGAGGTTCAGTAGCATCTTTCAGTCCTGGCTCTTCGCCTGTGGGAGCAGAGTCCAATCATTCGTGCACTGAAAACTGGGCAGCCGGACGGCCTGGAGCAGGCATCAAGGATGCATTCAAATGCACTTTGAGGTGGGAAAGCAAGGAGTGAGAGCAATACAGGTGGCACCGTTGCGAAGCTTACCATGTGCAGGAGAGGTCCAGCAGCATCTTTCAGTCCTGGCTCTTCGCCTGTGGGAGCAGAGTCCAATCATTCGTGCACTGAAAATTGGGCAGAAGGACGGCCTGGAGCAGGCATCAAGGATGTATTCAAATGCACTTTGAGGTGGGAAAGCAAGGAGTGAGAGCAATACAGGTGGCACCTTTGCAAAGCTTACCATGTGCAGAAGAGGTCCAGCAGCACTTTTCATTCCTGGCCCTTTCCCTGTGGAAGCAGAGTCCAAACATTCGTGCCCTGAAACCTGGGAAGCCGGCCAGCCTGGAGCAGGCATCAAGGATGTATTCAAATGCACTTTGAGGTGGGAAAGCAAGGAGTGAGAGCAATACAGGTGGCACCGTTGCGAAGCTTACCATATGCAGGAGAGGTTCAACAGCATCTTTCAGTCCTGGCTCTTCGCCTGTGGGGGCAGAGTCCAATCATTCGTGCACTGAAAACTGGGCAGCCGGACGGCCTGGAGCAGGCATCAAGGATGTATTCAAATGCCCTTTGAGGTGGGAAAGCAAGGAATGAGAGCAATACAGGTGGCACCTTTGCGAAGCTTACCATGTGCAGAAGAGATCCAGCAGCATCATTCATTTGTGGCTCTTCGCCTGTGGGAGCAGAGTCCAATCATTCGTGCACTGAAAACTGGGCAGCTGGACGGCCTGGAGCAGGCATCAAGGATGTATTCAAATGCACGTTGAGGTGGGAAACAAGGACTGAGACCAATGCAGGTGCCACCGTTGCGAAGCTTGCCGTGTGCAGAACAGATCCAGCAGCATGTTTTAGCACTGGCTCTTCCCTGTGGCAGCAGAGTCCAATCATTCGTGCAATGAAAACTGGGCAGCCGGACGGCCTGGAGCAGGCATCAAGGATGTATTCAAATGCACTTTGAGGTTGGAAACAAGGAGTGAGACCAATGCAGCTGGCACCTTTTCGAAGCTTACCATGTGCAGAAGAGGTCCAGCAGCACTTTTCATTCCTGGCCCTCTCCCTGTGGTAGGAGAGTGCAATCATTCGTGCACTGAAAACTTGGCAGCCGGCCAGCCTGGAGCAGGCATCAAGGATGTATTCAAATGCACTTTGAGGTGGGAAAGCAAGGAGTGAGAGCAATACAGGTGACACCGTTGCAAAGCTTTCCGTGTGCAGAAGAGGTTCAGCAGCATCTTTCAGTCCTGGCACTTCGCCTGTGGCAGCACAGTCCAATCATTCGTGCACTGAAAACTGGGCAGCAGGACGGCCTGGAGCAGGCATCAAGGATGTATTCAAATGCCCTTTGAGGTGGGAAAGCAAGGAGTGAGAGCAATAAAGGTGGCACCTTTGCGAAGCTTACCATGTGCAGAGGAGATCCAGCAGCATCATTCATTTGTGGCTCTTTGCCTGTGGGAGCAGAGTCAAATCATTCGTGCACCGAAAACTGGGCAGGCGGACGGCCTGGGGCAGGCATCAAGGATGTATTCAAATGCACTTTGAGGTGGGAAAGAAATGACTGAGAGCAATACAGGTGGCACCGTTGCGAAGCTTACCGTGTGCAGAACAGATCCAGCAGCATGTTTTAGCACTGGCTCTTCGCCTGTGGCAGCAGAGTCCAATCATTCGTGCACTGAAAACTGGGCAGCCGGACGGCCTGGAGCAGGCATCAAGGATGTATTCAAATGCACTTTGAGGTGGGAAATCAAGGAGTGAGAGCAATACAGGTGGCACCGTTGCGAAGCTTACCGTGTGCAGGAGAGGTCCAGCAGCAACTTTCAGTCCTGGCTCTTCGCCTGTCGGAGCGGAGTCCAAACATTCGTGCCCTGAAAACTGGGCAGCCGGACGGCCTGGAGCAGGCATCAAGGATGTATTCAAATGCACTTTGAGGTGTGAAAGCAAGGAGTGAGAGCAATACAGGTGGCACCGTTGCGAAGCTTACCATGTGCAGGAGAGGTTCAGAAGCATCTTTCAGTCCTGGCTCTTCGCCTGTGGGAGCAGAGTCCAATCATTCGTGCACTGAAAACTGGGCAGCTGGACGGCCTGGAGCAGGCATCAAGGATGTATTCAAATGCACTTTGAGGTGGGAAAGTAATGACTGAGAGCAATACTGGTGGCACCGTTGCGAAGCTTACCGTGTGCAGAACAGATCCAGCAGCATGTTTTAGCACTGGCTCTTCGCCTGTGGCAGCAGAGTCCAATCATTCGTGCACTGAAAACTGGGCAGCCGGACGGCCTGGAGCAGGCATCATGGATGTATTCAAATGCACTTTGAGGTGGGAAAGCAAGGAGTGAGAGCAATACAGGTGGCACCGTTGCGAAGCTTACCATGTGCAGAAGAGGTCCAGCAGCACTTTTCATTCCTGGCCATCTCCCTGTGGTAGGAGAGTCCAATCATTCGTGCACTGAAAACTTGGCAGCCGGCCAGCCTGGAGCAGGCATCAAGGATGTATTCAAATGCCCTTTGAGGTGGGAAAGCAAGGAGTGAGAGCAATACAGGTGGCACCGTTGCGAAGTTTACCGCGTGCAGAAGAGATCCAGCAGCATCATTCATTTGTGGCTCTTCGCCTGTGGGAGCAGAGTGCAATCATTCGTGCACTGAAAACTGGGCAGCCTTACGGCCTGGAGCGGGCATCAAGGATGTATTCAAATGCACTTTGAGGTTGGAAACATGGAGTGAGACCAATGCAGGTGGCACCGTTTCGAAGCTTACCGTGTGCAGAAGAGATCCAGCAGCATCTTTCTCTCCTGGCACTTCGCCTGCGGGAGCAGGGTGCAATCATTCGTGCACTGAAAACTTGGCAGCCGGCCAGCCTGGAGCAGGCATCAAGGATGTATTCAAATGCCCTTGGAGGTGGGAAAGCAAGGAGTGAGAGCAATACAGGTGGCACCGTTGCAAAGCTTTCCGTGTGCAGAAGAGGTCCAGCAGCATCTTTCAGTCCTGGCACTTCGCCTGTGGCAGCACAGTCCAATCATTCGTGCACTGAAAACTGGGCAGCAGGACGGCCTGGAGCAGGCATCAAGGATGTATTCAAATGCCCTTTGAGGTGGGAAAGCAAGGAGTGAGAGCAATAAAGGTGGCACCTTTGCGAAGCTTACCATGTGCAGAGGAGATCCAGCAGCATCATTCATTTGTGGCTCTTTGCCTGTGGGAGCAGAGTCCAATCATTCGTGCACCGAAAACTGGGCAGCCGGACGGCCTGGGGCAGGCATCAAGGATGTATTCAAATGCACTTTGAGGTGGGAAAGAAATGACTGAGAGCAATACAGGTGGCACCGTTGCGAAGCTTACCGTGTGCAGAACAGATCCAGCAGCATGTTTTAGCACTGGCTCTTCGCCTGTGGCAGCAGAGTCCAATCATTCGTGCACTGAAAACTGGGCAGCCGGACGGCATGTAGCAGGCATCAAGGATGTATTCAAATGCACTTTGAGGTTGGAAACAAGGAGTGAGACCAATGCAGGTGGCAACTTTGCAAAGCTTACCATGTGCAGAAGAGGTCCAGCAGCACTTTTCATTCCTGGCCCTTTCCCTGTAGAAGCAGAGTGCAATCATTCGTGCACTGAAAATTGGGCAGCCGGACGGCCTGGAGCAGGCATCAAGGATGTATTCAAATGCACTTTGAGGTGGGAAAGCAAGGAGTGAGAGCAATACAGGTGGCACCGTTGCGAAGCTTACCGTGTGCAGGAGAGGTCCAGCAGCAACTTTCAGTCCTGGCTCTTCGCCTGTCGGAGCGGAGTCCAAACATTCGTGCCCTGAAAACTGGGCAGCCGGCCAGCCTGGAGCAGGCATCAAGGATGTATTCAAATGCACTTTGAGGTGGGAAAGCAAGGACTGAGAGCAATACAGGTGGCACCGTTGCGAAGCTGACCATGTGCAGAAGAGGTTCAGTAGCATCTTTCAGTCCTGGCTCTTCGCCTGTGGGAGCAGAGTCCAATCATTCGTGCACTGAAAACTGGGCAGCCGGACGGCCTGGAGCAGGCATCAAGGATGCATTCAAATGCACTTTGAGGTGGGAAAGCAAGGAGTGAGAGCAATACAGGTGGCACCGTTGCGAAGCTTACCATGTGCAGGAGAGGTCCAGCAGCAACTTTCAGTCCTGGCTCTTCGCCTGTCGGAGCGGAGTCCAAACATTCGTGCCCTGAAAACTGGGCAGCCGGCCAGCCTGGAGCAGGCATCAAGGATGTATTCAAATGCACTTTGAGGTGGGAAAGCAAGGAGTGAGAGCAATACAGGTGGCACCGTTGCGAAGCTTACCATGTGCAGAAGAGGTTCAGTAGCATCTTTCAGTCCTGGCTCTTCGCCTGTGGGAGCAGAGTCCAATCATTCGTGCACTGAAAACTGGGCAGCCGGACGGCCTGGAGCAGGCATCAAGGATGCATTCAAATGCACTTTGAGGTGGGAAAGCAAGGAGTGAGAGCAATACAGGTGGCACCGTTGCGAAGCTTACCATGTGCAGGAGAGTTCCAGCAGCATCTTTCAGTCCTGGCTCTTCGCCTGTGGGAGCAGAGTCCAATCATTCGTGCACTGAAAATTGGGCAGCCGGACGGCCTGGAGCAGGCATCAAGGATGTATTCAAATGCACTTTGAGGTGGGAAAGCAAGGAGTGAGAGCAATACAGGTGGCACCTTTGCAAAGCTTACCATGTGCAGAAGAGGTCCAGCAGCACTTTTCATTCCTGGCCCTTTCCCTGTGGAAGCAGAGTCCAAACATTCGTGCCCTGAAACCTGGGAAGCCGGCCAGCCTGGAGCAGGCATCAAGGATGTATTCAAATGCACTTTGAGGTGGGAAAGCAAGGAGTGAGAGCAATACAGGTGGCACCGTTGCGAAGCTTACCATATGCAGGAGAGGTTCAACAGCATCTTTCAGTCCTGGCTCTTCGCCTGTGGGGGCAGAGTCCAATCATTCGTGCACTGAAAACTGGGCAGCCGGACGGCCTGGAGCAGGCATCAAGGATGTATTCAAATGCCCTTTGAGGTGGGAAAGCAAGGAATGAGAGCAATACAGGTGGCACCTTTGCGAAGCTTACCATGTGCAGAAGAGATCCAGCAGCATCATTCATTTGTGGCTCTTCGCCTGTGGGAGCAGAGTCCAATCATTCGTGCACTGAAAACTGGGCAGCTGGACGGCCTGGAGCAGGCATCAAGGATGTATTCAAATGCACGTTGAGGTGGGAAACAAGGACTGAGACCAATGCAGGTGGCACCGTTGCGAAGCTTGCCGTGTGCAGAACAGATCCAGCAGCATGTTTTAGCACTGGCTCTTCCCTGTGGCAGCAGAGTCCAATCATTCGTGCAATGAAAACTGGGCAGCCGGACGGCCTGGAGCAGGCATCAAGGATGTATTCAAATGCACTTTGAGGTTGGAAACAAGGAGTGAGACCAATGCAGCTGGCACCTTTTCGAAGCTTACCATGTGCAGAAGAGGTCCAGCAGCACTTTTCATTCCTGGCCCTCTCCCTGTGGTAGGAGAGTGCAATCATTCGTGCACTGAAAACTTGGCAGCCGGCCAGCCTGGAGCAGGCATCAAGGATGTATTCAAATGCACTTTGAGGTGGGAAAGCAAGGAGTGAGAGCAATACAGGTGACACCGTTGCAAAGCTTTCCGTGTGCAGAAGAGGTCCAGCAGCATCTTTCAGTCCTGGCACTTCGCCTGTGGCAGCACAGTCCAATCATTCGTGCACTGAAAACTGGGCAGCAGGACGGCCTGGAGCAGGCATCAAGGATGTATTCAAATGCCCTTTGAGGTGGGAAAGCAAGGAGTGAGAGCAATAAAGGTGGCACCTTTGCGAAGCTTACCATGTGCAGAGGAGATCCAGCAGCATCATTCATTTGTGGCTCTTTGCCTGTGGGAGCAGAGTCAAATAATTCGTGCACCGAAAACTGGGCAGGCGGACGGCCTGGGGCAGGCATCAAGGATGTATTCAAATGCACTTTGAGGTGGGAAAGAAATGACTGAGAGCAATACAGGTGGCACCGTTGCGAAGCTTACCGTGTGCAGAACAGATCCAGCAGCATGTTTTAGCACTGGCTCTTCGCCTGTGGCAGCAGAGTCCAATCATTCGTGCACTGAAAACTGGGCAGCCGGACGGCCTGGAGCAGGCATCAAGGATGTATTCAAATGCACTTTGAGGTTGGAAACAAGGAGTGAGACCAATGCAGGTGGCAACTTTGCAAAGCTTACCATGTTCAGAAGAGGTCCAGCAGCACTTTTCATTCCTGGCCCTTTCCCTGTAGAAGCAGAGTGCAATCATTCGTGCACTGAAAATTGGGCAGCCGGACGGCCTGGAGCAGGCATCAAGGATGTATTCAAATGCACTTTGAGGTGGGAAAGCAAGGACTGAGAGCAATACAGGTGGCACCGTTGCGAAGCTTACCATGTGCAGGAGAGGTTCAGCAGCAACTTTCAGTCCTGGCTCTTCGCCTGTCGGAGCGGAGTCCAAACATTCGTGCCCTGAAACCTGGGCAGCCGGCCAGCCTGGAGCAGGCATCAAGGATGTATTCAAATGCACTTTGAGGTGGGAAAGCAAGGAGTGATAGCAATACAGGTGGCACCGTTGCGAAGCTTACCATGTGCAGGAGAGGTTTAGAAGCATCTTTCAGTCCTGGCTCTTCGTCTGTGGGAGCAGAGTCCAATCATTCGTGCACTGAAAACTGGGCAGCCGGACGGCCTGGAGCAGGCATCAAGGATGCATTCAAATGCACTTTGAGGTGGGAAAGCAAGGAGTGAGAGCAATACAGGTGGCACCGTTGCGAAGCTTACCATGTGCAGGAGAGGTTTAGAAGCATCTTTCAGTCCTGGCTCTTCGTCTGTGGGAGCAGAGTCCAATCATTCGTGCACTGAAAACTGGGCAGCCGGACGGCCTGGAGCAGGCATCAAGGATGCATTCAAATGCACTTTGAGGTGGGAAAGCAAGGAGTGAGAGCAATACAGGTGGCACCATTGCAAAGCTTACCATGTGCAGAAGAGGTCCAGCAGCACTTTTCATTCCTGGCCCTTTCCCTGTGGAAGCAGAGTCCAATCATTCGTGCACTGAAAATTGGGCTGCCGGACGGCCTGGAGCAGGCATCAAGGATGTATTCAAATGCACTTTGAGGTGGGAAAGCAAGGAGTGAGAGCAATACAGGTGGCACCGTTGCGAAGCTTACCGTGTGCAGGAGAGGTCCAGCAGCAACTTTCAGTCCTGGCTCTTCGCCTGTCGGAGCGGAGTCCAAACATTCGTGCCCTGAAACTTGGGCAGCCGGCCAGCCTGGAGCAAGCATCAAGGATGTATTCAAATGCACTTTGAGGTGGGAAAGCAAGGAGTGAGAGCAATACAGGTGGCACCGTTGCGAAGCTTACCATGTGCAGGAGAGGTTCAGCAGCATCTTTCAGTCCTGGCTCTTCGCCTGTGGGAGCAGAGTCCAATCATTCGTGCACTGAAAACTGGGCAGCCTTACGGCCTGGAGCAGGCATCAAGGATGTATTCAAATGCACTTTGAGGTTGGAAACAAGGAGTGAGACCAATGCAGGTGGCACCGTTGCGAAGCTTGCCGTGTGCAGAACAGATCCAGCAGCATGTTTTAGCACTGGCTCTTCCCTGTGGCAGCAGAGTCCAATCATTCTTGCAATGAAAACTGGGCAGCCGGACGGCCTGGAGCAGGCATCAAGGATGTATTCAAATGCACTTTGAGGTTGGAAACAAGGAGTGAGACCAATGCAGGTGGCACCGTTGCGAAGCTTACCATGTGCAGAAGAGGTCCAGCAGCACTTTTCATTCCTGGCCCTCTCCCTGTGGTAGGAGAGTCCAATCATTCGTGCACTAAAAACTGGGCAGCCGGACGGCCTGGAGCAGGCATCAAGGATGTATTCAAATGCACTTTGAGGTGGGAAAGCAAGGAGTGAGAGCAATACAGGTGGCACCTTTTCGAAGCTTACCATGTGCAGAAGAGATCCAGCAGCATCATTAATTTGTGGCTCTTCGCCTGTGGGAGCAGAGTCCAATCATTCGTGCACTGAAAACTGGGCAGCCTTACGGCCTGGAGCGGGCATCAAGGATGTATTCAAATGCACTTTGAGGTGGGAAAGCAAGGAGTGAGAGCAATACAGGTGGCACCGTTGCGAAGCTTACCGTGTGCAGAAGAGATCCAGCAGCATCTTTCTCTCCTGGCACTTCGCCTGTGGGAGCAGAGTGCAATCATTCGTGCGCTGAAAACTTGGCAGCCGGTCAGCCTGGAGCAGGCATCAAGGATGTATTCAAATGCCCTTGGAGGTGGGAAAGCAAGGAGTGAGAGCAATACAGGTGGCACCGTTGCAAAGCTTTCCGTGTGCAGAAGAGGTCCAGCAGCATCTTTCAGTCCTGGCACTTCGCCTGTGGCAGCACAGTCCAATCATTCGTGCACTGAAAACTGGGCAGCAGGACGGCCTGGAGCAGGCATCAAGGATGTATTCAAATGCCCTTTGAGGTGGGAAAGCAAGGAGTGAGAGCAATAAAGGTGGCACCTTTGCGAAGCTTACCATGTGCAGACGAGATCCAGCTGCATCATTCATTTGTGGCACTTTGCCTGTGGGAGCAGGGTCCAATCATTCGTGCACCGAAAACTGGGCAGCAGGACGGCCTGGGGCAGGCATCAAGGATGTATTCAAATGCACTTTGAGGTGGGAAAGAAATGACTGAGAGCAATACAGGTGGCACCGTTGCGAAGCTTACCATGTGCAGGAGAGGTTCAGAAGCATCTTTCAGTCCTGGCTCTTCGCCTGTGGGAGCAGAGACCAATCATTCGTGCACTGAAAACTGGGCAGCGGGACGGCCTGGAGCAGGCATCATGGATGTATTCAAATGCACTTTGAGGTGGGAAAGCAAGGAGTGAGAGCAATACAGGTGGCACCTTTGCGAAGCTTACCATGTGCAGAGGAGATCCAGCAGCATCATTCATTTGTGGCTCTTTGCCTGTGGGAGCAGAGTCCAATCATTCGTGCACCGAAAACTGGGCAGCCGGACGGCCTGGGGCAGGCATCAAGGATGTATTCAAATGCACTTTGAGGTGGGAAAGAAATGACTGAGAGCAATACAGGTGGCACCGTTGCGAAGCTTACCGTGTGCAGAACAGATCCAGCAGCATGTTTTAGCACTGGCTCTTCGCCTGTGGCAGCAGAGTCCAATCATTCGTGCACTGAAAACTGGGCAGCCGGACGGCATGGAGCAGGCATCAAGGATGTATTCAAATGCACTTTGAGGTTGGAAACAAGGAGTGAGACCAATGCAGGTGGCAACTTTGCAAAGCTTACCATGTGCACAAGAGGTCCAGCAGCACTTTTCATTCCTGGCCCTTTCCCTGTGGAAGCAGAGTCCAATCATTCGTGCACTGAAAATTGGGCAGCCGGACGGCCTGGAGCAGGCATCAAGGATGTATTCAAATGCACTTTGAGGTGGGAAAGCAAGGAGTGAGAGCAATACAGGTGGCACCGTTGCGAAGCTTACCGTGTGCAGGAGAGGTCCAGCAGCAACTTTCAGTCCTGGCTCTTCGCCTGTGGGAGCGGAGTCCAAACATTCGTGCCCTGAAACCTGGGCAGCCGGCCAGCCTGGAGCAGGCATCAAGGATGTATTCAAATGCACTTTGAGGTGGGAAAGCAAGGAGTGAGAGCAATACAGGTGGCACCGTTGCGAAGCTTACCATGTGCAGGAGAGGTTCAGAAGCATCTTTCAGTCCTGGCTCTTCGCCTGTGGGGGCAGAGTCCAATCATTCGTGCACTGAAAACCGGGCAGCCGGACGGCATGGAGCAGGCATCAAGGATGTATTCAAATGCACTTAGAGGTTGGAAACAAGAAGTGAGACCAATGCAGGTGGCAACTTTGCAAAGCTTACCATGTGCAGAAGAGGTCCAGCAGCACTTTTCATTCCTGGCCCTTTCCCTGTGGAAGCAGAGTCCAATCATTCGTGCACTGAAAATTGGGCAGCCGGACGGCCTGGAGCAGGAATCAGGGATGTATTCAAATGCACTTTGAGGTGGGAAAGCAAGGAGTGAGAGCAATACAGGTGGCACCGTTGCGAAGTTTACCGCGTGCAGAAGAGATCCAGCAGCATCTTTCTCTCCTGGCACTTCGCCTGCGGGAGCAGGGTGCAATCATTCGTGCACTGAAAACTTGGCAGCCGGCCAGCCTGGAGCAGGCATCAAGGATGTATTCAAATGCCCTTGGAGGTGGGAAAGCAAGGAGTGAGAGCAATACAGGTGGCACCGTTGCAAAGCTTTCCGTGTGCAGAAGAGGTCCAGCAGCATCTTTCAGTCCTGGCACTTCGCCTGTGGCAGCACAGTCCAATCATTCGTGCACTGAAAACTGGGCAGCAGGACGGCCTGGAGCAGGCATCAAGGATGTATTCAAATGCCCTTTGAGGTGGGAAAGCAACGAGTGAGAGCAATAAAGGTGGCACCTTTGCGAAGCTTACCATGTGCAGAGGAGATCCAGCAGCATCATTCATTTGTGGCTCTTTGCCTGTGGGAGCAGAGTCCAATCATTCGTGCACCGAAAACTGGGCAGCCGGACGGCCTGGGGCAGGCATCAAGGATGTATTCAAATGCACTTTGAGGTGGGAAAGAAATGACTGAGAGCAATACAGGTGGCACCGTTGCGAAGCTTACCGTGTGCAGAACAGATCCAGCAGCATGTTTTAGCACTGGCTCTTCGCCTGTGGGAGCAGAGTCCAATCATTCGTGCACTGAAAACTGGGCAGCCGGACGGCATGTAGCAGGCATCAAGGATGTATTCAAATGCACTTTGAGGTTGGAAACAAGGAGTGAGACCAATGCAGGTGGCAACTTTGCAAAGCTTACCATGTGCAGAAGAGGTCCAGCAGCACTTTTCATTCCTGGCCCTTTCCCTGTAGAAGCACAGTCCAATCATTCGTGCACTGAAAACTGGGCAGCAGGACGGCCTGGAGCAGGCATCAAGGATGTATTCAAATGCACTTTGAGGTGGGAAAGCAAGGAGTGAGAGCAATACAGGTGGCACCGTTGCGAAGCTTACCGTGTGCAGGAGAGGTCCAGCAGCAACTTTCAGTCCTGGCTCTTCGCCTGTCGGAGCGGAGTCCAAACATTCGTGCCCTGAAAACTGGGCAGCCGGCCAGCCTGGAGCAGGCATCAAGGATGTATTCAAATGCACTTTGAGGTGGGAAAGCAAGGAGTGAGAGCAATACAGGTGGCACCGTTGCGAAGCTTACCGTGTGCAGGAGAGGTCCAGCAGCAACTTTCAGTCCTGGCTCTTCGCCTGTCGGAGCGGAGTCCAAACATTCGTGCCCTGAAAACTGGGCAGCCGGCCAGCCTGGAGCAGGCATCAAGGATGTATTCAAATGCACTTTGAGGTGGGAAAGCAAGGAGTGAGAGCAATACAGGTGGCACCGTTGCGAAGCTTACCATGTGCAGAAGAGGTTCAGTAGCATCTTTCAGTCCTGGCTCTTCGCCTGTGGGAGCAGAGTCCAATCATTCGTGCACTGAAAACTGGGCAGCCGGACGGCCTGGAGCAGGCATCAAGGATGCATTCAAATGCACTTTGAGGTGGGAAAGCAAGGAGTGAGAACAATACAGGTGGCACCGTTGCGAAGCTTACCATGTGCAGGAGAGTTCCAGCAGCATCTTTCAGTCCTGGCTCTTCGCCTGTGGGAGCAGAGTCCAATCATTCGTGCACTGAAAATTGGGCAGCCGGACGGCATGGAGCAGGCATCAAGGATGTATTCAAATGCACTTTGAGGTGGGAAAGCAAGGAGTGAGAGCAATACAGGTGGCACCTTTGCAAAGCTTACCATGTGCAGAAGAGGTCCAGCAGCACTTTTCATTCCTGGCCCTTTCCCTGTGGAAGCAGAGTCAAAACATTCGTGCCCTGAAACCTGGGAAGCCGGCCAGCCTGGAGCAGGCATCAAGGATGTATTCAAATGCACTTTGAGGTGGGAAAGCAAGGAGTGAGAGCAATACAGGTGGGACCGTTGCGAAGCTTACCATATGCAGGAGAGGTTCAACAGCATCTTTCAGTCCTGGCTCTTCGCCTGTGGGGGCAGAGTCCAATCATTCGTGCACTGAAAACTGGGCAGCCGGACGGCCTGGAGCAGGCATCAAGGATGTATTCAAATGCCCTTTGAGGTGGGAAAGCAAGGAATGAGAGCAATACAGGTGGCACCTTTGCGAAGCTTACCATGTGCAGAAGAGATCCAGCAGCATCATTCATTTGTGGCTCTTCGCCTGTGGGAGCAGAGTCCAATCATTCGTGCACTGAAAACTGGGCAGCTGGACGGCCTGGAGCAGGCATCAAGGATGTATTCAAATGCACGTTGAGGTGGGAAACAAGGACTGAGACCAATGCAGGTGCCACCGTTGCGAAGCTTGCCGTGTGCAGAACAGATCCAGCAGCATGTTTTAGCACTGGCTCTTCCCTGTGGCAGCAGAGTCCAATCATTCGTGCAATGAAAACTGGGCAGCCGGACGGCCTGGAGCAGGCATCAAGGATGTATTCAAATGCACTTTGAGGTTGGAAACAAGGAGTGAGACCAATGCAGCTGGCACCTTTTCGAAGCTTACCATGTGCAGAAGAGGTCCAGCAGCACTTTTCATTCCTGGCCCTCTCCCTGTGGTAGGAGAGTGCAATCATTCGTGCACTGAAAACTTGGCAGCCGGCCAGCCTGGAGCAGGCATCAAGGATGTATTCAAATGCACTTTGAGGTGGGAAAGCAAGGAGTGAGAGCAATACAGGTGACACCGTTGCAAAGCTTTCCGTGTGCAGAAGAGGTCAAGCAGCATCTTTCAGTCCTGGCACTTCGCCTGTGGCAGCACAGTCCAATCATTCGTGCACTGAAAACTGGGCAGCAGGACGGCCTGGAGCAGGCATCAAGGATGTATTCAAATGCCCTTTGAGGTGGGAAAGCAAGGAGTGAGAGCAATAAAGGTGGCACCTTTGCGAAGCTTACCATGTGCAGAGGAGATCCAGCAGCATCATTCATTTGTGGCTCTTTGCCTGTGGGAGCAGAGTCAAATCATTCGTGCACTGAAAACTGGGCAGGCGGACGGCCTGGGGCAGGCATCAAGGATGTATTCAAATGCACTTTGAGGTGGGAAAGAAATGACTGAGAGCAATACAGGTGGCACCGTTGCGAAGCTTACCGTGTGCAGAACAGATCCAGCAGCATGTTTTAGCACTGGCTCTTCGCCTGTGGCAGCAGAGTCCAATCATTCGTGCACTGAAAACTGGGCAGCCGGACGGCATGGAGCAGGCATCAAGGATGTATTCAAATGCACTTTGAGGTTGGAAACAAGGAGTGAGACCAATGCAGGTGGCAACTTTGCAAAGCTTACCATGTTCAGAAGAGGTCCAGCAGCACTTTTCATTCCTGGCCCTTTCCCTGTAGAATCAGAGTGCAATCATTCGTGCACTGAAAATTGGGCAGCCGGACGGCCTGGAGCAGGCATCAAGGATGTATTCAAATGCACTTTGAGGTGGGAAAGCAAGGAGTGAGAGCAATACAGGTGGCACCGTTGCGAAGCTTACCATGTGCAGGAGAGGTTCAGCAGCAACTTTCAGTCCTGGCTCTTCGCCTGTCGGAGCGGAGTCCAAACATTCGTGCCCTGAAACCTGGGCAGCCGGCCAGCCTGGAGCAGGCATCAAGGATGTATTCAAATGCACTTTGAGGTGGGAAAGCAAGGAGTGATAGCAATACAGGTGGCACCGTTGCGAAGCTTACCATGTGCAGGAGAGGTTTAGAAGCATCTTTCAGTCCTGGCTCTTCGTCTGTGGGAGCAGAGTCCAATCATTCGTGCACTGAAAACTGGGCAGCCGGACGGCCTGGAGCAGGCATCAAGGATGCATTCAAATGCACTTTGAGGTGGGAAAGCAAGGAGTGAGAGCAATACAGGTGGCACCGTTGCGAAGCTTACCATGTGCAGGAGAGGTTCAGCAGCATCTTTCAGTCCTGGCTCTTCGCCTGTGGGAGCAGAGTCCAATCATTCGTGCACAGAAAATTGGGCAGCCGGACGGCCAGGAGCAGGCATCAAGGATGTATTCAAATGCACTTTGAGGTGGGAAAGCAAGGAGTGAGAGCAATACAGGTGGCACCGTTGCAAAGCTTACCATGTGCAGAAGAGGTCCAGCAGCACTTTTCATTCCTGGCCCTTTCCCTGTGGAAGCAGAGTCCAATCATTCGTGCACTGAAAATTGGGCAGCCGGACGGCCTGGAGCAGGCATCAAGGATGTATTCAAATGCACTTTGAGGTGGGAAAGCAAGGAGTGAGAGCAATACAGGTGGCACCGTTGCGAAGCTTACCGTGTGCAGGAGAGGTCCAGCAGCAACTTTCAGTCCTGGCTCTTCGCCTGTCGGAGCGGAGTCCAAACATTCGTGCCCTGAAACCTGGGCAGCCGGCCAGCCTGGAGCAGGCATCAAGGATGTATTCAAATGCACTTTGAGGTGGGAAAGCAAGGAGTGAGAGCAATACAGGTGGCACCGTTGCGAAGCTTACCATGTGCAGGAGAGGTTCAGCAGCATCTTTCAGTCCTGGCTCTTCGCCTGTGGGAGCAGAGTCCAATCATTCGTGCACTGAAAACTGGGCAGCCTTACGGCCTGGAGCAGGCATCAAGGATGTATTCAAATGCACTTTGAGGTTGGAAACAAGGAGTGAGACCAATGCAGGTGGCACCGTTGCGAAGCTTGCCGTGTGCAGAACAGATCCAGCAGCATGTTTTAGCACTGGCTCTTCCCTGTGGCAGCAGAGTCCAATCATTCGTGCAATGAAAACTGGGCAGCCGGACGGCCTGGAGCAGGCATCAAGGATGTATTCAAATGCACTTTGAGGTTGGAAACAAGGAGTGAGACCAATGCAGGTGGCACCTTTTCGAAGCTTACCATGTGCAGAAGAGGTCCAGCAGCACTTTTCATTCCTGGCCCTCTCCCTGTGGTAGGAGAGTCCAATCATTCGTGCACTAAAAACTGGGCAGCCGGACGGCCTGGAGCAGGCATCAAGGATGTATTCAAATGCACTTTGAGGTGGGAAAGCAAGGAGTGAGAGCAATACAGGTGGCACCTTTTCGAAGCTTACCATGTGCAGAAGAGATCCAGCAGCATCATTAATTTGTGGCTCTTCGCCTGTGGGAGCAGAGTCCAATCATTCGTGCACTGAAAACTGGGCAGCCTTACGGCCTGGAGCGGGCATCAAGGATGTATTCAAATGCACTTTGAGGTGGGAAAGCAAGGAGTGAGAGCAATACAGGTGGCACCGTTGCGAAGCTTACCGTGTGCAGAAGAGATCCAGCAGCATCTTTCTCTCCTGGCACTTCGCCTGTGGGAGCAGAGTGCAATCATTCGTGCACTGAAAACTTGGCAGCCGGCCAGCCTGGAGCAGGCATCAAGGATGTATTCAAATGCCCTTGGAGGTGGGAAAGCAAGGAGTGAGAGCAATACAGGTGGCACCGTTGCAAAGCTTTCCGTGTGCAGAAGAGGTCCAGCAGCATCTTTCAGTCCTGGCACTTCGCCTGTGGCAGCACAGTCCAATCATTCGTGCACTGAAAACTGGGCAGCAGGACGGCCTGGAGCAGGCATCAAGGATGTATTCAAATGCCCTTTGAGGTGGGAAAGCAAGGAGTGAGAGCAATAAAGGTGGCACCTTTGCGAAGCTTACCATGTGCAGACGAGATCCAGCTGCATCATTCATTTGTGGCACTTTGCCTGTGGGAGCAGGGTCCAATCATTCGTGCACCGAAAACTGGGCAGCAGGACGGCCTGGGGCAGGCATCAAGGATGTATTCAAATTCACTTTGAGGTGGGAAAGAAATGACTGAGAGCAATACAGGTGGCACCGTTGCGAAGCTTACCATGTGCAGGAGAGGTTCAGAAGCATCTTTCAGTCCTGGCTCTTCGCCTGTGGGAGCAGAGTCCAATCATTCGTGCACTGAAAACTGGGCAGCGGGACGGCCTGGAGCAGGCATCATGGATGTATTCAAATGCACTTTGAGGTGGGAAAGCAAGGAGTGAGAGCAATACAGGTGGCACCTTTGCGAAGCTTACCATGTGCAGAGGAGATCCAGCAGCATCATTCATTTGTGGCTCTTTGCCTGTGGGAGCAGAGTCCAATCATTCGTGCACCGAAAACTGGGCAGCCGGACGGCCTGGGGCAGGCATCAAGGATGTATTCAAATGCACTTTGAGGTGGGAAAGAAATGACTGAGAGCAATACAGGTGGCACCGTTGCGAAGCTTACCGTGTGCAGAACAGATCCAGCAGCATGTTTTAGCACTGGCTCTTCGCGTGTTTCAGCAGAGTCCAATCATTCGTGCACTGAAAACTGGGCAGCCGGACGGCATGGAGCAGGCATCAAGGATGTATTCAAATGCACTTTGAGGTTGGAAACAAGGAGTGAGACCAATGCAGGTGGCAACTTTGCAAAGCTTACCATGTGCACAAGAGGTCCAGCAGCACTTTTCATTCCTGGCCCTTTCCCTGTGGAAGCAGAGTCCAATCATTCGTGCACTGAAAATTGGGCAGCCGGACGGCCTGGAGCAGGCATCAAGGATGTATTCAAATGCACTTTGAGGTGGGAAAGCAAGGAGTGAGAGCAATACAGGTGGCACCGTTGCGAAGCTTACCATGTGCAGGAGAGGTCCAGCAGCAACTTTCAGTCCTGGCTCTTCGCCTGTGGGAGCGGAGTCCAAACATTCGTGCCCTGAAACCTGGGCAGCCGGCCAGCCTGGAGCAGGCATCAAGGATGTATTCAAATGCACTTTGAGGTGGGAAAGCAAGGAGTGAGAGCAATACAGGTGGCACCGTTGCGAAGCTTACCATGTGCAGGAGAGGTTCAGAAGCATCTTTCAGTCCTGGCTCTTCGCCTGTGGGGGCAGAGTCCAATCATTCGTGCACTGAAAACCGGGCAGCCGGACGGCATGGAGCAGGCATCAAGGATGTATTCAAATGCACTTAGAGGTTGGAAACAAGAAGTGAGACCAATGCAGGTGGCAACTTTGCAAAGCTTACCATGTGCAGAAGAGGTCCAGCAGCACTTTTCATTCCTGGCCCTTTCCCTGTGGAAGCAGAGTCCAATCATTCGTGCACTGAAAATTGGGCAGCCGGACGGCCTGGAGCAGGAATCAGGGATGTATTCAAATGCACTTTGAGGTGGGAAAGCAAGGAGTGAGAGCAATACAGGTGGCACCGTTGCGAAGTTTACCGCGTGCAGAAGAGGTCCAGCAGCATCTTTCAGTCCTGGCACTTCGCCTGTGGGAGCAGAGTGCAATCATTCGTGCAATGAAAACTTGGCAGCCGGCCAGCCTGGAGCAGGAATCAAGGACGTATTCAAATGCCCTTGGAGGTGGGAAAGCAAGGAGTGAGAGCAATACAGGTGGCACCGTTGCAAAGCTTTCCGTGTGCAGAAGAGGTCCAGCAGCATCTTTCAGTCCTGGCACTTCGCCTGTGGCGGCACAGTCCAATCATTCGTGCACTGAAAACTGGGCAGCAGGACGGCCTGGAGCAGGCATCAAGGATGTATTCAAATGCCCTTTGAGGTGGGAAAGCAAGGAGTGAGAGCAATAAAGGTGGCACCTTTGCGAAGCTTACCATGTGCAGAGGAGATCCAGCAGCATCATTCATTTGTGGCTCTTTGCCTGTGTGAGCAGAGTCCAATCATTCGTGCACTGAAAACTGCGCAGGCGGACGGCATGGAGCAGGCATCAAGGATGTATTCAAATGCACTTTGAGGTTGGAAACAAGGAGTGAGACCAATGCAGGTGGCAACTTTGCAAAGCTTACCATGTGCACAAGAGGTCCAGCAGCACTTTTCATTCCTGGCCCTTTCCCTGTGGAAGCAGAGTCCAAACATTCGTGCCCTGAAACCTGGGAAGCCGGCCAGCCTGGAGCAGGCATCAAGGATGTATTCAAATGCACTTTGAGGTGGGAAAGCAAGGAGTGAGAGCAATACAGGTGGCACCGTTGCGAAGCTTACCATATGCAGGAGAGGTTCAACAGCATCTTTCAGTCCTGGCTCTTCGCCTGTGGGGGCAGAGTCCAATCATTCGTGCACTGAAAACTGGGCAGCCGGACGGCCTGGAGCAGGCATCAAGGATGTATTCAAATGCCCTTTGAGGTGGGAAAGCAAGGAATGAGAGCAATACAGGTGGCACCTTTGCGAAGCTTACCATGTGCAGAAGAGATCCAGCAGCATCATTCATTTGTGGCTCTTCGCCTGTGGGAGCAGAGTCCAATCATTCGTGCACTGAAAACTGGGCAGCTGGACGGCCTGGAGCAGGCATCAAGGATGTATTCAAATGCACGTTGAGGTGGGAAACAAGGACTGAGACCAATGCAGGTGCCACCGTTGCGAAGCTTGCCGTGTGCAGAACAGATCCAGCAGCATGTTTTAGCACTGGCTCTTCCCTGTGGCAGCAGAGTCCAATCATTCGTGCAATGAAAACTGGGCAGCCGGACGGCCTGGAGCGGGCATCAAGGATGTATTCAAATGCACTTTGAGGTTGGAAACAAGGAGTGAGACCAATGCAGCTGGCACCTTTTCGAAGCTTACCATGTGCAGAAGAGGTCCAGCAGCACTTTTCATTCCTGGCCCTCTCCCTGTGGTAGGAGAGTGCAATCATTCGTGCACTGAAAACTTGGCAGCCGGCAAGCCTGGAGCAGGCATCAAGGATGTATTCAAATGCACTTTGAGGTGGGAAAGCAAGGAGTGAGAGCAATACAGGTGACACCGTTGCAAAGCTTTCCGTGTGCAGAAGAGGTCCAGCAGCATCTTTCAGTCCTGGCACTTCGCCTGTGGCAGCACAGTCCAATCATTCGTGCACTGAAAACTGGGCAGCAGGACGGCCTGGAGCAGGCATCAAGGATGTATTCAAATGCCCTTTGAGGTGGGAAAGCAAGGAGTGAGAGCAATAAAGGTGGCACCTTTGCGAAGCTTACCATGTGCAGAGGAGATCCAGCAGCATCATTCATTTGTGGCTCTTTGCCTGTGGGAGCAGAGTCAAATCATTCGTGCACCGAAAACTGGGCAGGCGGACGGCCTGGGGCAGGCATCAAGGATGTATTCAAATGCACTTTGAGGTGGGAAAGAAATGACTGAGAGCAATACAGGTGGCACCGTTGCGAAGCTTACCGTGTGCAGAACAGATCCAGCAGCATGTTTTAGCACTGGCTCTTCGCCTGTGGCAGCAGAGTCCAATCATTCGTGCACTGAAAACTGGGCAGCCGGACGGCATGGAGCAGGCATCAAGGATGTATTCAAATGCACTTTGAGGTTGGAAACAAGGAGTGAGACCAATGCAGGTGGCAACTTTGCAAAGCTTACCATGTTCAGAAGAGGTCCAGCAGCACTTTTCATTCCTGGCCCTTTCCCTGTAGAAGCAGAGTGCAATCATTCGTGCACTGAAAATTGGGCAGCCGGACGGCCTGGAGCAGGCATCAAGGATGTATTCAAATGCACTTTGAGGTGGGAAAGCAAGGAGTGAGAGCAATACAGGTGGCACCGTTGCGAAGCTTACCATGTGCAGGAGAGGTTCAGCAGCATCTTTCAGTCCTGGCTCTTCGCCTGTGGGAGCAGAGTCCAATCATTCGTGCACAGAAAATTGGGCAGCCGGACGGCCAGGAGCAGGCATCAAGGATGTATTCAAATGCACTTTGAGGTGGGAAATCAAGGAGTGAGAGCAATACAGGTGGCACCGTTGCGAAGCTTACCGTGTGCAGGAGAGGTCCAGCAGCAACTTTCAGTCCTGGCTCTTCGCCTGTCGGAGCGGAGTCCAAACATTCGTGCCCTGAAACCTGGGCAGCCGGCCAGCCTGGAGCAGGCATCAAGGATGTATTCAAATGCACTTTGAGGTGGGAAAGCAAGGAGTGAGAGCAATACAGGTGGCACCGTTGCGAAGCTTACCATGTGCAGGAGAGGTTCAGCAGCATCATTCATTTGTGGCTCTTCGCCTGTGGGAGCAGAGTCCAATCATTCGTGCACTGAAAACTGGGCAGCCTTACGGCCTGGAGCAGGCATCAAGGATGTATTCAAATGCACTTTGAGGTTGGAAACAAGGAGTGAGACCAATGCAGGTGGCACCGTTGCGAAGCTTGCCGTGTGCAGAACAGATCCAGCAGCATGTTTTAGCACTGGCTCTTCCCTGTGGCAGCAGAGTCCAATCATTCGTGCAATGAAAACTGGGCAGCCGGACGGCCTGGAGCAGGCATCAAGGATGTATTCAAATGCACTTTGAGGTTGGAAACAAGGAGTGAGACCAATGCAGGTGGCACCTTTTCGAAGCTTACCATGTGCAGAAGAGGTCCAGCAGCACTTTTCATTCCTGGCCCTCTCCCTGTGGTAGGAGAGTCCAATCATTCGTGCACTAAAAACTGGGCAGCCGGACGGCCTGGAGCAGGCATCAAGGATGTATTCAAATGCACTTTGAGGTGGGAAAGCAAGGAGTGAGAGCAATACAGGTGGCACCTTTTCGAAGCTTACCATGTGCAGAAGAGATCCAGCAGCATCTTTCAGTCCTGGCTCTTCGCCTGTGGGAGCAGAGTCCAATCATTCGTGCACTGAAAACTGGGCAGCCTTACGGCCTGGAGCGGGCATCAAGGATGTATTCAAATGCACTTTGAGGTGGGAAAGCAAGGAGTGAGAGCAATACAGGTGGCACCGTTGCGAAGCTTACCGTGTGCAGAAGAGATCCAGCAGCATCTTTCTCTCCTGGCACTTCGCCTGTGGGAGCAGAGTGCAATCATTCGTGCACTGAAAACTTGGCAGCCGGCCAGCCTGGAGCAGGCATCAAGGATGTATTCAAATGCCCTTGGAGGTGGGAAAGCAAGGAGTGAGAGCAATACAGGTGGCACCGTTGCAAAGCTTTCCGTGTGCAGAAGAGGTCCAGCAGCATCTTTCAGTCCTGGCACTTCGCCTGTGGCAGCACAGTCCAATCATTCGTGCACTGAAAACTGGGCAGCAGGACGGCCTGGAGCAGGCATCAAGGATGTATTCAAATGCCCTTTGAGGTGGGAAAGCAAGGAGTGAGAGCAATAAAGGTGGCACCTTTGCGAAGCTTACCATGTGCAGAGGAGATCCAGCTGCATCATTCATTTGTGGCACTTTGCCTGTGGGAGCAGGGTCCAATCATTCGTGCACCGAAAACTGGGCAGCCGGACGGCCTGGGGCAGGCATCAAGGATGTATTCAAATGCACTTTGAGGTGGGAAAGAAATGACTGAGAGCAATACAGGTGGCACCGTTGCGAAGCTTACCATGTGCAGGAGAGGTTCAGAAGCATCTTTCAGTCCTGGCTCTTCGCCTGTGGGAGCAGAGTCCAATCATTTGTGCACTGAAAACTGGGCAGCGGGACGGCCTGGAGCAGGCATCATGGATGTATTCAAATGCACTTTGAGGTGGGAAAGCAAGGAGTGAGAGCAATACAGGTGGCACCTTTGCGAAGCTTACCATGTGCAGAGGAGATCCAGCAGCATCATTCATTTGTGGCTCTTTGCCTGTGGGAGCAGAGTCCAATCAGTCGTGCACCGAAAACTGGGCAGCCGGACGGCCTGGGGCAGGCATCAAGGATGTATTCAAATGCACTTTGAGGTGGGAAAGAAATGACTGAGAGCAATACAGGTGGCACCGTTGCAAAGCTTACCGTGTGCAGAACAGATCCAGCAGCATGTTTTAGCACTGGCTCTTCGCCTGTGGCAGCAGAGTCCACTCATTCGTGCACTGAAAACTGGGCAGCCGGACGGCATAGAGCAGGCATCAAGGATGTATTCAAATGCACTTTGAGGTTGGAAACAAGGAGTGAGACCAATGCAGGTGGCAACTTTGCAAAGCTTACCATGTGCACAAGAGGTCCAGCAGCACTTTTCATTCCTGGCCCTTTCCCTGTGGAAGCAGAGTCCAATCATTCGTGCACTGAAAATTGGGCAGCCGGACGGCCTGGAGCAGGCATCAAGGATGTATTCAAATGCACTTTGAGGTGGGAAAGCAAGGAGTGAGAGCAATACAGGTGGCACCGTTGCGAAGCTTACCGTGTGCAGGAGAGGTCCAGCAGCAACTTTCAGTCCTGGCTCTTCGCCTGTGGGAGCGGAGTCCAAACATTCGTGCCCTGAAACCTGGGCAGCCGGCCAGCCTGGAGCAGGCATCAAGGATGTATTCAAATGCACTTTGAGGTGGGAAAGCAAGGAGTGAGAGCAATACAGGTGGCACCGTTGCGAAGCTTACCATGTGCAGGAGAGGTTCAGAAGCATCTTTCAGTCCTGGCTCTTCGCCTGTGGGGGCAGAGTCCAATCATTCGTGCACTGAAATCCGGGCAGCCGGACGGCATGGAGCAGGCATCAAGGATGTATTCAAATGCTCTTAGAGGTTGGAAACAAGAAGTGAGACCAATGCAGGTGGCAACTTTGCAAAGCTTACCATGTGCAGAAGAGGTCCAGCAGCACTTTTCATTCCTGGCCCTTTCCCTGTGGAAGCAGAGTCCAATCATTCGTGCACTGAAAATTGGGCAGCCGGACGGCCTGGAGCAGGAATCAGGGATGTATTCAAATGCACTTTGAGGTGGGAAAGCAAGGAGTGAGAGCAATACAGGTGGCACCGTTGCGAAGTTTACCGCGTGCAGAAGAGGTCCAGCAGCATCTTTCAGTCCTGGCACTTCGCCTGTGGGAGCAGAGTGCAATCATTCGTGCAATGAAAACTTGGCAGCCGGCCAGCCTGGAGCAGGCATCAAGGACGTATTCAAATGCCCTTGGAGGTGGGAAAGCAAGGAGTGAGAGCAATACAGGTGGCACCGTTGCAAAGCTTTCCGTGTGCAGAAGAGGTCCAGCAGCATCTTTCAGTCCTGGCACTTCGCCTGTGGCGGCACAGTCCAATCATTCGTGCACTGAAAACTGGGCAGCAGGACGGCCTGGAGCAGGCATCAAGGATGTATTCACATGCCCTTTGAGGTGGGAAAGCAAGGAGTGAGAGCAATAAAGGTGGCACCTTTGCGAAGCTTACCATGTGCAGAGGAGATCCAGCAGCATCATTCATTTGTGGCTCTTTGCCTGTGTGAGCAGAGTCCAATCATTCGTGCACTGAAAACTGGGCAGGCGGACGGCATGGAGCAGGCATCAAGGATGTATTCAAATGCACTTTGAGGTTGGAAACAAGGAGTGAGACCAATGCAGGTGGCAACTTTGCAAAGCTTACCATGTGCACAAGAGGTCCAGCAGCACTTTTCATTCCTGGCCCTTTCCCTGTGGAAGCAGAGTCCAATCATTCGTGCACTGAAAACTTGGCAGCCGGACGGCCTGGAGCAGGCATCAAGGATGTATTCAAATGCCCGTTGAGGAGGGAAAGCAACGAGTGAGAGCAATACAGGTGTCACCGTTGCAAAGCTTACCGTATGCAGAAGAGATCCAGCAGCATCTTTCAGACCTGGCTCTTCGCCTGTGGGAGCAGAGTCCAATCATTCGTGCACTGAAAATTGGGCAGCCGGACGGCCTGGAGCAGGCATCAAGGATGTATTCAAATGCACTTTGAGGTGGGAAAGCAAGGAGTGAGAGCAATACAGGTGGCACCGTTGCGAAGCTTACCATGTGCAGGAGAGGTTCAGAAGCATCTTTCAGTCCTGGCTCTTCGCCTGTGGGAGCAGAGTCCAATCATTCGCGCACTGAAAACTGGGCAGCCGGACGGCCTGGAGCAGGCATCATGGATGTATTCAAATGCACTTTGAGGTGGGAAAGCAAGGAGTGAGAGCAATACAGGTGGCACCGTTGCGAAGCTTACCGTGTGCAGGAGAGGTCCAGCAGCAACTTTCAGTCCTGGCTCTTCGCCTGTCGGAGCGGAGTCCAAACATTCGTGCCCTGAAACATGGGCAGCCGGCCAGCCTGGAGCAGGCATCAAGGATGTATTCAAATGCACTTTGAGGTGGGAAAGCAAGGAGTGAGAGCAATACAGGTGGCACCGTTGCAAACCTTTCTGTGTGCAAAAGAGGTCCAGCAGCATCTTTCAGTCCTGGCTCTTCGCCTGTGGCAGGAGATTCCAATCATTCGTGCACTGAAAACTGGGCAGCAGGACGGCCTGGAGCAGGCATCATGGATGTATTCAAATGCACTTTGAGGTGGGAAAGCAAGGAGTGAGAGCAATAGAGGTGGCACCTTTGCGAAGCTTACCATGTGCAGAAGAGATCCAGCAGCATCATTCATTTGTGGCTCTTTGCCTGTGGGAGCAGAGTCCAATCATTCGTGCACTGAAAACTGGGCAGCCGGACGGCCTGGAGCGGGCATCAAGGATGTATTCAAATGCACTTTGAGGTGGGAAACAAGGAGTGAGACCAATGCAGGTGGCACCGTTTCGAAGCTTACCGTGTGCAGAAGAGATCCAGCAGCATCTTTCTCTCCTGGCACTTCGTCTGTGGGAGCAGAGTGCAATCATTCGTGCACTGAAAACTTGGCAGCCGGCCAGCCTGGAGCAGGCATCAAGGATGTATTCAAATGCCCTTGGAGGTGGGAAAGCAAGGAGTGAGAGCAATACAGGTGGCACCGTTGCAAAGCTTTCCGTGTGCAGAAGAGGTCCAGCAGCATCTTTCAGTCCTGGCACTTCGCCTGTGGCAGCACAGTAAAATCATTCGTGCACTGAAAACTGGGCAGCAGGACGGCCTGGAGCAGGCATCAAGGATGTATTCAAATGGCCTTTGAGGTGGGAAAGCAAGGAGTGAGAGCAATAAAGGTGGCACCTTTGCGAAGCTTACCATGTGCAGAGGAGATCCAGCAGCATCATTCATTTGTGGCCCTTTCCCTGTGGGAGCAGGGTCCAATCATTCGTGCACCGAAAACTGGGCAGCCGGACGGCCTGGAGCAGGCATCAAGGATGTATTCAAATGCACTTTGAGGTGGGAAAGAAATGACTGAGAGCAATACAGGTGGCACCGTTGCGAAGCTTACCATGTGCAGGAGAGGTTCAGAAGCATCTTTCAGTCCTGGCTCTTCGCCTGTGGGAGCAGAGTCCAATCATTCGTGCACTGAAAACTGGGCAGCCGGACGGCCTGGAGCAGGCATCATGGATGTATTCAAATGCACTTTGAGGTGGGAAAGCAAGGAGTGAGAGCAATACAGGTGGCACCTTTGCGAAGCTTACCATGTGCAGAGGAGATCCAGCAGCATCATTCATTTGTGGCTCTTTGCCTGTGGGAGCAGAGTCCAATCATTCGTGCACCGAAAACTGGGCAGCCGGACGGCCTGGGGCAGGCATCAAGGATGTATTCAAATGCACTTTGAGGTGGGAAAGAAATGACTGAGAGCAATACAGGTGGCACCGTTGCGAAGCTTACCGTGTGCAGAACAGATCCAGCAGCATGTTTTAGAACTGGCTCTTCGCCTGTGGCAGCAGAGTCCAATCATTCGTGCACTGAAAACTGGGCAGCCGGACGGCATGGAGCAGGCATCAAGGATGTATTCAAATGCACTTTGAGGTTGGAAACAAGGAGTGAGACCAATGCAGGTGGCAACTTTGCAAAGCTTACCATGTGCAGAAGAGGTCCAGCAGCACTTTTCATTCCTGGCCCTTTCCCTGTGGAAGCAGAGTGCAATCATTCGTGCACTGAAAACTGGGCGGCCGGACGGCCTGGAGCAGGCATCAAGGATGTATTCAAATGCCCGTTGAGGTGGGAAAGCAAGGAGTGAGAGCAATACAGGTGTCACCGTTGCAAAGCTTACCGTATGCAGAAGAGATCCAGCAGCATCTTTCAGTCCTGGCTCTTCGCCTGTGGGAGCAGAGTCCAATCATTCGTGCACTGAAAATTGGGCAGCCGGACGGCCTGGAGCAGGCATCAAGGATGTATTCAAATGCACTTTGAGGTGGGAAAGCAAGGAGTGAGAGCAATACAGGTGGCACCTTTGCGAAGCTTACCATGTGCAGAAGAGATCCAGCAGCATCATTCATTTGTGGCTCTTCGCCTGTGGGAGCAGAGTCCAATCATTCGTGCACTGAAAACTGGGCAGCCTTACGGCCTGGAGCAGGCATCAAGGATGTATTCAAATGCACTTTGAGGTGGGAAACAAGGACTGAGACCAATGCAGGTGGCACCGTTGCGAAGCTTGCCGTGTGCAGAACAGATCCAGCAGCATGTTTTAGCACTGGCTCTTCGCCTGTGGCAGGAGAGTCCAATCATTCGTGCACTGAAAACTGGGCAGCCGGACGGCCTGGAGCAGGCATCAAGGATGTATTCAAATGCACTTTGAGGTTGGAAACAAGGAGTGAGACCAATGCAGGTGGCAACTTTGCAAAGCTTACCATGTGCAGAAGAGGTCCAGCAGCACTTTTCATTCCTGGCCCTTTCCCTGTGGAAGCAGAGTGCAATCATTCGTGCACTGAAAACTGGGCGGCCGGACGGCCTGGAGCAGGCATCAAGGATGTATTCAAATGCCCGTTGAGGTGGGAAAGCAACGAGTGAGAGCAATACAGGTGTCACCGTTGCAAAGCTTACCGTATGCAGAAGAGATCCAGCAGCATCTTTCAGTCCTGGCTCTTCGCCTGTGGGAGCAGAGTCCAATCATTCGTGCACTGAAAATTGGGCAGCCGGACGGCCTGGAGCAGGCATCAAGGATGTATTCAAATGCACTTTGAGGTGGGAAAGCAAGGAGTGAGAGCAATACAGGTGGCACCTTTGCAAAGCTTACCATGTGCAGAAGAGGTCCAGCAGCACTTTTCATTCCTGGCCCTTTCCCCGTGGAAGAGGAGTCCAATCATTCGTGCACTGAAAATTGGGCAGCCGGACGGCCTGGAGCAGGCATCAAGGATGTATTCAAATGCACTTTGAGGTGGGAAAGCAAGGAGTGAGAGCAATACAGGTGGCACCGTTGCGAAGCTTACCGTGTGCAGGAGAGGTCCAGCAGCAACTTTCAGTCCTGGCTCTTCGCCTGTCGGAGCGGAGTCCAAACATTCGTGCCCTGAAACCTGGGCAGCCGGCCAGCCTAGAGCAGGCATCAAGGATGTATTCAAATGCACTTTGAGGTGGGAAAGCAAGGAATGAGAGCAATACAGGTGGCACCGTTGCGAAGCTTACCATGTGCAGGAGAGGTTCAGCAGCATCTTTCAGTCCTGGCTCTTCGCCTGTGGGAGCAGAGTCCAATCATTCGTGCACAGAAAACTGGGCAGCCGGACGGCCTGGAGCAGGCATCAAGGATGTATTCAAATGCACTTTGAGGTTGGAAACAAGGAGTGAGACCAATGCAGCTGGCACCTTTTCGAAGCTTACCATGTGCAGAAGAGGTCCAGCAGCACTTTTCATTCCTGGCCCTGTCCCTGTGGAAGGAGAGTCCAATCATTCGTGCACGAAAAACTGGGCAGCCGGACGGCCTGGAGCAGGCATCATGGATGTATTCAAATGCACTTTGAGGTGTGAAAGCAAGGAGTGAGAGCAATACAGGTGGCACCGTTGCGAAGCTTACCATGTGCAGGAGAGGTTCAGAAGCATCTTTCAGTCCTGGCTCTTCGCCTGTGGGAGCAGAGTCCAATCATTCGTGCACTGAAAACTGGGCAGCTGGACGGCCAGGAGCAGGCATCAAGGATGTATTCAAATGCACTTTGAGGTGGGAAAGTAATGACTGAGAGCAATACAGGTGGCACCGTTGCGAAGCTTACCGTGTGCAGAACAGATCCAGCAGCATGTTTTAGCACTGGCTCTTCGCCTGTGGCAGCAGAGTCCAATCATTCGTGCACTGAAAACTGGGCAGCCGGACGGCCTGGAGCAGGCATCATGGATGTATTCAAATGCACTTTGAGGTGGGAAAGCAAGGAGTGAGAGCAATACAGGTGGCACCGTTGCGAAGCTTACCATGTGCAGAAGAGGTCCAGCAGCACTTTTCATTCCTGGCCATCTCCCTGTGGTAGGAGAGTCCAATCATTCGTGCACTGAAAACTTGGCAGCCGGCCAGCCTGGAGCAGGCATCAAGGATGTATTCAAATGCACTTTGAGGTGGGAAAGCAAGGAGTGAGAGCAATACAGGTGGCACCGTTGCGAAGTTTACCGCGTGCAGAAGAGATCCAGCAGCATCATTCATTTGTGGCTCTTCGCCTGTGGGAGCAGAGTCCAATCATTCGTGCACTGAAAACTGGGCAGCCTTACGGCCTGGAGCGGGCATCAAGGATGTATTCAAATGCACTTTGAGGTGGGAAAGCAAGGAGTGAGAGCAATACAGGTGGCACCTTTTCGAAGCTTACCATGTGCAGAAGAGATCCAGCAGCATCATTCATTTGTGGCTCTTCGCCTGTGGGAGCAGAGTGCAATCATTCGTGCACTGAAAACTTGGCAGCCGGCCAGCCTGGAGCGGGCATCAAGGATGTATTCAAATGCACTTTGAGGTGGGAAACAAGGAGTGAGACCAATGCAGGTGGCACCGTTTCGAAGCTTACCGTGTGCAGAAGAGATCCAGCAGCATCTTTCTCTCCTGGCACTTCGCCTGTGGGAGCAGGGTGCAATCATTCGTGCACTGAAAACTTGGCAGCCGGCCAGCCTGGAGCAGGCATCAAGGATGTATTCAAATGCCCTTGGAGGTGGGAAAGCAAGGAGTGAGAGCAATACAGGTGGCACCGTTGCAAAGCTTTCCGTGTGCAGAAGAGGTCCAGCAGCATCTTTCAGTCCTGGCACTTCGCCTGTGGCAGCACAGTCCAATCATTCGTGCACTGAAAACTGGGCAGCAGGACGGCCTGGAGCAGGCATCAAGGATGTATTCAAATGCCCTTTGAGGTGGGAAAGCAAGGAGTGAGAGCAATAAAGGTGGCACCTTTGCGAAGCTTACCATGTGCAGAAGAGGTCCAGCAGCACTTTTCATTCCTGGCCCTTTCCCTGTGGAAGCAGAGTCCAAACATTCGTGCCCTGAAACCTGGGAAGCCGGCCAGCCTGGAGCAGGCATCAAGGATGTATTCAAATGCACTTTGAGGTGGGAAAGCAAGGAGTGAGAGCAATACAGGTGGCACCGTTGCGAAGCTTACCATATGCAGGAGAGGTTCAACAGCATCTTTCAGTCCTGGCTCTTCGCCTGTGGGAGCAGAGTCCAATCATTCGTGCACTGAAAACTGGGCAGCCGGACGGCCTGGAGCAGGCATCAAGGATGTATTCAAATGCCCTTTGAGGTGGGAAAGCAAGGAGTGAGAGCAATAAAGGTGGCACCTTTGCGAAGCTTACCATGTGCAGAAGAGATCCAGCAGCATCATTCATTTGTGGCTCTTCGCCTGTGGGAGCAGAGTCCAATCATTCGTGCACTGAAAACTGGGCAGCTGGACGGCCTGGAGCAGGCATCAAGGATGTATTCAAATGCACGTTGAGGTGGGAAACAAGGACTGAGACCAATGCAGGTGCCACCGTTGCGAAGCTTGCCGTGTGCAGAACAGATCCAGCAGCATGTTTTAGCACTGGCTCTTCCCTGTGGCAGCAGAGTCCAATCATTCGTGCAATGAAAACTGGGCAGCCGGACGGCCTGGAGCAGGCATCAAGGATGTATTCAAATGCACTTTGAGGTTGGAAACAAGGAGTGAGACCAATGCAGCTGGCACCTTTTCGAAGCTTACCATGTGCAGAAGAGGTCCAGCAGCACTTTTCATTCCTGGCCCTCTCCCTGTGGTAGGAGAGTGCAATCATTCGTGCACTGAAAACTTGGCAGCCGGCCAGCCTGGAGCAGGCATCAAGGATGTATTCAAATGCACTTTGAGGTGGGAAAGCAAGGAGTGAGAGCAATACAGGTGGCACCGTTGCAAAGCTTTCCGTGTGCAGAATAGGTCCAGCAGCATCTTTCAGTCCTGGCACTTCGCCTGTGGCAGCACAGTCCAATCATTCGTGCACTGAAAACTGGGCAGCAGGACGGCCTGGAGCAGGCATCAAGGATGTATTCAAATGCCCTTTGAGGTGGGAAAGCAAGGAGTGAGAGCAATAAAGGTGGCACCTTTGCGAAGCTTACCATGTGCAGAGGAGATCCAGCAGCATCATTCATTTGTGGCTCTTTGCCTGTGGGAGCAGAGTCAAATCATTCGTGCACCGAAAACTGGGCAGACGGACGGCCTGGGGCAGGCATCAAGGATGTATTCAAATGCACTTTGAGGTGGGAAAGAAATGACTGAGAGCAATACAGGTGGCACCGTTGCAAAGCTTACCGTGTGCAGAACAGATCCAGCAGCATGTTTTAGCACTGGCTCTTCGCCTGTGGCAGCAGAGTCCAATCATTCGTGCACTGAAAACTGGGCAGCCGGACGGCATGGAGCAGGCATCAAGGATGTATTCAAATGCACTTTGAGGTTGGAAACAAGGAGTGAGACCAATGCAGGTGGCACCTTTTCGAAGCTTACCATGTGCAGAAGAGATCCAGCAGCATCATTCATTTGTGGCTCTTCGCCTGTGGGAGCAGAGTCCAATCATTCGTGCACTGAAAACTGGTTAGCCTTACGGCCTGGAGCGGGCATCAAGGATGTATTCAAATGCACTTTGAGGTGGGAAAGCAAGGAGTGAGAGCAATACAGGTGGCACCGTTGCGAAGCTTACCGTGTGCACAAGAGGTCCAGCAGCAACTTTCAGTCCTGGCTCTTCGCCTGTCGGAGCGGAGTCCAAACATTCGTGCCCTGAAACCTGGGCAGCCGGCCAGCCTGGAGGAGGCATCAAGGATGTATTCAAATGCACTTTGAGGTGGGAAAGCAAGGAGTGAGAGCAATACAGGTGGCACCGTTGCGAAGCTTACCATGTGCAGGAGAGGTTCAGCAGCATCTTTCAGTCCTGGCTCTTCGCCTGTGGGAGCAGAGTCCAATCATTCGTGCACAGAAAATTGGGCAGCCGGACGGCCGGGAGCAGGCATCAAGGATGTATTCAAATGCACTTTGAGGTGGGAAAGCAAGGAGTGAGAGCAATACAGGTGGCACCGTTGCAAAGCTTACCATGTGCAGAAGAGGTCCAGCAGCACTTTTCATTCCTGGCCCTTTCCCTGTGGAAGCAGAGTCCAATCATTCGTGCACTGAAAATTGGGCAGAAGGACGGCCTGGAGCAGGCATCAAGGATGTATTCAAATGCACTTTGAGGTGGGAAAGCAAGGAGCGAGAGCAATACAGGTGGCACCGTTGCGAAGCTTACCGTGTGCAGGAGAGGTCCAGCAGCAACTTTCAGTCCTGGCTCTTCGCCTGTCGGAGCGGAGTCCAAACATTCGTGCCCTGAAACCTGGGCAGCCGGCCAGCCTGGAGCAGGCATCAAGGATGTATTCAAATGCACTTTGAGGTGGGAAAGCAAGGAGTGAGAGCAATACAGGTGGCACCGTTGCGAAGCTTACCATGTGCAGGAGAGGTTCAGCAGCATCTTTCAGTCCTGGCTCTTCGCCTGTGGGAGCAGAGTCCAATCATTCGTGCACTGAAAACTGGGCAGCCGGACGGCCTGGAGCAGGCATCAAGGATGTATTCAAATGCACTTTGAGGTTGGAAACAAGGAGTGAGACCAATGCAGGTGGCACCGTTGCGAAGCTTGCTGTGTGCAGAACAGATCCAGCAGCATGTTTTAGCACTGGCTCTTCCCTGTGGCAGCAGAGTCCAATCATTCGTGCAATGAAAACTGGGCAGCCGGACGGCCTGGAGCAGGCATCAAGGATGTATTCAAATGCACTTTGAGGTTGGAAACAAGGAGTGAGACCAATGCAGGTGGCACCTTTTCGAAGCTTACCATGTGCAGAAGAGGTCCAGCAGCACTTTTCATTCCTGGCCCTCTCCCTGTGGTAGGAGAGTCCAATCATTCGTGCACTAAAAACTGGGCAGCCGGACGGCCTGGAGCAGGCATCAAGGATGTATTCAAATGCACTTTGAGGTGGGAAAGCAAGGAGTGAGAGCAATACAGGTGGCACCTTTTCGAAGCTTACCATGTGCAGAAGAGATCCAGCAGCATCATTCATTTGTGGCTCTTCGCCTGTGGGAGCAGAGTCCAATCATTCGTGCACTGAAAACTGGGCAGCCTTACGGCCTGGAGCGGGCATCAAGGATGTATTCAAATGCACTTTGAGGTGGGAAAGCAAGGAGTGAGAGCAATACAGGTGGCACCGTTGCAAAGCTTACCGTGTGCAGAAGAGATCCAGCAGCATCTTTCTCTCCTGGCTCTTCGCCTGTGGGAGCAGAGTGCAATCATTCGTGCACTGAAAACTTGGCAGCCGGCCAGCCTGGAGCAGGCATCAAGGATGTATTCAAATGCCCTTGGAGGTGGGAAAGCAAGGAGTGAGAGCAATACAGGTGGCACCGTTGCAAAGCTTTCCGTGTGCAGAAGAGGTCCAGCAGCATCTTTCAGTCCTGGCACTTCGCCTGTGGCAGCACAGTCCAATCATTCGTGCACTGAAAACTGGGCAGCCGGACGGCCTGGAGCAGGCATCAAGGATGTATTCAAATGCCCTTTGAGGTGGGAAAGCAAGGAGTGAGAGCAATAAAGGTGGCACCTTTGCGAAGCTTACCATGTGCAGAGGAGATCCAGCAGCATCATTCATTTGTGGCACTTTGCCTGTGGGAGCAGGGTCCAATCATTCGTGCACCGAAAACTGGGCAGCCGGACGGCATGGAGCAGGCATCAAGGATGTATTCAAATGCACTTTGAGGTTGGAAACAAGGAGTGAGACCAATGCAGGTGGCAACTTTGCAAAGCTTACCATGTGCAGAAGAGGTCCAGCAGCACTTTTCATTCCTGGCCCTTTCCCTGTAGAAGCAGAGTGCAATCATTCGTGCACTGAAAATTGGGCAGCCGGACGGCCTGGAGCAGGCATCAAGGATGTATTCAAATGCACTTTGAGGTGGGAAAGCAAGGAGTGAGAGCAATATAGGTGGCACCGTTGCAAAGCTTACCATGTGCAGAAGAGGTCCAGCAGCACTTTTCATTCCTGGCCCTTTCCCTGTGGAAGCAGAGTCCAATCATTCGTGCACTGAAAATTGGGCTGCCGGACGGCCTGGAGCAGGCATCAAGGATGTATTCAAATGCACTTTGAGGTGGGAAAGCAAGGAGTGAGAGCAATACAGGTGGCACCGTTGCGAAGCTTACCGTGTGCAGGAGAGGTCCAGCAGCAACTTTCAGTCCTGGCTCTTCGCCTGTGGGAGCAGAGTCCAATCATTCGTGCACAGAAAACTGGGCAGCCGGACGGCCTGGAGCAGGCATCAAGGATGTATTCAAACGCACTTTGAGGTGGGAAAGCAAGGAGTGAGAGCAATACAGGTGGCACCGTTGCAAAGCTTACCATGTGCAGAAGAGGTCCAGCTGCACTTTTCATTCCTGGCCCTTTCCCTGTGGAAGCAGAGTCCAATCATTCGTGCACTGAAAATTGGGCTGCCGGACGGCCTGGAGCACGCATCAAGGATGTATTCAAATGCACTTTGAGGTGGGAAAGCAAGGAGTGAGAGCAATACAGGTGGCACCGTTGCGAAGCTTACCCTGTGCAGGAGAGGTCCAGCAGCAACTTTCAGTCCTGGCTCTTCGCCTGTCGGAGCGGAGTCCAAACATTCGTGCCCTGAAACCTGGGCAGCCGGCCAGCCTGGAGCAGGCATCAAGGATGTATTCAAATGCCCTTTGAGGTGGGAAAGCAAGGAGTGAGAGCAATACAGGTGGCACCGTTGCGAAGCTTACCATGTGCAGGAGAGGTCCAGCAGCATCTTTCAGTCCTGGCTCTTCGCCTGTGGGAGCAGAGTCCAATCATTCGTGCACTGAAAACTGGGCAGCCGGACGGCCTGGAGCAGGCATCAAGGATGTATTCAAATGCACTTTGAGGTTGGAAACAAGGAGTGAGACCAATGCAGGTGGCACCGTTGCGAAGCTTGCCGTGTGCAGAACAGATCCAGCAGCATGTTTTAGCACTGGCTCTTCCCTGTGGGAGCAGAGTCCAATCATTCGTGCACTGAAAACTGGGCAGCCGGACGGCCTGGAGCAGGCATCAAGGATGTATTCAAATGCACTTTGAGGTTGGAAACAAGGAGTGAGACCAATGCAGGTGGCACCTTTTCGAAGCTTACCATGTGCAGAAGAGGTCCAGCAGCACTTTTCATTCCTGGCCCTCTCCCTGTGGTAGGAGAGTCCAATCATTCGTGCACTAAAAACTGGGCAGCCGGACGGCCTGGAGCAGGCATCAAGGATGTATTCAAATGCACTTTGAGGTGGGAAAGCAAGGAGTGAGAGCAATACAGGTGGCACCTTTTCGAAGCTTACCATGTGCAGAAGAGATCCAGCAGCATCATTCATTTGTGGCTCTTCGCCTGTGGGAGCAGAGTCCAATCATTCGTGCACTGAAAACTGGGCAGCCTTACGGCCTGAAGCGGGCATCAAGGATGTATTCAAATGCACTTTGAGGTGGGAAAGCAAGGAGTGAGAGCAATACAGGTGGCACCGTTGCGAAGCTTACCGTGTGCAGAAGAGATCCAGCAGCATCTTTCTCTCCTGGCACTTCGCCTGTGGGAGCAGAGTGCAATCATTCGTGCACTGAAAACTTGGCAGCCGGCCAGCCTGGAGCAGGCATCAAGGATGTATTCAAATGCCCTTGGAGGTGGGAAAGCAAGGAGTGAGAGCAATACAGGTGGCACCGTTGCAAAGCTTTCCGTGTGCAGAAGAGGTCCAGCTGCATCTTTCAGTCCTGGCACTTCGCCTGTGGCAGCACAGTCCAATCATTCGTGCACTGAAAACTGGGCAGCAGGACGGCCTGGAGCAGGCATCAAGGATGTATTCAAATGCCCTTTGAGGTGGGAAAGCAAGGAGTGAGAGCAATAAAGGTGGCACCTTTGCGAAGCTTACCATGTGCAGAAGAGATCCAGCAGCATCATTCATTTGTGGCTCTTTGCCTGTGGGAGCAGGGTCCAATCATTCGTGCACCGAAAACTGGGCAGCCGGACGGCCTGGGGCAGGCATCAAGGATGTATTCAAATGCACTTTGAGGTGGGAAAGAAATGACTGAGAGCAATACAGGTGGCACCGTTGCGAAGCTTACCATGTGCAGGAGAGGTTCAGCAGCATCTTTCAGTCCTGGCTCTTCGCCTGTGGGAGCAGAGTCCAATCATTCGTGCACTGAAAACTGGGCAGCCGGACGGCCTGGAGCAGGCATCATGGATGTATTCAAATGCACTTTGAGGTGGGAAAGCAAGGAGTGAGAGCAATACAGGTGTCACCTTTGCGAAGCTTACCATGTGCAGAGGAGATCCAGCAGCATCATTCATTTGTGGCTCTTTGCCTGTGGGAGCAGAGTCCAATCATTCGTGCACCGAAAACTGGGCAGCCGGACGGCCCGGGGCAGGCATCAAGGATGTATTCAAATGCACTTTCAGGTGGGAAAGAAATGACTGAGAGCAATACAGGTGGCACCGTTGCGAAGCTTACCGTGTGCAGAACAGATCCAGCAGCATGTTTTAGCACTGGCCCTTTGCCTGTGGCAGGAGAGTGCAATCATTCGTGCACTGAAAACTGGGCAGCCGGACGGCATGGAGCAGGCATCAAGGATGTATTCAAATGCACTTTGAGGTTGGAAACAAGGAGTGAGACCAATGCAGGTGGCAACTTTGCAAAGCTTACCATGTGCAGAAGAGGTCCAGCAGCACTTTTCATTCCTGGCCCTTTCCCTGTGGAAGCAGAGTCCAATCATTCGTGCACTGAAAATTGGGCAGCCGGACGGCCTGGAGCAGGCATCAAGGATGTATTCAAATGCGCTTTGAGGTGGGAAAGCAAGGAGTGAGAGCAATACAGGTGGCACCGTTGCGAAGCTTACCGTGTGCAGGAGAGGTCCAGCAGCAACTTTCAGTCCTGGCTCTTCGCCTGTGGGAGCGGAGTCCAAACATTCGTGCCCTGAAACCTGGGCAGCCGGCCAGCCTGGAGCAGGCATCAAGGATGTATTCAAATGCACTTTGAGGTGGGAAAGCAAGGAGTGAGAGCAATACAGGTGGCACCGTTGCGAAGCTTACCATGTGCAGGAGAGGTTCAGAAACATCTTTCAGTCCTGGCTCTTCGCCTGTGGGGGCAGAGTCCAATCATTCGTGCACTGAAAACTGGGCAGCCGGACGGCATGGAGCAGGCATCAAGGATGTATTCAAATGCACTTTGAGGTTGGAAACAAGGAGTGAGACCAATGCAGGTGGCAACTTTGCAAAGCTTACCATGTGCAGAAGAGGTCCAGCAGCACTTTTCATTCCTGGCCCTTTCCCTGTGGAAGCAGAGTCCAATCATTCGTGCACTGAAATTGGGCAGCCGGACGGCCTGGAGCAGGAATCAGGGATGTATTCAAATGCACTTTGAGGTGGGAAAGCAAGGAGTGAGAGCAATACAGGTGGCACCGTTGCGAAGTTTACCGCGTGCAGAAGAGGTCCAGCAGCATCTTTCTCTCCTGGCACTTCGCCTGTGGGAGCAGAGTGCAATCATTCGTGCACTGAAAACTTGGCGGCCGGCCAGCCTGGAGCAGGCATCAAGGATGTATTCAAATGCCCTTGGAGGTGGGAAAGCAAGGAGTGAGAGCAATACAGGTGGCACCGTTGCAAAGCTTTCCGTGTGCAGAAGAGGTCCAGCAGCATCTTTCAGTCCTGGCACTTCGCCTGTGGCGGCACAGTCCAATCATTCGTGCACTGAAAACTGGGCAGCAGGACGGCCTGGAGCAGGCATCAAGGATGTATTCAAATGCCCTTTGAGGTGGGAAAGCAAGGAGTGAGAGCAATAAAGGTGGCACCTTTGCGAAGCTTACCATGTGCAGATGAGATCCAGCAGCATCATTCATTTGTGGCTCTTTGCCTGTGGGAGCAGAGTCCAATCATTCGTGCACTGAAAACTGGGCAGCCGGACGGCATGGAGCAGGCATCAAGGATGTATTCAAATGCACTTTGAGGTTGGAAACAAGGAGTGAGACCAATGCAGGTGGCAACTTTGCAAAGCTTACCATGTGCACAAGAGGTCCAGCAGCACTTTTCATTCCTGGCCCTTTCCCTGTGGAAGCAGAGTCCAATCATTCGTGCACTGAAAATTGGGCAGCCGGACGGCCTGGAGCAGGCATCAAGGATGTATTCAAATGCCCGTTGAGGTGGGAAAGCAACGAGTGAGAGCAATACAGGTGTCACCGTTGCAAAGCTTACCGTATGCAGAAGAGATCCAGCAGCATCTTTCAGACCTGGCTCTTCGCCTGTGGGAGCAGAGTCCAATCATTCGTGCACTGAAAATTGGGCAGCCGGACGGCCTGGAGCAGGCATCAAGGATGTATTCAAATGCACTTTGAGGTGGGAAAGCAAGGAGTGAGAGCAATACAGGTGGCACAGTTGCGAAGCTTACCATGTGCAGGAGAGGTTCAGAAGCATCTTTCAGTCCTGGCTCTTCGCCTGTCGGAGCGGAGTCCAAACATTCGTGCCCTGAAACCTGGGCAGCCGGCCAGCCTGGAGCAGGCATCAAGGATGTATTCAAATGCACTTTGAGGTGGGAAATCAAGGAGTGAGAGCAATACAGGTGGCACCGTTGCAAAGCTTTCTGTGTGCAGAAGAGGTCCAGCAGCATCTTTCAGTCCTGGCTCTTCGCCTGTGGCAGGAGATTCCAATCATTCGTGCACTGAAAACTGGGCAGCAGGACGGCCTGGAGCAGGCATCATGGATGTATTGAAATGCACTTTGAGGTGGGAAAGCAAGGAGTGAGAGCAATAGAGGTGGCACCTTTGCGAAGCTTACAATGTGCTGAAGAGATCCAGCAGCATCATTCATTTGTGGCTCTTCGCCTGTGGGAGCAGAGTCCAATCATTCGTGCACTGAAAACTGGGCAGCCGGACGGCCTGGAGCAGGCATCAAGGATGTATTCAAATGCACTTTGAGGTGGGAAACAAGGAGTGAGACCAATGCAGGTGGCACCGTTTCGAAGCTTACCGTGTGCAGAAGAGATCCAGCAGCATCTTTCAGTCCTGGCACTTCGCCTGTGGCAGCAGAGTCCAATCATTCGTGCGCTGAAAACTGGGCAGCTGGCCAGCCTGGAGCAGGCATCAAGGATGTATTCAAATGCCCTTGGAGGTGGGAAAGCAAGAAGTGAGAGCAATACAGGTGGCACCGTTGCAAAGCTTTCTGTGTGCAGAAGAGGTCCAGCAGCATCTTTCAGTCCTGGCACTTCGCCTGTGTAAGCAGAGTCCAATCATTCGTACACTGAAAACTGGGCAGCAGGACGGCCTGGAGCAGGCATCAATGATGTATTCAAATGCACTTTGAGGTGGGAAAGCAAGGAGTGAGAGCAATGCAGGTGGCACCTTTGCGAAGCTTACCATGTGCAGAAGAGATCCAGCAGCATCATTCATTTGTGGCTCTTCGCCTGTGGGAGCAGAGTCCAATCATTCGTGCACTGAAAACTGGGCAGCCGGACGGCATGGAGCAGGCATCAAGGATATATTCAAATGCACTTTGAGGTGGGAAATCAAGGAGTGAGACCAATGCAGGTGGCACCGTTGCGCAGCTTACCGTATGCAGAAGAGATCCAGCAGCATCTTTCAGTCCTGGCACTTCGCCTGTGGGAGCAGAGTGCAATCATTCGTGCACTGAAAATTTGGCAGCAGGCCAGCCTGGAGCAGGCATCAAGGATGTATTCAAATGCCCTTGGAGGTGGGAAAGCAAGGAGTGAGAGCAATAAAGGTGGCACCTTTGCAAAGCTTACCATGTGCAGAAGAGGTCCAGCAGCACTTTTCATTCCTGGCCCTTTCCCTGTGGAAGCAGAGTGCAATCATTCGTGCACTGAAAACTGGGCGGCCAGACGGCCTGGAGCAGGCATCAAGGATGTATTCAAATGCCCGTTGAGGTGGGAAAGCAACGAGTGAGAGCAATACAGGTGTCACCGTTGCAAAGCTTACCGTATGCAGAAGAGATCCAGCAGCATCTTTCAGTCCTGGCTCTTCGCCTGTGGGAGCAGAGTCCAATCATTCGTGCACTGAAAATTGGGCAGCCGGACGGCCTGGAGCAGGCATCAAGGATGTATTCAAATGCACTTTGAGGTGGGAAAGCAAGGAGTGAGAGCAATACAGGTGGCACCGTTGCGAAGGTTACCATGTGCAGGAGAGGTTCAGAAGCATCTTTCAGTCCTGGCTCTTCGCCTGTGGGAGCAGAGTAAAATCATTCGTGCACTGAAAACTGGGCAGCCGGACGGCCTGGAGCAGGCATCATGGATGTATTCAAATGCACTTTGAGGTGGGAAAGCAAGGAGTGAGAGCAATACAGGTGGCACCTTTGCGAAGCTTACCATGTGCAGAAGAGATCCAGCAGCATCATTCATTTGTGGCTCTTCGCCTGTGGCAGGAGAGTCCAATCATTCGTGCACTGAAAACTGGGCAGCCGGACGGCCTGGAGCAGGCATCAAGGATGTATTCAAATGCACTTTGAGGTTGGAAACAAGGAGTGAGAGCAATACAGGTGGCACCTTTTCGAAGCTTACCATGTGCAGAAGAGATCCAGCAGCATCATTCATTTGTGGCTCTTCGCCTGTGGGAGCAGAGTCCAATCATTCGTGCACTGAAAACTGGGCAGCCTTACGGCCTGGAGCGGGCATCAAGGATGTATTCAAATGCACTTTGAGGTGGGAAAGCAAGGAGTGAGAGCAATACAGGTGGCACCGTTGCGAAGTTTACCGCGTGCAGAAGAGGTCCAGCAGCATCTTTCAGTCCTGGCACTTCGCCTGTGGGAGCAGAGTGCAATCATTCGTGCACTGAAAACTTGGCAGCCGGCCAGCCTGGAGCAGGCATCAAGGATGTATTCAAATGCCCTTGGAGGTGGGAAAGCAAGGAGTGAGAGCAATACAGGTGGCACCGTTGCAAAGTTTTCCGTGTGCAGAAGAGGTCCAGCAGCATCTTTCAGTCCTGGCACTTCGCCTGTGGCAGCACAGCCCAATCATTCGTGCACTGAAAACTGGGCAGCAGGACGGCCTGGAGCAGGCATCAAGGATGTATTCAAATGCACTTTGAGGTGGGAAAGCAAGGAGTGAGAGCAATAAAGGTGGCACCTTTGCGAAGCTTACCATGTGCAGAGGAGATCCAGCAGCATCATTCATTTGTGGCTCTTTGCCTGTGGTAGCAGAGTCCAATCATTCGTGCACCGAAAACTGGGCAGCCGGACGGCCTGGGGCAGGCATCAAGGATGTATTCAAATGCACTTTGAGGTGGGAAAGAAATGACTGAGAGCAATACAGGTGGCACCGTTGCGAAGCTTACCGTGTGCAGAACAGATCCAGCAGCATGTTTTAGCACTGGCTCTTCGCCTGTGGCAGCAGAGTCCAATCATTCGTGCACTGAAAACTGGGCAGCCGGGCGGCCTGGAGCAGGCATCAGGGATGTATTCAAATGCACTTTGAGGTTGGAAACAAGGAGTGAGACCAATGCAGGTGGCAACTTTGCAAAGCTTACCATGTGCAGAAGAGGTCCAGCAGCACTTTTCATTCCTGGCCCTTTCCCTGTGGAAGCAGAGTGCAATCATTCGTGCACTGAAAACTGGGCAGCCGGACGGCCTGGAGCAGGCATCAAGGATGTATTCAAATGCCCGTTGAGGAGGGAAAGCAACGAGTGAGAGCAATACAGGTGTCACCGTTGCAAAGCTTACCGTATGCAGAAGAGATCCAGCAGCATCTTTCAGTCCTGGCTCTTCGAATGTGGGAGCAGAGTCCAATCATTCGTGCACTGAAAATTGGGCAGCCGGACGGCCTGGAGCAGGCATCATGGATGTATTCAAATGCACTTTGAGGTGGGAAAGCAAGGAGTGAGAGCAATACAGGTGGCACCTTTGCGAAGCTTACCATGTGCAGAAGAGATCCAGCAGCATCTTTCAGTCCTGGCTCTTCGCCTGTGGGAGCAGAGTCCAATCATTCGTGCACTGAAAACTGGGCAACCGGACGGCCTGGAGCAGGCATCAAGGATGTATTCAAATGCACTTGGAGGTGGGAAAGCAAGGAGTGAGAGCAATACAGGTGGCACCGTTTCAAAGCTTTCTCTGTGCAGAAGAGGTCCAGCAGCATCTTTCAGTCCTGGCTCTTCTCCTGTGGCAGGAGAGTCCAGTCATTCGTGCACAGAAAACTGGGCAGCCGGACGGCCTGGAGCGGGCATCAAGGATGTATTCAAATGCCCTTTGAGGTGGGAAAGCAAGGAGTGAGTGCAATACAGGTGGCACCGTTGCAAAGCTTACCGTATCCAGAAGAGATCCAGCAGCATCTTTCACTCCTGGCTCTTCGCCTGTGGCAGCAGAGTCCAATCATTCGTGCACCTAAAACTGGGCAGACGGACGGCCTGGAGCAGGCGTCAAGTATGCATTCAAATGCACTTTGAGGTGGGAAAGCAAGGAGTGAGAGCAATACAGGTGGCACCGTTGCAAAGCTTACAGTATGCAGAAGAGTTCCAGCAGCATCTTTCAGTCCTGGCTCTTCGCCTGTGGCAGCAGAGTCCAATCATTCGTGCACTGAAAACTGGGCAGCAGGACGGCCTGGAGCAGGCATCAAGGATGTATTCAAATGCACTTTGAGGTGGGAAACAAGGAGTGAGACCAATGCAGGTGGCAACTTTTCGAAGCTTACCATGTGCAGAAGAGGTCCAGCAGCACTTTTCATTCCTGGCCCTTTCCCTGTGGAAGCAGAGTGCAATCATTCGTGCACTGACAACTGGGCAGCTGGACGGCCTGGAGCGGGCATCAAGGATGTATTCAAATGCACTTTGAGGTGGGAAAGCAAGGAGTGAGAGCAATACAGGTGGCACCGTTGCGAAGTTTACCGCGTGCAGAAGAGTTCCAGCAGCATCTTTCAGTCCTGGCACTTCGCCTGTGGGAGCAGAGTGCAATCATTCCTGCACTGAAAACTTGGCAGATGGCCAGCCTGGAGCAGGCATCAAGGATGTATTCAAATGCCCTTGGAGGTGGGAAAGCAAGGAGTGAGAGCAATACAGGTGGCACCGTTGCAAAGCTTTCCGTGTGCAGAAGAGGTCCAGCAGCATCTTTCAGTCCTGGCACTTCGCCTGTGGCAGCACAGTCCAATCATTCGTGCACTGAAAACTGGGCAGCCGGACGGCCTGGAGCAGGCATCAAGGATGTATTCAAATGCACTTTGAGGTTGGAAACAAGGAGTGAGACCAATGCAGGTGGCAACGTTGCAAAGCTTACCGTGTGCAGAAGAGGTCCAGCAGCACTTTTCATTCCTGGCCCTTTCCCTGTGGAAGCAGAGTGCAATCATTCGTGCACTGAAAACTGGGCGGCCGGACGGCCTGGAGCAGGCATCAAGGATGTATTCAAATGCCCGTTGAGGTGGGAAAGCAACGAGTGAGAGCAATACAGGTGGCACCGTTGCAAAGCTTACCGTATGCAGAAGAGATCCAGCAGCATCTTTCAGTCCTGGCTCTTCGCCTGTGGGAGCAGAGTCCAATCATTCGTGCACTGAAAATTGGGCAGCCGGACGGCCTGGAGCAGGCATCAAGGATGTATTCAAATGCCCTTTGAGGTGGGAAAGCAAGGAGTGAGAGCAATACAGGTGGCACTTTTGCGAAGCTTACCATGTGCAGAAGAGATCCAGCAGCATCATTCATTTGTGGCTCTTCGCCTGTGGGAGCAGAGTCCAATCATTCGTGCACTGAAAACTGGGCAGCCGGACGGCCTGGAGCAGGCATCAAGGATGTATTCAAATGCACTTTGAGGTGGGAAATCAAGGAGTGAGAGCAATACAGGTGGCACCGTTGCGAAGCTTACCGTGTGCAGGAGAGGTCCAGCAGCAACTTTCAGTCCTGGCTCTTCGCCTGTCGGAGCGGAGTCCAAACATTCGTGCCCTGAAACCTGGGCAGCCGGCCAGCCTGGAGCAGGCATCAAGGATGTATTCAAATGCACTTTGAGGTGGGAAACAAGGAGTGAGACCAATGCAGGTGGCACCGTTGCGAAGCTTACCGTGTGCAGAACAGATCCAGCAGCATGTTTTAGCACTGGCCCTTCGCCTGTGGCAGCAAAGTCCAATCATTCGTGCACTGAAAACTGGGCAGCCGGACGGCCTGGAGCAGGCATCAAGGATGTATTCAAATGCACTTTTAGGTTGGAAACAAGGAGTGAGACCAATGCAGGTGGCAACTTTGCAAAGCTTACCATGTGCAGAAGAGGTCCAGCAGCACTTTTCATTCCTGGCCCTTTCCCTGTGGAAGCAGTGTGCAATCATTCGTGCACTGAAAACTGGGCGGCCGGACGGCCTGGAGCAGGCATCAAGGATGTATTCAAATGCCCTTTGAGGTGGGAAAGCAACGAGTGAGAGCAATACAGGTGGCACCGTTGCAAAGCTTACCGTATGCAGAAGAGATCCAGCAGCATCTTTCATTCCTGGCTCTTCGCCTGTGGCAGGAGAGTCCAATCATTCGTGCACTGAAAACTGGGCATCCGGACGGCCTGGAGCAGGCATCATGGATGTATTCAAATGCACTTTGAGGTGGGAAAGCAAGGAGTGAGAGCAATACAGGTGGCACCTTTGCGAAGCTTTCTGTGTGCAGAAGAGATCCAGCAGCATCATTCATTTGTGGCTCTTCGCCTGTGGGAGCAGAGTCCAATCATTCGTGCACTGAAAACTGGGCAGCTGGACGGCCTGGAGCAGGCATCAAGGATGTATTCAAATGCCCTTTGAGGTGGGAAAGCAAGGAGTGAGAGCAATACAGGTGGCACCGTTGCAAAGCTTACCGTATGCAGAAGAGATAAAGCAGCATCTTTCAGTCCTGGCTCTTCGCCTGTGGGAGCAGAGTCCAATCATTCGTGCACTGAAAATTGGGCAGCCGGACGGCCTGGAGCAGGCATCAAGGATGTATTCAAATGCACTTTGAGGTGGGAAATCAAGGAGTGAGAGCAATACAGGTGGCACCGTTGCGAAGCTTACCGTGTGCAGGTGAGGTCCAGCAGCAACTGTCAGTCCTGGCTCTTCGCCTGTCGGAGAGGAGTCCAAACATTCGTGCCCTGAAACCTGGGCAGCCGGCCAGCCTGAGCAGGCATCAAGGATGTATTCAAATGCACTTTGAGGTGGGAAACAAGGACTGAGACCAATGCAGGTGGCAGCGTTGCGAAGCTTGCCGTGTGCAGAACAGATCCAGCAGCATGTTTTAGCACTGGCTCTTCCCTGTGGCAGCAGAGTCCAATCATTCGTGCACTGAAGATTGGGCAGCCGGACGGCCTGGAGCAGGCATCAAGGATGTATTCAAATGCACTTTGAGGTGGGAAAGCAAGGAGTGAGAGCAATACAGGTGGCACCGTTGCGAAGCTTTCTCTTTGCGGAAGAGGTCCAGCAGCACTTTTCATTCCTGGCCCTTTCCCTGTGGAAGCAGAGTGCAATCATTCGTGCACTGAAAACTGGGCGGCCGGATGGCCTGGAGCAGGCATCAAGGATGTATTCAAATGCCCTTTGAGGTCGGAAAGCAAGGAGTGAGAGCAATACAGGTGGCACCGTTGCGAAGCTTACCTTGTGCAGGAGAGGTCCAGCAGCATCTTTCAGTCCTGGCTCTTCGCCTGTCGGAGCGGAGTCCAAACATTCCTGCCCTGAAACCTGGGCAGCTGGCCAGCCTGGAGCAGGCATCAAGGATGTATTCAAATGCCCTTGGAGGTGGGAAAGCAAGGAGTGAGAGCAATACAGGTGGCACCGTTGCAAAGCTTTCTGTGTGCAGAAGAGGTCCAGCAGCATCTTTCAATCCTGGCTCTTCGCCTGTGTAAGCAGCGTCCAATCATTCGTGCACTGAAAACTGGGCAGCAGGACGGCCTGGAGCAGGCATCAAGGATGTATTCAAATGCCCTTTGAGGTGGGAAAGCAAGGAGTGAGTGCAATACAGGTGGCACCTTTGCGAAGCTTACCATGTGCAGAAGAGATCCAGCAGCATCATTCATTTGTGGCTCTTCGCCTGTGGGAGCAGAGTCCAATCATTCGTGCACAGAAAACTGGGCAGCCGGACGGCCTGGGGCAGCCATCAAGGATGTATTCAAATGCACTTTGAGGTGGGAAAGCAAGGAGTGAGAGCAATACAGGTGGCACCGTTGCGAAGCTTACCGTGTGCAGGAGAGGTCAAGCAGCCTCTTTCAGTCCTGGGTCTTCGCCTGTGGGAGCAGAGTGCAATCATTCGTGAACTGAAAACTGGGCAGCCGGACAGCCTGGAGCAGGCATCATGGATGTATTCAAATGCACTTTGAGGTGGGAAAGCAAGGAGTGAGAGCAATACAGGTGGCACCGTTGCAAAGCTTACCATGTGCAGAAGAGATCCAGAAGCATCTTACAATCCTGGCTCTTCGCCTGTGTTAGCAGCGTGCAATCATTCGTGCACTGACAACTGGGCAGCTGGACTTCCGGGAGGTGGCATCAAGGATGTATTCAAATGCCCTTTGAGGTGGGAAAGCAAGGAGTGAGAGCAATACAGGTGGCACCGTTGCAAATCTTTCTGTGTGCAGCAGAGGTCCAGCAGCATCTTTCAGTCCTGGCTCTTCGCCTGTGGGAGCAGAGTGCAATCATTCGTGCACTGAAAACTGGGCAGCCGGACGGCCTGGAGCCGGCATCAAGGATGTATTCAAATGCCCTTTGAGGTGGGAAAGCAAGGAGTGAGAGCAATACAGGTGGCACTTTTGCGAAGTTTACCGCGTGCAGAAGAGGTCCAGCAGCATCTTTCAGTCCTGGCTCTTCGCCTGTGGGAGCAGAGTCCAATCATTCGTGCACTGAAAACTGGGCAGCCGGACGGCCTGGAGCCGGCATCAAGGATGTATTCAAATGCACTTTGAGGTGGGAAAGCAAGGAGTGAGAGCAATACAGGTGGCACCGTTGCAAAGCTTGCCATGTGCAGAAGAGATCCAGCAGCATCTTCCAGTCCTGGCTGTTCGCCTGTGGGAGCAGATTGCAATCATTCGTGCACTGAAAACTGGGCAGCCGGACGGCCTGGAGCAGGCATCAAGGATGTATTCAAATGCCCTTTGAGGTGGGAAAGCAACGAGTGAGAGCAATACAGGTGGCACCGTTGCAAAGCTTACCGTATGCAGAAGAGATCCAGCAGCATCTTTCAGTCCTGGCTCTTCGCCTGTGGCAGGAGAGTGCAATCATTCGTGCACTGAAAACTGGGCAGCCGGACGGCCTGGAGCAGGCATCAAGGATGTATTCAAATGCACTTTGAGGTGGGAAACAAGGAGTGAGACCAATGCAGGTGGCACCGTTGCGAAGCTTACCGTGTGCAGAACAGATCCAGCAGCATGTTTTAGCACTGGCCCTTCGCCTGTGGCAGCAGAGTCTAATCATTCGTGCACTGAAAACTGGGCAGCCGGACGGCATGGAGGAGGCATCAAGGATGTATTCAAATGCACTTTGAGGTTGGAAACAAGGAGTGAGACAAATGCAGGTGGCAACTTTGCAAAGCTTACCATGTGCAGAAGAGGTCCAGCAGCACTTTTCATTCCTGGCCCTTTCCCTGTGGAAGCAGAGTGCAATCATTCGTGCACTGAAAACTGGGCGGCCGGACGGCCTGGAGCAGGCATCAAGGATGTATTCAAATGCCCTTTGAGGTGGGAAAGCAACGAGTGAGAGCAATACAGGTGGCACCGTTGCAAAGCTTACCGTATGCAGAAGAGATCCAGCAGCATCTTTCATTCCTGGCTCTTCGCCTGTGGTAGGAGAGTCCAATCATTCGTGCACTGAAAACTGGGCAGCCGGACGGCCTGGAGCAGGCATCATGGATGTATTCAAATGTACTTTGAGGTGGGAAAGCAAGGAGTGAGAGCAATGCAGGTGGCACCTTTGCGAAGCTTTCTGTGTGCAGAAGAGATCCAGCAGCATCATTCATTTGTGGCTCTTCGCCTGTGGGAGCAGAGTCCAATCATTCGTGCACTGAAAACTAAGCAGCTGGACGGCCTGGAGCTGGCATCAAGGATGTATTCAAATGCACTTTGAGGTTGGAAACAAGGAGTGAGACCAATGCAGGTGGCACCTTTTCGAAGCTTAGCATGTGCAGAAGAGGTCCAGCAGCACTTTTTATTCCTGGCCCTCTCCCTGTGGTAGGACAGTCCAATCATTCGTGCACTGAAAACTGGGCAGCCGGACGGCCTGGAGCAGGCATCAAGGATGTATTCAAATGCACTTTGAGGTGGAAAAGCAAGGAGTAAGAGCAATACAGGTGGCACCTTTGCGAAGCTTACCATGTGCAGAAGAGATCCAGCAACATCATTCATTTGTGGCTCTTCGCCTGTGGGAGCAGAGTCCAATCATTCGTGCACTGAAAACTGGGCAGCCGGACGGCCTGGAGCAGGCATCAAGGATGTATTCAAATGCCCTTTGAGGTGGGAAAGCAAGGAGTGAGAGCAATACAGGTGGCACCGTTGCAAAGCTTTCTGTGTGCAGAAGAGGTCCAGCAGCATCTTTCAGTCCTGGCTCTTCGCCTGTGTAAGCAGAGTCCAATCATTCGTGCACTGAAAACTGGGCAGCCGGACGGCCTGGAGCAGGCATCAAGGATGTATTCAAATGCACTTTGAGGTGGGAAAGCAAGGAGTGAGTGCAATACAGGTGGCACCTTTGCGAAGCTTACCATGTGCAGAAGAGATCCAGCAGCATCATTCATTTGTGGCTCTTCGCCTGTGGGAGCAGAGTCCAATCATTCGTGCACTGAAAACTGGGCAGCCGGACGGCCTGGAGCAGGCATCAAGGATGTATTCAAATGCACTTTGAGGTGGGAAAGCAAGGAGTGAGAGCAATACAGGTGGCACATTTGCGAAGTTTACCATGTGCAGAAGAGGTCCAGCAGCACGTTTCATTCCTGTCCCATTCCCTGTGGAAGCAGAGTGCAATCATTCGTGCACTGAAAACTGGGCGGCCGGACGGCCTGGAGCAGGCATCAAGGATGTATTCAAATGCCCTTTGAGGTGGGAAAGCAAGGAGTGAGAGCAATACAGGTGGCACCGTTGCGAACTTTACCGTATGCAGAAGAGGTCTAGCAGCATCTTTCAGTCCTGGCTCATCGCCTGTGGGAGCAGAGTCCAATCATTCGTGCACTGAAAACTGGGCGGCCGGACGGTCTGGAGCAGGCATCAAGGATGTATTCAAATGCCCTTTGAGGTGGGAAAGCAAGGAGTGAGAGCAATAAAGGTGGCACCGTTGCGAAGCTTGCCGTGTGCAGAACAGATCCAGCAGCATGTTTTAGCACTGGCTCTTCCCTGTGGCAGCAGAGTCCAATCATTCTTGCAATGAAAACTGGGCAGCCGGACGGCCTGGAGCAGGCATCAAGGATGTATTCAAATGCACTTTGAGGTTGGAAACAAGGAGTGAGACCAATGCAGGTGGCACCTTTTCGAAGCTTACCATGTGCAGAAGAGGTCCAGCAGCACTTTTCATTCCTGGCCCTCTCCCTGTGGTAGGAGAGTCCAATCATTCGTGCACTAAAAACTGGGCAGCCGGACGGCCTGGAGCAGGCATCAAGGATGTATTCAAATGCACTTTGAGGTGGGAAAGCAAGGAGTGAGAGCAATACAGGTGGCACCTTTTCGAAGCTTACCATGTGCAGAAGAGATCCAGCAGCATCATTAATTTGTGGCTCTTCGCCTGTGGGAGCAGAGTCCAATCATTCGTGCACTGAAAACTGGGCAGCCTTACGGCCTGGAGCGGGCATCAAGGATGTATTCAAATGCACTTTGAGGTGGGAAAGCAAGGAGTGAGAGCAATACAGGTGGCACCTTTGCGAAGCTTACCATGTGCAGACGAGATCCAGCTGCATCATTCATTTGTGGCACTTTGCCTGTGGGAGCAGGGTCCAATCATTCGTGCACCGAAAACTGGGCAGCAGGACGGCCTGGGGCAGGCATCAAGGATGTATTCAAATGCACTTTGAGGTGGGAAAGAAATGACTGAGAGCAATACAGGTGGCACCGTTGCGAAGCTTACCATGTGCAGGAGAGGTTCAGAAGCATCTTTCAGTCCTGGCTCTTCGCCTGTGGGAGCAGAGTCCAATCATTCGTGCACTGAAAACTGGGCAGCGGGACGGCCTGGAGCAGGCATCATGGATGTATTCAAATGCACTTTGAGGTGGGAAAGCAAGGAGTGAGAGCAATACAGGTGGCACCTTTGCGAAGCTTACCATGTGCAGAGGAGATCCAGCAGCATCATTCATTTGTGGCTCTTTGCCTGTGGGAGCAGAGTCCAATCATTCGTGCACCGAAAACTGGGCAGCCGGACGGCCTGGGGCAGGCATCAAGGATGTATTCAAATGCACTTTGAGGTGGGAAAGAAATGACTGAGAGCAATACAGGTGGCACCGTTGCGAAGCTTACCGTGTGCAGAACAGATCCAGCAGCATGTTTTAGCACTGGCTCTTCGCCTGTGGCAGCAGAGTCCAATCATTCGTGCACTGAAAACTGGGCAGCCGGACGGCATGGAGCAGGCATCAAGGATGTATTCAAATGCACTTTGAGGTTGGAAACAAGGAGTGAGACCAATGCAGGTGGCAACTTTGCAAAGCTTACCATGTGCACAAGAGGTCCAGCAGCACTTTTCATTCCTGGCCCTTTCCCTGTGGAAGCAGAGTCCAATCATTCGTGCACTGAAAATTGGGCAGCCGGACGGCCTGGAGCAGGCATCAAGGATGTATTCAAATGCACTTTGAGGTGGGAAAGCAAGGAGTGAGAGCAATACAGGTGGCACCGTTGCGAAGCTTACCGTGTGCAGGAGAGGTCCAGCAGCAACTTTCAGTCCTGGCTCTTCGCCTGTGGGAGCGGAGTCCAAACATTCGTGCCCTGAAACCTGGGCAGCCGGCCAGCCTGGAGCAGGCATCAAGGATGTATTCAAATGCACTTTGAGGTGGGAAAGCAAGGAGTGAGAGCAATACAGGTGGCACCGTTGCGAAGCTTACCATGTGCAGGAGAGGTTCAGAAGCATCTTTCAGTCCTGGCTCTTCGCCTGTGGGGGCAGAGTCCAATCATTCGTGCACTGAAAACCGGGCAGCCGGACGGCATGGAGCAGGCATCAAGGATGTATTCAAATGCACTTAGAGGTTGGAAACAAGAAGTGAGACCAATGCAGGTGGCAACTTTGCAAAGCTTACCATGTGCAGAAGAGGTCCAGCAGCACTTTTCATTCCTGGCCCTTTCCCTGTGGAAGCAGAGTCCAATCATTCGTGCACTGAAAATTGGGCAGCCGGACGGCCTGGAGCAGGAATCAGGGATGTATTCAAATGCACTTTGAGGTGGGAAAGCAAGGAGTGAGAGCAATACAGGTGGCACCGTTGCGAAGTTTACCGCGTGCAGAAGAGGTCCAGCAGCATCTTTCAGTCCTGGCACTTCGCCTGTGGGAGCAGAGTGCAATCATTCGTGCAATGAAAACTTGGCAGCCGGCCAGCCTGGAGCAGGAATCAAGGACGTATTCAAATGCCCTTGGAGGTGGGAAAGCAAGGAGTGAGAGCAATACAGGTGGCACCGTTGCAAAGCTTTCCGTGTGCAGAAGAGGTCCAGCAGCATCTTTCAGTCCTGGCACTTCGCCTGTGGCGGCACAGTCCAATCATTCGTGCACTGAAAACTGGGCAGCAGGACGGCCTGGAGCAGGCATCAAGGATGTATTCAAATGCCCTTTGAGGTGGGAAAGCAAGGAGTGAGAGCAATAAAGGTGGCACCTTTGCGAAGCTTACCATGTGCAGAGGAGATCCAGCAGCATCATTCATTTGTGGCTCTTTGCCTGTGTGAGCAGAGTCCAATCATTCGTGCACTGAAAACTGCGCAGGCGGACGGCATGGAGCAGGCATCAAGGATGTATTCAAATGCACTTTGAGGTTGGAAACAAGGAGTGAGACCAATGCAGGTGGCAACTTTGCAAAGCTTACCATGTGCACAAGAGGTCCAGCAGCACTTTTCATTCCTGGCCCTTTCCCTGTGGAAGCAGAGTCCAAACATTCGTGCCCTGAAACCTGGGAAGCCGGCCAGCCTGGAGCAGGCATCAAGGATGTATTCAAATGCACTTTGAGGTGGGAAAGCAAGGAGTGAGAGCAATACAGGTGGCACCGTTGCGAAGCTTACCATATGCAGGAGAGGTTCAACAGCATCTTTCAGTCCTGGCTCTTCGCCTGTGGGGGCAGAGTCCAATCATTCGTGCACTGAAAACTGGGCAGCCGGACGGCCTGGAGCAGGCATCAAGGATGTATTCAAATGCCCTTTGAGGTGGGAAAGCAAGGAATGAGAGCAATACAGGTGGCACCTTTGCGAAGCTTACCATGTGCAGAAGAGATCCAGCAGCATCATTCATTTGTGGCTCTTCGCCTGTGGGAGCAGAGTCCAATCATTCGTGCACTGAAAACTGGGCAGCTGGCCGGCCTGGAGCAGGCATCAAGGATGTATTCAAATGCACGTTGAGGTGGGAAACAAGGACTGAGACCAATGCAGGTGCCACCGTTGCGAAGCTTGCCGTGTGCAGAACAGATCCAGCAGCATGTTTTAGCACTGGCTCTTCCCTGTGGCAGCAGAGTCCAATCATTCGTGCAATGAAAACTGGGCAGCCGGACGGCCTGGAGCGGGCATCAAGGATGTATTCAAATGCACTTTGAGGTTGGAAACAAGGAGTGAGACCAATGCAGCTGGCACCTTTTCGAAGCTTACCATGTGCAGAAGAGGTCCAGCAGCACTTTTCATTCCTGGCCCTCTCCCTGTGGTAGGAGAGTGCAATCATTCGTGCACTGAAAACTTGGCAGCCGGCAAGCCTGGAGCAGGCATCAAGGATGTATTCAAATGCACTTTGAGGTGGGAAAGCAAGGAGTGAGAGCAATACAGGTGACACCGTTGCAAAGCTTTCCGTGTGCAGAAGAGGTCCAGCAGCATCTTTCAGTCCTGGCACATCGCCTGTGGCAGCACAGTCCAATCATTCGTGCACTGAAAACTGGGCAGCAGGACGGCCTGGAGCAGGCATCAAGGATGTATTCAAATGCCCTTTGAGGTGGGAAAGCAAGGAGTGAGAGCAATAAAGGTGGCACCTTTGCGAAGCTTACCATGTGCAGAGGAGATCCAGCAGCATCATTCATTTGTGGCTCTTTGCCTGTGGGAGCAGAGTCAAATCATTCGTGCACCGAAAACTGGGCAGGCGGACGGCCTGGGGAAGGCATCAAGGATGTATTCAAATGCACTTTGAGGTGGGAAAGAAATGACTGAGAGCAATACAGGTGGCACCGTTGCGAAGCTTACCGTGTGCAGAACAGATCCAGCAGCATGTTTTAGCACTGGCTCTTCGCCTGTGGCAGCAGAGTCCAATCATTCGTGCACTGAAAACTGGGCAGCCGGACGGCATGGAGCAGGCATCAAGGATGTATTCAAATGCACTTTGAGGTTGGAAACAAGGAGTGAGACCAATGCAGGTGGCAACTTTGCAAAGCTTACCATGTTCAGAAGAGGTCCAGCAGCACTTTTCATTCCTGGCCCTTTCCCTGTAGAAGCAGAGTGCAATCATTCGTGCACTGAAAATTGGGCAGCCGGACGGCCTGGAGCAGGCATCAAGGATGTATTCAAATGCACTTTGAGGTGGGAAAGCAAGGAGTGAGAGCAATACAGGTGGCACCGTTGCGAAGCTTACCATGTGCAGGAGAGGTTCAGCAGCATCTTTCAGTCCTGGCTCTTCGCCTGTGGGAGCAGAGTCCAATCATTCGTGCACAGAAAATTGGGCAGCCGGACGGCCAGGAGCAGGCATCAAGGATGTATTCAAATGCACTTTGAGGTGGGAAAGCAAGGAGTGAGAGCAATACAGGTGGCACCGTTGCGAAGCTTACCGTGTGCAGGAGAGGTCCAGCAGCAACTTTCAGTCCTGGCTCTTCGCCTGTGGGAGCAGAGTCCAATCATTCGTGCACTGAAAACTGGGCAGCCTTACGGCCTGGAGCGGGCATCAAGGATGTATTCAAATGCACTTTGAGGTGGGAAAGCAAGGAGTGAGAGCAATACAGGTGGCACCGTTGCGAAGCTTACCGTGTGCAGAAGAGATCCAGCAGCATCTTTCTCTCCTGGCACTTCGCCTGTGGGAGCAGAGTGCAATCATTCGTGCACTGAAAACTTGGCAGCCGGCCAGCCTGGAGCAGGCATCAAGGATGTATTCAAATGCCCTTGGAGGTGGGAAAGCAAGGAGTGAGAGCAATACAGGTGGCACCGTTGCAAAGCTTTCCGTGTGCAGAAGAGGTCCAGCAGCATCTTTCAGTCCTGGCACTTCGCCTGTGGCAGCACAGTCCAATCATTCGTGCACTGAAAACTGGGCAGCAGGACGGCCTGGAGCAGGCATCAAGGATGTATTCAAATGCCCTTTGAGGTGGGAAAGCAAGGAGTGAGAGCAATAAAGGTGGCACCTTTGCGAAGCTTACCATGTGCAGAGGAGATCCAGCTGCATCATTCATTTGTGGCACTTTGCCTGTGGGAGCAGGGTCCAATCATTCGTGCACCGAAAACTGGGCAGCCGGACGGCCTGGGGCAGGCATCAAGGATGTATTCAAATGCACTTTGAGGTGGGAAAGAAATGACTGAGAGCAATACAGGTGGCACCGTTGCGAAGCTTACCATGTGCAGGAGAGGTTCAGAAGCATCTTTCAGTCCTGGCTCTTCGCCTGTGGGAGCAGAGTCCAATCATTTGTGCACTGAAAACTGGGCAGCGGGACGGCCTGGAGCAGGCATCATGGATGTATTCAAATGCACTTTGAGGTGGGAAAGCAAGGAGTGAGAGCAATACAGGTGGCACCTTTGCGAAGCTTACCATGTGCAGAGGAGATCCAGCAGCATCATTCATTTGTGGCTCTTTGCCTGTGGGAGCAGAGTCCAATCAGTCGTGCACCGAAAACTGGGCAGCCGGACGGCCTGGGGCAGGCATCAAGGATGTATTCAAATGCACTTTGAGGTGGGAAAGAAATGACTGAGAGCAATACAGGTGGCACCGTTGCAAAGCTTACCGTGTGCAGAACAGATCCAGCAGCATGTTTTAGCACTGGCTCTTCGCCTGTGGCAGCAGAGTCCACTCATTCGTGCACTGAAAACTGGGCAGCCGGACGGCATAGAGCAGGCATCAAGGATGTATTCAAATGCACTTTGAGGTTGGAAACAAGGAGTGAGACCAATGCAGGTGGCAACTTTGCAAAGCTTACCATGTGCACAAGAGGTCCAGCAGCACTTTTCATTCCTGGCCCTTTCCCTGTGGAAGCAGAGTCCAATCATTCGTGCACTGAAAATTGGGCAGCCGGACGGCCTGGAGCAGGCATCAAGGATGTATTCAAATGCACTTTGAGGTGGGAAAGCAAGGAGTGAGAGCAATACAGGTGGCACCGTTGCGAAGCTTACCGTGTGCAGGAGAGGTCCAGCAGCAACTTTCAGTCCTGGCTCTTCGCCTGTGGGAGCGGAGTCCAAACATTCGTGCCCTGAAACCTGGGCAGCCGGCCAGCCTGGAGCAGGCATCAAGGATGTATTCAAATGCACTTTGAGGTGGGAAAGCAAGGAGTGAGAGCAATACAGGTGGCACCGTTGCGAAGCTTACCATGTGCAGGAGAGGTTCAGAAGCATCTTTCAGTCCTGGCTCTTCGCCTGTGGGGGCAGAGTCCAATCATTCGTGCACTGAAAACCGGGCAGCCGGACGGCATGGAGCAGGCATCAAGGATGTATTCAAATGCTCTTAGAGGTTGGAAACAAGAAGTGAGACCAATGCAGGTGGCAACTTTGCAAAGCTTACCATGTGCAGAAGAGGTCCAGCAGCACTTTTCATTCCTGGCCCTTTCCCTGTGGAAGCAGAGTCCAATCATTCGTGCACTGAAAATTGGGCAGCCGGACGGCCTGGAGCAGGAATCAGGGATGTATTCAAATGCACTTTGAGGTGGGAAAGCAAGGAGTGAGAGCAATACAGGTGGCACCGTTGCGAAGTTTACCGCGTGCAGAAGAGGTCCAGCAGCATCTTTCAGTCCTGGCACTTCGCCTGTGGGAGCAGAGTGCAATCATTCGTGCAATGAAAACTTGGCAGCCGGCCAGCCTGGAGCAGGCATCAAGGACGTATTCAAATGCCCTTGGAGGTGGGAAAGCAAGGAGTGAGAGCAATACAGGTGGCACCGTTGCAAAGCTTTCCGTGTGCAGAAGAGGTCCAGCAGCATCTTTCAGTCCTGGCACTTCGCCTGTGGCGGCACAGTCCAATCATTCGTGCACTGAAAACTGGGCAGCAGGACGGCCTGGAGCAGGCATCAAGGATGTATTCACATGCCCTTTGAGGTGGGAAAGCAAGGAGTGAGAGCAATAAAGGTGGCACTTTTGCGAAGCTTACCATGTGCAGAGGAGATCCAGCAGCATCATTCATTTGTGGCTCTTTGCCTGTGTGAGCAGAGTCCAATCATTCGTGCACTGAAAACTGGGCAGGCGGACGGCATGGAGCAGGCATCAAGGATGTATTCAAATGCACTTTGAGGTTGGAAACAAGGAGTGAGACCAATGCAGGTGGCAACTTTGCAAAGCTTACCATGTGCACAAGAGGTCCAGCAGCACTTTTCATTCCTGGCCCTTTCCCTGTGGAAGCAGAGTCCAATCATTCGTGCACTGAAAACTTGGCAGCCGGACGGCCTGGAGCAGGCATCAAGGATGTATTCAAATGCCCGTTGAGGAGGGAAAGCAACGAGTGAGAGCAATACAGGTGTCACCGTTGCAAAGCTTACCGTATGCAGAAGAGATCCAGCAGCATCTTTCAGACCTGGCTCTTCGCCTGTGGGAGCAGAGTCCAATCATTCGTGCACTGAAAATTGGGCAGCCGGACGGCCTGGAGCAGGCATCAAGGATGTATTCAAATGCACTTTGAGGTGGGAAAGCAAGGAGTGAGAGCAATACAGGTGGCACCGTTGCGAAGCTTACCATGTGCAGGAGAGGTTCAGAAGCATCTTTCAGTCCTGGCTCTTCGCCTTTGGGAGCAGAGTCCAATCATTCGCGCACTGAAAACTGGGCAGCCGGACGGCCTGGAGCAGGCATCATGGATGTATTCAAATGCACTTTGAGGTGGGAAAGCAAGGAGTGAGAGCAATACAGGTGGCACCGTTGCGAAGCTTACCGTGTGCAGGAGAGGTCCAGCAGCAACTTTCAGTCCTGGCTCTTCGCCTGTCGGAGCGGAGTCCAAACATTCGTGCCCTGAAACATGGGCAGCCGGCCAGCCTGGAGCAGGCATCAAGGATGTATTCAAATGCACTTTGAGGTGGGAAAGCAAGGAGTGAGAGCAATACAGGTGGCACCGTTGCAAACCTTTCTGTGTGCAAAAGAGGTCCAGCAGCATCTTTCAGTCCTGGCTCTTCGCCTGTGGCAGGAGATTCCAATCATTCGTGCACTGAAAACTGGGCAGCAGGACGGCCTGGAGCAGGCATCATGGATGTATTCAAATGCACTTTGAGGTGGGAAAGCAAGGAGTGAGAGCAATAGAGGTGGCACCTTTGCGAAGCTTACCATGTGCAGAAGAGATCCAGCAGCATCATTCATTTGTGGCTCTTTGCCTGTGGGAGCAGAGTCCAATCATTCGTGCACTGAAAACTGGGCAGCCGGACGGCCTGGAGCGGGCATCAAGGATGTATTCAAATGCACTTTGAGGTGGGAAACAAGGAGTGAGACCAATGCAGGTGGCACCGTTTCGAAGCTTACCGTGTGCAGAAGAGATCCAGCAGCATCTTTCTCTCCTGGCACTTCGTCTGTGGGAGCAGAGTGCAATCATTCGTGCACTGAAAACTTGGCAGCCGGCCAGCCTGGAGCAGGCATCAAGGATGTATTCAAATGCCCTTGGAGGTGGGAAAGCAAGGAGTGAAAGCAATACAGGTGGCACCGTTGCAAAGCTTTCCGTGTGCAGAAGAGGTCCAGCAGCATCTTTCAGTCCTGGCACTTCGCCTGTGGCAGCACAGTAAAATCATTCGTGCACTGAAAACTGGGCAGCAGGACGGCCTGGAGCAGGCATCAAGGATGTATTCAAATGGCCTTTGAGGTGGGAAAGCAAGGAGTGAGAGCAATAAAGGTGGCACCTTTGCGAAGCTTACCATGTGCAGAGGAGATCCAGCAGCATCATTCATTTGTGGCCCTTTCCCTGTGGGAGCAGGGTCCAATCATTCGTGCACCGAAAACTGGGCAGCCGGACGGCCTGGAGCAGGCATCAAGGATGTATTCAAATGCACTTTGAGGTGGGAAAGAAATGACTGAGAGCAATACAGGTGGCACCGTTGCGAAGCTTACCATGTGCAGGAGAGGTTCAGAAGCATCTTTCAGTCCTGGCTCTTCGCCTGTGGGAGCAGAGTCCAATCATTCGTGCACTGAAAACTGGGCAGCCGGACGGCCTGGAGCAGGCATCATGGATGTATTCAAATGCACTTTGAGGTGGGAAAGCAAGGAGTGAGAGCAATACAGGTGGCACCTTTGCGAAGCTTACCATGTGCAGAGGAGATCCAGCAGCATCATTCATTTGTGGCTCTTTGCCTGTGGGAGCAGAGTCCAATCATTCGTGCACCGAAAACTGGGCAGCCGGACGGCCTGGGGCAGGCATCAAGGATGTATTCAAATGCACTTTGAGGTGGGAAAGAAATGACTGAGAGCAATACAGGTGGCACCGTTGCGAAGCTTACCGTGTGCAGAACAGATCCAGCAGCATGTTTTAGAACTGGCTCTTCGCCTGTGGCAGCAGAGTCCAATCATTCGTGCACTGAAAACTGGGCAGCCGGACGGCATGGAGCAGGCATCAAGGATGTATTCAAATGCACTTTGAGGTTGGAAACAAGGAGTGAGACCAATGCAGGTGGCAACTTTGCAAAGCTTACCATGTGCAGAAGAGGTCCAGCAGCACTTTTCATTCCTGGCCCTTTCCCTGTGGAAGCAGAGTGCAATCATTCGTGCACTGAAAACTGGGCGGCCGGACGGCCTGGAGCAGGCATCAAGGATGTATTCAAATGCCCGTTGAGGTGGGAAAGCAAGGAGTGAGAGCAATACAGGTGTCACCGTTGCAAAGCTTACCGTATGCAGAAGAGATCCAGCAGCATCTTTCAGTCCTGGCTCTTCGCCTGTGGGAGCAGAGTCCAATCATTCGTGCACTGAAAATTGGGCAGCCGGACGGCCTGGAGCAGGCATCAAGGATGTATTCAAATGCACTTTGAGGTGGGAAAGCAAGGAGTGAGAGCAATACAGGTGGCACCTTTGCGAAGCTTACCATGTGCAGAAGAGATCCAGCAGCATCATTCATTTGTGGCTCTTCGCCTGTGGGAGCAGAGTCCAATCATTCGTGCACTGAAAACTGGGCAGCCTTACGGCCTGGAGCAGGCATCAAGGATGTATTCAAATGCACTTTGAGGTGGGAAACAAGGACTGAGACCAATGCAGGTGGCACCGTTGCGAAGCTTGCCGTGTGCAGAACAGATCCAGCAGCATGTTTTAGCACTGGCTCTTCGCCTGTGGCAGGAGAGTCCAATCATTCGTGCACTGAAAACTGGGCAGCCGGACGGCCTGGAGCAGGCATCAAGGATGTATTCAAATGCACTTTGAGGTTGGAAACAAGGAGTGAGACCAATGCAGGTGGCAACTTTGCAAAGCTTACCATGTGCAGAAGAGGTCCAGCAGCACTTTTCATTCCTGGCCCTTTCCCTGTGGAAGCAGAGTGCAATCATTCGTGCACTGAAAACTGGGCGGCCGGACGGCCTGGAGCAGGCATCAAGGATGTATTCAAATGCCCGTTGAGGTGGGAAAGCAACGAGTGAGAGCAATACAGGTGTCACCGTTGCAAAGCTTACCGTATGCAGAAGAGATCCAGCAGCATCTTTCAGTCCTGGCTCTTCGCCTGTGGGAGCAGAGTCCAATCATTCGTGCACTGAAAATTGGGCAGCCGGACGGCCTGGAGCAGGCATCAAGGATGTATTCAAATGCACTTTGAGGTGGGAAAGCAAGGAGTGAGAGCAATACAGGTGGCACCTTTGCAAAGCTTACCATGTGCAGAAGAGGTCCAGCAGCACTTTTCATTCCTGGCCCTTTCCCCGTGGAAGAGGAGTCCAATCATTCGTGCACTGAAAATTGGGCAGCCGGACGGCCTGGAGCAGGCATCAAGGATGTATTCAAATGCACTTTGAGGTGGGAAAGCAAGGAGTGAGAGCAATACAGGTGGCACCGTTGCGAAGCTTACCGTGTGCAGGAGAGGTCCAGCAGCAACTTTCAGTCCTGGCTCTTCGCCTGTCGGAGCGGAGTCCAAACATTCGTGCCCTGAAACCTGGGCAGCCGGCCAGCCTAGAGCAGGCATCAAGGATGTATTCAAATGCACTTTGAGGTGGGAAAGCAAGGAATGAGAGCAATACAGGTGGCACCGTTGCGAAGCTTACCATGTGCAGGAGAGGTTCAGCAGCATCTTTCAGTCCTGGCTCTTCGCCTGTGGGAGCAGAGTCCAATCATTCGTGCACAGAAAACTGGGCAGCCGGACGGCCTGGAGCAGGCATCAAGGATGTATTCAAATGCACTTTGAGGTTGGAAACAAGGAGTGAGACCAATGCAGCTGGCACCTTTTCGAAGCTTACCATGTGCAGAAGAGGTCCAGCAGCACTTTTCATTCCTGGCCCTGTCCCTGTGGAAGGAGAGTCCAATCATTCGTGCACGAAAAACTGGGCAGCCGGACGGCCTGGAGCAGGCATCAATGATGTATTCAAATGCCCTTTGAGGTGGGAAAGCGAGGAGTGAGAGCAATACAGGTGGCACCTTTGCGAAGCTTACCATGTGCAGAAGAGATCCAGCAGCATCACTCATTTGTGGCTCTTCGCCTGTGGGAGCAGAGTCCAATCATTCGTGCACTGAAAACTGGGCAGCCGGACGGCCTGGAGCAGGCATCAAGGATGTATTCAAATGCACTTTGAGGTGGGAAATCAAGGAGTGAGAGCAATACAGGTGGCACCGTTGCGAAGCTTACCGTGTGCAGGAGAGGTCCAGCAGCAACTTTCAGTCCTGGCTCTTCGCCTGTCGGAGCGGAGTCCAAACATTCGTGCACTGAAAACTGGGCAGCCGGACGGCCTGGAGCAGGCATCATGGATGTATTCAAATGCACTTTGAGGTGTGAAAGCAAGGAGTGAGAGCAATACAGGTGGCACCGTTGCGAAGCTTACCATGTGCAGGAGAGGTTCAGAAGCATCTTTCAGTCCTGGCTCTTCGCCTGTGGGAGCAGAGTCCAATCATTCGTGCACTGAAAACTGGGCAGCTGGACGGCCAGGAGCAGGCATCAAGGATGTATTCAAATGCACTTTGAGGTGGGAAAGTAATGACTGAGAGCAATACAGGTGGCACCGTTGCGAAGCTTACCGTGTGCAGAACAGATCCAGCAGCATGTTTTAGCACTGGCTCTTCGCCTGTGGCAGCAGAGTCCAATCATTCGTGCACTGAAAACTGGGCAGCCGGACGGCCTGGAGCAGGCATCATGGATGTATTCAAATGCACTTTGAGGTGGGAAAGCAAGGAGTGAGAGCAATACAGGTGGCACCGTTGCGAAGCTTACCATGTGCAGAAGAGGTCCAGCAGCACTTTTCATTCCTGGCCATCTCCCTGTGGTAGGAGAGTCCAATCATTCGTGCACTGAAAACTTGGCAGCCGGCCAGCCTGGAGCAGGCATCAAGGATGTATTCAAATGCACTTTGAGGTGGGAAAGCAAGGAGTGAGAGCAATACAGGTGGCACCGTTGCGAAGTTTACCGCGTGCAGAAGAGATCCAGCAGCATCATTCATTTGTGGCTCTTCGCCTGTGGGAGCAGAGTCCAATCATTCGTGCACTGAAAACTGGGCAGCCTTACGGCCTGGAGCGGGCATCAAGGATGTATTCAAATGCACTTTGAGGTGGGAAAGCAAGGAGTGAGAGCAATACAGGTGGCACCTTTTCGAAGCTTACCATGTGCAGAAGAGATCCAGCAGCATCATTCATTTGTGGCTCTTCGCCTGTGGGAGCAGAGTGCAATCATTCGTGCACTGAAAACTTGGCAGCCGGCCAGCCTGGAGCGGGCATCAAGGATGTATTCAAATGCACTTTGAGGTGGGAAACAAGGAGTGAGACCAATGCAGGTGGCACCGTTTCGAAGCTTACCGTGTGCAGAAGAGATCCAGCAGCATCTTTCTCTCCTGGCACTTCGCCTGTGGGAGCAGGGTGCAATCATTCGTGCACTGAAAACTTGGCAGCCGGCCAGCCTGGAGCAGGCATCAAGGATGTATTCAAATGCCCTTGGAGGTGGGAAAGCAAGGAGTGAGAGCAATACAGGTGGCACCGTTGCAAAGCTTTCCGTGTGCAGAAGAGGTCCAGCAGCATCTTTCAGTCCTGGCACTTCGCCTGTGGCAGCACAGTCCAATCATTCGTGCACTGAAAACTGGGCAGCAGGACGGCCTGGAGCAGGCATCAAGGATGTATTCAAATGCCCTTTGAGGTGGGAAAGCAAGGAGTGAGAGCAATAAAGGTGGCACCTTTGCGAAGCTTACCATGTGCAGAGGAGATCCAGCAGCATCATTCATTTGTGGCTCTTTGCCTGTGGGAGCAGAGTCCAATCATTCGTGCACCGAAAAATGGGCAGCCGGATGGCCTGGGGCAGGCATCAAGGATGTATTCAAATGCACTTTGAGGTGGGAAAGAAATGACTGAGAGCAATACAGGTGGCACCGTTGCGAAGCTTACCGTGTGCAGAACAGATCCAGCAGCATGTTTTAGCACTGGCACTTCGCCTGTGGCAGCAGAGTCCAATCATTCGTGCACTGAAAACTGGGCAGCCGGACGGCATGTAGCAGGCATCAAGGATGTATTCAAATGCACTTTGAGGTTGGAAACAAGGAGTGAGACCAATGCAGGTGGCAACTTTGCAAAGCTTACCATGTGCAGAAGAGGTCCAGCAGCACTTTTCATTCCTGGCCCTTTCCCTGTAGAAGCAGAGTGCAATCATTCGTGCACTGAAAATTGGGCAGCCGGACGGCCTGGAGCAGGCATCAAGGATGTATTCAAATGCACTTTGAGGTGGGAAAGCAAGGAGTGAGAGCAATACAGGTGGCACCGTTGCGAAGCTTACCGTGTGCAGGAGAGGTCCAGCAGCAACTTTCAGTCCTGGCTCTTCGCCTGTCGGAGCGGAGTCCAAACATTCGTGCCCTGAAACCTGGGCAGCCGGCCAGCCTGGAGCAGGCATCAAGGATGTATTCAAATGCACTTTGAGGTGGGAAAGCAAGGAGTGAGAGCAATACAGGTGGCACCGTTGCGAAGCTTACCATGTGCAGGAGAGGTTCAGTAGCATCTTTCAGTCCTGGCTCTTCGCCTGTGGGAGCAGAGTCCAATCATTCGTGCACTGAAAACTGGGCAGCCGGACGGCCTGGAGCAGGCATCAAGGATGCATTCAAATGCACTTTGAGGTGGGAAAGCAAGGAGTGAGAGCAATACAGGTGGCACCGTTGCGAAGCTTACCATGTGCAGGAGAGGTTCAGCAGCATCTTTCAGTCCTGGCTCTTCGCCTGTGGGAGCAGAGTCCAATCATTCGTGCACTGAAAATTGGGCAGCCGGACGGCCTGGAGCAGGCATCAAGGATGTATTCAAATGCACTTTGAGGTGGGAAAGCAAGGAGTGAGAGCAATACAGGTGGCACCTTTGCAAAGCTTACCATGTGCAGAAGAGGTCCAGCAGCACTTTTCATTCCTGGCCCTTTCCCTGTGGAAGCAGAGTCCAAACATTCGTGCCCTGAAACCTGGGAAGCCGGCCAGCCTGGAGCAGGCATCAAGGATGTATTCAAATGCACTTTGAGGTGGGAAAGCAAGGAGTGAGAGCAATACAGGTGGCACCGTTGCGAAGCTTACCATATGCAGGAGAGGTTCAACAGCATCTTTCAGTCCTGGCTCTTCGCCTGTGGGAGCAGAGTCCAATCATTCGTGCACTGAAAACTGGGCAGCCGGACGGCCTGGAGCAGGCATCAAGGATGTATTCAAATGCCCTTTGAGGTGGGAAAGCAAGGAATGAGAGCAATACAGGTGGCACCTTTGCGAAGCTTACCATGTGCAGAAGAGATCCAGCAGCATCATTCATTTGTGGCTCTTCGCCTGTGGGAGCAGAGTCCAATCATTCGTGCACTGAAAACTGGGCAGCTGGACGGCCTGGAGCAGGCATCAAGGATGTATTCAAATGCACGTTGAGGTGGGAAACAAGGACTGAGACCAATGCAGGTGCCACCGTTGCGAAGCTTGCCGTGTGCAGAACAGATCCAGCAGCATGTTTTAGCACTGGCTCTTCCCTGTGGCAGCAGAGTCCAATCATTCGTGCAATGAAAACTGGGCAGCCGGACGGCCTGGAGCAGGCATCAAGGATGTATTCAAATGCACTTTGAGGTTGGAAACAAGGAGTGAGACCAATGCAGCTGGCACCTTTTCGAAGCTTACCATGTGCAGAAGAGGTCCAGCAGCACTTTTCATTCCTGGCCCTCTCCCTGTGGTAGGAGAGTGCAATCATTCGTGCACTGAAAACTTGGCAGCCGGCCAGCCTGGAGCAGGCATCAAGGATGTATTCAAATGCACTTTGAGGTGGGAAAGCAAGGAGTGAGAGCAATACAGGTGGCACCGTTGCAAAGCTTTCCGTGTGCAGAATAGGTCCAGCAGCATCTTTCAGTCCTGGCACTTCGCCTGTGGCAGCACAGTCCAATCATTCGTGCACTGAAAACTGGGCAGCAGGACGGCCTGGAGCAGGCATCAAGGATGTATTCAAATGCCCTTTGAGGTGGGAAAGCAAGGAGTGAGAGCAATAAAGGTGGCACCTTTGCGAAGCTTACCATGTGCAGAGGAGATCCAGCAGCATCATTCATTTGTGGCTCTTTGCCTGTGGGAGCAGAGTCAAATCATTCGTGCACCGAAAACTGGGCAGACGGACGGCCTGGGGCAGGCATCAAGGATGTATTCAAATGCACTTTGAGGTGGGAAAGAAATGACTGAGAGCAATACAGGTGGCACCGTTGCGAAGCTTACCGTGTGCAGAACAGATCCAGCAGCATGTTTTAGCACTGGCTCTTCGCCTGTGGCAGCAGAGTCCAATCATTCGTGCACTGAAAACTGGGCAGCCGGACGGCATGGAGCAGGCATCAAGGATGTATTCAAATGCACTTTGAGGTTGGAAACAAGGAGTGAGACCAATGCAGGTGGCACCTTTTCGAAGCTTACCATGTGCAGAAGAGATCCAGCAGCATCATTCATTTGTGGCTCTTCGCCTGTGGGAGCAGAGTCCAATCATTCGTGCACTGAAAACTGGTTAGCCTTACGGCCTGGAGCGGGCATCAAGGATGTATTCAAATGCACTTTGAGGTGGGAAAGCAAGGAGTGAGAGCAATACAGGTGGCACCGTTGCGAAGCTTACCGTGTGCACAAGAGGTCCAGCAGCAACTTTCAGTCCTGGCTCTTCGCCTGTCGGAGCGGAGTCCAAACATTCGTGCCCTGAAACCTGGGCAGCCGGCCAGCCTGGAGGAGGCATCAAGGATGTATTCAAATGCACTTTGAGGTGGGAAAGCAAGGAGTGAGAGCAATACAGGTGGCACCGTTGCGAAGCTTACCATGTGCAGGAGAGGTTCAGAAGCATCTTTCAGTCCTGGCTCTTCGCCTGTGGGGGCAGAGTCCAATCATTCGTGCACAGAAAATTGGGCAGCCGGACGGCCTGGAGCAGGCATCAAGGATGTATTCAAATGCACTTTGAGGTGGGAAAGCAAGGAGTGAGAGCAATACAGGTGGCACCGTTGCAAAGCTTACCATGTGCAGAAGAGGTCCAGCAGCACTTTTCATTCCTGGCCCTTTCCCTGTGGAAGCAGAGTCCAATCATTCGTGCACTGAAAATTGGGCAGAAGGACGGCCTGGAGCAGGCATCAAGGATGTATTCAAATGCACTTTGAGGTGGGAAAGCAAGGAGCGAGAGCAATACAGGTGGCACCGTTGCGAAGCTTACCGTGTGCAGGAGAGGTCCAGCAGCAACTTTCAGTCCTGGCTCTTCGCCTGTCGGAGCGGAGTCCAAACATTCGTGCCCTGAAACCTGGGCAGCCGGCCAGCCTGGAGCAGGCATCAAGGATGTATTCAAATGCACTTTGAGGTGGGAAAGCAAGGAGTGAGAGCAATACAGGTGGCACCGTTGCGAAGCTTACCATGTGCAGGAGAGGTTCAGCAGCATCTTTCAGTCCTGGCTCTTCGCCTGTGGGAGCAGAGTCCAATCATTCGTGCACTGAAAACTGGGCAGCCGGACGGCCTGGAGCAGGCATCAAGGATGTATTCAAATGCACTTTGAGGTTGGAAACAAGGAGTGAGACCAATGCAGGTGGCACCGTTGCGAAGCTTGCTGTGTGCAGAACAGATCCAGCAGCATGTTTTAGCACTGGCTCTTCCCTGTGGCAGCAGAGTCCAATCATTCGTGCAATGAAAACTAAGCAGCCGGACGGCCTGGAGCAGGCATCAAGGATGTATTCAAATGCACTTTGAGGTTGGAAACAAGGAGTGAGACCAATGCAGGTGGCACCTTTTCGAAGCTTACCATGTGCAGAAGAGGTCCAGCAGCACTTTTCATTCCTGGCCCTCTCCCTGTGGTAGGAGAGTCCAATCATTCGTGCACTAAAAACTGGGCAGCCGGACGGCCTGGAGCAGGCATCAAGGATGTATTCAAATGCACTTTGAGGTGGGAAAGCAAGGAGTGAGAGCAATACAGGTGGCACCTTTTCGAAGCTTACCATGTGCAGAAGAGATCCAGCAGCATCATTCATTTGTGGCTCTTCGCCTGTGGGAGCAGAGTCCAATCATTCGTGCACTGAAAACTGGGCAGCCTTACGGCCTGGAGCGGGCATCAAGGATGTATTCAAATGCACTTTGAGGTGGGAAAGCAAGGAGTGAGAGCAATACAGGTGGCACCGTTGCAAAGCTTACCGTGTGCAGAAGAGATCCAGCAGCATCTTTCTCTCCTGGCTCTTCGCCTGTGGGAGCAGAGTGCAATCATTCGTGCACTGAAAACTTGGCAGCCGGCCAGCCTGGAGCAGGCATCAAGGATGTATTCAAATGCCCTTGGAGGTGGGAAAGCAAGGAGTGAGAGCAATACAGGTGGCACCGTTGCAAAGCTTTCCGTGTGCAGAAGAGGTCCAGCAGCATCTTTCAGTCCTGGCACTTCGCCTGTGGCAGCACAGTCCAATCATTCGTGCACTGAAAACTGGGCAGCAGGACGGCCTGGAGCAGGCATCAAGGATGTATTCAAATGCCCTTTGAGGTGGGAAAGCAAGGAGTGAGAGCAATAAAGGTGGCACCTTTGCGAAGCTTACCATGTGCAGAGGAGATCCAGCAGCATCATTCATTTGTGGCACTTTGCCTGTGGGAGCAGGGTCCAATCATTCGTGCACCGAAAACTGGGCAGCCGGACGGCATGGAGCAGGCATCAAGGATGTATTCAAATGCACTTTGAGGTTGGAAACAAGGAGTGAGACCAATGCAGGTGGCAACTTTGCAAAGGTTACCATGTGCAGAAGAGGTCCAGCAGCACTTTTCATTCCTGGCCCTTTCCCTGTAGAAGCAGAGTGCAATCATTCGTGCACTGAAAATTGGGCAGCCGGACGGCCTGGAGCAGGCATCAAGGATGTATTCAAATGCACTTTGAGGTGGGAAAGCAAGGAGTGAGAGCAATATAGGTGGCACCGTTGCAAAGCTTACCATGTGCAGAAGAGGTCCAGCAGCACTTTTCATTCCTGGCCCTTTCCCTGTGGAAGCAGAGTCCAATCATTCGTGCACTGAAAATTGGGCTGCCGGACGGCCTGGAGCAGGCATCAAGGATGTATTCAAATGCACTTTGAGGTGGGAAAGCAAGGAGTGAGAGCAATACAGGTGGCACCGTTGCGAAGCTTACCGTGTGCAGGAGAGGTCCAGCAGCAACTTTCAGTCCTGGCTCTTCGCCTGTGGGAGCAGAGTCCAATCATTCGTGCACAGAAAACTGGGCAGCCGGACGGCCTGGAGCAGGCATCAAGGATGTATTCAAACGCACTTTGAGGTGGGAAAGCAAGGAGTGAGAGCAATACAGGTGGCACCGTTGCAAAGCTTACCATGTGCAGAAGAGGTCCAGCAGCACTTTTCATTCCTGGCCCTTTCCCTGTGGAAGCAGAGTCCAATCATTCGTGCACTGAAAATTGGGCTGCCGGACGGCCTGGAGCACGCATCAAGGATGTATTCAAATGCACTTTGAGGTGGGAAAGCAAGGAGTGAGAGCAATACAGGTGGCACCGTTGCGAAGCTTACCCTGTGCAGGAGAGGTCCAGCAGCAACTTTCAGTCCTGGCTCTTCGCCTGTCGGAGCGGAGTCCAAACATTCGTGCCCTGAAACCTGGGCAGCCGGCCAGCCTGGAGCAGGCATCAAGGATGTATTCAAATGCCCTTTGAGGTGGGAAAGCAAGGAGTGAGAGCAATACAGGTGGCACCGTTGCGAAGCTTACCATGTGCAGGAGAGGTCCAGCAGCATCTTTCAGTCCTGGCTCTTCGCCTGTGGGAGCAGAGTCCAATCATTCGTGCACTGAAAACTGGGCAGCCGGACGGCCTGGAGCAGGCATCAAGGATGTATTCAAATGCACTTTGAGGTTGGAAACAAGGAGTGAGACCAATGCAGGTGGCACCGTTGCGAAGCTTGCCGTGTGCAGAACAGATCCAGCAGCATGTTTTAGCACTGGCTCTTCCCTGTGGGAGCAGAGTCCAATCATTCGTGCACTGAAAACTGGGCAGCCGGACGGCCTGGAGCAGGCATCAAGGATGTATTCAAATGCACTTTGAGGTTGGAAACAAGGAGTGAGACCAATGCAGGTGGCACCTTTTCGAAGCTTACCATGTGCAGAAGAGGTCCAGCAGCACTTTTCATTCCTGGCCCTCTCCCTGTGGTAGGAGAGTCCAATCATTCGTGCACTAAAAACTGGGCAGCCGGACGGCCTGGAGCAGGCATCAAGGATGTATTCAAATGCACTTTGAGGTGGGAAAGCAAGGAGTGAGAGCAATACAGGTGGCACCTTTTCGAAGCTTACCATGTGCAGAAGAGATCCAGCAGCATCATTCATTTGTGGCTCTTCGCCTGTGGGAGCAGAGTCCAATCATTCGTGCACTGAAAACTGGGCAGCCTTACGGCCTGAAGCGGGCATCAAGGATGTATTCAAATGCACTTTGAGGTGGGAAAGCAAGGAGTGAGAGCAATACAGGTGGCACCGTTGCGAAGCTTACCGTGTGCAGAAGAGATCCAGCAGCATCTTTCTCTCCTGGCACTTCGCCTGTGGGAGCAGAGTGCAATCATTCGTGCACTGAAAACTTGGCAGCCGGCCAGCCTGGAGCAGGCATCAAGGATGTATTCAAATGCCCTTGGAGGTGGGAAAGCAAGGAGTGAGAGCAATACAGGTGGCACCGTTGCAAAGCTTTCCGTGTGCAGAAGAGGTCCAGCTGCATCTTTCAGTCCTGGCACTTCGCCTGTGGCAGCACAGTCCAATCATTCGTGCACTGAAAACTGGGCAGCAGGACGGCCTGGAGCAGGCATCAAGGATGTATTCAAATGCCCTTTGAGGTGGGAAAGCAAGGAGTGAGAGCAATAAAGGTGGCACCTTTGCGAAGCTTACCATGTGCAGAAGAGATCCAGCAGCATCATTCATTTGTGGCTCTTTGCCTGTGGGAGCAGGGTCCAATCATTCGTGCACCGAAAACTGGGCAGCCGGACGGCCTGGGGCAGGCATCAAGGATGTATTCAAATGCACTTTGAGGTGGGAAAGAAATGACTGAGAGCAATACAGGTGGCACCGTTGCGAAGCTTACCATGTGCAGGAGAGGTTCAGCAGCATCTTTCAGTCCTGGCTCTTCGCCTGTGGGAGCAGAGTCCAATCATTCGTGCACTGAAAACTGGGCAGCCGGACGGCCTGGAGCAGGCATCATGGATGTATTCAAATGCACTTTGAGGTGGGAAAGCAAGGAGTGAGAGCAATACAGGTGTCACCTTTGCGAAGCTTACCATGTGCAGAGGAGATCCAGCAGCATCATTCATTTGTGGCTCTTTGCCTGTGGGAGCAGAGTCCAATCATTCGTGCACCGAAAACTGGGCAGCCGGACGGCCCGGGGCAGGCATCAAGGATGTATTCAAATGCACTTTCAGGTGGGAAAGAAATGACTGAGAGCAATACAGGTGGCACCGTTGCGAAGCTTACCGTGTGCAGAACAGATCCAGCAGCATGTTTTAGCACTGGCCCTTCGCCTGTGGCAGGAGAGTGCAATCATTCGTGCACTGAAAACTGGGCAGCCGGACGGCATGGAGCAGGCATCAAGGATGTATTCAAATGCACTTTGAGGTTGGAAACAAGGAGTGAGACCAATGCAGGTGGCAACTTTGCAAAGCTTACCATGTGCAGAAGAGGTCCAGCAGCACTTTTCATTCCTGGCCCTTTCCCTGTGGAAGCAGAGTCCAATCATTCGTGCACTGAAAATTGGGCAGCCGGACGGCCTGGAGCAGGCATCAAGGATGTATTCAAATGCGCTTTGAGGTGGGAAAGCAAGGAGTGAGAGCAATACAGGTGGCACCGTTGCGAAGCTTACCGTGTGCAGGAGAGGTCCAGCAGCAACTTTCAGTCCTGGCTCTTCGCCTGTGGGAGCGGAGTCCAAACATTCGTGCCCTGAAACCTGGGCAGCCGGCCAGCCTGGAGCAGGCATCAAGGATGTATTCAAATGCACTTTGAGGTGGGAAAGCAAGGAGTGAGAGCAATACAGGTGGCACCGTTGCGAAGCTTACCATGTGCAGGAGAGGTTCAGAAACATCTTTCAGTCCTGGCTCTTCGCCTGTGGGGGCAGAGTCCAATCATTCGTGCACTGAAAACTGGGCAGCCGGACGGCATGGAGCAGGCATCAAGGATGTATTCAAATGCACTTTGAGGTTGGAAACAAGGAGTGAGACCAATGCAGGTGGCAACTTTGCAAAGCTTACCATGTGCAGAAGAGGTCCAGCAGCACTTTTCATTCCTGGCCCTTTCCCTGTGGAAGCAGAGTCCAATCATTCGTGCACTGAAATTGGGCAGCCGGACGGCCTGGAGCAGGAATCAGGGATGTATTCAAATGCACTTTGAGGTGGGAAAGCAAGGAGTGAGAGCAATACAGGTGGCACCGTTGCGAAGTTTACCGCGTGCAGAAGAGGTCCAGCGGCATCTTTCAGTCCTGGCACTTCGCCTGTGGGAGCAGAGTGCAATCATTCGTGCACTGAAAACTTGGCGGCCGGCCAGCCTGGAGCAGGCATCAAGGATGTATTCAAATGCCCTTGGAGGTGGGAAAGCAAGGAGTGAGAGCAATACAGGTGGCACCGTTGCAAAGCTTTCCGTGTGCAGAAGAGGTCCAGCAGCATCTTTCAGTCCTGGCACTTCGCCTGTGGCGGCACAGTCCAATCATTCGTGCACTGAAAACTGGGCAGCAGGACGGCCTGGAGCAGGCATCAAGGATGTATTCAAATGCCCTTTGAGGTGGGAAAGCAAGGAGTGAGAGCAATAAAGGTGGCACCTTTGCGAAGCTTACCATGTGCAGATGAGATCCAGCAGCATCATTCATTTGTGGCTCTTTGCCTGTGGGAGCAGAGTCCAATCATTCGTGCACTGAAAACTGGGCAGCCGGACGGCATGGAGCAGGCATCAAGGATGTATTCAAATGCACTTTGAGGTTGGAAACAAGGAGTGAGACCAATGCAGGTGGCAACTTTGCAAAGCTTACCATGTGCACAAGAGGTCCAGCAGCACTTTTCATTCCTGGCCCTTTCCCTGTGGAAGCAGAGTCCAATCATTCGTGCACTGAAAATTGGGCAGCCGGACGGCCTGGAGCAGGCATCAAGGATGTATTCAAATGCCCGTTGAGGTGGGAAAGCAACGAGTGAGAGCAATACAGGTGTCACCGTTGCAAAGCTTACCGTATGCAGAAGAGATCCAGCAGCATCTTTCAGACCTGGCTCTTCGCCTGTGGGAGCAGAGTCCAATCATTCGTGCACTGAAAATTGGGCAGCCGGACGGCCTGGAGCAGGCATCAAGGATGTATTCAAATGCACTTTGAGGTGGGAAAGCAAGGAGTGAGAGCAATACAGGTGGCACAGTTGCGAAGCTTACCATGTGCAGGAGAGGTTCAGAAGCATCTTTCAGTCCTGGCTCTTCGCCTGTCGGAGCGGAGTCCAAACATTCGTGCCCTGAAACCTGGGCAGCCGGCCAGCCTGGAGCAGGCATCAAGGATGTATTCAAATGCACTTTGAGGTGGGAAATCAAGGAGTGAGAGCAATACAGGTGGCACCGTTGCAAAGCTTTCTGTGTGCAGAAGAGGTCCAGCAGCATCTTTCAGTCCTGGCTCTTCGCCTGTGGCAGGAGATTCCAATCATTCGTGCACTGAAAACTGGGCAGCAGGACGGCCTGGAGCAGGCATCATGGATGTATTGAAATGCACTTTGAGGTGGGAAAGCAAGGAGTGAGAGCAATAGAGGTGGCACCTTTGCGAAGCTTACAATGTGCAGAAGAGATCCAGCAGCATCATTCATTTGTGGCTCTTCGCCTGTGGGAGCAGAGTCCAATCATTCGTGCACTGAAAACTGGGCAGCCGGACGGCCTGGAGCAGGCATCAAGGATGTATTCAAATGCACTTTGAGGTGGGAAACAAGGAGTGAGACCAATGCAGGTGGCACCGTTTCGAAGCTTACCGTGTGCAGAAGAGATCCAGCAGCATCTTTCAGTCCTGGCACTTCGCCTGTGGCAGCAGAGTCCAATCATTCGTGCGCTGAAAACTGGGCAGCTGGCCAGCCTGGAGCAGGCATCAAGGATGTATTCAAATGCCCTTGGAGGTGGGAAAGCAAGAAGTGAGAGCAATACAGGTGGCACCGTTGCAAAGCTTTCTGTGTGCAGAAGAGGTCCAGCAGCATCTTTCAGTCCTGGCACTTCGCCTGTGTAAGCAGAGTCCAATCATTCGTACACTGAAAACTGGGCAGCAGGACGGCCTGGAGCAGGCATCAATGATGTATTCAAATGCACTTTGAGGTGGGAAAGCAAGGAGTGAGAGCAATGCAGGTGGCACCTTTGCGAAGCTTACCATGTGCAGAAGAGATCCAGCAGCATCATTCATTTGTGGCTCTTCGCCTGTGGGAGCAGAGTCCAATCATTCGTGCACTGAAAACTGGGCAGCCGGACGGCATGGAGCAGGCATCAAGGATATATTCAAATGCACTTTGAGGTGGGAAATCAAGGAGTGAGACCAATGCAGGTGGCACCGTTGCGCAGCTTACCGTATGCAGAAGAGATCCAGCAGCATCTTTCAGTCCTGGCACTTCGCCTGTGGGAGCAGAGTGCAATCATTCGTGCACTGAAAATTTGGCAGCAGGCCAGCCTGGAGCAGGCATCAAGGATGTATTCAAATGCCCTTGGAGGTGGGAAAGCAAGGAGTGAGAGCAATAAAGGTGGCACCTTTGCAAAGCTTACCATGTGCAGAAGAGGTCCAGCAGCACTTTTCATTCCTGGCCCTTTCCCTGTGGAAGCAGAGTGCAATCATTCGTGCACTGAAAACTGGGCGGCCAGACGGCCTGGAGCAGGCATCAAGGATGTATTCAAATGCCCGTTGAGGTGGGAAAGCAACGAGTGAGAGCAATACAGGTGTCACCGTTGCAAAGCTTACCGTATGCAGAAGAGATCCAGCAGCATCTTTCAGTCCTGGCTCTTCGCCTGTGGGAGCAGAGTCCAATCATTCGTGCACTGAAAATTGGGCAGCTGGACGGCCTGGAGCAGGCATCAAGGATGTATTCAAATGCACTTTGAGGTGGGAAAGCAAGGAGTGAGAGCAATACAGGTGGCACCGTTGCGAAGGTTACCATGTGCAGGAGAGGTTCAGAAGCATCTTTCAGTCCTGGCTCTTCGCCTGTGGGAGCAGAGTAAAATCATTCGTGCACTGAAAACTGGGCAGCCGGACGGCCTGGAGCAGGCATCATGGATGTATTCAAATGCACTTTGAGGTGGGAAAGCAAGGAGTGAGAGCAATACAGGTGGCACCTTTGCGAAGCTTACCATGTGCAGAAGAGATCCAGCAGCATCATTCATTTGTGGCTCTTCGCCTGTGGCAGGAGAGTCCAATCATTCGTGCACTGAAAACTGGGCAGCCGGACGGCCTGGAGCAGGCATCAAGGATGTATTCAAATGCACTTTGAGGTTGGAAACAAGGAGTGAGAGCAATACAGGTGGCACCTTTTCGAAGCTTACCATGTGCAGAAGAGATCCAGCAGCATCATTCATTTGTGGCTCTTCGCCTGTGGGAGCAGAGTCCAATCATTCGTGCACTGAAAACTGGGCAGCCTTACGGCCTGGAGCGGGCATCAAGGATGTATTCAAATGCACTTTGAGGTGGGAAAGCAAGGAGTGAGAGCAATACAGGTGGCACCGTTGCGAAGTTTACCGCGTGCAGAAGAGGTCCAGCAGCATCTTTCAGTCCTGGCACTTCGCCTGTGGGAGCAGAGTGCAATCATTCGTGCACTGAAAACTTGGCAGCCGGCCAGCCTGGAGCAGGCATCAAGGATGTATTCAAATGCCCTTGGAGGTGGGAAAGCAAGGAGTGAGAGCAATACAGGTGGCACCGTTGCAAAGTTTTCCGTGTGCAGAAGAGGTCCAGCAGCATCTTTCAGTCCTGGCACTTCGCCTGTGGCAGCACAGCCCAATCATTCGTGCACTGAAAACTGGGCAGCAGGACGGCCTGGAGCAGGCATCAAGGATGTATTCAAATGCACTTTGAGGTGGGAAAGCAAGGAGTGAGAGCAATAAAGGTGGCACCTTTGCGAAGCTTACCATGTGCAGAGGAGATCCAGCAGCATCATTCATTTGTGGCTCTTTGCCTGTGGTAGCAGAGTCCAATCATTCGTGCACCGAAAACTGGGCAGCCGGACGGCCTGGGGCAGGCATCAAGGATGTATTCAAATGCACTTTGAGGTGGGAAAGAAATGACTGAGAGCAATACAGGTGGCACCGTTGCGAAGCTTACCGTGTGCAGAACAGATCCAGCAGCATGTTTTAGCACTGGCTCTTCGCCTGTGGCAGCAGAGTCCAATCATTCGTGCACTGAAAACTGGGCAGCCGGGCGGCCTGGAGCAGGCATCAGGGATGTATTCAAATGCACTTTGAGGTTGGAAACAAGGAGTGAGACCAATGCAGGTGGCAACTTTGCAAAGCTTACCATGTGCAGAAGAGGTCCAGCAGCACTTTTCATTCCTGGCCCTTTCCCTGTGGAAGCAGAGTGCAATCATTCGTGCACTGAAAACTGGGCAGCCGGACGGCCTGGAGCAGGCATCAAGGATGTATTCAAATGCCCGTTGAGGAGGGAAAGCAACGAGTGAGAGCAATACAGGTGTCACCGTTGCAAAGCTTACCGTATGCAGAAGAGATCCAGCAGCATCTTTCAGTCCTGGCTCTTCGAATGTGGGAGCAGAGTCCAATCATTCGTGCACTGAAAATTGGGCAGCCGGACGGCCTGGAGCAGGCATCATGGATGTATTCAAATGCACTTTGAGGTGGGAAAGCAAGGAGTGAGAGCAATACAGGTGGCACCTTTGCGAAGCTTACCATGTGCAGAAGAGATCCAGCAGCATCTTTCAGTCCTGGCTCTTCGCCTGTGGGAGCAGAGTCCAATCATTCGTGCACTGAAAACTGGGCAACCGGACGGCCTGGAGCAGGCATCAAGGATGTATTCAAATGCACTTGGAGGTGGGAAAGCAAGGAGTGAGAGCAATACAGGTGGCACCGTTTCAAAGCTTTCTCTGTGCAGAAGAGGTCCAGCAGCATCTTTCAGTCCTGGCTCTTCTCCTGTGGCAGGAGAGTCCAGTCATTCGTGCACAGAAAACTGGGCAGCCGGACGGCCTGGAGCGGGCATCAAGGATGTATTCAAATGCCCTTTGAGGTGGGAAAGCAAGGAGTGAGTGCAATACAGGTGGCACCGTTGCAAAGCTTACCGTATCCAGAAGAGATCCAGCAGCATCTTTCACTCCTGGCTCTTCGCCTGTGGCAGCAGAGTCCAATCATTCGTGCACCTAAAACTGGGCAGACGGACGGCCTGGAGCAGGCGTCAAGTATGCATTCAAATGCACTTTGAGGTGGGAAAGCAAGGAGTGAGAGCAATACAGGTGGCACCGTTGCAAAGCTTACAGTATGCAGAAGAGTTCCAGCAGCATCTTTCAGTCCTGGCTCTTCGCCTGTGGCAGCAGAGTCCAATCATTCGTGCACTGAAAACTGGGCAGCAGGACGGCCTGGAGCAGGCATCAAGGATGTATTCAAATGCACTTTGAGGTGGGAAACAAGGAGTGAGACCAATGCAGGTGGCAACTTTTCGAAGCTTACCATGTGCAGAAGAGGTCCAGCAGCACTTTTCATTCCTGGCCCTTTCCCTGTGGAAGCAGAGTGCAATCATTCGTGCACTGACAACTGGGCAGCTGGACGGCCTGGAGCGGGCATCAAGGATGTATTCAAATGCACTTTGAGGTGGGAAAGCAAGGAGTGAGAGCAATACAGGTGGCACCGTTGCGAAGTTTACCGCGTGCAGAAGAGTTCCAGCAGCATCTTTCAGTCCTGGCACTTCGCCTGTGGGAGCAGAGTGCAATCATTCCTGCACTGAAAACTTGGCAGATGGCCAGCCTGGAGCAGGCATCAAGGATGTATTCAAATGCCCTTGGAGGTGGGAAAGCAAGGAGTGAGAGCAATACAGGTGGCACCGTTGCAAAGCTTTCCGTGTGCAGAAGAGGTCCAGCAGCATCTTTCAGTCCTGGCACTTCGCCTGTGGCAGCACAGTCCAATCATTCGTGCACTGAAAACTGGGCAGCCGGACGGCCTGGAGCAGGCATCAAGGATGTATTCAAATGCACTTTGAGGTTGGAAACAAGGAGTGAGACCAATGCAGGTGGCAACTTTGCAAAGCTTACCGTGTGCAGAAGAGGTCCAGCAGCACTTTTCATTCCTGGCCCTTTCCCTGTGGAAGCAGAGTGCAATCATTCGTGCACTGAAAACTGGGCGGCCGGACGGCCTGGAGCAGGCATCAAGGATGTATTCAAATGCCCGTTGAGGTGGGAAAGCAACGAGTGAGAGCAATACAGGTGGCACCGTTGCAAAGCTTACCGTATGCAGAAGAGATCCAGCAGCATCTTTCAGTCCTGGCTCTTCGCCTGTGGGAGCAGAGTCCAATCATTCGTGCACTGAAAATTGGGCAGCCGGACGGCCTGGAGCAGGCATCAAGGATGTATTCAAATGCCCTTTGAGGTGGGAAAGCAAGGAGTGAGAGCAATACAGGTGGCACTTTTGCGAAGCTTACCATGTGCAGAAGAGATCCAGCAGCATCATTCATTTGTGGCTCTTCGCCTGTGGGAGCAGAGTCCAATCATTCGTGCACTGAAAACTGGGCAGCCGGACGGCCTGGAGCAGGCATCAAGGATGTATTCAAATGCACTTTGAGGTGGGAAATCAAGGAGTGAGAGCAATACAGGTGGCACCGTTGCGAAGCTTACCGTGTGCAGGAGAGGTCCAGCAGCAACTTTCAGTCCTGGCTCTTCGCCTGTCGGAGCGGAGTCCAAACATTCGTGCCCTGAAACCTGGGCAGCCGGCCAGCCTGGAGCAGGCATCAAGGATGTATTCAAATGCACTTTGAGGTGGGAAACAAGGAGTGAGACCAATGCAGGTGGCACCGTTGCGAAGCTTACCGTGTGCAGAACAGATCCAGCAGCATGTTTTAGCACTGGCCCTTCGCATGTGGCAGCAAAGTCCAATCATTCGTGCACTGAAAACTGGGCAGCCGGACGGCCTGGAGCAGGCATCAAGGATGTATTCAAATGCACTTTTAGGTTGGAAACAAGGAGTGAGACCAATGCAGGTGGCAACTTTGCAAAGCTTACCATGTGCAGAAGAGGTCCAGCAGCACTTTTCATTCCTGGCCCTTTCCCTGTGGAAGCAGTGTGCAATCATTCGTGCACTGAAAACTGGGCGGCCGGACGGCCTGGAGCAGGCATCAAGGATGTATTCAAATGCCCTTTGAGGTGGGAAAGCAACGAGTGAGAGCAATACAGGTGGCACCGTTGCAAAGCTTACCGTATGCAGAAGAGATCCAGCAGCATCTTTCATTCCTGGCTCTTCGCCTGTGGCAGGAGAGTCCAATCATTCGTGCACTGAAAACTGGGCATCCGGACGGCCTGGAGCAGGCATCATGGATGTATTCAAATGCACTTTGAGGTGGGAAAGCAAGGAGTGAGAGCAATACAGGTGGCACCTTTGCGAAGCTTTCTGTGTGCAGAAGAGATCCAGCAGCATCATTCATTTGTGGCTCTTCGCCTGTGGGAGCAGAGTCCAATCATTCGTGCACTGAAAACTGGGCAGCTGGACGGCCTGGAGCAGGCATCAAGGATGTATTCAAATGCCCTTTGAGGTGGGAAAGCAAGGAGTGAGAGCAATACAGGTGGCACCGTTGCAAAGCTTACCGTATGCAGAAGAGATAAAGCAGCATCTTTCAGTCCTGGCTCTTCGCCTGTGGGAGCAGAGTCCAATCATTCGTGCACTGAAAATTGGGCAGCCGGACGGCCTGGAGCAGGCATCAAGGATGTATTCAAATGCACTTTGAGGTGGGAAATCAAGGAGTGAGAGCAATACAGGTGGCACCGTTGCGAAGCTTACCGTGTGCAGGTGAGGTCCAGCAGCAACTGTCAGTCCTGGCTCTTCGCCTGTCGGAGAGGAGTCCAAACATTCGTGCCCTGAAACCTGGGCAGCCGGCCAGCCTGAGCAGGCATCAAGGATGTATTCAAATGCACTTTGAGGTGGGAAACAAGGACTGAGACCAATGCAGGTGGCAGCGTTGCGAAGCTTGCCGTGTGCAGAACAGATCCAGCAGCATGTTTTAGCACTGGCTCTTCCCTGTGGCAGCAGAGTCCAATCATTCGTGCACTGAAGATTGGGCAGCCGGACGGCCTGGAGCAGGCATCAAGGATGTATTCAAATGCACTTTGAGGTGGGAAAGCAAGGAGTGAGAGCAATACAGGTGGCACCGTTGCGAAGCTTTCTCTTTGCGGAAGAGGTCCAGCAGCACTTTTCATTCCTGGCCCTTTCCCTGTGGAAGCAGAGTGCAATCATTCGTGCACTGAAAACTGGGCGGCCGGATGGCCTGGAGCAGGCATCAAGGATGTATTCAAATGCCCTTTGAGGTCGGAAAGCAAGGAGTGAGAGCAATACAGGTGGCACCGTTGCGAAGCTTACCTTGTGCAGGAGAGGTCCAGCAGCATCTTTCAGTCCTGGCTCTTCGCCTGTCGGAGCGGAGTCCAAACATTCCTGCCCTGAAACCTGGGCAGCTGGCCAGCCTGGAGCAGGCATCAAGGATGTATTCAAATGCCCTTGGAGGTGGGAAAGCAAGGAGTGAGAGCAATACAGGTGGCACCGTTGCAAAGCTTTCTGTGTGCAGAAGAGGTCCAGCAGCATCTTTCAATCCTGGCTCTTCGCCTGTGTAAGCAGCGTCCAATCATTCGTGCACTGAAAACTGGGCAGCAGGACGGCCTGGAGCAGGCATCAAGGATGTATTCAAATGCCCTTTGAGGTGGGAAAGCAAGGAGTGAGTGCAATACAGGTGGCACCTTTGCGAAGCTTACCATGTGCAGAAGAGATCCAGCAGCATCATTCATTTGTGGCTCTTCGCCTGTGGGAGCAGAGTCCAATCATTCGTGCACAGAAAACTGGGCAGCCGGACGGCCTGGGGCAGCCATCAAGGATGTATTCAAATGCACTTTGAGGTGGGAAAGCAAGGAGTGAGAGCAATACAGGTGGCACCGTTGCGAAGCTTACCGTGTGCAGGAGAGGTCAAGCAGCCTCTTTCAGTCCTGGGTCTTCGCCTGTGGGAGCAGAGTGCAATCATTCGTGAACTGAAAACTGGGCAGCCGGACAGCCTGGAGCAGGCATCATGGATGTATTCAAATGCACTTTGAGGTGGGAAAGCAAGGAGTGAGAGCAATACAGGTGGCACCGTTGCAAAGCTTACCATGTGCAGAAGAGATCCAGAAGCATCTTACAATCCTGGCTCTTCGCCTGTGTTAGCAGCGTGCAATCATTCGTGCACTGACAACTGGGCAGCTGGACTTCCGGGAGGTGGCATCAAGGATGTATTCAAATGCCCTTTGAGGTGGGAAAGCAAGGAGTGAGAGCAATACAGGTGGCACCGTTGCAAATCTTTCTGTGTGCAGCAGAGGTCCAGCAGCATCTTTCAGTCCTGGCTCTTCGCCTGTGGGAGCAGAGTGCAATCATTCGTGCACTGAAAACTGGGCAGCCGGACGGCCTGGAGCCGGCATCAAGGATGTATTCAAATGCCCTTTGAGGTGGGAAAGCAAGGAGTGAGAGCAATACAGGTGGCACTTTTGCGAAGTTTACCACGTGCAGAAGAGGTCCAGCAGCATGTTTCAGTCCTGGCTCTTCGCCTGTGGGAGCAGAGTCCAATCATTCGTGCACTGAAAACTGGGCAGCCGGACGGCCTGGAGCCGGCATCAAGGATGTATTCAAATGCACTTTGAGGTGGGAAAGCAAGGAGTGAGAGCAATACAGGTGGCACCGTTGCAAAGCTTGCCATGTGCAGAAGAGATCCAGCAGCATCTTCCAGTCCTGGCTGTTCGCCTGTGGGAGCAGATTGCAATCATTCGTGCACTGAAAACTGGGCAGCCGGACGGCCTGGAGCAGGCATCAAGGATGTATTCAAATGCCCTTTGAGGTGGGAAAGCAACGAGTGAGAGCAATACAGGTGGCACCGTTGCAAAGCTTACCGTATGCAGAAGAGATCCAGCAGCATCTTTCAGTCCTGGCTCTTCGCCTGTGGCAGGAGAGTGCAATCATTCGTGCACTGAAAACTGGGCAGCCGGACGGCCTGGAGCAGGCATCAAGGATGTATTCAAATGCACTTTGAGGTGGGAAACAAGGAGTGAGACCAATGCAGGTGGCACCGTTGCGAAGCTTACCGTGTGCAGAACAGATCCAGCAGCATGTTTTAGCACTGGCCCTTCGCCTGTGGCAGCAGAGTCTAATCATTCGTGCACTGAAAACTGGGCAGCCGGACGGCATGGAGGAGGCATCAAGGATGTATTCAAATGCACTTTGAGGTTGGAAACAAGGAGTGAGACAAATGCAGGTGGCAACTTTGCAAAGCTTACCATGTGCAGAAGAGGTCCAGCAGCACTTTTCATTCCTGGCCCTTTCCCTGTGGAAGCAGAGTGCAATCATTCGTGCACTGAAAACTGGGCGGCCGGACGGCCTGGAGCAGGCATCAAGGATGTATTCAAATGCCCTTTGAGGTGGGAAAGCAACGAGTGAGAGCAATACAGGTGGCACCGTTGCAAAGCTTACCGTATGCAGAAGAGATCCAGCAGCATCTTTCATTCCTGGCTCTTCGCCTGTGGTAGGAGAGTCCAATCATTCGTGCACTGAAAACTGGGCAGCCGGACGGCCTGGAGCAGGCATCATGGATGTATTCAAATGTACTTTGAGGTGGGAAAGCAAGGAGTGAGAGCAATGCAGGTGGCACCTTTGCGAAGCTTTCTGTGTGCAGAAGAGATCCAGCAGCATCATTCATTTGTGGCTCTTCGCCTGTGGGAGCAGAGTCCAATCATTCGTGCACTGAAAACTAAGCAGCTGGACGGCCTGGAGCTGGCATCAAGGATGTATTCAAATGCACTTTGAGGTTGGAAACAAGGAGTGAGACCAATGCAGGTGGCACCTTTTCGAAGCTTAGCATGTGCAGAAGAGGTCCAGCAGCACTTTTTATTCCTGGCCCTCTCCCTGTAGTAGGACAGTCCAATCATTCGTGCACTGAAAACTGGGCAGCCGGACGGCCTGGAGCAGGCATCAAGGATGTATTCAAATGCACTTTGAGGTGGAAAAGCAAGGAGTAAGAGCAATACAGGTGGCACCTTTGCGAAGCTTACCATGTGCAGAAGAGATCCAGCAACATCATTCATTTGTGGCTCTTCGCCTGTGGGAGCAGAGTCCAATCATTCGTGCACTGAAAACTGGGCAGCCGGACGGCCTGGAGCAGGCATCAAGGATGTATTCAAATGCCCTTTGAGGTGGGAAAGCAAGGAGTGAGAGCAATACAGGTGGCACCGTTGCAAAGCTTTCTGTGTGCAGAAGAGGTCCAGCAGCATCTTTCAGTCCTGGCTCTTCGCCTGTGTAAGCAGAGTCCAATCATTCGTGCACTGAAAACTGGGCAGCCGGACGGCCTGGAGCAGGCATCAAGGATGTATTCAAATGCACTTTGAGGTGGGAAAGCAAGGAGTGAGTGCAATACAGGTGGCACCTTTGCGAAGCTTACCATGTGCAGAAGAGATCCAGCAGCATCATTCATTTGTGGCTCTTCGCCTGTGGGAGCAGAGTCCAATCATTCGTGCACTGAAAACTGGGCAGCCGGACGGCCTGGAGCAGGCATCAAGGATGTATTCAAATGCACTTTGAGGTGGGAAAGCAAGGAGTGAGAGCAATACAGGTGGCACATTTGCGAAGTTTACCATGTGCAGAAGAGGTCCAGCAGCACGTTTCATTCCTGTCCCATTCCCTGTGGAAGCAGAGTGCAATCATTCGTGCACTGAAAACTGGGCGGCCGGACGGCCTGGAGCAGGCATCAAGGATGTATTCAAATGCCCTTTGAGGTGGGAAAGCAAGGAGTGAGAGCAATACAGGTGGCACCGTTGCGAACTTTACCGTATGCAGAAGAGGTCTAGCAGCATCTTTCAGTCCTGGCTCATCGCCTGTGGGAGCAGAGTCCAATCATTCGTGCACTGAAAACTGGGCGGCCGGACGGTCTGGAGCAGGCATCAAGGATGTATTCAAATGCCCTTTGAGGTGGGAAAGCAAGGAGTGAGAGCAATAAAGGTGGCACCGTTGCGAAGCTTACCGTGTGCAGGAGAGGTCCAGCAGCAACTTTCAGTCCTGGCTCTTCTCCTGTCGGAGCGGAGTCCAAACATTCGTGCCCTGAAACCTGGGCAGCCGGCCAGCCTGGAGCAGGCATCAAGGATGTATTCAAATGCCCTTTGAGGTGGGAAAGCAAGGAGTGAGAGCAATACAGGTGGCACCGTTTCGAAGTTTACCGCGTGCAGAAGAGGTCCAGCAGCATCTTTCAGTCCTGGTTCTTCGCCTGTGGGAGCAGAGTCCAATCATTCGTGCACTGAAAACTGGGCAGCCGGACGGCCTGGAGCAGGCATCAAGGATGTATTCAAATGCACTTTGAGGTGGGAAAGCAAGGAGTGAGAGCAATAGAGGTGGCACGTTTGCGAAGCTTACCATGTGCAGAAGAGATCCAGCAGCATCTTTCAGTCCTGGCACTTCGCCTGTGGCAGCAGAGTCCAATCATTCGTGCACTGAAAACTGGGCAGCCGGACGGCCTGGAGCAGGCATCAAGGATGTATTCAAATGCACTTTGAGGTGGGAAAGCAAGGAGTGAGAGCAATACAGGTGGCACATTTGCGAAGTTTACCATGTGCAGAAGAGGTCCAGCAGCACGTTTCATTCCTGGCCCATTCCCTGTGGAAGCAGAGTGCAATCATTCGTGCACTGAAAACTGGGCGGCCGGACAGCCTGGAGCAGGCATCAAGGATGTATTCAAATGCCCTTTGAGGTGGGAAAGCAAGGAGTGAGAGCAATACAGGTGGCACCGTTGCGAACTTTACCGTATGCAGAAGAGGTCTAGCAGCATCTTTCAGTCCTGGCTCTTCGCCTGTGGGAGCAGAGTCCAATCATTCGTGCACTGAAAACTGGGCAGCCGGACGGCCTGGAGCAGGCATCATGGATGTATTCAAAAGCACTTTGAGGTGGGAAAGCAAGGAGTGAGAGCAATACAGGTGGCACGTTTGCGAAGCTTACGATGTGCAGAAGACGTCCAGCAGCATGTTTCAGTCCTGGCTCTTCGCCTGTGGGAGCAGAGTCCAATCATTCGTGCACTGAAAACTGGGCAGCCGGATGGCCTGTAGCAGGCATCAAGGATGTATTCAAATGCCCTTTGAGGTGGGAAAGCAAGGAGTGAGAGCAATACAGGTGGCACCGTTGCGAACTTTACCGCGTGCAAAAGAGGTCCAGCAGCATCTTTCTCTCCTGGCTCTTCGCCTGTGGGAGCAGAGTCCAATCATTCGTGCACTGAAAACTGGGCAGCCGGACGGCCTGGAGCAGGCATCAAGGATGTATTCAAATGCACTTTGAGGTGGGAAAGCAAGGAGTGAGAGCAATACAGGTGGCACCGTTGCGAAGTTTACCGTGTGCCGAAGAGGTCCAGCAGCATCTTTCAGTCCTGGCTCTTCGCCTGTGGGAGCAGAGTCCAATCATTCGTGCACTGAAAACTGGGCAGCCGGCCAGCCTGGAGCAGGCATCAAGGATGTATTCAAATGCCCTTGGTGGTGGGAAAGCAGGGAGTGAGAGCAATACAGGTGGCACCGTTGCAAAGCTTTCTGTGTGCAGAAGAGGTCCACCAGCATCTTTCAGTCCTGGCTCTTCGCCTGTGGGAGCAGAGTCCAATCATTCGTGCACTGAAAACTGGGCAGCCGGACAGCTTCTAGCACGCATCATGGATGTATTCAAATGCACTTTGAGGCGGGAAAGCAAGGAGTGAGAGCAATACAGGTGGCACCTTTGCGAAGCTTGCCATGTGCAGAAGAGATCCAGCAGCATCTTTCAGTCCTGGCTCTTCGCCTGTGGGAGCAGAGTGCAATCATTCGTGCACTGAAAACTGGGCAGCCGGACGGCCTGGAGCAGGCATCAAGGATGTATTCAAATGCACTTTGAGGTGGGAAAACAAGGAGTGAGAGCAATACAGGTGGCACCGTTCCGAAGCTTTCTGTGTGCAGGAGAGTTCCAGCAGCATCTTTCAGTCCTGGCTCTTCGCCTGTGGCAGGAGAGTCCAATCATTCGTGCACTGAAAACTGGGCAGCCGGACGGCCTGGAGCAGGCATCAAGGATGTATTCAAATGCACTTTGAGGTGGGAAACAAGGAGTGTGCCCAATGCAGGTGGCACCGTTGCGAAGCTTACCGTGTGCAGAACAGATCCAGCAGCATGTTTTAGCACTGGCCCTTCGCCTGTGGCAGGAGAGTCCAATCATTCGTGCACTGAAAACTGGGCAGCCGGACGGCCTGGAGCAGGCATCAAGGATGTATTCAAATGCACTTTGAGGTTGGAAACAAGGAGTGAGACCAATGCAGGTGGCACCTTTGCAAAGCTTACCATGTGCAGAAGAGGTCCAGCAGCACTTTTCATTCCTGGCCCTTTCCCTGTGGAAGCAGAGTGCAATCATTCGTGCACTGAAAACTGGGCAGCCGGACGCGTGGAGCAGGCATCAAGGATGTATTCAAATACACTTTGAGGTGGGAAACAAGGAGTGAGACCAATGCAGGTGGCACCGTTGCGAAGCTTACCGTATGCAGAAGAGATCCAGCAGCATCTTTCAGTCCTGGCTCTTCGCCTGTGGCAGGAGAGTCCAATCATTCGTGCACTGAAAACTGGGCAGCCAGACGGCCTGGAGCAGGCATCAAGGATGTATTCAAATGCACTTTGAGGTGGGAAAGCAAGGAGTGAGAGCAATACAGGTGGCACCTTTGCGAAGCTTACCATGTGCAGAAGAGATCCAGCAGCATCATTCATTTGTGGCTCTTCGCCTGTGGGAGCAGAGTCCAATCATTCGTGCACTGAAAACTGGGCAGCCGGACGGCCTGGAGCAGGCATCAAGGATGTATTCAAATGCACTTTGAGGTGGGAAACAAGGAGTGAGAGCAATACAGGTGGAACCGTTGCGAAGCTTACCGTGTGCAGGAGAGGTCCAGCAGCATCTTTCAGTCCTGGCTCTTCGCCTGTGGCAGCAGAGTCCAATCATTCGTGCTCTGAAAACTGGGCAACCGGACAGCCAGTAGCAGGCATCAAGGATGTATTCAAATGCACTTTGAGGAGGGAAAGCAAGGAGTGAGAGCAATACAGGTGGCACCTTTGCGAAGCTTGCCATGTGCAGAAGAGATCCAGCAGCATCATTCATTTGTGGCTCTTTGCCTGTGGGAGCAGAGTCCAATCATTCGTGCACCGAAAACTGGGCAGACGGACGGCCTGGGGCAGGCATCAAGGATGTATTCAAATGCACTTTGAGGTGGGAAAGAAATGACTGAGAGCAATACAGGTGGCACCGTTGCGAAGATTACCGTGTGCAGAACAGATCCAGCAGCATGTTTTAGCACTGGCTCTTCGCCTGTGGCAGCAGAGTCCAATCATTCGTGCACTGAAAACTGGGCAGCCGGACGGCCTGGAGCAGGCATCAAGGATGTATTCAAATGCACTTTGAGGTGGGAAATCAAGGAGTGAGAGCAATACAGGTGGCACCGTTGCAAAGCTTACCGTATGCAGGAGAGGTCCAGCAGCATCTTTCAGTCCTGGCTCTTCGCCTGTGGGAGCAGAGTCCAATCATTCGAGCCCTGAAACCTGGGCAGCCGGCCAGCCTGGAGCAGGCATCAAGGATGTATTCAAATGCACTTTGAGGTGGGAAAGCAAGGAGTGAGAGCAATACAGGTGGCACCGTTGCGAATTTTACCGCGTGCAGAAGAGGTCCAGCAGCATCTTTCAGTCCTGGCTCTTCGCCTGTGGGAGCAGAGTCCAATCATTCGTGCACTGAAAACTGGGCAGCCGGACGGCCTGGAGCAGCCATCAAGGATGTATTCAAATGCACTTTGAGGTGGGAAAGAAATGAGTGAGACCAATACAGGTGGCACCGTCGCGAAGCTTACCATGTGCAGGAGAGGTTCAGCAGCATCTTTCAGTCCTGGCCCTTCGCCTGTCGGAGCGGAGTCCAAACATTCGTGCCCTGAAACCTGGGCAGCTGGCCAGCCTGGAGCAGGCATCAAGGATGTATTCAAATGCACTTTGAGGTGGGAAAGCAAGGAGTGAGAGCAATACAGGTGGCACCGTTTCAAACCTTTCTCTTTGCAGAAGAGGTCCAGCAGCATCTTTCAGTCCTGGCTCTTCGCCTGTGGGAGCAGAGTCCAATCATTCGTGCACTGAAAACTGGGCAGCCAGACGGCCTGGAGCAGGCATCATGGATGTAATCAAATGCACTTTGAGGTGGGAAAGCAAGGACTGAGAGCAATACAGGTGGCACCGTCGCGAACCTTACCATGTGCAGGAGAGGTTCAGCAGCATCTTTCAGTCCTGGCTCTTCGCCTGTCGGAGCGGAGTCCAAACATTCGTGCCCTGAAACCTGGGCAGCTGGCCAGCCTGGAGCAGGCATCAAGGATGTATTCAAATGCACTTTGAGGTGGGAAAGCAAGGAGTGAGAGCAATACAGGTGGCACCGTTTCAAACCTTTCTCCTTGCAGAAGAGGTCCAGCAGCATCTTTCAGTCCTGGCTCTTCGCCTGTGGGAGCAGAGTCCAATCATTCGTGCACTGAAAACTGGGCAGACGGACGGCCTGGAGCAGGCATCAAGGATGTATTCAAATGCACTTTGAGGTGGGAAAGCAAGGAGTGAGAGCAATACAGGTGGCACCGTTGCGAAGTTTACCGTGTGCCGAAGAGGTCCAGCAGCATCTTTCAGTCCTGGCTCTTCGCCTGTGGGAGCAGAGTCCAATCATTCGTGCACTGAAAACTGGGCAGCCGGCCAGCCTGGAGCAGGCATCAAGGATGTATTCAAATGCCCTTGGTGGTGGGAAAGCAGGGAGTGAGAGCAATACAGGTGGCACCGTTGCAAAGCTTTCTGTGTGCAGAAGAGGTCCACCAGCATCTTTCAGTCCTGGCTCTTCGCCTGTGGGAGCAGAGTCCAATCATTCGTGCACTGAAAACTGGGCAGCCGGACAGCCTCTAGCACGCATCATGGATGTATTCAAATGCACTTTGAGGTGGGAAAGCAAGGAGTGAGAGCAATACAGGTGGCACCTTTGCGAAGCTTGCCATGTGCAGAAGAGATCCAGCAGCATCTTTCAGTCCTGGCTCTTCGCCTGTGGGAGCAGAGGGCAATCATTCGTGCACTGAAAACTGGGCAGCCGGACGGCCTGGAGCAGGCATCAAGGATGTATTCAAATGCACTTTGAGGTGGGAAAGCAAGGAGTGAGAGCAATACAGGTGGCACCGTTCCGAAGCTTTCTGTGTGCAGGAGAGTTCCAGCAGCATCTTTCAGTCCTGGCTCTTCGCCTGTGGCAGGAGAGTCCAATCATTCGTGCACTGAAAACTGGGCAGCCGGACGGCCTGGAGCAGGCATCAAGGATGTATTCAAATGCACTTTGAGGTGGGAAACAAGGAGTGTGCCCAATGCAGGTGGCACCGTTGCGAAGCTTACCGTGTGCAGAACAGATCCAGCAGCATGTTTTAGCACTGGCCCTTCGCCTGTGGCAGGAGAGTCCAATCATTCGTGCACTGAAAACTGGGCAGCCGGACGGCCTGGAGCAGGCATCAAGGATGTATTCAAATGCACTTTGAGGTTGGAAACAAGGAGTGAGACCAATGCAGGTGGCACCTTTGCAAAGCTTACCAGGTGCAGAAGAGGTCCAGCAGCACTTTTCATTCCTGGCCCTTTCCCTGTGGAAGCAGAGTGCAATCATTCGTGCACTGAAAACTGGGCAGCCGGACGCGTGGAGCAGGCATCAAGGATGTATTCAAATGCACTTTGAGGTGGGAAACAAGGAGTGAGACCAATGCAGGTGGCACCGTTGCGAAGCTTACCGTATGCAGAAGAGATCCAGCAGCATCTTTCAGTCCTGGCTCTTCGCCTGTGGCAGGAGAGTCCAATCATTCGTGCACTGAAAACTGGGCAGCCAGACGGCCTGGAGCAGGCATCAAGGATGTATTCAAATGCCCTTTGAGGTGGGAAAGCAAGGAGTGAGAGCAATACAGGTGGCACCTTTGCGAAGCTTACCATGTGCAGAAGAGATCCAGCAGCATCATTCATTTGTGGCTCTTCGCCTGTGGGAGCAGAGTCCAATCATTCGTGCACTGAAAACTGGGCAGCCGGACGGCCTGGAGCAGGCATCAAGGATGTATTCAAATGCACTTTGAGGTGGGAAACAAGGAGTGAGAGCAATACAGGTGGTACCGTTTCAAATCTTTCTCTTTGCAGAAGAGGTCCAGCAGCATCTTTCAGTCCTGGCTCTTCGCCTGTGGCAGCAGAGTCCAATCATTCGTGCTCTGAAAACTGGGCAACCGGACAGCCAGTAGCAGGCATCAAGGATGTATTCAAATGCACTTTGAGGAGGGAAAGCAAGGAGTGAGAGCAATACAGGTGGCACCTTTGCGAAGCTTGCCATGTGCAGAAGAGATCCAGCAGCATCTTCCACTCCTGGCTCTTCGCCTGTGGGAGCAGAGTGCAATCATTCGTGCACTGAAAACTGGGCAGCCGGACGGCGTGGAGCAGGCATCAAGGATGTATTCAAATGCACTTTGACGTGGGAAAGCAAGGAGTGATTGCAATACAGGTGGCACCGTTCCGAAGCTTTCTGTGTGCAGGAGAGGTCCAGCAGCATCTTTCACTCCTGGCTCTTCGCCTGTGGCAGGAGAGTCCAATCATTCGTGCACTGAAAACTGGGCAGCAGGACGGCCTGGAGCAGGCATCAAGGATGTATTCAAATGCCCTTGGAGGTGGGAAAGCAAGGAGTGAGAGCAATACAGGTGGCACCGTTGCAAAGCTTTCTGTGTGCAGAAGAGGTCCAGCAGCATCTTTCAGTCCTGGCTCTTCGCCTGTGTAAGCAGAGTCCAATCATTCGTGCACTGAAAACTGGGCAGCAGGACGGCCTGGAGCAGGCATCAAGGATGTATTCAAATGCCCTTGGAGGTGGGAAAGCAAGGAGTGAGTGCAATACAGGTGGCACCTTTGCGAAGCTTACCATGTGCAGAAGAGATCCAGCAACATCATTCATTTGTGGCTCTTCGCCTGTGGGAGCAGAGTCCAATCATTCGTGCACTGAAAACTGGGCAGCCGGCAGCCTGGAGCAGGCATCAAGGATGTATTCAAATGCACTTTTAGGTGGGAAACAAGGAGTGAGACCAATGCAGGTGGCACCGTTGCAAAGCTTACCGTGTGCAGAACAGATCCAGCAGCATGTTTTAGCACTGGCTCTTCGTCGGTGGCAGCAGAGTCCAATCATTCGTGCACTGAAAACTGGGCAGCCGGACGGCCGGGAGCAGGCATCAAGGATGTATTCAAATGCACTTTGAGGTTGGAAACAAGGAGTGAGACCAATGCAGGTGGCACCTTTTCGAAGCTTACCATGTGCAGAAGAGGTCCAGAAGCACTTTTCATTCCTGGCCCTCTCCCTGTGGAAGCAGAGTGCAATCATTCGTGCACTGACAACTGGGCAGCCGGACGGCCTGGAGCAGGCATCAAGGATGTATTCAAATGCACTTTGAGGAGGGAAATCAAGGAGTGAGAGCAATACAGGTGGCACCGTTGCAAAGCTTACTGTGTGAAGGAGAGGTCCAGCAGCAACTTTCAGTCCTGGCCCTTCGCCTGTCGGAGCGGAGTCCAAACATTCGTGCCCTGAAACCTGGGCAGCTGGCCAGCCTGGAGGAGGCATCAAGGTTGTATTAAAATGCCCTTTGAGGTGGGAAAGCAAGGAGTGAGAGCAATACAGGTGGCACCTTTGCGAAGCTTTCTGTGTGCAGAACAGATCCAGCAGCATCTTTCAGTCCTGGCTCTTCGCCTGTGGGAGCAGAGTGCAATCATTCGTGCACTGAAAACTGGGCAGCCGGACGGCCTGGAGCAGGCATCAAGGATATATTCAAATACACTTTGAGGTTGGAATCAAGGAGTGAGGCCAATACAGGTGGCACCGTTGCAAAGCTTACCGTATGCAGAAGAGATCCAGCAGCATCTTTCAGTCCTGGCTCTTCGCCTGTGGCAGGAGAGTCCAATCATTCGTGCACTGAAAACTGGGCAGCAGGACGGCCTGGAGCAGGCATCAAGGATGTATTCAAATGCACTTTGAGGTGGGAAACAAGGAGAGAGAGCAATACAGGTGGCACTGTTCCGAAGCTTACCGTGTGCAGAAGAGGTCCAGCAGCATCTTTCAGTCCTGGCTCTTCGCCTGTGGGAGCAGAGTGCAATCATTCGTGCACTGAAAACTGGGCAGCCGGACGGCCTGGAGCAGGCATCATGGATGTATTCAAATGCACTTTGAGTTGGGTAATCAAGGTGTGAGAGCAATACAGGTGGCCCCATTGCAAAGCTTACCGTATGCCGAAGAGATCTAGCAGCATCTTTCTGTCCTGGCTCTTCGCCTTTGTAAGCAGAGTCCAATCATTCGTGCACTGACAACTGGGCAACCGGACGTCCTGCAGCTGGCATCAAGGATGTATTCAAATGCCCTTTGAGGTGGGAAAGCAAGGAGTGAGAGCAATACAGGTGGCACCGTTTCAAAGCTTTCTCTGTACAGCAGAGGTCCGGCTGCATCTTTCAGCCCTGGCTCTTCTCCTGTGGCAGGAGAGTCCAATCATTCGTGCACTGAAAACTGGGCAGCCGGACGGCCTGGAGCAAGCATCAAGTATGTATTCAAATACACTTTGAGGTTGGAAACAAGGAGTGAGACCAATGCAGGTGGCACCGTTGCAAAGCTTACCGTGTGCAGAACAGATCCAGCAGCATGTTTTAGCACTGGCTCTTCGCCTGTGGCAGCAGAGTCCAATCATTCGTGCACTGAAAACTGGGCAGCCGGACGGCCTGGAGCAGGCATCAAGGATGTATTCAAATGCACTTTGAGGTTGGAAACAAGGAGTGAGACCAATGCAGGTGGCAACTTTGCGAAGCTTACCATGTGCAGAAGAGGTCCAGCAGCACTTTTCATTCCTGGCCCATTCCCTGTGGAAGCAGAGTGCAATCATTCGTGCACTGAAAACTGGGCGGCCGGACGGCCTGGAGCAGGCATCAAGGATGTATTCAAATGCCCTTTGAGGTGGGAAAGCAAGGAGTGAGAGCAATACAGGTGGCACCGTTGCAAAGCTTTCTCTGTGCAGAAGAGGTCCAGCAGCATCTTTCAGTACTGGCTCTTCGCCTGTGGCAGGAGAGTCCAATCATTCGTGCACTGACAACTGGGCAGACGGACGGCCTGGAGCAGGCATCAAGGATGTATTCAAATGCACTTTGAGAAGGGAAATCAAGGAGTGAGAGCAATACAGGTGGCACCGTTGCGAAGCTTACCGTGTGCAGGAGAGGTCCAGCAGCAACTTTCAGTCCTGGCTCTTCGCCTGTCGGAGCGGAGTCCAAACATTCTTGCCCTGAAACCTGGGCAGCTGGCCAGCCTGGAGCAGGCATCAAGGATGTATTCAAATGCACTTTGAGGTGGGAAAGCAAGGAGTGAGAGCAATACAAGTGGCACCGTTCCGAAGCTTTCTGTGCGCAGAACAGATCCAGCAGCGTGTTTCAGCACTGGCTCTTCGCCTGTGGCAGCAGAGTCCAATCATTCGTGCACTGAAAACTGGGCAGCCGGACGGCCTGGAGCGGGCATCAAGGATGTATTCAAATGCACTTTGAGGTGGGAAACAAGGAGTGAGACCAATGCAGGTGGCGCCGTTGCAAAGCTTACCGTGTGCAGAAGAGGTCCAGCAGCATCTTTCAGTCCTGGCTCTTCGCCTGTGGTAGGAGAGTCCAATCATTCGTGCACTGAAAACTGGGCAGCCGGACGGCCTGGAGCAGGCATCAAGGATGTATTCAAATGCACTTTGAGGTTGGAAACAAGGAGTGAGACCAATGCAGGTGGCAACTTTGCGAGGCTTACCATGTGCAGAAGAGGTCCAGCAGCACTTTTCATTCCTGGCCCTTTCCCTGTGGAAGCAGAGTGCAATCATTCGTGTACTGAAAACTGGGCGGCCGGACGGCCTGGAGCAGGCATGAAGGATGTATTCAAATGCCCTTTGAGGTGGGAAAGCAAGGAGTGAGAGCAATACAGGTGGCACCGTTGCAAAGCTTACCATGTGCAGAAGAGATCCAGCAGCATCTTTCAGTCCTGGCTCTTCGCCTGTCGGAGCACAGTCCAATCATTCGTGCACTGAAAACTGGGCAGCCGGACGGCCTGGAGCAGGCATCAAGGATGTATTCAAATGCCCTTTGAGAAGGGAAATCAAGGAGTGAGAGCAATACAGGTGGCACCTTTGCGAAGCTTACCGTGTGCAGGAGAGGTCCAGCAGCAACTTTCAGTCCTGGGTCTTCGCCTGTCGGAGCGGAGTCCAAACATTCCTGCCCTGAAACCTGGGTAGCTGGCCAGCCTGGAGCAGGCATCAAGGATGTATTCAAATGCACTTTGAGGTGGGAAAGCAAGGAGTGAGAGCAATACAAGTGGCACCGTTCCGAAGGTTTCTGTGCGCAGAACAGATCCAGCAGCGTGTTTCAGCACTGGCTCTTCGCCTGTGGCAGCAGAGTCCAATCATTCGTGCACTGAAAATTGGGCAGCCGGACGGCCTGGAGCGGGCATCAAGGATGTATTCAAATGCACTTTGAGGTGGGAAACAAGGAGTGAGACCAATGCAGGTGGCACCGTTTCGAAGCTTACCGTGTGCAGAAGAGGTCCAGCAGCATCTTTCAGTCCTGGCTCTGCGCCTGTGGTAGGAGAGTCCAATCATTCGTGCACTGAAAACTGGGCAGCCGGACGGCCTAGAGCAGCCATCAAGGATGTATTCAAATGCACTTTGAGGTGGGAAAGAAATGAGTGAGACCAATACAGGTGGCACCGTCGCGAAGCTTACCATGTGCAGGAGAGGTTCAGCAGCATCTTTCAGTCCTGGCCCTTCGCCTGTCGGAGCGGAGTCCAAACATTCGTGCCCTGAAACCTGGGCAGCTGGCCAGCCTGGAGCAGGCATCAAGGATGTATTCAAATGCACTTTGAGGTGGGAAAGCAAGGAGTGAGAGCAATACAGGTGCCACCGTTGCAAAGCTTTCTGTGTGCAGAAGAGGTCCAGCAGCATCTTTCAGTCCTGGCTCTTCGCCTGTGGCAGCAGAGTCCAATCATTCGTGCACTGAAAACTGGGCAGCCGGACGGCCTTGAGCAGCCATCAAGGATGTATTCAAATGCACTTTGAGGTGGGAAAGAAATGAGTGAGACCAATACAGGTGGCACCGTCGCGAAGCTTACCATGTGCAGGAGAGGTTCAGCAGCATCTTTCAGTCCTGGCTCTTCGCCTGTGGGAGCAGAGTCCAATCATTCGTGCACTGAAAACTGGGCAGCCGGACGGCCTGGAGCTGGCATCAAGGATGTATTCAAATGCACTTTGAGGTGGGAAACAAGGAGTGAGACCAATGCAGGTGGCACCGTTGCGAAGCTTACCGTGTGCTGGAGAGGTCCAGCAGCAACTTTCAGTCCTGGCTCTTCGCCTGTTGGAGCAGATTCCAAACACTCGTGCCCTGAAACCTGGGCAGCCGGCCAGCCTGGAGCAGGCATCAAGAATGTATTCAAATGCACTTTGAGGTGGGAAAGCAAGGAGTGAGAGCAATTCAGGTGGCACCGTTCCGAAGTTTTCCGCGTCCAGAAGATGTCCAGCAGCATCTTTCAGTCCTGGCTCTTTGCCTGCGGGAGCAGAGTCCAATCATTCGTGCACTGAAAACTGGGCAGCCGGACGGCCTAGAGCAATCTTCAAGGATGTATTCAAACGCACTTTGAGGTGGGAAAGCAAGGAGTGAGAGCAATACAGGTGGCACCGTTGCGAAGTTTACCGCGTGCAGAAGAGGTCCAGCAGCATCTTTCAGTCCTGGCTCTTCGCCTGTGGGAGCAGAGTCCAATCATTCTTGCACTGAAAAATGGGCAGCCGGCCAGCCTGGAGCAGGCATCAAGGATGTATTCAAATGCCCTTGGAGGTGGGAAAGCAAGGAGTGACAGCAATACAGGTGGCACCGTTGCAAAGCTTTCTGTGTGCAGAAGAGGTCCAGCAGCATCTTTCAGTCCTGGCTCTTCGCCTGAGGCAGGAGAGTGCAATCATTCGTGCACTGAAAACTGGGCAGCCGGACGGCCTGGAGCAGGCATCAAGGATGTATTCAAATGCACTTTGAGGTTGGAAACAAGGAGTGAGACCAATGCAGGTGGCAACTTTGCAAAGCTTACCATGTGCAGAAGAGGTCCAGCAGCACTTTTCATTCCTGGCCCTTTCCCTGTGGAAGCAGAGTGCAATCATTCGTGCACTGAAAACTGGGCAGCCGGACGGCCTGGAGCAGGCATCAAGGATGTATTCAAATGCCCTTTGAGGTGGGAAAGCAAGGAGTGAGAGCAATACAGGTGGCACCGTTGCGAAGCTTACCGCGTGCAGAAGAGGTCCAGCAGCATCTTTCAGTCCTGGCACTTCGCCTGTGGGAGCAGAGTGCAATCATTCGTGCACTGAAAACTTGGCAGCCGGCCAGCCTGGAGCTGGCATCAAGGATGTATTCAAATGCCCTTGGAGGTGGGAAAGCAAGGAGTGAGAGCAATACAGGTGACACTGTTGCAAAGCTTTCCGTGTGCAGAAGAGGTCCAGCAGCATCTTTCAGTCCTGGCACTTCGCCTGTGGGAGCACAGTCCAATCATTCGTGCACTGAAAACTGGGCAGCAGGACGGCCTGGAGCAGGCATCAAGGATGTATTCAAATGCCCTTTGAGGTGGGAAAGCAAGGAGTGAGAGCAATAAAGGTGGCACCTTTGCGAAGCTTACCATGTGCAGAGGAGATCCAGCAGCATCATTCATTTGTGGCTCTTTGCCTGTGGGAGCAGAGTCCAATCATTCGTGCACCGAAAACTGGGCGGCCGGACGTCCTGGAGCAGGCATCAAGGATGTATTCAAATGCACTTTGAGGTGGGAAAGAAATGACTGAGAGCAATACAGGTGGCACCGTTGCGAAGCTTACCGTGTGCAGAACAGATCCAGCAGCATGTTTTAGCACTGGCTCTTCGCCTGTGGCAGCAGAGTCCAATCATTCGTGCACTGAAAACTGGGCAGCCGGACGGCCTGGAGCAGGCATCAAGGATGTATTCAAATGCACTTTGAGGTTGGAAACAAGGAGTGAGACCAATGCAGGTGGCAACTTTGCAAAGCTTACCATGTGCAGAAGAGGTCCAGCAGCACTTTTCATTCCTGGCCCTTTCCATGTGGAAGCAGAGTGCAATCATTCGTGCACTGAAAACTGGGCAGCCGGACGGCCTGGAGCAGGCATCAAGGATGTATTCAAATGCACTTTGAGGTGGGAAAGCAAGGAGTGAGAGCAATACAGGTGGCACCTTTGCGAAGCTTACCATGTGCAGAAGAGATCCAGAAGCATCATTCATTTGTGGCTCTTCGCCTGTGGGAGCAGAGTCCAATCATTCGTGCACTGAAAACTGGGCAGCCGGACGGCCTGGAGCAGGCATCAAGGATGTATTCAAATGCACTTTGAGGTGGGAAATCATGGAGTGAGAGCAATACAGGTGGCACCGTTGCGAAGCTTACCGTGTGCAGGAGAGGTCCAGCAGCAACTTTCAGTCCTGGCCCTTCGCCTGTGGGAGCGGAGTCCAAACATTCGTGCCCTGAAACCTGGGCAGCCGGCCAGCCTGGAGCAGGCATCAAGGATGTATTCAAATGCACTTTGAGGTGGGAAAGCAAGGTGTGAGAGCAATACAGGTGGCACCTTTGCGAAGCTCACCATGTGCAGAAGAGATCCAGCAGCATCATTCATTTGTGGCTCTTCGCCTGTGGGAGCAGAGTCCAATCATTCGTGCAGCGATAACTGGGCAGCTGGACGGCCTGGAGCAGGCATCAAGGATGTATTCAAATGCACTTTGAGGTGGGAAACAAGGACTGAGACCAATGCAGGTGGCACCGTTGCGAAGCTTGCCGTGTGCAGAACAGATCCAGCAGCATGTTTTAGCACTGGCTCTTCCCTGTGGCAGCAGAGTCCAATCATTCGTGCAATGAAAACTGGACAGCCGGACGGCGTGGAGCAGGCATCAAGGATGTATTCAAATGCACTTTGAGGTTGGAAACAAGGAGTGAGACCAATGCAGGTGGCACCTTTTCGAAGCTTACCATGTGCAGAAGAGGTCCAGCAGCACTTTTCATTCCTGGCCCTCTCCCTGTGGTACGAGAGTCCAATCATTCGTGCACTAAAAACTGGGCAGCCGGACGGCCTGGAGCAGGCATCAAGGATGTATTCAAATGCACTTTGAGGTGGGAAAGCAAGGAGTGAGAGCAATACAGGTGGCACCTTTGCGAAGCTTACCATGTGCGGAGGAGATCCAGCAGCATCATTCATTTGTGGCTCTTCGCCTGTGGGAGCATAGTCCAATCATTCGTGCACTGAAAACTGGGCAGCCTTACGGCCTGGAGCGGGCATCAAGGATGTATTCAAATGCACTTTGAGGTGGGAAACAAGGAGTGAGACCAATGCAGGTGGCACCGTTTCGAAGCTTACAGTGTGCAGAAGAGATCCAGCAGCATCTTTCAGTCCTGGCACTTCGCCTGTGGGAGCAGAGTGCAATCATTCGTGCACTGAAAACTTGGCAGATGGCCAGCCTGGAGCAGGCATCAAGGATGTATTCAAATGCCCTTGGAGGTGGGAAAGCAAGGAGTGAGAGCAATACAGGTGGCACTGTTGCAAAGCTTTCCGTGTGCAGAAGAGGTCCAGCAGCATCTTTCAGTCCTGGCACTTCGCCTGTGGGAGCACAGTCCAATCATTCGTGCACTGAAAACTGGGCAGCAGGACGGCCTGGAGCAGGCATCAAGGATGTATTCAAATGCCATTTGAGGTGGGAAAGCAAGGAGTGAGAGCAATAAAGGTGGCACCTTTGCGAAGCTTACCATGTGCAGAGGAGATCCAGCAGCATCATTCATTTGTGGCTCTTTGCCTGTGGGAGAAGAGTCCAATCATTCGTGCACCGAAAACTGGGCAGCCGGACGTCCTGGAGCAGGCATCAAGGATGTATTCAAATGCACTTTGAGGTGGGAAAGAAATGACTGAGAGCAATACAGGTGGCACCGTTGCGAAGCTTACCGTGCGCAGAACAGATCCAGCAGCATGTTTTAGCACTGGCTCTTCGCCTGTGGCAGCAGAGTCCAATCATTCGTGCACTGAAAACTGGGCAGCCGGACGGCGTGGAGCAGGCATCAAGGATGTATTCAAATGCACTTTGAGGTGGGAAATCAAGGAGTGAGAGCAATACAGGTGGCACCGTTGCGAAGCTTACCGTGTGCAGAACAGATCCAGCAGCATGTTTTAGCACTGGCTCTTCGCCTGTGGCAGCTGAGTCCAATCATTCGTGCACTGAAAACTGGGCAGCCGGACGGCGTGGAGCAGGCATCAAGGATGTATTCAAATGCACTTTGAGGTGGGAAATCAAGGAGTGAGAGCAATACAGGTGGCACCGTTGCGAAGCTTACCGTGTGCAGGAGAGGTCCAGCAGCAACTTTCAGTCCTGGCTCTTCGCCTGTCGGAGCGGAGTCCAAACATTCGTACCCTGAAAACTGGGCAGCCGGACGGCCTGGAGCAGGCATCAAGGATGTATTCAAATGCACTTTGAGGTGGGAAACAAGGAGTGAGACCAATGCAGGTGGCACCGTTGCGAAGCTTGCCGTGTGCAGAACAGATCCAGCAGCATGTTTTAGCACTGGCTCTTCCCTGTGGCAGCAGAGTCCAATCATTCGTGCAATGAAAACTGGGCAGACGGACGGCCTGGAGCAGGCATCATGGATGTATTCAAATGCACTTTGAGGTTGGAAACAAGGAGTGAGACCAATGCAGGTGGCAACTTTTCGAAGCTTACCATGTGCAGAAGAGGTCCAGCAGCACTTTTCATTCCTGGCCCTCTCCCTGTGGTAGGAGAGTCCAATCATTCGTGCACTAAAAACTGGGCAGCCGGACGGCCTGGAGCAGGCATCAAGGATGTATTCAAATGCCCTTTGAGGTGGGAAAGCAAGGAGTGAGAGCAATACAGGTGGCACCGTTGCGAAGTTTACCGCGTGCAGAAGAGGTCCAGCAGCATCTTTCAGTCCTGGCACTTCGCCTGTGGGAGCAGTGTGCAATCATTCGTGCACTGAAAACTGGGCAGCCGCCCAGCCTGGAGCAGGCATCAAGGATGTATTCAAATGCACTTTGAGGAGAGAAAGCAAGGAGTGAGAGCAATACAGGTGGCACCGTTGCGAAGCTTACCGTGTGCAGGAGAGGTCCAGCAGCAACTTTCAGTCCTGGCTCTTCGCCTGTCGGTGCGGAGTCCAAACATTCGTGCCCTGAAACCTGGGCAGCCGGCCAGCCTGGAGCAGGCATCAAGGATGTATTCAAATGCACTTTGAGGTGGGAAAGCAAGGAGTGAGAGCAATACAGGTGGCACCGTTGCGAAGCTTACCATGTGCAGAAGAGGTCCAGCAGCACTTTTCATTCCTGGCCCTCTCCCTGTGGTAGGAGAGTCCAATCATTCGTGCACTGAAAACTGGGCAGCCGGACGGCCTGGAGCAGGCATCAAGGATGTATTCAAATGCACTTTGAGGTGGAAAAGCAAGGAGTGAGAGCAATACAGGTGGCACCTTTGCGAAGCTTACCATGTGCAGAAGAGATCCAGCAGCATCATTCATTTGTGGCTCTTTGCCTGTGGGAGCAGAGTCCAATCATTCGTGCACTGAAAACTGGGCAGCCGGCCAGCCTGGAGCAGGCATCAAGGATGTATTCAAATGCACTTTGAGGTGGGAAACAAGGAGTGAGACCAATGCAGGTGGCACCGTTTCGAAGCTTACCGTGTGCAGAAGAGGTCCAGCAGCATCTTTCAGTCCTGGCACTTCGCCTGTGGCAGCACAGTCCAATCATACGTGCACTGAAAACTGGGCAGCCGGCCAGCCTGGAGCAGGCATCAAGGATGTATTCAAATGCCCTTTGAGGTGGGAAAACAAGGAGTGAGAGCAATACAGGTGGCACCGTTGCAAAGCTTTCTGTGTGCAGAAGAGGTCCAGCAGCATCTTTCTCTCCTGGATCTTCGCCTGTGGGAGCAGAGTCCAATAATTCGTGCACTGAAAACTGGGCAGCCGGACGGCCTGGAGCAGGCATCAAGGATGTATTCAAATGCACTTTGAGGTGGGAAAGCAAGGAGTGAGAGCAATACAGGTGGCACCGTTCCGAAGCTTTCTGTGTGCAGGAGAGGTCCAGCAGCATCTTTCAGTCCTGGCTCTTCGGCTGTGGCAGGAGAGTCCAATCATTCGTGCACTGAAACCTGGGCAGCCGGCCAGCCTGGAGCAGGCATCAAGGATGTATTCAAATGCACTTTGAGGTGGGAAACAAGGAGTGAGACCAATGCAGGTGGCACTGTTGCGAAGCTTACAGTGTGCAGAACAGATCCAGCAGCATGTTTTAGCACTGGCTCTTCGCCTGTGGCAGCAGAGTCCAATCATTCGTGCACTGAAAACTGGACAGCCGGACGGCATGGAGCAGGCATCAAGGATGTACTCAAATGCACTTTGAGGTTGGAAACAAGGAGTGAGACCAATGCAGGTGGCAACTTTGCAAAGCTTACCATGCGCAGAAGAGGTCCAGCAGCACTTTTCATTCCTGGCCCTCTCCCTGTGGTAGGAGAGTCCAATCATTCGTGCACTAAAAACTGGGCAGCCGGACGGCCTGGAGCAGGCATCAAGGATGTATTCAAATGCACTTTGAGGTGGGAAAGCAAGGAGTGAGAGCAATACAGGTGGCACCTTTGCGAAGCTTACCATGTGCAGAAGAGATCCAGCAGCATCATTCATTTGTGGCTCTTCGCCTGTGGGAGCAGAGTCCAATCATTCGTGCACTGAAAACTGGGCAGCCTTACGGCCCGGAGCGGGCATCAAGGATGTATTCAAATGCACTTTGAGGTGGGAAACAAGGAGTGAGACCAATGCAGGTGGCACCGTTTCGAAGCTTACCGTGTGCAGAAGAGATCCAGCAGCATCTTTCAGTCCTGGCACTTCGCCTGTGGGAGCAGAGTGCAATCATTCGTGCACTGAAAACTTGGCAGCTGGCCAGCCTGGAGCAGGCATCAAGGATGCATTCAAATGCCCTTGGAGGTGGGAAAGCAAGGAGTGAGAGCAATACAGGTGGCACCGTTTCAAAGCTTTCCGTGTGCAGAAGAGGTCCAGCAGCATCTTTCAGTCCTGGCACTTCGCCTGTGGCAGCACAGTCCAATCATACGTGCACTGAAAACTGGGCAGCAGGACGGCCTGGAGCAGGCATCAAGGATGTATTCAAATGCCCTTTGAGGTGGGAAAGCAAGGAGTGAGAGCAATAAAGGTGGCACCTTTGTGAAGCTTACCATGTGCAGAGGAGATCCAGCAGCATCATTCATTTGGGGCTCTTTGCCTGTGGGAGAAGAGTCCAATCATTCGTGCACTGAAAACTGGGCAGCCGGACGGCCTGGGGCAGGCATCAAGGATGTATTCAAATGCACTTTGAGGTGGGAAAGAAATGACTGAGGGCAATACAGGTGGCACCGTTGCGAAGCTTACCGTGTGCAGAACAGATCCAGCAGCATGTTTTAGCACTGGCTCTTCGCCTGTGGCAACAGAGTCCAATCATTCGTGCACTGAAAACTGGGCAGCCGGACGGCCTGGAGCAGGCATCAAGGATGTATTCAAATGCACTTTGAGGTGGGAAATCAAGGAGTGAGAGCAATACAGGTGGCACCGTTGCGAAGCTTACCGTGTGCAGGAGAGGTCCAGCAGCAACTTTCAGTCCTGGCTCTTCGCCTGTCGGAGCGGAGTCCAAACATTCGTGCCCTGAAACCTGGGCAGCCGGCCAGCCTGGAGCAGGCATCAAGGATGTATTCAAATGCACTTTGAGGTGGGAAAGCAAGGAGTGAGAGCAATACAGGTGGCACCGTTGCGAAGCTTACCATGTGCAGGAGAGATTCAGCAGCATCTTTCAGTCCTGGCTCTTCGCCTGTGGGAGCAGAGTCCAATCATTCGTGCACTGAAAACTGGACAGCCGGACGGCCTGGAGCAGGCATCAAGGATGTATTCAAATGCACTTTGAGGTTGGAAACAAGGAGTGAGACCAATGCAGGTGGCAACTTTGCAAAGCTTACCATGTGCAGAAGAGGTCCAGCAGCACTTTTCATTCCTGGCCCTCTCCCTGTGGTAGGACAGTCCAATCATTCGTGCACTAAAAACTGGGCAGCCGGACGGCCTGGAGCAGGCATCAAGGATGTATTCAAATGCACTTTGAGGTGCGAAAGCAAGGAGTGAGAGCAATACAGGTGGCACCTTTGCGAAGCTTACCATGTGCAGAAGAGATCCAGCAGCATCATTCATTTGTGGCTCTTCGCCTGTGGGAGCAGAGTCCAATCATTCGTGCACTGAAAACTGGGCAGCAGGACGGCCAGGAGCAGGCATCAAGGATGTATTCAAATGCACTTTGAGGTGGGAAACAAGGAGTGAGACCAATGCAGGCGGCACTGTTTCGAAGCTTACCGTGTGCAGAAGAGATCCAGCAGCATCTTTCAGTCCTGGCCCTCTCCCTGTGGTAGGGGAGTCCAATCATTCGTGCACTGAAACCTGGGCAGCCTTAAGGCCTGGAGCAGGCATCAAGGATGTATTCAAATGCACTTTGAGGTGGAAAAGCAAGGAGTGAGAGCAATACAGGTGGCACCGTTGCGAAGCTTACCATGTGCAGAAGAGGTCCAGCAGCACTTTTCATTCCTGGCCCTCTCCCTGTGGTAGGAGAGTCCAATCATTCGTGCACTGAAAACTGGGCAGCCGGACGGCCTGGAGCAGGCATCAAGGATGTATTCAAATGCACTTTGAGGTGGGAAACAAGGAGTGAGACCAATGCAGGTGGCACCGTTTCGAAGCTTACCGTGTGCAGAAGAGATCCAGCAGCATCTTTCAGTCATGGCACTTCGCCTGTGGCAGCAGAGTCCAATCATTCGTGCACTGAAAACTGGGCAGCAGGACGGCCTGGAGCAGGCATCAAGGATGTATTCAAATGCACTTTGAGGTGGGAAAGCAAGGAGTGAGAGCAATACAGGTGGCACCTTTGCGAAGCTTACCATGTGCAGAAGAGATCCAGCAGCATCATTCATTTGTGGCTCTTCGCCTGTGGGAGCAGAGTCCAATCATTCGTGCACTGAAAACTGGGCAGCCGGAAGGCCTGGAGCAGGCATCAAGGATGTATTCAAATGCACTTTGAGGTGGGAAACAAGGAGTGAGAGCAATACAGGTGGAACCGTTGCGAAGCTTACCGTGTGCAGGAGAGGTCCAGCAGCAACTTTCAGTCCTGGCTCTTCGCCTGTGGGAGCAGAGTCCAATCATTCGTGCACTGAAAACTGGGCAGCCGGACGGCATGGAGCAGGCATCATGGATGTATTCAAATGCACTTTGAGGTGGGAAATCAAGGAGTGAGAGCAATACAGGTGGCACCTTTGCGAAGCTTACCATGTGCAGAACAGATCCAGCAGCATCATTCATTTGTGGCTCTTCGCCTGTGGCAGGAGAGTCCAATCATTCGTGCACTGAAAACTGGGCAGCCGGACGGCCTGGAGCAGGCATCAAGGATGTATTCAAATGCACTTTGAGGTTGGAAACAAAGAGTAGGACCAATGCAGGTGGCAACTTTGCAAAGCTTACCATGTGCAGAAGAGGTCCAGCAGCACTTTTCATTCCTGGCCCTTTCCCTGTGGAAGCAGAGTGCAATCATTCGTGCACTGAAAACTGGGCGGCCGGACGGCATGGAGCAGGCATCAAGGATGTATTCAAATGCACTTTGAGTTGGGAAACAAGGAGTGAGACCAATGCAGGTGGCACCGTTGCGAAGCTTACCGTATGCAGAACAGATCCAGCAGCATCTTTCAGTCCTGGCTCTTCGCCTGTGGCAGGAGAGTCCAATCATTCGTGCACTGAAAACTGGGCAGCCGGACGGCCTGGAGCAGGCATCAAGGATGTATTCAAATGCCCTTGGAGGTGGGAAAGCAAGGAGTGAGAGCAATACAGGTGGCACCGTTGCAAAGCTTTCCGTGTGCAGAAGAGGTCCAGCAGCATCTTTCAGTCCTGGCACTTCGCCTGTGGCAGCACAGTCCAATCATTCGTGCACTGAAAACTGGGCAGCAGGACGGCCAGGAGCAGGCATCAAGGATGTATTCAAATGCCCTTTGAGGTGGGAAAGCAAGGAGTGAGAGCAATAAAGGTGGCACCTTTGCGAAGCTTACCATGTGCAGAGGAGATCCAGCAGCATCATTCATTTGTGGCTCTTCGCCTGTGGGAGCAGAGTCCAATCATTCGTGCACCGAAAACTGGGCAGACGGACGGCCTGGGGCAGGCATCAAGGATGTATTCAAATGCACTTTGAGGTGGGAAAGAAATGACTGAGAGCAATACAGGTGGCACCGTTGCGAAGCTTACCGTGTGCAGAACAGATCCAGCAGCATGTTTTAGCACTGGCTCTTCGCCTGTGGGAGCAGAGTCCAATCATTCGTGCACAGAAAACTGGGCAGCCGGACGGCATGGAGCAGGCATCAAGGATGTATTCAAATGCACTTTGAGGTTGGAAACAAGGAGTGAGACCAATGCAGGTGGCAACTTTGCAAAGCTTACCATGTGCAGAAGAGATCCAGCAGCATCATTCATTTGTGGCTCTTCGCCTGTGGGAGCAGAGTCCAATCATTCGTGCACTGAAAACTGGGCAGCCGGACGGCCTGGAGCAGGCATCAAGGATGTATTCAAATGCACTTTGAGGTGGGAAAGCAAGGAGTGAGAGCAATACAGGTGGCACCTTTGCGAAGCTTACCATGTGCAGAAGAGATCCAGAAGCATCATTCATTTGTGGCTCTTCGCCTGTGGGAGCAGAGTCCAATCATTCGTGCACTGAAAACTGGGCAGCCGGACGGCCTGGAGCAGGCATCAAGGATGTATTCAAATGCACTTTGAGGTGGGAAATCAAGGAGTGAGAGCAATACAGGTGGCACCATTCCGAAGCTTACCGTGTGCAGGAGAGGTCCAGCAGCAACTTTCAGTCCTGGCTCTTCGCCTGTCGGAGCGGAGTCCAAACATTCGTGCCCTGAAACCTGGACAGCCGGCCAGCCTGGAGCAGGCATCAAGGATGTATTCAAATGCACTTTGAGGTGGGAAATCAAGGAGTGAGAGCAATACAGGTGGCACCGTTGCGAAGCTTACCATGTGCAGAGGAGATCCAGCAGCATCATTCATTTGTGGCTCTTCGCCTGTGGCAGGAGAGTCCAATCATTCGTGCACTGAAAACTGGGCAGCCGGACGGCCTGGAGCAGGCATCAAGGATGTATTCAAATGCACTTTGAGGTTGGAAACAAGGAGTGAGACCAATGCAGGTGGCAACTTTGCAAAGCTTACCATGTGCAGAAGAGGTCCAGCAGCACTTTTCATTCCTGGCCATTTCCCTGTGGAAGCAGAGTGCAATCATTCGTGCACTGAAAACTGGGCAGCCGGACGGCATTGAGCAGGCATCAAGGATGTATTCAAATGCACTTTGAGTTGGGAAACAAGGAGTGAGACCAATGCAGGCGGCACCGTTGCGAAGCTTACCGTATGCAGAAGAGATCCAGCAGCATATTTCAGTCCTGGCTCTTCGCCTGTGGCAGGAGAGTCCAATCATTCGTGCACTGAAAACTGGGCAGCCGGCCAGCCTGGAGCAGGCATCAAGGATGTATTCAAATGCCCTTTGAGGTGGGAAAGCAAGGACTGAGAGCAATACAGGTGGCACCGTTGCGAAGTTTACCGCGTGCAGAAGAGGTCCAGCAGCATCTTTCAGTCCTGGCACTTCGCCTGTGGCAGCACAGTCCAATCATTCGTGCACTGAAACCTGGGCAGCAGGACGGCCTGGAGCAGGCATCAAGGATGTATTCAAATGCCCTTTGAGGTGGGAAAGCAAGGAGTGAGAGCAATAAAGGTGGCACCTTTGCGAAGCTTACCATGTGCAGAGGAGATCCAGCAGCATCATTCATTTGTGGCTCTTTGCCTGTGGGAGCAGAGTCCAATCATTCGTGCACCGAAAACTGGGCAGCCGGACGGCCTGGGGCAGGCATCAAGGATGTATTCAAATGCACTTTGAGGTGGGAAAGAAATGACTGAGAGCAATACAGGTGGCACCGTTGCGAAGCTTACCGTGTGCAGAACAGATCCAGCAGCATGTTTTAGCACTGGCTCTTCGCATGTGGCAGCAGAGTCCAATCATTCGTGCACTGAAAACTGGGCAGCCGGACGGCATGGAGCAGGCATCAAGGATGTATTCAAATGCACTTTGAGGTTGGAAACAAGGAGTGAGACCAATGCAGGTGGCAAATTTGCAAAGCTTACCATGTGCAGAAGAGGTCCAGCAGCACTTTTCATTCCTGGCCCTTTCCCTGTGGAAGCAGAGTGCAATCATTCGTGCACTGAAAACTGGGCAGCCGGACGGCCTGGAGCAGGCATCAAGGATGTATTCAAATGCACTTTGAGGTGGGAAATCAAGGAGTGAGAGCAATACAGGTGGCACCGTTGCGAAGCTTGCCGTGTGCAGGAGAGGTCCAGCAGCAACTTTCAGTCCTGGCTCTTCGCCTGTCGGAGCGGAGTCCAAACATTCGTGCCCTGAAACCTGGGCAGCCGGCCAGCCTGGAGCAGGCATCAAGGATGTATTCAAATGCACTTTGAGGTGGGAAAGCAAGGAGTGAGAGCAATACAGGTGGCACCGTTGCGAAGCTTACCATGTGCAGGAGAGGTTCAGCAGCATCTTTCAGTCCTGGCTCTTCGCCTGTGGGAGCAGAGTCCAATCATTCGTGCACTGAAAACTGGGCAGCCGGACGGCCTGGAGCAGGCATCATGGATGTATTCAAATGCACTTTGAGGTGGGAAAGCAAGGAGTGAGAGCAATACAGGTGGCACCTTTGCGAAGCTTAACATGTGCAGAAGAGATCCAGCAGCATCATTCATTTGTGGCTCTTCGCCTGTGGGAGCAGAGTCCAATCATTCGTGCACTGAAAACTGGGCAGCTGGACGGCCTGGAGCAGGCATCAAGGATGTATTCAAATGCACTTTGAGGTGGGAAACAAGGACTGAGACCAATGCAGGTGGCACTGTTGCAAAGCTTGCCGTGTGCAGAACAGATCCAGCAGCATGTTTTAGCACTGGCTCTTCCCTGTGGCTGCAGAGTCCAATCATTCGTGCAATGAAAACTGGGCAGCCGGACGGCCTGGAGCAGGCATCAAGGATGTATTCAAATGCACTTTGAGGTTGGAAACAAGGCCTGAGACCAATGCAGGTGGCACCTTTTCGAAGCTTACCATGTGCAGAAGAGGTCCAGCAGCACTTTTCATTCCTGGCCCTCTCCCTGTGGTAGGAGAGTCCAATCATTCGTGCACTAAAAACTGGGCAGCCGGACGGCCTGGAGCAGGCATCAAGGATGTATTCAAATGCACTTTGAGGTGGGAAAGCAAGGAGTGAGAGCAATACAGGTGGCACCTTTGCAAAGCTTACCATGTGCAGAAGAGATCCAGCAGCATCATTCATTTGTGGCTTTTCGCCTGTGGGAGCAGAGTCCAATCATTCGTGCACTGAAAACTGGGCAGCCGGACGGCCTGGAGCGGGCATCAAGGATGTATTCAAATGCACTTTGAGGTGGGAAACAAGGAGTGAGACCAATGCAGGTGGCACCGTTTCGAAGCTTACCGTGTGCAGAAGAGATCCAGCAGCATCTTTCTCCCCTGGCACTTCGCCTGTGGGAGCAGAGTGCAATCATTCGTGCACTGAAAACTTGGCAGCCGGCCAGCCTGGAGCAGGCATCAAGGATGTATTCAAATGCCCTTGGAGGTGTGAAAGAAAGGAGTGAGAGCAATACAGGTTGCGCCGTTTCAAAGCTTTCCGTGTGCAGAAGAGGTCCAGCAGCATCTTTCAGTCCTGGCACTTCGCCTGTGGCAGCACAGTCCAATCATTCGTGCACTGAAAACTGGGCAGCAGGACGGCCTGGAGCAGGCATCAAGGATGTATTCAAATGCCCTTTGAGGTGGGAAAGCAAGGAGTGAGAGCAATAAAGGTGGCACCTTTGCGAAGCTTACCATGTGCAGAGGAGATCCAGCAGCATCATTCATTTGTGGCTCTTTGCCTGTGGGAGCAGAGTCCAATCATTCGTGCACCGAAAACTGGGCAGCCGGACGGCCTGGGGCAGGCATCAAGGATGTATTCAAATGCACTTTGAGGTGGGAAAGAAATGACTGAGAGCAATACAGGTGGCACCGTTGCGAAGCTTACCGTGTGCAGAACAGATCCAGCAGCATGTTTTAGCACTGGCTCTTCGCCTGTGGGAGCAGAGTCCAATCATTCGTGCACTGAAAACTGGGCAGCCGGACGGCATGGAGCAGGCATCAAGGATGTATTCAAATGCACTTTGAGGTTGGAAACAAGGAGTGAGACCAATGCAGGTGGCAAATTTGCAAAGCTTACCATGTGCAGAAGAGGTCCAGCAGCACTTTTCATTCCTGGCCCTTTCCCTGTGGAAGCAGAGTGCAATCATTCGTGCACTGAAAACTGGGCAGCCGGACGGCCTGGAGCAGGCATCAAGGATGTATTCAAATGCACTTTGAGGTGGGAAATCAAGGAGTGAGAGCAATACAGGTGGCACCGTTGCGAAGCTTGCCGTGTGCAGGAGAGGTCCAGCAGCAACTTTCAGTCCTGGCTCTTCGCCTGTCGGAGCGGAGTCCAAACATTCGTGCCCTGAAACCTGGGCAGCCGGCCAGCCTGGAGCAGGCATCAAGGATGTATTCAAATGCACTTTGAGGTGGGAAAGCAAGGAGTGAGAGCAATACAGGTGGCACCGTTGCGAAGCTTACCATGTGCAGGAGAGGTTCAGCAGCATCTTTCAGTCCTGGCTCTTCGCCTGTGGGAGCAGAGTCCAATCATTCGTGCACTGAAAACTGGGCAGCCGGACGGCCTGGAGCAGGCATCATGGATGTATTCAAATGCACTTTGAGGTGGGAAAGCAAGGAGTGAGAGCAATACAGGTGGCACCTTTGCGAAGCTTAACATGTGCAGAAGAGATCCAGCAGCATCATTCATTTGTGGCTCTTCGCCTGTGGGAGCAGAGTCCAATCATTCTTGCACTGAAAACTGGGCAGCTGGACGGCCTGGAGCAGGCATCAAGGATGTATTCAAATGCACTTTGAGGTGGGAAACAAGGACTGAGACCAATGCAGGTGGCACTGTTGCAAAGCTTGCCGTGTGCAGAACAGATCCAGCAGCATGTTTTAGCACTGGCTCTTCCCTGTGGCTGCAGAGTCCAATCATTCGTGCAATGAAAACTGGGCAGCCGGACGGCCTGGAGCAGGCATCAAGGATGTATTCAAATGCACTTTGAGGTTGGAAACAAGGACTGAGACCAATGCAGGTGGCACCTTTTCGAAGCTTACCATGTGCAGAAGAGGTCCAGCAGCACTTTTCATTCCTGGCCCTCTCCCTGTGGTAGGAGAGTCCAATCATTCGTGCACTAAAAACTGGGCAGCCGGACGGCCTGGAGCAGGCATCAAGGATGTATTCAAATGCACTTTGAGGTGGGAAAGCAAGGAGTGAGAGCAATACAGGTGGCACCTTTGCAAAGCTTACCATGTGCAGAAGAGATCCAGCAGCATCATTCATTTGTGGCTTTTCGCCTGTGGGAGCAGAGTCCAATCATTCGTGCACTGAAAACTGGGCAGCCGGACGGCCTGGAGCGGGCATCAAGGATGTATTCAAATGCACTTTGAGGTGGGAAACAAGGAGTGAGACCAATGCAGGTGGCACCGTTTCGAAGCTTACCGTGTGCAGAAGAGATCCAGCAGCATCTTTCTCCCCTGGCACTTCGCCTGTGGGAGCAGAGTGCAATCATTCGTGCACTGAAAACTTGGCAGCCGGCCAGCCTGGAGCAGGCATCAAGGATGTATTCAAATGCCCTTGGAGGTGTGAAAGAAAGGAGTGAGAGCAATACAGGTTGCGCCGTTTCAAAGCTTTCCGTGTGCAGAAGAGGTCCAGCAGCATCTTTCAGTCCTGGCACTTCGCCTGTGGCAGCACAGTCCAATCATTCGTGCACTGAAAACTGGGCAGCAGGACGGCCTGGAGCAGGCATCAAGGATGTATTCAAATGCCCTTTGAGGTGGGAAAGCAAGGAGTGAGAGCAATACAGGTGGCACCTTTGCGAAGCTTACCATGTGCAGAGGAGATCCAGCAGCATCATTCATTTGAGGCTCTTTGCCTGTGGGAGCAGAGTCCAATCATTCGTGCACCGAAAACTGGGCAGCCGGACGGCCTGGGGCAGGCATCAAGGATGTATTCAAATGCACTTTGAGGTGGGAAAGAAATGACTGAGAGCAATACAGGTGGCACCGTTGCGAAGCTTACCGTGTGCAGAACAGATCCAGCAGCATGTTTTAGCACTGGCTCTTCGCCTGTGGGAGCAGAGTCCAATCATTCGTGCACTGAAAACTGGGCAGCCGGACGGCATGGAGCAGGCATCAAGGATGTATTCAAATGCACTTTGAGGTTGGAAACAAGGAGTGAGACCAATGCAGGTGGCAAATTTGCAAAGCTTACCATGTGCAGAAGAGGTCCAGCAGCACTTTTCATTCCTGGCACTTTCCCTGTGGAAGCAGAGTGCAATAATTCGTGCACTGAAACCTGGGCGGCCGGACGGCCTGGAGCAGGCATCAAGGATGTATTCAAATGCACTTTGAGGTGGGAAAGCAAGGAGTGAGAGCAATACAGGTGGCACCGTTGCAAAGCTTTCTGTGTGCAGAAGAGGTCCAGCAGCATCTTTCAGTCCTGGCTCTTCGCCTGTGGCAGCAGAGTCCAATCATTCGTGCACTGAAAACTGGGCAGCCGGACGGCCTGGAGCAGGCATCAAGGATGTATTCAAATGCACTTTGAGGTGGGAAATCAAGGAGTGAGAGCAATACAGGTGGAACCATTGCGAAGCTTCCCGTGTGCAGGAGAGGTCCAGCAGCAACTTTCAGTCCTGGCTCTTCGCCTGTCGGAGCGGAGTCCAAACATTCGTGCCCTGAAACCTGGACAGCCGGCCAGCCTGGAGCAGGCATCAAGGATGTATTCAAATGCACTTTGAGGTGGGAAAGCAAGGAGTGAGAGCAATACAGGTGGCACCGTTGCGAAGCTTACCATGTGCAGGAGAGGTTCAGCAGCATCTTTCAGTCCTGGCTCTTCGCCTGTGGGAGCAGAGTCCAATCATTCGTGCACTGAAAACTGGGCAGCCGGACGGCCTGGAGCAGGCATCATGGATGTATTCAAATGCACTTTGAGGTGGGAAAGCAAGGAGTGAGAGCAATACAGGTGGCACCTTTGCGAAGCTTACCATGTGCAGAAGAGATCCAGCAGCATCATTCATTTGTGGCTCTTCGCCTGTGGGAGCAGAGTCCAATCATTCGTGCACTGAAAACTGGGCAGCTGGACGGCCTGGATCAGGCATCAAGGATGTATTCAAATGCACTTTGAGGTGGGAAACAAGGAGTGAGACCAATGCAGGTGGCACCGTTTCGAAGCTTACCGTGTGCAGAAGAGATCCAGCAGCATCTTTCAGTCCTGGCACTTCGCCTGTGGCAGCAGAGTCCAATAATTCGTGCACTGAAAACTGGGCAGCCGGCCAGCCTGGTGCAGGCATCAAGGATGTATTCAAATGCCCTTTGAGGTGGGAAAGCAAGAAGCGAGAGCAATACAGGTGGCACCGTTGCAAAGCTTTCTGTGTGCAGAAGAGGTCCAGCAGCATCTTTCAGTCCTGGCACTTCGCCTGTGTAAGCAGAGTCCAATCATTCGTGCACTGAAAACTGGGCAGCAGGACGGCCTGGAGCAGGCATCAAGGATGTATTCAAATGCACTTTGAGGTGGGAAAGCAAGGAGTGAGAGCAATACAGGTGGCACCTTTGCGAAGCTTACCATGTGCAGAAGAGATCCAGCAGCATCATTCATTTGTGGCTCATCGCCTGTGGGAGCAGAGTCCAATCATTCGCGCACTGAAAACTGGGCAGCCGGACGGCCTGGAGCAGGCATCAAGGATGTATTCAAATGCACTTTGAGGTGGGAAATCAAGGAGTGAGAGCAATACAGGTGGCACCGTTGCGAAGCTTACCGTGTGCAGAAGAGGTCCAGCAGCAACTTTTAGTCCTGGCTCTTCGCCTGTGGGAGCAGAGTCCAATCATTCGTGCACTGAAAACTGGGCAGCCGGACGGCCTGGAGCAGGCATCAAGGATGTATTCAAATGCACTTTGAGGTGGGAAACAAGGAGTGAGACCAATGCAGGTGGCACCGTTGCGAAGCTTACAGTGTGCAGAACAGATCCAGCAGCATGTTTTAGCACTGGCCCTTCGCCTGTGGCAGGAGAGTCCAATCATTCTTGCACTGAAAACTGGGCAGCCGGACGGCCTGGAGCAGGCATCAAGGATGTATTCAAATGCACTTTGAGGTTGGAAACAAGGAGTGAGACCAATGCAGGTGGCAACTTTGCAAAGCTTACCATGTGCAGAAGAGGTCCAGCAGCACTTTTCATTCCTGGCCCTCTCCCTGTGGTAGGAGAGTCCAATCATTCGTGCACTAAAAACTGGGCAGCCGGACGGCCTGGAGCAGGCATCAAGGATGTATTCAAATGCACTTTGAGGTGGGAAAGCAAGGAGTGAGAGCAATACAGGTGGCACCTTTTCGAAGCTTACCATGTGCAGAAGAGATCCAGCAGCATCATTCATTTGTGGCTCTTCGCCTGTGGGAGCAGAGTCCAATCATTCGTGCACTGAAAACTGGGCAGCCTTACGGCCTGGAGCGGGCATCAAGGATGTATTCAAATGCACTTTGAGGTGGGAAACAAGGAGTGAGACCAATGCAGGTGGCACCGTTTCGAAGCTTACCGTGTGCAGAAGAGATCCAGCAGCATCTTTCTCTCCTGGCACTTCGCCTGTGGGAGCAGAGTGCAATCATTCGTGCACTGAAAACTTGGCAGCCGGCCAGCCTGGAGCAGGCATCAAGGATGTATTCAAATGCACTTTGAGGTGGGAAAGCAAGGAGTGAGAGCAATACAGGTGGCACGTTTGCGAAGCTTACCATGTGCAGAAGAGATCCAGAAGCATCATTCATTTGTGGCTCTTCGCCTGTGGGAGCAGAGTCCAATCATTCGTGCACTGAAAACTGGGCAGCAGGACGGCGTGGAGCAGGCATCAAGGATGTATTCAAATGCACTTTGAGGTGGGAAATCAAGGAGTGAGAGCAATACAGGTGGCACCATTGCGAAGCTTACCGTGTGCAGGAGAGGTCCAGCAGCAACTTTCAGTCCTGGCTCTTCGCCTGTCGGAGCGGAGTTCAAACATTCGTGCCCTGAAACCTGGACAGCCAGCCAGCCTGGAGCAGGCATCAAGGATGTATTCAAATGCACTTTGAGGTGAGAAAGCAAGGAGTGGGAGTAATACAGGTGGCACCGTTGCGAAGCTTACCATGTGCAGAAGAGGTCCAGCAGCACTTTTCATTCCTGGCCCTCTCCCTGTGGTAGGAGAGTTCAATCATTCGTGCACTGAAAACTGGGCAGACGGACGGCCTGGAGCAGGCATCAAGGATGTATTCAAATGCACTTTGAGGTGGGAAAGCAAGGAGTGAGAGCAATACAGGTGGCACCTTTGCGAAGCTTACCATGTGCAGAAGAGATCCAGAAGCATCATTCATTTGTGGCTCTTCGCCTGTGGGAGCAGAGTCCAATCATTCGTGTACTGAAAACTGGGCAGCCGGACGGCATGGAGCAGGCATCAAGGATGTATTCAAATGCACTTTGAGGTGGGAAACAAGGAGTGAGACCAATGCAGGTGGCACCGTTTCGAAGCTTACCTTGTGCAGAAGAGATCCAGCAGCATCTTTCAGTCCTGGCCCTTCGCCTGTCGGAGCGGAGTCCAAACATTCGTGCCCTGAAACCTGGGCAGCTGGCCAGCCTGGAGCAGGCATCAAGTATGTATTCAAATGCACTTTGAGGTGGGAAAGAAAGGAGTGAGAGCAATACAGGTGCCACCGTTGCAAAGCTTTCTGTGTGCAGAAGAGGTCCAGCAGCATCTTTCAGTCCTGGCTCTTCGCCTGTGGCAGCAGAGTCCAATCATTCGTGCACTGAAAACTGGGCAGCCGGACGGCCTGGAGCAGCCATCAAGGATGTATTCAAATGCACTTTGAGGTGGGAAAGAAATGAGTGAGACCAATACAGGTGGCACCGTCGCGAAGCTTACCATGTGCAGGAGAGGTTCAGCAGCATCTTTCAGTCCTGGCTCTTCGCCTGTGGGAGCAGAGTCCAATCATTCGTGCACTGAAAACTGGGCAGCCGGACGGCCTGGAGCTGGCATCAAGGATGTATTCAAATGCACTTTGAGGTGGGAAACAAGGAGTGAGACCAATGCAGGTGGCACCGTTGCGAAGCTTACCGTGTGCTGGAGAGGTCCAGCAGCAACTTTCAGTCCTGGCTCTTCGCCTGTTGGAGCAGATTCCAAACACTCGTGCCCTGAAACCTGGGCAGCCGGCCAGCCTGGAGCAGGCATCAAGAATGTATTCAAATGCACTTTGAGGTGGGAAAGCAAGGAGTGAGAGCAATTCAGGTGGCACCGTTCCGAAGTTTTCCGCGTCCAGAAGATGTCCAGCAGCATCTTTCAGTCCTGGCTCTTTGCCTGTGGGAGCAGAGTCCAATCATTCGTGCACTGAAAACTGGGCAGCCGGACGGCCTGGAGCAATCTTCAAGGATGTATTCAAACGCACTTTGAGGTGGGAAAGCAAGGAGTGAGAGCAATACAGGTGGCACCGTTGCGAAGTTTACCGCGTGCAGAAGAGGTCCAGCAGTATCTTTCAGTCCTGGCTCTTCGCCTGTGGGAGCAGAGTCCAATCATTCGTGCACTGAAAAATGGGCAGCCGGCCAGCCTGGAGCAGGCATCAAGGATGTATTCAAATGCCCTTGGAGGTGGGAAAGCAAGGAGTGACAGCAATACAGGTGGCACCGTTGCAAAGCTTTCTGTGTGCAGAAGAGGTCCAGCAGCATCTTTCAGTCCTGGCTCTTCGCCTGAGGCAGGAGAGTCCAATCATTCGTGCACTGAAAACTGGGCAGCCGGACGGCCTGGAGCAGGCATCAAGGATGTATTCAAATGCACTTTGAGGTTGGAAACAAGGAGTGAGACCAATGCAGGTGGCAACTTTGCAAAGCTTACCATGTGCAGAAGAGGTCCAGCAGCACTTTTCATTCCTGGGCCTTTCCCTGTGGAAGCAGAGTGCAATCATTCGTGCACTGAAAACTGGGCAGCCGGACGGCCTGGAGCAGGCATCGAGGATGTATTCAAATGCCCTTTGAGGTGGGAAAGCAAGGAGTGAGAGCAATACAGGTGGCACCGTTGCGAAGCTTACCGCGTGCAGAAGAGGTCCAGCAGCATCTTTCAGTCCTGGCACTTCGCCTGTGGGAGCAGAGTGCAATCATTCGTGCACTGAAAACTTGGCAGCCGGCCAGCCTGGAGCTGGCATCAAGGATGTATTCAAATGCCCTTGGAGGTGGGAAAGCAAGGAGTGAGAGCAATACAGGTGACACTGTTGCAAAGCTTTCCGTGTGCAGAAGAGGTCCAGCAGCATCTTTCAGTCCTGGCACTTCGCCTGTGTAAGCAGAGTCCAATCAATCGTACACTGAAAACTGGGCAGCAGGACGGCCTGGAGCAGGCATCAAGGATGTATTCAAATGCCCTTTGAGGTGGGAAAGCAAGGAGTGAGAGCAATAAAGGTGGCACCTTTGCGAAGCTTACCATGTGCAGAGGAGATCCAGCAGCATCATTCATTTGTGGCTCTTTGCCTGTGGGAGCAGAGTCCAATCATTCGTGCACCGAAAACTGGGCAGCCGGACGTCCTGGAGCAGGCATCAAGGATGTATTCAAATGCACTTTGAGGTGGGAAAGAAATGACTGAGAGCAATACAGGTGGCACCGTTGCGAAGCTTACCGTGTGCAGAACAGATCCAGCAGCATGTTTTAGCACTGGCTCTTCGCCTGTGGCAGCAGAGTCCAATCATTCGTGCACTGAAAACTGGGCACCAGGACGGCCTGGAGCAGGCATCAAGGATGTATTCAAATGCACTTTGAGGTTGGAAACAAGGAGTGAGACCAATGCAGGTGGCAACTTTGCAAAGCTTACCATGTGCAGAAGAGGTCCAGCAGCACTTTTCATTCCTGGCCCTTTCCATGTGGAAGCAGAGTGCAATCATTCGTGCACTGAAAACTGGGCAGCCGGACGGCCTGGAGCAGGCATCAAGGATGTATTCAAATGCACTTTGAGGTGGGAAAGCAAGGAGTGAGAGCAATACAGGTGGCACCTTTGCGAAGCTCACCATGTGCAGAAGAGATCCAGCAGCATCATTCATTTGTGGCTCTTCGCCTGTGGGAGCAGAGTCCAATCATTCGTGCAGCGATAACTGTGCAGCTGGACGGCCTGGAGCAGGCATCAAGGATGTATTCAAATGCACTTTGAGGTGGGAAACAAGGACTGAGACCAATGCAGGTGGCACCGTTGCGAAGCTTGCCGTGTGCAGAACAGATCCAGCAGCATGTTTTAGCACTGGCTCTTCCCTGTGGCAGCAGAGTCCAATCATTCGTGCACTGAAAACTGGGCAGCCGGACGGCCTGGAGCAGGCATCAAGGATGTATTCAAATGCACTTTGAGGTTGGAAACAAGGAGTGAGACCAATGCAGGTGGCACCTTTTCGAAGCTTACCATGTGCAGAAGAGGTCCAGCAGCACTTTTCATTCCTGGCCCTCTCCCTGTGGTACGAGAGTCCAATCATTCGTGCACTAAAAACTGGGCAGCCGGACGGCCTGGAGCAGGCATCAAGGATGTATTCAAATGCACTTTGAGGTGGGAAAGCAAGGAGTGAGAGCAATACAGGTGGCACCTTTGCGAAGCTTACCATGTGCGGAGGAGATCCAGCAGCATCATTCATTTGTGGCTCTTCGCCTGTAGGAGCATAGTCCAATCATTCGTGCACTGAAAACTGGGCAGCCTTACGGCCTGGAGCGGGCATCAAGGATGTATTCAAATGCACTTTGAGGTGGGAAACAAGGAGTGAGACCAATGCAGGTGGCACCGTTTCGAAGCTTACCGTGTGCAGAAGAGATCCAGCAGCATCTTTCAGTCCTGGCACTTCGCCTGTGGGAGCAGAGTGCAATCATTCGTGCACTGAAAACTTGGCAGATGGCCAGCCTGGAGCAGGCATCAAGGATGTATTCAAATGCCCTTGGAGGTGGGAAAGCAAGGAGTGAGAGCAATACAGGTGGCACCTTTGCGAAGCTTTCCGTGTGCAGAAGAGGTCCAGCAGCATCTTTCAGTCCTGGCACTTCGCCTGTGGCAGCACAGTCCAATCATTCGTGCACTGAAAACTGGGCACCAGGACGGCCTGGAGCAGGCATCAAGGATGTATTCAAATGCCATTTGAGGTGGGAAAGCAAGGAGTGAGAGCAATAAAGGTGGCACCTTTGCGAAGCTTACCATGTGCAGAGGAGATCCAGCAGCATCATTCATTTGGGGCTCTTTGCCTGTGGGAGAAGAGTCCAATCATTCGTGCACTGAAAACTGGGCAGCCGGACGGCCTGGGTCAGGCATCAAGGATGTATTCAAATGCACTTTGAGGTGGGAAAGAAATGACTGAGAGCAATACAGGTGGCACCGTTGCGAAGCTTACCGTGTGCAGAACAGATCCAGCAGCATGTTTTAGCACTGGCTCTTCGCCTGTGGCAGCAGAGTCCAATCATTCGTGCACTGAAAACTGGGCAGCCGGACGGCGTGGAGCAGGCATCAAGGATGTATTCAAATGCCCTTTGAGGTGGGAAATCAAGGAGTGAGAGCAATACAGGTGGCACCGTTGCGAAGCTTACCGTGTGCAGAACAGATCCAGCAGCATGTTTTAGCACTGGCTCTTCGCCTGTGGCAGCAGAGTCCAATCATTCGTGCACTGAAAACTGGGCAGCCGGACGGCGTGGAGCAGGCATCAAGGATGTATTCAAATGCACTTTGAGGTGGGAAATCAAGGAGTGAGAGCAATACAGGTGGCACCGTTGCGAAGCTTACCGTGTGCAGGAGAGGTCCAGCAGCAACTTTCAGTCCTGGCTCTTCGCCTGTCGGAGCGGAGTCCAAACATTCGTACCCTGAAAACTGGGCAGCCGGACGGCCTGGAGCAGGCATCAAGGATGTATTCAAATGCACTTTGAGGTGGGAAACAAGGAGTGAGACCAATGCAGGTGGCACCGTTGCGAAGCTTGCCGTGTGCAGAACAGATCCAGCAGCATGTTTTAGCACTGGCTCTTCCCTGTGGCAGCAGAGTCCAATCATTCGTGCAATGAAAACTGGGCAGACGGACGGCCTGGAGCAGGCATCATGGATGTATTCAAATGCACTTTGAGGTTGGAAACAAGGAGTGAGACCAATGCAGGTGGCACCTTTTCGAAGCTTACCATGTGCAGAAGAGGTCCAGCAGCACTTTTCATTCCTGGCCCTCTCCCTGTGGTAGGAGAGTCCAATCATTCGTGCACTAAAAACTGGGCAGCCGGACGGCCTGGAGCAGGCATCAAGGATGTATTCAAATGCCCTTTGACGTGGGAAAGCAAGGAGTGAGAGCAATACAGGTGGCACCGTTGCGGAGCTTACCGTGTGCAGGAGAGGTCCAGCAGCAACTTTCAGTCCTGGCTCTTCGCCTGTCGGTGCGGAGTCCAAACATTCGTGCCCTGAAACCTGGGCAGCCGGCCAGCCTGGAGCAGGCATCAAGGATGTATTCAAATGCACTTTGAGGTGGGAAAGCAAGGAGTGAGAGCAATACAGGTGGCACCGTTGCGAAGCTTACCATGTGCAGAAGAGGTCCAGCAGCACTTTTCATTCCTGGCCCTCTCCCTGTGGTAGGAGAGTCCAATCATTCGTGCACTGAAAACTGGGCAGCCGGACGGCCTGGAGCAGGCATCAAGGATGTATTCAAATGCACTTTGAGGTGGAAAAGCAAGGAGTGAGAGCAATACAGGTGGCACCTTTGCGAAGCTTACCATGTGCAGAAGAGATCCAGCAGCATCATTCATTTGTGGCTCTTTGCCTGTGGGAGCAGAGTCCAATCATTCGTGCACTGAAAACTGGGCAGCCGGCCAGCCTGGAGCAGGCATCAAGGATGTATTCAAATGCACTTTGAGGTGGGAAAGCAAGGAGTGAGAGCAATACAGGTGGCACCATTCCGAAGCTTTCTGTGTGCAGGAGAGGTCCAGCAGCATCTTTCAGTCCTGGCTCTTCGCCTGTGGCAGGAGAGTCCAATCATTCGTGCACTGAAAACTGGGCAGCCGGACGGCCTGGAGCAGGCATCAAGGATGTATTCAAATGCACTTTGAGGTGGGAAACAAGGAGTGAGACCAATGCAGGTGGCACTGTTGCGAAGCTTACAGTGTGCAGAACAGATCCAGCAGCATGTTTTAGCACTGGCTCTTCGCCTGTGGCAGCAGAGTCCAATCATTCGTGCACTGAAAACTGGACAGCCGGACGGCATGGAGCAGGCATCAAGGATGTATTCAAATGCACTTTGAGGTTGGAAACAAGGAGTGAGACCAATGCAGGTGGCAACTTTGCAAAGCTTACCATGTGCAGAAGAGGTCCAGCAGCACTTTTCATTCCTGGCCCTCTCCCTGTGGTAGGAGAGTCCAATCATTCGTGCACTAAAAACTGGGCAGCCGGACGGCCTGGAGCAGGCATCAAGGATGTATTCAAATGCACTTTGAGGTGCGAAAGCAAGGAGTGAGAGCAATACAGGTGGCACCTTTGCGAAGCTTACCATGTGCAGAAGAGATCCAGCAGCATCATTCATTTGTGGCTCTTCGCCTGTGGCAGGAGAGTCCAATCATTCGTGCACTGAAAACTGGGCAGCCTTACGGCCCGGAGCGGGCATCAAGGATGTATTCAAATGCACTTTGAGGTGGGAAACAAGGAGTGAGACCAATGCAGGTGGCACCGTTTCGAAGCTTACCGTGTGCAGAAGAGATCCAGCAGCATCTTTCAGTCCTGGCACTTCGCCTGTGGGAGCAGAGTGCAATCATTCGTGCACTGAAAACTTGGCAGATGGCCAGCCTGGAGCAGGCATCAAGGATGCATTCAAATGCCCTTGGAGGTGGGAAAGCAAGGAGTGAGAGCAATACAGGTGGCACCGTTGCAAAGCTTTCCGTGTGCAGAAGAGGTCCAGCAGCATCTTTCAGTCCTGGCACTTCGCCTGTGGCAGCACAGTCCAATCATACGTGCACTGAAAACTGGGCAGCAGGACGGCCTGGAGCAGGCATCAAGGATGTATTCAAATGCCCTTTGAGGTGGGAAAGCAAGGAGTGAGAGCAATAAAGGTGGCACCTTTGTGAAGCTTACCATGTGCAGAGGAGATCCAGCAGCATCATTCATTTGGGGCTCTTTGCCTGTGGGAGAAGAGTCCAATCATTCGTGCACTGAAAACTGGGCAGCCGGACGGCCTGGGGCAGGCATCAAGGATGTATTCAAATGCACTTTGAGGTGGGAAAGAAATGACTGAGAGCAATACAGGTGGCACCGTTGCGAAGCTTACCGTGTGCAGAACAGATCCAGCAGCATGTTTTAGCACTGGCTCTTCGCCTGTGGCAGCAGAGTCCAATCATTCGTGCACTGAAAACTGGGCAGCCGGACGGCCTGGAGCAGGCATCAAGGATGTATTCAAATGCACTTTGAGGTGGGAAATCAAGGAGTGAGAGCAATACAGGTGGCACCGTTGCGAAGCTTACCGTGTGCAGGAGAGGTCCAGCAGCAACTTTCAGTCCTGGCTCTTCGCCTGTCGGAGCGGAGTCCAAACATTCGTGCACTGAAACCTGGGCAGCCGGCCAGCCTGGAGCAGGCATCAAGGATGTATTCAAATGCACTTTGAGGTGGGAAAGCAAGGAGTGAGAGCAATACAGGTGGCACCGTTGCGAAGCTTACCATGTGCAGGAGAGATTCAGCAGCATCTTTCAGTCCTGGCTCTTCGCCTGTGGGAGCAGAGTCCAATCATTCGTGCACTGAAAACTGGGCAGCCGGACGGCCTGGAGCAGGCATCATGGATGTATTCAAATGCACTTTGAGGTGGGAAAGCAAGGAGTGAGAGCAATACAGGTGGCACCTTTGCGAAGCTTACCATGTGCAGAAGAGATCCAGCAGCATCATTCATTTGTGGCTCTTCGCCTGTGGGAGCAAAGTCCAATCATTCGTGCACTGAAAACTGGGCAGCCGGACGGCCTGGGGCAGGCATCAAGGATGTATTCAAATGCACTTTGAGGTGGGAAAGAAATGACTGAGAGCAATACAGGAGGCACCGTTGCGAAGCTTACCGTGTGCAGAACAGATCTAGCAGCATGTTTTAGCACTGGCTCTTCGCCTGTGGCAGCAGAGTCCAATCATTCGTGCACTGAAAACTGGGCAGCCGGACGGCGTGGAGCAGGCATCAAGGATGTATTCAAATGCACTTTGAGGTGGGAAATCAAGGAGTGAGAGCAATACAGGTGGCACCGTTGCGAAGCTTACCGTGTGCAGGAGAGGTCCAGCAGCAACTTTCAGTCCTGGCTCTTCGCCTGTCGGAGCGGAGTCCAAACATTCGTGCCCTAAAACCTGGGAAGCCGGCCAGCCTGGAGCAGGCATCAAGGATGTATTCAAATGCACTTTGAGGTGGGAAAGCAAGGAGTGAGAGCAATACAGGTGGCACCGTTGCGAAGCTTACCATGTGCAGGAGAGGTTCAGCAGCATCTTTCAGTCCTGGCTCTTCGCCTGTGGGAGCAGAGTCCAATCATTCGTGCACTGAAAACTGGGCAGCCGGACGGCCTGGAGCAGGCATCATGGATGTATTCAAATGCACTTTGAGGTGGGAAAGCAAGGAGTGAGAGCAATACAGGTGGCACCTTTGCGAGGCTTACCATGTGCAGAAGAGATCCAGGAGCATCATTCATTTGTGGCTCTTCGCCTGTGGGAGCAGAGTCCAATCATTCGTGCACTGAAAACTGGGCAGCTGGACGGCCTGGAGCAGGCATCAAGGATGTATTCAAATGCACTTTGAGGTGGGAAACAAGGAGTGAGACCAATGCAGGTGGCACCGTTGCGAAGCTTGCCGTGTGCAGAACAGATCCAGCAGCATGTTTTAGCACTGGCTCTTCCCTGTGGCAGCAGAGTCCAATCATTCGTGCACTGAAAACTGGGCAGCTGGACGGCCTGGAGCAGGCATCAAGGATGTATTCAAATGCACTTTGAGGTTGGAAACAAGGAGTGAGACCAATGCAGGTGGCACCTTTTCGAAGCTTACCATGTGCAGAAGAGGTCCAGCAGCACTTTTCATTCCTGGCCCTCTCCCTGTGGTAGGAGAGTCCAATCATTCGTGCACTAAAAACTGGGCAGCCGGACGGCCTGGAGAAGGCATCAAGGATGTATTCAAATGCCCTTTGAGGTGGGAAAGCAAGGAGTGAGAGCAATACAGGTGGCACCGTTGCGAAGTTTACCGCGTGCAGAAGAGGTCCAGCAGCATCTTTCAGTCCTGGCACTTCGCCCGTGGGAGCAGTGTGCAATCATTCGTGCACTGAAAACTTGGCAGCCGGCCAGCCTGGAGCAGGCATCAAGGATGTATTCAAATGCACTTTGAGGTGGGAAAGCAAGGAGTGAGACCAATGCAGGTGGCACCGTTGCGAAGCTTACAGTGTGCAGAACAGATCCAGCAGCATGTTTTAGCACTGGCCCTTCGCCTGTGGCAGGAGAGTCCAATCATTCGTGCACTGAAAACTGGACAGCCGGACGGCCTGGAGCAGGCATCAAGGATGTATTCAAATGCACTTTGAGGTTGGAAACAAGGAGTGAGACCAATGCAGGTGGCAACTTTGCAAAGCTTACCATGTGCAGAAGAGGTCCAGCAGCACTTTTCATTCCTGGCCCTCTCCCTGTGGTAGGACAGTCCAATCATTCGTGCACTAAAAACTGGGCAGCCGGACGGCCTGGAGCAGGCATCAAGGATGTATTCAAATGCACTTTGAGGTGCGAAAGCAAGGAGTGAGAGCAATACAGGTGGCACCTTTGCGAAGCTTACCATGTGCAGAAGAGATCCAGCAGCATCATTCATTTGTGGCTCTTCGCCTGTGGGAGCAGAGTCCAATCATTCGTGCACTGAAAACTGGGCAGCCTTACGGCCCGGAGCGGGCATCAAGGATGTATTCAAATGCACTTTGAGGTGGGAAACAAGCAGTGAGACCAATGCAGGTGGCACCGTTTCGAAGCTTACCGTGTGCAGAAGAGATCCAGCAGCATCTTTCAGTCCTGGCCCTCTCCCTGTGGTAGGAGAGTCCAATCATTCGTGCACTGAAAACTGGGCAGCCTTAAGGCCTGGAGCAGGCATCAAGGATGTATTCAAATGCACTTTGAGGTGGAAAAGCAAGGAGTGAGAGCAATACAGGTGGCACCGTTGCGAAGCTTACCATGTGCAGAAGAGGTCCAGCAGCACTTTTCATTCCTGGCCCTCTCCCTGTGGTAGGAGAGTCCAATCATTCGTGCACTGAAAACTGGGCAGCCGGACGGCCTGGAGCAGGCATCAAGGATGTATTCAAATGCACTTTGAGGTGGGAAACAAGGAGTGAGACCAATGCAGGTGGCACCGTTTCGAAGCTTACCGTGTGCAGAAGAGATCCAGCAGCATCTTTCAGTCCTGGCACTTCGCCTGTGGCAGCAGAGTCCAATCATTCGTGCACTGAAAACTGGGCAGCAGGACGGCCTGGAGCAGGCATCAAGGATGTATTCAAATGCACTTTGAGGTGGGAAAGCAAGGAGTGAGAGCAATACAGGTGGCACCTTTGCGAAGCTTACCATGTGCAGAAGAGATCCAGCAGCATCATTCATTTGTGGCTCTTCGCCTGTGGGAGCAGAGTCCAATCATTCGTGCACTGAAAACTGGGCAGCCGGAAGGCCTGGAGCAGGCATCAAGGATGTATTCAAATGCACTTTGAGGTGGGAAACAAGGAGTGAGAGCAATACAGGTGGAACCGTTGCGAAGCTTACCGTGTGCAGGAGAGGTCCAGCAGCAACTTTCTGTCCTGGCTCTTCGCCTGTGGGAGCAGAGTCCAATCATTCGTGCACTGAAAACTGGGCAGCCGGACGGCATGGAGCAGGCATCATGGATGTATTCAAATGCACTTTGAGGTGGGAAAACAAGGAGTGAGAGCAATACAGGTGGCACCTTTGCGAAGCTTACCATGTGCAGAAGAGATCCAGCAGCATCATTCATTTGTGGCTCTTCGCCTGTGGCAGGAGAGTCCAATCATTCGTGCACTGAAAACTGGGCAGCCGGACAGCCTGGAGCAGGCATCAAGGATGTATTCAAATGCACTTTGAGGTGGGAAACAAGGAGTGAGACCAATGCAGGTGGCAGCGTTGCGAAGCTTACAGTGTGCACAACAGATCCAGCAGCATGTTTTAGCACTGGCCCTTCGCCTGTGGCAGGAGAGTCCAATCATTCGTGCACTGAAAACTGGGCAGCCGGACGGCCTGGAGCAGGCATCAAGGATGTATTCAAATGCACTTTGAGGTTGGAAACAAAGAGTGGGACCAATGCAGGTGGCAACTTTGCAAAGCTTACCATGTGCAGAAGAGGTCCAGCAGCACTTTTCATTCCTGGCCCTTTCCCTGTGGAAGCAGAGTGCAATCATTCGTGCACTGAAAACTGGGCATCCGGACGGCATGGAGCAGGCATCAAGGATGTATTCAAATGCACTTTGAGTTGGGAAACAAGGAGTGAGACCAATGCAGGTGGCACCGTTGCGAAGCTTACCGTATGCAGAAGAGATCCAGCAGCATCTTTCAGTCCTGGCTCTTCGCCTGTGGCAGGAGAGTCCAATCATTCGTGCACTGAAAACTGGGCAGCCGGACGGCCTGGAGCAGGCATCAAGGATGTATTCAAATGCCCTTGGAGGTGGGAAAGCAAGGAGTGAGAGCAATACAGGTGGCACCGTTGCAAAGCTTTCCGTGTGCAGAAGAGGTCCAGCAGCATCTTTCAGTCCTGGCACTTCGCCTGTGGCAGCACAGTCCAATCATTCGTGCACTGAAAACTGGGCAGCAGGACGGCCAGGAGCAGGCATCAAGGATGTATTCAAATGCCCTTTGAGGTGGGAAAGCAAGGAGTGAGAGCAATAAAGGTGGCACCTTTGCGAAGCTTACCATGTGCAGAGGAGATCCAGCAGCATCATTCATTTGTGGCTCTTTGCCTGTGGGAGCAGAGTCCAATCATTCGTGCACCGAAAACTGGGCAGCCGGACGGCCTGGGGCAGGCATCAAGGATGTATTCAAATGCACTTTGAGGTGGGAAAGAAATGACTGAGAGCAATACAGGTGGCACCGTTGCGAAGCTTACCGTGTGCAGAACAGATCCAGCAGCATGTTTTAGCACTGGCTCTTCGCCTGTGGCAGCAGAGTCCAATCATTCGTGCACAGAAAACTGGGCAGCCGGACGGCCTGGAGCAGGCATCAAGGATGTATTCAAATGCACTTTGAGGTGGGAAAGCAAGGAGTGAGAGCAATACAGGTGGCACCTTTGCGAAGCTTACCATGTGCAGAAGAGATCCAGAAGCATCATTCATTTGTGGCTCTTCACCTGTGGGAGCAGAGTCCAATCATTCGTGCACTGAAAACTGGGCAGCCGGACGGCCTGGAGCAGGCATCAAGGATGTATTCAAATGCACTTTGAGGTGGGAAATCAAGGAGTGAGAGCAATACAGGTGGCACCATTCCGAAGCTTACCGTGTGCAGGAGAGGTCCAGCAGCAACTTTCAGTCCTGGCTCTTCGCCTGTCGGAGCGGAGTCCAAACATTCGTGCCCTGAAACCTGGACAGCCGGCCAGCCTGGAGCAGGCATCAAGGATGTATTCAAATGCACTTTGAGGTGGGAAATCAAGGAGTGAGAGCAATACAGGTGGCACCGTTGCGAAGCTTACCATGTGCAGAGGAGATCCAGCAGCATCATTCATTTGTGGCTCTTCGCCTGTGGCAGGAGAGTCCAATCATTCGTGCACTGAAAACTGGGCAGCCGGACGGCCTGGAGCAGGCATCAAGGATGTATTCAAATGCACTTTGAGGTTGGAAACAAGGAGTGAGACCAATGCAGGTGGCAACTTTGCAAAGCTTACCATGTGCAGAAGAGGTCCAGCAGCACTTTTCATTCCTGGCCATTTCCCTGTGGAAGCAGAGTGCAATCATTCGTGCACTGAAAACTGGGCAGCCGGACGGCATGGAGCAGGCATCAAGGATGTATTCAAATGCACTTTGAGTTGGGAAACAAGGAGTGAGACCAATGCAGGTGGCACCGTTGCGAAGCTTACCGTATGCAGAAGAGATCCAGCAGCATATTTCAGTCCTGGCTCTTCGCCTGTGGCAGGAGAGTAAAATCATTCGTGCACTGAAAACTGGGCAGCCGGCCAGCCTGGAGCAGGCATCAAGGATGTATTCAAATGCCCTTTGAGGTGGGAAAGCAAGGACTGAGAGCAATACAGGTGGCACCGTTGCGAAGTTTACCGCATGCAGAAGAGGTCCAGCAGCATCTTTCAGTCCTGGCACTTCGCCTGTGGCAGCACAGTCCAATCATTCGTGCACTGAAACCTGGGCAGCAGGACGGCCTGGGGCAGGCATCAAGGATGTATTCAAATGCACTTTGAGGTGGGAAAGAAATGACTGAGAGCAATACAGGTGGCACCGTTGCGAAGCTTACCGTGTGCAGAACAGATCCAGCAGCATGTTTTAGCACTGGCTCTTCGCATGTGGCAGCAGAGCCCAATCATTCGTGCACTAAAACTGGGCAGCCGGACGGCATGGAGCAGGCATCAAGGATGTATTCAAATGCACTTTGAGGTTGGAAACAAGGAGTGAGACCAATGCAGGTGGCAACTTTGCAAAGCTTACCATGTGCAGAAGAGGTCCAGCAGCACTTTTCATTCCTGGCCCTTTCCCTGTGGAAGCAGAGTGCAATCATTCGTGCACTGAAAACTGGGCAGCCGGACGGCCTGGAGCAGGCATCAAGGATGTATTCAAATGCACTTTGAGGTTGGAAACAAGGAGTGAGAGCAATGCAGGTGGCAACTTTGCAAAGCTTACCATGTGCAGAAGAGGTCCAGCAGCACTTTTCATTCCTGGCCCTTTCCCTGTGGAAGCAGAGTGCAATCATTCGTGCACTGAAAACTGGGCAGCCGGACGGCCTGGAGCAGGCATCAAGGATGTATTCAAATGCACTTTGAGGTGGGAAAGCAAGGAGTGAGAGCAATACAGGTGGCACCGTTGCGAAGCTTGCCGTGTGCAGGAGAGGTTCAGCAGCATCTTTCAGTCCTGGCTCTTCGCCTGTGGGAGCAGAGTCCAATCATTCGTGCACTGAAAACTGGGCAGCCAGACGGCCTGGAGCAGGCATCAAGGATGTATTCAAATGCACTTTGAGGTGGGAAAGCAAGGAGTGAGAGCAATACAGGTGGCACCTTTGCGAAGCTTAACATGTGCAGAAGAGATCCAGCAGCATCATTCATTTGTGGCTCTTCGCCTGTGGGAGCAGAGTCCAATCATTCGTGCACTGAAAACTGGGCAGCTGGACGGCCTGGAGCAGGCATCAAGGATGTATTCAAATGCACTTTGAGGTGGGAAACAAGGACTGAGACCAATGCAGGTGGCACTGTTGCAAAGCTTGCCGTGTGCAGAACAGATCCAGCAGCATGTTTTAGCACTGGCTCTTCCCTGTGGCTGCAGAGTCCAATCATTCATGCAATGAAAACTGGGCAGCCGGACGGCCTGGAGCAGGCATCAAGGATGTATTCAAATGCACTTTGAGGTTGGAAACAAGGAGTGAGACCAATGCAGGTGGCACCTTTGCAAAGCTTACCATGTGCAGAAGAGGTCCAGCAGCACTTTTCATTCCTGGCCCTCTCCCTGTGGTAGGAGAGTCCAATCATTCGTGCACTAAAAACTGGGCAGCCGGACGGCCTGGAGCAGGCATCAAGGATGTATTCAAATGCACTTTGAGGTGGGAAAGCAAGGAGTGAGAGCAATACAGGTGGCACCTTTTCGAAGCTTACCATGTGCAGAAGAGATCCAGCAGCATCATTCATTTGTGGCTTTTCGCCTGTGGGAGCAGAGTCCAATCATTCGTGCACTGAAAACTGGGCAGCCGGACGGCCTGGAGCGGGCATCAAGGATGTATTCAAATGCACTTTGAGGTGGGAAACAAGGAGTGAGACCAATGCAGGTGGCACCGTTTCGAAGCTTACCGTGTGCAGAAGAGATCCAGCAGCATCTTTCTCCCCTGGCACTTCGCCTGTGGGAGCAGAGTGCAATCATTCGTGCACTGAAAACTTGGCAGCCGGCCAGCCTGGAGCAGGCATCAAGGATGTATTCAAATGCCCTTGGAGGTGTGAAAGAAAGGAGTGAGAGCAATACAGGTTGCGCCGTTTCAAAGCTTTCCGTGTGCAGAAGAGGTCCAGCAGCATCTTTCAGTCCTGGCACTTCGCCTGTGGCAGCACAGTCCAATCATTCGTGCACTGAAAACTGGGCAGCAGGACGGCCTGGAGCAGGCATCAAGGATGTATTCAAATGCCCTTTGAGGTGGGAAAGCAAGGAGTGAGAGCAATAAAGGTGGCACCTTTGCGAAGCTTACCATGTGCAGAGGAGATCCAGCAGCATCATTCATTTGTGGCTCTTTGCCTGTGGGAGCAGAGTCCAATCATTCGTGCACCGAAAACTGGGCAGCCGGACGGCCTGGGGCAGGCATCAAGGATGTATTCAAATGCACTTTGAGGTGGGAAAGAAATGACTGAGAGCAATACAGGTGGCACCGTTGCGAAGCTTACCGTGTGCAGAACAGATCCAGCAGCATGTTTTAGCACTGGCTCTTCGCCTGTGGGAGCAGAGTCCAATCATTCGTGCACTGAAAACTGGGCAGCCGGACGGCATGGAGCAGGCATCAAGGATGTATTCAAATGCACTTTGAGGTTGGAAACAAGGAGTGAGACCAATGCAGGTGGCAAATTTGCAAAGCTTACCATGTGCAGAAGAGGTCCAGCAGCACTTTTCATTCCTGGCACTTTCCCTGTGGAAGCAGAGTGCAATAATTCGTGCACTGAAACCTGGGCGGCCGGACGGCCTGGAGCAGGCATCAAGGATGTATTCAAATGCACTTTGAGGTGAAAAAGCAAGGAGTGAGAGCAATACAGGTGGCACAGTTGCAAAGCTTTCTGTGTGCAGAAGAGGTCCAGCAGCATCTTTCAGTCCTGGTTATTCGCCTGTGGCAGCAGAGTCCAATCATTCGTGCACTGAAAACTGGGCAGCCGGACGGCGTGGAGCAGGCATCAAGGATGTATTCAAATGCACTTTGAGGTGGGAAATCAAGGAGTGAGAGCAATACAGGTGGAACCATTGCGAAGCTTCCCGTGTGCAGGAGAGGTCCAGCAGCAACTTTCAGTCCTGGCTCTTCGCCTGTCGGACCGGAGTCCAAACATTCGTGCCCTGAAACCTGGACAGCCGGCCAGCCTGGAGCAGGCATCAAGGATGTATTCAAATGCACTTTGAGGTGGGAAAGCAAGGAGTGAGAGCAATACAGGTGGCACCGTTGCGAAGCTTACCATGTGCAGGAGAGGTTCAGCAGCATCTTTCAGTCCTGGCTCTTCGCCTGTGGGAGCAGAGTCCAATCATTCGTGCACTGAAAACTGGGCAGCCGGACGGCCTGGAGCAGGCATCATGGATGTATTCAAATGCACTTTGAGGTGGGAAAGCAAGGAGTGAGAGCAATACAGGTGGCACCTTTGCGAAGCTTACCATGTGCAGAAGAGATCCAGCAGCATCATTCATTTGTGGCTCTTCGCCTGTGGGAGCAGAGTCCAATCATTCGTGCACTGAAAACTGGGCAGCTGGACGGCCTGGAGCAGGCATCAAGGATGTATTCAAATGCACTTTGAGGTGGGAAACAAGGAGTGAGACCAATGCAGGTGGCACCGTTTCGAAGCTTACCGTGTGCAGAAGAGATCCAGCAGCATCTTTCAGTCCTGGCACTTCGCCTGTGGCAGCAGAGTCCAATCATTCGTGCACTGAAAACTGGGCAGCCGGCCAGCCTGGAGCAGGCATCAAGGATGTATTCAAATGCCCTTGGAGGTGGGAAAGCAAGAAGCGAGAGCAATACAGGTGGCACCGTTGCAAAGCTTTCTGTGTGCAGAAGAGGTCCAGCAGCATCTTTCAGTCCTGGCACTTCGCCTGTGTAAGCAGAGTCCAATCATTCGTGCACTGAAAACTGGGCAGCAGGACGGCCTGGAGCAGGCATCAAGGATGTATTCAAATGCACTTTGAGGTGGGAAAGCAAGGAGTGAGAGCAATACAGGTGGCACCTTTGCGAAGCTTACCATGTGCAGAAGAGATCCAGCAGCATCATTCATTTGTGGCTCATCGCCTGTGGGAGCAGAGTCCAATCATTCGTGCACTGAAAACTGGGCAGCAGGACGGCCTGGAGCAGGCATCAAGGATGTATTCAAATGCACTTTGAGGTGGGAAATCAAGGAGTGAGAGCAATACAGGTGGCACCGTTGCGAAGCTTACCGTGTGCAGGAGAGGTCCAGCAGCAACTTTCAGTCCTGGCTCTTCGCCTGTGGGAGCAGAGTCCAATCATTCGTGCACTGAAATCTGGGCAGCCGGACGGCCTGGAGCAGGCATCAAGGATGTATTCAAATGCACTTTGAGGTGGGAAACAAGGAGTGAGACCAATGCAGGTGGCACCGTTGCGAAGCTTACAGTGTGCAGAACAGATCCAGCAGCATGTTTTAGCACTGGCCCTTCGCCTGTGGCAGGAGAGTCCAATCATTCGTGCACTGAAAACTGGGCAGCCGGACGGCCTGGAGCAGGCATCAAGGATGTATTCAAATGCACTTTGAGGTTGGAAACAAGGAGTGAGAGCAATACAGGTGGCACCGTTGCGAAGCTTACCGTGTGCAGGAGAGGTCCAGCAGCAACTATCAGTCCTGGCTCTTCGCCTGTGGGAGCAGAGTCCAATCATTCGTGCACTGAAAACTGGGCAGCCGGACGGCCTGGAGCAGGCATCATGGATGTATTCACATGCACTTTGAGGTGGGAAATCAAGGAGTGAGAGCAATACAGGTGGCACCTTTGCGAAGCTTACCATGTGCAGAGGAGATCCAGCAGCATCATTCATTTGTGGCTCTTCGCCTGTGGCAGGAGAGTCCAATCATTCGTGCACTGAAAACTGGGCAGCCGGACGGCCTGGAGCAGGCATCAAGGATGTATTCAAATGCCCTTTGAGGTGGGAAACAAGGAGTGAGACCAATGCAGGTGGCACCGTTGCGAAGCTTACAGTGTGCAGAACAGATCCAGCAGCATGTTTTAGCACTGGCCCTTCGCCTGTGGCAGGAGAGTCCAATCATTCGTGCACTGAAAACTGGGCAGCCGGACGGCCTGGAGCAGGCATCAAGGATGTATTCAAATGCACTTTGAGGTTGGAAACAAGGAGTGAGACCAATGCAGGTGGCAACTTTGCAAAGCTTACCATGTGCAGAAGAGGTCCAGCAGCACCTTTCATTCCTGGCCCTTTCCCTGTGGAAGCAGAGTGCAATCATTCGTGCACTGAAAACTGGGCGGCCGGACGGCATGGAGCAGGCATCAAGGATGTATTCAAATGCACTTTGAGTTGGGAAACAAGGAGTGAGACCAATGCAGGTGGCACCGTTGCGAAGCTTACCGTATGCAGAAGAGATCCAGCAGCATCTTTCAGTCCTGGCTCTTCGCCTGTGGCAGGAGAGTCCAATCATTCGTGCACTGAAAACTGGGCAGCCGGACGGCCTGGAGCAGGCATCAAGGATGTATTCAAATGCCCTTTGAGGTGGGAAAGCAAGGAGTGAGAGCAATACAGGTGGCACCGTTGCGAAGTTTACCGCGTGCAGAAGAGGTCCAGCAGCATCTTTCAGTCCTGACACTTCGCCTGTGGGAGCAGAGTGCAATAATTCATGCACTGAAAACTTGGCAGCCGGCCAGCCTGGAGCAGGCATCAAGGATGTATTCAAACGCCCTTGGAGGTGGGAAAGCAAGGAGTGAGAGCAATACAGGTGGCACCGTTGCAAAGCTTTCCGTGTGCAGAAGAGGTCCAGCAGCATCTTTCAGTCCTGACACTTCGCCTGTGGCAGCACAGTCCAATCATTCGTGCACTGAAAACTGGGCAGCCGGCCAGCCTGGAGCAGGCATCATGGATGTATTCAAATGCCCTTTGAGGTGGGAAAGCAAGGAGTGAGAGCAATAAAGGTGGCACCTTTGCGAAGCTTACCATGTGCAGAGGAGATCCAGCAGCATCATTCATTTGTGGCTCTTTGCCTGTGGGAGCAGAGTCCAATCATTCGTGCACCGAAAACTGGGCAGCCGGACGGCCTGGGGCAGGCATCAAGGATGTATTCAAATGCACTTTGAGGTGGGAAAGAAATGACTGAGAGCAATACAGGTGGCACCGTTGCGAAGCTTACCGTGTGCAGAACAGATCCAGCAGCATGTTTTAGCACTGGCTCTTCGCCTGTGGCAGCAGAGTCCAAACATTCGTGCCCTGAAACCTGGGCAGCCGGCCAGCCTGGAGCAGGCATCAAGGATGTATTCAAATGCACTTTGAGGTGGGAAAGCAAGGAGTGAGAGCAATACAGGTGGCACCGTTGCGAAGCTTACCATGTGCAGGAGAGGTTCAGCAGCATCTTTCAGTCCTGGCTCTTCGCCTGTGGGAGCAGAGTCCAATCATTCGTGCACTGAAAACTGGGCAGCCAGACGGCCTGGAGTAGGCATCATGGATGTATTCAAATGCACTTTGAGGTGGGAAAGCAAGGAGTGAGAGCAATACAGGTGGCACCTTTGCGAAGCTTACCATGTGCAGAAGAGATCCAGCAGCATCATTCAGTCCTGGCACTTCGCCTGTGGGAGCAGAGTCCAATCATTCGTGCACTGAAAACTGGGCAGCTGGACGGCCTGGAGCAGGCATCAAGGATGTATTCAAATGCACTTTGAGGTGGGAAACAAGGACTGAGACCAACGCAGGTGGCACCGTTGCGAAGCTTACCGTATGCAGAAGAGATCCAGCAGCATCTTTCAGTCCTGGCTCTTCGCCTGTGGGAGCAGAGTCCAATCATTTGTGCACTGAAAATTGGGCAGCCAGACGGCCTGGAGCAGGCATCAAGGATGTATTCAAATGCACTTTGAGGTGGGAAAGCAAGGAGTGAGAGCAATAAAGGTGGCACCTTTGCGAAGCTTACCATGTGCAGAGGAGATCCAGCAGCATCATTCATTTGTGGCTCTTTGCCTGTGGGAGCAGAGTCCAATCATTCGTGCACCGAAAACTGGGCAGCCGGACGGCCTGGGGCAGGCATCAAGGATGTATTCAAATGCACTTTGAGGTGGGAAAGAAATGACTGAGAGCAATACAGGTGGCACCGTTGCGAAGCTTACCGTGTGCAGAACAGATCCAGCAGCATGTTTTAGCACTGGCTCTTCGCCTGTGGGAGCAGAGTCCAATCATTCGTGCACTGAAAACTGGGCAGCCGGACGGCATGGAGCAGGCATCAAGGATGTATTCAAATGCACTTTGAGGTTGGAAACAAGGAGTGAGACCAATGCAGGTGGCAAATTTGCAAAGCTTACCATGTGCAGAAGAGGTCCAGCAGCACTTTTCATTCCTGGCACTTTCCCTGTGGAAGCAGAGTGCAATAATTCGTGCACTGAAACCTGGGCGGCCGGACGGCCTGGAGCAGGCATCAAGGATGTATTCAAATGCACTTTGAGGTGAAAAAGCAAGGAGTGAGAGCAATACAGGTGGCACAGTTGCAAAGCTTTCTGTGTGCAGAAGAGGTCCAGCAGCATCTTTCAGTCCTGGTTATTCGCCTGTGGCAGCAGAGTCCAATCATTCGTGCACTGAAAACTGGGCAGCCGGACGGCGTGGAGCAGGCATCAAGGATGTATTCAAATGCACTTTGAGGTGGGAAATCAAGGAGTGAGAGCAATACAGGTGGAACCATTGCGAAGCTTCCCGTGTGCAGGAGAGGTCCAGCAGCAACTTTCAGTCCTGGCTCTTCGCCTGTCGGACCGGAGTCCAAACATTCGTGCCCTGAAACCTGGACAGCCGGCCAGCCTGGAGCAGGCATCAAGGATGTATTCAAATGCACTTTGAGGTGGGAAAGCAAGGAGTGAGAGCAATACAGGTGGCACCGTTGCGAAGCTTACCATGTGCAGGAGAGGTTCAGCAGCATCTTTCAGTCCTGGCTCTTCGCCTGTGGGAGCAGAGTCCAATCATTCGTGCACTGAAAACTGGGCAGCCGGACGGCCTGGAGCAGGCATCATGGATGTATTCAAATGCACTTTGAGGTGGGAAAGCAAGGAGTGAGAGCAATACAGGTGGCACCTTTGCGAAGCTTACCATGTGCAGAAGAGATCCAGCAGCATCATTCATTTGTGGCTCTTCGCCTGTGGGAGCAGAGTCCAATCATTCGTGCACTGAAAACTGGGCAGCTGGACGGCCTGGAGCAGGCATCAAGGATGTATTCAAATGCACTTTGAGGTGGGAAACAAGGAGTGAGACCAATGCAGGTGGCACCGTTTCGAAGCTTACCGTGTGCAGAAGAGATCCAGCAGCATCTTTCAGTCCTGGCACTTCGCCTGTGGCAGCAGAGTCCAATCATTCGTGCACTGAAAACTGGGCAGCCGGCCAGCCTGGAGCAGGCATCAAGGATGTATTCAAATGCCCTTGGAGGTGGGAAAGCAAGAAGCGAGAGCAATACAGGTGGCACCGTTGCAAAGCTTTCTGTGTGCAGAAGAGGTCCAGCAGCATCTTTCAGTCCTGGCACTTCGCCTGTGTAAGCAGAGTCCAATCATTCGTGCACTGAAAACTGGGCAGCAGGACGGCCTGGAGCAGGCATCAAGGATGTATTCAAATGCACTTTGAGGTGGGAAAGCAAGGAGTGAGAGCAATACAGGTGGCACCTTTGCGAAGCTTACCATGTGCAGAAGAGATCCAGCAGCATCATTCATTTGTGGCTCATCGCCTGTGGGAGCAGAGTCCAATCATTCGTGCACTGAAAACTGGGCAGCAGGACGGCCTGGAGCAGGCATCAAGGATGTATTCAAATGCACTTTGAGGTGGGAAATCAAGGAGTGAGAGCAATACAGGTGGCACCGTTGCGAAGCTTACCGTGTGCAGGAGAGGTCCAGCAGCAACTTTCAGTCCTGGCTCTTCGCCTGTGGGAGCAGAGTCCAATCATTCGTGCACTGAAATCTGGGCAGCCGGACGGCCTGGAGCAGGCATCAAGGATGTATTCAAATGCACTTTGAGGTGGGAAACAAGGAGTGAGACCAATGCAGGTGGCACCGTTGCGAAGCTTACAGTGTGCAGAACAGATCCAGCAGCATGTTTTAGCACTGGCCCTTCGCCTGTGGCAGGAGAGTCCAATCATTCGTGCACTGAAAACTGGGCAGCCGGACGGCCTGGAGCAGGCATCAAGGATGTATTCAAATGCACTTTGAGGTTGGAAACAAGGAGTGAGAGCAATACAGGTGGCACCGTTGCGAAGCTTACCGTGTGCAGGAGAGGTCCAGCAGCAACTATCAGTCCTGGCTCTTCGCCTGTGGGAGCAGAGTCCAATCATTCGTGCACTGAAAACTGGGCAGCCGGACGGCCTGGAGCAGGCATCATGGATGTATTCACATGCACTTTGAGGTGGGAAATCAAGGAGTGAGAGCAATACAGGTGGCACCTTTGCGAAGCTTACCATGTGCAGAGGAGATCCAGCAGCATCATTCATTTGTGGCTCTTCGCCTGTGGCAGGAGAGTCCAATCATTCGTGCACTGAAAACTGGGCAGCCGGACGGCCTGGAGCAGGCATCAAGGATGTATTCAAATGCCCTTTGAGGTGGGAAACAAGGAGTGAGACCAATGCAGGTGGCACCGTTGCGAAGCTTACAGTTTGCAGAACAGATCCAGCAGCATGTTTTAGCACTGGCCCTTCGCCTGTGGCAGGAGAGTCCAATCATTCGTGCACTGAAAACTGGGCAGCCGGACGGCCTGGAGCAGGCATCAAGGATGTATTCAAATGCACTTTGAGGTTGGAAACAAGGAGTGAGACCAATGCAGGTGGCAACTTTGCAAAGCTTACCATGTGCAGAAGAGGTCCAGCAGCACCTTTCATTCCTGGCCCTTTCCCTGTGGAAGCAGAGTGCAATCATTCGTGCACTGAAAACTGGGCGGCCGGACGGCATGGAGCAGGCATCAAGGATGTATTCAAATGCACTTTGAGTTGGGAAACAAGGAGTGAGACCAATGCAGGTGGCACCGTTGCGAAGCTTACCGTATGCAGAAGAGATCCAGCAGCATCTTTCAGTCCTGGCTCTTCGCCTGTGGCAGGAGAGTCCAATCATTCGTGCACTGAAAACTGGGCAGCCGGACGGCCTGGAGCAGGCATCAAGGATGTATTCAAATGCCCTTTGAGGTGGGAAAGCAAGGAGTGAGAGCAATACAGGTGGCACCGTTGCGAAGTTTACCGCGTGCAGAAGAGGTCCAGCAGCATCTTTCAGTCCTGACACTTCGCCTGTGGGAGCAGAGTGCAATAATTCATGCACTGAAAACTTGGCAGCCGGCCAGCCTGGAGCAGGCATCAAGGATGTATTCAAACGCCCTTGGAGGTGGGAAAGCAAGGAGTGAGAGCAATACAGGTGGCACCGTTGCAAAGCTTTCCGTGTGCAGAAGAGGTCCAGCAGCATCTTTCAGTCCTGACACTTCGCCTGTGGCAGCACAGTCCAATCATTCGTGCACTGAAAACTGGGCAGCCGGCCAGCCTGGAGCAGGCATCATGGATGTATTCAAATGCCCTTTGAGGTGGGAAAGCAAGGAGTGAGAGCAATAAAGGTGGCACCTTTGCGAAGCTTACCATGTGCAGAGGAGATCCAGCAGCATCATTCATTTGTGGCTCTTTGCCTGTGGGAGCAGAGTCCAATCATTCGTGCACCGAAAACTGGGCAGCCGGACGGCCTGGGGCAGGCATCAAGGATGTATTCAAATGCACTTTGAGGTGGGAAAGAAATGACTGAGAGCAATACAGGTGGCACCGTTGCGAAGCTTACCGTGTGCAGAACAGATCCAGCAGCATGTTTTAGCACTGGCTCTTCGCCTGTGGCAGCAGAGTCCAAACATTCGTGCCCTGAAACCTGGGCAGCCGGCCAGCCTGGAGCAGGCATCAAGGATGTATTCAAATGCACTTTGAGGTGGGAAAGCAAGGAGTGAGAGCAATACAGGTGGCACCGTTGCGAAGCTTACCATGTGCAGGAGAGGTTCAGCAGCATCTTTCAGTCCTGGCTCTTCGCCTGTGGGAGCAGAGTCCAATCATTCGTGCACTGAAAACTGGGCAGCTGGACGGCCTGGAGCAGGCATCAAGGATGTATTCAAATGCACTTTGAGGTGGGAAACAAGGACTGAGACCAACGCAGGTGGCACCGTTGCGAAGCTTACCGTATGCAGAAGAGATCCAGCAGCATCTTTCAGTCCTGGCTCTTCGCCTGTGGGAGCAGAGTCCAATCATTTGTGCACTGAAAATTGGGCAGCCAGACGGCCTGGAGCAGGCATCAAGGATGTATTCAAATGCACTTTGAGGTGGGAAAGCAAGGAGTGAGAGCAATACAGGTGGCACCTTTGCGAAGCTTACCATGTGCAGAAGAGATCCAGCAGCATCATTCATTTGTGGCTCTTCGCCTGTGGGAGCAGAGTCCAATCATTCGTGCACTGAAAACTGGGCAGCCGGACGGCCTGGAGCAGGCATCAAGGATGTATTCAAATGCACTTTGAGGTGGGAAATCAAGGAGTGAGAGCAATACAGGTGGCACCGTTGCGAAGCTTACCGTGTGCAGGAGAGGTCCAGCAGCAACTTTCAGTCCTGGCTCTTCGCCTGTCGGAGCGGAGTCCAAACATTCGTGCCCTGAAACCTGGGCAGCCGGCCAGCATGGAGCAGGCATCAAGGATGTATTCAAATGCACTTTGAGGTGGGAAAGCAAGGAGTGAGAGCAATACAGGTGGCACCGTTGCGAAGCTTACCATGTGCAGAAGAGGTCCAGCAGCACTTTTCATTCCTGGCCCTCTCCCTGTGGTAGGAGAGTCCAATCATTCGTGCACTGAAAACTGGGCAGCCTTACGGCCTGGAGCAGGCATCAAGGATGTATTCAAATGCACTTTGAGGTGGAAAAGCAAGGAGTGAGAGCAATACAGGTGGCACCTTTGCGAAGCTTACCATGTGCAGAAGAGATCCAGAAGCATCATTCATTTGTGGTTCTTCGCCTGTGGGAGCAGAGTCCAATCATTCGTGTACTGAAAACTGGGCAGCCGGACGGCCTGGAGCAGGCATCAAGGATGTATTCAAATGCACTTTGAGGTGGGAAACAAGGAGTGAGACCAATGCAGGTGGCACCGTTTCGAAGCTTACCGTGTGCAGAAGAGATCCAGCAGCATCTTTCAGTCCTGGCACTTCGCCTGTGGCAGCAGAGTCCAATCATTCGTGCACTGAAAACTGGGCAGCAGGACGGCCTGGAGAAGGCATCAAGGATGTATTCAAATGCCCTTTGAGGTGGGAAAGCAAGAAGTGAGAGCAATACAGGTGGCACCGTTGCAAAGCTTTCTGTGTGCAGAAGAGGTCCAGCAGCATCTTTCAGTCCTGGCACTTCGCCTGTGTAAGCAGAGTCCAATCATTCGTGCACTGAAAACTGGGCAGCCGGACGGCCTGGAGCAGGCATCATGGATGTATTCACATGCACTTTGAGGTGGGAAATCAAGGAGTGAGAGCAATACAGGAGGCACCTTTGCGAAGCTTACCATGTGCAGAAGAGATCCAGCAGCATCATTCATTTGTGGCTCTTCGCCAGTGGGAGCAGAGTCCAATCATTCGTGCACTGAAAACTGGGCAGCCGGACGGCCTGGAGCAGGCATCAAGGATGTATTCAAATGCACTTTGAGGTGGGAAACAAGGAGTGAGACCAATGCAGGTGGCACCGTTGCGAAGCTTACAGTGTGCAGAACAGATCCAGCAGCATGTTTTAGCACTGGCCCTTCGTCTGTGGCAGGAGAGTCCAATCATTCGTGCACTGAAAACTGGGCAGCCGGACGGCCTGGAGCAGGCATCATGGATGTATTCAAATGCACTTTGAGGTGGGAAAGCAAGGAGTGAGAGCAATACAGGTGGCACCTTTGCGAAGCTTACCATGTGCAGAAGAGATCCAGCAGCATCATTCATTTGTGGCTCATCGCCTGTGGGAGCAGAGTCCAATCATTCGTGCACTGAAAACTGGGCAGCTGGACGGCCTGGAGCAGGCATCAAGGATGTATTCAAATGCACTTTGAGGTTGGAAACAAGGAGTGAGACCAATGCAGGTGGCACCGTTGCGAAGCTTGCCGTGTGCAGAACAGATCCAGCAGCATGTTGTAGCACTGGCTCTTCCCTGTGGCAGCAGAGTCCAATCATTCGTGCAATGAAAACTGGGCAGCCGGACGGCCTGGAGCAGGCATCAAGGATGTATTCAAATGCACTTTGAGGTTGGAAACAAGGAGTGAGACCAATGCAGGTGGCACCTTTTCGAAGCTTACCATGTGCAGAAGAGGTCCAGCAGCACTTTTCATTCCTGGCCCTCTCCCTGTGGTAGGAGAGTCCAATCATTCGTGCACTAAAAACTGGGCAGCCGGACGGCCTGGAGCAGGCATCAAGGATGTATTCAAATGCACTTTGAGGTGGGAAAGCAAGGAGTGAGAGCAATACAGGTGGCACCTTTGCGAAGCTTACCATGTGCAGAAGAGATCCAGCAGCATCATTCATTTGTGGCTCTTCGCCTGTGGGAGCAGAGTCCAATCATTCGTGCACTGAAAACTGGGCAGCCTTACAGCCTGGAGCGGGCATCAAGGATGTATTCAAATGCACTTTGAGGTGGGAAACAAGGAGTGAGACCAATGCAGGTGGCACCGTTTCGAAGCTTACCGTGTGCAGAAGAGATCCAGCAGCATCTTTCTCCCCTGGCACTTCGCCTGTGGGAGCAGAGTGCAATCATTCGTGCACTGAAAACTTGGCAGCCGGCCAGCCTGGAGCAGGCATCAAGGATGTATTCAAATGCCCTTGGAGGTGGGAAAGAAAGGAGTGAGAGCAATACAGGTGGCACCGTTGCAAAGCTTTCCGTGTGCAGAAGAGGTCCAGCAGCATCTTTCAGTCCTGGCACTTCGCCTGTGGCAGCACAGTCCAATCATTCGTGCACTGAAAACTGGGCAGCCGGACGGCATGGAGCAGGCATCAAGGATGTATTCAAATGCACTTTGAGGTTGGAAACAAGGAGTGAGACCAATGCAGGTGGCAAATTTGCAAAGCTTACCTTGTGAAGAAGAGGTCCAGCAGCACTTTTCATTCCTGGCCCCTTCCCTGTGGAAGCAGAGTGCAATCATTCGTGCACTGAAAACTGGGCGGCCGGACGGCCTGGAGCAGGCATCAAGGATGTATTCAAATGCCCGTTGAGGTGGGAAATCAAGGAGTGAGAGCAATACAGGTGGCACCGTTGCGAAGCTTACCGTGTGCAGGAGTGGTCCAGCAGCAACTTTCAGTCCTGGCTCTTCGCCTGTGGGAGCAGAGTCCAATCATTCGTGCACTGAAAACTGGGCAGCCGGACGGCCTGGAGCAGGCATCATGGATGTATTCAAATGCCCTTTGAGGTGGGAAAGCAAGGAGTGAGAGCAATACAGGTGGCACCTTTGCGAAGCTTACCATGTGCAGAAGAGATCCAGCAGCATCATTCATTTGTGGCTCTTCGCCTGTGGGAGCAGAGTCCAATCATTCGTGCACTGAAAACTGGGCAGCCGGACGGCCTGGAGCAGGCATCAAGGATGTATTCAAATGCACTTTGAGGTGGGAAAGCAAGGAGTGAGAGCAATACAGGTGGCACCGTTGCGAAGCTAACCATGTGCAGGAGAGGTTCAGAAGCATCTTTCAGTCCTGGCTCTTCGCCTGTGGGAGCAGAGTCCCATCATTCGTGCACTGAAAACTGGGCAGCCGGACGGCCTGGAGCAGGCATCATGGATGTATTCAAATGCACTTTGAGGTGGGAAAGCAAGGAGTGAGAGCAATACAGGTGGCACCTTTTCGAAGCTTACCATGTGCAGAAGAGGTCCAGCAGCACTTTTCATTCCTGGCCCTCTCCCTGTGGTAGGAGAGTCCAATCATTCGTGCATTAAAAACTGGGCAGCCGGACGGCCTGGAGCAGGCATCAAGGATGTATTCAAATGCACTTTGAGGTGGGAAAGCAAGGAGTGAGAGCAATACAGGTGGCACCGTTGCGAAGCTTACCGTGTGCAGGAGAGGTCCAGCAGCAACTTTCAGTCCTGGCTCTTCGCCTGTCGGAGCGGAGTCCAAACATTCGTGCCCTGAAACCTTGGCAGCCGGCCAGCCTGGAGCAGGCATCAAGGATGTATTCAAATGCACTTTGAGGTGGGAAAGCAAGGAGTGAGAGCAATACAGGTGGCACCGTTGCGAAGCTTACCATGTGCAGAAGAGGTCCAGCAGCACTTTTCATTCCTGGCCCTCTCCCTGTGGTAGGAGAGTCCAATCATTCGTGCAGTGAAAACTGGGCAGCCTTACGGCCTGGAGCAGGCATCAAGGATGTATTCAAATGCACTTTGAGGTGGAAAAGCAAGGAGTGAGAGCAATACAGGTGGCACCTTTGCGAAGCTTACCATGTGCAGAAGAGATCCAGCAGCATCATTCATTTGTGGCTCTTCGCCTGTGGGAGCAGAGTCCAATCATTCGTGCACTGAAAACTGGGCAGCCGGAGGGCCTGGAGCGGGCATCAAGGATGTATTCAAATGCACTCTGAGGTGGGAAACAAGGAGTGAGACCAATGCAGGTGGCACCGTTTCGAAGCTTACCGTGTGCAGAAGAGATCCAGCAGCATCTTTCAGTCCTGGCACTTCGCCTGTGGGAGCAGAGTCCAATCATTCGTGCACTGAAAACTGGGCAGCCGGCCAGCCTGGAGCAGGCATCAAGGATGTATTCAAATGCCCTTGGAGGTGGGAAAGCAAGAAGTGAGAGCAATACAGGTGGCACCGTTGCAAAGCTTTCTGTGTGCAGAAGAGGTCCAGCAGCATCTTTCAGTCCTGGCACTTCGCCTGTGTAAGCAGAGTCCAATCATTCGTACACTGAAAACTGGGCAGCCGGACGGCCTGGAGCAGGCATCAAGGATGTATTCAAATGCACTTTGAGGTGGGAAGTCAAGGAGTGAGAGCAATACAGGTGGCACCGTTGCGAAGCTTACCGTGTGCAGGAGAGGTCCAGCAGCAACTTTCAGTCCTGGCTCTTCGCCTGTGGGAGCAGAGTCCAATCATTCGTGCACTGACAACTGGGCAGCCGGACAGCCTGGAGCAGGCATCATGGATGTATTCAAATGCACTTTGAGGTGGGAAAGCAAGGAGTGAGAGCAATACAGGTGGCACCTTTGCGAAGCTTACCATGTGCAGAAGAGATCCAGCAGCATCATTCATTTGTGGCTCTTCGCCTGTGGGAGCAGAGTCCAATCATTCGTGCACTGAAAACTGGGCAGCCGGAAGGCCTGGAGCAGGAATCAAGGATATATTCAAATGCACTTTGAGGTGGGAAACAAGGAGTGAGACCAATGCAGGTGGCACCGTTGCGAAGCTTACCGTATGCAGAAGAGATCCAGCAGCATCTTTCAGTCCTGGCACTTCGCCTGTGGGAGCAGAGTGCAATCATTCGTGCACTGAAAATTTGGCAGCAGGCCAGCCTGGAGCAGGCATCAAGGATGTATTCAAATGCCCTTGGAGGTGGGAAAGCAAGGAGTGAGAGCAATAAAGGTGGCACCTTTGCAAAGCTTACCATGTGCAGAAGAGGTCCAGCAGCACTTTTCATTCCTGGCCCTTTCCCTGTGGAAGCAGAGTGCAATCATTCGTGCACTGAAAACTGGGCGGCCGGACGGCCTGGAGCAGGCATCAAGGATGTATTCAAATGCCCGTTGAGGTGGGAAAGCAACGAGTGAGAGCAATACAGGTGTCACCGTTGCAAAGCTTACCGTATGCAGAAGAGATCCAGCAGCATCTTTCAGTCCTGGCTCTTCGCCTGTGGGAGCAGAGTCCAATCATTCGTGCACTGAAAATTGGGCAGCCGGACGGCCTGGAGCAGGCATCAAGGATGTATTCAAATGCACTTTGAGGTGGGAAAGCAAGGAGTGAGAGCAATACAGTTGGCACCCTTGCGAAGCTTACCATGTGCAGGAGAGGTTCAGAAGCATCTTTCAGTCCTGGCTCTTCGCCTGTGGGAGCAGAGTAAAATCATTCGTGCACTGAAAACTGGGCAGCCGGACGGCCTGGAGCAGGCATCATGGATGTATTCAAATGCACTTTGAGGTGGGAAAGCAAGGAGTGAGAGCAATACAGGTGGCACCTTTGCGAAGCTTACCATGTGCAGAAGAGATCCAGAAGCATCATTCATTTGTGGCTCTTCGCCTGTGGGAGCAGAGTCCAATCATTCGTGCACTGAAAACTGGGCAGCCGGACGGCCTGGAGCAGGCATCAAGGATGTATTCAAATGCACTTTGAGGTTGGAAACAAGGAGTGAGACCAATGCAGGTGGCACCGTTGCGAAGCTTGCCGTGTGCAGAACAGATCCAGCAGCATGTTTTAGCACTGGCTCTTCCCTGTGGCAGCAGAGTCCAATCATTCGTGCACTGAAAACTGGGCAGCCGGACGGCCTGGAGCAGGCATCAAGGATGTATTCAAATGCACTTTGAGGTTGGAAACAAGGAGTGAGACCAATGCCGGTGGCACCTTTTCGAAGCTTACCATGTGCAGAAGAGGTCCAGCAGCACTTTTCATTCCTGGCCCTCTCCCTGTGGTAGGAGAGTCCAATCATTCGTGCACTAAAAACTGGGCAGCCGGACGGCCTGGAGCAGGCATCAAGGATGTATTCATATGCACTTTGAGGTGGGAAAGCAAGGAGTGAGAGCAATACAGGTGGCACCTTTGCGAAGCTTACCATGTGCAGACGAGATCCAGCAGCATCATTCATTTGTGGCTCTTCGCCTGTGGGAGCAGAGTCCAATCATTCGTGCACTGAAAACTGGGCAGCCGGACGGCCTGGAGCAGGCATCAAGGATGTATTCAAATGCACTTTGAGGTGGGAAATCAAGGAGTGAGAGCAATACAGGTGGCACCGTTGCGAAGCTTACCGTGTGCAGGAGAGGTCCAGCAGCAACTTTCAGTCCTGGCCCTTTGCCTGTCGGAGCGGAGTCCAAACATTCGTGCCCTGAAACCTGGCCAGCCGGCCAGCCTGGAGCAGGCATCAAGGATGTATTCAAATGCACTTTGAGGTGGGAAAGAAATGACTGAGAGGAATACAGGTGGCACCGTTGCGAAGCTTACCGTGTGCAGAACAGATCCAGCAGCATGTTTTAGCACTGGCTCTTCGCCTGTGGCAGCAGAGTCCAATCATTCGTGCACTGAAAACTGGGCAGCCGGACGGCATGGAGCAGGCATCAAGGATGTATTCAAATGCACTTTGAGGTTGGAAACAAGGAGTGAGACCAATGCAGGTGGCAAATTTGCAAAGCTTACCATGTGCAGAAGAGGTCCAGCAGCACTTTTCATTCCTGGCACTTTCCCTGTGGAGGCAGAGTGCAATAATTCGTGCACTGAAACCTGGGCGGCCGGACGGCCTGGAGCAGGCATCAAGGATGTATTCAAATGCACTTTGAGGTGGGAAAGCAAGGAGTGAGAGCAATACAGGTGGCACAGTTGCAAAGCTTTCTGTGTGCAGAAGAGGTCCAGCAGCATCTTTCAGTCCTGGCTCTTCGCCTGTGGCAGCAGAGTCCAATCATTCGTGCACTGAAAACTGGGCAGCCGGACGGCGTGGAGCAGGCATCAAGGATGTATTCAAATGCACTTTGAGGTGGGAAATCAAGGAGTGAGAGCAATACAGGTGGAACCATTGCGAAGCTTCCCGTGTGCAGGAGAGGTCCAGCAGCAACTTTCAGTCCTGGCCCTTCGCCTGTCGGAGCGGAGTCCAAACATTCGTGCCCTGAAACCTGGACAGCCGGCCAGCCTGGAGCAGGCATCAAGGATGTATTCAAATGCACTTTGAGGTGGGAAAGCAAGGAGTGAGAGCAATACAGGTGGCACCGTTGCGAAGCTTACCATGTGCAGGAGAGGTTCAGCAGCATCTTTCAGTCCTGGCTCTTCGCCTGTGGGAGCAGAGTCCAATCATTCGTGCACTGAAAACTGGGCAGCCGGACGGCCTGGAGCAGGCATCATGGATGTATTCAAATGCACTTTGAGGTGGGAAAGCAAGGAGTGAGAGCAATACAGGTGGCACCTTTGCGAAGCTTACCATGTGCAGAAGAGATCCAGCAGCATCATTCATTTGTGGCTCTTCGCCTGTGGGAGCAGAGTCCAATCATTCGTGCACTGAAAACTGGGCAGCTGGACGGCCTGGAGCAGGCATCAAGGATGTATTCAAATGCACTTTGAGGTGGGAAACAAGGAGTGAGACCAATGCAGGTGGCACCGTTTCGAAGCTTACCGTGTGCAGAAGAGATCCAGCAGCATCTTTCAGTCCTGGCACTTCGCCTGTGGCAGCAGAGTCCAATAATTCGTGCACTGAAAACTGGGCAGCCGGCCAGCCTGGAGCAGGCATCAAGGATGTATTCAAATGCCCTTTGAGGTGGGAAAGCAAGAAGCGAGAGCAATACAGGTGGCACCGCTGCAAAGCTTTCTGTGTGCAGAAGAGGTCCAGCAGCATCTTTCAGTCCTGGCACTTCGCCTGTGTAAGCAGAGTCCAATCATTCGTGCACTGAAAACTGGGCAGCAGGACGGCCTGGAGCAGGCATCAAGGATGTATTCAAATGCACTTTGAGGTGGGAAAGCAAGGAGTGAGAGCAATACAGGTGGCACCTTTGCGAAGCTTACCATGTGCAGAAGAGATCCAGCAGCATCATTCATTTGTGGCTCATCGCCTGTGGGAGCAGAGTCCAATCATTCGTGCACTGAAAACTGGGCAGCCGGACGGCCTGGAGCAGGCATCAAGGATGTATTCAAATGCACTTTGAGGTGGGAAATCAAGGAGTGAGAGCAATACAGGTGGCACCGTTGCGCAGCTTACCGTGTGCAGGAGAGGTCCAGCAGCAACTTTCAGTCCTGGCTCTTCGCCTGTGGGAGCAGAGTCCAATCATTCGTGCACTGAAAACTGGGCAGCCGGACGGCCTGGAGCAGGCATCAAGGATGTATTCAAATGCACTTTGAGGTTGGAAACAAGGAGTGAGACCAATGCAGGTGGCAACTTTGCAAAGCTTACCATGTGCAGAAGAGGTCCAGCAGCACTTTTCATTCCTGGCCCTCTCCCTGTGGTAGGAGAGTCCAATCATTCGTGCACTAAAAACTGGGCAGCCGGACGGCCTGGAGCAGGCATCAAGGATGTATTCAAATGCACTTTGAGGTGGGAAAGCAAGGAGTGAGAGCAATACAGGTGGCACCTTTTCGAAGCTTACCATGTGCAGAAGAGATCCAGCAGCATCATTCATTTGTGGCTCTTCGCCTGTGGGAGCAGAGTCCAATCATTCGTGCACTGAAAACTGGGCAGCCTTACGGCCTGGAGCGGGCATCAAGGATGTATTCAAATGCACTTTGAGGTGGGAAACAAGGAGTGAGACCAATGCAGGTGGCACCGTTTCGAAGCTTACCGTGTGCAGAAGAGATCCAGCAGCATCTTTCTCTCCTGGCACTTCGCCTGTGGGAGCAGAGTGCAATCATTCGTGCACTGAAAACTTGTCAGCCGGCCAGCCTGGAGCAGGCATCAAGGATGTATTCAAATGCACTTTGAGGTGGGAAAGCAAGGAGTGAGAGCAATACAGGTGGCACCTTTGCGAAGCTTACCATGTGCAGAAGAGATCCAGAAGCATCATTCATTTGTGGCTCTTCGCCTGTGGGAGCAGAGTCCAATCATTCGTGCACTGAAAACTGGGCAGCCGGACGGCGTGGAGCAGGCATCAAGGATGTATTCAAATGCACTTTGAGGTGGGAAATCAAGGAGTGAGAGCAATACAGGTGGCACCATTGCGAAGCTTACCGTGTGCAGGAGAGGTCCAGCAGCAACTTTCAGTCCTGGCTCTTCGCCTGTCGGAGCGGAGTTCAAACATTCGTGCCCTGAAACCTGGACAGCCGGCCAACCTGGAGCAGGCATCAAGGATGTATTCAAATGCCCTTTGAGGTGAGAAAGCAAGGAGTGGGAGTAATACAGGTGGCACCGTTGCGAAGCTTACCATGTGCAGAAGAGGTCCAGCAGCACTTTTCATTCCTGGCCCTCTCCCTGTGGTAGGAGAGTCCAATCATTCGTGCACTGAAAACTGGGCAGCCGGACGGCCTGGAGCAGGCATCAAGGATGTATTCAAATGCACTTTGAGGTGGGAAATCAAGGAGTGAGAGCAATACAGGTGGCACCGTTGCGCAGCTTACCGTGTGCAGGAGAGGTCCAGCAGCAACTTTCAGTCCTGGCTCTTCGCCTGTGGGAGCAGAGTCCAATCATTCGTGCACTGAAAACTGGGCAGCCGGACGGCCTGGAGCAGGCATCAAGGATGTATTCAAATGCACTTTGAGGTGGGAAACAAGGAGTGAGACCAATGCAGGTGGCACCGTTGCGAAGCTTACAGTGTGCAGAACAGATCCAGCAGCATGTTTTAGCACTGGCCCTTCGCCTGTGGCAGGAGAGTCCAATCATTCTTGCACTGAAAACTGGGCAGCCGGACGGCCTGGAGCAGGCATCAAGGATGTATTCAAATGCACTTTGAGGTTGGAAACAAGGAGTGAGACCAATGCAGGTGGCAACTTTGCAAAGCTTACCATGTGCAGAAGAGGTCCAGCAGCACTTTTCATTCCTGGCCCTCTCCCTGTGGTAGGAGAGTCCAATCATTCGTGCACTAAAAACTGGGCAGCCGGACGGCCTGGAGCAGGCATCAAGGATGTATTCAAATGCACTTTGAGGTGGGAAAGCAAGGAGTGAGAGCAATACAGGTGGCACCTTTTCGAAGCTTACCATGTGCAGAAGAGATCCAGCAGCATCATTCATTTGTGGCTCTTCGCCTGTGGGAGCAGAGTCCAATCATTCGTGCACTGAAAACTGGGCAGCCTTACGGCCTGGAGCGGGCATCAAGGATGTATTCAAATGCACTTTGAGGTGGGAAACAAGGAGTGAGACCAATGCAGGTGGCACCGTTTCGAAGCTTACCGTGTGCAGAAGAGATCCAGCAGCATCTTTCTCTCCTGGCACTTCGCCTGTGGGAGCAGAGTGCAATCATTCGTGCACTGAAAACTTGTCAGCCGGCCAGCCTGGAGCAGGCATCAAGGATGTATTCAAATGCACTTTGAGGTGGGAAAGCAAGGAGTGAGAGCAATACAGGTGGCACCTTTGCGAAGCTTACCATGTGCAGAAGAGATCCAGAAGCATCATTCATTTGTGGCTCTTCGCCTGTGGGAGCAGAGTCCAATCATTCGTGCACTGAAAACTGGGCAGCCAGACGGCGTGGAGCAGGCATCAAGGATGTATTCAAATGCACTTTGAGGTGGGAAATCAAGGAGTGAGAGCAATACAGGTGGCACCATTGCGAAGCTTACCGTGTGCAGGAGAGGTCCAGCAGCAACTTTCAGTCCTGGCTCTTCGCCTGTCGGAGCGGAGTTCAAACATTCGTGCCCTGAAACCTGGACAGCCGGCCAGCCTGGAGCAGGCATCAAGGATGTATTCAAATGCCCTTTGAGGTGAGAAAGCAAGGAGTGGGAGTAATACAGGTGGCACCGTTGCGAAGCTTACCATGTGCAGAAGAGGTCCAGCAGCACTTTTCATTCCTGGCCCTCTCCCTGTGGTAGGAGAGTCCAATCATTCGTGCACTGAAAACTGGGCAGCCTTACGGCCTGGAGCAGGCATCAAGGATGTATTCAAATGCCCTTTGAGGTGGAAAAGCAAGGAGTGAGAGCAATACAGGTGGCACCTTTGCGAAGCTTACCATGTGCAGAAGAGATCCAGAAGCATCATTCATTTGTGGCTCTTCGCCTGTGGGAGCAGAGTCCAATCATTCGTGTACTGAAAACTGGGCAGCCGGACGGCCTGGAGCAGGCATCAAGGATGTATTCAAATGCACTTTGAGGTGGGAAACAAGGAGTGAGACCAATGCAGGTGGCACCGTTTCGAAGCTTACCCTGTGCAGAAGAGATCCAGCAGCATCTTTCAGTCCTGGCACTTCGCCTGTGGCAGCAGAGTCCAATCATTCGTGCACTGAAAACTGGGCAGCCGGCCAGCCTGGAGCAGGCATCAAGGATGTATTCAAATGCCCTTTGAGGTGGGAAAGCAAGAAGTGAGAGCAATACAGGTGGCACCGTTTCAAAGCTTTCTGTGTGCAGAAGAGGTCCAGCAGCATCTTTCAGTCCTGGCACTTTGCCTGTGTAAGCAGAGTCCAATCATTCGTGTACTGAAAACTGGGCAGCAGGACGGCCTGGAGCAGGCATCAAGGATGTATTCAAATGCACTTTGAGGTGGGAAAGCAAGGAGTGAGAGCAATACAGGTGGCACCTTTGCGAAGCTTACCATATGCAGAAGAGATCCAGCAGCATCATTCATTTGTGGCTCTTCGCCTGTGGGAGCAGAGTCCAATCATTCGTGCACTGAAAACTGGGCAGCCGGACGGCCTGGAGCAGGCATCAAGGATGTATTCAAATGCACTTTGAGGTGGGAAATCAAGGAGTGAGAGCAATACAGGTGGCACCGTTGCGAAGCTTACCGTGTGCAGGAGAGGTCCAGCAGCAACTATCAGTCCTGGCTCTTCGCCTGTGGGAGCAGAGTCCAATCATTCGTGCACTGAAAACTGGGCAGCCGGACGGCCTGGAGCAGGCATCATGGATGTATTCACATGCACTTTGAGGTGGGAAATCAAGGAGTGAGAGCAATACAGGTGGCACCTTTGCGAAGCTTACCATGTGCAGAAGAGATCCAGCAGCATCATTCATTTGTGGCTCTTCGCCTGTGGCAGGAGAGTCCAATCATTCGTGCACTGAAAACTGGGCAGCCGGACGGCCTGGAGCAGGCATCAAGGATGTATTCAAATGCACTTTGAGGTGGGAAACAAGGAGTGAGACCAATGCAGGTGGCACCGTTGCGAAGCTTACAGTGTGCAGAACAGATCCAGCAGCATGTTTTAGCACTGGCCCTTCGCCTGTGGCAGGAGAGTCCAATCATTCGTGCACTGAAAACTGGGCAGCCGGACGGCCTGGAGCAGGCATCAAGGATGTATTCAAATGCACTTTGAGGTTGGAAACAAGGAGTGAGACCAATGCAGGTGGCAACTTTGCAAAGCTTACCATGTGCAGAAGAGGTCCAGCAGCACTTTTCATTCCTGGCCCTTTCCCTGTGGAAGCAGAGTGCAATCATTCGTGCACTGAAAACTGGGCGGCCGGACGGCATGGAGCAGGCATCAAGGATGTATTCAAATGCACTTTGAGTTGGGAAACAAGGAGTGAGACCAATGCAGGTGGCACCGTTGCGAATCTTACCGTATGCAGAAGAGATCCAGCAGCATCTTTCAGTCCTGGCTCTTCGCCTGTGGCAGGAGAGTCCAATCATTCGTGCACTGAAAACTGGGCAGCCGGACGGCCTGGAGCAGGCATCAAGGATGTATTCAAATGCCCTTTGAGGTGGGAAAGCAAGGAGTGAGAGCAATACAGGTGGCACCGTTGCGAAGTTTACCGCGTGCAGAAGAGGTCCAGCAGCATCTTTCAGTCCTGACACTTCGCCTGTGGGAGCAGAGTGCAATAATTCATGCACTGAAAACTTGGCAGCCGGCCAGCCTGGAGCAGGCATCAAGGATGTATTCAAACGCCCTTGGAGGTGGGAAAGCAAGGAGTGAGAGCAATACAGGTGGCACCGTTGCAAAGCTTTCCGTGTGCAGAAGAGGTCCAGCAGCATCTTTCAGTCCTGACACTTCGCCTGTGGCAGCACAGTCCAATCATTCGTGCACTGAAAACTGGGCAGCTGGCCAGCCTGGAGCAGGCATCATGGATGTATTCAAATGCCCTTTGAGGTGGGAAAGCAAGGAGTGAGAGCAATAAAGGTGGCACCTTTGCGAAGCTTACCATGTGCAGAGGAGATCCAGCAGCATCATTCATTTGTGGCTCTTTGCCTGTGGGAGCAGAGTCCAATCATTCGTGCACCGAAAACTGGGCAGCCGGACGGCCTGGGGCAGGCATCAAGGATGTATTCAAATGCACTTTGAGGTGGGAAAGAAATGACTGAGAGCAATACAGGTGGCACCGTTGCGAAGCTTACCGTGTGCAGAACAGATCCAGCAGCATGTTTTAGCACTGGCTCTTCGCCTGTGGCAGCAGAGTCCAAACATTCGTGCCCTGAAACCTGGGCAGCCGGCCAGCCTGGAGCAGGCATCAAGGATGTATTCAAATGCACTTTGAGGTGGGAAAGCAAGGAGTGAGAGCAATACAGGTGGCACCGTTGCGAAGCTTACCATGTGCAGGAGAGGTTCAGCAGCATCTTTCAGTCCTGGCTCTTCGCCTGTGGGAGCAGAGTCCAATCATTCGTGCACTGAAAACTGGGCAGCCAGACGGCCTGGAGTAGGCATCATGGATGTATTCAAATGCACTTTGAGGTGGGAAAGCAAGGAGTGAGAGCAATACAGGTGGCACCTTTGCGAAGCTTACCATGTGCAGAAGAGATCCAGCAGCATCATTCAGTCCTGGCACTTCGCCTGTGGGAGCAGAGTCCAATCATTCGTGCACTGAAAACTGGGCAGCTGGACGGCCTGGAGCAGGCATCAAGGATGTATTCAAATGCACTTTGAGGTGGGAAACAAGGACTGAGACCAACGAAGGTGGCACCGTTGCGAAGCTTACCGTATGCAGAAGAGATCCAGCAGCATCTTTCAGTCCTGGCTCTTCGCCTGTGGGAGCAGAGTCCAATCATTTGTGCACTGAAAATTGGGCAGCCAGACGGCCTGGAGCAGGCATCAAGGATGTATTCAAATGCACTTTGAGGTGGGAAAGCAAGGAGTGAGAGCAATACAGGTGGCACCTTTGCGAAGCTTACCATGTGCAGAAGAGATCCAGCAGCATCATTCATTTGTGGCTCTTCGCCTGTGGGAGCAGAGTCCAATCATTCGTGCACAGAAAACTGGGCAGCCGGACGGCCTGGAGCAGGCATCAAGGATGTATTCAAATGCACTTTGAGGTGGGAAATCAAGGAGTGAGAGCAATACAGGTGGCACCGTTGCGAAGCTTACCGTGTGCAGGAGAGGTCCAGCAGCAACTTTCAGTCCTGGCTCTTCGCCTGTCGGAGCGGAGTCCAAACATTCGTGCCCTGAAACCTGGGCAGCCGGCCAGCATGGAGCAGGCATCAAGGATGTATTCAAATGCACTTTGAGGTGGGAAAGCAAGGAGTGAGAGCAATACAGGTGGCACCGTTGCGAAGCTTACCATGTGCAGAAGAGGTCCAGCAGCACTTTTCATTCCTGGCCCTCTCCCTGTGGTAGGAGAGTCCAATCATTCGTGCACTGAAAACTGGGCAGCCTTACGGCCTGGAGCAGGCATCAAGGATGTATTCAAATGCACTTTGCGGTGGAAAAGCAAGGAGTGAGAGCAATACAGGTGGCACCTTTGCGAAGCTTACCATGTGCAGAAGAGATCCAGAAGCATCATTCATTTGTGGTTCTTCGCCTGTGGGAGCAGAGTCCAATCATTCGTGTACTGAAAACTGGGCAGCCGGACGGCCTGGAGCAGGCATCAAGGATGTATTCAAATGCACTTTGAGGTGGGAAACAAGGAGTGAGACCAATGCAGGTGGCACCGTTTCGAAGCTTACCGTGTGCAGAAGAGATCCAGCAGCATCTTTCAGTCCTGGCACTTCGCCTGTGGCAGCAGAGTCCAATCATTCGTGCACTGAAAACTGGGCAGCCGGCCAGCCTGGAGAAGGCATCAAGGATGTATTCAAATGCCCTTTGAGGTGGGAAAGCAAGAAGTGAGAGCAATACAGGTGGCACCGTTGCAAAGCTTTCTGTGTGCAGAAGAGGTCCAGCAGCATCTTTCAGTCCTGGCACTTCGCCTGTGGGGGCAGAGTCCAATCATTCGTGCACTGAAAACTGGGCAGCCGGCCAGCATGGAGCAGGCATCAAGGATGTATTCAAATGCACTTTGAGGTGGGAAAGCAAGGAGTGAGAGCAATACAGGTGGCACCGTTGCGAAGCTTACCGTGTGCAGGAGAGGTCCAGCAGCAACTTTCAGTCCTGGCTCTTCGCCTGTTGGAGCAGAGTCCAATCATTCGTGCACTGAAAACTGGGCAGCCGGACGGCCTGGAGCAGGCATCATGGATGTATTCACATGCACTTTGAGGTGGGAAATCAAGGAGTGAGAGCAATACAGGAGGCACCTTTGCGAAGCTTACCATGTGCAGAAGAGATCCAGCAGCATCATTCATTTGTGGCTCTTCGCCAGTGGGAGCAGAGTCCAATCATTCGTGCACTGAAAACTGGGCAGCCGGACGGCCTGGAGCAGGCATCAAGGATGTATTCAAATGCACTTTGAGGTGGGAAACAAGGAGTGAGACCAATGCAGGTGGCACCGTTGCGAAGCTTACAGTGTGCAGAACAGATCCAGCAGCATGTTTTAGCACTGGCCCTTCGTCTGTGGCAGGAGAGTCCAATCATTCGTGCACTGAAAACTGGGCAGCCGGACGGCCTGGAGCAGGCATCATGGATGTATTCAAATGCACTTTGAGGTGGGAAAGCAAGGAGTGAGTGCAATACAGGTGGCACCTTTGCGAAGCTTACCATGTGCAGAAGAGATCCAGCAGCATCATTCATTTGTGGCTCTTCGCCTGTGGGAGCAGAGTCCAATCATTCGTGCACTGAAAACTGGGCAGCTGGACGGCCTGGAGCAGGCATCAAGGATGTATTCAAATGCACTTTGAGGTGGGAAAGAAATGACTGAGAGCAATACAGGTGGCACCGTTGCGAAGCTTACCGTGTGCAGAAGAGATCCAGCAGCATGTTTTAGCACTGGCTCTTCGCCTGTGGCAGCAGAGTCCAATCATTCGTGCACTGAAAACTGGGCAGCCGGACGGCCTGGAGCAGGCATCATGGATGTATTCAAATGCCCTTTGAGGTGGGAAAGCAAGGAGTGAGAGCAATACAGGTGGCACCTTTGCGAAGCTTACCATGTGCAGAAGAGATCCAGCAGCATCATTCATTTGTGGCTCTTCGCCTGTGGGAGCAGAGTCCAATCATTCGTGCACTGAAAACTGGGCAGCCGGACGGCCTGGAGCAGGCATCAAGGATGTATTCAAATGCACTTTGAGGTGGGAAAGCAAGGAGTGAGAGCAATACAGGTGGCACCGTTGCGAAGCTAACCATGTGCAGGAGAGGTTCAGAAGCATCTTTCAGTCCTGGCTCTTCGCCTGTGGGAGCAGAGTCCAATCATTCGTGCACTGAAAACTGGGCAGCCGGACGGCCTGGAGCAGGCATCATGGATGTATTCAAATGCACTTTGAGGTGGGAAAGCAAGGAGTGAGAGCAATACAGGTGGCACCGTTGCGAAGCTTACCATGTGCAGAAGAGGTCCAGCAGCACTTTTCATTCCTGGCCCTCTCCCTGTGGTAGGAGAGTCCAATCATTCGTGCATTAAAAACTGGGCAGCCGGACGGCCTGGAGCAGGCATCAAGGATGTATTCAAATGCACTTTGAGGTGGGAAAGCAAGGAGTGAGAGCAATACAGGTGGCACCGTTGCGAAGCTTACCGTGTGCAGGAGAGGTCCAGCAGCAACTTTCAGTCCTGGCTCTTCGCCTGTCGGAGCGGAGTCCAAACATTCGTGCCCTGAAACCTTGGCAGCCGGCCAGCCTGGAGCAGGCATCAAGGATGTATTCAAATGCACTTTGAGGTGGGAAAGCAAGGAGTGAGAGCAATACAGGTGGCACCGTTGCGAAGCTTACCATGTGCAGAAGAGGTCCAGCAGCACTTTTCATTCCTGGCCCTCTCCCTGTGGTAGGAGAGTCCAATCATTCGTGCAGTGAAAACTGGGCAGCCTTACGGCCTGGAGCAGGCATCAAGGATGTATTCAAATGCACTTTGAGGTGGAAAAGCAAGGAGTGAGAGCAATACAGGTGGCACCTTTGCGAAGCTTACCATGTGCAGAAGAGATCCAGCAGCATCATTCATTTGTGGCTCTTCGCCTGTGGGAGCAGAGTCCAATCATTCGTGCACTGAAAACTGGGCAGCCGGAGGGCCTGGAGCGGGCATCAAGGATGTATTCAAATGCACTCTGAGGTGGGAAACAAGGAGTGAGACCAATGCAGGTGGCACCGTTTCGAAGCTTACCGTGTGCAGAAGAGATCCAGCAGCATCTTTCAGTCCTGGCACTTCGCCTGTGGGAGCAGAGTCCAATCATTCGTGCACTGAAAACTGGGCAGCCGGCCAGCCTGGAGCAGGCATCAAGGATGTATTCAAATGCCCTTGGAGGTGGGAAAGCAAGAAGTGAGAGCAATACAGGTGGCACCGTTGCAAAGCTTTCTGTGTGCAGAAGAGGTCCAGCAGCATCTTTCAGTCCTGGCACTTCGCCTGTGTAAGCAGAGTCCAATCATTCGTACACTGAAAACTGGGCAGCCGGACGGCCTGGAGCAGGCATCAAGGATGTATTCAAATGCACTTTGAGGTGGGAAATCAAGGAGTGAGAGCAATACAGGTGGCACCGTTGCGAAGCTTACCGTGTGCAGGAGAGGTCCAGCAGCAACTTTCAGTCCTGGCTCTTCGCCTGTGGGAGCAGAGTCCAATCATTCGTGCACTGACAACTGGGCAGCCGGACAGCCTGGAGCAGGCATCATGGATGTATTCAAATGCACTTTGAGGTGGGAAAGCAAGGAGTGAGAGCAATACTGGTGGCACCTTTGCGAAGCTTACCATGTGCAGAAGAGATCCAGCAGCATCATTCATTTGTGGCTCTTCGCCTGTGGGAGCAGAGTCCAATCATTCGTGCACTGAAAACTGGGCAGCCGGAAGGCCTGGAGCAGGAATCAAGGATATATTCAAATGCACTTTGAGGTGGGAAACAAGGAGTGAGACCAATGCAGGTGGCACCGTTGCGAAGCTTACCGTATGCAGAAGAGATCCAGCAGCATCTTTCAGTCCTGGCACTTCGCCTGTGGGAGCAGAGTGCAATCATTCGTGCACTGAAAATTTGGCAGCAGGCCAGCCTGGAGCAGGCATCAAGGATGTATTCAAATGCCCTTGGAGGTGGGAAAGCAAGGAGTGAGAGCAATAAAGGTGGCACCTTTGCAAAGCTTACCATGTGCAGAAGAGGTCCAGCAGCACTTTTCATTCCTGGCCCTTTCCCTGTGGAAGCAGAGTGCAATCATTCGTGCACTGAAAACTGGGCGGCCGGACGGCCTGGAGCAGGCATCAAGGATGTATTCAAATGCCCGTTGAGGTGGGAAAGCAACGAGTGAGAGCAATACAGGTGTCACCGTTGCAAAGCTTACCGTATGGAGAAGAGATCCAGCAGCATCTTTCAGTCCTGGCTCTTCGCCTGTGGGAGCAGAGTCCAATCATTCGTGCACTGAAAATTGGGCAGCCGGACGGCCTGGAGCAGGCATCAAGGATGTATTCAAATGCACTTTGAGGTGGGAAAGCAAGGAGTGAGAGCAATACAGGTGGCACCGTTGCGAAGCTTACCATGTGCAGGAGAGGTTCAGAAGCATCTTTCAGTCCTGGCTCTTCGCCTGTGGGAGCAGAGTAAAATCATTCGTGCACTGAAAACTGGGCAGCCGGCCAGCCTGGAGCAGGCATCATGGATGTTTTCAAATGCACTTTGAGGTGGGAAAGCAAGGAGTGAGAGCAATACAGGTGGCACCTTTGCGAAGCTTACCATGTGCAGAAGAGATCCAGAAGCATCATTCATTTGTGGCTCTTCGCCTGTGGGAGCAGAGTCCAATCATTCGTGCACTGAAAACTGGGCAGCCGGACGGCCTGGAGCAGGCATCAAGGATGTATTCAAATGCACTTTGAGGTTGGAAACAAGGAGTGAGACCAATGCAGGTGGCACCGTTGCGAAGCTTGCCGTGTGCAGAACAGATCCAGCAGCATGTTTTAGCACTGGCTCTTCCCTGTGGCAGCAGAGTCCAATCATTCGTGCACTGAAAACTGGGCAGCCGGACGGCCTGGAGCAGGCATCAAGGATGTATTCAAATGCACTTTGAGGTTGGAAACAAGGAGTGAGACCAATGCAGGTGGCACCTTTTCGAAGCTTACCATGTGCAGAAGAGGTCCAGCAGCACTTTTCATTCCTGGCCCTCTCCCTGTGGTAGGAGAGTCCAATCATTCGTGCACTAAAAACTGGGCAGCCGGACGGCCTGGAGCAGGCATCAAGGATGTATTCATATGCACTTTGAGGTGGGAAAGCAAGGAGTGAGAGCAATACAGGTGGCACCTTTGCGAAGCTTACCATGTGCAGACGAGATCCAGCAGCATCATTCATTTGTGGCTCTTCGCCTGTGGGAGCAGAGTCCAATCATTCGTGCACTGAAAACTGGGCAGCCGGACGGCCTGGAGCAGGCATCAAGGATGTATTCAAATGCACTTTGAGGTGGGAAATCAAGGAGTGAGAGCAATACAGGTGGCACCGTTGCGAAGCTTACCGTGTGCAGGAGAGGTCCAGCAGCAACTTTCAGTCCTGGCCCTTTGCCTGTCGGAGCGGAGTCCAAACATTCGTGCCCTGAAACCTGGGCAGCCGGCCAGCCTGGAGCAGGCATCAAGGATGTATTCAAATGCACTTTGAGGTGGGAAAGAAATGACTGAGAGGAATACAGGTGGCACCGTTGCGAAGCTTACCGTGTGCAGAACAGATCCAGCAGCATGTTTTAGCACTGGCTCTTCGCCTGTGGCAGCAGAGTCCAATCATTCGTGCACTGAAAACTGGGCAGCCGGACGGCATGGAGCAGGCATCAAGGATGTATTCAAATGCACTTTGAGGTTGGAAACAAGGAGTGAGACCAATGCAGGTGGCAAATTTGCAAAGCTTACCATGTGCAGAAGAGGTCCAGCAGCACTTTTCATTCCTGGCACTTTCCCTGTGGAAGCAGAGTGCAATAATTCGTGCACTGAAACCTGGGCGGCCGGACGGCCTGGAGCAGGCATCAAGGATGTATTCAAATGCACTTTGAGGTGGGAAAGCAAGGAGTGAGAGCAATACAGGTGGCACAGTTGCAAAGCTTTCTGTGTGCAGAAGAGGTCCAGCAGCATCTTTCAGTCCTGGCTCTTCGCCTGTGGCAGCAGAGTCCAATCATTCGTGCACTGAAAACTGGGCAGCCGGACGGCGTGGAGCAGGCATCAAGGATGTATTCAAATGCACTTTGAGGTGGGAAATCAAGGAGTGAGAGCAATACAGGTGGAACCATTGCGAAGCTTCCCGTGTGCAGGAGAGGTCCAGCAGCAACTTTCAGTCCTGGCTCTTCGCCTGTCGGAGCGGAGTCCAAACATTCGTGCCCTGAAACCTGGACAGCCGGCCAGCCTGGAGCAGGCATCAAGGATGTATTCAAATGCACTTTGAGGTGGGAAAGCAAGGAGTGAGAGCAATACAGGTGGCACCGTTGCGAAGCTTACCATGTGCAGGAGAGGTTCAGCAGCATCTTTCAGTCCTGGCTCTTCGCCTGTGGGAGCAGAGTCCAATCATTAGTGCACTGAAAACTGGGCAGCCGGACGGCCTGGAGCAGGCATCATGGATGTATTCAAATGCACTTTGAGGTGGGAAAGCAAGGAGTGAGAGCAATACAGGTGGCACCTTTGCGAAGCTTACCATGTGCAGAAGAGATCCAGCAGCATCATTCATTTGTGGCTCTTCGCCTGTGGGAGCAGAGTCCAATCATTCGTGCACTGAAAACTGGGCAGCTGGACGGCCTGGAGCAGGCATCAAGGATGTATTCAAATGCACTTTGAGGTGGGAAACAAGGAGTGAGACCAATGCAGGTGGCACCGTTTCGAAGCTTACCGTGTGCAGAAGAGATCCAGCAGCATCTTTCAGTCCTGGCACTTCGCCTGTGGCAGCAGAGTCCAATAATTCGTGCACTGAAAACTGGGCAGCCGGCCAGCCTGGAGCAGGCATCAAGGATGTATTCAAATGCCCTTTGAGGTGGGAAAGCAAGAAGCGAGAGCAATACAGGTGGCACCGTTGCAAAGCTTTCTGTGTGCAGAAGAGGTCCAGCAGCATCTTTCAGTCCTGGCACTTCGCCTGTGTAAGCAGAGTCCAATCATTCGTGCACTGAAAACTGGGCAGCAGGACGGCCTGGAGCAGGCATCAAGGATGTATTCAAATGCACTTTGAGGTGGGAAAGCAAGGAGTGAGAGCAATACAGGTGGCACCTTTGCGAAGCTTACCATGTGCAGAAGAGATCCAGCAGCATCATTCATTTGTGGCTCATCGCCTGTGGGAGCAGAGTCCAATCATTCGTGCACTGAAAACTGGGCAGCCGGACGGCCTGGAGCAGGCATCAAGGATGTATTCAAATGCACTTTGAGGTGGGAAATCAAGGAGTGAGAGCAATACAGGTGGCACCGTTGCGAAGCTTACCGTGTGCAGGAGAGGTCCAGCAGCAACTTTCATTCCTGGCTCTTCGCCTGTGGGAGCAGAGTCCAATCATTCGTGCACTGAAAACTGGGCAGCCGGACGGCCTGGAGCAGGCATCAAGGATGTATTCAAATGCACTTTGAGGTGGGAAACAAGGAGTGAGACCAATGCAGGTGGCACCGTTGCGAAGCTTACAGTGTGCAGAACAGATCCAGCAGCATGTTTTAGCACTGGCCCTTCGCCTGTGGCAGGAGAGTCCAATCATTCTTGCACTGAAAACTGGGCAGCCGGACGGCCTGGAGCAGGCATCAAGGATGTATTCAAATGCACTTTGAGGTTGGAAACAAGGAGTGAGACCAATGCAGGTGGCAACTTTGCAAAGCTTACCATGTGCAGAAGAGGTCCAGCAGCACTTTTCATTCCTGGCCCTCTCCCTGTGGTAGGAGAGTCCAATCATTCGTGCACTAAAAACTGGGCAGCCGGACGGCCTGGAGCAGGCATCAAGGATGTATTCAAATGCACTTTGAGGTGGGAAAGCAAGGAGTGAGAGCAATACAGGTGGCACCTTTTCGAAGCTTACCATGTGCAGAAGAGATCCAGCAGCATCATTCATTTGTGGCTCTTCGCCTGTGGGAGCAGAGTCCAATCATTCGTGCACTGAAAACTGGGCAGCCAGACGGCCTGGAGCGGGCATCAAGGATGTATTCAAATGCACTTTGAGGTGGGAAACAAGGAGTGAGACCAATGCAGGTGGCACCGTTTCGAAGCTTACCGTGTGCAGAAGAGATCCAGCAGCATCTTTCTCTCCTGGCACTTCGCCTGTGGGAGCAGAGTGCAATCATTCGTGCACTGAAACTTGGCAGCCGGCCAGCCTGGAGCAGGCATCAAGGATGTATTCAAATGCACTTTGAGGTGGGAAAGCAAGGAGTGAGAGCAATACAGGTGGCACGTTTGCGAAGCTTACCATGTGCAGAAGAGATCCAGAAGCATCATTCATTTGTGGCTCTTCGCCTGTGGGAGCAGAGTCCAATCATTCGTGCACTGAAAACTGGGCAGCAGGACGGCGTGGAGCAGGCATCAAGGATGTATTCAAATGCACTTTGAGGTGGGAAATCAAGGAGTGAGAGCAATACAGGTGGCACCATTGCGAAGCTTACCGTGTGCAGGAGAGGTCCAGCAGCAACTTTCAGTCCTGGCTCTTCGCCTGTCGGAGCGGAGTTCAAACATTCGTGCCCTGAAACCTGGACAGCCGGCCAGCCTGGAGCAGGCATCAAGGATGTATTCAAATGCACTTTGAGGTGAGAAAGCAAGGAGTGGGAGTAATACAGGTGGCACCGTTGCGAAGCTTACCATGTGCAGAAGAGGTCCAGCAGCACTTTTCATTCCTGGCCCTCTCCCTGTGGTAGGAGAGTTCAATCATTCGTGCACTGAAAACTGGGCAGCCTTACGGCCTGGAGCAGGCATCAAGGATGTATTCAAATGCCCTTTGAGGTGGAAAAGCAAGGAGTGAGAGCAATACAGGTGGCACCTTTGCGAAGCTTACCATGTGCAGAAGAGATCCAGAAGCATCATTCATTTGTGGCTCTTCGCCTGTGGGAGCAGAGTCCAATCATTCGTGTACTGAAAACTGGGCAGCCGGACGGCCTGGAGCAGGCATCAAGGATGTATTCAAATGCACTTTGAGGTGGGAAACAAGGAGTGAGACCAATGCAGGTGGCACCGTTTCGAAGCTTACCTTGTGCAGAAGAGATCCAGCAGCATCTTTCAGTCCTGGCACTTCGCCTGTGGCAGCAGAGTCCAATCATTCGTGCACTGAAAACTGGGCAGCCGGCCAGCCTGGAGCAGGCATCAAGGATGTATTCAAATGCCCTTTGAGGTGGGAAAGCAAGAAGTGAGAGCAATACAGGTGGCACCGTTTCAAAGCTTTCTGTGTGCAGAAGAGGTCCAGCAGCATCTTTCAGTCCTGGCACTTCGCCTGTGTAAGCAGAGTCCAATCATTCGTGTACTGAAAACTGGGCAGCAGGACGGCCTGGAGCAGGCATCAAGGATGTATTCAAATGCACTTTGAGGTGGGAAAGCAAGGAGTGAGAGCAATACAGGTGGCACCTTTGCGAAGCTTACCATATGCAGAAGAGATCCAGCAGCATCATTCATTTGTGGCTCTTCGCCTGTGGGAGCAGAGTCCAATCATTCGTGCACTGAAAACTGGGCAGCCGGACGGCCTGGAGCAGGCATCATGGATGTATTCACATGCACTTTGAGGTGGGAAATCAAGGAGTGAGAGCAATACAGGTGGCACCTTTGCGAAGCTTACCATGTGCAGAAGAGATCCAGCAGCATCATTCATTTGTGGCTCTTCGCCTGTGGCAGGAGAGTCCAATCATTCGTGCACTGAAAACTGGGCAGCCGGACGGCCTGGAGCAGGCATCTAGGATGTATTCAAATGCACTTTGAGGTGGGAAACAAGGAGAGAGACCAATGCAGGTGGCACCGTTGCGAAGCTTACAGTGTGCAGAACAGATCCAGCAGCATGTTTTAGCACTGGCCCTTCGCCTGTGGCAGGAGAGTCCAATCATTCGTGCACTGAAAACTGGGCAGCCGGACGGCCTGGAGCAGGCATCAAGGATGTATTCAAATGCACTTTGAGGTTGGAAACAAGGAGTGAGACCAATGCAGGTGGCAACTTTGCAAAGCTTACCATGTGCAGAAGAGGTCCAGCAGCACTTTTCATTCCTGGCCCTCTCCCTGTGGTAGGAGAGTCCAATCATTCGTGCACTAAAAACCTGGCAGCCGGACGGCCTGGAGCAGGCATCAAGGATGTATTCAAATGCACTTTGAGGTGGGAAAGCAAGGAGTGAGAGCAATACAGGTGGCACCTTTTCGAAGCTTACCATGTGCAGAAGAGATCCAGCAGCATCATTCATTTGTGGCTCTTCGCCTGTGGGAGCAGAGTCCAATCATTCGTGCACTGAAAACTGGGCAGCCTTACGGCCTGGAGCGGGCATCAAGGATGTATTCAAATGCACTTTGAGGTGGGAAACAAGGAGTGAGACCAATGCAGGTGGCACCGTTTCGAAGCTTACCGTGTGCAGAAGAGATCCAGCAGCATCTTTCTCTCCTGGCACTTCGCCTGTGGGAGCAGAGTGCAATCATTCGTGCACTGAAAACTTGTCAGCCGGCCAGCCTGGAGCAGGCATCAAGGATGTATTCAAATGCACTTTGAGGTGGGAAAGCAAGGAGTGAGAGCAATACAGGTGGCACCTTTGCGAAGCTTACCATGTGCAGAAGAGATCCAGAAGCATCATTCATTTGTGGCTCTTCGCCTGTGGGAGCAGAGTCCAATCATTCGTGCACTGAAAACTGGGCAGCAGGACGGCGTGGAGCAGGCATCAAGGATGTATTCAAATGCACTTTGAGGTGGGAAATCAAGGAGTGAGAGCTATACAGGTGGCACCATTGCGAAGCTTACCGTGTGCAGGAGAGGTCCAGCAGCAACTTTCAGTCCTGGCTCTTCGCCTGTCGGAGCGGAGTTCAAACATTCGTGCCCTGAAACCTGGACAGCCGGCCAGCCTGGAGCAGGCATCAAGGATGTATTCAAATGCACTTTGAGGTGAGAAAGCAAGGAGTGGGAGTAATACAGGTGGCACCGTTGCGAAGCTTACCATGTGCAGAAGAGGTCCAGCAGCACTTTTCATTCCTGGCCCTCTCCCTGTGGTAGGAGAGTCCAATCATTCGTGCACTGAAAACTGGGCAGCCTTACGGCCTGGAGCAGGCATCAAGGATGTATTCAAATGCCCTTTGAGGTGGAAAAGCAAGGAGTGAGAGCAATACAGGTGGCACCTTTGCGAAGCTTACCATGTGCAGAAGAGATCCAGAAGCATCATTCATTTGTGGCTCTTCGCCTGTGGGAGCAGAGTCCAATCATTCGTGTACTGAAAACTGGGCAGCCGGACGGCCTGGAGCAGGCATCAAGGATGTATTCAAATGCACTTTGAGGTGGGAAACAAGGAGTGAGACCAATGCAGGTGGCACCGTTTCGAAGCTTACCCTGTGCAGAAGAGATCCAGCAGCATCTTTCAGTCCTGGCACTTCGCCTGTGGCAGCAGAGTCCAATCATTCGTGCACTGAAAACTGGGCAGCCGGCCAGCCTGGAGCAGGCATCAAGGATGTATTCAAATGCCCTTTGAGGTGGGAAAGCAAGAAGTGAGAGCAATACAGGTGGCACCGTTTCAAAGCTTTCTGTGTGCAGAAGAGGTCCAGCAGCATCTTTCAGTCCTGGCACTTTGCCTGTGTAAGCAGAGTCCAATCATTCGTGTACTGAAAACTGGGCAGCAGGACGGCCTGGAGCAGGCATCAAGGATGTATTCAAATGCACTTTGAGGTGGGAAAGCAAGGAGTGAGAGCAATACAGGTGGCACCTTTGCGAAGCTTACCATATGCAGAAGAGATCCAGCAGCATCATTCATTTGTGGCTCTTCGCCTGTGGGAGCAGAGTCCAATCATTCGTGCACTGAAAACTGGGCAGCCGGACGGCCTGGAGCAGGCATCAAGGATGTATTCAAATGCACTTTGAGGTGGGAAATCAAGGAGTGAGAGCAATACAGGTGGCACCGTTGCGAAGCTTACCGTGTGCAGGAGAGGTCCAGCAGCAACTATCAGTCCTGGCTCTTCGCCTGTGGGAGCAGAGTCCAATCATTCGTGCACTGAAAACTGGGCAGCCGGACGGCCTGGAGCAGGCATCATGGATGTATTCACATGCACTTTGAGGTGGGAAATCAAGGAGTAAGAGCAATACAGGTGGCACCTTTGCGAAGCTTACCATGTGCAGAAGAGATCCAGCAGCATCATTCATTTGTGGCTCTTCGCCTGTGGCAGGAGAGTCCAATCATTCGTGCACTGAAAACTGGGCAGCCGGACGGCCTGGAGCAGGCATCAAGGATGTATTCAAATGCACTTTGAGGTGGGAAACAAGGAGTGAGACCAATGCAGGTGGCACCGTTGCGAAGCTTACAGTGTGCAGAACAGATCCAGCAGCATGTTTTAGCACTGGCCCTTCGCCTGTGGCAGGAGAGTCCAATCATTCGTGCACTGAAAACTGGGCAGCCGGACGGCCTGGAGCAGGCATCAAGGATGTATTCAAATGCACTTTGAGGTTGGAAACAAGGAGTGAGACCAATGCAGGTGGCAACTTTGCAAAGCTTACCATGTGCAGAAGAGGTCCAGCAGCACTTTTCATTCCTGGCCCTTTCCCTGTGGAAGCAGAGTGCAATCATTCGTGCACTGAAAACTGGGCGGCCGGACGGCATGGAGCAGGCATCAAGGATGTATTCAAATGCACTTTGAGTTGGGAAACAAGGAGTGAGACCAATGCAGGTGGCACCGTTGCGAAGCTTACCGTATGCAGAAGAGATCCAGCAGCATCTTTCAGTCCTGGCTCTTCGCCTGTGGCAGGAGAGTCCAATCATTCGTGCACTGAAAACTGGGCAGCCGGACGGCCTGGAGCAGGCATCAAGGATGTATTCAAATGCCCTTTGAGGTGGGAAAGCAAGGAGTGAGAGCAATACAGGTGGCACCGTTGCGAAGTTTACCGCGTGCAGAAGAGGTCCAGCAGCATCTTTCAGTCCTGACACTTCGCCTGTGGGAGCAGAGTGCAATAATTCATGCACTGAAAACTTGGCAGCCGGCCAGCCTGGAGCAGGCATCAAGGATGTATTCAAACGCCCTTGGAGGTGGGAAAGCAAGGAGTGAGAGCAATACAGGTGGCACCGTTGCAAAGCTTTCCGTGTGCAGAAGAGGTCCAGCAGCATCTTTCAGTCCTGACACTTCGCCTGTGGCAGCACAGTCCAATCATTCGTGCACTGAAAACTGGGCAGCTGGCCAGCCTGGAGCAGGCATCATGGATGTATTCAAATGCACTTTGAGGTGGGAAAGCAAGGAGTGAGAGCAATAAAGGTGGCACCTTTGCGAAGCTTACCATGTGCAGAGGAGATCCAGCAGCATCATTCATTTGTGGCTCTTTGCCTGTGGGAGCAGAGTCCAATCATTCGTGCACCGAAAACTGGGCAGCCGGACGGCCTGGGGCAGGCATCAAGGATGTATTCAAATGCACTTTGAGGTGGGAAAGAAATGACTGAGAGCAATACAGGTGGCACCGTTGCGAAGCTTACCGTATGCAGAAGAGATCCAGCAGCATCTTTCAGTCCTGGCTCTTCGCCTGTGGGAGCAGAGTCCAATCATTTGTGCACTGAAAATTGGGCAGCCAGACGGCCTGGAGCAGGCATCAAGGATGTATTCAAATGCACTTTGAGGTGGGAAAGCAAGGAGTGAGAGCAATACAGGTGGCACCTTTGCGAAGCTTACCATGTGCAGAAGAGATCCAGCAGCATCATTCATTTGTGGCTCTTCGCCTGTGGGAGCAGAGTCCAATCATTCGTGCACAGAAAACTGGGCAGCCGGACGGCCTGGAGCAGGCATCAAGGATGTATTCAAATGCACTTTGAGGTGGGAAATCAAGGAGTGAGAGCAATACAGGTGGCACCGTTGCGAAGCTTACCGTGTGCAGGAGAGGTCCAGCAGCAACTTTCAGTCCTGGCTCTTCGCCTGTCGGAGCGGAGTCCAAACATTCGTGCCCTGAAACCTGGGCAGCCGGCCAGCATGGAGCAGGCATCAAGGATGTATTCAAATGCACTTTGAGGTGGGAAAGCAAGGAGTGAGAGCAATACAGGTGGCACCGTTGCGAAGCTTACCATGTGCAGAAGAGGTCCAGCAGCACTTTTCATTCCTGGCCCTCTCCCTGTGGTAGGAGAGTCCAATCATTCGTGCACTGAAAACTGGGCAGCCTTACGGCCTGGAGCAGGCATCAAGGATGTATTCAAATGCACTTTGCGGTGGAAAAGCAAGGAGTGAGAGCAATACAGGTGGCACCTTTGCGAAGCTTACCATGTGCAGAAGAGATCCAGAAGCATCATTCATTTGTGGTTCTTCGCCTGTGGGAGCAGAGTCCAATCATTCGTGTACTGAAAACTGGGCAGCCGGACGGCCTGGAGCAGGCATCAAGGATGTATTCAAATGCACTTTGAGGTGGGAAACAAGGAGTGAGACCAATGCAGGTGGCACCTTTTCGAAGCTTACCGTGTGCAGAAGAGATCCAGCAGCATCTTTCAGTCCTGGCACTTCGCCTGTGGCAGCAGAGTCCAATCATTCGTGCACTGAAAACTGGGCAGCCGGCCAGCCTGGAGAAGGCATCAAGGATGTATTCAAATGCCCTTTGAGGTGGGAAAGCAAGAAGTGAGAGCAATACAGGTGGCACCGTTGCAAAGCTTTCTGTGTGCAGAAGAGGTCCAGCAGCATCTTTCAGTCCTGGCACTTCGCCTGTGTAAGCAGAGTCCAATCATTCGTGCACTGAAAACTGGGCAGCAGGACGGCCTGGAGCAGGCATCAAGGATGTATTCAAATGCACTTTGAGGTGGGAAAGCAAGGAGTGAGAGCAATACAGGTGGCACCGTTGCGAAGCTTACCGTGTGCAGGAGAGGTCCAGCAGCAACTTTCAGTCCTGGCTCTTCGCCTGTTGGAGCAGAGTCCAATCATTCGTGCACTGAAAACTGGGCAGCCTTACGGCCTGGAGCAGGCATCAAGGATGTATTCAAATGCACTTTGAGGTGGGAAATCAAGGAGTGAGAGCAATACAGGAGGCACCTTTGCGAAGCTTACCATGTGCAGAAGAGATCCAGCAGCATCATTCATTTGTGGCTCTTCGCCAGTGGGAGCAGAGTCCAATCATTCGTGCACTGAAAACTGGGCAGCCGGACGGCCTGGAGCAGGCATCAAGGATGTATTCAAATGCACTTTGAGGTGGGAAACAAGGAGTGAGACCAATGCAGGTGGCACCGTTGCGAAGCTTACAGTGTGCAGAACAGATCCAGCAGCATGTTTTAGCACTGGCCCTTCGTCTGTGGCAGGAGAGTCCAATCATTCGTGCACTGAAAACTGGGCAGCCGGACGGCCTGGAGCAGGCATCATGGATGTATTCAAATGCACTTTGAGGTGGGAAAGCAAGGAGTGAGAGCAATACAGGTGGCACCTTTGCGAAGCTTACCATGTGCAGAAGAGATCCAGCAGCATCATTCATTTGTGGCTCTTCGCCTGTGGGAGCAGAGTCCAATCATTCGTGCACTGAAAACTGGGCAGCTGGACGGCCTGGAGCAGGCATCAAGGATGTATTCAAATGCACTTTGAGGTGGGAAACAAGGACTGAGACCAATGCAGGTGGCACCGTTGCGAAGCTTGCCGTGTGCAGAACAGATCCAGCAGCATGTTGTAGCACTGGCTCTTCCCTGTGGCAGCAGAGTCCAATCATTCGTGCAATGAAAACTGGGCAGCCGGACGGCCTGGAGCAGGCATCAAGGATGTATTCAAATGCCCTTTGAGGTGGGAAAGCAAGGAGTGAGAGCAATACAGGTGGCACCTTTGCGAAGCTTACCATGTGCAGAAGAGGTCCAGCAGCACTTTTCATTCCTGGCCATCTCCCTGTGGTAGGAGAGTCCAATCATTCGTGCACTGAAAACTTGGCAGCCGGCCAGCCTGGAGCAGGCATCAAGGATGTATTCAAATGCACTTTGAGGTGGGAAAGCAAGGAGTGAGAGCAATACAGGTGGCACCGTTCGAAGTTTACCGCGTGCAGAAGAGATCCAGCAGCATCATTCATTTGTGGCTCTTCGACTGTGGGAGCAGAGTCCAATCATTCGTGCACTGAAAACTGGGCAGCCTTATGGCCTGGAGCGGGCATCAAGGATGTATTCAAATGCGCTTTGTGGTGGGAAAGCAAGGAGTGAGAGCAATACAGGTGGCACCTTTTCGAAGCTTACCATGTGCAGAAGAGATCCAGCAGCATCATTCATTTGTGGCTCTTCGCCTGTGGGAGCAGAGTGCAATCATTCGTGCACTGAAAACTGGGCAGCCTTACGGCCTGGAGCGGGCATCAAGGATGTATTCAAATGCACTTTGAGGTGGGAAACAAGGAGTGAGACCAATGAAGGTGGCACCGTTGCGAAGCTTACCGTGTGCAGGAGAGGTCCAGCAGCAACTTTCAGTCCTGGCTCTTCGCCTGTCGGAGCGGAGTCCAAACATTCGTGCCCTGAAACCTGGGCAGCCGGCCAGCCTGGAGCAGGCATCAAGGATGTATTCAAATGCACTTTGAGGTGGGAAAGCAAGGAGTGAGAGCAATACAGGTGGCACCGTTGCGAAGCTTACCATGTGCAGAAGAGGTCCAGCAGCACTTTTCATTCCTGGCCCTCTCCCTCTGGTAGGAGAGTCAATCATTCGTGCACTGAAAACTGGGCAGCCTTACGGCCTGGAGCAGGCATCAAGGATGTATTCAAATGCACTTTGAGGTTGGAAACAAGGAGTGAGACCAATGCAGGTGGCACCTTTTCGAAGCTTACCATGTGCAGAAGAGGTCCAGCAGCACTTTTCATTCCTGGCCCTCTCCCTGTGGTAGGAGAGTCCAATCATTCGTGCACTAAAAACTGGGCAGCCGGACGGCCTGGAGCAGGCATCAAGGATGTATTCAAATGCCCTTTTAGGTGGGAAAGCAAGGAGTGAGAGCAATACAGGTGGCACCGTTGCAAAGCTTTCCGTGTGCAGAAGAGGTCCAGCAGCATCTTTCAGTCCTGGCACTTCGCCTGTGGCAGCACAGTCCAATCATTCGTGCACTGAAAACTGGGCAGCAGGACGGCCTGGAGCAGGCATCAAAGATGTATTCAAATGCCCTTTGAGGTGGGAAAGCAAGGAGTGAGAGCAATACAGGTGGCACCTTTGCGAAGCTTACCATGTGCAGAAGAGATCCAGCAGCATCATTCATTTGTGGCTCTTCGCCTGTGGGAGCAGAGTCCAATCATTCGTGCACTGAAAACTGGGCAGCCGGACGGCCTGGAGCAGGCATCAAGGATGTATTCAAATGCACTTTGAGGTGGGAAAGCAAGGAGTGAGAGCAATACAGGTGGCACCGTTGCGAAGCTAACCATGTGCAGGAGAGGTTCAGAAGCATCTTTCAGTCCTGGCTCTTCGCCTGTGGGAGCAGAGGCAATCATTCGTGCACTGAAAACTGGGCAGCCGGACGGCCTGGAGCAGGCATCATGGATGTATTCAAATGCACTTTGAGGTGGGAAAGCAAGGAGTGAGAGCAATACAGGTGGCACCTTTTCGAAGCTTACCATGTGCAGAAGAGGTCCAGCAGCACTTTTCATTCCTGGCCCTCTCCCTGTGGTAGGAGAGTCCAATCATTCGTGCATTAAAAACTGGGCAGCCGGACGGCCTGGAGCAGGCATCAAGGATGTATTCAAATGCACTTTGAGGTGGGAAAGCAAGGAGTGAGAGCAATACAGGTGGCACCGTTGCGAAGCTTACCGTGTGCAGGAGAGGTCCAGCAGCAACTTTCAGTCCTGGCTCTTCGCCTGTCGGAGCGGAGTCCAAACATTCGTGCCCTGAAACCTTGGCAGCCGGCCAGCCTGGAGCAGGCATCAAGGATGTATTCAAATGCACTTTGAGGTGGGAAAGCAAGGAGTGAGAGCAATACAGGTGGCACCGTTGCGAAGCTTACCATGTGCAGAAGAGGTCCAGCAGCACTTTTCATTCCTGGCCCTCTCCCTGTGGTAGGAGAGTCCAATCATTCGTGCAGTGAAAACTGGGCAGCCTTACGGCCTGGAGCAGGCATCAAGGATGTATTCAAATGCACTTTGAGGTGGAAAAGCAAGGAGTGAGAGCAATACAGGTGGCACCTTTGCGAAGCTTACCATGTGCAGAAGAGATCCAGCAGCATCATTCATTTGTGGCTCTTCGCCTGTGGGAGCAGAGTCCAATCATTCGTGCACTGAAAACTGGGCAGCCGGAGGGCCTGGAGCGGGCATCAAGGATGTATTCAAATGCACTCTGAGGTGGGAAACAAGGAGTGAGACCAATGCAGGCGGCACCGTTTCGAAGCTTACCGTGTGCAGAAGAGATCCAGCAGCATCTTTCAGTCCTGGCACTTCGCCTGTGGGAGCAGAGTCCAATCATTCGTGCGCTGAAAACTGGGCAGCCGGCCAGCCTGGAGCAGGCATCAAGGATGTATTCAAATGCCCTTGGAGGTGGGAAAGCAAGAAGTGAGAGCAATACAGGTGGCACCGTTGCAAAGCTTTCTGTGTGCAGAAGAGGTCCAGCAGCATCTTTCAGTCCTGGCACTTCGCCTGTGTAAGCAGAGTCCAATCATTCGTACACTGAAAACTGGGCAGCCGGACGGCCAAGAGCAGGCATCAAGGATGTATTCAAATGCACTTTGAGGTGGGAAATCAAGGAGTGAGAGCAATACAGGTGGCACCGTTGCGAAGCTTACCGTGTGCAGGAGAGGTCCAGCAGCAACTTTCAGTCCTGGCTCTTCGCCTGTGGGAGCAGAGTCCAATCATTCGTGCACTGAAAACTGGGCAGCCGGACAGCCTGGAGCAGGCATCATGGATGTATTCAAATGCACTTTGAGGTGGGAAAGCAAGGAGTGAGAGCAATACAGGTGGCACCTTTGCGAAGCTTACCATGTGCAGAAGAGATCCAGCAGCATCATTCATTTGTGGCTCTTCGCCTGTGGGAGCAGAGTCCAATCATTCGTGAACTGAAAACTGGGCAGCCGGAAGGCCTGGAGCAGGAATCAAAGATATATTCAAATGCACTTTGAGGTGGGAAACAAGGAGTGAGACCAATGCAGGTGGCACCGTTGCGAAGCTTACCGTATGCAGAAGAGATCCAGCAGCATCTTTCAGTCCTGGCACTTCGCCTGTGGGAGCAGAGTGCAATCATTCGTGCACTGAAAATTTGGCAGCAGGCCAGCCTGGAGCAGGCATCAAGGATGTATTCAAATGCCCTTGGAGGTGGGAAAGCAAGGAGTGAGAGCAATAAAGGTGGCACCTTTGCAAAGCTTACCATGTGCAGAAGAGGTCCAGCAGCACTTTTCATTCCTGGCCCTTTCCCTGTGGAAGCAGAGTGCAATCATTCGTGCACTGAAAACTGGGCTGCCGGACGGCCTGGAGCAGGCATCAAGGATGTATTCAAATGCCCGTTGAGGTGGGAAAGCAACGAGTGAGAGCAATACAGGTGTCACCGTTGCAAAGCTTACCGTATGCAGAAGAGATCCAGCAGCATCTTTCAGTCCTGGCTCTTCGCCTGTGGGAGCAGAGTCCAATCATTCGTGCACTGAAAATTGGGCAGCCGGACGGCCTGGAGCAGGCATCAAGGATGTATTCAAATGCACTTTGAGGTGGGAAAGCAAGGAGTGAGAGCAATACAGGTGGCACCGTTGCGAAGCTTACCATGTGCAGGAGAGGTTCAGAAGCATCTTTCAGTCCTGGCTCTTCGCCTGTGGGAGCAGAGTAAAATCATTCGTGCACTGAAAACTGGGCAGCCGGACGGCCTGGAGCAGGCATCATGGATGTATTCAAATGCACTTTGAGGTGGGAAAGCAAGGAGTGAGAGCAATACAGGTGGCACCTTTGCGAAGATTACCATGTGCAGAAGAGATCCAGAAGCATCATTCATTTGTGGCTCTTCGCCTGTGGGAGCAGAGTCCAATCATTCGTGCACTGAAAACTGGGCAGCCGGACGGCCTGGAGCAGGCATCAAGGATGTATTCAAATGCACTTTGAGGTTGGAAACAAGGAGTGAGACCAATGCAGGTGGCACCGTTGCGAAGCTTGCCGTGTGCAGAACAGATCCAGCAGCATGTTTTAGCACTGGCTCTTCCCTGTGGCAGCAGAGTCCAATCATTCGTGCACTGAAAACTGGGCAGCCGGACGGCCTGGAGCAGGCATCAAGGATGTATTCAAATGCACTTTGAGGTTGGAAACAAGGAGTGAGACCAATGCAGGTGGCACCTTTTCGAAGCTTACCATGTGCAGAAGAGGTCCAGCAGCACTTTTCATTCCTGGCCCTCTCCCTGTGGTAGGAGAGTCCAATCATTCGTGCACTAAAAACTGGGCAGCCGGACGGCCTGGAGCAGGCATCAAGGATGTATTCATATGCACTTTGAGGTGGGAAAGCAAGGAGTGAGAGCAATACAGGTGGCACCTTTGCGAAGCTTACCATGTGCAGACGAGATCCAGCAGCATCATTCATTTGTGGCTCTTCGCCTGTGGGAGCAGAGTCCAATCATTCGTGCACTGAAAACTGGGCAGCCGGACGGCCTGGAGCAGGCATCAAGGATGTATTCAAATGCACTTTGAGGTGGGAAATCAAGGAGTGAGAGCAATACAGGTGGCACCGTTGCGAAGCTTACCGTGTGCAGGAGAGGTCCAGCAGCAACTTTCAGTCCTGGCCCTTTGCCTGTCGGAGCGGAGTCCAAACATTCGTGCCCTGAAACCTGGGCAGCCGGCCAGCCTGGAGCAGGCATCAAGGATGTATTCAAATGCACTTTGAGGTGGGAAAGAAATGACTGAGAGGAATACAGGTGGCACCGTTGCGAAGCTTACCGTGTGCAGAACAGATCCAGCAGCATGTTTTAGCACTGGCTCTTCGCCTGTGGCAGCAGAGTCCAATCATTCGTGCACTGAAAACTGGGCAGCCGGACGGCATGGAGCAGGCATCAAGGATGTATTCAAATGCACTTTGAGGTTGGAAACAAGGAGTGAGACCAATGCAGGTGGCAACTTTGCAAAGCTTACCATGTGCAGAAGAGGTCCAGCAGCACTTTTCATTCCTGGCCCTTTCCCTGTGGAAGCAGAGTTCAATCATTCGTGCACTGAAAACTGGGCGGCCGGACGGCCTGGAGCAGGCATCAAGGATGTATTCAAATGCCCGTTGAGGTGGGAAAGCAACGAGTGAGAGCAATACAGGTGTCACCGTTGCAAAGCTTACCGTATGCAGAAGAGATCCAGCAGCATCTTTGAGTCCTGGCTCTTCGCCTGTGGGAGCAGAGTCCAATCATTCGTGCACTGAAAACTGGGCAGCCGGACGGCCTGGAGCAGGCATCAAGGATGTATTCAAATGCACTTTGAGGTGGGAAAGCAAGGAGTGAGAGCAATACAGGTGGCACCGTTGCAAAGCTTTCCGTGTGCAGAAGAGGTCCAGCAGCATCTTTCAGTCCTGGCACTTCGCCTGTGGCAGCACAGTCCAATCATTCGTGCACTGAAAACTGGGCAGCAGGACGGCTTGGAGCAGGCATCAAGGATGTATTCAAATGCCCTTTGAGGTGGGAAAGCAAGGAGTGAGAGCAATAAAGGTGGCACCTTTGCGAAGCTTACCATGTGCAGAGGAGATCCAGCAGCATCATTCATTTGTGGCTCTTTGCCTGTGGGAGCAGAGTCCAATCATTCGTGCACTGAAAACTGGGCAGCCGGACGGCATGGAGCAGGCATCAAGGATGTATTCAAATGCACTTTGAGGTTGGAAACAAGGAGTGAGACCAATGCAGGTGGCAACTTTGCAAAGCTTACCATGTGCAGAAGAGGTCCAGCAGCACTTTTCAATCCTGGCCCTTTCCCTGTGGAAGCAGAGTCCAATCATTCGTACACTGAAAATTGGGCAGCCGGACGGCCTGGAGCAGGCATCAAGGATGTATTCAAATGCACTTTGAGGTGGGAAAGCAAGGAGTGAGAGCAATACAGGTGGCACCGTTGCGAAGCTTACCGTGTGCAGGAGAGGTCCAGCAGCAACTTTCAGTCCTGGCTCTTCGCCTGTCGGAGCGGAGTCCAAACATTCGTGCCCTGAAACCTGGGCAGCCGGCCAGCCTGGAGCAGGCATCAAGGATGTATTCAAATGCACTTTGAGGTGGGAAAGCAAGGAGTGAGAGCAATACAGGTGGCACCGTTGCGAAGCTTACCATGTGCAGAAGAGGTCCAGCAGCACTTTTCATTCCTGGCCCTCTCCCTGTGGTAGGAGAGTCCAATCATTCGTGCACTGAAAACTGGGCAGCCTTACGGCCTGGAGCAGGCATCAAGGATGTATTCAAATGCACTTTGAGGTTGGAAACAAAGAGTGAGACCAATGCAGGTGGCACCTTTTCGAAGCTTACCATGTGCAGAAGAGGTCCAGCAGCACTTTTCATTCCTGGCCCTCTCCCTGTGGTAGGAGAGTCCAATCATTCGTGCACTAAAAACTGGGCAGCCGGACGGCCTGGAGCAAGCATCAAGGATGTATTCAAATGCCCTTTTAGGTGGGAAAGCAAGGAGTGAGAGCAATACAGGTGGCACCGTTGCAAAGCTTTCCGTGTGCAGAAGAGGTCCAGCAGCATCTTTCAGTCCTGGCACTTCGCCTGTGGCAGCACAGTCCAATCATTCGTGCACTGAAAACTGGGCAGCAGGACGGCCTGGAGCAGGCATCAAAGATGTATTCAAATGCCCTTTGAGGTGGGAAAGCAAGGAGTGAGAGCAATACAGGTGGCACCTTTGCGAAGCTTACCATGTGCAGAAGAGATCCAGCAGCATCATTCATTTGTGGCTCTTCGCCTGTGGGAGCAGAGTCCAATCATTCGTGCACTGAAAACTGGGCAGCCGGACGGCCTGGAGCAGGCATCAAGGATGTATTCAAATGCACTTTGAGGTGGGAAGCAAGGAGTGAGAGCAATACAGGTGGCACCGTTGCGAAGCTAACCATGTGCAGGAGAGGTTCAGAAGCATCTTTCAGTCCTGGCTCTTCGCCTGTGGGAGCAGAGTCCAATCATTCGTGCACTGAAAACTGGGCAGCCGGACGGCCTGGAGCAGGCATCATGGATGTATTCAAATGCACTTTGAGTTGGGAAAGCAAGGAGTGAGAGCAATACAGGTGGCACCTTTTCGAAGCTTACCATGTGCAGAAGAGGTCCAGCAGCACTTTTCATTCCTGGCCCTCTCCCTGTGGTAGGAGAGTCCAATCATTCGTGCATTAAAAACTGGGCAGCCGGACGGCCTGGAGCAGACATCAAGGATGTATTCAAATGCACTTTGAGGTGGGAAAGCAAGGAGTGAGAGCAATACAGGTGGCACCGTTGCGAAGCTTACCGTGTGCAGGAGAGGTCCAGCAGCAACTTTCAGTCCTGGCTCTTCGCCTGTCGGAGCGGAGTCCAAACATTCGTGCCCTGAAACCTTGGCAGCCGGCCAGCCTGGAGCAGGCATCAAGGATGTATTCAAATGCACTTTGAGGTGGGAAAGCAAGGAGTGAGAGCAATACAGGTGGCACCGTTGCGAAGCTTACCATGTGCAGAAGAGGTCCAGCAGCACTTTTCATTCCTGGCCCTCTCCCTGTGGTAGGAGAGTCCAATCATTCGTGCAGTGAAAACTGGGCAGCCTTACGGCCTGGAGCAGGCATCAAGGATGTATTCAAATGCACTTTGAGGTGGAAAAGCAAGGAGTGAGAGCAATACAGGTGGCACCTTTGCGAAGCTTACCATGTGCAGAAGAGATCCAGCAGCATCATTCATTTGTGGCTCTTCGCCTGTGGGAGCAGAGTCCAATCATTAGTGCACTGAAAACTGGGCAGCCGGAGGGCCTGGAGCGGGCATCAAGGATGTATTCAAATGCACTCTGAGGTGGGAAACAAGGAGTGAGACCAATGCAGGTGGCACCGTTTCGAAGCTTACCGTGTGCAGAAGAGATCCAGCAGCATCTTTCAGTCCTGGCACTTCGCCTGTGGCAGCAGAGTCCAATCATTCGTGCCCTGAAAACTGGGCAGCCGGCCAGCCTGGAGCAGGCATCAAGGATGTATTCAAATGCCCTTGGAGGTGGGAAAGCAAGAAGTGAGAGCAATACAGGTGGCACAGTTGCAAAGCTTTCTGTGTGCAGAAGAGGTCCAGCAGCATCTTTCAGTCCTGGCACTTCGCCCGTGTAAGCAGAGTCCAATCATTCGTACACTGAAAACTGGGCAGCCGGACGGCCTGGAGCAGGCATCAAGGATGTATTCAAATGCACTTTGAGGTGGGAAATCAAGGAGTGAGAGCAATACAGGTGGCACCGTTGCGAAGCTTACCGTGTGCAGGAGAGGTCCAGCAGCAACTTTCAGTCCTGGCTCTTCGCCTGTGGGAGCAGAGTCCAATCATTCGTGCACTGACAACTGGGCAGCCGGACGGCCTGGAGCAGGCATCATGGATGTATTCAAATGCACTTTGAGGTGGGAAAGCAAGGAGTGAGAGCAATACAGGTGGCACCTTTGCGAAGCTTACCATGTGCAGAAGAGATCCAGCAGCATCATTCATTTGTGGCTCTTCGCCTGTGGGAGCAGAGTCCAATCATTCGTGCACTGAAAACTGGGCAGCCGGACGGCCTGGAGCAGGAATCAAAGATATATTCAAATGCACTTTGAGGTGGGAAACAAGGAGTGAGACCAATGCAGGTGGCACCGTTGCGAAGCTTACCGTATGCAGAAGAGATCCAGCAGCATCTTTCAGTCCTGGCACTTCGCCTGTGGGAGCAGAGTGCAATCATTCGTGCACTGAAAATTTGGCAGCAGGCCAGCCTGGAGCAGGCATCAAGGATGTATTCAAATGCCCTTGGAGGTGGGAAAGCAAGGAGTGAGAGCAATAAAGGTGGCACCTTTGCAAAGCTTACCATGTGCAGAAGAGGTCCAGCAGCACTTTTCATTCCTGGCCCTTTCCCTGTGGAAGCAGAGTGCAATCATTCGTGCACTGAAAACTGGGCGGCCGGACGGCCTGGAGCAGGCAGCAAGGATGTATTCAAATGCCCGTTGAGGTGGGAAAGCAACGAGTGAGAGCAATACAGGTGTCACCGTTGCAAAGCTTACCGTATGCAGAAGAGATCCAGCAGCATCTTTCAGTCCTGGCTCTTCGCCTGTGGGAGCAGAGTCCAATCATTCGTGCACTGAAAATTGGGCAGCCGGACGGCCTGGAGCAGGCATCAAGGATGTATTCAAATGCACTTTGAGGTGGGAAAGCAAGGAGTGAGAGCAGTACAGGTGGCACCGTTGCGAAGCTTACCATGTGCAGGAGAGTTTCAGAAGCATCTTTCAGTCCTGGCTCTTCGCCTGTGGGAGCAGAGTAAAATCATTCGTGCACTGAAAACTGGGCAGCCGGACGGCCTGGAGCAGGCATCATGGATGTATTCAAATGCACTTTGAGGTGGGAAAGCAAGGAGTGAGAGCAATACAGGTGGCACCTTTGCGAAGCTTACCATGTGCAGAAGAGATCCAGCAGCATCATTCATTTGTGGCTCTTCGCCTGTGGCAGGAGAGTCCAATCATTCGTGCACTGAAAACTGGGCAGCCGGACGGCCTGGAGCAGGCATCAAGGATGTATTCAAATGCACTTTGAGGTTGGAAACAAGGAGTGAGACCAATGCAGGTGGCACCGTTGCGAAGCTTGCCGTGTGCAGAACAGATCCAGCAGCATGTTTTAGCACTGGCTCTTCCCTGTGGCAGCAGAGTCCAATCATTCGTGCACTGAAAACTGGGCAGCCGGACGGCCTGGAGCAGGCATCAAGGATGTATTCAAATGCACTTTGAGGTTGGAAACAAGGAGTGAGACCAATGCAGGTGGCACCTTTTCGAAGCTTACCATGTGCAGAAGAGGTCCAGCAGCACTTTTCATTCCTGGCCCTCTCCCTGTGGTAGGAGAGTCCAATCATTCGTGCACTAAAAACTGGGCAGCCGGACGGCCTGGAGCAGGCATCAAGGATGTATTCATATGCACTTTGAGGTGGGAAAGCAAGGAGTGAGAGCAATACAGGTGGCACCTTTGCGAAGCTTACCATGTGCAGACGAGATCCAGCAGCATCATTCATTTGTGGCTCTTCGCCTGTGGGAGCAGAGTCCAATCATTCGTGCACTGAAAACTGGGCAGCCGGACGGCCTGGAGCAGGCATCAAGGATGTATTCAAATGCACTTTGAGGTGGGAAATCAAGGAGTGAGAGCAATACAGGTGGCACCGTTGCGAAGCTTACCGTGTGCAGGAGAGGTCCAGCAGCAACTTTCAGTCCTGGCTCTTTGCCTGTCGGAGCGGAGTCCAAACATTCGTGCCCTGAAACCTGGGCAGCCGGCCAGCCTGGAGCAGGCATCAAGGATGTATTCAAATGCACTTTGAGGTGGGAAAGCAAGAAGTGAGAGTAATACAGGTGGCACCATTGCGAAGCTTACCGTGTGCAGGAGAGGTCCAGCAGCAACTTTCAGTCCTGGCTCTTCGCCTGTCGGTGCGGAGTCCAAACATTCGTGCCCTGAAACCTGGGCAGCCGGCCAGCCTGGAGCAGGCATCAAGGATGTATTCAAATGCACTTTGAGGTGGGAAAGCAAGGAGTGAGAGCAATACAGGTGGCACCGTTGCGAAGCTTACCATGTGCAGGAGAGGCTCAGAAGCATCTTTCAGTCCTGGCTCTTCGCCTGTGGGAGCAGAGTCCAATCATTCGTGCACTGAAAACTGGGCAGCCGGACGGCCTGGAGCAGGCATCATGGATGTATTCAAATGCACTTTGAGGTGGGAAAGCAAGGAGTGAGAGCAATACAGGTGGCACCTTTGCGAAGCTTACCATGTGCAGAAGAGATCCAGCAGCATCATTCATTTGTGGCTCTTCGCCTGTGGGAGCAGAGTCCAATCATTCGTGCACTGAAAACTGGGCAGCTGGACGGCCTGGAGCAGGCATCAAGGTTGTATTCAAATGCACTTTGAGGTGGGAAACAAGGACTGAGACCAATGCAGGTGGCACCGTTGCGAAGCTTGCCGTGTGCAGAACAGATCCAGCAGCATGTTGTAGCACTGGCTCTTCCCTGTGGCAGCAGAGTCCAATCATTCGTGCAATGAAAACTGGGCAGCCGGACGGCCTGGAGCAGGCATCAAGGATGTATTCAAATGCACTTTGAGGTTGGAAACAAGGAGTGAGACCAATGCAGGTGGCACCTTTTCGAAGCTTACCATGTGCAGAAGAGGTCCAGCAGCACTTTTCATTCCTGGCCCTCTCCCTGTGGTAGGAGAGTCCAATCATTCGTGCACTAAAAACTGGGCAGCCGGACGGCCTGGAGCAGGCATCAAGGATGTATTCATATGCACTTTGAGGTGGGAAAGCAAGGAGTGAGAGCAATACAGGTGGCACCTTTGCGAAGCTTACCATGTGCAGACGAGATCCAGCAGCATCATTCATTTGTGGCTCTTCGCCTGTGGGAGCAGAGTCCAATCATTCGTGCACTGAAAACTGGGCAGCCGGACGGCCTGGAGCAGGCATCAAGGATGTATTCAAATGCACTTTGAGGTGGGAAATCAAGGAGTGAGAGCAATACAGGTGGCACCGTTGCGAAGCTTACCGTGTGCAGGAGAGGTCCAACAGCAACTTTCAGTCCTGGCTCTTCGCCTGTCGGAGCGGAGTCCAAACATTCGTGCCCTGAAACCTGGGCAGCCGGCCAGCCTGGAGCAGGCATCAAGGATGTATTCAAATGCACTTTGAGGTGGGAAAGCAAGGAGTGAGAGCAATACAGGTGGCACCGTTGCGAAGCTCACCGTGTGCAGAAGAGGTCCAGCAGCACTTTTCATTCCTGGCCCTCTCCCTGTGGTAGGAGAGTCCAAACATTCGTGCACTGAAAACTGGGCAGCCTTACGGCCTGGAGCAGGCATCAAGGATGTATTCAAATGCACTTTGAGGTGGGAAAGCAAGAAGTGAGAGCAATACAGGTGGCACCTTTGCGAAGCTTACCGTGTGCAGAACAGATCCAGCAGCATCATTCATTTGTGGCTCTTCGCCTGTGGCAGGAGAGTCCAATCATTCGTGCACTGAAAACTGGGCAGCCGGACGGCCTGGAGCAGGCATCAAGGATGTATTCAAATGCACTTTGAGGTGGGAAACAAGGAGTGAGACCAATGCAGGTGGCACCGTTGCGAAGCTTACAGTGTGCAGAACAGATCCAGCAGCATGTTTTAGCACTGGCCCTTCGCCTGTGGCAGGAGAGTCCAATCATTCGTGCACTGAAAACTGGGCAGCCGGACGGCCTGGAGCAGGCATCAAGGATGTATTCAAATGCACTTTGAGGTTGGAAACAAGGAGTGAGACCAATGCAGGTGGCAACTTTGCAAAGCTTACCGTGTGCAGAAGAGGTCCAGCAGCACTTTTCATTCCTGGCCCTTTCCCTGTGGAAGCAGAGTGCAATCATTCGTGCACTGAAAACTGGGCAGCCGGACGGCGTGGAGCAGGCATCAAGGATGTATTCAAATGCACTTTGAGGTGGGAAATCAAGGAGTGAGAGCAATACAGGTGGCACCATTGCGAAGCTTACCCTGTGCAGGAGAGGTCCAGCAGCAACTTTCAGTCCTGGCTCTTCGCCTGTCGGAGCGGAGTCCAAATATTCGTGCCCTGAAACCTGGACAGCCGGCCAGCCTGGAGCAGGCATCAAGGATGTATTCAAATGCACTTTGAGGTGGGAAAGCAAGGAGTGAGAGCAATACAGGTGGCACCGTTGCGAAGCTTACCATGTGTAGGAGAGGTTCAGCAGCATCTTTCAGTCCTGGGTCTTCGCCTGCGGGAACAGAGTCCAATCATTCGTGCACTGAAAACTGGGCAGCCGGCCAGCCTGGAGCAGGCATCAAGGATGTATTCAAATGCACTTTGAGGTGAAAAAGCAAGGAGTGAGAGCAATACAGGTGGCACCTTTGCGAAGCTTACCATGTGCAGAAGAGATCCAGCAGCATCTTTCTCTCCTGGCACTTCGCCTGTGGGAGCAGAGTCCAATCATTCGTGCACTGAAAACTGGGCAGCTGGACGGCCTGGAGCAGGCATCAAGGATGTATTCAAATGCACTTTGAGGTGGGAAACAAGGACTGAGACCAATGCAGGTGGCACCGTTGCGAAGCTTACCGTGTGCAGAACAGATCCAGCAGCATGTTTTAGCACTGGCTCTTCCCTGTGGCAGCAGAGTCCAATCATTCGTGCAATGAAAACTGGGCAGCCGGACGGCCTGGAGCAGGCATCAAGGATGTATTCAAATGCCCTTTGAGGTGGGAAAGCAAGGAGTGAGAGCAATACAGGTGGCACCGTTGCGAAGCTTACCGTGTGCAGGAGAGGTCCAGCAGCAACTTTCAGTCCTGGCTCTTCGCCTGTCGGAGCGGAGTCCAAACATTCGTGCCCTGAAACCTGGGCAGCCGGCCAGCCTGGAGCAGGCATCAAGGATGTATTCAAATGCACTTTGAGGTGGGAAAGCAAGGAGTGAGAGCAATACAGGTGGCACCGTTGCGAAGCTTACCATGTGCAGAAGAGGTCCAGCAGCACTTTTCATTCCTGGCCCTCTCCCTGTGGTAGGAGGGTCCAATCATTCGTGCACTGAAAACAGGGCAGCCTTACGGCCTGGAGCAGGCATCAAGGATGTATTCAAATGCACTTTGAGGTGGGAAAGCAAGAAGTGAGAGCAATACATGTGGCACCGTTGCGAAGCTTACCGTGTGCAGGAGAGGTCCAGCAGCAACTTTCAGTCCTGGCTCTTCGCTTGTGGGAGCAGAGTCCAATCATTCGTGCACTGACAACTGGGCAGCCGGACAGCCTGGAGCAGGCATCATGGATGTATTCAAATGCACTTTGAGGTGGGAAAGCAAGGAGTGAGAGCAATACAGGTGGCACCTTTGCGAAGCTTACCATGTGCAGAAGAGATCCAGCAGCATCATTCATTTGTGGCTCTTCGCCTGTGGCAGGAGAGTCCAATCATTCGTGCACTGAAAACTGGGCAGCCGGACGGCCTGGAGCAGGCATCAAGGATGTATTCAAATGCACTTTGAGGTGGGAAACAAGGAGTGAGACCAATGCAGGTGGCAACTTTGCAAAGCTTACAATGTGCAGAAGAGGTCCAGCAGCACTTTTCATTCCTGGCCCTTTCCCTGTGGAAGCAGAGTGCAATCATTCGTGCACTGAAAACTGGGCAGCCGGACGGCGTGGAGCAGGCATCAAGGATGTATTCAAATGCACTTTGAGGTGGGAAATCAAGGAGTGAGAGCAATACAGGTGGCACCATTGCGAAGCTTACCGTGTGCAGGAGAGGTCCAGCAGCAACTTTCAGTCCTGGCTCTTCGCCTGTCGGAGCGGAGTCCAAACATTCGTGCCCTGAAACCTGGACAGCCGGCCAGCCTGGAGCAGGCATCAAGGATGTATTCAAATGCACTTTGAGGTGGGAAAGCATGGAGTGAGAGCAATACAGGTGGCACCTTTTCGAAGCTTACCATGTGCAGAAGAGATCCAGCAGCATCATTCATTTGTGGCTCTTCGCCTGTGGGAGCAGAGTCCAATCATTCGTGCACTGAAAACTGGGCAGCCGGCCAGCCTGGAGCAGGCATCAAGGATGTATTCAAATGCACTTTGAGGTGGGAAAGCAAGGAGTGAGAGCAATACAGGTGGCACCTTTGCGAAGCTTACCATGTGCAGAAGAGATCCAGCAGCATCATTCAGTCCTGGCACTTCGCCTGTGGGAGCTGAGTCCAATCATTCGTGCACTGAAAACTAGGCAGCTGGACGGCCTGGAGCAGGCATCAAGGATGTATTCAAATGCACTTTGAGGTGGGAAACAAGGACTGAGACCAATGCAGGTGGCACCGTTGCGAAGCTTACCGTATGCAGAAGAGATCCAGCAGCATCTTTCAGTCCTGGCTCTTCCCTGTGGCAGCAGAGTCCAATCATTCGTGCACTGAAAACTGGGCAGCCGGACGGCCTGGAGCAGGCATCAAGGATGTATTCAAATGCACTTTGAGGTTGGAAACAAGGAGTGAGACCAATGTAGGTGGCACCGTTGCGTAGCTTACAGTGTGCCGAAGAGATCCAGCAGCATCTTTCCGTCCTGGCTCTTCGCCTGTGGCAGGAGAGTCCAATCATTCGTGCACTGAAAACTGGGCAGCCGGACGGCCTGGAGCAGGCATCAAGGATGTATTCAAATGCCCTTTGAGGTGGGAAAGCAAGGAGTGAGAGCAATACAGGTGGCACCGTTGCGAAGTTTACCGCGTGCAGAAGAGGTCCAGCAGCATCTTTCAGTCCTGGCACTTCGCCTGTGGGAGCAGAGTGCAATCATTCGTGCACTGAAAGTTTGGCAGCCGGCCAGCCTGGAGCAGGCATCAAGGATGTATTCAAATGCCCTTGGAGGTGGGAAAGCAAGGAGTGAGAGCAATAAAGGTGGCACCTTTGCGAAGCTTACCATGTGCAGAGGAGATCCAGCAGCATCATTCATTTGTGGCTCTTTGCCTGTGGGAGCAGAGTCCAATCATTCGTGCACCGATAACTGGGCAGCCGGACGGCCTGGGGCAGGCATCAAGGATGTATTCAAATGCACTTTGAGGTGGGAAAGCAAGGAGTGAGAGCAATACAGGTGGCACCGTTGCGAAGCTTACCGTGTGCAGAACAGATCCAGCAGCATGTTTTAGCACTGGCTCTTCGCCTGTGGCAGCAGAGTCCAATCATTCGTGCACTGAAAACTGGGCAGCCGGACGGCATGGAGCAGGCATCAAGGATGTATTCAAATGCACTTTGAGGTTGGAAACAAGGAGTGAGACCAATGCAGGTGGTAACTTTGCAAAGCTTACCATGTGCAGAAGAGGTCCAGCAGCACTTTTCATTCCTGGCCCTTTCCCTGTGGAAGCAGAGTGCAATCATTCGTGCACTGAAAACTGGGCGGCCGGACGGCCTGGAGCAGGCATCAAGGATGTATTCAAATGCCCGTTGAGGTGGGAAAGCAAGGAGTGAGAGCAATACAGGTGTCACCGTTGCAAAGCTTACCGTATGCAGAAGAGATCCAGCAGCATCTTTCAGTCCTGGCTCTTCGCCTGTGGGAGCAGAGTCCAATCATTCGTGCACTGAAAATTGGGCAGCCGGACGGCCTAGAGCAGGCATCAAGGATGTATTCAAATGCACTTTGAGGTGGGAAAGCAAGGAGTGAGAGCAATACAGGTGGCCCCTTTTCGAAGCTTACCATGTGCAGAAGAGATCCAGCAGCATCATTCATTTGTGGCTCTTCGCCGGTGGGAGCAGAGTCCAATCATTCGTGCACTGAAAACTGGGCAGCCTTACGGCCTGGAGCGGGCATCAAGGATGTATTCAAATGCACTTTGAGGTGGGAAAGCAAGGAGTGAGAGCAATACAGGTGGCACCGTTGCGAAGCTTACCGTGTGCAGAAGAGATCCAGCAGCATCTTTCTCTCCTGGCACTTCGCCTGTGGGAGCAGAGTGCAATCATTCGTGCACTGAAAACTTGGCAGCCGGCCAGCCTGGAGCAGGCATCAAGGATGTATTCAAATGCCCTTGGAGGTGGGAAAGCAAGGAGTGAGAGCAATACAGGTGGCACCGTTTCAAATCTTTCTCTTTGCAGAAGAGGTCCAGCAGCACTTTTCATTCCTGGCCCTTTCCCTGTGGAAGCAGAGTCCAATCATTCGTGCACTGAAAATTGGGCAGCCGGACGGCCTGGAGCAGGCATCAAGGATGTATTCAAATGCACTTTGAGGTGGGAAAGCAAGGAGTGAGAGCAATACAGGTGGCACCGTTGCGAAGCTTACCGTGTGCAGGAGAGGTTCAGCAGCATCTTTCAGTCCTGGCTCTTCGCCTGTGGCAGGAGAGTCCAATCATTCGTGCACTGAAAATTGGGCAGCCGGACGGCCTCGAGCAGGCATCAAGGATGTATTCAAATGCACTTTGAGGTGGGAAATCAAGTAGTGAGAGCAATACAGGTGGCACCGTTGCGAAGCTTACCGTGTGCAGGAGAGGTTCAGCAGCATCTTTCAGTCCTGGCTCTTCGCCTGTGGGAGCAGAGTCCAATCATTCGTGCACTGACAACTGGGCAGCTGGACGGCCTGGAGCAGGCATCAAGGATGTATTCAAATGCACTTTGAGGTGGGAAACAAGGACTGAGACCAATGCAGGTGGCACCGTTGCGAAGCTTGCCGTGTGCAGAACAGATCCAGCAGCATGTTTTAGCACTGGCTCTTCCCTGTGGCAGCAGAGTCCAATCATTCGTGCACTGAAAACTGGGCAGCCGGAAGGCCTGGAGCAGGCATCAAGGATGAATTCAAATGCACTTTGAGGTCGGAAACAAGGAGTGAGACCAATGCAGGTGGCACCTTTTCGAAGCTTACCATGTGCAGAAGAGGTCCAGCAGCACTTTTCATTCCTGGCCCTCTCCCTGTGGTAGGAGAGTCCAATCATTCGTGCACTAAAAACTGGGCAGCCGGACGGCCTGGAGCAGGCATCAAGGATGTATTCATATGCACTTTGAGGTGGGAAAGCAAGGAGTGAGAGCAATACAGGTGGCACCTTTGCGAAGCTTACCATGTGCAGACGAGATCCAGAAGCATCATTCATTTGTGGCTCTTCGCCTGTGGGAGCAGAGTCCAATCATTCGTGCACTGAAAACTGGGCAGCCGGACGGCCTGGAGCAGGCATCAAGGATGTATTCAAATGCACTTTGAGGTGGGAAAGCAAGGAGTGAGAGCAATACAGGTGGCACCTTTGCGAAGCTTACCATGTGCAGAAGAGATCCAGCAGCATCATTCAGTCCTGGCACTTCGCCTGTGGGAGCTGAGTCCAATCATTCGTGCACTGAAAACTGGGCAGCTGGACGGCCTGGAGCAGGCATCAAGGATGTATTCAAATGCACTTTGAGGTGGGAAACAAGGACTGAGACCAATGCAGGTGGCACCGTTGCGAAGCTTGCCGTATGCAGAAGAGATCCAGCAGCATCTTTCAGTCCTGGCTCTTCCCCTGTGGGAGCAGAGTCCAATCATTCGTGCACTGAAAATTGGGCAGCCAGACGGCCTGGAGCAGGCATCAAGGATGTATTCAAATGCACTTTGAGGTGGGAAAGCAAGGAGTGAGAGCAATACAGGTGGCACCTTTGCGAAGCTTACCATGTGCAGAAGAGATCCAGCAGCATCATTCATTTGTGGCTCTTCGCCTGTGGGAGCAGAGTCCAATCATTCATGCACTGAAAACTGGGCAGCCGGACGGCCTGGAGCAGGCATCAAGGATGTATTCAAATGCACTTTGAGGTGGGAAAGCAAGGAGTGAGAGCAATACAGGTGGCACCGTTGCGAAGCTTACCGTGTGCAGGAGAGGTCCAGCAGCAACTTTCAGTCCTGGCTCTTCGCCTGTCGGAGCGGAGTCCAAACATTCGTGCCCTGAAACTTGGGCAGCCGGCCAGCCTGGAGCAGGCATCAAGGATGTATTCAAATGCACTTTGAGGTGGGAAAGCAAGGAGTGAGAGCAATACAGGTGGCACCGTTGCGAAGCTTACCATGTGCAGAAGAGGTCCAGCAGCACTTTTCATTCCTGGCCCTCTCCCTGTGGTAGGAGAGTCCAATCATTCGTGCACTGAAAACTGGGCAGCCTTACGGCCTGGAGCAGGCATCAAGGATGTATTCAAATGCACTTTGAGGTGGGAAAGCAAGGAGTGAGAGCAATACAGGTGGCACCTTTGCGAAGCTTACCATGTGCAGAAGAGATCCAGCAGCATCTTTCAGTCCTGGCTCTTCGCCTGCGGCAGCAGAGTCCAATCATTCGTGCACTGAAAACTGGGCAGCCGGACGGCCTGGAGCGGGCATCAAGGATGTATTCAAATGCACTTTTAGTTGGGAAACAAGGAGTGAGACCAATGCAGGTGGCACCGTTGCGAAGCTTAACCTATGCAGAAGAGATCCAGCAGCATGTTTTAGCACTGGCCCTTCGCCTGTGGCAGCAGAGTCCAATCATTCGTGCACTGAAAACTGGGCAGCCGGCCAGCCTGGAGTAGGCATCAAGGATGTATTCAAATGCCCTTTGAGGTGGGAAAGCAAGAAGTGAGAGCAATACAGGTGGCACCATTGCAAAGCTTTCTGTGTGCAGAAGAGGTCCAGCAGCATCTTTCAGTCCTGGCACTTCGCCTGTGTAAGCAGAGTCCAATCATTCGTGCACTGAAAACTGGGCAGCAGGACGGCCGGGAGCAGGCATCAAGGATGTATTCAAATGCACTTTGAGGTGGGAAAGCAAGGAGTGAGAGCAATACAGGTGGCACCTTTGCGAAGCTTACCATGTGCAGAAGAGATCCAGCAGCATCATTCATTTGTGGCTCTTCGCCTGTGGGAGCAGAGTCCAATCATTCGTGCACTGAAAACTGGGCAGCCGGACGGCATGGAGCAGGCATCAAGGATGTATTCAAATGCACTTTGAGGTGGGAAAGCAAGGAGTGAGAGCAATACAGGTGGCACCGTTGCGAAGCTTACCGTGTGCAGGAGAGGTCCAGCAGCAACTTTCAGTCCTGGCTCTTCGCCTGTGGGAGCAGAGTCCAATCATTCGTGCACTGAAAACTGGGCAGCCGGACAGCCTGGAGCAGGCATCATGGATGTATTCAAATGCACTTTGAGGTGGGAAAGCAAGGAGTGAGAGCAATACAGGTGGCACCTTTGCGAAGCTTACCATGTGCAGAAGAGAATCAGCAGCATCATTCATTTGTGGCTCTTCGCCTGTGGCAGGAGAGTCCAATCATTCGTGCACTGAAAACTGGGCAGCCGGACGGCCTGGAGCAGGCATCAAGGATGTATTCAAATGCACTTTGAGGAGGGAAACAAGGACTGAGACCAATGCAGATGGCACCGTTGCGAAGCTTACAGTGTGCAGAACAGATCCAGCAGCATGTTTTAGCACTGGCCCTTCGCCTGTGGGAGCAGAGTCCAATCATTCGTGCACTGAAAACTGGGCAGCCGGACAGCCTGGAGCAGGCATCAAGGATGTATTCAAATGCACTTTGAGGTTGGAAACAAGGAGTGAGACCAATGCAGGTGGCAACTTTGCAAAGCTTACCATGTGTAGAAGAGGTCCAGCAGCACTTTTCATTCCTGGCCCTTTCCCTGTGGAAGCAGAGTGCAATCATTCGTGCACTGAAAACTGGGCAGCCGGACAGCGTGGAGCAGGCATCAAGGATGTATTCAAATGCACTTTGAGGTGGGAAATCAAGGAGTGAGAGCAATACAGGTGGCACCATTGCGAAGCTTACCGTGTGCAGGAGAGGTCCAGCAGCAACTTTCAGTCCAGGCTCTTCGCCTGTCGGAGCGGAGTCCAAACATTCGTGCCCTGAAACCTGGACAGCCGGCCAGCCTGGAGCAGGCATCAAGGATGTATTCAAATGCACTTTGAGGTGGGAAAGCAAGGAGTAAGAGCAATACAGGTGGCACCTTTGCGAAGCTTACCATGTGCAGAAGAGATCCAGCAGCATCATTCAGTCCTGGCACTTCGCCTGTGGGAGCAGAGTCCAATCATTCGTGCACTGAAAACTGGGCAGCTGGACGGCCTGGAGCAGGCATCAAGGATGTATTCAAATGCACTTTGAGGTGGGAAACAAGGACTGAGACCAATGCAGGTGGCACCGTTGCGAAGCTTACCGTATGCAGAAGATATCCAGCAGCATCTTTCAGTCCTGGCTCTTCGCCTGTGGGAGCAGAGTCCAATCATTCGTGCACTGAAAATTGGGCAGCCAGACGGCCTGGAGCAGGCATCAAGGATGTATTCAAATGCACTTTGAGGTGGGAAAGCAAGGAGTGAGAGCAATACAGGTGGCACCTTTGCGAAGCTTACCATGTGCAGAAGAGATCCAGCAGCATCATTCATTTGTGGCTCTTCGCCTGTGGGAGCAGAGTCCAATCATTCGTGCACTGAAAACTGGGCAGCCGGACGGCCTGGAGCAGGCATCAAGGATGTATTCAAATGCACTTTGAGGTGGGAAATCAAGGAGTGAGAGCAATACAGGTGGCACCGTTGCGAAGCTTACCGTGTGCAGGAGAGGTCCAGCAGCAACTTTCAGTCCTGGCTCTTCGCCTGTCGGAGCGGAGTCCAAACATTCGTGCCCTGAACCTGGGCAGCCGGCCAGCCTGGAGCAGGCATCAAGGATGTATTCAAATGCACTTTGAGGTGGGAAAGCAAGGAGTGAGAGCAATACAGGTGGCACCGTTGCGAAGCTTACCATGTGCAGAAGAGGTCCAGCAGCACTTTTCATTCCTGGCCCTCTCCCTATGGTAGGAGAGTCCAATCATTCGTGCACTGAAAACTGGGCAGCCTTACGGCCTGGAGCAGGCATCAAGGATGTATTCAAATGCACTTTGAGGTGGAAAAGCAAGGAGTGAGAGCAATACATGTGGCACCTTTGCGAAGCTTACCATGTGCAGAAGAGATCCAGCAGCATCATTCATTTGTGGCTCTTCGCCTGTGGGAGCAGAGTCCAATCATTCGTGCACTGAAAACTGGGCAGCCGGACGGCCTGGAGCGGGCATCAAGGATGTATTCAAATGCCCTTTGAGGTGGGAAACAAGGAGTGAGACCAATGCAGGTGGCAACTTTGCAAAGCTTACCGTGTGCAGAAGAGATCCAGCAGCATCTTTCAGTCCTGGCACTTCGCCTGTGGAAGCAGAGTCCAATCATTCGTGCGCTGAAAACTGGGCAGCCGGACGGCCTGGAGCAGGCATCAAGGATGTATTCAAATGCCCTTTGAGGTGGGAAAGCAAGAAGTGAGAGCAATACAGGTGGCACCGTTGCAAAGCTTTCTGTGTGCAGAAGAGGTCCAGCAGCATCTTTCAGTCCTGGCACTTCGCCTGTGTAAGCAGAGTCCAATCATTCGTGCACTGAAAACTGGGCAGCCGGACAGCCTGGAGCAGGCATCATGGATGTATTCAAATGCACTTTGAGGTGGGAAAGCAAGGAGTGAGAGCAATACAGGTGGCACCTTTGCGAAGCTTACCATGTGCAGAAGAGATCCAGCAGCATCATTCATTTGTGGCTCTTCGCCTGTGGGAGCAGAGTCCAATCATTCGTGCACTGAAAACTGGGCAGCCGGACGTCCTGGGGCAGGCATCAAGGATGTATTCAAATGCACTTTGAGGTGGGAAATCAAGGAATGAGAGCAATACAGGTGGCACCGTTGCGAAGCTTACCGTGTGCAGGAGAGGTCCAGCAGCAACTTTCAGTCCTGGCTCTTCGCCTGTGGGAGCAGAGTCCAATCATTCGTGCACTGAAAACTGGGCAGCCGGACAGCCTGGAGCAGGCATCATGGATGTATTCAAATGCACTTTGAGGTGGGAAAGCAAGGAGTGAGAGCAATACAGGTGGCACCTTTGCGAAGCTTACCATGTGCAGAAGAGATCCAGCAGCATCATTCATTTGTGGCTCTTCGCCTGTGGGAGCAGAGTCCAATCATTCGTGCACTGAAAACTGGGCAGCCGGACGGCCTGGAGCAGGCATCAAGAATGTATTCAAATGCACTTTGAGGTGGGAAACAAGGAGTGAGACCAATGCAGGTGGCACCGTTGCGAAGCTTACAGTGTGCAGAACAGATCCAGCAGCATGTTTTAGCACTGGCCCTTCGCCTGTGGCAGGAGAGTCCAATCATTCGTGCACTGAAAACTGGGCAGCCGGACGGCCTGGAGCAGGCATCAAGGATGTATTCAAATGCACTTTGAGGTTGGAAACAAGGAGTGAGACCAATGCAGGTGGCAACTTTGCAAAGGTTACCATGTGCAGAAGAGGTCCAGCAGCACTTTTCATTCCTGGCCCTTTCCCTGTGGGAGCAGAGTGCAATCATTCGTGCACTGAAAACTGGGCAGCCGGACGGCATGGAGCAGGCATCAAGGATGTATTCAAATGCACTTTGAGGTGGGAAACAAGGACTGAGACCAATGCAGGTGGCACCGTTGCGAAGCTTACCGTATGCAGAAGAGATCCAGCAGCATCTTTCAGTCCTGGCTCTTCGCCTGTGGGAGCTGAGTCCAATCATTCGTGCACTGAAAACTGGGCAGCCGGACGGCCTGGAGCAGGCATCAAGGATGTATTCAAATGCCCTTTGAGGTGGGAAAGCAAGGAGTGAGAGCAATAAAGGTGGCACCGTTGCGAAGTTTACCGCGTGCAGAAGAGGTCCAGCAGCATCTTTCAGTCCTGGCACTTCGCCTGTGGGAGCAGAGTGCAATCATTCCTGCACTGAAAACTTGGCAGCCGGCCAGCCTGGAGCAGGCATCAAGGATGTATTCAAATGCCCTTGGAGGTGGGAAAGCAAGGAGTGAGAGCAATACAGGTGGCACCGTTGCAAAGTTTTCCGTGTGCAGAAGAGGTCCAGCAGCATCTTTCAGTCCTGGCACTTCGCCTGTGGCAGCACAGTCCAATCATTCGTGCACTGAAAACTGGGCAGCCGGACGGCCTGGAGCAGGCATCAAGGATGTATTCAAATGCACTTTGAGGTGGGAAATCAAGGAGTGAGAGCAATACAGGTGGCACCGTTGCGAAGCTTACCGTGTGCAGGAGAGGTCCAGCAGCAACTTTCAGTCCTGGCCCTTTGCCTGTCGGAGCGGAGTCCAAACATTCGTGCCCTGAAACCTGGGCAGCCGGCCAGCCTGGAGCAGGCATCAAGGATGTATTCAAATGCACTTTGAGGTGGGAAAGAAATGACTGAGAGGAATACAGGTGGCACCGTTGCGAAGCTTACCGTGTGCAGAACAGATCCAGCAGCATGTTTTAGCACTGGCTCTTCGCCTGTGGCAGCAGAGTCCAATCATTCGTGCACTGAAAACTGGGCAGCCGGACGGCATGGAGCAGGCATCAAGGATGTATTCAAATGCCCTTTTAGGTGGGAAAGCAAGGAGTGAGAGCAATACAGGTGGCACCGTTGCGAAGCTTACCGTGTGCAGGAGAGGTCCAGCAGCACTTTTCAATCCTGGCCCTTTCCCTGTGGAAGCAGAGTCCAATCATTCGTACACTGAAAATTGGGCAGCCGGACGGCCTGGAGCAGGCATCAAGGATGTATTCAAATGCACTTTGAGGTGGGAAAGCAAGGAGTGAGAGCAATACAGGTGGCACCGTTGCGAAGCTTACCGTGTGCAGGAGAGGTCCAGCAGCAACTTTCAGTCCTGGCTCTTCGCCTGTCGGAGCGGAGTCCAAACATTCGTGCCCTGAAACCTGGGCAGCCGGCCAGCCTGGAGCAGGCATCAAGGATGTATTCAAATGCACTTTGAGGTGGGAAAGCAAGGAGTGAGAGCAATACAGGTGGCACCGTTGCGAAGCTTACCATGTGCAGAAGAGGTCCAGCAGCACTTTTCATTCCTGGCCCTCTCCCTGTGGTAGGAGAGTCCAATCATTCGTGCACTGAAAACTGGGCAGCCTTACGGCCTGGAGCAGGCATCAAGGATGTATTCAAATGCACTTTGAGGTTGGAAACAAAGAGTGAGACCAATGCAGGTGGCACCTTTTCGAAGCTTACCATGTGCAGAAGAGGTCCAGCAGCACTTTTCATTCCTGGCCCTCTCCCTGTGGTAGGAGAGTCCAATCATTCGTGCACTAAAAACTGGGCAGCCGGACGGCCTGGAGCAAGCATCAAGGATGTATTCAAATGCCCTTTTAGGTGGGAAAGCAAGGAGTGAGAGCAATACAGGTGGCACCGTTGCAAAGCTTTCCGTGTGCAGAAGAGGTCCAGCAGCATCTTTCAGTCCTGGCACTTCGCCTGTGGCAGCACAGTCCAATCATTCGTGCACTGAAAACTGGGCAGCAGGACGGCCTGGAGCAGGCATCAAAGATGTATTCAAATGCCCTTTGAGGTTGGAAAGCAAGGAGTGAGAGCAATACAGGTGGCACCTTTGCGAAGCTTACCATGTGCAGAAGAGATCCAGCAGCATCATTCATTTGTGGCTCTTCGCCTGTGGGAGCAGAGTCCAATCATTCGTGCACTGAAAACTGGGCAGCCGGACGGCCTGGAGCAGGCATCAAGGATGTATTCAAATGCACTTTGAGGTGGGAAGCAAGGAGTGAGAGCAATACAGGTGGCACCGTTGCGAAGCTAACCATGTGCAGGAGAGGTTCAGAAGCATCTTTCAGTCCTGGCTCTTCGCCTGTGGGAGCAGAGTCCAATCATTCGTGCACTGACAACTGGGCAGCCGGACGGCCTGGAGCAGGCATCATGGATGTATTCAAATGCACTTTGAGGTGGGAAAGCAAGGAGTGAGAGCAATACAGGTGGCACCTTTTCGAAGCTTACCATGTGCAGAAGAGGTCCAGCAGCACTTTTCATTCCTGGCCCTCTCCCTGTGGTAGGAGAGTCCAATCATTCGTGCATTAAAAACTGGGCAGCCGGACGGCCTGGAGCAGACATCAAGGATGTATTCAAATGCACTTTGAGGTGGGAAAGCAAGGAGTGAGAGCAATACAGGTGGCACCGTTGCGAAGCTTACCGTGTGCAGGAGAGGTCCAGCAGCAACTTTCAGTCCTGGCTCTTCGCCTGTCGGAGCGGAGTCCAAACATTCGTGCCCTGAAACCTTGGCAGCCGGCCAGCCTGGAGCAGGCATCAAGGATGTATTCAAATGCACTTTGAGGTGGGAAAGCAAGGAGTGAGAGCAATACAGGTGGCACCGTTGCGAAGCTTACCATGTGCAGAAGAGGTCCAGCAGCACTTTTCATTCCTGGCCCTCTCCCTGTGGTAGGAGAGTCCAATCATTCGTGCAGTGAAAACTGGGCAGCCTTACGGCCTGGAGCAGGCATCAAGGATGTATTCAAATGCACTTTGAGGTGGAAAAGCAAGGAGTGAGAGCAATACAGGTGTCACCTTTGCGAAGCTTACCATGTGCAGAAGAGATCCAGCAGCATCATTCATTTGTGGCTCTTCGCCTGTGGGAGCAGAGTCCAATCATTAGTGCACTGAAAACTGGGCAGCCGGAGGGCCTGGAGCGGGCATCAAGGATGTATTCAAATGCACTCTGAGGTGGGAAACAAGGAGTGAGACCAATGCAGGTGGCACCGTTTCGAAGCTTACCGTGTGCAGAAGAGATCCAGCAGCATCTTTCAGTCCTGGCACTTCGCCTGTGGCAGCAGAGTCCAATCATTCGTGCCCTGAAAACTGGGCAGCCGGCCAGCCTGGAGCAGGCATCAAGGATGTATTCAAATGCCCTTGGAGGTGGGAAAGCAAGAAGTGAGAGCAATACAGGTGGCACCGTTGCAAAGCTTTCTGTGTGCAGAAGAGGTCCAGCAGCATCTTTCAGTCCTGGCACTTCGCCTGTGTAAGCAGAGTCCAATCATTCGTACACTGAAAACTGGGCAGCCGGACGGCCTGGAGCAGGCATCAAGGATGTATTCAAATGCACTTTGAGGTGGGAAATCAAGGAGTGAGAGCAATACAGGTGGCACCGTTGCGAAGCTTACCGTGTGCAGGAGAGGTCCAGCAGCAACTTTCAGTCCTGGCTCTTCGCCTGTGGCAGCAGAGTCCAATCATTCGCGCACTGACAACTGGGCAGCCGGACGGCCTGGAGCAGGCATCATGGATGTATTCAAATGCACTTTGAGGTGGGAAAGCAAGGAGTGTGAGCAATACAGGTGGCACCTTTGCGAAGCTTACCATGTGCAGAAGAGATCCAGCAGCATCATTCATTTGTGGCTCTTCGCCTGTGGGAGCAGAGTCCAATCATTCGTGCACTGAAAACTGGGCAGCCGGACGGCCTGGAGCAGGAATCAAAGATATATTCAAATGCACTTTGAGGTGGGAAACAAGGAGTGAGACCAATGCAGGTGGCACCGTTGCGAAGCTTACCGTATGCAGAAGAGATCCAGCAGCATCTTTCAGTCCTGGCACTTCGCCTGTGGGAGCAGAGTGCAATCATTCGTGCACTGAAAATTTGGCAGCAGGCCAGCCTGGAGCAGGCATCAAGGATGTATTCAAATGCCCTTGGAGGTGGGAAAGCAAGGAGTGAGAGCAATAAAGGTGGCACCTTTGCAAAGCTTACCATGTGCAGAAGAGGTCCAGCAGCACTTTTCATTCCTGGCCCTTTCCCTGTGGAAGCAGAGTGCAATCATTCGTGCACTGAAAACTGGGCGGCCGGACGGCCTGGAGCAGGCAGCAAGGATGTATTCAAATGCCCGTTGAGGTGGGAAAGCAACGAGTGAGAGCAATACAGGTGTCACCGTTGCAAAGCTTACCGTATGCAGAAGAGATCCAGCAGCATCTTTCAGTCCTGGCTCTTCGCCTGTGGGAGCAGAGTCCAATCATTCGTGCACTGAAAATTGGGCAGCCGGACGGCCTGGAGCAGGCATCAAGGATGTATTCAAATGCACTTTGAGGTGGGAAAGCAAGGAGTGAGAGCAGTACAGGTGGCACCGTTGCGAAGCTTACCATGTGCAGGAGAGGTTCAGAAGCATCTTTCAGTCCTGGCTCTTCGCCTGTGGGAGCAGAGTAAAATCATTCGTGCACTGAAAACTGGGCAGCCGGACGGCCTGGAGCAGGCATCATGGATGTATTCAAATGCACTTTGAGGTGGGAAAGCAAGGAGTGAGAGCAATACAGGTGGCACCTTTGCGAAGCTTACCATGTGCAGAAGAGATCCAGCAGCATCATTCATTTGTGGCTCTTCGCCTGTGGCAGGAGAGTCCAATCATTCGTGCACTGAAAACTGGGCAGCCGGACGGCCTGGAGCAGGCATCAAGGATGTATTCAAATGCACTTTGAGGTTGGAAACAAGGAGTGAGACCAATGCAGGTGGCACCGTTGCGAAGCTTGCCGTGTGCAGAACAGATCCAGCAGCATGTTTTAGCACTGGCTCTTCCCTGTGGCAGCAGAGTCCAATCATTCGTGCACTGAAAACTGGGCAGCCGGACGGCCTGGAGCAGGCATCAAGGATGTATTCAAATGCACTTTGAGGTTGGAAACAAGGAGTGAGACCAATGCAGGTGGCACCTTTTCGAAGCTTACCATGTGCAGAAGAGGTCCAGCAGCACTTTTCATTCCTGGCCCTCTCCCTGTGGTAGGAGAGTCCAATCATTCGTGCACTAAAAACTGGGCAGCCGGACGGCCTGGAGCAGGCATCAAGGATGTATTCATATGCACTTTGAGGTGGGAAAGCAAGGAGTGAGAGCAATACAGGTGGCACCTTTGCGAAGCTTACCATGTGCAGACGAGATCCAGCAGCATCATTCATTTGTGGCTCTTCGCCTGTGGGAGCAGAGTCCAATCATTCGTGCACTGAAAACTGGGCAGCCGGACGGCCTGGAGCAGGCATCAAGGATGTATTCAAATGCACTTTGAGGTGGGAAATCAAGGAGTGAGAGCAATACAGGTGGCACCGTTGCGAAGCTTACCGTGTGCAGGAGAGGTCCAGCAGCAACTTTCAGTCCTGGCTCTTTGCCTGTCGGAGCGGAGTCCAAACATTCGTGCCCTGAAACCTGGGCAGCCGGCCAGCCTGGAGCAGGCATCAAGGATGTATTCAAATGCACTTTGAGGTGGGAAAGCAAGAAGTGAGAGTAATACAGGTGGCACCATTGCGAAGCTTACCGTGTGCAGGAGAGGTCCAGCAGCAACTTTCAGTCCTGGCTCTTCGCCTGTCGGTGCGGAGTCCAAACATTCGTGCCCTGAAACCTGGGCAGCCGGCCAGCCTGGAGCAGGCATCAAGGATGTATTCAAATGCACTTTGAGGTGGGAAAGCAAGGAGTGAGAGCAATACAGGTGGCACCGTTGCGAAGCTTACCATGTGCAGGAGAGGCTCAGAAGCATCTTTCAGTCCTGGCTCTTCGCCTGTGGGAGCAGAGTCCAATCATTCGTGCACTGAAAACTGGGCAGCCGGACGGCCTGGAGCAGGCATCATGGATGTATTCAAATGCACTTTGAGGTGGAAAAGCAAGGAGTGAGAGCAATACAGGTGGCACCTTTGCGAAGCTTACCATGTGCAGAAGAGATCCAGCAGCATCATTCATTTGTGGCTCTTCGCCTGTGGGAGCAGAGTCCAATCATTCGTGCACTGAAAACTGGGCAGCTGGACGGCCTGGACCAGGCATCAAGGTTGTATTCAAATGCACTTTGAGGTGGGAAACAAGGACTGAGACCAATGCAGGTGGCACCGTTGCGAAGCTTGCCGTGTGCAGAACAGATCCAGCAGCATGTTGTAGCACTGGCTCTTCCCTGTGGCAGCAGAGTCCAATCATTCGTGCAATGAAAACTGGGCAGCCGGACGGCCTGGAGCAGGCATCAAGGATGTATTCAAATGCACTTTGAGGTTGGAAACAAGGAGTGAGACCAATGCAGGTGGCACCTTTTCGAAGCTTACCATGTGCAGAAGAGGTCCAGCAGCACTTTTCATTCCTGGCCCTCTCCCTGTGGTAGGAGAGTCCAATCATTCGTGCACTAAAAACTGGGCAGCCGGACGGCCTGGAGCAGGCATCAAGGATGTATTCATATGCACTTTGAGGTGGGAAAGCAAGGAGTGAGAGCAATACAGGTGGCACCTTTGCGAAGCTTACCATGTGCAGACGAGATCCAGCAGCATCATTCATTTGTGGCTCTTCGCCTGTGGGAGCAGAGTCCAATCATTCGTGCACTGAAAACTGGGCAGCCGGACGGCCTGGAGCAGGCATCAAGGATGTATTCAAATGCACTTTGAGGTGGGAAATCAAGGAGTGAGAGCAATACAGGTGGCACCGTTGCGAAGCTTACCGTGTGCAGGAGAGGTCCAACAGCAACTTTCAGTCCTGGCTCTTCGCCTGTCGGAGCGGAGTCCAAACATTCGTGCCCTGAAACCTGGGCAGCCGGCCAGCCTGGAGCAGGCATCAAGGATGTATTCAAATGCACTTTGAGGTGGGAAAGCAAGGAGTGAGAGCAATACAGGTGGCACCGTTGCGAAGCTCACCGTGTGCAGAAGAGGTCCAGCAGCACTTTTCATTCCTGGCCCTCTCCCTGTGGTAGGAGAGTCCAATCATTCGTGCACTGAAAACTGGGCAGCCTTACGGCCTGGAGCAGGCATCAAGGATGTATTCAAATGCACTTTGAGGTGGGAAAGCAAGAAGTGAGAGCAATACAGGTGGCACCTTTGCGAAGCTTACCGTGTGCAGAACAGATCCAGCAGCATCATTCATTTGTGGCTCTTCGCCTGTGGCAGGAGAGTCCAATCATTCGTGCACTGAAAACTGGGCAGCCGGACGGCCTGGAGCAGGCATCAAGGATGTATTCAAATGCACTTTGAGGTGGGAAACAAGGAGTGAGACCAATGCAGGTGGCACCGTTGCGAAGCTTACAGTGTGCAGAACAGATCCAGCAGCATGTTTTAGCACTGGCCCTTCGCCTGTGGCAGGAGAGTCCAATCATTCGTGCACTGAAAACTGGGCAGCCGGCCAGCCTGGAGCAGGCATCAAGGATGTATTCAAATGCACTTTGAGGTGAAAAAGCAAGGAGTGAGAGCAATACAGGTGGCACCTTTGCGAAGCTTACCATGTGCAGAAGAGATCCAGCAGCATCTTTCAGTCCTGGCACTTCGCCTGTGGGAGCAGAGTCCAATCATTCGTGCACTGAAAACTGGGCAGCTGGACGGCCTGGAGCAGGCATCAAGGATGTATTCAAATGCACTTTGAGGTGGGAAACAAGGACTGAGACCAATGCAGGTGGCACCGTTGCGAAGCTTACAGTGTGCAGAACAGATCCAGCAGCATGTTTTAGCACTGGCTCTTCCCTGTGGCAGCAGAGTCCAATCATTCGTGCAATGAAAACTGGGCAGCCGGACGGCCTGGAGCAGGCATCAAGGATGTATTCAAATGCCCTTTGAGGTGGGAAAGCAAGGAGTGAGAGCAATACAGGTGGCACCGTTGCGAAGCTTACCGTGTGCAGGAGAGGTCCAGCAGCAACTTTCAGTCCTGGCTCTTCGCCTGTCGGAGCGGAGTCCAAACATTCGTGCCCTGAAACCTGGGCAGCCGGCCAGCCTGGAGCAGGCATCAAGGATGTATTCAAATGCACTTTGAGGTGGGAAAGCAAGGAGTGAGAGCAATACAGGTGGCACCGTTGCGAAGCTTACCATGTGCAGAAGAGGTCCAGCAGCACTTTTCATTCCTGGCCCTCTCCCTGTGGTAGGAGGGTCCAATCATTCGTGCACTGAAAACAGGGCAGCCTTACGGCCTGGAGCAGGCATCAAGGATGTATTCAAATGCACTTTGAGGTGGGAAAGCAAGAAGTGAGAGCAATACATGTGGCACCGTTGCGAAGCTTACCGTGTGCAGGAGAGGTCCAGCAGCAACTTTCAGTCCTGGCTCTTCGCTTGTGGGAGCAGAGTCCAATCATTCGTGCACTGACAACTGGGCAGCCGGACAGCCTGGAGCAGGCATCATGGATGTATTCAAATGCACTTTGAGGTGGGAAAGCAAGGAGTGAGAGCAATACAGGTGGCACCTTTGCGAAGCTTACCATGTGCAGAAGAGATCCAGCAGCATCATTCATTTGTGGCTCTTCGCCTGTGGCAGGAGAGTCCAATCATTCGTGCACTGAAAACTGGGCAGCCGGACGGCCTGGAGCAGGCATCAAGGATGTATTCAAATGCACTTTGAGGTGGGAAACAAGGAGTGAGACCAATGCAGGTGGCAACTTTGCAAAGCTTACAATGTGCAGAAGAGGTCCAGCAGCACTTTTCATTCCTGGCCCTTTCCCTGTGGAAGCAGAGTGCAATCATTCGTGCACTGAAAACTGGGCAGCCGGACGGCGTGGAGCAGGCATCAAGGATGTATTCAAATGCACTTTGAGGTGGGAAATCAAGGAGTGAGAGCAATACAGGTGGCACCATTGCGAAGCTTACCGTGTGCAGGAGAGGTCCAGCAGCAACTTTCAGTCCTGGCTCTTCGCCTGTCGGAGCGGAGTCCAAACATTCGTGCCCTGAAACCTGGACAGCCGGCCAGCCTGGAGCAGGCATCAAGGATGTATTCAAATGCACTTTGAGGTGGGAAAGCATGGAGTGAGAGCAATACAGGTGGCACCTTTTCGAAGCTTACCATGTGCAGAAGAGATCCAGCAGCATCATTCATTTGTGGCTCTTCGCCTGTGGGAGCAGAGTCCAATCATTCGTGCACTGAAAACTGGGCAGCCGGCCAGCCTGGAGCAGGCATCAAGGATGTATTCAAATGCACTTTGAGGTGGGAAAGCAAGGAGTGAGAGCAATACAGGTGGCACCTTTGCGAAGCTTACCATGTGCAGAAGAGATCCAGCAGCATCATTCAGTCCTGGCACTTCGCCTGTGGGAGCTGAGTCCAATCATTCGTGCACTGAAAACTAGGCAGCTGGACGGCCTGGAGCAGGCATCAAGGATGTATTCAAATGCACTTTGAGGTGGGAAACAAGGACTGAGACCAATGCAGGTGGCACCGTTGCGAAGCTTACCGTATGCAGAAGAGATCCAGCAGCATCTTTCAGTCCTGGCTCTTCCCTGTGGCAGCAGAGTCCAATCATTCGTGCACTGAAAACTGGGCAGCCGGACGGCCTGGAGCAGGCATCAAGGATGTATTCAAATGCACTTTGAGGTTGGAAACAAGGAGTGAGACCAATGTAGGTGGCACCGTTGCGTAGCTTACAGTGTGCCGAAGAGATCCAGCAGCATCTTTCCGTCCTGGCTCTTCGCCTGTGGCAGGAGAGTCCAATCATTCGTGCACTGAAAACTGGGCAGCCGGACGGCCTGGAGCAGGCATCAAGGATGTATTCAAATGCCCTTTGAGGTGGGAAAGCAAGGAGTGAGAGCAATACAGGTGGCACCGTTGCGAAGTTTACCGCGTGCAGAAGAGGTCCGGCAGCATCTTTCAGTCCTGGCACTTCGCCTGTGGGAGCAGAGTGCAATCATTCGTGCACTGAAAGTTTGGCAGCCGGCCAGCCTGGAGCAGGCATCAAGGATGTATTCAAATGCCCTTGGAGGTGGGAAAGCAAGGAGTGAGAGCAATAAAGGTGGCACCTTTGCGAAGCTTACCATGTGCAGAGGAGATCCAGCAGCATCATTCATTTGTGGCTCTTTGCCTGTGGGAGCAGAGTCCAATCATTCGTGCACCGATAACTGGGCAGCCGGACGGCCTGGGGCAGGCATCAAGGATGTATTCAAATGCACTTTGAGGTGGGAAAGCAAGGAGTGAGAGCAATACAGGTGGCACCGTTGCGAAGCTTACCGTGTGCAGAACAGATCCAGCAGCATGTTTTAGCACTGGCTCTTCGCCTGTGGCAGCAGAGTCCAATCATTCGTGCACTGAAAACTGGGCAGCCGGACGGCATGGAGCAGGCATCAAGGATGTATTCAAATGCACTTTGAGGTTGGAAACAAGGAGTGAGACCAATGCAGGTGGTAACTTTGCAAAGCTTACCATGTGCAGAAGAGGTCCAGCAGCACTTTTCATTCCTGGCCCTTTCCCTGTGGAAGCAGAGTGCAATCATTCGTGCACTGAAAACTGGGCGGCCGGACGGCCTGGAGCAGGCATCAAGGATGTATTCAAATGCCCGTTGAGGTGGGAAAGCAAGGAGTGAGAGCAATACAGGTGTCACCGTTGCAAAGCTTACCGTATGCAGAAGAGATCCAGCAGCATCTTTCAGTCCTGGCTCTTCGCCTGTGGGAGCAGAGTCCAATCATTCGTGCACTGAAAATTGGGCAGCCGGACGGCCTAGAGCAGGCATCAAGGATGTATTCAAATGCACTTTGAGGTGGGAAAGCAAGGAGTGAGAGCAATACAGGTGGCCCCTTTTCGAAGCTTACCATGTGCAGAAGAGATCCAGCAGCATCATTCATTTGTGGCTCTTCGCCGGTGGGAGCAGACTCCAATCATTCGTGCACTGAAAACTGGGCAGCCTTACGGCCTGGAGCGGGCATCAAGGATGTATTCAAATGCACTTTGAGGTGGGAAAGCAAGGAGTGAGAGCAATACAGGTGGCACCGTTGCGAAGCTTACCGTGTGCAGAAGAGATCCAGCAGCATCTTTCTCTCCTGGCACTTCGCCTGTGGGAGCAGAGTGCAATCATTCGTGCACTGAAAACTTGGCAGCCGGCCAGCCTGGAGCAGGCATCAAGGATGTATTCAAATGCCCTTGGAGGTGGGAAAGCAAGGAGTGAGAGCAATACAGGTGGCACCGTTTCAAATCTTTCTCTTTGCAGAAGAGGTCCAGCAGCACTTTTCATTCCTGGCCCTTTCCCTGTGGAAGCAGAGTCCAATCATTCGTGCACTGAAAATTGGGCAGCCGGACGGCCTGGAGCAGGCATCAAGGATGTATTCAAATGCACTTTGAGGTGGGAAAGCAAGGAGTGAGAGCAATACAGGTGGCACCGTTGCGAAGCTTACCGTGTGCAGGAGAGGTTCAGCAGCATCTTTCAGTCCTGGCTCTTCGCCTGTGGGAGCAGAGTCCAATCATTCGTGCACTGAAAATTGGGCAGCCGGACGGCCTCGAGCAGGCATCAAGGATGTATTCAAATGCACTTTGAGGTGGGAAATCAAGTAGTGAGAGCAATACAGGTGGCACCGTTGCGAAGCTTACCGTGTGCAGGAGAGGTTCAGCAGCATCTTTCAGTCCTGGCTCTTCGCCTGTGGGAGCAGAGTCCAATCATTCGTGCACTGAAAACTGGGCAGCCGGACGGCCTGGAGCAGGCATCAAGGATGTATTCAAATGCACTTTGAGGTGGGAAAGCAAGGAGTGAGAGCAATACAGGTGGCACCTTTGCGAAGCTTACCATGTGCAGAAGTGATCCAGCAGCATCTTTCAGTCCTGGCACTTCGCCTGTGGGAGCAGAGTCCAATCATTCGTGCACTGACAACTGGGCAGCTGGACGGCCTGGAGCAGGCATCAAGGATGTATTCAAATGCACTTTGAGGTGGGAAACAAGGACTGAGACCAATGCAGGTGGCACCGTTGCGAAGCTTGCCGTGTGCAGAACAGATCCAGCAGCATGTTTTAGCACTGGCTCTTCCCTGTGGCAGCAGAGTCCAATCATTCGTGCACTGAAAACTGGGCAGCCGGAAGGCCTGGAGCAGGCATCAAGGATGAATTCAAATGCACTTTGAGGTCGGAAACAAGGAGTGAGACCAATGCAGGTGGCACCTTTTCGAAGCTTACCATGTGCAGAAGAGGTCCAGCAGCACTTTTCATTCCTGGCCCTCTCCCTGTGGTAGGAGAGTCCAATCATTCGTGCACTAAAAACTGGGCAGCCGGACGGCCTGGAGCAGGCATCAAGGATGTATTCATATGCACTTTGAGGTGGGAAAGCAAGGAGTGAGAGCAATACAGGTGGCACCTTTGCGAAGCTTACCATGTGCAGACGAGATCCAGAAGCATCATTCATTTGTGGCTCTTCGCCTGTGGGAGCAGAGTCCAATCATTCGTGCACTGAAAACTGGGCAGCCGGACGGCCTGGAGCAGGCATCAAGGATGTATTCAAATGCACTTTGAGGTGGGAAAGCAAGGAGTGAGAGCAATACAGGTGGCACCTTTGCGAAGCTTACCATGTGCAGAAGAGATCCAGCAGCATCATTCAGTCCTGGCACTTCGCCTGTGGGAGCTGAGTCCAATCATTCGTGCACTGAAAACTGGGCAGCTGGACGGCCTGGAGCAGGCATCAAGGATGTATTCAAATGCACTTTGAGGTGGGAAACAAGGACTGAGACCAATGCAGGTGGCACCGTTGCGAAGCTTGCCGTATGCAGAAGAGATCCAGCAGCATCTTTCAGTCCTGGCTCTTCCCCTGTGGGAGCAGAGTCCAATCATTCGTGCACTGAAAATTGGGCAGCCAGACGGCCTGGAGCAGGCATCAAGGATGTATTCAAATGCACTTTGAGGTGGGAAAGCAAGGAGTGAGAGCAATACAGGTGGCACCTTTGCGAAGCTTACCATGTGCAGAAGAGATCCAGCAGCATCATTCATTTGTGGCTCTTCGCCTGTGGGAGCAGAGTCCAATCATTCATGCACTGAAAACTGGGCAGCCGGACGGCCTGGAGCAGGCATCAAGGATGTATTCAAATGCACTTTGAGGTGGGAAAGCAAGGAGTGAGAGCAATACAGGTGGCACCGTTGCGAAGCTTACCGTGTGCAGGAGAGGTCCAGCAGCAACTTTCAGTCCTGGCTCTTCGCCTGTCGGAGCGGAGTCCAAACATTCGTGCCCTGAAACTTGGGCAGCCGGCCAGCCTGGAGCAGGCATCAAGGATGTATTCAAATGCACTTTGAGGTGGGAAAGCAAGGAGTGAGAGCAATACAGGTGGCACCGTTGCGAAGCTTACCATGTGCAGAAGAGGTCCAGCAGCACTTTTCATTCCTGGCCCTCTCCCTGTGGTAGGAGAGTCCAATCATTCGTGCACTGAAAACTGGGCAGCCTTACGGCCTGGAGCAGGCATCAAGGATGTATTCAAATGCACTTTGAGGTGGGAAAGCAAGGAGTGAGAGCAATACAGGTGGCACCTTTGCGAAGCTTACCATGTGCAGAAGAGATCCAGCAGCATCTTTCAGTCCTGGCTCTTCGCCTGCGGCAGCAGAGTCCAATCATTCGTGCACTGAAAACTGGGCAGCCGGACGGCCTGGAGCGGGCATCAAGGATGTATTCAAATGCACTTTTAGTTGGGAAACAAGGAGTGAGACCAATGCAGGTGGCACCGTTGCGAAGCTTAACCTATGCAGAAGAGATCCAGCAGCATGTTTTAGCACTGGCCCTTCGCCTGTGGCAGCAGAGTCCAATCATTCGTGCACTGAAAACTGGGCAGCCGGCCAGCCTGGAGTAGGCATCAAGGATGTATTCAAATGCCCTTTGAGGTGGGAAAGCAAGAAGTGAGAGCAATACAGGTGGCACCATTGCAAAGCTTTCTGTGTGCAGAAGAGGTCCAGCAGCATCTTTCAGTCCTGGCACTTCGCCTGTGTAAGCAGAGTCCAATCATTCGTGCACTGAAAACTGGGCAGCAGGACGGCCGGGAGCAGGCATCAAGGATGTATTCAAATGCACTTTGAGGTGGGAAAGCAAGGAGTGAGAGCAATACAGGTGGCACCTTTGCGAAGCTTACCATGTGCAGAAGAGATCCAGCAGCATCATTCATTTGTGGCTCTTCGCCTGTGGGAGCAGAGTCCAATCATTCGTGCACTGAAAACTGGGCAGCCGGACGGCATGGAGCAGGCATCAAGGATGTATTCAAATGCACTTTGAGGTGGGAAATAAAGGAGTGAGAGCAATACAGGTGGCACCGTTGCGAAGCTTACCGTGTGCAGGAGAGGTCCAGCAGCAACTTTCAGTCCTGGCTCTTCGCCTGTGGGAGCAGAGTCCAATCATTCGTGCACTGAAAACTGGGCAGCCGGACAGCCTGGAGCAGGCATCATGGATGTATTCAAATGCACTTTGAGGTGGGAAAGCAAGGAGTGAGAGCAATACAGGTGGCACCTTTGCGAAGCTTACCATGTGCAGAAGAGAATCAGCAGCATCATTCATTTGTGGCTCTTCGCCTGTGGCAGGAGAGTCCAATCATTCGTGCACTGAAAACTGGGCAGCCGGACGGCCTGGAGCAGGCATCAAGGATGTATTCAAATGCACTTTGAGGAGGGAAACAAGGACTGAGACCAATGCAGATGGCACCATTGCGAAGCTTACAGTGTGCAGAACAGATCCAGCAGCATGTTTTAGCACTGGCCCTTCGCCTGTGGGAGCAGAGTCCAATCATTCGTGCACTGAAAACTGGGCAGCCGGACGGCCTGGAGCAGGCATCAAGGATGTATTCAAATGCACTTTGAGGTTGGAAACAAGGAGTGAGACCAATGCAGGTGGCAACTTTGCAAAGCTTACCATGTGTAGAAGAGGTCCAGCAGCACTTTTCATTCCTGGCCCTTTCCCTGTGGAAGCAGAGTGCAATCATTCGTGCACTGAAAACTGGGCAGCCGGACGGCGTGGAGCAGGCATCAAGGATGTATTCAAATGCACTTTGAGGTGGGAAATCAAGGAGTGAGAGCAATACAGGTGGCACCATTGCGAAGCTTACCGTGTGCAGGAGAGGTCCAGCAGCAACTTTCAGTCCAGGCTCTTCGCCTGTCGGAGCGGAGTCCAAACATTCGTGCCCTGAAACCTGGACAGCCGGCCAGCCTGGAGCAGGCATCAAGGATGTATTCAAATGCACTTTGAGGTGGGAAAGCAAGGAGTGAGAGCAATACAGGTGGCACCGTTGCGAAGCTTACCATGTGCAGGAGAGGTTCAGCAGCATCTTTCAGTCCTGGCTCTTCGCCTGTGGGAGCAGAGTCCAATCATTCGTGCACTGAAAACTGGGCAGCCGGACGGCCTGGAGCAGGCATCAAGGATGTATTCAAATGCACTTTGAGGTGGGAAAGCAAGGAGTAAGAGCAATACAGGTGGCACCTTTGCGAAGCTTACCATGTGCAGAAGAGATCCAGCAGCATCATTCAGTCCTGGCACTTCGCCTGTGGGAGCAGAGTCCAATCATTCGTGCACTGAAAACTGGGCAGCTGGACGGCCTGGAGCAGGCATCAAGGATGTATTCAAATGCACTTTGAGGTGGGAAACAAGGACTGAGACCAATGCCGGTGGCACCGTTGCGAAGCTTACCGTATGCAGAAGATATCCAGCAGCATCTTTCAGTCCTGGCTCTTCGCCTGTGGGAGCAGAGTGCAATCATTCGTGCACTGAAAATTGGGCAGCCAGACGGCCTGGAGCAGGCATCAAGGATGTATTCAAATGCACTTTGAGGTGGGAAAGCAAGGAGTGAGAGCAATACAGGTGGCACCTTTGCGAAGCTTACCATGTGCAGAAGAGATCCAGCAGCATCATTCATTTGTGGCTCTTCGCCTGTGGGAGCAGAGTCCAATCATTCGTGCACTGAAAACTGGGCAGCCGGACGGCCTGGAGCAGGCATCAAGGATGTATTCAAATGCACTTTGAGGTGGGAAATCAAGGAGTGAGACCAATACAGGTGGCACCGTTGCGAAGCTTACCGTGTGCAGGAGAGGTCCAGCAGCAACTTTCAGTCCTGGCTCTTTGCCTGTCGGAGCGGAGTCCAAACATTCGTGCCCTGAACCTGGGCAGCCGGCCAGCCTGGAGCAGGCATCAAGGATGTATTCAAATGCACTTTGAGGTGGGAAAGCAAGGAGTGAGAGCAATACAGGTGGCACCGTTGCGAAGCTTACCATGTGCAGAAGAGGTCCAGCAGCACTTTTCATTCCTGGCCCTCTCCCTATGGTAGGAGAGTCCAATCATTCGTGCACTGAAAACTGGGCAGCCTTACGGCCTGGAGCAGGCATCAAGGATGTATTCAAATGCACTTTGAGGTGGAAAAGCAAGGAGTGAGAGCAATACATGTGGCACCTTTGCGAAGCTTACCATGTGCAGAAGAGATCCAGCAGCATCATTCATTTGTGGCTCTTCGCCTGTGGGAGCAGAGTCCAATCATTCGTGCACTGAAAACTAGGCAGCTGGACGGCCTGGAGCAGGCATCAAGGATGTATTCAAATGCACTTTGAGGTGGGAAACAAGGACTGAGACCAATGCAGGTGGCACCGTTGCGAAGCTTACCGTATGCAGAAGAGATCCAGCAGCATCTTTCAGTCCTGGCTCTTCCCTGTGGCAGCAGAGTCCAATCATTCGTGCACTGAAAACTGGGCAGCCGGACGGCCTGGAGCAGGCATCAAGGATGTATTCAAATGCACTTTGAGGTTGGAAACAAGGAGTGAGACCAATGTAGGTGGCACCGTTGCGTAGCTTACAGTGTGCCGAAGAGATCCAGCAGCATCTTTCCGTCCTGGCTCTTCGCCTGTGGCAGGAGAGTCCAATCATTCGTGCACTGAAAACTGGGCAGCCGGACGGCCTGGAGCAGGCATCAAGGATGTATTCAAATGCCCTTTGAGGTGGGAAAGCAAGGAGTGAGAGCAATACAGGTGGCACCGTTGCGAAGTTTACCGCGTGCAGAAGAGGTCCGGCAGCATCTTTCAGTCCTGGCACTTCGCCTGTGGGAGCAGAGTGCAATCATTCGTGCACTGAAAGTTTGGCAGCCGGCCAGCCTGGAGCAGGCATCAAGGATGTATTCAAATGCCCTTGGAGGTGGGAAAGCAAGGAGTGAGAGCAATAAAGGTGGCACCTTTGCGAAGCTTACCATGTGCAGAGGAGATCCAGCAGCATCATTCATTTGTGGCTCTTTGCCTGTGGGAGCAGAGTCCAATCATTCGTGCACCGATAACTGGGCAGCCGGACGGCCTGGGGCAGGCATCAAGGATGTATTCAAATGCACTTTGAGGTGGGAAAGCAAGGAGTGAGAGCAATACAGGTGGCACCGTTGCGAAGCTTACCGTGTGCAGAACAGATCCAGCAGCATGTTTTAGCACTGGCTCTTCGCCTGTGGCAGCAGAGTCCAATCATTCGTGCACTGAAAACTGGGCAGCCGGACGGCATGGAGCAGGCATCAAGGATGTATTCAAATGCACTTTGAGGTTGGAAACAAGGAGTGAGACCAATGCAGGTGGTAACTTTGCAAAGCTTACCATGTGCAGAAGAGGTCCAGCAGCACTTTTCATTCCTGGCCCTTTCCCTGTGGAAGCAGAGTGCAATCATTCGTGCACTGAAAACTGGGCGGCCGGACGGCCTGGAGCAGGCATCAAGGATGTATTCAAATGCCCGTTGAGGTGGGAAAGCAAGGAGTGAGAGCAATACAGGTGTCACCGTTGCAAAGCTTACCGTATGCAGAAGAGATCCAGCAGCATCTTTCAGTCCTGGCTCTTCGCCTGTGGGAGCAGAGTCCAATCATTCGTGCACTGAAAATTGGGCAGCCGGACGGCCTAGAGCAGGCATCAAGGATGTATTCAAATGCACTTTGAGGTGGGAAAGCAAGGAGTGAGAGCAATACAGGTGGCCCCTTTTCGAAGCTTACCATGTGCAGAAGAGATCCAGCAGCATCATTCATTTGTGGCTCTTCGCCGGTGGGAGCAGACTCCAATCATTCGTGCACTGAAAACTGGGCAGCCTTACGGCCTGGAGCGGGCATCAAGGATGTATTCAAATGCACTTTGAGGTGGGAAAGCAAGGAGTGAGAGCAATACAGGTGGCACCGTTGCGAAGCTTACCGTGTGCAGAAGAGATCCAGCAGCATCTTTCTCTCCTGGCACTTCGCCTGTGGGAGCAGAGTGCAATCATTCGTGCACTGAAAACTTGGCAGCCGGCCAGCCTGGAGCAGGCATCAAGGATGTATTCAAATGCCCTTGGAGGTGGGAAAGCAAGGAGTGAGAGCAATACAGGTGGCACCGTTTCAAATCTTTCTCTTTGCAGAAGAGGTCCAGCAGCACTTTTCATTCCTGGCCCTTTCCCTGTGGAAGCAGAGTCCAATCATTCGTGCACTGAAAATTGGGCAGCCGGACGGCCTGGAGCAGGCATCAAGGATGTATTCAAATGCACTTTGAGGTGGGAAAGCAAGGAGTGAGAGCAATACAGGTGGCACCGTTGCGAAGCTTACCGTGTGCAGGAGAGGTTCAGCAGCATCTTTCAGTCCTGGCTCTTCGCCTGTGGGAGCAGAGTCCAATCATTCGTGCACTGAAAATTGGGCAGCCGGACGGCCTCGAGCAGGCATCAAGGATGTATTCAAATGCACTTTGAGGTGGGAAATCAAGTAGTGAGAGCAATACAGGTGGCACCGTTGCGAAGCTTACCGTGTGCAGGAGAGGTTCAGCAGCATCTTTCAGTCCTGGCTCTTCGCCTGTGGGAGCAGAGTCCAATCATTCGTGCACTGAAAACTGGGCAGCCGGACGGCCTGGAGCAGGCATCAAGGATGTATTCAAATGCACTTTGAGGTGGGAAAGCAAGGAGTGAGAGCAATACAGGTGGCACCTTTGCGAAGCTTACCATGTGCAGAAGTGATCCAGCAGCATCTTTCAGTCCTGGCACTTCGCCTGTGGGAGCAGAGTCCAATCATTCGTGCACTGACAACTGGGCAGCTGGACGGCCTGGAGCAGGCATCAAGGATGTATTCAAATGCACTTTGAGGTGGGAAACAAGGACTGAGACCAATGCAGGTGGCACCGTTGCGAAGCTTGCCGTGTGCAGAACAGATCCAGCAGCATGTTTTAGCACTGGCTCTTCCCTGTGGCAGCAGAGTCCAATCATTCGTGCACTGAAAACTGGGCAGCCGGAAGGCCTGGAGCAGGCATCAAGGATGAATTCAAATGCACTTTGAGGTCGGAAACAAGGAGTGAGACCAATGCAGGTGGCACCTTTTCGAAGCTTACCATGTGCAGAAGAGGTCCAGCAGCACTTTTCATTCCTGGCCCTCTCCCTGTGGTAGGAGAGTCCAATCATTCGTGCACTAAAAACTGGGCAGCCGGACGGCCTGGAGCAGGCATCAAGGATGTATTCATATGCACTTTGAGGTGGGAAAGCAAGGAGTGAGAGCAATACAGGTGGCACCTTTGCGAAGCTTACCATGTGCAGACGAGATCCAGAAGCATCATTCATTTGTGGCTCTTCGCCTGTGGGAGCAGAGTCCAATCATTCGTGCACTGAAAACTGGGCAGCCGGACGGCCTGGAGCAGGCATCAAGGATGTATTCAAATGCACTTTGAGGTGGGAAAGCAAGGAGTGAGAGCAATACAGGTGGCACCTTTGCGAAGCTTACCATGTGCAGAAGAGATCCAGCAGCATCATTCAGTCCTGGCACTTCGCCTGTGGGAGCTGAGTCCAATCATTCGTGCACTGAAAACTGGGCAGCTGGACGGCCTGGAGCAGGCATCAAGGATGTATTCAAATGCACTTTGAGGTGGGAAACAAGGACTGAGACCAATGCAGGTGGCACCGTTGCGAAGCTTGCCGTATGCAGAAGAGATCCAGCAGCATCTTTCAGTCCTGGCTCTTCCCCTGTGGGAGCAGAGTCCAATCATTCGTGCACTGAAAATTGGGCAGCCAGACGGCCTGGAGCAGGCATCAAGGATGTATTCAAATGCACTTTGAGGTGGGAAAGCAAGGAGTGAGAGCAATACAGGTGGCACCTTTGCGAAGCTTACCATGTGCAGAAGAGATCCAGCAGCATCATTCATTTGTGGCTCTTCGCCTGTGGGAGCAGAGTCCAATCATTCATGCACTGAAAACTGGGCAGCCGGACGGCCTGGAGCAGGCATCAAGGATGTATTCAAATGCACTTTGAGGTGGGAAAGCAAGGAGTGAGAGCAATACAGGTGGCACCGTTGCGAAGCTTACCGTGTGCAGGAGAGGTCCAGCAGCAACTTTCAGTCCTGGCTCTTCGCCTGTCGGAGCGGAGTCCAAACATTCGTGCCCTGAAACTTGGGCAGCCGGCCAGCCTGGAGCAGGCATCAAGGATGTATTCAAATGCACTTTGAGGTGGGAAAGCAAGGAGTGAGAGCAATACAGGTGGCACCGTTGCGAAGCTTACCATGTGCAGAAGAGGTCCAGCAGCACTTTTCATTCCTGGCCCTCTCCCTGTGGTAGGAGAGTCCAATCATTCGTGCACTGAAAACTGGGCAGCCTTACGGCCTGGAGCAGGCATCAAGGATGTATTCAAATGCACTTTGAGGTGGGAAAGCAAGGAGTGAGAGCAATACAGGTGGCACCTTTGCGAAGCTTACCATGTGCAGAAGAGATCCAGCAGCATCTTTCAGTCCTGGCTCTTCGCCTGCGGCAGCAGAGTCCAATCATTCGTGCACTGAAAACTGGGCAGCCGGACGGCCTGGAGCGGGCATCAAGGATGTATTCAAATGCACTTTTAGTTGGGAAACAAGGAGTGAGACCAATGCAGGTGGCACCGTTGCGAAGCTTAACCTATGCAGAAGAGATCCAGCAGCATGTTTTAGCACTGGCCCTTCGCCTGTGGCAGCAGAGTCCAATCATTCGTGCACTGAAAACTGGGCAGCCGGCCAGCCTGGAGTAGGCATCAAGGATGTATTCAAATGCCCTTTGAGGTGGGAAAGCAAGAAGTGAGAGCAATACAGGTGGCACCATTGCAAAGCTTTCTGTGTGCAGAAGAGGTCCAGCAGCATCTTTCAGTCCTGGCACTTCGCCTGTGTAAGCAGAGTCCAATCATTCGTGCACTGAAAACTGGGCAGCAGGACGGCCGGGAGCAGGCATCAAGGATGTATTCAAATGCACTTTGAGGTGGGAAAGCAAGGAGTGAGAGCAATACAGGTGGCACCTTTGCGAAGCTTACCATGTGCAGAAGAGATCCAGCAGCATCATTCATTTGTGGCTCTTCGCCTGTGGGAGCAGAGTCCAATCATTCGTGCACTGAAAACTGGGCAGCCGGACGGCATGGAGCAGGCATCAAGGATGTATTCAAATGCACTTTGAGGTGGGAAATAAAGGAGTGAGAGCAATACAGGTGGCACCGTTGCGAAGCTTACCGTGTGCAGGAGAGGTCCAGCAGCAACTTTCAGTCCTGGCTCTTCGCCTGTGGGAGCAGAGTCCAATCATTCGTGCACTGAAAACTGGGCAGCCGGACAGCCTGGAGCAGGCATCATGGATGTATTCAAATGCACTTTGAGGTGGGAAAGCAAGGAGTGAGAGCAATACAGGTGGCACCTTTGCGAAGCTTACCATGTGCAGAAGAGAATCAGCAGCATCATTCATTTGTGGCTCTTCGCCTGTGGCAGGAGAGTCCAATCATTCGTGCACTGAAAACTGGGCAGCCGGACGGCCTGGAGCAGGCATCAAGGATGTATTCAAATGCACTTTGAGGAGGGAAACAAGGACTGAGACCAATGCAGATGGCACCATTGCGAAGCTTACAGTGTGCAGAACAGATCCAGCAGCATGTTTTAGCACTGGCCCTTCGCCTGTGGGAGCAGAGTCCAATCATTCGTGCACTGAAAACTGGGCAGCCGGACGGCCTGGAGCAGGCATCAAGGATGTATTCAAATGCACTTTGAGGTTGGAAACAAGGAGTGAGACCAATGCAGGTGGCAACTTTGCAAAGCTTACCATGTGTAGAAGAGGTCCAGCAGCACTTTTCATTCCTGGCCCTTTCCCTGTGGAAGCAGAGTGCAATCATTCGTGCACTGAAAACTGGGCAGCCGGACGGCGTGGAGCAGGCATCAAGGATGTATTCAAATGCACTTTGAGGTGGGAAATCAAGGAGTGAGAGCAATACAGGTGGCACCATTGCGAAGCTTACCGTGTGCAGGAGAGGTCCAGCAGCAACTTTCAGTCCAGGCTCTTCGCCTGTCGGAGCGGAGTCCAAACATTCGTGCCCTGAAACCTGGACAGCCGGCCAGCCTGGAGCAGGCATCAAGGATGTATTCAAATGCACTTTGAGGTGGGAAAGCAAGGAGTGAGAGCAATACAGGTGGCACCGTTGCGAAGCTTACCATGTGCAGGAGAGGTTCAGCAGCATCTTTCAGTCCTGGCTCTTCGCCTGTGGGAGCAGAGTCCAATCATTCGTGCACTGAAAACTGGGCAGCCGGACGGCCTGGAGCAGGCATCAAGGATGTATTCAAATGCACTTTGAGGTGGGAAAGCAAGGAGTAAGAGCAATACAGGTGGCACCTTTGCGAAGCTTACCATGTGCAGAAGAGATCCAGCAGCATCATTCAGTCCTGGCACTTCGCCTGTGGGAGCAGAGTCCAATCATTCGTGCACTGAAAACTGGGCAGCTGGACGGCCTGGAGCAGGCATCAAGGATGTATTCAAATGCACTTTGAGGTGGGAAACAAGGACTGAGACCAATGCCGGTGGCACCGTTGCGAAGCTTACCGTATGCAGAAGATATCCAGCAGCATCTTTCAGTCCTGGCTCTTCGCCTGTGGGAGCAGAGTGCAATCATTCGTGCACTGAAAATTGGGCAGCCAGACGGCCTGGAGCAGGCATCAAGGATGTATTCAAATGCACTTTGAGGTGGGAAAGCAAGGAGTGAGAGCAATACAGGTGGCACCTTTGCGAAGCTTACCATGTGCAGAAGAGATCCAGCAGCATCATTCATTTGTGGCTCTTCGCCTGTGGGAGCAGAGTCCAATCATTCGTGCACTGAAAACTGGGCAGCCGGACGGCCTGGAGCAGGCATCAAGGATGTATTCAAATGCACTTTGAGGTGGGAAATCAAGGAGTGAGACCAATACAGGTGGCACCGTTGCGAAGCTTACCGTGTGCAGGAGAGGTCCAGCAGCAACTTTCAGTCCTGGCTCTTTGCCTGTCGGAGCGGAGTCCAAACATTCGTGCCCTGAACCTGGGCAGCCGGCCAGCCTGGAGCAGGCATCAAGGATGTATTCAAATGCACTTTGAGGTGGGAAAGCAAGGAGTGAGAGCAATACAGGTGGCACCGTTGCGAAGCTTACCATGTGCAGAAGAGGTCCAGCAGCACTTTTCATTCCTGGCCCTCTCCCTATGGTAGGAGAGTCCAATCATTCGTGCACTGAAAACTGGGCAGCCTTACGGCCTGGAGCAGGCATCAAGGATGTATTCAAATGCACTTTGAGGTGGAAAAGCAAGGAGTGAGAGCAATACATGTGGCACCTTTGCGAAGCTTACCATGTGCAGAAGAGATCCAGCAGCATCATTCATTTGTGGCTCTTCGCCTGTGGGAGCAGAGTCCAATCATTCGTGCACTGAAAACTGGGCAGCCGGACGGCCTGGAGCGGGCATCAAGGATGTATTCAAATGCCCTTTGAGGTGGGAAACAAGGAGTGAGACCAATGCAGGTGGCAACTTTGCAAAGCTTACCGTGTGCAGAAGAGATCCAGCAGCATCTTTCAGTCCTGGCACTTCGCCTGTGGCAGCAGAGTCCAATCATTCGTGCGCTGAAAACTGGGCAGCCGGACGGCCTGGAGCAGGCATCAAGGATGTATTCAAATGCCCTTTGAGGTGGGAAAGCAAGAAGTGAGAGCAATACAGGTGGCACCGTTGCAAAGCTTTCTGTGTGCAGAAGAGGTCCAGCAGCATCTTTCAGTCCTGGCACTTCGCCTGTGTAAGCAGAGTCCAATCATTCGTGCACTGAAAACTGGGCAGCCGGACAGCCTGGAGCAGGCATCATGGATGTATTCAAATGCACTTTGAGGTGGGAAAGCAAGGAGTGAGAGCAATACAGGTGGCACCTTTGCGAAGCTTACCATGTGCAGAAGAGATCCAGCAGCATCATTCATTTGTGGCTCTTCGCCTGTGGGAGCAGAGTCCAATCATTCGTGCACTGAAAACTGGGCAGCCGGACGTCCTGGGGCAGGCATCAAGGATGTATTCAAATGCACTTTGAGGTGGGAAATCAAGGAATGAGAGCAATACAGGTGGCACCGTTGCGAAGCTTACCGTGTGCAGGAGAGGTCCAGCAGCAACTTTCAGTCCTGGCTCTTCGCCTGTGGGAGCAGAGTCCAATCATTCGTGCACTGAAAACTGGGCAGCCGGACAGCCTGGAGCAGGCATCATGGATGTATTCAAATGCACTTTGAGGTGGGAAAGCAAGGAGTGAGAGCAATACAGGTGGCACCTTTGCGAAGCTTACCATGTGCAGAAGAGATCCAGCAGCATCATTCATTTGTGGCTCTTCGCCTGTGGGAGCAGAGTCCAATCATTCGTGCACTGAAAACTGGGCAGCCGGACGGCCTGGAGCAGGCATCAAGAATGTATTCAAATGCACTTTGAGGTGGGAAACAAGGAGTGAGACCAATGCAGGTGGCACCGTTGCGAAGCTTACAGTGTGCAGAACAGATCCAGCAGCATGTTTTAGCACTGGCCCTTCGCCTGTGGCAGGAGAGTCCAATCATTCGTGCACTGAAAACTGGGCAGCCGGACGGCCTGGAGCAGGCATCAAGGATGTATTCAAATGCACTTTGAGGTTGGAAACAAGGAGTGAGACCAATGCAGGTGGCAACTTTGCAAAGGTTACCATGTGCAGAAGAGGTCCAGCAGCACTTTTCATTCCTGGCCCTTTCCCTGTGGGAGCAGAGTGCAATCATTCGTGCACTGAAAACTGGGCAGCCGGACGGCATGGAGCAGGCATCAAGGATGTATTCAAATGCACTTTGAGGTGGGAAACAAGGAGTGAGACCAATGCAGGTGGCACCGTTGCGAAGCTTACCGTATGCAGAAGAGATCCAGCAGCATCTTTCAGTCCTGGCTCTTCGCCTGTGGGAGCTGAGTCCAATCATTCGTGCACTGAAAACTGGGCAGCCGGACGGCCTGGAGCAGGCATCAAGGATGTATTCAAATGCCCTTTGAGGTGGGAAAGCAAGGAGTGAGAGCAATAAAGGTGGCACCGTTGCGAAGTTTACCGCGTGCAGAAGAGGTCCAGCAGCATCTTTCAGTCCTGGCACTTCGCCTGTGGGAGCAGAGTGCAATCATTCCTGCACTGAAAACTTGGCAGCCGGCCAGCCTGGAGCAGGCATCAAGGATGTATTCAAATGCCCTTGGAGGTGGGAAAGCAAGGAGTGAGAGCAATACAGGTGGCACCGTTGCAAAGTTTTCCGTGTGCAGAAGAGGTCCAGCAGCATCTTTCAGTCCTGGCACTTCGCCTGTGGCAGCACAGTCCAATCATTCGTGCACTGAAAACTGGGCAGCCGGACGGCCTGGAGCAGGCATCAAGGATGTATTCAAATGCACTTTGAGGTGGGAAATCAAGGAGTGAGAGCAATACAGGTGGCACCGTTGCGAAGCTTACCGTGTGCAGGAGAGGTCCAGCAGCAACTTTCAGTCCTGGCCCTTTGCCTGTCGGAGCGGAGTCCAAACATTCGTGCCCTGAAACCTGGGCAGCCGGCCAGCCTGGAGCAGGCATCAAGGATGTATTCAAATGCACTTTGAGGTGGGAAAGAAATGACTGAGAGGAATACAGGTGGCACCGTTGCGAAGCTTACTGTGTGCAGAACAGATCCAGCAGCATGTTTTAGCACTGGCTCTTCGCCTGTGGCAGCAGAGTCCAATCATTCGTGCACTGAAAACTGGCCAGCCGGACGGCATGGAGCAGGCATCAAGGATGTATTCAAATGCACTTTGAGGTGGGAAAGCAAGGAGTGAGAGCAATACAGGTGGCACCGTTGCGAAGCTTACCATGTGCAGAAGAGGTCCAGCAGCAGTTTTCATTCCTGGCCCTCTCCCTGTGGTAGGAGAGTCCAATCATTCGTGCACTGAAAACTGGGCAGCCTTACGGCCTGGAGCAGGCATCAAGGATGTATTCAAATGCACTTTGAGGTGCAAAAGCAAGGAGTGAGAGCAATACAGGTGGCACCTTTGCGAAGCTTACCATGTGCAGAAGAGATCCAGCAGCATCATTCATTTGTGGCTCTTCGCCTGTGGGAGCAGAGTCCAATCATTCGTGCACTGAAAACTGGGCAGCCGGACGGCCTGGAGCGGGCATCAAGGATGTATTCAAATGCCCTTTGAGGTGGGAAACAAGGAGTGAGACCAATGCAGGTGGCAACTTTGCAAAGCTTACCGTGCGCAGAAGAGATCCAGCAGCATCTTTCAGTCCTGGCACTTCGCCTGTGGCAGCAGAGTCCAATCATTCGTGCGCTGAAAACTGGGCAGCCGGACGGCCTGGAGCAGGCATCAAGGATGTATTCAAATGCCCTTTGAGGTGGGAAAGCAAGGAGTGAGAGCAATACAGGTGGCACCTTTGCGAAGCTTACCATGTGCAGAAGAGATCCAGCAGCATCATTCATTTGTGGCTCTTCGCCTGTGGGAGCAGAGTCCAATCATTCGTGCACTGAAAACTGGGCAGCCGGACGGCCTGGAGCAGGCATCAAGGATGTATTCAAATGCACTTTGAGGTGGGAAATCAAGGAGTGAGAGCAATACAGGTGGCACCGTTGCGAAGCTTACCGTGTGCAGGAGAGGTCCAGCACCAACTTTCAGTCCTGGCTCTTCGCCTGTGGGAGCAGAGTCCAATCATTCGTGCACTGAAAACTGGGCAGCCGGCCAGCCTGGAGCAGGCATCATGGATGTATTCAAATGCACTTTGGGTTGGGAAAGCAAGGAGTGAGAGCAATACAGGTGGCACCTTTGCGAAGCTTACCATGTGCAGAAGAGATCCAGCAGCATCATTCATTTGTGGCTCTTCGCCTGTGGGAGCAGAGTCCAATCATTCGTGCACTGAAAACTGGGCAGCTGGACGGCCTGGAGCAGGCATCAAGGATGTATTCAAATGCACTTTGAGGTGGGAAAGCAAGGACTGAGACCAATGCAGGTGGCACCGTTGCGAAGCTTACAGTGTGCAGAACAGATCCAGCAGCATGTTTTAGCACTGGCCCTTCGCCTGTGGCAGGAGAGTCCAATCATTCGTGCACTGAAAACTGGGCAGCCGGACGGCCTGGAGCAGGCATCAAGGATGTATTCAAATGCACTTTGAGGTTGGAAACAAGGAGTGAGACCAATGCAGGTGGCAACTTTGCAAAGCTTACCATGTGCAGAAGAGGTCCAGCAGCACTTTTCATTCCTGGCCCTTTCCCTGTGGAAGCAGAGTGCAATCATTCGTGCACTGAAAACTGGGCAGCCGGACGGCGTGGAGCAGGCATCAAGGATGTATTCAAATGCACTTTGAGGTGGGAAATCAAGGAGTGAGAGCAATACAGGTGGCACCGTTGCGAAGCTTCCCGTGTGCAGGAGAGGTCCAGCAGCAACTTTCAGTCCTGGCTCTTCGCCTGCCGGAGCGGAGTACAAACATTCGTGCCCTGAAACCTGGACAGCCGGCCAGCCTGGAGCAGGCATCAAGGATGTATTCAAATGCACTTTGAGGTGGGAAAGCAAGGAGTGAGAGCAATACAGGTGGCACCGTTGCGAAGCTTACCATGTGCAGGAGAGGTTCAGCAGCATCTTTCAGTCCTGGCTCTTCGCCTGTGGGAGCAGAGTCCAATCATTCGTGCACTGAAAACTGGGCGGCCGGACGGCCTGGAGCAGGCATCAAGGATGTATTCAAATGCACTTTGAGGTGGGAAAGCAAGGAGTGAGAGCAATACAGGTGGCACCTTTGCGAAGCTTACCATGTGCAGAAGAGATCCAGCAGCATCATTCAGTCCTGGCACTTCGCCTGTGGGAGCTGAGTCCAATCATTCGTGCACTGAAAACTGGGCAGCTGGACGGCCTGGAGCAGGCATCAAGGATGTATTCAAATGCACTTTGAGGTGGGAAACAAGGACTGAGACCAATGCAGGTGGCACCGTTGTGAAGCTTACCGTATGCAGAAGATATCCAGCAGCATCTTTCAGTCCTGGCTCTTCGCCTGTGGGAGCAGAGTCCAATAATTCGTGCACTGAAAATTGGGCAGCCAGACGGCCTGGAGCAGGCATCAAGGATGTATTCAAATGCACTTTGAGGTGGGAAAGCAAGGAGTGAGAGCAATACAGGTGGCACCTTTGCGAAGCTTACCATGCGCAGAAGAGATCCAGCAGCATCATTCATTTGTGGCTCTTCGCCTGTGGGAGCAGAGTCCAATCATTCGTGCACTGAAAACTGGGCAGCTGGACGGCCTGGAGCAGGCATCAAGGATGTATTCAAATGCACTTTGAGGTGGGAAAGCAAGGACTGAGACCAATGCAGGTGGCACCGTTGCGAAGCTTACAGTGTGCAGAACAGATCCAGCAGCATGTTTTAGCACTGGCCCTTCGCCTGTGGCAGGAGAGTCCAATCATTCGTGCACTGAAAACTGGGCAGCCGGACGGCCTGGAGCAGGCATCAAGGATGTATTCAAATGCACTTTGAGGTTGGAAACAAGGAGTGAGACCAATGCAGGTGGCAACTTTGCAAAGCTTACCATGTGCAGAAGAGGTCCAGCAGCACTTTTCATTCCTGGCCCTTTCCCTGTGGAAGCAGAGTGCAATCATTCGTGCACTGAAAACTGGGCAGCCGGACGGCGTGGAGCAGGCATCAAGGATGTATTCAAATGCACTTTGAGGTGGGAAATCAAGGAGTGAGAGCAATACAGGTGGCACCGTTGCGAAGCTTCCCGTGTGCAGGAGAGGTCCAGCAGCAACTTTCAGTCCTGGCTCTTCGCCTGTCGGAGCGGAGTCCAAACATTCGTGCCCTGAAACCTGGACAGCCGGCCAGCCTGGAGCAGGCATCAAGGATGTATTCAAATGCACTTTGAGGTGGGAAAGCAAGGAGTGAGAGCAATACAGGTGGCACCGTTGCGAAGCTTACCATGTGCAGGAGAGGTTCAGCAGCATCTTTCAGTCCTGGCTCTTCGCCTGTGGGAGCAGAGTCCAATCATTCGTGCACTGAAAACTGGGCGGCCGGACGGCCTGGAGCAGGCATCAAGGATGTATTCAAATGCACTTTGAGGTGGGAAAGCAAGGAGTGAGAGCAATACAGGTGGCACCTTTGCGAAGCTTACCATGTGCAGAAGAGATCCAGCAGCATCATTCAGTCCTGGCACTTCGCCTGTGGGAGCTGAGTCCAATCATTCGTGCACTGAAAACTGGGCAGCTGGACGGCCTGGAGCAGGCATCAAGGATGTATTCAAATGCACTTTGAGGTGGGAAACAAGGACTGAGACCAATGCAGGTGGCACCGTTGTGAAGCTTACCGTATGCAGAAGATATCCAGCAGCATCTTTCAGTCCTGGCTCTTCGCCTGTGGGAGCAGAGTCCAATAATTCGTGCACTGAAAATTGGGCAGCCAGACGGCCTGGAGCAGGCATCAAGGATGTATTCAAATGCACTTTGAGGTGGGAAAGCAAGGAGTGAGAGCAATACAGGTGGCACCTTTGCGAAGCTTACCATGCGCAGAAGAGATCCAGCAGCATCATTCATTTGTGGCTCTTCGCCTGTGGGAGCAGAGTCCAATCATTCGTGCACTGAAAACTGGGCAGCCGGACGGCCTGGAGCAGCCATCAAGGATGTATTCAAATGCACTTTGAGGTGGGAAAGCAAGGAGTGAGAGCAATACAGGTGGCACCGTTGTGAAGCTTACCGTGTGCAGGAGAGGTCCAGCAGCAACTTTCAGTCCTGGCTCTTCGCCTGTCGGAGCGGAGTCCAAACATTCGTGCCCTGAAACCTGGGCAGCCGGCCAGCCTGGAGCAGGCATCAAGGATGTATTCAAATGCACTTTGAGGTGGGAAAGCAAGGAGTGAGAGCAATACAGGTGGCACCGTTGCGAAGCTTACCATGTGCAGAAGAGGTCCAGCAGCACTTTTCATTCCTGGCCCTCTCCCTGTGGTAGGAGAGTCCAATCATTCGTGCACTGAAAACTGGGCAGCAGGACGGCCTGGAGCAGGCATCAAGGATGTATTCAAATGCACTTTGAGGTGGAAAAGCAAGGAGTGAGAGCAATACAGGTGGCACCTTTGCGAAGCTTACCATGTGCAGAAGAGATCCAGCAGCATCATTCATTTGTGGCTCTTCGCCTGTGGGAGCAGAGTCCAATCATTCGTGCACTGAAAACTGGGCAGCCGGACGGCCTGGAGCGGGCATCAAGGATGTATTCAAATGCCCTTTGAGGTGGGAAACAAGGAGTGAGACCAATGCAGGTGGCAACTTTGCAAAGCTTACCGTGTGCAGAAGAGATCCAGCAGCATCTTTCAGTCCTGGCACTTCGCCTGTGGCAGCAGAGTCCAATCATTCGTGCGCTGAAAACTGGGCAGCCGGACGGCCTGGAGCAGGCATCAAGGATGTATTCAAATGCCCTTTGAGGTGGGAAAGCAAGAAGTGAGAGCAATACAGGTGGCACCGTTGCAAAGCTTTCTGTGTGCAGAAGAGGTCCAGCAGCATCTTTCAGTCCTGGCACTTCGCCTGTGGGAGCAGAGTCCAATCATTCGTGCACTGAAAACTGGGCAGCCGGACAGCCTGGAGCAGGCATCATGGATGTATTCAAATGCACTTTGAGGTGGGAAAGCAAGGAGTGAGAGCAATACAGGTGGCACCTTTGCGAAGCTTACCATGTGCAGAAGAGATCCAGCAGCATCATTCATTTGTGGCTCTTCGCCTGTGGGAGCAGAGTCCAATCATTCGTGCACTGAAAACTGGGCAGCCGGACGGCCTGGAGCAGGCATCAAGAATGTATTCAAATGCACTTTGAGGTGGGAAACAAGGAGTGAGACCAATGCAGGTGGCACCGTTGCGAAGCTTACAGTGTGCAGAACAGATCCAGCAGCATGTTTTAGCACTGGCCCTTCGCCTGTGGCAGGAGAGTCCAATCATTCGTGCACTGAAAACTGGGCAGCCGGACGGCCTGGAGCAGGCATCAAGGATGTATTCAAATGCACTTTGAAGTTGGAAACAAGGAGTGAGACCAATGCAGGTGGCAACTTTGCAAAGGTTACCATGTGCAGAAGAGGTCCAGCAGCACTTTTCATTCCTGGCCCTTTCCCTGTGGGAGCAGAGTGCAATCATTCGTGCACTGAAAACTGGGCAGCCGGACGGCATGGAGCAGGCATCAAGGATGTATTCAAATGCACTTTGAGTTGGGAAACAAGGAGTGAGACCAATGCAGGTGGCACCGTTGCGAAGCTTACCGTATGCAGAAGAGATCCAGCAGCATCTTTCAGTCCTGGCTCTTCGCCTGTGGGAGCTGAGTCCAATCATTCGTGCACTGAAAACTGGGCAGCCGGACGGCCTGGAGCAGGCATCAAGGATGTATTCAAATGCCCTTTGAGGTGGGAAAGCAAGGAGTGAGAGCAATAAAGGTGGCACCGTTGCGAAGTTTACCGCGTGCAGAAGAGGTCCAGCAGCATCTTTCAGTCCTGGCACTTCGCCTGTGGGAGCAGAGTGCAATCATTCGTGCACTGAAAACTTGGCAGCCGGCCAGCCTGGAGCAGGCATCAAGGATGTATTCAAATGCCCTTGGAGGTGGGAAAGCAAGGAGTGAGAGCAATACAGGTGGCACCGTTGCAAAGTTTTCCGTGTGCAGAAGAGGTCCAGCAGCATCTTTCAGTCCTGGCACTTCGCCTGTGGCAGCACAGTCCAATCATTCGTGCACTGAAAACTGGGCAGCAGGACGGCCTGGAGCAGGCATCAAGGATGTATTCAAATGCACTTTGAGGTGGGAAAGCAAGGAGTGAGAGCAATACAGGTGGCACCTTTGCGAAGCTTACCATGTGCAGAAGAGATCCAGCAGCATCATTCATTTGTGGCTCTTCGCCTGTGGGAGCAGAGTCCAATCATTCGTGCACCGAAAACTGGGCAGCCGGACGGCCTGGGGCAGGCATCAAGGATGTATAAAAATGCACTTTGAGGTGGGAAAGAAATGAGTGAGAGCAATACAGGTGGCACCGTTGCGAAGCTTACCGTGTGCAGAAGAGATCCAGCAGCATGTTTTAGCACTGGCTCTTCGCCTGTGGCAGCAGAGTCCAATCATTCGTGCACTGAAAACTGGCCAGCCGGACGGCATGGAGCAGGCATCAAGGATGTATTCAAATGCACTTTGAGGTGGGAAAGCAAGGAGTGAGAGCAATACAGGTGGCACCGTTGCGAAGCTTACCATGTGCAGAAGAGGTCCAGCAGCAGTTTTCATTCCTGGCCCTCTCCCTGTGTTAGGAGAGTCCAATCATTCGTGCACTGAAAACTGGGCAGCCTTACGGCCTGGAGCAGGCATCAAGGATGTATTCAAATGCCCTTTGAGGTGGGAAAGCAAGGAGTGAGAGCAATACAGGTGGCACCTTTGCGAAGCTTACCATGTGCAGAAGAGATCCAGCAGCATCATTCATTTGTGGCTCTTCGCCTGTGGGAGCAGAGTCCAATCATTCGTGCACTGAAAACTGGGCAGCCGGACGGCCTGGAGCGGGCATCAAGGATGTATTCAAATGCCCTTTGAGGTGGGAAACAAGGAGTGAGACCAATGCAGGTGGCAACTTTGCAAAGCTTACCGTGTGCAGAAGAGATCCAGCAGCATCTTTCAGTCCTGGCACCTCGCCTGTGGCAGCAGAGTCCAATCATTCGTGCGCTGAAAACTGGGCAGCCGGACGGCCTGGAGCAGGCATCAAGGATGTATTCAAATGCCCTTTGAGGTGGGAAAGCAAGAAGTGAGAGCAATACAGGTGGCACCGTTGCAAAGCTTTCTGTGTGCAGAAGAGGTCCAGCAGCATCTTTCAGTCCTGGCACTTCGCCTGTGTAAGCAGAGTCCAATCATTCGTGCACTGAAAACTGGGCAGCCGGACAGCCTGGAGCAGGCATCAAGGATGTATTCAAATGCACTTTGAGGTGGGAAAGCAAGGAGTGAGAGCAATACAGGTGGCACCTTTGCGAAGCTTACCATGTGCAGAAGAGATCCAGCAGCATCATTCATTTGTGGCTCTTCGCCTGTGGGAGCAGAGTCCAATCATTCGTGCACTGAAAACTGGGCAGCCGGACAGCCTGGAGCAGGCATCAAGGATGTATTCAAATGCACTTTGAGGTGGGAAATCAAGGAGTGAGAGCAATACAGGTGGCACCGTTGCGAAGCTTACCGTGTGCAGGAGAGGTCCAGCACCAACTTTCAGTCCTGGCTCTTCGCCTGTGGGAGCAGAGTCCAATCATTCGTGCACTGAAAACTGGGCAGCCGGCCAGCCTGGAGCAGGCATCATGGATGTATTCAAATGCACTTTGAGGTGGGAAAGCAAGGAGTGAGAGCAATACAGGTGGCACCTTTGCGAAGCTTACCATGTGCAGAAGAGATCCAGCAGCATCATTCATTTGTGGCTCTTCGCCTGTGGGAGCAGAGTCCAATCATTCGTGCACTGAAAACTTCGCAGCTGGACGGCCTGGAGCAGGCATCAAGGATGTATTCAAATGCACTTTGAGGTGGGAAAGCAAGGACTGAGACCAATGCAGGTGGCACCGTTGCGAAGCTTACAGTGTGCAGAACAGATCCAGCAGCATGTTTTAGCACTGGCCCTTCGCCTGTGGCAGGAGAGTCCAATCATTCGTGCACTGAAAACTGGGCAGCCGGACGGCCCGGAGCAGGCATCAAGGATGTATTCAAATGCACTTTGAGGTTGGAAACAAGGAGTGAGACCAATGCAGGTGGCAACTTTGCAAAGGTTACCATGTGCAGAAGAGGTCCAGCAGCACTTTTCATTCCTGGCCCTTTCCCTGTGGGAGCAGAGTGCAATCATTCGTGCACTGAAAACTGGGCAGCCGGACGGCATGGAGCAGGCATCAAGGATGTATTCAAATGCACTTTGAGTTGGGAAACAAGGAGTGAGACCAATGCAGGTGGCACCGTTGCGAAGCTTACCGTATGCAGAAGAGATCCAGCAGCATTTTTCAGTCCTGGCTCTTCGCCTGTGGGAGCTGAGTCCAATCATTCGTGCACTGAAAACTGGGCAGCCGGACGGCCTGGAGCAGGCATCAAGGATGTATTCAAATGCCCTTTGAGGTGGGAAAGCAAGGAGTGAGAGCAATACAGGTGGCACCGTTGCAAAGTTTTCCGTGTGCAAAAGAGGTCCAGCAGCATCTTTCAGTCCTGGCACTTCGCCTGTGGCAGCACAGTCCAATCATTCGTGCACTGAAAACTGGGCAGCAGGACGGCCTGGAGCAGGCATCAAGGATGTATTCAAATGCACTTTGAGGTGGGAAAGCAAGGAGTGAGAGCAATACAGGTGGCACCTTTGCGAAGCTTACCATGTGCAGAAGAGATCCAGCAGCATCATTCATTTGTGGCTCTTCGCCTGTGGGAGCAGAGTCCAATCATTCGTGCACCGAAAACTGGGCAGCCGGACGGCCTGGGGCAGGCATCAAGGATGTATAAAAATGCACTTTGAGGTGGGAAAGAAATGAGTGAGAGCAATACAGGTGGCACCGTTGCGAAGCTTACCGTGTGCAGAACAGATCCAGCAGCATGTTTTAGCACTGGCTCTTCGCCTGTGGCAGCAGAGTCCAATCATTCGTGCACTGAAAACTGGCCAGCCGGACGGCATGGAGCAGGCATCAAGGATGTATTCAAATGCACTTTGAGGTGGGAAAGCAAGGAGTGAGAGCAATACAGGTGGCACCGTTGCGAAGCTTACCATGTGCAGAAGAGGTCCAGCAGCAGTTTTCATTCCTGGCCCTCTCCCTGTGGTAGGAGAGTCCAATCATTCGTGCACTGAAAACTGGGCAGCCTTACGGCCTGGAGCAGGCATCAAGGATGTATTCAAATGCACTTTGAGGTGCAAAAGCAAGGAGTGAGAGCAATACAGGTGGCACCTTTGCGAAGCTTACCATGTGCAGAAGAGATCCAGCAGCATCATTCATTTGTGGCTCTTCGCCTGTGGGAGCAGAGTCCAATCATTCGTGCACTGAAAACTGGGCAGCCGGACGGCCTGGAGCGGGCATCAAGGATGTATTCAAATGCCCTTGGAGGTGGGAAACAAGGAGTGAGACCAATGCAGGTGGCAACTTTGCAAAGCTTACCGTGTGCAGAAGAGATCCAGCAGCATCTTTCAGTCCTGGCACTTCGCCTGTGGCAGCAGAGTCCAATCATTCGTGCGCTGAAAACTGGGCAGCCGGACGGCCTGGAGCAGGCATCAAGGATGTATTCAAATGCCCTTTGAGGTGGGAAAGCAAGAAGTGAGAGCAATACAGGTGGCACCGTTGCAAAGCTTTCTGTGTGCAGAAGAGGTCCAGCAGCATCTTTCAGTCCTGGCACTTCGCCTGTGTAAGCAGAGTCCAATCATTCGTGCACTGAAAACTGGGCAGCCGGACAGCCTGGAGCAGGCATCAAGGATGTATTCAAATGCACTTTGAGGTGGGAAAGCAAGGAGTGAGAGCAATACAGGTGGCACCTTTGCGAAGCTTACCATGTGCAGAAGAGATCCAGCAGCATCATTCATTTGTGGCTCTTCGCCTGTGGGAGCAGAGTCCAATCATTCGTGCACTGAAAACTGGGCAGCCGGACGGCCTGGAGCAGGCATCAAGGATGTATTCAAATGCACTTTGAGGTGGGAAATCAAGGAGTGAGAGCAATACAGGTGGCACCGTTGCGAAGCTTCCCGTGTGCAGGAGAGGTCCAGCAGCAACTTTCAGTCCTGGCTCTTCGCCTGTGGGAGCAGAGTCCAATCATTCGTGCACTGAAAACTGGGCAGCCGGCCAGCCTGGAGCAGGCATCATGGATGTATTCAAATGCACTTTGAGGTGGGAAAGCAAGGAGTGAGAGCAATACAGGTGGCACCTTTGCGAAGCTTACCATGTGCAGAAGAGATCCAGCAGCATCATTCATTTGTGGCTCTTCGCCTGTGGGAGCAGAGTCCAATCATTCGTGCACTGAAAACTGGGCAGCTGGACGGCCTGGAGCAGGCATCAAGGATGTATTCAAATGCACTTTGAGGTGGGAAAGCAAGGACTGAGACCAATGCAGGTGGCACCGTTGCGAAGCTTACCATGTGCAGAACAGATCCAGCAGCATGTTTTAGCACTGGCCCTTCGCCTGTGGCAGGAGAGTCCAATCATTCGTGCACTGAAAACTGGGCAGCCGGACGGCCTGGAGCAGGCATCAAGGATGTATTCAAATGCACTTTGAGGTTGGAAACAAGGAGTGAGACCAATGCAGGTGGCAACTTTGCAAAGCTTACCATGTGCAGAAGAGGTCCAGCAGCACTTTTCATTCCTGGCCCTTTCCCTGTGGAAGCAGAGTGCAATCATTCGTGCACTGAAAACTGGGCAGCCGGACGGCGTGGAGCAGGCATCAAGGATGTATTCAAATGCACTTTGAGGTGGGAAATCAAGGAGTGAGAGCAATACAGGTGGCACCGTTGCGAAGCTTCCCGTGTGCAGGAGAGGTCCAGCAGCAACTTTCAGTCCTGGCTCTTCGCCTGTCGGAGCGGAGTCCAAACATTCGTGCCCTGAAACCTGGACAGCCGGCCAGCCTGGAGCAGGCATCAAGGATGTATTCAAATGCACTTTGAGGTGGGAAAGCAAGGAGTGAGAGCAATACAGGTGGCACCGTTGCGAAGCTTACCATGTGCAGGAGAGGTTCAGCAGCATCTTTCAGTCCTGGCTCTTCGCCTGTGGGAGCAGAGTCCAATCATTCGTGCACTGAAAACTGGGCGGCCGGACGGCCTGGAGCAGGCATCAAGGATGTATTCAAATGCCCTTTGAGGTGGGAAAGCAAGGAGTGAGAGCAATACAGGTGGCACCTTTGCGAAGCTTACCATGTGCAGAAGAGATCCAGCAGCATCATTCAGTCCTGGCACTTCGCCTGTGGGAGCTGAGTCCAATCATTCGTGCACTGAAAACTGGGCAGCTGGACGGCCTGGAGCAGGCATCAAGGATGTATTCAAATGCACTTTGAGGTGGGAAACAAGGACTGAGACCAATGCAGGTGGCACCGTTGTGAAGCTTACCGTATGCAGAAGATATCCAGCAGCATCTTTCAGTCCTGGCTCTTCGCCTGTGGGAGCAGAGTCCAATAATTCGTGCACTGAAAATTGGGCAGCCAGACGGCCTGGAGCAGGCATCAAGGATGTATTCAAATGCACTTTGAGGTGGGAAAGCAAGGAGTGAGAGCAATACAGGTGGCACCTTTGCGAAGCTTACCATGCGCAGAAGAGATCCAGCAGCATCATTCATTTGTGGCTCTTCGCCTGTGGGAGCAGAGTCCAATCATTCGTGCACTGAAAACTGGGCAGCCGGACGGGATGGAGCAGCCATCAAGGATGTATTCAAATGCACTTTGAGGTGGGAAAGCAAGGAGTGAGAGCAATACAGGTGGCACCGTTGTGAAGCTTACCGTGTGCAGGAGAGGTCCAGCAGCAACTTTCAGTCCTGGCTCTTCGCCTGTCGGAGCGGAGTCCAAACATTCGTGCCCTGAAACCTGGGCAGCCGGCCAGCCTGGAGCAGGCATCAAGGATGTATTCAAATGCACTTTGAGGTGGGAAAGCAAGGAGTGAGAGCAATACAGGTGGCACCGTTGCGAAGCTTACCATGTGTAGAAGAGGTCCAGCAGCACTTTTCATTCCTGGCCCTCTCCCTGTGGTAGGAGAGTCCAATCATTCGTGCACTGAAAACTGGGCAGCCTTACGGCCTGGAGCAGGCATCAAGGATGTATTCAAATGCACTTTGAGGTGGAAAAGCAAGGAGTGAGAGCAATACAGGTGGCACCTTTGCGAAGCTTACCATGTGCAGAAGAGATCCAGCAGCATCATTCATTTGTGGCTCTTCGCCTGTGGGAGCAGAGTCCAATCATTCGTGCACTGAAAACTGGGCAGCCGGACGGCCTGGAGCGGGCATCAAGGATGTATTCAAATGCACTTTGAGGTGGGAAACAAGGAGTGAGACCAATGCAGGTGGCAACTTTGCAAAGCTTACCGTGTGCAGAAGAGATCCAGCAGCATCTTTCAGTCCTGGCACTTCGCCTGTGGCAGCAGAGTCCAATCATTCGTGCGCTGAAAACTGGGCAGCCGGACGGCCTGGAGCAGGCATCAAGGATGTATTCAAATGCCCTTTGAGGTGGGAAAGCAAGAAGTGAGAGCAATACAGGTGGCACCGTTGCAAAGCTTTCTGTGTGCAGGAGAGGTCCAGCAGCATCTTTCAGTCCTGGCACTTCGCCTGTGTAAGCAGAGTCCAATCATTCGTGCACTGAAAACTGGGCAGCCGGACAGCCTGGAGCAGGCATCATGGATGTATTCAAATGCACTTTGAGGTGGGAAAGCAAGGAGTGAGAGCAATACAGGTGGCACCGTTGCGAAGCTTACCATGTGCAGAAGAGATCCAGCAGCATCATTCATTTGTGGCTCTTCGCCTGTGGGAGCAGAGTCCAATCATTCGTGCACTGACAACTGGGCAGCCGGACGGCCTGGGGCAGGCATCAAGGATGTATTCAAATGCACTTTGAGGTGGGAAATCAAGGAGTGAGAGCAATACAGGTGGCACCGTTGCGAAGCTTAACGTGTACAGGAGAGGTCCAGCAGCAACTTTCAGTCCTGGCTCTTCGCCTGTGGGAGCAGAGTCCAATCATTCGTGCACTGAAAACTGGGCAGCCGGACAGCCTGGAGCAGGCATCATGGATGTATTCAAATGCACTTTGAGGTGGGAAAGCAAGGAGTGAGAGCAATACAGGTGGCACCTTTGCGAAGCTTACCATGTGCAGAAGAGATCCAGCAGCATCATTCATTTGTGGCTCTTCGCCTGTGGGAGCAGAGTCCAATCATTCGTGCACTGAAAACTGGGCAGCCGGACGGCCTGGAGCAGGCATCAAGAATGTATTCAAATGCACTTTGAGGTGGGAAACAAGGAGTGAGACCAATGCAGGTGGCACCGTTGCGAAGCTTACAGTGTGCAGAACAGATCCAGCAGCATGTTTTAGCACTGGCCCTTCGCCTGTGGCAGGAGAGTCCAATCATTCGTGCACTGAAAACTGGGCAGCCGGACGGCCTGGAGCAGGCATCAAGGATGTATTCAAATGCACTTTGAGGTTGGAAACAAGGAGTGAGACCAATGCAGGTGGCAACTTTGCAAAGCTTACCATGTGCAGAAGAGGTCCAGCAGCACTTTTCATTCCTGGCCCTTTCCCGGTGGGAGCAGAGTGCAATCATTCGTGCACTGAAAACTGGGCAGCCGGACGGCATGGAGCAGGCATCAAGGATGTATTCAAATGCACTTTGAGTTGGGAAACAAGGAGTGAGACCAATGCAGGTGGCACCGTTGCGAAGCTTACCGTATGCAGAAGAGATCCAGCAGCATCTTTCAGTCCTGGCTCTTCGCCTGTGGGAGCAGAGTGCAATCACTCGTGCACTGAAAACTGGGCAGCCGGACGGCATGGAGCAGGCATCAAGGATGTATTCAAATGCACTTTGAGGTGGGAAAGCAAGGAGTGAGAGCAATACAGGTGGCACCGTTGCGAAGCTTACCATGTGCAGAAGAGGTCCAGCAGCATGTTTCATTCCTGGCCCTCTCCCTGTGGTAGGAGAGTCCAATCATTCGTGCACTGAAAACTGGGCAGCCTTACGGCCTGGAGCAGGCATCAAGGATGTATTCAAATGCACTTTGAGGTGGAAAAGCAAGGAGTGAGAGCAATACAGGTGGCACCGTTGCAAAGTTTTCCGTGTGCAGAAGAGGTCCAGCAGCATCTTTCAGTCCTGGCACTTCGCCTGTGGCAGCACAGTCCAATCATTCGTGCACTGAAAACTGGGCAGCAGGACGGCCTGGAGCAGGCATCAAGGATGTATTCAAATGCACTTTGAGGTGGGAAAGCAAGGAGTGAGAGCAATACAGGTGGCACCTTTGCGAAGCTTACCATGTGCAGAGGAGATCCAGCAGCATCATTCATTTGTGGCTCTTCGCCTGTGGGAGCAGAGTCCAATCATTCGTGCACCGAAAACTGGGCAGCCGGACGGCCTGGGGCAGGCATCAAGGATGTATAAAAATGCACTTTGAGGTGGGAAAGAAATGAGTGAGAGCAATACAGGTGGCACCGTTGCGAAGCTTACCGTGTGCAGAACAGATCCAGCTGCATGTTTTAGCACTGGCTCTTCGCCTGTGGCAGCAGAGTCCAATCATTCGTGCACTGAAAACTGGCCAGCCGGACGGCATGGAGCAGGCATCAAGGATGTATTCAAATGCACTTTGAGGTGGGAAAGCAAGGAGTGAGAGCAATACAGGTGGCACCGTTGCGAAGCTTACCATGTGCAGAAGAGGTCCAGCAGCAGTTTTCATTCCTGGCCCTCTCCCTGTGGTAGGAGAGTCCAATCATTCGTGCACTGAAAACTGGGCAGCCTTACGGCCTGGAGCAGGCATCAAGGATGTATTCAAATGCACTTTGAGGTGCAAAAGCAAGGAGTGAGAGCAATACAGGTGGCACCTTTGCGAAGCTTACCATGTGCAGAAGAGATCCAGCAGCATCATTCATTTGTGGCTCTTCGCCTGTGGGAGCAGAGTCCAATCATTCGTGCACTGAAAACTGGGCAGCCGGACGGCCTGGAGCGGGCATCAAGGATGTATTCAAATGCCCTTTGAGGTGGGAAACAAGGAGTGAGACCAATGCAGGTGGCAACTTTGCAAAGCTTACCGTGTGCAGAAGAGATCCAGCAGCATCTTTCAGTCCTGGCACTTCGCCTGTGGCAGCAGAGTCCAATCATTCGTGCGCTGAAAACTGGGCAGCCGGACGGCCTGGAGCAGGCATCAAGGATGTATTCAAATGCCCTTTGAGGTGGGAAAGCAAGAAGTGAGAGCAATACAGGTGGCACCGTTGCAAAGCTTTCTGTGTGCAGAAGAGGTCCAGCAGCATCTTTCAGTCCTGGCACTTCGCCTGTGTAAGCAGAGTCCAATCATTCGTGCACTGAAAACTGGGCAGCCGGACAGCCTGGAGCAGGCATCAAGGATGTATTCAAATGCCCGTTGAGGTGGGAAAGCAAGGAGTGAGAGCAATACAGGTGGCACCTTTGCGAAGCTTACCATGTGCAGAAGAGATCCAGCAGCATCATTCATTTGTGGCTCTTCGCCTGAGGGAGCAGAGTCCAATCATTCGTGCACTGAAAACTGGGCAGCCGGACGGCCTGGAGCAGGCATCAAGGATGTATTCAAATGCACTTTGAGGTGGGAAATCAAGGAGTGAGAGCAATACAGGTGGCACCGTTGCGAAGCTTACCGCGTGCAGGAGAGGTCCAGCACCAACTTTCAGTCCTGGCTCTTCGCCTGTGGGAGCAGAGTCCAATCATTCGTGCACTGAAAACTGGGCAGCCGGCCAGCCTGGAGCAGGCATCATGGATGTATTCAAATGCACTTTGAGGTGGGAAAGCAAGGAGTGAGAGCAATACAGGTGGCACCTTTGCGAAGCTTACCATGTGCAGAAGAGATCCAGCAGCATCATTCATTTGTGGCTCTTCGCCTGTGGGAGCAGAGTCCAATCATTCGTGCACTGAAAACTGGGCAGCTGGACGGCCTGGAGCAGGCATCAAGGATGTATTCAAATGCACTTTGAGGTGGGAAAGCAAGGACTGAGACCAATGCAGGTGGCACCGTTGCGAAGCTTACAGTGTGCAGAACAGATCCAGCAGCATGTTTTAGCACTGGCCCTTCGCCTGTGGCAGGAGAGTCCAATCATTCGTGCACTGAAAACTGGGCAGCCGGACGGCCTGGAGCAGGCATCAAGGATGTATTCAAATGCACTTTGAGGTTGGAAACAAGGAGTGAGACCAATGCAGGTGGCAACTTTGCAAAGCTTACCATGTGCAGAAGAGGTCCAGCAGCACTTTTCATTCCTGGCCCTTTCCCTGTGGAAGCAGAGTGCAATCATTCGTGCACTGAAAACTGGGCAGCCGGACGGCGTGGAGCAGGCATCAAGGATGTATTCAAATGCACTTTGAGGTGGGAAATCAAGGAGTGAGAGCAATACAGGTGGCACCGTTGCGAAGCTTCCCGTGTGCAGGAGAGGTCCAGCAGCAACTTTCAGTCCTGGCTCTTCGCCTGTCGGAGCGGAGTCCAAACATTCGTGCCCTGAAACCTGGACAGCCGGCCAGCCTGGAGCAGGCATCAAGGATGTATTCAAATGCACTTTGAGGTGGGAAAGCAAGGAGTGAGAGCAATACAGGTGGCACCGTTGCGAAGCTTACCATGTGCAGGAGAGGTTCAGCAGCATCTTTCAGTCCTGGCTCTTCGCCTGTGGGAGCAGAGTCCAATCATTCGTGCACTGAAAACTGGGCGGCCGGACGGCCTGGAGCAGGCATCAAGGATGTATTCAAATGCACTTTGAGGTGGGAAAGCAAGGAGTGAGAGCAATACAGGTGGCACCTTTGCGATGCTTACCATGTGCAGAAGAGATCCAGCAGCATCATTCAGTCCTGGCACTTCGCCTGTGGGAGCTGAGTCCAATCATTCGTGCACTGAAAACTGGGCAGCTGGACGGCCTGGAGCAGGCATCAAGGATGTATTCAAATGCACTTTGAGGTGGGAAACAAGGACTGAGACCAATGCAGGTGGCACCGTTGTGAAGCTTACCGTATGCAGAAGATATCCAGCAGCATCTTTCAGTCCTGGCTCTTCGCCTGTGGGAGCAGAGTCCAATAATTCGTGCACTGAAAATTGGGCAGCCAGACGGCCTGGAGCAGGCATCAAGGATGTATTCAAATGCACTTTGAGGTGGGAAAGCAAGGAGTGAGAGCAATACAGGTGGCACCTTTGCGAAGCTTTCTGTGTGCAGAAGAGATCCAGCAGCATCATTCATTTGTGGCTCTTCGCCTGTGGGAGCAGAGTCCAATCATTCGTGCACTGAAAACTGGGCAGCCGGACGGCCTGGAGCAGCCATCAAGGATGTATTCAAATGCACTTTGAGGTGGGAAAGCAAGGAGTGAGAGCAATACAGGTGGCACCGTTGCGAAGCTTACCGTGTGCAGGAGAGGTCCAGCAGCAACTTTCAGTCCTGGCTCTTCGCCTGTCGGAGCGGAGTCCAAACATTCGTGCCCTGAAACCTGGGCAGCCGGACGGCCTGGAGCAGGCATCAAGGATGTATTCAAATGCACTTTGAGGTGGGAAAGCAAGGAGTGAGAGCAATACAGGTGGCACCGTTGCGAAGCTTACCATGTGCAGAAGAGGTCCAGCAGCACTTTTCATTCCTGGCCCTCTCCCTGTGGTAGGAGAGTCCAATCATTCGTGCACTGAAAACTGGGCAGCCTTACGGCCTGGAGCAGGCATCAAGGATGTATTCAAATGCACTTTGAGGTGGAAAAGCAAGGAGTGAGAGCAATACAGGTGGCACCTTTGCGAAGCTTACCATGTGCAGAAGAGATCCAGCAGCATCATTCATTTGTGGCTCTTCGCCTGTGGCAGGAGAGTCCAATCATTCGTGCACTGAAAACTGGGCAGCCGGACGGCCTGGAGCGGGCATCAAGGATGTATTCAAATGCACTTTGAGGTGGGAAACAAGGAGTGAGACCAATGCAGGTGGCAACTTTGCAAAGCTTACCGTGTGCAGAAGAGATCCAGCAGCATCTTTCAGTCCTGGCACTTCGCCTGTGGCAGCAGAGTCCAATCATTCGTGCGCTGAAAACTGGGCAGCCGGACGGCCTGGAGCAGGCATCAAGGATGTATTCAAATGCCCTTTGAGGTGGGAAAGCAAGAAGTGAGAGCAATACAGGTGGCACCGTTGCAAAGCTTTCTGTGTGCAGGAGAGGTCCAGCAGCATCTTTCAGTCCTGGCACTTCGCCTGTGTAAGCAGAGTCCAATCATTCGTGCACTGACAACTGGGCAGCCGGACGGCCTGGGGCAGGCATCAAGGATGTATTCAAATGCACTTTGAGGTGGGAAATCAAGGAGTGAGAGCAATACAGGTGGCACCGTTGCGAAGCTTACCGTGTGCAGGAGAGGTCCAGCAGCAACTTTCAGTCCTGGCCCTTCGCCTGTGGGAGCAGAGTCCTATCATTCGTGCACTGAAAACTGGGCAGCCGGACAGCCTGGAGCAGGCATCATGGATGTATTCAAATGCACTTTGAGGTGGGAAAGCAAGGAGTGAGAGCAATACAGGTGGCACCTTTGCGAAGCTTACCATGTGCAGAAGAGATCCAGCAGCATCATTCATTTGTGGCTCTTCGCCTGTGGGAGCAGAGTCCAATCATTCGTGCACTGAAAACTGGGCAGCCGGACGGCCTGGAGCAGGCATCAAGAATGTATTCAAATGCACTTTGAGGTGGGAAACAAGGAGTGAGACCAATGCAGGTGGCACCGTTGCGAAGCTTACAGTGTGCAGAACAGATCCAGCAGCATGTTTTAGCACTGGCCCTTCGCCTGTGGCAGGAGAGTCCAATCATTCGTGCACTGAAAACTGGGCAGCCGGACGGCCTGGAGCAGGCATCAAGGATGTATTCAAATGCACTTTGAGGTTGGAAACAAGGAGTGAGACCAATGCAGGTGGCAACTTTGCAAAGCTTACCATGTGCAGAAGAGGTCCAGCAGCACTTTTCATTCCTGGCCCTTTCCCGGTGGGAGCAGAGTGCAATCATTCGTGCACTGAAAACTGGGCAGCCGGACGGCATCGAGCAGGCATCAAGGATGTATTGAAATGCACTTTGAGTTGGGAAACAAGGAGTGAGACCAATGCAGGTGGCACCGTTGCGAAGCTTACCGTATGCAGAAGAGATCCAGCAGCATCTTTCAGTCCTGGCTCTTCGCCTGTGGGAGCAGAGTGCAATCATTCGTGCACTGAAAACTGGGCAGCCGGACGGCCTGGAGCAGGCATCAAGGATGTATTCAAATACACTTTGAGGTGGGAAAGCAAGGAGTGAGAGCAATACAGGTGGCACCGTTGCGAAGCTTACCATGTGCAGAAGAGGTCCAGCAGCATGTTTCATTCCTGGCCCTCTCCCTGTGGTAGGAGAGTCCAATCATTCGTGCACTGAAAACTGGGCAGCCTTACGGCCTGGAGCAGGCATCAAGGATGTATTCAAATGCACTTTGAGGTGGAAAAGCAAGGAGTGAGAGCAATACAGGTGGCACCTTTGCGAAGCTAACCATGTGCAGAAGAGATCCAGCAGCATCATTCATTTGTGGCTCTTCGCCTGAGGGAGCAGAGTCCAATCATTCGTGCACTGAAAACTGGGCAGCCGGACGGCCTGGAGCGGGCACCAAGGATGTATTCAAATGCCCTTTGAGGTGGGAAAGCAAGGAGTGAGAGCAATACAGGTGGCACCGTTGCAAAACTTTCTGTGTGCAGAAGAGGTCCAGCAGCATCTTTCAGTCCTGGCTCTTCGCCTGTGTAAGCAGAGTCCAATCATTCGTGCACTGAAAACTGGGCAGCCGGACGGCCTGGAGCAGGCATCAAGGATGTATTCAAATGCCCTTTGAGGTGGGAAAGCAAGGAGTGAGAGCAATACAGGTGGCACCGTTGCGAAGTTTACCGCGTGCAGAAGAGGTCCAGCAGCATCTTTCAGTCCTGGCCCTTAGCCTGTGGCAGCAGAGTCCAATCATTCGTGCACTGAAAACTGGGCAGCAGGACGGCCTGGAGCAGGCATCAAGGATGTATTCAAATGCACTTTGAGGTGGGAAAGCAAGGAGTGAGAGCAATAAAGGTGGCACCTTTGCGAAGCTTACCATGTGCAGAGGAGATCCAGCAGCATCATTCATTTGTGGCTCTTCGCCTGTGGGAGCAGAGTAAAATCATTCGTGCATCGAAAACTGGGCAGCCGGACGGCCTGGGGCAGGCATCAAGGATGTATTCAAATGCACTTTGAGGTGGGAAAGAAATGAGTGAGAGCAATACAGGTGGCACCGTTGCGAAGCTTACCGTGTGCAGAACAGATCCAGCAGCATGTTTTAGCACTGGCTCTTCGCCTGTGGCAGCAGAGTCCAATCATTCGTGCACTGAAAACTGGGCAGCCGGACGGCATGGAGCAGGCATCAAGGATGTATTCAAATGCACTTTGAGGTTGGAAACAAGGAGTGAGACCAATGCAGGTGGCACCGTTGCGAAGCTTGCCGTGTGCAGAACAGATCCAGCAGCATGTTTTAGCACTGGCTCTTCCCTGTGGCAGCAGAGTCCAATCATTCGTGCACTGAAAACTGGGCAGCCGGACGGCCTGGAGCAGGCATCAAGGATGTATTCAAATGCACTTTGAGGTTGGAAAAAAGGAGTGAGACCAATGCAGGTGGCACCTTTTCGAAGCTTACCATGTGCAGAAGAGGTCCAGCAGCACTTTTCATTCCTGGCCATCTCCCTGTGGTAGGAGAGTCCAATCATTCGTGCACTAAAAACTGGGCAGCCGGACGGCCTGGAGCAGGCATCAAGGATGTATTCAAATGCACTTTGAGGTGGGAAAGCAAGGAGTGAGAGCAATACAGGTGGCACCTTTTCGAAGCTTACCATGTGCAGAAGAGATCCAGCAGCATCATTCATTTGTGGCTCTTCGCCTGTGGGAGCAGAGTCCAATCATTCGTGCACTGAAAACTGGGCAGCCTTACGGCCTGGAGCGGGCATCAAGGATGTATTCAAATGCACTTTGAGGTGGGAAATCAAGGAGTGAGAGCAATACAGGTGGCACCGTTGCGAAGCTTACCGTGTGCAGGAGAGGTCCAGCAGCAACTTTCAGTCCTGGCTCTTCGCCTGTGGGAGCAGAGTCCAATCATTCGTGCACTGAAAACTGGGCAGCCGGACAGCCTGGAGCAGGCATCATGGATGTATTCAAATGCACTTTGAGGTGGGAAAGCAAGGAGTGAGAGCAATACAGGTGGCACCTTTGCGAAGCTTACCATGTGCAGAAGAGATCCAGCAGCATCATTCATTTGTGGCTCTTCGCCTGTGGGAGCAGAGTCCAATCATTCGTGCACTGAAAACTGGGCAGCCGGACGGCCTGGAGCAGGCATCAAGGATGTATTCAAATGCACTTTGAGGTGGGAAACAAGGAGTGAGACCAATGCAGGTGGCACCGTTGCGAAGCTTACAGTGTGCAGAACAGATCCAGCAGCATGTTTTAGCACTGGCCCTTCGCCTGTGGCAGGAGAGTCCAATCATTCGTGCACTGAAAACTGGGCAGCCGGACGGCCTGGAGCAGGCATCAAGGATGTATTCAAATGCACTTTGAGGTTGGAAACAAGGAGTGAGAGCAATGCAGGTGGCACCTTTGCAAAGCTTACCTTGTGCAGAAGAGGTCCAGCAGCACTTTTCATTCCTGGCCCTTTCCCTGTGGAAGCAGAGTGCAATCATTCGTGCACTGAAAACTGGGCAGCCGGACGGCCTGGAGCAGGCATCAAGGATGTATTCAAATGCACTTTGAGTTGGGAAACAAGGAGTGAGACCAATACAGGTGGCACCGTTGCGAAGCTTACCGTATGCAGAAGAGATCCAGCAGCATCTTTCAGTCCTGGCTCTTCGCAGGGGGAGCAGAGTGCAATCATTCGTGCACTGAAAACTGGGCAGCCGGACGGCATGGAGCAGGCATCAAGGATGTATTCAAATGCACTTTGAGGTGGGAAAGCAAGGAGTGAGAGCAATACAGGTGGCACCGTTGCGAAGCTTACCATGTGCAGAAGAGATCCAGCAGCACTTTTCATTCTTGGCCCTCTCCCTGTGGTAGGAGAGTCCAATCATTCGTGCACTGAAAACTGGGCAGCCTTACGGCCTGGAGCAGGCATCAAGGATGTATTCAAATGCACTTTGAGGTGGAAAAGCAAGGAGTGAGAGCAATACAGGTGGCACCTTTGCGAAGCTAACCATGTGCAGAAGAGATCCAACAGCATCATTCATTCGTGGCTCTTCGCCTGTGGGAGCAGAGTCCAAACATTCCTGCACTGAAAACTGGGCAGCCTAACGGCCTGGAGCGGGCATCAAGGATGTATTCAAATGCCCTTTGAGGTGGGAAAGCAAGAAGTGAGAGCAATACAGGTGGCACCGTTGCAAAGCTTTCTGTGTGCAGAAGAGGTCCAGCAGCATCTTTCAGTCCTGGCTCTTCGCCTGTGGGAGCAGAGTGCAATCATTCGTACACTGAAAACTGGGCAGCAGGACGGCCTGGAGCAGGCATCAAGGATGTATTCAAATGCACTTTGAGGTGGGAAAGCAAGGAGTGAGAGCAATACAGGTGGCACCTTTGCGAAGCTTACCATGTGCAGAAGAGATCCAGCAGCATCATTCATTTGTGGCTCTTCGCCTGTGGGAGCAGAGTCCAATCATTCGTGCACTGAAAACTTGGCAGCCGGACGGCCTGGAGCAGGCATCAAGGATGTATTCAAATGCACTTTGAGGTGGGAAATCAAGGAGTGAGAGCAATACAGGTGGCACCGTTGCTAAGCTTACCGTGTGCAGGAGAGGTCCAGCAGCAACTTTCAGTCCTGGCTCTTCGCCTGTCGGAGCGGAGTCCAAACATTCGTGCCCTGAAACCTGGGCAGCCGGACGGCCTGGAGCAGGCATCAAGGATGTATTCAAATGCACTTTGAGGTGGGAAAGCAAGGAGTGAGAGCAATACAGGTGGCACCGTTGCGAAGCTTACCATGTGCAGGAGAGGTTCAGCAGCATCTTTCAGTCCTGGCTCTTCGCCTGTGGGAGCAGAGTCCAGTCATTCGTGCACTGAAAACTGGGCAGCCGGACGGCCTGGAGCAGGCATCAAGGATGTATTCAAATGCACTTTGAGGTGGAAAAGCAAGGAGTGAGAGCAATACAGGTGGCACCTTTGCGAAGCTAACCATGTGCAGAAGAGATCCAACAGCATCATTCATTCGTGGCTCTTCGCCTGTGGGAGCAGAGTCCAAACATTCCTGCACTGAAAACTGGGCAGCCTAACGGCCTGGAGCGGGCATCAAGGATGTATTCAAATGCCCTTTGAGGTGGGAAAGCAAGAAGTGAGAGCAATACAGGTGGCACCGTTGCAAAGCTTTCTGTGTGCAGAAGAGGTCCAGCAGCATCTTTCAGTCCTGGCTCTTCGCCTGTGGGAGCAGAGTGCAATCATTCGTACACTGAAAACTGGGCAGCAGGACGGCCTGGAGCAGGCATCAAGGATGTATTCAAATGCACTTTGAGGTGGGAAAGCAAGGAGTGAGAGCAATACAGGTGGCACCTTTGCGAAGCTTACCATGTGCAGAAGAGATCCAGCAGCATCATTCATTTGTGGCTCTTCGCCTGTGGGAGCAGAGTCCAATCATTCGTGCACTGAAAACTTGGCAGCCGGACGGCCTGGAGCAGGCATCAAGGATGTATTCAAATGCACTTTGAGGTGGGAAATCAAGGAGTGAGAGCAATACAGGTGGCACCGTTGCTAAGCTTACCGTGTGCAGGAGAGGTCCAGCAGCAACTTTCAGTCCTGGCTCTTCGCCTGTCGGAGCGGAGTCCAAACATTCGTGCCCTGAAACCTGGGCAGCCGGACGGCCTGGAGCAGGCATCAAGGATGTATTCAAATGCACTTTGAGGTGGGAAAGCAAGGAGTGAGAGCAATACAGGTGGCACCGTTGCGAAGCTTACCATGTGCAGGAGAGGTTCAGCAGCATCTTTCAGTCCTGGCTCTTCGCCTGTGGGAGCAGAGTCCAGTCATTCGTGCACTGAAAACTGGGCAGCCGGACGGCCTGGAGCAGGCATCAAGGATGCATTCAAATGCACTTTGAGGTGGGAAAGCAAGGAGTGAGAGCAATACAGGTGGCACCTTTACGAAGCTTACCATGTGCAGAAGAGATCCAGCAGCATCATTCATTTGTGGCTCTTTGCCTGTGGGAGCAGAGTCCAATCATTCGTGCACTGAAAACTGGGCAGCTGGACGGCCTGGAGCAGGCATCAAGGATGTATTCAAATGCCCTTGGAGGTGGGAAAGCAAGAAGTGAGAGCAATACAGGTGGCACCGTTGCAAAGCTTTCTGTGTGCAGAAGAGGTCCAGCAGCATCTTTCAGTCCTGGCACTTCGCCTGTGTAAGCAGAGTCCAATCATTCGTACACTGAAAACTGGGCAGCAGGACGGCCTGGAGCAGGCATCAAGGATGTATTCAAATGCACTTTGAGGTGGGAAAGCAAGGAGTGAGAGCAATGCAGGTGGCACCTTTGTGAAGCTTACCATGTGCAGAAGAGATCCAGCAGCATCATTCATTTGTGGCTCTTCGCCTGTGGGAGCAGAGTCCAATCATTCGTGCACTGAAAACTGGGCAGCCGGACGGCCTGGAGCAGGCATCAAGGATGTATTCAAATGCAGTTTGAGGTGGGAAATCAAGGAGTGAGAGCAATACAGGTGGCACCGTTGCGAAGCTTACCGTGTGCAGGAGAGGTCCAGCAGCAACTTTCAGTCCTGGCTCTTCGCCTGTGGGAGCAGAGTCCAATCATTCGTGCACTGAAAACTGGGCAGCCGGACAGCCTGGAGCAGGCATCATGGATGTATTCAAATGCACTTTGAGGTGGGAAAGCAAGGAGTGAGAGCAATACAGGTGGCACCTTTGCGAAGCTTACCATGTGCAGAAGAGATCCAGCAGCATCATTCATTTGTGGCTCTTCGCCTGTGGCAGCAGAGTCCAATCATTCGTGCACTGAAAACTGGGCAGCCGGAAGGCCTGGAGCAGGAATCAAGGATATATTCAAATGCACTTTGAGGTGGGAAACAAGGAGTGAGACCAATGCAGGTGGCACCGTTGCGAAGCTTACCGTATGGAGAAGAGATCCAGCAGCATCTTTCAGTCCTGGCACTTCGCCTGTGGGAGCAGAGTGCAATCATTCGTGCACTGAAAATTTGGCAGCAGGCCAGCGTGGAGCAGGCATCAAGGATGTATTCAAATGCCCTTGGAGGTGGGAAAGCAAGGAGTGAGAGCAAAAAAGGTGGCACCTTTGCAAAGCTTACCATGTGCAGAAGAGGTCCAGCAGCACTTTTCATTTCTGGCCCTTTCCCTGTGGAAGCAGAGTGCAATCATTCGTGCACTGAAAACTGGGCGGCCGGCCTGCCTGGAGCAGGCATCAAGGATGTATTCAAATGCCCGTTGAGGTGGGAAAGCAACGAGTGAGAGCAATACAGGTGTCACCGTTGCAAAGCTTACCGTATGCAGAAGAGATCCAGCAGCATCTTTCAGTCCTGGCTCTTCGCCTGTGGGAGCAGAGTCCAATCATTCGTGCACTGAAAATTGGGCAGCCGGACGGCCTGGAGCAGGCATCAAGGATGTATTCAAATGCACTTTGAGGTGGGAAAGCAAGGAGTGAGAGCAATACAGGTGGCACCGTTGCGAAGCTTACCATGTGCAGGAGAGGTTCAGAAGCATCTTTCAGTCCTGGCTCTTCGCCTGTGGGAGCAGAGTAAAATCATTCGTGCACTGAAAACTGGGCAGCCGGACGGCCTGGAGCAGGCATCATGGATGTATTCAAATGCACTTTGAGGTGGGAAAGCAAGGAGTGAGAGCAATACAGGTGGCACCTTTGCGAAGCTTACCATGTGCAGAAGAGATCCAGCAGCATCATTCATTTGTGGCTCTTTGCCTGTGGCAGGAGAGTCCAATCATTCGTGCACTGAAAACTGGGCAGCCGGCCAGCCTGGAGCAGGCATCAAGGATGTATTCAAATGCACTTTGAGGTTGGAAACAAGGAGTGAGACCAATGCAGGTGGCACCGTTGCGAAGCTTGCCGTGTGCAGAACAGATCCAGCAGCATGTTTTAGCACTGGCTCTTCCCTGTGGCAGCAGAGTCCAATCATTCGTGCACTGAAAACTGGGCAGCCGGACGGCCTGGAGCAGGCATCAAGGATGTATTCAAATGCACTTTGAGGTTGGAAACAAGGAGTGAGACCAATGCAGGTGGCACCTTTTCGAAGCTTACCATGTGCAGAAGAGGTCCAGCAGCACTTTTCATTCCTGGCCCTCTCCCTGTGGTAGGAGAGTCCAATCATTCGTGCACTAAAAACTGGGCAGCCGGACGGCCTGGAGCAGGCATCAAGGATGTATTCAAATGCACTTTGAGGTGGGAAAGCAAGGAGTGAGAGCAATACAGGTGGCACCTTTTCGAAGCTTACCATGTGCAGAAGAGATCCAGCAGCATCATTCATTTGTGGCTCTTCGCCTGTGGGAGCAGAGTCCAATCATTCGTGCACTGAAAACTGGGCAGCCTTACGGCCTGGAGCGGGCATCAAGGATGTATTCAAATGCACTTTGAGGTGGGAAATCAAGGAGTGAGAGCAATACAGGTGGCACCGTTGCGAAGCTTACCGTGTGCAGGAGAGGTCCAGCAGCAACTTTCAGTCCTGGCTCTTCGCCTGTGGGAGCAGAGTCCAATCATTCGTGCACTGAAAACTGGGCAGCCGGACAGCCTGGAGCAGGCATCATGGATGTATTCAAATGCACTTTGAGGTGGGAAAGCAAGGAGTGAGAGCAATACAGGTGGCACCTTTGCGAAGCTTACCATGTGCAGAAGAGATCCAGCAGCATCATTCATTTGTGGCTCTTCGCCTGTGGGAGCAGAGTCCAATCATTCGTGCACTGAAAACTGGGCAGCCGGACGGCCTGGAGCAGGCATCAAGGATGTATTCAAATGCAGTTTGAGGTGGGAAACAAGGAGTGAGACCAATGCAGGTGGCACCGTTGCGAAGCTTACAGTGTGCAGAACAGATCCAGCAGCATGTTTTAGCACTGGCCCTTCGCCTGTGGCAGGAGAGTCCAATCATTCGTGCACTGAAAACTGGGCAGCCTTACGGCCTGGAGCAGGCATCAAGGATGTATTCAAATGCACTTTGTGGTTGGAAACAAGGAGTGAGACCAATGCAGGTGGCACCTTTGCAAAGCTTACCATGTGCAGAAGAGGTCCAGCAGCACTTTTCATTCCTGGCCCTTTCCCTGTGGAAGCAGAGTGCAATCATTCGTACATTGAAAACTGGGCAGCCGGACGGCATGGAGCAGGCATCAAGGATGTATTCAAATGCACTTTGAGGTGGGAAAGCAAGGAGTGAGAGCAATACAGGTGGCACCGTTGCGAAGCTTACCATGTGCAGAAGAGGTCCAGCAGCACTTTTCATTCTTGGCCCTCTCCCTGTGGTAGGAGAGTCCAATCATTCGTGCACTGAAAACTGGGCAGCCTTACGGCCTGGAGCAGGCATCAAGGATGTATTCAAATGCACTTTGAGGTGGAAAAGCAAGGAGTGAGAGCAATACAGGTGGCACCTTTGCGAAGCTAACCATGTGCAGAAGAGATCCAACAGCATCATTCATTCGTGGCTCTTCGCCTGTGGGAGCAGAGTCCAAACATTCGTGCACTGAAAACTGGGCAGCCTAACGGCCTGGAGCGGGCATCAAGGATGTATTCAAATGCCCTTTGAGGTGGGAAAGCAAGAAGTGAGAGCAATACAGGTGGCACCGTTGCAAAGCTTTCTGTGTGCAGAAGAGGTCCAGCAGCATCTTTCAGTCCTGGCTCTTCGCCTGTGGGAGCAGAGTGCAATCATTCGTACACTGAAAACTGGGCAGCAGGACGGCCTGGAGCAGGCATCAAGGATGTATTCAAATGCACTTTGAGGTGGGAAAGCAAGGAGTGAGAGCAATACAGGTGGCACCTTTGCGAAGCTTACCATGTGCAGAAGAGATCCAGCAGCATCATTCATTTGTGGCTCTTCGCCTGTGGGAGCAGAGTCCAATCATTCGTGCACTGAAAACTTGGCAGCCGGACGGCCTGGAGCAGGCATCAAGGATGTATTCAAATGCACTTTGAGGTGGGAAATCAAGGAGTGAGAGCAATACAGGTGGCACCGTTGCTAAGCTTACCGTGTGCAGGAGAGGTCCAGCAGCAACTTTCAGTCCTGGCTCTTCGCCTGTCGGAGCGGAGTCCAAACATTCGTGCCCTGAAACCTGGGCAGCCGGACGGCCTGGAGCAGGCATCAAGGATGTATTCAAATGCACTTTGAGGTGGGAAAGCAAGGAGTGAGAGCAATACAGGTGGCACCGTTGCGAAGCTTACCATGTGCAGGAGAGGTTCAGCAGCATCTTTCAGTCCTGGCTCTCGCCTGTGGGAGCAGAGTCCAGTCATTCGTGCACTGAAAACTGGGCAGCCGGACGGCCTGGAGCAGGCATCAAGGATGCATTCAAATGCACTTTGAGGTGGGAAAGCAAGGAGTGAGAGCAATACAGGTGGCACCTTTACGAAGCTTACCATGTGCAGAAGAGATCCAGCAGCATCATTCATTTGTGGCTCTTTGCCTGTGGGAGCAGAGTCCAATCATTCGTGCACTGAAAACTGGGCAGCTGGACGGCCTGGAGCAGGCATCAAGGATGTATTCAAATGCACTTTGAGGTGGGAAACAAGGACTGAGACCAATGTAGGTGGAACCTTTGCGAAGCTTGCCGTGTGCAGAACAGATCCAGCAGCATGTTTTAGCACTGGCTCTTCCCTGTGGCAGCAGAGTCCAATGATTCGTGCAATGAAAACTGGGCAGCCGGACGGCCTGGAGCAGGCATCAAGGATGTATTCAAATGCACTTTGAGGTGGGAAACAAGGAGTGAGACCAATGCAGGTGGCACCTTTTCGAAGCTTACCATGTGCAGAAGAGGTCCAGCAGCACTTTTCATTCCTGGCCCTCTCCCTGTGGTAGGAGAGTCCAATCATTCGTGCACTAAAAACTGGGCAGCCGGACGGCCTGGAGCAGGCATCAAGGATGTATTCAAATGCCCTTTTAGGTGGGAAAGCAAGGAGTGAGAGCAATACAGGTGGCACCGTTGCGAAGTTTACCGCGTGCAGAAAAGATCCAGCAGCATCTTTCAGTCCTGGCACTTCGCCTGTGGGAGCAGAGTCCAATCATTCGTGCACTGAAAACTGGGCAGCCGGCCAGCCTGGAGCAGGCATCAAGGATGTATTCAAATGCACTTTGAGGTGGGAAATCAAGGAGTGAGAGCAATACAGGTGGCACCGTTGCGAAGCTTACCGTGTGCAGAACAGATCCAGCAGCATGTTTTAGTGCTGGCTCTTCGCCTGTGGCAGCAGAGTCCAATCATTCGTGCACTGAAAACTGGGCATCCGGACGGCCTGGAGCAGGCATCAAGGATGTATTCAAATGCACTTTGAGGTTGGAAACAAGGAGTGAGACCAATGGAGGTGGCAACTTTGCAAAGCTTACCATGTGCAGAAGAGGTCCAGCAGCACTTTTCATTCCTGGCCCTTTCCCTGTGGAAGCAGAGTGCAATCATTCGTGCACTGAAAACTGGGCGGCCAGACGGCCTGGAGCAGGCATCAAGGATGTATTCAAATGCCCGTTGAGGTGGGAAAGCAACGAGTGAGAGCAATACAGGTGTCACCGTTGCAAAGCTTACCGTATGCAGAAGAGATCCAGCAGCATCTTTCAGTCCTGGCTCTTCGCCTGTGGGAGCAGAGTCCAATCATTCGTGCACTGAAAATTGGGCAGCCGGACGGCCTGGAGCAGGCATCAAGGATGTATTCAAATGCACTTTGAGGTGGGAAAGCAAGGAGTGAGAGCAATACAGGTGGCACCTTTGCAAAGCTTACCATGTGCAGAAGAGGTCCAGCAGCACTTTTCATTCCTGGCCCTTTCCCTGTGGAAGCAGAGTCCAATCATTCGTGCACTGAAAATTGGGCAGCCGGACGGCCTGGAGCAGGCATCAAGGATGTATTCAAATGCACTTTGAGGTGGGAAATCAAGGAGTGAGAGCAATACAGGTGGCACCGTTGCGAAGCTTACCGTGTGCAGGAGAGGTCCAGCAGCAACTTTCAGTCCTGGCTCTTCGCCTGTCGGAGCGGAGTCCAAACATTCTTGCCCTGAAAACTTGGCAGCCGGCCAGCCTGGAGCAGGCATCAAGGATGTATTCAAATGCACTTTGAGGTGGGAAAGCAAGGAGTGAGAGCAATACAGGTGGCACCGTTGCGAAGCTTACCATGTGCAGGAGAGGTTCAGCAGCATCTTTCAGTCCTGGCTCTTCGCCTGTGGGAGCAGAGTCCAATCATTCGTGCACTGAAAACTGGGCAGCCGGACGGCCTGGAGCAGGCATCAAGGATGTATTCAAATGCCCTTTGAGGTGGGAAAGCAAGGAATGAGAGCAATACAGGTGGCACCTTTGCGAAGCTTACCATGTGCAGAAGAGATCCAGCAGCATCATTCATTTGTGGCTCTTCGCCTGTGGGAGCAGAGTCCAATCATTCGTGCACTGAAAACTGGGCAGCTGGACGGCCTGGAGCAGGCATCAAGGATGTATTCAAATGCACTTTGAGGTGGGAAACAAGGACTGAGACCAATGCAGGTGGCACCGTTGCGAAGCTTGCCGTGTGCAGAAGAGATCCAGCAGCATGTTTTAGCACTGGCTCTTCCCTGTGGGAGCAGAGTCCAATCATTCGTGCAATGAAAACTGGGCAGCCGGACGGCCTGGAGCAGGCATCAAGGATGTATTCAAATGCACTTTGAGGTTGGAAACAAGGTGTGAGACCAATGCAGCTGGCACCTTTTCGAAGCTTACCATGTGCAGAAGAGGTCCAGCAGCACTTTTCATTCCTGGCCCTCTCCCTGTGGTAGGAGAGTCCAATCATTCGTGCACTAAAAACTGGGCAGCCGGACGGCCTGGAGCAGGCATCAAGGATGTATTCAAATGCACTTTGAGGTGGGAAAGCAAGGACTGAGAGCAATACAGGTGGCACCGTTGCGAAGTTTACCGCGTGCAGAAGAGGTCCAGCAGCATCTTTCTCTCCTGGCACTTCGCCTGTGGGAGCAGAGTGCAATCATTCCTGCACTGAAAACTTGGCAGCCGGCCAGCCTGGAGCAGTCATCAAGGATGTATTCAAATGCACTTTGAGGTGGGAAAGCAAGGAGTGAGAGCAATACAGGTGGCACCGTTGCAAAGCTTTCCGTGTGCAGAAGAGGTCCAGCAGCATCTTTCAGTCCTGGCACTTCGCCTGTGGCAGCACAGTCCAATCATTCGTGCACTGAAAACTGGGCAGCCGGACGGCCTGGAGCAGGCATCAAGGATGTATTCAAATGCCCTTTGAGGTGGGAAAGCAAGGAGTGAGAGCAATAAAGGTGGCACCTTTGCGAAGCTTACCATGTGCAGAAGAGATCCAGCAGCATCATTCATTTGTGGCTCTTTGCCTGTGGGAGCAGAGTCCAATCATTCGTGCACCGAAAACTGGGCAGCCGGACGGCCTGGGGCAGGCATCAAGGATGTATTCAAATGCACTTTGAGGTGGGAAAGAAATGACTGAGAGCAATACAGGTGGCACCGTTGCGAAGCTTACCGTGTGCAGAACAGATCCAGCAGCATGTTTTAGCACTGGGTCTTCGCCTGTGGCAGCAGAGTCCAATCATTCGTGCACTGAAAACTGGGCAGCCGGACGGCATGGAGCAGGCATCAAGGATGTATTCAAATGCACTTTGAGGTGGGAAAGCAAGGAGTGAGAGCAATACAGGTGGCACCGTTGCGAAGCTTACCGTGTGCAGGAGAGGTTCAGCAGCATCTTTCAGTCCTGGCTCTTCGCCTGTGGGAGCAGTGTCCAATCATTCGTGCACTGAAAACTGGGCAGCCGGACGGCCTGGAGCAGGCATCAAGGATATATTCAAATGCACTTTGAGGTGGGAAAGCAAGGAGTGAGAGCAATACAGGTGGCACCTTTGCGAAGCTTACCATGTGCAGAAGAGATCCAGCAGCATCATTCATTTGTGGCTCTTCGCCTGTGGGAGCAGAGTCCAATCATTCGTGCACTGAAAACTGGGCAGCTGGACGGCCTGGAGCAGGCATCAAGGATGTATTCAAATGCACTTTGAGGTGGGAAACAAGGACTGAGACCAATGCAGGTGGCACCGTTGCGAAGCTTGCCGTGTGCAGAACAGATCCAGCAGCATGTTTTAGCACTGGCTCTTCGCCTGTGGCAGGAGAGTCCAATCATTCGTGCACTGAAAACTGGGCAGCCGGACGGCCTGGAGCAGGCATCAAGGATGTATTCAAATGCACTTTGAGGTTGGAAACAAGGAGTGAGACCAATGCAGGTGGCAACTTTGCAAAGCTTACCATGTGTAGAAGAGGTCCAGCAGCACTTTTCATTCCTGGCCCTTTCCCTGTGGAAGCAGAGTGCAATCATTCGTGCACTGAAAACTGGGCGGCCAGACGGCCTGGAGCAGGCATCAAGGATGTATTCAAATGCCCGTTGAGGTGGGAAAGCAACGAGTGAGAGCAATACAGGTGTCACCGTTGCAAAGCTTACCGTATGCAGAAGAGATCCAGCAGCATCTTTCAGTCCTGGCTCTTCGCCTGTGGGAGCAGAGTCCAATCATTCGTGCACTGAAAATTGGGCAGCCGGACGGCCTGGAGCAGGCATCAAGGATGTATTCAAATGCACTTTGAGGTGGGAAAGCAAGGAGTGAGAGCAATACAGGTGGCACCTTTGCAAAGCTTACCATGTGCAGAAGAGGTCCAGCAGCACTTTTCATTCCTGGCCCTTTCCCTGTGGAAGCAGAGTCCAATCATTCGTGCACTGAAAATTGGGCAGCCGGACGGCCTGGAGCAGGCATCAAGGATGTATTCAAATGCACTTTGAGGTGGGAAATCAAGGAGTGAGAGCAATACAGGTGGCACCGTTGCGAAGCTTACCGTGTGCAGGAGAGGTCCAGCAGCAACTTTCAGTCCTGGCTCTTCGCCTGTCGGAGCGGAGTCCAAACATTCTTGCCCTGAAAACTTGGCAGCCGGCCAGCCTGGAGCAGGCATCAAGGATGTATTCAAATGCACTTTGAGGTGGGAAAGCAAGGAGTGAGAGCAATACAGGTGGCACCGTTGCGAAGCTTACCATGTGCAGGAGAGGTTCAGCAGCATCTTTCAGTCCTGGCTCTTCGCCTGTGGGAGCAGAGTCCAATCATTCGTGCACTGAAAACTGGGCAGCCGGACGGCCTGGAGCAGGCATCAAGGATGTATTCAAATGCCCTTTGAGGTGGGAAAGCAAGGAATGAGAGCAATACAGGTGGCACCTTTGCGAAGCTTACCATGTGCAGAAGAGATCCAGCAGCATCATTCATTTGTGGCTCTTCGCCTGTGGGAGCAGAGTCCAATCATTCGTGCACTGAAAACTGGGCAGCTGGACGGCCTGGAGCAGGCATCAAGGATGTATTCAAATGCACTTTGAGGTGGGAAACAAGGACTGAGACCAATGCAGGTGGCACCGTTGCGAAGCTTGCCGTGTGCAGAAGAGATCCAGCAGCATGTTTTAGCACTGGCTCTTCCCTGTGGCAGCAGAGTCCAATCATTCGTGCAATGAAAACTGGGCAGCCGGACGGCCTGGAGCAGGCATCAAGGATGTATTCAAATGCACTTTGAGGTTGGAAACAAGGTGTGAGACCAATGCAGCTGGCACCTTTTCGAAGCTTACCATGTGCAGAAGAGGTCCAGCAGCACTTTTCATTCCTGGCCCTCTCCCTGTGGTAGGAGAGTCCAATCATTCGTGCACTAAAAACTGGGCAGCCGGACGGCCTGGAGCAGGCATCAATGATGTATTCAAATGCCCTTTTAGGTGGGAAAGCAAGGACTGAGAGCAATACAGGTGGCACCGTTGCGAAGTTTACCGCGTGCAGAAGAGGTCCAGCAGCATCTTTCTCTCCTGGCACTTCGCCTGTGGGAGCAGAGTGCAATCATTCCTGCACTGAAAACTTGGCAGCCGGCCAGCCTGGAGCAGGCATCAAGGATGTATTCAAATGCACTTTGAGGTGGGAAAGCAAGGAGTGAGAGCAATACAGGTGGCACCGTTGCAAAGCTTTCCGTGTGCAGAAGAGGTCCAGCAGCATCTTTCAGTCCTGGCACTTCGCCTGTGGCAGCACAGTCCAATCATTCGTGCACTGAAAACTGGGCAGCCGGACGGCCTGGAGCAGGCATCAAGGATGTATTCAAATGCCCTTTGAGGTGGGAAAGCAAGGAGTGAGAGCAATAAAGGTGGCACCTTTGCGAAGCTTACCATGTGCAGAAGAGATCCAGCAGCATCATTCATTTGTGGCTCTTTGCCTGTGGGAGCAGAGTCCAATCATTCGTGCACCGAAAACTGGGCAGCCGGACGGCCTGGGGCAGGCATCAAGGATGTATTCAAATGCACTTTGAGGTGGGAAAGAAATGACTGAGAGCAATACAGGTGGCACCGTTGCGAAGCTTACCGTGTGCAGAACAGATCCAGCAGCATGTTTTAGCACTGGCTCTTCGCCTGTGGCAGCAGAGTCCAATCATTCGTGCACTGAAAACTGGGCAGCCGGACGGCATGGAGCAGGCATCAAGGATGTATTCAAATGCACTTTGAGGTGGGAAAGCAAGGAGTGAGAGCAATACAGGTGGCACCGTTGCGAAGCTTACCGTGTGCAGGAGAGGTTCAGCAGCATCTTTCAGTCCTGGCTCTTCGCCTGTGGGAGCAGTGTCCAATCATTCGTGCACTGAAAACTGGGCAGCCGGACGGCCTGGAGCAGGCATCAAGGATATATTCAAATGCACTTTGAGGTGGGAAAGCAAGGAGTGAGAGCAATACAGGTGGCACCTTTGCGAAGCTTACCATGTGCAGAAGAGATCCAGCAGCATCATTCATTTGTGGCTCTTCGCCTGTGGGAGCAGAGTCCAATCATTCGTGCACTGAAAACTGGGCAGCTGGACGGCCTGGAGCAGGCATCAAGGATGTATTCAAATGCACTTTGAGGTGGGAAACAAGGACTGAGACCAATGCAGGTGGCACCGTTGCGAAGCTTGCCGTGTGCAGAACAGATCCAGCAGCATGTTTTAGCACTGGCTCTTCGCCTGTGGCAGGAGAGTCCTATCATTCGTGCACTGAAAACTGGGCAGCCGGACGGCCTGGAGCAGGCATCAAGGATGTATTCAAATGCACTTTGAGGTTGGAAACAAGGAGTGAGACCAATGCAGGTGGCAACTTTGCAAAGCTTACCATGTGTAGAAGAGGTCCAGCAGCACTTTTCATTCCTGGCCCTTTCCCTGTGGAAGCAGAGCGCAATCATTCGTGCACTGAAAACTGGGCGGCCGGACGGCCTGGAGCAGGCATCAAGGATGTATTCAAATGCCCGTTGAGGTGGGAAAGCAACGAGTGAGAGCAATACAGGTGTCACCGTTGCAAAGCTTACCGTATGCAGAAGAGATCCAGCAGCATCTTTCAGTCCTGGCTCTTCGCCTGTGGGAGCAGAGTCCAATCATTCGTGCACTGAAAATTGGGCAGCCGGACGGCCTGGAGCAGGCATCAAGGATGTATTCAAATGCACTTTGAGGTGGGAAAGCAAGGAGTGAGAGCAATACAGGTGGCACCTTTGCAAAGCTTACCATGTGCAGAAGAGGTCCAGCAGCACTTTTCATTCCTGGCCCTTTCCCCGTGGAAGCAGAGTCCAATCATTCGTGCACTGAAAATTGGGCAGCCGGACGGCCTGGAGCAGGCATCAAGGATGTATTCAAATGCACTTTGAGGTGGGAAAGCAAGGAGTGAGAGCAATACAGGTGGCACCGTTGCGAAGCTTACCGTGTGCAGGAGAGGTCCAGCAGCAACTTTCAGTCCTGGCTCTTCGCCTGTCGGAGCGGAGTCCAAACATTCGTGCCCTGAAACCTGGGCAGCCGGCCAGCCTAGAGCAGGCATCAAGGATGTATTCAAATGCACTTTGAGGTGGGAAAGCAAGGAGTGAGAGCAATACAGGTGGCACCGTTGCGAAGCTTACCATGTGCAGGAGAGGTTCAGCAGCATCTTTCAGTCCTGGCTCTTCGCCTGTGGGAGCAGAGTCCAATCATTCGTGCACTGAAAACTGGGCAGCCGGACGGCCTGGAGCAGGCATCAAGGATGTATTCAAATGCCCTTTGAGGTGGGAAAGCAAGGAATGAGAGCAATACAGGTGGCACCTTTGCGAAGCTTACCATGTGCAGAAGAGATCCAGCAGCATCATTCATTTGTGGCTCTTCGCCTGTGGGAGCAGAGTCCAATCATTCGTGCACTGAAAACTGGGCAGCTGGACGGCCTGGAGCAGGCATCAAGGATGTATTCAAATGCACTTTGAGGTGGGAAACAAGGACTGAGACCAATGCAGGTGGCACCGCTGCGAAGCTTGCCGTGTGCAGAACAGATCCAGCAGCATCTTTCAGTCCTGGCACTTCGCCTGTGGGAGCAGAGTGCAATCATTCGTGCACTGAAAATTTGGCAGCAGGCCAGCGTGGAGCAGGCATCAAGGATGTATTCAAATGCCCTTGGAGGTGGGAAAGCAAGGAGTGAGAGCAAAAAAGGTGGCACCTTTGCAAAGCTTACCATGTGCAGAAGAGGTCCAGCAGCACTTTTCATTTCTGGCCCTTTCCCTGTGGAAGCAGAGTGCAATCATTCGTGCACTGAAAACTGGGCGGCCGGCCTGCCTGGAGCAGGCATCAAGGATGTATTCAAATGCCCGTTGAGGTGGGAAAGCAACGAGTGAGAGCAATACAGGTGTCACCGTTGCAAAGCTTACCGTATGCAGAAGAGATCCAGCAGCATCTTTCAGTCCTGGCTCTTCGCCTGTGGGAGCAGAGTCCAATCATTCGTGCACTGAAAATTGGGCAGCCGGACGGCCTGGAGCAGGCATCAAGGATGTATTCAAATGCACTTTGAGGTGGGAAAGCAAGGAGTGAGAGCAATACAGGTGGCACCGTTGCGAAGCTTACCATGTGCAGGAGAGGTTCAGAAGCATCTTTCAGTCCTGGCTCTTCGCCTGTGGGAGCAGAGTAAAATCATTCGTGCACTGAAAACTGGGCAGCCGGACGGCCTGGAGCAGGCATCATGGATGTATTCAAATGCACTTTGAGGTGGGAAAGCAAGGAGTGAGAGCAATACAGGTGGCACCTTTGCGAAGCTTACCATGTGCAGAAGAGATCCAGCAGCATCATTCATTTGTGGCTCTTTGCCTGTGGCAGGAGAGTCCAATCATTCGTGCACTGAAAACTGGGCAGCCGGCCAGCCTGGAGCAGGCATCAAGGATGTATTCAAATGCACTTTGAGGTTGGAAACAAGGAGTGAGACCAATGCAGGTGGCACCGTTGCGAAGCTTGCCGTGTGCAGAACAGATCCAGCAGCATGTTTTAGCACTGGCTCTTCCCTGCGGCAGCAGAGTCCAATCATTCGTGCACTGAAAACTGGGCAGCCGGACGGCCTGGAGCAGGCATCAAGGATGTATTCAAATGCACTTTGAGGTTGGAAACAAGGAGTGAGACCAATGCAGGTGGCACCTTTTCGAAGCTTACCATGTGCAGAAGAGGTCCAGCAGCACTTTTCATTCCTGGCCCTCTCCCTGTGGTAGGAGAGTCCAATCATTCGTGCACTAAAAACTGGGCAGCCGGACGGCCTGGAGCAGGCATCAAGGATGTATTCAAATGCACTTTGAGGTGGGAAAGCAAGGAGTGAGAGCAATACAGGTGGCACCTTTTCGAAGCTTACCATGTGCAGAAGAGATCCAGCAGCATCATACATTTGTGGCTCTTCGCCTGTGGGAGCAGAGTCCAATCATTCGTGCACTGAAAACTGGGCAGCCTTACGGCCTGGAGCGGGCATCAAGGATGTATTCAAATGCACTTTGAGGTGGGAAATCAAGGAGTGAGAGCAATACAGGTGGCACCGTTGCGAAGCTTACCGTGTGCAGGAGAGGTCCAGCAGCAACTTTCAGTCCTGGCTCTTCGCCTGTGGGAGCAGAGTCCAATCATTCGTGCACTGAAAACTGGGCAGCCGGACAGCCTGGAGCAGGCATCATGGATGTATTCAAATGCACTTTGAGGTGGGAAAGCAAGGAGTGAGAGCAATACAGGTGGCACCTTTGCGAAGCTTACCATGTGCAGAAGAGATCCAGCAGCATCATTCATTTGTGGCTCTTCGCCTGTGGGAGCAGAGTCCAATCATTCGTGCACTGAAAACTGGGCAGCCGGACGGCCTGGAGCAGGCATCAAGGATGTATTCAAATGCAGTTTGAGGTGGGAAACAAGGAGTGAGACCAATGCAGGTGGCACCGTTGCGAAGCTTACAGTGTGCAGAACAGATCCAGCAGCATGTTTTAGCACTGGCCCTTCGCCTGTGGCAGGAGAGTCCAATCATTCGTGCACTGAAAACTGGGCAGCCTTACGGCCTGGAGCAGGCATCAAGGATGTATTCAAATGCACTTTGTGGTTGGAAACAAGGAGTGAGACCAATGCAGGTGGCACCTTTGCAAAGCTTACCATGTGCAGAAGAGGTCCAGCAGCACTTTTCATTCCTGGCCCTTTCCCTGTGGAAGCAGAGTGCAATCATTCGTACATTGAAAACTGGGCAGCCGGACGGCATGGAGCAGGCATCAAGGATGTATTCAAATGCACTTTGAGGTGGGAAAGCAAGGAGTGAGAGCAATACAGGTGGCACCGTTGCGAAGCTTACCATGTGCAGAAGAGGTCCAGCAGCACTTTTCATTCTTGGCCCTCTCCCTGTGGTAGGAGAGTCCAATCATTCGTGCACTGAAAACTGGGCAGCCTTACGGCCTGGAACAGGCATCAAGGATGTATTCAAATGCACTTTGAGGTGGAAAAGCAAGGAGTGAGAGCAATACAGGTGGCACCTTTGCGAAGCTAACCATGTGCAGAAGAGATCCAACAGCATCATTCATTCGTGGCTCTTCGCCTGTGGGAGCAGAGTCCAAACATTCGTGCACTGAAAACTGGGCAGCCTAACGGCCTGGAGCGGGCATCAAGGATGTATTCAAATGCCCTTTGAGGTGGGAAAGCAAGAAGTGAGAGCAATACAGGTGGCACCGTTGCAAAGCTTTCTGTGTGCAGAAGAGGTCCAGCAGCATCTTTCAGTCCTGGCACTTCGCCTGTGGGAGCAGAGTGCAATCATTCGTACACTGAAAACTGGGCAGCAGGACGGCCTGGAGCAGGCATCAAGGATGTATTCAAATGCACTTTGAGGTGGGAAAGCAAGGAGTGAGAGCAATACAGGTGGCACCTTTGCGAAGCTTACCATGTGCAGAAGAGATCCAGCAGCATCATTCATTTGTGGCTCTTCGCCTGTGGGAGCAGAGTCCAATCATTCGTGCACTGAAAACTTGGCAGCCGGACGGCCTGGAGCAGGCATCAAGGATGTATTCAAATGCACTTTGAGGTGGGAAATCAAGGAGTGAGAGCAATACAGGTGGCACCGTTGCTAAGCTTACCGTGTGCAGGAGAGGTCCAGCAGCAACTTTCAGTCCTGGCTCTTCGCCTGTCGGAGCGGAGTCCAAACATTCGTGCCCTGAAACCTGGGCAGCCGGACGGCCTGGAGCAGGCATCAAGGATGCATTCAAATGCACTTTTAGGTGGGAAAGCAAGGAGTGAGAGCAATACAGGTGGCACCGTTGCGAAGTTTACCGCGTGCAGAAAAGATCCAGCAGCATCTTTCAGTCCTGGCACTTCGCCTGTGGGAGCAGAGTCCAATCATTCGTGCACTGAAAACTGGGCAGCCGGCCAGCCTGGAGCAGGCATCAAGGATGTATTCAAATGCACTTTGAGGTGGGAAATCAAGGAGTGAGAGCAATACAGGTGGCACCGTTGCGAAGCTTACCGTGTGCAGAACAGATCCAGCAGCATGTTTTAGCACTGGCCCTTCGCCTGTGGCAGCAGAGTCCAATCATTCGTGCACTGAAAACTGGGCATCCGGACGGCCTGGAGCAGGCATCAAGGATGTATTCAAATGCACTTTGAGGTTGGAAACAAGGAGTGAGACCAATGGAGGTGGCACCTTTGCGAAGCTTACCATGTGCAGAAGAGGTCCAGCAGCACTTTTCATTCCTGGCCCTTTCCCTGTGGAAGCAGAGTGCAATCATTCGTGCACTGAAAACTGGGCGGCCAGACGGCCTGGAGCAGGCATCAAGGATGTATTCAAATGCCCGTTGAGGTGGGAAAGCAACGAGTGAGAGCAATACAGGTGTCACCGTTGCAAAGCTTACCGTATGCAGAAGAGATCCAGCAGCATCTTTCAGTCCTGGCTCTTCGCCTGTGGGAGCAGAGTCCAATCATTCGTGCACTGAAAATTGGGCAGCCGGACGGCCTGGAGCAGGCATCAAGGATGTATTCAAATGCACTTTGAGGTGGGAAAGCAAGGAGTGAGAGCAATACAGGTGGCACCTTTGCAAAGCTTACCATGTGCAGAAGAGGTCCAGCAGCACTTTTCATTCCTGGCCCTTTCCCTGTGGAAGCAGAGTCCAATCATTCGTGCACTGAAAATTGGGCAGCCGGACGGCCTGGAGCAGGCATCAAGGATGTATTCAAATGCACTTTGAGGTGGGAAATCAAGGAGTGAGAGCAATACAGGTGGCACCGTTGCGAAGCTTACCGTGTGCAGGAGAGGTCCAGCAGCAACTTTCAGTCCTGGCTCTTCGCCTGTCGGAGCGGAGTCCAAACATTCTTGCCCTGAAAACTTGGCAGCCGGCCAGCCTGGAGCAGGCATCAAGGATGTATTCAAATGCCCTTGGAGGTGGGAAAGCAAGAAGTGAGAGCAATACAGGTGGCACCGTTGCAAAGCTTTCTGTGTGCAGAAGAGGTCCAGCAGCATCTTTCAGTCCTGGCACTTCGCCTGTGTAAGCAGAGTCCAATCATTCGTACACTGAAAACTGGGCAGCAGGACGGCCTGGAGCAGGCATCAAGGATGTATTCAAATGCACTTTGAGGTGGGAAAGCAAGGAGTGAGAGCAATGCAGGTGGCACCTTTGTGAAGCTTACCATGTGCAGAAGAGATCCAGCAGCATCATTCATTTGTGGCTCTTCGCCTGTGGGAGCAGAGTCCAATCATTCGTGCACTGAAAACTGGGCAGCCGGACGGCCTGGAGCAGGCATCAAGGATGTATTCAAATGCAGTTTGAGGTGGGAAATCAAGGAGTGAGAGCAATACAGGTGGCACCGTTGCGAAGCTTACCGTGTGCAGGAGAGGTCCAGCAGCAACTTTCAGTCCTGGCTCTTCGCCTGTGGGAGCAGAGTCCAATCATTCGTGCACTGAAAACTGGGCAGCCGGACAGCCTGGAGCAGGCATCATGGATGTATTCAAATGCACTTTGAGGTGGGAAAGCAAGGAGTGAGAGCAATACAGGTGGCACCTTTGCGAAGCTTACCATGTGCAGAAGAGATCCAGCAGCATCATTCATTTGTGGCTCTTCGCCTGTGGGAGCAGAGTCCAATCATTCGTGCACTGAAAACTGGGCAGCCGGACGGCCTGGAGCAGGAATCAAGGATATATTCAAATGCACTTTGAGGTGGGAAACAAGGAGTGAGACCAATGCAGGTGGCACCGTTGCGAAGCTTACCGTATGGAGAAGACATCCAGCAGCATCTTTCAGTCCTGGCACTTCGCCTGTGGGAGCAGAGTGCAATCATTCGTGCACTGAAAATTTGGCAGCAGGCCAGCCTGGAGCAGGCATCAAGGATGTATTCAAATGCCCTTGGAGGTGGGAAAGCAAGGAGTGAGAGCAATAAAGGTGGCACCTTTGCAAAGCTTACCATGTGCAGAAGAGGTCCAGCAGCACTTTTCATTCCTGGCCCTTTCCCTGTGGAAGCAGAGTGCAATCATTCGTGCACTGAAAACTGGGCGGCCGGACGGCCTGGAGCAGGCATCAAGGATGTATTCAAATGCCCGTTGAGGTGGGAAAGCAACGAGTGAGAGCAATACAGGTGTCACCGTTGCAAAGCTTACCGTATGCAGAAGAGATCCAGCAGCATCTTTCAGTCCTGGCTCTTCGCCTGTGGGAGCAGAGTCCAATCATTCGTGCACTGAAAATTGGGCAGCCGGACGGCCTGGAGCAGGCATCAAGGATGTATTCAAATGCACTTTGAGGTGGGAAAGCAAGGAGTGAGAGCAATACAGGTGGCACCGTTGCGAAGCTTACCATGTGCAGGAGAGGTTCAGAAGCATCTTTCAGTCCTGGCTCTTCGCCTGTGGGAGCAGAGTAAAATCATTCGTGCACTGAAAACTGGGCAGCCGGACGGCCTGGAGCAGGCATCATGGATGTATTCAAATGCACTTTGAGGTGGGAAAGCAAGGAGTGAGAGCAATACAGGTGGCACCTTTGCGAAGCTTACCATGTGCAGAAGAGATCCAGCAGCATCATTCATTTGTGGCTCTTCGCCTGTGGCAGGAGAGTCCAATCATTCGTGCACTGAAAACTGGGCAGCCGGACGGCCTGGAGCAGGCATCAAGGATGTATTCAAATGCACTTTGAGGTTGGAAACAAGGAGTGAGACCAATGCAGGTGGCACCGTTGCGAAGCTTGCCGTGTGCAGAAGAGGTCCAGCAGCATCTTTCAGTCCTGGCTCTTCGCCTGTGGGAGCAGAGTCCAATCACTCGTGCACTGAAAACTGGGCAGCTGGACGGCCTGGAGCAGGCATCAAGGATGTATTCAAATGCACTTTGAGGTTGGAAACAAGGAGTGAGAGCAATACAGGTGGCACCGTTGCAAACCTTTCCGTGTGCAGAAGAGGTCCAGCAGCATCTTTCAGTCCTGGCACTTCGCCTGTGGCAGCACAGTCCAATCATTCGTGCACTGAAAACTGGGCAGCAGGACGGCCTGGAGCAGGCATCAAGGATGTATTCAAATGCCCTTTGAGGTGGGAAAGCAAGGAGTGAGAGCAATAAAGGTGGCACCTTTGCGAAGCTTACCATGTGCAGAGGAGATCCAGCAGCATCATTCATTTGTGGCTCTTTGCCTGTGGGAGCAGAGTCAAATCATTCGTGCACCGAAAACTGGGCAGACGGACGGCCTGGGGCAGGCATCAAGGATGTATTCAAATGCACTTTGAGGTGGGAAAGAAATGACTGAGAGCAATACAGGTGGCACCGTTGCGAAGCTTACCGTGTGCAGAACAGATCCAGCAGCATGTTTTAGCACTGGCTCTTCGCCTGTGGCAGCAGAGTCCAATCATTCGTGCACTGAAAACTGGGCAGCCGGACGGCATGGAGCAGGCATCAAGGATGTATTCAAATGCACTTTGAGGTTGGAAACAAGGAGTGAGACCAATGCAGGTGGCAACTTTGCAAAGCTTACCATGTGCAGAAGAGGTCCAGCAGCACTTTTCATTCCTGGCCCTTTCCCTGTAGAAGCAGAGTGCAATCATTCCTGCACTGAAAATTGGGCAGCCGGACGGCCTGGAGCAGGCATCAAGGATGTATTCAAATGCACTTTGAGGTGGGAAAGCAAGGAGTGAGAGCAATACAGGTGGCACCGTTGCGAAGCTTACCATGTGCAGGAGAGGTTCAGCAGCAACTTTCAGTCCTGGCTCTTCGCCTGTCGGAGCGGAGTCCAAACATTCGTGCCCTGAAACCTGGGCGGCCGGCCAGCCTGGAGCAGGCATCAAGGATGTATTCAAATGCACTTTGAGGTGGGAAAGCAAGGAGTGAGAGCAATACAGGTGGCACCGTTGCGAAGCTTACCATGTGCAGGAGAGGTTCAGTAGCATCTTTCAGTCCTGGCTCTTCGTCTCTGGGAGCAGAGTCCAATCATTCGTGCACTGAAAACTGGGCAGCCGGACGGCCTGGAGCAGGCATCAAGGATGCATTCAAATGCACTTTGAGGTGGGAAAGCAAGGAGTGAGAGCAATACAGGTGGCACCGTTGCGAAGCTTACCATGTGCAGGAGAGGTTCAGCAGCATCATTCAGTCCTGGCTCTTCGCCTGTGGGAGCAGAGTCCAATCATTCGTGCACTGAAAATTGGGCAGCCGGACGGCCTGGAGCAGGCATCAAGGATGTATTCAAATGCACTTTGAGGTGGGAAAGCACGGAGTGAGAGCAATACAGGTGGCACCGTTGCAAAGCTTACCATGTGCAGAAGAGGTCCAGCAGCACTTTTCATTCCTGGCCCTTTCCCTGTGGAAGCAGAGTCCAATCATTCGTGCACTGAAAATTGGGCTGCCGGACGGCCTGGAGCAGGCATCAAGGATGTATTCAAATGCACTTTGAGGTGGGAAATCAAGGAGTGAGAGCAATACAGGTGGCACCGTTGCGAAGCTTACCGTGTGCAGGAGATGTCCAGCAGCAACTTTCAGTCCTGGCTCTTCGCCTGTCGGAGCGGAGTCCAAACATTCGTGCCCTGAAACCTGGGCAGCCGGCCAGCCTGGAGCAGGCATCGAGGATGTATTCAAATGCACTTTGAGGTGGGAAAGCAAGGAGTGAGAGCAATACAGGTGGCACCGTTGCGAAGCTTACCATGTGCAGAAGAGGTCCAGCAGCACTTTTCATTCCTGGCCCTCTCCCTGTGGTAGGAGAGTCCAATCATTCGTGCACTGAAAACTGGGCAGCCTTACGGCCTGGAGCAGGCATCAAGGATGTATTCAAATGCACTTTGAGGTGGAAAAGCAAGGAGTGAGAGCAATACAGGTGGCACCTTTGCGAAGCTTACCATGTGCAGAAGAGATCCAGCAGCATCATTCATTTGTGGCTCTTCGCCTGTGGGAGCAGAGTCCAATCATTCGTGCACTGAAAACTGGGCAGCCGGACGGCCTGGAGCGGGCATCAAGGATGTATTCAAATGCACTTTGAGGTGGGAAACAAGGAGTGAGACAAATGCAGGTGGCACCGTTTCGAAGCTTACCGTGTGCAGAAGAGATCCAGCAGCATCTTTCAGTCCTGGCACTTCGCCTGTGGCAGCAGAGTCCAATCATTCGTGCACTGAAAACTGGGCAGCCGGCCAGCCTGGAGCAGGCATCAAGGATGTATTCAAATGCCCTTGGAGGTGGGAAAGCAAGAAGTGAGAGCAATACAGGTGGCACCGTTGCAAAGCTTTCTGTGTGCAGAAGAGGTCCAGCAGCATCTTTCAGTCCTGGCACTTCGCCTGTGTAAGCAGAGTCCAATCATTCGTACACTGAAAACTGGGCAGCAGGACGGCCTGGAGCAGGCATCAAGGATGTATTCAAATGCACTTTGAGGTGGGAAAGCAAGGAGTGAGAGCAATGCAGGTGGCACCTTTGTGAAGCTTACCATGTGCAGAAGAGATCCAGCAGCATCATTCATTTGTGGCTCTTCGCCTGTGGGAGCAGAGTCCAATCATTCGTGCACTGAAAACTGGGCAGCCGGACGGCCTGGAGCAGGCATCAAGGATGTATTCAAATGCAGTTTGAGGTGGGAAATCAAGGAGTGAGAGCAATACAGGTGGCACCGTTGCGAAGCTTACCGTGTGCAGGAGAGGTCCAGCAGCAACTTTCAGTCCTGGCTCTTCGCCTGTGGGAGCAGAGTCCAATCATTCGTGCACTGAAAACTGGGCAGCCGGACAGCCTGGAGCAGGCATCATGGATGTATTCAAATGCACTTTGAGGTGGGAAAGCAAGGAGTGAGAGCAATACAGGTGGCACCTTTGCGAAGCTTACCATGTGCAGAAGAGATCCAGCAGCATCATTCATTTGTGGCTCTTCGCCTGTGGGAGCAGAGTCCAATCATTCGTGCACTGAAAACTGGGCAGCCGGACGGCCTGGAGCAGGAATCAAGGATATATTCAAATGCACTTTGAGGTGGGAAACAAGGAGTGAGACCAATGCAGGTGGCACCGTTGCGAAGCTTACCGTATGGAGAAGACATCCAGCAGCATCTTTCAGTCCTGGCACTTCGCCTGTGGGAGCAGAGTGCAATCATTCGTGCACTGAAAATTTGGCAGCAGGCCAGCCTGGAGCAGGCATCAAGGATGTATTCAAATGCCCTTGGAGGTGGGAAAGCAAGGAGTGAGAGCAATAAAGGTGGCACCTTTGCAAAGCTTACCATGTGCAGAAGAGGTCCAGCAGCACTTTTCATTCCTGGCCCTTTCCCTGTGGAAGCAGAGTGCAATCATTCGTGCACTGAAAACTGGGCGGCCGGACGGCCTGGAGCAGGCATCAAGGATGTATTCAAATGCCCGTTGAGGTGGGAAAGCAACGAGTGAGAGCAATACAGGTGTCACCGTTGCAAAGCTTACCGTATGCAGAAGAGATCCAGCAGCATCTTTCAGTCCTGGCTCTTCGCCTGTGGGAGCAGAGTCCAATCATTCGTGCACTGAAAATTGGGCAGCCGGACGGCCAGCCTGGAGCAGGCATCAAGGATGTATTCAAATGCACTTTGAGGTGGGAAAGCAAGGAGTGAGAGCAATACAGGTGGCACCGTTGCGAAGCTTACCATGTGCAGGAGAGGTTCAGAAGCATCTTTCAGTCCTGGCTCTTCGCCTGTGGGAGCAGAGTAAAATCATTCGTGCACTGAAAACTGGGCAGCCGGACGGCCTGGAGCAGGCATCATGGATGTATTCAAATGCACTTTGAGGTGGGAAAGCAAGGAGTGAGAGCAATACAGGTGGCACCTTTGCGAAGCTTACCATGTGCAGAAGAGATCCAGCAGCATCATTCATTTGTGGCTCTTCGCCTGTGGCAGGAGAGTCCAATCATTCGTGCACTGAAAACTGGGCAGCCGGACGGCCTGGAGCAGGCATCAAGGATGTATTCAAATGCACTTTGAGGTTGGAAACAAGGAGTGAGACCAATGCAGGTGGCACCGTTGCGAAGCTTGCCGTGTGCAGAACAGATCCAGCAGCATGTTTTAGCACTGGCTCTTCCCTGTGGCAGCAGAGTCCAATCATTCGTGCAATGAAAACTGGGCAGCCGGACGGCCTGGAGCAGGCATCAAGGATGTATTCAAATGCACTTTGAGGTTGGAAACAAGGAGTGAGACCAATGCAGGTGGCACCTTTTCGAAGCTTACCATGTGCAGAAGAGGTCCAGCAGCACTTTTCATTCCTGGCCCTCTCCCTGTGGTAGGAGAGTCCAATCATTCGTGCACTAAAAACTGGGCAGCCGGACGGCCTGGAGCAGGCATCAAGGATGTATTCAAATGCACTTTGAGGTGGGAAAGCAAGGAGTGAGAGCAATGCAGGTGGCACCTTTGTGAAGCTTACCATGTGCAGAAGAGATCCAGCAGCATCTTTCAGTCCTGGCACTTCGCCTGTGGCAGCAGAGTCCAATCATTCGTGCACTGAAAACTGGGCAGCCGGCCAGCCTGGAGCAGGCATCAAGGATGTATTCAAATGCAGTTTGAGGTGGGAAATCAAGGAGTGAGAGCAATACAGGTGGCACCGTTGCGAAGCTTACCGTGTGCAGGAGAGGTCCAGCAGCAACTTTCAGTCCTGGCTCTTCGCCTGTGGGAGCAGAGTCCAATCATTCGTGCACTGAAAACTGGGCAGCCGGACAGCCTGGAGCAGGCATCATGGATGTATTCAAATGCACTTTGAGGTGGGAAAGCAAGGAGTGAGAGCAATACAGGTGGCACCTTTGCGAAGCTTACCATGTGCAGAAGAGATCCAGCAGCATCATTCATTTGTGGCTCTTCGCCTGTGGGAGCAGACTCCAATCATTCGTGCACTGAAAACTGGGCAGCCGGACGGCCTGGAGCAGGAATCAAGGATATATTCAAATGCACTTTGAGGTGGGAAACAAGGAGTGAGACCAATGCAGGTGGCACCGTTGCGAAGCTTACCGTATGGAGAAGAGATCCAGCAGCATCTTTCAGTCCTGGCACTTCGCCTGTGGGAGCAGAGTGCAATCATTCGTGCACTGAAAATTTGGCAGCAGGCCAGCCTGGAGCAGGCATCAAGGATGTATTCAAATGCCCTTGGAGGTGGGAAAGCAAGGAGTGAGAGCAATAAAGGTGGCACCTTTGCAAAGCTTACCATGTGCAGAAGAGGTCCAGCAGCACTTTTCATTCCTGGCCCTTTCCCTGTGGAAGCAGAGTGCAATCATTCGTGCACTGAAAACTGGGCGGCCGGACGGCCTGGAGCAGGCATCAAGGATGTATTCAAATGCCCGTTGAGGTGGGAAAGCAACGAGTGAGAGCAATACAGGTGTCACCGTTGCAAAGCTTACCGTATGCAGAAGAGATCCAGCAGCATCTTTCAGTCCTGGCTCTTCGCCTGTGGGAGCAGAGTCCAATCATTCGTGCACTGAAAACTGGGCAGCGGGACGGCCTGGAGCAGGCATCATGGATGTATTCAAATGCACTTTGAGGTGGGAAAGCAAGGAGTGAGAGCAATACAGGTGGCACCTTTGCGAAGCTTACCATGTGCAGAGGAGATTCAGCAGCATCATTCATTTGAGGCTCTTTGCCTGTGGGAGCAGAGTCCAATCATTCGTGCACCGAAAACTGGGCAGCCGGACGGCCTGGGGCAGGCATCAAGGATGTATTCAAATGCACTTTGAGGTGCGAAAGAAATGACAGAGAGCAATACAGGTGGCACCGTTGCGAAGCTTACCGTGTGCAGAACAGATCCAGCAGCATGTTTTAGCACTGGCTCTTCGCCTGTGGCAGCAGAGTCCAATCATTCGTGCACTGAAAACTGGGCAGCCGGACGGCATGGAGCAGGCATCAAGGATGTATTCAAATGCACTTTGAGGTGGGAAATCAAGGAGTGAGAGCAATACAGGTGGCAACTTTGCAAAGCTTACCATGTGCAGAAGAGGTCCAGCAGCACTTTTCATTCCTGGCCCTTTCCCTGTGGAAGCAGAGTCCAATCATTCGTGCACTGAAAATTGGGCAGCCGGACGGCCTGGAGCAGGCATCAAGGATGTATTCAAATGCACTTTGAGGTGGGAAATCAAGGAGTGAGAGCAATACAGGTGGCACCGTTGCGAAGCTTACCGTGTGCAGGAGATGTCCAGCAGCAACTTTCAGTCCTGGCTCTTCGCCTGTCGGAGCGGAGTCCAAACATTCGTGCCCTGAAACCTGGGCAGCCGGCCAGCCTGGAGCAGGCATCAAGGATGTATTCAAATGCACTTTGAGGTGGGAAAGCAAGGAGTGAGAGCAATACAGGTGGCACCGTTGCGAAGCTTACCATGTGCAGAAGAGGTCCAGCAGCACTTTTCATTCCTGGCCCTCTCCCTGTGGTAGGAGAGTCCAATCATTCGTGCACTGAAAACTGGGCAGCCTTACGGCCTGGAGCAGGCATCAAGGATGTATTCAAATGCACTTTGAGGTGGAAAAGCAAGGAGTGAGAGCAATACAGGTGGCACCTTTGCGAAGCTTACCATGTGCAGAAGAGATCCAGCAGCATCATTCATTTGTGGCTCTTCGCCTGTGGGAGCAGAGTCCAATCATTCGTGCACTGAAAACTGGGCAGCCGGACGGCCTGGAGCGGGCATCAAGGATGTATTCAAATGCACTTTGAGGTGGGAAACAAGGAGTGAGACCAATGCAGGTGGCACCGTTGCGAAGCTTACCGTATGGAGAAGACATCCAGCAGCATCTTTCAGTCCTGGCACTTCGCCTGTGGGAGCAGAGTGCAATCATTCGTGCACTGAAAATTTGGCAGCAGGCCAGCCTGGAGCAGGCATCAAGGATGTATTCAAATGCCCTTGGAGGTGGGAAAGCAAGGAGTGAGAGCAATAAAGGTGGCACCTTTGCAAAGCTTACCATGTGCAGAAGAGGTCCAGCAGCACTTTTCATTCCTGGCCCTTTCCCTGTGGAAGCAGAGTGCAATCATTCGTGCACTGAAAACTGGGCGGCCGGACGGCCTGGAGCAGGCATCAAGGATGTATTCAAATGCCCGTTGAGGTGGGAAAGCAACGAGTGAGAGCAATACAGGTGTCACCGTTGCAAAGCTTACCGTATGCAGAAGAGATCCAGCAGCATCTTTCAGTCCTGGCTCTTCGCCTGTGGGAGCAGAGTCCAATCATTCGTGCACTGAAAATTGGGCAGCCGGACGGCCTGGAGCAGGCATCAAGGATGTATTCAAATGCACTTTGAGGTGGGAAATCAAGGAGTGAGAGCAATACAGGTGTCACCGTTGCAAAGCTTACCGTATGCAGAAGAGATCCAGCAGCATCTTTCAGTCCTGGCTCTTCGCCTGTGGGAGCAGAGTCCAATCATTCGTGCACTGAAAATTGGGCTGCCGGACGGCCTGGAGCAGGCATCAAGGATGTATTCAAATGCACTTTGAGGTGGGAAATCAAGGAGTGAGAGCAATACAGGTGGCACCGTTGCGAAGCTTACCGTGTGCAGGAGATGTCCAGCAGCAACTTTCAGTCCTGGCTCTTCGCCTGTCGGAGCGGAGTCCAAACATTCGTGCCCTGAAACCTGGGCAGCCGGCCAGCCTGGAGCAGGCATCAAGGATGTATTCAAATGCACTTTGAGGTGGGAAAGCAAGGAGTGAGAGCAATACAGGTGGCACCGTTGCGAAGCTTACCATGTGCAGAAGAGGTCCAGCAGCACTTTTCATTCCTGGCCCTCTCCCTGTGGTAGGAGAGTCCAATCATTCGTGCACTGAAAACTGGGCAGCCTTACGGCCTGGAGCAGGCATCAAGGATGTATTCAAATGCACTTTGAGGTGGAAAAGCAAGGAGTGAGAGCAATACAGGTGGCACCTTTGCGAAGCTTACCATGTGCAGAAGAGATCCAGCAGCATCATTCATTTGTGGCTCTTCGCCTGTGGGAGCAGAGTCCAATCATTCGTGCACTGAAAACTGGGCAGCCGGACGGCCTGGAGCGGGCATCAAGGATGTATTCAAATGCACTTTGAGGTGGGAAACAAGGAGTGAGACAAATGCAGGTGGCACCGTTTCGAAGCTTACCGTGTGCAGAAGAGATCCAGCAGCATCTTTCAGTCCTGGCACTTCGCCTGTGGCAGCAGAGTCCAATCATTCGTGCACTGAAAACTGGGCAGCCGGCCAGCCTGGAGCAGGCATCAAGGATGTATTCAAATGCCCTTGGAGGTGGGAAAGCAAGAAGTGAGAGCAATACAGGTGGCACCGTTGCAAAGCTTTCTCTGTGCAGAAGAGGTCCAGCAGCATCTTTCAGTCCTGGCTCTTCGCCTGTGGGAGCAGAGTCCAATCATTCGTGCACTGAAAACTGGGCAGCCGGACAGCCTGGAGCAGGCATCATGGATGTATTCAAATGCACTTTGAGGTGGGAAAGCAAGGAGTGAGAGCAATACAGGTGGCACCTTTGCGAAGCTTACCATGTGCAGAAGAGATCCAGCAGCATCATTCATTTGTGGCTCTTCGCCTGTGGGAGCAGACTCCAATCATTCGTGCACTGAAAACTGGGCAGCCGGACGGCCTGGAGCAGGAATCAAGGATATATTCAAATGCACTTTGAGGTGGGAAACAAGGAGTGAGACCAATGCAGGTGGCACCGTTGCGAAGCTTACCGTATGGAGAAGAGATCCAGCAGCATCTTTCAGTCCTGGCACTTCGCCTGTGGGAGCAGAGTGCAATCATTCGTGCACTGAAAATTTGGCAGCAGGCCAGCCTGGAGCAGGCATCAAGGATGTATTCAAATGCCCTTGGAGGTGGGAAAGCAAGGAGTGAGAGCAATAAAGGTGGCACCTTTGCAAAGCTTACCATGTGCAGAAGAGGTCCAGCAGCACTTTTCATTCCTGGCCCTTTCCCTGTGGAAGCAGAGTGCAATCATTCGTGCACTGAAAACTGGGCGGCCGGACGGCCTGGAGCAGGCATCAAGGATGTATTCAAATGCCCGTTGAGGTGGGAAAGCAACGAGTGAGAGCAATACAGGTGTCACCGTTGCAAAGCTTACCGTATGCAGAAGAGATCCAGCAGCATCTTTCACTCCTGGCTCTTCGCCTGTGGGAGCAGAGTCCAATCATTCGTGCACTGAAAACTGGGCAGCGGGACGGCCTGGAGCAGGCATCATGGATGTATTCAAATGCACTTTGAGGTGGGAAAGCAAGGAGTGAGAGCAATACAGGTGGCACCTTTGAGAAGCTTACCATGTGCAGAGGAGATCCAGCAGCATCATTCATTTGAGGCTCTTTGCCTGTGGGAGCAGAGTCCAATCATTCGTGCACCGAAAACTGGGCAGCCGGACGGCCTGGGGCAGGCATCAAGGATGTATTCAAATGCACTTTGAGGTGGGAAAGAAATGACAGAGAGCAATACAGGTGGCACCGTTGCGAAGCTTACCGTGTGCAGAACAGATCCAGCAGCATGTTTTAGCACTGGCTCTTCGCCTGTGGCAGCAGAGTCCAATCATTCGTGCACTGAAAACTGGGCAGCCGGACGGCATGGAGCAGGCATCAAGGATGTATTCTAATGCACTTTGAGGTTGGAAACAAGGAGTGAGACCAATGCAGGTGGCAACTTTGCAAAGCTTACCATGTGCAGAAGAGGTCCAGCAGCACTTTTCATTCCTGGCCCTTTCCCTGTGGAAGCAGAGTCCAATCATTCGTGCACTGAAAATTGGGCAGCCGGACGGCCTGGAGCAGGCATCAAGGATGTATTCAAATGCCCTTGGAGGTGGGAAAGCAAGGAGTGAGAGCAATGCAGGTGGCACCTTTGCGAAGCTTACCGTGTGCAGGAGAGGTCCAGCAGCAACTTTCAGTCCTGGCTCTTCGCCTGTGGGAGCGGAGTCCAAACATGCGTGCCCTGAAACCTGGGCAGCCATCCAGCCTGGAGCAGGCATCAAGGATGTATTCAAATGCACTTTGAGGTGGGAAAGCAAGGAGTGAGAGCAATACAGGTGGCACCGTTGCGAAGCTTACCATGTGCAGGAGAGGTTCAGAAGCATCTTTCAGTCCTGGCTCTTCGCCTGTGGGGGCAGAGTCCAATCATTCGTGCACTGAAAACTGGGCAGCCGGACGGCCTGGAGCAGGCATCAAGGATGTATTCAAATGCACTTTGAGGTGGGAAAGCAAGGAGTGAGAGCAATAAAGGTGGCACCTTTGCGAAGCTTACCATGTGCAGAGGAGATCCAGCAGCATCATTCATTTGTGGCTCTTTGCCTGTGGGAGCAGAGTCCAATCATTCGTGCACTGAAAACTGGGCAGCCGGACGGCATGGAGCAGGCATCAAGGACGTATTCAAATGCACTTTGAGGTTGGAAACAAGGAGTGAGACCAATGCAGGTGCCAACTTTGCAAAGCTTACCATGTGCACAAGAGGTCCAGCAGCACTTTTCATTCCTGGCCTTTTCACTGTGGAAGCAGAGTCCAATCATTCGTGCACTGAAAATTGGGCAGCCGGACGGCCTGGAGCAGGCATCAAGGATGTATTCAAATGCCCGTTGAGGTGGGAAAGCAACGAGTGAGAGCAATACAGGTGTCACCGTTGCAAAGCTTACCGTATGCAGAAGAGATCCAGCAGCATCTTTCAGACCTGGCTCTTCGCCTGTGGGAGCAGAGTCCAATCATTCGTGCACTGAAAATTGGGCAGCCGGACGGCCTGGAGCAGGCATCAAGGATGTATTCAAATGCACTTTGAGGTGGGAAAGCAAGGAGTGAGAGCAATACAGGTGGCACCGTTGCGAAGCTTACCATGTGCAGGAGAGGTTCAGAAGCATCTTTCAGTCCTGGCTCTTCGCCTGTGGGAGCAGAGTCCAATCATTCGCGCACTGAAAACTGGGCAGCCGGACGGCCTGGAGCAGGCATCATGGATGTATTCAAATGCACTTTGAGGTGGGAAAGCAAGGAGTGAGAGCAATACAGGTGGCACCGTTGCGAAGCTTACCGTGTGCAGGAGAGGTCCAGCAGCAAGTTTCAGTCCTGGCTCTTCGCCTGTCGGAGCGGAGTCCAAACATTCGTGCCCTGAAACCTGGGCAGCCGGCCAGCCTGGAGCAGGCATCAAGGATGTATTCAAATGCACTTTGAGGTGGGAAAGCAAGGAGTGAGAGCAATACAGGTGGCGCCGTTGCAAAGCTTTCTGTGTGCAAAAGAGGTCCAGCAGCATCTTTCAGTCCTGGCTCTTCGCCTGTGGCAGGAGATTCCAATCATTCGTGCACTGAAAACTGGGCAGCAGGACGGCCTGGAGCAGGCATCATGGATGTATTCAAATGCACTTTGAGGTGGGAAAGCAAGGAGTGAGAGCAATAGAGGTGGCACCGTTGCGAAGCTTACCATGTGCAGAAGAGATCCAGCAGCATCATTCATTTGTGGCTCTTCGCCTGTGGGAGCAGAGTCCAATCATTCGTGCACTGAAAACTGGGCAGCCGGACGGCCTGGAGCGGGCATCAAGGATGTATTCAAATGCACTTTGAGGTGGGAAACAAGGAGTGAGACCAATGCAGGTGGCACCGTTTCGAAGCTTACCGTGTGCAGAAGAGATCCAGCAGCATCTTTCTCTCCTGGCACTTCGTCTGTGGGAGCAGAGTGCAATCATTCGTGCACTGAAAACTTGGCAGCCGGCCAGCCTGGAGCAGGCATCAAGGATGTATTCAAATGCCCTTGGAGGTGGGAAAGCAAGGAGTGAGAGCAATACAGGTGGCACCGTTGCAAAGCTTTCCGTGTGCAGAAGAGGTCCAGCAGCATCTTTCAGTCCTGGCACTTCGCCTGTGGCAGCACAGTCCAATCATTCGTGCACTGAAAACTGGGCAGCAGGACGGCCTGGAGCAGGCATCAAGGATGTATTCAAATGGCCTTTGAGGTGGGAAAGCAAGGAGTGAGAGCAATAAAGGTGGCACCTTTGCGAAGCTTACCATGTGCAGAGGAGATCCAGCAGCATCATTCATTTGTGGCACTTTGCCTGTGGGAGCAGGGTCCAATCATTCGTGCACCGAAAACTGGGCAGCCGGACGGCCTGGGGCAGGCATCAAGGATGTATTCAAATGCACTTTGAGGTGGGAAAGAAATGACTGAGAGCAATACAGGTGGCACCGTTGCGAAGCTTACCATGTGCAGGAGAGGTTCAGAAGCATCTTTCAGTCCTGGCTCTTCGCCTGTGGGAGCAGAGTCCAATCATTCGTGCACTGAAAACTGGGCAGCCGGACGGCCTGGAGCAGGCATCATGGATGTATTCAAATGCACTTTGAGGTGGGAAAGCAAGGAGTGAGAGCAATACAGGTGGCACCTTTGCGAAGCTTACCATGTGCAGAGGAGATCCAGCAGCATCATTCATTTGTGGCTCTTTGCCTGTGGGAGCAGAGTCCAATCATTCGTGCACCGAAAACTGGGCAGCCGGACGGCCTGGGGCAGGCATCAAGGATGTATTCAAATGCACTTTGAGGTGGGAAAGAAATGACTGATAGCAATACAGGTGGCACCGTTGCGAAGCTTACCGTGTGCAGAACAGATCCAGCAGCATGTTTTAGCACTGGCTCTTCGCCTGTGGCAGCAGAGTCCAATCATTCGTGCACTGAAAACTGGGCAGCCGGACGGCATGGAGCAGGCATCAAGGATGTATTCAAATGCACTTTGAGGTTGGAAACAAGGAGTGAGACCAATGCAGGTGGCAACTTTGCAAAGCTTACCATGTGCAGAAGAGGTCCAGCAGCACTTTTCATTCCTGGCCCTTTCCCTGTGGGGGCAGAGTCCAATCATTCGTGCACTGAAAACTGGGCAGCCGGACGGCATGGAGCAGGCATCAAGGATGTATTCAAATGCACTTTGAGGTTGGAAACAAGGAGTGAGACCAATGCAGGTGGCAACTTTGCAAAGCTTACCATGTGCAGAAGAGGTCCAGCAGCACTTTTCATTCCTGGCCCTTTCCCTGTGGAAGCAGAGTCCAATCATTCGTGCACTGAAAATTGGGCATCCGGACGGCCTGGAGCAGGCATCATGGATGTATTCAAATGCACTTTGAGGTGGGAAAGCAAGGAGTGAGAGCAATACAGGTGGCACCGTTGCGAAGTTTACCGCGTGCAGAAGAGGTCCAGCAGCATCTTTCAGTCCTGGCACTTCGCCTGTGGGAGCAGAGTGCAATCATTCGTGCACTGAAAACTTGGCAGCCGGACGGCCTGGAGCAGGCATCAAGGATGTATTCAAATGCCCTTGGAGGTGGGAAAGCAAGGAGTGAGAGCAATACAGGTGGCACCGTTGCAAAGCTTTCCGTGTGCAGAAGAGGTCCAGCAGCATCTTTCAGTCCTGGCACTTCGCCTGTGGCGGCACAGTCCAATCATTCGTGCACTGAAAACTGGGCAGCAGGACGGCCTGGAGCAGGCATCAAGGATGTATTCAAATGCCCTTGGAGGTGGGAAAGCAAGGAGTGAGAGCAATAAAGGTGGCACCTTTGCGAAGCTTACCATGTGCAGAGGAGATCCAGCAGCATCATTCATTTGTGGCTCTTTCCCTGTGGGAGCAGAGTCCAATCATTCGTGCACTGAAAACTGGGCAGCCGGACGGCCTGGAGCAGGCATCAAGGATGTATTCAAATGCACTTTGAGGTTGGAAACAAGGAGTGAGACCAATGCAGGTGGCAACTTTGCAAAGCTTACATTGTGCACAAGAGGTCCAGCAGCACTTTTCATTCCTGGCCCTTTCCCTGTGGAAGCAGAGTCCAATCATTCGTGCACTGAAAATTGGGCAGCCGGACGGCCTGGAGCAGGCATCAAGGATGTATTCAAATGCCCGTTGAGGTGGGAAAGCAACGAGTGAGAGCAATACAGGTGGCACCGTTGCAAAGCTTACCGTATGCAGAAGAGATCCAGCAGCATCTTTCAGACCTGGCTCTTCGCCTGTGGGAGCAGAGTCCAATCATTCGCGCACTGAAAACTGGGCAGCCGGACGGCCTGGAGCAGGCATCATGGATGTATTCAAATGCACTTTGAGGTGGGAAAGCAAGGAGTGAGAGCAATACAGGTGGCACCGTTGCGAAGCTTACCGTGTGCAGGAGAGGTACAGCAGCAACTTTCAGTCCTGGCTCTTCGCCTGTCGGAGCGGAGTACAAACATTCGTGCCCTGAAACCTGGGCAGCCGGCCAGCCTGGAGCAGGCATCAAGGATGTATTCAAATGCACTTTGAGGTGGGAAAGCAAGGAGTGAGAGCAATACAGGTGGCACCGTTGCAAAGCTTTCTGTGTGCAGAAGAGGTCCAGCAGCATCTTTCAGTCCTGGCTCTTCGCCTGTGGCAGGAGATTCCAATCATTCGTGCACTGAAAACTGGGCAGCAGGACGGCCTGGAGCAGGCATCATGGATGTATTCAAATGCACTTTGAGGTGGGAAAGCAAGGAGTGAGAGCAATAGAGGTGGCACCTTTGCGAAGCTTACCATGTGCAGAAGAGATCCAGCAGCATCATTCATTTGTGGCTCTTCGCCTGTGGGAGCAGAGTCCAATCATTCGTGCACTGAAAACTGGGCAGCCGGACGGCCTGGAGCGGGCATCAAGGATGTATTCAAATGCACTTTGAGGTGGGAAACAAGGAGTGAGACCAATGCAGGTGGCACCGTTTCGAAGCTTACCGTGTGCAGAAGAGATCCAGCAGCATCTTTCAGTCCTGGCACTTCGCCTGTGGCAGCAGAGTCCAATCATTCTTGCGCTGAAAACTGGGCAGCCGGCCAGCCTGGAGCAGGCATCAAGGATGTATTCAAATGCCCTTGGAGGTGGGAAAGCAAGAAGTGAGAGCAATACAGGTGGCACCGTTGCAAAGCTTTCTGTGTGCAGAAGAGGTCCAGCAGCATCTTTCAGTCCTGGCACTTCGCCTGTGTAAGCAGAGTCCAATCAATCGTACACTGAAAACTGGGCAGCAGGACGGCCTGGAGCAGGCATCAAGGATGTATTCAAATGCACTTTGAGGTGGGAAAGCAAGGAGTGAGAGCAATGCAGGTGGCACCTTTGCGAAGCTTACCATGTGCAGAAGAGATCCAGCAGCATCATTCATTTGTGGCTCTTCGCCTGTGGGAGCAGAGTCCAATCATTCGTGCAGTGAAAACTGGGCAGCCGGACGGCCTGGAGCAGGCATCATGGATGTATTCAAATGCACTTTGAGGTGGGAAATCAAGGAGTGAGAGCAATACAGGTGGCACCGTTGCGAAGCTTACCGTGTGCAGGAGAGGTCCAGCAGCAACTTTCAGTCCTGGCTCTTCGCCTGTGGGAGCAGAGTCCAATCATTCGTGCACTGAAAACTGGGCAGCCGGCCAGCCTGGAGCAGGCATCATGGATGTTTTCAAATGCACTTTGAGGTGGGAAAGCAAGGAGTGAGAGCAATACAGGTGGCACCTTTGCGAAGCTTACCATGTGCAGAAGAGATCCAGCAGCATCATTCATTTGTGGCTCTTCGCCTGTGGGAGCAGAGTCCAATCATTCGTGCACTGAAAACTGGGCAGCCGGACGGCCTGGAGCAGGCATCAAGGATATATTCAAATGCACTTTGAGGTGGGAAACAAGGAGTGAGACCAATGCAGGTGGCACCGTTGCGAAGCTTACCGTATGCAGAAGAGATCCAGCAGCATCTTTCAGTCCTGGCACTTCGCCTGTGGGAGCAGAGTGCAATCATTCGTGCACTGAAAATTTGGCAGCCGGCCAGCCTGGAGCAGGCATCAAGGATGTATTCAAATGCCCTTGGAGGTGGGAAAGCAAGGAGTGAGAGCAATAAAGGTGGCACCTTTGCAAAGCTTACCATGTGCAGAAGAGGTCCAGCAGCACTTTTCATTCCTGGCCCTTTCCCTGTGGAAGCAGAGTGCAATCATTCGTGCACTGAAAACTGGGCGGCCGGACGGCCTGGAGCAGGCATCAAGGATGTATTCAAATGCCCGTTGAGGTGGGAAAGCAACGAGTGAGAGCAATACAGGTGTCACCGTTGCAAAGCTTACCGTATGCAGAAGAGATCCAGCAGCATCTTTCAGTCCTGGCTCTTCGCCTGTGGCAGCAGAGTCCAATCATTCGTGCACTGAAAATTGGGCAGCCGGACGGCCTGGAGCAGGCATCAAGGATGTATTCAAATGCACTTTGAGGTGGGAAAGCAAGGAGTGAGAGCAATACAGGTGGCACCGTTGCGAAGGTTACCATGTGCAGGAGAGGTTCAGAAGCATCTTTCAGTCCTGGCTCTTCGCCTGTGGGAGCAGAGTAAAATCATTCGTGCACTGAAAACTGGGCAGCCGGACGGCCTGGAGCAGGCATCATGGATGTATTCAAATGCACTTTGAGGTGGGAAAGCAAGGAGTGAGAGCAATACAGGTGGCACCTTTGCGAAGCTTACCATGTGCAGAAGAGATCCAGCAGCATCATTCATTTGTGGCTCTTCGCCTGTGGCAGGAGAGTCCAATCATTCGTGCACTGAAAACTGGGCAGCCGGACGGCCTGGAGCAGGCATCAAGGATGTATTCAAATGCACTTTGAGGTTGGAAACAAGGAGTGAGACCAATGCAGGTGGCACCGTTGCGAAGCTTGCCGTGTGCAGAACAGATCCAGCAGCATGTTTTAGCACTGGCTCTTCCCTGTGGGAGCAGAGTCCAATCATTCGTGCAATGAAAACTGGGCAGCCGGACGGCCTGGAGAAGGCATCAAGGATGTATTCAAATGCACTTTGAGGTTGGAAACAAGGAGTGAGACCAATGCAGGTGGCACCTTTTCGAAGCTTACCATGTGCAGAAGAGGTCCAGCAGCACTTTTCATTCCTGGCCCTCTCCCTGTGGTAGGAGAGTCCAATCATTCGTGCACTAAAAACTGGGCAGCCGGACGGCCTGGAGCAGGCATCAAGGATGTATTCAAATGCACTTTGAGGTGGGAAAGCAAGGAGTGAGAGCAATACAGGTGGCACCTTTTCGAAGCTTACCATGTGCAGAAGAGATCCAGCAGCATCATTCATTTGTGGCTCTTCGCCTGTGGGAGCAGAGTCCAATCATTCGTGCACTGAAAACTGGGCAGCCTTACGGCCTGGAGCGGGCATCAAGGATGTATTCAAATGCACTTTGAGGTGGGAAAGCAAGGAGTGAGAGCAATACAGGTGGCACCGTTGCGAAGCTTACCGAGTGCAGAAGAGATCCAGCCGCATCTTTCTCTCCTGGCACTTCGCCTGTGGGAGCAGAGTGCAATCATTCGTGCACTGAAAATTTGGCAGCCGGCCAGCCTGGAGCAGGCATCAAGGATGTATTCAAATGCCCTTGGAGGTGGGAAAGCAAGGAGTGAGAGCAATACAGGTGGCACCGTTGCGAAGCTTACCATGTGCAGAGGAGATCCAGCAGCATCATTCATTTGTGGCTCTTTGCCTGTGGGAGCAGAGTCCAATCATTCGTGCACTGAAAACTGGGCAGCCGGACGGCATGGAGCAGGCATCAAGGATGTATTCAAATGCACTTTGAGGTTGGAAACAAGGAGTGAGACCAATGCAGGTGGCAACTTTGCAAAGCTTACCATGTGCACAAGAGGTCCAGCAGCACTTTTCATTCCTGGCCCTTTCCCTGTGGAAGCAGAGTCCAATCATTCGTGCACTGAAAATTGGGCAGCCGGACGGCCTGGAGCAGGCATCAAGGATGTATTCAAATGCCCGTTGAGGTGGGAAAGCAACGAGTGAGAGCAATACAGGTGTCACCGTTGCAAAGCTTACCGTATGCAGAAGAGATCCAGCAGCATCTTTCAGACCTGGCTCTTCGCCTGTGGGAGCAGAGTCCAATCATTCGTGCAGTGAAAACTGGGCAGCCGGACGGCCTGGAGCAGGCATCATGGATGTTTTCAAATGCACTTTGAGGTGGGAAAGCAAGGAGTGAGAGCAATACAGGTGGCACCTTTGCGAAGCTTACCATGTGCAGAAGGGATCCAGCAGCATCATTCATTTGTGGCTCTTCGCCTGTGGGAGCAGAGTCCAATCATTCGTGCACTGAAAACTGGGCAGCCGGACGGCCTGGAGCAGGCATCAAGGATATATTCAAATGCACTTTGAGGTGGGAAACAAGGAGTGAGACCAATGCAGGTGGCACCGTTGCGAAGCTTACCATGTGCAGAGGAGATCCAGCAGCATCTTTCAGTCCTCGCTCTTCGCCTGTCGGAGCGGAGTCCAAACATTCGTGCCCTGAAACCTGGGCAGCCGGCCAGCCTCGAGCAGGCATCAAGGATATATTCAAATGCACTTTGAGGTGGGAAAGCAAGGAGTGAGAGCAATACAGGTGGCACCGTTGCAAAGCTTTCTGTGTGCAGAAGAGGTCCAGCAGCATCTTTCAGTCCTGGCTCTTCGCCTGTGGCAGGAGATTCCAATCATTCGTGCACTGAAAACTGGGCAGCCGGACGGCCTGGAGCAGGCATCATGGATGTATTCAAATGCACTTTGAGGTGGGAAAGCAAGGAGTGAGAGCAATAGAGGTGGCACCTTTGCGAAGCTTACCATGTGCAGAAGAGATCCAGCAGCATCATTCATTTGTGGCTCTTCGCCTGTGGGAGCAGAGTCCAATCATTCGTGCACTGAAAACTGGGCAGCCGGACGGCCTGGAGCGGGCATCAAGGATGTATTCAAATGCCCTTTGAGGTGGGAAACAAGGAGTGAGACCAATGCAGGTGGCACCGTTGCGAAGCTTACCGTATGGAGAAGAGATCCAGCAGCATCTTTCAGTCCTGGCACTTCGCCTGTGGGAGCAGAGTGCAATCATTCGTGCACTGAAAATTTGGCAGCAGGCCAGCCTGGAGCAGGCATCAAGGATGTATTCAAATGCCCTTGGAGGTGGGAAAGCAAGGAGTGAGAGCAATAAAGGTGGCACCTTTGCAAAGCTTACCATGTGCAGAAGAGGTCCAGCAGCACTTTTCATTCCTGGCCCTTTCCCTGTGGAAGCAGAGTGCAATCATTCGTGCACTGAAAACTGGGCGGCCGGACGGCCTGGAGCAGGCATCAAGGATGTATTCAAATGCCCGTTGAGGTGGGAAAGCAACGAGTGAGAGCAATACAGGTGTCACCGTTGCAAAGCTTACCGTATGCAGAAGAGATCCAGCAGCATCTTTCAGTCCTGGCTCTTCGCCTGTGGGAGCAGAGTCCAATCATTCGTGCACTGAAAACTGGGCAGCGGGACGGCCTGGAGCAGGCATCATGGATGTATTCAAATGCACTTTGAGGTGGGAAAGCAAGGAGTGAGAGCAATACAGGTGGCACCTTTGCGAAGCTTACCATGTGCAGAGGAGATCCAGCAGCATCATTCATTTGAGGCTCTTTGCCTGTGGGAGCAGAGTCCAATCATTCGTGCACCGAAAACTGGGCAGCCGGACGGCCTGGGGCAGGCATCAAGGATGTATTCAAATGCACTTTGAGGTGGGAAAGAAATGACTGAGAGCAATACAGGTGGCACCGTTGCGAAGCTTACCGTGTGCAGAACAGATCCAGCAGCATGTTTTAGCACTGGCTCTTCGCCTGTGGCAGCAGAGTCCAATCATTCGTGCACTGAAAACTGGGCAGCCGGACGGCATGGAGCAGGCATCAAGGATGTATTCTAATGCACTTTGAGGTTGGAAACAAGGAGTGAGACCAATGCAGGTGGCAACTTTGCAAAGCTTACCATGTGCAGAAGAGGTCCAGCAGCACTTTTCATTCCTGGCCCTTTCCCTGTGGAAGCAGAGTCCAATCATTCGTGCACTGAAAATTGGGCAGCCGGACGGCCTGGAGCAGGCATCAAGGATGTATTCAAATGCCCTTGGAGGTGGGAAAGCAAGGAGTGAGAGCAATGCAGGTGGCACCTTTGCGAAGCTTACCGTGTGCAGGAGAGGTCCAGCAGCAACTTTCAGTCCTGGCTCTTCGCCTGTGGGAGCGGAGTCCAAACATGCGTGCCCTGAAACCTGGGCAGCCATCCAGCCTGGAGCAGGCATCAAGGATGTATTCAAATGCACTTTGAGGTGGGAAAGCAAGGAGTGAGAGCAATACAGGTGGCACCGTTGCGAAGCTTACCATGTGCAGGAGAGGTTCAGAAGCATCTTTCAGTCCTGGCTCTTCGCCTGTGGGGGCAGAGTCCAATCATTCGTGCACTGAAAACTGGGCAGCCGGACGGCCTGGAGCAGGCATCAAGGATGTATTCAAATGCACTTTGAGGTTGGAAACAAGGAGTGAGACCAATGCAGGTGGCAACTTTGCAAAGCTTACCATGTGCAGAAGAGGTCCAGCAGCATCTTTCAGTCCTGGTACTTCGCCTGTGGGAGCAGAGTGCAATCATTCGTGCACTGAAAACTTGGCAGCCGGCCAGCCTGGAGCAGGCATCAAGGATGTATTCAAATGCCCTTGGAGGTGGGAAAGCAAGGAGTGAGAGCAATACAGGTGGCACCGTTGCAAAGCTTTCCGTGTGCAGAAGAGGTCCAGCAGCATCTTTCAGTCCTGGCACTTCGCCTGTGGCGGCACAGTCCAATCATTCGTGCACTGAAAACTGGGCAGCAGGACGGCCTGGAGCAGGCATCAAGGATGTATTCAAATGCCCTTTGAGGTGGGAAAGCAAGGAGTGAGAGCAATAAAGGTGGCACCTTTGCGAAGCTTACCATGTGCAGAGGAGATCCAGCAGCATCATTCATTTGTGGCTCTTTGCCTGTGGGAGCAGAGTCCAATCATTCGTGCACTGAAAACTGGGCAGCCGGACGGCATGGAGCAGGCATCAAGGATGTCTTCAAATGCACTTTGAGGTTGGAAACAAGGAGTGAGACCAATGCAGGTGCCAACTTTGCAAAGCTTACCATGTGCACAAGAGGTCCAGCAGCACTTTTCATTCCTGGCCTTTTCCCTGTGGAAGCAGAGTCCAATCATTCGTGCACTGAAAATTGGGCAGCCGGACGGCCTGGAGCAGGCATCAAGGATGTATTCAAATGCCCGTTGAGGTGGGAAAGCAACGAGTGAGAGCAATACAGGTGTCACCGTTGCAAAGCTTACCGTATGCAGAAGAGATCCAGCAGCATCTTTCAGACCTGGCTCTTCGCCTGTGGGAGCAGAGTCCAATCATTCGTGCACTGAAAATTGGGCAGCCGGACGGCCTGGAGCAGGCATCAAGGATGTATTCAAATGCACTTTGAGGTGGGAAAGCAAGGAGTGAGAGCAATACAGGTGGCACCGTTGCGAAGCTTACCATGTGCAGGAGAGGTTCAGAAGCATCTTTCAGTCCTGGCTCTTCGCCTGTGGGAGCAGAGTCCAATCATTCGCGCACTGAAAACTGGGCAGCCGGACGGCCTGGAGCAGGCATCATGGATGTATTCAAATGCACTTTGAGGTGGGAAAGCAAGGAGTGAGAGCAATACAGGTGGCACCGTTGCGAAGCTTACCGTGTGCAGGAGAGGTCCAGCAGCAAGTTTCAGTCCTGGCTCTTCGCCTGTCGGAGCGGAGTCCAAACATTCGTGCCCTGAAACCTGGGCAGCCGGCCAGCCTGGAGCAGGCATCAAGGATGTATTCAAATGCACTTTGAGGTGGGAAAGCAAGGAGTGAGAGCAATACAGGTGGCGCCGTTGCAAAGCTTTCTGTGTGCAAAAGAGGTCCAGCAGCATCTTTCAGTCCTGGCTCTTCGCCTGTGGCAGGAGATTCCAATCATTCGTGCACTGAAAACTGGGCAGCAGGACGGCCTGGAGCAGGCATCATGGATGTATTCAAATGCACTTTGAGGTGGGAAAGCAAGGAGTGAGAGCAATAGAGGTGGCACCGTTGCGAAGCTTACCATGTGCAGAAGAGATCCAGCAGCATCATTCATTTGTGGCTCTTCGCCTGTGGGAGCAGAGTCCAATCATTCGTGCACTGAAAACTGGGCAGCCGGACGGCCTGGAGCGGGCATCAAGGATGTATTCAAATGCACTTTGAGGTGGGAAACAAGGAGTGAGACCAATGCAGGTGGCACCGTTTCGAAGCTTACCGTGTGCAGAAGAGATCCAGCAGCATCTTTCTCTCCTGGCACTTCGTCTGTGGGAGCAGAGTGCAATCATTCGTGCACTGAAAACTTGGCAGCCGGCCAGCCTGGAGCAGGCATCAAGGATGTATTCAAATGCCCTTGGAGGTGGGAAAGCAAGGAGTGAGAGCAATACAGGTGGCACCGTTGCAAAGCTTTCCGTGTGCAGAAGAGGTCCAGCAGCATCTTTCATTCCTGGCCCTTTCCCTGTGGAAGCAGAGTGCAATCATTCGTGCACTGAAAACTGGGCAGCAGGACGGCCTGGAGCAGGCATCAAGGATGTATTCAAATGGCCTTTGAGGTGGGAAAGCAAGGAGTGAGAGCAATAAAGGTGGCACCTTTGCGAAGCTTACCATGTGCAGAGGAGATCCAGCAGCATCATTCATTTGTGGCACTTTGCCTGTGGGAGCAGGGTCCAATCATTCGTGCACCGAAAACTGGGCAGCCGGACGGCCTGGGGCAGGCATCAAGGATGTATTCAAATGCACTTTGAGGTGGGAAAGAAATGACTGAGAGCAATACAGGTGGCACCGTTGCGAAGCTTACCATGTGCAGGAGAGGTTCAGAAGCATCTTTCAGTCCTGGCTCTTCGCCTGTGGGAGCAGAGTCCAATCATTCGTGCACTGAAAACTGGGCAGCCGGACGGCCTGGAGCAGGCATCATGGATGTATTCAAATGCACTTTGAGGTGGGAAAGCAAGGAGTGAGAGCAATACAGGTGGCACCTTTGCGAAGCTTACCATGTGCAGAGGAGATCCAGCAGCATCATTCATTTGTGGCTCTTTGCCTGTGGGAGCAGAGTCCAATCATTCGTGCACCGAAAACTGGGCAGCCGGACGGCCTGGGGCAGGCATCAAGGATGTATTCAAATGCACTTTGAGGTGGGAAAGAAATGACTGAGAGCAATACAGGTGGCACCGTTGCGAAGCTTACCGTGTGCAGAACAGATCCAGCAGCATGTTTTAGCACTGGCTCTTCGCCTGTGGCAGCAGAGTCCAATCATTCGTGCACTGAAAACTGGGCAGCCGGACGGCATGGAGCAGGCATCAAGGATGTATTCAAATGCACTTTGAGGTTGGAAACAAGGAGTGAGACCAATGCAGGTGGCAACTTTGCAAAGCTTACCATGTGCAGAAGAGGTCCAGCAGCACTTTTCATTCCTGGCCCTTTCCCTGTGGAAGCAGAGTCCAATCATTCGTGCACTGAAAATTGGGCAGCCGGACGGCATGGAGCAGGCATCAAGGATGTATTCAAATGCACTTTGAGGTGGGAAAGCAAGGAGTGAGAGCAATACAGGTGGCACCGTTGCGAAGCTTACCGTGTGCAGGAGAGGTCCAGCAGCAACTTTCAGTCCTGGCTCTTCGCCTGTGGGAGCGGAGTCCAAACATTCTTGCCCTGAAACCTGGGCAGCCGGCCAGCCTGGAGCAGGCATCAAGGATGTATTCAAATGCACTTTGAGGTGGGAAAGCAAGGAGTGAGAGCAATACAGGTGGCACCGTTGCGAAGCTTACCATGTGCAGGAGAGGTTCAGAAGCATCTTTCAGTCCTGGCTCTTCGCCTGTGGGGGCAGAGTCCAATCATTCGTGCACTGAAAACTGGGCAGCCGGACGGCATGGAGCAGGCATCAAGGATGTATTCAAATGCACTTTGAGGTTGGAAACAAGGAGTGAGACCAATGCAGGTGGCAACTTTGCAAAGCTTACCATGTGCAGAAGAGGTCCAGCAGCACTTTTCATTCCTGGCCCTTTCCCTGTGGAAGCAGAGTCCAATCATTCGTGCACTGAAAATTGGGCAGCCGGACGGCCTGGAGCAGGCATCATGGATGTATTCAAATGCACTTTTAGGTGGGAAAGCAAGGAGTGAGAGCAATACAGGTGGCACCGTTGCGAAGTTTACCGCGTGCAGAAGAGGTCCAGCAGCATCTTTCAGTCCTGGCACTTCGCCTGTGGGAGCAGAGTGCAATCATTCGTGCACTGAAAACTTGGCAGCCGGACGGCCTGGAGCAGGCATCAAGGATGTATTCAAATGCCCTTGGAGGTGGGAAAGCAAGGAGTGAGAGCAATACAGGTGGCACCGTTGCAAAGCTTTCCGTGTGCAGAAGAGGTCCAGCAGCATCTTTCAGTCCTGGCACTTCGCCTGTGGCGGCACAGTCCAATCATTCGTGCACTGAAAACTGGGCAGCAGGACGGCCTGGAGCAGGCATCAAGGATGTATTCAAATGCCCTTTGAGGTGGGAAAGCAAGGAGTGAGAGCAATAAAGGTGGCACCTTTGCGAAGCTTACCATGTGCAGAGGAGATCCAGCAGCATCATTCATTTGTGGCTCTTTGCCTGTGGGAGCAGAGTCCAATCATTCGTGCACTGAAAACTGGGCAGCCGGACGGCCTGGAGCAGGCATCATGGATGTATTCAAATGCACTTTGAGGTGGGAAAGCAAGGAGTGAGAGCAATACAGGTGGCACCGTTGCAAAGCTTACCGTATGCAGAAGAGATCCAGCAGCATCTTTCAGACCTGGCTCTTCGCCTGTGGGAGCAGAGTCCAATCATTCGCGCACTGAAAACTGGGCAGCCGGACGGCCTGGAGCAGGCATCATGGATGTATTCAAATGCACTTTGAGGTGGGAAAGCAAGGAGTGAGAGCAATACAGGTGGCACCGTTGCGAAGCTTACCGTGTGCAGGAGAGGTACAGCAGCAACTTTCAGTCCTGGCTCTTCGCCTGTCGGAGCGGAGTCCAAACATTCGTGCCCTGAAACCTGGGCAGCCGGCCAGCCTGGAGCAGGCATCAAGGATGTATTCAAATGCACTTTGAGGTGGGAAAGCAAGGAGTGAGAGCAATACAGGTGGCACCGTTGCAAAGCTTTCTGTGTGCAGAAGAGGTCCAGCAGCATCTTTCAGTCCTGGCTCTTCGCCTGTGGCAGGAGATTCCAATCATTCGTGCACTGAAAACTGGGCAGCAGGACGGCCTGGAGCAGGCATCATGGATGTATTCAAATGCACTTTGAGGTGGGAAAGCAAGGAGTGAGAGCAATAGAGGTGGCACCTTTGCGAAGCTTACCATGTGCAGAAGAGATCCAGCAGCATAATTCATTTGTGGCTCTTCGCCTGTGGGAGCAGAGTCCAATCATTCGTGCACTGAAAACTGGGCAGCCGGACGGCCTGGAGCGGGCATCAAGGATGTATTCAAATGCACTTTGAGGTGGGAAACAAGGAGTGAGACCAATGCAGGTGGCACCGTTTCGAAGCTTACCGTGTGCAGAAGAGATCCAGCAGCATCTTTCAGTCCTGGCACTTCGCCTGTGGCAGCAGAGTCCAATCATTCTTGCGCTGAAAACTGGGCAGCCGGCCAGCCTGGAGCAGGCATCAAGGATGTATTCAAATGCACTTTGAGGTGGGAAAGCAAGGAGTGAGAGCAATGCAGGTGGCACCTTTGCGAAGCTTACCATGTGCAGAAGAGATCCAGCAGCATCATTCATTTGTGGCTCTTCGCCTGTGGGAGCAGAGTCCAATCATTCGTGCAGTGAAAACTGGGCAGCCGGACGGCCTGGAGCAGGCATCAAGGATGTATTCAAATGCACTTTGAGGTGGGAAATCAAGGAGTGAGAGCAATACAGGTGGCACCGTTGCGAAGCTTACCGTGTGCAGGAGAGGTCCAGCAGCAACATTCAGTCCTGGCTCTTCGCCTGTGGGAGCAGAGTCCAATCATTCGTGCACTGAAAACTGGGCAGCCGGCCAGCCTGGAGCAGGCATCATGGATGTTTTCAAATGCACTTTGAGGTGGGAAAGCAAGGAGTGAGAGCAATACAGGTGGCACCTTTGCGAAGCTTACCATGTGCAGAAGAGATCCAGCAGCATCATTCATTTGTGGCTCTTCGCCTGTGGGAGCAGAGTCCAATCATTCGTGCACTGAAAACTGGGCAGCCGGACGGCCTGGAGCAGGCATCAAGGATATATTCAAATGCACTTTGAGGTGGGAAACAAGGAGTGAGACCAATGCAGGTGGCACCGTTGCGAAGCTTACCGTATGCAGAAGAGATCCAGCAGCATCTTTCAGTCCTGGCACTTCGCCTGTGGGAGCAGAGTGCAATCATTCGTGCACTGAAAATTTGGCAGCCGGCCAGCCTGGAGCAGGCATCAAGGATGTATTCAAATGCCCTTGGAGGTGGGAAAGCAAGGAGTGAGAGCAATAAAGGTGGCACCTTTGCAAAGCTTACCATGTGCAGAAGAGGTCCAGCAGCACTTTTCATTCCTGGCCCTTTCCCTGTGGAAGCAGAGTGCAATCATTCGTGCACTGAAAACTGGGCGGCCGGACGGCCTGGAGCAGGCATCAAGGATGTATTCAAATGCCCGTTGAGGTGGGAAAGCAACGAGTGAGAGCAATACAGGTGTCACCGTTGCAAAGCTTACCGTATGCAGAAGAGATCCAGCAGCATCTTTCAGTCCTGGCTCTTCGCCTGTGGGAGCAGAGTCCAATCATTCGTGCACTGAAAATTGGGCAGCCGGACGGCCTGGAGCAGGCATCAAGGATGTATTCAAATGCACTTTGAGGTGGGAAAGCAAGGAGTGAGAGCAATACAGGTGGCACCGTTGCGAAGGTTACCATGTGCAGGAGAGGTTCAGAAGCATCTTTCAGTCCTGGCTCTTCGCCTGTGGGAGCAGAGTAAAATCATTCGTGCACTGAAAACTGGGCAGCCGGACGGCCTGGAGCAGGCATCATGGATGTATTCAAATGCACTTTGAGGTGGGAAAGCAAGGAGTGAGAGCAATACAGGTGGCACCTTTGCGAAGCTTACCATGTGCAGAAGAGATCCAGCAGCATCATTCATTTGTGGCTCTTCGCCTGTGGCAGGAGAGTCCAATCATTCGTGCACTGAAAACTGGGCAGCCGGACGGCCTGGAGCAGGCATCAAGGATGTATTCAAATGCACTTTGAGGTTGGAAACAAGGAGTGAGACCAATGCAGGTGGCACCGTTGCGAAGCTTGCCGTGTGCAGAACAGATCCAGCAGCATGTTTTAGCACTGGCTCTTCCCTGTGGCAGCAGAGTCCAATCATTCGTGCAATGAAAACTGGGCAGCCGGACGGCCTGGAGAAGGCATCAAGGATGTATTCAAATGCACTTTGAGGTTGGAAACAAGGAGTGAGACCAATGCAGGTGGCACCTTTTCGAAGCTTACCATGTGCAGAAGAGGTCCAGCAGCACTTTTCATTCCTGGCCCTCTCCCTGTGGCAGGAGAGTCCAATCATTCGTGCACTAAAAACTGGGCAGCCGGACGGCCTGGAGCAGGCATCAAGGATGTATTCAAATGCACTTTGAGGTGGGAAAGCAAGGAGTGAGAGCAATACAGGTGGCACCTTTTCGAAGCTTACCATGTGCAGAAGAGATCCAGCAGCATCATTCATTTGTGGCTCTTCGCCTGTGGGAGCAGAGTCCAATCATTCGTGCACTGAAAACTGGGCAGCCTTACGGCCTGGAGCGGGCATCAAGGATGTATTCAAATGCACTTTGAGGTGGGAAAGCAAGGAGTGAGAGCAATACAGGTGGCACCGTTGCGAAGCTTACCGAGTGCAGAAGAGATCCAGCCGCATCTTTCTCTCCTGGCACTTCGCCTGTGGGAGCAGAGTGCAATCATTCGTGCACTGAAAATTTGGCAGCCGGCCAGCCTGGAGCAGGCATCAAGGATGTATTCAAATGCCCTTGGAGGTGGGAAAGCAAGGAGTGAGAGCAATACAGGTGGCACCGTTGCGAAGCTTACCATGTGCAGAGGAGATCCAGCAGCATCATTCATTTGTGGCTCTTTGCCTGTGGGAGCAGAGTCCAATCATTCGTGCACTGAAAACTGGGCAGCCGGACGGCATGGAGCAGGCATCAAGGATGTATTCAAATGCACTTTGAGGTTGGAAACAAGGAGTGAGACCAATGCAGGTGGCAACTTTGCAAAGCTTACCATGTGCACAAGAGGTCCAGCAGCACTTTTCATTCCTGGCCCTTTCCCTGTGGAAGCAGAGTCCAATCATTCGTGCACTGAAAATTTAGCAGCCGGACGGCCTGGAGCAGGCATCAAGGATGTATTCAAATGCCCGTTGAGGTGGGAAAGCAACGAGTGAGAGCAATACAGGTGTCACCGTTGCAAAGCTTACCGTATGCAGAAGAGATCCAGCAGCATCTTTCAGACCTGGCTCTTCGCCTGTGGGAGCAGAGTCCAATCATTCGTGCAGTGAAAACTGGGCAGCCGGACGGCCTGGAGCAGGCATCAAGGATGTATTCAAATGCACTTTGAGGTGGGAAATCAAGGAGTGAGAGCAATACAGGTGGCACCGTTGCGAAGCTTACCGTGTGCAGGAGAGGTCCAGCAGCAACTTTCAGTCCTGGCTCTTCGCCTGTGGGAGCAGAGTCCAATCATTCGTGCACTGAAAACTGGGCAGCCGGCCAGCCTGGAGCAGGCATCATGGATGTTTTCAAATGCACTTTGAGGTGGGAAAGCAAGGAGTGAGAGCAATACAGGTGGCACCTTTGCGAAGCTTACCATGTGCAGAAGAGATCCAGCAGCATCATTCATTTGTGGCTCTTCGCCTGTGGGAGCAGAGTCCAATCATTCGTGCACTGAAAACTGGGCAGCCGGACGGCCTGGAGCAGGCATCAAGGATATATTCAAATGCACTTTGAGGTGGGAAACAAGGAGTGAGACCAATGCAGGTGGCACCGTTGCGAAGCTTACCGTATGCAGAAGAGATCCAGCAGCATCTTTCAGTCCTGGCACTTCGCCTGTGGGAGCAGAGTGCAATCATTCGTGCACTGAAAATTTGGCAGCCGGCCAGCCTGGAGCAGGCATCAAGGATGTATTCAAATGCCCTTGGAGGTGGGAAAGCAAGGAGTGAGAGCAATAAAGGTGGCACCTTTGCAAAGCTTACCATGTGCAGAAGAGGTCCAGCAGCACTTTTCATTCCTGGCCCTTTCCCTGTGGAAGCAGAGTGCAATCATTCGGGCACTGAAAACTGGGCTGCCGGACGGCCTGGAGCAGGCATCAAGGATGTATTCAAATGCCCGTTGAGGTGGGAAAGCAACGAGTGAGAGCAATACAGGTGTCACCGTTGCAAAGCTCACCGTATGCAGAAGAGATCCAGCAGCATCTTTCAGTCCTGGCTCTTCGCCTGTGGGAGCAGAGTCCAATCATTCGTGCACTGAAAATTGGGCAGCCGGACGGCCTGGAGCAGGCATCAAGGATGTATTCAAATGCACTTTGAGGTGGGAAAGCAAGGAGTGAGAGCAATACAGGTGGCACCGTTGCGAAGGTTACCATGTGCAGGAGAGGTTCAGAAGCATCTTTCAGTCCTGGCTCTTCGCCTGTGGGAGCAGAGTAAAATCATTCGTGCACTGAAAACTGGGCAGCCGGACGGCCTGGAGCAGGCATCATGGATGTATTCAAATGCCCTTTGAGGTGGGAAAGCAAGGAGTGAGAGCAATACAGGTGGCACCTTTGCGAAGCTTACCATGTGCAGAAGAGATCCAGCAGCATCATTCATTTGTGGCTCTTCGCCTGTGGCAGGAGAGTCCAATCATTCGTGCACTGAAAACTGGGCAGCCGGACGGCCTGGAGCAGGCATCAAGGATGTATTCAAATGCACTTTGAGGTTGGAAACAAGGAGTGAGACCAATGCAGGTGGCACCGTTGCGAAGCTTGCCGTGTGCAGAACAGATCCAGCAGCATGTTTTAGCACTGGCTCTTCCCTGTGGCAGCGGAGTCCAATCATTCGTGCAATGAAAACTGGGCAGCCGGACGGCCTGGAGAAGGCATCAAGGATGTATTCAAATGCACTTTGAGGTTGGAAACAAGGAGTGAGACCAATGCAGGTGGCACCTTTTCGAAGCTTACCATGTGCAGAAGAGGTCCAGCAGCACTTTTCATTCCTGGCCCTCTCCCTGTGGTAGGAGAGTCCAATCATTCGTGCACTAAAAACTGGGCAGCCGGACGGCCTGGAGCAGGCATCAAGGATGTATTCAAATGCACTTTGAGGTGGGAAAGCAAGGAGTGAGAGCAATACAGGTGGCACCTTTTCGAAGCTTACCATGTGCAGAAGAGATCCAGCAGCATCATTCATTTGTGGCTCTTCGCCTGTGGGAGCAGAGTCCAATCATTCGTGCACTGAAAACTGGGCAGCCTTACGGCCTGGAGCGGGCATCAAGGATGTATTCAAATGCACTTTGAGGTGGGAAAGCAAGGAGTGAGAGCAATACAGGTGGCACCGTTGCGAAGCTTACCGTGTGCAGAAGAGATCCAGCCGCATCTTTCTCTCCTGGCACTTCGCCTGTGGGAGCAGAGTGCAATCATTCGTGCACTGAAAATTTGGCAGCCGGCCAGCCTGGAGCAGGCATCAAGGATGTATTCAAATGCCCTTGGAGGTGGGAAAGCAAGGAGTGAGAGCAATACAGGTGGCACCGTTGCGAAGCTTACCATGTGCAGAGGAGATCCAGCAGCATCATTCATTTGTGGCTCTTTGCCTGTGGGAGCAGAGTCCAATCATTCGTGCACTGAAAACTGGGCAGCCGGACGGCATGGAGCAGGCATCAAGGATGTATTCAAATGCACTTTGAGGTTGGAAACAAGGAGTGAGACCAATGCAGGTGGCAACTTTGCAAAGCTTACCATGTGCACAAGAGGTCCAGCAGCACTTTTCATTCCTGGCCCTTTCCCTGTGGAAGCAGAGTCCAATCATTCGTGCACTGAAAATTGGGCAGCCGGACGGCCTGGAGCAGGCATCAAGGATGTATTCAAATGCCCGTTGCGGTGGGAAAGCAACGAGTGAGAGCAATACAGGTGTCACCGTTGCAAAGCTTACCGTATGCAGAAGAGATCCAGCAGCATCTTTCAGACCTGGCTCTTCGCCTGTGGGAGCAGAGTCCAATCATTCGTGCACTGAAAATTGGGCAGCCGGACGGCCTGGAGCAGGCATCAAGGATGTATTCAAATGCACTTTGAGGTGGGAAAGCAAGGAGTGAGAGCAATACAGGTGGCACCGTTGCGAAGCTTACCATGTGCAGGAGAGGTTCAGAAGCATCTTTCAGTCCTGGCTCTTCGCCTGTGGGAGCAGAGTCCAATCATTCGCGCACTGAAAACTGGGCAGCCGGACGGCCTGGAGCAGGCATCATGGATGTATTCAAATGCACTTTGAGGTGGGAAAGCAAGGAGTGAGAGCAATACAGGTGGCACCTTTGCGAAGCTTACCATGTGCAGAGGAGATCCAGCAGCATCTTTCAGTCCTCGCTCTTCGCCTGTCGGAGCGGAGTCCAAACATTCGTGCCCTGAAACCTGGGCAGCCGGCCAGCCTCGAGCAGGCATCAAGGATATATTCAAATGCACTTTGAGGTGGGAAAGCAAGGAGTGAGAGCAATACAGGTGGCACCGTTGCAAAGCTTTCTGTGTGCAGAAGAGGTCCAGCAGCATCTTTCAGTCCTGGCTCTTCGCCTGTGGCAGGAGATTCCAATCATTCGTGCCCTGAAAACTGGGCAGCAGGACGGCCTGGAGCAGGCATCATGGATGTTTTCAAATGCACTTTGAGGTGGGAAAGCAAGGAGTGAGAGCAATAGAGGTGGCACCTTTGCGAAGCTTACCATGTGCAGAAGAGATCCAGCAGCATCATTCATTTGTGGCTCTTCGCCTGTGGGAGCAGAGTCCAATCATTCGTGCACTGAAAACTGGGCAGCCGGACGGCCTGGAGCGGGCATCAAGGATGTATTCAAATGCACTTTGAGGTGGGAAACAAGGAGTGAGACCAATGCAGGTGGCACCGTTTCGAAGCTTACCGTGTGCAGAAGAGATCCAGCAGCATCTTTCAGTCCTGACACTTCGCCTGTGGCAGCAGAGTCCAATCATTCGTGCGCTGAAAACTGGGCAGCCGGCCAGCCTGGAGCAGGCATCAAGGATGTATTCAAATGCACTTTGAGGTAGGAAACAAGGAGTGAGACCAATGCAGGTGGCACCTTTTTGAAGCTTACCATGTGCAGAAGAGATCCAGCAGCACTTTTCATTCCTGGCCCTCTCCCTGTGGTAGGAGAGTCCAATCATTCGTGCACTAAAAACTGGGCAGCCGGACGGCCTGGAGCAGGCATCAAGGATGTATTCAAATGCACTTTGAGGTGGGAAAGCAAGGAGTGAGAGCAATACAGGAGGCACCGTTGCGAAGTTTACCGCGTGCAGAAGAGATCCAGCAGCATCATTCATTTGTGGCTCTTCGCCTGTGGGAGCAGAGTCCAATCATTCGTGCACTGAAAACTGGGCAGCCTTACGGCCTGGAGCGGGCATCAAGGATGTATTCAAATGCACTTTGAGGTGGGAAACAAGGAGTGAGACCAATGCAGGTGGCACCGTTTCGAAGCTAACCGTGTGCAGAAGAGCTCCAGCAGCATCTTTCTCTCCTGGCACTTCGCTTGTGGGAGCAGAGCGCAATCATTCGTGCACTGAAAACTTGGCAGCCGGCCAGCCTGGAGCAGGCATCAAGGATGTATTCAAATGCCCTTGGAGGTGGGAAAGCAAGGAGTGAGAGCAATACAGGTGGCACCGTTGCAAAGCTTTCCGTGTGCAGAAGAGGTCCAGCAGCATCTTTCTGTCCTGGCACTTCGCCTGTGGCAGCACAGTCCAATCATTCGTGCACTGAAAATTGGGCAGCAGGACGGCCTGGAGCAGGCATCAAGGATGTATTCAAATGCCCTTTGAGGTGGGAAAGCAAGGAGTGAGAGCAATAAAGGTGGCACCTTTGCGAAGCTTACCATGTGCAGAGGAGATCCAGCAGCATCATTCATTTGTGGCTCTTTGCCTGTGGGAGCAGAGTCCAATCATTCGTGCACCGAAAACTGGGCAGCCGGACGGCCTGGAGCAGGCATCAAGGATGTATTCAAATGCACTTTGAGGTGGGAAAGAAATGACTGAGAGCAATACAGGTGGCACCGTTGCGAAGCTTACCATGTGCAGGAGAGGTTCAGAAGCATCTTTCAGTCCTGGCTCTTCGCCTTTGTTAGCAGAGTCCAATCATTCGTGCACTGAAAACTGGGCAGCCGGACGGCCTGGAGCAGGCATCATGGATGTATTCAAATGCACTTTGCGGTGGGAAAGCAAGGAGTGAGAGCAATACAGGTGGCACCTTTGCGAAGCTTACCATGTGCAGAGGAGATCCAGCAGCATCATTCATTTGTGGCTCTTTGCCTGTGGGAGCAGAGTCCAATCATTCGTGCACCGAAAACTGGGCAGCCATACGGCCAGGGGCAGGCATCAAGGATGTATTCATATGAACTTTGAGGTGGGAAAGAAATGACTGAGAGCAATACAGGTGGCACCGTTGCGAAGCTTACCGTGTGCAGAACAGATCCAGCAGCATGTTTTAGCACTGGCTCTTCGCCTGTGGCAGCAGAGTCCAATCATTCGTGCACTGAAAACTGGGCAGCTGGACGGCCTGGAGCAGGCATCAAGGATGTATTCAAATGCACTTAGAGGTGGGAAACAAGGACTGAGACCAATGCAGGTGGCACCGTTTCGAAGCTTACCGTGTGCAGAAGAGATCCAGCAGCATCTTTCTCTCCTGGCACTTCGTCTGTGGGAGCAGAGTCCAATCATTCGTGCACTGAAAACTGGGCAGCCGGACGGCCTGGAGCAGGCATCATGGATGTATTCAAATGCACTTTGAGGTGGGAAAGCAAGGAGTGAGAGCAATACAGGTGGCACCGTTGCGAAGCTTACCGTGTGCAGGAGAGGTACAGCAGCAACTTTCAGTCCTGGCTCTTCGCCTGTCGGAGCGGAGTACAAACATTCGTGCCCTGAAACCTGGGCAGCCGGCCAGCCTGGAGCAGGCATCAAGGATGTATTCAAATGCACTTTGAGGTGGGAAAGCAAGGAGTGAGAGCAATACAGGTGGCACCGTTGCAAAGCTTTCTGTGTGCAGAAGAGGTCCAGCAGCATCTTTCAGTCCTGGCTCTTCGCCTGTGGCAGGAGATTCCAATCATTCGTGCACTGAAAACTGGGCAGCAGGACGGCCTGGAGCAGGCATCATGGATGTATTCAAATGCACTTTGAGGTGGGAAAGCAAGGAGTGAGAGCAATAGAGGTGGCACCTTTGCGAAGCTTACCATGTGCAGAAGAGATCCAGCAGCATAATTCATTTGTGGCTCTTCGCCTGTGGGAGCAGAGTCCAATCATTCGTGCACTGAAAACTGGGCAGCCGGACGGCCTGGAGCGGGCATCAAGGATGTATTCAAATGCACTTTGAGGTGGGAAACAAGGAGTGAGACCAATGCAGGTGGCACCGTTTCGAAGCTTACCGTGTGCAGAAGAGATCCAGCAGCATCTTTCAGTCCTGGCACTTCGCCTGTGGCAGCAGAGTCCAATCATTCTTGCGCTGAAAACTGGGCAGCCGGCCAGCCTGGAGCAGGCATCAAGGATGTATTCAAATGCCCTTGGAGGTGGGAAAGCAAGAAGTGAGAGCAATACAGGTGGCACCGTTGCAAAGCTTTCTGTGTGCAGAAGAGGTCCAGCAGCATCTTTCAGTCCTGGCACTTCGCCTGTGTAAGCAGAGTCCAATCAATCGTACACTGAAAACTGGGCAGCAGGACGGCCTGGAGCAGGCATCAAGGATGTATTCAAATGCACTTTGAGGTGGGAAAGCAAGGAGTGAGAGCAATGCAGGTGGCACCTTTGCGAAGCTTACCATGTGCAGAAGAGATCCAGCAGCATCATTCATTTGTGGCTCTTCGCCTGTGGGAGCAGAGTCCAATCATTCGTGCAGTGAAAACTGGGCAGCCGGACGGCCTGGAGCAGGCATCAAGGATGTATTCAAATGCACTTTGAGGTGGGAAATCAAGGAGTGAGAGCAATACAGATGGCACCGTTGCGAAGCTTACCGTGTGCAGGAGAGGTCCAGCAGCAACTTTCAGTCCTGGCTCTTCGCCTGTGGGAGCAGAGTCCAATCATTCGTGCACTGAAAACTGGGCAGCCGGCCAGCCTGGAGCAGGCATCATGGATGTTTTCAAATGCACTTTGAGGTGGGAAAGCAAGGAGTGAGAGCAATACAGGTGGCACCTTTGCGAAGCTTACCATGTGCAGAAGAGATCCAGCAGCATCATTCATTTGTGGCTCTTCGCCTGTGGGAGCAGAGTCCAATCATTCGTGCACTGAAAACTGGGCAGCCGGACGGCCTGGAGCAGGCATCAAGGATATATTCAAATGCACTTTGAGGTGGGAAACAAGGAGTGAGACCAATGCAGGTGGCACCGTTGCGAAGCTTACCGTATGCAGAAGAGATCCAGCAGCATCTTTCAGTCCTGGCACTTCGCCTGTGGGAGCAGAGTGCAATCATTCGTGCACTGAAAATTTGGCAGCCGGCCAGCCTGGAGCAGGCATCAAGGATGTATTCAAATGCCCTTGGAGGTGGGAAAGCAAGGAGTGAGAGCAATAAAGGTGGCACCTTTGCAAAGCTTACCATGTGCAGAAGAGGTCCAGCAGCACTTTTCATTCCTGGCCCTTTCCCTGTGGAAGAAGAGTGCAATCATTCGTGCACTGAAAACTGGGCGGCCGGACGGCCTGGAGCAGGCATCAAGGATGTATTCAAATGCCCGTTGAGGTGGGAAAGCAACGAGTGAGAGCAATACAGGTGTCACCGTTGCAAAGCTTACCGTATGCAGAAGAGATCCAGCAGCATCTTTCAGTCCTGGCTCTTCGCCTGTGGGAGCAGAGTCCAATCATTCGTGCACTGAAAATTGGGCAGCCGGACGGCCTGGAGCAGGCATCAAGGATGTATTCAAATGCACTTTGAGGTGGGAAAGCAAGGAGTGAGAGCAATACAGGTGGCACCGTTGCGAAGGTTACCATGTGCAGGAGAGGTTCAGAAGCATCTTTCAGTCCTGGCTCTTCGCCTGTGGGAGCAGAGTAAAATCATTCGTGCACTGAAAACTGGGCAGCCGGACGGCCTGGAGCAGGCATCATGGATGTATTCAAATGCAATTTGAGGTGGGAAAGCAAGGAGTGAGAGCAATACAGGTGGCACCTTTGCGAAGCTTACCAAATGCAGAAGAGATCCAGCAGCATCATTCATTTGTGGCTCTTCGCCTGTGGCAGGAGAGTCCAATCATTCGTGCACTGAAAACTGGGCAGCCGGACGGCCTGGAGCAGGCATCAAGGATGTATTCAAATGCACTTTGAGGTTGGAAACAAGGAGTGAGACCAATGCAGGTGGCACCGTTGCGAAGCTTGCCGTGTGCAGAACAGATCCAGCAGCATGTTTTAGCACTGGCTCTTCCCTGTGGCAGCAGAGTCCAATCATTCGTGCAATGAAAACTGGGCAGCCGGACGGCCTGGAGAAGGCATCAAGGATGTATTCAAATGCACTTTGAGGTTGGAAACAAGGAGTGAGACCAATGCAGGTGGCACCTTTTCGAAGCTTACCATGTGCAGAAGAGGTCCAGCAGCACTTTTCATTCCTGGCCCTCTCCCTGTGGTAGGAGAGTCCAATCATTCGTGCACTAAAAACTGGGCAGCCGGACGGCCTGGAGCAGGCATCAAGGATGTATTCAAATGCACTTTGAGGTGGGAAAGCAAGGAGTGAGAGCAATACAGGTGTCACCGTTGCAAAGCTTACCGTATGCAGAAGAGATCCAGCAGCATCTTTCAGTCCTGGCACTTCGCCTGTGGGAGCAGAGTGCAATCATTCGTGCACTGAAAATTTGGCAGCCGGCCAGCCTGGAGCAGGCATCATGGATGTATTCAAATGCACTTTGAGGTGGGAAAGCAAGGAGTGAGAGCAATACAGGTGGCACCTTTGCGAAGTTTACCATGTGCAGAGGAGATCCAGCAGCATCTTTCAGTCCTCGCTCTTCGCCTGTCGGAGCGGAGTCCAAACATTCGTGCCCTGAAACCTGGGCAGCCGGCCAGCCTCGAGCAGGCATCAAGGATATATTCAAATGCACTTTGAGGTGGGAAAGCAAGGAGTGAGAGCAATACAGGTGGCACCGTTGCAAAGCTTTCTGTGTGCAGAAGAGGTCCAGCAGCATCTTTCAGTCCTGGCTCTTCGCCTGTGGCAGGAGATTCCAATCATTCGTGCACTGAAAACTGGGCAGCAGGACGGCCTGGAGCAGGCATCATGGATGTATTCAAATGCACTTTGAGGTGGGAAAGCAAGGAGTGAGAGCAATAGAGGTGGCACCTTTGCGAAGCTTACCATGTGCAGAAGAGATCCAGCAGCATCATTCATTTGTGGCTCTTCGCCTGTGGGAGCAGAGTCCAATCATTCGTGCACTGAAAACTGGGCAGCCGGACGGCCTGGAGCGGGCATCAAGGATGTATTCAAATGCACTTTGAGGTGGGAAACAAGGAGTGAGACCAATGCAGGTGGCACCGTTTCGAAGCTTACCGTGTGCAGAAGAGATCCAGCAGCATCTTTCAGTCCTGACACTTCGCCTGTGGCAGCAGAGTCCAATCATTCGTGCGCTGAAAACTGGGCAGCCGGCCAGCCTGGAGCAGGCATCAAGGATGTATTCAAATGCACTTTGAGGTAGGAAAGCAAGGAGTGAGACCAATGCAGGTGGCACCCTTTTGAAGCTTACCATGTGCAGAAGAGATCCAGCAGCACTTTTCATTCCTGGCCCTCTCCCTGTGGTAGGAGAGTCCAATCATTCGTGCACTAAAAACTGGGCAGCCGGACGGCCTGGAGCAGGCATCAAGGATATATTCAAATGCACTTTGAGGTGGGAAAGCAAGGAGTGAGAGCAATACAGGAGGCACCGTTGCGAAGTTTACCGCGTGCAGAAGAGATCCAGCAGCATCATTCATTTGTGGCTCTTCGCCTGTGGGAGCAGAGTCCAATCATTCGTGCACTGAAAACTGGGCATCCTTACGGCCTGGAGCGGGCATCAAGGATGTATTCAAATGCACTTTGAGGTGGGAAATCAAGGAGTGAGAGCAATACAGGTGGCACCGTTGCGAAGCTTACCGTGTGCAGGAGAGGTCCAGCAGCAACTTTCAGTCCTGGCCCTCTCCCTGTGGTAGGAGAGTCCAATCATTCGTGCACTAAAAACAGGGCAGCCGGACGGCCTGGAGCAGGCATCAAGGATGTATTCATATGCACTTTGAGGTGGGAAAGCAAGGAGTGAGAGCAATACAGGTGGCACCTTTGCGAAGCTTACCATTTGCAGACGAGATCCAGCAGCATCATTCATTTGTGGCTCTTCGCCTGTGGGAGCAGAGTCCAATCATTCGTGCACTGAAAACTGGGCAGCCGGACGGCCTGGAGCAGGCATCAAGGATGTATTCAAATGCACTTTGAGGTGGGAAAGCAAGGAGTGAGAGCAATACAGGAGGCACCGTTGCGAAGCTTACAGTGTGCAGAACAGATCCAGCAGCATGTTTTAGCACTGGCCCTTCGCCTGTGGCAGGAGAGTCCAATCATTCGTGCACTGAAAACTAGGCAGCCGGACGGCATGGAGCAGGCATCAAGGATGTATTCAAATGCACTTTGAGGTTGGAAACAAGGAGTGAGACCAATGCAGGTGGCAACTTTGCAAAGCTTACAATGTGCAGAAGAGGTCCAGCAGCACTTTTCATTCCTGGCCCTTTCCCTGTGGAAGCAGAGTGCAATCATTCGTGCACTGAAAACTGGGCAGCCGGACGGCGTGGAGCAGGCATCAAGGATGTATTCAAATGCACTTTGAGGTGGGAAAGCAAGGAGTGAGAGCAATACAGGTGGCACCGTTGCGAAGCTTACCATGTGCAGGAGAGGTTCAGCAGCATCTTTCAGTCCTGGGTCTTCGCCTGTGGGAGCAGAGTCCAATCATTCGTGCACTGAAAACTGGGCAGCCTTACGGCCTGGAGCAGGCATCCAGGATGTATTCAAATGCACTTTGAGGTGGGAAAGCAAGGAGTGAGAGCAATACAGGTGGCACCGTTGCGAAGCTTACCATGTGCAGAAGAGGTCCAGCAGCACTTTTCATTCCTGGCCCTCTCCCTGTGGTAGGAGAGTCCAATCATTCGTGCACTAAAAACTGGGCAGCCGGCCAGCCTGGAGCAGGCATCAAGGATGTATTCAAATGCACTTTGAGGTGGGAAAGCAAGGAGTGAGAGCAATACAGGAGGCACCGTTGCGAAGTTTACCGCGTGCAGAAGAGATCCAGCAGCATCATTCATTTGTGGCTCTTCGCCTGTGGGAGCAGAGTCCAATCATTCGTGCACTGAAAACTGGGCAGCCTTACGGCCTGGAGCGGGCATCAAGGATGTATTCCAATGCACTTTGAGGTGGGAAACAAGGAGTGAGACCAATGCAGGTGGCACCGTTTCGAAGCTAACCGTGTGCAGAAGAGCTCCAGCAGCATCTTTCTCTCCTGGCACTTCGCTTGTGGGAGCAGAGCGCAATCATTCGTGCACTGAAAACTTGGCAGCCGGCCAGCCTGGAGCAGGCATCAAGGATGTATTCAAATGCCCTTGGAGGTGGGAAAGCAAGGAGTGAGAGCAATACAGGTGGCACCGTTGCAAAGCTTTCCGTGTGCAGAAGAGGTCCAGCAGCATCTTTCAGTCCTGGCACTTCTCCTGTGGCAGCACAGTCCAATCATTCGTGCACTGAAAACTGGGCAGCAGGACGGCCTGGAGCAGGCATCAAGGATGTATTCAAATGCCCTTTGAGGTGGGAAAGCAAGGAGTGAGAGCAATAAAGGTGGCACCTTTGCGAAGCTTACCATGTGCAGAGGAGATCCAGCAGCATCATTCATTTGTGGCTCTTTGCCTGTGGGAGCAGAGTCCAATCATTCGTGCACCGAAAACTGGGCAGCCGGACGGCCTGGAGCAGGCATCATGGATGTATTCAAATGCACTTTGAGGTGGGAAAGCAAGGAGTGAGAGCAATACAGGTGGCACCTTTGCGAAGCTTACCGTGTGCAGAACAGATCCAGCAGCATCATTCATTTGTGGCTCTTCGCCTGTGGCAGGAGAGTCCAATCATTCGTGCACTGAAAACTGGGCAGCCGGACGGCCTGGAGCAGGCATCAAGGATGTATTCAAATGCACTTTGAGGTGGGAAACAAGGAGTGAGACCAATGCAGGTGGCACCGTTGCGAAGCTTACAGTGTGCAGAACAGATCCAGCAGCATGTTTTAGCACTGGCCCTTCGCCTGTGGCAGGAGAGTCCAATCATTCGTGCACTGAAAACCTGGCAGCCGGACGGCATGGAGCAGGCATCAAGGATGTATTCAAATGCACTTTGAGGTTGGAAACAAGGAGTGAGACCAATGCAGGTGGCAACTTTGCAAAGCTTACAATGTGCAGAAGAGGTCCAGCAGCACTTTTCATTCCTGGCCCTTTCCCTGTGGAAGCAGAGTGCAATCATTCGTGCACTGAAAACTGGGCAGCCGGACGGCGTGGAGCAGGCATCAAGGATGTATTCAAATGCACTTTGAGGTGGGAAAGCAAGGAGTGAGAGCAATACAGGTGGCACCGTTGCAAAGCTTTCTGTGTGCAGAAGAGGTCCAGCAGCATCTTTCAGTCCTGGCTCTTCGCCTGTGGCAGGAGATTCCAATCATTCGTGCACTGAAAACTGGGCAGCAGGACGGCCTGGAGCAGGCATCAAGGATGTATTCAAATGCACTTTGAGGTGGGAAAGCAAGGAGTGAGAGCAATAGAGGTGGCACCTTTGCGAAGCTTACCATGTGCAGAAGAGATCCAGCAGCATCATTCATTTGTGGCTCTTCGCCTGTGGGAGCAGAGTCCAATCATTCGTGCACTGAAAACTGGGCAGCCGGACGGCCTGGAGCGGGCATCAAGGATGTATTCAAATGCACTTTGAGGTGGGAAACAAGGAGTGAGACCAATGCAGGTGGCACCGTTTCGAAGCTTACCGTGTGCAGAAGAGATCCAGCAGCATCTTTCAGTCCTGACACTTCGCCTGTGGCAGCAGAGTCCAATCATTCGTGCGCTGAAAACTGGGCAGCCGGACGGCCTGGAGCAGGCATCAAGGATGTATTCAAATGCACTTTGAGGTAGGAAACAAGGAGTGAGACCAATGCAGGTGGCACCTTTTCGAAGCTTACCATGTGCAGGAGAGATCCAGCAGCACTTTTCATTCCTGGCCCTCTCCCTGTGGTAGGAGAGTCCAATCATTCGTGCACTAAAAACTGGGCAGCCGGACGGCCTGGAGCAGGCATCAAGGATGTATTCAAATGCACTTTGAGGTGGGAAAGCAAGAAGTGAGAGCAATACAGGTGGCACCTTTGCGAAGCTTACCATGTGCAGAGGAGATCCTGCAGCATCATTCATTTGTGGCTCTTTGCCTGTGGGAGCAGAGTCCAATCATTCGTGCACCGAAACCTGGGCAGCCGGACGGCCTGGAGCAGGCATCAAGGATGTATTCAAATGCACTTTGAGGTGGGAAAGAAATGACTGAGAGCAATACAGGTGGCACCGTTGCGAAGCTTACCATGTGCAGGAGAGGTTCAGAAGCATCTTTCAGTCCTGGCTCTTCGCCTTTGTTGGCAGAGTCCAATCATTCGTGCACTGAAAACTGGGCAGCCGGACGGCCTGGAGCAGGCATCATGGATGTATTCAAATGCACTTTGCGGTGGGAAAGCAAGGAGTGAGAGCAATACAGGTGGCACCTTTGCGAAGCTTACCATGTGCAGAGGAGATCCAGCAGCATCATTCATTTGTGGCTCTTTGTCTGTGGGAGCAGAGTCCAATCATTCGTGCACCGAAAACTGGGCAGCCAGACGGCCAGGGGCAGGCATCAAGGATGTATTCATATGAACTTTGAGGTGGGAAAGAAATGACTGAGAGCAATACAGGTGGCACCGTTGCGAAGCTTACCGTGTGCAGAACAGATCCAGCAGCATGTTTTAGCACTGGCTCTTCGCCTGTGGCAGCAGAGTCCAATCATTCGTGCACTGAAAACTGGGCAGCTGGACGGCCTGGAGCAGGCATCAAGGATGTATTCAAATGCACTTAGAGGTGGGAAACAAGGACTGAGACCAATGCAGGTGGCACCTTTTCGAAGCTTACCATGTGCAGAAGAGGTCCAGCAGCACTTTTCACTCCTGGCCCTCTCCCTGTGGTAGGAGAGTCCAATCATTCGTGCACTAAAAACTGGGCAGCCGGACGGCCTGGAGCAGGCATCAAGGATGTATTCATATGCACTTTGAGGTGGGAAAGCAAGGAGTGAGAGCAATACAGGTGGCACCTTTGCGAAGCTTACCATGTGCAGACGAGATCCAGCAGCATCATTCATTTGTGGCTCTTCGCCTGTGGGAGCAGAGTCCAATCATTCGTGCACTGAAAACTGGGCAGCTGGACGGCCTGGAGCAGGCATCAAGGATGTATTCAAATGCACTTTGAGGTGGGAAATCAAGGAGTGAGAGCAATACAGGTGGCACCGTTGCGAAGCTTACCGTGTGCAGGAGAGGTCCAGCAGCAAGTTTCAGTCCTGGCTCTTCGCCTGTCGGAGCGGAGTCCAAACATTCGTGCCCTGAAACCTGGGCAGCCGGCCAGCCTGGAGCAGGCATCAAGGATGTATTCAAATGCACTTTGAGGTGGGAAAGCAAGGAGTGAGAGCAATACAGGTGGCACCGTTGCGAAGCTTACCATGTGCAGAAGAGGTCCAGCAGCACTTTTCATTCCTGGCTCTCTCCCTGTGGTAGGAGAGTCCAATCATTCGTGCCCTGAAACCTGGGCAGCCGGCCAGCCTGGAGCAGGCATCAAGGATGTATTCAAATGCACTTTGAGGGGGGAAAGCAAGGAGTGAGAGCAATACAGGTGGCACCGTTGCGAAGCTTACCATGTGCAGGAGAGGTTCAGAAGCATCTTTCAGTCCTGGCTCTTCGCCTGTGGGGGCAGAGTCCAATCATTCGTGCACTGAAAACTGGGCAGCCGGACGGCATGGAGCAGGCATCAAGGATGTATTCAAATGCACTTTGAGGTGGGAAACAAGGAGTGAGACCAATGCAGGTGGCACCGTTGCGAAGCTTACCATGTGCAGAGGAGATCCAGCAGCATCTTTCAGTCCTGGCTCTTCGCCTGTCGGAGCGGAGTCCAAACATTCGTGCCCTGAAACCTGGGCAGCCGGCCAGCCTGGAGCAGGCATCAAGGATGTGTTCAAATGCACTTTGAGGTGGAAAAGCAAGGAGTGAGAGCAATACAGGTGGCACCGTTGCAAAGCTTTCTGTGTGCAGAAGAGGTCCAGCAGCATCTTTCAGTCCTGGCTCTTCGCCTGTGGCAGGAGATTCCAATCATTCGTGCACTGAAAACTGGGCAGCAGGACGGCCTGGAGCAGGCATCAAGGATGTATTCAAATGCACTTTGAGGTGGGAAAGCAAGAAGTGAGAGCAATACAGGTGGCACCTTTGCGAAGCTTACCATGTGCAGAGGAGATCCTGCAGCATCATTCATTTGTGGCTCTTTGCCTGTGGGAGCAGAGTCCAATCATTCGTGCACCGAAACCTGGGCAGCCGGACGGCCTGGAGCAGGCATCAAGGATGTATTCAAATGCACTTTGAGGTGGGAAAGAAATGACTGAGAGCAATACAGGTGGCACCGTTGCGAAGCTTACCATGTGCAGGAGAGGTTCAGAAGCATCTTTCAGTCCTGGCTCTTCGCCTTTGTTGGCAGAGTCCAATCATTCGTGCACTGAAAACTGGGCAGCCGGACGGCCTGGAGCAGGCATCATGGATGTATTCAAATGCACTTTGCGGTGGGAAAGCAAGGAGTGAGAGCAATACAGGTGGCACCTTTGCGAAGCTTACCATGTGCAGAGGAGATCCAGCAGCATCATTCATTTGTGGCTCTTTGTCTGTGGGAGCAGAGTCCAATCATTCGTGCACCGAAAACTGGGCAGCCAGACGGCCAGGGGCAGGCATCAAGGATGTATTCATATGAACTTTGAGGTGGGAAAGAAATGACTGAGAGCAATACAGGTGGCACCGTTGCGAAGCTTACCGTGTGCAGAACAGATCCAGCAGCATGTTTTAGCACTGGCTCTTCGCCTGTGGCAGCAGAGTCCAATCATTCGTGCACTGAAAACTGGGCAGCTGGACGGCCTGGAGCAGGCATCAAGGATGTATTCAAATGCACTTAGAGGTGGGAAACAAGGACTGAGACCAATGCAGGTGGCACCTTTTCGAAGCTTACCATGTGCAGAAGAGGTCCAGCAGCACTTTTCACTCCTGGCCCTCTCCCTGTGGTAGGAGAGTCCAATCATTCGTGCACTAAAAACTGGGCAGCCGGACGGCCTGGAGCAGGCATCAAGGATGTATTCATATGCACTTTGAGGTGGGAAAGCAAGGAGTGAGAGCAATACAGGTGGCACCTTTGCGAAGCTTACCATGTGCAGACGAGATCCAGCAGCATCATTCATTTGTGGCTCTTCGCCTGTGGGAGCAGAGTCCAATCATTCGTGCACTGAAAACTGGGCAGCTGGACGGCCTGGAGCAGGCATCAAGGATGTATTCAAATGCACTTTGAGGTGGGAAATCAAGGAGTGAGAGCAATACAGGTGGCACCGTTGCGAAGCTTACCGTGTGCAGGAGAGGTCCAGCAGCAAGTTTCAGTCCTGGCTCTTCGCCTGTCGGAGCGGAGTCCAAACATTCGTGCCCTGAAACCTGGGCAGCCGGCCAGCCTGGAGCAGGCATCAAGGATGTATTCAAATGCACTTTGAGGTGGGAAAGCAAGGAGTGAGAGCAATACAGGTGGCACCGTTGCGAAGCTTACCATGTGCAGAAGAGGTCCAGCAGCACTTTTCATTCCTGGCTCTCTCCCTGTGGTAGGAGAGTCCAATCATTCGTGCCCTGAAACCTGGGCAGCCGGCCAGCCTGGAGCAGGCATCAAGGATGTATTCAAATGCACTTTGAGGGGGGAAAGCAAGGAGTGAGAGCAATACAGGTGGCACCGTTGCGAAGCTTACCATGTGCAGGAGAGGTTCAGAAGCATCTTTCAGTCCTGGCTCTTCGCCTGTGGGGGCAGAGTCCAATCATTCGTGCACTGAAAACTGGGCAGCCGGACGGCATGGAGCAGGCATCAAGGATGTATTCAAATGCACTTTGAGGTGGGAAACAAGGAGTGAGACCAATGCAGGTGGCACCGTTGCGAAGCTTACCATGTGCAGAGGAGATCCAGCAGCATCTTTCAGTCCTGGCTCTTCGCCTGTCGGAGCGGAGTCCAAACATTCGTGCCCTGAAACCTGGGCAGCCGGCCAGCCTGGAGCAGGCATCAAGGATGTGTTCAAATGCACTTTGAGGTGGAAAAGCAAGGAGTGAGAGCAATACAGGTGGCACCGTTGCAAAGCTTTCTGTGTGCAGAAGAGGTCCAGCAGCATCTTTCAGTCCTGGCTCTTCGCCTGTGGCAGGAGATTCCAATCATTCGTGCACTGAAAACTGGGCAGCAGGACGGCCTGGAGCAGGCATCATGGATGTATTCAAATGCACTTTGAGGTGGGAAAGCAAGGAGTGAGAGCAATACAGGTGGCACCTTTGCGAAGCTTACCATGTGCAGAAGAGATCCAGCAGCATCATTCATTTGTGGCTCTTCGCCTGTGGGAGCAGAGTCCAATCATTCGTGTACTGAAAACTGGGCAGCCGGACGGCCTGGAGCAGGCATCAAGGATGTATTCAAATGCACTTTGAGGTGGGAAATCAAGGAGTGAGAGCAATACAGGTGGCACCGTTGCGAAGCTTACCGTGTGCAGGAGAGGTCCAGCAGCAACTTTCAGTCCTGGCTCTTCGCCTGTGGGAGCAGAGTCCAATCATTCGTGCACTGAAAACTGGGCAGCCGGACAGCCTGGAGCAGGCATCAAGGATGTATTCAAATGCACTTTGAGGTGGGAAAGCAAGGAGTGAGAGCAATACAGTTGGCACCTTTGCGAAGCTTACCAAATGCAGAAGAGATCCAGCAGCATCATTCATTTGTGGCTCTTCGCCTGTGGGAGCAGAGTCCAATCATTCGTGCACTGAAAACTGGGCAGCCGGACGGCCTGGAGCAGGCATCAAGGATGTATTCAAATGCACTTTGAGGTGGGAAACAAGGAGTGAGACCAATGCAGGTGGCACCGTTGCGAAGCTTACAGTGGGCAGAACAGATCCAGCAGCATGTTTTAGCACTGGCCCTTCGCCTGTGGCAGGAGAGTGCAATCATTCGTGCACTGAAAACTGGGCAGCCGGACGGCCTGGAGCAGGCATCAAGGATGTATTCAAATGCACTTTGAGGTTGGAAACAAGGAGTGAGACCAATGCAGGTGGCAACTTTGCAAAGCTTACCATGTGCAGAAGAGGTCCAGCAGCATCTTTCAGTCCTGGCCCTTTCCCTGTGGAAGCAGAGTGCAATCATTCGTGCACTGAAAACTGGGCGGCCGGACGGCCTGGAGCAGGCATCAAGGATGTATTCAAATGCCCGTTGAGGTGGGAAAGCAAGGAGTGAGAGCAATACAGGTGTCACCGTTGCAAAGCTTACCGTATGCAGAAGAGATCCAGCAGCATCTTTCAGTCCTGGCACTTCGCCTGTGGGAGCAGAGTCCAATCATTCGTGCACTGAAAATTGGGCAGCCGGACGGCCTGGAGCAGGCCTCAAGGATGTATTCAAATGCACTTTGAGGTGGGAAAGCAAGGAGTGAGAGCAATAAAGGTGGCACCTTTGCAAAGCTTACCATGTGCAGAAGAGGTCCAGCAGCACTTTTCATTCCTGGCCCTTTCCCTGTGGAAGAAGAGTGCAATCATTCGTGCACTGAAAACTGGGCGGCCAGACGGCCTGGAGCAGGCATCAAGGATGTATTCAAATGCCCGTTGAGGTGGGAAAGCAACGAGTGAGAGCAATACAGGTGTCACCGTTGCAAAGCTTACCGTATGCAGAAGAGATCCAGCAGCATCTTTCAGTCCTGGCTCTTCGCCTGTGGGAGCAGAGTCCAATCATTCGTGCACTGAAAATTGGGCAGCCGGACGGCCTGGAGCAGGCATCAAGGATGTATTCAAATGCACTTTGAGGTGGGAAAGCAAGGAGTGAGAGCAATACAGGTGGCACCGTTGCGAAGGTTACCATGTGCAGGAGAGGTTCAGAAGCATCTTTCAGTCCTGGCTCTTCGCCTGTGGGAGCAGAGTAAAATCATTCGTGCACTGAAAACTGGGCAGCCGGACGGCCTGGAGCAGGCATCATGGATGTATTCAAATGCACTTTGAGGTGGGAAAGCAAGGAGTGAGAGCAATACAGGTGGCACCTTTGCGAAGCTTACCAAATGCAGAAGAGATCCAGCAGCATCATTCATTTGTGGCTCTTCGCCTGTGGCAGGAGAGTCCAATCATTCGTGCACTGAAAACTGGGCAGCCGGACGGCCTGGAGCAGGCATCAAGGATGTATTCAAATGCACTTTGAGGTTGGAAACAAGGAGTGAGACCAATGCAGGTGGCACCGTTGCGAAGCTTGCCGTGTGCAGAACAGATCCAGCAGCATGTTTTAGCACTGGCTCTTCCCTGTGGCAGCAGAGTCCAATCATTCGTGCAATGAAAACTGGGCAGCCGGACGGCCTGGAGAAGGCATCAAGGATGTATTCAAATGCACTTTGAGGTTGGAAACAAGGAGTGAGACCAATGCAGGTGGCACCTTTTCGAAGCTTACCATGTGCAGAAGAGGTCCAGCAGCACTTTTCATTCCTGGCCCTCTCCCTGTGGTAGGAGAGTCCAATCATTCGTGCACTAAAAACTGGGCAGCCGGACGGCCTGGAGCAGGCATCAAGGATGTATTCAAATGCACTTTGAGGTGGGAAAGCAAGGAGTGAGAGCAATACAGGTGGCACCTTTTCGAAGCTTACCATGTGCAGAAGAGATCCAGCAGCATCATTCATTTGTGGCTCTTCGCCTGTGGGAGCAGAGTCCAATCATTCGTGCACTGAAAACTGGGCAGCCTTACGGCCTGGAGCGGGCATCAAGGATGTATTCAAATGCACTTTGAGGTGGGAAAGCAAGGAGTGAGAGCAATACAGGTGGCACCGTTGCGAAGCTTACCGAGTGCAGAAGAGATCCAGCCGCATCTTTCTCTCCTGGCACTTCGCCTGTGGGAGCAGAGTGCAATCATTCGTGCACTGAAAATTTGGCAGCCGGCCAGCCTGGAGCAGGCATCAAGGATGTATTCAAATGCCCTTGGAGGTGGGAAAGCAAGGAGTGAGAGCAATACAGGTGGCACCGTTGCGAAGCTTACCATGTGCAGAGGAGATCCAGCAGCATCATTCATTTGTGGCTCTTTGCCTGTGGGAGCAGAGTCCAATCATTCGTGCACTGAAAACTGGGCAGCCGGACGGCATGGAGCAGGCATCAAGGATGTATTCAAATGCACTTTGAGGTTGGAAACAAGGAGTGAGACCAATGCAGGTGGCAACTTTGCAAAGCTTACCATGTGCACAAGAGGTCCAGCAGCACTTTTCATTCCTGGCCCTTTCCCTGTGGAAGCAGAGTCCAATCATTCGTGCACTGAAAATTGGGCAGCCGGACGGCCTGGAGCAGGCATCAAGGATGTATTCAAATGCCCGTTGAGGTGGGAAAGCAACGAGTGAGAGCAATACAGGTGTCACCGTTGCAAAGCTTACCGTATGCAGAAGAGATCCAGCAGCATCTTTCAGACCTGGCTCTTCGCCTGTGGGAGCAGAGTCCAATCATTCGTGCAGTGAAAACTGGGCAGCCGGACGGCCTGGAGCAGGCATCAAGGATGTATTCAAATGCACTTTGAGGTGGGAAATCAAGGAGTGAGAGCAATACAGGTGGCACCGTTGCGAAGCTTACCGTGTGCAGGAGAGGTCCAGCAGCAACTTTCAGTCCTGGCTCTTCGCCTGTGGGAGCAGAGTCCAATCATTCGCGCACTGAAAACTGGGCAGCCGGACGGCCTGGAGCAGGCATCATGGATGTATTCAAATGCACTTTGAGGTGGGAAAGCAAGGAGTGAGAGCAATACAGGTGGCACCTTTGCGAAGCTTACCATGTGCAGAGGAGATCCAGCAGCATCTTTCAGTCCTCGCTCTGCGCCTGTCGGAGCGGAGTCCAAACATTCGTGCCCTGAAACCTGGGCAGCCGGCCAGCCTCGAGCAGGCATCAAGGATATATTCAAATGCACTTTGAGGTGGGAAAGCAAGGAGTGAGAGCAATACAGGTGGCACCGTTGCAAAGCTTTCTGTGTGCAGAAGAGGTCCAGCAGCATCTTTCAGTCCTGGCTCTTCGCCTGTGGCAGGAGATTCCAATCATTCGTGCACTGAAAACTGGGCAGCAGGACGGCCTGGAGCAGGCATCATGGATGTATTCAAATGCACTTTGAGGTGGGAAAGCAAGGAGTGAGAGCAATACAGGTGGCACCTTTGCGAAGCTTACCATGTGCAGAAGAGATCCAGCAGCATCATTCATTTGTGGCTCTTCGCCTGTGGGAGCAGAGTCCAATCATTCGTGCACTGAAAACTGGGCAGCCGGACGGCCTGGAGCAGGCATCAAGGATGTATTCAAATGCCCTTTGAGGTGGGAAATCAAGGAGTGAGAGCAATACAGGTGGCACCGTTGCGAAGCTTACCGTGTGCAGGAGAGGTCCAGCAGCAACTTTCAGTCCTGGCTCTTCGCCTGTGGGAGCAGAGTCCAATCATTCGTGCACTGAAAACTGGGCAGCCGGACAGCCTGGAGCAGGCATCAAGGATGTATTCAAATGCACTTTGAGGTGGGAAAGCAAGGAGTGAGAGCAATACAGTTGGCACCTTTGCGAAGCTTACCAAATGCAGAAGAGATCCAGCAGCATCATTCATTTGTGGCTCTTCGCCTGTGGGAGCAGAGTCCAATCATTCGTGCACTGAAAACTGGGCAGCCGGACGGCCTGGAGCAGGCATCAAGGATGTATTCAAATGCACTTTGAGGTGGGAAACAAGGAGTGAGACCAATGCAGGTGGCACCGTTGCGAAGCTTACAGTGGGCAGAACAGATCCAGCAGCATGTTTTAGCACTGGCCCTTCGCCTGTGGCAGGAGAGTGCAATCATTCGTGCACTGAAAACTGGGCAGCCGGACGGCCTGGAGCAGGCATCAAGGATGTATTCAAATGCACTTTGAGGTTGGAAACAAGGAGTGAGACCAATGCAGGTGGCAACTTTGCAAAGCTTACCATGTGCAGAAGAGGTCCAGCAGCATCTTTCAGTCCTGGCCCTTTCCCTGTGGAAGCAGAGTGCAATCATTCGTGCACTGAAAACTGGGCGGCCGGACGGCCTGGAGCAGGCATCAAGGATGTATTCAAATGCCCGTTGAGGTGGGAAAGCAAGGAGTGAGAGCAATACAGGTGTCACCGTTGCAAAGCTTACCGTATGCAGAAGAGATCCAGCAGCATCTTTCAGTCCTGGCACTTCGCCTGTGGGAGCAGAGTCCAATCATTCGTGCACTGAAAATTGGGCAGCCGGACGGCCTGGAGCAGGCCTCAAGGATGTATTCAAATGCACTTTGAGGTGGGAAAGCAAGGAGTGAGAGCAATAAAGGTGGCACCTTTGCAAAGCTTACCATGTGCAGAAGAGGTCCAGCAGCACTTTTCATTCCTGGCCCTTTCCCTGTGGAAGAAGAGTGCAATCATTCGTGCACTGAAAACTGGGCGGCCGGACGGCCTGGAGCAGGCATCAAGGATGTATTCAAATGCCCGTTGAGGTGGGAAAGCAACGAGTGAGAGCAATACAGGTGTCACCGTTGCAAAGCTTACCGTATGCAGAAGAGATCCAGCAGCATCTTTCAGTCCTGGCTCTTCGCCTGTGGGAGCAGAGTCCAATCATTCGTGCACTGAAAATTGGGCAGCCGGACGGCCTGGAGCAGGCATCAAGGATGTATTCAAATGCACTTTGAGGTGGGAAAGCAAGGAGTGAGAGCAATACAGGTGGCACCGTTGCGAAGGTTACCATGTGCAGGAGAGGTTCAGAAGCATCTTTCAGTCCTGGCTCTTCGCCTGTGGGAGCAGAGTAAAATCATTCGTGCACTGAAAACTGGGCAGCCGGACGGCCTGGAGCAGGCATCATGGATGTATTCAAATGCACTTTGAGGTGGGAAAGCAAGGAGTGAGAGCAATACAGGTGGCACCTTTGCGAAGCTTACCAAATGCAGAAGAGATCCAGCAGCATCATTCATTTGTGGCTCTTCGCCTGTGGCAGGAGAGTCCAATCATTCGTGCACTGAAAACTGGGCAGCCGGACGGCCTGGAGCAGGCATCAAGGATGTATTCAAATGCACTTTGAGGTTGGAAACAAGGAGTGAGACCAATGCAGGTGGCACCGTTGCGAAGCTTGCCGTGTGCAGAACAGATCCAGCAGCATGTTTTAGCACTGGCTCTTCCCTGTGGCAGCAGAGTCCAATCATTCGTGCAATGAAAACTGGGCAGCCGGACGGCCTGGAGAAGGCATCAAGGATGTATTCAAATGCACTTTGAGGTTGGAAACAAGGAGTGAGACCAATGCAGGTGGCACCTTTTCGAAGCTTACCATGTGCAGAAGAGGTCCAGCAGCACTTTTCATTCCTGGCCCTCTCCCTGTGGTAGGAGAGTCCAATCATTCGTGCACTAAAAACTGGGCAGCCGGACGGCCTGGAGCAGGCATCAAGGATGTATTCAAATGCACTTTGAGGTGGGAAAGCAAGGAGTGAGAGCAATACAGGTGGCACCTTTTCGAAGCTTACCATGTGCAGAAGAGATCCAGCAGCATCATTCATTTGTGGCTCTTCGCCTGTGGGAGCAGAGTCCAATCATTCGTGCACTGAAAACTGGGCAGCCTTACGGCCTGGAGCGGGCATCAAGGATGTATTCAAATGCACTTTGAGGTGGGAAAGCAAGGAGTGAGAGCAATACAGGTGGCACCGTTGCGAAGCTTACCGTGTGCAGAAGAGATCCAGCCGCATCTTTCTCTCCTGGCACTTCGCCTGTGGGAGCAGAGTGCAATCATTCGTGCACTGAAAATTTGGCAGCCGGCCAGCCTGGAGCAGGCATCAAGGATGTATTCAAATGCCCTTGGAGGTGGGAAAGCAAGGAGTGAGAGCAATACAGGTGGCACCGTTGCGAAGCTTACCATGTGCAGAGGAGATCCAGCAGCATCATTCATTTGTGGCTCTTTGCCTGTGGGAGCAGAGTCCAATCATTCGTGCACTGAAAACTGGGCAGCCGGACGGCATGGAGCAGGCATCAAGGATGTATTCAAATGCACTTTGAGGTTGGAAACAAGGAGTGAGACCAATGCAGGTGGCAACTTTGCAAAGCTTACCATGTGCACAAGAGGTCCAGCAGCACTTTTCATTCCTGGCCCTTTCCCTGTGGAAGCAGAGTCCAATCATTCGTGCACTGAAAATTGGGCAGCCGGACGGCCTGGAGCAGGCATCAAGGATGTATTCAAATGCCCGTTGAGGTGGGAAAGCAACGAGTGAGAGCAATACAGGTGTCACCGTTGCAAAGCTTACCGTATGCAGAAGAGATCCAGCAGCATCTTTCAGACCTGGCTCTTCGCCTGTGGGAGCAGAGTCCAATCATTCGTGCACTGAAAATTGGGCAGCCGGACGGCCTGGAGCAGGCATCATGGATGTATTCAAATGCACTTTGAGGTGGGAAAGCAAGGAGTGAGAGCAATACAGGTGGCACCTTTGCGAAGCTTACCATGTGCAGAGGAGATCCAGCAGCATCTTTCAGTCCTCGCTCTTCGCCTGTCGGAGCGGAGTCCAAACATTCGTGCCCTGAAACCTGGGCAGCCGGCCAGCCTCGAGCAGGCATCAAGGATATATTCAAATGCACTTTGAGGTGGGAAAGCAAGGAGTGAGAGCAATACAGGTGGCACCGTTGCAAAGCTTTCTGTGTGCAGAAGAGGTCCAGCAGCATCTTTCAGTCCTGGCTCTTCGCCTGTGGCAGGAGATTCCAATCATTCGTGCACTGAAAACTGGGCAGCAGGACGGCCTGGAGCAGGCATCATGGATGTATTCAAATGCACTTTGAGGTGGGAAAGCAAGGAGTGAGAGCAATAGAGGTGGCACCTTTGCGAAGCTTACCATGTGCAGAAGAGATCCAGCAGCATCATTCATTTGTGGCTCTTCGCCTGTGGGAGCAGAGTCCAATCATTCGTGCACTGAAAACTGGGCAGCCGGACGGCCTGGAGCGGGCATCAAGGATGTATTCAAATGCACTTTGAGGTGGGAAACAAGGAGTGAGACCAATGCAGGTGGCACCGTTTCGAAGCTTACCGTGTGCAGAAGAGATCCAGCAGCATCTTTCAGTCCTGACACTTCGCCTGTGGCAGCAGAGTCCAATCATTCGTGCGCTGAAAACTGGGCAGCCGGCCAGCCTGGAGCAGGCATCAAGGATGTATTCAAATGCACTTTGAGGTAGGAAACAAGGAGTGAGACCAATGCAGGTGGCACCTTTTTGAAGCTTACCATGTGCAGAAGAGATCCAGCAGCACTTTTCATTCCTGGCCCTCTCCCTGTGGTAGGAGAGTCCAATCATTCGTGCACTAAAAACTGGGCAGCCGGACGGCCTGGAGCAGGCATCAAGGATGTATTCAAATGCACTTTGAGGTGGGAAAGCAAGGAGTGAGAGCAATACAGGAGGCACCGTTGCGAAGTTTACCGCGTGCAGAAGAGATCCAGCAGCATCATTCATTTGTGGCTCTTCGCCTGTGGGAGCAGAGTCCAATCATTCGTGCACTGAAAACTGGGCATCCTTACGGCCTGGAGCGGGCATCAAGGATGTATTCAAATGCACTTTGAGGTGGGAAATCAAGGAGTGAGAGCAATACAGGTGGCACCGTTGCGAAGCTTACCGTGTGCAGGAGAGGTCCAGCAGCAACTTTCAGTCCTGGCCCTCTCCCTGTGGTAGGAGAGTCCAATCATTCGTGCACTAAAAACAGGGCAGCCGGACGGCCTGGAGCAGGCATCAAGGATGTATTCATATGCACTTTGAGGTGGGAAAGCAAGGAGTGAGAGCAATACAGGTGGCACCTTTGCGAAGCTTACCATGTGCAGACGAGATCCAGCAGCATCATTCATTTGTGGCTCTTCGCCTGTGGGAGCAGAGTCCAATCATTCGTGCACTGAAAACTGGGCAGCCGGACGGCCTGGAGCAGGCATCAAGGATGTATTCAAATGCACTTTGAGGTGGGAAAGCAAGGAGTGAGAGCAATACAGGAGGCACCGTTGCGAAGCTTACAGTGTGCAGAACAGATCCAGCAGCATGTTTTAGCACTGGCCCTTCGCCTGTGGCAGGAGAGTCCAATCATTCGTGCACTGAAAACTAGGCAGCCGGACGGCATGGAGCAGGCATCAAGGATGTATTCAAATGCACTTTGAGGTTGGAAACAAGGAGTGAGACCAATGCAGGTGGCAACTTTGCAAAGCTTACAATGTGCAGAAGAGGTCCAGCAGCACTTTTCATTCCTGGCCCTTTCCCTGTGGAAGCAGAGTGCAATCATTCGTGCACTGAAAACTGGGCAGCCGGACGGCGTGGAGCAGGCATCAAGGATGTATTCAAATGCACTTTGAGGTGGGAAAGCAAGGAGTGAGAGCAATACAGGTGGCACCGTTGCGAAGCTTACCATGTGCAGGAGAGGTTCAGCAGCATCTTTCAGTCCTGGGTCTTCGCCTGTGGGAGCAGAGTCCAATCATTCGTGCACTGAAAACTGGGCAGCCTTACGGCCTGGAGCAGGCATCCAGGATGTATTCAAATGCACTTTGAGGTGGGAAAGCAAGGAGTGAGAGCAATACAGGTGGCACCGTTGCGAAGCTTACCATGTGCAGAAGAGATCCAGCAGCACTTTTCATTCCTGGCCCTCTCCCTGTGGTAGGAGAGTCCAATCATTCGTGCACTAAAAACTGGGCAGCCGGCCAGCCTGGAGCAGGCATCAAGGATGTATTCAAATGCACTTTGAGGTGGGAAAGCAAGGAGTGAGAGCAATACAGGAGGCACCGTTGCGAAGTTTACCGCGTGCAGAAGAGATCCAGCAGCATCATTCATTTGTGGCTCTTCGCCTGTGGGAGCAGAGTCCAATCATTCGTGCACTGAAAACTGGGCAGCCTTACGGCCTGGAGCGGGCATCAAGGATGTATTCCAATGCACTTTGAGGTGGGAAACAAGGAGTGAGACCAATGCAGGTGGCACCGTTTCGAAGCTAACCGTGTGCAGAAGAGCTCCAGCAGCATCTTTCTCTCCTGGCACTTCGCTTGTGGGAGCAGAGCGCAATCATTCGTGCACTGAAAACTTGGCAGCCGGCCAGCCTGGAGCAGGCATCAAGGATGTATTCAAATGCCCTTGGAGGTGGGAAAGCAAGGAGTGAGAGCAATACAGGTGGCACCGTTGCAAAGCTTTCCGTGTGCAGAAGAGGTCCAGCAGCATCTTTCAGTCCTGGCACTTCTCCTGTGGCAGCACAGTCCAATCATTCGTGCACTGAAAACTGGGCAGCAGGACGGCCTGGAGCAGGCATCAAGGATGTATTCAAATGCCCTTTGAGGTGGGAAAGCAAGGAGTGAGAGCAATAAAGGTGGCACCTTTGCGAAGCTTACCATGTGCAGAGGAGATCCAGCAGCATCATTCATTTGTGGCTCTTTGCCTGTGGGAGCAGAGTCCAATCATTCGTGCACCGAAAACTGGGCAGCCGGACGGCCTGGAGCAGGCATCATGGATGTATTCAAATGCACTTTGAGGTGGGAAAGCAAGGAGTGAGAGCAATACAGGTGGCACCTTTGCGAAGCTTACCGTGTGCAGAAGAGATCCAGCAGCATCATTCATTTGTGGCTCTTCGCCTGTGGCAGGAGAGTCCAATCATTCGTGCACTGAAAACTGGGCAGCCGGACGGCCTGGAGCAGGCATCAAGGATGTATTCAAATGCACTTTGAGGTGGGAAACAAGGAGTGAGTCCAATGCAGGTGGCACCGTTGCGAAGCTTACAGTGTGCAGAACAGATCCAGCAGCATGTTTTAGCACTGGCCCTTCGCCTGTGGCAGGAGAGTCCAATCATTCGTGCACTGAAAACCTGGCAGCCGGACGGCATGGAGCAGGCATCAAGGATGTATTCAAATGCACTTTGAGGTTGGAAACAAGGAGTGAGACCAATGCAGGTGGCAACTTTGCAAAGCTTACAATGTGCAGAAGAGGTCCAGCAGCACTTTTCATTCCTGGCCCTTTCCCTGTGGAAGCAGAGTGCAATCATTCGTGCACTGAAAACTGGGCAGCCGGACGGCGTGGAGCAGGCATCAAGGATGTATTCAAATGCACTTTGAGGTGGGAAAGCAAGGACTGAGAGCAATACAGGTGGCACCGTTGCAAAGCTTTCTGTGTGCAGAAGAGGTCCAGCAGCATCTTTCAGTCCTGGCTCTTCGCCTGTGGCAGGAGATTCCAATCATTCGTGCACTGAAAACTGGGCAGCAGGACGGCCTGGAGCAGGCATCATGGATGTATTCAAATGCACTTTGAGGTGGGAAAGCAAGGAGTGAGAGCAATAGAGGTGGCACCTTTGCGAAGCTTACCATGTGCAGAAGAGATCCAGCAGCATCATTCATTTGTGGCTCTTCGCCTGTGGGAGCAGAGTCCAATCATTCGTGCACTGAAAACTGGGCGGCCGGACGGCCTGGAGCGGGCATCAAGGATGTATTCAAATGCACTTTGAGGTGGGAAACAAGGACTGAGACCAATGCAGGTGGCACCGTTTCGAAGCTTACCGTGTGCAGAAGAGATCCAGCAGCATCTTTCAGTCCTGACACTTCGCCTGTGGCAGCAGAGTCCAATCATTCGTGCGCTGAAAACTGGGCAGCCGGACGGCCTGGAGCAGGCATCAAGGATGTATTCAAATGCACTTTGAGGTAGGAAACAAGGAGTGAGACCAATGCAGGTGGCACCTTTTCGAAGCTTACCATGTGCAGGAGAGATCCAGCAGCACTTTTCATTCCTGGCCCTCTCCCTGTGGTAGGAGAGTCCAATCATTCGTGCACTAAAAACTGGGCAGCCGGACGGCCTGGAGCAGGCATCAAGGATGTATTCAAATGCACTTTGAGGTGGGAAAGCAAGAAGTGAGAGCAATACAGGTGGCACCTTTGCGAAGCTTACCATGTGCAGAGGAGATCCTGCAGCATCATTCATTTGTGGCTCTTTGCCTGTGGGAGCAGAGTCCTATCATTCGTGCACCGAAACCTGGGCAGCCGGACGGCCTGGAGCAGGCATCAAGGATGTATTCAAATGCACTTTGAGGTGGGAAAGAAATGACTGAGAGCAATACAGGTGGCACCGTTGCGAAGCTTACCATGTGCAGGAGAGGTTCAGAAGCATCTTTCAGTCCTGGCTCTTCGCCTTTGTTGGCAGAGTCCAATCATTCGTGCACTGAAAACTGGGCAGCCGGACGGCCTGGAGCAGGCATCATGGATGTATTCAAATGCACTTTGCGGTGGGAAAGCAAGGAGTGAGAGCAATACAGGTGGCACCTTTGCGAAGCTTACCATGTGCAGAGGAGATCCAGCAGCATCATTCATTTGTGGCTCTTTGTCTGTGGGAGCAGAGTCCGATCATTCGTGCACCGAAAACTGGGCAGCCAGACGGCCAGGGGCAGGCATCAAGGATGTATTCATATGAACTTTGAGGTGGGAAAGAAATGACTGAGAGCAATACAGGTGGCACCGTTGCGAAGCTTACCGTGTGCAGAACAGATCCAGCAGCATGTTTTAGCACTGGCTCTTCGCCTGTGGCAGCAGAGTCCAATCATTCGTGCACTGAAAACTGGGCAGCTGGACGGCCTGGAGCAGGCATCAAGGATGTATTCAAATGCACTTAGAGGTGGGAAACAAGGACTGAGACCAATGCAGGTGGCACCTTTTCGAAGCTTACCATGTGCAGAAGAGGTCCAGCAGCACTTTTCACTCCTGGCCCTCTCCCTGTGGTAGGAGAGTCCAATCATTCGTGCACTAAAAACTGGGCAGCCGGACGGCCTGGAGCAGGCATCAAGGATGTATTCATATGCACTTTGAGGTGGGAAAGCAAGGAGTGAGAGCAATACAGGTGGCACCTTTGCGAAGCTTACCATGTGCAGACGAGATCCAGCAGCATCATTCATTTGTGGCTCTTCGCCTGTGGGAGCAGAGTCCAATCATTCGTGCACTGAAAACTGGGCAGCCGGACGGCCTGGAGCAGGCATCAAGGATGTATTCAAATGCACTTTGAGGTGGGAAATCAAGGAGTGAGAGCAATACAGGTGGCACCGTTGCGAAGCTTACCGTGTGCAGGAGAGGTCCAGCAGCAACTTTCAGTCCTGGCTCTTCGCCTGTCGGAGCGGAGTCCAAACATTCGTGCCCTGAAACCTGGGCAGCCGGCCAGCCTGGAGCAGGCATCAAGGATGTATTCAAATGCACTTTGAGGTGGGAAAGCAAGGAGTGAGAGCAATACAGGTGGCACCGTTGCGAAGCTTACCATGTGCAGAAGAGGTCCAGCAGCACTTTTCATTCCTGGCTCTCTCCCTGTGGTAGGAGAGTCCAATCATTCGTGCCCTGAAACCTGGGCAGCCGGCCAGCCTGGAGCAGGCATAAAGGATGTATTCAAATGCACTTTGAGGGGGGAAAGCAAGGAGTGAGAGCAATACAGGTGGCACCGTTGCGAAGCTTACCATGTGCAGGAGAGGTTCAGAAGCATCTTTCAGTCCTGGCTCTTCGCCTGTGGGGGCAGAGTCCAATCATTCGTGCACTGAAAACTGGGCAGCCGGACGGCATGGAGCAGGCATCAAGGATGTATTCAAATGCACTTTGAGGTGGGAAACAAGGAGTGAGACCAATGCAGGTGGCACCGTTGCGAAGCTTACCATGTGCAGAGGAGATCCAGCAGCATCTTTCAGTCCTGGCTCTTCGCCTGTGGCAGGAGATTCCAATCATTCGTGCACTGAAAACTGGGCAGCAGGACGGCCTGGAGCAGGCATCATGGATGTATTCAAATGCACTTTGAGGTGGGAAAGCAAGGAGTGAGAGCAATACAGTTGGCACCTTTGCGAAGCTTACCAAATGCAGAAGAGATCCAGCAGCATCATTCATTTGTGGCTCTTCGCCTGTGGGAGCAGAGTCCAATCATTCGTGCACTGAAAACTGGGCAGGCGGACGGCCTGGAGCAGGCATCAAGGATGTATTCAAATGCACTTTGAGGTGGGAAACAAGGAGTGAGACCAATGCAGGTGGCACCGTTGCGAAGCTTACAGTGGGCAGAACAGATCCAGCAGCATGTTTTAGCACTGGCTCTTTGCCTGTGGCAGCAGAGTCCAATCATTCGTGCACTGAAAACTGGGCAGCCGGACGGCCTGGAGCAGGCATCAAGGATGTATTCAAATGCACTTTGAGGTTGGAAACAAGGAGTGAGACCAATGCAGGTGGCAACTTTGCAAAGCTTACCATGTGCAGAAGAGGTCCAGCAGCATCTTTCAGTCCTGGCCCTTTCCCTGTGGAAGCAGAGTGCAATCATTCGTGCACTGAAAACTGGGCGGCCGGACGGCCTGGAGCAGGCATCAAGGATGTATTCAAATGCCCGTTGAGGTGGGAAAGCAAGGAGTGAGAGCAATACAGGTGTCACCGTTGCAAAGCTTACCGTATGCAGAAGAGATCCAGCAGCATCTTTCAGTCCTGGCACTTCGCCTGTGGGAGCAGAGTCCAATCATTCGTGCACTGAAAATTGGGCAGCCGGACGGCCTGGAGCAGGCCTCAAGGATGTATTCAAATGCACTTTGAGGTGGGAAAGCAAGGAGTGAGAGCAATACAGGTGGCACCGTTGCGAAGCTTACCATGTGCAGGAGAGGTTCAGAAGCATCTTTCAGTCCTGGCTCTTCGCCTGTGGGAGCAGAGTAAAATCATTCGTGCACTGAAAACTGGGCAGCCGGACGGCCTGGAGCAGGCATCATGGATGTATTCAAATGCACTTTGAGGTGGGAAAGCAAGGAGTGAGAGCAATACAGGTGGCACCTTTGCGAAGCTTACCATGTGCAGAAGAGATCCAGCAGCATCATTCATTTGTGGCTCTTCGCCTGTGGAAGGAGAGTCCAATCATTCGTGCACTGAAAACTGGGCAGCGGGACGGCCTGGAGCAGGCATCAAGGATGTATTCAAATGCCCTTTGAGGTTGGAAACAAGGAGTGAGACCAATGCAGGTGGCACCGTTGCGAAGCTCGCCGTGTGCAGAACAGATCCAGCAGCATGTTTTAGCACTGGCTCTTCCCTGTGGCAGCAGAGTCCAATCATTCGTGCACTGAAAACTGGGCAGCCGGACGGCCTGAAGCAGGCATCAAGGATGTATTCAAATGCACTTTGAGGTTGGAAACAAGGAGTGAGACCAATGCAGGTGGCACCTTTTCGAAGCTTACCATGTGCAGAAGAGGTCCAGCAGCACTTTTCATTCCTGGCCCTCTCCCTGTGGTAGGAGAGTCCAATCATTCGTGCACTAAAAACTGGGCAGCCGGACGGCCTGGAGCAGGCATCAAGGATGTATTCATATGCACTTTGAGGTGGGAAAGCAAGGAGTGAGAGCAATACAGGTGGCACCTTTGCGAAGCTTACCATGTGCAGACGAGATCCAGCAGCATCATTCATTTGTGGCTCTTCGCCTGTGGGAGCAGAGTCCAATCATTCGTGCACTGAAAACTGGGCAGCCGGACGGCCTGGAGCAGGCATCAAGGATGTATTCAAATGCACTTTGAGGTGGGAAAGCAAGGAGTGAGAGCAATACAGGTGGCACCGTTGCGAAGCTTACCGTGTGCAGGAGAGGTCCAGCAGCAACTTTCAGTCCTGGCTCTTCGCCTGTCGGAGCGGAGTCCAAACATTCGTGCCCTGAAACCTGGGCAGCCGGCCAGCCTGGAGCAGGCATGAAGGATGTATTCAAATGCACTTTGAGGTGGGAAAGAAATGACTGAGAGGAATACAGGTGGCACCGTTGCGAAGCTTACCGTGTGCAGAACAGATCCAGCAGCATGTTTTAGCACTGGCTCTTCGCCTGTGGCAGCAGAGTCCAATCATTCGTGCACTGAAAACTGGGCAGCCGGACGGCATGGAGCAGGCATCAAGGATGTATTCAAATGCACTTTGAGGTTGGAAACAAGGAGTGAGACCAATGCAGGTGGCAACTTTGCAAAGCTTACCATGTGCAGAAGAGGTCCAGCAGCACTTTTCATTCCTGGCCCTTTCCCTGTGGAAGCAGAGTTCAATCATTCGTGCACTGAAAACTGGGCGGCCGGACGGCCTGGAGCAGGCATCAAGGATGTATTCAAATGCCCGTTGAGGTGGGAAAGCAACGAGTGAGAGCAATACAGGTGTCACCGTTGCAAAGCTTACCGTATGCAGAAGAGATCCAGCAGCATCTTTGAGTCCTGGCTCTTCGCCTGTGGGAGCAGAGTCCAATCATTCGTGCACTGAAAACTGGGCAGCCGGACGGCCTGGAGCAGGCATCAAGGATGTATTCAAATGCACTTTGAGGTGGGAAAGCAAGGAGTGAGAGCAATACAGGTGGCACCGTTGCAAAGCTTTCCGTGTGCAGAAGAGGTCCAGCAGCATCTTTCAGTCCTGGCACTTCGCCTGTGGCAGCACAGTCCAATCATTCGTGCACTGAAAACTGGGCAGCAGGACGGCTTGGAGCAGGCATCAAGGATGTATTCAAATGCCCTTTGAGGTGGGAAAGCAAGGAGTGAGAGCAATAAAGGTGGCACCTTTGCGAAGCTTACCATGTGCAGAGGAGATCCAGCAGCACCATTCATTTGTGGCTCTTTGCCTGTGGGAGCAGAGTCCAATCATTCGTGCACTGAAAACTGGGCAGCCGGACGGCATGGAGCAGGCATCAAGGATGTATTCAAATGCACTTTGAGGTTGGATACAAGGAGTGAGACCAATGCAGGTGGCAACTTTGCAAAGCTTACCATGTGCAGAAGAGGTCCAGCAGCACTTTTCAATCCTGGCCCTTTCCCTGTGGAAGCAGAGTCCAATCATTCGTACACTGAAAATTGGGCAGCCGGACGGCCTGGAGCAGGCATCAAGGATGTATTCAAATGCACTTTGAGGTGGGAAAGCAAGGAGTGAGAGCAATACAGGTGGCACCGTTGCGAAGCTTACCGTGTGCAGGAGAGGTCCAGCAGCAACTTTCAGTCCTGGCTCTTCGCCTGTCGGAGCGGAGTCCAAACATTCGTGCCCTGAAACCTGGGCAGCCGGCCAGCCTGGAGCAGGCATCAAGGATGTATTCAAATGCACTTTGAGGTGGGAAAGCAAGGAGTGAGAGCAATACAGGTGGCACCGTTGCGAAGCTTACCATGTGCAGAAGAGGTCCAGCAGCACTTTTCATTCCTGGCCCTCTCCCTGTGGTAGGAGAGTCCAATCATTCGTGCACTGAAAACTGGGCAGCCTTACGGCCTGGAGCAGGCATCAAGGATGTATTCAAATGCACTTTGAGGTTGGAAACAAAGAGTGAGACCAATGCAGGTGGCACCTTTTCGAAGCTTACCATGTGCAGAAGAGGTCCAGCAGCACTTTTCATTCCTGGCCCTCTCCCTGTGGTAGGAGAGTCCAATCATTCGTGCACTAAAAACTGGGCAGCCGGACGGCCTGGAGCAAGCATCAAGGATGTATTCAAATGCCCTTTTAGGTGGGAAAGCAAGGAGTGAGAGCAATACAGGTGGCACCGTTGCAAAGCTTTCCGTGTGCAGAAGAGGTCCAGCAGCATCTTTCAGTCCTGGCACTTCGCCTGTGGCAGCACAGTCCAATCATTCGTGCACTGAAAACTGGGCAGCAGGACGGCCTGGAGCAGGCATCAAAGATGTATTCAAATGCCCTTTGAGGTGGGAAAGCAAGGAGTGAGAGCAATACAGGTGGCACCTTTGCGAAGCTTACCATGTGCAGAAGAGATCCAGCAGCATCATTCATTTGTGGCTCTTCGCCTGTGGGAGCAGAGTCCAATCATTCGTGCACTGAAAACTGGGCAGCCGGACGGCCTGGAGCAGGCATCAAGGATGTATTCAAATGCACTTTGAGGTGGGAAGCAAGGAGTGAGAGCAATACAGGTGGCACCGTTGCGAAGCTAACCATGTGCAGGAGAGGTTCAGAAGCATCTTTCAGTCCTGGCTCTTCGCCTGTGGGAGCAGAGTCCAATCATTCGTGCACTGAAAACTGGGCAGCCGGACGGCCTGGAGCAGGCATCATGGATGTATTCAAATGCACTTTGAGGTGGGAAAGCAAGGAGTGAGAGCAATACAGGTGGCACCTTTTCGAAGCTTACCATGTGCAGAAGAGGTCCAGCAGCACTTTTCATTCCTGGCCCTCTCCCTGTGGTAGGAGAGTCCAATCATTCGTGCATTAAAAACTGGGCAGCCGGACGGCCTGGAGCAGACATCAAGGATGTATTCAAATGCACTTTGAGGTGGGAAAGCAAGGAGTGAGAGCAATACAGGTGGCACCGTTGCGAAGCTTACCGTGTGCAGGAGAGGTCCAGCAGCAACTTTCAGTCCTGGCTCTTCGCCTGTCGGAGCGGAGTCCAAACATTCGTGCCCTGAAACCTTGGCAGCCGGCCAGCCTGGAGCAGGCATCAAGGATGTATTCAAATGCACTTTGAGGTGGGAAAGCAAGGAGTGAGAGCAATACAGGTGGCACCGTTGCGAAGCTTACCATGTGCAGAAGAGGTCCAGCAGCACTTTTCATTCCTGGCCCTCTCCCTGTGGTAGGAGAGTCCAATCATTCGTGCAGTGAAAACTGGGCAGCCTTACGGCCTGGAGCAGGCATCAAGGATGTATTCAAATGCACTTTGAGGTGGAAAAGCAAGGAGTGAGAGCAATACAGGTGGCACCTTTGCGAAGCTTACCATGTGCAGAAGAGATCCAGCAGCATCATTCATTTGTGGCTCTTCGCCTGTGGGAGCAGAGTCCAATCATTAGTGCACTGAAAACTGGGCAGCCGGAGGGCCTGGAGCGGGCATCAAGGATGTATTCAAATGCACTCTGAGGTGGGAAACAAGGAGTGAGACCAATGCAGGTGGCACCGTTTCGAAGCTTACCGTGTGCAGAAGAGATCCAGCAGCATCTTTCAGTCCTGGCACTTCGCCTGTGGCAGCAGAGTCCAATCATTCGTGCCCTGAAAACTGGGCAGCCGGCCAGCCTGGAGCAGGCATCAAGGATGTATTCAAATGCCCTTGGAGGTGGGAAAGCAAGAAGTGAGAGCAATACAGGTGGCACCGTTGCAAAGCTTTCTGTGTGCAGAAGAGGTCCAGCAGCATCTTTCAGTCCTGGCACTTCGCCTGTGTAAGCAGAGTCCAATCATTCGTACACTGAAAACTGGGCAGCCGGACGGCCTGGAGCAGGCATCAAGGATGTATTCAAATGCACTTTGAGGTGGGAAATCAAGGAGTGAGAGCAATACAGGTGGCACCGTTGCGAAGCTTACCGTGTGCAGGAGAGGTCCAGCAGCAACTTTCAGTCCTGGCTCTTCGCCTGTGGGAGCAGAGTCCAATCATTCGTGCACTGACAACTGGGCAGCCGGACGGCCTGGAGCAGGCATCATGGATGTATTCAAATGCACTTTGAGGTGGGAAAGCAAGGAGTGAGAGCAATACAGGTGGCACCTTTGCGAAGCTTACCATGTGCAGAAGAGATCCAGCAGCATCATTCATTTGTGGCTCTTCGCCTGTGGGAGCAGAGTCCAATCATTCGTGCACTGAAAACTGGGCAGCCGGACGGCCTGGAGCAGGAATCAAAGATATATTCAAATGCACTTTGAGGTGGGAAACAAGGAGTGAGACCAATGCAGGTGGCACCGTTGCGAAGCTTACCGTATGCAGAAGAGATCCAGCAGCATCTTTCAGTCCTGGCACTTCGCCTGTGGGAGCAGAGTGCAATCATTCGTGCACTGAAAATTTGGCAGCAGGCCAGCCTGGAGCAGGCATCAAGGATGTATTCAAATGCCCTTGGAGGTGGGAAAGCAAGGAGTGAGAGCAATAAAGGTGGCACCTTTGCAAAGCTTACCATGTGCAGAAGAGGTCCAGCAGCACTTTTCATTCCTGGCCCTTTCCCTGTGGAAGTAGAGTGCAATCATTCGTGCACTGAAAACTGGGCGGCCGGACGGCCTGGAGCAGGCAGCAAGGATGTATTCAAATGCCCGTTGAGGTGGGAAAGCAACGAGTGAGAGCAATACAGGTGTCACCGTTGCAAAGCTTACCGTATGCAGAAGAGATCCAGCAGCATCTTTCAGTCCTGGCTCTTCGCCTGTGGGAGCAGAGTCCAATCATTCGTGCACTGAAAATTGGGCAGCCGGACGGCCTGGAGCAGGCATCAAGGATGTATTCAAATGCACTTTGAGGTGGGAAAGCAAGGAGTGAGAGCAGTACAGGTGGCACCGTTGCGAAGCTTACCATGTGCAGGAGAGGTTCAGAAGCATCTTTCAGTCCTGGCTCTTCGCCTGTGGGAGCAGAGTAAAATCATTCGTGCACTGAAAACTGGGCAGCCGGACGGCCTGGAGCAGGCATCATGGATGTATTCAAATGCACTTTGAGGTGGGAAAGCAAGGAGTGAGAGCAATACAGGTGGCACCTTTGCGAAGCTTACCATGTGCAGAAGAGATCCAGCAGCATCATTCATTTGTGGCTCTTCGCCTGTGGCAGGAGAGTCCAATCATTCGTGCACTGAAAACTGGGCAGCCGGACGGCCTGGAGCAGGCATCAAGGATGTATTCAAATGCACTTTGAGGTTGGAAACAAGGAGTGAGACCAATGCAGGTGGCACCGTTGCGAAGCTTGCCGTGTGCAGAACAGATCCAGCAGCATGTTTTAGCACTAGCTCTTCCCTGTGGCAGCAGAGTCCAATCATTCGTGCACTGAAAACTGGGCAGCCGGACGGCCTGGAGCAGGCATCAAGGATGTATTCAAATGCACTTTGAGGTTGGAAACAAGGAGTGAGACCAATGCAGGTGGCACCTTTTCGAAGCTTACCATGTGCAGAAGAGGTCCAGCAGCACTTTTCATTCCTGGCCCTCTCCCTGTGGTAGGAGAGTCCAATCATTCGTGCACTAAAAACTGGGCAGCCGGACGGCCTGGAGCAGGCATCAAGGATGTATTCATATGCACTTTGAGGTGGGAAAGCAAGGAGTGAGAGCAATACAGGTGGCACCTTTGCGAAGCTTACCATGTGCAGACGAGATCCAGCAGCATCATTCATTTGTGGCTCTTCGCCTGTGGGAGCAGAGTCCAATCATTCGTGCACTGAAAACTGGGCAGCCGGACGGCCTGGAGCAGGCATCAAGGATGTATTCAAATGCACTTTGAGGTGGGAAATCAAGGAGTGAGAGCAATACAGGTGGCACCGTTGCGAAGCTTACCGTGTGCAGGAGAGGTCCAGCAGCAACTTTCAGTCCTGGCTCTTTGCCTGTCGGAGCGGAGTCCAAACATTCGTGCCCTGAAACCTGGGCAGCCGGCCAGCCTGGAGCAGGCATCAAGGATGTATTCAAATGCACTTTGAGGTGGGAAAGCAAGAAGTGAGAGTAATACAGGTGGCACCATTGCGAAGCTTACCGTGTGCAGGAGAGGTCCAGCAGCAACTTTCAGTCCTGGCTCTTCGCCTGTCGGTGCGGAGTCCAAACATTCGTGCCCTGAAACCTGGGCAGCCGGCCAGCCTGGAGCAGGCATCAAGGATGTATTCAAATGCACTTTGAGGTGGGAAAGCAAGGAGTGAGAGCAATACAGGTGGCACCGTTGCGAAGCTTACCATGTGCAGGAGAGGCTCAGAAGCATCTTTCAGTCCTGGCTCTTCGCCTGTGGGAGCAGAGTCCAATCATTCGTGCACTGAAAACTGGGCAGCCGGACGGCCTGGAGCAGGCATCATGGATGTATTCAAATGCACTTTGAGGTGGGAAAGCAAGGAGTGAGAGCAATACAGGTGGCACCTTTGCGAAGCTTACCATGTGCAGAAGAGATCCAGCAGCATCATTCATTTGTGGCTCTTCGCCTGTGGGAGCAGAGTCCAATCATTCGTGCACTGAAAACTGGGCAGCTGGACGGCCTGGAGCAGGCATCAAGGTTGTATTCAAATGCACTTTGAGGTGGGAAACAAGGACTGAGACCAATGCAGGTGGCACCGTTGCGAAGCTTGCCGTGTGCAGAACAGATCCAGAAGCATGTTGTAGCACTGGCTCTTCCCTGTGGCAGCAGAGTCCAATCATTCGTGCAATGAAAACTGGGCAGCCGGACGGCCTGGAGCAGGCATCAAGGATGTATTCAAATGCACTTTGAGGTTGGAAACAAGGAGTGAGACCAATGCAGGTGGCACCTTTTCGAAGCTTACCATGTGCAGAAGAGGTCCAGCAGCACTTTTCATTCCTGGCCCTCTCCCTGTGGTAGGAGAGTCCAATCATTCGTGCACTAAAAACTGGGCAGCCTTACGGCCTGGAGCAGGCATCAAGGATGTATTCAAATGCACTTTGAGGTGGGAAAGCAAGAAGTGAGAGCAATACAGGTGGCACCTTTGCGAAGCTTACCGTGTGCAGAACAGATCCAGCAGCATCATTCATTTGTGGCTCTTCGCCTGTGGCAGGAGAGTCCAATCATTCGTGCACTGAAAACTGGGCAGCCGGACGGCCTGGAGCAGGCATCAAGGATGTATTCAAATGCACTTTGAGGTGGGAAACAAGGAGTGAGACCAATGCAGGTGGCACCGTTGCGAAGCTTACAGTGTGCAGAACAGATCCAGCAGCATGTTTTAGCACTGGCCCTTCGCCTGTGGCAGGAGAGTCCAATCATTCGTGCACTGAAAACTGGGCAGCCGGACGGCCTGGAGCAGGCATCAAGGATGTATTCAAATGCACTTTGAGGTTGGAAACAAGGAGTGAGACCAATGCAGGTGGCAACTTTGCAAAGCTTACCGTGTGCAGAAGAGGTCCAGCAGCACTTTTCATTCCTGGCCCTTTCCCTGTGGAAGCAGAGTGCAATCATTCGTGCACTGAAAACTGGGCAGCCGGACGGCGTGGAGCAGGCATCAAGGATGTATTCAAATGCACTTTGAGGTGGGAAATCAAGGAGTGAGAGCAATACAGGTGGCACCATTGCGAAGCTTACCCTGTGCAGGAGAGGTCCAGCAGCAACTTTCAGTCCTGGCTCTTCGCCTGTCGGAGCGGAGTCCAAATATTCGTGCCCTGAAACCTGGACAGCCGGCCAGCCTGGAGCAGGCATCAAGGATGTATTCAAATGCACTTTGAGGTGGGAAAGCAAGGAGTGAGAGCAATACAGGTGGCACCGTTGCGAAGCTTACCATGTGTAGGAGAGGTTCAGCAGCATCTTTCAGTCCTGGGTCTTCGCCTGCGGGAACAGAGTCCAATAATTCGTGCACTGAAAACTGGGCAGCCGGCCAGCCTGGAGCAGGCATCAAGGATGTATTCAAATGCACTTTGAGGTGAAAAAGCAAGGAGTGAGAGCAATACAGGTGGCACCTTTGCGAAGCTTACCATGTGCAGAAGAGATCCAGCAGCATCTTTCTCTCCTGGCACTTCGCCTGTGGGAGCAGAGTCCAATCATTCGTGCACTGAAAACTGGGCAGCTGGACGGCCTGGAGCAGGCATCAAGGATGTATTCAAATGCACTTTGAGGTGGGAAACAAGGACTGAGACCAATGCAGGTGGCACCGTTGCGAAGCTTACAGTGTGCAGAACAGATCCAGCAGCATGTTTTAGCACTGGCTCTTCCCTGTGGCAGCAGAGTCCAATCATTCGTGCAATGAAAACTGGGCAGCCGGACGGCCTGGAGCAGGCATCAAGGATGTATTCAAATGCCCTTTGAGGTGGGAAAGCAAGGAGTGAGAGCAATACAGGTGGCACCGTTGCGAAGCTTACCGTGTGCAGGAGAGGTCCAGCAGCAACTTTCAGTCCTGGCTCTTCGCCTGTCGGAGCGGAGTCCAAACATTCGTGCCCTGAAACCTGGGCAGCCGGCCAGCCTGGAGCAGGCATCAAGGATGTATTCAAATGCACTTTGAGGTGGGAAAGCAAGGAGTGAGAGCAATACAGGTGGCACCGTTGCGAAGCTTACCATGTGCAGAAGAGGTCCAGCAGCACTTTTCATTCCTGGCCCTCTCCCTGTGGTAGGAGGGTCCAATCATTCGTGCACTGAAAACAGGGCAGCCTTACGGCCTGGAGCAGGCATCAAGGATGTATTCAAATGCACTTTGAGGTGGGAAAGCAAGAAGTGAGAGCAATACATGTGGCACCGTTGCGAAGCTTACCGTGTGCAGGAGAGGTCCAGCAGCAACTTTCAGTCCTGGCTCTTCGCTTGTGGGAGCAGAGTCCAATCATTCGTGCACTGACAACTGGGCAGCCGGACAGCCTGGAGCAGGCATCATGGATGTATTCAAATGCACTTTGAGGTGGGAAAGCAAGGAGTGAGAGCAATACAGGTGGCACCTTTGCGAAGCTTACCATGTGCAGAAGAGATCCAGCAGCATCATTCATTTGTGGCTCTTCGCCTGTGGCAGGAGAGTCCAATCATTCGTGCACTGAAAACTGGGCAGCCGGACGGCCTGGAGCAGGCATCAAGGATGTATTCAAATGCACTTTGAGGTGGGAAACAAGGAGTGAGACCAATGCAGGTGGCAACTTTGCAAAGCTTACAATGTGCAGAAGAGGTCCAGCAGCACTTTTCATTCCTGGCCCTTTCCCTGTGGAAGCAGAGTGCAATCATTCGTGCACTGAAAACTGGGCAGCCGGACGGCGTGGAGCAGGCATCAAGGATGTATTCAAATGCACTTTGAGGTGGGAAATCAAGGAGTGAGAGCAATACAGGTGGCACCATTGCGAAGCTTACCGTGTGCAGGAGAGGTCCAGCAGCAACTTTCAGTCCTGGCTCTTCGCCTGTCGGAGCGGAGTCCAAACATTCGTGCCCTGAAACCTGGACAGCCGGCCAGCCTGGAGCAGGCATCAAGGATGTATTCAAATGCACTTTGAGGTGGGAAAGCATGGAGTGAGAGCAATACAGGTGGCACCTTTTCGAAGCTTACCATGTGCAGAAGAGATCCAGCAGCATCATTCATTTGTGGCTCTTCGCCTGTGGGAGCAGAGTCCAATCATTCGTGCACTGAAAACTGGGCAGCCGGCCAGCCTGGAGCAGGCATCAAGGATGTATTCAAATGCACTTTGAGGTGGGAAAGCAAGGAGTGAGAGCAATACAGGTGGCACCTTTGCGAAGCTTACCATGTGCAGAAGAGATCCAGCAGCATCATTCAGTCCTGGCACTTCGCCTGTGGGAGCTGAGTCCAATCATTCGTGCACTGAAAACTAGGCAGCTGGACGGCCTGGAGCAGGCATCAAGGATGTATTCAAATGCACTTTGAGGTGGGAAACAAGGACTGAGACCAATGCAGGTGGCACCGTTGCGAAGCTTACCGTATGCAGAAGAGATCCAGCAGCATCTTTCAGTCCTGGCTCTTCCCTGTGGCAGCAGAGTCCAATCATTCGTGCACTGAAAACTGGGCAGCCGGACGGCCTGGAGCAGGCATCAAGGATGTATTCAAATGCACTTTGAGGTTGGAAACAAGGAGTGAGACCAATGTAGGTGGCACCGTTGCGTAGCTTACAGTGTGCCGAAGAGATCCAGCAGCATCTTTCCGTCCTGGCTCTTCGCCTGTGGCAGGAGAGTCCAATCATTCGTGCACTGAAAACTGGGCAGCCGGACGGCCTGGAGCAGGCATCAAGGATGTATTCAAATGCCCTTTGAGGTGGGAAAGCAAGGAGTGAGAGCAATACAGGTGGCACCGTTGCGAAGTTTACCGCGTGCAGAAGAGGTCCAGCAGCATCTTTCAGTCCTGGCACTTCGCCTGTGGGAGCAGAGTGCAATCATTCGTGCACTGAAAGTTTGGCAGCCGGCCAGCCTGGAGCAGGCATCAAGGATGTATTCAAATGCCCTTGGAGGTGGGAAAGCAAGGAGTGAGAGCAATAAAGGTGGCACCTTTGCGAAGCTTACCATGTGCAGAGGAGATCCAGCAGCATCATTCATTTGTGGCTCTTTGCCTGTGGGAGCAGAGTCCAATCATTCGTGCACCGATAACTGGGCAGCCGGACGGCCTGGGGCAGGCATCAAGGATGTATTCAAATGCACTTTGAGGTGGGAAAGCAAGGAGTGAGAGCAATACAGGTGGCACCGTTGCGAAGCTTACCGTGTGCAGAACAGATCCAGCAGCATGTTTTAGCACTGGCTCTTCGCCTGTGGCAGCAGAGTCCAATCATTCGTGCACTGAAAACTGGGCAGCCGGACGGCATGGAGCAGGCATCAAGGATGTATTCAAATGCACTTTGAGGTTGGAAACAAGGAGTGAGACCAATGCAGGTGGTAACTTTGCAAAGCTTACCATGTGCAGAAGAGGTCCAGCAGCACTTTTCATTCCTGGCCCTTTCCCTGTGGAAGCAGAGTGCAATCATTCGTGCACTGAAAACTGGGCGGCCGGACGGCCTGGAGCAGGCATCAAGGATGTATTCAAATGCCCGTTGAGGTGGGAAAGCAAGGAGTGAGAGCAATACAGGTGTCACCGTTGCAAAGCTTACCGTATGCAGAAGAGATCCAGCAGCATCTTTCAGTCCTGGCTCTTCGCCTGTGGGAGCAGAGTCCAATCATTCGTGCACTGAAAATTGGGCAGCCGGACGGCCTAGAGCAGGCATCAAGGATGTATTCAAATGCACTTTGAGGTGGGAAAGCAAGGAGTGAGAGCAATACAGGTGGCCCCTTTTCGAAGCTTACCATGTGCAGAAGAGATCCAGCAGCATCATTCATTTGTGGCTCTTCGCCGGTGGGAGCAGAGTCCAATCATTCGTGCACTGAAAACTGGGCAGCCTTACGGCCTGGAGCGGGCATCAAGGATGTATTCAAATGCACTTTGAGGTGGGAAAGCAAGGAGTGAGAGCAATACAGGTGGCACCGTTGCGAAGCTTACCGTGTGCAGAAGAGATCCAGCAGCATCTTTCTCTCCTGGCACTTCGCCTGTGGGAGCAGAGTGCAATCATTCGTGCACTGAAAACTTGGCAGCCGGCCAGCCTGGAGCAGGCATCAAGGATGTATTCAAATGCCCTTGGAGGTGGGAAAGCAAGGAGTGAGAGCAATACAGGTGGCACCGTTTCAAATCTTTCTCTTTGCAGAAGAGGTCCAGCAGCACTTTTCATTCCTGGCCCTTTCCCTGTGGAAGCAGAGTCCAATCATTCGTGCACTGAAAATTGGGCAGCCGGACGGCCTGGAGCAGGCATCAAGGATGTATTCAAATGCACTTTGAGGTGGGAAAGCAAGGAGTGAGAGCAATACAGGTGGCACCGTTGCGAAGCTTACCGTGTGCAGGAGAGGTTCAGCAGCATCTTTCAGTCCTGGCTCTTCGCCTGTGGGAGCAGAGTCCAATCATTCGTGCACTGAAAATTGGGCAGCCGGACGGCCTCGAGCAGGCATCAAGGATGTATTCAAATGCGCTTTGAGGTGGGAAATCAAGTAGTGAGAGCAATACAGGTGGCACCGTTGCGAAGCTTACCGTGTGCAGGAGAGGTTCAGCAGCATCTTTCAGTCCTGGCTCTTCGCCTGTGGGAGCAGAGTCCAATCATTCGTGCACTGACAACTGGGCAGCTGGACGGCCTGGAGCAGGCATCAAGGATGTATTCAAATGCACTTTGAGGTGGGAAACAAGGACTGAGACCAATGCAGGTGGCACCGTTGCGAAGCTTGCCGTGTGCAGAACAGATCCAGCAGCATGTTTTAGCACTGGCTCTTCCCTGTGGCAGCAGAGTCCAATCATTCGTGCACTGAAAACTGGGCAGCCGGAAGGCCTGGAGCAGGCATCAAGGATGAATTCAAATGCACTTTGAGGTCGGAAACAAGGAGTGAGACCAATGCAGGTGGCACCTTTTCGAAGCTTACCATGTGCAGAAGAGGTCCAGCAGCACTTTTCATTCCTGGCCCTCTCCCTGTGGTAGGAGAGTCCAATCATTCGTGCACTAAAAACTGGGCAGCCGGACGGCCTGGAGCAGGCATCAAGGATGTATTCATATGCACTTTGAGGTGGGAAAGCAAGGAGTGAGAGCAATACAGGTGGCACCTTTGCGAAGCTTACCATGTGCAGACGAGATCCAGAAGCATCATTCATTTGTGGCTCTTCGCCTGTGGGAGCAGAGTCCAATCATTCGTGCACTGAAAACTGGGCAGCCGGACGGCCTGGAGCAGGCATCAAGGATGTATTCAAATGCACTTTGAGGTGGGAAAGCAAGGAGTGAGAGCAATACAGGTGGCACCTTTGCGAAGCTTACCATGTGCAGAAGAGATCCAGCAGCATCATTCAGTCCTGGCACTTCGCCTGTGGGAGCTGAGTCCAATCATTCGTGCACTGAAAACTGGGCAGCTGGACGGCCTGGAGCAGGCATCAAGGATGTATTCAAATGCACTTTGAGGTGGGAAACAAGGACTGAGACCAATGCAGGTGGCACCGTTGCGAAGCTTGCCGTATGCAGAAGAGATCCAGCAGCATCTTTTAGTCCTGGCTCTTCCCCTGTGGGAGCAGAGTCCAATCATTCGTGCACTGAAAATTGGGCAGCCAGACGGCCTGGAGCAGGCATCAAGGATGTATTCAAATGCACTTTGAGGTGGGAAAGCAAGGAGTGAGAGCAATACAGGTGGCACCTTTGCGAAGCTTACCATGTGCAGAAGAGATCCAGCAGCATCATTCATTTGTGGCTCTTCGCCTGTGGGAGCAGAGTCCAATCATTCCTGCACTGAAAACTGGGCAGCCGGACGGCCTGGAGCAGGCATCAAGGATGTATTCAAATGCACTTTGAGGTGGGAAAGCAAGGAGTGAGAGCAATACAGGTGGCACCGTTGCGAAGCTTACCGTGTGCAGGAGAGGTCCAGCAGCAACTTTCAGTCCTGGCTCTTCGCCTGTCGGAGCGGAGTCCAAACATTCGTGCCCTGAAACTTGGGCAGCCGGCCAGCCTGGAGCAGGCATCAAGGATGTATTCAAATGCACTTTGAGGTGGGAAAGCAAGGAGTGAGAGCAATACAGGTGGCACCGTTGCGAAGCTTACCATGTGCAGAAGAGGTCCAGCAGCACTTTTCATTCCTGGCCCTCTCCCTGTGGTAGGAGAGTCCAATCATTCGTGCACTGAAAACTGGGCAGCCTTACGGCCTGGAGCAGGCATCAAGGATGTATTCAAATGCACTTTGAGGTGGGAAAGCAAGGAGTGAGAGCAATACAGGTGGCACCTTTGCGAAGCTTACCATGTGCAGAAGAGATCCAGCAGCATCTTTCAGTCCTGGCTCTTCGCCTGCGGCAGCAGAGTCCAATCATTCGTGCACTGAAAACTGGGCAGCCGGACGGCCTGGAGCGGGCATCAAGGATGTATTCAAATGCACTTTTAGTTGGGAAACAAGGAGTGAGACCAATGCAGGTGGCACCGTTGCGAAGCTTAACCTATGCAGAAGAGATCCAGCAGCATGTTTTAGCACTGGCCCTTCGCCTGTGGCAGCAGAGTCCAATCATTCGTGCACTGAAAACTGGGCAGCCGGCCAGCCTGGAGTAGGCATCAAGGATGTATTCAAATGCCCTTTGAGGTGGGAAAGCAAGAAGTGAGAGCAATACAGGTGGCACCATTGCAAAGCTTTCTGTGTGCAGAAGAGGTCCAGCAGCATCTTTCAGTCCTGGCACTTCGCCTGTGTAAGCAGAGTCCAATCATTCGTGCACTGAAAACTGGGCAGCAGGACGGCCGGGAGCAGGCATCAAGGATGTATTCAAATGCACTTTGAGGTGGGAAAGCAAGGAGTGAGAGCAATACAGGTGGCACCTTTGCGAAGCTTACCATGTGCAGAAGAGATCCAGCAGCATCATTCATTTGTGGCTCTTCGCCTGTGGGAGCAGAGTCCAATCATTCGTGCACTGAAAACTGGGCAGCCGGACGGCATGGAGCAGGCATCAAGGATGTATTCAAATGCACTTTGAGGTGGGAAAGCAAGGAGTGAGAGCAATACAGGTGGCACCGTTGCGAAGCTTACCGTGTGCAGGAGAGGTCCAGCAGCAACTTTCAGTCCTGGCACTTCGCCTGTGGGAGCAGAGTCCAATCATTCGTGCACTGAAAACTGGGCAGCCGGACAGCCTGGAGCAGGCATCATGGATGTATTCAAATGCACTTTGAGGTGGGAAAGCAAGGAGTGAGAGCAATACAGGTGGCACCTTTGCGAAGCTTACCATGTGCAGAAGAGAATCAGCAGCATCATTCATTTGTGGCTCTTCGCCTGTGGCAGGAGAGTCCAATCATTCGTGCACTGAAAACTGGGCAGCCGGACGGCCTGGAGCAGGCATCAAGGATGTATTCAAATGCACTTTGAGGAGGGAAACAAGGACTGAGACCAATGCAGATGGCACCGTTGCGAAGCTTACAGTGTGCAGAACAGATCCAGCAGCATGTTTTAGCACTGGCCCTTCGCCTGTGGGAGCAGAGTCCAATCATTCGTGCACTGAAAACTGGGCAGCCGGACAGCCTGGAGCAGGCATCAAGGATGTATTCAAATGCACTTTGAGGTTGGAAACAAGGAGTGAGACCAATGCAGGTGGCAACTTTGCAAAGCTTACCATGTGTAGAAGAGGTCCAGCAGCACTTTTCATTCCTGGCCCTTTCCCTGTGGAAGCAGAGTGCAATCATTCGTGCACTGAAAACTGGGCAGCCGGACGGCGTGGAGCAGGCATCAAGGATGTATTCAAATGCACTTTGAGGTGGGAAATCAAGGAGTGAGAGCAATACAGGTGGCACCATTGCGAAGCTTACCGTGTGCAGGAGAGGTCCAGCAGCAACTTTCAGTCCAGGCTCTTCGCCTGTCGGAGCGGAGTCCAAACATTCGTGCCCTGAAACCTGGACAGCCGGCCAGCCTGGAGCAGGCATCAAGGATGTATTCAAATGCACTTTGAGGTGGGAAAGCAAGGAGTAAGAGCAATACAGGTGGCACCTTTGCGAAGCTTACCATGTGCAGAAGAGATCCAGCAGCATCATTCAGTCCTGGCACTTCGCCTGTGGGAGCAGAGTCCAATCATTCGTGCACTGAAAACTGGGCAGCTGGACGGCCTGGAGCAGGCATCAAGGATGTATTCAAATGCACTTTGAGGTGGGAAACAAGGAGTGAGACCAATGCAGGTGGCACCGTTGCGAAGCTTACCGTATGCAGAAGAGATCCAGCAGCATCTTTCAGTCCTGGATCTTCGCCTGTGGGAGCAGGGTCCAATCATTCGTGCACTGAAAACTGGGCAGCCGGACGGCCTGGAGCAGGCATCAAGGATGTATTCAAATGCACTTTGAGGTGGGAAAGCAAGGAGTGAGAGCAATACAGGTGGCACCTTTGCGAAGCTTACCATGTGCAGAAGAGATCCAGCAGCATCATTCATTTGTGGCTCTTCGCCTGTGGGAGCAGAGTCCAATCATTCGTGCACTGAAAACTGGGCAGCCGGACGGCCTGGAGCAGGCATCAAGGATGTATTCAAATGCACTTTGAGGTGGGAAATCAAGGAGTGAGAGCAATACAGGTGGCACCGTTGCGAAGCTTACCGTGTGCAGGAGAGGTCCAGCAGCAACTTTCAGTCCTGGCTCTTCGCCTGTCGGAGCGGAGTCCAAACATTCGTGCCCTGAACCTGGGCAGCCGGCCAGCCTGGAGCAGGCATCAAGGATGTATTCAAATGCACTTTGAGGTGGGAAAGCAAGGAGTGAGAGCAATACAGGTGGCACCGTTGCGAAGCTTACCATGTGCAGAAGAGGTCCAGCAGCACTTTTCATTCCTGGCCCTCTCCCTATGGTAGGAGAGTCCAATCATTCGTGCACTGAAAACTGGGCAGCCTTACGGCCTGGAGCAGGCATCAAGGATGTATTCAAATGCACTTTGAGGTGGAAAAGCAAGGAGTGAGAGCAATACATGTGGCACCTTTGCGAAGCTTACCATGTGCAGAAGAGATCCAGCAGCATCATTCATTTGTGGCTCTTCGCCTGTGGGAGCAGAGTCCAATCATTCGTGCACTGAAAACTGGGCAGCCGGACGGCCTGGAGCGGGCATCAAGGATGTATTCAAATGCCCTTTGAGGTGGGAAACAAGGAGTGAGACCAATGCAGGTGGCAACTTTGCAAAGCTTACCGTGTGCAGAAGAGATCCAGCAGCATCTTTCAGTCCTGGCACTTCGCCTGTGGCAGCAGAGTCCAATCATTCGTGCGCTGAAAACTGGGCAGCCGGACGGCCTGGAGCAGGCATCAAGGATGTATTCAAATGCCCTTTGAGGTGGGAAAGCAAGAAGTGAGAGCAATACAGGTGGCACCGTTGCAAAGCTTTCTGTGTGCAGAAGAGGTCCAGCAGCATCTTTCAGTCCTGGCACTTCGCCTGTGTAAGCAGAGTCCAATCATTCGTGCACTGAAAACTGGGCAGCCGGACAGCCTGGAGCAGGCATCATGGATGTATTCAAATGCACTTTGAGGTGGGAAAGCAAGGAGTGAGAGCAATACAGGTGGCACCTTTGCGAAGCTTACCATGTGCAGAAGAGATCCAGCAGCATCATTCATTTGTGGCTCTTCGCCTGTGGGAGCAGAGTCCAATCATTCGTGCACTGAAAACTGGGCAGCCGGACGTCCTGGGGCAGGCATCAAGGATGTATTCAAATGCACTTTGAGGTGGGAAATCAAGGAATGAGAGCAATACAGGTGGCACCGTTGCGAAGCTTACCGTGTGCAGGAGAGGTCCAGCAGCAACTTTCAGTCCTGGCTCTTCGCCTGTGGGAGCAGAGTCCAATCATTCGTGCACTGAAAACTGGGCAGCCGGACAGCCTGGAGCAGGCATCATGGATGTATTCAAATGCACTTTGAGGTGGGAAAGCAAGGAGTGAGAGCAATACAGGTGGCACCTTTGCGAAGCTTACCATGTGCAGAAGAGATCCAGCAGCATCATTCATTTGTGGCTCTTCGCCTGTGGGAGCAGAGTCCAATCATTCGTGCACTGAAAACTGGGCAGCCGGACGGCCTGGAGCAGGCATCAAGAATGTATTCAAATGCACTTTGAGGTGGGAAACAAGGAGTGAGACCAATGCAGGTGGCACCGTTGCGAAGCTTACAGTGTGCAGAACAGATCCAGCAGCATGTTTTAGCACTGGCCCTTCGCCTGTGGCAGGAGAGTCCAATCATTCGTGCACTGAAAACCTGGCAGACGGACGGCATGGAGCAGGCATCAAGGATGTATTCAAATGCACTTTGAGGTTGGAAACAAGGAGTGAGACCAATGCAGGTGGCAACTTTGCAAAGCTTACAATGTGCAGAAGAGGTCCAGCAGCACTTTTCATTCCTGGCCCTTTCCCTGTGGAAGCAGAGTGCAATCATTCGTGCACTGAAAACTGGGCAGCCGGACGGCGTGGAGCAGGCATCAAGGATGTATTCAAATGCACTTTGAGGTGGGAAAGCAAGGACTGAGAGCAATACAGGTGGCACCGTTGCAAAGCTTTCTGTGTGCAGAAGAGGTCCAGCAGCATCTTTCAGTCCTGGCTCTTCGCCTGTGGCAGGAGATTCCAATCATTCGTGCACTGAAAACTGGGCAGCAGGACGGCCTGGAGCAGGCATCATGGATGTATTCAAATGCACTTTGAGGTGGGAAAGCAAGGAGTGAGAGCAATAGAGGTGGCACCTTTGCGAAGCTTACCATGTGCAGAAGAGATCCAGCAGCATCATTCATTTGTGGCTCTTCGCCTGTGGGAGCAGAGTCCAATCATTCGTGCACTGAAAACTGGGCAGCCGGACGGCCTGGAGCGGGCATCAAGGATGTATTCAAATGCACTTTGAGGTGGGAAACAAGGACTGAGACCAATGCAGGTGGCACCGTTTCGAAGCTTACCGTGTGCAGAAGAGATCCAGCAGCATCTTTCAGTCCTGACACTTCGCCTGTGGCAGCAGAGTCCAATCATTCGTGCGCTGAAAACTGGGCAGCCGGACGGCCTGGAGCAGGCATCAAGGATGTATTCAAATGCACTTTGAGGTAGGAAACAAGGAGTGAGACCAATGCAGGTGGCACCTTTTCGAAGCTTACCATGTGCAGGAGAGATCCAGCAGCACTTTTCATTCCTGGCCCTCTCCCTGTGGTAGGAGAGTCCAATCATTCGTGCACTAAAAACTGGGCAGCCGGACGGCCTGGAGCAGGCATCAAGGATGTATTCAAATGCACTTTGAGGTGGGAAAGCAAGAAGTGAGAGCAATACAGGTGGCACCTTTGCGAAGCTTACCATGTGCAGAGGAGATCCTGCAGCATCATTCATTTGTGGCTCTTTGCCTGTGGGAGCAGAGTCCAATCATTCGTGCACCGAAACCTGGGCAGCCGGACGGCCTGGAGCAGGCATCAAGGATGTATTCAAATGCACTTTGAGGTGGGAAAGAAATGACTGAGAGCAATACAGGTGGCACCGTTGCGAAGCTTACCATGTGCAGGAGAGGTTCAGAAGCATCTTTCAGTCCTGGCTCTTCGCCTTTGTTGGCAGAGTCCAATCATTCGTGCACTGAAAACTGGGCAGCCGGACGGCCTGGAGCAGGCATCATGGATGTATTCAAATGCACTTTGCGGTGGGAAAGCAAGGAGTGAGAGCAATACAGGTGGCACCTTTGCGAAGCTTACCATGTGCAGAGGAGATCCAGCAGCATCATTCATTTGTGGCTCTTTGTCTGTGGGAGCAGAGTCCAATCATTCGTGCACCGAAAACTGGGCAGCCAGACGGCCAGGGGCAGGCATCAAGGATGTATTCATATGAACTTTGAGGTGGGAAAGAAATGACTGAGAGCAATACAGGTGGCACCGTTGCGAAGCTTACCGTGTGCAGAACAGATCCAGCAGCATGTTTTAGCACTGGCTCTTCGCCTGTGGCAGCAGAGTCCAATCATTCGTGCACTGAAAACTGGGCAGCTGGACGGCCTGGAGCAGGCATCAAGGATGTATTCAAATGCACTTTGAGGTGGGAAACAAGGACTGAGACCAATGCAGGTGGCACCTTTTCGAAGCTTACCATGTGCAGAAGAGGTCCAGCAGCACTTTTCACTCCTGGCCCTCTCCCTGTGGTAGGAGAGTCCAATCATTCGTGCACTAAAAACTGGGCAGCCGGACGGCCTGGAGCAGGCATCAAGGATGTATTCATATGCACTTTGAGGTGGGAAAGCAAGGAGTGAGAGCAATACAGGTGGCACCTTTGCGAAGCTTACCATGTGCAGACGAGATCCAGCAGCATCATTCATTTGTGGCTCTTCGCCTGTGGGAGCAGAGTCCAATCATTCGTGCACTGAAAACTGGGCAGCCGGACGGCCTGGAGCAGGCATCAAGGATGTATTCAAATGCACTTTGAGGTGGGAAATCAAGGAGTGAGAGCAATACAGGTGGCACCGTTGCGAAGCTTACCGTGTGCAGGAGAGGTCCAGCAGCAACTTTCAGTCCTGGCTCTTCGCCTGTCGGAGCGGAGTCCAAACATTCGTGCCCTGAAACCTGGGCAGCCGGCCAGCCTGGAGCAGGCATCAAGGATGTATTCAAATGCACTTTGAGGTGGGAAAGCAAGGAGTGAGAGCAATACAGGTGGCACCGTTGCGAAGCTTACCATGTGCAGAAGAGGTCCAGCAGCACTTTTCATTCCTGGCTCTCTCCCTGTGGTAGGAGAGTCCAATCATTCGTGCCCTGAAACCTGGGCAGCCGGCCAGCCTGGAGCAGGCATAAAGGATGTATTCAAATGCACTTTGAGGGGGGAAAGCAAGGAGTGAGAGCAATACAGGTGGCACCGTTGCGAAGCTTACCATGTGCAGGAGAGGTTCAGAAGCATCTTTCAGTCCTGGCTCTTCGCCTGTGGGGGCAGAGTCCAATCATTCGTGCACTGAAAACTGGGCAGCCGGACGGCATGGAGCAGGCATCAAGGATGTATTCAAATGCACTTTGAGGTGGGAAAGCAAGGAGTGAGACCAATGCAGGTGGCACCGTTGCGAAGCTTACCATGTGCAGAGGAGATCCAGCAGCATCTTTCAGTCCTGGCTCTTCGCCTGTGGCAGGAGATTCCAATCATTCGTGCACTGAAAACTGGGCAGCAGGACGGCCTGGAGCAGGCATCATGGATGTATTCAAATGCACTTTGAGGTGGGAAAGCAAGGAGTGAGAGCAATACAGGTGGCACCTTTGCGAAGCTTACCATGTGCAGAAGAGATCCAGCAGCATCATTCATTTGTGGCTCTTCGCCTGTGGGAGCAGAGTCCAATCATTCGTGCACTGAAAACGGGGCAGCCGGACGGCCTGGAGCAGGCATCAAGGATGTATTCAAATGCACTTTGAGGTGGGAAATCAAGGAGTGAGAGCAATACAGGTGGCACCGTTGCGAAGCTTACCGTGTGCAGGAGAGTTCCAGCAGCAAATTTCAGTCCTGGCTCTTCGCCTGTGGGAGCAGAGTCCAATCATTCGTGCACTGAAAACTGGGCAGCCGGACAGCCTGGAGCAGGCATCAAGGATGTATTCAAATGCACTTTGAGGTGGGAAAGCAAGGAGTGAGAGCAATACATTTGGCACCTTTGCGAAGCTTACCAAATGCAGAAGAGATCCAGCAGCATCATTCATTTGTGGCTCTTCGCCTGTGGGAGCAGAGTCCAATCATTCGTGCACTGAAAACTGGGCAGGCGGACGGCCTGGAGCAGGCATCAAGGATGTATTCAAATGCACTTTGAGGTGGGAAACAAGGAGTGAGACCAATGCAGGTGGCACCGTTGCGAAGCTTACAGTGGGCAGAACAGATCCAGCAGCATGTTTTAGCACTGGCTCTTCGCCTGTGGCAGCAGAGTCCAATCATTCGTGCACTGAAAACTGGGCAGCCGGACGGCCTGGAGCAGGCATCAAGGATGTATTCAAATGCACTTTGAGGTTGGAAACAAGGAGTGAGACCAATGCAGGTGGCAACTTTGCAAAGCTTACCATGTGCAGAAGAGGTCCAGCAGCATCTTTCAGTCCTGGCCCTTTCCCTGTGGAAGCAGAGTGCAATCATTCGTGCACTGAAAACTGGGCGGCCGGACGGCCTGGAGCAGGCATCAAGGATGTATTCAAATGCCCGTTGAGGTGGGAAAGCAAGGAGTGAGAGCAATACAGGTGTCACCGTTGCAAAGCTTACCGTATGCAGAAGAGATCCAGCAGCATCTTTCAGTCCTGGCACTTCGCCTGTGGGAGCAGAGTCCAATCATTCGTGCACTGAAAATTGGGCAGCCGGACGGCCTGGAGCAGGCCTCAAGGATGTATTCAAATGCACTTTGAGGTGGGAAAGCAAGGAGTGAGAGCAATACAGGTGGCACCATTGCAAAGCTTTCTGTGTGCAGAAGAGGTCCAGCAGCATCTTTCAGTCCTGGCACTTCGCCTGTGTAAGCAGAGTCCAATCATTCGTGCACTGAAAACTGGGCAGCAGGACGGCCGGGAGCAGGCATCAAGGATGTATTCAAATGCACTTTGAGGTGGGAAAGCAAGGAGTGAGAGCAATACAGGTGGCACCTTTGCGAAGCTTACCATGTGCAGAAGAGATCCAGCAGCATCATTCATTTGTGGCTCTTCGCCTGTGGGAGCAGAGTCCAATCATTCGTGCACTGAAAACTGGGCAGCCGGACGGCATGGAGCAGGCATCAAGGATGTATTCAAATGCACTTTGAGGTGGGAAAGCAAGGAGTGAGAGCAATACAGGTGGCACCGTTGCGAAGCTTACCGTGTGCAGGAGAGGTCCAGCAGCAACTTTCAGTCCTGGCACTTCGCCTGTGGGAGCAGAGTCCAATCATTCGTGCACTGAAAACTGGGCAGCCGGACAGCCTGGAGCAGGCATCATGGATGTATTCAAATGCACTTTGAGGTGGGAAAGCAAGGAGTGAGAGCAATACAGGTGGCACCTTTGCGAAGCTTACCATGTGCAGAAGAGAATCAGCAGCATCATTCATTTGTGGCTCTTCGCCTGTGGCAGGAGAGTCCAATCATTCGTGCACTGAAAACTGGGCAGCCGGACGGCCTGGAGCAGGCATCAAGGATGTATTCAAATGCACTTTGAGGAGGGAAACAAGGACTGAGACCAATGCAGATGGCACCGTTGCGAAGCTTACAGTGTGCAGAACAGATCCAGCAGCATGTTTTAGCACTGGCCCTTCGCCTGTGGGAGCAGAGTCCAATCATTCGTGCACTGAAAACTGGGCAGCCGGACAGCCTGGAGCAGGCATCAAGGATGTATTCAAATGCACTTTGAGGTTGGAAACAAGGAGTGAGACCAATGCAGGTGGCAACTTTGCAAAGCTTACCATGTGTAGAAGAGGTCCAGCAGCACTTTTCATTCCTGGCCCTTTCCCTGTGGAAGCAGAGTGCAATCATTCGTGCACTGAAAACTGGGCAGCCGGACGGCGTGGAGCAGGCATCAAGGATGTATTCAAATGCACTTTGAGGTGGGAAATCAAGGAGTGAGAGCAATACAGGTGGCACCATTGCGAAGCTTACCGTGTGCAGGAGAGGTCCAGCAGCAACTTTCAGTCCAGGCTCTTCGCCTGTCGGAGCGGAGTCCAAACATTCGTGCCCTGAAACCTGGACAGCCGGCCAGCCTGGAGCAGGCATCAAGGATGTATTCAAATGCACTTTGAGGTGGGAAAGCAAGGAGTAAGAGCAATACAGGTGGCACCTTTGCGAAGCTTACCATGTGCAGAAGAGATCCAGCAGCATCATTCAGTCCTGGCACTTCGCCTGTGGGAGCAGAGTCCAATCATTCGTGCACTGAAAACTGGGCAGCTGGACGGCCTGGAGCAGGCATCAAGGATGTATTCAAATGCACTTTGAGGTGGGAAACAAGGAGTGAGACCAATGCAGGTGGCACCGTTGCGAAGCTTACCGTATGCAGAAGAGATCCAGCAGCATCTTTCAGTCCTGGCTCTTCGCCTGTGGGAGCAGAGTCCAATCATTCGTGCACTGAAAACTGGGCAGCCGGACGGCCTGGAGCAGGCATCAAGGATGTATTCAAATGCACTTTGAGGTGGGAAAGCAAGGAGTGAGAGCAATACAGGTGGCACCTTTGCGAAGCTTACCATGTGCAGAAGAGATCCAGCAGCATCATTCATTTGTGGCTCTTCGCCTGTGGGAGCAGAGTCCAATCATTCGTGCACTGAAAACTGGGCAGCCGGACGGCCTGGAGCAGGCATCAAGGATGTATTCAAATGCACTTTGAGGTGGGAAATCAAGGAGTGAGAGCAATACAGGTGGCACCGTTGCGAAGCTTACCGTGTGCAGGAGAGGTCCAGCAGCAACTTTCAGTCCTGGCTCTTCGCCTGTCGGAGCGGAGTCCAAACATTCGTGCCCTGAACCTGGGCAGCCGGCCAGCCTGGAGCAGGCATCAAGGATGTATTCAAATGCACTTTGAGGTGGGAAAGCAAGGAGTGAGAGCAATACAGGTGGCACCGTTGCGAAGCTTACCATGTGCAGAAGAGGTCCAGCAGCACTTTTCATTCCTGGCCCTCTCCCTATGGTAGGAGAGTCCAATCATTCGTGCACTGAAAACTGGGCAGCCTTACGGCCTGGAGCAGGCATCAAGGATGTATTCAAATGCACTTTGAGGTGGAAAAGCAAGGAGTGAGAGCAATACATGTGGCACCTTTGCGAAGCTTACCATGTGCAGAAGAGATCCAGCAGCATCATTCATTTGTGGCTCTTCGCCTGTGGGAGCAGAGTCCAATCATTCGTGCACTGAAAACTGGGCAGCCGGACGGCCTGGAGCGGGCATCAAGGATGTATTCAAATGCCCTTTGAGGTGGGAAACAAGGAGTGAGACCAATGCAGGTGGCAACTTTGCAAAGCTTACCGTGTGCAGAAGAGATCCAGCAGCATCTTTCAGTCCTGGCACTTCGCCTGTGGCAGCAGAGTCCAATCATTCGTGCGCTGAAAACTGGGCAGCCGGACGGCCTGGAGCAGGCATCAAGGATGTATTCAAATGCCCTTTGAGGTGGGAAAGCAAGAAGTGAGAGCAATACAGGTGGCACCGTTGCAAAGCTTTCTGTGTGCAGAAGAGGTCCAGCAGCATCTTTCAGTCCTGGCACTTCGCCTGTGTAAGCAGAGTCCAATCATTCGTGCACTGAAAACTGGGCAGCCGGACAGCCTGGAGCAGGCATCATGGATGTATTCAAATGCACTTTGAGGTGGGAAAGCAAGGAGTGAGAGCAATACAGGTGGCACCTTTGCGAAGCTTACCATGTGCAGAAGAGATCCAGCAGCATCATTCATTTGTGGCTCTTCGCCTGTGGGAGCAGAGTCCAATCATTCGTGCACTGAAAACTGGGCAGCCGGACGTCCTGGGGCAGGCATCAAGGATGTATTCAAATGCACTTTGAGGTGGGAAATCAAGGAATGAGAGCAATACAGGTGGCACCGTTGCGAAGCTTACCGTGTGCAGGAGAGGTCCAGCAGCAACTTTCAGTCCTGGCTCTTCGCCTGTGGGAGCAGAGTCCAATCATTCGTGCACTGAAAACTGGGCAGCCGGACAGCCTGGAGCAGGCATCATGGATGTATTCAAATGCACTTTGAGGTGGGAAAGCAAGGAGTGAGAGCAATACAGGTGGCACCTTTGCGAAGCTTACCATGTGCAGAAGAGATCCAGCAGCATCATTCATTTGTGGCTCTTCGCCTGTGGGAGCAGAGTCCAATCATTCGTGCACTGAAAACTGGGCAGCCGGACGGCCTGGAGCAGGCATCAAGAATGTATTCAAATGCACTTTGAGGTGGGAAACAAGGAGTGAGACCAATGCAGGTGGCACCGTTGCGAAGCTTACAGTGTGCAGAACAGATCCAGCAGCATGTTTTAGCACTGGCCCTTCGCCTGTGGCAGGAGAGTCCAATCATTCGTGCACTGAAAACCTGGCAGCCGGACGGCATGGAGCAGGCATCAAGGATGTATTCAAATGCACTTTGAGGTTGGAAACAAGGAGTGAGACCAATGCAGGTGGCAACTTTGCAAAGCTTACAATGTGCAGAAGAGGTCCAGCAGCACTTTTCATTCCTGGCCCTTTCCCTGTGGAAGCAGAGTGCAATCATTCGTGCACTGAAAACTGGGCAGCCGGACGGCGTGGAGCAGGCATCAAGGATGTATTCAAATGCACTTTGAGGTGGGAAATCAAGGAGTGAGAGCAATACAGGTGGCACCGTTGCAAAGCTTTCTGTGTGCAGAAGAGGTCCAGCAGCATCTTTCAGTCCTGGCTCTTCGCCTGTGGCAGGAGATTCCAATCATTCGTGCACTGAAAACTGGGCAGCAGGACGGCCTGGAGCAGGCATCATGGATGTATTCAAATGCACTTTGAGGTGGGAAAGCAAGGAGTGAGAGCAATAGAGGTGGCACCTTTGCGAAGCTTACCATGTGCAGAAGAGATCCAGCAGCATCATTCATTTGTGGCTCTTCGCCTGTGGGAGCAGAGTCCAATCATTCGTGCACTGAAAACTGGGCAGCCGGACGGCCTGGAGCGGGCATCAAGGATGTATTCAAATGCACTTTGAGGTGGGAAACAAGGACTGAGACCAATGCAGGTGGCACCGTTTCGAAGCTTACCGTGTGCAGAAGAGATCCAGCAGCATCTTTCAGTCCTGACACTTCGCCTGTGGCAGCAGAGTCCAATCATTCGTGCGCTGAAAACTGGGCAGCCGGACGGCCTGGAGCAGGCATCAAGGATGTATTCAAATGCACTTTGAGGTAGGAAACAAGGAGTGAGACCAATGCAGGTGGCACCTTTTCGAAGCTTACCATGTGCAGGAGAGATCCAGCAGCACTTTTCATTCCTGGCCCTCTCCCTGTGGTAGGAGAGTCCAATCATTCGTGCACTAAAAACTGGGCAGCCGGACGGCCTGGAGCAGGCATCAAGGATGTATTCAAATGCACTTTGAGGTGGGAAAGCAAGAAGTGAGAGCAATACAGGTGGCACCTTTGCGAAGCTTACCATGTGCAGAGGAGATCCTGCAGCATCATTCATTTGTGGCTCTTTGCCTGTGGGAGCAGAGTCCAATCATTCGTGCACCGAAACCTGGGCAGCCGGACGGCCTGGAGCAGGCATCAAGGATGTATTCAAATGCACTTTGAGGTGGGAAAGAAATGACTGAGAGCAATACAGGTGGCACCGTTGCGAAGCTTACCATGTGCAGGAGAGGTTCAGAAGCATCTTTCAGTCCTGGCTCTTCGCCTTTGTTGGCAGAGTCCAATCATTCGTGCACTGAAAACTGGGCAGCCGGACGGCCTGGAGCAGGCATCATGGATGTATTCAAATGCACTTTGCGGTGGGAAAGCAAGGAGTGAGAGCAATACAGGTGGCACCTTTGCGAAGCTTACCATGTGCAGAGGAGATCCAGCAGCATCATTCATTTGTGGCTCTTTGTCTGTGGGAGCAGAGTCCAATCATTCGTGCACCGAAAACTGGGCAGCCAGACGGCCAGGGGCAGGCATCAAGGATGTATTCATATGAACTTTGAGGTGGGAAAGAAATGACTGAGAGCAATACAGGTGGCACCGTTGCGAAGCTTACCGTGTGCAGAACAGATCCAGCAGCATGTTTTAGCACTGGCTCTTCGCCTGTGGCAGCAGAGTCCAATCATTCGTGCACTGAAAACTGGGCAGCTGGACGGCCTGGAGCAGGCATCAAGGATGTATTCAAATGCACTTTGAGGTGGGAAACAAGGACTGAGACCAATGCAGGTGGCACCTTTTCGAAGCTTACCATGTGCAGAAGAGGTCCAGCAGCACTTTTCACTCCTGGCCCTCTCCCTGTGGTAGGAGAGTCCAATCATTCGTGCACTAAAAACTGGGCAGCCGGACGGCCTGGAGCAGGCATCAAGGATGTATTCATATGCACTTTGAGGTGGGAAAGCAAGGAGTGAGAGCAATACAGGTGGCACCTTTGCGAAGCTTACCATGTGCAGACGAGATCCAGCAGCATCATTCATTTGTGGCTCTTCGCCTGTGGGAGCAGAGTCCAATCATTCGTGCACTGAAAACTGGGCAGCCGGACGGCCTGGAGCAGGCATCAAGGATGTATTCAAATGCACTTTGAGGTGGGAAATCAAGGAGTGAGAGCAATACAGGTGGCACCGTTGCGAAGCTTACCATGTGCAGAAGAGATCCAGCAGCAACTTTCAGTCCTGGCTCTTCGCCTGTCGGAGCGGAGTCCAAACATTCGTGCCCTGAAACCTGGGCAGCCGGCCAGCCTGGAGCAGGCATCAAGGATGTATTCAAATGCACTTTGAGGTGGGAAAGCAAGGAGTGAGAGCAATACAGGTGGCACCGTTGCGAAGCTTACCATGTGCAGAAGAGGTCCAGCAGCACTTTTCATTCCTGGCTCTCTCCCTGTGGTAGGAGAGTCCAATCATTCGTGCCCTGAAACCTGGGCAGCCGGCCAGCCTGGAGCAGGCATAAAGGATGTATTCAAATGCACTTTGAGGGGGGAAAGCAAGGAGTGAGAGCAATACAGGTGGCACCGTTGCGAAGCTTACCATGTGCAGGAGAGGTTCAGAAGCATCTTTCAGTCCTGGCTCTTCGCCTGTGGGGGCAGAGTCCAATCATTCGTGCACTGAAAACTGGGCAGCCGGACGGCATGGAGCAGGCATCAAGGATGTATTCAAATGCACTTTGAGGTGGGAAACAAGGAGTGAGACCAATGCAGGTGGCACCGTTGCGAAGCTTACCATGTGCAGAGGAGATCCAGCAGCATCTTTCAGTCCTGGCTCTTCGCCTGTGGCAGGAGATTCCAATCATTCGTGCACTGAAAACTGGGCAGCAGGACGGCCTGGAGCAGGCATCATGGATGTATTCAAATGCACTTTGAGGTGGGAAAGCAAGGAGTGAGAGCAATACAGGTGGCACCTTTGCGAAGCTTACCATGTGCAGAAGAGATCCAGCAGCATCATTCATTTGTGGCTCTTCGCCTGTGGGAGCAGAGTCCAATCATTCGTGCACTGAAAACGGGGCAGCCGGACGGCCTGGAGCAGGCATCAAGGATGTATTCAAATGCACTTTGAGGTGGGAAATCAAGGAGTGAGAGCAATACAGGTGGCACCGTTGCGAAGCTTACCGTGTGCAGGAGAGTTCCAGCAGCAAATTTCAGTCCTGGCTCTTCGCCTGTGGGAGCAGAGTCCAATCATTCGTGCACTGAAAACTGGGCAGCCGGACAGCCTGGAGCAGGCATCAAGGATGTATTCAAATGCACTTTGAGGTGGGAAAGCAAGGAGTGAGAGCAATACATTTGGCACCTTTGCGAAGCTTACCAAATGCAGAAGAGATCCAGCAGCATCATTCATTTGTGGCTCTTCGCCTGTGGGAGCAGAGTCCAATCATTCGTGCACTGAAAACTGGGCAGGCGGACGGCCTGGAGCAGGCATCAAGGATGTATTCAAATGCACTTTGAGGTGGGAAACAAGGAGTGAGACCAATGCAGGTGGCACCGTTGCGAAGCTTACAGTGGGCAGAACAGATCCAGCAGCATGTTTTAGCACTGGCTCTTCGCCTGTGGCAGCAGAGTCCAATCATTCGTGCACTGAAAACTGGGCAGCCGGACGGCCTGGAGCAGGCATCAAGGATGTATTCAAATGCACTTTGAGGTTGGAAACAAGGAGTGAGACCAATGCAGGTGGCAACTTTGCAAAGCTTACCATGTGCAGAAGAGGTCCAGCAGCATCTTTCAGTCCTGGCCCTTTCCCTGTGGAAGCAGAGTGCAATCATTCGTGCACTGAAAACTGGGCGGCCGGACGGCCTGGAGCAGGCATCAAGGATGTATTCAAATGCCCGTTGAGGTGGGAAAGCAAGGAGTGAGAGCAATACAGGTGTCACCGTTGCAAAGCTTACCGTATGCAGAAGAGATCCAGCAGCATCTTTCAGTCCTGGCACTTCGCCTGTGGGAGCAGAGTCCAATCATTCGTGCACTGAAAATTGGGCAGCCGGACGGCCTGGAGCAGGCCTCAAGGATGTATTCAAATGCACTTTGAGGTGGGAAAGCAAGGAGTGAGAGCAATACAGGTGGCACCGTTGCGAAGCTTACCATGTGCAGGAGAGGTTCAGAAGCATCTTTCAGTCCTGGCTCTTCGCCTGTGGGAGCAGAGTAAAATCATTCGTGCACTGAAAACTGGGCAGCCGGACGGCCTGGAGCAGGCATCATGGATGTATTCAAATGCACTTTGAGGTGGGAAAGCAAGGAGTGAGAGCAATACAGGTGGCACCTTTGCGAAGCTTACCATGTGCAGAAGAGATCCAGCAGCATCATTCATTTGTGGCTCTTCGCCTGTGGAAGGAGAGTCCAATCATTCGTGCACTGAAAACTGGGCAGCGGGACGGCCTGGAGCAGGCATCAAGGATGTATTCAAATGCCCTTTGAGGTTGGAAACAAGGAGTGAGACCAATGCAGGTGGCACCGTTGCGAAGCTCGCCGTGTGCAGAACAGATCCAGCAGCATGTTTTAGCACTGGCTCTTCCCTGTGGCAGCAGAGTCCAATCATTCGTGCACTGAAAACTGGGCAGCCGGACGGCCTGAAGCAGGCATCAAGGATGTATTCAAATGCACTTTGAGGTTGGAAACAAGGAGTGAGACCAATGCAGGTGGCACCTTTTCGAAGCTTACCATGTGCAGAAGAGGTCCAGCAGCACTTTTCATTCCTGGCCCTCTCCCTGTGGTAGGAGAGTCCAATCATTCGTGCACTAAAAACTGGGCAGCCGGACGGCCTGGAGCAGGCATCAAGGATGTATTCATATGCACTTTGAGGTGGGAAAGCAAGGAGTGAGAGCAATACAGGTGGCACCTTTGCGAAGCTTACCATGTGCAGACGAGATCCAGCAGCATCATTCATTTGTGGCTCTTCGCCTGTGGGAGCAGAGTCCAATCATTCGTGCACTGAAAACTGGGCAGCCGGACGGCCTGGAGCAGGCATCAAGGATGTATTCAAATGCACTTTGAGGTGGGAAATCAAGGAGTGAGAGCAATACAGGTGGCACCGTTGCGAAGCTTACCGTGTGCAGGAGAGGTCCAGCAGCAACTTTCAGTCCTGGCTCTTCGCCTGTCGGAGCGGAGTCCAAACATTCGTGCCCTGAAACCTGGGCAGCCGGCCAGCCTGGAGCAGGCATGAAGGATGTATTCAAATGCACTTTGAGGTGGGAAAGAAATGACTGAGAGGAATACAGGTGGCACCGTTGCGAAGCTTACCGTGTGCAGAACAGATCCAGCAGCATGTTTTAGCACTGGCTCTTCGCCTGTGGCAGCAGAGTCCAATCATTCGTGCACTGAAAACTGGGCAGCCGGACGGCATGGAGCAGGCATCATGGATGTATTCAAATGCACTTTGAGGTTGGAAACAAGGAGTGAGACCAATGCAGGTGGCAACTTTGCAAAGCTTACCATGTGCAGAAGAGGTCCAGCAGCACTTTTCATTCCTGGCCCTTTCCCTGTGGAAGCAGAGTTCAATCATTCGTGCACTGAAAACTGGGCGGCCGGACGGCCTGGAGCAGGCATCAAGGATGTATTCAAATGCCCGTTGAGGTGGGAAAGCAACGAGTGAGAGCAATACAGGTGTCACCGTTGCAAAGCTTACCGTATGCAGAAGAGATCCAGCAGCATCTTTGAGTCCTGGCTCTTCGCCTGTGGGAGCAGAGTCCAATCATTCGTGCACTGAAAACTGGGCAGCCGGACGGCCTGGAGCAGGCATCAAGGATGTATTCAAATGCACTTTGAGGTGGGAAAGCAAGGAGTGAGAGCAATACAGGTGGCACCGTTGCAAAGCTTTCCGTGTGCAGAAGAGGTCCAGCAGCATCTTTCAGTCCTGGCACTTCGCCTGTGGCAGCACAGTCCAATCATTCGTGCACTGAAAACTGGGCAGCAGGACGGCTTGGAGCAGGCATCAAGGATGTATTCAAATGCCCTTTGAGGTGGGAAAGCAAGGAGTGAGAGCAATAAAGGTGGCACCTTTGCGAAGCTTACCATGTGCAGAGGAGATCCAGCAGCACCATTCATTTGTGGCTCTTTGCCTGTGGGAGCAGAGTCCAATCATTCGTGCACTGAAAACTGGGCAGCCGGACGGCATGGAGCAGGCATCAAGGATGTATTCAAATGCACTTTGAGGTTGGAAACAAGGAGTGAGACCAATGCAGGTGGCAACTTTGCAAAGCTTACCATGTGCAGAAGAGGTCCAGCAGCACTTTTCAATCCTGGCCCTTTCCCTGTGGAAGCAGAGTCCAATCATTCGTACACTGAAAATTGGGCAGCCGGACGGCCTGGAGCAGGCATCAAGGATGTATTCAAATGCACTTTGAGGTGGGAAAGCAAGGAGTGAGAGCAATACAGGTGGCACCGTTGCGAAGCTTACCGTGTGCAGGAGAGGTCCAGCAGCAACTTTCAGTCCTGGCTCTTCGCCTGTCGGAGCGGAGTCCAAACATTCGTGCCCTGAAACCTGGGCAGCCGGCCAGCCTGGAGCAGGCATCAAGGATGTATTCAAATGCACTTTGAGGTGGGAAAGCAAGGAGTGAGAGCAATACAGGTGGCACCGTTGCGAAGCTTACCATGTGCAGAAGAGGTCCAGCAGCACTTTTCATTCCTGGCCCTCTCCCTGTGGTAGGAGAGTCCAATCATTCGTGCACTGAAAACTGGGCAGCCTTACGGCCTGGAGCAGGCATCAAGGATGTATTCAAATGCACTTTGAGGTTGGAAACAAAGAGTGAGACCAATGCAGGTGGCACCTTTTCGAAGCTTACCATGTGCAGAAGAGGTCCAGCAGCACTTTTCATTCCTGGCCCTCTCCCTGTGGTAGGAGAGTCCAATCATTCGTGCACTAAAAACTGGGCAGCCGGACGGCCTGGAGCAAGCATCAAGGATGTATTCAAATGCCCTTTTAGGTGGGAAAGCAAGGAGTGAGAGCAATACAGGTGGCACCGTTGCAAAGCTTTCCGTGTGCAGAAGAGGTCCAGCAGCATCTTTCAGTCCTGGCACTTCGCCTGTGGCAGCACAGTCCAATCATTCGTGCACTGAAAACTGGGCAGCAGGACGGCCTGGAGCAGGCATCAAAGATGTATTCAAATGCCCTTTGAGGTGGGAAAGCAAGGAGTGAGAGCAATACAGGTGGCACCTTTGCGAAGCTTACCATGTGCAGAAGAGATCCAGCAGCATCATTCATTTGTGGCTCTTCGCCTGTGGGAGCAGAGTCCAATCATTCGTGCACTGAAAACTGGGCAGCCGGACGGCCTGGAGCAGGCATCAAGGATGTATTCAAATGCACTTTGAGGTGGGAAGCAAGGAGTGAGAGCAATACAGGTGGCACCGTTGCGAAGCTAACCATGTGCAGGAGAGGTTCAGAAGCATCTTTCAGTCCTGGCTCTTCGCCTGTGGGAGCAGAGTCCAATCATTCGTGCACTGAAAACTGGGCAGCCGGACGGCCTGGAGCAGGCATCATGGATGTATTCAAATGCACTTTGAGGTGGGAAAGCAAGGAGTGAGAGCAATACAGGTGGCACCTTTTCGAAGCTTACCATGTGCAGAAGAGGTCCAGCAGCACTTTTCATTCCTGGCCCTCTCCCTGTGGTAGGAGAGTCCAATCATTCGTGCATTAAAAACTGGGCAGCCGGACGGCCTGGAGCAGACATCAAGGATGTATTCAAATGCACTTTGAGGTGGGAAAGCAAGGAGTGAGAGCAATACAGGTGGCACCGTTGCGAAGCTTACCGTGTGCAGGAGAGGTCCAGCAGCAACTTTCAGTCCTGGCTCTTCGCCTGTCGGAGCGGAGTCCAAACATTCGTGCCCTGAAACCTTGGCAGCCGGCCAGCCTGGAGCAGGCATCAAGGATGTATTCAAATGCACTTTGAGGTGGGAAAGCAAGGAGTGAGAGCAATACAGGTGGCACCGTTGCGAAGCTTACCATGTGCAGAAGAGGTCCAGCAGCACTTTTCATTCCTGGCCCTCTCCCTGTGGTAGGAGAGTCCAATCATTCGTGCAGTGAAAACTGGGCAGCCTTACGGCCTGGAGCAGGCATCAAGGATGTATTCAAATGCACTTTGAGGTGGAAAAGCAAGGAGTGAGAGCAATACAGGTGGCACCTTTGCGAAGCTTACCATGTGCAGAAGAGATCCAGCAGCATCATTCATTTGTGGCTCTTCGCCTGTGGGAGCAGAGTCCAATCATTAGTGCACTGAAAACTGGGCAGCCGGAGGGCCTGGAGCGGGCATCAAGGATGTATTCAAATGCACTCTGAGGTGGGAAACAAGGAGTGAGACCAATGCAGGTGGCACCGTTTCGAAGCTTACCGTGTGCAGAAGAGATCCAGCAGCATCTTTCAGTCCTGGCACTTCGCCTGTGGCAGCAGAGTCCAATCATTCGTGCCCTGAAAACTGGGCAGCCGGCCAGCCTGGAGCAGGCATCAAGGATGTATTCAAATGCCCTTGGAGGTGGGAAAGCAAGAAGTGAGAGCAATACAGGTGGCACCGTTGCAAAGCTTTCTGTGTGCAGAAGAGGTCCAGCAGCATCTTTCAGTCCTGGCACTTCGCCTGTGTAAGCAGAGTCCAATCATTCGTACACTGAAAACTGGGCAGCCGGACGGCCTGGAGCAGGCATCAAGGATGTATTCAAATGCACTTTGAGGTGGGAAATCAAGGAGTGAGAGCAATACAGGTGGCACCGTTGCGAAGCTTACCGTGTGCAGGAGAGGTCCAGCAGCAACTTTCAGTCCTGGCTCTTCGCCTGTGGGAGCAGAGTCCAATCATTCGTGCACTGACAACTGGGCAGCCGGACGGCCTGGAGCAGGCATCATGGATGTATTCAAATGCACTTTGAGGTGGGAAAGCAAGGAGTGAGAGCAATACAGGTGGCACCTTTGCGAAGCTTACCATGTGCAGAAGAGATCCAGCAGCATCATTCATTTGTGGCTCTTCGCCTGTGGGAGCAGAGTCCAATCATTCGTGCACTGAAAACTGGGCAGCCGGACGGCCTGGAGCAGGAATCAAAGATATATTCAAATGCACTTTGAGGTGGGAAACAAGGAGTGAGACCAATGCAGGTGGCACCGTTGCGAAGCTTACCGTATGCAGAAGAGATCCAGCAGCATCTTTCAGTCCTGGCACTTCGCCTGTGGGAGCAGAGTGCAATCATTCGTGCACTGAAAATTTGGCAGCAGGCCAGCCTGGAGCAGGCATCAAGGATGTATTCAAATGCCCTTGGAGGTGGGAAAGCAAGGAGTGAGAGCAATAAAGGTGGCACCTTTGCAAAGCTTACCATGTGCAGAAGAGGTCCAGCAGCACTTTTCATTCCTGGCCCTTTCCCTGTGGAAGTAGAGTGCAATCATTCGTGCACTGAAAACTGGGCGGCCGGACGGCCTGGAGCAGGCAGCAAGGATGTATTCAAATGCCCGTTGAGGTGGGAAAGCAACGAGTGAGAGCAATACAGGTGTCACCGTTGCAAAGCTTACCGTATGCAGAAGAGATCCAGCAGCATCTTTCAGTCCTGGCTCTTCGCCTGTGGGAGCAGAGTCCAATCATTCGTGCACTGAAAATTGGGCAGCCGGACGGCCTGGAGCAGGCATCAAGGATGTATTCAAATGCACTTTGAGGTGGGAAAGCAAGGAGTGAGAGCAGTACAGGTGGCACCGTTGCGAAGCTTACCATGTGCAGGAGAGGTTCAGAAGCATCTTTCAGTCCTGGCTCTTCGCCTGTGGGAGCAGAGTAAAATCATTCGTGCACTGAAAACTGGGCAGCCGGACGGCCTGGAGCAGGCATCATGGATGTATTCAAATGCACTTTGAGGTGGGAAAGCAAGGAGTGAGAGCAATACAGGTGGCACCTTTGCGAAGCTTACCATGTGCAGAAGAGATCCAGCAGCATCATTCATTTGTGGCTCTTCGCCTGTGGCAGGAGAGTCCAATCATTCGTGCACTGAAAACTGGGCAGCCGGACGGCCTGGAGCAGGCATCAAGGATGTATTCAAATGCACTTTGAGGTTGGAAACAAGGAGTGAGACCAATGCAGGTGGCACCGTTGCGAAGCTTGCCGTGTGCAGAACAGATCCAGCAGCATGTTTTAGCACTAGCTCTTCCCTGTGGCAGCAGAGTCCAATCATTCGTGCACTGAAAACTGGGCAGCCGGACGGCCTGGAGCAGGCATCAAGGATGTATTCAAATGCACTTTGAGGTTGGAAACAAGGAGTGAGACCAATGCAGGTGGCACCTTTTCGAAGCTTACCATGTGCAGAAGAGGTCCAGCAGCACTTTTCATTCCTGGCCCTCTCCCTGTGGTAGGAGAGTCCAATCATTCGTGCACTAAAAACTGGGCAGCCGGACGGCCTGGAGCAGGCATCAAGGATGTATTCATATGCACTTTGAGGTGGGAAAGCAAGGAGTGAGAGCAATACAGGTGGCACCTTTGCGAAGCTTACCATGTGCAGACGAGATCCAGCAGCATCATTCATTTGTGGCTCTTCGCCTGTGGGAGCAGAGTCCAATCATTCGTGCACTGAAAACTGGGCAGCCGGACGGCCTGGAGCAGGCATCAAGGATGTATTCAAATGCACTTTGAGGTGGGAAATCAAGGAGTGAGAGCAATACAGGTGGCACCGTTGCGAAGCTTACCGTGTGCAGGAGAGGTCCAGCAGCAACTTTCAGTCCTGGCTCTTTGCCTGTCGGAGCGGAGTCCAAACATTCGTGCCCTGAAACCTGGGCAGCCGGCCAGCCTGGAGCAGGCATCAAGGATGTATTCAAATGCACTTTGAGGTGGGAAAGCAAGAAGTGAGAGTAATACAGGTGGCACCATTGCGAAGCTTACCGTGTGCAGGAGAGGTCCAGCAGCAACTTTCAGTCCTGGCTCTTCGCCTGTCGGTGCGGAGTCCAAACATTCGTGCCCTGAAACCTGGGCAGCCGGCCAGCCTGGAGCAGGCATCAAGGATGTATTCAAATGCACTTTGAGGTGGGAAAGCAAGGAGTGAGAGCAATACAGGTGGCACCGTTGCGAAGCTTACCATGTGCAGGAGAGGCTCAGAAGCATCTTTCAGTCCTGGCTCTTCGCCTGTGGGAGCAGAGTCCAATCATTCGTGCACTGAAAACTGGGCAGCCGGACGGCCTGGAGCAGGCATCATGGATGTATTCAAATGCACTTTGAGGTGGGAAAGCAAGGAGTGAGAGCAATACAGGTGGCACCTTTGCGAAGCTTACCATGTGCAGAAGAGATCCAGCAGCATCATTCATTTGTGGCTCTTCGCCTGTGGGAGCAGAGTCCAATCATTCGTGCACTGAAAACTGGGCAGCTGGACGGCCTGGAGCAGGCATCAAGGTTGTATTCAAATGCACTTTGAGGTGGGAAACAAGGACTGAGACCAATGCAGGTGGCACCGTTGCGAAGTTTGCCGTGTGCAGAACAGATCCAGCAGCATGTTGTAGCACTGGCTCTTCCCTGTGGCAGCAGAGTCCAATCATTCGTGCAATGAAAACTGGGCAGCCGGACGGCCTGGAGCAGGCATCAAGGATGTATTCAAATGCACTTTGAGGTTGGAAACAAGGAGTGAGACCAATGCAGGTGGCACCTTTTCGAAGCTTACCATGTGCAGAAGAGGTCCAGCAGCACTTTTCATTCCTGGCCCTCTCCCTGTGGTAGGAGAGTCCAATCATTCGTGCACTAAAAACTGGGCAGCCTTACGGCCTGGAGCAGGCATCAAGGATGTATTCAAATGCACTTTGAGGTGGGAAAGCAAGAAGTGAGAGCAATACAGGTGGCACCTTTGCGAAGCTTACCGTGTGCAGAACAGATCCAGCAGCATCATTCATTTGTGGCTCTTCGCCTGTGGCAGGAGAGTCCAATCATTCGTGCACTGAAAACTGGGCAGCCGGACGGCCTGGAGCAGGCATCAAGGATGTATTCAAATGCACTTTGAGGTGGGAAACAAGGAGTGAGACCAATGCAGGTGGCACCGTTGCGAAGCTTACAGTGTGCAGAACAGATCCAGCAGCATGTTTTAGCACTGGCCCTTCGCCTGTGGCAGGAGAGTCCAATCATTCGTGCACTGAAAACTGGGCAGCCGGACGGCCTGGAGCAGGCATCAAGGATGTATTCAAATGCACTTTGAGGTTGGAAACAAGGAGTGAGACCAATGCAGGTGGCAACTTTGCAAAGCTTACCGTGTGCAGAAGAGGTCCAGCAGCACTTTTCATTCCTGGCCCTTTCCCTGTGGAAGCAGAGTGCAATCATTCGTGCACTGAAAACTGGGCAGCCGGACGGCGTGGAGCAGGCATCAAGGATGTATTCAAATGCACTTTGAGGTGGGAAATCAAGGAGTGAGAGCAATACAGGTGGCACCATTGCGAAGCTTACCCTGTGCAGGAGAGGTCCAGCAGCAACTTTCAGTCCTGGCTCTTCGCCTGTCGGAGCGGAGTCCAAATATTCGTGCCCTGAAACCTGGACAGCCGGCCAGCCTGGAGCAGGCATCAAGGATGTATTCAAATGCACTTTGAGGTGGGAAAGCAAGGAGTGAGAGCAATACAGGTGGCACCGTTGCGAAGCTTACCATGTGTAGGAGAGGTTCAGCAGCATCTTTCAGTCCTGGGTCTTCGCCTGCGGGAACAGAGTCCAATAATTCGTGCACTGAAAACTGGGCAGCCGGCCAGCCTGGAGCAGGCATCAAGGATGTATTCAAATGCACTTTGAGGTGAAAAAGCAAGGAGTGAGAGCAATACAGGTGGCACCTTTGCGAAGCTTACCATGTGCAGAAGAGATCCAGCAGCATCTTTCTCTCCTGGCACTTCGCCTGTGGGAGCAGAGTCCAATCATTCGTGCACTGAAAACTGGGCAGCTGGACGGCCTGGAGCAGGCATCAAGGATGTATTCAAATGCACTTTGAGGTGGGAAACAAGGACTGAGACCAATGCAGGTGGCACCGTTGCGAAGCTTACAGTGTGCAGAACAGATCCAGCAGCATGTTTTAGCACTGGCTCTTCCCTGTGGCAGCAGAGTCCAATCATTCGTGCAATGAAAACTGGGCAGCCGGACGGCCTGGAGCAGGCATCAAGGATGTATTCAAATGCCCTTTGAGGTGGGAAAGCAAGGAGTGAGAGCAATACAGGTGGCACCGTTGCGAAGCTTACCGTGTGCAGGAGAGGTCCAGCAGCAACTTTCAGTCCTGGCTCTTCGCCTGTCGGAGCGGAGTCCAAACATTCGTGCCCTGAAACCTGGGCAGCCGGCCAGCCTGGAGCAGGCATCAAGGATGTATTCAAATGCACTTTGAGGTGGGAAAGCAAGGAGTGAGAGCAATACAGGTGGCACCGTTGCGAAGCTTACCATGTGCAGAAGAGGTCCAGCAGCACTTTTCATTCCTGGCCCTCTCCCTGTGGTAGGAGGGTCCAATCATTCGTGCACTGAAAACAGGGCAGCCTTACGGCCTGGAGCAGGCATCAAGGATGTATTCAAATGCACTTTGAGGTGGGAAAGCAAGAAGTGAGAGCAATACATGTGGCACCGTTGCGAAGCTTACCGTGTGCAGGAGAGGTCCAGCAGCAACTTTCAGTCCTGGCTCTTCGCTTGTGGGAGCAGAGTCCAATCATTCGTGCACTGACAACTGGGCAGCCGGACAGCCTGGAGCAGGCATCATGGATGTATTCAAATGCACTTTGAGGTGGGAAAGCAAGGAGTGAGAGCAATACAGGTGGCACCTTTGCGAAGCTTACCATGTGCAGAAGAGATCCAGCAGCATCATTCATTTGTGGCTCTTCGCCTGTGGCAGGAGAGTCCAATCATTCGTGCACTGAAAACTGGGCAGCCGGACGGCCTGGAGCAGGCATCAAGGATGTATTCAAATGCACTTTGAGGTGGGAAACAAGGAGTGAGACCAATGCAGGTGGCAACTTTGCAAAGCTTACAATGTGCAGAAGAGGTCCAGCAGCACTTTTCATTCCTGGCCCTTTCCCTGTGGAAGCAGAGTGCAATCATTCGTGCACTGAAAACTGGGCAGCCGGACGGCGTGGAGCAGGCATCAAGGATGTATTCAAATGCACTTTGAGGTGGGAAATCAAGGAGTGAGAGCAATACAGGTGGCACCATTGCGAAGCTTACCGTGTGCAGGAGAGGTCCAGCAGCAACTTTCAGTCCTGGCTCTTCGCCTGTCGGAGCGGAGTCCAAACATTCGTGCCCTGAAACCTGGACAGCCGGCCAGCCTGGAGCAGGCATCAAGGATGTATTCAAATGCACTTTGAGGTGGGAAAGCATGGAGTGAGAGCAATACAGGTGGCACCTTTTCGAAGCTTACCATGTGCAGAAGAGATCCAGCAGCATCATTCATTTGTGGCTCTTCGCCTGTGGGAGCAGAGTCCAATCATTCGTGCACTGAAAACTGGGCAGCCGGCCAGCCTGGAGCAGGCATCAAGGATGTATTCAAATGCACTTTGAGGTGGGAAAGCAAGGAGTGAGAGCAATACAGGTGGCACCTTTGCGAAGCTTACCATGTGCAGAAGAGATCCAGCAGCATCATTCAGTCCTGGCACTTCGCCTGTGGGAGCTGAGTCCAATCATTCGTGCACTGAAAACTAGGCAGCTGGACGGCCTGGAGCAGGCATCAAGGATGTATTCAAATGCACTTTGAGGTGGGAAACAAGGACTGAGACCAATGCAGGTGGCACCGTTGCGAAGCTTACCGTATGCAGAAGAGATCCAGCAGCATCTTTCAGTCCTGGCTCTTCCCTGTGGCAGCAGAGTCCAATCATTCGTGCACTGAAAACTGGGCAGCCGGACGGCCTGGAGCAGGCATCAAGGATGTATTCAAATGCACTTTGAGGTTGGAAACAAGGAGTGAGACCAATGTAGGTGGCACCGTTGCGTAGCTTACAGTGTGCCGAAGAGATCCAGCAGCATCTTTCCGTCCTGGCTCTTCGCCTGTGGCAGGAGAGTCCAATCATTCGTGCACTGAAAACTGGGCAGCCGGACGGCCTGGAGCAGGCATCAAGGATGTATTCAAATGCCCTTTGAGGTGGGAAAGCAAGGAGTGAGAGCAATACAGGTGGCACCGTTGCGAAGTTTACCGCGTGCAGAAGAGGTCCAGCAGCATCTTTCAGTCCTGGCACTTCGCCTGTGGGAGCAGAGTGCAATCATTCGTGCACTGAAAGTTTGGCAGCCGGCCAGCCTGGAGCAGGCATCAAGGATGTATTCAAATGCCCTTGGAGGTGGGAAAGCAAGGAGTGAGAGCAATAAAGGTGGCACCTTTGCGAAGCTTACCATGTGCAGAGGAGATCCAGCAGCATCATTCATTTGTGGCTCTTTGCCTGTGGGAGCAGAGTCCAATCATTCGTGCACCGATAACTGGGCAGCCGGACGGCCTGGGGCAGGCATCAAGGATGTATTCAAATGCACTTTGAGGTGGGAAAGCAAGGAGTGAGAGCAATACAGGTGGCACCGTTGCGAAGCTTACCGTGTGCAGAACAGATCCAGCAGCATGTTTTAGCACTGGCTCTTCGCCTGTGGCAGCAGAGTCCAATCATTCGTGCACTGAAAACTGGGCAGCCGGACGGCATGGAGCAGGCATCAAGGATGTATTCAAATGCACTTTGAGGTTGGAAACAAGGAGTGAGACCAATGCAGGTGGTAACTTTGCAAAGCTTACCATGTGCAGAAGAGGTCCAGCAGCACTTTTCATTCCTGGCCCTTTCCCTGTGGAAGCAGAGTGCAATCATTCGTGCACTGAAAACTGGGCGGCCGGACGGCCTGGAGCAGGCATCAAGGATGTATTCAAATGCCCGTTGAGGTGGGAAAGCAAGGAGTGAGAGCAATACAGGTGTCACCGTTGCAAAGCTTACCGTATGCAGAAGAGATCCAGCAGCATCTTTCAGTCCTGGCTCTTCGCCTGTGGGAGCAGAGTCCAATCATTCGTGCACTGAAAATTGGGCAGCCGGACGGCCTAGAGCAGGCATCAAGGATGTATTCAAATGCACTTTGAGGTGGGAAAGCAAGGAGTGAGAGCAATACAGGTGGCCCCTTTTCGAAGCTTACCATGTGCAGAAGAGATCCAGCAGCATCATTCATTTGTGGCTCTTCGCCGGTGGGAGCAGAGTCCAATCATTCGTGCACTGAAAACTGGGCAGCCTTACGGCCTGGAGCGGGCATCAAGGATGTATTCAAATGCACTTTGAGGTGGGAAAGCAAGGAGTGAGAGCAATACAGGTGGCACCGTTGCGAAGCTTACCGTGTGCAGAAGAGATCCAGCAGCATCTTTCTCTCCTGGCACTTCGCCTGTGGGAGCAGAGTGCAATCATTCGTGCACTGAAAACTTGGCAGCCGGCCAGCCTGGAGCAGGCATCAAGGATGTATTCAAATGCCCTTGGAGGTGGGAAAGCAAGGAGTGAGAGCAATACAGGTGGCACCGTTTCAAATCTTTCTCTTTGCAGAAGAGGTCCAGCAGCACTTTTCATTCCTGGCCCTTTCCCTGTGGAAGCAGAGTCCAATCATTCGTGCACTGAAAATTGGGCAGCCGGACGGCCTGGAGCAGGCATCAAGGATGTATTCAAATGCACTTTGAGGTGGGAAAGCAAGGAGTGAGAGCAATACAGGTGGCACCGTTGCGAAGCTTACCGTGTGCAGGAGAGGTTCAGCAGCATCTTTCAGTCCTGGCTCTTCGCCTGTGGGAGCAGAGTCCAATCATTCGTGCACTGAAAATTGGGCAGCCGGACGGCCTCGAGCAGGCATCAAGGATGTATTCAAATGCGCTTTGAGGTGGGAAATCAAGTAGTGAGAGCAATACAGGTGGCACCGTTGCGAAGCTTACCGTGTGCAGGAGAGGTTCAGCAGCATCTTTCAGTCCTGGCTCTTCGCCTGTGGGAGCAGAGTCCAATCATTCGTGCACTGACAACTGGGCAGCTGGACGGCCTGGAGCAGGCATCAAGGATGTATTCAAATGCACTTTGAGGTGGGAAACAAGGACTGAGACCAATGCAGGTGGCACCGTTGCGAAGCTTGCCGTGTGCAGAACAGATCCAGCAGCATGTTTTAGCACTGGCTCTTCCCTGTGGCAGCAGAGTCCAATCATTCGTGCACTGAAAACTGGGCAGCCGGAAGGCCTGGAGCAGGCATCAAGGATGAATTCAAATGCACTTTGAGGTCGGAAACAAGGAGTGAGACCAATGCAGGTGGCACCTTTTCGAAGCTTACCATGTGCAGAAGAGGTCCAGCAGCACTTTTCATTCCTGGCCCTCTCCCTGTGGTAGGAGAGTCCAATCATTCGTGCACTAAAAACTGGGCAGCCGGACGGCCTGGAGCAGGCATCAAGGATGTATTCATATGCACTTTGAGGTGGGAAAGCAAGGAGTGAGAGCAATACAGGTGGCACCTTTGCGAAGCTTACCATGTGCAGACGAGATCCAGAAGCATCATTCATTTGTGGCTCTTCGCCTGTGGGAGCAGAGTCCAATCATTCGTGCACTGAAAACTGGGCAGCCGGACGGCCTGGAGCAGGCATCAAGGATGTATTCAAATGCACTTTGAGGTGGGAAAGCAAGGAGTGAGAGCAATACAGGTGGCACCTTTGCGAAGCTTACCATGTGCAGAAGAGATCCAGCAGCATCATTCAGTCCTGGCACTTCGCCTGTGGGAGCTGAGTCCAATCATTCGTGCACTGAAAACTGGGCAGCTGGACGGCCTGGAGCAGGCATCAAGGATGTATTCAAATGCACTTTGAGGTGGGAAACAAGGACTGAGACCAATGCAGGTGGCACCGTTGCGAAGCTTGCCGTATGCAGAAGAGATCCAGCAGCATCTTTTAGTCCTGGCTCTTCCCCTGTGGGAGCAGAGTCCAATCATTCGTGCACTGAAAATTGGGCAGCCAGACGGCCTGGAGCAGGCATCAAGGATGTATTCAAATGCACTTTGAGGTGGGAAAGCAAGGAGTGAGAGCAATACAGGTGGCACCTTTGCGAAGCTTACCATGTGCAGAAGAGATCCAGCAGCATCATTCATTTGTGGCTCTTCGCCTGTGGGAGCAGAGTCCAATCATTCCTGCACTGAAAACTGGGCAGCCGGACGGCCTGGAGCAGGCATCAAGGATGTATTCAAATGCACTTTGAGGTGGGAAAGCAAGGAGTGAGAGCAATACAGGTGGCACCGTTGCGAAGCTTACCGTGTGCAGGAGAGGTCCAGCAGCAACTTTCAGTCCTGGCTCTTCGCCTGTCGGAGCGGAGTCCAAACATTCGTGCCCTGAAACTTGGGCAGCCGGCCAGCCTGGAGCAGGCATCAAGGATGTATTCAAATGCACTTTGAGGTGGGAAAGCAAGGAGTGAGAGCAATACAGGTGGCACCGTTGCGAAGCTTACCATGTGCAGAAGAGGTCCAGCAGCACTTTTCATTCCTGGCCCTCTCCCTGTGGTAGGAGAGTCCAATCATTCGTGCACTGAAAACTGGGCAGCCTTACGGCCTGGAGCAGGCATCAAGGATGTATTCAAATGCACTTTGAGGTGGGAAAGCAAGGAGTGAGAGCAATACAGGTGGCACCTTTGCGAAGCTTACCATGTGCAGAAGAGATCCAGCAGCATCTTTCAGTCCTGGCTCTTCGCCTGCGGCAGCAGAGTCCAATCATTCGTGCACTGAAAACTGGGCAGCCGGACGGCCTGGAGCGGGCATCAAGGATGTATTCAAATGCACTTTTAGTTGGGAAACAAGGAGTGAGACCAATGCAGGTGGCACCGTTGCGAAGCTTAACCTATGCAGAAGAGATCCAGCAGCATGTTTTAGCACTGGCCCTTCGCCTGTGGCAGCAGAGTCCAATCATTCGTGCACTGAAAACTGGGCAGCCGGCCAGCCTGGAGTAGGCATCAAGGATGTATTCAAATGCCCTTTGAGGTGGGAAAGCAAGAAGTGAGAGCAATACAGGTGGCACCATTGCAAAGCTTTCTGTGTGCAGAAGAGGTCCAGCAGCATCTTTCAGTCCTGGCACTTCGCCTGTGTAAGCAGAGTCCAATCATTCGTGCACTGAAAACTGGGCAGCAGGACGGCCGGGAGCAGGCATCAAGGATGTATTCAAATGCACTTTGAGGTGGGAAAGCAAGGAGTGAGAGCAATACAGGTGGCACCTTTGCGAAGCTTACCATGTGCAGAAGAGATCCAGCAGCATCATTCATTTGTGGCTCTTCGCCTGTGGGAGCAGAGTCCAATCATTCGTGCACTGAAAACTGGGCAGCCGGACGGCATGGAGCAGGCATCAAGGATGTATTCAAATGCACTTTGAGGTGGGAAAGCAAGGAGTGAGAGCAATACAGGTGGCACCGTTGCGAAGCTTACCGTGTGCAGGAGAGGTCCAGCAGCAACTTTCAGTCCTGGCACTTCGCCTGTGGGAGCAGAGTCCAATCATTCGTGCACTGAAAACTGGGCAGCCGGACAGCCTGGAGCAGGCATCATGGATGTATTCAAATGCACTTTGAGGTGGGAAAGCAAGGAGTGAGAGCAATACAGGTGGCACCTTTGCGAAGCTTACCATGTGCAGAAGAGAATCAGCAGCATCATTCATTTGTGGCTCTTCGCCTGTGGCAGGAGAGTCCAATCATTCGTGCACTGAAAACTGGGCAGCCGGACGGCCTGGAGCAGGCATCAAGGATGTATTCAAATGCACTTTGAGGAGGGAAACAAGGACTGAGACCAATGCAGATGGCACCGTTGCGAAGCTTACAGTGTGCAGAACAGATCCAGCAGCATGTTTTAGCACTGGCCCTTCGCCTGTGGGAGCAGAGTCCAATCATTCGTGCACTGAAAACTGGGCAGCCGGACAGCCTGGAGCAGGCATCAAGGATGTATTCAAATGCACTTTGAGGTTGGAAACAAGGAGTGAGACCAATGCAGGTGGCAACTTTGCAAAGCTTACCATGTGTAGAAGAGGTCCAGCAGCACTTTTCATTCCTGGCCCTTTCCCTGTGGAAGCAGAGTGCAATCATTCGTGCACTGAAAACTGGGCAGCCGGACGGCGTGGAGCAGGCATCAAGGATGTATTCAAATGCACTTTGAGGTGGGAAATCAAGGAGTGAGAGCAATACAGGTGGCACCATTGCGAAGCTTACCGTGTGCAGGAGAGGTCCAGCAGCAACTTTCAGTCCAGGCTCTTCGCCTGTCGGAGCGGAGTCCAAACATTCGTGCCCTGAAACCTGGACAGCCGGCCAGCCTGGAGCAGGCATCAAGGATGTATTCAAATGCACTTTGAGGTGGGAAAGCAAGGAGTAAGAGCAATACAGGTGGCACCTTTGCGAAGCTTACCATGTGCAGAAGAGATCCAGCAGCATCATTCAGTCCTGGCACTTCGCCTGTGGGAGCAGAGTCCAATCATTCGTGCACTGAAAACTGGGCAGCTGGACGGCCTGGAGCAGGCATCAAGGATGTATTCAAATGCACTTTGAGGTGGGAAACAAGGAGTGAGACCAATGCAGGTGGCACCGTTGCGAAGCTTACCGTATGCAGAAGAGATCCAGCAGCATCTTTCAGTCCTGGCTCTTCGCCTGTGGGAGCAGAGTCCAATCATTCGTGCACTGAAAACTGGGCAGCCGGACGGCCTGGAGCAGGCATCAAGGATGTATTCAAATGCACTTTGAGGTGGGAAAGCAAGGAGTGAGAGCAATACAGGTGGCACCTTTGCGAAGCTTACCATGTGCAGAAGAGATCCAGCAGCATCATTCATTTGTGGCTCTTCGCCTGTGGGAGCAGAGTCCAATCATTCGTGCACTGAAAACTGGGCAGCCGGACGGCCTGGAGCAGGCATCAAGGATGTATTCAAATGCACTTTGAGGTGGGAAATCAAGGAGTGAGAGCAATACAGGTGGCACCGTTGCGAAGCTTACCGTGTGCAGGAGAGGTCCAGCAGCAACTTTCAGTCCTGGCTCTTCGCCTGTCGGAGCGGAGTCCAAACATTCGTGCCCTGAACCTGGGCAGCCGGCCAGCCTGGAGCAGGCATCAAGGATGTATTCAAATGCACTTTGAGGTGGGAAAGCAAGGAGTGAGAGCAATACAGGTGGCACCGTTGCGAAGCTTACCATGTGCAGAAGAGGTCCAGCAGCACTTTTCATTCCTGGCCCTCTCCCTATGGTAGGAGAGTCCAATCATTCGTGCACTGAAAACTGGGCAGCCTTACGGCCTGGAGCAGGCATCAAGGATGTATTCAAATGCACTTTGAGGTGGAAAAGCAAGGAGTGAGAGCAATACATGTGGCACCTTTGCGAAGCTTACCATGTGCAGAAGAGATCCAGCAGCATCATTCATTTGTGGCTCTTCGCCTGTGGGAGCAGAGTCCAATCATTCGTGCACTGAAAACTGGGCAGCCGGACGGCCTGGAGCGGGCATCAAGGATGTATTCAAATGCCCTTTGAGGTGGGAAACAAGGAGTGAGACCAATGCAGGTGGCAACTTTGCAAAGCTTACCGTGTGCAGAAGAGATCCAGCAGCATCTTTCAGTCCTGGCACTTCGCCTGTGGCAGCAGAGTCCAATCATTCGTGCGCTGAAAACTGGGCAGCCGGACGGCCTGGAGCAGGCATCAAGGATGTATTCAAATGCCCTTTGAGGTGGGAAAGCAAGAAGTGAGAGCAATACAGGTGGCACCGTTGCAAAGCTTTCTGTGTGCAGAAGAGGTCCAGCAGCATCTTTCAGTCCTGGCTCTTCGCCTGTGGGAGCAGAGTCCAATCATTCGTGCACTGAAAACTGGGCAGCCGGACAGCCTGGAGCAGGCATCATGGATGTATTCAAATGCACTTTGAGGTGGGAAAGCAAGGAGTGAGAGCAATACAGGTGGCACCTTTGCGAAGCTTACCATGTGCAGAAGAGATCCAGCAGCATCATTCATTTGTGGCTCTTCGCCTGTGGGAGCAGAGTCCAATCATTCGTGCACTGAAAACTGGGCAGCCGGACGTCCTGGGGCAGGCATCAAGGATGTATTCAAATGCACTTTGAGGTGGGAAATCAAGGAATGAGAGCAATACAGGTGGCACCGTTGCGAAGCTTACCGTGTGCAGGAGAGGTCCAGCAGCAACTTTCAGTCCTGGCTCTTCGCCTGTGGGAGCAGAGTCCAATCATTCGTGCACTGAAAACTGGGCAGCCGGACAGCCTGGAGCAGGCATCATGGATGTATTCAAATGCACTTTGAGGTGGGAAAGCAAGGAGTGAGAGCAATACAGGTGGCACCTTTGCGAAGCTTACCATGTGCAGAAGAGATCCAGCAGCATCATTCATTTGTGGCTCTTCGCCTGTGGGAGCAGAGTCCAATCATTCGTGCACTGAAAACTGGGCAGCCGGACGGCCTGGAGCAGGCATCAAGAATGTATTCAAATGCACTTTGAGGTGGGAAACAAGGAGTGAGACCAATGCAGGTGGCACCGTTGCGAAGCTTACAGTGTGCAGAACAGATCCAGCAGCATGTTTTAGCACTGGCCCTTCGCCTGTGGCAGGAGAGTCCAATCATTCGTGCACTGAAAACTGGGCAGCCGGACGGCCTGGAGCAGGCATCAAGGATGTATTCAAATGCACTTTGAGGTTGGAAACAAGGAGTGAGACCAATGCAGGTGGCAACTTTGCAAAGGTTACCATGTGCAGAAGAGGTCCAGCAGCACTTTTCATTCCTGGCCCTTTCCCTGTGGGAGCAGAGTGCAATCATTCGTGCACTGATAACTGGGCAGCCGGACGGCATGGAGCAGGCATCAAGGATGTATTCAAATGCACTTTGAGGTGGGAAACAAGGACTGAGACCAATGCAGGTGGCACCGTTGCGAAGCTTACCGTATGCAGAAGAGATCCAGCAGCATCTTTCAGTCCTGGCTCTTCGCCTGTGGGAGCTGAGTCCAATCATTCGTGCACTGAAAACTGGGCAGCCGGACGGCCTGGAGCAGGCATCAAGGATGTATTCAAATGCCCTTTGAGGTGGGAAAGCAAGGAGTGAGAGCAATAAAGGTGGCACCGTTGCGAAGTTTACCGCGTGCAGAAGAGGTCCAGCAGCATCTTTCAGTCCTGGCACTTCGCCTGTGGGAGCAGAGTGCAATCATTCCTGCACTGAAAACTTGGCAGCCGGCCAGCCTGGAGCAGGCATCAAGGATGTATTCAAATGCCCTTGGAGGTGGGAAAGCAAGGAGTGAGAGCAATACAGGTGGCACCGTTGCAAAGTTTTCCGTGTGCAGAAGAGGTCCAGCAGCATCTTTCAGTCCTGGCACTTCGCCTGTGGCAGCACAGTCCAATCATTCGTGCACTGAAAACTGGGCAGCCGGACGGCCTGGAGCAGGCATCAAGGATGTATTCAAATGCACTTTGAGGTGGGAAATCAAGGAGTGAGAGCAATACAGGTGGCACCGTTGCGAAGCTTACCGTGTGCAGGAGAGATCCAGCAGCATCTTTCTCTCCTGGCCCTTTGCCTGTCGGAGCGGAGTCCAAACATTCGTGCCCTGAAACCTGGGCAGCCGGCCAGCCTGGAGCAGGCATCAAGGATGTATTCAAATGCACTTTGAGGTGGGAAAGAAATGACTGAGAGGAATACAGGTGGCACCGTTGCGAAGCTTACCGTGTGCAGAACAGATCCAGCAGCATGTTTTAGCACTGGCTCTTCGCCTGTGGCAGCAGAGTCCAATCATTCGTGCACTGAAAACTGGCCAGCCGGACGGCATGGAGCAGGCATCAAGGATGTATTCAAATGCCCTTTTAGGTGGGAAAGCAAGGAGTGAGAGCAATACAGGTGGCACCGTTGCGAAGCTTACCGTGTGCAGGAGAGGTCCAGCAGCACTTTTCAATCCTGGCCCTTTCCCTGTGGAAGCAGAGTCCAATCATTCGTACACTGAAAATTGGGCAGCCGGACGGCCTGGAGCAGGCATCAAGGATGTATTCAAATGCACTTTGAGGTGGGAAAGCAAGGAGTGAGAGCAATACAGGTGGCACCGTTGCGAAGCTTACCGTGTGCAGGAGAGGTCCAGCAGCATCTTTCAGTCCTGGCACTTCGCCTGTGTAAGCAGAGTCCAATCATTCGTACACTGAAAACTGGGCAGCCGGACGGCCTGGAGCAGGCATCAAGGATGTATTCAAATGCACTTTGAGGTGGGAAATCAAGGAGTGAGAGCAATACAGGTGGCACCGTTGCGAAGCTTACCGTGTGCAGGAGAGGTCCAGCAGCAACTTTCAGTCCTGGCTCTTCGCCTGTGGCAGCAGAGTCCAATCATTCGTGCACTGACAACTGGGCAGCCGGACGGCCTGGAGCAGGCATCATGGATGTATTCAAATGCACTTTGAGGTGGGAAAGCAAGGAGTGAGAGCAATACAGGTGGCACCTTTGCGAAGCTTACCATGTGCAGAAGAGATCCAGCAGCATCATTCATTTGTGGCTCTTCGCCTGTGGGAGCAGAGTCCAATCATTCGTGCACTGAAAACTGGGCAGCCGGACGGCCTGGAGCAGGAATCAAAGATATATTCAAATGCACTTTGAGGTGGGAAACAAGGAGTGAGACCAATGCAGGTGGCACCGTTGCGAAGCTTACCGTATGCAGAAGAGATCCAGCAGCATCTTTCAGTCCTGGCACTTCGCCTGTGGGAGCAGAGTGCAATCATTCGTGCACTGAAAATTTGGCAGCAGGCCAGCCTGGAGCAGGCATCAAGGATGTATTCAAATGCCCTTGGAGGTGGGAAAGCAAGGAGTGAGAGCAATAAAGGTGGCACCTTTGCAAAGCTTACCATGTGCAGAAGAGGTCCAGCAGCACTTTTCATTCCTGGCCCTTTCCCTGTGGAAGCAGAGTGCAATCATTCGTGCACTGAAAACTGGGCGGCCGGACGGCCTGGAGCAGGCAGCAAGGATGTATTCAAATGCCCGTTGAGGTGGGAAAGCAACGAGTGAGAGCAATACAGGTGTCACCGTTGCAAAGCTTACCGTATGCAGAAGAGATCCAGCAGCATCTTTCAGTCCTGGCTCTTCGCCTGTGGGAGCAGAGTCCAATCATTCGTGCACTGAAAATTGGGCAGCCGGACGGCCTGGAGCAGGCATCAAGGATGTATTCAAATGCACTTTGAGGTGGGAAAGCAAGGAGTGAGAGCAGTACAGGTGGCACCGTTGCGAAGCTTACCATGTGCAGGAGAGGTTCAGAAGCATCTTTCAGTCCTGGCTCTTCGCCTGTGGGAGCAGAGTAAAATCATTCGTGCACTGAAAACTGGGCAGCCGGACGGCCTGGAGCAGGCATCATGGATGTATTCAAATGCACTTTGAGGTGGGAAAGCAAGGAGTGAGAGCAATACAGGTGGCACCTTTGCGAAGCTTACCATGTGCAGAAGAGATCCAGCAGCATCATTCATTTGTGGCTCTTCGCCTGTGGCAGGAGAGTCCAATCATTCGTGCACTGAAAACTGGGCAGCCGGACGGCCTGGAGCAGGCATCAAGGATGTATTCAAATGCACTTTGAGGTTGGAAACAAGGAGTGAGACCAATGCAGGTGGCACCGTTGCGAAGCTTGCCGTGTGCAGAACAGATCCAGCAGCATGTTTTAGCACGGGCTCTTCCCTGTGGCAGCAGAGTCCAATCATTCGTGCACTGAAAACTGGGCAGCCGGACGGCCTGGAGCAGGCATCAAGGATGTATTCAAATGCACTTTGAGGTTGGAAACAAGGAGTGAGACCAATGCAGGTGGCACCTTTTCGAAGCTTACCATGTGCAGAAGAGGTCCAGCAGCACTTTTCATTCCTGGCCCTCTCCCTGTGGTAGGAGAGTCCAATCATTCGTGCACTAAAAACTGGGCAGCCGGACGGCCTGGAGCAGGCATCAAGGATGTATTCATATGCACTTTGAGGTGGGAAAGCAAGGAGTGAGAGCAATACAGGTGGCACCTTTGCGAAGCTTACCATGTGCAGACGAGATCCAGCAGCATCATTCATTTGTGGCTCTTCGCCTGTGGGAGCAGAGTCCAATCATTCGTGCACTGAAAACTGGGCAGCCGGACGGCCTGGAGCAGGCATCAAGGATGTATTCAAATGCACTTTGAGGTGGGAAATCAAGGAGTGAGAGCAATACAGGTGGCACCGTTGCGAAGCTTACCGTGTGCAGGAGAGGTCCAGCAGCAACTTTCAGTCCTGGCTCTTTGCCTGTCGGAGCGGAGTCCAAACATTCGTGCCCTGAAACCTGGGCAGCCGGCCAGCCTGGAGCAGGCATCAAGGATGTATTCAAATGCACTTTGAGGTGGGAAAGCAAGAAGTGAGAGTAATACAGGTGGCACCATTGCGAAGCTTACCGTGTGCAGGAGAGGTCCAGCAGCAACTTTCAGTCCTGGCTCTTTGCCTGTCGGAGCGGAGTCCAAACATTCGTGCCCTGAAACCTGGGCAGCCGGCCAGCCTGGAGCAGGCATCAAGGATGTATTCAAATGCACTTTGAGGTGGGAAAGCAAGGAGTGAGAGCAATACAGGTGGCACCTTTGCGAAGCTTACCATGTGCAGAAGAGATCCAGCAGCATCATTCATTTGTGGCTCTTCGCCTGTGGCAGGAGAGTCCAATCATTCGTGCACTGAAAACTGGGCAGCCGGACGGCCTGGAGCAGGCATCAAGGATGTATTCAAATGCACTTTGAGGTGGGAAACAAGGAGTGAGACCAATGCAGGTGGCAACTTTGCAAAGCTTACAATGTGCAGAAGAGGTCCAGCAGCACTTTTCATTCCTGGCCCTTTCCCTGTGGAAGCAGAGTGCAATCATTCGTGCACTGAAAACTGGGCAGCCGGACGGCGTGGAGCAGGCATCAAGGATGTATTCAAATGCACTTTGAGGTGGGAAATCAAGGAGTGAGAGCAATACAGGTGGCACCATTGCGAAGCTTACCGTGTGCAGGAGAGGTCCAGCAGCAACTTTCAGTCCTGGCTCTTCGCCTGTCGGAGCGGAGTCCAAACATTCGTGCCCTGAAACCTGGACAGCCGGCCAGCCTGGAGCAGGCATCAAGGATGTATTCAAATGCACTTTGAGGTGGGAAAGCATGGAGTGAGAGCAATACAGGTGGCACCTTTTCGAAGCTTACCATGTGCAGAAGAGATCCAGCAGCATCATTCATTTGTGGCTCTTCGCCTGTGGGAGCAGAGTCCAATCATTCGTGCACTGAAAACTGGGCAGCCGGCCAGCCTGGAGCAGGCATCAAGGATGTATTCAAATGCACTTTGAGGTGGGAAAGCAAGGAGTGAGAGCAATACAGGTGGCACCTTTGCGAAGCTTACCATGTGCAGAAGAGATCCAGCAGCATCATTCAGTCCTGGCACTTCGCCTGTGGGAGCTGAGTCCAATCATTCGTGCACTGAAAACTAGGCAGCTGGACGGCCTGGAGCAGGCATCAAGGATGTATTCAAATGCACTTTGAGGTGGGAAACAAGGACTGAGACCAATGCAGGTGGCACCGTTGCGAAGCTTACCGTATGCAGAAGAGATCCAGCAGCATCTTTCAGTCCTGGCTCTTCCCTGTGGCAGCAGAGTCCAATCATTCGTGCACTGAAAACTGGGCAGCCGGACGGCCTGGAGCAGGCATCAAGGATGTATTCAAATGCACTTTGAGGTTGGAAACAAGGAGTGAGACCAATGTAGGTGGCACCGTTGCGTAGCTTACAGTGTGCCGAAGAGATCCAGCAGCATCTTTCCGTCCTGGCTCTTCGCCTGTGGCAGGAGAGTCCAATCATTCGTGCACTGAAAACTGGGCAGCCGGACGGCCTGGAGCAGGCATCAAGGATGTATTCAAATGCACTTTGAGGTGGGAAATCAAGGAGTGAGAGCAATACAGGTGGCACCGTTGCGAAGCTTACCGTGTGCAGGAGAGGTCCAGCAGCAACTTTCAGTCCTGGCTCTTCGCCTGTCGGAGCGGAGTCCAAACATTCGTGCCCTGAACCTGGGCAGCCGGCCAGCCTGGAGCAGGCATCAAGGATGTATTCAAATGCACTTTGAGGTGGGAAAGCAAGGAGTGAGAGCAATACAGGTGGCACCGTTGCGAAGCTTACCATGTGCAGAAGAGGTCCAGCAGCACTTTTCATTCCTGGCCCTCTCCCTATGGTAGGAGAGTCCAATCATTCGTGCACTGAAAACTGGGCAGCCTTACGGCCTGGAGCAGGCATCAAGGATGTATTCAAATGCACTTTGAGGTGGAAAAGCAAGGAGTGAGAGCAATACATGTGGCACCTTTGCGAAGCTTACCATGTGCAGAAGAGATCCAGCAGCATCATTCATTTGTGGCTCTTCGCCTGTGGGAGCAGAGTCCAATCATTCGTGCACTGAAAACTGGGCAGCCGGACGGCCTGGAGCGGGCATCAAGGATGTATTCAAATGCCCTTTGAGGTGGGAAACAAGGAGTGAGACCAATGCAGGTGGCAACTTTGCAAAGCTTACCGTGTGCAGAAGAGATCCAGCAGCATCTTTCAGTCCTGGCACTTCGCCTGTGGCAGCAGAGTCCAATCATTCGTGCGCTGAAAACTGGGCAGCCGGACGGCCTGGAGCAGGCATCAAGGATGTATTCAAATGCCCTTTGAGGTGGGAAAGCAAGAAGTGAGAGCAATACAGGTGGCACCGTTGCAAAGCTTTCTGTGTGCAGAAGAGGTCCAGCAGCATCTTTCAGTCCTGGCACTTCGCCTGTGTAAGCAGAGTCCAATCATTCGTGCACTGAAAACTGGGCAGCCGGACAGCCTGGAGCAGGCATCATGGATGTATTCAAATGCACTTTGAGGTGGGAAAGCAAGGAGTGAGAGCAATACAGGTGGCACCTTTGCGAAGCTTACCATGTGCAGAAGAGATCCAGCAGCATCATTCATTTGTGGCTCTTCGCCTGTGGGAGCAGAGTCCAATCATTCGTGCACTGAAAACTGGGCAGCCGGACGTCCTGGGGCAGGCATCAAGGATGTATTCAAATGCACTTTGAGGTGGGAAATCAAGGAATGAGAGCAATACAGGTGGCACCGTTGCGAAGCTTACCGTGTGCAGGAGAGGTCCAGCAGCAACTTTCAGTCCTGGCTCTTCGCCTGTGGGAGCAGAGTCCAATCATTCGTGCACTGAAAACTGGGCAGCCGGACAGCCTGGAGCAGGCATCATGGATGTATTCAAATGCACTTTGAGGTGGGAAAGCAAGGAGTGAGAGCAATACAGGTGGCACCTTTGCGAAGCTTACCATGTGCAGAAGAGGTCCAGCAGCACTTTTCATTCCTGGCCCTTTCCCTGTGGGAGCAGAGTGCAATCATTCGTGCACTGAAAACTGGGCAGCCGGACGGCATGGAGCAGGCATCAAGGATGTATTCAAATGCACTTTGAGGTGGGAAACAAGGAGTGAGACCAATGCAGGTGGCACCGTTGCGAAGCTTACCGTATGCAGAAGAGATCCAGCAGCATCTTTCAGTCCTGGCTCTTCGCCTGTGGGAGCTGAGTCCAATCATTCGTGCACTGAAAACTGGGCAGCCGGACGGCCTGGAGCAGGCATCAAGGATGTATTCAAATGCCCTTTGAGGTGGGAAAGCAAGGAGTGAGAGCAATAAAGGTGGCACCGTTGCGAAGTTTACCGCGTGCAGAAGAGGTCCAGCAGCATCTTTCAGTCCTGGCACTTCGCCTGTGGGAGCAGAGTGCAATCATTCCTGCACTGAAAACTTGGCAGCCGGCCAGCCTGGAGCAGGCATCAAGGATGTATTCAAATGCCCTTGGAGGTGGGAAAGCAAGGAGTGAGAGCAATACAGGTGGCACCGTTGCAAAGTTTTCCGTGTGCAGAAGAGGTCCAGCAGCATCTTTCAGTCCTGGCACTTCGCCTGTGGCAGCACAGTCCAATCATTCGTGCACTGAAAACTGGGCAGCCGGACGGCCTGGAGCAGGCATCAAGGATGTATTCAAATGCACTTTGAGGTGGGAAATCAAGGAGTGAGAGCAATACAGGTGGCACCGTTGCGAAGCTTACCGTGTGCAGGAGAGGTCCAGCAGCAACTTTCAGTCCTGGCCCTTTGCCTGTCGGAGCGGAGTCCAAACATTCGTGCCCTGAAACCTGGGCAGCCGGCCAGCCTGGAGCAGGCATCAAGGATGTATTCAAATGCACTTTGAGGTGGGAAAGAAATGACTGAGAGGAATACAGGTGGCACCGTTGCGAAGCTTACTGTGTGCAGAACAGATCCAGCAGCATGTTTTAGCACTGGCTCTTCGCCTGTGGCAGCAGAGTCCAATCATTCGTGCACTGAAAACTGGCCAGCCGGACGGCATGGAGCAGGCATCAAGGATGTATTCAAATGCACTTTGAGGTGGGAAAGCAAGGAGTGAGAGCAATACAGGTGGCACCGTTGCGAAGCTTACCATGTGCAGAAGAGGTCCAGCAGCAGTTTTCATTCCTGGCCCTCTCCCTGTGGTAGGAGAGTCCAATCATTCGTGCACTGAAAACTGGGCAGCCTTACGGCCTGGAGCAGGCATCAAGGATGTATTCAAATGCACTTTGAGGTGCAAAAGCAAGGAGTGAGAGCAATACAGGTGGCACCTTTGCGAAGCTTACCATGTGCAGAAGAGATCCAGCAGCATCATTCATTTGTGGCTCTTCGCCTGTGGGAGCAGAGTCCAATCATTCGTGCACTGAAAACTGGGCAGCCGGACGGCCTGGAGCGGGCATCAAGGATGTATTCAAATGCCCTTTGAGGTGGGAAACAAGGAGTGAGACCAATGCAGGTGGCAACTTTGCAAAGCTTACCGTGCGCAGAAGAGATCCAGCAGCATCTTTCAGTCCTGGCACTTCGCCTGTGGTAGCAGAGTCCAATCATTCGTGCGCTGAAAACTGGGCAGCCGGACGGCCTGGAGCAGGCATCAAGGATGTATTCAAATGCCCTTTGAGGTGGGAAAGCAAGGAGTGAGAGCAATACAGGTGGCACCTTTGCGAAGCTTACCATGTGCAGAAGAGATCCAGCAGCATCATTCATTTGTGGCTCTTCGCCTGTGGGAGCAGAGTCCAATCATTCGTGCACTGAAAACTGGGCAGCCGGACGGCCTGGAGCAGGCATCAAGGATGTATTCAAATGCACTTTGAGGTGGGAAATCAAGGAGTGAGAGCAATACAGGTGGCACCGTTGCGAAGCTTACCGTGTGCAGGAGAGGTCCAGCACCAACTTTCAGTCCTGGCTCTTCGCCTGTGGGAGCAGAGTCCAATCATTCGTGCACTGAAAACTGGGCAGCCGGCCAGCCTGGAGCAGGCATCATGGATGTATTCAAATGCACTTTGGGGTGGGAAAGCAAGGAGTGAGAGCAATACAGGTGGCACCTTTGCGAAGCTTACCATGTGCAGAAGAGATCCAGCAGCATCATTCATTTGTGGCTCTTCGCCTGTGGGAGCAGAGTCCAATCATTCGTGCACTGAAAACTGGGCAGCTGGACGGCCTGGAGCAGGCATCAAGGATGTATTCAAATGCACTTTGAGGTGGGAAAGCAAGGACTGAGACCAATGCAGGTGGCACCGTTGCGAAGCTTACAGTGTGCAGAACAGATCCAGCAGCATGTTTTAGCACTGGCCCTTCGCCTGTGGCAGGAGAGTCCAATCATTCGTGCACTGAAAACTGGGCAGCCGGACGGCCTGGAGCAGGCATCAAGGATGTATTCAAATGCACTTTGAGGTTGGAAACAAGGAGTGAGACCAATGCAGGTGGCAACTTTGCAAAGCTTACCATGTGCAGAAGAGGTCCAGCAGCACTTTTCATTCCTGGCCCTTTCCCTGTGGAAGCAGAGTGCAATCATTCGTGCACTGAAAACTGGGCAGCCGGACGGCGTGGAGCAGGCATCAAGGATGTATTCAAATGCACTTTGAGGTGGGAAATCAAGGAGTGAGAGCAATACAGGTGGCACCGTTGCGAAGCTTCCCGTGTGCAGGAGAGGTCCAGCAGCAACTTTCAGTCCTGGCTCTTCGCCTGTCGGAGCGGAGTCCAAACATTCGTGCCCTGAAACCTGGACAGCCGGCCAGCCTGGAGCAGGCATCAAGGATGTATTCAAATGCACTTTGAGGTGGGAAAGCAAGGAGTGAGAGCAATACAGGTGGCACCGTTGCGAAGCTTACCATGTGCAGGAGAGGTTCAGCAGCATCTTTCAGTCCTGGCTCTTCGCCTGTGGGAGCAGAGTCCAATCATTCGTGCACTGAAAACTGGGCGGCCGGACGGCCTGGAGCAGGCATCAAGGATGTATTCAAATGCACTTTGAGGTGGGAAAGCAAGGAGTGAGAGCAATACAGGTGGCACCTTTGCGAAGCTTACCATGTGCAGAAGAGATCCAGCAGCATCATTCAGTCCTGGCACTTCGCCTGTGGGAGCTGAGTCCAATCATTCGTGCACTGAAAACTGGGCAGCTGGACGGCCTGGAGCAGGCATCAAGGATGTATTCAAATGCACTTTGAGGTGGGAAACAAGGACTGAGACCAATGCAGGTGGCACCGTTGTGAAGCTTACCGTATGCAGAAGATATCCAGCAGCATCTTTCAGTCCTGGCTCTTCGCCTGTGGGAGCAGAGTCCAATAATTCGTGCACTGAAAATTGGGCAGCCAGACGGCCTGGAGCAGGCATCAAGGATGTATTCAAATGCACTTTGAGGTGGGAAAGCAAGGAGTGAGAGCAATACAGGTGGCACCTTTGCGAAGCTTACCATGCGCAGAAGAGATCCAGCAGCATCATTCATTTGTGGCTCTTCGCCTGTGGGAGCAGAGTCCAATCATTCGTGCACTGAAAACTGGGCAGCTGGACGGCCTGGAGCAGGCATCAAGGATGTATTCAAATGCACTTTGAGGTGGGAAAGCAAGGACTGAGACCAATGCAGGTGGCACCGTTGCGAAGCTTACAGTGTGCAGAAGAGATCCAGCAGCATGTTTTAGCACTGGCCCTTCGCCTGTGGCAGGAGAGTCCAATCATTCGTGCACTGAAAACTGGGCAGCCGGACGGCCTGGAGCAGGCATCAAGGATGTATTCAAATGCACTTTGAGGTTGGAAACAAGGAGTGAGACCAATGCAGGTGGCAACTTTGCAAAGCTTACCATGTGCAGAAGAGGTCCAGCAGCACTTTTCATTCCTGGCCCTTTCCCTGTGGAAGCAGAGTGCAATCATTCGTGCACTGAAAACTGGGCAGCCGGACGGCGTGGAGCAGGCATCAAGGATGTATTCAAATGCACTTTGAGGTGGGAAATCAAGGAGTGAGAGCAATACAGGTGGCACCGTTGCGAAGCTTCCCGTGTGCAGGAGAGGTCCAGCAGCAACTTTCAGTCCTGGCTCTTCGCCTGTCGGAGCGGAGTCCAAACATTCGTGCCCTGAAACCTGGACAGCCGGCCAGCCTGGAGCAGGCATCAAGGATGTATTCAAATGCACTTTGAGGTGGGAAAGCAAGGAGTGAGAGCAATACAGGTGGCACCGTTGCGAAGCTTACCATGTGCAGGAGAGGTTCAGCAGCATCTTTCAGTCCTGGCTCTTCGCCTGTGGGAGCAGAGTCCAATCATTCGTGCACTGAAAACTGGGCGGCCGGACGGCCTGGAGCAGGCATCAAGGATGTATTCAAATGCACTTTGAGGTGGGAAAGCAAGGAGTGAGAGCAATACAGGTGGCACCTTTGCGAAGCTTACCATGTGCAGAAGAGATCCAGCAGCATCATTCAGTCCTGGCACTTCGCCTGTGGGAGCTGAGTCCAATCATTCGTGCACTGAAAACTGGGCAGCTGGACGGCCTGGAGCAGGCATCAAGGATGTATTCAAATGCACTTTGAGGTGGGAAACAAGGACTGAGACCAATGCAGGTGGCACCGTTGTGAAGCTTACCGTATGCAGAAGATATCCAGCAGCATCTTTCAGTCCTGGCTCTTCGCCTGTGGGAGCAGAGTCCAATAATTCGTGCACTGAAAATTGGGCAGCCAGACGGCCTGGAGCAGGCATCAAGGATGTATTCAAATGCACTTTGAGGTGGGAAAGCAAGGAGTGAGAGCAATACAGGTGGCACCTTTGCGAAGCTTACCATGCGCAGAAGAGATCCAGCAGCATCATTCATTTGTGGCTCTTCGCCTGTGGGAGCAGAGTCCAATCATTCGTGCACTGAAAACTGGGCAGCCGGACGGCCTGGAGCAGCCATCAAGGATGTATTCAAATGCACTTTGAGGTGGGAAAGCAAGGAGTGAGAGCAATACAGGTGGCACCGTTGTGAAGCTTACCGTGTGCAGGAGAGGTCCAGCAGCAACTTTCAGTCCTGGCTCTTCGCCTGTCGGAGCGGAGTCCAAACATTCGTGCCCTGAAACCTGGGCAGCCGGCCAGCCTGGAGCAGGCATCAAGGATGTATTCAAATGCACTTTGAGGTGGGAAAGCAAGGAGTGAGAGCAATACAGGTGGCACCGTTGCGAAGCTTACCATGTGCAGAAGAGGTCCAGCAGCACTTTTCATTCCTGGCCCTCTCCCTGTGGTAGGAGAGTCCAATCATTCGTGCACTGAAAACTGGGCAGCAGGACGGCCTGGAGCAGGCATCAAGGATGTATTCAAATGCACTTTGAGGTGGAAAAGCAAGGAGTGAGAGCAATACAGGTGGCACCTTTGCGAAGCTTACCATGTGCAGAAGAGATCCAGCAGCATCATTCATTTGTGGCTCTTCGCCTGTGGGAGCAGAGTCCAATCATTCGTGCACTGAAAACTGGGCAGCCGGACGGCCTGGAGCGGGCATCAAGGATGTATTCAAATGCCCTTTGAGGTGGGAAACAAGGAGTGAGACCAATGCAGGTGGCAACTTTGCAAAGCTTACCGTGTGCAGAAGAGATCCAGCAGCATCTTTCAGTCCTGGCACTTCGCCTGTGGCAGCAGAGTCCAATCATTCGTGCGCTGAAAACTGGGCAGCCGGACGGCCTGGAGCAGGCATCAAGGATGTATTCAAATGCCCTTTGAGGTGGGAAAGCAAGAAGTGAGAGCAATACAGGTGGCACCGTTGCAAAGCTTTCTGTGTGCAGAAGAGGTCCAGCAGCATCTTTCAGTCCTGGCACTTCGCCTGTGTAAGCAGAGTCCAATCATTCGTGCACTGAAAACTGGGCAGCCGGACGGCGTGGAGCAGGCATCAAGGATGTATTCAAATGCACTTTGAGGTGGGAAATCAAGGAGTGAGAGCAATACAGGTGGCACCGTTGCGAAGCTTCCCGTGTGCAGGAGAGGTCCAGCAGCAACTTTCAGTCCTGGCTCTTCGCCTGTCGGAGCGGAGTCCAAACATTCGTGCCCTGAAACCTGGACAGCCGGCCAGCCTGGAGCAGGCATCAAGGATGTATTCAAATGCACTTTGAGGTGGGAAAGCAAGGAGTGAGAGCAATACAGGTGGCACCGTTGCGAAGCTTACCATGTGCAGGAGAGGTTCAGCAGCATCTTTCAGTCCTGGCTCTTCGCCTGTGGGAGCAGAGTCCAATCATTCGTGCACTGAAAACTGGGCGGCCGGACGGCCTGGAGCAGGCATCAAGGATGTATTCAAATGCACTTTGAGGTGGGAAAGCAAGGAGTGAGAGCAATACAGGTGGCACCTTTGCGAAGCTTACCATGTGCAGAAGAGATCCAGCAGCATCATTCAGTCCTGGCACTTCGCCTGTGGGAGCTGAGTCCAATCATTCGTGCATTGAAAACTGGGCAGCTGGACGGCCTGGAGCAGGCATCAAGGATGTATTCAAATGCACTTTGAGGTGGGAAACAAGGACTGAGACCAATGCAGGTGGCACCGTTGTGAAGCTTACCGTATGCAGAAGATATCCAGCAGCATCTTTCAGTCCTGGCTCTTCGCCTGTGGGAGCAGAGTCCAATAATTCGTGCACTGAAAATTGGGCAGCCAGACGGCCTGGAGCAGGCATCAAGGATGTATTCAAATGCACTTTGAGGTGGGAAAGCAAGGAGTGAGAGCAATACAGGTGGCACCTTTGCGAAGCTTACCATGCGCAGAAGAGATCCAGCAGCATCATTCATTTGTGGCTCTTCGCCTGTGGGAGCAGAGTCCAATCATTCGTGCACTGAAAACTGGGCAGCCGGACGGCCTGGAGCAGCCATCAAGGATGTATTCAAATGCACTTTGAGGTGGGAAAGCAAGGAGTGAGAGCAATACAGGTGGCACCGTTGTGAAGCTTACCGTGTGCAGAACAGATCCAGCAGCAACTTTCAGTCCTGGCTCTTCGCCTGTCGGAGCGGAGTCCAAACATTCGTGCCCTGAAACCTGGGCAGCCGGCCAGCCTGGAGCAGGCATCAAGGATGTATTCAAATGCACTTTGAGGTGGGAAAGCAAGGAGTGAGAGCAATACAGGTGGCACCGTTGCGAAGCTTACCATGTGCAGAAGAGGTCCAGCAGCACTTTTCATTCCTGGCCCTCTCCCTGTGGTAGGAGAGTCCAATCATTCGTGCACTGAAAACTGGGCAGCAGGACGGCCTGGAGCAGGCATCAAGGATGTATTCAAATGCACTTTGAGGTGGAAAAGCAAGGAGTGAGAGCAATACAGGTGGCACCTTTGCGAAGCTTACCATGTGCAGAAGAGATCCAGCAGCATCATTCATTTGTGGCTCTTCGCCTGTGGGAGCAGAGTCCAATCATTCGTGCACTGAAAACTGGGCAGCCGGACGGCCTGGAGCGGGCATCAAGGATGTATTCAAATGCCCTTTGAGGTGGGAAACAAGGAGTGAGACCAATGCAGGTGGCAACTTTGCAAAGCTTACCGTGTGCAGAAGAGATCCAGCAGCATCTTTCAGTCCTGGCACTTCGCCTGTGGCAGCAGAGTCCAATCATTCGTGCGCTGAAAACTGGGCAGCCGGACGGCCTGGAGCAGGCATCAAGGATGTATTCAAATGCCCTTTGAGGTGGGAAAGCAAGAAGTGAGAGCAATACAGGTGGCACCGTTGCAAAGCTTTCTGTGTGCAGAAGAGGTCCAGCAGCATCTTTCAGTCCTGGCACTTCGCCTGTGTAAGCAGAGTCCAATCATTCGTGCACTGAAAACTGGGCAGCCGGACAGCCTGGAGCAGGCATCATGGATGTATTCAAATGCACTTTGAGGTGGGAAAGCAAGGAGTGAGAGCAATACAGGTGGCACCTTTGCGAAGCTTACCATGTGCAGAAGAGATCCAGCAGCATCATTCATTTGTGGCTCTTCGCCTGTGGGAGCAGAGTCCAATCATTCGTGCACTGAAAACTGGGCAGCCGGACGGCCTGGGGCAGGCATCAAGGATGTATTCAAATGCACTTTGAGGTGGGAAATCAAGGAATGAGAGCAATACAGGTGGCACCGTTGCGAAGCTTACCGTGTGCAGGAGAGGTCCAGCAGCAACTTTCAGTCCTGGCTCTTCGCCTGTGGGAGCAGAGTCCAATCATTCGTGCACTGAAAACTGGGCAGCCGGACAGCCTGGAGCAGGCATCATGGATGTATTCAAATGCACTTTGAGGTGGGAAAGCAAGGAGTGAGAGCAATACAGGTGGCACCTTTGCGAAGCTTACCATGTGCAGAAGAGATCCAGCAGCATCATTCATTTGTGGCTCTTCGCCTGTGGGAGCAGAGTCCAATCATTCGTGCACTGAAAACTGGGCAGCCGGACGGCCTGGAGCAGGCATCAAGAATGTATTCAAATGCACTTTGAGGTGGGAAACAAGGAGTGAGACCAATGCAGGTGGCACCGTTGCGAAGCTTACAGTGTGCAGAACAGATCCAGCAGCATGTTTTAGCACTGGCCCTTCGCCTGTGGCAGGAGAGTCCAATCATTCGTGCACTGAAAACTGGGCAGCCGGACGGCCTGGAGCAGGCATCAAGGATGTATTCAAATGCACTTTGAGGTTGGAAACAAGGAGTGAGACCAATGCAGGTGGCAACTTTGCAAAGGTTACCATGTGCAGAAGAGGTCCAGCAGCACTTTTCATTCCTGGCCCTTTCCCTGTGGGAGCAGAGTGCAATCATTCGTGCACTGAAAACTGGGCAGCCGGACGGCATGGAGCAGGCATCAAGGATGTATTCAAATGCACTTTGAGTTGGGAAACGAGTGAGACCAATGCAGGTGGCACCGTTGCGAAGCTTACCGTATGCAGAAGAGATCCAGCAGCATCTTTCAGTCCTGGCTCTTCGCCTGTGGGAGCTGAGTCCAATCATTCGTGCACTGAAAACTGGGCAGCCGGACGGCCTGGAGCAGGCATCAAGGATGTATTCAAATGCCCTTTGAGGTGGGAAAGCAAGGAGTGAGAGCAATAAAGGTGGCACCGTTGCGAAGTTTACCGCGTGCAGAAGAGGTCCAGCAGCATCTTTCAGTCCTGGCACTTCGCCTGTGGGAGCAGAGTGCAATCATTCGTGCACTGAAAACTTGGCAGCCGGCCAGCCTGGAGCAGGCATCAAGGATGTATTCAAATGCCCTTGGAGGTGGGAAAGCAAGGAGTGAGAGCAATACAGGTGGCACCGTTGCAAAGTTTTCCGTGTGCAGAAGAGGTCCAGCAGCATCTTTCAGTCCTGGCACTTCGCCTGTGGCAGCACAGTCCAATCATTCGTGCACTGAAAACTGGGCAGCAGGACGGCCTGGAGCAGGCATCAAGGATGTATTCAAATGCACTTTGAGGTGGGAAAGCAAGGAGTGAGAGCAATACAGGTGGCACCTTTGCGAAGCTTACCATGTGCAGAAGAGATCCAGCAGCATCATTCATTTGTGGCTCTTCGCCTGTGGGAGCAGAGTCCAATCATTCGTGCACCGAAAACTGGGCAGCCGGACGGCCTGGGGCAGGCATCAAGGATGTATAAAAATGCACTTTGAGGTGGGAAAGAAATGAGTGAGAGCAATACAGGTGGCACCGTTGCGAAGCTTACCGTGTGCAGAACAGATCCAGCAGCATGTTTTAGCACTGGCTCTTCGCCTGTGGCAGCAGAGTCCAATCATTCGTGCACTGAAAACTGGCCAGCCGGACGGCATGGAGCAGGCATCAAGGATGTATTCAAATGCACTTAGAGGTGGGAAAGCAAGGAGTGAGAGCAATACAGGTGGCACCGTTGCGAAGCTTACCATGTGCAGAAGAGGTCCAGCAGCAGTTTTCATTCCTGGCCCTCTCCCTGTGGTAGGAGAGTCCAATCATTCGTGCACTGAAAACTGGGCAGCCTTACGGCCTGGAGCAGGCATCAAGGATGTATTCAAATGCCCTTTGAGGTGGGAAAGCAAGGAGTGAGAGCAATACAGGTGGCACCTTTGCGAAGCTTACCATGTGCAGAAGAGATCCAGCAGCATCATTCATTTGTGGCTCTTCGCCTGTGGGAGCAGAGTCCAATCATTCGTGCACTGAAAACTGGGCAGCCGGACGGCCTGGAGCGGGCATCAAGGATGTATTCAAATGCCCTTTGAGGTGGGAAACAAGGAGTGAGACCAATGCAGGTGGCAACTTTGCAAAGCTTACCGTGTGCAGAAGAGATCCAGCAGCATCTTTCAGTCCTGGCACCTCGCCTGTGGCAGCAGAGTCCAATCATTCGTGCGCTGAAAACTGGGCAGCCGGACGGCCTGGAGCAGGCATCAAGGATGTATTCAAATGCCCTTTGAGGTGGGAAAGCAAGAAGTGAGAGCAATACAGGTGGCACCGTTGCAAAGCTTTCTGTGTGCAGAAGAGGTCCAGCAGCATCTTTCAGTCCTGGCACTTCGCCTGTGTAAGCAGAGTCCAATCATTCGTGCACTGAAAACTGGGCAGCCGGACAGCCTGGAGCAGGCATCAAGGATGTATTCAAATGCACTTTGAGGTGGGAAAGCAAGGAGTGAGAGCAATACAGGTGGCACCTTTGCGAAGCTTACCATGTGCAGAAGAGATCCAGCAGCATCATTCATTTGTGGCTCTTCGCCTGTGGGAGCAGAGTCCAATCATTCGTGCACTGAAAACTGGGCAGCCGGACAGCCTGGAGCAGGCATCATGGATGTTTTCAAATGCACTTTGAGGTGGGAAAGCAAGGAGTGAGAGCAATACAGGTGGCACCTTTGCGAAACTTACCATGTGCAGAAGAGATCCAGCAGCATCATTCATTTGTGGCTCTTCGCCTGTGGGAGCAGAGTCCAATCATTCGTGCACTGAAAACTGGGCAGCCGGACAGCCTGGAGCAGGCATCATGGATGTATTCAAATGCACTTTGAGGTGGGAAAGCAAGGAGTGAGAGCAATACAGGTGGCACCTTTGCGAAGCTTACCATGTGCAGAAGAGATCCAGCAGCATCATTCATTTGTGGCTCTTCGCCTGTGGGAGCAGAGTCCAATCATTCGTGCACTGAAAACTGGGCAGCTGGACGGCCTGGAGCAGGCATCAAGGATGTATTCAAATGCACTTTGAGGTGGGAAAGCAAGGACTGAGACCAATGCAGGTGGCACCGTTGCGAAGCTTACAGTGTGCAGAACAGATCCAGCAGCATGTTTTAGCACTGGCCCTTCGCCTGTGGCAGGAGAGTCCAATCATTCGTGCACTGAAAACTGGGCAGCCGGACGGCCCGGAGCAGGCATCAAGGATGTATTCAAATGCACTTTGAGGTTGGAAACAAGGAGTGAGACCAATGCAGGTGGCAACTTTGCAAAGGTTACCATGTGCAGAAGAGGTCCAGCAGCACTTTTCATTCCTGGCCCTTTCCCTGTGGGAGCAGAGTGCAATCATTCGTGCACTGAAAACTGGGCAGCCGGACGGCATGGAGCAGGCATCAAGGATGTATTCAAATGCACTTTGAGTTGGGAAACAAGGAGTGAGACCAATGCAGGTGGCACCGTTGCGAAGCTTACCGTATGCAGAAGAGATCCAGCAGCATTTTTCAGTCCTGGCTCTTCGCCTGTGGGAGCTGAGTCCAATCATTCGTGCACTGAAAACTGGGCAGCCGGACGGCCTGGAGCAGGCATCAAGGATGTATTCAAATGCCCTTTGAGGTGGGAAAGCAAGGAGTGAGAGCAATACAGGTGGCACCGTTGCAAAGTTTTCCGTGTGCAGAAGAGGTCCAGCAGCATCTTTCAGTCCTGGCACTTCGCCTGTGGCAGCACAGTCCAATCATTCGTGCACTGAAAACTGGGCAGCAGGACGGCCTGGAGCAGGCATCAAGGATGTATTCAAATGCACTTTGAGGTGGGAAAGCAAGGAGTGAGAGCAATACAGGTGGCACCTTTGCGAAGCTTACCATGTGCAGAAGAGATCCAGCAGCATCATTCATTTGTGGCTCTTCGCCTGTGGGAGCAGAGTCCAATCATTCGTGCACCGAAAACTGGGCAGCCGGACGGCCTGGGGCAGGCATCAAGGATGTATAAAAATGCACTTTGAGGTGGGAAAGAAATGAGTGAGAGCAATACAGGTGGCACCGTTGCGAAGCTTACCGTGTGCAGAACAGATCCAGCAGCATGTTTTAGCACTGGCTCTTCGCCTGTGGCAGCAGAGTCCAATCATTCGTGCACTGAAAACTGGCCAGCCGGACGGCATGGAGCAGGCATCAAGGATGTATTCAAATGCACTTTGAGGTGGGAAAGCAAGGAGTGAGAGCAATACAGGTGGCACCGTTGCGAAGCTTACCATGTGCAGAAGAGGTCCAGCAGCAGTTTTCATTCCTGGCCCTCTCCCTGTGGTAGGAGAGTCCAATCATTCGTGCACTGAAAACTGGGCAGCCTTACGGCCTGGAGCAGGCATCAAGGATGTATTCAAATGCACTTTGAGGTGCAAAAGCAAGGAGTGAGAGCAATACAGGTGGCACCTTTGCGAAGCTTACCATGTGCAGAAGAGATCCAGCAGCATCATTCATTTGTGGCTCTTCGCCTGTGGGAGCAGAGTCCAATCATTCGTGCACTGAAAACTGGGCAGCCGGACGGCCTGGAGCGGGCATCAAGGATGTATTCAAATGCCCTTGGAGGTGGGAAACAAGGAGTGAGACCAATGCAGGTGGCAACTTTGCAAAGCTTACCGTGTGCAGAAGAGATCCAGCAGCATCTTTCAGTCCTGGCACTTCGCCTGTGGCAGCAGAGTCCAATCATTCGTGCGCTGAAAACTGGGCAGCCGGACGGCCTGGAGCAGGCATCAAGGATGTATTCAAATGCCCTTTGAGGTGGGAAAGCAAGAAGTGAGAGCAATACAGGTGGCACCGTTGCAAAGCTTTCTGTGTGCAGAAGAGGTCCAGCAGCATCTTTCAGTCCTGGCACTTCGCCTGTGTAAGCAGAGTCCAATCATTCGTGCACTGAAAACTGGGCAGCCGGACAGCCTGGAGCAGGCATCAAGGATGTATTCAAATGCACTTTGAGGTGGGAAAGCAAGGAGTGAGAGCAATACAGGTGGCACCTTTGCGAAGCTTACCATGTGCAGAAGAGATCCAGCAGCATCATTCATTTGTGGCTCTTCGCCTGTGGGAGCAGAGTCCAATCATTCGTGCACTGAAAACTGGGCAGCCGGACGGCCTGGAGCAGGCATCAAGGATGTATTCAAATGCACTTTGAGGTGGGAAATCAAGGAGTGAGAGCAATACAGGTGGCACCGTTGCGAAGCTTACCGTGTGCAGGAGAGGTCCAGCACCAACTTTCAGTCCTGGCTCTTCGCCTGTGGGAGCAGAGTCCAATCATTCGTGCACTGAAAACTGGGCAGCCGGCCAGCCTGGAGCAGGCATCATGGATGTATTCAAATGCACTTTGAGGTGGGAAAGCAAGGAGTGAGAGCAATACAGGTGGCACCTTTGCGAAGCTTACCATGTGCAGAAGAGATCCAGCAGCATCATTCATTTGTGGCTCTTCGCCTGTGGGAGCAGAGTCCAATCATTCGTGCACTGAAAACTGGGCAGCTGGACGGCCTGGAGCAGGCATCAAGGATGTATTCAAATGCACTTTGAGGTGGGAAAGCAAGGACTGAGACCAATGCAGGTGGCACCGTTGCGAAGCTTACAGTGTGCAGAACAGATCCAGCAGCATGTTTTAGCACTGGCCCTTCGCCTGTGGCAGGAGAGTCCAATCATTCGTGCACTGAAAACTGGGCAGCCGGACGGCCTGGAGCAGGCATCAAGGATGTATTCAAATGCACTTTGAGGTTGGAAACAAGGAGTGAGACCAATGCAGGTGGCAACTTTGCAAAGCTTACCATGTGCAGAAGAGGTCCAGCAGCACTTTTCATTCCTGGCCCTTTCCCTGTGGAAGCAGAGTGCAATCATTCGTGCACTGAAAACTGGGCAGCCGGACGGCGTGGAGCAGGCATCAAGGATGTATTCAAATGCACTTTGAGGTGGGAAATCAAGGAGTGAGAGCAATACAGGTGGCACCGTTGCGAAGCTTCCCGTGTGCAGGAGAGGTCCAGCAGCAACTTTCAGTCCTGGCTCTTCGCCTGTCGGAGCGGAGTCCAAACATTCGTGCCCTGAAACCTGGACAGCCGGCCAGCCTGGAGCAGGCATCAAGGATGTATTCAAATGCACTTTGAGGTGGGAAAGCAAGGAGTGAGAGCAATACAGGTGGCACCGTTGCGAAGCTTACCATGTGCAGGAGAGGTTCAGCAGCATCTTTCAGTCCTGGCTCTTCGCCTGTGGGAGCAGAGTCCAATCATTCGTGCACTGAAAACTGGGCGGCCGGACGGCCTGGAGCAGGCATCAAGGATGTATTCAAATGCCCTTTGAGGTGGGAAAGCAAGGAGTGAGAGCAATACAGGTGGCACCTTTGCGAAGCTTACCATGTGCAGAAGAGATCCAGCAGCATCATTCAGTCCTGGCACTTCGCCTGTGGGAGCTGAGTCCAATCATTCGTGCACTGAAAACTGGGCAGCTGGACGGCCTGGAGCAGGCATCAAGGATGTATTCAAATGCACTTTGAGGTGGGAAACAAGGACTGAGACCAATGCAGGTGGCACCGTTGTGAAGCTTACCGTATGCAGAAGATATCCAGCAGCATCTTTCAGTCCTGGCTCTTCGCCTGTGGGAGCAGAGTCCAATAATTCGTGCACTGAAAATTGGGCAGCCAGACGGCCTGGAGCAGGCATCAAGGATGTATTCAAATGCACTTTGAGGTGGGAAAGCAAGGAGTGAGAGCAATACAGGTGGCACCTTTGCGAAGCTTACCATGCGCAGAAGAGATCCAGCAGCATCATTCATTTGTGGCTCTTCGCCTGTGGGAGCAGAGTCCAATCATTCGTGCACTGAAAACTGGGCAGCCGGACGGCCTGGAGCAGCCATCAAGGATGTATTCAAATGCACTTTGAGGTGGGAAAGCAAGGAGTGAGAGCAATACAGGTGGCACCGTTGTGAAGCTTACCGTGTGCAGGAGAGGTCCAGCAGCAACTTTCAGTCCTGGCTCTTCGCCTGTCGGAGCGGAGTCCAAACATTCGTGCCCTGAAACCTGGGCAGCCGGCCAGCCTGGAGCAGGCATCAAGGATGTATTCAAATGCACTTTGAGGTGGGAAAGCAAGGAGTGAGAGCAATACAGGTGGCACCGTTGCGAAGCTTACCATGTGCAGAAGAGGTCCAGCAGCACTTTTCATTCCTGGCCCTCTCCCTGTGGTAGGAGAGTCCAATCATTCGTGCACTGAAAACTGGGCAGCCTTACGGCCTGGAGCAGGCATCAAGGATGTATTCAAATGCACTTTGAGGTGGAAAAGCAAGGAGTGAGAGCAATACAGGTGGCACCTTTGCGAAGCTTACCATGTGCAGAAGAGATCCAGCAGCATCATTCATTTGTGGCTCTTCGCCTGTGGGAGCAGAGTCCAATCATTCGTGCACTGAAAACTGGGCAGCCGGACGGCCTGGAGCGGGCATCAAGGATGTATTCAAATGCACTTTGAGGTGGGAAACAAGGAGTGAGACCAATGCAGGTGGCAACTTTGCAAAGCTTACCGTGTGCAGAAGAGATCCAGCAGCATCTTTCAGTCCTGGCACTTCGCCTGTGGCAGCAGAGTCCAATCATTCGTGCGCTGAAAACTGGGCAGCCGGACGGCCTGGAGCAGGCATCAAGGATGTATTCAAATGCCCTTTGAGGTGGGAAAGCAAGAAGTGAGAGCAATACAGGTGGCACCGTTGCAAAGCTTTCTGTGTGCAGGAGAGGTCCAGCAGCATCTTTCAGTCCTGGCACTTCGCCTGTGTAAGCAGAGTCCAATCATTCGTGCACTGAAAACTGGGCAGCCGGACAGCCTGGAGCAGGCATCATGGATGTATTCAAATGCACTTTGAGGTGGGAAAGCAAGGAGTGAGAGCAATACAGGTGGCACCGTTGCGAAGCTTACCATGTGCAGAAGAGATCCAGCAGCATCATTCATTTGTGGCTCTTCGCCTGTGGGAGCAGAGTCCAATCATTCGTGCACTGACAACTGGGCAGCCGGACGGCCTGGGGCAGGCATCAAGGATGTATTCAAATGCACTTTGAGGTGGGAAATCAAGGAGTGAGAGCAATACAGGTGGCACCGTTGCGAAGCTTACCGTGTACAGGAGAGGTCCAGCAGCAACTTTCAGTCCTGGCTCTTCGCCTGTGGGAGCAGAGTCCAATCATTCGTGCACTGAAAACTGGGCAGCCGGACAGCCTGGAGCAGGCATCATGGATGTATTCAAATGCACTTTGAGGTGGGAAAGCAAGGAGTGAGAGCAATACAGGTGGCACCTTTGCGAAGCTTACCATGTGCAGAAGAGATCCAGCAGCATCATTCATTTGTGGCTCTTCGCCTGTGGGAGCAGAGTCCAATCATTCGTGCACTGAAAACTGGGCAGCCGGACGGCCTGGAGCAGGCATCAAGAATGTATTCAAATGCACTTTGAGGTGGGAAACAAGGAGTGAGACCAATGCAGGTGGCACCGTTGCGAAGCTTACAGTGTGCAGAACAGATCCAGCAGCATGCTTTAGCACTGGCCCTTCGCCTGTGGCAGGAGAGTCCAATCATTCGTGCACTGAAAACTGGGCAGCCGGACGGCCTGGAGCAGGCATCAAGGATGTATTCAAATGCACTTTGAGGTTGGAAACAAGGAGTGAGACCAATGCAGGTGGCAACTTTGCAAAGCTTACCATGTGCAGAAGAGGTCCAGCAGCACTTTTCATTCCTGGCCCTTTCCCGGTGGGAGCAGAGTGCAATCATTCGTGCACTGAAAACTGGGCAGCCGGACGGCATGGAGCAGGCATCAAGGATGTATTCAAATGCACTTTGAGTTGGGAAACAAGGAGTGAGACCAATGCAGGTGGCACCGTTGCGAAGCTTACCGTATGCAGAAGAGATCCAGCAGCATCTTTCAGTCCTGGCTCTTCGCCTGTGGGAGCAGAGTGCAATCACTCGTGCACTGAAAACTGGGCAGCCGGACGGCATGGAGCAGGCATCAAGGATGTATTCAAATGCACTTTGAGGTGGGAAAGCAAGGAGTGAGAGCAATACAGGTGGCACCGTTGCGAAGCTTACCATGTGCAGAAGAGGTCCAGCAGCATGTTTCATTCCTGGCCCTCTCCCTGTGGTAGGAGAGTCCAATCATTCGTGCACTGAAAACTGGGCAGCCTTACGGCCTGGAGCAGGCATCAAGGATGTATTCAAATGCACTTTGAGGTGGAAAAGCAAGGAGTGAGAGCAATACAGGTGGCACCGTTGCAAAGTTTTCCGTGTGCAGAAGAGGTCCAGCAGCATCTTTCAGTCCTGGCACTTCGCCTGTGGCAGCACAGTCCAATCATTCGTGCACTGAAAACTGGGCAGCAGGACGGCCTGGAGCAGGCATCAAGGATGTATTCAAATGCACTTTGAGGTGGGAAAGCAAGGAGTGAGAGCAATACAGGTGGCACCTTTGCGAAGCTTACCATGTGCAGAGGAGATCCAGCAGCATCATTCATTTGTGGCTCTTCGCCTGTGGGAGCAGAGTCCAATCATTCGTGCACCGAAAACTGGGCAGCCGGACGGCCTGGGGCAGGCATCAAGGATGTATAAAAATGCACTTTGAGGTGGGAAAGAAATGAGTGAGAGCAATACAGGTGGCACCGTTGCGAAGCTTACCGTGTGCAGAACAGATCCAGCAGCATGTTTTAGCACTGGCTCTTCGCCTGTGGCAGCAGAGTCCAATCATTCGTGCACTGAAAACTGGCCAGCCGGACGGCATGGAGCAGGCATCAAGGATGTATTCAAATGCACTTTGAGGTGGGAAAGCAAGGAGTGAGAGCAATACAGGTGGCACCGTTGCGAAGCTTACCATGTGCAGAAGAGGTCCAGCAGCAGTTTTCATTCCTGGCCCTCTCCCTGTGGTAGGAGAGTCCAATCATTCGTGCACTGAAAACTGGGCAGCCTTACGGCCTGGAGCAGGCATCAAGGATGTATTCAAATGCTCTTTGAGGTGCAAAAGCAAGGAGTGAGAGCAATACAGGTGGCACCTTTGCGAAGCTTACCATGTGCAGAAGAGATCCAGCAGCATCATTCATTTGTGGCTCTTCGCCTGTGGGAGCAGAGTCCAATCATTCGTGCACTGAAAACTGGGCAGCCGGACGGCCTGGAGCGGGCATCAAGGATGTATTCAAATGCCCTTTGAGGTGGGAAACAAGGAGTGAGACCAATGCAGGTGGCAACTTTGCAAAGCTTACCGTGTGCAGAAGAGATCCAGCAGCATCTTTCAGTCCTGGCACTTCGCCTGTGGCAGCAGAGTCCAATCATTCGTGCGCTGAAAACTGGGCAGCCGGACGGCCTGGAGCAGGCATCAAGGATGTATTCAAATGCCCTTTGAGGTGGGAAAGCAAGAAGTGAGAGCAATACAGGTGGCACCGTTGCAAAGCTTTCTGTGTGCAGAAGAGGTCCAGCAGCATCTTTCAGTCCTGGCACTTCGCCTGTGTAAGCAGAGTCCAATCATTCGTGCACTGAAAACTGGGCAGCCGGACAGCCTGGAGCAGGCATCAAGGATGTATTCAAATGCACTTTGAGGTGGGAAAGCAAGGAGTGAGAGCAATACAGGTGGCACCTTTGCGAAGCTTACCATGTGCAGAAGAGATCCAGCAGCATCATTCATTTGTGGCTCTTCGCCTGAGGGAGCAGAGTCCAATCATTCGTGCACTGAAAACTGGGCAGCCGGACGGCCTGGAGCAGGCATCAAGGATGTATTCAAATGCACTTTGAGGTGGGAAATCAAGGAGTGAGAGCAATACAGGTGGCACCGTTGCGAAGCTTACCGCGTGCAGGAGAGGTCCAGCACCAACTTTCAGTCCTGGCTCTTCGCCTGTGGGAGCAGAGTCCAATCATTCGTGCACTGAAAACTGGGCAGCCGGCCAGCCTGGAGCAGGCATCATGGATGTATTCAAATGCACTTTGAGGTGGGAAAGCAAGGAGTGAGAGCAATACAGGTGGCACCTTTGCGAAGCTTACCATGTGCAGAAGAGATCAGCAGCATCATTCATTTGTGGCTCTTCGCCTGTGGGAGCAGAGTCCAATCATTCGTGCACTGAAAACTGGGCAGCTGGACGGCCTGGAGCAGGCATCAAGGATGTATTCAAATGCACTTTGAGGTGGGAAAGCAAGGACTGAGACCAATGCAGGTGGCACCGTTGCGAAGCTTACAGTGTGCAGAACAGATCCAGCAGCATGTTTTAGCACTGGCCCTTCGCCTGTGGCAGGAGAGTCCAATCATTCGTGCACTGAAAACTGGGCAGCCGGACGGCCTGGAGCAGGCATCAAGGATGTATTCAAATGCACTTTGAGGTTGGAAACAAGGAGTGAGACCAATGCAGGTGGCAACTTTGCAAAGCTTACCATGTGCAGAAGAGGTCCAGCAGCACTTTTCATTCCTGGCCCTTTCCCTGTGGAAGCAGAGTGCAATCATTCGTGCACTGAAAACTGGGCAGCCGGACGGCGTGGAGCAGGCATCAAGGATGTATTCAAATGCACTTTGAGGTGGGAAATCAAGGAGTGAGAGCAATACAGGTGGCACCGTTGCGAAGCTTCCCGTGTGCAGGAGAGGTCCAGCAGCAACTTTCAGTCCTGGCTCTTCGCCTGTCGGAGCGGAGTCCAAACATTCGTGCCCTGAAACCTGGACAGCCGGCCAGCCTGGAGCAGGCATCAAGGATGTATTCAAATGCACTTTGAGGTGGGAAAGCAAGGAGTGAGAGCAATACAGGTGGCACCGTTGCGAAGCTTACCATGTGCAGGAGAGGTTCAGCAGCATCTTTCAGTCCTGGCTCTTCGCCTGTGGGAGCAGAGTCCAATCATTCGTGCACTGAAAACTGGGCGGCCGGACGGCCTGGAGCAGGCATCAAGGATGTATTCAAATGCACTTTGAGGTGGGAAAGCAAGGAGTGAGAGCAATACAGGTGGCACCTTTGCGAAGCTTACCATGTGCAGAAGAGATCCAGCAGCATCATTCAGTCCTGGCACTTCGCCTGTGGGAGCTGAGTCCAATCATTCGTGCACTGAAAACTGGGCAGCTGGACGGCCTGGAGCAGGCATCAAGGATGTATTCAAATGCACTTTGAGGTGGGAAACAAGGACTGAGACCAATGCAGGTGGCACCGTTGTGAAGCTTACCGTATGCAGAAGATATCCAGCAGCATCTTTCAGTCCTGGCTCTTCGCCTGTGGGAGCAGAGTCCAATAATTCGTGCACTGAAAATTGGGCAGCCAGACGGCCTGGAGCAGGCATCAAGGATGTATTCAAATGCACTTTGAGGTGGGAAAGCAAGGAGTGAGAGCAATACAGGTGGCACCTTTGCGAAGCTTTCTGTGTGCAGAAGAGATCCAGCAGCATCATTCATTTGTGGCTCTTCGCCTGTGGGAGCAGAGTCCAATCATTCGTGCACTGAAAACTGGGCAGCCGGACGGCCTGGAGCAGCCATCAAGGATGTATTCAAATGCACTTTGAGGTGGGAAAGCAAGGAGTGAGAGCAATACAGGTGGCACCGTTGCGAAGCTTACCGTGTGCAGGAGAGGTCCAGCAGCAACTTTCAGTCCTGGCTCTTCGCCTGTCGGAGCGGAGTCCAAACATTCGTGCCCTGAAACCTGGGCAGCCGGCCAGCCTGGAGCAGGCATCAAGGATGTATTCAAATGCACTTTGAGGTGGGAAAGCAAGGAGTGAGAGCAATACAGGTGGCACCGTTGCGAAGCTTACCATGTGCAGAAGAGGTCCAGCAGCACTTTTCATTCCTGGCCCTCTCCCTGTGGTAGGAGAGTCCAATCATTCGTGCACTGAAAACTGGGCAGCCTTACGGCCTGGAGCAGGCATCAAGGATGTATTCAAATGCACTTTGAGGTGGAAAAGCAAGGAGTGAGAGCAATACAGGTGGCACCTTTGCGAAGCTTACCATGTGCAGAAGAGATCCAGCAGCATCATTCATTTGTGGCTCTTCGCCTGTGGCAGGAGAGTCCAATCATTCGTGCACTGAAAACTGGGCAGCCGGACGGCCTGGAGCGGGCATCAAGGATGTATTCAAATGCACTTTGAGGTGGGAAACAAGGAGTGAGACCAATGCAGGTGGCAACTTTGCAAAGCTTACCGTGTGCAGAAGAGATCCAGCAGCATCTTTCAGTCCTGGCACTTCGCCTGTGGCAGCAGAGTCCAATCATTCGTGCGCTGAAAACTGGGCAGCCGGACGGCCTGGAGCAGGCATCAAGGATGTATTCAAATGCCCTTTGAGGTGGGAAAGCAAGAAGTGAGAGCAATACAGGTGGCACCGTTGCAAAGCTTTCAGTGTGCAGGAGAGGTCCAGCAGCATCTTTCAGTCCTGGCACTTCGCCTGTGTAAGCAGAGTCCAATCATTCGTGCACTGAAAACTGGGCAGCCGGACAGCCTGGAGCAGGCATCATGGATGTATTCAAATGCACTTTGAGGTGGGAAAGCAAGGAGTGAGAGCAATACAGGTGGCACCGTTGCGAAGCTTACCATGTGCAGAAGAGATCCAGCAGCATCATTCATTTGTGGCTCTTCGCCTGTGGGAGCAGAGTCCAATCATTCGTGCACTGACAACTGGGCAGCCGGACGGCCTGGGGCAGGCATCAAGGATGTATTCAAATGCACTTTGAGGTGGGAAATCAAGGAGTGAGAGCAATACAGGTGGCACCGTTGCGAAGCTTACCGTGTACAGGAGAGGTCCAGCAGCAACTTTCAGTCCTGGCTCTTCGCCTGTGGGAGCAGAGTCCAATCATTCGTGCACTGAAAACTGGGCAGCCGGACAGCCTGGAGCAGGCATCATGGATGTATTCAAATGCACTTTGAGGTGGGAAAGCAAGGAGTGAGAGCAATACAGGTGGCACCTTTGCGAAGCTTACCATGTGCAGAAGAGATCCAGCAGCATCATTCATTTGTGGCTCTTCGCCTGTGGGAGCAGAGTCCAATCATTCGTGCACTGAAAACTGGGCAGCCGGACGGCCTGGAGCAGGCATCAAGAATGTATTCAAATGCACTTTGAGGTGGGAAACAAGGAGTGAGACCAATGCAGGTGGCACCGTTGCGAAGCTTACAGTGTGCAGAACAGATCCAGCAGCATGCTTTAGCACTGGCCCTTCGCCTGTGGCAGGAGAGTCCAATCATTCGTGCACTGAAAACTGGGCAGCCGGACGGCCTGGAGCAGGCATCAAGGATGTATTCAAATGCACTTTGAGGTTGGAAACAAGGAGTGAGACCAATGCAGGTGGCAACTTTGCAAAGCTTACCATGTGCAGAAGAGGTCCAGCAGCACTTTTCATTCCTGGCCCTTTCCCGGTGGGAGCAGAGTGCAATCATTCGTGCACTGAAAACTGGGCAGCCGGACGGCATGGAGCAGGCATCAAGGATGTATTCAAATGCACTTTGAGTTGGGAAACAAGGAGTGAGACCAATGCAGGTGGCACCGTTGCGAAGCTTACCGTATGCAGAAGAGATCCAGCAGCATCTTTCAGTCCTGGCTCTTCGCCTGTGGGAGCAGAGTGCAATCACTCGTGCACTGAAAACTGGGCAGCCGGACGGCATGGAGCAGGCATCAAGGATGTATTCAAATGCACTTTGAGGTGGGAAAGCAAGGAGTGAGAGCAATACAGGTGGCACCGTTGCGAAGCTTACCATGTGCAGAAGAGGTCCAGCAGCATGTTTCATTCCTGGCCCTCTCCCTGTGGTAGGAGAGTCCAATCATTCGTGCACTGAAAACTGGGCAGCCTTACGGCCTGGAGCAGGCATCAAGGATGTATTCAAATGCACTTTGAGGTGGAAAAGCAAGGAGTGAGAGCAATACAGGTGGCACCGTTGCAAAGTTTTCCGTGTGCAGAAGAGGTCCAGCAGCATCTTTCAGTCCTGGCACTTCGCCTGTGGCAGCACAGTCCAATCATTCGTGCACTGAAAACTGGGCAGCAGGACGGCCTGGAGCAGGCATCAAGGATGTATTCAAATGCACTTTGAGGTGGGAAAGCAAGGAGTGAGAGCAATACAGGTGGCACCTTTGCGAAGCTTACCATGTGCAGAGGAGATCCAGCAGCATCATTCATTTGTGGCTCTTCGCCTGTGGGAGCAGAGTCCAATCATTCGTGCACCGAAAACTGGGCAGCCGGACGGCCTGGGGCAGGCATCAAGGATGTATAAAAATGCACTTTGAGGTGGGAAAGAAATGAGTGAGAGCAATACAGGTGGCACCGTTGCGAAGCTTACCGTGTGCAGAACAGATCCAGCAGCATGTTTTAGCACTGGCTCTTCGCCTGTGGCAGCAGAGTCCAATCATTCGTGCACTGAAAACTGGCCAGCCGGACGGCATGGAGCAGGCATCAAGGATGTATTCAAATGCACTTTGAGGTGGGAAAGCAAGGAGTGAGAGCAATACAGGTGGCACCGTTGCGAAGCTTACCATGTGCAGAAGAGGTCCAGCAGCAGTTTTCATTCCTGGCCCTCTCCCTGTGGTAGGAGAGTCCAATCATTCGTGCACTGAAAACTGGGCAGCCTTACGGCCTGGAGCAGGCATCAAGGATGTATTCAAATGCACTTTGAGGTGCAAAAGCAAGGAGTGAGAGCAATACAGGTGGCACCTTTGCGAAGCTTACCATGTGCAGAAGAGATCCAGCAGCATCATTCATTTGTGGCTCTTCGCCTGTGGGAGCAGAGTCCAATCATTCGTGCACTGAAAACTGGGCAGCCGGACGGCCTGGAGCGGGCATCAAGGATGTATTCAAATGCCCTTTGAGGTGGGAAACAAGGAGTGAGACCAATGCAGGTGGCAACTTTGCAAAGCTTACCGTGTGCAGAAGAGATCCAGCAGCATCTTTCAGTCCTGGCACTTCGCCTGTGGCAGCAGAGTCCAATCATTCGTGCGCTGAAAACTGGGCAGCCGGACGGCCTGGAGCAGGCATCAAGGATGTATTCAAATGCCCTTTGAGGTGGGAAAGCAAGAAGTGAGAGCAATACAGGTGGCACCGTTGCAAAGCTTTCTGTGTGCAGAAGAGGTCCAGCAGCATCTTTCAGTCCTGGCACTTCGCCTGTGTAAGCAGAGTCCAATCATTCGTGCACTGAAAACTGGGCAGCCGGACAGCCTGGAGCAGGCATCAAGGATGTATTCAAATGCACTTTGAGGTGGGAAAGCAAGGAGTGAGAGCAATACAGGTGGCACCTTTGCGAAGCTTACCATGTGCAGAAGAGATCCAGCAGCATCATTCATTTGTGGCTCTTCGCCTGAGGGAGCAGAGTCCAATCATTCGTGCACTGAAAACTGGGCAGCCGGACGGCCTGGAGCAGGCATCAAGGATGTATTCAAATGCACTTTGAGGTGGGAAATCAAGGAGTGAGAGCAATACAGGTGGCACCGTTGCGAAGCTTACCGCGTGCAGGAGAGGTCCAGCACCAACTTTCAGTCCTGGCTCTTCGCCTGTGGGAGCAGAGTCCAATCATTCGTGCACTGAAAACTGGGCAGCCGGCCAGCCTGGAGCAGGCATCATGGATGTATTCAAATGCACTTTGAGGTGGGAAAGCAAGGAGTGAGAGCAATACAGGTGGCACCTTTGCGAAGCTTACCATGTGCAGAAGAGATCCAGCAGCATCATTCATTTGTGGCTCTTCGCCTGTGGGAGCAGAGTCCAATCATTCGTGCACTGAAAACTGGGCAGCTGGACGGCCTGGAGCAGGCATCAAGGATGTATTCAAATGCACTTTGAGGTGGGAAAGCAAGGACTGAGACCAATGCAGGTGGCACCGTTGCGAAGCTTACAGTGTGCAGAACAGATCCAGCAGCATGTTTTAGCACTGGCCCTTCGCCTGTGGCAGGAGAGTCCAATCATTCGTGCACTGAAAACTGGGCAGCCGGACGGCCTGGAGCAGGCATCAAGGATGTATTCAAATGCACTTTGAGGTTGGAAACAAGGAGCGAGACCAATGCAGGTGGCAACTTTGCAAAGCTTACCATGTGCAGAAGAGGTCCAGCAGCACTTTTCATTCCTGGCCCTTTCCCTGTGGAAGCAGAGTGCAATCATTCGTGCACTGAAAACTGGGCAGCCGGACGGCGTGGAGCAGGCATCAAGGATGTATTCAAATGCACTTTGAGGTGGGAAATCAAGGAGTGAGAGCAATACAGGTGGCACCGTTGCGAAGCTTCCCGTGTGCAGGAGAGGTCCAGCAGCAACTTTCAGTCCTGGCTCTTCGCCTGTCGGAGCGGAGTCCAAACATTCGTGCCCTGAAACCTGGACAGCCGGCCAGCCTGGAGCAGGCATCAAGGATGTATTCAAATGCACTTTGAGGTGGGAAAGCAAGGAGTGAGAGCAATACAGGTGGCACCGTTGCGAAGCTTACCATGTGCAGGAGAGGTTCAGCAGCATCTTTCAGTCCTGGCTCTTCGCCTGTGGGAGCAGAGTCCAATCATTCGTGCACTGAAAACTGGGCGGCCGGACGGCCTGGAGCAGGCATCAAGGATGTATTCAAATGCACTTTGAGGTGGGAAAGCAAGGAGTGAGAGCAATACAGGTGGCACCTTTGCGAAGCTTACCATGTGCAGAAGAGATCCAGCAGCATCATTCAGTCCTGGCACTTCGCCTGTGGGAGCTGAGTCCAATCATTCGTGCACTGAAAACTGGGCAGCTGGACGGCCTGGAGCAGGCATCAAGGATGTATTCAAATGCACTTTGAGGTGGGAAACAAGGACTGAGACCAATGCAGGTGGCACCGTTGTGAAGCTTACCGTATGCAGAAGATATCCAGCAGCATCTTTCAGTCCTGGCTCTTCGCCTGTGGGAGCAGAGTCCAATAATTCGTGCACTGAAAATTGGGCAGCCAGACGGCCTGGAGCAGGCATCAAGGATGTATTCAAATGCACTTTGAGGTGGGAAAGCAAGGAGTGAGAGCAATACAGGTGGCACCTTTGCGAAGCTTTCTGTGTGCAGAAGAGATCCAGCAGCATCATTCATTTGTGGCTCTTCGCCTGTGGGAGCAGAGTCCAATCATTCGTGCACTGAAAACTGGGCAGCCGGACGGCCTGGAGCAGCCATCAAGGATGTATTCAAATGCACTTTGAGGTGGGAAAGCAAGGAGTGAGAGCAATACAGGTGGCACCGTTGCGAAGCTTACCGTGTGCAGGAGAGGTCCAGCAGCAACTTTCAGTCCTGGCTCTTCGCCTGTCGGAGCGGAGTCCAAACATTCGTGCCCTGAAACCTGGGCAGCCGGCCAGCCTGGAGCAGGCATCAAGGATGTATTCAAATGCACTTTGAGGTGGGAAAGCAAGGAGTGAGAGCAATACAGGTGGCACCGTTGCGAAGCTTACCATGTGCAGAAGAGGTCCAGCAGCACTTTTCATTCCTGGCCCTCTCCCTGTGGTAGGAGAGTCCAATCATTCGTGCACTGAAAACTGGGCAGCCTTACGGCCTGGAGCAGGCATCAAGGATGTATTCAAATGCACTTTGAGGTGGAAAAGCAAGGAGTGAGAGCAATACAGGTGGCACCTTTGCGAAGCTTACCATGTGCAGAAGAGATCCAGCAGCATCATTCATTTGTGGCTCTTCGCCTGTGGCAGGAGAGTCCAATCATTCGTGCACTGAAAACTGGGCAGCCGGACGGCCTGGAGCGGGCATCAAGGATGTATTCAAATGCACTTTGAGGTGGGAAACAAGGAGTGAGACCAATGCAGGTGGCAACTTTGCAAAGCTTACCGTGTGCAGAAGAGATCCAGCAGCATCTTTCAGTCCTGGCACTTCGCCTGTGGCAGCAGAGTCCAATCATTCGTGCGCTGAAAACTGGGCAGCCGGACGGCCTGGAGCAGGCATCAAGGATGTATTCAAATGCCCTTTGAGGTGGGAAAGCAAGAAGTGAGAGCAATACAGGTGGCACCGTTGCAAAGCTTTCTGTGTGCAGGAGAGGTCCAGCAGCATCTTTCAGTCCTGGCACTTCGCCTGTGTAAGCAGAGTCCAATCATTCGTGCACTGACAACTGGGCAGCCGGACGGCCTGGGGCAGGCATCAAGGATGTATTCAAATGCACTTTGAGGTGGGAAATCAAGGAGTGAGAGCAATACAGGTGGCACCGTTGCGAAGCTTACCGTGTGCAGGAGAGGTCCAGCAGCAACTTTCAGTCCTGGCTCTTCGCCTGTGGGAGCAGAGTCCTATCATTCGTGCACTGAAAACTGGGCAGCCGGACAGCCTGGAGCAGGCATCATGGATGTATTCAAATGCACTTTGAGGTGGGAAAGCAAGGAGTGAGAGCAATACAGGTGGCACCTTTGCGAAGCTTACCATGTGCAGAAGAGATCCAGCAGCATCATTCATTTGTGGCTCTTCGCCTGTGGGAGCAGAGTCCAATCATTCGTGCACTGAAAACTGGGCAGCCGGACGGCCTGGAGCAGGCATCAAGAATGTATTCAAATGCACTTTGAGGTGGGAAACAAGGAGTGAGACCAATGCAGGTGGCACCGTTGCGAAGCTTACAGTGTGCAGAACAGATCCAGCAGCATGTTTTAGCACTGGCCCTTCGCCTGTGGCAGGAGAGTCCAATCATTCGTGCACTGAAAACTGGGCAGCCGGACGGCCTGGAGCAGGCATCAAGGATGTATTCAAATGCACTTTGAGGTTGGAAACAAGGAGTGAGACCAATGCAGGTGGCAACTTTGCAAAGCTTACCATGTGCAGAAGAGGTCCAGCAGCACTTTTCATTCCTGGCCCTTTCCCGGTGGGAGCAGAGTGCAATCATTCGTGCACTGAAAACTGGGCAGCCGGACGGCATCGAGCAGGCATCAAGGATGTATTGAAATGCACTTTGAGTTGGGAAACAAGGAGTGAGACCAATGCAGGTGGCACCGTTGCGAAGCTTACCGTATGCAGAAGAGATCCAGCAGCATCTTTCAGTCCTGGCTCTTCGCCTGTGGGAGCAGAGTGCAATCATTCGTGCACTGAAAACTGGGCAGCCGGACGGCCTGGAGCAGGCATCAAGGATGTATTCAAATACACTTTGAGGTGGGAAAGCAAGGAGTGAGAGCAATACAGGTGGCACCGTTGCGAAGCTTACCATGTGCAGAAGAGGTCCAGCAGCATGTTTCATTCCTGGCCCTCTCCCTGTGGTAGGAGAGTCCAATCATTCGTGCACTGAAAACTGGGCAGCCTTACGGCCTGGAGCAGGCATCAAGGATGTATTCAAATGCACTTTGAGGTGGAAAAGCAAGGAGTGAGAGCAATACAGGTGGCACCTTTGCGAAGCTAACCATGTGCAGAAGAGATCCAGCAGCATCATTCATTTGTGGCTCTTCGCCTGAGGGAGCAGAGTCCAATCATTCGTGCACTGAAAACTGGGCAGCCGGACGGCCTGGAGCGGGCACCAAGGATGTATTCAAATGCCCTTTGAGGTGGGAAAGCAAGGAGTGAGAGCAATACAGGTGGCACCGTTGCAAAACTTTCTGTGTGCAGAAGAGGTCCAGCAGCATCTTTCAGTCCTGGCTCTTCGCCTGTGTAAGCAGAGTCCAATCATTCGTGCACTGAAAACTGGGCAGCCGGACGGCCTGGAGCAGGCATCAAGGATGTATTCAAATGCCCTTTGAGGTGGGAAAGCAAGGAGTGAGAGCAATACAGGTGGCACCGTTGCGAAGTTTACCGCGTGCAGAAGAGGTCCAGCAGCATCTTTCAGTCCTGGCCCTTCGCCTGGGGCAGCAGAGTCCAATCATTCGTGCACTGAAAACTGGGCAGCAGGACGGCCTGGAGCAGGCATCAAGGATGTATTCAAATGCACTTTGAGGTGGGAAAGCAAGGAGTGAGAGCAATAAAGGTGGCACCTTTGCGAAGCTTACCATGTGCAGAGGAGATCCAGCAGCATCATTCATTTGTGGCTCTTCGCCTGTGGGAGCAGAGTCCAATCATTCGTGCATCGAAAACTGGGCAGCCGGACGGCCTGGAGCAGGCATCAAGGATGTATTCAAATGCACTTTGAGGTGGGAAAGAAATGAGTGAGAGCAATACAGGTGGCACCGTTGCGAAGCTTACCGTGTGCAGAACAGATCCAGCAGCATGTTTTAGCACTGGCTCTTCGCCTGTGGCAGCAGAGTCCAATCATTCGTGCACTGAAAACTGGGCAGCCGGACGGCATGGAGCAGGCATCAAGGATGTATTCAAATGCACTTTGAGGTGGGAAAGCAAGGAGTGAGAGTAATACAGGTGGCACCGTTGCGAAGCTTACCATGTGCAGAAGAGGTCCAGCAGCACTTTTCATTCCTGGCCCTCTCCCTGTGGTAGGAGAGTCCAATCATTCGTGCAGTGAAAACTGGGCAGCCTTACGGCCTGGAGCAGGCATCAAGGATGTATTCAAATGCACTTTGAGGTGGAAAAGCAAGGAGTGAGAGCAATACAGGTGGCACCTTTGCGAAGCTTACCATGTGCAGAAGAGATCCAGCAGCATCATTCATTTGTGGCTCTTCGCCTGTGGGAGCAGAGTCCAATCATTCGTGCACTGAAAACTGGGCAGCCGGACGGCCTGGAGCGGGCATCAAGGATGTATTCAAATGCACTTTGAGGTGGGAAACAAGGAGTGAGACCAATGCAGGTGGCACCGTTTCGAAGCTTACCGTGTGCAGAAGAGATCCAGCAGCATCTTTCAGTCCTGGGTCTTCGCCTGTGGCAGCAGAGTCCAATCATTCGTGCGCTGAAAACTGGGCAGCCGGACAGCCTGGAGCAGGCATCAAGGATGTATTCAAATGCCCTTTGAGGTGGGAAAGCAAGAAGTGAGAGCAATACAGGTGGCACCGTTGCAAAGCTTTCTGTGTGCAGAAGAGGTCCAGCAGCATCTTTCAGTCCTGGCACTTCGCCTGTGTAAGCAGAGTCCAATCATTCGTGCACTGAAAACTGGGCAGCCGGACAGCCTGGAGCAGGCATCAAGGATGTATTCAAATGCACTTTGAGGTGGGAAAGCAAGGAGTGAGAGCAATACAGGTGGCACCGTTGCGAAGCTTACCATGTGCAGAAGAGATCCAGCAGCATCATTCATTTGTGGCTCTTCTCCTGTGGGAGCAGAGTCCAATCATTCGTGCACTGAAAACTGGGCAGCCGGACGGCCTGGAGCAGGCATCAAGGATGTATTCAAATGCACTTTGAGGTGGGAAATCAAGGAGTGAGAGCAATACAGGTGGCACCGTTGCGAAGCTTACCGTGTGCAGGAGAGGTCCAGCACCAACTTTCAGTCCTGGCTCTTCGCCTGTGGGAGCAGAGTCCAATCATTCGTGCACTGAAAACTGGGCAGCCGGACAGCCTGGAGCAGGCATCATGGATGTATTCAAATGCACTTTGAGGTGGGAAAGGAAGAAGTGAGAGCAATACAGGTGGCACCTTTGCGAAGCTTACCATGTGCAGAAGAGATCCAGCAGCATCATTCATTTGTGGCTCTTCGCCTGTGGGAGCAGAGTCCAATCATTCGTGCACTGAAAACTGGGCAGCCGGACGGCCTGGAGCAGGCATCAAGGATGTATTCAAATGCACTTTGAGGTGGGAAACAAGGAGTGAGACCAATGCAGGTGGCACCGTTGCGAAGCTTACAGTGTGCAGAACAGATCCAGCAGCATGTTTTAGCACTGGCCCTTCGCCTGTGGCAGGAGAGTCCAATCATTCGTGCACTGAAAACTGGGCAGCCGGACGGCCTGGAGCAGGCATCAAGGATGTATTCAAATGCACTTTGAGGTTGGAAACAAGGAGTGAGACCAATGCAGGTGGCACCTTTGCAAAGCTTACCATGTGCAGAAGAGTTCCAGCAGCACTTTTCATTCCTGGCCCTTTCCCTGTGGAAGCAGAGTGCAATCATTCGTGCACTGAAAACTGGGCAGCCGGACGGCCTGGAGCAGGCATCAAGGATGTATTCAAATGCACTTTGAGTTGGGAAACAAGGAGTGAGACCAATACAGGTGGCACCGTTGCGAAGCTTACCGTATGCAGAAGAGATCCAGCAGCATCTTTCAGTCCTGGCTCTTCGCAGGGGGAGCAGAGTGCAATCATTCGTGCACTGAAAACTGGGCGGCCGGACGGCATGGAGCAGGCATCAAGGATGTATTCAAATGCACTTTGAGGTGGGAAAGCAAGGAGTGAGAGCAATACAGGTGGCACCGTTGCGAAGCTTACCATGTGCAGAAGAGGTCCAGCAGCACTTTTCATTCTTGGCCCTCTCCCTGTGGTAGGAGAGTCCAATCATTCGTGCACTGAAAACTGGGCAGCCTTACGGCCTGGAGCAGGCATCAAGGATGTATTCAAATGCACTTTGAGGTGGAAAAGCAAGGAGTGAGAGCAATACAGGTGGCACCGTTGCGAAGCTAACCATGTGCAGAAGAGATCCAGCAGCATCATTCATTTGTGGCTCTTCGCCTGTGGGAGCAGAGTCCAAACATTCGTGCACTGAAAACTGGGCAGCCTAACGGCCTGGAGCGGGCATCAAGGATGTATTCAAATGCCCTTTGAGGTGGGAAAGCAAGAAGTGAGAGCAATACAGGTGGCATTGTTGCAAAGCTTTCTGTGTGCAGAAGAGTTCCAGCAGCATCTTTCAGTCCTGGCTCTTCGCCTGTGTAAGCAGAGTCCAATCATTCGTGCACTGAAAACTGGGCAGCAGGACGGCCTGGAGCAGGCATCAAGGATGTATTCAAATGCACTTTGAGGTGGGAAAGCAAGGAGTGAGAGCAATACAGGTGGCACCTTTGCGAAGCTTACCATGTGCAGAAGAGATCCAGCAGCATCATTCATTTGTGGCTCTTCGCCTGTGGGAGCAGAGTCCAATCATTCGTGCACTGAAAACTGGGCAGCCGGACGGCCTGGAGCAGGCATCAAGGATGTATTCAAATGCACTTTGAGGTGGGAAATCAAGGAGTGAGAGCAATACAGGTGGCACCGTTGCGAAGCTTACCGTGTGCAGGAGAGGTCCAGCACCAACTTTCAGTCCTGGCTCTTCGCCTGTCGGAGCGGAGTCCAAACATTCGTGCCCTGAAACCTGGGCAGCCGGACGGCCTGGAGCAGGCATCAAGGATGTATTCAAATGCGCTTTGAGGTATGAAAGCAAGGAGTGAGAGCAATACAGGTGGCACCGTTGCGAAGCTTACCATGTGCAGGAGAGGTTCAGCAGCATCTTTCAGTCCTGGCTCTTCGCCTGTGGGAGCAGAGTCCAGTCATTCGTGCACTGAAAACTGGGGTGCCGGACGGCCTGGAGCAGGCATCAAGGATGCATTCAAATGCACTTTGAGGTGGGAAAGCAAGGAGTGAGAGCAATACAGGTGGCACCTTTACGAAGCTTACCATGTGCAGAAGAGATCCAGCAGCATCATTCATTTGTGGCTCTTTGCCTGTGGGAGCAGAGTCCAATCATTCGTGCACTGAAAACTGGGCAGCTGGACGGCCTGGAGCAGGCATCAAGGATGTATTCAAATGCACTTTGAGGTGGGAAACAAGGACTGAGACCAATGCAGGTGGCACCTTTGCGAAGCTTGCCGTGTGCAGAACAGATCCAGCAGCATGTTTTAGCACTGGCTCTTCCCTGTGGCAGCAGAGTCCAATCATTCGTGCACTGAAAACTGGGCAGCCGGCCGGCCTGGAGCAGGCATCAAGGATGTATTCAAATGCACTTTGAGGTTGGAAACAAGGAGTGAGACCAATGGAGGTGGCAACTTTGCAAAGCTTACCATGTGCAGAAGAGGTCCAGCAGCACTTTTCATTCCTGGCCCTTTCCCTGCGGAAGCAGAGTGCAATCATTCGTGCACTGAAAAGTGGGCGGCCGGACGGCCTGGAGCAGGCATCAAGGATGTATTCAAATGCCCGTTGAGGTGGGAAAGCAAGGAGTGAGAGCAATACAGGTGTCACCGTTGCAAAGCTTACCGTATGCAGAAGAGATCCAGCAGCATCTTTCAGTCCTGGCTCTTCGCCTGTGGGAGCAGAGTCCAATCATTCGTGCACTGAAAATTGGGCAGCCGGACGGCCTGGAGCAGGCATCAAGGATGTATTCAAATGCACTTTGAGGTGGGAAAGCAAGGAGTGAGAGCAATACAGGTGGCACCTTTGCAAAGCTTACCATGTGCAGAAGAGGTCCAGCAGCACTTTTCATTCCTGGCCCTTTCCCTGTGGAAGCAGAGTCCAATCATTCGTGCACTGAAAATTGGGCAGCCGGACGGCCTGGAGCAGGCATCAAGGATGTATTCAAATGCACTTTGAGGTGGGAAATCAAGGAGTGAGAGCAATACAGGTGGCACCGTTGCGAAGCTTACCGTGTGCAGGAGAGGTCCAGCAGCAACTTTCAGTCCTGGCTCTTCGCCTGTCGGAGCGGAGTCCAAACATTCGTGCCCTGAAACCTGGGCAGCCGGCCGGCCTGGAGCAGGCATCAAGGATGTATTCAAATGCACTTTGAGGTGGGAAATCAAGGAGTGAGAGCAATACAGGTGGCACCGTTGCAAAGCTTTCCGTGTGCAGAAGAGGTCCAGCAGCATCTTTCAGTCCTGGCACTTCGCCTGTGGCAGCACAGTCCAATCATTCGTGCACTGAAAACTGGGCAGCAGGACGGCCTGGAGCAGGCATCAAGGATGTATTCAAATGCCCTTTGAGGTGGGAAAGCAAGGAGTGAGAGCAATACAGGTGGCACCGTTGCGAAGTTTACCGCGTGCAGAAGAGGTCCAGCAGCATCTTTCTCTCCTGGCACTTCGCCTGTGGGAGCAGAGTGCAATCATTCCTGCACTGAAAACTTGGCAGCCGGCCAGCCTGGAGCAGGCATCAAGGATGTATTCAAATGCACTTTGAGGTGGGAAATCAAGGAGTGAGAGCAATACAGGTGGCACCGTTGCAAAGCTTTCCGTGTGCAGAAGAGGTCCAGCAGCATCTTTCAGTCCTGGCACTTCGCCTGTGGCAGCACAGTCCAATCATTCGTGCACTGAAAACTGGGCAGCAGGACGGCCTGGAGCAGGCATCAAGGATGTATTCAAATGCCCTTTGAGGTGGGAAAGCAAGGAGTGAGAGCAATAAAGGTGGCACCTTTGCGAAGCTTACCATGTGCAGAGGAGATCCAGCAGCATCATTCATTTGTTTCTCTTTGCCTGTGGGAGCAGAGTCAAATCATTCGTGCACCGAAAACTGGGCAGACGGACGGCCTGGGGCAGGCATCAAGGATGTATTCAAATGCACTTTGAGGTGGGAAAGAAATGACTGAGAGCAATACAGGTGGCACCGTTGCGAAGCTTACCGTGTGCAGAACAGATCCAGCAGCATGTTTTAGCACTGGCTCTTCGCCTGTGGCAGCAGAGTCCAATCATTCGTGCACTGAAAACTGGGCAGCCGGACGGCATGGAGCAGGCATCAAGGATGTATTCAAATGCACTTTGAGGTTGGAAACAAGGAGTGAGACCAATGCAGGTGGCAACTTTGCAAAGCTTACCATGTGCAGAAGAGGTCCAGCAGCACTTTTCATTCCTGGCCCTTTCCCTGTAGAAGCAGAGTGCAATCATTCGTGCACTGAAAATTGGGCAGCCGGACGGCCTGGAGCAGGCATCAAGGATGTATTCAAATGCACTTTGAGGTGGGAAAGCAAGGAGTGAGAGCAATACAGGTGGCACCGTTGCGAAGCTTACCATGTGCAGGAGAGGTTCAGCAGCAACTTTCAGTCCTGGCTCTTCGCCTGTCGGAGCGGAGTCCAAACATTCGTGCCCTGAAACCTGGGCAGCCGGCCAGCCTGGAGCAGGCATCAAGGATGTATTCAAATGCACTTTGAGGTGGGAAAGCAAGGAGTGAGAGCAATACAGGTGGCACCGTTGCGAAGCTTACCATGTGCAGGAGAGGTTTAGAAGCATCTTTCAGTCCTGGCTCTTCGTCTCTGGGAGCAGAGTCCAATCATTCGTGCACTGAAAACTGGGCAGCCGGACGGCCTGGAGCAGGCATCAAGGATGCATTCAAATGCACTTTGAGGTGGGAAAGCAAGGAGTGAGAGCAATACAGGTGGCACCGTTGCGAAGCTTACCATGTGCAGGAGAGGTTCAGCAGCATCTTTCAGTCCTGGCTCTTCGCCTGTGGGAGCAGAGTCCAATCATTCGTGCACTGAAAATTGGGCAGCCGGACGGCATGGAGCAGGCATCAAGGATGTATTCAAATGCACTTTGAGGTGGGAAAGCAAGGAGTGAGAGCAATACAGGTGGCACCGTTGCAAAGCTTACCATGTGCAGAAGAGGTCCAGCAGCACTTTTCATTCCTGGCCCTTTCCCTGTGGAAGCAGAGTCCAATCATTCGTGCACTGAAAATTGGGCTGCCGGACGGCCTGGAGCAGGCATCAAGGATGTATTCAAATGCCCTTTGAGGTGGGAAAGCAAGGAGTGAGAGCAATACAGGCGGCACCGTTGCGAAGCTTACCGTGTGCAGGAGAGGTCCAGCAGCAACTTTCAGTCCTGGCTCTTCGCCTGTCGGAGCGGAGTCCAAACATTCGTGCCCTGAAACCTGGGCAGCCGGCCAGCCTGGAGCAGGCATCAAGGATGTATTCAAATGCACTTTGAGGTGGGAAAGCAAGGAGTGAGAGCAATACAGGTGGCACCGTTGCGAAGCTTACCATGTGCAGAAGAGGTCCAGCAGCACTTTTCATTCCTGGCCCTCTCCCTGTGGTAGGAGAGTCCAATCATTCGTGCACTGAAAACTGGGCAGCCGGACGGCCTGGAGCAGGCATCAAGGATGTATTCAAATGCACTTTGAGGTGGGAAATCAAGGAGTGAGAGCAATACAGGTGGCACCGTTGCGAAGCTTACCGTGTGCAGGAGATGTCCAGCAGCAACTTTCAGTCCTGGCTCTTCGCCTGTCGGAGCGGAGTCCAAACATTCGTGCCCTGAAACCTGGGCAGCCGGCCAGCCTGGAGCAGGCATCAAGGATGTATTCAAATGCACTTTGAGGTGGGAAAGCAAGGAGTGAGAGCAATACAGGTGGCACCGTTGCGAAGCTTACCATGTGCAGAAGAGGTCCAGCAGCACTTTTCATTCCTGGCCCTCTCCCTGTGGTAGGAGAGTCCAATCATTCGTGCACTGAAAACTGGGCAGCCTTACGGCCTGGAGCAGGCATCAAGGATGTATTCAAATGCACTTTGAGGTGGAAAAGCAAGGAGTGAGAGCAATACAGGTGGCACCTTTGCGAAGCTTACCATGTGCAGAAGAGATCCAGCAGCATCATTCATTTGTGGCTCTTCGCCTGTGGGAGCAGAGTCCAATCATTCGTGCACTGAAAACTGGGCAGCCGGAAGGCCTGGAGCAGGAATCAAGGATATATTCAAATGCACTTTGAGGTGGGAAACAAGGAGTGAGACCAATGCAGGTGGCACCGTTGCGAAGCTTACCGTATGGAGAAGAGATCCAGCAGCATCTTTCAGTCCTGGCACTTCGCCTGTGGGAGCAGAGTGCAATCATTCGTGCACTGAAAATTTGGCAGCAGGCCAGCCTGGAGCAGGCATGAAGGATGTATTCAAATGCCCTTGGAGGTGGGAAAGCAAGGAGTGAGAGCAATAAAGGTGGCACCTTTGCAAAGCTTACCATGTGCAGAAGAGGTCCAGCAGCACTTTTCATTTCTGGCCCTTTCCCTGTGGAAGCAGAGTGCAATCATTCGTGCACTGAAAACTGGGCGGCCGGCCTGCCTGGAGCAGGCATCAAGGATGTATTCAAATGCCCGTTGAGGTGGGAAAGCAACGAGTGAGAGCAATACAGGTGTCACCGTTGCAAAGCTTACCGTATGCAGAAGAGATCCAGCAGCATCTTTCAGTCCTGGCTCTTCGCCTGTGGGAGCAGAGTCCAATCATTCGTGCACTGAAAATTGGGCAGCCGGACGGCCTGGAGCAGGCATCAAGGATGTATTCAAATGCACTTTGAGGTGGGAAAGCAAGGAGTGAGAGCAATACAGGTGGCACCGTTGCGAAGCTTACCATGTGCAGGAGAGGTTCAGAAGCATCTTTCAGTCCTGGCTCTTCGCCTGTGGGAGCAGAGTAAAATCATTCGTGCACTGAAAACTGGGCAGCCGGACGGCCTGGAGCAGGCATCATGGATGTATTCAAATGCACTTTGAGGTGGGAAAGCAAGGAGTGAGAGCAATACAGGTGGCACCTTTGCGAAGCTTACCATGTGCAGAAGAGATCCAGCAGCATCATTCATTTGTGGCTCTTCGCCTGTGGCAGGAGAGTCCAATCATTCGTGCACTGAAAACTGGGCAGCCGGACGGCCTGGAGCAGGCATCAAGGATGTATTCAAATGCACTTTGAGGTTGGAAACAAGGAGTGAGACCAATGCAGGTGGCACCGTTGCGAAGCTTGCCGTGTGCAGAACAGATCCAGCAGCATGTTTTAGCACTGGCTCTTCCCTGTGGCAGCAGAGTCCAATCATTCGTGCACTGAAAACTGGGCAGCCGGACGGCCTGGAGCAGGCATCAAGGATGTATTCAAATGCACTTTGAGGTTGGAAAAAAGGAGTGAGACCAATGCAGGTGGCACCTTTTCGAAGCTTACCATGTGCAGAAGAGGTCCAGCAGCACTTTTCATTCCTGGCCATCTCCCTGTGGTAGGAGAGTCCAATCATTCGTGCACTAAAAACTGGGCAGCCGGACGGCCTGGAGCAGGCATCAAGGATGTATTCAAATGCACTTTGAGGTGGGAAAGCAAGGAGTGAGAGCAATACAGGTGGCACCTTTTCGAAGCTTACCATGTGCAGAAGAGATCCAGCAGCATCATTCATTTGTGGCTCTTCGCCTGTGGGAGCAGAGTCCAATCATTCGTGCACTGAAAACTGGGCAGCCTTACGGCCTGGAGCGGGCATCAAGGATGTATTCAAATGCACTTTGAGGTGGGAAATCAAGGAGTGAGAGCAATACAGGTGGCACCGTTGCGAAGCTTACCGTGTGCAGGAGAGGTCCAGCAGCAACTTTCAGTCCTGGCTCTTCGCCTGTGGGAGCAGAGTCCAATCATTCGTGCACTGAAAACTGGGCAGCCGGACAGCCTGGAGCAGGCATCATGGATGTATTCAAATGCACTTTGAGGTGGGAAAGCAAGGAGTGAGAGCAATACAGGTGGCACCTTTGCGAAGCTTACCATGTGCAGAAGAGATCCAGCAGCATCATTCATTTGTGGCTCTTCGCCTGTGGGAGCAGAGTCCAATCATTCGTGCACTGAAAACTGGGCAGCCGGACGGCCTGGAGCAGGCATCAAGGATGTATTCAAATGCACTTTGAGGTGGGAAACAAGGAGTGAGACCAATGCAGGTGGCACCGTTGCGAAGCTTACAGTGTGCAGAACAGATCCAGCAGCATGTTTTAGCACTGGCCCTTCGCCTGTGGCAGGAGAGTCCAATCATTCGTGCACTGAAAACTGGGCAGCCGGACGGCCTGGAGCAGGCATCAAGGATGTATTCAAATGCACTTTGAGGTTGGAAACAAGGAGTGAGACCAATGCAGGTGGCACCTTTGCAAAGCTTACCTTGTGCAGAAGAGGTCCAGCAGCACTTTTCATTCCTGGCCCTTTCCCTGTGGAAGCAGAGTGCAATCATTCGTGCACTGAAAACTGGGCAGCCGGACGGCCTGGAGCAGGCATCAAGGATGTATTCAAATGCACTTTGAGTTGGGAAACAAGGAGTGAGACCAATACAGGTGGCACCGTTGCGAAGCTTACCGTATGCAGAAGAGATCCAGCAGCATCTTTCAGTCCTGGCTCTTCGCAGGGGGAGCAGAGTGCAATCATTCGTGCACTGAAAACTGGGCAGCCGGACGGCATGGAGCAGGCATCAAGGATGTATTCAAATGCACTTTGAGGTGGGAAAGCAAGGAGTGAGAGCAATACAGGTGGCACCGTTGCGAAGCTTACCATGTGCAGAAGAGATCCAGCAGCACTTTTCATTCTTGGCCCTCTCCCTGTGGCAGGAGAGTCCAATCATTCGTGCACTGAAAACTGGGCAGCCTTACGGCCTGGAGCAGGCATCAAGGATGTATTCAAATGCACTTTGAGGTGGAAAAGCAAGGAGTGAGAGCAATACAGGTGGCACCTTTGCGAAGCTAACCATGTGCAGAAGAGATCCAACAGCATCATTCATTCGTGGCTCTTCGCCTGTGGGAGCAGAGTCCAAACATTCGTGCACTGAAAACTGGGCAGCCTAACGGCCTGGAGCGGGCATCAAGGATGTATTCAAATGCCCTTTGAGGTGGGAAAGCAAGAAGTGAGAGCAATACAGGTGGCACCGTTGCAAAGCTTTCTGTGTGCAGAAGAGGTCCAGCAGCATCTTTCAGTCCTGGCTCTTCGCCTGTGGGAGCAGAGTGCAATCATTCGTACACTGAAAACTGGGCAGCAGGACGGCCTGGAGCAGGCATCAAGGATGTATTCAAATGCACTTTGAGGTGGGAAAGCAAGGAGTGAGAGCAATACAGGTGGCACCTTTGCGAAGCTTACCATGTGCAGAAGAGATCCAGCAGCATCATTCATTTGTGGCTCTTCGCCTGTGGGAGCAGAGTCCAATCATTCGTGCACTGAAAACTTGGCAGCCGGACGGCCTGGAGCAGGCATCAAGGATGTATTCAAATGCACTTTGAGGTGGGAAATCAAGGAGTGAGAGCAATACAGGTGGCACCGTTGCTAAGCTTACCGTGTGCAGGAGAGGTCCAGCAGCAACTTTCAGTCCTGGCTCTTCGCCTGTCGGAGCGGAGTCCAAACATTCGTGCCCTGAAACCTGGGCAGCCGGACGGCCTGGAGCAGGCATCAAGGATGTATTCAAATGCACTTTGAGGTGGGAAAGCAAGGAGTGAGAGCAATACAGGTGGCACCGTTGCGAAGCTTACCATGTGCAGGAGAGGTTCAGCAGCATCTTTCAGTCCTGGCTCTTCGCCTGTGGGAGCAGAGTCCAGTCATTCGTGCACTGAAAACTGGGCAGCCGGACGGCCTGGAGCAGGCATCAAGGATGCATTCAAATGCACTTTGAGGTGGGAAAGCAAGGAGTGAGAGCAATACAGGTGGCACCTTTACGAAGCTTACCATGTGCAGAAGAGATCCAGCAGCATCATTCATTTGTGGCTCTTTGCCTGTGGGAGCAGAGTCCAATCATTCGTGCACTGAAAACTGGGCAGCTGGACGGCCTGGAGCAGGCATCAAGGATGTATTCAAATGCCCTTGGAGGTGGGAAAGCAAGAAGTGAGAGCAATACAGGTGGCACCGTTGCAAAGCTTTCTGTGTGCAGAAGAGGTCCAGCAGCATCTTTCAGTCCTGGCACTTCGCCTGTGTAAGCAGAGTCCAATCATTCGTACACTGAAAACTGGGCAGCAGGACGGCCTGGAGCAGGCATCAAGGATGTATTCAAATGCACTTTGAGGTGGGAAAGCAAGGAGTGAGAGCAATGCAGGTGGCACCTTTGTGAAGCTTACCATGTGCAGAAGAGATCCAGCAGCATCATTCATTTGTGGCTCTTCGCCTGTGGGAGCAGAGTCCAATCATTCGTGCACTGAAAACTGGGCAGCCGGACGGCCTGGAGCAGGCATCAAGGATGTATTCAAATGCAGTTTGAGGTGGGAAATCAAGGAGTGAGAGCAATACAGGTGGCACCGTTGCGAAGCTTACCGTGTGCAGGAGAGGTCCAGCAGCAACTTTCAGTCCTGGCTCTTCGCCTGTGGGAGCAGAGTCCAATCATTCGTGCACTGAAAACTGGGCAGCCGGACAGCCTGGAGCAGGCATCATGGATGTATTCAAATGCACTTTGAGGTGGGAAAGCAAGGAGTGAGAGCAATACAGGTGGCACCTTTGCGAAGCTTACCATGTGCAGAAGAGATCCAGCAGCATCATTCATTTGTGGCTCTTCGCCTGTGGGAGCAGAGTCCAATCATTCGTGCACTGAAAACTGGGCAGCCGGAAGGCCTGGAGCAGGAATCAAGGATATATTCAAATGCACTTTGAGGTGGGAAACAAGGAGTGAGACCAATGCAGGTGGCACCGTTGCGAAGCTTACCGTATGGAGAAGAGATCCAGCAGCATCTTTCAGTCCTGGCACTTCGCCTGTGGGAGCAGAGTGCAATCATTCGTGCACTGAAAATTTGGCAGCAGGCCAGCGTGGAGCAGGCATCAAGGATGTATTCAAATGCCCTTGGAGGTGGGAAAGCAAGGAGTGAGAGCAAAAAAGGTGGCACCTTTGCAAAGCTTACCATGTGCAGAAGAGGTCCAGCAGCACTTTTCATTTCTGGCCCTTTCCCTGTGGAAGCAGAGTGCAATCATTCGTGCACTGAAAACTGGGCGGCCGGCCTGCCTGGAGCAGGCATCAAGGATGTATTCAAATGCCCGTTGAGGTGGGAAAGCAACGAGTGAGAGCAATACAGGTGTCACCGTTGCAAAGCTTACCGTATGCAGAAGAGATCCAGCAGCATCTTTCAGTCCTGGCTCTTCGCCTGTGGGAGCAGAGTCCAATCATTCGTGCACTGAAAATTGGGCAGCCGGACGGCCTGGAGCAGGCATCAAGGATGTATTCAAATGCACTTTGAGGTGGGAAAGCAAGGAGTGAGAGCAATACAGGTGGCACCGTTGCGAAGCTTACCATGTGCAGGAGAGGTTCAGAAGCATCTTTCAGTCCTGGCTCTTCGCCTGTGGGAGCAGAGTAAAATCATTCGTGCACTGAAAACTGGGCAGCCGGACGGCCTGGAGCAGGCATCATGGATGTATTCAAATGCACTTTGAGGTGGGAAAGCAAGGAGTGAGAGCAATACAGGTGGCACCTTTGCGAAGCTTACCATGTGCAGAAGAGATCCAGCAGCATCATTCATTTGTGGCTCTTTGCCTGTGGCAGGAGAGTCCAATCATTCGTGCACTGAAAACTGGGCAGCCGGCCAGCCTGGAGCAGGCATCAAGGATGTATTCAAATGCACTTTGAGGTTGGAAACAAGGAGTGAGACCAATGCAGGTGGCACCGTTGCGAAGCTTGCCGTGTGCAGAACAGATCCAGCAGCATGTTTTAGCACTGGCTCTTCCCTGTGGCAGCAGAGTCCAATCATTCGTGCACTGAAAACTGGGCAGCCGGACGGCCTGGAGCAGGCATCAAGGATGTATTCAAATGCACTTTGAGGTTGGAAACAAGGAGTGAGACCAATGCAGGTGGCACCTTTTCGAAGCTTACCATGTGCAGAAGAGGTCCAGCAGCACTTTTCATTCCTGGCCCTCTCCCTGTGGTAGGAGAGTCCAATCATTCGTGCACTAAAAACTGGGCAGCCGGACGGCCTGGAGCAGGCATCAAGGATGTATTCAAATGCACTTTGAGGTGGGAAAGCAAGGAGTGAGAGCAATACAGGTGGCACCTTTTCGAAGCTTACCATGTGCAGAAGAGATCCAGCAGCATCATTCATTTGTGGCTCTTCGCCTGTGGGAGCAGAGTCCAATCATTCGTGCACTGAAAACTGGGCAGCCTTACGGCCTGGAGCGGGCATCAAGGATGTATTCAAATGCACTTTGAGGTGGGAAATCAAGGAGTGAGAGCAATACAGGTGGCACCGTTGCGAAGCTTACCGTGTGCAGGAGAGGTCCAGCAGCAACTTTCAGTCCTGGCTCTTCGCCTGTGGGAGCAGAGTCCAATCATTCGTGCACTGAAAACTGGGCAGCCGGACAGCCTGGAGCAGGCATCATGGATGTATTCAAATGCACTTTGAGGTGGGAAAGCAAGGAGTGAGAGCAATACAGGTGGCACCTTTGCGAAGCTTACCATGTGCAGAAGAGATCCAGCAGCATCATTCATTTGTGGCTCTTCGCCTGTGGGAGCAGAGTCCAATCATTCGTGCACTGAAAACTGGGCAGCCGGACGGCCTGGAGCAGGCATCAAGGATGTATTCAAATGCAGTTTGAGGTGGGAAACAAGGAGTGAGACCAATGCAGGTGGCACCGTTGCGAAGCTTACAGTGTGCAGAACAGATCCAGCAGCATGTTTTAGCACTGGCCCTTCGCCTGTGGCAGGAGAGTCCAATCATTCGTGCACTGAAAACTGGGCAGCCTTACGGCCTGGAGCAGGCATCAAGGATGTATTCAAATGCACTTTGTGGTTGGAAACAAGGAGTGAGACCAATGCAGGTGGCACCTTTGCAAAGCTTACCATGTGCAGAAGAGGTCCAGCAGCACTTTTCATTCCTGGCCCTTTCCCTGTGGAAGCAGAGTGCAATCATTCGTACATTGAAAACTGGGCAGCCGGACGGCATGGAGCAGGCATCAAGGATGTATTCAAATGCACTTTGAGGTGGGAAAGCAAGGAGTGAGAGCAATACAGGTGGCACCGTTGCGAAGCTTACCATGTGCAGAAGAGGTCCAGCAGCACTTTTCATTCTTGGCCCTCTCCCTGTGGTAGGAGAGTCCAATCATTCGTGCACTGAAAACTGGGCAGCCTTACGGCCTGGAGCAGGCATCAAGGATGTATTCAAATGCACTTTGAGGTGGAAAAGCAAGGAGTGAGAGCAATACAGGTGGCACCTTTGCGAAGCTAACCATGTGCAGAAGAGATCCAACAGCATCATTCATTCGTGGCTCTTCGCCTGTGGGAGCAGAGTCCAAACATTCGTGCACTGAAAACTGGGCAGCCTAACGGCCTGGAGCGGGCATCAAGGATGTATTCAAATGCCCTTTGAGGTGGGAAAGCAAGAAGTGAGAGCAATACAGGTGGCACCGTTGCAAAGCTTTCTGTGTGCAGAAGAGGTCCAGCAGCATCTTTCAGTCCTGGCTCTTCGCCTGTGGGAGCAGAGTGCAATCATTCGTACACTGAAAACTGGGCAGCAGGACGGCCTGGAGCAGGCATCAAGGATGTATTCAAATGCACTTTGAGGTGGGAAAGCAAGGAGTGAGAGCAATACAGGTGGCACCTTTGCGAAGCTTACCATGTGCAGAAGAGATCCAGCAGCATCATTCATTTGTGGCTCTTCGCCTGTGGGAGCAGAGTCCAATCATTCGTGCACTGAAAACTTGGCAGCCGGACGGCCTGGAGCAGGCATCAAGGATGTATTCAAATGCACTTTGAGGTGGGAAATCAAGGAGTGAGAGCAATACAGGTGGCACCGTTGCTAAGCTTACCGTGTGCAGGAGAGGTCCAGCAGCAACTTTCAGTCCTGGCTCTTCGCCTGTCGGAGCGGAGTCCAAACATTCGTGCCCTGAAACCTGGGCAGCCGGACGGCCTGGAGCAGGCATCAAGGATGTATTCAAATGCACTTTGAGGTGGGAAAGCAAGGAGTGAGAGCAATACAGGTGGCACCGTTGCGAAGCTTACCATGTGCAGGAGAGGTTCAGCAGCATCTTTCAGTCCTGGCTCTTCGCCTGTGGGAGCAGAGTCCAGTCATTCGTGCACTGAAAACTGGGCAGCCGGACGGCCTGGAGCAGGCATCAAGGATGCATTCAAATGCACTTTGAGGTGGGAAAGCAAGGAGTGAGAGCAATACAGGTGGCACCTTTACGAAGCTTACCATGTGCAGAAGAGATCCAGCAGCATCATTCATTTGTGGCTCTTTGCCTGTGGGAGCAGAGTCCAATCATTCGTGCACTGAAAACTGGGCAGCTGGACGGCCTGGAGCAGGCATCAAGGATGTATTCAAATGCACTTTGAGGTGGGAAACAAGGACTGAGACCAATGTAGGTGGAACCTTTGCGAAGCTTGCCGTGTGCAGAACAGATCCAGCAGCATGTTTTAGCACTGGCTCTTCCCTGTGGCAGCAGAGTCCAATGATTCGTGCAATGAAAACTGGGCAGCCGGACGGCCTGGAGCAGGCATCAAGGATGTATTCAAATGCACTTTGAGGTGGGAAACAAGGAGTGAGACCAATGCAGGTGGCACCTTTTCGAAGCTTACCATGTGCAGAAGAGGTCCAGCAGCACTTTTCATTCCTGGCCCTCTCCCTGTGGTAGGAGAGTCCAATCATTCGTGCACTAAAAACTGGGCAGCCGGACGGCCTGGAGCAGGCATCAAGGATGTATTCAAATGCCCTTTTAGGTGGGAAAGCAAGGAGTGAGAGCAATACAGGTGGCACCGTTGCGAAGTTTACCGCGTGCAGAAAAGATCCAGCAGCATCTTTCAGTCCTGGCACTTCGCCTGTGGGAGCAGAGTCCAATCATTCATGCACTGAAAACTGGGCAGCCGGCCAGCCTGGAGCAGGCATCAAGGATGTATTCAAATGCACTTTGAGGTGGGAAATCAAGGAGTGAGAGCAATACAGGTGGCACCGTTGCGAAGCTTACCGTGTGCAGAACAGATCCAGCAGCATGTTTTAGTGCTGGCTCTTCGCCTGTGGCAGCAGAGTCCAATCATTCGTGCACTGAAAACTGGGCATCCGGACGGCCTGGAGCAGGCATCAAGGATGTATTCAAATGCACTTTGAGGTTGGAAACAAGGAGTGAGACCAATGGAGGTGGCAACTTTGCAAAGCTTACCATGTGCAGAAGAGGTCCAGCAGCACTTTTCATTCCTGGCCCTTTCCCTGTGGAAGCAGAGTGCAATCATTCGTGCACTGAAAACTGGGCGGCCAGACGGCCTGGAGCAGGCATCAAGGATGTATTCAAATGCCCGTTGAGGTGGGAAAGCAACGAGTGAGAGCAATACAGGTGTCACCGTTGCAAAGCTTACCGTATGCAGAAGAGATCCAGCAGCATCTTTCAGTCCTGGCTCTTCGCCTGTGGGAGCAGAGTCCAATCATTCGTGCACTGAAAATTGGGCAGCCGGACGGCCTGGAGCAGGCATCAAGGATGTATTCAAATGCACTTTGAGGTGGGAAAGCAAGGAGTGAGACCAATACAGGTGGCACCTTTGCAAAGCTTACCATGTGCAGAAGAGGTCCAGCAGCACTTTTCATTCCTGGCCCTTTCCCTGTGGAAGCAGAGTCCAATCATTCGTGCACTGAAAATTGGGCAGCCGGACGGCCTGGAGCAGGCATCAAGGATGTATTCAAATGCACTTTGAGGTGGGAAATCAAGGAGTGAGAGCAATACAGGTGGCACCGTTGCGAAGCTTACCGTGTGCAGGAGAGGTCCAGCAGCAACTTTCAGTCCTGGCTCTTCGCCTGTCGGAGCGGAGTCCAAACATTCTTGCCCTGAAAACTTGGCAGCCGGCCAGCCTGGAGCAGGCATCAAGGATGTATTCAAATGCACTTTGAGGTGGGAAAGCAAGGAGTGAGAGCAATACAGGTGGCACCGTTGCGAAGCTTACCATGTGCAGGAGAGGTTCAGCAGCATCTTTCAGTCCTGGCTCTTCGCCTGTGGGAGCAGAGTCCAATCATTCGTGCACTGAAAACTGGGCAGCCGGACGGCCTGGAGCAGGCATCAAGGATGTATTCAAATGCCCTTTGAGGTGGGAAAGCAAGGAATGAGAGCAATACAGGTGGCACCTTTGCGAAGCTTACCATGTGCAGAAGAGATCCAGCAGCATCATTCATTTGTGGCTCTTCGCCTGTGGGAGCAGAGTCCAATCATTCGTGCACTGAAAAATGGGCAGCTGGACGGCCTGGAGCAGGCATCAAGGATGTATTCAAATGCACTTTGAGGTGGGAAACAAGGACTGAGACCAATGCAGGTGGCACCGTTGCGAAGCTTGCCGTGTGCAGAAGAGATCCAGCAGCATGTTTTAGCACTGGCTCTTCCCTGTGGCAGCAGAGTCCAATCATTCGTGCAATGAAAACTGGGCAGCCGGACGGCCTGGAGCAGGCATCAAGGATGTATTCAAATGCACTTTGAGGTTGGAAACAAGGTGTGAGACCAATGCAGCTGGCACCTTTTCGAAGCTTACCATGTGCAGAAGAGGTCCAGCAGCACTTTTCATTCCTGGCCCTTTCCCTGTGGTAGGAGAGTCCAATCATTCGTGCACTAAAAACTGGGCAGCCGGACGGCCTGGAGCAGGCATCAATGATGTATTCAAATGCCCTTTTAGGTGGGAAAGCAAGGACTGAGAGCAATACAGGTGGCACCGTTGCGAAGTTTACCGCGTGCAGAAGAGGTCCAGCAGCATCTTTCTCTCCTGGCACTTCGCCTGTGGGAGCAGAGTGCAATCATTCCTGCACTGAAAACTTGGCAGCCGGCCAGCCTGGAGCAGGCATCAAGGATGTATTCAAATGCACTTTGAGGTGGGAAAGCAAGGAGTGAGAGCAATACAGGTGGCACCGTTGCAAAGCTTTCCGTGTGCAGAAGAGGTCCAGCAGCATCTTTCAGTCCTGGCACTTCGCCTGTGGCAGCACAGTCCAATCATTCGTGCACTGAAAACTGGGCAGCCGGACGGCCTGGAGCAGGCATCAAGGATGTATTCAAATGCCCTTTGAGGTGGGAAAGCAAGGAGTGAGAGCAATAAAGGTGGCACCTTTGCGAAGCTTACCATGTGCAGAAGAGATCCAGCAGCATCATTCATTTGTGGCTCTTTGCCTGTGGGAGCAGAGTCCAATCATTCGTGCACCGAAAACTGGGCAGCCGGACGGCCTGGGGCAGGCATCAAGGATGTATTCAAATGCACTTTGAGGTGGGAAAGAAATGACTGAGAGCAATACAGGTGGCACCGTTGCGAAGCTTACCGTGTGCAGAACAGATCCAGCAGCATGTTTTAGCACTGGCTCTTCGCCTGTGGCAGCAGAGTCCAATCATTCGTGCACTGAAAACTGGGCAGCCGGACGGCATGGAGCAGGCATCAAGGATGTATTCAAATGCACTTTGAGGTGGGAAAGCAAGGAGTGAGAGCAATACAGGTGGCACCGTTGCGAAGCTTACCGTGTGCAGGAGAGGTTCAGCAGCATCTTTCAGTCCTGGCTCTTCGCCTGTGGGAGCAGTGTCCAATCATTCGTGCACTGAAAACTGGGCAGCCGGACGGCCTGGAGCAGGCATCAAGGATATATTCAAATGCACTTTGAGGTGGGAAAGCAAGGAGTGAGAGCAATACAGGTGGCACCTTTGCGAAGCTTACCATGTGCAGAAGAGATCCAGCAGCATCATTCATTTGTGGCTCTTCGCCTGTGGGAGCAGAGTCCAATCATTCGTGCACTGAAAACTGGGCAGCTGGACGGCCTGGAGCAGGCATCAAGGATGTATTCAAATGCACTTTGAGGTGGGAAACAAGGACTGAGACCAATGCAGGTGGCACCGTTGCGAAGCTTGCCGTGTGCAGAACAGATCCAGCAGCATGTTTTAGCACTGGCTCTTCGCCTGTGGCAGGAGAGTCCAATCATTCGTGCACTGAAAACTGGGCAGCCGGACGGCCTGGAGCAGGCATCAAGGATGTATTCAAATGCACTTTGAGGTTGGAAACAAGGAGTGAGACCAATGCAGGTGGCAACTTTGCAAAGCTTACCATGTGTAGAAGAGGTCCAGCAGCACTTTTCATTCCTGGCCCTTTCCCTGTGGAAGCAGAGCGCAATCATTCGTGCACTGAAAACTGGGCGGCCTGACGGCCTGGAGCAGGCATCAAGGATGTATTCAAATGCCCGTTGAGGTGGGAAAGCAACGAGTGAGAGCAATACAGGTGTCACCGTTGCAAAGCTTACCGTATGCAGAAGAGATCCAGCAGCATCTTTCAGTCCTGGCTCTTCGCCTGTGGGAGCAGAGTCCAATCATTCGTGCACTGAAAATTGGGCTGCCGGACGGCCTGGAGCAGGCATCAAGGATGTATTCAAATGCACTTTGAGGTGGGAAATCAAGGAGTGAGAGCAATACAGGTGGCACCGTTGCGAAGCTTACCGTGTGCAGGAGATGTCCAGCAGCAACTTTCAGTCCTGGCTCTTCGCCTGTCGGAGCGGAGTCCAAACATTCGTGCCCTGAAACCTGGGCAGCCGGCCAGCCTGGAGCAGGCATCAAGGATGTATTCAAATGCACTTTGAGGTGGGAAAGCAAGGAGTGAGAGCAATACAGGTGGCACCGTTGCGAAGCTTACCATGTGCAGAAGAGGTCCAGCAGCACTTTTCATTCCTGGCCCTCTCCCTGTGGTAGGAGAGTCCAATCATTCGTGCACTGAAAACTGGGCAGCCTTACGGCCTGGAGCAGGCATCAAGGATGTATTCAAATGCACTTTGAGGTGGAAAAGCAAGGAGTGAGAGCAATACAGGTGGCACCTTTGCGAAGCTTACCATGTGCAGAAGAGATCCAGCAGCATCATTCATTTGTGGCTCTTCGCCTGTGGGAGCAGAGTCCAATCATTCGTGCACTGAAAACTGGGCAGCCGGACGGCCTGGAGCGGGCATCAAGGATGTATTCAAATGCACTTTGAGGTGGGAAACAAGGAGTGCGACAAATGCAGGTGGCACCATTTCGAAGCTTACCGTGTGCAGAAGAGATCCAGCAGCATCTTTCAGTCCTGGCTCTTCGCCTGTGGCAGCAGAGTCCAATCATTCGTGCACTGAAAACTGGGCAGCCGGCCAGCCTGGAGCAGGCATCAAGGATGTATTCAAATGCCCTTGGAGGTGGGAAAGCAAGAAGTGAGAGCAATACAGGTGGCACCGTTGCAAAGCTTTCTGTGTGCAGAAGAGGTCCAGCAGCATCTTTCAGTCCTGGCACTTCGCCTGTGTAAGCAGAGTCCAATCATTCGTACACTGAAAACTGGGCAGCAGGACGGCCTGGAGCAGGCATCAAGGATGTATTCAAATGCACTTTGAGGTGGGAAAGCAAGGAGTGAGAGCAATGCAGGTGGCACCTTTGTGAAGCTTACCATGTGCAGAAGAGATCCAGCAGCATCATTCATTTGTGGCTCTTCGCCTGTGGGAGCAGAGTCCAATCATTCGTGCACTGAAAACTGGGCAGCCGGACGGCCTGGAGCAGGCATCAAGGATGTATTCAAATGCAGTTTGAGGTGGGAAATCAAGGAGTGAGAGCAATACAGGTGGCACCGTTGCGAAGCTTACCGTGTGCAGGAGAGGTTCAGAAGCATCTTTCAGTCCTGGCTCTTCGCCTGTGGGAGCAGAGTAAAACCATTCGTGCACTGAAAACTGGGCAGCCGGACGGCCTGGAGCAGGCATCATGGATGTATTCAAATGCACTTTGAGGTGGGAAAGCAAGGAGTGAGAGCAATACAGGTGGCACCTTTGCGAAGCTTACCATGTGCAGAAGAGATCCAGCAGCATCATTCATTTGTGGCTCTTCGCCTGTGGCAGGAGAGTCCAATCATTCGTGCACTGAAAACTGGGCAGCCGGACGGCCTGGAGCAGGCATCAAGGATGTATTCAAATGCACTTTGAGGTTGGAAACAAGGAGTGAGACCAATGCAGGTGGCACCGTTGCGAAGCTTGCCGTGTGCAGAAGAGGTCCAGCAGCATCTTTCAGTCCTGGCTCTTCGCCTGTGGGAGCAGAGTCCAATCACTCGTGCACTGAAAACTGGGCAGCTGGACGGCCTGGAGCAGGCATCAAGGATGTATTCAAATGCACTTTGAGGTTGGAAACAAGGAGTGAGAGCAATACAGGTGGCACCGTTGCAAACCTTTCCGTGTGCAGAAGAGGTCCAGCAGCATCTTTCAGTCCTGGCACTTCGCCTGTGGCAGCACAGTCCAATCATTCGTGCACTGAAAACTGGGCAGCAGGACGGCCTGGAGCAGGCATCAAGGATGTATTCAAATGCCCTTTGAGGTGGGAAAGCAAGGAGTGAGAGCAATAAAGGTGGCACCTTTGCGAAGCTTACCATGTGCAGAGGAGATCCAGCAGCATCATTCATTTGTGGCTCTTTGCCTGTGGGAGCAGAGTCAAATCATTCGTGCACCGAAAACTGGGCAGACGGACGGCCTGGGGCAGGCATCAAGGATGTATTCAAATGCACTTTGAGGTGGGAAAGAAATGACTGAGAGCAATACAGGTGGCACCGTTGCGAAGCTTACCGTGTGCAGAACAGATCCAGCAGCATGTTTTAGCACTGGCTCTTCGCCTGTGGCAGCAGAGTCCAATCATTCGTGCACTGAAAACTGGGCAGCCGGACGGCATGGAGCAGGCATCAAGGATGTATTCAAATGCACTTTGAGGTTGGAAACAAGGAGTGAGACCAATGCAGGTGGCAACTTTGCAAAGCTTACCATGTGCAGAAGAGGTCCAGCAGCACTTTTCATTCCTGGCCCTTTCCCTGTAGAAGCAGAGTGCAATCATTCCTGCACTGAAAACTGGGCAGCCGGACGGCCTGGAGCAGGCATCAAGGATGTATTCAAATGCACTTTGAGGTGGGAAAGCAAGGAGTGAGAGCAATACAGGTGGCACCGTTGCGAAGCTTACCATGTGCAGGAGAGGTTCAGCAGCAACTTTCAGTCCTGGCTCTTCGCCTGTCGGAGCGGAGTCCAAACATTCGTGCCCTGAAACCTGGGCAGCCGGCCAGCCTGGAGCAGGCATCAAGGATGTATTCAAATGCACTTTGAGGTGGGAAAGCAAGGAGTGAGAGCAATACAGGTGGCACCGTTGCGAAGCTTACCATGTGCAGGAGAGGTTTAGAAGCATCTTTCAGTCCTGGCTCTTCGTCTCTGGGAGCAGAGTCCAATCATTCGTGCACTGAAAACTGGGCAGCCGGACGGTCTGGAGCAGGCATCAAGGATGCATTCAAATGCACTTTGAGGTGGGAAAGCAAGGAGTGAGAGCAATGCAGGTGGCACCGTTGCGAAGCTTACCATGTGCAGGAGAGGTTCAGCAGCATCTTTCAGTCCTGGCTCTTCGCCTGTGGGAGCAGAGTCCAATCATTCGTGCACTGAAAATTGGGCAGCCGGACGGCCTGGAGCAGGCATCAAGGATGTATTCAAATGCACTTTGAGGTGGGAAAGCAAGGAGTGAGAGCAATACAGGTGGCACCGTTGCAAAGCTTACCATGTGCAGAAGAGGTCCAGCAGCACATTTCATTCCTGGCCCTTTCCCTGTGGAAGCAGAGTCCAATCATTCGTGCACTGAAAATTGGGCTGCCGGACGGCCTGGAGCAGGCATCAAGGATGTATTCAAATGCACTTTGAGGTGGGAAATCAAGGAGTGAGAGCAATACAGGTGGCACCGTTGCGAAGCTTACCGTGTGCAGGAGATGTCCAGCAGCAACTTTCAGTCCTGGCTCTTCGCCTGTCGGAGCGGAGTCCAAACATTCGTGCCCTGAAACCTGGGCAGCCGGCCAGCCTGGAGCAGGCATCAAGGATGTATTCAAATGCACTTTGAGGTGGGAAAGCAAGGAGTGAGAGCAATACAGGTGGCACCGTTGCGAAGCTTACCATGTGCAGAAGAGGTCCAGCAGCACTTTTCATTCCTGGCCCTCTCCCTGTGGTAGGAGAGTCCAATCATTCGTGCACTGAAAACTGGGCAGCCTTACGGCCTGGAGCAGGCATCAAGGATGTATTCAAATGCACTTTGAGGTGGAAAAGCAAGGAGTGAGAGCAATACAGGTGGCACCTTTGCGAAGCTTACCATGTGCAGAAGAGATCCAGCAGCATCATTCATTTGTGGCTCTTCGCCTGTGGGAGCAGAGTCCAATCATTCGTGCACTGAAAACTGGGCAGCCGGACGGCCTGGAGCGGGCATCAAGGATGTATTCAAATGCACTTTGAGGTGGGAAACAAGGAGTGAGACAAATGCAGGTGGCACCGTTTCGAAGCTTACCGTGTGCAGAAGAGATCCAGCAGCATCTTTCAGTCCTGGCACTTCGCCTGTGGCAGCAGAGTCCAATCATTCGTGCACTGAAAACTGGGCAGCCGGCCAGCCTGGAGCAGGCATCAAGGATGTATTCAAATGCCCTTGGAGGTGGGAAAGCAAGAAGTGAGAGCAATACAGGTGGCACCGTTGCAAAGCTTTCTGTGTGCAGAAGAGGTCCAGCAGCATCTTTCAGTCCTGGCACTTCGCCTGTGTAAGCAGAGTCCAATCATTCGTACACTGAAAACTGGGCAGCAGGACGGCCTGGAGCAGGCATCAAGGATGTATTCAAATGCACTTTGAGGTGGGAAAGCAAGGAGTGAGAGCAATGCAGGTGGCACCTTTGTGAAGCTTACCATGTGCAGAAGAGATCCAGCAGCATCATTCATTTGTGGCTCTTCGCCTGTGGGAGCAGAGTCCAATCATTCGTGCACTGAAAACTGGGCAGCCGGACGGCCTGGAGCAGGCATCAAGGATGTATTCAAATGCAGTTTGAGGTGGGAAATCAAGGAGTGAGAGCAATACAGGTGGCACCGTTGCGAAGCTTACCGTGTGCAGGAGAGGTCCAGCAGCAACTTTCAGTCCTGGCTCTTCGCCTGTGGGAGCAGAGTCCAATCATTCGTGCACTGAAAACTGGGCAGCCGGACAGCCTGGAGCAGGCATCATGGATGTATTCAAATGCACTTTGAGGTGGGAAAGCAAGGAGTGAGAGCAATACAGGTGGCACCTTTGCGAAGCTTACCATGTGCAGAAGAGATCCAGCAGCATCATTCATTTGTGGCTCTTCGCCTGTGGGAGCAGAGTCCAATCATTCGTGCACTGAAAACTGGGCAGCCGGACGGCCTGGAGCAGGAATCAAGGATATATTCAAATGCACTTTGAGGTGGGAAACAAGGAGTGAGACCAATGCAGGTGGCACCGTTGCGAAGCTTACCGTATGGAGAAGACATCCAGCAGCATCTTTCAGTCCTGGCACTTCGCCTGTGGGAGCAGAGTGCAATCATTCGTGCACTGAAAATTTGGCAGCAGGCCAGCCTGGAGCAGGCATCAAGGATGTATTCAAATGCCCTTGGAGGTGGGAAAGCAAGGAGTGAGAGCAATAAAGGTGGCACCTTTGCAAAGCTTACCATGTGCAGAAGAGGTCCAGCAGCACTTTTCATTCCTGGCCCTTTCCCTGTGGAAGCAGAGTGCAATCATTAGTGCACTGGAAACTGGGCGGCCGGACGGCCTGGAGCAGGCATCAAGGATGTATTCAAATGCACTTTGAGGTGGGAAAGCAAGGAGTGAGAGCAATACAGGTGGCACCGTTGCGAAGCTTACCATGTGCAGGAGAGGTTCAGCAGCAACTTTCAGTCCTGGCTCTTCGCCTGTCGGAGCGGAGTCCAAACATTCGTGCCCTGAAACCTGGGCAGCCGGCCAGCCTGGAGCAGGCATCAAGGATGTATTCAAATGCACTTTGAGGTGGGAAAGCAAGGAGTGAGAGCAATACAGGTGGCACCGTTGCGAAGCTTACCATGTGCAGGAGAGGTTTAGAAGCATCTTTCAGTCCTGGCTCTTCGTCTCTGGGAGCAGAGTCCAATCATTCGTGCACTGAAAACTGGGCAGCCGGACGGTCTGGAGCAGGCATCAAGGATGCATTCAAATGCACTTTGAGGTGGGAAAGCAAGGAGTGAGAGCAATGCAGGTGGCACCGTTGCGAAGCTTACCATGTGCAGGAGAGGTTCAGCAGCATCTTTCAGTCCTGGCTCTTCGCCTGTGGGAGCAGAGTCCAATCATTCGTGCACTGAAAATTGGGCAGCCGGACGGCCTGGAGCAGGCATCAAGGATGTATTCAAATGCACTTTGAGGTGGGAAAGCAAGGAGTGAGAGCAATACAGGTGGCACCGTTGCAAAGCTTACCATGTGCAGAAGAGGTCCAGCAGCACATTTCATTCCTGGCCCTTTCCCTGTGGAAGCAGAGTCCAATCATTCGTGCACTGAAAATTGGGCTGCCGGACGGCCTGGAGCAGGCATCAAGGATGTATTCAAATGCACTTTGAGGTGGGAAATCAAGGAGTGAGAGCAATACAGGTGGCACCGTTGCGAAGCTTACCGTGTGCAGGAGATGTCCAGCAGCAACTTTCAGTCCTGGCTCTTCGCCTGTCGGAGCGGAGTCCAAACATTCGTGCCCTGAAACCTGGGCAGCCGGCCAGCCTGGAGCAGGCATCAAGGATGTATTCAAATGCACTTTGAGGTGGGAAAGCAAGGAGTGAGAGCAATACAGGTGGCACCGTTGCGAAGCTTACCATGTGCAGAAGAGGTCCAGCAGCACTTTTCATTCCTGGCCCTCTCCCTGTGGTAGGAGAGTCCAATCATTCGTGCACTGAAAACTGGGCAGCCTTACGGCCTGGAGCAGGCATCAAGGATGTATTCAAATGCACTTTGAGGTGGAAAAGCAAGGAGTGAGAGCAATACAGGTGGCACCTTTGCGAAGCTTACCATGTGCAGAAGAGATCCAGCAGCATCATTCATTTGTGGCTCTTCGCCTGTGGGAGCAGAGTCCAATCATTCGTGCACTGAAAACTGGGCAGCCGGACGGCCTGGAGCGGGCATCAAGGATGTATTCAAATGCACTTTGAGGTGGGAAACAAGGAGTGAGACAAATGCAGGTGGCACCGTTTCGAAGCTTACCGTGTGCAGAAGAGATCCAGCAGCATCTTTCAGTCCTGGCACTTCGCCTGTGGCAGCAGAGTCCAATCATTCGTGCACTGAAAACTGGGCAGCCGGCCAGCCTGGAGCAGGCATCAAGGATGTATTCAAATGCCCTTGGAGGTGGGAAAGCAAGAAGTGAGAGCAATACAGGTGGCACCGTTGCAAAGCTTTCTGTGTGCAGAAGAGGTCCAGCAGCATCTTTCAGTCCTGGCACTTCGCCTGTGTAAGCAGAGTCCAATCATTCGTACACTGAAAACTGGGCAGCAGGACGGCCTGGAGCAGGCATCAAGGATGTATTCAAATGCACTTTGAGGTGGGAAAGCAAGGAGTGAGAGCAATGCAGGTGGCACCTTTGTGAAGCTTACCATGTGCAGAAGAGATCCAGCAGCATCATTCATTTGTGGCTCTTCGCCTGTGGGAGCAGAGTCCAATCATTCGTGCACTGAAAACTGGGCAGCCGGACGGCCTGGAGCAGGCATCAAGGATGTATTCAAATGCAGTTTGAGGTGGGAAATCAAGGAGTGAGAGCAATACAGGTGGCACCGTTGCGAAGCTTACCGTGTGCAGGAGAGGTCCAGCAGCAACTTTCAGTCCTGGCTCTTCGCCTGTGGGAGCAGAGTCCAATCATTCGTGCACTGAAAACTGGGCAGCCGGACAGCCTGGAGCAGGCATCATGGATGTATTCAAATGCACTTTGAGGTGGGAAAGCAAGGAGTGAGAGCAATACAGGTGGCACCTTTGCGAAGCTTACCATGTGCAGAAGAGATCCAGCAGCATCATTCATTTGTGGCTCTTCGCCTGTGGGAGCAGAGTCCAATCATTCGTGCACTGAAAACTGGGCAGCCGGACGGCCTGGAGCAGGAATCAAGGATATATTCAAATGCACTTTGAGGTGGGAAACAAGGAGTGAGACCAATGCAGGTGGCACCGTTGCGAAGCTTACCGTATGGAGAAGACATCCAGCAGCATCTTTCAGTCCTGGCACTTCGCCTGTGGGAGCAGAGTGCAATCATTCGTGCACTGAAAATTTGGCAGCAGGCCAGCCTGGAGCAGGCATCAAGGATGTATTCAAATGCCCTTGGAGGTGGGAAAGCAAGGAGTGAGAGCAATAAAGGTGGCACCTTTGCAAAGCTTACCATGTGCAGAAGAGGTCCAGCAGCACTTTTCATTCCTGGCCCTTTCCCTGTGGAAGCAGAGTGCAATCATTAGTGCACTGGAAACTGGGCGGCCGGACGGCCTGGAGCAGGCATCAAGGATGTATTCAAATGCCCGTTGAGGTGGGAAAGCAACGAGTGAGAGCAATACAGGTGTCACCGTTGCAAAGCTTACCGTATGCAGAAGAGATCCAGCAGCATCTTTCAGTCCTGGCTCTTCGCCTGTGGGAGCAGAGTCCAATCATTCGTGCACTGAAAATTGGGCAGCCGGACGGCCTGGAGCAGGCATCAAGGATGTATTCAAATGCACTTTGAGGTGGGAAAGCAAGGAGTGAGAGCAATACAGGTGGCACCGTTGCGAAGCTTACCATGTGCAGGAGAGGTTCAGAAGCATCTTTCAGTCCTGGCTCTTCGCCTGTGGGAGCAGAGTAAAATCATTCGTGCAGTGAAAACTGGGCAGCCGGACGGCCTGGAGCAGGCATCATGGATGTATTCAAATGCACTTTGAGGTGGGAAAGCAAGGAGTGAGAGCAATACAGGTGGCACCTTTGCGAAGCTTACCATGTGCAGAAGAGATCCAGCAGCATCATTCATTTGTGGCTCTTCGCCTGTGGCAGGAGAGTCCAATCATTCGTGCACTGAAAACTGGGCAGCCGGACGGCCTGGAGCAGGCATCAAGGATGTATTCAAATGCACTTTGAGGTTGGAAACAAGGAGTGAGACCAATGCAGGTGGCACCGTTGCGAAGCTTGCCGTGTGCAGAAGAGGTCCAGCAGCATCTTTCAGTCCTGGCTCTTCGCCTGTGGGAGCAGAGTCCAATCACTCGTGCACTGAAAACTGGGCAGCTGGACGGCCTGGAGCAGGCATCAAGGATGTATTCAAATGCACTTTGAGGTTGGAAACAAGGAGTGACAGCAATACAGGTGGCACCGTTGCAAACCTTTCCGTGTGCAGAAGAGGTCCAGCAGCATCTTTCAGTCCTGGCACTTCGCCTGTGGCAGCACAGTCCAATCATTCGTGCACTGAAAACTGGGCAGCAGGACGGCCTGGAGCAGGCATCAAGGATGTATTCAAATGCCCTTTGAGGTGGGAAAGCAAGGAGTGAGAGCAATAAAGGTGGCACCTTTGCGAAGCTTACCATGTGCAGAGGAGATCCAGCAGCATCATTCATTTGTGGCTCTTTGCCTGTGGGAGCAGAGTCAAATCATTCGTGCACCGAAAACTGGGCAGACGGACGGCCTGGGGCAGGCATCAAGGATGTATTCAAATGCACTTTGAGGTGGGAAAGAAATGACTGAGAGCAATACAGGTGGCACCGTTGCGAAGCTTACCGTGTGCAGAACAGATCCAGCAGCATGTTTTAGCACTGGCTCTTCGCCTGTGGCAGCAGAGTCCAATCATTCGTGCACTGAAAACTGGGCAGCCGGACGGCATGGAGCAGGCATCAAGGATGTATTCAAATGCACTTTGAGGTTGGAAACAAGGAGTGAGACCAATGCAGGTGGCAACTTTGCAAAGCTTACCATGTGCAGAAGAGGTCCAGCAGCACTTTTCATTCCTGGCCCTTTCCCTGTAGAAGCAGAGTGCAATCATTCCTGCACTGAAAATTGGGCAGCCGGACGGCCTGGAGCAGGCATCAAGGATGTATTCAAATGCACTTTGAGGTGGGAAAGCAAGGAGTGAGAGCAATACAGGTGGCACCGTTGCGAAGCTTACCATGTGCAGGAGAGGTTCAGCAGCAACTTTCAGTCCTGGCTCTTCGCCTGTCGGAGCGGAGTCCAAACATTCGTGCCCTGAAACCTGGGCAGCCGGCCAGCCTGGAGCAGGCATCAAGGATGTATTCAAATGCACTTTGAGGTGGGAAAGCAAGGAGTGAGAGCAATACAGGTGGCACCGTTGCGAAGCTTACCATGTGCAGGAGAGGTTCAGTAGCATCTTTCAGTCCTGGCTCTTCGTCTCTGGGAGCAGAGTCCAATCATTCGTGCACTGAAAACTGGGCAGCCGGACGGCCTGGAGCAGGCATCAAGGATGCATTCAAATGCACTTTGAGGTGGGAAAGCAAGGAGTGAGAGCAATACAGGTGGCACCGTTGCGAAGCTTACCATGTGCAGGAGAGGTTCAGCAGCATCTTTCAGTCCTGGCTCTTCGCCTGTGGGAGCAGAGTCCAATCATTCGTGCACTGAAAATTGGGCAGCCGGACGGCCTGGAGCAGGCATCAAGGATGTATTCAAATGCACTTTGAGGTGGGAAAGCAAGGAGTGAGAGCAATACAGGTGGCACCGTTGCAAAGCTTACCATGTGCAGAAGAGGTCCAGCAGCACTTTTCATTCCTGGCCCTTTCCCTGTGGAAGCAGAGTCCAATCATTCGTGCACTGAAAATTGGGCTGCCGGACGGCCTGGAGCAGGCATCAAGGATGTATTCAAATGCACTTTGAGGTGGGAAATCAAGGAGTGAGAGCAATACAGGTGGCACCGTTGCGAAGCTTACCGTGTGCAGGAGATGTCCAGCAGCAACTTTCAGTCCTGGCTCTTCGCCTGTCGGAGCGGAGTCCAAACATTCGTGCCCTGAAACCTGGGCAGCCGGCCAGCCTGGAGCAGGCATCGAGGATGTATTCAAATGCACTTTGAGGTGGGAAAGCAAGGAGTGAGAGCAATACAGGTGGCACCGTTGCGAAGCTTACCATGTGCAGAAGAGGTCCAGCAGCACTTTTCATTCCTGGCCCTCTCCCTGTGGTAGGAGAGTCCAATCATTCGTGCACTGAAAACTGGGCAGCCTTACGGCCTGGAGCAGGCATCAAGGATGTATTCAAATGCACTTTGAGGTGGAAAAGCAAGGAGTGAGAGCAATACAGGTGGCACCTTTGCGAAGCTTACCATGTGCAGAAGAGATCCAGCAGCATCATTCATTTGTGGCTCTTCGCCTGTGGGAGCAGAGTCCAATCATTCGTGCACTGAAAACTGGGCAGCCGGACGGCCTGGAGCGGGCATCAAGGATGTATTCAAATGCACTTTGAGGTGGGAAACAAGGAGTGAGACAAATGCAGGTGGCACCGTTTCGAAGCTTACCGTGTGCAGAAGAGATCCAGCAGCATCTTTCAGTCCTGGCACTTCGCCTGTGGCAGCAGAGTCCAATCATTCGTGCACTGAAAACTGGGCAGCCGGCCAGCCTGGAGCAGGCATCAAGGATGTATTCAAATGCCCTTGGAGGTGGGAAAGCAAGAAGTGAGAGCAATACAGGTGGCACCGTTGCAAAGCATTCTGTGTGCAGAAGAGGTCCAGCAGCATCTTTCAGTCCTGGCACTTCGCCTGTGTAAGCAGAGTCCAATCATTCGTACACTGAAAACTGGGCAGCAGGACGGCCTGGAGCAGGCATCAAGGATGTATTCAAATGCACTTTGAGGTGGGAAAGCAAGGAGTGAGAGCAATGCAGGTGGCACCTTTGTGAAGCTTACCATGTGCAGAAGAGATCCAGCAGCATCATTCATTTGTGGCTCTTCGCCTGTGGGAGCAGAGTCCAATCATTCGTGCACTGAAAACTGGGCAGCCGGACGGCCTGGAGCAGGCATCAAGGATGTATTCAAATGCAGTTTGAGGTGGGAAATCAAGGAGTGAGAGCAATACAGGTGGCACCGTTGCGAAGCTTACCGTGTGCAGGAGAGGTCCAGCAGCAACTTTCAGTCCTGGCTCTTCGCCTGTGGGAGCAGAGTCCAATCATTCGTGCACTGAAAACTGGGCAGCCGGACAGCCTGGAGCAGGCATCATGGATGTATTCAAATGCACTTTGAGGTGGGAAAGCAAGGAGTGAGAGCAATACAGGTGGCACCTTTGCGAAGCTTACCATGTGCAGAAGAGATCCAGCAGCATCATTCATTTGTGGCTCTTCGCCTGTGGGAGCAGAGTCCAATCATTCGTGCACTGAAAACTGGGCAGCCGGACGGCCTGGAGCAGGAATCAAGGATATATTCAAATGCACTTTGAGGTGGGAAACAAGGAGTGAGACCAATGCAGGTGGCACCGTTGCGAAGCTTACCGTATGGAGAAGACATCCAGCAGCATCTTTCAGTCCTGGCACTTCGCCTGTGGGAGCAGAGTGCAATCATTCGTGCACTGAAAACTGGGCAGCCGGACGGCCTGGAGCAGGCATCAAGGATGTATTCAAATGCACTTTGAGGTTGGAAACAAGGAGTGAGACCAATGCAGGTGGCACCGTTGCGAAGCTTGCCGTGTGCAGAAGAGGTCCAGCAGCATCTTTCAGTCCTGGCTCTTCGCCTGTGGGAGCAGAGTCCAATCACTCGTGCACTGAAAACTGGGCAGCTGGACGGCCTGGAGCAGGCATCAAGGATGTATTCAAATGCACTTTGAGGTTGGAAACAAGGAGTGAGAGCAATACAGGTGGCACCGTTGCAAACCTTTCCGTGTGCAGAAGAGGTCCAGCAGCATCTTTCAGTCCTGGCACTTCGCCTGTGGCAGCACAGTCCAATCATTCGTGCACTGAAAACTGTGCAGCAGGACGGCCTGGAGCAGGCATCAAGGATGTATTCAAATGCCCTTTGAGGTGGGAAAGCAAGGAGTGAGAGCAATAAAGGTGGCACCTTTGCGAAGCTTACCATGTGCAGAGGAGATCCAGCAGCATCATTCATTTGTGGCTCTTTGCCTGTGGGAGCAGAGTCAAATCATTCGTGCACCGAAAACTGGGCAGACGGACGGCCTGGGGCAGGCATCAAGGATGTATTCAAATGCACTTTGAGGTGGGAAAGAAATGACTGAGAGCAATACAGGTGGCACCGTTGCGAAGCTTACCGTGTGCAGAACAGATCCAGCAGCATGTTTTAGCACTGGCTCTTCGCCTGTGGCAGCAGAGTCCAATCATTCGTGCACTGAAAACTGGGCAGCCGGACGGCATGGAGCAGGCATCAAGGATGTATTCAAATGCACTTTGAGGTTGGAAACAAGGAGTGAGACCAATGCAGGTGGCAACTTTGCAAAGCTTACCATGTGCAGAAGAGGTCCAGCAGCACTTTTCATTCCTGGCCCTTTCCCTGTAGAAGCAGAGTGCAATCATTCCTGCACTGAAAATTGGGCAGCCGGACGGCCTGGAGCAGGCATCAAGGATGTATTCAAATGCACTTTGAGGTGGGAAAGCAAGGAGTGAGAGCAATACAGGTGGCACCGTTGCGAAGCTTACCATGTGCAGGAGAGGTTCAGCAGCAACTTTCAGTCCTGGCTCTTCGCCTGTCGGAGCGGAGTCCAAACATTCGTGCCCTGAAACCTGGGCAGCCGGCCAGCCTGGAGCAGGCATCAAGGATGTATTCAAATGCACTTTGAGGTGGGAAAGCAAGGAGTGAGAGCAATACAGGTGGCACCGTTGCGAAGCTTACCATGTGCAGGAGAGGTTCAGTAGCATCTTTCAGTCCTGGCTCTTCGTCTCTGGGAGCAGAGTCCAATCATTCGTGCACTGAAAACTGGGCAGCCGGACGGCCTGGAGCAGGCATCAAGGATGCATTCAAATGCACTTTGAGGTGGGAAAGCAAGGAGTGAGAGCAATACAGGTGGCACCGTTGCGAAGCTTACCATGTGCAGGAGAGGTTCAGCAGCATCTTTCAGTCCTGGCTCTTCGCCTGTGGGAGCAGAGTCCAATCATTCGTGCACTGAAAATTGGGCAGCCGGACGGCCTGGAGCAGGCATCAAGGATGTATTCAAATGCACTTTGAGGTGGGAAAGCAAGGAGTGAGAGCAATACAGGTGGCACCGTTGCAAAGCTTACCATGTGCAGAAGAGGTCCAGCAGCACTTTTCATTCCTGGCCCTTTCCCTGTGGAAGCAGAGTCCAATCATTCGTGCACTGAAAATTGGGCTGCCGGACGGCCTGGAGCAGGCATCAAGGATGTATTCAAATGCACTTTGAGGTGGGAAATCAAGGAGTGAGAGCAATACAGGTGGCACCGTTGCGAAGCTTACCGTGTGCAGGAGATGTCCAGCAGCAACTTTCAGTCCTGGCTCTTCGCCTGTCGGAGCGGAGTCCAAACATTCGTGCCCTGAAACCTGGGCAGCCGGCCAGCCTGGAGCAGGCATCGAGGATGTATTCAAATGCACTTTGAGGTGGGAAAGCAAGGAGTGAGAGCAATACAGGTGGCACCGTTGCGAAGCTTACCATGTGCAGAAGAGGTCCAGCAGCACTTTTCATTCCTGGCCCTCTCCCTGTGGTAGGAGAGTCCAATCATTCGTGCACTGAAAACTGGGCAGCCTTACGGCCTGGAGCAGGCATCAAGGATGTATTCAAATGCACTTTGAGGTGGAAAAGCAAGGAGTGAGAGCAATACAGGTGGCACCTTTGCGAAGCTTACCATGTGCAGAAGAGATCCAGCAGCATCATTCATTTGTGGCTCTTCGCCTGTGGGAGCAGAGTCCAATCATTCGTGCACTGAAAACTGGGCAGCCGGACGGCCTGGAGCGGGCATCAAGGATGTATTCAAATGCACTTTGAGGTGGGAAACAAGGAGTGAGACAAATGCAGGTGGCACCGTTTCGAAGCTTACCGTGTGCAGAAGAGATCCAGCAGCATCTTTCAGTCCTGGCACTTCGCCTGTGGCAGCAGAGTCCAATCATTCGTGCACTGAAAACTGGGCAGCCGGCCAGCCTGGAGCAGGCATCAAGGATGTATTCAAATGCCCTTGGAGGTGGGAAAGCAAGAAGTGAGAGCAATACAGGTGGCACCGTTGCAAAGCATTCTGTGTGCAGAAGAGGTCCAGCAGCATCTTTCAGTCCTGGCACTTCGCCTGTGTAAGCAGAGTCCAATCATTCGTACACTGAAAACTGGGCAGCAGGACGGCCTGGAGCAGGCATCAAGGATGTATTCAAATGCACTTTGAGGTGGGAAAGCAAGGAGTGAGAGCAATGCAGGTGGCACCTTTGTGAAGCTTACCATGTGCAGAAGAGATCCAGCAGCATCATTCATTTGTGGCTCTTCGCCTGTGGGAGCAGAGTCCAATCATTCGTGCACTGAAAACTGGGCAGCCGGACGGCCTGGAGCAGGCATCAAGGATGTATTCAAATGCAGTTTGAGGTGGGAAATCAAGGAGTGAGAGCAATACAGGTGGCACCGTTGCGAAGCTTACCGTGTGCAGGAGAGGTCCAGCAGCAACTTTCAGTCCTGGCTCTTCGCCTGTGGGAGCAGAGTCCAATCATTCGTGCACTGAAAACTGGGCAGCCGGACAGCCTGGAGCAGGCATCATGGATGTATTCAAATGCACTTTGAGGTGGGAAAGCAAGGAGTGAGAGCAATACAGGTGGCACCTTTGCGAAGCTTACCATGTGCAGAAGAGATCCAGCAGCATCATTCATTTGTGGCTCTTCGCCTGTGGGAGCAGAGTCCAATCATTCGTGCACTGAAAACTGGGCAGCCGGACGGCCTGGAGCAGGAATCAAGGATATATTCAAATGCACTTTGAGGTGGGAAACAAGGAGTGAGACCAATGCAGGTGGCACCGTTGCGAAGCTTACCGTATGGAGAAGACATCCAGCAGCATCTTTCAGTCCTGGCACTTCGCCTGTGGGAGCAGAGTGCAATCATTCGTGCACTGAAAACTGGGCAGCCGGACGGCCTGGAGCAGGCATCAAGGATGTATTCAAATGCACTTTGAGGTTGGAAACAAGGAGTGAGACCAATGCAGGTGGCACCGTTGCGAAGCTTGCCGTGTGCAGAAGAGGTCCAGCAGCATCTTTCAGTCCTGGCACTTCGCCTGTGGGAGCAGAGTGCAATCATTCGTGCACTGAAAATTTGGCAGCAGGCCAGCCTGGAGCAGGCATCAAGGATGTATTCAAATGCCCTTGGAGGTGGGAAAGCAAGGAGTGAGAGCAATAAAGGTGGCACCTTTGCAAAGCTTACCATGTGCAGAAGAGGTCCAGCAGCACTTTTCATTCCTGGCCCTTTCCCTGTGGAAGCAGAGTGCAATCATTAGTGCACTGGAAACTGGGCGGCCGGACGGCCTGGAGCAGGCATCAAGGATGTATTCAAATGCACTTTGAGGTGGGAAAGCAAGGAGTGAGAGCAATACAGGTGGCACCGTTGCGAAGCTTACCATGTGCAGGAGAGGTTCAGCAGCAACTTTCAGTCCTGGCTCTTCGCCTGTCGGAGCGGAGTCCAAACATTCGTGCCCTGAAACCTGGGCAGCCGGCCAGCCTGGAGCAGGCATCAAGGATGTATTCAAATGCACTTTGAGGTGGGAAAGCAAGGAGTGAGAGCAATACAGGTGGCACCGTTGCGAAGCTTACCATGTGCAGGAGAGGTTTAGAAGCATCTTTCAGTCCTGGCTCTTCGTCTCTGGGAGCAGAGTCCAATCATTCGTGCACTGAAAACTGGGCAGCCGGACGGTCTGGAGCAGGCATCAAGGATGCATTCAAATGCACTTTGAGGTGGGAAAGCAAGGAGTGAGAGCAATGCAGGTGGCACCGTTGCGAAGCTTACCATGTGCAGGAGAGGTTCAGCAGCATCTTTCAGTCCTGGCTCTTCGCCTGTGGGAGCAGAGTCCAATCATTCGTGCACTGAAAATTGGGCAGCCGGACGGCCTGGAGCAGGCATCAAGGATGTATTCAAATGCACTTTGAGGTGGGAAAGCAAGGAGTGAGAGCAATACAGGTGGCACCGTTGCAAAGCTTACCATGTGCAGAAGAGGTCCAGCAGCACATTTCATTCCTGGCCCTTTCCCTGTGGAAGCAGAGTCCAATCATTCGTGCACTGAAAATTGGGCTGCCGGACGGCCTGGAGCAGGCATCAAGGATGTATTCAAATGCACTTTGAGGTGGGAAATCAAGGAGTGAGAGCAATACAGGTGGCACCGTTGCGAAGCTTACCGTGTGCAGGAGATGTCCAGCAGCAACTTTCAGTCCTGGCTCTTCGCCTGTCGGAGCGGAGTCCAAACATTCGTGCCCTGAAACCTGGGCAGCCGGCCAGCCTGGAGCAGGCATCAAGGATGTATTCAAATGCACTTTGAGGTGGGAAAGCAAGGAGTGAGAGCAATACAGGTGGCACCGTTGCGAAGCTTACCATGTGCAGAAGAGGTCCAGCAGCACTTTTCATTCCTGGCCCTCTCCCTGTGGTAGGAGAGTCCAATCATTCGTGCACTGAAAACTGGGCAGCCTTACGGCCTGGAGCAGGCATCAAGGATGTATTCAAATGCACTTTGAGGTGGAAAAGCAAGGAGTGAGAGCAATACAGGTGGCACCTTTGCGAAGCTTACCATGTGCAGAAGAGATCCAGCAGCATCATTCATTTGTGGCTCTTCGCCTGTGGGAGCAGAGTCCAATCATTCGTGCACTGAAAACTGGGCAGCCGGACGGCCTGGAGCGGGCATCAAGGATGTATTCAAATGCACTTTGAGGTGGGAAACAAGGAGTGAGACAAATGCAGGTGGCACCGTTTCGAAGCTTACCGTGTGCAGAAGAGATCCAGCAGCATCTTTCAGTCCTGGCACTTCGCCTGTGGCAGCAGAGTCCAATCATTCGTGCACTGAAAACTGGGCAGCCGGCCAGCCTGGAGCAGGCATCAAGGATGTATTCAAATGCCCTTGGAGGTGGGAAAGCAAGAAGTGAGAGCAATACAGGTGGCACCGTTGCAAAGCTTTCTGTGTGCAGAAGAGGTCCAGCAGCATCTTTCAGTCCTGGCACTTCGCCTGTGTAAGCAGAGTCCAATCATTCGTACACTGAAAACTGGGCAGCAGGACGGCCTGGAGCAGGCATCAAGGATGTATTCAAATGCACTTTGAGGTGGGAAAGCAAGGAGTGAGAGCAATGCAGGTGGCACCTTTGTGAAGCTTACCATGTGCAGAAGAGATCCAGCAGCATCATTCATTTGTGGCTCTTCGCCTGTGGGAGCAGAGTCCAATCATTCGTGCACTGAAAACTGGGCAGCCGGACGGCCTGGAGCAGGCATCAAGGATGTATTCAAATGCAGTTTGAGGTGGGAAATCAAGGAGTGAGAGCAATACAGGTGGCACCGTTGCGAAGCTTACCGTGTGCAGGAGAGGTCCAGCAGCAACTTTCAGTCCTGGCTCTTCGCCTGTGGGAGCAGAGTCCAATCATTCGTGCACTGAAAACTGGGCAGCCGGACAGCCTGGAGCAGGCATCATGGATGTATTCAAATGCACTTTGAGGTGGGAAAGCAAGGAGTGAGAGCAATACAGGTGGCACCTTTGCGAAGCTTACCATGTGCAGAAGAGATCCAGCAGCATCATTCATTTGTGGCTCTTCGCCTGTGGGAGCAGAGTCCAATCATTCGTGCACTGAAAACTGGGCAGCCGGACGGCCTGGAGCAGGAATCAAGGATATATTCAAATGCACTTTGAGGTGGGAAACAAGGAGTGAGACCAATGCAGGTGGCACCGTTGCGAAGCTTACCGTATGGAGAAGACATCCAGCAGCATCTTTCAGTCCTGGCACTTCGCCTGTGGGAGCAGAGTGCAATCATTCGTGCACTGAAAATTTGGCAGCAGGCCAGCCTGGAGCAGGCATCAAGGATGTATTCAAATGCCCTTGGAGGTGGGAAAGCAAGGAGTGAGAGCAATAAAGGTGGCACCTTTGCAAAGCTTACCATGTGCAGAAGAGGTCCAGCAGCACTTTTCATTCCTGGCCCTTTCCCTGTGGAAGCAGAGTGCAATCATTAGTGCACTGGAAACTGGGCGGCCGGACGGCCTGGAGCAGGCATCAAGGATGTATTCAAATGCCCGTTGAGGTGGGAAAGCAACGAGTGAGAGCAATACAGGTGTCACCGTTGCAAAGCTTACCGTATGCAGAAGAGATCCAGCAGCATCTTTCAGTCCTGGCTCTTCGCCTGTGGGAGCAGAGTCCAATCATTCGTGCACTGAAAATTGGGCAGCCGGACGGCCTGGAGCAGGCATCAAGGATGTATTCAAATGCACTTTGAGGTGGGAAAGCAAGGAGTGAGAGCAATACAGGTGGCACCGTTGCGAAGCTTACCATGTGCAGGAGAGGTTCAGAAGCATCTTTCAGTCCTGGCTCTTCGCCTGTGGGAGCAGAGTAAAATCATTCGTGCAGTGAAAACTGGGCAGCCGGACGGCCTGGAGCAGGCATCATGGATGTATTCAAATGCACTTTGAGGTGGGAAAGCAAGGAGTGAGAGCAATACAGGTGGCACCTTTGCGAAGCTTACCATGTGCAGAAGAGATCCAGCAGCATCATTCATTTGTGGCTCTTCGCCTGTGGCAGGAGAGTCCAATCATTCGTGCACTGAAAACTGGGCAGCCGGACGGCCTGGAGCAGGCATCAAGGATGTATTCAAATGCACTTTGAGGTTGGAAACAAGGAGTGAGACCAATGCAGGTGGCACCGTTGCGAAGCTTGCCGTGTGCAGAAGAGGTCCAGCAGCATCTTTCAGTCCTGGCTCTTCGCCTGTGGGAGCAGAGTCCAATCACTCGTGCACTGAAAACTGGGCAGCTGGACGGCCTGGAGCAGGCATCAAGGATGTATTCAAATGCACTTTGAGGTTGGAAACAAGGAGTGACAGCAATACAGGTGGCACCGTTGCAAACCTTTCCGTGTGCAGAAGAGGTCCAGCAGCATCTTTCAGTCCTGGCACTTCGCCTGTGGCAGCACAGTCCAATCATTCGTGCACTGAAAACTGGGCAGCAGGACGGCCTGGAGCAGGCATCAAGGATGTATTCAAATGCCCTTTGAGGTGGGAAAGCAAGGAGTGAGAGCAATAAAGGTGGCACCTTTGCGAAGCTTACCATGTGCAGAGGAGATCCAGCAGCATCATTCATTTGTGGCTCTTTGCCTGTGGGAGCAGAGTCAAATCATTCGTGCACCGAAAACTGGGCAGACGGACGGCCTGGGGCAGGCATCAAGGATGTATTCAAATGCACTTTGAGGTGGGAAAGAAATGACTGAGAGCAATACAGGTGGCACCGTTGCGAAGCTTACCGTGTGCAGAACAGATCCAGCAGCATGTTTTAGCACTGGCTCTTCGCCTGTGGCAGCAGAGTCCAATCATTCGTGCACTGAAAACTGGGCAGCCGGACGGCATGGAGCAGGCATCAAGGATGTATTCAAATGCACTTTGAGGTTGGAAACAAGGAGTGAGACCAATGCAGGTGGCAACTTTGCAAAGCTTACCATGTGCAGAAGAGGTCCAGCAGCACTTTTCATTCCTGGCCCTTTCCCTGTAGAAGCAGAGTGCAATCATTCCTGCACTGAAAATTGGGCAGCCGGACGGCCTGGAGCAGGCATCAAGGATGTATTCAAATGCACTTTGAGGTGGGAAAGCAAGGAGTGAGAGCAATACAGGTGGCACCGTTGCGAAGCTTACCATGTGCAGGAGAGGTTCAGCAGCAACTTTCAGTCCTGGCTCTTCGCCTGTCGGAGCGGAGTCCAAACATTCGTGCCCTGAAACCTGGGCAGCCGGCCAGCCTGGAGCAGGCATCAAGGATGTATTCAAATGCACTTTGAGGTGGGAAAGCAAGGAGTGAGAGCAATACAGGTGGCACCGTTGCGAAGCTTACCATGTGCAGGAGAGGTTCAGTAGCATCTTTCAGTCCTGGCTCTTCGTCTCTGGGAGCAGAGTCCAATCATTCGTGCACTGAAAACTGGGCAGCCGGACGGCCTGGAGCAGGCATCAAGGATGCATTCAAATGCACTTTGAGGTGGGAAAGCAAGGAGTGAGAGCAATACAGGTGGCACCGTTGCGAAGCTTACCATGTGCAGGAGAGGTTCAGCAGCATCTTTCAGTCCTGGCTCTTCGCCTGTGGGAGCAGAGTCCAATCATTCGTGCACTGAAAATTGGGCAGCCGGACGGCCTGGAGCAGGCATCAAGGATGTATTCAAATGCACTTTGAGGTGGGAAAGCAAGGAGTGAGAGCAATACAGGTGGCACCGTTGCAAAGCTTACCATGTGCAGAAGAGGTCCAGCAGCACTTTTCATTCCTGGCCCTTTCCCTGTGGAAGCAGAGTCCAATCATTCGTGCACTGAAAATTGGGCTGCCGGACGGCCTGGAGCAGGCATCAAGGATGTATTCAAATGCACTTTGAGGTGGGAAATCAAGGAGTGAGAGCAATACAGGTGGCACCGTTGCGAAGCTTACCGTGTGCAGGAGATGTCCAGCAGCAACTTTCAGTCCTGGCTCTTCGCCTGTCGGAGCGGAGTCCAAACATTCGTGCCCTGAAACCTGGGCAGCCGGCCAGCCTGGAGCAGGCATCGAGGATGTATTCAAATGCACTTTGAGGTGGGAAAGCAAGGAGTGAGAGCAATACAGGTGGCACCGTTGCGAAGCTTACCATGTGCAGAAGAGGTCCAGCAGCACTTTTCATTCCTGGCCCTCTCCCTGTGGTAGGAGAGTCCAATCATTCGTGCACTGAAAACTGGGCAGCCTTACGGCCTGGAGCAGGCATCAAGGATGTATTCAAATGCACTTTGAGGTGGAAAAGCAAGGAGTGAGAGCAATACAGGTGGCACCTTTGCGAAGCTTACCATGTGCAGAAGAGATCCAGCAGCATCATTCATTTGTGGCTCTTCGCCTGTGGGAGCAGAGTCCAATCATTCGTGCACTGAAAACTGGGCAGCCGGACGGCCTGGAGCGGGCATCAAGGATGTATTCAAATGCACTTTGAGGTGGGAAACAAGGAGTGAGACAAATGCAGGTGGCACCGTTTCGAAGCTTACCGTGTGCAGAAGAGATCCAGCAGCATCTTTCAGTCCTGGCACTTCGCCTGTGGCAGCAGAGTCCAATCATTCGTGCACTGAAAACTGGGCAGCCGGCCAGCCTGGAGCAGGCATCAAGGATGTATTCAAATGCCCTTGGAGGTGGGAAAGCAAGAAGTGAGAGCAATACAGGTGGCACCGTTGCAAAGCATTCTGTGTGCAGAAGAGGTCCAGCAGCATCTTTCAGTCCTGGCACTTCGCCTGTGTAAGCAGAGTCCAATCATTCGTACACTGAAAACTGGGCAGCAGGACGGCCTGGAGCAGGCATCAAGGATGTATTCAAATGCACTTTGAGGTGGGAAAGCAAGGAGTGAGAGCAATGCAGGTGGCACCTTTGTGAAGCTTACCATGTGCAGAAGAGATCCAGCAGCATCATTCATTTGTGGCTCTTCGCCTGTGGGAGCAGAGTCCAATCATTCGTGCACTGAAAACTGGGCAGCCGGACGGCCTGGAGCAGGCATCAAGGATGTATTCAAATGCAGTTTGAGGTGGGAAATCAAGGAGTGAGAGCAATACAGGTGGCACCGTTGCGAAGCTTACCGTGTGCAGGAGAGGTCCAGCAGCAACTTTCAGTCCTGGCTCTTCGCCTGTGGGAGCAGAGTCCAATCATTCGTGCACTGAAAACTGGGCAGCCGGACAGCCTGGAGCAGGCATCATGGATGTATTCAAATGCACTTTGAGGTGGGAAAGCAAGGAGTGAGAGCAATACAGGTGGCACCTTTGCGAAGCTTACCATGTGCAGAAGAGATCCAGCAGCATCATTCATTTGTGGCTCTTCGCCTGTGGGAGCAGAGTCCAATCATTCGTGCACTGAAAACTGGGCAGCCGGACGGCCTGGAGCAGGAATCAAGGATATATTCAAATGCACTTTGAGGTGGGAAACAAGGAGTGAGACCAATGCAGGTGGCACCGTTGCGAAGCTTACCGTATGGAGAAGACATCCAGCAGCATCTTTCAGTCCTGGCACTTCGCCTGTGGGAGCAGAGTGCAATCATTCGTGCACTGAAAACTGGGCAGCCGGACGGCCTGGAGCAGGCATCAAGGATGTATTCAAATGCACTTTGAGGTTGGAAACAAGGAGTGAGACCAATGCAGGTGGCACCGTTGCGAAGCTTGCCGTGTGCAGAAGAGGTCCAGCAGCATCTTTCAGTCCTGGCTCTTCGCCTGTGGGAGCAGAGTCCAATCACTCGTGCACTGAAAACTGGGCAGCTGGACGGCCTGGAGCAGGCATCAAGGATGTATTCAAATGCACTTTGAGGTTGGAAACAAGGAGTGAGAGCAATACAGGTGGCACCGTTGCAAACCTTTCCGTGTGCAGAAGAGGTCCAGCAGCATCTTTCAGTCCTGGCACTTCGCCTGTGGCAGCACAGTCCAATCATTCGTGCACTGAAAACTGTGCAGCAGGACGGCCTGGAGCAGGCATCAAGGATGTATTCAAATGCCCTTTGAGGTGGGAAAGCAAGGAGTGAGAGCAATAAAGGTGGCACCTTTGCGAAGCTTACCATGTGCAGAGGAGATCCAGCAGCATCATTCATTTGTGGCTCTTTGCCTGTGGGAGCAGAGTCAAATCATTCGTGCACCGAAAACTGGGCAGACGGACGGCCTGGGGCAGGCATCAAGGATGTATTCAAATGCACTTTGAGGTGGGAAAGAAATGACTGAGAGCAATACAGGTGGCACCGTTGCGAAGCTTACCGTGTGCAGAACAGATCCAGCAGCATGTTTTAGCACTGGCTCTTCGCCTGTGGCAGCAGAGTCCAATCATTCGTGCACTGAAAACTGGGCAGCCGGACGGCATGGAGCAGGCATCAAGGATGTATTCAAATGCACTTTGAGGTTGGAAACAAGGAGTGAGACCAATGCAGGTGGCAACTTTGCAAAGCTTACCATGTGCAGAAGAGGTCCAGCAGCACTTTTCATTCCTGGCCCTTTCCCTGTAGAAGCAGAGTGCAATCATTCCTGCACTGAAAATTGGGCAGCCGGACGGCCTGGAGCAGGCATCAAGGATGTATTCAAATGCACTTTGAGGTGGGAAAGCAAGGAGTGAGAGCAATACAGGTGGCACCGTTGCGAAGCTTACCATGTGCAGGAGAGGTTCAGCAGCAACTTTCAGTCCTGGCTCTTCGCCTGTCGGAGCGGAGTCCAAACATTCGTGCCCTGAAACCTGGGCAGCCGGCCAGCCTGGAGCAGGCATCAAGGATGTATTCAAATGCACTTTGAGGTGGGAAAGCAAGGAGTGAGAGCAATACAGGTGGCACCGTTGCGAAGCTTACCATGTGCAGGAGAGGTTCAGTAGCATCTTTCAGTCCTGGCTCTTCGTCTCTGGGAGCAGAGTCCAATCATTCGTGCACTGAAAACTGGGCAGCCGGACGGCCTGGAGCAGGCATCAAGGATGCATTCAAATGCACTTTGAGGTGGGAAAGCAAGGAGTGAGAGCAATACAGGTGGCACCGTTGCGAAGCTTACCATGTGCAGGAGAGGTTCAGCAGCATCTTTCAGTCCTGGCTCTTCGCCTGTGGGAGCAGAGTCCAATCATTCGTGCACTGAAAATTGGGCAGCCGGACGGCCTGGAGCAGGCATCAAGGATGTATTCAAATGCACTTTGAGGTGGGAAAGCAAGGAGTGAGAGCAATACAGGTGGCACCGTTGCAAAGCTTACCATGTGCAGAAGAGGTCCAGCAGCACTTTTCATTCCTGGCCCTTTCCCTGTGGAAGCAGAGTCCAATCATTCGTGCACTGAAAATTGGGCTGCCGGACGGCCTGGAGCAGGCATCAAGGATGTATTCAAATGCACTTTGAGGTGGGAAATCAAGGAGTGAGAGCAATACAGGTGGCACCGTTGCGAAGCTTACCGTGTGCAGGAGATGTCCAGCAGCAACTTTCAGTCCTGGCTCTTCGCCTGTCGGAGCGGAGTCCAAACATTCGTGCCCTGAAACCTGGGCAGCCGGCCAGCCTGGAGCAGGCATCGAGGATGTATTCAAATGCACTTTGAGGTGGGAAAGCAAGGAGTGAGAGCAATACAGGTGGCACCGTTGCGAAGCTTACCATGTGCAGAAGAGGTCCAGCAGCACTTTTCATTCCTGGCCCTCTCCCTGTGGTAGGAGAGTCCAATCATTCGTGCACTGAAAACTGGGCAGCCTTACGGCCTGGAGCAGGCATCAAGGATGTATTCAAATGCACTTTGAGGTGGAAAAGCAAGGAGTGAGAGCAATACAGGTGGCACCTTTGCGAAGCTTACCATGTGCAGAAGAGATCCAGCAGCATCATTCATTTGTGGCTCTTCGCCTGTGGGAGCAGAGTCCAATCATTCGTGCACTGAAAACTGGGCAGCCGGACGGCCTGGAGCGGGCATCAAGGATGTATTCAAATGCACTTTGAGGTGGGAAACAAGGAGTGAGACAAATGCAGGTGGCACCGTTTCGAAGCTTACCGTGTGCAGAAGAGATCCAGCAGCATCTTTCAGTCCTGGCACTTCGCCTGTGGCAGCAGAGTCCAATCATTCGTGCACTGAAAACTGGGCAGCCGGCCAGCCTGGAGCAGGCATCAAGGATGTATTCAAATGCCCTTGGAGGTGGGAAAGCAAGAAGTGAGAGCAATACAGGTGGCACCGTTGCAAAGCATTCTGTGTGCAGAAGAGGTCCAGCAGCATCTTTCAGTCCTGGCACTTCGCCTGTGTAAGCAGAGTCCAATCATTCGTACACTGAAAACTGGGCAGCAGGACGGCCTGGAGCAGGCATCAAGGATGTATTCAAATGCACTTTGAGGTGGGAAAGCAAGGAGTGAGAGCAATGCAGGTGGCACCTTTGTGAAGCTTACCATGTGCAGAAGAGATCCAGCAGCATCATTCATTTGTGGCTCTTCGCCTGTGGGAGCAGAGTCCAATCATTCGTGCACTGAAAACTGGGCAGCCGGACGGCCTGGAGCAGGCATCAAGGATGTATTCAAATGCAGTTTGAGGTGGGAAATCAAGGAGTGAGAGCAATACAGGTGGCACCGTTGCGAAGCTTACCGTGTGCAGGAGAGGTCCAGCAGCAACTTTCAGTCCTGGCTCTTCGCCTGTGGGAGCAGAGTCCAATCATTCGTGCACTGAAAACTGGGCAGCCGGACAGCCTGGAGCAGGCATCATGGATGTATTCAAATGCACTTTGAGGTGGGAAAGCAAGGAGTGAGAGCAATACAGGTGGCACCTTTGCGAAGCTTACCATGTGCAGAAGAGATCCAGCAGCATCATTCATTTGTGGCTCTTCGCCTGTGGGAGCAGAGTCCAATCATTCGTGCACTGAAAACTGGGCAGCCGGACGGCCTGGAGCAGGAATCAAGGATATATTCAAATGCACTTTGAGGTGGGAAACAAGGAGTGAGACCAATGCAGGTGGCACCGTTGCGAAGCTTACCGTATGGAGAAGACATCCAGCAGCATCTTTCAGTCCTGGCACTTCGCCTGTGGGAGCAGAGTGCAATCATTCGTGCACTGAAAACTGGGCAGCCGGACGGCCTGGAGCAGGCATCAAGGATGTATTCAAATGCACTTTGAGGTTGGAAACAAGGAGTGAGACCAATGCAGGTGGCACCGTTGCGAAGCTTGCCGTGTGCAGAAGAGGTCCAGCAGCATCTTTCAGTCCTGGCTCTTCGCCTGTGGGAGCAGAGTCCAATCACTCGTGCACTGAAAACTGGGCAGCTGGACGGCCTGGAGCAGGCATCAAGGATGTATTCAAATGCACTTTGAGGTTGGAAACAAGGAGTGAGAGCAATACAGGTGGCACCGTTGCAAACCTTTCCGTGTGCAGAAGAGGTCCAGCAGCATCTTTCAGTCCTGGCACTTCGCCTGTGGCAGCACAGTCCAATCATTCGTGCACTGAAAACTGGGCAGCAGGACGGCCTGGAGCAGGCATCAAGGATGTATTCAAATGCCCTTTGAGGTGGGAAAGCAAGGAGTGAGAGCAATAAAGGTGGCACCTTTGCGAAGCTTACCATGTGCAGAGGAGATCCAGCAGCATCATTCATTTGTGGCTCTTTGCCTGTGGGAGCAGAGTCAAATCATTCGTGCGCCGAAAACTGGGCAGACGGACGGCCTGGGGCAGGCATCAAGGATGTATTCAAATGCACTTTGAGGTGGGAAAGAAATGACTGAGAGCAATACAGGTGGCACCGTTGCGAAGCTTACCGTGTGCAGAACAGATCCAGCAGCATGTTTTAGCACTGGCTCTTCGCCTGTGGCAGCAGAGTCCAATCATTCGTGCACTGAAAACTGGGCAGCCGGACGGCATGGAGCAGGCATCAAGGATGTATTCAAATGCACTTTGAGGTTGGAAACAAGGAGTGAGACCAATGCAGGTGGCAACTTTGCAAAGCTTACCATGTGCAGAAGAGGTCCAGCAGCACTTTTCATTCCTGGCCCTTTCCCTGTAGAAGCAGAGTGCAATCATTCCTGCACTGAAAATTGGGCAGCCGGACGGCCTGGAGCAGGCATCAAGGATGTATTCAAATGCACTTTGAGGTGGGAAAGCAAGGAGTGAGAGCAATACAGGTGGCACCGTTGCGAAGCTTACCATGTGCAGGAGAGGTTCAGCAGCAACTTTCAGTCCTGGCTCTTCGCCTGTCGGAGCGGAGTCCAAACATTCGTGCCCTGAAACCTGGGCAGCCGGCCAGCCTGGAGCAGGCATCAAGGATGTATTCAAATGCACTTTGAGGTGGGAAAGCAAGGAGTGAGAGCAATACAGGTGGCACCGTTCGAAGCTTACCATGTGCAGGAGAGGTTTAGAAGCATCTTTCAGTCCTGGCTCTTCGTCTCTGGGAGCAGAGTCCAATCATTCGTGCACTGAAAACTGGGCAGCCGGACGGCCTGGAGCAGGCATCAAGGATGCATTCAAATGCACTTTGAGGTGGGAAAGCAAGGAGTGAGAGCAATGCAGGTGGCACCGTTGCGAAGCTTACCATGTGCAGGAGAGGTTCAGCAGCATCTTTCAGTCCTGGCTCTTCGCCTGTGGGAGCAGAGTCCAATCATTCGTGCACTGAAAATTGGGCAGCCGGACGGCCTGGAGCAGGCATCAAGGATGTATTCAAATGCACTTTGAGGTGGGAAAGCAAGGAGTGAGAGCAATACAGGTGGCACCGTTGCAAAGCTTACCATGTGCAGAAGAGGTCCAGCAGCACATTTCATTCCTGGCCCTTTCCCTGTGGAAGCAGAGTCCAATCATTCGTGCACTGAAAATTGGGCTGCCGGACGGCCTGGAGCAGGCATCAAGGATGTATTCAAATGCACTTTGAGGTGGGAAATCAAGGAGTGAGAGCAATACAGGTGGCACCGTTGCGAAGCTTACCGTGTGCAGGAGATGTCCAGCAGCAACTTTCAGTCCTGGCTCTTCGCCTGTCGGAGCGGAGTCCAAACATTCGTGCCCTGAAACCTGGGCAGCCGGCCAGCCTGGAGCAGGCATCAAGGATGTATTCAAATGCACTTTGAGGTGGGAAAGCAAGGAGTGAGAGCAATACAGGTGGCACCGTTGCGAAGCTTACCATGTGCAGAAGAGGTCCAGCAGCACTTTTCATTCCTGGCCCTCTCCCTGTGGTAGGAGAGTCCAATCATTCGTGCACTGAAAACTGGGCAGCCTTACGGCCTGGAGCAGGCATCAAGGATGTATTCAAATGCACTTTGAGGTGGAAAAGCAAGGAGTGAGAGCAATACAGGTGGCACCTTTGCGAAGCTTACCATGTGCAGAAGAGATCCAGCAGCATCATTCATTTGTGGCTCTTCGCCTGTGGGAGCAGAGTCCAATCATTCGTGCACTGAAAACTGGGCAGCCGGACGGCCTGGAGCGGGCATCAAGGATGTATTCAAATGCACTTTGAGGTGGGAAACAAGGAGTGAGACAAATGCAGGTGGCACCGTTTTGAAGCTTACCGTGTGCAGAAGAGATCCAGCAGCATCTTTCAGTCCTGGCACTTCGCCTGTGGCAGCAGAGTCCAATCATTCGTGCACTGAAAACTGGGCAGCCGGCCAGCCTGGAGCAGGCATCAAGGATGTATTCAAATGCCCTTGGAGGTGGGAAAGCAAGAAGTGAGAGCAATACAGGTGGCACCGTTGCAAAGCTTTCTGTGTGCAGAAGAGGTCCAGCAGCATCTTTCAGTCCTGGCACTTCGCCTGTGGCAGCACAGTCCAATCATTCGTACACTGAAAACTGGGCAGCAGGACGGCATGGAGCAGGCATCAAGGATGTATTCAAATGCACTTTGAGGTGGGAAAGCAAGGAGTGAGAGCAATGCAGGTGGCACCTTTGTGAAGCTTACCATGTGCAGAAGAGATCCAGCAGCATCATTCATTTGTGGCTCTTCGCCTGTGGGAGCAGAGTCCAATCATTCGTGCACTGAAAACTGGGCAGCCGGACGGCCTGGAGCAGGCATCAAGGATGTATTCAAATGCAGTTTGAGGTGGGAAATCAAGGAGTGAGAGCAATACAGGTGGCACCGTTGCGAAGCTTACCGTGTGCAGGAGAGGTCCAGCAGCAACTTTCAGTCCTGGCTCTTCGCCTGTGGGAGCAGAGTCCAATCATTCGTGCACTGAAAACTGGGCAGCCGGACAGCCTGGAGCAGGCATCATGGATGTATTCAAATGCACTTTGAGGTGGGAAAGCAAGGAGTGAGAGCAATACAGGTGGCACCTTTGCGAAGCTTACCATGTGCAGAAGAGATCCAGCAGCATCATTCATTTGTGGCTCTTCGCCTGTGGGAGCAGAGTCCAATCATTCGTGCACTGAAAACTGGGCAGCCGGACGGCCTGGAGCAGGAATCAAGGATATATTCAAATGCACTTTGAGGTGGGAAACAAGGAGTGAGACCAATGCAGGTGGCACCGTTGCGAAGCTTACCGTATGGAGAAGACATCCAGCAGCATCTTTCAGTCCTGGCACTTCGCCTGTGGGAGCAGAGTGCAATCATTCGTGCACTGAAAATTTGGCAGCAGGCCAGCCTGGAGCAGGCATCAAGGATGTATTCAAATGCCCTTGGAGGTGGGAAAGCAAGGAGTGAGAGCAATAAAGGTGGCACCTTTGCAAAGCTTACCATGTGCAGAAGAGGTCCAGCAGCACTTTTCATTCCTGGCCCTTTCCCTGTGGAAGCAGAGTGCAATCATTCGTGCACTGAAAACTGGGCGGCCGGACGGCCTGGAGCAGGCATCAAGGATGTATTCAAATGCCCGTTGAGGTGGGAAAGCAACGAGTGAGAGCAATACAGGTGTCACCGTTGCAAAGCTTACCGTATGCAGAAGAGATCCAGCAGCATCTTTCAGTCCTGGCTCTTCGCCTGTGGGAGCAGAGTCCAATCATTCGTGCACTGAAAACTGGGCAGCGGGACGGCCTGGAGCAGGCATCATGGATGTATTCAAATGCACTTTGAGGTGGGAAAGCAAGGAGTGAGAGCAATACAGGTGGCACCTTTGCGAAGCTTACCATGTGCAGAGGAGATCCAGCAGCATCATTCATTTGAGGCTCTTTGCCTGTGGGAGCAGAGTCCAATCATTCGTGCACCGAAAACTGGGCAGCCGGACGGCCTGGGGCAGGCATCAAGGATGTATTCAAATGCACTTTGAGGTGGGAAAGAAATGACAGAGAGCAATACAGGTGGCACCGTTGCGAAGCTTACCGTGTGCAGAACAGATCCAGCAGCATGTTTTAGCACTGGCTCTTCGCCTGTGGCAGCAGAGTCCAATCATTCGTGCACTGAAAACTGGGCAGCCGGACGGCATGGAGCAGGCATCAAGGATGTATTCTAATGCACTTTGAGGTTGGAAACAAGGAGTGAGACCAATGCAGGTGGCAACTTTGCAAAGCTTACCATGTGCAGAAGAGGTCCAGCAGCACTTTTCATTCCTGGCCCTTTCCCTGTGGAAGCAGAGTCCAATCATTCGTGCACTGAAAATTGGGCAGCCGGACGGCCTGGAGCAGGCATCAAGGATGTATTCAAATGCACTTTGAGGTGGGAAATCAAGGAGTGAGAGCAATACAGGTGGCACCGTTGCGAAGCTTACCGTGTGCAGGAGATGTCCAGCAGCAACTTTCAGTCCTGGCTCTTCGCCTGTCGGAGCGGAGTCCAAACATTCGTGCCCTGAAACCTGGGCAGCCGGCCAGCCTGGAGCAGGCATCAAGGATGTATTCAAATGCACTTTGAGGTGGGAAAGCAAGGAGTGAGAGCAATACAGGTGGCACCGTTGCGAAGCTTACCATGTGCAGAAGAGGTCCAGCAGCACTTTTCATTCCTGGCCCTCTCCCTGTGGTAGGAGAGTCCAATCATTCGTGCACTGAAAACTGGGCAGCCTTACGGCCTGGAGCAGGCATCAAGGATGTATTCAAATGCACTTTGAGGTGGAAAAGCAAGGAGTGAGAGCAATACAGGTGGCACCTTTGCGAAGCTTACCATGTGCAGAAGAGATCCAGCAGCATCATTCATTTGTGGCTCTTCGCCTGTGGGAGCAGAGTCCAATCATTCGTGCACTGAAAACTGGGCAGCCGGACGGCCTGGAGCGGGCATCAAGGATGTATTCAAATGCACTTTGAGGTGGGAAACAAGGAGTGAGACCAATGCAGGTGGCACCGTTGCGAAGCTTACCGTATGGAGAAGACATCCAGCAGCATCTTTCAGTCCTGGCACTTCGCCTGTGGGAGCAGAGTGCAATCATTCGTGCACTGAAAATTTGGCAGCAGGCCAGCCTGGAGCAGGCATCAAGGATGTATTCAAATGCCCTTGGAGGTGGGAAAGCAAGGAGTGAGAGCAATAAAGGTGGCACCTTTGCAAAGCTTACCATGTGCAGAAGAGGTCCAGCAGCACTTTTCATTCCTGGCCCTTTCCCTGTGGAAGCAGAGTGCAATCATTCGTGCACTGAAAACTGGGCGGCCGGACGGCCTGGAGCAGGCATCAAGGATGTATTCAAATGCCCGTTGAGGTGGGAAAGCAACGAGTGAGAGCAATACAGGTGTCACCGTTGCAAAGCTTACCGTATGCAGAAGAGATCCAGCAGCATCTTTCAGTCCTGGCTCTTCGCCTGTGGGAGCAGAGTCCAATCATTCGTGCACTGAAAATTGGGCAGCCGGACGGCCTGGAGCAGGCATCAAGGATGTATTCAAATGCACTTTGAGGTGGGAAATCAAGGAGTGAGAGCAATACAGGTGTCACCGTTGCAAAGCTTACCGTATGCAGAAGAGATCCAGCAGCATCTTTCAGTCCTGGCTCTTCGCCTGTGGGAGCAGAGTCCAATCATTCGTGCACTGAAAATTGGGCTGCCGGACGGCCTGGAGCAGGCATCAAGGATGTATTCAAATGCACTTTGAGGTGGGAAATCAAGGAGTGAGAGCAATACAGGTGGCACCGTTGCGAAGCTTACCGTGTGCAGGAGATGTCCAGCAGCAACTTTCAGTCCTGGCTCTTCGCCTGTCGGAGCGGAGTCCAAACATTCGTGCCCTGAAACCTGGGCAGCCGGCCAGCCTGGAGCAGGCATCAAGGATGTATTCAAATGCACTTTGAGGTGGGAAAGCAAGGAGTGAGAGCAATACAGGTGGCACCGTTGCGAAGCTTACCATGTGCAGAAGAGGTCCAGCAGCACTTTTCATTCCTGGCCCTCTCCCTGTGGTAGGAGAGTCCAATCATTCGTGCACTGAAAACTGGGCAGCCTTACGGCCTGGAGCAGGCATCAAGGATGTATTCAAATGCACTTTGAGGTGGAAAAGCAAGGAGTGAGAGCAATACAGGTGGCACCTTTGCGAAGCTTACCATGTGCAGAAGAGATCCAGCAGCATCATTCATTTGTGGCTCTTCGCCTGTGGGAGCAGAGTCCAATCATTCGTGCACTGAAAACTGGGCAGCCGGACGGCCTGGAGCGGGCATCAAGGATGTATTCAAATGCACTTTGAGGTGGGAAACAAGGAGTGAGACAAATGCAGGTGGCACCGTTTCGAAGCTTACCGTGTGCAGAAGAGATCCAGCAGCATCTTTCAGTCCTGGCACTTCGCCTGTGGCAGCAGAGTCCAATCATTCGTGCACTGAAAACTGGGCAGCCGGCCAGCCTGGAGCAGGCATCAAGGATGTATTCAAATGCCCTTGGAGGTGGGAAAGCAAGAAGTGAGAGCAATACAGGTGGCACCGTTGCAAAGCTTTCTGTGTGCAGAAGAGGTCCAGCAGCATCTTTCAGTCCTGGCTCTTCGCCTGTGGGAGCAGAGTCCAATCATTCGTGCACTGAAAACTGGGCAGCCGGACAGCCTGGAGCAGGCATCATGGATGTATTCAAATGCACTTTGAGGTGGGAAAGCAAGGAGTGAGAGCAATACAGGTGGCACCTTTGCGAAGCTTACCATGTGCAGAAGAGATCCAGCAGCATCATTCATTTGTGGCTCTTCGCCTGTGGGAGCAGACTCCAATCATTCGTGCACTGAAAACTGGGCAGCCGGACGGCCTGGAGCAGGAATCAAGGATATATTCAAATGCACTTTGAGGTGGGAAACAAGGAGTGAGACCAATGCAGGTGGCACCGTTGCGAAGCTTACCGTATGGAGAAGAGATCCAGCAGCATCTTTCAGTCCTGGCACTTCGCCTGTGGGAGCAGAGTGCAATCATTCGTGCACTGAAAATTTGGCAGCAGGCCAGCCTGGAGCAGGCATCAAGGATGTATTCAAATGCCCTTGGAGGTGGGAAAGCAAGGAGTGAGAGCAATAAAGGTGGCACCTTTGCAAAGCTTACCATGTGCAGAAGAGGTCCAGCAGCACTTTTCATTCCTGGCCCTTTCCCTGTGGAAGCAGAGTGCAATCATTCGTGCACTGAAAACTGGGCGGCCGGACGGCCTGGAGCAGGCATCAAGGATGTATTCAAATGCCCGTTGAGGTGGGAAAGCAACGAGTGAGAGCAATACAGGTGTCACCGTTGCAAAGCTTACCGTATGCAGAAGAGATCCAGCAGCATCTTTCAGTCCTGGCTCTTCGCCTGTGGGAGCAGAGTCCAATCATTCGTGCACTGAAAACTGGGCAGCGGGACGGCCTGGAGCAGGCATCATGGATGTATTCAAATGCACTTTGAGGTGGGAAAGCAAGGAGTGAGAGCAATACAGGTGGCACCTTTGCGAAGCTTACCATGTGCAGAGGAGATCCAGCAGCATCATTCATTTGAGGCTCTTTGCCTGTGGGAGCAGAGTCCAATCATTCGTGCACCGAAAACTGGGCAGCCGGACGGCCTGGGGCAGGCATCAAGGATGTATTCAAATGCACTTTGAGGTGGGAAAGAAATGACAGAGAGCAATACAGGTGGCACCGTTGCGAAGCTTACCGTGTGCAGAACAGATCCAGCAGCATGTTTTAGCAGTGGCTCTTCGCCTGTGGCAGCAGAGTCCAATCATTCGTGCACTGAAAACTGGGCAGCCGGACGGCATGGAGCAGGCATCAAGGATGTATTCTAATGCACTTTGAGGTTGGAAACAAGGAGTGAGACCAATGCAGGTGGCAACTTTGCAAAGCTTACCATGTGCAGAAGAGGTCCAGCAGCACTTTTCATTCCTGGCCCTTTCCCTGTGGAAGCAGAGTCCAATCATTCGTGCACTGAAAATTGGGCAGCCGGACGGCCTGGAGCAGGCATCAAGGATGTATTCAAATGCCCTTGGAGGTGGGAAAGCAAAGAGTGAGAGCAATGCAGGTGGCACCTTTGCGAAGCTTACCGTGTGCAGGAGAGGTCCAGCAGCAACTTTCAGTCCTGGCTCTTCGCCTGTGGGAGCGGAGTCCAAACATGCGTGCCCTGAAACCTGGGCAGCCATCCAGCCTGGAGCAGGCATCAAGGATGTATTCAAATGCACTTTGAGGTGGGAAAGCAAGGAGTGAGAGCAATACAGGTGGCACCGTTGCGAAGCTTACCATGTGCAGGAGAGGTTCAGAAGCATCTTTCAGTCCTGGCTCTTCGCCTGTGGGGGCAGAGTCCAATCATTCGTGCACTGAAAACTGGGCAGCCGGACGGCCTGGAGCAGGCATCAAGGATGTATTCAAATGCACTTTGAGGTGGGAAAGCAAGGAGTGAGAGCAATAAAGGTGGCACCTTTGCGAAGCTTACCATGTGCAGAGGAGATCCAGCAGCATCATTCATTTGTGGCTCTTTGCCTGTGGGAGCAGAGTCCAATCATTCGTGCACTGAAAACTGGGCAGCCGGACGGCATGGAGCAGGCATCAAGGACGTATTCAAATGCACTTTGAGGTTGGAAACAAGGAGTGAGACCAATGCAGGTGCCAACTTTGCAAAGCTTACCATGTGCACAAGAGGTCCAGCAGCACTTTTCATTCCTGGCCTTTTCACTGTGGAAGCAGAGTCCAATCATTCGTGCACTGAAAATTGGGCAGCCGGACGGCCTGGAGCAGGCATCAAGGATGTATTCAAATGCCCGTTGAGGTGGGAAAGCAACGAGTGAGAGCAATACAGGTGTCACCGTTGCAAAGCTTACCGTATGCAGAAGAGATCCAGCAGCATCTTTCAGACCTGGCTCTTCGCCTGTGGGAGCAGAGTCCAATCATTCGTGCACTGAAAATTGGGCAGCCGGACGGCCTGGAGCAGGCATCAAGGATGTATTCAAATGCACTTTGAGGTGGGAAAGCAAGGAGTGAGAGCGATACAGGTGGCACCGTTGCGAAGCTTACCATGTGCAGGAGAGGTTCAGAAGCATCTTTCAGTCCTGGCTCTTCGCCTGTGGGAGCAGAGTCCAATCATTCGCGCACTGAAAACTGGGCAGCCGGACGGCCTGGAGCAGGCATCATGGATGTATTCAAATGCACTTTGAGGTGGGAAAGCAAGGAGTGAGAGCAATACAGGTGGCGCCGTTGCAAAGCTTTCTGTGTGCAAAAGAGGTCCAGCAGCATCTTTCAGTCCTGGCTCTTCGCCTGTGGCAGGAGATTCCAATCATTCGTGCACTGAAAACTGGGCAGCAGGACGGCCTGGAGCAGGCATCATGGATGTATTCAAATGCACTTTGAGGTGGGAAAGCAAGGAGTGAGAGCAATAGAGGTGGCACCGTTGCGAAGCTTACCATGTGCAGAAGAGATCCAGCAGCATCATTCATTTGTGGCTCTTCGCCTGTGGGAGCAGAGTCCAATCATTCGTGCACTGAAAACTGGGCAGCCGGACGGCCTGGAGCGGGCATCAAGGATGTATTCAAATGCACTTTGAGGTGGGAAACAAGGAGTGAGACCAATGCAGGTGGCACCGTTTCGAAGCTTACCGTGTGCAGAAGAGATCCAGCAGCATCTTTCTCTCCTGGCACTTCGTCTGTGGGAGCAGAGTGCAATCATTCGTGCACTGAAAACTTGGCAGCCGGCCAGCCTGGAGCAGGCATCAAGGATGTATTCAAATGCCCTTGGAGGTGGGAAAGCAAGGAGTGAGAGCAATACAGGTGGCACCGTTGCAAAGCTTTCCGTGTGCAGAAGAGGTCCAGCAGCATCTTTCAGTCCTGGCACTTCGCCTGTGGCAGCACAGTCCAATCATTCGTGCACTGAAAACTGGGCAGCAGGACGGCCTGGAGCAGGCATCAAGGATGTATTCAAATGGCCTTTGAGGTGGGAAAGCAAGGAGTGAGAGCAATAAAGGTGGCACCTTTGCGAAGCTTACCATGTGCAGAGGAGATCCAGCAGCATCATTCATTTGTGGCACTTTGCCTGTGGGAGCAGGGTCCAATCATTCGTGCACCGAAAACTGGGCAGCCGGACGGCCTGGGGCAGGCATCAAGGATGTATTCAAATGCACTTTGAGGTGGGAAAGAAATGACTGAGAGCAATACAGGTGGCACCGTTGCGAAGCTTACCATGTGCAGGAGAGGTTCAGAAGCATCTTTCAGTCCTGGCTCTTCGCCTGTGGGAGCAGAGTCCAATCATTCGTGCACTGAAAACTGGGCAGCCGGACGGCCTGGAGCAGGCATCATGGATGTATTCAAATGCACTTTGAGGTGGGAAAGCAAGGAGTGAGAGCAATACAGGTGGCACCTTTGCGAAGCTTACCATGTGCAGAGGAGATCCAGCAGCATCATTCATTTGTGGCTCTTTGCCTGTGGGAGCAGAGTCCAATCATTCGTGCACCGAAAACTGGGCAGCCGGACGGCCTGGGGCAGGCATCAAGGATGTATTCAAATGCACTTTGAGGTGGGAAAGAAATGACTGAGAGCAATACAGGTGGCACCGTTGCGAAGCTTACCGTGTGCAGAACAGATCCAGCAGCATGTTTTAGCACTGGCTCTTCGCCTGTGGCAGCAGAGTCCAATCATTCGTGCACTGAAAACTGGGCAGCCGGACGGCATGGAGCAGGCATCAAGGATGTATTCAAATGCACTTTGAGGTTGGAAACAAGGAGTGAGACCAATGCAGGTGGCAACTTTGCAAAGCTTACCATGTGCAGAAGAGGTCCAGCAGCACTTTTCATTCCTGGCCCTTTCCCTGTGGGGGCAGAGTCCAATCATTCGTGCACTGAAAACTGGGCAGCCGGACGGCATGGAGCAGGCATCAAGGATGTATTCAAATGCACTTTGAGGTTGGAAACAAGGAGTGAGACCAATGCAGGTGGCAACTTTGCAAAGCTTACCATGTGCAGAAGAGGTCCAGCAGCACTTTTCATTCCTGGCCCTTTCCCTGTGGAAGCAGAGTCCAATCATTCGTGCACTGAAAATTGGGCAGCCGGACGGCCTGGAGCAGGCATCATGGATGTATTCAAATGCACTTTGAGGTGGGAAAGCAAGGAGTGAGAGCAATACAGGTGGCACCGTTGCGAAGTTTACCGCGTGCAGAAGAGGTCCAGCAGCATCTTTCAGTCCTGGCACTTCGCCTGTGGGAGCAGAGTGCAATCATTCGTGCACTGAAAACTTGGCAGCCGGACGGCCTGGAGCAGGCATCAAGGATGTATTCAAATGCCCTTGGAGGTGGGAAAGCAAGGAGTGAGAGCAATACAGGTGGCACCGTTGCAAAGCTTTCCGTGTGCAGAAGAGGTCCAGCAGCATCTTTCAGTCCTGGCACTTCGCCTGTGGCGGCACAGTCCAATCATTCGTGCACTGAAAACTGGGCAGCAGGACGGCCTGGAGCAGGCATCAAGGATGTATTCAAATGCCCTTGGAGGTGGGAAAGCAGGGAGTGAGAGCAATAAAGGTGGCACCTTTGCGAAGCTTACCATGTGCAGAGGAGATCCAGCAGCATCATTCATTTGTGGCTCTTTCCCTGTGGGAGCAGAGTCCAATCATTCGTGCACTGAAAACTGGGCAGCCGGACGGCCTGGAGCAGGCATCAAGGATGTATTCAAATGCACTTTGAGGTTGGAAACAAGGAGTGAGACCAATGCAGGTGGCAACTTTGCAAAGCTTACATTGTGCACAAGAGGTCCAGCAGCACTTTTCATTCCTGGCCCTTTCCCTGTGGAAGCAGAGTCCAATCATTCGTGCACTGAAAATTGGGCAGCCGGACGGCCTGGAGCAGGCATCAAGGATGTATTCAAATGCCCTTGGAGGTGGGAAAGCAACGAGTGAGAGCAATACAGGTGGCACCGTTGCAAAGCTTACCGTATGCAGAAGAGATCCAGCAGCATCTTTCAGACCTGGCTCTTCGCCTGTGGGAGCAGAGTCCAATCATTCGCGCACTGAAAACTGGGCAGCCGGACGGCCTGGAGCAGGCATCATGGATGTATTCAAATGCACTTTGAGGTGGGAAAGCAAGGAGTGAGAGCAATACAGGTGGCACCGTTGCGAAGCTTACCGTGTGCAGGAGAGGTACAGCAGCAACTTTCAGTCCTGGCTCTTCGCCTGTCGGAGCGGAGTACAAACATTCGTGCCCTGAAACCTGGGCAGCCGGCCAGCCTGGAGCAGGCATCAAGGATGTATTCAAATGCACTTTGAGGTGGGAAAGCAAGGAGTGAGAGCAATACAGGTGGCACCGTTGCAAAGCTTTCTGTGTGCAGAAGAGGTCCAGCAGCATCTTTCAGTCCTGGCTCTTCGCCTGTGGCAGGAGATTCCAATCATTCGTGCACTGAAAACTGGGCAGCAGGACGGCCTGGAGCAGGCATCATGGATGTATTCAAATGCACTTTGAGGTGGGAAAGCAAGGAGTGAGAGCAATAGAGGTGGCACCTTTGCGAAGCTTACCATGTGCAGAAGAGATCCAGCAGCATCATTCATTTGTGGCTCTTCGCCTGTGGGAGCAGAGTCCAATCATTCGTGCACTGAAAACTGGGCAGCCGGACGGCCTGGAGCGGGCATCAAGGATGTATTCAAATGCACTTTGAGGTGGGAAACAAGGAGTGAGACCAATGCAGGTGGCACCGTTTCGAAGCTTACCGTGTGCAGAAGAGATCCAGCAGCATCTTTCAGTCCTGGCACTTCGCCTGTGGCAGCAGAGTCCAATCATTCTTGCGCTTAAAACTGGGCAGCCGGCCAGCCTGGAGCAGGCATCAAGGATGTATTCAAATGCCCTTGGAGGTGGGAAAGCAAGAAGTGAGAGCAATACAGGTGGCACCGTTGCAAAGCTTTCTGTGTGCAGAAGAGGTCCAGCAGCATCTTTCAGTCCTGGCACTTCGCCTGTGTAAGCAGAGTCCAATCAATCGTACACTGAAAACTGGGCAGCCGGACGGCCTGGAGCAGGCATCAAGGATGTATTCAAATGCACTTTGAGGTGGGAAAGCAAGGAGTGAGAGCAATGCAGGTGGCACCTTTGCGAAGCTTACCATGTGCAGAAGAGATCCAGCAGCATCATTCATTTGTGGCTCTTCGCCTGTGGGAGCAGAGTCCAATCATTCGTGCAGTGAAAACTGGGCAGCCGGACGGCCTGGAGCAGGCATCATGGATGTATTCAAATGCACTTTGAGGTGGGAAATCAAGGAGTGAGAGCAATACAGGTGGCACCGTTGCGAAGCTTACCGTGTGCAGGAGAGGTCCAGCAGCAACTTTCAGTCCTGGCTCTTCGCCTGTGGGAGCAGAGTCCAATCATTCGTGCACTGAAAACTGGGCAGCCGGCCAGCCTGGAGCAGGCATCATGGATGTTTTCAAATGCACTTTGAGGTGGGAAAGCAAGGAGTGAGAGCAATACAGGTGGCACCTTTGCGAAGCTTACCATGTGCAGAAGAGATCCAGCAGCATCATTCATTTGTGGCTCTTCGCCTGTGGGAGCAGAGTCCAATCATTCGTGCACTGAAAACTGGGCAGCCGGACGGCCTGGAGCAGGCATCAAGGATATATTCAAATGCACTTTGAGGTGGGAAACAAGGAGTGAGACCAATGCAGGTGGCACCGTTGCGAAGCTTACCGTATGCAGAAGAGATCCAGCAGCATCTTTCAGTCCTGGCACTTCGCCTGTGGGAGCAGAGTGCAATCATTCGTGCACTGAAAATTTGGCAGCCGGCCAGCCTGGAGCAGGCATCAAGGATGTATTCAAATGCCCTTGGAGGTGGGAAAGCAAGGAGTGAGAGCAATAAAGGTGGCACCTTTGCAAAGCTTACCATGTGCAGAAGAGGTCCAGCAGCACTTTTCATTCCTGGCCCTTTCCCTGTGGAAGCAGAGTGCAATCATTCGTGCACTGAAAACTGGGCGGCCGGACGGCCTGGAGCAGGCATCAAGGATGTATTCAAATGCCCGTTGAGGTGGGAAAGCAACGAGTGAGAGCAATACAGGTGTCACCGTTGCAAAGCTTACCGTATGCAGAAGAGATCCAGCAGCATCTTTCAGTCCTGGCTCTTCGCCTGTGGCAGCAGAGTCCAATCATTCGTGCACTGAAAATTGGGCAGCCGGACGGCCTGGAGCAGGCATCAAGGATGTATTCAAATGCACTTTGAGGTGGGAAAGCAAGGAGTGAGAGCAATACAGGTGGCACCGTTGCGAAGGTTACCATGTGCAGGAGAGGTTCAGAAGCATCTTTCAGTCCTGGCTCTTCGCCTGTGGGAGCAGAGTAAAATCATTCGTGCACTGAAAACTGGGCAGCCGGACGGCCTGGAGCAGGCATCATGGATGTATTCAAATGCACTTTGAGGTGGGAAAGCAAGGAGTGAGAGCAATACAGGTGGCACCTTTGCGAAGCTTACCATGTGCAGAAGAGATCCAGCAGCATCATTCATTTGTGGCTCTTCGCCTGTGGCAGGAGAGTCCAATCATTCGTGCACTGAAAACTGGGCAGCCGGACGGCCTGGAGCAGGCATCAAGGATGTATTCAAATGCACTTTGAGGTTGGAAACAAGGAGTGAGACCAATGCAGGTGGCACCGTTGCGAAGCTTGCCGTGTGCAGAACAGATCCAGCAGCATGTTTTAGCACTGGCTCTTCCCTGTGGGAGCAGAGTCCAATCATTCGTGCAATGAAAACTGGGCAGCCGGACGGCCTGGAGAAGGCATCAAGGATGTATTCAAATGCACTTTGAGGTTGGAAACAAGGAGTGAGACCAATGCAGGTGGCACCTTTTCGAAGCTTACCATGTGCAGAAGAGGTCCAGCAGCACTTTTCATTCCTGGCCCTCTCCCTGTGGTAGGAGAGTCCAATCATTCGTGCACTAAAAACTGGGCAGCCGGACGGCCTGGAGCAGGCATCAAGGATGTATTCAAATGCACTTTGAGGTGGGAAAGCAAGGAGTGAGAGCAATACAGGTGGCACCTTTTCGAAGCTTACCATGTGCAGAAGAGATCCAGCAGCATCATTCATTTGTGGCTCTTCGCCTGTGGGAGCAGAGTCCAATCATTCGTGCACTGAAAACTGGGCAGCCTTACGGCCTGGAGCGGGCATCAAGGATGTATTCAAATGCACTTTGAGGTGGGAAAGCAAGGAGTGAGAGCAATACAGGTGGCACCGTTGCGAAGCTTACCGAGTGCAGAAGAGATCCAGCCGCATCTTTCTCTCCTGGCACTTCGCCTGTGGGAGCAGAGTGCAATCATTCGTGCACTGAAAATTTGGCAGCCGGCCAGCCTGGAGCAGGCATCAAGGATGTATTCAAATGCCCTTGGAGGTGGGAAAGCAAGGAGTGAGAGCAATACAGGTGGCACCGTTGCGAAGCTTACCATGTGCAGAGGAGATCCAGCAGCATCATTCATTTGTGGCTCTTTGCCTGTGGGAGCAGAGTCCAATCATTCGTGCACTGAAAACTGGGCAGCCGGACGGCATGGAGCAGGCATCAAGGATGTATTCAAATGCACTTTGAGGTTGGAAACAAGGAGTGAGACCAATGCAGGTGGCAACTTTGCAAAGCTTACCATGTGCACAAGAGGTCCAGCAGCACTTTTCATTCCTGGCCCTTTCCCTGTGGAAGCAGAGTCCAATCATTCGTGCACTGAAAATTGGGCAGCCGGACGGCCTGGAGCAGGCATCAAGGATGTATTCAAATGCCCGTTGAGGTGGGAAAGCAACGAGTGAGAGCAATACAGGTGTCACCGTTGCAAAGCTTACCGTATGCAGAAGAGATCCAGCAGCATCTTTCAGACCTGGCTCTTCGCCTGTGGGAGCAGAGTCCAATCATTCGTGCAGTGAAAACTGGGCAGCCGGACGGCCTGGAGCAGGCATCATGGATGTTTTCAAATGCACTTTGAGGTGGGAAAGCAAGGAGTGAGAGCAATACAGGTGGCACCTTTGCGAAGCTTACCATGTGCAGAAGAGATCCAGCAGCATCATTCATTTGTGGCTCTTCGCCTGTGGGAGCAGAGTCCAATCATTCGTGCACTGAAAACTGGGCAGCCGGACGGCCTGGAGCAGGCATCAAGGATATATTCAAATGCACTTTGAGGTGGGAAACAAGGAGTGAGACCAATGCAGGTGGCACCGTTGCGAAGCTTACCATGTGCAGAGGAGATCCAGCAGCATCTTTCAGTCCTCGCTCTTCGCCTGTCGGAGCGGAGTCCAAACATTCGTGCCCTGAAACCTGGGCAGCCGGCCAGCCTCGAGCAGGCATCGAGGATATATTCAAATGCACTTTGAGGTGGGAAAGCAAGGAGTGAGAGCAATACAGGTGGCACCGTTGCAAAGCTTTCTGTGTGCAGAAGAGGTCCAGCAGCATCTTTCAGTCCTGGCTCTTCGCCTGTGGCAGGAGATTCCAATCATTCGTGCACTGAAAACTGGGCAGCAGGACGGCCTGGAGCAGGCATCATGGATGTATTCAAATGCACTTTGAGGTGGGAAAGCAAGGAGTGAGAGCAATAGAGGTGGCACCTTTGCGAAGCTTACCATGTGCAGAAGAGATCCAGCAGCATCATTCATTTGTGGCTCTTCGCCTGTGGGAGCAGAGTCCAATCATTCGTGCACTGAAAACTGGGCAGCCGGACGGCCTGGAGCGGGCATCAAGGATGTATTCAAATGCACTTTGAGGTGGGAAACAAGGAGTGAGACCAATGCAGGTGGCACCGTTTCGAAGCTTACCGTGTGCAGAAGAGATCCAGCAGCATCTTTCAGTCCTGACACTTCGCCTGTGGCAGCAGAGTCCAATCATTCGTGCGCTGAAAACTGGGCAGCCGGCCAGCCTGGAGCAGGCATCAAGGATGTATTCAAATGCACTTTGAGGTAGGAAACAAGGAGTGAGACCAATGCAGGTGGCACCTTTTTGAAGCTTACCATGTGCAGAAGAGATCCAGCAGCACTTTTCATTCCTGGCCCTCTCCCTGTGGTAGGAGAGTCCAATCATTCGTGCACTAAAAACTGGGCAGCCGGACGGCCTGGAGCAGGCATCAAGGATGTATTCAAATCACTTTGAGGTGGGAAAGCAAGGAGTGAGAGCAATACAGGAGGCACCGTTGCGAAGTTTACCGCGTGCAGAAGAGATCCAGCAGCATCATTCATTTGTGGCTCTTCGCCTGTGGGAGCAGAGTCCAATCATTCGTGCACTGAAAACTGGGCAGCCTTACGGCCTGGAGCGGGCATCAAGGATGTATTCAAATGCACTTTGAGGTGGGAAACAAGGAGTGAGACCAATGCAGGTGGCACCGTTTCGAAGCTAACCGTGTGCAGAAGAGCTCCAGCAGCATCTTTCTCTCCTGGCACTTCGCTTGTGGGAGCAGAGTGCAATCATTCGTGCACTGAAAACTTGGCAGCCGGCCAGCCTGGAGCAGGCATCAAGGATGTATACAAATGCCCTTGGAGGTGGGAAAGCAAGGAGTGAGAGCAATACAGGTGGCACCGTTGCAAAGCTTTCCGTGTGCAGAAGAGGTCCAGCAGCATCTTTCTGTCCTGGCACTTCGCCTGTGGCAGCACAGTCCAATCATTCGTGCACTGAAAATTGGGCAGCAGGACGGCCTGGAGCAGGCATCAAGGATGTATTCAAATGCCCTTTGAGGTGGGAAAGCAAGGTGTGAGAGCAATAAAGGTGGCACCTTTGCGAAGCTTACCATGTGCAGAGGAGATCCAGCAGCATCATTCATTTGTGGCTCTTTGCCTGTGGGAGCAGAGTCCAATCATTCGTGCACCGAAAACTGGGCAGCCGGACGGCCTGGAGCAGGCATCAAGGATGTATTCAAATGCACTTTGAGGTGGGAAAGAAATGACTGAGAGCAATACAGGTGGCACCGTTGCGAAGCTTACCATGTGCAGGAGAGGTTCAGAAGCATCTTTCAGTCCTGGCTCTTCGCCTTTGTTAGCAGAGTCCAATCATTCGTGCACTGAAAACTGGGCAGCCGGACGGCCTGGAGCAGGCATCATGGATGTATTCAAATGCACTTTGCGGTGGGAAAGCAAGGAGTGAGAGCAATACAGGTGGCACCTTTGCGAAGCTTACCATGTGCAGAGGAGATCCAGCAGCATCATTCATTTGTGGCTCTTTGCCTGTGGGAGCAGAGTCCAATCATTCGTGCACCGAAAACTGGGCAGCCAGACGGCCAGGGGCAGGCATCAAGGATGTATTCATATGAACTTTGAGGTGGGAAAGAAATGACTGAGAGCAATACAGGTGGCACCGTTGCGAAGCTTACCGTGTGCAGAACAGATCCAGCAGCATGTTTTAGCACTGGCTCTTCGCCTGTGGCAGCAGAGTCCAATCATTCGTGCACTGAAAACTGGGCAGCTGGACGGCCTGGAGCAGGCATCAAGGATGTATTCAAATGCACTTAGAGGTGGGAAACAAGGACTGAGACCAATGCAGGTGGCACCTTTTCGAAGCTTACCATGTGCAGAAGAGGTCCAGCAGCACTTTTCACTCCTGGCCCTCTCCCTGTGGTAGGAGAGTCCAATCATTCGTGCACTAAAAACAGGGCAGCCGGACGGCCTGGAGCAGGCATCAAGGATGTATTCAAATGCACTTTGAGGTGGGAAAGCAAGGAGTGAGAGCAATACAGGTGGCACCGTTGCAAAGCTTACCATGTGCAGAAGAGGTCCAGCAGCACTTTTCATTCCTGGCCCTTTCCCTGTGGAAGCAGAGTCCAATCATTCGTGCACTGAAAATTGGGCTGCCGGACGGCCTGGAGCAGGCATCAAGGATGTATTCAAATGCACTTTGAGGTGGGAAATCAAGGAGTGAGAGCAATACAGGTGGCACCGTTGCGAAGCTTACCGTGTGCAGGAGATGTCCAGCAGCAACTTTCAGTCCTGGCTCTTCGCCTGTCGGAGCGGAGACCAAACATTCGTGCCCTGAAACCTGGGCAGCCGGCCAGCCTGGAGCAGGCATCGAGGATGTATTCAAATGCACTTTGAGGTGGGAAAGCAAGGAGTGAGAGCAATACAGGTGGCACCGTTGCGAAGCTTACCATCTGCAGAAGAGGTCCAGCAGCACTTTTCATTCCTGGCCCTCTCCCTGTGGTAGGAGAGTCCAATCATTCGTGCACTGAAAACTGGGCAGCCTTACGGCCTGGAGCAGGCATCAAGGATGTATTCAAATGCACTTTGAGGTGGAAAAGCAAGGAGTGAGAGCAATACAGGTGGCACCTTTGCGAAGCTTACCATGTGCAGAAGAGATCCAGCAGCATCATTCATTTGTTGCTCTTCGCCTGTGGGAGCAGAGTCCAATCATTCGTGCACTGAAAACTGGGCAGCCGGACGGCCTGGAGCGGGCATCAAGGATGTATTCAAATGCACTTTGAGGTGGGAAACAAGGAGTGAGACAAATGCAGGTGGCACCGTTTCGAAGCTTACCGTGTGCAGAAGAGATCCAGCAGCATCTTTCAGTCCTGGCACTTCGCCTGTGGCAGCAGAGTCCAATCATTCGTGCACTGAAAACTGGGCAGCCGGCCAGCCTGGAGCAGGCATCAAGGATGTATTCAAATGCCCTTGGAGGTGGGAAAGCAAGAAGTGAGAGCAATACAGGTGGCACCGTTGCAAAGCTTTCTGTGTGCAGAAGAGGTCCAGCAGCATCTTTCAGTCCTGGCACTTCGCCTGTGTAAGCAGAGTCCAATCATTCGTACACTGAAAACTGGGCAGCAGGACGGCCTGGAGCAGGCATCAAGGATGTATTCAAATGCACTTTGAGGTGGGAAAGCAAGGAGTGAGAGCAATGCAGGTGGCACCTTTGTGAAGCTTACCATGTGCAGAAGAGATCCAGCAGCATCATTCATTTGTGGCTCTTCGCCTGTGGGAGCAGAGTCCAATCATTCGTGCACTGAAAACTGGGCAGCCGGACGGCCTGGAGCAGGCATCAAGGATGTATTCAAATGCAGTTTGAGGTGGGAAATCAAGGAGTGAGAGCAATACAGGTGGCACCGTTGCGAAGCTTACCGTGTGCAGGAGAGGTCCAGCAGCAACTTTCAGTCCTGGCTCTTCGCCTGTGGGAGCAGAGTCCAATCATTCGTGCACTGAAAACTGGGCAGCCGGACAGCCTGGAGCAGGCATCATGGATGTATTCAAATGCACTTTGAGGTGGGAAAGCAAGGAGTGAGAGCAATACAGGTGGCACCTTTGCGAAGCTTACCATGTGCAGAAGAGATCCAGCAGCATCATTCATTTGTGGCTCTTCGCCTGTGGGAGCAGAGTCCAATCATTCGTGCACTGAAAACTGGGCAGCCGGACGGCCTGGAGCAGGAATCAAGGATATATTCAAATGCACTTTGAGGTGGGAAACAAGGAGTGAGACCAATGCAGGTGGCACCGTTGCGAAGCTTACCGTATGGAGAAGACATCCAGCAGCATCTTTCAGTCCTGGCACTTCGCCTGTGGGAGCAGAGTGCAATCATTCGTGCACTGAAAATTTGGCAGCAGGCCAGCCTGGAGCAGGCATCAAGGATGTATTCAAATGCCCTTGGAGGTGGGAAAGCAAGGAGTGAGAGCAATAAAGGTGGCACCTTTGCAAAGCTTACCATGTGCAGAAGAGGTCCAGCAGCACTTTTCATTCCTGGCCCTTTCCCTGTGGAAGCAGAGTGCAATCATTCGGGCACTGAAAACTGGGCGGCCGGACGGCCTGGAGCAGGCATCAAGGATGTATTCAAATGCCCGTTGAGGTGGGAAAGCAACGAGTGAGAGCAATACAGGTGTCACCGTTGCAAAGCTTACCGTATGCAGAAGAGATCCAGCAGCATCTTTCAGTCCTGGCACTTCGCCTGTGGGAGCAGAGTCCAATCATTCGTGCACTGAAAATTGGGCAGCCGGACGGCCTGGAGCAGGCATCAAGGATGTATTCAAATGCACTTTGAGGTGGGAAAGCAAGGAGTGAGAGCAATACAGGTGGCACCGTTGCGAAGCTTACCATGTGCAGGAGAGGTTCAGAAGCATCTTTCAGTCCTGGCTCTTCGCCTGTGGGAGCAGAGTAAAATCATTCGTGCACTGAAAACTGGGCAGCCGGACGGCCTGGAGCAGGCATCATGGATGTATTCAAATGCACTTTGAGGTGGGAAAGCAAGGAGTGAGAGCAATACAGGTGGCACCTTTGCGAAGCTTACCATGTGCAGAAGAGATCCAGCAGCATCATTCATTTGTGGCTCTTCGCCTGTGGCAGGAGAGTCCAATCATTCGTGCACTGAAAACTGGGCAGCCGGACGGCCTGGAGCAGGCATCAAGGATGTATTCAAATGCACTTTGAGGTTGGAAACAAGGAGTGAGACCAATGCAGGTGGCACCGTTGCGAAGCTTGCCGTGTGCAGAACAGATCCAGCAGCATGTTTTAGCACTGGCTCTTCCCTGTGGCAGCAGAGTCCAATCATTCGTGCAATGAAAACTGGGCAGCCGGACGGCCTGGAGCAGGCATCAAGGATGTATTCAAATGCACTTTGAGGTTGGAAACAAGGAGTGAGACCAATGCAGGTGGCACCTTTTCGAAGCTTACCATGTGCAGAAGAGGTCCAGCAGCACTTTTCATTCCTGGCCCTCTCCCTGTGGTAGGAGAGTCCAATCATTCGTGCACTAAAAACTGGGCAGCCGGACGGCCTGGAGCAGGCATCAAGGATGTATTCAAATGCACTTTGAGGTGGGAAAGCAAGGAGTGAGAGCAATGCAGGTGGCACCTTTGTGAAGCTTACCATGTGCAGAAGAGATCCAGCAGCATCATTCATTTGTGGCTCTTCGCCTGTGGGAGCAGAGTCCAATCATTCGTGCACTGAAAACTGGGCAGCCGGACGGCCTGGAGCGGGCATCAAGGATGTATTCAAATGCAGTTTGAGGTGGGAAATCAAGGAGTGAGAGCAATACAGGTGGCACCGTTGCGAAGCTTACCGTGTGCAGGAGAGGTCCAGCAGCAACTTTCAGTCCTGGCTCTTCGCCTGTGGGAGCAGAGTCCAATCATTCGTGCACTGAAAACTGGGCAGCCGGACAGCCTGGAGCAGGCATCATGGATGTATTCAAATGCACTTTGAGGTGGGAAAGCAAGGAGTGAGAGCAATACAGGTGGCACCTTTGCGAAGCTTACCATGTGCAGAAGAGATCCAGCAGCATCATTCATTTGTGGCTCTTCGCCTGTGGGAGCAGAGTCCAATCATTCGTGCACTGAAAACTGGGCAGCCGGACGGCCTGGAGCAGGAATCAAGGATATATTCAAATGCACTTTGAGGTGGGAAACAAGGAGTGAGACCAATGCAGGTGGCACCGTTGCGAAGCTTACCGTATGGAGAAGAGATCCAGCAGCATCTTTCAGTCCTGGCACTTCGCCTGTGGGAGCAGAGTGCAATCATTCGTGCACTGAAAATTTGGCAGCAGGCCAGCCTGGAGCAGGCATCAAGGATGTATTCAAATGCCCTTGGAGGTGGGAAAGCAAGGAGTGAGAGCAATAAAGGTGGCACCTTTGCAAAGCTTACCATGTGCAGAAGAGGTCCAGCAGCACTTTTCATTCCTGGCCCTTTCCCTGTGGAAGCAGAGTGCAATCATTCGTGCACTGAAAACTGGGCGGCCGGACGGCCTGGAGCAGGCATCAAGGATGTATTCAAATGCCCGTTGAGGTGGGAAAGCAACGAGTGAGAGCAATACAGGTGTCACCGTTGCAAAGCTTACCGTATGCAGAAGAGATCCAGCAGCATCTTTCAGTCCTGGCTCTTCGCCTGTGGGAGCAGAGTCCAATCATTCGTGCACTGAAAACTGGGCAGCGGGACGGCCTGGAGCAGGCATCATGGATGTATTCAAATGCACTTTGAGGTGGGAAAGCAAGGAGTGAGAGCAATACAGGTGGCACCTTTGCGAAGCTTACCATGTGCAGAGGAGATCCAGCAGCATCATTCATTTGAGGCTCTTTGCCTGTGGGAGCAGAGTCCAATCATTCGTGCACCGAAAACTGGGCAGCCGGACGGCCTGGGGCAGGCATCAAGGATGTATTCAAATGCACTTTGAGGTGGGAAAGAAATGACTGAGAGCAATACAGGTGGCACCGTTGCGAAGCTTACCGTGTGCAGAACAGATCCAGCAGCATGTTTTAGCACTGGCTCTTCGCCTGTGGCAGCAGAGTCCAATCATTCGTGCACTGAAAACTGGGCAGCCGGACGGCATGGAGCAGGCATCAAGGATGTATTCTAATGCACTTTGAGGTTGGAAACAAGGAGTGAGACCAATGCAGGTGGCAACTTTGCAAAGCTTACCATGTGCAGAAGAGGTCCAGCAGCACTTTTCATTCCTGGCCCTTTCCCTGTGGAAGCAGAGTCCAATCATTCGTGCACTGAAAATTGGGCAGCCGGACGGCCTGGAGCAGGCATCAAGGATGTATTCAAATGCCCTTGGAGGTGGGAAAGCAAGGAGTGAGAGCAATGCAGGTGGCACCTTTGCGAAGCTTACCGTGTGCAGGAGAGGTCCAGCAGCAACTTTCAGTCCTGGCTCTTCGCCTGTGGGAGCGGAGTCCAAACATGCGTGCCCTGAAACCTGGGCAGCCATCCAGCCTGGAGCAGGCATCAAGGATGTATTCAAATGCACTTTGAGGTGGGAAAGCAAGGAGTGAGAGCAATACAGGTGGCACCGTTGCGAAGCTTACCATGTGCAGGAGAGGTTCAGAAGCATCTTTCAGTCCTGGCTCTTCGCCTGTGGGGGCAGAGTCCAATCATTCGTGCACTGAAAACTGGGCAGCCGGACGGCCTGGAGCAGGCATCAAGGATGTATTCAAATGCACTTTGAGGTTGGAAACAAGGAGTGAGACCAATGCAGGTGGCAACTTTGCAAAGCTTACCATGTGCAGAAGAGGTCCAGCAGCATCTTTCAGTCCTGGTACTTCGCCTGTGGGAGCAGAGTGCAATCATTCGTGCACTGAAAACTTGGCAGCCGGCCAGCCTGGAGCAGGCATCAAGGATGTATTCAAATGCCCTTGGAGGTGGGAAAGCAAGGAGTGAGAGCAATACAGGTGGCACCGTTGCAAAGCTTTCCGTGTGCAGAAGAGGTCCAGCAGCATCTTTCAGTCCTGGCACTTCGCCTGTGGCAGCACAGTCCAATCATTCGTGCACTGAAAACTGGGCAGCAGGACGGCCTGGAGCAGGCATCAAGGATGTATTCAAATGGCCTTTGAGGTGGGAAAGCAAGGAGTGAGAGCAATAAAGGTGGCACCTTTGCGAAGCTTACCATGTGCAGAGGAGATCCAGCAGCATCATTCATTTGTGGCACTTTGCCTGTGGGAGCAGGGTCCAATCATTCGTGCACCGAAAACTGGGCAGCCGGACGGCCTGGGGCAGGCATCAAGGATGTATTCAAATGCACTTTGAGGTGGGAAAGAAATGACTGAGAGCAATACAGGTGGCACCGTTGCGAAGCTTACCATGTGCAGGAGAGGTTCAGAAGCATCTTTCAGTCCTGGCTCTTCGCCTGTGGGAGCAGAGTCCAATCATTCGTGCACTGAAAACTGGGCAGCCGGACGGCCTGGAGCAGGCATCATGGATGTATTCAAATGCACTTTGAGGTGGGAAAGCAAGGAGTGAGAGCAATACAGGTGGCACCGTTGCGAAGCTTACCATGTGCAGAGGAGATCCAGCAGCATCATTCATTTGTGGCTCTTTGCCTGTGGGAGCAGAGTCCAATCATTCGTGCACCGAAAACTGGGCAGCCGGACGGCCTGGGGCAGGCATCAAGGATGTATTCAAATGCACTTTGAGGTGGGAAAGAAATGACTGAGAGCAATACAGGTGGCACCGTTGCGAAGCTTACCGTGTGCAGAACAGATCCAGCAGCATGTTTTAGCACTGGCTCTTCGCCTGTGGCAGCAGAGTCCAATCATTCGTGCACTGAAAACTGGGCAGCCGGACGGCATGGAGCAGGCATCAAGGATGTATTCAAATGCACTTTGAGGTTGGAAACAAGGAGTGAGACCAATGCAGGTGGCAACTTTGCAAAGCTTACCATGTGCAGAAGAGGTCCAGCAGCACTTTTCATTCCTGGCCCTTTCCCTGTGGGGGCAGAGTCCAATCATTCGTGCACTGAAAACTGGGCAGCCGGACGGCATGGAGCAGGCATCAAGGATGTATTCAAATGCACTTTGAGGTTGGAAACAAGGAGTGAGACCAATGCAGGTGGCAACTTTGCAAAGCTTACCATGTGCAGAAGAGGTCCAGCAGCACTTTTCATTCCTGGCCCTTTCCCTGTGGAAGCAGAGTCCAATCATTCGTGCACTGAAAATTGGGCAGCCGGACGGCCTGGAGCAGGCATCATGGATGTATTCAAATGCACTTTGAGGTGGGAAAGCAAGGAGTGAGAGCAATACAGGTGGCACCGTTGCGAAGTTTACCGCGTGCAGAAGAGGTCCAGCAGCATCTTTCAGTCCTGGCACTTCGCCTGTGGCAGCAGAGTGCAATCATTCGTGCACTGAAAACTTGGCAGCCGGACGGCCTGGAGCAGGCATCAAGGATGTATTCAAATGCCCTTGGAGGTGGGAAAGCAAGGAGTGAGAGCAATACAGGTGGCACCGTTGCAAAGCTTTCCGTGTGCAGAAGAGGTCCAGCAGCATCTTTCAGTCCTGGCACTTCGCCTGTGGCGGCACAGTCCAATCATTCGTGCACTGAAAACTGGGCAGCAGGACGGCCTGGAGCAGGCATCAAGGATGTATTCAAATGCCCTTGGAGGTGGGAAAGCAAGGAGTGAGAGCAATAAAGGTGGCACCTTTGCGAAGCTTACCATGTGCAGAGGAGATCCAGCAGCATCATTCATTTGTGGCTCTTTCCCTGTGGGAGCAGAGTCCAATCATTCGTGCACTGAAAACTGGGCAGCCGGACGGCCTGGAGCAGGCATCAAGGATGTATTCAAATGCACTTTGAGGTTGGAAACAAGGAGTGAGACCAATGCAGGTGGCAACTTTGCAAAGCTTACATTGTGCACAAGAGGTCCAGCAGCACTTTTCATTCCTGGCCCTTTCCCTGTGGAAGCAGAGTCCAATCATTCGTGCACTGAAAATTGGGCAGCCGGACGGCCTGGAGCAGGCATCAAGGATGTATTCAAATGCCCGTTGAGGTGGGAAAGCAACGAGTGAGAGCAATACAGGTGGCACCGTTGCAAAGCTTACCGTATGCAGAAGAGATCCAGCAGCATCTTTCAGACCTGGCTCTTCGCCTGTGGGAGCAGAGTCCAATCATTCGCGCACTGAAAACTGGGCAGCCGGACGGCCTGGAGCAGGCATCATGGATGTATTCAAATGCACTTTGAGGTGGGAAAGCAAGGAGTGAGAGCAATACAGGTGGCACCGTTGCGAAGCTTACCGTGTGCAGGAGAGGTACAGCAGCAACTTTCAGTCCTGGCTCTTCGCCTGTCGGAGCGGAGTACAAACATTCGTGCCCTGAAACCTGGGCAGCCGGCCAGCCTGGAGCAGGCATCAAGGATGTATTCAAATGCACTTTGAGGTGGGAAAGCAAGGAGTGAGAGCAATACAGGTGGCACCGTTGCAAAGCTTTCTGTGTGCAGAAGAGGTCCAGCAGCATCTTTCAGTCCTGGCTCTTCGCCTGTGGCAGGAGATTCCAATCATTCGTGCACTGAAAACTGGGCAGCAGGACGGCCTGGAGCAGGCATCATGGATGTATTCAAATGCACTTTGAGGTGGGAAAGCAAGGAGTGAGAGCAATAGAGGTGGCACCTTTGCGAAGCTTACCATGTGCAGAAGAGATCCAGCAGCATCATTCATTTGTGGCTCTTCGCCTGTGGGAGCAGAGTCCAATCATTCGTGCACTGAAAACTGGGCAGCCGGACGGCCTGGAGCGGGCATCAAGGATGTATTCAAATGCACTTTGAGGCGGGAAACAAGGAGTGAGACCAATGCAGGTGGCACCGTTTCGAAGCTTACCGTGTGCAGAAGAGATCCAGCAGCATCTTTCAGTCCTGGCACTTCGCCTGTGGCAGCAGAGTCCAATCATTCTTGCGCTGAAAACTGGGCAGCCGGCCTGCCTGGAGCAGGCATCAAGGATGTATTCAAATGCCCTTGGAGGTGGGAAAGCAAGAAGTGAGAGCAATACAGGTGGCACCGTTGCAAAGCTTTCTGTGTGCAGAAGAGGTCCAGCAGCATCTTTCAGTCCTGGCACTTCGCCTGTGTAAGCAGAGTCCAATCAATCGTACACTGAAAACTGGGCAGCAGGACGGCCTGGAGCAGGCATCAAGGATGTATTCAAATGCACTTTGAGGTGGGAAAGCAAGGAGTGAGAGCAATGCAGGTGGCACCTTTGCGAAGCTTACCATGTGCAGAAGAGATCCAGCAGCATCATTCATTTGTGGCTCTTCGCCTGTGGGAGCAGAGTCCAATCATTCGTGCACTGAAAACTGGGCAGCCGGACGGCCTGGAGCAGGCATCAAGGATGTATTCAAATGCAGTTTGAGGTGGGAAATCAAGGAGTGAGAGCAATACAGGTGGCACCGTTGCGAAGCTTACCGTGTGCAGGAGAGGTCCAGCAGCAACTTTCAGTCCTGGCTCTTCGCCTGTGGGAGCAGAGTCCAATCATTCGTGCACTGAAAACTGGGCAGCCGGACAGCCTGGAGCAGGCATCATGGATGTATTCAAATGCACTTTGAGGTGGGAAAGCAAGGAGTGAGAGCAATACAGGTGGCACCTTTGCGAAGCTTACCATGTGCAGAAGAGATCCAGCAGCATCATTCATTTGTGGCTCTTCGCCTGTGGGAGCAGAGTCCAATCATTCGTGCACTGAAAACTGGGCAGCCGGACGGCCTGGAGCAGGAATCAAGGATATATTCAAATGCACTTTGAGGTGGGAAACAAGGAGTGAGACCAATGCAGGTGGCACCGTTGCGAAGCTTACCGTATGGAGAAGACATCCAGCAGCATCTTTCAGTCCTGGCACTTCGCCTGTGGGAGCAGAGTGCAATCATTCGTGCACTGAAAATTTGGCAGCAGGCCAGCCTGGAGCAGGCATCAAGGATGTATTCAAATGCCCTTGGAGGTGGGAAAGCAAGGAGTGAGAGCAATAAAGGTGGCACCTTTGCAAAGCTTACCATGTGCAGAAGAGGTCCAGCAGCACTTTTCATTCCTGGCCCTTTCCCTGTGGAAGCAGAGTGCAATCATTCGGGCACTGAAAACTGGGCGGCCGGACGGCCTGGAGCAGGCATCAAGGATGTATTCAAATGCCCGTTGAGGTGGGAAAGCAACGAGTGAGAGCAATACAGGTGTCACCGTTGCAAAGCTTACCGTATGCAGAAGAGATCCAGCAGCATCTTTCAGTCCTGGCTCTTCGCCTGTGGGAGCAGAGTCCAATCATTCGTGCACTGAAAATTGGGCAGCCGGACGGCCTGGAGCAGGCATCAAGGATGTATTCAAATGCACTTTGAGGTGGGAAAGCAAGGAGTGAGAGCAATACAGGTGGCACCGTTGCGAAGCTTACCATGTGCAGGAGAGGTTCAGAAGCATCTTTCAGTCCTGGCTCTTCGCCTGTGGGAGCAGAGTAAAATCATTCGTGCACTGAAAACTGGGCAGCCGGACGGCCTGGAGCAGGCATCATGGATCTATTCAAATGCACTTTGAGGTGGGAAAGCAAGGAGTGAGAGCAATGCAGGTGGCACCTTTGTGAAGCTTGCCGTGTGCAGAACAGATCCAGCAGCATGTTTTAGCACTGGCTCTTCCCTGTGGCAGCAGAGTCCAATCATTCGTGCAATGAAAACTGGGCAGCCGGACGGCCTGGAGCAGGCATCAAGGATGTATTCAAATGCACTTTGAGGTTGGAAACAAGGAGTGAGACCAATGCAGGTGGCACCTTTTCGAAGCTTACCATGTGCAGAAGAGGTCCAGCAGCACTTTTCATTCCTGGCCCTCTCCCTGTGGTAGGAGAGTCCAATCATTCGTGCACTAAAAACTGGGCAGCCGGACGGCCTGGAGCAGGCATCAAGGATGTATTCAAATGCACTTTGAGGTGGGAAAGCAAGGAGTGAGAGCAATGCAGGTGGCACCTTTGTGAAGCTTACCATGTGCAGAAGAGATCCAGCAGCATCATTCATTTGTGGCTCTTCGCCTGTGGGAGCAGAGTCCAATCATTCGTGCACTGAAAACTGGGCAGCCGGACGGCCTGGAGCAGGCATCAAGGATGTATTCAAATGCAGTTTGAGGTGGGAAATCAAGGAGTGAGAGCAATACAGGTGGCACCGTTGCGAAGCTTACCGTGTGCAGGAGAGGTCCAGCAGCAACTTTCAGTCCTGGCTCTTCGCCTGTGGGAGCAGAGTCCAATCATTCGTGCACTGAAAACTGGGCAGCCGGACAGCCTGGAGCAGGCATCATGGATGTATTCAAATGCACTTTGAGGTGGGAAAGCAAGGAGTGAGAGCAATACAGGTGGCACCTTTGCGAAGCTTACCATGTGCAGAAGAGATCCAGCAGCATCATTCATTTGTGGCTCTTCGCCTGTGGGAGCAGAGTCCAATCATTCGTGCACTGAAAACTGGGCAGCCGGACGGCCTGGAGCAGGAATCAAGGATATATTCAAATGCACTTTGAGGTGGGAAACAAGGAGTGAGACCAATGCAGGTGGCACCGTTGCGAAGCTTACCGTATGGAGAAGACATCCAGCAGCATCTTTCAGTCCTGGCACTTCGCCTGTGGGAGCAGAGTGCAATCATTCGTGCACTGAAAATTTGGCAGCAGGCCAGCCTGGAGCAGGCATCAAGGATGTATTCAAATGCCCTTGGAGGTGGGAAAGCAAGGAGTGAGAGCAATAAAGGTGGCACCTTTGCAAAGCTTACCATGTGCAGAAGAGGTCCAGCAGCACTTTTCATTCCTGGCCCTTTCCCTGTGGAAGCAGAGTGCAATCATTCGTGCACTGAAAACTGGGCGGCCGGACGGCCTGGAGCAGGCATCAAGGATGTATTCAAATGCCCGTTGAGGTGGGAAAGCAACGAGTGAGAGCAATACAGGTGTCACCGTTGCAAAGCTTACCGTATGCAGAAGAGATCCAGCAGCATCTTTCAGTCCTGGCTCTTCGCCTGTGGGAGCAGAGTCCAATCATTCGTGCACTGAAAACTGGGCAGCGGGACGGCCTGGAGCAGGCATCATGGATGTATTCAAATGCACTTTGAGGTGGGAAAGCAAGGAGTGAGAGCAATACAGGTGGCACCTTTGCGAAGCTTACCATGTGCAGAGGAGATCCAGCAGCATCATTCATTTGAGGCTCTTTGCCTGTGGGAGCAGGGTCCAATCATTCGTGCACCGAAAACTGGGCAGCCGGACGGCCTGGGGCAGGCATCAAGGATGTATTCAAATGCACTTTGAGGTGGGAAAGAAATGACTGAGAGCAATACAGGTGGCACCGTTGCGAAGCTTACCATGTGCAGGAGAGGTTCAGAAGCATCTTTCAGTCCTGGCTCTTCGCCTGTGGGAGCAGAGTCCAATCATTCGTGCACTGAAAACTGGGCAGCCGGACGGCCTGGAGCAGGCATCATGGATGTATTCAAATGCACTTTGAGGTGGGAAAGCAAGGAGTGAGAGCAATACAGGTGGCACCTTTGCGAAGCTTACCATGTGCAGAGGAGATCCAGCAGCATCATTCATTTGTGGCTCTTTGCCTGTGGGAGCAGAGTCCAATCATTCGTGCACCGAAAACTGGGCAGCCGGACGGCCTGGGGCAGGCATCAAGGATGTATTCAAATGCACTTTGAGGTGGGAAAGAAATGACTGAGAGCAATACAGGTGGCACCGTTGCGAAGCTTACCGTGTGCAGAACAGATCCAGCAGCATGTTTTAGCACTGGCTCTTCGCCTGTGGCAGCAGAGTCCAATCATTCGTGCACTGAAAACTGGGCAGCCGGACGGCATGGAGCAGGCATCAAGGATGTATTCTAATGCACTTTGAGGTTGGAAACAAGGAGTGAGACCAATGCAGGTGGCAACTTTGCAAAGCTTACCATGTGCAGAAGAGGTCCAGCAGCACTTTTCATTCCTGGCCCTTTCCCTGTGGAAGCAGAGTCCAATCATTCGTGCACTGAAAATTGGGCAGCCGGACGGCCTGGAGCAGGCATCAAGGATGTATTCAAATGCCCTCGGAGGTGGGAAAGCAAGGAGTGAGAGCAATGCAGGTGGCACCTTTGCGAAGCTTACCGTGTGCAGGAGAGGTCCAGCAGCAACTTTCAGTCCTGGCTCTTCGCCTGTGGGAGCGGAGTCCAAACATGCGTGCCCTGAAACCTGGGCAGCCATCCAGCCTGGAGCAGGCATCAAGGATGTATTCAAATGCACTTTGAGGTGGGAAAGCAAGGAGTGAGAGCAATACAGGTGGCACCGTTGCGAAGCTTACCATGTGCAGGAGAGGTTCAGAAGCATCTTTCAGTCCTGGCTCTTCGCCTGTGGGGGCAGAGTCCAATCATTCGTGCACTGAAAACTGGGCAGCCGGACGGCCTGGAGCAGGCATCAAGGATGTATTCAAATGCACTTTGAGGTTGGAAACAAGGAGTGAGACCAATGCAGGTGGCAACTTTGCAAAGCTTACCATGTGCAGAAGAGGTCCAGCAGCATCTTTCAGTCCTGGTACTTCGCCTGTGGGAGCAGAGTGCAATCATTCGTGCACTGAAAACTTGGCAGCCGGCCAGCCTGGAGCAGGCATCAAGGATGTATTCAAATGCCCTTGGAGGTGGGAAAGCAAGGAGTGAGAGCAATACAGGTGGCACCGTTGCAAAGCTTTCCGTGTGCAGAAGAGGTCCAGCAGCATCTTTCAGTCCTGGCACTTCGCCTGTGGCGGCACAGTCTAATCATTCGTGCACTGAAAACTGGGCAGCAGGACGGCCTGGAGCAGGCATCAAGGATGTATTCAAATGCCCTTTGAGGTGGGAAAGCAAGGAGTGAGAGCAATAAAGGTGGCACCTTTGCGAAGCTTACCATGTGCAGAGGAGATCCAGCAGCATCATTCATTTGTGGCTCTTTGCCTGTGGGAGCAGAGTCCAATCATTCGTGCACTGAAAACTGGGCAGCCGGACGGCATGGAGCAGGCATCAAGGATGTATTCAAATGCACTTTGAGGTTGGAAACAAGGAGTGAGACCAATGCAGGTGCCAACTTTGCAAAGCTTACCATGTGCACAAGAGGTCCAGCAGCACTTTTCATTCCTGGCCTTTTCCCTGTGGAAGCAGAGTCCAATCATTCGTGCACTGAAAATTGGGCAGCCGGACGGCCTGGAGCAGGCATCAAGGATGTATTCAAATGCCCGTTGAGGTGGGAAAGCAACGAGTGAGAGCAATACAGGTGTCACCGTTGCAAAGCTTACCGTATGCAGAAGAGATCCAGCAGCATCTTTCAGACCTGGCTCTTCGCCTGTGGGAGCAGAGTCCAATCATTCGTGCACTGAAAATTGGGCAGCCGGACGGCCTGGAGCAGGCATCAAGGATGTATTCAAATGCACATTGAGGTGGGAAAGCAAGGAGTGAGAGCAATACAGGTGGCACCGTTGCGAAGCTTACCATGTGCAGGAGAGGTTCAGAAGCATCTTTCAGTCCTGGCTCTTCGCCTGTGGGAGCAGAGTCCAATCATTCGCGCACTGAAAACTGGGCAGCCGGACGGCCTGGAGCAGGCATCATGGATGTATTCAAATGCACTTTGAGGTGGGAAAGCAAGGAGTGAGAGCAATACAGGTGGCACCGTTGCGAAGCTTACCGTGTGCAGGAGAGGTCCAGCAGCAAGTTTCAGTCCTGGCTCTTCGCCTGTCGGAGCGGAGTCCAAACATTCGTGCCCTGAAACCTGGGCAGCCGGCCAGCCTGGAGCAGGCATCAAGGATGTATTCAAATGCACTTTGAGGTGGGAAAGCAAGGAGTGAGAGCAATACAGGTGGCACCGTTGCAAAGCTTTCTGTGTGCAAAAGAGGTCCAGCAGCATCTTTCAGTCCTGGCTCTTCGCCTGTGGCAGGAGATTCCAATCATTCGTGCACTGAAAACTGGGCAGCAGGACGGCCTGGAGCAGGCATCATGGATGTATTCAAATGCACTTTGAGGTGGGAAAGCAAGGAGTGAGAGCAATAGAGGTGGCACCGTTGCGAAGCTTACCATGTGCAGAAGAGATCCAGCAGCATCATTCATTTGTGGCTCTTCGCCTGTGGGAGCAGAGTCCAATCATTCGTGCACTGAAAACTGGGCAGCCGGACGGCCTGGAGCGGGCATCAAGGATGTATTCAAATGCACTTTGAGGTGGGAAACAAGGAGTGAGACCAATGCAGGTGGCACCGTTTCGAAGCTTACCGTGTGCAGAAGAGATCCAGCAGCATCTTTCTCTCCTGGCACTTCGTCTGTGGGAGCAGAGTGCAATCATTCGTGCACTGAAAACTTGGCAGCCGGCCAGCCTGGAGCAGGCATCAAGGATGTATTCAAATGCCCTTGGAGGTGGGAAAGCAAGGAGTGAGAGCAATACAGGTGGCACCGTTGCAAAGCTTTCCGTGTGCAGAAGAGGTCCAGCAGCATCTTTCAGTCCTGGCACTTCGTCTGTGGCAGCACAGTCCAATCATTCGTGCACTGAAAACTGGGCAGCAGGACGGCCTGGAGCAGGCATCAAGGATGTATTCAAATGGCCTTTGAGGTGGGAAAGCAAGGAGTGAGAGCAATAAAGGTGGCACCTTTGCGAAGCTTACCATGTGCAGAGGAGATCCAGCAGCATCATTCATTTGTGGCACTTTGCCTGTGGGAGCAGGGTCCAATCATTCGTGCACCGAAAACTGGGCAGCCGGACGGCCTGGGGCAGGCATCAAGGATGTATTCAAATGCACTTTGAGGTGGGAAAGAAATGACTGAGAGCAATACAGGTGGCACCGTTGCGAAGCTTACCATGTGCAGGAGAGGTTCAGAAGCATCTTTCAGTCCTGGCTCTTCGCCTGTGGGAGCAGAGTCCAATCATTCGTGCACTGAAAACTGGGCAGCCGGACGGCCTGGAGCAGGCATCATGGATGTATTCAAATGCACTTTGAGGTGGGAAAGCAAGGAGTGAGAGCAATACAGGTGGCACCTTTGCGAAGCTTACCATGTGCAGAGGAGATCCAGCAGCATCATTCATTTGTGGCTCTTTGCCTGTGGGAGCAGAGTCCAATCATTCGTGCACCGAAAACTGGGCAGCCGGACGGCCTGGGGCAGGCATCAAGGATGTATTCAAATGCACTTTGAGGTGGGAAAGAAATGACTGAGAGCAATACAGGTGGCACCGTTGCGAAGCTTACCGTGTGCAGAACAGATCCAGCAGCATGTTTTAGCACTGGCTCTTCGCCTGTGGCAGCAGAGTCCAATCATTCGTGCACTGAAAACTGGGCAGCCGGACGGCATGGAGCAGGCATCAAGGATGTATTCAAATGCACTTTGAGGTTGGAAACAAGGAGTGAGACCAATGCAGGTGGCAACTTTGCAAAGCTTACCATGTGCAGAAGAGGTCCAGCAGCACTTTTCATTCCTGGCCCTTTCCCTGTGGAAGCAGAGTCCAATCATTCGTGCACTGAAAATTGGGCAGCCGGACGGCATGGAGCAGGCATCAAGGATGTATTCAAATGCACTTTGAGGTGGAAAAGCAAGGAGTGAGAGCAATACAGGTGGCACCGTTGCGAAGCTTACCGTGTGCAGGAGAGGTCCAGCAGCAACTTTCAGTCCTGGCTCTTCGCCTGTGGGAGCGGAGTCCAAACATTCTTGCCCTGAAACCTGGGCAGCCGGCCAGCCTGGAGCAGGCATCAAGGATGTATTCAAATGCACTTTGAGGTGGGAAAGCAAGGAGTGAGAGCAATACAGGTGGCACCGTTGCGAAGCTTACCATGTGCAGGAGAGGTTCAGAAGCATCTTTCAGTCCTGGCTCTTCGCCTGTGGGGGCAGAGTCCAATCATTCGTGCACTGAAAACTGGGCAGCCGGACGGCATGGAGCAGGCATCAAGGATGTATTGAAATGCACTTTGAGGTTGGAAACAAGGAGTGAGACCAATGCAGGTGGCAACTTTGCAAAGCTTACCATGTGCAGAAGAGGTCCAGCAGCACTTTTCATTCCTGGCCCTTTCCCTGTGGAAGCAGAGTCCAATCATTCGTGCACTGAAAATTGGGCAGCCGGACGGCCTGGAGCAGGCATCATGGATGTATTCAAATGCACTTTTAGGTGGGAAAGCAAGGAGTGAGAGCAATACAGGTGGCACCGTTGCGAAGTTTACCGCGTGCAGAAGAGGTCCAGCAGCATCTTTCAGTCCTGGCACTTCGCCTGTGGGAGCAGAGTGCAATCATTCGTGCACTGAAAACTTGGCAGCCGGACGGCCTGGAGCAGGCATCAAGGATGTATTCAAATGCCCTTGGAGGTGGGAAAGCAAGGAGTGAGACCAATGCAGGTGGCACCGTTGCAAAGCTTTCCGTGTGCAGAAGAGGTCCAGCAGCATCTTTCAGTCCTGGCACTTCGCCTGTGGCGGCACAGTCCAATCATTCGTGCACTGAAAACTGGGCAGCAGGACGGCCTGGAGCAGGCATCAAGGATGTATTCAAATGCCCTTTGAGGTGGGAAAGCAAGGAGTGAGAGCAATAAAGGTGGCACCTTTGCGAAGCTTACCATGTGCAGAGGAGATCCAGCAGCATCATTCATTTGTGGCTCTTTGCCTGTGGGAGCAGAGTCCAATCATTCGTGCACTGAAAACTGGGCAGCCGGACGGCCTGGAGCAGGCATCATGGATGTATTCAAATGCACTTTGAGGTGGGAAAGCAAGGAGTGAGAGCAATACAGGTGGCACCGTTGCAAAGCTTACCGTATGCAGAAGAGATCCAGCAGCATCTTTCAGACCTGGCTCTTCGCCTGTGGGAGCAGAGTCCAATCATTCGCGCACTGAAAACTGGGCAGCCGGACGGCCTGGAGCAGGCATCATGGATGTATTCAAATGCACTTTGAGGTGGGAAAGCAAGGAGTGAGAGCAATACAGGTGGCACCGTTGCGAAGCTTACCGTGTGCAGGAGAGGTACAGCAGCAACTTTCAGTCCTGGCTCTTCGCCTGTCGGAGCGGAGTACAAACATTCGTGCCCTGAAACCTGGGCAGCCGGCCAGCCTGGAGCAGGCATCAAGGATGTATTCAAATGCACTTTGAGGTGGGAAAGCAAGGAGTGAGAGCAATACAGGTGGCACCGTTGCAAAGCTTTCTGTGTGCAGAAGAGGTCCAGCAGCATCTTTCAGTCCTGGCTCTTCGCCTGTGGCAGGAGATTCCAATCATTCGTGCACTGAAAACTGGGCAGCAGGACGGCCTGGAGCAGGCATCATGGATGTATTCAAATGCACTTTGAGGTGGGAAAGCAAGGAGTGAGAGCAATAGAGGTGGCACCTTTGCGAAGCTTACCATGTGCAGAAGAGATCCAGCAGCATAATTCATTTGTGGCTCTTCGCCTGTGGGAGCAGAGTCCAATCATTCGTGCACTGAAAACTGGGCAGCCGGACGGCCTGGAGCGGGCATCAAGGATGTATTCAAATGCACTTTGAGGTGGGAAACAAGGAGTGAGACCAATGCAGGTGGCACCGTTTCGAAGCTTACCGTGTGCAGAAGAGATCCAGCAGCATCTTTCAGTCCTGGCACTTCGCCTGTGGCAGCAGAGTCCAATCATTCTTGCGCTGAAAACTGGGCAGCCGGCCAGCCTGGAGCAGGCATCAAGGATGTATTCAAATGCACTTTGAGGTGGGAAAGCAAGGAGTGAGAGCAATGCAGGTGGCACCTTTGCGAAGCTTACCATGTGCAGAAGAGATCCAGCAGCATCATTCATTTGTGGCTCTTCGCCTGTGGGAGCAGAGTCCAATCATTCGTGCAGTGAAAACTGGGCAGCCGGACGGCCTGGAGCAGGCATCAAGGATGTATTCAAATGCACTTTGAGGTGGGAAATCAAGGAGTGAGAGCAATACAGGTGGCACCGTTGCGAAGCTTACCGTGTGCAGGAGAGGTCCAGCAGCAACTTTCAGTCCTGGCTCTTCGCCTGTGGGAGCAGAGTCCAATCATTCGTGCACTGAAAACTGGGCAGCCGGCCAGCCTGGAGCAGGCATCATGGATGTTTTCAAATGCACTTTGAGGTGGGAAAGCAAGGAGTGAGAGCAATACAGGTGGCACCTTTGCGAAGCTTACCATGTGCAGAAGAGATCCAGCAGCATCATTCATTTGTGGCTCTTCGCCTGTGGGAGCAGAGTCCAATCATTCGTGCACTGAAAACTGGGCAGCCGGACGGCCTGGAGCAGGCATCAAGGATATATTCAAATGCACTTTGAGGTGGGAAACAAGGAGTGAGACCAATGCAGGTGGCACCGTTGCGAAGCTTACCGTATGCAGAAGAGATCCAGCAGCATCTTTCAGTCCTGGCACTTCGCCTGTGGGAGCAGAGTGCAATCATTCGTGCACTGAAAATTTGGCAGCCGGCCAGCCTGGAGCAGGCATCAAGGATGTATTCAAATGCCCTTGGAGGTGGGAAAGCAAGGAGTGAGAGCAATAAAGGTGGCACCTTTGCAAAGCTTACCATGTGCAGAAGAGGTCCAGCAGCACTTTTCATTCCTGGCCCTTTCCCTGTGGAAGCAGAGTGCAATCATTCGTGCACTGAAAACTGGGCGGCCGGACGGCCTGGAGCAGGCATCAAGGATGTATTCAAATGCCCGTTGAGGTGGGAAAGCAACGAGTGAGAGCAATACAGGTGTCACCGTTGCAAAGCTTACCGTATGCAGAAGAGATCCAGCAGCATCTTTCAGTCCTGGCTCTTCGCCTGTGGGAGCAGAGTCCAATCATTCGTGCACTGAAAATTGGGCAGCCGGACGGCCTGGAGCAGGCATCAAGGATGTATTCAAATGCACTTTGAGGTGGGAAAGCAAGGAGTGAGAGCAATACAGGTGGCACCGTTGCGAAGGTTACCATGTGCAGGAGAGGTTCAGAAGCATCTTTCAGTCCTGGCTCTTCGCCTGTGGGAGCAGAGTAAAATCATTCGTGCACTGAAAACTGGGCAGCCGGACGGCCTGGAGCAGGCATCATGGATGTATTCAAATGCACTTTGAGGTGGGAAAGCAAGGAGTGAGAGCAATACAGGTGGCACCTTTGCGAAGCTTACCATGTGCAGAAGAGATCCAGCAGCATCATTCATTTGTGGCTCTTCGCCTGTGGCAGGAGAGTCCAATCATTCGTGCACTGAAAACTGGGCAGCCGGACGGCCTGGAGCAGGCATCAAGGATGTATTCAAATGCACTTTGAGGTTGGAAACAAGGAGTGAGACCAATGCAGGTGGCACCGTTGCGAAGCTTGCCGTGTGCAGAACAGATCCAGCAGCATGTTTTAGCACTGGCTCTTCCCTGTGGGAGCAGAGTCCAATCATTCGTGCAATGAAAACTGGGCAGCCGGACGGCCTGGAGAAGGCATCAAGGATGTATTCAAATGCACTTTGAGGTTGGAAACAAGGAGTGAGACCAATGCAGGTGGCACCTTTTCGAAGCTTACCATGTGCAGAAGAGGTCCAGCAGCACTTTTCATTCCTGGCCCTCTCCCTGTGGCAGGAGAGTCCAATCATTCGTGCACTAAAAACTGGGCAGCCGGACGGCCTGGAGCAGGCATCAAGGATGTATTCAAATGCACTTTGAGGTGGGAAAGCAAGGAGTGAGAGCAATACAGGTGGCACCTTTTCGAAGCTTACCATGTGCAGAAGAGATCCAGCAGCATCATTCATTTGTGGCTCTTCGCCTGTGGGAGCAGAGTCCAATCATTCGTGCACTGAAAACTGGGCAGCCTTACGGCCTGGAGCGGGCATCAAGGATGTATTCAAATGCACTTTGAGGTGGGAAAGCAAGGAGTGAGAGCAATACAGGTGGCACCGTTGCGAAGCTTACCGAGTGCAGAAGAGATCCAGCCGCATCTTTCTCTCCTGGCACTTCGCCTGTGGGAGCAGAGTGCAATCATTCGTGCACTGAAAATTTGGCAGCCGGCCAGCCTGGAGCAGGCATCAAGGATGTATTCAAATGCCCTTGGAGGTGGGAAAGCAAGGAGTGAGAGCAATACAGGTGGCACCGTTGCGAAGCTTACCATGTGCAGAGGAGATCCAGCAGCATCATTCATTTGTGGCTCTTTGCCTGTGGGAGCAGAGTCCAATCATTCGTGCACTGAAAACTGGGCAGCCGGACGGCATGGAGCAGGCATCAAGGATGTATTCAAATGCACTTTGAGGTTGGAAACAAGGAGTGAGACCAATGCAGGTGGCAACTTTGCAAAGCTTACCATGTGCACAAGAGGTCCAGCAGCACTTTTCATTCCTGGCCCTTTCCCTGTGGAAGCAGAGTCCAATCATTCGTGCACTGAAAATTGGGCAGCCGGACGGCCTGGAGCAGGCATCAAGGATGTATTCAAATGCCCGTTGAGGTGGGAAAGCAACGAGTGAGAGCAATACAGGTGTCACCGTTGCAAAGCTTACCGTATGCAGAAGAGATCCAGCAGCATCTTTCAGACCTGGCTCTTCGCCTGTGGGAGCAGAGTCCAATCATTCGTGCAGTGAAAACTGGGCAGCCGGACGGCCTGGAGCAGGCATCAAGGATGTATTCAAATGCACTTTGAGGTGGGAAATCAAGGAGTGAGAGCAATACAGGTGGCACCGTTGCGAAGCTTACCGTGTGCAGGAGAGGTCCAGCAGCAACTTTCAGTCCTGGCTCTTCGCCTGTGGGAGCAGAGTCCAATCATTCGTGCACTGAAAACTGGGCAGCCGGCCAGCCTGGAGCAGGCATCATGGATGTTTTCAAATGCACTTTGAGGTGGGAAAGCAAGGAGTGAGAGCAATACAGGTGGCACCTTTGCGAAGCTTACCATGTGCAGAAGATATCCAGCAGCATCATTCATTTGTGGCTCTTCGCCTGTGGGAGCAGAGTCCAATCATTCGTGCACTGAAAACTGGGCAGCCGGACGGCCTGGAGCAGGCATCAAGGATATATTCAAATGCACTTTGAGGTGGGAAACAAGGAGTGAGACCAATGCAGGTGGCACCGTTGCGAAGCTTACCGTATGCAGAAGAGATCCAGCAGCATCTTTCAGTCCTGGCACTTCGCCTGTGGGAGCAGAGTGCAATCATTCGTGCACTGAAAATTTGGCAGCCGGCCAGCCTGGAGCAGGCATCAAGGATGTATTCAAATGCCCTTGGAGGTGGGAAAGCAAGGAGTGAGAGCAATAAAGGTGGCACCTTTGCAAAGCTTACCATGTGCAGAAGAGGTCCAGCAGCACTTTTCATTCCTGGCCCTTTCCCTGTGGAAGCAGAGTGCAATCATTCGGGCACTGAAAACTGGGCTGCCGGACGGCCTGGAGCAGGCATCAAGGATGTATTCAAATGCCCGTTGAGGTGGGAAAGCAACGAGTGAGAGCAATACAGGTGTCACCGTTGCAAAGCTCACCGTATGCAGAAGAGATCCAGCAGCATCTTTCAGTCCTGGCTCTTCGCCTGTGGGAGCAGAGTCCAATCATTCGTGCACTGAAAATTGGGCAGCCGGACGGCCTGGAGCAGGCATCAAGGATGTATTCAAATGCACTTTGAGGTGGGAAAGCAAGGAGTGAGAGCAATACAGGTGGCACCGTTGCGAAGGTTACCATGTGCAGGAGAGGTTCAGAAGCATCTTTCAGTCCTGGCTCTTCGCCTGTGGGAGCAGAGTAAAATCATTCGTGCACTGAAAACTGGGCAGCCGGACGGCCTGGAGCAGGCATCATGGATGTATTCAAATGCCCTTTGAGGTGGGAAAGCAAGGAGTGAGAGCAATACAGGTGGCACCTTTGCGAAGCTTACCATGTGCAGAAGAGATCCAGCAGCATCATTCATTTGTGGCTCTTCGCCTGTGGCAGGAGAGTCCAATCATTCGTGCACTGAAAACTGGGCAGCCGGACGGCCTGGAGCAGGCATCAAGGATGTATTCAAATGCACTTTGAGGTTGGAAACAAGGAGTGAGACCAATGCAGGTGGCACCGTTGCGAAGCTTGCCGTGTGCAGAACAGATCCAGCAGCATGTTTTAGCACTGGCTCTTCCCTGTGGCAGCGGAGTCCAATCATTCGTGCAATGAAAACTGGGCAGCCGGACGGCCTGGAGAAGGCATCAAGGATGTATTCAAATGCACTTTGAGGTTGGAAACAAGGAGTGAGACCAATGCAGGTGGCACCTTTTCGAAGCTTACCATGTGCAGAAGAGGTCCAGCAGCACTTTTCATTCCTGGCCCTCTCCCTGTGGTAGGAGAGTCCAATCATTCGTGCACTAAAAACTGGGCAGCCGGACGGCCTGGAGCAGGCATCAAGGATGTATTCAAATGCACTTTGAGGTGGGAAAGCAAGGAGTGAGAGCAATACAGGTGGCACCTTTTCGAAGCTTACCATGTGCAGAAGAGATCCAGCAGCATCATTCATTTGTGGCTCTTCGCCTGTGGGAGCAGAGTCCAATCATTCGTGCACTGAAAACTGGGCAGCCTTACGGCCTGGAGCGGGCATCAAGGATGTATTCAAATGCACTTTGAGGTGGGAAAGCAAGGAGTGAGAGCAATACAGGTGGCACCGTTGCGAAGCTTACCGTGTGCAGAAGAGATCCAGCCGCATCTTTCTCTCCTGGCACTTCGCCTGTGGGAGCAGAGTGCAATCATTCGTGCACTGAAAATTTGGCAGCCGGCCAGCCTGGAGCAGGCATCAAGGATGTATTCAAATGCCCTTGGAGGTGGGAAAGCAAGGAGTGAGAGCAATACAGGTGGCACCGTTGCGAAGCTTACCATGTGCAGAGGAGATCCAGCAGCATCATTCATTTGTGGCTCTTTGCCTGTGGGAGCAGAGTCCAATCATTCGTGCACTGAAAACTGGGCAGCCGGACGGCATGGAGCAGGCATCAAGGATGTATTCAAATGCACTTTGAGGTTGGAAACAAGGAGTGAGACCAATGCAGGTGGCAACTTTGCAAAGCTTACCATGTGCACAAGAGGTCCAGCAGCACTTTTCATTCCTGGCCCTTTCCCTGTGGAAGCAGAGTCCAATCATTCGTGCACTGAAAATTGGGCAGCCGGACGGCCTGGAGCAGGCATCAAGGATGTATTCAAATGCCCGTTGAGGTGGGAAAGCAACGAGTGAGAGCAATACAGGTGTCACCGTTGCAAAGCTTACCGTATGCAGAAGAGATCCAGCAGCATCTTTCAGACCTGGCTCTTCGCCTGTGGGAGCAGAGTCCAATCATTCGTGCACTGAAAATTGGGCAGCCGGACGGCCTGGAGCAGGCATCAAGGATGTATTCAAATGCACTTTGAGGTGGGAAAGCAAGGAGTGAGAGCAATACAGGTGGCACCGTTGCGAAGCTTACCATGTGCAGGAGAGGTTCAGAAGCATCTTTCAGTCCTGGCTCTTCGCCTGTGGGAGCAGAGTCCAATCATTCGCGCACTGAAAACTGGGCAGCCGGACGGCCTGGAGCAGGCATCATGGATGTATTCAAATGCACTTTGAGGTGGGAAAGCAAGGAGTGAGAGCAATACAGGTGGCACCTTTGCGAAGCTTACCATGTGCAGAGGAGATCCAGCAGCATCTTTCAGTCCTCGCTCTTCGCCTGTCGGAGCGGAGTCCAAACATTCGTGCCCTGAAACCTGTGCAGCCGGCCAGCCTCGAGCAGGCATCAAGGATATATTCAAATGCACTTTGAGGTGGGAAAGCAAGGAGTGAGAGCAATACAGGTGGCACCGTTGCAAAGCTTTCTGTGTGCAGAAGAGGTCCAGCAGCATCTTTCAGTCCTGGCTCTTCGCCTGTGGCAGGAGATTCCAATCATTCGTGCACTGAAAACTGGGCAGCAGGACGGCCTGGAGCAGGCATCATGGATGTATTCAAATGCACTTTGAGGTGGGAAAGCAAGGAGTGAGAGCAATAGAGGTGGCACCTTTGCGAAGCTTACCATGTGCAGAAGAGATCCAGCAGCATCATTCATTTGTGGCTCTTCGCCTGTGGGAGCAGAGTCCAATCATTCGTGCACTGAAAACTGGGCAGCCGGACGGCCTGGAGCGGGCATCAAGGATGTATTCAAATGCACTTTGAGGTGGGAAACAAGGAGTGAGACCAATGCAGGTGGCACCGTTTCGAAGCTTACCGTGTGCAGAAGAGATCCAGCAGCATCTTTCAGTCCTGACACTTCGCCTGTGGCAGCAGAGTCCAATCATTCGTGCGCTGAAAACTGGGCAGCCGGCCAGCCTGGAGCAGGCATCAAGGATGTATTCAAATGCACTTTGAGGTAGGAAACAAGGAGTGAGACCAATGCAGGTGGCACCTTTTTGAGGCTTACCATGTGCAGAAGAGATCCAGCAGCACTTTTCATTCCTGGCCCTCTCCCTGTGGTAGGAGAGTCCAATCATTCGTGCACTAAAAACTGGGCAGCCGGACGGCCTGGAGCAGGCATCAAGGATGTATTCAAATGCACTTTGAGGTGGGAAAGCAAGGAGTGAGAGCAATACAGGAGGCACCGTTGCGAAGTTTACCGCGTGCAGAAGAGATCCAGCAGCATCATTCATTTGTGGCTCTTCGCCTGTGGGAGCAGAGTCCAATCATTCGTGCACTGAAAACTGGGCAGCCTTACGGCCTGGAGCGGGCATCAAGGATGTATTCAAATGCACTTTGAGGTGGGAAACAAGGAGTGAGACCAATGCAGGTGGCACCGTTTCGAAGCTAACCGTGTGCAGAAGAGCTCCAGCAGCAACTTTCTCTCCTGGCACTTCGCTTGTGGGAGCAGAGTGCAATCATTCGTGCACTGAAAACTTGGCAGCCGGCCAGCCTGGAGCAGGCATCAAGGATGTATTCAAATGCCCTTGGAGGTGGGAAAGCAAGGAGTGAGAGCAATACAGGTGGCACCGTTGCAAAGCTTTCCGTGTGCAGAAGAGGTCCAGCAGCATCTTTCTGTCCTGGCACTTCGCCTGTGGCAGCACAGTCCAATCATTCGTGCACTGAAAATTGGGCAGCAGGACGGCCTGGAGCAGGCATCAAGGATGTATTCAAATGCCCTTTGAGGTGGGAAAGCAAGGAGTGAGAGCAATAAAGGTGGCACCTTTGCGAAGCTTACCATGTGCAGAGGAGATCCAGCAGCATCATTCATTTGTGGCTCTTTGCCTGTGGGAGCAGAGTCCAATCATTCGTGCACCGAAAACTGGGCAGCCGGACGGCCTGGAGCAGGCATCAAGGATGTATTCAAATGCACTTTGAGGTGGGAAAGAAATGACTGAGAGCAATACAGGTGGCACCGTTGCGAAGCTTACCATGTGCAGGAGAGGTTCAGAAGCATCTTTCAGTCCTGGCTCTTCGCCTTTGTTAGCAGAGTCCAATCATTCGTGCACTGAAAACTGGGCAGCCGGACGGCCTGGAGCAGGCATCATGGATGTATTCAAATGCACTTTGCGGTGGGAAAGCAAGGAGTGAGAGCAATACAGGTGGCACCTTTGCGAAGCTTACCATGTGCAGAGGAGATCCAGCAGCATCATTCATTTGTGGCTCTTTGCCTGTGGGAGCAGAGTCCAATCATTCGTGCACCGAAAACTGGGCAGCCATACGGCCAGGGGCAGGCATCAAGGATGTATTCATATGAACTTTGAGGTGGGAAAGAAATGACTGAGAGCAATACAGGTGGCACCGTTGCGAAGCTTACCGTGTGCAGAACAGATCCAGCAGCATGTTTTAGCACTGGCTCTTCGCCTGTGGCAGCAGAGTCCAATCATTCGTGCACTGAAAACTGGGCAGCTGGACGGCCTGGAGCAGGCATCAAGGATGTATTCAAATGCACTTAGAGGTGGGAAACAAGGACTGAGACCAATGCAGGTGGCACCGTTTCGAAGCTTACCGTGTGCAGAAGAGATCCAGCAGCATCTTTCTCTCCTGGCACTTCGTCTGTGGGAGCAGAGTCCAATCATTCGTGCACTGAAAACTGGGCAGCCGGACGGCCTGGAGCAGGCATCATGGATGTATTCAAATGCACTTTGAGGTGGGAAAGCAAGGAGTGAGAGCAATACAGGTGGCACCGTTGCGAAGCTTACCGTGTGCAGGAGAGGTACAGCAGCAACTTTCAGTCCTGGCTCTTCGCCTGTCGGAGCGGAGTACAAACATTCGTGCCCTGAAACCTGGGCAGCCGGCCAGCCTGGAGCAGGCATCAAGGATGTATTCAAATGCACTTTGAGGTGGGAAAGCAAGGAGTGAGAGCAATACAGGTGGCACCGTTGCAAAGCTTTCTGTGTGCAGAAGAGGTCCAGCAGCATCTTTCAGTCCTGGCTCTTCGCCTGTGGCAGGAGATTCCAATCATTCGTGCACTGAAAACTGGGCAGCAGGACGGCCTGGAGCAGGCATCATGGATGTATTCAAATGCACTTTGAGGTGGGAAAGCAAGGAGTGAGAGCAATACAGGTGGCACCTTTGCGAAGCTTACCATGTGCAGAAGAGATCCAGCAGCATAATTCATTTGTGGCTCTTCGCCTGTGGGAGCAGAGTCCAATCATTCGTGCACTGAAAACTGGGCAGCCGGACGGCCTGGAGCGGGCATCAAGGATGTATTCAAATGCACTTTGAGGTGGGAAACAAGGAGTGAGACCAATGCAGGTGGCACCGTTTCGAAGCTTACCGTGTGCAGAAGAGATCCAGCAGCATCTTTCAGTCCTGGCACTTCGCCTGTGGCAGCAGAGTCCAATCATTCTTGCGCTGAAAACTGGGCAGCCGGCCAGCCTGGAGCAGGCATCAAGGATGTATTCAAATGCCCTTGGAGGTGGGAAAGCAAGAAGTGAGAGCAATACAGGTGGCACCGTTGCAAAGCTTTCTGTGTGCAGAAGAGGTCCAGCAGCATCTTTCAGTCCTGGCACTTCGCCTGTGTAAGCAGAGTCCAATCAATCGTACACTGAAAACTGGGCAGCAGGACGGCCTGGAGCAGGCATCAAGGATGTATTCAAATGCACTTTGAGGTGGGAAAGCAAGGAGTGAGAGCAATGCAGGTGGCACCTTTGCGAAGCTTACCATGTGCAGAAGAGATCCAGCAGCATCATTCATTTGTGGCTCTTCGCCTGTGGGAGCAGAGTCCAATCATTCGTGCAGTGAAAACTGGGCAGCCGGACGGCCTGGAGCAGGCATCAAGGATGTATTCAAATGCACTTTGAGGTGGGAAATCAAGGAGTGAGAGCAATACAGGTGGCACCGTTGCGAAGCTTACCGTGTGCAGGAGAGGTCCAGCAGCAACTTTCAGTCCTGGCTCTTCGCCTGTGGGAGCAGAGTCCAATCATTCGTGCACTGAAAACTGGGCAGCCGGCCAGCCTGGAGCAGGCATCATGGATGTTTTCAAATGCACTTTGAGGTGGGAAAGCAAGGAGTGAGAGCAATACAGGTGGCTCCTTTGCGAAGCTTACCATGTGCAGAAGAGATCCAGCAGCATCATTCATTTGTGGCTCTTCGCCTGTGGGAGCAGAGTCCAATCATTCGTGCACTGAAAACTGGGCAGCCGGACGGCCTGGAGCAGGCATCAAGGATATATTCAAATGCACTTTGAGGTGGGAAACAAGGAGTGAGACCAATGCAGGTGGCACCGTTGCGAAGCTTACCGTATGCAGAAGAGATCCAGCAGCATCTTTCAGTCCTGGCACTTCGCCTGTGGGAGCAGAGTGCAATCATTCGTGCACTGAAAATTTGGCAGCCGGCCAGCCTGGAGCAGGCATCAAGGATGTATTCAAATGCCCTTGGAGGTGGGAAAGCAAGGAGTGAGAGCAATAAAGGTGGCACCTTTGCAAAGCTTACCATGTGCAGAAGAGGTCCAGCAGCACTTTTCATTCCTGGCCCTTTCCCTGTGGAAGAAGAGTGCAATCATTCGTGCACTGAAAACTGGGCGGCCGGACGGCCTGGAGCAGGCATCAAGGATGTATTCAAATGCCCGTTGAGGTGGGAAAGCAACGAGTGAGAGCAATACAGGTGTCACCGTTGCAAAGCTTACCGTATGCAGAAGAGATCCAGCAGCATCTTTCAGTCCTGGCTCTTCGCCTGTGGGAGCAGAGTCCAATCATTCGTGCACTGAAAATTGGGCAGCCGGACGGCCTGGAGCAGGCATCAAGGATGTATTCAAATGCACTTTGAGGTGGGAAAGCAAGGAGTGAGAGCAATACAGGTGGCACCGTTGCGAAGGTTACCATGTGCAGGAGAGGTTCAGAAGCATCTTTCAGTCCTGGCTCTTCGCCTGTGGGAGCAGAGTAAAATCATTCGTGCACTGAAAACTGGGCAGCCGGACGGCCTGGAGCAGGCATCATGGATGTATTCAAATGCACTTTGAGGTGGGAAAGCAAGGAGTGAGAGCAATACAGGTGGCACCTTTGCGAAGCTTACCAAATGCAGAAGAGATCCAGCAGCATCATTCATTTGTGGCTCTTCGCCTGTGGCAGGAGAGTCCAATCATTCGTGCACTGAAAACTGGGCAGCCGGACGGCCTGGAGCAGGCATCAAGGATGTATTCAAATGCACTTTGAGGTTGGAAACAAGGAGTGAGACCAATGCAGGTGGCACCGTTGCGAAGCTTGCCGTGTGCAGAACAGATCCAGCAGCATGTTTTAGCACTGGCTCTTCCCTGTGGCAGCAGAGTCCAATCATTCGTGCAATGAAAACTGGGCAGCCGGACGGCCTGGAGAAGGCATCAAGGATGTATTCAAATGCACTTTGAGGTTGGAAACAAGGAGTGAGACCAATGCAGGTGGCACCTTTTCGAAGCTTACCATGTGCAGAAGAGGTCCAGCAGCACTTTTCATTCCTGGCCCTCTCCCTGTGGTAGGAGAGTCCAATCATTCGTGCACTAAAAACTGGGCAGCCGGACGGCCTGGAGCAGGCATCAAGGATGTATTCAAATGCACTTTGAGGTGGGAAAGCAAGGAGTGAGAGCAATACAGGTGGCACCTTTTCGAAGCTTACCATGTGCAGAAGAGATCCAGCAGCATCATTCATTTGTGGCTCTTCGCCTGTGGGAGCAGAGTCCAATCATTCGTGCACTGAAAACTGGGCAGCCTTACGGCCTGGAGCGGGCATCAAGGATGTATTCAAATGCACTTTGAGGTGGGAAAGCAAGGAGTGAGAGCAATACAGGTGGCACCGTTGCGAAGCTTACCGAGTGCAGAAGAGATCCAGCCGCATCTTTCTCTCCTGGCACTTCGCCTGTGGGAGCAGAGTGCAATCATTCGTGCACTGAAAATTTGGCAGCCGGCCAGCCTGGAGCAGGCATCAAGGATGTATTCAAATGCCCTTGGAGGTGGGAAAGCAAGGAGTGAGAGCAATACAGGTGGCACCGTTGCGAAGCTTACCATGTGCAGAGGAGATCCAGCAGCATCATTCATTTGTGGCTCTTTGCCTGTGGGAGCAGAGTCCAATCATTCGTGCACTGAAAACTGGGCAGCCGGACGGCATGGAGCAGGCATCAAGGATGTATTCAAATGCACTTTGAGGTTGGAAACAAGGAGTGAGACCAATGCAGGTGGCAACTTTGCAAAGCTTACCATGTGCACAAGAGGTCCAGCAGCACTTTTCATTCCTGGCCCTTTCCCTGTGGAAGCAGAGTCCAATCATTCGTGCACTGAAAATTGGGCAGCCGGACGGCCTGGAGCAGGCATCAAGGATGTATTCAAATGCCCGTTGAGGTGGGAAAGCAACGAGTGAGAGCAATACAGGTGTCACCGTTGCAAAGCTTACCGTATGCAGAAGAGATCCAGCAGCATCTTTCAGACCTGGCTCTTCGCCTGTGGGAGCAGAGTCCAATCATTCGTGCAGTGAAAACTGGGCAGCCGGACGGCCTGGAGCAGGCATCAAGGATGTATTCAAATGCACTTTGAGGTGGGAAATCAAGGAGTGAGAGCAATACAGGTGGCACCGTTGCGAAGCTTACCGTGTGCAGGAGAGGTCCAGCAGCAACTTTCAGTCCTGGCACTTCGCCTGTGGGAGCAGAGTCCAATCATTCGTGCACTGAAAACTGGGCAGCCGGCCAGCCTGGAGCAGGCATCATGGATGTATTCAAATGCACTTTGAGGTGGGAAAGCAAGGAGTGAGAGCAATACAGGTGGCACCTTTGCGAAGCTTACCATGTGCAGAGGAGATCCAGCAGCATCTTTCAGTCCTCGCTCTTCGCCTGTCGGAGCGGAGTCCAAACATTCGTGCCCTGAAACCTGGGCAGCCGGCCAGCCTCGAGCAGGCATCAAGGATATATTCAAATGCACTTTGAGGTGGGAAAGCAAGGAGTGAGAGCAATACAGGTGGCACCGTTGCAAAGCTTTCTGTGTGCAGAAGAGGTCCAGCAGCATCTTTCAGTCCTGGCTCTTCGCCTGTGGCAGGAGATTCCAATCATTCGTGCACTGAAAACTGGGCAGCAGGACGGCCTGGAGCAGGCATCATGGATGTATTCAAATGCACTTTGAGGTGGGAAAGCAAGGAGTGAGAGCAATAGAGGTGGCACCTTTGCGAAGCTTACCATGTGCAGAAGAGATCCAGCAGCATCATTCATTTGTGGCTCTTCGCCTGTGGGAGCAGAGTCCAATCATTCGTGCACTGAAAACTGGGCAGCCGGACGGCCTGGAGCGGGCATCAAGGATGTATTCAAATGCACTTTGAGGTGGGAAACAAGGAGTGAGACCAATGCAGGTGGCACCGTTTCGAAGCTTACCGTGTGCAGAAGAGATCCAGCAGCATCTTTCAGTCCTGACACTTCGCCTGTGGCAGCAGAGTCCAATCATTCGTGCGCTGAAAACTGGGCAGCCGGCCAGCCTGGAGCAGGCATCAAGGATGTATTCAAATGCACTTTGAGGTAGGAAAGCAAGGAGTGAGACCAATGCAGGTGGCACCTTTTTGAAGCTTACCATGTGCAGAAGAGATCCAGCAGCACTTTTCATTCCTGGCCCTCTCCCTGTGGTAGGAGAGTCCAATCATTCGTGCACTAAAAACTGGGCAGCCGGACGGCCTGGAGCAGGCATCAAGGATGTATTCAAATGCACTTTGAGGTGGGAAAGCAAGGAGTGAGAGCAATACAGGAGGCACCGTTGCGAAGTTTACCGCGTGCAGAAGAGATCCAGCAGCATCATTCATTTGTGGCTCTTCGCCTGTGGGAGCAGAGTCCAATCATTCGTGCACTGAAAACTAGGCAGCCGGACGGCATGGAGCAGGCATCAAGGATGTATTCAAATGCACTTTGAGGTTGGAAACAAGGAGTGAGACCAATGCAGGTGGCAACTTTGCAAAGCTTACAATGTGCAGAAGAGGTCCAGCAGCACTTTTCATTCCTGGCCCTTTCCCTGTGGAAGCAGAGTGCAATCATTCGTGCACTGAAAACTGGGCAGCCGGACGGCGTGGAGCAGGCATCAAGGATGTATTCAAATGCACTTTGAGGTGGGAAAGCAAGGAGTGAGAGCAATACAGGTGGCACCGTTGCGAAGCTTACCATGTGCAGGAGAGGTTCAGCAGCATCTTTCAGTCCTGGGTCTTCGCCTGTGGGAGCAGAGTCCAATCATTCGTGCACTGAAAACTGGGCAGCCTTACGGCCTGGAGCAGGCATCCAGGATGTATTCAAATGCACTTTGAGGTGGGAAAGCAAGGAGTGAGAGCAATACAGGTGGCACCGTTGCGAAGCTTACCATGTGCAGAAGAGGTCCAGCAGCACTTTTCATTCCTGGCCCTCTCCCTGTGGTAGGAGAGTCCAATCATTCGTGCACTAAAAACTGGGCAGCCGGCCAGCCTGGAGCAGGCATCAAGGATGTATTCAAATGCACTTTGAGGTGGGAAAGCAAGGAGTGAGAGCAATACAGGAGGCACCGTTGCGAAGTTTACCGCGTGCAGAAGAGATCCAGCAGCATCATTCATTTGTGGCTCTTCGCCTGTGGGAGCAGAGTCCAATCATTCGTGCACTGAAAACTGGGCAGCCTTACGGCCTGGAGCGGGCATCAAGGATGTATTCCAATGCACTTTGAGGTGGGAAACAAGGAGTGAGACCAATGCAGGTGGCACCGTTTCGAAGCTAACCGTGTGCAGAAGAGCTCCAGCAGCATCTTTCTCTCCTGGCACTTCGCTTGTGGGAGCAGAGCGCAATCATTCGTGCACTGAAAACTTGGCAGCCGGCCAGCCTGGAGCAGGCATCAAGGATGTATTCAAATGCCCTTGGAGGTGGGAAAGCAAGGAGTGAGAGCAATACAGGTGGCACCGTTGCAAAGCTTTCCGTGTGCAGAAGAGGTCCAGCAGCATCTTTCAGTCCTGGCACTTCTCCTGTGGCAGCACAGTCCAATCATTCGTGCACTGAAAACTGGGCAGCAGGACGGCCTGGAGCAGGCATCAAGGATGTATTCAAATGCCCTTTGAGGTGGGAAAGCAAGGAGTGAGAGCAATAAAGGTGGCACCTTTGCGAAGCTTACCATGTGCAGAGGAGATCCAGCAGCATCATTCATTTGTGGCTCTTTGCCTGTGGGAGCAGAGTCCAATCATTCGTGCACCGAAAACTGGGCAGCCGGACGGCCTGGAGCAGGCATCATGGATGTATTCAAATGCACTTTGAGGTGGGAAAGCAAGGAGTGAGAGCAATACAGGTGGCACCTTTGCGAAGCTTACCGTGTGCAGAAGAGATCCAGCAGCATCATTCATTTGTGGCTCTTCGCCTGTGGCAGGAGAGTCCAATCATTCGTGCACTGAAAACTGGGCAGCCGGACGGCCTGGAGCAGGCATCAAGGATGTATTCAAATGCACTTTGAGGTGGGAAACAAGGAGTGAGACCAATGCAGGTGGCACCGTTGCGAAGCTTACAGTGTGCAGAACAGATCCAGCAGCATGTTTTAGCACTGGCCCTTCGCCTGTGGCAGGAGAGTCCAATCATTCGTGCACTGAAAACCTGGCAGCCGGACGGCATGGAGCAGGCATCAAGGATGTATTCAAATGCACTTTGAGGTTGGAAACAAGGAGTGAGACCAATGCAGGTGGCAACTTTGCAAAGCTTACAATGTGCAGAAGAGGTCCAGCAGCACTTTTCATTCCTGGCCCTTTCCCTGTGGAAGCAGAGTGCAATCATTCGTGCACTGAAAACTGGGCAGCCGGACGGCGTGGAGCAGGCATCAAGGATGTATTCAAATGCACTTTGAGGTGGGAAAGCAAGGAGTGAGAGCAATACAGGTGGCACCGTTGCAAAGCTTTCTGTGTGCAGAAGAGGTCCAGCAGCATCTTTCAGTCCTGGCTCTTCGCCTGTGGCAGGAGATTCCAATCATTCGTGCACTGAAAACTGGGCAGCAGGACGGCCTGGAGCAGGCATCAAGGATGTATTCAAATGCACTTTGAGGTGGGAAAGCAAGGAGTGAGAGCAATAGAGGTGGCACCTTTGCGAAGCTTACCATGTGCAGAAGAGATCCAGCAGCATCATTCATTTGTGGCTCTTCGCCTGTGGCAGCAGAGTCCAATCATTCGTGCGCTGAAAACTGGGCAGCCGGACGGCCTGGAGCAGGCATCAAGGATGTATTCAAATGCACTTTGAGGTAGGAAACAAGGAGTGAGACCAATGCAGGTGGCACCTTTTCGAAGCTTACCATGTGCAGGAGAGATCCAGCAGCACTTTTCATTCCTGGCCCTCTCCCTGTGGTAGGAGAGTCCAATCATTCGTGCACTAAAAACTGGGCAGCCGGACGGCCTGGAGCAGGCATCAAGGATGTATTCAAATGCACTTTGAGGTGGGAAAGCAAGAAGTGAGAGCAATACAGGTGGCACCTTTGCGAAGCTTACCATGTGCAGAGGAGATCCTGCAGCATCATTCATTTGTGGCTCTTTGCCTGTGGGAGCAGAGTCCAATCATTCGTGCACCGAAACCTGGGCAGCCGGACGGCCTGGAGCAGGCATCAAGGATGTATTCAAATGCACTTTGAGGTGGGAAAGAAATGACTGAGAGCAATACAGGTGGCACCGTTGCGAAGCTTACCATGTGCAGGAGAGGTTCAGAAGCATCTTTCAGTCCTGGCTCTTCGCCTTTGTTGGCAGAGTCCAATCATTCGTGCACTGAAAACTGGGCAGCCGGACGGCCTGGAGCAGGCATCATGGATGTATTCAAATGCACTTTGCGGTGGGAAAGCAAGGAGTGAGAGCAATACAGGTGGCACCTTTGCGAAGCTTACCATGTGCAGAGGAGATCCAGCAGCATCATTCATTTGTGGCTCTTTGTCTGTGGGAGCAGAGTCCAATCATTCGTGCACCGAAAACTGGGCAGCCAGACGGCCAGGGGCAGGCATCAAGGATGTATTCATATGAACTTTGAGGTGGGAAAGAAATGACTGAGAGCAATACAGGTGGCACCGTTGCGAAGCTTACCGTGTGCAGAACAGATCCAGCAGCATGTTTTAGCACTGGCTCTTCGCCTGTGGCAGCAGAGTCCAATCATTCGTGCACTGAAAACTGGGCAGCTGGACGGCCTGGAGCAGGCATCAAGGATGTATTCAAATGCACTTAGAGGTGGGAAACAAGGACTGAGACCAATGCAGGTGGCACCTTTTCGAAGCTTACCATGTGCAGAAGAGGTCCAGCAGCACTTTTCACTCCTGGCCCTCTCCCTGTGGTAGGAGAGTCCAATCATTCGTGCACTAAAAACTGGGCAGCCGGACGGCCTGGAGCAGGCATCAAGGATGTATTCATATGCACTTTGAGGTGGGAAAGCAAGGAGTGAGAGCAATACAGGTGGCACCTTTGCGAAGCTTACCATGTGCAGACGAGATCCAGCAGCATCATTCATTTGTGGCTCTTCGCCTGTGGGAGCAGAGTCCAATCATTCGTGCACTGAAAACTGGGCAGCCGGACGGCCTGGAGCAGGCATCAAGGATGTATTCAAATGCACTTTGAGGTGGGAAAGCAAGGAGTGAGAGCAATACAGGTGGCACCGTTGCGAAGCTTACCGTGTGCAGGAGAGGTCCAGCAGCAACTTTCAGTCCTGGCTCTTCGCCTGTCGGAGCGGAGTCCAAACATTCGTGCCCTGAAACCTGGGCAGCCGGCCAGCCTGGAGCAGGCATCAAGGATGTATTCAAATGCACTTTGAGGTGGGAAAGCAAGGAGTGAGAGCAATACAGGTGGCACCGTTGCGAAGCTTACCATGTGCAGAAGAGGTCCAGCAGCACTTTTCATTCCTGGCTCTCTCCCTGTGGTAGGAGAGTCCAATCATTCGTGCCCTGAAACCTGGGCAGCCGGCCAGCCTGGAGCAGGCATCAAGGATGTATTCAAATGCACTTTGAGGGGGGAAAGCAAGGAGTGAGAGCAATACAGGTGGCACCGTTGCGAAGCTTACCATGTGCAGGAGAGGTTCAGAAGCATCTTTCAGTCCTGGCTCTTCGCCTGTGGGGGCAGAGTCCAATCATTCGTGCACTGAAAACTGGGCAGCCGGACGGCATGGAGCAGGCATCAAGGATGTATTCAAATGCACTTTGAGGTGGGAAACAAGGAGTGAGACCAATGCAGGTGGCACCGTTGCGAAGCTTACCATGTGCAGAGGAGATCCAGCAGCATCTTTCAGTCCTGGCTCTTCGCCTGTCGGAGCGGAGTCCAAACATTCGTGCCCTGAAACCTGGGCAGCCGGCCAGCCTGGAGCAGGCATCAAGGATGTGTTCAAATGCACTTTGAGGTGGAAAAGCAAGGAGTGAGAGCAATACAGGTGGCACCGTTGCAAAGCTTTCTGTGTGCAGAAGAGGTCCAGCAGCATCTTTCAGTCCTGGCTCTTCGCCTGTGGCAGGAGATTCCAATCATTCGTGCACTGAAAACTGGGCAGCAGGACGGCCTGGAGCAGGCATCATGGATGTATTCAAATGCACTTTGAGGTGGGAAAGCAAGGAGTGAGAGCAATACAGGTGGCACCTTTGCGAAGCTTACCATGTGCAGAAGAGATCCAGCAGCATCATTCATTTGTGGCTCTTCGCCTGTGGGAGCAGAGTCCAATCATTCGTGCACTGAAAACTGGGCAGCCGGACGGCCTGGAGCAGGCATCAAGGATGTATTCAAATGCACTTTGAGGTGGGAAATCAAGGAGTGAGAGCAATACAGGTGGCACCGTTGCGAAGCTTACCGTGTGCAGGAGAGGTCCAGCAGCAACTTTCAGTCCTGGCTCTTCGCCTGTGGGAGCAGAGTCCAATCATTCGTGCACTGAAAACTGGGCAGCCGGACAGCCTGGAGCAGGCATCAAGGATGTATTCAAATGCACTTTGAGGTGGGAAAGCAAGGAGTGAGAGCAATACAGTTGGCACCTTTGCGAAGCTTACCAAATGCAGAAGAGATCCAGCAGCATCATTCATTTGTGGCTCTTCGCCTGTGGGAGCAGAGTCCAATCATTCGTGCACTGAAAACTGGGCAGCCGGACGGCCTGGAGCAGGCATCAAGGATGTATTCAAATGCACTTTGAGGTGGGAAACAAGGAGTGAGACCAATGCAGGTGGCACCGTTGCGAAGCTTACAGTGGGCAGAACAGATCCAGCAGCATGTTTTAGCACTGGCCCTTCGCCTGTGGCAGGAGAGTGCAATCATTCGTGCACTGAAAACTGGGCAGCCGGACGGCCTGGAGCAGGCATCAAGGATGTATTCAAATGCACTTTGAGGTTGGAAACAAGGAGTGAGACCAATGCAGGTGGCAACTTTGCAAAGCTTACCATGTGCAGAAGAGGTCCAGCAGCATCTTTCAGTCCTGGCCCTTTCCCTGTGGAAGCAGAGTGCAATCATTCGTGCACTGAAAACTGGGCGGCCGGACGGCCTGGAGCAGGCATCAAGGATGTATTCAAATGCCCGTTGAGGTGGGAAAGCAAGGAGTGAGAGCAATACAGGTGTCACCGTTGCAAAGCTTACCGTATGCAGAAGAGATCCAGCAGCATCTTTCAGTCCTGGCACTTCGCCTGTGGGAGCAGAGTCCAATCATTCGTGCACTGAAAATTGGGCAGCCGGACGGCCTGGAGCAGGCCTCAAGGATGTATTCAAATGCACTTTGAGGTGGGAAAGCAAGGAGTGAGAGCAATAAAGGTGGCACCTTTGCAAAGCATACCATGTGCAGAAGAGGTCCAGCAGCACTTTTCATTCCTGGCCCTTTCCCTGTGGAAGAAGAGTGCAATCATTCGTGCACTGAAAACTGGGCGGCCGGACGGCCTGGAGCAGGCATCAAGGATGTATTCAAATGCCCGTTGAGGTGGGAAAGCAACGAGTGAGAGCAATACAGGTGTCACCGTTGCAAAGCTTACCGTATGCAGAAGAGATCCAGCAGCATCTTTCAGTCCTGGCTCTTCGCCTGTGGGAGCAGAGTCCAATCATTCGTGCACTGAAAATTGGGCAGCCGGACGGCCTGGAGCAGGCATCAAGGATGTATTCAAATGCACTTTGAGGTGGGAAAGCAAGGAGTGAGAGCAATACAGGTGGCACCGTTGCGAAGGTTACCATGTGCAGGAGAGGTTCAGAAGCATCTTTCAGTCCTGGCTCTTCGCCTGTGGGAGCAGAGTAAAATCATTCGTGCACTGAAAACTGGGCAGCCGGACGGCCTGGAGCAGGCATCATGGATGTATTCAAATGCACTTTGAGGTGGGAAAGCAAGGAGTGAGAGCAATACAGGTGGCACCTTTGCGAAGCTTACCAAATGCAGAAGAGATCCAGCAGCATCATTCATTTGTGGCTCTTCGCCTGTGGCAGGAGAGTCCAATCATTCGTGCACTGAAAACTGGGCAGCCGGACGGCCTGGAGCAGGCATCAAGGATGTATTCAAATGCACTTTGAGGTGGGAAACAAGGACTGAGACCAATGCAGGTGGCACCGTTGCGAAGCTTGCCGTGTGCAGAACAGATCCAGCAGCATGTTTTAGCACTGGCTCTTCCCTGTGGCAGCAGAGTCCAATCATTCGTGCAATGAAAACTGGGCAGCCGGACGGCCTGGAGAAGGCATCAAGGATGTATTCAAATGCACTTTGAGGTTGGAAACAAGGAGTGAGACCAATGCAGGTGGCACCTTTTCGAAGCTTACCATGTGCAGAAGAGGTCCAGCAGCACTTTTCATTCCTGGCCCTCTCCCTGTGGTAGGAGAGTCCAATCATTCGTGCACTAAAAACTGGGCAGCCGGACGGCCTGGAGCAGGCATCAAGGATGTATTCAAATGCACTTTGAGGTGGGAAAGCAAGGAGTGAGAGCAATACAGGTGGCACCTTTTCGAAGCTTACCATGTGCAGAAGAGATCCAGCAGCATCATTCATTTGTGGCTCTTCGCCTGTGGGAGCAGAGTCCAATCATTCGTGCACTGAAAACTGGGCAGCCTTACGGCCTGGAGCGGGCATCAAGGATGTATTCAAATGCACTTTGAGGTGGGAAAGCAAGGAGTGAGAGCAATACAGGTGGCACCGTTGCGAAGCTTACCGAGTGCAGAAGAGATCCAGCCGCATCTTTCTCTCCTGGCACTTCGCCTGTGGGAGCAGAGTGCAATCATTCGTGCACTGAAAATTTGGCAGCCGGCCAGCCTGGAGCAGGCATCAAGGATGTATTCAAATGCCCTTGGAGGTGGGAAAGCAAGGAGTGAGAGCAATACAGGTGGCACCGTTGCGAAGCTTACCATGTGCAGAGGAGATCCAGCAGCATCATTCATTTGTGGCTCTTTGCCTGTGGGAGCAGAGTCCAATCATTCGTGCACTGAAAACTGGGCAGCCGGACGGCATGGAGCAGGCATCAAGGATGTATTCAAATGCACTTTGAGGTTGGAAACAAGGAGTGAGACCAATGCAGGTGGCAACTTTGCAAAGCTTACCATGTGCACAAGAGGTCCAGCAGCACTTTTCATTCCTGGCCCTTTCCCTGTGGAAGCAGAGTCCAATCATTCGTGCACTGAAAATTGGGCAGCCGGACGGCCTGGAGCAGGCATCAAGGATGTATTCAAATGCCCGTTGAGGTGGGAAAGCAACGAGTGAGAGCAATACAGGTGTCACCGTTGCAAAGCTTACCGTATGCAGAAGAGATCCAGCAGCATCTTTCAGACCTGGCTCTTCGCCTGTGGGAGCAGAGTCCAATCATTCGTGCAGTGAAAACTGGGCAGCCGGACGGCCTGGAGCAGGCATCAAGGATGTATTCAAATGCACTTTGAGGTGGGAAATCAAGGAGTGAGAGCAATACAGGTGGCACCGTTGCGAAGCTTACCGTGTGCAGGAGAGGTCCAGCAGCAACTTTCAGTCCTGGCTCTTCGCCTGTGGGAGCAGAGTCCAATCATTCGTGCACTGAAAACTGGGCAGCCGGCCAGCCTGGAGCAGGCATCATGGATGTTTTCAAATGCACTTTGAGGTGGGAAAGCAAGGAGTGAGAGCAATACAGGTGGCACCTTTGCGAAGCTTACCATGTGCAGAAGAGATCCAGCAGCATCATTCATTTGTGGCTCTTCGCCTGTGGGAGCAGAGTCCAATCATTCGTGCACTGAAAACTGGGCAGCCGGACGGCCTGGAGCAGGCATCAAGGATATATTCAAATGCACTTTGAGGTGGGAAACAAGGAGTGAGACCAATGCAGGTGGCACCGTTGCGAAGCTTACCGTATGCAGAAGAGATCCAGCAGCATCTTTCAGTCCTGGCACTTCGCCTGTGGGAGCAGAGTCCAATCATTCGTGCACTGAAAATTGGGCAGCCGGACGGCCTGGAGCAGGCATCAAGGATGTATTCAAATGCCCGTTGAGGTGGGAAAGCAACGAGTGAGAGCAATACAGGTGTCACCGTTGCAAAGCTCGCCGTATGCAGAAGAGATCCAGCAGCATCTTTCAGTCCTGGCTCTTCGCCTGTGGGAGCAGAGTCCAATCATTCGTGCACTGAAAATTGGGCAGCCGGACGGCCTGGAGCAGGCATCAAGGATGTATTCAAATGCACTTTGAGGTGGGAAAGCAAGGAGTGAGAGCAATACAGGTGGCACCGTTGCGAAGGTTACCATGTGCAGGAGAGGTTCAGAAGCATCTTTCAGTCCTGGCTCTTCGCCTGTGGGAGCAGAGTCCAATCATTCGCGCACTGAAAACTGGGCAGCCGGACGGCCTGGAGCAGGCATCATGGATGTATTCAAATGCACTTTGAGGTGGGAAAGCAAGGAGTGAGAGCAATACAGGTGGCACCTTTGCGAAGCTTACCATGTGCAGAGGAGATCCAGCAGCATCTTTCAGTCCTCGCTCTTCGCCTGTCGGAGCGGAGTCCAAACATTCGTGCCCTGAAACCTGGGCAGCCGGCCAGCCTCGAGCAGGCATCAAGGATATATTCAAATGCACTTTGAGGTGGGAAAGCAAGGAGTGAGAGCAATACAGGTGGCACCGTTGCAAAGCTTTCTGTGTGCAGAAGAGGTCCAGCAGCATCTTTCAGTCCTGGCTCTTCGCCTGTGGCAGGAGATTCCAATCATTCGTGCACTGAAAACTGGGCAGCAGGACGGCCTGGAGCAGGCATCATGGATGTATTCAAATGCACTTTGAGGTGGGAAAGCAAGGAGTGAGAGCAATACAGGTGGCACCTTTGCGAAGCTTACCATGTGCAGAAGAGATCCAGCAGCATCATTCATTTGTGGCTCTTCGCCTGTGGGAGCAGAGTCCAATCATTCGTGCACTGAAAACTGGGCAGCCGGACGGCCTGGAGCAGGCATCAAGGATGTATTCAAATGCACTTTGAGGTGGGAAATCAAGGAGTGAGAGCAATACAGGTGGCACCGTTGCGAAGCTTACCGTGTGCAGGAGAGGTCCAGCAGCAACTTTCAGTCCTGGCTCTTCGCCTGTGGGAGCAGAGTCCAATCATTCGTGCACTGAAAACTGGGCAGCCGGACAGCCTGGAGCAGGCATCAAGGATGTATTCAAATGCACTTTGAGGTGGGAAACAAGGAGTGAGACCAATGCAGGTGGCACCGTTGCGAAGCTTACAGTGGGCAGAACAGATCCAGCAGCATGTTTTAGCACTGGCCCTTCGCCTGTGGCAGGAGAGTGCAATCATTCGTGCACTGAAAACTGGGCAGCCGGACGGCCTGGAGCAGGCATCAAGGATGTATTCAAATGCACTTTGAGGTTGGAAACAAGGAGTGAGACCAATGCAGGTGGCAACTTTGCAAAGCTTACCATGTGCAGAAGAGGTCCAGCAGCATCTTTCAGTCCTGGCCCTTTCCCTGTGGAAGCAGAGTGCAATCATTCGTGCACTGAAAACTGGGCGGCCGGACGGCCTGGAGCAGGCATCAAGGATGTATTCAAATGCCCGTTGAGGTGGGAAAGCAAGGAGTGAGAGCAATACAGGTGTCACCGTTGCAAAGCTTACCGTATGCAGAAGAGATCCAGCAGCATCTTTCAGTCCTGGCACTTCGCCTGTGGGAGCAGAGTCCAATCATTCGTGCACTGAAAATTGGGCAGCCGGACGGCCTGGAGCAGGCCTCAAGGATGTATTCAAATGCACTTTGAGGTGGGAAAGCAAGGAGTGAGAGCAATAAAGGTGGCACCTTTGCAAAGCTTACCATGTGCAGAAGAGGTCCAGCAGCACTTTTCATTCCTGGCCCTTTCCCTGTGGAAGAAGAGTGCAATCATTCGTGCACTGAAAACTGGGCGGCCGGACGGCCTGGAGCAGGCATCAAGGATGTATTCAAATGCCCGTTGAGGTGGGAAAGCAACGAGTGAGAGCAATACAGGTGTCACCGTTGCAAAGCTTACCGTATGCAGAAGAGATCCAGCAGCATCTTTCAGTCCTGGCTCTTCGCCTGTGGGAGCAGAGTCCAATCATTCGTGCACTGAAAATTGGGCAGCCGGACGGCCTGGAGCAGGCATCAAGGATGTATTCAAATGCACTTTGAGGTGGGAAAGCAAGGAGTGAGAGCAATACAGGTGGCACCGTTGCGAAGGTTACCATGTGCAGGAGAGGTTCAGAAGCATCTTTCAGTCCTGGCTCTTCGCCTGTGGGAGCAGAGTAAAATCATTCGTGCACTGAAAACTGGGCAGCCGGACGGCCTGGAGCAGGCATCATGGATGTATTCAAATGCACTTTGAGGTGGGAAAGCAAGGAGTGAGAGCAATACAGGTGGCACCTTTGCGAAGCTTACCAAATGCAGAAGAGATCCAGCAGCATCATTCATTTGTGGCTCTTCGCCTGTGGCAGGAGAGTCCAATCATTCGTGCACTGAAAACTGGGCAGCCGGACGGCCTGGAGCAGGCATCAAGGATGTATTCAAATGCACTTTGAGGTTGGAAACAAGGAGTGAGACCAATGCAGGTGGCACCGTTGCGAAGCTTGCCGTGTGCAGAACAGATCCAGCAGCATGTTTTAGCACTGGCTCTTCCCTGTGGCAGCAGAGTCCAATCATTCGTGCAATGAAAACTGGGCAGCCGGACGGCCTGGAGAAGGCATCAAGGATGTATTCAAATGCACTTTGAGGTTGGAAACAAGGAGTGAGACCAATGCAGGTGGCACCTTTTCGAAGCTTACCATGTGCAGAAGAGGTCCAGCAGCACTTTTCATTCCTGGCCCTCTCCCTGTGGTAGGAGAGTCCAATCATTCGTGCACTAAAAACTGGGCAGCCGGACGGCCTGGAGCAGGCATCAAGGATGTATTCAAATGCACTTTGAGGTGGGAAAGCAAGGAGTGAGAGCAATACAGGTGGCACCTTTTCGAAGCTTACCATGTGCAGAAGAGATCCAGCAGCATCATTCATTTGTGGCTCTTCGCCTGTGGGAGCAGAGTCCAATCATTCGTGCACTGAAAACTGGGCAGCCTTACGGCCTGGAGCGGGCATCAAGGATGTATTCAAATGCACTTTGAGGTGGGAAAGCAAGGAGTGAGAGCAATACAGGTGGCACCGTTGCGAAGCTTACCGAGTGCAGAAGAGATCCAGCCGCATCTTTCTCTCCTGGCACTTCGCCTGTGGGAGCAGAGTGCAATCATTCGTGCACTGAAAATTTGGCAGCCGGCCAGCCTGGAGCAGGCATCAAGGATGTATTCAAATGCCCTTGGAGGTGGGAAAGCAAGGAGTGAGAGCAATACAGGTGGCACCGTTGCGAAGCTTACCATGTGCAGAGGAGATCCAGCAGCATCATTCATTTGTGGCTCTTTGCCTGTGGGAGCAGAGTCCAATCATTCGTGCACTGAAAACTGGGCAGCCGGACGGCATGGAGCAGGCATCAAGGATGTATTCAAATGCACTTTGAGGTTGGAAACAAGGAGTGAGACCAATGCAGGTGGCAACTTTGCAAAGCTTACCATGTGCACAAGAGGTCCAGCAGCACTTTTCATTCCTGGCCCTTTCCCTGTGGAAGCAGAGTCCAATCATTCGTGCACTGAAAATTGGGCAGCCGGACGGCCTGGAGCAGGCATCAAGGATGTATTCAAATGCCCGTTGAGGTGGGAAAGCAACGAGTGAGAGCAATACAGGTGTCACCGTTGCAAAGCTTACCGTATGCAGAAGAGATCCAGCAGCATCTTTCAGACCTGGCTCTTCGCCTGTGGGAGCAGAGTCCAATCATTCGTGCAGTGAAAACTGGGCAGCCGGACGGCCTGGAGCAGGCATCAAGGATGTATTCAAATGCACTTTGAGGTGGGAAATCAAGGAGTGAGAGCAATACAGGTGGCACCGTTGCGAAGCTTACCGTGTGCAGGAGAGGTCCAGCAGCAACTTTCAGTCCTGGCTCTTCGCCTGTGGGAGCAGAGTCCAATCATTCGTGCACTGAAAACTGGGCAGCCGGCCAGCCTGGAGCAGGCATCATGGATGTTTTCAAATGCACTTTGAGGTGGGAAAGCAAGGAGTGAGAGCAATACAGGTGGCACCTTTGCGAAGCTTACCATGTGCAGAAGAGATCCAGCAGCATCATTCATTTGTGGCTCTTCGCCTGTGGGAGCAGAGTCCAATCATTCGTGCACTGAAAACTGGGCAGCCGGACGGCCTGGAGCAGGCATCAAGGATATATTCAAATGCACTTTGAGGTGGGAAACAAGGAGTGAGACCAATGCAGGTGGCACCGTTGCGAAGCTTACCGTATGCAGAAGAGATCCAGCAGCATCTTTCAGTCCTGGCACTTCGCCTGTGGGAGCAGAGTGCAATCATTCGTGCACTGAAAATTTGGCAGCCGGCCAGCCTGGAGCAGGCATCAAGGATGTATTCAAATGCCCTTGGAGGTGGGAAAGCAAGGAGTGAGAGCAATAAAGGTGGCACCTTTGCAAAGCTTACCATGTGCAGAAGAGGTCCAGCAGCACTTTTCATTCCTGGCCCTTTCCCTGTGGAAGCAGAGTGCAATCATTCGGGCACTGAAAACTGGGCTGCCGGACGGCCTGGAGCAGGCATCAAGGATGTATTCAAATGCCCGTTGAGGTGGGAAAGCAACGAGTGAGAGCAATACAGGTGTCACCGTTGCAAAGCTCGCCGTATGCAGAAGAGATCCAGCAGCATCTTTCAGTCCTGGCTCTTCGCCTGTGGGAGCAGAGTCCAATCATTCGTGCACTGAAAATTGGGCAGCCGGACGGCCTGGAGCAGGCATCAAGGATGTATTCAAATGCACTTTGAGGTGGGAAAGCAAGGAGTGAGAGCAATACAGGTGGCACCGTTGCGAAGGTTACCATGTGCAGGAGAGGTTCAGAAGCATCTTTCAGTCCTGGCTCTTCGCCTGTGGGAGCAGAGTAAAATCATTCGTGCACTGAAAACTGGGCAGCCGGACGGCCTGGAGCAGGCATCATGGATGTATTCAAATGCACTTTGAGGTGGGAAAGCAAGGAGTGAGAGCAATACAGGTGGCACCTTTGCGAAGCTTACCATGTGCAGAAGAGATCCAGCAGCATCATTCATTTGTGGCTCTTCGCCTGTGGCAGGAGAGTCCAATCATTCGTGCACTGAAAACTGGGCAGCCGGACGGCCTGGAGCAGGCATCAAGGATGTATTCAAATGCACTTTGAGGTTGGAAACAAGGAGTGAGACCAATGCAGGTGGCACCGTTGCAAAGCATTCTGTGTGCAGAACAGATCCAGCAGCATGTTTTAGCACTGGCTCTTCCCTGTGGCAGCAGAGTCCAATCATTCGTGCAATGAAAACTGGGCAGCCGGACGGCCTGGAGAAGGCATCAAGGATGTATTCAAATGCACTTTGAGGTTGGAAACAAGGAGTGAGACCAATGCAGGTGGCACCTTTTCGAAGCTTACCATGTGCAGAAGAGGTCCAGCAGCACTTTTCATTCCTGGCCCTCTCCCTGTGGTAGGAGAGTCCAATCATTCGTGCACTAAAAACTGGGCAGCCGGACGGCCTGGAGCAGGCATCAAGGATGTATTCAAATGCACTTTGAGGTGGGAAAGCAAGGAGTGAGAGCAATACAGGTGGCACCTTTTCGAAGCTTACCATGTGCAGAAGAGATCCAGCAGCATCATTCATTTGTGGCTCTTCGCCTGTGGGAGCAGAGTCCAATCATTCGTGCACTGAAAACTGGGCAGCCTTACGGCCTGGAGCGGGCATCAAGGATGTATTCAAATGCACTTTGAGGTGGGAAAGCAAGGAGTGAGAGCAATACAGGTGGCACCGTTGCGAAGCTTACCGTGTGCAGAAGAGATCCAGCCGCATCTTTCTCTCCTGGCACTTCGCCTGTGGGAGCAGAGTGCAATCATTCGTGCACTGAAAATTTGGCAGCCGGCCAGCCTGGAGCAGGCATCAAGGATGTATTCAAATGCCCTTGGAGGTGGGAAAGCAAGGAGTGAGAGCAATACAGGTGGCACCGTTGCGAAGCTTACCATGTGCAGAGGAGATCCAGCAGCATCATTCATTTGTGGCTCTTTGCCTGTGGGAGCAGAGTCCAATCATTCGTGCACTGAAAACTGGGCAGCCGGACGGCATGGAGCAGGCATCAAGGATGTATTCAAATGCACTTTGAGGTTGGAAACAAGGAGTGAGACCAATGCAGGTGGCAACTTTGCAAAGCTTACCATGTGCACAAGAGGTCCAGCAGCACTTTTCATTCCTGGCCCTTTCCCTGTGGAAGCAGAGTCCAATCATTCGTGCACTGAAAATTGGGCAGCCGGACGGCCTGGAGCAGGCATCAAGGATGTATTCAAATGCCCGTTGAGGTGGGAAAGCAACGAGTGAGAGCAATACAGGTGTCACCGTTGCAAAGCTTACCGTATGCAGAAGAGATCCAGCAGCATCTTTCAGACCTGGCTCTTCGCCTGTGGGAGCAGAGTCCAATCATTCGTGCACTGAAAATTGGGCAGCCGGACGGCCTGGAGCAGGCATCAAGGATGTATTCAAATGCACTTTGAGGTGGGAAAGCAAGGAGTGAGAGCAATACAGGTGGCACCGTTGCGAAGCTTACCATGTGCAGGAGAGGTTCAGAAGCATCTTTCAGTCCTGGCTCTTCGCCTGTGGGAGCAGAGTCCAATCATTCGCGCACTGAAAACTGGGCAGCCGGACGGCCTGGAGCAGGCATCATGGATGTATTCAAATGCACTTTGAGGTGGGAAAGCAAGGAGTGAGAGCAATACAGGTGGCACCTTTGCGAAGCTTACCATGTGCAGAGGAGATCCAGCAGCATCTTTCAGTCCTCGCTCTTCGCCTGTCGGAGCGGAGTCCAAACATTCGTGCCCTGAAACCTGGGCAGCCGGCCAGCCTCGAGCAGGCATCAAGGATATATTCAAATGCACTTTGAGGTGGGAAAGCAAGGAGTGAGAGCAATACAGGTGGCACCGTTGCAAAGCTTTCTGTGTGCAGAAGAGGTCCAGCAGCATCTTTCAGTCCTGGCTCTTCGCCTGTGGCAGGAGATTCCAATCATTCGTGCACTGAAAACTGGGCAGCAGGACGGCCTGGAGCAGGCATCATGGATGTATTCAAATGCACTTTGAGGTGGGAAAGCAAGGAGTGAGAGCAATAGAGGTGGCACCTTTGCGAAGCTTACCATGTGCAGAAGAGATCCAGCAGCATCATTCATTTGTGGCTCTTCGCCTGTGGGAGCAGAGTCCAATCATTCGTGCACTGAAAACTGGGCAGCCGGACGGCCTGGAGCGGGCATCAAGGATGTATTCAAATGCACTTTGAGGTGGGAAACAAGGAGTGAGACCAATGCAGGTGGCACCGTTTCGAAGCTTACCGTGTGCAGAAGAGATCCAGCAGCATCTTTCAGTCCTGACACTTCGCCTGTGGCAGCAGAGTCCAATCATTCGTGCGCTGAAAACTGGGCAGCCGGCCAGCCTGGAGCAGGCATCAAGGATGTATTCAAATGCACTTTGAGGTAGGAAACAAGGAGTGAGACCAATGCAGGTGGCACCTTTTTGAAGCTTACCATGTGCAGAAGAGATCCAGCAGCACTTTTCATTCCTGGCCCTCTCCCTGTGGTAGGAGAGTCCAATCATTCGTGCACTAAAAACTGGGCAGCCGGACGGCCTGGAGCAGGCATCAAGGATGTATTCAAATGCACTTTGAGGTGGGAAAGCAAGGAGTGAGAGCAATACAGGAGGCACCGTTGCGAAGTTTACCGCGTGCAGAAGAGATCCAGCAGCATCATTCATTTGTGGCTCTTCGCCTGTGGGAGCAGAGTCCAATCATTCGTGCACTGAAAACTGGGCATCCTTACGGCCTGGAGCGGGCATCAAGGATGTATTCAAATGCACTTTGAGGTGGGAAATCAAGGAGTGAGAGCAATACAGGTGGCACCGTTGCGAAGCTTACCGTGTGCAGGAGAGGTCCAGCAGCAACTTTCAGTCCTGGCCCTCTCCCTGTGGTAGGAGAGTCCAATCATTCGTGCACTAAAAACAGGGCAGCCGGACGGCCTGGAGCAGGCATCAAGGATGTATTCATATGCACTTTGAGGTGGGAAAGCAAGGAGTGAGAGCAATACAGGTGGCACCTTTGCGAAGCTTACCATGTGCAGACGAGATCCAGCAGCATCATTCATTTGTGGCTCTTCGCCTGTGGGAGCAGAGTCCAATCATTCGTGCACTGAAAACTGGGCAGCCGGACGGCCTGGAGCAGGCATCAAGGATGTATTCAAATGCACTTTGAGGTGGGAAAGCAAGGAGTGAGAGCAATACAGGAGGCACCGTTGCGAAGCTTACAGTGTGCAGAACAGATCCAGCTGCATGTTTTAGCACTGGCCCTTCGCCTGTGGCAGGAGAGTCCAATCATTCGTGCACTGAAAACTAGGCAGCCGGACGGCATGGAGCAGGCATCAAGGATGTATTCAAATGCACTTTGAGGTTGGAAACAAGGAGTGAGACCAATGCAGGTGGCAACTTTGCAAAGCTTACAATGTGCAGAAGAGGTCCAGCAGCACTTTTCATTCCTGGCCCTTTCCCTGTGGAAGCAGAGTGCAATCATTCGTGCACTGAAAACTGGGCAGCCGGACGGCGTGGAGCAGGCATCAAGGATGTATTCAAATGCACTTTGAGGTGGGAAAGCAAGGAGTGAGAGCAATACAGGTGGCACCGTTGCGAAGCTTACCATGTGCAGGAGAGGTTCAGCAGCATCTTTCAGTCCTGGGTCTTCGCCTGTGGGAGCAGAGTCCAATCATTCGTGCACTGAAAACTGGGCAGCCTTACGGCCTGGAGCAGGCATCCAGGATGTATTCAAATGCACTTTGAGGTGGGAAAGCAAGGAGTGAGAGCAATACAGGTGGCACCGTTGCGAAGCTTACCATGTGCAGAAGAGGTCCAGCAGCACTTTTCATTCCTGGCCCTCTCCCTGTGGTAGGAGAGTCCAATCATTCGTGCACTAAAAACTGGGCAGCCGGCCAGCCTGGAGCAGGCATCAAGGATGTATTCAAATGCACTTTGAGGTGGGAAAGCAAGGAGTGAGAGCAATACAGGAGGCACCGTTGCGAAGTTTACCGCGTGCAGAAGAGATCCAGCAGCATCATTCATTTGTGGCTCTTCGCCTGTGGGAGCAGAGTCCAATCATTCGTGCACTGAAAACTGGGCAGCCTTACGGCCTGGAGCGGGCATCAAGGATGTATTCCAATGCACTTTGAGGTGGGAAACAAGGAGTGAGACCAATGCAGGTGGCACCGTTTCGAAGCTAACCGTGTGCAGAAGAGCTCCAGCAGCATCTTTCTCTCCTGGCACTTCGCTTGTGGGAGCAGAGCGCAATCATTCGTGCACTGAAAACTTGGCAGCCGGCCAGCCTGGAGCAGGCATCAAGGATGTATTCAAATGCCCTTGGAGGTGGGAAATCAAGGAGTGAGAGCAATACAGGTGGCACCGTTGCAAAGCTTTCTGTGTGCAGAAGAGGTCCAGCAGCATCTTTCAGTCCTGGCACTTCTCCTGTGGCAGCACAGTCCAATCATTCGTGCACTGAAAACTGGGCAGCAGGACGGCCTGGAGCAGGCATCAAGGATGTATTCAAATGCCCTTTGAGGTGGGAAAGCAAGGAGTGAGAGCAATAAAGGTGGCACCTTTGCGAAGCTTACCATGTGCAGAGGAGATCCAGCAGCATCATTCATTTGTGGCTCTTTGCCTGTGGGAGCAGAGTCCAATCATTCGTGCACCGAAAACTGGGCAGCCGGACGGCCTGGAGCAGGCATCATGGATGTATTCAAATGCACTTTGAGGTGGGAAAGCAAGGAGTGAGAGCAATACAGGTGGCACCTTTGCGAAGCTTACCGTGTGCAGAAGAGATCCAGCAGCATCATTCATTTGTGGCTCTTCGCCTGTGGCAGGAGAGTCCAATCATTCGTGCACTGAAAACTGGGCAGCCGGACGGCCTGGAGCAGGCATCAAGGATGTATTCAAATGCACTTTGAGGTGGGAAACAAGGAGTGAGACCAATGCAGGTGGCACCGTTGCGAAGCTTACAGTGTGCAGAACAGATCCAGCAGCATGTTTTAGCACTGGCCCTTCGCCTGTGGCAGGAGAGTCCAATCATTCGTGCACTGAAAACCTGGCAGCCGGACGGCATGGAGCAGGCATCAAGGATGTATTCAAATGCACTTTGAGGTTGGAAACAAGGAGTGAGACCAATGCAGGTGGCAACTTTGCAAAGCTTACAATGTGCAGAAGAGGTCCAGCAGCACTTTTCATTCCTGGCCCTTTCCCTGTGGAAGCAGAGTGCAATCATTCGTGCACTGAAAACTGGGCAGCCGGACGGCGTGGAGCAGGCATCAAGGATGTATTCAAATGCACTTTGAGGTGGGAAAGCAAGGAGTGAGAGCAATACAGGTGGCACCGTTGCAAAGCTTTCTGTGTGCAGAAGAGGTCCAGCAGCATCTTTCAGTCCTGGCTCTTCGCCTGTGGCAGGAGATTCCAATCATTCGTGCACTGAAAACTGGGCAGCAGGACGGCCTGGAGCAGGCATCATGGATGTATTCAAATGCACTTTGAGGTGGGAAAGCAAGGAGTGAGAGCAATAGAGGTGGCACCTTTGCGAAGCTTACCATGTGCAGAAGAGATCCAGCAGCATCATTCATTTGTGGCTCTTCGCCTGTGGGAGCAGAGTCCAATCATTCGTGCACTGAAAACTGGGCAGCCGGACGGCCTGGAGCGGGCATCAAGGATGTATTCAAATGCACTTTGAGGTGGGAAACAAGGAGTGAGACCAATGCAGGTGGCACCGTTTCGAAGCTTACCGTGTGCAGAAGAGATCCAGCAGCATCTTTCAGTCCTGACACTTCGCCTGTGGCAGCAGAGTCCAATCATTCGTGCGCTGAAAACTGGGCAGCCGGACGGCCTGGAGCAGGCATCAAGGATGTATTCAAATGCACTTTGAGGTAGGAAACAAGGAGTGAGACCAATGCAGGTGGCACCTTTTCGAAGCTTACCATGTGCAGGAGAGATCCAGCAGCACTTTTCATTCCTGGCCCTCTCCCTGTGGTAGGAGAGTCCAATCATTCGTGCACTAAAAACTGGGCAGCCGGACGGCCTGGAGCAGGCATCAAGGATGTATTCAAATGCACTTTGAGGTGGGAAAGCAAGAAGTGAGAGCAATACAGGTGGCACCTTTGCGAAGCTTACCATGTGCAGAGGAGATCCTGCAGCATCATTCATTTGTGGCTCTTTGCCTGTGGGAGCAGAGTCCAATCATTCGTGCACCGAAACCTGGGCAGCCGGACGGCCTGGAGCAGGCATCAAGGATGTATTCAAATGCACTTTGAGGTGGGAAAGAAATGACTGAGAGCAATACAGGTGGCACCGTTGCGAAGCTTACCATGTGCAGGAGAGGTTCAGAAGCATCTTTCAGTCCTGGCTCTTCGCCTTTGTTGGCAGAGTCCAATCATTCGTGCACTGAAAACTGGGCAGCCGGACGGCCTGGAGCAGGCATCATGGATGTATTCAAATGCACTTTGCGGTGGGAAAGCAAGGAGTGAGAGCAATACAGGTGGCACCTTTGCGAAGCTTACCATGTGCAGAGGAGATCCAGCAGCATCATTCATTTGTGGCTCTTTGTCTGTGGGAGCAGAGTCCAATCATTCGTGCACCGAAAACTGGGCAGCCAGACGGCCAGGGGCAGGCATCAAGGATGTATTCATATGAACTTTGAGGTGGGAAAGAAATGACTGAGAGCAATACAGGTGGCACCGTTGCGAAGCTTACCGTGCGCAGAACAGATCCAGCAGCATGTTTTAGCACTGGCTCTTCGCCTGTGGCAGCAGAGTCCAATCATTCGTGCACTGAAAACTGGGCAGCTGGACGGCCTGGAGCAGGCATCAAGGATGTATTCAAATGCACTTAGAGGTGGGAAACAAGGACTGAGACCAATGCAGGTGGCACCTTTTCGAAGCTTACCATGTGCAGAAGAGGTCCAGCAGCACTTTTCACTCCTGGCCCTCTCCCTGTGGTAGGAGAGTCCAATCATTCGTGCACTAAAAACTGGGCAGCCGGACGGCCTGGAGCAGGCATCAAGGATGTATTCATATGCACTTTGAGGTGGGAAAGCAAGGAGTGAGAGCAATACAGGTGGCACCTTTGCGAAGCTTACCATGTGCAGACGAGATCCAGCAGCATCATTCATTTGTGGCTCTTCGCCTGTGGGAGCAGAGTCCAATCATTCGTGCACTGAAAACTGGGCAGCCGGACGGCCTGGAGCAGGCATCAAGGATGTATTCAAATGCACTTTGAGGTGGGAAAGCAAGGAGTGAGAGCAATACAGGTGGCACCGTTGCGAAGCTTACCGTGTGCAGGAGAGGTCCAGCAGCAACTTTCAGTCCTGGCTCTTCGCCTGTCGGAGCGGAGTCCAAACATTCGTGCCCTGAAACCTGGGCAGCCGGCCAGCCTGGAGCAGGCATCAAGGATGTATTCAAATGCACTTTGAGGTGGGAAAGCAAGGAGTGAGAGCAATACAGGTGGCACCGTTGCGAAGCTTACCATGTGCAGAAGAGGTCCAGCAGCACTTTTCATTCCTGGCTCTCTCCCTGTGGTAGGAGAGTCCAATCATTCGTGCCCTGAAACCTGGGCAGCCGGCCAGCCTGGAGCAGGCATCAAGGATGTATTCAAATGCACTTTGAGGGGGGAAAGCAAGGAGTGAGAGCAATACAGGTGGCACCGTTGCGAAGCTTACCATGTGCAGGAGAGGTTCAGAAGCATCTTTCAGTCCTGGCTCTTCGCCTGTGGGGGCAGAGTCCAATCATTCGTGCACTGAAAACTGGGCAGCCGGACGGCATGGAGCAGGCATCAAGGATGTATTCAAATGCACTTTGAGGTGGGAAACAAGGAGTGAGACCAATGCAGGTGGCACCGTTGCGAAGCTTACCATGTGCAGAGGAGATCCAGCAGCATCTTTCAGTCCTGGCTCTTCGCCTGTCGGAGCGGAGTCCAAACATTCGTGCCCTGAAACCTGGGCAGCCGGCCAGCCTGGAGCAGGCATCAAGGATGTGTTCAAATGCACTTTGAGGTGGAAAAGCAAGGAGTGAGAGCAATACAGGTGGCACCGTTGCAAAGCTTTCTGTGTGCAGAAGAGGTCCAGCAGCATCTTTCAGTCCTGGCTCTTCGCCTGTGGCAGGAGATTCCAATCATTCGTGCACTGAAAACTGGGCAGCAGGACGGCCTGGAGCAGGCATCATGGATGTATTCAAATGCACTTTGAGGTGGGAAAGCAAGGAGTGAGAGCAATACAGGTGGCACCTTTGCGAAGCTTACCATGTGCAGAAGAGATCCAGCAGCATCATTCATTTGTGGCTCTTCGCCTGTGGGAGCAGAGTCCAATCATTCGTGCACTGAAAACTGGGCAGCCGGACGGCCTGGAGCAGGCATCAAGGATGTATTCAAATGCACTTTGAGGTGGGAAATCAAGGAGTGAGAGCAATACAGGTGGCACCGTTGCGAAGCTTACCGTGTGCAGGAGAGTTCCAGCAGCAACTTTCAGTCCTGGCTCTTTGCCTGTGGGAGCAGAGTCCAATCATTCGTGCACTGAAAACTGGGCAGCCGGACAGCCTGGAGCAGGCATCAAGGATGTATTCAAATGCACTTTGAGGTGGGAAAGCAAGGAGTGAGAGCAATACAGTTGGCACCTTTGCGAAGCTTACCAAATGCAGAAGAGATCCAGCAGCATCATTCATTTGTGGCTCTTCGCCTGTGGGAGCAGAGTCCAATCATTCGTGCACTGAAAACTGGGCAGCCGGACGGCCTGGAGCAGGCATCAAGGATGTATTCAAATGCACTTTGAGGTGGGAAACAAGGAGTGAGACCAATGCAGGTGGCACCGTTGCGAAGCTTACAGTGGGCAGAACAGATCCAGCAGCATGTTTTAGCACTGGCCCTTCGCCTGTGGCAGGAGAGTGCAATCATTCCTGCACTGAAAACTGGGCAGCCGGACGGCCTGGAGCAGGCATCAAGGATGTATTCAAATGCACTTTGAGGTTGGAAACAAGGAGTGAGACCAATGCAGGTGGCAACTTTGCAAAGCTTACCATGTGCAGAAGAGGTCCAGCAGCATCTTTCAGTCCTGGCCCTTTCCCTGTGGAAGCAGAGTGCAATCATTCGTGCACTGAAAACTGGGCGGCCGGACGGCCTGGAGCAGGCATCAAGGATGTATTCAAATGCCCGTTGAGGTGGGAAAGCAAGGAGTGAGAGCAATACAGGTGTCACCGTTGCAAAGCTTACCGTATGCAGAAGAGATCCAGCAGCATCTTTCAGTCCTGGCACTTCGCCTGTGGGAGCAGAGTCCAATCATTCGTGCACTGAAAATTGGGCAGCCGGACGGCCTGGAGCAGGCCTCAAGGATGTATTCAAATGCACTTTGAGGTGGGAAAGCAAGGAGTGAGAGCAATACAGGTGGCACCGTTGCGAAGCTTACCATGTGCAGGAGAGGTTCAGAAGCATCTTTCAGTCCTGGCTCTTCGCCTGTGGGAGCAGAGTAAAATCATTCGTGCACTGAAAACTGGGCAGCCGGACGGCCTGGAGCAGGCATCATGGATGTATTCAAATGCACTTTGAGGTGGGAAAGCAAGGAGTGAGAGCAATACAGGTGGCACCTTTGCGAAGCTTACCATGTGCAGAAGAGATCCAGCAGCATCATTCATTTGTGGCTCTTCGCCTGTGGAAGGAGAGTCCAATCATTCGTGCACTGAAAACTGGGCAGCCGGACGGCCTGGAGCAGGCATCAAGGATGTATTCAAATGCCCTTTGAGGTTGGAAACAAGGAGTGAGACCAATGCAGGTGGCACCGTTGCGAAGCTTGCCGTGTGCAGAACAGATCCAGCAGCATGTTTTAGCACTGGCTCTTCCCTGTGGCAGCAGAGTCCAATCATTCGTGCAATGAAAACTGGGCAGCCGGACGGCCTGAAGCAGGCATCAAGGATGTATTCAAATGCACTTTGAGGTTGGAAACAAGGAGTGAGACCAATGCAGGTGGCACCTTTTCGAAGCTTACCATGTGCAGAAGAGGTCCAGCAGCACTTTTCATTCCTGGCCCTCTCCCTGTGGTAGGAGAGTGCAATCATTCGTGCACTAAAAACTGGGCAGCCGGACGGCCTGGAGCAGGCATCAAGGATGTATTCAAATGCCCTTGGAGGTGGGAAAGCAAGGAGTGAGAGCAATACAGGTGGCACCTTTTCGAAGCTTACCATGTGCAGAAGAGATCCAGCAGCATCATTCATTTGTGGCTCTTCGCCTGTGGGAGCAGAGTCCAATCATTCGTGCACTGAAAACTGGGCAGCCTTACGGCCTGGAGCGGGCATCAAGGATGTATTCAAATGCACTTTGAGGTGGGAAAGCAAGGAGTGAGAGCAATACAGGTGGCACCGTTGCGAAGCTTACCGTGTGCAGAAGAGATCCAGCAGCATCTTTCTCTCCTGGCACTTCGCCTGTGGGAGCAGAGTGCAATCATTCGTGCACTGAAAACTTGGCAGCCGGCCAGCCTGGAGCAGGCATCAAGGATGTATTCAAATGCCCTTGGAGGTGGGAAAGCAAGGAGTGAGAGCAATACAGGTGGCACCGTTGCAAAGCTTTCCGTGTGCAGAAGAGGTCCAGCAGCATCTTTCAGTCCTGGCACTTCGCCTGTGGCGGCACAGTCCAATCATTCGTGCACTGAAAACTGGGCAGCAGGACGGCCTGGAGCAGGCATCAAGGATGTATTCAAATGCCCGTTGAGGTGGGAAAGCAACGAGTGAGAGCAATACAGGTGTCACCGTTGCAAAGCTTACCGTATGCAGAAGAGATCCAGCAGCATCTTTCAGACCTGGCTCTTCGCCTGTGGGAGCAGAGTCCAATCATTCGTGCACTGAAAATTGGGCAGCCGGACGGCCTGGAGCAGGCATCAAGGATGTATTCAAATGCACTTTGAGGTGGGAAAGCAAGGAGTGAGAGCAATACAGGTGGCACCGTTGCGAAGCTTACCATGTGCAGGAGAGGTTCAAAAGCATCTTTCAGTCCTGGCTCTTCGCCTGTGGGAGCAGAGTCCAATCATTCACGCACTGAAAATTGGGCAGCCGGACGGCCTGGAGCAGGCATCATGGATGTATTCAAATGCACTTTGAGGTGGGAAAGCAAGGAGTGAGAGCAATACAGGAGGCACCTTTGCGAAGCTTACCATGTGCAGAGGAGATCCAGCAGCATCTTTCAGTCCTGGCTCTTCGCCTGTGGGAGCAGAGTCCAATCATTCGTGCACTGAAAACTGGGCAGCCGCACGGCCAGGAGCAGGCATCAAGGATATATTCAAATGCACTTTGAGGTGGGAAACAAGGAGTGAGACCAATGCAGGTGGCACCGTTGCGCAGCTTACCGTATGCAGAAGAGATCCAGCAGCATCTTTCAGTCCTGGCACTTCGCCTGTGGGAGCAGAGTGCAATCATTCGTGCACTGAAAATTTGGCAGCAGGCCAGCCTGGAGCAGGCATCAAGGATGTATTCAAATGCCCTTGGAGGTGGGTAAGCAAGGAGTGAGAGCAATAAAGGTGGCACCTTTGCAAAGCTTGCCATGTACAGAAGAGGTCCAGCAGCACTTTTCATTCCTGGCCCTTTCCCTGTGGAAGCAGATTGCAATCATTCGTGCACTGAAAACTGGGCGGCCGGACGGCCTGGAGCAGGCATCAAGGATGTATTCAAATGCACTTTGAGGTGGGAAAGCAAGGAGTGAGAGCAATACAGGTGGCAATGTTGCGAAGGTTACCATGTGCAGGAGAGGTTCAGAAGCATCTTTCAGTCCTGGCTCTTCGCCTGTGGGAGCAGAGTAAAATCATTCGTGCACTGAAAACTGGGCAGCCGGACGGCCTGGAGCAGGCATCATGGATGTATTCAAATGCACTTTGAGGTGGGAAAGCAAGGAGTGAGAGCAATACAGGTGGCACCTTTGCGAAGCTTACCATGTGCAGAAGAGATCCAGCAGCATCATTCATTTGTGGCTCTTCGCCTGTGGCAGGAGAGTCCAATCATTCGTGCACTGAAAACTGGGCAGCCGGACGGCCTGGAGCAGGCATCAAGGATGTATTCAAATGCACTTTGAGGTTGGAAACAAGGAGTGAGACCAATGCAGGTGGCACCGTTGCGAAGCTTGCCGTGTGCAGAACAGATCCAGCAGCATGTTTTAGCACTGGTTCTTCCCTGTGGCAGCAGAGTCCAATCATTCGTGCAATGAAAACTGGGCAGCCGGACGGCCTGGAGCAGGCATCAAGGATGTATTCAAATGCACTTTGAGGTTGGAAACAAGGAGTGAGACCAATGCAGGTGGCACCTTTTCGAAGCTTACCATGTGCAGAAGAGGTCCAGCAGCACTTTTCATTCCTGGCCCTCTCCCTGTGGTAGGAGAGTCCAATCATTCGTGCACTAAAAACTGGGCAGCCGGACGGCCTGGAGCAGGCATCAAGGATGTATTCAAATGCACTTTGAGGTGGGAAAGCAAGGAGTGAGAGCAATACAGGTGGCACCTTTTCGAAGCTTACCATGTGCAGAAGAGATCCAGCAGCATCATTCATTTGTGGCTCTTCGCCTGTGGGAGCAGAGTCCAATCATTCGTGCACTGAAAACTGGGCAGCCTTACGGCCTGGAGCGGGCATCAAGGATGTATTCAAATGCACTTTGAGGTGGGAAAGCAAGGAGTGAGAGCAATACAGGTGGCACCGTTGCGAAGCTTACCGTGTGCAGAAGAGATCCAGCAGCATCTTTCTCTCCTGGCACTTCGCCTGTCGGAGCAGAGTGCAATCATTCGTGCACTGAAAACTTGGCAGCCGGCCAGCCTGGAGCAGGCATCTAGGATGTACTCAAATGCCCTTGGAGGTGGGAAAGCAAGGAGTGAGAGCAATACAGGTGGCACCGTTGCAAAGCTTTCCGTGTGCAGAAGAGGTCCAGCAGCATCTTTCAGTCCTGGCACTTCGCCTGTGGCAGCACAGTCCAATCATTCGTGCACTGAAAACTGGGCAGCAGGACAGCCTGGAGCAGGCATCAAGGATGTATTCAAATGGCCTTTGAGGTGGGAAAGCAAGGAGTGAGAGCAATAAAGGTGGCACCTTTGCGAAGCTTACCATGTGCAGAGGAGATCCAGCAGCATCATTCATTTGTGGCTCTTCGCCTGTGGGAGCAGAGTCCAATCATTCGTGCACTGAAAACTGGGCAGCCGGACGGCCTGGAGCAGGCATCAAGGATGTATTCAAATGCACTTTGAGGTGGGAAATCAAGGAGTGAGAGCAATACAGGTGGCACCGTTGCGAAGCTTACCGTGTGCAGGAGAGGTCCAGCAGCAACTTTCAGTCCTGGCTCTTCGCCTGTGGGAGCAGAGTCCAATCATTCGTGCACTGAAAACTGGGCAGCCGGACAGCCTGGAGCAGGCATCATGGATGTATTCAAATGCACTTTGAGGTGGGAAAGCAAGGAGTGAGAGCAATACAGTTGGCACCTTTGCGAAGCTTACCAAATGCAGAAGAGATCCAGCAGCATCATTCATTTGTGGCTCTTCGCCTGTGGGAGCAGAGTCCAATCATTCGTGCACTGAAAACTGGGCAGCCGGACGGCCTGGAGCAGGCATCAAGGATGTATTCAAATGCACTTTGAGGTGGGAAACAAGGAGTGAGACCAATGCAGGTGGCACCGTTGCGAAGCTTACAGTGTGCAGAACAGATCCAGCAGCATGTTTTAGCACTGGCCCTTCGCCTGTGGCAGGAGAGTCCAATCATTCGTGCACTAAAAACTGGGCAGCCGGACGGCCTGGAGCAGGCATCAAGGATGTTTTCAAATGCACTTTGAGGTTGGAAACAAGGAGTGAGACCAATGCAGGTGGCAACTTTGCAAAGCTTACCATGTGCAGAAGAGGTCCAGCAGCACTTTTCATTCCTGGCCCTTTCCCTGTGGAAGCAGAGTGCAATCATTCGTGCACTGAAAACTGGGCGGCCGGACGGCCTGGAGCAGGCATCAAGGATGTATTCAAATGCCCGTTGAGGTGGGAAAGCAACGAGTGAGAGCAATACAGGTGTCACCGTTGCAAAGCTTACCGTATGCAGAAGAGATCCAGCAGCATCTTTCAGTCCTGGCTCTTCGCCTGTGGGAGCAGAGTCCAATCATTCGTGCACTGAAAATTGGGCAGCCGGACGGCCTGGAGCAGGCATCAAGGATGTATTCAAATGCACTTTGAGGTGGGAAAGCAAGGAGTGAGACCAATGCAGGTGGCACCGTTGCGAAGCTTGCCGTGTGCAGAACAGATCCAGCAGCATGTTTTAGCACTGGCTCTTCCCTGTGGCAGCGGAGTCCAATCATTCGTGCAATGAAAACTGGGCAGCCGGACGGCCTGGAGCAGGCATCAAGGATGTATTCAAATGCACTTTGAGGTGGGAAAGCAAGGAGTGAGAGCAATGCAGGTGGCACCTTTGCGAAGCTTACCAAATGCAGAAGAGATCCAGCAGCATCATTCATTTGTGGCTCTTCGCCTGTGGGAGCAGAGTCCAATCATTCGTGCACTGAAAACTGGGCAGCCGGACGGCCTGGAGCAGGCATCAAGGATGTATTCAAATGCACTTTGAGGTGGGAAACAAGGAGTGAGACCAATGCAGGTGGCACCGTTGCGAAGCTTACAGTGGGCAGAACAGATCCAGCAGCATGTTTTAGCACTGGCCCTTCGCCTGTGGCAGGAGAGTGCAATCATTCGTGCACTGAAAACTGGGCAGCCGGACGGCCTGGAGCAGGCATCAAGGATGTATTCAAATGCACTTTGAGGTTGGAAACAAGGAGTGAGACCAATGCAGGTGGCAACTTTGCAAAGCTTACCATGTGCAGAAGAGGTCCAGCAGCATCTTTCAGTCCTGGCCCTTTCCCTGTGGAAGCAGAGTGCAATCATTCGTGCACTGAAAACTAGGCAGCCGGACGGCGTGGAGCAGGCATCAAGGATGTATTCAAATGCACTTTGAGTTGGGAAACAAGGAGTGAGACCAATGCAGGTGGCACCGTTGCGAAGCTTACCGTATGCAGAAGAGATCCAGCAGCATCTTTCAGTCCTGGCTCTTCGCCTGTGGCAGGAGAGTCCAATCATTCGTGCATTGAAAACTGGGCAGCCGGACGGCGTGGAGCAGGCATCAAGGATGTATTCAAATGCACTTTGAGGTGGGAAATCAAGGAGTGAGAGCAATACAGGTGGCACCGTTGCGAAGCTTACCGTGTGCAGGAGAGGTCCAGCAGCAACTTTCAGTCCTGGCTCTTCGCCTGTGGGAGCAGAGTCCAATCATTCGTGCACTGAAAACTGGGCAGCCGGACAGCCTGGAGCAGGCATCATGGATGTATTCAAATGCACTTTGAGGTGGGAAAGCAAGGAGTGAGAGCAATACAGGTGGCACCTTTGCGAAGCTTACCATGTGCAGAAGAGATCCAGCAGCATCATTCATTTGTGGCTCTTCGCCTGTGGGAGCAGAGTCCAATCATTCGTGCACTGAAAACTGGGCAGCCGGACGGCCTGGAGCAGGAATCAAGGATATATTCAAATGCACTTTGAGGCGGGAAACAAGGAGTGAGACCAATGCAGGTGGCACCGTTGCGAAGCTTACCGTATGCAGAAGAGATCCAGCAGCATCTTTCAGTCCTGGCACTTCGCCTGTGGGAGCAGAGTGCAATCATTCGTGCACTGAAAATTTGGCAGCAGGCCAGCCTGGAGCAGGCATCAAGGATGTATTCAAATGCCCTTGGAGGTGGGAAAGCATGGAGTGAGAGCAATAAAGGTGGCACCTTTGCAAAGCTTACCATGTGCAGAAGAGGTCCAGCAGCACTTTTCATTCCTGGCCCTTTCCCTGTGGAAGCAGAGTGCAATCATTCGTGCACTGAAAACTGGGCGGCCGGACGGCCTGGAGCAGGCATCATGGATGTATTCAAATGCACTTTGAGGTGGGAAAGCAAGGAGTGAGAGCAATACAGGTGGCACCTTTGCGAAGCTTACCATGTGCAGAAGAGATCCAGCAGCATCATTCATTTGTGGCTCTTCGCCTGTGGGAGCAGACTCCAATCATTCGTGCACTGAAAACTGGGCAGCCGCACGGCCTGGAGCAGGCATCAAGGATGTATTCAAATGCGCTTTGAGGTGGGAAACAAGGAGTGAGACCAATGCAGGTGGCACCGTTGCGCAGCTTACCGTATGCAGAAGAGATCCAGCAGTATCTTTCAGTCCTGGCACTTCGCCTGTGGGAGCAGAGTGCAATCATTCGTGCACTGAAAATTTGGCAGCAGGCCAGCCTGGAGCAGGCATCAAGGATGTATTCAAATGCACTTTGAGGTGGGAAAGCAAGGAGTGAGAGCAATAAAGGTGGCACCTTTGCAAAGCTTACCATGTTTAGAAGAGGTCCAGCAGCACTTTTCATTCCTGGCCCTTTCCCTGTGGAAGCAGAGTGCAATCATTCGTGCACTGAAAACTGGGCGGCCGGACGGCCTGGAGCAGGCATCAAGGATGTATTCAAATGCCCGTTGAGGTGGGAAAGCAACGAGTGAGAGCAATACAGGTGTCACCGTTGCAAAGCTTACCGTATGCAGAAGAGATCCAGCAGCATCTTTCAGTCCTGGCTCTTCGCCTGTGGGAGCAGAGTCCAATCATTCGTGCACTGAAAATTGGGCAGCCGGACGGCCTGGAGCAGGCATCAAGGATGTATTCAAATGCACTTTGAGGTGGGAAAGCAAGGAGTGAGAGCAATACAGGTGGCACCGTTGCGAAGGTTACCATGTGCAGGAGAGGTTCAGAAGCATCTTTCAGTCCTGGCTCTTCGCCTGTGGGAGCAGAGTAAAATCATTCGTGCACTGAAAACTGGGCAGCCGGACGGCCTGGAGCAGGCATCATGGATGTATTCAAATGCACTTTGAGGTGGGAAAGCAAGGAGTGAGAGCAATACAGGTGGCACCTTTGCGAAGCTTACCATGTGCAGAAGAGATCCAGCAGCATCATTCATTTGTGGCTCTTCGCCTGTGGCAGGAGAGTCCAATCATTCGTGCACTGAAAACTGGGCAGCCGGACGGCCTGGAGCAGGCATCAAGGATGTATTCAAATGCACTTTGAGGTTGGAAACAAGGAGTGAGACCAATGCAGGTGGCACCGTTGCGAAGCTTGCCGTGTGCAGAACAGATCCAGCAGCATGTTTTAGCACTGGCTCTTCCCTGTGGCAGCAGAGTCCAATCATTCGTGCAATGAAAACTGGGCAGCCGGACGGCCTGGAGCAGGCATCAAGGATGTATTCAAATGCACTTTGAGGTTGGAAACAAGGAGTGAGACCAATGCAGGTGGCACCTTTTCGAAGCTTACCATGTGCAGAAGAGGTCCAGCAGCACTTTTCATTCCTGGCCCTTTCCCTGTGGAAGCAGAGTGCAATCATTCGTGCACTAAAAACTGGGCAGCCGGACGGCCTGGAGCAGGCATCAAGGATGTATTCAAATGCACTTTGAGGTGGGAAAGCAAGGAGTGAGAGCAATAAAGGTGGCACCTTTGCGAAGCTTACCGCGTGCAGGAGAGGTCCAGCAGCAACTTTCAGTCCTGGCTCTTCGCCTGTGGGAGCAGAGTCCAATCATTCGTGCACTGAAAACTGGGCAGCCGGACAGCCTGGAGCAGGCATCATGGATGTATTCAAATGCACTTTGAGGTGGGAAAGCAAGGAGTGAGAGCAATACAGTTGGCACCTTTGCGAAGCTTACCAAATGCAGAAGAGATCCAGCAGCATCATTCATTTGTGGCTCTTCGCCTGTGGCAGGAGAGTCCAATCATTCGTGCACTGAAAACTGGGCAGCCGGACGGCCTGGAGCAGGCATCAAGGATGTATTCAAATGCACTTTGAGGTGGGAAACAAGGAGTGAGACCAATGCAGGTGGCACCGTTGCGAAGCTTACCGTATGCAGAAGAGATCCAGCAGCATCTTTCAGTCCTGGCTCTTCGCCTGTGGCAGGAGAGTCCAATCATTCGTGCATTGAAAACTGGGCAGCCGGACGGCCTGGAGCAGGCATCAAGGATGTATTCAAATGCCCTTTGAGGTGGGAGAGCAAGGAGTGAGAGCAATACAGGTGGCACCGTTGCGAAGTTTACCGCGTGCAGAAGAGGTCCAGCAGCATCTTTCAGTCCTGGCACTTCGCCTGTGGGAGCAGAGTGCAATCATTCGTGCACTGAAAACTTGGCAGCCGGCCAGCCTGGAGCAGGCATCAAGGATGTATTCAAATGCCCTTGGAGGTGGGAAAGCAAGGAGTGAGAGCAATACAGGTGGCACCGTTGCAAAGTTTTCCGTGTGCAGAAGAGGTCCAGCAGCATCTTTCAGTCCTGGCACTTCGCCTGTGGCAGCACAGCCCAATCATTCGTGCACTGAAAACTGGGCAGCAGGACGGCCTGGAGCAGGCATCAAGGATGTATTCAAATGCCCTTTGAGGTGGGAAAGCAAGGAGTGAGAGCAATAAAGGTGGCACCTTTGCGAAGCTTACCATGTGCAGAGGAGATCCAGCAGCATCATTCATTTGTGGCTCTTTGCCTGTGGGAGCAGAGTCCAATCATTCGTGCACCGAAAACTGGGCAGCCGGACGGCCTGGGGCAGGAATCAAGGATGTATTCAAATGCACTTTGAGGTGGGAAAGCAAGGAGTGAGAGCAATACAGGTGGCACCGTTGCTAAGCTTACCGTGTGCAGAACAGATCCAGCAGCATGTTTTAGCACTGGCTCTTCGCCTGTGGCAGCAGAGTCCAAATATTCGTGCCCTGAAACCTGGGCAGCCGGCCAGCCTGGAGCAGGCATCAAGGATGTATTCAAATGCACTTTGAGGTAGGAAAGCAAGGAGTGAGAGCAATACAGGTGGCACCGTTGCGAAGCTTACCATGTGCAGGAGAGGTTCAGTAGCATCTTTCAGTCCTGGCTCTTCGCCTGTGGGAGCAGAGTCCAATCATTCGTGCACTGAAAACTGGGCAGCCGGACGGCCTGGAGCAGGCATCAAGGATGCATTCAAATGCACTTTGAGGTGGGAAAGCAAGGAGTGAGAGCAATACAGGTGGCACCTTTGCGAAGCTTACCATGTGCAGAAGAGATCCAGCAGCATCATTCATTTGTGGCTCTTCGCCTGTGGGAGCAGAGTCCAATCATTCGTGCACTGAAAACTGGGCAGCTGGACGGCCTGGAGCAGGCATCAAGGATGTATTCAAATGCACTTTGAGGTGGGAAACAAGGACTGAGACCAATGCAGGTGGCACCGTTGCGAAGCTTGCCGTGTGCAGAACAGATCCAGCAGCATGTTTTAGCACTGGCTCTTCCCTGTGGCAGCAGAGTCCAATCATTCGTGCAATGAAAACTGGGCAGCCGGACGGCCTGGAGCAGGCATCAAGGATGTATTCAAATGCACTTTGAGGTTGGAAACAAGGAGTGAGACCAATGCAGGTGGCACCTTTTCGAAGCTTACCATGTGCAGAAGAGGTCCAGCAGCACTTTTCATTCCTGGCCCTCTCCCTGTGGTAGGAGAGTCCAATCATTCGTGCACTAAAAACTGGGCAGCCGGACGGCCTGGAGCAGGCATCAAGGATGTATTCAAATGCCCTTTGAGCTGGGAAAGCAAGGAGTGAGAGCAATACAGGTGGCACCGTTGCGAAGTTTACCGCGTGCAGAAGAGATCCAGCAGCATCTTTCAGTCCTGGCACTTCGCCTGTGGGAGCAGAGTCCAATCATTCGTGCACTGAAAACTGGGCAGCCGGACGGCCTGGAGCAGGCATCAAGGATGTATTCAAATGCACTTTGAGGTGGGAAATCAAGGAGTGAGAGCAATACAGGTGGCACCGTTGCGAAGCTTACCGTGTGCAGGAGAGGTCCAGCAGCAACTTTCAGTCCTGGCTCTTCGCCTGTCGGAGCGGAGTCCAAACATTCGTGCCCTGAAACCTGGGCAGCCGGCCAGCCTGGAGCAGGCATCAAGGATGTATTCAAATGCACTTTGAGTTGGGAAAGCAAGGAGTGAGAGCAATACAGGTGGCACCGTTGCGAAGCTTACCATGTGCAGAAGAGGTCCAGCAGCACTTTTCATTCCTGGCCCTATCCCTGTGGTAGGAGAGTCCAATCATTCGTGCACCGAAAACTGGGCAGCCGGACGGCCTGGGGCAGGCATCAAGGATGTATTCAAATGCACTTTGAGGTGGGAAAGAAATGACTGAGAGCAATACAGGTGGCACCGTTGCGAATCTTACCGTGTGCAGAACAGATCCAGCAGCATCTTTCAGTCCTGGCACTTCGCCTGTGGCAGCAGAGTCCAATCATTCGTGCACTGAAAACTGGGCAGCCGGACGGCCTGGAGCAGGCATCAAGGATGTATTCAAATGCACTTTGAGGATGGAAACAAGGACTGAGACCAATGCAGGTGGCAACTTTGCAAAGCTTACCATGTGCAGAAGAGGTCCAGCAGCACTTTTCATTCCTGGCCTTTTCCCTGTGGAAGCAGAGTGCAATCATTCGTGCACTGAAAACTGGGCGGCCGGACGGCCTGGAGCAGGCATCAAGGATGTATTCAAATGCCCGTTGAGGTGGGAAAGCAACGAGTGAGAGCAATACAGGTGGCACCGTTGCAAAGCTCACCGTATGCAGAAGAGATCCAGCAGCATCTTTCAGTCCTGGCTCTTCGCCTGTGGGAGCAGAGTCCAATCATTCGTGCACTGAAAATTGGGCAGCCGGACGGCCTGTAGCAGGCATCAAGGATGTATTCAAATGCCCTTGGAGGTGGGAAAGCAAGGAGTGAGAGCAATACAGGTGGCACCTTTGCAAAGCTTACCATGTGCAGAAGAGGTCCAGCAGCACTTTTCAGTCCTGGCCCTTTCCCTGTGGAAGCAGAGTGCAATCATTCGTGCACTGAAAACTGGGCGGCCGGACGGCCTGGAGCAGGCATCAAGGATGTATTCAAATGCCCGTTGAGGTGGGAAAGCAACGAGTGAGAGCAATACAGGTGTCACCGTTGCAAAGCTTACCGTATGCAGAAGAGATCCAGCAGCATCTTTCAGTCCTGGCTCTTCGCCTGTGGGAGCAGAGTCCAATCATTCGTGCACTGAAAATTGGGCAGCCGGACGGCCTGGAGCAGGCATCAAGGATGTATTCAAATGCCCTTGGAGGTGGGAAAGCAAGGAGTGAGATCAATACAGGTGGCACCGTTGCAAAGCTTTCCGTGTGCAGAAGAGGTCCAGCAGCACTTTTCATTCCTGGCCCTTTCCCTGTGGAAGCAGAGTCCAATCATTCGTGCACTGAAAATTGGGCAGCCGGACGGCCTGGAGCAGGCATCAAGGATGTATTTAAATGCACTTTGAGGTGGGAAAGCAAGGAGTGAGAGCAATAAAGGTGGCACCTCTGCGAAGCTTGCCTTGTGCAGAACAGATCCAGCAGCATGTTTTAGCACTGGCTTTTCCCTGTGGCAGCAGAGTCCAATCATTCGTGCAATGAAAACTGGGCAGCTGGACGGCCTGGAGCAGGCATCAAGGATGTATTCAAATGCACTTTGAGGTTGGAAACAAGGAGTGAGACCAATGCAGGTGGCACCTTTTCGAAGCTTACCATGTGCAGAAGAGGTCCAGCAGCACTTTTCATTCCTGGCCCTCTCCCTGTGGTAGGAGAGTCCAATCATTCGTGCACTAAAAACTGGGCAGCCGGACGGCCTGGAGCAGGCATCAAGGATGTATTCATATGCACTTTGAGGTGGGAAAGCAAGGAGTGAGAGCAATACAGGTGACACCTTTGCGAAGCTTACCATGTGCAGACGAGATCCAGCAGCATCTTTCAGTCCTGGCTCTTCGCCTGTGGGAGCAGAGTCCAATCATTCGTGCACTAAAAACTGGGCAGCCGGACGGCGTGGAGCAGGCATCAAGGATGTATTCAAATGCACTTTGAGGTGGGAAATCAAGGAGTGAGAGCAATACAGGTGGCACCGTTGCGAAGCTTACCGTGTGCAGGAGAGGTCCAGCAGCAACTTTCAGTCCTGGCTCTTCGCCTGTCGGAGCGGAGTCCAAACATTCGTGCCCTGAAACCTGGACAGCCGGCCAGCCTGGAGCAGGCATCAAGGATGTATTCAAATGCACTTTGAGGTGGGAAAGCAAGGAGTGAGAGCAATACAGGTGGCACCGTTGCGAAGCTTACCATGTGCAGGAGAGGTTCAGCAGCATCTTTCAGTCCTGGCTCTTCGCCTGTGGGAGCAGAGTCCAATCATTCGTGCATTGAAAACTGGGCAGCCTTACGGCCTGGAGCAGGCATCAAGGATGTATTCAAATGCACTTTGAGGTGGGAAACAAGGACTGAGACCAATGCAGGTGGCACCGTTGCGAAGCTTACCCTATGCAGAACACATCCAGCAGCATGTTTTAGCACTGGCTCTTCGCCTGTGGCAGGAGAGTCCAATCATTCGTGCACTGAAAACTGGGCAGCCGGACGGCATGGAGCAGGCATTAAGGATGTATTCAAATGCACTTTGAGGTTGGAAACAAGGAGTGAGACCAATGCAGGTGGCAACTTTTCAAAGCTTACCATGTGCAGAAGAGGTCCAGCAGCACTTTTCATTCCAGGCCTTTTCCCTGTGGAAGCAGAGTGCAATCATTCGTGCACTGAAAACTGGGCAGCCGGACGGCCTGGAGCAGGCATCAAGGATGTATTCAAATGCCCGTTGAGGTGGGAAAGCAACGAGTGAGAGCAATACAGGTGTCACCGTTGCAAAGCTTACCGTATGCAGAAGAGATCCAGCAGCATCTTTCAGTCCTGGCTCTTCGCCTGTGGGAGCAGAGTCCAATCATTCGTGCACTGAAAATTGGGCAGCCGGACTGCCTGGAGCAGGCATCAAGGATGTATTCAAATGCACTTTGAGGTGGGAAAGCAAGGAGTGAGAGCAATACAAGTGGCACCGTTGCGAAGCTTACCATGTGCAGGAGAGGTTCAGAAGCATCTTTCAGTCCTGGCTCTTCGCCTGTGGGAGCAGAGTCCAATCATTCGTGCACTAAAAACTGGGCAGCCGGACGGCCTGGAGCAGGCATCAAGGATGTATTCAAATGCACTTTGAGGTGGGAAAGCAACGAGTGAGAGCAATACAGGTGGCACCTTTGCGAAGCTTACCATGTGCAGAAGAGATCCAGCAGCATCATTCATTTGTGGCTCTTCGCCTGTGGGAGCAGAGTCCAATCATTCGTGCACTGAAAACTGGGCAGCTGGACGGCCTGGAGCAGGCATCAAGGATGTATTCAAATGCACTTTGAGGTGGGAAACAAGGACTGAGACCAATGCAGGTGGCACCGTTGCGAAGCTTACCATGTGCAGAAGAGGTCCAGCAGCACTTTTCATTCCTGGCCCTCTCCCTGTGGTAGGAGAGTCCAATCATTCGTGCACTGAAAACTGGGCAGCCTTACGGCCTGGAGCAGGCATCATGGATGTATTCAAATGCACTTTGAGGTGGGAAAGCAAGGAGTGAGAGCAATATAGGTGGCACCTTTGCGAAGCTTACCATGTGCAGAGGAGATCCAGCAGCATCTTTCAGTCCTGGCTCTTCGCCTGTCGGAGCGGAGTCCAAACATTCGTGCCCTGAAACCTGGGCAGCCGGCCAGCCTGGAGCAGGCATCAAGGATGTATTCAAATGCACTTTGAGGTGGGAAAGCAAGGAGTGAGAGTAATACAGGTGGCACCGTTGCAAAGCTGTCTGTGTGCAGAAGAGGTCCAGCAGCATCTTTCAGTCCTGGCTCTTCGCCTGTGGCAGGAGATTCCAATCATTCGTGCACTGAAAACTGGGCAGCAGGACAGCCTGGAGCAGGCATCATGGATGTATTCAAATGCACTTTGAGGTGGGAAAGCAAGGAGTGAGAGCAATAGCGGTGGCACCTTTGCGAAGCTTACCATGTGCAGAAGAGATCCAGCAGCATCATTCATTTGTGGCTCTTCGCCTGTGGGAGCAGAGTCCAATCATTCGTGCACTGAAAACTGGGCAGCTGGACGGCCTGGAGCAGGCATCAAGGATGTATTCAAATGCACTTTGAGGTGGGAAACAAGGACTGAGACCAATGCAGGTGGCACCGTTGCGAAGCTTGCCGTGTGCAGAAGAGGTCCAGCAGCATGTTTTAGCACTGGCTCTTCCCTGTGGCAGCAGAGTCCAATCATTCGTGCAATGAAAACTGGGCAGCCGGACGGCCTGGAGCAGGCATCAAGGATGTATTCAAATGCACTTTGAGGTAGGAAACAAGGAGTGAGACCAATGCAGGTGGCACCTTTTCGAAGCTTACCATGTGCAGAAGAGGTCCAGCAGCACTTTTCATTCCTGGCCCTCTCCCTGTGGTAGGAGAGTCCAATCATTCGTGCACTAAAAACTGGGCAGCCGGACGGCCTGGAGCAGGCATCAAGGATGTATTCAAATGCAGTTTGAGGTGGGAAAGCAAGGAGTGAGAGCAATACAGGTGGCACCGTTGCGAAGTTTACCGCGTGCAGAAGAGATCCAGCAGCATCATTCATTTGTGGCTCTTCGCCTGTGGGAGCAGAGTCCAATCATTCGTGCACTGAAAACTGGGCAGCCTTACGGCCTGGAGCGGGCATCAAGGATGTATTCAAATGCACTTTGAGGTGGGAAACAAGGAGTGAGACCAATGCAGGTGGCACCGTTGCGAAGTTTACCGTGTGCAGAAGAGCTCCAGCAGCATCTTTCTCTCCTGGCACTTCGCTTGTGGGAGCAGAGTGCAATCATTCGTGCACTCAAAACTTGGCAGTCGGCCAGCCTGGAGCAGGCATCAAGGATGTATTCAAATGCCCTTGGAGGTAGGAAAGCAAGGAGTGAGAGCAATACAGGTGGCACCGTTGCAAAGCTTTCCGTGTGCAGAAGAGGTCCAGCAGCATCTTTCAGTCCTGGCACTTCGCCTGTGGCAGCACAGTCCAATCATTCGTGCACTGAAAACTGGGCAGCAGGACGGCCTGGAGCAGGCATCAAGGATGTATTCAAATGCCCATTGAGGTGGGAAAGCAAGGAGTGAGAGCAATAAAGGTGGCACCTTTGCGAAGCTTACCATGTGCAGAGGAGATCCAGCAGCATCATTCATTTGTGGCTCTTTGCCTGTGGGAGCAGAGTCCAATCATTCGTGCACCGAAAACTGGGCAGCCGGACGGCCTGGAGCAGGCATCAAGGATGTATTCAAATGCACTTTGAGGTGGGAAAGAAATGACTGAGAGCAATACAGGTGGCACCGTTGCGAAGCTTACCATGTGCAGGAGAGGTTCAGAAGCATCTTTCAGTCCTGGCTCTTCGCCTGTGGGAGCAGAGTCCAATCATTCGTGCACTGAAAACTGGGCAGCCGGACGGCCTGGAGCAGGCATCATGGATGTATTCAAATGCAGTTTGAGGTGGGAAAGCAAGGAGTGAGAGCAATACAGGTGGCACCTTTGCGAAGCTTACCATGTGCAGAGGAGATCCAGCAGCATCATTCATTTGTGGCTCTTTGCCTGTGGGAGCAGAGTCCAATCATTCGTGCACCGAAAACTGGGCAGCCAGACGGCCAGGGGCAGGCATCAAGGATGTATTCATATGCACTTTGAGGTGGGAAAGCAAGGACTGAGAGCAATACAGGTGGCACCGTTGCGAAGCTTACCGTGTGCAGAACAGATCCAGCAGCATGTTTTAGCACTGGCTCTTCGCCTGTGGCAGCAGAGTCCAATCATTCGTGCACTGAAAACTGGGCAGCCTTACGGCCTGGAGCAGGCATCAAGGATGTATTCAAATGCACTTTGAGGTGGGATCAAGGAGTGAGACCAATGCAGGTGGCACCGTTGCGAAGCTTGCCGTGTGCAGAACAGATCCAGCAGCATGTTTTAGCACTGGCTCTTCCCTGTGGCAGCAGAGTCCAATCATTCGTGCAATGAAAACTGGGCAGCCGGACGGCCTGGAGCAGGCATCAAGGATGTATTCAAATGCACTTTGAGGTTGGAAACAAGGAGTGAGACCAATGCAGGTGGCACCTTTTCGAAGCTTACCATGTGCAGAAGAGGTCCAGCAGCACTTTTCATTCCTGGCCCTCTCCCTGTGGTAGGAGAGTCCAATCATTCGTGCACTAAAAACTGGGCAGCCGGACGGCCAGGAGCAGGCATCAAGGATGTATTCATATGCACTTTGAGGTGGGAAAGCAAGGAGTGAGAGCAATACAGGTGGCACCATTGCGAAGCTTACCATGTGCAGACGAGATCCAGCAGCATCATTCATTTGTGGCTCTTCGCCTGTGGGAGCAGAGTCCAATCATTCGTGCACTGAAAACTGGGCAGCCGGACGGCCTGGAGCAGGCATCAAGGATGTATTCAAATGCACTTTGAGGTGGGAAATCAAGGAGTGAGAGCAATACAGGTGGCACCGTTGCGAAGCTTACCGTGTGCAGGAGAGGTCCAGCAGCAACTTTCAGTCCTGGCTCTTCGCCTGTCGGAGCGGAGTCCAAACATTCGTGCCCTGAAACCTGGGCAGCAGGCCAGCCTGTAGCAGGCATCAAGGATGTATTCAAATGCACTTTGAGGTGGGAAAGCAAGGAGTGAGAGCAATACAGGTGGCACCGTTGCGAAGCTTACAATGTGCAGAAGAGGTCCAGCAGCACTTTCCATTCCTGGCCCTCTCCCTGTGGTAGGAGAGTCCAATCATTCGTGCACTGAAAACTGGGCAGCCTTACGGCCTGGAGCAGGCATCAAGGATGTAATCAAATGCACTTTGAGGTGGGAAAGCAAGAAGTGAGAGCAATACAGGTGGCACCGTTGCGAAGCTTACCGTGTGCAGGAGAGGTCCAGCAGCAACTTTCAGTCCTGGCTCTTCGCCTGTGGGAGCAGAGTCCAATCATTCGTGCACTGAAAACTGGGCAGCCGGACGGCCTGGAGCAGGCATCAAGGATGTATTCAAATGCACTTTGAGGTGGGAAACAAGGACTGAGACCAATGCAGGTGGCACCGTTGCGAAGCTTACAGTGTGCAGAACAGATCCAGCAGCATTTTTTAGCACTGGCCCTTCGCCTGTGGCAGGAGAGTCCAATCATTCGTGCGCTGAAAACTGGGCAGCCGGACGGCCTGGAGCAGGCATCAAGGATGTATTCAAATGCACTTTGAGGTTGGAAACAAGGAGTGAGACCAATGCAGGTGGCAACTTTGCAAAGCTTACAATGTGCAGAAGAGGTCCAGCAGCACTTTTCATTCCTGGCCCTTTCCCTGTGGAAGCAGAGTGCAATCATTCGTGCACTGAAAACTGGGCAGCCGGACGGCCTGGAGCAGCCATCAAGGATGTATTCAAATGCACTTTGAGGTGGGAAAGCAAGGAGTGAGAGCAATACAGGTGGCACCATTGCGAAGCTTACCGTGTGCAGGAGAGGTCCAGCAGCAACTTTCAGTCCTGGCTCTTCGCCTGTCGGAGCGGAGTCCAAACATTCGTGCCCTGAAACCTGGGCAGCCGGCCAGCCTGGAGCAGGCATCAAGGATGTATTCAAATGCACTTTGAGGTGGGAAAGCAAGGAGTGAGAGCAATACAGGTGGCACCGTTGCGAAGCTTACCATGTGCAGGACAGGTTCAGCAGCATCTTTCAGTCCTGGGTCTTCGCCTGTGGGAGCAGAGTCCAATCATTCGTGCACTGAAAACTGGGCAGCCGGACGGCCTGGAGCAGGCATCAAGGATGTATTCAAATGCACTTTGAGGTGGGAAAGCAAGGAGTGAGAGCAATACAGGTGGCACCTTTGCGAAGCTTACCATGTGCAGAAGAGATCCAGCAGCATCATTCAGACCTGGCACTTCGCCTGTGGGAGCAGAGTCCAATCATTCGTGCACTGAAAACTGGGCAGCTGGACGGCCTGCCTGGAGCAGGCATCAAGGATGTATTCAAATGCACTTTGAGGTGGGAAACAAGGACTGAGACCAATGCAGGTGGCACCGTTGCGAAGCTTACCGTATGCAGAAGAGATCCAGCAGCATCTTTCAGTCCTGGCTCTTCGCCTGTGGGAGCAGAGTCCAATCATTCGTGCACTGAAAACTGGGCAGCCAGACGGCCTGGAGCAGGCATCAAGGATGTATTCAAATGCACTTTGAGGTGGGAAAGCAAGGAGTGAGAGCAATACAGGTGGCACCGTTGCGAAGCTTACCGTGTGCAGGAGAGGTCCAGAAGCAACTTTCAGTCCTGGCTCTTCGCCTCTGGCAGCGGAGTCCAAACATTCGTGCCCTGAAACCTGGGCAGCCGGCCAGCCTGGAGCAGGCATCAAGGATGTATTCAAATGCACATTGAGGTGGGAAAGCAAGGAGTGAGAGCAATACAGGTGGCACCGTTGCGAAGCTTACCATGTGCAGAAGAGGTCCAGCAGCACTTTTCATTCCTGGCCCTCTCCCTGTGGTAGGAGAGTCCAATCATTCGTGCACTGAAAACTGGGCAGCCTTACGGCCTGGAGCAGGCATCAAGGATGTATTCAAATGCACTTTGAGGTGTAAAAGCAAGGAGTGAGAGCAATACAGGTGGCACCTTTGCGAAGCTTACCATGTGCAGAAGAGATCCAGCAGCATCATTCATTTGTGGCTCTTCGCCTGTGGGAGCAGAGTCCAATCATTCGTGCGCTGAAAACTGGGCAGCCGGCCAGCCTGGAGCAGGCATCAAGGATGTATTCAAATGCCCTTTGAGGTGGGAAAGCAAGAAGTGAGAGCAATACAGGTGGCACCGTTGCAAAGCTTTCTGTGTGCAGAAGAGGTCCAGAAGAATCTTTCAGTCCTGGCACTTCGCCTGTGTAAGCAGAGTCCAATCATTCGTGCACTGAAAACTGGGCAGCCGGACGGCCTGGAGCAGGCATCAAGGATGTATTCAAATGCACTTTGAGGTGGGAAAGCAAGGAGTGAGAGCAATACAGGTGGCACCTTTGCGAAGCTTACCATGTGCAGAAGAGATCCAGCAGCATCATTTATTTGTGGCTCTTCGCCTGTGGGAGCAGAGTCCAATCATTCGTGCACTGAAAACTGGGCAGCCGGACGGCCTGGAGCAGGCATCAAGGATGTATTCAAATGTACTTTGAGGTTGGAAACAAGGAGTGAGACCAATGCAGGTGGCAACTTTGCAAAGCTTACCATGTGCAGAAGAGGTCCAGCAGCACTTTTCATTCCTGGCCCATTCCCTGTGGAAGCAGAGTGCAATCATTCGTGCACTGAAAACTGGGCAGCCGGACGGCGTGGAGCAGGCATCAAGGATGTATTCAAATGCACTTTGAGTTGGGAAACAAGGAGTGAGACCAATGCAGGTGGCACCGTTGCGAAGCTTACCGTATGCAGAAGAGATCCTGCAGCATCTTTCAGTCCTGGCTCTTCGCCTGTGGCAGGAGAGTCCAATCATTCGTGCATTGAAAACTGGGCAGCCGGACGGCCTGTAGCAGGCATCAAGGATGTATTCAAATGCCCTTTGAGGTGGGAAAGCAAGGAGTGAGAGCAATACAGGTGGCACCGTTGCGAAGCTTACCGCGTGCAGAAGAGGTCCAGCAGCATCTTTCAGTCCTGGCACTTCGCCTGTGGGAGCAGAGTGCAATCATTCGTGCACTGAAAACTGGGCAGCCGGACGGCCTGGAGCAGGCATCAAGGATGTATTCAAATGCACTTTGAGGTGGGAAACAAGGAGTGAGACCAATGCAGGTGGCACCGTTGCGAAGCTTGCCGTGTGCAGAACAGATCCAGCAGCATTTTTCATTCCTGGCCCTCTCCCTGTGGTAGGAGAGTCCAATCATTCGTGCACTAAAAACTGGGCAGCCGGACGGCCTGGAGCAGCCATCAAGGATGTATTCAAATGCACTTTGAGGTGGGAAAGCAAGGAGTGAGAGCAATACAGGTGGCACCTTTGCGAAGCTTACCATGTGCAGAAGAGATCCAGCAGCATCATTTATTTGTGGCTCTTCGCCTGTGGGAGCAGAGTCCAATCATTCGTGCACTGAAAACTGGGCAGCCGGACGGCCTGGAGCAGGCATCAAGGATGTATTCAAATGCACTTTGAGGTGGGAAATCAAGGAGTGAGAGCAATACAGGTGGCACCGTTGCGAAGCTTACCGTGTGCAGGAGAGGTCCAGCAGCAACTTTCAGTCCTGGCTCTTCGCCTGTGGGAGCAGAGTGCAATCATTCGTGCACTGAAAACTGGGCAGCCGGACAGCCTGGAGCAGGCATCATGGATGTATTCAAATGCACTTTGAGGTGGGAAAGCAAGGAGTGAGAGCAATACAGTTGGCACCTTTGCGAAGCTTACCATGTGCAGAAGAGATCCAGCAGCATCATTCATTTGTGGCTCTTCGCCTGTGGGAGCAGAGTCCAATCATTCGTGCACTGAAAACTGGGCAGCCGGACGGCCTGAAGCAGGCATCAAGGATGTATTCAAATGCACTTTGAGGTGGGAAACAAGGAGTGAGACCAATGCAGGTGGCACCGTTGCGAAGCTTACAGTGTGCAGAACAGATCCAGCAGCATGTTTTAGCACTGGCTCTTCGCCTGTGGCAGGAGAGTCCAATCATTCGTGCACTGAAAACTGGGCAGCCGGACGGCCTGGAGCAGGCATCAAGGATGTATTCAAATGTACTTTGAGGTTGGAAACAAGGAGTGAGACCAATGCAGGTGGCAACTTTGCAAAGCTTACCATGTGCAGAAGAGGTCCAGCAGCACTTTTCATTCCTGGCCCATTCCCTGTGGAAGCAGAGTGCAATCATTCGTGCACTGAAAACTGGGCAGCCGGACGGCGTGGAGCAGGCATCAAGGATGTATTCAAATGCACTTTGAGGTGGGAAAGCAAGGAGTGAGAGCAATACAGGTGGCACCTTTTCGAAGCTTACCATGTGCAGAAGAGATCCAGCAGCATCATTCATTTGTGGCTCTTCGCCTGTGGGAGCAGAGTGCAATCATTCGTGCACTGAAAACTGGGCAGCAGGACGGCCTGGAGCAGGCATCAAGGATGTATTCAAATGCCCTTTGAGGTGGGAAAGCAAGGAGTGAGAGCAATACAGGTGGCACCGTTGCGAAGTTTACCGCGTGCAGAAGAGGTCCAGCAGCATCTTTCTCTCCTGGCACTTCGCCTGTGGGAGCAGAGTGCAATCATTCGTGCACTGAAAACTTGGCAGCCGGACGGCCTGGAGCAGGCATCAAGGATGTATTCAAATGCCCTTGGAGGTGGGAAAGCAAGGAGTGAGAGCAATACAGGTGGCACCGTTGCGAAGTTTACCGCGTGCAGAAGAGATCCAGCAGCATCATTCATTTGTGGCTCTTCGCCTGTGGGAGCAGAGTCCAATCATTCGTGCACTGAAAACTGGGCAGCCTTACGGCCTGGAGCGGGCATCAGGGATGTATTCAAATGCACTTTGAGGTGGGAAAGCAAGGAGTGAGAGTAATACAGGTGGCACCTTTTCGAAGCTTACCATGTGCAGAAGAGATCCAGCAGCATCATTCATTTGTGGCTCTTCGCCTGTGGCAGGAGAGTCCAATCATTCGTGCACTGAAAACTGGGCAGCCGGACGGCCTGGGGCAGGCATCAAGGATGTATTCAAATGCACTTTGAGGTGGGAAAGAAATGACTGAGAGCAATACAGGTGGCACCGTTGCGAAGCTTACCGTGTGCAGAACAGATCCAGCAGCATGTTTTAGCACTGGCTCTTCGCCTGTGGCAGCAGAGTCCAATCATTCGTGCACTGAAAACTGGGCAGCCGGACGGCCTGGAGCAGGCATCAAGGATGTATTCAAATGCACTTTGAGGTTGGAAACAAGGAGTGAGACCAATGCAGGTGGCAACTTTGCAAAGCTTACCATGTGCAGAAGAGGTCCAGCAGCACTTTTCATTCCTGGCCCTTTCCCTGTAGAAGCAGAGTGCAATCATTCGTGCACTGAAAATTGGGCAGCCGGACGGCCTGGAGCAGGCATCAAGGATGTATTCAAATGCACTTTGAGGTGGGAAAGCAAGGAGTGAGAGCAATACAGGTGGCACCGTTGCGAAGCTTACCGTGTGCAGGAGAGGTCCAGCAGCAACTTTCAGTCCTGGCTCTTCGCCTGTCGGAGCGGAGTCCAAACATTCGTGCCCTGAAACCTGGGCAGCCGGCCAGCCTGGAGCAGGCATCAAGGATGTATTCAAATGCACTTTGAGGTGGGAAAGCAAGGAGGGAGAGCAATACAGGTGGCACCGTTGCGAAGCTTACCATGTGCAGGAGAGGTTCAGAAGCATCTTTCAGTCCTGGCTCTTCGCCTGTGGGAGCAGAGTCCAATCATTCGTGCACTGAAAACTGGGCAGCCGGATGGCCTGGAGCAGGCATCAAGGATGCATTCAAATGCACTTTGAGGTGGGAAAGCAAGGAGTGAGAGCAATACAGGTGGCAGCTTTGCGAAGCTTACCATGTGCAGAAGAGATCCAGCAGCATCATTCATTTGTGGCTCTTCGCCTGTGGGAGCAGAGTCCAATCATTCGTGCACTGAAAACTGGGCAGCTGGACGGCCTGGAGCAGGCATCAAGGATGTATTCAAATGCACTTTGAGGTGGGAAACAAGGACTGAGACCAATGCAGGTGGCACCGTTGCGAAGCTTGCCGTGTGCAGAACAGATCCAGCAGCATGTTTTAGCACTGGCTCTTCCCTGTGGCAGCAGAGTCCAATCATTCGTGCAATGAAAACTGGGCAGCCGGACGGCCTGGAGCAGGCATCAAGGATGTATTCAAATGCACTTTGAGGTTGGAAACAAGGAGTGAGACCAATGCAGGTGGCACCTTTTCGAAGCTTACCATGTGCAGAAGAGGTCCAGCAGCACTTTTCATTCCTGGCCCTCTCCCTGTGGTAGGAGAGTCCAATCATTCGTGCACTAAAAACTGGGCAGCCGGACGGCCTGGAGCAGGCATCAAGGATGTATTCAAATGCCCTTTTAGGTGGGAAAGCAAGGACTGAGAGCAATACAAATGGCACCGTTGCGAAGTTTACCGCGTGCAGAAGAGGTCCAGCAGCATCTTTCTCTCCTGGCACTTCGCTTCTGGGAGCAGAGTGCAATCATTCCTGCACTGAAAACTTGGCAGCCGGCCAGCCTGGAGCAGGCATCAAGGATGTATTCAAATGCACTTTGAGGTGGGAAAGCAAGGAGTGAGAGCAATACAGGTGGCACCGTTGCAAAGCTTTCCGTGTGCAGAAGAGGTCCAGCAGCATCTTTCAGTCCTGGCACTTCGCCTGTGGCAGCACAGTCCAATCATTCGTGCACTGAAAACTGGGCAGCAGGACGGCCTGGAGCAGGCATCAAGGATGTATTCAAATGCCCTTGGAGGTGGGAAAGCAAGGAGTGAGAGCAATACAGGTGGCACCGTTGCGAAGTTTACCGCGTGCAGAAGAGATCCAGCAGCATCATTCATTTGTGGCTCTTCGCCTGTGGGAGCAGAGTCCAATCATTCGTGCACTGAAAACTGGGCAGCCTTACGGCCTGGAGCGGGCATCAGGGATGTATTCAAATGCACTTTGAGGTGGGAAAGCAAGGAGTGAGAGCAATACAGGTGGCACCTTTTCGAAGCTTACCATGTGCAGAAGAGATCCAGCAGCATCATTCATTTGTGGCTCTTCGCCTGTGGCAGGAGAGTCCAATCATTCGTGCACTGAAAACTGGGCAGCCGGACGGCCTGGGGCAGGCATCAAGGATGTATTCAAATGCACTTTGAGGTGGGAAAGAAATGACTGAGAGCAATACAGGTGGCACCGTTGCGAAGCTTACCGTGTGCAGAACAGATCCAGCAGCATGTTTTAGCACTGGCTCTTCGCCTGTGGCAGCAGAGTCCAATCATTCGTGCACTGAAAACTGGGCAGCCGGACGGCCTGGAGCAGGCATCAAGGATGTATTCAAATGCACTTTGAGGTTGGAAACAAGGAGTGAGACCAATGCAGGTGGCAACTTTGCAAAGCTTACCATGTGCAGAAGAGGTCCAGCAGCACTTTTCATTCCTGGCCCTTTCCCTGTAGAAGCAGAGTGCAATCATTCGTGCACTGAAAATTGGGCAGCCGGACGGCCTGGAGCAGGCATCAAGGATGTATTCAAATGCACTTTGAGGTGGGAAAGCAAGGAGTGAGAGCAATACAGGTGGCACCGTTGCGAAGCTTACCGTGTGCAGGAGAGGTCCAGCAGCAACTTTCAGTCCTGGCTCTTCGCCTGTCGGAGCGGAGTCCAAACATTCGTGCCCTGAAACCTGGGCAGCCGGCCAGCCTGGAGCAGGCATCAAGGATGTATTCAAATGCACTTTGAGGTGGGAAAGCAAGGAGGGAGAGCAATACAGGTGGCACCGTTGCGAAGCTTACCATGTGCAGGAGAGGTTCAGAAGCATCTTTCAGTCCTGGCTCTTCGCCTGTGGGAGCAGAGTCCAATCATTCGTGCACTGAAAACTGGGCAGCCGGATGGCCTGGAGCAGGCATCAAGGATGCATTCAAATGCACTTTGAGGTGGGAAAGCAAGGAGTGAGAGCAATACAGGTGGCAGCTTTGCGAAGCTTACCATGTGCAGAAGAGATCCAGCAGCATCATTCATTTGTGGCTCTTCGCCTGTGGGAGCAGAGTCCAATCATTCGTGCACTGAAAACTGGGCAGCTGGACGGCCTGGAGCAGGCATCAAGGATGTATTCAAATGCACTTTGAGGTGGGAAACAAGGACTGAGACCAATGCAGGTGGCACCGTTGCGAAGCTTGCCGTGTGCAGAACAGATCCAGCAGCATGTTTTAGCACTGGCTCTTCCCTGTGGCAGCAGAGTCCAATCATTCGTGCAATGAAAACTGGGCAGCCGGACGGCCTGGAGCAGGCATCAAGGATGTATTCAAATGCACTTTGAGGTTGGAAACAAGGAGTGAGACCAATGCAGGTGGCACCTTTTCGAAGCTTACCATGTGCAGAAGAGGTCCAGCAGCACTTTTCATTCCTGGCCCTCTCCCTGTGGTAGGAGAGTCCAATCATTCGTGCACTAAAAACTGGGCAGCCGGACGGCCTGGAGCAGGCATCAAGGATGTATTCAAATGCCCTTTTAGGTGGGAAAGCAAGGACTGAGAGCAATACAAATGGCACCGTTGCGAAGTTTACCGCGTGCAGAAGAGGTCCAGCAGCATCTTTCTCTCCTGGCACTTCGCTTCTGGGAGCAGAGTGCAATCATTCCTGCACTGAAAACTTGGCAGCCGGCCAGCCTGGAGCAGGCATCAAGGATGTATTCAAATGCACTTTGAGGTGGGAAAGCAAGGAGTGAGAGCAATACAGGTGGCACCGTTGCAAAGCTTTCCGTGTGCAGAAGAGGTCCAGCAGCATCTTTCAGTCCTGGCACTTCGCCTGTGGCAGCACAGTCCAATCATTCGTGCACTGAAAACTGGGCAGCAGGACGGCCTGGAGCAGGCATCAAGGATGTATTCAAATGCACTTTGAGGTGGGAAAGCAAGGAGTGAGAGCAGTACAGGTGGCACCGTTGCGAAGCTTACCGTGTGCAGAACAGATCCAGCAGCATGTTTTTGCACTGGCTCTTCGCCTGTGGCAGCAGAGTCCAATCATTCGTGCACTGAAAACTGGGCAGCCGGACGGCATGGAGCAGGCATCAAGGATGTATTCAAATGCACTTTGAGGTTGGAAACAAGGAGTGAGACCAATGCAGGTGGCAACTTTGCGAAGCTTACCATGTGCAGAAGAGGTCCAGCAGCACTTTTCATTCCTGGCCCTTTCCCTGTGGAAGCAGAGTGCAATCATTCGTGCACTGAAAACTGGGCGGCCGGACGGCCTGGAGCAGGCCTCAAGGATGTATTCGAATGCCCGTTGAGGTGGGAAAGCAACGAGTGAGAGCAATACAGGTGTCACCGTTGCAAAGCTTACCGTATGCAGAAGAGATCCAGCAGCATCTTTCAGTCCTGGCTCTTCGCCTGTGGGAGCAGAGTCCAATCATTCGTGCACTGAAAATTGGGCAGCCGGACGGCCTGGAGCAGGCATCGAGGATGTATTCAAATGCACTTTGAGGTGGGAAAGCAAGGAGTGAGAGCAATACAGGTGACACCTTTGCGAAGCTTACCATGTGCAGAAGAGATCCAGCAGCATCATTCATTTGTGGCTCTTCGCCTGTGGGAGCAGAGTCCAATCATTCGTGCACTGAAAACTGGGCTGCCGGACGGCCTGGAGCTGGCATCAAGGATGTATTCAAATGCACTTTGAGGTGGGAAATCAAGGAGTGAGAGCAATACAGGTGGCACCGTTGCGAAGCTTACCGTGTGCAGGAGAGGTCCAGCAGCAACTTTCAGTCCTGGCTCTTCGCCTGTCGGAGCGGAGTCCAAACATTCGTGCCCTGAAACCTGGGCAGCCGGCCAGCCTGGAGCAGGCATCAAGGATGTATTCAAATGCACTTTGAGGTGGGAAAGCAAGGAGTGAGAGCAATACAGGTGGCACCATTGCGAAGCTTGCCGTGTGCAGAAGAGATCCAGCAGCATGTTTTAGCACTGGCTCTTCCCTGTGGCAGCAGAGTCCAATCATTCGTGCAATGAAAACTGGGCAGCCGGACGGCCTGGAGCAGGCATCAAGGATGTATTCAAATGCACTTTGAGGTTGGAAACAAGGAGTGAGACCAATGCAGGTGGCAACTTTTCGAAGCTTACCATGTGCAGAAGAGGTCCAGCAGCACTTTCATTCCTGGCCCTCTCCCTGTGGTAGGAGAGTCCAATCATTCGTGCACTAAAAACTGGGCAGCCGGACGGCCTGGAGCAGGCATCAAGGATGTATTCAAATGCCCTTTGAGGTCGGAAAGCAAGGAGTGAGAGCAATACAGGTGGCACCGTTGTGAAGTTTACCGCGTGCAGAAGAGGTCCAGCAGCATCTTTCAGTCCTGGCACTTCGCCTGTGGGAGCAGAGTGCAATCATTCGTGCACTGAAAACTTGGCAGCCGGCCAGCCTGGAGCAGGCATCAAGGATGTATTCAAATGCACTTTGAGGTGGGAAAGCAAGGAGTGAGAGCAATACAGGTGGCACCGTTGCAAAGCTTTCCGTGTGCAGAAGAGGTCCAGCAGCATCTTTCAGTCCTGGCACTTCGCCTGTGGCAGCACAGTCCAATCATTCGTGCACTGAAAACTGGGCAGCAGGACGGCCTGGAGCAGGCATCAAGGATGTATTCAAATGCCCTTTGAGGTGGGAAAGCTAGGAGTGAGAGCAATAAAGGTGGCACCTTAGCGAAGCTTACCATCTGCAGAGGAGATCCAGCAGCACTTTTCATTCCTGGCCCTTTCCCTGTGGAAGCAGAGTGCAATCATTCGTGCACTGAAAACTGGGCGGCCGGACGGCCTGGAGCAGGCATCAAGGATGTATTCAAATGCCCTTTGAGGTGGGAAAGCAACGAGTGAGAGCAATACAGGTGTTACCGTTTCAAAGCTTACCGTATGCAGAAGAGATCCAGCAGCATCTTTCAGTCCTGGCACTTCGCCTGTGGGAGCAGAGTGCAATCATTCGTGCACTGAAAACTTGGCAGCCGGCCAGCCTGGAGCAGGCATCAAGGATGTATTCAAATGCACTTTGAGGTGGGAAAGCAAGGAGTGAGAGCAATACAGGTGGCACCGTTGCGAAGTTTGCCGCGTGCAGAAGAGGTCCAGCAGCATCTTTCAGTCCTGGCTCTTCGCCTGTGGGAGCAGTGACCAATCATTCGTGCACTAAAAATTGGGCAGCCGGACGGCCTGGAGCAGGCATCAAGGATGTATTCAAATGCACTTTGAGGTGGGAAAGCAAGGAGTGAGAGCAATACAGGTGGCACCTTTGCGAAGCTTACCGTGTGCAGAAGAGATCCAGCAGCATCATTCATTTGTGGCTCTTCGCCTGTGGGAGCAGAGTCCAATCATTCGTGCACTGAAAACTGGGCAGCCGGACGGCCTGGAGCAGGCATCAAGGATGTATTCAAATGCACTTTGAGGTGGGAAATCAAGGAGTGAGAGCAATACAGGTGTCACCGTTGCGAAGCTTACCGTGTGCAGGAGAGGTCCAGCAGCAACTTTCAGTCCTGGCTCTTCGCCTGTCGGAGCGGAGTCCAAACATTCGTGCCCTGAAACCTGGGCAGCCGGCCAGCCTGGAGCAGGCATCAAGGATGTATTCAAATGCACTTTGAGGTGGGAAAGCAAGGAGTGAGAGCAATACAGGTGGCACCGTTGCAAAGCTTACCATGTGCAGGAGAGGTTCAGAAGCATCTTTCAGTCCTGGCTCTTCGCCTGTGGGAGCAGAGTCCAATCATTCGTGCACTGAAAACTGGGCAGCTGGACGGCCTGGAGCAGGCATCAAGGATGTATTCAAATGCACTTTGAGGTGGGAAACAAGGACTGAGACCAATGCAGGTGGCACCGTTGCGAAGCTTGCCGTGTGCAGAACAGATCCAGCAGCATGTTTTAGCACTGGCTCTTCCCTGTGGCAGCAGAGTCCAATCATTCGTGCAATGAAAACTGGGCAGCCGGACGGCCTGGAGCAGGCATCAAGGATGTATTCAAATGCACTTTGAGGTAGGAAACAAGGAGTGAGACCAATGCAGGTGGCACCTTTTCGAAGCTTACCATGTGCAGAAGAGGTCCATCAGCACTTTTCATTCCTGGCCCTCTCCCTGTGGTAGGAGAGTCCAATCATTCGTGCACTAAAAACTGGGCGGCCGGACGGCCTGGAGCAGGCATCAAGGATGTATTCAAATGCCCGTTGAGGTGGGAAAGCAACGAGTGAGAGCAATAGAGGTGGCACCGTTGCAAAGCTTTCTGTGTGCAGAAGAGGTCCAGCAGCATGTTTTAGCACTGGCTCTTCGCCTGTGGCAGCAGAGTCCAATCATTCGTGCACTGAAAACTGGGCAGCCGGACGGCATGGAGCAGGCATCAAGGATGTATTCAAATGCACTTTGAGGTTGGAAACAAGGAGTGAGACCAATGCAGGTGGCAACTTTGCAAAGCTTACCATGTGCAGAAGAGGTCCAGCAGCACTTTTCATTCCTGGCTCTTTCCCTGTGGAAGCAGAGTGCAATCATTCGTGCACTGAAAACTGGGCGGCCGGACGGCCTGGAGCAGGCATCAAGGATGTATTCAAATGCCCTTTGAGGTGGGAAAGCAAGGAGTGAGAGCAATACAGGTGGCACGTTTGCGAAGCTTACAATGTGTAGAAGAGATCCAGCAGCCTCTTTCAGTCCTGGCACTTCGCCTGTGGCAGCACAGTCCAATCATTCGTGCACTGAAAACTGGGCAGCCGGATTGCCTGTAGCAGGCATCAAGGATGTATTCAAATGCACTTTGAGGTGGGAAACAAGGAGTGAGATCAATACAGGTGGCACCTTTGCGAAGCTTACCATGTGCAGAGGAGATCCAGCAGCATCATTCATTTGTGGCTCTTTGCCTGTGGGAGCAGAGTCCAATCATTCGTGCACCGAAAACTGGGCAGCCGGACGGCCTGGAGCAGGCATCAAGGATGTATTCAAATGCACTTTGAGGTGGGAAAGAAATGACTGAGAGCAATACAGGTGGCACCGTTGCGAAGCTTACCATGTGCAGAAGAGGTTCAGAAGCATCTTTCAGTCCTGGCTCTTCGCCTGTGGGAGCAGAGTCCAATCATTCGTGCACTGAAAACTGGGCAGCCGGACGGCCTGGAGCAGGCATCAAGGATGTATTCAAATGCACTTTGAGGTGGGAAAGCAAGGAGTGAGAGCAATACAGGTGGCACCTTTGCGAAGCTTACCATGTGCAGATGAGATCCAGCAGCATCATTCATTTGTGGCTCTTTGCCTGTGGGAGCAGAGTCCAATCATTCGTGCACCGAAAACTGGGCAGCCGGACGGCCAGGGGCAGGCATCAAGGATGTATTCAAATGCACTTTGAGGTGGGAAAGAAATGACTGAGAGCAATACAGGTGGCACCGTTGCGAAGCTTACCGTGTGCAGAACATATCCAGCAGCATGTTTTAGCACTGGCTCTTCGCCTGTGGCAGCAGAGTCCAATCATTCGTGCACTGAAAACTGGGCAGCCGGACGGCATGGAGCAGGCATCAAGGATGTATTCACATGCACTTTGAGGTTGGAAAAAAGGAGTGAGACCAATGCAGGTGGCAACTTTGCAAAGCTTACCATGTGCAGAAGAGGTCCAGCAGCACTTTTCATTCCTGGCCCTTTCCCTGTAGAAGCAGAGTGCAATCATTCGTGCACTGAAAACTGGGCGGCCGGACGGCCTGGAGCAGGCATCAAGGATGTATTCAAATGCCCGTTGAGGTGGGAAAGCAACGAGTGAGAGCAATACAGGTGGCACCGTTGCAAAGCTTTCCGTGTGCAGAAGAGGTCCAGCAGCATCTTTCAGTCCTGGCTCTTCGCCTGTGTAAGCAGAGTCCAATCATTCGTGCACTGAAAACTGGGCAGCAGGACGGCCTGGAGCAGGCATCAAGGATGTATTCAAATGCCCTTTGAGGTGGGAAAGCAAGGAGTGAGAGCAATAAAGGTGGCACCTTTGCGAAGCTTACCATGTGCAGAGGAGATCCAGCAGCATCATTCATTTGTGGCTCTTTGCCTGTGGGAGCAGAGTCCAATCATTCGTGCACTGAAAACTGGGCAGCCGGACGGCCTGGAGCAGGCATCAAGGATGTATTCAAATGCACTTTGAGGTGGGAAATCAAGGAGTGAGAGCAATACAGGTGGCACCGTTGCGAAGCTTACCGTGTGCAGGAGAGGTCCAGCAGCAACTTTCAGTCCTGGCTCTTCGCCTGTCGGAGCGGAGTCCAAACATTCGTGCCCTGAAACCTGGGCAGCCGGCCAGCCCGGAGCAGGCATCAAGGATGTATTCAAATGCACTTTGAGGTGGGAAAGCAAGGACTGAGAGCAATACAGGTGGCACCGTTGCGAAGCTTACCATGTGCAGGAGAGGTTCAGAAGCATCTCTCAGTCCTGGCTCTTCGCCTGTGGGAGCAGAGTAAAATCATTCCTGCACTGAAAACTGGGCAGCCGGACGGCCTGGAGCAGGCATCAAGGATGTATTCAAATGCACTTTGAGGTGGAAAAGCAAGGAGTGAGAGCAATACAGGTGGCACCTTTGCGAAGCTTACCATGTGCAGAAGAGATCCAGCAGCATCATTCATTTGTGGCTCTTCGCCTGTGGGAGCAGAGTCCAATCATTCTTGCACTGAAACCTGGGCAGCCGGACGGCCAGGGGCAGGCATCAAGGATGTATTCAAATGCACTTTGAGGTGGGAAACAAGGAGTGAGACCAATGCAGGTGGCACCGTTTCGAAGCTTACCGTGTGCAGAAGAGATCCAGCAGCATCTTTCAGTCCTGGCACTTCGCCTGTGGGAGCAGAGTCCAATCATTCGTGCACCGAAAACTGGGCAGCCGGACGGCCAGGGGCAGGCATCAAGGATGTATTCAAATGCACTTTGAGGTGGGAAAGAAATGACTGAGAGCAATACAGGTGGCACCGTTGCGAAGCTTACCGTGTGCAGAACATATCCAGCAGCATGTTTTAGCACTGGCTCTTCGCCTGTGGCAGCAGAGTCCAATCATTCGTGCACTGAAAACTGGGCAGCCGGACGGCATGGAGCAGGCATCAAGGATGTATTCAAATGCACTTTGAGGTTGGAAAAAAGGAGTGAGACCAATGCAGGTGGCAACTTTGCAAAGCTTACCATGTGCAGAAGAGGTCCAGCAGCACTTTTCATTCCTGGCCCTTTCCCTGTAGAAGCAGAGTGCAATCATTCGTGCACTGAAAACTGGGCGGCCGGACGGCCTGGAGCAGGCATCAAGGATGTATTCAAATGCCCGTTGAGGTGGGAAAGCAACGAGTGAGAGCAATACAGGTGGCACCGTTGCAAAGCTTACCGTATGCAGAAGAGATCCAGCAGCATCTTTCAGTCCTGGCTCTTCGCCTGTGGGAGCAGAGTCCAATCATTCGTGCACTGAAAATTGGGCAGCCGGACGGCCTGGAGCAGGCGTCAAGGATGTATTCAAATTCACTTTGAGGTGGGAAAGCAAGGAGTGAGAGCAATACAGGTGGCACCGTTGCGAAGCTTACCATGTGCAGAAGAGATCCAGCAGCATCATTCATTTGTGGCTCTTCGCCTGCGGGAGCAGAGTCCAATCATTCGTGCACTGAAAACTGGGCAGCCGGACGGCCAGGGGCAGGCATCAAGGATGTATTCAAATGCACTTTGAGGTGGGAAACAAGGAGTGAGACCAATGCAGGTGGCACCGTTTCGAAGCTTACCGTGTGCAGAAGAGATCCAGCAGCATCTTTCAGTCCTGGCACTTCGCCTGTGGCAGCAGAGTCCAATCATTCGTGCACTGAAAACTGGGCAGCCGGCCAGCCTGGAGCAGGCATCAAGGATGTATTCAAATGCCCTTTGAGGTGGGAAAGCAAGAAGTGAGAGCAATACAGGTGGCACCGTTGCAAAGATTTCTGTGTGCAGAAGAGATCCAGCAGCATCTTTCAGTCCTGGCTCTTCGCCTGTGTAAGCAGAGTCCAATCATTCGTGCACTGAAAACTGGGCAGCAGGACGGCCTGGAGCAGGCATCAAGGATGTATTCAAATGCACTTTGAGGTGGGAAAGCAACGAGTGAGAGCAATACAGGTGGCACCGTTGCGAAGCTTACCGTGTGCAGGAGAGGTCCAGCAGCAACTTTCAGTCCTGGCTCTTCGCCTGTCGGAGCGGAGTCCAATCATTCGTGCACTGAAAATTGGGCAGCCGGACGGCCTGGAGCAGGCATCAAGGATGTATTCAAATGCACTTTGAGGTGGGAAAGCAAGGAGTGAGAGCAATACAGGTGGCACCTTTGCGAAGCTTACCATGTGCAGAAGAGATCCAGCAGCATCATTCATTTGTGGCTCTTCGCCTGTGGGAGCAGAGTCCAATCATTCGTGCACTGAAAACTGGGCAGCCGGACGGCCTGGAGCAGGCATCAAGGATGTATTCAAATGCACTTTGAGGTGGGAAATCAAGGAGTGAGAGCAATACAGGTGGCACCGTTGCGAAGCTTACCGTGTGCAGGAGAGGTCCAGCAGCAACTTTCAGTCCTGGCTCTTCGCCTGTCGGAGCGGAGTCCAAACATTCGTGCCCTGAAACCTGGGCAGCCGGCCAGCCCGGAGCAGGCATCAAGGATGTATTCAAATGCACTTTGAGGTGGGAAAGCAAGGACTGAGAGCAATACAGGTGGCACCGTTGCGAAGCTTACCATGTGCAGGAGAGGTTCAGAAGCATCTCTCAGTCCTGGCTCTTCGCCTGTGGGAGCAGAGTAAAATCATTCCTGCACTGAAAACTGGGCAGCCTTACGGCCTGGAGCAGGCATCAAGGATGTATTCAAATGCACTTTGAGGTGGAAAAGCAAGGAGTGAGAGCAATACAGGTGGCACCTTTGCGAAGCTTACCATGTGCAGAAGAGATCCAGCAGCATCATTCATTTGTGGCTCTTCGCCTGTGGGAGCAGAGTCCAATCATTCGTGCACTGAAAACTGGGCAGCCGGACGGCCTGGAGCAGGCATCAAGGATGTATTCAAATGCACTTTGAGGTGGAAACAAGGAGTGAGACCAATGCAGGTGGCACCGTTTCGAAGCTTACCGTGTGCAGAAGAGATCCAGCAGCATCTTTCAGTCCTGGCACTTCACCTGTGGCAGCAGAGTCCAATCATTCGTGCACTGAAAACTGGGCAGCCGGCCAGCCTGGAGCAGGCATCAAGGATGTATTCAAATGCCCTTTGAGGTGGGAAAGCAAGAAGTGAGAGCAATACAGGTGGCACCGTTGCAAAGATTTCTGTGTGCAGAAGAGGTCCAGCAGCATCTTTCAGTCCTGGCTCTTCGCCTGTGTAAGCAGAGTCCAATCATTCGTGCACTGAAAACTGGGCAGCAGGACGGCCTGGAGCAGGCATCAAGGATGTATTCAAATGCACTTTGAGGTGGGAAAGCAAGGAGTGAGAGCAATACAGGTGGCACCGTTGCGAAGCTTACCGTGTGCAGGAGAGGTCCAGCAGCAACTTTCAGTCCTGGCTCTTCGCCTGTCGGAGCGGAGTCCAATCATTCGTGCACTGAAAATTGGGCAGCCGGACGGCCTGGAGCAGGCATCAAGGATGTATTCAAATGCACTTTGAGGTGGGAAACAAGGAGTGAGACCAATGCAGGTGGCACCGTTGCGAAGCTTACAGTGTGCAGAACAGATCCAGCAGCATGTTTTAGCACTGGCCCTTCGCCTGTGGCAGGACAGTCCAATCATTCGTGCACTGAAAATTGGGCAGCTGGACAGCCTGGAGCAGGCATCAAGGATGTATTCAAATGCACTTTGAGGTTGGAAAGAAGGAGTGAGACCAATGCAGGTGGCACCGTTGCAAAGCTTACCATGTGCAGAAGAGGTCCAGCAGCACTTTTCATTCCTGGCCCTTTCCCTGTGGAAGCAGAGTGCAATTATTCGTGCACTGAAAACTGGGCAGCCTTACGGCATGGAGCAGGCATCAAGGATGTATTCAGATGCACTTTGAGTTGGGAAACAAGGAGTGAGACCAATGCAGGTGGCACCGTTGCGAAGCTTACCCTATGCAGAAGAGATCCAGCAGCATCTTTCAGTCCTGGCACTTCGCCTGTGGCAGCAGAGTCCAATCATTCGTGCACTGAAAACTGGGCAGCCGGCCAGCCTGGAGCAGGCATCAAGGATGTATTCAAATGCCCTTTGAGGTGGGAAAGCAAGAAGTGAGAGCAATACAGGTGGCACCGTTGCAAAGATTTCTGTGTGCAGAAGAGGTCCAGCAGCATCTTTCAGTCCTGGCTCTTCGCCTGTGTAAGCAGAGTCCAATCATTCGTGCACTGAAAACTGGGCAGCAGGACGGCCTGGAGCAGGCATCAAGGATGTATTCAAATGCACTTTGAGGTGGGAAAGCAAGGAGTGAGAGCAATACAGGTGGCACCGTTGCGAAGCTTACCGTGTGCAGGAGAGGTCCAGCAGCAACTTTCAGTCCTGGCTCTTCGCCTGTCGGAGCGGAGTCCAATCATTCGTGCACTGAAAATTGGGCAGCCGGACGGCCTGGGGCAGGCATCAAGGATGTATTCAAATGCACTTTGAGGTGGGAAACAAGGAGTGAGACCAATGCAGGTGGCACCGTTGCAAAGCTTGCCGTGTGCAGAACAGATCCAGCAGCATGTTTAAGCACTGGCTCTTCCCTGTGGCAGCAGAGTCCAATCATTCGTGCAATGAAAACTGGGCAGCCGGACGGCCTGGAGCAGGCATCAAGGATGTATTCAAATGCACTTTGAGTTTGGAAACAAGGAGTGAGACCAATGCAGGTGGCAACTTTTCGAAGCTTACCATGTGCAGAAGAGGTCCAGCAGCACTTTTCATTCCTGGCCCTCTCCCTGTGGTAGGAGAGTCCAATCATTCGTGCACTAAAAACTGGGCAGCCGGACGGCCTGGAGCAGGCATCAAGGATGTATTCATATGCACTTTGAGGTGGGAAAGCAAGGAGTGAGAGCAATACAGGTGGCACCTTTGCGAAGCTTACCATGTGCAGACGAGATCCAGCAGCATCATTCATTTGTGGCTCTTCGCCTGTGGGAGCAGAGTCCAATCATTCGTGCACTGAAAACTGGGCAGCCGGACGGCCTGGAGCAGGCATCAAGGATGTATTCAAATGCACTTTGAGGTGGGAAATCAAGGAGTGAGAGCAATACAGGTGGCACCGTTGCGAAGCTTACCGTGTGCAGGAGAATTCCAGCAGCAACTTTCAGTCCTGGCTCTTCGCCTGTCGGAGCGGAGTCCAAACATTCGTGCCCTGAAACCTGGGCAGCCGGCCAGCCCGGAGCAGGCATCAAGGATGTATTCAAATGCACTTTGAGGTGGGAAAGCAAGGACTGAGAGCAATACAGGTGGCACCGTTGCGAAGCTTACCATGTGCAGGAGAGGTTCAGAAGCATCTCTCAGTCCTGGCTCTTCGCCTGTGGGAGCAGAGTAAAATCATTCCTGCACTGAAAACTGGGCTGCCTTACGGCCTGGAGCAGGCATCAAGGATGTATTCAAATGCACTTTGAGGTGGAAAAGCAAGGAGTGAGAGCAATACAGTTGGCACCTTTGCGAAGCTTACCATGTGCAGAAGAGATCCAGCAGCATCATTCATTTGTGGCTCTTCGCCTGTGGGAGCAGAGTCCAATCATTCGTGCACTGAAAACTGGGCAGCCGGACGGCCTGGGGCAGGCATCAAGGATGTATTCAAATGCACTTTGAGGTGGGAAACAAGGAGTGAGACCAATGCAGGTGGCACCGTTTCGAAGCTTACCGTGTGCAGAAGAGATCCAGCAGCATCTTTCAGGCCTGGCACTTCACCTGTGGCAGCAGAGTCCAATCATTCGTGCACTGAAAACTGGGCAGCCGGCCAGCCTGGAGCAGGCATCAAGGATGTATTCAAATGCCCTTTGAGGTGGGAAAGCAAGAAGTGAGAGCAATACAGGTGGCACCGTTGCAAAGATTTCTGTGTGCAGAAGAGGTCCAGCAGCATCTTTCAGTCCTGGCTCTTCGCCTGTGTAAGCAGAGTCCAATCATTCGTGCACTGAAAACTGGGCAGCCGGACGGCCTGGAGCAGGCATCAAGGATGTATTCAAATGCACTTTGAGGTGGGAAAGCAAGGAGTGAGAGCAATACAGGTGGCACCGTTGCGAAGCTTACCGTGTGCAGGAGAGGTCCAGCAGCAACTTTCAGTCCTGGCTCTTCGCCTGTCGGAGCGGAGTCCAATCATTCGTGCACTGAAAATTGGGCAGCCGGCCAGCCTGGAGCAGGCATCAAGGATGTATTCAAATGCACTTTGAGGTGGGAAACAAGGAGTGAGACCAATGCAGGTGGCACCGTTGCGAAGCTTACAGTGTGCAGAACAGATCCAGCAGCATGTTTTAGCAGTGGCTCTTCGCCTGTGGCAGGACAGTCCAATCATTCGTGCACTGAAAATTGGGCAGCTGGACAGCCTGGAGCAGGCATCAAGGATGTATTCAAATGCACTTTGAGGTTGGAAAGAAGGAGTGAGACCAATGCAGGTGGCACCGTTGCAAAGCTTACCATGTGCAGAAGAGGTCCAGCAGCACTTTTCATTCCTGGCCCTTTCCCTGTGGAAGCAGAGTGCAATTATTCGTGCACTGAAAACTGGGCAGCCTTACGGCATGGAGCAGGCATCAAGGATGTATTCAAATGCACTTTGAGTTGGGAAACAAGGAGTGAGACCAATGCAGGTGGCACCGTTGCGAAGCTTACCCTATGCAGAAGAGATCCAGCAGCATCTTTCAGTCCTGGCACTTCGCCTGTGGCAGCAGAGTCCAATCATTCGTGCACTGAAAACTGGGCAGCCGGCCAGCCTGGAGCAGGCATCAAGGATGTATTCAAATGCCCTTTGAGGTGGGAAAGCAAGAAGTGAGAGCAATACAGGTGGCACCGTTGCAAAGATTTCTGTGTGCAGAAGAGGTCCAGCAGCATCTTTCAGTCCTGGCTCTTCGCCTGTGTAAGCAGAGTCCAATCATTCGTGCACTGAAAACTGGGCAGCAGGACGGCCTGGAGCAGGCATCAAGGATGTATTCAAATGCACTTTGAGGTGGGAAAGCAAGGAGTGAGAGCAATACAGGTGGCACCGTTGCGAAGCTTACCGTGTGCAGGAGAGGTCCAGCAGCAACTTTCAGTCCTGGCTCTTCGCCTGTCGGGGCGGAGTCCAATCATTCGTGCACTGAAAATTGGGCAGCCGGACGGCCTGGGGCAGGCATCAAGGATGTATTCAAATGCACTTTGAGGTGGGAAACAAGGAGTGAGACCAATGCAGGTGGCACCGTTGCAAAGCTTGCCGTGTGCAGAACAGATCCAGCAGCATGTTTAAGCACTGGCTCTTCCCTGTGGCAGCAGAGTCCAATCATTCGTGCAATGAAAACTGGGCAGCCGGACGGCCTGGAGCAGGCATCAAGGATGTATTCAAATGCACTTTGAGGTTGGAAACAAGGAGTGAGACCAATGCAGGTGGCAACTTTTCGAAGCTTACCATGTGCAGAAGAGGTCCAGCAGCACTTTTCATTCCTGGCCCTCTCCCTGTGGTAGGAGAGTCCAATCATTCGTGCACTAAAAACTGGGCAGCCGGACGGCCTGGAGCAGGCATCAAGGATGTATTCAAATGCACTTTGAGGTGGGAAAGCAAGGAGTGAGAGCAATACAGGTGGCACCTTTTCGTAGCTTACCATGCGCAGAAGAGATCCAGCAGCATCATTCATTTGTGGCTCTTCGCCTGTGGGAGCAGAGTGCAATCATTCGTGCACTGAAAACTGGGCAGCCTTACGGCCTGGAGCGGGCATCAAGGATGTATTCAAATGCACTTTGAGGTGGGAAACAAGGAGTGAGACCAATGCAGGTGGCACCGTTTCGAAGCTTACCATGTGCAGAAGAGATCCAGCAGCATCTTTCTCTCCTGGCACTTCGCCTGTGGGAGCAGAGTGCAATCATTCGTGCACTGAAAACTTGGCAGCCGGCCAGCCTGGAGCAGGCATCAAGGATGTATTCAAATGCCCTTGGAGGTGGGAAAGCAAGGAGTGAGAGCAATGCAGGTGGCAACTTTGCAAAGCTTACCATGTGCACAAGAGGTCCAGCAGCACTTTTCATTCCTGGCCCTTTCCCTGTGGAAGCAGAGTGCAATCATTCGTGCACTGAAAACTGGGCGGCCGGACGGCCTGGAGCAGGCATCAAGGATGTATTCAAATGCCCGTTGAGGTGGGAAAGCAAGGAGTGAGAGCAATACAGGTGGCACCGTTGCAAAGCTTTCCGTGTGCAGAAGAGGTCCAGCAGCATCTTTCAGTCCTGGCACTTCGCCTGTGGCAGCACAGTCCAATCATTCGTGCACTGAAAACTGGGCAGCAGGACGGCCTGGAGCAGGCATCAAGGATGTATTCAAATGCCCTTTGAGGTGGGAAAGCAAGGAGTGAGAGCAATAAGGGTGGCACCTTTGCGAAGCTTACCATGTGCAGAGGAGATCCAGCAGCATCATTCATTTGTGGCTCTTTGCCTGTGGGAGCAGAGTCCAATCATTCGTGCACCGAAAACAGGGCAGCCGGACGGCCTGGGGCAGGCATCAAGGATGTATTCAAATGCACTTTGAGGTGGGAAAGAAATGACTGAGAGCAATACAGGTGGCACCGTTACGAAGCTTACCGTGTGCAGAAGAGATCCAGCAGCATGTTTTAGCACTGGCTCTTCGCCTGTGGCAGCAGAGTCCAATCATTCGTGCACTGAAAACTGGGCAGCCGGACGGCCTGGAGCAGGCATCGAGGATGTATTCAAATGCACTTTGAGGTTGGAAACAAGGAGTGAGACCAATGCAGGTGGCAACTTTGCAAAGCTTACCATGTGCAGAAGAGGTCCAGCAGCACTTTTCATTCCTGGCCCTTTCCCTGTGGAAGCAGAGTCCAATCATTCGTGCACTGAAAACTGGGCAGCCGGACGGCCTGGAGCAGGCATCAAGGATGTATTCAAATGCACTTTGAGGTGGGAAATCAAGGAGTGAGAGCAATACAGGTGGCACCGTTGCGAAGCTTACCGTGTGCAAGAGAGGTCCAGCAGCAACTTTCAGTCCTTGCTCTTCGCCTGTCGGAGCGGAGTCCAAACATTCGTGCCCTGAAACCTGGGCAGCCGGCCAGCCTGGAGCAGGCATCAAGGATGTACTCAAATGCACTTTGAGGTGGGAAAGCAAGGAGTGAGAGCAATACAGGTGGCACCGTTGCGAAGCTTACCGTGTGCAGAAGAGATCCAGCAGCATCATTCATTTGTGGCTCTTCGCCTGTGGGAGCAGAGTGCAATCATTCGTGCACTGAAAACTGGGCAGCCGGACGGCCTGGAGCAGGCATCAAGGATGTATTCAAATGCACTTTGAGGTTAGAAACAAGGAGTGAGACCAATGCAGGTGGCACCTTTTCGAAGCTTACCATGTGCAGAAGAGGTCCAGCAGCACTTTTCATTCCTGGCCCTCTCCCTGTGGTAGGAGAGTCCAATCATTCGTGCACTAAAACCTGGGCAGCCGGACGGCCTGGAGCAGGCATCAAGGATGTATTCAAATGCACTTTGAGGTGGGAAAGCAAGGAGTGAGAGCAATACAGGTGGCACCTTTTCGTAGCTTACCATGTGCAGAAGAGATCCAGCAGCATCATTCATTTGTGGCTCTTCGCCTGTGGGAGCAGAGTCCAATCATTCGTGCACTGAAAACTGGGCAGCCTTACGGCCTGGAGCGGGCATCAAGGATGTATTCAAATGCACTTTGAGGTGGGAAACAAGGAGTGAGACCAATGCAGGTGGCACCGTTTCGAAGCTTACCATGTGCAGAAGAGATCCAGCAGCATCTTTCTCTCCTGGCACTTCGCCTGTGGGATCAGAGTGCAATCATTCGTGCACTGAAAACTTGGCAGCCGGCCAGCCTGGAGCAGGCATCAAGGATGTATTCAAATGCCCTTGGAGGTGGGAAAGCAAGGAGTGAGAGCAATACAGGTGGCACCGTTGCAAAGCTTTCCGTGTGCAGAAGAGGTCCAGCAGCATCTTTCAGTCCTGGCACTTCGCCTGTGGCAGCACAGTCCAATCATTCGTGCACTGAAAACTGGGCAGCAGGACGGCCTGGAGCAGGCATCAAGGATGTATTCAAATGCCCTTTGAGGTGGGAAAGCAAGGAGTGAGAGCAATAAAAGTGGCACCTTTGCGAAGCTTACCATGTGCAGAGGAGATCCAGCAGCATCATTCATTTGTGGCTCTTTGCCTGTGGGAGCAGAGTCCAATCATTCGTGCACCGAAAATAGGGCAGCCGGACGGCCTGGGGCAGGCATCAAGGATGTATTCAAATGCACTTTGAGGTGGGAAAGAAATGACTGAGAGCAATACAGGTGGCACCGTTGCAAAGCTTACCGTGTGCAGAACAGATCCAGCAGCATGTTTTAGCACTGGCTCTTCGCCTGTGGCAGCAGAGTCCAATCATTCGTGCACTGAAAACTGGGCAGCCGGACGGCCTGGAGCAGGTATCAAGGATGTATTCAAATGCACTTTGAGGTTGGAAACAAGGAGTGAGACCAATGCAGGTGGCAACTTTGCAAAGCTTACCATGTGCAGAAGAGGTCCAGCAGCACTTTTCATTCCTGGCCCTTTCCCTGTGGAAGCAGAGTCCAATCATTCGTGCACTGAAAATTGGGCAGCCGGACGGCCTGGAGCAGGCATCAAGGATGTATTCAAATGCACTTTGAGGTGGGAAAGCAAGGAGTGAGAGCAATACAGGTGGCACCGTTGCGAAGCTTACCATGTGCAGGAGAGGTTCAGCAGCATCTTTCAGTCCTGGCTCTTCGCCTGTGGGAGCAGAGTCCAATCATTCGTGCACTGAAAACTGGGCAGCCGGACGGCCTGGAGCAGGCATCAAGGATGTATTCAAATGCACTTTGAGGTGGGAAACAAGGACTGAGACCAATGCAGGTGTCACCGTTGCGAAGCTTGCCGTGTGCAGAACAGATCCAGCAGCATGTTTTAGCACTGGCTCTTCCCTGTGGCAGCAGAGTCCAATCACTCGTGCAATGAAAACTGGGCAGCCGGACGGCCTGGAGCAGGCATCAAGGATGTATTCAAATGCCCTTTGAGGTTGGAAACAAGGAGTGAGACCGATGCAGGTGGCACCTTTTCGAAGCTTACCATGTGCAGAAGAGGTCCAGCAGCACTTTTCATTCCTGGCCCTCTCCCTGTGGTAGGAGAGTCCAATCATTCGTGCACTAAAAACTGGGCAGCCGGACGGCCTAGAGCAGGCATCAAGGATGTATTCAAATGCACTTTGAGGTGGGAAAGCGAGGAGGGAGAGCAATGCAGGTGGCACCGTTTCGAAGCTAACCGTGTGCAGAAGAGATCCAGAAGCATCTTTCACTCCTGGCCCTTCGCTTGTGGGAGCAGAGTCCAATCATTCGTGCACTGAAAATTGGGCAGCCGGATGGCCTGGAGCAGGCATCAAGGATGTATTCAAATGCACTTTGAGGTGGGAAAGCAAGGAGTGAGAGCAATACAGGTGGCACCTTTGCGAAGCTTACCATGTGCAGAAGAGATCCAGCAGCATCATTCATTTGTGGCTCTTCGCCTGTGGGAGCAGAGTCCAATCATTCGTGCACTGAAAACTGGGCAGCCGGACGGCCTGGAGCAGGCATCAAGGATGTATTCAAATGCACTTTGAGGTGGGAAATCAAGGAGTGAGAGCAATACAGGTGGCACCGTTGCGAAGCTTACCTTGTGCAAGAGAGGTCCAGCAGCAACTTTCAGTCCTGGCTCTTCGCCTGTCGGAGCGGAGTCCAAACATTCGTGCCCTGAAACCTGGGCAGCCGGCCAGCCTGGAGCAGGCATCAAGGATGTACTCAAATGCACTTTGAGGTGGGAAAGCAAGGAGTGAGAGCAATACAGGTGGCACAGTTGCGAAGCTTACCATGTGCAGGAGAGGTTCAGAAGCATCTTTCAGTCCTGGCTCTTCGCCTGTGGGAGCAGAGTCCAATCATTCGTGCACTGAAAACTGGGCAGCCGGACGGCCTGGAGCAGGCATCAAGGATGTATTCAAATGCACTTTGAGGTTGGAAACAAGGAGTGAGACCAATGCAGGTGGCACCTTTTCGAAGCTTACCATGTGCAGAAGAGGTCCAGCAGCACTTTTCATTCCTGGCCCTCTCCCTGTGGTAGGAGAGTCCAATCATTCGTGCACTAAAAACTGGGCAGCCGGACGGCCTGGAGCAGGCATCAAGGATGTATTCAAATGCACTTTGAGGTGGGAAAGCAAGGAGTGAGAGCAATACAGGTGGCACCTTTGCGAAGCTTACCATGTGCAGAAGAGATCCAGCAGCATCATTCATTTGTGGCTCTTCGCCTGTGGGAGCAGAGTCCAATCATTCGTGCACTGAAAACTGGGCAGCCTTACGGCCTGGAGCGGGCATCAAGGATGTATTCAAATGCACTTTGAGGTGGGAAACAAGGAGTGAGACCAATGCAGGTGGCACCGTTTCGAAGCTAACCGTGTGCAGAAGAGATCCAGCAGCATCTTTCAGTCCTGGCACTTCGCTTGTGGGAGCAGAGTGCAATCATTCGTGCACTGAAAACTTGGCAGCCGGCCAGCCTGGAGCAGGCATCAAGGATGTATTCAAATGCCCTTGGAGGTGGGAAAGCAAGGAGTGAGAGCAATACAGGTGGCACCGTTGCAAAGCTTTCCGTGTGCAGAAGAGGTCCAGCAGCATCTTTCAGTCCTGGCACTTCGCCTGTGGCAGCACAGTCCAATCATTCGTGCACTGAAAACTGGGCAGCAGGATGGCCTGGAGCAGGCATCAAGGATGTATTCAAATGCCCTTTGAGGTGGGAAAGCAAGGAGTGAGAGCAATAAAGGTGGCACCTTTGCGAAGCTTACCATGTGCAGAGGAGATCCAGCAGCATCATTCATTTGTGGCTCTTTGCCTGTGGGAGCAGAGTCCAATCATTCGTGCACCGAAAACTGGGCAGCCGGACGGCCTGGAGCAGGCATCAAGGATGTATTCAAATGCACTTTGAGGTGGGAAAGAAATGACTGAGAGCAATACAGGTGGCACCGTTACGAAGCTTACCGTGTGCAGAACAGATCCAGCATCATGTTTTAGCACTGGCTCTTCGCCTGTGGCAGCAGAGTCCAATCATTCGTGCACTGAAAACTGGGCAGCCGGACGGCATGGAGCAGGCATCAAGGATGTATTCAAATGCACTTTGAGGTTGGAAACAAGGAGTGAGACCAATGCAGGTGGCAACTTTGCAAAGCTTACCATGTGCAGAAGAGGTCCAGCAGCACTTTTCATTCCTGGCCCTTTCCCTGTGGAAGCAGAGTCCAATCATTCGTGCACTGAAAATTGGGCAGCCGGACGGCCTGGAGCAGGCATCAAGGATGTATTCAAATGCACTTTGAGGTGGGAAAGCAAGGAGTGAGAGCAATACAGGTGGCACTGTTGCGAAGCTTACCATGTGCAGGAGAGGTTCAGCAGCATCTTTAAGTCCTGGCTCTTCGCCTGTGGGAGCAGAGTCCAATCATTCGTGCACTGAAAACTGGGCAGCTGGACGGCCTGGAGCAGGCATCAAGGATGTATTCAAATGCACTTTGAGGTGGGAAACAAGGACTGAGACCAATGCAGGTGGCACCGTTGCGAAGCTTGCCGTGTGCAGAACAGATCCAGCAGCATGTTTTAGCACTGGCTCTTCCCTGTGGCAGCAGAGTCCAATCACTCGTGCAATGAAAACTGGGCAGCCGGACGGCCTGGAGCAGTTATCAAGGATGTATTCAAATGCACTTTGAGGTTGGAAACAAGGAGTGAGACCAATGCAGGTGGCACCTTTTCGAAGCTTACCATGTGCAGAAGAGGTCCAGCAGCACTTTTCATTCCTGGCCCTCTCCCTGTGGTAGGAGAGTCCAATCATTCGTGCACTAAAAACTGGGCAGCCGGACGGCCTAGAGCAGGCATCAAGGATGTATTCAAATGCCCTTTGAGGTGGGAAAGCAAGGAGTGAGAGCAATGCAGGTGGCACCGTTTCGAAGCTAACCGTGTGCAGAAGAGATCCAGCAGCATCTTTCAGTCCTGGCACTTCGCTTGTGGGAGCAGTGTGCAATCATTCGTGCACTGAAAACTTGGCAGCCGGCCAGCCTGGAGCAGGCATCAAGGATGTATTCAAATGCCCTTGGAGGTGGGAAAGCAAGGAGTGAGAGCAATACAGGTGGCACCGTTGCAAAGCTTTCCGTGTGCAGAAGAGGTCCAGCAGCATCTTTCAGTCCTGGCACTTCGCCTGTGGGAGCAGAGTCCAATCATTCGTGCACTGAAAATTGGGCAGCCGGACGGCCTGGAGCAGGCATCAAGGATGTATTCAAATGCACTTTGAGGTGGGAAAGCAAGGAGTGAGAGCAATACAGGTGGCACCTTTGCGAAGCTTACCATGTGCAGAAGAGATCCAGCAGCATCATTCATTTGTGGCTCTTCGCCTGTGGGAGCAGAGTCCAATCATTCGTGCACTGAAAACTGGGCAGCCGGACGGCCTGGAGCAGGCATCAAGGATGTATTCAAATGCACTTTGAGGTGGGAAATCAAGGAGTGAGAGCAATACAGGTGGCACCTTTGCGAAGCTTACCGTGTGCAGGAGAGGTCCAGCAGCAACTTTCAGTCCTGGCTCTTCGCCTGTCGGAGCGGAGTCCAAACATTCGTGCCCTGAAACCTGGGCAGCCGGCCAGCCTGGAGCAGGCATCAAGGATGTATTCAAATGCACTTTGAGGTGGGAAAGCAAGGAGTGAGAGCAATACAGGTGGCACCGTTGCGAAGCTTACCATGTGCAGAAGAGGTCCAACAGCACTTTTCATTCCTGGCCCTCTCCCTGTGGTAGGAGAGTCCAATCATTCGTGCACTGAAAACTGGGCAGCCTTACGGCTTGGAGCAGGCATCAAGGATGTATTCAAATGCACTTTGAGGTGGGAAACAAGGAGTGAGACCAATGCAGGTGGCAACTTTGCAAAGCTTACCATGTGCAGAAGAGGTCCAGCAGCACTTTTCATTCCTGGCCCTTTCCCTGTGGAAGCAGAGTGCAATCGTTCGTGCACTGAAAACTGGGCGGCCGGACGGCCTGGAGCAGGCATCAAGGATGTATTCAAATGCCCGTTGAGGTGGGAAAGCAACGAGTGAGAGCAATACAGGTGGCACCGTTGCAAAGCTTACCGTATGAAGAAGAGATCCAGCAGCATCTTTCATTCCTGGCCCTCTCCCTGTGGGAGCAGAGTCCAATCATTCGTGCGCTGAAAATTGGGCAGCCGGACGGCCTGGAGCAGGCATCAAGGATGTATTCAAATGCACTTTGAGGTGGGAAAGCAAGGAGTGAGAGCAATACAGGTGGCACCTTTGCGAAGCTTACCATGTGCAGAAGAGATCCAGCAGCATCATTCATTTGTGGCTCTTCGCCTGTGGGAGCAGAGTCCAATCATTCGTGCACTGAAAACTGGGCAGCTGGACGGCCTGGAGCAGGCATCAAGGATGTATTCAAATGCACTTTGAGGTGGGAAACAAGGACTGAGACCAATGCAGGTGGCACCGTTGCGAAGCTTGCCGTGTGCCGAACAGATCCAGCAGCATGTTTTAGCACTGGCTCTTCCCTGTGGGAGCAGAGTCCAATCATTCGTGCAATGAAAAGTGGGCAGCCGGACGGCCTGGAGCAGGCATCAAGGATGTATTCAAATGCACTTTGAGGTTGGAAACAAGGAGTGAGACCAATGCAGGTGGCACCTTTTCGAAGCTTACCATGTGCAGAAGAGGTCCAGCAGCACTTTTCATTCCTGGCCCTCTCCCTGTGGTAGGAGAGTCCAATCATTCGTGCACTAAAAACTGGGCAGCCGGACGGCCTGGAGCAGGCATCAAGGATGTATTCAAATGCACTTTGAGGTGGGAAAGCAAGGAGTGAGAACAATACAGGTGGCACCTTTGCGAAGCTTACCATGTGCAGAAGAGATCCAGCAGCATCATTCATTTGTGGCTCTTCGCCTGTGGCAGCACAGTCCAATCATTCGTGCACTGAAAACTGGGCAGCCTTACGGCCTGAAGTGGGCATCAAGGATGTATTCAAATGCACTTTGAGGTGGGAAACAAGGAGTGAGACCAATGCAGGTGGCACCGTTTCGAAGCTAACCGTGTGCAGAAGAGATCCAGCAGCATCTTTCAGTCCTGGCACTTCGCTTGTGGGAGCAGAGTGCAATCATTCGTGCACTGAAAACTTGGCAGCCGGCCAGCCTGGAGCAGGCATCAAGGATGTATTCAAATGCCCTTGGAGCTGGGAAAGCAAGGAGTGAGAGCAATACAGGTGGCACCGTTGCAAAGCTTTCCGTGTGCAGAAGAGGTCCAGCAGCATCTTTCAGTCCTGGCACTTCGCCTGTGGCAGCACAGTCCAATCATTCGTGCACTGAAAACTGGGCAGCAGGACGGCCTGTAGCAGGCATCAAGGATGTATTCAAATGCCCTTTGAGGTGGGAAAGCAAGGAGTGAGAGCAATAAAGGTGGCACCTTTGCGAAGCTTACCATGTGCAGAGGAGATCCAGCAGCATCATTCATTTGTGGCTCTTTACCTGTGGGAGCAGAGTCCAATCATTCGTGCACCGAAAACTGGGCAGCCGGACGGCCTCGGGCAGGCATCAAGGATGTATTCAAATGCACTTTGAGGTGGGAAAGAAATGACTGAGAGCAATACAGGTGGCACCGTTGCGAAGCTTACCATGTGCAGAACAGATCCAGCAGCATGTTTTAGCACTGGCTCTTCGCCTGTGGCAGCAGAGTCCAATCATTCGTGCACTGAAAACTGGGCAGCCGGACGGCATGGAGCAGGCATCAAGGATGTATTCAAATGCACTTTGAGGTTGGAAACAAGGAGTGAGACCAATGCAGGTGGCAACTTTGCAAAGCTTACCATGTGCAGAAGAGGTCCAGCAGCACTTTTCATTCCTGGCCCTTTCCCTGTGGAAGCAGAGTGCAATCATTCGTGCACTGAAAACTGGGCGGCCGGACGGCCTGGAGCAGGCATCAAGGATGTATTCAAATGCCCGTTGAGGTGGGAAAGCAACGAGTGAGAGCAATACAGGTGGCACGGTTGCAAAGCTTACCGTATGCAGAAGAGATCCAGCAGCATCTTTCAGTCCTGGCACTTCGCCTGTGGGAGCAGAGTCCAATCATTCGTGCACTGAAAATTGGGCAGCCGGACGGCCTGGAGCAGGCATCAAGGATGTATTCAAATGCACTTTGAGGTGGGAAAGCAAGGAGTGAGAGCAATACAGGTGGCACCTTTGCGAAGCTTACCATGTGCAGAAGAGATCCAGCAGCATCATTCATTTGTGGCTCTTCGCCTGTGGGAGCAGAGTCCAATCATTCGTGCACTGAAAACTGGGCAGCCGGACGGCCTGGAGCAGGCATCAAGGATGTATTAAAATGCACTTTGAGGTGGGAAATCAAGGAGTGAGAGTAATACAGGTGGCACTGTTGCGAAGCTTACCGTGTGCAGGAGAGGTCCAGCAGCAACTTTCAGTCCTGGCTCTTCGCCTGTCGGAGCGGAGTCCAAACATTCGTGCCCTGAAACCTGGGCAGCCGGCCAGCCTGGAGCAGGCATCAAGGATGTATTCAAATGCACTTTGAGGTGGGAAAGCAAGGAGTGAGAGCAATACAGGTGGCACCGTTGCGAAGCTTACCATGTGCAGAAGAGATCCAGCAGCATCATTCATTTGTGGCTCTTCGCCTGTGGGAGCAGAGTCCAATCATTCGTGCACTGAAAACTGGGCAGCCGGACGGCCTGGAGCAGGCATCAAGGATGTATTCAAATGCACTTTGAGGTGGGAAACAAGGAGTGAGACCAATGCAGGTGGCACCGTTTCGAAGCTTACCGTGTGCAGAAGAGTTCCAGCAGCATCTTGCAGTCCTGGCTCTTCGCCTGTGGCAGCAGAGTCCAATCATTCGTGCACTGAAAACTGGGCAGCCGGCCAGCCTGGAGCAGGCATCAAGGATGTATTCAAATGCACTTTGAGGTGGGAAAGCAAGGAGTGAGAGCAATACAGGTGGCACCGTTGCAAAGCTTTCTGTGTGCAGAAGAGGTCCAGCAGCATCTTTCAGTGCTGGCTCTTCGCCAGTGTAAGCAGAGTCCAATCATTCGTGCACTGAAAACTGGGCAGCAGGACGGCCTGGAGCAGGCATCAAGGATGTACTCAAATGTACTTTGAGGTGGGAAACAAGGAGTGAGACCAATGCAGGTGGCACCTTTTCGAAGCTTACCATGTGCAGAAGAGGTCCAGCAGCACTTTTCATTCCTGGCCCTCTCCCTGTGGTAGGAGAGTCCAATCATTCGTGCACTAAAATCTGGGCAGCCGGACGGCCTGGAGCAGGCATCAAGGATGTATTCAAATGCACTTTGAGGTGGAAAAGCAAGGAGTGAGAGCAATACAGGTGGCACCTTTGCGAAGCTTACCGTGTGCAGAAGAGATCCAGCAGCATCATTCATTTGTGGCTCTTCGCCTGTGGGAGCAGAGTCCAATCATTCGTGCACTGAAAACTGGGCAGCCTTACGGCCTGGAGCGGGCATCAAGGATGTATTCAAATGCACTTTGAGGTGGGAAACAAGGAGTGAGACCAATGCAGGTGGCACCGTTTCGAAGCTTACCGTGTGCAGAAGAGATCCAGCAGCATCTTTCAGTCCTGGCACTTCGCCTGTGGGAACAGAGTGCAATCATTCGTGCACTGAAAACTTGGCAGCCGGCCAGCCTGGAGCAGGCATCAAGGATGTATTCAAATGCCCTTGGAGGTGGGAAAGCAAGGAGTGAGAGCAATAAAGGTGGCACCTTTGCGAAGCTTACCATGTGTAGAAGAGATCCAGCAGCATCATTCATTTGTGGCTCTTCGCCTGTGGGAGCAGAGTCCAATCATTCGTGCACTGAAAACTGGGCAGCCGGACGGCCTGGAGCAGGCATCAAGGATGTATTCAAATGCACTTTGAGGTGGGAAATCAAGGAGTGAGAGCAATACAGGTGGCACCGTTGCGAAGCTTACCGTGTGCAGGAGAGGTCCAGCAGCAACTTTCAGTCCTGGCTCTTCGCCTGTCGGAGCGGAGTCAAAACATTCGTGCCCTGAAACCTGGGCAGCCGGCCAGCCCGGAGCAGGCATCAAGGATGTATTCAAATGCACTTTGAGGTGGGAAAGCAAGGACTGAGAGCAATACAGGTGGCACCGTTGCGAAGCTTACCATGTGCAGGAGAGGTTCAGAAGCATCTCTCAGTCCTGGCTCTTCGCCTGTGGGAGCAGAGTAAAATCATTCCTGCACTGAAAACTGGGCAGCCTTACGGCCTGGAGCAGGCATCAAGGATGTATTCAAATGCACTTTGAGGTGGAAAAGCAAGGAGTGAGAGCAATACAGGTGGCACCTTTGCGAAGCTTACCATGTGCAGAAGAGATCCAGCAGCATCATTCATTTGTGGCTCTTCGCCTGTGGGAGCAGAGTCCAATCATTCGTGCACTGAAATCTGGGCAGCCGGACGGCCAGGGGCAGGCATCAAGGATGTATTCAAATGCACTTTGAGGTGGGAAACAAGGAGTGAGACCAATGCAGGTGGCACCGTTGCGAAGCTTACCGTGTGCAGAAGAGATCCAGCAGCATCTTTCAGTCCTGGCACTTCGCCTGTGGCAGCAGAGTCCAATCATTCGTGCACTGAAAACTGGGCAGCCGGCCAGCCTGGAGCAGGCATCAAGGATGTATTCAAATGCCCTTTGAGGTGGGAAAGCAAGAAGTGAGAGCAATACAGGTGGCACCGTTGCAAAGATTTCTGTGTGCAGAAGAGGTCCAGCAGCATCTTTCAGTCCTGGCTCTTCGCCTGTGTAAGCAGAGTCCAATCATTCGTGCACTGAAAACTGGGCAGCAGGACGGCCTGGAGCAGGCATCAAGGATGTATTCAAATGCACTTTGAGGTGGGAAAGCAAGGAGTGAGAGCAATACAGGTGGCACCGTTGCGAAGCTTACCGTGTGCAGGAGAGGTCCAGCAGCAACTTTCAGTCCTGGCTCTTCGCCTGTCGGAGCGGAGTCCAATCATTCGTGCACTGAAAATTGGGCAGCCGGACGGCCTGGAGCAGGCATCAAGGATGTATTCAAATGCACTTTGAGGTGGAAAACAAGGAGTGAGACCAATGCAGGTGGCACCGTTGCGAAGCTTACAGTGTGCAGAACAGATCCAGCAGCATGTTTTAGCACTGGCCCTTCGCCTGTGGCAGGACAGTCCAATCATTCGTGCACTGAAAATTGGGCAGCTGGACAGCCTGGAGCAGGCATCAAGGATGTATTCAAATGCACTTTGAGGTTGGAAAGAAGGAGTGAGACCAATGCAGGTGGCAACTTTGCAAAGCTTACCATGTGCAGAAGAGGTCCAGCAGCACTTTTCATTCCTGGCCCTTTCCCTGTGGAAGCAGAGTGCAATCATTCGTGCACTGAAAACTGGGCAGCCGGACGGCATGGAGCAGGCATCAAGGATGTATTCAAATGCACTTTGAGTTGGGAAACAAGGAGTGAGACCAATGCAGGTGGCACCGTTGCGAAGCTTACCCTATGCAGAAGAGATCCAGCAGCATCTTTCAGTCCTGGCACTTCGCCTGTGGCAGCAGAGTCCAATCATTCGTGCACTGAAAACTGGGCAGCCGGCCAGCCTGGAGCAGGCATCAAGGATGTATTCAAATGCCCTTTGAGGTGGGAAAGCAAGAAGTGAGAGCAATACAGGTGGCACCGTTGCAAAGATTTCTGTGTGCAGAAGAGGTCCAGCAGCATCTTTCAGTCCTGGCTCTTCGCCTGTGTAAGCAGAGTCCAATCATTCGTGCACTGAAAACTGGGCAGCAGGACGGCCTGGAGCAGGCATCAAGGATGTATTCAAATGCACTTTGAGGTGGGAAAGCAAGGAGTGAGAGCAATACAGGTGGCACCGTTGCGAAGCTTACCGTGTGCAGGAGAGGTCCAGCAGCAACTTTCAGTCCTGGCTCTTCGCCTGTCGGAGCGGAGTCCAATCATTCGTGCACTGAAAATTGGGCAGCCGGACGGCCTGGGGCAGGCATCAAGGATGTACTCAAATGCACTTTGAGGTGGGAAAGCAAGGAGTGAGAGCAATACAGGTGGCACCTTTGCGAAGCTTACCATGTGCAGACGAGATCCAGCAGCATCATTCATTTGTGGCTCTTCGCCTGTGGGAGCAGAGTCCAATCATTCGTGCACTGAAAACTGGGCAGCCGGACGGCCTGGAGCAGGCATCAAGGATGTATTCAAATGCACTTTGAGGTGGGAAATCAAGGAGTGAGAGCAATACAGGTGGCACCGTTGCGAAGCTTACCGTGTGCAGGAGAGGTCCAGCAGCAACTTTCAGTCCTGGCTCTTCGCCTGTCGGAGCGGAGTCCAAACATTCGTGCCCTGAAACCTGGGCAGCCGGCCAGCCTGGAGCAGGCATCAAGGATGTACTCAAATGCACTTTGAGGTGGGAAAGCAAGGAGTGAGAGCAATACAGGTGGCACCGTTGCGAAGCTTACCATGTGCAGGAGAGGTTCAGAAGCATCTTTCAGTCCTGGCTCTTCGCCTGTGGGAGCAGAGTCCAATCATTCGTGCACTGAAAACTGGGCAGCCGGACGGCCTGGAGCAGGCATCAAGGATGTATTCAAATGCACTTTGAGGTTGGAAACAAGGAGTGAGACCAATGCAGGTGGCACCTTTTCGAAGCTTACCATGTGCAGAAGAGGTCCAGCAGCACTTTTCATTCCTGGCCCTCTCCCTGTGGTAGGAGAGTCCAATCATTCGTGCACTAAAAACTGGGCAGCCGGACGGCCTGGAGCAGGCATCAAGGATGTATTCAAATGCACTTTGAGGTGGGAAAGCAAGGAGTGAGAGCAATACAGGTGGCACCTTTTCGTAGCTTACCATGCGCAGAAGAGATCCAGCAGCATCATTCATTTGTGGCTCTTCGCCTGTGGGAGCAGAGTGCAATCATTCGTGCACTGAAAACTGGGCAGCCTTACGGCCTGGAGCGGGCATCAAGGATGTATTCAAATGCACTTTGAGGTGGGAAACAAGGAGTGAGACCAATGCAGGTGGCACCGTTTCGAAGCTTACCATGTGCAGAAGAGATCCAGCAGCATCTTTCTCTCCTGGCACTTCGCCTGTGGGAGCAGAGTGCAATCATTCGTGCACTGAAAACTTGGCAGCCGGCCAGCCTGGAGCAGGCATCAAGGATGTATTCAAATGCCCTTGGAGGTGGGAAAGCAAGGAGTGAGAGCAATACAGGTGGCACCGTTGCAAAGCTTTCCGTGTGCAGAAGAGGTCCAGCAGCATCTTTCAGCCCTGGCACTTCGCCTGTGTAAGCAGAGTCCAATCATTCGTGCACTGAAAACTGGGCAGCAGGACGGCCTGGAGCAGGCATCAAGGATGTATTCAAATGCCCTTTGAGATGGGAAAGCAAGGAGTGAGAGCAATAAAGGTGGCACCTTTGCGAAGCTTACCATGTGCAGAGGAGATCCAGCAGCATCATTCATTTGTGGCTCTTTGCCTGTGGGAGCAGAGTCCAATCATTCGTGCACCGAAAACTGGGCAGCCGGACGGCCTGGGGCAGGCATTAATGATGTATTCAAATGCACTTTGAGGTGGGAAAGAAATGACTGGGAGCAATACAGGTGGCACCGTTGCGAAGCTTACCGTGTGCAGAACAGATCCAGCAGCATGTTTTAGCACTGGCTCTTCGCCTGTGGCAGCAGAGTCCAATCATTCGTGCACTGAAAACTGGGCAGCCGGACGGCATGGAGCAGGCATCAAGGATGTATTCAAATGCACTTTGAGGTTGGAAACAAGGAGTGAGACCAATGCAGGTGGCAACTTTGCAAAGCTTACCATGTGCACAAGAGGTCCAGCAGCACTTTTCATTCCTGGCCCTTTCCCTGTGGAAGCAGAGTGCGATCATTCGTGCACTGAAAACTGGGCGGCCGGACGGCCTGGAGCAGGCATCAAGGATGTATTCAAATGCCCGTTGAGGTGGGAAAGCAAGGAGTGAGAGCAATACAGGTGGCACCGTTGCAAAGCTTTCCGTGTGCAGAAGAGGTCCAGCTGCATCTTTCAGTCCTGGCACTTCGCCTGTGGCAGCACAGTCCAATCATTCGTGCACTGAAAACTGGGCAGCAGGACGGCCTGGAGCAGGCATCAAGGATGTATTCAAATGCCCTTTGAGGTGGGAAAGCAAGGAGTGAGAGCAATAAAGGTGGCACCTTTGCGAAGCTTACCATGTGCAGAGGAGATCCAGCAGCATCATTCATTTGTGGCTCTTTGCCTGTGGGAGCAGAGTCCAATCATTCGTGCACCGAAAACAGGGCAGCCGGACGGCCTGGGGCAGGCATCAAGGATGTATTCAAATGCACTTTGAGGTGGGAAAGAAATGACTGAGAGCAATACAGGTGGCACCGTTACGAAGCTTACCGTGTGCAGAAGAGATCCAGCAGCATGTTTTAGCACTGGCTCTTCGCCTGTGGGAGCAGAGTCCAATCATTCGTGCACTGAAAACTGGGCAGCCGGACGGCCTGGAGCAGGCATCAAGGATGTATTCAAATGCACTTTGAGGTTGGAAACAAGGAGTGAGACCAATGCAGGTGGCAACTTTGCAAAGCTTACCATGTGCAGAAGAGGTCCAGCAGCACTTTTCATTCCTGGCCCTTTCCCTGTGGAAGCAGAGTCCAATCATTCGTGCACTGAAAACTGGGCAGCCGGACGGCCTGGAGCAGGCATCAAGGATGTATTCAAATGCACTTTGAGGTTGGAAACAAGGAGTGAGACCAATGCAGGTGGCACCTTTTCGAAGCTTACCATGTGCAGAAGAGGTCCAGCAGCACTTTTCATTCCTGGCCCTCTCCCTGTGGTAGGAGAGTCCAATCATTCGTGCACTAAAACCTGGGCAGCCGGACGGCCTGGAGCAGGCATCAAGGATGTATTCAAATGCACTTTGAGGTGGGAAAGCAAGGAGTGAGAGCAATACAGGTGGCACCTTTTCGTAGCTTACCATGTGCAGAAGAGATCCAGCAGCATCATTCATTTGTGGCTCTTCGCCTGTGGGAGCAGAGTCCAATCATTCGTGCACTGAAAACTGGGCAGCCTTACGGCCTGGAGCGGGCATCAAGGATGTATTCAAATGCACTTTGAGGTGGGAAACAAGGAGTGAGACCAATGCAGGTGGCACCGTTTCGAAGCTTACCATGTGCAGAAGAGATCCAGCAGCATCTTTCTCTCCTGGCACTTCGCCTGTGGGAGCAGAGTGCAATCATTCGTGCACTGAAAACTTGGCAGCCGGCCAGCCTGGAGCAGGCATCAAGGATGTATTCAAATGCCCTTGGAGGTGGGAAAGCAAGGAGTGAGAGCAATACAGGTGGCACCGTTGCAAAGCTTTCCGTGTGCAGAAGAGGTCCAGCAGCATCTTTCAGTCCTGGCACTTCGCCTGTGGCAGCACAGTCCAATCATTCGTGCACTGAAAACTGGGCAGCAGGACGGCCTGGAGCAGGCATCAAGGATGTATTCAAATGCCCTTTGAGGTGGGAAAGCAAGGAGTGAGAGCAATAAAGGTGGCACCTTTGCGAAGCTTACCATGTGCAGAGGAGATCCAGCAGCATCATTCATTTGTGGCTCTTTGCCTGTGGGAGCAGAGTCCAATCATTCGTGCACCGAAAACAGGGCAGCCGGACGGCCTGGGGCAGGCATCAAGGATGTATTCAAATGCACTTTGAGGTGGGAAAGAAATGACTGAGAGCAATACAGGTGGCACCGTTACGAAGCTTACCGTGTGCAGAACAGATCCAGCAGCAGGTTTTAGCACTGGCTCTTCGCCTGTGGCAGCAGAGTCCAATCATTCGTGCACTGAAAACTGGGCAGCCGGACGGCCTGGAGCAGGTATCAAGGATGTATTCAAATGCACTTTGAGGTTGGAAACAAGGAGTGAGACCAATGCAGGTGGCAACTTTGCAAAGCTTACCATGTGCAGAAGAGGTCCAGCAGCACTTTTCATTCCTGGCCCTTTCCCTGTGGAAGCAGAGTCCAATCATTCGTGCACTGAAAATTGGGCAGCCGGACGGCCTGGAGCAGGCATCAAGGATGTATTCAAATGCACTTTGAGGTGGGAAAGCAAGGAGTGAGAGCAATACAGGTGGCACCGTTGCGAAGCTTACCATGCGCAGGAGAGGTTCAGCAGCATCTTTCAGTCCTGGCTCTTCGCCTGTGGGAGCAGAGTCCAATCATTCGTGCACTGAAAACTGGGCAGCCGGACGGCCTGGAGCAGGCATCAAGGATGTATTCAAATGCACTTTGAGGTGGGAAACAAGGACTGAGACCAATGCAGGTGTCACCGTTGCGAAGCTTGCCGTGTGCAGAACAGATCCAGCAGCATGTTTTAGCACTGGCTCTTCCCTGTGGCAGCAGAGTCCAATCACTCGTGCAATGAAAACTGGGCAGCCGGACGGCCTGGAGCAGTTATCAAGGATGTATTCAAATGCCCTTTGAGGTTGGAAACAAGGAGTGAGACCGATGCAGGTGGCACCTTTTCGAAGCTTACCATGTGCAGAAGAGGTCCAGCAGCACTTTTCATTCCTGGCCCTCTCCCTGTGGTAGGAGAGTCCAATCATTCGTGCACTAAAAACTGGGCAGCCGGACGGCCTGGAGCAGGCATCAAGGATGTATTCAAATGCACTTTGAGGTTGGAAACAAGGAGTGAGACCAATGCAGGTGGCACCTTTTCGAAGCTTACCATGTGCAGAAGAGGTCCAGCAGCAACTTTCAGTCCTGGCCCTCTCCCTGTGGTAGGAGAGTCCAATCATTCGTGCACTAAAAACTGGGCAGCCGGACGGCCTGGGGCAGGCATCAAGGATGTATTCAAATGCACTTTGAGGTGGGAAAGCAAGGAGTGAGAGCAATACAGGTGGCACCTTTGCGAAGCTTACCGTGTGCAGAAGAGATCCAGCAGCATCATTCATTTGTGGCTCTTCGCCTGTGGGAGCAGAGTCCAATCATTCGTGCACTGAAAACTGGGCAGCCTTACGGCCTGGAGCGGGCATCAAGGATGTATTCAAATGCACTTTGAGGTGGGAAACAAGGAGTGAGACCAATGCAGGTGGCACCGTTTCGAAGCTAACCGTGTGCAGAAGAGATCCAGCAGCATCTTTCAGTCCTGGCACTTCGCTTGTGGGAGCAGAGTGCAATCATTCGTGCACTGAAAACTTGGCAGCCGGCCAGCCTGGAGCAGGCATCAAGGATGTATTCAATTGCCCTTGGAGGTGGGAAAGCAAGGAGTGAGAGCAATACAGGTGGCACCGTTGCAAAGCTTTCCGTGTGCAGAAGAGGTCCAGCAGCATCTTTCAGTCCTGGCACTTCGCCTGTGGCAGCATAGTCCAATCATTCGTGCACTGAAAACTGGGCAGCAGGACGGCCTGGAGCAGGCATCAAGGATGTATTCAAATGCCCTTTGAGGTGGGAAAGCAAGGAGTGAGAGCAATAAAGGTGGCACCTTTGCGAAGCTTACCATGTGCAGAGGAGATCCAGCAGCATCATTCATTTGTGGCTCTTTGCCTGTGGGAGCAGAGTCCAATCATTCGTGCACCGAAAACTGGGCAGCCGGACGGCCTGGAGCAGGCATCAAGGATGTATTCAAATGCACTTTGAGGTGGGAAAGAAATGACTGAGAGCAATACAGGTGGCACCGTTACGAAGCTTACCGTGTGCAGAACAGATCCAGCAGCATGTTTTAGCACTGGCTCTTCGCCTGTGGCAGCAGAGTCCAATCATTCGTGCACTGAAAACTGGGCAGCCGGACGGCATGGAGCAGGCATCAAGGATGTATTCAAATGCACTTTGAGGTTGGAAACAAGGAGTGTGACCAATGCAGGTGGCAACTTTGCAAAGCTTACCATGTGCAGAAGAGGTCCAGCAGCACTTTTCATTCCTGGCCCTTTCCCTGTGGAAGCAGAGTCCAATCATTCGTGCACTGAAAATTGGGCAGCCGGACGGCCTGGAGCAGGCATCAAGGATGTATTCAAATGCACTTTGAGGTGGGAAAGCAAGGAGTGAGAGCAATACAGGTGGCACTGTTGCGAAGCTTACCATGTGCAGGAGAGGTTCAGCAGCATCTTTCAGTCCTGGCTCTTCGCCTGTGGGAGCAGAGTCCAATCACTCGTGCACTGAAAACTGGGCAGCTGGACGGCCTGGAGCAGGCATCAAGGATGTATTCAAATTCACTTTGAGGTGGGAAACAAGGACTGAGACCAATGCAGGTGGCACCGTTGCGAAGCTTGCCGTGTGCAGAACAGATCCAGCAGCATGTTTTAGCACTGGCTCTTCCCTGTGGCAGCAGAGTCCAATCACTCGTGCAATGAAAACTGGGCAGCCGGACGGCCTGGAGCAGTTATCAAGGATGTATTCAAATGCACTTTGAGGTTGGAAACAAGGAGTGAGACCAATGCAGGTGGCACCTTTTCGAATCTTACCATGTGCAGAAGAGGTCCAGCAGCACTTTTCATTCCTGGCCCTCTCCCTGTGGTAGGAGAGTCCAATCATTCGTGCACTAAAAACTGGGCAGCCGGACGGCCTAGAGCAGGCATCAAGGATGTATTCAAATGCCCTTTGAGGTGGGAAAGCAAGGAGTGAGAGCAATGCAGGTGGCACCGTTTCGAAGCTAACCGTGTGCAGAAGAGATCCAGCAGCATCTTTCAGTCCTGGCACTTCGCTTGTGGGAGCAGAGTGCAATCATTCGTGCACTGAAAACTTGGCAGCCGGCCAGCCTGGAGCAGGCATCAAGGATGTATTCAAATGCCCTTGGAGGTGGGAAAGCAAGGAGTGAGAGCAATACAGGTGGCACCGTTGCAAAGCTTTCCGTGTGCAGAAGAGGTCCAGCAGCATCTTTCAGTCCTGGCACTTCGCCTGTGGGAGCAGAGTCCAATCATTCGTGCACTGAAAATTGGGCAGCCGGACGGCCTGGAGCAGGCATCAAGGATGTATTCAAATGCACTTTGAGGTGGGAAAGCAAGGAGTGAGAGCAATACAGGTGGCACCTTTGCGAAGCTTACCATGTGCAGAAGAGATCCAGCAGCATCATTCATTTGTGGCTCTTCGCCTGTGGGAGCAGAGTCCAATCATTCGTGCACTGAAACCTGGGCAGCCGGACGGCCAGGGGCAGGCATCAAGGATGTATTCAAATGCACTTTGAGGTGGGAAACAAGGAGTGAGACCAATGCAGGTGGCACCGTTTCGAAGCTTACCGTGTGCAGAAGAGATCCAGCAGCATCTTTCAGTCCTGGCACTTCGCCTGTGGGAGCAGAGTCCAATCATTCGTGCACCGAAAACTGGGCAGCCGGACGGCCAGGGGCAGGCATCAAGGATGTATTCAAATGCACTTTGAGGTGGGAAAGAAATGACTGAGAGCAATACAGGTGGCACCGTTGCGAAGCTTACCGTGTGCAGAACATATCCAGCAGCATGTTTTAGCACTGGCTCTTCGCCTGTGGCAGCAGAGTCCAATCATTCGTGCACTGAAAACTGGGCAGCCGGACGGCATGGAGCAGGCATCAAGGATGTATTCAAATGCACTTTGAGGTTGGAAAAAAGGAGTGAGACCAATGCAGGTGGCAACTTTGCAAAGCTTACCATGTGCAGAAGAGGTCCAGCAGCACTTTTCATTCCTGGCCCTTTCCCTGTAGAAGCAGAGTGCAATCATTCGTGCACTGAAAACTGGGCGGCCGGACGGCCTGGAGCAGGCATCAAGGATGTATTCAAATGCCCGTTGAGGTGGGAAAGCAACGAGTGAGAGCAATACAGGTGGCACCGTTGCAAAGCTTACCGTATGCAGAAGAGATCCAGCAGCATCTTTCAGTCCTGGCTCTTCGCCTGTGGGAGCAGAGTCCAATCATTCGTGCACTGAAAATTGGGCAGCCGGACGGCCTGGAGCAGGCGTCAAGGATGTATTCAAATGCACTTTGAGGTGGGAAAGCAAGGAGTGAGAGCAATACAGGTGGCACCTTTGCGAAGCTTACCATGTGCAGAAGAGATCCAGCAGCATCATTCATTTGTGGCTCTTCGCCTGCGGGAGCAGAGTCCAATCATTCGTGCACTGAAAACTGGGCAGCCGGACGGCCAGGGGCAGGCATCAAGGATGTATTCAAATGCACTTTGAGGTGGGAAACAAGGAGTGAGACCAATGCAGGTGGCACCGTTTCGAAGCTTACCGTGTGCAGAAGAGATCCAGCAGCATCTTTCAGTCCTGGCACTTCGCCTGTGGCAGCAGAGTCCAATCATTCGTGCACTGAAAACTGGGCAGCCGGCCAGCCTGGAGCAGGCATCAAGGATGTATTCAAATGCCCTTTGAGGTGGGAAAGCAAGAAGTGAGAGCAATACAGGTGGCACCGTTGCAAAGATTTCTGTGTGCAGAAGAGGTCCAGCAGCATCTTTCAGTCCTGGCTCTTCGCCTGTGTAAGCAGAGTCCAATCATTCGTGCACTGAAAACTGGGCAGCAGGACGGCCTGGAGCAGGCATCAAGGATGTATTCAAATGCACTTTGAGGTGGGAAAGCAACGAGTGAGAGCAATACAGGTGGCACCGTTGCGAAGCTTACCGTGTGCAGGAGAGGTCCAGCAGCAACTTTCAGTCCTGGCTCTTCGCCTGTCGGAGCGGAGTCCAATCATTCGTGCACTGAAAATTGGGCAGCCGGACGGCCTGGAGCAGGCATCAAGGATGTATTCAAATGCACTTTGAGGTGGGAAAGCAAGGAGTGAGAGCAATACAGGTGGCACCTTTGCGAAGCTTACCATGTGCAGAAGAGATCCAGCAGCATCATTCATTTGTGGCTCTTCGCCTGTGGGAGCAGAGTCCAATCATTCGTGCACTGAAAACTGGGCAGCCGGACGGCCTGGAGCAGGCATCAAGGATGTATTCAAATGCACTTTGAGGTGGGAAATCAAGGAGTGAGAGCAATACAGGTGGCACCGTTGCGAAGCTTACCGTGTGCAGGAGAGGTCCAGCAGCAACTTTCAGTCCTGGCTCTTCGCCTGTCGGAGCGGAGTCCAAACATTCGTGCCCTGAAACCTGGGCAGCCGGCCAGCCCGGAGCAGGCATCAAGGATGTATTCAAATGCACTTTGAGGTGGGAAAGCAAGGACTGAGAGCAATACAGGTGGCACCGTTGCGAAGCTTACCATGTGCAGGAGAGGTTCAGAAGCATCTCTCAGTCCTGGCTCTTCGCCTGTGGGAGCAGAGTAAAATCATTCCTGCACTGAAAACTGGGCAGCCTTACGGCCTGGAGCAGGCATCAAGGATGTATTCAAATGCACTTTGAGGTGGAAAAGCAAGGAGTGAGAGCAATACAGGTGGCACCTTTGCGAAGCTTACCATGTGCAGAAGAGATCCAGCAGCATCATTCATTTGTGGCTCTTCGCCTGTGGGAGCAGAGTCCAATCATTCGTGCACTGAAAACTGGGCAGCCGGACGGCCAGGGGCAGGCATCAAGGATGTATTCAAATGCACTTTGAGGTGGGAAACAAGGAGTGAGACCAATGCAGGTGGCACCGTTTCGAAGCTTACCGTGTGCAGAAGAGATCCAGCAGCATCTTTCAGTCCTGGCACTTCACCTGTGGCAGCAGAGTCCAATCATTCGTGCACTGAAAACTGGGCAGCCGGCCAGCCTGGAGCAGGCATCAAGGATGTATTCAAATGCCCTTTGAGGTGGGAAAGCAAGAAGTGAGAGCAATACAGGTGGCACCGTTGCAAAGATTTCTGTGTGCAGAAGAGGTCCAGCAGCATCTTTCAGTCCTGGCTCTTCGCCTGTGTAAGCAGAGTCCAATCATTCGTGCACTGAAAACTGGGCAGCAGGACGGCCTGGAGCAGGTATCAAGGATGTATTCAAATGCACTTTGAGGTGGGAAAGCAAGGAGTGAGAGCAATACAGGTGGCACCGTTGCGAAGCTTACCGTGTGCAGGAGAGGTCCAGCAGCAACTTTCAGTCCTGGCTCTTCGCCTGTCGGAGCGGAGTCCAATCATTCGTGCACTGAAAATTGGGCAGCCGGACGGCCTGGAGCAGGCATCAAGGATGTATTCAAATGCACTTTGAGGTGGGAAACAAGGAGTGAGACCAATGCAGGTGGCACCGTTGCGAAGCTTACAGTGTGCAGAACAGATCCAGCAGCATGTTTTAGCACTGGCCCTTCGCCTGTGGCAGGACAGTCCAATCATTCGTGCACTGAAAATTGGGCAGCTGGACAGCCTGGAGCAGGCATCAAGGATGTATTCAAATGCACTTTGAGGTTGGAAAGAAGGAGTGAGACCAATGCAGGTGGCACCGTTGCAAAGCTTACCATGTGCAGAAGAGGTCCAGCAGCACTTTTCATTCCTGGCCCTTTCCCTGTGGAAGCAGAGTGCAATTATTCGTGCACTGAAAACTGGGCAGCCTTACGGCATGGAGCAGGCATCAAGGATGTATTCAGATGCACTTTGAGTTGGGAAACAAGGAGTGAGACCAATGCAGGTGGCACCGTTGCGAAGCTTACCCTATGCAGAAGAGATCCAGCAGCATCTTTCAGTCCTGGCACTTCGCCTGTGGCAGCAGAGTCCAATCATTCGTGCACTGAAAACTGGGCAGCCGGCCAGCCTGGAGCAGGCATCAAGGATGTATTCAAATGCCCTTTGAGGTGGGAAAGCAAGAAGTGAGAGCAATACAGGTGGCACCGTTGCAAAGATTTCTGTGTGCAGAAGAGGTCCAGCAGCATCTTTCAGTCCTGGCTCTTCGCCTGTGTAAGCAGAGTCCAATCATTCGTGCACTGAAAACTGGGCAGCAGGACGGCCTGGAGCAGGCATCAAGGATGTATTCAAATGCACTTTGAGGTGGGAAAGCAAGGAGTGAGAGCAATACAGGTGGCACCGTTGCGAAGCTTACCGTGTGCAGGAGAGGTCCAGCAGCAACTTTCAGTCCTGGCTCTTCGCCTGTCGGAGCGGAGTCCAATCATTCGTGCACAGAAAATTGGGCAGCCGGACGGCCTGGGGCAGGCATCAAGGATGTATTCAAATGCACTTTGAGGTGGGAAACAAGGAGTGAGACCAATGCAGGTGGCACCGTTGCAAAGCTTGCCGTGTGCAGAACAGATCCAGCAGCATGTTTAAGCACTGGCTCTTCCCTGTGGCAGCAGAGTCCAATCATTCGTGCAATGAAAACTGGGCAGCCGGACGGCCTGGAGCAGGCATCAAGGATGTATTCAAATGCACTTTGAGGTTGGAAACAAGGAGTGAGACCAATGCAGGTGGCAACTTTTCGAAGCTTACCATGTGCAGAAGAGGTCCAGCAGCACTTTTCATTCCTGGCCCTCTCCCTGTGGTAGGAGAGTCCAATCATTCGTGCACTAAAAACTGGGCAGCCGGACGGCCTGGAGCAGGCATCAAGGATGTATTCATATGCACTTTGAGGTGGGAAAGCAAGGAGTGAGAGCAATACAGGTGGCACCTTTGCGAAGCTTACCATGTGCAGACGAGATCCAGCAGCATCATTCATTTGTGGCTCTTCGCCTGTGGGAGCAGAGTCCAATCATTCGTGCACTGAAAACTGGGCAGCCGGACGGCCTGGAGCAGGCATCAAGGATGTATTCAAATGCACTTTGAGGTGGGAAATCAAGGAGTGAGAGCAATACAGGTGGCACCGTTGCGAAGCTTACCGTGTGCAGGAGAATTCCAGCAGCAACTTTCAGTCCTGGCTCTTCGCCTGTCGGAGCGGAGTCCAAACATTCGTGCCCTGAAAACTGGGCAGCCGGCCAGCCCGGAGCAGGCATCAAGGATGTATTCAAATGCACTTTGAGGTGGGAAAGCAAGGACTGAGAGCAATACAGGTGGCACCGTTGCGAAGCTTACCATGTGCAGGAGAGGTTCAGAAGCATCTCTCAGTCCTGGCTCTTCGCCTGTGGGAGCAGAGTAAAATCATTCCTGCACTGAAAACTGGGCTGCCTTACGGCCTGGAGCAGGCATCAAGGATGTATTCAAATGCACTTTGAGGTGGAAAAGCAAGGAGTGAGAGCAATACAGGTGGCACCTTTGCGAAGCTTACCATGTGCAGAAGAGATCCAGCAGCATCATTCATTTGTGGCTCTTCGCCTGTGGGAGCAGAGTCCAATCATTCGTGCACTGAAAACTGGGCAGCCGGACGGCCAGGGGCAGGCATCAAGGATGTATTCAAATGCACTTTGAGGTGGGAAACAAGGAGTGAGACCAATGCAGGTGGCACCGTTTCGAAGCTTACCGTGTGCAGAAGAGATCCAGCAGCATCTTTCAGTCCTGGCACTTCACCTGTGGCAGCAGAGTCCAATCATTCGTGCACTGAAAACTGGGCAGCCGGCCAGCCTGGAGCAGGCATCAAGGATGTATTCAAATGCCCTTTGAGGTGGGAAAGCAAGAAGTGAGAGCAATACAGGTGGCACCGTTGCAAAGATTTCTGTGTGCAGAAGAGGTCCAGCAGCATCTTTCAGTCCTGGCTCTTCGCCTGTGTAAGCAGAGTCCAATCATTCGTGCACTGAAAACTGGGCAGCAGGACGGCCTGGAGCAGGCATCAAGGATGTATTCAAATGCACTTTGAGGTGGGAAAGCAAGGAGTGAGAGCAATACAGGTGGCACCGTTGCGAAGCTTACCGTGTGCAGGAGAGGTCCAGCAGCAACTTTCAGTCCTGGCTCTTCGCCTGTCGGAGCGGAGTCCAATCATTCGTGCACTGAAAATTGGGCAGCCGGCCAGCCTGGAGCAGGCATCAAGGATGTATTCAAATGCACTTTGAGGTGGGAAACAAGGAGTGAGACCAATGCAGGTGGCACCGTTGCGAAGCTTACAGTGTGCAGAACAGATCCAGCAGCATGTTTTAGCACTGGCCCTTCGCCTGTGGCAGGACAGTCCAATCATTCGTGCACTGAAAATTGGGCAGCTGGACAGCCTGGAGCAGGCATCAAGGATGTATTCAAATGCACTTTGAGGTTGGAAAGAAGGAGTGAGACCAATGCAGGTGGCACCGTTGCAAAGCTTACCATGTGCAGAAGAGGTCCAGCAGCACTTTTCATTCCTGGCCCTTTCCCTGTGGAAGCAGAGTGCAATTATTCGTGCACTGAAAACTGGGCAGCCTTACGGCATGGAGCAGGCATCAAGGATGTATTCAAATGCACTTTGAGTTGGGAAACAAGGAGTGAGACCAATGCAGGTGGCACCGTTGCGAAGCTTACCCTATGCAGAAGAGATCCAGCAGCATCTTTCAGTCCTGGCACTTCGCCTGTGGCAGCAGAGTCCAATCATTCGTGCACTGAAAACTGGGCAGCCGGCCAGCCTGGAGCAGGCATCAAGGATGTATTCAAATGCCCTTTGAGGTGGGAAAGCAAGAAGTGAGAGCAATACAGGTGGCACCGTTGCAAAGATTTCTGTGTGCAGAAGAGGTCCAGCAGCATCTTTCAGTCCTGGCTCTTCGCCTGTGTAAGCAGAGTCCAATCATTCGTGCACTGAAAACTGGGCAGCAGGACGGCCTGGAGCAGGCATCAAGGATGTATTCAAATGCACTTTGAGGTGGGAAAGCAAGGAGTGAGAGCAATACAGGTGGCACCGTTGCGAAGCTTACCGTGTGCAGGAGAGGTCCAGCAGCAACTTTCAGTCCTGGCTCTTCGCCTGTCGGGGCGGAGTCCAATCATTCGTGCACTGAAAATTGGGCAGCCGGACGGCCTGGGGCAGGCATCAAGGATGTATTCAAATGCACTTTGAGGTGGGAAACAAGGAGTGAGACCAATGCAGGTGGCACCGTTGCAAAGCTTGCCGTGTGCAGAACAGATCCAGCAGCATGTTTAAGCACTGGCTCTTCCCTGTGGCAGCAGAGTCCAATCATTCGTGCAATGAAAACTGGGCAGCCGGACGGCCTGGAGCAGGCATCAAGGATGTATTCAAATGCACTTTGAGGTTGGAAACAAGGAGTGAGACCAATGCAGGTGGCAACTTTTCGAAGCTTACCATGTGCAGAAGAGGTCCAGCAGCACTTTTCATTCCTGGCCCTCTCCCTGTGGTAGGAGAGTCCAATCATTCGTGCACTAAAAACTGGGCAGCCGGACGGCCTGGAGCAGGCATCAAGGATGTATTCATATGCACTTTGAGGTGGGAAAGCAAGGAGTGAGAGCAATACAGGTGGCACCTTTGCGAAGCTTACCATGTGCAGACGAGATCCAGCAGCATCATTCATTTGTGGCTCTTCGCCTGTGGGAGCAGAGTCCAATCATTCGTGCACTGAAAACTGGGCAGCCGGACGGCCTGGAGCAGGCATCAAGGATGTATTCAAATGCACTTTGAGGTGGGAAATCAAGGAGTGAGAGCAATACAGGTGGCACCGTTGCGAAGCTTACCGTGTGCAGGAGAATTCCAGCAGCAACTTTCAGTCCTGGCTCTTCGCCTGTCGGAGCGGAGTCCAAACATTCGTGCCCTGAAACCTGGGCAGCCGGCCAGCCTGGAGCAGGCATCAAGGATGTATTCAAATGCACTTTGAGGTGGGAAAGCAAGGAGTGAGAGCAATACAGGTGGCACCGTTGCGAAGCTTACCATGTGCAGAAGAGGTCCAGCAGCACTTTTCATTCCAGGCCCTCTCCCTGTGGTAGGAGAGTCCAATCATTCGTGCACTGAAAACTGGGCAGCCGGACGGCCTGGAGCAGGCATCAAGGATGTATTCAAATGCACTTGGAGGTGGGAAAGCAAGGAGTGAGAGCAATACAGGTGGCACCTTTGCGAAGCTTACCATGTGCAGAAGAGATCCAGCAGCATCATTCATTTGTGGCTCTTCGCCTGTGGGAGCAGAGTCCAATCATTCGTGCAGTGAAAACTGGGCAGCCGGACGGCCTGGAGCAGGCATCAAGGATGTATTCAAATGCACTTTGAGGTGGGAAAGCAAGGAGTGAGAGCAATACAGGTGGCACCGTTGCGAAGCTTACCGTGTGCAGGAGAGGTCCAGCAGCAACTTTCAGTCCTGGCTCTTCGCCTGTCGGAGCGGAGTCCAAACATTCGTGCCCTGAAACCTGGGCAGCCGGCCAGCCTGGAGCAGGCATCAAGGATGTACTCAAATGCACTTTGAGGTGGGAAAGCAAGGAGTGAGAGCAATACAGGTGGCACCGTTGCGAAGCTTACCATGTGCAGGAGAGGTTCAGAAGCATCTTTCAGTCCTGGCTCTTCGCCTGTGGGAGCAGAGTCCAATCATTCGTGCACTGAAAACTGGGCAGCCGGACGGCCTGGAGCAGTTATCAAGGATGTATTCAAATGCACTTTGAGGTTGGAAACAAGGAGTGAGACCAATGCAGGTGGCACCTTTTCGAAGCTTACCATGTGCAGAAGAGGTCCAGCAGCACTTTTCATTCCTGGCCCTCTCCCTGTGGTAGGAGAGTCCAATCATTCGTGCACTAAAAACTGGGCAGCCGGACGGCCTGGAGCAGGCATCAAGGATGTATTCAAATGCACTTTGAGGTGGGAAAGCAAGGAGTGAGAGCAATACAGGTGGCACCTTTTCGTAGCTTACCATGCGCAGAAGAGATCCAGCAGCATCATTCATTTGTGGCTCTTCGCCTGTGGGAGCAGAGTGCAATCATTCGTGCACTGAAAACTGGGCAGCCTTACGGCCTGGAGCGGGCATCAAGGATGTATTCAAATGCACTTTGAGGTGGGAAACAAGGAGTGAGACCAATGCAGGTGGCACCGTTTCGAAGCTTACCATGTGCAGAAGAGATCCAGCAGCATCTTTCTCTCCTGGCACTTCGCCTGTGGGAGCAGAGTGCAATCATTCGTGCACTGAAAACTTGGCAGCCGGCCAGCCTGGAGCAGGCATCAAGGATGTATTCAAATGCCCTTGGAGGTGGGAAAGCAAGGAGTGAGAGCAATGCAGGTGGCAACTTTGCAAAGCTTACCATGTGCACAAGAGGTCCAGCAGCACTTTTCATTCCTGGCCCTTTCCCTGTGGAAGCAGAGTGCAATCATTCGTGCACTGAAAACTGGGCGGCCGGACGGCCTGGAGCAGGCATCAAGGATGTATTCAAATGCCCGTTGAGGTGGGAAAGCAAGGAGTGAGAGCAATACAGGTGGCACCGTTGCAAAGCTTTCCGTGTGAAGAAGAGGTCCAGCAGCATCTTTCAGTCCTGGCACTTCGCCTGTGGCAGCACAGTCCAATCATTCGTGCACTGAAAACTGGGCAGCAGGACGGCCTGGAGCAGGCATCAAGGATGTATTCAAATGCCCTTTGAGGTGGGAAAGCAAGGAGTGAGAGCAATAAGGGTGGCACCTTTGCGAAGCTTACCATGTGCAGAGGAGATCCAGCAGCATCATTCATTTGTGGCTCTTTGCCTGTGGGAGCAGAGTCCAATCATTCGTGCACCGAAAACAGGGCAGCCGGACGGCCTGGGGCAGGCATCAAGGATGTATTCAAATGCACTTTGAGGCGGGAAAGCAAGGAGTGAGAGCAATACAGGTGGCACCGTTGCGAAGCTTACCGTGTGCAGGAGAGGTCCAGCAGCAACTTTCAGTCCTGGCTCTTCGCCTGTCGGGGCGGAGTCCAATCATTCGTGCACTGAAAATTGGGCAGCCGGACGGCCTGGGGCAGGCATCAAGGATGTATTCAAATGCACTTTGAGGTGGGAAACAAGGAGTGAGACCAATGCAGGTGGCACCGTTGCAAAGCTTGCCGTGTGCAGAACAGATCCAGCAGCATGTTTAAGCACTGGCTCTTCCCTGTGGCAGCAGAGTCCAATCATTCGTGCAATGAAAACTGGGCAGCCGGACGGCCTGGAGCAGGCATCAAGGATGTATTCAAATGCACTTTGAGGTTGGAAACAAGGAGTGAGACCAATGCAGGTGGCAACTTTTCGAAGCTTACCATGTGCAGAAGAGGTCCAGCAGCACTTTTCATTCCTGGCCCTCTCCCTGTGGTAGGAGAGTCCAATCATTCGTGCACTAAAAACTGGGCAGCCGGACGGCCTGGAGCAGGCATCAAGGATGTATTCATATGCACTTTGAGGTGGGAAAGCAAGGAGTGAGAGCAATACAGGTGGCACCTTTGCGAAGCTTACCATGTGCAGACGAGATCCAGCAGCATCATTCATTTGTGGCTCTTCGCCTGTGGGAGCAGAGTCCAATCATTCGTGCACTGAAAACTGGGCAGCCGGACGGCCTGGAGCAGGCATCAAGGATGTATTCAAATGCACTTTGAGGTGGGAAATCAAGGAGTGAGAGCAATACAGGTGGCACCGTTGCGAAGCTTACCGTGTGCAGGAGAATTCCAGCAGCAACTTTCAGTCCTGGCTCTTCGCCTGTCGGAGCGGAGTCCAAACATTCGTGCCCTGAAACCTGGGCAGCCGGCCAGCCTGGAGCAGGCATCAAGGATGTATTCAAATGCACTTTGAGGTGGGAAAGCAAGGAGTGAGAGCAATACAGGTGGCACCGTTGCGAAGCTTACCATGTGCAGAAGAGGTCCAGCAGCACTTTTCATTCCAGGCCCTCTCCCTGTGGTAGGAGAGTCCAATCATTCGTGCACTGAAAACTGGGCAGCCGGACGGCCTGGAGCAGGCATCAAGGATGTATTCAAATGCTCTTGGAGGTGGGAAAGCAAGGAGTGAGAGCAATACAGGTGGCACCTTTGCGAAGCTTACCATGTGCAGAAGAGATCCAGCAGCATCATTCATTTGTGGCTCTTCGCCTGTGGGAGCAGAGTCCAATCATTCGTGCAGTGAAAACTGGGCAGCCGGACGGCCTGGAGCAGGCATCAAGGATGTATTCAAATGCACTTTGAGGTGGGAAAGCAAGGAGTGAGAGCTATACAGGTGGCACCGTTGCGAAGCTTACCGTGTGCAGGAGAGGTCCAGCAGCAACTTTCAGTCCTGGCTCTTCGCCTGTCGGAGCGGAGTCCAAACATTCGTGCCCTGAAACCTGGGCAGCCGGCCAGCCTGGAGCAGGCATCAAGGATGTACTCAAATGCACTTTGAGGTGGGAAAGCAAGGAGTGAGAGCAATACAGGTGGCACCGTTGCGAAGCTTACCATGTGCAGGAGAGGTTCAGAAGCATCTTTCAGTCCTGGCTCTTCGCCTGTGGGAGCAGAGTCCAATCATTCGTGCACTGAAAACTGGGCAGCCGGACGGCCTGGAGCAGTTATCAAGGATGTATTCAAATGCACTTTGAGGTTGGAAACAAGGAGTGAGACCAATGCAGGTGGCACCTTTTCGAAGCTTACCATGTGCAGAAGAGGTCCAGCAGCACTTTTCATTCCTGGCCCTCTCCCTGTGGTAGGAGAGTCCAATCATTCGTGCACTAAAAACTGGGCAGCCGGACGGCCTGGAGCAGGCATCAAGGATGTATTCAAATGCACTTTGAGGTGGGAAAGCAAGGAGTGAGAGCAATACAGGTGGCACCTTTTCGTAGCTTACCATGCGCAGAAGAGATCCAGCAGCATCATTCATTTGTGGCTCTTCGCCTGTGGGAGCAGAGTGCAATCATTCGTGCACTGAAAACTGGGCAGCCTTACGGCCTGGAGCGGGCATCAAGGATGTATTCAAATGCACTTTGAGGTGGGAAACAAGGAGTGAGACCAATGCAGGTGGCACCGTTTCGAAGCTTACCATGTGCAGAAGAGATCCAGCAGCATCTTTCTCTCCTGGCACTTCGCCTGTGGGAGCAGAGTGCAATCATTCGTGCACTGAAAACTTGGCAGCCGGCCAGCCTGGAGCAGGCATCAAGGATGTATTCAAATGCCCTTGGAGGTGGGAAAGCAAGGAGTGAGAGCAATGCAGGTGGCAACTTTGCAAAGCTTACCATGTGCACAAGAGGTCCAGCAGCACTTTTCATTCCTGGCCCTTTCCCTGTGGAAGCAGAGTGCAATCATTCGTGCACTGAAAACTGGGCGGCCGGACGGCCTGGAGCAGGCATCAAGGATGTATTCAAATGCCCGTTGAGGTGGGAAAGCAAGGAGTGAGAGCAATACAGGTGGCACCGTTGCAAAGCTTTCCGTGTGAAGAAGAGGTCCAGCAGCATCTTTCAGTCCTGGCACTTCGCCTGTGGCAGCACAGTCCAATCATTCGTGCACTGAAAACTGGGCAGCAGGACGGCCTGGAGCAGGCATCAAGGATGTATTCAAATGCCCTTTGAGGTGGGAAAGCAAGGAGTGAGAGCAATAAGGGTGGCACCTTTGCGAAGCTTACCATGTGCAGAGGAGATCCAGCAGCATCATTCATTTGTGGCTCTTTGCCTGTGGGAGCAGAGTCCAATCATTCGTGCACCGAAAACAGGGCAGCCGGACGGCCTGGGGCAGGCATCAAGGATGTATTCAAATGCACTTTGAGGTGGGAAAGAAATGACTGAGAGCAATACAGGTGGCACCGTTACGAAGCTTACCGTGTGCAGAAGAGATCCAGCAGCATGTTTTAGCACTGGCTCTTCGCCTGTGGCAGCAGAGTCCAATCATTCGTGCACTGAAAACTGGGCAGCCGGACGGCCTGGAGCAGGCATCGAGGATGTATTCAAATGCACTTTGAGGTTGGAAACAAGGAGTGAGACCAATGCAGGTGGCAACTTTGCAAAGCTTACCATGTGCAGAAGAGGTCCAGCAGCACTTTTCATTCCTGGCCCTTTCCCTGTGGAAGCAGAGTCCAATCATTCGTGCACTGAAAACTGGGCAGCCGGACGGCCTGGAGCAGGCATCAAGGATGTATTCAAATGCACTTTGAGGTGGGAAATCAAGGAGTGAGAGCAATACAGGTGGCACCGTTGCGAAGCTTACCGTGTGCAAGAGAGGTCCAGCAGCAACTTTCAGTCCTTGCTCTTCGCCTGTCGGAGCGGAGTCCAAACATTCGTGCCCTGAAACCTGGGCAGCCGGCCAGCCTGGAGCAGGCATCAAGGATGTACTCAAATGCACTTTGAGGTGGGAAAGCAAGGAGTGAGAGCAATACAGGTGGCACCGTTGCGAAGCTTACCGTGTGCAGAAGAGATCCAGCAGCATCATTCATTTGTGGCTCTTCGCCTGTGGGAGCAGAGTCCAATCATTCGTGCACTGAAAACTGGGCAGCCGGACGGCCTGGAGCAGGCATCAAGGATGTATTCAAATGCACTTTGAGGTTAGAAACAAGGAGTGAGACCAATGCAGGTGGCACCTTTTCGAAGCTTACCATGTGCAGAAGAGGTCCAGCAGCACTTTTCATTCCTGGCCCTCTCCCTGTGGTAGGAGAGTCCAATCATTCGTGCACTAAAACCTGGGCAGCCGGACGGCCTGGAGCAGGCATCAAGGATGTATTCAAATGCACTTTGAGGTGGGAAAGCAAGGAGTGAGAGCAATACAGGTGGCACCTTTTCGTAGCTTACCATGTGCAGAAGAGATCCAGCAGCATCATTCATTTGTGGCTCTTCGCCTGTGGGAGCAGAGTCCAATCATTCGTGCACTGAAAACTGGGCAGCCTTACGGCCTGGAGCGGGCATCAAGGATGTATTCAAATGCACTTTGAGGTGGGAAACAAGGAGTGAGACCAATGCAGGTGGCACCGTTTCGAAGCTTACCATGTGCAGAAGAGATCCAGCAGCATCTTTCTCTCCTGGCACTTCGCCTGTGGGATCAGAGTGCAATCATTCGTGCACTGAAAACTTGGCAGCCGGCCAGCCTGGAGCAGGCATCAAGGATGTATTCAAATGCCCTTGGAGGTGGGAAAGCAAGGAGTGAGAGCAATACAGGTGGCACCGTTGCAAAGCTTTCCGTGTGCAGAAGAGGTCCAGCAGCATCTTTCAGTCCTGGCACTTCGCCTGTGGCAGCACAGTCCAATCATTCGTGCACTGAAAACTGGGCAGCAGGACGGCCTGGAGCAGGCATCAAGGATGTATTCAAATGCCCTTTGAGGTGGGAAAGCAAGGAGTGAGAGCAATAAAAGTGGCACCTTTGCGAAGCTTACCATGTGCAGAGGAGATCCAGCAGCATCATTCATTTGTGGCTCTTTGCCTGTGGGAGCAGAGTCCAATCATTCGTGCACCGAAAACAGGGCAGCCGGACGGCCTGGGGCAGGCATCAAGGATGTATTCAAATGCACTTTGAGGTGGGAAAGAAATGACTGAGAGCAATACAGGTGGCACCGTTACGAAGCTTACCGTGTGCAGAACAGATCCAGCAGCATGTTTTAGCACTGGCTCTTCGCCTGTGGCAGCAGAGTCCAATCATTCGTGCACTGAAAACTGGGCAGCCGGACGGCCTGGAGCAGGTATCAAGGATGTATTCAAATGCACTTTGAGGTTGGAAACAAGGAGTGAGACCAATGCAGGTGGCAACTTTGCAAAGCTTACCATGTGCAGAAGAGGTCCAGCAGCACTTTTCATTCCTGGCCCTTTCCCTGTGGAAGCAGAGTCCAATCATTCGTGCACTGAAAATTGGGCAGCCGGACGGCCTGGAGCAGGCATCAAGGATGTATTCAAATGCACTTTGAGGTGGGAAAGCAAGGAGTGAGAGCAATACAGGTGGCACCGTTGCGAAGCTTACCATGTGCAGGAGAGGTTCAGCAGCATCTTTCAGTCCTGGCTCTTCGCCTGTGGGAGCAGAGTCCAATCATTCGTGCACTGAAAACTGGGCAGCCGGACGGCCTGGAGCAGGCATCAAGGATGTATTCAAATGCACTTTGAGGTGGGAAACAAGGACTGAGACCAATGCAGGTGTCACCGTTGCGAAGCTTGCCGTGTGCAGAACAGATCCAGCAGCATGTTTTAGCACTGGCTCTTCCCTGTGGCAGCAGAGTCCAATCACTCGTGCAATGAAAACTGGGCAGCCGGACGGCCTGGAGCAGGCATCAAGGATGTATTCAAATGCCCTTTGAGGTTGGAAACAAGGAGTGAGACCGATGCAGGTGGCACCTTTTCGAAGCTTACCATGTTCAGAAGAGGTCCAGCAGCACTTTTCATTCCTGGCCCTCTCCCTGTGGTAGGAGAGTCCAATCATTCGTGCACTAAAAACTGGGCAGCCGGACGGCCTAGAGCAGGCATCAAGGATGTATTCAAATGCCCTTTGAGGTGGGAAAGCAAGGAGGGAGAGCAATGCAGGTGGCACCGTTTCGAAGCTAACCGTGTGCAGAAGAGATCCAGCAGCATCTTTCACTCCTGGCACTTCGCTTGTGGGAGCAGAGTCCAATCATTCGTGCACTGAAAATTGGGCAGCCGGATGGCCTGGAGCAGGCATCAAGGATGTATTCAAATGCACTTTGAGGTGGGAAAGCAAGGAGTGAGAGCAATACAGGTGGCACCTTTGCGAAGCTTACCATGTGCAGAAGAGATCCAGCAGCATCATTCATTTGTGGCTCTTCGCCTGTGGGAGCAGAGTCCAATCATTCGTGCACTGAAAACTGGGCAGCCGGACGGCCTGGAGCAGGCATCAAGGATGTATTCAAATGCACTTTGAGGTGGGAAATCAAGGAGTGAGAGCAATACAGGTGGCACCGTTGCGAAGCTTACCTTGTGCAAGAGAGGTCCAGCAGCAACTTTCAGTCCTGGCTCTTCGCCTGTCGGAGCGGAGTCCAAACATTCGTGCCCTGAAACCTGGGCAGCCGGCCAGCCTGGAGCAGGCATCAAGGATGTACTCAAATGCACTTTGAGGTGGGAAAGCAAGGAGTGAGAGCAATACAGGTGGCACAGTTGCGAAGCTTACCATGTGCAGGAGAGGTTCAGAAGCATCTTTCAGTCCTGGCTCTTCGCCTGTGGGAGCAGAGTCCAATCATTCGTGCACTGAAAACTGGGCAGCCGGACGGCCTGGAGCAGGCATCAAGGATGTATTCAAATGCACTTTGAGGTTGGAAACAAGGAGTGAGACCAATGCAGGTGGCACCTTTTCGAAGCTTACCATGTGCAGAAGAGGTCCAGCAGCACTTTTCATTCCTGGCCCTCTCCCTGTGGTAGGAGAGTCCAATCATTCGTGCACTAAAAACTGGGCAGCCGGACGGCCTGGAGCAGGCATCAAGGATGTATTCAAATGCACTTTGAGGTGGGAAAGCAAGGAGTGAGAGCAATACAGGTGGCACCTTTGCGAAGCTTACCATGTGCAGAAGAGATCCAGCAGCATCATTCATTTGTGGCTCTTCGCCTGTGGGAGCAGAGTCCAATCATTCGTGCACTGAAAACTGGGCAGCCTTACGGCCTGGAGCGGGCATCAAGGATGTATTCAAATGCACTTTGAGGTGGGAAACAAGGAGTGAGACCAATGCAGGTGGCACCGTTTCGAAGCTAACCGTGTGCAGAAGAGATCCAGCAGCATCTTTCAGTCCTGGCACTTCGCTTGTGGGAGCAGAGTGCAATCATTCGTGCACTGAAAACTTGGCAGCCGGCCAGCCTGGAGCAGGCATCAAGGATGTATTCAAATGCCCTTGGAGGTGGGAAAGCAAGGAGTGAGAGCAATACAGGTGGCACCGTTGCAAAGCTTTCCGTGTGCAGAAGAGGTCCAGCAGCATCTTTCAGTCCTGGCACTTCGCCTGTGGCAGCACAGTCCAATCATTCGTGCACTGAAAACTGGGCAGCAGGACGGCCTGGAGCAGGCATCAAGGATGTATTCAAATGCCCTTTGAGGTGGGAAAGCAAGGAGTGAGAGCAATAAAGGTGGCACCTTTGCGAAGCTTACCATGTGCAGAGGAGATCCAGCAGCATCATTCATTTGTGGCTCTTTGCCTGTGGGAGCAGAGTCCAATCATTCGTGCACCGAAAACTGGGCAGCCGGACGGCCTGGAGCAGGCATCAAGGATGTATTCAAATGCACTTTGAGGTGGGAAAGAAATGACTGAGAGCAATACAGGTGGCACCGTTACGAAGCTTACCGTGTGCAGAACAGATCCAGCATCATGTTTTAGCACTGGCTCTTCGCCTGTGGCAGCAGAGTCCAATCATTCGTGCACTGAAAACTGGGCAGCCGGACGGCATGGAGCAGGCATCAAGGATGTATTCAAATGCACTTTGAGGTTGGAAACAAGGAGTGTGACCAATGCAGGTGGCAACTTTGCAAAGCTTACCATGTGCAGAAGAGGTCCAGCAGCACTTTTCATTCCTGGCCCTTTCCCTGTGGAAGCAGAGTCCAATCATTCGTGCACTGAAAATTGGGCAGCCGGACGGCCTGGAGCAGGCATCAAGGATGTATTCAAATGCACTTTGAGGTGGGAAAGCAAGGAGTGAGAGCAATACAGGTGGCACTGTTGCGAAGCTTACCATGTGCAGGAGAGGTTCAGCAGCATCTTTAAGTCCTGGCTCTTCGCCTGTGGGAGCAGAGTCCAATCATTCGTGCACTGAAAACTGGGCAGCTGGACGGCCTGGAGCAGGCATCAAGGATGTATTCAAATGCACTTTGAGGTGGGAAACAAGGACTGAGACCAATGCAGGTGGCACCGTTGCGAAGCTTGCCGTGTGCAGAACAGATCCAGCAGCATGTTTTAGCACTGGCTCTTCCCTGTGGCAGCAGAGTCCAATCACTCGTGCAATGAAAACTGGGCAGCCGGACGGCCTGGAGCAGTTATCAAGGATGTATTCAAATGCACTTTGAGGTTGGAAACAAGGAGTGAGACCAATGCAGGTGGCACCTTTTCGAAGCTTACCATGTGCAGAAGAGGTCCAGCAGCACTTTTCATTCCTGGCCCTCTCCCTGTGGTAGGAGAGTCCAATCATTCGTGCACTAAAAACTGGGCAGCCGGACGGCCTAGAGCAGGCATCAAGGATGTATTCAAATGCCCTTTGAGGTGGGAAAGCAAGGAGTGAGAGCAATGCAGGTGGCACCGTTTCGAAGCTAACCGTGTGCAGAAGAGATCCAGCAGCATCTTTCAGTCCTGGCACTTCGCTTGTGGGAGCAGAGTGCAATCATTCGTGCACTGAAAACTTGGCAGCCGGCCAGCCTGGAGCAGGCATCAAGGATGTATTCAAATGCCCTTGGAGGTGGGAAAGCAAGGAGTGAGAGCAATACAGGTGGCACCGTTGCAAAGCTTTCCGTGTGCAGAAGAGGTCCAGCAGCATCTTTCAGTCCTGGCACTTCGCCTGTGGGAGCAGAGTCCAATCATTCGTGCACTGAAAATTGGGCAGCCGGACGGCCTGGAGCAGGCATCAAGGATGTATTCAAATGCACTTTGAGGTGGGAAAGCAAGGAGTGAGAGCAATACAGGTGGCACCTTTGCGAAGCTTACCATGTGCAGAAGAGATCCAGCAGCATCATTCATTTGTGGCTCTTCGCCTGTGGGAGCAGAGTCCAATCATTCGTGCACTGAAAACTGGGCAGCCGGACGGCCTGGAGCAGGCATCAAGGATGTATTCAAATGCACTTTGAGGTGGGAAATCAAGGAGTGAGAGCAATACAGGTGGCACCTTTGCGAAGCTTACCGTGTGCAGGAGAGGTCCAGCAGCAACTTTCAGTCCTGGCTCTTCGCCTGTCGGAGCGGAGTCCAAACATTCGTGCCCTGAAACCTGGGCAGCCGGCCAGCCTGGAGCAGGCATCAAGGATGTATTCAAATGCACTTTGAGGTGGGAAAGCAAGGAGTGAGAGCAATACAGGTGGCACCGTTGCGAAGCTTACCATGTGCAGAAGAGGTCCAACAGCACTTTTCATTCCTGGCCCTCTCCCTGTGGTAGGAGAGTCCAATCATTCGTGCACTGAAAACTGGGCAGCCTTACGGCTTGGAGCAGGCATCAAGGATGTATTCAAATGCACTTTGAGGTGGGAAACAAGGAGTGAGACCAATGCAGGTGGCAACTTTGCAAAGCTTACCATGTGCAGAAGAGGTCCAGCAGCACTTTTCATTCCTGGCCCTTTCCCTGTGGAAGCAGAGTGCAATCGTTCGTGCACTGAAAACTGGGCGGCCGGACGGCCTGGAGCAGGCATCAAGGATGTATTCAAATGCCCGTTGAGGTGGGAAAGCAACGAGTGAGAGCAATACAGGTGGCACCGTTGCAAAGCTTACCGTATGAAGAAGAGATCCAGCAGCATCTTTCATTCCTGGCCCTCTCCCTGTGGGAGCAGAGTCCAATCATTCGTGCGCTGAAAATTGGGCAGCCGGACGGCCTGGAGCAGGCATCAAGGATGTATTCAAATGCACTTTGAGGTGGGAAAGCAAGGAGTGAGAGCAATACAGGTGGCACCTTTGCGAAGCTTACCATGTGCAGAAGAGATCCAGCAGCATCATTCATTTGTGGCTCTTCGCCTGTGGGAGCAGAGTCCAATCATTCGTGCACTGAAAACTGGGCAGCTGGACGGCCTGGAGCAGGCATCAAGGATGTATTCAAATGCACTTTGAGGTGGGAAACAAGGACTGAGACCAATGCAGGTGGCACCGTTGCGAAGCTTGCCGTGTGCAGAACAGATCCAGCAGCATGTTTTAGCACTGGCTCTTCCCTGTGGGAGCAGAGTCCAATCATTCGTGCAATGAAAAGTGGGCAGCCGGACGGCCTGGAGCAGGCATCAAGGATGTATTCAAATGCACTTTGAGGTTGGAAACAAGGAGTGAGACCAATGCAGGTGGCACCTTTTCGAAGCTTACCATGTGCAGAAGAGGTCCAGCAGCACTTTTCATTCCTGGCCCTCTCCCTGTGGTAGGAGAGTCCAATCATTCGTGCACTAAAAACTGGGCAGCCGGACGGCCTGGAGCAGGCATCAAGGATGTATTCAAATGCACTTTGAGGTGGGAAAGCAAGGAGTGAGAACAATACAGGTGGCACCTTTGCGAAGCTTACCATGTGCAGAAGAGATCCAGCAGCATCATTCATTTGTGGCTCTTCGCCTGTGGCAGCACAGTCCAATCATTCGTGCACTGAAAACTGGGCAGCCTTACGGCCTGAAGTGGGCATCAAGGATGTATTCAAATGCACTTTGAGGTGGGAAACAAGGAGTGAGACCAATGCAGGTGGCACCGTTTCGAAGCTAACCGTGTGCAGAAGAGATCCAGCAGCATCTTTCAGTCCTGGCACTTCGCTTGTGGGAGCAGAGTGCAATCATTCGTGCACTGAAAACTTGGCAGCCGGCCAGCCTGGAGCAGGCATCAAGGATGTATTCAAATGCCCTTGGAGGTGGGAAAGCAAGGAGTGAGAGCAATACAGGTGGCACCGTTGCAAAGCTTTCCGTGTGCAGAAGAGGTCCAGCAGCATCTTTCAGTCCTGGCACTTCGCCTGTGGCAGCACAGTCCAATCATTCGTGCACTGAAAACTGGGCAGCAGGACGGCCTGTAGCAGGCATCAAGGATGTATTCAAATGCCCTTTGAGGTGGGAAAGCAAGGAGTGAGAGCAATAAAGGTGGCACCTTTGCGAAGCTTACCATGTGCAGAGGAGATCCAGCAGCATCATTCATTTGTGGCTCTTTACCTGTGGGAGCAGAGTCCAATCATTCGTGCACCGAAAACTGGGCAGCCGGACGGCCTCGGGCAGGCATCAAGGATGTATTCAAATGCACTTTGAGGTGGGAAAGAAATGACTGAGAGCAATACAGGTGGCACCGTTGCGAAGCTTACCATGTGCAGAACAGATCCAGCAGCATGTTTTAGCACTGGCTCTTCGCCTGTGGCAGCAGAGTCCAATCATTCGTGCACTGAAAACTGGGCAGCCGGACGGCATGGAGCAGGCATCAAGGATGTATTCAAATGCACTTTGAGGTTGGAAACAAGGAGTGAGACCAATGCAGGTGGCAACTTTGCAAAGCTTACCATGTGCAGAAGAGGTCCAGCAGCACTTTTCATTCCTGGCCCTTTCCCTGTGGAAGCAGAGTGCAATCATTCGTGCACTGAAAACTGGGCGGCCGGACGGCCTGGAGCAGGCATCAAGGATGTATTCAAATGCCCGTTGAGGTGGGAAAGCAACGAGTGAGAGCAATACAGGTGGCACGGTTGCAAAGCTTACCGTATGCAGAAGAGATCCAGCAGCATCTTTCAGTCCTGGCACTTCGCCTGTGGGAGCAGAGTCCAATCATTCGTGCACTGAAAATTGGGCAGCCGGACGGCCTGGAGCAGGCATCAAGGATGTATTCAAATGCACTTTGAGGTGGGAAAGCAAGGAGTGAGAGCAATACAGGTGGCACCTTTGCGAAGCTTACCATGTGCAGAAGAGATCCAGCAGCATCATTCATTTGTGGCTCTTCGCCTGTGGGAGCAGAGTCCAATCATTCGTGCACTGAAAACTGGGCAGCCGGACGGCCTGGAGCAGGCATCAAGGATGTATTAAAATGCACTTTGAGGTGGGAAATCAAGGAGTGAGAGTAATACAGGTGGCACTGTTGCGAAGCTTACCGTGTGCAGGAGAGGTCCAGCAGCAACTTTCAGTCCTGGCTCTTCGCCTGTCGGAGCGGAGTCCAAACATTCGTGCCCTGAAACCTGGGCAGCCGGCCAGCCTGGAGCAGGCATCAAGGATGTATTCAAATGCACTTTGAGGTGGGAAAGCAAGGAGTGAGAGCAATACAGGTGGCACCGTTGCGAAGCTTACCATGTGCAGAAGAGATCCAGCAGCATCATTCATTTGTGGCTCTTCGCCTGTGGGAGCAGAGTCCAATCATTCGTGCACTGAAAACTGGGCAGCCGGACGGCCTGGAGCAGGCATCAAGGATGTATTCAAATGCCCGTTGAGGTGGGAAACAAGGAGTGAGACCAATGCAGGTGGCACCGTTTCGAAGCTTACCGTGTGCAGAAGAGTTCCAGCAGCATCTTGCAGTCCTGGCTCTTCGACTGTGGCAGCAGAGTCCAATCATTCGTGCACTGAAAACTGGGCAGCCGGCCAGCCTGGAGCAGGCATCAAGGATGTATTCAAATGCACTTTGAGGTGGGAAAGCAAGGAGTGAGAGCAATACAGGTGGCACCGTTGCAAAGCTTTCTGTGTGCAGAAGAGGTCCAGCAGCATCTTTCAGTGCTGGCTCTTCGCCAGTGTAAGCAGAGTCCAATCATTCGTGCACTGAAAACTGGGCAGCAGGACGGCCTGGAGCAGGCATCAAGGATGTACTCAAATGTACTTTGAGGTGGGAAACAAGGAGTGAGACCAATGCAGGTGGCACCTTTTCGAAGCTTACCATGTGCAGAAGAGGTCCAGCAGCACTTTTCATTCCTGGCCCTCTCCCTGTGGTAGGAGAGTCCAATCATTCGTGCACTAAAATCTGGGCAGCCGGACGGCCTGGAGCAGGCATCAAGGATGTATTCAAATGCACTTTGAGGTGGAAAAGCAAGGAGTGAGAGCAATACAGGTGGCACCTTTGCGAAGCTTACCGTGTGCAGAAGAGATCCAGCAGCATCATTCATTTGTGGCTCTTCGCCTGTGGGAGCAGAGTCCAATCATTCGTGCACTGAAAACTGGGCAGCCTTACGGCCTGGAGCGGGCATCAAGGATGTATTCAAATGCACTTTGAGGTGGGAAACAAGGAGTGAGACCAATGCAGGTGGCACCGTTTCGAAGCTTACCGTGTGCAGAAGAGATCCAGCAGCATCTTTCAGTCCTGGCACTTCGCCTGTGGGAACAGAGTGCAATCATTCGTGCACTGAAAACTTGGCAGCCGGCCAGCCTGGAGCAGGCATCAAGGATGTATTCAAATGCCCTTGGAGGTGGGAAAGCAAGGAGTGAGAGCAATAAAGGTGGCACCTTTGCGAAGCTTACCATGTGTAGAAGAGATCCAGCAGCATCATTCATTTGTGGCTCTTCGCCTGTGGGAGCAGAGTCCAATCATTCGTGCACTGAAAACTGGGCAGCCGGACGGCCTGGAGCAGGCATCAAGGATGTATTCAAATGCACTTTGAGGTGGGAAATCAAGGAGTGAGAGCAATACAGGTGGCACCGTTGCGAAGCTTACCGTGTGCAGGAGAGGTCCAGCAGCAACTTTCAGTCCTGGCTCTTCGCCTGTCGGAGCGGAGTCAAAACATTCGTGCCCTGAAACCTGGGCAGCCGGCCAGCCCGGAGCAGGCATCAAGGATGTATTCAAATGCACTTTGAGGTGGGAAAGCAAGGACTGAGAGCAATACAGGTGGCACCGTTGCGAAGCTTACCATGTGCAGGAGAGGTTCAGAAGCATCTCTCAGTCCTGGCTCTTCGCCTGTGGGAGCAGAGTAAAATCATTCCTGCACTGAAAACTGGGCAGCCTTACGGCCTGGAGCAGGCATCAAGGATGTATTCAAATGCACTTTGAGGTGGAAAAGCAAGGAGTGAGAGCAATACAGGTGGCACCTTTGCGAAGCTTACCATGTGCAGAAGAGATCCAGCAGCATCATTCATTTGTGGCTCTTCGCCTGTGGGAGCAGAGTCCAATCATTCGTGCACTGAAATCTGGGCAGCCGGACGGCCAGGGGCAGGCATCAAGGATGTATTCAAATGCACTTTGAGGTGGGAAACAAGGAGTGAGACCAATGCAGGTGGCACCGTTGCGAAGCTTACCGTGTGCAGAAGAGATCCAGCAGCATCTTTCAGTCCTGGCACTTCGCCTGTGGCAGCAGAGTCCAATCATTCGTGCACTGAAAACTGGGCAGCCGGCCAGCCTGGAGCAGGCATCAAGGATGTATTCAAATGCCCTTTGAGGTGGGAAAGCAAGAAGTGAGAGCAATACAGGTGGCACCGTTGCAAAGATTTCTGTGTGCAGAAGAGGTCCAGCAGCATCTTTCAGTCCTGGCTCTTCGCCTGTGTAAGCAGAGTCCAATCATTCGTGCACTGAAAACTGGGCAGCAGGACGGCCTGGAGCAGGCATCAAGGATGTATTCAAATGCACTTTGAGGTGGGAAAGCAAGGAGTGAGAGCAATACAGGTGGCACCGTTGCGAAGCTTACCGTGTGCAGGAGAGGTCCAGCAGCAACTTTCAGTCCTGGCTCTTCGCCTGTCGGAGCGGAGTCCAATCATTCGTGCACTGAAAATTGGGCAGCCGGACGGCCTGGAGCAGGCATCAAGGATGTATTCAAATGCACTTTGAGGTTGGAAACAAGGAGTGAGACCAATGCAGGTGGCAACTTTGCAAAGCTTACCATGTGCAGAAGAGGTCCAGCAGCACTTTTCATTCCTGGCCCTTTCCCTGTGGAAGCAGAGTGCAATCGTTCGTGCACTGAAAACTGGGCGGCCGGACGGCCTGGAGCAGGCATCAAGGATGTATTCAAATGCCCGTTGAGGTGGGAAAGCAACGAGTGAGAGCAATACATGTGGCACCGTTGCAAAGCTTACCGTATGAAGAAGAGATCCAGCAGCATCTTTCATTCCTGGCCCTCTCCCTGTGGGAGCAGAGTCCAATCATTCGTGCGCTGAAAATTGGGCAGCCGGACGGCCTGGAGCAGGCATCAAGGATGTATTCAAATGCACTTTGAGGTGGGAAAGCAAGGAGTGAGAGCAATACAGGTGGCACCTTTGCGAAGCTTACCATGTGCAGAAGAGATCCAGCAGCATCATTCATTTGTGGCTCTTCGCCTGTGGGAGCAGAGTCCAATCATTCGTGCACTGAAAACTGGGCAGCTGGACGGCCTGGAGCAGGCATCAAGGATGTATTCAAATGCACTTTGAGGTGGGAAACAAGGACTGAGACCAATGCAGGTGGCACCGTTGCGAAGCTTGCCGTGTGCAGAACAGATCCAGCAGCATGTTTTAGCACTGGCTCTTCCCTGTGGGAGCAGAGTCCAATCATTCGTGCAATGAAAAGTGGGCAGCCGGACGGCCTGGAGCAGGCATCAAGGATGTATTCAAATGCACTTTGAGGTTGGAAACAAGGAGTGAGACCAATGCAGGTGGAACCTTTTCGAAGCTTACCATGTGCAGAAGAGGTCCAGCAGCACTTTTCATTCCTGGCCCTCTCCCTGTGGTAGGAGAGTCCAATCATTCGTGCACTAAAAACTGGGCAGCCGGACGGCCTGGAGCAGGCATCAAGGATGTATTCAAATGCACTTTGAGGTGGGAAAGCAAGGAGTGAGAACAATACAGGTGGCACCTTTGCGAAGCTTACCATGTGCAGAAGAGATCCAGCAGCATCATTCATTTGTGGCTCTTCGCCTGTGGCAGCACAGTCCAATCATTCGTGCACTGAAAACTGGGCAGCCTTACGGCCTGAAGTGGGCATCAAGGATGTATTCAAATGCACTTTGAGGTGGGAAACAAGGAGTGAGACCAATGCAGGTGGCACCGTTTCGAAGCTAACCGTGTGCAGAAGAGATCCAGCAGCATCTTTCAGTCCTGGCACTTCGCTTGTGGGAGCAGAGTGCAATCATTCGTGCACTGAAAACTTGGCAGCCGGCCAGCCTGGAGCAGGCATCAAGGATGTATTCAAATGCCCTGGAGGTGGGAAAGCAAGGAGTGAGAGCAATACAGGTGGCACCGTTGCAAAGCTTTCCGTGTGCAGAAGAGGTCCAGCAGCATCTTTCAGTCCTGGCACTTCGCCTGTGGCAGCACAGTCCAATCATTCGTGCACTGAAAACTGGGCAGCAGGACGGCCTGTAGCAGGCATCAAGGATGTATTCAAATGCCCTTTGAGGTGGGAAAGCAAGGAGTGAGAGCAATAAAGGTGGCACCTTTGCGAAGCTTACCATGTGCAGAGGAGATCCAGCAGCATCATTCATTTGTGGCTCTTTACCTGTGGGAGCAGAGTCCAATCATTCGTGCACCGAAAACTGGGCAGCCGGACGGCCTCGGGCAGGCATCAAGGATGTATTCAAATGCACTTTGAGGTGGGAAAGAAATGACTGAGAGCAATACAGGTGGCACCGTTGCGAAGCTTACCATGTGCAGAACAGATCCAGCAGCATGTTTTAGCACTGGCTCTTCGCCTGTGGCAGCAGAGTCCAATCATTCGTGCACTGAAAACTGGGCAGCCGGACGGCATGGAGCAGGCATCAAGGATGTATTCAAATGCACTTTGAGGTTGGAAACAAGGAGTGAGACCAATGCAGGTGGCAACTTTGCAAAGCTTACCATGTGCAGAAGAGGTCCAGCAGCACTTTTCATTCCTGGCCCTTTCCCTGTGGAAGCAGAGTGCAATCATTCGTGCACTGAAAACTGGGCGGCCGGACGGCCTGGAGCAGGCATCAAGGATGTATTCAAATGCCCGTTGAGGTGGGAAAGCAACGAGTGAGAGCAATACAGGTGGCACGGTTGCAAAGCTTACCGTATGCAGAAGAGATCCAGCAGCATCTTTCAGTCCTGGCACTTCGCCTGTGGGAGCAGAGTCCAATCATTCGTGCACTGAAAATTGGGCAGCCGGACGGCCTGGAGCAGGCATCAAGGATGTATTCAAATGCACTTTGAGGTGGGAAAGCAAGGAGTGAGAGCAATACAGGTGGCACCTTTGCGAAGCTTACCATGTGCAGAAGAGATCCAGCAGCATCATTCATTTGTGGCTCTTCGCCTGTGGGAGCAGAGTCCAATCATTCGTGCACTGAAAACTGGGCAGCCGGACGGCCTGGAGCAGGCATCAAGGATGTATTAAAATGCACTTTGAGGTGGGAAATCAAGGAGTGAGAGTAATACAGGTGGCACTGTTGCGAAGCTTACCGTGTGCAGGAGAGGTCCAGCAGCAACTTTCAGTCCTGGCTCTTCGCCTGTCGGAGCGGAGTCCAAACATTCGTGCCCTGAAACCTGGGCAGCCGGCCAGCCTGGAGCAGGCATCAAGGATGTATTCAAATGCACTTTGAGGTGGGAAAGCAAGGAGTGAGAGCAATACAGGTGGCACCGTTGCGAAGCTTACCATGTGCAGAAGAGATCCAGCAGCATCATTCATTTGTGGCTCTTCGCCTGTGGGAGCAGAGTCCAATCATTCGTGCACTGAAAACTGGGCAGCCGGACGGCCTGGAGCAGGCATCAAGGATGTATTCAAATGCACTTTGAGGTGGGAAACAAGGAGTGAGACCAATGCAGGTGGCACCGTTTCGAAGCTTACCGTGTGCAGAAGAGTTCCAGCAGCATCTTGCAGTCCTGGCTCTTCGCCTGTGGCAGCAGAGTCCAATCATTCGTGCACTGAAAACTGGGCAGCCGGCCAGCCTGGAGCAGGCATCAAGGATGTATTCAAATGCACTTTGAGGTGGGAAAGCAAGGAGTGAGAGCAATACAGGTGGCACCGTTGCAAAGCTTTCTGTGTGCAGAAGAGGTCCAGCAGCATCTTTCAGTGCTGGCTCTTCGCCAGTGTAAGCAGAGTCCAATCATTCGTGCACTGAAAACTGGGCAGCAGGACGGCCTGGAGCAGGCATCAAGGATGTACTCAAATGTACTTTGAGGTGGGAAACAAGGAGTGAGACCAATGCAGGTGGCACCTTTTCGAAGCTTACCATGTGCAGAAGAGGTCCAGCAGCACTTTTCATTCCTGGCCCTCTCCCTGTGGTAGGAGAGTCCAATCATTCGTGCACTAAAATCTGGGCAGCCGGACGGCCTGGAGCAGGCATCAAGGATGTATTCAAATGCACTTTGAGGTGGAAAAGCAAGGAGTGAGAGCAATACAGGTGGCACCTTTGCGAAGCTTACCGTGTGCAGAAGAGATCCAGCAGCATCATTCATTTGTGGCTCTTCGCCTGTGGGAGCAGAGTCCAATCATTCGTGCACTGAAAACTGGGCAGCCTTACGGCCTGGAGCGGGCATCAAGGATGTATTCAAATGCACTTTGAGGTGGGAAACAAGGAGTGAGACCAATGCAGGTGGCACCGTTTCGAAGCTTACCGTGTGCAGAAGAGATCCAGCAGCATCTTTCAGTCCTGGCACTTCGCCTGTGGGAACAGAGTGCAATCATTCGTGCACTGAAAACTTGGCAGCCGGCCAGCCTGGAGCAGGCATCAAGGATGTATTCAAATGCCCTTGGAGGTGGGAAAGCAAGGAGTGAGAGCAATAAAGGTGGCACCTTTGCGAAGCTTACCATGTGTAGAAGAGATCCAGCAGCATCATTCATTTGTGGCTCTTCGCCTGTGGGAGCAGAGTCCAATCATTCGTGCACTGAAAACTGGGCAGCCGGACGGCCTGGAGCAGGCATCAAGGATGTATTCAAATGCACTTTGAGGTGGGAAATCAAGGAGTGAGAGCAATACAGGTGGCACCGTTGCGAAGCTTACCGTGTGCAGGAGAGGTCCAGCAGCAACTTTCAGTCCTGGCTCTTCGCCTGTCGGAGCGGAGTCAAAACATTCGTGCCCTGAAACCTGGGCAGCCGGCCAGCCCGGAGCAGGCATCAAGGATGTATTCAAATGCACTTTGAGGTGGGAAAGCAAGGACTGAGAGCAATACAGGTGGCACCGTTGCGAAGCTTACCATGTGCAGGAGAGGTTCAGAAGCATCTCTCAGTCCTGGCTCTTCGCCTGTGGGAGCAGAGTAAAATCATTCCTGCACTGAAAACTGGGCAGCCTTACGGCCTGGAGCAGGCATCAAGGATGTATTCAAATGCACTTTGAGGTGGAAAAGCAAGGAGTGAGAGCAATACAGGTGGCACCTTTGCGAAGCTTACCATGTGCAGAAGAGATCCAGCAGCATCATTCATTTGTGGCTCTTCGCCTGTGGGAGCAGAGTCCAATCATTCGTGCACTGAAATCTGGGCAGCCGGACGGCCAGGGGCAGGCATCAAGGATGTATTCAAATGCACTTTGAGGTGGGAAACAAGGAGTGAGACCAATGCAGGTGGCACCGTTGCGAAGCTTACCGTGTGCAGAAGAGATCCAGCAGCATCTTTCAGTCCTGGCACTTCGCCTGTGGCAGCAGAGTCCAATCATTCGTGCACTGAAAACTGGGCAGCCGGCCAGCCTGGAGCAGGCATCAAGGATGTATTCAAATGCCCTTTGAGGTGGGAAAGCAAGAAGTGAGAGCAATACAGGTGGCACCGTTGCAAAGATTTCTGTGTGCAGAAGAGGTCCAGCAGCATCTTTCAGTCCTGGCTCTTCGCCTGTGTAAGCAGAGTCCAATCATTCGTGCACTGAAAACTGGGCAGCAGGACGGCCTGGAGCAGGCATCAAAGATGTATTCAAATGCACTTTGAGGTGGGAAAGCAAGGAGTGAGAGCAATACAGGTGGCACCGTTGCGAAGCTTACCGTGTGCAGGAGAGGTCCAGCAGCAACTTTCAGTCCTGGCTCTTCGCCTGTCGGAGCGGAGTCCAATCATTCGTGCACTGAAAATTGGGCAGCCGGACGGCCTGGAGCAGGCATCAAGGATGTATTCAAATGCACATTGAGGTGGAAAACAAGGAGTGAGACCAATGCAGGTGGCACCGTTGCGAAGCTTACAGTGTGCAGAACAGATCCAGCAGCATGTTTTAGCACTGGCCCTTCGCCTGTGGCAGGACAGTCCAATCATTCGTGCACTGAAAATTGGGCAGCTGGACAGCCTGGAGCAGGCATCAAGGATGTATTCAAATGCACTTTGAGGTTGGAAAGAAGGAGTGAGACCAATGCAGGTGGCAACTTTGCAAAGCTTACCATGTGCAGAAGAGGTCCAGCAGCACTTTTCATTCCTGGCCCTTTCCCTGTGGAAGCAGAGTGCAATCATTCGTGCACTGAAAACTGGGCAGCCGGACGGCATGGAGCAGGCATCAAGGATGTATTCAAATGCACTTTGAGTTGGGAAACAAGGAGTGAGACCAATGCAGGTGGCACCGTTGCGAAGCTTACCCTATGCAGAAGAGATCCAGCAGCATCTTTCAGTCCTGGCACTTCGCCTGTGGCAGCAGAGTCCAATCATTCGTGCACTGAAAACTGGGCAGCCGGCCAGCCTGGAGCAGGCATCAAGGATGTATTCAAATGCCCTTTGAGGTGGGAAAGCAAGAAGTGAGAGCAATACAGGTGGCACCGTTGCAAAGATTTCTGTGTGCAGAAGAGGTCCAGCAGCATCTTTCAGTCCTGGCTCTTCGCCTGTGTAAGCAGAGTCCAATCATTCGTGCACTGAAAACTGGGCAGCAGGACGGCCTGGAGCAGGCATCAAGGATGTATTCAAATGCACTTTGAGGTGGGAAAGCAAGGAGTGAGAGCAATACAGGTGGCACCGTTGCGAAGCTTACCGTGTGCAGGAGAGGTCCAGCAGCAACTTTCAGTCCTGGCTCTTCGCCTGTCGGAGCGGAGTCCAATCATTCGTGCACTGAAAATTGGGCAGCCGGACGGCCTGGGGCAGGCATCAAGGATGTATTCATATGCACTTTGAGGTGGGAAAGCAAGGAGTGAGAGCAATACAGGTGGCACCTTTGCGAAGCTTACCATGTGCAGACGAGATCCAGCAGCATCATTCATTTGTGGCTCTTCGCCTGTGGGAGCAGAGTCCAATCATTCGTGCACTGAAAACTGGGCAGCCGGACGGCCTGGAGCAGGCATCAAGGATGTATTCAAATGCACTTTGAGGTGGGAAATCAAGGAGTGAGAGCAATACAGGTGGCACCTTTGCGAAGCTTACCATGTGCAGAAGAGATCCAGCAGCATCATTCATTTGTGGCTCTTCGCCTGTGGGAGCAGGGTCCAATCATTCGTGCAGTGAAAACTGGGCAGCCGGACGGCCTGGAGCAGGCATCAAGGATGTATTCAAATGCACTTTGAGGTGGGAAATCAAGGAGTGAGAGCAATACAGGTGGCACCGTTGCGAAGCTTACCGTGTGCAGGAGAGGTCCAGCAGCAACTTTCAGTCCTGGCTCTTCGCCTGTCGGAGCGGAGTCCAAACATTCGTGCCCTGAAACCTGGGCAGCCGGCCAGCCTGGAGCAGGCATCAAGGATGTACTCAAATGCACTTTGAGGTGGGAAAGCAAGGAGTGAGAGCAATACAGGTGGCACCGTTGCGAAGCTTACCATGTGCAGGAGAGGTTCAGAAGCATCTTTCAGTCCTGGCTCTTCGCCTGTGGGAGCAGAGTCCAATCATTCGTGCACTGAAAACTGGGCAGCCGGACGGCCTGGAGCAGGCATCAAGGATGTATTCAAATGCACTTTGAGGTTGGAAACAAGGAGTGAGACCAATGCAGGTGGCACCTTTTCGAAGCTTACCATGTGCAGAAGAGGTCCAGCAGCACTTTTCATTCCTGGCCCTCTCCCTGTGGTAGGAGAGTCCAATCATTCGTGCACTAAAAACTGGGCAGCCGGACGGCCTGGAGCAGGCATCAAGGATGTATTCAAATGCACTTTGAGGTGGGAAAGCAAGGAGTGAGAGCAATACAGGTGGCACCTTTTCGTAGCTTACCATGCGCAGAAGAGATCCAGCAGCATCATTCATTTGTGGCTCTTCGCCTGTGGGAGCAGAGTGCAATCATTCGTGCACTGAAAACTGGGCAGCCTTACGGCCTGGAGCGGGCATCAAGGATGTATTCAAATGCACTTTGAGGTGGGAAACAAGGAGTGAGACCAATGCAGGTGGCACCGTTTCGAAGCTTACCATGTGCAGAAGAGATCCAGCAGCATCTTTCAGTCCTGGCACTTCGCCTGTGGGAGCAGAGTGCAATCATTCGTGCACTGAAAACTTGGCAGCCGGCCAGCCTGGAGCAGGCATCAAGGATGTATTCAAATGCCCTTGGAGGTGGGAAAGCAAGGAGTGAGAGCAATACAGGTGGCACCGTTGCAAAGCTTTCCGTGTGCAGAAGAGGTCCAGCAGCATCTTTCAGCCCTGGCACTTCGCCTGTGTAAGCAGAGTCCAATCATTCGTGCACTGAAAACTGGGCAGCAGGACGGCCTGGAGCAGGCATCAAGGATGTATTCAAATGCCCTTTGAGATGGGAAAGCAAGGAGTGAGAGCAATAAAGGTGGCACCTTTGCGAAGCTTACCATGTGCAGAGGAGATCCAGCAGCATCATTCATTTGTGGCTCTTTGCCTGTGGGAGCAGAGTCCAATCATTCGTGCACCGAAAACTGGGCAGCCGGACGGCCTGGGGCAGGCATTAATGATGTATTCAAATGCACTTTGAGGTGGGAAAGAAATGACTGGGAGCAATACAGGTGGCACCGTTGCGAAGCTTACCGTGTGCAGAACAGATCCAGCAGCATGTTTTAGCACTGGCTCTTCGCCTGTGGCAGCAGAGTCCAATCATTCGTGCACTGAAAACTGGGCAGCCGGACGGCATGGAGCAGGCATCAAGGATGTATTCAAATGCACTTTGAGGTTGGAAACAAGGAGTGAGACCAATGCAGGTGGCAACTTTGCAAAGCTTACCATGTGCACAAGAGGTCCAGCAGCACTTTTCATTCCTGGCCCTTTCCCTGTGGAAGCAGAGTGCGATCATTCGTGCACTGAAAACTGGGCGGCCGGACGGCCTGGAGCAGGCATCAAGGATGTATTCAAATGCCCGTTGAGGTGGGAAAGCAAGGAGTGAGAGCAATACAGGTGGCACCGTTGCAAAGCTTTCCGTGTGCAGAAGAGGTCCAGCAGCATCTTTCAGTCCTGGCACTTCGCCTGTGGCAGCACAGTCCAATCATTCGTGCACTGAAAACTGGGCAGCAGGACGGCCTGGAGCAGGCATCAAGGATGTATTCAAATTCACTTTGAGGTGGGAAACAAGGACTGAGACCAATGCAGGTGGCACCGTTGCGAAGCTTGCCGTGTGCAGAACAGATCCAGCAGCATGTTTTAGCACTGGCTCTTCCCTGTGGCAGCAGAGTCCAATCACTCGTGCAATGAAAACTGGGCAGCCGGACGGCCTGGAGCAGTTATCAAGGATGTATTCAAATGCACTTTGAGGTTGGAAACAAGGAGTGAGACCAATGCAGGTGGCACCTTTTCGAAGCTTACCATGTGCAGAAGAGGTCCAGCAGCACTTTTCATTCCTGGCCCTCTCCCTGTGGTAGGAGAGTCCAATCATTCGTGCACTAAAAACTGGGCAGCCGGACGGCCTAGAGCAGGCATCAAGGATGTATTCAAATGCCCTTTGAGGTGGGAAAGCAAGGAGTGAGAGCAATGCAGGTGGCACCGTTTCGAAGCTAACCGTGTACAGAAGAGATCCAGCAGCATCTTTCAGTCCTGGCACTTCGCTTGTGGGAGCAGAGTGCAATCATTCGTGCACTGAAAACTTGGCAGCCGGCCAGCCTGGAGCAGGCATCAAGGATGTATTCAAATGCCCTTGGAGGTGGGAAAGCAAGGAGTGAGAGCAATACAGGTGGCACCGTTGCAAAGCTTTCCGTGTGCAGAAGAGGTCCAGCAGCATCTTTCAGTCCTGGCACTTCGCCTGTGGGAGCAGAGTCCAATCATTCGTGCACTGAAAATTGGGCAGCCGGACGGCCTGGAGCAGGCATCAAGGATGTATTCAAATGCACTTTGAGGTGGGAAAGCAAGGAGTGAGAGCAATACAGGTGGCACCTTTGCGAAGCTTACCATGTGCAGAAGAGATCCAGCAGCATCATTCATTTGTGGCTCTTCGCCTGTGGGAGCAGAGTCCAATCATTCGTGCACTGAAAACTGGGCAGCCGGACGGCCTGGAGCAGGCATCAAGGATGTATTCAAATGCACTTTGAGGTGGGAAATCAAGGAGTGAGAGCAATACAGGTGGCACCTTTGCGAAGCTTACCGTGTGCAGGAGAGGTCCAGCAGCAACTTTCAGTCCTGGCTCTTCGCCTGTCGGAGCGGAGTCCAAACATTCGTGCCCTGAAACCTGGGCAGCCGGCCAGCCTGGAGCAGGCATCAAGGATGTATTCAAATGCACTTTGAGGTGGGAAAGCAAGGAGTGAGAGCAATACAGGTGGCACCGTTGCGAAGCTTACCATGTGCAGAAGAGGTCCAGCAGCACTTTTCATTCCTGGCCCTCTCCCTGTGGTAGGAGAGTCCAATCATTCGTGCACTGAAAACTGGGCAGCCTTACGGCTTGGAGCAGGCATCAAGGATGTATTCAAATGCACTTTGAGGTGGAAAAGCAAGGAGTGAGAGCAATACAGGTGGCACCTTTGCAAAGCTTACCATGTGCAGAAGAGATCCAGCAGCATCATTCATTTGTGGCTCTTCGCCTGTGGGAGCAGAGTCCAATCATTCGTGCACTGAAAACAGGGCAGCCGGACGGCCTGGAGCAGGCATCAAGGATGTATTCAAATGCACTTTGAGGTGGGAAACAAGGAGTGAGACCAATGCAGGTGGCAACTTTGCAAAGCTTACCATGTGCAGAAGAGGTCCAGCAGCACTTTTCATTCCTGGCCCTTTCCCTGTGGAAGCAGAGTGCAATCGTTCGTGCACTGAAAACTGGGCGGCCGGACGGCCTGGAGCAGGCATCAAGGATGTATTCAAATGCCCGTTGAGGTGGGAAAGCAACGAGTGAGAGCAATACAGGTGGCACCGTTGCAAAGCTTACCGTATGAAGAAGAGATCCAGCAGCATCTTTCATTCCTGGCCCTCTCCCTGTGGGAGCAGAGTCCAATCATTCGTGCGCTGAAAATTGGGCAGCCGGACGGCCTGGAGCAGGCATCAAGGATGTATTCAAATGCACTTTGAGGTGGGAAAGCAAGGAGTGAGAGCAATACAGGTGGCACCTTTGCGAAGCTTACCATGTGCAGAAGAGATCCAGCAGCATCATTCATTTGTGGCTCTTCGCCTGTGGGAGCAGAGTCCAATCATTCGTGCACTGAAAACTGGGCAGCTGGACGGCCTGGAGCAGGCATCAAGGATGTATTCAAATGCACTTTGAGGTGGGAAACAAGGACTGAGACCAATGCAGGTGGCACCGTTGCGAAGCTTGCCGTGTGCAGAACAGATCCAGCAGCATGTTTTAGCACTGGCTCTTCCCTGTGGGAGCAGAGTCCAATCATTCGTGCAATGAAAAGTGGGCAGCCGGACGGCCTGGAGCAGGCATCAAGGATGTATTCAAATGCACTTTGAGGTTGGAAACAAGGAGTGAGACCAATGCAGGTGGCACCTTTTCGAAGCTTACCATGTGCAGAAGAGGTCCAGCAGCACTTTTCATTCCTGGCCCTCTCCCTGTGGTAGGAGAGTCCAATCATTCGTGCACTAAAAACTGGGCAGCCGGACGGCCTGGAGCAGGCATCAAGGATGTATTCAAATGCACTTTGAGGTGGGAAAGCAAGGAGTGAGAACAATACAGGTGGCACCTTTGCGAAGCTTACCATGTGCAGAAGAGATCCAGCAGCATCATTCATTTGTGGCTCTTCGCCTGTGGGAGCAGAGTCCAATCATTCGTGCACTGAAAACTGGGCAGCCTTACGGCCTGGAGTGGGCATCAAGGATGTATTCAAATGCACTTTGAGGTGGGAAACAGGTAGTGAGACCAATGCAGGTGGCACCGTTTCGAAGCTAACCGTGTGCAGAAGAGATCCAGCAGCATCTTTCAGTCCTGGCACTTCGCTTGTGGGAGCAGAGTGCAATCATTCGTGCACTGAAAACTTGGCAGCCGGCCAGCCTGGAGCAGGCATCAAGGATGTATTCAAATGCCCTTGGAGGTGGGAAAGCAAGGAGTGAGAGCAATACAGGTGGCACCGTTGCGAAGCTTACCATGTGCAGAGGAGATCCAGCAGCATCATTCATTTGTGGCTCTTTACCTGTGGGAGCAGAGTCCAATCATTCGTGCACCGAAAACTGGGCAGCCGGACGGCCTGGAGCAGGCATCAAGGATGTATTCAAATGCACTTTGAGGTGGGAAAGAAATGACTGAGAGCAATACAGGTGGCACCGTTGCGAAGCTTACCATGTGCAGAACAGATCCAGCAGCATGTTTTAGCACTGGCTCTTCGCCTGTGGCAGCACAGTCCAATCATTCGTGCACTGAAAACTGGGCAGCCGGACGGCATGGAGCAGGCATCAAGGATGTATTCAAATGCACTTTGAGGTTGGAAACAAGGAGTGAGACCAATGCAGGTGGCAACTTTGCAAAGCTTACCATGTGCAGAAGAGGTCCAGCAGCACTTTTCATTCCTGGCCCTTTCCCTGTGGAAGCAGAGTGCAATCATTCGTGCACTGAAAACTGGGCGGCCGGACGGCCTGGAGCAGGCATCAAGGATGTATTCAAATGCCCGTTGAGGTGGGAAAGCAACGAGTGAGAGCAATACAGGTGGCACGGTTGCAAAGCTTACCGTATGCAGAAGAGATCCAGCAGCATCTTTCAGTCCTGGCACTTCGCCTCTGGGAGCAGAGTCCAATCATTCGTGCACTGAAAATTGGGCAGCCGGACGGCCTGGAGCAGGCATCAAGGATGTATTCAAATGCACTTTGAGGTGGGAAAGCAAGGAGTGAGAGCAATACAGGTGGCACCGTTGCGAAGCTTACCATGTGCAGAAGAGATCCAGCAGCATCATTCATTTGTGGCTCTTCGCCTGTGGGAGCAGAGTCCAATCATTCGTGCACTGAAAACTGGGCAGCCGGACGGCCTGGAGCAGGCATCAAGGATGTATTCAAATGCACTTTGAGGTGGGAAACAAGGAGTGAGACCAATGCAGGTGGCACCGTTTCGAAGCTTACCGTGTGCAGAAGAGTTCCAGCAGCATCTTGCAGTCCTGGCTCTTCGCCTGTGGGAGCAGAGTCCAATCATTCGTGCACTGAAAACTGGGCAGCCGGCCAGCCTGGAGCAGGCATCAAGGATGTATTCAAATGCACTTTGAGGTGGGAAAGCAAGGAGTGAGAGCAATACAGGTGGCACCGTTGCAAAGCTTTCCGTGTGCAGAAGAGGTCCAGCAGCATCTTTCAGTCCTGGCACTTCGCCTGTGGCAGCACAGTCCAATCATTCGTGCACTGAAAACTGGGCAGCAGGACGGCCTGGAGCAGGCATCAAGGATGTATTCAAATGCCCTTTGAGGTGGGAAAGCAAGGAGTGAGAGCAATAAAGGTGGCACCTTTGCGAAGCTTACCATGTGCAGAGGAGATCCAGCAGCATCATTCATTTGTGGCTCTTTGCCTGTGGGAGCAGAGTCCAATCATTCGTGCACCGAAAACTGGGCAGCCGGACGGCCTGGGGCAGGCATCAAGGATGTATTCAAATGCACTTTGAGGTGGGAAAGAAATGACTGAGAGCAATACAGGTGGCACCGTTGCGAAGCTTACCGTGTGCAGAACAGATCCAGCAGCATGTTTTAGCACTGGCTCTTCGCCTGTGGCAGCAGAGTCCAATCATTCGTGCACTGAAAACTGGGCAGCCGGACGGCCTGGAGCAGGCATCAAGGATGTATTCAAATGCACTTTGAGGTTGGAAACAAGGAGTGAGACCAATTCAGGTGGCAACTTTGCAAAGCTTAGCATGTGCAGAAGAGGTCCAGCAGCACTTTTCATTCCTGGCCCTTTCCCTGTGGAAGCAGAGTGCAATCATTCGTGCACTGAAAACTGGGCGGCCGGACGGCCTGGAGCAGGCATTAGGGATGTATTCAAATGCACTTTGAGGTGGGTAATCAAGGTCTGAGAGCAATACAGGTGGCACCGTTGCAAAGCTTACCGTATGCAGAAGAGATCCAGCAGCATCTTTCAATCCTGGCTCTTCGCCTGTGTTAGCAGAGTGCAATCATTCGTGCACTGACAACTGGGCAGCTGGACTTCCTGGAGGTGGCATCAAGGATGTATTCAAATGCCCATTGAGGTGGGTAATCAAGGTGTGAGAGCAATACAGGTGGAACCGTTGCAAATCTTTCTGTGTGCAGCAGAGGTCCAGCAGCATCTTTCAGTCCTGGCTCTTCGCCTGTGGGAGCAGAATCCAATCATTCGTCCACTGAAAACTGGGCAGCTGGAATTCCTGGAGGTGGCATCAAGGATGTATTCAAATGCCCTTTGAGGTGGGAAAGCAAGGAGTGAGAGCAATACAGGTGGCACCGTTTCAAAGCTTTCTCTGTGCAGAAGAGGTCCACCAGCATCTTTCAGTCCTGGCTCTTCGAGTGTGGGAGGAGAGTGCAATCATTCGTGCACTGAAAACTGGGCAGCCGGACGGCCCATAGCAGGCATCATGGATGTATTCAAATGCACTTTGAGGTGGGAAAGCAAGGAGTGAGAGCAATACAGGTGGCACCGTTCCGAAGCTTTCTGTGTGCAGAAGAGGTCCAGCAGCATCTTTCAGTCCTGGCACTTCGCCTGTGGGAGCAGAGTCCAATCATTCGTGCACGGAAAACTGGGCAGCCGGACGGCCTGGAGCAGGCATCAAGGATGTATTCAAATGCACTTTGAGGTGGGAAAGCAAGGAGTGAGAGCAATACAGGTGGCACCGTTGCAAAGCTTTCTCTGTGCAGAAGAGGTCCGGCAGCATCTTTCAGTCCTGGCTCTTCGCCTGTTGCAGGAGAGTCCAATCATTCGTGCACTGAAAACTGGGCAGCCGGACGGCCTGGAGCAGGCATCAAGGATGTATTCAAATGCACTTTGAGGTGGGAAAGCAAGGAGTGAGAGCAATACAGGTGACACCGTTCCGAAGCTTTCTGTGTGCAGGAGAGGTCCAGCAGCATCTTTCAGTCCTGGCACTTCGCCTGTGGGAGCAGAGTGCAATCATTCGTGCACTGAAAACTGGGCAGCCGGACGGCCTGGAGCAGGCATCAAGGATGTATTCAAATGCACTTTGAGGTTGGAAACAAGGAGTGAGAGCAATACAGGTGGCAACTTTGCAAAGCTTACCATGTGCAGAAGAGGTCCAGCAGCACTTTTCATTCCTGGCCCTTTCCCTGTGGAAGCAGAGTGCAATCATTCGCGCACTGAAAACTGGGCGGCCGGACGGCCTCGAGCAGGCATCAAGGATGTATTCAAATGCCCTTTGAGGTGGGAAAGCAACGAGTGAGAGCAATACAGGTGGCTCCGTTGCAAAGCTTACTGTATGCAGAAGAGATCCAGCAGCATCTCTCAGTCCTGGCTCTTCGCCTGTGGGAGCAGAGTGCAATCATTCGTGCACTGAAAACTGGGCAGCCGGACGGCCTGGAGCAGGCATCAAGGATGTATTCAAATGCACTTTGAGGAGGGAAATCAAGGAGTGAGAGCAATACAGGTGGCACCGTTGCGAAGCTTACCATGTGCAGAAGAGATCCAGCAGCATCATTCATTTGTGGCTCTTCGCCTGTGGGAGCAGAGTCCAATCATTCGTGCACTGAAAACTGGGCAGCCGGACGGCCTGGAGCAGGCATCAAGGATGTATTCAAATGCACTTTGAGGAGGGAAATCAAGGAGTGAGAGCAATACAGGTGGCACCGTTGCGAAGCTTACCGTGTGCAGGAGAGGTCCAGCAGCAACTTTCAGTCCTGGCTCTTCGCCTGTCGGAGCGGAGTCCAAACATTCGTGCCCTGAAACCTGGGCAGGCGGCCAGCCTGGAGCAGGCATCAAGGATGTATTCAAATGCACTTTGAGGTGGGAAAGCAAGGAGTGAGAACAATACAGGTGGCACCTTTGCGAAGCTTACCATGTGCAGAAGAGATCCAGCAGCATCATTCATTTGTGGCTCTTCGCCTGTGGTAGCAGAGTCCAATCATTCGTGCACTGAAAACTGGGCAGCCTTACGGCCTGGAGTGGGCATCAAGGATGTATTCAAATGCACTTTGAGGTGGGAAACAAGGAGTGAGACCAATGCAGGTGGCACCGTTTCGAAGCTAACCGTGTGCAGAAGAGATCCAGCAGCATCTTTCAGTCCTGGCACTTCGCTTGTGGGAGCAGAGTGCAATCATTCCTGCACTGAAAACTTGGCAGCCGGCCAGCCTGGAGCAGGCATCAAGGATGTATTCAAATGCCCTTGGAGGTGGGAAAGCAAGGAGTGAGAGCAATACAGGTGGCACCGTTGCAAAGCTTTCCGTGTGCAGAAGAGGTCCAGCAGCATCTTTCAGTCCTGGCACTTCTCCTGTGGCAGCACAGTCCAATCATTCGTGCACTGAAAACTGGGCAGCAGGACGGCCTGGAGCAGGCATCAAGGATGTATTCAAATGCCCTTTGAGGTGGGAAAGCAAGGAGTGAGAGCAATAAAGGTGGCACCTTTGCGAAGCTTACCATGTGCAGAGGAGATCCAGCAGCATCATTCATTTGTGGCTCTTCGCCTGTGGGAGCAGAGTCCAATCATTCGTGCACCGAAAACTGGGCAGCCGGACGGCCTGGAGCAGGCATCAAGGATGTATTCAAATGCACTTTGAGGTTGGAAACAAGGAGTGAGACCAATTCAGGTGGCAACTTTGCAAAGCTTACCATGTGCAGAAGAGGTCCAGCAGCACTTTTCATTCCTGGCCCTTTCCCTGTGGAAGCAGAGTCCAATCATTCGTGCACCGAAAACTGGGCAGCCGGACGGCCTGGAGCAGGCATCAAGGATATATTCAAATGCACTTTGAGGTGGGAAATCAAGGAGTGAGAGCAATACAGGTGGCACTGTTGCGAAGCTTACCGTGTGCAGGAGAGGTCCAGCAGCAACTTTCAGTCCTGGCTCTTCGCCTGTCGGAGCGGAGTCCAAACATTCGTGCCCTGAAACCTGGGCAGCCGGTCAGCCTCGAGCAGGCATCAAGGATGTATTCAAATGCACTTTGAGGTGGGAAAGCAAGGAGTGAGAGCAATACAGGTGGCACCGTTGCAAAGCTTTCTGTGTGCAGAAGAGGTCCAGCAGCATCTTTCAGTGCTGGCTCTTCGCCAGTGTAAGCAGAGTCCAATCATTCGTGCACTGAAAACTGGGCAGCAGGACGGCCTGGAGCAGGCATCAAGGATGTATTCAAATGTACTTTGAGGTGGGAAACAAGGAGTGAGACCAATGCAGGTGGCACCTTTTCGAAGCTTACCATGTGCAGAAGAGGTCCAGCAGCACTTTTCATTCCTGGCCCTCTCCCTGTGGTAGGAGAGTCCAATCATTCGTGCACTAAAATCTGGGCAGCCGGACGGCCTGGAGCAGGCATCAAGGATGTATTCAAATGCACTTTGAGGTGGAAAAGCAAGGAGTGAGAGCAATACAGGTGGCACCTTTGCGAAGCTTACCGTGTGCAGAAGAGATCCAGCAGCATCATTCATTTGTGGCTCTTCGCCTGTGGGAGCAGAGTCCAATCATTCGTGCACTGAAAACTGGGCAGCCTTACGGCCTGGAGCGGGCATCAAGGATGTATTCAAATGCACTTTGAGGTGGGAAACAAGGAGTGAGACCAATGCAGGTGGCACCGTTTCGAAGCTTACCGTGTGCAGAAGAGATCCAGCAGCATCTTTCAGTCCTGGCACTTCGCCTGTGGGAGCAGAGTGCAATCATTCGTGCACTGAAAATTTGGCAGCCGGCCAGCCTGGAGCAGGCATCAAGGATGTATTCAAATGCCCTTGGAGGTGGGAAAGCAAGGAGTGAGAGCAATAAAGGTGGCACCTTTGCGAAGCTTACCATGTGCAGAGGAGATCCAGCAGCATCATTCATTTGTGGCTCTTTGCCTGTGGGAGCAGAGTCCAATCATTCTTGCACCGAAAACTGGGCAGCCGGACGGCCTGGAGCAGGCATCAAGGATGTATTCAAATGCACTTTGAGGTGGGAAAGAAATGACTGAGAGCAATACAGGTGGCACCGTTGCGAAGCTTACCGTGTGCAGAACAGATCCAGCAGCATGTTTTAGCACTGGCTCTTCGCCTGTGGCAGCAGAGTCCAATCATTCGTGCACTGAAAACTGGGCAGCCGGACGGCATGGAGCAGGCATCAAGGATGTATTCAAATGCACTTTGAGGTTGGAAACAAGGAGTGAGACCAATGCAGGTGGCAAATTTGCAAAGCTTACCATGTGCACAAGAGGTCCAGCAGCACTTTTCATTCCTGGCCCTCTCCCTGTGGCAGCACAGTCCAATCATTCGTGCACTGAAAACTGGGCGGCCGGACGGCCTGGAGCAGGCGTCAAGGATGTATTCAAATGACCTTGGAGGTGGGAAAGCTACGAGTGAGAGCAATACAGGTGGCACCGTTGCAAAGCTTACCGTATGAAGAAGAGATCCAGCAGCATCTTTCATTCCTGGCCCTCTCCCTGTGGGAGAAGAGTCCAATCATTCATGCACTGAAAATTGGGCAGCCGGACGGCCTGGAGCAGGCATCAAGGATGTATTCAAATGCACTTTGAGGTGGGAAAGCAAGGAGTGAGAGCAATACAGGTTTCACCTTTGCGAAGCTTACCATGTGCAGAAGAGAACCAGCAGCATCATTCATTTGTGGCTCTTCGCCTGTGGGAGCAGAGTCCAATCATTCGTGCACTGAAAACTGGGCAGCTGGACGGCCTGGAGCAGGCATCAAGGATGTATTCAAATGCACTTTGAGGTGGGAAACAAGGACTGAGACCAATGCAGGTGGCACCGTTTCGAAGCTTGCCGTGTGTAGAACAGATCCAGCAGCATGTTTTAGCACTGGCTCTTCCCTGTGGCAGCAGAGTCCAATCATTCTTGCAATGAAAACTGGGCAGCCGGACAGCCTGGAGCAGGCATCAAGGATGTATTCAAATGCGCTTTGAGGTTGGAAACAAGGAGTGAGACCAATGCAGGTGGCACCTTTTCGAAGCTTACCATGTGCACAAGAGGTCCAGCAGCACTTTTCATTCCTGGCCCTCTCCCTGTGGCAGCACAGTCCAATCATTCGTGCACTAAAAACTGGGCAGCCGGACGGCCTGGAGCAGGCATCAAGGATGTATTCAAATGCACTTTGAGGTGGGAAAGCAAGGAGTGAGAGCAATACAGGTGGCACCTTTGCGAACCTTACCATGTGCAGAAGAGATCCAGCAGCATCATTCATTTGTGGCTCTTCGCCTGTGGGAGCAGAGTCCAATCATTCGTGCACTGAAAACTTGGCAGCCGGCCAGCCTGGAGCAGGCATCAAGGATGTATTCAAATGCCCTTGGAGGTGGGAAAGCAAGGAGTGAGAGCAATAAAGGTGGCACCTTTGCGAAGCTTAAAATGTGCAGAGGAGATCCAGCAGTATCATTCATTTGTGGCTCTTTGCCTGTGGGAGCAGAGTCCAATCATTCGTGCACCGAAAACTGGGCAGCCGGACGGCCTGGAGCAGGCATCAAGGATGTATTCAAATGCACTTTGAGGTGGGAAAGAAATGACTGAGAGCAATACAGGTGGCACCGTTGCGAAGCTTACCGTGTGCAGAACAGATCCAGCAGCATGTTTTAGCACTGGCTCTTCGCCTGTGGCAGCAGAGTCCAATCATTCGTGCACTGAAAACTGGGCAGCCGGACGGCATGGAGCAGGCATCAAGGATGTATTCAAATGCACTTTGAGGTTGGAAACAAGGAGTGAGACCAATGCAGGTGGCAAATTTGCAAAGCTTAGCATGTGCAGAAGAGGTCCAGCAGCACTTTTCATTCCTGGCCCTTTCCCTGTGGAAGCAGAGTGCAATCATTCGTGCACTGAAAACTGGGCGGCCGGACGGCCTGGAGCAGGCATCAAGGATGTATTCAAATGCCCGTTGAGGTGGGAAAGCAACGAGTGAGAGCAATACAGGTGGCACCGTTGCAAAGCTTACCGTATGAAGAAGAGATCCAGCAGCATCTTTCATTCCTGGCCCTCTCCCTGTGGGAGCAGAGTCCAATCATTCGTGCACTGAAAATTGGGCAGCCGGACGGCCTGGAGCAGGCATCAAGGATGTATTCAAATGCACTTTGAGGTGGGAAAGCAAGGAGTGAGAGCAATACAGGTGGCACCTTTGCGAAGCTTACCATGTGCAGAAGAGAACCAGCAGCATCATTCATTTGTGGCTCTTCGCCTGTGGGAGCAGAGTCCAATCATTCGTGCACTGAAAACTGGGCAGCTGGACGGCCTGGAGCAGGCATCAAGGATGTATTCAAATGCACTTTGAGGTGGGAAACAAGGACTGAGACCAATGCAGGTGGCACCGTTTCGAAGCTTGCCGTGTGCAGAACAGATCCAGCAGCATGTTTTAGCACTGGCTCTTCCCTGTGGCAGCAGAGTCCAATCATTCTTGCAATGAAAACTGGGCAGCCGGACGGCCTGGAGCAGGCATCAAGGATGTATTCAAATGCGCTTTGAGGTTGGAAACAAGGAGTGAGACCAATGCAGGTGGCACCTTTTCGAAGCTTACCATGTGCAGAAGAGGTCCAGCAGCACTTTTCATTCCTGGCCCTCTCCCTGTGGCAGCACAGTCCAATCATTCGTGCACTAAAAACATGGCAGCCGGACGGCCTGGAGCAGGCATCAAGGATGTATTCAAATGCACTTTGAGGTGGGAAAGCAAGGAGTGAGAGCAATACAGGTGGCACCTTTGCGAAGCTTACCATGTGCAGAAGAGATCCAGCAGCATCATTCATTTGTGGCTCTTCGCCTGTGGTAGCAGAGTCCAATCATTCGTGCACTGAAAACTGGGCAGCCTTACGGCCTGGAGCGGGCATCAAGGATGTATTCAAATGCACTTTGAGGTGGGAAACAAGGAGTGAGACCAATGCAGGTGGCACCGTTTCGAAGCTAACCGTGTGCAGAAGAGATCCAGCAGCATCTTTCAGTCCTGGCACTTCGCTTGTGGGAGCAGAGTGCAATCATTCGTGCACTGAAATCTTGGCAGCCGGCCAGCCTGGAGCAGGCATCAAGGATGTATTCAAATGCCCTTGGAGGTGGGAAAGCAAGGAGTGAGAGCAATACAGGTGGCACCGTTGCAAAGCTTTCTCTTTGCAGAAGAGGTCCGGCAGCATCTTTCAGTCCTGGCACTTCGCCTGTGGGAGCAGAGTGCAATCATTCGTGCACTGAAAACTGGGCAGCCGGACGGCCTGGAGCAGGCATCAAGGATGTATTCAAATGCACTTTGAGGTGGGAAAGCAAGGAGTGAGAGCAATGCAGGTGGCACCTTTGCGAAGCTTACCATGTGCAGAAGAGATCCAGCAGCATCTTTCAGTCCTGGCTCTTCGCCTGTGGGAGCAGAGTCCAATCATTCGTGCACTGAAAACTGGGCAGCCGGACGGCCTGGAGCAGGCATCAAGGATGCATTCAAATGCACTTTGAGGTGGGAAAGCAAGGAGTGAGAGCAATACAGGTGGCACCGTTTCAAAGCTTTCTCTGTGCAGAAGAGGTCCAGCAGCATCTTCCAGTCCTGGCTCTTCGCTTGTGGGAGCAGAGTGCAATCATTCGTGCCCTGAAAACTGGGCAGCCGGCCAGCCTGGAGCAGGCATCAAGGATGTATTCAAATGCACTTTGAGGTGGGAAAGCAAGGAGTGAGAGCAATACAGGTGGCACCGTTGCGAAGCTTTCTGTGTGCAGGAGAGGTCCAGCAGCATCTTTCAGTCCTGGCTCTTTGCCTGAGGGAGCAGAGTCCAATCATTCGTGCACTGAAAACTGGGCAGCCGGACGGCCTGGAGCAGGCATCAAGGATGCATTCAAATGCACTTTGAGGCTGGAAACAAGGAGTGAGGCCAATGCAGGCGGCAACTTTGCGAAGCTTACCATGTGCAGAAGAGGTCCATCAGCACGTTTCATTCCTAGCTCTTTCCCTGTGGAAGCAGAGTGCAATCATTCGTGCACTGAAAACTGGACAGCCGGACGGCCTGGAGCAGGCATCAAGGATGTATTCAAAAGCCCTTTGAGGTGGGAAAGCAACGAGTGAGAGCAATACAGGTGGCACCGTTGCAAAGTTTACCGTATGCAGAAGAGATCCAGCAGCATCTTTCAGTCCTTTCTCTTCGCCTGTGGCAGGAGAGTCCAATCATTCGTGCACCGAAAACTGGGCAGCCGGACGGCCTGGAGCAGGCATCAAGGATGTATTCAAATGCACTTTGAGGTGGGAAACAAGGAGTGAGACCAATGCAGGTGGCACCGTTGCGAAGCTTACCGTGTGCAGAACAGATCCAGCAGCATGTTTTAGCACTGGCTCTTCGCCTGTGGGAGCAGAGTCCAATCATTCGTGCACTGAAAACTGGGCAGCCGGACGGCCTGGAGCAGGCATCAAGGATGTATTCAAATGCACTTTGAGGTGGGAAAGCAAGGAGTGAGAGCAATACAGGTGGCACTGTTTCGAAGCTTTCTGTGTGCAGGAGGGGTCCAGCAGCATCTTCCAGGCCTGGCTCTTCGCCTGTGGGAGCAGAGTGCAATCATTCGTGCACTGAAAACTGGGCAGCCGGACGGCCTGGAGCAGGCATCAAGGATGTATTCAAATGCACTTTGAGGTGGGAAAGCAAGGAGTGAGAGCAATGCAGGTGGCACCTTTGCGAAGCTTACCATGTGCAGAAGAGATCCAGCAGCATCTTTCAGTCCTGGCTCTTCGCCTGTGGGAGCAGAGTCCAATCATTCGTGCCCTGAAAACTGGGCAGCCGGACGGCCTGGAGCCGGCATCAAGGATGTATTCAAATGCACTTTGAGGAGGGAAATCAAGGAGTGAGAGCAATACAGGTGGCACCGTTTCAAAGCTTTCTCTGTGCAGAAGAGGTCCAGCAGCATCTTCCAGTCCTGGCTCTTCGCTTGTGGGAGCAGAGTGCAATCATTCGTGCCCTGAAAACTGGGCAGCCGGCCAGCCTGGAGCAGGCATCAAGGATGTATTCAAATGCACTTTGAGGTGGGAAAGCAAGGAGTGAGAGCAATACAGGTGGCACCGTTGCGAAGCTTTCTGTGTGCAGGAGAGGTCCAGCAGCATCTTTCAGTCCTGGCTCTTTGCCTGAGGGAGCAGAGTCCAATCATTCGTGCACTGAAAACTGGGCAGCCGGACGGCCTGGAGCAGGCATCAAGGATGCATTCAAATGCACTTTGAGGCTGGAAACAAGGAGTGAGGCCAATGCAGGCGGCAACTTTGCGAAGCTTACCATGTGCAGAAGAGGTCCATCAGCACGTTTCATTCCTAGCCCTTTCCCTGTGGAAGCAGAGTGCAATCATTCGTGCACTGAAAACTGGACAGCCGGACGGCCTGGAGCAGGCATCAAGGATGTATTCAAAAGCCCTTTGAGGTGGGAAAGCAACGAGTGAGAGCAATACAGGTGGCACCGTTGCAAAGTTTACCGTATGCAGAAGAGATCCAGCAGCATCTTTCAGTCCTTTCTCTTCGCCTGTGGCAGGAGAGTCCAATCATTCGTGCACCGAAAACTGGGCAGCCGGACGGCCTGGAGCAGGCATCAAGGATGTATTCAAATGCACTTTGAGGTGGGAAACAAGGAGTGAGACCAATGCAGGTGGCACCGTTGCGAAGCTTACCGTGTGCAGAACAGATCCAGCAGCATGTTTTAGCACTGGCTCTTCGCCTGTGGGAGCAGAGTCCAATCATTCGTGCACTGAAAACTGGGCAGCCGGACGGCCTGGAGCAGGCATCAAGGATGTATTCAAATGCACTTTGAGGTGGGAAAGCAAGGAGTGAGAGCAATACAGGTGGCACTGTTTCGAAGCTTTCTGTGTGCAGGAGGGGTCCAGCAGCATCTTCCAGGCCTGGCTCTTCGCCTGTGGGAGCAGAGTGCAATCATTCGTGCACTGAAAACTGGGCAGCCGGACGGCCTGGAGCAGGCATCAAGGATGTATTCAAATGCACTTTGAGGTGGGAAAGCAAGGAGTGAGAGCAATGCAGGTGGCACCTTTGCGAAGCTTACCATGTGCAGAAGAGATCCAGCAGCATCTTTCAGTCCTGGCTCTTCGCCTGTGGGAGCAGAGTCCAATCATTCGTGCCCTGAAAACTGGGCAGCCGGACGGCCTGGAGCCGGCATCAAGGATGTATTCAAATGCACTTTGAGGAGGGAAATCAAGGAGTGAGAGCAATACAGGTGGCACCGTTGCGAAGCTTACCGTGTGGAGGAGCGGTCCAGCAGCAACTTTCAGTCCTGGCTCTTCTCCTGTGGGAGCAGAGTCCAAACATTCGTGCCCTGAAACCTGGGCAGCCCGCCAGCCTGGAGCAGGCATCAAGGATGTATTCAAATGCACTTTGAGGTGGGAAAGCAAGGAGTGAGAGCAATACAGGTGGCACCGTTTCAAAGCTTTCTCTGTGCAGAAGAGTTCCAGCAGCATCTTTCAGTCCTGGCTCTTCGCCTCTCGGTGCGGAGTCCAATCATTCGTGCCATGAAACCTGGGCAGCTGGCCAGCCTGGAGCAGGCATCAAGGTTGTATTCAAATGCACTTTGAGGTGGGAAAGCAAGGAGTGAGAGCAATACAGGTGGCACCTTTGCGAAGCTTTCTGAGTGCAGAACAGATCCAGCAGCGTGTTTCAGCACTGGCTCTTCGCCTGCGGCAACAGAGTGCAATCATTCGTGCACTGAAAACTGGGCGGCCGGACGGCCTGGAGCAGGCATCATGGATGTATTCAAATGCACTTTGAGGTGGGAAAGCAAGGAGTGAGAGCAATACAGGTGGCACCGTTGCAAAGCTTACCGTATGCAGAAGAGATCTAGCAGCATCTTTCTGTCCTGGCTCTTCGCCTTTGTAAGCAGAGTCCAATCATTCGTGCACTGAAAACTGGGCAGCCGGACGGCCTGGAGCCGGCATCAAGGATGTATTCAAATGCACTTTGAGGTGGGAAAGCAAGGAGTGAGAGCAATACAGTTGGCACCGTTTCAAAGCTTTCTCTTTGCAGAAGAGGTCCAGCAGCACTTTTCATTCCTGGCCCTTTCCCTGTGGAAGAAGAGTGCAATCATTCTTGCACTGAAAACTGGGCGGCCGCATGGCCTGGAGCAGGCATCAAGGATGTATTCAAATGCCCTTTGAGGTCGGAAAGCAACGAGTGAGAGCAATACAGGTGGCACCGTTTCAAAGCTTTCTCTGTGCAGAAGAGGTCCAGCAGCATCTTCCAGTCCTGGCTCTTCGCCTGTGGCAGGAGAGTCCAAACATTCGTGCCCTGAAAACTGGGCAGCCGGACGGCCTGGAGCAGGCATCAAGGATGTATTCAAATGCACTTTGAGGTGGGAAAGCAAGGAGTGAGAGCAATACAGGTGGCACTGTTTCGAAGCTTTCTGTGTGCAGGAGAGGTCCAGCAGCATCTTACAGTCCTGGCTCTTCGCCTGTGGGAGCAGAGTGCAAACATTCGTGCACTGAAAACTGGGCAGCCGGACGGCCTGGAGCAGGCATCAAGGATGTATTCAAATGCTCTTTGAGGTGGGAATGCAAGGAGTGAGAGCAATGCAGGTGGCACCTTTGCGAAGCTTACCATGTGCAGAAGAGATCCAGCAGCATCTTTCAGTCCTGGCTCTTCGCCTGTGGGAGCGGAGTCCAATCATTCGTGCACTGAAAACTGGGCAGCCGGACGGCCTGGAGCAGGCATCAAGGATGCATTCAAATGCACTTTGAGGCTGGAAACAAGGAGTGAGGCCAATGCAGGCGGCAACTTTGCGAAGCTTACCATGTGCAGAAGAGGTCCATCAGCACGTTTCATTCCTAGCCCTTTCCCTGTGGAAGCAGAGTGCAATCATTCGTGCACTGAAAACTGGACAGCCGGACGGCCTGGAGCAGGCATCAAGGATGTATTCAAAAGCCCTTTGAGGTGGGAAAGCAACGAGTGAGAGCAATACAGGTGGCACCGTTGCAAAGTTTACCGTATGCAGAAGAGATCCAGCAGCATCTTTCAGTCCTTTCTCTTCGCCTGTGGCAGGAGAGTCCAATCATTCGTGCAATGAAAACTGGACAGCCGGACGGCATGGAGCAGGCATCAAGGATGTATTCAAATGCACTTTGAGGTTGGAAACAAGGAGTGAGACCAATGCAGGTGGCAACTTTGCAAAGCTTACCATGTGCAGAAGAGGTCCAGAAGCACTTTTCATTCCTGGCCCTTTCCCTGTGGAAGCAGAGTGCAATCATTCGTGCCCTGAAAACTGGGCGGCCGGACGGCCTGGAGCAGGCATCAAGGATGTATTCAAATGCCCTTTGTGGTGGGAAAGCAACGAGTGAGAGCAATAGAGGTGGCACCGTTGCAAAGCTTACCGTATGCAGAAGAGATCCAGCAGCATCTTTCAGTCCTGGCACTTCGCCTGTGGCAGGAGAGTCCCATCATTCGTGCACTGAAAACTGGGCAGCCGGACGGCCTGGAGCAGGCATCAAGGATGTATTCAAATGCACTTTGAGGTCGGAAAGCAACGAGTGAGAGCAGTGCAGGTGGCACCTTTGCGAAGCTTACCATGTGCAGAAGAGATCCAGCAGCATCATTCATTTGTGGCTCTTCGCCTGTCGGGGCAGAGTCCAATCATTCGTGTGCTGAAAACTGGGCAGCCGGACGGCCTGGAGCCGGCATCAAGGATGTATTCAAATGCACTTTGAGGAGGGAAATCAAGGAGTGAGAGCAATACAGGTGGCACCGTTGCGAAGCTTACCGTGTGCAGGAGCGGTCCAGCAGCAACTTTCAGTCCTGGCTCTTCTCCTGTGGGAGCAGAGTCCAAACATTCGTGCCCTGAAACCTGGGCAGCCGGCCAGCCTGGAGCAGGCATCAAGGATGTATTCAAATGCACTTTGACGTGGGAAAGAAATGACTGAGAGCAATACAGGTGGCACCGTTCCGAAGTTTTCCGCGTGCAGAAGAGGTCCAGCAGCATCTTTCAGTCCTGGCACTTCGCCTGTGGCAGGAGAGTCCCATCATTCGTGCACTGAAAACTGGGCAGCCGGACGGCCTGGAGCAGGCATCAAGGATGTATTCAAATGCCCTTTGAGGTCGGAAAGCAACGAGTGAGAGCAATACAGGTGGCACCGTTTCAAAGCTTTCTCTGTGCAGAAGAGGTCCAGCAGCATGTTCCAGTCCTGGCTCTTCGCCTGTGGCAGGAGAATCCCATCATTCGTGCACTGAAAACTGGGCAGCCGGACGGCCTGGAGCAGGCATCAAGGATGTATTCAAATGCCCTTTGAGGTCGGAAAGCAACGAGTGAGAGCAATACAGGTGGCACCGTTTCAAAGCTTTCTCTGTGCAGAAGAGGTCCAGCAGCATCTTCCAGTCCTGGCTCTTCGCCTGTGGCAGGAGAGTCCCATCATTCGTGCACTGAAAACTGGGCAGCCGGACGGCCTGGAGCAGGCATCAAGGATGTATTCAAATGCACTTTGAGGTGGGAAAGCAAGGAGTGAGAGCAATACAGGTGGCACTGTTTCGAAGCTTTCTGTGTGCAGGAGGGGTCCAGCAGCATCTTCCAGGCCTGGCTCTTCGCCTGTGGGAGCAGAGTGCAATCATTCGTGCACTGAAAACTGGGCAGCCGGACGGCCTGGAGCAGGCATCAAGGATGTATTCAAATGCACTTTGAGGTGGGAAAGCAAGGAGTGAGAGCAATGCAGGTGGCACCTTTGCGAAGCTTACCATGTGCAGAAGAGATCCAGCAGCATCTTTCAGTCCTGGCTCTTCGCCTGTGGGAGCAGAGTCCAATCATTCGTGCCCTGAAAACTGGGCAGCCGGACGGCCTGGAGCCGGCATCAAGGATGTATTCAAATGCACTTTGAGGAGGGAAATCAAGGAGTGAGAGCAATACAGGTGGCACCGTTGCGAAGCTTACCGTGTGGAGGAGCGGTCCAGCAGCAACTTTCAGTCCTGGCTCTTCGCCTGTCGGAGCAGAGTCCAAACATTCGTGCCCTGAAACCTGGGCAGCCGGCCAGCCTGGAGCAGGCATCAAGGATGTTATTCAAATGCACTTTGAGGTGGGAAAGCAAGGAGTGAGAGCAATACAGGTGGCACCGTTTCAAAGCTTTCTCTGTGCAGAAGAGTTCCAGCAGCATCTTTCAGTCCTGGCTCTTCGCCTCTCGGTGCGGAGTCCAATCATTCGTGCCATGAAACCTGGGCAGCTGGCCAGCCTGGAGCAGGCATCAAGGTTGTATTCAAATGCACTTTGAGGTGGGAAAGCAAGGAGTGAGAGCAATACAGGTGGCACCTTTGCGAAGCTTTCTGAGTGCAGAACAGATCCAGCAGCGTGTTTCAGCACTGGCTCTTCGCCTGCGGCAACAGAGTGCAATCATTCGTGCACTGAAAACTGGGCGGCCGGACGGCCTGGAGCAGGCATCATGGATGTATTCAAATGCACTTTGAGGTGGGAAAGCAAGGAGTGAGAGCAATACAGGTGGCACCGTTGCAAAGCTTACCGTATGCAGAAGAGATCTAGCAGCATCTTTCTGTCCTGGCTCTTCGCCTTTGTAAGCAGAGTCCAATCATTCGTGCACTGAAAACTGGGCAGCCGGACGGCCTGGAGCCGGCATCAAGGATGTATTCAAATGCACTTTGAGGTGGGAAAGCAAGGAGTGAGAGCAATACAGTTGGCACCGTTTCAAAGCTTTCTCTTTGCAGAAGAGGTCCAGCAGCACTTTTCATTCCTGGCCCTTTCCCTGTGGAAGAAGAGTGCAATCATTCTTGCACTGAAAACTGGGCGGCCGCATGGCCTGGAGCAGGCATCAAGGATGTATTCAAATGCACTTTGAGGTGGGAAAGCAAGGAGTGAGAGCAATACAAGTGGCACCGTTCCGAAGCTTTCTGTGTGCAGGAGAGGTCCAGCAGCATCTTTCAGTCCTGGCTCTTTGCCTGAGGGAGCAGAGTCCAATCATTCGTGCACTGAAAACTGGGCAGCCGGACGGCCTGGAGCAGGCATCAAGGATGCATTCAAATGCACTTTGAGGCTGGAAACAAGGAGTGAGGCCAATGCAGGTGGCAACTTTGCGAAGCTTACCATGTGCAGAAGAGGTCCATCAGCACGTTTCATTCCTAGCCCTTTCCCTGTGGAAGCAGAGTGCAATCATTCGTACACTGAAAACTGGACAGCCGGACGGCCTGGAGCAGGCATCAAGGATGTATTCAAAAGCCCTTTGAGGTGGGAAAGCAACGAGTGAGAGCAATACAGGTGGCACCGTTGCAAAGCTTACCGTATGCAGAAGAGATCCAGCAGCATCTTTCAGTCCGGGCTCTTCGCCTGTGGCAGGAGAGTTCAATCATTCGTGCACTGAAAACTGGGTAGCCGGACGGCCTGGAGCAGGCATCAAGGATGTATTCAAATGCACTTTGAGGTGGGAAAGCAAGGAGTGAGAGCAATACAGGTGGCACCGTTTCAAAGCTTTCTCTGTGCAGAAGAGGTCCAGCAGCATCTTCCAGTCCTGGCTCTTCGCCTGTGGGAGCAGAGTGCAATCATTCGTGCACTGAAAACTGGGCAGCCGGACGGCCTGGAGCAGGCATCAAGGATGTATTCAAATGCACTTTGAGGTGGGAAAGCAAGGAGTGAGAGCAATACAGGCGGCAACTTTGCGAAGCTTACCATGTGCAGAAGAGGTCCATCAGCGCGTTTCATTCCTAGCCCTTTCCCTGTGGAAGCAGAGTTCAATCATTCGTGCACTGAAAACTGGACAGCCGGATGGCCTGGAGCAGGCATCAAGGATGTATTCAAATGCACTTGGAGGTTGGGAACAAGGAGTGAGACCAATGCAGGTGGCAACTTTGCAAAGATTACCATGTGCAGAAGAGGTCCAGCAGCACTTTTCATTCCTGGCCCTTTCCCTGTGGAAGCAGAGTGCAATCATTCGTGCACTGAAAACTGGGCGGCCGGACGGCCTGGAGCAGGCATCAAGGATGTATTCAAATGCCCTTTGTGGTGGGAAAGCAACGAGTGAGAGCAATACAGGTGGCACCGTTGCAAAGCTTACCGTATGCAGAAGAGATCCAGCAGCATCTTTCAGTCCTGGCACTTCGCCTGCGGCAGGAGAGTCCCATCATTCGTGCACTGAAAACTGGGCAGCCGGACGGCCTGGAGCAGGCATCAAGGATGTATTCAAATGCACTTTGAGGTGGGAAAGCAAGGAGTGAGAGCAATGCAGGTGGCACCTTTGCGAAGCTTACCATGTTCAGAAGAGATCCAGCAGCATCATTCATTTGTGGCTCTTAGCCTGTCGGGGCAGAGTCCAATCATTCGTGCCATGAAAACTGGGCAGCCGGACGGCCTGGAGCCGGCATCAAGGATGTATTCAAATGCACTTTGAGGAGGGAAATCAAGGAGTGAGAGCAATACAGGTGGCACCGTTGCGAAGCTTACCGTGTGCAGGAGCGGTCCAGCAGCAACTTTCAGTCCTGGCTCTTCTCCTGTGGGAGCAGAGTCCAAACATTCGTGCCCTGAAACCTGGGCAGCCGGCCAGCCTGGAGCAGGCATCAAGGATGTATTCAAATGCACTTTGAGGTGGGAAAGAAATGACTGAGAGCAATACAGGTGGCACCGTTCCGAAGTTTTCCGCGTGCAGAAGAGGTCCAGCAGCATCTTTCAGTCCTGGCTCTTCGCCTGTGGGAGCAGAGTCCAATCATTCGTGCACTGAAAACTGGGCAGCCGGACGGCCTGGAGCAGGCATCAAGGATGTATTCAAATGCACTTTGAGGTGGGAAAGCAAGGAGTGAGAGCAATACAGGTGGCACCGTTTCAAAGCTTTCTCTTTGCAGAAGAGGTCTAGCAGCATCATTCATTTGTGGCTCTTCGCCTGTGGGAGCAGAGTCCAATCATTCGTGCACTGAAAACTGGGCAGGCGGCTAGCCTGGAGCAGGCATCAAGGATGTATTCAAATGCACTTTGTGGTAGGAAAGCAAGGAGTGAGAGCAATACAGGTGGCACCGTTACAGACCTTACCGTGTGCAGAACAGATCCAGCAGCATGTTTCAGTCCTGGCTCTTCGCCTGTGGGAGCAGAGTCCAATCATTCGTGCACTGAAAACTGGGCAGCCGGACGGCCTGGAGCAGGCATCAAGGATGTATTCAAATGCACTTTGAGGTGGGAAACAAGGAGTGAGACCAATGCATTTGGCACCGTTGCGAAGCTTACCGTGTGCAGAAGAGGTCCAGCAGCATGTTTTAGCACTGGCTCTTCGCCTGTGGCAGCAGAGTGCAATCATTCGTGCACTGAAAACTGGGCAGCCGGATGGCCTGGAGCAGGCATCAAGGATGTATTCAAATGCACTTGGAGGTTGGAAACAAGGAGTGAGGCCAATGCAGGTGGCAACTTTGCAAAGATTACCATGTGCAGAAGAGGTCCAGCAGCACTTTTCATTCCTGGCCCTTTCCCTGTGGAAGCAGAGTGCAATCATTCGTGCACTGAAAACTGGGCAGCCGGACGGCATGGAGCAGGCAACAAGGATGTATTCAAATGCCCTTTGAGTTGGGAAAGCAACGAGTGAGTGCAATACAGGTGGCACCGTTGCGAAGCTTACCGTGTGCAGGAGAGGTCCAGCCGCATCTTTCAGTCCTGGCTCTTCGCCTGTGGGAGCAGAGTGCAATCATTCGTGCACTGAAAACTGGGCAGCCGGACGGCCTGGAGCAAGCATCAAGGATGTATTCAAATGCACTTTGAGGTGGGAAAGCAAGGAGTGAGAGCAATACAGGTGGCACCGTTGCGAAGTTTACCGCGTGCAGAAGAGGTCCAGCAGCATCTTTCAGTCCTGGCTCTTCGCCTGTGGGAGCAGAGTCCAATCATTCGTGCACTGAAAACTGGGCATCCGGACGGCCTGGAGCAGGCATCAAGGATGTATTCAAATGCACTTTGAGGTGGGAAAGCAAGGAGTGAGAGCAATACAGGTGGCACCGTTTCAAAGCTTTCTGTGTGCAGAAGAGGTCCAGCAGCATCTTCCAGTCCTGGCTCTTCGCTTGTGGGAGCAGAGTGCAATCATTCGTGCCCTGAAAACTGGGCAGCCGGCCAGCCTGGAGCAGGCATCAAGGATGTATTCAAATGCACTTTGAGGTGGGAAAGCAAGGAGTGAGAGCAATACAGGTGGCACCGTTGCGAAGCTTTCTGTGTGCAGGAGAGGTCCAGCAGCATCTTTCAGTCCTGGCTCTTTGCCTGAGGGAGCAGAGTCCAATCATTCGTGCACTGAAAACTGGGCAGCCGGACGGCCTGGAGCAGGCATCAAGGATGCATTCAAATGCACTTTGAGGCTGGAAACAAGGAGTGAGGCCAATGCAGGCGGCAACTTTGCGAAGCTTACCATGTGCAGAAGAGGTCCAGCAGCACGTTTCATTCCTAGCCCTTTCCCTGTGGAAGCAGAGTGCAATCATTCGTGCACTGAAAACTGGGCAGCCGGACGGCCTGGAGCAGGCATCAAGGATGTATTCAACTGCCCTTTGAGTTGGGAAAGCAACGAGTGAGAGCAATACAGGTGGCACCGTTGCAAAGTTTACCGTATGCAGAAGAGATCCAGCAGCATCTTTCAGTCCTGGCTCTTCGCCTGTGGCAGGAGAGTCCAATCATTCGTGCACCGAAAACTGGGCAGCCGGACGGCCTGGAGCAGGCATCAAGGATGTATTCAAATGCACTTTGAGGTGGGAAACAAGGAGTGAGACCAATGCAGGTGGCACCGTTGCGAATCTTACCGTGTGCAGAACAGACCCAGCAGCATGTTTTAGCACTGGCTCTTCGCCTGTGGCAGCAGAGTCCAATCATTCGTGCACTGAAAACTGGGCAGCCGGACGGCCTGGAGCAGGCATCAAGGATGTATTCAAATGCACTTTGAGGTTGGAAACAAGGAGTGAGACCAATGCAGGTGGCAACTTTGCAAAGCTTACCATGTGCAGAAGAGGTCCAGCAGCACTTTTCATTCCTGGCCCTTTCCCTGTGGAAGCAGAGTGCAATCATTCGTGCACTGAAAACTGGGCGGCCGGACGGCCTGGAGCAGGCATCAAGGATGTATTCAAATGCCCTTTGTGGTGGGAAAGCAACGAGTGAGAGCAATACAGGTGGCACCGTTGCAAATCTTTCTGTGTGCAGCAGAGGTCTAGCAGCATCTTTCAGTCCTGGCTCTTCGCCTGTGGGAGCAGAGTCCAATCATTCATGCACTGAAAGCTGGGCAGCCGGACGGCCTGGAGCAGGCATCATGGATGTATTCAAATGCACTTTGAGGTGGGAAAGCAAGGAGTGAGAGCAATACAGGTGGCACGTTTGCGAAGATTACCATGTGCAGAAGAGATCCAGCAGCATCTTTCAGTCCTGGCACTTCGCCTGTGGCAGCACAGTCAAATCATTCGTGCACTGAAAACTGGGCAGCCGGATGGCTTGTAGCAGGCATCAAGGATGTATTCAAATGCCCTTTGAGGTGGGAAAGCAAGGAGTGAGAGCAATATAGGTTGCACCGTTGCGAACTTTACCGCGTGCAGAAGAGGTCCAGCAGCATCTTTCTCTCCTGGCTCTTCGCCTGTGGGAGCAGAGTCCAATCATTCGTGCACTGAAAACTGGGCATCCGGACGGCCTGGAGCAGGCATCAAGGATGTATTCAAATGCACTTTGAGGTGGGAAAGCAAGGAGTGAGAGTAATACAGGTGGCACCGTTTCAAAGCTTTCTCTGTGCAGAAGAGGTCCAGCAGCATCTTCCAGTCCTGGCTCTTCGCCTGTCGGAGCGGAGTCCAAACATTCGTGCCCTGAAACCTGGGCAGCCGGACGGCCTGGAGCAGGCATCAAGGATGTATTCAAATGCACTTTGAGGTGGGAAAGCAAGGAGTGAGAGCAATACAAGTGGCACCGTTCCGAAGCTTTCTGTGTGCAGGAGAGGTCCAGCAGCATCTTTCAGTCCTGGCTCTTTGCCTGAGGGAGCAGAGTCCAATCATTCGTGCACTGAAAACTGGGCAGCCGGACGGCCTGGAGCAGGCATCAAGGATGCATTCAAATGCACTTTGAGGCTGAAAACAAGGAGTGAGGCCAATGCAGGTGGCAACTTTGCGAAGCTTACCATGTGCAGAAGAGGTCCATCAGCACGTTTCATTCCTAGCCCTTTCCCTGTGGAAGCAGAGTGCAATCATTCGTGCACTGAAAACTGGACAGCCGGACGGCCTGGAGCAGGCATCAAGGGTGTATTCAAAAGCCCTTTGAGGTGGGAAAGCAACGAGTGAGAGCAATACAGGTGGCACCGTTGCAAAGCTTACCGTATGCAGAAGAGATCCAGCAGCATCTTTCAGTCCGGGCTCTTCGCCTGTGGCAGGAGAGTCCAATCATTCGTGCACTGAAAACTGGGCAGCCGGACGGCCTGGAGCAGGCATCAAGGATGTATTCAAATGCACTTTGAGGTGGGAAACAAGGAGTGAGACCAATGCAGGTGGCACCGTTGCGAAGCTTACTGTGTGCAGAACAGATCCAGCAGCATGTTTTAGCACTGGCTCTTCGCCTGTGGCAGCAGAGTCCAATCATTCGTGCACTGAAAACTGGGCAGCCGGACGGCCTGGAGCAGGCATCAAGGATGTATTCAAATGCACTTTGAGGTTGGAAACAAGGAGTGAGACCAATGCAGGTGGCAACTTTGCAAAGCTTACCATGTGCAGAAGAGGTCCAGCAGCAGTTTTCATTCCTGGCCCTTTCCCTGTGGAAGCAGAGTGCAATCATTCGTGCACTGAAAACGGGGCGGCCGGACGGCCTGGAGCAGGCATCATGGATGTATTCAAATGCACTTTGAGGTGGGAAAGCAAGGAGTGAGAGCAATACAGGTGGCACGTTTGCGAAGCTTCCCATGTGCAGAAGAGATCCAGCAGCATCTTTCAGTCCTGGCACTTCGCCTGTGGCAGCACAGTCCAATCATTCGTGCACTGAAAACTTTGCAGCCGGATGGCTTGTAGCAGGCATCAAGGATGTATTCAAATGCCCTTTGAGGTGGGAAAGCAAGGAGTGAGAGCAATATAGGTTGCACCGTTGCGAACTTTACCGCGTGCAGAAGAGGTCCAGCAGCATCTTTCTCTCCTGGCTCTTCGCCTGTGGGAGCAGAGTCCAATCATTCGTGCACTGAAAACTGGGCATCCGGACGGCCTGGAGCAGGCATCATGGATGTATTCAAATGCACTTTGAGGTGGGAAAGCAAGGAGTGAGAGCAATACAGGTGGCACCGTTCCGAAGCTTTCTGTGTGCAGGAGAGGTCCAGCAGCATCTTTCAGTCCTGGCTCTTTGCCTGAGGGAGCAGAGTCCAATCATTCGTGCACTGAAAACTGGGCAGCCGGACGGCCTGGAGCAGGCATCAAGGATGCATTCAAATGCACTTTGAGGCTGGAAACAAGGAGTGAGGCCAATGCAGGTGGCAACTTTGCGAAGCTTACCATGTGCAGAAGAGGTCCATCAGCGCGTTTCATTCCTAGCCCTTTCCCTGTGGAAGCAGAGTTCAATCATTCGTGCACTGAAAACTGGACAGCCGGATGGCCTGGAGCAGGCATCAAGGATGTATTCAAATGCACTTGGAGGTTGGGAACAAGGAGTGAGACCAATGCAGGTGGCAACTTTGCAAAGATTACCATGTGCAGAAGAGGTCCAGCAGCACTTTTCATTCCTGGCCCTTTCCCTGTGGAAGCAGAGTGCAATCATTCGTGCACTGAAAACGGGGCGGCCGGACGGCCTGGAGCAGGCATCAAGGATGTATTCAAATGCCCTTTGTGGTGGGAAAGCAACGAGTGAGAGCAATACAGGTGGCACCGTTGCAAAGCTTACCGTATGCAGAAGAGATCCAGCAGCATCTTTCAGTCCTGGCACTTCGCCTGCGGCAGGAGAGTCCCATCATTCGTGCACTGAAAACTGGGCAGCCGGACGGCCTGGAGCAGGCATCAAGGATGTATTCAAATGCACTTTGAGGTGGGAAAGCAAGGAGTGAGAGCAATGCAGGTGGCACCTTTGCGAAGCTTACCATGTGCAGAAGAGATCCAGCAGCATCATTCATTTGTGGCTCTTAGCCTGTCGGGGCAGAGTCCAATCATTCGTGCCATGAAAACTGGGCAGCCGGACGGCCTGGAGCCGGCATCAAGGATGTATTCAAATGCACTTTGAGGAGGGAAATCAAGGAGTGAGAGCAATGCAGGTGGCAACTTTGCAAAGCTTACCATGTGCAGAAGAGGTCCAGCAGCACTTTTCATTCCTGGCCCTTTCCCTGTGGAAGCAGAGTGCAATCATTCGTGCACTGAAAACGGGGCGGCCGGACGGCCTGGAGCAGGCATCAAGGATGTATTCAAATGCCCTTTGTGGTGGGAAAGCAACGAGTGAGAACAATACAGGTGGCACCGTTGCAAAGCTTACCGTATGCTGAAGAGATCCAGCAGCCTCTTTCAGTCCTGGCACTTCGCCTGTGGCAGGAGAGTCCCATCATTCGTGCACTGAAAACTGGGCAGCCGGACGGCCTGGAGCAGGCATCAAGGATGTATTCAAATGCACTTTGAGGTGGGAAAGCAAGGAGTGAGAGCAATGCAGGTGGCACCTTTGCGAAGCTTACCATGTGCAGAAGAGATCCAGCAGCATCATTCATTTGTGGCTCTTCGCCTGTCGGAGCAGAGTCCAATCATTCGTGCACTGAAAACTGGGCAGCCGGACGGCCTGGAGCCGGCATCAAGGATGTATTCAAATGCCCTTTGAGGTGGGAAATCAAGGAGTGAGAGCAATACAGGTGGCACCGTTGCGAAGCTTACCGTGTGCAGGAGCGGTCCAGCAGCAACTTTCAGTCCTGGCTCTTCTCCTGTGGGAGCAGAGTCCAAACATTCGTGCCCTGAAACCTGGGCAGCCGGCCAGCCTGGAGCAGGCATCAAGGATGTATTCAAATGCACTTTGAGGTGGGAAAGCAAGGAGTGAGAGCAATACAGGTGGCACCGTTCCGAAGTTTTCCACGTGCAGAAGAGGTCCAGCAGCATCTTTCAGTCCTGGCTCTTCGCCTGTGGGAGCAGAGTCCAATCATTCGTGCACTGAAAACTGGGCAGCCGGACGGCCTGGAGCAGGCATCAAGGATGTATTCAAATGCCCTTTGAGGTGGGAAAGCAAGGAGTGAGAGCAATATAGGTTGCACCGTTGCGAACTTTACCGCGTGCAGAAGAGGTCCAGCAGCATCTTTCAGTCCTGGCTCTTCGCCTGTCGGAGCAGAGTCCAATCATTCGTGCACTGAAAACTGGGCAGCCAGACGGCCTGTAGCAGGCAACATGGATATATTGAAATGCACTTTGAGGTGGGAAAGCAAGGAGTGAGAGCAATACAGGTGGCACCGTTCCGAAGCTTTCTGTGTGCAGAAGAGGTCCAGCAGCATCTTTCAGTCCTGGCTCTTCGCCTGTGGGAGCAGAGTCCAATCATTCGTGCACTGAAAACTGGGCAGCCGGCCGGCCTGGAGCAGGCATCAAGGATGTATTCAAATGCACTTTGAGGTGGGAAATCAAGGAGTGAGAGCAATACAGGTGGCACCGTTTCAAACCTTTCTCTTTGCAGAAGAGGTCCGGCAGCATCTTTCAGTCCTGGCTCTTCGCCTGTGGCAGCAGAGTCCAATCATTCGTGCACTGAAAACTGGGCAGGCGGCCAGCCTGGAGCAGGCGTCAAGGATGTATTCAAATGCCCTTTGTGGTAGGAAAGCAAGGAGTGAGAGCAATACAGGTGGCACCGTTGCAGGCCTTACCGTGTGCAGAACAGATCCAGCAGCATGTTTCAGTCCTGGCTCTTCGCCTGTGGGAGCAGAGTCCAATCATTCGTGCACTGAAAACTGGGCAGCCGGACGGCCTGGAGCAGGCATCAAGGATGTATTCAAATGCACTTTGAGGTGGGAAACAAGGAGTGAGACCAATGCAGGTGGCACCGTTGCGAAGCTTACCGTGTGCAGAAGAGGTCCAGCAGCATGTTTTAGCACTGGCTATTCGCCTGTGGCAGCAGAGTCCAATCATTCGTGCACTGAAAACTGGGCAGCCGGACGGCCTGGAGCAGGCATCAAGGATGTATTCAAATGCACTTGGATGTTGGAAACAAGGAGTGAGGCCAATGCAGGTGGCAACTTTGCAAAGATTACCATGTGCAGAAGAGGTCCAGCAGTACTTTTCAATCCTGGCCCTTTCCCTGTGGAAGCAGAGTGCAATCATTCGTGCACTGAAAACTGGGCAGCCGGACGGCCTGGAGCAGGCATCAAGGATGTATTCAAATGCCCTTTGAGTTGGGAAAGCAACGAGTGAGAGCAATACAGGTGGCACCGTTCCGAAGCTTACCGTGTGCAGGAGAGGTCCAGCAGCAACTTTCAGTCCTGGCTCTTCGCCTGTCGGAGAGGAGTCCAAATATTCGTGCCCTGAAACCTGGGCAGCCGGCCAGCCTGGAGCAGGCATCAAGGATGTATTCAAATGCACTTTGAGGTGGGAAAGCAAGGAGTGAGAGCAATACAGGTGGCACCGTTGCGAACTTTACCGGGTGCAGAAGAGGTCCAGCAGCATCTTTCTCTCCTGGCTCTTCGCCTGTGGGAGCAGAGTCCAATCATTCGTGCACTGAAAACTGGGCAGCCGGCCAGCCTGGAGCCGGCATCAAGGATGTATTCAAATGCACTTTGAGGTGGGAAAGCAAGGAGTGAGAGCAATACAGGTGGCACCGTTTCAAAGCTTTCTCTGTGCATAAGAGGTCCGGTAGCATCTTTCAGTCCTGGCTCTTCGCCTGTGGCAGGAGAGTCCAGTCATTCGTGCACTGAAAACTGGGCAGCCGGACAGCCTCTAGCAGGCATCATGGATGTATTCAAATGCACTTTGAGGTGGGAAAGCAAGGAGACAGAGCAATACAGGTGGCACCGTTGCAAAGCTTTCTGTGTGCAGAAGAGGTCCAGCAGCATCTTTCAGTCTTGGCTCTTCGCCTGTGGCTGGAGATTCCAATCATTCGTGCACTGAAAACTGGGCAGCAGGACGGCCTGGAGCAGGCATCAAGGATGTATTCAAATGCCTTTTGAGGTGGGAAAGCAAGGAGTGAGTGCAATACAGGTGGCACCTTTGCGAAGCTTACCATGTGCAGAGGAGATCCAGCAGCATCATTCATTTGTGGCTCTTTGCCTGTGGGAGCAGAGTCCAATCATTCGTGCACCGAAAACTGGGCAGCCGGACGGCCTGGGGCAGCCATCAAGGATGTATTCAAATGCACTTTGAGGTGGGAAACAAGGAGTGAGACCAATGCAGGTGGCACCGTTGCGAAGCTTACAGTGTGCAGAACAGATCCAGCAGCATGTTTTAGCACTGGCCCTTCGCCTGTGGGAGCAGAGTCCAATCATTCGTGCACTGAAAACTGGGCAGCCGGACGGCCTGGAGCCGGCATCAAGGATGTATTCAAATGCACTTTGAGGAGGGAAATCAAGGAGTGAGAGCAATACAGGTGGCACCGTTGCGAAGCTTACCGTGTGCAGGAGCGGTCCAGCAGCAACTTTCAGTCCTGGCTCTTCTCCTGTGGGAGCAGAGTCCAAACATTCGTGCCCTGAAACCTGGGCAGCCGGCCAGCCTGGAGCAGGCATCAAGGATGTATTCAAATGCACTTTGAGGTGGGAAAGAAATGACTGAGAGCAATACAGGTGGCACCGTTCCAAAGTTTTCCGTGTGCAGATGAGGTCCAGCAGCATCTTTCAGTCCTGGCTCTTCGCCTGTGGGAGCAGAGTCCAATCATTCGTGCACTGAAAACTGGGCAGCCGGACGGCCTGGAGCAGGCATCAAGGATGTATTCAAATGCCCTTTGAGGTGGGAAAGCAAGGAGTGAGAGCAATACAGGTGGCACCGTTTCAAAGCTTTCTCTTTGCTGAAGAGTTCCGGCCGCATCTTTCAGTCCTGGCTCTTCGCCTGTGGCAGCAGAGTCCAATCATTCGTGCACCGAAAACTGGGCAGGCGGCCAGCCTGGAGCAGGCATCAAGGATGTATTCAAATGCCCTTTGTGGTAGGAAAGCAAGGAGTGAGAGCAATACAGGTGGCACCGTTGCAGACCTTACCGTGTGCAGAACAGATCCAGCAGCATGTTTCAGTCCTGGCTCTTCGCCTGTGGGAGCAGAGTCCAATCATTCGTGCACTGAAAACTGGGCAGCCGGACGGCGTGGAGCAGGCATCAAGAATGTATTCAAATGCACTTTGAGGTGGGAAACAAGGAGTGAGGCCAATGCAGGTTGCACCGTTGCGAAGCTTACCGTGTGCAGAAGAGGTCCAGCAGCATGTTTTAGCACTGGCTCTTCGCCTGTGGGAGCAGAGTCCAATCATTCGTGCACTGAAAACTGGGCAGCCGGACGGCCTGGAGCAGTCATCAAGGATGTATTCAAATGCACTTTGAGGTTGGAAACAAGGAGTGAGGCCAATGCAGGTGGCAACTTTGCAAAGATTACCATGTGCAGAAGAGGTCCAGCAGTACTTTCCAATCCTGGCCCTTTCCCTGTGGAAGCAGAGTGCAATCATTCGTGCACTGAAAACTGGGCAGCCGGATGGCCTGGAGCAGGCATCAAGGATGTATTCAAATGCCCTTTGAGTTGGGAAAGCAACGAGTGAGAGCAATACAGGTGGCACCGTTGCGAAGCTTACCGTGTGCAGGAGATGTCCAGCAGCAACTTTCAGTCCTGGCTCTTCGCCTGTCGGAGCGGAGTCCAAACATTCGTGCCCTGAAACCTGGGCAGCCGGCCAGCCTGGAGCAGGCATCAAGGATGTATTCAAATGCACTTTGAGGTGGGAAAGCAACGAGTGAGAGCAATTCAGGTGGAACATTTCCGAAGTTTACCGCGTGCAGAAGAGGTCCAGCAGCATCTTTCTGTCCTGGCTCTTCGCCTGTGAGAGCAGAGTCCAATCATTCGTGCACTGAAAACTGGGCAGCCGGACGGCCTGGAGCAGGCATCAAGGATGTATTCAAATGCACTTTGAGGTGGGAAAGAAATGAGTGAGACCAATACAGGTGGCACCGTCGCGAAGCTTACCATGTGCAGGAGAGGTTCAGCAGCATCTTTCAGTCCTGGCTCTTCGCATGTCGGAGCGGAGTCCAAACATTCGTGCCCTGAAACCTGGGCAGCTGGCCAGCCTGGAGCTGGCATCAAGGATGTATTCAAATGCACTTTGAGGTGGGAAAGCAAGGAGTGAGAGCAATACAGGTGGCACCGTTGCAAATCTTTCTGTGTGCAGCAGAGGTCTAGCAGCATCTTTCACTCCTGGCTCTTCGCCTGTGGGAGCAGAGTCCAATCATTCATGCACTGAAAGCTGGGCAGCCGGACGGCCTGGAGCAGGCATCATGGATGTATTCAAATGCACTTTGAGGTGGGAAAGCAAGGAGTGAGAGCAATACAGGTGGCACGTTTGCGAAGCTTACCATGTGCAGAAGAGATCCAGCGGCATCTTTCAGTCCTGGCACTTCGCCTGTGGCAGCACAGTCCAATCATTCGTGCACTGAAAACTGGGCAGCCGGATGGCTTGTAGCAGGCATCAAGGATGTATTCAAATGCCCTTTGAGGTGGGAAAGCAAGGAGTGAGAGCAATATAGGTTGCACCGTTGCGAACTTTACCGCGTGCAGAAGAGGTCCAGCAGCATCTTTCTCTCCTGGCTCTTCGCCTGTGGGAGCAGAGTCCAATCATTCGTGCACTGAAAACTGGGCATCCGGACGGCCTGGAGCAGGCATCAAGGATGTATTCAAATGCACTTTGAGGTGGGAAAGCAAGGAGTGAGAGCAATACAGGTGGCACCGTTTCAAAGCTTTCTCTGTGCAGAAGAGGTCCAGCAGCATCTTCCAGTTCTGGCTCTTCGCCTGTGGGAGCAGAGTGCAATCATTCGTGCACTGAAAACTGGGCAGCCGGACGGCCTGGAGCAGGCATCAAGGATGTATTCAAATGCACTTTGAGGTGGGAAAGCAAGGAGTGAGAGCAATACAAGTGGCACCGTTCCGAAGCTTTCTGTGTGCAGGAGAGGTCCAGCAGCATCTTTCAGTCCTGGCTCTTTGCCTGAGGGAGCAGAGTCCAATCATTCGTGCACTGAAAACTGGGCAGCCGGACGGCCTGGAGCAGGCATCAAGGATGCATTCAAATGCACTTTGAGGCTGGAAACAAGGAGTGAGGCCAATGCAGGTGGCAACTTTGCGAAGCTTACCATGTGCAGAAGAGGTCCATCAGCACGTTTCATTCCTAGCCCTTTCCCTGTGGAAGCAGAGTGCAATCATTCGTGCACTGAAAACTGGACAGCCGGACGGCCTGGAGCAGGCATCAAGGATGTATTCAAAAGCCCTTTGAGGTGGGAAAGCAACGAGTGAGAGCAATACAGGTGGCACCGTTGCAAAGCTTACCGTATGCAGAAGAGATCCAGCAGCATCTTTCAGTCCGGGCTCTTCGCCTGTGGCAGCAGAGTCCAATCATTCGTGCACTGAAAACTGGGCAGCCGGACGGCCTGGAGCAGGCATCAAGGATGTATTCAAATGCACTTTGAGGTGGGAAACAAGGAGTGAGACCAATGCAGGTGGCACCGTTGCGAAGCTTACCGTGTGCAGAAGAGGTCCAGCAGCATGTTTTAGCACTGGCTCTTCGCCTGTGGCAGCAGAGTCCAATCATTCGTGCACTGAAAACTGGGCAGCCGGACGGCCTGGAGCAGGCATCAAGGATGTATTCAAATGCACTTTGAGGTTGGAAACAAGGAGTGAGGCCAATGCAGGTGGCAAATTTGCAAAGATTACCATGTGCAGAAGAGGTCCAGCAGTACTTTTCATTCCTGGCCCTTTCCCTGTGGAAGCAGAGTGCAATCATTCGTGCACTGAAAACTGGGCAGCCGGACGGCCTGGAGCAGGCATCAAGGATGTATTCAAATGCACTTTGAGGTGGGAAAGCAACGAGTGAGAGCAATACAGGTGGCACCGTTGCGAAGCTTACCGTGTGCAGGAGAGATCCAGCAGCAACTTTCAGTCCTGGCTCTTCGCCTGTCGGAGCGGAGTCCAAACATTCGTGCCCTGAAACCTGGGCAGCCGGCCAGCCTGGAGCAGGCATCAAGGATGTATTCAAATGCACTTTGAGGTGGGAAAGCAATGAGTGAGAGCAATACAGGTGGAACATTTGCGAAGTTTAACGCGTGCAGAAGAGGTCCAGCAGCATCTTTCAGTCCTGGCTCTTCGCCTGTGAGAGCAGAGTCCAATCATTCGTGCACTGAAAACTGGGCAGCCGGACGGCCTGGAGCCGGCATAAAGGATGTATTCAAATGCACTTTGAGGTGGGAAAGCAAGGAGTGAGAGCAATACAGGTGGCACCGTTTCAAAGCTTTCTCTGTGCAGAAGAGGTCCAGCAGAATCTTCCAGTCCTGGCTCTTCGCCTGTGGCAGGAGAATGCAATCATTCGTGCACTGAAAACTGGGCAGCCGGACGACCTGGAGCCGGCATCAAGGATGTATTCAAATGCACTTTGAGGTGGGAAAGCAAGGAGTGAGAGCAATGCAGGTGGCACCTTTGCGAAGCTTACCATGTGCAGAAGAGATCCAGCAGCATCATTCATTTGTGGCTCTTCGCCTGTCGGAGCAGAGTCCAATCATTCGTGCACTGAAAACTGGGCAGCCGGACGGCCTGGAGCAGGCATCAAGGATGTATTCAAATGCACTTTGAGGTGGGAAACAAGGAGTGAGACCAATGCAGGTGGCACCGTTGCGAAGCTTACCGTGTGCAGAAGAGGTCCAGCAGCATGTTTTAGCACTGGCTCTTCGCCTGTGGGAGCAGAGTCCAATCATTCGTGCACTGAAAACTGGGCAGCCGGACGGCCTGGAGCAGGCATCAAGGATGTATTCAAATGCACTTTGAGGTTGGAAACAAGGAGTGAGACCAATGCAGGTGGCAACTTTGCAGAGATTACCATGTGCAGAAGAGGTCCAGCAGCACTTTTCATTCCTGGCCCTTTCCCTGTGGAAGCAGTGTGCAATCATTCGTGCACTGAAAACTGGGCAGCCGGACGGCCTGGAGCAGACATCAAGGATGTATTCAAATGCCCTTTGAGTTGGGAAAGCAACGAGTGAGAGCAATACAGGTGGCACCATTGCGAAGCTTACCGTGTGCAGGAGAGGTCCAGCAGCAACTTTCAGTCCTGGCTCTTCGCCTGTCGGAGCGGAGTCCAAACATTCGTGCCCTGAAACCTGGGCAGCCGGCCAGCCTGGAGCAGGCATCAAGGATGTATTCAAATGCCCTTTGAGGTGGGAAAGCAACGAGTGAGAGCAATACAGGTGGAACTTTTGCGAAGTTTACCACGTGCAGAAGAGGTCCAGCAGCATCTTTCAGTCCTGGCTCTTCGCCTCTGAGAGCAGAGTCCAATCATTCGTGCACTGAAAACTGGGCAGCCGGACGGCCTGGAGCCGGCATCAAGGATGTATTCAAATGCACTTTGAGGTGGGTAATCAAGGAGTGAGAGCAATACAGGTGGCACCGTTGCGAAGTTTACCGCGTGCAGAAGAGGTCCAGCATAATCTTTCAGTCCTGGCTCTTCGCCTGTGGCAGGAGAGTGCAATCATTCGTGCACTGAAAACTGGGCAGCCGGACGGCCTGGAGCAGGCATCAAGGATGTATTCAAATGCACTTTGAGGTTGGAAACAAGGAGTGAGACCAATGCAGGTGGCAACTTTGCAAAGCTTACCATGTGCAGATGAGGTGAAGGAGCACTTTTCATTCCTGGCCCTTTCCCTGTGGAAGCAGAGTGCAATCATTCGTGCCCTGAAAACTGGGTGGCCGGACGGCCTGGAGCAGGCATCAACGATGTATTCAAATGCCCTTTGAGGTGGGAAAGCAAGGAGTGAGAGCAATACAGGTGGCACATTTGCGAAGCTTGCCATGTGCAGAAGAGTTCCAGCAGCATCTTTCAGTCCTGGCTCTTCGCCTGTGGCAGGAGAGTCCAATCATTCGTGCACTGAAAACTGGGCAGCCGGACGGCCTGGAGCAGGCAACATGGATGTATTGAAATGCACTTTGAGGTGGGAAAGCAAGGAGTGAGAGCAATACAGGTGGCACCGTTCCGAAGCTTTCTGTGTTCAGAAGAGGTCCAGCAGCATCTTTCAGTCCTGGCTCTTCGCCTGTGGGAGCAGAGTCCAATCATTCGTGCACTGAAAACTGGGCATCCGGACGGCCTGGAGCAGGCATCAAGGATGTATTCAAATGCACTTTGAGGTGGGTAATCAAGGTGTGAGAGCAATACAGGTGGCACCGTTAAAAAGCTTACCGTATGCAGAAGAGATCCAGCAGCATCTTTCAGTCCTGGCTCTTCGCCTGTGGGAGCAGAGTCCAATCATTCGTGCACTGAAAACTGGGCAGGCGGCCAGCCTGGAGCAGGCATCAAGGATGTATTCAAATGCACTTTGAGGTGGGAAAGCAAGGAGTGAGAGCAATACAGGTGGCACCGTTTCAAAGCTTTCTCTGTGCAGAAGAGTTCCAGCAGCATGTTTTAGCACTGGCCCTTCGCCTGTGGCAGGAGAGTCCAATCATTCGTGCACTGAAAACTGGGCAGCCGGACGGCCTGGAGCAGGCAACATGGATGTATTGAAATGCACTTTGAGGTGGGAAAGCAAGGAGTGAGAGCAATACAGGTGGCACCGTTCCGAAGCTTTCTGTGCGCAGAAGAGGTCCAGCAGCATCTTTCAGTCCTGGCTCTTCGCCTGTGGGAGCAGAGTCCAATCATTCGTGCACTGAAAACTGGGCAGCCGGACGGCCTGGAGCAGGCATCAAGGATGTATTCAAATGCACTTTGAGGTGGGAAAGCAAGGAGTGAGAGCAATACAGGTGGCACCGTTTCAAACCTTTCTCTTTGCAGAAGAGGTCCGGCAGCATCTTTCAGTCCTGGCTCTTTGCCTGAGGGAGCAGAGTCCAATCATTCGTGCACTGAAAACTGGGCATCCGGACGGCCTGGAGCAGGCATCAAGGATGCATTCAAATGCACTTTGAGGCTGGAAACAAGGAGTGAGGCCAATGCAGGTGGCAACTTTGCGAAGCTTACCATGTGCAGAAGAGGTCCATCAGCACGTTTCATTCCTAGCCCTTTCCCTGTGGAAGCAGAGTGCAATCATTCGTGCACTGAAAACTGGACAGCTGGACGGCCTGGAGCAGGCATCAAGGATGTATTCAAAAGCCCTGTGAGGCGGGAAAGCAACGAGTGAGAGCAATACAGGTGGCACCGTTGCAAAGCTTACCGTATGCAGAAGAGATCCAGCAGCATCTTTCAGTCCGGGCTCTTCGCCTGTGGCAGGAGAGTCCAATCATTCGTGCACTGAAAACTGGGCAGCCGGACGGCCTGGAGCAGGCATCAAGGATGTATTCAAATGCACTTTGAGGTGGGAAACAAGGAGTGAGAGCAATGCAGGTGGCACCGTTGCGAAGCTTACTGTGTGCAGAACAGATCCAGCAGCATGTTTTAGCACTGGCTCTTCGCCTGTGGCAGCAGAGTCCAATCATTCGTGCACTGAAAACTGGGCAGCCGGACGGCCTGGAGCAGGCATCAAGGATGTATTCAAATGCACTTTGAGGTTGGAAACAAGGAGTGAGACCAATGCAGGTGGCAACTTTGCAAAGCTTACCATGTGCAGAAGAGGTCCAGCAGCACTTTTCATTCCTGGCCCTTTCTCTGTGGAAGCAGAGTGCAATCATTCGTGCACTGAAAACGGGGCGGCCGGACGGCCTGGAGCAGGCATCAAGGATGTATTCAAATGCCCTTTGTGGTGGGAAAGCAACGAGTGAGAGCAATACAGGTGGCACCGTTGCGAAGCTTACCGTATGCTGAAGAGATCCAGCAGCATCTTTCAGTCCTGGCACTTCGCCTGTGGCAGGAGAGTCCCATCATTCGTGCACTGAAAACTGGGCAGCCGGACGGCCTGGAGCAGGCATCAAGGATGTATTCAAATGCACTTTGAGGTGGGAAAGCAAGGAGTGAGACCAATGCAGGTGGCACCTTTGCGAAGCTTACCATGTGCAGAAGAGATCCAGCAGCATCATTCATTTGTGGCTCTTCGCCTGTCGGAGCAGAGTCCAATCATTCGTGCACTGAAAACTGGGCAGCCGGACGGCCTGGAGCCGGCATCAAGGATGTATTCAAATGCCCTTTGAGGTGGGAAAGCAAGGAGTGAGAGCAATATAGGTTGCACCGTTGCGAACTTTACCGCGTGCAGAAGAGGTCCAGCAGCATCTTTCTCTCCTGGCTCTTCGCCTGTCGGAGCAGAGTCCAATCATTCGTGCACTGAAAGCTGGGCAGCTGGACGGCCTGTAGCAGGCAACATGGATATATTGAAATGCACTTTGAGGTGGGAAAGCAAGGAGTGAGAGCAATACAGGTGGCACCGTTCCGAAGCTTTCTGTGTGCAGAAGAGGTCCAGCAGCATCTTTCAGTACTGGCTCTTCGCCTGTGGCAGCAGAGTCCAATCATTCGTGCACTGAAAACTGGGCTGGCGGCCAGCCTGGAGCAGGCGTCAAGGATGTATTCAAATGCCCTTTGTGGTAGGAAAGCAAGGAGTGAGAGCAATACAGGTGGCACCGTTGCAGGCCTTACCGTGTGCAGAACAGATCCAGCAGCATGTTTCAGTCCTGGCTCTTCGCCTGTGGGAGCAGAGTCCAATCATTCATGCACTGAAAACTGGGCAGCCGGACGGCCTGGAGCAGGCATCAAGGATGTATTCAAATGCACTTTGAGGTGGGAAACAAGGAGTGAGGCCAATGCAGGTGGCACCGTTGCGAAGCTTACCGTGTGCAGAAGAGGTCCAGCAGCATGTTTTAGCACTGGCTATTCGCCTGTGGCAGCAGAGTCCAATCATTCGTGCACTGAAAACTGGGCAGCCGGACGGCCTGGAGCAGGCATCAAGGATGTATTCAAATGCACTTGGAGGTTGGAAACAAGGAGTGAGGCCAATGCAGGCGGCAACTTTGCAAAGATTACCATGTGCAGAAGAGGTCCAGCAGTACTTTTCAATCCTGGCCCTTTCCCTGTGGAAGCAGAGTGCAATCATTCGTGCACTGAAAACTGGGCAGCCGGACGGCCTGGAGCAGGCATCAAGGATGTATTCAAATGCCCTTTGAGTTGGGAAAGCAACGAGTGAGAGCAATACAGGTGGCACCGTTCCGAAGCTTACCGTGTGCAGGAGAGGTCCAGCAGCAACTTTCAGTCCTGGCTCTTCGCCTGTCGGAGAGGAGTCCAAATATTCGTGCCCTGAAACCTGGGCAGCCGGCCAGCCTGGAGCAGGCATCAAGGATGTATTCAAATGCACTTTGAGGTGGGAAAGCAAGGAGTGAGAGCAATACAGGTGGCACCGTTGCGAACTTTACCGGGTGCAGAAGAGGTCCAGCAGCATCTTTCTCTCCTGGCTCTTCGCCTGTGGGAGCAGAGTCCAATCATTCGTGCACTGAAAACTGGGCAGCCGGCCAGCCTGGAGCCGGCATCAAGGATGTATTCAAATGCACTTTGAGGTGGGAAAGCAAGGAGTGAGAGCAATACAGGTGGCACCGTTTCAAAGCTTTCTCTGTGCAGAAGAGGTCCGGCAGCATCTTTCAGTCCTGGCTCTTCGCCTGTGGCAGGAGAGTCCAATCATTCGTGCACTGAAAACTGGGCAGCCGGGCAGCCTCTAGCAGGCATCATGGATGTATTCAAATGCACTTTGAGGTGGGAAAGCAAGGAGTCAGAGCAATACAGGTGGCACCGTTGCAAAGCTTTCTGTGCGCAGAAGAGGTCCAGCAGCATCTTTCAGTCCTGGCTCTTCGCCTGTGGCAGGAGATTCCAATCATTCGTGCACTGAAAACTGGGCAGCAGGACGGCCTGGAGCAGGCATCAAGGATGTATTCAAATGCCTTTTGAGGTGGGAAAGCAAGGAGTGAGTGCAATACAGGTGGCACCTTTGCGAAGCTTACCATGTGCAGAGGAGATCCAGCAGCATCATTCATTTGTGGCTCTTTGCCTGTGGGAGCAGAGTCCAATCATTCGTGCACCGAAAACTGGGCAGCCGGACGGCCTGGGGCAGCCATCAAGGATGTATTCAAATGCACTTTGAGGTGGGAAACAAGGAGTGAGACCAATGCAGGTGGCACCGTTGCGAAGCTTACAGTGTGCAGAACAGATCCAGCAGCATGTTTTAGCAAAGGCCCTTCGCCTGTGGGAGCAGAGTCCAATCATTCGTGCACTGAAAACTGGGCAGCCGGACGGCCTGGAGCAGGCATCAAGGATGTATTCAAATGCACTTGGAGGTTGGAAACAAGGAGTGAGGCCAATGCAGGTGGCAACTTTGCAAAGCTTACCATGTGCAGAAGAGGTCCAGCAGCACTTTTCATTCCTGGCCCTTTCCCTGTGGAAGCAGAGTGCAATCATTCGTGCACTGACAACTGGGCAGCCGGACGGCATGGAGCAGGCATCAAGGATGTATTCAAATGCACTTTGAGGTGGGAAACAAGGAGTGAGACCAATGCAGGTGGCACCGTTGCGAAGCTTACCGTATGCAGAAGAGATCCAGCAGCATCTTTCAGTCCTGGCTCATCGCCTGTGGCAGGAGAGTCCAATCATTCGTGCACTGAAAACTGGGCAGCCGGACGGCCTGGAGCAGGCATCAAGGATGTATTCAAATGCCCTTTGAGGTGGGAAAGCAAGGAGTGAGAGCAATACAGGTGGCACCGTTGCGAAGTTTACCGCGTGCAGAAGAGGTCCAGCAGCATCTTTCAGTCCTGGCACTTCGCCTGTGGGAGCAGAGTGCAATCATTCTTGCACTGAAAACATGGCAGCCGGCCAGCCTGGAGCAGGCATCAAGGATGTATTCAAATGCCCTTGGAGGTGGGAAAGCAAGGAGTGAGAGCAATACAGGTGGCACCGTTGCAAAGCTTTCTGTGTGCAGAAGAGGTCCAGCAGCATCTTTCAGTCCTGGCTCTTCGCCTGTGGCAGCACAGTCCAATCATTCGTGCACTGAAAACTGGGCAGCAGGACGGCCTGGAGCAGGCATCAAGGAGGTATTCAAATGCCTTTTGAGGTGGGAAAGCAAGGAGTGAGAGCAATACAGGTGGCACCTTTGCGAAGCTTACCATGTGCAGAGGAGATCCAGCAGCATCATTCATTTGTGGCTCTTTGCCTGTGGGAGCAGAGTCCAATCATTCGTGCACCGAAAACTGGGCAGCCGGACAGCCTGGGGCAGCCATCAACGATGTATTCAAATGCACTTTGAGGTGGGAAAGAAATGACTGAGTGCAATACAGGTGGCGCCGTTGCGAAGTTTACCGTGTGCAGGAGAGGTCCAGCAGTCTCTTTCAGTCCTGGGTCTTCGCCTGTGGCAGCAGAGTGCAATCATTCGTGCACTGAAAACTGGGCAGCCGGACGGCCTGGAGCAGGCATCAAGGATGTATTCAAATGCCCTTGGAGGTGGGAAAAAAGGAGTGAGACCAATGCAGGTGGCAACTTTGCAAAGCTTACCATGTGCAGAGGAGGTCCAGCAGCACTTTTCATTCCTGGCCGTTTCCCTGTGGAAGCAGAGTCCAATCATTCGTGCACTGAAAACTGGGCCGCCGGACGGCCTGGAGCAGGCATCAAGGATGTATTCAAATGCCCTTTGAGGTGGGAAAGCAAGGAGTGAGAGGAATACAGGTGGCACCTTTGCGAAGCTTTCTGTGTGCAGAAGAGATCCAGCAGCGTGTTTCAGCACTGGCTCTTCGCCTGTGGCAGGAGAGTGCAATCATTCGTGCCCTGAAAACTGGGCAGCCGGACGGCCTGGAGCAGGCATCAAGGATGTATTCAAATGCACATTGAGGTGGGAAAGCAAGGAGTGAGAGCAATACAGGTGGCACCATTGCAAAGGTTACTGTATGCAGAAGAGATCTAGCAGCATCTTTCTGTCCTGGCTCTTCGCCTTTGTAAGCAGAGTCCAATCATTCGTGCACTGAAAACTGGGCAGCCGGACGGCCTGGAGCAGGCATCAAGGATGTATTCAAATGCACTTGGAGGTTGGAAACAAGGAGTGAGGCCAATGCAGGTGGCAACTTTGCAAAGCTTACCATGTGCAGAAGAGGTCCAGCAGCACTTTTCATTCCTGGCCCTTTCCCTGTGGAAAAAGAGTGCAATCATTCGTGCACTGACAACTGGGCAGCCGGACGGCATGGAGAAGGCATCAAGGATGTATTCAAATGCACTTTGACGTGGGAAACAAGGAGTGAGACCAATGCAGGTGGCACCGTTGCGAAGCTTACCGTATGCAGAAGAGATCCAGCAGCATCTTTCAGTCCAGGCTCATCGCCCGTGGCAGGAGAGTCCAATCATTCGTGCACTGAAAACTGGGCAGACGGACGGCCTGGAGCAGGCATCAAGGATGTATTCAAATGCCCTTTGAGGTGGGAAAGCAAGGAGTGAGAGCAATACAGGTGGCACCGTTGCGAAGTTTACCGCGTGCAGAAGAGGTCCAGCAGCATCTTTCAGTCCTGGCACTTCGCCTGTGGGAGCAGAGTGCAATCATTCGTGCACTGAAACTTGGCAGCCGGCCATCCTGGAGCAGGCATCAAGGATGTATTCAAATGCCCTTGGAGGTGGGAAAGCAAGGAGTGAGAGCAATACAGGTGGCACCGTTGCAAAGCTTTCTGTGTGCAGAAGAGGTCCAGCAGCATCTTTCAGTCCTGGCACTTCGCCTGTGGCAGCACAGTCCAATCATTCGTGCACTGAAAACTGGGCAGCAGGACGGCCTGGAGCAGGCATCAAGGATGTATTCAAATGCCTTTTGAGGTGGGAAAGCAAGGAGTGAGTGCAATACAGGTGGCACCTTTGCGAAGCTTACCATGTGCAGAGGAGATCCAGCAGCATCATTCATTTGTGGCTCTTTGCCTGTGGGAGGAGAGTCCAATCATTCGTGCACCGAAAACTGGGCAGCCGGACGGCCTGGGGCAGCCATCAAGGATGTATTCAAATGTCCTTTGAGGTGGGAAACAAGGAGTGAGACCAATGCAGGTGGCACCGTTGCGAAGCTTACAGTGTGCAGAACAGATCCAGCAGCATGTTTTAGCACTGGCTATTCGCCTGTGGCAGCAGAGTCCAATCATTCGTGCACTGAAAACTGGGCAGCCGGACGGCCTGGAGCAGGCATCAAGGATGTATTCAAATGCACTTTGAGGTTGGAAAAAAGGAGTGAGACCAATGCAGGTGGCAACTTTGCAAAGCTTACCATGTGCAGAGGAGGTCCAGCAGCACTTTTCATTCCTGGCCGTTTCCCTGTGGAAGCAGAGTGCAATCATTCGTGCACTGAAAACTGGGGAGCCGGACGGCCTGGAGCAGGCATCAAGGATGTATTCAAATGCCCTTTGAGGTGGGAAAGCAAGGAGTGAGAGCAATACAGGTGGCACCTTTGCGAAGCTTTCTGTGTGCAGAAAAGATCCAGCAGCGTGTTTTAGCACTGGCTCTTCGCCTGTGGCAGCAGAGTCCAATCATTCGTGCACTGAAAACTGGGCGGCCGGACGGCCTGGAGCAGGCATCATGGATGTATTCAAATGCACTTTGAGGCGGGAAAGCAAGGAGTGAGAGCAATACAGGTGGCACCATTGCAAAGCTTACTGTATGCAGAAGAGATCTAGCAGCATCTTTCTGTCCTGGCTCTTCGCCTTTCTAAGCAGAGTCCAAACATTCGTGCCCTGAAACCTGGGCTGCTGGCCAGCCTGGACCAGGCATCAAGGATGTATTCAAATGCACTTTGAGGTGGGAAAGCAAGGAGTGAGAGCAATACAGGTGGCACCGTTGCAAATCTTTCTGTGTGCAGCAGAGGTCTAGCAGCATCTTTCAGTCCTGGCTCTTCGCCTGTGGGAGCAGAGTGCAATCATTCGTGCACTGAAAACTGGGCAGCCGGACGGCCTGGAGCAGGCATCAAGGATGTATTCAAATGCACTTTGAGGTGGGAAAGCAAGGAGTGAGAGCAATACAGGTGGCACCGTTGCGAAGTTTACCGCGTGCAGAAGAGGTCCAGCAGCACTTTTCATTCCTGGCCCTTTCCCTGTGGAAGCAGAGTGCAATCATTCGTGCCCTGAAAACTGGGCGGCCGGACGGCCTGGAGCAGGCATCAAGGATGTATTCAAATGCCCGTTGAGGTGGGAAAGCAACGAGTGAGAGCAATACAGGTGGCACCGTTACAAAGCTTACCTTATGTAGAAGAGATCCAGCAGCATCTTTCAGTCTTGGCTCTTCGCCTGTGGGAGCAGAGTCCAATCATTCGTGCACTGAAAATTGGGCAGCCGGACGGCCTGGAGCAGGCATCAAGGATGTATTCAATTGCACTTTGAGGTGGGAAAGCAAGGAGTGAGAGCAATACAGGTGGCACCTTTGCGAAGCTTACCATGTGCAGAAGAGATCCAGCAGCATCATTCATTTGTGGCTCTTCGCCTGTGGGAGCAGAGTCCAATCATTCGTGCACTGAAAACTGGGCAGCCGGACGGCCTGGAGCAGACATCAAGGATGTATTCAAATGCACTTTGAGGTGGGAAATCAAGGAGTGAGAGCAATAAAGGTGGCACCGTTGCGAGGCTTACCGTGTGCAGGAGAGGTCCAGCAGCAACTTTCAGTCCTGGCTCTTCCCCTGTCGGAGCGGAGTCCAAACATTCGTGCACTGAAACCTGGGCAGCCGGCCAGCCTGGAGCAGGCATCAAGGATGTATTCAAATGCACTTTGAGGTGGGAAACAAGGAGTGAGACCAATGCAGGTGGCACCGTTGCGAAGCTTGCCGTGTGCAGAACAGATCCAGCAGCATGTTTTAGCACTGGCTCTTCCCTGTGGCAGCAGAGTCCAATCATTCGTGCAATGAAAACTGGGCAGCCGGACGGCCTGGAGCAGGCATCAAGGATGTATTCAAATGCACTTTGAGGTGGGAAAGCAAGGAGTGAGAGCAATACAGGTGGCACCTTTGCGAAGCTTACCATGTGCAGAAGAGATCCAGCAGCATCATTCATTTGTGGCTCTTCGCCTGTCGGAGCAGAGTCCAATCATTCGTGCACTGAAAACTGGGCAGCCGGACGGCCTGGAGCCGGCATCAAGGATGTATTCAAATGCCCTTTGAGGTGGGAAAGCAAGGAGTGAGAGCAATATAGGTTGCACCGTTGCGAACTTTACCGCATGCAGAAGAGGTCCAGCAGCATCTTTCTCTCCTGGCTCTTCGCCTGTCGGAGCAGAGTCCAATCATTCGTGCACTGAAAGCTGGGCAGCTGGACGGCCTGTAGCAGGCAACATGGATATATTGAAATGCACTTTGAGGTGGGAAAGCAAGGAGTGAGAGCAATACAGGTGGCACCGTTCCGAAGCTTTCTGTGTGCAGAAGAGGTCCAGCAGCATCTTTCAGTCCTGGCTCTTCGCCTGTGGCAGCAGAGTCCAATCATTCGTGCACTGAAAACTGGGCAGGCGGCCAGCCTGGAGCAGGCGTCAAGGATGTATTCAAATGCCCTTTGTGGTAGGAAAGCAAGGAGTGAGAGCAATACAGGTGGCACCGTTGCAGGCCTTACCGTGTGCAGAACAGATCCAGCAGCATGTTTCAGTCCTGGCTCTTCGCCTGTGGGAGCAGAGTCCAATCATTCATGCACTGAAAACTGGGCAGCCGGCCAGCCTGGAGCAGGCATCAAGGATGTATTCAAATGCCCTTTGAGGTGGGAAAGCAACGAGTGAGAGCAATACAGGTGGAACTTTTGCGAAGTTTACCACGTGCAGAAGAGGTCCAGCAGCATCTTTCAGTCCTGGCTCTTCGCCTCTGAGAGCAGAGTCCAATCATTCGTGCACTGAAAACTGGGCAGCCGGACGGCCTGGAGCCGGCATCAAGGATGTATTCAAATGCACTTTGAGGTGGGTAATCAAGGAGTGAGAGTAATACAGGTGGCACCGTTGCGAAGTTTACCGCGTGCAGAAGAGGTCCAGCATAATCTTTCAGTCCTGGCTCTTCGCCTGTGGCAGGAGAGTGCAATCATTCGTGCACTGAAAACTGGGCAGCCGGACGGCCTGGAGCAGGCATCAAGGATGTATTCAAATGCACTTTGAGGTTGGAAACAAGGAGTGAGACCAATGCAGGTGGCAACTTTGCAAAGCTTACCATGTGCAGATGAGGTGAAGGAGCACTTTTCATTCCTGGCCCTTTCCCTGTGGAAGCAGAGTGCAATCATTCGTGCCCTGAAAACTGGGTGGCCGGACGGCCTGGAGCAGGCATCAACGATGTATTCAAATGCCCTTTGAGGTGGGAAAGCAAGGAGTGAGAGCAATACAGGTGGCACATTTGCGAAGCTTGCCATGTGCAGAAGAGTTCCAGCAGCATCTTTCAGTCCTGGCTCTTCGCCTGTGGCAGGAGAGTCCAATCATTCGTGCACTGAAAACTGGGCAGCCGGACGGCCTGGAGCAGGCAACATGGATGTATTGAAATGCACTTTGAGGTGGGAAAGCAAGGAGTGAGAGCAATACAGGTGGCACCGTTCCGAAGCTTTCTGTGTTCAGAAGAGGTCCAGCAGCATCTTTCAGTCCTGGCTCTTCGCCTGTGGGAGCAGAGTCCAATCATTCGTGCACTGAAACCTGGGAATCCGGACGGCCTGGAGCAGGCATCAAGGATGTATTCAAATGCACTTTGAGGTGGGTAATCAAGGTGTGAGAGCAATACAGGTGGCACCGTTAAAAAGCTTACCGTATGCAGAAGAGATCCAGCAGCATCTTTCAGTCCTGGCTCTTCGCCTGTGGGAGCAGAGTCCAATCATTCGTGCACTGAAAACTGGGCAGGCGGCCAGCCTGGAGCAGGCATCAAGGATGTATTCAAATGCACTTTGAGGTGGGAAAGCAAGGAGTGAGAGCAATACAGGTGGCACCGTTTCAAAGCTTTCTCTGTGCAGAAGAGTTCCAGCAGCATGTTTTAGCACTGGCCCTTCGCCTGTGGCAGGAGAGTCCAATCATTCGTGCACTGAAAACTGGGCAGCCGGACGGCCTGGAGCAGGCAACATGGATGTATTGAAATGCACTTTGAGGTGGGAAAGCAAGGAGTGAGAGCAATACAGGTGGCACCGTTCCGAAGCTTTCTGTGCGCAGAAGAGGTCCAGCAGCATCTTTCAGTCCTGGCTCTTCGCCTGTGGGAGCAGAGTCCAATCATTCGTGCACTGAAAACTGGGCAGCCGGACGGCCTGGAGCAGGCATCAAGGATGTATTCAAATGCACTTTGAGGTGGGAAAGCAAGGAGTGAGAGCAATACAGGTGGCACCGTTTCAAACCTTTCTCTTTGCAGAAGAGGTCCGGCAGCATCTTTCAGTCCTGGCTCTTTGCCTGAGGGAGCAGAGTCCAATCATTCGTGCACTGAAAACTGGGCATCCGGACGGCCTGGAGCAGGCATCAAGGATGCATTCAAATGCACTTTGAGGCTGGAAACAAGGAGTGAGGCCAATGCAGGTGGCAACTTTGCGAAGCTTACCATGTGCAGAAGAGGTCCATCAGCACGTTTCATTCCTAGCCCTTTCCCTGTGGAAGCAGAGTGCAATCATTCGTGCACTGAAAACTGGACAGCTGGACGGCCTGGAGCAGGCATCAAGGATGTATTCAAAAGCCCTGTGAGGCGGGAAAGCAACGAGTGAGAGCAATACAGGTGGCACCGTTGCAAAGCTTACCGTATGCAGAAGAGATCCAGCAGCATCTTTCAGTCCGGGCTCTTCGCCTGTGGCAGGAGAGTCCAATCATTCGTGCACTGAAAACTGGGCAGCCGGACGGCCTGGAGCAGGCATCAAGGATGTATTCAAATGCACTTTGAGGTGGGAAACAAGGAGTGAGAGCAATGCAGGTGGCACCGTTGCGAAGCTTACTGTGTGCAGAACAGATCCAGCAGCATGTTTTAGCACTGGCTCTTCGCCTGTGGCAGCAGAGTCCAATCATTCGTGCACTGAAAACTGGGCAGCCGGACGGCCTGGAGCAGGCATCAAGGATGTATTCAAATGCACTTTGAGGTTGGAAACAAGGAGTGAGACCAATGCAGGTGGCAACTTTGCAAAGCTTACCATGTGCAGAAGAGGTCCAGCAGCACTTTTCATTCCTGGCCCTTTCTCTGTGGAAGCAGAGTGCAATCATTCGTGCACTGAAAACGGGGCGGCCGGACGGCCTGGAGCAGGCATCAAGGATGTATTCAAATGCCCTTTGTGGTGGGAAAGCAACGAGTGAGAGCAATACAGGTGGCACCGTTGCGAAGCTTACCGTATGCTGAAGAGATCCAGCAGCATCTTTCAGTCCTGGCACTTCGCCTGTGGCAGGAGAGTCCCATCATTCGTGCACTGAAAACTGGGCAGCCGGACGGCCTGGAGCAGGCATCAAGGATGTATTCAAATGCACTTTGAGGTGGGAAAGCAAGGAGTGAGACCAATGCAGGTGGCACCTTTGCGAAGCTTACCATGTGCAGAAGAGATCCAGCAGCATCATTCATTTGTGGCTCTTCGCCTGTCCGAGCAGAGTCCAATCATTCGTGCACTGAAAACTGGGCAGCCGGACGGCCTGGAGCCGGCATCAAGGATGTATTCAAATGCCCTTTGAGGTGGGAAAGCAAGGAGTGAGAGCAATATAGGTTGCACCGTTGCGAACTTTACCGCGTGCAGAAGAGGTCCAGCAGCATCTTTCTCTCCTGGCTCTTCGCCTGTCGGAGCAGAGTCCAATCATTCGTGCACTGAAAGCTGGGCAGCTGGACGGCCTGTAGCAGGCAACATGGATATATTGAAATGCACTTTGAGGTGGGAAAGCAAGGAGTGAGAGCAATACAGGTGGCACCGTTCCGAAGCTTTCTGTGTGCAGAAGAGGTCCAGCAGCATCTTTCAGTACTGGCTCTTCGCCTGTGGCAGCAGAGTCCAATCATTCGTGCACTGAAAACTGGGCAGGCGGCCAGCCTGGAGCAGGCGTCAAGGATGTATTCAAATGCCCTTTGTGGTAGGAAAGCAAGGAGTGAGAGCAATACAGGTGGCACCGTTGCAGGCCTTACCGTGTGCAGAACAGATCCAGCAGCATGTTTCAGTCCTGGCTCTTCGCCTGTGGGAGCAGAGTCCAATCATTCATGCACTGAAAACTGGGCAGCCGGACGGCCTGGAGCAGGCATCAAGGATGTATTCAAATGCACTTTGAGGTGGGAAACAAGGAGTGAGGCCAATGCAGGTGGCACCGTTGCGAAGCTTACCGTGTGCAGAAGAGGTCCAGCAGCATGTTTTAGCACTGGCTATTCGCCTGTGGCAGCAGAGTCCAATCATTCGTGCACTGAAAACTGGGCAGCCGGACGGCCTGGAGCAGGCATCAAGGATGTATTCAAATGCACTTGGAGGTTGGAAACAAGGAGTGAGGCCAATGCAGGCGGCAACTTTGCAAAGATTACCATGTGCAGAAGAGGTCCAGCAGTACTTTTCAATCCTGGCCCTTTCCCTGTGGAAGCAGAGTGCAATCATTCGTGCACTGAAAACTGGGCAGCCGGACGGCCTGGAGCAGGCATCAAGGATGTATTCAAATGCCCTTTGAGTTGGGAAAGCAACGAGTGAGAGCAATACAGGTGGCACCGTTCCGAAGCTTACCGTGTGCAGGAGAGGTCCAGCAGCAACTTTCAGTCCTGGCTCTTCGCCTGTCGGAGAGGAGTCCAAATATTCGTGCCCTGAAACCTGGGCAGCCGGCCAGCCTGGAGCAGGCATCAAGGATGTATTCAAATGCACTTTGAGGTGGGAAAGCAAGGAGTGAGAGCAATACAGGTGGCACCGTTGCGAACTTTACCGGGTGCAGAAGAGGTCCAGCAGCATCTTTCTCTCCTGGCTCTTCGCCTGTGGGAGCAGAGTCCAATCATTCGTGCACTGAAAACTGGGCAGCCGGCCAGCCTGGAGCCGGCATCAAGGATGTATTCAAATGCACTTTGAGGTGGGAAAGCAAGGAGTGAGAGCAATACAGGTGGCACCGTTTCAAAGCTTTCTCTGTGCAGAAGAGGTCCGGCAGCATCTTTCAGTCCTGGCTCTTCGCCTGTGGCAGGAGAGTCCAATCATTCGTGCACTGAAAACTGGGCAGCCGGGCAGCCTCTAGCAGGCATCATGGATGTATTCAAATGCACTTTGAGGTGGGAAAGCAAGGAGTCAGAGCAATACAGGTGGCACCGTTGCAAAGCTTTCTGTGCGCAGAAGAGGTCCAGCAGCATCTTTCAGTCCTGGCTCTTCGCCTGTGGCAGGAGATTCCAATCATTCGTGCACTGAAAACTGGGCAGCAGGACGGCCTGGAGCAGGCATCAAGGATGTATTCAAATGCCTTTTGAGGTGGGAAAGCAAGGAGTGAGTGCAATACAGGTGGCACCTTTGCGAAGCTTACCATGTGCAGAGGAGATCCAGCAGCATCATTCATTTGTGGCTCTTTGCCTGTGGGAGCAGAGTCCAATCATTCGTGCACCGAAAACTGGGCAGCCGGACGGCCTGGGGCAGCCATCAAGGATGTATTCAAATGCACTTTGAGGTGGGAAACAAGGAGTGAGACCAATGCAGGTGGCACCGTTGCGAAGCTTACAGTGTGCAGAACAGATCCAGCAGCATGTTTTAGCAAAGGCCCTTCGCCTGTGGGAGCAGAGTCCAATCATTCGTGCACTGAAAACTGGGCAGCCGGACGGCCTGGAGCAGGCATCAAGGATGTATTCAAATGCACTTGGAGGTTGGAAACAAGGAGTGAGGCCAATGCAGGTGGCAACTTTGCAAAGCTTACCATGTGCAGAAGAGGTCCAGCAGCACTTTTCATTCCTGGCCCTTTCCCTGTGGAAGCAGAGTGCAATCATTCGTGCACTGACAACTGGGCAGCCGGACGGCATGGAGCAGGCATCAAGGATGTATTCAAATGCACTTTGAGGTGGGAAACAAGGAGTGAGACCAATGCAGGTGGCACCGTTGCGAAGCTTACCGTATGCAGAAGAGATCCAGCAGCATCTTTCAGTCCTGGCTCATCGCCTGTGGCAGGAGAGTCCAATCATTCGTGCACTGAAAACTGGGCAGCCGGACGGCCTGGAGCAGGCATCAAGGATGTATTCAAATGCCCTTTGAGGTGGGAAAGCAAGGAGTGAGAGCAATACAGGTGGCACCGTTGCGAAGTTTACCGCGTGCAGAAGAGGTCCAGCAGCATCTTTCAGTCCTGGCACTTCGCCTGTGGGAGCAGAGTGCAATCATTCTTGCACTGAAAACATGGCAGCCGGCCAGCCTGGAGCAGGCATCAAGGATGTATTCAAATGCCCTTGGAGGTGGGAAAGCAAGGAGTGAGAGCAATACAGGTGGCACCGTTGCAAAGCTTTCTGTGTGCAGAAGAGGTCCAGCAGCATCTTTCAGTCCTGGCTCTTCGCCTGTGGCAGCACAGTCCAATCATTCGTGCACTGAAAACTGGGCAGCAGGACGGCCTGGAGCAGGCATCAAGGAGGTATTCAAATGCCTTTTGAGGTGGGAAAGCAAGGAGTGAGAGCAATACAGGTGGCACCTTTGCGAAGCTTACCATGTGCAGAGGAGATCCAGCAGCATCATTCATTTGTGGCTCTTTGCCTGTGGGAGCAGAGTCCAATCATTCGTGCACCGAAAACTGGGCAGCCGGACAGCCTGGGGCAGCCATCAACGATGTATTCAAATGCACTTTGAGGTGGGAAAGAAATGACTGAGTGCAATACAGGTGGCGCCGTTGCGAAGTTTACCGTGTGCAGGAGAGGTCCAGCAGTCTCTTTCAGTCCTGGGTCTTCGCCTGTGGCAGCAGAGTGCAATCATTCGTGCACTGAAAACTGGGCAGCCGGACGGCCTGGAGCAGGCATCAAGGATGTATTCAAATGCCCTTGGAGGTGGGAAAAAAGGAGTGAGACCAATGCAGGTGGCAACTTTGCAAAGCTTACCATGTGCAGAGGAGGTCCAGCAGCATCATTCATTTGTGGCTCTTTGCCTGTGGGAGGAGAGTCCAATCATTCGTGCACCGAAAACTGGGCAGCCGGACGGCCTGGGGCAGCCATCAAGGATGTATTCAAATGTCCTTTGAGGTGGGAAACAAGGAGTGAGACCAATGCAGGTGGCACCGTTGCGAAGCTTACAGTGTGCAGAACAGATCCAGCAGCATGTTTTAGCACTGGCTATTCGCCTGTGGCAGCAGAGTCCAATCATTCGTGCACTGAAAACTGGGCAGCCGGACGGCCTGGAGCAGGCATCAAGGATGTATTCAAATGCACTTTGAGGTTGGAAAAAAGGAGTGAGACCAATGCAGGTGGCAACTTTGCAAAGCTTACCATGTGCAGAGGAGGTCCAGCAGCACTTTTCATTCCTGGCCGTTTCCCTGTGGAAGCAGAGTGCAATCATTCGTGCACTGAAAACTGGGGAGCCGGACGGCCTGGAGCAGGCATCAAGGATGTATTCAAATGCCCTTTGAGGTGGGAAAGCAAGGAGTGAGAGCAATACAGGTGGCACCTTTGCGAAGCTTTCTGTGTGCAGAAAAGATCCAGCAGCGTGTTTTAGCACTGGCTCTTCGCCTGTGGCAGCAGAGTCCAATCATTCGTGCACTGAAAACTGGGCGGCCGGACGGCCTGGAGCAGGCATCATGGATGTATTCAAATGCACTTTGAGGCGGGAAAGCAAGGAGTGAGAGCAATACAGGTGGCACCATTGCAAAGCTTACTGTATGCAGAAGAGATCTAGCAGCATCTTTCTGTCCTGGCTCTTCGCCTTTCTAAGCAGAGTCCAAACATTCGTGCCCTGAAACCTGGGCTGCTGGCCAGCCTGGACCAGGCATCAAGGATGTATTCAAATGCACTTTGAGGTGGGAAAGCAAGGAGTGAGAGCAATACAGGTGGCACCGTTGCAAATCTTTCTGTGTGCAGCAGAGGTCTAGCAGCATCTTTCAGTCCTGGCTCTTCGCCTGTGGGAGCAGAGTGCAATCATTCGTGCACTGAAAACTGGGCAGCCGGACGGCCTGGAGCAGGCATCAAGGATGTATTCAAATGCACTTTGAGGTGGGAAAGCAAGGAGTGAGAGCAATACAGGTGGCACCGTTGCGAAGTTTACCGCGTGCAGAAGAGGTCCAGCAGCACTTTTCATTCCTGGCCCTTTCCCTGTGGAAGCAGAGTGCAATCATTCGTGCCCTGAAAACTGGGCGGCCGGACGGCCTGGAGCAGGCATCAAGGATGTATTCAAATGCCCGTTGAGGTGGGAAAGCAACGAGTGAGAGCAATACAGGTGGCACCGTTACAAAGCTTACCTTATGTAGAAGAGATCCAGCAGCATCTTTCAGTCTTGGCTCTTCGCCTGTGGGAGCAGAGTCCAATCATTCGTGCACTGAAAATTGGGCAGCCGGACGGCCTGGAGCAGGCATCAAGGATGTATTCAATTGCACTTTGAGGTGGGAAAGCAAGGAGTGAGAGCAATACAGGTGGCACCTTTGCGAAGCTTACCATGTGCAGAAGAGATCCAGCAGCATCATTCATTTGTGGCTCTTCGCCTGTGGGAGCAGAGTCCAATCATTCGTGCACTGAAAACTGGGCAGCCGGACGGCCTGGAGCAGACATCAAGGATGTATTCAAATGCACTTTGAGGTGGGAAATCAAGGAGTGAGAGCAATAAAGGTGGCACCGTTGCGAGGCTTACCGTGTGCAGGAGAGGTCCAGCAGCAACTTTCAGTCCTGGCTCTTCCCCTGTCGGAGCGGAGTCCAAACATTCGTGCACTGAAACCTGGGCAGCCGGCCAGCCTGGAGCAGGCATCAAGGATGTATTCAAATGCACTTTGAGGTGGGAAACAAGGAGTGAGACCAATGCAGGTGGCACCGTTGCGAAGCTTGCCGTGTGCAGAACAGATCCAGCAGCATGTTTTAGCACTGGCTCTTCCCTGTGGCAGCAGAGTCCAATCATTCGTGCAATGAAAACTGGGCAGCCGGACGGCCTGGAGCAGGCATCAAGGATGTATTCAAATGCACTTTGAGGTGGGAAAGCAAGGAGTGAGAGCAATACAGGTGGCACCTTTGCGAAGCTTACCATGTGCAGAAGAGATCCAGCAGCATCATTCATTTGTGGCTCTTCGCCTGTCGGAGCAGAGTCCAATCATTCGTGCACTGAAAACTGGGCAGCCGGACGGCCTGGAGCCGGCATCAAGGATGTATTCAAATGCCCTTTGAGGTGGGAAAGCAAGGAGTGAGAGCAATATAGGTTGCACCGTTGCGAACTTTACCGCATGCAGAAGAGGTCCAGCAGCATCTTTCTCTCCTGGCTCTTCGCCTGTCGGAGCAGAGTCCAATCATTCGTGCACTGAAAGCTGGGCAGCTGGACGGCCTGTAGCAGGCAACATGGATATATTGAAATGCACTTTGAGGTGGGAAAGCAAGGAGTGAGAGCAATACAGGTGGCACCGTTCCGAAGCTTTCTGTGTGCAGAAGAGGTCCAGCAGCATCTTTCAGTCCTGGCTCTTCGCCTGTGGCAGCAGAGTCCAATCATTCGTGCACTGAAAACTGGGCAGGCGGCCAGCCTGGAGCAGGCGTCAAGGATGTATTCAAATGCCCTTTGTGGTAGGAAAGCAAGGAGTGAGAGCAATACAGGTGGCACCGTTGCAAGCCTTACCGTGTGCAGAACAGATCCAGCAGCATGTTTCAGTCCTGGCTCTTCGCCTGTGGGAGCAGAGTCCAATCATTCATGCACTGAAAACTGGGCAGCCGGACGGCCTGGAGCAGGCATCAAGGATGTATTCAAATGCACTTTGAGGTGGGAAACAAGGAGTGAGGCCAATGCAGGTGGCACCGTTGCGAAGCTTACCGTGTGCAGAAGAGGTCCAGCAGCATGTTTTAGCACTGGCTATTCGCCTGTGGCAGCAGAGTCCAATCATTCGTGCACTGAAAACTGGGCAGCCGGACGGCCTGGAGCAGGCATCAAGGATGTATTCAAATGCACTTGGAGGTTGGAAACAAGGAGTGAGGCCAATGCAGGCGGCAACTTTGCAAAGATTACCATGTGCAGAAGAGGTCCAGCAGTACTTTTCAATCCTGGCCCTTTCCCTGTGGAAGCAGAGTGCAATCATTCGTGCACTGAAAACTGGGCAGCCGGACGGCCTGGAGCAGGCATCAAGGATGTATTCAAATGCCCTTTGAGTTGGGAAAGCAACGAGTGAGAGCAATACAGGTGGCACCGTTCCGAAGCTTACCGTGTGCAGGAGAGGTCCAGCAGCAACTTTCAGTCCTGGCTCTTCGCCTGTCGGAGAGGAGTCCAAATATTCGTGCCCTGAAACCTGGGCAGCCGGCCAGCCTGGAGCAGGCATCAAGGATGTATTCAAATGCACTTTGAGGTGGGAAAGCAAGGAGTGAGAGCAATACAGGTGGCACCGTTGCGAACTTTACCGGGTGCAGAAGAGGTCCAGCAGCATCTTTCTCTCCTGGCTCTTCGCCTGTGGGAGCAGAGTCCAATCATTCGTGCACTGAAAACTGGGCAGCCGGCCAGCCTGGAGCCGGCATCAAGGATGTATTCAAATGCACTTTGAGGTGGGAAAGCAAGGAGTGAGAGCAATACAGGTGGCACCGTTTCAAAGCTTTCTGTGTGCAGAAGAGGTCCAGCAGCATCTTTCAGTCCTGGCTCTTCGCCTGTGGCAGGAGATTCCAATCATTCGTGCACTGAAAACTGGGCAGCAGGACGGCCTGGAGCAGGCATCAAGGATGTATTCAAATGCCTTTTGAGGTGGGAAAGCAAGGAGTGAGTGCAATACAGGTGGCACCTTTGCGAAGCTTACCATGTGCAGAGGAGATCCAGCAGCATCATTCATTTGTGGCTCTTTGCCTGTGGGAGCAGAGTCCAATCATTCGTGCACCGAAAACTGGGCAGCCGGACGGCCTGGGGCAGCCATCAAGGATGTATTCAAATGCACTTTGAGGTGGGAAACAAGGAGTGAGACCAATGCAGGTGGCACCGTTGCGAAGCTTACAGTGTGCAGAACAGATCCAGCAGCATGTTTTAGCACTGGCCCTTCGCCTGTGGCAGCAGAGTCCAATCATTCGTGCACTGAAAACTGGGCAGCCGGACGGCCTGGAGCAGGCATCAAGGATGTATTCAAATGCACTTGGAGGTTGGAAACAAGGAGTGAGGCCAATGCAGGTGGCAACTTTGCAAAGCTTACCATGTGCAGAAGAGGTCCAGCAGCACTTTTCATTCCTGGCCCTTTCCCTGTGGAAGCAGAGTGCAATCATTCGTGCACTGACAACTGGGCAGCCGGACGGCATGGAGCAGGCATCAAGGATGTATTCAAATGCACTTTGAGGTGGGAAACAAGGAGTGAGACCAATGCAGGTGGCACCGTTGCGAAGCTTACCGTATGCAGAAGAGATCCAGCAGCATCTTTCAGTCCTGGCTCATCGCCTGTGGCAGGAGAGTCCAATCATTCGTGCACTGAAAACTGGGCAGCCGGACGGCCTGGAGCAGGCATCAAGGATGTATTCAAATGCACTTTGAGGTGGGAAAGCAAGGAGTGAGAGCAATACAGGTGGCACCGTTGCGAAGTTTACCGCGTGCAGAAGAGGTCCAGCAGCATCTTTCAGTCCTGGCACTTCGCCTGTGGGAGCAGAGTGCAATCATTCTTGCACTGAAAACATGGCAGCCGGCCAGCCTGGAGCAGGCATCAAGGATGTATTCAAATGCCCTTGGAGGTGGGAAAGCAAGGAGTGAGAGCAATACAGGTGGCACCGTTGCAAAGCTTTCTGTGTGCAGAAGAGGTCCGGCAGCATCTTTCAGTCCTGGCTCTTCGCCTGTGGCAGCACAGTCCAATCATTCGTGCACTGAAAACTGGGCAGCAGGACGGCCTGGAGCAGGCATCAAGGAGGTATTCAAATGCCTTTTGAGGTGGGAAAGCAAGGAGTGAGAGCAATACAGGTGGCACCTTTGCGAAGCTTACCATGTGCAGAGGAGATCCAGCAGCATCATTCATTTGTGGCTCTTTGCCTGTGGGAGCAGAGTCCAATCATTCGTGCACCGAAAACTGGGCAGCCGGACAGCCTGGGGCAGCCATCAACGATGTATTCAAATGCACTTTGAGGTGGGAAAGAAATGACTGAGTGCAATACAGGTGGCGCCGTTGCGAAGTTTACCGTGTGCAGGAGAGGTCCAGCAGTCTCTTTCAGTCCTGGGTCTTCGCCTGTGGCAGCAGAGTGCAATCATTCGTGCACTGAAAACTGGGCAGCCGGACGGCCTGGAGCAGGCATCAAGGATGTATTCAAATGCCCTTGGAGGTGGGAAAAAAGGAGTGAGACCAATGCAGGTGGCAACTTTGCAAAGCTTACCATGTGCAGAGGAGGTCCAGCAGCACTTTTCATTCCTGGCCGTTTCCCTGTGGAAGCAGAGTCCAATCATTCGTGCACTGAAAACTGGGCCGCCGGACGGCCTGGAGCAGGCATCAAGGATGTATTCAAATGCCCTTTGAGGTGGGAAAGCAAGGAGTGAGAGGAATACAGGTGGCACCTTTGCGAAGCTTTCTGTGTGCAGAAGAGATCCAGCAGCGTGTTTCAGCACTGGCTCTTCGCCTGTGGCAGGAGAGTGCAATCATTCGTGCCCTGAAAACTGGGCAGCCGGACGGCCTGGAGCAGGCATCAAGGATGTATTCAAATGCACATTGAGGTGGGAAAGCAAGGAGTGAGAGCAATACAGGTGGCACCATTGCAAAGCTTACTGTATGCAGAAGAGATCTAGCAGCATCTTTCTGTCCTGGCTCTTCGCCTTTGTAAGCAGAGTCCAATCATTCGTGCACTGAAAACTGGGCAGCCGGACGGCCTGGAGCAGGCATCAAGGATGTATTCAAATGCACTTGGAGGTTGGAAACAAGGAGTGAGGCCAATGCAGGTGGCAACTTTGCAAAGCTTACCATGTGCAGAAGAGGTCCAGCAGCACTTTTCATACCTGGCCCTTTCCCTGTGGAAAAAGAGTGCAATCATTCGTGCACTGACAACTGGGCAGCCGGACGGCATGGAGCAGGCATCAAGGATGTATTCAAATGCACTTTGACGTGGGAAACAAGGAGTGAGACCAATGCAGGTGGCACCGTTGCGAAGCTTACCGTATGCAGAAGAGATCCAGCAGCATCTTTCAGTCCAGGCTCATCGCCCGTGGCAGGAGAGTCCAATCATTCGTGCACTGAAAACTGGGCAGACGGACGGCCTGGAGCAGGCTTCAAGGATGTATTCAAATGCCCTTTGAGGTGGGAAAGCAAGGAGTGAGAGCAATACAGGTGGCACCGTTGCGAAGTTTACCGCGTGCAGAAGAGGTCCAGCAGCATCTTTCAGTCCTGGCACTTCGCCTGTGGGAGCAGAGTGCAATCATTCGTGCACTGAAACTTGGCAGCCGGCCAGCCTGGAGCAGGCATCAAGGATGTATTCAAATGCCCTTGGAGGTGGGAAAGCAAGGAGTGAGAGCAATACAGGTGGCACCGTTGCAAAGCTTTCTGTGTGCAGAAGAGATCCAGCAGCATCTTTCAGTCCTGGCACTTCGCCTGTGGCAGCGCAGTCCAATCATTCGTGCACTGAAAACTGGGCAGCAGGACGGCCTGGAGCAGGCATCAAGGATGTATTCAAATGCCTTTTGAGGTGGGAAAGCAAGGAGTGAGTGCAATACAGGTGGCACCTTTGCGAAGCTTACCATGTGCAGAGGAGATCCAGCAGCATCATTCATTTGTGGCTCTTTGCCTGTGGGAGGAGAGTCCAATCATTCGTGCACCGAAAACTGGGCAGCCGGACGGCCTGGGGCAGCCATCAAGGATGTATTCAAATGTCCTTTGAGGTGGGAAACAAGGAGTGAGACCAATGCAGGTGGCACCGTTGCGAAGCTTACAGTGTGCAGAACAGATCCAGCAGCATGTTTTAGCACTGGCTATTCGCCTGTGGCAGCAGAGTCCAATCATTCGTGCACTGAAAACTGGGCAGCCGGACGGCCTGGAGCAGGCATCAAGGATGTATTCAAATGCACTTTGAGGTTGGAAAAAAGGAGTGAGACCAATGCAGGTGGCAACTTTGCAAAGCTTACCATGTGCAGAGGAGGTCCAGCAGCACTTTTCATTCCTGGCCGTTTCCCTGTGGAAGCAGAGTGCAATCATTCGTGCACTGAAAACTGGGGAGCCGGACGGCCTGGAGCAGGCATCAAGGATGTATTCAAATGCCCTTTGAGGTGGGAAAGCAAGGAGTGAGAGCAATACAGGTGGCACCTTTGCGAAGCTTTCTGTGTGCAGAAAAGATCCAGCAGCGTGTTTTAGCACTGGCTCTTCGCCTGTGGCAGCAGAGTCCAATCATTCGTGCACTGAAAACTGGGCGGCCGGACGGCCTGGAGCAGGCATCATGGATGTATTCAAATGCACTTTGAGGCGGGAAAGCAAGGAGTGAGAGCAATACAGGTGGCACCATTGCAAAGCTTACTGTATGCAGAAGAGATCTAGCAGCATCTTTCTGTCCTGGCTCTTCGCCTTTCTAAGCAGAGTCCAAACATTCGTGCCCTGAAACCTGGGCTGCTGGCCAGCCTGGAGCAGGCATCAAGGATGTATTCAAATGCACTTTGAGGTGGGAAAGCAAGGAGTGAGAGCAATACAGGTGGCACCGTTGCAAATCTTTCTGTGTGCAGCAGAGGTCTAGCAGCATCTTTCAGTCCTGGCTCTTCGCCTGTGGGAGCAGAGTGCAATCATTCGTGCACTGAAAACTGGGCAGCCGGACGGCCTGGAGCAGGCATCAAGGATGTATTCAAATGCACTTTGAGGTGGGAAAGCAAGGAGTGAGAGCAATACAGGTGGCACCGTTGCGAAGTTTACCGCGTGCAGAAGAGGTCCAGCAGCACTTTTCATTCCTGGCCCTTTCCCTGTGGAAGCAGAGTGCAATCATTCGTGCCCTGAAAACTGGGCGGCCGGACGGCCTGGAGCAGGCATCAAGGATGTATTCAAATGCCCGTTGAGGTGGGAAAGCAACGAGTGAGAGCAATACAGGTGGCACCGTTACAAAGCTTACCTTATGTAGAAGAGATCCAGCAGCATCTTTCAGTCTTGGCTCTTCGCCTGTGGGAGCAGAGTCCAATCATTCGTGCACTGAAAATTGGGCAGCCGGACGGCCTGGAGCAGGCATCAAGGATGTATTCAAATGCACTTTGAGGTGGGAAAGCAAGGAGTGAGAGCAATACAGGTGGCACCTTTGCGAAGCTTACCATGTGCAGAGGAGATCCAGCAGCATCATTCATTTGTGGCTCTTTGCCTGTGGGAGCAGAGTCCAATCATTCGTGCACCGAAAACTGGGCAGCCGGACGGCCTGGAGCAGGCATCAAGGATGTATTCAAATGCACTTTGAGGTGGGAAAGCAAGGAGTGAGAGCAATGCAGGTGGCACCGTTGAGAAGCTTACCGTGTGCAGAACAGATCCAGCAGCATGTTTTAGCACTGGCTCTTCGCCTGTGGCAGCAGAGTCCAATCATTCGTGCACTGAAAACTGGGCAGCCGGACGGCATGGAGCAGGCATCAAGGATGTATTCAAATGCACTTTGAGGTTGGAAACAAGGAGTGAGACCAATGCAGGTGGCAAATTTGCAAAGCTTACCATGTGCAGAAGAGGTCCAGCAGCACTTTTCATTCCTGGCCCTTTCCCTGTGGAAGCAGAGTGCAATCATTCGTGCACTGAAAACTGGGCGGCCGGACGGCCTGGAGCAGGCATCAAGGATGTATTCAAATGCCCGTTGAGGTGGGAAAGCAACGAGTGAGAGCAATGCAGGTGTCACCGTTGCAAAGCTTACCGTATGCAGAAGAGATCCAGCAGCATCTTTCAGTCCTGGCTCTTCGCCTGTGGGAGCAGAGTCCAATCATTCGTGCACTGAAAATTGGGCAGCCGGACGGCCTGGAGCAGGCATCAAGGATGTATTCAAATGCACTTTGAGGTGGGAAAGCAAGGAGTGAGAGCAATACAGGTGGCACCTTTGCGAAGCTTACCATGTGCAGAAGAGATCCAGCAGCATCATTCATTTGTGGCTCTTCGCCTGTGGGAGCAGAGACCAATCATTCGTGCACTGAAAACTGGGCAGCTGGACGGCCTGGAGCAGGCATCAAGGATGTATTCAAATGCACTTTGAGGTGGGAAATCAAGGAGTGAGAGCAATACAGGTGGCACCGTTGCGAAGCTTACCGTGTGCAGGAGAGGTCCAGCAGCAACTTTCAGTCCTGGCTCTTCGCCTGTCGGAGCGGAGTCCAAATATTCGTGCCCTGAAACCTGGGCAGCCGGCCAGCCTGGAGCAGGCATCAAGGATGTATTCAAATGCACTTTGAGGTGGGAAAGCAAGGAGTGAGAGCAATACAGGTGGCACCGTTGTGAAGCTTACCATGTGCAGGAGAGGTCCAGCAGCAACTTTCAGTCCTGGCCCTTCGCCTGTTGGAGCGGAGTCCAAACATTCGTGCCCTGAAACCTGGGCAGCCGGCCAGCCTGGAGCAGGCATCAAGGATGTATTCAAATGCACTTTGAGGTGGGAAAGCAAGGAGTGAGAGCAATACAGGTGGCACCTTTGCGAAGCTTACCATGTGCAGAAGAGATCCAGCAGCATCATTCATTTGTGGCTCTTCGCCTGTGGGAGCAGAGACCAATCATTCGTGCACTGAAAACTGGGCAGCCGGACGGCCTGGAGCAGGCATCAAGGATGTATTCAAATGCACTTTGAGGTGGGAAATCAAGGAGTGAGACCAATGCAGGTGGCACAGTTTCGAAGCTTACCGTGTGCAGAAGAGATCCAGCAGCATCTTTCAGTCCTGGCACTTCGCCTGTGGGAGCAGAGTGCAATCATTCGTGCGCTGAAAACTTGGCAGATGGCCAGCCTGGAGCAGGCATCAAGGATGTATTCAAATGCCCTTGGAGGTGGGAAAGCAAGGAGTGAGAGCAATACAGGTGGCACCGTTCCGAAGCTTTCTGTGTGCAGGAGAGGTCCAGCAGCATCTTTCAGTCCTGGCACTTCGCCTGTGGCAGCACAGTCCAATCATTCGTGCACTGAAAACTGGGCAGCAGGACGGCCTGGAGCAGGCATCAAGGATGTATTCAAATGCCCTTTGAGGTGGGAAAGCAAGGAGTGAGAGCAATAAAGGTGGCACCTTTGCGAAGCTTACCATGTGCAGAGGAGATCCAGCAGCATCATTCATTTGTGGCTCTTTGCCTGTGGGAGCAGAGTGCAATCATTCGTGCACCGAAAACTGGGCAGCCGTACGGCCTGGAGCAGGCATCAAGGATGTATTCAAATGCACTTTGAGGTGGGAAAGAAATGACTGAGAGCAATACAGGTGGCACCGTTGCGAAGCTTACCGTGTGCAGAACAGATCCAGCAGCATGTTTTAGCACTGGCTCTTCGCCTGTGGCAGCAGAGTCCAATCATTCGTGCACTGAAAACTGGGCAGCCGGACGGCCTGGAGCAGGCATCAAGGATGAATTCAAATGCACTTTGAGGTTGGAAACAAGGAGTGAGACCAATGCAGGTTGCACCTTTTCGAAGCTTACCATGTGCAGAAGAGGTCCAGCAGCACTTTTCATTCCTGGCCCTTTCCCTGTGGAAGCAGAGTCCAATCATTCGTGCACTGAAAATTGGGCAGCCGGACGGCCTGGAGCAGGCATCAAGGATGTATTCAAATGCACTTTGAGGTGGGAAATCAAGGAGTGAGAGCAATACAGGTGGCACCGTTGCGAAGCTTGCCGTGTGCAGGAGAGGTCCAGCAGCAACTTTCAGTCCTGGCTCTTCGCCTGTCGGAGCGGAGTCCAAACATTCGTGCCCTGAAACCTGGGCAGCCGGCCAGCCTGGAGTTGGCATCAAGGATGTATTCAAATGCACTTTGAGGTGGGAAAGCAAGGAGTGAGAGCAATACAGGTGGCACCGTTGCGAAGCTTACCATGTGCAGGATAGGTTCACCAGCATCTTTCAGTCCTGGCTCTTCGCCTGTGGGAGCAGAGTCCAATCATTCGTGCACTGAAAACTGGGCAGCCGGACGGCCTGGAGCAGGCATCAAGGATGTATTCAAATGCACTTTGAGGTGGGAAAACAAGGAGTGAGAGCAATACAGGTGGCACCGTTCCGAAGCTTTCTGTGTGCAGGAGAGGTCCAGCAGCATCTTTCAGTCCTGGCTCTTCGCCTGTGGCAGGAGAGTCCAATCATTCGTGCACTGAAAAGTGGGCAGCTGGACGGCCTGGAGCAGGCATCAAGGATGTATTCAAATGCACTTTGAGGTGGGAAACAAGGAGTGAGACCAATGCAGGTGGCACCGTTGCGAAGCTTACAGTGTGCAGAACAGATCCAGCAGCATGTTTTAGCACTGGCCCTTCGCCTGTGGCAGCTGAGTCCAATCATTCGTGCACTGAAAACTGGGCAGCCGGACGGCCTGGAGCAGGCATCAAGGATGTATTCAAATGCACTTGGAGGTTGGAAAGAAGGAGTGAGGCCAATGCAGGTGGCAACTTTGCAAAGCTTACCATGTGCAGAAGAGGTCCAGCAGCACTTTTCATTCCTGGCCCTTTCCCTGTGGAAGCAGAGTGCAATCATTCGTGCACTGAAAACTGGGCAGCCGGACGGCATGGAGCAGGCATCAAGGATGTATTCAAATGCACTTTGAGGTGGAAAAGCAAGGAGTGAGAGCAATAGAGGTGGCACCTTTGCGAAGCTTACCATGTGCAGAAGAGGTCCAGCAGCACTTTTCATTCCTGGCCCTTTCCCTGTGGAAGCATAGTGCAATCATTCGTGCACTGAAAACTGGGCAGCCGGACGGCATGGAGCAGGCATCAAGGATGTATTCAAATGCCCGTTGAAGTGGGAAAGCAACGAGTGAGAGCAATACAGGTGTCACCGTTGCAAAGCTTACCGTATGCAGAAGAGATCCAGCAGCATCTTTCAGTCCTGGCTCTTCGCCTGTGGGAGCAGAGTCCAATCATTCGTGCACTGAAAATTGGGCAGCCGGACGGCCTGGAGCAGGCATCAAGGATGTATTCAAATGCACTTTGAGGTGGGAAAGCAAGGAGTGAGAGCAATACAGGTGGCACCGTTGCGAAGCTTACCATGTGCAGGAGAGTTTCAGAAGCATCTTTCAGTCCTGGCTCTTCGCCTGTGGGAGCAGAGTCCAATCATTCGTGCACTGAAAACTGGGCAGCCGGACGGCCTGGAGCAGGCATCATGGATGTATTCAAATGCACATTGAGGTGGGAAAGCAAGGAGTGAGAGCAATACAGGTGGCACCTTTGCGAAGCTTACCATGTGCAGAAGAGATCCAGCAGCATCATTCATTTGTGGCTCTTCGCCTGTGGCAGCAGAGTCCAATCATTCATGTACTGAAAACTGGGCAGCTGGACGGCCTGGAGCAGGCATCAAGGATGTATTCAAATGTCCTTTGAGGTGGGAAACAAGGACTGAGACCAATGCAGGTGGCACCGTTGCGAAGCTTGCTGTGTGCAGAACAGATCCAGAAGCATGTTTTAGCACTGGCTCTTCCCTGTGGCAGCAGAGTCCAATCATTCGTGCAATGAAAACTGGGCAGCCGGACGGCCTGGAGCAGGCATCAAGGATGTATTCAAATGCACTTTGAGGTTGGAAACAAGGAGTGAGACCAATGCAGGTGGCACCTTTTCGAAGCTTACCATGTGCAGAAGAGGTCCAGCAACACTTTTCATTCCTGGCCCTCTCCCTGTGGTAGGAGAGTCCAATCATTCGTGCACTAAAAACTGGGCAGCCGGACGGCCTGAAGCAGGCATCAAGGATGTATTCAAATGCCCGTTGAGGTGGGAAAGCAACGAGTGAGAGCAATACAGGTGGCACCTTTGCGAAGCTTACCATGTGTAGACGAGATCCAGCAGCATCATTCATTTGTGGCTCTTCGCCTGTGGGAGCAGAGACCAATCATTCGTGCACTGAAAACTGGGCAGCCGGACGGCCTGGAGCAGGCATCAAGGATGTATTCAAATGCACTTTCAGGTGGGAAATCAAGGAGTGAGAGCAATACAGGTGGCACCGTTGCGAAGCTTACCGTGTGCAGGAGAGGTCCAGCAGCAACTTTCAGTCCTGGCTCTTCGCCTGTCGGAGCGGAGTCCAAACATTCGTGCCCTGAAACCTGGGCAGCCGGCCAGCCTGGAGCAGGCATCAAGGATGTATTCAAATGCACTTTGAGGTGGGAAAGCAAGGAGTGAGAGCAATACAGGTGGCACCGTTGCGAAGCTTACCATGTGCAGGAGAGGTTCAGACGCATCTTTCAGTCCTGGCTCTTAGCCTGTGGGAGCAGAGTCCAATCATTCGTGCACTGAAAACTGGGCAGCCGGACGGCCTGGAGCAGGCATCATGGATGTATTCAAATGCACTTTGAGGTGGGAAAGCAAGGAGTGAGAGCAATACAGGTGGCATCTTTGCGAAGCTTACCATGTGCAGAAGAGATCCAGCAGCATCATTCATTTGTGGCTCTTCGCCTGTGGCAGGAGAGTCCAATCATTCGTGCACTGAAAACTGGGCAGCCGGACGGCCTGGAGCAGGCATCAAGGATGTATTCAAATGCACTTTGAGGTGGGAAACAAGGAGTGAGACCAATGCAGGTGGCACCGTTGAGAAGCTTACCGTGTGCAGAACAGATCCAGCAGCATGTTTTAGCACTGGCCCTTCGCCTGTGGCAGGAGTGTCCAATCATTCGTGCACTGAAAACTGGGCAGCCGGACGGCCTGGAGCAGGCATCAAGGATGTATTCAAATGCACTTTGAGGTTGGAAACAAGGAGTGAGACCAATGCAGGTGGCAACTTTGCAAAGCTTACCATGTGCAGAAGAGGTCCAGCAGCACTTTTCATTCCCGGCCCTTTCCGTGTGGAAGCAGAGTGCAATCATTCGTGCACTGACAACTGGGCAGCCGGACGGCATGGAGCAGGCATCAAGGATGTATTCAAATGCACTTTGAGTTCGGAAACAAGGAGTGAGACCAATGCAGGTGGCACCGTTGCGAAGCTTACCGTATGCAGAAGAGATCCAGCAGCATCTTTCAGTCCTGGCTCTTCGCCTGTGGCAGGAGAGTCCAATCATTCGTGCACTGAAAACTGGGCAGCCGGACGGCCTGGAGCAGGCATCAAGGATGTATTCAAAAGCCCTTTGAGGTGGGAAAGCAAGGACTGAGAGCAATACAGGTGGCACCGTTGCGAAGTTTACCGCGTGCAGAAGCGGTCCAGCAGCATCTTTCAGTCCTGGCACTTCGCCTGTGGCAGCACAGTCCAATCATTCGTGCACTGAAAACTGGGCAGCCGGACGGCCTGGAGCAGGCATCAAGGATGTATTCAAATGCCCTTTGAGGTGGGAAAGCAAGGAGTGAGAGCAATAAAGGTGGCACCTTTGCGAAGCTTACCATGTGCAGAGGAGATCCAGCAGCATCATTCATTTGTGGCTCTTTGCCTGTGGGAGCAGAGTCCAATCATTCGTGCACCGAAAACTGGGCAGCCGGACGGCCTGGGGCAGGCATCAAGGATGTATTCAAATGCACTTTGAGGTGGGAAAGAAATGACTGAGAGCAATACAGGTGGCACTGTTGCGAAGCTTACCGTGTGCAGAACAGATCCAGCAGCATGTTTTAGCACTGGCTCTTCGCCTGTGGCAGCAGAGTCCAATCATTCGTGCACTGAAAACTGGGCAGCCGGACGGCATGGAGCAGGCATCAAGGATGTATTCAAATGCACTTTGAGGTTGGAAACAAGGAGTGAGACCAATGCAGGTGGCAAATTTGCAAAGCTTACCATGTGCACAAGAGGTCCAGCAGCACTTTTCATTCCTGGCCCTTTCCCTGTGGAAGCAGAGTGCAATCATTCGTGCACTGAAAACTGGGCGGCCGGACGGCCTGGAGCAGGCATCAAGGATGTATTCAAATGCCCGTTGAGGTGGGAAAGCAACGAGTGAGAGCAATACAGGTGTCACCGTTGCAAAGCTTACCGTATGCAGAAGAGATCCAGCAGCATCTTTCAGTCCTGGCTCTTCGCCTGTGGGAGCAGAGTCCAATCATTCGTGCACTGAAAATTGGGCAGCCGGACGGCCTGGAGCAGGCATCAAGGATGTATTCAAATGCACTTTGAGGTGGGAAAGCAAGGAGTGAGAGCAATACAGGTGGCACCTTTGCGAAGCTTACCATGTGCAGAAGAGATCCAGCAGCATCATTCATTTGTGGCTCTTCGCCTGTGGGAGCAGAGTCCAATCATTCGTGCACTGAAAACTGGGCAGCCGGACGGCCTGGAGCAGGCATCAAGGATGTATTCAAATGCACTTTGAGGTGGGAAATCAAGGAGTGAGAGCAATACAGGTGGCACCGTTGCGAAGCTTACCGTGTGCAGGAGAGGTCCAGCAGGAACTTTCAGTCCTGGCTCTTCGCCTGTCGGAGCGGAGTCCAAACATTCGTGCCCTGAAACCTGGGCAGCCGGCCAGCCTGGAGCAGGCATCAAGGATGTATTCAAATGCACTTTGAGGTGGGAAAGCAAGGAGTGAGAGCAATACAGGTGGCACCGTTGCGAAGCTTACCATGTGCAGGAGAGGTTCAGAAGCATCTTTCAGTCCTGGCTCTTCGCCTGTGGCAGCACAGTCCAATCATTCGTGCACTGAAAACTGGGCAGCCGGACGGCCTGGAGCAGGCATCATGGATGTATTCAAATGCACTTTGAGGTGGGAAAGCAAGGAGTGAGAGCAATACAGGTGGCACCTTTGCGAAGCTTACCATGTGCAGAAGAGATCCAGCAGCATCATTCATTTGTGGCTCTTCGCCTGTGGGAGCAGAGTCCAATCATTCGTGCACTGAAAACTGGGCAGCTGGACGGCCTGGAGCAGGCATCAAGGATGTATTCAAATGCACTTTGAGGTGGGAAACAAGGACTGAGACCAATGCAGGTGGCACCGTTGCGAAGCTTGCCGTGTGCAGAACAGATCCAGCAGCATGTTTTAGCACTGGCTCTTCCCTGTGGCAGCAGAGTCCAATCATTCGTGCAATGAAAACTGGGCAGACGGACGGCCTGGAGCAGGCATCAAGGATGTATTCAAATGCACTTTGAGGTTGGAAACAAGGAGTGAGACCAATGCAGGTGGCACCTTTTCGAAGCTTACCATGTGCAGAAGAGGTCCAGCAGCACTTTTCATTCCTGGCCCTCTCCTTGTGGTAGGAGAGTCCAATCATTCGTGCACTAAAAACTGGGCAGCCGGACGGCCTGGAGCAGGCATCAAGGATGTATTCAAATGCCCTTTGAGGTGGGAAAGCAAGGAGTGAGAGCAATAAAGGTGGCACCTTTGCGAAGCTTACCATGTGCAGAGGAGATCCAGCAGCATCATTCATTTGTGGCTCTTTGCCTGTGGGAGCAGAGTCCAATCATTCGTGCACCGAAAACTGGGCAGCCGGACGGCCTGGGGCAGGCATCAAGGATGTATTCAAATGCACTTTGAGGTGGGAAAGAAATGACTGAGAGCAATACAGGTGGCACCGTTGCGAAGCTTACCGTGTGCAGAACAGATCCAGCAGCATGTTTTAGCACTGGCTCTTCGCCTGTGGCAGCAGAGTCCAATCATTCGTGCACTGAAAACTGGGCAGCCGGACGGCCTGGAGCAGGCATCAAGGATGTATTCAAATGCACTTTGAGGTTGGAAACAAGGAGTGAGACCAATGCAGGTGGCAAATTTGCAAAGCTTACCATGTGCAGAAGAGGTCCAGCAGCACTTTTCATTCCTGGCCCTTTCCCTGTGGAAGCAGAGTGCAATCATTCGTGCCCTGAAAACTGGGCGGCCGGACGGCCTGGAGCAGGCATCAAGGATGTATTCAAATGCCCGTTGAGGTGGCAAAGCAACGAGTGAGAGCAATACAGGTGTCACCGTTGCAAAGCTTACCGTATGCACAAGAGATCCAGCAGCATCTTTCAGTCCTGGCTCTTCGCCTGTGGGAGCAGAGGCCAATCATTCGTGCACTGAAAACTGGGCAGCTGGACGGCCTGGAGCAGGCATCAAGGATGTATTCAAATGCACTTTGAGGTGGGAAACAAGGACTGAGACCAATGCAGGTGGCACCGTTGCGAAGCTTGCCGTGTGCAGAACAGATCCAGCAGCATGTTTTAGCACTGGCTCTTCCCTGTGGCAGCAGAGTCCAATCATTCGTGCAATGAAAACTGGGCAGACGGACGGCCTGGAGCAGGCATCAAGGATGTATTCAAATGCACTTTGAGGTTGGAAACAAGGAGTGAGACCAATGCAGGTGGCACCTTTTCGAAGCTTACCATGTGCAGAAGAGGTCCAGCAGCACTTTTCATTCCTGGCCCTCTCCTTGTGGTAGGAGAGTCCAATCATTCGTGCACTAAAAACTGGGCAGCCGGACGGCCTGGAGCAGGCATCAAGGATGTATTCAAATGCCCTTTGAGGTGGGAAAGCAAGGAGTGAGAGCAATAAAGGTGGCACCTTTGCGAAGCTTACCATGTGCAGAGGAGATCCAGCAGCATCATTCATTTGTGGCTCTTTGCCTGTGGGAGCAGAGTCCAATCATTCGTGCACCGAAAACTGGGCAGCCGGACGGCCTGGGGCAGGCATCAAGGATGTATTCAAATGCACTTTGAGGTGGGAAAGAAATGACTGAGAGCAATACAGGTGGCACCGTTGCGAAGCTTACCGTGTGCAGAACAGATCCAGCAGCATGTTTTAGCACTGGCTCTTCGCCTGTGGCAGCAGAGTCCAATCATTCGTGCACTGAAAACTGGGCAGCCGGACGGCCTGGAGCAGGCATCAAGGATGTATTCAAATGCACTTTGAGGTTGGAAACAAGGAGTGAGACCAATGCAGGTGGCAAATTTGCAAAGCTTACCATGTGCAGAAGAGGTCCAGCAGCACTTTTCATTCCTGGCCCTTTCCCTGTGGAAGCAGAGTGCAATCATTCGTGCCCTGAAAACTGGGCGGCCGGACGGCCTGGAGCAGGCATCAAGGATGTATTCAAATGCCCGTTGAGGTGGCAAAGCAACGAGTGAGAGCAATACAGGTGTCACCGTTGCAAAGCTTACCGTATGCACAAGAGATCCAGCAGCATCTTTCAGTCCTGGCTCTTCGCCTGTGGGAGCAGAGTCCAATCATTCGTGCACTGAAAATTGGGCAGCCGGACGGCCTGGAGCAGGCATCAAGGATGTATTCAAATGCACTTTGAGGTGGGAAAGCAAGGAGTGAGAGCAATACAGGTGGCACCTTTGCGAAGCTTACCATGTGCAGAAGAGATCCAGCAGCATCATTCATTTGTGGCTCTTCGCCTGTGGGAGCAGAGTCCAATCATTCGTGCACTGAAAACTGGGCAGCCGGACGGCCTGGAGCAGGCATCAAGGATGTATTCAAATGCACTTTGAGGTGGGAAATCAAGGAGTGAGAGCAATACAGGTGGCACCGTTGCGAAGCTTACCGTGTGCAGGAGAGGTCCAGCAGCAACTTTCAGTCCTGGCTCTTTGCCTGTCGGAGCGGAGTCCAAACATTCGTGCCCTGAAACCTGGGCAGCCGGCCAGCCTGGAGCAGGCATCAAGGATGTATTCAAATGCACTTTGAGGTGGGAAACAAGGAGTGAGAGCAATACAGGTGGCACCGTTGCGAAGCTTACCATGTGCAGGAGAGGTTCAGAAGCATCTTTCAGTCCTGGCTCTTCGCCTGTGGCAGCACAGTCCAATCATTCGTGCACTGAAAACTGGGCAGCCGTGTTGGGGAATAGTTGATAGAAAATGGACACAATAGGATCATAGGCCAAACGATGGAAAAAGCCTAACAGTAGTGAACCAAAGGCTTTGAGGCCCTAGCTGAAGGTTACTAGAGAGCGTGTGTGTGAGAAAAGATTGAGGGAGTTGGCAGAGGAGCCTGAGAAGTTTGGGATGTGTAGGGAGGAACTGATAACTGCAACCTTGAAGCGCAGCTGCAAGCTGGAAACTCCCTGGGACATAACTAAGAGGAAAACTACAGACGGGGGGTGGGATGTGAATGTAACCTTTGAGCTGTGGCCAAGCACGTACCAATCATGTAACCAATCATGTATCAATTAGTAGCATGAATAGCCAATCACGTATTAACAAGTATGCATGTTAACTAAGTCATAGAGTATATAAGTGGAACCCTCAGATGAATAAACTGAGTCTGATGAATGATCATATTGATTGTCTTCATTCTCCCACCACGGAGGGCAGGCAGGGGGGCCTGCCGCAGGCAGAGGAGCCTGCAGTCATTGCCTACCGCCACAGGCAAGAGGAGCCTGTGGGCCCCGCCCGCAACAAGTGGCGCCCGAACAGGGACCAAGAAACAGGAAGGATAAGAAAGGCCCGGTGGGACCGGACCGGCGGGGCCAAGAAGTCGTGGAAGGAGAGCGGTAGGGCTGGAGGAGTGGTGCCGACAGGCTGCAGCGCGCCACAGCTGTAGGGCAGAGGGAGCCTGCACCAGGGGACGCCCGGTGCGCAAGACGTCGGGAGCTACCTGTGGATGGACAGTGGCTGACGAGGTGTCGGGGACACGAGAGATGGAACGAGAGGTAGCCGTAAGTTTACTCGTAAAGTTTCTTGAGAAACGGGGAGTAAAAACTGTGGGGTCAAAGGAGGTGGAGACCCTGACAGCTATAGGACGCTCGATAGGACTGTTTCAGGAGACGGCAGGGTGTTTTGATACTGCCGAGTGGAGACGGCTGGGGGATAAACTGTGGGAAGATGTAATCCAGGAAAATAAAACAGCAAAAAAGATGTCAGCGCCATGGAGGGAGATTATGAACTGTTTGCAGAAGTACCATGCAGAGAAGAAGGTAGCCAGTGAGGCGGCCAGGAGGCTTGGAGAGGACTGGACGCCGCCTCCCTCAGGGATACCGGTAGCAGTGAGGCGGCCGGGGGGAGCAGCTGCGAGCGATGCTGACCGCCCGGGGCTATCGGCACTGCCTGAATATCCGACACCGCCAGCCCGTGCGGAGCCGCCAGTGGCATCAGAATCACCGACACGTTCCGCGGTCCCTGCCAGACCATCACTCTTAACAACGGACGTATCAGCGGGATTGCAAGGACTTTTGCGACCTACGATGGAGCCCTCTCGACCGCGCATACCGCGGGTGGACTGGCGCCGGCTTGCGAGCCAGGCGGCCTCGGAGGGCTCCTTTCAATTCGCGGCAGAAATCACGGCGGGGATGGAGATGGAGAGAGCGTTTCCCGTAATATACACGCAACAGCCGGGGGGGGAACAGGAGGCCACGTGGTCTCCATTTGAATGGAAGATGCTAATGCAGTTACGGGCTACGGTTAATGATAGTGGGGTGCATGGGGAACCAACCAGGCAAATGTTGCAATATCTTTGGTCGGGATCGCTGTTGTGTCCTACTGATATTAGAACGGTGATGCGGTTGATATTGCCACAGTCACAGCTGATGCTCTTTATGGCTCACTGGCGGAGGCAGGCAGAGTTTTCTGCTGCCACTCCTCGACATCCTGGGGATCCGTTAACGGGAGTCACCGTACAACAGCTGGTGGGGGAGGGACAGTTTTCGGCTATAGAGATGCAAATACAGTCGGGGCCAGAGGTGTTGGGGGAGGCGATGCGAACCGCTCAGGTGGCTCTGAATCAGTTAAAACCGGAGGGGGGTTTGCCGTCGTTTATGAGTATGAAGCAGGGGGCGCAGGAATCATTTGGGAAATTTGTTGATAGGCTGACGGCAGCCCTACAGAGGGCTGAGGTGCCTGACTGGAGCAAGGGAATCTTTTTGCGGCAGTGTGTTATGGAAAATTCTAATCCATCTACAAAACGTATTCTCTTCCAAATGCCCCCAGGCGCCACTATCGAGGATATGTTGGAGAGAATGTCGCGAGTACCGGTGGGGGAGCAGGCGTTTTTGGTTGACACAGTGAGAGAGGCCATAGGGGCTGCGGCCTCACAGGCAGGTGCGGCAGTCGCAAGAGAGGTTGCAGGCGCGTTTGCGGCGCAGACATGTGCTGCGGCAGCCTTGCCGCCTCTGGGGGAGAAAAGGGGTTTAGTGTCACAGAGGGAAAGCCGAAGATGCTTTCGGTGCGGCAAGGAGGGCCACCTCAGACGAGAGTGCAGAGGTAGAGTTTGGTGCAACAACTGTCAGAACGACAATCATTCGACTGCCATGTGTTGGCAGGGAAACGGGAGGCCCAGGGCGAACCGCAGCCGCCCGAGGACAAAAATAGCTGCACCAGTGGAAGTCAGTCCCAATACCAGTGGGAACCCGCCACAAAGGGGAGCCTGGGATTGGACCTGGCAACAGCAGTAGAAACAACGTTAATAGACACCAAGCCGGTAGCTATAGAGACAGAAGTTGTAGGACCTATTGTTGTGAATGGGAAGGCAGTGGGGGGACTATTAATTGGACGATCTAGTGCTACCATGGGGGGACTAACGGTCTTGCCTGGGGTGGTGGATGCGGATTGTGCGGGCGTAATTAAAATCATGACAAAAACAGATCACCCCCCAATAAATATTCCAAAGGGGAGTAAGATCGCTCAGATAATCCTGCTACCACAGTTAATACAGGGACCGGATAGAGTCAGGGGGGATCAAGGATTTGGCAGTACAGGGGGAATGGTGTTGTTTAGCATGTCTATGGGACAACGGCCCACAAAACCGGTCACACTAGCAAGCGGCGGAGTAAGTGTCAGCATTAGGGCCCTTTTCGATACAGGGGCAGACATTACTATAGTCAGTGTGGAAAAATGGCCCAAGTCGTGGGCAGTTATGCAAGAGGCAGGGACTGTTCGGGGGGTGGGGGGAAGCGCATCAGTGCAAAAGAGCAGCGTGCCAGTAAGTGTGAGTTTTGAAGGGAAGCATGCTTTTGTCCGACCCACCATAATGACCCTGCCGAGTGGGCTTGAGGCATTGGTAGGCCGAGATGTAATGGTCCAGTGGGGGGCAGTACTTACCACTGAAAAGGATTTTTGATTGTGGCCGCTGCCACGCAGCTTGCCCCCATACCGCTACAATGGCATAATGATGAACCAGTATGGGTGGAGCAGTGGCCACTAGGAGAAAAGAAGCTGCAAGAAGCTCATAAGTTGGTGCAAGAACAACTGCAGCAGAGACATATTAGACCATCTGTGAGTCCGTGGAATACCCCTATTTTTGTTATCCCAAAGAAATCTGGTAAATATAGGCTTCTCCATGATTTAAGGGAAATTAACAAACAGATGAAAAGCATGGGAGCCTTGCAGCCGGGACTACCATTAGCCTCAATGATCCCTGAGGGATGGGACATTATGATCATTGATTTGAAGGACTGCTTTTTTACTATACCTCTGCACCCAAAAGATTGTGAACGGTTTGCATTTACCATACCTAGCCTGAATCGGGCAGCTCCTGCGCAAAGGTATGAGTGGACAGTCCTCCCTCAAGGGATGAAAAACAGTCCAACCATGTGTCAGATCTATGTGGACAAGGGACTACAGCCGATTAGGCAAAAATATCCAGGGCTCTTGATGTATCACTACATGGATGATATCTTGGTTGCAGGGCCACAAAAGGTAGAACTTTTACAGGAACTTACAGAAACCCTAGGACAGGTGGGCTTACAGGTAGCCCCAGAAAAAATCCAAAGACAAGCACCATGGAAGTATTTGGGGTGTACGATTAGTAGGCAGCATGTTAGACCTCAGAAGTTGCAGTTGAAAACAGAAATCAAGGTGTTAGCAGATGCGCAGCAACTTATGGGAGACTTGCAGTGGCTGAGGCCCCTGGTGGGGCTAGACCCAGAGAAATTGAACAAGCTGCGGCCTCTGCTGAAGGGTACCAAAGCCGATGATCGAGTCCATGTAACAGATGAGCAACGAGCAATCATTAAGGACATAGGTTATGCCATAACACGTGCCTTTGTTTCCCGACGCGATTCAGCCTTGCCTATTGATCTTCTTCTCCTGTTGGGGGCAACTCAGATTTTAGGAGCAATGGTGCAAAAGGATGAAAAGGGTATGCGGGTGTTGGAGTGGATATACACCACGTTGCAAGGAAAGACAACAATAGAGAGCAAGGTGGAAATGTTGGCAGAAGCAATCAAAAGGGGAAGGCAAAGGGTTCGGGAAGTAGCAGGGGTGGAACCGGCAAGGATATACATCCCGGCAAAACAAGATAAGGTAGAGTGGTGGTTGGGAAATTCACAGGAGCTGCAAGAAGCACTGTTAGGGGTAACCACAGAGGTGGAAGTCAGAGGCGGAGAAGTGCCAGTAGGTCTGAAATGGATGGGACAGCAAAGGTGGTTAAAGGAGCCAGTGCAGTGTGAGGCACCGATACCCGGTGGGCTGACAGTATTTACTGACGCCGGAAGGAAGAGTCGGCGGGGAGCATTCACGTGGCTGGAGGCAGGACAGTGGAGACACGAATTGCTGGAGGGAATGCCCGGAGATTCTCTTCAAACATTAGAATTGTGGGCAGTGGTCCGAGTCTTTCAGAAATGGCGAGACCGTGAGGTCAATGTAGTAAGTGATTCATTGTATGTTGTGGGGGTAGTGCGTAGGGTTGAAGATGCGCGAGTGAGAGAGGTTCAAAATAGACGGCTGTTTGAATTGTTGTTGGCGTTGAAACAGGAGTTAGAAATGAGACAGAAAGGGTTTTGGATTGGACATTGTCGTAGCCATCAAGGCTTGGGGGGACTTGGCGTGGGAAACGAGAAGGCTGATGAATTGGTGCAAGTGGCAGCACCGATTGGTAATTTTACCAAGGCCCGACTGAGCCATGCACAACATCACCAGAATGCCAGGGGATTGAAGAAACAGTATGGGATCACTCTAGAGGAGGCAAGAGGAATCGTGAGAGCTTGCCCACAATGTAGTCGACACGGACCGGGCTTAGGGCTTGGGGTAAACCCTAGGGGAATTCGAGCATTAGAAAGGTGGCAAATGGATGTGACGCATGTAAGAGAGTTTGGTCGCTTAAAGTATGTGCATGTTTCCATAGATACATTTAGCGGGTTTATTTGGGCTACTGCACAAACAGGGGAGAGGGCGCTGCATGTCGAGAGACACCTTACGGTCTGCTTTGCAGTGATGGGGGTCCCAAAAACGATTCGAACAGATAATGGTCCAGCATATACGAATGAGAGGGTAAGAAAATTCATGGACAGGTGGGAAATTACCCATGAGAGGGGAATAGCGAATAATCCCACAGGACAGGGAATAGTAGAAAGGGCGAATCAAACCCTAAAGCAGTATTTGCAGAGCATAGAAGATGAAAAAGACCCATACAAGCGGCTGGCCCAGGCGTTGTATACCATAAACCACCTGTGTGTATTTCAGGAGCAGACACCAGCAGAACGACATTGCGGCTTAGAGCAGGAGAAGGAAGGGCAGAAGATGTGGGTAATGTACCGTGATCCAAAGACAGGAATTTGGGAAGGACCAGCAGAGGTGAAGTATCAGGGCCGAGGTTACATGTGTGTTATTACCTCTACAGGGGCACTGGAGTGGGTTCCGTCAAAATGGACCAAACCAGCTATTACCAATACTGATGATCCTGCCAGTCATGGGAACTCAGGCAATCCCCCGCATTGACAAGCACCAGAACGTATGGGTGACCATTGCTAATGAGACTGGACGAAAGGCCTTTTGCCTAAGTTTGCAGCAACCAGGGGATCCTTTTTCGAACATGTCTCATTGGGGTTCCCACATGGGTCCCCTCGGTTTTTCGGGGTTGGATAGGTAATACGTCCATACTAAATTTCACTGTTGCCAATGCAACATTGGTCCCGGCAGCTAATAATCCAGCTAAGCGAGATGGGGGTTGGCAGTGCAAAATTATAGAGTCATTGAATGGGAATTTGATATCTCCTCCTGAAGAACTAGATTTTGTTGGGGAGCCTAAATGTTACAAACAGTAGCAGAAATAATGGTTGGTTGTCCTTCGTGCCATGGGGCCACCAATGGAATGTGGCGAGGAAGGATTGGGCCACTGTTGATTCAAAACTGCCACTAACCACAGTCCACCAACAGACCTATACTAACTGTAATATGACTGGACAACCTGCAAAAGCATTACCACCAGGAATCTTTTTGATCTGTGGGAATCGAGCCAGGAATGGGATCCCTGCCAGTCCGCACGGCAGGCCTTGTTTTCTCGGACAATTGAGTCTGTTCCATCCTAGTTTTCCACCCTTAGCAGGAGGGGGTTTTAAGACAAAAAGGGATATCCATGAATTAGATTGCACAGAAGTGGGAAGTCCAGATTCTTGGTCCAGGGCCCAGACGTTTTTTTTGCTTCGCTACTTGTTCCCGGGGTCGCTTCTGCAGAAGCATTAACGACGCTAAAAAAAGGGTGGCCTGTTGGACCAAAAAAAAAAAAAAATGAGCTTAACATCACGTCACAAATTTTGGATCGATTGTCTGCTGATGTGGTTAGTGTGCGCCATACAGTGCCTCAGGATCGCGCCGCTATTGATTTTTTTTTGTTGTTGGCTCATAAAGGAGGGGGTTCGAATCGTTGGTATTTTATTACTGATTCTTTTAGTAGTTGGCATAGCTTGTAGGTGCATTATGTTTAGTGTAGCAAAAATAACTAACCAAATCTTACTTGTTCAAAAAGAAAAGGGGGGAATTGTTGGGGAATAGTTGATAGAAAATGGACACAATAGGATCATAGGCCAAACGATGGAAAAAGCCTAACAGTAGTGAACCAAAGGCTTTGAGGCCCTAGCTGAAGGTTACTAGAGAGCGTGTGTGTGAGAAAAGATTGAGGGAGTTGGCAGAGGAGCCTGAGAAGTTTGGGATGTGTAGGGAGGAACTGATAACTGCAACCTTGAAGCGCAGCTGCAAGCTGGAAACTCCCTGGGACATAACTAAGAGGAAAACTACAGACGGGGGGTGGGATGTGAATGTAACCTTTGAGCTGTGGCCAAGCACGTACCAATCATGTAACCAATCATGTATCAATTAGTAGCATGAATAGCCAATCATGTATTAACAAGTATGCATGTTAACTAAGTCATAGAGTATATAAGTGGAACCCTCAGATGAATAAACTGAGTCTGATGAATGATCATATTGATTGTCTTCATTCTCCCACCACGGAGGGCAGGCAGGGGGGCCTGCCGCAGGCAGAGGAGCCTGCAGTCATTGCCTACCGCCACAGGCAAGAGGAGCCTGTGGGCCCCGCCCGCAACACAGCCGGACGGCCTGGAGCAGGCATCATGGATGTATTCAAATGCACTTTGAGGTGGGAAAGCAAGGAGTGAGAGCAATACAGGTGGCACCTTTGCGAAGCTTACCATGTGCAGAAGAGATCCAGCAGCATCATTCATTTGTGGCTCTTCGCCTGTGGGAGCAGAGTCCAATCATTCGTGCACTGAAAACCGGGCAGCCGGACGGCCTGGAGCAGGCATCAAGGATGTATTCAAATGCACTTTGAGGTGGGAAACAAGGACTGAGACCAATGCAGGTGGCACCTTTTCGAAGCTTACCATGTGCAGAAGAGGTCCAGCAGCACTTTTCATTCCTGGCCCTCTCCCTGTGGTAGGAGAGTCCAATCATTCGTGCACTAAAAACTGGGCAGCCGGACGGCCTGGAGCAGGCATCAAGGATGTATTCAAATGCACTTTGAGGTGGGAAAGCAAGGAGTGAGAGCAATACAGGTGGCACCGTTGCGAAGCTTACCGTGTGCAGAACAGATCCAGCAGCATGTTTTAGCACTGGCTCTTCGCCTGTGGCAGCAGAGTCCAATCATTCGTGCACTGAAAACTGGGCAGCCGGACGGCCTGGAGCAGGCATCAAGGATGTATTCAAATGCACTTTGAGGTTGGAAACAAGGAGTGAGACCAATGCAGGTGGCAACTTTGCAAAGCTTACCATGTGCAGAAGAGGTCCAGCAGCACTTTTCATTCCTGGCCCTTTCCCTGTGGAAGCAGAGTCCAATCATTCGTGCACTGAAAATTGGGCAGCCGGACGGCCTGGAGCAGGCATCAAGGATGTATTCAAATGCACTTTGAGGTGGGAAAGCAAGGAGTGAGAGCAATACAGGTGGCACCGTTGCAAAGCTTTCCGTGTGCAGAAGAGGTCCAGCAGCATCATTCATTTGTGGCTCTTCGCCTGTGGGAGCAGAGTCCAATCATTCGTGCACTGAAAACTGGGCAGCCGGACGGCGTGGAGCAGGCATCAGGGATGTATTCAAATGCACTTTGAGGTGGGAAATCAAGGAGTGAGAGCAATACAGGTGGCACCATTGCGAAGCTTACCGTGTGCAGGAGAGGTCCAGAAGCAACTTTCAGTCCTGGCTCTTCGCCTGTCGGAGCGGAGTCCAAACATTCGTGCCCTGAAACCTGGACAGCCGGCCAGCCTGGAGCAGGCATCAAGGATGTATTCAAATGCACTTTGAGGTGGGAAAGCAAGGAGTGAGAGCAATACAGGTGGCACCGTTGCGAAGCTTACCATGTGCAGAAGAGATCCAGCAGCATCATTCATTTGTGGCTCTTCGCCTGTGGGAGCAGAGTGCAATCATTCGTGCACTGAAAACTGGGTAGCTGGACGGCCTGGAGCAGGCATCAAGGATGTATTCAAATGCACTTTGAGGTGGGAAACAAGGAGTGAGACCAATGCAGGTGGCACCGTTGCGAAGCTTGCCGTGTGCAGAACAGATCCAGCAGCATGTTTTAGCACTGGCTCTTCCCTGTGGCAGCAGAGTCCAATCATTCGTGCAATGAAAACTGGGCAGCCGGACGGCCTGGAGCAGGCATCAAGGATGTATTCAAATGCACTTTGAGGTGGGAAAGCAAGGAGTGAGAGCAATACAGGTGGCACCGTTGCGAAGCTTACCATGTGCAGAAGAGGTCCAGCAGCACTTTTCATTCCTGGCCCTCTCCCTGTGGTAGGAGAGTCCAATCATTCGTGCACTAAAAACTGGGCAGCCGGACGGCCAGGGGCAGGCATCAAGGATGTATTCAAATGCACTTTGAGGTGGGAAAGAAATGACTGAGAGCAATACAGGTGGCACCGTTGCGAAGCTTACCGTGTGCAGGAGAGGTCCAGCAGCAACTTTCAGTCCTGGCTCTTCGCCTGTCGGAGCGGAGTCCAAACATTCGTGCCCTGAAACCTGGGCAGCCGGCCAGCCTGGAGCAGGCATCAAGGAAGTATTCAAATGCACTTTGAGGTGGGAAAGCAAGGAGTGAGAGCAATACAGGTGGCACCGTTGCGAAGCTTTCTGTGTGCAGAAGAGGTCCAGCAGCATCTTTCAGTCCTGGCACTTCGCCTGTGGCAGCACAGTCCAATCATTCGTGCACTGAAAACTGGGCAGCCGGACGGCCTGGAGCAGGCATCAAGGATGTATTCAAATGCCCTTTGAGGTGGGAAAGCAAGGAGTGAGAGCAATAAAGGTGGCAGCTTTGCGAAGCTTACCATGTGCAGAAGAGATCCAGCAGCATCATTCATTTGTGGCTCTTTGCCTGTGGGAGCAGAGTGCAATCATTCGTGCACCGAAAACTGGGCAGCCGTACGGCCTGGAGCAGGCATCAAGGATGTATTCAAATGCACTTTGAGGTGGGAAAGAAATGACTGAGAGCAATACAGGTGGCACCGTTGCGAAGCTTACCGTGTGCAGAACAGATCCAGCAGCATGTTTTAGCACTGGCTCTTCGCCTGTGGCAGCAGAGTCCAATCATTCGTGCACTGAAAACTGGGCAGCCGGACGGCATGGAGCAGGCATCAAGGATGTATTCAAATGCACTTTGAGGTTGGAAACAAGGAGTGAGACCAATGCAGGTGGCACCTTTTCGAAGCTTACCATGTGCAGAAGAGGTCCAGCAGCACTTTTCATTCCTGGCCCTTTCCCTGTGGAAGCAGAGTCCAATCATTCGTGCACTGAAAATTGGGCAGCCGGACGGCCTGGAGCAGGCATCAAGGATGTATTCAAATGCACTTTGAGGTGGGAAATCAAGGAGTGAGAGCAATACAGGTGGCACCGTTGCGAAGCTTGCCGTGTGCAGGAGAGGTCCAGCAGCAACTTTCAGTCCTGGCTCTTCGCCTGTCGGAGCGGAGTCCAAACATTCGTGCCCTGAAACCTGGGCAGCCGGCCAGCCTGGAGTAGGCATCAAGGATGTATTCAAATGCACTTTGAGGTGGGAAAGCAAGGAGTGAGAGCAATACAGGTGGCACCGTTGCGAAGCTTACCATGTGCAGGATAGGTTCAGCAGCATCTTTCAGTCCTGGCTCTTCGCCTGTGGGAGCAGAGTCCAATCATTCGTGCACTGAAAACTGGGCAGCCGGACGGCCTGGAGCAGGCATCATGGATGTATTCAAATGCACTTTGAGGTGGGAAAGCAAGGAGTGAGAGCAATACAGGTGGCACCGTTCCGAAGCTTTCTGTGTGCAGGAGAGGTCCAGCAGCATCATTCATTTGTGGCTCTTCGCCTGTGGCAGGAGAGTCCAATCATTCGTGCACTGAAAAGTGGGCAGCTGGACGGCCTGGAGCAGGCATCAAGGATGTATTCAAATGCACTTTGAGGTGGGAAACAAGGAGTGAGACCAATGCAGGTGGCACCGTTGCGAAGCTTACAGTGTGCAGAACAGATCCAGCAGCATGTTTTAGCACTGGCCCTTCGCCTGTGGCAGCTGAGTCCAATCATTCGTGCACTGAAAACTGGGCAGCCGGACGGCCTGGAGCAGGCATCAAGGATGTATTCAAATGCACTTGGAGGTTGGAAACAAGGAGTGAGGCCAATGCAGGTGGCAACTTTGCAAAGCTTACCATGTGCAGAAGAGGTCCAGCAGCACTTTTCATTCCTGGCCCTGTCCCTGTGGAAGCAGAGAGCAATCATTCGTGCACTGAAAACTGGGCAGCCGGACGGCATGGAGCAGGCATCAAGGATGTATTCGAATGTCCGTTGAAGTGGGAAAGCAACGAGTGAGAGCAATACAGGTGTCACCGTTGCAAAGCTTACCGTATGCAGAAGAGATCCAGGAGCATCTTTCAGTCCTGGCTCTTCGCCTGTGGGAGCAGAGTCCAATCATTCGTGCACTGAAAATTGGGCAGCCGGACGGCCTGGAGCAGGCATCAAGGATGTATTCAAATGCACTTTGAGGTGGGAAAGCAAGGAGTGAGAGCAATACAGGTGGCACCGTTGCGAAGCTTACCATGTGCAGGAGAGTTTCAGAAGCATCTTTCAGTCCTGGCTCTTCGCCTGTGGGAGCAGAGTGCAATCATTCGTGCACTGAAAACTGGGCAGCCGGACGGCCTGGAGCAGGCATCATGGATGTATTCAAATGCACTTTGAGGTGGGAAAGCAAGGAGTGAGAGCAATACAGGTGGCACCTTTGCGAAGCTTACCATGTGCAGAAGAGATCCAGCAGCATCATTCATTTGTGGCTCTTCGCCTGTGGGAGCAGAGTCCAATCATTCGTGCACTGAAAACTGGGCAGCTGGACGGCCTGGAGCAGGCATCAAGGATGTATTCAAATGCACTTTGAGGTGGGAAACAAGGAGTGAGACCAATGCAGGTGGCACCGTTGCGAAGCTTGCCGTGTGCAGAACATATCCAGCAGCATGTTTTAGCACTGGCTCTTCCCTGTGGCAGCAGAGTCCAATCATTCGTGCAATGAAAACTGGGCAGCCGGACGGCCTGGAGCAGGCATCAAGGATGTATTCAAATGCACTTTGAGGTTGGAAACAAGGAGTGAGACCAATGCAGGTGGCACCTTTTCGAAGCTTACCATGTGCAGAAGAGGTCCAGCAACACTTTTCATTCCTGGCCCTCTCCCTGTGGTAGGAGAGTCCAATCATTCGTGCACTAAAAACTGGGCAGCCGGACGGCCTGAAGCAGGCATCAAGGATGTATTCAAATGCCCGTTGAGGTGGGAAAGCAAGGAGTGAGAGCAATACAGGTGGCACCTTTGCGAAGCTTACCATGTGTAGACGAGATCCAGCAGCATCATTCATTTGTGGCTCTTCGCCTGTGGGAGCAGAGACCAATCATTCGTGCACTGAAAACTGGGCAGCCGGACGGCCTGGAGCAGGCATCAAGGATGTATTCAAATGCACTTTGAGGTGGGAAATCAAGGAGTGAGAGCAATACAGGTGGCACCGTTGCGAAGCTTACCGTGTGCAGGAGAGGTCCAGCAGCAACTTTCAGTCCTGGCTCTTCGCCTGTCGGAGCGGAGTCCAAACATTCGTGCCCTGAAACCTGGGCAGCCGGCCAGCCTGGAGCAGGCATCAAGGATGTATTCAAATGCACTTTGAGGTGGGAAAGCAAGGACTGAGAGCAATACAGGTGGCACCGTTGCGAAGCTTACCATGTGCAGGAGAGGTTCAGACGCATCTTTCAGTCCTGGCTCTTCGCCTGTGGGAGCAGAGTCCAATCATTCGTGCACTGAAAACTGGGCAGCCGGACGGCCTGGAGCAGGCATCATGGATGTATTCAAATGCACTTTGAGGTGGGAAAGCAAGGAGTGAGAGCAATACAGGTGGCATCTTTGCGAAGCTTACCATGTGCAGAAGAGATCCAGCAGCATCATTCATTTGTGGCTCTTCGCCTGTGGCAGGAGAGTCCAATCATTCGTGCACTGAAAACTGGGCAGCCGGACGGCCTGGAGCAGGCATCAAGGATGTATTCAAATGCACTTTGAGGTGGGAAACAAGGAGTGAGACCAATGCAGGTGGCACCGTTGAGAAGCTTACCGTGTGCAGAACAGATCCAGCATCATGTTTTAGCACTGGCCCTTCGCCTGTGGCAGGAGTGTCCAATCATTCGTGCACTGAAAACTGGGCAGCCGGACGGCCTGGAGCAGGCATCAAGGATGTATTCAAATGCACTTTGAGGTTGGAAACAAGGAGTGAGACCAATGCAGGTGGCAACTTTGCAAAGCTTACCATGTGCAGAAGAGGTCCAGCAGCACTTTTCATTCCCGGCCCTTTCCGTGTGGAAGCAGAGTGCAATCATTCGTGCACTGACAACTGGGCAGCCGGACGGCATGGAGCAGGCATCAAGGATGTATTCAAATGCACTTTGAGTTCGGAAACAAGGAGTGAGACCAATGCAGGTGGCACCGTTGCGAAGCTTACCGTATGCAGAAGAGATCCAGCAGCATCTTTCAGTCCTGGCTCTTCGCCTGTGGCAGGAGAGTCCAATCATTCGTGCACTGAAAACTGGGCAGCCGGACGGCCTGGAGCAGGCATCAAGGATGTATTCAAAAGCCCTTTGAGGTGGGAAAGCAAGGACTGAGAGCAATACAGGTGGCACCGTTGCGAAGTTTACCGCGTGCAGAAGCGGTCCAGCAGCATCTTTCAGTCCTGGCACTTCGCCTGTGGGAGCAGAGTGCAATCATTCGTGCACTGAAAACTTGGCAGCCGGCCAGCCTGGAGCAGGCATCAAGGATGTATTCAAATGCCCTTAGAGGTGGGAAAGCAAGGAGTGAGAGCAATACAGGTGGCACCGTTGCAAAGCTTTCCGTGTGCAGAAGAGGTCCAGCAGCATCTTTCAGTCCTGGCACTTCGCCTGTGGCAGCACAGTCCAATCATTCGTGCACTGAAAACTGGGCAGCCGGACGGCCTGGAGCAGGCATCAAGGATGTATTCAAATGCCCTTTGAGGTGGGAAAGCAAGGAGTGAGAGCAATAAAGGTGGCACCTTTGCGAAGCTTACCATGTGCAGAGGAGATCCAGCAGCATCATTCATTTGTGGCTCTTTGCCTGTGGGAGCAGAGTCCAATCATTCGTGCACCGAAAACTGGGCAGCCGGACGGCCTGGGGCAGGCATCAAGGATGTATTCAAATGCACTTTGAGGTGGGAAAGAAATGACTGAGAGCAATACAGGTGGCACCGTTGCGAAGCTTACCGTGTGCAGAACAGATCCAGCAGCATGTTTTAGCACTGGCTCTTCGCCTGTGGGAGCAGAGTCCAATCATTCGTGCACTGAAAACTGGGCAGCCGGACGGCATGGAGCAGGCATCAAGGATGTATTCAAATGCACTTTGAGGTTGGAAACAAGGAGTGAGACCAATGCAGGTGGCAAATTTGCAAAGCTTACCATGTGCACAAGAGGTCCAGCAGCACTTTTCATTCCTGGCCCTTTCCCTGTGGAAGCAGAGTGCAATCATTCGTGCACTGAAAACTGGGCGGCCGGACGGCCTGGAGCAGGCATCAAGGATGTATTCAAATGCCCGTTGAGGTGGGAAAGCAACGAGTGAGAGCAATACAGGTGTCACCGTTGCAAAGCTTACCGTATGCAGAAGAGATCCAGCAGCATCTTTCAGTCCTGGCTCTTCGCCTGTGGGAGCAGAGTCCAATCATTCGTGCACTGAAAATTGGGCAGCCGGACGGCCTGGAGCAGGCATCAAGGATGTATTCAAATGCACTTTGAGGTGGGAAAGCAAGGAGTGAGAGCAATACAGGTGGCACCTTTGCGAAGCTTACCATGTGCAGAAGAGATCCAGCAGCATCATTCATTTGTGGCTCTTCGCCTGTGGGAGCAGAGACCAATCATTCGTGCACTGAAAACTGGGCAGCCGGACGGCCTGGAGCAGGCATCAAGGATGTATTCAAATGCACTTTGAGGTGGGAAATCAAGGAGTGAGAGCAATACAGGTGGCGCCGTTGCGAAGCTTACCGTGTGCAGGAGAGGTCCAGCAGCAACTTTCAGTCCTGGCTCTTCGCCTGTCGGAGCGGAGTCCAAACATTCGTGCCCTGAAACCTGGGCAGCCGGCCAGCCTGGAGCAGGCATCAAGGATGTATTCAAATGCACTTTGAGGTGGGAAAGCAAGGAGTGAGAGCAATACAGGTGGCACCGTTGCGAAGCTTACCATGTGCAGGAGAGGTTCAGAAGCATCTTTCAGTCCTGGCTCTTCGCCTGTGGCAGCACAGTCCAATCATTCGTGCACTGAAAACTGGGCAGCCGGACGGCCTGGAGCAGGCATCATGGATGTATTCAAATGCACTTTGAGGTGGGAAAGCAAGGAGTGAGAGCAATACAGGTGGCACCTTTGCGAAGCTTACCATGTGCAGAAGAGATCCAGCAGCATCATTCATTTGTGGCTCTTCGCCTGTGGGAGCAGAGGCCAATCATTCGTGCACTGAAAACTGGGCAGCTGGACGGCCTGGAGCAGGCATCAAGGATGTATTCAAATGCACTTTGAGGTGGGAAACAAGGACTGAGACCAATGCAGGTGGCACCGTTGCGAAGCTTGCCGTGTGCAGAACAGATCCAGCAGCATGTTTTAGCACTGGCTCTTCCCTGTGGCAGCAGAGTCCAATCATTCGTGCAATGAAAACTGGGCAGACGGACGGCCTGGAGCAGGCATCAAGGATGTATTCAAATGCACTTTGAGGTTGGAAACAAGGAGTGAGACCAATGCAGGTGGCACCTTTTCGAAGCTTACCATGTGCAGAAGAGGTCCAGCAGCACTTTTCATTCCTGGCCCTCTCCTTGTGGTAGGAGAGTCCAATCATTCGTGCACTAAAAACTGGGCAGCCGGACGGCCTGGAGCAGGCATCAAGGATGTATTCAAATGCCCTTTGAGGTGGGAAAGCAAGGAGTGAGAGCAATAAAGGTGGCACCTTTGCGAAGCTTACCATGTGCAGAGGAGATCCAGCAGCATCATTCATTTGTGGCTCTTTGCCTGTGGGAGCAGAGTCCAATCATTCGTGCACCGAAAACTGGGCAGCCGGACGGCCTGGGGCAGGCATCAAGGATGTATTCAAATGCACTTTGAGGTGGGAAAGAAATGACTGAGAGCAATACAGGTGGCACCGTTGCGAAGCTTACCGTGTGCAGAACAGATCCAGCAGCATGTTTTAGCACTGGCTCTTCGCCTGTGGCAGCAGAGTCCAATCATTCGTGCACTGAAAACTGGGCAGCCGGACGGCCTGGAGCAGGCATCAAGGATGTATTCAAATGCCCTTTGAGGTTGGAAACAAGGAGTGAGACCAATGCAGGTGGCAAATTTGCAAAGCTTACCATGTGCAGAAGAGGTCCAGCAGCACTTTTCATTCCTGGCCCTTTCCCTGTGGAAGCAGAGTGCAATCATTCGTGCCCTGAAAACTGGGCGGCCGGACGGCCTGGAGCAGGCATCAAGGATGTATTCAAATGCCCGTTGAGGTGGCAAAGCAACGAGTGAGAGCAATACAGGTGTCACCGTTGCAAAGCTTACCGTATGCACAAGAGATCCAGCAGCATCTTTCAGTCCTGGCTCTTCGCCTGTGGGAGCAGAGTCCAATCATTCGTGCACTGAAAATTGGGCAGCCGGACGGCCTGGAGCAGGCATCAAGGATGTATTCAAATGCACTTTGAGGTGGGAAAGCAAGGAGTGAGAGCAATACAGGTGGCACCTTTGCGAAGCTTACCATGTGCAGAAGAGATCCAGCAGCATCATTCATTTGTGGCTCTTCGCCTGTGGGAGCAGAGTCCAATCATTCGTGCACTGAAAACTGGGCAGCCGGACGGCCTGGAGCAGGCATCAAGGATGTATTCAAATGCACTTTGAGGTGGGAAATCAAGGAGTGAGAGCAATACAGGTGGCACCGTTGCGAAGCTTACCGTGTGCAGGAGAGGTCCAGCAGCAACTTTCAGTCCTGGCTCTTTGCCTGTCGGAGCGGAGTCCAAACATTCGTGCCCTGAAACCTGGGCAGCCGGCCAGCCTGGAGCAGGCATCAAGGATGTATTCAAATGCACTTTGAGGTGGGAAACAAGGAGTGAGAGCAATACAGGTGGCACCGTTGCGAAGCTTACCATGTGCAGGAGAGGTTCAGAAGCATCTTTCAGTCCTGGCTCTTCGCCTGTGGCAGCACAGTCCAATCATTCGTGCACTGAAAACTGGGCAGCCGTGTTGGGGAATAGTTGATAGAAAATGGACACAATAGGATCATAGGCCAAACGATGGAAAAAGCCTAACAGTAGTGAACCAAAGGCTTTGAGGCCCTAGCTGAAGGTTACTAGAGAGCGTGTGTGTGAGAAAAGATTGAGGGAGTTGGCAGAGGAGCCTGAGAAGTTTGGGATGTGTAGGGAGGAACTGATAACTGCAACCTTGAAGCGCAGCTGCAAGCTGGAAACTCCCTGGGACATAACTAAGAGGAAAACTACAGACGGGGGGTGGGATGTGAATGTAACCTTTGAGCTGTGGCCAAGCACGTACCAATCATGTAACCAATCATGTATCAATTAGTAGCATGAATAGCCAATCACGTATTAACAAGTATGCATGTTAACTAAGTCATAGAGTATATAAGTGGAACCCTCAGATGAATAAACTGAGTCTGATGAATGATCATATTGATTGTCTTCATTCTCCCACCACGGAGGGCAGGCAGGGGGGCCTGCCGCAGGCAGAGGAGCCTGCAGTCATTGCCTACCGCCACAGGCAAGAGGAGCCTGTGGGCCCCGCCCGCAACAAGTGGCGCCCGAACAGGGACCAAGAAACAGGAAGGATAAGAAAGGCCCGGTGGGACCGGACCGGCGGGGCCAAGAAGTCGTGGAAGGAGAGCGGTAGGGCTGGAGGAGTGGTGCCGACAGGCTGCAGCGCGCCACAGCTGTAGGGCAGAGGGAGCCTGCACCAGGGGACGCCCGGTGCGCAAGACGTCGGGAGCTACCTGTGGATGGACAGTGGCTGACGAGGTGTCGGGGACACGAGAGATGGAACGAGAGGTAGCCGTAAGTTTACTCGTAAAGTTTCTTGAGAAACGGGGAGTAAAAACTGTGGGGTCAAAGGAGGTGGAGACCCTGACAGCTATAGGACGCTCGATAGGACTGTTTCAGGAGACGGCAGGGTGTTTTGATACTGCCGAGTGGAGACGGCTGGGGGATAAACTGTGGGAAGATGTAATCCAGGAAAATAAAACAGCAAAAAAGATGTCAGCGCCATGGAGGGAGATTATGAACTGTTTGCAGAAGTACCATGCAGAGAAGAAGGTAGCCAGTGAGGCGGCCAGGAGGCTTGGAGAGGACTGGACGCCGCCTCCCTCAGGGATACCGGTAGCAGTGAGGCGGCCGGGGGGAGCAGCTGCGAGCGATGCTGACCGCCCGGGGCTATCGGCACTGCCTGAATATCCGACACCGCCAGCCCGTGCGGAGCCGCCAGTGGCATCAGAATCACCGACACGTTCCGCGGTCCCTGCCAGACCATCACTCTTAACAACGGACGTATCAGCGGGATTGCAAGGACTTTTGCGACCTACGATGGAGCCCTCTCGACCGCGCATACCGCGGGTGGACTGGCGCCGGCTTGCGAGCCAGGCGGCCTCGGAGGGCTCCTTTCAATTCGCGGCAGAAATCACGGCGGGGATGGAGATGGAGAGAGCGTTTCCCGTAATATACACGCAACAGCCGGGGGGGGAACAGGAGGCCACGTGGTCTCCATTTGAATGGAAGATGCTAATGCAGTTACGGGCTACGGTTAATGATAGTGGGGTGCATGGGGAACCAACCAGGCAAATGTTGCAATATCTTTGGTCGGGATCGCTGTTGTGTCCTACTGATATTAGAACGGTGATGCGGTTGATATTGCCACAGTCACAGCTGATGCTCTTTATGGCTCACTGGCGGAGGCAGGCAGAGTTTTCTGCTGCCACTCCTCGACATCCTGGGGATCCGTTAACGGGAGTCACCGTACAACAGCTGGTGGGGGAGGGACAGTTTTCGGCTATAGAGATGCAAATACAGTCGGGGCCAGAGGTGTTGGGGGAGGCGATGCGAACCGCTCAGGTGGCTCTGAATCAGTTAAAACCGGAGGGGGGTTTGCCGTCGTTTATGAGTATGAAGCAGGGGGCGCAGGAATCATTTGGGAAATTTGTTGATAGGCTGACGGCAGCCCTACAGAGGGCTGAGGTGCCTGACTGGAGCAAGGGAATCTTTTTGCGGCAGTGTGTTATGGAAAATTCTAATCCATCTACAAAACGTATTCTCTTCCAAATGCCCCCAGGCGCCACTATCGAGGATATGTTGGAGAGAATGTCGCGAGTACCGGTGGGGGAGCAGGCGTTTTTGGTTGACACAGTGAGAGAGGCCATAGGGGCTGCGGCCTCACAGGCAGGTGCGGCAGTCGCAAGAGAGGTTGCAGGCGCGTTTGCGGCGCAGACATGTGCTGCGGCAGCCTTGCCGCCTCTGGGGGAGAAAAGGGGTTTAGTGTCACAGAGGGAAAGCCGAAGATGCTTTCGGTGCGGCAAGGAGGGCCACCTCAGACGAGAGTGCAGAGGTAGAGTTTGGTGCAACAACTGTCAGAACGACAATCATTCGACTGCCATGTGTTGGCAGGGAAACGGGAGGCCCAGGGCGAACCGCAGCCGCCCGAGGACAAAAATAGCTGCACCAGTGGAAGTCAGTCCCAATACCAGTGGGAACCCGCCACAAAGGGGAGCCTGGGATTGGACCTGGCAACAGCAGTAGAAACAACGTTAATAGACACCAAGCCGGTAGCTATAGAGACAGAAGTTGTAGGACCTATTGTTGTGAATGGGAAGGCAGTGGGGGGACTATTAATTGGACGATCTAGTGCTACCATGGGGGGACTAACGGTCTTGCCTGGGGTGGTGGATGCGGATTGTGCGGGCGTAATTAAAATCATGACAAAAACAGATCACCCCCCAATAAATATTCCAAAGGGGAGTAAGATCGCTCAGATAATCCTGCTACCACAGTTAATACAGGGACCGGATAGAGTCAGGGGGGATCAAGGATTTGGCAGTACAGGGGGAATGGTGTTGTTTAGCATGTCTATGGGACAACGGCCCACAAAACCGGTCACACTAGCAAGCGGCGGAGTAAGTGTCAGCATTAGGGCCCTTTTCGATACAGGGGCAGACATTACTATAGTCAGTGTGGAAAAATGGCCCAAGTCGTGGGCAGTTATGCAAGAGGCAGGGACTGTTCGGGGGGTGGGGGGAAGCGCATCAGTGCAAAAGAGCAGCGTGCCAGTAAGTGTGAGTTTTGAAGGGAAGCATGCTTTTGTCCGACCCACCATAATGACCCTGCCGAGTGGGCTTGAGGCATTGGTAGGCCGAGATGTAATGGTCCAGTGGGGGGCAGTACTTACCACTGAAAAGGATTTTTGATTGTGGCCGCTGCCACGCAGCTTGCCCCCATACCGCTACAATGGCATAATGATGAACCAGTATGGGTGGAGCAGTGGCCACTAGGAGAAAAGAAGCTGCAAGAAGCTCATAAGTTGGTGCAAGAACAACTGCAGCAGAGACATATTAGACCATCTGTGAGTCCGTGGAATACCCCTATTTTTGTTATCCCAAAGAAATCTGGTAAATATAGGCTTCTCCATGATTTAAGGGAAATTAACAAACAGATGAAAAGCATGGGAGCCTTGCAGCCGGGACTACCATTAGCCTCAATGATCCCTGAGGGATGGGACATTATGATCATTGATTTGAAGGACTGCTTTTTTACTATACCTCTGCACCCAAAAGATTGTGAACGGTTTGCATTTACCATACCTAGCCTGAATCGGGCAGCTCCTGCGCAAAGGTATGAGTGGACAGTCCTCCCTCAAGGGATGAAAAACAGTCCAACCATGTGTCAGATCTATGTGGACAAGGGACTACAGCCGATTAGGCAAAAATATCCAGGGCTCTTGATGTATCACTACATGGATGATATCTTGGTTGCAGGGCCACAAAAGGTAGAACTTTTACAGGAACTTACAGAAACCCTAGGACAGGTGGGCTTACAGGTAGCCCCAGAAAAAATCCAAAGACAAGCACCATGGAAGTATTTGGGGTGTACGATTAGTAGGCAGCATGTTAGACCTCAGAAGTTGCAGTTGAAAACAGAAATCAAGGTGTTAGCAGATGCGCAGCAACTTATGGGAGACTTGCAGTGGCTGAGGCCCCTGGTGGGGCTAGACCCAGAGAAATTGAACAAGCTGCGGCCTCTGCTGAAGGGTACCAAAGCCGATGATCGAGTCCATGTAACAGATGAGCAACGAGCAATCATTAAGGACATAGGTTATGCCATAACACGTGCCTTTGTTTCCCGACGCGATTCAGCCTTGCCTATTGATCTTCTTCTCCTGTTGGGGGCAACTCAGATTTTAGGAGCAATGGTGCAAAAGGATGAAAAGGGTATGCGGGTGTTGGAGTGGATATACACCACGTTGCAAGGAAAGACAACAATAGAGAGCAAGGTGGAAATGTTGGCAGAAGCAATCAAAAGGGGAAGGCAAAGGGTTCGGGAAGTAGCAGGGGTGGAACCGGCAAGGATATACATCCCGGCAAAACAAGATAAGGTAGAGTGGTGGTTGGGAAATTCACAGGAGCTGCAAGAAGCACTGTTAGGGGTAACCACAGAGGTGGAAGTCAGAGGCGGAGAAGTGCCAGTAGGTCTGAAATGGATGGGACAGCAAAGGTGGTTAAAGGAGCCAGTGCAGTGTGAGGCACCGATACCCGGTGGGCTGACAGTATTTACTGACGCCGGAAGGAAGAGTCGGCGGGGAGCATTCACGTGGCTGGAGGCAGGACAGTGGAGACACGAATTGCTGGAGGGAATGCCCGGAGATTCTCTTCAAACATTAGAATTGTGGGCAGTGGTCCGAGTCTTTCAGAAATGGCGAGACCGTGAGGTCAATGTAGTAAGTGATTCATTGTATGTTGTGGGGGTAGTGCGTAGGGTTGAAGATGCGCGAGTGAGAGAGGTTCAAAATAGACGGCTGTTTGAATTGTTGTTGGCGTTGAAACAGGAGTTAGAAATGAGACAGAAAGGGTTTTGGATTGGACATTGTCGTAGCCATCAAGGCTTGGGGGGACTTGGCGTGGGAAACGAGAAGGCTGATGAATTGGTGCAAGTGGCAGCACCGATTGGTAATTTTACCAAGGCCTGACTGAGCCATGCACAACATCACCAGAATGCCAGGGGATTGAAGAAACAGTATGGGATCACTCTAGAGGAGGCAAGAGGAATCGTGAGAGCTTGCCCACAATGTAGTCGACACGGACCGGGCTTAGGGCTTGGGGTAAACCCTAGGGGAATTCGAGCATTAGAAAGGTGGCAAATGGATGTGACGCATGTAAGAGAGTTTGGTCGCTTAAAGTATGTGCATGTTTCCATAGATACATTTAGCGGGTTTATTTGGGCTACTGCACAAACAGGGGAGAGGGCGCTGCATGTCGAGAGACACCTTACGGTCTGCTTTGCAGTGATGGGGGTCCCAAAAACGATTCGAACAGATAATGGTCCAGCATATACGAATGAGAGGGTAAGAAAATTCATGGACAGGTGGGAAATTACCCATGAGAGGGGAATAGCGAATAATCCCACAGGACAGGGAATAGTAGAAAGGGCGAATCAAACCCTAAAGCAGTATTTGCAGAGCATAGAAGATGAAAAAGACCCATACAAGCGGCTGGCCCAGGCGTTGTATACCATAAACCACCTGTGTGTATTTCAGGAGCAGACACCAGCAGAACGACATTGGGGCTTAGAGCAGGAGAAGGAAGGGCAGAAGATGTGGGTAATGTACCGTGATCCAAAGACAGGAATTTGGGAAGGACCAGCAGAGGTGAAGTATCAGGGCCGAGGTTACATGTGTGTTATTACCTCTACAGGGGCACTGGAGTGGGTTCCGTCAAAATGGACCAAACCAGCTATTACCAATACTGATGATCCTGCCAGTCATGGGAACTCAGGCAATCCCCCGCATTGACAAGCACCAGAACGTATGGGTGACCATTGCTAATGAGACTGGACGAAAGGCCTTTTGCCTAAGTTTGCAGCAACCAGGGGATCCTTTTTCGAACATGTCTCATTGGGGTTCCCACATGGGTCCCCTCGGTTTTTCGGGGTTGGATAGGTAATACGTCCATACTAAATTTCACTGTTGCCAATGCAACATTGGTCCCGGCAGCTAATAATCCAGCTAAGCGAGATGGGGGTTGGCAGTGCAAAATTATAGAGTCATTGAATGGGAATTTGATATCTCCTCCTGAAGAACTAGATTTTGTTGGGGAGCCTAAATGTTACAAACAGTAGCAGAAATAATGGTTGGTTGTCCTTCGTGCCATGGGGCCACCAATGGAATGTGGCGAGGAAGGATTGGGCCACTGTTGATTCAAAACTGCCACTAACCACAGTCCACCAACAGACCTATACTAACTGTAATATGACTGGACAACCTGCAAAAGCATTACCACCAGGAATCTTTTTGATCTGTGGGAATCGAGCCAGGAATGGGATCCCTGCCAGTCCGCACGGCAGGCCTTGTTTTCTCGGACAATTGAGTCTGTTCCATCCTAGTTTTCCACCCTTAGCAGGAGGGGGTTTTAAGACAAAAAGGGATATCCATGAATTAGATTGCACAGAAGTGGGAAGTCCAGATTCTTGGTCCAGGGCCCAGACGTTTTTTTTGCTTCGCTACTTGTTCCCGGGGTCGCTTCTGCAGAAGCATTAACGACGCTAAAAAAAGGGTGGCCTGTTGGACCAAAAAAAAAAAAAAATGAGCTTAACATCACGTCACAAATTTTGGATCGATTGTCTGCTGATGTGGTTAGTGTGCGCCATACAGTGCCTCAGGATCGCGCCGCTATTGATTTTTTTTTGTTGTTGGCTCATAAAGGAGGGGGTTCGAATCGTTGGTATTTTATTACTGATTCTTTTAGTAGTTGGCATAGCTTGTAGGTGCATTATGTTTAGTGTAGCAAAAATAACTAACCAAATCTTACTTGTTCAAAAAGAAAAGGGGGGAATTGTTGGGGAATAGTTGATAGAAAATGGACACAATAGGATCATAGGCCAAACGATGGAAAAAGCCTAACAGTAGTGAACCAAAGGCTTTGAGGCCCTAGCTGAAGGTTACTAGAGAGCGTGTGTGTGAGAAAAGATTGAGGGAGTTGGCAGAGGAGCCTGAGAAGTTTGGGATGTGTAGGGAGGAACTGATAACTGCAACCTTGAAGCGCAGCTGCAAGCTGGAAACTCCCTGGGACATAACTAAGAGGAAAACTACAGACGGGGGGTGGGATGTGAATGTAACCTTTGAGCTGTGGCCAAGCACGTACCAATCATGTAACCAATCATGTATCAATTAGTAGCATGAATAGCCAATCATGTATTAACAAGTATGCATGTTAACTAAGTCATAGAGTATATAAGTGGAACCCTCAGATGAATAAACTGAGTCTGATGAATGATCATATTGATTGTCTTCATTCTCCCACCACGGAGGGCAGGCAGGGGGGCCTGCCGCAGGCAGAGGAGCCTGCAGTCATTGCCTACCGCCACAGGCAAGAGGAGCCTGTGGGCCCCGCCCGCAACACAGCCGGACGGCCTGGAGCAGGCATCATGGATGTATTCAAATGCACTTTGAGGTGGGAAAGCAAGGAGTGAGAGCAATACAGGTGGCACCTTTGCGAAGCTTACCATGTGCAGAAGAGATCCAGCAGCATCATTCATTTGTGGCTCTTCGCCTGCGGGAGCAGAGTCCAATCATTCGTGCACTGAAAACCGGGCAGCCGGACGGCCTGGAGCAGGCATCAAGGATGTATTCAAATGCACTTTGAGGTGGGAAACAAGGACTGAGACCAATACAGGTGGCACCTTTTCGAAGCTTACCATGTGCAGAAGAGGTCCAGCAGCACTTTTCATTCCTGGCCCTCTCCCTGTGGTAGGAGAGTCCAATCATTCGTGCACTAAAAACTGGGCAGCCGGACGGCCTGGAGCAGGCATCAAGGATGTATTCAAATGCACTTTGAGGTGGGAAAGCAAGGAGTGAGAGCAATACAGGTGGCACCGTTGCGAAGCTTACCGTGTGCAGAACAGATCCAGCAGCATGTTTTAGCACTGGCTCTTCGCCTGTGGCAGCAGAGTCCAATCATTCGTGCACTGAAAACTGGGCAGCCGGACGGCCTGGAGCAGGCATCAAGGATGTATTCAAATGCACTTTGAGGTTGGAAACAAGGAGTGAGACCAATGCAGGTGGCAACTTTGCAAAGCTTACCATGTGCAGAAGAGGTCCAGCAGCACTTTTCATTCCTGGCCCTTTCCCTGTGGAAGCAGAGTCCAATCATTCGTGCACTGAAAATTGGGCAGCCGGACGGCCTGGAGCAGGCATCAAGGATGTATTCAAATGCACTTTGAGGTGGGAAAGCAAGGAGTGAGAGCAATACAGGTGGCACCGTTGCAAAGCTTTCCGTGTGCAGAAGAGGTCCAGCAGCATCATTCATTTGTGGCTCTTCGCCTGTGGGAGCAGAGTCCAATCATTCGTGCACTGAAAACTGGGCAGCCGGACGGCGTGGAGCAGGCATCAGGGATGTATTCAAATGCACTTTGAGGTGGGAAATCAAGGAGTGAGAGCAATACAGGTGGCACCATTGCGAAGCTTACCGTGTGCAGGAGAGGTCCAGCAGCAACTTTCAGTCCTGGCTCTTCGCCTGTCGGAGCGGAGTCCAAACATTCGTGCCCTGAAACCTGGACAGCCGGCCAGCCTGGAGCAGGCATCAAGGATGTATTCAAATGCACTTTGAGGTGGGAAAGCAAGGAGTGAGAGCAATACAGGTGGCACCGTTGCGAAGCTTACCATGTGCAGAAGAGATCCAGCAGCATCATTCATTTGTGGCTCTTCGCCTGTGGGAGCAGAGTGCAATCATTCGTGCACTGAAAACTGGGTAGCTGGACGGCCTGGACCAGGCATCAAGGATGTATTCAAATGCACTTTGAGGTGGGAAACAAGGAGTGAGACCAATGCAGGTGGCACCGTTGCGAAGCTTGCCGTGTGCAGAACAGATCCAGCAGCATGTTTTAGCACTGGCTCTTCCCTGTGGCAGCAGAGTCCAATCATTCGTGCAATGAAAACTGGGCAGCCGGACGGCCTGGAGCAGGCATCAAGGATGTATTCAAATGCACTTTGAGGTTGGAATCAAGGAGTGAGACCAATGCAGGTGGCACCTTTTCGAAGCTTACCATGTGCAGAAGAGGTCCAGCAGCACTTTTCATTCCTGGCCCTCTCCCTGTGGTAGGAGAGTCCAATCATTCGTGCACTGAAAACTGGGCAGCCGGACGGCCTGGAGCAGGCATCAAGGATGTATTCAAATGCACTTTGAGGTGGGAAATCAAGGAGTGAGAGCAATACAGGTGGCACCGTTGCGAAGCTTACCGTGTGCAGGAGAGGTCCAGCAGCAACTTTCAGTCCTGGCTCTTCGCCTGTCGGAGCGGAGTCCAAACATTCGTGCCCTGAAACCTGGGCAGCCGGCCAGCCTGGAGCAGGCATCAAGGATGTATTCAAATGCACTTTGAGGTGGGAAAGCAAGGAGTGAGAGCAATACAGGTGGCAACTTTGCGAAGCTTACCATGTGCAGAAGAGATCCAGCAGCATCATTCATTTGTGGCTCTTCGCCTGTGGGAGCAGAGTCCAATCATTCGTGCACTGAAAACTCGGCAGCCGGACGGCCTGGAGCAGGCATCAAGGATGTATTCAAATGCACTTTGAGGTGGGAAACAAGGAGTGAGACCAATGCAGGTGGCACCGTTTCGAAGCTTACCGTGTGCAGAAGAGATCCAGCAGCATCTTTCAGTCCTGGCACTTCGCCTGTGGCACAAGAGTCCAATCATTCGTGCACTGAAAACTGGGCAGCCGGCCAGCCTGGAGCAGGCATCAAGGATGTATTCAAATGCCCTTTGAGGTGGGAAAGCAAGAAGTGAGAGCAATACAGGTGGCACCGTTGCAAAGCTTTCTGTGTGCAGAAGAGGTCCAGCAGCATCTTTCAGTCCTGGCTCTTCGCCTGTGTAAGCAGAGTCCAATCATTCGTGCACTGAAAACTGGGCAGCCGGACAGCCTGGAGCAGGCATCAAGGATGTATTCAAATGCCCTTTGAGGTGGGAAAGCAAGGAGTGAGAGCAATACAGGTGGCACCTTTGCGAAGCTTACCATGTGCAGAAGAGATCCAGCAGCATCATTCATTTGTGGCTCTTCGCCTGTGGGAGCAGAGTCCAATCATTCGTGCACTGAAAACTGGGCAGCCGGACGGCCTGGAGCAGGCATCAAGGATGTATTCAAATGCACTTTGAGGTGGGAAATCAAGGAGTGAGAGCAATACAGGTGGCACCGTTGCGAAGCTTACAGTGCGCAGGAGAGGTCCAGCAGCAACTTTCAGTCCTGGCTCTTCGCCTGTCGGAGCGGAGTCCAAACATTCGTGCCCTGAAACCTGGGCAGCCGGCCAGCCTGGAGCAGGCATCAAGGATGTATTCAAATGCACTTTGAGGTGGGAAAGCAAGAAGTGAGAGCAATACAGGTGGCACCGTTGCGAAGCTTACCATGTGCAGGAGAGGTTCAGAAGCATGTTTCAGTCCTGGCTCTTCGCCTGTGGGAGCAGAGTCCAATCATTCGTGCACTGAAAACTGGGCAGCCGGACGGCCTGGAGCAGGCATCATGGATGTATTCAAATGCACTTTGAGGTGGGAAAGGAAGGAGTGAGAGCAATACAGGTGGCACCTTTGCGAAGCTTACCATGTGCAGAAGAGATCCAGCAGCATCATTCATTTGTGGCTCTTCGCCTGTGGCAGGAGAGTCCAATCATTCGTGCACTGAAAACTGGGCAGCCGGACGGCCTGGAGCAGGCATCAAGGATGTATTCAAATGCACTTTGAGGTGGGAAACAAGGAGTGAGACCAATGCAGGTGGCACCGTTGCGAAGCTTACAGTGTGCAGAACAGATCCAGCAGCATGTTTTAGCACTGGCTCTTCGCCTGTGGCAGCAGAGTCCAATCATTCGTGCACTGAAAACTGGGCAGCCGGACGGCATGGAGCAGGCATCAAGGATGTATTCAAATGCACTTTGAGGTTGGAAACAAGGAGTGAGACCAATGCAGGTGGCAACTTTGCAAAGCTTACCATGTGCAGAAGAGGTCCAGCAGCACTTTTCATTCCTGGCCCTTTCCCTGTGGAAGCAGAGTGCAATCATTCGTGCCCTGAAAACTGGGCGGCCGGACGGCCTGGAGCAGACATCAAGGATGTATTCAAATGCCCGTTGAGGTGGGAAAGCAACGAGTGAGAGCAATACAGGTGTCACCGTTGCAAAGCTTACCGTATGCAGAAGAGATCCAGCAGCATCTTTGAGTCCTGGCTCTTCGCCTGTGGGAGCAGAGTCCAATCATTCGTGCACTGAAAATTGGGCAGCCGGACGGCCTGGAGCAGGCATCAAGGATGTATTCAAATGCACTTTGAGGTGGGAAAGCAAGGAGTGAGAGCAATACAGGTGGCACCGTTGCGAAGCTTACCATGTGCAGGAGAGGTTCAGAAGCATCTTTCAGTCCTGGCTCTTCGCCTGTGGGAGCAGAGTCCAATCATTCGTGCACTGAAAACTGGGCAGCCGGACAGCCTGGAGCAGGCATCATGGATGTATTCAAATGCACTTTGAGGTGGGAAAGCAAGGAGTGAGAGCAATACAGGTGGCACCTTTGCGAAGTTAACCATGTGCAGAAGAGATCCAGCAGCATCATTCATTTGTGGCTCTTCGCCGGTGGGAGCAGAGTCCAATCATTCCTGCACTGAAAACTGGGCAGCTGGACGGCCTGGAGCAGGCATCAAGGATGTATTCAAATGCACTTTGAGGTGGGAAACAAGGACTGAGACCAATGCAGGTGGCACCGTTGCGAAGCTTGCCGTGTGCAGAACAGATCCAGCAGCATGTTTTAGCACTGGCTCTTCCCTGCGGCAGCAGAGTCCAATCATTCGTGCAATGAAAACTGGGCAGCCGGACGGCCTGGAGCAGGCATCAAGGATGTATTCAAATGCACTTTGAGGTTGGAAACAAGGAGTGAGACCAATGCAGGTGGCACCTTTTCGAAGCTTACCATGTGCAGAAGAGGTCCAGCAGCACTTTACATTCCTGGCCCTCTCCCTGTGGTAGGAGAGTCCAATGATTCGTGCACTAAAAACTGGGCAGCCGGACGGCCTGGAGCAGGCATGAAGGATGTATTCATATGCACTTTGAGGTGGGAAAGCAAGGAGTGAGAGCAATACAGGTGGCACCTTTGCGAAGCTTACCATGTGCAGACGAGATCCAGCAGCATCATTCATTTGTGGCTCTTCGCCTGCGGGAGCAGAATCCAATCATTCGTGCACTGAAAACTGGGCAGCCGGACGGCCTGGAGCAGGCATCAAGGATGTATTCAAATGCACTTTGAGGTGGGAAATCAATGAGTGAGAGCAATACAGGTGGCACCGTTGCGAAGCTTACCGTGTGCAGGAGAGGTCCAGCAGCAACTTTCAGTCCTGGCTCTTCGCCTGTCGGAGCGGAGTCCAATCATTCGTGCCCTGAAAACTGGGCAGCCGGACAGCCTGGAGCAGGCATCAAGGATGTATTCAAATGCACTTTGAGGTGGGAAAGCAAGGAGTGAGAGCAATACAGGTGGCACCGTTGCGAAGCTTACCATGTGCAGGAGAGGTTCAGAAGCATGTTTCAGTCCTGGCTCTTCGCCTGTGGGAGCAGAGTGCAATCATTCGTGCACTGAAAACTGGGCAGCCGGACGGCCTGGAGCAGGCATCATGGATGTATTCAAATGCACTTTGAGGTGGGAAAGCAAGGAGTGAGAGCAATACAGGTGGCACCTCTGCGAAGCTTACCATGTGCAGAAGAGATCCAGCAGCATCATTCATTTGTGGCTCTTCGCCTGTGGGAGCAGAGTCCAATCATTCGTGCACTGAAAACTGGGCAGCTGGACGGCCTGGAGCAGGCATCAAGGATGTATTCAAATGCACTTTGAGGTGGGAAACAAGGACTGAGACCAATGCAGGTGGCACCGTTGCGAAGCTTGCCGTGTGCAGAACAGATCCAGCAGCATGTTTTAGCACTGGCTCTTCCCTGTGGCAGCAGAGTCCAATCATTCGTGCAATGAAAACTGGGGAGCCGGACGGCCTGGAGCAGGCATCAAGGATGTATTCAAATGCACTTTGAGGTTGGAAACAAGGAGTGAGACCAATGCAGGTGGCACCTTTTCGAAGCTTACCATGTGCAGAAGAGGTCCAGCAGCACTTTTCATTCCTGGCCCTCTCCCTGTGGTAGGAGAGTCCGATCATTCGTGCACTAAAAACTGGGCAGCCGGACGGCCTGGAGCAGGCATCAAGGATGTATTCAAATGCACTTTGAGGTGGGAAAGCAAGGAGTGAGAGCAATACAGGTGGCACCTTTGCGAAGCTTACCATGTGCAGAAGAGATCCAGCAGCATCATTCAGTCCTGGCACTTCGCCTGTGGGAGCAGAGTCCAATCATTCGTGCACTGAAAACTGGGCAGCCTTACGGCCTGGAGCGGGCATCAAGGATGTATTCAAATGCACTTTGAGGTGGGAAAGCAAGGAGTGAGAGCAATACAGGTGGCACCGTTTCGAAGCTTACCGTGTGCAGAAGAGATCCAGCAGCATCTTTCTCTCCTGGCACTTCGCCTGTGGGAGCAGAGTGCAATCATTCGTGCACTGAAAACTTGGCAGCCGGCCAGCCTGGAGCAGGCATCAAGGATGTATTCTAATGCCCTTGGAGGTGGGAAAGCAAGGAGTGAGACCAATGCAGGTGGCACCGTTGCAAAGCTTTCCGTGTGCAGAAGAGGTCCAGCAGCATCTTTCAGTCCTGGCACTTCGCCTGTGGCAGCACAGTCCAATCATTCATGCACTGAAAACTGGGCAGACGGACGGCCTGGAGCAGGCATCAAGGATGTATTCAAATGCCCTTTGAGGTGGGAAAGCAAGGAGTGAGAGCAATAAAGGTGGCACCTTTGCGAAGCTTACCATGTGCAGAGGAGATCCAGCAGCATCATTCATTTGTGGCTCTTTGCCTGTGGGAGCAGAGTCCAATCATTCGTGCACCGAAAACTGGGCAGCCGGACGGCGTGGAGCAGGCATCAAGGATGTATTCAAATGCACTTTGAGGTGGGAAATCAAGGAGTGAGAGCAATACAGGTGGCACCATTGCGAAGCTTACCGTGTGCAGGAGAGGTCCAGCAGCAACTTTCAGTCCTGGCTCTTCGCCTGTCGGAGCGGAGTCCAAACATTCGTGCCCTAAAACCTGGACAGCCGGCCAGCCTGGAGCAGGCATCAAGGATGTATTCAAATGCCCTTGGAGGTGGGAAAGCAAGGAGTGAGAGCAATACAGGTGGCACCGTTGCTAAGGTTTCCGTGTGCAGAAGAGGTCCAGCAGCATCTTTCAGTCCTGGCACTTCGCCTGTGGCAGGACAGTCCAATCATTCGTGCACTGAAAACTGGGCAGCAGGACGGCCTGGAGCAGGCATCAAGGATGTATTCAAATGCCCTTTGAGGTGGGAAAGCAAGGAGTGAGAGCAATAAAGGTGGCACCTTTGCGAAGCTTACCATGTGCAGAGGAGATCCAGCAGCATCATTCATTTGTGGCTCTTTGCCTGTGGGAGCAGAGTCCAATCATTTGTGCACCGAAAACTGGGCAGCCGGACGGCCTGGGGCAGGCATCAAGGATGTATTCAAATGCACTTTGAGGTGGGAAATCAAGGAGTGAGAGCAATACAGGTGGCACCGTTGCGAAGCTTACCGTGTGCAGGAGAGGTCCAGCAGCAACTTTCAGTCCTGGCTCTTTGCCTGTCGGAGCGGAGTCCAAACATTCGTGCCCTGAAACCTGGGCAGCCGGCCAGCCTGGAGCAGGCATCAAGGATGTATTCAAATGCACTTTGAGGTGGGAAACAAGGAGTGAGAGCAATACAGGTGGCACCGTTGCGAAGCTTACCATGTGCAGGAGAGGTTCAGAAGCATCTTTCAGTCCTGGCTCTTCGCCTGTGGCAGCACAGTCCAATCATTCGTGCACTGAAAACTGGGCAGCCGTGTTGGGGAATAGTTGATAGAAAATGGACACAATAGGATCATAGGCCAAACGATGGAAAAAGCCTAACAGTAGTGAACCAAAGGCTTTGAGGCCCTAGCTGAAGGTTACTAGAGAGCGTGTGTGTGAGAAAAGATTGAGGGAGTTGGCAGAGGAGCCTGAGAAGTTTGGGATGTGTAGGGAGGAACTGATAACTGCAACCTTGAAGCGCAGCTGCAAGCTGGAAACTCCCTGGGACATAACTAAGAGGAAAACTACAGACGGGGGGTGGGATGTGAATGTAACCTTTGAGCTGTGGCCAAGCACGTACCAATCATGTAACCAATCATGTATCAATTAGTAGCATGAATAGCCAATCACGTATTAACAAGTATGCATGTTAACTAAGTCATAGAGTATATAAGTGGAACCCTCAGATGAATAAACTGAGTCTGATGAATGATCATATTGATTGTCTTCATTCTCCCACCACGGAGGGCAGGCAGGGGGGCCTGCCGCAGGCAGAGGAGCCTGCAGTCATTGCCTACCGCCACAGGCAAGAGGAGCCTGTGGGCCCCGCCCGCAACAAGTGGCGCCCGAACAGGGACCAAGAAACAGGAAGGATAAGAAAGGCCCGGTGGGACCGGACCGGCGGGGCCAAGAAGTCGTGGAAGGAGAGCGGTAGGGCTGGAGGAGTGGTGCCGACAGGCTGCAGCGCGCCACAGCTGTAGGGCAGAGGGAGCCTGCACCAGGGGACGCCCGGTGCGCAAGACGTCGGGAGCTACCTGTGGATGGACAGTGGCTGACGAGGTGTCGGGGACACGAGAGATGGAACGAGAGGTAGCCGTAAGTTTACTCGTAAAGTTTCTTGAGAAACGGGGAGTAAAAACTGTGGGGTCAAAGGAGGTGGAGACCCTGACAGCTATAGGACGCTCGATAGGACTGTTTCAGGAGACGGCAGGGTGTTTTGATACTGCCGAGTGGAGACGGCTGGGGGATAAACTGTGGGAAGATGTAATCCAGGAAAATAAAACAGCAAAAAAGATGTCAGCGCCATGGAGGGAGATTATGAACTGTTTGCAGAAGTACCATGCAGAGAAGAAGGTAGCCAGTGAGGCGGCCAGGAGGCTTGGAGAGGACTGGACGCCGCCTCCCTCAGGGATACCGGTAGCAGTGAGGCGGCCGGGGGGAGCAGCTGCGAGCGATGCTGACCGCCCGGGGCTATCGGCACTGCCTGAATATCCGACACCGCCAGCCCGTGCGGAGCCGCCAGTGGCATCAGAATCACCGACACGTTCCGCGGTCCCTGCCAGACCATCACTCTTAACAACGGACGTATCAGCGGGATTGCAAGGACTTTTGCGACCTACGATGGAGCCCTCTCGACCGCGCATACCGCGGGTGGACTGGCGCCGGCTTGCGAGCCAGGCGGCCTCGGAGGGCTCCTTTCAATTCGCGGCAGAAATCACGGCGGGGATGGAGATGGAGAGAGCGTTTCCCGTAATATACACGCAACAGCCGGGGGGGGAACAGGAGGCCACGTGGTCTCCATTTGAATGGAAGATGCTAATGCAGTTACGGGCTACGGTTAATGATAGTGGGGTGCATGGGGAACCAACCAGGCAAATGTTGCAATATCTTTGGTCGGGATCGCTGTTGTGTCCTACTGATATTAGAACGGTGATGCGGTTGATATTGCCACAGTCACAGCTGATGCTCTTTATGGCTCACTGGCGGAGGCAGGCAGAGTTTTCTGCTGCCACTCCTCGACATCCTGGGGATCCGTTAACGGGAGTCACCGTACAACAGCTGGTGGGGGAGGGACAGTTTTCGGCTATAGAGATGCAAATACAGTCGGGGCCAGAGGTGTTGGGGGAGGCGATGCGAACCGCTCAGGTGGCTCTGAATCAGTTAAAACCGGAGGGGGGTTTGCCGTCGTTTATGAGTATGAAGCAGGGGGCGCAGGAATCATTTGGGAAATTTGTTGATAGGCTGACGGCAGCCCTACAGAGGGCTGAGGTGCCTGACTGGAGCAAGGGAATCTTTTTGCGGCAGTGTGTTATGGAAAATTCTAATCCATCTACAAAACGTATTCTCTTCCAAATGCCCCCAGGCGCCACTATCGAGGATATGTTGGAGAGAATGTCGCGAGTACCGGTGGGGGAGCAGGCGTTTTTGGTTGACACAGTGAGAGAGGCCATAGGGGCTGCGGCCTCACAGGCAGGTGCGGCAGTCGCAAGAGAGGTTGCAGGCGCGTTTGCGGCGCAGACATGTGCTGCGGCAGCCTTGCCGCCTCTGGGGGAGAAAAGGGGTTTAGTGTCACAGAGGGAAAGCCGAAGATGCTTTCGGTGCGGCAAGGAGGGCCACCTCAGACGAGAGTGCAGAGGTAGAGTTTGGTGCAACAACTGTCAGAACGACAATCATTCGACTGCCATGTGTTGGCAGGGAAACGGGAGGCCCAGGGCGAACCGCAGCCGCCCGAGGACAAAAATAGCTGCACCAGTGGAAGTCAGTCCCAATACCAGTGGGAACCCGCCACAAAGGGGAGCCTGGGATTGGACCTGGCAACAGCAGTAGAAACAACGTTAATAGACACCAAGCCGGTAGCTATAGAGACAGAAGTTGTAGGACCTATTGTTGTGAATGGGAAGGCAGTGGGGGGACTATTAATTGGACGATCTAGTGCTACCATGGGGGGACTAACGGTCTTGCCTGGGGTGGTGGATGCGGATTGTGCGGGCGTAATTAAAATCATGACAAAAACAGATCACCCCCCAATAAATATTCCAAAGGGGAGTAAGATCGCTCAGATAATCCTGCTACCACAGTTAATACAGGGACCGGATAGAGTCAGGGGGGATCAAGGATTTGGCAGTACAGGGGGAATGGTGTTGTTTAGCATGTCTATGGGACAACGGCCCACAAAACCGGTCACACTAGCAAGCGGCGGAGTAAGTGTCAGCATTAGGGCCCTTTTCGATACAGGGGCAGACATTACTATAGTCAGTGTGGAAAAATGGCCCAAGTCGTGGGCAGTTATGCAAGAGGCAGGGACTGTTCGGGGGGTGGGGGGAAGCGCATCAGTGCAAAAGAGCAGCGTGCCAGTAAGTGTGAGTTTTGAAGGGAAGCATGCTTTTGTCCGACCCACCATAATGACCCTGCCGAGTGGGCTTGAGGCATTGGTAGGCCGAGATGTAATGGTCCAGTGGGGGGCAGTACTTACCACTGAAAAGGATTTTTGATTGTGGCCGCTGCCACGCAGCTTGCCCCCATACCGCTACAATGGCATAATGATGAACCAGTATGGGTGGAGCAGTGGCCACTAGGAGAAAAGAAGCTGCAAGAAGCTCATAAGTTGGTGCAAGAACAACTGCAGCAGAGACATATTAGACCATCTGTGAGTCCGTGGAATACCCCTATTTTTGTTATCCCAAAGAAATCTGGTAAATATAGGCTTCTCCATGATTTAAGGGAAATTAACAAACAGATGAAAAGCATGGGAGCCTTGCAGCCGGGACTACCATTAGCCTCAATGATCCCTGAGGGATGGGACATTATGATCATTGATTTGAAGGACTGCTTTTTTACTATACCTCTGCACCCAAAAGATTGTGAACGGTTTGCATTTACCATACCTAGCCTGAATCGGGCAGCTCCTGCGCAAAGGTATGAGTGGACAGTCCTCCCTCAAGGGATGAAAAACAGTCCAACCATGTGTCAGATCTATGTGGACAAGGGACTACAGCCGATTAGGCAAAAATATCCAGGGCTCTTGATGTATCACTACATGGATGATATCTTGGTTGCAGGGCCACAAAAGGTAGAACTTTTACAGGAACTTACAGAAACCCTAGGACAGGTGGGCTTACAGGTAGCCCCAGAAAAAATCCAAAGACAAGCACCATGGAAGTATTTGGGGTGTACGATTAGTAGGCAGCATGTTAGACCTCAGAAGTTGCAGTTGAAAACAGAAATCAAGGTGTTAGCAGATGCGCAGCAACTTATGGGAGACTTGCAGTGGCTGAGGCCCCTGGTGGGGCTAGACCCAGAGAAATTGAACAAGCTGCGGCCTCTGCTGAAGGGTACCAAAGCCGATGATCGAGTCCATGTAACAGATGAGCAACGAGCAATCATTAAGGACATAGGTTATGCCATAACACGTGCCTTTGTTTCCCGACGCGATTCAGCCTTGCCTATTGATCTTCTTCTCCTGTTGGGGGCAACTCAGATTTTAGGAGCAATGGTGCAAAAGGATGAAAAGGGTATGCGGGTGTTGGAGTGGATATACACCACGTTGCAAGGAAAGACAACAATAGAGAGCAAGGTGGAAATGTTGGCAGAAGCAATCAAAAGGGGAAGGCAAAGGGTTCGGGAAGTAGCAGGGGTGGAACCGGCAAGGATATACATCCCGGCAAAACAAGATAAGGTAGAGTGGTGGTTGGGAAATTCACAGGAGCTGCAAGAAGCACTGTTAGGGGTAACCACAGAGGTGGAAGTCAGAGGCGGAGAAGTGCCAGTAGGTCTGAAATGGATGGGACAGCAAAGGTGGTTAAAGGAGCCAGTGCAGTGTGAGGCACCGATACCCGGTGGGCTGACAGTATTTACTGACGCCGGAAGGAAGAGTCGGCGGGGAGCATTCACGTGGCTGGAGGCAGGACAGTGGAGACACGAATTGCTGGAGGGAATGCCCGGAGATTCTCTTCAAACATTAGAATTGTGGGCAGTGGTCCGAGTCTTTCAGAAATGGCGAGACCGTGAGGTCAATGTAGTAAGTGATTCATTGTATGTTGTGGGGGTAGTGCGTAGGGTTGAAGATGCGCGAGTGAGAGAGGTTCAAAATAGACGGCTGTTTGAATTGTTGTTGGCGTTGAAACAGGAGTTAGAAATGAGACAGAAAGGGTTTTGGATTGGACATTGTCGTAGCCATCAAGGCTTGGGGGGACTTGGCGTGGGAAACGAGAAGGCTGATGAATTGGTGCAAGTGGCAGCACCGATTGGTAATTTTACCAAGGCCCGACTGAGCCATGCACAACATCACCAGAATGCCAGGGGATTGAAGAAACAGTATGGGATCACTCTAGAGGAGGCAAGAGGAATCGTGAGAGCTTGCCCACAATGTAGTCGACACGGACCGGGCTTAGGGCTTGGGGTAAACCCTAGGGGAATTCGAGCATTAGAAAGGTGGCAAATGGATGTGACGCATGTAAGAGAGTTTGGTCGCTTAAAGTATGTGCATGTTTCCATAGATACATTTAGCGGGTTTATTTGGGCTACTGCACAAACAGGGGAGAGGGCGCTGCATGTCGAGAGACACCTTACGGTCTGCTTTGCAGTGATGGGGGTCCCAAAAACGATTCGAACAGATAATGGTCCAGCATATACGAATGAGAGGGTAAGAAAATTCATGGACAGGTGGGAAATTACCCATGAGAGGGGAATAGCGAATAATCCCACAGGACAGGGAATAGTAGAAAGGGCGAATCAAACCCTAAAGCAGTATTTGCAGAGCATAGAAGATGAAAAAGACCCATACAAGCGGCTGGCCCAGGCGTTGTATACCATAAACCACCTGTGTGTATTTCAGGAGCAGACACCAGCAGAACGACATTGGGGCTTAGAGCAGGAGAAGGAAGGGCAGAAGATGTGGGTAATGTACCGTGATCCAAAGACAGGAATTTGGGAAGGACCAGCAGAGGTGAAGTATCAGGGCCGAGGTTACATGTGTGTTATTACCTCTACAGGGGCACTGGAGTGGGTTCCGTCAAAATGGACCAAACCAGCTATTACCAATACTGATGATCCTGCCAGTCATGGGAACTCAGGCAATCCCCCGCATTGACAAGCACCAGAACGTATGGGTGACCATTGCTAATGAGACTGGACGAAAGGCCTTTTGCCTAAGTTTGCAGCAACCAGGGGATCCTTTTTCGAACATGTCTCATTGGGGTTCCCACATGGGTCCCCTCGGTTTTTCGGGGTTGGATAGGTAATACGTCCATACTAAATTTCACTGTTGCCAATGCAACATTGGTCCCGGCAGCTAATAATCCAGCTAAGCGAGATGGGGGTTGGCAGTGCAAAATTATAGAGTCATTGAATGGGAATTTGATATCTCCTCCTGAAGAACTAGATTTTGTTGGGGAGCCTAAATGTTACAAACAGTAGCAGAAATAATGGTTGGTTGTCCTTCGTGCCATGGGGCCACCAATGGAATGTGGCGAGGAAGGATTGGGCCACTGTTGATTCAAAACTGCCACTAACCACAGTCCACCAACAGACCTATACTAACTGTAATATGACTGGACAACCTGCAAAAGCATTACCACCAGGAATCTTTTTGATCTGTGGGAATCGAGCCAGGAATGGGATCCCTGCCAGTCCGCACGGCAGGCCTTGTTTTCTCGGACAATTGAGTCTGTTCCATCCTAGTTTTCCACCCTTAGCAGGAGGGGGTTTTAAGACAAAAAGGGATATCCATGAATTAGATTGCACAGAAGTGGGAAGTCCAGATTCTTGGTCCAGGGCCCAGACGTTTTTTTTGCTTCGCTACTTGTTCCCGGGGTCGCTTCTGCAGAAGCATTAACGACGCTAAAAAAAGGGTGGCCTGTTGGACCAAAAAAAAAAAAAAATGAGCTTAACATCACGTCACAAATTTTGGATCGATTGTCTGCTGATGTGGTTAGTGTGCGCCATACAGTGCCTCAGGATCGCGCCGCTATTGATTTTTTTTTGTTGTTGGCTCATAAAGGAGGGGGTTCGAATCGTTGGTATTTTATTACTGATTCTTTTAGTAGTTGGCATAGCTTGTAGGTGCATTATGTTTAGTGTAGCAAAAATAACTAACCAAATCTTACTTGTTCAAAAAGAAAAGGGGGGAATTGTTGGGGAATAGTTGATAGAAAATGGACACAATAGGATCATAGGCCAAACGATGGAAAAAGCCTAACAGTAGTGAACCAAAGGCTTTGAGGCCCTAGCTGAAGGTTACTAGAGAGCGTGTGTGTGAGAAAAGATTGAGGGAGTTGGCAGAGGAGCCTGAGAAGTTTGGGATGTGTAGGGAGGAACTGATAACTGCAACCTTGAAGCGCAGCTGCAAGCTGGAAACTCCCTGGGACATAACTAAGAGGAAAACTACAGACGGGGGGTGGGATGTGAATGTAACCTTTGAGCTGTGGCCAAGCACGTACCAATCATGTAACCAATCATGTATCAATTAGTAGCATGAATAGCCAATCATGTATTAACAAGTATGCATGTTAACTAAGTCATAGAGTATATAAGTGGAACCCTCAGATGAATAAACTGAGTCTGATGAATGATCATATTGATTGTCTTCATTCTCCCACCACGGAGGGCAGGCAGGGGGGCCTGCCGCAGGCAGAGGAGCCTGCAGTCATTGCCTACCGCCACAGGCAAGAGGAGCCTGTGGGCCCCGCCCGCAACACAGCCGGACGGCCTGGAGCAGGCATCATGGATGTATTCAAATGCACTTTGAGGTGGGAAAGCAAGGAGTGAGAGCAATACAGGTGGCACCTTTGCGAAGCTTACCATGTGCAGAAGAGATCCAGCAGCATCATTCATTTGTGGCTCTTCGCCTGCGGGAGCAGAGTCCAATCATTCGTGCACTGAAAACCGGGCAGCCGGACGGCCTGGAGCAGGCATCAAGGATGTATTCAAATGCACTTTGAGGTGGGAAACAAGGACTGAGACCAATACAGGTGGCACCTTTTCGAAGCTTACCATGTGCAGAAGAGGTCCAGCAGCACTTTTCATTCCTGGCCCTCTCCCTGTGGTAGGAGAGTCCAATCATTCGTGCACTAAAAACTGGGCAGCCGGACGGCCTGGAGCAGGCATCAAGGATGTATTCAAATGCACTTTGAGGTGGGAAAGCAAGGAGTGAGAGCAATACAGGTGGCACCGTTGCGAAGCTTACCGTGTGCAGAACAGATCCAGCAGCATGTTTTAGCACTGGCTCTTCGCCTGTGGCAGCAGAGTCCAATCATTCGTGCACTGAAAACTGGGCAGCCGGACGGCCTGGAGCAGGCATCAAGGATGTATTCAAATGCACTTTGAGGTTGGAAACAAGGAGTGAGACCAATGCAGGTGGCAACTTTGCAAAGCTTACCATGTGCAGAAGAGGTCCAGCAGCACTTTTCATTCCTGGCCCTTTCCCTGTGGAAGCAGAGTCCAATCATTCGTGCACTGAAAATTGGGCAGCCGGACGGCCTGGAGCAGGCATCAAGGATGTATTCAAATGCACTTTGAGGTGGGAAAGCAAGGAGTGAGAGCAATACAGGTGGCACCGTTGCAAAGCTTTCCGTGTGCAGAAGAGGTCCAGCAGCATCATTCATTTGTGGCTCTTCGCCTGTGGGAGCAGAGTCCAATCATTCGTGCACTGAAAACTGGGCAGCCGGACGGCGTGGAGCAGGCATCAGGGATGTATTCAAATGCACTTTGAGGTGGGAAATCAAGGAGTGAGAGCAATACAGGTGGCACCATTGCGAAGCTTACCGTGTGCAGGAGAGGTCCAGCAGCAACTTTCAGTCCTGGCTCTTCGCCTGTCGGAGCGGAGTCCAAACATTCGTGCCCTGAAACCTGGACAGCCGGCCAGCCTGGAGCAGGCATCAAGGATGTATTCAAATGCACTTTGAGGTGGGAAAGCAAGGAGTGAGAGCAATACAGGTGGCACCGTTGCGAAGCTTACCATGTGCAGAAGAGATCCAGCAGCATCATTCATTTGTGGCTCTTCGCCTGTGGGAGCAGAGTGCAATCATTCGTGCACTGAAAACTGGGTAGCTGGACGGCCTGGACCAGGCATCAAGGATGTATTCAAATGCACTTTGAGGTGGGAAACAAGGAGTGAGACCAATGCAGGTGGCACCGTTGCGAAGCTTGCCGTGTGCAGAACAGATCCAGCAGCATGTTTTAGCACTGGCTCTTCCCTGTGGCAGCAGAGTCCAATCATTCGTGCAATGAAAACTGGGCAGCCGGACGGCCTGGAGCAGGCATCAAGGATGTATTCAAATGCACTTTGAGGTTGGAATCAAGGAGTGAGACCAATGCAGGTGGCACCTTTTCGAAGCTTACCATGTGCAGAAGAGGTCCAGCAGCACTTTTCATTCCTGGCCCTCTCCCTGTGGTAGGAGAGTCCAATCATTCGTGCACTGAAAACTGGGCAGCCGGACGGCCTGGAGCAGGCATCAAGGATGTATTCAAATGCACTTTGAGGTGGGAAATCAAGGAGTGAGAGCAATACAGGTGGCACCGTTGCGAAGCTTACCGTGTGCAGGAGAGGTCCAGCAGCAACTTTCAGTCCTGGCTCTTCGCCTGTCGGAGCGGAGTCCAAACATTCGTGCCCTGAAACCTGGGCAGCCGGCCAGCCTGGAGCAGGCATCAAGGATGTATTCAAATGCACTTTGAGGTGGGAAAGCAAGGAGTGAGAGCAATACAGGTGGCACCTTTGCGAAGCTTACCATGTGCAGAAGAGATCCAGCAGCATCATTCATTTGTGGCTCTTCGCCTGTGGGAGCAGAGTCCAATCATTCGTGCACTGAAAACTCGGCAGCCGGACGGCCTGGAGCAGGCATCAAGGATGTATTCAAATGCACTTTGAGGTGGGAAACAAGGAGTGAGACCAATGCAGGTGGCACCGTTTCGAAGCTTACCGTGTGCAGAAGAGATCCAGCAGCATCTTTCAGTCCTGGCACTTCGCCTGTGGCACAAGAGTCCAATCATTCGTGCACTGAAAACTGGGCAGCCGGCCAGCCTGGAGCAGGCATCAAGGATGTATTCAAATGCCCTTTGAGGTGGGAAAGCAAGAAGTGAGAGCAATACAGGTGGCACCGTTGCAAAGCTTTCTGTGTGCAGAAGAGGTCCAGCAGCATCTTTCAGTCCTGGCTCTTCGCCTGTGTAAGCAGAGTCCAATCATTCGTGCACTGAAAACTGGGCAGCCGGACAGCCTGGAGCAGGCATCAAGGATGTATTCAAATGCCCTTTGAGGTGGGAAAGCAAGGAGTGAGAGCAATACAGGTGGCACCTTTGCGAAGCTTACCATGTGCAGAAGAGATCCAGCAGCATCATTCATTTGTGGCTCTTCGCCTGTGGGAGCAGAGTCCAATCATTCGTGCACTGAAAACTGGGCAGCCGGACGGCCTGGAGCAGGCATCAAGGATGTATTCAAATGCACTTTGAGGTGGGAAATCAAGGAGTGAGAGCAATACAGGTGGCACCGTTGCGAAGCTTACAGTGCGCAGGAGAGGTCCAGCAGCAACTTTCAGTCCTGGCTCTTCGCCTGTCGGAGCGGAGTCCAAACATTCGTGCCCTGAAACCTGGGCAGCCGGCCAGCCTGGAGCAGGCATCAAGGATGTATTCAAATGCACTTTGAGGTGGGAAAGCAAGAAGTGAGAGCAATACAGGTGGCACCGTTGCGAAGCTTACCATGTGCAGGAGAGGTTCAGAAGCATGTTTCAGTCCTGGCTCTTCGCCTGTGGGAGCAGAGTCCAATCATTCGTGCACTGAAAACTGGGCAGCCGGACGGCCTGGAGCAGGCATCATGGATGTATTCAAATGCACTTTGAGGTGGGAAAGGAAGGAGTGAGAGCAATACAGGTGGCACCTTTGCGAAGCTTACCATGTGCAGAAGAGATCCAGCAGCATCATTCATTTGTGGCTCTTCGCCTGTGGCAGGAGAGTCCAATCATTCGTGCACTGAAAACTGGGCAGCCGGACGGCCTGGAGCAGGCATCAAGGATGTATTCAAATGCACTTTGAGGTGGGAAACAAGGAGTGAGACCAATGCAGGTGGCACCGTTGCGAAGCTTACAGTGTGCAGAACAGATCCAGCAGCATGTTTTAGCACTGGCTCTTCGCCTGTGGCAGCAGAGTCCAATCATTCGTGCACTGAAAACTGGGCAGCCGGACGGCATGGAGCAGGCATCAAGGATGTATTCAAATGCACTTTGAGGTTGGAAACAAGGAGTGAGACCAATGCAGGTGGCAACTTTGCAAAGCTTACCATGTGCAGAAGAGGTCCAGCAGCACTTTTCATTCCTGGCCCTTTCCCTGTGGAAGCAGAGTGCAATCATTCGTGCCCTGAAAACTGGGCGGCCGGACGGCCTGGAGCAGACATCAAGGATGTATTCAAATGCCCGTTGAGGTGGGAAAGCAACGAGTGAGAGCAATACAGGTGTCACCGTTGCAAAGCTTACCGTATGCAGAAGAGATCCAGCAGCATCTTTGAGTGCTGGCTCTTCGCCTGTGGGAGCAGAGTCCAATCATTCGTGCACTGAAAATTGGGCAGCCGGACGGCCTGGAGCAGGCATCAAGGATGTATTCAAATGCACTTTGAGGTGGGAAAGCAAGGAGTGAGAGCAATACAGGTGGCACCGTTGCGAAGCTTACCATGTGCAGGAGAGGTTCAGAAGCATCTTTCAGTCCTGGCTCTTCGCCTGTGGGAGCAGAGTCCAATCATTCGTGCACTGAAAACTGGGCAGCCGGACAGCCTGGAGCAGGCATCATGGATGTATTCAAATGCACTTTGAGGTGGGAAAGCAAGGAGTGAGAGCAATACAGGTGGCACCTTTGCGAAGTTAACCATGTGCAGAAGAGATCCAGCAGCATCATTCATTTGTGGCTCTTCGCCGGTGGGAGCAGAGTCCAATCATTCCTGCACTGAAAACTGGGCAGCTGGACGGCCTGGAGCAGGCATCAAGGATGTATTCAAATGCACTTTGAGGTGGGAAACAAGGACTGAGACCAATGCAGGTGGCACCGTTGCGAAGCTTGCCGTGTGCAGAACAGATCCAGCAGCATGTTTTAGCACTGGCTCTTCCCTGCGGCAGCAGAGTCCAATCATTCGTGCAATGAAAACTGGGCAGCCGGACGGCCTGGAGCAGGCATCAAGGATGTATTCAAATGCACTTTGAGGTTGGAAACAAGGAGTGAGACCAATGCAGGTGGCACCTTTTCGAAGCTTACCATGTGCAGAAGAGGTCCAGCAGCACTTTACATTCCTGGCCCTCTCCCTGTGGTAGGAGAGTCCAATGATTCGTGCACTAAAAACTGGGCAGCCGGACGGCCTGGAGCAGGCATGAAGGATGTATTCATATGCACTTTGAGGTGGGAAAGCAAGGAGTGAGAGCAATACAGGTGGCACCTTTGCGAAGCTTACCATGTGCAGACGAGATCCAGCAGCATCATTCATTTGTGGCTCTTCGCCTGCGGGAGCAGAATCCAATCATTCGTGCACTGAAAACTGGGCAGCCGGACGGCCTGGAGCAGGCATCAAGGATGTATTCAAATGCACTTTGAGGTGGGAAATCAATGAGTGAGAGCAATACAGGTGGCACCGTTGCGAAGCTTACCGTGTGCAGGAGAGGTCCAGCAGCAACTTTCAGTCCTGGCTCTTCGCCTGTCGGAGCGGAGTCCAATCATTCGTGCCCTGAAAACTGGGCAGCCGGACAGCCTGGAGCAGGCATCAAGGATGTATTCAAATGCACTTTGAGGTGGGAAAGCAAGGAGTGAGAGCAATACAGGTGGCACCGTTGCGAAGCTTACCATGTGCAGGAGAGGTTCAGAAGCATGTTTCAGTCCTGGCTCTTCGCCTGTGGGAGCAGAGTGCAATCATTCGTGCACTGAAAACTGGGCAGCCGGACGGCCTGGAGCAGGCATCATGGATGTATTCAAATGCACTTTGAGGTGGGAAAGCAAGGAGTGAGAGCAATACAGGTGGCACCTCTGCGAAGCTTACCATGTGCAGAAGAGATCCAGCAGCATCATTCATTTGTGGCTCTTCGCCTGTGGGAGCAGAGTCCAATCATTCGTGCACTGAAAACTGGGCAGCTGGACGGCCTGGAGCAGGCATCAAGGATGTATTCAAATGCACTTTGAGGTGGGAAACAAGGACTGAGACCAATGCAGGTGGCACCGTTGCGAAGCTTGCCGTGTGCAGAACAGATCCAGCAGCATGTTTTAGCACTGGCTCTTCCCTGTGGCAGCAGAGTCCAATCATTCGTGCAATGAAAACTGGGGAGCCGGACGGCCTGGAGCAGGCATCAAGGATGTATTCAAATGCACTTTGAGGTTGGAAACAAGGAGTGAGACCAATGCAGGTGGCACCTTTTCGAAGCTTACCATGTGCAGAAGAGGTCCAGCAGCACTTTTCATTCCTGGCCCTCTCCCTGTGGTAGGAGAGTCCGATCATTCGTGCACTAAAAACTGGGCAGCCGGACGGCCTGGAGCAGGCATCAAGGATGTATTCAAATGCACTTTGAGGTGGGAAAGCAAGGAGTGAGAGCAATACAGGTGGCACCTTTGCGAAGCTTACCATGTGCAGAAGAGATCCAGCAGCATCATTCAGTCCTGGCACTTCGCCTGTGGGAGCAGAGTCCAATCATTCGTGCACTGAAAACTGGGCAGCCTTACGGCCTGGAGCGGGCATCAAGGATGTATTCAAATGCACTTTGAGGTGGGAAAGCAAGGAGTGAGAGCAATACAGGTGGCACCGTTTCGAAGCTTACCGTGTGCAGAAGAGATCCAGCAGCATCTTTCTCTCCTGGCACTTCGCCTGTGGGAGCAGAGTGCAATCATTCGTGCACTGAAAACTTGGCAGCCGGCCAGCCTGGAGCAGGCATCAAGGATGTATTCTAATGCCCTTGGAGGTGGGAAAGCAAGGAGTGAGACCAATGCAGGTGGCACCGTTGCAAAGCTTTCCGTGTGCAGAAGAGGTCCAGCAGCATCTTTCAGTCCTGGCACTTCGCCTGTGGCAGCACAGTCCAATCATTCATGCACTGAAAACTGGGCAGACGGACGGCCTGGAGCAGGCATCAAGGATGTATTCAAATGCCCTTTGAGGTGGGAAAGCAAGGAGTGAGAGCAATAAAGGTGGCACCTTTGCGAAGCTTACCATGTGCAGAGGAGATCCAGCAGCATCATTCATTTGTGGCTCTTTGCCTGTGGGAGCAGAGTCCAATCATTCGTGCACCGAAAACTGGGCAGCCGGACGGCGTGGAGCAGGCATCAAGGATGTATTCAAATGCACTTTGAGGTGGGAAATCAAGGAGTGAGAGCAATACAGGTGGCACCATTGCGAAGCTTACCGTGTGCAGGAGAGGTCCAGCAGCAACTTTCAGTCCTGGCTCTTCGCCTGTCGGAGCGGAGTCCAAACATTCGTGCCCTAAAACCTGGACAGCCGGCCAGCCTGGAGCAGGCATCAAGGATGTATTCAAATGCCCTTGGAGGTGGGAAAGCAAGGAGTGAGAGCAATACAGGTGGCACCGTTGCTAAGGTTTCCGTGTGCAGAAGAGGTCCAGCAGCATCTTTCAGTCCTGGCACTTCGCCTGTGGCAGGACAGTCCAATCATTCGTGCACTGAAAACTGGGCAGCAGGACGGCCTGGAGCAGGCATCAAGGATGTATTCAAATGCCCTTTGAGGTGGGAAAGCAAGGAGTGAGAGCAATAAAGGTGGCACCTTTGCGAAGCTTACCATGTGCAGAGGAGATCCAGCAGCATCATTCATTTGTGGCTCTTTGCCTGTGGGAGCAGAGTCCAATCATTTGTGCACCGAAAACTGGGCAGCCGGACGGCCTGGGGCAGGCATCAAGGATGTATTCAAATGCACTTTGAGGTGGGAAAGAAATGACTGAGAGCAATACAGGTGGCACCGTTGCGAAGCTTACCGTGTGCAGAACAGATCCAGCAGCATGTTTTAGCACTGGCTCTTCGCCTGTGGCAGGAGAGTCCAATCATTCGTGCACTGAAAACTGGGCAGCCGGACGGCCTGGAGCAGGCATCAAGGATGTATTCAAATGCACTTTGAGGTTGGAAACAAGGAGTGAGACCAATGCAGGTGGCAACTTTGCAAAGCTTACCATGTGCAGAAGAGGTCCAGCAGCACTTTTCATTCCTGGCCCTTTCCCTGTGGAAGCAGAGTGCAATCATTCGTGCACTGAAAATTGGGCGGCCGGACGGCCTGGAGCAGGCATCAAGGATGTATTCAAATGCCCTTTGAGGTGGGAAAGCAACGAGTGAGAGCAATACAGGTGTCACTGTTGCAAAGCTTACCGTATGCAGAAGAGATCCAGCAGCATCTTTCAGTCCTGGCTCTTCGCCTGTGGGAGCAGTGTCCAATCATTCGTGCACTGAAAACTGGGCAGCTGGACGGCCTGGAGCAGGCATCAAGGATGTATTCAAATGCACTTTGAGGTGGGAAACAAGGACTGAGACCAATGCAGGTGGCACCGTTGCGAAGCTTACCGTATGCAGAAGAGATCCAGTAGCATCTTTCAGTCCTGGCTCTTCGCCTGTGGGAGCAGAGTCCAATCATTCGTGCACTGAAAATTGGGCAGCCAGACGGCCTGAAGCAGGCATCAAGGATGTATTCAAATGCACTTTGAGGTGGGAAAGCAAGGAGTGAGAGCAATACAGGTGGCAGCTTTGCGAAGCTTACCATGTGCAGAAGAGATCCAGCAGCATCATTCATTTGTGGCTCTTCGCCTGTGGGAGCAGAGTCCAATCATTCGTGCACTGAAAACTGGGCAGCCGGACGGCCTGGAGCAGGCATCAAGGATGTATTCAAATGCACTTTGAGGTGGGAAATCAAGGAGTGAGAGCAATACAGGTGGCACCGTTGCGAAGCCTACCGTGTGCAGGAGAGGTCCAGCAGCAACTTTCAGTCCTGGCTCTTCGCCTGTCGGAGCGGAGTCCAAACATTCGTGGCCTGAAACCTGGGCAGCCGGCCAGCCTGGAGCAGGCATCAAGGATGTATTCAAATGCACTTTGAGGTGGGAAAGCAAGGAGTGAGAGCAATACAGGTGGCACCGTTGCGAAGCTTACCATGTGCAGAAGAGGTCCAGCAGCACTTTTCATTCCTGGCCCTCTCCCTGTGGTAGGAGAGTCCAATCATTCGTGCACTGAAAACTGGGCAGCCGGACGGCCTGGAGCAGGCATCAAGGATGTATTCAAATGCCCTTTGAGGTGGGAAAGCAAGGAGTGAGAGCAATACAGGTGGCACCGTTGCGAAGTTTACCGCGTGCAGAAGAGGTCCAGCAGCATCTTTCAGTCCTGGCACTTCGCCTGTGGGAGCAGAGTGCAATCATTCGTGCACTGAAAACTGGGCAGCTGGCCAGCCTGGAGCAGGCATCAAGGATGTATTCAAATGCCCTTGGAGGTGGGAAAGCAAGGAGTGAGAGCAATACAGGTGGCACCGTTGCAAAGCTTTCTGTGTGCAGAAGAGGTCCAGCAGCATCTTTCAGTCCTGGCACTTCGCCTGTGGCAGCACAGTCCAATCATTCGTGCACTGAAAACTGGGCAGACGGACGGCCTGGAGCAGGCATCAAGGATGTATTCAAATGCACTTTGAGGTGGGAAAGCAAGGAGTGAGTGCAATACAGGTGGCACCTTTGCGAAGCTTACCATGTGCAGAAGAGATCCAGCAGCATCATTCATTTGTGGCTCTTCGCCTGTGGGAGCAGAGTCCAATCATTCGTGCACCGAAAACTGGGCAGCCGGACGGCTTGGGGCAGCCATCAAGGATGTATTCAAATGCACTTTGAGGTGGGAAAGAAATGACTGAGAGCAATGCAGGTGGCACCGTTGCGAAGCTTACCGTATGCAGAAGAGATCCAGCAGCATCTTTCAGTCCTGGCTCTTCGCCTGTGGGAGCAGAGTCCAATCATTCGTGCACTGAAAATTGGGCAGCCGGACGGCCTGGGGCAGGCATCAAGGATGTATTCAAATGCACTTTGAGGTGGGAAAGCAAGGAGTGAGAGCAATACAGGTGGCACCGTTGCGAAGCTTACCATGTGCAGGAGAGGTTCAGATGCATCTTTCAGTCCTGGCTCTTCGCCTGTGGGAGCAGAGTCCAATCATTCGTGCACTGAAAAGTGGGCAGCCGAACGGCCTGGAGCAGGCATCATGGATGTATTCAAATGCACTTTGAGGTGGGAAAGCAAGTAGTGAGAGCAATACAGGCGGCACCTTTGCGAAGCTTACCATGTGCAGAAGAGATCCAACAGCATCATTCAGTCCTGGCACTTCGCCTGTGGGAGCAGAGTCCAATCATTCGTGCACTGAAAACTGGGCAGCTGGACGGCCTGGAGCAGGCATCAAGGATGTATTCAAATGCACTTTGAGGTGGGAAACAAGGACTGAGACCAATGCAGGTGGCACCGTTGCGAAGCTTACCGTATGCAGAAGAGATCCAGCAGCACCTTTCAGTCCTGGCTCTTCGCCTGTGGGAGCAGAGTCCAATCATTCGTGCACTGAAAATTGGGCAGCCAGACGGCTTGGAGCAGGCATCAAGGATGTATTCAAATGCACTTTGAGGTGGGAAAGCAAGGAGTGAGAGCAATACAGGTGGCAGCTTTGCGAAGCTTACCATGTGCAGAAGAGATCCAGCAGCATCATTCATTTGTGGCTCTTCGCCTGTGGGAGCAGAGTCCAATCATTCGTGCACTGAAAACTGGGCAGCCGGACGGCCTGGAGCAGGCATCAAGGATGTATTCAAATGCACTTTGAGGTGGGAAATCAAGGAGTGAGAGCAATACAGGTGGCACCGTTGTGAAGCTTACCGTGTGCAGGAGAGGTCCAGCAGCAACTTTCAGTCCTGGCTCTTCGCCTGTCGGAGCGGAGTCCAAACATTCGTGGCCTGAAACCTGGGCAGCCGGCCAGCACGGAGCAGGCATCAAGGATGTATTCAAATGCACTTTGAGGTGGGAAAGCAAGGAGTGAGAGCAATACAGGTGGCACCGTTGCGAAGCTTACCATGTGCAGAAGAGGTCCAGCAGCACTTTTCATTCCTGGCCCTCTCCCTGTGGTAGGAGAGTCCAATCATTCGTGCACTGAAAACTGGGCAGCCGGACGGCCTGGAGCAGGCATCAAGGATGTATTCAAATGCCCTTTGAGGTGGGAAAGCAAGGAGTGAGAGCAATACAGGTGGCACCGTTGCGAAGTTTACCGCGTGCAGAAGAGGTCCAGCAGCATCTTTCAGTCCTGGCACTTCGCCTGTGGGAGCAGAGTGCAATCATTCGTGCACTGAAAACATGGCAGCCGGCCAGCCTGGAACAGGCATCAAGGATGTATTCAAATGCCCTTGGAGGTGGGAAAGCAAGGAGTGAGAGCAATACAGGTGGCACCGTTGCAAAGCTTTCTGTGTGCAGAAGAGGTCCAGCAGCATCTTTCAGTCCTGGCACTTCGCCTGTGGCAGCACAGTCCAATCATTCGTGCACTGAATACTGGGCAGCAGGACGGCCTGGAGCAGGCATCAAGGATGTATTCAAATGCCCTTTGAGGTGGGAAAGCAAGGAGTGAGTGCAATACAGGTGGCACCTTTGCGAAGCTTACCATGTGCAGAAGAGATCCAGCAGCATCATTCATTTGTGGCTCTTCGCCTGTGGGAGCAGAGTCCAATCATTCGTGCACCGAAAACTGGGCAGCCGGACGGCTTGGGGCAGCCATCAAGGATGTATTCAAATGCACTTTGAGGTGGGAAAGAAATGACTGAGAGCAATACAGGTGGCACCGTTGCGAAGCATACCGTGTGCAGGAGAGGTCCACCAGCCTCTTTCAGTCCTGGGTCTTCGCCTGTGGGAGCAGAGTGCAATCATTCGTGCACTGAAAACTGGGCAGCTGGACTTCCTGGAGGTGGCATCAAGGATGTATTCAAATGCCCTTTGAGGTGGGAAAGCAAGGAGTGAGAGCAATACAGGTGGCACCGTTGCAAATCTTTCTGTGTGCAGCAGAGGTCCAGCAGCATCTTTCAGTCCTTGCTCTTCGCCTGTGGGAGCAGAGTCCAATCATTCGTGCACTGAAAACTGGGCAGCCGGACGGCCTGGAGCAGGCATCAGGGATGTATTCAAATGCACTTTGAGGTGGGAAAGCAAGGAGTGAGAGCAATACAGATGGCACCGTTGCGAAGCTTACCGTGTGCAGGAGAGGTCCAGCAGCAACTTTCAGTCCTGGCTCTTCGCCTGTCGGAGCGGAGTCCAAACATTCGTGGCCTGAAACCTGGGCAGCCGGCCAGCCTGGAGCAGGCATCAAGGATGTATTCAAATGCACTTTGAGGTGGGAAAGCAAGGAGTGAGAGCAATACAGGTGGCACCGTTGCGAAGCTTACCATGTGCAGAAGAGGTCCAGCAGCACTTTTGATTCCTGGCCCTCTCCCTGTGGTAGGAGAGTCCAATCATTCGTGCACTGAAAACTGGGCAGCGGGACGGCCTGGAGCAGGCATCAAGGATGTATTCAAATGCCCTTTGAGGTGGGAAAGCAAGGAGTGAGAGCAATACAGGTGGCACCGTTGCGAAGTTTACCGCGTGCAGAAGAGGTCCAGCAACATCTTTCAGTCCTGGCACTTCGCCTGTGGGAGCAGAGTGCAATCATTCGTGCACTGAAAACTTGGCAGCCGGCCAGCCTGGAGCAGGCATCAAGGATGTATTCAAATGCCCTTGGAGGTGGGAAAGCAAGGAGTGAGAGCAATACAGGTGGCACCGTTGCAAAGCTTTCTGTGTGCAGAAGAGGTCCAGCAGCATCTTCCAGTCCTGGCACTTCGCCTGTGGCAGCACAGTCCAATCATTCGTGCACTGAAAACTGGGCAGCAGGACGGCCTGGAGCAGGCATCAAGGATGTATTCAAATGCCCTTTGAGGTGGGAAAGCAAGGAGTGAGTGCAATACAGGTGGCACCTTTGCGAAGCTTACCATGTGCAGAAGAGATCCAGAAGCATCATTCATTTGTGGCTCTTCGCCTGTGGGAGCAGAGTCCAATCATTCGTGCACCGAAAACTGGGCAGCCGGACGGCTTGGGGCAGCCATCAAGGATGTATTCAAATGCACTTTGAGGTGGGAAAGAAATGACTGAGAGCAATACAGGTGGCACCGTTGCGAAGCATACCGTGTGCAGGAGAGGTCCACCAGCCTCTTTCAGTCCTGGGTCTTCGCCGGTGGGAGCAGAGTGCAATCATTCGTGCACTGAAAACTGGGCAGCTGGACTTCCTGGAGGTGGCATCAAGGATGTATTCAAATGCCCTTTGAGGTGGGAAAGCAAGGAGTGAGAGCAATACAGGTGGCACCGTTGCAAATCTTTCTGTGTGCAGCAGAGGTCCAGCAGCATCTTTCAGTCCTTGCTCTTCGCCTGTGGGAGCAGAGTCCAATCATTCGTGCACTGAAAACTGGGCAGCCGGATGGCCCGGAGCAGGCATCAGGAATGTATTCAAATGCACTTTGAGGTGGGAAAGCAAGGAGTGAGAGCAATACAGTCGGCACCGTTTCAAAGCTTTCTCTGTGCAGAAGAGTTCCAGCAGCATCTTTCAGTCCTGGCTCTAAGCCTGTGGCAGGAGAGTCCAATCATTCGTGCACTGAAAACTGGGCAGCCGGACGGCCTGGAGCAGGCATCATGGATGTATTCAAATGCGCTTTGAGGTGGGAAATCAAGGAGTGAGAGCAATACAGGTGGCACCGTTCCGAAGCTTTCTGTGTGCAGAAGAGGTCCAGCAGCATATTTCAGTCCTGGCTCTTCGCCTGTGGGAGCAGAGTCCAATCATTCGTGCACTGAAAACTGGGCAGCCGGACGGCCTGGAGCAAGCATCAAGGATGTATTCAAATGCACTTTGAGGTGGGAAAGCAAGGAGTGAGAGCAATACAGGTGGCAACTTTGCAAAGCTTACCATGTGCAGAAGAGGTCCAGCAGCACTTTTCATTCCTGGCCCTTTCCCTGTGGAAGCAGGAGAGTGCAATCATTCTTGCACTGAAAAATTGGGCGGCCGGACGGCCTGGAGCAGGCATCAAGGATGTATTCAAATGCCCTTTGAGGTGGGAAAGCAACGAGTGAGAGCAATACAGGTGGCACCGTTGCGAAGCTTACCGTGTGCAGGAGAGGTCCAGCAGCAACTTTCAGTCCTGGCTCTTCGCCTGTCGGAGCGGAGTCCAAACATTCCTGCCCTGAAACCTGGGCAGCCGGCCAGCCTGGAGCAGGCATCAAGGATGTATTCAAATGCACTTTGAGGTGGGAAAGCAAGGAGTGAGAGCAATACAGGTGGCACCGTTCCGAAGTTTTCCGCGTGCAGAAGAGGTCCAGCAGCATCTTTCAGTCCTGGCTCTTCGCCTGTGGGAGCAGAGTCCAATCATTCGTGCACTGAAAACTGGGCAGCCGGACGGCCTGGAGCAAGCATCAAGGATGTATTCAAATGCACTTTGAGGTGGGAAAGCAAGGAGTGAGAGCAATACAGGTGGCACCTTTGCGAAGCTTGCCATGTGCAGAAGAGATCTAGCAGCATCTTTCAGTCCTGGCTCTTCGCCTGTGGGAGCAGAGTCCAATCATTCGTGCACTGAAAACTGGGCAGCCGGACGGCCTGGAGGTGGCATCAAGGATGTATTCAAATGCACTTTGAGGTGGGAAAACAAGGAGTGAGAGCAATACAGGTGGCACCGTTCCGAAGTTTTCCGCGTGCAGAAGAGGTCCAGCACCATCTTTCAGTCCTGGCTCTTCGCCTGTGGGAGCAGAGTCCAATCATACGTGCACTGAAAACTGGGCAGCCGGCCAGCCTGGAGCAGGCATCAAGGATGTATTCAAATGCACTTTGAGGTGGGAAACAAGGAGTGAGACCAATGCAGGTGGCACCGTTGCGAAGCTTACAGTGTGCAGAACAGATCCAGCAGCATGTTTTAGCACTGGCCCTTCGCCTGTGGCAGCTGAGTCCAATCATTCGTGCACTGAAAACTGGGCAGCCGGACGGCCTGGAGCAGGCATCAAGGATGTATTCAAATGCACTTTGAGGTGGGAAACAAGGACTGAGACCAATGCAGGTGGCAACTTTGCAAAGCTTACCATGTGCAGAAGAGGTCCAGCAGCACTTTTCATTCCTGGCCCTTTCCCTGTGGAAGCAGAGTGCAATCATTCGTGCACTGACAACTGGGCAGGCGGACGGCATGGAGCAGGCATCAAGGATGTATTCAAATGCACTTTGAGTTGGGAAACAAGGAGTGAGACCAATGCAGGTGGCACCGTTGCGAAGCTTACCGTATGCAGAAGAGATCCAGCAGCATCTTTCAGTCCTGGCTCTTCGCCTGTGGCAGGAGAGTCCAATCATTTGTGCACTGAAAACTGGGCAGCCGGACGGCCTGGAGCAGGCATCAAGGATGTATTCAAATGCACTTTGAGGTGCGAAAGCAAGGAGTGAGAGCAATACAGGTGGCACCGTTGCGAAGTTTACCGCGTGCAGAAGAGGTCCAGCAGCATCTTTCAGTCCTGGCACTTCGCCTGTGGGAGCAGAGTGCAATCATTCGTGCACTGAAAACTTGGCAGCCGGCCAGCCTGGAGCAGGCATAAAGGATGTATTCAAATGCCCTTTGAGGTGGGAAAGCAAGGAGTGAGAGCAATACAGGTGGCACCGTTGCAAACCTTTCTGTGTGCAGAAGAGGTCCAGCAGCATCTTTCAGTCCTGGCACTTCGCCTGTGGCAGCACAGTCCAATCATTCGTGCACTGAAAACTGGGCAGCAGGACGGCCTGGAGCAGGCATCAAGGATGTATTCAAATGCCTTTTGAGGTGGGAAAGCAAGGAGTGAGTGCAATAAAGGTGGCACCTTTGCGAAGCTTACCATGTGCAGAGGAGATCCAGCAGCATCATTCATTTGTGGCTCTTTGCCTGTGGGAGCAGAGTCCAATCATTCGTGCACCGAAAACTGGGCAGCCGGACGGCCTGGGGCAGCCATCAAGGATGTATTCAAATGCACTTTGAGGTGGGAAAGAAATGACTGAGAGCAATACAGGTGGCACCGTTGCGAAGCTTACCGTATGCAGGAGACGTCCAGCAGCCTCTTTCAGTCCTGGGTCTTCGCCTGTGGCAGCACAGTCCAATCATTCGTGCACTGAAAACTGGGCAGCCGGACGGCCTGGAGCAGGCATCATGGATGTATTCAAATGCACTTTGAGGTGGGAAAGCAAGGAGTGAGAGCAATACAGGTGGCACCGTTGCAGACCTTACCGTGTGCAGAACAGATCCAGCAGCATGTTTCAGTCCTGGCTCTTCGCCTGTGGCAGCAGAGTCCAATCATTCGTGCACTGAAAACTGGGCAGCCGGACGGCCTGTAGCAGGCATCAAGGATGTATTCAAATGCACTTTGAGGTGGGAAACAAGGAGTGAGACCAATGCAGGTGGCACCGTTGCGAAGCTTACCGTGTGCAGAACAGATCCAGCAGCATGTTTTAGCACTGGCTCTTCGCCTATGGTAGGAGAGTCCAATCATTCGTGCACTGAAAACTGGGCAGCCGGACGGCCTGGAGCAGGCATCAAGGATGTATTCAAATGCACTTTGAGGTTGGAAACAAGGAGTGAGACCAATGCAGGTGGCAACTTTGCAAAGCTTACCATGTGCAGAGGAGGTCCAGCAGCACTTTTCATTCCTGGCCCTTTCCCTGTGGAAGCAGAGTGCAATCATTCGTGCACTGAAAACTGGGCAGCCGGACGGCCTGGAGCAGGCATCAAGGATATATTCAAATGCCCTTTGAGGTGGGAAAGCAACGAGTGAGAGCAATACAGGTGGCACCGTTGCAAAGCTTACCGTATGCAGAAGAGATCCAGCAGCATCTTTGAGTCCTGGCTCTTCGCCTGTGGGAGCAGAGTCCAATCATTCGTGCACTGAAAACTGGGCAGCCGGACGGCCTGGAGCAGGCATCAAGGATGTATTCAAATGCCCTTTGAGGTGGGAAAGCAAGGAGTGAGAGGAATACAGGTGGCACCTTTGCGAAGCTTTCTGTGTGCAGAACAGATCCAGCAGCGTGTTTCAGTCCTGGCTCTTCGCCTGTGGGAGCAGAGTCCAATCATTCGTGCACTGAAAACTGGGCAGCCGGACAGCCTCTAGCAGGCATCATGGATGCATACAAATACACTTTGAGGTGGGAAAACAAGGAGTGAGAGCAATACAGGTGGCACCTTTGCGAAGCTTGCCATGTGCAGAAGAGATCCAGCAGCATCTTTCAGTCCTGGCTCTTCGCCTGTGGGAGCAGAGTGCAATCATTCGTGCACTGAAAACTGGGCAGCCGGACGGCCTGGAGCAGGCATCAAGGATGTATTCAAATGAACTTTGAGGTGGGAAAACAAGGAGTGAGAGCAATACAGGTGGCACCGTTCCGAAGCTTTCTGTGTGCAGGAGAGGTCCAGCAGAATCTTTCAGTCCCTTCGCCTGTGGCAGGAGAGTCCAATCATTCGTGCACTGAAAACTGGGCAGCCGGACGGCCTGGAGCAGGCATCAAGGTTGTATTCAAATGCACTTTGAGGTGGGAAACAAGGAGTGAGACCAATGCAGGTGGCACCGTTGCGAAGCTTACAGCGTGCAGAACAGATCCAGCAGCATGTTTTAGCACTGGCTCTTCGCCTGTGGCAGCTGAGTCCAATCATTCGTGCACTGAAAACTGGGCAGCCGGACGGCCTGGAGCAGGCATCAAGGATGTATTCAAATGCACTTGGAGGTTGGAAACAAGGAGTGAGGCCAATGCAGGTGGCAACTTTGCAAAGCTTCCCATGTGCAGAAGAGGTCCAGCAGCACTTTTCATTCCTGGCCCTTTCCCTGTGGAAGCAGAGTGCAATCATTCGTGCACTGACAACTGGGCAGCCGGACGGCATGGAGCAGGCATCAAGGATGTATTCAAATGCACTTTGAGGTGGGAAACAAGGAGTGAGACCAATGCAGGTGGCACCGTTGCGAAGCTTACCGTATGCAGAAGAGATCCAGCAGCATCTTTCAGTCCTGGCTCATCGCCTGTGGCAGGAGAGTCCAATCATTCGTGCACTGAAAACTGGGCAGAAGGACGGCCTGGAGCAGGCATCAGGGATGTATTCAAATGCACTTTGAGGTGGGAAAGCAAGGAGTGAGAGCAATACAGGTGGCACTGTTGCAAAGCTTTCTGTGTGCAGAAGAGGTCCAGCAGCATCTTCCAGTCCTGGCACTTCGCCTGTGGCAGCACAGTCCAATCATTCGTGCACTGAAAACTGGGCATCAGGACGGCCTGGAGCAGGCATCAAGGATGTATTCAAATGCACTTTGAGGTGGGAAAGCAAGGAGTGAGTGCAATACAGGTGGCACCTTTGCGAAGCTTACCATGTGCAGAAGAGATCCAGCAGCATCATTCATTTGTGGCTCTTCGCCTGTGGGAGCAGAGTCCAATCATTCGTGCACCGAAAACTGGGCAGCCGGACGGCTTGGGGCAGCCATCAAGGATGTATTCAAATGCACTTTGAGGTGGGAAAGAAATGACTGAGAGCAATACAGGTGGCACCGTTGCGAAGCATACCGTGTGCAGGAGAGGTCCACCAGCCTCTTTCAGTCCTGGGTCTTCGCCTGTGGGAGCAGAGTGCAATCATTCGTGCACTGAAAACTGGGCAGCTGGACTTCCTGGAGGTGGCATCAAGGATGTATTCAAATGCCCTTTGAGGTGGGAAAGCAAGGAGTGAGAGCAATACAGGTGGCACCGTTCCAAAGCTTTCTCTGTGCAGAAGAGTTCCAGCAGCATCTTTCAGTCCTGGCTCTTCGCCTGTGGCAGGAGAGTGCAATCATTCGTGCACTGAAAACTGGGCAGCCGGACGGCCTGTAGCAGGCATCATGGATGTATTCAAATGCGCTTTGAGGTGGGAAATCAAGGAGTGAGAGCAATACAGGTGGCACCGTTCCGAAGCTTTCTGTGTGCAGAAGAGGTCCAGCAGCATCTTTCAGTCCTGGCTCTTCGCCTGTGGGAGCAGAGTCCAATCATTCGTGCACTGAAAACTGGGCAGCCGGACGGCCTGGAGCAGGCATCAAGGATGTATTCAAATGCACTTTGAGGTGGGAAAGCAAGGAGTGAGAGCAATACAGGTGGCAACTTTGCAAAGCTTACCATGCGCAGAAGAGGTCCAGCAGCACTTTTCATTCCTGGCCCTTTCCCTGTGGAAGCAGGAGAGTGCAATCATTCTTGCAACTGAAAAATTGGGCGGCCGGACGGCCTGGAGCAGGCATCAAGGATGTATTCAAATGCCCTTTGAGGTGGGAAAGCAAGGAGTGAGAGCAATACAGGTGGCACCGTTGCGAACTTTACCGGGTGCAGAAGAGGTCCAGCAGCATCTTTCTCTCCTGGCTCTTCGCCTGTGGGAGCAGAGTCCAATCATTCGTGCACTGAAAACTGGGCAGCCGGACGGCCTGGAGCCGGCATCAAGGATGTATTCAAATGCACTTTGAGGTGGGAAAGCAAGGAGTGAGAGCAATACAGGTGGCGCCGTTTCAAAGCTTTCTCTGTGCAGAAGAGGTCCGGCAGCATCTTTCAGTCCTGGCTCTTCGCCTGTGGCAGGAGAGTCCAATCATTCGTGCACTGAAAACTGGGCAGCCGGACAGCCTCTAGCAGGCATCATGGATGTATTCAAATGCACTTTGAGGTGGGAAAGCAAGGAGTGAGAGCAATACAGGTGGCACCTTTGCGAAGCTTGCCATGTGCAGAAGAGATCCAGCAGCATCTTTCAGTCCTGGCTCTTCGCCTGTGGGAGCAGAGTGCAATCATTCGTGCACTGAAAACTGGGCAGCCGGAGGGCCTGGAGCCGGCATCAAGGATGTATTCAAATGCACTTTGAGGTGGGAAAACAAGGAGTGAGAGCAATACAGGTGGTACCGTTCCGAAGTTTTCCGCGTGCAGAAGAGGTCCAGCACCATCTTTCAGTCCTGGCTCTTCGCCTGTGGGAGCAGAGTCCAATCATACGTGCACTGAAAACTGGGCAGCCGGATGGCCTGGAGCAGGCATCAAGGATGTATTCAAATGCACTTTGAGGTCGGAAACAAGGAGTGAGACCAATGCAGGTGGCACCGTTGCGAAGCTTACAGTGTACAGAACAGATCCAGCAGCATGTTTTAGCACTGGCCCTTCGCCTGTGGCAGCTGAGTCCAATCATTCGTGCACTGAAAACTGGGCAGCCGGACGGCCTGGAGCAGGCATCAAGGATGTATTCAAATGCACTTTGAGGTGGGAAACAAGGACTGAGACCAATGCAGGTGGCAACTTTGCAAAGCTTACCATGTGCAGAAGAGGTCCAGCAGCACTTTTCATTCCTGGCCCTTTCCCTGTGGAAGCAGAGTGCAATCATTCGTGCACTGACAACTGGGCAGGCGGACGGCATGGAGCAGGCATCAAGGATGTATTCAAATGCACTTTGAGTTGGGAAACAAGGAGTGAGACCAATGCAGGTGGCACCGTTGCGAAGCTTACCGTATGCAGAAGAGATCCAGCAGCATCTTTCAGTCCTGGCTCTTCGCCTGTGGCAGGAGAGTCCAATCATTTGTGCACTGAAAACTGGGCAGCCGGACGGCCTGGAGCAGGCATCAAGGATGTATTCAAATGCACTTTGAGGTGGGAAAGCAAGGAGTGAGAGCAATACAGGTGCACCGTTGCGAAGTTTTCCGCGTGCAGAAGAGGTCCAGCAGCATCTTTCAGTCCTGGCACTTCGCCTGTGGGAGCAGAGTGCAATCATTCGTGCACTGAAAACTTGGCAGCCGGCCAGCCTGGAGCAGGCATAAAGGATGTATTCAAATGCCCTTTGAGGTGGGAAAGCAAGGAGTGAGAGCAATACAGGTGGCACCGTTGCAAACCTTTCTGTGTGCAGAAGAGGTCCAGCAGCATCTTTCAGTCCTGGCACTTCGCCTGTGGCAGCACAGTCCAGTCATTCGTGCACTGAAAACTGGGCAGCAGGACGGCCTGGAGCAGGCATCAAGGATGTATTCAAATGCCTTTTGAGGTGGGAAAGCAAGGAGTGAGTGCAATAAAGGTGGCACCTTTGCGAAGCTTACCATGTGCAGAGGAGATCCAGCAGCATCATTCATTTGTGGCTCTTTGCCTGTGGGAGCAGAGTCCAATCATTCGTGCACCGAAAACTGGGCAGCCGGACGGCCTGGGGCAGCCATCAAGGATGTATTCAAATGCACTTTGAGGTGGGAAAGAAATGACTGAGAGCAATACAGGTGGCACCGTTGCGAAGCTTACCGTGTGCAGGAGAGGTCCAGCAGCCTCTTTCAGTCCTGGGTCTTCGCCTGTGGCCGCAGAGTGCAATCATTCGTGCACTGAAAACTGGGCAGCCGGACGGCCTGGAGCAGGCATCATGGATGTATTCAAATGCACTTTGAGGTGGGAAAGCAAGGACTGAGAGCAATACAGGTGGCACCGTTGCAGACCTTACCGTGTGCAGAACAGATCCAGCAGCATGTTTCAGTCCTGGCTCTTCGCCTGTGGTAGCAGAGTCCAATCATTCGTGCACTGAAAACTGGGCAGCCGGACGGCCTGGAGCAGGCATCAAGGATGTATTCAAATGCACTTTGAGGTGGGAAACAAGGAGTGAGACCAATGCAGGTGGCACCGTTGCGAAGCTTACCGTGTGCAGAACAGATCCAGCAGCATGTTTTAGCACTGGCTCTTCGCCTGTGGTAGGAGAGTCCAATCATTCGTGCACTGAAAACTGGGCAGCCGGACGGCCTGGAGCAGGCATCAAGGATGTATTCAAATGCACTTTGAGGTTGGATACAAGGAGTGAGACCAATGCAGGTGGCAACTTTGCAAAGCTTACCATGTGCAGAGGAGGTCCAGCAGCACTTTTCATTCCTGGCCCTTTCCCTGTGGAAGCAGAGTGCAATCATTCGTGCACTGAAAACTGGGCGGCCGGACGGCCTGGAGCAGGCATCAAGGATATATTCAAATGCCCTTTGAGGTGGGAAAGCAACGAGCGAGAGCAATACAGGTGGCACCGTTGCAAAGCTTACCGTATGCAGAAGAGATCCAGCAGCATCTTTCAGTCCTGGCTCTTCGCCTGTGGGAGCAGAGTCCAATCATTCGTGCACTGAAAATTGGGCAGCCGGACGGCCTGGAGCAGGCATCAAGGATGTATTCAAATGCACTTTGAGGTGGGAAAGCAAGGAGTGAGACCAATACAGGCGGCACCTTTGCGAAGCTTGCCATGTGCAGAAGAGATCCAGCAGCATCATTCATTTGTGGCTCTTCGGCTGTGGGAGCAGAGTCCAATCATTCGTGCACTGAAAACTGGGCAGCCGGACGGCCTGGAGCAGGCATCAACGATGTATTCAAATGAACTTTGAGGTGGGAAAACAAGGAGTGAGAGCAATACAGGTGGCACCGTTCCGAAGCTTTCTGTGTGCAGGAGAGGTCCAGCAGAATCTTTCAGTCCCTTCGCCTGTGGCAGGAGAGTCCAATCATTCGTGCACTGAAAACTGGGCAGCCGGACGGCCTGGAGCAGGCATCAAGGATGTATTCAAATGCACTTTGAGGTGGGAAACAAGGAGTGAGACCAATGCAGGTGGCACCGTTGCGAAGCTTACAGCGTGCAGAACAGATCCAGCAGCATGTTTTAGCACTGGCTCTTCGCCTGTGGCAGCTGAGTCCAATCATTCGTGCACTGAAAACTGGGCAGCCGGACGGCCTGGAGCAGGCATCAAGGATGTATTCAAATGCACTTGGAGGTTGGAAACAAGGAGTGAGGCCAATGCAGGTGGCAACTTTGCAAAGCTTCCCATGTGCAGAAGAGGTCCAGCAGCACTTTTCATTCCTGGCCCTTTCCCTGTGGAAGCAGAGTGCAATCATTCGTGCACTGACAACTGGGCAGCCGGACGGCATGGAGCAGGCATCAAGGATGTATTCAAATGCACTTTGAGGTGGGAAACAAGGAGTGAGACCAATGCAGGTGGCACCGTTGCGAAGCTTACCGTATGCAGAAGAGATCCAGCAGCATCTTTCAGTCCTGGCTCATCGCCTGTGGCAGGAGAGTCCAATCATTCGTGCACTGAAAACTGGGCAGAAGGACGGCCTGGAGCAGGCATCAGGGATGTATTCAAATGCACTTTGAGGTGGGAAAGCAAGGAGTGAGAGCAATACAGGTGGCACCGTTGCAAAGCTTTCTGTGTGCAGAAGAGGTCCAGCAGCATCTTCCAGTCCTGGCACTTCGCCTGTGGCAGCACAGTCCAATCATTCGTGCACTGAAAACTGGGCAGCAGGACGGCCTGGAGCAGGCAGCAAGGATGTATTCAAATGCACTTTGAGGTGGGAAAGCAAGGAGTGAGTGCAATACAGGTGGCACCTTTGCGAAGCTTACCATGTGCAGAAGAGATCCAGCAGCATCATTCATTTGTGGCTCTTCGCCTGTGGGAGCAGAGTCCAATCATTCGTGCACCGAAAACTGGGCAGCCGGACGGCTTGGGGCAGCCACCAAGGATGTATTCAAATGCACTTTGAGGTGGGAAAGCAAGGAGTGAGAGCAATACAGGTGGCACCGTTGCGAAGCATACCGTGTGCAGGAGAGGTCCACCAGCCTCTTTCAGTCCTGGGTCTTCGTCTGTGGGAGCAGAGTGCAATCATTCGTGCACTGAAAACTGGGCAGCTGGACTTCCTGGAGGTGGCATCAAGGATGTATTCAAATGCCCTTTGAGGTGGGAAAGCAAGGAGTGAGAGCAATACAGGTGGCACCGTTGCAAATCTTTCTGTGTGCAGCAGAGGTCCAGCAGCATCTTTCAGTCCTTGCTCTTCGCCTGTGGGAGCAGAGTCCAATCATTCGTGCACTGAAAACTGGGCAGCCGGATGGCCCGGAGCAGGCATCAGGGATGTATTCAAATGCACTTTGAGGTGGGAAAGCAAGGCGTGAGAGCAATACAGGTGGCACCGTTTCAAAGCTTTCTCTGTGCAGAAGAGTTCCAGCAGCATCTTTCAGTCCTGGCTGTTCGCCTGTGGCAGGAGAGTGCAATCATTCGTGCACTGAAAACTGGGCAGCCGGACGGCCTGGAGCAGGCATCATGGATGTATTCAAATGCGCTTTGAGGTGGGAAATCAAGGAGTGAGAGCAATACAGGTGGCACCGTTGCGAAGTTTACCGCGTGCAGAAGAGGTCCAGCAGCATCTTTCAGTCCTGGCACTTCGCCTGTGGGAGCAGAGTGCAATCATTCGTGCACTGAAAACTTGGCAGCCGGCCAGCCTGGAGCAGGCATAAAGGATGTATTCAAATGCCCTTTGAGGTGGGAAAGCAAGGAGTGAGAGCAATACAGGTGGCACCGTTGCAAACCTTTCTGTGTGCAGAAGAGGTCCAGCAGCATCTTTCAGTCCTGGCACTTCGCCTGTGGCAGCACAGTAAAATCATTCGTGCACTGAAAACTGGGTAGCAGGACGGCCTGGAGCAGGCATCAAGGATGTATTCAAATGCCTTTTGAGGTGGGAAAGCAAGGAGTGAGTGCAATAAAGGTGGCACCTTTGCGAAGCTTACCATGTGCAGAGGAGATCCAGCAGCATCATTCATTTGTGGCTCTTTGCCTGTGGGAGCAGAGTCCAATCATTCGTGCACCGAAAACTGGGCAGCCGGACGGCCTGGGGCAGCCATCAAGGATGTATTCAAATGCACTTTGAGGTGGGAAAGAAATGACTGAGAGCAATACAGGTGGCATCGTTGCGAAGCTTACCGTGTGCAGGAGAGGTCCAGCAGCCTCTTTCAGTCCTGTGTCTTCGCCTGTGGCAGCACAGTCCAATCATTCGTGCACTGAAAACTGGGCAGCCGGACGGCCTGGAGCAGGCATCATGGATGTATTCAAATGCACTTTGAGGTGGGAAAGCAAGGACTGAGAGCAATACAGGTGGCACCGTTGCAGACCTTACCGTGTGCAGAACAGATCCAGCAGCATGTTTCAGTCCTGGCTCTTCGCCTGTGGCAGCAGAGTCCAATCATTCGTGCACTGAAAACTGGGCAGCCGGACGGCCTGTAGCAGGCATCAAGGATGTATTCAAATGCACTTTGAGGTGGGAAACAAGGAGTGAGACCAATGCAGGTGGCACCGTTGCGAAGCTTACCGTGTGCAGAACAGATCCAGCAGCATGTTTTAGCACTGGGTCTTCGCCTGTGGTAGGAGAGTCCAATCATTCGTGCACTGAAAACTGGGCAGCCGGACGGCCTGGAGCAGGCATCAAGGATGTATTCAAATGCACTTTGAGGTTGGAAACAAGGAGTGAGACCAATGCAGGTGGCAACTTTGCAAAGCTTACCATGTGCAGAGGAGGTCCAGCAGCACTTTTCATTCCTGGCCCTTTCCCTGTGGAAGCAGAGTCCAATCATTCGTGCACTGAAAACTGGGCGGCCGGACGGCCTGGAGCAGGCATCAAGGATATATTCAAATGCCCTTTGAGGTGGGAAATCAAGGAGTGAGAGCAATACAGGTGGCACCGTTGCAAAGCTTACCGTATGCAGAAGAGATCCAGCAGCATCTTTGAGTCCTGGCTCTTCGCCTGTGGGAGCAGAGTCCAATCATTCGTGCACTGAAAATTGGGCAGCCGGACGGCCTGGAGCAGGCATCAAGGATGTATTCAAATGCACTTTGAGGTGGGAAAGCAAGGAGTGAGACAAATACAGGCGGCACCTTTGCGAAGCTTGCCATGTGCAGAAGAGATCCAGCAGCATCATTCATTTGTGGCTCTTCGGCTGTGGGAGCAGAGTCCAATCATTCATGCACTGAAAACTGGGCAGCCGGACGGCCTGGAGCAGGCATCAAGGATGTATTCAAATGCACTTAGAGGTGGAAATCAAGGAGTGAGAGCAATACAGGTGGCACCGTTGCGAAGCTTACCGTGTGCAGGAGAGGTCCAGCAGCAACTTTCAGTCCTGGCTCTTCGCCTGTCGGAGCGGAGTCCAAACATTCGTGGCCTGAAACCTGGGCAGCCGGCCAGCCTGGAGGAGGCATCAAGGATGTATTCAAATGCCCTTTGAGGTGGGAAAGCAAGGAGTGAGAGGAATACAGGTGGCACCTTTGCGAAGCTTTCTGTGTGCAGAACAGATCCAGCAGCGTGTTACAGCACTGGCTCTTCGCCTGTGGCAGCAGAGTGTAATCATTCGTGCACTGAAAACTGGGCGGCCGGACGGCCTGGAGCAGGCATCATGGATGTATTCAAATGCACTTTGAGGTGGGAAAGCAAGGAGTGAGAGCAATACAGGTGGCACCGTTGCGCAGTTTACCGCGTGCAGAAGAGGTCCAGCAGCATCTTTCAGTCCTGGCTCTTCGCCTGTGGGAGCAGAGTCCAATCATTCGTGCACTGAAAACTGGGCAGCCGGCCAGCCTGGAGCAGGCATCAAGGATGTATTCAAATGCCCTTGGAGGTGGGAAAGCAAGGAGTGAGAGCAATACAGGTGGCACCGTTGCAAAGCTTTCTGTGTGCAGAAGAGCTCTAGCAGCATCTTTCAGTCCTGGCTCTTCGCCTGTGGGAGCAGAGTCCAATCATTAGTGCACTGAAAACTGGGCAGCCGGACAGCCTCTAGCAGGCATCATGGATGCATACAAATGCACTTTGAGGTGGGAAAACAAGGAGTGAGAGCAATACAGGTGGCACCGTTGCGAAGCTTACCGTGTGCAGGAGAGGTCCAGCAGCAACTTTCAGTCCTGGCTCTTCGCCTGTCGGAGCGGAGTCCAAACATTCGTGGCCTGAAACCTGGGCAGCCGGCCAGCCTGGAGGAGGCATCAAGGATGTATTCAAATGCCCTTTGAGGTGGGAAAGCAAGGAGTGAGAGGAATACAGGTGGCACCTTTGCGAAGCTTTCTGTGTGCAGAACAGATCCAGCAGCGTGTTACAGCACTGGCTCTTCGCCTGTGGCAGCAGAGTGTAATCATTCGTGCACTGAAAACTGGGCGGCCGGACGGCCTGGAGCAGGCATCATGGATGTATTCAAATGCACTTTGAGGTGGGAAAGCAAGGAGTGAGAGCAATACAGGTGGCACCGTTGCGCAGTTTACCGCGTGCAGAAGAGGTCCAGCAGCATCTTTCAGTCCTGGCTCTTCGCCTGTGGGAGCAGAGTCCAATCATTCGTGCACTGAAAACTGGGCAGCCGGCCAGCCTGGAGCAGGCATCAAGGATGTATTCAAATGCCCTTGGAGGTGGGAAAGCAAGGAGTGAGAGCAATACAGGTGGCACCGTTGCAAAGCTTTCTGTGTGCAGAAGAGCTCTAGCAGCATCTTTCAGTCCTGGCTCTTCGCCTGTGGGAGCAGAGTCCAATCATTCGTGCACTGAAAACTGGGCAGCCGGACAGCCTCTAGCAGGCATCATGGATGCATACAAATGCACTTTGAGGCGGGAAAACAAGGAGTGAGAGCAATACAGGTGGCACCTTTGCGAAGCTTGCCATGTGCAGAAGAGATCCAGCAGCATCTTTCAGTCCTGGCTCTTCGCCTGTGGGAGCAGAGTGCAATCATTCGTGCACTGAAAACTGGGCAGCCGGACGGCCTGGAGCAGACATCAAGGATGTATTCAAATGAACTTTGAGGTGGGAAAACAAGGAGTGAGAGCAATACAGGTGGCACCGTTCCGAAGCTTTCTGTGTGCAGGAGAGGTCCAGCAGAATCTTTCAGTCCCTTCGCCTGTGGCAGGAGAGTCCAATCATTCGTGCACTGAAAACTGGGCAGCCGGACGGCCTGGAGCAGGCATCAAGGATGTATTCAAATGCACTTTGAGGTGGGAAACAAGGAGTGAGACCAATGCAGGTGGCACCGTTGCGAAGCTTACAGCGTGCAGAACAGATCCAGCAGCATGTTTTAGCACTGGCTCTTCGCCTGTGGCAGCTGAGTCCAATCATTCGTGCACTGAAAACTGGGCAGCCGGACGGCCTGGAGCAGGCATCAAGGATGTATTCAAATGCACTTGGAGGTTGGAAACAAGGAGTGAGGCCAATGCAGGTGGCAACTTTGCAAAGCTTCCCATGTGCAGAAGAGGTCCAGCAGCACTTTTCATTCCTGGCCCTTTCCCTGTGGAAGCAGAGTGCAATCATTCGTGCACTGACAACTGGGCAGCCGGACGGCATGGAGCAGGCATCAAGGATGTATTCAAATGCACTTTGAGGAGGGAAACAAGGAGTGAGACCAATGCAGGTGGCACCGTTGCGAAGCTTACCGTATGCAGAAGAGATCCAGCAGCATCTTTCAGTCCTGGCTCATCGCCTGTGGCAGGAGAGTCCAATCATTCGTGCACTGAAAACTGGGCAGAAGGACGGCCTGGAGCAGGCATCAGGGATGTATTCAAATGCACTTTGAGGTGGGAAAGCAAGGAGTGAGAGCAATACAGGTGGCACCGTTGCAAAGCTTTCTGTGTGCAGAAGAGGTCCAGCAGCATCTTCCAGTCCTGGCACTTCGCCTGTGGCAGCACAGTCCAATCATTCGTGCACTGAAAACTGGGCAGCAGGACGGCCTGGAGCAGGCATCAAGGATGTATTCAAATGCACTTTGAGGTGGGAAAGCAAGGAGTGAGTGCAATACGGGTGGCACCTTTGCGAAGCTTACCATGTGCAGAAGAGATCCAGCAGCATCATTCATTTGTGGCTCTTCGCCTGTGGGAGCAGAGTCCAATCATTCGTGCACCGAAAACTGGGCAGCCGGACGGCTTGGGGCAGCCATCAAGGATGTATTCAAATGCACTTTGAGGTGGGAAAGAAATGACTGAGAGCAATACAGGTGGCACCGTTGCGAAGCATACCGTGTGCAGGAGAGGTCCACCAGCCTCTTTCAGTCCTGGGTCTTCGCCTGTGGGAGCAGAGTGCAATCATTCGTGCACTGAAAACTGGGCAGCTGGACTTCCTGGAGGTGGCATCAAGGATGTATTCAAATGCCCTTTGAGGTGGGAAAGCAAGGAGTGAGAGCAATACAGGTGGCAACTTTGCAAAGCTTACCATGCGCAGAAGAGGTCCAGCAGCACTTTTCATTCCTGGCCCTTTCCCTGTGGAAGCAGGAGAGTGCAATCATTCTTGCACTGAAAAATTGGGCGGCCGGACGGCCTGGAGCAGGCATCAAGGATGTATTCAAATGCCCTTTGAGGTGGGAAAGCAACGAGTGAGAGCAATACAGGTGGCACCGTTGCGAAGCTTACCGTGTGCAGGAGAGGTCCAGCAGCAACTTTCAGTCCTGGCTCTTCGCCTGTCGGAGCGGAGTCCAAACATTCCTGCCCTGAAACCTGGGCAGCCGGCGGGCCTGGAGCAGGCATCAAGGATGTATTCAAATGCCCTTTGAGGTGGGAAAGCAAGGAGTGAGAGCAATACAGGTGGCACCGTTCCGAAGTTTTCCGCGTGTAGAAGAGGTCCAGCAGCATCTTTCAGTCCTGGCTCTTCGCCTGTGGCAGGAGAGTGCAATCATTCGTGCACTGAAAACTGGGCAGCCGGACGGCCTGGAGCAGGCATCATGGATGTATTCAAATGCGCTTTGAGGTGGGAAATCAAGGAGTGAGAGCAATACAGGTGGCACCGTTGCGAAGTTTACCGCGTGCAGAAGAGGTCCAGCAGCATCTTTCAGTCCTGGCACTTCGCCTGTGGGAGCAGAGTGCAATCATTCGTGCACTGAAAACTTGGCAGCCGGCCAGCCTGGAGCAGGCATAAAGGATGTATTCAAATGCCCTTTGAGGTGGGAAAGCAAGGAGTGAGAGCAATACAGGTGGCACCGTTGCAAACCTTTCTGTGTGCAGAAGAGGTCCAGCAGCATCTTTCAGTCCTGGCACTTCGCCTGTGGCAGCACAGTAAAATCATTCGTGCACTGAAAACTGGGTAGCAGGACGGCCTGGAGCAGGCATCAAGGATGTATTCAAATGCCTTTTGAGGTGGGAAAGCAAGGAGTGAGTGCAATAAAGGTGGCACCTTTGCGAAGCTTACCATGTGCAGAGGAGATCCAGCAGCATCATTCATTTGTGGCTCTTTGCCTGTGGGAGCAGAGTCCAATCATTCGTGCACCGAAAACTGGGCAGCCGGACGGCCTGGGGCAGCCATCAAGGATGTATTCAAATGCACTTTGAGGTGGGAAAGAAATGACTGAGAGCAATACAGGTGGCATCGTTGCGAAGCTTACCGTGTGCAGGAGAGGTCCAGCAGCCTCTTTCAGTCCTGTGTCTTCGCCTGTGGCCGCAGAGTGCAATCATTCGTGCACTGAAAACTGGGCAGCCGGACGGCCTGGAGCAGGCATCATGGATGTATTCAAATGCACTTTGAGGTGGGAAAGCAAGGACTGAGAGCAATACAGGTGGCACCGTTGCAGACCTTACCGTGTCCAGAACAGATCCAGCAGCATGTTTCAGTCCTGGCTCTTCGCCTGTGGGAGCAGAGTCCAATCATTCGTGCACTGAAAACTGGGCAGCCGGACGGCCTGTAGCAGGCATCAAGGATGTATTCAAATGCACTTTGAGGTGGGAAACAAGGAGTGAGACCAATGCAGGTGGCACCGTTGCGAAGCTTACCGTGTGCAGAACAGATCCAGCAGCATGTTTTAGCACTGGGTCTTCGCCTGTGGTAGGAGAGTCCAATCATTCGTGCACTGAAAACTGGGCAGCCGGACGGCCTGGAGCAGGCATCAAGGATGTATTCAAATGCACTTTGAGGTTGGAAACAAGGAGTGAGACAAATGCAGGTGGCAACTTTGCAAAGCTTACCATGTGCAGAGGAGGTCCAGCAGCACTTTTCATTCCTGGCCCTTTCCCTGTGGAAGCAAAGTCCAATCATTCGTGCACTGAAAACTGGGCGGCCGGACGGCCTGGAGCAGGCATCAAGGATATATTCAAATGCCCTTTGAGGTGGGAAATCAAGGAGTGAGAGCAATACAGGTGGCACCGTTGCAAAGCTTACCGTATGCAGAAGAGATCCAGCAGCATCTTTGAGTCCTGGCTCTTCGCCTGTGGGAGCAGAGTCCAATCATTCGTGCACTGAAAATTGGGCAGCCGGACGGCCTGGAGCAGGCATCAAGGATGTATTCAAATGCACTTTGAGGTGGGAAAGCAAGGAGTGAGACAAATACAGGCGGCACCTTTGCGAAGCTTGCCATGTGCAGAAGAGATCCAGCAGCATCATTCATTTGTGGCTCTTCGGCTGTGGGAGCAGAGTCCAATCATTCATGCACTGAAAACTGGGCAGCCGGACGGCCTGGAGCAGGCATCAAGGATGTATTCAAATGCCCTTTGAGGTGGGAAAGCAAGGAGTGAGAGGAATACAGGTGGCACCTTTGCGAAGCTTTCTGTGTGCAGAACAGATCCAGCAGCGTGTTACAGCACTGGCTCTTCGCCTGTGGCAGCAGAGTGTAATCATTCGTGCACTGAAAACTGGGCGGCCGGACGGCCTGGAGCAGGCATCATGGATGTATTCAAATGCACTTTGAGGTGGGAAAGCAAGGAGTGAGAGCAATACAGGTGGCACCGTTGCGCAGTTTACCGCGTGCAGAAGAGGTCCAGCAGCATCTTTCAGTCCTGGCTCTTCGCCTGTGGGAGCAGAGTCCAATCATTCGTGCACTGAAAACTGGGCAGCCGGCCAGCCTGGAGCAGGCATCAAGGATGTATTCAAATGCCCTTGGAGGTGGGAAAGCAAGGAGTGAGAGCAATACAGGTGGCACCGTTGCAAAGCTTTCTGTGTGCAGAAGAGCTCTAGCAGCATCTTTCAGTCCTGGCTCTTCGCCTGTGGGAGCAGAGTCCAATCATTAGTGCACTGAAAACTGGGCAGCCGGACAGCCTCTAGCAGGCATCATGGATGCATACAAATGCACTTTGAGGTGGGAAAACAAGGAGTGAGAGCAATACAGGTGGCACCGTTGCGAAGCTTACCGTGTGCAGGAGAGGTCCAGCAGCAACTTTCAGTCCTGGCTCTTCGCCTGTCGGAGCGGAGTCCAAACATTCGTGGCCTGAAACCTGGGCAGCCGGCCAGCCTGGAGGAGGCATCAAGGATGTATTCAAATGCCCTTTGAGGTGGGAAAGCAAGGAGTGAGAGGAATACAGGTGGCACCTTTGCGAAGCTTTCTGTGTGCAGAACAGATCCAGCAGCGTGTTACAGCACTGGCTCTTCGCCTGTGGCAGCAGAGTGTAATCATTCGTGCACTGAAAACTGGGCGGCCGGACGGCCTGGAGCAGGCATCATGGATGTATTCAAATGCACTTTGAGGTGGGAAAGCAAGGAGTGAGAGCAATACAGGTGGCACCGTTGCGCAGTTTACCGCGTGCAGAAGAGGTCCAGCAGCATCTTTCAGTCCTGGCTCTTCGCCTGTGGGAGCAGAGTCCAATCATTCGTGCACTGAAAACTGGGCAGCCGGCCAGCCTGGAGCAGGCATCAAGGATGTATTCAAATGCCCTTGGAGGTGGGAAAGCAAGGAGTGAGAGCAATACAGGTGGCACCGTTGCAAAGCTTTCTGTGTGCAGAAGAGCTCTAGCAGCATCTTTCAGTCCTGGCTCTTCGCCTGTGGGAGCAGAGTCCAATCATTCGTGCACTGAAAACTGGGCAGCCGGACAGCCTCTAGCAGGCATCATGGATGCATACAAATGCACTTTGAGGTGGGAAAACAAGGAGTGAGAGCAATACAGGTGGCACCTTTGCGAAGCTTGCCATGTGCAGAAGAGATCCAGCAGCATCTTTCAGTCCTGGCTCTTCGCCTGTGGGAGCAGAGTGCAATCATTCGTGCACTGAAAACTGGGCAGCCGGACGGCCTGGAGCAGACATCAAGGATGTATTCAAATGAACTTTGAGGTGGGAAAACAAGGAGTGAGAGCAATACAGGTGGCACCGTTCCGAAGCTTTCTGTGTGCAGGAGAGGTCCAGCAGAATCTTTCAGTCCCTTCGCCTGTGGCAGGAGAGTCCAATCATTCGTGCACTGAAAACTGGGCAGCCGGACGGCCTGGAGCAGGCATCAAGGATGTATTCAAATGCACTTTGAGGTGGGAAACAAGGAGTGAGACCAATGCAGGTGGCACCGTTGCGAAGCTTACAGCGTGCATAACAGATCCAGCAGCATGTTTTAGCACTGGCTCTTCGCCTGTGGCAGCTGAGTCCAATCATTCGTGCACTGAAAACTGGGCAGCCGGACGGCCTGGAGCAGGCATCAAGGATGTATTCAAATGCACTTGGAGGTTGGAAACAAGGAGTGAGGCCAATGCAGGTGGCAACTTTGCAAAGCTTCCCATGTGCAGAAGAGGTCCAGCAGCACTTTTCATTCCTGGCCCTTTCCCTGTGGAAGCAGAGTGCAATCATTCGTGCACTGACAACTGGGCAGCCGGACGGCATGGAGCAGGCATCAAGGATGTATTCAAATGCACTTTGAGGAGGGAAACAAGGAGTGAGACCAATGCAGGTGGCACCGTTGCGAAGCTTACCGTATGCAGAAGAGATCCAGCAGCATCTTTCAGTCCTGGCTCATCGCCTGTGGCAGGAGAGTCCAATCATTCGTGCACTGAAAACTGGGCAGAAGGACGGCCTGGAGCAGGCATCAGGGATGTATTCAAATGCACTTTGAGGTGGGAAAGCAAGGAGTGAGAGCAATACAGGTGGCACCGTTGCAAAGCTTTCTGTGTGCAGAAGAGGTCCAGCAGCATCTTCCAGTCCTGGCACTTCGCCTGTGGGAGCAGAGTCCAATCATTCGTGCACTGAAAACTGGGCAGCAGGACGGCCTGGAGCAGGCATCAAGGATGTATTCAAATGCACTTTGAGGTGGGAAAGCAAGGAGTGAGTGCAATACGGGTGGCACCTTTGCGAAGCTTACCATGTGCAGAAGAGATCCAGCAGCATCATTCATTTGTGGCTCTTCGCCTGTGGGAGCAGAGTCCAATCATTCGTGCACCGAAAACTGGGCAGCCGGACGGCTTGGGGCAGCCATCAAGGATGTATTCAAATGCACTTTGAGGTGGGAAAGAAATGACTGAGAGCAATACAGGTGGCACCGTTGCGAAGCATACCGTGTGCAGGAGAGGTCCACCAGCCTCTTTCAGTCCTGGGTCTTCGCCTGTGGGAGCAGAGTGCAATCATTCGTGCACTGAAAACTGGGCAGCTGGACTTCCTGGAGGTGGCATCAAGGATGTATTCAAATGCCCTTTGAGGTGGGAAAGCAAGGAGTGAGAGCAATACAGGTGGCAACTTTGCAAAGCTTACCATGCGCAGAAGAGGTCCAGCAGCACTTTTCATTCCTGGCCCTTTCCCTGTGGAAGCAGGAGAGTGCAATCATTCTTGCACTGAAAAATTGGGCGGCCGGACGGCCTGGAGCAGGCATCAAGGATGTATTCAAATGCCCTTTGAGGTGGGAAAGCAACGAGTGAGAGCAATACAGGTGGCACCGTTGCGAAGCTTACCGTGTGCAGGAGAGGTCCAGCAGCAACTTTCAGTCCTGGCTCTTCGCCTGTCGGAGCGGAGTCCAAACATTCCTGCCCTGAAACCTGGGCAGCCGGCGGGCCTGGAGCAGGCATCAAGGATGTATTCAAATGCCCTTTGAGGTGGGAAAGCAAGGAGTGAGAGCAATACAGGTGGCACCGTTCCGAAGTTTTCCGCGTGTAGAAGAGGTCCAGCAGCATCTTTCAGTCCTGGCTCTTCGCCTGTGGCAGGAGAGTGCAATCATTCGTGCACTGAAAACTGGGCAGCCGGACGGCCTGGAGCAGGCATCATGGATGTATTCAAATGCGCTTTGAGGTGGGAAATCAAGGAGTGAGAGCAATACAGGTGGCACCGTTGCGAAGTTTACCGCGTGCAGAAGAGGTCCAGCAGCATCTTTCAGTCCTGGCACTTCGCCTGTGGGAGCAGAGTGCAATCATTCGTACACTGAAAACTTGGCAGCCGGCCAGCCTGGAGCAGGCATAAAGGATGTATTCAAATGCCCTTTGAGGTGGGAAAGCAAGGAGTGAGAGCAATACAGGTGGCACCGTTGCAAACCTTTCTGTGTGCAGAAGAGGTCCAGCAGCATCTTTCAGTCCTGGCACTTCGCCTGTGGCAGCACAGTAAAATCATTCGTGCACTGAAAACTGGGTAGCAGGACGGCCTGGAGCAGGCATCAAGGATGTATTCAAATGCCTTTTGAGGTGGGAAAGCAAGGAGTGAGTGCAATAAAGGTGGCACCTTTGCGAAGCTTACCATGTGCAGAGGAGATCCAGCAGCATCATTCATTTGTGGCTCTTTGCCTGTGGGAGCAGAGTCCAATCATTCGTGCACCGAAAACTGGGCAGCCGGACGGCCTGGGGCAGCCATCAAGGATGTATTCAAATGCACTTTGAGGTGGGAAAGAAATGACTGAGAGCAATACAGGTGGCATCGTTGCGAAGCTTACCGTGTGCAGGAGAGGTCCAGCAGCCTCTTTCAGTCCTGTGTCTTCGCCTGTGGCCGCAGAGTGCAATCATTCGTGCACTGAAAACTGGGCAGCCGGACGGCCTGGAGCAGGCATCATGGATGTATTCAAATGCACTTTGAGGTGGGAAAGCAAGGACTGAGAGCAATACAGGTGGCACCGTTGCAGACCTTACCGTGTGCAGAACAGATCCAGCAGCATGTTTCAGTCCTGGCTCTTCGCCTGTGGCAGCAGAGTCCAATCATTCGTGCACTGAAAACTGGGCAGCCGGACGGCCTGTAGCAGGCATCAAGGATGTATTCAAATGCACTTTGAGGTGGGAAACAAGGAGTGAGACCAATGCAGGTGGCACCGTTGCGAAGCTTACCGTGTGCAGAACAGATCCAGCAGCATGTTTTAGCACTGGGTCTTCGCCTGTGGTAGGAGAGTCCAATCATTCGTGCACTGAAAACTGGGCAGCCGGACGGCCTGGAGGAGGCATCAAGGATGTATTCAAATGCACTTTGAGGTTGGAAACAAGGAGTGAGACCAATGCAGGTGGCAACTTTGCAAAGCTTACCATGTGCAGAGGAGGTCCAGCAGCACTTTTCATTCCTGGCCCTTTCCCTGTGGAAGCAGAGTCCAATCATTCGTGCACTGAAAACTGGGCGGCCGGACGGCCTGGAGCAGGCATCAAGGATATATTTAAATGCCCTTTGAGGTGGGAAATCAAGGAGTGAGAGCAATACAGGTGGCACCGTTGCAAAGCTTACCGTATGCAGAAGAGATCCAGCAGCATCTTTGAGTCCTGGCTCTTCGCCTGTGGGAGCAGAGTCCAATCATTCGTGCACTGAAAATTGGGCAGCCGGACGGCCTGGAGCAGGCATCAAGGATGTATTCAAATGCACTTTGAGGTGGGAAAGCAAGGAGTGAGACAAATACAGGCGGCACCTTTGCGAAGCTTGCCATGTGCAGAAGAGATCCAGCAGCATCATTCATTTGTGGCTCTTCGGCTGTGGGAGCAGAGTCCAATCATTCATGCACTGAAAACTGGGCAGCCGGACGGCCTGGAGCAGGCATCAAGGATGTATTCAAATGCACTTAGAGGTGGAAATCAAGGAGTGAGAGCAATACAGGTGGCACCGTTGCGAAGCTTACCGTGTGCAGGAGAGGTCCAGCAGCAACTTTCAGTCCTGGCTCTTCGCCTGTCGGAGCGGAGTCCAAACATTCGTGGCCTGAAACCTGGGCAGCCGGCCAGCCTGGAGGAGGCATCAAGGATGTATTCAAATGCCCTTGGAGGTGGGAAAGCAAGGAGTGAGAGGAATACAGGTGGCACCTTTGCGAAGCTTTCTGTGTGCAGAACAGATCCAGCAGCGTGTTACAGCACTGGCTCTTCGCCTGCGGCAGCAGAGTGTAATCATTCGTGCACTGAAAACTGGGCGGCCGGACGGCCTGGAGCAGGCATCATGGATGTATTCAAATGCACTTTGAGGTGGGAAAGCAAGGAGTGAGAGCAATACAGGTGGCACCGTTGCGCAGTTTACCGCGTGCAGAAGAGGTCCAGCAGCATCTTTCAGTCCTGGCTCTTCGCCTGTGGGAGCAGAGTCCAATCATTCGTGCACTGAAAACTGGGCAGCCGGCCAGCCTGGAGCAGGCATCAAGGATGTATTCAAATGCCCTTGGAGGTGGGAAAGCAAGGAGTGAGAGCAATACAGGTGGCACCGTTGCAAAGCTTTCTGTGTGCAGAAGAGCTCTAGCAGCATCTTTCAGTCCTGGCTCTTCGCCTGTGGGAGCAGAGTCCAATCATTCGTGCACTGAAAACTGGGCAGCCGGACAGCCTCTAGCAGGCATCATGGATGCATACAAATGCACTTTGAGGTGGGAAAACAAGGAGTGAGAGCAATACAGGTGGCACCGTTGCGAAGCTTACCGTGTGCAGGAGAGGTCCAGCAGCATCTTTCAGTCCTGGCTCTTCGCCTGTCGGAGCGGCGTCCAAACATTCGTGGCCTGAAACCTGGGCAGCCGGCCAGCCTGGAGGAGGCATCAAGGATGTATTCAAATGCCCTTTGAGGTGGGAAAGCAAGGAGTGAGAGGAATACAGGTGGCACCTTTGCGAAGCTTTCTCTGTGCAGAACAGATCCAGCAGCGTGTTACAGCACTGGCTCTTCGCCTGTGGCAGCAGAGTGTAATCATTCGTGCACTGAAAACTGGGCGGCCGGACGGCCTGGAGCAGGCATCATGGATGTATTCAAATGCACTTTGAGGTGGGAAAGCAAGGAGTGAGAGCAATACAGGTGGCACCGTTGCGCAGTTTACCGCGTGCAGAAGAGGTCCAGCAGCATCTTTCAGTCCTGGCTCTTCGCCTGTGGGAGCAGAGTCCAATCATTCGTGCACTGAAAACTGGGCAGCCGGCCAGCCTGGAGCAGGCATCAAGGATGTATTCAAATGCCCTTGGAGGTGGGAAAGCAAGGAGTGAGAGCAATACAGGTGGCACCGTTGCAAAGCTTTCTGTGTGCAGAAGAGCTCTAGCAGCATCTTTCAGTCCTGGCTCTTCGCCTGTGGGAGCAGAGTCCAATCATTCGTGCACTGAAAACTGGGCAGCCGGACAGCCTCTAGCAGGCATCATGGATGCATACAAATGCACTTTGAGGTGGGAAAACAAGGAGTGAGAGCAATACAGGTGGCACCTTTGCGAAGCTTGCCATGTGCAGAAGAGATCCAGCAGCATCTTTCAGTCCTGGCTCTTCGCCTGTGGGAGCAGAGTGCAATCATTCGTGCACTGAAAACTGGGCAGCCGGACGGCCTGGAGCAGACATCAAGGATGTATTCAAATGAACTTTGAGGTGGGAAAACAAGGAGTGAGAGCAATACAGGTGGCACCGTTCCGAAGCTTTCTGTGTGCAGGAGAGGTCCAGCAGAATCTTTCAGTCCCTTCGCCTGTGGCAGGAGAGTCCAATCATTCGTGCACTGAAAACTGGGCAGCCGGACGGCCTGGAGCAGGCATCAAGGATGTATTCAAATGCACTTTGAGGTGGGAAACAAGGAGTGAGACCAATGCAGGTGGCACCGTTGCGAAGCTTACAGCGTGCAGAACAGATCCAGCAGCATGTTTTAGCACTGGCTCTTCGCCTGTGGCAGCTGAGTCCAATCATTCGTGCACTGAAAACTGGGCAGCCGGACGGCCTGGAGCAGGCATCAAGGATGTATTCAAATGCACTTGGAGGTTGGAAACAAGGAGTGAGGCCAATGCAGGTGGCAACTTTGCAAAGCTTACCATGTGCAGAAGAGCTCCAGCAGCACTTTTCATTCCTGGCCCTTTCCCTGTGGAAGCAGAGTGCAATCATTCGTGCACTGACAACTGGGCAGCCGGACGGCATGGAGCAGGCATCAAGGATGTATTCAAATGCACTTTGAGGAGGGAAACAAGGAGTGAGACCAATGCAGGTGGCACCGTTGCGAAGCTTACCGTATGCAGAAGAGATCCAGCAGCATCTTTCAGTCCTGGCTCATCGCCTGTGGCAGGAGAGTCCAATCATTCGTGCACTGAAAACTGGGCAGAAGGACGGCCTGGAGCAGGCATCAGGGATGTATTCAAATGCACTTTGAGGTGGGAAAGCAAGGAGTGAGAGCAATACAGGTGGCACCGTTGCAAAGCTTTCTGTGTGCAGAAGAGGTCCAGCAGCATCTTCCAGTCCTGGCACTTCGCCTGTGGCAGCACAGTCCAATCATTCGTGCACTGAAAACTGGGCAGCAGGACGGCCTGGAGCAGGCATCAAGGATGTATTCAAATGCACTTTGAGGTGGGAAAGCAAGGAGTGAGTGCAATACGGGTGGCACCTTTGCGAAGCTTACCATGTGCAGAAGAGATCCAGCAGCATCATTCATTTGTGGCTCTTCGCCTGTGGGAGCAGAGTCCAATCATTCGTGCACCGAAAACTGGGCAGCCGGACGGCTTGGGGCAGCCATCAAGGATGTATTCAAATGCACTTTGAGGTGGGAAAGAAATGACTGAGAGCAATACAGGTGGCACCGTTGCGAAGCATACCGTGTGCAGGAGAGGTCCACCAGCCTCTTTCAGTCCTGGGTCTTCGCCTGTGGGAGCAGAGTGCAATCATTCGTGCACTGAAAACTGGGCAGCTGGACTTCCTGGAGGTGGCATCAAGGATGTATTCAAATGCCCTTTGAGGTGGGAAAGCAAGGAGTGAGAGCAATACAGGTGGCAACTTTGCAAAGCTTACCATGCGCAGAAGAGGTCCAGCAGCACTTTTCATTCCTGGCCCTTTCCCTGTGGAAGCAGGAGAGTGCAATCATTCTTGCACTGAAAAATTGGGCGGCCGGACGGCCTGGAGCAGGCATCAAGGATGTATTCAAATGCCCTTTGAGGTGGGAAAGCAACGAGTGAGAGCAATACAGGTGGCACCGTTGCGAAGCTTACCGTGTGCAGGAGAGGTCCAGCAGCAACTTTCAGTCCTGGCTCTTCGCCTGTCGGAGCGGAGTCCAAACATTCCTGCCCTGAAACCTGGGCAGCCGGCGGGCCTGGAGCAGGCATCAAGGATGTATTCAAATGCCCTTTGAGGTGGGAAAGCAAGGAGTGAGAGCAATACAGGTGGCACCGTTCCGAAGTTTTCCGCGTGTAGAAGAGGTCCAGCAGCATCTTTCAGTCCTGGCTCTTCGCCTGTGGGAGCAAAGTCCAATCATTCGTGCACTGAAAACTGGGCAGCCGGACGGCCTGGAGCAAGCATCAAGGATGTATTCAAATGCACTTTGAGGTGGGAAATCAAGGAGTGAGAGCAATACAGGTGGCACCGTTGCGAACTTTACCGGGTGCAGAAGAGGTCCAGCAGCATCTTTCTCTCCTGGCTCTTCGCCTGTGGGAGCAGAGTCCAATCATTCGTGCACTGAAAACTGGGCAGCCGGACGGCCTGGAGCCGGCATCAAGGATGTATTCAAATGCACTTTGAGGTGGGAAAGCAAGGAGTGAGAGCAATACAGGTGGCGCCGTTTCAAAGCTTTCTCTGTGCAGAAGAGGTCCGGCAGCATCTTTCAGTCCTGGCTCTTCGCCTGTGGGAGCAGAGTGCAATCATTCGTGCACTGAAAACTGGGCAGCCGGACAGCCTCTAGCAGGCATCATGGATGTATTCAAATGCTCTTTGAGGTGGGAAAGCAAGGAGTGAGAGCAATACAGGTGGCACCTTTGCGAAGCTTGCCATGTGCAGAAGAGATCCAGCAGCATCTTTCAGTCCTGGCTCTTCGCCTGTGGGAGCAGAGTCCAATCATTCGTGCACTGAAAACTGGGCAGCCGGAGGGCCTGGAGCCGGCATCAAGGATGTATTCAAATGCACTTTGAGGTGGGAAAACAAGGAGTGAGAGCAATACAGGTGGTACCGTTCCGAAGTTTTCCGCGTGCAGAAGAGGTCCAGCACCATCTTTCAGTCCTGGCTCTTCGCCTGTGGGAGCAGAGCCCAATCATACGTGCACTGAAAACTGGGCAGCCGGATGGCCTGGAGCAGGCATCAAGGATGTATTCAAATGCACTTTGAGGTGGGAAACAAGGAGTGAGACCAATGCAGGTGGCACCGTTGCGAAGCTTACAGTGTGCAGAACAGATCCAGCAGCATGTTTTAGCACTGGCCCTTCGCCTGTGGCAGCTGAGTCCAATCATTCGTGCACTGAAAACTGGGCAGCCGGACGGCCTGGAGCAGGCATCAAGGATGTATTCAAATGCACTTTGAGGTGGGAAACAAGGACTGAGACCAATGCAGGTGGCAACTTTGCAAAGCTTACCATGTGCAGAAGAGGTCCAGCAGCACTTTTCATTCCTGGCCCTTTCCCTGTGGAAGCAGAGTGCAATCATTCGTGCACTGACAACTGGGCAGGCAGACGGCATGGAGCAGGCATCAAGGATGTATTCAAATGCACTTTGAGTTGGGAAACAAGGAGTGAGACCAATGCAGGTGGCACCGTTGCGAAGCTTACCGTATGCAGAAGAGATCCAGCAGCATCTTTCAGTCCTGGCTCTTCGCCTGTGGCAGGAGAGTCCAATCATTTGAGCACTGAAAACTGGGCAGCCGGACGGCCTGGAGCAGGCATCAAGGATGTATTCAAATGCACTTTGAGGTGGGAAAGCAAGGAGTGAGAGCAATACAGGTGGCACCGTTCCGAAGTTTACCGCGTGCAGAAGAGGTCCAGCAGCATCTTTCAGTCCTGGCACTTCGCCTGTGGGAGCAGAGTGCAATCATTCGTGCACTGAAAACTTGGCAGCCGGCCAGCCTGGAGCAGGCATAAAGGATGTATTCAAATGCCCTTTGAGGTGGGAAAGCAAGGAGTGAGAGCAATACAGGTGGCACCGTTGCAAACCTTTCTGTGTGCAGAAGAGGTCCAGCAGCATCTTTCAGTCCTGGCACTTCGCCTGTGGCAGCACAGTCCAATCATTCGTGCACTGAAAACTGGGCAGCAGGACGGCCTGGAGCAGGCATCAAGGATGTATTCAAATGCCTTTTGAGGTGGGAAAGCAAGGAGTGAGTGCAATAAAGGTGGCACCTTTGCGAAGCTTACCATGTGCAGAGGAGATCCAGCAGCATCATTCATTTGTGGCTCTTTGCCTGTGGGAGCAGAGTCCAATCATTCGTGCACCGAAAACTGGGCAGCCGGACGGCCTGGGGCAGCCATCAAGGATGTATTCAAATGCACTTTGAGGTGGGAAAGAAATGACTGAGAGCAATACAGGTGGCACCGTTGCGAAGCTTACCGTGTGCAGGAGAGGTCCAGCAGCCTCTTTCAGTCCTGGCTCTTCGCCTGTGGCCGCAGAGTGCAATCATTCGTGCACTGAAAACTGGGCAGCCGGACGGCCTGGAGCAGGCATCATGGATGTATTCAAATGCACTTTGAGGTGGGAAAGCAAGGAGTGAGAGCAATACAGGTGGCACCGTTGCGCAGTTTACCGCGTGCAGAAGAGGTCCAGCAGCATCTTTCAGTCCTGGCTCTTCGCCTGTGGGAGCAGAGTCCAATCATTCGTGCACTGAAAACTGGGCAGCCGGCCAGCCTGGAGCAGGCATCAAGGATGTATTCAAATGCCCTTGGAGGTGGGAAAGCAAGGAGTGAGAGCAATACAGGTGGCACCGTTGCAAAGCTTTCTGTGTGCAGAAGAGCTCTAGCAGCATCTTTCAGTCCTGGCTCTTCGCCTGTGGGAGCAGAGTGCAATCATTCGTGCACTGAAAACTGGGCAGCCGGACGGCCTGGAGCAGACATCAAGGATGTATTCAAATGAACTTTGAGGTGGGAAAACAAGGAGTGAGAGCAATACAGGTGGCACCGTTCCGAAGCTTTCTGTGTGCAGGAGAGGTCCAGCAGAATCTTTCAGTCCCTTCGCCTGTGGCAGGAGAGTCCAATCATTCGTGCACTGAAAACTGGGCAGCCGGACGGCCTGGAGCAGGCATCAAGGATGTATTCAAATGCACTTTGAGGTGGGAAACAAGGAGTGAGACCAATGCAGGTGGCACCGTTGCGAAGCTTACAGCGTGCAGAACAGATCCAGCAGCATGTTTTAGCACTGGCTCTTCGCCTGTGGCAGCTGAGTCCAATCATTCGTGCACTGAAAACTGGGCAGCCGGACGGCCTGGAGCAGGCATCAAGGATGTATTCAAATGCACTTTGAGGTGGGAAACAAGGAGTGAGGCCAATGCAGGTGGCAACTTTGCAAAGCTTCCCATGTGCAGAAGAGGTCCAGCAGCACTTTTCATTCCTGGCCCTTTCCCTGTGGAAGCAGAGTGCAATCATTCGTGCACTGACAACTGGGCAGCCGGACGGCATGGAGCAGGCATCAAGGATGTATTCAAATGCACTTTGAGGAGGGAAACAAGGAGTGAGACCAATGCAGGTGGCACCGTTGCGAAGCTTACCGTATGCAGAAGAGATCCAGCAGCATCTTTCAGTCCTGGCTCATCGCCTGTGGCAGGAGAGTCCAATCATTCGTGCACTGAAAACTGGGCAGAAGGACGGCCTGGAGCAGGCATCAGGGATGTATTCAAATGCACTTTGAGGTGGGAAAGCAAGGAGTGAGAGCAATACAGGTGGCACCGTTGCAAAGCTTTCTGTGTGCAGAAGAGGTCCAGCAGCATCTTCCAGTCCTGGCACTTCGCCTGTGGCAGCACAGTCCAATCATTCGTGCACTGAAAACTGGGCAGCAGGACGGCCTGGAGCAGGCATCAAGGATGTATTCAAATGCACTTTGAGGTGGGAAAGCAAGGAGTGAGTGCAATACGGGTGGCACCTTTGCGAAGCTTACCATGTGCAGAAGAGATCCAGCAGCATCATTCATTTGTGGCTCTTCGCCTGTGGGAGCAGAGTCCAATCATTCGTGCACCGAAAACTGGGCAGCCGGACGGCTTGGGGCAGCCATCAAGGATGTATTCAAATGCACTTTGAGGTGGGAAAGAAATGACTGAGAGCAATACAGGTGGCACCGTTGCGAAGCATACCGTGTGCAGGAGAGGTCCACCAGCCTCTTTCAGTCCTGGGTCTTCGCCTGTGGGAGCAGAGTGCAATCATTCGTGCACTGAAAACTGGGCAGCTGGACTTCCTGGAGGTGGCATCAAGGATGTATTCAAATGCCCTTTGAGGTGGGAAAGCAAGGAGTGAGAGCAATACAGGTGGCACCGTTGCAAATCTTTCTGTGTGCAGCAGAGGTCCAGCAGCATCTTTCAGTCCTGGCTCTTCGCCTGTGGCAGGAGAGTGCAATCATTCGTGCACTGAAAACTGGGCAGAAGGACGGCCTGGAGCAGGCATCAGGGATGTATTCAAATGCGCTTTGAGGTGGGAAATCAAGGAGTGAGAGCAATACAGGTGGCACCGTTCCGAAGCTTTCTGTGTGCAGAAGAGGTCCAGCAGCATCTTTCAGTCCTGGCTCTTCGCCTGTGGGAGCAGAGTCCAATCATTCGTGCACTGAAAACTGGGCAGCCGGACGGCCTGGAGCAAGCATCAAGGATGTATTCAAATGCACTTTGAGGTGGGAAAGCAAGGAGTGAGAGCAATACAGGTGGCAACTTTGCAAAGCTTACCATGCGCAGAAGAGGTCCAGCAGCACTTTTCATTCCTGGCCCTTTCCCTGTGGAAGAAGGAGAGTGCAATCATTCTTGCACTGAAAAATTGGGCGGCCGGACGGCCTGGAGCAGGCATCAAGGATGTATTCAAATGCCCTTTGAGGTGGGAAAGCAACGAGTGAGAGCAATACAGGTGGCACCGTTGCGAAGCTTACCGTGTGCAGGAGAGGTCCAGCAGCAACTTTCAGTCCTGGCTCTTCGCCTGTCGGAGCGGAGTCCAAACATTCCTGCCCTGAAACCTGGGCAGCCGGCGGGCCTGGAGCAGGCATCAAGGATGTATTCAAATGCACTTTGAGGTGGGAAAGCAAGGAGTGAGAGCAATACAGGTGGCACCGTTCCGAAGTTTTCCGCGTGCAGAAGAGGTCCAGCAGCATCTTTCAGTCCTGGCTCTTCGCCTGTGGGAGCAGAGTCCAATCATTCGTGCACTGAAAACTGGGCAGCCGGACGGCCTGGAGCAAGCATCAAGGATGTATTCAAATGCACTTTGAGGTGGGAAAGCAAGGAGTGAGAGCAATACAGGTGGCACCGTTGCGCAGTTTACCGCGTGCAGAAGAGGTCCAGCAGCATCTTTCAGTCCTGGCTCTTCGCCTGTGGGAGCAGAGTCCAATCATTCGTGCACTGAAAACTGGGCAGCCGGCCAGCCTGGAGCAGGCATCAAGGATGTATTCAAATGCCCTTGGAGGTGGGAAAGCAAGGAGTGAGAGCAATACAGGTGGCACCGTTGCAAAGCTTTCTGTGTGCAGAAGAGCTCTAGCAGCATCTTTCAGTCCTGGCTCTTCGCCTGTGGGAGCAGAGTCCAATCATTCGTGCACTGAAAACTGGGCAGCCGGACAGCCTCTAGCAGGCATCATGGATGCATACAAATGCACTTTGAGGTGGGAAAACAAGGAGTGAGAGCAATACAGGTGGCACCTTTGCGAAGCTTGCCATGTGCAGAAGAGATCCAGCAGCATCTTTCAGTCCTGGCTCTTCGCCTGTGGGAGCAGAGTGCAATCATTCGTGCACTGAAAACTGGGCAGCCGGACGGCCTGGAGCAGACATCAAGGATGTATTCAAATGAACTTTGAGGTGGGAAAACAAGGAGTGAGAGCAATACAGGTGGCACCGTTCCGAAGCTTTCTGTGTGCAGGAGAGGTCCAGCAGAATCTTTCAGTCCCTTCGCCTGTGGCAGGAGAGTCCAATCATTCGTGCACTGAAAACTGGGCAGCCGGACGGCCTGGAGCAGGCATCAAGGATGTATTCAAATGCACTTTGAGGTGGGAAACAAGGAGTGAGACCAATGCAGGTGGCACCGTTGCGAAGCTTACAGCGTGCAGAACAGATCCAGCAGCATGTTTTAGCACTGGCTCTTCGCCTGTGGCAGCTGAGTCCAATCATTCGTGCACTGAAAACTGGGCAGCCGGACGGCCTGGAGCAGGCATCAAGGATGTATTCAAATGCACTTGGAGGTTGGAAACAAGGAGTGAGGCCAATGCAGGTGGCAACTTTGCAAAGCTTCCCATGTGCAGAAGAGGTCCAGCAGCACTTTTCATTCCTGGCCCTTTCCCTGTGGAAGCAGAGTGCAATCATTCGTGCACTGACAACTGGGCAGCCGGACGGCATGGAGCAGGCATCAAGGATGTATTCAAATGCACTTTGAGGAGGGAAACAAGGAGTGAGACCAATGCAGGTGGCACCGTTGCGAAGCTTACCGTATGCAGAAGAGATCCAGCAGCATCTTTCAGTCCTGGCTCATCGCCTGTGGCAGGAGAGTCCAATCATTCGTGCACTGAAAACTGGGCAGAAGGACGGCCTGGAGCAGGCATCAGGGATGTATTCAAATGCACTTTGAGGTGGGAAAGCAAGGAGTGAGAGCAATACAGGTGGCACCGTTGCAAAGCTTTCTGTGTGCAGAAGAGGTCCAGCAGCATCTTCCAGTCCTGGCACTTCGCCTGTGGCAGCACAGTCCAATCATTCGTGCACTGAAAACTGGGCAGCAGGACGGCCTGGAGCAGGCATCAAGGATGTATTCAAATGCACTTTGAGGTGGGAAAGCAAGGAGTGAGTGCAATACGGGTGGCACCTTTGCGAAGCTTACCATGTGCAGAAGAGATCCAGCAGCATCATTCATTTGTGGCTCTTCGCCTGTGGGAGCAGAGTCCAATCATTCGTGCACCGAAAACTGGGCAGCCGGACGGCTTTGGGCAGCCATCAAGGATGTATTCAAATGCACTTTGAGGTGGGAAAGAAATGACTGAGAGCAATACAGGTGGCACCGTTGCGAAGCATACCGTGTGCAGGAGAGGTCCACCAGCCTCTTTCAGTCCTGGGTCTTCGCCTGTGGGAGCAGAGTGCAATCATTCGTGCACTGAAAACTGGGCAGCTGGACTTCCTGGAGGTGGCATCAAGGATGTATTCAAATGCCCTTTGAGGTGGGAAAGCAAGGAGTGAGAGCAATACAGGTGGCACCGTTGCAAATCTTTCTGTGTGCAGCAGAGGTCCAGCAGCATCTTTCAGTCCTGGCTCTTCGCCTGTGGCAGGAGAGTGCAATCATTCGTGCACTGAAAACTGGGCAGAAGGACGGCCTGGAGCAGGCATCAGGGATGTATTCAAATGCGCTTTGAGGTGGGAAATCAAGGAGTGAGAGCAATACAGGTGGCACCGTTCCGAAGCTTTCTGTGTGCAGAAGAGGTCCAGCAGCATCTTTCAGTCCTGGCTCTTCGCCTGTGGGAGCAGAGTCCAATCATTCGTGCACTGAAAACTGGGCAGCCGGACGGCCTGGAGCAAGCATCAAGGATGTATTCAAATGCACTTTGAGGTGGGAAAGCAAGGAGTGAGAGCAATACAGGTGGCAACTTTGCAAAGCTTACCATGCGCAGAAGAGGTCCAGCAGCACTTTTCATTCCTGGCCCTTTCCCTGTGGAAGAAGGAGAGTCCAATCATTCTTGCACTGAAAAATTGGGCGGCCGGACGGCCTGGAGCAGGCATCAAGGATGTATTCAAATGCCCTTTGAGGTGGGAAAGCAACGAGTGAGAGCAATACAGGTGGCACCGTTGCGAAGCTTACCGTGTGCAGGAGAGGTCCAGCAGCAACTTTCAGTCCTGGCTCTTCGCCTGTCGGAGCGGAGTCCAAACATTCCTGCCCTGAAACCTGGGCAGCCGGCGGGCCTGGAGCAGGCATCAAGGATGTATTCAAATGCACTTTGAGGTGGGAAAGCAAGGAGTGAGAGCAATACAGGTGGCACCGTTCCGAAGTTTTCCGCGTGCAGAAGAGGTCCAGCAGCATCTTTCAGTCCTGGCTCTTCGCCTGTGGGAGCAGAGTCCAATCATTCGTGCACTGAAAACTGGGCAGCCGGACGGCCTGGAGCAAGCATCAAGGATGTATTCAAATGCACTTTGAGGTGGGAAAGCAACGAGTGAGAGCAATACAGGTGGCGCCGTTTCAAAGCTTTCTCTGTGCAGAAGAGGTCCGGCAGCATCTTTCAGTCCTGGCTCTTCGCCTGTGGCAGGAGAGTCCAATCATTCGTGCACTGAAAACTGGGCAGCCGGACAGCCTCTAGCAGGCATCATGGATGTATTCAAATGCACTTTGAGGTGGGAAAGCAAGGAGTGAGAGCAATACAGGTGGCACCTTTGCGAAGCTTGCCATGTGCAGAAGAGATCCAGCAGCATCTTTCAGTCCTGGCTCGTCGCCTGTGGGAGCAGAGTCCAATCATTCGTGCACTGAAAACTGGGCAGCCGGAGGGCCTGGAGCCGGCATCAAGGATGTATTCAAATGCACTTTGAGGTGGGAAAACAAGGAGTGAGAGCAATACAGGTGGTACCGTTCCGAAGTTTTCCGCGTGCAGAAGAGGTCCAGCACCATCTTTCAGTCCTGGCTCTTCGCCTGTGGGAGCAGAGCCCAATCATACGTGCACTGAAAACTGGGCAGCCGGATGGCCTGGAGCAGGCATCAAGGATGTATTCAAATGCACTTTGAGGTGGGAAAGCAAGGAGTGAGTGCAATAAAGGTGGCACCTTTGCGAAGCTTACCATGTGCAGAGGAGATCCAGCAGCATCATTCATTTGTGGATCTTTGCCTGTGGGAGCAGAGTCCAATCATTCGTGCACCGAAAACTGGGCAGCCGGACGGCCTGGGGCAGCCATCAAGGATGTATTCAAATGCACTTTGAGGTGGGAAAGAAATGAGTGAGACCAATACAGGTGGCACCGTTGCGAAGCTTACCGTGTGCAGGAGAGGTCCAGCAGCCTCTTTCAGTCCTGGGTCTTCGCCTGTGGCCGCAGAGTGCAATCATTCGTGCACTGAAAACTGGGCAGCCGGACGGCCTGGAGCAGGCATCATGGATGTATTCAAATGCACTTTGAGGTGGGAAAGCAAGGATTGAGAGCAATACAGGTGGCACCGTTGCAGACCTTACCGTGTGCAGAACAGATCCAGCAGCATGTTTCAGTCCTGGCTCTTCGCCTGTGGCAGCAGAGTCCAATCATTCGTGCACTGAAAACTGGGCAGCCGGACGGCCTGTAGCAGGCATCAAGGATGTATTCAAATGCACTTTGAGGTGGGAAACAAGGAGTGAGACCAATGCAGGTGGCACCGTTGCGAAGCTTACCGTGTGCAGAACAGATCCAGCAGCATGTTTTAGCACTGGCTCTTCGCCTGTGGTAGGAGAGTCCAATCATTCGTGCACTGAAAACTGGGCAGCCGGACGGCCTGGAGCAGGCATCAAGGATGTATTCAAATGCACTTTGAGGTTGGATACAAGGAGTGAGACCAATGCAGGTGGCAACTTTGCAAAGCTTACCATGTGCAGAGGAGGTCCAGCAGCACTTTTCATTCCTGGCCCTTTCCCTGTGGAAGCAGAGTGCAATCATTCGTGCACTGAAAACTGGGCAGCCGGACGGCCTGGAGCAGGCATCAAGGATATATTCAAATGCCCTTTGAGGTGGGAAAGCAACGAGCGAGAGCAATACAGGTGGCACCGTTGCAAAGCTTACCGTATGCAGAAGAGATCCAGCAGCATCTTTCAGTCCTGGCTCTTCGCCTGTGGCAGGAGAGTCCAATCATTCGTGCACTGAAAATTGGGCAGCCGGACGGCCTGGAGCAGGCATCAAGGATGTATTCAAATGCACTTTGAGGTGGGAAAGCAAGGAGTGAGAGCAATACAGGTGGCACCGTTGCGCAGTTTACCGCGTGCAGAAGAGGTCCAGCAGCATCATTCTTTTGTGGCTCTTCGGCTGTGGGAGCAGAGTCCAATCATTCATGCACTGAAAACTGGGCAGCCGGACGGCCTGGAGCAGGCATCAAGGATGTATTCAAATGCACTTAGAGGTGGAAACCAAGGAGTGAGAGCAATACAGGTGACACCGTTGCGAAGCTTACCGTGTGCAGGAGAGGTCCAGCAGCAACTTTCAGTCCTGGCTCTTCGCCTGTCGGAGCGGAGTCCAAACATTCGTGACCTGAAACCTGGGCAGCCGGCCAGCCTGGAGGAGGCATCAAGGATGTATTCAAATGCCCTTTGAGGTGGGAAAGCAAGGAGTGAGAGGAATACAGGTGGCACCTTTGCGAAGCTTTCTGTGTGCAGAAGAGGTCCAGCAGCGTGTTTCAGCACTGGCTCTTCGCCTGTGGCAGCAGAGTGCAATCATTCGTGCACTGAAAACTGGGCGGCCGGACGGCCTGGAGCAGGCATCATGGATGTATTCAAATGCACTTTGAGGTGGGAAAGCAAGGAGTGAGAGCAATACAGGTGGCACCGTTGCGCAGTTTACCGCGTGCAGAAGAGGTCCAGCAGCATCTTTCAGTCCTGGCTCTTCGCCTGTGGGAGCAGAGTGCAATCATTCGTGCACTGAAAACTGGGCAGCCGGCCAGCCTGGAGCAGGCATCAAGGATGTATTCAAATGCCCTTGGAGGTGGGAAAGCAAGGAGTGAGAGCAATACAGGTGGCACCGTTGCAAAGCTTTCTGTGTGCAGAAGAGCTCTAGCAGCATCTTTCAGTCCTGGCTCTTCGCCTGTGGGAGCAGAGTCCAATCATTCGTGCACTGAAAACTGGGCAGCCGGACAGCCTCTAGCAGGCATCATGGATGCATACAAATGCACTTTGAGGTGGGAAAACAAGGAGTGAGAGCAATACAGGTGGCACCTTTGCGAAGCTTGCCATGTGCAGAAGAGATCCAGCAGCATCTTTCAGTCCTGGCTCTTCGCCTGTGGGAGCAGAGTGCAATCATTCGTGCACTGAAAACTGGGCAGCCGGACGGCCTGGAGCAGGCATCAAGGATGTATTCAAATGAACTTTGAGGTGGGAAAACAAGGAGTGAGAGCAATACAGGTGGCACCGTTCCGAAGCTTTCTGTGTGCAGGAGAGGTCCAGCAGAATCTTTCAGTCCCTTCGCCTGTGGCAGGAGAGTCCAATCATTCGTGCACTGAAAACTGGGCAGCCGGACGGCCTGGAGCAGGCATCAAGGATGTATTCAAATGCACTTTGAGGTGGGAAACAAGGAGTGAGACCAATGCAGGTGGCACCGTTGCGAAGCTTACAGCGTGCAGAACAGATCCAGCAGCATGTTTTAGCACTGGCTCTTCGCCTGTGGCAGCTGAGTCCAATCATTCGTGCACTGAAAACTGGGCAGCCGGACGGCCTGGAGCAGGCATCAAGGATGTATTCAAATGCACTTGGAGGTTGGAAACAAGGAGTGAGGCCAATGCAGGTGGCAACTTTGCAAAGCTTCCCATGTGCAGAAGAGGTCCAGCAGCACTTTTCATTCCTGGCCCTTTCCCTGTGGAAGCAGAGTGCAATCATTCGTGCACTGACAACTGGGCAGCCGGACGGCATGGAGCAGGCATCAAGGATGTATTCAAATGCACTTTGAGGTGGGAAACAAGGAGTGAGACCAATGCAGGTGGCACCGTTGCGAAGCTTACCGTATGCAGAAGAGATCCAGCAGCATCTTTCAGTCCTGGCTCATCGCCTGTGGCAGGAGAGTCCAATCATTCGTGCACTGAAAACTGGGCAGAAGGACGGCCTGGAGCAGGCATCAGGGATGTATTCAAATGCACTTTGAGGTGGGAAAGCAAGGAGTGAGAGCAATACAGGTGGCACTGTTGCAAAGCTTTCTGTGTGCAGAAGAGGTCCAGCAGCATCTTCCAGTCCTGGCACTTCGCCTGTGGCAGCACAGTCCAATCATTCGTGCACTGAAAACTGGGCATCAGGACGGCCTGGAGCAGGCATCAAGGATGTATTCAAATGCACTTTGAGGTGGGAAAGCAAGGAGTGAGTGCAATACAGGTGGCACCTTTGCGAAGCTTACCATGTGCAGAAGAGATCCAGCAGCATCATTCATTTGTGGCTCTTCGCCTGTGGGAGCAGAGTCCAATCATTCGTGCACCGAAAACTGGGCAGCCGGACGGCTTGGGGCAGCCATCAAGGATGTATTCAAATGCACTTTGAGGTGGGAAAGAAATGACTGAGAGCAATACAGGTGGCACCGTTGCGAAGCATACCGTGTGCAGGAGAGGTCCACCAGCCTCTTTCAGTCCTGGGTCTTCGCCTGTGGGAGCAGAGTGCAATCATTCGTGCACTGAAAACTGGGCAGCTGGACTTCCTGGAGGTGGCATCAAGGATGTATTCAAATGCCCTTTGAGGTGGGAAAGCAAGGAGTGAGAGCAATACAGGTGGCACCGTTCCAAAGCTTTCTCTGTGCAGAAGAGTTCCAGCAGCATCTTTCAGTCCTGGCTCTTCGCCTGTGGCAGGAGAGTGCAATCATTCGTGCACTGAAAACTGGGCAGCCGGACGGCCTGTAGCAGGCATCATGGATGTATTCAAATGCGCTTTGAGGTGGGAAATCAAGGAGTGAGAGCAATACAGGTGGCACCGTTCCGAAGCTTTCTGTGTGCAGAAGAGGTCCAGCAGCATCTTTCAGTCCTGGCTCTTCGCCTGTGGGAGCAGAGTCCAATCATTCGTGCACTGAAAACTGGGCAGCCGGACGGCCTGGAGCAGGCATCAAGGATGTATTCAAATGCACTTTGAGGTGGGAAAGCAAGGAGTGAGAGCAATACAGGTGGCAACTTTGCAAAGCTTACCATGCGCAGAAGAGGTCCAGCAGCACTTTTCATTCCTGGCCCTTTCCCTGTGGAAGCAGGAGAGTGCAATCATTCTTGCAACTGAAAAATTGGGCGGCCGGACGGCCTGGAGCAGGCATCAAGGATGTATTCAAATGCCCTTTGAGGTGGGAAAGCAACGAGTGAGAGCAATACAGGTGGCACCGTTGCGAACTTTACCGGGTGCAGAAGAGGTCCAGCAGCATCTTTCTCTCCTGGCTCTTCGCCTGTGGGAGCAGAGTCCAATCATTCGTGCACTGAAAACTGGGCAGCCGGACGGCCTGGAGCCGGCATCAAGGATGTATTCAAATGCACTTTGAGGTGGGAAAGCAAGGAGTGAGAGCAATACAGGTGGCGCCGTTTCAAAGCTTTCTCTGTGCAGAAGAGGTCCGGCAGCATCTTTCAGTCCTGGCTCTTCGCCTGTGGCAGGAGAGTCCAATCATTCGTGCACTGAAAACTGGGCAGCCGGACAGCCTCTAGCAGGCATCATGGATGTATTCAAATGCACTTTGAGGTGGGAAAGCAAGGAGTGAGAGCAATACAGGTGGCACCTTTGCGAAGCTTGCCATGTGCAGAAGAGATCCAGCAGCATCTTTCAGTCCTGGCTCTTCGCCTGTGGGAGCAGAGTGCAATCATTCGTGCACTGAAAACTGGGCAGCCGGAGGGCCTGGAGCCGGCATCAAGGATGTATTCAAATGCACTTTGAGGTGGGAAAACAAGGAGTGAGAGCAATACAGGTGGTACCGTTCCGAAGTTTTCCGCGTGCAGAAGAGGTCCAGCACCATCTTTCAGTCCTGGCTCTTCGCCTGTGGGAGCAGAGTCCAATCATACGTGCACTGAAAACTGGGCAGCCGGATGGCCTGGAGCAGGCATCAAGGATGTATTCAAATGCACTTTGAGGTCGGAAACAAGGAGTGAGACCAATGCAGGTGGCACCGTTGCGAAGCTTACAGTGTACAGAACAGATCCAGCAGCATGTTTTAGCACTGGCCCTTCGCCTGTGGCAGCTGAGTCCAATCATTCGTGCACTGAAAACTGGGCAGCCGGACGGCCTGGAGCAGGCATCAAGGATGTATTCAAATGCACTTTGAGGTGGGAAACAAGGACTGAGACCAATGCAGGTGGCAACTTTGCAAAGCTTACCATGTGCAGAAGAGGTCCAGCAGCACTTTTCATTCCTGGCCCTTTCCCTGTGGAAGCAGAGTGCAATCATTCGTGCACTGACAACTGGGCAGGCGGACGGCATGGAGCAGGCATCAAGGATGTATTCAAATGCACTTTGAGTTGGGAAACAAGGAGTGAGACCAATGCAGGTGGCACCGTTGCGAAGCTTACCGTATGCAGAAGAGATCCAGCAGCATCTTTCAGTCCTGGCTCTTCGCCTGTGGCAGGAGAGTCCAATCATTTGTGCACTGAAAACTGGGCAGCCGGACGGCCTGGAGCAGGCATCAAGGATGTATTCAAATGCACTTTGAGGTGGGAAAGCAAGGAGTGAGAGCAATACAGGTGCACCGTTGCGAAGTTTTCCGCGTGCAGAAGAGGTCCAGCAGCATCTTTCAGTCCTGGCACTTCGCCTGTGGGAGCAGAGTGCAATCATTCGTGCACTGAAAACTTGGCAGCCGGCCAGCCTGGAGCAGGCATAAAGGATGTATTCAAATGCCCTTTGAGGTGGGAAAGCAAGGAGTGAGAGCAATACAGGTGGCACCGTTGCAAACCTTTCTGTGTGCAGAAGAGGTCCAGCAGCATCTTTCAGTCCTGGCACTTCGCCTGTGGCAGCACAGTCCAGTCATTCGTGCACTGAAAACTGGGCAGCAGGACGGCCTGGAGCAGGCATCAAGGATGTATTCAAATGCCTTTTGAGGTGGGAAAGCAAGGAGTGAGTGCAATAAAGGTGGCACCTTTGCGAAGCTTACCATGTGCAGAGGAGATCCAGCAGCATCATTCATTTGTGGCTCTTTGCCTGTGGGAGCAGAGTCCAATCATTCGTGCACCGAAAACTGGGCAGCCGGACGGCCTGGGGCAGCCATCAAGGATGTATTCAAATGCACTTTGAGGTGGGAAAGAAATGACTGAGAGCAATACAGGTGGCACCGTTGCGAAGCTTACCGTGTGCAGGAGAGGTCCAGCAGCCTCTTTCAGTCCTGGGTCTTCGCCTGTGGCCGCAGAGTGCAATCATTCGTGCACTGAAAACTGGGCAGCCGGACGGCCTGGAGCAGGCATCATGGATGTATTCAAATGCACTTTGAGGTGGGAAAGCAAGGACTGAGAGCAATACAGGTGGCACCGTTGCAGACCTTACCGTGTGCAGAACAGATCCAGCAGCATGTTTCAGTCCTGGCTCTTCGCCTGTGGTAGCAGAGTCCAATCATTCGTGCACTGAAAACTGGGCGGCCGGACGGCCTGGAGCAGGCATCAAGGATGTATTCAAATGCACTTTGAGGTGGGAAACAAGGAGTGAGACCAATGCAGGTGGCACCGTTGCGAAGCTTACCGTGTGCAGAACAGATCCAGCAGCATGTTTTAGCACTGGCTCTTCGCCTGTGGTAGGAGAGTCCAATCATTCGTGCACTGAAAACTGGGCAGCCGGACGGCCTGGAGCAGGCATCAAGGATGTATTCAAATGCACTTTGAGGTTGGATACAAGGAGTGAGACCAATGCAGGTGGCAACTTTGCAAAGCTTACCATGTGCAGAGGAGGTCCAGCAGCACTTTTCATTCCTGGCCCTTTCCCTGTGGAAGCAGAGTGCAATCATTCGTGCACTGAAAACTGGGCGGCCGGACGGCCTGGAGCAGGCATCAAGGATATATTCAAATGCCCTTTGAGGTGGGAAAGCAACGAGCGAGAGCAATACAGGTGGCACCGTTGCAAAGCTTACCGTATGCAGAAGAGATCCAGCAGCATCTTTCAGTCCTGGCTCTTCGCCTGTGGGAGCAGAGTCCAATCATTCGTGCACTGAAAATTGGGCAGCCGGACGGCCTGGAGCAGGCATCAAGGATGTATTCAAATGCACTTTGAGGTGGGAAAGCAAGGAGTGAGACCAATACAGGCGGCACCTTTGCGAAGCTTGCCATGTGCAGAAGAGATCCAGCAGCATCATTCATTTGTGGCTCTTCGGCTGTGGGAGCAGAGTCCAATCATTCGTGCACTGAAAACTGGGCAGCCGGACGGCCTGGAGCAGGCATCAACGATGTATTCAAATGAACTTTGAGGTGGGAAAACAAGGAGTGAGAGCAATACAGGTGGCACCGTTCCGAAGCTTTCTGTGTGCAGGAGAGGTCCAGCAGAATCTTTCAGTCCCTTCGCCTGTGGCAGGAGAGTCCAATCATTCGTGCACTGAAAACTGGGCAGCCGGACGGCCTGGAGCAGGCATCAAGGATGTATTCAAATGCACTTTGAGGTGGGAAACAAGGAGTGAGACCAATGCAGGTGGCACCGTTGCGAAGCTTACAGCGTGCAGAACAGATCCAGCAGCATGTTTTAGCACTGGCTCTTCGCCTGTGGCAGCTGAGTCCAATCATTCGTGCACTGAAAACTGGGCAGCCGGACGGCCTGGAGCAGGCATCAAGGATGTATTCAAATGCACTTGGAGGTTGGAAACAAGGAGTGAGGCCAATGCAGGTGGCAACTTTGCAAAGCTTCCCATGTGCAGAAGAGGTCCAGCAGCACTTTTCATTCCTGGCCCTTTCCCTGTGGAAGCAGAGTGCAATCATTCGTGCACTGACAACTGGGCAGCCGGACGGCATGGAGCAGGCATCAAGGATGTATTCAAATGCACTTTGAGGTGGGAAACAAGGAGTGAGACCAATGCAGGTGGCACCGTTGCGAAGCTTACCGTATGCAGAAGAGATCCAGCAGCATCTTTCAGTCCTGGCTCATCGCCTGTGGCAGGAGAGTCCAATCATTCGTGCACTGAAAACTGGGCAGAAGGACGGCCTGGAGCAGGCATCAGGGATGTATTCAAATGCACTTTGAGGTGGGAAAGCAAGGAGTGAGAGCAATACAGGTGGCACCGTTGCAAAGCTTTCTGTGTGCAGAAGAGGTCCAGCAGCATCTTCCAGTCCTGGCACTTCGCCTGTGGCAGCACAGTCCAATCATTCGTGCACTGAAAACTGGGCAGCAGGACGGCCTGGAGCAGGCAGCAAGGATGTATTCAAATGCACTTTGAGGTGGGAAAGCAAGGAGTGAGTGCAATACAGGTGGCACCTTTGCGAAGCTTACCATGTGCAGAAGAGATCCAGCAGCATCATTCATTTGTGGCTCTTCGCCTGTGGGAGCAGAGTCCAATCATTCGTGCACCGAAAACTGGGCAGCCGGACGGCTTGGGGCAGCCACCAAGGATGTATTCAAATGCACTTTGAGGTGGGAAAGCAAGGAGTGAGAGCAATACAGGTGGCACCGTTGCGAAGCATACCGTGTGCAGGAGAGGTCCACCAGCCTCTTTCAGTCCTGGGTCTTCGTCTGTGGGAGCAGAGTGCAATCATTCGTGCACTGAAAACTGGGCAGCTGGACTTCCTGGAGGTGGCATCAAGGATGTATTCAAATGCCCTTTGAGGTGGGAAAGCAAGGAGTGAGAGCAATACAGGTGGCACCGTTGCAAATCTTTCTGTGTGCAGCAGAGGTCCAGCAGCATCTTTCAGTCCTTGCTCTTCGCCTGTGGGAGCAGAGTCCAATCATTCGTGCACTGAAAACTGGGCAGCCGGATGGCCCGGAGCAGGCATCAGGGATGTATTCAAATGCACTTTGAGGTGGGAAAGCAAGGCGTGAGAGCAATACAGGTGGCACCGTTTCAAAGCTTTCTCTGTGCAGAAGAGTTCCAGCAGCATCTTTCAGTCCTGGCTGTTCGCCTGTGGCAGGAGAGTGCAATCATTCGTGCACTGAAAACTGGGCAGCCGGACGGCCTGGAGCAGGCATCATGGATGTATTCAAATGCGCTTTGAGGTGGGAAATCAAGGAGTGAGAGCAATACAGGTGGCACCGTTGCGAAGTTTACCGCGTGCAGAAGAGGTCCAGCAGCATCTTTCAGTCCTGGCACTTCGCCTGTGGGAGCAGAGTGCAATCATTCGTGCACTGAAAACTTGGCAGCCGGCCAGCCTGGAGCAGGCATAAAGGATGTATTCAAATGCCCTTTGAGGTGGGAAAGCAAGGAGTGAGAGCAATACAGGTGGCACCGTTGCAAACCTTTCTGTGTGCAGAAGAGGTCCAGCAGCATCTTTCAGTCCTGGCACTTCGCCTGTGGCAGCACAGTAAAATCATTCGTGCACTGAAAACTGGGTAGCAGGACGGCCTGGAGCAGGCATCAAGGATGTATTCAAATGCCTTTTGAGGTGGGAAAGCAAGGAGTGAGTGCAATAAAGGTGGCACCTTTGCGAAGCTTACCATGTGCAGAGGAGATCCAGCAGCATCATTCATTTGTGGCTCTTTGCCTGTGGGAGCAGAGTCCAATCATTCGTGCACCGAAAACTGGGCAGCCGGACGGCCTGGGGCAGCCATCAAGGATGTATTCAAATGCACTTTGAGGTGGGAAAGAAATGACTGAGAGCAATACAGGTGGCATCGTTGCGAAGCTTACCGTGTGCAGGAGAGGTCCAGCAGCCTCTTTCAGTCCTGTGTCTTCGCCTGTGGCAGCACAGTCCAATCATTCGTGCACTGAAAACTGGGCAGCCGGACGGCCTGGAGCAGGCATCATGGATGTATTCAAATGCACTTTGAGGTGGGAAAGCAAGGACTGAGAGCAATACAGGTGGCACCGTTGCAGACCTTACCGTGTGCAGAACAGATCCAGCAGCATGTTTCAGTCCTGGCTCTTCGCCTGTGGCAGCAGAGTCCAATCATTCGTGCACTGAAAACTGGGCAGCCGGACGGCCTGTAGCAGGCATCAAGGATGTATTCAAATGCACTTTGAGGTGGGAAACAAGGAGTGAGACCAATGCAGGTGACACCGTTGCGAAGCTTACCGTGTGCAGAACAGATCCAGCAGCATGTTTTAGCACTGGGTCTTCGCCTGTGGTAGGAGAGTCCAATCATTCGTGCACTGAAAACTGGGCAGCCGGACGGCCTGGAGCAGGCATCAAGGATGTATTCAAATGCACTTTGAGGTTGGAAACAAGGAGTGAGACCAATGCAGGTGGCAACTTTGCAAAGCTTACCATGTGCAGAGGAGGTCCAGCAGCACTTTTCATTCCTGGCCCTTTCCCTGTGGAAGCAGAGTCCAATCATTCGTGCACTGAAAACTGGGCGGCCGGACGGCCTGGAGCAGGCATCAAGGATATATTCAAATGCCCTTTGAGGTGGGAAATCAAGGAGTGAGAGCAATACAGGTGGCACCGTTGCAAAGCTTACCGTATGCAGAAGAGATCCAGCAGCATCTTTGAGTCCTGGCTCTTCGCCTGTGGGAGCAGAGTCCAATCATTCGTGCACTGAAAATTGGGCAGCCGGACGGCCTGGAGCAGGCATCAAGGATGTATTCAAATGCACTTTGAGGTGGGAAAGCAAGGAGTGAGACAAATACAGGCGGCACCTTTGCGAAGCTTGCCATGTGCAGAAGAGATCCAGCAGCATCATTCATTTGTGGCTCTTCGGCTGTGGGAGCAGAGTCCAATCATTCATGCACTGAAAACTGGGCAGCCGGACGGCCTGGAGCAGGCATCAAGGATGTATTCAAATGCACTTAGAGGTGGAAATCAAGGAGTGAGAGCAATACAGGTGGCACCGTTGCGAAGCTTACCGTGTGCAGGAGAGGTCCAGCAGCAACTTTCAGTCCTGGCTCTTCGCCTGTCGGAGCGGAGTCCAAACATTCGTGGCCTGAAACCTGGGCAGCCGGCCAGCCTGGAGGAGGCATCAAGGATGTATTCAAATGCCCTTTGAGGTGGGAAAGCAAGGAGTGAGAGGAATACAGGTGGCACCTTTGCGAAGCTTTCTGTGTGCAGAACAGATCCAGCAGCGTGTTACAGCACTGGCTCTTCGCCTGTGGCAGCAGAGTGTAATCATTCGTGCACTGAAAACTGGGCGGCCGGACGGCCTGGAGCAGGCATCATGGATGTATTCAAATGCACTTTGAGGTGGGAAAGCAAGGAGTGAGAGCAATACAGGTGGCACCGTTGCGCAGTTTACCGCGTGCAGAAGAGGTCCAGCAGCATCTTTCAGTCCTGGCTCTTCGCCTGTGGGAGCAGAGTCCAATCATTCGTGCACTGAAAACTGGGCAGCCGGCCAGCCTGGAGCAGGCATCAAGGATGTATTCAAATGCCCTTGGAGGTGGGAAAGCAAGGAGTGAGAGCAATACAGGTGGCACCGTTGCAAAGCTTTCTGTGTGCAGAAGAGCTCTAGCAGCATCTTTCAGTCCTGGCTCTTCGCCTGTGGGAGCAGAGTCCAATCATTAGTGCACTGAAAACTGGGCAGCCGGACAGCCTCTAGCAGGCATCATGGATGCATACAAATGCACTTTGAGGTGGGAAAACAAGGAGTGAGAGCAATACAGGTGGCACCGTTGCGAAGCTTACCGTGTGCAGGAGAGGTCCAGCAGCAACTTTCAGTCCTGGCTCTTCGCCTGTCGGAGCGGAGTCCAAACATTCGTGGCCTGAAACCTGGGCAGCCGGCCAGCCTGGAGGAGGCATCAAGGATGTATTCAAATGCCCTTTGAGGTGGGAAAGCAAGGAGTGAGAGGAATACAGGTGGCACCTTTGCGAAGCTTTCTGTGTGCAGAACAGATCCAGCAGCGTGTTACAGCACTGGCTCTTCGCCTGTGGCAGCAGAGTGTAATCATTCGTGCACTGAAAACTGGGCGGCCGGACGGCCTGGAGCAGGCATCATGGATGTATTCAAATGCACTTTGAGGTGGGAAAGCAAGGAGTGAGAGCAATACAGGTGGCACCGTTGCGCAGTTTACCGCGTGCAGAAGAGGTCCAGCAGCATCTTTCAGTCCTGGCTCTTCGCCTGTGGGAGCAGAGTCCAATCATTCGTGCACTGAAAACTGGGCAGCCGGCCAGCCTGGAGCAGGCATCAAGGATGTATTCAAATGCCCTTGGAGGTGGGAAAGCAAGGAGTGAGAGCAATACAGGTGGCACCGTTGCAAAGCTTTCTGTGTGCAGAAGAGCTCTAGCAGCATCTTTCAGTCCTGGCTCTTCGCCTGTGGGAGCAGAGTCCAATCATTCGTGCACTGAAAACTGGGCAGCCGGACAGCCTCTAGCAGGCATCATGGATGCATACAAATGCACTTTGAGGTGGGAAAACAAGGAGTGAGAGCAATACAGGTGGCACCTTTGCGAAGCTTGCCATGTGCAGAAGAGATCCAGCAGCATCTTTCAGTCCTGGCTCTTCGCCTGTGGGAGCAGAGTGCAATCATTCGTGCACTGAAAACTGGGCAGCCGGACGGCCTGGAGCAGACATCAAGGATGTATTCAAATGAACTTTGAGGTGGGAAAACAAGGAGTGAGAGCAATACAGGTGGCACCGTTCCGAAGCTTTCTGTGTGCAGGAGAGGTCCAGCAGAATCTTTCAGTCCCTTCGCCTGTGGCAGGAGAGTCCAATCATTCGTGCACTGAAAACTGGGCAGCCGGACGGCCTGGAGCAGGCATCAAGGATGTATTCAAATGCACTTTGAGGTGGGAAACAAGGAGTGAGACCAATGCAGGTGGCACCGTTGCGAAGCTTACAGCGTGCATAACAGATCCAGCAGCATGTTTTAGCACTGGCTCTTCGCCTGTGGCAGCTGAGTCCAATCATTCGTGCACTGAAAACTGGGCAGCCGGACGGCCTGGAGCAGGCATCAAGGATGTATTCAAATGCACTTGGAGGTTGGAAACAAGGAGTGAGGCCAATGCAGGTGGCAACTTTGCAAAGCTTCCCATGTGCAGAAGAGGTCCAGCAGCACTTTTCATTCCTGGCCCTTTCCCTGTGGAAGCAGAGTGCAATCATTCGTGCACTGACAACTGGGCAGCCGGACGGCATGGAGCAGGCATCAAGGATGTATTCAAATGCACTTTGAGGAGGGAAACAAGGAGTGAGACCAATGCAGGTGGCACCGTTGCGAAGCTTACCGTATGCAGAAGAGATCCAGCAGCATCTTTCAGTCCTGGCTCATCGCCTGTGGCAGGAGAGTCCAATCATTCGTGCACTGAAAACTGGGCAGAAGGACGGCCTGGAGCAGGCATCAGGGATGTATTCAAATGCACTTTGAGGTGGGAAAGCAAGGAGTGAGAGCAATACAGGTGGCACCGTTGCAAAGCTTTCTGTGTGCAGAAGAGGTCCAGCAGCATCTTCCAGTCCTGGCACTTCGCCTGTGGCAGCACAGTCCAATCATTCGTGCACTGAAAACTGGGCAGCAGGACGGCCTGGAGCAGGCATCAAGGATGTATTCAAATGCACTTTGAGGTGGGAAAGCAAGGAGTGAGTGCAATACGGGTGGCACCTTTGCGAAGCTTACCATGTGCAGAAGAGATCCAGCAGCATCATTCATTTGTGGCTCTTCGCCTGTGGGAGCAGAGTCCAATCATTCGTGCACCGAAAACTGGGCAGCCGGACGGCTTGGGGCAGCCATCAAGGATGTATTCAAATGCACTTTGAGGTGGGAAAGAAATGACTGAGAGCAATACAGGTGGCACCGTTGCGAAGCATACCGTGTGCAGGAGAGGTCCACCAGCCTCTTTCAGTCCTGGGTCTTCGCCTGTGGGAGCAGAGTGCAATCATTCGTGCACTGAAAACTGGGCAGCTGGACTTCCTGGAGGTGGCATCAAGGATGTATTCAAATGCCCTTTGAGGTGGGAAAGCAAGGAGTGAGAGCAATACAGGTGGCAACTTTGCAAAGCTTACCATGCGCAGAAGAGGTCCAGCAGCACTTTTCATTCCTGGCCCTTTCCCTGTGGAAGCAGGAGAGTGCAATCATTCTTGCACTGAAAAATTGGGCGGCCGGACGGCCTGGAGCAGGCATCAAGGATGTATTCAAATGCCCTTTGAGGTGGGAAAGCAACGAGTGAGAGCAATACAGGTGGCACCGTTGCGAAGCTTACCGTGTGCAGGAGAGGTCCAGCAGCAACTTTCAGTCCTGGCTCTTCGCCTGTCGGAGCGGAGTCCAAACATTCCTGCCCTGAAACCTGGGCAGCCGGCGGGCCTGGAGCAGGCATCAAGGATGTATTCAAATGCCCTTTGAGGTGGGAAAGCAAGGAGTGAGAGCAATACAGGTGGCACCGTTCCGAAGTTTTCCGCGTGTAGAAGAGGTCCAGCAGCATCTTTCAGTCCTGGCTCTTCGCCTGTGGCAGGAGAGTGCAATCATTCGTGCACTGAAAACTGGGCAGCCGGACGGCCTGGAGCAGGCATCATGGATGTATTCAAATGCGCTTTGAGGTGGGAAATCAAGGAGTGAGAGCAATACAGGTGGCACCGTTGCGAAGTTTACCGCGTGCAGAAGAGGTCCAGCAGCATCTTTCAGTCCTGGCACTTCGCCTGTGGGAGCAGAGTGCAATCATTCGTGCACTGAAAACTTGGCAGCCGGCCAGCCTGGAGCAGGCATAAAGGATGTATTCAAATGCCCTTTGAGGTGGGAAAGCAAGGAGTGAGAGCAATACAGGTGGCACCGTTGCAAACCTTTCTGTGTGCAGAAGAGGTCCAGCAGCATCTTTCAGTCCTGGCACTTCGCCTGTGGCAGCACAGTAAAATCATTCGTGCACTGAAAACTGGGTAGCAGGACGGCCTGGAGCAGGCATCAAGGATGTATTCAAATGCCTTTTGAGGTGGGAAAGCAAGGAGTGAGTGCAATAAAGGTGGCACCTTTGCGAAGCTTACCATGTGCAGAGGAGATCCAGCAGCATCATTCATTTGTGGCTCTTTGCCTGTGGGAGCAGAGTCCAATCATTCGTGCACCGAAAACTGGGCAGCCGGACGGCCTGGGGCAGCCATCAGGGATGTATTCAAATGCACTTTGAGGTGGGAAAGAAATGACTGAGAGCAATACAGGTGGCATCGTTGCGAAGCTTACCGTGTGCAGGAGAGGTCCAGCAGCCTCTTTCAGTCCTGTGTCTTCGCCTGTGGCCGCAGAGTGCAATCATTCGTGCACTGAAAACTGGGCAGCCGGACGGCCTGGAGCAGGCATCATGGATGTATTCAAATGCACTTTGAGGTGGGAAAGCAAGGACTGAGAGCAATACAGGTGGCACCGTTGCAGACCTTACCGTGTGCAGAACAGATCCAGCAGCATGTTTCAGTCCTGGCTCTTCGCCTGTGGCAGCAGAGTCCAATCATTCGTGCACTGAAAACTGGGCAGCCGGACGGCCTGTAGCAGGCATCAAGGATGTATTCAAATGCACTTTGAGGTGGGAAACAAGGAGTGAGACCAATGCAGGTGGCACCGTTGCGAAGCTTACCGTGTGCAGAACAGATCCAGCAGCATGTTTTAGCACTGGGTCTTCGCCTGTGGTAGGAGAGTCCAATCATTCGTGCACTGAAAACTGGGCAGCCGGACGGCCTGGAGGAGGCATCAAGGATGTATTCAAATGCACTTTGAGGTTGGAAACAAGGAGTGAGACCAATGCAGGTGGCAACTTTGCAAAGCTTACCATGTGCAGAGGAGGTCCAGCAGCACTTTTCATTCCTGGCCCTTTCCCTGTGGAAGCAGAGTCCAATCATTCGTGCACTGAAAACTGGGCGGCCGGACGGCCTGGAGCAGGCATCAAGGATATATTTAAATGCCCTTTGAGGTGGGAAATCAAGGAGTGAGAGCAATACAGGTGGCACCGTTGCAAAGCTTACCGTATGCAGAAGAGATCCAGCAGCATCTTTGAGTCCTGGCTCTTCGCCTGTGGGAGCAGAGTCCAATCATTCGTGCACTGAAAATTGGGCAGCCGGACGGCCTGGAGCAGGCATCAAGGATGTATTCAAATGCACTTTGAGGTGGGAAAGCAAGGAGTGAGACAAATACAGGCGGCACCTTTGCGAAGCTTGCCATGTGCAGAAGAGATCCAGCAGCATCATTCATTTGTGGCTCTTCGGCTGTGGGAGCAGAGTCCAATCATTCATGCACTGAAAACTGGGCAGCCGGACGGCCTGGAGCAGGCATCAAGGATGTATTCAAATGCACTTAGAGGTGGAAATCAAGGAGTGAGAGCAATACAGGTGGCACCGTTGCGAAGCTTACCGTGTGCAGGAGAGGTCCAGCAGCAACTTTCAGTCCTGGCTCTTCGCCTGTCGGAGCGGAGTCCAAACATTCGTGGCCTGAAACCTGGGCAGCCGGCCAGCCTGGAGGAGGCATCAAGGATGTATTCAAATGCCCTTGGAGGTGGGAAAGCAAGGAGTGAGAGGAATACAGGTGGCACCTTTGCGAAGCTTTCTGTGTGCAGAACAGATCCAGCAGCGTGTTACAGCACTGGCTCTTCGCCTGCGGCAGCAGAGTGTAATCATTCGTGCACTGAAAACTGGGCGGCCGGACGGCCTGGAGCAGGCATCATGGATGTATTCAAATGCACTTTGAGGTGGGAAAGCAAGGAGTGAGAGCAATACAGGTGGCACCGTTGCGCAGTTTACCGCGTGCAGAAGAGGTCCAGCAGCATCTTTCAGTCCTGGCTCTTCGCCTGTGGGAGCAGAGTCCAATCATTCGTGCACTGAAAACTGGGCAGCCGGCCAGCCTGGAGCAGGCATCAAGGATGTATTCAAATGCCCTTGGAGGTGGGAAAGCAAGGAGTGAGAGCAATACAGGTGGCACCGTTGCAAAGCTTTCTGTGTGCAGAAGAGCTCTAGCAGCATCTTTCAGTCCTGGCTCTTCGCCTGTGGGAGCAGAGTCCAATCATTCGTGCACTGAAAACTGGGCAGCCGGACAGCCTCTAGCAGGCATCATGGATGCATACAAATGCACTTTGAGGTGGGAAAACAAGGAGTGAGAGCAATACAGGTGGCACCGTTGCGAAGCTTACCGTGTGCAGGAGAGGTCCAGCAGCAACTTTCAGTCCTGGCTCTTCGCCTGTCGGAGCGGCGTCCAAACATTCGTGGCCTGAAACCTGGGCAGCCGGCCAGCCTGGAGGAGGCATCAAGGATGTATTCAAATGCCCTTTGAGGTGGGAAAGCAAGGAGTGAGAGGAATACAGGTGGCACCTTTGCGAAGCTTTCTGTGTGCAGAACAGATCCAGCAGCGTGTTACAGCACTGGCTCTTCGCCTGTGGCAGCAGAGTGTAATCATTCGTGCACTGAAAACTGGGCGGCCGGACGGCCTGGAGCAGGCATCATGGATGTATTCAAATGCACTTTGAGGTGGGAAAGCAAGGAGTGAGAGCAATACAGGTGGCACCGTTGCGCAGTTTACCGCGTGCAGAAGAGGTCCAGCAGCATCTTTCAGTCCTGGCTCTTCGCCTGTGGGAGCAGAGTCCAATCATTCGTGCACTGAAAACTGGGCAGCCGGCCAGCCTGGAGCAGGCATCAAGGATGTATTCAAATGCCCTTGGAGGTGGGAAAGCAAGGAGTGAGAGCAATACAGGTGGCACCGTTGCAAAGCTTTCTGTGTGCAGAAGAGCTCTAGCAGCATCTTTCAGTCCTGGCTCTTCGCCTGTGGGAGCAGAGTCCAATCATTCGTGCACTGAAAACTGGGCAGCCGGACAGCCTCTAGCAGGCATCATGGATGCATACAAATGCACTTTGAGGTGGGAAAACAAGGAGTGAGAGCAATACAGGTGGCACCTTTGCGAAGCTTGCCATGTGCAGAAGAGATCCAGCAGCATCTTTCAGTCCTGGCTCTTCGCCTGTGGGAGCAGAGTGCAATCATTCGTGCACTGAAAACTGGGCAGCCGGACGGCCTGGAGCAGACATCAAGGATGTATTCAAATGAACTTTGAGGTGGGAAAACAAGGAGTGAGAGCAATACAGGTGGCACCGTTCCGAAGCTTTCTGTGTGCAGGAGAGGTCCAGCAGAATCTTTCAGTCCCTTCGCCTGTGGCAGGAGAGTCCAATCATTCGTGCACTGAAAACTGGGCAGCCGGACGGCCTGGAGCAGGCATCAAGGATGTATTCAAATGCACTTTGAGGTGGGAAACAAGGAGTGAGACCAATGCAGGTGGCACCGTTGCGAAGCTTACAGCGTGCAGAACAGATCCAGCAGCATGTTTTAGCACTGGCTCTTCGCCTGTGGCAGCTGAGTCCAATCATTCGTGCACTGAAAACTGGGCAGCCGGACGGCCTGGAGCAGGCATCAAGGATGTATTCAAATGCACTTGGAGGTTGGAAACAAGGAGTGAGGCCAATGCAGGTGGCAACTTTGCAAAGCTTACCATGTGCAGAAGAGGTCCAGCAGCACTTTTCATTCCTGGCCCTTTCCCTGTGGAAGCAGAGTGCAATCATTCGTGCACTGACAACTGGGCAGCCGGACGGCATGGAGCAGGCATCAAGGATGTATTCAAATGCACTTTGAGGAGGGAAACAAGGAGTGAGACCAATGCAGGTGGCACCGTTGCGAAGCTTACCGTATGCAGAAGAGATCCAGCAGCATCTTTCAGTCCTGGCTCATCGCCTGTGGCAGGAGAGTCCAATCATTCGTGCACTGAAAACTGGGCAGAAGGACGGCCTGGAGCAGGCATCAGGGATGTATTCAAATGCACTTTGAGGTGGGAAAGCAAGGAGTGAGAGCAATACAGGTGGCACCGTTGCAAAGCTTTCTGTGTGCAGAAGAGGTCCAGCAGCATCTTCCAGTCCTGGCACTTCGCCTGTGGCAGCACAGTCCAATCATTCGTGCACTGAAAACTGGGCAGCAGGACGGCCTGGAGCAGGCATCAAGGATGTATTCAAATGCACTTTGAGGTGGGAAAGCAAGGAGTGAGTGCAATACGGGTGGCACCTTTGCGAAGCTTACCATGTGCAGAAGAGATCCAGCAGCATCATTCATTTGTGGCTCTTCGCCTGTGGGAGCAGAGTCCAATCATTCGTGCACCGAAAACTGGGCAGCCGGACGGCTTGGGGCAGCCATCAAGGATGTATTCAAATGCACTTTGAGGTGGGAAAGAAATGACTGAGAGCAATACAGGTGGCACCGTTGCGAAGCATACCGTGTGCAGGAGAGGTCCACCAGCCTCTTTCAGTCCTGGGTCTTCGCCTGTGGGAGCAGAGTGCAATCATTCGTGCACTGAAAACTGGGCAGCTGGACTTCCTGGAGGTGGCATCAAGGATGTATTCAAATGCCCTTTGAGGTGGGAAAGCAAGGAGTGAGAGCAATACAGGTGGCAACTTTGCAAAGCTTACCATGCGCAGAAGAGGTCCAGCAGCACTTTTCATTCCTGGCCCTTTCCCTGTGGAAGCAGGAGAGTGCAATCATTCTTGCACTGAAAAATTGGGCGGCCGGACGGCCTGGAGCAGGCATCAAGGATGTATTCAAATGCCCTTTGAGGTGGGAAAGCAACGAGTGAGAGCAATACAGGTGGCACCGTTGCGAAGCTTACCGTGTGCAGGAGAGGTCCAGCAGCAACTTTCAGTCCTGGCTCTTCGCCTGTCGGAGCGGAGTCCAAACATTCCTGCCCTGAAACCTGGGCAGCCGGCGGGCCTGGAGCAGGCATCAAGGATGTATTCAAATGCCCTTTGAGGTGGGAAAGCAAGGAGTGAGAGCAATACAGGTGGCACCGTTCCGAAGTTTTCCGCGTGTAGAAGAGGTCCAGCAGCATCTTTCAGTCCTGGCTCTTCGCCTGTGGGAGCAAAGTCCAATCATTCGTGCACTGAAAACTGGGCAGCCGGACGGCCTGGAGCAAGCATCAAGGATGTATTCAAATGCACTTTGAGGTGGGAAATCAAGGAGTGAGAGCAATACAGGTGGCACCGTTGCGAACTTTACCGGGTGCAGAAGAGGTCCAGCAGCATCTTTCTCTCCTGGCTCTTCGCCTGTGGGAGCAGAGTCCAATCATTCGTGCACTGAAAACTGGGCAGCCGGACGGCCTGGAGCCGGCATCAAGGATGTATTCAAATGCACTTTGAGGTGGGAAAGCAAGGAGTGAGAGCAATACAGGTGGCGCCGTTTCAAAGCTTTCTCTGTGCAGAAGAGGTCCGGCAGCATCTTTCAGTCCTGGCTCTTCGCCTGTGGGAGCAGAGTGCAATCATTCGTGCACTGAAAACTGGGCAGCCGGACAGCCTCTAGCAGGCATCATGGATGTATTCAAATGCTCTTTGAGGTGGGAAAGCAAGGAGTGAGAGCAATACAGGTGGCACCTTTGCGAAGCTTGCCATGTGCAGAAGAGATCCAGCAGCATCTTTCAGTCCTGGCTCTTCGCCTGTGGGAGCAGAGTCCAATCATTCGTGCACTGAAAACTGGGCAGCCGGAGGGCCTGGAGCCGGCATCAAGGATGTATTCAAATGCACTTTGAGGTGGGAAAACAAGGAGTGAGAGCAATACAGGTGGTACCGTTCCGAAGTTTTCCGCGTGCAGAAGAGGTCCAGCACCATCTTTCAGTCCTGGCTCTTCGCCTGTGGGAGCAGAGCCCAATCATACGTGCACTGAAAACTGGGCAGCCGGATGGCCTGGAGCAGGCATCAAGGATGTATTCAAATGCACTTTGAGGTGGGAAACAAGGAGTGAGACCAATGCAGGTGGCACCGTTGCGAAGCTTACAGTGTGCAGAACAGATCCAGCAGCATGTTTTAGCACTGGCCCTTCGCCTGTGGCAGCTGAGTCCAATCATTCGTGCACTGAAAACTGGGCAGCCGGACGGCCTGGAGCAGGCATCAAGGATGTATTCAAATGCACTTTGAGGTGGGAAACAAGGACTGAGACCAATGCAGGTGGCAACTTTGCAAAGCTTACCATGTGCAGAAGAGGTCCAGCAGCACTTTTCATTCCTGGCCCTTTCCCTGTGGAAGCAGAGTGCAATCATTCGTGCACTGACAACTGGGCAGGCAGACGGCATGGAGCAGGCATCAAGGATGTATTCAAATGCACTTTGAGTTGGGAAACAAGGAGTGAGACCAATGCAGGTGGCACCGTTGCGAAGCTTACCGTATGCAGAAGAGATCCAGCAGCATCTTTCAGTCCTGGCTCTTCGCCTGTGGCAGGAGAGTCCAATCATTTGAGCACTGAAAACTGGGCAGCCGGACGGCCTGGAGCAGGCATCAAGGATGTATTCAAATGCACTTTGAGGTGGGAAAGCAAGGAGTGAGAGCAATACAGGTGGCACCGTTCCGAAGTTTACCGCGTGCAGAAGAGGTCCAGCAGCATCTTTCAGTCCTGGCACTTCGCCTGTGGGAGCAGAGTGCAATCATTCGTGCACTGAAAACTTGGCAGCCGGCCAGCCTGGAGCAGGCATAAAGGATGTATTCAAATGCCCTTTGAGGTGGGAAAGCAAGGAGTGAGAGCAATACAGGTGGCACCGTTGCAAACCTTTCTGTGTGCAGAAGAGGTCCAGCAGCATCTTTCAGTCCTGGCACTTCGCCTGTGGCAGCACAGTCCAATCATTCGTGCACTGAAAACTGGGCAGCAGGACGGCCTGGAGCAGGCATCAAGGATGTATTCAAATGCCTTTTGAGGTGGGAAAGCAAGGAGTGAGTGCAATAAAGGTGGCACCTTTGCGAAGCTTACCATGTGCAGAGGAGATCCAGCAGCATCATTCATTTGTGGCTCTTTGCCTGTGGGAGCAGAGTCCAATCATTCGTGCACCGAAAACTGGGCAGCCGGACGGCCTGGGGCAGCCATCAAGGATGTATTCAAATGCACTTTGAGGTGGGAAAGAAATGACTGAGAGCAATACAGGTGGCACCGTTGCGAAGCTTACCGTGTGCAGGAGAGGTCCAGCAGCCTCTTTCAGTCCTGGGTCTTCGCCTGTGGCCGCAGAGTGCAATCATTCGTGCACTGAAAACTGGGCAGCCGGACGGCCTGGAGCAGGCATCATGGATGTATTCAAATGCACTTTGAGGTGGGAAAGCAAGGAGTGAGAGCAATACAGGTGGCACCGTTGCGCAGTTTACCGCGTGCAGAAGAGGTCCAGCAGCATCTTTCAGTCCTGGCTCTTCGCCTGTGGGAGCAGAGTCCAATCATTCGTGCACTGAAAACTGGGCAGCCGGCCAGCCTGGAGCAGGCATCAAGGATGTATTCAAATGCCCTTGGAGGTGGGAAAGCAAGGAGTGAGAGCAATACAGGTGGCACCGTTGCAAAGCTTTCTGTGTGCAGAAGAGCTCTAGCAGCATCTTTCAGTCCTGGCTCTTCGCCTGTGGGAGCAGAGTGCAATCATTCGTGCACTGAAAACTGGGCAGCCGGACGGCCTGGAGCAGACATCAAGGATGTATTCAAATGAACTTTGAGGTGGGAAAACAAGGAGTGAGAGCAATACAGGTGGCACCGTTCCGAAGCTTTCTGTGTGCAGGAGAGGTCCAGCAGAATCTTTCAGTCCCTTCGCCTGTGGCAGGAGAGTCCAATCATTCGTGCACTGAAAACTGGGCAGCCGGACGGCCTGGAGCAGGCATCAAGGATGTATTCAAATGCACTTTGAGGTGGGAAACAAGGAGTGAGACCAATGCAGGTGGCACCGTTGCGAAGCTTACAGCGTGCAGAACAGATCCAGCAGCATGTTTTAGCACTGGCTCTTCGCCTGTGGCAGCTGAGTCCAATCATTCGTGCACTGAAAACTGGGCAGCCGGACGGCCTGGAGCAGGCATCAAGGATGTATTCAAATGCACTTTGAGGTGGGAAACAAGGAGTGAGGCCAATGCAGGTGGCAACTTTGCAAAGCTTCCCATGTGCAGAAGAGGTCCAGCAGCACTTTTCATTCCTGGCCCTTTCCCTGTGGAAGCAGAGTGCAATCATTCGTGCACTGACAACTGGGCAGCCGGACGGCATGGAGCAGGCATCAAGGATGTATTCAAATGCACTTTGAGGAGGGAAACAAGGAGTGAGACCAATGCAGGTGGCACCGTTGCGAAGCTTACCGTATGCAGAAGAGATCCAGCAGCATCTTTCACTCCTGGCTCATCGCCTGTGGCAGGAGAGTCCAATCATTCGTGCACTGAAAACTGGGCAGAAGGACGGCCTGGAGCAGGCATCAGGGATGTATTCAAATGCACTTTGAGGTGGGAAAGCAAGGAGTGAGAGCAATACAGGTGGCACCGTTGCAAAGCTTTCTGTGTGCAGAAGAGGTCCAGCAGCATCTTCCAGTCCTGGCACTTCGCCTGTGGCAGCACAGTCCAATCATTCGTGCACTGAAAACTGGGCAGCAGGACGGCCTGGAGCAGGCAGCAAGGATGTATTCAAATGCACTTTGAGGTGGGAAAGCAAGGAGTGAGTGCAATACGGGTGGCACCTTTGCGAAGCTTACCATGTGCAGAAGAGATCCAGCAGCATCATTCATTTGTGGCTCTTCGCCTGTGGGAGCAGAGTCCAATCATTCGTGCACCGAAAACTGGGCAGCCGGACGGCTTTGGGCAGCCATCAAGGATGTATTCAAATGCACTTTGAGGTGGGAAAGAAATGACTGAGAGCAATACAGGTGGCACCGTTGCGAAGCATACCGTGTGCAGGAGAGGTCCACCAGCCTCTTTCAGTCCTGGGTCTTCGCCTGTGGGAGCAGAGTGCAATCATTCGTGCACTGAAAACTGGGCAGCTGGACTTCCTGGAGGTGGCATCAAGGATGTATTCAAATGCCCTTTGAGGTGGGAAAGCAAGGAGTGAGAGCAATACAGGTGGCACCGTTGCAAATCTTTCTGTGTGCAGCAGAGGTCCAGCAGCATCTTTCAGTCCTGGCTCTTCGCCTGTGGCAGGAGAGTGCAATCATTCGTGCACTGAAAACTGGGCAGAAGGACGGCCTGGAGCAGGCATCAGGGATGTATTCAAATGCGCTTTGAGGTGGGAAATCAAGGAGTGAGAGCAATACAGGTGGCACCGTTCCGAAGCTTTCTGTGTGCAGAAGAGGTCCAGCAGCATCTTTCAGTCCTGGCTCTTCGCCTGTGGGAGCAGAGTCCAATCATTCGTGCACTGAAAACTGGGCAGCCGGACGGCCTGGAGCAAGCATCAAGGATGTATTCAAATGCACTTTGAGGTGGGAAAGCAAGGAGTGAGAGCAATACAGGTGGCAACTTTGCAAAGCTTACCATGCGCAGAAGAGGTCCAGCAGCACTTTTCATTCCTGGCCCTTTCCCTGTGGAAGAAGGAGAGTGCAATCATTCTTGCACTGAAAAATTGGGCGGCCGGACGGCCTGGAGCAGGCATCAAGGATGTATTCAAATGCCCTTTGAGGTGGGAAAGCAACGAGTGAGAGCAATACAGGTGGCACCGTTGCGAAGCTTACCGTGTGCAGGAGAGGTCCAGCAGCAACTTTCAGTCCTGGCTCTTCGCCTGTCGGAGCGGAGTCCAAACATTCCTGCCCTGAAACCTGGGCAGCCGGCGGGCCTGGAGCAGGCATCAAGGATGTATTCAAATGCACTTTGAGGTGGGAAAGCAAGGAGTGAGAGCAATACAGGTGGCACCGTTCCGAAGTTTTCCGCGTGCAGAAGAGGTCCAGCAGCATCTTTCAGTCCTGGCTCTTCGCCTGTGGGAGCAGAGTCCAATCATTCGTGCACTGAAAACTGGGCAGCCGGACGGCCTGGAGCAAGCATCAAGGATGTATTCAAATGCACTTTGAGGTGGGAAAGCAAGGAGTGAGAGCAATACAGGTGGCACCGTTGCGCAGTTTACCGCGTGCAGAAGAGGTCCAGCAGCATCTTTCAGTCCTGGCTCTTCGCCTGTGGGAGCAGAGTCCAATCATTCGTGCACTGAAAACTGGGCAGCCGGCCAGCCTGGAGCAGGCATCAAGGATGTATTCAAATGCCCTTGGAGGTGGGAAAGCAAGGAGTGAGAGCAATACAGGTGGCACCGTTGCAAAGCTTTCTGTGTGCAGAAGAGCTCTAGCAGCATCTTTCAGTCCTGGCTCTTCGCCTGTGGGAGCAGAGTCCAATCATTCGTGCACTGAAAACTGGGCAGCCGGACAGCCTCTAGCAGGCATCATGGATGCATACAAATGCACTTTGAGGTGGGAAAACAAGGAGTGAGAGCAATACAGGTGGCACCTTTGCGAAGCTTGCCATGTGCAGAAGAGATCCAGCAGCATCTTTCAGTCCTGGCTCTTCGCCTGTGGGAGCAGAGTGCAATCATTCGTGCACTGAAAACTGGGCAGCCGGACGGCCTGGAGCAGACATCAAGGATGTATTCAAATGAACTTTGAGGTGGGAAAACAAGGAGTGAGAGCAATACAGGTGGCACCGTTCCGAAGCTTTCTGTGTGCAGGAGAGGTCCAGCAGAATCTTTCAGTCCCTTCGCCTGTGGCAGGAGAGTCCAATCATTCGTGCACTGAAAACTGGGCAGCCGGACGGCCTGGAGCAGGCATCAAGGATGTATTCAAATGCACTTTGAGGTGGGAAACAAGGAGTGAGACCAATGCAGGTGGCACCGTTGCGAAGCTTACAGCGTGCAGAACAGATCCAGCAGCATGTTTTAGCACTGGCTCTTCGCCTGTGGCAGCTGAGTCCAATCATTCGTGCACTGAAAACTGGGCAGCCGGACGGCCTGGAGCAGGCATCAAGGATGTATTCAAATGCACTTGGAGGTTGGAAACAAGGAGTGAGGCCAATGCAGGTGGCAACTTTGCAAAGCTTCCCATGTGCAGAAGAGGTCCAGCAGCACTTTTCATTCCTGGCCCTTTCCCTGTGGAAGCAGAGTGCAATCATTCGTGCACTGACAACTGGGCAGCCGGACGGCATGGAGCAGGCATCAAGGATGTATTCAAATGCACTTTGAGGAGGGAAACAAGGAGTGAGACCAATGCAGGTGGCACCGTTGCGAAGCTTACCGTATGCAGAAGAGATCCAGCAGCATCTTTCAGTCCTGGCTCATCGCCTGTGTCAGGAGAGTCCAATCATTCGTGCACTGAAAACTGGGCAGAAGGACGGCCTGGAGCAGGCATCAGGGATGTATTCAAATGCACTTTGAGGTGGGAAAGCAAGGAGTGAGAGCAATACAGGTGGCACCGTTGCAAAGCTTTCTGTGTGCAGAAGAGGTCCAGCAGCATCTTCCAGTCCTGGCACTTCGCCTGTGGCAGCACAGTCCAATCATTCGTGCACTGAAAACTGGGCAGCAGGACGGCCTGGAGCAGGCATCAAGGATGTATTCAAATGCACTTTGAGGTGGGAAAGCAAGGAGTGAGTGCAATACGGGTGGCACCTTTGCGAAGCTTACCATGTGCAGAAGAGATCCAGCAGCATCATTCATTTGTGGCTCTTCGCCTGTGGGAGCAGAGTCCAATCATTCGTGCACCGAAAACTGGGCAGCCGGACGGCTTTGGGCAGCCATCAAGGATGTATTCAAATGCACTTTGAGGTGGGAAAGAAATGACTGAGAGCAATACAGGTGGCACCGTTGCGAAGCATACCGTGTGCAGGAGAGGTCCACCAGCCTCTTTCAGTCCTGGGTCTTCGCCTGTGGGAGCAGAGTGCAATCATTCGTGCACTGAAAACTGGGCAGCTGGACTTCCTGGAGGTGGCATCAAGGATGTATTCAAATGCCCTTTGAGGTGGGAAAGCAAGGAGTGAGAGCAATACAGGTGGCACCGTTGCAAATCTTTCTGTGTGCAGCAGAGGTCCAGCAGCATCTTTCAGTCCTGGCTCTTCGCCTGTGGCAGGAGAGTGCAATCATTCGTGCACTGAAAACTGGGCAGAAGGACGGCCTGGAGCAGGCATCAGGGATGTATTCAAATGCGCTTTGAGGTGGGAAATCAAGGAGTGAGAGCAATACAGGTGGCACCGTTCCGAAGCTTTCTGTGTGCAGAAGAGGTCCAGCAGCATCTTTCAGTCCTGGCTCTTCGCCTGTGGGAGCAGAGTCCAATCATTCGTGCACTGAAAACTGGGCAGCCGGACGGCCTGGAGCAAGCATCAAGGATGTATTCAAATGCACTTTGAGGTGGGAAAGCAAGGAGTGAGAGCAATACAGGTGGCAACTTTGCAAAGCTTACCATGCGCAGAAGAGGTCCAGCAGCACTTTTCATTCCTGGCCCTTTCCCTGTGGAAGAAGGAGAGTCCAATCATTCTTGCACTGAAAAATTGGGCGGCCGGACGGCCTGGAGCAGGCATCAAGGATGTATTCAAATGCCCTTTGAGGTGGGAAAGCAACGAGTGAGAGCAATACAGGTGGCACCGTTGCGAAGCTTACCGTGTGCAGGAGAGGTCCAGCAGCAACTTTCAGTCCTGGCTCTTCGCCTGTCGGAGCGGAGTCCAAACATTCCTGCCCTGAAACCTGGGCAGCCGGCGGGCCTGGAGCAGGCATCAAGGATGTATTCAAATGCACTTTGAGGTGGGAAAGCAAGGAGTGAGAGCAATACAGGTGGCACCGTTCCGAAGTTTTCCGCGTGCAGAAGAGGTCCAGCAGCATCTTTCAGTCCTGGCTCTTCGCCTGTGGGAGCAGAGTCCAATCATTCGTGCACTGAAAACTGGGCAGCCGGACGGCCTGGAGCAAGCATCAAGGATGTATTCAAATGCACTTTGAGGTGGGAAAGCAACGAGTGAGAGCAATACAGGTGGCGCCGTTTCAAAGCTTTCTCTGTGCAGAAGAGGTCCGGCAGCATCTTTCAGTCCTGGCTCTTCGCCTGTGGCAGGAGAGTCCAATCATTCGTGCACTGAAAACTGGGCAGCCGGACAGCCTCTAGCAGGCATCATGGATGTATTCAAATGCACTTTGAGGTGGGAAAGCAAGGAGTGAGAGCAATACAGGTGGCACCTTTGCGAAGCTTGCCATGTGCAGAAGAGATCCAGCAGCATCTTTCAGTCCTGGCTCGTCGCCTGTGGGAGCAGAGTCCAATCATTCGTGCACTGAAAACTGGGCAGCCGGAGGGCCTGGAGCCGGCATCAAGGATGTATTCAAATGCACTTTGAGGTGGGAAAACAAGGAGTGAGAGCAATACAGGTGGTACCGTTCCGAAGTTTTCCGCGTGCAGAAGAGGTCCAGCACCATCTTTCAGTCCTGGCTCTTCGCCTGTGGGAGCAGAGCCCAATCATACGTGCACTGAAAACTGGGCAGCCGGATGGCCTGGAGCAGGCATCAAGGATGTATTCAAATGCACTTTGAGGTGGGAAAGCAAGGAGTGAGTGCAATAAAGGTGGCACCTTTGCGAAGCTTACCATGTGCAGAGGAGATCCAGCAGCATCATTCATTTGTGGATCTTTGCCTGTGGGAGCAGAGTCCAATCATTCGTGCACCGAAAACTGGGCAGCCGGACGGCCTGGGGCAGCCATCAAGGATGTATTCAAATGCACTTTGAGGTGGGAAAGAAATGAGTGAGACCAATACAGGTGGCACCGTTGCGAAGCTTACCGTGTGCAGGAGAGGTCCAGCAGCCTCTTTCAGTCCTGGGTCTTCGCCTGTGGCCGCAGAGTGCAATCATTCGTGCACTGAAAACTGGGCAGCCGGACGGCCTGGAGCAGGCATCATGGATGTATTCAAATGCACTTTGAGGTGGGAAAGCAAGGATTGAGAGCAATACAGGTGGCACCGTTGCAGACCTTACCGTGTGCAGAACAGATCCAGCAGCATGTTTCAGTCCTGGCTCTTCGCCTGTGGCAGCAGAGTCCAATCATTCGTGCACTGAAAACTGGGCAGCCGGACGGCCTGTAGCAGGCATCAAGGATGTATTCAAATGCACTTTGAGGTGGGAAACAAGGAGTGAGACCAATGCAGGTGGCACCGTTGCGAAGCTTACCGTGTGCAGAACAGATCCAGCAGCATGTTTTAGCACTGGCTCTTCGCCTGTGGTAGGAGAGTCCAATCATTCGTGCACTGAAAACTGGGCAGCCGGACGGCCTGGAGCAGGCATCAAGGATGTATTCAAATGCACTTTGAGGTTGGATACAAGGAGTGAGACCAATGCAGGTGGCAACTTTGCAAAGCTTACCATGTGCAGAGGAGGTCCAGCAGCACTTTTCATTCCTGGCCCTTTCCCTGTGGAAGCAGAGTGCAATCATTCGTGCACTGAAAACTGGGCAGCCGGACGGCCTGGAGCAGGCATCAAGGATATATTCAAATGCCCTTTGAGGTGGGAAAGCAACGAGCGAGAGCAATACAGGTGGCACCGTTGCAAAGCTTACCGTATGCAGAAGAGATCCAGCAGCATCTTTCAGTCCTGGCTCTTCGCCTGTGGCAGGAGAGTCCAATCATTCGTGCACTGAAAATTGGGCAGCCGGACGGCCTGGAGCAGGCATCAAGGATGTATTCAAATGCACTTTGAGGTGGGAAAGCAAGGAGTGAGAGCAATACAGGTGGCACCGTTGCGCAGTTTACCGCGTGCAGAAGAGGTCCAGCAGCATCATTCTTTTGTGGCTCTTCGGCTGTGGGAGCAGAGTCCAATCATTCATGCACTGAAAACTGGGCAGCCGGACGGCCTGGAGCAGGCATCAAGGATGTATTCAAATGCACTTAGAGGTGGAAACCAAGGAGTGAGAGCAATACAGGTGACACCGTTGCGAAGCTTACCGTGTGCAGGAGAGGTCCAGCAGCAACTTTCAGTCCTGGCTCTTCGCCTGTCGGAGCGGAGTCCAAACATTCGTGACCTGAAACCTGGGCAGCCGGCCAGCCTGGAGGAGGCATCAAGGATGTATTCAAATGCCCTTTGAGGTGGGAAAGCAAGGAGTGAGAGGAATACAGGTGGCACCTTTGCGAAGCTTTCTGTGTGCAGAAGAGGTCCAGCAGCGTGTTTCAGCACTGGCTCTTCGCCTGTGGCAGCAGAGTGCAATCATTCGTGCACTGAAAACTGGGCGGCCGGACGGCCTGGAGCAGGCATCATGGATGTATTCAAATGCACTTTGAGGTGGGAAAGCAAGGAGTGAGAGCAATACAGGTGGCACCGTTGCGCAGTTTACCGCGTGCAGAAGAGGTCCAGCAGCATCTTTCAGTCCTGGCTCTTCGCCTGTGGGAGCAGAGTGCAATCATTCGTGCACTGAAAACTGGGCAGCCGGCCAGCCTGGAGCAGGCATCAAGGATGTATTCAAATGCCCTTGGAGGTGGGAAAGCAAGGAGTGAGAGCAATACAGGTGGCACCGTTGCAAAGCTTTCTGTGTGCAGAAGAGCTCTAGCAGCATCTTTCAGTCCTGGCTCTTCGCCTGTGGGAGCAGAGTCCAATCATTCGTGCACTGAAAACTGGGCAGCCGGACAGCCTCTAGCAGGCATCATGGATGCATACAAATGCACTTTGAGGTGGGAAAACAAGGAGTGAGAGCAATACAGGTGGCACCTTTGCGAAGCTTGCCATGTGCAGAAGAGATCCAGCAGCATCTTTCAGTCCTGGCTCTTCGCCTGTGGGAGCAGAGTGCAATCATTCGTGCACTGAAAACTGGGCAGCCGGACGGCCTGGAGCAGGCATCAAGGATGTATTCAAATGAACTTTGAGGTGGGAAAACAAGGAGTGAGAGCAATACAGGTGGCACCGTTCCGAAGCTTTCTGTGTGCAGGAGAGGTCCAGCAGAATCTTTCAGTCCCTTCGCCTGTGGCAGGAGAGTCCAATCATTCGTGCACTGAAAACTGGGCAGCCGGACGGCCTGGAGCAGGCATCAAGGATGTATTCAAATGCACTTTGAGGTGGGAAACAAGGAGTGAGACCAATGCAGGTGGCACCGTTGCGAAGCTTACAGCGTGCAGAACAGATCCAGCAGCATGTTTTAGCACTGGCTCTTCGCCTGTGGCAGCTGAGTCCAATCATTCGTGCACTGAAAACTGGGCAGCCGGACGGCCTGGAGCAGGCATCAAGGATGTATTCAAATGCACTTGGAGGTTGGAAACAAGGAGTGAGGCCAATGCAGGTGGCAGCTTTGCAAAGCATCCCATGTGCAGAAGAGGTCCAGCAGCACTTTTCATTCCTGGCCCTTTCCCTGTGGAAGCAGAGTGCAATCATTCGTGCACTGACAACTGGGCAGCCGGACGGCATGGAGCAGGCATCAAGGATGTATTCAAATGCACTTTGAGGTGGGAAATCAAGGAGTGAGAGCAATACAGGTGGCACCGTTGCGAAGCTTACCGTATGCAGAAGAGATCCAGCAGCATCTTTCAGTCCTGGCTCATCGCCTGTGGCAGGAGAGTCCAATCATTCGTGCACTGAAAACTGGGCAGAAGGACGGCCTGGAGCAGGCATCAGGGATGTATTCAAATGCACTTTGAGGTGGGAAAGCAAGGAGTGAGAGCAATACAGGTGGCACCGTTGCGAAGCTTACCGTTTGCAGGAGAGATCCAGCAGCAACTTTCAGTCCTGGCTCTTCGCCTGTCGGAGCGGAGTCCAAACATTCGTGGCCTGAAACCTGGGCAGCTGGCCAGCCTGGAGCAGGCATCAAGGATGTATTCAAATGCACTTTGAGGTGGGAAAGCAAGGAGTGAGAGCAATACAGGTGGCACCGTTGCGAAGCTTACCATGTGCAGAAGAGGTCCAGCAGCACTTTTCATTCCTGGCCCTCTCCCTGTGGTAGGAGAGTCCAATCATTCGTGCACTGAAAACTGGGCAGCCTTACGGCCTGGAGCAGGCATCAAGGATGTATTCAAATGCACTTTGAGGTGGAAAAGCAAGGAGTGAGAGCAATAGAGGTGGCACCTTTGCGAAGCTTACCATGTGCAGAAGAGATCCAGCAGCATCATTCATTTGTGGCTCTTCGCCTGTGGGAGCAGAGTCCAATCATTGGTGCACTGAAAACTGGGCAGCCGGACGGCCTGGAGCGGGCATCAAGGATGTATTCAAATGCACTTTGAGGTGGCAAACAAGGAGTGAGACCAATGCAGGTGGCACCTTTTCGAAGCTTACCGTGTGCAGAAGAGATCCAGCAGCATCTTTCAGTCCTGGCACTTTGCCTGTGGCAGCAGAGTCCAATCATTCGTGCACAGAAAACTGGGCAGCCGGCCAGCCTGGAGCAGGCATCAAGGATGTATTCAAATGCCCTTTGAGGTGGGAAAGCAAGAAGTGAGAGCAATACAGGTGGCACCGTTGCAAAGCTTTCTGTGTGCAGAAGAGGTCCAGCAGCATCTTTCAGTCCTGGCACTTCGCCTGTGTTAGCAGAGTCCAATCATTCGTGCACTGAAAACTGGGCAGCAGGACGGCCTGGAGCAGGCATCAAGGATGTATTCAAATGCACTTTGAGGTGGGAAAGCAAGGTGTGAGAGCAATACAGGTGGCACCTTTGCGAAGCTTACCATGTGCAGAAGAGATCCAGCAGCATCATTCATTTGTGGCTCTTCGCCTGTGGGAGCAGAGTGCAATCATTCGTGCACTGAAAACTGGGCAGCCGGACGGCCTGGAGCAGGCATCAAGGATGTATTCAAATGCCCTTTGAGGTGGGAAATCAAGGAGTGAGAGCAATACAGGTGGCTCCGTTGCGAAGCTTACCGTGTGCAGGAGAGGCCCTGCAGCAACTTTCAGTCCTGGCACTTCGCCTGTGGGAGCAGAGTGCAATCATTCGTGCACTGAAAACTTGGCAGCCGGCCAGCCTGGAGCAGGCATCAAGGATGTATTCAAATGCCCTTTGAGGTGGGAAAGCAAGGAGTGAGAGCAATACAGGTGGCACCGTTGCAAAGCTTTCCGTGTGCAGAAGAGGTCCAGCAGCATCTTTCAGTCCTGGCTCTTCGCCTGTGGGAGCAGAGTCCAATCATTCGTGCACTGAAAACTGGGCAGCCAGACGGCCTGGAGCAGGCATCATGGATGTATTCAAATACACTTTGAGGTGGGAAAGCAAGGAGTGAGAGCAATACAGGTGGCACCTTTGCGAAGCTTACCATGTGCAGAAGAGATCCAGCAGCATCATTCATTTGTGGCTCTTCGCCTGTGGCAGCAGAGTCCAATCATTCGTGCACTGAAAACTGGGCAGCCGGACGGCCTGGAGCAGGCATCAAGGACGTATTCAAATGCACTTTGAGGTGGGAAACAAGGAGTGAGACCAATGCAGGTGGCACCGTTGCGAAGCTTACAGTGTGCAGAACAGAGCCAGCAGCATGTTTTAGCACTGGCCCTTCGCCTGTGGCAGGAGTCCAATCATTCGTGCACTGAAAACTGGGCAGCCGGACGGCCTGGAGCAGGCATCAAGGATGTATTCAAATGCACTTTGAGGTTGGAAACAAGGAGTGAGACCAATGCAGGTGGCAACTTTGCAAAGGTTACCATGTGCAGAAGAGGTCCAGCAGCACTTTTCATTCCTGGCCCTTTCCCTGTGGAAGCAGAGTGCAATCATTCGTGCACTGAAAATTGAGCAGCCGGACGGCCTGGAGCAGGCATCAAGGATGTATTCAAATGCCCGTTGAGGTGGCAAAGCAACGAGTGAGAGCAATACAGGTGTCACCGTTGCAAAGCTTACCGTATGCAGAAGAGATCCAGCAGCATCTTTCAGTCCTGGCTCTTCGCCTGTGGGAGCAGAGTCCAATCATTCGTGCACTGAAAATTGGGCAGCCGGACGGCCTGGAGCAGGCATCAAGGATGTATTCAAATGCACTTTGAGGTGGGAAAGCAAGGAGTGAGAGCAATACAGGTTGCACCGTTGCGAAGCTTACCATGTGCAGGAGAGGTTCAGATGCATCTTTCAGTCCTGGCTCTTCGCCTGTGGGAGCAGAGTCCAATCATTCGTGCACTGAAAACTGGGCAGACGAACGGCCTGGAGCAGGCATCATGGATGTATTCAAATGCACTTTGAGGTGGGAAAGCAAGTAGTGAGAGCAATACAGGTGGCACCTTTGCGAAGCTTACCATGTGCAGAAGAGATCCAACAGCATCATTCAGTCCTGGCACTTCGCCTGTGGGAGCAGAGTCCAATCATTCGTGCACTGAAAACTGGGCAGCTGGACGGCCTGGAGCAGGCATCAAGGATGTATTCAAATGCACTTTGAGGTGGGAAAGCAACGAGCGAGAGCAATACAGGTGGCACCGTTGCGAAGCTTACCGTATGCAGAAGAGATCCAGCAGCATCTTTCAGTCCTGGCTCTTCGCCTGTGGGAGCAGAGTCCAATCATTCGTGCACTGAAAATTGGGCAGCCAGACGGCCTGGAGCAGGCATCAAGGATGCATTCAAATGCACTTTGAGGTGGGAAAGCAAGGAGTGAGAGCAATACAGGTGGCAGCTTTGCGAAGCTTACCATGTGCAGAAGAGATCCAGCAGCATCATTCATTTGTGGCTCTTCGCCTGTGGGAGCAGAGTCCAATCATTCGTGCACTGAAAACTGGGCAGCCAGACGGCCTGGAGCAGGCATCAGGGATTTATTCAAATGCACTTTGAGGTGGGAAAGCAAGGAGTGAGAGCAATACAGATGGCACCGTTGCGAAGCTTACCGTGTGCAGGAGAGTTCCAGCAGCAACTTTCAGTCCTGGCTCTTCGCCTGTCGGAGCGGAGTCCAAACATTCGTGGCCTGAAACCTGGGCAGCCGGCCAGCCTGGAGCAGGCATCAAGGATGTATTCAAATGCACTTTGAGGTGGGAAAGCAAGGAGTGAGAGCAATACAGGTGGCACCGTTGCGAAGCTTACCTTGTGCAGAAGAGGTCCAGCAGCACTTTTCATTCCTGGCCCTCTCCCTGTGGTAGGAGAGTCCAATCATTCGTGCACTGAAAACCGGGCAGCCGGACGGCCTGGAGCAGGCATCAAGGATGTATTCAAATGGCCTTTGAGGTGGGAAAGCAAGGAGTGAGAGCAATACAGGTGGCACCGTTGCGAAGTTTACCGCGTGCAGAAGAGGTCCAGCAACATCTTTCAGTCCTGGCACTTCGCCTGTGGGAGCAGAGTGCAATCATTCGTGCACTGAAAACTTGGCAGCCGGCCAGCCTTTAGCAGGCATCAAGGATGTATTCAAATGCCCTTGGAGGTGGGAAAGCAAGGAGTGAGAGCAATACAGGTGGCACCGTTGCAAAGCTTTCTGTGTGCAGAAGAGGTCCAGCAGCATCTTCCAGTCCTGGCACTTCGCCTGTGGCAGCACAGTCCAATCATTCGTGCACTGAAAACTGGGCAGCAGGACGGCCTGGAGCAGGCATCAAGGATGTATTCAAATGCACTTTGAGGTGGGAAAGCAAGGAGTGAGTGCAATACAGGTGGCACCTTTGCGAAGCTTACCATGTGCAGAAGAGATCCAGCAGCATCATTCATTTGTGGCTCTTCGCCTGTGGGAGCAGAGTCCAATCATTCTTGCACCGAAAACTGGGCAGCCGGACGGCTTGGGGCAGCCATCAAGGATGTATTCAAATGCACTTTGAGGTGGGAAAGAAATGACTGAGAGCAATACAGGTGGCACCGTTGCGAAGCATACCGTGTGCAGGAGAGGTCCACCAGCCTCTTTCAGTCCCGGGTCTTCGCCTGTGGGAGCAGAGTGCAATCATTCGTGCACTGAAAACTGGGCACCTGGACTTCCTGGAGGTGGCATCAAGGATGTATTCAAATGCCCTTTGAGGTGGGAAAGCAAGGAGTGAGAGCAATACAGGTGGCACCGTTGCAAATCTTTCTGTGTGCAGCAGAGGTCCAGCAGCATCTTTCAGTCCTTGCTCTTCGCCTGTGGGAGCAGAGTCCAATCATTCGTGCACTGAAAACTGGGCAGCCGGATGCCCCGGAGCAGGCATCAAGGATGTATTCAAATGCACTTTGAGGTGGGAAAGCAAGGAGTGAGAGCAATACAGGTGGCACCGTTTCAAAGCTTTCTCTGTGCAGAAGAGGTCCAGCAGCATCTTTCAGTCCTGGCTCTTCGCCTGTGGCAGGAGAGTGCAATCATTCGTGCACTGAAAACTAGGCAGCCGGACGGCCTGTAGCAGGCATCATGGATGTATTCAAATGCGCTTTGAGGTGGGAAATCAAGGAGTGAGAGCAATACAGGTGGCACCGTTCCGAAGCTTTCTGTGTGCAGAAGAGGTCCGGCAGCATCTTTCAGTCCTGGCTCTTCGCCTGTGGGAGCAGAGTCCAATCATTCGTGCACTGAAAACTGGGCAGCCGGACGGCCTGGAGCAGGCATCAAGGATGTATTCAAATGCACTTTGAGGTTGGAAACAAGGAGTGAGACCAATGCAGGTGGCAACTTTGCAAAGCTTACCATGTGCAGAAGAGGTCCAGCAGCACTTTTCATTCCTGGTCCTTTCCCTGTGGAAGCAGGAGAGTGCAATCATTCTTGCACTGAAAACTGGGCGGCCGGACGGCCTGGAGCAGGCATCAAGGATGTATTCAAAAGCCCTTTGAGGTGGGAAAGCAACGAGTGAGAGCAATACAGGTGGCACCGTTGCGAAGCTTACCGTGTGCAGGAGAGGTCCAGCAGCAACTTTCAGTCCTGGCTCTTCGCCTGTCGGAGCGTAGTCCAAACATTCGTGCCCTGAAACCTGGGCAGCCGGCCAGCCTGGAGCAGGCATCAAGGATGTATTCAAATGCACTTTGAGGTGGGAAAGCAAGGAGTGAGAGCAATACAGGTGGCACCGTTCCGAAGTTTTCCGCGTGCAGAAGAGGTCCAGCAGCATCTTTCAGTCCTGGCTCTTCGCCTGTGGGAGCAGAGTCCAATCATTCGTGCACTGAAAACTGGGCAGCCGGACGGCCTGGAGCAAGCATCAAGGATGTATTCAAATGCACTTTGAGGTGGGAAAGCAAGGAGTGAGAGCAATACAGGTGGCACCTTTGCGAAGCTTGCCATGTGCAGAAGAGATCCAGCAGCATCTTTCAGTCCTGGCTCTTCGCCTGTGGGAGCAGAGTCCAATCATTCGTGCACTGAAAACTGGGCAGCCGGACGGCCTGGAGCCGGCATCAAGGATGTATTCAAATGCACTTTGAGGTGGGAAACAAGGACTGAGAGCAATACAGGTGGCACCGTTCCGAAGTTTTCCGCGTGCAGAAGAGGTCCAGCAGCATCTTTCAGTCCTGGCTCTAAGCCTGTGGCAGGAGAGTCCAATCATACGTGCACTGAAAACTGGGCAGCCGGATGGCCTGGAGCAGGCATCAAGGATGTATTCAAATGCACTTTGAGGTTGGAAACAAGGAGTGAGACCAATGCAGGTGGCACCGTTGCGAAGCTTACAGTGTGCAGAACAGATCCAGCAGCATGTTTTAGCACTGGCCCTTCGCCTAAGGCAGCTGAGTCCAATCATTCGTGCACTGAAAACTGGGCAGCCGGACGGCCTGGAGCAGGCATCAAGGATGTATTCAAATGCACTTTGAGGTGGGAAACAAGGAGTGAGACCAATGCAGGTGGCAACTTTGCAAAGCTTACCATTTGCAGAAGAGGTCCAGCAGCACTTTTCTTTCCTGGCCCTTTCCCTGTGGAAGCAGAGTGCAATCATTCGTGCACTGACAACTGGGCAGGCGGACGGCATGGAGCAGGCATCAAGGATGTATTCAAATGCACTTTGAGTTGGGAAACAAGGAGTGAGACCAATGCAGGTGGCACCGTTGCGAAGCTTACCGTATGCAGAAGAGATCCAGCAGCATCTTTCAGTCCTGGCTCTTCGCCTGTGGCAGGAGAGTCCAATCATTCGTGCACTGAAAACTGGGCAGCCGGACGGCCTGGAGCAGGCATCAAGGATGTATTCAAATGCCCTTTGAGGTGGAAAAGCAAGGAGTGAGAGCAATACAGGTGGCACCGTTGCGAAGTTTACCGCGTGCAGAAGAGGTCCAGCAGCATCTTTCAGTCCTGGCAATTCGCATGTGGGAGCAGAGTGCAATCATTCGTGCACTGAAAACTTGGCAGCCGGCCAGCCTGGAGCAGGCATAAAGGATGTATTCAAATGCCCTTTGAGGTGGGAAAGCAAGGAGTGAGAGCAATACAGGTGGCACCGTTGCAAAGCTTTCTGTGTGCAGAAGAGGTCCAGCAGCATCTTTCAGTCCTGGCACTTCGCCTGTGGCAGCACAGTCCAATCATTCGTGCACTGAAAACTGGGCAGCCGGACGGCCTGGAGCAGGCATCAAGGATGTATTCAAATGCCTTTTGAGGTGGGAAAGCAAGGAGTGAGTGCAATAAAGGTGGCACCTTTGCGAAGCTTACCATGTGCAGAGGAGACCCAGCAGCATCATTCATTTGTGGCTCTTTGCCTGTGGGAGCAGAGTCCAATCATTCGTGCACTGAAAACTGGGCAGCCGGACGGCCTGGGGCAGCCATCAAGGATGTATTCAAATGCACTTTGAGGTGGGAAAGAAATGAGTGAGACCAATACAGGTGGCACCGTTGCGAAGCTTACCGTGTGCAGGAGAGGTCCAGCAGCCTCTTTCAGTCCTGGGTCTTCGCCTGTGGGAGCAGAGTGCAATCATTCGTGCACTGAAAACTGGGCAGCCGGACGGCCTGGAGCAGGCATCATGGATGTATTCAAATGCACTTTGAGGTGGGAAAGCAAGGATTGAGAGCAATACAGGTGGCACCGTTGCAGACCTTACCGTGTGCAGAACAGATCCAGCAGCATGTTTCAGTCCTGGCTCTTCGCCTGTGGCAGCAGAGTCCAATCATTCGTGCACTGAAAACTGGGCAGCCGGACGGCCTGGAGCAGGCATCAAGGATGTATTCAAATGCACTTTGAGGTGGGAAACAAGGAGTGAGACCAATGCAGGTGGCACCGTTGCGAAGCTTACCGTATGCAGAACAGATCCAGCAGCATGTTTTAGCACTGGCTCTTCGCCTGTGGTAGGAGAGTCCAATCATTCGTGCACTGAAAACTGGGCAGCCGGACGGCCTGGAGCAGGCATCAAGGATGTATTCAAATGCACTTTGAGGTTGGAAACAAGGAGTGAGACCAATGCAGGTGGCAACTTTGCAAAGCTTACCATGTGCAGAGGAGGTCCAGCAGCACTTTTCATTCCTGGCCCTTTCCCTGTAGAAGCAGAGTGCAATCATTCGTGCACTGAAAACTGGGCGGCAGGAGTGCCTGGAGCAGGAATCAAGGATGTATTCAAATGCCCTTTGAGGTGGGAAAGCAAGGAGTGAGAGCAATACAGGTGGCACCTTTGCGAAGCTTTCTGTGTGCAGAAAAGATCCAGCAGCGAGTTTCAGCACTGGCTCTTCGCCTGTGGGAGCAGAGTCCAATCATTCGTGCACTGAAAACTGGGCAGCCGGACGGCCTGGAGCAGGCATCATGGATGTATTCAAATGCACTTTGAGGTGGGAAAGCAAGGAGTGAGAGCAATACAGGTGGCACCATTGCAAAGCTTATTGTATGCAGAAGAGATCTAGCAGCATCTTTCTGTCCTGGCTCTTCGCCTTTGTAAGCAGAGTTCAAACATTCGTGCCCTGAAACCTGGGCTGCTGGCCAGCCTGGAGCAGGCATCAAGGATGTATTCAAATGCACTTTGAGGTGGGAAAGCAAGGAGTGAGAGCAATACAGGTGGCACCGTTGCAAATCTTTCTGTGTGCAGCAGAGGTCTAGCAGCATCTTTCAGTCCTGGCTCTTCGCCTGTGGGGGCAGAGTGCAATCATTCGTGCACTGAAAACTGGGCAGCCGGACGGTCTGGAGCAGGCATCAAGGATGTATTCAAATGCCCTTTGAGGTGGGAAAGCAACGAGCGAGAGCAATACAGGTGGCACCGTTGCAAAGCTTTCCGTATGCAGAAGAGATCCAGCAGCATCTTTGAGTCCTGGCTCTTCGCCTGTGGGAGCAGAGTCCAATCATTCGTGCACTGAAAATTGGGCAGCCGGACGGCCTGGAGCAGGCATCAAGGATGTATTCAAATGCACTTTGAGGTGGGAAAGCAAGGAGTGAGACCAATACAGGTGGCACCTTTGCGAAGCTTGCCATGTGCAGAAGAGATCCAGCAGCATCATTCATTTGTCTCTTCGCCTGTGGGAGCAGAGTCCAATCATTCGTGCACTGAAAACTGGGCAGCCTTACGGCATGGAGCGGGCATCAAGGATGTATTCAAATGCACTTTGAAGTGGGAAACAAGGAGTGAGACCAATGCAGGTGGCACCGTTTCGAAGCTTACCGTGTGCAGAAGAGGTCCAGCAGCATCTTTCAGTCCTGGCTCTTCGCCTGTGGGAGCAGAGTCCAATCATTCGTGCCCTGAAACCTGGGCAGCCGGCCAGCCTGGAGCAGGCATCAAGGATGTATTCAAATGCACTTTGAGGTGGGAAAGCAAGGAGTGAGAGCAATACAGGTGGCACCGTTGCGGAGTTTACCGCGTGCAGAAGAGGTCCAGCAGCATCTTTCAGTCCTGGCTCTTCGCCTGTGGGAGCAGAGTCCAATCATTCGTGCACTGAAAACTGGGCAGCCGGACTGCCTGGAGCAGCCATCAAGGATGTATTCAAATGCACTTTGAGGTGGGAAAGAAATGAGTGAGATCAATACAGGTGGCACCGTTGCGAAGCTTACCATGTGCAGGAGAGGTTCAGCAGCATCTTTCAGTCCTGGCCCTTCGCCTGTCGGAGCGGAGTCCAAACATTCGTGCCCTGAAACCTGGGCAGCTGGCCAGCCTGGAGCAGGCATCAAGGATGTATTCAAATGCACTTTGCGGTGGGAAAGCAAGGAGTGAGAGCAATACAGGTGGCACCGTTTCAAAGCTTTCTCTGTGCAGAAGAGGTCCGGCAGTATCTTTCAGTCCTTGCTCTTCACCTGTGGCAGGAGAGTCCAATCATTCGTGCACTGAATACTAGGCAACCGGCCAGCCTGGAGCAGGCATCAAGGATGTATTCAAATGCACTTTGAGGTGGGAAAGCAAGGAGTGAGAGCAATACAGGTGGCACCTTTGCGAAGCTTGCCATGTGCAGAAGAGATCCAGCAGCATCTTCCAGTCCTGGCTCTTCGCCTGTGGGAGCAGAGTCCGATCATTCGTGCACTGAAAATTGGGCAGCCGGACGGCCTGGAGCAGGCATCAAGGATGTATTCAAATGCACTTTGAGGTGGGAAAGCAAGGAGTGAGAGCAATACAGGTGGCACCTTTGCGAAGCTTTCTGTGTGCAGAACAGATCCAGCAGCGTGTTTCAGCACTGGCTCTTCGCCTGTGGCAGCAGAGTGCAATCATTCGTGCACTGAAACCTGGGCGGCCGGACGGCCTGGAGCAGGCATCATGGATGTATTCAAATGCAATTTGAGGTGGGAAAGCAAGGAGTGAGAGCAATACAGGTGGCACCATTGCAAAGCTTACCGTATGCAGAAGAGATCTAGCAGCATCTTTCAGTCCTGGCTCTTCGCCTGTGGCAGCAGAGTCCAATCATTCGTGCACTGAAAACTGGGCAGCCGGACGGCCTGGAGGAAGCATCAAGGATGTATTCAAATGCAATTTGAGGTGGGAAAGCAAGGAGTGAGAGCAATACAGGTGGCACCGTTGCGAAGCTTACCGTATGCAGAACAGATCCAGCAGCATCTTTCAAACCTGGCTCTTCGCCTGTGTTAGCAGAGTGCAATCATTCGTGCACTGACAACTGGGCAGCTGGAATTCCTGGAGGTGACATCAAGGATGTATTCAAATGCCCTTGGAGTTGGGAAAGCAAGGAGTGAGAGCAATACAGGTGGCACCGTTGCAAATCTTTCTGTGTGCAGAAGAGATCCAGCAGCATCTTTCAGTCCTGGCTCTTCGCCTGTGTAAGCCGAGTGCAATCATTCGTGCACTGAAAACTGGGCAGCAGGACGGCCTGGAGCAGGCATCAAGGATGTATTCAAATGCACTTTGAGGTGGGAAAGCAACGAGTGAGAGCAATACAGGTGGCACCGTTGCAAAGCTTACCGTATGCAGAAGAGATCCAGCAGCATCTTTCAGTCCTGGCTCTTCGCCGGTTTTAGGAGAGTCCAATCATTCGTGCACTGAAAACTGGGCAGCCGGACGGCCTGGAGCAGGCATCAAGGATGTATTCAAATGCACTTTGAGGTGGGAAAACAAGGAGTGAGAGCAATACAGGTGGCACCATTGCGAAGCTTACATTGTGCAGAACAGACCCAGCAGCATGTTTTAGCACTGGCCCTTTGCCTGTGGCAGGAGAGTGCAATCATTCGTGCACTGAAAACTGGGCAGCCGGACGGCCTGGAGCAGGCATCAAGGATGTATTCAAATGCACTTTGAGGTGGGAAACAAGGACTGAGACCAATACAGGTGGCACCGTCGCGAAGCTTACCACGTGCAGGAGAGGTTCAGCAGCATCTTTCAGTCCTGGCCCTTCGCCTGTCGTAGCGGAGTCCAAACATTCGTGCCCTGAAACCTGGGCAGCTGGCCAGCCTGGAGCAGGCATCAAGGATGTATTCAAATGCACTTTGAGGTGGGAAAGCAAGGAGTGAGAGCAATACAGGTGGCACCGTTGAGAAGTTTACCGTGTGCCGAAGAGGTCCAGCAGCATCTTTCAGTCCTGGCTCTTCGCCTGTGGGAGCAGAGTCCAATCATTCGTGCACTGAAAACTGGGCAGCCGGCCAGCCTGGAGCAGGCATCAAGGATGTATTCAAATGCCCTTGGAGGTGGGAAAGCAGGGAGTGAGAGCAATACAGGTGGCACCGTTGCAAATCTTTCTGTGTGCAGAAGAGGTCTAGCAGCATCTTTCAGTCCTGGCTCTTCGCCTGTGGCAGGAGAGTCCAATCATTCGTGCACTGAAAACTGGGCAGCCGGACGGCCTGGAGCAGGCATCAAGGATGTATTCAAATGCACCTTGAGGTTGGAAACAAGGAGTGAGACCAATGCAGGTGGCACCGTTGCGAAGCTTACCGTGTGCAGAACAGATCCAGCAGCATGTTTTAGCACTGGCCCTTCGCCTGTGTCAGGAGAGTCCAATCATTCGTGTACTGAAAACTGGGCAGCCGGACGGCCTGGAGCAGGCATCAAGGATGTATTCAAATGCACTTTGAGGTTGGAAACAAGGAGTGAGACCAATGCAGGTGGCAACTTTGCGAAGCTTACCATGTGCAGAAGAGGTCCAGCAGCACTTTTCATTCCTGGCCCTTTCCCTGTGGAAGCAGAGTGCAATCATTCGTGCACTGAAAACTGGGCAGCCGGACGGCATGGAGCAGGCATCAAGGATGTATTCAAATGCACTTTGAGGTGGGAAACAAGGAGTGAGACCAATGCAGGTGGCACCGTTGCGAAGCTTACCGTATGCAGAAGAGATCCAGCAGCATCTTTCAGTCCTGGCTCTTCGCCTGTGGGAGCAGAGTCCAATCATTCGTGCCCTGAAAACTGGGCAGCCGGACGGCCTGGAGCAGGCATCAAGGATGTATTCAAATGCACTTTGAGGTGGGAAAGCAAGGAGTGAGAGTAATACAGGTGGCACCGTTGCGAAGCTTTCTGCGTGCAGAACAGATCCAGCAGCGTGTTTCCGCACTGGCTCTTCGCCTGTGGCAGCAGAGTGCAATCATTCGTGCGCAGAAAACTGGGCGGCCGGACGGCCTGGAGCAGGCATCATGGATGTATTCACATGCACTTTGAGGTGGGAAAGCAAAGAGTGAGAGCAATACAGGTGGCACCATTGCAAAGCTTACTGTACGTAGAAGAGATCTAGCAGCATCTTTCTGTCCTGGCTCTTCGCCTTTGTAAGCAGAGTCCAAACATTCGTGCACTGAAACCTGGGCTGCTGGCCAGCCTGCAGCAGGAATCAAGGATGTATTCAAATGCACTTTGAGGTGGAAAAGCAAGGAGTGAGAGCAATACAGGTGGCACCGTTGCAAATCTTTCTGTGTGTAGCTGAGGTCAAGCAGCATCTTTCAGTACTGGCTCTTCGCCTGTGGGAGCAGAGTCCAATCATTCGTGCACTGAAAACTGGGCAGCCGGACGGCCTCTAGCAGGCATCATGGATGTATTCAAATGCACTTTGAGGTGGGAAAGCAAGGAGTGAGAGCAATACAGGTGGCACCTTTGCGAAGCTTGCCATGTGCAGAAGAGATCCAGCAGCATCTTTCAGTCCTGGCTCTTCGCCTGTGGGAGCAGAGTGCAATCATTCGTGCACTGAAAACTGGGCAGCCGGATGGCCTGGAGCAGGCATCAAGGACGTATTCAAATGTCCTTTGAGGTTGGAAAGCAAGGAGTGAGAGCAATACAGGTGGCACCGTTGCGAACTTTACCGGGTGCAGAAGAGGTCCAGCAGCATCTTTCTCTCGTGGCTCTTCGCCTGTGGGAGCAGAGTGCAATCATTCGTGCACTGAAAACTGGGCAGCCGGACGGCCTGGAGCCGGCATCAAGGATGTATTCAAATGCACTTTGAGGTGGGAAAGCAAGGAGTGAGAGCAATACAGGTTGCACCGTTCCGAAGCTTTCTGTGTGCAGGAGAGGTCCAGTGGCATCTTTCAGTCCTGGCTCTTCGCCTGAGGCAGGAGAGTCCAATCATTCGTGCACTGAAAACTGGGCAGCCGGACGGCCTGGAGCAGGCATCAAGGATGTATTCAAATGCACTTTGAGGTGGGAAACAAGGAGTGAGACCAATGCAGGTGGCACCGTTGCGAAACTTACCGTGTGCAGAACAGATCCAGCAGCATGTTTTAGCACTGGCCCTTCGCCTGAGGCAGCAGAGTCCAATCATTCGTGCACTGAAAACTGGGCAGCTGGACGGCCTGGAGCAGGCATCAAGGATGTATTCAAATGCACTTTGAGGTTGGAAACAAGGAGTGAGACCAATGCAGGTGGCAACTTTGCAAAGCTTACCATGTGCAGAAGAGGTCCAGCAGCACTTTTCATTCCTGGCCCTTTCCCTGTGGAAGCAGAGTGCAATCATTCTTGCACTGAAAACTGGGCAGCCGGACGGCATTGAGCAGCCATCAAGGATGTATTCAAATGCACTTTGAGGTGGGAAACAAGGAGTGAGACCAATGCAGGCGGCACCGTTGCGAAGCTTGCCGTGTGAAGAACAGATCCAGCAGCATGTTTCAGCACTGGCTCTTCCCTGTGGCAACAGAGTCCAATCATTCGTGCAATGAAAACTGGGCAGCCGGACGGCCTGGAGCAGGCATCAAGGATGTATTCAAATGCACTTTGAGGTTGGAAACAAGGATTGAGACCAATACAGGTGGCACCTTTTCGAAGCTTACCATGTGCAGAAGAGATCCAGCAGCATCATTCAGTTGTGGCTCTTCGCCTGTGGGAGCAGAGTCCAAACATTCGTGCCCTGAAACCTGGGCAGCCGGCCAGACTGGAGTAGGCATCAAGGATGTATTCAAATGCACTTTGAGGGGGGAAAACAAGGAGTGAGAGCAATACAGGTGGCACCTTTGCGAAGCTTTCTGTGTGCAGGAGAGGTCCAGCAGCATCTTTCAGTCCTGGCTCTTCGCCTGTGGCAAGAGAGTCCAATCATTCGTGCACTGAAAAGTGGGCAGCTGGACGGCCTGGAGCAGGCATCAAGGATATATTCAAATGCACTTTGAGGTGGGAAACAAGGAGTGAGACCAATGCAGGTGGCACCGTTGCGAAGCTTACAGTGTGCAGAACAGATCCAGCAGCATGTTTTAGCACTGGCCCTTCGCCTGTGGCAGCTGAGTCCAATCATTCGTGCACTGAAAACTGGGCAGCCGGACGGCCTGGAGCAGGCATCAAGGATGTATTCAAATGCACTTGGAGGTTGGAAACAAGGAGTGAGGCCAATGCAGGTGGCAACTTTGCAAAGCTTACCATGTGCAGAAGAGGTCCAGCAGCACTTTTCATTCCTGGCCCTTTCCCTGTGGAAGCAGAGTGCAATCATTCGTGCATTGAAAACTGGGCAGCCGGACGGCATGGAGCAGGCATCAAGGATGTATTCAAATGCACTTTGAGGTGGGAAACAAGGAGTGAGACCAATGCAGGTGGCACCGTTGCGAAGCTTACCCTATGCAGAAGAGATCCAGCAGCATTTTTCAGTCCTGGCTCTTCGCCTGCGGCAGGAGAGTCCAATCATTCGTGCACTGAAAACTGGGCAGCCGGACGGCCTGGAGCAGGCATCATGGATGTATTCAAATGCCCTTTGAGGTGGGAAAGCAAGGAGTGAGAGCAATACAGGTGGCACCGTTGCGAAGCTTGCCGTGTGCAGGAGAGGTCCAGCAGCATCTTTCAGCCCTGGCACTTCGCCTGTGGGAGCAGAGTGCAATCATTCGTGCACTGAAAACTTGGCAGCCGGCCAGCCTGGAGCAGGCATCAAGGATGTATTCTAATGCCCTTGGAGGTGGGAAAGCAAGGAGTGAGAGCAATACAGGTGGCACCGTTGCAAAGCTTTCCGTGTGCAGAAGAGGTCCAGCAGCATCTTTCAGTCCTGGCACTTCGCCTGTGGCAGCACAGTCCAATCATTCGTGCACTAAAAACTGGGCAGCCGGACGGCCTGGAGCAGGCATCAAGGATGTATTCAAATGCACTTTGAGGTGGGAAACAAGGACTGAGACCAATGCAGGTGGCACCGTTGCGAAGCTTGCCGTGTGCAGAACAGATCCAGCAGCATGTTTTAGCCCTGGCTCTTCCCTGTGGCAGCAGAGTCCAATCATTCGTGCAATGAAAACTGGGCAGCCGGACGGCCTGGAGCAGGCATCAAGGATGTATTCAAATGCACTTTGAGGTTGGAAACAAGGAGTGAGACCAATGCAGGTGGCACCTTTTCGAAGCTTACCATGTGCAGAAGAGGTCAAGCAGCACTTTTCATTCCTGGCCCTCTCCCTGTGGTAGGAGAGTCCAATGATTCGTGCACTAAAAACTGGGCAGCCGGCCAGCCTGGAGCAGGCATCAAGGATGTATTCTTATGCACTTTGAGGTGGGAAAGCAAGGAGTGAGAGCAATACAGGTGGCACCTTTGCGAAGCTTACCATGTGCAGACGAGATCCAGCAGCATCATTCATTTGTGGCTCTTCGCCTGTGGGAGCAGAGTCCAATCATTCGTGCACTGAAAACTGGGCAGCCGGACGGCCTGGAGCAGGCATCAAGGATGTATTCAAATGCACTTTGAGGTGGGAAATCAAGGAGTGAGAGCAATACAGGTGGCACCGTTGCGAAGCTTACCGTGTGCAGGAGAGGTCCAGCAGCAACTTTCAGTCCTGGCTGTTCGCCTGTCGGAGCGGAGTCCAATCATTCGTGCACTGAAAACTGGGCAGCCGGACGGCCTGGAGCAGGCATCAAGGATGTATTCAAATGCACTTTGAGGTGGGAAATCAAGGAGTGAGACCAATACAGGTGGCACCTTTTCGAAGCTTACCATGTGCAGAAGAGATCCAGCAGCATCATTCAGTTGTGGCTCTTCGCCTGTGGGAGCAGAGTCCAATCATTCGTGCACTGAAAACTGGGCAGCTGGACGGCCTGGAGCAGGCATCAAGGATGTATTCAAATGCACTTTGAGGTGGGAAACAAGGACTGAGACCAATGCAGGTGGCACCGTTGCGAAGCTTGCCGTGTGCAGAACAGATCCAGCAGCATGTTTTAGCCCTGGCTCTTCCCTGTGGCAGCAGAGTCCAATCATTCGTGCAATGAAAACTGGGCAGCCGGACGGCCTGGAGCAGGCATCAAGGATGTATTCAAATGCACTTTGAGGTTGGAAACAAGGAGTGAGACCAATGCAGGTGGCACCTTTTCGAAGCTTACCATGTGCAGAAGAGGTCAAGCAGCACTTTTCATTCCTGGCCCTCTCCCTGTGGTAGGAGAGTCCAATGATTCGTGCACTAAAAACTGGGCAGCCGGACGGCCTGGAGCAGGCATCAAGGATGTATTCTTATGCACTTTGAGGTGGGAAAGCAAGGAGTGAGAGCAATACAGGTGGCACCTTTGCGAAGCTTACCATGTGCAGACGAGATCCAGCAGCATCATTCATTTGTGGCTCTTCGCCTGTGGGAGCAGAGTCCAATCATTCGTGCACTGAAAACTGGGCAGCCGGACGGCCTGGAGCAGGCATCAAGGATGTATTCAAATGCACTTTGAGGTTGAAATCAAGGAGTGAGAGCAATACAGGTGGCACCGTTGCGAAGCTTACCGTGTGCAGGAGAGGTCCAGCAGCAACTTTCAGTCCTGGCTGTTCGCCTGTCGGAGCGGAGTCCAATCATTCGTGCACTGAAAACTGGGCAGCCGGACGGCCTGGAGCAGGCATCAAGGATGTATTCAAATGCACTTTGAGGTGGGAAATCAAGGAGTGAGAGCAATACAGGTGGCACCGTTGCGAAGCTTACCGTGTGCAGGAGAGGTCCAGCAGCAACTTTCAGTCCTGGCTGTTCGCCTGTCGGAGCGGAGTCCAATCATTCGTGCACTGAAAACTGGGCAGCCGGACGGCCTGGAGCAGGCATCAAGGATGTATTCAAATGCACTTTGAGGTTGGAAACAAGGAGTGAGACCAATGCAGGTGGCAACTTTGCAAAGCTTACCATGTGCAGAAGAGGTCCAGCAGCACTTTTCATTCCTGGCCCTTTCCCTGTGGAAGCAGAGTGCAATCATTCTTGCACTGAAAACTGGGCAGCCGGACGGCATTGAGCAGCCATCAAGGATGTATTCAAATGCACTTTGAGGTGGGAAACAAGGAGTGAGACCAATGCAGGCGGCACCGTTGCGAAGCTTGCCGTGTGAAGAACAGATCCAGCAGCATGTTTCAGCACTGGCTCTTCCCTGTGGCAACAGAGTCCAATCATTCGTGCAATGAAAACTGGGCAGCCGGACGGCCTGGAGCAGGCATCAAGGATGTATTCAAATGCACTTTGAGGTTGGAAACAAGGAGTGAGACCAATACAGGTGGCACCTTTTCGAAGCTTACCATGTGCAGAAGAGATCCAGCAGCATCATTCAGTTGTGGCTCTTCGCCTGTGGGAGCAGAGTCCAATCATTCGTGCACTGAAAACTGGGCAGCCGGACGGCCTGGGTTAGGCATCAAGGATGTATTCAAATGCCCTTTGAGGTGGGAAAGCAAGGAGTGAGAGCAATACAGGTGGCACCGTTTCAAAGCTTTCTCTTTGCAGGAGAGGTCCAGCAGCATCTTTCAGTCCTGGCTCTTCGCCTGTGGCAGCAGAGTGCAATCATTCGTGCACTGAAAACTGGGCAACCGGACAGCCAGTAGCAGGCATCAAGGATGTATTCAAATGCACTTTGAGGAGGGAAAGCAAGGAGTGAGAGCAATACAGGTGGCACCTTTGCGAAGCTTGCCATGTGCAGAAGAGATCCAGCAGCATCTTCCAGTCCTGGCTCTTCGCCTGTGGGAGCAGAGTGCAATCATTCGTGCACTGAAAACTGGGCAGCCGGAAGGCCTGGAGCAGGCATCAAGGAAGTATTCAAATGCCCTTTGAGGTGGGAAAGCAAGGAGTGATTGCAATACAGGTGGCACCGTTCCGAAGCTTTCTGTGTGCAGGAGAGGTCCAGCAGCATCTTTCAGTCCTTGCTCTTCGCCTGTGGCAGGAGAGTCCAATCATTCGTGCACTGAAAACTGGGCAGCCGGACGGCCTGGAGCAGGCATCAAGGATGTATTCAAATGCCTTTGGAGGTGGGAAATCAAGGAGTGAGAGCAATACAGGTGGCACCGTTGCAAAGCTTTCTGTGTGCAGAAGAGGTCCAGCAGCATCTTCCAGTCCTGGCTCTTCGCATGTGTAAGCAGATTCCAATCATTCGTGCACTGAAAACTGGGCAGCAGGACGGCCTGGAGCAGGCATCAAGGATGTATTCAAATGCCCTTGGAGGTGGGAAAGCAAGGAGTGAGTGCAATACAGGTGGCACCTTTGCGAAGCTTACCATGTGCAGAAGAGATCCAGCAGCATCATTCATTTGTGGCTCTTCGCCTGTGGGAGCAGAGTCCAATCATTCGTGCACTGAAAACTGGGCAGCCTTACGGCCTGGAGCGGGCATCAAGGATGTATTCAAATGCACTTTGAGGTGGGAAACAAGGAGTGAGACCAATGCAGGTGGCACCGTTTCGAAGCTTACCGTGTGCAGAAGAGATCCAGCAGCATCTTTCAGTCCTGGCACTTCGCCTGTGGGAGCAGAGTGCAATCATTCGTGCACTGAAAACTTGGCAGATGGCCAGCCTGGAGCAGGCATCAAGGATGTATTCAAATGCCCTTGGAGGTGGGAAAGCAAGGAGTGAGAGCAATACAGGTGGCACCGTTGCAAAGCTTTCCGTGTGCAGAAGAGGTCCAGCAGCATCTTTCAGTCCTGGCACTTCGCCTGTGGCAGCACAGTCCAATCATTCGTGCACTGAAAACTGGGCAGCAGGACGGCCTGGAGCAGGCATCAAGGATGTATTCAAATGCCCTTTGATGTGGGAAAGCAAGGAGTGAGAGCAATAAAGGTGGCACCTTTGCGAAGCTTACCATGTGCAGAGGAGATCCAGCAGCATCATTCATTTGTGGCTCTTTGCCTGTGGGAGCAGAGTGCAATCATTCGTGCACCGAAAACTGGGCAGCCGGACGGCCTGGGGCAGTCATCAAGGATGTATTCAAATGCACTTTGAGGTTGGAAACAAGGAGTGAGACCAATGCAGGTGGCACCTTTTCGAAGCTTAAAATGTGCAGAAGAGGTCCAGCAGCACTTTTCATTCCTGGCCCTTTCCCTGTGGAAGCAGAGTCCAATCATTCGTGCACTGAAAATTGGGCAGCCGGACGGCCTGGAGCAGGCATCAAGGATGTATTCAAATGCACTTTGAGGTGGGAAAGCAAGGAGTGAGAGCAATACAGGTGGCACCTTTGCGAAGCTTACCATGTGCAGAGGAGATCCAGCAGCATCATTCATTTGTGGCTCTTCGCCTGTGGGGGCAGAGTCCAATCATTCGTGCACTGAAAACTGGGCAGCCGGCCAGCCTGGAGCAGGCATCAAGGACGTATTCAAATGCACTTTGAGGTGGGAAATCAAGGAGTGAGAGCAATACAGGTGGCACCGTTGCGAAGCTTGCCGTGTGCAGGAGAGGTCCAGCAGCAACTTTCAGTCCTGGCTCTTCGCCTGTGGGAGCGGAGTCCAAACATTCGTGCCCTGAAACCTGGGCAGCCGGCCAGACTGGAGTAGGCATCAAGGATGTATTCAAATGCACTTTGAGGTGGGAAAACAAGGAGTGAGAGCAATACAGGTGGCACCTTTGCGAAGCTTTCTGTGTGCAGGAGAGGTCCAGCAGCATCTTTCAGTCCTGGCTCTTCGCCTGTGGCAAGAGAGTCCAATCATTCGTGCACTGAAAAGTGGGCAGCTGGACGGCCTGGAGCAGGCATCAAGGATATATTCAAACGCACTTTGAGGTGGGAAAGAAATGACTGAGAGCAATACAGGTGGCACCGTTGCGAAGCTTACCGTGTGCAGAACAGATCCAGCAGCATGTTTTAGCACTGGCTCTTCGCCTGTGGCAGCAGAGTCCAATCATTCGTGCACTGAAAACTGGGCAGCCGGACGGCATGGAGCGGGCATCAAGGATGTACTCAAATGCACTTTGAGGTTGGAAACAAGGAGTGAGAGCAATAAAGGTGGCAAATTTGCAAAGCTTACCTTGTGCAGAAGAGGTCCAGCAGCACTTTTCATTCCTGGCCCTTTCCCTGTGGAAGCAGAGTGCAATCATTCGTGCACTGAAAACTGGGCTGCCGGACGGCCTGGAGCAGGCATCAAGGATGTATTCAAATGCCCGTTGAGGTGGGAAAGCAACGAGTGAGAGCAATACAGGTGTCACCGTTGCAAAGCTTACCGTATGCAGAAGAGATCCAGCAGCATCTTTCAGTCCTGGCTCTTCGCCTGTGGGAGCAGAGTCCAATCATTCGTGCACTGAAAATTGGGCAGCCGGACGGCCTGGAGCAGGCATCAAGGATGTATTCAAATGCACTTTGAGGTGGGAAAGCAAGGAGTGAGAGCAATACAGGTGGCACCTTTGCGAAGCTTACCATGTGTAGACGAGATCCAGCAGCATCATTCATTTGTTGCTCTTCGCCTGTGGGAGCAGAGTCCAATCATTCGTGCACTGAAAACTGGGCAGCCGGACGGCCTGGAGCAGGCATCAAGGATGTATTCAAATGCACTTTGAGGTGGGAAATCAAGGAGTGAGAGCAATACAGGTGGCACCGTTGCGAAGCTTACCGTGTGCAGGAGAGGTCCAGCAGCAACTTTCAGTCCTGGCTCTTCGCCTGTCGGAGCGTAGTCCAAACATTCGTGCCCTGAAACCTGGGCAGCCGGCCAGCCTGGAGCACGCATCAAGGATGTATTCAAATGCACTTTGAGGTGGGAAAGCAAGGACTGAGAGCAATACAGGTGGCACCGTTGCGAAGCTTACCGTGTGCAGGAGAGGTTCAGAAGCATCTTTCAGTCCTGGCTCTTCGCCTGTGGGAGCAGAGTCCAATCATTCGTGCACTGAAAACTGGGCAGCCGGACGGCCTGGAGCAGGCATCATGGATGTATTCAAATGCACTTTGAGGTGGGAAAGCAAGGAGTGAGAGCAATACAGGTGGCATCTTTGCGAAGCTTACCATGTGCAGAAGAGATCCAGCAGCATCATTCATTTGTGACTCTTCGCCTGTGGCAGGAGAGTCCAATCATTCGTGCACTGAAAACTGGGCAGCTGGACGGCCTGGAGCAGGCATCAAGGATGTATTCAAATGCACTTTGAGGTGGGAAACAAGGAGTGAGACCAATGCAGGTGGCACCGTTGCGAAGCTTACAGTGTGCAGAACAGATCCAGCAGCATGTTTTAGCACTGGCCCTTCGCCTGTGGCAGGAGTGTCCAATCATTCGTGCACTGAAAACTGGGCAGCCGGACGGCCTGGAGCAGGCATCAAGGATGTATTCAAATGCACTTTGAGGATGGAAACAAGGAGTGAGGCCAATGCAGGTGGCAACTTTGCAAAGCTTACCATGTGCAGAAGAGGTCCAGCAGCACTTTTCATTCCCGGCCCTTTCCCTGTGGAAGCAGAGTGCAATCATTCGTGCACTGACAACTGGGCAGCCGGACGGCATGGAGCAGGCATCAAGGATGTATTCAAATGCAATTTGAGTACGGAAACAAGGAGTGAGACCAATGCAGGTGGCACCGTTGCGAAGCTTACCTTATGCAGAAGAGATCCAGCAGCATCTTTCAGTCCTGGCTCTTCGCCTGTGGCAGGAGAGTCCAATCATTCGTGCACTGAAAACTGGGCAGCCGGACGGCCTGGAGCAGGCATCAAGGATGTATTGAAAAGCCCTTTGAGGTGGGAAAGCAAGGAGTGAGACCAATACAGGTGGCACCGTTGCGAAGTTTACCGCGTGCAGAAGAGGTCCAGCAGCATCTTTCAGTCCTGGCACTTCGCCTGTGGGAGCAGAGTGCAATCATTCGTGCACTGAAAACTTGGCAGCCGGCCAGCCTGGAGCAGGCATCAAGGATGTATTCAAATGCCCTTGGAGGTGGGAAAGCAAGGAGTGAGAGCAATACAGGTGGCACCGTTGCAAAGCTTTCCGTGTGCAGAAGAGGTCCAGCAGCATCTTTCAGTCCTGGCACTTCGCCTGTGGCAGCACAGTCCAATCATTCGTGCACTGAAAACTGGGCAGCAGGACGGCCTGGAGCAGGCATCAAGGATGTATTCAAATGCCCTTTGAGGTGGGAAAGCAAGGAGTGAGAGCAATAAAGGTGGCACCTTTGCGAAGCTTACCATGTGCAGAGGAGATCCAGCAGCATCATTCATTTGTGGCTCTTTGCCTGTGGGAGCAGAGTCCAATCATTCGTGCACCGAAAACTGGGCAGCCGGACGGCCTGGGGCAGGCATCAAGGATGTATTCAAATGCACTTTGAGGTGGGAAAGAAATGACTGAGAGCAATACAGGTGGCACCGTTGCGAAGCTTACCGTGTGCAGAACAGATCCAGCAGCATGTTTTAGCACTGGCTCTTCGCCTGTGGGAGCAGAGTCCAATCATTCGTGCACTGAAAACAGGGCAGCCGGACGGCCTGGAGCTGGCATCAAGGATGTATTCAAATGCACTTTGAGGTTGGAAACAAGGAGTGAGACCAATGCAGGTGGCACCTTTTCGAAGCTTACCATGTGCAGAAGAGGTCCAGCAGCACTTTTCATTCCTGGCCCTCTCCCTGTGGTAGGTGAGTCCAATCATTCGTGCACTGAAAACTGGGCAGCCGGACGGCCTGGAGCAGGCATCAAGGATGTATTCAAATGCCCTTTGAGGTGGGAAAGCAAGGAGTGAGAGCAATAAAGGTGGCACCTTTGCGAAGCTTACCATGTGCAGAGGAGATCCAGCAGCATCATTCATTTGTGGCTCTTTGCCTGTGGGAGCAGAGTCCAATCATTCGTGCACCGAAAACTGGGCAGCCGGACGGCCTGGGGCAGGCATCAAGGATGTATTCAAATGCACTTTGAGGTGGGAAAGAAATGACTGAGAGCAATACAGGTGGCACCGTTGCGAAGCTTACCGTGTGCAGAACAGATCCAGCAGCATGTTTTAGCACTGGCTCTTCGCCTGTGGCAGCAGAGTCCAATCATTCGTGCACTGAAAACTGGGCAGCCGGACGGCCTGGAGCAGGCATCAAGGATGTATTCAAATGCACTTTGAGGTTGGAAACAAGGACTGAGACCAATGCAGGTGGCAAATTTGCAAAGCTTACCATGTGCAGAAGAGGTCCAGCAGCACTTTTCATTCCTGGCCCTTACCCTGTGGAAGCAGAGTGCAATCATTCGTGCCCTGAAAACTGGGCGGCCGGACGGCCTGGAGCAGGCATCAAGGATGTATTCAAATGCCCGTTGAGGTGACAAAGCAACGAGTGAGAGCAATACAGGTGTCACCGTTGCAAAGCTTACCGTATGCAGAAGAGATCCAGCAGCATCTTTCAGTCCTGACTCTTCGCCTGTGGGAGCAGAGTCCAAACATTCGTGCACTGAAAATTGGGCAGCCGAACGGCCTGGAGCAGGCATCAAGGATGTATTCAAATGCACTTTGAGGTGGGAAATCAAGGAGTGAGAGCAATACAGGTGGCACCGTTGCGAAGCTTACCGTGTGCAGGAAAGGTCCCGCAGCAACTTTCAGTCCTGGCACTTCGCCTGTGGGAGCAGAGTGCAATCATTCGTGCACTGAAAACTTGGCAGCCGGCCAGCCTGGAGCAGGCATCAAAGATGTATTCTAATGCCCTTGGAGGTGGGAAAGCAACGAGTGAGAGCAATACACGTGGCACCGTTGCAAAGCTTTCCGTGTGCAGAAGAGGTCCAGCAGCATCTTTCAGTCCTGGCTCTTCGCCTGTGGGAGCAGAGTCCTATCATTCGTGCACTGAAAATTGGGCAGCCGGACGGCCTGGAGCAGGCATCAAGGATGTATTCAAATGCACTTTGAGGTGGGAAAGCAAGGAGTGAGAGCAATACAGGTGGCACCTTTGCGAAGCTTACCGTGTGCAGAAGAGATCCAGAAGCATCATTCATTTGTGGCTCTTCGCCTGTGGGAGCAGAGTCCAATCATTCGTGCACTGAAAACTGGGTAGCCGGACGGCGTGGAGCAGGCATCAAGGATGTATTCAAATGCACTTTGAGGTGGGAAAGCAAGGAGTGAGAGCAATACAGGTGGCACCATTGCGAAGCTTACCGTGTGCAGGAGAGGTCCAGCAGCAACTTTCAGTCCTGGCTCTTCGCCTGTCGGAGCGGAGTCCAAACATTCGTGCCCTGAAACCTGGAGAGACGGCCAGCCTGGAGCAGGCATCAAGGATGTATTCAAATGCACTTTGAGGTGGGAAAGCAAGGAGTGAGAGCAATACAGGTGGCACCGTTGCGAAGCTTACCATGTGCAGGAGAGGTTCAGCAGCATCTTTCAGTCCTGGCTCTTCGTCTGTGGGAGCAGAGTCCAATCATTCGTGCACTGAAAACTGGGCAGCCGGACGGCCTGGAGCAGGCATCATGGATGTATTCAAATGCACTTTGAGGTGGGAAAGCAAGGAGTGAGAGCAATACAGGTGGCACCTTTGCGAAGCTTACCATGTGCAGAAGAGATCCAGCAGCATCATTCAGTCCTGGCACTTCGCCTGTGGCAGCAGAGTCCAATCATTCGTGCACTGAAAACTGGGAAGCTGGACGGCCTGGAGCAGGCATCAAGGATGTATTCAAATGCACTTTGAGGTGGGAAACAAGGACTGAGACCAATGCAGGTGGCACCGTTGCGAAGCTTACCGTATGCAGAAGAGATCCAGCAGCATCTTTCAGTCCTGGCTCTTCGCCTGTGGGAGCAGAGTCCAATCATTCGTGCACTGAAAATTGGGCAGCCAGACGGCCTGGAGCAGGCATCAAGGATGTATTCAAATGCACTTTGAGGTGGGAAAGAAATGACTGAGAGCAATACAGGTGGCACCGTTGCGAAGCTTACCGTGTGCAGAACAGATCCAGCAGCATGTTTTAGCAGTGGCTCTTCGCCTGTGGCAGCAGAGTCCAATCATTCGTGCACTGAAAACTGGGCAGCCGGACGGCATGGAGCAGGCATCAAGGATGTATTCAAATGCACTTTGAGGTTGGAAACAAGGAGTGAGACCAATGCAGGTGGCAACTTTGCAAAGCTTACCATGTGCAGAAGAGGTCCAGCAGCACTTTTCATTCCTGGCCCTTTCCCTGTGGAAGCAGAGTGCAATCATTCGTGCCCTGAAAACTGGGCGGCCGGACGGCCTGGAGCAGGCATCAAGGATGTATTCAAATGCCCGTTGAGGTGGCAAAGCAACGAGTGAGAGCAATACAGGTGTCACCGTTGCAAAGCTTACCGTATGCAGAAGAGATCCAGCAGCATCTTTCAGACCTGGCTCTTCGCCTGTGGGAGCAGAGTCCAATCATTCGTGCACTGAAAATTGGGCAGCCGGACGGCCTGGAGCAGGCATCAAGGATGTATTCAAATGCACTTTGAGGTGGGAAAGCAAGGAGTGAGAGCAATACAGGTGGCACCGTTGCAAAGCTTTCCGTGTGCAGAAGAGGTTCAGAAGCATCTTTCAGTCCTGGCTCTTCGCCTGTGGGAGCAGAGTCCAATCATTCGTGCACTGAAAACTGGGCAGCTGGACGGCCTGGAGCAGGCATCAAGGATGTATTCAAATGCACTTTGAGGTGGGAAACAAGGACTGAGACCAATGCAGGTGGCACCGTTGCGAAGCTTGCCGTGTGCAGAACAGATCCCGCAGCATGTTTTAGCCCTGGCTCTTCCCTGTGGCAGCAGAGTCCAATCATTCGTGCAATGAAAACTGGGCAGCCGGACGGCCTGGAGCAGGCATCAAGGATGTATTCAAATGCACTTTGAGGTTGGAAACAAGGAGTGAGACCAATGCAGGTGGCACCTTTTCGAAGCTTACCATGTGCAGAAGAGGTCAAGCAGCACTTTTCATTCCTGGCCCTCTCCCTGTGGTAGGAGAGTCCAATGATTCGTGCACTAAAAACTGGGCAGCCGGACGGCCTGGAGCAGGCATCAAGGATGTATTCTTATGCACTTTGAGGTGGGAAAGCAAGGAGTGAGAGCAATACAGGTGGCACCTTTGCGAAGCTTACCATGTGCAGACGAGATCCAGCAGCATCATTCATTTGTGGCTCTTCGCCTGTGGAAGCAGAGTGCAATCATTCGTGCACTGACAACTGGGCAGGCGGACGGCATGGAGCAGGCATCAAGGATGTATTCAAATGCACTTTGAGTTGGGAAACAAGGAGTGAGACCAATGCAGGTGGCACCGTTGCGAAGCTTACCGTATGCAGAAGAGATCCAGCAGCATCTTTCAGTCCTGGCTCTTCGCCTGTGGCAGGAGAGTCCAATCATTTGAGCACTGAAAACTGGGCAGCCGGACGGCCTGGAGCAGGCATCAAGGATGTATTCAAATGCACTTTGAGGTGGGAAAGCAAGGAGTGAGAGCAATACAGGTGGCACCGTTGCGAAGTTTACCGCGTGCAGAAGAGGTCCAGCAGCATTTTTCAGTCCTGGCACTTCGCCTGTGGGAGCAGAGTGCAATCATTCGTGCACTGAAAACTTGGCAGCCGGCCAGCCTGGAGCAGGCATAAAGGATGTATTCAAATGCCCTTTGAGGTGGGAAAGCAAGGAGTGAGAGCAATACAGGTGGCACCGTTGCAAAGCTTTCTGTGTGCAGAAGAGGTCCAGCTGCATCTTTCAGTCCTGGCACTTCGCCTGTGGCAGCACAGTCCAATCATTCGTGCACTGAAAACTGGGCAGCAGGACGGCCTGGAGCAGGCATCAAGGATGTATTCAAATGCACTTTGAGGTGGGAAAGCAAGGAGTGAGTGCAATAAAGGTGGCACCTTTGCGAAGCTTACCATGTGCAGAGGAGATCCAGCAGCATCATTCATTTGTGGCTCTTTGCCTGTGGGAGCAGAGTCCAATCATTCGTGCACCGAAAACTGGGCAGCCGGACGGCCTGGGGCAGCCATCAAGGATGTATTCAAATGCACTTTGAGGTGGGAAAGAAATGAGTGAGACCAATACAGGTGGCACCGTTGCGAAGCTTACCGTGTGCAGGAGAGGTCCAGCAGCCTCTTTCAGTCCTGGGTCTTCGCCTGTGGCCGCAGAGTGCAATCATTCGTGCACTGAAAACTGGGCAGCCGGACGGCCTGGAGCAGGCATCATGGATGTATTCAAATGCACTTTGAGGTGGGAAAGCAAGGATTGAGAGCAATACAGGTGGCACCGTTGCAGACCTTACCGTGTGCAGAACAGATCCAGCAGCATGTTTCAGTCCTGGCTCTTCGCCTGTGGCAGCAGAGTCCAATCATTCGTGCACTGAAAACTGGGCAGCCGGACGGCCTGGAGCAGGCATCAAGGATGTATTCAAATGCACTTTGAGGTGGGAAACAAGGAGTGAGACCAATGCAGGTGGCACTGTTGCGAAGCTTACCGTGTGCAGAACAGATCCAGCAGCATGTTTTAGCACTGGCTCTTCGCCTGTGGTAGGAGAGTCCAATCATTCGTGCACTGAAAACTGGGCAGCCGGACGGCCTGGAGCAGGCATCAAGGATGTATTCAAATGCACTTTGAGGTTGGATACAAGGAGTGAGACCAATGCAGGTGGCAACTTTGCAAAGCTTACCATGTGCAGAGGAGGTCCAGCAGCACTTTTCATTCCTGGCCCTTTCCCTGTGGAAGCAGAGTGCAATCATTCGTGCACTGAAAACTGGGCGGCCGGACGGCCTGGAGCAGGCATCAAGGATATATTCAAATGCCCTTTGAGGTGGGAAAGCAACGAGCGAGAGCAATACAGGTGGCACCGTTGCAAAGCTTACCGTATGCAGAAGAGATCCAGCAGCATCTTTCAGTCCTGGCTCTTCGCCTGTGGCAGGAGAGTCCAATCATTCGTGCACTGAAAATTGGGCAGCCGGACGGCCTGGAGCAGGCATCAAGGATGTATTCAAATGCACTTTGAGGTGGGAAAGCAAGGAGTGAGAGCAATACAGGTGGCACCGTTGCGCAGTTTACCGCGTGCAGAAGAGGTCCAGCAGCATCATTCATTTGTGGCTCTTCGGCTGTGGGAGCAGAGTCCAATCATTCATGCACTGAAAACTGGGCAGCCGGACGGCCTGGAGCAGGCATCAAGGATGTATTCAAATGCACTTAGAGGTGGAAACCAAGGAGTGAGAGCAATACAGGTGACACCGTTGCGAAGCTTACCGTGTGCAGGAGAGGTCCAGCAGCAACTTTCAGTCCTGGCTCTTCGCCTGTCGGAGCGGAGTCCAAACATTCGTGACCTGAAACCTGGGCAGCCGGCCAGCCTGGAGGAGGCATCAAGGATGTATTCAAATGCCCTTTGAGGTGGGAAAGCAAGGAGTGAGAGGAATACAGGTGGCACCTTTGCGAAGCTTTCTGTGTGCAGAAGAGGTCCAGCAGCGTGTTTCAGCACTGGCTCTTCGCCTGTGGCAGCAGAGTGCAATCATTCGTGCACTGAAAACTGGGCGGCCGGACGGCCTGGAGCAGGCATCATGGATGTATTCAAATGCACTTTGAGGTGGGAAAGCAAGGAGTGAGAGCAATACAGGTGGCACCGTTGCGCAGTTTACCGCGTGCAGAAGAGGTCCAGCAGCATCTTTCAGTCCTGGCTCTTCGCCTGTGGGAGCAGAGTGCAATCATTCGTGCACTGAAAACTGGGCAGCCGGCCAGCCTGGAGCAGGCATCAAGGATGTATTCAAATGCCCTTGGAGGTGGGAAAGCAAGGAGTGAGAGCAATACAGGTGGCACCGTTGCAAAGCTTTCTGTGTGCAGAAGAGCTCTAGCAGCATCTTTCAGTCCTGGCTCTTCGCCTGTGGGAGCAGAGTCCAATCATTCGTGCACTGAAAACTGGGCAGCCGGACAGCCTCTAGCAGGCATCATGGATGCATACAAATGCACTTTGAGGTGGGAAAACAAGGAGTGAGAGCAATACAGGTGGCACCTTTGCGAAGCTTGCCATGTGCAGAAGAGATCCAGCAGCATCTTTCAGTCCTGGCTCTTCGCCTGTGGGAGCAGAGTGCAATCATTCGTGCACTGAAAACTGGGCAGCCGGACGGCCTGGAGCAGGCATCAAGGATGTATTCAAATGAACTTTGAGGTGGGAAAACAAGGAGTGAGAGCAATACAGGTGGCACCGTTCCGAAGCTTTCTGTGTGCAGGAGAGGTCCAGCAGAATCTTTCAGTCCCTTCGCCTGTGGCAGGAGAGTCCAATCATTCGTGCACTGAAAACTGGGCAGCCGGACGGCCTGGAGCAGGCATCAAGGATGTATTCAAATGCACTTTGAGGTGGGAAACAAGGAGTGAGACCAATGCAGGTGGCACCGTTGCGAAGCTTACAGCGTGCAGAACAGATCCAGCAGCATGTTTTAGCACTGGCTCTTCGCCTGTGGCAGCTGAGTCCAATCATTCGTGCACTGAAAACTGGGCAGCCGGACGGCCTGGAGCCGGCATCAAGGATGTATTCAAATGCACTTTGAGGTGGGAAACAAGGACTGAGAGCAATACAGGTGGCACCGTTCCGAAGTTTTCCGCGTGCAGAAGATGTCCAGCAGCATCTTTCAGTCCTGGCTCTAAGCCTGTGGCAGGAGAGTCCAATCATACGTGCACTGAAAACTGGGCAGCCGGACGGCCTGGAGCAGGCATCAAGGATGTATTCAAATGCACTTTGCGGTGGGAAAGCAAGGAGTGAGAGCAATACAGGTGGCACCGTTTCAAAGCTTTCTCTGTGCAGAAGAGGTCCGGCAGTATCTTTCAGTCCTTGCTCTTCACCTGTGGCAGGAGAGTCCAATCATTCGTGCACTGAATACTAGGCAACCGGCCAGCCTGGAGCAGGCATCAAGGATGTATTCAAATGCACTTTGAGGTGGGAAAGCAAGGAGTGAGAGCAATACAGGTGGCACCTTTGCGAAGCTTGCCATGTGCAGAAGAGATCCAGCAGCATCTTCCAGTCCTGGCTCTTCGCCTGTGGGAGCAGAGTCCGATCATTCGTGCACTGAAAACTGGGCAGCCGGACGGCCTGGAGCAGGCATCAAGGATGTATTCAAATGCACTTTGAGGTGGGAAAGCAAGGAGTGAGAGCAATACAGGTGGCACCTTTGCGAAGCTTTCTGTGTGCAGAACAGATCCAGCAGCGTGTTTCAGCACTGGCTCTTCGCCTGTGGCAGCAGAGTGCAATCATTCGTGCACTGAAAACTGGGCGGCCGGACGGCCTGGAGCAGGCATCATGGATGTATTCAAATGCAATTTGAGGTGGGAAAGCAAGGAGTGAGAGCAATACAGGTGGCACCATTGCAAAGCTTACCGTATGCAGAAGAGATCTAGCAGCATCTTTCAGTCCTGGCTCTTCGCCTGTGGCAGCAGAGTCCAATCATTCGTGCACTGAAAACTGGGCAGCCGGACGGCCTGGAGGAAGCATCAAGGATGTATTCAAATGCAATTTGAGGTGGGAAAGCAAGGAGTGAGAGCAATACAGGTGGCACCGTTGCGAAGCTTACCGTATGCAGAACAGATCCAGCAGCATCTTTCAAACCTGGCTCTTCGCCTGTGTTAGCAGAGTGCAATCATTCGTGCACTGACAACTGGGCAGCTGGAATTCCTGGAGGTGACATCAAGGATGTATTCAAATGCCCTTGGAGTTGGGAAAGCAAGGAGTGAGAGCAATACAGGTGGCACCGTTGCAAATCTTTCTGTGTGCAGAAGAGATCCAGCAGCATCTTTCAGTCCTGGCTCTTCGCCTGTGTAAGCCGAGTGCAATCATTCGTGCACTGAAAACTGGGCAGCAGGACGGCCTGGAGCAGGCATCAAGGATGTATTCAAATGCACTTTGAGGTGGGAAAGCAACGAGTGAGAGCAATACAGTTGGCACCGTTGCAAATCTTTCTGTGTGCAGAAGAGATCCAGCAGCATCTTTCAGTCCTGGCTCTTCGCCTGTGTAAGCCGAGTGCAATCATTCGTGCACTGAAAACTGGGCAGCAGGACGGCCTGGAGCAGGCATCAAGGATGTATTCAAATGCACTTTGAGGTGGGAAAGCAACGAGTGAGAGCAATACAGGTGGCACCGTTGCGAAGCTTACCGTGTGCAGAAGAAATCCAGCAGCATCTTTCAGTCCTGGCTCTTCGTCTGCGGGAGCATAGTCCAATCATTCGTGCACTGGAAACTGGGCAGCTGGACGGCCTGGAGCAGGCATCAAGGATGTATTCAAATGCCCTTTGAGGTGGGAAAGCAAGGAGTGAGAGCAATACAGGTGGCACCGTTGCAAAGCTTACCGTATGCAAAAGAGATCCAGCAGCATCTTTCAGTCCTGGCTCTTCGCCTGTGGGAGCAGAGTCCAATCATTCGTGCACTGAAAATTGGGCAGCCGGACGGCCTGGAGCAGGCATCAAGGATGTATTCAAATGCACTTTGAGGTGGGAAAGCAAGGAGTGAGAGCAATACAGGTGGCACCGTTGCGAAGCTTACCATGTGCAGAAGAGATCCAGCAGCATCATTCATTTGTGGCTTTTCGCCTGTGGGAGCAGAGTCCAATCATTCGTGCACTGAAAACTGGGCAGCCGGACGGCCTGGAGCAGGCATCAAGGATGTATTCAAATGCACTTTGAGGTGGGAAATCAAGGAGTGAGACCAATACAGGTGGCACCGTTGCGAAGCTTACCGTGTGCAGGAGAGGTCCAGCAGCAACTTTCAGTCCTGGCTCTTCGCCTGTCGGAGCGGAGTCCAAACATTCGTGCCCTGAAACCTGGGCTGCCGGCCAGCCTGGAGCAGGCATCAAGGATGTATTCAAATGCCCTTTGAGGTGGGAAAGCAAGGAGTGAGAGCAATACAGGTGGCACCGTTGCGAAGCTTACCATGTGCGGGAGAGTTTCAGCGGCATCTTTCAGTCCTGGCTCTTTGCCTGTGGCAGCACAGTCCAATCATTCGTGCACTGAAAACTGGGCAGCAGGACGGCCTGGAGCAGGCATCAAGGATGTATTCAAATGCCCTTTGAGGTGGGAAAGCAAGGAGTGAGAGCAATACAGGTGGCACCTTTGCGAAGCTTACCATGTGCAGAAGAGATCCAGCAGCATCATTCATTTGTGGCTCTTTGCCTGTGGGAGCAGAGTCCAATCATTCGTGCACCGAAAACTGGGCAGCCGGACGGCCTGGGGCAGGCATCAAGGATGTATTCAAATGCACTTTGAGGTGGGAAAGAAATGACTGAGAGCAATACAGGTGGCACCGTTGCAAAGCTTACCGTGTGCAGAACACATCCAGCAGCATGTTTTAGCACTAGCTCTTCGCCTGTGGCAGCAGAGTCCAATCATTCGTGCACTGAAAACTGGGCAGCCGGACGGCATGGAGCAGGAATCAAGGATGTATTCAAATGCACTTTGAGGTTGGAAACAAGGAGTGAGACCAATGCAGGTGGCAACTTTGCAAAGCTTACCGTGTGCAGAAGAGGTCCAGCAGCACTTTTCATTCCTGGCCCTTTCCCTGTGGAAGCAGAGTGCAATCATTCGTGCACGGAAAACTGGGCGGCCGGACGGCCTGGAGCAGGCATCAAGGATGTATTCAAATGCCCGTTGAGGTGGGAAAGCAACGACTGAGAGCAATACAGGTAGCACCGTTGCAAAGCTTACCGTATGCAAAAGAGATCCAGCAGCATCTTTCAGTCCTGGCTCTTCGCCGGTGGGAGCAGACTCCAATCATTCGTGCACTGGAAACTGGGCAGCCGGACGGCCGGGAGCAGGCATCAAGGATGTATTCAAATGCACTTTGAGGTGGGAAAGCAAGGAGTGAGAGCAATGCAGGAGCACCGTTGCGAAGCTTACCGTGTGCAGAAGAGATCCAGCTCCATCTTTCAGTCCTGGCACTTCGCCTGTGGGTGCAGGGTCCAATCATTCGTGCCCTGGAAACTGGGCAGACGGACGGCCTGGAGCAGGCATCAAGGATGTATTCAAATGCCCTTTGAGGTGGGAAAGCAACGAGTGGGAGCTATACAGGGGGCACCGCTGCGAAGCTTACCATGTGCAGAAGAGTTCCAGCAGCATCTTTCAGGCCTGGCTCTTCGCCTGTGGGAGCAGAGTCCAATCATTCGTGCACTGAAAACTGGGCAGCCGGCCAGATTGGAGCAGGCATCAAAGATGTATTCAAATGCACTTTGAGGTGGGAAAGCAAGGAGTGAGACCAATGCAGGTGGCACCGTTGCGAAGCTTACCATGTGCAGAAGAGATCCAGCAGCATCTTTGAGTCCTGTCTCCTCGCCTGTGGGTGCAGGGTCCAATCATTCGTGCCCTGGAAACTGGGTAGCCGGACGGCCTGGAGAAGGCTTCAAGGATGTATTCAAATGCTCTTTGAGGTGGGAAAGCAAAGAGTGGGAGCTATACAGGGGGCACCGTTGCGAAGCTTACCATGGGCAGAAGAGGTCCAGCAACATCTATCAGTCCTGGTTGTTTGCCTGTGGGAGCAGAGTCCAATCATTCGTGCACTGAAAACTGGGCAGTCGGACGGCCTGGAGCAGACATCAAGGATGTATTCAAATGCACTTTGAGGTGGGAAAGCAAGGAGTGAGAGCAATACAGGTGGCACCGTTGCGAAGGTTACCGTGTGCAGAAGAAATCCAGCAGCATCTTTCAGTCCTGGCTCTTCGTCTGCGGGAGCATAGTCCAATCATTCGTGCACTGGAAACTGGGCAGCTGGACGGCCTGGAGCAGGCATCAAGGATGTATTCAAATGCCCTTTGAGGTGGGAAATAAAGGAGTGAGAGCAATACAGGTGACACCGTTGCGAAGCTTACCATGTGCGGGAGAGTTTCAGCGGCATCTTTCAGTCCTGGCTCTTCGCCTGTGGGAGCAGAGTCCAATCATTCGTGCACTGAAAACTGGGCACCCGGACGGCCTGGAGCAGGCATCATGGATGTATTCAAATGCACTTTGAGTTGGGAAACAAGTAGTGAGACCAATGCAGGTGGCACCGTTGCGAAGCTTACCATGTGCAGAAGAGATCCAGCAGCATCATTCATTTGTGGCTCTTCGCCTGTGGGAGCAGAGTGCGATCATTCGTGCACTGAAAACTGGGCAGCCGGACGGCCTGGAGCAGGCATCAAGGATGTATTCAAATGCCCTTTGAGGTGGGAAAGCAAGGAGTGAGAGCAATAAAGGTGGCACCTTTGCGAACCATACCATGTGCAGAGGAGATCCAGCAGCATCATTCATTTGTGGCTCTTTGCCTGTGGGAGCAGAGTCCAATCATTCGTGCACCAAAAACTGGGCAGCCGGACGGCCTGGGGCAGGCATCAAGGATGTATTCAAATGCACTTTGAGGTGGGAAAGAAATGACTGAGAGCAATACAGGTGGCACCGTTGCGAAGCTTACCGTGTGCAGAAGAGGTCTAGCAGCATCTTTCAGTCCTGGCTCTTCGCCTGTGGCAGGAGAGTCCAATCATTCGTGCACTGAAAACTGGGCAGCCGGACGGCCTGGAGCAGGCATCAAGGATGTATTCAAATGCCCTTTGAGGTGGGAAAGCAAGGAGTGAGAGCAATAAAGGTGGCACCTTTGCGAACCATACCATGTGCAGAGGAGATCCAGCAGCATCATTCATTTGTGGCTCTTTGCCTGTGGGAGCAGAGTCCAATCATTCGTGCACCAAAAACTGGGCAGCCGGACGGCCTGGGGCAGGCATCAAGGATGTATTCAAATGCACTTTGAGGTGGGAAAGAAATGAGTGAGACCAATACAGGTGGCACCGTTGCGAAGCTTACCGTGTGCAGAACAGATCCAGCTGCATGTTTTAGTACTGGCTCTTCGCCTGTGGCAGCAGAGTCCAATCATTCGTGCACTGAAAACTGGGCAGCCGGACGGCCTGGAGCAGGCATCAAGGATGTATTCAAATGCACTTTGAGGTGGGAAATCAAGGAGTGAGAGCAATACAGGTGGCACTGTTGCAAAGCTTACCGTATGTAGGAGAGGTCCAGCAGCATCTTTCAGTCCTGGCTCTTCGCCTGTGGGAGCAGAGTCCAATCATTCGTGCCCTGAAACCTGGGCAGCCGGCCAGCCTGGAGCAGGCATCAAGGATGTATTCAAATGCACTTTGAGGTGGGAAAGCAAGGAGTGAGAGCAATACAGGTGGCACCGTTGCGAAGTTTACCGCGTGCAGAAGAGGTCCAGCAGCATCTTTCAGTCCTGGCTCTTCACCTGTGGGAGCAGAGTGCAATCATTCGTGCACTGAAACCTGGGCAGCCGGACGGCCTGGAGCAGCCATCAAGGATGTATTGAAATGCACTTTGAGGTGGGAAAGAAATGAGTGAGACCAATACAGGTGGCACCGTCGCGAAGCTTACCACGTGCAGGAGAGGTTCAGCAGCATCTTTCAGTCCTGGCCCTTCGCCTGTCGTAGCGGAGTCCAAACATTCGTGCCCTGAAACCTGGGCAGCTGGCCAGCCTGGAGCAGGCATCAAGGATGTATTCAAATGCACTTTGAGGTGGGAAAGCAAGGAGTGAGAGCAATACAGGTGGCACCGTTGAGAAGTTTACCGTGTGCCGAAGAGGTCCAGCAGCATCTTTCAGTCCTGGCTCTTCGCCTGTGGGAGCAGAGTCCAATCATTCGTGCACTGAAAACTGGGCAGCCGGCCAGCCTGGAGCAGGCATCAAGGATGTATTCAAATGCCCTTGGAGGTGGGAAAGCAGGGAGTGAGAGCAATACAGGTGGCACCGTTGCAAATCTTTCTGTGTGCAGAAGAGGTCTAGCAGCATCTTTCAGTCCTGGCTCTTCGCCTGTGGCAGGAGAGTCCAATCATTCGTGCACTGAAAACTGGGCAGCCGGACGGCCTGGAGCAGGCATCAAGGATGTATTCAAATGCACCTTGAGGTTGGAAACAAGGAGTGAGACCAATGCAGGTGGCACCGTTGCGAAGCTTACCGTGTGCAGAACAGATCCAGCAGCATGTTTTAGCACTGGCCCTTCGCCTGTGTCAGGAGAGTCCAATCATTCGTGCACTGAAAACTGGGCAGCCGGACGGCCTGGAGCAGGCATCAAGGATGTATTCAAATGCACTTTGAGGTTGGAAACAAGGAGTGAGACCAATGCAGGTGGCAACTTTGCGAAGCTTACCATGTGCAGAAGAGGTCCAGCAGCACTTTTCATTCCTGGCCCTTTCCCTGTGGAAGCAGAGTGCAATCATTCGTGCACTGAAAACTGGGCAGCCGGACGGCCTGGAGCAGGCATCAAGGATGTATTCAAATGCACTTTGAGGTGGGAAAGCAAGGAGTGAGAGTAATACAGGTGGCACCGTTGCGAAGCTTTCTGCGTGCAGAACAGATCCAGCAGCGTGTTTCCGCACTGGCTCTTCGCCTGTGGCAGCAGAGTGCAATCATTCGTGCGCAGAAAACTGGGCGGCCGGACGGCCTGGAGCAGGCATCATGGATGTATTCACATGCACTTTGAGGTGGGAAAGCAAAGAGTGAGAGCAATACAGGTGGCACCATTGCAAAGCTTACTGTACGTAGAAGAGATCTAGCAGCATCTTTCTGTCCTGGCTCTTCGCCTTTGTAAGCAGAGTCCAAACATTCGTGCACTGAAACCTGGGCTGCTGGCCAGCCTGCAGCAGGAATCAAGGATGTATTCAAATGCACTTTGAGGTGGAAAAGCAAGGAGTGAGAGCAATACAGGTGGCACCGTTGCAAATCTTTCTGTGTGTAGCTGAGGTCAAGCAGCATCTTTCAGTACTGGCTCTTCGCCTGTGGGAGCAGAGTCCAATCATTCGTGCACTGAAAACTGGGCAGCCGGACGGCCTCTAGCAGGCATCATGGATGTATTCAAATGCACTTTGAGGTGGGAAAGCAAGGAGTGAGAGCAATACAGGTGGCACCTTTGCGAAGCTTGCCATGTGCAGAAGAGATCCAGCAGCATCTTTCAGTCCTGGCTCTTCGCCTGTGGGAGCAGAGTGCAATCATTCGTGCACTGAAAACTGGGCAGCCGGATGGCCTGGAGCAGGCATCAAGGATGTATTCAAATGTCCTTTGAGGTGGGAAAGCAAGGAGTGAGAGCAATACAGGTGGCACCGTTGCGAACTTTACCGGGTGCAGAAGAGGTCCAGCAGCATCTTTCTCTCCTGGCTCTTCGCCTGTGGGAGCAGAGTGCAATCATTCGTGCACTGAAAACTGGGCAGCCGGACGGCCTGGAGCCGGCATCAAGGATGTATTCAAATGCACTTTGAGGTGGGAAAGCAAGGAGTGAGAGCAATACAGGTGGCACCGTTTCAAAGCTTTCTCTGTGCAGAAGAGGTCCGGCAGCATCTTTCAGTCCTGGCTCTTCGCCTGTGGCAGGAGAGTCCAATCATTGGTGCACTGAAAACTGGGCAGCCGGACAGCCTCTAGCAGGCATCATGGATGTATTCAAATGCACTTTGAGGTGGGAAAGCAAGGAGTGAGAGCAATACAGGTGGCACCTTTGCGAAGCTTGCCATGTGCAGAAGAGGTCCAGCAGCATCTTTCAGTCCTGGCTCTTCGCCTGAGGGAGCAGAGTCCAATCATTCATGCACTGAAAACTGGGCAGCCGGACGGCATGGAGCAGGCATCAAGGATGTATTCAAATGCACTTTGAGGTGGGAAAACAAGGAGTGAGAGCAATACAGGTTGCACCGTTCCGAAGCTTTCTGTGTGCAGGAGAGGTCCAGTGGCATCTTTCAGTCCTGGCTCTTCGCCTGAGGCAGGAGAGTCCAATCATTCGTGCACTGAAAACTGGGCAGCCGGACGGCCTGGAGCAGGCATCAAGGATGTATTCAAATGCACTTTGAGGTGGGAAACAAGGAGTGAGACCAATGCAGGTGGCACCGTTGCGAAACTTACCGTGTGCAGAACAGATCCAGCAGCATGTTTTAGCACTGGCCCTTCGCCTGAGGCAGCAGAGTCCAATCATTCGTGCACTGAAAACTGGGCAGCTGGACGGCCTGGAGCAGGCATCAAGGATGTATTCAAATGCACTTTGAGGTTGGAAACAAGGAGTGCGACCAATGCAGGTGGCAACTTTGCAAAGCTTACCATGTGCAGAAGAGGTCCAGCAGCACTTTTCATTCCTGGCCCTTTCCCTGTGGAAGCAGAGTGCAATCATTCGTGCACTGAAAACTGGGCAGCCGGACGGCATTGAGCAGCCATCAAGGATGTATTCAAATGCACTTTGAGGTGGGAAACAAGGAGTGAGACCAATGCAGGCGGCACCGTTGCGAAGCTTGCCGTGTGAAGAACAGATCCAGCAGCATGTTTCAGCACTGGCTCTTCCCTGTGGCAACAGAGTCCAATCATTCGTGCAATGAAAACTGGGCAGCCGGACGGCCTGGAGCAGGCATCAAGGATGTATTCAAATGCACTTTGAGGTTGGAAACAAGGAGTGAGACCAATACAGGTGGCACCTTTTCGAAGCTTACCATGTGCAGAAGAGATCCAGCAGCATCATTCAGTTGTGGCTCTTCGCCTGTGGGAGCAGAGTCCGATCATTCGTGCACTGAAAACTGGGCAGCCGGACGGCCTGGGTTAGGCATCAAGGATGTATTCAAATGCCCTTTGAGGTGGGAAACAAGGAGTGATTGCAATACAGGTGGCACCGTTCCGAAGCTTTCTGTGTGCAGGAGAGGTCCAGCAGCATCTTTCAGTCCTTGCTCTTCGCCTGTGGCAGGAGAGTCCAATCATTCGTGCACTGAAAACTGGGCAGCCGGACGGCCTGGAGCAGGCATCAAGGATGTATTCAAATGCCTTTGGAGGTGGGAAATCAAGGAGTGAGAGCAATACAGGTGGCACCGTTGCAAAGCTTTCTGTGTGCAGAAGAGGTCCAGCAGCATCTTCCAGTCCTGGCTCTTCGCATGTGTAAGCAGAGTCCAATCATTCGTGCACTGAAAACTGGGCAGCAGGACGGCCTGGAGCAGGCATCAAGGATGTATTCAAATGCCCTTGGAGGTGGGAAAGCAAGGAGTGAGTGCAATACAGGTGGCACCTTTGCGAAGCTTACCATGTGCAGAAGAGATCCAGCAGCATCATTCATTTGTGGCTCTTCGCCTGTGTTAGCAGAGTGCAATCATTCGTGCACTGACAACTGGGCAGCTGGAATTCCTGGAGGTGACATCAAGGATGTATTCAAATGCCCTTGGAGTTGGGAAAGCAAGGAGTGAGAGCAATACAGGTGGCACCGTTGCAAATCTTTCTGTGTGCAGAAGAGATCCAGCAGCATCTTTCAGTCCTGGCTCTTCGCCTGTGTAAGCCGAGTGCAATCATTCGTGCACTGAAAACTGGGCAGCAGGACGGCCTGGAGCAGGCATCAAGGATGTATTCAAATGCACTTTGAGGTGGGAAAGCAACGAGTGAGAGCAATACAGTTGGCACCGTTGCAAATCTTTCTGTGTGCAGAAGAGATCCAGCAGCATCTTTCAGTCCTGGCTCTTCGCCTGTGTAAGCCGAGTGCAATCATTCGTGCACTGAAAACTGGGCAGCAGGACGGCCTGGAGCAGGCATCAAGGATGTATTCAAATGCACTTTGAGGTGGGAAAGCAACGAGTGAGAGCAATACAGGTGGCACCGTTGCGAAGCTTACCGTGTGCAGAAGAAATCCAGCAGCATCTTTCAGTCCTGGCTCTTCGTCTGCGGGAGCATAGTCCAATCATTCGTGCACTGACAACTGGGCAGCTGGACGGCCTGGAGCAGGCATCAAGGATGTATTCAAATGCCCTTTGAGGTGGGAAAGCAAGGAGTGAGAGCAATACAGGTGGCACCGTTGCAAAGCTTACCGTATGCAAAAGAGATCCAGCAGCATCTTTCAGTCCTGGCTCTTCGCCTGTGGGAGCAGAGTCCAATCATTCGTGCACTGAAAATTGGGCAGCCGGACGGCCTGGAGCAGGCATCAAGGATGTATTCAAATGCACTTTGAGGTGGGAAAGCAAGGAGTGAGAGCAATACAGGTGGCACCGTTGCGAAGCTTACCATGTGCAGAAGAGATCCAGCAGCATCATTCATTTGTGGCTTTTCGCCTGTGGGAGCAGAGTCCAATCATTCGTGCACTGAAAACTGGGCAGCCGGACGGCCTGGAGCAGGCATCAAGGATGTATTCAAATGCACTTTGAGGTGGGAAATCAAGGAGTGAGACCAATACAGGTGGCACCGTTGCGAAGCTTACCGTGTGCAGGAGAGGTCCAGCAGCAACTTTCAGTCCTGGCTCTTCGCCTGTCGGAGCGGAGTCCAAACATTCGTGCCCTGAAACCTGGGCTGCCGGCCAGCCTGGAGCAGGCATCAAGGATGTATTCAAATGCCCTTTGAGGTGGGAAAGCAAGGAGTGAGAGCAATACAGGTGGCACCGTTGCGAAGCTTACCATGTGCGGGAGAGTTTCAGCGGCATCTTTCAGTCCTGGCTCTTTGCCTGTGGCAGCACAGTCCAATCATTCGTGCACTGAAAACTGGGCAGCAGGACGGCCTGGAGCAGGCATCAAGGATGTATTCAAATGCCCTTTGAGGTGGGAAAGCAAGGAGTGAGAGCAATACAGGTGGCACCTTTGCGAAGCTTACCATGTGCAGAAGAGATCCAGCAGCATCATTCATTTGTGGCTCTTTGCCTGTGGGAGCAGAGTCCAATCATTCGTGCACCGAAAACTGGGCAGCCGGACGGCCTGGGGCAGGCATCAAGGATGTATTCAAATGCACTTTGAGGTGGGAAAGAAATGACTGAGAGCAATACAGGTGGCACCGTTGCAAAGCTTACCGTGTGCAGAACACATCCAGCAGCATGTTTTAGCACTAGCTCTTCGCCTGTGGCAGCAGAGTCCAATCATTCGTGCACTGAAAACTGGGCAGCCGGACGGCATGGAGCAGGAATCAAGGATGTATTCAAATGCACTTTGAGGTTGGAAACAAGGAGTGAGACCAATGCAGGTGGCAACTTTGCAAAGCTTACCGTGTGCAGAAGAGGTCCAGCAGCACTTTTCATTCCTGGCCCTTTCCCTGTGGAAGCAGAGTGCAATCATTCGTGCACGGAAAACTGGGCGGCCGGACGGCCTGGAGCAGGCATCAAGGATGTATTCAAATGCCCGTTGAGGTGGGAAAGCAACGACTGAGAGCAATACAGGTAGCACCGTTGCAAAGCTTACCGTATGCAAAAGAGATCCAGCAGCATCTTTCAGTCCTGGCTCTTCGCCGGTGGGAGCAGACTCCAATCATTCGTGCACTGGAAACTGGGCAGCCGGACGGCCGGGAGCAGGCATCAAGGATGTATTCAAATGCACTTTGAGGTGGGAAAGCAAGGAGTGAGAGCAATGCAGGAGCACCGTTGCGAAGCTTACCGTGTGCAGAAGAGATCCAGCTCCATCTTTCAGTCCTGGCACTTCGCCTGTGGGTGCAGGGTCCAATCATTCGTGCCCTGGAAACTGGGCAGACGGACGGCCTGGAGCAGGCATCAAGGATGTATTCAAATGCCCTTTGAGGTGGGAAAGCAACGAGTGGGAGCTATACAGGGGGCACCGCTGCGAAGCTTACCATGTGCAGAAGAGTTCCAGCAGCATCTTTCAGGCCTGGCTCTTCGCCTGTGGGAGCAGAGTCCAATCATTCGTGCACTGAAAACTGGGCAGCCGGCCAGATTGGAGCAGGCATCAAAGATGTATTCAAATGCACTTTGAGGTGGGAAAGCAAGGAGTGAGACCAATGCAGGTGGCACCGTTGCGAAGCTTACCATGTGCAGAAGAGATCCAGCAGCATCTTTGAGTCCTGTCTCCTCGCCTGTGGGTGCAGGGTCCAATCATTCGTGCCCTGGAAACTGGGTAGCCGGACGGCCTGGAGAAGGCTTCAAGGATGTATTCAAATGCTCTTTGAGGTGGGAAAGCAAAGAGTGGGAGCTATACAGGGGGCACCGTTGCGAAGCTTACCATGGGCAGAAGAGGTCCAGCAACATCTATCAGTCCTGGTTGTTTGCCTGTGGGAGCAGAGTCCAATCATTCGTGCACTGAAAACTGGGCAGTCGGACGGCCTGGAGCAGACATCAAGGATGTATTCAAATGCACTTTGAGGTGGGAAAGCAAGGAGTGAGAGCAATACAGGTGGCACCGTTGCGAAGGTTACCGTGTGCAGAAGAAATCCAGCAGCATCTTTCAGTCCTGGCTCTTCGTCTGCGGGAGCATAGTCCAATCATTCGTGCACTGGAAACTGGGCAGCTGGACGGCCTGGAGCAGGCATCAAGGATGTATTCAAATGCCCTTTGAGGTGGGAAATAAAGGAGTGAGAGCAATACAGGTGACACCGTTGCGAAGCTTACCATGTGCGGGAGAGTTTCAGCGGCATCTTTCAGTCCTGGCTCTTCGCCTGTGGGAGCAGAGTCCAATCATTCGTGCACTGAAAACTGGGCACCCGGACGGCCTGGAGCAGGCATCATGGATGTATTCAAATGCACTTTGAGTTGGGAAACAAGTAGTGAGACCAATGCAGGTGGCACCGTTGCGAAGCTTACCATGTGCAGAAGAGATCCAGCAGCATCATTCATTTGTGGCTCTTCGCCTGTGGGAGCAGAGTGCGATCATTCGTGCACTGAAAACTGGGCAGCCGGACGGCCTGGAGCAGGCATCAAGGATGTATTCAAATGCCCTTTGAGGTGGGAAAGCAAGGAGTGAGAGCAATAAAGGTGGCACCTTTGCGAACCATACCATGTGCAGAGGAGATCCAGCAGCATCATTCATTTGTGGCTCTTTGCCTGTGGGAGCAGAGTCCAATCATTCGTGCACCAAAAACTGGGCAGCCGGACGGCCTGGGGCAGGCATCAAGGATGTATTCAAATGCACTTTGAGGTGGGAAAGAAATGACTGAGAGCAATACAGGTGGCACCGTTGCGAAGCTTACCGTGTGCAGAAGAGGTCTAGCAGCATCTTTCAGTCCTGGCTCTTCGCCTGTGGCAGGAGAGTCCAATCATTCGTGCACTGAAAACTGGGCAGCCGGACGGCCTGGAGCAGGCATCAAGGATGTATTCAAATGCCCTTTGAGGTGGGAAAGCAAGGAGTGAGAGCAATAAAGGTGGCACCTTTGCGAACCATACCATGTGCAGAGGAGATCCAGCAGCATCATTCATTTGTGGCTCTTTGCCTGTGGGAGCAGAGTCCAATCATTCGTGCACCAAAAACTGGGCAGCCGGACGGCCTGGGGCAGGCATCAAGGATGTATTCAAATGCACTTTGAGGTGGGAAAGAAATGACTGAGAGCAATACAGGTGGCACCGTTGCGAAGCTTACCGTGTGCAGAACAGATCCAGCTGCATGTTTTAGTACTGGCTCTTCGCCTGTGGCAGCAGAGTCCAATCATTCGTGCACTGAAAACTGGGCAGCCGGACGGCCTGGAGCAGGCATCAAGGATGTATTCAAATGCACTTTGAGGTGGGAAATCAAGGAGTGAGAGCAATACAGGTGGCACTGTTGCAAAGCTTACCGTATGTAGGAGAGGTCCAGCAGCATCTTTCAGTCCTGGCTCTTCGCCTGTGGGAGCAGAGTCCAATCATTCGTGCCCTGAAACCTGGGCAGCCGGCCAGCCTGGAGCAGGCATCAAGGATGTATTCAAATGCACTTTGAGGTGGGAAAGCAAGGAGTGAGAGCAATACAGGTGGCACCGTTGCGAAGTTTACCGCGTGCAGAAGAGGTCCAGCAGCATCTTTCAGTCCTGGCTCTTCGCCTGTGGGAGCAGAGTGCAATCATTCGTGCACTGAAACCTGGGCAGCCGGACGGCCTGGAGCAGCCATCAAGGATGTATTGAAATGCACTTTGAGGTGGGAAAGAAATGAGTGAGACCAATACAGGTGGCACCGTCGCGAAGCTTACCACGTGCAGGAGAGTTTCAGCAGCATCTTTCAGTCCTGGCCCTTCGCCTGTCGTAGCGGAGTCCAAACATTCGTGCCCTGAAACCTGGGCAGCTGGCCAGCCTGGAGCAGGCATCAAGGATGTATTCAAATGCACTTTGAGGTGGGAAAGCAAGGAGTGAGAGCAATACAGGTGGCACCGTTGAGAAGTTTACCGTGTGCCGAAGAGGTCCAGCAGCATCTTTCAGTCCTGGCTCTTCGCCTGTGGGAGCAGAGTCCAATCATTCGTGCACTGAAAACTGGGCAGCCGGCCAGCCTGGAGCAGGCATCAAGGATGTATTCAAATGCCCTTGGAGGTGGGAAAGCAGGGAGTGAGAGCAATACAGGTGGCACCGTTGCAAATCTTTCTGTGTGCAGAAGAGGTCTAGCAGCATCTTTCAGTCCTGGCTCTTCGCCTGTGGCAGGAGAGTCCAATCATTCGTGCACTGAAAACTGGGCAGCCGGACGGCCTGGAGCAGGCATCAAGGATGTATTCAAATGCACCTTGAGGTTGGAAACAAGGAGTGAGACCAATGCAGGTGGCACCGTTGCGAAGCTTACCGTGTGCAGAACAGATCCAGCAGCATGTTTTAGCACTGGCCCTTCGCCTGTGTCAGGAGAGTCCAATCATTCGTGCACTGAAAACTGGGCAGCCGGACGGCCTGGAGCAGGCATCAAGGATGTATTCAAATGCACTTTGAGGTTGGAAACAAGGAGTGAGACCAATGCAGGTGGCAACTTTGCGAAGCTTACCATGTGCAGAAGAGGTCCAGCAGCACTTTTCATTCCTGGCCCTTTCCCTGTGGAAGCAGAGTGCAATCATTCGTGCACTGAAAACTGGGCAGCCGGACGGCCTGGAGCAGGCATCAAGGATGTATTCAAATGCACTTTGAGGTGGGAAAGCAAGGAGTGAGAGTAATACAGGTGGCACCGTTGCGAAGCTTTCTGCGTGCAGAACAGATCCAGCAGCGTGTTTCCGCACTGGCTCTTCGCCTGTGGCAGCAGAGTGCAATCATTCGTGCGCAGAAAACTGGGCGGCCGGACGGCCTGGAGCAGGCATCATGGATGTATTCACATGCACTTTGAGGTGGGAAAGCAAAGAGTGAGAGCAATACAGGTGGCACCATTGCAAAGCTTACTGTACGTAGAAGAGATCTAGCAGCATCTTTCTGTCCTGGCTCTTCGCCTTTGTAAGCAGAGTCCAAACATTCGTGCACTGAAACCTGGGCTGCTGGCCAGCCTGCAGCAGGAATCAAGGATGTATTCAAATGCACTTTGAGGTGGAAAAGCAAGGAGTGAGAGCAATACAGGTGGCACCGTTGCAAATCTTTCTGTGTGTAGCTGAGGTCAAGCAGCATCTTTCAGTACTGGCTCTTCGCCTGTGGGAGCAGAGTCCAATCATTCGTGCACTGAAAACTGGGCAGCCGGACGGCCTCTAGCAGGCATCATGGATGTATTCAAATGCACTTTGAGGTGGGAAAGCAAGGAGTGAGAGCAATACAGGTGGCACCTTTGCGAAGCTTGCCATGTGCAGAAGAGATCCAGCAGCATCTTTCAGTCCTGGCTCTTCGCCTGTGGGAGCAGAGTGCAATCATTCGTGCACTGAAAACTGGGCAGCCGGATGGCCTGGAGCAGGCATCAAGGATGTATTCAAATGTCCTTTGAGGTGGGAAAGCAAGGAGTGAGAGCAATACAGGTGGCACCGTTGCGAACTTTACCGGGTGCAGAAGAGGTCCAGCAGCATCTTTCTCTCCTGGCTCTTCGCCTGTGGGAGCAGAGTGCAATCATTCGTGCACTGAAAACTGGGCAGCCGGACGGCCTGGAGCCGGCATCAAGGATGTATTCAAATGCACTTTGAGGTGGGAAAGCAAGGAGTGAGAGCAATACAGGTGGCACCGTTTCAAAGCTTTCTCTGTGCAGAAGAGGTCCGGCAGCATCTTTCAGTCCTGGCTCTTCGCCTGTGGCAGGAGAGTCCAATCATTGGTGCACTGAAAACTGGGCAGCCGGACAGCCTCTAGCAGGCATCATGGATGTATTCAAATGCACTTTGAGGTGGGAAAGCAAGGAGTGAGAGCAATACAGGTGGCACCTTTGCGAAGCTTGCCATGTGCAGAAGAGGTCCAGCAGCATCTTTCAGTCCTGGCTCTTCGCCTGAGGGAGCAGAGTCCAATCATTCATGCACTGAAAACTGGGCAGCCGGACGGCATGGAGCAGGCATCAAGGATGTATTCAAATGCACTTTGAGGTGGGAAAACAAGGAGTGAGAGCAATACAGGTTGCACCGTTCCGAAGCTTTCTGTGTGCAGGAGAGGTCCAGTGGCATCTTTCAGTCCTGGCTCTTCGCCTGAGGCAGGAGAGTCCAATCATTCGTGCACTGAAAACTGGGCAGCCGGACGGCCTGGAGCAGGCATCAAGGATGTATTCAAATGCACTTTGAGGTGGGAAACAAGGAGTGAGACCAATGCAGGTGGCACCGTTGCGAAACTTACCGTGTGCAGAACAGATCCAGCAGCATGTTTTAGCACTGGCCCTTCGCCTGAGGCAGCAGAGTCCAATCATTCGTGCACTGAAAACTGGGCAGCTGGACGGCCTGGAGCAGGCATCAAGGATGTATTCAAATGCACTTTGAGGTTGGAAACAAGGAGTGCGACCAATGCAGGTGGCAACTTTGCAAAGCTTACCATGTGCAGAAGAGGTCCAGCAGCACTTTTCATTCCTGGCCCTTTCCCTGTGGAAGCAGAGTGCAATCATTCGTGCACTGAAAACTGGGCAGCCGGACGGCATTGAGCAGCCATCAAGGATGTATTCAAATGCACTTTGAGGTGGGAAACAAGGAGTGAGACCAATGCAGGCGGCACCGTTGCGAAGCTTGCCGTGTGAAGAACAGATCCAGCAGCATGTTTCAGCACTGGCTCTTCCCTGTGGCAACAGAGTCCAATCATTCGTGCAATGAAAACTGGGCAGCCGGACGGCCTGGAGCAGGCATCAAGGATGTATTCAAATGCACTTTGAGGTTGGAAACAAGGAGTGAGACCAATACAGGTGGCACCTTTTCGAAGCTTACCATGTGCAGAAGAGATCCAGCAGCATCATTCAGTTGTGGCTCTTCGCCTGTGGGAGCAGAGTCCGATCATTCGTGCACTGAAAACTGGGCAGCCGGACGGCCTGGGTTAGGCATCAAGGATGTATTCAAATGCCCTTTGAGGTGGGAAACAAGGAGTGATTGCAATACAGGTGGCACCGTTCCGAAGCTTTCTGTGTGCAGGAGAGGTCCAGCAGCATCTTTCAGTCCTTGCTCTTCGCCTGTGGCAGGAGAGTCCAATCATTCGTGCACTGAAAACTGGGCAGCCGGACGGCCTGGAGCAGGCATCAAGGATGTATTCAAATGCCTTTGGAGGTGGGAAATCAAGGAGTGAGAGCAATACAGGTGGCACCGTTGCAAAGCTTTCTGTGTGCAGAAGAGGTCCAGCAGCATCTTCCAGTCCTGGCTCTTCGCATGTGTAAGCAGAGTCCAATCATTCGTGCACTGAAAACTGGGCAGCAGGACGGCCTGGAGCAGGCATCAAGGATGTATTCAAATGCCCTTGGAGGTGGGAAAGCAAGGAGTGAGTGCAATACAGGTGGCACCTTTGCGAAGCTTACCATGTGCAGAAGAGATCCAGCAGCATCATTCATTTGTGGCTCTTCGCCTGTGGGAGCAGAGTCCAATCATTCGTGCACTGAAAACTGGGCAGCCTTACGGCCTGGAGCGGGCATCAAGGATGTATTCAAATGCACTTTGAGGTGGGAAACAAGGAGTGAGACCAATGCAGGTGGCACCGTTTCGAAGCTTACCGTGTGCAGAAGAGATCCAGCAGCATCTTTCAGTCCTGGCACTTCGCCTGTGGGAGCAGAGTGCAATCATTCGTGCGCTGAAAACTTGGCAGATGGCCAGCCTGGAGCAGGCATCAAGGATGTATTCAAATGCCCTTGGAGGTGGGAAAGCAAGGAGTGAGAGCAATACAGGTGGCACCGTTGCAAAGCTTTCCGTGTGCAGAAGAGGTCCAGCAGCATCTTTCAGTCCTGGCACTTCGCCTGTGGCAGCACAGTCCAATCATTCGTGCACTGAAAACTGGGCAGCAGGACGGCCTGGAGCAGGCATCAAGGATGTAATCAAATGCCCTTTGATGTGGGAAAGCAAGGAGTGAGAGCAATAAATGTGGCACCTTTGCGAAGCTTACCATGTGCAGAGGAGATCCAGCAGCATCATTCATTTGTGGCTCTTTGCCTGTGGGAGCAGAGTGCAATCATTCGTGCACCGAAAACTGGGCAGCCGGACGGCCTGGGGCAGTCATCAAGGATGTATTCAAATGCACTTTGAGGTTGGAAACAAGGAGTGAGACCAATGCAGGTGGCACCTTTTCGAAGCTTAAAATGTGCAGAAGAGGTCCAGCAGCACTTTTCATTCCTGGCCCTTTCCCTGTGGAAGCAGAGTCCAATCATTCGTGCACTGAAAATTGGGCAGCCGGACGGCCTGGAGCAGGCATCAAGGATGTATTCAAATGCCCTTTGAGGTGGGAAAGCAAGGAGTGAGAGCAATACAGGTGGCACCTTTGCGAAGCTTACCATGTGCAGAGGAGATCCAGCAGCATCATTCATTTGTGGCTCTTCGCCTGTGGGGGCAGAGTCCAATCATTCGTGCACTGAAAACTGGGCAGCCGGCCAGCCTGGAGCAGGCATCAAGGACGTATTCAAATGCACTTTGAGGTGGGAAATCAAGGAGTGAGAGCAATACAGGTGGCACCGTTGCGAAGCTTGCCGTGTGCAGGAGAGGTCCAGCAGCAACTTTCAGTCCTGGCTCTTCGCCTGTGGGAGCGGAGTCCAAACATTCGTGCCCTGAAACCTGGGCAGCCGGCCAGACTGGAGTAGGCATCAAGGATGTATTCAAATGCACTTTGAGGTGGGAAAACAAGGAGTGAGAGCAATACAGGTGGCACCGTTGCGAAGCTTTCTGTGTGCAGGAGAGGTCCAGCAGCATCTTTCAGTCCTGGGTCTTCGCCTGTGGCAAGAGAGTCCAATCATTCGTGCACTGAAAAGTGGGCAGCTGGACGGCCTGGAGCAGGCATCAAGGATATATTCAAATGCACTTTGAGGTGGGAAACAAGGAGTGAGACCAATGCAGGTGGCACCGTTGCGAAGCTTACAGTGTGCAGAACAGATCCAGCAGCATGTTTTAGCACTGGCCCTTCGCCTGTGGCAGCTGAGTCCAATCATTCGTGCACTGAAAACTGGGCAGCCGGACGGCCTGGAGCAGGCATCAAGGATGTATTCAAATGCACTTGGAGGTTGGAAACAAGGAGTGAGGCCAATGCAGGTGGCAACTTTGCAAAGCTTACCATGTGCAGAAGAGGTCCAGCAGCACTTTTCATTCCTGGCCCTTTCCCTGTGGAAGCAGAGTGCAATCATTCGTGCATTGAAAACTGGGCAGCCGGACGGCATGGAGCAGGCATCAAGGATGTATTCAAATGCACTTTGAGGTGGGAAACAAGGAGTGAGACCAATGCAGGTGGCACCGTTGCGAAGCTTACCCTATGCAGAAGAGATCCAGCAGCATTTTTCAGTCCTGGCTCTTCGCCTGCGGCAGGAGAGTCCAATCATTCGTGCACTGAAAACTGGGCAGCCGGACGGCCTGGAGCAGGCATCATGGATGTATTCAAATGCCCTTTGAGGTGGGAAAGCAAGGAGTGAGAGCAATACAGGTGGCACCGTTGCGAAGCTTGCCGTGTGCAGGAGAGGTCCAGCAGCATCTTTCAGCCCTGGCACTTCGCCTGTGGGAGCAGAGTGCAATCATTCGTGCACTGAAAACTTGGCAGCCGGCCAGCCTGGAGCAGGCATCAAGGATGTATTCTAATGCCCTTGGAGGTGGGAAAGCAAGGAGTGAGAGCAATACAGGTGGCACCGTTGCAAAGCTTTCCGTGTGCAGAAGAGGTCCAGCAGCATCTTTCAGTCCTGGCACTTCGCCTGTGGCAGCACAGTCCAATCATTCGTGCACTAAAAACTGGGCAGCCGGACGGCCTGGAGCAGGCATCAAGGATGTATTCAAATGCCCTTTGAGGTGGGAAAGCAAGGAGTGAGAGCAATAAAGGTGGCACCTTTGCGAAGCTTACCATGTGCAGAGGAGATCCAGCAGCATCATTCATTTGTGGCTCTTTGCCTGTGGGAGCAGAGTCCAATCATTCGTGCACCGAAAACTGGGCAGCCGGACGGCCTGGGGCAGGCATCAAGGATGTATTCAAACGCACTTTGAGGTGGGAAAGAAATGACTGAGAGCAATACAGGTGGCACCGTTGCGAAGCTTACCGTGTGCAGAACAGATCCAGCAGCATGTTTTAGCACTGGCTCTTCGCCTGTGGCAGCAGAGTCCAATCATTCGTGCACTGAAAACTGGGCAGCCGGACGGCCTGGAGCAGGCATCAAGGATGTATTCAAATGCCCTTTGAGGTGGGAAAGCAAGGAGTGAGAGCAATACAGGTGGCACCTTTGCGAAGCTTACCATGTGCAGAAGAGATCCAGCAGCATCATTCATTTGTGGCTCTTCGCCTGTGGGAGCAGAGTCCAATCATTCGTGCACTGAAAACTGGGCAGCCGGACGGCCTGGAGCAGGCATCAAGGATGTATTCAAATGCACTTTGAGGTGGGAAAGCAAGGAGTGAGAGCAATACAGGTGGCACCGTTGCGAAGCTTACCGTGTGCAGGAGAGGTCCAGCAGCAACTTTCAGTCCTGGCCCTTCGCCTGTCGGAGCGGAGTCCAAACATTCGTGCCCTGAAACCTGGGCAGCCGGCCAGCCTGGAGCAGGCATCAAGGATGTATTCAAATGCACTTTGAGGTGGGAAACAAGGACTGAGACCAATGCAGGTGGCACCGTTGCGAAGCTTACCGTATGCAGAAGAGATCCAGCAGCATCTTTCAGTCCTGGCTCTTCGCCTGTGGGAGCAGAGTCCAATCATTCGTGCACTGAAAATTGGGCAGCCAGACGGCCTGGAGCAGGCATCAAGGATGTATTCAAATGCACTTTGAGGTGGGAAAGCAAGGAGTGAGAGCAATACAGGTGGCACCTTTGCGAAGCTTACCATGTGCAGAAGAGTTCCAGCAGCATCATTCATTTGTGGCTCTTCGCCTGTGGGAGCAGAGTCCAATCATTCGTGCACTGAAAACTGGGCAGCCGGACGGCCTGGAGCAGGCATCAAGGATGTATTCAAATGCCCTTTGAGGTGGGAAATCAAGGAGTGAGAGCAATACAGGTGGCACCGTTGCGAAGCTTACCGTGTGCAGGAGAGGTCCAGCAGCAACTTTCAGTCCTGGCCCTTCGCCTGTCGGAGCGGAGTCCAAACATTCGTGCCCTGAAACCTGGGCAGCCGGCCAGCCTGGAGCAGGCATCAAGGATGTATTCAAATGCACTTTGAGGTGGGAAAGCAAGGAGTGAGAGCAATACAGGTGGCACCGTTGCGAAGCTTACCATGTGCAGAAGAGGTCCAGCAGCACTTTTCATTCCTGGCCCTCTCCCTGTGGTAGGAGAGTCCAATCATTCGTGCACTGAAAACTGGGCAGCCTTACGGCCTGGAGCAGGCATCAAGGATGTATTCAAATGCCCTTTGAGGTGGGAAAGCAAGGAGTGAGAGCAATAAAGGTGGCACCTTTGCGAAGCTTACCATGTGCAGAGGAGATCCAGCAGCATCATTCATTTGTGGCTCTTTGCCTGTGGGAGCAGAGTCCAATCATTCGTGCACCGAAAACTGGGCAGCCGGACGGCCTGGAGCAGGCATCAAGGATGTATTCAAATGCACTTTGAGGTGGGAAAGAAATGACTGAGAGCAATACAGGTGGCACCGTTGCGAAGCTTACCGTGTGCAGAACAGATCCAGCAGCATGTTTTAGCAGTGGCTCTTCGCCTGTGGCAGCAGAGTCCAATCATTCGTGCACTGAAAACTGGGCAGCCGGACGGCATGGAGCAGGCATCAAGGATGTATTCAAATGCACTTTGAGGTTGGAAACAAGGAGTGAGACCAATGCAGGTGGCAACTTTGCAAAGCTTACCATGTGCAGAAGAGGTCCAGCAGCACTTTTCATTCCTGGCCCTTTCCCTGTGGAAGCAGAGTGCAATCATTCGTGCCCTGAAAACTGGGCGGCCGGACGGCCTGGAGCAGGCATCAAGGATGTATTCAAATGCCCGTTGAGGTGGCAAAGCAACGAGTGAGAGCAATACAGGTGTCACCGTTGCAAAGCTTACCGTATGCAGAAGAGATCCAGCAGCATCTTTCAGACCTGGCTCTTCGCCTGTGGGAGCAGAGTCCAATCATTAGTGCACTGAAAATTGGGCAGCCGGACGGCCTGGAGCAGGCATCAAGGATGTATTCAAATGCACTTTGAGGTGGGAAAGCAAGGAGTGAGAGCAATACAGGTGGCACCGTTGCAAAGCTTTCCGTGTGCAGAAGAGGTTCAGAAGCATCTTTCAGTCCTGGCTCTTCGCCTGTGGGAGCAGAGTCCAATCATTCGTGCACTGAAAACTGGGCAGCTGGACGGCCTGGAGCAGGCATCAAGGATGTATTCAAATGCACTTTGAGGTGGGAAACAAGGACTGAGACCAATGCAGGTGGCACCGTTGCGAAGCTTGCCGTGTGCAGAACAGATCCAGCAGCATGTTTTAGCCCTGGCTCTTCCCTGTGGCAGCAGAGTCCAATCATTCGTGCAATGAAAACTGGGCAGCCGGACGGCCTGGAGCAGGCATCAAGGATGTATTCAAATGCACTTTGAGGTTGGAAACAAGGAGTGAGACCAATGCAGGTGGCACCTTTTCGAAGCTTACCATGTGCAGAAGAGGTCAAGCAGCACTTTTCATTCCTGGCCCTCTCCCTGTGGTAGGAGAGTCCAATGATTCGTGCACTAAAAACTGGGCAGCCGGACGGCCTGGAGCAGGCATCAAGGATGTATTCAAATGCCCTTGGAGGTGGGAAAGCAAGGAGTGAGTGCAATACAGGTGGCACCTTTGCGAAGCTTACCATGTGCAGAAGAGATCCAGCAGCATCATTCATTTGTGGCTCTTCGCCTGTGGGAGCAGAGTCCAATCATTCGTGCACTGAAAACTGGGCAGCCTTACGGCCTGGAGCGGGCATCAAGGATGTATTCAAATGCACTTTGAGGTGGGAAACAAGGAGTGAGACCAATGCAGGTGGCACCGTTTCGAAGCTTACCGTGTGCAGAAGAGATCCAGCAGCATCTTTCAGTCCTGGCACTTCGCCTGTGGGAGCAGAGTGCAATCATTCGTGCGCTGAAAACTTGGCAGATGGCCAGCCTGGAGCAGGCATCAAGGATGTATTCAAATGCCCTTGGAGGTGGGAAAGCAAGGAGTGAGAGCAATACAGGTGGCACCGTTGCAAAGCTTTCCGTGTGCAGAAGAGGTCCAGCAGCATCTTTCAGTCCTGGCACTTCGCCTGTGGCAGCACAGTCCAATCATTCGTGCACTGAAAACTGGGCAGCAGGACGGCCTGGAGCAGGCATCAAGGATGTATTCAAATGCCCTTTGAGGTGGGAAAGCAAGGAGTGAGAGCAATACAGGTGGCACCTTTGCGAAGCTTACCATGTGCAGAGGAGATCCAGCAGCATCATTCATTTGTGGATCTTTGCCTGTGGGAGCAGAGTCCAATCATTCGTGCACCGAAAACTGGGCAGCAGGACGGCCTGGAGCAGGCATCAAGGATGTATTCAAATGCACTTTGAGGTGGGAAAGCAAGGAGTGAGTGCAATAAAGGTGGCACCTTTGCGAAGCTTACCATGTGCAGAGGAGATCCAGCAGCATCATTCATTTGTGGATCTTTGCCTGTGGGAGCAGAGTCCAATCATTCGTGCACCGAAAACTGGGCAGCCGGACGGCCTGGGGCAGCCATCAAGGATGTATTCAAATGCACTTTGAGGTGGGAAAGAAATGAGTGAGACCAATACAGGTGGCACCGTTGCGAAGCTTACCGTGTGCAGGAGAGGTCCAGCAGCCTCTTTCAGTCCTGGGTCTTCGCCTGTGGCCGCAGAGTGCAATCATTCGTGCACTGAAAACTGGGCAGCCGGACGGCCTGGAGCAGGCATCATGGATGTATTCAAATGCACTTTGAGGTGGGAAAGCAAGGATTGAGAGCAATACAGGTGGCACCGTTGCAGACCTTACCGTGTGCAGAACAGATCCAGCAGCATGTTTCAGTCCTGGCTCTTCGCCTGTGGCAGCAGAGTCCAATCATTCGTGCACTGAAAACTGGGCAGCCGGACGGCCTGTAGCAGGCATCAAGGATGTATTCAAATGCACTTTGAGGTGGGAAACAAGGAGTGAGACCAATGCAGGTGGCACCGTTGCGAAGCTTACCGTGTGCAGAACAGATCCAGCAGCATGTTTTAGCACTGGCTCTTCGCCTGTGGTAGGAGAGTCCAATCATTCGTGCACTGAAAACTGGGCAGCCGGACGGCCTGGAGCAGGCATCAAGGATGTATTCAAATGCACTTTGAGGTTGGATACAAGGAGTGAGACCAATGCAGGTGGCAACTTTGCAAAGCTTACCATGTGCAGAGGAGGTCCAGCAGCACTTTTCATTCCTGGCCCTTTCCCTGTGGAAGCAGAGTGCAATCATTCGTGCACTGAAAACTGGGCGGCCGGACGGCCTGGAGCAGGCATCAAGGATATATTCAAATGCCCTTTGAGGTGGGAAAGCAACGAGCGAGAGCAATACAGGTGGCACCGTTGCAAAGCTTACCGTATGCAGAAGAGATCCAGCAGCATCTTTCAGTCCTGGCTCTTCGCCTGTGGCAGGAGATTCCAATCATTCGTGCACTGAAAATTGGGCAGCCGGACGGCCTGGAGCAGGCATCAAGGATGTATTCAAATGCACTTTGAGGTGGGAAAGCAAGGAGTGAGAGCAATACAGGAGGCACCGTTGCGCAGTTTACCGCGTGCAGAAGAGGTCCAGCAGCATCATTCATTTGTGGCTCTTCGGCTGTGGGAGCAGAGTCCAATCATTCATGCACTGAAAACTGGGCAGCCGGACGGCCTGGAGCAGGCATCAAGGATGTATTCAAATGCACTTAGAGGTGGAAACCAAGGAGTGAGAGCAATACAGGTGACACCGTTGCGAAGCTTACCGTGTGCAGGAGAGGTCCAGCAGCAACTTTCAGTCCTGGCTCTTCGCCTGTCGGAGCGGAGTCCAAACATTCGTGACCTGAAACCTGGGCAGCCGGCCAGCCTGGAGGAGGCATCAAGGATGTATTCAAATGCCCTTTGAGGTGGGAAAGCAAGGAGTGAGAGGAATACAGGTGGCACCTTTGCGAAGCTTTCTGTGTGCAGAAGAGGTCCAGCAGCGTGTTTCAGCACTGGCTCTTCGCCTGTGGCAGCAGAGTGCAATCATTCGTGCACTGAAAACTGGGCGGCCGGACGGCCTGGAGCAGGCATCATGGATGTATTCAAATGCACTTTGAGGTGGGAAAGCAAGGAGTGAGAGCAATACAGGTGGCACCGTTGCGCAGTTTACCGCGTGCAGAAGAGGTCCAGCAGCATCTTTCAGTCCTGGCTCTTCGCCTGTGGGAGCAGAGTGCAATCATTCGTGCACTGAAAACTGGGCAGCCGGCCAGCCTGGAGCAGGCATCAAGGATGTATTCAAATGCCCTTGGAGGTGGGAAAGCAAGGAGTGAGAGCAATACAGGTGGCACCGTTGCAAAGCTTTCTGTGTGCAGAAGAGCTCTAGCAGCATCTTTCAGTCCTGGCTCTTCGCCTGTGGGAGCAGAGTCCAATCATTCGTGCACTGAAAACTGGGCAGCCGGACAGCCTCTAGCAGGCATCATGGATGCATACAAATGCACTTTGAGGTGGGAAAACAAGGAGTGAGAGCAATACAGGTGGCACCTTTGCGAAGCTTGCCATGTGCAGAAGAGATCCAGCAGCATCTTTCAGTCCTGGCTCTTCGCCTGTGGGAGCAGAGTGCAATCATTCGTGCACTGAAAACTGGGCAGCCTTACGGCCTGGAGCAGGCATCAAGGATGTATTCAAATGAACTTTGAGGTGGGAAAACAAGGAGTGAGAGCAATACAGGTGGCACCGTTCCGAAGCTTTCTGTGTGCAGGAGAGGTCCAGCAGAATCTTTCAGTCCCTTCGCCTGTGGCAGGAGAGTCCAATCATTCGTGCACTGAAAACTGGGCAGCCGGACGGCCTGGAGCAGGCATCAAGGATGTATTCAAATGCACTTTGAGGTGGGAAACAAGGAGTGAGACCAATGCAGGTGGCACCGTTGCGAAGCTTACAGCGTGCAGAACAGATCCAGCAGCATGTTTTAGCACTGGCTCTTCGCCTGTGGCAGCTGAGTCCAATCATTCGTGCACTGAAAACTGGGCAGCCGGACGGCCTGGAGCAGGCATCAAGGATGTATTCAAATGCACTTGGAGGTTGGAAACAAGGAGTGAGGCCAATGCAGGTGGCAGCTTTGCAAAGCATCCCATGTGCAGAAGAGGTCCAGCAGCACTTTTCATTCCTGGCCCTTTCCCTGTGGAAGCAGAGTGCAATCATTCGTGCACTGACAACTGGGCAGCCGGACGGCATGGAGCAGGCATCAAGGATGTATTCAAATGCACTTTGAGGTGGGAAATCAAGGAGTGAGAGCAATACAGGTGGCACCGTTGCGAAGCTTACCGTATGCAGAAGAGATCCAGCAGCATCTTTCAGTCCTGGCTCATCGCCTGTGGCAGGAGAGTCCAATCATTCGTGCACTGAAAACTGGGCAGAAGGACGGCCTGGAGCAGGCATCAGGGATGTATTCAAATGCACTTTGAGGTGGGAAAGCAAGGAGTGAGAGCAATACAGGTGGCACCGTTGCGAAGCTTACCGTATGCAGAAGAGATCCAGCAGCATCTTTCAGTCCTGGCTCTTCGCCTGTGGGAGCAGAGTCCAATCATTCGTGCACTGAAAATTGGGCAGCCAGACGGCCTGGAGCAGGCATCAAGGATGTATTCAAATGCACTTTGAGGTGGGAAAGCAAGGAGTGAGAGCAATACAGGTGGCACCTTTGCGAAGCTTACCATGTGCAGAAGAGATCCAGCAGCATCATTCATTTGTGGCTCTTCGCCTGTGGGAGCAGAGTCCAATCATTCGTGCACTGAAAACTGGGCAGCCGGACGGCCTGGAGCAGGCATCAAGGATGTATTCAAATGCCCTTTGAGGTGGGAAATCAAGGAGTGAGAGCAATACAGGTGGCACCGTTGCGAAGCTTACCGTGTGCAGGAGAGGTCCAGCAGCAACTTTCAGTCCTGGCCCTTCGCCTGTCGGAGCGGAGTCCAAACATTCGTGCCCTGAAACCTGGGCAGCCGGCCAGCCTGGAGCAGGCATCAAGGATGTATTCAAATGCACTTTGAGGTGGGAAAGCAAGGAGTGAGAGCAATACAGGTGGCACCGTTGCGAAGCTTACCATGTGCAGAAGAGGTCCAGCAGCACTTTTCATTCCTGGCCCTCTCCCTGTGGTAGGAGAGTCCAATCATTCGTGCACTGAAAACTGGGCAGCCTTACGGCCTGGAGCAGGCATCAAGGATGTATTCAAATGCCCTTTGAGGTGGGAAAGCAAGGAGTGAGAGCAATAAAGGTGGCACCTTTGCGAAGCTTACCATGTGCAGAGGAGATCCAGCAGCATCATTCATTTGTGGCTCTTTGCCTGTGGGAGCAGAGTCCAATCATTCGTGCACCGAAAACTGGGCAGCCGGACGGCCTGGAGCAGGCATCAAGGATGTATTCAAATGCACTTTGAGGTGGGAAAGAAATGACTGAGAGCAATACAGGTGGCACCGTTGCGAAGCTTACCGTGTGCAGAACAGATCCAGCAGCATGTTTTAGCAGTGGCTCTTCGCCTGTGGCAGCAGAGTCCAATCATTCGTGCACTGAAAACTGGGCAGCCGGACGGCATGGAGCAGGCATCAAGGATGTATTCAAATGCACTTTGAGGTTGGAAACAAGGAGTGAGACCAATGCAGGTGGCAACTTTGCAAAGCTTACCATGTGCAGAAGAGGTCCAGCAGCACTTTTCATTCCTGGCCCTTTCCCTGTGGAAGCAGAGTGCAATCATTCGTGCCCTGAAAACTGGGCGGCCGGACGGCCTGGAGCAGGCATCAAGGATGTATTCAAATGCCCGTTGAGGTGGCAAAGCAACGAGTGAGAGCAATACAGGTGTCACCGTTGCAAAGCTTACCGTATGCAGAAGAGATCCAGCAGCATCTTTCAGACCTGGCTCTTCGCCTGTGGGAGCAGAGTCCAATCATTAGTGCACTGAAAATTGGGCAGCCGGACGGCCTGGAGCAGGCATCAAGGATGTATTCAAATGCACTTTGAGGTGGGAAAGCAAGGAGTGAGAGCAATACAGGTGGCACCGTTGCAAAGCTTTCCGTGTGCAGAAGAGGTTCAGAAGCATCTTTCAGTCCTGGCTCTTCGCCTGTGGGAGCAGAGTCCAATCATTCGTGCACTGAAAACTGGGCAGCTGGACGGCCTGGAGCAGGCATCAAGGATGTATTCAAATGCACTTTGAGGTGGGAAACAAGGACTGAGACCAATGCAGGTGGCACCGTTGCGAAGCTTGCCGTGTGCAGAACAGATCCAGCAGCATGTTTTAGCCCTGGCTCTTCCCTGTGGCAGCAGAGTCCAATCATTCGTGCAATGAAAACTGGGCAGCCGGACGGCCTGGAGCAGGCATCAAGGATGTATTCAAATGCACTTTGAGGTTGGAAACAAGGAGTGAGACCAATGCAGGTGGCACCTTTTCGAAGCTTACCATGTGCAGAAGAGGTCAAGCAGCACTTTTCATTCCTGGCCCTCTCCCTGTGGTAGGAGAGTCCAATGATTCGTGCACTAAAAACTGGGCAGCCGGACGGCCTGGAGCAGGCATCAAGGATGTATTCAAATGCACTTTGAGGTGGGAAAGCAAGGAGTGAGAGCAATACAGGTGGCACCTTTGCGAAGCTTACCATGTGCAGACGAGATCCAGCAGCATCATTCATTTGTGGCTCTTCGCCTGTGGAAGCAGAGTGCAATCATTCGTGCACTGACAACTGGGCAGGCGGACGGCATGGAGCAGGCATCAAGGATGTATTCAAATGCACTTTGAGGTGGGAAACAAGGAGTGAGACCAATGCAGGTGGCACCGTTGCGAAGCTTACCGTATGCAGAAGAGATCCAGCAGCATCTTTCAGTCCTGGCTCTTCGCCTGTGGCAGGAGAGTCCAATCATTTGAGCACTGAAAACTGGGCAGCCGGACGGCCTGGAGCAGGCATCAAGGATGTATTCAAATGCACTTTGAGGTGGGAAAGCAAGGAGTGAGAGCAATACAGGTGGCACCGTTGCGAAGTTTACCGCGTGCAGAAGAGGTCCAGCAGCATCTTTCAGTCCTGGCACTTCGCCTGTGGGAGCAGAGTGCAATCATTCGTGCACTGAAAACTTGGCAGCCGGCCAGCCTGGAGCAGGCATAAAGGATGTATTCAAATGCCCTTTGAGGTGGGAAAGCAAGGAGTGAGAGCAATACAGGTGGCACCGTTGCAAACCTTTCTGTGTGCAGAAGAGGTCCAGCAGCATCTTTCAGTCCTGGCACTTCGCCTGTGGCAGCACAGTCCAATCATTCGTGCACTGAAAACTGGGCAGCAGGACGGCCTGGAGCAGGCATCAAGGATGTATTCAAATGCACTTTGAGGTGGGAAAGCAAGGAGTGAGTGCAATAAAGGTGGCACCTTTGCGAAGCTTACCATGTGCAGAGGAGATCCAGCAGCATCATTCATTTGTGGATCTTTGCCTGTGGGAGCAGAGTCCAATCATTCGTGCACCGAAAACTGGGCAGCCGGACGGCCTGGGGCAGCCATCAAGGATGTATTCAAATGCACTTTGAGGTGGGAAAGAAATGAGTGAGACCAATACAGGTGGCACCGTTGCGAAGCTTACCGTGTGCAGGAGAGGTCCAGCAGCCTCTTTCAGTCCTGGGTCTTCGCCTGTGGCCGCAGAGTGCAATCATTCGTGCACTGAAAACTGGGCAGCCGGACGGCCTGGAGCAGGCATCATGGATGTATTCAAATGCACTTTGAGGTGGGAAAGCAAGGATTGAGAGCAATACAGGTGGCACCGTTGCAGACCTTACCGTGTGCAGAACAGATCCAGCAGCATGTTTCAGTCCTGGCTCTTCGCCTGTGGCAGCAGAGTCCAATCATTCGTGCACTGAAAACTGGGCAGCCGGACGGCCTGTAGCAGGCATCAAGGATGTATTCAAATGCACTTTGAGGTGGGAAACAAGGAGTGAGACCAATGCAGGTGGCACCGTTGCGAAGCTTACCGTGTGCAGAACAGATCCAGCAGCATGTTTTAGCACTGGCTCTTCGCCTGTGGTAGGAGAGTCCAATCATTCGTGCACTGAAAACTGGGCAGCCGGACGGCCTGGAGCAGGCATCAAGGATGTATTCAAATGCACTTTGAGGTTGGATACAAGGAGTGAGACCAATGCAGGTGGCAACTTTGCAAAGCTTACCATGTGCAGAGGAGGTCCAGCAGCACTTTTCATTCCTGGCCCTTTCCCTGTGGAAGCAGAGTGCAATCATTCGTGCACTGAAAACTGGGCGGCCGGACGGCCTGGAGCAGGCATCAAGGATATATTCAAATGCCCTTTGAGGTGGGAAAGCAACGAGCGAGAGCAATACAGGTGGCACCGTTGCAAAGCTTACCGTATGCAGAAGAGATCCAGCAGCATCTTTCAGTCCTGGCTCTTCGCCTGTGGCAGGAGAGTCCAATCATTCGTGCACTGAAAATTGGGCAGCCGGACGGCCTGGAGCAGGCATCAAGGATGTATTCAAATGCACTTTGAGGTGGGAAAGCAAGGAGTGAGAGCAATACAGGAGGCACCGTTGCGCAGTTTACCGCGTGCAGAAGAGGTCCAGCAGCATCATTCATTTGTGGCTCTTCGGCTGTGGGAGCAGAGTCCAATCATTCATGCACTGAAAACTGGGCAGCCGGACGGCCTGGAGCAGGCATCAAGGATGTATTCAAATGCACTTAGAGGTGGAAACCAAGGAGTGAGAGCAATACAGGTGACACCGTTGCGAAGCTTACCGTGTGCAGGAGAGGTCCAGCAGCAACTTTCAGTCCTGGCTCTTCGCCTGTCGGAGCGGAGTCCAAACATTCGTGACCTGAAACCTGGGCAGCCGGCCAGCCTGGAGGAGGCATCAAGGATGTATTCAAATGCCCTTTGAGGTGGGAAAGCAAGGAGTGAGAGGAATACAGGTGGCACCTTTGCGAAGCTTTCTGTGTGCAGAAGAGGTCCAGCAGCGTGTTTCAGCACTGGCTCTTCGCCTGTGGCAGCAGAGTGCAATCATTCGTGCACTGAAAACTGGGCGGCCGGACGGCCTGGAGCAGGCATCATGGATGTATTCAAATGCACTTTGAGGTGGGAAAGCAAGGAGTGAGAGCAATACAGGTGGCACCGTTGCGCAGTTTACCGCGTGCAGAAGAGGTCCAGCAGCATCTTTCAGTCCTGGCTCTTCGCCTGTGGGAGCAGAGTGCAATCATTCGTGCACTGAAAACTGGGCAGCCGGCCAGCCTGGAGCAGGCATCAAGGATGTATTCAAATGCCCTTGGAGGTGGGAAAGCAAGGAGTGAGAGCAATACAGGTGGCACCGTTGCAAAGCTTTCTGTGTGCAGAAGAGCTCTAGCAGCATCTTTCAGTCCTGGCTCTTCGCCTGTGGGAGCAGAGTCCAATCATTCGTGCACTGAAAACTGGGCAGCCGGACAGCCTCTAGCAGGCATCATGGATGCATACAAATGCACTTTGAGGTGGGAAAACAAGGAGTGAGAGCAATACAGGTGGCACCTTTGCGAAGCTTGCCATGTGCAGAAGAGATCCAGCAGCATCTTTCAGTCCTGGCTCTTCGCCTGTGGGAGCAGAGTGCAATCATTCGTGCACTGAAAACTGGGCAGCCGGACGGCCTGGAGCAGGCATCAAGGATGTATTCAAATGAACTTTGAGGTGGGAAAACAAGGAGTGAGAGCAATACAGGTGGCACCGTTCCGAAGCTTTCTGTGTGCAGGAGAGGTCCAGCAGAATCTTTCAGTCCCTTCGCCTGTGGCAGGAGAGTCCAATCATTCGTGCACTGAAAACTGGGCAGCCGGACGGCCTGGAGCAGGCATCAAGGATGTATTCAAATGCACTTTGAGGTGGGAAACAAGGAGTGAGACCAATGCAGGTGGCACCGTTGCGAAGCTTACAGCGTGCAGAACAGATCCAGCAGCATGTTTTAGCACTGGCTCTTCGCCTGTGGCAGCTGAGTCCAATCATTCGTGCACTGAAAACTGGGCAGCCGGACGGCCTGGAGCAGGCATCAAGGATGTATTCAAATGCACTTGGAGGTTGGAAACAAGGAGTGAGGCCAATGCAGGTGGCAGCTTTGCAAAGCATCCCATGTGCAGAAGAGGTCCAGCAGCACTTTTCATTCCTGGCCCTTTCCCTGTGGAAGCAGAGTGCAATCATTCGTGCACTGACAACTGGGCAGCCGGACGGCATGGAGCAGGCATCAAGGATGTATTCAAATGCACTTTGAGGTGGGAAATCAAGGAGTGAGAGCAATACAGGTGGCACCGTTGCGAAGCTTACCGTATGCAGAAGAGATCCAGCAGCATCTTTCAGTCCTGGCTCATCGCCTGTGGCAGGAGAGTCCAATCATTCGTGCACTGAAAACTGGGCAGAAGGACGGCCTGGAGCAGGCATCAGGGATGTATTCAAATGCACTTTGAGGTGGGAAAGCAAGGAGTGAGAGCAATACAGGTGGCACCGTTGCGAAGCTTACCGTTTGCAGGAGAGATCCCGCAGCAACTTTCAGTCCTGGCTCTTCGCCTGTCGGAGCAGAGTCCAATCATTCGTGCACTGAAACCTGGGCAGCCGGCCAGCCTGGAGCAGGCATCAAGGATGTATTCAAATGCACTTTGAGGTGGGAAAGCAAGGAGTGAGAGCAATACAGGTGGCACCGTTGCGAAGCTTACCATGTGCAGAAGAGGTCCAGCAGCACTTTTCATTCCTGGCCCTCTCCCTGTGGTAGGAGAGTCCAATCATTCGTGCACTGAAAACTGGGCAGCCTTACGGCCTGGAGCAGGCATCAAGGATGTATTCAAATGCACTTTGAGGTGGAAAAGCAAGGAGTGAGAGCAATAGAGGTGGCACCTTTGCGAAGCTTACCATGTGCAGAAGAGATCCAGCAGCATCATTCATTTGTGGCTCTTCGCCTGTGGGAGCAGAGTCCAATCATTGGTGCACTGAAAACTGGGCAGCCGGACGGCCTGGAGCGGGCATCAAGGATGTATTCAAATGCACTTTGAGGTGGCAAACAACGAGTGAGACCAATGCAGGTGGCACCTTTTCGAAGCTTACCGTGTGCAGAAGAGATCCAGCAGCATCTTTCAGTCCTGGCACTTTGCCTGTGGCAGCAGAGTCCAATCATTCGTGCACAGAAAACTGGGCAGCCGGCCAGCCTGGAGCAGGCATCAAGGATGTATTCAAATGCCCTTTGAGGTGGGAAAGCAAGAAGTGAGAGCAATACAGGTGGCACCGTTGCAAAGCTTTCTGTGTGCAGAAGAGGTCCAGCAGCATCTTTCAGTCCTGGCACTACGCCTGTGTTAGCAGAGTCCAATCATTCGTGCACTGAAAACTGGGCAGCAGGACGGCCTGGAGCAGGCATCAAGGATGTATTCAAATGCACTTTGAGGTGGGAAAGCAAGGTGTGAGAGCAATACAGGTGGCACCTTTGCGAAGCTTACCATGTGCAGAAGAGATCCAGCAGCATCATTCATTTGTGGCTCTTCGCCTGTGGGAGCAGAGTGCAATCATTCGTGCACTGAAAACTGGGCAGCCGGACGGCCTGGAGCAGGCATCAAGGATGTATTCAAATGCCCTTTGAGGTGGGAAATCAAGGAGTGAGAGCAATACAGGTGGCTCCGTTGCGAAGCTTACCGTGTGCAGGAGAGGCCCTGCAGCAACTTTCAGTCCTGGCACTTCGCCTGTCGGAGCAGAGTGCAATCATTCGTGCACTGAAAACTTGGCAGCCGGCCAGCCTGGAGCAGGCATCAAGGATGTATTCAAATGCCCTTTGAGGTGGGAAAGCAAGGAGTGAGAGCAATACAGGTGGCACCGTTGCAAAGCTTTCCGTGTGCAGAAGAGGTCCAGCAGCATCTTTCAGTCCTGGCTCTTCGCCTGTGGGAGCAGAGTCCAATCATTCGTGCACTGAAAACTGGGCAGCCAGACGGCCTGGAGCAGGCATCATGGATGTATTCAAATACACTTTGAGGTGGGAAAGCAAGGAGTGAGAGCAATACAGGTGGCACCTTTGCGAAGCTTACCATGTGCAGAAGAGATCCAGCAGCATCATTCATTTGTGGCTCTTCGCCTGTGGGAGCAGAGTCCAATCATTCGTGCACTGAAAACTGGGCAGCCGGACGGCCTGGAGCAGGCATCAAGGACGTATTCAAATGCACTTTGAGGTGGGAAACAAGGAGTGAGACCAATGCAGGTGGCACCGTTGCGAAGCTTACAGTGTGCAGAACAGAGCCAGCAGCATGTTTTAGCACTGGCCCTTCGCCTGTGGCAGGAGTCCAATCATTCGTGCACTGAAAACTGGGCAGCCGGACGGCCTGGAGCAGGCATCAAGGATGTATTCAAATGCACTTTGAGGTTGGAAACAAGGAGTGAGACCAATGCAGGTGGCAACTTTGCAAAGGTTACCATGTGCAGAAGAGGTCCAGCAGCACTTTTCATTCCTGGCCCTTTCCCTGTGGAAGCAGAGTGCAATCATTCGTGCACTGAAAATTGAGCAGCCGGACGGCCTGGAGCAGGCATCAAGGATGTATTCAAATGCCCGTTGAGGTGGGAAAGCAACGAGTGAGAGCAATACAGGTGTCACCGTTGCAAAGCTTACCGTATGCAGAAGAGATCCAGCAGCATCTTTCAGTCCTGGCTCTTCGCCTGTGGGAGCAGAGTCCAATCATTCGTGCACTGAAAATTGGGCAGCCGGACGGCCTGGAGCAGGCATCAAGGATGTATTCAAATGCACTTTGAGGTGGGAAAGCAAGGAGTGAGAGCAATACAGGTTGCACCGTTGCGAAGCTTACCATGTGCAGGAGAGGTTCAGATGCATCTTTCAGTCCTGGCTCTTCGCCTGTGGGAGCAGAGTCCAATCATTCGTGCACTGAAAACTGGGCAGCCGAACGGCCTGGAGCAGGCATCATGGATGTATTCAAATGCACTTTGAGGTGGGAAAGCAAGTAGTGAGAGCAATACAGGTGGCACCTTTGCGAAGCTTACCATGTGCAGAAGAGATCCAACAGCATCATTCAGTCCTGGCACTTCGCCTGTGGGAGCAGAGTCCAATCATTCGTGCACTGAAAACTGGGCAGCGGGACGGCCTGGAGCAGGCATCAAGGATGTATTCAAATGCACTTTGAGGTGGGAAAGCAACGAGCGAGAGCAATACAGGTGGCACCGTTGCGAAGCTTACCGTATGCAGAAGAGATCCAGCAGCATCTTTCAGTCCTGGCTCTTCGCCTGTGGGAGCAGAGTCCAATCATTCGTGCACTGAAAATTGGGCAGCCAGACGGCCTGGAGCAGGCATCAAGGATGTATTCAAATGCACTTTGAGGTGGGAAAGCAAGGAGTGAGAGCAATACAGGTGGCAGCTTTGCGAAGCTTACCATGTGCAGAAGAGATCCAGCAGCATCATTCATTTGTGGCTCTTCGCCTGTGGGAGCAGAGTCCAATCATTCGTGCACTGAAAACTGGGCAGCCAGACGGCCTGGAGCAGGCATCAGGGATTTATTCAAATGCACTTTGAGGTGGGAAAGCAAGGAGTGAGAGCAATACAGATGGCACCGTTGCGAAGCTTACCGTGTGCAGGAGAGGTCCAGCAGCAACTTTCAGTCCTGGCTCTTCGCCTGTCGGAGCGGAGTCCAAACATTCGTGGCCTGAAACCTGGGCAGCCGGCCAGCCTGGAGCAGGCATCAAGGATGTATTCAAATGCACTTTGAGGTGGGAAAGCAAGGAGTGAGAGCAATACAGGTGGCACCGTTGCGAAGCTTACCTTGTGCAGAAGAGGTCCAGCAGCACTTTTCATTCCTGGCCCTCTCCCTGTGGTAGGAGAGTCCAATCATTCGTGCACTGAAAACCGGGCAGCCGGACGGCCTGGAGCAGGCATCAAGGATGTATTCAAATGGCCTTTGAGGTGGGAAAGCAAGGAGTGAGAGCAATACAGGTGGCACCGTTGCGAAGTTTACCGCGTGCAGAAGAGGTCCAGCAACATCTTTCAGTCCTGGCACTTCGCCTGTGGGAGCAGAGTGCAATCATTCGTGCACTGAAAACTTGGCAGCCGGCCAGCCTTTAGCAGGCATCAAGGATGTATTCAAATGCCCTTGGAGGTGGGAAAGCAAGGAGTGAGAGCAATACAGGTGGCACCGTTGCAAAGCTTTCTGTGTGCAGAAGAGGTCCAGCAGCATCTTCCAGTCCTGGCACTTCGCCTGTGGCAGCACAGTCCAATCATTCGTGCACTGAAAACTGGGCAGCAGGACGGCCTGGAGCAGGCATCAAGGATGTATTCAAATGCACTTTGAGGTGGGAAAGCAAGGAGTGAGTGCAATACAGGTGGCACCTTTGCGAAGCTTACCATGTGCAGAAGAGATCCAGCAGCATCATTCATTTGTGGCTCTTCGCCTGTGGGAGCAGAGTCCAATCATTCTTGCACCGAAAACTGGGCAGCCGGACGGCTTGGGGCAGCCATCAAGGATGTATTCAAATGCACTTTGAGGTGGGAAAGAAATGACTGAGAGCAATACAGGTGGCACCGTTGCGAAGCATACCGTGTGCAGGAGAGGTCCACCAGCCTCTTTCAGTCCTGGGTCTTCGCCTGTGGGAGCAGAGTGCAATCATTCGTGCACTGAAAACTGGGCAGCTGGACTTCCTGGAGGTGGCATCAAGGATGTATTCAAATGCCCTTTGAGGTGGGAAAGCAAGGAGTGAGAGCAATACAGGTGGCACCGTTGCAAATCTTTCTGTGTGCAGCAGAGGTCCAGCAGCATCTTTCAGTCCTTACTCTTCGCCTGTGGGAGCAGAGTCCAATCATTCGTGCACTGAAAACTGGGCAGCCGGATGGCCCGGAGCAGGCATCAAGGATGTATTCAAATGCACTTTGAGGTGGGAAAGCAAGGAGTGAGAGCAATACAGGTGGCACCGTTTCAAAGCTTTCTCTGTGCAGAAGAGGTCCAGCAGCATCTTTCAGTCCTGGCTCTTCGCCTCTGGCAGGAGAGTGCAATCATTCGTGCACTGAAAACTAGGCAGCCGGACGGCCTGTAGCAGGCATCATGGATGTATTCAAATGCGCTTTGAGGTGGGAAATCAAGGAGTGAGAGCAATACAGGTGGCACCGTTGCAAATCTTTCTGTGTGCAGCAGAGGTCCAGCAGCATCTTTCAGTCCTTGCTCTTCGCCTGTGGGAGCAGAGTCTAATCATTCGTGCACTGAAAACTGGGCAGCCGGACGGCCTGGAGCAGGCATCAAGGATGTATTCAAATGCACTTTGAGGTTGGAAACAAGGAGTGAGACCAATGCAGGTGGCAACTTTGCAAAGCTTACCATGTGCAGAAGAGGTCCAGCAGCACTTTTCATTCCTGGTCCTTTCCCTGTGGAAGCAGGAGAGTGCAATCATTCTTGCACTGAAAACTGGGCGGCCGGACGGCCTGGAGCAGGCATCAAGGATGTATTCAAATGCCCTTTGAGGTGGGAAAGCAACGAGTGAGAGCAATACAGGTGGCACCGTTGCGAAGCTTACCGTGTGCAGGAGAGGTCCAGCAGCAACTTTCAGTCCTGGCTCTTCGCCTGTCGGAGCGGAGTCCAAACATTCGTGCCCTGAAACCTGGGCAGCCGGCCAGCCTGGAGCAGGCATCAAGGATGTATTCAAATGCACTTTGAGGTGGGAAAGCAAGGAGTGAGAGCAATACAGGTGGCACCGTTCCGAAGTTTTCCGCGTGCAGAAGAGGTCCAGCAGCATCTTTCAGTCCTGGCTCTTCGCCTGTGGGAGCAGAGTCCAATCATTCGTGCACTGAAAACTGGGCAGCCGGACGGCCTGGAGCAAGCATCAAGGATGTATTCAAATGCACTTTGAGGTGGGAAAGCAAGGAGTGAGAGCAATACAGGTGGCACCTTTGCGAAGCTTGCCATGTGCAGAAGAGATCCAGCAGCATCTTTCAGTCCTGGCTCTTCGCCTGTGGGAGCAGAGTCCAATCATTCGTGCACTGAAAACTGGGCAGCCGGACGGCCTGGAGCCGGCATCAAGGATGTATTCAAATGCACTTTGAGGTGGGAAACAAGGACTGAGAGCAATACAGGTGGCACCGTTCCGAAGTTTTCCGCGTGCAGAAGAGGTCCAGCAGCATCTTTCAGTCCTGGCTCTAAGCCTGTGGCAGGAGAGTCCAATCATACGTGCACTGAAAACTGGGCAGCCGGATGGCCTGGAGCAGGCATCAAGGATGTATTCAAATGCACTTTGAGGTTGGAAACAAGGAGTGAGACCAATGCAGGTGGCAACTTTGCAAAGCTTACCATTTGCAGAAGAGGTCCAGCAGCACTTTTCTTTCCTGGCCCTTTCCCTGTGGAAGCAGAGTGCAATCATTCGTGCACTGACAACTGGGCAGGCGGACGGCATGGAGCAGGCATCAAGGATGTATTCAAATGCACTTTGAGTTGGGAAACAAGGAGTGAGACCAATGCAGGTGGCACCGTTGCGAAGCTTACCGTATGCAGAAGAGATCCAGCAGCATCTTTCAGTCCTGGCTCTTCGCCTGTGGCAGGAGAGTCCAATCATTCGTGCACTGAAAACTGGGCAGCCGGACGGCCTGGAGCAGGCATCAAGGATGTATTCAAATGCCCTTTGAGGTGGGAAAGCAAGGAGTGAGAGCAATACAGGTGGCACCGTTGCGAAGTTTACCGCGTGCAGAAGAGGTCCAGCAGCATCTTTCAGTCCTGGCAATTCGCATGTGGGAGCAGAGTGCAATCATTCGTGCACTGAAAACTTGGCAGCCGGCCAGCCTGGAGCAGGCATAAAGGATGTATTCAAATGCCCTTTGAGGTGGGAAAGCAAGGAGTGAGAGCAATACAGGTGGCACCGTTGCAAAGCTTTCTGTGTGCAGAAGAGGTCCAGCAGCATCTTTCAGTCCTGGCACTTCGCCTGTGGCAGCACAGTCCAATCATTCGTGCACTGAAAACTGGGCAGCAGGACGGCCTGGAGCAGGCATCAAGGATGTATTCAAATGCCTTTTGAGGTGGGAAAGCAAGGAGTGAGTGCAATAAAGGTGGCACCTTTGCGAAGCTTACCATGTGCAGAGGAGACCCAGCAGCATCATTCATTTGTGGCTCTTTGCCTGTGGGAGCAGAGTCCAATCATTCGTGCACTGAAAACTGGGCAGCCGGACGGCCTGGGGCAGCCATCAAGGATGTATTCAAATGCACTTTGAGGTGGGAAAGAAATGAGTGAGACCAATACAGGTGGCACCGTTGCGAAGCTTACCGTGTGCAGGAGAGGTCCAGCAGCCTCTTTCAGTCCTGGGTCTTCGCCTGTGGGAGCAGAGTGCAATCATTCGTGCACTGAAAACTGGGCAGCCGGACGGCCTGGAGCAGGCATCATGGATGTATTCAAATGCACTTTGAGGTGGGAAAGCAAGGATTGAGAGCAATACAGGTGGCACCGTTGCAGACCTTACCGTGTGCAGAACAGATCCAGCAGCATGTTTCAGTCCTGGCTCTTCGCCTGTGGCAGCAGAGTCCAATCATTCGTGCACTGAAAACTGGGCAGCCGGACGGCCTGGAGCAGGCATCAAGGATGTATTCAAATGCACTTTGAGGTGGGAAACAAGGAGTGAGACCAATGCAGGTGGCACCGTTGCGAAGCTTACCGTATGCAGAACAGATCCAGCAGCATGTTTTAGCACTGGCTCTTCGCCTGTGGTAGGAGAGTCCAATCATTCGTGCACTGAAAACTGGGCAGCCGGACGGCCTGGAGCAGGCATCAAGGATGTATTCAAATGCACTTTGAGGTTGGAAACAAGGAGTGAGACCAATGCAGGTGGCAACTTTGCAAAGCTTACCATGTGCAGAGGAGGTCCAGCAGCACTTTTCATTCCTGGCCCTTTCCCTGTAGAAGCAGAGAGCAATCATTCGTGCACTGAAAACTGGGCGGCAGGAGTGCCTGGAGCAGGAATCAAGGATGTATTCAAATGCCCTTTGAGGTGGGAAAGCAAGGAGTGAGAGCAATAAAGGTGGCACCTTTGCGAAGCTTTCTGTGTGCAGAAAAGATCCAGCAGCGAGTTTCAGCACTGGCTCTTCGCCTGTGGGAGCAGAGTCCAATCATTCGTGCACTGAAAACTGGGCGGCCGGACGGCCTGGAGCAGGCATCATGGATGTATTCAAATGCACTTTGAGGTGGGAAAGCAAGGAGTGAGAGCAATACAGGTGGCACCATTGCAAACCTTATTGTATGCAGAAGAGATCTAGCAGCATCTTTCTGTCCTGGCTCTTCGCCTTTGTAAGCAGAGTTCAAACATTCGTGCCCTGAAACCTGGGCTGCTGGCCAGCCTGGAGCAGGCATCAAGGATGTATTCAAATGCCCTTTGAGGTGGGAAAGCAAGGAGTGAGAGCAATACAGGTGGCACCTTTGCGAAGCTTACCATGTGCAGAAGAGATCCAGCAGCATCATTCATTTGTGGCTCTTCGCCTGTGGGAGCAGAGTCCAATCATTCGTGCACTGAAAACTGGGCAGCCGGACGGCCTGGAGCAGGCATCAAGGATGTATTCAAATGCACTTTGAGGTGGGAAAGCAAGGAGTGAGAGCAATACAGGTGGCACCGTTGCGAAGCTTACCGTGTGCAGGAGAGGTCCAGCAGCAACTTTCAGTCCTGGCCCTTCGCCTGTCGGAGCGGAGTCCAAACATTCGTGCCCTGCAACCTGGGCAGCCGGCCAGCCTGGAGCAGGCATCAAGGATGTATTCAAATGCACTTTGAGGTGGGAAACAAGGACTGAGACCAATGCAGGTGGCACCGTTGCGAAGCTTACCGTATGCAGAAGAGATCCAGCAGCATCTTTCAGTCCTGGCTCTTCGCCTGTGGGAGCAGAGTCCAATCATTCGTGCACTGAAAATTGGGCAGCCAGACGGCCTGGAGCAGGCATCAAGGATGTATTCAAATGCACTTTGAGGTGGGAAAGCAAGGAGTGAGAGCAATACAGGTGGCACCTTTGCGAAGCTTACCATGTGCAGAAGAGATCCAGCAGCATCATTCATTTGTGGCTCTTCGCCTGTGGGAGCAGAGTCCAATCATTCGTGCACTGAAAACTGGGCAGCCGGACGGCCTGGAGCAGGCATCAAGGATGTATTCAAATGCCCTTTGAGGTGGGAAATCAAGGAGTGAGAGCAATACAGGTGGCACCGTTGCGAAGCTTACCGTGTGCAGGAGAGGTCCAGCAGCAACTTTCAGTCCTGGCCCTTCGCCTGTCGGAGCGGAGTCCAAACATTCGTGCCCTGAAACCTGGGCAGCCGGCCAGCCTGGAGCAGGCATCAAGGATGTATTCAAATGCACTTTGAGGTGGGAAAGCAAGGAGTGAGAGCAATACAGGTGGCACCGTTGCGAAGCTTACCATGTGCAGAAGAGGTCCAGCAGCACTTTTCATTCCTGGCCCTCTCCCTGTGGTAGGAGAGTCCAATCATTCGTGCACTGAAAACTGGGCAGCCTTACGGCCTGGAGCAGGCATCAAGGATGTATTCAAATGCCCTTTGAGGTGGGAAAGCAAGGAGTGAGAGCAATAAAGGTGGCACCTTTGCGAAGCTTACCATGTGCAGAGGAGATCCAGCAGCATCATTCATTTGTGGCTCTTTGCCTGTGGGAGCAGAGTCCAATCATTCGTGCACCGAAAACTGGGCAGCCGGACGGCCTGGAGCAGGCATCAAGGATGTATTCAAATGCACTTTGAGGTGGGAAAGAAATGACTGAGAGCAATACAGGTGGCACCGTTGCGAAGCTTACCGTGTGCAGAACAGATCCAGCAGCATGTTTTAGCAGTGGCTCTTCGCCTGTGGCAGCAGAGTCCAATCATTCGTGCACTGAAAACTGGGCAGCCGGACGGCATGGAGCAGGCATCAAGGATGTATTCAAATGCACTTTGAGGTTGGAAACAAGGAGTGAGACCAATGCAGGTGGCAACTTTGCAAAGCTTACCATGTGCAGAAGAGGTCCAGCAGCACTTTTCTTTCCTGGCCCTTTCCCTGTGGAAGCAGAGTGCAATCATTCGTGCCCTGAAAACTGGGCGGCCGGACGGCCTGGAGCAGGCATCAAGGATGTATTCAAATGCCCGTTGAGGTGGCAAAGCAACGAGTGAGAGCAATACAGGTGTCACCGTTGCAAAGCTTACCGTATGCAGAAGAGATCCAGCAGCATCTTTCAGACCTGGCTCTTCGCCTGTGGGAGCAGAGTCCAATCATTCGTGCACTGAAAATTGGGCAGCCGGACGGCCTGGAGCAGGCATCAAGGATGTATTCAAATGCACTTTGAGGTGGGAAAGCAAGGAGTGAGAGCAATACAGGTGGCACCGTTGCAAAGCTTTCCGTGTGCAGAAGAGGTTCAGAAGCATCTTTCAGTCCTGGCTCTTCGCCTGTGGGAGCAGAGTCCAATCATTCGTGCACTGAAAACTGGGCAGCTGGACGGCCTGGAGCAGGCATCAAGGATGTATTCAAATGCACTTTGAGGTGGGAAACAAGGACTGAGACCAATGCAGGTGGCACCGTTGCGAAGCTTGCCGTGTGCAGAACAGATCCAGCAGCATGTTTTAGCGCTGGCTCTTCCCTGTGGCAGCAGAGTCCAATCATTCGTGCAATGAAAACTGGGCAGCCGGACGGCCTGGAGCAGGCATCAAGGATGTATTCAAATGGACTTTGAGGTTGGAAACAAGGAGTGAGACCAATGCAGGTGGCACCTTTTCGAAGCTTACCATGTGCAGAAGAGGTCCAGCGGCACTTTTCATTCCTGGCCCTCTCCCTGTGGTAGGAGAGTCCAATCATTCGTGCACTAAAAACTGGGCAGCCGGACGGCCTGGAGCAGGCATCAAGGATGTATTCAAATGCACTTTGAGGTGGGAAAGCAAGGAGTGAGAGCAATACAGGTTGCACCTTTGCGAAGCTTACCATGTGCAGAAGAGATCCAGCAGCATCATTCAGTCCTGGCACTTCGCCTGTGGGAGCAGAGTCCAATCATTCGTGCACTGAAAACTGGGCAGCCTTACGGCCTGGAGCGGGCATCAAGGATGTATTCAAATGCACTTTGAGGTGGGAAACAAGGAGTGAGAGCAATAGAGGTGGCACCGTTTCGAAGCTTACCGTGTGCAGAAGAGATCCAGCAGCATCTTTCAGTCCTGGCACTTCGCCTGTGGGAGCAGAGTGCAATCATTCGTGCACTGAAAACTGGGCAGACGGACGGCCTGGAGCAGGCATCAAGGATGTATTCAAATGGACTTTGAGGTTGGAAACAAGGAGTGAGACCAATGCAGGTGGCACCTTTTCGAAGCTTACCATGTGCAGAAGAGGTCCAGCAGCACTTTTCATTCCTGGCCCTCTCCCTGTGGTAGGAGAGTCCAATCATTCGTGCACTGAAAACTGGGCAGCCTTACGGCCTGGAGCGGGCATCAAGGATGTATTCAAATGCACTTTGAGGTGGGAAACAAGGAGTGAGAGCAATACAGGTGGCACCGTTTCGAAGCTTACCGTGTGCAGAAGAGATCCAGCAGCATCTTTCTCTCCTGGCACTTCGCCTGTGGGACCAGAGTGCAATCATTCGTGCACTGAAAACTGGGCAGCCGGCCAGCCTGGAGCAGGCATCAAGGATGTATTCTAATGCCCTTGGAGGTGGGAAAGCAAGGAGTGAGAGCAATACAGGTGGCACTGTTGCAAAGCTTTCCGTGTGCAGAAGAGGTCCAGCAGCATCTTTCAGTCCTGGCACTTCGCCTGTGGCAGCACAGTCCAATCATTCATGCACTGAAAACTGGGCAGCCGGACGGCCTGGAGCAGGCATCAAGGATGTATTCAAATGCCCTTTGAGGTGGGAAAGCAAGGAGTGAGAGCAATAAAGGTGGCACCTTTGCGAAGCTTACCATGTGCAGAGGAGATCCAGCAGCATCATTCATTTGTGGCTCTTTGCCTGTGGGAGCAGAGTCCAATCATTCGTGCACCGAAAACTGGGCAGCCGGACGGCCTGGGGCAGCCATCAAGGATGTATTCAAATGCACTTTGAGGTGGGAAAGAAATGACTGAGAGAAATACAGGTGGCACCGTTGCGAAGCTTACCGTGTGCAGAACAGATCCAGCAGCATGTTTTAGCACTGGCTCTTCGCCTGTGGCAGCAGAGTCCAATCATTCGTGCACTGAAAACTGGGCAGCCGGACGGCATGGAGCAGGCATCAAGGATGTATTCAAATGCACTTTGAGGTTGGAAACAAGGAGTGAGACAAATGCAGGTGGCAACTTTGCAAAGCTTACCATGTGCAGAAGAGGTCCAGCAGCACTTTTCATTCCTGGCCCTTTCCATGTGGAAGCAGAGTCCAATCATTCGTGCACTGAAAATTGGGCGGCCGGAAGGCCTGGAGCAGGCATCAAGGATGTATTCAAATGCACTTTGAGGTGGGAAAGCAAGGAGTGAGAGCAATACAGGTGGCACCTTCGCGAAGCTTACCGTGTGCAGAAGAGATCCAGAAGCATCATTCATTTGTGGCTCTTCGCCTGTGGGAGCAGAGTCCAATCATTCGTGCACTGAAAACTGGGCAGCCGGACGGCGTGGAGCAGGCATCAAGGATGTATTCAAATGCACTTTGAGGTGGGAAATCAAGGAGTGAGAGCAATACAGGTGGCACCATTGCGAAGCTTACCGTGTGCAGGAGAGGTCCAGCAGCAACTTTCAGTCCTGGCTCTTCGCCTGTCGGAGCGGAGTCCAAACATTCGTGCCCTGAAACCTGGACAGCCGGCCAGCCTGGAGCAGCCATCAAGGATGTATTCAAATGCACTTTGAGGTGGGAAAGTAAGGAGTGAGAGCAATACAGGTGGCACCGTTGCGAAGCTTACCATGTGCAGGAGAGGTTCAGCAGCATCTTTCAGTCCTGGCTCTTCGCCTGTGGGAGCAGAGTCCAATCATTCGTGCACTGAAAACTGGGCAGCCGGACGGCCTGGAGCAGGCATCAAGGATGTATTCAAATGCACTTTGAGGTGGGAAATCAAGGAGTGAGAGCAATACAGGTGGCACCGTTGCGAAGCTTACCGTGTGCAGGAGAGGTCCAGCAGCAACTTTCAGTCCTGGCCCTTCGCCTGTCGGAGCGGAGTCCAAACATTCGTGCCCTGAAACCTGGGCAGCCGGCCAGCCTGGAGCAGGCATCAAGGATGTATTCAAATGCACTTTGAGGTGGGAAACAAGGACTGAGACCAATGCAGGTGGCACCGTTGCGAAGCTTACCGTATGCAGAAGAGATCCAGCAGCATCTTTCAGTCCTGGCTCTTCGCCTGTGGGAGCAGAGTCCAATCATTCGTGCACTGAAAATTGGGCAGCCAGACGGCCTGGAGCAGGCATCAAGGATGTATTCAAATGCACTTTGAGGTGGGAAAGCAAGGAGTGAGAGCAATACAGGTGGCACCTTTGCGAAGCTTACCATGTGCAGAAGAGATCCAGCAGCATCATTCATTTGTGGCTCTTCGCCTGTGGGAGCAGAGTCCAATCATTCGTGCACTGAAAACTGGGCAGCCGGACGGCCTGGAGCAGGCATCAAGGATGTATTCAAATGCACTTTGAGGTGGGAAAGCAAGGAGTGAGAGCAATACAGGTGGCACCTTTGCGAAGCTTACCATGTGCAGAAGAGATCCAGCAGCATCATTCATTTGTGGCTCTTCGCCTGTGGGAGCAGAGTCCAATCATTCGTGCACTGAAAACTGGGCAGCCGGACGGCCTGGAGCAGGCATCAAGGATGTATTCAAATGCACTTTGAGGTGGGAAATCAAGGAGTGAGAGCAATACAGGTGGCACCGTTGCGAAGGTTACCGTGTGCAGGAGAGGTCCAGCAGCAACTTTCAGTCCTGGCCCTTCGCCTGTCGGAGCGGAGTCCAAACATTCGTGCCCTGAAACCTGGGCAGCCGGCCAGCCTGGAGCAGGCATCAAGGATGTATTCAAATGCACTTTGAGGTGGGAAAGCAAGGAGTGAGAGCAATACAGGTGGCACCGTTGCGAAGCTTACCATGTGCAGAAGAGGTCCAGCAGCACTTTTCATTCCTGGCCCTCTCCCTGTGGTAGGAGAGTCCAATCATTCGTGCACTGAAAACTGGGCAGCCTTACGGCCTGGAGCAGGCATCAAGGATGTATTCAAATGCCCTTTGAGGTGGGAAAGCAAGGAGTGAGAGCAATAAAGGTGGCACCTTTGCGAAGCTTACCATGTGCAGAGGAGATCCAGCAGCATCATTCATTTGTGGCTCTTTGCCTGTGGGAGCAGAGTCCAATCATTCGTGCACCGAAAACTGGGCAGCCGGACGGCCTGGAGCAGGCATCAAGGATGTATTCAAATGCACTTTGAGGTGGGAAAGAAATGACTGAGAGCAATACAGGTGGCACCGTTGCGAAGCTTACCGTGTGCAGAACAGATCCAGCAGCATGTTTTAGCAGTGGCTCTTCGCCTGTGGCAGCAGAGTCCAATCATTCGTGCACTGAAAACTGGGCAGCCGGACGGCATGGAGCAGGCATCAAGGATGTATTCAAATGCAGTTTGAGGTTGGAAACAAGGAGTGAGACCAATGCAGGTGGCAACTTTGCAAAGCTTACCATGTGCAGAAGAGGTCCAGCAGCACTTTTCATTCCTGGCCCTTTCCCTGTGGAAGCAGAGTGCAATCATTCGTGCCCTGAAAACTGGGCGGCCGGACGGCCTGGAGCAGGCATCAAGGATGTATTCAAATGCCCGTTGAGGTGGCAAAGCAACGAGTGAGAGCAATACAGGTGTCACCGTTGCAAAGCTTACCGTATGCAGAAGAGATCCAGCAGCATCTTTCAGACCTGGCTCTTCGCCTGTGGGAGCAGAGTCCAATCATTCGTGCACTGAAAATTGGGCAGCCGGACGGCCTGGAGCAGGCATCAAGGATGTATTCAAATGCACTTTGAGGTGGGAAAGCAAGGAGTGAGAGCAATACAGGTGGCACCTTTGCGAAGCTTACCATGTGCAGAAGAGATCCAGCAGCATCATTCATTTGTGGCTCTTCGCCTGTGGGAGCAGAGTCCAATCATTCGTGCACTGAAAACTGGGCAGCTGGACGGCCTGGAGCAGGCATCAAGGATGTATTCAAATGCACTTTGAGGTGGGAAACAAGGACTGAGACCAATGCAGGTGGCACCGTTGCGAAGCTTGCCGTGTGCAGAACAGATCCAGCAGCATGTTTTAGCCCTGGCTCTTCCCTGTGGCAGCAGAGTCCAATCATTCGTGCAATGAAAACTGGGCAGCCGGACGGCATGGAGCAGGCATCAAGGATGTATTCAAATGGACTTTGAGGTTGGAAACAAGGAGTGAGACCAATGCAGGTGGCACCTTTTCGAAGCTTACCATGTGCAGAAGAGGTCCAGCAGCACTTTTCATTCCTGGCCCTCTCCCTGTGGTAGGAGAGTCCAATGATTCGTGCACTAAAAACTGGGCAGCCGGACGGCCTGGAGCAGGCATCAAGGATGTATTCTTATGCACTTTGAGGTGGGAAAGCAAGGAGTGAGAGCAATACAGGTGGCACCTTTGCGAAGCTTACCATGTGCAGACGAGATCCAGCAGCATCATTCATTTGTGGCTCTTCGCCTGTGGGAGCAGAGTCCAATCATTCGTGCACTGAAAACTGGGCAGCCGGACGGCCTGGAGCAGGCATCAAGGATGTATTCAAATGCACTTTGAGGTGGGAAATCAAGGAGTGAGAGCAATACAGGTGGCACCGTTGCGAAGCTTACCGTGTGCAGGAGAGGTCCAGCAGCAACTTTCAGTCCTGGCTGTTCGCCTGTCGGAGCGGAGTCCAATCATTCGTGCCCTGAAAACTGGGCAGCCGGACAGCCTGGAGCAGGCATCAAGGATGTATTCAAATGCACTTTGAGGTGGGAAAGCAAGGAGTGAGAGCAATACAGGTGGCACCGTTGCGAAGCTTACCATGTGCAGAAGAGGTCCAGCAGCACTTTTCATTCCTGGCCCTCTCCCTGTGGTAGGAGAGTCCAATCATTCGTGCACTGAAAACTGGGCAGCCAGACGGCCTGGAGCAGGCATCAAGGATGTATTCAAATGCACTTTGAGGTGGAAAAGCAAGGAGTGAGAGCAATACAGGTGGCACCTTTGCGAAGCTTACCATGTGCAGAAGAGATCCAGCAGCATCATTCATTTGTGGCTCTTCGCCTGTGGGAGCAGAGTCCAATCATTCGTGCACTGAAAACTGGGCAGCCGGACGGCCTGGAGCAGGCATCAAGGATGTATTCAAATGCACTTTGAGGTGGGAAACAAGGAGTGAGAGAAATACAGGTGGCACCGTTGCGAAGTTTACCGCGTGCAGAAGAGGTCCAGCAGCATCTTTCAGTCCTGGCACTTCGCCTGTGGGAGCAGAGTGCAATCATTCGTGCACTGAAAACTTGGCAGCCGGCCAGCCTGGAGCAGGCATCACGGATGTATTCAAATGCCCTTGGAGGTGGGAAAGCAAGGAGTGAGAGCAATAAAGGTGGCACCTTTGCGAAGCTTACCATGTGCAGAGGAGATCCAGCAGCATCATTCATTTGTGGCTCTTTGCCTGTGGGAGCAGAGTCCAATCATTCGTGCACCGAAAACTGGGCAGCCGGACGGCCTGGGGCAGGCATCAAGAATGTATTCAAATGCACTTTGAGGTGGGAAAGAAATGACTGAGAGCAATACAGGTGGCACCGTTGCGAAGCTTACCGTGTGCAGAACAGATCCAGCAGCATGTTTTAGCACTGGCTCTTCGCCTGTGGGAGCAGAGTCCAATCATTCGTGCACTGAAAACTGGGCAGCCGGACGGCATGGAGCAGGCATCAAGGATGTATTCAAATGCACTTTGAGGTTGGAAACAAGGAGTGAGACCAATGCAGGTGGCAACTTTGCAAAGCTTACCATGTGCAGAAGAGGTCCAGCAGCACTTTTCATTCCTGGCCCTGTCCCTGTGGAAGCAGAGTGCAATGATTCGTGCACTGAAAACTGGGCGGCCGGACGGCCTGGAGCAGGCATCAAGGATGTATTCAAATGCCCGTTGAGGTAGCAAAGCAACGAGTGAGAGCAATACAAGTGTCACCGTTGCAAAGCTTACCGTATGCAGAAGAGATCCAGCAGCATCTTTCAGTCCTGGCTCTTCACCTGTGGGAGCAGAGTCCAATCATTCGTGCACTGAAAATTGGGCAGCCGGACGGCCTGGAGCAGCCATCAAGGATGTATTCAAATGCACTTTGAGGTGGGAAAGCAAGGAGTGAGAGCAATACAGGTGGCACCGTTGGAAACTTACCGTGTGCAGGAGAGGTCCAGCAGCAACTTTCAGTCCTGGCTCTTCGCCTGTCGGAGCGGAGTCCAAACATTCGTGCCCTGAAACCTGGGCAGCCGGCCAGCCTGGAGCAGGCATCAAGGATGTATTCAAATGCACTTTGAGGTGGGAAAGCAAGGAGTGAGAGCAATACAGGTGGCACCGTTGCGTAGCTTACCATGTGCAGGAGAGGTTCAGAAGCATGTTTCAGTCCTGGCTCTTCGCCTGTGGCAGCACAGTCCAATCATTCGTGCACTGAAAACTGGGCAGCCGGACGGCCTGGAGCAGGCATCATGGATGTATTCAAATGCACTTTGAGGTGGGAAAGCAAGGAGTGAGAGCAATACAGGTGGCACCTTTGCGAAGCTTACCATGTGCAGAAGAGATCCAGCAGCATCATTCATTTGTGGCTCTTCGCCTGTGGGAGCAGAGTCCAATCATTCGTGCACTGAAAACTGGGCAGCTGGACGGCCTGGAGCAGGCATCAAGGATGTATTCAAATGGACTTTGAGGTGGGAAACAAGGACTGAGACCAATGCAGGTGGCACCGTTGCGAAGCTTGCCGTGTGCAGAACAGATCCAGCAGCATGTTTTAGCACTGGCTCTTCCCTGTGGCAGCAGAGTCCAATCATTCGTGCAATGAAAACTGGGCAGCCGGACGGCCTGGAGCAGGCATCAAGGATGTATTCAAATGGACTTTGAGGTTGGAAACAAGGAGTGAGACCAATGCAGGTGGCACCTTTTCGAAGCTTACCATGTGCAGAAGAGGTCCAGCAGCACTTTTCATTCCTGGCCCTCTCCCTGTGGTAGGAGAGTCCAATCATTCGTGCACTAAAAACTGGGCAGCCGGACGGCCTGGAGCAGGCATCAAGGATGTATTCAAATGCACTTTGAGGTGGGAAATCAAGGAGTGAGAGCAATACAGGTTGCACCTTTGCGAAGCTTACCATGTGCAGAAGAGACCCAGCAGCATCATTCAGTCCTGGCACTTCGCCTGTGGGAGCAGAGTCCAATCATTCGTGCACTGAAAACTGGGCAGCCTTACGGCCTGGAGCGGGCATCAAGGATGTATTCAAATGCACTTTGAGGTGGGAAACAAGGAGTGAGAGCAATAGAGGTGGCACCGTTTCGAAGCTTACCGTGTGCAGAAGAGATCCAGCAGCATCTTTCAGTCCTGGCACTTCGCCTGTGGGAGCAGAGTGCAATCATTCGTGCACTGAAAACTGGGCAGACGGACGGCCTGGAGCAGGCATCAAGGATGTATTCAAATGGACTTTGAGGTTGGAAACAAGGAGTGAGACCAATGCAGGTGGCACCTTTTCGAAGCTTACCATGTGCAGAAGAGGTCCAGCAGCACTTTTCATTCCTGGCCCTCTCCCTGTGGTAGGAGAGTCCAATCATTCGTGCACTAAAAACTGGGCAGCCGGACGGCCTGGAGCAGGCATCAAGGATGTATTCAAATGCACTTTGAGGTGGGAAACAAGGAGTGAGACCAATGCAGGTGGCACCGTTGCGAAGCTTACAGTGTGCAGAACAGATCCAGCAGCATGTTTTAGCACTGGCCCTTCGCCTGTGGCAGGAGTGTCCAATCATTCGTGCACTGAAAACTGGGCAGCCGGACGGCCTGGAGCAGGCATCAAGGATGTATTCAAATGCACTTTGAGGATGGAAACAAGGAGTGAGGCCAATGCAGGTGGCAACTTTGCAAAGCTTACCATGTGCAGAAGAGGTCCAGCAGCACTTTTCATTCCCGGCCCTTTCCCTGTGGAAGCAGAGTGCAATCATTCGTGCACTGACAACTGGGCAGCCGGACGGCATGGAGCAGGCATCAAGGATGTATTCAAATGCAATTTGAGTACGGAAACAAGGAGTGAGACCAATGCAGGTGGCACCGTTGCGAAGCTTACCTTATGCAGAAGAGATCCAGCAGCATCTTTCAGTCCTGGCTCTTCGCCTGTGGCAGGAGAGTCCAATCATTCGTGCACTGAAAACTGGGCAGCCGGACGGCCTGGAGCAGGCATCAAGGATGTATTGAAAAGCCCTTTGAGGTGGGAAAGCAAGGAGTGAGACCAATACAGGTGGCACCGTTGCGAAGTTTACCGCGTGCAGAAGAGGTCCAGCAGCATCTTTCAGTCCTGGCACTTCGCCTGTGGGAGCAGAGTGCAATCATTCGTGCACTGAAAACTTGGCAGCCGGCCAGCCTGGAGCAGGCATCAAGGATGTATTCAAATGCCCTTGGAGGTGGGAAAGCAAGGAGTGAGAGCAATACAGGTGGCACCGTTGCAAAGCTTTCCGTGTGCAGAAGAGGTCCAGCAGCATCTTTCAGTCCTGGCACTTCGCCTGTGGCAGCACAGTCCAATCATTCGTGCACTGAAAACTGGGCAGCAGGACGGCCTGGAGCAGGCATCAAGGATGTATTCAAATGCCCTTTGAGGTGGGAAAGCAAGGAGTGAGAGCAATAATGGTGGCACCTTTGCGAAGCTTACCATGTGCAGAGGAGATCCAGCAGCATCATTCATTTGTGGCTCTTTGCCTGTGGGAGCAGAGTCCAATCATTCGTGCACCGAAAACTGGGCAGCCGGACGGCCTGGGGCAGGCATCAAGGATGTATTCAAATGCACTTTGAGGTGGGAAAGAAATGACTGAGAGCAATACAGGTGGCACCGTTGCGAAGCTTACCGTGTGCAGAACAGATCCAGCAGCATGTTTTAGCACTGGCTCTTCGCCTGTGGGAGCAGAGTCCAATCATTCGTGCACTGAAAACAGGGCAGCCGGACGGCCTGGAGCAGGCATCAAGGATGTATTCAAATGCACTTTGAGGTTGGAAACAAGGAGTGAGACCAATGCAGGTGGCACCTTTTCGAAGCTTACCATGTGCAGAAGAGGTCCAGCAGCACTTTTCATTCCTGGCCCTCTCCCTGTGGTAGGTGAGTCCAATCATTCGCGCACTGAAAACTGGGCAGCCGGACGGCCTGGAGCAGGCATCAAGGATGTATTCAAATGCCCTTTGAGGTGGGAAAGCAAGGAGTGAGAGCAATAAAGGTGGCACCTTTGCGAAGCTTACCATGTGCAGAGGAGATCCAGCAGCATCATTCATTTGTGGCTCTTTGCCTGTGGGAGCAGAGTCCAATCATTCGTGCACCGAAAACTGGGCAGCCGGACGGCCTGGGGCAGGCATCAAGGATGTATTCAAATGCACTTTGAGGTGGGAAAGAAATGACTGAGAGCAATACAGGTGGCACCGTTGCGAAGCTTACCGTGTGCAGAACAGATCCAGCAGCATGTTTTAGCAGTGGCTCTTCGCCTGTGGCAGCAGAGTCCAATCATTCGTGCACTGAAAACTGGGCAGCCGGACGGCCTGGAGCAGGCATCAAGGATGTATTCAAATGCACTTTGAGGTTGGAAACAAGGACTGAGACCAATGCAGGTGGCAAATTTGCAAAGCTTACCATGTGCAGAAGAGGTCCAGCAGCACTTTTCATTCCTGGCCCTTTCCCTGTGGAAGCAGAGTGCAATCATTCGTGCCCTGAAAACTGGGCGGCCGGACGGCCTGGAGCAGGCATCAAGGATGTATTCAAATGCCCGTTGAGGTGACAAAGCAACGAGTGAGAGCAATACAGGTGTCACCGTTGCAAAGCTTACCGTATGCAGAAGAGATCCAGCAGCATCTTTCAGTCCTGACTCTTCGCCTGTGGGAGCAGAGTCCAAACATTCGTGCACTGAAAATTGGGCAGCCGAACGGCCTGGAGCAGGCATCAAGGATGTATTCAAATGCACTTTGAGGTGGGAAAGCAAGGAGTGAGAGCAATACAGGTGGCACCTTTGCGAAGCTTACCATGTGCAGAAGAGATCCAGCAGTATCATTCATTTGTGGCTCTTCGCCTGTGGGAGCAGAGTCCAATCATTCGTGCACTGAAAACTGGGCAGCCGGACGGCCTGGAGCAGGCATCAAGGATGTATTCAAATGCACTTTGAGGTGGGAAATCAAGGAGTGAGAGCAATACAGGTGGCACCGTTGCGAAGCTTACCGTGTGCAGGAGAGGTCCCGCAGCAACTTTCAGTCCTGGCACTTCGCCTGTGGGAGCAGAGTGCAATCAGTCGTGCACTGAAAACTTGGCAGCCGGCCAGCCTGGAGCAGGCATCAAGGATGTATTCTAATGCCCTTGGAGGTGGGAAAGCAACGAGTGAGAGCAATACACGTGGCACCGTTGCAAAGCTTTCCGTGTGCAGGAGAGGTCCAGCAGCAACTTTCAGTCCTGGCTCTTCGCCTGTCGGAGCGGAGTCCAAACATTCGTGCCCTGAAACCTGGAGAGACGGCCAGCCTGGAGCAGGCATCAAGGATGTATTCAAATGCACTTTGAGGTGGGAAAGCAAGGAGTGAGAGCAATACAGGTGGCACCATTGCGAAGCTTACCGTGTGCAGGAGAGGTCCAGCAGCAACTTTCAGTCCTGGCTCTTCGCCTGTCGGAGCGGAGTCCAAACATTCGTGCCCTGAAACCTGGAGAGACGGCCAGCCTGGAGCAGGCATCAAGGATGTATTCAAATGCACTTTGAGGTGGGAAAGCAAGGAGTGAGAGCAATACAGGTGGCACCGTTGCGAAGCTTACCATGTGCAGGAGAGGTTCAGCAGCATCTTTCAGTCCTGGCTCTTCGTCTGTGGGAGCAGAGTCCAATCATTCGTGCACTGAAAACTGGGCAGCCGGACGGCCTGGAGCAGGCATCATGGATGTATTCAAATGCACTTTGAGGTGGGAAAGCAAGGAGTGAGAGCAATACAGGTGGCACCTTTGCGAAGCTTACCATGTGCAGAAGAGATCCAGCAGCATCATTCAGTCCTGGCACTTCGCCTGTGGCAGCAGAGTCCAATCATTCGTGCACTGAAAACTGGGTAGCCGGACGGCGTGGAGCAGGCATCAAGGATGTATTCAAATGCACTTTGAGGTGGGAAACAAGGACTGAGACCAATGCAGGTGGCACCGTTGTGAAGCTTACCGTATGCAGAAGAGATCCAGCAGCATCTTTCAGTCCTGGCTCTTCGCCTGTGGGAGCAGAGTCCAATCATTCGTGCACTGAAAATTGGGCAGCCAGACGGCCTGGAGCAGGCATCAAGGATGTATTCAAATGCACTTTGAGGTGGGAAAGCAAGGAGTGAGAGCAATACAGGTGGCACCTTTGCGAAGCTTACCGTGTGCAGAAGAGATCCAGAAGCATCATTCATTTGTGGCTCTTCGCCTGTGGGAGCAGAGTCCAATCATTCGTGCACTGAAAACTGGGTAGCCGGACGGCGTGGAGCAGGCATCAAGGATGTATTCAAATGCACTTTGAGGTGGGAAATCAAGGAGTGAGAGCAATACAGGTGGCACCATTGCGAAGCTTACCGTGTGCAGGAGAGGTCCAGCAGCAACTTTCAGTCCTGGCCCTTCGCCTGTCGGAGCGGAGTCCAAACATTCGTGCCCTGCAACCTGGGCAGCCGGCCAGCCTGGAGCAGGCATCAAGGATGTATTCAAATGCACTTTGAGGTGGGAAACAAGGACTGAGACCAATGCAGGTGGCACCGTTGCGAAGCTTACCGTATGCAGAAGAGATCCAGCAGCATCTTTCAGTCCTGGCTCTTCGCCTGTGGGAGCAGAGTCCAATCATTCGTGCACTGAAAATTGGGCAGCCAGACGGCCTGGAGCAGGCATCAAGGATGTATTCAAATGCACTTTGAGGTGGGAAAGCAAGGAGTGAGAGCAATACAGGTGGCACCTTTGCGAAGCTTACCATGTGCAGAAGAGATCCAGCAGCATCATTCATTTGTGGCTCTTCGCCTGTGGGAGCAGAGTCCAATCATTCGTGCACTGAAAACTGGGCAGCCGGACGGCCTGGAGCAGGCATCAAGGATGTATTCAAATGCACTTTGAGGTGGGAAATCAAGGAGTGAGAGCAATACAGGTGGCACCGTTGCGAAGCTTACCGTGTGCAGGAGAGGTCCAGCAGCAACTTTCAGTCCTGGCCCTTCGCCTGTCGGAGCGGAGTCCAAACATTCGTGCCCTGAAACCTGGGCAGCCGGCCAGCCTGGAGCAGGCATCAAGGATGTATTCAAATGCACTTTGAGGTGGGAAAGCAAGGAGTGAGAGCAATACAGGTGGCACCGTTGCGAAGCTTACCATGTGCAGAAGAGGTCCAGCAGCACTTTTCATTCCTGGCCCTCTCCCTGTGGTAGGAGAGTCCAATCATTCGTGCACTGAAAACTGGGCAGCCTTACGGCCTGGAGCAGGCATCAAGGATGTATTCAAATGCCCTTTGAGGTGGGAAAGCAAGGAGTGAGAGCAATAAAGGTGGCACCTTTGCGAAGCTTACCATGTGCAGAGGAGATCCAGCAGCATCATTCATTTGTGGCTCTTTGCCTGTGGGAGCAGAGTCCAATCATTCGTGCACCGAAAACTGGGCAGCCGGACGGCCTGGAGCAGGCATCAAGGATGTATTCAAATGCACTTTGAGGTGGGAAAGAAATGACTGAGAGCAATACAGGTGGCACCGTTGCGAAGCTTACCGTGTGCAGAACAGATCCAGCAGCATGTTTTAGCAGTGGCTCTTCGCCTGTGGCAGCAGAGTCCAATCATTCGTGCACTGAAAACTGGGCAGCCGGACGGCATGGAGCAGGCATCAAGGATGTATTCAAATGCACTTTGAGGTTGGAAACAAGGAGTGAGACCAATGCAGGTGGCAACTTTGCAAAGCTTACCATGTGCAGAAGAGGTCCAGCAGCACTTTTCATTCCTGGCCCTTTCCCTGTGGAAGCAGAGTGCAATCATTCGTGCCCTGAAAACTGGGCGGCCGGACGGCCTGGAGCAGGCATCAAGGATGTATTCAAATGCCCGTTGAGGTGGCAAAGCAACGAGTGAGAGCAATACAGGTGTCACCGTTGCGAAGCTTACCGTATGCAGAAGAGATCCAGCAGCATCTTTCAGACCTGGCTCTTCGCCTGTGGGAGCAGAGTCCAATCATTCGTGCACTGAAAATTGGGCAGCCGGACGGCCTGGAGCAGGCATCAAGGATGTATTCAAATGCACTTTGAGGTGGGAAAGCAAGGAGTGAGAGCAATACAGGTGGCACCGTTGCAAAGCTTTCCGTGTGCAGAAGAGGTTCAGAAGCATCTTTCAGTCCTGGCTCTTCGCCTGTGGGAGCAGAGTCCAATCATTCGTGCACTGAAAACTGGGCAGCTGGACGGCCTGGAGCAGGCATCAAGGATGTATTCAAATGCACTTTGAGGTGGGAAACAAGGACTGAGACCAATGCAGGTGGCACCGTTGCGAAGCTTGCCGTGTGCAGAACAGATCCAGCAGCATGTTTTAGCACTGGCTCTTCCCTGTGGCAGCAGAGTCCAATCATTCGTGCAATGAAAACTGGGCAGCCGGACGGCCTGGAGCAGGCATCAAGGATGTATTCAAATGGACTTTGAGGTTGGAAACAAGGAGTGAGACCAATGCAGGTGGCACCTTTTCGAAGCTTCCCATGTGCAGAAGAGGTCCAGCGGCACTTTTCATTCCTGGCCCTCTCCCTGTGGTAGGAGAGTCCAATCATTCGTGCACTAAAAACTGGGCAGCCGGACGGCCTGGAGCAGGCATCAAGGATGTATTCAAATGCACTTTGAGGTGGGAAAGCAAGGAGTGAGAGCAATACAGGTTGCACCTTTGCGAAGCTTACCATGTGCAGAAGAGATCCAGCAGCATCATTCAGTCCTGGCACTTCGCCTGTGGGAGCAGAGTCCAATCATTCGTGCACTGAAAACTGGGCAGCCTTACGGCCTGGAGCGGGCATCAAGGATGTATTCAAATGCACTTTGAGGTGGGAAACAAGGAGTGAGAGCAATAGAGGTGGCACCGTTTCGAAGCTTACCGTGTGCAGAAGAGATCCAGCAGCATCTTTCAGTCCTGGCACTTCGCCTGTGGGAGCAGAGTGCAATCATTCGTGCACTGAAAACTGGGCAGACGGACGGCCTGGAGCAGGCATCAAGGATGTATTCAAATGGACTTTGAGGTTGGAAACAAGGAGTGAGACCAATGCAGGTGGCACCTTTTCGAAGCTTACCATGTGCAGAAGAGGTCCAGCAGCACTTTTCATTCCTGGCCCTCTCCCTGTGGTAGGAGAGTCCAATCATTCGTGCACTGAAAACTGGGCAGCCTTACGGCCTGGAGCGGGCATCAAGGATGTATTCAAATGCACTTTGAGGTGGGAAACAAGGAGTGAGAGCAATACAGGTGGCACCGTTTCGAAGCTTACCGTGTGCAGAAGAGATCCAGCAGCATCTTTCTCTCCTGGCACTTCGCCTGTGGGACCAGAGTGCAATCATTCGTGCACTGAAAACTGGGCAGCCGGCCAGCCTGGAGCAGGCATCAAGGATGTATTCTAATGCCCTTGGAGGTGGGAAAGCAAGGAGTGAGAGCAATACAGGTGGCACTGTTGCAAAGCTTTCCGTGTGCAGAAGAGGTCCAGCAGCATCTTTCAGTCCTGGCACTTCGCCTGTGGCAGCACAGTCCAATCATTCATGCACTGAAAACTGGGCAGACGGACGGCCTGGAGCAGGCATCAAGGATGTATTCAAATGCCCTTTGAGGTGGGAAAGCAAGGAGTGAGAGCAATAAAGGTGGCACCTTTGCGAAGCTTACCATGTGCAGAGGAGATCCAGCAGCATCATTCATTTGTGGCTCTTTGCCTGTGGGAGCAGAGTCCAATCATTCGTGCACCGAAAACTGGGCAGCCGGACGGCCTGGAGCAGGCATCAAGGATGTATTCAAATGCACTTTGAGGTGGGAAAGAAATGACTGAGAGCAATACAGGTGGCACCGTTGCGAAGCTTACCGTGTGCAGAACAGATCCAGCAGCATGTTTTAGCAGTGGCTCTTCGCCTGTGGCAGCAGAGTCCAATCATTCGTGCACTGAAAACTGGGCAGCCGGACGGCATGGAGCAGGCATCAAGGATGTATTCAAATGCACTTTGAGGTTGGAAACAAGGAGTGAGACCAATGCAGGTGGCAACTTTGCAAAGCTTACCATGTGCAGAAGAGGTCCAGCAGCACTTTTCATTCCTGGCCCTTTCCCTGTGGAAGCAGAGTGCAATCATTCGTGCCCTGAAAACTGGGCGGCCGGACGGCCTGGAGCAGGCATCAAGGATGTATTCAAATGCCCGTTGAGGTGGCAAAGCAACGAGTGAGAGCAATACAGGTGTCACCGTTGCAAAGCTTACCGTATGCAGAAGAGATCCAGCAGCATCTTTCAGACCTGGCTCTTCGCCTGTGGGAGCAGAGTCCAATCATTCGTGCACTGAAAATTGGGCAGCCGGACGGCCTGGAGCAGGCATCAAGGATGTATTCAAATGCACTTTGAGGTGGGAAAGCAAGGAGTGAGAGCAATACAGGTGGCACCGTTGCAAAGCTTTCCGTGTGCAGAAGAGGTTCAGAAGCATCTTTCAGTCCTGGCTCTTCGCCTGTGGGAGCAGAGTCCAATCATTCGTGCACTGAAAACTGGGCAGCTGGACGGCCTGGAGCAGGCATCAAGGATGTATTCAAATGCACTTTGAGGTGGGAAACAAGGACTGAGACCAATGCAGGTGGCACCGTTGCGAAGCTTGCCGTGTGCAGAACAGATCCAGCAGCATGTTTTAGCCCTGGCTCTTCCCTGTGGCAGCAGAGTCCAATCATTCGTGCAATGAAAACTGGGCAGCCGGACGGCCTGGAGCAGGCATCAAGGATGTATTCAAATGGACTTTGAGGTTGGAAACAAGGAGTGAGACCAATGCAGGTGGCACCTTTTCGAAGCTTACCATGTGCAGAAGAGGTCCAGCAGCACTTTTCATTCCTGGCCCTCTCCCTGTGGTAGGAGAGTCCAATGATTCGTGCACTAAAAACTGGGCAGCCGGACGGCCTGGAGCAGGCATCAAGGATGTATTCAAATGCACTTTGAGGTGGGAAAGCAAGGAGTGAGAGCAATACAGGTGGCACCTTTGCGAAGCTTACCATGTGCAGACGAGATCCAGCAGCATCATTCATTTGTGGCTCTTCGCCTGTGGGAGCAGAGTCCAATCATTCGTGCACTGAAAACTGGGCAGCCGGACGGCCTGGAGCAGCCATCAAGGATGTATTCAAATGCACTTTGAGGTGGGAAAGCAAGGAGTGAGAGCAATACAGGTGGCACCGTTGCGAAGCTTACCGTGTGCAGGAGAGGTCCAGCAGCAACTTTCAGTCCTGGCTCTTCGCCTGTCGGAGCGGAGTCCAATCATTCGTGCCCTGAAAACTGGGCAGCCGGACAGCCTGGAGCAGGCATCAAGGATGTATTCAAATGCACTTTGAGGTGGGAAAGCAAGGAGTGAGAGCAATACAGGTGGCACCGTTGCGAAGCTTACCATGTGCAGAAGAGGTCCAGCAGCACTTTTCATTCCTGGCCCTCTCCCTGTGGTAGGAGAGTCCAATCATTCGTGCACTGAAAACTGGGCAGCCAGACGGCCTGGAGCAGGCATCAAGGATGTATTCAAATGCCCTTTGAGGTGGAAAAGCAAGGAGTGAGAGCAATACAGGTGGCACCTTTGCGAAGCTTACCATGTGCAGAAGAGATCCAGCAGCATCATTCATTTGTGGCTCTTCGCCTGTGGGAGCAGAGTCCAATCATTCGTGCACTGAAAACTGGGCAGCCGGACGGCCTGGAGCAGGCATCAAGGATGTATTCAAATGCACTTTGAGGTGGGAAACAAGGAGTGAGAGAAATACAGGTGGCACCGTTGCGAAGTTTACCGCGTGCAGAAGAGGTCCAGCAGCATCTTTCAGTCCTGGCACTTCGCCTGTGGGAGCAGAGTGCAATCATTCGTGCACTGAAAACTTGGCAGCCGGCCAGCCTGGAGCAGGCATCAAGGATGTATTCAAATGCCCTTGGAGGTGGGAAAGCAAGGAGTGAGAGCAATAAAGGTGGCACCTTTGCGAAGCTTACCATGTGCAGAGGAGATCCAGCAGCATCATTCATTTGTGGCTCTTTGCCTGTGGGAGCAGAGTGCAATCATTCGTGCACCGAAAACTGGGCAGCCGGACGGCCTGGGGCAGGCATCAAGGATGTATTCAAATGCACTTTGAGGTGGGAAAGAAATGACTGAGAGCAATACAGGTGGCACCGTTGCGAAGCTTACCGTGTGCAGAACAGATCCAGCAGCATGTTTTAGCACTGGCTCTTCGCCTGTGGGAGCAGAGTCCAATCATTCGTGCACTGAAAACTGGGCAGCCGGACGGCATGGAGCAGGCATCAAGGATGTATTCAAATGCACTTTGAGGTTGGAAACAAGGAGTGAGACCAATGCAGGTGGCAACTTTGCAAAGCTTACCATGTGCAGAAGAGGTCCAGCAGCACTTTTCATTCCTGGCCCTGTCCCTGTGGAAGCAGAGTGCAATGATTCGTGCACTGAAAACTGGGTGGCCGGACGGCCTGGAGCAGGCATCAAGGATGTATTCAAATGCCCGTTGAGGTAGCAAAGCAACGAGTGAGAGCAATACAAGTGTCACCGTTGCAAAGCTTACCGTATGCAGAAGAGATCCAGCAGCATCTTTCAGTCCTGGCTCTTCACCTGTGGGAGCAGAGTCCAATCATTCGTGCACTGAAAATTGGGCAGCCGGACGGCCTGGAGCAGGCATCAAGGATGTATTCAAATGCACTTTGAGGTGGGAAAGCAAGGAGTGAGAGCAATACAGGTGGCACCGTTGGAAACTTACCGTGTGCAGGAGAGGTCCAGCAGCAACTTTCAGTCCTGGCTCTTCGCCTGTCGGAGCGGAGTCCAAACATTCGTGCCCTGAAACCTGGGCAGCCGGCCAGCCTGGAGCAGGCATCAAGGATGTATTCAAATGCACTTTGAGGTGGGAAAGCAAGGAGTGAGAGCAATACAGGTGGCACCGTTGCGTAGCTTACCATGTGCAGGAGAGGTTCAGAAGCATGTTTCAGTCCTGGCTCTTCGCCTGTGGCAGCACAGTCCAATCATTCGTGCACTGAAAACTGGGCAGCCGGACGGCCTGGAGCAGGCATCATGGATGTATTCAAATGCACTTTGAGGTGGGAAAGCAAGGAGTGAGAGCAATACAGGTGGCACCTTTGCGAAGCTTACCATGTGCAGAAGAGATCCAGCAGCATCATTCATTTGTGGCTCTTCGCCTGTGGGAGCAGAGTCCAATCATTCGTGCACTGAAAACTGGGCAGCTGGACGGCCTGGAGCAGGCATCAAGGATGTATTCAAATGGACTTTGAGGTGGGAAACAAGGACTGAGACCAATGCAGGTGGCACCGTTGCGAAGCTTGCCGTGTGCAGAACAGATCCAGCAGCATGTTTTAGCACTGGCTCTTCCCTGTGGCAGCAGAGTCCAATCATTCGTGCAATGAAAACTGGGCAGCCGGACGGCCTGGAGCAGGCATCAAGGATGTATTCAAATGGACTTTGAGGTTGGAAACAAGGAGTGAGACCAATGCAGGTGGCACCTTTTCGAAGCTTACCATGTGCAGAAGAGGTCCAGCAGCACTTTTCATTCCTGGCCCTCTCCCTGTGGTAGGAGAGTCCAATCATTCGTGCACTAAAAACTGGGCAGCCGGACGGCCTGGAGCAGGCATCAAGGATGTATTCAAATGCACTTTGAGGTGGGAAATCAAGGAGTGAGAGCAATACAGGTTGCACCTTTGCGAAGCTTACCATGTGCAGAAGAGACCCAGCAGCATCATTCAGTCCTGGCACTTCGCCTGTGGGAGCAGAGTCCAATCATTCGTGCACTGAAAACTGGGCAGCCTTACGGCCTGGAGCGGGCATCAAGGATGTATTCAAATGCACTTTGAGGTGGGAAACAAGGAGTGAGAGCAATAGAGGTGGCACCGTTTCGAAGCTTACCGTGTGCAGAAGAGATCCAGCAGCATCTTTCAGTCCTGGCACTTCGCCTGTGGGAGCAGAGTGCAATCATTCGTGCACTGAAAACTGGGCAGACGGACGGCCTGGAGCAGGCATCAAGGATGTATTCAAATGGACTTTGAGGTTGGAAACAAGGAGTGAGACCAATGCAGGTGGCACCTTTTCGAAGCTTACCATGTGCAGAAGAGGTCCAGCAGCACTTTTCATTCCTGGCCCTCTCCCTGTGGTAGGAGAGTCCAATCATTCGTGCACTAAAAACTGGGCAGCCGTACGGCCTGGAGCAGGCATCAAGGATGTATTCAAATGCACTTTGAGGTGGGAAAGCAAGGAGTGAGATCAATACAGGTGGCACCGTTGCAAAGCTTACCGTATGCAGAAGAGATCCAGCAGCATCTTTCAGTCCTGGCTCTTCGCCTGTGGGAGCAGAGTCCAATCATTCGTGCACTGAAAATTGGGCAGCCGGAGGGCCTGGAGCAGGCATCAAGGATGTATTCAAATGCACTTTGAGGTGGGAAAGCAAGGAGTGAGAGCAATACAGGTGGCACCTTTGGGAAGCTTACCGTGTGCAGGAGAGGTCCACCAGCCTCTTTCAGCCCTGGCACTTCGCCTGTGGGAGCAGAGTGCAATCATTCGTGCACTGAAAACTGGGCAGCCGGACGGCCTGGAGCAGGCATCAGGGATGTATTCAAATGCACTTTGAGGTGGGTAATCAAGGAGTGAGAGCAATACAGGTGGCACCGTTGCAAAGCTTACCATGTGCAGAAGAGGTCCAGCAGCACTTTTCATTCCTGGCCCTTCGCCTGTGTTAGCAGAGTGCAATCATTCGTGCACTGACAACTGGGCAGCTGGACTTCCTGGAGGTGGCATCAAGGATGTATTCAAATGCCCATTGAGGTGGGTAATCAAGGTGTGAGAGCAATACAGGTGGCACCGTTGCAAATCTTTCTGTGTGCAGAACAGATCCAGCAGCATGTTTCAGTCCTGGCTCTTCGCCTGTGTTAGCAGAGTGCAATCATTCGTGCACTGACAAATGGGCAGCTGGACTTCCTGGAGGTGGCATCAAGGATGTATTCAAATGCCCATTGAGGTGGGAAAGCAAGGAGTGAGAGCAATACAGGTGGCACCGTTGCAAAGCTTACCGTATGCAGAAGAGATCCAGCAGCATCTTTCAATCCTGGCTCTTCGCCTGTGTTAGCAGAGTGCAATCATTCGTACACTGACAACTGGGCAGCTGGACTTCCTGGAGGTGGCATCAGGGATGTATTCAAATGCACTTTGAGGTGGGTAATCAAGGTGTGAGAGCAATACAGGTGGCACCGTTGCAAAGCTTACCATGTGCAGAAGACGTCCAGAAGGATCTTTCAGTCCTGGCTCTTCGCCTGTGGCAGCACAGTCCAATCATTCGTGCACTGAAAACTGGGCAGCCGGATGGCCTGTAGCAGGCATCAAGGATGTATTCAAATGCCGTTTGAGGTGGGAAAGCAAGGAGTGAGAGCAATACATGTGGCACCGTTTCAAAGCTTTCTCTGTGCAGAAGAGTTCCAGCAGCATTTTCTCTCCTGGCTCTTCGCCTGTGGCAGCAGAGTCCAATCATTCGTGCACTGAAAACTGGGCGGCCGGACAGCCTGGAGCAAGCATCAAGGATGTATTCAAATGCCCTTTGAGGTGGGAAAGCAAGGAGTGAGAGCAATACAGGTGGTACCGTTTCAAAGCTTTCTCTGTGCAGGAGAGGTTCGGCAGTATCTTTCAGTCCTGGGTCTTTGCCTGTGGCAGGAGAGTCCAATCATTCGTGCACTGAAAACTGGGCAACCGGACAGCCTGTAGCAGGCATCAAGGATGTATTCAAATGCACTTTGAGGTGGGAAAGCAAGGAGTGAGAGCAATACAGGTGGCACCGTTTCGAAGCTTGCCATGTACAGAAGAGATCCAGCAGCATCTTCCAGTCCTGGCTCTTCGCCTGTGGGAGCAGAGTGCAATCATTCGTGCACTGAAAACTGGGCAGCCTGACTGCCTGGAGCAGGCATCAAGGATGTATTCAAATGCACTTTGAGGTGGGAAAGCAAGGAGTGAGAGCAATACAGGTAGAACCGTTTCAAAGCTTTCTCTTTGCAGAAGAGGACCAGCAGCATCTTTCAGTCCTGGCTCTTAGCCTGTGGCAGCAGAGTCCAATCATTCGTGCACTGAAAACTGGGCAGCCGGAGGCCCTGGAGCAGGCTTCAAGGATGTATTCAAATGCACTTTGAGGTGGGAAACAAGGAGTGAGACCAATGCAGGTGGCACCGTTGCGAAGCTTACCGTGTGCAGAACAGATCCAGCAGCATGTTTTAGCACTGGCTCTTTGCCTGTGGCAGCAGAGTCCAATCATTCGTGCAATGAAAACTGGGCAGCCGGACGGCCTGGAGCAGGCATCATGGATGTATTCAAATGCACTTTGAGGTGGGAAAGCAAGGAGTGAGAGCAATACAGGTGGCACCTTTGCGAAGCTTGCCATGTGCAGAAGAGATCCAGCAGCATCTTCCAGTCCTGGCTCTTCGCCTGTGGGAGCAGAGTCCAATCATTCGTGCACTGAAAACTGGGCAGCCGGACGGCCTGGAGCAGGCATCAAGGATGTATTCAAATGCCCTTTGAGGTGGGAAAGTAAGGAGTGAGAGCAATACAGTTGGCACCGCTGCGAACTTTACCGTATACAGAAGAGATCCAGCAGCATCATTCATTTGTGGCTCTTTGCCTGTGGGAGCAGAGTCCAATCATTCGTGCACCGAAAACTGGGCAGCCGGACGGCCTGGGGCAGGCATCAAGGATGTATTCAAATGCACTTTGAGGTGGGAAAGAAATGACTGAGAGCAATACAGGTGGCACCGTTGCGAAGCTTACCGTGTGCAGAACAGATCCAGCAGCATGTTTTAGCACTGGCTCTTCGCCTGTGGCAGCAGAGTCCAATCATTTGTGCACTGAAAACTGGGCAGCCGGACGGCATGGAGCAGGCATCAAGGATGTATTCAAATGCACTTTGAGGTTGGAAACAAGGAGTGAGACAAATGCAGGTGGCAACTTTGCAAAGCTTACCATGTGCAGAAGAGGTCCAGCAGCACTTTTCATTCCTATCCCTTTCCCTGTGGAAGCAGAGTCCAATCATTCGTGCACTGAAAATTGGGCAGCCGGACGGCCTGGAGCAGGCATCAAGGATGTATTCAAATGCACTTTGAGGTGGGAAAGCAAGGAGTGAGAGCAATACAGGTGGCACCTTTGCGAAGCTTACCATGTGCAGAAGAGATCCAGCAGCATCATTCATTTGTGGCTCTTCGCCTGTGGGAGCAGAGTCCAATCATTCGTGCACTGAAAACTGGGCAGCCGGACGGCCTGGAGCGGGCATCAAGGATGTATTCAAATGCACTTTGAGGTGGGAAACAAGGAGTGAGACCAATGCAGGTGGCACCTTTGCGAAGCTTACCCTGTGCAGAAGAGATCCAGCAGCATCATTCAGTCCTGGCACTTCGCCTGTGGGAGCAGAGTCCAATCATTCGTGCACTGAAAACTGGGCAGCCGGACGGCCTGGAGCGGGCATCAAGGATGTATTCAAATGCACTTTGAGGTGGGAAACAAGGAGTGAGAGCAATACAGGTGGCACCGTTGCGAAGTTTACCGCGTGCAGAAGAGGTCCAGCAGCATCTTTCAGTCCTGGCACTTCGCCTGTGGGAGCAGAGTGCAATCATTCGTGCACTGAAAACTTGGCAGCCGGCCAGCCTGGAGCAGGCATCAAGGATGTATTCAAATGCCCTTGGAGGTGGGAAAGCAAGGAGTGAGAGCAATAAAGGTGGCACCTTTGCGAAGCTTACCATGTGCAGAGGAGATCCAGCAGCATCATTCATTTGTGGCTCTTTGCCTGTGGGAGCAGAGTCCAATCATTCGTGCACCGAAAACTGGGCAGCCGGACGGCCTGGGGCAGGCATCAAGGATGTATTCAAATGCACTTTGAGGTGGGAAAGAAATGACTGAGAGCAATACAGGTGGCACCGTTGCGAAGCTTACCGTGTGCAGAACAGATCCAGCAGCATGTTTTAGCAGTGGCTCTTCGCCTGTGGCAGCAGAGTCCAATCATTCGTGCACTGAAAATTGGGCAGCCGGACGGCCGGGAGCAGGCATCATGGATGTATTCAAATGCACTTTGAGGTGGGAAAGCAAGGTGGGAGAGCAATAAAGGTGGCACTTTTTCAAAGCTTACCGTGTGCAGGAGAGGTCCAGCAGCATCTTTCAGTCCTGGCACTTTGCCTGTGGTAGCAGAGTCCAATCATTCATGCAGTGAAAACTGGGCAGGCGGATGGCCTGGAGCAGGCATCAAGGATGTATTCAAATGCCCTTTGAGGCGGGAAAGGAAGGAGTGAGAGCAATACAGGTGGCACCTTTGCGAAGTTTACCATGTGGAGAAGAGATCCAGCAGCATGTTTCATTCCTGGCTCTTCGACTGTGGGAGCAGAGTCCAATCATTCGTGCACTGAAAACTGGGCAGCCGGACTGCCTGCAGCAGGCATCAAGGATGTATTCAAATGCCCTTTGAGGCGGGAAAGGAAGGAGTGAGAGCAATACAGGTGGCACCGTTGCAAAGCTTACCGTATGCAGAAGAGATCCAGCAGCATGTTTCAGTCCTGGCTCTTCGCCTGTGGCAGGAGACACCAATCATTCGTGCACTGAAAACTGGGCAGCCGGACGGCCTGGAGCAGGCAGCATGGATGTATTCAAATGCACTTTGAGGTGGCAAAGCAAGGAGTGAGAGCAATACAGGTGGCACTGTTTCAAAGCTTACCATATGCAGAAGAGATCCAGCAGCATCTTTCAGTCCTGGCTCTTCGCCTGTGGGAGGAGAGTCCAATCATTCGTGCACTGAAAACTGGGCAGCCGGCCAGCCTGGAGCAGGCATCAAGGATGTATTCAAATGCACTTTGAGGTGGAAAAGCAAGGAGTGAGAGCAATACAGGTGGCGCCGTTGCGAAGCTTACCATGTGCAGAAGAGGTCCAGCAGCATCTTTCATTCCTGGCTCTACGCCTGTGGGAGCAGAGTGCAATCATTCATGCACTGAAAACTGGTCAGCCGGACGGCCTGGAGCAGGCATCAAGGATGTATTCAAATGCACTTTGAGGTGGGAAAGCAAGGAGTGAGAGCAATACAGGCGGCACCGTTGCGAAGCTTACCATGTGCAGAAGAGGTCCAGCAGCATCTTTCAGTCCTGGCTCTTCGCCTGTGGGAGCAGAGTCCAATCATTCGTGCACAGAAAACTGGGCAGCCGGACGGCCTGGAGCAGGCATCAAGGATGTATTGAAATGCCCTTTGAGGCAGGAAAGGAAGGAGTGAGAGCAATACAGGTGGCACTGTTGCGAAGATTATCGTGTGCAGAACAGATCCAGCAGGATGTTTCAGTCCTGGCTCTTCGCCTGAGGCAGCAGAGTCCAATCATTCGTGCACTGAAAACTGGGCAGCCGGACGGCCTGGAGCAGGCATCAAGGGTGTATTCAAATGCACTTTGAGGTGGGAAAGCAAGGAGTGAGAGCAATACAGGTGGCATCGTTGCATAGCTTCCTGTGTGCAGAACAGATTTAGAAGCATGTTTCAGCACTGGCTGTTTGCCTGTGGGAGCAGAGTCCAATCATTCGTGCACTGAAAACTGGGCAGCCGGACGGCCTGGAGCAGGCATCATGGATGTATTCAAATGCACTTTGAGGTGGCAAAGCAAGGAGTGAGAGCAATACAGGTGGCACTGTTTCAAAGCTTACCATATGCAGAAGAGATCCAGCAGCATCTTTCAGTCCTGGCTCTTCGCCTGTGGCAGGAGAGTCCAATCATTCGTGCACTGAAAACTGGGCAGCCGGACGGCCTGGAGCAGGCATCAATGATGTATTCAAATGCACTTTGAGGTGGGAAAGCAAGGAGTGAGAGCAATACAGGTGGCACCGTTGCGAAGCTTACCATGTGCAGAAGCGGTCCAGCAGCATCTTTCATTCCTGGCTCTTCGCCTGCGGGAGCAGAGTGCAATCATTCATGCACTGAAAACTGGGCAGCCGGATGGCCTGGAGCAGGCATCAAGGATGTATTCAAATGCCCTTTGAGGCGGGAAATGAAGGAGTGAGAGAAATACAGGTGGCACTGTTGCGAAGCTTATCGTGTGCAGAAGAGATCCAGCAGGATGTTTCAGTCCTGGCTCTTCACCTGTGGGAGCACAGTCCAATCATTCGTGCACTGAAAACTGGGCAGCCGGACGGCCTGGAGCAGGCATCAAGGATGTATTCAAATGCCCTTTGAGGTGGGAAAGCAAGGAGTGAGAGCAATACAGGTGGCACCGTTGCATAGCTTACCATGCGCAGAACAGATCCAGCAGCATGTTTCAGCACTGGCTCTTCGCCTGTGGAAGCAGAGTCCAATCATTCGTGCACTGAAAACTGGGCAGCCGGACGGCCTGCAGCAGGCATCAAGGATGTATTCAAATGCACTTTGAGGTAGGAAACAAGGAGTGAGACCAATGCAGGTGGCACCGTTGTGAAGCTTACCATGTGCAGAAGAGGTCCAGCAGCACCTTTCATTCCTGGCGATTTCCCTGTGGAAGCAGAGTGCAATCATTCGTGCACTGAAAACTGGGCAGCCGGGCGGCCTGGAGCAGGCAACAAGGATGCATTCAAATGCCCATTGAGGTGGGAAAGCAAGGTGTGAGAGCAATAAAGGAGGCACTGTTTCAAAGCTTACCGTGCGTAGGAGAGGTCCAGCAGCATCTTTCATTCCTGGCTCTTCGCCTGTGGCCGCACAGTCCAATCATTCGTGCACTGAAAACTGGGCAGCCGGACGGCCTGGAGTAGGCATCAAGGATGTATTCAAATGCACTTTGAGGTGGGAAACAATGAGTGAGAGCAATACAGGTGGCACTGTTTCAAAGCTTACCGTGTGCAGAAGAGGTCCAGCAGCACCTTTCATTCCTGGCCCTTTCCCTGTGGAAGCAGAGTGCAATCATTCATGCACTGAAAACTGGGCAGCCGGCCAGCCTGGAGCAGGCATCAAGGATGTATTCAAATGCCCTTTGAGGTGGGAAAGCAAGGCGTGAGACTAATACAGGTGGCGCCGTTGCGAAGCTTACCATATGCAGAAGAGATCCAGCAGCATGTTTCAGTCCTGGCTCTTCGCCTGTGGCAGCAGAGCCCAATCATTCGTGCACAGAAAACTGGGCAGCCGGACTGCCTGGAGCAGGCATCAAGGATGTATTGAAATGCACTTTGTGGTGGGAAAGCAAGGACTGAGAGCAATACAGGTGGCACTGTTGCGAAGCTTACCGTGTGCAGAACAGATCCAGCATCATGTTTCAGCACTGCCTCTTCGCCTGTGGCAGCAGAGCCCAATCATTCGTGCACAGAAAACTGGGCAGCCGGACTGCCTGGAGCAGGCATCAAGGATGTATTCAAATGCACTTTGAGGTGGAAAACAAGGAGTGAGACCAATGCAGGTGGCACCGTTGCGAAGCTTACCATGTGCAGAAGAGGTCCAGCAGCATCTTTCAGTCCTGGCTCTTCGCCTGTGGGAGCAGAGTGCAATCATTCGTGCACTGAAAACTGGGCAGCCGGAGGGCCTGGAGCAGGCATCAAGGATGTATTCAAATGCCCTTTGAGGTGGGAAAGCAAGGAGTGAGAGCAATACAGGTGGCACCGTTGCGAAGCTTACCATACGCAGAAGAGATCCAGCAGCATGTTTCAGTCCTGGCTCTTCGCCTGTGGCTGGAGAGTAAAATCATTCGTGCACTGAAAACTGGGCAGCCGGCCAGCCTGGAGCAGGCAACAAGGATGTATTCAAATGTACTTTGAGGTGGGAAAGCAAGGAGTGAGAGCAATACAGGTGGCACCGTTGCGAAGCTTACCATGTGCAGAAGAGATCCAGCAGCACCTTTCATTCCTGGCCCTTTCCCTGTGGAAGCAGAGTGAAATCATTCGTGCACTGAAAACTGGGCAGCCGGACGGCCTGGAGCAGGCATCTAGGATGTATTCAAATGCACTTTGAGGTGGGAAAGCAAGGAGTGAGAGCAATACAGGTGGCACCGTTGCGAGGTTTACAGTGTGCAGAACAGATCTAGCAGCATGTTTCAGCACTGGCTGTTTGCCTGTGGCAGCAGAGTCCAATCATCCGTGCCCTGAAAACTGGGCAGCCGGACGGCCTGGAGCAGGCATCAAGGATGTATTCAAATGCACTTTGAGGTGGGAAAGCAAGGAGTGAGAGCAATACAGGTGGCACCGTTGCGAAGTTTACCGTGTGCAGAAGAGATCCAGCAGCATGTTTCAATCCTGGCTCTTCTCCTGTGGCAGGAGAGACCAATCATTCGTGCACTGAAAACTGGGCAGCCGGACGGCCTGGAGCAGGCATCAAAGATGTATTCAAATGCACTCTGAGGTGGGAAAGCAAGGAGTGAGAGCAATACAGGTGGCACTGTTGCGAAGCTTACCGTGTGCAGAACAGATCCAGCATCATGTTTCAACACTGCCTCTTCGCCTGTGGCAGCAGAGTCCAATCATTCGTGCCCTTAAAACTGGGCAGCCGGACGGCCTGGAGCAGGCATAAAGGATGTATTCAAATGCCCTTTGAGGTGGGAAAGCAAGGAGTGAGAGCAATACAGGTGGCACTGTTGCGAAGCTTGCCGTGTGCAGAACAGATCCAGCAGGATGTTTCAGTCCTGGCTCTTCGCCTGTGGCAGCAGAGTCCAGTCATTCGTGCCCTGAAAACTAGGCAGCCGGACGCCTGGAGCAGGCAACAAGGATGTATTCAAATGCACTTTGAGGTGGGAAAGCGAGGAGTGAGAGCAATACAGGTGGCACCGTTGCAAAGCTTACCATGTGCAGAAGAGATCCAGCAGCATCTTTCATTCCTGGCTCTTCGCCTGTGGGAGCAGAGTGCAATCATTCGTGCACAGAAAACTGGGCAGCCGGACGGCCTGGAGCAGGCATCAAGGATGTATTCAAATGCCCTTTGAGGTGGGAAAGCAAGGAGTGAGAGCAATACAGGAGGCACTGTTGCGAAGCTTACCGTGTGCAGAAGAGATCCAGAAGCATCTTTCAGTCCTGGCTCTTCGCCTGGGGCAGCAGAGTCTAGTCATTCGTGCACTGAAAACTGGGCAGCCGGATGGCCTGGAGCAGGCATCAAGGATGTATTCAAATGCACTTTGAGGTGGGAAAGCAAGGAGTGAGAGCAATACAGGTGGCACCTGTTCAAATCTTACCATGTGCAGAATAGATCCAGCAGCATCTTTCAGTCCTTCCCCTTCGCATGCGGCAGCACAGTCCAATCATTCGTGCAGTGAAAACTGGGCAGCCGGACGGCCTGGAGCAGGCATCAAGGATGTATTCAAATGCATTTTGAGGTGGGAAAGCAAGGAGTGAGAGCAATACAGGTTGCACCATTGCGAAGCTTACCATGTGGAGAAGAGATCCAGCAGCATCTTTCATTCCTGGCTCTTCACCTGTGGGAGCAGAGTCCAATCATTCGTGCACAGAAAACTGGGCAGCCGGACGGCCTGGAGCAGGCATCAAGGATGTAATCAAATCCCTTTGAGGTGGGAAACAAGGAGTGAGACCAATGCAGGTGGCACCTTTGCGAAGCTTACCATGTACAGAAGAGGTCCAGCAGCACCTTTCATTCCTGGCCCTTTCCCTGTGGAAGCAGAGTGCAATCATTCGTGCACTGAAAACTGGGCAGCCGGACGGCCTGGAGCAGGCATCAAGGATGTATTCAAATGCACTTTGAGGTGGGAAAGCAAGGAGTGAGAGCAATACAGGTTGCAATGTTGCGAAGCTTATCGTGTGCTGAACAGATCCAGCAGGATGTTTCAGTCCTGCCTCTTCGCCTGTGGGAGCAGAGTCCAATCATTCGTGCCCTGAAAACTGGGCAGCCGGACGGCCTGGAGCAGGCATCAGGGATGTATTCAAATGCACTTTGAGGTCAGAAACAAGGAGTGAGAGCGATACAGGTGGCGCCTGTTCGAAGCTTACCATGTGGAGAAGAGATCCAGCAGGATGTTCCAGTCCTGGCTCTTCGCCTGTGGCAGCAGAGTCCAATCATTCGTGCACTGAAAACTGGGCAGCCGGACGGCCTGGAGCAGGCATCAAGGATGTATTCAAATGCACTTTGAGGTGGGAAAGCAAGGAGTGAGAGCAATACAGGTGGCACCTCTTCGAAGCTTACCATGTGCAGAATAGATCCAGAAGCATCTTTCAGTCCTGGCTCTTCGCCTGTGGCAGCACAGTCCAATCATTCGTGCCCTGAAAACTGGGCAGTCGGATGGCCTGGAGCAGGCATAAAGGATGTAATCAAATGCCCTTTGAGGTGGGAAAGCAAGGAGTGAGAGCAATACAGGTGGCACCGTTGCAAAGCTTACCGTGTGCTGAACAGATCCAGCAGCATGTTGCAGCCCTGGCTCTTCGCCTGTTTCAGCAGAGTCCAATCATTCCTGCACTGAAAACTGGGCAGCCGGACGGCCTGGAGCAGGCATCAAGGACATATTCAAATGCCCTTTCAGGTGGGAAAGCAAGGAGTGAGAGCAATACAGGTGGCACCGTTGCGAGGCTTACCGTGTGCAGAACAGATCTAGCAGCATGTTTCAGCACTGGCTGTTTGCCTGTGGGAGCAGAGTCCAATCATTCGTGCACAGAAAACTGGGCAGCCGGACGGCCTGGAGCAGGCTTCAAGGATGTAATCAAATGCCCTTTGAGGTGGGAAACAAGGAGTGAGACCAATGCAGGTGGCAACTTTCCGAAGCTTACCATGTGGAGAAGAGATCCAGCAGCATCTTTCATTCCTGGCTCTTCGCCTGTGGGAGCAGAGTCCAATCATTCGTGCACTGAAAACTGGGCAGCCGGACTGCCTGGAGCAGGCATCATGGATGTATTCGAATGCACTTTGAGGTGGGAAAGGAAGGAGTGAGAGCCATACAGGTGGCACCGTTGCAAAGCTTTCTGTGTGCAGAATAGATCCAGCAGCATCTTTCATTCCTGGCTCTTCGCCTGCGGGAGCAGAGTCCAATCATTCGTGCACAGAAAACTGGGCAGCCGGACGGCCTGGAGCAGGCTTCAAGGATGTAATCAAATGCCCTTTGAGGTGGGAAACAAGGAGTGAGACCAATGCAGGTGGCACCGTTGCGAAGCTTACCATGTGCAGAAGAGGTCCAGCAGCACCTTTCATTCCTGGCCCTTTCCCTGTGGAAGCAGAGTGCAATCATTCGTGCACTGAAAACTGGGGAGCCGGACGGCCTGGAGCAGGCATCAGGGATGTATTCAAATGCACTTTGAGGTGGGAAAGCAAGGAGTGAGAGCAATACAGGTGGCACCGTTGCGAAGCTTGCCATACGCAGAAGAGATCCAGCAGCATATTTCAGTCCTGGCTCTTCGCCTGTGGGAGCAGAGTCCAATCATTCGTGCACAGAAAACTGGGCAGCCGGACGGCCGGGAGCAGGCATCAAGGATGTATTCAAATGCCCTTTGAGGTGGGAAAGCAAGGAGTGAGAGCAATACAGGTGGCACTCTTGCGAAGCTTGCCGTGTGCAGAACAGATCCAGCAGGATGTTTCAGTCCTGGCTCTTCGCCTGTGGCAGCAGAGTCCAGTCATTCCTGCCCTGAAAACTAGGCAGCTGGACGGCCTGGATCAGGCATCAAAGATGTATTCAAATGCACTTTGAGGTGGGAAAGCAAGGAGTGAGAGCAATACAGGTGGCACCGTTGCGAAGCTTACCGTGTGCAGAACAGATCCAGCATCATGTTTCAACACTGCCTCTTCACCTGTGGCAGCAGAGTCCAATCATTCGTGCCCTTAAAACTGGGCTGCCGGACGTGCTGGAGCAGGCAACAAGGATGTATTCAAATGCACTTTGAGGTGGGAAACAAGGAGTGAGAGCAATACAGGTGGCACCGTTGCGAAGCTTGCCATATGCAGAAGAGATCCAGCAGCATCTTTCAGTCCTGGCTCTTCGCCTGTGGGAGCAGAGTCCAATCATTCGTGCACAGAAAACTGGGCAGCCGGACGGCCTGGAGCAGGCATCAAGGATGTATTCAAATGCACTTTGAGGTGGGAAAGCAAGGAGTGAGAGCAATACAGGTGGCACCGTTGCGAAGTTTACCATGTGCAGAAGAGGTCCAGCAGCACCTTTCATTCCTGGCCCTTTCCCTGTGGAAGCAGAGTGCAATCATTCGTGCACTGAAAACTGGGCAGCCGGACGGCCTGGAGCAGGCATCAAGGATGTCTTCAAATGCCCTTTGAGGTGGGAAAGCAAGGAGTGAGAGCAATACAGGTGGCACCGTTGCAAATCTTTCTGTATGCAGAAGAGATCCAGCAGCATGTTGCAGCACTGGCTGTTTGCCTGAGGCAGCAGAGTCCAATCATTCATGCACTGAAAACTGGGCAGCCGGACGGCCTGGAGCAGGCATCAAGGATGTATTCAAATGCACTCTGAGGTGGGATAAGCGAGGAGTGAGAGCGATACAGGTGGCGCCTTTTCGAAGCTTACCATGTGGAGAAGAGATCCAGCAGCATCTTTCAGTCCTGGCTCTTCGCCTGTGGCAGCACAGTCCAATCATTCGTGCACTGAAAACTGGGCAGCCGGATGGCCTGGAGCAGGCATCAAGGATGTAATCAAATGCCCTTTGAGGTGGGAAAGCAAGGAGTGAGAGCAATACAGGTGGCACCGTTGCGAAGCTTACCATGTGCAGAAGAGGTCCAGCAGCATCTTTCATTCCTGGCTCTTCGCCTGTGGGAGCAGAGTCCAATCATTCGTGAGCAGAAAACTGGGCAGCCGGACTGCCTGGAGCAGGCATCATGGCTGTATTCAAATGCACTTTGAGGTGGGAAACAAGGAGTGAGAGCGATACAGGTGGCACCTTTTCGAAGCTTACCATGTGGAGAAGAGATCCAGCAGCATCTTTCAGTCCTGGCTCTTCGCCTGTGGCAGCACAGTCCACTCATTCGTGCCCTGAAACCAGGGCAGCTGGCCAGCCTGGAGCAGGCATCAAGGATGTCTTCAAATGCCCTTTGAGGTGGGAAAGCAAGGTGTGAGAGCAATACAGGTGGCACCGTTTCAAAGCTTTCCATGTGCAGAAGAGTTCCAGCAGCATCTTTCAGTCCTGGCTCTTCGCCTGCGGCAGCAGAGTCCAATCATTCGTGCACTGAAAACTGGGCAGCCGGATAGCCTAGAGCAGGCATCAAGGATGTAATCAAATGCCCTTTGAGGTGGGAAAGCAAGGAGTGAGAGCAATACAGGTGGCACCGTTGCAAAGCTTACCGTGTGCAGTACAGATCCAGCAGCATGTTTCAGCACTGCCTCTTCGCTTGTGGCAGCAGAGTGCAATCATTCCTGCACTGAAAACTGGGCAGCCAGAGGGCCTGGAGCAGGCATCAAGGATGTATTCAAATGCACTTTGAGGTGGGAAACAAGGAGTGAGACCAATGCAGGTGGCACAGTTGCGAAGCTTACCATGTGCAGAAGAGGTCCAGCAGCACCTTTCATTCCTGGCCCTTTCCCTGTGGAAGCAGTGTGCAATCATTTGTGCACTGAAAACTGGGCAGCCGGACGGGCTGGAGCAGGCATCAAGGATGTATTCAAATGCCCTTCGTGGTGGGAAAGCAAGGAGTGAGAGCAATACAGGTGGCACCGTTGCGAAGCTTACCATGTGCAGAAGAGGTCCAGGAGCATCTTTCATTCCTGGCTCTTCGCCTGTGGCAGGAGAGTAAAATCATTCGTGCCCTGAAAACTGGACAGCCGGCCAGCCTGGAGCAGGCAACAAGGATGTATTCAAATGTACTTTGAGGTGGGAAAGCAAAGAGTGAGAGCAATACCGGTGGCACCGTTGCGAGGCTTACCGTGTGCAGAAGAGATCTAGCAGCATGTTTCAGCACTGGGTGGTTGCCTGTGGCAGCAGAGTCCAATCATTCTTGCACTGAAAACTGGGCAGCCGGACGGCCTGGAGCAGGCATCAGGGATGTATTCAAATGCACTTTGAGGTGGGAAAGCAAGGAGTGAGAGCAATACAGGTGGCACCGTTGCAAATCTCTCTGTGTGCAGAAGAGATCCAGCAGCATGTTTCAGCACTGCCTCTTCGCCTGTGGCAGCAGAGCCCAATCATTCGTGCACAGAAAACTGGGCAGCCGGACTGCCTGGAGCAGGCATCAAGGATGTATTCAAATGCACTTTGAGGTGGGAAAGCAAGGAGTGAGAACAATACAGGTGGCATTGTTTCAAAGCTTCCTGTGTGCAGGAGAGGTCCAGCAGCATCTTTCAGTCCTGGCCCTTTGCCTCTCGCAGGAGAGTCCAATCATTCGTGCACTGAGAACTGGGCAGCCTTATGGTCTGGAGCAGGCATCAAGGATGTATTCAAATGCCCTTTGAGGTGGGAAAGCAAGGAGTGAGAGCAATACAGGTGGCACCGTTGCGAAGCTTATCGTGTGCAGAACAGATCCAGCAGGATGTTTCAGTCCTGGCTCTTCGCCTGTGGCAGCAGAGTCCAATCATTCGTGCACTGAAAACTGGGCAGCCTGACGGCCTGGAGCAGGCATCAGGGATGTATTCAAATGCACTTTGAGGTGGGAAAGCAAGGAGTGAGAGCAATACAGGTGGCACCGTTGCAAAGCTTACCATGTGCAGAAGAGGTCCAGCAGAATCTTTCAGTCCTGGCTCTTCGCCTGTGGGAGCAGAGTCCAATCATTCGTGCACAGAAAACTGGGCAGACGGACGGCCTGCAGCAGGCATCAAGGATGTATTCAAATGCCTTTTGAGGTGGGAAAGCAAGGAGTGAGAGCAATACAGGTGGCACCGTTGCGAAGCTTACCATATGCAGAAGAGATCCAGCAGCATGTTTCATTCCTGGCTCTTCGCCTGTGGCAGGAGAGTAAAATCATTCGTGCACTGAAAACTGGGCAACCGGACGGCCTGGAGCAGGCATCAAGGATGTATTCAAATGCCTTTTGAGGTGGGAAAGCAAGGAGTGAGAGCAATACAGGTGGCACCGTTGCGAAGATTACCATGTGCAGAAGAGATCCAGCAGCACCTTTCATTCCTGGCCCTTTCCCTGTGGAAGCAGAGTGAAATCATTCGTGCACTGAAAACTGGGCAGCCGGACGGCCTGGAGCAGGCATCTAGGATGTATTCAAATGCCCTTTGAGGTGGGAAAGCAAGGAGTGAGAGCAATACAGATGGCACCGTTGCGAGGCTTACCGTGTGCAGAACAGATCTAGCAGCATGTTTCAGCACTGGCTGTTTGCCTGTGGCAGCAGAGTCCAATCATTCGTGCCCTGAAAACTGGGCAGCCGGACGGCCTGGAGCAGGCATCAATGATGTATTCAAATGCACTTTGAGGTGGGAAAGCAAGGAGTGAGAGCGATCCTGGTGGCACCGCTGCGAAGTTTACCGTGTGCAGAAGAGATCCAGCAGCATGTTTCAGTCCTGGCTCTTCTCCTGTGGGAGCAGAGTCCAATCATTCGTGCACAGAAAACCGGGCAGCCAGACGGCCTGGAGCAGGCATCAAGGATATAATCAAATGCCCTTTGAGGTGGGAAACAAGGAGTGAGACCAGTGCAGGTGGCACCGTTGCGAAGCTTACCATGTGCAGAAGAGGTCCAGCAGCACCTTTCATTCCGGGCCCTTTCCCTGTGGAAGCAGAGTCCAATCATTCGTGCACTGAAAACTGGGCAGCCGGACGGCCTGGAGCAGGCATCAAGGATGTATTCAAATGCCCTTTGAGGTGGGAAAGCAAGGAGTGAGAGCAATACAGGTGGCACCGTTGCGAAGCCTACCGTATGCAGAAGAGATCCAGCAGCATGTTTCATTCCTGGCTCTTCGCCTGTGGCAGGAGAGTAAAATCATTCGTGCACTGAAAACTGGACAGCCGGCCAGCCTGGAGCAGGCAACAAGGATGTATTCAAATGTACTTTGAGGTGGGAAAGCAAGGAGTGAGAGCAATACAGGTGGCACCGTTGCGAGGCTTACCGTGTGCAGAACAGATCTATCAGCATGTTTCAGCACTGGCTGTTTGCCTGTGGCAGCAGAGTCCAATCATTCGTGCCCTGAAAACTGGGCAGCCGGACGGCCTGAAGCAGGCATCAAGGATGTATTCAAATGCACTTTGAGTTGGGAAAGAAGGAGTGAGAGCAATACAGGTGGCACCTTTGCGAAGCTTACCATGTGCAGAAGAGATCCAGCAGCATCTTTCATTCCTGGCTCTTCGCCTGTGGGAGCAGAGTTCAATCATTCGTGCAGAGAAAACTGGGCAGCCGGACGGCCTGGAGCAGGCATCAAGGATGTATTCAAATGCCCTTTGAGGTGGGAAAGCAAGGAGTGAGAGCAATACAGGAGGCACCGTTGCGAAGCTTACCATGTGCAGAGGAGGTCCATCAGCATCTTTCATTCCTGGCTCTTCGCCTGTGGAAGCAGAGTCCAATCATTCGTGCACTGAAAACTAGGCAGGTGGACGGCCTGGAGCAGGCATCATGGATGTATTCAAATGCCCTTTGAGGTGGGAAAGCAAGGAGTGAGAGCAATACAGGTGCCATTGTTTCAAAGCTTACCTTGTGCAGGAGAGGTCCAGCAGCATCTTTCAGTCCTGGCCCTTTGCCTGTCGCAGGAGAGTCCAATCATTCGTGCCCTGAAAACTGGGCAGCCGGATGGTCTGGAGCAGGCATCAAGGGTGTATTCAAATGCCCTTTGAGGTGGGAAAGCAAGGAGTGAGAGCAATACAAGTGGCACTGTTGCGAAGCTTATCGTGTGCAGAACAGATCCAGCAGGATGTTTCAGTCCTGGCTCTTCGCCTGTGGCAGCAGAGTTCAGGCATTCGTGCCCTGAAAACTTGGCAGCCGGCCAGCCTGGAGCAGGCATCAAGGATGTATTCAAATGCACTTTGAGGTGGGAAAGCAAGGAGTGAGAGCAATACAGGTGGCACTGTTGCGAATCTCACCGTGTGCAGAAGAGATCCAGCAGGATGTTTCAGTCCTGGCTCTTCGCCTGTGGCAGCAGAGTCCAGTCATTCGTGCCCTGAAAACTAGGCAGCCGGATGGCCAGGAGCAGGCATCAAGGATGTATTCAAATGCACTTTGAGGTGGGAAAGCAAGGAGTGAGAGCAATACAGGTGGCACTGTTGCGAAGCTTACCGTGTGCAGAACAGATCCAGCAGCATGTTTCAGCACTGCCTCTTCGCCTCTGGCAGCTGAGTCCAATCATTCGTGCCCAGAAAACTGGGCAGCCGGATGGCCGGGAGCAGGCATCAAGGATGTATTCAAATGCACTTTGAGGTGGGAAAGCAAGGAGTGAGAGCAATACAGGTGGCACCTTTGCGAAGCTTACCGTGTGCAGAATAGATCCAGCAGCATCTTTCATTCCTGGCTCTTCGCCTGTGGCAGCACATTCCAATCATTCGTGTACTGTAAACTGGGCAGCCGGATGGCCTGGAGCAGGCATCAAGGATGTATTCAAATGCACTTTGAGGTGGGAAAGCAAGGAGTGAGAGCAATACAGGTGGCACCTTTGCGAAGCTTAACCATGTGCAGAAGAGATCCAGCAGCATCTTTCATTCCTGGCTCTTTGCCTGTGGGAGCAGAGTCCAATCATTCGTGCACAGAAAACTGGGCAGCCGGACGGCCTGGAGCAGGCATCAAGGATGTATTCAAATGCACTTTGAGGTGGGAAAGCAAGGAGGGAGAGCAATACAGGTGGCACTGTTGCGAGGCTTACCGTGTGCAGAACAGATCTAGCAGCATGTTTCAGCACTGGCTGTTTGCCTGTGGCAGCAGAGTCCAATCATTCGTGCACTGAAAACTGGGCAGCCGGACGTCCTGGAGCAGGCATCAAGGATGTATTCAAATGCACTCTGAGGTGGGAAAGCAAGGAGTGAGAGCAATACAGGTGGAACCTTTGCGAAGCTTACAATGCGCAAAATCGATCCAGCAGCATCTTTCATTCCTGGCTCTTCGCCTGTGGCAGCACAGTCCAATCATTCGTGCACTGAAAACTGGGCAGCCGGACAGCCTGGAGCAAGCATCAGGGATGTATTCAAATGCACTTTGAGGTGGGAAAGCAAGGAGTGAGAGCAATACAGGTGGCACCGTTGCGAAGCTTACCATGTGCAGAAGAGATCCAGCAGCATGTTTCAGCACTGCCTCTTTGCCTGTGGGAGCAGAGTTCAATCACTCGTGCCCTGAAAACTGGGCAGCAGGACGGCCTGGAGCAGGCAACAAGGATGTATTCAAATGCACTTTCAGGAGGGAAACAAGGAGTGAGACCAATGTAGGGGGCACCGTTGCGAAGCTTACCATGTGCAGAAGAGGTCCAGCAGCACCTTTCATTCCTGGCCCTTTCCCTGTAGAAGCAGAGTGCAATCATTCGTGCACTGAAAACTGGGCAGCCGGACGGCATGGAGCAGGCATCAAGGATGTATTCAAATGCACTTTGAGGTCGGAAAAAAGGAGTGAGAGCGATACAGGTGGCGCCTGTTCGAAGCTTATCATGCGGAACAGATCCAGCAGGATGTTTCAGTCCTGGCTCTCCGCCTGTGGCAGCAGAGTCCAATCATTCGTGCCCTGAAACTTGGGCAGCTGGCCAGCCTGGAGCAGGCATCAAGGATGTATTCAAATGCACTTTGAGGTGGGAAAGCAAGGAGTGAGAGCAATACAGGTGGCACCGTTGCAAAGCTTGCTGTGTGCAGAAGAGTTCCAGCAGCATCTTTCAGTCCTGGCTCTTCGCCTGTGAGAGCACAGTCCAATCATTCGTGCACTGAAAACTGGGCAGCCGGACGGCCTGGAGCAGGCATCAAGGATGTCTTCAAATGCCCTTTGAGGTGGGAAAGCAAGGAGTGAGAGCAATACAGGTGGCACCGTTGCGAATCTTACCATGCGCAGAAGAGGTCCTGGAGCACCATTCTTTCTTGGCATTTTCCCTGCGGCAGCAGAGTGCAATCATTCGTGCACTGAAAACTGGGCAGCCGGACGGCCAGGAGCAGGCATCAAGAATGTATTGAAATGACCTTTGAGGTGGGAAAGCAAGGAGTCAGAGAAATACAGGTGGCACTGTTGCAAATCTTTCTGCGTGCAGAATAGATCCAGCAGCATGTTTCAGCACTGGCTCTTTGCTTGTGGCAGCAGAGTCCAATCATTCGTGCACTGAAAACAGGGCAGCCGGACGGCCTGGAGCAGGCATCAGGGATGTATTCAAATGCACTTTGAGGTGGGAAAGCAAGGAGTGAGAGCAATACAGGTGGCACTGTTGCGAAGCTTACCGTGTGCAGAACAGATCCAGCAGCATGTTTCAGCACTGCCTCTTCGCCTCTGGCAGCTGAGTCCAATCATTCGTGCCCAGAAAACTGGGCAGCCGGATGGCCGGGAGCAGGCATCAAGGATGTATTCAAATGCACTTTGAGGTGGGAAAGCAAGGAGTGAGAGCAATACAGGTGGCACCTTTGCGAAGCTTACCGTGTGCAGAATAGATCCAGCAGCATCTTTCATTCCTGGCTCTTCGCCTGTGGCAGCACATTCCAATCATTCGTGTACTGTAAACTGGGCAGCCGGATGGCCTGGAGCAGGCATCAAGGATGTATTCAAATGCACTTTGAGGTGGGAAAGCAAGGAGTGAGAGCAATACAGGTGGCACCTTTGCGAAGCTTAACCATGTGCAGAAGAGATCCAGCAGCATCTTTCATTCCTGGCTCTTTGCCTGTGGGAGCAGAGTCCAATCATTCGTGCACAGAAAACTGGGCAGCCGGACGGCCTGGAGCAGGCATCAAGGATGTATTCAAATGCACTTTGAGGTGGGAAAGCAAGGAGGGAGAGCAATACAGGTGGCACTGTTGCGAGGCTTACCGTGTGCAGAACAGATCTAGCAGCATGTTTCAGCACTGGCTGTTTGCCTGTGGCAGCAGAGTCCAATCATTCGTGCACTGAAAACTGGGCAGCCGGACGTCCTGGAGCAGGCATCAAGGATGTATTCAAATGCACTCTGAGGTGGGAAAGCAAGGAGTGAGAGCAATACAGGTGGAACCTTTGCGAAGCTTACAATGCGCAAAATCGATCCAGCAGCATCTTTCATTCCTGGCTCTTCGCCTGTGGCAGCACAGTCCAATCATTCGTGCACTGAAAACTGGGCAGCCGGACAGCCTGGAGCAAGCATCAGGGATGTATTCAAATGCACTTTGAGGTGGGAAAGCAAGGAGTGAGAGCAATACAGGTGGCACCGTTGCGAAGCTTACCATGTGCAGAAGAGATCCAGCAGCATGTTTCAGCACTGCCTCTTTGCCTGTGGGAGCAGAGTTCAATCACTCGTGCCCTGAAAACTGGGCAGCAGGACGGCCTGGAGCAGGCAACAAGGATGTATTCAAATGCACTTTCAGGAGGGAAACAAGGAGTGAGACCAATGTAGGGGGCACCGTTGCGAAGCTTACCATGTGCAGAAGAGGTCCAGCAGCACCTTTCATTCCTGGCCCTTTCCCTGTAGAAGCAGAGTGCAATCATTCGTGCACTGAAAACTGGGCAGCCGGACGGCATGGAGCAGGCATCAAGGATGTATTCAAATGCACTTTGAGGTCGGAAAAAAGGAGTGAGAGCGATACAGGTGGCGCCTGTTCGAAGCTTATCATGCGGAACAGATCCAGCAGGATGTTTCAGTCCTGGCTCTCCGCCTGTGGCAGCAGAGTCCAATCATTCGTGCCCTGAAACTTGGGCAGCTGGCCAGCCTGGAGCAGGCATCAAGGATGTATTCAAATGCACTTTGAGGTGGGAAAGCAAGGAGTGAGAGCAATACAGGTGGCACCGTTGCAAAGCTTGCTGTGTGCAGAAGAGTTCCAGCAGCATCTTTCAGTCCTGGCTCTTCGCCTGTGAGAGCACAGTCCAATCATTCGTGCACTGAAAACTGGGCAGCCGGACGGCCTGGAGCAGGCATCAAGGATGTCTTCAAATGCCCTTTGAGGTGGGAAAGCAAGGAGTGAGAGCAATACAGGTGGCACCGTTGCGAATCTTACCATGCGCAGAAGAGGTCCTGGAGCACCATTCTTTCTTGGCATTTTCCCTGCGGCAGCAGAGTGCAATCATTCGTGCACTGAAAACTGGGCAGCCGGACGGCCAGGAGCAGGCATCAAGAATGTATTGAAATGACCTTTGAGGTGGGAAAGCAAGGAGTCAGAGAAATACAGGTGGCACTGTTGCAAATCTTTCTGCGTGCAGAATAGATCCAGCAGCATGTTTCAGCACTGGCTCTTTGCTTGTGGCAGCAGAGTCCAATCATTCGTGCACTGAAAACAGGGCAGCCGGACGGCCTGGAGCAGGCATCAGGGATGTATTCAAATGCACTTTGAGGTGGGAAAGCAAGGAGTGAGAGCAATACAGGTGGCACCGTTGCGAAGCTTACCATGTGCAGACGAGATCCAGCCGCATCTTTCAGTCCTGGCTCTTCGCCTGCGAGAGCACAGTCCAATCATTCGTGCACTGAAAACTGGGCAGCCGGACGGCCTGGAGCAGGCATCAAGGATGTATTCAAATGCCCTTTGAGGTGGGAAAGCAAGGAGTGAGAGCAATACAGGTGGCACCGTTGCGAAGCTTACCATGTGCAGAAGAGATCCAGCAGCATCTTTCTGCACTGCCACTTCGCCTGTGGGAGCAGAGTCCAATCATTCGTGCACTGAAAACTGGGCAGCCGGACGGCCTGGAGCAGGCATCAAGGATGTCTTCAAATGCCCTTTGAGGTGGGAAAGCAAGGAGTGAGAGCAATACAGGTGGCACCGTTGCGAAGCTTACCATGCGCAGAAGAGGTCCAGCAGCACCTTTCATTCTTGGCCCTTTCCCTGCGGCAGCAGAGTGCAATCATTCGTGCACTGCAAACTGGCCAGCCGGACGGCCTGGAGCCGGCATCAAGAATGTATTCAAATGCCCTTTGAGGTGGGAAAGCAAGGAGTGAGAGAAATACAGGTGGCACCGTTGCGAAGCTTACCGTATGCAGAAGAGATCCAGCAGCATGTTTCATTCCTGGCTCTTCGCCTGTGGCAGGAGAGTAAAATCATTCGTGCACTGAAAACTGGACAGCCGGCCAGCCTGGAGCAGGCAACAAGGATGTATTCAAATGCCCTTTGAGGTGGGAAAGCAAGGAGTGAGAGCAATACAGGTGGCACCGTTGCGAAGCTTACCATGTGCAGAAGAGGTCCAGCAGCACCTTTCATTCCTGGCCCTTTCCTTGGGGCAGCAGAGTCCAATCATTCGTGCACTGAAAACTGCGTAGCCGGACGGCCTGGAGCAGGCATCAGGGATGTATTCAAATGCACTTTGAGGTGGGATAGCAAGGAGTGAGAGCAATACAGGTGGCACCGTTGCGAAGCTTGCCATACGCAGAAGAGATCCAGCAGCATCTTTCAGTCCTGGCTCTTCGCCTGTGGGAGCAGAGTCCAATCATTCGTGCACAGAAAACTGGGCAGCCGGACGGCTTGGAGCAGGCATCAAGGATGTATTCAAATGCCCTTTGAGGTGGGAAAGCAAGGAGTGAGAGCAATACAGGTGGCACCTTTGCGAAGCTTACCATGTGTAGAAGAGGTCCAGCAGCACCTTTCATTCCTGGCCCTTTCCCTGTGGAAGCAGAGTCCAATCATTCGTGCACTGAAAACTGGGCAGCCGGACGGCCTGGAGCAGGCATCAAGGATGTATTCAAATGCCCTTTGAGGTGGGAAAGCAAGGTGTGACAGCAATACAGGTGGCACTGTTGCGAAGCTTACCATGTGCAGAAGAGATCCAGCAGCACCTTTCATTCCTGGCCCTTTCCCTGTGGAAGCAGAGTCCAATCATTCGTGCACTGAAAACTGGACAGCCGGACGGCCTGGAGAAGGCATCAGGGATGTATTCAAATGCCCTTTGAGGTGGGAAAGGAAGGAGTGAGAGCAATACAGGTGGCACCGTTGCGAAGCTTACCATATGCAGAAGAGATTCAGCAGCATCTTTCAGTCCTGGCCCTTTCCCTGTGGGAGCAGAGGTCAATCATTCGTGCACAGAAAACTGGGCAGCCGGACGGCTTGGAGCAGGCATCAAGGATGTATTCAAATGCCCTTTGAGGTGGGAAAGCAAGGAGTGAGAGCAATACAGGTGGCACCGTTGCGAAGCTTACCGTGTGCAGAACAGATCCAGCAGCAAGTTTCAGCACTAGCTGTTTGCCTGTGGGAGCAGTGTCCAATCATTCGTGCACTGAAAACTGGGCAGCCGGACGGCCTGGAGCAGGCATCAAGGATGTATTCAAATGCACTTTGAGGTGGGAAATCAAGGAGTGAGAGCAATACAGGTGGCACCTGTTCGAAGCCTACCATGTGCAGAATAGATCCAGCAGCATCTTTCAGTCCTGGCTCTTCGCCTGTGGCAGCACAGTCCAATCATTCGTGCAGTGAAAACTGGGCAGCCGGATGGCCTGGAGCAGGCATCAAGGATGTATTCAAATGCACTTTGAGGTAGGAAAGCAAGGAGTGAGAGCAATACAGGTTGCACCATTGCGAAACTTACCATGTGGAGAAGAGATCCAGGAGCATCTTTCAGTCCTGGCACTTCGAGTGTGGGAGCAGAGTCCAATCATTCGTGCACTGAAAACTGGGCAGCCGGACGGCCTGGAGCAGGCATCAAGGATGTATTCAAATGCCCTTTGAGGTGGGAAAGCAAGGAGTGAGAGCAATACAGGTGGCACTGTTGCGAAGCTTATCGTGTGCAGAACACATCCAGCAGGATGTTTCAGTCCTGGCTCTTCGCCTGTGGCAGCAATGCCCAGTCATTCGTGCCCTGAAAACTAGGCAGCCGGACGGCCTGGAGCAGGCATCAAGGATGTATTCAAATGCACTTTGAGGTGGGAAAGCAAGGAGTGAGAGCAATACAGGTGGCACTGTTGCGAAGCTTACCGTGTGCAGAAGAGATCCTGCAAGATGTTTCAGTCCTGGCTCTTCGCCTGTGGCAGCAGAGTCCAGTCATTCGTGCCCTGAAAACTAGGCAGCCGGACGGCCTGGAGCAGGCATCAAGGATGTATTCAAATGCACTTTGAGGTGGGAAAGCAAGGAGTGAGAGCAATACAGGTGGCACCGTTGCGAAGCTTGCCATACGCAGAAGAGATCCAGCAGCATATTTCAGTCCTGGCTCTTCGCCTGTGGGAGCAGAGTCCAATCATTCGTGCACAGAAAACTGGGCAGACGGACGGCCTGCATCAGGCATCAAGGATGTATTCAAATGCACTTTCAGGAGGGAAACAAGGAGTGAGACCAATGTAGGGGGCACCGTTGCGAAGCTTACCATGTGCAGAAGAGGTCCAGCAGCACCTTTCATTCCTGGCCCTTTCCCTGTAGAAGCAGAGTGCAATCATTCGTGCACTGAAAACTGGGCAGCCGGACGGCATGGAGCAGGCATCAAGGATGTATTCAAATGCACTTTGAGGTCGGAAAAAAGGAGTGAGAGCGATACAGGTGGCGCCTGTTCGAAGCTTATCATGCGGAACAGATCCAGCAGGATGTTTCAGTCCTGGCTCTCCGCCTGTGGCAGCAGAGTCCAATCATTCGTGCCCTGAAACTTGGGCAGCTGGCCAGCCTGGAGCAGGCATCAAGGATGTATTCAAATGCACTTTGAGGTGGGAAAGCAAGGAGTGAGAGCAATACAGGTGGCACCGTTGCAAAGCTTGCTGTGTGCAGAAGAGTTCCAGCAGCATCTTTCAGTCCTGGCTCTTCGCCTGTGAGAGCACAGTCCAATCATTCGTGCACTGAAAACTGGGCAGCCGGACGGCCTGGAGCAGGCATCAAGGATGTCTTCAAATGCCCTTTGAGGTGGGAAAGCAAGGAGTGAGAGCAATACAGGTGGCACCGTTGCGAATCTTACCATGCGCAGAAGAGGTCCTGGAGCACCATTCTTTCTTGGCATTTTCCCTGCGGCAGCAGAGTGCAATCATTCGTGCACTGAAAACTGGGCAGCCGGACGGCCAGGAGCAGGCATCAAGAATGTATTGAAATGACCTTTGAGGTGGGAAAGCAAGGAGTCAGAGAAATACAGGTGGCACTGTTGCAAATCTTTCTGCGTGCAGAATAGATCCAGCAGCATGTTTCAGCACTGGCTCTTTGCTTGTGGCAGCAGAGTCCAATCATTCGTGCACTGAAAACAGGGCAGCCGGACGGCCTGGAGCAGGCATCAGGGATGTATTCAAATGCACTTTGAGGTGGGAAAGCAAGGAGTGAGAGCAATACAGGTGGCACCGTTGCGAAGCTTACCATGTGCAGACGAGATCCAGCCGCATCTTTCAGTCCTGGCTCTTCGCCTGCGAGAGCACAGTCCAATCATTCGTGCACTGAAAACTGGGCAGCCGGACGGCCTGGAGCAGGCATCAAGGATGTATTCAAATGCCCTTTGAGGTGGGAAAGCAAGGAGTGAGAGCAATACAGGTGGCACCGTTGCGAAGCTTACCATGTGCAGAAGAGATCCAGCAGCATCTTTCTGCACTGCCACTTCGCCTGTGGGAGCAGAGTCCAATCATTCGTGCACTGAAAACTGGGCAGCCGGACGGCCTGGAGCAGGCATCAAGGATGTCTTCAAATGCCCTTTGAGGTGGGAAAGCAAGGAGTGAGAGCAATACAGGTGGCACCGTTGCGAAGCTTACCATGCGCAGAAGAGGTCCAGCAGCACCTTTCATTCTTGGCCCTTTCCCTGCGGCAGCAGAGTGCAATCATTCGTGCACTGCAAACTGGCCAGCCGGACGGCCTGGAGCCGGCATCAAGAATGTATTCAAATGCCCTTTGAGGTGGGAAAGCAAGGAGTGAGAGAAATACAGGTGGCACCGTTGCGAAGCTTACCGTATGCAGAAGAGATCCAGCAGCATGTTTCATTCCTGGCTCTTCGCCTGTGGCAGGAGAGTAAAATCATTCGTGCACTGAAAACTGGACAGCCGGCCAGCCTGGAGCAGGCAACAAGGATGTATTCAAATGCCCTTTGAGGTGGGAAAGCAAGGAGTGAGAGCAATACAGGTGGCACCGTTGCGAAGCTTACCATGTGCAGAAGAGGTCCAGCAGCACCTTTCATTCCTGGCCCTTTCCTTGGGGCAGCAGAGTCCAATCATTCGTGCACTGAAAACTGCGTAGCCGGACGGCCTGGAGCAGGCATCAGGGATGTATTCAAATGCACTTTGAGGTGGGATAGCAAGGAGTGAGAGCAATACAGGTGGCACCGTTGCGAAGCTTGCCATACGCAGAAGAGATCCAGCAGCATCTTTCAGTCCTGGCTCTTCGCCTGTGGGAGCAGAGTCCAATCATTCGTGCACAGAAAACTGGGCAGCCGGACGGCTTGGAGCAGGCATCAAGGATGTATTCAAATGCCCTTTGAGGTGGGAAAGCAAGGAGTGAGAGCAATACAGGTGGCACCTTTGCGAAGCTTACCATGTGTAGAAGAGGTCCAGCAGCACCTTTCATTCCTGGCCCTTTCCCTGTGGAAGCAGAGTCCAATCATTCGTGCACTGAAAACTGGGCAGCCGGACGGCCTGGAGCAGGCATCAAGGATGTATTCAAATGCCCTTTGAGGTGGGAAAGCAAGGTGTGACAGCAATACAGGTGGCACTGTTGCGAAGCTTACCATGTGCAGAAGAGATCCAGCAGCACCTTTCATTCCTGGCCCTTTCCCTGTGGAAGCAGAGTCCAATCATTCGTGCACTGAAAACTGGACAGCCGGACGGCCTGGAGAAGGCATCAGGGATGTATTCAAATGCCCTTTGAGGTGGGAAAGGAAGGAGTGAGAGCAATACAGGTGGCACCGTTGCGAAGCTTACCATATGCAGAAGAGATTCAGCAGCATCTTTCAGTCCTGGCCCTTTCCCTGTGGGAGCAGAGGTCAATCATTCGTGCACAGAAAACTGGGCAGCCGGACGGCTTGGAGCAGGCATCAAGGATGTATTCAAATGCCCTTTGAGGTGGGAAAGCAAGGAGTGAGAGCAATACAGGTGGCACCGTTGCGAAGCTTACCGTGTGCAGAACAGATCCAGCAGCAAGTTTCAGCACTAGCTGTTTGCCTGTGGGAGCAGTGTCCAATCATTCGTGCACTGAAAACTGGGCAGCCGGACGGCCTGGAGCAGGCATCAAGGATGTATTCAAATGCACTTTGAGGTGGGAAATCAAGGAGTGAGAGCAATACAGGTGGCACCTGTTCGAAGCCTACCATGTGCAGAATAGATCCAGCAGCATCTTTCAGTCCTGGCTCTTCGCCTGTGGCAGCACAGTCCAATCATTCGTGCAGTGAAAACTGGGCAGCCGGATGGCCTGGAGCAGGCATCAAGGATGTATTCAAATGCACTTTGAGGTAGGAAAGCAAGGAGTGAGAGCAATACAGGTTGCACCATTGCGAAACTTACCATGTGGAGAAGAGATCCAGGAGCATCTTTCAGTCCTGGCACTTCGAGTGTGGGAGCAGAGTCCAATCATTCGTGCACTGAAAACTGGGCAGCCGGACGGCCTGGAGCAGGCATCAAGGATGTATTCAAATGCCCTTTGAGGTGGGAAAGCAAGGAGTGAGAGCAATACAGGTGGCACTGTTGCGAAGCTTATCGTGTGCAGAACACATCCAGCAGGATGTTTCAGTCCTGGCTCTTCGCCTGTGGCAGCAATGCCCAGTCATTCGTGCCCTGAAAACTAGGCAGCCGGACGGCCTGGAGCAGGCATCAAGGATGTATTCAAATGCACTTTGAGGTGGGAAAGCAAGGAGTGAGAGCAATACAGGTGGCACTGTTGCGAAGCTTACCGTGTGCAGAAGAGATCCTGCAAGATGTTTCAGTCCTGGCTCTTCGCCTGTGGCAGCAGAGTCCAGTCATTCGTGCCCTGAAAACTAGGCAGCCGGACGGCCTGGAGCAGGCATCAAGGATGTATTCAAATGCACTTTGAGGTGGGAAAGCAAGGAGTGAGAGCAATACAGGTGGCACCGTTGCGAAGCTTGCCATACGCAGAAGAGATCCAGCAGCATATTTCAGTCCTGGCTCTTCGCCTGTGGGAGCAGAGTCCAATCATTCGTGCACAGAAAACTGGGCAGCCGGATGGCCTGCAGCAGGCATCAAGGATGTATTCAAATGCCCTTTGAGGTGGGAAAGCAAGGAGTGAGAGCAATACAGGTGGCACCGTTGCGAAGCTTACCGTGTGCAGAACAGGTCCAGCAGGATGTTTCAGTCCTGGCTCTTCGCCTGTGGCAGCAGAGTCCAATCATTCGTGCCCTGAAAACTGGGCAGCCGGACGGCCTGGAGCAGGCATCAAGGATGTATTCAAATGCCCTTTGAGGTGGGAAAGCAAGGAGTGAGAGCAATACAGGTGGCACTGTTGCGAAGCTTGCCGTGTGCAGAACAGATCCAGCAGGATGTTTCATTCCTGGCTCTTCGCCTGTGGGAGCAGAGTGCAATCATTCATGCACAGAAAACTGGGCAGCCGGACTGCTTGGAGCAGGCATCAAGGATGTATTCAAATGCCCTTTGAGGTGGGAAAGCAAGGAGTGAGAGCAATACAGGAGGCACTGTTGCGAAGCTTACCGTGTGCAGAAGACATCCAGAAGCATCTTTCAGTCCTGGCTCTTCGCCTGTGGCAGCAGAGTCCAGTCATTCATGCCCTGAAAACTAGGCAGCCGGACGGCCTGGATCAGGCATCAAAGATGTATTCAAATGCACTCTGAGGTGGGAAAGCAAGGAGTGAGAGCAATACAGGTGGCACTGTTGCGAAGCTTACCGTGTGCAGAACAGATCCAGCATCATGTTTCAACACTGCCTCTTCGCCTGTGGCAGCAGAGTCCAATCATTCGTGCCCTTAAAACTGGGCTGCCGGACGTCCTGGAGCAGGCAACAAGGATGTATTCAAATGCACTTTGAGGTGGGAAACAAGGAGTGAGAGCAATACAGGTGGCACCGTTGCGAAGCTTGCCATATGCAGAAGAGATCCAGCAGCATCTTTCAGTCCTGGCTCTTCGCCTGTGGGAGTAGAGTCCAATCATTCGTGCACAGAAAACTGGGCAGCTGGACAGCTTGGAGCAGGCATCAAGGATGTATTCAAATGCACTTTGAGGTGGGAAAGCAAGGAGTGAGAGCAATACAGGTGGCACCGTTGCGAAGTTTACCATGTGCAGAAGAGGTCCAGCAGCACCTTTCATTCCTGGCCCTTTCCCTGTGGAAGCAGAGTGCAATCATTCGTGCACTGAAAACTGGGCAGCCGGACGGCCTGTAGCAGGCATCAAGGATGTCTTCAAATGCCCTTTGAGGTGGGAAAGCAAGGAGTGAGAGCAATACAGGTGGCACCGTTGCAAATCTTTCTGTGTGCAGAAGAGATCCAGCAGCATGTTGCAGCACTGGCTGTTTGCCTGTGGCAGCAGAGTCCAATCATTCATGCACTGAAAACTGGGTAGCCGGACGGCCTGGAGCAGGCATCAAGGATGTATTCAAATGCACTTTGAGGTGGGAAACAAGGAGTGAGAGCGATACAGGTGGCACCTTTTCGAAGCTTACCATGTGGAGAAGAGATCCAGCAGCATCTTTCAGTCCTGGCTCTTCGCCTGTGGCAGCACAGTCCAATCATTCGTGCACTGAAAACTGGGCAGCCGGATGGCCTGGAGCAGGCATCAAGGATGTAATCAAATGCCCTTTGAGGTGGGAAAGCAAGGAGTGAGAGCAATACAGGAGGCACCGTTGCGAAGCTTACCATGTGCAGAAGAGGTCCAGCAGCATCTTTCAGTCCTGGCTGTTCGCCTGTGGGAGCAGAGTCCAATCATTCGTGCACAGAAAACTGGGCAGCCGGACGGCCTGGAGCAGGCATCATGGCTGTATTCAAATGCACTTTGAGGTGGGAAACAAGGAGTGAGAGCGATACAGGTGGCACCTTTTCGAAGCTTACCATGTGGAGAAGAGATCCAGCAGCATCTTTCAGTCCTGGCTCTTCGCCTGTGGCAGCACAGTCCACTCATTCGTGCACAGAAAACTGGGCAGCCGGAAGGCCTGGAGCAGGCATCAAGGATGTAATCAAATGCCCTTTGAGGTGGGAAAGCAAGGAGTGAGAGCAATACAGGTGGCACTGTTTCAAAGCTTACCGTGTGCAGGAGAGGTCCAGGAGCATCTTTCAGTACCGGCTCTTTGCCTGTCGCAGGAGAGTCCACTCATTCGTGCACTGAAAACTGCACAGCCGGACGGCCTGGAGCAGGCATCATGGATGTATTCAAATGCACTTTGAGGTGGGAAAGCAAGGAGTGAGAGCAATACTGGTGGCACCGTTGCGAAGCTTACCATGTGCAGAGGAGGTCCAGCAGCATCTTTCATTCCTGGCTCTTCGCCTGTGGCAGCAGAGTCCAATCATTCATGCACTGAAAACTGGGCAGCCGGACGGCCTGGAGCAGGCATCAAGGATGTATTCAAATGCACTTTGAGGTGGGATAAGCGAGGAGTGAGAGCGATACAGGTGGCGCCTTTTCGAAGCTTACCATGTGGAGAAGAGATCCAGCAGCATCTTTCAGTCCTGGCTCTTCGCCTGTGGCAGCACAGTCCAATCATTCGTGCACTGAAAACTGGGCAGCCGGATGGCCTGGAGCAGGCATCAAGGATGTAATCAAATGCCCTTTGAGGTGGGAAAGCAAGGAGTGAGAGCAATACAGGTGGCACCGTTGCGAAGCTTACCATGTGCAGAAGAGGTCCAGCAGCATCTTTCATTCCTGGCTCTTCGCCTGTGGGAGCAGAGTCCAATCATTCGTGCACAGAAAACTGGGCAGCCGGACTGCCTGGAGCAGGCATCATGGCTGTATTCAAATGCACTTTGAGGTGGGAAACAAGGAGTGAGAGCGATACAGGTGGCACGTTTTCGAAGCTTACCATGTGGAGAAGAGATCCAGCAGCATCTTTCAGTCCTGGCTCTTCGCCTGTGGCAGCACAGTCCACTCATTCGTGCCCTGAAACCAGGGCAGCTGGCCAGCCTGGAGCAGGCATCAAGGATGTCTTCAAATGCCCTTTGAGGTGGGAAAGCAAGGTGTGAGAGCAATACAGGTGGCACCGTTTCAAAGCTTTCCATGTGCAGAAGAGTTCCAGCAGCATCTTTCAGTCCTGGCTCTTCGCCTGCGGCAGCAGAGTCCAATCATTCGTGCACTGAAAACTGGGCAGCCGGATAGCCTAGAGCAGGCATCAAGGATGTAATCAAATGCCCTTTGAGGTGGGAAAGCAAGGAGTGAGAGCAATACAGGTGGCACCGTTGCAAAGCTTACCGTGTGCAGTACAGATCCAGCAGCATGTTTCAGCACTGCCTCTTCGCTTGTGGCAGCAGAGTGCAATCATTCCTGCACTGAAAACTGGGCAGCCAGAGGGCCTGGAGCAGGCATCAAGGATGTATTCAAATGCACTTTGAGGTGGGAAACAAGGAGTGAGACCAATGCAGGTGGCACAGTTGCGAAGCTTACCATGTGCAGAAGAGGTCCAGCAGCACCTTTCATTCCTGGCCCTTTCCCTGTGGAAGCAGTGTGCAATCATTTGTGCACTGAAAACTGGGCAGCCGGACGGGCTGGAGCAGGCATCAAGGATGTATTCAAATGCCCTTCGTGGTGGGAAAGCAAGGAGTGAGAGCAATACAGGTGGCACCGTTGCGAAGCTTACCATGTGCAGAAGAGGTCCAGCAGCATCTTTCATTCCTGGCCCTTCGCCTGTGGCAGCAGAGTCCAATCATTCGTGCACTGAAAACTGGGCAGCCGGACGGCCTGGAGCAGGCATCAGGGATGTATTCAAATGCACTTTGAGGTGGGAAAGCAAGGAGTGAGAGCAATACAGGTGGCACTGTTTCAAAGCTTACCGTGTGCAGGAGAGGTCCAGGAGCATCTTTCATTCCTGGCTCTTCGCCTGTGGCAGGAGAGTAAAATCATTCGTGCCCTGAAAACTGGACAGCCGGCCAGCCTGGAGCAGGCAACAAGGATGTATTCAAATGTACTTTGAGGTGGGAAAGCAAAGAGTGAGAGCAATACCGGTGGCACCGTTGCGAGGCTTACCGTGTGCAGAAGAGATCTAGCAGCATGTTTCAGCACTGGGTGGTTGCCTGTGGCAGCAGAGTCCAATCATTCTTGCACTGAAAACTGGGCAGCCGGACGGCCTGGAGCAGGCATCAGGGATGTATTCAAATGCACTTTGAGGTGGGAAAGCAAGGAGTGAGAGCAATACAGGTGGCACCGTTGCAAATCTCTCTGTGTGCAGAAGAGATCCAGCAGCATGTTTCAGCACTGCCTCTTCGCCTGTGGCAGCAGAGCCCAATCATTCGTGCACAGAAAACTGGGCAGCCGGACTGCCTGGAGCAGGCATCAAGGATGTATTCAAATGCACTTTGAGGTGGGAAAGCAAGGAGTGAGAGCAATACAGGTGGCACCGTTGCGAAGCTTACCGTATGCAGAAGAGATCCAGCAGCATGTTTCAGCACTGGCTCTTCGCCTGTGGCAGGAGAGTAAAATCATTCGTGCACTGAAAACTGGGCAGCCGGACGGCCTGGAGCAGGCATCATGGATGTATTCAAATGCACTTTGAGGTGGGAAAGCAAGGAGTGAGAACAATACAGGTGGCATTGTTTCAAAGCTTCCTGTGTGCAGGAGAGGTCCAGCAGCATCTTTCAGTCCTGGCCCTTTGCCTCTCGCAGGAGAGTCCAATCATTCGTGCACTGAGAACTGGGCAGCCTTATGGTCTGGAGCAGGCATCAAGGATGTATTCAAATGCACTTTGAGGTGGGAAAGCAAGGAGTGAGAGCAATACAGGTGGCACTGTTGCGAAGCTTATCGTGTGCAGAACAGAATCAGCAGGATGTTTCAGTCCTGGCTCTTCGCCTGTGGCAGCAGAGTCCAATCATTCGTGCACTGAAAACTGGGCAGCCTGACGGCCTGGAGCAGGCATCAGGGATGTATTCAAATGCACTTTGAGGTGGGAAAGCAAGGAGTGAGAGCAATACAGGTGGCACCGTTGCAAAGCTTACCATGTGCAGAAGAGGTCCAGCAGAATCTTTCAGTCCTGGCTCTTCGCCTGTGGGAGCAGAGTCCAATCATTCGTGCACAGAAAACTGGGCAGACGGACGGCCTGCAGCAGGCATCAAGGATGTATTCAAATGCACTTTGAGGTCGGAAACAAGGACTGAGAGCGATACAGGTGGCGCCTGTTCGAAGCTTACCATGTGGAGAAGAGATCCAGCAGGATGTTTCAGTCCTGGCTCTTCGCGTGTGGCAGCAGAGTCCAATCATTCGTGCCCTGAAAACTGGGCAGCTGGCCAGCCTGGAGCAGGCATCAAGGATGTCTTCAAATGCCCTTTGAGGTGGGAAAGCGAGGAGTGAGAGCAATACAGGTGGCACCGTTTCAAAGCTTTCAGTGTGCAGAAGAGGTCCAGCAGCATCTTTCAGTCCTGGCTCTTCGCCTATGGCAGCAGAGTCGAATAATTCGTGCACTGAAAACTGGGCAGCCGGACGGCCTGGAGCAGGCATCAGGGATGTATTCAAATGCCCTTTGAGGTGGGAAAGCAAGGAGTGAGAGCAATACAGGTGGCACCGTTGCGAAGCTTACCACGTGCAGAAGAGATCCAGCAGCATCTTTCAGCCCAGGCTCTTCGCCTGTGGGAGCACAGTCCAATCATTAATGCACAGAAAACTGGGCAGCCGGACGGCCTGGAGCAGGCATCAAGGATGTAATCAAATGCCTTTTGAGGTGGGAAAGCAAGGAGTGAGAGCAATACAGGTGGCACCGTTGCGAAGCTTACCATATGCAGAAGAGATCCAGCAGCATGTTTCATTCCTGGCTCTTCGCCTGTGGCAGGAGAGTAAAATCATTCGTGCACTGAAAACTGGGCAACCGGACGGCCTGGAGCAGGCATCAAGGATGTATTCAAATGCCTTTTGAGGTGGGAAAGCAAGGAGTGAGAGCAATACAGGTGGCACCGTTGCGAAGATTACCATGCGCAGAAGAGATCCAGCAGCACCTTTCATTCCTGGCCCTTTCCCTGTGGAAGCAGAGTGAAATCATTCGTGCACTGAAAACTGGGCAGCCGGACGGCCTGGAGCAGGCATCTAGGATGTATTCAAATGCCCTTTGAGGTGGGAAAGCAAGGAGTGAGAGCAATACAGATGGCACCGTTGCGAGGCTTACCGTGTGCAGAACAGATCTAGCAGCATGTTTCAGCACTGGCTGTTTGCCTGTGGCAGCAGAGTCCAATCATTCGTGCCCTGAAAACTGGGCAGCCGGACGGCCTGGAGCAGGCATCAATGATGTATTCAAATGCACTTTGAGGTGGGAAAGGAAGGAGTGAGAGCAATACAGGTGGCACCGTTGCGAAGTTTACCGTGTGCAGAAGAGATCCAGCAGCATGTTTCAGTCCTGGCTCTTCTCCTGTGGGAGCAGAGTCCAATCATTCGTGCACAGAAAACTGGGCAGCCAGACGGCCTGGAGCAGGCATCAAGGATATAATCAAATGCCCTTTGAGGTGGGAAACAAGGAGTGAGACCAGTGCAGGTGGCACCGTTGCGAAGCTTACCATGTGCAGAAGAGGTCCAGCAGCACCTTTCATTCCGGGCCCTTTCCCTGTGGAAGCAGAGTCCAATCATTCGTGCACTGAAAACTGGGCAGCCGGACGGCCTGGAGCAGGCATCAAGGATGTATTCAAATGCCCTTTGAGGTGGGAAAGCAAGGAGTGAGAGCAATACAGGTGGCACCGTTGCGAAGCTTACCGTATGCAGAAGAGATCCAGCAGCATGTTTCATTCCTGGCTCTTCGCCTGTGGCAGGAGAGTAAAATCATTCGTGCACTGAAAACTGGACAGCCGGCCAGCCTGGAGCAGGCAACAAGGATGTATTCAAATGTACTTTGAGGTGGGAAAGCAAGGAGTGAGAGCAATACAGGTGGCACCGTTGCGAGGCTTACCGTGTGCAGAACAGATCTATCAGCATGTTTCAGCACTGGCTGTTTGCCTGTGGCAGCAGAGTCCAATCATTCGTGCCCTGAAAACTGGGCAGCCGGACGGCCTGAAGCAGGCATCAAGGATGTATTCAAATGCACTTTGAGTTGGGAAAGAAGGAGTGAGAGCAATACAGGTGGCACCTTTGCGAAGCTTACCATGTGCAGAAGAGATCCAGCAGCATCTTTCATTCCTGGCTCTTCGCCTGTGGGAGCAGAGTTCAATCATTCGTGCAGAGAAAACTGGGCAGCCGGACGGCCTGGAGCAGGCATCAAGGATGTATTCAAATGCCCTTTGAGGTGGGAAAGCAAGGAGTGAGAGCAATACAGGAGGCACCGTTGCGAAGCTTACCATGTGCAGAGGAGGTCCATCAGCATCTTTCATTCCTGGCTCTTCGCCTGTGGAAGCAGAGTCCAATCATTCGTGCACTGAAAACTAGGCAGGTGGACGGCCTGGAGCAGGCATCATGTATGTATTCAAATGCCCTTTGAGGTGGGAAAGCAAGGAGTGAGAGCAATACAGGTGCCATTGTTTCAAAGCTTACCTTGTGCAGGAGAGGTCCAGCAGCATCTTTCAGTCCTGGCCCTTTGCCTGTCGCAGGAGAGTCCAATCATTCGTGCCCTGAAAACTGGGCAGCCGGATGGTCTGGAGCAGGCATCAAGGGTGTATTCAAATGCCCTTTGAGGTGGGAAAGCAAGGAGTGAGAGCAATACAAGTGGCACTGTTGCGAAGCTTATCGTGTGCAGAACAGATCCAGCAGGATGTTTCAGTCCTGGCTCTTCGCCTGTGGCAGCAGAGTTCAGGCATTCGTGCCCTGAAAACTAGGCAGCCGGATGGCCAGGAGCAGGCATCAAGGATGTATTCAAATGCACTTTGAGGTGGGAAAGCAAGGAGTGAGAGCAATACAGGTGGCACTGTTGCGAAGCTTACCGTGTGCAGAACAGATCCAGCAGCATGTTTCAGCACTGCCTCTTCGCCTCTGGCAGCTGAGTCCAATCATTCGTGCCCAGAAAACTGGGCAGCCGGATGGCCGGGAGCAGGCATCAAGGATGTATTCAAATGCACTTTGAGGTGGGAAAGCAAGGAGTGAGAGCAATACAGGTGGCACCTTTGCGAAGCTTACCGTGTGCAGAATAGATCCAGCAGCATCTTTCATTCCTGGCTCTTCGCCTGTGGCAGCACATTCCAATCATTCGTGTACTGTAAACTGGGCAGCCGGATGGCCTGGAGCAGGCATCAAGGATGTATTCAAATGCACTTTGAGGTGGGAAAGCAAGGAGTGAGAGCAATACAGGTGGCACCTTTGCGAAGCTTAACCATGTGCAGAAGAGATCCAGCAGCATCTTTCATTCCTGGCTCTTTGCCTGTGGGAGCAGAGTCCAATCATTCGTGCACAGAAAACTGGGCAGCCGGACGGCCTGGAGCAGGCATCAAGGATGTATTCAAATGCACTTTGAGGTGGGAAAGCAAGGAGGGAGAGCAATACAGGTGGCACTGTTGCGAGGCTTACCGTGTGCAGAACAGATCTAGCAGCATGTTTCAGCACTGGCTGTTTGCCTGTGGCAGCAGAGTCCAATCATTCGTGCACTGAAAACTGGGCAGCCGGACGTCCTGGAGCAGGCATCAAGGATGTATTCAAATGCACTCTGAGGTGGGAAAGCAAGGAGTGAGAGCAATACAGGTGGAACCTTTGCGAAGCTTACAATGCGCAAAATAGATCCAGCAGCATCTTTCATTCCTGGCTCTTCGCCTGTGGCAGCACAGTCCAATCATTCGTGCACTGAAAACTGGGCAGCCGGACAGCCTGGAGCAAGCATCAGGGATGTATTCAAATGCACTTTGAGGTGGGAAAGCAAGGAGTGAGAGCAATACAGGTGGCACCGTTGCGAAGCTTGCCATATGCAGAAGAGATCCAGCAGCATGTTTCAGCACTGCCTCTTTGCCTGTGGGAGCAGAGTTCAATCACTCGTGCCCTGAAAACTGGGCAGCAGGACGGCCTGGAGCAGGCAACAAGGATGTATTCAAATGCACTTTCAGGAGGGAAACAAGGAGTGAGACCAATGTAGGGGGCACCGTTGCGAAGCTTACCATGTGCAGAAGAGGTCCAGCAGCACCTTTCATTCCTGGCCCTTTCCCTGTGGAAGCAGAGTGCAATCATTCGTGCACTGAAAACTGGGCAGCCGGACGGCATGGAGCAGGCATCAAGGATGTATTCAAATGCACTTTGAGGTCGGAAAAAAGGAGTGAGAGCGATACAGGTGGCGCCTGTTCGAAGCTTATCATGCGGAACAGATCCAGCAGGATGTTTCAGTCCTGGCTCTCCGCCTGTGGCAGCAGAGTCCAATCATTCGTGTCCTGAAACTTGGGCAGCTGGCCAGCCTGGAGCAGGCATCAAGGATGTATTCAAATGCACTTTGAGGTGGGAAAGCAAGGAGTGAGAGCAATACAGGTGGCACCGTTGCAAAGCTTGCTGTGTGCAGAAGAGTTCCAGCAGCATCTTTCAGTCCTGGCTCTTCGCCTGTGAGAGCACAGTCCAATCATTCGTGCACTGAAAACTGGGCAGCCGGACGGCCTGGAGCAGGCATCAAGGATGTCTTCAAATGCCCTTTGAGGTGGGAAAGCAAGGAGTGAGAGCAATACAGGTGGCACCGTTGCGAATCTTACCATGCGCAGAAGAGGTCCTGGAGCACCATTCTTTCTTGGCATTTTCCCTGCGGCAGCAGAGTGCAATCATTCGTGCACTGAAAACTGGGCAGCCGGACGGCCAGGAGCAGGCATCAAGAATGTATTGAAATGCCCTTTGAGGTGGGAAAGCAAGGAGTCAGAGAAATACAGGTGGCACTGTTGCAAATCTTTCTGCGTGCAGAATAGATCCAGCAGCATGTTTCAGCACTGGCTCTTTGCTTGTGGCAGCAGAGTCCAATCATTCGTGCACTGAAAACAGGGCAGCCGGACGGCCTGGAGCAGGCATCAGGGATGTATTCAAATGCACTTTGAGGTGGGAAAGCAAGGAGTGAGAGCAATACAGGTGGCACCGTTGCGAAGCTTACCATGTGCAGACGAGATCCAGCCGCATCTTTCAGTCCTGGCTCTTCGCCTGCGAGAGCACAGTCCAATCATTCGTGCACTGAAAACTGGGCAGCCGGACGGCCTGGAGCAGGCATCAAGGATGTATTCAAATGCCCTTTGAGGTGGGAAAGCAAGGAGTGAGAGCAATACAGGTGGCACCGTTGCGAAGCTTACCATGTGCAGAAGAGATCCAGCAGCATCTTTCTGCACTGCCACTTCGCCTGTGGGAGCAGAGTCCAATCATTCGTGCACTGAAAACTGGGCAGCCGGACGGCCTGGAGCAGGCATCAAGGATGTCTTCAAATGCCCTTTGAGGTGGGAAAGCAAGGAGTGAGAGCAATACAGGTGGCACCGTTGCGAAGCTTACCATGCGCAGAAGAGGTCCAGCAGCACCTTTCATTCTTGGCCCTTTCCCTGCGGCAGCAGAGTGCAATCATTCGTGCACTGCAAACTGGCCAGCCGGACGGCCTGGAGCCGGCATCAAGAATGTATTCAAATGCCCTTTGAGGTGGGAAAGCAAGGAGTGAGAGAAATACAGGTGGCACCGTTGCGAAGCTTACCGTATGCAGAAGAGATCCAGCAGCATGTTTCATTCCAGGCTCTTCGCCTGTGGCAGGAGAGTAAAATCATTCGTGCACTGAAAACTGGACAGCCGGCCAGCCTGGAGCAGGCAACAAGGATGTATTCAAATGCCCTTTGAGGTGGGAAAGCAAGGAGTGAGAGCAATACAGGTGGCACCGTTGCGAAGCTTACCATGTGCAGAAGAGGTCCAGCAGCACCTTTCATTCCTGGCCCTTTCCTTGGGGCAGCAGAGTCCAATCATTCGTGCACTGAAAACTGCGTAGCCGGACGGCCTGGAGCAGGCATCAGGGATGTATTCAAATGCACTTTGAGGTGGGAAAGCAAGGAGTGAGAGCAATACAGGTGGCACCGTTGCGAAGCTTGCCATACGCAGAAGAGATCCAGCAGCATCTTTCAGTCCTGGCTCTTCGCCTGTGGGAGCAGAGTCCAATCATTCGTGCACAGAAAACTGGGCAGCCGGACGGCTTGGAGCAGGCATCAAGGATGTATTCAAATGCCCTTTGAGGTGGGAAAGCAAGGAGTGAGAGCAATACAGGTGGCACCTTTGCGAAGCTTACCATGTGTAGAAGAGGTCCAGCAGCACCTTTCATTCCTGGCCCTTTCCCTGTGGAAGCAGAGTCCAATCATTCGTGCACTGAAAACTGGGCAGCCGGACGGCCTGGAGCAGGCATCAAGGATGTATTCAAATGCCCTTTGAGGTGGGAAAGCAAGGTGTGACAGCAATACAGGTGGCACTGTTGCGAAGCTTACCATGTGCAGAAGAGATCCAGCAGCACCTTTCATTCCTGGCCCTTTCCCTGTGGAAGCAGAGTCCAATCATTCGTGCACTGAAAACTGGACAGCCGGACGGCCTGGAGAAGGCATCAGGGATGTATTCAAATGCCCTTTGAGGTGGGAAAGGAAGGAGTGAGAGCAATACAGGTGGCACCGTTGCGAAGCATACCATATGCAGAAGAGATTCAGCGGCATCTTTCAGTCCTGGCCCTTTCCCTGTGGGAGCAGAGGTCAATCATTCGTGCACAGAAAACTGGGCAGCCGGACGGCTTGGAGCAGGCATCAAGGATGTATTCAAATGCCCTTTGAGGTGGGAAAGCAAGGAGTGAGAGCAATACAGGTGGCACCGTTGCGAAGCTTACCGTGTGCAGAACAGATCCAGCAGCAAGTTTCAGCACTAGCTGTTTGCCTGTGGGAGCAGTGTCCAATCATTCGTGCACTGAAAACTGGGCAGCCGGACGGCCTGGAGCAGGCATCAAGGATGTATTCAAATGCACTTTGAGGTGGGAAATCAAGGAGTGAGAGCAATACAGGTGGCACCTGTTCGAAGCCTACCATGTGCAGAATAGATCCAGCAGCATCTTTCAGTCCTGGCTCTTCGCCTGTGGCAGCACAGTCCAATCATTCGTGCAGTGAAAACTGGGCAGCCGGATGGCCTGGAGCAGGCATCAAGGATGTATTCAAATGCACTTTGAGGTAGGAAAGCAAGGAGTGAGAGCAATACAGGTTGCACCATTGCGAAACTTACCATGTGGAGAAGAGATCCAGCAGCATCTTTCAGTCCTGGCACTTCGAGTGTGGGAGCAGAGTCCAATCATTCGTGCACTGAAAACTGGGCAGCCGGACGGCCTGGAGCAGGCATCAAGGATGTATTCAAATGCCCTTTGAGGTGGGAAAGCAAGGAGTGAGAGCAATACAGGTGGCACTGTTGCGAAGCTTATCGTGTGCAGAACACATCGAGCAGGATGTTTCAGTCCTGGCTCTTCGCCTGTGGCAGCAATGCCCAGTCATTCGTGCCCTGAAAACTAGGCAGCCGGACGGCCTGGAGCAGGCATCAAGGATGTATTCAAATGCACTTTGAGGTGGGAAAGCAAGGAGTGAGAGCAATACAGGTGGCACTGTTGCGAAGCTTACCGTGTGCAGAAGAGATCCTGCAAGATGTTTCAGTCCTGGCTCTTCGCCTGTGGCAGCAGAGTCCAGTCATTCGTGCCCTGAAAACTAGGCAGCCGGACGGCCTGGAGCAGGCATCAAGGATGTATTCAAATGCACTTTGAGGTGGGAAAGCAAGGAGTGAGAGCAATACAGGTGGCACCGTTGCGAAGCTTGCCATACGCAGAAGAGATCCAGCAGCATATTTCAGTCCTGGCTCTTCGCCTGTGGGAGCAGAGTCCAATCATTCGTGCACAGAAAACTGGGCAGCCGGATGGCCTGCAGCAGGCATCAAGGATGTATTCAAATGCCCTTTGAGGTGGGAAAGCAAGGAGTGAGAGCAATACAGGTGGCACCGTTGCGAAGCTTACCGTGTGCAGAACAGGTCCAGCAGGATGTTTCAGTCCTGGCTCTTCGCCTGTGGCAGCAGAGTCCAATCATTCGTGCCCTGAAAACTGGGCAGCCGGACGGCCTGGAGCAGGCATCAAGGATGTATTCAAATGCCCTTTGAGGTGGGAAAGCAAGGAGTGAGAGCAATACAGGTGGCACTGTTGCGAAGCTTGCCGTGTGCAGAACAGATCCAGCAGGATGTTTCATTCCTGGCTCTTCGCCTGTGGGAGCAGAGTGCAATCATTCATGCACAGAAAACTGGGCAGCCGGACTGCTTGGAGCAGGCATCAAGGATGTATTCAAATGCCCTTTGAGGTGGGAAAGCAAGGAGTGAGAGCAATACAGGAGGCACTGTTGCGAAGCTTACCGTGTGCAGAAGACATCCAGAAGCATCTTTCAGTCCTGGCTCTTCGCCTGTGGCAGCAGAGTCCAGTCATTCATGCCCTGAAAACTAGGCAGCCGGACGGCCTGGATCAGGCATCAAAGATGTATTCAAATGCACTCTGAGGTGGGAAAGCAAGGAGTGAGAGCAATACAGGTGGCACTGTTGCGAAGCTTACCATGTGCAGAACAGATCCAGCATCATGTTTCAACACTGCCTCTTCGCCTGTGGCAGCAGAGTCCAATCATTCGTGCCCTTAAAACTGGGCTGCCGGACGTCCTGGAGCAGGCAACAAGGATGTATTCAAATGCACTTTGAGGTGGGAAACAAGGAGTGAGAGCAATACAGGTGGCACCGTTGCGAAGCTTGCCATATGCAGAAGAGATCCAGCAGCATCTTTCAGTCCTGGCTCTTCGCCTGTGGGAGTAGAGTCCAATCATTCGTGCACAGAAAACTGGGCAGCTGGACAGCTTGGAGCAGGCATCAAGGATGTATTCAAATGCACTTTGAGGTGGGAAAGCAAGGAGTGAGAGCAATACAGGTGGCACCGTTGCGAAGTTTACCATGTGCAGAAGAGGTCCAGCAGCACCTTTCATTCCTGGCCCTTTCCCTGTGGAAGCAGAGTGCAATCATTCGTGCACTGAAAACTGGGCAGCCGGACGGCCTGTAGCAGGCATCAAGGATGTCTTCAAATGCCCTTTGAGGTGGGAAAGCAAGGAGTGAGAGCAATACAGGTGGCACCGTTGCAAATCTTTCTGTGTGCAGAAGAGATCCAGCAGCATGTTGCAGCACTGGCTGTTTGCCTGTGGCAGCAGAGTCCAATCATTCATGCACTGAAAACTGGGCAGCCGGACGGCCTGGAGCAGGCATCAAGGATGTATTCAAATGCACTTTGAGGTGGGAAACAAGGAGTGAGAGCGATACAGGTGGCACCTTTTCGAAGCTTACCATGTGGAGAAGAGATCCAGCAGCATCTTTCAGTCCTGGCTCTTCGCCTGTGGCAGCACAGTCCAATCATTCGTGCACTGAAAACTGGGCAGCCGGATGGCCTGGAGCAGGCATCAAGGATGTAATCAAATGCCCTTTGAGGTGGGAAAGCAAGGAGTGAGAGCAATACAGGAGGCACCGTTGCGAAGCTTACCATGTGCAGAAGAGGTCCAGCAGCATCTTTCAGTCCTGGCTGTTCGCCTGTGGGAGCAGAGTCCAATCATTCGTGCACAGAAAACTGGGCAGCCGGACGGCCTGGAGCAGGCATCATGGCTGTATTCAAATGCACTTTGAGGTGGGAAACAAGGAGTGAGAGCGATACAGGTGGCACCTTTTAGAAGCTTACCATGTGGAGAAGAGATCCAGCAGCATCTTTCAGTCCTGGCTCTTCGCCTGTGGCAGCACAGTCCACTCATTCGTGCACAGAAAACTGGGCAGCCGGACGGCCTGGAGCAGGCATCAAGGATGTAATCAAATGCCCTTTGAGGTGGGAAAGCAAGGAGTGAGAGCAATACAGGTGGCACTGTTTCAAAGATTACCGTGTGCAGGAGAGGTCCAGGAGCATCTTTCAGTACCGGCTCTTTGCCTGTCGCAGGAGAGTCCACTCATTCGTGCACTGAAAACTGCACAGCCGGACGGCCTGGAGCAGGCATCAAGGATGTATTCAAATGCACTTTGAGGTGGGAAAGCAAGGAGTGAGAGCAATACAGGTGGCACCGTTGCAAATCTTTCTGTGTGCAGAAGAGATCCAGCAGCATGTTGCAGCACTGGCTGTTTGCCTGTGGCAGCAGAGTCCAATCATTCATGCACTGAAAACTGGGCAGCCGGACGGCCTGGAGCAGGCATCAAGGATGTATTCAAATGCACTTTGAGGTGGGAAACAAGGAGTGAGAGCGATACAGGTGGCACCTTTTCGAAGCTTACCATGTGGAGAAGAGATCCAGCAGCATCTTTCAGTCCTGGCTCTTCGCCTGTGGCAGCACAGTCCAATCATTCGTGCACTGAAAACTGGGCAGCCGGATGGCCTGGAGCAGGCATCAAGGATGTAATCAAATGCCCTTTGAGGTGGGAAAGCAAGGAGTGAGAGCAATACAGGAGGCACCGTTGCGAAGCTTACCATGTGCAGAAGAGGTCCAGCAGCATCTTTCAGTCCTGGCTGTTCGCCTGTGGGAGCAGAGTCCAATCATTCGTGCACAGAAAACTGGGCAGCCGGACGGCCTGGAGCAGGCATCATGGCTGTATTCAAATGCACTTTGAGGTGGGAAACAAGGAGTGAGAGCGATACAGGTGGCACCTTTTAGAAGCTTACCATGTGGAGAAGAGATCCAGCAGCATCTTTCAGTCCTGGCTCTTCGCCTGTGGCAGCACAGTCCACTCATTCGTGCACAGAAAACTGGGCAGCCGGACGGCCTGGAGCAGGCATCAAGGATGTAATCAAATGCCCTTTGAGGTGGGAAAGCAAGGAGTGAGAGCAATACAGGTGGCACTGTTTCAAAGCTTACCGTGTGCAGGAGAGGTCCAGGAGCATCTTTCAGTACCGGCTCTTTGCCTGTCGCAGGAGAGTCCACTCATTCGTGCACTGAAAACTGCACAGCCGGACGGCCTGGAGCAGGCATCAAGGATGTATTCAAATGCACTTTGAGGTGGGAAAGCAAGGAGTGAGAGCAATACAGGTGGCACCGTTGCAAATCTTTCTGCGTGCAGAAGAGATCCAGCAGCATGTTGCAGCACTGGCTGTTTGCCTGTGGCAGCAGAGTCCAATCATTCGTGCACTCAAAACTGGGCAGCCGGACGGCCTGGAGCAGGCATTAGGGATGTATTCAAATGCACTTTGAGGTGGGAAAGCAAGGAGTGAGAGCAATACAGGTGGCACCGTTGCGAAGCTTACCATGTGCAGAAGAGATCCAGCAGCATCTTTCAGTCCTGGCTCTTCGCCTGTGGGAGCAGAGTCCAATCATTCGTGCACAGAAAACTGGGCAGCCGGACGGCCTGGAGCAGGCATCAAGGATGTATTCAAATGCACTTTGAGCTCGGAAACAAGGAGTGAGAGCGATACACGTGGCGCCTGTTCGAAGATTACCATGTGGAGAAGAGATCCAGCGGGATGTTTCAGTCCTGGCTGTTTGCCTGTGGCAGCAGAGTGCAATCATTCGTGCACTGAAAACTGGGCAGCCGGCCAGCCTGGAGCAGGCATCATGGATGTATTCAAATGCACTTTGAGGTGGGAAAGCAAGGAGTGAGAGCAATACTGGTGGCACCGTTGCGAAGCTTACCATGTGCAGAGGAGGTCCAGCAGCATCTTTCATTCCTGGCTCTTCGCCTGTGGCAGCAGAGTCCAATCATTCGTGCACTGAAAACTGGGTAGCCGGACGGCCTGGAGCAGGCATCAGGGATGTATTCAAATGCACTTTGAGGTGGGAAAGCAAGGAGTGAGAGCAATACAGGTGGCACCTGTTCGAAGCTTACCATGTGGAGAAGAGATCCAGCAGCATCTTTCAGTCCTCGCTCTTCGCCTGTGGGAGCAGAGTCCAATCATTCGTGCACAGAAAACTGGGCAGCCGGACGGCCTGGAGCAGGCATCAAGGATGTATTCAAATGCCCTTTGAGGTGGGAAAGCAAGGAGTGAGAGCAATAGAGGTGGCACTGTTGCGAAGCTTACCGTGTGCTGAACAGATCGAGCAGCATGTTTCAGCACTGGCTGTTTGCCTGTGGCAGCAGAGTCCAATCATTCGTGCACTGAAAACTGGGCAGCCGGACGGGCTGGAGCAGGCATCAAGGATGTATTCAAATGCCCTTTGAGGTGGGAAACAAGGAGTGAGACCAATGCAGGTGACACCGTTGCGAAGCTTACCATGTGCAGAAGAGGTCCAGCAGCACCTTTCATTCCTGGCCCTTTCCCTGTGGAAGCAGAGTGCAATCAGTCGTGCACTGAAAACTGGGCAGCCGGACGGCCTGGAGCAGGCATAAAGGATGTATTCAAATGCCCTTTGAGGTGGGAAAGCAAGGAGTGAGAGCAATACAGGTGGCACTGTTGCGAAGCTTGCCGTGTGCAGAACAGATCCAGCAGGATGTTTCAGTCCTGGCTCTTCGCCTGTGGCAGCAGAGTCCAGTCATTCGTGCCCTGAAAACTAGGCAGCCGGACGCCTGGAGCAGGCAACAAGGATGTATTCAAATGCACTTTGAGGTGGGAAAGCGAGGAGTGAGAGCAATACAGGTGGCACCGTTGCAAAGCTTACCATGTGCAGAAGAGATCCAGCAGCATCTTTCATTCCTGGCTCTTCGCCTGTGGGAGCAGAGTGCAATCATTCGTGCACAGAAAACTGGGCAGCCGGACGGCCTGGAGCAGGCATCAAGGATGTATTCAAATGCCCTTTGAGGTGGGAAAGCAAGGAGTGAGAGCAATACAGGAGGCACTGTTGCGAAGCTTACCGTGTGCAGAAGAGATCCAGAAGCATCTTTCAGTCCTGGCTCTTCGCCTGGGGCAGCAGAGTCTAGTCATTCGTGCACTGAAAACTGGGCAGCCGGACGGCCTGGAGCAGGCATCAAGGATGTATTCAAATGCACTTTGAGGTGGGAAAGCAAGGAGTGAGAGCAATACAGGTGGCACCTGTTCAAATCTCACCATGTGCAGAATAGATCCAGCAGCATCTTTCAGTCCTTCCCCTTCGCATGCGGCAGCACAGTCCAATCATTCGTGCAGTGAAAACTGGGCAGCCGGACGGCCTGGAGCAGGCATCAAGGATGTATTCAAATGCATTTTGAGGTGGGAAAGCGAGGAGTGAGAGCAATACAGGTTGCACCATTGCGAAGCTTACCATGTGGAGAAGAGATCCAGCAGCATCTTTCATTCCTGGCTCTTCACCTGTGGGAGCAGAGTCCAATCATTCGTGCACAGAAAACTGGGCAGCCGGACGGCCTGGAGCAGGCATCAAGGATGTAATCAAATCCCTTTGAGGTGGGAAACAAGGAGTGAGACCAATGCAGGTGGCACCTTTGCGAAGCTTACCATGTGCAGAAGAGGTCCAGCAGCACCTTTCATTCCTGGCCCTTTCCCTGTGGAAGCAGAGTGCAATCATTCGTGCACTGAAAACTGGGCAGCCGGACGGCCTGGAGCAGGCATCAAGGATGTATTCAAATGCCCGTTGAGGTGGGAAAGCAAGGAGTGAGAGCAATACAGGTTGCAATGTTGCGAAGCTTATCGTGTGCTGAACAGATCCAGCAGGATGTTTCAGTCCTGCCTCTTCGCCTGTGGGAGCAGAGTCCAATCATTCGTGCACTGAAAACTGGGCAGCCGGACGGCCTGGAGCAGGCATCAGGGATGTATTCAAATGCACTTTGAGGTCAGAAACAAGGAGTGAGAGCGATACAGGTGGCGCCTGTTCGAAGCTTACCATGTGGAGAAGAGATCCAGCAGGATGTTCCAGTCCTGGCTCTTCGCCTGTGGCAGCAGAGTCCAATCATTCGTGCACTGAAAACTGGGCAGCCGGACGGCCTGGAGCAGGCATCAAGGATGTATTCAAATGCACTTTGAGGTGGGAAAGCAAGGAGTGAGAGCAATACAGGTGGCACCTCTTCGAAGCTTACCATGTGCAGAATAGATCCAGAAGCATCTTTCAGTCCTGGCTCTTCGCCTGTGGCAGCACAGTCCAATCATTCGTGCCCTGAAAACTGGGCAGTCGGATGGCCTAGAGCAGGCATCAAGGATGTAATCAAATGCCCTTTGAGGTGGGAAAGCAAGGAGTGAGAGCAATACAGGTGGCACCGTTGCAAAGCTTACCGTGTGCTGAACAGATCCAGCAGCATGTTTCAGTCCTGGCTCTTCGCCTGTTTCAGCAGAGTCCAATCATTCCTGCACTGAAAACTGGGCAGCCGGACGGCCTGGAGCAGGCATCAAGGACGTATTCAAATGCCCTTTGAGGTGGGAAAGCAAGGAGTGAGAGCAATACAGGTGGCACCATTGCGAGGCTTACCGTGTGCAGAACAGATCTAGCAGCATGTTTCAGCACTGGCTGTTTGCCTGTGGGAGCAGAGTCCAATCATTCGTGCACAGAAAACTGGGCAGCCGGACGGCCTGGAGCAGGCTTCAAGGATGTAATCAAATGCCCTTTGAGGTGGGAAACAAGGAGTGAGACCAATGCAGGTGGCAACTTTCCGAAGCTTACCATGTGGAGAAGAGGTCCAGCAGCATCTTTCATTCCTGGCTCTTCGCCTGTGGGAGCAGAGTCCAATCATTCGTGCACTGAAAACTGGGCAGCCGGACTGCCTGGAGCAGGCATCATGGATGTATTCGAATGCACTTTGAGGTGGGAAAGGAAGGAGTGAGAGCCATACAGGTGGCACCGTTGCAAAGCTTTCTGTGTGCAGAATAGATCCAGCAGCATCTTTCATTCCTGGCTCTTCGCCTGCGGGAGCAGAGTCCAATCATTCGTGCACAGAAAACTGGGCAGCCGGACGGCCTGGAGCAGGCTTCAAGGATGTAATCAAATGCCCTTTGAGGTGGGAAACAAGGAGTGAGACCAATGCAGGTGGCACCGTTGCGAAGCTTACCATGTGCAGAAGAGGTCCAGCAGCACCTTTCATTCCTGGCCCTTTCCCTGTGGAAGCACAGTGCAATCATTCGTGCACTGAAAACTGGGGAGCCGGACGGCCTGGAGCAGGCATCAGGGATGTATTCAAATGCACTTTGAGGTGGGAAAGCAAGGAGTGAGAGCAATACAGGTGGCACCGTTGCGAAGCTTGCCATACGCAGAAGAGATCCAGCAGCATATTTCAGTCCTGGCTCTTCGCCTGTGGGAGCAGAGTCCAATCATTCGTGCACAGAAAACTGGGCAGCCGGACGGCCTGCAGCAGGCATCAAGGATGTATTCAAATGCCCGTTGAGGTGGGAAAGCAAGGAGTGAGAGCAATACAGGTTGCAATGTTGCGAAGCTAATCGTGTGCTGAACAGATCCAGCAGGATGCTTCAGTCCTGCCTCTTCGCCTGTGGGAGCAGAGTCCAATCATTCGTGCCCTGAAAACTGGGCAGCCGGACGGCCTGGAGCAGGCATCAGGGATGTATTCAAATGCACTTTGAGGTCGGAAACAGGGAGTGAGAGCGATACAGGTGGCGCCTGTTCGAAGCTTACCATGTGGAGAAGAGATCCAGCAGGATGTTTCAGTCCTGGCTCTTCGCCTGTGGCAGCAGAGTCCAATCATTCATGCACTGAAAACTGGGCAGACGGACGGCCTGGAGCAGGCATCAAGGATGTATTCAAATGCACTTTGAGGTGGGAAAGCAAGGAGTGAGAGCAATACAGGTGGCACCTGTTCAAAGCTTACCATGTGCAGAATAGATCCAGCAGCATCTTTCAGTCCTGGTTCTTCGCCTGCGGCAGCACAGTCCAATCATTCGTGCAGTGAACACTGGGCAGCCGGACGGCCTGGAGCAGGCATCAAGGATGTATTCAAATGCCCTTTGAGGTGGGAAAGCAAGGAGTGAGAGCAATACAGGTGGCACTGTTGCGAAGCTTGCCGTGTGCAGAACAGATCCAGCAGGATGTTTCAGTCCTGGCTCTTCGCCTGTGGCAGCAGAGTGCAATCATTCGTGCCCTGAAAACTGGGCAGCCGGACGCCTGGAGCAGGCAACAAGGATGTATTCAAATGCACTTTGAGGTGGGATAAGCGAGGAGTGAGAGCAATACAGGTGGCACCGTTGCAAAGCTTACCATGTGCAGAAGAGATCCAGCAGCATCTTTTATTCCGGGCTCTTCGCCTGTGGGAGCAGAGTGCAATCATTCATGCACAGAAAACTGGGCAGCCGGACTGCTTGGAGCAGGCATCAAGGATGTATTCAAATGCCCTTTGAGGTGGGAAAGCAAGGAGTGAGAGCAATACAGGAGGCACTGTTGCGAAGCTTACCGTGTGCAGAAGAGATCCAGAAGCATGTTTCATTCCTGGCTCTTCGCCTGTGGCAGCAGAGTCCAGTCATTCGTGCCCTGAAAACTAGGCAGCTGGACGGCCTGGATCAGGCATCAAAGATGTATTCAAATGCCCTTTGAGGTGGGAAAGCAAGGAGTGAGAGCAATACAGGTGGCACCGTTGCGAAGCTTACCGTGTGCACAAGAGATCCAGTAGCATGTTTCAGTCCTGGCTCTTCGCCTGTGGCAGCAGAGTCCAATCATTCGTGCCCTTAAAACTGGGCTGCCGGACGTCCTGGAGCAGGCAACAAGGATGTATTCAAATGCACTTTGAGGTGGGAAACAAGGAGTGAGAGCAATACAGGTGGCACCGTTGCGAAGCTTGCCATATGCAGAAGAGATCCAGCAGCATCTTTCAGTCCTGGCTCTTCGCCTGTGGGAGCAGAGTCCAATCATTCGTGCACAGAAAACTGGGCAGCCGGACGGCCTGGAGCAGGCATCAAGGATGTATTCAAATGCACTTTGAGGTGGGAAAGCAAGGAGTGAGAGCAATACAGGTGGCACCGTTGCGAAGTTTACCATGTGCAGAAGAGGTCCAGCAGCACCTTTCATTCCTGGCCCTTTCCCTGTGGAAGCAGAGTGCAATCATTCGTGCACTGAAAACTGGGCAGCCGGACGGCCTGGAGCAGGCATCAAGGATGTCTTCAAATGCCCTTTGAGGTGGGAAAGCAAGGAGTGAGAGCAATACAGGTGGCACCGTTGCAAATCTTTCTGTGTGCAGAAGAGATCCAGCAGCATGTTGCAGCACTGGCTGTTTGCCTGTGGCAGCAGAGTCCAATCATTCATGCACTGAAAACTGGGCAGCCGGACGGCCTGGAGCAGGCATCAAGGATGTATTCAAATGCACTTTGAGGTGGGATAAGCGAGGAGTGAGAGCGATACAGGTGGCACCGTCGCAAAGCTTACCATGTGCAGAAGAGATCCAGCAGCATCTTTCATTCCTGGCTCTTCGCCTGTGGGAGCAGAGTGCAATCATTCATGCACAGAAAACTGGGCAGCCGGACTGCTTGGAGCAGGCATCAAGGATGTATTCAAATGCCCTTTGAGGTGGGAAAGCAAGGAGTGAGAGCAATACAGGAGGCACTGTTGCGAAGCTTACCGTGTGCAGAAGACATCCAGAAGCATCTTTCAGTCCTGGCTCTTCGCCTGTGGCAGCAGAGTCCAGTCATTCGTGCCCTGAAAACTAGGCAGCCGGACGGCCTGGATCAGGCATCAAAGATGTATTCAAATGCACTTTGAGGTGGGAAAGCAAGGAGTGAGAGCAATACAGGTGGCACTGTTGCGAAGCTTACCGTGTGCAGAACAGATCCAGCATCATGTTTCAACACTGCCTCTTCGCCTGTGGCAGCAGAGTCCAATCATTCGTGCCCTTAAAACTGGGCTGCCGGACGTCCTGGAGCAGGCATGAAGGATGTATTCAAATGCACTTTGAGGTGGGAAACAAGGAGTGAGAGCAATACAGGTGGCACCGTTGCGAAGCTTGCCATATGCAGAAGAGATCCAGCAGCATCTTTCAGTCCTGGCTCTTCGCCTGTGGGAGTAGAGTCCAATCATTCGTGCACAGAAAACTGGGCAGCCGGACAGCATGGAGCAGGCATCAAGGATGTATTCAAATGCACTTTGAGGTGGGAAAGCAAGGAGTGAGAGCAATACAGGTGGCACCGTTGCGAAGTTTACCATGTGCAGAAGAGGTCCAGCAGCACCTTTCATTCCTGGCCCTTTCCCTGTGGAAGCAGAGTGCAATCATTCGTGCACTGAAAAAAGGGCAGCCGGACGGCCTGGAGCAGGCATCAAGGATGTCTTCAAATGCCCTTTGAGGTGGGAAAGCAAGGAGTGAGAGCAATACAGGTGGCACCGTTGCAAATCTTTCTGTGTGCAGAAGAGATCCAGCAGCATGTTGCAGCACTGGCTGTTTGCCTGTGGCAGCAGAGTCCAATCATTCATGCACTGAAAACTGGGCAGCCGGACGGCCTGGAGCAGGCATCAAGGATGTATTCAAATGCACTTTGAGGTGGGAAACAAGGAGTGAGAGCGATACAGGTGGCACCTTTTCGAAGCCTACCATGTGGAGAAGAGATCCAGCAGCATCTTTCAGTCCTGGCTCTTCGCCTGTGGCAGCACAGTCCAATCATTCGTGCACTGAAAACTGGGCAGCCGGATGGCCTGGAGCAGGCATCATGGCTGTAATCAAATGCCCTTTGAGGTGGGAAAGCAAGGAGTGAGAGCAATACAGGTGGCACCGTTGCGAAGCTTACCATGTGCAGAAGAGGTCCAGCAGCATCTTTCATTCCTGGCTGTTCGCCTGTGGGAGCAGAGTCCAATCATTCGTGCACAGAAAACTGGGCAGCCGGACGGCCTGGAGCAGGCATCATGGCTGTATTCAAATGCACTTTGAGGTGGGAAACAAGGAGTGAGAGCGATACAGGTGGCACCTTTTCGAAGCTTACCATGTGGAGAAGAGATCCAGCAGCATCTTTCAGTCCTGGCTCTTCGCCTGTGGCAGCACAGTCCACTCATTCGTGCACAGAAAACTGGGCAGCCGGACGGCCTGGAGCAGGCATCAAGGATGTAATCAAATGCCCTTTGAGGTGGGAAAGCAAGGAGTGAGAGCAATACAGGTGGCACTGTTTCAAAGCTTCCCGTGTGCAGGAGAGGTCCAGGAGCATCTTTCAGTACCGGCTCTTTGCCTGTCGCAGGAGAGTCCACTCATTCGTGCACTGAAAACTGGACAGCCGGACGGCCTGGAGCAGGCATCAAGGATGTATTCAAATGCACTTTGAGGTGGGAAAGCAAGGAGTGAGAGCAATACAGGTGGCACCGTTGCAAATCTTTCTGCGTGCAGAAGAGATCCAGCAGCATGTTGCAGCACTGGCTGTTTGCCTGTGGCAGCAGAGTCCAATCATTCGTGCACTCAAAACTGGGCAGCCGGACGGCCTGGAGCAGGCATTAGGGATGTATTCAAATGCACTTTGAGGTGGGAAAGCAAGGAGAGAGAGCAATAGAGGTGGCACCGTTGCGAAGCTTACCATGTGCAGAAGAGATCCAGCAGCATCTTTCAGTCCTGGCTCTTCGCCTGTGGGAGCAGAGTCCAATCATTCGTGCACAGAAAACTGGGCAGCCGGACGGCCTGGAGCAGGCATCAAGGATCTATTCAAATGCACTTTGAGGTCGGAAACAAGGAGTGAGAGCGATACACGTGGCGCCTGTTCGAAGATTACCATGTGGAGAAGAGATCCAGCGGGATGTTTCAGTCCTGGCTGTTTGCCTGTGGCAGCAGAGTGCAATCATTCGTGCACTGAAAACTGGGCAGCCGGCCAGCCTGGAGCAGGCATCATGGATGTATTCAAATGCACTTTGAGGTGGGAAAGCAAGGAGTGAGAGCAATACTGGTGGCACCGTTGCGAAGCTTACCATGTGCAGAGGAGGTCCAGCAGCATCTTTCATTCCTGGCTCTTCGCCTGTGGCAGCAGAGTCCAATCATTCGTGCACTGAAAACTGGGTAGCCGGACGGCCTGGAGCAGGCATCAGGGATGTATTCAAATGCACTTTGAGGTGGGAAAGCAAGGAGTGAGAGCAATACAGGTGGCACCTGTTCGAAGCTTACCATGTGGAGAAGAGATCCAGCAGCATCTTTCAGTCCTCGCTCTTCACCTGTGGGAGCAGAGTCCAATCATTCGTGCACAGAAAACTGGGCAGCCGGACGGCCTGGAGCAGGCATCAAGGATGTATTCAAATGCCCTTTGAGGTGGGAAAGCAAGGAGTGAGAGCAATAGAGGTGGCACTGTTGCGAAGCTTACCGTGTGCTGAACAGATCGAGCAGCATGTTGCAGCACTGGCTGTTTGCCTGTGGCAGCAGAGTCCAATCATTCGTGCACTGAAAACTGGGCAGCCGGACGGGCTGGAGCAGGCATCAAGGATGTATTCAAATGACCTTTGAGGTGGGAAACAAGGAGTGAGACCAATGCAGGTGACACCGTTGCGAAGCTTACCATGTGCAGAAGAGGTCCAGCAGCACCTTTCATTCCTGGCCCTTTCCCTGTGGAAGCAGAGTGCAATCAGTCGTGCAGTGAAAACTGGGCAGCCGGACGGCCTGGAGCAGGCATAAAGGATGTATTCAAATGCCCTTAGAGGTGGGAAAGCAAGGAGTGAGAGCAATACAGGTGGCACTGTTGCGAAGCTTGCCGTGTGCAGAACAGATCCTGCAGGATGTTTCAGTCCTGGCTCTTCACCTGTGGCAGCAGAGTCCAGTCATTCGTGCCCTGAAAACTAGGCAGCCGGACGCCTGGAGCAGGCAACAAGGATGTATTCAAATGCACTTTGAGGTGGGAAAGCGAGGAGTGAGAGCAATACAGGTGGCACCGTTGCAAAGCTTACCATGTGCAGAAGAGATCCAGCAGCATCTTTCATTCCTGGCTCTTCGCCTGTGGGAGCAGAGTGCAATCATTCATGCACAGAAAACTGGGCAGCCGGACGGCCTGGAGCAGGCATCAAGGATGTATTCAAATGCCCTTTGAGGTGGGAAAGCAAGGAGTGAGAGCAATACAGGAGGCACTGTTGCGAAGCTTACCGTGTGCAGAAGAGATCCAGAAGCATCTTTCAGTCCTGGCTCTTCGCCTGGGGCAGCAGAGTCTAGTCATTCGTGCCCAGAAAACTAGGCAGCCGCACGGCCTGGATCAGGCATCAAGGATGTATTCAAATGCAGTTTGATGTGGGAAAGCAAGGAGTGAGAGCAATACAGGTGGCACTGTTGCGAAGCTTACCGTGTCCAGAACAGATCCAGCATCATGTTTCAGCACTGCCTCTTCGCCTGTGGCAGCAGAGTCCAATCATTCGTGCACTGAAAACTGGGCAGCCGGACGGCCTGGAGCAGGCATCAAGGATGTATTCAAATGCACTTTGAGGTGGGAAAGCAAGGAGTGAGAGCAATACAGGTGGCACCTGTTCAAATCTTACCATGTGCAGAATAGATCCAGCAGCATCTTTCAGTCCTTCCCCTTCGCATGCGGCAGCACAGTCCAATCATTCGTGCAGTGAAAACTGGGCAGCCGGACGGCCTGGAGCAGGCATCAAGGATGTATTCAAATGCATTTTGAGGTGGGAAAGCAAGGAGTGAGAGCAATACAGGTTGCACCATTGCGAAGCTTACCATGTGGAGAAGAGATCCAGCAGCATCTTTCATTCCTGGCTCTTCACCTGTGGGAGCAGAGTCCAATCATTCGTGCACAGAAAACTGGGCAGCCGGACGGCCTGGAGCAGGCATCAAGGATGTAATCAAATCCCTTTGAGGTGGGAAACAAGGAGTGAGACCAATGCAGGTGGCACCGTTGCGAAGCTTACCATGTGCAGAAGAGGTCCAGCAGCACCTTTCATTCCTGGCCCTTTCCCTGTGGAAGCAGAGTGCAATCATTCGTGCACTGAAAACTGGGCAGCCGGACGGCCTGGAGCAGGCATCAAGGATGTATTCAAATGCCCGTTGAGGTGGGAAAGCAAGGAGTGAGAGCAATGCAGGTTGCAATGTTGCGAAGCTTATCGTGTGCTGAACAGATCCAGCAGGATGTTTCAGTCCTGGCTCTTCGCCTGTGGGAGCAGAGTCCAATCATTCGTGCCCTGAAAACTGGGCAGCCGGACGGCCTGGAGCAGGCATCAGGGATGTATTCAAATGCACTTTGAGGTCAGAAACAAGGAGTGAGAGCGATACAGGTGGCGCCTGTTCGAAGCTTACCATGTGGAGAAGAGATCCAGCAGGATGTTCCAGTCCTGGCTCTTCGCCTGTGGCAGCAGAGTCCAATCATTCGTGCACTGAAAACTGGGCAGCCGGACGGCCTGGAGCAGGCATCAAGGATGTATTCAAATGCACTTTGAGGTGGGAAAGCAAGGAGTGAGAGCAATACAGGTGGCACCATTGCGAAGCTTACCATGTGCAGAATAGATCCAGAAGCATCTTTCAGTCCTGGCTCTTCGCCTGTGGCAGCACAGTCCAATCATTCGTGCCCTGAAAACTGGGCAGTCGGATGGCCTGGAGCAGGCATCAAGGATGTAATCAAATGCCCTTTGAGGTGGGAAAGCAAGGAGTGAGAGCAATACAGGTGGCACCGTTGCAAAGCTTACCGTGTGCTGAACAGATCCAGCAGCATGTTGCAGCCCTGGCTCTTCGCCTGTTTCAGCAGAGTCCAATCATTCCTGCACTGAAAACTGGGCAGCCGGACGGCCTGGAGCAGGCATCAAGGACGTATTCAAATGCCCTTTGAGGTGGGAAAGCAAGGAGTGAGAGCAATACAGGTGGCACCGTTGCGAGGCTTACCGTGTGCAGAACAGATCTAGCAGCATGTTTCAGCACTGGCTGTTTGCCTGTGGGAGCAGAGTCCAATCATTCGTGCACAGAAAACTGGGCAGCCGGACGGCCTGGAACAGGCTTCAAGGATGTAATCAAATGCCCTTTGAGGTGGGAAACAAGGAGTGAGACCAATGCAGGTGGCAACTTTCCGAAGCTTACCATGTGGAGAAGAGATCCAGCAGCATCTTTCATTCCTGGCTCTTCGCCTGTGGGAGCAGAGTCCAATCATTCGTGCACTGAAAACTGGGCAGCCGGACTGCCTGGAGCAGGCATCATGGATGTATTCGAATGCACTTTGAGGTGGGAAAGGAAGGAGTGAGAGCCATACAGGTGGCACCGTTGCAAAGCTTTCTGTGTGCAGAATAGATCCAGCAGCATCTTTCATTCCTGGCTCTTCGCCTGCGGGAGCAGAGTCCAATCATTCATGCACTGAAAACTGGGCAGCCGGACGGCCTGGAGCAGGCATCAAGGATGTATTCAAATGCACTTTGAGGTGGGAAACAAGGAGTGAGAGCGATACAGGTGGCACCTTTTCGAAGCTTACCATGTGGAGAAGAGATCCAGCAGCATCTTTCAGTCCTGGCTCTTCGCCTGTGGCAGCACAGTCCAATCATTCGTGCACTGAAAACTGGGCAGCCGGATGGCCTGGAGCAGGCATCAAGGATGTAATCAAATGCCCTTTGAGGTGGGAAAGCAAGGAGTGAGAGCAATACAGGAGGCACCGTTGCGAAGCTTACCATGTGCAGAAGAGGTCCAGCAGCATCTTTCAGTCCTGGCTGTTCGCCTGTGGGAGCAGAGTCCAATCATTCGTGCACAGAAAACTGGGCAGCCGGACGGCCTGGAGCAGGCATCATGGCTGTATTCAAATGCACTTTGAGGTGGGAAACAAGGAGTGAGAGCGATACAGGTGGCACCTTTTAGAAGCTTACCATGTGGAGAAGAGATCCAGCAGCATCTTTCAGTCCTGGCTCTTCGCCTGTGGCAGCACAGTCCACTCATTCGTGCACAGAAAACTGGGCAGCCGGACGGCCTGGAGCAGGCATCAAGGATGTAATCAAATGCCCTTTGAGGTGGGAAAGCAAGGAGTGAGAGCAATACAGGTGGCACTGTTTCAAAGATTACCGTGTGCAGGAGAGGTCCAGGAGCATCTTTCAGTACCGGCTCTTTGCCTGTCGCAGGAGAGTCCACTCATTCGTGCACTGAAAACTGCACAGCCGGACGGCCTGGAGCAGGCATCAAGGATGTATTCAAATGCACTTTGAGGTGGGAAAGCAAGGAGTGAGAGCAATACAGGTGGCACCGTTGCAAATCTTTCTGTGTGCAGAAGAGATCCAGCAGCATGTTGCAGCACTGGCTGTTTGCCTGTGGCAGCAGAGTCCAATCATTCATGCACTGAAAACTGGGCAGCCGGACGGCCTGGAGCAGGCATCAAGGATGTATTCAAATGCACTTTGAGGTGGGAAACAAGGAGTGAGAGCGATACAGGTGGCACCTTTTCGAAGCTTACCATGTGGAGAAGAGATCCAGCAGCATCTTTCAGTCCTGGCTCTTCGCCTGTGGCAGCACAGTCCAATCATTCGTGCACTGAAAACTGGGCAGCCGGATGGCCTGGAGCAGGCATCAAGGATGTAATCAAATGCCCTTTGAGGTGGGAAAGCAAGGAGTGAGAGCAATACAGGAGGCACCGTTGCGAAGCTTACCATGTGCAGAAGAGGTCCAGCAGCATCTTTCAGTCCTGGCTGTTCGCCTGTGGGAGCAGAGTCCAATCATTCGTGCACAGAAAACTGGGCAGCCGGACGGCCTGGAGCAGGCATCATGGCTGTATTCAAATGCACTTTGAGGTGGGAAACAAGGAGTGAGAGCGATACAGGTGGCACCTTTTAGAAGCTTACCATGTGGAGAAGAGATCCAGCAGCATCTTTCAGTCCTGGCTCTTCGCCTGTGGCAGCACAGTCCACTCATTCGTGCACAGAAAACTGGGCAGCCGGACGGCCTGGAGCAGGCATCAAGGATGTAATCAAATGCCCTTTGAGGTGGGAAAGCAAGGAGTGAGAGCAATACAGGTGGCACTGTTTCAAAGCTTACCGTGTGCAGGAGAGGTCCAGGAGCATCTTTCAGTACCGGCTCTTTGCCTGTCGCAGGAGAGTCCACTCATTCGTGCACTGAAAACTGCACAGCCGGACGGCCTGGAGCAGGCATCAAGGATGTATTCAAATGCACTTTGAGGTGGGAAAGCAAGGAGTGAGAGCAATACAGGTGGCACCGTTGCAAATCTTTCTGCGTGCAGAAGAGATCCAGCAGCATGTTGCAGCACTGGGTGTTTGCCTGTGGCAGCAGAGTCCAATCATTCGTGCACTCAAAACTGGGCAGCCGGACGGCCTGGAGCAGGCATTAGGGATGTATTCAAATGCACTTTGAGGTGGGAAAGCAAGGAGTGAGAGCAATACAGGTGGCACCGTTGCGAAGCTTACCATGTGCAGAAGAGATCCAGCAGCATCTTTCAGTCCTGGCTCTTCGCCTGTGGGAGCAGAGTCCAATCATTCGTGCACAGAAAACTGGGCAGCCGGACGGCCTGGAGCAGGCATCAAGGATGTATTCAAATGCACTTTGAGCTCGGAAACAAGGAGTGAGAGCGATACACGTGGCGCCTGTTCGAAGATTACCATGTGGAGAAGAGATCCAGCGGGATGTTTCAGTCCTGGCTGTTTGCCTGTGGCAGCAGAGTGCAATCATTCGTGCACTGAAAACTGGGCAGCCGGCCAGCCTGGAGCAGGCATCATGGATGTATTCAAATGCACTTTGAGGTGGGAAAGCAAGGAGTGAGAGCAATACTGGTGGCACCGTTGCGAAGCTTACCATGTGCAGAGGAGGTCCAGCAGCATCTTTCATTCCTGGCTCTTCGCCTGTGGCAGCAGAGTCCAATCATTCGTGCACTGAAAACTGGGTAGCCGGACGGCCTGGAGCAGGCATCAGGGATGTATTCAAATGCACTTTGAGGTGGGAAAGCAAGGAGTGAGAGCAATACAGGTGGCACCTGTTCGAAGCTTACCATGTGGAGAAGAGATCCAGCAGCATCTTTCAGTCCTCGCTCTTCGCCTGTGGGAGCAGAGTCCAATCATTCGTGCACAGAAAACTGGGCAGCCGGACGGCCTGGAGCAGCCATCAAGGATGTATTCAAATGCCCTTTGAGGTGGGAAAGCAAGGAGTGAGAGCAATAGAGGTGGCACTGTTGCGAAGCTTACCGTGTGCTGAACAGATCGAGCAGCATGTTTCAGCACTGGCTGTTTGCCTGTGGCAGCAGAGTCCAATCATTCGTGCACTGAAAACTGGGCAGCCGGACGGGCTGGAGCAGGCATCAAGGATGTATTCAAATGCCCTTTGAGGTGGGAAACAAGGAGTGAGACCAATGCAGGTGACACCGTTGCGAAGCTTACCATGTGCAGAAGAGGTCCAGCAGCACCTTTCATTCCTGGCCCTTTCCCTGTGGAAGCAGAGTGCAATCAGTCGTGCACTGAAAACTGGGCAGCCGGACGGCCTGGAGCAGGCATAAAGGATGTATTCAAATGCCCTTTGAGGTGGGAAAGCAAGGAGTGAGAGCAATACAGGTGGCACTGTTGCGAAGCTTGCCGTGTGCAGAACAGATCCAGCAGGATGTTTCAGTCCTGGCTCTTCGCCTGTGGCAGCAGAGTCCAGACATTCGTGCCCTGAAAACTAGGCAGCCGGACGCCTGGAGCAGGCAACAAGGATGTATTCAAATGCACTTTGAGGTGGGAAAGCGAGGAGTGAGAGCAATACAGGTGGCACCGTTGCAAAGCTTACCATGTGCAGAAGAGATCCAGCAGCATCTTTCATTCCTGGCTCTTCGCCTGTGGGAGCAGAGTGCAATCATTCGTGCACAGAAAACTGGGCAGCCGGACGGCCTGGAGCAGGCATCAAGGATGTATTCAAATGCCCTTTGAGGTGGGAAAGCAAGGAGTGAGAGCAATACAGGAGGCACTGTTGCGAAGCTTACCGTGTGCAGAAGAGATCCAGAAGCATCTTTCAGTCCTGGCTCTTCGCCTGGGGCAGCAGAGTCTAGTCATTCGTGCACTGAAAACTGGGCAGCCGGATGGCCTGGAGCAGGCATCAAGGATGTATTCAAATGCACTTTGAGGTGGGAAAGCAAGGAGTGAGAGCAATACAGGTGGCACCTGTTCAAATCTCACCATGTGCAGAATAGATCCAGCAGCATCTTTCAGTCCTTCCCCTTCGCATGCGGCAGCACAGTCCAATCATTCGTGCAGTGAAAACTGGGCAGCCGGACGGCCTGGAGCAGGCATCAAGGATGTATTCAAATGCATTTTGAGGTGGGAAAGCAAGGAGTGAGAGCAATACAGGTTGCACCATTGCGAAGCTTACCATGTGGAGAAGAGATCCAGCAGCATCTTTCATTCCTGGCTCTTCACCTGTGGGAGCAGAGTCCAATCATTCGTGCACAGAAAACTGGGCAGCCGGACGGCCTGGAGCAGGCATCAAGGATGTAATCAAATCCCTTTGAGGTGGGAAACAAGGAGTGAGACCAATGCAGGTGGCACCTTTGCGAAGCTTACCATGTGCAGAAGAGGTCCAGCAGCACCTTTCATTCCTGGCCCTTTCCCTGTGGAAGCAGAGTGCAATCATTCGTGCACTGAAAACTGGGCAGCCGGACGGCCTGGAGCAGGCATCAAGGATGTATTCAAATGCCCGTTGAGGTGGGAAAGCAAGGAGTGAGAGCAATACAGGTTGCAATGTTGCGAAGCTTATCGTGTGCTGAACAGATCCAGCAGGATGTTTCAGTCCTGCCTCTTCGCCTGTGGGAGCAGAGTCCAATCATTCGTGCACTGAAAACTGGGCAGCCGGACGGCCTGGAGCAGGCATCAGGGATGTATTCAAATGCACTTTGAGGTCAGAAACAAGGAGTGAGAGCGATACAGGTGGCGCCTGTTCGAAGCTTACCATGTGGAGAAGAGATCCAGCAGGATGTTCCAGTCCTGGCTCTTCGCCTGTGGCAGCAGAGTCCAATCATTCGTGCACTGAAAACTGGGCAGCCGGACGGCCTGGAGCAGGCATCAAGGATGTATTCAAATGCACTTTGAGGTGGGAAAGCAAGGAGTGAGAGCAATACAGGTGGCACCTCTTCGAAGCTTACCATGTGCAGAATAGATCCAGAAGCATCTTTCAGTCCTGGCTCTTCGCCTGTGGCAGCACAGTCCAATCATTCGTGCCCTGAAAACTGGGCAGTCGGATGGCCTGGAGCAGGCATCAAGGATGTAATCAAATGCCCTTTGAGGTGGGAAAGCAAGGAGTGAGAGCAATACAGGTGGCACCGTTGCAAAGCTTACCGTGTGCTGAACAGATCCAGCAGCATGTTTCAGTCCTGGCTCTTCGCCTGTTTCAGCAGAGTCCAATCATTCCTGCACTGAAAACTGGGCAGCCGGACGGCCTGGAGCAGGCATCAAGGACGTATTCAAATGCCCTTTGAGGTGGGAAAGCAAGGAGTGAGAGCAATACAGGTGGCACCATTGCGAGGCTTACCGTGTGCAGAACAGATCTAGCAGCATGTTTCAGCACTGGCTGTTTGCCTGTGGGAGCAGAGTCCAATCATTCGTGCACAGAAAACTGGGCAGCCGGACGGCCTGGAGCAGGCTTCAAGGATGTAATCAAATGCCCTTTGAGGTGGGAAACAAGGAGTGAGACCAATGCAGGTGGCAACTTTCCGAAGCTTACCATGTGGAGAAGAGGTCCAGCAGCATCTTTCATTCCTGGCTCTTCGCCTGTGGGAGCAGAGTCCAATCATTCGTGCACTGAAAACTGGGCAGCCGGACTGCCTGGAGCAGGCATCATGGATGTATTCGAATGCACTTTGAGGTGGGAAAGGAAGGAGTGAGAGCCATACAGGTGGCACCGTTGCAAAGCTTTCTGTGTGCAGAATAGATCCAGCAGCATCTTTCATTCCTGGCTCTTCGCCTGCGGGAGCAGAGTCCAATCATTCGTGCACAGAAAACTGGGCAGCCGGACGGCCTGGAGCAGGCTTCAAGGATGTAATCAAATGCCCTTTGAGGTGGGAAACAAGGAGTGAGACCAATGCAGGTGGCACCGTTGCGAAGCTTACCATGTGCAGAAGAGGTCCAGCAGCACCTTTCATTCCTGGCCCTTTCCCTGTGGAAGCACAGTGCAATCATTCGTGCACTGAAAACTGGGGAGCCGGACGGCCTGGAGCAGGCATCAGGGATGTATTCAAATGCACTTTGAGGTGGGAAAGCAAGGAGTGAGAGCAATACAGGTGGCACCGTTGCGAAGCTTGCCATACGCAGAAGAGATCCAGCAGCATATTTCAGTCCTGGCTCTTCGCCTGTGGGAGCAGAGTCCAATCATTCGTGCACAGAAAACTGGGCAGCCGGACGGCCTGCAGCAGGCATCAAGGATGTATTCAAATGCCCGTTGAGGTGGGAAAGCAAGGAGTGAGAGCAATACAGGTTGCAATGTTGCGAAGCTAATCGTGTGCTGAACAGATCCAGCAGGATGCTTCAGTCCTGCCTCTTCGCCTGTGGGAGCAGAGTCCAATCATTCGTGCCCTGAAAACTGGGCAGCCGGACGGCCTGGAGCAGGCATCAGGGATGTATTCAAATGCACTTTGAGGTCGGAAACAGGGAGTGAGAGCGATACAGGTGGCGCCTGTTCGAAGCTTACCATGTGGAGAAGAGATCCAGCAGGATGTTTCAGTCCTGGCTCTTCGCCTGTGGCAGCAGAGTCCAATCATTCATGCACTGAAAACTGGGCAGACGGACGGCCTGGAGCAGGCATCAAGGATGTATTCAAATGCACTTTGAGGTGGGAAAGCAAGGAGTGAGAGCAATACAGGTGGCACCTGTTCAAAGCTTACCATGTGCAGAATAGATCCAGCAGCATCTTTCAGTCCTGGTTCTTCGCCTGCGGCAGCACAGTCCAATCATTCGTGCAGTGAACACTGGGCAGCCGGACGGCCTGGAGCAGGCATCAAGGATGTATTCAAATGCCCTTTGAGGTGGGAAAGCAAGGAGTGAGAGCAATACAGGTGGCACTGTTGCGAAGCTTGCCGTGTGCAGAACAGATCCAGCAGGATGTTTCAGTCCTGGCTCTTCGCCTGTGGCAGCAGAGTGCAATCATTCGTGCCCTGAAAACTGGGCAGCCGGACGCCTGGAGCAGGCAACAAGGATGTATTCAAATGCACTTTGAGGTGGGATAAGCGAGGAGTGAGAGCAATACAGGTGGCACCGTTGCAAAGCTTACCATGTGCAGAAGAGATCCAGCAGCATCTTTTATTCCGGGCTCTTCGCCTGTGGGAGCAGAGTGCAATCATTCATGCACAGAAAACTGGGCAGCCGGACTGCTTGGAGCAGGCATCAAGGATGTATTCAAATGCCCTTTGAGGTGGGAAAGCAAGGAGTGAGAGCAATACAGGAGGCACTGTTGCGAAGCTTACCGTGTGCAGAAGAGATCCAGAAGCATGTTTCATTCCTGGCTCTTCGCCTGTGGCAGCAGAGTCCAGTCATTCGTGCCCTGAAAACTAGGCAGCTGGACGGCCTGGATCAGGCATCAAAGATGTATTCAAATGCCCTTTGAGGTGGGAAAGCAAGGAGTGAGAGCAATACAGGTGGCACCGTTGCGAAGCTTACCGTGTGCACAAGAGATCCAGTAGCATGTTTCAGTCCTGGCTCTTCGCCTGTGGCAGCAGAGTCCAATCATTCGTGCCCTTAAAACTGGGCTGCCGGACGTCCTGGAGCAGGCAACAAGGATGTATTCAAATGCACTTTGAGGTGGGAAACAAGGAGTGAGAGCAATACAGGTGGCACCGTTGCGAAGCTTGCCATATGCAGAAGAGATCCAGCAGCATCTTTCAGTCCTGGCTCTTCGCCTGTGGGAGCAGAGTCCAATCATTCGTGCACAGAAAACTGGGCAGCCGGACGGCCTGGAGCAGGCATCAAGGATGTATTCAAATGCACTTTGAGGTGGGAAAGCAAGGAGTGAGAGCAATACAGGTGGCACCGTTGCGAAGTTTACCATGTGCAGAAGAGGTCCAGCAGCACCTTTCATTCCTGGCCCTTTCCCTGTGGAAGCAGAGTGCAATCATTCGTGCACTGAAAACTGGGCAGCCGGACGGCCTGGAGCAGGCATCAAGGATGTCTTCAAATGCCCTTTGAGGTGGGAAAGCAAGGAGTGAGAGCAATACAGGTGGCACCGTTGCAAATCTTTCTGTGTGCAGAAGAGATCCAGCAGCATGTTGCAGCACTGGCTGTTTGCCTGTGGCAGCAGAGTCCAATCATTCATGCACTGAAAACTGGGCAGCCGGACGGCCTGGAGCAGGCATCAAGGATGTATTCAAATGCACTTTGAGGTGGGATAAGCGAGGAGTGAGAGCGATACAGGTGGCACCGTCGCAAAGCTTACCATGTGCAGAAGAGATCCAGCAGCATCTTTCATTCCTGGCTCTTCGCCTGTGGGAGCAGAGTGCAATCATTCATGCACAGAAAACTGGGCAGCCGGACTGCTTGGAGCAGGCATCAAGGATGTATTCAAATGCCCTTTGAGGTGGGAAAGCAAGGAGTGAGAGCAATACAGGAGGCACTGTTGCGAAGCTTACCGTGTGCAGAAGACATCCAGAAGCATCTTTCAGTCCTGGCTCTTCGCCTGTGGCAGCAGAGTCCAGTCATTCGTGCCCTGAAAACTAGGCAGCCGGACGGCCTGGATCAGGCATCAAAGATGTATTCAAATGCACTTTGAGGTGGGAAAGCAAGGAGTGAGAGCAATACAGGTGGCACTGTTGCGAAGCTTACCGTGTGCAGAACAGATCCAGCATCATGTTTCAACACTGCCTCTTCGCCTGTGGCAGCAGAGTCCAATCATTCGTGCCCTTAAAACTGGGCTGCCGGACGTCCTGGAGCAGGCATGAAGGATGTATTCAAATGCACTTTGAGGTGGGAAACAAGGAGTGAGAGCAATACAGGTGGCACCGTTGCGAAGCTTGCCATATGCAGAAGAGATCCAGCAGCATCTTTCAGTCCTGGCTCTTCGCCTGTGGGAGTAGAGTCCAATCATTCGTGCACAGAAAACTGGGCAGCCGGACAGCATGGAGCAGGCATCAAGGATGTATTCAAATGCACTTTGAGGTGGGAAAGCAAGGAGTGAGAGCAATACAGGTGGCACCGTTGCGAAGTTTACCATGTGCAGAAGAGGTCCAGCAGCACCTTTCATTCCTGGCCCTTTCCCTGTGGAAGCAGAGTGCAATCATTCGTGCACTGAAAAAAGGGCAGCCGGACGGCCTGGAGCAGGCATCAAGGATGTCTTCAAATGCCCTTTGAGGTGGGAAAGCAAGGAGTGAGAGCAATACAGGTGGCACCGTTGCAAATCTTTCTGTGTGCAGAAGAGATCCAGCAGCATGTTGCAGCACTGGCTGTTTGCCTGTGGCAGCAGAGTCCAATCATTCATGCACTGAAAACTGGGCAGCCGGACGGCCTGGAGCAGGCATCAAGGATGTATTCAAATGCACTTTGAGGTGGGAAACAAGGAGTGAGAGCGATACAGGTGGCACCTTTTCGAAGCCTACCATGTGGAGAAGAGATCCAGCAGCATCTTTCAGTCCTGGCTCTTCGCCTGTGGCAGCACAGTCCAATCATTCGTGCACTGAAAACTGGGCAGCCGGATGGCCTGGAGCAGGCATCATGGCTGTAATCAAATGCCCTTTGAGGTGGGAAAGCAAGGAGTGAGAGCAATACAGGTGGCACCGTTGCGAAGCTTACCATGTGCAGAAGAGGTCCAGCAGCATCTTTCATTCCTGGCTGTTCGCCTGTGGGAGCAGAGTCCAATCATTCGTGCACAGAAAACTGGGCAGCCGGACGGCCTGGAGCAGGCATCATGGCTGTATTCAAATGCACTTTGAGGTGGGAAACAAGGAGTGAGAGCGATACAGGTGGCACCTTTTCGAAGCTTACCATGTGGAGAAGAGATCCAGCAGCATCTTTCAGTCCTGGCTCTTCGCCTGTGGCAGCACAGTCCACTCATTCGTGCACAGAAAACTGGGCAGCCGGACGGCCTGGAGCAGGCATCAAGGATGTAATCAAATGCCCTTTGAGGTGGGAAAGCAAGGAGTGAGAGCAATACAGGTGGCACTGTTTCAAAGCTTCCCGTGTGCAGGAGAGGTCCAGGAGCATCTTTCAGTACCGGCTCTTTGCCTGTCGCAGGAGAGTCCACTCATTCGTGCACTGAAAACTGGACAGCCGGACGGCCTGGAGCAGGCATCAAGGATGTATTCAAATGCACTTTGAGGTGGGAAAGCAAGGAGTGAGAGCAATACAGGTGGCACCGTTGCAAATCTTTCTGCGTGCAGAAGAGATCCAGCAGCATGTTGCAGCACTGGCTGTTTGCCTGTGGCAGCAGAGTCCAATCATTCGTGCACTCAAAACTGGGCAGCCGGACGGCCTGGAGCAGGCATTAGGGATGTATTCAAATGCACTTTGAGGTGGGAAAGCAAGGAGAGAGAGCAATAGAGGTGGCACCGTTGCGAAGCTTACCATGTGCAGAAGAGATCCAGCAGCATCTTTCAGTCCTGGCTCTTCGCCTGTGGGAGCAGAGTCCAATCATTCGTGCACAGAAAACTGGGCAGCCGGACGGCCTGGAGCAGGCATCAAGGATCTATTCAAATGCACTTTGAGGTCGGAAACAAGGAGTGAGAGCGATACACGTGGCGCCTGTTCGAAGATTACCATGTGGAGAAGAGATCCAGCGGGATGTTTCAGTCCTGGCTGTTTGCCTGTGGCAGCAGAGTGCAATCATTCGTGCACTGAAAACTGGGCAGCCGGCCAGCCTGGAGCAGGCATCATGGATGTATTCAAATGCACTTTGAGGTGGGAAAGCAAGGAGTGAGAGCAATACTGGTGGCACCGTTGCGAAGCTTACCATGTGCAGAGGAGGTCCAGCAGCATCTTTCATTCCTGGCTCTTCGCCTGTGGCAGCAGAGTCCAATCATTCGTGCACTGAAAACTGGGTAGCCGGACGGCCTGGAGCAGGCATCAGGGATGTATTCAAATGCACTTTGAGGTGGGAAAGCAAGGAGTGAGAGCAATACAGGTGGCACCTGTTCGAAGCTTACCATGTGGAGAAGAGATCCAGCAGCATCTTTCAGTCCTCGCTCTTCGCCTGTGGGAGCAGAGTCCAATCATTCGTGCACAGAAAACTGGGCAGCCGGACGGCCTGGAGCAGGCATCAAGGATGTATTCAAATGCCCTTTGAGGTGGGAAAGCAAGGAGTGAGAGCAATAGAGGTGGCACTGTTGCGAAGCTTACCGTGTGCTGAACAGATCGAGCAGCATGTTGCAGCACTGGCTGTTTGCCTGTGGCAGCAGAGTCCAATCATTCGTGCACTGAAAACTGGGCAGCCGGACGGGCTGGAGCAGGCATCAAGGATGTATTCAAATGACCTTTGAGGTGGGAAACAAGGAGTGAGACCAATGCAGGTGACACCGTTGCGAAGCTTACCATGTGCAGAAGAGGTCCAGCAGCACCTTTCATTCCTGGCCCTTTCCCTGTGGAAGCAGAGTGCAATCAGTCGTGCAGTGAAAACTGGGCAGCCGGACGGCCTGGAGCAGGCATAAAGGATGTATTCAAATGCCCTTAGAGGTGGGAAAGCAAGGAGTGAGAGCAATACAGGTGGCACTGTTGCGAAGCTTGCCGTGTGCAGAACAGATCCTGCAGGATGTTTCAGTCCTGGCTCTTCACCTGTGGCAGCAGAGTCCAGTCATTCGTGCCCTGAAAACTAGGCAGCCGGACGCCTGGAGCAGGCAACAAGGATGTATTCAAATGCACTTTGAGGTGGGAAAGCGAGGAGTGAGAGCAATACAGGTGGCACCGTTGCAAAGCTTACCATGTGCAGAAGAGATCCAGCAGCATCTTTCATTCCTGGCTCTTCGCCTGTGGGAGCAGAGTGCAATCATTCATGCACAGAAAACTGGGCAGCCGGACGGCCTGGAGCAGGCATCAAGGATGTATTCAAATGCCCTTTGAGGTGGGAAAGCAAGGAGTGAGAGCAATACAGGAGGCACTGTTGCGAAGCTTACCGTGTGCAGAAGAGATCCAGAAGCATCTTTCAGTCCTGGCTCTTCGCCTGGGGCAGCAGAGTCTAGTCATTCGTGCCCAGAAAACTAGGCAGCCGCACGGCCTGGATCAGGCATCAAGGATGTATTCAAATGCAGTTTGATGTGGGAAAGCAAGGAGTGAGAGCAATACAGGTGGCACTGTTGCGAAGCTTACCGTGTCCAGAACAGATCCAGCATCATGTTTCAGCACTGCCTCTTCGCCTGTGGCAGCAGAGTCCAATCATTCGTGCACTGAAAACTGGGCAGCCGGACGGCCTGGAGCAGGCATCAAGGATGTATTCAAATGCACTTTGAGGTGGGAAAGCAAGGAGTGAGAGCAATACAGGTGGCACCTGTTCAAATCTTACCATGTGCAGAATAGATCCAGCAGCATCTTTCAGTCCTTCCCCTTCGCATGCGGCTGCACAGTCCAATCATTCGTGCAGTGAAAACTGGGCAGCCGGACGGCCTGGAGCAGGCATCAAGGATGTATTCAAATGCATTTTGAGGTGGGAAAGCAAGGAGTGAGAGCAATACAGGTTGCACCATTGCGAAGCTTACCATGTGGAGAAGAGATCCAGCAGCATCTTTCATTCCTGGCTCTTCACCTGTGGGAGCAGAGTCCAATCATTCGTGCACAGAAAACTGGGCAGCCGGACGGCCTGGAGCAGGCATCAAGGATGTAATCAAATCCCTTTGAGGTGGGGAACAAGGAGTGAGACCAATGCAGGTGGCACCGTTGCGAAGCTTACCATGTGCAGAAGAGGTCCAGCAGCACCTTTCATTCCTGGCCCTTTCCCTGTGGAAGCAGAGTGCAATCATTCGTGCACTGAAAACTGGGCAGCCGGACGGCCTGGAGCAGGCATCAAGGATGTATTCAAATGCCCGTTGAGGTGGGAAAGCAAGGAGTGAGAGCAATGCAGGTTGCAATGTTGCGAAGCTTATCGTGTGCTGAACAGATCCAGCAGGATGTTTCAGTCCTGGCTCTTCGCCTGTGGGAGCAGAGTCCAATCATTCGTGCCCTGAAAACTGGGCAGCCGGACGGCCTGGAGCAGGCATCAGGGATGTATTCAAATGCACTTTGAGGTCAGAAACAATGAGTGAGAGCGATACAGGTGGCGCCTGTTCGAAGCTTACCATGTGGAGAAGAGATCCAGCAGGATGTTCCAGTCCTGGCTCTTCGCCTGTGGCAGCAGAGTCCAATCATTCGTGCACTGAAAACTGGGCAGCCGGACGGCCTGGAGCAGGCATCAAGGATGTATTCAAATGCACTTTGAGGTGGGAAAGCAAGGAGTGAGAGCAATACAGGTGGCACCATTGCGAAGCTTACCATGTGCAGAATAGATCCAGAAGCATCTTTCAGTCCTGGCTCTTCGCCTGTGGCAGCACAGTCCAATCATTCGTGCCCTGAAAACTGGGCAGTCGGATGGCCTGGAGCAGGCATCAAGGATGTAATCAAATGCCCTTTGAGGTGGGAAAGCAAGGAGTGAGAGCAATACAGGTGGCACCGTTGCAAAGCTTACCGTGTGCTGAACAGATCCAGCAGCATGTTGCAGCCCTGGCTCTTCGCCTGTTTCAGCAGAGTCCAATCATTCCTGCACTGAAAACTGGGCAGCCGGACGGCCTGGAGCAGGCATCAAGGACGTATTCAAATGCCCTTTGAGGTGGGAAAGCAAGGAGTGAGAGCAATACAGGTGGCACCGTTGCGAGGCTTACCGTGTGCAGAACAGATCTAGCAGCATGTTTCAGCACTGGCTGTTTGCCTGTGGGAGCAGAGTCCAATCATTCGTGCACAGAAAACTGGGCAGCCGGACGGCCTGGAACAGGCTTCAAGGATGTAATCAAATGCCCTTTGAGGTGGGAAACAAGGAGTGAGACCAATGCAGGTGGCAACTTTCCGAAGCTTACCATGTGGAGAAGAGATCCAGCAGCATCTTTCATTCCTGGCTCTTCGCCTGTGGGAGCAGAGTCCAATCATTCGTGCACTGAAAACTGGGCAGCCGGACTGCCTGGAGCAGGCATCATGGATGTATTCGAATGCACTTTGAGGTGGGAAAGGAAGGAGTGAGAGCCATACAGGTGGCACCGTTGCAAAGCTTTCTGTGTGCAGAATAGATCCAGCAGCATCTTTCATTCCTGGCTCTTCGCCTGCGGGAGCAGAGTCCAATCATTCGTGCACAGAAAACTGGGCAGCCGGACGGCCTGGAGCAGGCTTCAAGGATGTAATCAAATGCCCTTTGAGGTGGGAAACAAGGAGTGAGACCAATGCAGGTGGCACCGTTGCGAAGCTTACCATGTGCAGAAGAGGTCCAGCAGCACCTTTCATTCCTGGCCCTTTCCCTGTGGAAGCAGAGTGCAATCATTCGTGCACTGAAAACTGGGCAGCCGGACGGCCTGGAGCAGGCATCAGGGATGTATTCAAATGCACTTTGAGGTGGGAAAGCAAGGAGTGAGAGCAATACAGGTGGCACCGTTGCGAAGCTTGCCATACGCAGAAGAGATCCAGCAGCATATTTCAGTCCTGGCTCTTCGCCTGTGGGAGCAGAGTCCAATCATTCGTGCACAGAAAACTGGGCAGCCGGACGGCCTGCAGCAGGCATCAAGGATGTATTCAAATGCCCTTTGAGGTGGGAAAGCAAGGAGTGAGAGCAGTACAGGTGGCACCGTTGCGAAGCTTACCGTGTGCAGAACAGATCCAGCAGGATGTTTCAGTCCTGGCTCTTCGCCTGTGGCAGCAGAGTCCAATCATTCGTGCCCTGAAAACTGGGCAGCCGGACGGCCTGGAGCAGGCATCAGGGATGTATTCAAATGCACTTTGAGGTCGGAAACAGGGAGTGAGAGCGATACAGGTGGCGCCTGTTCGAAGCTTACCATGTGGAGAAGAGATCCAGCAGGATGTTTCAGTCCTGGCGCTTCGCCTGTGGCAGCAGAGTCCAATCATTCATGCACTGAAAACTGGGCAGACGGACGGCCTGGAGCAGGCATCAAGGATGTATTCAAATGCACTTTGAGGTGGGAAAGCAAGGAGTGAGAGCAATACAGGAGGCACTGTTGCGAAGCTTACCGTGTGCAGAAGAGATCCAGAAGCATCTTTCAGTCCTGGCTCTTCGCCTGTGGCAGCAGAGTCCAGTCATTCGTGCCCTGAAAACTAGGCAGCTGGACGGCCTGGATCAGGCATCAAAGATGTATTCAAATGCACTTTGAGGTGGGAAAGCAAGGAGTGAGAGCAATACAGGTGGCACCGTTGCGAAGCTTACCGTGTGCAGAACAGATCCAGCATCATGTTTCAACACTGCCTCTTCACCTGTGGCAGCAGAGTCCAATCATTCGTGCCCTTAAAACTGGGCTGCCGGACGTGCTGGAGCAGGCAACAAGGATGTATTCAAATGCACTTTGAGGTGGGAAACAAGGAGTGAGAGCAATACAGGTGGCACCGTTGCGAAGCTTGCCATATGCAGAAGAGATCCAGCAGCATCTTTCAGTCCTGGCTCTTCGCCTGTGGGAGCAGAGTCCAATCATTCGTGCACAGAAAACTGGGCAGCCGGACGGCCTGGAGCAGGCATCAAGGATGTATTCAAATGCACTTTGAGGTGGGAAAGCAAGGAGTGAGAGCAATACAGGTGGCACCGTTGCGAAGTTTACCATGTGCAGAAGAGGTCCAGCAGCACCTTTCATTCCTGGCCCTTTCCCTGTGGAAGCAGAGTGCAATCATTCGTGCACTGAAAACTGGGCAGCCGGACGGCCTGGAGCAGGCATCAAGGATGTCTTCAAATGCACTTTGAGGTGGGAAAGCAAGGAGTGAGAGCAATACAGGTGGCACCGTTGCAAATCTTTCTGTGTGCAGAAGAGATCCAGCAGCATGTTGCAGCACTGGCTGTTTGCCTGTGGCAGCAGAGTCCAATCATTCATGCACTGAAAACTGGGCAGCCGGACGGCCTGGAGCAGGCATCAAGGATGTATTCAAATGCACTTTGAGGTGGGATAAGCGAGGAGTGAGAGCGATACAGGTGGCGCCTTTTCGAAGCTTACCATGTGGAGAAGAGATCCAGCAGCATCTTTCAGTCCTGGCTCTTCGCCTGTGGCAGCACAGTCCAATCATTCGTGCACTGAAAACTGGGCAGCCGGATGGCCTGGAGCAGGCATCAAGGATGTAATCAAATGCCCTTTGAGGTGGGAAAGCAAGGAGTGAGAGCAATACAGGTGGCACCGTTGCGAAGCTTACCATGTGCAGAAGAGGTCCAGCAGCATCTTTCATTCCTGGCTCTTCGCCTGTGGGAGCAGAGTCCAATCATTCGTGCACAGAAAACTGGGCAGCCGGACTGCCTGGAGCAGGCATCATGGCTGTATTCAAATGCACTTTGAGGTGGGAAACAAGGAGTGAGAGCGATACAGGTGGCACCTTTTCGAAGCTTACCATGTGGAGAAGAGATAAAGCAGCATCTTTCAGTCCTGGCTCTTCGCCTGTGGCAGCACAGTCCACTCATTCGTGCCCTGAAACCAGGGCAGCTGGCCAGCCTGGAGCAGGCATCAAGGATGTCTTCAAATGCCCTTTGAGGTGGGAAAGCAAGGTGTGAGAGCAATACAGGTGGCACCGTTTCAAAGCTTTCCATGTGCAGAAGAGTTCCAGCAGCATCTTTCAGTCCTGGCTCTTCGCCTGCGGCAGCAGAGTCCAATCATTCGTGCACTGAAAACTGGGCAGCCGGATAGCCTAGAGCAGGCATCAAGGATGTAATCAAATGCCCTTTGAGGTGGGAAAGCAAGGAGTGAGAGCAATACAGGTGGCACCGTTGCAAAGCTTACCGTGTGCAGTACAGATCCAGCAGCATGTTTCAGCACTGCCTCTTCGCTTGTGGCAGCAGAGTGCAATCATTCCTGCACTGAAAACTGGGCAGCCAGAGGGCCTGCAGCAGGCATCAAGGATGTATTCAAATGCACTTTGAGGTGGGAAACAAGGAGTGAGACCAATGCAGGTGGCACCGTTGCGAAGCTTACCATGTGCAGAAGAGGTCCAGCAGCACCTTTCATTCCTGGCCCTTTCCCTGTGGAAGCAGTGTGCAATCATTTGTGCACTGAAAACTGGGCAGCCGGACGGGCTGGAGCAGGCATCAAGGATGTATTCAAATGCCCTTCGTGGTGGGAAAGCAAGGAGTGAGAGCAATACAGGTGGCACCGTTGCGAAGCTTACCATGTGCAGAAGAGGTCCAGCAGCATCTTTCATTCCTGGCCCTTCGCCTGTGGCAGCAGAGTCCAATCATTCGTGCACTGAAAACTGGGCAGCCGGACGGCCTGGAGCAGGCATCAGGGATGTATTCAAATGCACTTTGAGGTGGGAAAGCAAGGAGTGAGAGCAATACAGGTGGCACTGTTTCAAAGCTTACCGTGTGCAGGAGAGGTCCAGGAGCATCTTTCATTCCTGGCTCTTCGCCTGTGGCAGGAGAGTAAAATCATTCGTGCCCTGAAAACTGGACAGCCGGCCAGCCTGGAGCAGGCAACAAGGATGTATTCAAATGTACTTTGAGGTGGGAAAGCAAAGAGTGAGAGCAATACCGGTGGCACCGTTGCGAGGCTTACCGTGTGCAGAAGAGATCTAGCAGCATGTTTCAGCACTGGGTGGTTGCCTGTGGCAGCAGAGTCCAATCATTCTTGCACTGAAAACTGGGCAGCCGGACGGCCTGGAGCAGGCATCAGGGATGTATTCAAATGCACTTTGAGGTCGGAAACAGGGAGTGAGAGCGATACAGGTGGCGCCTGTTCGAAGCTTACCATGTGGAGAAGAGATCCAGCAGGATGTTTCAGTCCTGGCGCTTCGCCTGTGGCAGCAGAGTCCAATCATTCATGCACTGAAAACTGGGCAGACGGACGGCCTGGAGCAGGCATCAAGGATGTATTCAAATGCACTTTGAGGTGGGAAAGCAAGGAGTGAGAGCAATACAGGAGGCACTGTTGCGAAGCTTACCGTGTGCAGAAGAGATCCAGAAGCATCTTTCAGTCCTGGCTCTTCGCCTGTGGCAGCAGAGTCCAGTCATTCGTGCCCTGAAAACTAGGCAGCTGGACGGCCTGGATCAGGCATCAAAGATGTATTCAAATGCACTTTGAGGTGGGAAAGCAAGGAGTGAGAGCAATACAGGTGGCACCGTTGCGAAGCTTACCGTGTGCAGAACAGATCCAGCATCATGTTTCAACACTGCCTCTTCACCTGTGGCAGCAGAGTCCAATCATTCGTGCCCTTAAAACTGGGCTGCCGGACGTGCTGGAGCAGGCAACAAGGATGTATTCAAATGCACTTTGAGGTGGGAAACAAGGAGTGAGAGCAATACAGGTGGCACCGTTGCGAAGCTTGCCATATGCAGAAGAGATCCAGCAGCATCTTTCAGTCCTGGCTCTTCGCCTGTGGGAGCAGAGTCCAATCATTCGTGCACAGAAAACTGGGCAGCCGGACGGCCTGGAGCAGGCATCAAGGATGTATTCAAATGCACTTTGAGGTGGGAAAGCAAGGAGTGAGAGCAATACAGGTGGCACCGTTGCGAAGTTTACCATGTGCAGAAGAGGTCCAGCAGCACCTTTCATTCCTGGCCCTTTCCCTGTGGAAGCAGAGTGCAATCATTCGTGCACTGAAAACTGGGCAGCCGGACGGCCTGGAGCAGGCATCAAGGATGTCTTCAAATGCCCTTTGAGGTGGGAAAGCAAGGAGTGAGAGCAATACAGGTGGCACCGTTGCAAATCTTTCTGTGTGCAGAAGAGATCCAGCAGCATGTTGCAGCACTGGCTGTTTGCCTGTGGCAGCAGAGTCCAATCATTCATGCACTGAAAACTGGGCAGCCGGACGGCCTGGAGCAGGCATCAAGGATGTATTCAAATGCACTTTGAGGTGGGATAAGCGAGGAGTGAGAGCGATACAGGTGGCGCCTTTTCGAAGCTTACCATGTGGAGAAGAGATCCAGCAGCATCTTTCAGTCCTGGCTCTTCGCCTGTGGCAGCACAGTCCAATCATTCGTGCACTGAAAACTGGGCAGCCGGATGGCCTGGAGCAGGCATCAAGGATGTAATCAAATGCCCTTTGAGGTGGGAAAGCAAGGAGTGAGAGCAATACAGGTGGCACCGTTGCGAAGCTTACCATGTGCAGAAGAGGTCCAGCAGCATCTTTCATTCCTGGCTCTTCGCCTGTGGGAGCAGAGTCCAATCATTCGTGCACAGAAAACTGGGCAGCCGGACTGCCTGGAGCAGGCATCATGGCTGTATTCAAATGCACTTTGAGGTGGGAAACAAGGAGTGAGAGCGATACAGGTGGCACCTTTTCGAAGCTTACCATGTGGAGAAGAGATAAAGCAGCATCTTTCAGTCCTGGCTCTTCGCCTGTGGCAGCACAGTCCACTCATTCGTGCCCTGAAACCAGGGCAGCTGGCCAGCCTGGAGCAGGCATCAAGGATGTCTTCAAATGCCCTTTGAGGTGGGAAAGCAAGGTGTGAGAGCAATACAGGTGGCACCGTTTCAAAGCTTTCCATGTGCAGAAGAGTTCCAGCAGCATCTTTCAGTCCTGGCTCTTCGCCTGCGGCAGCAGAGTCCAATCATTCGTGCACTGAAAACTGGGCAGCCGGATAGCCTAGAGCAGGCATCAAGGATGTAATCAAATGCCCTTTGAGGTGGGAAAGCAAGGAGTGAGAGCAATACAGGTGGCACCGTTGCAAAGCTTACCGTGTGCAGTACAGATCCAGCAGCATGTTTCAGCACTGCCTCTTCGCTTGTGGCAGCAGAGTGCAATCATTCCTGCACTGAAAACTGGGCAGCCAGAGGGCCTGGAGCAGGCATCAAGGATGTATTCAAATGCACTTTGAGGTGGGAAACAAGGAGTGAGACCAATGCAGGTGGCACCGTTGCGAAGCTTACCATGTGCAGAAGAGGTCCAGCAGCACCTTTCATTCCTGGCCCTTTCCCTGTGGAAGCAGTGTGCAATCATTTGTGCACTGAAAACTGGGCAGCCGGACGGGCTGGAGCAGGCATCAAGGATGTATTCAAATGCCCTTCGTGGTGGGAAAGCAAGGAGTGAGAGCAATACAGGTGGCACCGTTGCGAAGCTTACCATGTGCAGAAGAGGTCCAGCAGCATCTTTCATTCCTGGCCCTTCGCCTGTGGCAGCAGAGTCCAATCATTCGTGCACTGAAAACTGGGCAGCCGGACGGCCTGGAGCAGGCATCAGGGATGTATTCAAATGCACTTTGAGGTGGGAAAGCAAGGAGTGAGAGCAATACAGGTGGCACTGTTTCAAAGCTTACCGTGTGCAGGAGAGGTCCAGGAGCATCTTTCATTCCTGGCTCTTCGCCTGTGGCAGGAGAGTAAAATCATTCGTGCCCTGAAAACTGGACAGCCGGCCAGCCTGGAGCAGGCAACAAGGATGTATTCAAATGTACTTTGAGGTGGGAAAGCAAAGAGTGAGAGCAATACCGGTGGCACCGTTGCGAGGCTTACCGTGTGCAGAAGAGATCTAGCAGCATGTTTCAGCACTGGGTGGTTGCCTGTGGCAGCAGAGTCCAATCATTCTTGCACTGAAAACTGGGCAGCCGGACGGCCTGGAGCAGGCATCAGGGATGTATTCAAATGCACTTTGAGGTCGGAAACAGGGAGTGAGAGCGATACAGGTGGCGCCTGTTCGAAGCTTACCATGTGGAGAAGAGATCCAGCAGGATGTTTCAGTCCTGGCGCTTCGCCTGTGGCAGCAGAGTCCAATCATTCATGCACTGAAAACTGGGCAGACGGACGGCCTGGAGCAGGCATCAAGGATGTATTCAAATGCACTTTGAGGTGGGAAAGCAAGGAGTGAGAGCAATACAGGAGGCACTGTTGCGAAGCTTACCGTGTGCAGAAGAGATCCAGAAGCATCTTTCAGTCCTGGCTCTTCGCCTGTGGCAGCAGAGTCCAGTCATTCGTGCCCTGAAAACTAGGCAGCTGGACGGCCTGGATCAGGCATCAAAGATGTATTCAAATGCACTTTGAGGTGGGAAAGCAAGGAGTGAGAGCAATACAGGTGGCACCGTTGCGAAGCTTACCGTGTGCAGAACAGATCCAGCATCATGTTTCAACACTGCCTCTTCACCTGTGGCAGCAGAGTCCAATCATTCGTGCCCTTAAAACTGGGCTGCCGGACGTGCTGGAGCAGGCAACAAGGATGTATTCAAATGCACTTTGAGGTGGGAAACAAGGAGTGAGAGCAATACAGGTGGCACCGTTGCGAAGCTTGCCATATGCAGAAGAGATCCAGCAGCATCTTTCAGTCCTGGCTCTTCGCCTGTGGGAGCAGAGTCCAATCATTCGTGCACAGAAAACTGGGCAGCCGGACGGCCTGGAGCAGGCATCAAGGATGTATTCAAATGCACTTTGAGGTGGGAAAGCAAGGAGTGAGAGCAATACAGGTGGCACCGTTGCGAAGTTTACCATGTGCAGAAGAGGTCCAGCAGCACCTTTCATTCCTGGCCCTTTCCCTGTGGAAGCAGAGTGCAATCATTCGTGCACTGAAAACTGGGCAGCCGGACGGCCTGGAGCAGGCATCAAGGATGTCTTCAAATGCCCTTTGAGGTGGGAAAGCAAGGAGTGAGAGCAATACAGGTGGCACCATTGCAAATCTTTCTGTGTGCAGAAGAGATCCAGCAGCATGTTGCAGCACTGGCTCTTCGCCTGTGGCAGCAGAGTCCAATCATTCGTGCACTGAAAACTGGGCAGCCGGACGGCCTGGAGCAGGCATCAAGGATGTATTCAAATGCACTTTGAGGTGGGATAAGCGAGGAGTGAGAGCGATACAGGTGGCGCCTTTTCGAAGCTTACCATGTGGAGAAGAGATCCAGCAGCATCTTTCAGTCCTGGCTCTTCGCCTGTGGCAGCACAGTCCAATCATTCGTGCACTGAAAACTGGGCAGCCGGATGGCCTGGAGCAGGCATCAAGGATGTAATCAAATGCCCTTTGAGGTGGGAAAGCAAGGAGTGAGAGCAATACAGGTGGCACCGTTGCGAAGCTTACCATGTGCAGAAGAGGTCCAGCAGCATCTTTCATTCCTGGCTCTTCGCCTGTGGGAGCAGAGTCCAATCATTCGTGCACAGAAAACTGGGCAGCCGGACTGCCTGGAGCAGGCATCATGGCTGTATTCAAATGCACTTTGAGGTGGGAAACAAGGAGTGAGAGCGATACAGGTGGCACCTTTTCGAAGCTTACCATGTGGAGAAGAGATAAAGCAGCATCTTTCAGTCCTGGCTCTTCGCCTGTGGCAGCACAGTCCACTCATTCGTGCCCTGAAACCAGGGCAGCTGGCCAGCCTGGAGCAGGCATCAAGGATGTCTTCAAATGCCCTTTGAGGTGGGAAAGCAAGGTGTGAGAGCAATACAGGTGGCACCGTTTCAAAGCTTTCCATGTGCAGAAGAGTTCCAGCAGCATCTTTCAGTCCTGGCTCTTCGCCTGCGGCAGCAGAGTCCAATCATTCGTGCACTGAAAACTGGGCAGCCGGATAGCCTAGAGCAGGCATCAAGGATGTAATCAAATTTCCTTTGAGGTGGGAAAGCAAGGAGTGAGAGCAATACAGGTGGCACCGTTGCAAAGCTTACCGTGTGCAGTACAGATCCAGCAGCATGTTTCAGCACTGCCTCTTCGCTTGTGGCAGCAGAGTGCAATCATTCCTGCACTGAAAACTGGGCAGCCAGAGGGCCTGGAGCAGGCATCAAGGATGTATTCAAATGCACTTTGAGGTGGGAAACAAGGAGTGAGACCAATGCAGGTGGCACCGTTGCGAAGCTTACCATGTGCAGAAGAGGTCCAGCAGCACCTTTCATTCCTGGCCCTTTCCCTGTGGAAGCAGTGTGCAATCATTTGTGCACTGAAAACTGGGCAGCCGGACGGGCTGGAGCAGGCATCAAGGATGTATTCAAATGCCCTTCGTGGTGGGAAAGCAAGGAGTGAGAGCAATACAGGTGGCACCGTTGCGAAGCTTACCATGTGCAGAAGAGGTCCAGCAGCATCTTTCATTCCTGGCCCTTCGCCTGTGGCAGCAGAGTCCAATCATTCGTGCACTGAAAACTGGGCAGCCGGACGGCCTGGAGCAGGCATCAGGGATGTATTCAAATGCACTTTGAGGTGGGAAAGCAAGGAGTGAGAGCAATACAGGTGGCACTGTTTCAAAGCTTACCGTGTGCAGGAGAGGTCCAGGAGCATCTTTCATTCCTGGCTCTTCGCCTGTGGCAGGAGAGTAAAATCATTCGTGCCCTGAAAACTGGACAGCCGGCCAGCCTGGAGCAGGCAACAAGGATGTATTCAAATGTACTTTGAGGTGGGAAAGCAAAGAGTGAGAGCAATACCGGTGGCACCGTTGCGAGGCTTACCGTGTGCAGAAGAGATCTAGCAGCATGTTTCAGCACTGGGTGGTTGCCTGTGGCAGCAGAGTCCAATCATTCTTGCACTGAAAACTGGGCAGCCGGACGGCCTGGAGCAGGCATCAGGGATGTATTCAAATGCACTTTGAGGTGGGAAAGCAAGGAGTGAGAGCAATACAGGTGGCACCGTTGCAAATCTCTCTGTGTGCAGAAGAGATCCAGCAGCATGTTTCAGCACTGGCTGTTTGCCTGTGGCAGAAGAGTCCAATCATTCGTGCACTGAAAACTGGGCAGCCGGACGGCCTGGAGCAGGCATCAGGGATGTATTCAAATGCACTTTGAGGTGGGAAAGCAAGGAGTGAGAGCAATACAGGTGGCACCATTGCGAAGCTTACCGTATGCAGAAGAGATCCAGCAGCATGTTTCATTCCTGGCTCTTCGCCTGTGGCAGGAGAGTAAAATCATTCGTGCACTGAAAACTGGGCAGCCGGCCAGCCTGGAGCAGGCAACAAGGATGTATTCAAATGCACTTTGAGGTGGGAAAGCAAGGAGTGAGAGCAATACAGGTGACACCGTTGCGAAGCTTACCGTGTGCAGAAGAGATCCAGCAGCATCTTTCATTCCTGGCTCTTCGCCTGTGGCAGCAGAGTCCAACCATTCGTGCACTGAAAACTGGGCTGCCGAACGGCCTGGAGCAGGCATCATGGATGTATTCAAATGCACTTTGAGGTGGGAAAGCAAGGAGTGAGAGCTATACAGGTGGCACCGTTGCAAAGCTTTCCGTGTGCTGAACAGATCCAGTAGCATATTTCACTACTGGCTCCTCGCCTGTGGCAGCAGAATCCAATCATTCGTGCACTGAAAACTTGGCAGCCGGACGGCCTGCAGCAGGCATCAGAGATGTATTCAAATGCACTTTGAGGTGGGAAAGCAAGGAGTGAGAGCAATACAGGTGGCACCGTTGCGAAGCTTGCCATATGCAGAAGAGATCCAGCAGCATCTTTCAGTCCTGGCTCTTCGCCTGTGGCAGCAGAGTCCAATCATTCGTGCACAGAAAACTGGGCAGCCGGACGGCCTGGAGCAGGCATCAAGGATGTATTCAAATGCCCTTTGAGGTGGGAAAGCAAGGAGTGTGAGCAATACAGGTGGCACAGTTGCGAAGCTTACCATGTGCAGAAGAGGACCAACAGCACCTTTCATTCCTGGCCCTTTCCCTGTGGAAGCAGAGTGCAATCATTCGTGCACTGAAAACTGGGCAGCCGGACGGCCTGGAGCAGGCATCAAGGATGTATTCAAATGCCCTTTGAGGTGGGAAAGCAAGGAGTGAGAGCAATACAGGTGGCACCGTTGCGAAGCTTACCATGTGCAGAGGAGGTCCAGCAGCACCTTTCATTCCTGGCCTTTTCCCTGAGGAAGCAGAGTGCAATCATTCATGCACTGAAAACTGGGCAGCCGGACGGCCTGGAGCAGGCATCAAGGATGTATTCAAATGCCCTTTGAGGTGGGAAAGCAAGGAGTGAGAGCAATACAGGTGGCACCGTTGTGAAGATTACCATATGCAGAAGAGATCCAGCAGCATCTTTCAGTCCTGGCTCTTCGCCTGTGGGAGCAGAGTCCAATCATTCGTGCACAGAAAACTGGGCAGCCGAACGGCCTGGAGCAGGCATCAAGGATGTATTCAAATGCCCTTTGAGGTGGGAAAGCAAGGAGTGAGAGCAATACAGGTGGCACCATTGCGAAGATTACCGCGTGCAGAACAGTTCCAGCAGCATGTTTCAGCACTGGCTGTTTGCCTGTGGCAGCAGAGTCCAGTCATTCGTGCCCTGAAAACTAGGCAGCCGGACGGCCTGGAGCAGGCATCAAGGATGTATTCAAATGCCCTTTGAGGTGGGAAAGCAAGGAGTGAGAGCAATACAGGAGGCACTGTTGCGAAGCTTACCGTGTGCAGAAGAGATCCAGAAGCATCTTTCAGTCCTGGCTCTTCGCCTGTGGCAGCAGAGTCCAGTCATTCGTGCCCTGAAAACTGGGCAGCCGGATGGCCTGGAGCAGGCATCAAGGATGTATTCAAATGCCCTTAGAGGTGGGAAAGCAAGGAGTGAGAGCAATACAGGTGGCACTGTAGCAAAGCTTACCGTGTGCAGAACAGATCCAGCAGTATGTTTCAGCACTGACTCTTCGCCTGTGGCAGCAGAGTCCAATCATTCGTGCACAGAAAACTGGGCAGCCGGACGGCCTGGAGCAGGCAACAAGGATGTATTCAAATGCACTTTGAGGTGGGAAACAAGGAGTGAGACCAACGCAGGTGGCACCGTTGCGAACCTTACCATGTGCAGAAGAGGTCCAGCAGCACCTTTCATTCCTGGCCCTTTCCCTGTGGAAGCAGAGTCCAATCATTCGTGCACTGAAAACTGGGCAGCCGGACGGCCTGGAGCAGGCATCAAGGATGTATTCAAATGCCCTTTGAGGTGGGAAAGCAAGGAGTGAGAGCAATACAGGTGGCACCGTTTCAAAGCTTGCCGTGTGCAGGAGAGGTCCAGCAGCATCTTTCAGTCCTGGCTCTTTGCCTGTCGCAGGAGAGTCCAATCATTCATGCACTGAAAACTGGGCAGCCGGCCAGCCTGGAGCAGGCAGCAAGGATGTATTCAAATGTACTTTGAGGTGGGAAAGCAAGGAGTGAGAGCAATACAGGTGGCACCGTTGCGAAGCTTGCCATATGCAGAAGAGATCCAGCAGCACCTTTCATTCCTGGCCCTTTCCCTGTGGAAGCAGAGGGCAATCATTCGTGCACTGAAAACTGGGCAGCCGGACGGCCTGGAGCAGGCATCAAGGATGTATTCAAATGCACTTTGAGGTGGGAAAGCAAGGAGTGAGAGCAATACAGGTGGCACCGTTGCAAAGCTTACCATGTGCAGAGTAGATCCAGCAGCATCTTTCATTCCTGGCTCTTCGCCTGTGGCAGCACAGTCCAACCATTCGTGCACTGAAAACTGGGCAGCCGGACGGCCTGGAGCAGGCATCAAGGATGTATTCAAATACACTTTGAGGTGGGAAAGCAAGGAGTGAGAGCAATACAGGTGGCACTGTTGCGAAGCTTACCGTGCGCAGAACTGATCCAGCAGCATGTTTCAGCACTGCCTCTTCGCCTGTGGGAGCAGAGTCCAATCATTCGTGCCCTGAAAACTGGGCAGCCGGACGGCCTGGAGCAGGCAACAAGGATGTATTCAAATGCACTTTGAGGTGGGAAACAAGGAGTGAGAGCAATGCAGGTGGCACCGTTGTGAACCTTACCATGTGCAGAAGAGGTCCAGCAGCACCTTTCTTTCCTGGCCCTTTCCCTGTGGAAGCAGAGTGCAATCATTCGTGCACAGAAAACTGGGCAGCCGGACGGCCTGGAGCAGGCATCAAGGATGTATTCAAATGCCCTTTGAGGTGGGAAAGCAAGGAGTGTGAGCAATACAGGTGGCACCGTTGCAAATCTTTCTGTGTTCAGAAGAGATCCAGCAGCATGTTGCAGCACTGGCTGTTTGCCTGTGGCAGCAGAGTCCAATCATTCGTGCACTGAAAACTGGACAGCCGGACGGCCTGGAGCAGGCATCAAGGATGTATTCAAATGCCCTTTGAGGTGGGAAAGCAAAGAGTGAGAGCAATACAGGTGGCACCGTTGCGAAGCTTACCATGTGCAGAAGAGGTCCAGCAGCATCTTTCAGTCCTGGCCCTTTCCCGGTGGAAGCAGAGTGCAATCATTCGTGCACAGAAAACTGGGCAGCCGGACGGCCTGGAGCAGGCATCAAGGATGTATTCAAATGCACTTTGAGGTGGGAAAGCAAGGAGTGTGAGCAATACAGGTGGCACCGTTGCAAATCTTTCTGTGTTCAGAAGAGATCCAGCAGCATGCTGCAGCACTGGCTTTTTGCCTGTGGCAGCAGAGTCCAATCATTCGTGCACTGAAAACTGGACAGCCGGACGGCCTGGAGCAGGTATCATGGATGTATTCAAATGCCCTTTGAGGTGGGAAAGCAAGGAGTGAGAGCAATACAGGTGGCATTGTTTCAAAGCTTCCCGTGTGCAGGAGAGGTCCAGCAGCATCTTTCAGTCCTGGCTCTTTGCCTGTCGCAGGAGAGTCCAATCATTCGTGCACTGAAAACTGGGCAGCCGGATGGCCTGGAGCAGGCATCAAGGATGTATTCAAATGCCCTTTGAGGTGGGAAAACAAGGAGTGAGAGCAATACAGGTGGCACTGTTGCGAAGCTTACCGTGTGCAGAAGAGATCCAGCAGCATGTTTCAGTCCTGGCTCTTCGCCTGTGGGAGCAGAGTCCAGTCATTCGTGCCCTGAAAACTAGGCAGCAGGAGGGCCTGGAGCAGGCATCAAGGATGTATTCAAATGCACTTTGAGGTGGGAAAGCAAGGAGTGAGAGCAAGACAGGTGGCACTGTTGCGAAGCTTACCGTGTGCAGAACAGATCCAGCAGCATGTTTCAGCACTACCTCTTAGCCTGCGGCAGCAGAATCCAATCATTCGTGCACAGAAAACTGGGCAGCCGGACGGCCTGGAGCAGGCAACAAGGATGTATTCAAATGCCCTTTGAGGTGGGAAACAAGGAGTGAGACTAATACAGGTGGCACCGTTGCGAAGCTTACCATGTGCAGAAGAGGTCCAGCAGCACCTTTCATTCCTGGCCCTTTCCCTGTGGAAGCAGAGTGCAATCATTCGTGCACTGAAAACTGGGCAGCCGGACGGCCTGGAGCAGGCATCACGGATGTATTCAAATGCCCTTTGAGGTGGGAAAGCAAAGAGTGAGAGCAATACAGGTGGCACCGTTTCAAAGCTTTCCGTGTGCAGAAGAGGTCCAGCAGGATGTTTCAGTCCTGACTCTTCGCCTGTGGGAGCAGAGTCCAATCATTCGTGCACTGAAAACTGGGCAGCCGGTCGGCCTGGAGCAGGCATCAAGGATGTATTCAAATGCACTTTGAGGTGGGAAAGCAAGGAGTGTGAGCAATACAGGTGGCACCGTTGCGAATCTTTCTGTGTTCAGAAGAGATCCAGCAGCATGTTGCAGCACTGGCTGTTTGCCTGTGGCAGCAGAGTCCAATCATTCGTGCACTGAAAACTGGACAGCCGGACGGCCTGGAGCAGGCATCAAGGATGTATTCAAATGCCCTTTGAGGTGGGAAAGCAAAGAGTGAGAGCAATACAGGTGGCACCGTTGCGAAGCTTACCATGTGCAGAAGAGGTCCAGCAGCATCTTTCAGTCCTGGCCCTTTCCCGGTGGAAGCAGAGTGCAATCATTCGTGCACTGAAAACTGGGCAGCCGGACGGCCTGGAGCAGGCATCTAGGATGTATTCAAATGCCCTTTGAGGTGGGAAAGCAAGGAGTGAGAGCAATACAGGTGGCACCGTTGCGAAGCTTACCATGTGCAGAAGAGATCCAGCAGCATCTTTCAGTCCTAGCTCTTCGCCTGTGGGAGCACAGTCCAATCATTCGTGCACAGAAAACTGGGCAGCCGGACGGCCTGGAGGAGGCATCAGGGATGTATTCAAATGCCCTTTGAGGTGGGAAAACAAGGAGTGAGAGCAATACAGGTGGCACCTTTGCGAAGCTTACCATGTGCAGAACAGATCCAGCAGCATGTTTCAGTCCTGGCTCTTTGCCTGTCGCAGCAGAGTCCAATCATTCGTGCACAGAAAACTGGGCAGCCGGACGGCCTGGAGCAGGCATCAAGGATGTAATCAAATGCCCTTTGAGGTGGGAAAGCAAGGAGTGAGAGCAATACAGGTGGCATTGTTTCAAAGCTTACTGTGTGCAGGAGAGGTCCAGCAGCATCTTTCAGACCTGGCTCTTTGCCTGTCGCAGGAGAGTCCAATCATTCGTGCACTGAAAACTGGGCAGCCGGATGGCCTGGAGCAGGCATCAAGGATGTATTCAAATGCACTTTGAGGTGGGAAAGCAAGGAGTGAGAGCAATACAGGTGGCACTGTTGCGAAGCTTACCGTGTGCAGAACAGATCCAGCAGGACGTTTCAGTCCTGGCCCTTCGCCTGTGGCAGCAGAGTCCAGTCATTCGTGCCCTGAAAACTAGGCAGCCGGACGGCCTGGAGCAGGCATCAAGGATGTATTCAAATGCACTTTGAGGTGGGAAAGCAAGGAGTGAGAGCAATACAGGTGGCACTGTTGCGAAGCTTACCGTGTGCAGAACAGATCCAGCAGCATGTTTCAGCACTGGCTCTTCGCCTGTGGCAGCAGAGTCCAATCATTCGTGCCCTGAAAACTGGGCAGCCGGACGGCCTGGAGCAGGCAACAAGGATGTATTCAAATGCACTTTGAGGTGGAAAACAAGGAGTGAGACCAATGCAGGTAGCACCGTTGCGAAGCTTACCATGTGCAGAAGAGGTCCAGCAGCACCTTTCATTCCTGGCCCTTTCCCTGTGGAAGCAGAGTGCAATCATTCGTGCACTGAAAACTGGGCAGCCGGACGGCCTGGAGCAGGCATCAAGGATGTATTCAAACGCACTTTGAGGTGGGAAAGCAAGGAGTGAGAGCAATACAGGTGGCACCGTTGCAAATATTTCGGTGTGCAGAAGAGATCCAGCAGCATTTTTCAGCACTGCCTCTTCGCCTGTGGCAGCAGAGTCCAATCATTCGTGCCCTGAAAACTGGGCAGCCGGCCGGCCTGGAGCAGGCAACAAGGATGTATTCAAATGCACTTTGAGGTGGGAAACAAGGAGTGAGACCAATGCAGGTGGCACCGTTGCGAAGCTTACCATGTGCAGAACAGATCCAGCAGCACCTTTCATTCCTGGCCCTTTCCCTGTGGAAGCAGAGTGTAATCATTCGTGCACTGAAAACTGGGCAGCCGGACGGCCTGGAGCAGGCATCAAGGATGTATTCAAATGCACTTTGAGGTGGGAAAGCAAGGAGTGAGAGCAATACAGGTGGCACCTTTGCGAAGCTTATCGTGTGCAGAACAGATCCAGCAGTATCTTTCATTCCTGTCTCTTCGCCTGTGGCAGCACAGTCCAATCATTCGTGCACTGAAAACTGGGCAGCCGGACGGCCTGGAGCAGGCATCAAGGATGTATTGAAATGCACTTTGAGGTGGGAAAGCAAGGAGTGAGAGCAATACAAGTTGCACCATTGCGAAGCTTACCTTGTGGAGAAGAGATCCAGCAGCATCTTTCATTCCTGGCTCTTCGCCTTTGGGAGCAGAGTCCAATCATTCGTGCACAGAAAACTGGGCAGCCGGACGGCCTGGAGCAGGCATCTAGGATGTAATCAAATGCCCTTTGAGGTGGGAAACAATGAGTGAGACCAATGCAGGTGGCACCGTTGCGAAGCTTACCATGTGCAGAAGAGGTCCAGCAGCACCTTTCATTCCTGGCCCTTTCCTTGTGGAAGCAGAGTGCAATCATTCGTGCACTGAAAACTGGGCAGCCGGACGGCTTGGAGCAGGCATCATGGATGTAATCAAATGCCCTTTGAGGTGGGAAAGAAAGGAGTGAGAGCAATACAGGTGGCACCGTTGCAAAGCTTACCGTGTGCTGAACAGATCCAGCAGCATGTTTCAGCACTGGCTCTTCGCCTGTGGCAGCAGAATCCAATCATTCGTGCACTGAAAACTGGGCAGCCGGACGGCCTGGAGCAGGCATCAAGGATGTATTCAAATGCACTCTGAGGTGCGAAACAAGGAGTGAGAGCACTACAGGTGGCACCGTTGAGAAGCTTACCATGTGCAGAAGAGATCCAGCAGCATCTTTCATTCCTGGCCCTTTCCCTGTGGAAGCAGAGTGCAATCATTCGTGCACTGAAAACTGGGCAGCCGGACGGCCTGGAGCAGGCATCAAGGATGTATTCAAATGCGCTTTGAGGTGGGAAAGCAAGGAGTGAGAGCACTACAGGTGGCACCGTTGCGAAGCTTACCATGTGCAGAAGAGATCCAGCAGCATCTTTCATTCCTGGCTGTTTGCCTGTGGCAGCAGAGTGCAATCATTCGTGCACTGAAAACTGGGCAGCCGGACGGCCTGGAGCAGGCATCAAGGATGTATTCAAATGCCCTTTGAGGTGGGAAAGCAAGGAGTGAGAGCAATACAGGTGGCACCGTTGCGAGGCTTACCTTGTGCATAAGAGGTCCAGCAGCATCTTTCAGTCCTGGCTCTTCGCCTGTCGGAGCAGAGTCCAATCATTTGTGCCCTGAAACCAGAGCAGCTGGCCGGCCTGGAGCAGGCATCAAGGATGTATTCAAATGCACTTTGAGGTGGGAAAGCAAGGAGTGAGAGCAATACAGGTGGCACCGTTGCGAAGCTTACCATGTGCAGAAGAGGTCCAGCAGCACCTTTCATTCCTGGTCCTTTCCCTGTGGAAGCAGAGTGCAATCATTCGTGCACTGAAGACTGGGCAGCTGGACGGCCGGGAGCAGGCATCAAGGATGTATTCAAATGCCCATTGAGGTGGGAAAGCAAGGAGTGAGAGCAATACAGGTGGCACTGTTGCAAATCTTTCTGTGTGCAGAAGAGATCCAGCAGCATGTTTTAGCACTGGCTATTTGCCTGTGGCAGCAGAGTCCAATCATTCGTGCACTGAAAACTGGGCAGCCGGACGGCCTGGAGCAGGCATCAAGGATGTATTCAAATGCACTTTGAGGTGGGAAGGCAAGGAGTGAGAGCAATACAGGTGGCACCTTTGCGAAGCATACCATGTGCAGAATAGTTCCAGAAGCATCTTTCAGTCCTGGCTCTTCGCCTGCGGCAGCAGAGTCCAATCATTCAAGCACTGAAAACTGGGCAGCCGGACGGCCTGGAGCAGGCATCAAGGATGTATTCAAATGCACTCTGAGGTGCGAAACAAGGAGTGAGAGCAATACAGGTGGCACCGTTGCGAAGCTTACCATGTGCAGAAGAGGTCCAGCAGCACCTTTCATTCCTGGTCCTTTCCCTGTGGCAGCAGAGTGCAATCATTCGTGCACTGAAAACTGGGCATCCGGATGGCCTGGAGCAGGCATCTAGGATGTATTCAAATGCCCTTTGGGGTGGGAAAGCAAGGAGTGAGAGCAATACAGGTGGCACCGTTGCGAAGCTTACCATGTGCAGAAGAGGTCCAGCAGCATCTTTCATTCCTGGCTCTTCGCCTGTGGGAGCAGAGTCCAATCATTTGTGCCCTGAAACAAGAGCAGCTGGCCAGCCTGGAGCAGGTATCAAGGATGTATTCAAATGCACTCTGAGGTGCGAAAAAAGGAGTGAGAGCAATACAGGTGGCACCGTGCGAAGCTTACCATGTGCAGAAGAGGTCCAGCAGCACCTTTCATTCCTGGACCTTTCCCTGTGGAAGCAGAGTGCAATCATTCGTGCACTGAAAACTGGGCAGCCGGACGGCCTGGAGCAGGCATCTAGGATGTATTCAAATGCACTTTGAGGTGGGAAAGCAAGGTGTGAGAGCAATACAGGTGGCACTGTTGCGAAGCTTACCATGTGGAGAAGAGATCCAGTAGCATCTTTAATTCCTGGCTCTTCACCTGTGGCAGGAGAGTCCAATCATTCGTGCACTGAAAACTGGGCAGCTGGCCAGCCAGGAGCAGGCATGAAGGATGTATTCAAATGCCCTTTGAGGTGGGAAAGCAAGGAGTGAGAGCAATACAGGTGGCACCGTTGTGAAGCTTACCATGTGCAGAAGAGATCCAGCAGCATGTTTCAGTCCTGGCTCTTCGCCTGTGGCAGGAGAGTCCAATCATTCGTGCACTGAAACCTGGGCAGCTGGCCAGCCAGGAGCAGGCATCTAGGATGAATTCAAATGCACTTTGAGGTGGGAAAGCAAGGAGTGAGAGCAATACAGGTGGCACCGTTGCAAATCTTTCTGTGTGCAGAAGAGGTCCAGCAGCACCTTTCATTCCATTCTCTTCGCCTGTGGCAGCAGTGTCCAATCATTCGTGCACTGAAAACTGGGCAGCTGGACGGCCTGGAGCAGGCATCAAGGATGTATTCAAATGCCCTTTGAGGTGGGAAAGCAAGGAGTGAGAGCAATACAGGTGGCACCGTTGCAAAGCTTACCATGTGCAGAAGAGGTCCAGCAGCACCTTTCATTCCTGGCCCTTTCCGTGTGGAAGCAGAGTGTAATCATTCGTGCACTGAAAACTGGGCAGACGGACGGCCTGGAGCAGGCATCAAGGATGTATTCAAATGCCCTTTGAGGTGGGAAAGCAAGGAGTGAGAGCAATACAGGTGGCACCGTTGCAAATCTTTCTGTGTGCAGAAGAGGTCCAGCAGCATCTTTCAGTCCTGGCTCTTCGCCTGTCGGAGCAGAGTCCAATCATTTGTGCCCTGAAACCAGAGCAGCTGGCCAGCCTGGAGCAGGCATCAAGGATGTATTCAAATGCACTTTGAGGTGGGAATGCAAGGAGTGAGAGCAATACAGGTGGCACCGTTGCAAAGCTTACCATGTGCAGAAGAGGTCCAGCAGCACCTTTCATTCCTGGCCCTTTCCGTGTGGAAGCAGAGTGCAATCATTCGTGCACTGAAAACTGGGCAGCCGGACGGCCTGGAGCAGGCATCAAGGATGTATTCAAATGCCCTTTGAGGTGGGAAAGCAAGGAGTGAGAGCAATACAGGTGGCACCGTTGCAAAGCTTACCGTGTGCTGAACAGATCCAGCAGCATGTTTCAGCACTGGCTCTTCGCCTGTGGCAGCAGAATCCAATCATTCGTGCACTGAAAACTGGGCAGCCGGACGGCCTGGAGCAGGCATCTAGGATGTATTCAAATGCACTTTGAGGTGGGAAAGCAAGGAGTGAGAGCAATACAGGTGGCACCGTTGCGAAGCTTACCATGTGCAGAAGAGGTCCAGCAGCACCTTTCATTCCTGGCCGTTTCCCTGTGGCAGCAGAGTGCAATCATTCGTGCACTGAAAACTGGGCAGCCGGACGGCCTGGAGCAGGCATCAAGGATGTATTCAAATGCACTTTGAGGTGGGAAAGCAAGGAGTGAGAGCAATACAGGTGGCACCGTTGCAAATCTTTCTGTGTGCAGAACAGATCCAGCAGCATGTTTTAGCACTGGCTATTTGCCTGTGGCAGCAGAGTCCAATCATTCGTGCCCTGAAAACTGGGCAGCCGGACGGCCTGGAGCAGGCATCAAGGATGTATTCAAATGCCCTTTGAGGTGGGAAAGCAAGGAGTGAGAGCAATACAGGTGGCACCTTTACAAAGCATACCATGTGCAGAATAGATCCAGAAGCATCCTTCAGTCCTGGCACTTCGCCTGTGGCAGCACAGTCCAATCATTCGTGCACAGAAAACTGGGCAGACGGATGGCCTGGAGCAGGCATCATGGATGTATTCAAATGCACTCTGAGGTGCGAAACAAGGAGTGAGAGCAATACAGGTGGCACCGTTGCGAAGCTTACCATGTGCAGAAGAGGTCCAGCAGCACCTTTCATTCCTGACCCTTTCCCTGTGGCAGCAGAGTGCAATCATTCGTGCACTGAAAACTGGGCAGCCGGACGGCCTGGAGCAGGCATCTAGGATGTATTCAAATGCCCTTTGAGGTGGGAAAGCAAGGTGTGAGAGCAATACAGGTGGCACTGTTGCGAAGCTTACCATGTGGAGAAGAGATCCAGCAGCATCTTTCATTCCTGGCTCTTCACCTGTGGCAGGAGAGTCCAATCATTCGTGCTCTGAAAACTGGGCAGCTGGCCAGCCAGGAGCAGGCATCAAGGATGTATTCAAATGCCCTTTGAGGTGGGAAAGCAAGGAGTGAGAGCAATACAGGTGGCACCGTTGCGAAGCTTACCATGTACAGAAGAGATCCAGCAGCATGTTTCAGTCCTGGCTCTTCGCCTGTGGCAGGAGAGTCCAATCATTCGTGCACTGAAAACTGGGCAGCTGGCCAGCCAGGAGCAGGCATCAAGGATGTATTCAAATGCACTTTGAGGTGGGAAACAAGGAGTGAGAGCAATACAGGTGGCACCGTTGCAAATCTTTCTGCGTGCAGAAGAGGTCCAGCAGCACCTTTCATTCCAGGCTCTTCGCCTGTGGCAGCAGTGTCCAATCATTCGTGCACTGAAAACTGGGCAGCTGGACGGCCTTTAGCAGGCATCAAGGATGTATTCAAATGCACTTTGAGGTGGGAAAGCAAGGAGTGAGAGCAATACAGGTGGCACCGTTGCAAAGCTTACCATGTGCAGAAGAGGTCCAGCAGCACCTTTCATTCCTGGCCCTTTCCGTGTGGAAGCAGAGTGCAATCATTCGTGCACTGAAAACTGGGCAGCCGGACGGCCTGGAGCAGGCATCAAGGATGTAATCAATTGCCCTTTGAGGTGGGAAAGCAAGGAGTGAGAGCAATACAGGTAGCACCGTTGCAAAGCTTACCGTATGCAGAAGAGCTCCAGCAGCATCTTTCAGTCCTGGCTCTTCGCCTGTGGCAGCACAGTCCAATCATTCGAGCATTGAAAACTGGGCAGCCGGATGGCCTGGAGCAGGCATCAAGGATGTATTCAAATGCACTTTGAGGTGGGAAAGCAAGGAGTGAGAGCAATACTGGTGGCACCGTTGCAAAGCATACCGTGTGCAGAGCAGATCCAGCAGCATCTTTCAGTCCTGGCTCTTCGCCTGCGGCAGCACAGTCCAATCATTCGTGCACTGAAAACTGGGCAGCCGGACGGGCTGGAGCAGGCATCAAGGATGTATTCAAATGCCCTTTGAGGTGGGAAAGCAAGGAGTGAGAGCAATACAGGTGGCACCGTTGCAAATCTTTCTGTGTGCAGAAGAGATCCAGCAGCACGTTTTAGCACTGGCTCTTCGCCTGTGGCAGCAGAATCCAATCATTCATGCGCTGAAAACTGGGCAGCCGGACGGCCTGGAGCAGGCATCTAGGATGTATTCAAATGCACTTTGAGGTGGGAAAGCAAGGAGTGAGAGCAATACAGGTGGCACCTTTGCGAAGCATACCATGTGCAGAATAGATCCAGAAGCATCTTTCAGTCCTGGCTCTTCGCCTGTGGCAGCACAGTCCAATCATTCGTGCACAGAAAACTGGGCAGCCGGATGGCCTGGAGCAGGCATCATGGATGTAATCAAATGCCCTTTGAGGTGGGAAAGCAAGGAGTGAGAGCAATACAGGTGGCACCGTTGCAAAGCTTACCGTGTGCTGAACAGATCCAGCAGCATGTTTCAGCACTGGCTCTTCGCCTGTGGCAGCAGAGTCCAATCATTCGTGCACTGAAAACTGGGCAGCCGGACGGCCTGGAGCAGGCATCAAGGATGTATTCAAATGTACTCTGAGGTGCGAAACAAGGAGTGAGAGCAATACAGGTGGCACCGTTGCGAAGCTTACCATGTGGAGAAGAGATCCAGCAGCATCTTTCATTCCTGGCTCTTCACCTGTCGGAGCAGAGTCCAATCATTTGTGCCCTGAAACCAGAGCAGCTGGCCAGCCTGGAGCAGGCATCAAGGATGTATTCAAATGCACTTTGAGGTGGGAAAGCAAGGAGTGAGAGCAATACAGGTGGCACCGTTGCGAAGCTTACCATGCGCAGAAGAGGTCCAGCAGCACCTTTCATTCCTGGCCCTTTCCCTGTGGAAGCAGAGTCCAATCATTCGTGCACTGAAAACTGGGCAGCAGGACGGCCTGGAGCAGGCATCAAGGATGTATTCAAATGCACTTTGAGGTGGGAAAGCAAGGAGTGAGAGCAATACAGGTGGCACCGTTGCGAAGCTTACCATGTACAGAAGAGATCCAGCAGCATGTTTCAGTCCTGGCTCTTCGCCTGTGGGAGCAGAGTCCAATCATTCGTGCACTGAAACCTGGGCAGCTGGCCAGCCAGGAGCAGGCATCAAGGATGTATTCAAATGCCCTTTGAGGTGGGAAAGCAAGGAGTGAGAGCAATACAGGTGGCACCGTTGCAAATCTTTCTGTGTGCAGAAGAGGTCCAGCAGCATCTTTCAGTCCTGGCTCTTCGCCTGTCGGAGCAGAGTCCAATCATTTGTGCCCTGAAACCAGAGCAGCTGGCCAGCCTGGAGCAGGCATCAAGGATGTATTCAAATGCCCTTTGAGGTGGGAAAGCAAGGAGTGAGAGCAATACAGGTATCACCGTTGCAAAGCTTACCGTATGCAGAAGAGCTCCAGCAGCATCTTTCAGTCCTGGCTCTTCGCCTGTGGCAGCACAGTCCAATCATTCGTGCACTGAAAACTGGGCAGCCGGATGGCCTGGAGCAGGCATCAAGGATGTATTCAAATGCCCTTTGAGGTGGGAAAGCAAGGAGTGAGAGCAATACAGGTGGCACTGTTGCGAGGCTTACCTTGTGCATAAGAGGTCCAGCAGCATCTTTCAGTCCTGGCTCTTCGCCTGTGGCAGCACAGTCCAATCATTCGTGCACAGAAAACTGGGCAGCCGGATGGCCTGGAGCAGGCATCATGGGTGTAATCAAATGCCCTTTGAGGTGGGAAAGCAAGGAGTGAGAGCAATACAGGTGGCACCGTTGCAAAGCTTACCGTGTGCTGAACAGATCCAGCAGCATGTTTCAGCACTGGCTCTTCGCCTGTAGCAGCAGAATCCAATCATTCGTGCACTGAAAACTGGGCAGCCGGACGGCCTGGAGCAGGCATCAAGGATGTATTCAAATGCACTCTGAGGTGCGAAACAAGGAGTGCGAGCAATACAGGTGGCACCGTTGCGAAGCTTACCATGTGCAGAAGAGGTCCAGCAGCACCTTTCATTCCTGGCCGTTCCCCTGTGGCAGCAGAGTGCAATCATTCGTGCACTGAAAACTGGGCAGCCGGACGGTCTGGAGCAGGCATCTAGGATGTATTCAAATGCACTTTGAGGTGGGAAAGCAAGGAGTGAGAGCAATACAGGTGGCACTGTTGCGAAGCTTACCATGTGGAGAAGAGATCCAGCAGCACCTTTCATTCCTGGCCCTTTCCCTGTGGAAGCAGAGTGCAATCATTCGTGCACTGAAAACTGGGCAGCCGGACGGCCTGGAGCAGGCATCAAGGATGTATTCAAATGCCCTTTGAGGTGGGAAAGCAAGGAGTGAGAGCAATACAGGTGGCACCGTGGCAAAGCTTACCGTGTGCAGAACAGATCCAGCAGCATCTTTCAGTCCTGGCTCTTCGCCTGTAGCAGCACAGTCCAATCATTCGTGCACTGAAAACTGGGCAGCCGGACGGCCTGGAGCAGGCATCAAGGATGAATTCAAATGCCCTTTGAGGTGGGAAAGCAAGGAGTGAGAGCAATACAGGTGGCACCGTTGCGAAGCTTACCATGTGCAGAAGAGGTCCAGCAGCACCTTTCATTCCTGGTCCTTTCCCTGTGTCAGCAGAGTGCAATCATTCGTGCACTGAAAACTGGGCAGCCGGATGGCCTGGAGCAGGCATCTAGGATGTATTCAAATGCACTTTGAGGTGGGAAAGCAAGGATTGAGAGCAATACAGGTGGCACCGTTGCGAGACTTACCACGTGCAGAAGAGGTCCAGCAGCATCTTTCATTCCTGCCTCTTCGCCTGTGGGAGCAGAGCCCAATCATTTGTGCCCTGAAACCAGAGCAGCTGGCCAGCCTGGAGCAGGCATCAAGGATGTATTCAAATGCACTTTGAGGTGCGAAAAAAGGAGTGAGAGCAATACAGGTGGCACCGTGCGAAGCTTACCATGTGCAGAAGAGGTCCAGCAGCACCTTTCATTCCTGGCCCTTTCCCTGTGGAAGCAGAGTGCAATCATTCGTGCACTGAAGACTGGGCAGCTGGACGGCCTGGAGCAGGCATCAAGGATGTATTCAAATGCCCATTGAGGTGGGAAAGCAAGGAGTGAGAGCAATACAGGTGGCACTGTTGCAAATCTTTCTGTGTGCAGAAGAGATCCAGCAGCATGTTTTAGCACTGGCTATTTGCCTCTGGCAGCAGAGTCCAATCATTCGTGCACTGAAAACTGGGCAGCCGGACGGCCTGGAGCAGGCATCAAGGATGTATTCAAATGCACTTTGAGGTGGGAAAGCAAGGAGTGAGAGCAATACAGGTGGCACTGTTGCGAAGCTTACCATGTGGAGAAGAGATCCAGCAGCACCTTTCATTCCTGGCCCTTTCCCTGCGGCAGCAGAGTCCAATCATTCGTGCACTGAAAACTGGGCAGCCGGACGGCCAGGAGCAGGCATCAAGGATGTATTCAAATGCACTCTGAGGTGCGAAACAAGGAGTGAGAGCAATACAGGTGGCACCGTTGCGAAGCTTACCATGTGCAGAAGAGGTCCAGCAGCACCTTTCATTCCTGGTCCTTTCCCTGTGGCAGCAGAGTGCAATCATTCGTGCACTGAAAACTGGGCATCCGGATGGCCTGGAGCAGGCATCTAGGATGTATTCAAATGCCCTTTGAGGTGGGAAAGCAAGGAGTGAGAGCAATACAGGTGGCACCGTTGCGAAGCTTACCATGTGCAGAAGAGGTCCAGCAGCATCTTTCATTCCTGGCTCTTCGCCTGTGGGAGCAGAGTCCAATCATTTGTGCCCTGAAACAAGAGCAGCTGGCCAGCCTGGAGCAGGTATCAAGGATGTATTCAAATGCACTCTGAGGTGCGAAAAAAGGAGTGAGAGCAATACAGGTGGCACCGTGCGAAGCTTACCATGTGCAGAAGAGATCCAGCAGCACCTTTCATTCCTGGACCTTTCCCTGTGGAAGCAGAGTGCAATCATTCGTGCACTGAAAACTGGGCAGCCGGACAGCCTGGCGCAGGCATCAAGGATGTATTCAAATGCCCATTGAGGTGGGAAAGCAAGGAGTGAGAGCAATACAGGTGGCACTGTTGCAAATCTTTCTGTGTGCAGAAGAGATCCAGCAGCATGTTTTAGCACTGGCTATTTGCCTGTGGCAGCAGAGTGCAATCATTCGTGCACTGAAAACTGGGCAGCCGGACGGCCTGGAGCAGGCATCTAGGATGTATTCAAATGCACTTTGAGGTGGGAAAGCAAGGTGTGAGAGCAATACAGGTGGCACTGTTGCGAAGCTTACCATGTGGAGAAGAGATCCAGTAGCATCTTTAATTCCTGGCTCTTCACCTGTGGCAGGAGAGTCCAATCATTCGTGCACTGAAAACTGGGCAGCTGGCCAGCCAGGAGCAGGCATCAAGGATGTATTCAAATGCCCTTTGAGGTGGGAAAGCAAGGAGTGAGAGCAATACAGGTGGCACCGTTGTGAAGCTTACCATGTACAGAAGAGATCCAGCAGCATGTTTCAGTCCTGGCTCTTCGCCTGTGGCAGGAGAGTCCAATCATTCGTGCACTGAAACCTGGGCAGCTGGCCAGCCAGGAGCAGGCATCTAGGATGTATTCAAATGCACTTTGAGGTGGGAAAGCAAGGAGTGAGAGCAATACAGGTGGCACCGTTGCAAATCTTTCTGTGTGCAGAAGAGGTCCAGCAGCACCTTTCATTCCATTCTCTTCGCCTGTGGCAGCAGTGTCCAATCATTCGCGCACTGAAAACTGGGCAGCTGGACGGCCTGGAGCAGGCATCAAGGATGTATTCAAATGCCCTTTGAGGTGGGAAAGCAAGGAGTGAGAGCAATACAGGTGGCACCGTTGCAAAGCTTACCATGTGCAGAAGAGGTCCAGCAGCACCTTTCATTCCTGGCCCTTTCCCGGTGGAAGCAGAGTGCAATCATTCGTGCACTGAAAACTGGGCAGCCGGACGGCCTGTAGCAGGCATCAAGGATGTATTCAAATGCCCTTTGAGGTGGGAAAGCAAGGAGTGAGAGCAATACAGGTAGCACCGTTGCAAAGCTTACCGTATGCAGAAGAGCTCCAGCAGCATCTTTCAGTCCTGGCTCTTCGCCTGTGGCAGCACAGTCCAATCATTCGTGCATTGAAAACTGGGCAGCCGGATGGCCTGGAGCAGGCATCAAGGATGTATTCAAACGCCCTTTGAGGTGGGAAAGCAAGGAGTGAGAGCAATACAGGTGGCACCGTTGCAAAGCATACCGTGTGCAGAGCAGATCCAGCAGCATCTTTCAGTCCTGGCTCTTCGCCTGCGGCAGCACAGTCCAATCATTCGTGCACAGAAAACTGGGCAGCCGGACGGGCTGGAGCAGGCATCAAGGATGTATTCAAATGCCCTTTGAGGTGGGAAAGCAAGGAGTGAGAGCAATACAGGTGGCACCGTTGCAAATCTTTCTGTGTGCAGAAGAGATCCAGCAGCACGTTTTAGCACTGGCTCTTCGCCTGTGGCAGCAGAATCCAATCATTCATGCGCTGAAAACTGGGCAGCCGGACGGCCTGGAGCAGGCATCTAGGATGTATTCAAATGCACTTTGAGGTGGGAAAGCAAGGAGTGAGAGCAATACAGGTGGCACCTTTGCGAAGCATACCATGTGCAGAATAGATCCAGAAGCATCTTTCAGTCCTGGCTCTTCGCCTGTGGCAGCACAGTCCAATCATTCGTGCACAGAAAACTGGGCAGCCGGATGGCCTGGAGCAGGCATCTAGGATGTAATCAAATGCCCTTTGAGGTGGGAAAGCAAGGAGTGAGAGCAATACAGGTGGCACCGTTGCAAAGCTTACCGTGTGCTGAACAGATCCAGCAGCATGTTTCAGCACTGGCTCTTCGCCTGTGGCAGCAGAGTCCAATCATTCGTGCACTGAAAACTGGGCAGCCGGACGGCCTGGAGCAGGCATCAAGGATGTATTCAAATGTACTCTGAGGTGCGAAACAAGGAGTGAGAGCAATACAGGTGGCACCGTTGCGAAGCTTACCATGTACAGAAGAGATCCAGCAGCATGTTTCAGTCCTGGCTCTTCGCCTGTGGCAGGAGAGTCCAATCATTCGTGCACTGAAACCTGGGCAGCTGGCCAGCCAGGAGCAGGCATCAAGGATGTATTCAAATGCACTTTGCGGTGGGAAAGCAAGGAGTGAGAGCAATACAGGTGGCACCGTTGCAAATCTTTCTGTGTGCAGAAGAGGTCTAGCAGCGCCTTTCATTCCTGGCTCTTCGCCTGTGGCAGCAGTGTCCAATCATTCGTGCACTGAAAACTGGGCAGCCGGATGGCCTGGAGCAGGCATCAAGGATGTATTCAAATGCCCTTTGAGGTGGGAAAGCAAGGAGTGAGAGCAATACAGGTATCACCGTTGCAAAGCTTACCGTATGCAGAAGAGCTCCAGCAGCATCTTTCAGTCCTGGCTCTTCGCCTGTGGCAGCACAGTCCAATCATTCGTGCACTGAAAACTGGGCAGCCGGATGGCCTGGAGCAGGCATCAAGGATGTATTCAAATGCCCTTTGAGGTGGGAAAGCAAGGAGTGAGAGCAATACAGGTGGCACTGTTGCGAGGCTTACCTTGTGCATAAGAGGTCCAGCAGCATCTTTCAGTCCTGGCTCTTCGCCTGTGGCAGCACAGTCCAATCATTCGTACACAGAAAACTGGGCAGCCGGATGGCCTGGAGCAGGCATCATGGATGTAATCAAATGCCCTTTGAGGTGGGAAAGCAAGGAGTGAGAGCAATACAGGTGGCACCGTTGCAAAGCTTACCGTGTGCTGAACAGATCCAGCAGCATGTTTCAGCACTGGCTCTTCGCCTGTGGCAGCAGAATCCAATCATTCGTGCACTGAAAACTGGGCAGCCGGACGGCCTGGAGCAGGCATCAAGGATGTATTCAAATGCACTCTGAGGTGCGAAACAAGGAGTGCGAGCAATACAGGTGGCACCGTTGCGAAGCTTACCATGTGCAGAAGAGGTCCAGCAGCACCTTTCATTCCTGGCCGTTCCCCTGTGGGAGCAGAGTGCAATCATTCGTGCACTGAAAACTGGGCAGCCGGACGGTCTGGAGCAGGCATCTAGGATGTATTCAAATGCACTTTGAGGTGGGAAAGCAAGGAGTGAGAGCAATACAGGTGGCACTGTTGCGAAGCTTACCATGTGGAGAAGAGATCCAGCAGCACCTTTCATTCCTGGCCCTTTCCCTGTGGAAGCAGAGTGCAATCATTCGTGCACTGAAAACTGGGCAGCCGGACGGCCTGGAGCAGGCATCAAGGATGTATTCAAATGCCCTTTGAGGTGGGAAAGCAAGGAGTGAGAGCAATACAGGTGGCACCGTGGCAAAGCTTACCGTGTGCAGAACAGATCCAGCAGCATCTTTCAGTCCTGGCTCTTCGCCTGTAGCAGCACAGTCCAATCATTCGTGCACTGAAAACTGGGCAGCCGGACGGCCTGGAGCAGGCATCAAGGATGAATTCAAATGCACTTTGAGGTGGGAAAGCAAGGAGTGAGAGCAATACAGGTGGCACCGTTGCGAAGCTTACCATGTGCAGAAGAGGTAAAGCAGCACCTTTCATTCCTGGTCCTTTCCCTGTGTCAGCAGAGTGCAATCATTCGTGCACTGAAAACTGGGCAGCCGGATGGCCTGGAGCAGGCATCTAGGATGTATTCAAATGCCCTTTGAGGTGGGAAAGCAAGGAGTGAGAGCAATACAGGTGGCACCGTTGCGAGGCTTACCACGTGCAGAAGAGGTATAGCAGCATCTTTCATTCCTGGCTCTTCACCTGTCGGAGCAGAGTCCAATCATTTGTGCCCTGAAACCAGAGCAGCTGGCCAGCCTGGAGCAGGCATCAAGGATGTATTCAAATGCACTTTGAGGTGGGAAAGCAAGGAGTGAGAGCAATACAGGTGGCACCGTTGCGAAGCTTACCATGTACAGAAGAGATCCAGCAGCATGTTTCAGTCCTGGCTCTTCGCCTGTGGGAGCAGAGTCCAATCATTCGTGCACTGAAACCTGGGCAGCTGGCCAGCCAGGAGCAGGCATCAAGGATGTATTCAAATGCCCTTTGAGGTGGGAAAGCAAGGAGTGAGAGCAATACAGGTGGCACCGTTGCAAATCTTTCTGTGTGCAGAAGAGGTCCAGCAGCATCTTTCAGTCCTGGCTCTTCGCCTGTCGGAGCAGAGTCCAATCATTTGTGCCCTGAAACCAGAGCAGCTGGCCAGCCTGGAGCAGGCATCAAGGATGTATTCAAATGCACTTTGAGGTGGGAAAGCAAGGAGTGAGAGCAATACAGGTGGCACCGTTGCAAAGCTTACCATGTGCAGAAGAGGTCCAGCAGCACCTTTCATTCCTGGCACTTTCCGTGTGGAAGCAGAGTGCAATCATTCGTGCACTGAAAACTGGGCAGACGGACGGCCTGGAGCAGGCATCAAGGATGTATTCAAATGCCCTTTGAGGTGGGAAAGCAAGGAGTGAGAGCAATACAGGTATCACCGTTGCAAAGCTTACCGTATGCAGAAGAGCTCCAGCAGCATCTTTCAGTCCTGGCTCTTCGCCTGTGGCAGCACAGTCCAATCATTCGTGCACTGAAAACTGGGCAGCCGGATGGCCTGGAGCAGGCATCAAGGATGTATTCAAATGCCCTTTGAGGTGGGAAAGCAAGGAGTGAGAGCAATACAGGTGGCACTGTTGCGAGGCTTACCTTGTGCATAAGAGGTCCAGCAGCATCTTTCAGTCCTGGCTCTTCGCCTGTGGCAGCACAGTCCAATCATTCGTGCACAGAAAACTGGGCAGCCGGATGGCCTGGAGCAGGCATCATGGGTGTAATCAAATGCCCTTTGAGGTGGGAAAGCAAGGAGTGAGAGCAATACAGGTGGCACCGTTGCAAAGCTTACCGTGTGCTGAACAGATCCAGCAGCATGTTTCAGCACTGGCTCTTCGCCTGTAGCAGCAGAATCCAATCATTCGTGCACTGAAAACTGGGCAGCCGGACGGCCTGGAGCAGGCATCAAGGATGTATTCAAATGCACTCTGAGGTGCGAAACAAGGAGTGCGAGCAATACAGGTGGCACCGTTGCGAAGCTTACCATGTGCAGAAGAGGTCCAGCAGCACCTTTCATTCCTGGCCATTCCCCTGTGGCAGCAGAGTGCAATCATTCGTGCACTGAAAACTGGGCAGCCGGACGGTCTGGAGCAGGCATCTAGGATGTATTCAAATGCACTTTGAGGTGGGAAAGCAAGGAGTGAGAGCAATACAGGTGGCACTGTTGCGAAGCTTACCATGTGGAGAAGAGATCCAGCAGCACCTTTCATTCCTGGCCCTTTCCCTGTGGAAGCAGAGTGCAATCATTCGTGCACTGAAAACTGGGCAGCCGGACGGCCTGGAGCAGGCATCAAGGATGTATTCAAATGCCCTTTGAGGTGGGAAAGCAAGGAGTGAGAGCAATACAGGTGGCACCGTGGCAAAGCTTACCGTGTGCAGAACAGATCCAGCAGCATCTTTCAGTCCTGGCTCTTCGCCTGTAGCAGCACAGTCCAATCATTCGTGCACTGAAAACTGGGCAGCCGGACGGCCTGGAGCAGGCATCAAGGATGAATTCAAATGCCCTTTGAGGTGGGAAAGCAAGGAGTGAGAGCAATACAGGTGGCACCGTTGCGAAGCTTACCATGTGCAGAAGAGGTCCAGCAGCACCTTTCATTCCTGGTCCTTTCCCTGTGTCAGCAGAGTGCAATCATTCGTGCACTGAAAACTGGGCAGCCGGATGGCCTGGAGCAGGCATCTAGGATGTATTCAAATGCACTTTGAGGTGGGAAAGCAAGGAGTGAGAGCAATACAGGTGGCACCGTTGCGAGACTTACCACGTGCAGAAGAGGTCCAGCAGCATCTTTCATTCCTGCCTCTTCGCCTGTGGGAGCAGAGCCCAATCATTTGTGCCCTGAAACCAGAGCAGCTGGCCAGCCTGGAGCAGGCATCAAGGATGTATTCAAATGCACTCTGAGGTGCGAAAAAAGGAGTGAGAGCAATACAGGTGGCACCGTGCGAAGCTTACCATGTGCAGAAGAGGTCCAGCAGCACCTTTCATTCCTGGCCCTTTCCCTGTGGAAGCAGAGTGCAATCATTCGTGCTCTGAAAACTGGGCAGCCGGACGGCCTGGAGCAGGCATCAAGGATGTATTCAAATGCCCTTTGAGGTGGGAAAGCAAGGAGTGAGAGCAATACAGGTGGCACCTTTACAAAGCATACCATGTGCAGAATAGATCCAGAAGCATCCTTCAGTCCTGGCTCTTCGCCTGTGGCAGCACAGTCCAATAATTCGTGCACAGAAAACTGGGCAGACGGATGGCCTGGAGCAGGCATCATGGATGTATTGAAATGCACTCTGAGGTGCGAAACAAGGAGTGAGAGCAATACAGGTGGCACCGTTGCGAAGCTTACCATGTGCATAAGAGGTCCAGCAGCATCTTTCATTCCTGGCCCTTTCCCTGTGGCAGCAGAGTGCAATCATTCGTGCACTGAAAACTGGGCAGCTGGCCAGCCAGGAGCAGGCATCAAGGATGTATTCAAATGCACTTTGAGGTGGGAAACAAGGAGTGAGAGCAATAGAGGTGGCACCGTTGCAAATCTTTCTGTGTGCAGAAGAGGTCCAGCAGCACCTTTCATTCCAGGCTCTTCGCCTGTGGCAGCAGTGTCCAATCATTAGTGCACTGAAAACTGGGCAGCTGGACGGCCTGGAGAAGGCATCAAGGATGTATTCAAATGCACTTTGAGGTGGGAAAGCAAGGAGTGAGAGCAATACAGGTGGCACCGTTGCGAAGCTTGCCATATGCAGAAGAGATCCAGCAGCATCTTTCAGTCCTGGCTCTTCGCCTGTGGGAGCAGAGTCCAATCATTCGTGCACAGAAAACTGGGCAGCCGGACGGCCTGGAGCAGGCATCAAGGATGTATTCAAATGCACTTTGAGGTGGGAAAGCAAGGAGTGAGAGCAATACAGGTGGCACCGTTGCAAATCTTTCTGTGTGCAGAAGAGATCCAGCAGCATGTTGCAGCACTGGCTGTTTGCCTGTGGCAGCAGAGTCCAATCATTCATGCACTGAAAACTGGGCAGCCGGACGGCCTGGAGCAGGCATCAAGGATGTATTCAAATGCACTTTGAGGTGGGATAAGCGAGGACTGAGAGCGATACAGGTGGCACCTTTTCGAAGCTTACCATGTGGAGAAGAGATCCAGCAGCATCTTTCAGTCCTGGCTCTTCGCCTGTGGCAGCACAGTCCAATCATTCGTGCACTGAAAACTGGGCAGCCGGATGGCCTGGAGCAGGCATCAAGGATGTAATCAAATGCCCTTTGAGGTGGGAAAGCAAGGAGTGAGAGCAATACAGGTGGCACCGTTGCGAAGCTTACCATGTGCAGAAGAGGTCCAGCAGCATCTTTCATTCCTGGCTCTTCGCCTGTGGGAGCAGAGTCCAATCATTCGTGCACAGAAAACTGGGCAGCCGGACTGCCTGGAGCAGGCATCATGGCTGTATTCAAATGCACTTTGAGGTGGGAAACAAGGAGTGAGAGCGATACAGGTGGCACCTTTTCGAAGCTTACCATGTGGAGAAGAGATCCAGCAGCATCTTTCAGTCCTGGCTCTTCGCCTGTGGCAGCACAGTCCACTCATTCGTGCCCTGAAACCAGGGCAGCTGGCCGGCCTGGAGCAGGCATCAAGGATGTCTTCAAATGCCCTTTGAGGTGGGAAAGCAAGGTGTGAGAGCAATACAGGTGGCACCGTTTCAAAGCTTTCCATGTGCAGAAGAGTTCCAGCAGCATCTTTCAGTCCTGGCTCTTCGCCTGCGGCAGCAGAGTCCAATCATTCGTGCACTGAAAACTGGGCAGCCGGATAGCCTAGAGCAGGCATCAAGGATGTAATCAAATGCCCTTTGAGGTGGGAAAGCAAGGAGTGAGAGCAATACAGGTGGCACCGTTGCAAAGCTTACCGTGTGCAGTACAGATCCAGCAGCATGTTTCAGCACTGCCTCTTCGCTTGTGGCAGCAGAGTGCAATCATTCCTGCACTGAAAACTGGGCAGCCAGAGGGCCTGGAGCAGGCATCAAGGATGTATTCAAATGCCCTTTGAGGTGGGAAACAAGGAGTGAGACCAATGCAGGTGGCACCGTTGCGAAGCTTACCATGTGCAGAAGAGGTCCAGCAGCACCTTTCATTCCTGGCCCTTTCCCTGTGGAAGCAGTGTGCAATCATTTGTGCACTGAAAACTGGGCAGCCGGACGGCCTGGAACAGGCATCAAGGATGTATTCAAATGCCCTTTGTGGTGGGAAAGCAAGGAGTGAGAGCAATACAGGTGGCACCGTTGCGAAGCTTACCATGTGCAGAAGAGGTCCAGCAGCATCTTTCATTCCTGGCCCTTCGCCTGTGGCAGCAGAGTCCAATCATTCGTGCACTGAAAACTGGGCAGCCGGACGGCCTGGAGCAGGCATCAGGGATGTATTCAAATGCACTTTGAGGTGGGAAAGCAAGGAGTGAGAGCAATACAGGTGGCACTGTTTCAAAGCTTACCGTGTGCAGGAGAGGTCCAGGAGCATCTTTCATTCCTGGCTCTTCGCCTGTGGCAGGAGAGTAAAATCATTCGTGCCCTGAAAACTGGACAGCCGGCCAGCCTGGAGCAGGCAACAAGGATGTATTAAAATGTACTTTGAGGTGGGAAAGCAAAGAGTGAGAGCAATACCGGTGGCACCGTTGCGAGGCTTACCGTGTGCAGAAGAGATCTAGCAGCATGTTTCAGCACTGGGTGGTTGCCTGTGGCAGCAGAGTCCAATCATTCTTGCACTGAAAACTGGGCAGCCGGACGGCCTGGAGCAGGCATCAGGGATGTATTCAAATGCACTTTGAGGTGGGAAAGCAAGGAGTGAGAGCAATACAGGTGGCACCGTTGCAAATCTCTCTGTGTGCAGAAGAGATCCAGCAGCATGTTTCAGCACTGGCTGTTTGCCTGTGGCAGAAGAGTCCAATCATTCGTGCACTGAAAACTGGGCAGCCGGACGGCCTGGAGCAGGCATCAGGGATGTATTCAAATGCACTTTGAGGTGGGAAAGCAAGGAGTGAGAGCAATACAGGTGGCACCATTGCGAAGCTTACCGTATGCAGAAGAGATCCAGCAGCATGTTTCATTCCTGGCTCTTCGCCTGTGGCAGGAGAGTAAAATCATTCGTGCACTGAAAACTGGGCAGCCGGCCAGCCTGGAGCAGGCAACAAGGATGTATTCAAATGCACTTTGAGGTGGGAAAGCAAGGAGTGAGAGCAATACAGGTGACACCGTTGCGAAGCTTACCGTGTGCAGAAGAGATCCAGCAGCATCTTTCATTCCTGGCTCTTCGCCTGTGGCAGCAGAGTCCAACCATTCGTGCACTGAAAACTGGGCAGCCGGACGGCCTGGAGCAGGCATCATGGATGTATTCAAATGCCCTTTGAGGTGGGAAAGCAAGGAGTGAGAGCTATACAGGTGGCACCGTTGCAAAGCTTTCCGTGTGCTGAACAGATCCAGTAGCATATTTCACTACTGGCTCCTCGCCTGTGGCAGCAGAATCCAATCATTCGTGCACTGAAAACTGGGCAGCCGGACGGCCTGGAGAAGGCAACAAGGATGTATTCAAATGCACTTTGAGGTGCGAATCAAGGGGTGAGACCAATGCAGGTGGCACCGTTGCGAACCTTACCATGTGCAGAAGAGATCCAGCAGCACCTTTCATTCCTGGCTCTTCGCCTGTGGGAGCAGAGACCAATCATTTGTGCACTGAAAAATGGGCAGCCGGACTGCCTGGAGCAGGCATCATGGATGTATTCAAATGCCCTTTGAGGTGGGAAAGCAAGGAGTGAGAGCAATACAGGTGGCACCGTTGCAAAGCTTACCGTGTGCTGAACAGATCCAGCAGCATGTTTCAGCACTGGCTCTTCGCCTGTGGCAGCAGAGTGCAATCATTCCTGCACTGAAAACTGGGCAGCCGGACGGCCTGGACAAGGCAACAAGGATGTATTCAAATGTACTTTGAGGTGGGAAAGCAAGGAGTGAGAGCAATACCGGTGGCACCGTTACGAGGCTTGCCGTGTGCAGAAGAGATCCAGCAGCATGTTTCAACACTGGCTGTTTGCCTGTGGCAGCAGAGTCCAGTCATTCGTGCACTGAAAACTGGGCATCCGGACGGGCTGGAGCAGGCATCAAGGATGTATTCAAATGCCCTTTGAGGTGGGAAAGCAAGGAGTGAGAGCAATACAGGTGGCACCGTTGTGAAGATTACCATATGCAGAAGAGATCCAGCAGCATCTTTCAATCCTGGCTCTTCGCCTGTGGGAGCAGAGTCCAATCATTCGTGCACAGAAAACTGGGCAGCCGAACGGCCTGGAGCAGGCATCTAGGATGTATTCAAATGCCCTTTGACGTGGGAAAGCAAGGAGTGAGAGCAATACAGGTGGCACCATTACGAAGATTACCGCGTGCAGAACAGATCCAGCAGCATGTTTCAGCACTGGCTGTTTGCCTGTGGCAGCAGAGTCCAGTCATTCGTGCCCTGAAAACTAGGCAGCCGGACGGCCTGGAGCAGGCATCAAGGATGTATTCAAATGCCCTTTGAGGTTGGAAAGCAAGGAGTGAGAGCAATACAGGAGGCACTGTTGCGAAGCTTACCGTGTGCAGAAGAGATCCAGAAGCATCTTTCAGTCCTGGCTCTTCGCCTGTGGCAGCAGAGTCCAGTCATTCGTGCCCTGAAAACTGGGCAGCCGGATGGCCTGGAGCAGGCATCAAGGATGTATTCAAATGCCCTTAGAGGTGGGAAAGCAAGGAGTGAGAGCAATACAGGTGGCACTGTAGCAAAGCTTACCGTGTGCAGAACAGATCCAGCAATATGTTTCAGCACTGACTCTTCGCCTGTGGCAGCAGAGTCCAATCATTCGTGCCCTGAAAACTGGGCAGCCGGACGGCCTGGAGCAGGCATCAAGGATGTATTCAAATGCACTTTGAGGTGGGAAAGCAAGGAGTGAGAGCAATACAGGTGGCACCGTTTCAAAGCTTGCCGTGTGCAGGAGAGGTCCAGCAGCATCTTTCAGTCCTGGCTCTTTGCCTGTCGCAGGAGAGTCCAATCATTCATGCACTGAAAACTGGGCAGCCGGCCAGCCTGGAGCAGGCAGCAAGGATGTATTCAAATGTACTTTGAGGTGGGAAAGCAAGGAGTGAGAGCAATACAGGTGGCACCGTTGCGAAGCTTGCCATATGCAGAAGAGATCCAGCAGCACCTTTCATTCCTGGCCCTTTCCCTGTGGAAGCAGAGGGCAATCATTCGTGCACTGAAAACTGGGCAGCCGGACGGCCTGGAGCAGGCATCAAGGATGTATTCAAATGCACTTTGAGGTGGGAAAGCAAGGAGTGAGAGCAATACAGGTGGCACCGTTGCAAAGCTTACCATGTGCAGAGTAGATCCAGCAGCATCTTTCATTCCTGGCTCTTCGCCTGTGGCAGCACAGTCCAACCATTCGTGCACTGAAAACTGGGCAGCCGGACGGCCTGGAGCAGGCATCAAGGATGTATTCAAATACACTTTGAGGTGGGAAAGCAAGGAGTGAGAGCAATACAGGTGGCACTGTTGCGAAGCTTACCGTGCGCAGAACAGATCCAGCAGCATGTTTCAGCACTGCCTCTTCGCCTGTGGGAGCAGAGTCCAATCATTCGTGCCCTGAAAACTGGGCAGCCGGACGGCCTGGAGCAGGCAACAAGGATGTATTCAAATGCACTTTGAGGTGCGAAACAAGGAGTGAGAGCAATGCAGGTGGCACCGTTGCGAACCTTACCATGTGCAGAAGAGGTCCAGCAGCACCTTTCTTTCCTGGCCCTTTCCCTGTGGAAGCAGAGTGCAATCATTCGTGCACAGAAAACTGGGCAGCCGGACGGCCTGGAGCAGGCATCAAGGATGTATTCAAATGCACTTTGAGGTGGGAAAGCAAGGAGTGTGAGCAATACAGGTGGCACCGTTGCAAATCTTTCTGTGTTCAGAAGAGATCCAGCAGCATGTTGCAGCACTGGCTGTTTACCTGTGGCAGCAGAGTCCAATCATTCGTGCACTGAAAACTGGGCAGCCGGACGGCCTGGAGCAGGCATCAAGGATGTATTCAAATGCCCTTTGAGGTGGGAAAGCAAAGAGTGAGAGCAATACAGGTGGCACCGTTGCAAAGCTTACCACGTGCAAAAGAGGTCCAGCAGCATCTTTCAGTCCTGGCCCTTTCCCGGTGGAAGCAGAGTGCAATCATTCGTGCACAGAAAACTGGGCAGCCGGACGGCCTGGAGCAGGCATCAAGGATGTATTCAAATGCACTTTGAGGTGGGAAAGCAAGGAGTGTGAGCAATACAGGTGGCACCGTTGCAAATCTTTCTGTGTTCAGAAGAGATCCAGCAGCATGCTGCAGCACTGGCTTTTTGCCTGTGGCAGCAGAGTCCAATCATTCGTTCACTGAAAACTGGACAGCCGGACGGCCTGGAGCAGGTATCATGGATGTATTCAAATGCCCTTTGAGGTGGGAAAGCAAGGAGTGAGAGCAATACAGGTGGCATTGTTTCAAAGCTTCCCGTGTGCAGGAGAGGTCCAGCAGCATCTTTCAGTCCTGGCTCTTTGCCTGTCGCAGGAGAGTCCAATCATTCGTGCACTGAAAACTGGGCAGCCGGATGGCCTGGAGCAGGCATCAAGGATGTATTCAAATGCCCTTTGAGGTGGGAAAACAAGGAGTGAGAGCAATACAGGTGGCACTGTTGCGAAGCTTACCGTGTGCAGAAGAGATCCAGCAGCATGTTTCAGTCCTGGCCCTTCGCCTGTGGCAGCAGAGTCCAGTCATTCGTGCCCTGAAAACTAGGCAGCAGGAGGGCCTGGAGCAGGCATCAAGGATGTATTCAAATGCACTTTGAGGTGGGAAAGCAAGGAGTGAGAGCAAGACAGGTGGCACTGTTGCGAAGCTTACCGTGTGCAGAACAGATCCAGCAGCATGTTTCAGCACTAACTCTTAGCCTGTGGCAGCAGAGTCCAATCATTCGTGCACAGAAAACTGGGCAGCCGGACGGCCTGGAGCAGGCAACAAGGATGTATTCAAATGCCCTTTGAGGTGGGAAACAAGGAGTGAGACTAATGCAGGTGGCACCGTTGCGAAGCTTACCATGTGCAGAAGAGGTCCAGCAGCACCTTTCATTCCTGGCCCTTTCCCTGTGGAAGCAGAGTGCAATCATTCGTGCACTGAAAACTGGGCAGCCGGACGGCCTGGAGCAGGCATCACGGATGTATTCAAATGCCCTTGGAGGTGGGAAAGCAAAGAGTGAGAGCAATACAGGTGGCACCGTTTCAAAGCTTTCCGTGTGCAGAAGAGGTCCAGCAGGATGTTTCAGTCCTGACTCTTCGCCTGTGGGAGCAGAGTCCAATCATTCGTGCACTGAAAACTGGGCAGCCGGTCGGCCTGGAGCAGGCATCAAGGATGTATTCAAATGCACTTTGAGGTGGGAAAGCAAGGAGTGAGAGCAATACAGGTGGCACCGTTGCAAATCTTTCTGTGTGCAGAAGAGATCCAGCAGCATGTTTCAGCACTGGCTGTTTGACTGAGGCAGCAGAGTCCGATCATTCGTGCACTGAAAACTGGGCAGCCGGACGGCCTGGAGCAGGCATCTAGGATGTATTCAAATGCCCTTTGAGGTGGGAAAGCAAGGAGTGAGAGCAATACAGGTGGCACCGTTGCGAAGCTTACCATGTGGAGAAGAGATCCAGCAGCATCTTTCAGTCCTAGCTCTTCGCCTGCGGGAGCACAGTCCAATCATTCGTGCACAGAAAACTGGGCAGCCGGACGGCCTGGAGGAGGCATCAGGGATGTATTCAAATGCCCTTTGAGGTGGGAAAACAAGGAGTGAGAGCAATACAGGTGGCACCTTTGCGAAGCTTACCATGTGCAGAACAGATCCAGCAGCATGTTTCAGTCCTGGCTCTTTGCCTGTCGCAGCAGAGTCCAATCATTCGTGCACAGAAAACTGGGCAGCCGGACGGCCTGGAGCAGGCATCAAGGATGTAATCAAATGCCCTTTGAGGTGGGAAAGCAAGGAGTGAGAGCAATACAGGTGGCATTGTTTCAAAGCTTACTGTGTGCAGGAGAGGTCCAGCAGCATCTTTCAGACCTGGCTCTTTGCCTGTCGCAGGAGAGTCCAATCATTCGTGCACTGAAAACTGGGCAGCCGGATGGCCTGGAGCAGGCATCAAGGATGTATTCAAATGCACTTTGAGGTGGGAAAGCAAGGAGTGAGAGCAATACAGGTGGCACTGTTGCGAAGCTTACCGTGTGCAGAACAGATCCAGCAGGACGTTTCAGTCCTGGCTCTTCGCCTGTGGCAGCAGAGTCCAGTCATTCGTGCCCTGAAAACTAGGCAGCCGGACGGCCTGGAGCAGGCATCAAGGATGTATTCAAATGCACATTGAGGTGGGAAAACAAGGAGTGAGAGCAATACAGGTGGCACTGTTGCGAAGCTTACCGTGTGCAGAACAGATCCAGCAGCATGTTTCAGCACTGGCTCTTCGCCTGTGGCAGCAGAGTCCAATCATTCGTGCCCTGAAAACTGGGCAGCCGGACGGCCTGGAACAGGCATCTAGGATGTAATCAAATGCCCTTTGAGGTGGGAAACAATGAGTGAGACCAATGCAGGTGGCACCGTTGCGAAGCTTACCATGTGCAGAAGAGGTCCAGCAGCACCTTTCATTCCTGGCCCTTTCCTTGTGGAAGCAGAGTGCAATCATTCGTGCACTGAAAACTGGGCAGCCGGACGGCTTGGAGCAGGCATCATGGATGTAATCAAATGCCCTTTGAGGTGGGAAAGAAAGGAGTGAGAGCAATACAGGTGGCACCGTTGCAAAGCTAACCGTGTGCTGAAGAGATCCAGCAGCATGTTTCAGCACTGGCTCTTCGCCTGTGGCAGCAGAATCCAATCATTCGTGCACTGAAAACTGGGCAGCCGGACGGCCTGGAGCAGGCATCAAGGATGTATTCAAATGCGCTTTGAGGTGGGAAAGCAAGGAGTGAGAGCAATACAGGTGGCACCGTGGCAAAGCTTACCGTGTGCAGAACAGATCCAGCAGCATCTTTCAGTCCTGGCTCTTCGCCTGTAGCAGCACAGTAAAATCACTCGTGCTCTGAAAACTGGGCAGCCGGATGGCCTGGAGCAGGCATCAAGGATGTATTCAAATGCCCTTTGAGGTGGGAAAGCAAGGAGTGAGAGCAATACAGGTGGCACCGTTGCGAGGCTTACCTTGTGCATAAGAGGTCCAGCAGCATCTTTCAGTCCTGGCTCTTCGCCTGTCGGAGCAGAGTCCAATCATTTGTGCCCTGAAACCAGAGCAGCTGGCCGGCCTGGAGCAGGCATCAAGGATGTATTCAAATGCACTTTGAGGTGGGAAAGCAAGGAGTGAGAGCAATACAGGTGGCACCGTTGCGAAGCTTACCATGTGCAGAAGAGGTCCAGCAGCACCTTTCATTCCTGGTCCTTTCCCTGTGGAAGCAGAGTGCAATCATTCGTGCACTGAAGACTGGGCAGCTGGACGGCCTGGAGCAGGCATCAAGGATGTATTCAAATGCCCATTGAGGTGGGAAAGCAAGGAGTGAGAGCAATACAGGTGGCACTGTTGCAAATCTTTCTGTGTGCAGAAGAGATCCAGCAGCATGTTTTAGCACTGGCTATTTGCCTCTGGCAGCAGAGTCCAATCATTCGTGCAGTGAAAACTGGGCAGCCGGACGGCCTGGAGCAGGCATCAAGGATGTATTCAAATGCACTTTGAGGTGGGAAAGCAAGGAGTGAGAGCAATACAGGTGGCACTGTTGCGAAGCTTACCATGTGGAGAAGAGATCCAGCAGCACCTTTCATTCCTGGCCCTTTCCCTGCGGCAGCAGAGTCCAATCATTCGTGCACTGAAAACTGGGCAGCCGGACGGCCAGGAGCAGGCATCAAGGATGTATTCAAATGCACTCTGAGGTGCGAAACAAGGAGTGAGAGCAATACAGGTGGCACCGTTGCGAAGCTTACCATGTGCAGAAGAGGTCCAGCAGCACCTTTCATTCCTGGTCCTTTCCCTGGGGCAGCAGAGTGCAATCATTCGTGCACTGAAAACTGGGCATCCGGATGGCCTGGAGCAGGCATCTAGGATGTATTCAAATGCCCTTTGAGGTGGGAAAGCAAGGAGTGAGAGCAATACAGGTGGCACCGTTGCGAAGCTTACCATGTGCAGAAGAGGTCCAGCAGCATCTTTCATTCCTGGCTCTTCGCCTGTGGGAGCAGAGTCCAATCATTTGTGCCCTGAAACAAGAGCAGCTGGCCAGCCTGGAGCAGGTATCAAGGATGTATTCAAATGCACTCTGAGGTGCGAAAAAAGGAGTGAGAGCAATACAGGTTGCACCGTGCGAAGCTTACCATGTGCAGAAGAGATCCAGCAGCACCTTTCATTCCTGGACCTTTCCCTGTGGAAGCAGAGTGCAATCATTCGTGCACTGAAAACTGGGCAGCCGGACAGCCTGGCGCAGGCATCAAGGATGTATTCAAATGCCCATTGAGGTGGGAAAGCAAGGAGTGAGAGCAATACAGGTGGCACTGTTGCGAAGCTTACCGTGCGCAGAACAGATCCAGCAGCATGTTTCAGCACTGCCTCTTCGCCTGTGGGAGCAGAGTCCAATCATTCGTGCCCTGAAAACTGGGCAGCCGGACGGCCTGGAGCAGGCAACAAGGATGTATTCAAATGCACTTTGAGGTGCGAAACAAGGAGTGAGAGCAATGCAGGTGGCACCGTTGCGAACCTTACCATGTGCAGAAGAGGTCCAGCAGCACCTTTCTTTCCTGGCCCTTTCCCTGTGGAAGCAGAGTGCAATCATTCGTGCACAGAAAACTGGGCAGCCGGACGGCCTGGAGCAGGCATCAAGGATGTATTCAAATGCACTTTGAGGTGGGAAAGCAAGGAGTGTGAGCAATACAGGTGGCACCGTTGCAAAGCTTTCTGTGTTCAGAAGAGATCCAGCAGCATGTTGCAGCACTGGCTGTTTACCTGTGGCAGCAGAGTCCAATCATTCGTGCACTGAAAACTGGGCAGCCGGACGGCCTGGAGCAGGCATCAAGGATGTATTCAAATGCCCTTTGAGGTGGGAAAGCAAAGAGTGAGAGCAATACAGGTGGCACCGTTGCAAAGCTTACCACGTGCAAAAGAGGTCCAGCAGCATCTTTCAGTCCTGGCCCTTTCCCGGTGGAAGCAGAGTGCAATCATTCGTGCACAGAAAACTGGGCAGCCGGACGGCCTGGAGCAGGCATCAAGGATGTATTCAAATGCACTTTGAGGTGGGAAAGCAAGGAGTGTGAGCAATACAGGTGGCACCGTTGCAAATCTTTCTGTGTTCAGAAGAGATCCAGCAGCATGCTGCAGCACTGGCTTTTTGCCTGTGGCAGCAGAGTCCAATCATTCGTTCACTGAAAACTGGACAGCCGGACGGCCTGGAGCAGGTATCATGGATGTATTCAAATGCCCTTTGAGGTGGGAAAGCAAGGAGTGAGAGCAATACAGGTGGCATTGTTTCAAAGCTTCCCGTGTGCAGGAGAGGTCCAGCAGCATCTTTCAGTCCTGGCTCTTTGCCTGTCGCAGGAGAGTCCAATCATTCGTGCACTGAAAACTGGGCAGCCGGATGGCCTGGAGCAGGCATCAAGGATGTATTCAAATGCCCTTTGAGGTGGGAAAACAAGGAGTGAGAGCAATACAGGTGGCACTGTTGCGAAGCTTACCGTGTGCAGAAGAGATCCAGCAGCATGTTTCAGTCCTGGCCCTTCGCCTGTGGCAGCAGAGTCCAGTCATTCGTGCCCTGAAAACTAGGCAGCAGGAGGGCCTGGAGCAGGCATCAAGGATGTATTCAAATGCACTTTGAGGTGGGAAAGCAAGGAGTGAGAGCAAGACAGGTGGCACTGTTGCGAAGCTTACCGTGTGCAGAACAGATCCAGCAGCATGTTTCAGCACTAACTCTTAGCCTGTGGCAGCAGAGTCCAATCATTCGTGCACAGAAAACTGGGCAGCCGGACGGCCTGGAGCAGGCAACAAGGATGTATTCAAATGCCCTTTGAGGTGGGAAACAAGGAGTGAGACTAATGCAGGTGGCACCGTTGCGAAGCTTACCATGTGCAGAAGAGGTCCAGCAGCACCTTTCATTCCTGGCCCTTTCCCTGTGGAAGCAGAGTGCAATCATTCGTGCACTGAAAACTGGGCAGCCGGACGGCCTGGAGCAGGCATCACGGATGTATTCAAATGCCCTTGGAGGTGGGAAAGCAAAGAGTGAGAGCAATACAGGTGGCACCGTTTCAAAGCTTTCCGTGTGCAGAAGAGGTCCAGCAGGATGTTTCAGTCCTGACTCTTCGCCTGTGGGAGCAGAGTCCAATCATTCGTGCACTGAAAACTGGGCAGCCGGTCGGCCTGGAGCAGGCATCAAGGATGTATTCAAATGCACTTTGAGGTGGGAAAGCAAGGAGTGAGAGCAATACAGGTGGCACCGTTGCAAATCTTTCTGTGTGCAGAAGAGATCCAGCAGCATGTTTCAGCACTGGCTGTTTGACTGAGGCAGCAGAGTCCGATCATTCGTGCACTGAAAACTGGGCAGCCGGACGGCCTGGAGCAGGCATCTAGGATGTATTCAAATGCCCTTTGAGGTGGGAAAGCAAGGAGTGAGAGCAATACAGGTGGCACCGTTGCGAAGCTTACCATGTGGAGAAGAGATCCAGCAGCATCTTTCAGTCCTAGCTCTTCGCCTGCGGGAGCACAGTCCAATCATTCGTGCACAGAAAACTGGGCAGCCGGACGGCCTGGAGGAGGCATCAGGGATGTATTCAAATGCCCTTTGAGGTGGGAAAACAAGGAGTGAGAGCAATACAGGTGGCACCTTTGCGAAGCTTACCATGTGCAGAACAGATCCAGCAGCATGTTTCAGTCCTGGCTCTTTGCCTGTCGCAGCAGAGTCCAATCATTCGTGCACAGAAAACTGGGCAGCCGGACGGCCTGGAGCAGGCATCAAGGATGTAATCAAATGCCCTTTGAGGTGGGAAAGCAAGGAGTGAGAGCAATACAGGTGGCATTGTTTCAAAGCTTACTGTGTGCAGGAGAGGTCCAGCAGCATCTTTCAGACCTGGCTCTTTGCCTGTCGCAGGAGAGTCCAATCATTCGTGCACTGAAAACTGGGCAGCCGGATGGCCTGGAGCAGGCATCAAGGATGTATTCAAATGCACTTTGAGGTGGGAAAGCAAGGAGTGAGAGCAATACAGGTGGCACTGTTGCGAAGCTTACCGTGTGCAGAACAGATCCAGCAGGACGTTTCAGTCCTGGCTCTTCGCCTGTGGCAGCAGAGTCCAGTCATTCGTGCCCTGAAAACTAGGCAGCCGGACGGCCTGGAGCAGGCATCAAGGATGTATTCAAATGCACATTGAGGTGGGAAAACAAGGAGTGAGAGCAATACAGGTGGCACTGTTGCGAAGCTTACCGTGTGCAGAACAGATCCAGCAGCATGTTTCAGCACTGGCTCTTCGCCTGTGGCAGCAGAGTCCAATCATTCGTGCCCTGAAAACTGGGCAGCCGGACGGCCTGGAACAGGCATCTAGGATGTAATCAAATGCCCTTTGAGGTGGGAAACAATGAGTGAGACCAATGCAGGTGGCACCGTTGCGAAGCTTACCATGTGCAGAAGAGGTCCAGCAGCACCTTTCATTCCTGGCCCTTTCCTTGTGGAAGCAGAGTGCAATCATTCGTGCACTGAAAACTGGGCAGCCGGACGGCTTGGAGCAGGCATCATGGATGTAATCAAATGCCCTTTGAGGTGGGAAAGAAAGGAGTGAGAGCAATACAGGTGGCACCGTTGCAAAGCTAACCGTGTGCTGAAGAGATCCAGCAGCATGTTTCAGCACTGGCTCTTCGCCTGTGGCAGCAGAATCCAATCATTCGTGCACTGAAAACTGGGCAGCCGGACGGCCTGGAGCAGGCATCAAGGATGTATTCAAATGCGCTTTGAGGTGGGAAAGCAAGGAGTGAGAGCAATACAGGTGGCACCGTGGCAAAGCTTACCGTGTGCAGAACAGATCCAGCAGCATCTTTCAGTCCTGGCTCTTCGCCTGTAGCAGCACAGTAAAATCACTCGTGCTCTGAAAACTGGGCAGCCGGATGGCCTGGAGCAGGCATCAAGGATGTATTCAAATGCCCTTTGAGGTGGGAAAGCAAGGAGTGAGAGCAATACAGGTGGCACCGTTGCGAGGCTTACCTTGTGCATAAGAGGTCCAGCAGCATCTTTCAGTCCTGGCTCTTCGCCTGTCGGAGCAGAGTCCAATCATTTGTGCCCTGAAACCAGAGCAGCTGGCCGGCCTGGAGCAGGCATCAAGGATGTATTCAAATGCACTTTGAGGTGGGAAAGCAAGGAGTGAGAGCAATACAGGTGGCACCGTTGCGAAGCTTACCATGTGCAGAAGAGGTCCAGCAGCACCTTTCATTCCTGGTCCTTTCCCTGTGGAAGCAGAGTGCAATCATTCGTGCACTGAAGACTGGGCAGCTGGACGGCCTGGAGCAGGCATCAAGGATGTATTCAAATGCCCATTGAGGTGGGAAAGCAAGGAGTGAGAGCAATACAGGTGGCACTGTTGCAAATCTTTCTGTGTGCAGAAGAGATCCAGCAGCATGTTTTAGCACTGGCTATTTGCCTCTGGCAGCAGAGTCCAATCATTCGTGCACTGAAAACTGGGCAGCCGGACGGCCTGGAGCAGGCATCAAGGATGTATTCAAATGCACTTTGAGGTGGGAAAGCAAGGAGTGAGAGCAATACAGGTGGCACTGTTGCGAAGCTTACCATGTGGAGAAGAGATCCAGCAGCACCTTTCATTCCTGGCCCTTTCCCTGCGGCAGCAGAGTCCAATCATTCGTGCACTGAAAACTGGGCAGCCGGACGGCCAGGAGCAGGCATCAAGGATGTATTCAAATGCACTCTGAGGTGCGAAACAAGGAGTGAGAGCAATACAGGTGGCACCGTTGCGAAGCTTACCATGTGCAGAAGAGGTCCAGCAGCACCTTTCATTCCTGGTCCTTTCCCTGTGGCAGCAGAGTGCAATCATTCGTGCACTGAAAACTGGGCATCCGGATGGCCTGGAGCAGGCATCTAGGATGTATTCAAATGCCCTTTGAGGTGGGAAAGCAAGGAGTGAGAGCAATACAGGTGGCACCGTTGCGAAGCTTACCATGTGCAGAAGAGGTCCAGCAGCATCTTTCATTCCTGGCTCTTCGCCTGTGGGAGCAGAGTCCAATCATTTGTGCCCTGAAACAAGAGCAGCTGGCCAGCCTGGAGCAGGTATCAAGGATGTATTCAAATGCACTCTGAGGTGCGAAAAAAGGAGTGAGAGCAATACAGGTGGCACCGTGCGAAGCTTACCATGTGCAGAAGAGATCCAGCAGCACCTTTCATTCCTGGACCTTTCCCTGTGGAAGCAGAGTGCAATCATTCGTGCACTGAAAACTGGGCAGCCGGACAGCCTGGCGCAGGCATCAAGGATGTATTCAAATGCCCATTGAGGTGGGAAAGCAAGGAGTGAGAGCAATACAGGTGGCACTGTTGCAAATCTTTCTGTGTGCAGAAGAGATCCAGCAGCATGTTTTAGCACTGGCTATTTGCCTGTGGCAGCAGAGTCCAATCATTCGTGCACTGAAAACTGGGCAGCCGGACGGCCTGGAGCAGGCATCAAGGATGTATTCAAATGCACTTTGAGGTGGGAAAGCAACGAGTGAGAGCAATACAGGTGGCACTGTTGCGAAGCTTACCATGTGGAGAAGAGATCCAGCAGCACCTTTCATTCCTGGCCCTTTCCCTGCGGCAGCAGAGTCCAATCATTCGTGCACTGAAAACTGGGCAGCCGGACGGCCAGGAGCAGGCATCAAGGATGTATTCAAATGCACTCTGAGGTGCGAAACAAGGAGTGAGAGCAATACAGGTGGCACCGTTGCGAAGCTTACCATGTGCAGAAGAGGTCCAGCAGCACCTTTCATTCCTGGTCCTTTCCCTGTGGCAGCAGAGTGCAATCATTCGTGCACTGAAAACTGGGCATCCGGATGGCCTGGAGCAGGCATCAAGGATGTATTCAAATGCCCTTTGAGGTGGGAAAGCAAGGAGTGAGAGCAATACAGGTGGCACCGTTGCGAAGCTTACCATGTGCAGAAGAGGTCCAGCAGCATCTTTCATTCCTGGCTCTTCGCCTGTGGGAGCAGAGTCCAATCATTTGTGCCCTGAAACAAGAGCAGCTGGCCAGCCTGGAGCAGGTATCAAGGATGTATTCAAATGCACTCTGAGCTGCGAAAAAAGGAGTGAGAGCAATACAGGTGGCACCGTGCGAAGCTTACCATGTGCAGAAGAGATCCAGTAGCACCTTTCATTCCTGGACCTTTCCCTGTGGAAGCAGAGTGCAATCATTCGTGCACTGAAAACTGGGCAGCCGGACGGCCTGGAGCAGGCATCTAGGATGTATTCAAATGCACTTTGAGGTGGGAAAGCAAGGTGTGAGAGCAATACAGGTGGCACTGTTGCGAAGCTTACCATGTGGAGAAGAGATCCAGTAGCATCTTTAATTCCTGGCTCTTCACCTGTGGCAGGAGAGTCCAATCATTCGTGCACTGAAAACTGGGCAGCTGGCCAGCCAGGAGCAGGCATCAAGGATGTATTCAAATGCCCTTTGAGGTGGGAAAGCAAGGAGTGAGAGCAATACAGGTGGCACCGTTGTGAAGCTTACCATGTACAGAAGAGATCCAGCAGCATGTTTCAGTCCTGGCTCTTCGCCTGTGGCAGGAGAGTCCAATCATTCGTGCACTGAAACCTGGGCAGCTGGCCAGCCAGGAGCAGGCATCTAGGATGTATTCAAATGCACTTTGAGGTGGGAAAGCAAGGAGTGAGAGCAATACAGGTGGCACCGTTGCAAATCTTTCTGTGTGCAGAAGAGGTCCAGCAGCACCTTTCATTCCATTCTCTTCGCCTGTGGCAGCAGTGTCCAATCATTCGCGCACTGAAAACTGGGCAGCTGGACGGCCTGGAGCAGGCATCAAGGATGTATTCAAATGCCCTTTGAGGTGGGAAAGCAAGGAGTGAGAGCAATACAGGTGGCACCGTTGCAAAGCTTACCATGTGCAGAAGAGGTCCAGCAGCACCTTTCATTCCTGGCCCTTTCCCGGTGGAAGCAGAGTGCAATCATTCGTGCACTGAAAACTGGGCAGCTGGACGGCCTGTAGCAGGCATCAAGGATGTATTCAAATGCCCTTTGAGGTGGGAAAGCAAGGAGTGAGAGCAATACAGGTAGCACCGTTGCAAAGCTTACCGTATGCAGAAGAGCTCCAGCAGCATCTTTCAGTCCTGGCTCTTCGCCTGTGGCAGCACAGTCCAATCATTCGTGCATTGAAAACTGGGCAGCCGGATGGCCTGGAGCAGGCATCAAGGATGTATTCAAACGCCCTTTGAGGTGGGAAAGCAAGGAGTGAGAGCAATACAGGTGGCACCGTTGCAAAGCATACCGTGTGCAGAGCAGATCCAGCAGCATCTTTCAGTCCTGGCTCTTCGCCTGCGGCAGCACAGTCCAATCATTCGTGCACAGAAAACTGGGCAGCCGGACGGGCTGGAGCAGGCATCAAGGATGTATTCAAATGCCCTTTGAGGTGGGAAAGCAAGGAGTGAGAGCAATACAGGTGGCACCGTTGCAAATCTTTCTGTGTGCAGAAGAGATCCAGCAGCACGTTTTAGCACTGGCTCTTCGCCTGTGGCAGCAGAATCCAATCATTCATGCGCTGAAAACTGGGCAGCCGGACGGCCTGGAGCAGGCATCTAGGATGTATTCAAATGCACTTTGAGGTGGGAAAGCAAGGAGTGAGAGCAATACAGGTGGCACCTTTGCGAAGCATACCATGTGCAGAATAGATCCAGAAGCATCTTTCAGTCCTGGCTCTTCGCCTGTGGCAGCACAGTCCAATCATTCGTGCACAGAAAACTGGGCAGCCGGATGGCCTGGAGCAGGCATCTAGGATGTAATCAAATGCCCTTTGAGGTGGGAAAGCAAGGAGTGAGAGCAATACAGGTGGCACCGTTGCAAAGCTTACCGTGTGCTGAACAGATCCAGCAGCATGTTTCAGTCCTGGCTCTTCGCCTGTGGCAGGAGAGTCCAATCATTCGTGCACTGAAACCTGGGCAGCTGGCCAGCCAGGAGCAGGCATCAAGGATGTATTCAAATGCACTTTGCGGTGGGAAAGCAAGGAGTGAGAGCAATACAGGTGGCACCGTTGCAAATCTTTCTGTGTGCAGAAGAGGTCTAGCAGCGCCTTTCATTCCTGGCTCTTCGCCTGTGGCAGCAGTGTCCAATCATTCGTGCACTGAAAACTGGGCAGCCGGATGGCCTGGAGCAGGCATCAAGGATGTATTCAAATGCCCTTTGAGGTGGGAAAGCAAGGAGTGAGAGCAATACAGGTATCACCGTTGCAAAGCTTACCGTATGCAGAAGAGCTCCAGCAGCATCTTTCAGTCCTGGCTCTTCGCCTGTGGCAGCACAGTCCAATCATTCGTGCACTGAAAACTGGGCAGCCGGATGGCCTGGAGCAGGCATCAAGGATGTATTCAAATGCCCTTTGAGGTGGGAAAGCAAGGAGTGAGAGCAATACAGGTGGCACTGTTGCGAGGCTTACCTTGTGCATAAGAGGTCCAGCAGCATCTTTCAGTCCTGGCTCTTCGCCTGTGGCAGCACAGTCCAATCATTCGTGCACAGAAAACTGGGCAGCCGGATGGCCTGGAGCAGGCATCATGGATGTAATGAAATGCCCTTTGAGGTGGGAAAGCAAGGAGTGAGAGCAATACAGGTGGCACCGTTGCAAAGCTTACCGTGTGCTGAACAGATCCAGCAGCATGTTTCAGCACTGGCTCTTCGCCTGTGGCAGCAGAATCCAATCATTCGTGCACTGAAAACTGGGCAGCCGGACGGCCTGGAGCAGGCATCAAGGATGTATTCAAATGCACTCTGAGGTGCGAAACAAGGAGTGCGAGCAATACAGGTGGCACCGTTGCGAAGCTTACCATGTGCAGAAGAGGTCCAGCAGCACCTTTCATTCCTGGCCGTTCCCCTGTGGGAGCAGAGTGCAATCATTCGTGCACTGAAAACTGGGCAGCCGGACGGTCTGGAGCAGGCATCTAGGATGTATTCAAATGCACTTTGAGGTGGGAAAGCAAGGAGTGAGAGCAATACAGGTGGCACTCTTGCGAAGCTTACCATGTGGAGAAGAGATCCAGCAGCACCTTTCATTCCTGGCCCTTTCCCTGTGGAAGCAGAGTGCAATCATTCGTGCACTGAAAACTGGGCAGCCGGACGGCCTGGAGCAGGCATCAAGGATGTATTCAAATGCCCTTTGAGGTGGGAAAGCAAGGAGTGAGAGCAATACAGGTGGCACCGTGGCAAAGCTTACCGTGTGCAGAACAGATCCAGCAGCATCTTTCAGTCCTGGCTCTTCGCCTGTAGCAGCACAGTCCAATCATTCGTGCACTGAAAACTGGGCAGCCGGACGGCCTGGAGCAGGCATCAAGGATGAATTCAAATGCACTTTGAGGTGGGAAAGCAAGGAGTGAGAGCAATACAGGTGGCACCGTTGCGAAGCTTACCATGTGCAGAAGAGGTAAAGCAGCACCTTTCATTCCTGGTCCTTTCCCTGTGTCAGCAGAGTGCAATCATTCGTGCACTGAAAACTGGGCAGCCGGATGGCCTGGAGCAGGCATCTAGGATGTATTCAAATGCCCTTTGAGGTGGGAAAGCAAGGAGTGAGAGCAATACAGGTGGCACCGTTGCGAGGCTTACCACGTGCAGAAGAGGTATAGCAGCATCTTTCATTCCTGGCTCTTCACCTGTCGGAGCAGAGTCCAATCATTTGTGCCCTGAAACCAGAGCAGCTGGCCAGCCTGGAGCAGGCATCAAGGATGTATTCAAATGCACTTTGAGGTGGGAAAGCAAGGAGTGAGAGCAATACAGGTGGCACCGTTGCGAATCTTACCATGCGCAGAAGAGGTCCAGCAGCATCTTTCATTCCGGGCCCTTTCCCTGTGGAAGCAGAGTCCAATCATTCGTGCACAGAAAACTGGGCAGCCGGACGGCCTGGAGCAGGCATCAAGGATGTATTCAAATGCCCTTTGAGGTGGGAAAGCAAGGAGTGAGAGCAATACAGGTGGCACCGTTGCGAAGCTTACCATGTACAGAAGAGATCCAGCAGCATGTTTCAGTCCTGGCTCTTCGCCTGTGGCAGGAGAGTCCAATCATTCGTGCACTGAAACCTGGGCAGCTGGCCAGCCAGGAGCAGGCATCAAGGATGTATTCAAATGCACTTTCAGGTGGGAAAGCAAGGAGTGAGAGCAATACAGGTGGCACCGTTGCAAATCTTTCTGTGTGCAGAAGAGGTCTAGCAGCGCCTTTCATTCCTGGCTCTTCGCCTGTGGCAGCAGTGTCCAATCATTCATGCACTGAAAACTGGGCAGCCGGACGGCCTGGAGCAGGCATCAAGGATGTATTCAAATGCCCATTGAGGTGGGAAAGCAAGGAGTGAGAGCAATACAGGTGGCACCGTTGCAAATCTTTCTGTGTGCAGAAGAGGTCCAGCAGCATCTTTCAGTCCTGGCTCTTCGCCTGTCGGAGCAGAGTCCAATCATTTGTGCCCTGAAACCAGAGCAGCTGGCCAGCCTGGAGCAGGCATCAAGGATGTATTCAAATGCACTTTGAGGTGGGAAAGCAAGGAGTGAGAGCAATACAGGTGGCACCGTTGCAAAGCTTACCATGTGCAGAAGAGGTCCAGCAGCATCTTTCATTCCTGGCACTTTCCGTGTGGAAGCAGAGTGCAATCATTCGTGCACTGAAAACTGGGCAGACGGACGGCCTGGAGCAGGCATCAAGGATGTATTCAAATGCCCTTTGAGGTGGGAAAGCAAGGAGTGAGAGCAATACAGGTAGCACCGTTGCAAAGCTTACCGTATGCAGAAGAGGTCCAGCAGCATCTTTCAGTCCTGGCTCTTCGCCTGTGGCAGCACAGTCCAATCATTCGTGCACTGAAAACTGGGCAGCCGGACGGCCTGGAGCAGGCATCAAGGATGTATTCAAATGCCCTTTGAGGTGGGAAAGCAAGGAGTGAGAGCAATACAGGTGGCACTGTTGCGAGGCTTACCTTGTGCATAAGAGGTCCAGCAGCATCTTTCAGTCCTGGCTCTTCGCCTGTGGCAGCACAGTCCAATCATTCGTGCACTGAAAACTGGGCAGCCGGACGGCCTGGAGCAGGCATCAAGGATGTATTCAAATGCCCATTGAGGTGGGAAAGCAAGGAGTGAGAGCAATACAGGTGGCACCGTTGCAAATCTTTCTGTGTGCAGAAGAGGTCCAGCAGCATGTTTCAGCAGTGGCTGTTTGCCTGTGGCAGCAGAGTCCAATCATTCGTGCACTGAAAACTGGGCAGCCGGACGGCCTGGAGCAGGCATCAAGGATGTATTCAAATGCACTTTGAGGTGGGAAAGCAAGGAGTGAGAGCAATACAGGTGGCGCCATTGCGAAGCTTACCATGTGGAGAAGAGATCCAGCAGCATCTTTCATTCCTGGGTCTTCGCCTGTGGGATCAGATTTCAATAATTCGTGCACTGAAAACTGGGCAGCCGGACGGCCTGGAGCAGGCATCAGGGATGTATTCAAATGCACTTTGAGGTGGGAAAGCAAGGAATGAGAGCAATACAGGTGGCACCGTTGGGAGGCTTACCTTGTACAGAAGAGGTCCAGCAGCATCTTTCAGTCCTGGCTCTTCGCCTGTGGGAGCAGAGTCCAATCATTCGTGCACAGAAAACTGGGCAGCCGGACGGCCTGGAGCAGGCATCAAGGATGTAATCAAATGCCCTTTGAGGTGGGAAACAAGGAGTGACAGCAATACAGGTGGCACCTTTGCGAAGCTTACCATGTGCAGAAGAGGTCCAGCTGCATCTTTCATTCCTGGCCCTTTCCCTGTGGAAGCAGAGTGCAATCATTCGTGCACTGAAAACTGGGCAGCCGGACGGCCTGGAGGAGGCATCAAGGATGTATTCAAATGCCCTTTGAGGTGGGAAAGCAAGGAGTGAGAGCAATACAGGTGGCACCGTTGCGAAGCTTACCGTATGCACAAGAGATCCAGTAGCATGTTTCATCCTGGCTCTTCGCCTGTGGCAGGTGAGTCCAATCATTCGTGCACTGAAACCTGGGCAGCTGGCCAGCCTGGAGCAGGCATCAAGGATGTATTCAAATGCACTTTGAGGTGGGAAAGCAAGGAGTGAGAGCAATACAGGTGGCACCGTTGCAAAGCTTACCATGTACAGAAGAGATCCAGCAGCATGTTTCAGTCCTGGCTCTTCGCCTGTGGCAGGAGAGTCCAATCATTCGTGCACTGAAACCAGGGCAGCTGGCCAGCCAGGAGCAGTCATCAAGGATGTATTCAAATGCACTTTGAGGTGGGAAAGCAAGGAGTGAGAGCAATACAGGTGGCACCGTTGCAAATCTTTCTGCGTGCAGAAGAGGTCCAGCAGCATCTTTCATTCCTGGCTCTTCGCCTGTGGCAGCAGTGTCCAATCATTCGTGCACTGAAAACTGGGCAGCCGGACGGCCTGGAGCAGGCATCAAGGATGTATTCAAATGCCCTTTGAGGTGGGAAAGCAAGGAGTGAGAGCAATACAGGTGGCACCGTTGCGAGGCTTACCTTGTGCATAAGAGGTCCAGCAGCATCTTTCAGTCCTGGCTCTTCGCCTGTCGGAGCAGAGTCCAATCATTTGTGCCCTGAAACCAGAGCAGCTGGCCTGCCTGGAGCAGGCATCAAGGATGTATTCAAATGCACTTTGAGGTGGGAAAGCAAGGAGTGAGAGCAATACAGGTGGCACCGTTGCGAAGCTTACCATGTGCAGAAGAGGTCCAGCAGCATCTTTCGTTCCTGGTCCTTTCCCTGCGGAAGCAGAGTGCAATCATTCGTGCACTGAAAACTGGGCAGCCGGACGGCATGGAGCAGGCATCAAGGATGTATTCAAATGCACTTTGAGGTGGGAAAGCAAGGAGTGAGAGCAATGCAGGTGGCACCTTTGCGAAGCTTACCATGTGCAGAATAGATCCAGAAGCATCTTTCAGTCCTGGCTCTTCGCCTGTGGCAGCACAGTCCAATCATTCGTGCACAGAAAACTGGGCAGCCGGATATCCTGGAGCAGGCATCATGGATGTAGTCACATGCCCTTTGAGGTGGGAAAGCAAGGAGTGAGAGCAATACAGGTGGCACCGTTGCAAAGCTTACCGTGTGCTGAACAGATCCAGCAGCATGTTTCAGCACTGGCTCTTCGCCTGAGGCAGCAGAGTCCAATCATTCGTGCACTGAAAACTGGGCAGCCGGACGGCCTGGAGCAGGCATCAAGGATGTATTCAAATGCACTCTGAGGTGCGAAACAAGGAGTGAGAGCAATACAGGTGGCACCGTTGCAAAGCTTACCATGTGCATAAGAGGTCCAGCAGCATCTTTCATTCCTGGCCCTTTCCCTGTGGCAGCAGAGTGCAATCATTCGTGCACTGAAAACTGGGCAGCAGGACGGCCTGGAGCAGGCATCAAGAATGTATTCATATGCACTTTGAGGTGGGAAAGCAAGGAGTGAGAGCAATACAGGTGGCACTGTTGCGAAGCTTACCATGTGGAGAAGAGATCCAGCAGCATCTTTCATTCCTGGCTCTTCGCCTGTGGGAGCAGAGTCCAATCATTCGTGCCCTGAAACCAGAGCAGCTGGCCAGCCTGGAGCAGGCATCAAGGATGTATTCAAATGCACTTTGAGGTGGTAAAGCAAGGAGTGAGAGCAATACAGGTGGCACCGTTGCGAAGCTTACCATGTGCAGAAGAGGTCCAGCAGCACCTTTCATTCCTGGCCCTTTCCCTGTGGAAGCAGAGTGCAATCATTCGTGCACTGAATACTGGGCAGCCGGACGGCCTGGAGCAGGCATCAAGGATGTATTCAAATGCACTTTGAGGTGGGAAAGCAAGGAGTGAGAGCAATACAGGTGGCACCGTTGCAAATCTTTCTGTGTGCAGAAGAGATCCAGCAGCATGTTTCAGCCCTGGCTGTTTGCTTCTGGCAGCAGAGTCCAATCATTCGTGCACTGAAAACTGGGCAACCGGACGGCCTGGAGCAGGCATCAGGGATGTATTCAAATGCCCTTTGAGGTGGGAAAGCAAGGAGTGAGAGCAATACAGGTGGCACCTTTGCGAGGCTTACCTTGTGCAGAAGAGGTCCAGCAGCATCTTTCAGTCCTGGCTCTTCGCCTGTGGGAGCAGAGTTCAATCATTCGTGCACTGAAAACTGGGCAGCCGGACGGCCTGGAGCAGGCATCAAGGATGTATTCAAATGCCCTTTGAGGTGGGAAAGCAAGCAGTGAGAGCAATACAGGTGGCACCGTTGCGAAGCTTACCGTATGCAGAAGAGATCCAGCAGCATGTTTCAGTCCTGGCTCTTCGCCTGTGGCAGCACAGTCCAATCATTCGTGCACTGAATCCTGGGCAGCTGGCCAGCCAGGAGCAGGCATGAAGGATGTATTCAAATGCACTTTGAGGTGGGAAAGCAAGGAGTGAGAGCAATACAGGTGGCACCGTTGCGAAGCTTACCATGTACAGAAGAGATCCAGCAGCGCCTTTCATTCCTGGCTCTTCGCCTGTGGCAGGAGAGTCCAATCATTCGTGCACTGAAACCTGGGCAGCCGGACGGGCTGGAGCAGGCATCAAGGATGTATTCAAATGCCCTTTGAGGTGGGAAAGCAAGGAGTGAGAGCAATACAGGTAGCACCGTTGCATATCTTTCTGTGTGCAGAAGAGGTCCAGCAGCATCTTTAATTCCTGGCTCTTCGCCTGTGGCAGCAGTGTCCAATCATTCGTGCACTGAAAACTGGGCAGCCGGACGGCCTGGAGCAGGCATCAAGGATGTATTCAAATGCCCATTGAGGTGGGAAAGCAAGGAGTGAGAGCAATACAGGTGGCACCGTTGCAAATCTTTCTGTGTGCAGAAGAGGTCCAGCAGCATGTTTCAGCAGTGGCTGTTTGCCTGTGGCAGCAGAGTCCAATCATTCGTGCACTGAAAACTGGGCAGCCGGACGGCCTGGAGCAGGCATCAAGGATGTATTCAAATGCACTTTGAGGTGGGAAAGCAAGGAGTGAGAGCAATACAGGTGGCGCCATTGCGAAGCTTACCATGTGGAGAAGAGATCCAGCAGCATCTTTCATTCCTGGGTCTTCGCCTGTGGGATCAGATTTCAATAATTCGTGCACTGAAAACTGGGCAGCCGGACGGCCTGGAGCAGGCATCAGGGATGTATTCAAATGCACTTTGAGGTGGGAAAGCAAGGAATGAGAGCAATACAGGTGGCACCGTTGGGAGGCTTACCTTGTACAGAAGAGGTCCAGCAGCATCTTTCAGTCCTGGCTCTTCGCCTGTGGGAGCAGAGTCCAATCATTCGTGCACTGAAAACTGGGCAGCCGGACGGCCTGGAGCAGGCATCAAGGATGTAATCAAATGCCCTTTGAGGTGGGAAACAAGGAGTGACAGCAATACAGGTGGCACCTTTGCGAAGCTTACCATGTGCAGAAGAGGTCCAGCTGCATCTTTCATTCCTGGCCCTTTCCCTGTGGAAGCAGAGTGCAATCATTCGTGCACTGAAAACTGGGCAGCCGGACGGCCTGGAGCAGGCATCAAGGATGTATTCAAATGCCCTTTGAGGTGGGAAAGCAAGGAGTGAGAGCAATACAGGTGGCACCGTTGCGAAGCTTACCGTAGGCACAAGAGATCCAGTAGCATGTTTCAGTCCTGGCTCTTCGCCTGTGGCAGGAGAGTCCAATCCTTCGTGCACTGAAACCTGGGCAGCTGGCCAGCCTGGAGCAGGCATCAAGGATGTATTCAAATGCACTTTGAGGTGGGAAAGCAAGGAGTGAGAGCAATACAGGTGGCACCGTTGCGAGGCTTACCTTGTGCATAAGAGGTCCAGCAGCATCTTTCAGTCCTGGCTCTTCGCCTGTCGGAGCAGAGTCCAATCATTTGTGCCCTGAAACCAGAGCAGCTGGCCAGCCTGGAGCAGGCATAAAGGATGTATTCAAATGCACTTTGAGGTGGGAAAGCAAGGAGTGAGAGCAATACAGGTGGCACCGTTGCAAATCTTTCTGCGTGCAGAAGAGGTCCAGCAGCATCTTTCGTTCCTGGTCCTTTCCCTGCGGAAGCAGAGTGCAATCATTCGTGCACTGAAAACTGGGCAGCCGTACGGCCTGGAGCAGGCATCAAGGATGTATTCAAATGCACTTTGAGGTGGGAAAGCAAGGAGTGAGAGCAATACAGGTGGCACCGTTGCAAATCTTTCTGTGTGCAGAAGAGATCCAGCAGCATGTTTTAGCACTGGCTGTTTTCCTGTGGCAGCAGAGTCCAATCATTCGTGCACTGAAAACTGGGCAGCCGGACGGCATGGAGCAGGCATCAAGGATGTATTCAAATGCACTTTGAGGTGGGAAAGCAAGGAGTGAGAGCAATGCAGGTGGCACCTTTGCGAAGCTTACCATGTGCAGAATAGATCCAGGAGCATCTTTCAGTCCTGGCTCTTCGCCTGTGGCAGCACAGTCCAATCATTCGTGCACAGAAAACTGGGCAGCCGGATGGCCTGGAGCAGGCATCATGGATGTAGTCACATGCCCTTTGAGGTGGGAAAGCAAGGAGTGAGAGCAATACAGGTGGCACCGTTGCAAAGCTTACCATGTGCAGAATAGATCCAGAAGCATCTTTCAGTCCTGGCTCTTCGCCTGAGGCAGCAGAGTCCAATCATTCGTGCACTGAAAACTGGGCAGCCGGACGGCCTGGAGCAGGCATCAAGGATGTATTCAAATGCACTCTGAGGTGCGAAACAAGGAGTGAGAGCAATACAGGTGGCACCGTTGCAAAGCTTACCATGTGCATAAGAGGTCCAGCAGCATCTTTCATTCCTGGCCCTTTCCCTGTGGCAGCAGAGTGCAATCATTCGTGCACTGAAAGCTGGGCAGCAGGACGGCCTGGAGCCGGCATCAAGAATGTATTCAAATGCACTTTGAGGTGGGAAAGCAAGGAGTGAGAGCAATACAGGTGGCACTGTTGCGAAGCTTACCATGTGGAGAAGAGATCCAGCAGCATCTTTCATTCCTGGCTCTTCGCCTGTGGGAGCAGAGTCCAATCATTCGTGCCCTGAAACCAGAGCAGCTGGCCAGCCTGGAGCAGGCATCAAGGATGTATTCAAATGCACTTTGAGGTGGTAAAGCAAGGAGTGAGAGCAATACAGGTGGCACCGTTGCGAAGCTTACCATGTGCAGAAGAGATCCAGCAGCGCCTTTCATTCCTGGCTCTTCGCCTGTGGCAGGAGAGTCCAATCATTCGTGCACTGAAACCTGGGCAGCCGGACGGGCTGGAGCAGGCATCAAGGATGTATTCAAATGCCCTTTGAGGTGGGAAAGCAAGGAGTGAGAGCAATACAGGTAGCACCGTTGCATATCTTTCTGTGTGCAGAAGAGGTCCAGCAGCATCTTTCATTCCTGGCTCTTCGCCTGTGGCAGCAGTGTCCAATCATTCGTGCACTGAAAACTGGGCAGCCGGACGGCCTGGAGCAGGCATCAAGGATGTATTCAAATGCCCATTGAGGTGGGAAAGCAAGGAGTGAGAGCAATACAGGTGGCACCGTTGCAAATCTTTCTGTGTGCAGAAGAGGTCCAGCAGCATGTTTCAGCAGTGGCTGTTTGCCTGTGGCAGCAGAGTCCAATCATTCGTGCACTGAAAACTGGGCAGCCGGACGGCCTGGAGCAGGCATCAAGGATGTATTCAAATGCACTTTGAGGTGGGAAAGCAAGGAGTGAGAGCAATACAGGTGGCGCCATTGCGAAGCTTACCATGTGGAGAAGAGATCCAGCAGCATCTTTCATTCCTGGGTCTTCGCCTGTGGGAGCAGATTTCAATAATTCGTGCACTGAAAACTGGGCAGCCGGACGGCCTGGAGCAGGCATCAGGGATGTATTCAAATGCACTTTGAGGTGGGAAAGCAAGGAATGAGAGCAATACAGGTGGCACCGTTGGGAGGCTTACCATGTACAGAAGAGGTCCAGCAGCATCTTTCAGTCCTGGCTCTTCGCCTGTGGGAGCAGAGTCCAATCATTCGTGCACAGAAAACTGGGCAGCCGGACGGCCTGGAGCAGGCATCAAGGATGTAATCAAATGCCCTTTGAGGTGGGAAACAAGGAGTGACAGCAATACAGGTGGCACCTTTGCGAAGCTTACCATGTGCAGAAGAGGTCCAGCTGCATCTTTCATTCCTGGCCCTTTCCCTGTGGAAGCAGAGTGCAATCATTCGTGCACTGAAAACTGGGCAGCCGGACGGCCTGGAGGAGGCATCAAGGATGTATTCAAATGCCCTTTGAGGTGGGAAAGCAAGGAGTGAAAGCAATACAGGTGGCACCATTGCGAAGCTTACCGTATGCACAAGAGATCCAGTAGCATGTTTCAGTCCTGGCTCTTCGCCTGTGGCAGGAGAGTCCAATCATTCGTGCACTGAAACCTGGGCAGCTGGCCAGCCTGGAGCAGGCATCAAGGATGTATTCAAATGCACTTTGAGGTGGGAAAGCAAGGAGTGAGAGCAATACAGGTGGCACCGTTGCGAAGCTTACCATGTACAGAAGAGATCCAGCAGCATGTTTCAGTCCTGGCTCTTCGCCTGTGGCAGGAGAGTCCAATCATTCGTGCACTGAAACCAGGGCAGCTGGCCAGCCAGGAGCAGTCATCAAGGATGTATTCAAATGCACTTTGAGGTGGGAAAGCAAGGAGTGAGAGCAATACAGGTGGCACCGTTGCAAATCTTTCTGCGTGCAGAAGAGGTCCAGCAGCATCTTTCATTCCTGGCTCTTCGCCTGTGGCAGCAGTGTCCAATCATTCGTGCACTGAAAACTGGGCAGCCGGATGGCCTGGAGCAGGCATCAAGGATGTATTCAAATGCCCTTTGAGGTGGGAAAGCAAGGAGTGAGAGCAATACAGGTGGCACCGTTGCGAGGCTTACCTTGTGCATAAGAGGTCCAGCAGCATCTTTCAGTCCTGGCTCTTCGCCTGTCGGAGCAGAGTCCAATCATTTGTGCCCTGAAACCAGAGCAGCTGGCCAGCCTGGAGCAGGCATCAAGGATGTATTCAAATGCACTTTGAGGTGGGAAAGCAAGGAGTGAGAGCAATACAGGTGGCGCCATTGCGAAGCTTACCATGTGGAGAAGAGATCCAGCAGCATCTTTCATTCCTGGGTCTTCGCCTGTGGGAGCAGATTTCAATAATTCGTGCACTGAAAACTGGGCAGCCGGACGGCCTGGAGCAGGCATCAGGGATGTATTCAAATGCACTTTGAGGTGGGAAAGCAAGGAATGAGAGCAATACAGGTGGCACCGTTGGGAGGCTTACCATGTACAGAAGAGGTCCAGCAGCATCTTTCAGTCCTGGCTCTTCGCCTGTGGGAGCAGAGTCCAATCATTCGTGCACAGAAAACTGGGCAGCCGGACGGCCTGGAGCAGGCATCAAGGATGTAATCAAATGCCCTTTGAGGTGGGAAACAAGGAGTGACAGCAATACAGGTGGCACCTTTGCGAAGCTTACCATGTGCAGAAGAGGTCCAGCTGCATCTTTCATTCCTGGCCCTTTCCCTGTGGAAGCAGAGTGCAATCATTCGTGCACTGAAAACTGGGCAGCCGGACGGCCTGGAGGAGGCATCAAGGATGTATTCAAATGCCCTTTGAGGTGGGAAAGCAAGGAGTGAAAGCAATGCAGGTGGCACCGTTGCGAAGCTTACCGTATGCACAAGAGATCCAGTAGCATGTTTCAGTCCTGGCTCTTCGCCTGTGGCAGGAGAGTCCAATCATTCGTGCACTGAAACCTGGGCAGCTGGCCAGCCTGGAGCAGGCATCAAGGATGTATTCAAATGCACTTTGAGGTGGGAAAGCAAGGAGTGAGAGCAATACAGGTGGCACCGTTGCGAAGCTTACCATGTACAGAAGAGATCCAGCAGCATGTTTCAGTCCTGGCTCTTCGCCTGTGGCAGGAGAGTCCAATCATTCGTGCACTGAAACCAGGGCAGCTGGCCAGCCAGGAGCAGTCATCAAGGATGTATTCAAATGCACTTTGAGGTGGGAAAGCAAGGAGTGAGAGCAATACAGGTGGCACCGTTGCAAATCTTTCTGCGTGCAGAAGAGGTCCAGCAGCATCTTTCATTCCTGGCTCTTCGCCTGTGGCAGCAGTGTCCAATCATTCGTGCACTGAAAACTGGGCAGCCGGACGGCCTGGAGCAGGCATCAAGGATGTATTCAAATGCCCTTTGAGGTGGGAAAGCAAGGAGTGAGAGCAATACAGGTGGCACCGTTGCGAGGCTTACCTTGTGCATAAGAGGTCCAGCAGCATCTTTCAGTCCTGGCTCTTCGCCTGTCGGAGCAGAGTCCAATCATTTGTGCCCTGAAACCAGAGCAGCTGGCCAGCCTGGAGCAGGCATCAAGGATGTATTCAAATGCACTTTGAGGTGGGAAAGCAAGGAGTGAGAGCAATACAGGTGGCACCGTTGCAAATCTTTCTGCGTGCAGAAGAGGTCCAGCAGCATCTTTCATTCCTGGTCCTTTCCCTGCGGAAGCAGAGTGCAATCATTCGTGCACTGAAAACTGGGCAGACGTACGGCCTGGAGCAGGCATCAAGGATGTATTCAAATGCACTTTGAGGTGGGAAAGCAAGGAGTGAGAGCAATACAGGTGGCACCGTTGCAAATCTTTCCGTGCGCAGAAGAGATCCAGCAGCATGTTTTAGCACTGGCTGTTTTCCTGTGGCAGCAGAGTCCAATCATTCGTGCACTGAAAACTGGGCAGCCGGACGGCATGGAGCAGGCATCAAGGATGTATTCAAATGCACTTTGAGGTGGGAAAGCAAGGAGTGAGAGCAATGCAGGTGGCACCTTTGCGAAGCTTACCATGTGCAGAATAGATCCAGAAGCATCTTTCAGTCCTGGCTCTTCGCCTGTGGCAGCACAGTCCAATCATTCGTGCACAGAAAACTGGGCAGCCGGATATCCTGGAGCAGGCATCATGGATGTAGTCACATGCCCTTTGAGGTGGGAAAGCAAGGAGTGAGAGCAATACAGGTGGCACCGTTGCAAAGCTTACCGTGTGCTGAACAGATCCAGCAGCATGTTTCAGCACTGGCTCTTCGCCTGAGGCAGCAGAGTCCAATCATTCGTGCACTGAAAACTGGGCAGCCGGACGGCCTGGAGCAGGCATCAAGGATGTATTCAAATGCACTCTGAGGTGCGAAACAAGGAGTGAGAGCAATACAGGTGGCACCGTTGCAAAGCTTACCATGTGCATAAGAGGTCCAGCAGCATCTTTCATTCCTGGCCCTTTCCCTGTGGCAGCAGAGTGCAATCATTCGTGCACTGAAAACTGGGCAGCAGGACGGCCTGGAGCAGGCATCAAGAATGTATTCATATGCACTTTGAGGTGGGAAAGCAAGGAGTGAGAGCAATACAGGTGGCACTGTTGCGAAGCTTACCATGTGGAGAAGAGATCCAGCAGCATCTTTCATTCCTGGCTCTTCGCCTGTGGGAGCAGAGTCCAATCATTCGTGCCCTGAAACCAGAGCAGCTGGCCAGCCTGGAGCAGGCATCAAGGATGTATTCAAATGCACTTTGAGGTGGTAAAGCAAGGAGTGAGAGCAATACAGGTGGCACCGTTGCGAAGCTTACCATGTGCAGAAGAGGTCCAGCAGCACCTTTCATTCCTGGCCCTTTCCCTGTGGAAGCAGAGTGCAATCATTCGTGCACTGAATACTGGGCAGCCGGACGGCCTGGGGCAGGCATCAAGGATGTATTCAAATGCACTTTGAGGTGGGAAAGCAAGGAGTGAGAGCAATACAGGTGGCACCGTTGCAAATCTTTCTGTGTGCAGAAGAGATCCAGCAGCATGTTTCAGCCCTGGCTGTTTGCTTGTGGGAGCAGAGTCCAATCATTCGTGCACTGAAAACTGGGCAACCGGACGGCCTGGAGCAGGCATCAGGGATGTATTCAAATGCACTTTGAGGTGGGAAAGCAAGGAGTGAGAGCAATACAGGTGGCACCTTTGCGAGGCTTACCTTGTGCAGAAGAGGTCCAGCAGCATCTTTCAGTCCTGGCTCTTCGCCTGTGGGAGCAGAGTTCAATCATTCGTGCACTGAAAACTGGGCAGCCGGACGGCCTGGAGCAGGCATCAAGGATGTATTCAAATGCCCTTTGAGGTGGGAAAGCAAGGAGTGAGAGCAATACAGGTGGCACCGTTGCGAAGCTTACCGTATGCAGAAGAGATCCAGCAGCATGTTTCAGTCCTGGCTCTTCGCCTGTGGCAGCACAGTCCAATCATTCGTGCACTGAATCCTGGGCAGCTGGCCAGCCTGGAGCAGGCATCAAGGATGTATTCAAATGCACTTTGAGGTGGGAAAGCAAGGAGTGAGAGCAATACAGGTGGCACCGTTGCGAAGCTTACCATGTACAGAAGAGATCCAGCAGCGCCTTTCATTCCTGGCTCTTCGCCTGTGGCAGGAGAGTCCAATCATTCGTGCACTGAAACCTGGGCAGCCGGACGGGCTGGAGCAGGCATCAAGGATGTATTCAAATGCCCTTTGAGGTGGGAAAGCAAGGAGTGAGAGCAATACAGGTAGCACCGTTGCATATCTTTCTGTGTGCAGAAGAGGTCCAGCAGCATCTTTCATTCCTGGCTCTTCGCCTGTGGCAGCAGTGTCCAATCATTCGTGCACTGAAAACTGGGCAGCCGGACGGCCTGGAGCAGGCATCAAGGATGTATTCAAATGCCCATTGAGGTGGGAAAGCAAGGAGTGAGGGCAATACAGGTGGCACCGTTGCAAATCTTTCTGTGTGCAGAAGAGGTCCAGCAGCATGTTTCAGCAGTGGCTGTTTGCCTGTGGCAGCAGAGTCCAATCATTCGTGCACTGAAAACTGGGCAGCCGGACGGCCTGGAGCAGGCATCAAGGATGTATTCAAATGCACTTTGAGGTGGGAAAGCAAGGAGTGAGAGCAATACAGGTGGCGCCATTGCGAAGCTTACCATGTGGAGAAGAGATCCAGCAGCATCTTTCATTCCTGGGTGTTCGCCTGTGGGAGCAGATTTCAATAATTCGTGCACTGAAAACTGGGCAGCCGGACGGCCTGGAGCAGGCATCAGGGATGTATTCAAATGCACTTTGAGGTGGGAAAGCAAGGAATGAGAGCAATACAGGTGGCACCGTTGGGAGGCTTACCATGTACAGAAGAGGTCCAGCAGCATCTTTCAGTCCTGGCTCTTCGCCTGTGGGAGCAGAGTCCAATCATTCGTGCACAGAAAACTGGGCAGCCGGACGGCCTGGAGCAGGCATCAAGGATGTAATCAAATGCCCTTTGAGGTGGGAAACAAGGAGTGACAGCAATACAGGTGGCACCTTTGCGAAGCTTACCATGTGCAGAAGAGGTCCAGCTGCATCTTTAATTCCTGGCCCTTTCCCTGTGGAAGCAGAGTGCAATCATTCGTGCACTGAAAACTGGGCAGCCGGACGGCCTGGAGGAGGCATCAAGGATGTATTCAAATGCCCTTTGAGGTGGGAAAGCAAGGAGTGAGAGCAATACAGGTGGCACCGTTGCGAAGCTTACCGTATGCACAAGAGATCCAGTAGCATGTTTCAGTCCTGGCTCTTCGCCTGTGGCAGGAGAGTCCAATCATTCGTGCACTGAAACCTGGGCAGCTGGCCAGCCTGGAGCAGGCATCAAGGATGTATTCAAATGCACTTTGAGGTGGGAAAGCAAGGAGTGAGAGCAATACAGGTGGCACCGTTGCGAAGCTTACCATGTACAGAAGAGATCCAGCAGCATGTTTCAGTCCTGGCTCTCCGCCTGTGGAAGGAGAGTCCAATCATTCGTGCACTGAAACCAGGGCAGCTGGCCAGCCAGGAGCAGTCATCAAGGATGTATTCAAATGCACTTTGAGGTGGGAAAGCAAGGAGTGAGAGCAATACAGGTGGCACAGTTGCAAATCTTTCTGCGTGCAGAAGAGGTCCAGCAGCATCTTTCATTCCTGGCTCTTCGCCTGTGGCAGCAGTGTCCAATCATTCGTGCACTGAAAACTGGGCAGCCGGACGGCCTGGAGCAGGCATCAAGGATGTATTCAAATGCCCTTTGAGGTGGGAAAGCAAGGAGTGAGAGCAATACAGGTGGCACCGTTGCGAGGCTTACCTTGTGCATAAGAGGTCCAGCAGCATCTTTCAGTCCTGGCTCTTCGCCTGTCGGAGCAGAGTCCAATCATTTGTGCCCTGAAACCAGAGCAGCTGGCCAGCCTGGAGCAGGCATCAAGGATGTATTCAAATGCACTTTGAGGTGGGAAAGCAAGGAGTGAGAGCAATACAGGTGGCACCTTTGCGAAGCTTACCATGTGCAGAAGAGGTCCAGCAGCATCTTTCGTTCCTGGTCCTTTCCCTGCGGAAGCAGAGTGCAATCATTCGTGCACTGAAAACTGGGCAGCAGGACGGCCTGGAGCAGGCATCAAGAATGTATTCATATGCACTTTGAGGTGGGAAAGCAAGGAGCGAGAGCAATACAGGTGGCACTGTTGCGAAGCTTACCATGTGGAGAAGAGATCCAGCAGCATCTTTCATTCCTGGCTTTTCGCCTGTGGGAGCAGAGTCCAATCATTCGTGCCCTGAAACCAGAGCAGCTGGCCAGCCTGGAGCAGGCATCAAGGATGTATTCAAATGCACTTTGAGGTGGTAAAGCAAGGAGTGAGAGCAATACAGGTGGCACCGTTGCAAAGCTTACCATGTGCAGAAGAGGTCCAGCAGCACCTTTCATTCCTGGCCCTTTCCCTGTGGAAGCAGAGTGCAATCATTCGTGCACTGAATACTGGGCAGCCGGACGGCCTGGAGCAGGCATCAAGGATGTATTCAAATGCCCTTTGAGGTGGGAAAGCAAGGAGTGAGAGCAATACAGGTGGTACCGTTGCAAATCTTTCTGTGTGCAGAAGAGATCCAGCAGCATGTTTCAGCCCTGGCTGTTTGCTTGTGGCAGCAGAGTCCAATCATTCGTGCACTGAAAACTGGGCAACCGGACGGCCTGGAGCAGGCATCAGGGATGTATTCAAATGCCCTTTGAGGTGGGAAAGCAAGGAGTGAGAGCAATACAGGTGGCACCTTTGCGAGGCTTACCTTGTGCAGAAGAGGTCCAGCAGCATCTTTCTGTCCTGGCTCTTCGCCTGTGGGAGCAGAGTTCAATCATTCGTGCACTGAAAACTGGGCAGCCGGACGGCCTGGAGCAGGCATCAAGGATGTATTCAAATGCCCTTTGAGGTGGGAAAGCAAGCAGTGAGAGCAATACAGGTGGCACCGTTGCGAAGCTTACCGTATGCAGAAGAGATCCAGCAGCATGTTTCAGTCCTGGCTCTTCGCCTGTGGCAGCACAGTCCAATCATTCGTGCACTGAATCCTGGGCAGCTGGCCAGCCAGGAGCAGGCATGAAGGATGTATTCAAATGCACTTTGAGGTGGGAAAGCAAGGAGTGAGAGCAATACAGGTGGCACCGTTGCGAAGCTTACCATGTACAGAAGAGATCCAGCAGCGCCTTTCATTCCTGGCTCTCCGCCTGTGGAAGGAGAGTCCAATCATTCGTGCACTGAATACTGGGCAGCTGGCCAGCCAGGAGCAGTCATCAAGGATGTATTCAAATGCACTTTGAGGTGGGAAAGCAAGGAGTGAGAGCAATACAGGTGGCACCGTTGCAAATCTTTCTGCGTGCAGAAGAGGTCCAGCAGCATCTTTCATTCCTGGCTCTTCGCCTGTGGCAGCAGTGTCCAATCATTCGTGCACTGAAAACTGGGCAGCCGGACGGCCTGGAGCAGGCATCAAGGATGTATTCAAATGCCCTTTGAGGTGGGAAAGCAAGGAGTGAGAGCAATACAGGTGGCACCGTTGCGAGGCTTACCTTGTGCATAAGAGGTCCAGCAGCATCTTTCAGTCCTGGCTCTTCGCCTGTCGGAGCAGAGTCCAATCATTTGTGCCCTGAAACCAGAGCAGCTGGCCAGCCTGGAGCAGGCATCAAGGATGTATTCAAATGCACTTTGAGGTGGGAAAGCAAGGAGTGAGAGCAATACAGGTGGCACCTTTGCGAAGCTTACCATGTGCAGAAGAGGTCCAGCAGCATCTTTCGTTCCTGGTCCTTTCCCTGCGGAAGCAGAGTGCAATCATTCGTGCACTGAAAACTGGGCAGCAGGACGGCCTGGAGCAGGCATCAAGAATGTATTCATATGCACTTTGAGGTGGGAAAGCAAGGAGCGAGAGCAATACAGGTGGCACTGTTGCGAAGCTTACCATGTGGAGAAGAGATCCAGCAGCATCTTTCATTCCTGGCTTTTCGCCTGTGGGAGCAGAGTCCAATCATTCGTGCCCTGAAACCAGAGCAGCTGGCCAGCCTGGAGCAGGCATCAAGGATGTATTCAAATGCACTTTGAGGTGGTAAAGCAAGGAGTGAGAGCAATACAGGTGGCACCGTTGCGAAGCTTACCATGTGCAGAAGAGGTCCAGCAGCACCTTTCATTCCTGGCCCTTTCCCTGTGGAAGCAGAGTGCAATCATTCGTGCACTGAATACTGGGCAGCCGGACGGCCTGGAGCAGGCATCAAGGATGTATTCAAATGCCCTTTGAGGTGGGAAAGCAAGGAGTGAGAGCAATACAGGTGGTACCGTTGCAAATCTTTCTGTGTGCAGAAGAGATCCAGCAGCATGTTTCAGCCGTGGCTGTTTGCTTGTGGCAGCAGAGTCCAATCATTCGTGCACTGAAAACTGGGCAACCGGACGGCCTGGAGCAGGCATCAGGGATGTATTCAAATGCCCTTTGAGGTGGGAAAGCAAGGAGTGAGAGCAATACAGGTGGCACCTTTGCGAGGCTTACCTTGTGCAGAAGAGGTCCAGCAGCATCTTTCAGTCCTGGCTCTTCGCCTGTGGGAGCAGAGTTCAATCATTCGTGCACTGAAAACTGGGCAGCCGGACGGCCTGGAGCAGGCATCAAGGATGTATTCAAATGCCCTTTGAGGTGGGAAAGCAAGCAGTGAGAGCAATACAGGTGGCACCGTTGCGAAGCTTACCGTATGCAGAAGAGATCCAGCAGCATGTTTCAGTCCTGGCTCTTCGCCTGTGGCAGCACAGTCCAATCATTCGTGCACTGAATCCTGGGCAGCTGGCCAGCCAGGAGCAGGCATGAAGGATGTATTCAAATGCACTTTGAGGTGGGAAAGCAAGGAGTGAGAGCAATACAGGTGGCACCGTTGCGAAGCTTACCATGTACAGAAGAGATCCAGCAGCGCCTTTCATTCCTGGCTCTCCGCCTGTGGAAGGAGAGTCCAATCATTCGTGCACTGAATACTGGGCAGCTGGCCAGCCAGGAGCAGTCATCAAGGATGTATTCAAATGCACTTTGAGGTGGGAAAGCAAGGAGTGAGAGCAATACAGGTGGCACCGTTGCAAATCTTTCTGCGTGCAGAAGAGGTCCAGCAGCATCTTTCATTCCTGGCTCTTCGCCTGTGGCAGCAGTGTCCAATCATTCGTGCACTGAAAACTGGGCAGCCGGACGGCCTGGAGCAGGCATCAAGGATGTATTCAAATGCCCTTTGAGGTGGGAAAGCAAGGAGTGAGAGCAATACAGGTGGCACCGTTGCGAGGCTTACCTTGTGCATAAGAGGTCCAGCAGCATCTTTCAGTCCTGGCTCTTCGCCTGTCGGAGCAGAGTCCAATCATTTGTGCCCTGAAACCAGAGCAGCTGGCCAGCCTGGAGCAGGCATCAAGGATGTATTCAAATGCACTTTGAGGTGGGAAAGCAAGGAGTGAGAGCAATACAGGTGGCACCTTTGCGAAGCTTACCATGTGCAGAAGAGGTCCAGCAGCATCTTTCGTTCCTGGTCCTTTCCCTGCGGAAGCAGAGTGCAATCATTCGTGCACTGAAAACTGGGCAGCCGTACGGCCTGGAGCAGGCATCAAGGATGTATTCAAATGCACTTTGAGGTGGGAAAGCAAGGAGTGAGAGCAATACAGGTGGCACCGTTGCAAATCTTTCCGTGTGCAGAAGAGATCCAGCAGCATGTTTTAGCACTGGCTGTTTTCCTGTGGCAGCAGAGTCCAATCATTCGTGCACTGAAAACTGGGCAGCCGGACGGCATGGAGCAGGCATCAAGGATGTATTCAAATGCACTTTGAGGTGGGAAAGCAAGGAGTGAGAGCAATGCAGGTGGCACCTTTGCGAAGCTTACCATGTGCAGAATAGATCCAGAAGCATCTTTCAGTCCTGGCTCTTCGCCTGTGGCAGCACAGTCCAATCATTCGTGCACAGAAAACTGGGCAGCCGGATATCCTGGAGCAGGCATCATGGATGTAGTCACATGCCCTTTGAGGTGGGAAAGCAAGGAGTGAGAGCAATACAGGTGGCACCGTTGCAAAGCTTACCGTGTGCTGAACAGATCCAGCAGCATATTTCAGCACTGGCTCTTCGCCTGAGGCAGCAGAGTCCAATCATTCGTGCACTGAAAACTGGGCAGCCGGACGGCCTGGAGCAGGCATCAAGGATGTATTCAAATGCACTCTGAGGTGCGAAACAAGGAGTGAGAGCAATACAGGTGGCACCGTTGCAAAGCTTACCATGTGCATAAGAGGTCCAGCAGCATCTTTCATTCCTGGCCCTTTCCCTGTGGCAGCAGAGTGCAATCATTCGTGCACTGAAAACTGGGCAGCAGGACGGCCTGGAGCAGGCATCAAGAATGTATTCATATGCACTTTGAGGTGGGAAAGCAAGGAGCGAGAGCAATACAGGTGGCACTGTTGCGAAGCTTACCATGTGGAGAAGAGATCCAGCAGCATCTTTCATTCCTGGCTTTTCGCCTGTGGGAGCAGAGTCCAATCATTCGTGCCCTGAAACCAGAGCAGCTGGCCAGCCTGGAGCAGGCATCAAGGATGTATTCAAATGCACTTTGAGGTGGTAAAGCAAGGAGTGAGAGCAATACAGGTGGCACCGTTGCGAAGCTTACCATGTGCAGAAGAGGTCCAGCAGCACCTTTCATTCCTGGCCCTTTCCCTGTGGAAGCAGAGTGCAATCATTCGTGCACTGAATACTGGGCAGCCGGACGGCCTGGAGCAGGCATCAAGGATGTATTCAAATGCCCTTTGAGGTGGGAAAGCAAGGAGTGAGAGCAATACAGGTGGTACCGTTGCAAATCTTTCTGTGTGCAGAAGAGATCCAGCAGCATGTTTCAGCCCTGGCTGTTTGCTTGTGGCAGCAGAGTCCAATCATTCGTGCACTGAAAACTGGGCAACCGGACGGCCTGGAGCAGGCATCAGGGATGTATTCAAATGCCCTTTGAGGTGGGAAAGCAAGGAGTGAGAGCAATACAGGTGGCACCTTTGCGAGGCTTACCTTGTGCAGAAGAGGTCCAGCAGCATCTTTCAGTCCTGGCTCTTCGCCTGTGGGAGCAGAGTTCAATCATTCGTGCACTGAAAACTGGGCAGCCGGACGGCCTGGAGCAGGCATCAAGGATGTATTCAAATGCCCTTTGAGGTGGGAAAGCAAGCAGTGAGAGCAATACAGGTGGCACCGTTGCGAAGCTTACCGTATGCAGAAGAGATCCAGCAGCATGTTTCAGTCCTGGCTCTTCGCCTGTGGCAGCACAGTCCAATCATTCGTGCACTGAATCCTGGGCAGCTGGCCAGCCAGGAGCAGGCATGAAGGATGTATTCAAATGCACTTTGAGGTGGGAAAGCAAGGAGTGAGAGCAATACAGGTGGCACCGTTGCGAAGCTTACCATGTACAGAAGAGATCCAGCAGCGCCTTTCATTCCTGGCTCTCCGCCTGTGGAAGGAGAGTCCAATCATTCGTGCACTGAATACTGGGCAGCTGGCCAGCCAGGAGCAGTCATCAAGGATGTATTCAAATGCACTTTGAGGTGGGAAAGCAAGGAGTGAGAGCAATACAGGTGGCACCGTTGCAAATCTTTCTGCGTGCAGAAGAGGTCCAGCAGCATCTTTCATTCCTGGCTCTTCGCCTGTGGCAGCAGTGTCCAATCATTCGTGCACTGAAAACTGGGCAGCCGGACGGCCTGGAGCAGGCATCAAGGATGTATTCAAATGCCCTTTGAGGTGGGAAAGCAAGGAGTGAGAGCAATACAGGTGGCACCGTTGCGAGGCTTACCTTGTGCATAAGAGGTCCAGCAGCATCTTTCAGTCCTGGCTCTTCGCCTGTCGGAGCAGAGTCCAATCATTTGTGCCGTGAAACCAGAGCAGCTGGCCAGCCTGGAGCAGGCATCAAGGATGTATTCAAATGCACTTTGAGGTGGGAAAGCAAGGAGTGAGAGCAATACAGGTGGCACCTTTGCGAAGCTTACCATGTGCAGAAGAGGTCCAGCAGCATCTTTCGTTCCTGGTCCTTTCCCTGCGGAAGCAGAGTGCAATCATTCGTGCACTGAAAACTGGGCAGCCGGACGGCCTGGAGCAGGCATCAAGGATGTATTCAAATGCACTTTGAGGTGGGAAAGCAAGGAGTGAGAGCAATACAGGTGGCACCGTTGCAAATCTTTCCGTGTGCAGAAGAGATCCAGCAGCATGTTTTAGCACTGGCTGTTTTCCTGTGGCAGCAGAGTCCAATCATTCGTGCACTGAAAACTGGGCAGCCGGACGGCATGGAGCAGGCATCAAGGATGTATTCAAATGCACTTTGAGGTGGGAAAGCAAGGAGTGAGAGCAATGCAGGTGGCACCTTTGCGAAGCTTACCATGTGCAGAATAGATCCAGAAGCATCTTTCAGTCCTGGCTCTTCGCCTGTGGCAGCACAGTCCAATCATTCGTGCACAGAAAACTGGGCAGCCGGATATCCTGGAGCAGGCAACATGGATGTAGTCACATGCCCTTTGAGGTGGGAAAGCAAGGAGTGAGAGCAATACAGGTGGCACCGTTGCAAAGCTTACCGTGTGCTGAACAGATCCAGCAGCATGTTTCAGCACTGGCTCTTCGCCTGAGGCAGCAGAGTCCAATCATTCGTGCACTGAAAACTGGGCAGCCGGACGGCCTGGAGCAGGCATCAAGGATGTATTCAAATGCACTCTGAGGTGCGAAACAAGGAGTGAGAGCAATACAGGTGGCACCGTTGCAAAGCTTACCATGTGCATAAGAGGTCCAGCAGCATCTTTCATTCCTGGCCCTTTCCCTGTGGCAGCAGAGTGCAATCATTCGTGCAGTGAAAACTGGGCAGCAGGACGGCCTGGAGCAGGCATCAAGAATGTATTCATATGCACTTTGAGGTGGGAAAGCAAGGAGTGAGAGCAATACAGGTGGCACTGTTGCGAAGCTTACCATGTGGAGAAGAGATCCAGCAGCGCCTTTCATTCCTGGCTCTTCGCCTGTGGCAGGAGAGTCCAATCATTCGTGCACTGAAACCTGGGCAGCCGGACGGTCTGGAGCAGGCATCAAGGATGTATTCAAATGCCCTTTGAGGTGGGAAAGCAAGGAGTGAGAGCAATACAGGTAGCACCGTTGCATATCTTTCTGTGTGCAGAAGAGGTCCAGCAGCATCTTTCATTCCTGGCTCTTCGCCTGTGGCAGCAGTGTCCAATCATTCGTGCACTGAAAACTGGGCAGCCGGACGGCCTGGAGCAGGCATCAAGGATGTATTCAAATGCCCATTGAGGTGGGAAAGCAAGGAGTGAGAGCAATACAGGTGGCACCGTTGCAAATCTTTCTGTGTGCAGAAGAGGTCCAGCAGCATGTTTCAGCAGTGGCTGTTTGCCTGTGGCAGCAGAGTCCAATCATTCGTGCACTGAAAACTGGGCAGCCGGACGGCCTGGAGCAGGCATCAAGGATGTATTCAAATGCACTTTGAGGTGGGAAAGCAAGGAGTGAGAGCAATACAGGTGGCGCCATTGCGAAGCTTACCATGTGGAGAAGAGATCCAGCAGCATCTTTCATTCCTGGGTCTTCGCCTGTGGGATCAGATTTCAATAATTCGTGCACTGAAAACTGGGCAGCCGGACGGCCTGGAGCAGGCATCAGGGATGTATTCAAATGCACTTTGAGGTGGGAAAGCAAGGAATGAGAGCAATACAGGTGGCACCGTTGGGAGGCTTACCTTGTACAGAAGAGGTCCAGCAGCATCTTTCAGTCCTGGCTCTTCGCCTGTGGGAGCAGAGTCCAATCATTTGTGCACAGAAAACTGGGCAGCCGGACGGCCTGGAGCATGCATCAAGGATGTAATCAAATGCCCTTTGAGGTGGGAAACAAGGAGTGACAGCAATACAGGTGGCACCTTTGCGAAGCTTACCATGTGCAGAAGAGGTCCAGCTGCATCTTTCATTCCTGGCCCTTTCCCTGTGGAAGCAGAGTGCAATCATTCGTGCACTGAAAACTGGGCAGCCGGACGGCCTGGAGGAGGCATCAAGGATGTATTCAAATGCCCTTTGAGGTGGGAAAGCAAGGAGTGAGAGCAATACAGGTGGCACCGTTGCGAAGCTTACCGTATGCACAAGAGATCCAGTAGCATGTTTCAGTCCTGGCTCTTCGCCTGTGGCAGGAGAGTCCAATCATTTGTGCACTGAAACCTGGGCAGCTGGCCAGCCTGGAGCAGGCATCAAGGATGTATTCAAATGCACTTTGAGGTGGGAAAGCAAGGAGTGAGAGCAATACAGGTGGCACCGTTGCGAAGCTTACCATGTACAGAAGAGATCCAGCAGCATGTTTCAGTCCTGGCTCTTCGCCTGTGGCAGGAGAGTCCAATCATTCGTGCACTGAAACCAGGGCAGCTGGCCAGCCAGGAGCAGTCATCAAGGATGTATTCAAATGCACTTTGAGGTGGGAAAGCAAGGAGTGAGAGCAATACAGGTGGCACCGTTGCAAATCTTTCTGCGTGCAGAAGAGGTCCAGCAGCATCTTTCATTCCTGGCTCCTCGCCTGTGGCAGCAGTGTCCAATCATTCGTGCACTGAAAACTGGGCAGCCGGACGGCCTGGAGCAGGCATCAAGGATGTATTCAAATGCACTTTGAGGTGGGAAAGCAAGGAGTGAGAGCAATACAGGTGGCACCGTTGCGAAGCTTACCATGTGCAGAAGAGGTCCAGCAGCATCTTTCGTTCCTGGTCCTTTCCCTGCGGAAGCAGAGTGCAATCATTCGTGCACTGAAAACTGGGCAGCCGGACGGCCTGGAGCAGGCATCAAGGATGTATTCAAATGCACTTTGAGGTGGGAAAGCAAGGAGTGAGAGCAATACAGGTGGCACCGTTGCAAATCTTTCTGTGTGCAGAAGAGATCCAGCAGCATGTTTTAGCACTGGCTGTTTTCCTGTGGCAGCAGAGTCCAATCATTTGTGCACTGAAAACTGGGCAGCCGGACGGCATGGAGCAGGCATCAAGGATGTATTCAAATGCACTTTGAGGTGGGAAAGCAAGGAGTGAGAGCAATGCAGGTGGCACCTTTGCGAAGCTTACCATGTGCAGAATAGATCCAGAAGCATCTTTCAGTCCTGGCTCTTCGCCTGTGGCAGCACAGTCCAATCATTCGTGCACAGAAAACTGGGCAGCCGGATATCCTGGAGCAGGCATCATGGATGTAGTCACATGCCCTTTGAGGTGGGAAAGCAAGGAGTGAGAGCAATACAGGTGGCACCGTTGCAAAGCTTACCGTGTGCTGAACAGATCCAGCAGCATGTTTCAGCACTGGCTCTTCGCCTGAGGCAGCAGAGTCCAATCATTCGTGCACTGAAAACTGGGCAGCCGGACGGCCTGGAGCAGGCATCAAGGATGTATTCAAATGCACTCTGAGGTGCGAAACAAGGAGTGAGAGCAATGCAGGTGGCACCGTTGCAAAGCTTACCATGTGCATAAGAGGTCCAGCAGCATCTTTCATTCCTGGCCCTTTCTCTGTGGCAGCAGAGTGCAATCATTCGTGCACTGAAAGCTGGGCAGCAGGACGGCCTGGAGCAGGCATCAAGAATGTATTCAAATGCACTTTGAGGTGGGAAAGCAAGGAGTGAGAGCAATACAGGTGGCACTGTTGCGAAGCTTACCATGTGGAGAAGAGATCCAGCAGCATCTTTCATTCCTGGCTCTTCGCCTGTGGGAGCAGAGTCCAATCATTCGTGCCCTGAAACCAGAGCAGCTGGCCAGCCTGGAGCAGGCATCAAGGATGTATTCAAATGCACTTTGAGGTGGTAAAGCAAGGAGTGAGAGCAATACAGGTGGCACCGTTGCGAAGCTTACCATGTGCATAAGAGGTCCAGCAGCATCTTTCATTCCTGGCCCTTTCCCTGTGGCAGCAGAGTGCAATCATTCGTGCAGTGAAAACTGGGCAGCAGGACGGCCTGGAGCAGGCATCAAGAATGTATTCATATGCACTTTGAGGTGGGAAAGCAAGGAGTGAGAGCAATACAGGTGGCACTGTTGCGAAGCTTACCATGTGGAGAAGAGATCCAGCAGCGCCTTTCATTCCTGGCTCTTCGCCTGTGGCAGGAGAGTCCAATCATTCGTGCACTGAAACCTGGGCAGCCGGACGGGCTGGAGCAGGCATCAAGGATGTATTCAAATGCCCTTTGAGGTGGGAAAGCAAGGAGTGAGAGCAATACAGGTAGCACCGTTGCATATCTTTCTGTGTGCAGAAGAGGTCCAGCAGCATCTTTCATTCCTGGCTCTTCGCCTGTGGCAGCAGTGTCCAATCATTCGTGCACTGAAAACTGGGCAGCCGGACGGCCTGGAGCAGGCATCAAGGATGTATTCAAATGCCCATTGAGGTGGGAAAGCAAGGAGTGAGAGCAATACAGGTGGCACCGTTGCAAATCTTTCTGTGTGCAGAAGAGGTCCAGCAGCATGTTTCAGCAGTGGCTGTTTGCCTGTGGCAGCAGAGTCCAATCATTCGTGCACTGAAAACTGGGCAGCCGGACGGCCTGGAGCAGGCATCAAGGATGTATTCAAATGCACTTTGAGGTGGGAAAGCAAGGAGTGAGAGCAATACAGGTGGCGCCATTGCGAAGCTTACCATGTGGAGAAGAGATCCAGCAGCATCTTTCATTCCTGGGTCTTCGCCTGTGGGATCAGATTTCAATAATTCGTGCACTGAAAACTGGGCAGCCGGACGGCCTGGAGCAGGCATCAGGGATGTATTCAAATGCACTTTGAGGTGGGAAAGCAAGGAATGAGAGCAATACAGGTGGCACCGTTGGGAGGCTTACCTTGTACAGAAGAGGTCCAGCAGCATCTTTCAGTCCTGGCTCTTCGCCTGTGGGAGCAGAGTCCAATCATTCGTGCACAGAAAACTCGGCAGCCGGACGGCCTGGAGCATGCATCAAGGATGTAATCAAATGCCCTTTGAGGTGGGAAACAAGGAGTGACAGCAATACAGGTGGCACCTTTGCGAAGCTTACCATGTGCAGAAGAGGTCCAGCAGCATCTTTCATTCCTGGCCCTTTCCCTGTGGAAGCAGAGTGCAATCATTCGTGCACTGAAAACTGGGCAGCCGGACGGCCTGGAGGAGGCATCAAGGATGTATTCAAATGCCCTTTGAGGTGGGAAAGCAAGGAGTGAGAGCAATACAGGTGGCACCGTTGCGAAGCTTACCGTATGCACAAGAGATCCAGTAGCATGTTTCAGTCCTGGCTCTTCGCCTGTGGCAGGAGAGTCCAATCATTTGTGCACTGAAACCTGGGCAGCTGGCCAGCCTGGAGCAGGCATCAAGGATGTATTCAAATGCACTTTGAGGTGGGAAAGCAAGGAGTGAGAGCAATACAGGTGGCACCGTTGCGAAGCTTACCATGTACAGAAGAGATCCAGCAGCATGTTTCAGTCCTGGCTCTTCGCCTGTGGCAGGAGAGTCCAATCATTCGTGCACTGAAACCAGGGCAGCTGGCCAGCCAGGAGCAGTCATCAAGGATGTATTCAAATGCACTTTGAGGTGGGAAAGCAAGGAGTGAGAGCAATACAGGTGGCACCGTTGCAAATCTTTCTGCGTGCAGAAGAGGTCCAGCAGCATCTTTCATTCCTGGCTCCTCGCCTGTGGCAGCAGTGTCCAATCATTCGTGCACTGAAAACTGGGCAGCCGGACGGGCTGGAGCAGGCATCAAGGATGTATTCAAATGCACTTTGAGGTGGGAAAGCAAGGAGTGAGAGCAATACAGGTGGCACCGTTGCGAAGCTTACCATGTGCAGAAGAGGTCCAGCAGCATCTTTCGTTCCTGGTCCTTTCCCTGCGGAAGCAGAGTGCAATCATTCGTGCACTGAAAACTGGGCAGCCGGACGGCCTGGAGCAGGCATCAAGGATGTATTCAAATGCACTTTGAGGTGGGAAAGCAAGGAGTGAGAGCAATACAGGTGGCACCGTTGCAAATCTTTCTGTGTGCAGAAGAGATCCAGCAGCATGTTTTAGCACTGGCTGTTTTCCTGTGGCAGCAGAGTCCAATCATTTGTGCACTGAAAACTGGGCAGCCGGACGGCATGGAGCAGGCATCAAGGATGTATTCAAATGCACTTTGAGGTGGGAAAGCAAGGAGTGAGAGCAATACAGGTGGCACCTTTGCGAAGCTTACCATGTGCAGAATAGATCCAGAAGCATCTTTCAGTCCTGGCTCTTCGCCTGTGGCAGCACAGTCCAATCATTCGTGCACAGAAAACTGGGCAGCCGGATGGCCTGGAGCAGGCATCATGGATGTAGTCACATGCCCTTTGAGGTGGGAAAGCAAGGAGTGAGAGCAATACAGGTGGCACCGTTGCAAAGCTTACCGTGTGCTGAACAGATCCAGCAGCATGTTTCAGCACTGGCTCTTCGCCTGAGGCAGCAGAGTCCAATCATTCGTGCACTGAAAACTGGGCAGCCGGACGGCCTGGAGCAGGCATCAAGGATGTATTCAAATGCACTCTGAGGTGCGAAACAAGGAGTGAGAGCAATGCAGGTGGCACCGTTGCAAAGCTTACCATGTGCATAAGAGGTCCAGCAGCATCTTTCATTCCTGGCCCTTTCCCTGTGGAAGCAGAGTGCAATCATTCGTGCACTGAAAGCTGGGCAGCAGGACGGCCTGGAGCAGGCATCAAGAATGTATTCAAATGCACTTTGAGGTGGGAAAGCAAGGAGTGAGAGCAATACAGGTGGCACTGTTGCGAAGCTTACCATGTGGAGAAGAGATCCAGCAGCATCTTTCATTCCTGGCTCTTCGCCTGTGGGAGCAGAGTCCAATCATTCGTGCCCTGAAACCAGAGCAGCTGGCCAGCCTGGAGCAGGCATCAAGGATGTATTCAAATGCACTTTGAGGTGGTAAAGCAAGGAGTGAGAGCAATACAGGTGGCACCGTTGCGAAGCTTACCATGTGCAGAAGAGGTCCAGCAGCACCTTTCATTCCTGGCCCTTTCCCTGTGGAAGCAGAGTGCAATCATTCGTGCACTGAATACTGGGCAGCCGGACGGCCTGGGGCAGGCATCAAGGATGTATTCAAATGCACTTTGAGGTGGGAAAGCAAGGAGTGAGAGCAATACAGGTGGCACCGTTGCAAATCTTTCTGTGTGCAGAAGAGATCCAGCAGCATGTTTCAGCCCTGGCTGTTTGCTTGTGGCAGCAGAGTCCAATCATTCGTGCACTGAAAACTGGGCAACCGGACGGCCTGGAGCAGGCATCAGGGATGTATTCAAATGCACTTTGAGGTGGGAAAGCAAGGAGTGAGAGCAATACAGGTGGCACCTTTGCGAGGCTTACCTTGTGCAGAAGAGGTCCAGCAGCATCTTTCAGTCCTGGCTCTTCGCCTGTGGGAGCAGAGTTCAATCATTCGTGCACTGAAAACTGGGCAGCCGGACGGCCTGGAGCAGGCATCAGGGATGTATTCAAATGCACTTTGAGGTGGGAAAGCATGGAATGAGAGCAATACAGGTGTCACCGTTGCGAGGCTTACCTTGTGCAGAAGAGGTCCAGCAGCATCTTTCAGTCCTGGCTCTTCGCCTGTGGGAGCAGAGTCCAATCATTCGTGCACTGAAAACTGGGCAGCCGGACGGCCTGGACCAGGCATCAAGGATGTAATCAAATGCCCTTTGAGGTGGGAAAGCAAGGAGTGAGAGCAATACAGGTGGCACCGTTGCGAAGCTTACCGTATGCAGAAGAGATCCAGCAGCATGTTTCAGTCCTGGCTCTTCGCCTGTGGCAGCACAGTCCAATCATTCGTGCACTGAATCCTGGGCAGCTGGCCAGCCAGGAGCAGGCATGAAGGATGTATTCAAATGCACTTTGAGGTGGGAAAGCAAGGAGTGAGAGCAATACAGGTGGCACCGTTGCGAAGCTTACCATGTACAGAAGAGATCCAGCAGCGCCTTTCATTCCTGGCTCTTCGCCTGTGGCAGGAGAGTCCAATCATTCGTGCACTGAAACCTGGGCAGCCAAACGGGCTGGAGCAGGCATCAAGGATGTATTCAAATGCCCTTTGAGGTGGGAAAGCAAGGAGTGAGAGCAATACAGGTAGCACCGTTGCATATCTTTCTGTGTGCAGAAGAGGTCCAGCAGCATCTTTCATTCCTGGCTCTTCGCCTGTGGAAGCAGTGTCCAATCATTCGTGCACTGAAAACTGGGCAGCCGGACGGCCTGGAGCAGGCATCAAGGATGTATTCAAATGCCCATTGAGGTGGGAAAGCAAGGAGTGAGAGCAATACAGGTGGCACCGTTGCGAGGCTTACCTTGTGCATAAGAGGTCCAGCAGCATGTTTCAGCAGTGGCTGTTTTCCTGTGGCAGCAGAGTCCAATCATTCGTGCACTGAAAACTGGGCAGCCGGACGGCCTGGAGCAGGCATCAAGGATGTATTCAAATGCACTTTGAGGTGGGAAAGCAAGGAGTGAGAGCAATACAGGTGGCGCCATTGCGAAGCTTACCATGTGGAGAAGAGATCCAGCAGCATCTTTCATTCCTGGGTCTTCGCCTGTGGGAGCAGATTTCAATAATTCTTGCACTGAAAACTGGGCAGCCGGACGGCCTGGAGCAGGCATCAGGGATGTATTCAAATGCACTTTGAGGTGGGAAAGCAAGGAATGAGAGCAATACAGGTGGCACCGTTGCTAGGCTTGCCTTGTGCAGAAGAGGTCCAGCAGCATCTTTCATTCCTGGCCCTTTCCCTGTGGCAGCAGAGTGCAATCATTCGTGCACTGAAAATTGGGCAGCCGGACGGCCTGGAGCAGGCATCAAGGATGTATTCAAATGCCCTTTGAGGTGGGAAAGCAAGGAGTGAGAGCAATACAGGTGGCACCGTTGCGAAGCTTACCATGTGCAGAAGAGGTGCAGAAGCACCTTTCATTCCTGGCCCTTTCCCTGTGGCAGCAGGGTGCAATCATTCGTGCACTGAAAACTGGGCAGCCGGACGGCCTCGGGCAGGCATCTAGGATGTATTCAAATGCACTTTGAGGTGGGAAAGCAAGGAGTGAGAGCAATACAGGGGGCACTGTTGCAAAGCTTACCATGTGGAGAAGAGTTCCAGCAGCACCTTTCATTCCTGGCCCTTTCCCTGTGGAATCAGAGTGCAATCATTCGTGCACTGAAAACTGGGCAGCCGGACGGCCTGGAGCAGGCATCAAGGATGTATTCAAATGCCCTTTGAGGTGGGAAAGCAAGGAGTGAGAGCAATACAGGTGGCACCGTTGCAAAGCTTACCGTGTGCAGAAGAGATCCAGCAGCATCTTTCCGTCCTGGCTCTTCCCCTGTGGGAGCAGAGTCCAATCATTCGTGCACTGAAAACTGGGCAGCCGGATGGCCTGGAGCAGGCATCAAGGATGTATTCAAATGACCTTTGAGGTGGGAAAGCAAGGAGTGAGAGCAATACAGGTAGCACCGTTGCAAAGCTTACCGTATGCAGAAGAGACCCAGCAGCATGTTTCAGTCCTGGCTCTTCGCCTGTGGCAGGAGAGACCAATCATTCGAGCACTGAAACCTGGGCAGCCGGATGGCCTGGTGCAGGCATCAAGGATGTATTCAAATGCCCTTTGAGGTTGGAAAGCAAGGAGTGAGAGCAATACACGTGGCACCGTTGCGAGGCTTACCTTGTGCATAAGAGGTCCAGCAGCATCTTTCAGTCCTGGCTCTTCGCCTGTCGGAACAATCATTTGTGCCCTGAAACCAGAGCAGCTGGCCAGCCTGGAGCAGGCATCAAGGATGTATTCAAAAGCCCTTTGAGGTGGGAAAGCAAGGAGTGTGAGCAATACAGGTAGCACCGTTGCAAAGCTTACCGTATGCAGAATAGGTCCAGAAGCATGTTTCATTTCTGGCTCTTCGCCTGTGGCAGCACAGTCCAATCATTCGTGCAGTGAAAACTGGGCAGCCGGACGGCCTGGAGCAGGCATCAAGGATGTATTCAAATGCACTTTGAGGTGGGAAAGCAAGGAGTGAGAGCAATAGAGGTGGCACCGTTGCGAAGCTTACCATGTGCAGAAGAGGTCCAGCAGCACCTTTCATTCCTGGCCCTTTCCCTGTGGCGGCAGAGTGCAATCCTTCGTGCACTGAAAACTGGGCAGCCGGACGGCCTGGAGCAGGCATCATGAATGTATTCAAATGCAATTTGAGGTGGGAAAGCAAGGTGTGAGAGCAATACAGGTGGCACTGTTGCGAAGCTTACCATGTGAAGAAGAGATCCAGCAGCACCTTTCATTCCTGGCCCTTTCCCTGTGGAAGCATATTGCAATCATTCGTGCACTGAAAACTGGGCAGCCTGAAGGCCTGGAGCAGGCATCAAGGATGTATTCAAATGCACTCTGAGGTGCAAAACAAGGAGTGAGAGCAATACAGGTGGCACCGTTGCGAAGCTTACCATGTGCAGAAGAGGTCCAGCAGCACATTTCATTCCTGGCCGTTTCCCTGTGGCAGCAGAGAGCAATCATTCCTGCACTGACAATTGGCCAGCCGGACGGCCTGGAGCAGGCATCTAGGATGTGTTCAAATGCACTTTGAGGTGGGAAAGCAAGGTGTGAGAGCAATACAGGTGGCACTGTTGCGAAGCTTACCATGTGGAGAAGAGATCCAGCACCACCTTTCATTCCTGGCCCTTTCCCTGTGGAAGCAGAGTGCAATCATTCGTGCACTGAAAACTGGGCAGCCGGACGGCCTGGAGCACGCATCAAGGATGTATTCAAATGCCCTTTGAGGTGGGAAAGCAAGGAGAGAGAGCAATACAGGTGGCACCGTTGCAAAGCTTACCGTGTGCAGAACAGATCCAGCAGCATCTTTCACTCCTGTCTCTTCACCTGTGGCAGCACAGTCCAATCACTCGTGCACTGAATACTGGGCAGCCGGACGGCCTAGAGCATGCATCAAGGATGTATTCAAATGCACTTTGAGGTGGGAAAGCAAGGAGTGAGAGCAATACAGGTGGCAACGTTGCAAATATTTCTGTGTGCAGAAGAGGTCCAGCAGCATGTTTCAGCCCTGGCTGTTTGCCTGTGGCAGCAGAGTCCAATCATTCGTGCACTGAAAACTGGGCAGCCGGACGGCCTGGAGCAGGCATCAAGGATGTATTCAAATGCCCTTTGAGGTGGGAAAGCAAGGAGTGAGAGCAATACAGGTGGCACCTTTGCGAAGCTTACCATGTGCAGAATAGATCCAGAAGCATCTTTCATTCCTGGCTCTTCGCCTGTGGCAGCAGAGTCCAATCATTCGTGCACAGAAAACTGGGCAGCCGGACGGCCTGCAGCAGGCATCAAGGATGTATTCAAATGCACTTTGAGGTGGGAAAGCGAGGAGTGAGAGCAATAGAGGTGGCACCATTGCGAAGCTTACCATGTGGAGAAGAGATCCAGCAGCATCTTTCATTCCTGGCTCTTCGCCTGTGGGAGCAGAGTCCAATCATTTCTGCCCTGAAACCAGAGCAGCTGGCCAGCCTGGAGCAGGCATCAAGGATGTATTCAAATGCACTTTGAGGTGGGAAAGCAAGGTGTGAGAGCAATACAGGTAGCACCGTTGCAAAGCTTACAGTATGCAGAAGAGATCCAGCAGCATGTTTCAGTCCTGGCTCTTCGCCTGTGGGAGGAGAGAAAAATCATTCGTGCACAGAAAACTGGGCAGCCGGACGGCCTGGAGCAGGCATCAAGGATGTATTCAAATGCCCTTTGAGGTGGGAAAGCAAGGAGTGAGAGCTATACAGGTGGCACCGTTGCAAAGCTTACCGTGTGCAGAACAGATCCAGCAGCATCTTTCAGTCCTGGCTCTTCGCCTGTGGCAGCACAGTCCAATCATTCGTGCCCTGAAAACTGGGCAGCCGGACGGGCTGGAGCAGGCATCAAGGATGTATTCAAATGCCCTTTGAGGTGGGAAAGCAAGGAGTGAGAGCAATACAGGTGGCACCGTTGCGAGGCTTACCTTGTGCATAAGAGGTCCAGCAGCACCTTTCATTCCTGGCCCTTTCCCTGTGGAAGCAGAGAGCAATCACTCGTGCACTGAATATTGGGCAGCCGGACGGCCTGGAGAAGGCATCAAGGATGTATTCAAATGCCCTTTGAGGTGGGAAAGCAAGGAGTGAGAGCAATACAGGTGGCACGGTTGCGAAGCTTACTGTGTGTAGAACAGATCCAGCAGCATGTTTCAGCAGGGGCTCTTTGCTTGTGGCAGCACAGTCCAATCATTCGTGCACTGAAAACTGGGCAGCCGGACGGCCTGGAGCAGGCATCAAGGATGTATTCAAATGCACTTTGAGGTGGGAAAGCGAGGAGTGAGAGCAATAGAGGTGGCACCATTGCGAAGTTTACCATGTGGAGAAGAGATCCAGCAGCATCTTTCATTCCTGGCTCTTCGCCTGTGGGAGCAGAGTTCAATCATTCGTGCACTGAAAACTGGGCAGCCGGACGGCCTGGAGCAGGCGTCAGGGATGTATTCAAATGCACTTTGAGGTGGGAAAGCAAGGAATGAGAGCAATACAGGTGGCACCGTTGCGAGGCTTACATTGTGCAGAAGAGGTCCAGCACCATCTTTCAGTCCTGGCTCTTCGCCTGTGGGAGCAGAGTCCAATCATTCGTGCACAGAAAACTGGGCAGCCGGACGGCCTGGAGCAGGCATCAAGGATTTAATCAAATGCCCTTTGAGGTGGGAAACAAGGAGTGAGACCAATTCAGGTGGCACCGTTGCGAAGCTTACCATGTGCAGAAGAGGTCCAGCTGCACCTTTCATTCCTGGTCTTTTCCCTTTGGAAGCACAGTCCAATCATTCGTGCACTGAAAACTGGGCAGCCGGACGGCCTGGAGCAGGCATCAAGGATGAATTCAAATGCCCTTTGAGGTGGGAAAGCAAGGAATGAGAGCAATACAGGTGGCACCGTTGCGAAGCTTACCGTATGCAGAAGAGATCCAGCAGCATGTTTCAGTCCTGGCTCTTCGCATGTGGCAGGAGAGTCCAATCATTCGTGCACTGAATACTGGGCAGTCGGACGGCCTGGAGCAGGCATCAAGGATGTATTCAAATGCACTTTGAGGTGGGAAAGCAAGGAGTGAGAGCAATACAGGTGGCACCGTTGCATATCTCGCCGTGTGCAGAACAGATCCAGCAGCATGTTTCAGCAGTGGCTGTTTGCCTGTGGCAGCAGAGTCCAATCATTCGTGCACTGAAAACTGGGCAGCCGGACAGCCTGGAGCAGGAATCAAGGATGTATTCAAATACACTTTGAGGTGGGAAAGCAAGGTGTGAGAGCAATACAGGTGGCACCTTTGCGAAGCTTACCATGTGCAGAATAAATCCAGAAGCATCTTTCATTCCTGGCTCTTCGCCTGTGGCAGCACAGTCCAATCATTCGTGCACTGAAAACTGGGCAGCCGGACGGGCTGGAGCAGGCATCAAGGATGTATTCAAATGCACTTTGAGGTGGGAAAGCAAAGAGTGAGAGCAACACAGGTGGCACCATTGCGAAGCTTACCAAGTGGAGAAGAGATCCAGCAGCACCTTTCATTCCTGGCCCTTTCCCTGTGGGAGCAGAGTGCAATCATTCGTGCACAGAAAACTGGGCAGCCGGACGGCCTGGAGCAGGCATCAAGGATGTAATCAAATGCCCATTGAGGTGGGAAACAAGGAGTGAGAGCAATTCAGGTGGCACCGTTGCGAAGCTTACCATGTGCAGAAGAGGTCCAGCTGCACCTTTCATTCCTGGCCCTTTCCCTGTGGAAGCAGAGTGCAATCATTCGTGCACCGAAAACTGGGCAGCCGGACGGCCTGGAGCAGGCATCAAGGATGAATTCAAATGCCCTTTGAGGTGGGAAAGCAAGGAGTGAGAGAAATACAGGTGGCACCGTTGCGAAGCTTACCGTATGCAGAAGAGATCCAGCAGCATGTTTCAGTCCTGGCTCTTCGCCTGTGGCAGGAGAGTCCAATCATTCGTGCACTGAAACCTGGGCAGCTGGCCAGCCAGGAGAAGGCATCAAGGATGTATTCAAATGCACTTTGAGGTGGGAAAGCAAGGAGTGAGAGCAATACAGGTGGCACCGTTGCGAAGCTTATCATGTACAGAAGAGATCCAGCAGCATGTTTCAGTCCTGGCTCTTCGCCTGTGGCAGGAGAGTCCAATCATTCGTGCACTGAAACCTGGGCAGCTGGCCAGCCAGGAGCAGGCATCAAGGATGTATTCAAATGCCCTTTGAGGTGGGAAACCAAGGAGTGAGAGCAATACAGGCGGCACCTTTACAAAGCATACCATGTGCAGAATAGATCCAGAAGCATCCTTCAGTCTTGGCTCTTCACCTGTGGCAGCACAGTCCACTCATTCGTGCACAGAAAACTGGGCAGACGGATGGCCTGGAGCAGGCATCATGGATGTATTCAAACGCACTCTGAGGTGCAAAACAAGGAGTGAGAGCAATACAGGTGGCACCGTTGCGAAGCTTACCATGTGCAGAAGAGGTCCAGCAGCACCTTTCATTCCTGGCCCTTTCCCTGTGGCAGCAGAGTGCAATCATTCGTGCACTGAAAACTGGGCAGCCGGACGGCCTGTAGCAGGCATCAAGGATGTATTCAAATGCCCTTTGAGGTGGGAAAGCAAGGAGTGAGAGCAATACAGGTGGCACTGTTGCGAAGCTTACCGTATGCAGAAGAGATCCAGCAGCATGTTTCAGTCCTGGCTCTTCGCATGTGGCAGGAGAGTCCAATCATTCGTGCACTGAATACTGGGCAGTCGGACGGCCTGGAGCAGGCATCAAGGAGGTATTCAAATGCACTTTGAGGTGGGAAAGCAAGGAGTGAGAGCAATACAGGTGGCACCGTTGCATATCTCGCCGTGTGCAGAACAGATCCAGCAGCATGTTTCAGCAGTGGCTGTTTGCCTGTGGCAGCAGAGTCCAATCATTCGTGCACTGAAAACTGGGCAGCCGGACAGCCTGGAGCAGGAATCAAGGATGTATTCAAATACACTTTGAGGTGGGAAAGCAAGGAGTGAGAGCAATACAGGTGGCACCTTTGCGAAGCTTACCATGTGCAGAATAAATCCAGAAGCATCTTTCATTCCTGGCTCTTCGCCTGTGGCAGCACAGTCCAATCATTCGTGCACTGAAAACTGGGCAGCCGGACGGGCTGGAGCAGGCATCAAGGATGTATTCAAATGCACTTTGAGGTGGGAAAGCAAAGAGTGAGAGCAACACAGGTGGCACCATTGCGCAGCTTACCAAGTGGAGAAGAGATCCAGCAGCACCTTTCATTCCTGGCCCTTTCCCTGTGGGAGCAGAGTGCAATCATTCGTGCACAGAAAACTGGGCAGCCGGACGGCCTGGAGCAGGCATCAAGGATGTAATCAAATGCCCATTGAGGTGGGAAACAAGGAGTGAGAGCAATTCAGTTGGCACCGTTGCGAAGCTTACCATGTGCAGAAGAGGTCCAGCTGCACCTTTCATTCCTGGCCCTTTCCCTGTGGAAGCAGAGTGCAATCATTCGTGCACCGAAAACTGGGCAGCCGGACGGCCTGGAGCAGGCATCAAGGATGAATTCAAATGCCCTTTGAGGTGGGAAAGCAAGGAGTGAGAGAAATACAGGTGGCACCGTTGCGAAGCTTACCGTATGCAGAAGAGATCCAGCAGCATGTTTCAGTCCTGGCTCTTCGCCTGTGGCAGGAGAGTCCAATCATTCGTGCACTGAAACCTGGGCAGCTGGCCAGCCAGGAGAAGGCATCAAGGATGTATTCAAATGCACTTTGAGGTGGGAAAGCAAGGAGTGAGAGCAATACAGGTGGCACCGTTGCGAAGCTTATCATGTACAGAAGAGATCCAGCAGCATGTTTCAGTCCTGGCTCTTCGCCTGTGGCAGGAGAGTCCAATCATTCGTGCACTGAAACCTGGGCAGCTGGCCAGCCAGGAGCAGGCATCAAGGATGTATTCAAATGCCCTTTGAGGTGGGAAACCAAGGAGTGAGAGCAATACAGGCGGCACCTTTACAAAGCATACCATGTGCAGAATAGATCCAGAAGCATCCTTCAGTCTTGGCTCTTCACCTGTGGCAGCACAGTCCAATCATTCGTGCACAGAAAACTGGGCAGACGGATGGCCTGGAGCAGGCATCATGGATGTATTCAAATGCACTCTGAGGTGCAAAACAAGGAGTGAGAGCAATACAGGTGGCACCGTTGCGAAGCTTACCATGTGCAGAAGAGGTCCAGCAGCACCTTTCATTCCTGGCCCTTTCCCTGTGGCAGCAGAGTGCAATCATTCGTGCACTGAAAACTGGGCAGCCGGACGGCCTGTAGCAGGCATCAAGGATGTATTCAAATGCCTTTTGAGGTGGGAAAGCAAGGAGTGAGAGCAATACAGGTGGCACCGTTGCAAAGCATACCGTGTGCAGAGCAGATCCAGCAGCATCTTTCAGTCCTGGCTCTTCGCCTGTGGCAGCACAGTCCAATCATTCGTGCACTGAAAACTGGGCAGCCGGACGGGCTGGAGCAGGCATCAAGGATGTATTCAAATGCCCTTTGAGGTGCGAAAAAAGGAGTGAGAGCAATACAGGTGGCACCGTTGCAAATCTTTCTGTGTGCAGAAGAGATCCTGCAGCATGTTTTAGCACTGGCTCTTCGCCTGTGGGAGCAGAGTCCAATCATTCGTGCACTGAAAACTGGGCAGCCGGACGGCCTGGAGCAGGCATCTAGGATGTATTCAAATGCACTTTGAGGTGGGAAAGCAAGGAGTGAGAGCAATACAGGTGGCACCTTTGTGAAGCATGCCATGTGCAGAATAGATCCAGCAGCATCTTTCAGTCCTGGCTCTTCGCCTGTGGCAGCACAGTCCAATCATCCGTGCACAGAAAACTGGGCAGCCGGATGGCCTGGAGCAGGCATCATGGATGTAATCAAATGCCCTTTGAGGTGGGAAAGCAAGGAGTGAGAGCAATACAGGTGGCACCGTTGCAAAGCTTACCGTGTGCTGAACAGATCCAGCAGCATGTTTCAGCACTGGCTCTTCGCCTGTGGCAGCAGAGACCAATCATTCGTGCACTGAAAACTGGGCAGCCGGACGGCCTGGAGCAGGCATCAAGGATGTATTCAAATGTACTCTGAGGTGCGAAACAAGGAGTGAGAGCAATACAGGTGGCACCGTTGCGAAGCTTACCATGTGCAGAAGAGGTCCAGCAGCATCTTTCTAGTCCTGGCCGTTTCCCTGTGGCAGCAGAGTGCAATCATTCGTGCACTGAAAACTGGGCAGCCGGACGGCCTGGAGCAGGCATCAGGGATGTATTCAAATGCACTTTGAGGTGGGAAAGCAAGGTGTGAGAGCAATACAGGTGGCACTGTTGCGAAGCTTACCATGTGGAGAAGAGATCTAGCAGCATCTTTCATTCCTGGCTCTTCACCTGTCGGAGCAGAATCCAATCATTTGTGCCCTGAAACTAGAGCAGCTGGCCAGCCTGGAGCAGGCATCAAGGATGTATTCAAATGCACTTTGAGGTGGGAAAGCAAGGAGTGAGAGCAATACAGGTGGCACCGTTGCAAAGCTTACCGTGTGCAGAACAGATCCAGCAGCATTTTTCAGCCCTGGCTGTTTGCCTGTGGCAGCAGAGTCCAATCATTTGTGCCCTGAAACCAGAGCAGCTGGCCAGCCTGGAGCAGGCATCAAGGATGTATTCAAATGCCCTTTGAGGTGGGAAAGCAAGGAGTGAGAGCAATACAGGTGGCACCGTTGCGAGGCTTACCTTATGCATAAGAGGTCCAGCAGCATCTTTCATTCCTGGCTCTTCGCCTGTGGGAGCAGAGTCCAATCATTTGTGCCCTGAAACCAGAGCAGCTGGCCAGCCTGGAGCAGGCATCAAGGATGTATTCAAATGCCCTTTGAGGTGGGAAAGCAAGGAGTGAGAGCAATACAGGTGGCACCGTTGCAAAGCTTACCGTGTGCTGAACAGATCCAGCAGCATGTTTCAGCACTGGCTCTTCGCCTGTGGCAGCAGAATCCAATCATTCGTGCACTGAAAACTGGGCAGCCGGACGGCCTGGAGCAGGCATCAAGGATGTATTCAAATGCACTTTGAGGTGGGAAAGCAAGGAGTGAGAGCTATACAGGTGGCACCGTTGCAAAGCTTACCGTGTGCAGAACAGATCCAGCAGCATCTTTCAGTCCTGGCTCTTCGCCTGTGGCAGGAGAGACCAATCATTCGTGCACTGAAAACTGGGCAGCCGGACGGCCTGGAGCAGGCATCAAGGATGTATTCAAATGCCCTTTGAGGTGGGAAAGCAAGGAGTGAGAGCAATACAGGTTTCACCGTTGCGAGGCTTACCTTGTGCATAAGAGGTCCAGCAGCATCTTTCAGTCCTTTCTCTTCGCCTGTCGGAGCAGAGTCCAATCATTTGTGCCCTGAAACCAGAGCAGCTGGCCAGCCTGGAGCAGGCATCAAGGATGTATTCAAATGCACTTTGAGGTGGGAAAGCAAGGAGTGAGAGCAATACAGGTGGCACCGTTGCGAAGCTTACCATGTGCAGAAGAGGTCCAGCAGCACCTTTCATTCCTGGCCCTTTCCCTGTGGCAGCAGAGTGCAATCATTCGTGCGCTGAAAACTGGGCAGCCGGACGGCCTGGAGCAGGCATCTAGGGTGTATTCAAATGCCCTTTGAGGTGGGAAAGCAAGGAGTGAGAGCAATACAGGTGGCACCGTTGCAAATCTTTCTGTGTGCAGAACAGATCCAGCAGCATGTTTTAGGACTGGCTATTTGCCTGTGGCAGCAGAGTCCAATCATTCGTGCACTGAAAACTGGGCAGCCAGACGGCCTGGAGCAGGCATCAAGGATGTATTCAAATGCCCTTTGAGGTGGGAAAGCAAGGAGTGAGAGCAATACAGGTGGCACCGTTGCAAAGCTTACCATGTGCAGAAGAGATCCAGCAGCATGTTTCAGTCCTGGATCTTCGCCTGTGGCAGGAGAGACCAATCTTTCGTGCACTGAAAACTGGGCAGCCGGACGGCCTGGAGCAGGCATCAAGGATGTATTCAAATGCCCTTTGAGGTGGGAAAGCAAGGAGTGAGAGCAATACAGGCGGCACCTTTACAAAGCATACCATGTGCAGAATAGATCCAGAAGCATCCTTCAGTCTTGGCTCTTCGCCTGTGGCAGCACAGTCCAATCATTCGTGCACAGAAAACTGGGCAGACGGATGGCCTGGAGCAGGCATCATGGATGTATTCAAATGCACTCTGAGGTGCAAAACAAGGAGTGAGAGCAATACAGGTGGCACCGTTGCGAAGCTTACCATGTGCAGAAGAGGTCCAGCAGCACCTTTCATTCCTGGCCCTTTCCCTGTGGCAGCAGAGTGCAATCATTCGTGCACTGAAAACTGGGCAGCCGGACGGCCTGTAGCAGGCATCAAGGATGTATTCAAATGCCCTTTGAGGTGGGAAAGCAAGGAGTGAGAGCAATACAGGTAGCACCGTTGCAAAGCTTACCGTATGCAGAAGAGCTCCAGCAGCATCTTTCAGTCCTGGCTCTTCGCCTGTGGCAGCACAGTCCAATCATTCGTGCATTGAAAACTGGGCAGCCGGATGGCCTGGAGCAGGCATCAAGGATGTATTCAAATGCCCTTTGAGGTGGGAAAGCAAGGAGTGAGAGCAATACAGGTGGCACCGTTGCAAAGCATACCGTGTGCAGAGCAGATCCAGCAGCATCTTTCAGTCCTGGCTCTTCGCCTGTGGCAGCACAGTCCAATCATTCGTGCACTGAAAACTGGGCAGCCGGACGGCCTGGAGCAGGCATCTAGGATGTATTCAAATGCACTTTGAGGTGGGAAAGCAAGGAGTGAGAGCAATACAGGTGGCACCTTTGTGAAGCATGCCATGTGCAGAATAGATCCAGCAGCATCTTTCAGTCCTGGCTCTTCGCCTGTGGCAGCACAGTCCAATCATTCGTGCACAGAAAACTGGGCAGCCGGATGGCCTGGAGCAGGCATCATGGATGTAATCAAATGCCCTTTGAGGTGGGAAAGCAAGGAGTGAGAGCAATACAGGTGGCACCGTTGCAAAGCTTGCCGTGTGCTGAACAGATCCAGCAGCATGTTTCAGCACTGGCTCTTCGCCTGTGGCAGCAGAGTCCAATCATTCGTGCACTGAAAACTGGGCAGCCGGACGGCCTGGAGCAGGCATCAAGGATGTATTCAAATGTACTCTGAGGTGCGAAACAAGGAGTGAGAGCAATACAGGTGGCACCATTGCGAAGCTTACCATGTGCAGAAGAGGTCCAGCAGCATCTTTCAGTCCTGGCCGTTTCCCTGTGGCAGCAGAGTGCAATCATTCGTGCACTGAAAACTGGGCAGCCGGACGGCCTGGAGCAGGCATCAGGGATGTATTCAAATGCACTTTGAGGTGGGAAAGCAAGGTGTGAGAGCAATACAGGTGGCACTGTTGCGAAGCTTACCATGTGGAGAAGAGATCCAGCAGCATCTTTCATTCCTGGCTCTTCACCTGTCGGAGCAGAGTCCAATCATTTGTGCCCTGAAACCAGAGCAGCTGGCCAGCCTGGAGCAGGCATCAAGGATGTATTCAAATGCACTTTGAGGTGGGAAAGCAAGGAGTGAGAGCAATACAGGTGGCACCGTTGCAAAGCTTACCGTGTGCAGAACAGATCCAGCAGCATTTTTCAGCCCTGGCTGTTTGCCTGTGGCAGCAGAGTCCAATCATTTGTGCCCTGAAACCAGAGCAGCTGGCCAGCCTGGAGCAGGCATCAAGGATGTATTCAAATGCCCTTTGAGCTGGGAAAGCAAGGAGTGAGAGCAATACAGGTGGCACCGTTGCGAGGTTTACCTTATGCATAAGAGGTCCAGCAGCATCTTTCAGTCCTGGCTCTTCGCCTGTGGGAGCAGAGTCCAATCATTTGTGCCCTGAAACCAGAGCAGCTGGCCAGCCTGGAGCAGGCATCAAGGATGTATTCAAATGCCCTTTGAGTTGCGAAAAAAGGAGTGAGAGCAATACAGGTGGCACCGTGCGAGGCTTACCATGTGCAGAAGAGGTCCAGCAGCACCTGTCATTCCTGGCCCTTTCCCTGTGGAAGCAGAGTGCAATCATTCGTGCACTGAAAACTGGGCAGCCGGATGGCCTGGAGCAGGCATCTAGGATGTATTCAAATGCACTTTGAGGTGGGAAAGCAAGGTGTGAGAGCAATACAGGTGGCACTGTTGCGAAGCTTACCATGTGGAGAAGAGATCCAGCAGCACCTTTCATTCCTGGCCCTTTCCCTGTGGAAGCAGAGTGCAATCATTCGTGCACTGAAAACTGGGCAGCCGGACGGTCTGGAGCAGGCATCTAGGATGTATTCAAATGCCCTTTGAGGTGGGAAAGCAAGGAGTGAGAGCAATACAGGTGGCACCGTTGCAAAGCTTACCGTGCGCAGAACAGATCCAGCAGCATCTTTCAGTCCTGGCTCTTCGCCTGTGGCAGGAGAGACCAATCATTCGTGCACTGAAAACTGGGCAGCCGGACGGCCTGGAGCAGGCATCAAGGATGTATTCAAATGCACTTTGAGGTGGGAAAGCAAGGAGTGAGAGCTATACAGGTGGCACCGTTGCAAAGCTTACCGTGTGCAGAACAGATCCAGCAGCACCTTTCATTCCTGGCCCTTTCCCTGTGGAAGCAGAGTGCAATCATTCGTGCGCTGAAAACTGGGCAGCCGGACGGCCTGGAGCAGGCATCTAGGGTGTATTCAAATGCCCTTTGAGGTGGGAAAGCAAGGAGTGAGAGCAATACAGGTGGCACCGTTGCAAATCTTTCTGTGTGCAGAACTGATCCAGCAGCATGTTTTAGGACTGGCTATTTGCCTGTGGCAGCAGAGTCCAATCATTCGTGCACTGAAAACTGGGCAGCCAGACGGCCTGGAGCAGGCATCAAGGATGTATTCAAATGCACTTTGAGGTGGGAAAGCAAGGAGTGAGAGCAATACAGGTGGCACCTTTGCAAAGCATACCATGTGCAGAATAGATCCAGAAGCATCCTTCAGTCCTGGCTCTTCGCCTAAGGCAGCACAGTCCAATCATTCGTGCACAGAAAACTGGGCAGCCGGATGGCCTGGAGCAGGCATCATGGATGTAATCAAATGCTCTTTGAGGTGGGAAAGCAAGGAGTGAGAGCAATACGGGTGGCACCGTTGCAAAGCTTACCGTGTGCAGAACAGATCCAGCAGCATGTTTCAGCACTGGCTCTTCGCCTGTGGCAGCAGAGTCCAATCATTCGTGCACTGAAAACTGGGCAGCCGGACGGCCTGGAGCAGGCATCAAGGATGTATTCAAATGCACTCTGAGGTGCGAAACAAGGAGTGAGAGCAATACAGGTGGCACTGTTGCGAAGCTTACCATGTGCAGAAGAGGTCCAGCAGCACCTTTCATTCCTGGCCCTTTCCCTGTGGCAGCAGAGTGCAATCATTCGTGCACTGAAAACTGGGCAGCCGGATGGCCTGGAGCAGGCATCAGGGATGTATTCAAATGCACTTTCAGTTGGGAAAGCAAGGTGTGAGAGCAATACAGGTGGAACTGTTGCGAAGCTTACCATGTGGAGAAGAGATCCAGCAGCATCTTTCATTCCTGGCTCTTCACCTGTGGCAGGAGAGTCCAATCATTTGTGCACTGAAAACTGGGCAGCTGGCCAGCCAGGAGCAGGCATCAAGGATGTATTCAAATGCACTTTGAGGTGGGAAAGCAAGGAGTGAGAGCAATACAGGTGGCACCGTTGCGAAGCTTACCATGTACAGAAGAGATCCAGCAGCATGTTTCGGTCCTGGCTCTTCGCCTGTGGCAGAAGAGTCCAATCATTCGTGCACTGAAACCTGGGCAGCTGGCCAGCCAGGAGCAGGCATCAAGGATGTATTCAAATGCCCTTTGAGGTGGGAAAGCAAGGAGTGAGAGCAATACAGGTGGTACCGTTGCAAATCTTTCTGTGTGCAGAAGAGGTCCAGCAGCACCTTTCATTCCAGGCTCTTCGCCTGTGGCAGCAGTGTCCAATCATTCGTGCACTGAAAACTGGGCAGCTGGACGGCCTGGAGCAGGTATCAAGGATGTATTCAAATGCCCATTGAGGTGGGAAAGCAAGGAGTGAGAGCAATACAGGTGGCACCTTTGCAAATCTTTCTGTGTGCAGAAGAGGTCCAGCAGCATTTTCAGTCCTGGCTCTTCGCCTGTCGGAGCAGAGTCCAATCATTTGTGCCCTGAAACCAGAGCAGCTGGCCAGCCTGGAGCAGGCATCAAGGATGTATTCAAATGCACTTTGAGGTGGGAAAGCAAGGAGTGAGAGCAATACAGGTGGCACCGTTGCAAAGCTCACCATGTGGAGAAGAGGTCCAGCAGCACCCTTCATTCCTGGCCCTTTCCCTGTGGAAGCAGAGTGCAATCATTCGTGCACTGAAAACTGGGCAGCCGGACGGCCTGGGGCAGGCATCAAGGATGTATTCAAATGCCCTTTGAGGTGGGAAAGCAAGGAGTGAGAGCAATACAGGTAGCACCGTTGCAAAGCTTACCGTATGTAGAAGAGCTCCAGCAGCATGTTTTAGTCCTGGCTCTTCGCCGGTGGCAGCAGTGTCCAATCATTCTTGCACTGAAAACTGGGCAGCCGGATGGCCTGGAGCAGGCATCAAGGATGTATTCAAATGCCCTTTGAGGTGGGAAAGCAAGGAGTGAGAGCAATACAGGTGGCACCGTTGCAAAGCTTACCGTGTGCAGAAGAGATCCAGCAGCATCTTTCAGTCCTGGCTCTTCGCCTGTGGGAGCAGAGTCCAATCATTCGTGCACTGAAAACTGGGCAGCCGGACGGCCTGGAGCAGGCATCAAGGATGTATTCAAATGCCCTTTGAGGTGGGAAAGCAAGGAGTGAGAGCAATACAGGTGGCACCGTTGCGAGGCTTACCTTGTGCATAAGAGGTCCAGCAGCATCTTTCAGTCCTGGCTCTTCGCCTGTCGGAGCAGAGTCCAATCATTTGTGCCCTGAAACCAGAGCAGCTGGCCAGCCTGGAGCAGGCATCAAGGATGTATTCAAATGCACTTTGAGGTGGGAAAGCAAGGAGTGAGAGCAATACAGGTGGCACCGTTGCGAAGCTTACCATGTGCAGAAGAGGTCCAGCAGCATCTTTCGTTCCTGGTCCTTTCCCTGCGGAAGCAGAGTGCAATCATTTGTGCACTGAAAACTGGGCAGCCGTACGGCCTGGAGCAGGCATCAAGGATGTATTCAAATGCACTTTGAGGTGGGAAAGCAAGGAGTGAGAGCAATACAGGTGGCACCGTTGCAAATCTTTCTGTGTGCAGAAGAGATCCAGCAGCATGTTTTAGCACTGGCTGTTTTCCTGTGGCAGCAGAGTCCAATCATTCGTGCACTGAAAACTGGGCAGCCGGACGGCATGGAGCAGGCATCAAGGATGTATTCAAATGCACTTTGAGGTGGGAAAGCAAGGAGTGAGAGCAATGCAGGTGGCACCTTTGCGAAGCTTACCATGTGCAGAATAGATCCAGAAGCATCTTTCAGTCCTGGCTCTTCGCCTGTGGCAGCACAGTCCAATCATTCGTGCACAGAAAACTGGGCAGCCGGATGGCCTGGAGCAGGCATCATGGATGTAGTCACATGCCCTTTGAGGTGGGAAAGCAAGGAGTGAGAGCAATACAGGTGGCTCCGTTGCAAAGCTTACCGTGTGCTGAACAGATCCAGCAGCATGTTTCAGCACTGGCTCTTCGCCTGAGGCAGCAGAGTCCAATCATTCGTGCACTGAAAACTGGGCAGCCGGACGGCCAGGAGCAGGCACAAGGATGTATTCAAATGCACTCTGAGGTGCGAAACAAGGAGTGAGAGCAATACAGGTGGCACCGTTGCAAAGCTTACCATGTGCATAAGAGGTCCAGCAGCATCTTTCATTCCTGGCCCTTTCCCTGTGGCAGCAGAGTGCAATCATTCGTGCACTGAAAGCTGGGCAGCAGGACGGCCTGGAGCAGGCATCAAGAATGTATTCAAATGCACTTTGAGGTGGGAAAGCAAGGAGTGAGAGCAATACAGGTGGCACTGTTGCGAAGCTTACCATGTGGAGAAGAGATCCAGCAGCATCTTTCATTCCTGGCTCTTCGCCTGTAGGAGCAGAGTCCAATCATTCGTGCCCTGAAACCAGAGCCGCTGGCCAGCCTGGAGCAGGCATCAAGGATGCATTCAAATGCACTTTGAGGTGGTAAAGCAAGGAGTGAGAGCAATACAGGTGGCACCGTTGCGAAGCTTACCATGTGCAGAAGAGGTTCAGCAGCACCTTTCATTCTTGGCCCTTTCCCTGTGGAAGCAGAGTGCAATCATTCGTGCACTGAATACTGGGCAGCCGGACGGCCTGGGGCAGGCATCAAGGATGTATTCAAATGCACTTTGAGGTGGGAAAGCAAGGAGTGAGAGCAATACAGGTGGCACCGTTGCAAATCTTTCTGTGTGCAGAAGAGATCCAGCAGCATGTTTCAGCCCTGGCTGTTTGCTTGTGGCAGCAGAGTCCAATCATTCGTGCACTGAAAACTGGGCAACCGGACGGCCTGGAGCAGGCATCAGGGATGTATTCAAATGCACTTTGAGGTGGGAAAGCAAGGAGTGAGAGCAATACAGGTGGCACCTTTGCGAGGCTTACCTTGTGCAGAAGAGGTCCAGCAGCATCTTTCAGTCCTGGCTCTTCGCCTGTGGGAGCAGAGTTCAATCATTCGTGCACTGAAAACTGGGCAGCCGGACGGCCTGGAGCAGGCATCAGGGATGTATTCAAATGCACTTTGAGGTGGGAAAGCATGGAATGAGAGCAATACAGGTTTCACCGTTGCGAGGCTTACCTTGTGCAGAAGAGGTCCAGCAGCATCTTTCAGTCCTGGCTCTTCGCCTGTGGGAGCAGAGTCCAATCATTCGTGCACTGAAAACTGGGCAGCCGGACGGCCTGGACCAGGCATCAAGGATGTAATCAAATGCCCTTTGAGGTGGGAAACAAGGAGTGAGAGCAATTCAGGTGGCACCGTTGCGAAGCTTACCATGTGCAGAAGAGGTCCAGCTGCATCTTTCATTCCTGGCCCTTTCCCTGTGGAAGCAGAGTGCAATCATTCGTGCACTGAAACCTGGGCAGCCGGAGGGCCTGGAGCAGGCATCAAGGATGTATTCAAATGCCCTTTGAGGTGGGAAAGCAAGGAGTGAGAGCAATACAGGTGGCACCGTTGCGAAGCTTACCGTATGCCGAAGAGATCCAGCAGCATGTTTCAGTCCTGGCTCTTCGCCTGTGGCAGCACAGTCCAATCATTCGTGCACTGAATCCTGGGCAGCTGGCCAGCCAGGAGCAGGCATGAAGGATGTATTCAAATGCACTTTGAGGTGGGAAAGCAAGGAGTGAGAGCAATACAGGTGGCACCGTTGCGAAGCTTACCATGTACAGAAGAGATCCAGCAGCGCCTTTCATTCCTGGCTCTTCGCCTGTGGCAGGAGAGTCCAATCATTCGTGCACTGAAACCTGGGCAGCCGGACGGGCTGGAGCAGGCATCAAGGATGTATTCAAATGCCCTTTGAGGTGGGAAAGCAAGGAGTGAGAGCAATACAGGTAGCACCGTTGCATATCTTTCTGTGTGCAGAAGAGGTCCAGCAGCATCTTTCATTCCTGGCTCTTCGCCTGTGGCAGCAGTGTCCAATCATTCGTGCACTGAAAACTGGGCAGCCGGACGGCCTGGAGCAGGCATCAAGGATGTATTCAAATGCCCATTGAGGTGGGAAAGCAAGGAGTGAGAGCAATACAGGTGGCACCGTTGCAAATCTTTCTGTGTGCAGAAGAGGTCCAGCAGCATGTTTCAGCAGTGGCTGTTTGCCTGTGGCAGCAGAGTCCAATCATTCGTGCACTGAAAACTGGGCAGCCGGACGGCCTGGAGCAGGCATCAAGGATGTATTCAAATGCACTTTGAGGTGGGAAAGCAAGGAGTGAGAGCAATACAGGTGGCGCCATTGCGAAGCTTACCATGTGGAGAAGAGATCCAGCAGCATCTTTCATTCCTGGGTCTTCGCCTGTGGGATCAGATTTCAATAATTCGTGCACTGAAAACTGGGCAGCCGGACGGCCTGGAGCAGGCATCAGGGATGTATTCAAATGCACTTTGAGGTGGGAAAGCAAGGAATGAGAGCAATACAGGTGGCACCGTTGGGAGGCTTACCTTGTACAGAAGAGGTCCAGCAGCATCTTTCAGTCCTGGCTCTTCGCCTGTGGGAGCAGAGTCCAATCATTCGTGCACAGAAAACTGGGCAGCCGGACGGCCTGGAGCAGGCATCAAGGATGTAATCAAATGCCCTTTGAGGTGGGAAACAAGGAGTGACAGCAATACAGGTGGCACCTTTGCGAAGCTTACCATGTGCAGAAGAGGTCCAGCTGCATCTTTCATTCCTGGCCCTTTCCCTGTGGAAGCAGAGTGCAATCATTCGTGCACTGAAAACTGGGCAGCCGGACGGCCTGGAGGAGGCATCAAGGATGTATTCAAATGCCCTTTGAGGTGGGAAAGCAAGGAGTGAGAGCAATACAGGTGGCACCGTTGCGAAGCTTACCATGTACAGAAGAGATCCAGCAGCATGTTTCAGTCCTGGCTCTTCGCCTGTGGCAGGAGAGTCCAATCATTCGTGCACTGAAACCAGGGCAGCTGGCCAGCCAGGAGCAGTCATCAAGGATGTATTCAAATGCACTTTGAGGTGGGAAAGCAAGGACTGAGAGCAATACAGGTGGCACCGTTGCAAATCTTTCTGCGTGCAGAAGAGGTCCAGCAGCATCTTTCATTCCTGGCTCTTCGCCTGTGGCAGCAGTGTCCAATCATTCGTGCACGGAAAACTGGGCAGCCGGACGGCCTGGAGCAGGCATCAAGGATGTATTCAAATGCCCTTTGAGGTGGGAAAGCAAGGAGTGAGAGCAATACAGGTGGCACCGTTGCAAAGCTTACCATGTGCAGAATAGATCCAGAAGCATCTTTCAGTCCTGGCTCTTCGCCTGAGGCAGCAGAGTCCAATCATTCGTGCACTGAAAACTGGGCAGCCGGACGGCCTGGAGCAGGCATCAAGGATGTATTCAAATGCACTCTGAGGTGCGAAACAAGGAGTGAGAGCAATACAGGTGGCACCGTTGCAAAGCTTACCATGTGCATAAGAGGTCCAGCAGCATCTTTCATTCCTGGCCCTTTCCCTGTGGCAGCAGAGTGCAATCATTCGTGCACTGAAAGCTGGGCAGCAGGACGGCCTGGAGCCGGCATCAAGAATGTATTCAAATGCACTTTGAGGTGGGAAAGCAAGGAGTGAGAGCAATACAGGTGGCACTGTTGCGAAGCTTACCATGTGGAGAAGAGATCCAGCAGCATCTTTCATTCCTGGCTCTTCGCCTGTGGGAGCAGAGTCCAATCATTCGTGTTCTGAAACCAGAGCAGCTGGCCAGCCTGGAGCAGGCATCAAGGATGTATTCAAATGCACTTTGAGGTGGTAAAGCAAGGAGTGAGAGCAATACAGGTGGCACCGTTGCGAAGCTTACCATGTGCAGAAGAGGTCCAGCAGCACCTTTCATTCCTGGCCCTTTCCCTGTGGAAGCAGAGTGCAATCATTCGTGCACTGAATACTGGGCAGCCGGACGGCCTGGGGCAGGCATCAAGGATGTATTCAAATGCCCTTTGAGGTGGGAAAGCAAGGAGTGAGAGCAATACAGGTGGCACCGTTGCAAATCTTTCTGTGTGCAGAAGAGATCCAGCAGCATGTTTCAGCCCTGGCTGTTTGCTTGTGGCAGCAGAGTCCAATCATTCGTGCACTGAAAACTGGGCAACCGGACGGCCTGGAGCAGGCATCAGGGATGTATTCAAATGCACTTTGAGGTGGGAAAGCAAGGAGTGAGAGCAATACAGGTGGCACCTTTGCGAGGCTTACCTTGTGCAGAAGAGGTCCAGCAGCATCTTTCAGTCCTGGCTCTTCGCCTGTGGGAGCAGAGTTCAATCATTCGTGCACTGAAAACTGGGCAGCCGGACGGCCTGGAGCAGGCATCAAGGATGTATTCAAATGCCCTTTGAGGTGGGAAAGCAAGGAGTGAGAGCAATACAGGTGGCACCGTTGCAAATCTTTCTGTGTGCAGAAGAGATCCAGCAGCATGTTTCAGTCCTGGCTCTTCGCCTGTGGCAGCACAGTCCAATCATTCGTGCACTGAATCCTGGGAAGCTGGCCAGCCAGGAGCAGGCATGAAGGATGTATTCAAATGCACTTTGAGGTGGGAAAGCAAGGAGTGAGAGCAATACAGGTGGCACCGTTGCGAAGCTTACCATGTACAGAAGAGATCCAGCAGCGCCTTTCATTCCTGGCTCTTCGCCTGTGGCAGGAGAGTCCAATCATTCGTGCACTGAAACCTGGGCAGCCGGACGGGCTGGAGCAGGCATCAAGGATGTATTCAAATGCCCTTTGAGGTGGGAAAGCAAGGAGTGAGAGCAATACAGGTAGCACCGTTGCATATCTTTCTGTGTGCAGAAGAGGTCCAGCAGCATCTTTCATTCCTGGCTCTTCGCCTGTGGCAGCAGTGTCCAATCATTCGTGCACTGAAAACTGGGCAGCCGGACGGCCTGGAGCAGGCATCAAGCATGTATTCAAATGCCCATTGAGGTGGGAAAGCAAGGAGTGAGAGCAATACAGGTGGCACCGTTGCAAATCTTTCTGTGTGCAGAAGAGGTCCAGCAGCATGTTTCAGCAGTGGCTGTTTGCCTGTGGCAGCAGAGTCCAATCATTCGTGCACTGAAAACTGGGCAGCCGGACGGCCTGGAGCAGGCATCAAGGATGTATTCAAATGCACTTTGAGGTGGGAAAGCAAGGAGTGAGAGCAATACAGGTGGCGCCATCGCGAAGCTTACCATGTGGAGAAGAGATCCAGCAGCATCTTTCATTCCTGGGTGTTCGCCTGTGGGAGCAGATTTCAATAATTCGTGCACTGAAAACTGGGCAGCCGGTCGGCCTGGAGCAGGCATCAGGGATGTATTCAAATGCACTTTGAGGTGGGAAAGCAAGGAATGAGAGCAATACAGGTGGCACCGTTGGGAGGCTTACCATGTACAGAAGAGGTCCAGCAGCATCTTTCAGTCCTGGCTCTTCGCCTGTGGGAGCAGAGTCCCATCATTCGTGCACAGAAAACTGGGCAGCCGGACGGCCTGGAGCAGGCATCAAGGATGTAATCAAATGCCCTTTGAGGTGGGAAACAAGGAGTGACAGCAATACAGGTGGCACCTTTGCGAAGCTTACCATGTGCAGAAGAGGTCCAGCTGCATCTTTCATTCCTGGCCCTTTCCCTGTGGAAGCAGAGTGCAATCATTCGTGCACTGAAAACTGGGCAGCCGGACGGCCTGGAGGAGGCATCAAGGATGTATTCAAATGCCCTTTGAGGTGGGAAAGCAAGGAGTGAGAGCAATACAGGTGGCACCGTTGCGAAGCTTACCGTATGCACAAGAGATCCAGTAGCATGTTTCAGTCCTGGCTCTTCGCCTGTGGCAGGAGAGTCCAATCATTCGTGCACTGAAACCTGGGCAGCTGGCCAGCCTGGAGCAGGCATCAAGGATGTATTCAAATGCACTTTGAGGTGGGAAAGCAAGGAGTGAGAGCAATACAGGTGGCACCGTTGCGAAGCTTACCATGTACAGAAGAGATCCAGCAGCATGTTTCAGTCCTGGCTCTTCGCCTGTGGCAGGAGAGTCCAATCATTCGTGCACTGAAACCAGGGCAGCTGGCCAGCCAGGAGCAGTCATCAAGGATGTATTCAAATGCACTTTGAGGTGGGAAAGCAAGGAGTGAGAGCAATACAGGTGGCACCGTTGCAAATCTTTCTGCGTGCAGAAGAGGTCCAGCAGCATCTTTCGTTCCTGGTCCTTTCCCTGCGGAAGCAGAGTGCAATCATTCGTGCACTGAAAACTGGGCAGCCGTACGGCCTGGAGCAGGCATCAAGGATGTATTCAAATGCACTTTGAGGTGGGAAAGCAAGGAGTGAGAGCAATACAGGTGGCACCGTTGCAAATCTTTCTGTGTGCAGAAGAGATCCAGCAGCATGTTTTAGCACTGGCTGTTTTCCTGTGGCAGCAGAGTCCAATCATTCGTGCACTGAAAACTGGGCAGCCGGACGGCCTGGAGCAGGCATCTAGGATGTATTCAAATGCACTTTGAGGTGGGAAAGCAAGGAGTGAGAGCAATGCAGGTGGCACCGTTGCGAAGCTTACCATGTGCAGAATAGATCCAAGAGCATCTTTCAGTCCTGGCTCTTCGCCTGTGGCAGCACAGTCCGATCATTCGTGCACAGAAAACTGGGCAGCCGGATGGCCTGGAGCAGGCATCATGGATGTAGTCACATGCCCTTTGAGGTGGGAAAGCAAGGAGTGAGAGCAATACAGGTGGCACCGTTGCAAAGCTTACCATGTGCAGAATAGATCCAGAAGCATCTTTCAGTCCTGGCTCTTCGCCTGAGGCAGCAGAGTCCAATCATTCGTGCACTGAAAACTGGGCAGCTGGCCAGCCAGGAGCAGGCATCAAGGATGTATTCAAATGCCCTTTGAGGTGGGAAAGCAAGGAGTGAGAGCAATACAGGTAGCACCGTTGCAAAGCTTACCGTATGCAGAAGAGCTCCAGCAGCATCTTTCAGTCCTGGCTCTTCGCCTGTGGCAGCACAGTCCAATCATTCGTGCATTGAAAACTGGGCAGCCGGATGGCCTGGAGCAGGCATCAAGGATGTATTCAAATGCCCTTTGAGGTGGGAAAGCAAGGAGTGAGAGCAATACAGGTGGCACCGTTGCAAAGCATACCGTGTGCAGAGCAGATCCAGCAGCATCTTTCAGTCCTGGCTCTTCGCCTGTGGCAGCACAGTCCAATCATTCGTGCACTGAAAACTGGGCAGCCGGACGGGCTGGAGCAGGCATCAAGGATGTATTCAAATGCCCTTTGAGGTGGGAAAGCAAGGAGTGAGAGCAATACAGGTGGCACCGTTGCAAATCTTTCTGTGTGCAGAAGAGATCCTGCAGCATGTTTTAGCACTGGCTCTTCGCCTGTGGCAGCAGAATCCAATCATTCATGCACTGAAAACTGGGCAGCCGGACGGCCTGGAGCAGGCATCTAGGATGTATTCAAATGCACTTTGAGGTGGGAAAGCAAGGAGTGAGAGCAATACAGGTGGCACCTTTGTGAAGCATGCCATGTGCAGAATAGATCCAGCAGCATCTTTCAGTCCTGGCTCTTCGCCTGTGGCAGCACAGTCCAATCATTCGTGCACAGAAAACTGGGCAGCCGGATGGCCTGGAGCAGGCATCATGGATGTAATCAAATGCCCTTTGAGGTGGGAAAGCAAGGAGTGAGAGCAATACAGGTGGCACCGTTGCAAAGCTTGCCGTGTGCTGAACAGATCCAGCAGCATGTTTCAGCACTGGCTCTTCGCCTGTGGCAGCAGAGTCCAATCATTCGTGCACTGAAAACTGGGCAGCCGGACGGCCTGGAGCAGGCATCAAGGATGTATTCAAATGTACTCTGAGGTGCGAAACAAGGAGTGAGAGCAATACAGGTGGCACCGTTGCGAAGCTTACCATGTGCAGAAGAGGTCCAGCAGCATCTTTCAGTCCTGGCCGTTTCCCTGTGGCAGCAGAGTGCAATCATTCGTGCACTGAAAACTGGGCAGCCGGACGGCCTGGAGCAGGCATCAGGGATGTATTCAAATGCACTTTGAGGTGGGAAAGCAAGGTGTGAGAGCAATACAGGTGGCACTGTTGCGAAGCTTACCATGTGGAGAAGAGATCCAGCAGCATCTTTCATTCCTGGCTCTTCACCTGTCGGAGCAGAGTCCAATCATTTGTGCCCTGAAACCAGAGCAGCTGGCCAGCCTGGAGCAGGCATCAAGGATGTATTCAAATGCACTTTGAGGTGGGAAAGCAAGGAGTGAGAGCAATACAGGTGGCACCGTTGCAAAGCTTACCGTGTGCAGAACAGATCCAGCAGCATTTTTCAGCCCTGGCTGTTTGCCTGTGGCAGCAGAGTCCAATCATTTGTGCCCTGAAACCAGAGCAGCTGGCCAGCCTGGAGCAGGCATCAAGGATGTATTCAAATGCCCTTTGAGGTGGGAAAGCAAGGAGTGAGAGCAATACAGGTGGCACCGTTGCGAGGCTTACCTTATGCATAAGAGGTCCAGCAGCATCTTTCATTCCTGGCTCTTCGCCTGTGGGAGCAGAGTCCAATCATTTGTGCCCTGAAACCAGAGCAGCTGGCCAGCCTGGAGCAGGCATCAAGGATGTATTCAAATGCCCTTTGAGTTGCGAAAAAAGGAGTGAGAGCAATACAGGTGGCACCGTGCGAGGCTTACCATGTGCAGAAGAGGTCCAGCAGCACCTGTCATTCCTGGCCCTTTCCCTGTGGAAGCAGAGTGCAATCATTCGTGCACTGAAAACTGGGCAGCCGGACGGCCTGGAGCAGGCATCTAGGATGTATTCAAATGCACTTTGAGGTGGGAAAGCAAGGTGTGAGAGCAATACAGGTGGCACTGTTGCGAAGCTTACCATGTGGAGAAGAGATCCAGCAGCACCTTTCATTCCTGGCACTTTCCCTGTGGAAGCAGAGTGCAATCATTCGTGCACTGAAAACTGGGCAGCCGGACGGTCTGGAGCAGGCATCTAGGATGTATTCAAATGCACTTTGAGGTGGGAAAGCAAGGAGTGAGAGCAATACAGGTGGCACCGTTGCAAAGCTTACCGTGCGCAGAACAGATCCAGCAGCATCTTTCAGTCCTGGCTCTTCGCCTGTGGCAGGAGAGACCAATCATTCGTGCACTGAAAACTGGGCAGCCGGACGGCCTGGAGCAGGCATCAAGGATGTATTCAAATGCACTTTGAGGTGGGAAAGCAAGGAGTGAGAGCTATACAGGTGGCACCGTTGCAAAGCTTACCGTGTGCAGAACAGATCCAGCAGCACCTTTCATTCCTGGCCCTTTCCCTGTGGAAGCAGAGTGCAATCATTCGTGCGCTGAAAACTGGGCAGCCGGACGGCCTGGAGCAGGCATCTAGGGTGTATTCAAATGCCCTTTGAGGTGGGAAAGCAAGGAGTGAGAGCAATACAGGTGGCACCGTTGCAAATCTTTCTGTGTGCAGAACTGATCCAGCAGCATGTTTTAGGACTGGCTATTTGCCTGTGGCAGCAGAGTCCAATCATTCGTGCACTGAAAACTGGGCAGCCAGACGGCCTGGAGCAGGCATCAAGGATGTATTCAAATGCACTTTGAGGTGGGAAAGCAAGGAGTGAGAGCAATACAGGTGGCACCTTTGCAAAGCATACCATGTGCAGAATAGATCCAGAAGCATCCTTCAGTCCTGGCTCTTCGCCTAAGGCAGCACAGTCCAATCATTCGTGCACAGAAAACTGGGCAGCCGGATGGCCTGGAGCAGGCATCATGGATGTAATCAAATGCTCTTTGAGGTGGGAAAGCAAGGAGTGAGAGCAATACGGGTGGCACCGTTGCAAAGCTTACCGTGTGCAGAACAGATCCAGCAGCATGTTTCAGCACTGGCTCTTCGCCTGTGGCAGCAGAGTCCAATCATTCGTGCACTGAAAACTGGGCAGCCGGACGGCCTGGAGCAGGCATCAAGGATGTATTCATATGCACTCTGAGGTGCGAAACAAGGAGTGAGAGCAATACAGGTGGCACTGTTGCGAAGCTTACCATGTGCAGAAGAGGTCCAGCAGCACCTTTCATTCCTGGCCCTTTCCCTGTGGCAGCAGAGTGCAATCATTCGTGCACTGAAAACTGGGCAGCCGGATGGCCTGGAGCAGGCATCAGGGATGTATTCAAATGCACTTTCAGTTGGGAAAGCAAGGTGTGAGAGCAATACAGGTGGAACTGTTGCGAAGCTTACCATGTGGAGAAGAGATCCAGCAGCATCTTTCATTCCTGGCTCTTCACCTGTGGCAGGAGAGTCCAATCATTTGTGCACTGAAAACTGGGCAGCTGGCCAGCCAGGAGCAGGCATCAAGGATGTATTCAAATGCACTTTGAGGTGGGAAAGCAAGGAGTGAGAGCAATACAGGTGGCACCGTTGCGAAGCTTACCATGTACAGAAGAGATCCAGCAGCATGTTTCGGTCCTGGCTCTTCGCCTGTGGCAGAAGAGTCCAATCATTCGTGCACTGAAACCTGGGCAGCTGGCCAGCCAGGAGCAGGCATCAAGGATGTATTCAAATGCCCTTTGAGGTGGGAAAGCAAGGAGTGAGAGCAATACAGGTGGTACCGTTGCAAATCTTTCTGTGTGCAGAAGAGGTCCAGCAGCACCTTTCATTCCAGGCTCTTCGCCTGTGGCAGCAGTGTCCAATCATTCGTGCACTGAAAACTGGGCAGCTGGACGGCCTGGAGCAGGTATCAAGGATGTATTCAAATGCCCATTGAGGTGGGAAAGCAAGGAGTGAGAGCAATACAGGTGGCACCTTTGCAAATCTTTCTGTGTGCAGAAGAGGTCCAGCAGCATTTTCAGTCCTGGCTCTTCGCCTGTCGGAGCAGAGTCCAATCATTTGTGCCCTGAAACCAGAGCAGCTGGCCAGCCTGGAGCAGGCATCAAGGATGTATTCAAATGCACTTTGAGGTGGGAAAGCAAGGAGTGAGAGCAATACAGGTGGCACCGTTGCAAAGCTCACCATGTGGAGAAGAGGTCCAGCAGCACCCTTCATTCCTGGACCTTTCCCTGTGGAAGCAGAGTGCAATCATTCGTGCACTGAAAACTGGGCAGCCGGACGGCCTGGGGCAGGCATCAAGGATGTATTCAAATGCCCTTTGAGGTGGGAAAGCAAGGAGTGAGAGCAATACAGGTAGCACCGTTGCAAAGCTTACCGTATGTAGAAGAGCTCCAGCAGCATGTTTTAGTCCTGGCTCTTCGCCGGTGGCAGCAGTGTCCAATCATTCTTGCACTGAAAACTGGGCAGCCGGATGGCCTGGAGCAGGCATCAAGGATGTATTCAAATGCCCTTTGAGGTGGGAAAGCAAGGAGTGAGAGCAATACAGGTGGCACCGTTGCAAAGCTTACCGTGTGCAGAAGAGATCCAGCAGCATCTTTCAGTCCTGGCTCTTCGCCTGTGGGAGCAGAGTCCAATCATTCGTGCACTGAAAACTGGGCAGCCGGACGGCCTGGAGCAGGCATCAAGGATGTATTCAAATGCCCTTTGAGGTGGGAAAGCAAGGAGTGAGAGCAATACAGGTGGCACCGTTGCGAGGCTTACCTTGTGCATAAGAGGTCCAGCAGCATCTTTCAGTCCTGGCTCTTCGCCTGTCGGAGCAGAGTCCAATCATTTGTGCCCTGAAACCAGAGCAGCTGGCCAGCCTGGAGCAGGCATCAAGGATGTATTCAAATGCACTTTGAGGTGGGAAAGCAAGGAGTGAGAGCAATACAGGTGGCACCGTTGCGAAGCTTACCATGTGCAGAAGAGGTCCAGCAGCATCTTTCGTTCCTGGTCCTTTCCCTGCGGAAGCAGAGTGCAATCATTTGTGCACTGAAAACTGGGCAGCCGGACGGCCTGGAGCAGGCATCAAGGATGTATTCAAATGCACTTTGAGGTGGGAAAGCAAGGAGTGAGAGCAATACAGGTGGCACCGTTGCAAATCTTTCTGTGTGCAGAAGAGATCCAGCAGCATGTTTTAGCACTGGCAGTTTTCCTGTGGCAGCAGAGTCCAATCATTCGTGCACTGAAAACTGGGCAGCCGGACGGCATGGAGCAGGCATCAAGGATGTATTCAAATGCACTTTGAGGTGGGAAAGCAAGGAGTGAGAGCAATGCAGGTGGCACCTTTGCGAAGCTTACCATGTGCAGAATAGATCCAGAAGCATCTTTCAGTCCTGGCTCTTCGCCTGTGGCAGCACAGTCCAATCATTCGTGCACAGAAAACTGGGCAGCCGGATGGCCTGGAGCAGGCATCATGGATGTAGTCACATGCCCTTTGAGGTGGGAAAGCAAGGAGTGAGAGCAATACAGGTGGCTCCGTTGCAAAGCTTACCGTGTGCTGAACAGATCCAGCAGCATGTTTCAGCACTGGCTCTTCGCCTGAGGCAGCAGAGTCCAATCATTCGTGCACTGAAAACTGGGCAGCCGGACGGCCTGGAGCAGGCACAAGGATGTATTCAAATGCACTCTGAGGTGCGAAACAAGGAGTGAGAGCAATACAGGTGGCACCGTTGCAAAGCTTACCATGTGCATAAGAGGTCCAGCAGCATCTTTCATTCCTGGCCCTTTCCCTGTGGCAGCAGAGTGCAATCATTCGTGCACTGAAAGCTGGGCAGCAGGACGGCCTGGAGCAGGCATCAAGAATGTATTCAAATGCACTTTGAGGTGGGAAAGCAAGGAGTGAGAGCAATACAGGTGGCACTGTTGCGAAGCTTACCATGTGGAGAAGAGATCCAGCAGCATCTTTCATTCCTGGCTCTTCGCCTGTGGGAGCAGAGTCCAATCATTCGTGCCCTGAAACCAGAGCCGCTGGCCAGCCTGGAGCAGGCATCAAGGATGCATTCAAATGCACTTTGAGGTGGTAAAGCAAGGAGTGAGAGCAATACAGGTGGCACCGTTGCGAAGCTTACCATGTGCAGAAGAGGTTCAGCAGCACCTTTCATTCTTGGCCCTTTCCCTGTGGAAGCAGAGTGCAATCATTCGTGCACTGAATACTGGGCAGCCGGACGGCCTGGGGCAGGCATCAAGGATGTATTCAAATGCACTTTGAGGTGGGAAAGCAAGGAGTGAGAGCAATACAGGTGGCACCGTTGCAAATCTTTCTGTGTGCAGAAGAGATCCAGCAGCATGTTTCAGCCCTGGCTGTTTGCTTGTGGCAGCAGAGTCCAATCATTCGTGCACTGAAAACTGGGCAACCGGACGGCCTGGAGCAGGCATCAGGGATGTATTCAAATGCACTTTGAGGTGGGAAAGCAAGGAGTGAGAGCAATACAGGTGGCACCTTTGCGAGGCTTACCTTGTGCAGAAGAGGTCCAGCAGCATCTTTCAGTCCTGGCTCTTCGCCTGTGGGAGCAGAGTTCAATCATTCGTGCACTGAAAACTGGGCAGCCGGACGGCCTGGAGCAGGCATCAGGGATGTATTCAAATGCACTTTGAGGTGGGAAAGCATGGAATGAGAGCAATACAGGTTTCACCGTTGCGAGGCTTACCTTGTGCAGAAGAGGTCCAGCAGCATCTTTCAGTCCTGGCTCTTCGCCTGTGGGAGCAGAGTCCAATCATTCGTGCACTGAAAACTGGGCAGCCGGACGGCCTGGACCAGGCATCAAGGATGTAATCAAATGCCCTTTGAGGTGGGAAACAAGGAGTGAGAGCAATTCAGGTGGCACCGTTGCGAAGCTTACCATGTGCAGAAGAGGTCCAGCTGCATCTTTCATTCCTGGCCCTTTCCCTGTGGAAGCAGAGTGCAATCATTCGTGCACTGAAACCTGGGCAGCCGGAGGGCCTGGAGCAGGCATCAAGGATGTATTCAAATGCCCTTTGAGGTGGGAAAGCAAGGAGTGAGAGCAATACAGGTGGCACCGTTGCGAAGCTTACCGTATGCCGAAGAGATCCAGCAGCATGTTTCAGTCCTGGCTCTTCGCCTGTGGCAGCACAGTCCAATCATTCGTGCACTGAATCCTGGGCAGCTGGCCAGCCAGGAGCAGGCATGAAGGATGTATTCAAATGCACTTTGAGGTGGGAAAGCAAGGAGTGAGAGCAATACAGGTGGCACCGTTGCGAAGCTTACCATGTACAGAAGAGATCCAGCAGCGCCTTTCATTCCTGGCTCTTCGCCTGTGGCAGGAGAGTCCAATCATTCGTGCACTGAAACCTGGGCAGCCGGACGGGCTGGAGCAGGCATCAAGGATGTATTCAAATGCCCTTTGAGGTGGGAAAGCAAGGAGTGAGAGCAATACAGGTAGCACCGTTGCATATCTTTCTGTGTGCAGAATAGATCCAGCAGCATCTTTCATTCCTGGCTCTTCGCCTGTGGCAGCAGTGTCCAATCATTCGTGCACTGAAAACTGGGCAGCCGGACGGCCTGGAGCAGGCATCAAGGATGTATTCAAATGCCCATTGAGGTGGGAAAGCAAGGAGTGAGAGCAATACAGGTGGCACCGTTGCAAATCTTTCTGTGTGCAGAAGAGGTCCAGCAGCATGTTTCAGCAGTGGCTGTTTGCCTGTGGCAGCAGAGTCCAATCATTCGTGCACTGAAAACTGGGCAGCCGGACGGCCTGGAGCAGGCATCAAGGATGTATTCAAATGCACTTTGAGGTGGGAAAGCAAGGAGTGAGAGCAATACAGGTGGCGCCATTGCGAAGCTTACCATGTGGAGAAGAGATCCAGCAGCATCTTTCATTCCTGGGTCTTCGCCTGTGGGATCAGATTTCAATAATTCGTGCACTGAAAACTGGGCAGCCGGACGGCCTGGAGCAGGCATCAGGGATGTATTCAAATGCACTTTGAGGTGGGAAAGCAAGGAATGAGAGCAATACAGGTGGCACCGTTGGGAGGCTTACCTTGTACAGAAGAGGTCCAGCAGCATCTTTCAGTCCTGGCTCTTCGCCTGTGGGAGCAGAGTCCAATCATTCGTGCACAGAAAACTGGGCAGCCGGACGGCCTGGAGCAGGCATCAAGGATGTAATCAAATGCCCTTTGAGGTGGGAAACAAGGAGTGACAGCAATACAGGTGGCACCTTTGCGAAGCTTACCATGTGCAGAAGAGGTCCAGCTGCATCTTTCATTCCTGGCCCTTTCCCTGTGGAAGCAGAGTGCAATCATTCGTGCACTGAAAACTGGGCAGCCGGACGGCCTGGAGGAGGCATCAAGGATGTATTCAAATGCCCTTTGAGGTGGGAAAGCAAGGAGTGAGAGCAATACAGGTGGCACCGTTGCGCAGCTTACCATGTACAGAAGAGATCCAGCAGCATGTTTCAGTCCTGGCTCTTCGCCTGTGGCAGGAGAGTCCAATCATTCGTGCACTGAAACCAGGGCAGCTGGCCAGCCAGGAGCAGTCATCAAGGATGTATTCAAATGCACTTTGAGGTGGGAAAGCAAGGACTGAGAGCAATACAGGTGGCACCGTTGCAAATCTTTCTGCGTGCAGAAGAGGTCCAGCAGCATCTTTCATTCCTGGCTCTTCGCCTGTGGCAGCAGTGTCCAATCATTCGTGCACGGAAAACTGGGCAGCCGGACGGCCTGGAGCAGGCATCAAGGATGTATTCAAATGCCCTTTGAGGTGGGAAAGCAAGGAGTGAGAGCAATACAGGTGGCACCGTTGCGAGGCTTACCTTGTGCATAAGAGGTCCAGCAGCATCTTTCAGTCCTGGCTCTTCGCCTGTCGGAGCAGAGTCCAATCATTTGTGCCCTGAAACCAGAGCAGCTGGCCAGCCTGGAGCAGGCATCAAGGATGTATTCAAATGCACTTTGAGGTGGGAAAGCAAGGAGTGAGAGCAATACAGGTGGCACCGTTGCAAATCTTTCTGCGTGCTGAAGAGGTCCAGCAGCATCTTTCGTTCCTGGTCCTTTCCCTGCGGAAGCAGAGTGCAATCATTCGTGCACTGAAAACTGGGCAGCCGTACGGTTTGGAGCAGGCATCAAGGATGTATTCAAATGCACTTTGAGGTGGGAAAGCAAGGAGTGAGAGCAATACAGGTGGCACCGTTGCAAATCTTTCTGTGTGCAGAAGAGATCCAGCAGCATGTTTTAGCACTGGCTGTTTTCCTGTGGCAGCAGAGTCCAATCATTCGTGCACTGAAAACGGGGCAGCCGGACGGCCTGGAGCAGGCATCTAGGATGTATTCAAATGCACTTTGAGGTGGGAAAGCAAGGAGTGAGAGCAATGCAGGTGGCACCTTTGCGAAGCTTACCATGTGCAGAATAGATCCAGGAGCATCTTTCAGTCCTGGCTCTTCGCCTGTGGCAGCACAGTCCAATCATTCGTGCACAGAAAACTGGGCAGCCGGATGGCCTGGAGCAGGCATCATGGATGTAGTCACATGCCCTTTGAGGTGGGAAAGCAAGGAGTGAGAGCAATACAGGTGGCACCGTTGCAAAGCTTACCATGTGCAGAATAGATCCAGAAGCATCTTTCAGTCCTGGCTCTTCGCCTGAGGCAGCAGAGTCCAATCATTCGTGCACTGAAAACTGGGCAGCCGGACGGCCTGGAGCAGGCATCAAGGATGTATTCAAATGCACTCTGAGGTGCGAAACAAGGAGTGAGAGCAATACAGGTGGCACCGTTGCAAAGCTTACCATGTGCATAAGAGGTCCAGCAGCATCTTTCATTCCTGGCCCTTTCCCTGTGGCAGCAGAGTGCAATCATTCGTGCACTGAAAGCTGGGCAGCAGGACGGCCTGGAGCCGGCATCAAGAATGTATTCAAATGCACTTTGAGGTGGGAAAGCAAGGAGTGAGAGCAATACAGGTGGCACTGTTGCGAAGCTTACCATGTGGAGAAGAGATCCAGCAGCATCTTTCATTCCTGGCTCTTCGCCTGTGGGAGTAGAGTCCAATCATTCGTGTTCTGAAACCAGAGCAGCTGGCCAGCCTGGAGCAGGCATCAAGGATGTATTCAAATGCACTTTGAGGTGGTAAAGCAAGGAGTGAGAGCAATACAGGTGGCACCGTTGCGAAGCTTACCATGTGCAGAAGAGGTCCAGCAGCACCTTTCATTCCTGGCCCTTTCCCTGTGGAAGCAGAGTGCAATCATTCGTGCACTGAATACTGGGCAGCCGGACGGCCTGGGGCAGGCATCAAGGATGTATTCAAATGCCCTTTGAGGTGGGAAAGCAAGGAGTGAGAGCAATACAGGTGGCACCGTTGCAAATCTTTCTGTGTGCAGAAGAGATCCAGCAGCATGTTTCAGCCCTGGCTGTTTGCTTGTGGCAGCAGAGTCCAATCATTCGTGCACTGAAAACTGGGCAACCGGACGGCCTGGAGCAGGCATCAGGGATGTATTCAAATGCACTTTGAGGTGGGAAAGCAAGGAGTGAGAGCAATACAGGTGGCACCTTTGCGAGGCTTACCTTGTGCAGAAGAGGTCCAGCAGCATCTTTCAGTCCTGGCTCTTCGCCTGTGGGAGCAGAGTTCAATCATTCGTGCACTGAAAACTGGGCAGCCGGACGGCCTGGAGCAGGCATCAGGGATGTATTCAAATGCACTTTGAGGTGGGAAAGCATGGAATGAGAGCAATACAGGTTTCACCGTTGCGAGGCTTACCTTGTGCAGAAGAGGTCCAGCAGCATCTTTCAGTCCTGGCTCTTCGCCTGTGGGAGCAGAGTCCAATCATTCGTGCACTGAAAACTGGGCAGCCGGACGGCCTGGACCAGGCATCAAGGATGTAATCAAATGCCCTTTGAGGTGGGAAACAAGGAGTGAGAGCAATTCAGGTGGCACCGTTGCGAAGCTTACCATGTGCAGAAGAGGTCCAGCTGCATCTTTCATTCCTGGCCCTTTCCCTGTGGAAGCAGAGTGCAATCATTCGTGCACTGAAACCTGGGCAGCCGGAGGGCCTGGAGCAGGCATCAAGGATGTATTCAAATGCCCTTTGAGGTGGGAAAGCAAGGAGTGAGAGCAATACAGGTGGCACCGTTGCGAAGCTTACCGTATGCCGAAGAGATCCAGCAGCATGTTTCAGTCCTGGCTCTTCGCCTGTGGCAGCACAGTCCAATCATTCGTGCACTGAATCCTGGGCAGCTGGCCAGCCAGGAGCAGGCATGAAGGATGTATTCAAATGCACTTTGAGGTGGGAAAGCAAGGAGTGAGAGCAATACAGGTGGCACCGTTGCGAAGCTTACCATGTACAGAAGAGATCCAGCAGCGCCTTTCATTCCTGGCTCTTCGCCTGTGGCAGGAGAGTCCAATCATTCGTGCACTGAAACCTGGGCAGCCGGACGGGCTGGAGCAGGCATCAAGGATGTATTCAAATGCCCTTTGAGGTGGGAAAGCAAGGAGTGAGAGCAATACAGGTAGCACCGTTGCATATCTTTCTGTGTGCAGAATAGATCCAGCAGCATCTTTCATTCCTGGCTCTTCGCCTGTGGCAGCAGTGTCCAATCATTCGTGCACTGAAAACTGGGCAGCCGGACGGCCTGGAGCAGGCATCAAGGATGTATTCAAATGCCCATTGAGGTGGGAAAGCAAGGAGTGAGAGCAATACAGGTGGCACCGTTGCAAATCTTTCTGTGTGCAGAAGAGGTCCAGCAGCATGTTTCAGCAGTGGCTGTTTGCCTGTGGCAGCAGAGTCCAATCATTCGTGCACTGAAAACTGGGCAGCCGGACGGCCTGGAGCAGGCATCAAGGATGTATTCAAATGCACTTTGAGGTGGGAAAGCAAGGAGTGAGAGCAATACAGGTGGCGCCATTGCGAAGCTTACCATGTGGAGAAGAGATCCAGCAGCATCTTTCATTCCTGGGTCTTCGCCTGTGGGATCAGATTTCAATAATTCGTGCACTGAAAACTGGGCAGCCGGACGGCCTGGAGCAGGCATCAGGGATGTATTCAAATGCACTTTGAGGTGGGAAAGCAAGGAATGAGAGCAATACAGGTGGCACCGTTGGGAGGCTTACCTTGTACAGAAGAGGTCCAGCAGCATCTTTCAGTCCTGGCTCTTCGCCTGTGGGAGCAGAGTCCAATCATTCGTGCACAGAAAACTGGGCAGCCGGACGGCCTGGAGCAGGCATCAAGGATGTAATCAAATGCCCTTTGAGGTGGGAAACAAGGAGTGACAGCAATACAGGTGGCACCTTTGCGAAGCTTACCATGTGCAGAAGAGGTCCAGCTGCATCTTTCATTCCTGGCCCTTTCCCTGTGGAAGCAGAGTGCAATCATTCGTGCACTGAAAACTGGGCAGCCGGACGGCCTGGAGGAGGCATCAAGGATGTATTCAAATGCCCTTTGAGGTGGGAAAGCAAGGAGTGAGAGCAATACAGGTGGCACCGTTGCGCAGCTTACCATGTACAGAAGAGATCCAGCAGCATGTTTCAGTCCTGGCTCTTCGCCTGTGGCAGGAGAGTCCAATCATTCGTGCACTGAAACCAGGGCAGCTGGCCAGCCAGGAGCAGTCATCAAGGATGTATTCAAATGCACTTTGAGGTGGGAAAGCAAGGACTGAGAGCAATACAGGTGGCACCGTTGCAAATCTTTCTGCGTGCAGAAGAGGTCCAGCAGCATCTTTCATTCCTGGCTCTTCGCCTGTGGCAGCAGTGTCCAATCATTCGTGCACGGAAAACTGGGCAGCCGGACGGCCTGGAGCAGGCATCAAGGATGTATTCAAATGCCCTTTGAGGTGGGAAAGCAAGGAGTGAGAGCAATACAGGTGGCACCGTTGCGAGGCTTACCTTGTGCATAAGAGGTCCAGCAGCATCTTTCAGTCCTGGCTCTTCGCCTGTCGGAGCAGAGTCCAATCATTTGTGCCCTGAAACCAGAGCAGCTGGCCAGCCTGGAGCAGGCATCAAGGATGTATTCAAATGCACTTTGAGGTGGGAAAGCAAGGAGTGAGAGCAATACAGGTGGCACCGTTGCAAATCTTTCTGCGTGCTGAAGAGGTCCAGCAGCATCTTTCGTTCCTGGTCCTTTCCCTGCGGAAGCAGAGTGCAATCATTCGTGCACTGAAAACTGGGCAGCCGTACGGTTTGGAGCAGGCATCAAGGATGTATTCAAATGCACTTTGAGGTGGGAAAGCAAGGAGTGAGAGCAATACAGGTGGCACCGTTGCAAATCTTTCTGTGTGCAGAAGAGATCCAGCAGCATGTTTTAGCACTGGCTGTTTTCCTGTGGCAGCAGAGTCCAATCATTCGTGCACTGAAAACGGGGCAGCCGGACGGCCTGGAGCAGGCATCTAGGATGTATTCAAATGCACTTTGAGGTGGGAAAGCAAGGAGTGAGAGCAATGCAGGTGGCACCTTTGCGAAGCTTACCATGTGCAGAATAGATCCAGGAGCATCTTTCAGTCCTGGCTCTTCGCCTGTGGCAGCACAGTCCAATCATTCGTGCACAGAAAACTGGGCAGCCGGATGGCCTGGAGCAGGCATCATGGATGTAGTCACATGCCCTTTGAGGTGGGAAAGCAAGGAGTGAGAGCAATACAGGTGGCACCGTTGCAAAGCTTACCATGTGCAGAATAGATCCAGAAGCATCTTTCAGTCCTGGCTCTTCGCCTGAGGCAGCAGAGTCCAATCATTCGTGCACTGAAAACTGGGCAGCCGGACGGCCTGGAGCAGGCATCAAGGATGTATTCAAATGCACTCTGAGGTGCGAAACAAGGAGTGAGAGCAATACAGGTGGCACCGTTGCAAAGCTTACCATGTGCATAAGAGGTCCAGCAGCATCTTTCATTCCTGGCCCTTTCCCTGTGGCAGCAGAGTGCAATCATTCGTGCACTGAAAGCTGGGCAGCAGGACGGCCTGGAGCCGGCATCAAGAATGTATTCAAATGCACTTTGAGGTGGGAAAGCAAGGAGTGAGAGCAATACAGGTGGCACTGTTGCGAAGCTTACCATGTGGAGAAGAGATCCAGCAGCATCTTTCATTCCTGGCTCTTCGCCTGTGGGAGTAGAGTCCAATCATTCGTGTTCTGAAACCAGAGCAGCTGGCCAGCCTGGAGCAGGCATCAAGGATGTATTCAAATGCACTTTGAGGTGGTAAAGCAAGGAGTGAGAGCAATACAGGTGGCACCGTTGCGAAGCTTACCATGTGCAGAAGAGGTCCAGCAGCACCTTTCATTCCTGGCCCTTTCCCTGTGGAAGCAGAGTGCAATCATTCGTGCACTGAATACTGGGCAGCCGGACGGCCTGGGGCAGGCATCAAGGATGTATTCAAATGCCCTTTGAGGTGGGAAAGCAAGGAGTGAGAGCAATACAGGTGGCACCGTTGCAAATCTTTCTGTGTGCAGAAGAGATCCAGCAGCATGTTTCAGCCCTGGCTGTTTGCTTGTGGCAGCAGAGTCCAATCATTCGTGCACTGAAAACTGGGCAACCGGACGGCCTGGAGCAGGCATCAGGGATGTATTCAAATGCACTTTGAGGTGGGAAAGCAAGGAGTGAGAGCAATACAGGTGGCACCTTTGCGAGGCTTACCTTGTGCAGAAGAGGTCCAGCAGCATCTTTCAGTCCTGGCTCTTCGCCTGTGGGAGCAGAGTTCAATCATTCGTGCACTGAAAACTGGGCAGCCGGACGGCCTGGAGCAGGCATCAAGGATGTATTCAAATGCCCTTTGAGGTGGGAAAGCAAGGAGTGAGAGCAATACAGGTGGCACCGTTGCAAATCTTTCTGTGTGCAGAAGAGATCCAGCAGCATGTTTCAGTCCTGGCTCTTCGCCTGTGGCAGCACAGTCCAATCATTCGTGCACTGAATCCTGGGAAGCTGGCCAGCCAGGAGCAGGCATGAAGGATGTATTCAAATGCACTTTGAGGTGGGAAAGCAAGGAGTGAGAGCAATACAGGTGGCACCGTTGCGAAGCTTACCATGTACAGAAGAGATCCAGCAGCGCCTTTCATTCCTGGCTCTTCGCCTGTGGCAGGAGAGTCCAATCATTCGTGCACTGAAACCTGGGCAGCCGGACGGGCTGGAGCAGGCATCAAGGATGTATTCAAATGCCCTTTGAGGTGGGAAAGCAAGGAGTGAGAGCAATACAGGTAGCACCGTTGCATATCTTTCTGTGTGCAGAAGAGGTCCAGCAGCATCTTTCATTCCTGGCTCTTCGCCTGTGGCAGCAGTGTCCAATCATTCGTGCACTGAAAACTGGGCAGCCGGACGGCCTGGAGCAGGCATCAAGCATGTATTCAAATGCCCATTGAGGTGGGAAAGCAAGGAGTGAGAGCAATACAGGTGGCACCGTTGCAAATCTTTCTGTGTGCAGAAGAGGTCCAGCAGCATGTTTCAGCAGTGGCTGTTTGCCTGTGGCAGCAGAGTCCAATCTTTCGTGCACTGAAAACTGGGCAGCCGGACGGCCTGGAGCAGGCATCAAGGATGTATTCAAATGCACTTTGAGGTGGGAAAGCAAGGAGTGAGAGCAATACAGGTGGCGCCATCGCGAAGCTTACCATGTGGAGAAGAGATCCAGCAGCATCTTTCATTCCTGGGTGTTCGCCTGTGGGAGCAGATTTCAATAATTCGTGCACTGAAAACTGGGCAGCCGGTCGGCCTGGAGCAGGCATCAGGGATGTATTCAAATGCACTTTGAGGTGGGAAAGCAAGGAATGAGAGCAATACAGGTGGCACCGTTGGGAGGCTTACCATGTACAGAAGAGGTCCAGCAGCATCTTTCAGTCCTGGCTCTTCGCCTGTGGGAGCAGAGTCCCATCATTCGTGCACAGAAAACTGGGCAGCCGGACGGCCTGGAGCAGGCATCAAGGATGTAATCAAATGCCCTTTGAGGTGGGAAACAAGGAGTGACAGCAATACAGGTGGCACCTTTGCGAAGCTTACCATGTGCAGAAGAGGTCCAGCTGCATCTTTCATTCCTGGCCCTTTCCCTGTGGAAGCAGAGTGCAATCATTCGTGCACTGAAAACTGGGCAGCCGGACGGCCTGGAGGAGGCATCAAGGATGTATTCAAATGCCCTTTGAGGTGGGAAAGCAAGGAGTGAGAGCAATACAGGTGGCACCGTTGCGAAGCTTACCGTATGCACAAGAGATCCAGTAGCATGTTTCAGTCCTGGCTCTTCGCCTGTGGCAGGAGAGTCCAATCATTCGTGCACTGAAACCTGGGCAGCTGGCCAGCCTGGAGCAGGCATCAAGGATGTATTCAAATGCACTTTGAGGTGGGAAAGCAAGGAGTGAGAGCAATACAGGTGGCACCGTTGCGAAGCTTACCATGTGCAGAAGAGATCCAGCAGCATGTTTCAGTCCTGGCTCTTCGCCTGTGGCAGGAGAGTCCAATCATTCGTGCACTGAAACCAGGGCAGCTGGCCAGCCAGGAGCAGTCATCAAGGATGTATTCAAATGCACTTTGAGGTGGGAAAGCAAGGAGTGAGAGCAATACAGGTGGCACCGTTGCAAATCTTTCTGCGTGCAGAAGAGGTCCAGCAGCATCTTTCGTTCCTGGTCCTTTCCCTGCGGAAGCAGAGTGCAATCATTCGTGCACTGAAAACTGGGCAGCCGTACGGCCTGGAGCAGGCATCAAGGATGTATTCAAATGCACTTTGAGGTGGGAAAGCAAGGAGTGAGAGCAATACAGGTGGCACCGTTGCAAATCTTTCTGTGTGCAGAAGAGATCCAGCAGCATGTTTTAGCACTGGCTGTTTTCCTGTGGCAGCAGAGTCCAATCATTCGTGCACTGAAAATTGGGCAGCCGGACGGCCTGGAGCAGGCATCTAGGATGTATTCAAATGCACTTTGAGGTGGGAAAGCAAGGAGTGAGAGCAATGCAGGTGGCACCGTTGCGAAGCTTACCATGTGCAGAATAGATCCAAGAGCATCTTTCAGTCCTGGCTCTTCGCCTGTGGCAGCACAGTCCGATCATTCGTGCACAGAAAACTGGGCAGCCGGATGGCCTGGAGCAGGCATCATGGATGTAGTCACATGCCCTTTGAGGTGGGAAAGCAAGGAGTGAGAGCAATACAGGTGGCACCGTTGCAAAGCTTACCATGTGCAGAATAGATCCAGAAGCATCTTTCAGTCCTGGCTCTTCGCCTGAGGCAGCAGAGTCCAATCATTCGTGCACTGAAAACTGGGCAGCCGGACGGCCTGGAGCAGGCATCAAGGATGTATTCAAATGCACTCTGAGGTGCGAAACAAGGAGTGAGAGCAATACAGGTGGCACCGTTGCAAAGCTTACCATGTGCATAAGAGGTCCAGCAGCATCTTTCATTCCTGGCCCTTTCCCTGTGGCAGCAGAGTGCAATCATTCGTGCACTGAAAGCTGGGCAGCAGGACGGCCTGGAGCCGGCATCAAGAATGTATTCAAATGCACTTTGAGGTGGGAAAGCAAGGAGTGAGAGCAATACAGGTGGCACTGTTGCGAAGCTTACCATGTGGAGAAGAGATCCAGCAGCATCTTTCATTCCTGGCTCTTCGCCTGTGGGAGCAGAGTCCAATCATTCGTGCCCTGAAACCAGAGCAGCTGGCCAGCCTGGAGCAGGCATCAAGGATGTATTCAAATGCACTTTGAGGTGGTAAAGCAAGGAGTGAGAGCAATACAGGTGGCACCGTTGCGAAGCTTACCATGTGCAGAAGAGGTCCAGCAGCACCTTTCATTCCTGGCCCTTTCCCTGTGGAAGCAGAGTGCAATCATTCGTGCACTGAATACTGGGCAGCCGGACGGCCTGGGGCAGGCATCAAGGATGTATTCAAATGCACTTTGAGGTGGGAAAGCAAGGAGTGAGAGCAATACAGGTGGCACCGTTGCAAATCTTTCTGTGTGCAGAAGAGATCCAGCAGCATGTTTCAGCCCTGGCTGTTTGCTTGTGGGAGCAGAGTCCAATCATTCGTGCACTGAAAACTGGGCAACCGGACGGCCTGGAGCAGGCATCAGGGATGTATTCAAATGCACTTTGAGGTGGGAAAGCAAGGAGTGAGAGCAATACAGGTGGCACCTTTGCGAGGCTTACCTTGTGCAGAAGAGGTCCAGCAGCATCTTTCAGTCCTGGCTCTTCGCCTGTGGGAGCAGAGTTCAATCATTCGTGCACTGAAAACTGGGCAGCCGGACGGCCTGGAGCAGGCATCAAGGATGTATTCAAATGCCCTTTGAGGTGGGAAAGCAAGGAGTGAGAGCAATACAGGTGGCACCGTTGCGAAGCTTACCGTATGCAGAAGAGATCCAGCAGCATGTTTCAGTCCTGGCTCTTCGCCTGTGGCAGCACAGTCCAATCATTCGTGCACTGAATCCTGGGCAGCTGGCCAGCCAGGAGCAGGCATGAAGGATGTATTCAAATGCACTTTGAGGTGGGAAAGCAAGGAGTGAGAGCAATACAGGTGGCACCGTTGCGAAGCTTACCATGTACAGAAGAGATCCAGCAGCGCCTTTCATTCCTGGCTCTTCGCCTGTGGCAGGAGAGTCCAATCATTCGTGCACTGAAACCTGGGCAGCCGGACGGGCTGGAGCAGGCATCAAGGATGTATTCAAATGCCCTTTGAGGTGGGAAAGCAAGGAGTGAGAGCAATACAGGTAGCACCGTTGCATATCTTTCTGTGTGCAGAAGAGGTCCAGCAGCATCTTTCATTCCTGGCTCTTCGCCTGTGGCAGCAGTGTCCAATCATTCGTGCACTGAAAACTGGGCAGCCGGACGGCCTGGAGCAGGCATCAAGGATGTATTCAAATGCCCATTGAGGTGGGAAAGCAAGGAGTGAGAGCAATACAGGTGGCACCGTTGCAAATCTTTCTGTGTGCAGAAGAGGTCCAGCAGCATGTTTCAGCAGTGGCTGTTTGCCTGTGGCAGCAGAGTCCAATCATTCGTGCACTGAAAACTGGGCAGCCGTACGGTTTGGAGCAGGCATCAAGGATGTATTCAAATGCACTTTGAGGTGGGAAAGCAAGGAGTGAGAGCAATACAGGTGGCGCCATTGCGAAGCTTACCATGTGGAGAAGAGATCCAGCAGCATCTTTCATTCCTGGGTGTTCGCCTGTGGGAGCAGATTTCAATAATTCGTGCACTGAAAACTGGGCAGCCGGACGGCCTGGAGCAGGCATCAGGGATGTATTCAAATGCACTTTGAGGTGGGAAAGCAAGGAATGAGAGCAATACAGGTGGCACCGTTGGGAGGCTTACCATGTACAGAAGAGGTCCAGCAGCATCTTTCAGTCCTGGCTCTTCGCCTGTGGGAGCAGAGTCCAATCATTCGTGCACAGAAAACTGGGCAGCCGGACGGCCTGGAGCAGGCATCAAGGATGTAATCAAATGCCCTTTGAGGTGGGAAACAAGGAGTGACAGCAATACAGGTGGCACCTTTGCGAAGCTTACCATGTGCAGAAGAGGTCCAGCTGCATCTTTAATTCCTGGCCCTTTCCCTGTGGAAGCAGAGTGCAATCATTCGTGCACTGAAAACTGGGCAGCCGGACGGCCTGGAGGAGGCATCAAGGATGTATTCAAATGCCCTTTGAGGTGGGAAAGCAAGGAGTGAGAGCAATACAGGTGGCACCGTTGCGAAGCTTACCGTATGCACAAGAGATCCAGTAGCATGTTTCAGTCCTGGCTCTTCGCCTGTGGCAGGAGAGTCCAATCATTCGTGCACTGAAACCTGGGCAGCTGGCCAGCCTGGAGCAGGCATCAAGGATGTATTCAAATGCACTTTGAGGTGGGAAAGCAAGGAGTGAGAGCAATACAGGTGGCACCGTTGCGAAGCTTACCATGTACAGAAGAGATCCAGCAGCATGTTTCAGTCCTGGCTCTCCGCCTGTGGAAGGAGAGTCCAATCATTCGTGCACTGAAACCAGGGCAGCTGGCCAGCCAGGAGCAGTCATCAAGGATGTATTCAAATGCACTTTGAGGTGGGAAAGCAAGGAGTGAGAGCAATACAGGTGGCACCGTTGCAAATCTTTCTGCGTGCAGAAGAGGTCCAGCAGCATCTTTCATTCCTGGCTCTTCGCCTGTGGCAGCAGTGTCCAATCATTCGTGCACTGAAAACTGGGCAGCCGGACGGCCTGGAGCAGGCATCAAGGATGTATTCAAATGCCCTTTGAGGTGGGAAAGCAAGGAGTGAGAGCAATACAGGTGGCACCGTTGCGAGGCTTACCTTGTGCATAAGAGGTCCAGCAGCATCTTTCAGTCCTGGCTCTTCGCCTGTCGGAGCAGAGTCCAATCACTTGTGCCCTGAAACCAGAGCAGCTGGCCAGCCTGGAGCAGGCATCAAGGATGTATTCAAATGCACTTTGAGGTGGGAAAGCAAGGAGTGAGAGCAATACAGGTGGCACCGTTGCGAAGCTTACCATGTGCAGAAGAGGTCCAGCAGCATCTTTCGTTCCTGGTCCTTTCCCTGCGGAAGCAGAGTGCAATCATTCGTGCACTGAAAACTGGGCAGCCGTACGGCCTGGAGCAGGCATCAAGGATGTATTCAAATGCACTTTGAGGTGGGAAAGCAAGGAGTGAGAGCAATACAGGTGGCACCGTTGCAAATCTTTCCGTGTGCAGAAGAGATCCAGCAGCATGTTTTAGCACTGGCTGTTTTCCTGTGGCAGCAGAGTCCAATCATTCGTGCACTGAAAACTGGGCAGCCGGACGGCATGGAGCAGGCATCAAGGATGTATTCAAATGCACTTTGAGGTGGGAAAGCAAGGAGTGAGAGCAATGCAGGTGGCACCTTTGCGAAGCTTACCATGTGCAGAATAGATCCAGAAGCATCTTTCAGTCCTGGCTCTTCGCCTGTGGCAGCACAGTCCAATCATTCGTGCACAGAAAACTGGGCAGCCGGATATCCTGGAGCAGGCATCATGGATGTAGTCACATGCCCTTTGAGGTGGGAAAGCAAGGAGTGAGAGCAATACAGGTGGCACCGTTGCAAAGCTTACCGTGTGCTGAACAGATCCAGCAGCATGTTTCAGCACTGGCTCTTCGCCTGAGGCAGCAGAGTCCAATCATTCGTGCACTGAAAACTGGGCAGCCGGACGGCCTGGAGCAGGCATCAAGGATGTATTCAAATGCACTCTGAGGTGCGAAACAAGGAGTGAGAGCAATACAGGTGGCACCGTTGCAAAGCTTACCATGTGCATAAGAGGTCCAGCAGCATCTTTCATTCCTGGCCCTTTCCCTGTGGCAGCAGAGTGCAATCATTCGTGCACTGAAAACTGGGCAGCAGGACGGCCTGGAGCAGGCATCAAGAATGTATTCATATGCACTTTGAGGTGGGAAAGCAAGGAGTGAGAGCAATACAGGTGGCACTGTTGCGAAGCTTACCATGTGGAGAAGAGATCCAGCAGCATCTTTCATTCCTGGCTCTTCGCCTGTGGGAGCAGAGTCCAATCATTCGTGCCCTGAAACCAGAGCAGCTGGCCAGCCTGGAGCAGGCATCAAGGATGTATTCAAATGCACTTTGAGGTGGTAAAGCAAGGAGTGAGAGCAATACAGGTGGCACCGTTGCGAAGCTTACCATGTGCAGAAGAGGTCCAGCAGCACCTTTCATTCCTGGCCCTTTCCCTGTGGAAGCAGAGTGCAATCATTCGTGCACTGAATACTGGGCAGCCGGACGGCCTGGGGCAGGCATCAAGGATGTACTCAAATGCACTTTGAGGTGGGAAAGCAAGGAGTGAGAGCAATACAGGTGGCACCGTTGCAAATCTTTCTGTGTGCAGAAGAGATCCAGCAGCATGTTTCAGCCCTGGCTGTTTGCTTGTGGCAGCAGAGTCCAATCATTCGTGCACTGAAAACTGGGCAACCGGACGGCCTGGAGCAGGCATCAGGGATGTATTCAAATGCCCTTTGAGGTGGGAAAGCAAGGAGTGAGAGCAATACAGGTGGCACCTTTGCGAGGCTTACCTTGTGCAGAAGAGGTCCAGCAGCATCTTTCAGTCCTGGCTCTTCGCCTGTGGGAGCAGAGTTCAATCATTCGTGCACTGAAAACTGGGCAGCCGGACGGCCTGGAGCAGGCATCAAGGATGTATTCAAATGCCCTTTGAGGTGGGAAAGCAAGGAGTGAGAGCAATACAGGTAGCACCGTTGCATATCTTTCTGTGTGCAGAAGAGGTCCAGCAGCATCTTTCATTCCTGGCTCTTCGCCTGTGGCAGCAGTGTCCAATCATTCGTGCACTGAAAACTGGGCAGCCGGACGGCCTGGAGCAGGCATCAAGGATGTATTCATATGCCCATTGAGGTGGGAAAGCAAGGAGTGAGAGCAATACAGGTGGCACCGTTGCAAATCTTTCTGTGTGCAGAAGAGGTCCAGCAGCATGTTTCAGCAGTGGCTGTTTGCCTGTGGCAGCAGAGTCCAATCATTCGTGCACTGAAAACTGGGCAGCCGGACGGCCTGGAGCAGGCATCAAGGATGTATTCAAATGCACTTTGAGGTGGGAAAGCAAGGAGTGAGAGCAATACAGGTGGCGCCATTGCGAAGCTTACCATGTGGATAAGAGATCCAGCAGCATCTTTCATTCCTGGGTCTTCGCCTGTGGGATCAGATTTCAATAATTCATGCACTGAAAACTGGGCAGCCGGACGGCCTGGAGCAGGCATCAGGGATGTATTCAAATGCACTTTGAGGTGGGAAAGCAAGGAATGAGAGCAATACAGGTGGCACCGTTGGGAGGCTTACCTTGTACAGAAGAGGTCCAGCAGCATCTTTCAGTCCTGGCTCTTCGCCTGTGGGAGCAGAGTCCAATCATTCGTGCACAGAAAACTGGGTAGCCGGACGGCATGGAGCAGGCATCAAGGATGTAATCAAATGCCCTTTGAGGTGGGAAACAAGGAGTGACAGCAATACAGGTGGCACCTTTGCGAAGCTTACCATGTGCAGAAGAGGTCCAGCAGCATCTTTCATTCCTGGCCCTTTCCCTGTGGAAGCAGAGTGCAATCATTCGTGCACTGAAAACTGGGCAGCCGGACGGCCTGGAGGAGGCATCAAGGATGTATTCAAATGCCCTTTGAGGTGGGAAAGCAAGGAGTGAGAGCAATACAGGTGGCACCGTTGCGAAGCTTACCATGTACAGAAGAGATCCAGCAGCATGTTTCAGTCCTGGCTCTTCGCCTGTGGCAGGAGAGTCCAATCATTCGTGCACTGAAACCAGGGCAGCTGGCCAGCCAGGAGCAGTCATCAAGGATGTATTCAAATGCACTTTGAGGTGGGAAAGCAAGGAGTGAGAGCAATACAGGTGGCACCGTTGCAAATCTTTCTGCGTGCAGAAGAGGTCCAGCAGCATCTTTCATTCCTGGCTCCTCGCCTGTGGCAGCAGTGTCCAATCATTCGTGCACTGAAAACTGGGCAGCCTACGGCCTGGAGCAGGCATCAAGGATGTATTCAAATGCACTTTGAGGTGGGAAAGCAAGGAGTGAGAGCAATACAGGTGGCACCGTTGCGAAGCTTACCATGTGCAGAAGAGGTCCAGCAGCATCTTTCGTTCCTGGTCCTTTCCCTGCGGAAGCAGAGTGCAATCATTCGTGCACTGAAAACTGGGCAGCCGTACGGCCTGGAGCAGGCATCAAGGATGTATTCAAATGCACTTTGAGGTGGGAAAGCAAGGAGTGAGAGCAATACAGGTGGCACCGTTGCAAATCTTTCTGTGTGCAGAAGAGATCCAGCAGCATGTTTTAGCACTGGCTGTTTTCCTGTGGCAGCAGAGTCCAATCATTCGTGCACTGAAAACTGGGCAGCCGGACGGCATGGAGCAGGCATCAAGGATGTATTCAAATGCACTTTGAGGTGGGAAAGCAAGGAGTGAGAGCAATGCAGGTGGCACCTTTGCGAAGCTTACCATGTGCAGAATAGATCCAGAAGCATCTTTCAGTCCTGGCTCTTCGCCTGTGGCAGCACAGTCCAATCATTCGTGCACAGAAAACTGGGCAGCCGGATGGCCTGGAGCAGGCATCATGGATGTAGTCACATGCCCTTTGAGGTGGGAAAGCAAGGAGTGAGAGCAATACAGGTGGCACCGTTGCAAAGCTTACCGTGTGCTGAAGAGATCCAGCAGCATGTTTCAGCACTGGCTCTTCGCCTGAGGCAGCAGAGTCCAATCATTCGTGCACTGAAAACTGGGCAGCCGGACGGCCTGGAGCAGGCATCAAGGATGTATTCAAATGCACTCTGAGTTGCGAAACAAGGAGTGAGAGCAATACAGGTGGCACCGTTGCAAAGCTTACCATGTGCATAAGAGGTCCAGCAGCATCTTTCATTCCTGGCCCTTTCCCTGTGGCAGCAGAGTGCAATCATTCGTGCACTGAAAGCTGGGCAGCAGGACGGCCTGGAGCAGGCATCAAGAATGTATTCAAATGCACTTTGAGGTGGGAAAGCAAGGAGTGAGAGCAATACAGGTGGCACTGTTGCGAAGCTTACCATGTGGAGAAGAGATCCAGCAGCATCTTTCATTCCTGGCTCTTCGCCTGTGGGAGCAGAGTCCAATCATTCGTGCCCTGAAACCAGAGCAGCTGGCCAGCCTGGAGCAGGCATCAAGGATGTATTCAAATGCACTTTGAGGTGGTAAAGCAAGGAGTGAGAGCAATACAGGTGGCACCGTTGCGAAGCTTACCATGTGCAGAAGAGGTCCAGCAGCACCTTTCATTCCTGGCCCTTTCCCTGTGGAAGCAGAGTGCAATCATTCGTGCACTGAATACTGGGCAGCCGGACGGCCTGGGGCAGGCATCAAGGATGTATTCAAATGCACTTTGAGGTGGGAAAGCAAGGAGTGAGAGCAATACAGGTGGCACCGTTGCAAATCTTTCTGTGTGCAGAAGAGATCCAGCAGCATGTTTCAGCCCTGGCTGTTTGCTTGTGGCAGCAGAGTCCAATCATTCGTGCACTGAAAACTGGGCAACCGGACGGCCTGGAGCAGGCATCAGGGATGTATTCAAATGCACTTTGAGGTGAGAAAGCAAGGAGTGAGAGCAATACAGGTGGCACCTTTGCGAGGCTTACCTTGTGCAGAAGAGGTCCAGCAGCATCTTTCAGTCCTGGCTCTTCGCCTGTGGGAGCAGAGTTCAATCATTCGTGCACTGAAAACTGGGCAGCCGGACGGCCTGGAGCAGGCATCAGGGATGTATTCAAATGCACTTTGAGGTGGGAAAGCATGGAATGAGAGCAATACAGGTGTCACCGTTGCGAGGCTTACCTTGTGCAGAAGAGGTCCAGCAGCATCTTTCAGTCCTGGCTCTTCGCCTGTGGGAGCAGAGTCCAATCATTCGTGCACTGAAAACTGGGCAGCCGGACGGCCTGGACCAGGCATCAAGGATGTAATCAAATGCCCTTTGAGGTGGGAAAGCAAGGAGTGAGAGCAATACAGGTGGCACCGTTGCGAAGCTTACCGTATGCAGAAGAGATCCAGCAGCATGTTTCAGTCCTGGCTCTTCGCCTGTGGCAGCACAGTCCAATCATTCGTGCACTGAATCCTGGGCAGCTGGCCAGCCAGGAGCAGGCATGAGGGATGTATTCAAATGCACTTTGAGGTGGGAAAGCAAGGAGTGAGAGCAATACAGGTGGCACCGTTGCGAAGCTTACCATGTACAGAAGAGATCCAGCAGCGCCTTTCATTCCTGGCTCTTCGCCTGTGGCAGGAGAGTCCAATCATTCGTGCACTGAAACCTGGGCAGCCGAACGGGCTGGAGCAGGCATCAAGGATGTATTCAAATGCCCTTTGAGGTGGGAAAGCAAGGAGTGAGAGCAATACAGGTAGCACCGTTGCATATCTTTCTGTGTGCAGAAGAGGTCCAGCAGCATCTTTCATTCCTGGCTCTTCGCCTGTGGAAGCAGTGTCCAATCATTCGTGCACTGAAAAATGGGCAGCCGGACGGCCTGGAGCAGGCATCAAGGATGTATTCAAATGCCCATTGAGGTGGGAAAGCAAGGAGTGAGAGCAATACAGGTGGCACCGTTGCGAGGCTTACCTTGTGCATAAGAGGTCCAGCAGCATGTTTCAGCAGTGGCTGTTTTCCTGTGGCAGCAGAGTCCAATCATTCGTGCACTGAAAACTGGGCAGCCGGACGGCCTGGAGCAGGCATCAAGGATGTATTCAAATGCACTTTGAGGTGGGAAAGCAAGGAGTGAGAGCAATACAGGTGGCGCCATTGCGAAGCTTACCATGTGGAGAAGAGATCCAGCAGCATCTTTCATTCCTGGGTCTTCGCCTGTGGGAGCAGATTTCAATAAATCGTGCACCGAAAACTGGGCAGCCGGACGGCCTGGAGCAGGCATCAGGGATGTATTCAAATGCACTTTGAGGTGGGAAAGCAAGGAATGAGAGCAATACAGGTGGCACCGTTGCTAGGCTTGCCTTGTGCAGAAGAGGTCCAGCAGCATCTTTCATTCCTGGCCCTTTCCCTGTGGCAGCAGAGTGCAATCATTCGTGCACTGAAAACTGGGCAGCCGGACGGCCTGGAGCAGGCATCAAGGATGTATTCAAATGCCCTTTGAGGTGGGAAAGCAAGGAGTGAGAGCAATACACGTGGCTCCGTTGCGAAGCTTACCATGTGCAGAAGAGGTGCAGAAGCACCTTTCATTCCTGGCCCTTTCCCTTTGGCAGCAGGGTGCAATCATTCGTGCACTGAAAACTGGGCAGCCGGACGGCCTCGGGCAGGCATCTAGGATGTATTCAAATGCACTTTGAGGTGGGAAAGCAAGGAGTGAGAGCAATACAGGTGGCACTGTTGCGAAGCTTACCATGTGCAGAAGAGTTCCAGCAGCACCTTTCATTCCTGGCCCTTTCCCTGTGGAATCAGAGTGCAATCATTCGTGCACTGAAAACTGGGCAGCCGGACGGCCTGGAGCAGGCATCAAGGATGTATTCAAATGCCCTTTGAGGTGGGAAAGCAAGGAGTGAGAGCAATACAGGTGGCACCGTTGCAAAGCTTACCGTGTGCAGAACAGATCCAGCAGCATCTTTCCGTCCTGGCTCTTCCCCTGTGGGAGCAGAGTCCAATCATTCGTGCACTGAAAACTGGGCAGCCGGATGGCCTGGAGGAGGCATCAAGGATGTATTCAAATGACCTTTGAGGTGGGAAAGCAAGGAGTGAGAGCAATACAGGTAGCACCGTTGCAAAGCTTACCGTATGCAGAAGAGACCCAGCAGCATGTTTCAGTCCTGGCTCTTCGCCTGTGGCAGGAGAGACCAATCATTCGAGCACTGAAACCTGGGCAGCCGGATGGCCTGGAGCAGGCATCAAGGATGTATTCAAATGCACTTTGAGGTGGGAAAGCAAGGAGTGAGAGCAATAGAGGTGGCACCATTGCGAAGCTTACCATGTGGAGAAGAGATCCAGCAGCATCTTTCATTCCTGGCTCTTCGCCTGTGGGAGCAGAGTCCAATCATTTCTGCCCTGAAACCAGAGCAGCTGGCCAGCCTGGAGCAGGCATCAAGGATGTATTCAAATGCACTTTGAGGTGGGAAAGCAAGGAGTGAGAGCAATACAGGTGGCACAGTTGCAAATCTTTCTGTGTGTAGAAGAGGTCCAACAGCATCTTTCAGTCCTGGCTCTTCGCCTGTCGGAGCAGAGTCCAATCATTTGTGCCCTGAAACCAGAGCAGCTGGCCAGCCTGGAGCAGGCATCAAGGATGTATTCAAATGCACTTTGAGGTGGGAAAGCAAGGAGTGAGAGCAATACAGGTGGCACCGTTGCAAAGCTTACCATGTTCAGAAGAGGTCCAGCAGCACCTTTCATTCTGGACCTTTCCCTGTGGAAGCAGAGTGCAATCATTCGTGCACTGAAAACTGGGCAGCCGGACGGCCTGGAGCAGGCATCAAGGATGTATTCAAATGCCCTTTGAGGTGGGAAAGCAAGGAGTGAGAGCAATACAGGTAGCACCGTTGCAAAGCTTACCGTGTGCAGAACAGATCCAGCAGCATCTTTCAGTCCTGCCTCTTCGCCTGTGGGAGCAGAGTCCAATCATTCGTGCACTGAAAACTGGGCAGCCGGATGGCCTGGAGCAGGCATCAAGGATGTATTCAAATGCCCTTTGAGGTGGGAAAGCAAGGAGTGAGAGCAATACAGGTAGCACCGTTGCAAAGCTTACCGTATGCAGAAGAGATCCAGCAGCATGTTTCAGTCCTGGCTCTTCGCCTGTGGCAGCACAGTCCAATCATTCGTGCACTGAAAACTGGGCAGCCGGATGGCCTGGAGCAGGCATCAAGGATGTATTCAAATGCCCATTGAGGTGGGAAAGGAAGGAGTGAGAGCAATACAGGTGGCACTGTTGCGAGGCTTACCTTGTGCATAAGAGGTCCAGCAGCATCTTTCAGTCCTGGCTCATCGCCTGTCGGAGCAGAGTCCAATCATTTGTGCCCTGAAACCAGAGCAGCTGGCCAGCCTGGAGCAGGCATCAAGGATGTATTCAAATGCACTTTGAGGTGGGAAAGCAAGGAGTGAGAGCAATACAGGTGGCACCGTTGCGAAGCTTACCATGCGCAGAAGAGGTCCAGCAGCACCTTTCATTCCTGGTCCTTTCCCTGTGGAAGCAGAGTGCAATCATTCGTGCACTGAAAACTGGGCAGCCGGACGGCCTGGAGCTGGCATCTTGGATGTGATCAAATGCCCTTTGAGGTGGGAAAGCAAGGAGTGAGAGCAATACAAGTGGCACCGTTGCAAAGCTTACCATGTGCAGAACAGATCCAGCAGCATGTTTCAGCACTGGCTCTTCGCCTGTGGCAGCAGAGTCCAATCATTCGTGCTCTGAAAACTGGGCAGCCGGACGGCCTGGAGCAGGCATCAAGGATGTGTTCAAATGCACTCTGAGGTGCGAAACAAGGAGTGAGAGCAATACAGGTGGCACCGTTGCAAAGCCTACCATGTGCAGAAGAGGTCCAGCAGCATCTTTCATTCCTGGCCCTTTCCCTGTGGCAGCAGAGTGCAATCATTCGTGCACTGAATACTGGGCAGCCGGACGGGCTGGAACAGGCCGCAAGGATGTATTCAAATGCACTTTGAGGTGGGAAAGCAAGGTGTGAGAGCAATACAGGTGGCACTGTTGCGAAGCTTACCATGTGGAGAAGAGATCCAGCAGCATCTTTCATTCCTGGCTCTTCCCCTGTGGGAGCAGAGTCCAATCATTCGTGCCCTGAAACCAGAGCAGCTGGCCAGCCTGGAGCAGGCATCAAGGATGTATTCAAATGCCCTTTGAGGTGGGAAAGCAAGGAGTGAGAGCAATACAGGTGGCACCGTTGCGAAGCTTACCATGTGCAGAAGAGGTCCAGAAGCACCTTTCATTCCTGGCCCTTTCCCTGTGGCAGCAGAGAGCAAGCATTCGTGCACTGACAACTGGGCAGCCGGACGGCCTGGAGCAGGCATCAAGGATGTATTCAAATGCCCTTTGAGGTGGGAAAGCAAGGAGTGAGAACAATACAGGTGGCACCGTTGCAAAACTTACCGTGTGCAGAACAGATCCAGCAGCATCTTTCAGTCCTGGCTCTTCGCCTGTGGGAGCAGAGTCCAATCATTCGTGCACAGAAAACTGGGCAGCCGGATGGCCTGGAGCAGGCATCAAGGATGTATTCAAATGCCCTTTGAGGTGGGAAAGCAAGGACTGAGAGCAATACAGGTGGCACCGTTGCGAAGCTTACCATGTGCAGAAGAGGTCCAGCAGCACCTTTCATTCCTGGCCCTTTCCCTGTGGAAGCAGAGTGCAATCATTCGTGCACTGAATACTGGGCAGTCGGACGGCCTGGAGCAGGCATCAAGGATGTATTCAAATGCACTTTGAGGTGGGAAATCAAGGAGTGAGAGCAATAGAGGTGGCACCGTTGCGAAGCTTATCATGTACAGAAGAGATCCAGCAGCATGTTTCAGTCCTGGCTCTTCGCCTGTGGCAGGAGAGTGCAATCATTCGTGCACTGAAACCTGTGCAGCTGGCCAGCCAGGAGCAGGCATCAAGGATGTATTCAAATGCACTTTGAGGTGGGAAAGCAAGGAGTGAGAGCAATACAGGTGGCACCGTTGCAAATCTTTCTGTGTACAGAAGAGGTCCAGCAGCATCTTTCATTCCTGGCTCTTCGCCTGTGGCAACAGTGTCCAATCATTCGTGCACTGAAAATTGGGCAGCCGGACGGCCTGGAGCAGGCATCAAGGATGTATTCAAATGCCCATTGAGGTGGGAAAGCAAGGAGTGAGAGCAATACAGGTGGCACCGTTGCAAATCTTTCTGTGTGCAGAAGAGGTCCAGCAGCATCTTTCAGTCCTGGCTCTTCGCCTGTCGGAGCAGAGTCCAATCATTTGTGCCCTGAAACCAGAGCAGCTGCCCAGCCTGGAGCAGGCATCAAGGATGTATTCAAATGCCCATTGAGGTGGGAAAGCAAGGAGTGAGAGCAATACAGGTGGCACCGTTGCGAAGCTTACCATGTGCAGAAGAGGTCCAGCAGCACCTTTCATTCCTGGCCCTTTCCCTGTGGCTGCAGAGTGCAACCATTCGTGCACTGAAAACTGGGCAGCCGGACGACCTGGAGCAGGCATCATGGATGTATTCAAATGCACTTTGAGGTGGGAAAGCAAGGTGTGAGAGCAATACAGGTGGCCCTGCTGCGAAGCTTACCATGTGGAGAAGAGATCCAGCAGCACCTTTCATTCCTGGCCCTTTCCCTGTGGAAGCAGAGTGCAATCATTCTTGCACTGAAAACTGGGCAGCCGGACGGCCTGGAGCAGGCATCAAGGATGTATTCAAATGCCCTTTGAGGTGGGAAAGCAAGGAGTGAGAGCAATACAGGTGGCACCGTTGCAAAGCTTACCGTGTGCAGAATAGATCCAGAAGCATGTTTCAGTCCTGGCTCTTCGCCTGTGGCAGCACAGTCCAATCATTCGTGCACAGAAAACTGGGCAGCCGGACGGCCTGGAGCAGGCATCAAGGATGTATTCAAATGCACTTTGAGGTGGGAAAGCAAGGAATGAGAGCAATACAGGTGGCACCGTTGCGAGGCTTACCTTGTGCAGAAGAGGTCCAGCAGCATCTTTCAGTCCTGGCTCTTCGCCTGTTGGAGCAGAGTCCAATCATTTGTGCCCTGAAACCAGAGCAGCTGGCCAGCCTGGAGCAGGCATCAAGGATGTATTCAAATGCACTTTGAGGTGGGAAAGCAAGGAGTGAGAGCAATACAGGTGGCACCGTTGCAAATCTTTCTGTGTGCAGAACAGATCCAGCAGCAAGTTTTAGCACTGACTTTTTGCCTGTGGCAGCAGAGTCCAATCATTCGTGCACTGAAAACTGGGCAGCCGCACGGCCTGGAGCAGGCATCAAGGATGTATTCAAATGCTCTTTGAGGTGGGAAAGCAAGGAATGAGAGCAATACAGGTGGCACCTTTGCGAAGCTTACCATGTGCAGAATAGATCCAGAAGCATCTTTCAGTCCTGGCACTTCGCCTGTGGCAGCACAGTCCAATCATTCGTGCACTGAAAACTGGGCAGCCGGACGGCCTGGAGCAGGCATCAAGGATGTATTCAAATGTACTCTGAGGTGCGAAACAACGAGTGAGAGCAATACAGGTGGCACCGTTGCAAAGCCTACCATATGCAGAAGAGGTCCAGCAGCATCTTTCATTCCTGGCCCTTTCCCTGTGGCAGCAGAGTGCAATCATTCGTGCACTGAATACTGGGCAGCTGGACGGCCTGGAGCAGGCATCAAGGATGTATTCAAATGCATTTTGAGGTGGGAAAGCAAGGTTTGAGAGCAATACAGGTGGCACTGTTGCGAAGCTTACCATGTGGAGAAGAGATCCAGCAGCATCTTTCATTCCTGGCTCTTCCCCTGTGGGAGCAGAGTCCAATCATTCGTGCCCTGAAACCAGAGCAGCTGGCCAGCCTGGAGCAGGCATCAAGGATGTATTCAAATGCCCTTTGAGGTGGGAAAGCAAGGAGTGAGAGCAATACAGGTGGCACCGTTGCGAAGCTTACCATGTGCAGAAGAGGTCCAGCAGCACCTTTCATTCCTGGCCCTTTCCCTGTGGCAGCAGAGTCCAATCATTCGTGCACTGAATACTGGGAAGCCGGACGGCCTGGAGCAGGCATCAAGGATGTATTCAAATGCCCTTTGAGGTGGGAAAGCAACGAGTGAGAGCAATACAGGTGGCACCGTTGCAAAGCTTACCGTGTGCAGAACAGATCCAGCAGCATCTTTCAGTCCTGGCTCTTCGCCTGTGGCAGCAGAGTGCAATCATTCGTGCACTGAAAACTGGGCAGCCGGACGGCCTGGAGCAGGCATCAAGGATGTATTCAAATGCCCTTTGAGGTGGGAAAGCAAGGAGTGAGAGCAATACAGGTGGCACCGTTTCGAGGCTTACCTTGTGTATAAGAGGTCCAGCAGCATCTTTCAGTCCTGGCTCTTCGCCTGTGGGAGCAGAGTAAAATCATTCGTGCACAGAAAACTGGGCAGCCGGACGGCCTGGAGCAGGCATCAAGGATGTATTCAAATGCCCTTTGAGGTGGGAAAGCAAGGAGTGAGAGCAATACAGGTGGCACCGTTGCAAAGCTTACCGTGTGCTGAACAGATCCAGCAGCATGTTCCAGCACTGGCTCTTCGCCTGTGGCAGCAGAGTCCAATCATTCGTGCACTGAAAACTGGGCAGCCTAACGGCCGGGAGCACTCATCAAGGATGTATTCAAATGCCCTTTGAGGTGCGAAACAAGGAGTGGGAGCAATACATTTGGCACCGTTGCGAAGCTTACCATGTGCAGAAGAGGTCCAGCAGCACCTTTCATTCCTGGCCCTTTCCCTGTGGCAGCAGAGTCCAATCATTCGTGCACTGACAACTGGGCAGCCGGACGGCCTGGAGCAGGCGTCTAGGATGTATTCAAATGCACTTTGAGGTGGGAAAGCAAGGTGTGAGACCAATACAGGTGGCACTGTTGCGAAGCTTACCATGTGGAGAAGAGATCCAGCAGCACCTTTCATTCCTGGCCCTTTCCCTGTGGCAGCAGAGAGCAATCATTCGTGCACTGACAACTGGGCAGCCGGACGGCCTGGAGCAGGCATCAAGGATGTATTCAAATGCCCTTTGAGGTGGGAAAGCAAGGAGTGAGAGCAATACAGGTGGCACCGTTGCAAAACTTTCTGTGTGCACAACAGATCCAGCAGCATCTTTCAGTCCTGGCTCTTCGCCTGTGGCAGCACAGTCCAATCATTCGTGCACAGAAAACTGGGCAGCCGGACGGCCTGGAGCAGGCATCAAGGATGTATTCAAATGCCCTTTGAGGTGGGAAAGCAAGGAGTGAGAGCAATTCAGGTGGCACCGTTGCGAAGCTTGCCGTGCGCAGAACAGATCCAGCAGCATGTTTCAGCAGTGGCTGTTTGCCTGTGGCAGCAGAGTCCAATCATTCGTGCACTAAAAACTGGGCAGCCGGACGGCCTGGACAAGAATCAAGGATATATTCAAATACACTTTGAGGTGGGAAAGCAAGGAGTGAGAACAATACAGGTGGCACCTTTGCGAAGCATACCATGTTCAGAATAGATCCAGAAGCATCTTTAATTCCTGGCTCTTCGCCTGTGGCAGCACAGTCCAATCATTCATGCACTGAAAACTGGGCAGCCGGACGGGCTGGAGCAGGCATCAAGGATGTATTCAAATGCACTTTGAGGTGGGAAAGCAAGGAGTGAGAGCAATACAGGTGGCACCATTGCAAAGCTTACCATGTGGAGAAGAGATCCAGCAGCATCTTTCATTCCTGGCTCTTCGCCTGTGGGAGCAGAGTCCAATCATTCGTGCAGTGAAAACTGGGCAGCCGGACGGCCTGGAGCAGGCATCAAGGATGTATTCAAATGCCCTTTGAGGTGGGAAAGCAAGGAGTGAGAGCAATACAGGTGGCACCGTTGCGAGGCTTTCCTTGTGCAGAAGAGGTCCAGCAGCATCTTTCAGTCCTGGCTCTTCGCCTGTGGGAGCAGAGTCCAATCAATCGTGCACAGAAAACTGGGCAGCCGGACGGCCTGGAGCAGGCATCAAGGATGTAATCAAATGCCCTTTGAGGTGGGAAACAAGGAGTGAGAGCAATTCAGGTGGCACCGTTGCGAAGATTACCGTATGCAGAAGAGATCCAGCAGCATGTTTCAGTCCTGGCTCTTCGCCTGTGGCAGGAGAGTCCAATCATTCGTGCACTGAAACCTGGGCAGCTGGCCAGCCAGGAGCAGGCATCAAGGATGTATTCAAATGCACTTTGAGGTGGGAAAGCAAGGAGTGAGAGCAATACAGGTGGCACCGTTGCAAATCTTTCTGTGTACAGAAGAGGTCCAGCAGCATCTTTCATTCCTGGCTCTTCGCCTGTGGCAGCAGTGTCCAATCATTCGTGCACTGAAAACTGGGCAGCCGGACGGCCTGGAGCAGGCATCAAGGATGTATTCAAATGCCCATTGAGGTGGGAAAGCAAGGAGTGAGAGCAATACAGGTGGCACCGTTGCAAATCTTTCTGTGTGCAGAAGAGGTCCAGCAGCATCTTTCAGTCCTGGCTCTTCGCCTGTCGGAGCAGAGTCCAATCATTTGTGCCCTGAAACCAGAGCAGCTGGCCAGCCTAGAGCAGGCATCAAGGATGTATTCAAATGCCCTTTGAGGTGGGAAAGCAAGGAGTGAGAGCAATACAGGTGGCACCGTTGCAAAGCTTACCATGTGCAGAAGAGGTCCAGCAGCACCTTTCATTCCTGGCCTTTTCCCTGTGGAAGCAGAATGCAATCATACGTGCACTGAAAACTGGGCAGCCGGACGGCCTGGAGCAGGCATCAAGGATGTATTCAAATGCACTTTGAGGTGGGAAAGCAAGGAGTGAGAGCAATACAGGTGGCACCGTTGCGAAGCTTACCATGTGCAGAAGAGGTCCAGCAGCACCTTTCATTCCTGGCCCTTTCCCGGTGGCAGCAGAGTGCAATCATTCGTGCACTGAAAACTGGGCAGCCGGACGGCCTGGTGCAGGCATCATGGATGTATTCAAATGTACTTTGAGGTGGGAAAGCAAGGAGTGAGAGCAATACAGGTAGCGCCGTTGCAAAGCTTACCGTATGCAGAAGAGATCCAGCAGCATGTTTCAGTCCTGGCTCTTCGCCTGTTTCAGGAGAGACCAATCATTTGTGCACTGAAAACTGGGCAGCCGGACGGCCTGGAGCAGGCATCAAGGATGTATTCAAATGCACTTTGAGGTGGGAAAGCAAGGGGTGAGAGCAATACAGGTGGCACCGTTGCAAATCTTTCTGTCTGCAGAAGAGATCCAGCAGCATGTTTCAGCCCTGGCTGTTTGCCTGTGGCAGCAGAGTCCAATCATTCGTGCACTGAAAACAGGGCAACCGGACAGCCTGGAGCTGGCATCTAGGATGTATTCAAATGCACTTTGAGGTGGGAAAGCAAGGAGTGAGAGCAATACAGGTGGCACTGTTGCGAAGCTTACCATGCGGAGAAGAGATCCAGCAGCACCTTTCATTCCTGGCCCTTTCCCTGTGGAAACAGAGTGCAATCATTCGTGCCCTGAAAACTGGGCAGCCGGACGGCCTGGAGCAGGCATCAAGGATGTATTCAAATGCCCTTTGAGGTGGGAAAGCAAGGAGTGAGAGCAATACAGGTGGCACCGTTGCAAAGCTTACCGTGTGCAGGACAGATCCAGCAGCATCTTTCAGTCCTGGCTCTTCGCCTGTGGGAGCAGAGTCCAATCATTCGTGCACTGAAAACTGGGCAGCCGGATGGCCTGGAGCAGGCAGCAAGGATGTATTCAAATGCCCTTTGAGGTGGGAAAGCAAGGAGTGAGAGCAATACAGGTAGCACCGTTGCAAAGCTTACCGTATGCAGAACAGATCCAGCAGCATGTTTCAGTCCTGGCTATTCGCCTGTGGCAGGAGAGACCAATCATTCGTGCACTGAAAACTGGGCAGCCGGACGGCCTGGAGTAGGCATCAAGGATGTAATCAAATGCACTTTGAGGTGGGAAACAAGGAGTGAGACCAATTCAGGTGGCACCGTTGCGAATCTTACCATGTGCACAAGAGGTCCGGCTGCACCTTTCATTCCTGGCCCTTTCCCTGTGGAAGCAGAGTGCAATCATTCGTGCACTGAAAACTGAGCAGCCGGACGGGCTGGAGCAGGCATCAAGGATGTATTCAAATGCCCTTTGAGGTGGGAAAGCAAGGAGTGAGAGCAATACAGGTGGCACCGTTGCAAAGCTTATCGTGTGCAGAACAGATCCATCAGCATCTTTCAGTCCTGGCTCTTCGCCTGTGGCAGCAGAGTGCAATCATTCGTGCACTGAAAACTGGTCAGCCGGACGGCCTGGAGCAGGCATCAAGGATGTATTCAAATGCCCTTTGAGGTGGGAAAGCAAGGAGTGAGAGCAATACAGGTGGCACCGTTTCGAGGCTTACCTTGTGTATAAGAGGTCCAGCAGCATCTTTCAGTCCTGGCTCTTCGCCTGTGGGAGCAGAGTAAAATCATTCGTGCACAGAAAACTGGGCAGCCGGACGGCCTGGAGCAGGCATCAAGGATGTATTCAAATGCCCTTTGAGGTGGGAAAGCAAGGAGTGAGAGCAATACAGGTGGCACCGTTGCAAAGCTTACCGTGTGCTGAACAGATCCAGCAGCATGTTCCAGCACTGGCTCTTCGCCTGTGGCAGCAGAGTCCAATCATTCGTGCACTGAAAACTGGGCAGCCTAACGGCCTGGAGCAGTCATCAAGGATGTATTCAAATGCCCTTTGAGGTGCGAAACAAGGAGTGGGAGCAATACATTTGGCACCGTTGTGAAGCTTACCATGTGGAGAAGAGATCCAGCAGCACCTTTCATTCCTGGCCCTTTCCCGGTGGCAGCAGAGAGCAATCATTCGTGCACTGACAACTGGGCAGCCGGACGGCCTGGAGCAGGCATCAAGGGGGTATTCAAATGCCCTTTGAGGTGGGAAAGCAAGGAGTGAGAGCAATACAGGTGGCACCGTTGCAAAACTTTCTGTGTGCAGAACAGATCCAGCAGCATCTTTCAGTCCTGGCTCTTCGCCTGTGGGAGCAGAGTCCAATCATTCGTGCACAGAAAACTGGGCAGCCGGACGGCCTGGAGCAGGCATCAAGGATGTATTCAAATGCCCTTTGAGGTGGGAAAGCAAGGACTGAGAGCAATACAGGTGGCACTGTTGCGAAGCATGCCATGTGTAGAAGAGGTCCAGCAGCACCATTCATTCCTGGCCCTTTCCCTGTGGCAGCAGAGAGCAATCATTCGTGCACTGACAACTGGGCAGCCGGATGGCCTGGAGCAGGCATCAAGGATGTATTCAAATGCCCTTTGAGGTGGGAAAGCAAGGAGTGAGAGCTATACAGGTGGCACCGTTGCAAAGCTTACCGTGTGCAGAACAGATCCAGCAGCATCTTTCAGTCCTGGCTCATCGCCTGTGGGAGCAGAGTCCAATCATTCGTGCACTGAAAACTGGGCAGCCGGACGGCCTGGAGCAGGCATCAAGGATGTATTCAAATGCCCTTTGAGGTGGGAAAGCAAGGAGTGAGAGCAATACAGGTGGCACCGTTGCGAGGCTTACATTGTGCATAAGAGGTCCAGCAGCATCTTTCAGTCCTGCCTCTTCGCCTGCCGGAGCAGAGTCCAATCATTTGTGCCCTGAAACCAGAGCAGCTGGCAAGCCTGGAGGAGGCATCAAGGATGTATTCAAATGTACTTTGAGGTGGGAAAGCAAGGAGTGAGAGCAATACAGGTGGCACCGTTGCAAAGCTTACCATGTGCAGAAGAGGTCCAGCAGCATCTTTCAGTCCTGGCCCTTTCCCTGTGGAAGCAGAGTGCAATTATTCGTGCACTGAAAACTGGGCAGCCGGACGGCCTGGAGCAGGCATCAAGGATGTATTCAAATGCACTTTGAGGTGGGAAAGCAAGGAGTGAGAGCAATACAGGTGGCACCGTTGCGAAGCTTACCATGTGCAGAAGAGGTCCAGCAGCACCTTTCATTCCTGGCCCTTTCCTTGGGGCAGCAGAGTGCAATCATTCGTGCACTGAAAAGTGGGCAGCCTAACAGCCTGGAGCAGGCATCTAGGATGTATTCAAATGCCCTTTGAGGTGGGAAAGCAAGGAGTGATAGCAATACAGGTGGCACCGTTGCAAAGCTTACCGTGTGCAGAACAGATCCAGCAGCATCTTTCAGTCCTGGCTCTTCGCCTGTGGGAGCAGAGTCCAATCATTCGTGCACTGAAAACTGGGCAGCCGGACGGCCTGGAGCAGGCATCAAGGATGTATTCAAATGCCCTTTGAGGTGGGAAAGCAAGGAGTGAGAGCAATACAGGTGGCACCGTTGCAAAGCTTACCGTATGCAGAAGAGATCCAGCAGCATGTTTCAGTCCTGGCTCTTCGCCTGTGGCAGGAGAGACCAATCATTCGTGCACTGAAAACTGGGCAGCCGGACGGCCTGGAGCAGGCATCAAGGATGTATTCAAATGCCCTTTGAGGTGGGAAAGCAAGGAGTGAGATCAATACAGGTGGCACCGTTGCGAAGCTTGCCGTGTGTAGAACAGATCCAGCAGCATGTTTCAGCAGTGGCTGTTTGCCTGTGGCAGCAGAGTCCAATCATTCGTGCACTGAAAACTGGGCAGCCGGACGGCCTGGAGCAGGCATCAAGGATATATTCAAATGCCCTTTGAGGTGGGAAAGCAAGGAGTGAGATCAATACAGGTGGCACCGTTGCGAAGCTTACCATGTGCAGAAGAGTTCCAGCAGCACCTTTCATTCCTGGCCCTTTCCCTGTGGCAGCAGAGTGCAATCATTCATGCACTGAAAACTGGGCAGCCGGACGGCCTGGATAAGGCATCTAGGATGTATTCAAATGCACTTTGAGGTGGGAAAGCAAGGTGTGAGAGCAATACAGGTGGCACTGTTACGAAGCTTACCATGTGGAGAAGAGATCCAGCAGCACCTTTCATTCCTGGCAGTTTCCCTGTGGCAGCAGAGTGCAATCATTCGTGCACTGAATACTGGGCAGCCGGACGGCCTGGAGCAGGCATCAAGGATGTATTCAAATGCACTTTGAGGTGGGAAAGCAAGGAGTGAGAGCAATACAGGTGGCACCGTTGCGAAGCTTGCCGTGTGTAGAACAGATCCAGCAGCATGTTTCAGCAGTGGCTGTTTGCCTGTGGCAGCAGAGTCCAATCATTCGTGCACTGAAACCAGAGCAGCTGGCCAGCCTGGAGCAGGCATCAAGGATGTATTCAAATGCACTTTGAGGTGGGAAAGCAAGGAGTGAGAGCAATACAGGTGGCACCGTTGCAAAGCTTACCATGTGCAGAAGAGGTCCAGCAGCACCTTTCATTCCTGGCCCTTTCCCTGTGGCAGCAGAGTCCAATCATTCGTGCACTGACAACTGGGCAGCCGGACGACCTGGAGCAGGCGTCTAGGATGTATTCAAATGCACTTTGAGGTGGGAAAGCAAGGTGTGAGACCAATACAGGTGGCACCGTTGCAAATCTTTCTGTGTACAGAAGAGGTCCAGCAGCATCTTTCATTCCTGGCTCTTCGCCTGTGGCAGCAGTGTCCAATCATTCGTGCACTGAAAACTGGGCAGCCGGACGGCCTGGAGCAGGCATCAAGGATGTATTCAAATGCCCATTGAGGTGGGAAAGCAAGGAGTGAGAGCAATACAGGTGGCACCGTTGCAAATCTTTCTGTGTGCAGAAGAGGTCCAGCAGCATCTTTCAGTCCTGGCTCTTCGCCTGTCGGAGCAGAGTCCAATCATTTGTGCCCTGAAACCAGAGCAGCTGGCCAGCCTAGAGCAGGCATCAAGGATGTATTCAAATGCCCTTTGAGGTGGGAAAGCAAGGAGTGATAGCAATACAGGTGGCACCGTTGCAAAGCTTACCGTGTGCAGAAGAGATCCAGCAGCATGTTTCAGTCCTGGCTCTTCGCCTGTTTCAGGAGAGACCAATCATTCGTGCACTGAAAACTGGGCAGCCGGACGGCCTGGAGCAGGCATCAAGGATGTATTCAAATGCACTTTGAGGTGGGAAAGCAAGGAGTGAGAGCAATACAGGTGGCACCGTTGCAAATCTTTCTGTGTGCAGAAGGGATCCAGCAGCATGTTTCAGCCCTGGCTGTTTGCCTGTGGCAGCAGAGTCCAATCATTCGTGCACTGAAAACTGGGCAGCCGGACGGCCTGGAGCAGGCATCAAGGATGTATTCAAATGCACTTTGAGGTGGGAAAGCAAGGTGTGAGAGCAATACAGGTGGCACTGTTGCGAAGCTTACCATGTGCAGAAGAGATCCAGCAGCACCTTTCATTCCTGGCCCTTTCCCTGTGGAAGCAGAGTGCAATCATTCGTGCACTGACAACTGGGCAGCCGGACGGCCTGGAGCAGGCATCAGGGATGTATTCAAATGCCCTTTGAGGTGGGATAGCAAGGTGTGAGAGCAATACAGGTGGCACCGTTTCAAAGCTTACCGTGTGCAGAACAGATCCAGCAGCATCTTTCAGTCCTGGCTCTTCGCCTGTGGGAGCAGAGTCCAATCATTCGTGCACTGAAAACTGGGCAGCCGGATGGCCTGGATCAGGCATCAGGGATGTATTCAAATGCCCTTTGAGGTGGGAAAGCAAGGAGTGAGAGCAATACAGGTAGCACCGTTGCAAAGCTTACCATGTGCAGAAGAGATCCAGCAGCATGTTTCAGTCCTGCCTCTTCGCCTGTGGCAGGAGAGACCAATATTTCGTGCACTGAAAACTGGGCAGCCGGACGGCCTGGAGCAGGCATCAAGGATGTATTCAAATGCCCTTTGAGGTGGGAAAGCAAGGAGTGAAAGCAATACAGGTGGCACCGTTGCAAAGCTTACCGTGTGCAGAACAGATCCAGCAGCATCTTTCAGTCCTGGCTCTTCGCCTGTGGCAGCAGAGTGCAATCATTCGTGCACTGAAAACTGGGCAGCCGGACGGCCTGGAGCAGGCATCAGGGATGTATTCAAATGCACTTTGAGGTGGGAAAGCAAGGTGTGAGAGCAATACAGGTGGCACTGTTGCGAAGCTTACCATGTGCAGAAGAGATCCAGCAGCACCTTTCATTCCTGGCCCTTTCCCTGTGGAAGCAGAGTGCAATCATTCGTGCACTGACAACTGGGCAGCCGGACGGCCTGGAGCAGGCATCAAGGATGTATTCAAATGCCCTTTGAGGTGGGAAAGCAAGGAGTGAGAGCAATACAGGTAGCACCGTTGCAAAGCTTACCATGTGCAGAAGAGATCCAGCAGCATGTTTCAGTCCTGGCTCTTCGCCTGTGGCAGGAGAGACCAATCTTTCGAGCACTGAAAACTGGGGAGCCGGACGGCCTGGAGCAGGCATCAAGGATGTATTCAAATGCCCTTTGAGGTGGGAAAGCAAGGAGTGAGAGCAATACAGGTGGCACCGTTGCAAAGCTTACCGTGTGCAGAACAGATCCAGCAGCATCTTTCAGTCCTGGCCCTTTCCCTGTGGCAGCAGAGTGCAATCATTCGTGCCCTGAAAACTGGGCAGCCGGACGGCCTGGAGCAGGCATCTAGGATGTATTCAAATGCACTTTGAGGTGGGAAAGCAAGGTGCGAGAGCAATACAGGTGGCACTGTTACGAAGCTTACCATGTGGAGAAGAGATCCAGCAGCACCTTTCATTCCTGGCCCTTTCCCTGTGGAAGCAGAGTGCAATCATTCGTGCACTGAAAACTGGGCAGCGAGACGGCCTGGAGCAGGCATCAAGGATGTATTCAAATGCCCTTTGAGGTGGGAAAGCAAAGAGTGAGAGCAATACAGGTGGCACCGTTGCGAAGCTTACCGTGTGCAGAAGAGGTCCAGCTGCACCTTTCATTCCTGGCCCTTTCCCTGTGGAAGCAGAGTGCAATCATTTGTGCACTGAAAACTGGGCAGCCGGACGGCCTGGAGCAGGCATCAAGGATGAATTCAAATGCCCTTTGAGGTGGGAAAGCAAGGAGTGAGAGCAATACAGGTGGCACCGTTGCGAAGCTTACCATGTGCAGAAGAGATCCAGCAGCATGTTTCAGTCCTGGCCCTTCGCCTGTGGCAGGAGAGTCCAATCATTCGTGCACTGAAAACTGGGCAACCGGACGGCCTGGAGCAGGCATCAAGGATGTATTCAAATGCACTTTGAGGTGGGAAAGCAAGGAGTGAGAGCAATACAGGTGGCACCGTTGCAAAGCTTACCATGTGCAGAAGAGGTCCAGCGGCACCTTTCATTCCTGGCCCTTTCCCTGTGGAAGCAGAGTCCAATCATTCGTGCACTGAAAACTGGGCAGCCGGACGGGCTGGAGCAGGCATCAAGGATGTATTCAAATGCACTTTGAGGTGGGAAAGCAAGGAGTGAGAGCAATACAGGTGGCACCGTTGCAAATCTTTCTTTGAGCAGAAGAGATCCAGCAGCATCTTTCAGCCCTGGCTGTTTGCCTGTGGCAGCAGAGTCCAATCATTCGTGCACTGAAAACTGGGCAGCCGGACGGCCTGGAGCAGGCATCAAGGATGTATTCAAATGCCCTTTGAGGTGGGAAAGCAAGGAGTGAGAGCAATACAGGTGGCACCGTTGCAAATCTTTCTGTGTGCAGAAGAGATCCAGCAGCATCTTTCAGTCCTGCCTCTTCGCCTGTGGGAGCAGCGTCCAATCATTCGTGCACTGAAAACTGGGCAGCCGGATGGCCTGGAGCAGGCATCAAGGATGTATTCAAATGCCCTTTGAGGTGGGAAAGCAAGTAGTGAGAGCAATACAGGTAGCACCGTTGCAAAGCTTACCATGTGCAGAAGAGATCCAGCAGCATGGTTCAGTCCTGGCTCTTCGCCTGTGGCAGGAGAGACCAATCTTTCGTGCACTGAAAACTGGGCAGCCGGACGGCCTGGAGCAGGCATCAAGGATGTATTCAAATGCCCTTTGAGGTGGGAAAGCAAGGAGTGAGAGCAATACAGGTGGCACCGTTGCGAAGCTTACCGTGTGCAGAACAGATCCAGCAGCATCTTTCAGTCCTGGCTCTTCGCCTGTGGCAGCACAGTCCAATCATTCGTGCACTGAAAACTGGGCAGCCGGACGTGCTGAAGCAGGCATCAAGGATGTATTCAAATGCCCTTTGAGGTGGGAAAGCAAGGAGTGAGAGCAATACAGGTGGCACCGTTGCGAGGCTTACATTGTGCATAAGAGGTCCAGCAGCATCTTTCAGTCCTGCCTCTTCGCCTGTCGGAGCAGAGTCCAATCATTTGTGCCCTGAAACCAGAGCAGCTGGCAAGCCTGGAGGAGGCATCAAGGATGTATTCAAATGTACTTTGAGGTGGGAAAGCAAGGAGTGAGAGCAATACAGGTGGCACCGTTGCAAAGCTTACCATGTGCAGAAGAGGTCCAGCAGCATCTTTCAGTCCTGGCCCTTTCCCTGTGGAAGCAGAGTGCAATTATTCGTGCACTGAAAACTGGGCAGCCGGACGGCCTGGAGCAGGCATCAAGGATGTATTCAAATGCACTTTGAGGTGGGAAAGCAAGGAGTGAGAGCAATACAGGTGGCACCGTTGCGAAGCTTACCATGTGCAGAAGAGGTCCAGCAGCACCTTTCATTCCTGGCCCTTTCCTTGGGGCAGCAGAGTGCAATCATTCGTGCACTGAAAAGTGAGCAGCTGGCCAGCCTGGAGCAGGCATCTAGGATGTATTCAAATGCCCTTTGAGGTGGGAAAGCAAGGAGTGATAGCAATACAGGTGGCACCGTTGCAAAGCTTACCGTGTGCAGAACAGATCCAGCAGCATCTTTCATTCCTGGCTCTTCGCCTGTGGGAGCAGAGTCCAATCATTCGTGCACTGAAAACTGGGCAGCCGGACGGCCTGGAGCAGGCATCAAGGATGTATTCAAATGCCCTTTGAGGTGGGAAAGCAAGGAGTGAGAGCAATACAGGTGGCACCGTTGCAAAGCTTACCGTATGCAGAAGAGATCCAGCAGCATGTTTCAGTCCTGGCTCTTCGCCTGTGGCAGGAGAGACCAATCATTCGTGCACTGAAAACTGGGCAACCGGACGGCCTGGAGCAGGCATCAAGGATGTATTCAAATGCCCTTTGAGGTGGGAAAGCAAGGAGTGAGATCAATACAGGTGGCACCGTTGCGAAGCTTGCCGTGTGTAGAACAGATCCAGCAGCATGTTTCAGCAGTGGCTGTTTGCCTGTGGCAGCAGAGTCCAATCATTCGTGCACTGAAAACTGGGCAGCCAGACGGCCTGGAGCAGGCATCAAGGATATATTCAAATGCCCTTTGAGGTGGGAAAGCAAGGAGTGAGAGCAATACAGGTGGCACCGTTGCAAAGCTTACCATGTGCAGAAGAGGTCCAGCAGCACCTTTCATTCCTGGCCCTTTCCCTGTGGCAGCAGAGTCCAATCATTCGTGCACTGACAACTGGGCAGCCGGAGGGCCTGGAGCAGGCGTCTAGGATGTATTCAAATGCACTTTGAGGTGGGAAAGCAAGGTGTGAGACCTATACAGGTGGCACCGTTGCAAATCTTTCTGTGTACAGAAGAGGTCCAGCAGCATCTTTCATTCCTGGCCCTTTCCCTGTGGCAGCAGAGTGCAATCATTCATGCACTGAAAACTGGGCAGCCGGACGGCCTGGAGCAGGCATCAAGGATGTATTCAAATGCACTTTGAGGTGGGAAAGCAAGGTGTGAGAGCAATACAGGTGGCACTGTTACGAAGCTTACCATGTGGAGAAGAGATCCAGCAGCACCTTTCATTCCTGGGAGTTTCCCTGTGGCAGCAGAGTGCAATCATTCGTGCACTGAATACTGGGCAGCCGGACGGCCTGGAGCAGGCATCAAGGATGTATTCAAATGCACTTTGAGGTGGGAAAGCAAGGAGTGAGAGCAATACAGGTGGCACCGTTGCGAAGCTTGCCGTGTGTAGAACAGATCCAGCAGCATGTTTCAGCAGTGGCTGTTTGCCTGTGGCAGCAGAGTCCAATCATTCGTGCACTGAAACCAGAGCAGCTGGCCAGCCTGGAGCAGGCATCAAGGATGTATTCAAATGCACTTTGAGGTGGGAAAGCAAGGAGTGAGAGCAATACAGGTGGCACCGTTGCAAAGCTTACCATGTGCAGAAGAGGTCCAGCAGCACCTTTCATTCCTGGCCCTTTCCCTGTGGCAGCAGAGTCCAATCATTCGTGCACTGACAACTGGGCAGCCGGACGGCCTGGAGCAGGCGTCTAGGATGTATTCAAATGCACTTTGAGGTGGGAAAGCAAGGTGTGAGACCTATACAGGTGGCACCGTTGCAAATCTTTCTGTGTACAGAAGAGGTCCAGCAGCATCTTTCATTCCTGGCTCTTCGCCTGTGGCAGCAGTGTCCAATCATTCGTGCACTGAAAACTGGGCAGCCGGACGGCCTGGAGCAGGCATCAAGGATGTATTCAAATGCCCATTGAGGTGGGAAAGCAAGGAGTGAGAGCAATACAGGTGGCACCGTTGCAAATCTTTCTGTGTGCAGAAGAGGTCCAGCAGCATCTTTCAGTCCTGGCTCTTCGCCTGTCGGAGCAGAGTCCAATCATTTGTGCCCTGAAACCAGAGCAGCAGGCCAGCCTAGAGCAGGCATCAAGGATGTATTCAAATGCCCTTTGAGGTGGGAAAGCAAGGAGTGATAGCAATACAGGTGGCACCGTTGCAAAGCTTACCGTGTGCAGAAGAGATCCAGCATCATGTTTCAGTCCTGGCTCTTCGCCTGTTTCAGGAGAGACCAATCATTCGTGCACTGAAAACTGGGCAGCCGGACGGCCTGGAGCAGGCATCAAGGATGTATTCAAATGCACTTTGAGGTGGGAAAGCAAGGAGTGAGAGCAATACAGGTGGCACCGTTGCAAATCTTTCTGTGTGTAGAAGAGATCCAGCAGCATGTTTCAGCCCTGGCTGTTTGCCTGTGGCAGCAGAGTCCAATCATTCGTGCACTGAAAACTGGGCAGCCGGACGGCCTGGAGCAGGCATCAGGGATGTATTCAAATGCACTTTGAGGTGGGAAAGCAAGGTGTGAGAGCAATACAGGTGGCACTGTTGCGAAGCTTACCATGTGCAGAAGAGATCCAGCAGCACCTTTCATTCCTGGCCCTTTCCCTGTGGAAGCAGAGTGCAATCATTCGTGCACTGACAACTGGGCAGCCGGACGGCCTGGAGCAGGCATCAGGGATGTATTCAAATGCCCTTTGAGGTGGGATAGCAAGGAGTGAGAGCAATACAGGTGGCACCGTTTCAAAGCTTACCGTGTGCAGAACAGATCCAGCAGCATCTTTCAGTCCTGGCTCTTCGCCTGTGGGAGCAGAGTCCAATCATTCGTGCACTGAAAACTGGGCAGCCGGATGGCCTGGATCAGGCATCAGGGATGTATTCAAATGCCCTTTGAGGTGGGAAAGCAAGGAGTGAGAGCAATACAGGTAGCACCGTTGCAAAGCTTACCATGTGCAGAAGAGATCCAGCAGCATGTTTCAGTCCTGCCTCTTCGCCTGTGGCAGGAGAGACCAATATTTCGTGCACTGAAAACTGGGCAGCCGGACGGCCTGGAGCAGGCATCAAGGATGTATTCAAATGCCCTTTGAGGTGGGAAAGCAAGGAGTGAAAGCAATACAGGTGGCACCGTTGCAAAGCTTACCGTGTGCAGAACAGATCCAGCAGCATCTTTCAGTCCTGGCTCTTCGCCTGTGGCAGCAGAGTGCAATCATTCGTGCACTGAAAACTGGGCAGCCGGACGGCCTGGAGCAGGCATCAGGGATGTATTCAAATGCACTTTGAGGTGGGAAAGCAAGGTGTGAGAGCAATACAGGTGGCACTGTTGCGAAGCTTACCATGTGCAGAAGAGATCCAGCAGCACCTTTCATTCCTGGCCCTTTCCCTGTGGAAGCAGAGTGCAATCATTCGTGCACTGACAACTGGGCAGCGAGACGGCCTGGAGCAGGCATCAAGGATGTATTCAAATGCCCTTTGAGGTGGGAAAGCAAAGAGTGAGAGCAATACAGGTGGCACCGTTGCGAAGCTTACCGTGTGCAGAAGAGGTCCAGCTGCACCTTTCATTCCTGGCCCTTTCCCTGTGGAAGCAGAGTGCAATCATTTGTGCACTGAAAACTGGGCAGCCGGACGGCCTGGAGCAGGCATCAAGGATGAATTCAAATGCCCTTTGAGGTGGGAAAGCAAGGAGTGAGAGCAATACAGGTGGCACCGTTGCGAAGCTTACCATGTGCAGAAGAGATCCAGCAGCATGTTTCAGTCCTGGCCCTTCGCCTGTGGCAGGAGAGTCCAATCATTCGTGCACTGAAAACTGGGCAACAGGACGGCCTGGAGCAGGCATCAAGGATGTATTCAAATGCACTTTGAGGTGGGAAAGCAAGGAGTGAGAGCAATACAGGTGGCACCGTTGCAAAGCTTACCATGTGCAGAAGAGGTCCAGCGGCACCTTTCATTCCTGGCCCTTTCCCTGTGGAAGCAGAGTCCAATCATTCGTGCACTGAAAACTGGGCAGCCGGACGGGCTGGAGCAGGCATCAAGGATGTATTCAAATGCACTTTGAGGTGGGAAAGCAAGGAATGAGAGCAATACAGGTGGCACCGTTGCAAATCTTTCTTTGAGCAGAAGAGATCCAGCAGCATCTTTCAGCCCTGGCTGTTTGCCTGTGGCAGCAGAGTCCAATCATTCGTGCACTGAAAACTGGGCAGCCGGACGGCCTGGAGCAGGCATCAAGGATGTATTCAAATGCACTTTGAGGTGGGAAAGCAAGGAGTGAGAGCAATACAGGTGGCACCGTTGCGAAGCTTACCATGTGCAGAAGAGGTCCAGCAGCACCTTTCATTCCAGGCCGTTTCCCAGTGGAAGCAGAGTGCAATCATTCGTGCACTGAAAACTGGGCAGCCGGACGGGCTGGAGCAGGCATAAAGGATGTATTCAAATGCCCTTTGAGGTGGGAAAGCAAGGAGTGAGAGCAATACAGGTGGCACCGTTGCAAATCTTTCTGTGTGCAGAAGAGATCCAGCAGCATCTTTCAGTCCTGCCTCTTCGCCTGTGGGAGCAGCGTCCAATCATTCGTGCACTGAAAACTGGGCAGCCGGATGGCCTGGAGCAGGCATCAAGGATGTATTCAAATGCCCTTTGAGGTGGGAAAGCAAGTAGTGAGAGCAATACAGGTAGCACCGTTGCAAAGCTTACCATGTGCAGAAGAGATCCAGCAGCATGGTTCAGTCCTGGCTCTTCGCCTGTGGCAGGAGAGACCAATCTTTCGTGCACTGAAAACTGGGCAGCCGGACGGCCTGGAGCAGGCATCAAGGATGTATTCAAATGCCCTTTGAGGTGGGAAAGCAAGGAGTGAGAGCAATACAGGTGGCACCGTTGCGAAGCTTACCGTGTGCAGAACAGATCCAGCAGCATCTTTCAGTCCTGGCTCTTCGCCTGTGGCAGCACAGTCCAATCATTCGTGCACTGAAAACTGGGCAGCCGGACGTGCTGAAGCAGGCATCAAGGATGTATTCAAATGCCCTTTGAGGTGTGAAAGCAAGGAGTGGGAGCAATACAGGTGGCACCGTTGCGAGGCTTACCTTGTGCATAAGAGGTCCAGCAGCATCTTTCAGTCCTGGCTCTTCGCCTGTCGGAGCAGAGTCCAATCATTTGTGCCCTGAAACCAGAGCAGCTGGCCAGCCTGGAGTAGGCATCAAGGATGTATTCAAATGCACTTTGAGGTGGGAAAGCAAGGAGTGAGAGCAATACAGGTGGCACCGTTGCGAAGCTTACCATGTGCAGAAGAGGTCCAGCAGCACCTTTCATTCCTGGTCCTTTCCCTGTGGCAGCAGAGTGCAATCATTCGTGCACAGAAAACTGGGCAGCCGGACGGCCTGGAGCAGGCATCAAGGATGTATTCAAATACCCTTTGAGGTGGGAAAGCAAGGAGTGAGAGCAATACAGGTGGCCCCGTTGCAAAGCTTTCTGTGTGCAGAAGAGATCCAGCAGCATGTTTTAGCACTGGCTATTTGCCTGTGGCAGCAGAGTCCAATCATTCGTGCACTGAAAACTGGGCAGCCGGACGGCCTGGAGCAGGCATCAAGGATGTATTCAAATGCCCTTTGAGGTGGGAAAGCAAGGAGTGAGATCAATACAGGTGGCACCTTTGCGAAGCATACCATGTGCAGAATAGATCCAGAAGCATCTTTCAGTCCTGGCTCTTCGCCTGTGGCAGCACAGTCCAATCATTCGTGCACAGAAAACTGGGCAGCCGGACGGCCTGGAGCAGGCATCAAGGATGTATTCAAATGCCCTTTGAGGTGGGAAAGCAAGGAGTGAGAGCAATACGGGCGGCACCGTTGCAAAGCTTACCGTGTGCTGAACAGATCCAGCAGCATGTTTCAGCACTGGCTCTTCGCCTGTGGCAGCAGAGTGCAATCATTCGTGCACTGAAACCTGGGCAGCCGGACGGCCTGGAGCAGGCATCAAGGATGTATTCAAATGCCCTTTGAGGTGGGAAAGCAAGGAGTGAGAGCAATACAGGTGGCACCGTTGCGAGGCTTACCTTGTGCATAAGAGGTCCAGCAGCATCTTTCAGTCCTGGCTCTTCGCCTGTGGGAGCAGAGTCCGATCATTTGTGCCCTGAAACCAGAGCAGCTGGCCAGCCTGGAGCAGGCATCAAGGATGTATTCAAATGCACTTTGAGGTGGGAAAGCAAGGAGTGAGAGCAATACAGGTGGCACTGTTGCGAAGCTTACCATGTGGAGAAGAGATCCAGCAGCACCTTTCATTCCTGGCCCTTTCCCTGTGGAAGCAGAGTGCAATCATTCGTGCACTGACAACTGGGCAGCCGGACGGCCTGGAGCAGGCATCAGGGATGTATTCAAATGCCCTTTGAGGTGGGAAAGCAAGGAGTGAGAGCAATACAGGTGGCACCGTTTCAAAGCTTACCGTGTGTAGAACAGATCCAGAAGCGTCTTTCAGTCCTGGCTCTTCGCCTGTGGGAGCAGAGTCCAATCATTCGTGCACTGAAAACTGGGCAGTCGGATGGCCTGGAGCAGGCATCAAGGATGTATTCAAATGCCCTTTGAGGTGGGAAAGCAAGGAGTGAGAGCAATACAGGTGGCACCGTTGCGAAGCTTACCATGTGCAGAAGAGATCCAGCAGCATGGTTCAGTCCTGGCTCTTCGCCTGTGGCAGGAGAGACCAATCTTTCGTGCACTGAAAACTGGGCAGCCGGACGGCCTGGAGCAGGCATCAAGGATGTATTCAAATGCCCTTTGAGGTGGGAAAGCAAGGAGTGAGAGCAATACAGGTGGCACCGTTGCAAAGCTTACCGTGTGCAGAACAGATCCAGCAGCATCTTTCAGTCCTGGCTCTTCGCCTGTGGGAGCAGAGTTCAATCATTCGTGCACTGAAAACTCGGCAGCCGGACGGCCTGGAGCAGGCATCAGGGATGTATTCAAATGCACTTTGAGGTGGGAAAGCATGGAATGAGAGCAATACAGGTGTCACCGTTGCGAGGCTTACCTTGTGCAGAAGAGGTCCAGCAGCATCTTTCAGTCCTGGCTCTTCGCCTGTGGGAGCAGAGTCCAATCATTCGTGCACTGAAAACTGGGCAGCCGGACGGCCTGGACCAGGCATCAAGGATGTAATCAAATGCCCTTTGAGGTGGGAAAGCAAGGAGTGAGAGCAATACAGGTGGCACCGTTGCGAAGCTTACCGTATGCAGAAGAGATCCAGCAGCATGTTTCAGTCCTGGCTCTTCGCCTGTGGCAGCAGAGTCCAATCATTCGTGCACTGAAACCTGGGCAGCCGAACGGGCTGGAGCAGGCATCAAGGATGTATTCAAATGCACTTTGAGGTGGGAAAGCAAGGAGTGAGAGCAATACAGGTAGCACCGTTGCATATCTTTCTGTGTGCAGAAGAGGTCCAGCAGCATCTTTCATTCCTGGCTCTTCGCCTGTGGAAGCAGTGTCCAATCATTCGTGCACTGAAAACTGGGCAGCCGGACGGCCTGGAGCAGGCATCAAGGATGTATTCAAATGCCCATTGAGGTGGGAAAGCAAGGAGTGAGAGCAATACAGGTGGCACCGTTGCGAGGCTTACCTTGTGCATAAGAGGTCCAGCAGCATGTTTCAGCAGTGGCTGTTTTCCTGTGGCAGCAGAGTCCAATCATTCGTGCACTGAAAACTGGGCAGCCGGACGGCCTGGAGCAGGCATCAAGGATGTATTCAAATGCACTTTGAGGTGGGAAAGCAAGGAGTGAGAGCAATACAGGTGGCGCCATTGCGAAGCTTACCATGTGGAGAAGAGATCCAGCAGCATCTTTCATTCCTGGGTCTTCGCCTGTGGGAGCAGATTTCAATAATTCGTGCACTGAAAACTGGGCAGCCGGACGGCCTGGAGCAGGCATCAGGGATGTATTCAAATGCACTTTGAGGTGGGAAAGCAAGGAATGAGAGCAATACAGGTGGCACCGTTGCTAGGCTTGCCTTGTGCAGAAGAGGTCCAGCAGCATCTTTCATTCCTGGCCCTTTCCCTGTGGCAGCAGAGTGCAATCATTCGTGCACTGAAAACTGGGCAGCCGGACGGGCTGGAGCAGGCATCAAGGATGTATTCAAATGCCCTTTGAGGTGGGAAAGCAAGGAGTGAGAGCAATACACGTGGCACCGTTGCGAAGCTTACCATGTGCAGAAGAGGTGCAGAAGCACCTTTCATTCCTGGCCCTTTCCCTGTGGCAGCAGGGTGCAATCATTCGTGCACTGAAAACTGGGCAGCCGGACGGCCTCGGGCAGGCATCTAGGATGTATTCAAATGCCCTTTGAGGTGGGAAAGCAAGGAGTGAGAGCAATACAGGTGGCACTGTTGCGAAGCTTACCATGTGGAGAAGAGTTCCAGCAGCACCTTTCATTCCTGGCCCTTTCCCTGTGGAATCAGAGTGCAATCATTCGTGCACTGAAAACTGGGCAGCCGGACGGCCTGGAGCAGGCATCAAGGATGTATTCAAATGCCCTTTGAGGTGGGAAAGCAAGGAGTGAGAGCAATACAGGTGGCACCGTTGCAAAGCTTACCGTATGCAGAACAGATCCAGCAGCATCTTTCCGTCCTGGCTCTTCCCCTGTGGGAGCAGAGTCCAATCATTCGTGCACTGAAAACTGGGCAGCCGGATGGCCTGGAGCAGGCATCAAGGATGTATTCAAATGACCTTTGAGGTGGGAAAGCAAGGAGTGAGAGCAATACAGGTAGCACCGTTGCAAAGCTTACCATATGCAGAAGAGACCCAGCAGCATGTTTCAGTCCTGGCTCTTCGCCTGTGGCAGGAGAGACCAATCATTCGAGCACTGAAACCTGGGCAGCCGGATGGCCTGGAGCAGGCATCAAGGATGTATTCAAATGCCCTTTGAGGTTGGAAAGCAAGGAGTGAGAGCAATACACGTGGCACCGTTGCGAGGCTTACCTTGTGCATAAGAGGTCCAGCAGCATCTTTCAGTCCTGGCTCTTCGCCTGTCGGAACAGAGTCCAATCATTTGTGCCCTGAAACCAGAGCAGCTGGCCAGCCTGGAGCAGGCATCAAGGATGTATTCAAAAGCCCTTTGAGGTGGGAAAGCAAGGAGTGTGAGCAATACAGGTAGCACCGTTGCAAAGCTTACCGTATGCAGAATAGGTCCAGAAGCATGTTTCATTTCTGGCTATTCGCCTGTGGCAGCACAGTCCAATCCTTCGTACAGTGAAAACTGGGCAGCCGGATGGCCTGGAGCAGGCATCAAGGATGTATTCAAATGCACTTTGAGGTGGGAAAGCAAGGAGTGAGAGCAATACAGGTGGCACTGTTGCGAAGCTTACCATGTGGAGAAGAGATCCAGCAGCACCTTTCATTCCTGGCCCTTTCCCTGTGGCGGCAGAGTGCAATCATTCGTGCACTGAAAACTGGGCAGCCGGACGGCCTGGAGCAGGCATCACGAATGTATTCAAATGCAATTTGAGGTGGGAAAGCAAGGTGTGAGAGCAATACAGGTGGCACTGTTGCGAAGCTTACCATGTGGAGAAGAGATCCAGCAGCACCTTTCATTCCTGGCCCTTTCCCTGTGGAAGCATATTGCAATCATTCGTGCACTGAAAACTGGGCAGCCTGAAGGCCTGGAGCAGGCATCAAGGATGTATTCAAATGCCCTTTGAGGTGGGAAAGCAAGGAGTGAGAGCAATACACGTGGCACCGTTGCGAAGCTTACCATGTGCAGAAGAGGTCCAGCAGCACGTTTCATGCCTGGCCGTTTCCCTGTGGCAGCAGAGAGCAATCATTCCTGCACTGACAATTGGCCAGCCGGACGGCCTGGAGCAGGCATCTAGGATGTGTTCAAATGCACTTTGAGGTGGGAAAGCAAGGTGTGAGAGCAATACAGGTGGTACTGTTGCGAAGCTTACCATGTGGAGAAGAGATCCAGCAGCACCTTTCATTCCTGGCCCTTTCCCTGTGGAAGCAGAGTGCAATCATTCGTGCACTGAAAACTGGGCAGCCGGACGGCCTGGAGCAGGCATCAAGGATGTATTCAAATGCCCTTTGAGGTGGGAAAGCAAGGAGAGAGAGCAATACAGGTGGCACCGTTGCAAAGCTTACCGTGTGCAGAACAGATCCAGCAGCATCTTTCAGTCCTGGCTCTTCGCCTGTGGGAGCAGAGTCCAATCATTCGTGCACTGAAAACTGGGCAGCCGGATGGCCTGGAGCAGGCATCAAGGATGTATTCAAATGCCCTTTGAGGTGGGAAAGCAAGGAGTGAGAGCAATACAGGTAGCACCGTTGCAAAGCTTACCGTATGCAGAAGAGATCCAGCAGCATGTTTCAGTCCTGGCTCTTCGCCTGCGGCAGGAGAGACCAATCATTCGTGCACTGAAAACTGGGCAGCCGGACGGCCTGGAGCAGGCATCAAGGATGTACTCAAATGCCCTTTGAGGTGGGAAAGCAAGGAGTGAGAGCAATACAGGTGGCACCGTTGCAAAGCTTACCGTGTGCAGAACAGATCCAGCAGCATCTTTCAGTCCTGGCTCTTCACCTGTGGCAGCACAGTCCAATCACTCGTGCACTGAATACTGGGCAGCCGGACGGCCTAGAGCATGCATCAACGATGTATTCAAATGCACTTTGAGGTGGGAAAGCAAGGAGTGAGAGCAATACAGGTGGCAACGTTGCAAATATTTCTGTGTGCAGAAGAGGTCCAGCAGCATGTTTCAGCCCTGGCTGTTTGCCTGTGGCAGCAGAGTCCAATCATTCGTGCACTGAAAACTGGGCAGCCGGACGGCCTGGAGCAGGCATCAAGGATGTATTCAAATGCACTTTGAGGTGGGAAAGCAAGGAGTGAGAGCAATACAGGTGGCACCGTTGCAAAGCTTACCGTGTGCAGAACAGATCCAGCAGCATCTTTCAGTCCTGGCTCTTCGCCTGTGGGAGCAGAGTTCAATCATTCGTGCACTGAAAACTCGGCAGCCGGACGGCCTGGAGCAGGCATCAGGGATGTATTCAAATGCACTTTGAGGTGGGAAAGCATGGAATGAGAGCAATACAGGTGTCACCGTTGCGAGGCTTACCTTGCGCAGAAGAGGTCCAGCAGCATCTTTCAGTCCTGGCTCTTCGCCTGTGGGAGCAGAGTCCAATCATTCGTGCACTGAAAACTGGGCAGCCGGACGGCCTGGACCAGGCATCAAGGATGTAATCAAATGCCCTTTGAGGTGGGAAAGCAAGGAGTGAGAGCAATACAGGTGGCACCGTTGCGAAGCTTACCGTATGCAGAAGAGATCCAGCAGCATGTTTCAGTCCTGGCTCTTCGCCTGTGGCAGCAGAGTCCAATCATTCGTGCACTGAAACCTGGGCAGCCGAACGGGCTGGAGCAGGCATCAAGGATGTATTCAAATGCACTTTGAGGTGGGAAAGCAAGGAGTGAGAGCAATACAGGTAGCACCGTTGCATATCTTTCTGTGTGCAGAAGAGGTCCAGCAGCATCTTTCATTCCTGGCTCTTCGCCTGTGGAAGCAGTGTCCAATCATTCGTGCACTGAAAACTGGGCAGCCGGACGGCCTGGAGCAGGCATCAAGGATGTATTCAAATGCCCATTGAGGTGGGAAAGCAAGGAGTGAGAGCAATACAGGTGGCACCGTTGCGAGGCTTACCTTGTGCATAAGAGGTCCAGCAGCATGTTTCAGCAGTGGCTGTTTTCCTGTGGCAGCAGAGTCCAATCATTCGTGCACTGAAAACTGGGCAGCCGGACGGCCTGGAGCAGGCATCAAGGATGTATTCAAATGCACTTTGAGGTGGGAAAGCAAGGAGTGAGAGCAATACAGGTGGCGCCATTGCGAAGCTTACCATGTGGAGAAGAGATCCAGCAGCATCTTTCATTCCTGGGTCTTCGCCTGTGGGAGCAGATTTCAATAATTCGTGCACTGAAAACTGGGCAGCCGGACGGCCTGGAGCAGGCATCAGGGATGTATTCAAATGCACTTTGAGGTGGGAAAGCAAGGAATGAGAGCAATACAGGTGGCACCGTTGCTAGGCTTGCCTTGTGCAGAAGAGGTCCAGCAGCATCTTTCATTCCTGGCCCTTTCCCTGAGGCAGCAGAGTGCAATCATTCGTGCACTGAAAACTGGGCAGCCGGACGGGCTGGAGCAGGCATCAAGGATGTATTCAAATGCCCTTTGAGGTGGGAAAGCAAGGAGTGAGAGCAATACACGTGGCACCGTTGCGAAGCTTACCATGTGCAGAAGAGGTGCAGAAGCACCTTTCATTCCTGGCCCTTTCCCTGTGGCAGCAGGGTGCAATCATTCGTGCACTGAAAACTGGGCAGCCGGACGGCCTCGGGCAGGCATCTAGGATGTATTCAAATGCCCTTTGAGGTGGGAAAGCAAGGAGTGAGAGCAATACAGGTGGCACTGTTGCGAAGCTTACCATGTGGAGAAGAGTTCCAGCAGCACCTTTCATTCCTGGCCCTTTCCCTGTGGAATCAGAGTGCAATCATTCGTGCACTGAAAACTGGGCAGCCGGACGGCCTGGAGCAGGCATCAAGGATGTATTCAAATGCCCTTTGAGGTGGGAAAGCAAGGAGTGAGAGCAATACAGGTGGCACCGTTGCAAAGCTTACCGTATGCAGAACAGATCCAGCAGCATCTTTCCGTCCTGGCTCTTCCCCTGTGGGAGCAGAGTCCAATCATTCGTGCACTGAAAACTGGGCAGCCGGATGGCCTGGAGCAGGCATCAAGGATGTATTCAAATGACCTTTGAGGTGGGAAAGCAAGGAGTGAGAGCAATACAGGTAGCACCGTTGCAAAGCTTACCATATGCAGAAGAGACCCAGCAGCATGTTTCAGTCCTGGCTCTTCGCCTGTGGCAGGAGAGACCAATCATTCGAGCACTGAAACCTGGGCAGCCGGATGGCCTGGAGCAGGCATCAAGGATGTATTCAAATGCCCTTTGAGGTTGGAAAGCAAGGAGTGAGAGCAATACACGTGGCACCGTTGCGAGGCTTACCTTGTGCATAAGAGGTCCAGCAGCATCTTTCAGTCCTGGCTCTTCGCCTGTCGGAACAGAGTCCAATCATTTGTGCCCTGAAACCAGAGCAGCTGGCCAGCCTGGAGCAGGCATCAAGGATGTATTCAAAAGCCCTTTGAGGTGGGAAAGCAAGGAGTGTGAGCAATACAGGTAGCACCGTTGCAAAGCTTACCGTATGCAGAATAGGTCCAGAAGCATGTTTCATTTCTGGCTATTCGCCTGTGGCAGCACAGTCCAATCCTTCGTACAGTGAAAACTGGGCAGCCGGATGGCCTGGAGCAGGCATCAAGGATGTATTCAAATGCACTTTGAGGTGGGAAAGCAAGGAGTGAGAGCAATACAGGTGGCACTGTTGCGAAGCTTACCATGTGGAGAAGAGATCCAGCAGCACCTTTCATTCCTGGCCCTTTCCCTGTGGCGGCAGAGTGCAATCATTCGTGCACTGAAAACTGGGCAGCCGGACGGCCTGGAGCAGGCATCACGAATGTATTCAAATGCAATTTGAGGTGGGAAAGCAAGGTGTGAGAGCAATACAGGTGGCACTGTTGCGAAGCTTACCATGTGGAGAAGAGATCCAGCAGCACCTTTCATTCCTGGCCCTTTCCCTGTGGAAGCATATTGCAATCATTCGTGCACTGAAAACTGGGCAGCCTGAAGGCCTGGAGCAGGCATCAAGGATGTATTCAAATGCACTCTGAGGTGCAAAACAAGGAGTGAGAGCAATACAGATGGCACCGTTGCGAAGCTTACCATGTGCAGAAGAGGTCCAGCAGCACGTTTCATGCCTGGCCGTTTCCCTGTGGCAGCAGAGAGCAATCATTCCTGCACTGACAATTGGCCAGCCGGACGGCCTGGAGCAGGCATCTAGGATGTGTTCAAATGCACTTTGAGGTGGGAAAGCAAGGTGTGAGAGCAATACAGGTGGTACTGTTGCGAAGCTTACCATGTGGAGAAGAGATCCAGCAGCACCTTTCATTCCTGGCCCTTTCCCTGTGGAAGCAGAGTGCAATCATTCGTGCACTGAAAACTGGGCAGCCGGACGGCCTGGAGCAGGCATCAAGGATGTATTCAAATGCCCTTTGAGGTGGGAAAGCAAGGAGAGAGAGCAATACAGGTGGCACCGTTGCAAAGCTTACCGTGTGCAGAACAGATCCAGCAGCATCTTTCAGTCCTGGCTCTTCGCCTGTGGGAGCAGAGTCCAATCATTCGTGCACTGAAAACTGGGCAGCCGGATGGCCTGGAGCAGGCATCAAGGATGTATTCAAATGCCCTTTGAGGTGGGAAAGCAAGGAGTGAGAGCAATACAGGTAGCACCGTTGCAAAGCTTACCGTATGCAGAAGAGATCCAGCAGCATGTTTCAGTCCTGGCTCTTCGCCTGCGGCAGGAGAGACCAATCATTCGTGCACTGAAAACTGGGCAGCCGGACGGCCTGGAGCAGGCATCAAGGATGTACTCAAATGCCCTTTGAGGTGGGAAAGCAAGGAGTGAGAGCAATACAGGTGGCACCGTTGCAAAGCTTACCGTGTGCAGAACAGATCCAGCAGCATCTTTCAGTCCTGGCTCTTCACCTGTGGCAGCACAGTCCAATCACTCGTGCACTGAATACTGGGCAGCCGGACGGCCTAGAGCATGCATCAACGATGTATTCAAATGCACTTTGAGGTGGGAAAGCAAGGAGTGAGAGCAATACAGGTGGCAACGTTGCAAATATTTCTGTGTGCAGAAGAGGTCCAGCAGCATGTTTCAGCCCTGGCTGTTTGCCTGTGGCAGCAGAGTCCAATCATTCGTGCACTGAAAACTGGGCAGCCGGACGGCCTGGAGCAGGCATCAAGGATGTATTCAAATGCACTTTGAGGTGGGAAAGCAAGGAGTGAGAGCAATAGAGGTGGCACCATTGCGAAGCTTACCATGTGGAGAAGAGATCCAGCAGCATCTTTCATTCCTGGCTCTTCGCCTGTGGGAGCAGAGTTCAATCATTCGTGCACTGAAAACTGGGCAGCCGGACGGCCTGGAGCAGGCATCAGGGATGTATTCAAATGCACTTTGAGGTGGGAAAGCAAGGAATGAGAGCAATACAGGTGGCACCGTTGCGAGGCTTTCCTTGTGCAGAAGAGGTCCATCAGCATCTTTCAGTCCTGGCTCTTCGCCTGTGGGAGCAGAGTCTAATCATTCATGCAGAGAAAACTGGGCAGCCGGACGGCCTGGAGCAGGCATCAAGGATGTAATCAAATGCACTTTGAGGTGGGAAACAAGGAGTGAGACCAATTCAGGTGGCACAGATGCGAAGCTTACCATGTGCAGAAGAGGTCCAGCTGCACCTTTCATTCCTGGCCCTTTCCCTGTGGAAGCAGAGTGCAATCATTCGTGCACTGAAAACTGGGCAGCCGCACGGCCTGGAGCAGGCATCAAGGATGTATTCAAATGCACTTTGAGGTGGGAAAGCAAGGAGTGAGAGCAATACAGGTGGCACCGTTGCAAATCTTTCTGTGTGCAGAAGAGGTCCAGCAGCATCTTTCAGTCCTGGCTCTTCGCCTGTGGGAGCAGAGTCCAATCATTTGTGCCCTGAAACCAGAGCAGCTGGCCAGCCTGGAGCAGGCATCAAGGATGTATTCAAATGCACTTTGAGGTGGGAAAGCAAGGAGTGAGAGCAATACAGGTGGCACTGTTTCAAAGCTTACCATGTGCAGAAGAGGTCCAGCAGCACCTTTCATTCCCGGCCCTTTCCCTGTGGCAGCAGAGTGCAATCATTCGTGCACTGAAAACTGGGCAGCCGGACGGCCTGGAGCAGGCATCATGGATGTATTCAAATGCCCTTTGAGGTGGGAAAGCAAGGAGTGAGAGCAATACAGGTGGCACCGTTGCAAAGCTTGCCGTATGCAGAAGAGATCCAGCAGCATGTTTTAGCACTGGCTGTTTGCCTGTGGCAAGAGAGACCAATCATTCGTGTACTGAAAACTGGGCAGCCGGACGGCCTGGAGCAGGCATCAAGGATGTATTCAAATGCTCTTTGAGGTGGGAAAGCAAGGAGTGAGAGCTATACAGGTGGCACCGTTGCAAACCTTGCCGTGTGCAGAACAGATCCAGCAGCATCTTTCAGTCCTGGCTCTTCGCCTGTGGCAGCACAGTCCAATCATTCGTGCACTGAAAACTGGGCAGCCGGACGGCCTGGAGCAGGCATCAAGGATGTATTCAAATGCCCATTGAGGTGGGAAAGCAAGGAGTGAGAGCAATACAGGTGGCACCGTTGCGAGGCTTACCTTGTGCAGAAGAGGTCCAGCAGCATCTTTCAGTCCTGCCTCTTCGCCTGTCGGAGCAGAGTCCAATCATTTGTGCCCTGAAACCAGAGCAGCTGGCAAGCCTAGAGCAGGCATCAAGGATGTATTCAAATGCACTTTGAGGTGGGAAAGCAAGGAGTGAGAGCAATAGAGGTGGCACCCTTGTGAAGCTTACCATGTGCAGAAGAGATCCAGCAGCACCTTTCATTCCTGGCCCTTTCCCTGTGGAAGCAGAGTGCAATCATTCGTGCACTGAATACTGGGCAGCCGGACGGCCTGGAGCAGGCATCAAGGATGTATTCAAATGCCCTTTGAGGTGGGAAAGCAAGGAGTGAGAGCAATATAGGCGGCACCGTTGCAAATCTTTCTGCGTGCAGAAGAGATCCAGCAGCATGTTTCAGCCCTGGCTGTTTGCCTGTGGCAGCAGAGTCCAATCATTCGTGCACTGAAAACTGGGCAACCGGACGGCATGGAGCAGGCATCAGGGATGTATTCAAATGCACTTTGAGGTGGGAAAGCAAGGAGTGAGAGCAATAGAGGTGGCACCTTTGCGAAGCTTACCCTGTGCAGAAGAGATCCAGCAGCATCTTTCAGTCCTGGCTCTTCGCCTGTGGCAGCAGACTGCAATCTTTCGTGCAGTGAAAACTGGGCAGCCGGACTGCCTGGAGCAGGCATCAAGGATGTATTCAAATGCCCATTGAGGTGGGAAAGCAAGGAGTGAGAGCAATACAGGTGGCAACGTTGCAAATCTTTCTGTGTGCAGAAGAGGTCCAGCAGCATCTTTCAGTCCTGGCTCTTCCCCTGTGGGAGCAGAGTCCAATCATTTCTGCCCTGAAACCAGAGCAGCTGGCCAGCCTGGAGCAGGCATCAAGGATGTATTCAAATGCACTTTGAGGTGGGAAAGCAAGGAGTGAGAGCAATACAGGTAGCACCGTTGCAAAGCTTACAGTATGCAGAAGAGATCCAGCAGCATGTTTCAGTCCTGGCTCTTCGCCTGTGGGAGGAGAGAAAAATCATTCGTGCACTGAAAACTGGGCAGCCGGACGGCCTGGAGCAGGCATCAAGGATGTATTCAAATGCCCTTTGAGGTGGGAAAGCAAGGAGTGAGAGCTATACAGGTGGCACCGTTGCAAAGCTTACCGTGTGCAGAACAGATCCAGCAGCATCTTTCAGTCCTGGCTCTCTGCCTGTGGCAGCATAGTCCAATCATTCGTGCCCTGAAAACTGGGCAGCCGGACGGGCTGGAGCAGGCATCAAGGATGTATTCAAATGCCCTTTGAGGTGGGAAAGCAAGGAGTGAGAGCAATACAGGTGGCACCGTTGCGAGGCTTACCTTGTGCATAAGAGGTCCAGCAGCACCTTTCATTCCTGGCCCTTTCCCTGTGGAAGCAGAGAGCAATCACTCGTGCACTGAATACTGGGCAGCCGGACGGCCTGGAGCAGGCATCAAGGATGTATTCAAATGCCCTTTGAGGTGGGAAAGCAAGGAGTGAGAGCAATACAGGTGGCACGGTTGCGAAGCTTACCGTGTGTAGAACAGATCCAGCAGCATGTTTCAGCAGGGGCTCTTTGCTTGTGGCAGCAGAGTCCAATCATTCGTGCACTGAAAACTGGGCAGATGGACGGCCTGGAGCAGGCATCAAGGATGTATTCAAATGCACTTTGAGGTGGGAAAGCAAGGAGTGAGAGCAATACAGATGGCACCATTGCGAAGCTTACCATGTGGAGAAGAGATCCAGCAGCATCTTTCATTCCTGGCTCTTCGCCTGTGGGAGCAGAGTTCAATCATTCGTGCACTGAAAACTGGGCAGCCGGACGGCCTGGAGCAGGCGTCAGGGATGTATTCAAATGCACTTTGAGGTGGGAAAGCAAGGAATGAGAGCAATACAGGTGGCACCGTTGCGAGGCTTACATTGTGCAGAAGAGGTCCAGCACCATCTTTCAGTCCTGGCTCTTCGCCTGTGGGAGCAGAGTCCAATCATTCGTGCACAGAAAACTGGGCAGCCGGACGGCCTGGAGCAGGCATCAAGGATTTAATCAAATGCCCTTTGAGGTGGGAAACAAGGAGTGAGACCAATTCAGGTGGCACCGTTGCGAAGCTTACCATGTGCAGAAGAGGTCCAGCTGCACCTTTCATTCCTGGCCTTTTCCCTTTGGAAGCACAGTCCAATCATTCGTGCACTGAAAACTGGGCAGCCGGACGGCCTGGAGCAGGCATCAAGGATGAATTCAAATGCCCTTTGAGGTGGGAAAGCAAGGAATGAGAGCAATACAGGTGGCACCGTTGCGAAGCTTACCATGTGCAGAAGAGATCCAGCATCATGTTTCAGTCCTGGCTCTTCGCATGTGGCAGGAGAGTCCAATCATTCGTGCACTGAATACTGGGCAGTCGGACGGCCTGGAGCAGGCATCAAGGATGTATTCAAATGCACTTTGAGGTGGGAAAGCAAGGAGTGAGAGCAATACAGGTGGCACCGTTGCAAATCTCGCCGTGTGCAGAACAGATCCAGCAGCATGTTTCAGCAGTGGCTGTTTGCCTGTGGCAGCAGAGTCCAATCATTCGTGCACTGAAAACTGGGCAGCCGGACAGCCTGGAGCAGGAATCAAGGATGTATTCAAATACACTTTGAGGTGGGAAAGCAAGGAGTGAGAGCAATACAGGTGGCACCTTTGCGAAGCTTACCATGTGCAGAATAGATCCAGAAGCATCTTTCATTCCTGGCTCTTCGCCTGTGGCAGCACAGTCCAATCATTCGTGCACTGAAAACTGGGCAGCCGGACTGGCTGGAGCAGGCATCAAGGATGTATTCAAATGCACTTTGAGGTGGGAAAGCAAGGAGTGAGAGCAACACAGGTGGCACCATTGCGAAGCTTACCATGTGGAGAAGAGATCCAGCAGCACCTTTCATTCCTGGCCCTTTCCCTGTGGGAGCAGAGTGCAATCATTCGTGCACAAAAAACTGGGCAGCCGGACGGCCTGGAGCAGGCATCAAGGATGTAATCAAATGCCCATTGAGGTGGGAAACAAGGAGTGAGAGCAATTCAGGTGGCACCGTTGCAAAGCTTACCATGTGCAGAAGAGGTCCAGGTGCACCTTTCATTCCTGGCCCTTTCCCTGTGGAAGCAGAGTGCAATCATTCGTGCACCGAAAACTGGGCAGCCGGACGGCCTGCAGCAGGCATCAAGGATGAATTCAAATGCCCTTTGAGGTGGGAAAGCAAGGAGTGAGAGAAATACAGGTGGCACCGTTGCGAAGCTTACCGTATGCAGAAGAGATCCAGCAGCATGTTTCAGTCCTGGCTCTTCGCCTGTGGCAGGAGAGTCCAATCATTCGTGCACTGAAAACTGGGCAGCTGGCCAGCCAGGAGAAGGCATCAAGGATGTATTCAAATGCACTTTGAGGTGGGAAAGCAAGGAGTGAGAGCAATACAGGTGGCACCGTTGCGAAGCTTATCATGTACAGAAGAGATCCAGCAGCATGTTTCAGTCCTGGCTCTTCGCCTGTGGCAGGAGAGTCCAATCATTCGTGCACTGAAACCTGGGCAGCTGGCCAGCCAGGAGCAGGCATCAAGGATGTATTCAAATGCACTTTGAGGTGGGAAAGCAAGGAGTGAGAGCAATACAGGTGGCACCGTTGCAAATCTTTCTGTGTACAGAAGAGGTCCAGCAGCATCTTTCATTCCTGTCTCTTCGCCTGTGGCAGCAGTGTCCAATCATTCGTGCACAGAAAACTGGGCAGCCGGACGGCCTGGAGCAGGCATCAAGGATGTATTCAAATGCCCATTGAGGTGGGAAAGCAAGGAGTGAGAGCAATACAGGTGGCACCGTTGCAAATCTTTCTGTGTGCAGAAGAGGTCCAACAGCATCTTTCAGTCCTGGCTCTTCGCCTGTCGGAGCAGAGTCCAATCATTTGCGCCCTGAAACCAGAGCAGCTGGCCAGCCTGGAGCAGGCATCAAGGATGTATTCAAATGCACTTTGAGGTGGGAAAGCAAGGAGTGAGAGCAATACAGGTGGCACCGTTGCAAAGCTTACCATGTTCAGAAGAGGTCCACCAGCACCTTTCATTGTGGACCTTTCCCTGTGGAAGCAGAGTGCAATCATTCGTGCACTGAAAACTGGGCAGCCGGACGGCCTGGAGCAGGCATCAAGGATGTATTCAAATGCACTTTGAGGTGGGAAAGCAAGGAGTGAGAGCAATACAGGTGGCACCGTTGCGAAGCTTACCATGTGCAGAAGAGGTCCAGCAGCACCTTTCATTCCTGGCCCTTTCCCTGTGGCTGCAGAGTGCAATCATTCGTGCACTTAAAACTGGGCAGCCAGACGGCCTGGAGCAGGCATCATGGATGTATTCAAATGCACTTTGAGGTGGGAAAGCAAGGTGTGAGAGCAATACAGGTGGCACTGTTGCGAAGCTTACCATGTGCAGAAGAGGTCCAGCAGCACCTTTCATTCCTGGCCCTTTCCCTGTGGATGCAGAGTGCAATCATTCGTGCACTGAAAACTGGGCAGCCGGACGGCCTGGAGCAGGCATCAAGGATGTATTCAAATGCCCTTTGAGGTGGGAAAGCAAGGAGTGAGAGCAATACAGGTGGCACCGTTGCAAAGCTTACCGTGTGCAGAACAGATCCAGCAGCATCTTTCAGTCCTGGCTCTTCGCCTGTGGGAGCAGAGTCCAATCATTCGTGCACAGAAAACTGGGCAGCCGGATGGCCTGGAGCAGGCATCAAGGATGTATTCAAATGCCCTTTGAGGTGGGAAAGCAAGGACTGAGAGCAATACAGGTGGCACCGTTGCGAAGCTTACCATGTGCAGAAGAGGTCCAGCAGCACCTTTCATTCCTGGCCCTTTCCCTGTGGAAGCAGAGTGCAATCATTCGTGCACTGAATACTGGGCAGTCGGACGGCCTGGAGCAGGCATCAAGGATGTATTCAAATGCACTTTGAGGTGGGAAAGCAAGGAGTGAGAGCAATAGAGGTGGCACCGTTGCGAAGCTTATCATGTACAGAAGAGATCCAGCAGCATGTTTCAGTCCTGGCTCTTCGCCTGTGGCAGGAGAGTGCAATCATTCGTGCACTGAAACCTGTGCAGCTGGCCAGCCAGGAGCAGGCATCAAGGATGTATTCAAATGCACTTTGAGGTGGGAAAGCAAGGAGTGAGAGCAATACAGGTGGCACCGTTGCAAATCTTTCTGTGTACAGAAGAGGTCCAGCAGCATCTTTCATTCCTGGCTCTTCGCCTGTGGCAACAGTGTCCAATCATTCGTGCACTGAAAACTGGGCAGCCGGACGGCCTGGAGCAGGCATCAAGGATGTATTCAAATGCCCATTGAGGTGGGAAAGCAAGGAGTGAGAGCAATACAGGTGGCACCGTTGCAAATCTTTCTGTGTGCAGAAGAGGTCCAGCAGCATCTTTCAGTCCTGGCTCTTCGCCTGTCGGAGCAGAGTCCAATCATTTGTGCCCTGAAACCAGAGCAGCTGCCCAGCCTGGAGCAGGCATCAAGGATGTATTCAAATGCACTTTGAGGTGGGAAAGCAAGGAGTGAGAGCAATACAGGTGGCACCGTTGCGAAGCTTACCATGTGCAGAAGAGGTCCAGCAGCACCTTTCATTCCTGGCCCTTTCCCTGTGGCTGCAGAGTGCAACCATTCGTGCACTGAAAACTGGGCAGCCGGACGACCTGGAGCAGGCATCATGGATGTATTCAAATGCACTTTGAGGTGGGAAAGCAAGGTGTGAGAGCAATACAGGTGGCCCTGCTGCGAAGCTTACCATGTGGAGAAGAGATCCAGCAGCACCTTTCATTCCTGGCCCGTTCCCTGTGGAAGCAGATTGCAACCATTCTTGCACTGAAAACTGGGCAGCCGGACGGCCTGGAGCAGGCATCAAGGATGTATTCAAATGCCCTTTGAGGTGGGAAAGCAAGGAGTGAGAGCAATACAGGTGGCACCGTTGCGAAGCTTACCGTGTGCAGAATAGATCCAGAAGCATCTTTCAGTCCTGGCTCTTCGCCTGTGGCAGCACAGTCCAATCATTCGTGCACAGAAAACTGGGCAGCCGGACGGCCTGGAGCAGGCATCAAGGATGTATTCAAATGCACTTTGAGGTGGGAAAGCAAGGAATGAGAGCAATACAGGTGGCACCGTTGCGAGGCTTACCTTGTGCAGAAGAGGTCCAGCAGCATCTTTCAGTCCTGGCTCTTCGCCTGTTGGAGCAGAGTCCAATCATTTGTGCCCTGAAACCAGAGCAGTTGGCCAGCCTGGAGCAGGCATCAAGGACGTATTCAAATGCACTTTGAGGTGGGAAAGCAAGGAGTGAGAGCAATACAGGTGGCACCGTTGCAAATCTTTCTGTGTGCAGAACAGATCCAGCAGCAAGTTTTAGCACTGACTTTTTGCCTGTGGCAGCAGAGTCCAATCATTCGTGCACTGAAAACTGGGCAGCCGGACGGCCTGGAGCAGGCATCAAGGATGTATTCAAATGCACTTTGAGGTGGGAAAGCAAGGAATGAGAGCAATACAGGTGGCACCTTTGCGAAGCTTACCATGTGCAGAATAGATCCAGAAGCATCTTTCAGTCCTGGCACTTCGCCTGTGGCAGCACAGTCCAATCATTCGTGCACTGAAAACTGGGCAGCCGGACGGCCTGCAGCAGGCATCAAGGATGTATTCAAATGTACTCTGAGGTGCGAAACAACGAGTGAGAGCAATACAGGTGGCACCGTTGCAAAGCCTACCATATGCAGAAGAGGTCCAGCAGCATCTTTCATTCCTGGCCCTTTCCCTGTGGCAGCAGAGTGCAATCATTCGTGCACTGAATACTGGGCAGCTGGACGGCCTGGAGCAGGCATCAAGGATGTATTCAAATGCATTTTGAGGTGGGAAAGCAAGGTTTGAGAGCAATACAGGTGGCACTGTTGCGAATCTTACCATGTGGAGAAGAGAACCAGCAGCATCTTTCATTCCTGGCTCTTCCCCTGTGGGAGCAGAGTCCAATCATTCGTGCCCTGAAACCAGAGCAGCTGGCCAGCCTGGAGCAGGCATCAAGGATGTATTCAAATGCCCTTTGAGGAGGGAAAGCAAGGAGTGAGAGCAATACAGGTGGCACCGTTGCGAAGCTTACCATGTGCAGAAGAGGTCCAGCAGCACCTTTCATTCCTGGCCCTTTCCCTGTGGCAGCAGAGTGCAATCATTCGTGCACTGAATACTGGGCAGCCGGACGGCCTGGAGCAGGCATCAAGGATGTATTCAAATGCCCTTTGAGGTGGGAAAGCAACGAGTGAGAGCAATACAGGTGGCACCGTTGCAAAGCTTACCGTGTGCAGAACAGATCCAGCAGCATCTTTCAGTCCTGGCTCTTCGCCTGTGGCAGCAGAGTGCAATCATTCGTGCACTGAAAACTGGGCAGCCGGACGGCCTGGAGCAGGCATCAAGGATGTATTCAAATGCCCTTTGAGGTGGGAAAGCAAGGAGTGAGAGCAATACAGGTGGCACCGTTTCGAGGCTTACCTTGTGTATAAGAGGTCCAGCAGCATCTTTCAGTCCTGGCTCTTCGCCTGTGGGAGCAGAGTAAAATCATTCGTGCACAGAAAACTGGGCAGCCGGATGGCCTGGAGCAGGCAGCAAGGATGTATTCAAATGCCCTTTGAGGTGGGAAAGCAAGGAGTGAGAGCAATACAGGTAGCACCGTCGCAAAGCTTACCGTATGCAGAAGAGATCCAGCAGCATGTTTCAGTCCTGGCTCTTCGCCTGTGGCAGGAGAGACCAATCATTCGTGCACTGAAAACTGGGCAGCCGGACGGCCTGGAGCAGGCATCAAGGATGTAATCAAATGCACTTTGAGGTGGGAAACAAGGAGTGAGACCAATTCAGGTGGCACCGTTGCGAAGCTTACCATGTGCACAAGAGGTCCGCCTGCACCTTTCATTCCTGGCCCTTTCCCTGTGGAAGCAGAGTGCAATCATTCGTGCACTGAAAACTGAGCAGCCGGACGGGCTGGAGCAGGCATCAAGGATGTATTCAAATGCCCTTTGAGGTGGGAAAGCAAGGAGTGAGAGCAATACAGGTGGCACCGTTGCAAAGCTTATCGTGTGCAGAACAGATCCATCAGCATCTTTCAGTCCTGGCTCTTCGCCTGTGGCTGCAGAGTGCAATCATTCGTGCAGTGAAAACTGGGCAGCCGGACGGCCTGGAGCAGGCATCAAGGATGTATTCAAATGCCCTTTGAGGTGGGAAAGCAAGGAGTGAGATCAATACAGGTGGCACCGTTGCGAAGCTTGCCGTGTGTAGAACAGATCCAGCAGCATGTTTCAGCAGTGGCTGTTTGCCTGTGGCAGCAGAGTCCAATCATTCGTGCACTGAAAACTGGGCAGCCGGACGGCCTGGAGCAGGCATCTAGGATGTATTCAAATGCACTTTGAGGTGGGAAAGCAAGGTGTGAGAGCAATACAGGTGGCACTGTTACGAAGCTTACCATGTGGAGAAGAGATCCAGCAGCACCTTTCATTCCTGGCAGTTTCCCTGTGGCAGCAGAGTGCAATCATTCGTGCACTGAATACTGGGCAGCCGGACGGCCTGGAGCAGGCATCAAGGATGTATTCAAATGCACTTTGAGGTGGGAAAGCAAGGTGTGAGAGCAATACAGGTGGCACCGTTTCGAGGCTTTCTGAGTGCAGAAGAGGTCCAGCAGCATCTTTCAGTCCTGGCTCTTCGCCTGCGGGAGCAGAGTCCAATCATTTGTGCCCTGAAACCAGAGCAGCTGGCCAGCCTGGAGCAGGCATCAAGGATGTATTCAAATGCACTTTGAGGTGGGAAAGCAAGGAGTGAGAGCAATACAGGTGGCACCGTTGCAAAGCTTACCGTGTGCTGAACAGATCCAGCAGCATGTTCCAGCACTGGCTCTTCGCCTGTGGCAGCAGAGTCCAATCATTCGTGCACTGAAAACTGGGCAGCCTAACGGCCTGGAGCAGTCATCAAGGATGTATTCAAATGCCCTTTGAGGTGCGAAACAAGGAGTGGGAGCAATACATTTGGCACCGTTGCGAAGCTTACCATGTGGAGAAGAGATCCAGCAGCACCTTTCATTCCTGGCCCTTTCCCTGTGGCAGCAGAGAGCAATCATTCGTGCACTGACAACTGGGCAGCCGGACTGCCTGGAGCAGGCATCAAGGGGGTATTCAAATGCCCTTTGAGGTGGGAAAGCAAGGAGTGAGAGCAATACAGGTGGCACCGTTGCAAAACTTTCTGTGTGCAGAACAGATCCAGCAGCATCTTTCAGTCCTGGCTCTTCGCCTCTGGGAGCAGAGTCCAATCATTCGTGCACAGAAAACTGGGCAGCTGGACGGCCTGGAGCAGGCATCAAGGATGTATTCAAATGCCCTTTGAGGTGGGAAACCAAGGACTGAGAGCAATACAGGTGGCACTGTTGCGAAGCTTGCCATGTGCAGAAGAGGTCCAGCAGCACCATTCATTCCTGGCCCTTTCCCTGTGGCAGCAGAGAGCAATCATTCGTGCACTGACAACTGGGCAGCCGGACGGCCTGGAGCAGGCATCAAGGATGTATTCAAATGCCCTTTGAGGTGGGAAAGCAAGGAGTGAGAGCAATACAGGTGGCACCGTTGCAAAACTTTCTGTGTGCAGAAGAGATCCAGCAGAATGTTTCAGCCCTGGCTGTTTGCCTGTGGCAGCAGAGTCCAATCATTCGTGCACTGAAAACTGGGCAACCGGACGGCCTGGAGCAGGCATCAAGGATGTATTCAAATGCCCTTTGAGGTGGGAAAGCAAGGAGTGAGAGCAATTCAGGTGGCACCGTTGCGAAGCTTGCCGTGCGCAGAACAGATCCAGCAGCATGTTTCAGCAGTGGCTGTTTGCCTGTGGCAGCAGAGTCCAATCATTCGTGCACTGAAAACTGGGCAGCCGGACGGCCTGGACAGGAATCGAGGATGAATTCAAATACACTTTGAGGTGGGAAAGCAAGGAGTGAGAACAATACAGGTGGCACCTTTGCGAAGCTTACCATGTGCAGAATAGATCCAGAAGCATCTTTAATTCCTGGCTCTTCGCCTGTGGCAGCACACTCCAATCATTCGTGCACTGAAAACTGGGCAGCCGGACGGGCTGGAGCAGGCATCAAGGATGTATTCAAATGCCCTTTGAGGTGGGAAAGCAAGGAGTGAGAGCAATACAGGTGGCACCATTGCGAAGCTTACCATGTGGAGAAGAGATCCAGCAGCATCTTTCATTCCTGGCTCTTCGCCTGTGGGAGCAGAGTCCAATCATTCGTGCAGTGAAAACTGGGCAGCCGGACGGCCTGGAGCAGGCATCAAGGATGTATTCAAATGCCCTTTGAGGTGGGAAAGCAAGGAGTGAGAGCAATACAGGTGGCACCGTTGCGAGGCTTTCCTTGTGCAGAAGAGGTCCAGCAGCATCTTTCAGTCCTGGCTCTTCGCCTGTGGGAGCAGAGTCCAATCAATCGTGCACAGAAAACTGGGCAGCCGGACGGCCTGGAGCAGGCATCAAGGATGTAATCAAATGCACTTTGAGGTGGGAAACAAGGAGTGAGAGCAATTCAGGTGGCACCGTTGCGAATCTTACCGTATGCAGAAGGGATCCAGCAGCATGTTTCAGTCCTGGCTCTTCGCCTGTGGCAGGAGAGTCCAATCATTCGTGCACTGAAACCTGGGCAGCTGGCCAGCCAGGAGCAGGCATCAAGGATGTATTCAAATGCACTTTGAGGTGGGAAAGCAACGAGTGAGAGCAATACAGGTGGCACCGTTGCAAATCTTTCTGTGTACAGAAGAGGTCCAGCAGCATCTTTCATTCCTGGCTCTTCGCCTGTGGCAGCAGTGTCCAATCATTCGTGCACTGAAAACTGGGCAGCCGGACGGCCTGGAGCAGGCATCAAGGATGTATTCAAATGCCCATTGAGGTGGGAAAGCAAGGAGTGAGAGCAATACAGGTGGCACCGTTGCAAATCTTTCTGTGTGCAGAAGAGGTCCAGCAGCATCTTTCAGTCCTGGCTCTTCGCCTGTCGGAGCAGAGTCCAATCATTTGTGCCCTGAAACCAGAGCAGCTGGCCAGCCTGGAGCAGGCATCAAGGATGTATTCAAATGCCCTTTGAGGTGGGAAAGCAAGGAGTGAGAGCAATACAGGTGGCACCGTTGCAAAGCTTACCATGTGCAGAAGAGGTCCACCAGCACCTTTCAGTCCTGGCCCTTTCCCTGTGGAAGCAGAGTGCAATTATTCGTGCACTGAAAACTGGGCAGCCGGACGGCCTGGAGCAGGCATCAAGGATGTATTCAAATGCACTTTGAGGTGGGAAAGCAAGGAGTGAGAGCAATACAGGTGGCACCGTTGCGAAGCTTACCATGTGCAGAAGAGGTCCAGCAGCACCTTTCATTCCTGGCCCTTTCCTTGGGGCAGCAGAGTGCAATCATTCGTGCACTGGAAACTGGGCAGCCTAACAGCCTGGAGCAGGCATCTAGGATGTATTCAAATGCCCTTTGAGGTGGGAAAGCAAGGAGTGAGAGCAATACAGGTGGCACCGTTGCAAAGCTTACCGTGTGCAGAACAGATCCAGCAGCATCTTTCAGTCCTGGCTCTTCGCCTGTGGGAGCAGAGTCCAATCATTCGTGCACTGAAAACTGGGCAGCCGGATGGCCTGGAGCAGGCATCAAGGATGTATTCAAATGCCCTTTGAGGTGGGAAAGCAAGGAGTGAGAGCAATACAGGTGGCACCGTTGCAAAGCTTACCGTATGCAGAAGAGATCCAGCAGCATGTTTCAGTCCTGGCTCTTCGCCTGTGGCAGGAGAGACCAATCATTCGTGCACAGAAAACTGGGCAGCCGGACGGCCTGGAGCAGGCATCAGGGATGTATTCAAATGCCCTTTGAGGTGGGAAAGCAAGGAGTGAGAGCTATACAGGTGGCACCGTTGCAAAGCTTACCGTGTGCAGAACAGATCCAGCAGCATGTTTCAGTCCTGGCTCATCGCCTGTGGCAGCACAGTCCAATCATTCGTGCACTGAAAACTGGGCAGCCGGACGGCCTGGAGCAGGCATCAAGGATGTATTCAAATGCCCTTTGAGGTGGGAAAGCAAGGAGTGAGAGCAATACAGGTGGCACCGTTGCGAGGCTTACATTGTGCATAAGAGGTCCAGCAGCATCTTTCAGTCCTGCCTCTTCGCCTGTCGGAGCAGAGTCCAATCATTTGTGCCCTGAAACCAGAGCAGCTGGCAAGCCTGGAGGAGGCATCAAGGATGTATTCAAATGTACTTTGAGGTGGGAAAGCAAGGAGTGAGAGCAATACAGGTGGCACCGTTGCAAAGCTTACCATGTGCAGAAGAGGTCCAGCAGCATCTTTCAGTCCTGGCCCTTTCCCTGTGGAAGCAGAGTGCAATTATTCGTGCACTGAAAACTGGGCAGCCGGACGGCCTGGAGCAGGCATCAAGGATGTATTCAAATGCACTTTGAGGTGGGAAAGCAAGGAGTGAGAGCAATACAGGTGGCACCGTTGCGAAGCTTACCATGTGCAGAAGAGGTCCAGCAGCACCTTTCATTCCTGGCCCTTTCCTTGGGGCAGCAGAGTGCAATCATTCGTGCACTGAAAACTGGGCAGCCGGATGGCCTGGAGCAGGCATCAAGGATGTATTCAAATGCCCTTTGAGGTGGGAAAGCAAGGAGTGAGAGCAATACAGGTGGCACCGTTGCAAAGCTTACCGTATGCAGAAGAGATCCAGCAGCATGTTTCAGTCCTGGCTCTTCGCCTGTGGCAGGAGAGACCAATCATTCGTGCACTGAAAACTGGGCAGCCGGACGGCCTGGAGCAGGCATCAAGGATGTATTCAAATGCCCTTTGAGGTGGGAAAGCAAGGAGTGAGATCAATACAGGTGGCACCGTTGCGAAGCTTGCCGTGTGTAGAACAGATCCAGCAGCATGTTTCAGCAGTGGCTGTTTGCCTGTGGCAGCAGAGTCCAATCATTCGTGCACTGAAAACTGGGCAGCCGGACGGCCTGGAGCAGGCATCAAGGATATATTCAAATGCCCTTTGAGGTGGGAAAGCAAGGAGTGAGATCAATACAGGTGGCACCGTTGCGAAGCTTACCATGTGCAGAAGAGGTCCAGCAGCACCTTTCATTCCTGGCCCTTTCCCTGTGGCAGCAGAGTGCAATCATTCATGCACTGAAAACTGGGCAGCCGGACGGCCTGGAGCAGGCATCTAGGATGTATTCAAATGCACTTTGAGGTGGGAAAGCAAGGTGTGAGAGCAATACAGGTGGCACTGTTACGAAGCTTACCATGTGGAGAAGAGATCCAGCAGCACCTTTCATTCCTGGCAGTTTCCCTGTGGCAGCAGAGTGCAATCATTCGTGCACTGAATACTGGGCAGCCGGACGGCCTGGAGCAGGCATCAAGGATGTATTCAAATGCACTTTGAGGTGGGAAAGCAAGGAGTGAGAGCAATACAGGTGGCACCGTTGCGAAGCTTGCCGTGTGTAGAACAGATCCAGCAGCATGTTTCAGCAGTGGCTGTTTGCCTGTGGCAGCAGAGTCCAATCATTCGTGCACTGAAAACTGGGCAGCCGGACGGCCTGGAGCAGGCATCAAGGATGTATTCAAATGCCCTTTGAGGTGGGAAAGCAAGGAGTGAGAGCAATACAGGTGGCACCGTTTCGAGGCTTTCTGAGTGCAGAAGAGGTCCAGCAGCATCTTTCAGTCCTGGCTCTTCGCCTGTGGGAGCAGAGTCCAATCATTTGTGCCCTGAAACCAGAGCAGCTGGCCAGCCTGGAGCAGGCATCAAGGATGTATTCAAATGCACTTTGAGGTGGGAAAGCAAGGAGTGAGAGCAATACAGGTGGCACCGTTGCAAAGCTTACCGTGTGCTGAACAGATCCAGCAGCATGTTCCAGCACTGGCTCTTCGCCTGTGGCAGCAGAGTGCAATCATTCGTGCACTGAAAACTGGGCAGCCTAACGGCCTGGAGCAGTCATCAAGGATGTATTCAAATGCCCTTTGAGGTGCGAAACAAGGAGTGGGAGCAATACATTTGGCACCGTTGCGAAGCTTACCATGTGGAGAAGAGATCCAGCAGCACCTTTCATTCCTGGCCCTTTCCCTGTGGCAGCAGAGAGCAATCATTCGTGCACTGACAACTGGGCAGCCGGACTGCCTGGAGCAGGCATCAAGGGGGTATTCAAATGCCCTTTGAGGTGGGAAAGCAAGGAGTGAGAGCAATACAGGTGGCACCGTTGCAAAACTTTCTGTGTGCAGAACAGATCCACCAGCATCTTTCAGTCCTGGCTCTTCGCCTCTGGGAGCAGAGTCCAATCATTCGTGCACAGAAAACTGGGCAGCTGGACGGCCTGGAGCAGGCATCAAGGATGTATTCAAATGCCCTTTGAGGTGGGAAAGCAAGGACTGAGAGCAATACAGGTGGCACTGTTGCGAAGCTTGCCATGTGCAGAAGAGGTCCAGCAGCACCATTCATTCCTGGCCCTTTCCCTGTGGCAGCAGAGAGCAATCATTCGTGCACTGACAACTGGGCAGCCGGACGGCCTGGAGCAGGCATCAAGGATGTATTCAAATGCCCTTTGAGGTGGGAAAGCAAGGAGTGAGAGCAATACAGGTGGCACCGTTGCAATACTTTCTGTGTGCAGAAGAGATCCAGCAGAATGTTTCAGCCCTGGCTGTTTGCCTGTGGCAGCAGAGTCCAATCATTCGTGCACTGAAAACTGGGCAACCGGACGGCCTGGAGCAGGCATCAAGGATGTATTCAAATGCCCTTTGAGGTGGGAAAGCAAGGAGTGAGAGCAATTCAGGTGGCACCGTTGCGAAGCTTGCCGTGCGCAGAACAGATCCAGCAGCATGTTTCAGCAGTGGCTGTTTGCCTGTGGCAGCAGAGTCCAATCATTCGTGCACTGAAAACTGGGCAGCCGGACGGCCTGGACAGGAATCAAGGATGAATTCAAATACACTTTGAGGTGGGAAAGCAAGGAGTGAGAACAATACAGGTGGCACCTTTGCGAAGCTTACCATGTGCAGAATAGATCCAGAAGCATCTTTAATTCCTGGCTCTTCGCCTGTGGCAGCACACTCCAATCATTCGTGCACTGAAAACTGGGCAGCCGGACGGGCTGGAGCAGGCATCAAGGATGTATTCAAATGCACTTTGAGGTGGGAAAGCAAGGAGTGAGAGCAATACAGGTGGCACCATTGCGAAGCTTACCATGTGGAGAAGAGATCCAGCAGCATCTTTCATTCCTGGCTCTTCGCCTGTGGGAGCAGAGTCCAATCATTCGTGCAGTGAAAACTGGGCAGCCGGACGGCCTGGAGCAGGCATCAAGGATGTATTCAAATGCCCTTTGAGGTGGGAAAGCAAGGAGTGAGAGCAATACAGGTGGCACCGTTGCGAGGCTTTCCTTGTGCAGAAGAGGTCCAGCAGCATCTTTCAGTCCTGGCTCTTCGCCTGTGGGAGCAGAGTCCAATCAATCGTGCACAGAAAACTGGGCAGCCGGACGGCCTGGAGCAGGCATCAAGGATGTAATCAAATGCACTTTGAGGTGGGAAACAAGGAGTGAGAGCAATTCAGGTGGCACCGTTGCGAATCTTACCGTATGCAGAAGGGATCCAGCAGCATGTTTCAGTCCTGGCTCTTCGCCTGTGGCAGGAGAGTCCAATCATTCGTGCACTGAAACCTGGGCAGCTGGCCAGCCAGGAGCAGGCATCAAGGATGTATTCAAATGCACTTTGAGGTGGGAAAGCAAGGAGTGAGAGCAATACAGGTGGCACCGTTGCAAATCTTTCTGTGTACAGAAGAGGTCCAGCAGCATCTTTCATTCCTGGCTCTTCGCCTGTGGCAGCAGTGTCCAATCATTCGTGCACTGAAAACTGGGCAGCCGGACGGCCTGGAGCAGGCATCAAGGATGTATTCAAATGCCCATTGAGGTGGGAAAGCAAGGAGTGAGAGCAATACAGGTGGCACCGTTGCAAATCTTTCTGTGTGCAGAAGAGGTCCAGCAGCATCTTTCAGTCCTGGCTCTTCGCCTGTCGGAGCAGAGTCCAATCATTTGTGCCCTGAAACCAGAGCAGCTGGCCAGCCTGGAGCAGGCATCAAGGATGTATTCAAATGCCCTTTGAGGTGGGAAAGCAAGGAGTGAGAGCAATACAGGTGGCACCGTTGCAAAGCTTACCATGTGCAGAAGAGGTCCACCAGCACCTTTCAGTCCTGGCCCTTTCCCTGTGGAAGCAGAGTGCAATTATTCGTGCACTGAAAACTGGGCAGCCGGACGGCCTGGAGCAGGCATCAAGGATGTATTCAAATGCCCTTTGAGGTGGGAAAGCAAGGAGTGAGAGCAATACAGGTGGCACCGTTGCGAAGCTTACCATGTGCAGAAGAGGTCCAGCAGCACCTTTCATTCCTGGCCCTTTCCTTGGGGCAGCAGAGTGCAATCATTCGTGCACTGGAAACTGGGCAGCCTAACAGCCTGGAGCAGGCATCTAGGATGTATTCAAATGCCCTTTGAGGTGGGAAAGCAAGGAGTGAGAGCAATACAGGTGGCACCGTTGCAAAGCTTACCGTGTGCAGAACAGATCCAGCAGCATCTTTCAGTCCTGGCTCTTCGCCTGTGGGAGCAGAGTCCAATCATTCGTGCACTGAAAACTGGGCAGCCGGATGGCCTGGAGCAGGCATCAAGGATGTATTCAAATGCCCTTTGAGGTGGGAAAGCAAGGAGTGAGAGCAATACAGGTGGCACCGTTGCAAAGCTTACCGTATGCAGAAGAGATCCAGCAGCATGTTTCAGTCCTGGCTCTTCGCCTGTGGCAGGAGAGACCAATCATTCGTGCACAGAAAACTGGGCAGCCGGACGGCCTGGAGCAGGCATCAGGGATGTATTCAAATGCCCTTTGAGGTGGGAAAGCAAGGAGTGAGAGCTATACAGGTGGCACCGTTGCAAAGCTTACCGTGTGCAGAACAGATCCAGCAGCATGTTTCAGTCCTGGCTCATCGCCTGTGGCAGCACAGTCCAATCATTCGTGCACTGAAAACTGGGCAGCCGGACGGCCTGGAGCAGGCATCAAGGATGTATTCAAATGCCCTTTGAGGTGGGAAAGCAAGGAGTGAGAGCAATACAGGTGGCACCGTTGCGAGGCTTACATTGTGCATAAGAGGTCCAGCAGCATCTTTCAGTCCTGCCTCTTCGCCTGTCGGAGCAGAGTCCAATCATTTGTGCCCTGAAACCAGAGCAGCTGGCAAGCCTGGAGGAGGCATCAAGGATGTATTCAAATGTACTTTGAGGTGGGAAAGCAAGGAGTGAGAGCAATACAGGTGGCACCGTTGCAAAGCTTACCATGTGCAGAAGAGGTCCAGCAGCATCTTTCAGTCCTGGCCCTTTCCCTGTGGAAGCAGAGTGCAATTATTCGTGCACTGAAAACTGGGCAGCCGGACGGCCTGGAGCAGGCATCAAGGATGTATTCAAATGCACTTTGAGGTGGGAAAGCAAGGAGTGAGAGCAATACAGGTGGCACCGTTGCGAAGCTTACCATGTGCAGAAGAGGTCCAGCAGCACCTTTCATTCCTGGCCCTTTCCTTGGGGCAGCAGAGTGCAATCATTCGTGCACTGAAAACTGGGCAGCCGGATGGCCTGGAGCAGGCATCAAGGATGTATTCAAATGCCCTTTGAGGTGGGAAAGCAAGGAGTGAGAGCAATACAGGTGGCACCGTTGCAAAGCTTACCGTATGCAGAAGAGATCCAGCAGCATGTTTCAGTCCTGGCTCTTCGCCTGTGGCAGGAGAGACCAATCATTCGTGCACTGAAAACTGGGCAGCCGGACGGCCTGGAGCAGGCATCAAGGATGTATTCAAATGCCCTTTGAGGTGGGAAAGCAAGGAGTGAGATCAATACAGGTGGCACCGTTGCGAAGCTTGCCGTGTGTAGAACAGATCCAGCAGCATGTTTCAGCAGTGGCTGTTTGCCTGTGGCAGCAGAGTCCAATCATTCGTGCACTGAAAACTGGGCAGCCGGACGGCCTGGAGCAGGCATCAAGGATATATTCAAATGCCCTTTGAGGTGGGAAAGCAAGGAGTGAGATCAATACAGGTGGCACCGTTGCGAAGCTTACCATGTGCAGAAGAGGTCCAGCAGCACCTTTCATTCCTGGCCCTTTCCCTGTGGCAGCAGAGTGCAATCATTCATGCACTGAAAACTGGGCAGCCGGACGGCCTGGAGCAGGCATCTAGGATGTATTCAAATGCACTTTGAGGTGGGAAAGCAAGGAGTGAGAGCAATACAGGTGGCACCGTTGCGAAGCTTACCATGTGCAGAAGAGGTCCAGCAGCACCTTTCATTCCTGGCCCTTTCCTTGGGGCAGCAGAGTGCAATCATTCGTGCACTGGAAACTGGGCAGCCTAACAGCCTGGAGCAGGCATCTAGGATGTATTCAAATGCCCTTTGAGGTGGGAAAGCAAGGAGTGAGAGCAATACAGGTGGCACCGTTGCAAAGCTTACCGTGTGCAGAACAGATCCAGCAGCATCTTTCAGTCCTGGCTCTTCGCCTGTGGGAGCAGAGTCCAATCATTCGTGCACTGAAAACTGGGCAGCCGGATGGCCTGGAGCAGGCATCAAGGATGTATTCAAATGCCCTTTGAGGTGGGAAAGCAAGGAGTGAGAGCAATACAGGTGGCACCGTTGCAAAGCTTACCGTATGCAGAAGAGATCCAGCAGCATGTTTCAGTCCTGGCTCTTCGCCTGTGGCAGGAGAGACCAATCATTCGTGCACAGAAAACTGGGCAGCCGGACGGCCTGGAGCAGGCATCAGGGATGTATTCAAATGCCCTTTGAGGTGGGAAAGCAAGGAGTGAGAGCTATACAGGTGGCACCGTTGCAAAGCTTACCGTGTGCAGAACAGATCCAGCAGCATGTTTCAGTCCTGGCTCATCGCCTGTGGCAGCACAGTCCAATCATTCGTGCACTGAAAACTGGGCAGCCGGACGGCCTGGAGCAGGCATCAAGGATGTATTCAAATGCCCTTTGAGGTGGGAAAGCAAGGAGTGAGAGCAATACAGGTGGCACCGTTGCGAGGCTTACATTGTGCATAAGAGGTCCAGCAGCATCTTTCAGTCCTGCCTCTTCGCCTGTCGGAGCAGAGTCCAATCATTTGTGCCCTGAAACCAGAGCAGCTGGCAAGCCTGGAGGAGGCATCAAGGATGTATTCAAATGTACTTTGAGGTGGGAAAGCAAGGAGTGAGAGCAATACAGGTGGCACCGTTGCAAAGCTTACCATGTGCAGAAGAGGTCCAGCAGCATCTTTCAGTCCTGGCCCTTTCCCTGTGGAAGCAGAGTGCAATTATTCGTGCACTGAAAACTGGGCAGCCGGACGGCCTGGAGCAGGCATCAAGGATGTATTCAAATGCACTTTGAGGTGGGAAAGCAAGGAGTGAGAGCAATACAGGTGGCACCGTTGCGAAGCTTACCATGTGCAGAAGAGGTCCAGCAGCACCTTTCATTCCTGGCCCTTTCCTTGGGGCAGCAGAGTGCAATCATTCGTGCACTGAAAACTGGGCAGCCGGATGGCCTGGAGCAGGCATCAAGGATGTATTCAAATGCCCTTTGAGGTGGGAAAGCAAGGAGTGAGAGCAATACAGGTGGCACCGTTGCAAAGCTTACCGTATGCAGAAGAGATCCAGCAGCATGTTTCAGTCCTGGCTCTTCGCCTGTGGCAGGAGAGACCAATCATTCGTGCACTGAAAACTGGGCAGCCGGACGGCCTGGAGCAGGCATCAAGGATGTATTCAAATGCCCTTTGAGGTGGGAAAGCAAGGAGTGAGATCAATACAGGTGGCACCGTTGCGAAGCTTGCCGTGTGTAGAACAGATCCAGCAGCATGTTTCAGCAGTGGCTGTTTGCCTGTGGCAGCAGAGTCCAATCATTCGTGCACTGAAAACTGGGCAGCCGGACGGCCTGGAGCAGGCATCAAGGATATATTCAAATGCCCTTTGAGGTGGGAAAGCAAGGAGTGAGATCAATACAGGTGGCACCGTTGCGAAGCTTACCATGTGCAGAAGAGGTCCAGCAGCACCTTTCATTCCTGGCCCTTTCCCTGTGGCAGCAGAGTGCAATCATTCATGCACTGAAAACTGGGCAGCCGGACGGCCTGGAGCAGGCATCTAGGATGTATTCAAATGCACTTTGAGGTGGGAAAGCAAGGTGTGAGAGCAATACAGGTGGCACTGTTACGAAGCTTACCATGTGGAGAAGAGATCCAGCAGCACCTTTCATTCCTGGCAGTTTCCCTGTGGCAGCAGAGTGCAATCATTCGTGCACTGAATACTGGGCAGCCGGACGGCCTGGAGCAGGCATCAAGGATGTATTCAAATGCACTTTGAGGTGGGAAAGCAAGGAGTGAGAGCAATACAGGTGGCACCGTTGCGAAGCTTGCCGTGTGTAGAACAGATCCAGCAGCATGTTTCAGCAGTGGCTGTTTGCCTGTGGCAGCAGAGTCCAATCATTCGTGCACTGAAAACTGGGCAGCCGGACGGCCTGGAGCAGGCATCAAGGATGTATTCAAATGCCCTTTGAGGTGGGAAAGCAAGGAGTGAGAGCAATACAGGTGGCACCGTTTCGAGGCTTTCTGAGTGCAGAAGAGGTCCAGCAGCATCTTTCAGTCCTGGCTCTTCGCCTGTGGGAGCAGAGTCCAATCATTTGTGCCCTGAAACCAGAGCAGCTGGCCAGCCTGGAGCAGGCATCAAGGATGTATTCAAATGCCCTTTGAGGTGGGAAAGCAAGGAGTGAGAGCAATACAGGTGGCACCGTTGCAAAGCTTACCGTATGCAGAAGAGATCCAGCAGCATGTTTCAGTCCTGGCTCTTCGCCTGTGGCAGGAGAGACCAATCATTCGTGCACTGAAAACTGGGCAGCCGGACGGCCTGGAGCAGGCATCAAGGATGTATTCAAATGCCCTTTGAGGTGGGAAAGCAAGGAGTGAGATCAATACAGGTGGCACCGTTGCGAAGCTTGCCGTGTGTAGAACAGATCCAGCAGCATGTTTCAGCAGTGGCTGTTTGCCTGTGGCAGCAGAGTCCAATCATTCGTGCACTGAAAACTGGGCAGCCGGACGGCCTGGAGCAGGCATCAAGGATATATTCAAATGCCCTTTGAGGTGGGAAAGCAAGGAGTGAGATCAATACAGGTGGCACCGTTGCGAAGCTTACCATGTGCAGAAGAGGTCCAGCAGCACCTTTCATTCCTGGCCCTTTCCCTGTGGCAGCAGAGTGCAATCATTCATGCACTGAAAACTGGGCAGCCGGACGGCCTGGAGCAGGCATCTAGGATGTATTCAAATGCACTTTGAGGTGGGAAAGCAAGGTGTGAGAGCAATACAGGTGGCACTGTTACGAAGCTTACCATGTGGAGAAGAGATCCAGCAGCACCTTTCATTCCTGGCAGTTTCCCTGTGGCAGCAGAGTGCAATCATTCGTGCACTGAATACTGGGCAGCCGGACGGCCTGGAGCAGGCATCAAGGATGTATTCAAATGCACTTTGAGGTGGGAAAGCAAGGAGTGAGAGCAATACAGGTGGCACCGTTGCGAAGCTTGCCGTGTGTAGAACAGATCCAGCAGCATGTTTCAGCAGTGGCTGTTTGCCTGTGGCAGCAGAGTCCAATCATTCGTGCACTGAAAACTGGGCAGCCGGACGGCCTGGAGCAGGCATCAAGGATGTATTCAAATGCCCTTTGAGGTGGGAAAGCAAGGAGTGAGAGCAATACAGGTGGCACCGTTTCGAGGCTTTCTGAGTGCAGAAGAGGTCCAGCAGCATCTTTCAGTCCTGGCTCTTCGCCTGTGGGAGCAGAGTCCAATCATTTGTGCCCTGAAACCAGAGCAGCTGGCCAGCCTGGAGCAGGCATCAAGGATGTATTCAAATGCACTTTGAGGTGGGAAAGCAAGGAGTGAGAGCAATACAGGTGGCACCGTTGCAAAGCTTACCGTGTGCTGAACAGATCCAGCAGCATGTTCCAGCACTGGCTCTTCGCCTGTGGCAGCAGAGTCCAATCATTCGTGCACTGAAAACTGGGCAGCCTAACGGCCTGGAGCAGTAATCAAGGATGTATTCAAATGCCCTTTGAGGTGCGAAACAAGGAGTGGGAGCAATACATTTGGCACCGTTGCGAAGCTTACCATGTGGAGAAGAGATCCAGCAGCACCTTTCATTCCTGGCCCTTTCCCTGTGGCAGCAGAGAGCAATCATTCGTGCACTGAAAACTGGGCAGCCGGACGGCCTGGAGCAGGCATCATGGATGTATTCAAATGCCCTTTGAGGTGGGAAAGCAAGAAGTGAGAGCAATACAGGTGGCACCGTTGCAAAACTTTCTGTGTGCAGAACAGATCCAGCAGCATCTTTCAGTCCTGGCTCTTCGCCTGTGGGAGCAGAGTCCAATCATTCGTGCACAGAAAACTGGGCAGCTGGACGGCCTGGAGCAGGCATCAAGGATGTATTCAAATGCCCTTTGAGGTGGGAAAGCAAGGACTGAGAGCAATACAGGTGGCACTGTTGCGAAGCTTGCCATGTGCAGAAGAGGTCCAGCAGCACCATTCATTCCTGGCCCTTTCCCTGTGGCAGCAGAGAGCAATCATTCTTGCACTGACAACTGGGCAGCCGGACGGCCTGGAGCAGGCATCAAGGATGTATTCAAATGCCCTTTGAGGTGGGAAAGCAAGGAGTGAGAGCAATACAGGTGGCACCGTTGCAAAACTTTCTGTGTGCAGAAGAGATCCAGCAGAATATTTCAGCCCTGGCTGTTTGCCTGTGGCAGCAGAGTCCAATCATTCGTGCACTGAAAACTGGGCAACCGGACGGCCTGGAGCAGGCATCAAGGATGTATTCAAATGCCCTTTGAGGTGGGAAAGCAAGGAGTGAGAGCAATTCAGGTGGCACCGTTGCGAAGCTTGCCGTGCGCAGAACAGATCCAGCAGCATGTTTCAGCAGTGGCTGTTTGCCTGTGGCAGCAGAGTCCAATCATTCGTGCACTGAAAACTGGGCAGCCGGACGGCCTGGACAGGAATCAAGGATGAATTCAAATACACTTTGAGGTGGGAAAGCAAGGAGTCAGAACAATACAGGTGGCACCTTTGCGAAGCTTACCATGTGCAGAATAGATCCAGAAGCATCTTTAATTCCTGGCTCTTCGCCTGTGGCAGCACACTCCAATCATTCGTGCACTGAAAACTGGGCAGCCGGACGGGCTGGAGCAGGCATCAAGGATGTATTCAAATGCACTTTGAGGTGGGAAAGCAAGGAGTGAGAGCAATACAGGTGGCACCATTGCGAAGCTTACCATGTGGAGAAGAGATCCAGCAGTATCTTTCATTCCTGGCTCTTCGCCTGTGGGAGCAGAGTCCAATCATTCGTGCAGTGAAAACTGGGCAGCCGGACGGCCTGGAGCAGGCATCAAGGATGTATTCAAATGCCCTTTGAGGTGGGAAAGCAAGGAGTGAGAGCAATAGAGGTGGCACCGTTGCGAGGCTTTCCTTGTGCAGAAGAGGTCCAGCAGCATCTTTCAGTCCTGGCTCTTCGCCTGTGGGAGCAGAGTCCAATCAATCGTGCACAGAAAACTGGGCAGCCGGACGGCCTGGAGCAGGCATCAAGGATGTAATCAAATGCACTTTGAGGTGGGAAACAAGGAGTGAGAGCAATTCAGGTGGCACCGTTGCGAAGCTTACCGTATGCAGAAGAGATCCAGCAGCATGTTTCAGTCCTGGCTCTTCGCCTGTGGCAGGAGAGTCCAATCATTCGTGCACTGAAACCTGGGCAGCTGGCCAGCCAGGAGCAGGCATCAAGGATGTATTCAAATGCACTTTGAGGTGGGAAAGCAAGGAGTGAGAGCAATACAGGTGGCACCGTTGCAAATCTTTCTGTGTACAGAAGAGGTCCAGCAGCATCTTTCATTCCTGGCTCTTCGCCTGTGGCAGCAGTGTCCAATCATTCGTGCACTGAAAACTGGGCAGCCGGACGGCCTGGAGCAGGCATCAAGGATGTATTCAAATGCCCATTGAGGTGGGAAAGCAAGGAGTGAGAGCAATACAGGTGGCACCGTTGCAAATCTTTCTGTGTGCAGAAGAGGTCCAGCAGCATCTTTCAGTCCTGGCTCTTCGCCTGTCGGAGCAGAGTCCAATCATTTGTGCCCTGAAACCAGAGCAGCTGGCCAGCCTGGAGCAGGCATCAAGGATGTATTCAAATGCCCTTTGAGGTGGGAAAGCAAGGAGTGAGAGCAATACAGGTGGCACCGTTGCAAAGCTTACCATGTGCAGAAGAGGTCCAGCAGCATCTTTCAGTCCTGGCCCTTTCCCTGTGGAAGCAGAGTGCAATTATTCGTGCACTGAAAACTGGGCAGCCGGACGGCCTGGAGCAGGCATCAAGGATGTATTCAAATGCACTTTGAGGTGGGAAAGCAAGGAGTGAGAGCAATACAGGTGGCACCGTTGCGAAGCTTACCATGTGCAGAAGAGGTCCAGCAGCACCTTTCATTCCTGGCCCTTTCCTTGGGGCAGCAGAGTGCAATCATTCGTGCACTGGAAACTGGGCAGCCTAACAGCCTGGAGCAGGCATCTAGGATGTATTCAAATGCCCTTTGAGGTGGGAAAGCAAGGAGTGAGAGCAATACAGGTGGCACCGTTGCAAAGCTTACCGTGTGCAGAACAGATCCAGCAGCATCTTTCAGTCCTGGCTCTTCGCCTGTGGGAGCAGAGTCCAATCATTCGTGCACTGAAAACTGGGCAGCCGGATGGCCTGGAGCAGGCATCAAGGATGTATTCAAATGCCCTTTGAGGTGGGAAAGCAAGGAGTGAGAGCAATACAGGTGGCACCGTTGCAAAGCTTACCGTATGCAGAAGAGATCCAGCAGCATGTTTCAGTCCTGGCTCTTCGCCTGTGGCAGGAGAGACCAATCATTCGTGCACAGAAAACTGGGCAGCCGGACGGCCTGGAGCAGGCATCAGGGATGTATTCAAATGCCCTTTGAGGTGGGAAAGCAAGGAGTGAGAGCTATACAGGTGGCACCGTTGCAAAGCTTACCGTGTGCAGAACAGATCCAGCAGCATGTTTCAGTCCTGGCTCATCGCCTGTGGCAGCACAGTCCAATCATTCGTGCACTGAAAACTGGGCAGCCGGACGGCCTGGAGCAGGCATCAAGGATGTATTCAAATGCCCTTTGAGGTGGGAAAGCAAGGAGTGAGAGCAATACAGGTGGCACCGTTGCGAGGCTTACATTGTGCATAAGAGGTCCAGCAGCATCTTTCAGTCCTGCCTCTTCGCCTGTCGGAGCAGAGTCCAATCATTTGTGCCCTGAAACCAGAGCAGCTGGCAAGCCTGGAGGAGGCATCAAGGATGTATTCAAATGTACTTTGAGGTGGGAAAGCAAGGAGTGAGAGCAATACAGGTGGCACCGTTGCAAAGCTTACCATGTGCAGAAGAGGTCCAGCAGCATCTTTCAGTCCTGGCCCTTTCCCTGTGGAAGCAGAGTGCAATTATTCGTGCACTGAAAACTGGGCAGCCGGACGGCCTGGAGCAGGCATCAAGGATGTATTCAAATGCACTTTGAGGTGGGAAAGCAAGGAGTGAGAGCAATACAGGTGGCACCGTTGCGAAGCTTACCATGTGCAGAAGAGGTCTAGCAGCACCTTTCATTCCTGGCCCTTTCCTTGGGGCAGCAGAGTGCAATCATTCGTGCACTGAAAACTGGGCAGCCTAACAGCCTGGAGCAGGCATCTAGGATGTATTCAAATGCCCTTTGAGGTGGGAAAGCAAGGAGTGATAGCAATACAGGTGGCACCGTTGCAAAGCTTACCGTGTGCAGAACAGATCCAGCAGCATCTTTCAGTCCTGGCTCTTCGCCTGTGGGAGCAGAGTCCAATCATTCGTGCACTGAAAACTGGGCAGCCGGATGGCCTGGAGCAGGCATCAAGGATGTATTCAAATGCCCTTTGAGGTGGGAAAGCAAGGAGTGAGAGCAATACAGGTGGCACCGTTGCAAAGCTTACCGTATGCAGAAGAGATCCAGCAGAATGTTTCAGTCCTGGCTCTTCGCCTGTGGCAGGAGAGACCAATCATTCGTGCACTGAAAACTGGGCAGCCGGACGGCCTGGAGCAGGCATCAAGGATGTATTCAAATGCACTTTGAGGTGGGAAAGCAAGGAGTGAGAGCAATACAGGTGGCACCATTGCGAAGCTTACCATGTGCAGAAGAGATCCAGCAGCATCTTTCATTCCTGGCCCTTTCCCTGTGGAAGCAGAGTGCAATCATTCGTGCACTGAATACTGGGCAGCCGGACGGCCTGGAGCAGGCATCAAGGATGTATTCAAATGCACTTTGAGGTGGGAAAGCAAGGAGTGAGAGCAATACAGGTGGCACCGTTGCGAAGCTTGCCGTGTGTAGAACAGATCCAGCAGCATGTTTCAGCAGTGGCTGTTTGCCTGTGGCAGCAGAGTCCAATCATTCGTGCACTGAAAACTGGGCAGTCGGACGGCCTGGAGCAGGCATCAAGGATATATTCAAATGCCCTTTGAGGTGGGAAAGCAAGGAGTGAGATCAATACAGGTGGCACCGTTGCGAAGCTTACCATGTGCAGAAGAGGTCCAGCAGCACCTTTCATTCCTGGCCCTTTCCCTGTGGCAGCAGAGTGCAATCATTCGTGCACTGAAAACTGGGCAGCCGGACGGCCTGGAGCAGGCATCTAGGATGTATTCAAATGCACTTTGAGGTGGGAAAGCAAGGTGTGAGAGCAATACAGGTGGCACTGTTACGAAGCTTACCATGTGGAGAAGAGATCCAGCAGCATCTTTCATTCCTGGCTCTTCGCCTGTGGCAGCAGAGTTCAATCATTCGTGCACTTAAAACTGGGCAGCCGGAGGGCCTGGAGCAGGCATCAAGGATGTAATCAAATGCCCTTTGAGGTGGGAAACAAGGAGTGAGACCAATTCAGGTGGCACCGTTGCGAAGCTTACCATGTGCAGAAGAGGTCCAGCTGCACCTTTCATTCCTGGCCCTTTCCCTGTGGAAGCACAGTCTAATCATTCGTGCACTGAAAACTGGGCAGCCGGACGGCCTGGAGCAGGCATCAAGGATGAATTCAAATGCCCTTTGAGGTGGGAAAGAAAGGAGTGAGATCAATACAGGTGGCACCGTTGCGAAACTTACCGTATGCAGAAGAGATCCAGCAGCATGTTTCAGTCCTGGCTCTTCGCCTGTGTCAGGTGAGTGCAATCATTCGTGCACTGAAACCTGGGCAGCTGGCCAGCCAGGAGCAGGCATCAAGGATGTATTCAAATGCCCTTTGAGGTGGGAAAGCAAGGAGTGAGAGCAATACAGGTGGCACCGTTGCGAAGCTTACCATGTGCAGAAGTGGTCCAGCAGCATCTTTCAGTCCTAGCTCTTCGCCTGTGGCAGCAGTGTCCAATCATTCATGCACTGAATACTGGGCAGCCGGACGGCCTGGAGCAGGCATCAAGGACGTATTCGTATGCCCATTGAGGTGGGAAAGCAAGGAGTGAGAGCAATACAGGTGGCACCGTTGCAAATCTTTCTGTGTGCAGAAGAGGTCCAGCAGCATATTTCAGTCCTGGCTCTTCGCCTGTGGGAGCAGAGTCCAATCATTTGTGCCCTGAAACCAGAGCAGCTGGCCAGCCTGGAGCAGGCATCAAGGATGTATTCAAATGCACTTTGAGGTGGGAAAGCAAGGAGTGAGAGCAATACAGGTGGCACCGTTGCGAAGCTTACCATGTGCAGAAGAGGTCCAGCAGCACCTTTCATTCCTGGCCCTTTCCCTGTGGCAGCAGATTGCAATCATTCGTGCACTGAAAACTGGGCAGCCGGACGGCCTGGAGCAGGCATTTGGGATGTATTCAAATGCCCTTTGAGGTGGGAAAGCAAGGAGTGAGAGCAATACAGGTGGCACCGTTGCGAAGCTTACCGTGTGCAGAACAGATCCAGCAGCATCTTTCAGTCCTGGCTCTTCGCCTGTGGGAGCAGAGTCCAATCATTCATGCACTGAAAACTGGGCAGCCGGACAGGCTGGAGCAGGCATCAAGGATGTATTCAAATGCCCTTTGAGGTGGGAAAGCAAGGAGTGAGAGCAATACAGGTAGCACCGTTCCAAAGCTTACCGTATGCAGAACAGATCCAGCAGCATCTTTCAGTCCTGGCTCTTCGCCTGTGGCAACAGTGTCCAATCATTCGTGCACTGAAAACTGGGCAGCCGGACGGCCTGGAGCAGGCATCAGGGATGTATTCAAATGCCCTTTGAGGTGGGAAAGCAAGGAGTGAGAGCTATACAGGTGGCACCGTTGCAAAGCTTACCGTGTGCAGAACAGATCCAGCAGCATCTTTCAGTCCTGGCTCTTCGCCTGTGGCAGCACAGTCCAATCATTCGTGCACTGAAAACTGGGCAGCCGGACGGGCTGGAGCAGGCATCAAGGACGTATTCAAATGCCCTTTGAGGTGGGAAAGCAAGGAGTGAGAGCAATACAGGTGGCACCGTTGCGAGGCTTACATTGTGCATAAGAGGTCCAGCAGCATCTTTCAGTCCTGCCTCTTCGCCTGTCGGAGCAGAGTCCAATCATTTGTGCCCTGAAACCAGAGCAGCTGGCAAGCCTGGAGCAGGCATCAAGGATGTATTCAAATGCACTTTGAGGTGGGAAAGCAAGGAGTGAGAGCAATACAGTTGGCACCGTTGCGAAGCTTACCATGTGCAGAAGAGGTCCAGCAGCACCTTTCATTCCTGGCCCTTTCCCTGTGGAAGCAGAGTGCAATCATTCGTGCACTGAATACTGGGCTGCCGGACGGCCTGGAGCAGGCATCAAGGATGTATTCAAATGCACTTTGAGGTGGGAAAGCAAGGAGTGAGAGCAATACAGGTGGCACCGTTGCGAAGCTTGCCGTGTGTAGAACAGATCCAGCAGCATGTTTCAGCAGTGGCTGTTTGTCTGTGGCAGCAGAGTCCAATCATTCGTGCACTGAAAACTGGGCAGCCGGACGGCCTGGAGCAGGCATCAAGGATGTATTCAAATGCCCTTTGAGGTGGGAAAGCAAGGAGTGAGAGCAATACAGGAGGCACCGTTGCAAATCTTTCTGAGTGCAGAAGAGGTTCAGCAGCATCTTTCAGTCCTGGCTCTTCGCCTGTCGGAACAGAGTCCAATCATTTGTGCCCTGAAACCAGAGCAGCTGGCCAGCCTGGAGCAGGCATCAAGGATGTATTCAAATGCACTTTGAGGTGGGAAAGCAAGGAGTGAGAGCAATACAGGTGGCACCGTTGCAAAGCTTACCATGTGCAGAAGAGGTCCAGCAGCATCTTTCATTCCTAGCCCTTTCCCTGTGGAAGCAGAGTGCAATCATTCGTGCACTGAAAACTGGGCAGCCGGACGGCCAGGAGCAGGCATCAAGGGTGTATTCAAATGCCCTTTGAGGTGGGAAAGCAAGGAGTGAGATCAATACAGGTGGCACCGTTGCGAAGCTTACCGTGTGCAGAAGAGGTCCAGCTGCACCTTTCATTCCTGGCCCTTTCCCTGTGGAAGAAGAGTGCAATCATTTGTGCACTGAAAACTGGGCAGCCGGACGGCCTGGAGCAGGCATCAAGGATGTATTCAAATGCACTTTGAGGTGGGAAAGCAAGGAGTGAGAGCAATACAGGTGGCACCGTTGCGAAGCTTACCATGTGCAGAAGAGATCCAGCAGCATGTTTCAGTCCTGGCTCTTCGCCTGTGGCAGGAGAGTCCAATCATTCGTGCACTGAAAACTGGGCAACCGGACGGCCTGGAGCAGGCATCAAGGATGTATTCAAATGCACTTTGAGGTGGGAAAGCAAGGAGTGAGAGCAATACAGGTGGCACCGTTGCAAAGCTTACCATGTGCAGAAGAGGTCCAGCGGCACCTTTCATTCCTGGCCCTTTCCCTGTGGAAGCAGAGTGCAATCATTCGTGCACTGAAAACTGGGCAGCCGGACGGGCTGGAGCAGGCATCAAGGATGTATTCAAATGCACTTTGAGGTGGGAAAGCAAGGAGTGAGAGCAATACAGGTGGCACCGTTGCAAATCTTTCTTTGTGCAGAAGAGATCCAGCAGCATCTTTCAGCCCTGGCTGTTTGCCTGTGGCAGCAGAGTCCAATCATTCGTGCACTGAAAACTGGGCAGCCGGACGGCCTGGAGCAGGCATCAAGGATGCATTCAAATGCACTTTGAGGTGGGAAAGCAAGGAGTGAGAGCAATACAGGTGGCACCGTTGCGAAGCTTACCATGTGCAGAAGAGGTCCAGCAGCATCTTTCATTCCTAGCCCTTTCCCTGTGGAAGCAGAGTGCAATCATTCGTGCACTGAAAACTGGGCAGCCGGACGGCCTGGAGCAGGCATCAAGGATGAATTCAAATGCCCTTTGAGGTGGGAAAGCAAGGTGTGAGAGCAATACAGGTGGCACCGTTGCGAAACTTACCGTGTGGAGAACAGATTCAGCAGCATGTTTCAGCCCTGGCTGTTTGCCTGTGGCAGCAGAGTGCAATCATTCGTGCACTGAAAACTGGGCAGCCGGACGGCCTGGAGCAGGCATCAGGGATTTATTCAAATGCACTTTGAGGTGGGAAAGCAAGGAGTGAGAGCAATACAGGTGGCACCGTTGCGAAGCTTACTATGTGCAGAATAGATCCAGAAGCATCTTTCATTCCTGGCTCTTCGCCTGTGGCAGCACAGTCCAATCATTCGTGCAGTGAAAACTGGGCAGCCGGACGGCCTGGAGCAGGCATCAAGGATGAATTCAAATGCCCTTTGAGGTGGGAAAGCAAGGTGTGAGAGCAATACAGGTGGCACCGTTGCGAAGCTTACCGTATGCAGAAGAGATCCAGCAGCATGTTTCAGTCCTGGCTCTTCGCCTGTGGCAGGAGAGTCCAGTCATTAGTGCACTGAAACCTGGGCAGCTGGCCAGCCAGGAGCAGGCATCAAGGATGTATTCAAATGCCCTTTGAGGTGGGAAAGCAAGGAGTGAGAGCAATACAGGTGGCACCGTTGCGAAGCTTACCATGTGCAGAAGAGGTCCAGCAGCATCTTTCAGTCCTGGCTCTTCGCCTGAGGCAGCAGTGTCCAATCATTCGTGCACTGAAAACTGGGCAGCCGGACGGCCTGGAGCAGGCATCAAGGATGTATTCAAATGCCCATTGAGGTGGGAAAGCAAGGAGTGAGAGCAATACAGGTGGCACCGTTGCAAATCTTTCTGTGTGCAGAAGAGGTCCAGCAGCATCTTTCAGTCCTGGCTCTTCGCCTGTGGGAGCAGAGTCCGATCATTTGTGCCCGGAAACCAGAGCAGCTGGCCAGCCTGGAGGAGGCATCAAGGATGTATTCAAATGCACTTTGAGGTGGGAAAGCAAGGAGTGAGAGCAATACAGGTGGCACCGTTGCGAAGCTTACCATGTGCAGAAGAGGTCCAGCAGCACCTTTCATTCCTGGCCGTTTCCCAGTGGCAGCAGAGTGCAATCATTCGTGCACTGAAAACTGGGCAGCCGGACGGCCTGGAGCAAGCATCAGGGATGTATGCAAATGCACTTTGAGGTGGGAAAGCAAGGTGTGAGAGCAATACAGGTGGCACTGTTGCAAAGCTTACCATGTGCAGAAGAGATCCAGCAGCACCTTTCATTCCTGGCCCTTTCCCTGTGGAAGCAGAGTGCAATCATTCGTGCACTGACAACTGGGCAGCCGGACTGCCTGGAGCAGGCATCAGGGATGTATTCAAATGCCCTTTGAGGTGGGAAAGCAAGGAGTGAGAGCAATACAGGTGGCACCGTTTCAAAGCTTACCATGTGCAGAACAGATCCAGCAGCATCTTTCAGTCCTGGCTCTTCGCCTGTGGCAGGAGAGACCAATCTTTCGTGCACTGAAAACTGGGCAGCCGGACGGCCTGGAGCAGGCATCAAGGATGTATTCAAATGCCCTTTGAGGTGGGAAAGCAAGGAGTGAAAGCAATACAGGTGGCACCGTTGCAAAGCTTACCGTGTGCAGAACAGATCCAGCAGCATCTTTCAGTCCTGGCTCTTCGCCTGTGGCAGCAGAGTGCAATCATTCGTGCGCTGAAAACTGGGCAGCCGGACGGCCTGGAGCAGGCATCAGGGATGTATTCAAATGCACTTTGAGGTGGGAAAGCAAGGTGTGAGAGCAATACAGGTGGCACTGTTGCGAAGCTTACCATGTGCAGAAGAGATCCAGCAGCACCTTTCATTCCTGGCCCTTTCCCTGTGGAAGCAGAGTGCAATCATTCGTGCACTGACAACTGGGCAGCCGGACGGCCTGGAGCAGGCATCAGGGATGTATTCAAATGCCCTTTGAGGTGGGAAAGCAAGGAGTGAGAGCAATACAGGTAGCACCGTTGCAAAGCTTACCATGTGCAGAAGAGATCCAGCAGCATGTTTCAGTCCTGGCTCTTCGCCTGTGGCAGGAGAGACCAATCTTTCGAGCACTGAAAACTGGGCAGCCGGACGGCCTGGAGCAGGCATCAAGGATGTATTCAAATGCCCTTTGAGGTGGGAAAGCAAGGAGTGAGAGCAATACAGGTGGCACCGTTGCAAAGCTTACCGTGTGCAGAACAGATCCAGCAGCATCTTTCAGTCCTGGCCCTTTCCCTGTGGCAGCAGAGTGCAATCATTCGTGCACTGAAAACTGGGCAGCCGGACAGCCTGGAGCAGGCATCAAGGATGCATTCAAATGCACTTTGAGGTGGGAAAGCAAGGAGTGAGAGCAATACAGGTGGCACCGTTGCGAAGCTTACCATGTGCAGAAGAGGTCCAGCAGCACCTTTCATTCCAGGCCCTTTCCCAGTGGAAGCAGAGTGCAATCATTCGTGCACTGAAAACTGGGCAGCCGGACGGGCTGGAGCAGGCATCAAGGATGTATTCAAATGGCCTTTGAGGTGGGAAAGCAAGGAGTGAGAGCAATACAGGTGGCACCGTTGCAAATCATTCTGTGTGCAGAAGAGATTCAGCAGCATCTTTCAGTCCTGCCTCTTCGCCTGTGGGAGCAGAGTCCAACCATTCGTACACAGAAAACTGGGCAGCCGGACGGCCTGGAGCAGGCATCAAGGATGAATTCAAATGCCCTTTGAGGTGGGAAAGCAAGGTGTGAGAGCAATACAGGTGGCACCGTTGCGAAACTTACCGTGTGCAGAACAGATTCAGCAGCATGTTTCAGCCCTGGCTGTTTGCCTGTGGGAGCAGAGTGCAATCATTCGTGCACTGAAAACTGGGCAGCCGGACGGCCTGGAGCAGGCATCAGGGATTTATTCAAATGCACTTTGAGGTGGGAAAGCAAGGAGTGAGAGCAATACAGGTGGCACCGTTGCGAAGCTTACTATGTGCAGAAGAGATCCAGCAGCATGTTTCAGTCCTGGCTCTTCGCCTGTGGCAGGAGAGTCCAGTCATTCGTGCACTGAAACCTGGGCAGCTGGCCAGCCAGGAGCAGGCATCAAGGATGTATTCAAATGCCCTTTGAGGTGGGAAAGCAAGGAGTGAGAGCAATACAGGTGGCACCGTTGCGAAGCTTACCATGTGCAGAAGAGGTCCAGCAGCATCTTTCAGTCCTGGCTCTTCGCCTGAGGCAGCAGTGTCCAATCATTCGTGCACTGAAAACTGGGCAGCCGGACGGCCTGGAGCAGGCATCAAGGATGTATTCAAATGCCCATTGAGGTGGGAAAGCAAGGAGTGAGAGCAATACAGGTGGCACCGTTGCAAATCTTTCTGTGTGCAGAAGAGGTCCAGCAGCATCTTTCAGTCCTGGCTCTTCGCCTGTGGGAGCAGAGTCCGATCATTTGTGCCCGGAAACCAGAGCAGCTGGCCAGCCTGGAGCAGGCATCAAGGATGTATTCAAATGCACTTTGAGGTGGGAAAGCAAGGAGTGAGAGCAATACAGGTGGCACCGTTGCGAAGCTTACCATGTGCAGAAGAGGTCCAGCAGCACCTTTCATTCCTGGTCCTTTCCCTGTGGAAGCAGAGTGCAATCATTCGTGCACTGAAAACTGGGCAGCCGGACGGCCTGGAGCAGGCATCAAGGATGTATTCAAATGCCCTTTGAGGTGGGAAAGCAAGGAGTGAGAGCAATACAGGTGGCACCGTTGCGAAGCTTACCATGTGCAGAAGAGGTCCAGCAGCACCTTTCATTCCTGGCCGTTTCCCTGTGGCAGCAGAGTGCAATCATTCGTGCACTGAAAACTGGGCAGCCGGACGGCCTGGAGCAAGCATCAGGGATGTATTCAAATGCACTTTGAGGTGGGAAAGCAAGGTGTGAGAGCAATACATGTGGCACTGTTGCGAAGCTTACCATGTGCAGAAGAGATCCAGCAGCACCTTTCATTCCTGGCCCTTTCCCTGTGGAAGCAGAGTGCAATCATTCGTGCACTGACAACTGGGCAGCCGGACGGCCTGGAGCAGGCATCAGGGATGTATTCAAATGCCCTTTGAGGTGGGAAAGCAAGGAGTGAGAGCAATACAGGTGGCACCGTTTCAAAGCTTACTGTGTGCAGAACAGATCCAGCAGCATCTTTCATTCCTGGCTCTTCGCCTGTGGGAGCAGAGTGCAATCATTCGTGCACTGAAAACTGGGCAGCCGGATGGCCTGGATCAGGCATCAAGGATGTATTCAAATGCCCTTTGAGGTGGGAAAGCAAGGAGTGAGAGCAATACAGGTGGCACCGTTGCAAAGCTTACCGTGTGCAGAACAGATCCAGCAGCATCTTTCAGTCCTGGCTCTTCGCCTGTGGCAGCAGAGTGCAATCATTCGTGCACTGAAAACTGGGCAGCCGGACGGCCTGGAGCAGGCATCAGGGATGTATTCAAATGCACTTTGAGGTGGGAAAGCAAGGTGTGAGAGCAATACAGGTGGCACTGTTGCGAAGCTTACCATGTGCAGAAGAGATCCAGCAGCACCTTTCATTCCTGGCCCTTTCCCTGTGGAAGCAGAGTGCAATCATTCGTGCACTGACAACTGGGCAGCCGGACGGCCTGGAGCAGGCATCAGGGATGTATTCAAATGCCCTTTGAGGTGGGAAAGCAAGGAGTGAGAGCAATACAGGTAGCACCGTTGCAAAGCTTACCATGTGCAGAAGAGATCCAGCAGCATGTTTCAGTCCTGGCTCTTCGCCTGTGGCAGGAGAGACCAATCTTTCGAGCACTGAAAACTGGGCAGCCGGACGGCCTGGAGCAGGCATCAAGGATGTATTCAAATGCCCTTTGAGGTGGGAAAGCAAGGAGTGAGAGCAATACAGGTGGCACCGTTGCAAAGCTTACCGTGTGCAGAACAGATCCAGCAGCATCTTTCAGTCCTGGCCCTTTCCCTGTGGCAGCAGAGTGCAATCATTCGTGCACTGAAAACTGGGCAGCCGGACGGCCTGGAGCAGGCATCATGGATGTATTCAAATGCACTTTGAGGTGGGAAAGCAAGGTGTGAGAGCAATACAGGTGGCACTGTTACGAAGCTTACCATGTGGAGAAGAGATCCAGCAGCACCTTTCATTCCTGGCCCTTTCCCTGTGGAAGCAGAGTGCAATCATTCGTGCACTGAAAACTGGGCAGCGAGACGGCCTGGAGCAGGCATCAAAGATGTATTCAAATGCCCTTTGAGGTGGGAAAGCAAAGAGTGAGAGCAATACAGGTGGCACCGTTGCGAAGCTTACCGTGTGCAGAAGAGGTCCAGCTGCACCTTTCATTCCTGGCCCTTTCCCTGTGGAAGCAGAGTGCAATCATTTGTGCACTGAAAACTGGGCAGCCGGACGGCCTGGAGCAGGCATCAAGGATGAATTCAAATGCCCTTTGAGGTGGGAAAGCAAGGAGTGAGAGCAATACAGGTGGCACCGTTGCGAAGCTTACCATATGCAGAAGAGATCCAGCAGCATGTTTCAGTCCTGGCCCTTCGCCTGTGGCAGGAGAGTCCAATCATTCGTGCACTGAAAACTGGGCAACCGGACGGCCTGGAGCAGGCATCAAGGATGTATTCAAATGCACTTTGAGGAGGGAAAGCAAGGAGTGAGAGCAATACAGGTGGCACCGTTGCAAAGCTTACCATGTGCAGAAGAGGTCCAGCGGCACCTTTCATTCCTGGCCCTTTCCCTGTGGAAGCAGAGTGCAATCATTCGTGCACTGAAAACTGGGCAGCCGGACGGGCTGGAGCAGGCATCAAGGATGTATTCAAATGCACTTTGAGGTGGGAAAGCAAGGAGTGAGAGCAATACAGGTGGCACCGTTGCAAATCTTTCTTTGAGCAGAAGAGATCCAGCAGCATCTTTCAGCCCTGGATGTTTGCCTGTGGCAGCAGAGTCCAATCATTCGTGCACTGAAAACTGGGCAGCCGGACGGCCTGGAGCAGGCATCAAGGATGTATTCAAATGCCCTTTGAGGTGGGAAAGCAAGGAGTGAGAGCAATACAGGTAGCACCGTTGCAAAGCTGACCATGTGCAGAAGAGATCCAGCAGCATGGTTCAGTCCTGGCTCTTCGCCTGTGGCAGGAGAGACCAATCTTTCGTGCACTGAAAACTGAGCAGCCGGACGGCCTGGAGCAGGCATCAAGGATGTATTCAAATGCCCTTTGAGGTGGGAAAGCAAGGAGTGAGAGCAATACAGGTGGCACCGTTGCAAAGCTTACCGTGTGCAGAACAGATCCAGCAGCATCTTTCAGTCCTGGCTCTTCGCCTGTGGCAGCACAGTCCAATCATTCGTGCACTGAAAACTGGGCAGCCGGACGGGCTGAAGCAGGCATCAAGGATGTATTCAAATGCCCTTTGAGGTGGGAAAGCAAGGAGTGGGAGCAATACAGGTGGCACCGTTGCGAGGCTTACCTTGTGCATAACAGGTCCAGCAGCATCTTTCAGTCCTGGCTCTTCGCCTGTCGGAGCAGAGTCCAATCATTTGTGCCCTGAAACCAGAGCAGCTGGCCAGCCTGGAGTAGGCATCAAGGATGTATTCAAATGCACTTTGAGGTGGGAAAGCAAGGAGTGAGAGCAATACAGGTGGCACCGTTGCGAAGCTTACCATGTGCAGAAGAGGTCCAGCAGCACCTTTCATTCCTGGTCCTTTCCCTGTGGCAGCAGAGTGCAATCATTCGTGCACAGAAAACTGGGCAGCCGGACGGCCTGGAGCAGGCATCAAGGATGTATTCAAATGCCCTTTGAGGTGGGAAAGCAAGGAGTGAGAGCAATACAGGTGGCCCCGTTGCAAAGCTTTCTGTGTGCAGAAGAGATCCAGCAGCATGTTTTAGCACTGGCTATTTGCCTGTGGCAGCAGAGTCCAATCATTCGTGCACTGAAAACTGGGCAGCCGGACGGCCTGGAGCAGGCATCAAGGATGTATTCAAATGCCCTTTGAGGTGGGAAAGCAAGGAGTGAGATCAATACAGGTGGCACCTTTGCGAAGCATACCATGTGCAGAATAGATCCAGAAGCATCTTTCAGTCCTGGCTCTTCGCCTGTGGCAGCACAGTCCAATCATTCGTGCACAGAAAACTGGGCAGCCGGACGGCCTGGAGCAGGCATCAAGGATGTATTCAAATGCCCTTTGAGGTGGGAAAGCAAGGAGTGAGAGCAATACGGGTGGCACCGTTGCAAAGCTTACCGTGTGCTGAACAGATCCAGCAGCATGTTTCAGCACTGGCTCTTCGCCTGTGGCAGCAGAGTGCAATCATTCGTGCACTGAAACCTGGGCAGCCGGACGGCCTGGAGCAGGCATCAAGGATGTATTCAAATGCCCTTTGAGGTGGGAAAGCAAGGAGTGAGAGCAATACAGGTGGCACCGTTGCGAGGCTTACCTTGTGCATAAGAGGTCCAGCAGCATCTTTCAGTCCTGGCTCTTCGCCTGTGGGAGCAGAGTCCGATCATTTGTGCCCTGAAACCAGAGCAGCTGGCCAGCCTGGAGCAGGCATCAAGGATGTATTCAAATGCACTTTGAGGTGGGAAAGCAAGGAGTGAGAGCAATACAGGTGGCACCGTTGCGAAGCTTACCATGTGCAGAAGAGTTCCAGCAGCGCCTTTCATTCCTGGTCCTTTCCCTGTGGAAGCAGAGTGCAATCATTCGTGCACTGAAAACTGGGCAGCCGGACGGCCTGGAGCAGGCATCAAGGATGTATTCAAATGCCCTTTGAGGTGGGAAAGCAAGGAGTGAGAGCAATACAGGTGGCACCGTTGCGAAGCTTACCATGTGCAGAAGAGGTCCAACAGCACCTTTCATTCCTGGTCCTTTCCCTGTGGAAGCAGAGTGCAATCATTCGTGCACTGAAAACTGGGCAGCCGGACGGCCTGGAGCAGGCATCAAGGATGTATTCAAATGCACTCTGAGGTGCGAAACAAGGAGTGAGAGCAATACAGGTGGCACCGTTGCGAAGCTTACCATGTGCAGAAGAGGCCCAGCAGCATGTTTTAGCACTGGCTGTTTGCCTGTGGCAGCAGAGTCCGATCATTCGTGCTCTGAAAACTGGGCAGCCGGACGGCCTGGAGCAGGCATCAGGGATGTATTCAAATGCACTTTGAGGTGGGAAAGCAAGGTGTGAGAGCAATACAGGTGGCACTGTTGCGAAGCTTACCATGTGGAGAAGAGATCCAGCAGCACCTTTCATTCCTGGCCCTTTCCCTGTGGAAGCAGAGTGCAATCATTCGTGCACTGACAACTGGGCAGCCGGACAGCCTGGAGCAGGCATCAGGGATGTATTCAAATGCCCTTTGAGGTGGGAAAGCAAGGAGTGAGAGCAATACAGGTGGCACCGTTTCAAAGCTTACCGTGTGCAGAACAGATCCAGCAGCATCTTTCAGTCCTGGCTCTTCGCCTGTGGGAGCAGAGTCCAATCATTCGTGCACTGAAAACTGGGCAGCCGGATGGCCTGGAGCAGGCATCAAGGATGTATTCAAATGCCCTTTGAGGTGGGAAAGCAAGGAGTGAGAGCAATACAGGTAGCACCGTTGCAAAGCTTACCATGTGCAGAAGAGATCCAGCAGCATGGTTCAGTCCTGGCTCTTCGCCTGTGGCAGGAGAGACCAATCTTTCGTGCACTGAAAACTGGGCAGCCGGACGGCCTGGAGCAGGCATCAAGGATGTATTCAAATGCCCTTTGAGGTGGGAAAGCAAGGAGTGAGAGCAATACAGGTGGCACCGTTGCAAAGCTTACCGTGTGCAGAACAGATCCAGCAGCATCTTTCAGTCCTGGCTCTTCGCCTGTGGCAGCACAGTCCAATCATTCGTGCACTGAAAACTGGGCAGCCGGACGGGCTGAAGCAGGCATCAAGGATGTATTCAAATGCCCTTTGAGGTGGGAAAGCAAGGAGTGAGAGCAATACAGGTGGCACTGTTGCGAAGCTTACCATGTGGAGAAGAGATCCAGCAGCACCTTTCATTCCTGGCCCTTTCCCTGTGGAAGCAGAGTGCAATCATTCGTGCAGTGACAACTGGGCAGCCGGACGGCCTGGAGCACGCATCAGGGATGTATTCAAATGCCCTTTGAGGTGGGAAAGCAAGGAGTGAGAGCAATACAGGTGGCACCGTTGCGAGGCTTACCTTGTGCATAAGAGGTCCAGCAGCATCTTTCAGTCCTGGCTCTTCGCCTGTGGCAGCACAGTCCAATCATTCGTGCACTGAAAACTGGGCAGCCGGATGGACTGGAGCAGGCATCAAGGATGTATTCAAATGCCCTTTGAGGTGGGAAAGCAAGGAGTGAGAGCAATACAGGTGGCACCGTTGCAAAGCTTACCATGTGCAGAAGAGATCCAGCAGCATGTTTCAGTCCTGGCTCTTCGCCTGTGGCAGGAGAGACCAATCTTTCGTGCACTGAAAACTGGGCAGCCGGACGGCCTGGAGCAGTCATCAAGGATGTATTCAAATGCCCTTTGAGGTGGGAAAGCAAGGAGTGAGAGCAATACAGGTGGCACCGTTGCAAAGCTTACCGTGTGCAGAACAGATCCAGCAGCATCTTTCAGTCCTGGCTCTTCGCCTGTGGCAGCACAGTCCAATCATTCGTGCACTGAAAACTGGGCAGCCGGACGGGCTGAAGCAGGCATCAAGGATGTATTCAAATGCCCTTTGAGGTGGGAAAGCAAGGAGTGAGAGCAATACAGGTGGCACCGTTGCGAGGCTTACCTTGTGCATAAGAGGTCCAGCAGCATCTTTCAGTCCTGGCTCTTCGCCTGTGGGAGCAGAGTCCAATCATTTGTGCCCTGAAACCAGAGCAGCTGGCCAGCCTGGAGCAGGCATCAGGGATGTATTCAAATGCCCTTTGAGGTGGGAAAGCAAGGAGTGAGAGCAATACAGGTGGCACCGTTGCGAGGCTTACCTTGTGCATAAGAGGTCCAGCAGCATCTTTCAGTCCTGGCTCTTCGCCTGTGGCAGCACAGTCCAATCATTCGTGCACTGAAAACTGGGCAGCCGGATGGACTGGAGCAGGCATCAAGGATGTATTCAAATGCCCTTTGAGGTGGGAAAGCAAGGAGTGAGAGCAATACAGGTAGCACCGTTGCAAAGCTTACCATGTGCAGAAGAGATCCAGCAGCATGTTTCAGTCCTGGCTCTTCGCCTGTGGCAGGAGAGACCAATCTTTCGTGCACTGAAAACTGGGCAGCCGGACGGCCTGGAGCAGGCATCAAGGATGTATTCAAATGCCCTTTGAGGTGGGAAAGCAAGGAGTGAGAGCAATACAGGTGGCACCGTTGCAAAGCTTACCGTGTGCAGAACAGATCCAGCAGCATCTTTCAGTCCTGGCTCTTCGCCTGTGGCAGCACAGTCCAATCATTCGTGCACTGAAAACTGGGCAGCCGGACGGGCTGAAGCAGGCATCAAGGATGTATTCAAATGCCCTTTGAGGTGGGAAAGCAAGGAGTGAGAGCAATACAGGTGGCACTGTTGCGAAGCTTACCATGTGGAGAAGAGATCCAGCAGCACCTTTCATTCCTGGCCCTTTCCCTGTGGAAGCAGAGTGCAATCATTCGTGCAGTGACAACTGGGCAGCCGGACGGCCTGGAGCACGCATCAGGGATGTATTCAAATGCCCTTTGAGGTGGGAAAGCAAGGAGTGAGAGCAATACAGGTGGCACCGTTGCGAGGCTTACCTTGTGCATAAGAGGTCCAGCAGCATCTTTCAGTCCTGGCTCTTCGCCTGTGGCAGCACAGTCCAATCATTCGTGCACTGAAAACTGGGCAGCCGGATGGACTGGAGCAGGCATCAAGGATGTATTCAAATGCCCTTTGAGGTGGGAAAGCAAGGAGTGAGAGCAATACAGGTAGCACCGTTGCAAAGCTTACCATGTGCAGAAGAGATCCAGCAGCATGTTTCAGTCCTGGCTCTTCGCCTGTGGCAGGAGAGACCAATCTTTCGTGCACTGAAAACTGGGCAGCCGGACGGCCTGGAGCAGGCATCAAGGATGTATTCAAATGCCCTTTGAGGTGGGAAAGCAAGGAGTGAGAGCAATACAGGTGGCACCGTTGCAAAGCTTACCGTGTGCAGAACAGATCCAGCAGCATCTTTCAGTCCTGGCTCTTCGCCTGTGGCAGCACAGTCCAATCATTCGTGCACTGAAAACTGGGCAGCCGGACGGGCTGAAGCAGGCATCAAGGATGTATTCAAATGCCCTTTGAGGTGGGAAAGCAAGGAGTGAGAGCAATACAGGTGGCACCGTTGCGAAGCTTACCATATGCAGAAGAGATCCAGCAGCATGTTTCAGTCCTGGCCCTTCGCCTGTGGCAGGAGAGTCCAATCATTCGTGCACTGAAAACTGGGCAACCGGACGGCCTGGAGCAGGCATCAAGGATGTATTCAAATGCACTTTGAGGAGGGAAAGCAAGGAGTGAGAGCAATACAGGTGGCACCGTTGCAAAGCTTACCATGTGCAGAAGAGGTCCAGCGGCACCTTTCATTCCTGGCCCTTTCCCTGTGGAAGCAGAGTGCAATCATTCGTGCACTGAAAACTGGGCAGCCGGACGGGCTGGAGCAGGCATCAAGGATGTATTCAAATGCACTTTGAGGTGGGAAAGCAAGGAGTGAGAGCAATACAGGTGGCACCGTTGCAAATCTTTCTTTGAGCAGAAGAGATCCAGCAGCATCTTTCAGCCCTGGATGTTTGCCTGTGGCAGCAGAGTCCAATCATTCGTGCACTGAAAACTGGGCAGCCGGACGGCCTGGAGCAGGCATCAAGGATGTATTCAAATGCCCTTTGAGGTGGGAAAGCAAGGAGTGAGAGCAATACAGGTAGCACCGTTGCAAAGCTGACCATGTGCAGAAGAGATCCAGCAGCATGGTTCAGTCCTGGCTCTTCGCCTGTGGCAGGAGAGACCAATCTTTCGTGCACTGAAAACTGAGCAGCCGGACGGCCTGGAGCAGGCATCAAGGATGTATTCAAATGCCCTTTGAGGTGGGAAAGCAAGGAGTGAGAGCAATACAGGTGGCACCGTTGCAAAGCTTACCGTGTGCAGAACAGATCCAGCAGCATCTTTCAGTCCTGGCTCTTCGCCTGTGGCAGCACAGTCCAATCATTCGTGCACTGAAAACTGGGCAGCCGGACGGGCTGAAGCAGGCATCAAGGATGTATTCAAATGCCCTTTGAGGTGGGAAAGCAAGGAGTGGGAGCAATACAGGTGGCACCGTTGCGAGGCTTACCTTGTGCATAACAGGTCCAGCAGCATCTTTCAGTCCTGGCTCTTCGCCTGTCGGAGCAGAGTCCAATCATTTGTGCCCTGAAACCAGAGCAGCTGGCCAGCCTGGAGTAGGCATCAAGGATGTATTCAAATGCACTTTGAGGTGGGAAAGCAAGGAGTGAGAGCAATACAGGTGGCACCGTTGCGAAGCTTACCATGTGCAGAAGAGGTCCAGCAGCACCTTTCATTCCTGGTCCTTTCCCTGTGGCAGCAGAGTGCAATCATTCGTGCACAGAAAACTGGGCAGCCGGACGGCCTGGAGCAGGCATCAAGGATGTATTCAAATGCCCTTTGAGGTGGGAAAGCAAGGAGTGAGAGCAATACAGGTGGCCCCGTTGCAAAGCTTTCTGTGTGCAGAAGAGATCCAGCAGCATGTTTTAGCACTGGCTATTTGCCTGTGGCAGCAGAGTCCAATCATTCGTGCACTGAAAACTGGGCAGCCGGACGGCCTGGAGCAGGCATCAAGGATGTATTCAAATGCCCTTTGAGGTGGGAAAGCAAGGAGTGAGATCAATACAGGTGGCACCTTTGCGAAGCATACCATGTGCAGAATAGATCCAGAAGCATCTTTCAGTCCTGGCTCTTCGCCTGTGGCAGCACAGTCCAATCATTCGTGCACAGAAAACTGGGCAGCCGGACGGCCTGGAGCAGGCATCAAGGATGTATTCAAATGCCCTTTGAGGTGGGAAAGCAAGGAGTGAGAGCAATACGGGTGGCACCGTTGCAAAGCTTACCGTGTGCTGAACAGATCCAGCAGCATGTTTCAGCACTGGCTCTTCGCCTGTGGCAGCAGAGTGCAATCATTCGTGCACTGAAACCTGGGCAGCCGGACGGCCTGGAGCAGGCATCAAGGATGTATTCAAATGCCCTTTGAGGTGGGAAAGCAAGGAGTGAGAGCAATACAGGTGGCACCGTTGCGAGGCTTACCTTGTGCATAAGAGGTCCAGCAGCATCTTTCAGTCCTGGCTCTTCGCCTGTGGGAGCAGAGTCCGATCATTTGTGCCCTGAGACCAGAGCAGCTGGCCAGCCTGGAGCAGGCATCAAGGATGTATTCAAATGCACTTTGAGGTGGGAAAGCAAGGAGTGAGAGCAATACAGGTGGCACCGTTGCGAAGCTTACCATGTGCAGAAGAGTTCCAGCAGCGCCTTTCATTCCTGGTCCTTTCCCTGTGGAAGCAGAGTGCAATCATTCGTGCACTGAAAACTGGGCAGCCGGACGGCCTGGAGCAGGCATCAAGGATGTATTCAAATGCCCTTTGAGGTGGGAAAGCAAGGAGTGAGAGCAATACAGGTGGCACCGTTGCGAAGCTTACCATGTGCAGAAGAGGTCCAACAGCACCTTTCATTCCTGGTCCTTTCCCTGTGGAAGCAGAGTGCAATCATTCGTGCACTGAAAACTGGGCAGCCGGACGGCCTGGAGCAGGCATCAAGGATGTATTCAAATGCACTCTGAGGTGCGAAACAAGGAGTGAGAGCAATACAGGTGGCACCGTTGCGAAGCTTACCATGTGCAGAAGAGGCCCAGCAGCATGTTTTAGCACTGGCTGTTTGCCTGTGGCAGCAGAGTCCGATCATTCGTGCTCTGAAAACTGGGCAGCCGGACGGCCTGGAGCAGGCATCAGGGATGTATTCAAATGCACTTTGAGGTGGGAAAGCAAGGTGTGAGAGCAATACAGGTGGCACTGTTGCGAAGCTTACCATGTGGAGAAGAGATCCAGCAGCACCTTTCATTCCTGGCCCTTTCCCTGTGGAAGCAGAGTGCAATCATTCGTGCACTGACAACTGGGCAGCCGGACAGCCTGGAGCAGGCATCAGGGATGTATTCAAATGCCCTTTGAGGTGGGAAAGCAAGGAGTGAGAGCAATACAGGTGGCACCGTTTCAAAGCTTACCGTGTGCAGAACAGATCCAGCAGCATCTTTCAGTCCTGGCTCTTCGCCTGTGGGAGCAGAGTCCAATCATTCGTGCACTGAAAACTGGGCAGCCGGATGGCCTGGAGCAGGCATCAAGGATGTATTCAAATGCCCTTTGAGGTGGGAAAGCAAGGAGTGAGAGCAATACAGGTAGCACCGTTGCAAAGCTTACCATGTGCAGAAGAGATCCAGCAGCATGGTTCAGTCCTGGCTCTTCGCCTGTGGCAGGAGAGACCAATCTTTCGTGCACTGAAAACTGGGCAGCCGGACGGCCTGGAGCAGGCATCAAGGATGTATTCAAATGCCCTTTGAGGTGGGAAAGCAAGGAGTGAGAGCAATACAGGTGGCACCGTTGCAAAGCTTACCGTGTGCAGAACAGATCCAGCAGCATCTTTCAGTCCTGGCTCTTCGCCTGTGGCAGCACAGTCCAATCATTCGTGCACTGAAAACTGGGCAGCCGGACGGGCTGAAGCAGGCATCAAGGATGTATTCAAATGCCCTTTGAGGTGGGAAAGCAAGGAGTGAGAGCAATACAGGTGGCACTGTTGCGAAGCTTACCATGTGGAGAAGAGATCCAGCAGCACCTTTCATTCCTGGCCCTTTCCCTGTGGAAGCAGAGTGCAATCATTCGTGCAGTGACAACTGGGCAGCCGGACGGCCTGGAGCACGCATCAGGGATGTATTCAAATGCCCTTTGAGGTGGGAAAGCAAGGAGTGAGAGCAATACAGGTGGCACCGTTTCAAAGCTTACCGTGTGCAGAACAGATCCAGCAGCGTCTTTCAGTCCTGGCTCTTCGCCTGTGGGAGCAGAGTCCAATCATTCGTGCACTGAAAACTGGGCAGCCGGATGGACTGGAGCAGGCATCAAGGATGTATTCAAATGCCCTTTGAGGTGGGAAAGCAAGGAGTGAGAGCAATACAGGTAGCACCGTTGCAAAGCTTACCATGTGCAGAAGAGATCCAGCAGCATGTTTCAGTCCTGGCTCTTCGCCTGTGGCAGGAGAGACCAATCTTTCGTGCACTGAAAACTGGGCAGCCGGACGGCCTGGAGCAGGCATCAAGGATGTATTCAAATGCCCTTTGAGGTGGGAAAGCAAGGAGTGAGAGCAATACAGGTGGCACCGTTGCAAAGCTTACCGTGTGCAGAACAGATCCAGCAGCATCTTTCAGTCCTGGCTCTTCGCCTGTGGCAGCACAGTCCAATCATTCGTGCACTGAAAACTGGGCAGCCGGACGGGCTGAAGCAGGCATCAAGGATGTATTCAAATGCCCTTTGAGGTGGGAAAGCAAGGAGTGAGAGCAATACAGGTGGCACCGTTGCGAGGCTTACCTTGTGCATAAGAGGTCCAGCAGCATCTTTCAGTCCTGGCTCTTCGCCTGTGGGAGCAGAGTCCAATCATTTGTGCCCTGAAACCAGAGCAGCTGGCCAGCCTGGAGCAGGCATCAAGGATGTATTCAAATGCACTTTGAGGTGGGAAAGCAAGGAGTGAGAGCAATACAGGTGGCACCGTTGCGAAGCTTACCATGTGCAGAAGAGGTCCAGCAGCACCTTTCATTCCTGGTCCTTTCCCTGTGGAAGCAGAGTGCAATCATTCGTGCACTGAAAACTAGGCAGCCGGACGGCCTGGAGCAGGCATCAAGGATGTATTCAAATGCCCTTTGAGGTGGGAAAGCAAGGAGTGAGAGCAATACAGGTGGCACCGTTGCGAAGCTTACCATGTGCAGAAGAGGTCCAACAGCACCTTTCATTCCTGGTCCTTTCCCTGTGGAAGCAGAGTGCAATCATTCGTGCACTGAAAACTGGGCAGCCGGACGGCCTGGAGCAGGCATCAAGGATGTATTCAAATGCTCTTTGAGGTGGGAAAGCAAGGAGTGAGAGCAATACAGGTGGCACCGTTGCAAATCTTTCTGTGTGCAGAAGAGATCCAGCAGCATGTTTTAGCACTAGCTGTTTGCCTGTGGCAGCAGAGTCCGATCATTCGTGCTCTGAAAACTGGGCAGCCGGACAGCCTGGAGCAGGCATCAAGGATGTATTCAAATGCACTTTGAGGTGGGAAAGCAAGGAATGAGAGCAATACAGGTGGCACCTTTGTGAAGCTTACCATGTGCAGAATAGATCCAGAAACATCTTTCAGTCCTGGCTCTTCGCCTGTGGCAGCACAGTCCAATCATTCGTGCACTGAAAACTGGGCAGCCGGACGGCCTGGAGCAGGCATCAAGGATGTATTCAAATGCACTCTGAGGTGCGAAACAAGGAGTGAGAGCAATACAGGTGGCACCGTTGCGAAGCTTACCATGTGCAGAAGAGGCCCAGCAGCACCTTTCATTCCTGGCCCTTTCCCTGTAGCAGCAGAGTGCAATCATTCGTGCACTGAAAACTGGGCAGCCGGACGGGCTGGAGCAGGCATCAAGGATGTATTCAAATGCACTTTGAGGTGGGAAAGCAAGGTGTGAGAGCAATACAGGTGGCACTGTTGCGAAGCTTACCATGTGGAGAAGAGATCCAACAGCATCTTTCATTCCTGGCTCTTCGCCTGTGGGAGCAGAGTGCAATCATTCGTGCACTGAAAACTGGGCAGCCGGACGGCCTGGAGCAGGCATCAAGGATATATTCAAATGCCCTTTGAGGTGGGAAAGCAAGGAGTGAGAGCAATACAGGTGGCACCGTTGCAAAGCTTACCGTGTGCAGAACAGATCCAGCAGCATCTTTCAGTCCTGGCTCTTCGCCTCTGGCAGGAGAGACCAATCATTCGTGCACTGAAAACTGGGCAGCCGGATGGCCTGCACCACGCATCAAGGATGTATTCAAATGCCCTTTGAGGTGGGAAAGCAAGGAGTGAGAGCAATACAGGTAGCACCGTTGCAAAGCTTACCGTATGCAGAAGAGATCCAGCAGCATGTTTCAGTCCTGGCTCTTCGCCTGTGGCAGGAGAGACCAATCATTCGTGCACTGAAAACTGGGCAGCCGGATGGCCTGGAGCAGGCATCAAGGATGTATTCAAATGCCCTTTGAGGTGGGAAAGCAAGGAGTGAGAGCAATACAGGTGGCACCGTTGCAAAGCTTACCGTGTGCAGAACAGATCCAGCAGCATCTTTCAGTCCTGGCTCTTCGCCTGTGGAAGCACAGTCCAATCATTCGTGCACTGAAAACTGGGCAGCCGGACGGCCTGGAGCAGGCATCAAGGATGTATTCAAATGCCCTTTGAGGTGGGAAAGCAAGGAGTGAGAGCAATACAGGTGGCACCGTTTCGAGGCTTACCTTGTGCATAAGAGGTCCAGCAGCATCTTTCAGTCCTGGCTCTTCCCCTGTGGGAGCAGAGTATAATCATTCGTGCACAGAATACTGGGCAGCCGGACGGCCTGGAGCAGGCATCAAGGATGTATTCAAATGCCCTTTGAGGTGGGAAAGCAAGGAGTGAGAGCAATACAGGTGGCACCGTTGAAAGCTTACCGTGTGCTGAACAGATCCAGCAGCATGTTCCAGCACTGGCTCTTCGCCTGTGGCAGCAGAGTCCAATCATTCGTGCTCTGAACACTGGGCATCCTAACGGCCTGGAGCAGGCATCAAGGATGTATTCAAATGCACTTTGAGGTGGGAAAGCAAGGAGTGAGAGCAATACAGGTGGCACCGTTGCGAAGCTTACCATGTGCAGAAGAGGTCCAGCAGCACCTTTCAATCCTGGCCCTTTCCCTGTGGAAGCAGAGTGCAATCATTCGTGCACTGAATACTGGGCAGTCGGACGGCCTGGAGCAGGCATCAAGGATGTATTCAAATGCTCTTTGAGGTGGGAAAGCAAGGAGTGAGAGCAATACAGGTGGCACCGTTGCAAATCTCGCCGTGTGCAGAACAGATCCAGCAGCATGTTTCAGCAGTGGCTGTTTGCCGGTGGCAGCAGAGTCCAATCATTCGTGCACTGAAAACTGGGCAGCCGGACGGCCTGGAGCAGGCATCAAGGATGTATTCAAATGCCCATTGAGGTGGGAAAGCAAGGAGTGAGAGCAATACAGGTGGCACCGTTGCAAATCTTTCTGTGTGCAGAAGAGGTCCAGCAGCATCTTTCAGTCCTGGCTCTTCGCCTGTGGGAGCAGAGTCCGGTCATTTGTGCCCGGAAACCAGAGCAGCTGGCCAGCCTGGAGCAGGCATCAAGGATGTATTCAAATGCACTTTGAGGTGGGAAAGCAAGGAGTGAGAGCAATACAGGTGGCACCGTTGCGAAGCTTACCATGTGCAGAAGAGGTCCAGCAGCACCTTTCATTCCTGGTCCTTTCCCTGTGGAAGCAGAGTGCAATCATTCGTGCACTGAAAACTGGGCAGCCGGACGGCCTGGAGCAGGCATCAAGGATGTATTCAAATGCCCTTTGAGGTGGGAAAGCAAGGAGTGAGAGCAATACAGGTGGCACCGTTGCGAAGCTTACCATGTGCAGAAGAGGTCCAGCAGCACCTTTCATTCCTGGCCCTTTCCATGTGGCAGCAGAGTGCAATCATTCGTGCACTGAAAACTGGGCAGCCGGACGGGCTGGAGCAGGCATCAGGGATGTATTCAAATGCACTTTGAGGTGGGAAAGCAAGGTGTGAGAGCAATACAGGTGGCACTGTTGCGAAGCTTACCATGTGGAGAAGAGATCCAGCAGCACCTTTCATTCCTGGCCCTTTCCCTGTGGAAGCAGAGTGCAATCATTCGTGCACTGACAACTGGGCAGCCGGATGGCCTGGAGCAGGCATCAGGGATGTATTCAAATGCCCTTTGAGGTGGGAAAGCAAGGAGTGAGAGCAATACAGGTAGCACCGTTGCAAGGCTTACCATGTGCAGAAGAGATCCAGCAGCATGTTTCAGTCCTGGCTCTTCGCCTGTGGCAGGAGAGACCAATCTTTCGTGCACTGAAAACTGGGCAGCCGGACGGGCTGAAGCAGGCATCAAGGATGTATTCAAATGCCCTTTGAGGTGGGAAAGCAAGGAGTGAGAGCAATACAGGTGGCACCGTTGCAAAGCTTACCGTGTGCAGAACAGATCCAGCAGCATCTTTCAGTCCTGGCTCTTCGCCTGTGGGAGCAGAGTCCAATCATTCGTGCACTGAAAACTGGGCAGCCGGACGGGCTGAAGCAGGCATCAAGGATGTATTCAAATGCCCTTTGAGGTGGGAAAGCAAGGAGTGAGAGCAATACAGGTGGCACTGTTGCGAAGCTTACCATGTGGAGAAGAGATCCAGCAGCACCTTTCATTCCTGGCCCTTTCCCTGTGGAAGCAGAGTGCAATCATTCGTGCACTGACAACTGGGCAGCCGGACGGCCTGGAGCAGGCATCAGGGATGTATTCAAATGCCCTTTGAGGTGGGAAAGCAAGGAGTGAGAGCAATACAGGTGGCACCGTTTCAAAGCTTACCGTGTGCAGAACAGATCCAGCAGCGTCTTTCAGTCCTGGCTCTTCGCCTGTGGGAGCAGAGTCCAATCATTCGTGCACTGAAAACTGGGCAGCCGGATGGCCTGGAGCAGGCATCAAGGATGTATTCAAATGCCCTTTGAGGTGGGAAAGCAAGGAGTGAGAGCAATACAGGTAGCACCGGTGCAAAGCTTACCATGTGCAGAAGAGATCCAGCAGCATGTTTCAGTCCTGGCTCTTCGCCTGTGGCAGGAGAGACCAATCTTTCGTGCACTGAAAACTGGGCAGCCGGATGGCCTGGAGCAGGCATCAAGGATGTATTCAAATGCCCTTTGAGGTGGGAAAGCAAGGAGTGAGAGCAATACAGGTGGCACCGTTGCAAAGCTTACCGTGTGCAGAACAGATCCAGCAGCATATTTCAGTCCTGGCTCTTCGCCTGTGGCAGCACAGTCCAATCATTCGTGCACTGAAAACTGGGCAGCCGGACGGGCTGAAGCAGGCATCAAGGATGTATTCAAATGCCCTTTGAGGTGGGAAAGCAAGGAGTGGGAGCAATACAGGTGGCACCGTTGCGAGGCTTACCTTGTGCATAAGAGGTCCAGCAGCATCTTTCAGTCCTGGCTCTTCGCCTGTAGGAGCAGAGTCCAATCATTTGTGCCCTGAAACCAGAGCAGCTGGCCAGCCTGGAGTAGGCATCAAGGATGTATTCAAATGCACTTTGAGGTGGGAAAGCAAGGAGTGAGAGCAATACAGGTGGCACCGTTGCGAAGCTTACCATGTGCAGAAGAGGTCCAGCAGCACCTTTCATTCCTGGTCCTTTCCCTGTGGCAGCAGAGTGCAATCATTCGTGCACAGAAAACTGGGCAGCCGGACGGCCTGGAGCAGGCATCAAGGATGTATTCAAATACCCTTTGAGGTGGGAAAGCAAGGAGTGAGAGCAATACAGGTGGCCCCGTTGCAAAGCTTTCTGTTTGCAGAAGAGATCCAGCAGCATGTTTTAGCACTGGCTATTTGCCTGTGGCAGCAGAGTCCAATCATTCGTGCACTGAAAACTGGGCAGCCGGACGGCCTGGAGCAGGCATCAAGGATGTATTCAAATGCCCTTTGAGGTGGGAAAGCAAGGAGTGAGATCAATACAGGTGGCACCTTTGCGAAGCATACCATGTGCAGAATAGATCCAGAAGCATCTTTCAGTCCTGGCTCTTCGCCTGTGCCAGCACAGTCCAATCATTCGTGCACAGAAAACTGGGCAGCCGGACGGCCTGGAGCAGGCGTCTAGGATGTATTCAAATGCCCTTTGAGGTGGGAAAGCAAGGAGTGAGAGCAATACGGGTGGCACCGTTGCAAAGCTTACCGTGTGCTGAACAGATCCAGCAGCATGTTTCAGCACAGGCTCTTCGCCTGTGGCAGCAGAGTGCAATCATTCGTGCACAGAAAACTGGGCAGCCGGACGGCCTGGAGCAGGCATCAAGGATGTATTCAAATGCCCTTTGAGGTGGGAAAGCAAGGAGTGAGAGCAATACAGGTGGCACCGTTGCGAGGCTTACCTTGTGCATAAGAGGTCCAGCAGCATCTTTCAGTCCCGGCTCTTCGCCTGTGGGAGCAGAGTCCAATCATTTGTGCCCTGAAACCAGAGCAGCTGGCCAGCCTGGAGCAGGCATCAAGGATGTATTCAAATGCACTTTGAGGTGGGAAAGCAAGGAGTGAGAGCAATACAGGTGGCACCGTTGCGAAGCTTACCATGTGCAGAAGAGGTCCAGCAGCACCTTTCATTCCTGGTCCTTTCCCTGTGGAAGCAGGGTGCAATCATTCGTGCACTGAAAACTGGGCAGCCGGACGGCCTGGAGCAAGCATCAAGGATGTATTCAAATGCCCTTTGAGGTGGGAAAGCAAGGAGTGAGAGCAATACAGGTGGCACCGTTGCGAATCTTACCATGTGCAGAAGAGGTCCAACAGCACCTTTCATTCCTGGTCCTTTCCCTGTGGAAGCAGAGTGCAATCATTCGTGCACTGAAAACTGGGCAGCCGGACGGCCTGGAGCAGGCATCAAGGATGTATTCAAATGCCCTTTGAGGTGGGAAAGCAAGGAGTGAGAGCAATACAGGTGGCACCGTTGCGAAGCTTACCATGTGCAGAAGAGGTCCAACAGCACCTTTCATTCCTGGTCCTTTCCCTGTGGAAGCAGAGTGCAATCATTCGTGCACTGAAAACTGGGCAGCCGGACGGCCTGGAGCAGGCATCAAGGATGTATTCAAATGCCCTTTGAGGTGGGAAAGCAAGGAATGAGAGCAATACAGGAGGCACCGTTGCAAATCTTTCTGTGTGCAGAAGAGATCCAGCAGCATGTTTAAGCACTGGCTGTTTGCCTGTGGCAGCAGAGTCCGTTCATTCGTGCTCTGAAAACTGGGCAGCCGGACAGCCTGGAGCAGGCATCAAGGATGTATTCAAATGCACTTTGAGGTGGGGAAGCAAGGAATGAGAGCAATACAGGTGGCACCTTTGTGAAGCTTACCATGTGCAGAATAGATCCAGAAGCATCTTTCAGTCCTGGCTCTTCGCCTGTGGCAGCACAGTCCAATCATTCGTGCACTGAAAACTGGGCAGCCGGACGGCCTGGAGCAGGCATCAAGGATGTATTCAAATGCACTCTGAGGTGCGAAACAAGGAGTGAGAGCAATACAGGTGGCACCGTTGCGAAGCTTACCATGTGCAGAAGAGGCCCAGCAGCACCTTTCATTCCTGGCCCTTTCCCTGTAGCAGCAGAGTGCAATCATTCGTGCACTGAAAACTGGGCAGCCGGACGGGCTGGAGCAGGCATCAAGGATGTATTCAAATGCACTTTGAGGTGGGAAAGCAAGGTGTGAGAGCAATACAGGTGGCACTGTTGCGAAGCTTACCATGTGGAGAAGAGATCCAACAGCATCTTTCATTCCTGGCTCTTCGCCTGTGGGAGCAGAGTGCAATCATTCGTGCACTGAAAACTGGGCAGCCGGACGGCCTGGAGCAGGCATCAAGGATATATTCAAATGCCCTTTGAGGTGGGAAAGCAAGGAGTGAGAGCAATACAGGTGGCACCGTTGCAAAGCTTACCGTATGCAGAACAGGTCCAGCAGCATCTTTCAGTCCTGGCTCTTCGCCTGTGGCAGGAGAGACCAATCATTCGTGTACTGAAAACTGGGCAGCCGGATGGCCTGGAGCAGGCATCAAGGATGTATTCAAATGCCCTTTGAGGTGGGAAAGCAAGGAGTGAGAGCAATACAGGTAGCACCGTTGCAAAGCTTACCGTATGCAGAAGAGATCCAGCAGCATGTTTCAGTCCTGGCTCTTCGCCTGTGGCAGGAGAGACCAATCATTCGTGCACTGAAAACTGGGCAGCCGGATGGCCTGGAGCAGGCATCAAGGATGTATTCAAATGCCCTTTGAGGTGGGAAAGCAAGGAGTGAGAGCAATACAGGTGGCACCGTTGCAAAGCTTACCGTGTGCAGAACAGATCCAGCAGCACCTTTCATTCCTGGCCCTTTCCCTGTGGCAGCAGAGAGCAAGCATTCGTGCACTGACAACTGGGCAGCCGGACGGGCTGGAGCAGGCATCAAGGATGTATTCAAATGCCCTTTGAGGTGGGAAAGCAAGGAGTGAGAGCAATACAGGTGGCACCGTTTCGAGGCTTACCTTGTGCATAAGAGGTCCAGCAGCATCTTTCAGTCCTGGCTCTTCGCCTGTGGGAGCAGAGTCCAATCATTCGTGCACAGAATACTGGGCAGCCGGACGGCCTGGAGCAGGCATCAAGGATGTATTCAAATGCCCTTTGAGGTGGGAAAGCAAGGAGTGAGAGCAATACAGGTGGCACCGTTGCGAAGCTTACCATGTGCAGAAGAGGTCCAGCAGCACCTTTCAATCCTGGCCCTTTCCCTGTGGAAGCAGAGTGCAATCATTCGTGCACTGAATACTGGGCAGTCGGACGGCCTGGAGCAGGCATCAAGGATGTATTCAAATGCTCTTTGAGGTGGGAAAGCAAGGAGTGAGAGCAATACAGGTGGCACCGTTGCAAATCTTTCTGTGTGCAGAAGAGGTCCAGCAGCATCTTTCAGTCCTGGCTCTTCGCCTGTCGGAGCAGAGTCCAATCATTTGTGCCCTGAAACCAGAGCAGCTGGCCAGCCTGGAGCAGGCATCAAGGATGTATTCAAATGCACTTTGAGGTGGGAAAGCAAGGAGTGAGGGCAATACAGGTGGCAGCGTTGCAAAGCTTACCATGTGCAGAAGAGGTCCACCAGCACCTTTCATTCTGGACCTTTCCCTGTGGAAGCAGAGTGCAATCATTCGTGCACTGAAAACTGGGCAGCCGGACGGCCTGGAGCAGGCATCAAGGATGTATTCAAATGCACTTTGAGGTGGGAAAGCAAGGAGTGAGAGCAATACAGGTGGCACCGTTGCGAAGCTTACCATGTGCAGAAGAGGTCCAGCAGCACCTTTCATTCCTGGCCCTTTCCCTGTGGCTGCAGAGTGCAATCATTCGTGCACTTAAAACTGGGCAGCCAGACGGCCTGGAGCAGGCATCAAGGATGTATTCAAATGCACTTTGAGGTGGGAAAGCAAGGAGTGAGAGCAATACAGGTGGCACCGTTGCGAAGCTTACCATGTGCAGAAGAGGTCCAGCAGCACCTTTCATTCCTGGCCCTTTCCCTGTGGCTGCAGAGTGCAATCATTCGTGCACTTAAAACTGGGCAGCCAGACGGCCTGGAGCAGGCATCAAGGATGTATTCAAATGCCCTTTGAGGTGGGAAAGCAAGGAGTGAGAGCAATACAGGTAGCACCGTTGCAAAGCTTACCGTATGCAGAAGAGGTCCAGCAGCATGTTTCAGTCCTGGCTCTTCGCCTGTGGCAGGAGAGTGCAATCATTCGTGCACTGAAAACTGGGCAGCCGGATGGCCTGGAGCAGGCATCAAGGATGTATTCAAATGCCCATTGAGGTGGGAAAGGAAGGAGTGAGAGCAATACAGGTGGCACTGTTGCGAGGCTTACCTTGTGCATAAGAGGTCCAGCAGCATCTTTCAGTCCTGGCTCTTCGCCTGTCGGAGCAGAGTCCAATCATTTGTGCCCTGAAACCAGAGCAGCTGGCCAGCCTGGAGCAGGCATCAAGGATGTATTCAAATGCACTTTGAGGCGGGAAAGCAAGGAGTGAGAGCAATACAGGTGGCACCGTTGCGAAGCTTACCATGCGCAGAAGAGGTCCAGCAGCACCTTTCATTCCTGGTCCTTTCCCTGTGGAAGCAGAGTGCAATCATTCGTGCACTGAAAACTGGGCAGCCGGACGGCCTGGAGCAGGCATCAAGGATGTATTCAAATGCCCTTTGAGGTGGGAAAGCAAGGAGTGAGAGCAATACAGGTGGCACCGTTGCAAATCTTTCTGTGTGCAGAAGAGATCCAGCAGCATGTTTTAGCACTGGCTGTTTGCCTGTGGCAGCAGATTCCAATCATTCGTACACTGAAAACTGGGCAGCCGGACGGCCTGGAGCAGGCATCTTGGATGTAATCAAATGCCCTTTGAGGTGGGAAAGCAAGGAGTGAGAGCAATACAAGTGGCACCGTTGCAAAGCTTACCATGTGCAGAACAGATCCAGCAGCATGTTTCAGCACTGGTCTTCGCCTGTGGCAGCAGAGTCCAATCATTCGTGCACTGAAAACTGGGCAGCCGGACGGCCTGGAGCAGGCATCAAGGATGTGTTCAAATGCACTCTGAGGTGCGAAACAAGGAGTGAGAGCAATACAGGTGGCACCGTTGCAAAGCCTACCATGTGCAGAAGAGGTCCAGCAGCATCTTTCATTCCTGGCCCTTTCCCTGTGGCAGCAGCGTGCAATCATTCGTGCACTGAATACTGGGCAGCCGGACGGGCTGGAACAGGCCGCAAGGATGTATTCAAATGCACTTTGAGGTGGGAAAGCAAGGTGTGAGAGCAATACAGGTGGCACTTTTGCGAAGCTTACCATGTGGAGAAGAGATCCAGCAGCATCTTTCATTCCTGGCTCTTCCCCTGTGGGAGCAGAGTCCAATCATTCGTGCCCTGAAACCAGAGCAGCTGGCCAGCCTGGAGCAGGCATCAAGGATGTATTCAAATGCACTTTGAGGTGGGAAAGCAAGGAGTGAGAGCAATACAGGTGGCACCGTTGCAAAGCTTACCGTGTGCAGAACAGATCCAGCAGCATCTTTCAGTCCTGGCTCTTCGCCTGTAGCAGGAGAGACCAATCATTCGTGCACTGAAAACTATGCAGCCGGATGGCCTGGAGCAGGCATCAAGGATGTATTCAAATGCCCTTTGAGGTGGGAAAGCAAGGAGTGAGAGCAATACAGGTAGCACCGTCGCAAAGCTTACCGTATGCAGAAGAGATCCAGCAGCATGTTTCAGTCCTGGCTCTTCGCCTGTGGCAGGAGAGACCAATCATTAGTGCACTGAAAACTGGGCAGCCGGATGGCCTCGAGCAGGCATCAAGGATGTATTCAAATGCCCTTTGAGGTGGGAAAGCAAGGAGTGAGAGCAATACAGGTGGCACCGTTGCAAAGCTTACCGTGTGCAGAACAGATCCAGCAGCACCTTTCATTCCTGGCCCTTTCCCTGTGGCAGCAGAGAGCAAGCATTCGTGCACTGACAACTGGGCAGCCGGACGGGCTGGAGCAGGCATCAAGGATGTATTCAAATGCCCTTTGAGGTGGGAAAGCAAGGAGTGAGAGCAATACAGGTGTCACCGTTGCAAAGCTTACCGTGTGCAGAACAGATCCAGCAGCATCTTTCAGTCCTGGCTCTTCGCCTGTGGGAGCAGAGTCCAATCATTCGTGCACAGAAAACTGGGCAGCCGGATGGCCTGGAGCAGGCATCAAGGATGTATTCAAATGCCCTTTGAGGTGGGAAAGCAAGGACTGAGAGCAATACAGGTGGCACCGTTGCGAAGCTTACCATGTGCAGAAGAGGTCCAGCAGCACCTTTCATTCCTGGCCCTTTCCCTGTGGAAGCAGAGTGCAATCATTCGTGCACTGAATACTGGGCAGTCGGACGGCCTGGAGCAGGCATCAAGGATGTATTCAAATGCACTTTGAGGTGGGAAAGCAAGGAGTGAGAGCAATACAGGTGGCACCGTTGCAAATCTTTCTGTGTACAGAAGAGGTCCAGCAGCATCTTTCATTCCTGGCTCTTCGCCTGTGGCAACAGTGTCCAATCATTCGTGCACTGAAAACTGGGCAGCCGGACGGCCTGGAGCAGGCATCAAGGATGTATTCAAATGCCCATTGAGGTGGGAAAGCAAGGAGTGAGAGCAATACAGGTGGCACCGTTGCAAATCTTTCTGTGTGCAGAAGAGGTCCAGCAGCATCTTTCAGTCCTGGCTCTTCGCCTGTCGGAGCAGAGTCCAATCATTTGTGCCCTGAAAACAGAGCAGCTGCCCAGCCTGGAGCAGGCATCAAGGATGTATTCAAATGCCCTTTGAGGTGGGAAAGCAAGGAGTGAGAGCAATACAGGTGGCACCGTTGCGAAGCTTACCATGTGCAGAAGAGGTCCAGCAGCACCTTTCGTTCTTGGCCCTTTCCCTGTGGCTGCAGAGTGCAACCATTCGTGCACTGAAAACTGGGCAGCCGGACGACCTGGAGCAGGCATCTTGGATGTATTCAAATGAACTTTGAGGTGGGAAAGCAAGGTGTGAAAGCAATACAGGTGGCACTGCTGCGAAGCTTACCATGTGGAGAAGAGATCCAGCAGCACCTTTCATTCCTGGCCCTTTCCCTGTGGAAGCAGAGTGCAATTATTCGTGCACAGAAAACTGGGCAGCCGGACGGCCTGGAGCAGGCATCAAGGATGTAATCAAATGCCCTTTGAGGTGGGAAACAAGGAGTGAGAGCAATTCAGGTGGCACCGTTGCGAAGCTTACCATGTGCAGAAGAGGTCCAGCTGCACCTTTCATTCCTGGCCCTTTCCCTGTGGAAGGAGAGTGCAATCATTCGTGCACTGAAAACTGGGCAGCCGGACGGCCTGGAGCAGGCATCAAGGATGTATTCAAATGCCCTTTGAGGTGGGAAAGCAAGGAGTGAGAGCAATACAGGTAGCACCGTTGCAAAGCTTACCATGTGCAGAAGAGATCCAGCAGCATGTTTCAGTCCTGGCTCTTCGCCTGTGGCAGGAGAGACCAATCTTTCGTGCACTGAAAACTGGGCAGCCGGACGGCCTGGAGCAGGAATCAAGTATGTATTCAAATGCCCTTTGAGGTGGGAAAGCAAGGAGTGAGAGCAATACAGGTGGCACCGTTGCAAATCTTTCTGTGTACAGAAGAGGTCCAGCAGCATCTTTCATTCCTGTCTCTTCGCCTGTAGCAGCAGTGTCCAATCATTCGTGCACTGAAAACTGGGCAGCCGGACGGCCTGGAGCAGGCATCAAGGATGTATTCAAATGCCCATTGAGGTGGGAAAGCAAGGAGTGAGAGCAATACAGGTGGCACCGTTGCAAATCTTTCTGTGTGCAGAAGAGGTCCAGCAGCATCTTTCAGTCCTGGCTCTTCGCCTGTCGGAGCAGAGTCCAATCATTTGTGCCCTGAAAACAGAGCAGCTGCCCAGCCTGGAGCAGGCATCAAGGATGTATTCAAATGCCCTTTGAGGTGGGAAAGCAAGGAGTGAGAGCAATACAGGTGGCACCATTGCGAAGCTTACCATGTGCAGAAGAGGTCCAGCAGCACCTTTCGTTCTTGGCCCTTTCCCTGTGGCTGCAGAGTGCAACCATTCGTGCACTGAAAACTGGGCAGCCGGACGGGCTGGAGCAGGCATCTTGGATGTATTCAAATGAACTTTGAGGTGGGAAAGCAAGGTGTGAAAGCAATACAGGTGGCACTGCTGCGAAGCTTACCATGTGGAGAAGAGATCCAGCAGCACCTTTCATTCCTGGCCCTTTCCCTGTGGAAGCAGAGTGCAATTATTCGTGCACAGAAAACTGGGCAGCCGGACGGCCTGGAGCAGGCATCAAGGATGTAATCAAATGCCCTTTGAGGTGGGAAACAAGGAGTGAGAGCAATTCAGGTGGCACCGTTGCGAAGCTTACCATGTGCAGAAGAGGTCCAGCTGCACCTTTCATTCCTGGCCCTTTCCCTGTGGAAGGAGAGTGCAATCATTCGTGCACTGAAAACTGGGCAGCCGGACGGCCTGGAGCAGGCATCAAGGATGTATTCAAATGCCCTTTGAGGTGGGAAAGCAAGGAGTGAGAGCAATACAGGTAGCACCGTTGCAAAGCTTACCATGTGCAGAAGAGATCCAGCAGCATGTTTCAGTCCTGGCTCTTCGCCTGTGGCAGGAGAGACCAATCTTTCGTGCACTGAAAACTGGGCAGCCGGACGGCCTGGAGCAGGAATCAAGTATGTATTCAAATGCCCTTTGAGGTGGGAAAGCAAGGAGTGAGAGCAATACAGGTGGCACCGTTGCAAATCTTTCTGTGTACAGAAGAGGTCCAGCAGCATCTTTCATTCCTGTCTCTTCGCCTGTAGCAGCAGTGTCCAATCATTCGTGCACTGAAAACTGGGCAGCCGGACGGCCTGGAGCAGGCATCAAGGATGTATTCAAATGCCCATTGAGGTGGGAAAGCAAGGAGTGAGAGCAATACAGGTGGCACCGTTGCAAATCTTTCTGTGTGCAGAAGAGATCCAGCAGCATGTTTTAGCACTGGCTGTTTGCCTGTGGCAGCAGAGTCCGATCATTCGTGCTCTGAAAACTGGGCAGCCGGACAGCCTGGAGCAGGCATCAAGGATGTATTCAAATGCACTTTGAGGTGGGAAAGCAAGGAGTGAGAGCAATACAGGTGGCACCGTTGCAAAGCTTACCATGTGCAGAAGAGGTCCACCAGCACCTTTCATTCTGGACCTTTCCCTGTGGAAGCAGAGTGCAATCATTCGTGCACTGAAAACTGGGCAGCCGGACGGCCTGGAGCAGGCATCAAGGATGTATTCAAATGCACTTTGAGGTGGGAAAGCAAGGAGTGAGAGCAATACAGGTGGCACCGTTGCGAAGCTTACCATGTGCAGAAGAGGTCCAGCAGCACCTTTCATTCCTGGCCCTTTCCCTGTGGCTGCAGGGTGCAATCATTCGTGCACTTAAAACTGGGCAGCCAGACGGCCTGGAGCAGGCATCATGGATGTATTCAAATGCACTTTGAGGTGGGAAAGCAAGGTGTGAGAGCAATACAGGTGGCACTGTTGCGAAGCTTACCATGTGCAGAAGAGGTCCAGCAGCATCTTTCATTCCTGGCCCTTTCCCTGTGGAAGCAGAGTGCAATCATTCGTGCACTGAAAACTGGGCAGCCGGACGGCCTGGAGCAGGCATCAAGGATGTATTCAAATGCCCTTTGAGGTGGGAAAGCAAGGACTGAGAGCAATACAGGTGGCACCGTTGCAAAGCTTACCGTGTGCAGAACAGATCCAGCAGCATCTTTCAGTCCTGGCTCTTCGCCTGTGGGAGCAGAGTCCAATCATTCGTGCACTGAAAACTGGGCAGCCGGATGGCCTGGAGCAGGCATCAAGGATGTATTCAAATGCCCTTTGAGGTGGGAAAGCAAGGAGTGAGAGCAATACAGGTAGCACCGTTGCAAAGCTTACCGTATGCAGAAGAGATCCAGCAGCATGTTTCAGTCCTGGCTCTTCGCCTGTGGCAGGAGAGTGCAATCATTCGTGCACTGAAAACTGGGCAGCCGGATGGCCTGGAGCAGGCATCAAGGATGTATTCAAATGCCCATTGAGGTGGGAAAGGAAGGAGTGAGAGCAATACAGGTGGCACTGTTGCGAGGCTTACCTTGTGCATAAGAGGTCCAGCAGCATCTTTCAGTCCTGGCTCTTCGCCTGTCGGAGCAGAGTCCAATCACTTGTGCCCTGAAACCAGAGCAGCTGGCCAGCCTGGAGCAGGCATCAAGGATGTATTCAAATGCACTTTGAGGCGGGAAAGCAAGGAGTGAGAGCAATACAGGTGGCACCGTTGCGAAGCTTACAATGCGCAGAAGAGGTCCAGCAGCACCTTTCATTCCTGGTCCTTTCCCTGTGGAAGCAGAGTGCAATCATTCGTGCACTGAAAACTGGGCAGCCGGACGGCCTGGAGCAGGCATCAAGGATGTATTCAAATGCCCTTTGAGGTGGGAAAGCAAGGAGTGAGAGCAATACAGGTGGCACCGTTGCAAATCTTTCTGTGTGCAGAAGAGATCCAGCAGCATGTTTTAGCACTGGCTGTTTGCCTGTGGCAGCAGAGTCCAATCATTCGTACACTGAAAACTGGACAGCCGGACGGCCTGGAGCAGGCACCTTGGATGTAATCAAATGCCCTTTGAGGTGGGAAAGCAAGGAGTGAGAGCAATACAAGTGGCACCGTTGCAAAGCTTACCATGTGCAGAACAGATCCAGCAGAATGTTTCAGCACTGGCTCTTCGCCTGTGGCAGCAGAGTCCAATCATTCGTGCACTGAAAACTGGGCAGCCGGACGGCCTGGAGCAGGCATGAAGGATGTGTTCAAATGCACTCTGAGGTGCGAAACAAGGAGTGAGAGCAATACAGGTGGCACCGTTGCAAAGCCTACCATGTGCAGAAGAGGTCCAGCAGCATCTTTCATTCCTGGCCCTTTCCCTGTGGCAGCAGAGTGCAATCATTCGTGCCCTGAATACTGGGCAGCCGGACGGGCTGGAGCAGGCATCGAGGATGTATTCAAATGCACTTTGAGGTGGGAAAGCAAGGTGTGAGAGCAATACAGGTGGCACTGTTGCGAAGCTTAACATGTGGAGAAGAGATCCAGCAGCATCTTTCATTCCTGGCTCTTCCCCTGTGGGAGCAGAGTCCAATCATTCGTGCCCTGAAACCAGAGCAGCTGGCCAGCCTGGAGCAGGCATCAAGGATGTATTCAAATGCCCTTTGAGGTGGGAAAGCAAGGAGTGAGAGCAATAAAGGTGGCACCGTTGCAAAGCTTACCGTGTGCAGAACAGATCCAGCAGCATCTTTCAGTCCTGGCTCTTCGCCTGTGGCAGGAGAGACCAATCATTCGTGCACTGAAAACTATGCAGCCGGATGGCCTGGAGCAGGCATCAAGGATGTATTCAAATGCCCTTTGAGGTGGGAAAGCAAGGAGTGAGAGCAATACAGGTAGCACCGTCGCAAAGCTTACCGTATGCAGAAGAGATCCAGCAGCATCTTTCAGTCCTGGCTCTTCGCCTGTGGCAGGAGAGACCAATCATTCGTGCACTGAAAACTGGGCAGCCGGATGGCCTCGAGCAGGCATCAAGGATGTATTCAAATGCCCTTTGAGGTGGGAAAGCAAGGAGTGAGAGCAATACAGGTGGCACCGTTGCAAAGCTTACCGTGTGCAGAACAGATCCAGCAGCACCTTTCATTCCTGGCCCTTTCCCTGTGGCAGCAGAGAGCAAGCATTCGTGCACTGACAACTGGGCAGCCGGACGGGCTGGAGCAGGCATCAAGGATGTATTCAAATGCCCTTTGAGGTGGGAAAGCAAGGAGTGAGAGCAATACAGGTGTCACCGTTGCAAAGCTTACCGTGTGCAGAACAGATCCAGCAGCATCTTTCAGTCCTGGCTCTTCGCCTGTGGGAACAGAGTCCAATCATTCGTGCACAGAAAACTGGGCAGCCGGATGGCCTGGAGCAGGCATCAAGGATGTATTCAAATGCCCTTTGAGGTGGGAAAGCAAGGACTGAGAGCAATACAGGTGGCACCGTTGCGAAGCTTACCATGTGCAGAAGAGGTCCAGCAGCACCTTTCATTCCTGGCCCTTTCCCTGTGGAAGCAGAGTGCAATCATTCGTGCACTGAATACTGGGCAGTCGGACGGCCTGGAGCAGCCATCAAGGATGTATTCAAATGCACTTTGAGGTGGGAAAGCAAGGAGTGAGAGCAATACAGGTGGCACCGTTGCGAAGCTTATCATGTGCAGAAGAGATCCAGCAGCATGTTTCAGTCCTGGCTCTTCGCCTGTGGCAGGAGAGTCCAATCATTCGTGCACTGAAACCTGGGCAGCTGGCCAGCCAGGAGCAGGCATCAAGGATGTATTCAAATGCACTTTGAGGTGGGAAAGCAAGGAGTGAGAGCAATACAGGCGGCACCGTTGCAAATCTTTCTGTGTACAGAAGAGGTCCAGCAGCATCTTTCATTCCTGGCTCTTCGCCTGTGGCAACAGTGTCCAATCATTCGTGCACTGAAAACTGGGCAGCCGGACGGCCTGGAGCAGGCATCAAGGATGTAATCAAATGCACTTTGAGGCGGGAAAGCAAGGAGTGAGAGCAATACAGGTGGCACCGTTGCGAAGCTTACCATGCGCAGAAGAGGTCCACCAGCACCTTTCATTCCTGGTCCTTTCCCTGTGGAAGCAGAGTGCAATCATTCGTGCACTGAAAACTGGGCAGCCGGACGGCCTGGAGCAGGCATCAAGGATGTATTCAAATGCCCTTTGAGGTGGGAAAGCAAGGAGTGAGAGCAATACAGGTGGCACCGTTGCAAATCTTTCTGTGTGCAGAAGAGATCCAGCTGCATGTTTTAGCACTGGCTGTTTGCCTGTGGCAGCAGAGTCCAATCATTCGTACACTGAAAACTGGGCAGCCGGACGGCCTGGAGCAGGCATCTTGGATGTAATCAAATGCCCTTTGAGGTGGGAAAGCAAGGAGTGAGAGCAATACAAGTGGCACCGTTGCAAAGCTTACCATGTGCAGAACAGATCCAGCAGCATCTTTCATACCTGGTCCTTTCCCTGTGGGAGCAGAGTCCAATCATTCGTGCAATGAAAACTATACAGCCGACCAGCCTGGAGCAGGCATCAAGGATGTATTCAAATGCCCTTTGAGGTGGGAAAGCAAGGACTGAGAGCAATTCAGGTGGCACCGTTGCGAAGCTTACCATGTGCAGAAGAGATCCAGCAGCATGTTTCAGTCCTGGCTCTTCGCCTGTGGCAGGAGAGTCCAATCATTCGTGCACTGAAACCTGGGCAGCTGGCCAGCCAGGAGAAGGCATCAAGGATGCATTCAAATGCACTTTGAGGTGGGAAAGCAAGGAGTGAGAGCAATACAGGTGGCACCGTTGCGAAGCTTATCATGTACAGAAGAGATCCAGCAGCATGTTTCAGTCCTGGCTCTTCGCCTGTGGCAGGAGAGTCCAATCATTCGTGCACTGAAACCTGGGCAGCTGGACAGCCAGGAGCAGGCATCAAGGATGTATTCAAATGCACTTTGAGGTGGGAAAGCAAGGAGTGAGAGCAATACAGGTGGCACCGTTGCAAATCTTTCTGTGTACAGAAGAGGTCCAGCAGCATCTTTCATTCCTGGCTCTTCGCCTGTGGCAGCACAGTAAAATCATTCGTGCACTGAAAACTGGGCAGCCGGACGGGCTGGAGCAGGCATCAAGGATGTATTCAAATGCACTTTGAGGTGGGAAAGCAAGGAGTGAGAGCAACACAGGTGGCACCATTGCGAAGCTTACCATGTGGAGAAGAGATCCAGCAGCACCTTTCATTCCTGGCCCTTTCCCTGTGGGAGCAGAGTGCAATCATTCGTGCACAGAAAACTGGGCAGCCGGACGGCCTGCAGCAGGCATCAAGGATGTAATCAAATGCCCATTGAGGTGGGAAACAAGGAGTGAGAGCAATTCAGGTGGCACCGTTGCGAAGCTTACCATGTGCAGAAGAGGTCCAGCTGCACCTTTCATTCCTGGCCCTTTCCCTGCGGAAGCAGAGTGCAATCATTCGTGCACTGAAAACTGGGCAGCCGGACGGCCTGCAGCAGGTATCAAGGATGAATTCAAATGCCCTTTGAGGTGGGAAAGCAAGGAGTGAGAGAAATACAGGTGGCACCGTTGCGAAGCTTACCGTATGCAGAAGAGATCCAGCAGCATGTTTCAGTCCTGGCTCTTCGCCTGTGGCAGGAGAGTCCAATCATTCGTGCACTGAAACCTGGGCAGCTGGCCAGCCAGGAGAAGGCATCAAGGATGTATTCAAATGCACTTTGAGGTGGGAAAGCAAGGAGTGAGAGCAATACAGGTGGCACCGTTGCGAAGCTTATCATGTACAGAAGAGATCCAGCAGCATGTTTCAGTCCTGGCTCTTCGCCTGTGGCAGGAGAGTCCAATCATTCGTGCACTGAAACCTGGGCAGCTGGCCAGCCGGGAGCAGGCATCAAGGATGTATTCAAATGCACTTTGAGGTGGGAAAGCAAGGAGTGAGAGCAATACAGGTGTCACCGTTGCAAATCTTTCTGTGTACAGAAGAGGTCCAGCAGCATCTTTCAGTCCTGGCTCTTCGCCTGTGGCAGCACAGTCCAATCATTCGTGCACTGAAAACTGGGCAGCCGGACGGGCTGGAGCAGGCATCAAGGATGTATTCAAATGCACTTTGAGGTGGGAAAGCAAGGAGTGAGAGCAACACAGGTGGCACCATTGCGAAGCTTACCATGTGGAGAAGAGATCCAGCAGCACCTTTCATTCCTGGCCCTTTCCCTGTGGGAGCAGAGTGCAATCATTCGTGCACAGAAAACTGGGCAGCCGGACGGCCTGGAGCAGGCATCAAGGATGTAATCAAATGCCCATTGAGGTGGGAAACAAGGAGTGAGAGCAATTCAGGTGGCACCGTTGCGAAGCTTACCATGTGCAGAAGAGGTCCAGCTGCACCTTTCATTCCTGGCCCTTTCCCTGTGGAAGCAGAGTGCAATCATTCGTGCACTGAAAACTGGGCAGCCGGACGGCCTGCAGCAGGCATCAAGGATGAATTCAAATGCCCTTTGAGGTGGGAAAGCAAGGAGTGAGAGAAATACAGGTGGCACCGTTGCGAAGCTTACCGTATGCAGAAGAGATCCAGCAGCATGTTTCAGTCCTGGCTCTTCGCCTGTGGCAGGAGAGTCCAATCATTCGTGCACTGAAACCTGGGCAGCTGGCCAGCCAGGAGAAGGCATCAAGGATGTATTCAAATGCACTTTGAGGTGGGAAAGCAAGGAGTGAGAGCAATACAGGTGGCACCGTTGCGAAGCTTATCATGTACAGAAGAGATCCAGCAGCATGTTTCAGTCCTGGCTCTTCGCCTGTGGCAGGAGAGTCCAATCATTCGTGCACTGAAACCTGGGCAGCTGGCCAGCCAGGAGCAGGCATCAAGGATGTATTCAAATGCCCATTGAGGTGGGAAAGCAAGGAGTGAGAGCAATACAGGTGGCACCGTTGCAAATCTTTCTGTGTGCAGAAGAGGTCCAGCAGCATCTTTCAGTCCTGGCTCTTCGCCTGTGGCAGCACAGTCCAATCATTCGTGCACTGAAAACTGGGCAGCCGGACGGGCTGGAGCAGGCATCAAGGATGTATTCAAATGCACTTTGAGGTGGGAAAGCAAGGAGTGAGAGCAACACAGGTGGCACCATTGCGAAGCTTACCATGTGGAGAAGAGATCCAGCAGCACCTTTCATTCCTGGCCCTTTCCCTGTGGGAGCAGAGTGCAATCATTCGTGCACAGAAAACTGGGCAGCCGGACGGCCTGGAGCAGGCATCAAGGATGTAATCAAATGCCCATTGAGGTGGGAAACAAGGAGTGAGAGCAATTCAGGTGGCACCGTTGCGAAGCTTACCATGTGCAGAAGAGGTCCAGCTGCACCTTTCATTCCTGGCCCTTTCCCTGTGGAAGCAGAGTGCAATCATTCGTGCACTGAAAACTGGGCAGCCGGACGGCCTGCAGCAGGCATCAAGGATGAATTCAAATGCCCTTTGAGGTGGGAAAGCAAGGAGTGAGAGAAATACAGGTGGCACCGTTGCGAAGCTTACCGTATGCAGAAGAGATCCAGCAGCATGTTTCAGTCCTGGCTCTTCGCCTGTGGCAGGAGAGTCCAATCATTCGTGCACTGAAACCTGGGCAGCTGGCCAGCCAGGAGAAGGCATCAAGGATGTATTCAAATGCACTTTGAGGTGGGAAAGCAAGGAGTGAGAGCAATACAGGTGGCACCGTTGCGAAGCTTATCATGTACAGAAGAGATCCAGCAGCATGTTTCAGTCCTGGCTCTTCGCCTGTAGCAGGAGAGTCCAATCATTCGTGCACTGAAACCTGGGCAGCTGGCCAGCCAGGAGCAGGCATCAAGGATGTATTCAAATGCACTTTGAGGTGGGAAAGCAAGGAGTGAGAGCAATACAGGTGGCACCGTTGCAAATCTTTCTGTGTACAGAAGAGGTCCAGCAGCATCTTTCATTCCTGGCTCTTCGCCTGTGGCAGCAGTGTCCAATCATTCGTGCACTGAAAACTGGGCAGCCGGACGGCCTGGAACAGGCATCAAGGATATATTCAAATGCCCATTGAGGTGGGAAAGCAAGGAGTGAGAGCAATACAGGTGGCACCGTTGCAAATCTTTCTGTGTGCAGAAGAGGTCCAGCAGCATCTTTCAGTCCTGGCCCTTCGCCTGTCGGAGCAGAGTCCAATCATTTGTGCCCTGAAACCAGAGCAGCTGGCCAGCCTGGAGCAGGCATCAAGGATGTATTCAAATGCACTTTGAGGTGGGAAAGCAAGGAGTGAGAGCAATACAGGTGGCACCGTTGCAAAGCTTACCATGTGCAGAAGAGGTCCACCAGCACCTTTCATTCTGGACCTTTCCCTGTGGAAGCAGAGTGCAATCATTCGTGCACTGAAAACTGGGCAGCCGGACGGCTTGGAGCAGGCATCAAGGATGTATTCAAATGCCCTTTGAGGTGGGAAAGCAAGGAGTGAGAGCATTACAGGTGGCACCGTTGCGTAGCTGACCATGTGCAGAAGAGGTCCAGCAGCACCTTTCATTCCTGGCCCTTTCCCTGTGGCTGCAGAGTGCAATCATTCGTGCACTTAAAACTGGGCAGCCAGACGGCCTGGAGCAGGCATCATGGATGTATTCAAATGCACTTTGAGGTGGGAAAGCAAGGTGTGAGAGCAATACAGGTGGCACTGTTGCGAAGCTTACCATGTGCAGAAGAGGTCCAGCAGCACCTTTCATTCCTGGCCCTTTCCCTGTGGAAGCAGAGTGCAATCATTCGTGCACTGAAAACTGGGCAGCCGGACGGCCTGGAGCAGGCATCAAGGATGTATTCAAATGCCCTTTGAGGTGGGAAAGCAAGGAGTGAGAGCAATACAGGTGGCACCGTTGCAAAGCTTACCGTGTGCAGAACAGATCCAGCAGCATCTTTCAGTCCTGGCTCTTCGCCTGTGGGAGCAGAGTCCAATCATTCGTGCACTGAAAACTGGGCAGCCGGATGGCCTGGAGCAGGTATCAAGGATGTATTCAAATGCCCTTTGAGGTGGGAAAGCAAGGAGTGAGAGCAATACAGGTAGCACCGTTGCAAAGCTTACCGTATGCAGAAGAGATCCAGCAGCATGTTTCAGTCCTGGCTCTTCGCCTGTGGCAGGAGAGTGCAATCATTCGTGCACTGAAAACTGGGCAGCCGGATGGCCTGGAGCAGGCATCAAGGATGTATTCAAATGCCCATTGAGGTGGGAAAGGAAGGAGTGTGAGCAATACAGGTGGCACTGTTGCGAGGCTTACCTTGTGCATAAGAGGTCCAGCAGCATCTTTCAGTCCTGGCTCTTCGCCTGTCGGAGCAGAGTCCAATCATTTGTGCCCTGAAACCAGAGCAGCTGGCCAGCCTGGAGCAGGCATCAAGGATGTATTCAAATGCACTTTGAGGCGGGAAAGCAAGGAGTGAGAGCAATACAGGTGGCACCGTTGCGAAGCTTACCATGCGCAGAAGAGGTCCACCAGCACCTTTCATTCCTGGTCCTTTCCCTGTGGAAGCAGAGTGCAATCATTCGTGCACTGAAAACTGGGCAGCCGGACGGCCTGGAGCAGGCATCAAGGATGTATTCAAATGCACTTTGAGGTGGGAAAGCAAGGAGTGAGAGCAATACAGGTGTCACCGTTGCAAATCTTTCTGTGTACAGAAGAGGTCCAGCAGCATCTTTCAGTCCTGGCTCTTCGCCTGTGGCAGCACAGTCCAATCATTCGTGCACTGAAAACTGGGCAGCCGGACGGGCTGGAGCAGGCATCAAGGATGTATTCAAATGCACTTTGAGGTGGGAAAGCAAGGAGTGAGAGCAACACAGGTGGCACCATTGCGAAGCTTACCATGTGGAGAAGAGATCCAGCAGCACCTTTCATTCCTGGCCCTTTCCCTGTGGGAGCAGAGTGCAATCATTCGTGCACAGAAAACTGGGCAGCCGGACGGCCTGGAGCAGGCATCAAGGATGTAATCAAATGCCCATTGAGGTGGGAAACAAGGAGTGAGAGCAATTCAGGTGGCACCGTTGCGAAGCTTACCATGTGCAGAAGAGGTCCAGCTGCACCTTTCATTCCTGGCCCTTTCCCTGTGGAAGCAGAGTGCAATCATTCGTGCACTGAAAACTGGGCAGCCGGACGGCCTGCAGCAGGCATCAAGGATGAATTCAAATGCCCTTTGAGGTGGGAAAGCAAGGAGTGAGAGAAATACAGGTGGCACCGTTGCGAAGCTTACCGTATGCAGAAGAGATCCAGCAGCATGTTTCAGTCCTGGCTCTTCGCCTGTGGCAGGAGAGTCCAATCATTCGTGCACTGAAACCTGGGCAGCTGGCCAGCCAGGAGAAGGCATCAAGGATGTATTCAAATGCACTTTGAGGTGGGAAAGCAAGGAGTGAGAGCAATACAGGTGGCACCGTTGCGAAGCTTATCATGTACAGAAGAGATCCAGCAGCATGTTTCAGTCCTGGCTCTTCGCCTGTGGCAGGAGAGTCCAATCATTCGTGCACTGAAACCTGGGCAGCTGGCCAGCCAGGAGCAGGCATCAAGGATGTATTCAAATGCCCATTGAGGTGGGAAAGCAAGGAGTGAGAGCAATACAGGTGGCACCGTTGCAAATCTTTCTGTGTGCAGAAGAGGTCCAGCAGCATCTTTCAGTCCTGGCTCTTCGCCTGTGGCAGCACAGTCCAATCATTCGTGCACTGAAAACTGGGCAGCCGGACGGGCTGGAGCAGGCATCAAGGATGTATTCAAATGCACTTTGAGGTGGGAAAGCAAGGAGTGAGAGCAACACAGGTGGCACCATTGCGAAGCTTACCATGTGGAGAAGAGATCCAGCAGCACCTTTCATTCCTGGCCCTTTCCCTGCGGGAGCAGAGTGCAATCATTCGTGCACAGAAAACTGGGCAGCCGGACGGCCTGGAGCAGGCATCAAGGATGTAATCAAATGCCCATTGAGGTGGGAAACAAGGAGTGAGAGCAATTCAGGTGGCACCGTTGCGAAGCTTACCATGTGCAGAAGAGGTCCAGCTGCACCTTTCATTCCTGGCCCTTTCCCTGTGGAAGCAGAGTGCAATCATTCGTGCACTGAAAACTGGGCAGCCGGACGGCCTGCAGCAGGCATCAAGGATGAATTCAAATGCCCTTTGAGGTGGGAAAGCAAGGAGTGAGAGAAATACAGGTGGCACCGTTGCGAAGCTTACCGTATGCAGAAGAGATCCAGCAGCATGTTTCAGTCCTGGCTCTTCGCCTGTGGCAGGAGAGTCCAATCATTCGTGCACTGAAACCTGGGCAGCTGGCCAGCCAGGAGAAGGCATCAAGGATGTATTCAAATGCCCTTTGAGGTGGGAAAGCAAGGAGTGAGAGCAATACAGGTGGCACCGTTGCGAAGCTTATCATGTACAGAAGAGATCCAGCAGCATGTTTCAGTCCTGGCTCTTCGCCTGTAGCAGGAGAGTCCAATCATTCGTGCACTGAAACCTGGGCAGCTGGCCAGCCAGGAGCAGGCATCAAGGATGTATTCAAATGCACTTTGAGGTGGGAAAGCAAGGAGTGAGAGCAATACAGGTGGCACCGTTGCAAATCTTTCTGTGTACAGAAGAGGTCCAGCAGCATCTTTCATTCCTGGCTCTTCGCCTGTGGCAGCAGTGTCCAATCATTCGTGCACTGAAAACTGGGCAGCCGGACGGCCTGGAACAGGCATCAAGGATATATTCAAATGCCCATTGAGGTGGGAAAGCAAGGAGTGAGAGCAATACAGGTGGCACCGTTGCAAATCTTTCTGTGTGCAGAAGAGGTCCAGCAGCATCTTTCAGTCCTGGCCCTTCGCCTGTCGGAGCAGAGTCCAATCATTTGTGCCCTGAAACCAGAGCAGCTGGCCAGCCTGGAGCAGGCATCAAGGATGTATTCAAATGCACTTTGAGGTGGGAAAGCAAGGAGTGAGAGCAACACAGGTGGCACCATTGCGAAGCTTACCATGTGGAGAAGAGATCCAGCAGCACCTTTCATTCCTGGCCCTTTCCCTGTGGGAGCAGAGTGCAATCATTCGTGCACAGAAAACTGGGCAGCCGGACGGCCTGGAGCAGGCATCAAGGATGTAATCAAATGCCCATTGAGGTGGGAAACAAGGAGTGAGAGCAATTCAGGTGGCACCGTTGCGAAGCTTACCATGTGCAGAAGAGGTCCAGCTGCACCTTTCATTCCTGGCCCTTTCCCTGTGGAAGCAGAGTGCAATCATTCGTGCACTGAAAACTGGGCAGCCGGACGGCCTGCAGCAGGCATCAAGGATGAATTCAAATGCCCTTTGAGGTGGGAAAGCAAGGAGTGAGAGCAATACAGGTGGCACCGTTGCGAAGCTTACCGTATGCAGAAGAGATCCAGCAGCATGTTTCAGTCCTGGCTCTTCGCCTGTGGCAGGAGAGTCCAATCATTCGTGCACTGAAACCTGGGCAGCTGGCCAGCCAGGAGAAGGCATCAAGGATGTATTCAAATGCCCTTTGAGGTGGGAAAGCAAGGAGTGAGAGCAATACAGGTGGCACCGTTGCGAAGCTTATCATGTACAGAAGAGATCCAGCAGCATGTTTCAGTCCTGGCTCTTCGCCTGTAGCAGGAGAGTCCAATCATTCGTGCACTGAAACCTGGGCAGCTGGCCAGCCAGGAGCAGGCATCAAGGATGTATTCAAATGCACTTTGAGGTGGGAAAGCAAGGAGTGAGAGCAATACAGGTGGCACCGTTGCAAATCTTTCTGTGTACAGAAGAGGTCCAGCAGCATCTTTCATTCCTGGCTCTTCGCCTGTGGCAGCAGTGTCCAATCATTCGTGCACTGAAAACTGGGCAGCCGGACGGCCTGGAACAGGCATCAAGGATATATTCAAATGCCCATTGAGGTGGGAAAGCAAGGAGTGAGAGCAATACAGGTGGCACCGTTGCAAATCTTTCTGTGTGCAGAAGAGGTCCAGCAGCATCTTTCAGTCCTGGCCCTTCGCCTGTCGGAGCAGAGTCCAATCATTTGTGCCCTGAAACCAGAGCAGCTGGCCAGCCTGGAGCAGGCATCAAGGATGTATTCAAATGCACTTTGAGGTGGGAAAGCAAGGAGTGAGAGCAACACAGGTGGCACCATTGCGAAGCTTACCATGTGGAGAAGAGATCCAGCAGCACCTTTCATTCCTGGCCCTTTCCCTGTGGGAGCAGAGTGCAATCATTCGTGCACAGAAAACTGGGCAGCCGGACGGCCTGCAGCAGGCATCAAGGATGTAATCAAATGCCCATTGAGGTGGGAAACAAGGAGTGAGAGCAATTCAGGTGGCACCGTTGCGAAGCTTACCATGTGCAGAAGAGGTCCAGCTGCACCTTTCATTCCTGGCCCTTTCCCTGTGGAAGCAGAGTGCAATCATTCGTGCACTGAAAACTGGGCAGCCGGACGGCCTGCAGCAGGCATCAAGGATGAATTCAAATGCCCTTTGAGGTGGGAAAGCAAGGAGTGAGAGAAATACAGGTGGCACCGTTGCGAAGCTTACCGTATGCAGAAGAGATCCAGCAGCATGTTTCAGTCCTGGCTCTTCGCCTGTGGCAGGAGAGTCCAATCATTCGTGCACTGAAACCTGGGCAGCTGGCCAGCCAGGAGAAGGCATCAAGGATGTATTCAAATGCCCTTTGAGGTGGGAAAGCAAGGAGTGAGAGCAATACAGGTGGCACCGTTGCGAAGCTTATCATGTACAGAAGAGATCCAGCAGCATGTTTCAGTCCTGGCTCTTCGCCTGTAGCAGGAGAGTCCAATCATTCGTGCACTGAAACCTGGGCAGCTGGCCAGCCAGGAGCAGGCATCAAGGATGTATTCAAATGCACTTTGAGGTGGGAAAGCAAGGAGTGAGAGCAATACAGGTGGCACCGTTGCAAATCTTTCTGTGTACAGAAGAGGTCCAGCAGCATCTTTCATTCCTGGCTCTTCGCCTGTGGCAGCAGTGTCCAATCATTCGTGCACTGAAAACTGGGCAGCCGGACGGCCTGGAACAGGCATCAAGGATATATTCAAATGCCCATTGAGGTGGGAAAGCAAGGAGTGAGAGCAATACAGGTGGCACCGTTGCAAATCTTTCTGTGTGCAGAAGAGGTCCAGCAGCATCTTTCAGTCCTGGCCCTTCGCCTGTCGGAGCAGAGTCCAATCATTTGTGCCCTGAAACCAGAGCAGCTGGCCAGCCTGGAGCAGGCATCAAGGATGTATTCAAATGCACTTTGAGGTGGGAAAGCAAGGAGTGAGAGCAATACAGGTGGCACCGTTGCAAAGCTTACCATGTGCAGAAGAGGTCCACCAGCACCTTTCATTCTGGACCTTTCCCTGTGGAAGCAGAGTGCAATCATTCGTGCACTGAAAACTGGGCAGCCGGACGGCTTGGAGCAGGCATCAAGGATGTATTCAAATGCACTTTGAGGTGGGAAAGCAAGGAGTGAGAGCATTACAGGTGGCACCGTTGCGAAGCTGACCATGTGCAGAAGAGGTCCAGCAGCACCTTTCATTCCTGGCCCTTTCCCTGTGGCTGCAGAGTGCAATCATTCGTGCACTTAAAACTGGGCAGCCAGACGGCCTGGAGCAGGCATCATGGATGTATTCAAATGCACTTTGAGGTGGGAAAGCAAGGTGTGAGAGCAATACAGGTGGCACTGTTTCGAAGCTTACCATGTGCAGAAGAGGTCCAGCAGCACCTTTCATTCCTGGCCCTTTCCCTGTGGAAGCAGAGTGCAATCATTCGTGCACTGAAAACTGGGCAGCCGGACGGCCTGGAGCAGGCATCAAGGATGTATTCAAATGCCCTTTGAGGTGGGAAAGCAAGGAGTGAGAGCAATACAGGTGGCACCGTTGCAAAGCTTACCGTGTGCAGAACAGATCCAGCAGCATCTTTCAGTCCTGGCTCTTCGCCTGTGGGAGCAGAGTCCAATCATTCGGGCACTGAAAACTGGGCAGCCGGATGGCCTGGAGCAGGCATCAAGGATGTATTAAAATGCCCTTTGAGGTGGGAAAGCAAGGAGTGAGAGCAATACAGGTAGCACCGTTGCAAAGCTTACCGTATGCAGAAGAGATCCAGCAGCATGTTTCAGTCCTGGCTCTTCGCCTGTGGCAGGAGAGTCCAATCATTCGTGCACTGAAAACTGGGCAGCCGGATGGCCTGGAGCAGGCATCAAGGATGTATTCAAATGCCCATTGAGGTGGGAAAGGAAGGAGTGAGAGCAATACAGGTGGCACTGTTGCGAGGCTTACCTTGTGCATAAGAGGTCCAGCAGCATCTTTCAGTCCTGGCTCTTCGCCTGTCGGAGCAGAGTCCAATCATTTGTGCCCTGAAACCAGAGCAGCTGGCCAGCCTGGAGCAGGCATCAAGGATGTATTCAAATGCACTTTGAGGCGGGAAAGCAAGGAGTGAGAGCAATACAGGTGGCACCGTTGCGAAGCTTACCATGCGCAGAAGAGGTCCACCAGCACCTTTCATTCCTGGTCCTTTCCCTGTGGAAGCAGAGTGCAATCATTCGTGCACTGAAAACTGGGCAGCCGGACGGCCTGGAGCAGGCATCAAGGATGTATTCAAATGCCCTTTGAGGTGGGAAAGCAAGGAGTGAGAGCAATACAGGTGGCACCGTTGCAAATCTTTCTGTGTGCAGAAGAGATCCAGCAGCATGTTTTAGCACTGGCTGTTTGCCTGTGGAAGCAGAGTCCAATCATTCGTACACTGAAAACTGGGCAGCCGGACGGCCTGGAGCAGGCATCTTGGATGTAATCAAATGCCCTTTGAGGTGGGAAAGCAAGGAGTGAGAGCAATACAAGTGGCACCGTTGCAAAGCTTACCATGTGCAGAACAGATCCAGCAGCATCTTTCATACCTGGTCCTTTCCCTGTGGGAGCAGAGTCCAATCATTCGTGCAATGAAAACTATACAGCCGACCAGCCTGGGGCAGGCACCAAGGATGTATTCAAATGCCCTTTGAGGTGGGAAAGCAAGGAGTGAGGGCAATACAGGTGGCACCGTTGCGAAGCTTACCATATGCAGAAGAGGTCCAGGAGCATCTATCAGTCCTGGCTCTTCGCCTGTGGGAGCAGAGTCCAATCATTCGTGCACTGACAACTGGGCAGCCGGACGGCCCGGAGCAGGCATCAAGGATGTATTCAAATGCCCTTTGAGGTGGGAAAACAAGGAGTGAGAGCAATACAGGTGGCACCGTTGCGAAGTTTACCATGTGCAGAAGAGATCCAGCAGCATTCTTCAGTCCTGGCTCTTCGCCTGTGGGAGCAGAGTCCAATCATTCGTGCACTGAAAACTGGGCAGCCGAACGGCCTGGAGCAGGCATCAAGGATGCATTCAAATGCCCTTTGAGGTGGGAAAGCAAGGAGTGAGAGCGATACAGGTGGCACCGTTGCGAAGCTTACCATGTGCAGAAGAGATCCAGCAGCATCTTTCAGTCCTGGCTCTTCGCCTGTGGGAGCAGTGTCTAATCATTCATGCTCTGAAAACTATGCAGCTGGAGGGCCTGGAGCCGGCATCAAGGACGTATTCAAATGCACTTTGAGGTGGGAAAGCAAGGAGTGAGAGAAATACAGGTGGCATCGTTGCGAAGCTTACCAAGTGCAGAAGAGATCCAGCAACATCTTTCATTCCTGGCCCTTTCCCTGTGGGAGCAGAGTCCAATCATTCGTGCACTGAAAACTGGGCAGCCGGACAGCCTGGAGCAGGCATCAAGGATGTATTCAAATGCCCTTTGAGGTGGGAAAGCAAGGAGTGAGAGCAATACAGGTGGCACCGTTGCGAAGCTTACCGTGTGCAGAACAGATCCTGCAGCATCTTTCAGTAATGGCTCTTCGCCTGTGGGAGCAGAGTCCAATCATTCGTGCACTGAAAACTGGGCAGCCGGATGGCCTGGAGCAGGCATCATGGATGTAATCAAATGCCCTTTGAGGTGGGAAAGCAAGGAGTGAGAGCAATACAGGTGGCACCGTTGCAAAGCTTACCGTGTGCAGAACAGATCCAGCAGCATGTTTCAGCACTGGCTCTTCGCCTGTGGCAGCAGAGTGCAATCATTCGTGCACTGAAAACTGGGCAGCCGGACGGCCTGGAGCAGGCATCAAGGATGTATTCAAATGCACTCTGAGGTGCGAAACAAGGAGTGACAGCAATACAGGTGGCACCGTTGCAAAGCCTACCATGTGCAGAAGAGGTCCAGCAGCATCTTTCATTCCTGGCCCTTTCCCTGTGGAAGCAGAGTGCAATCATTCGTGCACAGAAAACTGGGCAGCCGGACGGCCTGGAGCAGGCATCAAGGATGTAATCAAATGCCCATTGAGGTGGGAAACAAGGAGTGAGAGCAATTCAGGTGGCACCGTTGCGAAGCTTACCATGTGCAGAAGAGATCCAGCAGCATGTTTCAGTCCTGGCTCTTCGCCTGTGGCAGGAGAGTCCAATCATTCGTGCACTGAAACCTGGGCAGCTGGCCAGCCAGGAGAAGGCATCAAGGATGTATTCAAATGCACTTTGAGGTGGGAAAGCAAGGAGTGAGAGCAATACAGGTGGCACCGTTGCGAAGCTTATCATGTACAGAAGAGATCCAGCAGCATGTTTCAGTCCTGGCTCTTCGCCTGTGGCAGCACAGTCCAATCATTCGTGCACTGAAACCTGGGCAGCTGGCCAGCCAGGAGCAGGCATCAAGGATGTATTCAAATGCACTTTGAGGTGGGAAAGCAAGGAGTGAGAGCAATACAGGTGGCACCGTTGCAAATCTTTCTGTGTACAGAAGAGGTCCAGCAGCATCTTTCATTCCTGGCTCTTCGCCTGTGGCAGCACAGTAAAATCATTCGTGCACTGAAAACTGGGCAGCCGGACGGGCTGGAGCAGGCATCAAGGATGTATTCAAATGCACTTTGAGGTGGGAAAGCAAGGAGTGAGAGCAACACAGGTGGCACCATTGCGAAGCTTACCATGTGGAGAAGAGATCCAGCAGCACCTTTCATTCCTGGCCCTTTCCCTGTGGGAGCAGAGTGCAATCATTCGTGCACAGAAAACTGGGCAGCCGGACGGCCTGCAGCAGGCATCAAGGATGTAATCAAATGCCCATTGAGGTGGGAAACAAGGAGTGAGAGCAATTCAGGTGGCACCGTTGCGAAGCTTACCATGTGCAGAAGAGGTCCAGCTGCACCTTTCATTCCTGGCCCTTTCCCTGTGGAAGCAGAGTGCAATCATTCGTGCACTGAAAACTGGGCAGCCGGACGGCCTGCAGCAGGCATCAAGGATGAATTCAAATGCCCTTTGAGGTGGGAAAGCAAGGAGTGAGAGAAATACAGGTGGCACCGTTGCGAAGCTTACCGTATGCAGAAGAGATCCAGCAGCATGTTTCAGTCCTGGCTCTTCGCCTGTGGCAGGAGAGTCCAATCATTCGTGCACTGAAACCTGGGCAGCTGGCCAGCCAGGAGAAGGCATCAAGGATGTATTCAAATGCACTTTGAGGTGGGAAAGCAAGGAGTGAGAGCAATACAGGTGGCACCGTTGCGAAGCTTATCATGTACAGAAGAGATCCAGCAGCATGTTTCAGTCCTGGCTCTTCGCCTGTGGCAGGAGAGTCCAATCATTCGTGCACTGAAACCTGGGCAGCTGGCCAGCCAGGAGCAGGCATCAAGGATGTATTCAAATGCACTTTGAGGTGGGAAAGCAAGGAGTGAGAGCAATACAGGTGGCACCGTTGCAAATCTTTCTGTGTACAGAAGAGGTCCAGCAGCATCTTTCAGTCCTGGCTCTTCGCCTGTGGCAGCACAGTCCAATCATTCGTGCACTGAAAACTGGGCAGCCGGACGGGCTGGAGCAGGCATCAAGGATGTATTCAAATGCACTTTGAGGTGGGAAAGCAAGGAGTGAGAGCAACACAGGTGGCACCATTGCGAAGCTTACCATGTGGAGAAGAGATCCAGCAGCACCTTTCATTCCTGGCCCTTTCCCTGCGGGAGCAGAGTGCAATCATTCGTGCACAGAAAACTGGGCAGCCGGACGGCCTGCAGCAGGCATCAAGGATGTAATCAAATGCCCATTGAGGTGGGAAACAAGGAGTGAGAGCAATTCAGGTGGCACCGTTGCGAAGCTTACCATGTGCAGAAGAGGTCCAGCTGCACCTTTCATTCCTGGCCCTTTCCCTGTGGAAGCAGAGTGCAATCATTCGTGCACTGAAAACTGGGCAGCCGGACGGCCTGCAGCAGGCATCAAGGATGAATTCAAATGCCCTTTGAGGTGGGAAAGCAAGGAGTGAGAGAAATACAGGTGGCACCGTTGCGAAGCTTACCGTATGCAGAAGAGATCCAGCAGCATGTTTCAGTCCTGGCTCTTCGCCTGTGGCAGGAGAGTCCAATCATTCGTGCACTGAAACCTGGGCAGCTGGCCAGCCAGGAGAAGGCATCAAGGATGTATTCAAATGCCCTTTGAGGTGGGAAAGCAAGGAGTGAGAGCAATACAGGTGGCACCGTTGCGAAGCTTATCATGTACAGAAGAGATCCAGCAGCATGTTTCAGTCCTGGCTCTTCGCCTGTAGCAGGAGAGTCCAATCATTCGTGCACTGAAACCTGGGCAGCTGGCCAGCCAGGAGCAGGCATCAAGGATGTATTCAAATGCACTTTGAGGTGGGAAAGCAAGGAGTGAGAGCAACACAGGTGGCACCATTGCGAAGCTTACCATGTGGAGAAGAGATCCAGCAGCACCTTTCATTCCTGGCCCTTTCCCTGTGGGAGCAGAGTGCAATCATTCGTGCACAGAAAACTGGGCAGCCGGACGGCCTGCAGCAGGCATCAAGGATGTAATCAAATGCCCATTGAGGTGGGAAACAAGGAGTGAGAGCAATTCAGGTGGCACCGTTGCGAAGCTTACCATGTGCAGAAGAGGTCCAGCTGCACCTTTCATTCCTGGCCCTTTCCCTGTGGAAGCAGAGTGCAATCATTCGTGCACTGAAAACTGGGCAGCCGGACGGCCTGCAGCAGGCATCAAGGATGAATTCAAATGCCCTTTGAGGTGGGAAAGCAAGGAGTGAGAGCAATACAGGTGGCACCGTTGCGAAGCTTACCGTATGCAGAAGAGATCCAGCAGCATGTTTCAGTCCTGGCTCTTCGCCTGTGGCAGGAGAGTCCAATCATTCGTGCACTGAAACCTGGGCAGCTGGCCAGCCAGGAGAAGGCATCAAGGATGTATTCAAATGCACTTTGAGGTGGGAAAGCAAGGAGTGAGAGCAATACAGGTGGCACCGTTGCGAAGCTTATCATGTACAGAAGAGATCCAGCAGCATGTTTCAGTCCTGGCTCTTCGCCTGTGGCAGGAGAGTCCAATCATTCGTGCACTGAAACCTGGGCAGCTGGCCAGCCAGGAGCAGGCATCAAGGATGTATTCAAATGCACTTTGAGGTGGGAAAGCAAGGAGTGAGAGCAATACAGGTGTCACCGTTGCAAATCTTTCTGTGTACAGAAGAGGTCCAGCAGCATCTTTCAGTCCTGGCTCTTCGCCTGTGGCAGCACAGTCCAATCATTCGTGCACTGAAAACTGGGCAGCCGGACGGGCTGGAGCAGGCATCAAGGATGTATTCAAATGCACTTTGAGGTGGGAAAGCAAGGAGTGAGAGCAACACAGGTGGCACCATTGCGAAGCTTACCATGTGGAGAAGAGATCCAGCAGCACCTTTCATTCCTGGCCCTTTCCCTGTGGGAGCAGAGTGCAATCATTCGTGCACAGAAAACTGGGCAGCCGGACGGCCTGGAGCAGGCATCAAGGATGTAATCAAATGCCCATTGAGGTGGGAAACAAGGAGTGAGAGCAATTCAGGTGGCACCGTTGCGAAGCTTACCATGTGCAGAAGAGGTCCAGCTGCACCTTTCATTCCTGGCCCTTTCCCTGTGGAAGCAGAGTGCAATCATTCGTGCACTGAAAACTGGGCAGCCGGACGGCCTGCAGCAGGCATCAAGGATGAATTCAAATGCCCTTTGAGGTGGGAAAGCAAGGAGTGAGAGAAATACAGGTGGCACCGTTGCGAAGCTTACCGTATGCAGAAGAGATCCAGCAGCATGTTTCAGTCCTGGCTCTTCGCCTGTGGCAGGAGAGTCCAATCATTCGTGCACTGAAACCTGGGCAGCTGGCCAGCCAGGAGAAGGCATCAAGGATGTATTCAAATGCCCTTTGAGGTGGGAAAGCAAGGAGTGAGAGCAATACAGGTGGCACCGTTGCGAAGCTTATCATGTACAGAAGAGATCCAGCAGCATGTTTCAGTCCTGGCTCTTCTCCTGTGGCAGGAGAGTCCAATCATTCGTGCACTGAAACCTGGGCAGCTGGCCAGCCAGGAGCAGGCATCAAGGATGTATTCAAATGCACTTTGAGGTGGGAAAGCAAGGAGTGAGAGCAATACAGGTGGCACCGTTGCAAATCTTTCTGTGTACAGAAGAGGTCCAGCAGCATCTTTCATTCCTGGCTCTTCGCCTGTGGCAGCACAGTAAAATCATTCGTGCACTGAAAACTGGGCAGCCGGACGGGCTGGAGCAGGCATCAAGGATGTATTCAAATGCACTTTGAGGTGGGAAAGCAAGGAGTGAGAGCAACACAGGTGGCACCATTGCGAAGCTTACCATGTGGAGAAGAGATCCAGCAGCACCTTTCATTCCTGGCCCTTTCCCTGTGGGAGCAGAGTGCAATCATTCGTGCACAGAAAACTGGGCAGCCGGACGGCCTGCAGCAGGCATCAAGGATGTAATCAAATGCCCATTGAGGTGGGAAACAAGGAGTGAGAGCAATTCAGGTGGCACCGTTGCGAAGCTTACCATGTGCAGAAGAGGTCCAGCAGCACCTTTCATTCCTGGCCCTTTCCCTGTGGAAGCAGAGTGCAATCATTCGTGCACTGAAAACTGGGCAGCCGGACGGCCTGCAGCAGGCATCAAGGATGAATTCAAATGCCCTTTGAGGTGGGAAAGCAAGGAGTGAGAGAAATACAGGTGGCACCGTTGCGAAGCTTACCGTATGCAGAAGAGATCCAGCAGCATGTTTCAGTCCTGGCTCTTCGCCTGTGGCAGGAGAGTCCAATCATTCGTGCACTGAAACCTGGGCAGCTGGCCAGCCAGGAGAAGGCATCAAGGATGTATTCAAATGCCCTTTGAGGTGGGAAAGCAAGGAGTGAGAGCAATACAGGTGGCACCGTTGCGAAGCTTATCATGTACAGAAGAGATCCAGCAGCATGTTTCAGTCCTGGCTCTTCGCCTGTAGCAGGAGAGTCCAATCATTCGTGCACTGAAACCTGGGCAGCTGGCCAGCCAGGAGCAGGCATCAAGGATGTATTCAAATGCACTTTGAGGTGGGAAAGCAAGGAGTGAGAGCAACACAGGTGGCACCATTGCGAAGCTTACCATGTGGAGAAGAGATCCAGCAGCACCTTTCATTCCTGGCCCTTTCCCTGTGGGAGCAGAGTGCAATCATTCGTGCACAGAAAACTGGGCAGCCGGACGGCCTGCAGCAGGCATCAAGGATGTAATCAAATGCCCATTGAGGTGGGAAACAAGGAGTGAGAGCAATTCAGGTGGCACCGTTGCGAAGCTTACCATGTGCAGAAGAGGTCCAGCTGCACCTTTCATTCCTGGCCCTTTCCCTGTGGAAGCAGAGTGCAATCATTCGTGCACTGAAAACTGGGCAGCCGGACGGCCTGCAGCAGGCATCAAGGATGAATTCAAATGCCCTTTGAGGTGGGAAAGCAAGGAGTGAGAGAAATACAGGTGGCACCGTTGCGAAGCTTACCGTATGCAGAAGAGATCCAGCAGCATGTTTCAGTCCTGGCTCTTCGCCTGTGGCAGGAGAGTCCAATCATTCGTGCACTGAAACCTGGGCAGCTGGCCAGCCAGGAGAAGGCATCAAGGATGTATTCAAATGCACTTTGAGGTGGGAAAGCAAGGAGTGAGAGCAATACAGGTGGCACCGTTGCGAAGCTTATCATGTACAGAAGAGATCCAGCAGCATGTTTCAGTCCTGGCTCTTCGCCTGTGGCAGGAGAGTCCAATCATTCGTGCACTGAAACCTGGGCAGCTGGCCAGCCAGGAGCAGGCATCAAGGATGTATTCAAATGCACTTTGAGGTGGGAAAGCAAGGAGTGAGAGCAATACAGGTGTCACCGTTGCAAATCTTTCTGTGTACAGAAGAGGTCCAGCAGCATCTTTCAGTCCTGGCTCTTCGCCCGTGGCAGCACAGTCCAATCATTCGTGCACTGAAAACTGGGCAGCCGGACGGGCTGGAGCAGGCATCAAGGATGTATTCAAATGCACTTTGAGGTGGGAAAGCAAGGAGTGAGAGCAACACAGGTGGCACCATTGCGAAGCTTACCATGTGGAGAAGAGATCCAGCAGCACCTTTCATTCCTGGCCCTTTCCCTGTGGGAGCAGAGTGCAATCATTCGTGCACAGAAAACTGGGCAGCCGGACGGCCTGGAGCAGGCATCAAGGATGTAATCAAATGCCCATTGAGGTGGGAAACAAGGAGTGAGAGCAATTCAGGTGGCACCGTTGCGAAGCTTACCATGTGCAGAAGAGGTCCAGCTGCACCTTTCATTCCTGGCCCTTTCCCTGTGGAAGCAGAGTGCAATCATTCGTGCACTGAAAACTGGGCAGCCGGACGGCCTGCAGCAGGCATCAAGGATGAATTCAAATGCCCTTTGAGGTGGGAAAGAAAGGAGTGAGAGAAATACAGGTGGCACCGTTGCGAAGCTTACCGTATGCAGAAGAGATCCAGCAGCATGTTTCAGTCCTGGCTCTTCGCCTGTGGCAGGAGAGTCCAATCATTCGTGCACTGAAACCTGGGCAGCTGGCCAGCCAGGAGAAGGCATCAAGGATGTATTCAAATGCACTTTGAGGTGGGAAAGCAAGGAGTGAGAGCAATACAGGTGGCACCGTTGCGAAGCTTATCATGTACAGAAGAGATCCAGCAGCATGTTTCAGTCCTGGCTCTTCGCCTGTGGCAGGAGAGTCCAATCATTCGTGCACTGAAACCTGGGCAGCTGGCCAGCCAGGAGCAGGCATCAAGGATGTATTCAAATGCCCATTGAGGTGGGAAAGCAAGGAGTGAGAGCAATACAGGTGGCACCGTTGCAAATCTTTCTGTGTGCAGAAGAGGTCCAGCAGCATCTTTCAGTCCTGGCTCTTCGCCTGTGGCAGCACAGTCCAATCATTCGTGCACTGAAAACTGGGCAGCCGGACGGGCTGGAGCAGGCATCAAGGATGTATTCAAATGCACTTTGTGGTGGGAAAGCAAGGAGTGAGAGCAACACAGGTGGCACCATTGCGAAGCTTACCATGTGGAGAAGAGATCCAGCAGCACCTTTCATTCCTGGCACTTTCCCTGCGGGAGCAGAGTGCAATCATTCGTGCACAGAAAACTGGGCAGCCGGACGGCCTGGAGCAGGCATCAAGGATGTAATCAAATGCCCATTGAGGTGGGAAACAAGGAGTGAGAGCAATTCAGGTGGCACCGTTGCGAAGCTTACCATGTGCAGAAGAGGTCCAGCTGCACCTTTCATTCCTGGCCCTTTCCCTGTGGAAGCAGAGTGCAATCATTCGTGCACTGAAAACTGGGCAGCCGGACGGCCTGCAGCAGGCATCAAGGATGAATTCAAATGCCCTTTGAGGTGGGAAAGCAAGGAGTGAGAGAAATACAGGTGGCACCGTTGCGAAGCTTACCGTATGCAGAAGAGATCCAGCAGCATGTTTCAGTCCTGGCTCTTCGCCTGTGGCAGGAGAGTCCAATCATTCGTGCACTGAAACCTGGGCAGCTGGCCAGCCAGGAGAAGGCATCAAGGATGTATTCAAATGCCCTTTGAGGTGGGAAAGCAAGGAGTGAGAGCAATACAGGTGGCACCGTTGCGAAGCTTATCATGTACAGAAGAGATCCAGCAGCATGTTTCAGTCCTGGCTCTTCGCCTGTAGCAGGAGAGTCCAATCATTCGTGCACTGAAACCTGGGCAGCTGGCCAGCCAGGAGCAGGCATCAAGGATGTATTCAAATGCACTTTGAGGTGGGAAAGCAAGGAGTGAGAGCAATACAGGTGGCACCGTTGCAAATCTTTCTGTGTACAGAAGAGGTCCAGCAGCATCTTTCATTCCTGGCTCTTCGCCTGTGGCAGCAGTGTCCAATCATTCGTGCACTGAAAACTGGGCAGCCGGACGGCCTGGAACAGGCATCAAGGATATATTCAAATGCCCATTGAGGTGGGAAAGCAAGGAGTGAGAGCAATACAGGTGGCACCGTTGCAAATCTTTCTGTGTGCAGAAGAGGTCCAGCAGCATCTTTCAGTCCTGGCCCTTCGCCTGTCGGAGCAGAGTCCAATCATTTGTGCCCTGAAACCAGAGCAGCTGGCCAGCCTGGAGCAGGCATCAAGGATGTATTCAAATGCACTTTGAGGTGGGAAAGCAAGGAGTGAGAGCAATACAGGTGGCACCGTTGCAAAGCTTACCATGTGCAGAAGAGGTCCACCAGCACCTTTCATTCTGGACCTTTCCCTGTGGAAGCAGAGTGCAATCATTCGTGCACTGAAAACTGGGCAGCCGGACGGCTTGGAGCAGGCATCAAGGATGTATTCAAATGCACTTTGAGGTGGGAAAGCAAGGAGTGAGAGCATTACAGGTGGCACCGTTGCGAAGCTGACCATGTGCAGAAGAGGTCCAGCAGCACCTTTCATTCCTGGCCCTTTCCCTGTGGCTGCAGAGTGCAATCATTCGTGCACTTAAAACTGGGCAGCCAGACGGCCTGGATCAGGCATCATGGATGTATTCAAATGCACTTTGAGGTGGGAAAGCAAGGTGTGAGAGCAATACAGGTGGCACTGTTTCGAAGCTTACCATGTGCAGAAGAGGTCCAGCAGCACCTTTCATTCCTGGCCCTTTCCCTGTGGAAGCAGAGTGCAATCATTCGTGCACTGAAAACTGGGCAGCCGGACGGCCTGGAGCAGGCATCAAGGATGTATTCAAATGCCCTTTGAGGTGGGAAAGCAAGGAGTGAGAGCAATACAGGTGGCACCGTTGCAAATCTTTCTGTGTGCAGAAGAGATCCAGCTGCATGTTTTAGCACTGGCTGTTTGCCTGTGGCAGCAGAGTCCAATCATTCGTACACTGAAAACTGGGCAGCCGGACGGCCTGGAGCAGGCATCTTGGATGTAATCAAATGCCCTTTGAGGTGGGAAAGCAAGGAGTGAGAGCAATACAAGTGGCACCGTTGCAAAGCTTACCATGTGCAGAACAGATCCAGCAGCATCTTTCATACCTGGTCCTTTCCCTGTGGGAGCAGAGTCCAATCATTCGTGCAATGAAAACTATACAGCCGACCAGCCTGGGGCAGGCACCAAGGATGTATTCAAATGCCCTTTGAGGTGGGAAAGCAAGGAGTGAGGGCAATACAGGTGGCACCGTTGCGAAGCTTACCATATGCAGAAGAGGTCCAGGAGCATCTATCAGTCCTGGCTCTTCGCCTGTGGGAGCAGAGTCCAATCATTCGTGCACTGACAACTGGGCAGCCGGACGGCCCGGAGCAGGCATCAAGGATGTATTCAAATGCCCTTTGAGGTGGGAAAACAAGGAGTGAGAGCAATACAGGTGGCACCGTTGCGAAGTTTACCATGTGCAGAAGAGATCCAGCAGCATTCTTCAGTCCTGGCTCTTCGCCTGTGGGAGCAGAGTCCAATCATTCGTGCACTGAAAACTAGGCAGCCGAACGGCCTGGAGCAGGCATCAAGGATGCATTCAAATGCCCTTTGAGGTGGGAAAGCAAGGAGTGAGAGCGATACAGGTGGCACCGTTGCGAAGCTTACCATGTGCAGAAGAGATCCAGCAGCATCTTTCAGTCCTGGCTCTTCGCCTGTGGGAGCAGTGTCTAATCATTCATGCTCTGAAAACTATGCAGCTGGAGGGCCTGGAGCCGGCATCAAGGATGTATTCAAATGCACTTTGAGGTGGGAAAGCAAGGAGTGAGAGAAATACAGGTGGCATCGTTGCGAAGCTTACCAAGTGCAGAAGAGATCCGGCAACATCTTTCATTCCTGGCCCTTTCCCTGTGGGAGCAGAGTCCAATCATTCGTGCACTGAAAACTGGGCAGCCGGACAGCCTGGAGCAGGCATCAAGGATGTATTCAAATGCCCTTTGAGGTGGGAAAGCAAGGAGTGAGAGCAATACAGGTGGCACCGTTGCGAAGCTTACCGTGTGCAGAACAGATCCTGCAGCATCTTTCAGTAATGGCTCTTCGCCTGTGGGAGCAGAGTCCAATCATTCGTGCACTGAAAACTGGGCAGCCGGATGGCCTGGAGCAGGCATCATGGATGTAATCAAATGCCCTTTGAGGTGGGAAAGCAAGGAGTGAGAGCAATACAGGTGGCACCGTTGCAAAGCTTACCGTGTGCAGAACAGATCCAGCAGCATGTTTCAGCACTGGCTCTTCGCCTGTGGCAGCAGAGTGCAATCATTCGTGCACTGAAAACTGGGCAGCCGGACGGCCTGGAGCAGGCATCAAGGATGTATTCAAATGCACTCTGAGGTGCGAAACAAGGAGTGACAGCAATACAGGTGGCACCGTTGCAAAGCCTACCATGTGCAGAAGAGGTCCAGCAGCATCTTTCATTCCTGGCCCTTTCCCTGTGGAAGCAGAGTGCAATCATTCGTGCACAGAAAACTGGGCAGCCGGACGGCCTGGAGCAGGCATCAAGGATGTAATCAAATGCCCATTGAGGTGGGAAACAAGGAGTGAGAGCAATTCAGGTGGCACCGTTGCGAAGCTTACCATGTGCAGAAGAGATCCAGCAGCATGTTTCAGTCCTGGCTCTTCGCCTGTGGCAGGAGAGTCCAATCATTCGTGCACTGAAACCTGGGCAGCTGGCCAGCCAGGAGAAGGCATCAAGGATGTATTCAAATGCACTTTGAGGTGGGAAAGCAAGGAGTGAGAGCAATACAGGTGGCACCGTTGCGAAGCTTATCATGTACAGAAGAGATCCAGCAGCATGTTTCAGTCCTGGCTCTTCGCCTGTGGCAGCACAGTCCAATCATTCGTGCACTGAAACCTGGGCAGCTGGCCAGCCAGGAGCAGGCATCAAGGATGTATTCAAATGCACTTTGAGGTGGGAAAGCAAGGAGTGAGAGCAATACAGGTGGCACCGTTGCAAATCTTTCTGTGTACAGAAGAGGTCCAGCAGCATCTTTCAGTCCTGGCTCTTCGCCTGTGGCAGCACAGTCCAATCATTCGTGCACTGAAAACTGGGCAGCCGGACGGGCTGGAGCAGGCATCAAGGATGTATTCAAATGCACTTTGAGGTGGGAAAGCAAGGAGTGAGAGCAACACAGGTGGCACCATTGCGAAGCTTACCATGTGGAGAAGAGATCCAGCAGCACCTTTCATTCCTGGCCCTTTCCCTGTGGGAGCAGAGTGCAATCATTCGTGCACAGAAAACTGGGCAGCCGGACGGCCTGCAGCAGGCATCAAGGATGTAATCAAATGCCCATTGAGGTGGGAAACAAGGAGTGAGAGCAATTCAGGTGGCACCGTTGCGAAGCTTACCATGTGCAGAAGAGGTCCAGCTGCACCTTTCATTCCTGGCCCTTTCCCTGTGGAAGCAGAGTGCAATCATTCGTGCACTGAAAACTGGGCAGCCGGACGGCCTGCAGCAGGCATCAAGGATGAATTCAAATGCCCTTTGAGGTGGGAAAGCAAGGAGTGAGAGAAATACAGGTGGCACCGTTGCGAAGCTTACCGTATGCAGAAGAGATCCAGCAGCATGTTTCAGTCCTGGCTCTTCGCCTGTGGCAGGAGAGTCCAATCATTCGTGCACTGAAACCTGGGCAGCTGGCCAGCCAGGAGAAGGCATCAAGGATGTATTCAAATGCACTTTGAGGTGGGAAAGCAAGGAGTGAGAGCAATACAGGTGGCACCGTTGCGAAGCTTATCATGTACAGAAGAGATCCAGCAGCATGTTTCAGTCCTGGCTCTTCGCCTGTGGCAGGAGAGTCCAATCATTCGTGCACTGAAACCTGGGCAGCTGGCCAGCCAGGAGCAGGCATCAAGGATGTATTCAAATGCACTTTGAGGTGGGAAAGCAAGGAGTGAGAGCAATACAGGTGGCACCGTTGCAAATCTTTCTGTGTACAGAAGAGGTCCAGCAGCATCTTTCAGTCCTGGCTCTTCGCCTGTGGCAGCACAGTCCAATCATTCGTGCACTGAAAACTGGGCAGCCGGACGGGCTGGAGCAGGCATCAAGGATGTATTCAAATGCACTTTGAGGTGGGAAAGCAAGGAGTGAGAGCAACACAGGTGGCACCATTGCGAAGCTTACCATGTGGAGAAGAGATCCAGCAGCACCTTTCATTCCTGGCCCTTTCCCTGTGGGAGCAGAGTGCAATCATTCGTGCACAGAAAACTGGGCAGCCGGACGGCCTGGAGCAGGCATCAAGGATGTAATCAAATGCCCATTGAGGTGGGAAACAAGGAGTGAGAGCAATTCAGGTGGCACCGTTGCGAAGCTTACCATGTGCAGAAGAGGTCCAGCTGCACCTTTCATTCCTGGCCCTTTCCCTGTGGAAGCAGAGTGCAATCATTCGTGCACTGAAAACTGGGCAGCGGGACGGCCTGCAGCAGGCATCAAGGATGAATTCAAATGCCCTTTGAGGTGGGAAAGCAAGGAGTGAGAGCAATACAGGTGGCACCATTGCGAAGCTTACCGTATGCAGAAGAGATCCAGCAGCATGTTTCAGTCCTGGCTCTTCGCCTGTGGCAGGAGAGTCCAATCATTCGTGCACTGAAACCTGGGCAGCTGGCCAGCCAGGAGAAGGCATCAAGGATGTATTCAAATGCACTTTGAGGTGGGAAAGCAAGGAGTGAGAGCAATACAGGTGGCACCGTTCCGAAGCTTATCATGTACAGAAGAGATCCAGCAGCATGTTTCAGTCCTGGCTCTTCGCCTGCGGCAGGAGAGTCCAATCATTCGTGCACTGAAACCTGGGCAGCTGGCCAGCCGGGAGCAGGCATCAAGGATGTATTCAAATGCACTTTGAGGTGGGAAAGCAAGGAGTGAGAGCAATACAGGTGTCACCGTTGCAAATCTTTCTGTGTACAGAAGAGGTCCAGCAGCATCTTTCAGTCCTGGCTCTTCGCCTGTGGCAGCACAGTCCAATCATTCGTGCACTGAAAACTGGGCAGCCGGACGGGCTGGAGCAGGCATCAAGGATGTATTCAAATGCACTTTGAGGTGGGAAAGCAAGGAGTGAGAGCAACACAGGTGGCACCGTTGCGAAGCTTACCATGTGGAGAAGAGATCCAGCAGCACCTTTCATTCCTGGCCCTTTCCCTGTGGAAGCAGAGTGCAATCATTCGTACACAGAAAACTGGGCAGCCGGACGGCCTGGAGCAGGCATCAAGGATGTAATCAAATGCCCATTGAGGTGGGAAACAAGGAGTGAGAGCAATTCAGGTGGCACCGTTGCGAAGCTTACCATGTGCAGAAGAGGTCCAGCTGCACCTTTCATTCCTGGCCCTTTCCCTGTGGAAGCAGAGTGCAATCATTCGTGCACTGAAAACTGGGCAGCCGGACGGCCTGCAGCAGGCATCAAGGATGAATTCAAATGCCCTTTGAGGTGGGAAAGCAAGGAGTGAGAGAAATACAGGTGGCACCGTTGCGAAGCTTACCGTATGCAGAAGAGATCCAGCAGCATGTTTCAGTCCTGGCTCTTCGCCTGTGGCAGGAGAGTCCAATCATTCGTGCACTGAAACCTGGGCAGCTGGCCAGCCAGGAGAAGGCATCAAGGATGTATTCAAATGCACTTTGAGGTGGGAAAGCAAGGAGTGAGAGCAATACAGGTGGCACCGTTGCGAAGCTTATCATGTACAGAAGAGATCCAGCAGCATGTTTCAGTCCTGGCTCTTCGCCTGTGGCAGGAGAGTCCAATCATTCGTGCACTGAAACCTGGGCAGCTGGCCAGCCAGGAGCAGGCATCAAGGATGTATTCAAATGCCCATTGAGGTGGGAAAGCAAGGAGTGAGAGCAATACAGGTGGCACCGTTGCAAATCTTTCTGTGTGCAGAAGAGGTCCAGCAGCATCTTTCAGTCCTGGCTCTTCGCCTGTGGCAGCACAGTCCAATCATTCGTGCACTGAAAACTGGGCAGCCGGACGGGCTGGAGCAGGCATCAAGGATGTATTCAAATGCACTTTGAGGTGGGAAAGCAAGGAGTGAGAGCAACACAGGTGGCACCATTGCGAAGCTTACCATGTGGAGAAGAGATCCAGCAGCACCTTTCATTCCTGGCCCTTTCCCTGTGGGAGCAGAGTGCAATCATTCGTGCACAGAAAACTGGGCAGCCGGACGGCCTGCAGCAGGCATCAAGGATGTAATCAAATGCCCATTGAGGTGGGAAACAAGGAGTGAGAGCAATTCAGGTGGCACCGTTGCGAAGCTTACCATGTGCAGAAGAGGTCCAGCTGCACCTTTCATTCCTGGCCCTTTCCCTGTGGAAGCAGAGTGCAATCATTCGTGCACTGAAAACTGGGCAGCCGGACGGCCTGCAGCAGGCATCAAGGATGAATTCAAATGCCCTTTGAGGTGGGTAAGCAAGGAGTGAGAGAAATACAGGTGGCACCGTTGCGAAGCTTACCGTATGCAGAAGAGATCCAGCAGCATGTTTCAGTCCTGGCTCTTCGCCTGTGGCAGGAGAGTCCAATCATTCGTGCACTGAAACCTGGGCAGCTGGCCAGCCAGGAGAAGGCATCAAGGATGTATTCAAATGCACTTTGAGGTGGGAAAGCAAGGAGTGAGAGCAATACAGGTGGCACCGTTGCGAAGCTTATCATGTACAGAAGAGATCCAGCAGCATGTTTCAGTCCTGGCTCTTCGCCTGTAGCAGGAGAGTCCAATCATTCGTGCACTGAAACCTGGGCAGCTGGCCAGCCAGGAGCAGGCATCAAGGATGTATTCAAATGCACTTTGAGGTGGGAAAGCAAGGAGTGAGAGCATTACAGGTGGCACCGTTGCGAAGCTGACCATGTGCAGAAGAGGTCCAGCAGCACCTTTCATTCCTGGCCCTTTCCCTGTGGCTGCAGAGTGCAATCATTCGTGCACTTAAAACTGGGCAGCCAGACGGCCTGGAGCAGGCATCATGGATGTATTCAAATGCACTTTGAGGTGGGAAAGCAAGGTGTGAGAGCAATACAGGTGGCACTGTTGCGAAGCTTACCATGTGCAGAAGAGGTCCAGCAGCACCTTTCATTCCTGGCCCTTTCCCTGTGGAAGCAGAGTGCAATCATTCGTGCACTGAAAACTGGGCAGCCGGACGGGCTGGAGCAGGCATCAAGGATGTATTCAAATGCCCTTTGAGGTGGGAAAGCAAGGAGTGAGAGCAATACAGGTGGCACCGTTGCAAAGCTTACCGTGTGCAGAACAGATCCAGCAGCATCTTTCAGTCCTGGCTCTTCGCCTGTGGGAGCAGAGTCCAATCATTCGTGCACTGAAAACTGGGCAGCCGGATGGCCTGGAGCAGGCATCAAGGATGTATTCAAATGCCCTTTGAGGTGGGAAAGCAAGGAGTGAGAGCAATACAGGTAGCACCGTTGCAAAGCTTACCGTATGCAGAAGAGATCCAGCAGCATGTTTCAGTCCTGGCTCTTCGCCTGTGGCAGGAGAGTGCAATCATTCGTGCACTGAAAACTGGGCAGCCGGATGGCCTGGAGCAGGCATCAAGGATGTATTCAAATGCCCATTGAGGTGGGAAAGGAAGGAGTGTGAGCAATACAGGTGGCACTGTTGCGAGGCTTACCTTGTGCATAAGAGGTCCAGCAGCATCTTTCAGTCCTGGCTCTTCGCCTGTCGGAGCAGAGTCCAATCATTTGTGCCCTGAAACCAGAGCAGCTGGCCAGCCTGGAGCAGGCATCAAGGATGTATTCAAATGCACTTTGAGGCGGGAAAGCAAGGAGTGAGAGCAATACAGGTGGCACCGTTGCGAAGCTTACCATGCGCAGAAGAGGTCCACCAGCACCTTTCATTCCTGGTCCTTTCCCTGTGGAAGCAGAGTGCAATCATTCGTGCACTGAAAACTGGGCAGCCGGACGGCCTGGAGCAGGCATCAAGGATGTATTCAAATGCCCTTTGAGGTGGGAAAGCAAGGAGTGAGAGCAATACAGGTGGCACCGTTGCAAATCTTTCTGTGTGCAGAAGAGATCCAGCAGCATGTTTTAGCACTGGCTGTTTGCCTGTGGCAGCAGAGTCCAATCATTCGTACACTGAAAACTGGGCAGCCGGACGGCCTGGAGCAGGCATCTTGGATGTAATCAAATGCCCTTTGAGGTGGGAAAGCAAGGAGTGAGAGCAATACAAGTGGCACCGTTGCAAAGCTTACCATGTGCAGAACAGATCCAGCAGCATCTTTCATACCTGGTCCTTTCCCTGTGGGAGCAGAGTCCAATCATTCGTGCAATGAAAACTATACAGCCGACCAGCCTGGAGCAGGCACCAAGGATCTATTCAAATGCCCTTTGAGGTGGGAAAGCAAGGAGTGAGGGCAATACAGGTGGCTCCGTTGCGAAGCTTACCATATGCAGAAGAGGTCCAGGAGCATCTATCAGTCCTGGCTCTTCGCCTGTGGGAGCAGAGTCCAATCATTCGTGCACTGACAACTGGGCAGCCGGACGGCCCGGAGCAGGCATCAAGGATGTATTCAAATGCCCTTTGAGGTGGGAAAACAAGGAGTGAGAGCAATACAGGTGGCACCGTTGCGAAGTTTACCATGTGCAGAAGAGATCCAGCAGCATTCTTCAGTCCTGGCTCTTCGCCTGTGGGAGCAGAGTCCAATCATTCGTGCACTGAAAACTGGGCAGCCGAACGGCCTGGAGCAGGCATCAAGGATGCATTCAAATGCCCTTTGAGGTGGGAAAGCAAGGAGTGAGAGCGATACAGGTGGCACCGTTGCGAAGCTTACCATGTGCAGAAGAGATCCAGCAGCATCTTTCAGTCCTGGCTCTTCGCCTGTGGGAGCAGTGTCTAATCATTCATGCTCTGAAAACTATGCAGCTGGAGGGCCTGGAGCCGGCATTAAGGATGTATTCAAATGCACTTTGAGGTGGGAAAGCAAGGAGTGAGAGAAATACAGGTGGCATCGTTGCGAAGCTTACCAAGTGCAGAAGAGATCCAGCAACATCTTTCATTCCTGGCCCTTTCCCTTTGGGAGCAGAGTCCAATCATTCGTGCACTGAAAACTGGGCAGCCGGACAGCCTGGAGCAGGCATCAAGGATGTATTCAAATGCCCTTTGAGGTGGGAAAGCAAGGAGTGAGAGCGATACAGGTGGCACCGTTGCGAAGTTTACCATGTGCAGAAGAGATCCAGCAGCATGTTTCAGACCTGGCTCTTCGCCTGTCGGAGCAGAGTCCAATCATTCGTGCTCTGAAAACTATGCAGCCGAACGGCCTGGAGCAGGCATCAAGGATGTATTCAAATGCCCTTTGAGGTGGGAAAGCAAGGAGTGAGAGCAATACAGGTGGCACCGTTGCAAAGCTTACCGTGTGCAGAACAGATCCAGCAGCATCTTTCAGTAATGGCTCTTCGCCTGTGGGAGCAGAGTCCAATCATTCGTGCACTGAAAACTGGGCAGCCGGATGGCCTGGAGCAGGCATCATGGATGTAATCAAATGCCCTTTGAGGTGGGAAAGCAAGGAGTGAGAGCAATACAGGTGGCACCGTTGCAAAGCTTACCGTGTGCAGAACAGATCCAGCAGCATGTTTCAGCACTGGCTCTTCGCCTGTGGCAGCAGAGTGCAATCATTCGTGCACTGAAAACTGGGCAGCCGGACGGCCTGGAGCAGGCATCAAGGATGTATTCAAATGCACTCTGAGGTGCGAAACAAGGAGTGACAGCAATAAAGGTGGCACCGTTGCAAAGCCTACCATGTGCAGAAGAGGTCCAGCAGCATCTTTCATTCCTGGCCCTTTCCCTGTGGAAGCAGAGTGCAATCATTCGTGCACAGAAAACTGGGCAGCCGGATGGCCTGGAGCAGGCATCAAGGATGTATTCAAATGCACTTTGAGGTGGGAAAGCAAAGAGTGAGAGCAATACAGGTGGCACCGTTGCGAAGCTTATCATGTACAGAAGAGATCTAGCAGCATGTTTCAGTCCTGGCTCTTCGCCTGTGGCAGGAGAGTCCAATCATTCGTGCACTGAAACCTGGGCAGCTGGCCAGCCAGGAGCAGGCATCAAGGATGTATTCAAATGCCCATTGAGGTGGGAAAGCAAGGAGTGAGAGCAATACAGGTGGCACCGTTGCAAATCTTTCTGTGTGCAGAAGAGGTCCAGCAGCATCTTTCAGTCCTGGCTCTTCGCCTGTGGCAGCACAGTCCAATCATTCGTGCACTGAAAACTGGGCAGCCGGACGGGCTGGAGCAGGCATCAAGGATGTATTCAAATGCACTTTGAGGTGGGAAAGCAAGGAGTGAGAGCAACACAGGTGGCACCATTGCGAAGCTTACCATGTGGAGAAGAGATCCAGCAGCACCTTTCATTCCTGGCCCTTTCCCTGTGGGAGCAGAGTGCAATCATTCGTGCACAGAAAACTGGGCAGCCGGACGGCCTGGAGCAGGCATCAAGGATGTAATCAAATGCCCATTGAGGTGGGAAACAAGGAGTGAGAGCAATTCAGGTGGCACCGTTGCGAAGCTTACCATGTGCAGAAGAGGTCCAGCTGCACCTTTCATTCCTGGCCCTTTCCCTGTGGAAGCAGAGTGCAATCATTCGTGCACTGAAAACTGGGCAGCCGGACGGCCTGCAGCAGGCATCAAGGATGAATTCAAATGCCCTTTGAGGTGGGAAAGCAAGGAGTGAGAGAAATACAGGTGGCACCGTTGCGAAGCTTACCGTATGCAGAAGAGATCCAGCAGCATGTTTCAGTCCTGGCTCTTCGCCTGTGGCAGGAGAGTCCAATCATTCGTGCACTGAAACCTGGGCAGCTGGCCAGCCAGGAGAAGGCATCAAGGATGTATTCAAATGCACTTTGAGGTGGGAAAGCAAAGAGTGAGAGCAATACAGGTGGCACCGTTGCGAAGCTTATCATGTACAGAAGAGATCCAGCAGCATGTTTCAGTCCTGGCTCTTCGCCTGTGGCAGGAGAGTCCAATCATTCGTGCACTGAAACCTGGGCAGCTGGCCAGCCAGGAGCAGGCATCAAGGATGTATTCAAATGCCCTTTGAGGTGGGAAAGCAAGGAGTGAGAGCAATACAGGTGGCACCGTTGCAAATCTTTCTGTGTGCAGAAGAGGTCCAGCAGCATCTTTCAGTCCTGGCTCTTCGCCTGTGGCAGCACAGTCCAATCATTCGTGCACTGAAAACTGGGCAGCCGGACGGGCTGGAGCAGGCATCAAGGATGTATTCAAATGCACTTTGAGGTGGGAAAGCAAGGAGTGAGAGCAACACAGGTGGCACCATTGCGAAGCTTACCATGTGGAGAAGAGATCCAGCAGCACCTTTCATTCCTGGCCCTTTCCCTGTGGGAGCAGAGTGCAATCATTCGTGCACAGAAAACTGGGCAGCCGGACGGCCTGGAGCAGGCATCAAGGATGTAATCAAATGCCCATTGAGGTGGGAAACAAGGAGTGAGAGCAATTCAGGTGGCACCGTTGCGAAGCTTACCATGTGCAGAAGAGGTCCAGCTGCACCTTTCATTCCTGGCCCTTTCCCTGTGGAAGCAGAGTGCAATCATTCGTGCACTGAAAACTGGGCAGCCGGACGGCCTGCAGCAGGCATCAAGGATGAATTCAAATGCCCTTTGAGGTGGGAAAGCAAGGAGTGAGAGAAATACAGGTGGCACCGTTGCGAAGCTTACCGTATGCAGAAGAGATCCAGCAGCATGTTTCAGTCCTGGCTCTTCGCCTGTGGCAGGAGAGTCCAATCATTCGTGCACTGAAACCTGGGCAGCTGGCCAGCCAGGAGAAGGCATCAAGGATGTATTCAAATGCACTTTGAGGTGGGAAAGCAAGGAGTGAGAGCAATACAGGTGGCACCGTTGCGAAGCTTATCATGTACAGAAGAGATCCAGCAGCATGTTTCAGTCCTGGCTCTTCGCCTGTGGCAGGAGAGTCCAATCATTCGTGCACTGAAACCTGGGCAGCTGGCCAGCCAGGAGCAGGCATCAAGGATGTATTCAAATGCACTTTGAGGTGGGAAAGCAAGGAGTGAGAGCAATACAGGTGGCACCGTTGCAAATCTTTCTGTGTACAGAAGAGGTCCAGCAGCATCTTTCATTCCTGGCTCTTCGCCTGTGGCAGCAGTGTCCAATCATTCGTGCACTGAAAACTGGGCAGCCGGACGGCCTGGAACAGGCATCAAGGATATATTCAAATGCCCATTGAGGTGGGAAAGCAAGGAGTGAGAGCAATACAGGTGGCACCGTTGCAAATCTTTCTGTGTGCAGAAGAGGTCCAGCAGCATCTTTCAGTCCTGGCCCTTCGCCTGTCGGAGCAGAGTCCAATCATTTGTGCCCTGAAACCAGAGCAGCTGGCCAGCCTGGAGCAGGCATCAAGGATGTATTCAAATGCACTTTGAGGTGGGAAAGCAAGGAGTGAGAGCAATACAGGTGGCACCGTTGCAAAGCTTACCATGTGCAGAAGAGGTCCACCAGCACCTTTCATTCTGGACCTTTCCCTGTGGAAGCAGAGTGCAATCATTAGTGCACTGAAAACTGGGCAGCCGGACGGCTTGGAGCAGGCATCAAGGATGTATTCAAATGCACTTTGAGGTGGGAAAGCAAGGAGTGAGAGCATTACAGGTGGCACCGTTGCGAAGCTGACCATGTGCAGAAGAGGTCCAGCAGCACCTTTCATTCCTGGCCCTTTCCCTGTGGCTGCAGAGTGTAATCATTCGTGCACTTAAAACTGGGCAGCCAGACGGCCTGGAGCAGGCATCATGGATGTATTCAAATGCACTTTGAGGTGGGAAAGCAAGGTGTGAGAGCAATACAGGTGGCACTGTTGCGAAGCTTACCATGTGCAGAAGAGGTCCAGCAGCACCTTTCATTCCTGGCCCTTTCCCTGTGGAAGCAGAGTGCAATCATTCGTGCACTGAAAACTGGGCAGCCGGACGGCCTGGAGCAGGCATCAAGGATGTATTCAAATGCCCTTTGAGGTGGGAAAGCAAGGAGTGAGAGCAATACAGGTGGCACCGTTGCAAAGCTTACCGTGTGCAGAACAGATCCAGCAGCATCTTTCAGTCCTGGCTCTTCGCCTGTGGGAGCAGAGTCCAATCATTCGTGCACTGAAAACTGGGCAGCCGGATGGCCTGGAGCAGGCATCAAGGATGTATTCAAATGCCCTTTGAGGTGGGAAAGCAAGGAGTGAGAGCAATACAGGTAGCACCGTTGCAAAGCTTACCGTATGCAGAAGAGATCCAGCAGCATGTTTCAGTCCTGGCTCTTCGCCTGTGGCAGGAGAGTGCAATCATTCGTGCACTGAAAACTGGGCAGCCGGATGGCCTGGAGCAGGCATCAAGGATGTATTCAAATGCCCATTGAGGTGGGAAAGGAAGGAGTGAGAGCAATACAGGTGGCACTGTTGCGAGGCTTACCTTGTGCATAAGAGGTCCAGCAGCATCTTTCAGTCCTGGCTCTTCTCCTGTCGGAGCAGAGTGCAATCATTCGTGCACTGAAAACTGGGCAGCCGGACGGCCTGGAGCAGGCATCAAGGATGTATTCAAATGCACTTTGAGGCGGGAAAGCAAGGAGTGAGAGCAATACAGGTGGCACCGTTGCGAAGCTTACCATGCGCAGAAGAGGTCCACCAGCACCTTTCATTCCTGGTCCTTTCCCTGTGGAAGCAGAGTGCAATCATTCGTGCACTGAAAACTGGGCAGCCGGACGGCCTGGAGCAGGCATCAAGGATGTATTCAAATGCCCTTTGAGGTGGGAAAGCAAGGAGTGAGAGCAATACAGGTGGCACCGTTGCAAATCTTTCTGTGTGCAGAAGAGATCCAGCAGCATGTTTTAGCACTGGCTGTTTGCCTGTGGCGGCAGAGTCCAATCATTCGTACACTGAAAACTGGGCAGCCGGACGGCCTGGAGCAGGCATCTTGGATGTAATCAAATGCACTTTGAGGTGGGAAAGCAAGGAGTGAGAGCAATACAAGTGGCACCGTTGCAAAGCTTACCATGTGCAGAACAGATCCAGCAGCATCTTTCATACCTGGTCCTTTCCCTGTGGGAGCAGAGTCCAATCATTCGTGCAATGAAAACTATACAGCCGACCAGCCTGGAGCAGGCACCAAGGATGTATTCAAATGCCCTTTGAGGTGGGAAAGCAAGGAGTGAGGGCAATACAGGTGGCACCGTTGCGAAGCTTACCATATGCAGAAGAGGTCCAGGAGCATCTATCAGTCCTGGCTCTTCGCCTGTGGGAGCAGAGTCCAATCATTCGTGCACTGACAACTGGGCAGCCGGACGGCCCGGAGCAGGCATCAAGGATGTATTCAAATGCCCTTTGAGGTGGGAAAACAAGGAGTGAGAGCAATACAGGTGGCACCGTTGCGAAGTTTACCATGTGCAGAAGAGATCCAGCAGCATTCTTCAGTCCTGGCTCTTCGCCTGTGGGAGCAGAGTCCAATCATTCGTGCACTGAAAACTGGGCAGCCGAACGGCCTGGAGCAGGCATCAAGGATGCATTCAAATGCACTTTGAGGTGGGAAAGCAAGGAGTGAGAGCGATACAGGTGGCACCGTTGCGAAGCTTACCATGTGCAGAAGAGATCCAGCAGCATCTTTCAGTCCTGGCTCTTCGCCTGTGGGAGCAGTGTCTAATCATTCATGCTCTGAAAACTATGCAGCTGGAGGGCCTGGAGCCGGCATCAAGGATGTATTCAAATGCACTTTGAGGTGGGAAAGCAAGGAGTGAGAGAAATACAGGTGGCATCGTTGCGAAGCTTACCAAGTGCAGAAGAGATCCAGCAACATCTTTCATTCCTGGCCCTTTCCCTGTGGGAGCAGAGTCCAATCATTCGTGCACTGAAAACTGGGCAGCCGGACAGCCTGGAGCAGGCATCAAGGATGTATTCAAATGCCCTTTGAGGTGGGAAAGCAAGGAGTGAGAGCGATACAGGTGGCACCGTTGCGAAGTTTACCATGTGCAGAAGAGATCCAGCAGCATGTTTCAGACCTGGCTCTTCGCCTGTCGGAGCAGAGTCCAATCATTCGTGCTCTGAAAACTATGCAGCCGAACGGCCTGGAGCAGGCATCAAGGATGTATTCAGATGCCCTTTGAGGTGGGAAAGCAAGGAGTGAGAGCAATACAGGTGGCACCGTTGCAAAGCTTACCGTGTGCAGAACAGATCCAGCAGCATCTTTCAGTAATGGCTCTTCTCCTGTGGGAGCAGAGTCCAATCATTCGTGCACTGAAAACTGGGCAGCCGGACGGCCTGGAGCAGGTATCAAGGATGTATTCAAATGCACTCTGAGGTGCGAAACAAGGAGTGACAGCAATACAGGTGGCACCGTTGCAAAGCCTACCATATGCAGAAGAGGTCCAGCAGCATCTTTCATTCCTGGCCCTTTCCCTGTGGAAGCAGAGTGCAATCATTCGTGCACAGAAAACTGGGCAGCCGGACGGCCTGGAGCAGGCATCAAGGATGTAATCAAATGCCCATTGAGGTGGGAAACAAGGAGTGAGAGCAATTCAGGTGGCACCGTTGCGAAGCTAACCATGTGCAGAAGAGATCCAGCAGCATGTTTCAGTCCTGGCTCTTCGCCTGTGGCAGGAGAGTCCAATCATTCGTGCACTGAAACCTGGGCAGCTGGCCAGCCAGGAGAAGGCATCAAGGATGTATTCAAATGCACTTTGAGGTGGGAAAGCAAGGAGTGAGAGCAATACAGGTGGCACCGTTGCGAAGCTTATCATGTACAGAAGAGATCCAGCAGCATGTTTCAGTCCTGGCTCTTCGCCTGTGGCAGGAGAGTCCAATCATTCGTGCACTGAAACCTGGGCAGCTGGCCAGCCAGGAGCAGGCATCAAGGATGTATTCAAATGCACTTTGAGGTGGGAAAGCAAGGAGTGAGAGCAATACAGGTGGCACCGTTGCAAATCTTTCTGTGTACAGAAGAGGTCCAGCAGCATCTTTCATTCCTGGCTCTTCGCCTGTGGCAGCACAGTAAAATCATTCGTGCACTGAAAACTGGGCAGCAACACGGGCTGGAGCAGGCATCAAGGATGTATTCAAATGCACTTTGAGGCGGGAAAGCAAGGAGTGAGAGCAACACAGGTGGCACCATTGCGAAGCTTACCATGTGGAGAAGAGATCCAGCAGCACCTTTCATTCCTGGCCCTTTCCCTGTGGGAGCAGAGTGCAATCATTCGTGCACAGAAAACTGGGCAGCCAGACGGCCAGCAGCAGGCATCAAGGATGTAATCAAATGCCCATTGAGGTGGGAAACAAGGAGTGAGAGCAATTCAGGTGGCACCGTTGCGAAGCTTACCATTTGCAGAAGAGGTCCAGCTGCACCTTTCATTCCTGGCCCTTTCCCTGTGGAAGCAGAGTGCAATCATTCGTGCACTGAAAACTGGGCAGCCGGACGGGCTGGAGCAGGCATCAAGGATGAATTCAAATGCCCTTTGAGGTGGGAAAGCAAGGAGTGAGAGAAATACAGGTGGCACCGTTGCGAAGCTTACCGTATGCAGAAGAGATCCAGCAGCATGTTTCAGTCCTGGCTCTTCGCCTGTGGCAGGAGAGTCCAATCATTCGTGCACTGAAACCTGGGCAGCTGGCCAGCCAGGAGAAGGCATCAAGGATGTATTCAAATGCACTTTGAGGTGGGAAAGCAAGGAGTGAGAGCAATACAGGTGGCACCGTTGCGAAGCTTATCATGTACAGAAGAGATCCAGCAGCATGTTTCAGTCCTGGCTCTTCGCCTGTGGCAGGAGAGTCCAATCATTCGTGCACTGAAACCTGGGCAGCTGGCCAGCCGGGAGCAGGCATCAAGGATGTATTCAAATGCACTTTGAGGTGGGAAAGCAAGGAGTGAGAGCAATACAGGTGGCACCGTTGCAAATCTTTCTGTGTACAGAAGAGGTCCAGCAGCATCTTTCATTCCTGGCTCTTCGCCTGTGGCAGCACAGTCCAATCATTCGTGCACTGAAAACTGGGCAGCCGGACGGGCTGGAGCAGGCATCAAGGATGTATTCAAATGCACTTTGAGGTGGGAAAGCAAGGAGTGAGAGCAACACAGGTGGCACCATTGCGAAGCTTACCATGTGGAGAAGAGATCCAGCAGTACCTTTCATTCCTGGCCCTTTCCCTGTGGGAGCAGAGTGCAATCATTCGTGCACAGAAAACTGGGCAGCCGGACGGCCTGGAGCAGGCATCAAGGATGTAATCAAATGCCCATTGAGGTGGGAAACAAGGAGTGAGAGCAATTCAGGTGGCACCGTTGCGAAGCTTACCAATTGCAGAAGAGGTCCAGCTGCACCTTTCATTCCTGGCCCTTTCCCTGTGGAAGCAGAGTGCAATCATTCGTGCACTGAAAACTGGGCAGCCGGACGGCCTGCAGCAGGCATCAAGGATGAATTCAAATGCCCTTTGAAGTGGGAAAGCAAGGAGTGAGAGAAATACAGGTGGCACCGTTGCGAAGCTTACCGTATGCAGAAGAGATCCAGCAGCATGTTTCAGTCCTGGCTCTTCGCCTGTGGCAGGAGAGTCCAATCATTCGTGCACTGAAACCTGGGCAGCTGGCCAGCCAGGAGAAGGCATCAAGGATGTATTCAAATGCACTTTGAGGTGGGAAAGCAAGGAGTGAGAGCAATACAGGTGGCACCGTTGCGAAGCTTATCATGTACAGAAGAGATCCAGCAGCATGTTTCAGTCCTGGCTCTTCGCCTGTGGCAGGAGAGTCCAATCATTCGTGCACTGAAACCTGGGCAGCTGGCCAGCCGGGAGCAGGCATCAAGGATGTATTCAAATGCACTTTGAGGTGGGAAAGCAAGGAGTGAGAGCAATACAGGTGTCACCGTTGCAAATCTTTCTGTGTACAGAAGAGGTCCAGCAGCATCTTTCAGTCCTGGCTCTTCGCCTGTGGCAGCACAGTCCAATCATTCGTGCACTGAAAACTGGGCAGCCGGATGGCCTGGAGCAGGCATCAAGGATGTATTCAAATGCACTTTGAGGTGGGAAAGCAAGGAGTGAGAGCAACACAGGTGGCACCATTGCGAAGCTTACCATGTGGAGAAGAGATCCAGCAGCACCTTTCATTCCTGGCCCTTTCCCTGTGGGAGCAGAGTGCAATCATTCGTGCACAGAAAACTGGGCAGCCGGACGGCCTGGAGCAGGCATCAAGGATGTAATCAAATGCCCATTGAGGTGGGAAACAAGGAGTGAGAGCAATTCAGGTGGCACTGTTGCGAAGCTTACCATGTGCAGAAGAGGTCCAGCTGCACCTTTCATTCCTGGCCCTTTCCCTGTGGAAGCAGAGTGCAATCATTCGTGCACTGAAAACTGGGCAGCCGGACGGCCTGCAGCAGGCATCAAGGATGAATTCAAATGCCCTTTGAGGTGGGAAAGCAAGGAGTGAGAGAAATACAGGTGGCACCGTTGCGAAGCTTACCGTATGCAGAAGAGATCCAGCAGCATGTTTCAGTCCTGGCTCTTCGCCTGTGGCAGGAGAGTCCAATCATTCGTGCACTGAAACCTGGGCAGCTGGCCAGCCAGGAGAAGGCATCAAGGATGTATTCAAATGCACTTTGAGGTGGGAAAGCAAGGAGTGAGAGCAATACAGGTGGCACCGTTGCAAATCTTTCTGTGTGCAGAAGAGGTCCAGCAGCATCTTTCAGTCCTGGCTCTTCGCCTGTGGCAGCAGAGTGCAATCATTCGTGCACTGAAAACTGGGCAGCCGGACGGCCTGGAGCAGGCATCAAGGATGTATTCAAATGCACTTTGAGGTGGGAAAGCAAGGAGTGAGAGCAATACAGGTGGCACTGTTGCGAAGCTTACCATGTGGAGAAGAGATCCAGCAGCACCTTTCATTCCTGGCCCTTTCCCTGTGGAAGCAGAGAGCAATCATTCGTGCACTGACAACTGGGCAGCCGGACGGCCTGGAGCAGGCATCAAGGATGTATTCAAATGCCCTTTGAGGTGGGAAAGCAAGGAGTGAGAGCAATACAGGTGGCACCGTTGCAAAACTTTCTGTGTGCAGAACAGATCCAGCAGCATGTTTCAGTCCTGGCTCTTCGCCTGTGGCAGCACAGCCCAATCATTCGTGCACAGAAAACTGGGCAGCCGGACGGCCTGGAGCAGGCATCAAGGATGCATTCAAATGCCCTTTGAGGTGGGAAAGCAAGGACTGAGAGCAATACAGGTGGCACTGTTGCGAAGCTTGCCATGTGCAGAAGAGGTCCAGCAGCACCATTCATTCCTGGCCCTTTCCCTGAGGAAGCAGAGCGCAATCATTCGTACCCTGAATACTGGGCAGCCGGGTGGCCTGGAGCAGGCATCAAGGATGTATTCAAATGCACTTTGAGGTGGGAAAGCAAGGAGTGGGAGCAATACAGGTGGCACCGTTGCAAAACTTTCTGTGTGCAGAAGAGATCCAGCAGAATGTTTCAGCCCTGGCTGTTTGCCTGTGGCAGCAGAGTCCAATCATTCGTGCACTGAAAACTGGGCAACCGGACGGCCTGGAGCAGGCATCAAGGATGTATTCAAATGCCCTTTGAGGTGGGAAAGCAAGGAGTGAGAGCAATTCAGGTGGCACCGTTGCGAAGCTTGCCGTGCGCAGAACAGATCCAGCAGCATGTTTCAGCAGTGGCTGTTTGCCTGTGGCAGCAGAGTCCAATCATTCTTGCACTGAAAACTGGGCAGCCGGACGGCCTGGACAGGAATCAAGGATGAATTCAAATACACTTTGAGGTGGGAAAGCAAGGAGTGAGAACAATACAGGTGGCACCGTTGCGAAGCTTACCGTGTGCAGAATAGATCCAGAAGCATCTTTAATTCCTGGCTCTTCGCCTGTGGCAGCACAGTCCAATCATTCGTGCACTGAAAACTGGGCAGCCTGACGGCCTGGAGCAGGCATCAAGGATGTATTCAAATGCACTTTGAGGTGGGAAAGCAAGGAGTGAGAGCAATACAGGTGGCACCATTGCGAAGCTTACCATGTGGAGAAGAGATGCAGCAGCATCTTTCATTCCTGGCTCTTCGCCTGTGGGAGCAGAGTCCAATCATTCGTGCAGTGAAAACTGGGCAGCCGGACGGCCTGGAGCAGGCATCAAGGATGTATTCAAATGCCCTTTGAGGTGGGAAAGCAAGGAGTGAGAGCAATACAGGTGACACTGTTGCGAGGCTTTAATTGTGCAGAAGAGGTCCAGCAGCATCTTTCAGTCCTGGCTCTTCGCCTGTGGGAGCAGAGTCCAATCAATCGTGCTCAGAAAACTGGGCAGCCGGACGGCCTGGAGCAGGCATCAAGGATGTATTCAAATGCCCTTTGAGGTGGGAAAGCAAGGAGTGAGAGCAATACAGGTGGCACCGTTGCAAAGCTTACCGTGTGCAGAACAGATCCAGCAGCATCTTTCAGTCCTGGCTCTTCGCCTGTGGCAGGAGAGACCAATCATTCGTGCACTGAAAACTGGGCAGCCGGACGGCCTGGAGCAGGCATCAAGGATGTAATCAAATGCACTTTGAGGTGGGAAACAAGGAGTGAGACCAATTCAGGTGGCACCGTTGCGAAGCTTACCATGTGCACAAGAGGTCCGGCTGCACCTTTCATTCCTGGCCCTTTCCCTGTGGAAGCAGAGTGCAATCATTCGTGCACTGAATGCTGGGCAGTCGGACGGCCTGGAGCAGGCATCAAGGATGTATTCAAATGCACTTTGAGGTGGGAAAGCAAGGAGTGAGAGCAATAGAGGTGGCACCGTTGCGAAGCTTATCATGTACAGAAGAGATCCAGCAGCATGTTTCAGTCCTGGCTCTTCGCCTGTGGCAGGAGAGTGCAATCATTCGTGCACTGAAACCTGTGCAGCTGGCCAGCCAGGAGCAGGCATCAAGGATGTATTCAAATGCACTTTGAGGTGGGAAAGCAAGGAGTGAGAGCAATACAGGTGGCACCGTTGCAAATCTATCTGTGTACAGAAGAGGTCCAGCAGCATCTTTCATTCCTGGCTCTTCGCCTGTGGCAGCAGTGTCCAATCATTCGTGCACTGAAAACTGGGCAGCCGGACGGCCTGGAGCAGGCATCAAGGATGTATTCAAATTGCCATTGAGGTGGGAAAGCAAGGAGTGAGAGCAATACAGGTGGCACCGTTGCAAAGCTTACCATGTGCAGAAGAGGTCCAGCAGCATCTTTCAGTCCTGGCTCTTCGCCTGTCGGAGCAGAGTCCAATCATTTGTGCCCTGAAACCAGAGCAGCTGCCCAGCCTGGAGCAGGCATCAAGGATGTATTCAAATGCACTTTGAGGTGGGAAAGCAAGGTGTGAGAGCAATACAGGTGGCCCTGCTGCGAAGCTTACCATGTGGAGAAGAGATCCAGCAGCACCTTTCATTCCTGGCCCTTTCCCTGTGGAAGGAGAGTCCAATCATTCTTGCACTGAAAACTGGGCAGCCGGACTGCCTGGAGCAGGCATCAAGGATGTATTCAAATGCCCTTTGAGGTGGGAAAGCAAGGAGTGAGAGCAATACAGGTGGCACCGTTGCGAGGCTTACCTTGTGCAGAAGAGATTCAGCAGCATGTTTCAGTAGTGGCTGTTTGCCTGTGGCAGTAGAGTCCAATCATTCGTGCACTGAAAACTGGGCAGCCGGACGGGCTGGAGCAGGCATCAAGGATGTATTCAAATGCACTTTGAGGTGGGAAAGCAAGGAGTGAGAGCAATACAGGTGGCACCGTTGCAAAGCTTACCATGTGCAGAAGAGGTCCAGCAGCACCTTTCATTCCTGGCCCTTTCCCTGTGGAAGCAGAGTGCAATCATTCGTGCACTGAAAACTGGGCAGCCGGACGGGCTGGAGCAGGCATCAAGGATGTATTCAAATGCCCTTTGAGGTGGGAAAGCAAGGAGTGAGAGCAATACAGGTGGCACCGTTGCGAGGCTTTCCTTGTGCAGAAGAGGTCCAGCAGCATCTTTCAGTCCTGGCTCTTCGCCTGTGGGAGCAGAGTCCAATCAATCGTGCACAGAAAACTGGGCAGCCGGACGGGCTGGAGCAGGCATCAAGGATGTAATCAAATGCCCTTTGAGGTGGGAAACAAGGAGTGAGAGCAATTCAGGTGGCACCGTTGCGAAGCTTTCTGTGTGCAGAAGAGGTCCAGCAGCATCTTTCATTCCTGGCTCTTCGCCTGTGGCAGCAGTGTCCAATCATTCGTGCACTGAAAACTGGGCAGCCGGACGGCCTGGAGCAGGCATCAAGGATGTATTCAAATGCCCATTGAGGTGGGAAAGCAAGGAGTGAGAGCAATACAGGTGGCACTGTTGCAAATCTTTCTGTGTGCAGAAGAGGTCCAGCAGCATCTTTCAGTCCTGGCTCTTCGCCTGTCGGAGCAGAGTCCAATCATTTGTGCCCTGAAACCAGAGCAGCTGGCCAGCCTAGAGCAGGCATCAAGGATGTATTCAAATGCCCTTTGAGGTGGGAATGCAAGGAGTGAGAGCAATACAGGTGGCACCGTTGCAAAGCTTACCGTGTGCAGAACAGATCCAGCAGCACCTTTTATTCCTGGCCCTTTCCCTGTGGCAGCAGAGAGCAAGCATTCGTGCACTGACAACTGGGCAGCCGGACGGGCTGGAGCAGGCATCATGGATGTATTCAAATGCCCATTGAGGTGGGAAAGCAAGGAGTGAGAGCAATACAGGTGGCACCGTTGCAAAGCTTACCGTGTGCAGAACAGATCCAGCAGCATCTTTCAGTCCTGGCTCTTCGCCTGTGGGAGCAGAGTCCAATCATTCGTGCACAGAAAACTGGGCAGCCGGATGGCCTGGAGCAGGCATTAAGGATGTATTCAAATGCCCTTTGAGGTGGGAAAGCAAGGACTGAGAGCAATACAGGTGGCACCGTTGCGAAGCTTACCATGTGGAGAAGAGATCCAGCAGCATCTTTCATTCCTGGCTCTTCCCCTGTGGGAGCAGAGTCCAATCATTCGTGCCCTGAAACCAGAGCAGCTGGCCAGCCTGGAGCAGGCATCAAGGATGTATTCAAATGCCCTTTGAGGTGGGAAAGCAAGGAGTGAGAGCAATACAGGTGGCACCGTTGCGAAGCTTACCGTATGCAGAAGAGATCCAGCAGCATGTTTCAGTCCTGGCTCTTCGCCTGTGGCAGGAGAGACCAATCATTCGTGCACTGAAAACTGGGCAGCCGGACGGCCTCGAGCAGGCATCAAGGATGTATTCAAATGCCCTTTGAGGTGGGAAAGCAAGGAGTGAGAGCAATACAGGTGGCACCGTTGCAAAGCTTACTATGTGCAGAAGAGGTCCAGCAGCACCTTTCATTCCTGGCCCTTTCCCTGTGGAAGCAGAGTGCAATCATTCGTGCACTGAAAACTGGGCAGCCGGACGGCCTGGAGCAGGCATCGAGGATGTATTCAAATGCCCTTTGAAATGGGAAAGCAAGGAGTGAGAGCAATACAGGTGGCACCGTTGCGAGGCTTTCCTTGTGCAGAAGAGGTCCAGCAGCATCTTTCAGTCCTGGCTCTTCGCCTGTGGGAGCAGAGTCCAATCAATCGTGCACAGAAAACTGGGCAGCCGGACGGCCTGCAGCAGGCATCAAGGATGTAATCAAATGCCCTTTGAGGTGGGAAACAAGGAGTGAGAGCAATTCAGGTGGCACCGTTGCGAAGCTTACCGTATGCAGAAGAGATCCAGCAGCATGTTTCAGTCCTGGCTCTTCGCCTGTGGCAGGAGAGTCCAATCATTCGTGCACTGAAACCTGGGCAGCTGGCCAGCCAGGAGCAGGCATCAAGGATGTATTCAAATGCACTTTGAGGTGGGAAAGCAAGGAGTGAGAGCAATACAGGTGGCACCGTTGCAAATCTATCTGTGTACAGAAGAGGTCCAGCAGCATCTTTCATTCCTGGCTCTTCGCCTGTGGCAGCAGTGTCCAATCATTCGTGCACTGAAAACTGGGCAGCCGGACGGCCTGGAGCAGGCATCAAGGATGTATTCAAATGCCCATTGAGGTGGGAAAGCAAGGAGTGAGAGCAATACAGGTGGCACCGTTGCAAATCTTTCTGTGTGCAGAAGAGGTCCAGCAGCATCTTTCAGTCCTGGCTCTTCGCCTGTCGGAGCAGAGTCCAATCATTTGTGCCCTGAAACCAGAGCAGCTGGCCAGCCTGGAGCAGGCATCAAGGATGTATTCAAATGCACTTTGAGGTGGGAAAGCAAGGAGTGAGAGCAATACAGGTGGCACCGTTGCGAAGCTTACCATGTGCAGAAGAGGTCCAGCAGCACCTTTCATTCCTGGCCCTTTCCCTGTGGCTGCAGAGTGCAACCATTCGTGCACTGAAAACTGGGCAGCCGGACGACCTGGAGCAGGCATCATGGATGTATTCAAATGCACTTTGAGGTGGGAAAGCAAGGAGTGAGAGCAATACAGGTGGCACCGTTGCAAAGCTTACCGTGTGCAGAATAGATCCAGAAGCATCTTTCAGTCCTGGCTCTTCGCCTGTGGCAGCACAGTCCAATCATTCGTGCACAGAAAACTGGGCAGCCGGACGGCCTGGAGCAGGCATCAAGGATGTATTCAAATGCACATTGAGGTGGGAAAGCAAGGAATGAGAGCAATACAGGTGGCACCGTTGCGAGGCTTACCTTGTGCAGAAGAGGTCCAGCAGCATCTTTCAGTCCTGGCTCTTCGCCTGTTGGAGCAGAGTCCAATCATTTGTGCCCTGAAACCAGAGCAGCTGGCCAGCCTGGAGCAGGCATCAAGGATGTATTCAAATGCCCTTTGAGGTGGGAAAGCAAGGAGTGAGAGCAATACAGGTGGCACCGTTGCAAATCTTTCTGTGTGCAGAACAGATCCAGCAGCAAGTTTTAGCACTGACTTTTTGCCTGTGGCAGCAGAGTCCAATCATTCGTGCACTGAAACCTGGGCAGCTGGCCAGCCAGGAGAAGGCATCAAGGATGTATTCAAATGCACTTTGAGGTGGGAAAGCAAGGAGTGAGAGCAATACAGGTGGCACCGTTGCGAAGCTTATCATGTACAGAAGAGATCCAGCAGCATGTTTCAGTCCTGGCTCTTCGCCTGTGGCAGGAGAGTCCAATCATTCGTGCACTGAAACCTGGGCAGCTGGCCAGCCAGGAGCAGGCATCAAGGATGTATTCAAATGCACTTTGAGGTGGGAAAGCAAGGAGTGAGAGCAATACAGGTGTCACCGTTGCAAATCTTTCTGTGTACAGAAGAGGTCCAGCAGCATCTTTCAGTCCTGGCTCTTCGCCTGTGGCAGCACAGTCCAATCATTCGTGCACTGAAAACTGGGCAGCCGGACGGGCTGGAGCAGGCATCAAGGATGTATTCAAATGCACTTTGAGGTGGGAAAGCAAGGAGTGAGAGCAACACAGGTGGCACCATTGCGAAGCTTACCATGTGGAGAAGAGATCCAGCAGCACCTTTCATTCCTGGCCCTTTCCCTGTGGGAGCAGAGTGCAATCATTCGTGCACAGAAAACTGGGCAGCCGGACGGCCTGGAGCAGGCATCAAGGATGTAATCAAATGCCCATTGAGGTGGGAAACAAGGAGTGAGAGCAATTCAGGTGGCACCGTTGCGAAGCTTACCATGTGCAGAAGAGGTCCAGCTGCACCTTTCATTCCTGGCCCTTTCCCTGTGGAAGCAGAGTGCAATCATTCGTGCACTGAAAACTGGGCAGCCGGACGGCCTGCAGCAGGCATCAAGGATGAATTCAAATGCCCTTTGAGGTGGGAAAGCAAGGAGTGAGAGAAATACAGGTGGCACCGTTGCGAAGCTTACCGTATGCAGAAGAGATCCAGCAGCATGTTTCAGTCCTGGCTCTTCGCCTGTGGCAGGAGAGTCCAATCATTCGTGCACTGAAACCTGGGCAGCTGGCCAGCCAGGAGAAGGCATCAAGGATGTATTCAAATGCACTTTGAGGTGGGAAAGCAAGGAGTGAGAGCAATACAGGTGGCACCGTTGCGAAGCTTATCATGTACAGAAGAGATCCAGCAGCATGTTTCAGTCCTGGCTCTTCGCCTGTGGCAGGAGAGTCCAATCATTCGTGCACTGAAACCTGGGCAGCTGGCCAGCCAGGAGCAGGCATCAAGGATGTATTCAAATGCCCATTGAGGTGGGAAAGCAAGGAGTGAGAGGAATACAGGTGGCACCGTTGCAAATCTTTCTGTGTGCAGAAGAGGTCCAGCAGCATCTTTCAGTCCTGGCTCTTCGCCTGTGGCAGCACAGTCCAATCATTCGTGCACTGAAAACTGGGCAGCCGGACGGCCTGGAGCAGGCATCAAGGATGTATTCAAATGCACTTTGAGGTGGGAAAGCAAGGAGTGAGAGCAACACAGGTGGCACCATTGCGAAGCTTACCATGTGGAGAAGAGATCCAGCAGCACCTTTCATTCCTGGCCCTTTCCCTGTGGGAGCAGAGTGCAATCATTCGTGCACAGAAAACTGGGCAGCCGGACGGCCTGGAGCAGGCATCAAGGATGTAATCAAATGCCCATTGAGGTGGGAAACAAGGAGTGAGAGCAATTCAGGTGGCACCGTTGCGAAGCTTACCATGTGCAGAAGAGGTCCAGCTGCACCTTTCATTCCTGGCCCTTTCCCTGTGGAAGCAGAGTGCAATCATTCGTGCACTGAAAACTGGGCAGCCGGACGGCCTGCAGCAGGCATCAAGGATGAATTCAAATGCCCTTTGAGGTGGGAAAGCAAGGAGTGAGAGAAATACAGGTGGCACCGTTGCGAAGCTTACCGTATGCAGAAGAGATCCAGCAGCATGTTTCAGTCCTGGCTCTTCGCCTGTGGCAGGAGAGTCCAATCATTCGTGCACTGAAACCTGGGCAGCTGGCCAGCCAGGAGAAGGCATCAAGGATGTATTCAAATGCCCTTTGAGGTGGGAAAGCAAGGAGTGAGAGCAATACAGGTGGCACCGTTGCGAAGCTTATCATGTACAGAAGAGATCCAGCAGCATGTTTCAGTCCTGGCTCTTCGCCTGTAGCAGGAGAGTCCAATCATTCGTGCACTGAAACCTGGGCAGCTGGCCAGCCAGGAGCAGGCATCAAGGATGTATTCAAATGCACTTTGAGGTGGGAAAGCAAGGAGTGAGAGCAATACAGGTGGCACCGTTGCAAATCTTTCTGTGTACAGAAGAGGTCCAGCAGCATCTTTCATTCCTGGCTCTTCGCCTGTGGCAGCAGTGTCCAAACATTCGTGCACTGAAAACTGGGCAGCCGGACGGGCTGGAACAGGCATCAAGGATATATTCAAATGCCCATTGAGGTGGGAAAGCAAGGAGTGAGAGCAATACAGGTGGCACCGTTGCAAATCTTTCTGTGTGCAGAAGAGGTCCAGCAGCATCTTTCAGTCCTGGCCCTTCGCCTGTCGGAGCAGAGTCCAATCATTTGTGCCCTGAAACCAGAGCAGCTGGCCAGCCTGGAGCAGGCATCAAGGATGTATTCAAATGCACTTTGAGGTGGGAAAGCAAGGAGTGAGAGCAATACAGGTGGCACCGTTGCAAAGCTTACCATGTGCAGAAGAGGTCCACCAGCACCTTTCATTCTGGACCTTTCCCTGTGGAAGCAGAGTGCAATCATTCGTGCACTGAAAACTGGGCAGCCGGACGGCTTGGAGCAGGCATCAAGGATGTATTCAAATGCACTTTGAGGTGGGAAAGCAAGGAGTGAGAGCATTACAGGTGGCACCGTTGCGAAGCTGACCATGTGCAGAAGAGGTCCAGCAGCATCTTTCAGTCCTGGCCCTTCGCCTGTCGGAGCAGAGTCCAATCATTCGTGCACTTAAAACTGGGCAGCCAGACGGCCTGGAGCAGGCATCATGGATGTATTCAAATGCACTTTGAGGTGGGAAAGCAAGGTGTGAGAGCAATACAGGTGGCACTGTTGCGAAGCTTACCATGTGCAGAAGAGGTCCAGCAGCACCTTTCATTCCTGGCCCTTTCCCTGTGGAAGCAGAGTGCAATCATTCGTGCACTGAAAACTGGGCAGCCGGACGGCCTGGAGCAGGCACCAAGGATGTATTCAAATGCCCTTTGAGGTGGGAAAGCAAGGAGTGAGAGCAATACAGGTGGCACCGTTGCAGTGCTTACCGTGTGCAGAACAGATCCAGCAGCATCTTTCAGTCCTGGCTCTTCGCCTGTAGGAGCAGAGTCCAATCATTCGTGCACTGAAAACTGGGCAGCCGGATGGCCTGGAGCAGGCATCAAGGATGTATTCAAATGCCCTTTGAGGTGGGAAAGCAAGGAGTGAGAGCAATACAGGTAGCACCGTTGCAAAGCTTACCGTATGCAGAAGAGATCCAGCAGCATGTTTCAGTCCTGGCTCTTCGCCTGTGGCAGGAGAGTGCAATCATTCGTGCACTGAAAACTGGGCAGCCGGATGGCCTGGAGCAGGCATCAAGGATGTATTCAAATGCCCATTGAGGTGGGAAAGGAAGGAGTGAGAGCAATACAGGTGGCACTGTTGCGAGGCTTACCTTGTGCATAAGAGGTCCAGCAGCATCTTTCAGTCCTGGCTCTTCGCCTGTCGGAGCAGAGTCCAATCATTTGTGCCCTGAAACCAGAGCAGCTGGCCAGCCTGGAGCAGGCATCAAGGATGTATTCAAATGCACTTTGAGGCGGGAAAGCAAGGAGTGAGAGAAATACAGGTGGCACCGTTGCGAAGCTTACCATGCGCAGAAGAGGTCCACCAGCACCTTTCATTCCTGGTCCTTTCCCTGTGGAAGCAGAGTGCAATCATTCGTGCACTGAAAACTGGGCAGCCGGACGGCCTGGAGCAGGCATCAAGGATGTATTCAAATGCCCTTTGAGGTGGGAAAGCAAGGAGTGAGAGCAATACAGGTGGCACCGTTGCAAATCTTTCTGTGTGCAGAAGAGATCCAGCAGCATGTTTTAGCACTGGCTGTTTGCCTGTGGCAGCAGAGTCCAATCATTCGTACACTGAAAACTGGGCAGCCGGACGACCTGGAGCAGGCATCTTGGATGTAATCAAATGCCCTTTGAGGTGGGAAAGCAAGGAGTGAGAGCAATACAAGTGGCACCGTTGCAAAGCTTACCATGTGCAGAACAGATCCAGCAGCATCTTTCATACCTGGTCCTTTCCCTGTGGGAGCAGAGTCCAATCATTCGTGCAATGAAAACTATACAGCCGACCAGCCTGGAGCAGGCACCAAGGATGTATTCAAATGCCCTTTGAGGTGGGAAAGCAAGGAGTGAGGGCAATACAGGTGGCACCGTTGCGAAGCTTACCATATGCAGAAGAGGTCCAGGAGCATCTATCAGTCCTGGCTCTTCGCCTGTGGGAGCAGAGTCCAATCATTCGTGTACTGAAAACTGGGCAGCCGGACGGCCCGGAGCAGGCATCAAGGATGTATTCAAATGCCCTTTGAGGTGGGAAAACAAGGAGTGAGAGCAATACAGGTGGCACCGTTGCGAAGTTTACCATGTGCAGAAGAGATCCAGCAGAATTCTTCAGTCCTGGCTCTTCGCCTGTGGGAGCAGAGTCCAATCATTCGTGCACTGAAAACTGGGCAGCCGAACGGCCTGGAGCAGGCATCAAGGATGCATTCAAATGCCCTTTGAGGTGGGAAAGCAAGGAGTGAGAGCGATACAGGTGGCACCGTTGCGAAGCTTACCATGTGCAGAAGAGATCCAGCAGCATCTTTCAGTCCTGGCTCTTCGCCTGTGGGAGCAGTGTCTAATCATTCATGCTCTGAAAACTATGCAGCTGGAGGGCCTGGAGCCGGCATCAAGGATGTATTCAAATGCACTTTGAGGTGGGAAAGCAAGGAGTGAGAGAAATACAGGTGGCATCGTTGCGAAGCTTACCAAGTGCAGAAGAGATCCAGCAACATCTTTCATTCCTGGCCCTTTCCCTGTGGGAGCAGAGTCCAATCATTCGTGCACTGAAAACTGGGCAGCCGGACAGCCTGGAGCAGGCATCAAGGATGTATTCAAATACCCTTTGAGGTGGGAAAGCAAGGAGTGAGAGCGATACAGGTGGCACCGTTGCGAAGTTTACCATGTGCAGAAGAGATCCAGCAGCATGTTTCAGACCTGGCTCTTCGCCTGTCGGAGCAGAGTCCAATCATTCGTGCTCTGAAAACTATGCAGCCGAACGGCCTGGAGCAGGCATCAAGGATGTATTCAAATGCCCTTTGAGGTGGGAAAGCAAGGAGTGAGAGCAATACAGGTGGCACCGTTGCAAAGCTTACCGTGTGCAGAACAGATCCAGCAGCATCTTTCAGTAATGGCTCTTCGCCTGTGGGAGCAGAGTCCAATCATTCGTGCACTGAAAACTGGGCAGCCGGATGGCCTGGAGCAGGCATCATGGATGTAATCAAATGCCCTTTGAGGTGGGAAAGCAAGGAGTGAGAGCAATACAGGTGGCACCGTTGCAAAGCTTACCGTGTGCAGAACAGATCCAGCAGCATGTTTCAGCACTGGCTATTCGCCTGTGGCAGCAGAGTGCAATCATTCGTGCACTGAAAACTGGGCAGCCGGACGGCCTGGAGCAGGCATCAAGGATGTATTCAAATGCACTCTGAGGTGCGAAACAAGGAGTGACAGCAATACAGGTGGCACCGTTGCAAAGCCTACCATGTGCAGAAGAGGTCCAGCAGCATCTTTCATTCCTGGCCCTTTCCCTGTGGAAGCAGAGTGCAATCATTCGTGCACAGAAAACTGGGCAGCCGGACGGCCTGGAGCAGGCATCAAGGATGTAATCAAATGCCCATTGAGGTGGGAAACAAGGAGTGAGAGCAATTCAGGTGGCACCGTTGCGAAGCTTACCATGTGCAGAAGAGATCCAGCAGCATGTTTCAGTCCTGGCTCTTCGCCTGTGGCAGGAGAGTCCAATCATTCGTGCACTGAAACCTGGGCAGCTGGCCAGCCAGGAGAAGGCATCAAGGATGTATTCAAATGCACTTTGAGGTGGGAAAGCAAGGAGTGAGAGCAATACAGGTGGCACCGTTGCGAAGCTTATCATGTACAGAAGAGATCCAGCAGCATGTTTCAGTCCTGGCTCTTCGCCTGTGGCAGGAGAGTCCAATCATTCGTGCACTGAAACCTGGGCAGCTGGCCAGCCAGGAGCAGGCATCAAGGATGTATTCAAATGCACTTTGAGGTGGGAAAGCAAGGAGTGAGAGCAATACAGGTGGCACCGTTGCAAATCTTTCTGTGTACAGAAGAGGTCCAGCAGCATCTTTCATTCCTGGCTCTTCGCCTGTGGCAGCACAGTAAAATCATTCGTGCACTGAAAACTGGGCAGCAACACGGGCTGGAGCAGGCATCAAGGATGTATTCAAATGCACTTTGAGGTGGGAAAGCAAGGAGTGAGAGCAACACAGGTGGCACCATTGCGAAGCTTACCATGTGGAGAAGAGATCCAGCAGCACCTTTCATTCCTGGCCCTTTCCCTGTGGGAGCAGAGTGCAATCATTCGTGCACAGAAAACTGGGCAGCCGGACGGCCTGCAGCAGGCATCAAGGATGTAATCAAATGCCCATTGAGGTGGGAAACAAGGAGTGAGAGCAATTCAGGTGGCACCGTTGCGAAGCTTACCATGTGCAGAAGAGGTCCAGCTGCACCTTTCATTCCTGGCCCTTTCCCTGTGGAAGCAGAGTGCAATCATTCGTGCACTGAAAACTGGGCAGCCGGACGGCCTGCAGCAGGCATCAAGGATGAATTCAAATGCCCTTTGAGGTGGGAAAGCAAGGAGTGAGAGAAATACAGGTGGCACCGTTGCGAAGCTTACCGTATGCAGAAGAGATCCAGCAGCATGTTTCAGTCCTGGCTCTTCGCCTGTGGCAGGAGAGTCCAATCATTCGTGCACTGAAACCTGGGCAGCTGGCCAGCCAGGAGAAGGCATCAAGGATGTATTCAAATGCACTTTGAGGTGGGAAAGCAAGGAGTGAGAGCAATACAGGTGGCACCGTTGCGAAGCTTATCATGTACAGAAGAGATCCAGCAGCATGTTTCAGTCCTGGCTCTTCGCCTGTGGCAGGAGAGTCCAATCACTCGCGCACTGAAACCTGGGCAGCTGGCCAGCCAGGAGCAGGCATCAAGGATGTATTCAAATGCACTTTGAGGTGGGAAAGCAAGGAGTGAGAGCAATACAGGTGTCACCGTTGCAAATCTTTCTGTGTACAGAAGAGGTCCAGCAGCATCTTTCAGTCCTGGCTCTTCGCCTGTGGCAGCACAGTAAAATCATTCGTGCACTGAAAACTGGGCAGCCGGACGGGCTGGAGCAGGCATCAAGGATGTATTCAAATGCACTTTGAGGTGGGAAAGCAAGGAGTGAGAGCAACACAGGTGGCACCATTGCGAAGCTTACCATGTGGAGAAAAGATCCAGCAGCACCTTTCATTCCTGGCCCTTTCCCTGTGGGAGCAGAGTGCAATCATTCGTGCACAGAAAACTGGGCAGCCGGACGGCCTGCAGCAGGCATCAAGGATGTAATCAAATGCCCATTGAGGTGGGAAACAAGGAGTGAGAGCAATTCAGGTGGCACCGTTGCGAAGCTTACCATGTGCAGAAGAGGTCCAGCTGCACCTTTCATTCCTGGCCCTTTCCCTGTGGAAGCAGAGTGCAATCATTCGTGCACTGAAAACTGGGCAGCCGGACGGCCTGCAGCAGGCATCAAGGATGAATTCAAATGCCCTTTGAGGTGGGAAAGCAAGGAGTGAGAGAAATACAGGTGGCACCATTGCGAATCTTACCATGTGCAGAAGAGGTCCAGCAGCACCTTTCATTCCTGGCCCTTTCCCTGTGGAAGCAGAGTGCAATCATACGTGCACTGAAAACTGGGCAGCCGGACGGCCTGGAGCAGGCATCAAGGATGTATTCAAATGCACTTTGAGGTGGGAAAGCAAGGAGTGAGAGCAATACAGGTAGCACCGTTGCAAAGCTTACCGTATGCAGAAGAGATCCAGCAGCATGTTTCAGTACTGGCTCTTCGCCTGTTTCAGGAGAGACCAATCATTCGTGCACTGAAAACTGGGCAGCCGGACGGCCTGGAGCAGGCATCAAGGATGTATTCAAATGCACTTTGAGGTGGGAAAGCAAGGCGTGAGAGCAATACAGGTGGCACCGTTGCAAATCTTTCTGTGTGCAGAAGAGATCCAGCAGCATGTTTCAGCCCTGGCTGTTTGCCTGTGGCAGCAGAGTCCAATCATTCGTGCACTGAAAACAGGGCAACCGGACAGCCTGGAGCAGGCATCAGGGATGTATTCAAATGCCCTTTGAGGTGGGAAAGCAAGGAGTGAGAGCAATACAGGTGGCACCGTTGAAAGCTTGCCGTGTGCAGAAGAGATTCAGCAGCATGTTTCAGTAGTGGCTGTTTGCCTGTGGCAGTAGAGTCCAATCATTCGTGCACTGAAAACTGGGCAGCCGGACGGCCTGGAGCAGGCATCAAGGATGTATTCAAATGCCCTTTGAGGTGGGAAAGCAAGGAGTGAGAGCAATACAGGTGGCACCGTTGCAAAGCTTACCATGTGCAGAAGAGGTCCAGCAGCACCTTTCATTCCTGGCCTTTCCCTGTGGAAGCAGAGTGCAATCATTCGTGCACTGAAAACTGGGCAGCCGGACGGCCTGGAGCAGGCATCATGGATGTATTCAAATGCACTTTGAGGTGGGAAAGCAAGGAGTGAGAGCAATACAGGTGGCACTGTTGCGAAGCTTACCATGAGGAGAAGAGATCCAGCAGCACCTTTCATTCCTGGCCCTTTCCCTGTGGAAGCAGAGAGCAATCATTCGTGCACTGACAACTGGGCAGCCGGACGGCCTGGAGCAGGCATCAAGGATGTATTCAAATGCACTTTGAGGTGGGAAAGCAAGGACTGAGAGCAATACAGGTGGCACTGTTGCGAAGCTTGCCATGTGCAGAAGAGGTCCAGCAGCACCATTCATTCCTGGCCCTTTCCCTGAGGAAGCAGAGCGCAATCATTCGTGCCCTGAATACTGGGCAGCCGGATGGCCTGGAGCAGGCATCAAGGATGTATTCAAATGCCCTTTGAGGTGGGAAAGCAAGGAGTGAGAGCAATACAGGTGGCACCGTTGCAAAGCTTACCGTGTGCAGAACAGATCCAGCAGCACCTTTCATTCCTGGCCCTTTCCCTGTGGCAGCAGAGAGCAAGCATTCGTGCACTGACAACTGGGCAGCCGGACGGCCTGGAGCAGGCATCATGGATGTATTCAAATGCCCTTTGAGGTGGGAAAGCAAGGAGTGAGAGCAATACAGGTGGCACCGTTGCAAAGCTTACCGTGTGCAGAACAGATCCAGCAGCATCTTTCAGTCCTGGCTCTTCGCCTGTGGGAGCAGAGTCCAATCATTCGTGCACAGAAAACTGGGCAGCCGGATGGCCTGGAGCAGGCATCAAGGATGTATTCAAATGCCCTTTGAGGTGGGAAAGCAAGGACTGAGAGCAATACAGGTGGCACCGTTGCGAAGCTTACCATGTGCAGAAGAGGTCCAGCAGCACCTTTCATTCCTGGCCCTTTCCCTGTGGAAGCAGAGTGCAATCATTCGTGCACTGAATGCTGGGCAGTCGGACGGCCTGGATCAGGCATCAAGGATGTATTCAAATGCACTTTGAGGTGGGAAAGCAAGGAGTGAGAGCAATACAGGTGGCACCGTTGCGAAGCTTATCATGTACAGAAGAGATCCAGCAGCATGTTTCAGTCCTGGCTCTTCGCCTGTGGCAGGAGAGTGCAATCATTCGTGCACTGAAACCTGGGCAGCTGGCCAGCCAGGAGCAGGCATCAAGGATGTATTCAAATGCCCTTTGAGGTGGGAAAGCAAGGAGTGAGAGCAATACAGGTGGCACCGTTGCAAATCTTTCTGTGTACAGAAGAGGTCCAGCAGCATCTTTCATTCCTGTCTCTTCGCCTGTGGCAACAGTGTCCAATCATTCGTGCACTGAAAACTGGGCAGCCGGACGGCCTGGAGCAGGCATCAAGGATGTATTCAAATGCCCATTGAGGTGGGAAAGCAAGGAGTGAGAGCAATACAGGTGGCACCGTTGCAAATCTTTCTGTGTGCAGAAGAGGTCCAGCAGCATCTTTCAGTCCTGGCTCTTCGCCTGTCGGAGCAGAGTCCAATCATTTGTGCCCTGAAAACAGAGCAGCTGCCCAGCCTGGAGCAGGCATCAAGGATGTATTCAAATGCACTTTGAGGTGGGAAAGCAAGGAGTGAGAGCAATACAGGTGGCACCGTTGCAAAGCTTACCATGTGCAGAAGAGGTCCAGCAGCACCTTTCATTCCTGGCCCTTTCCCTGTGGCTGCAGAGTGCAACCATTCGTGCACTGAAAACTGGGCAGCCGGACGACCTGGAGCAGGCATCATGGATGTATTCAAATGCACTTTGAGGTGGGAAAGCAAGGTGTGAGAGCAATACAGGTGGCCCTGCTGCGAAGCTTACCATGTGGAGAAGAGATCCAGCAGCACCTTTCATTCCTGGCCCTTTCCCTGTGGCAGGAGAGTCCAATCATTCTTGCACTGAAAACTGGGCAGCCGGACTGCCTGGAGCAGGCATCAAGGATGTATTCAAATGCCCTTTGAGGTGGGAAAGCAAGGAGTGAGAGCAATACAGGTGGCACATTTGCGAGGCTTACCTTGTGCAGAAGAGATTCAGCAGCATGTTTCAGTAGTGGCTGTTTGCCAGTGGCAGTAGAGTCCAATCATTCGTGCACTGAAAACTGGGCAGCCGGACGGGCTGGAGCAGGCATCAAGGATGTATTCAAATGCACTTTGAGGTGGGAAAGCAAGGAGTGAGAGCAATACAGGTGGCACCGTTGCAAAGCTTACCATGTGCAGAAGAGGTCCAGCAGCACCTTTCATTCCTGGCCCTTTCCCTGTGGAAGCAGAGTGCAATCATTCGTGCACTGAAAACTGGGCAGCCGGACGGCCTGGAGCAGGCATCAAGGATGTATTCAAATGCCCTTTGAATTGGGAAAGCAAGGAGTGAGAGCAATACAGGTGGCACCGTTGCGAGGCTTTCCTTGTGCAGAAGTAGTCCAGCAGCATCTTTCAGTCCTGGCTCTTCGCCTGTGGGAGCAGAGTCCAATCAATCGTGCACAGAAAACTGGGCAGCCGGACGGCCTGGAGCAGGCATCAGGGATGTAATCAAATGCCCTTTGAGGTGGGAAACAAGGAGTGAGAGCAATTCAGGTGGCACCGTTGCGAAGCTTACCGTATGCAGAAGAGATCCAGCAGCATGTTTCAGCCCTGGCTCTTCGCCTGTGGCAGGAGAGTCCAATCATTCGTGCACTGAAACCTGGGCAGCTGGCCAGCCAGGAGCAGGCATCAAGGATGTATTCAAATGCCCTTTGAGGTGGGAAAGCAAGGAGTGAGAGCAATACAGGTGGCACCGTTGCAAATCTTTCTGTGTGCAGAAGAGGTCCAGCAGCATCTTTCATTCCTGGCTCTTCGCCTGTGGCAGCAGTGTCCAATCATTCGTGCACTGAAAACTGGGCAGCCGGACGGCCTGGAGCAGGCATCAAGGATGTATTCAAATGCCCATTGAGGTGGGAAAGCAAGGAGTGAGAGCAATACAGGTGGCACCGTTGCAAATCTTTCTGTGTGCAGAAGAGGTCCAGCAGCATCTTTCAGTCCTGGCTCTTCGCCTGTCGGAGCAGAGTCCAATCATTTGTGCCCTGAAACCAGAGCAGCTGGCCAGCCTAGAGCAGGCATCAAGGATGTATTCAAATGCCCTTTGAGGTGGGAAAGCAAGGAGTGAGAGCAATACAGGTGGCACCGTTGCAAAGCTTACCATGTGCAGAAGAGGTCCAGCAGCACCTTTCATTCCTGGCCCTTTCCCTGTGGCAGCAGAGTGCAATCATTCGTGCACTGAAAACTGGGCAGCCGGACGGCCTGGTGCAGGCATCATGGATGTATTCAAATGTACTTTGAGGTGGGAAAGCAAGGAGTGAGAGCAATACAGGTGGCACCGTTGCAAAGCTTACCGTATGCAGAAGAGATCCAGCAGCATGTTTCAGTCCTGGCTCTTCGCCTGTTTCAGGAGAGACCAATCATTCGTGCACTGAAAACTGGGCAGCCGGACGGCCTGGAGCAGGCATCAAGGATGTATTCAAATGCCCTTTGAGGTGGGAAAGCAAGGAGTGAGAGCAATACAGGTGGCACCGTTGCAAAGCTTACCGTGTGCAGAACAGATCCAGCAGCATCTTTCAGTCCTGGCTCTTCGCCTGCGGGAGCAGAGTCCAATCATTCGTGCACTGAAAACTGGGCAGCCGGATGGCTTGGAGCAGGCAGCAAGGATGTATTCAAATGCCCTTTGAGGTGGGAAAGCAAGGAGTGAGAGCAATACAGGTAGCACCGTTGCGAAGCTTACCGTATGCAGAAGAGATCCAGCAGCATGTTTCAGTCCTGGCCCTTCGCCTGTGGCAGGAGAGACCAATCATTCGTGCACTGAAAACTGGGCAGCCGGACGGCCTGGAGCAGGCATCAAGGATGTATTCAAATGCCCATTGAGGTGGGAAAGCAAGGAGTGAGAGCAATACAGGTGGCACCGTTGCAAATCTTTCTGTGTGCAGAAGAGGTCCAGCAGCATCTTTCAGTCCTGGCTCTTCGCCTGTCGGAGCAGAGTCCAATCATTTGTGCCCTGAAACCAGAGCAGCTGGCCAGCCTAGAGCAGGCATCAAGGATGTATTCAAATGCCCTTTGAGGTGGGAAAGCAAGGAGTGAGAGCAATACAGGTGGCACCGTTGCAAAGCTTACCATGTGCAGAAGAGGTCCAGCAGCACCTTTCATTCCTGGCCCTTTCCCTGTGGCAGCAGAGTGCAATCATTCGTGCACTGAAAACTGGGCAGCCGGACGGCCTGGTGCAGGCATCATGGATGTATTCAAATGTACTTTGAGGTGGGAAAGCAAGGAGTGAGAGCAATACAGGTAGCACCGTTGCAAAGCTTACCGTATGCAGAAGAGATCCAGCAGCATGTTTCAGTCCTGGCTCTTCGCCTGTTTCAGGAGAGACCAATCATTCGTGCACTGAAAACTGGGCAGCCGGACGGCCTGGAGCAGGCATCAAGGATGTATTCAAATGCACTTTGAGGTGGGAAAGCAAGGAGTGAGAGCAATACAGGTGGCACCGTTGCAAATCTTTCTGTGTGCAGAAGAGATCCAGCAGCATGTTTCAGCCCTGGCTGTTTGCCTGTGGCAGCAGAGTCCAATCATTCGTGCACTGAAAACAGGGCAACCGGACAGCCTGGAACAGGCATCAGGGATGTATTCAAATGCACTTTGAGGTGGGAAAGCAAGGAGTGAGAGCAATACAGGTGGCACCGTTGCGAAGCTTGCCGTGTGCAGAAGAGATTCAGCAGCATGTTTCAGTAGTGGCTGTTTGCCTGTGGCAGTAGAGTCCAATCATTCGTGCACTGAAAACTGGGCAGCCGGACGGGCTGGAGCAGGCATCAAGGATGTATTCAAATGCCCTTTGAGGTGGGAAAGCAAGGAGTGAGAGCAATACAGGTGGCACCGTTGCAAAGCTTACCATGTGCAGAAGAGGTCCAGCAGCACCTTTCATTCCTGGCCCTTTCCCTGTGGAAGCAGAGTGCAATCATTCGTGCACTGAAAACTGGGCAGCCGGACGGCCGGAGCAGGCATCAAGGATGTATTCAAATGCCCTTTGAGGTGGGAAAGCAAGGAGTGAGAGCAATACAGGTGGCACCGTTGCGAGGCTTTCCTTGTGCAGAAGAGGTCCAGCAGCATCTTTCAGTCCTGGCTCTTCGCCTGTGGGAGCAGAGTCCAATCAATCGTGCACAGAAAACTGGGCAGCCGGACGGCCTGGAGCAGGCATCAAGGATGTAATCAAATGCCCTTTGAGGTGGGAAACAAGGAGTGAGAGCAATTCAGGTGGCACCGTTGCGAAGCTTACCTTATGCAGAAGAGATCCAGCAGCATGTTTCAGTCCTGGCTCTTCGCCTGTGGCAGGAGAGTCCAATCATTCGTGCACTGAAACCTGGGCAGCTGGCCAGCCAGGAGCAGGCATCAAGGATGTATTCAAATGCACTTTGAGGTGGGAAAGCAAGGAGTGAGAGCAATACAGGTGGCACCGTTGCAAATCTTACCATGTGCAGAAGAGGTCCAGCAGCACCTTTCATTCCTGGCCTTTCCCTGTGGAAGCAGAGTGCAATCATTCGTGCACTGAAAACTGGGCAGCCGGACGGCCTGGAGCAGGCATCAAGGATGTATTCAAATGCCCTTTGAGGTGGGAAAGCAAGGAGTGAGAGCAATACAGGTGGCACCGTTGCAAAGCTTACCATGTGCAGAAGAGGTCCAGCAGCACCTTTCATTCCTGGCAGTTTCCCTGTGGAAGCAGAGTGCAATCATTCATGCACTGAAAACTGGGCAGCCGGACGGCCTGGGGCAGGCATCTAGGATGTATTCAAATGCACTTTGAGGTCGGAAAGCAAGGAGTGAGAGCAATACAGGTGGCACTGTTGCGAAGCTTACCATGTGGAGAAGAGATCCAGCAGCACCTTTCATTCCTGGCCCTTTCCCTGTGGAAGCAGAGAGCAATCATTCGTGCACTGTCAACTGGGCAGCCGGACGGCCTGGAGCAGGCATCAAGGATGTATTCAAATGCCCTTTGAGGTGGGAAAGCAAGGAGTGAGAGCAATACAGGTGGCACCGTTGCAAAACTTTCTGTGTGCAGAACAGATCCAGCAGCATCTTTCAGTCCTGGCTCTTCGCCTGTGGCAGCACAGTCCAATCATTCGTGCACAGAAAACTGGGCAGCCGGACGGCCTGGAGCAGGCATCAAGGATGTATTCAAATGCCCTTTGAGGTGGGAAAGCAAGGACTGAGAGCAACACAGGTGGCACTGTTGCGAAGCTTGCCATGTGCAGAAGAGGTCCACCAGCACCATTCATTCCTGGCCCTTTCCCTGAGGAAGCAGAGCGCAATCATTCGTGCCCTGAATACTGGGCAGCCGGATGGCCTGGAGCAGGCATCAAGGATGTATTCAAATGCCCATTGAGGTGGGAAAGCAAGGAGTGAGAGCAATACAGGTGGCACCGTTGCAAAACTTTCTGTGTGCAGAAGAGATCCAGCAGAATGTTTCAGCCCTGGCTGTTTGCCTGTGGCAGCAGAGTCCAATCATTCGTGCACTGAAAACTGGGCAACCGGACGGCCTCGAGCAGGCATCAAGGATGTATTCAAATGCCCTTTGAGGTGGGAAAGCAAGGAGTGAGAGCAATACCGGTGGCACCGTTGCGAAGCTTATCATGTACAGAAGAGATCCAGCAGCATGTTTCAGTCCTGGCTCTTCGCCTGTAGCAGGAGAGTGCAATCATTCGTGCACTGGAACCTGTGCAGCTGGCCAGCCAGGAGCAGGCATCAAGGATGTATTCAAATGCCCTTTGAGGTGGGAAAGCAAGGAGTGAGAGCAATACAGGTGGCACCGTTGCAAATCTTTCTGTGTACAGAAGAGGTCCAGCAGCATCTTTCATTCCTGGCTCTTCGCCTGTGGCAACAGTGTCCAATCATTCGTGCACTGAAAACTGGGCAGCCGGACGGCCTGGAGCAGGCATCAAGGATGTATTCAAATGCCCATTGAGGTGGGAAAGCAAGGAGTGAGAGCAATACAGGCGGCACCGTTGCAAATCTTTCTGTGTGCAGAAGAGGTCCAGCAGCATCTTTCAGTCCTGGCTCTTCGCCTGTCGGAGCAGAGTCCAATCATTTGTGCCCTGAAACCAGAGCAGCTGCCCAGCCTGGAGCAGGCATCAAGGATGTATTCAAATGCACTTTGAGGTGGGAAAGCAAGGAGTGAGAGCAATACAGGTGGCACCGTTGCAAAGCTTACCATGTGCAGAAGAGGTCCAGCAGCACCTTTCATTCCTGGCCCTTTCCCTGTGGCTGCAGAGTGCAACCATTCGTGCACTGAAAACTGGGCAGCCGGACGACCTGGAGCAGGCATCATGGATGTATTCAAATGCACTTTGAGGCGGGAAAGCAAGGTGTGAGAGCAAAACAGGTGGCCCTGCTGCGAAGCTTACCATGTGGAGAAGAGATCCAGCAGCACCTTTCATTCCTGGCCCTTTCCCTGCGGAAGGAGAGTCCAATCATTCTTGCACTGAAAACTGGGCAGCCGGACTGCCTGGAGCAGGCATCAAGGATGTATTCAAATGCCCTTTGAGGTGGGAAAGCAAGGAGTGAGAGCAATACAGGTGGCACATTTGCGAGGCTTACCTTGTGCAGAAGAGATTCAGCAGCATGTTTCAGTAGTGGCTGTTTGCCTGTGGCAGTAGAGTCCAATCATTCGTGCACTGAAAACTGGGCAGCCGGACGGGCTGGAGCAGGCATCAAGGATGTATTCAAATGCACTTTGAGGTGGGAAAGCAAGGAGTGAGAGCAATACAGGTGGCACCGTTGCAAAGCTTACCATGTGCAGAAGAGGTCCAGCAGCACCTTTCATTCCTGGCCCTTTCCCTGTGGAAGCAGAGTGCAATCATTCGTGCACTGAAAACTGGGCAGCCGGACGGGCTGGAGCAGGCATCAAGGATGTATTCAAATGCCCTTTGAGGTGGGAAAGCAAGGAGTGAGAGCAATACAGGTGGCACCGTTGCGAGGCTTTCCTTGTGCAGAAGAGGTCCAGCAGCATCTTTCAGTCCTGGCTCTTCGCCTGTGGGAGCAGAGTCCAATCAATCGTGCACAGAAAACTGGGCAGCCGGACGGCCTGGAGCAGGCATCAAGGATGTAATCAAATGCCCTTTGAGGTGGGAAACAAGGAGTGAGAGCAATTCAGGTGGCACCGTTGCGAAGCTTACCGTATGCAGAAGAGATCCAGCAGCATGTTTCAGTCCTGGCTCTTCGCCTGTGGCAGGAGAGTCCAATCATTCGTGCACTGAAACCTGGGCAGCTGGCCAGCCAGGAGCAGGCATCAAGGATGTATTCAAATGCACTTTGAGGTGGGAAAGCAAGGAGTGAGAGCAATACAGGTGGCACCGTTGCAAATATTTCTGTGTGCAGAAGAGGTCCAGCAGCATCTTTCATTCCTGGCTCTTCGCCTGTGGCAGCAGTGTCCAATCATTCGTGCACTGAAAACTGGGCAGCCGGACGGCCTGGAGCAGGCATCAAGGATGTATTCAAATGCCCATTGAGGTGGGAAAGCAAGGAGTGAGAGCAATACAGGTGGCACCGTTGCAAATCTTTCTGTGTGCAGAAGAGGTCCAGCAGCATCTTTCAGTCCTGGCTCTTCGCCTGTCGGAGCAGAGTCCAATCATTTGTGCCCTGAAACCAGAGCAGCTGGCCAGCCTAGAGCAGGCATCAAGGATGTATTCAAATGCCCTTTGAGGTGGGAAAGCAAGGAGTGAGAGCAATACAGGTGGCACCGTTGCAAAGCTTACCATGTGCAGAAGAGGTCCAGCAGGACCTTTCATTCCTGGCCCTTTCCCTGTGGCAGCAGAGTGCAATCATTCGTGCACTGAAAACTGGGCAGCCGGACGGCCTGGTGCAGGCATCATGGATGTATTCAAATGTACTTTGAGGTGGGAAAGCAAGGAGTGAGAGCAATACAGGTGGCACCGTTGCAAAGCTTACCGTATGCAGAAGAGATCCAGCAGCATGTTTCAGTCCTGGCTCTTCGCCTGTTTCAGGAGAGACCAATCATTCGTGCACTGAAAACTGGGCAGACGGACGGCCTGGAGCAGGCATCAAGGATGTATTCAAATGCACTTTGAGGTGGGAAAGCAAGGAGTGAGAGCAATACAGGTGGCACCGTTGCAAATCTTTCTGTGTGCAGAAGAGATCCAGCAGCATGTTTCAGCCCTGGCTGTTTGCCTGTGGCAGCTGAGTCCAATCATTCGTGCACTGAAAACAGGGCAACCGGACAGCCTGGAGCAGGCATCAGGGATGTATTCAAATGCACTTTGAGGTGGGAAAGCAAGGAGTGAGAGCAATACAGGTGGCACCGTTGCGAAGCTTGCCGTGTGCAGAAGAGATTCAGCAGCATGTTTCAGTAGTGGCTGTTTGCCTGTGGCAGTAGAGTCCAATCATTCGTGCACTGAAAACTGGGCAGCCGGACGGGCTGGAGCAGGCATCAAGGATGTATTCAAATGCCCTTTGAGGTGGGAAAGCAAGGAGTGAGAGCAATACAGGTGGCACCGTTGCAAAGCTTACCATGTGCAGAAGAGGTCCAGCAGCACCTTTCATTCCTGGCCCTTTCCCTGTGGAAGCAGAGTGCAATCATTCGTGCACTGAAAACTGGGCAGCCGGACGGCCTGGAGCAGGCATCAAGGATGTATTCAAATGCCCTTTGAGGTGGGAAAGCAAGGAGTGAGAGCAATACAGGTGGCACCGTTGCGAGGCTTTCCTTGTGCAGAAGAGGTCCAGCAGCATCTTTCAGTCCTGGCTCTTCGCCTGTGGGAGCAGAGTCCAATCAATCATGCACAGAAAACTGGGCAGCCGGACGGCCTGGAGCAGGCATCAAGGATGTAATCAAATGCCCTTTGAGGTGGGAAACAAGGAGTGAGAGCAATTCAGGTGGCACCGTTGCGAAGCTTACCGTATGCAGAAGAGATAAAGCAGCATGTTTCAGTCCTGGCTCTTCGCCTGTGGCAGGAGAGTCCAATCATTCGTGCACTGAAACCTGGGCAGCTGGCCAGCCAGGAGCAGGCATCAAGGATGTATTCAAATGCCCTTTGAGGTGGGAAAGCAAGGAGTGAGAGCAATACAGGTGACACCGTTGCAAATATTTCTGTGTGCAGAAGAGGTCCAGCAGCATCTTTCATTCCTGGCTCTTCGCCTGTGGCAGCAGTGTCCAATCATTCGTGCACTGAAAACTGGGCAGCCGGACGGCCTGGAGCAGGCATCAAGGATGTATTCAAATGCCCATTGAGGTGGGAAAGCAAGGAGTGAGAGCAATACAGGTGGCACCGTTGCAAATCTTTCTGTGTGCAGAAGAGGTCCAGCAGCATCTTTCAGTCCTGGCTCTTCGCCTGTCGGAGCAGAGTCCAATCATTTGTGCCCTGAAACCAGAGCAGCTGGCCAGCCTAGAGCAGGCATCAAGGATGTATTCAAATGCCCTTTGAGGTGGGAAAGCAAGGAGTGAGAGCAATACAGGTGGCACCGTTGCAAAGCTTACCATGTGCAGAAGAGGTCCAGCAGCACCTTTCATTCCTGGCCCTTTCCCTGTGGAAGCAGAGTGCAATCATACGTGCACTGAAAACTGGGCAGCCGGACGGCCTGGTGCAGGCATCATGGATGTATTCAAATGTACTTTGAGGTGGGAAAGCAAGGAGTGAGAGCAATACAGGTGGCACCGTTGCAAAGCTTACCGTATGCAGAAGAGATCCAGCAGCATGTTTCAGTCCTGGCTCTTCGCCTGTTTCAGGAGAGACCAATCATTCGTGCACTGAAAACTGGGCAGCCGGACGGCCTGGAGCAGGCATCAAGGATGTATTCAAATGCACTTTGAGGTGGGAAAGCAAGGAGTGAGAGCAATACAGGTGGCACCGTTGCAAATCTTTCTGTGTGCAGAAGAGATCCAGCAGCATGTTTCAGCCCTGGCTGTTTGCCTGTGGCAGCAGAGTCCAATCATTCGTGCACTGAAAACAGGGCAACCGGACAGCCTGGAGCAGGCATCATGGATGTATTCAAATGTACTTTGAGGTGGGAAAGCAAGGAGTGAGAGCAATACAGGTAGCACCGTTGCAAAGCTTACCGTATGCAGAAGAGATCCAGCAGCATGTTTCAGTCCTGGCTGTTTGCCTGTGGCAGCAGAGTCCAATCATTCGTGCACTGAAAACAGGGCAACCGGACAGCCTGGAGCAGGCATCAGGGATGTATTCAAATGCACTTTGAGGTGGGAAAGCAAGGAGTGAGAGCAATACAGGTGGCACCGTTGCGAAGCTTGCCGTGTGCAGAAGAGATTCAGCAGCATGTTTCAGTAGTGGCTGTTTGCCTGTGGCAGTAGAGTCCAATCATTCGTGCACTGAAAACTGGGCAGCCGGACGGGCTGGAGCAGGCATCAAGGATGTATTCAAATGCCCTTTGAGGTGGGAAAGCAAGGAGTGAGAGCAATACAGGTGGCACCGTTGCAAAGCTTACCGTGTGCAGAAGAGGTCCAGCAGCACCTTTCATTCCTGGCCCTTTCCCTGTGGAAGCAGAGTGCAATCATTCGTGCACTGAAAACTGGGCAGCCGGACGGCCTGGAGCAGGCATCAAGGATGTATTCAAATGCCCTTTGAGGTGGGAAAGCAAGGAGTGAGAGCAATACAGGTGGCACCGTTGCGAGGCTTTCCTTGTGCAGAAGAGGTCCAGCAGCATCTTTCAGTCCTGGCTCTTCGCCTGTGGGAGCAGAGTCCAATCAATCGTGCACAGAAAACTGGGCAGCCGGACGGCCTGGAGCAGGCATCAAGGATGTAATCAAATGCCCTTTGAGGTGGGAAACAAGGAGTGAGAGCAATTCAGGTGGCACCGTTGCGAAGCTTACCGTATGCAGAAGAGATCCAGCAGCATGTTTCAGTCCTGGCTCTTCGCCTGTGGCAGGAGAGTCCAATCATTCGTGCACTGAAACCTGGGCAGCTGGCCAGCCAGGAGCAGGCATCAAGGATGTATTCAAATGCACTTTGAGGTGGGAAAGCAAGGAGTGAGAGCAATACAGGTGGCACCGTTGCAAATCTTTCTGTGTGCAGAAGAGGTCCAGCAGCATCTTTCATTCCTGGCTCTTCGCCTGTGGCAGCAGTGTCCAATCATTCGTGCACTGAAAACTGGGCAGCCGGACGGCCTGGAGCAGGCATCAAGGATGTATTCAAATGCCCTTTGAGGTGGGAAAGCAAGGAGTGAGAGCAATACAGGTGGCACCGTTGCGAGGCTTACCTTGTGCAGAAGAGATTCAGCAGCATGTTTCAGTAGTGGCTGTTTGCCTGTGGCAGTAGAGTCCAATCATTCGTGCACTGAAAACTGGGCAGCCGGACGGGCTGGAGCAGGCATCAAGGATGTATTCAAATGCACTTTGAGGTGGGAAAGCAAGGAGTGAGAGCAATACAGGTGGCACCGTTGCAAAGCTTACCATGTGCAGAAGAGGTCCAGCAGCACCTTTCATTCCTGGCCCTTTCCCTGTGGAAGCAGAGTGCAATCATACGTGCACTGAAAACTGGGCAGCCGGACGGCCTGGAGCAGGCATCAAGGATGTATTCAAATGCACTTTGAGGTGGGAAAGCAAGGAGTGAGAGCAATACAGGTGGCACCGTTGCGAAGCTTACCATGTGCAGAAGAGGTCCAGCAGCACCTTTCATTCCTGGCCATTTCCCTGTGGCAGCAGAGTGCAATCATTCGTGCACTGAAAACTGGGCAGCCGGACGGCCTGGTGCAGGCATCATGGATGTATTCAAATGTACTTTGAGGTGGGAAAGCAAGGAGTGAGAGCAATACAGGTGGCACCGTTGCAAAGCTTACCGTATGCAGAAGAGATCCAGCAGCATGTTTCAGTCCTGGCTCTTCGCCTGTTTCAGGAGAGACCAATCATTCGTGCACTGAAAACTGGGCAGCCGGACGGCCTGGAGCAGGCATCAAGGATGTATTCAAATGCACTTTGAGGTGGGAAAGCAAGGAGTGAGAGCAATACAGGTGGCAACGTTGCAAATCTTTCTGTGTGCAGAAGAGATCCAGCAGCATGTTTCAGCCCTGGCTGTTTGCCTGTGGCAGCAGAGTCCAATCATTCGTGCACTGAAAACAGGGCAACCGGACAGCCTGGACCCGGCATCATGGATGTATTCAAATGTACTTTGAGGTGGGAAAGCAAGGAGTGAGAGCAATACAGGTAGCACCGTTGCAAAGCTTACCGTATGCAGAAGAGATCCAGCAGCATGTTTCAGTCCTGGCTGTTTGCCTGTGGCAGCAGAGTCCAATCATTCGTGCACTGAAAACAGGGCAACCGGACAGCCTGGAGCAGGCATCAGGGATGTATTCAAATGCACTTTGAGGTGGGAAAGCAAGGAGTGAGAGCAATACAGGTGGCACCGTTGCGAAGCTTGCCGTGTGCAGAAGAGATTCAGCAGCATGTTTCAGTAGTGGCTGTTTGCCTGTGGCAGTAGAGTCCAATCATTCGTGCACTGAAAACTGGGCAGCCGGACGGGCTGGAGCAGGCATCAAGGATGTATTCAAATGCCCTTTGAGGTGGGAAAGCAAGGAGTGAGACCAATACAGGTAGCACCGTTGCAAAGCTTACCGTGTGCAGAAGAGGTCCAGCAGCACCTTTCATTCCTGGCCCTTTCCCTGTGGAAGCAGAGTGCAATCATTCGTGCACTGAAAACTGGGCAGCCGGACGGGCTGGAGCAGGCATCAAGGATGTATTCAAATGCCCTTTGAGGTGGGAAAGCAAGGAGTGAGAGCAATACAGGTGGCACCGTTGCGAGGCTTTCCTTGTGCAGAAGAGGTCCAGCAGCATCTTTCAGTCCTGGCTCTTCGCCTGTGGGAGCAGAGTCCAATCAATCGTGCACAGAAAACTGGGTAGCCGGACGGCCTGGAGCAGGCATCAAGGATGTAATCAAATGCCCTTTGAGGTGGGAAACAAGGCGTGAGAGCAATACAGGTGGCACCGTTGTGAAGCTTACCGTATGCAGAAGAGATCCAGCAGCATGTTTCAGTCCTGGCTCTTCGCCTGTGGCAGGAGAGTCCAATCATTCGTGCACTGAAACCTGGGCAGCTGGCCAGCCAGGAGCAGGCATCAAGGATGTATTCAAATGCCCTTTGAGGTGGGAAAGCAAGGAGTGAGAGCAATACAGGTGGCACCGTTGCAAATATTTCTGTGTGCAGAAGAGGTCCAGCAGCATCTTTCATTCCTGGCTCTTCGCCTGTGGCAGCAGTGTCCAATCATTCGTGCACTGAAAACTGGGCAGCCGGACGGCCTGGAGCAGGCATCAAGGATGTATTCAAATGCCCATTGAGGTGGGAAAGCAAGGAGTGAGAGCAATACAGGTGGCACCGTTGCAAATCTTTCTGTGTGCAGAAGAGGTCCAGCAGCATCTTTCAGTCCTGGCTCTTCGCCTGTCGGAGCAGAGTCCAATCATTTGTGCCCTGAAACCAGAGCAGCTGGCCAGCCTTGAGCAGGCATCAAGGATGTATTCAAATGCCCTTTGAGGTGGGAAAGCAAGGAGTGAGAGCAATACAGGTGGCACCGTTGCAAAGCTTACCATGTGCAGAAGAGGTCCAGCAGCACCTTTCATTCCTGGCCCTTTCCCTGTGGAAGCAGAGTGCAATCATACGTGCACTGAAAACTGGGCAGCCGGACGGCCTGGAGCAGGCATCAAGGATGTATTCAAATGCACTTTGAGGTGGGAAAGCAAGGAGTGAGAGCAATACAGGTGGCACCGTTGCGAAGCTTACCATGTGCAGAAGAGGTCCAGCAGCACCTTTCATTCCTGGCCATTTCCCTGTGGCAGCAGAGTGCAATCATTCGTGCACTGAAAACTGGGCAGCCGGACGGCCTGGTGCAGGCATCATGGATGTATTCAAATGTACTTTGAGGTGGGAAAGCAAGGAGTGAGAGCAATACAGGTGGCACCGTTGCAAAGCTTACCGTATGCAGAAGAGATCCAGCAGCATGTTTCAGTCCTGGGTCTTCGCCTGTTTCAGGAGAGACCAATCATTCGTGCACTGAAAACTGGGCAGCCGGACGGCCTGGAGCAGGCATCAGGGATGTATTCAAATGCACTTTGAGGTGGGAAAGCAAGGAGTGAGAGCAATACAGGTGGCACCGTTGCAAATCTTTCTGTGTGCAGAAGAGATCCAGCAGCATGTTTCAGCCCTGGCTGTTTGCCTGTGGCAGCAGAGTCCAATCATTCGTGCACTGAAAACAGGGCAACCGGACAGCCTGGAGCCGGCATCATGGATGTATTCAAATGTACTTTGAGGTGGGAAAGCAAGGAGTGAGAGCAATACAGGTAGCACCGTTGCAAAGCTTACCGTATGCAGAAGAGATCCAGCAGCATGTTTCAGTCCTGGCTGTTTGCCTGTGGCAGCAGAGTCCAATCATTCGTGCACTGAAAACAGGGCAACCGGACAGCCTGGAGCAGGCATCAGGGATGTATTCAAATGCACTTTGAGGTGGGAAAGCAAGGAGTGAGAGCAATACAGGTGGCACCGTTGCGAAGCTTGCCGTGTGCAGAAGAGATTCAGCAGCATGTTTCTGTAGTGGCTGTTTGCCTGTGGCAGTAGAGTCAAATCATTCGTGCACTGAAAACTGGGCAGCCGGACGGGCTGGAGCAGGCATCAAGGATGTATTCAAATGCCCTTTGAGGTGGGAAAGCAAGGAGTGAGAGCAATACAGGTGGCACCGTTGCAAAGCTTACCATGTGCAGAAGAGGTCCAGCAGCACCTTTCATTCCTGGCCCTTTCCCTGTGGAAGCAGAGTGCAATCATTCGTGCACTGAAAACTGGGCAGCCGGACGGCCTGGAGCAGGCATCAAGGATGTATTCAAATGCCCTTTGAGGTGGGAAAGCAAGGAGTGAGAGCAATACAGGTGGCACCGTTGCGAGGCTTTCCTTGTGCAGAAGAGGTCCAGCAGCATCTTTCAGTCCTGGCTCTTCGCCTGTGGGAGCAGAGTCCAATCAATCGTGCACAGAAAACTGGGCAGCCGGACGGCCTGGAGCAGGCATCAAGGATGTAATCAAATGCCCTTTGAGGTGGGAAACAAGGAGTGAGAGCAATTCAGGTGGCACCGTTGCGAAGCTTACCGTATGCAGAAGAGATCCAGCAGCATGTTTCAGTCCTGGCTCTTCGCCTGTGGCAGGAGAGTCCAATCATTCGTGCACTGAAACCTGGGCAGCTGGCCAGCCAGGAGCAGGCATCAAGGATGTATTCAAATGCACTTTGAGGTGGGAAAGCAAGGAGTGAGAGCAATACAGGTGGCACCGTTGCAAATCTTTCTGTGTGCAGAAGAGGTCCAGCAGCATCTTTCATTCCTGGCTCTTCGCCTGTGGCAGCAGTGTCCAATCATTCGTGCACTGAAAACTGGGCAGCCGGACGGCCTGGAGCAGGCATCAAGGATGTATTCAAATGCCCTTTGAGGTGGGAAAGCAAGGAGTGAGAGCAATACAGGTGGCACCGTTGCGAGGCTTACCTTGTGCAGAAGAGATTCAGCAGCATGTTTCAGTAGTGGCTGTTTGCCTGTGGCAGTAGAGTCCAATCATTCGTGCACTGAAAACTGGGCAGCCGGACGGGCTGGAGCAGGCATCAAGGATGTATTCAAATGCACTTTGAGGTGGGAAAGCAAGGAGTGAGAGCAATACAGGTGGCACCGTTGCAAAGCTTACCATGTGCAGAAGAGGTCCAGCAGCACCTTTCATTCCTGGCCCTTTCCCTGTGGAAGCAGAGTGCAATCGTTCGTGCACTGAAAAAAGGGCAGCAGGACGGCCTGGAGCAGGCATCAAGGATGTATTCAAATGCCCTTTGAGGTGGGAAAGCAAGGAGTGAGAGCAATACAGGTGGCACCGTTGCAAAGCTTACCATGTGCAGAAGAGGTCCAGCAGCACCTTTCATTCCTGGCCCTTTCCCTGTGGAAGCAGAGTGCAATCATTCGTGCACTGAAAACTGGGCAGCCGGACGGCCTGGAGCAGGCATCAAGGATGTATTCAAATGCCCTTTGAGGTGGGAAAGCAAGGAGTGAGAGCAATACAGGTGGCACCGTTGCAAAGCTTACCATGTGCAGAAGAGGTCCAGCAGCACCTTTCATTCCTGGCCCTTTCCCTGTGGAAGCAGAGTGCAATCATTCGTGCACTGAAAACTGGGCAGCCGGACGGCCTGGAGCAGGCATCAAGGATGTATTCAAATGCCCTTTGAGGTGGGAAAGCAAGGAGTGAGAGCAATACAGGTGGCACCGTTGCGAGGCTTTCCTTGTGCAGAAGAGGTCCAGCAGCATCTTTCAGTCCTGGCTCTTCGCCTGTGGGAGCAGAGTCCAATCAATCGTGCACAGAAAACTGGGCAGCCGGACGGCCTGGAGCAGGCATCAAGGATGTAATCAAATGCCCTTTGAGGTGGGAAACAAGGAGTGAGAGCAATTCAGGTGGCACCGTTGCGAAGCTTACCGTATGCAGAAGAGATCCAGCAGCATGTTTCAGTCCTGGCTCTTCGCCTGTGGCAGGAGAGTCCAATCATTCGTGCACTGAAACCTGGGCAGCTGGCCAGCCAGGAGCAGGCATCAAGGATGTATTCAAATGCCCTTTGAGGTGGGAAAGCAAGGAGTGAGAGCAATACAGGTGGCACCGTTGCAAATATTTCTGTGTGCAGAAGAGGTCCAGCAGCATCTTTCATTCCTGGCTCTTCGCCTGTGGCAGCAGTGTCCAATCATTCGTGCACTGAAAACTGGGCAGCCGGACGGCCTGGAGCAGGCATCAAGGATGTATTCAAATGCCCATTGAGGTGGGAAAGCAAGGAGTGAGAGCAATACAGGTGGCACCGTTGCAAATCTTTCTGTGTGCAGAAGAGGTCCAGCAGCATCTTTCAGTCCTGGCTCTTCGCCTGTCGGAGCAGAGTCCAATCATTTGTGCCCTGAAACCAGAGCAGCTGGCCAGCCTAGAGCAGGCATCAAGGATGTATTCAAATGCCCTTTGAGGTGGGAAAGCAAGGAGTGAGAGCAATACAGGTGGCACCGTTGCAAAGCTTACCATGTGCAGAAGAGGTCCAGCAGCACCTTTCATTCCTGGCCCTTTCCCTGTGGAAGCAGAGTGCAATCATACGTGCACTGAAAACTGGGCAGCCGGACGGCCTGGAGCAGGCATCAAGGATGTATTGAAATGCACTTTGAGGTGGGAAAGCAAGGAGTGAGAGCAATACAGGTGGCACCGTTGCGAAGCTTACCATGTGCAGAAGAGGTCCAGCAGCACCTTTCATTCCTGGCCCTTTCCCTGTGGCAGCAGAGTGCAATCATTCGTGCACTGAAAACTGGGCAGCCGGACGGCCTGGTGCAGGCATCATGGATGTATTCAAATGTACTTTGAGGTGGGAAAGCAAGGAGTGAGAGCAATACAGGTGGCACCGTTGCAAAGCTTACCGTATGCAGAAGAGATCCAGCAGCATGTTTCAGCCCTGGCTGTTTGCCTGTGGCAGCAGAGTCCAATCATTCGTGCACTGAAAACAGGGCAACCGGACAGCCTGGAGCAGGCATCATGGATGTATTCAAATGTACTTTGAGGTGGGAAAGCAAGGAGTGAGAGCAATACAGGTAGCACCGTTGCAAAGCTTACCGTATGCAGAAGAGATCCAGCAGCATGTTTCAGTCCTGGCTGTTTGCCTGTGGCAGCAGAGTCCAATCATTCGTGCACTGAAAACAGGGCAACCGGACAGCCTGGAGCAGGCATCAGGGATGTATTCAAATGCACTTTGAGGTGGGAAAGCAAGGAGTGAGAGCAATACAGGTGGCACCGTTGCGAAGCTTGCCGTGTGCAGAAGAGATTCAGCAGCATGTTTCAGTAGTGGCTGTTTGCCTGTGGCAGTAGAGTCAAATCATTCGTGCACTGAAAACTGGGCAGCCGGACGGGCTGGAGCAGGCATCAAGGATGTATTCAAATGCCCTTTGAGGTGGGAAAGCAAGGAGTGAGAGCAATACAGGTGGCACCGTTGCAAAGCTTACCATGTGCAGAAGAGGTCCAGCAGCACCTTTCATTCCTGGCCCTTTCCCTGTGGAAGCAGAGTGCAATCATTCGTGCACTGAAAACTGGGCAGCCGGACGGCCTGGAGCAGGCATCAAGGATGTATTCAAATGCCCTTTGAGGTGGGAAAGCAAGGAGTGAGAGCAATACAGGTGGCACCGTTGCGAGGCTTTCCTTGTGCAGAAGAGGTCCAGCAGCATCTTTCAGTCCTGGCTCTTCGCCTGTGGGAGCAGAGTCCAATCAATCGTGCACAGAAAACTGGGCAGCCGGACGGCCTGGAGCAGGCATCAAGGATGTAATCAAATGCCCTTTGAGGTGGGAAACAAGGAGTGAGAGCAATTCAGGTGGCACCGTTGCGAAGCTTACCGTATGCAGAAGAGATCCAGCAGCATGTTTCAGTCCTGGCTCTTCGCCTGTGGCAGGAGAGTCCAATCATTCGTGCACTGAAACCTGGGCAGCTGGCCAGCCAGGAGCAGGCATCAAGGATGTATTCAAATGCACTTTGAGGTGGGAAAGCAAGGAGTGAGAGCAATACAGGTGGCACCGTTGCAAATCTTTCTGTGTGCAGAAGAGGTCCAGCAGCATCTTTCATTCCTGGCTCTTCGCCTGTGGCAGCAGTGTCCAATCATTCGTGCACTGAAAACTGGGCAGCCGGACGGCCTGGAGCAGGCATCAAGGATGTATTCAAATGCCCTTTGAGGTGGGAAAGCAAGGAGTGAGAGCAATACAGGTGGCACCGTTGCGAGGCTTACCTTGTGCAGAAGAGATTCAGCAGCATGTTTCAGTAGTGGCTGTTTGCCTGTGGCAGTAGAGTCCAATCATTCGTGCACTGAAAACTGGGCAGCCGGACGGGCTGGAGCAGGCATCAAGGATGTATTCAAATGCACTTTGAGGTGGGAAAGCAAGGAGTGAGAGCAATACAGGTGGCACCGTTGCAAAGCTTACCATGTGCCGAAGAGGTCCAGCAGCACCTTTCATTCCTGGCCCTTTCCCTGTGGAAGCAGAGTGCAATCGTTCGTGCACTGAAAAAAGGGCAGCAGGACGGCCTGGAGCAGGCATCAAGGATGTATTCAAATGCCCTTTGAGGTGGGAAAGCAAGGAGTGAGAGCAATACAGGTGGCACCGTTGCAAAGCTTACCATGTGCAGAAGAGGTCCAGCAGCACCTTTCATTCCTGGCCCTTTCCCTGTGGAAGCAGAGTGCAATCATTCGTGCACTGAAAACTGGGCAGCCGGACGGCCTGGAGCAGGCATCAAGGATGTATTCAAATGCCCTTTGAGGTGGGAAAGCAAGGAGTGAGAGCAATACAGGTGGCACCGTTGCAAAGCTTACCATGTGCAGAAGAGGTCCAGCAGCACCTTTCATTCCTGGCCCTTTCCCTGTGGAAGCAGAGTGCAATCATTCGTGCACTGAAAACTGGGCAGCCGGACGGCCTGGAGCAGGCATCAAGGATGTATTCAAATGCCCTTTGAGGTGGGAAAGCAAGGAGTGAGAGCAATACAGGTGGCACCGTTGCGAGGCTTTCCTTGTGCAGAAGAGGTCCAGCAGCATCTTTCAGTCCTGGCTCTTCGCCTGTGGGAGCAGAGTCCAATCAATCGTGCACAGAAAACTGGGCAGCCGGACGGCCTGGAGCAGGCATCAAGGATGTAATCAAATGCCCTTTGAGGTGGGAAACAAGGAGTGAGAGCAATTCAGGTGGCACCGTTGCGAAGCTTACCGTATGCAGAAGAGATCCAGCAGCATGTTTCAGTCCTGGCTCTTCGCCTGTGGCAGGAGAGTCCAATCATTCGTGCACTGAAACCTGGGCAGCTGGCCAGCCAGGAGCAGGCATCAAGGATGTATTCAAATGCCCTTTGAGGTGGGAAAGCAAGGAGTGAGAGCAATACAGGTGGCACCGTTGCAAATATTTCTGTGTGCAGAAGAGGTCCAGCAGCATCTTTCATTCCTGGCTCTTCGCCTGTGGCAGCAGTGTCCAATCATTCGTGCACTGAAAACTGGGCAGCCGGACGGCCTGGAGCAGGCATCAAGGATGTATTCAAATGCCCATTGAGGTGGGAAAGCAAGGAGTGAGAGCAATACAGGTGGCACCGTTGCAAATCTTTCTGTGTGCAGAAGAGGTCCAGCAGCATCTTTCAGTCCTGGCTCTTCGCCTGTCGGAGCAGAGTCCAATCATTTGTGCCCTGAAACCAGAGCAGCTGGCCAGCCTAGAGCAGGCATCAAGGATGTATTCAAATGCCCTTTGAGGTGGGAAAGCAAGGAGTGAGAGCAATACAGGTGGCACCGTTGCAAAGCTTACCATGTGCAGAAGAGGTCCAGCAGCACCTTTCATTCCTGGCCCTTTCCCTGTGGAAGCAGAGTGCAATCATACGTGCACTGAAAACTGGGCAGCCGGACGGCCTGGAGCAGGCATCAAGGATGTATTGAAATGCACTTTGAGGTGGGAAAGCAAGGAGTGAGAGCAATACAGGTGGCACCGTTGCGAAGCTTACCATGTGCAGAAGAGGTCCAGCAGCACCTTTCATTCCTGGCCCTTTCCCTGTGGCAGCAGAGTGCAATCATTCGTGCACTGAAAACTGGGCAGCCGGACGGCCTGGTGCAGGCATCATGGATGTATTCAAATGTACTTTGAGGTGGGAAAGCAAGGAGTGAGAGCAATACAGGTGGCACCGTTGCAAAGCTTACCGTATGCAGAAGAGATCCAGCAGCATGTTTCAGCCCTGGCTGTTTGCCTGTGGCAGCAGAGTCCAATCATTCGTGCACTGAAAACAGGGCAACCGGACAGCCTGGAGCAGGCATCATGGATGTATTCAAATGTACTTTGAGGTGGGAAAGCAAGGAGTGAGAGCAATACAGGTAGCACCGTTGCAAAGCTTACCGTATGCAGAAGAGATCCAGCAGCATGTTTCAGTCCTGGCTGTTTGCCTGTGGCAGCAGAGTCCAATCATTCGTGCACTGAAAACAGGGCAACCGGACAGCCTGGAGCAGGCATCAGGGATGTATTCAAATGCACTTTGAGGTGGGAAAGCAAGGAGTGAGAGCAATACAGGTGGCACCGTTGCGAAGCTTGCCGTGTGCAGAAGAGATTCAGCAGCATGTTTCAGTAGTGGCTGTTTGCCTGTGGCAGTAGAGTCAAATCATTCGTGCACTGAAAACTGGGCAGCCGGACGGGCTGGAGCAGGCATCAAGGATGTATTCAAATGCCCTTTGAGGTGGGAAAGCAAGGAGTGAGAGCAATACAGGTGGCACCGTTGCAAAGCTTACCATGTGCAGAAGAGGTCCAGCAGCACCTTTCATTCCTGGCCCTTTCCCTGTGGAAGCAGAGTGCAATCATTCGTGCACTGAAAACTGGGCAGCCGGACGGCCTGGAGCAGGCATCAAGGATGTATTCAAATGCCCTTTGAGGTGGGAAAGCAAGGAGTGAGAGCAATACAGGTGGCACCGTTGCGAGGCTTTCCTTGTGCAGAAGAGGTCCAGCAGCATCTTTCAGTCCTGGCTCTTCGCCTGTGGGAGCAGAGTCCAATCAATCGTGCACAGAAAACTGGGCAGCCGGACGGCCTGGAGCAGGCATCAAGGATGTAATCAAATGCCCTTTGAGGTGGGAAACAAGGAGTGAGAGCAATTCAGGTGGCACCGTTGCGAAGCTTACCGTATGCAGAAGAGATCCAGCAGCATGTTTCAGTCCTGGCTCTTCGCCTGTGGCAGGAGAGTCCAATCATTCGTGCACTGAAACCTGGGCAGCTGGCCAGCCAGGAGCAGGCATCAAGGATGTATTCAAATGCACTTTGAGGTGGGAAAGCAAGGAGTGAGAGCAATACAGGTGGCACCGTTACAAATCTTTCTGTGTGCAGAAGAGGTCCAGCAGCATCTTTCATTCCTGGCTCTTCGCCTGTGGCAGCAGTGTCCAATCATTCGTGCACTGAAAACTGGGCAGCCGGACGGCCTGGAGCAGGCATCAAGGATGTATTCAAATGCCCTTTGAGGTGGGAAAGCAAGGAGTGAGAGCAATACAGGTGGCACCGTTGCGAGGCTTACCTTGTGCAGAAGAGATTCAGCAGCATGTTTCAGTAGTGGCTGTTTGCCTGTGGCAGTAGAGACCAATCATTCGTGCACTGAAAACTGGGCAGCCGGACGGGCTGGAGCAGGCATCAAGGATGTATTCAAATGCCCTTTGAGGTGGGAAAGCAAGGAGTGAGAGCAATACAGGTGGCACCGTTGCAAAGCTTACCATGTGCAGAAGAGGTCCAGCAGCACCTTTCATTCCTGGCCCTTTCCCTGTGGAAGCAGAGTGCAATCGTTCGTGCACTGAAAAAAGGGCAGCCGGACGGCCTGGAGCAGGCATCAAGGATGTATTCAAATGCCCTTTGAGGTGGGAAAGCAAGGAGTGAGAGCAATACAGGTGGCACCGTTGCAAAGCTTACCATGTGCAGAAGAGGTCCAGCAGCACCTTTCATTCCTGGCCCTTTCCCTGTGGAAGCAGAGTGCAATCATTCGTGCACTGAAAACTGGGCAGCCGGACGGCCTGGAGCAGGCATCAAGGATGTATTCAAATGCCCTTTGAGGTGGGAAAGCAAGGAGTGAGAGCAATACAGGTGGCACCGTTGCGAGGCTTTCCTTGTGCAGAAGAGGTCCAGCAGCATCTTTCAGTCCTGGCTCTTCGCCTGTGGGAGCAGAGTCCAATCAATCGTGCACAGAAAACTGGGCAGCCGGACGGCCTGGAGCAGGCATCAAGGATGTAATCAAATGCCCTTTGAGGTGGGAAACAAGGAGTGAGAGCAATTCAGGTGGCACCGTTGCGAAGCTTACCGTATGCAGAAGAGATCCAGCAGCATGTTTCAGTCCTGGCTCTTCGCCTGTGGCAGGAGAGTCCAATCATTCGTGCACTGAAACCTGGGCAGCTGGCCAGCCAGGAGCAGGCATCAAGGATGTATTCAAATGCCCTTTGAGGTGGGAAAGCAAGGAGTGAGAGCAATACAGGTGGCACCGTTGCAAATATTTCTGTGTGCAGAAGAGGTCCAGCAGCATCTTTCATTCCTGGCTCTTCGCCTGTGGCAGCAGTGTCCAATCATTCGTGCACTGAAAACTGGGCAGCCGGACGGCCTGGAGCAGGCATCAAGGATGTATTCAAATGCCCATTGAGGTGGGAAAGCAAGGAGTGAGAGCAATACAGGTGGCACCGTTGCAAATCTTTCTGTGTGCAGAAGAGGTCCAGCAGCATCTTTCAGTCCTGGCTCTTCGCCTGTCGGAGCAGAGTCCAATCATTTGTGCCCTGAAACCAGAGCAGCTGGCCAGCCTAGAGCAGGCATCAAGGATGTATTCAAATGCCCTTTGAGGTGGGAAAGCAAGGAGTGAGAGCAATACAGGTGGCACCGTTGCAAAGCTTACCATGTGCAGAAGAGGTCCAGCAGCACCTTTCATTCCTGGCCCTTTCCCTGTGGAAGCAGAGTGCAATCATACGTGCACTGAAAACTGGGCAGCCGGACGGCCTGGAGCAGGCATCAAGGATGTATTCAAATGCACTTTGAGGTGGGAAAGCAAGGAGTGAGAGCAATACAGGTGGCACCGTTGCGAAGCTTACCATGTGCAGAAGAGGTCCAGCAGCACCTTTCATTCCTGGCCCTTTCCCTGTGGCAGCAGAGTGCAATTATTCGTGCACTGAAAACTGGGCAGCCGGACGGCCTGGAGCAGGCATCAAGGATGTAATCAAATGCCCTTTGAGGTGGGAAACAAGGAGTGAGAGCAATTCAGGTGGCACCGTTGCGAAGCTTACCGTATGCAGAAGAGATCCAGCAGCATGTTTCAGTCCTGGCTCTTCGCCTGTGGCAGGAGAGTCCAATCATTCGTGCACTGAAACCTGTGCAGCTGGCCAGCCAGGAGCAGGCATCAAGGATGTATTCAAATGCCCTTTGAGGTGGGAAAGCAAGGAGTGAGAGCAATACAGGTGGCACCGTTGCAAATCTTTCTGTGTACAGAAGAGGTCCAGCAGCATCTTTCATTCCTGGCTCTTCGCCTGTGGCAACAGTGTCCAATCATTCGTGCACTGAAAACTGGGCAGCCGGACGGCCTGGAGCAGGCATCAAGGATGTATTCAAATGCCCATTGAGGTGGGAAAGCAAGGAGTGAGGGCAATACAGGTGGCACCGTTGCAAATCTTTCTGTGTGCAGAAGAGGTCCAGCAGCATCTTTCAGTCCTGGCTCTTCGCCTGTCGGAGCAGAGTCCAATCATTTGTGCCCTGAAACCAGAGCAGCTGCCCAGCCTGGAGCAGGCATCAAGGATGTATTCAAATGCACTTTGAGGTGGGAAAGCAAGGAGTGAGAGCAATACAGGTGGCACCGTTGCAAAGCTTACCATGTGCAGAAGAGGTCCAGCAGCACTTTTCATTCCTGGCCCTTTCCCTGTGGCTGCAGAGTGCAACCATTCGTGCACTGAAAACTGGGCAGCCGGACGACCTGGAGCAGGCATCATGGATGTATTCAAATGCACTTTGAGGTGGGAAAGCAAGGTGTGAGAGCAATACAGGTGGCCCTGCTGCGAAGCTTACCATGTGGAGAAGAGATCCAGCAGCACCTTTCATTCCTGGCCCTTTCCCTGTGGAAGGAGAGTCCAATCATTCTTGCACTGAAAACTTGGCAGCCGGACTGCCTGGAGCAGGCATCAAGGATGTATTCAAATGCACTTTGAGGTCGGAAAGCAAGGAGTGAGAGCAATACAGGTGGCACCGTTGCGAGGCTTACCTTGTGCAGAAGAGATTCAGCAGCATGTTTCAGTAGTGGCTGTTTGCCTGTGGCAGTAGAGTCCAATCATTCGTGCACTGAAAACTGGGCAGCCGGACGGCCTGGAGCAGGCATCAAGGATGTATTCAAATGCCCTTTGAGGTGGGAAAGCAAGGAGTGAGAGCAATACAGGTGGCACCGTTGCGAGGCTTTCCTTGTGCAGAAGAGGTCCAGCAGCATCTTTCAGTCCTGGCTCTTCACCTGTGGGAGCAGAGTCCAATCAATCGTGCACAGAAAACTGGGCAGCCGGACGGCCTGGAGCAGGCATCAAGGATGTAATCAAATGCCCTTTGAGGTGGGAAACAAGGAGTGAGAGCAATTCAGGTGGCACCGTTGCGAAGCTTACCGTATGCAGAAGAGATCCAGCAGCATGTTTCAGTCCTGGCTCTTCGCCTGTGGCAGGAGAGTCCAATCATTCGTGCACTGAAACCTGGGCAGCTGGCCAGCCAGGAGCAGGCATCAAGGATGTATTCAAATGCACTTTGAGGTGGGAAAGCAAGGAGTGAGAGCAATACAGGTGGCACCGTTGCAAATCTTTCTGTGTGCAGAAGAGGTCCAGCAGCATCTTTCATTCCTGGCTCTTCGCCTGTGGCAGCAGTGTCCAATCATTCGTGCACTGAAAACTGGGCAGCCGGACGGCCTGGAGCAGGCATCAAGGATGTATTCAAATGCCCATTGAGGTGGGAAAGCAAGGAGTGAGAGCAATACAGGTGGCACTGTTGCAAATCTTTCTGTGTGCAGAAGAGGTCCAGCAGCATCTTTCAGTCCTGGCACTTCGCCTGTCGGAGCAGAGTCCAATCATTTGTGCCCTGAAACCAGAGCAGCTGGCCAGCCTAGAGCAGGCATCAAGGATGTATTCAAATGCCCTTTGAGGTGGGAAAGCAAGGAGTGAGAGCAATACAGGTGGCACCGTTGCAAAGCTTACCATGTGCAGAAGAGGTCCAGCAGCACCTTTCATTCCTGGCCCTTTCCCTGTGGAAGCAGAGTGCAATCATATGTGCACTGAAAACTGGGCAGCCGGACGGCCTGGAGCAGGCATCAAGGATGTATTCAAATGCACTTTGAGGTGGGAAAGCAAGGAGTGAGAGCAATACAGGTGGCACCGTTGCGAAGCTTACCATGTGCAGAAGAGGTCCAGCAGCACCTTTCATTCCTGGCCCTTTCCCTGTGGCAGCAGAGTGCAATCATTCGTGCACTGAAAACTGGGCAGCCGGACGGCCTGGTGCAGGCATCATGGATGTATTCAAATGTACTTTGAGGTGGGAAAGCAAGGAGTGAGAGCAATACAGGTAGCACCGTTGCAAAGCTTACCGTATGCAGAAGAGATCCAGCAGCATGTTTCAGTCCTGGCTCTTCGCCTGTTTCAGGAGAGACCAATCATTCGTGCACTGAAAACTGGGCAGCCGGACGGCCTGGAGCAGGCATCAAGGATGTATTCAAATGCACTTTGAGGTGGGAAAGCAAGGAGTGAGAGCAATACAGGTGGCACCGTTGCGAAGCTTACCATGTGCAGAAGAGGTCCAGCAGCACCTTTCATTCCTGGCCCTTTCCCTGTGGCAGCAGAGTGCAATCATTCGTGCACTGAAAACTGGGCAGCCGGACGGCCTGGTGCAGGCATCATGGATGTATTCAAATGTACTTTGAGGTGGGAAAGCAAGGAGTGAGAGCAATACAGGTAGCACCGTTGCAAAGCTTACCGTATGCAGAAGAGATCCAGCAGCATGTTTCAGTCCTGGCTCTTCGCCTGTTTCAGGAGAGACCAATCATTCGTGCACTGAAAACTGGGCAGCCGGACGGCCTGGAGCAGGCATCAAGGATGTATTCAAATGCACTTTGAGGTGGGAAAGCAAGGAGTGAGAGCAATACAGGTGGCACCGTTGCAAATCATTCTGTGTGCAGAAGAGATCCAGCAGCATGTTTCAGCCCTGGCTGTTTGCCTGTGGCAGCAGAGTCCAATCATTCGTGCACTGAAAACAGGGCAACCGGACAGCCTGGAGCAGGCATCAGGGATGTATTCAAATGCACTTTGAGGTGGGAAAGCAAGGAGTGAGAGCAATACAGGTGGCACCGTTGCGAAGCTTGCCGTGTGCAGAAGAGATTCAGCAGCATGTTTCAGTAGTGGCTGTTTGCCTGTGGCAGTAGAGTCCAATCATTCGTGCACTGAAAACTGGGCAGCCGGACGGGCTGGAGCAGGCATCAAGGATGTATTCAAATGCACTTTGAGGTGGGAAAGCAAGGAGTGAGAGCAATACAGGTGGCACCGTTGCGAGGCTTTCCTTGTGCAGAAGAGGTCCAGCAGCATCTTTCAGTCCTGGCTCTTCACCTGTGGGAGCAGAGTCCAATCAATCGTGCACAGAAAACTGGGCAGCCGGACGGCCTGGAGCAGGCATCAAGGATGTAATCAAATGCCCTTTGAGGTGGGAAACAAGGAGTGAGAGCAATTCAGGTGGCACCGTTGCGAAGCTTACCGTATGCAGAAGAGATCCAGCAGCATGTTTCAGTCCTGGCTCTTCGCCTGTGGCAGGAGAGTCCAATCATTCGTGCACTGAAACCTGGGCAGCTGGCCAGCCAGGAGCAGGCATCAAGGATGTATTCAAATGCACTTTGAGGTGGGAAAGCAAGGAGTGAGAGCAATACAGGTGGCACCGTTGCAAATCTTTCTGTGTGCAGAAGAGGTCCAGCAGCATCTTTCATTCCTGGCTCTTCGCCTGTGGCAGCAGTGTCCAATCATTCGTGCACTGAAAACTGGGCAGCCGGACGGCCTGGAGCAGGCATCAAGGATGTATTCAAATGCCCATTGAGGTGGGAAAGCAAGGAGTGAGAGCAATACAGGTGGCACTGTTGCAAATCTTTCTGTGTGCAGAAGAGGTCCAGCAGCATCTTTCAGTCCTGGCTCTTCGCCTGTCGGAGCAGAGTCCAATCATTTGTGCCCTGAAACCAGAGCAGCTGGCCAGCCTAGAGCAGGCATCAAGGATGTATTCAAATGCCCTTTGAGGTGGGAAAGCAAGGAGTGAGAGCAATACAGGTGGCACCGTTGCAAAGCTTACCATGTGCAGAAGAGGTCCAGCAGCACCTTTCATTCCTGGCCCTTTCCCTGTGGAAGCAGAGTGCAATCATACGTGCACTGAAAACTGGGCAGCCGGACGGCCTGGAGCAGGCATCAAGGATGTATTCAAATGCACTTTGAGGTGGGAAAGCAAGGAGTGAGAGCAATACAGGTGGCACCGTTGCGAAGCTTACCATGTGCAGAAGAGGTCCAGCAGCACCTTTCATTCCTGGCCCTTTCCCTGTGGCAGCAGAGTGCAATCATTCGTGCACTGAAAACTGGGCAGCCGGACGGCCTGGTGCAGGCATCATGGATGTATTCAAATGTACTTTGAGGTGGGAAAGCAAGGAGTGAGAGCAATACAGGTAGCACCGTTGCAAAGCTTACCGTATGCAGAAGAGATCCAGCAGCATGTTTCAGTCCTGGCTCTTCGCCTGTTTCAGGAGAGACCAATCATTCGTGCACTGAAAACTGGGCAGCCGGACGGCCTGGAGCAGGCATCAAGGATGTATTCAAATGCACTTTGAGGTGGGAAAGCAAGGAGTGAGAGCAATACAGGTGGCACCGTTGCAAATCATTCTGTGTGCAGAAGAGATCCAGCAGCATGTTTCAGCCCTGGCTGTTTGCCTGTGGCAGCAGAGTCCAATCATTCGTGCACTGAAAACAGGGCAACCGGACAGCCTGGAGCAGGCATCAGGGATGTATTCAAATGCACTTTGAGGTGGGAAAGCAAGGAGTGAGAGCAATACAGGTGGCACCGTTGCGAAGCTTGCCGTGTGCAGAAGAGATTCAGCAGCATGTTTCAGTAGTGGCTGTTTGCCTGTGGCAGTAGAGTCCAATCATTCGTGCACTGAAAACTGGGCAGCCGGACGGGCTGGAGCAGGCGTCTAGGATGTATTCAAATGCCCTTTGAGGTGGGAAAGCAAGGAGTGAGAGCAATACAGGTGGCACCGTTGCAAAGCTTACCATGTGCAGAAGAGGTCCAGCAGCACCTTTCATTCCTGGCCCTTTCCCTGTGGAAGCAGAGTGCAATCATTCGTGCACTGAAAACTGGGCAGCCGGACGGGCTGGAGCAGGCATCAAGGATGTATTCAAATGCCCTTTGAGGTGGGAAAGCAAGGAGTGAGAGCAATACAGGTGGCACCGTTGCGAGGCTTTCCTTGTGCAGAAGAGGTCCAGCAGCATCTTTCAGTCCTGGCTCTTCGCCTGTGGGAGCAGAGTCCAATCAATCGTGCACAGAAAACTGGGCAGCCGGACGGCCTGGAGCAGGCATCAAGGATGTAATCAAATGCCCTTTGAGGTGGGAAACAAGGAGTGAGAGCAATTCAGGTGGCACCGTTGCGAAGCTTACCGTATGCAGAAGAGATCCAGCAGCATGTTTCAGTCCTGGCTCTTCGCCTGTGGCAGGAGAGTCCAATCATTCGTGCACTGAAACCTGGGCAGCTGGCCAGCCAGGAGCAGGCATCAAGGATGTATTCAAATGCACTTTGAGGTGGGAAAGCAAGGAGTGAGAGCAATACAGGTGGCACCGTTGCAAATCTTTCTGTGTGCAGAAGAGGTCCAGCAGCATCTTTCATTCCTGGCTCTTCGCCTGTGGCAGCAGTGTCCAATCATTCGTGCACTGAAAACTGGGCAGCCGGACGGCCTGGAGCAGGCATCAAGGATGTATTCAAATGCCCTTTGAGGTGGGAAAGCAAGGAGTGAGAGCAATACAGGTGGCACCGTTGCGAGGCTTACCTTGTGCAGAAGAGATTCAGCAGCATGTTTCAGTAGTGGCTGTTTGCCTGTGGCAGTAGAGTCCAATCATTCGTGCACTGAAAACTGGGCAGCCGGACGGGCTGGAGCAGGCATCAAGGATGTATTCAAATGCACTTTGAGGTGGGAAAGCAAGGAGTGAGAGCAATACAGGTGGCACCGTTGCAAAGCTTACCATGTGCAGAAGAGGTCCAGCAGCACCTTTCATTCCTGGCCCTTTCCCTGTGGAAGCAGAGTGCAATCGTTCGTGCACTGAAAAAAGGGCAGCCGGACGGCCTGGAGCAGGCATCAAGGATGTATTCAAATGCCCTTTGAGGTGGGAAAGCAAGGAGTGAGAGCAATACAGGTGGCACCGTTGCGAGGCTTTCCTTGTACAGAAGAGGTCCAGCAGCATCTTTCAGTCCTGGCTCTTCGCCTGTGGGAGCAGAGTCCAATCAATCGTGCACAGAAAACTGGGCAGCCGGACGGCCTGGAGCAGGCATCAAGGATGTAATCAAATGCCCTTTGAGGTGGGAAACAAGGAGTGAGAGCAATTCAGGTGGCACTGTTGCGAAGCTTACCGTATGCAGAAGATATCCAGCAGCATGTTTCAGTCCTGGCTCTTCGCCTGTGGCAGGAGAGTCCAATCATTCGTGCACTGAAACCTGGGCAGCTGGCCAGCCAGGAGCAGGCATCAAGGATGTATTCAAATGCCCTTTGAGGTGGGAAAGCAAGGAGTGAGAGCAATACAGGTGGCACCGTTGCAAATCTTTCTGTGTACAGAAGAGGTCCAGCAGCATCTTTCATTCCTGGCTCTTCGCCTGTGGCAACAGTGTCCAATCATTCGTGCACTGAAAACTGGGCAGCCGGACGGCCTGGAGCAGGCATCAAGGATGTATTCAAATGCCCATTGAGGTGGGAAAGCAAGGAGTGAGAGCAATACAGGTGGCACCGTTGCAAATCTTTCTGTGTGCAGAAGAGGTCCAGCAGCATCTTTCAGTCCTGGCTCTTCGCCTGTCGGAGCAGAGTCCAATCATTTGTGCCCTGAAACCAGAGCAGCTGCCCAGCCTGGAGCAGGCATCAAGGATGTATTCAAATGCCCTTTGAGGTGGGAAAGCAAGGAGTGAGAGCAATACAGGTGGCACCGTTGCAAAGCTTACCATGTGCAGAAGAGGTCCAGCAGCACCTTTCATTCCTGGCCCTTTCCCTGTGGCTGCAGAGTGCAACCATTCGTGCACTGAAAACTGGGCAGCCGGACGACCTGGAGCAGGCATCATGGATGTATTCAAATGCACTTTGAGGTGGGAAAGCAAGGTGTGAGAGCAATACAGGTGGCCCTGCTGCGAAGCTTACCATGTGGAGAAGAGGTCCAGCAGCACCTTTCATTCCTGGCCCTTTCCCTGTGGCAGCAGAGTGCAATCATTCGTGCACTGAAAACTGGGCAGCCGGACGGCCTGGTGCAGGCATCATGGATGTATTCAAATGCACTTTGAGGTGGGAAAGCAAGGAGTGAGAGCAATACAGGTAGCACCGTTGCAAAGCTTACCGTATGCAGAAGAGATCCAGCAGCATGTTTCAGTCCTGGCTCTTCGCCTGTTTCAGGAGAGACCAATCATTCGTGCACTGAAAACTGGGCAGCCGGACGGCCTGGAGCAGGCATCAAGGATGTATTCAAATGCACTTTGAGGTGGGAAAGCAAGGAGTGAGAGCAATACAGGTGGCACCGTTGCAAATCTTTCTGTGTGCAGAAGAGATCCAGCAGCATGTTTCAGCCCTGGCTGTTTGCCTGTGGCAGCAGAGTCCAATCATTCGTGCACTGAAAACAGGGCAACCGGACAGCCTGGAGAAGGCATCAGGGATGTATTCAAATGCACTTTGAGGTGGGAAAGCAAGGAGTGAGAGCAATACAGGTGGCAACGTTGCGAAGCTTGCCGTGTGCAGAAGAGATTCAGCAGCATGTTTCAGTAGTGGCTGTTTGCCTGTGGCAGTAGAGTCCAATCATTCGTGCACTGAAAACTGGGCAGCAGTCCAGCCTGGAGCAGGCATCAAGGATGTATTCAAATGCACTTTGAGGTGGGAAAGCAAGGAGTGAGAGCAATACAGGTGGCACCGTTGCAAAGCTTACCATGTGCAGAAGAGGTCCAGCAGCACCTTTCATTCCTGGCCTTTCCCTGTGGAAGCAGAGTGCAATCATTCGTGCACTGAAAATTGGGCAGCCGGACGGCCTGGAGCAGGCATCAAGGATGTATTCAAATGCACTTTAAGGTGGGAAAGCAAGGAGTGAGAGCAATACAGGTGGCACTGTTGCGAAGCTTACCATGTGGAGAAGAGATCCAGCAGCACCTTTCATTCCTGGCCCTTTCCCTGTGGAAGCAGAGAGCAATCATTCGTGCACTGTCAACTGGGCAGCCGGACGGCCTGGAGCAGGCATCAAGGATGTATTCAAATGCCCTTTGAGGTGGGAAAGCAAGGAGTGAGAGCAATACAGGTGGCACCGTTGCAAAACTTTCTGTGTGCAGAACAGATCCAGCAGCATCTTTCAGTCCTGGCTCTTCGCCTGTGGCAGCACAGTCCAATCATTCGTGCACAGAAAACTGGGCAGCCGGACGGCCTGGAGCAGGCATCAAGGATGTATTCAAATGCCCTTTGAGGTGGGAAAGCAAGGACTGAGAGCAATACAGGTGGCACTGTTGCGAAGCTTGCCATGTGCAGAAGAGGTCCAGCAGCACCATTCATTCCTGGCCCTTTCCCTGAGGAAGCAGAGCGCAATCATTCGTGCCCTGAATACTGGGCAGCCGGATGGCCTGGAGCAGGCATCAAGGATGTATTCAAATGCACTTTGAGGTGGGAAAGCAAGGAGTGGGAGCAATACAGGTGGCACCGTTGCAAAGCTTACCGTGTGCAGAAGAGATCCAGCAGAATGTTTCAGCCCTGGCTGTTTGCCTGTGGCAGCAGAGTCCAATCATTCGTGCACTGAAAACTGGCAACCGGACGGCCTGGAGCAGGCATCAAGGATGTATTCAAATGCCCTTTGAGGTGGGAAAGCAAGGAGTGAGAGCAATTCAGGTGGCACCGTTGCGAAGCTTGCCGTGCGCAGAACAGATCCAGCAGCATGTTTCAGCAGTGGCTGTTTGCCTGTGGCAGCAGAGTCCAATTATTCATGCACTGAAAACTGGGCAGCCGGACGGCCTGGACAGGAATCAAGGATGAATTCAAATACACTTTGAGGTGGGAAAGCAAGGAGTGAGAACAATACAGGTGGCACCTTTGCGAAGCTTACCGTGTGCAGAATAGATCCAGAAGCATCTTTAATTCCTGGCTCTTCGCCTGTGGCAGCACAGTCCAATCATTCGTGCACTGAAAACTGGGCAGCCGGACGGGCTGGAGCAGGCATCAAGGATGTATTCAAATGCCCTTTGAGGTGGGAAAGCAAGGAGTGAGAGCAATACAGGTGGCACCATTGCGAAGCTTACCATGTGGAGAAGAGATCCAGCAGCATCTTTCATTCCTGGCTCTTCGCCTGTGGGAGCAGAGTCCCATCATTCGTGCAGTGAAAACTGGGCAGCCGGACGGGCTGGAGCAGGCATCAAGGATGTATTCAAATGCACTTTGAGGTGGGAAAGCAAGGAGTGAGAGCAATACAGGTGGCACCGTTGCGAGGCTTTAATTGTGCAGAAGAGGTCCAGCAGCATCTTTCAGTCCTGGCTCTTCGCCTGTGGGAGCAGAGTCCAATCAATCGTGCTCAGAAAACTGGGCAGCCGGACGGCCTGGAGCAGGCATCAAGGATGAATTCAAATGCCCTTTGAGGTGGGAAAGCAAGGAGTGAGAGCAATACAGGTGGCACCGTTGCAAAGCTTACCGTGTGCAGAACAGATCCAGCAGCATCTTTCAGTCCTGGCTCTTCGCCTGTGGGAGCAGAGTCCAATCATTCGTGCACTGAAAACTGGGCAGCCGGATGGCCTGGAGCAGGCAGCAAGGATGTATTCAAATGCCCTTTGAGGTGGGAAAGCAAGGAGTGAGAGCAATACAGGTAGCACCGTTGCGAAGCTTACCGTATGCAGAAGAGATCCAGCAGCATGTTTCAGTCCTGGCCCTTCGCCTGTGGCAGGAGAGACCAATCATTCGTGCACTGAAAACTGGGCAGCCGGACGGCCTGGAGCAGGCATCAAGGATGTATTCAAATGCCCTTTGAGGTGGGAAAGCAAGGAGTGAGAGCAATACAGGTGGCACCGTTGCGAAGCTTATCATGTACAGAAGAGATCCAGCAGCATGTTTCAGTCCTGGCTCTTCGCCTGTGGCAGGAGAGACCAATCATTCGTGCACTGGAACCTGTGCAGCTGGCCAGCCAGGAGCAGGCATCAAGGATGTATTCAAATGCCCTTTGAGGTGGGAAAGCAAGGAGTGAGAGCAATACAGGTGGCACCGTTGCAAATCTTTCTGTGTACAGAAGAGGTCCAGCAGCATCTTTCATTCCTGGCTCTTCGCCTGTGGCAACAGTGTCCAATCATTCGTGCACTGAAAACTGGGCAGCCTTACGGCCTGGAGCAGGCATCAAGGATGTATTCAAATGCCCATTGAGGTGGGAAAGCAAGGAGTGAGAGCAATACAGGTGGCACCGTTGCAAATCTTTCTGTGTGCAGAAGAGGTCCAGCAGCATCTTTGAGTCCTGGCTCTTCGCCTGTCGGAGCTGAGTCCAATCATTTGTGCCCTGAAACCAGAGCAGCTGCCCAGCCTGGAGCAGGCATCAAGGATGTATTCAAATGCACTTTGAGGTGGGAAAGCAAGGAGTGAGAGCAATACAGGTGGCACCGTTGCGAAGCTTACCATGTGCAGAAGAGGTCCAGCAGCACCTTTCATTCCTGGCCCTTTCCCTGTGGCTGCAGAATGCAACCATTCGTGCACTGAAAACTGGGCAGCCGGACGACCTGGAGCAGGCATCATGGATGTATTCAAATGCACTTTGAGGTGGGAAAGCAAGGTGTGAGAGCAATACAGGTGGCCCTGCTGCGAAGCTTACCATGTGGAGAAGAGATCCAGCAGCACCTTTCATTCCTGGCCCTTTCCCTGTGGAAGCAGAGTGCAATCATTCTGGCACTGAAAACTGGGCAGCCGGACGGCCTGGAGCAGGCATCAAGGATGTATTCAAATGCCCTTTGAGGTGGGAAAGCAAGGAGTGAGAGCAATACAGGTGGCACCGTTGCAAAGCTTACCGTGTGCAGAATAGATCCAGAAGCATCTTTCAGTCCTGGCTCTTCGCCTCTGGGAGCAGAGTCCAATCATTCGTGCACAGAAAACTGGGCAGCCGGACGGCCTGGAGCAGGCATCAAGGATGTATTCAAATGCCCTTTGAGGTGGGAAAGCAAGGAGTGAGAGCAATACAGGTGGCACCGTTGCGAGGCTTACCTTGTGCAGAAGAGATTCAGCAGCATGTTTCAGTAGTGGCTGTTTGCCTGTGGCAGTAGAGTCCAATCATTCGTGCACTGAAAACTGGGCAGCCGGACGGGCTGGAGCAGGCATCAAGGATGTATTCAAATGCACTTTGAGGTGGGAAAGCAAGGAGTGAGAGCAATACAGGTGGCACCGTTGCAAAGCTTACCATGTGCAGAAGAGGTCCAGCAGCACCTTTCATTCCTGGCCCTTTCCCTGTGGAAGCAGAGTGCAATCGTTCGTGCACTGAAAACTGGGCAGCCGGACGGCCTGGAGCAGGCATCAAGGATGTATTCAAATGCCCTTTGAGGTGGGAAAGCAAGGAGTGAGAGCAATACAGGTGGCACCGTTGCGAGGCTTTCCTTGTGCAGAAGAGGTCCAGCAGCATCTTTCAGTCCTGGCTCTTCGCCTGTGGGAGCAGAGTCCAATCAATCGTGCACAGAAAACTGGGCAGCCGGACGGCCTGGAGCAGGCATCAAGGATGTAATCAAATGCCCTTTGAGGTGGGAAACAAGGAGTGAGAGCAATTCAGGTGGCACCGTTGCGAAGCTTACCGTATGCAGAAGAGATCCAGCAGCATGTTTCAGTCCTGGCTCTTCGCCTGTGGCAGGAGAGTCCAATCATTCGTGCACTGAAACCTGGGCAGCTGGCCAGCCAGGAGCAGGCATCAAGGATGTATTCAAATGCACTTTGAGGTGGGAAAGCAAGGAGTGAGAGCAATACAGGTGGCACCGTTGCAAATCTTTCTGTGTGCAGAAGAGGTCCAGCAGCATCTTTCATTCCTGGCTCTTCGCCTGTGGCAGCAGTGTCCAATCATTCGTGCACTGAAAACTGGGCAGCCGGACGGCCTGGAGCAGGCATCAAGGATGTATTCAAATGCCCTTTGAGGTGGGAAAGCAAGGAGTGAGAGCAATACAGGTGGCACCGTTGCGAGGCTTACCTTGTGCAGAAGAGATTCAGCAGCATGTTTCAGTAGTGGCTGTTTGCCTGTGGCAGTAGAGTCCAATCATTCGTGCACTGAAAACTGGGCAGCCGGACGGGCTGGAGCAGGCATCAAGGATGTATTCAAATGCACTTTGAGGTGGGAAAGCAAGGAGTGAGAGCAATACAGGTGGCACCGTTGCAAAGCTTACCATGTGCAGAAGAGGTCCAGCAGCACCTTTCATTCCTGGCCCTTTCCCTGTGGAAGCAGAGTGCAATCGTTCGTGCACTGAAAAAAGGGCAGCCGGACGGCCTGGAGCAGGCATCAAGGATGTATTCAAATGCCCTTTGAGGTGGGAAAGCAAGGAGTGAGAGCAATACAGGTGGCACCGTTGCGAGGCTTTCCTTGTGCAGAAGAGGTCCAGCAGCATCTTTCAGTCCTGGCTCTTCGCCTGTGGGAGCAGAGTCCAATCAATCGTGCACAGAAAACTGGGCAGCCGGACGGCCTGGAGCAGGCATCAAGGATGTAATCAAATGCCCTTTGAGGTGGGAAACAAGGAGTGAGAGCAATTCAGGTGGCACCGTTGCGAAGCTTACCGTATGCAGAAGAGATCCAGCAGCATGTTTCAGTCCTGGCTCTTCGCCTGTGGCAGGAGAGTCCAATCATTCGTGCACTGAAACCTGTGCAGCTGGCCAGCCAGGAGCAGGCATCAAGGATGTATTCAAATGCCCTTTGAGGTGGGAAAGCAAGGAGTGAGAGCAATACAGGTGGCACCGTTGCAAATCTTTCTGTGTACAGAAGAGGTCCAGCAGCATCTTTCATTCCTGGCTCTTCGCCTGTGGCAACAGTGTCCAATCATTCGTGCACTGAAAACTGGGCAGCCGGACGGCCTGGAGCAGGCATCAAGGATGTATTCAAATGCACTTTGAGGTGGGAAAGCAAGGAGTGAGAGCAATACAGGTGGCACCGTTGCAAATCTTTCTGTGTGCAGAAGAGATCCAGCAGCATGTTTCAGCCCTGGCTGTTTGCCTGTGGCAGGAGAGTCCAATCATTCGTGCACTGAAAACAGGGCAACCGGACAGCCTGGAGCAGGCATCAGGGATGTATTCAAATGCCCTTTCAGGTGGGAAAGCAAGGAGTGAGAGCAATACAGGTGGCACCGTTGCAAATCTTTCTGTGTACAGAAGAGGTCCAGCAGCATCTTTCATTCCTGGCTCTTCGCCTGTGGCAACAGTGTCCAATCATTCGTGCACTGAAAACTGGGCAGCCGGACGGCCTGGAGCAGGCATCAAGGATGTATTCAAATGCCCATTGAGGTGGGAAAGCAAGGAGTGAGAGCAATACAGGTGGCACCGTTGCAAATATTTCTGTGTGCAGAAGAGGTCCAGCAGCATCTTTCAGTCCTGGCTCTTCGCCTGTCGGAGCAGAGTCCAATCATTTGTACCCTGAAACCAGAGCAGCTGCCCAGCCTGGAGCAGGCATCAAGGATGTATTCAAATGCACTTTGAGGTGGGAAAGCAAGGAGTGAGAGCAATACAGGTGGCACCGTTGCAAAGCTTACCATGTGCAGAAGAGGTCCAGCAGCACCTTTCATTCCTGGCCCTTTCCCTGTGGCTGCAGAGTGCAACCATTCGTGCACTGAAAACTGGGCAGCCGGACGACCTGGAGCAGGCATCATGGATGTATTCAAATGCACTTTGAGGTGGGAAAGCAAGGTGTGAGAGCAATACAGGTGGCCCTGCTGCGAAGCTTACCATGTGGAGAAGAGATCCAGCAGCACCTTTCATTCCTGGCCCTTTCCCTGTGGAAGGAGAGTCCAATCATTCTTGCACTGAAAACAGGGCAGCCGGACTGCCTGGAGCAGGCATCAAGGATGTATTCAAATGCCCTTTGAGGTGGGAAAGCAAGGAGTGAGAGCAATACAGGTGGCACATTTGCGAGGCTTACCTTGTGCAGAAGAGATTCAGCAGCATGTTTCAGTAGTGGCTGTTTGCCTGTGGCAGTAGAGTCCAATCATTCGTGCACTGAAAACTGGGCAGCCGGACGGGCTGGAGCAGGCATCAAGGATGTATTCAAATGCACTTTGAGGTGGGAAAGCAAGGAGTGAGAGCAATACAGGTGGCACCGTTGCAAAGCTTACCATGTGCAGAAGAGGTCCAGCAGCACCTTTCATTCCTGGCCCTTTCCCTGTGGAAGCAGAGTGCAATCATACGTGCACTGAAAACTGGGCAGCCGGACGGCCTGGAGCAGGCATCAAGGATGTATTCAAATGCACTTTGAGGTGGGAAAGCAAGGAGTGAGAGCAATACAGGTGGCACCGTTCAAATCTTTCTGTGTGCAGAAGAGGTCCAGCAGCATCTTTCAGTCCTGGCTCTTCGCCTGTCGGAGCAGAGTCCAATCATTTGTGCCCTGAAACCAGAGCAGCTGCCCAGCCTGGAGCAGGCATCAAGGATGTATTCAAATGCATTTTGAGGTGGGAAAGCAAGGAGTGAGAGCAATACAGGTGGCACCGTTGCAAAAATTACCATGTGCAGAAGAGGTCCAGCAGCACCTTTCATTCCTGGCCCTTTCCCTGTGGAAGCAGAGTGCAATCATTCGTGCACTGAAAACTGGGCAGCCGGACGGCCTGGAGCAGGCATCAAGGATGTATTCAAATGCACTTTGAGGTGGGAAAGCAAGGAGTGAGAGCAATACAGGTGGCACCGTTGCGAAGCTTACCATGTGCAGAAGAGGTCCAGCAGCATCTTTCATTCCTGGCAGTTTCCCTGTGGCAGCAGAGTGCAATCATTCGTGCCCTGAAAACTGGGCAGCCGGACGGCCTGGAGCAGGCATCAAGGATGTATTCAAATGCCCTTTGAGGTGGGAAAGCAAGGAGTGAGAGCAATACAGGTAGCACCGTTGCAAAGCTTACCGTATGCAGAAGAGATCCAGCAGCATGTTTCAGTCCTGGCTCTTCGCCTGTTTCAGGAGAGACCAATCATTCGTGCACTGAAAACTGGGCAGCCGGACGGCCTGGAGCAGGCATCAAGGATGTATTCAAATGCACTTTGAGGTGGGAAAGCAAGGAGTGAGAGCAATACAGATGGCACCGTTGCAAATCTTTCTGTGTGCAGAAGAGATCCAGCAGCATGTTTCAGCCCTGGCTGTTTGCCTGTGGCAGCAGAGTCCAATCATTCGTGCACTGAAAACAGGGCAACCGGACAGCCTGGAGCAGGCATCAGGGATGTATTCAAATGCACTTTGAGGTGGGAAAGCAAGGAGTGAGAGCAATACAGGTGGCACCGTTGCGAAGCTTGCCGTGTGCAGAAGAGATTCAGCAGCATGTTTCAGTAGTGGCTGTTTGCCTGTGGCAGTAGAGTCCAATCATTCGTGCACTGAAAACTGGGCAGCAGTCCAGCCTGGAGCAGGCATCAAGGATGTATTCAAATGCACTTTGAGGTGGGAAAGCAAGGAGTGAGAGCAATACAGGTGGCACCGTTGCAAAGCTTACCATGTGCAGAAGAGGTCCAGCAGCACCTTTCATTCCTGGCCTTTCCCTGTGGAAGCAGAGTGCAATCATTCGTGCACTGAAAACTGGGCAGCCGGACGGCCTGGAGCAGGCATCAAGGATGTATTCAAATGCACTTTGAGGTGGGAAAGCAAGGAGTGAGAGCAATACAGGTGGCACCGTTGCGAGGCTTTAATTGTGCAGAAGAGGTCCAGCAGGATCTTTCAGTCCTGGCTCTTCGCCTGTGGGAGCAGAGTCCAATCAATCGTGCTCAGAAAACTGGGCAGCCGGACGGCCTAGAGCAGGCATCAAGGATGTATTCAAATGCCCATTGAGGTGGGAAAGCAAGGAGTGAGAGCAATACAGGTGGCACCGTTGCAAAGCTTACCGTGTGCAGAACAGATCCAGCAGCATCTTTCAGTCCTGGCTCTTCGCCTGTGGGAGCAGAGTCCAATCATTCGTGCACTGAAAACAGGGCAGCCGGATGGCCTGGAGCAGGCATCAAGGATGTATTCAAATGCCCTTTGAGGTGGGAAAGCAAGGAGTGAGAGCAATACAGGTAGCACCGTTGCAAAGCTTACCGTATGCAGAAGAGATCCAGCAACATGTTTCAGTCCTGGCTCTTCGCCTGTGGCAGGAGAGACCAATCATTCGTGCACTGAAAACTGGGCAGCTGGACGGCCTGGAGCAGGCATCAAGGATGTAATCAAATGCACTTTGAGGTGGGAAACAAGGCGTGAGACCAATTCAGGTGGCACCGTTGCGAAGCTTACCATGTGCACAAGAGGTCCGGGTGCACCTTTCATTCCTGGCCCTTTCCCTGTGGAAGCAGAGTGCAATCATTCGTGCACTGAAAACTGAGCAGCCGGACGGCCTGGAGCAGGCATCAAGGATGTATTCAAATGCCCTTTGAGGTGGGAAAGCAAGGAGTGAGAGCAATACAGGTGGCACCGTTGCGAGGCTTACCTTGTGCATAAGAGGTCCAGCAGCATCTTTCAGTCCTGGCTCTTCGCCTGTCGGAGCAGAGTCCAATCATTTGTGCCCTGAAACCAGAGCAGCTGCCAAGCCTGGAGCAGGCATCAAGGATGTATTCAAATGCTCTTTGAGGTGGGAAAGCAAGGAGTGAGAGCAATACAGGTGGCACCGTTTCGAAGCTTGCAGTGTGCAGAAGAGATTCAGCAGCATGTTTCAGTAGTGGCTGTTTGCCTGTGGCAGCAGAGTCCAATCATTCGTGCACTGAAAACTGGGCAGCCGGACAGCCTGGAGCAGGCATCAGGGATGTATTCAAATGCACTTTGAGGTGGGAAAGCAAGGAGTGAGAGCAATACAGGTGGCACCGTTGCGAAGCTTGCCGTGTGTAGAACAGATCCAGCAGCATGTTTCAGCCCTGGCTGTTTGCCTGTGGCAGCAGAGTCCAATCATTCGTGCACTGAAAACTGGGCAACCGGACGGCCTGGAGCAGGCATCAGGGATGTATTCAAATGCACTTTGAGGTGGGAAAGCAAGGAGTGAGAGCAATACAGGTGGCACCGTTGCAAAGCTTACCATGTGCAGAAGAGGTCCAGCAGCACCTTTCATTCCTGGCCCTTTCCCTGTGGAAGCAGAGTGCAATCATTCGTGCACTGAAAACTGGGCAGCCGGACGGGCTGGAGCAGGCATCAAGGATGTATTCAAATGCCCTTTGAGGTGGGAAAGCAAGGAGTGAGAGCAATACAGATGGCACCGTTGCAAATCTTTCTGTGTGCAGAAGAGATCCAGCAGCATGTTTCAGTCCTGGCTCTTCGCCTGTGGCAGCAGAGTCCAATCATTCGTGCACTGAAAACAGGGCAACCGGACAGCCTGGAGCAGGCATCAGGGATGTATTCAAATGCACTTTGAGGTGGGAAAGCAAGGAGTGAGAGCAATACAGGTGGCACCGTTGCGAAGCTTGCCGTGTGCAGAAGAGATTCAGCAGCATGTTTCAGTAGTGGCTGTTTGCCTGTGGCAGTAGAGTCAAATCATTCGTGCACTGAAAACTGGGCAGCCGGACGGGCTGGAGCAGGCATCAAGGATGTATTCAAATGCCCTTTGAGGTGGGAAAGCAAGGAGTGAGAGCAATACAGGTGGCACCGTTGCAAGGCTTACCATGTGCAGAAGAATTCCAGCAGCACCTTTCATTCCTGGCCCTTTCCCTGTGGAAGCAGAGTGCAATCATTCGTGCACTGAAAACTGGGCAGCCGGACGGCCTGGAGCAGGCATCAAGGATGTATTCAAATGCCCTTTGAGGTGGGAAAGCAAGGAGTGAGAGCAATACAGGTGGCACCGTTGCGAGGCTTTCCTTGTGCAGAAGAGGTCCAGCAGCATCTTTCAGTCCTGGCTCTTCGCCTGTGGGAGCAGAGTCCAATCAATCGTGCACAGAAAACTGGGCAGCCGGACGGCCTGGAGCAGGCATCAAGGATGTAATCAAATGCCCTTTGAGGTGGGAAACAAGGAGTGAGAGCAATACAGGTGGCACCGTTGCGAAGCTTACCGTATGCAGAAGAGATCCAGCAGCATGTTTCAGTCCTGGCTCTTCGCCTGTGGCAGGAGAGTCCAATCATTCGTGCACTGAAACCTGGGCAGCTGGCCAGCCAGGAGCAGGCATCAAGGATGTATTCAAATGCCCATTGAGGTGGGAAAGCAAGGAGTGAGAGCAATACAGGTGGCACCGTTGCAAATCTTTCTGTGTGCAGAAGAGGTCCAGCAGCATCTTTCAGTCCTGGCTCTTCGCCTGTCGGAGCAGAGTCCAATCATTTGTGCCCTGAAACCAGAGCAGCTGGCCAGCCTAGAGCAGGCATCAAGGATGTATTCAAATGCCCTTTGAGGTGGGAAAGCAAGGAGTGAGAGCAATACAGGTGGCACCGTTGCAAAGCTTACCATGTGCAGAAGAGGTCCAGCAGCACCTTTCATTCCTGGCCCTTTCCCTGTGGCAGCAGAGTGCAATCATACGTGCACTGAAAACTGGGCAGCCGGACGGCCTGGAGCAGGCATCAAGGATGTATTCAAATGCACTTTGAGGTGGGAAAGCAAGGAGTGAGAGCAATACAGGTGGCACCGTTGCGAAGCTTACCATGTGCAGAAGAGGTCCAGCAGCACCTTTCATTCCTGGCCCTTTCCCTGTGGCAGCAGAGTGCAATCATTCGTGCACTGAAAACTGGGCAGCCGGACGGCCTGGTGCAGGCATCATGGATGTATTCAAATGCCCATTGAGGTGGGAAAGCAAGGAGTGAGAGCAATACAGGTAGCACCGTTGCAAAGCTTACCGTATGCAGAAGAGATCCAGCAGCATGTTTCAGTCCTGGCTCTTCGCCTGTTTCAGGAGAGACCAATCATTCGTGCACTGAAAACTGGGCAGCCGGACGGCCTGGAGCAGGCATCAAGGATGTATTCAAATGCACTTTGAGGTGGGAAAGCAAGGAGTGAGAGCAATACAGGTGGCACCGTTGCAAATCTTTCTGTGTGCAGAAGAGGTCCAGCAGCATCTTTCATTCCTGGCTATTCGCCTGTGGCAGCAGTGTCCAATCATTCGTGCACTGAAAACTGGGCAGCCGGACGGCCTGGAGCAGGCATCAAGGATGTATTCAAATGCCCATTGAGGTGGGAAAGCAAGGAGTGAGAGCAATACAGGTGGCACCGTTGCAAATCTTTCTGTGTGCAGAAGAGGTCCAGCAGCATCTTTCAGTCCTGGCTCTTCGCCTGTCGGAGCAGAGTCCAATCATTTGTGCCCTGAAACCAGAGCAGCTGGCCAGCCTAGAGCAGGCATCAAGGATGTATTCAAATGCCCTTTGAGGTGGGAAAGCAAGGAGTGAGAGCAATACAGGTGGCACCGTTGCAAAGCTTACCATGTGCAGAAGAGGTCCAGCAGCACCTTTCATTCCTGGCCCTTTCCCTGTGGAAGCAGAGTGCAATCATACGTGCACTGAAAACTGGGCAGCCGGACGGCCTGGAGCAGGCATCAAGGATGTATTCAAATGCACTTTGAGGTGGGAAAGCAAGGAGTGAGAGCAATACAGGTGGCACCGTTGCGAAGCTTACCATGTGCAGAAGAGGTCCAGCAGCACCTTTCATTCCTGGCCCTTTCCCTGTGGCAGCAGAGTGCAATCATTCGTGCACTGAAAACTGGGCAGCCGGACGGCCTGGTGCAGGCATCATGGATGTATTCAAATGTACTTTGAGGTGGGAAAGCAAGGAGTGAGAGCAATACAGGTAGCACCGTTGCAAAGCTTACCGTATGCAGAAGAGATCCAGCAGCATGTTTCAGTCCTGGCTCTTCGCCTGTTTCAGGAGAGACCAATCATTCGTGCACTGAAAACTGGGCAGCCGGACGGCCTGGAGCAGGCATCAAGGATGTATTCAAATGCACTTTGAGGTGGGAAAGCAAGGAGTGAGAGCAATACAGGTGGCACCGTTGCAAATCTTTCTGTGTGCAGAAGAGATCCAGCAGCATGTTTCAGCCCTGGCTGTTTGCCTGTGGCAGCAGAGTCCAATCATTCGTGCACTGAAAACAGGGCAACCGGACAGCCTGGAGCAGGCATCAGGGATGTATTCAAATGCACTTTGAGGTGGGAAAGCAAGGAGTGAGAGCAATACAGGTGGCAACGTTGCGAAGCTTGCCGTGTGCAGAAGAGATTCAGCAGCATGTTTCAGTAGTGGCTGTTTGCCTGTGGCAGTAGAGTCCAATCATTCGTGCACTGAAAACTGGGCAGCAGTCCAGCCTGGAGCAGGCATCAAGGATGTATTCAAATGCACTTTGAGGTGGGAAAGCAAGGAGTGAGAGCAATACAGGTGGCACCGTTGCAAAGCTTACCATGTGCAGAAGAGGTCCAGCAGCACCTTTCATTCCTGGCCTTTCCCTGTGGAAGCAGAGTGCAATCATTCGTGCACTGAAAACTGGGCAGCCGGACGGCCTGGAGCAGGCATCAAGGATGTATTCAAATGCACTTTGAGGTGGGAAAGCAAGGAGTGAGAGCAATACAGGTGGCACCGTTGCAAAGCTTACCATGTGCAGAAGAGGTCCAGCAGCACCTTTCATTCCTGGCAGTTTCCCTGTGGCAGCAGAGTGCAATCATTCGTGCACTGAAAACTGGGCAGCCGGACGGCCTGGGGCAGGCATCTAGGATGTATTCAAATGCACTTTGAGGTCGGAAAGCAAGGAGTGAGAGCAATACAGGTGGCACTGTTGCGAAGCTTACCATGTGGAGAAGAGATCCAGCAGCACCTTTCATTCCTGGCCCTTTCCCTGTGGAAGCAGAGAGCAATCATTCGTGCACTGTCAACTGGGCAGCCGGACGGCCTGGAGCAGGCATCAAGGATGTATTCAAATGCCCTTTGAGGTGGGAAAGCAAGGAGTGAGAGCAATACAGGTGGCACCGTTGCAAAACTTTCTGTGTGCAGAACAGATCCAGCAGCATCTTTCAGTCCTGGCTCTTCGCCTGTGGGAGCACAGTCCAATCATTCGTGCACAGAAAACTGGGCAGCCGGACGGCCTGGAGCAGGCATCAAGGATGTATTCAAATGCCCTTTGAGGTGGGAAAGCAAGGACTGAGAGCAATACAGGTGGCACTGTTGCGAAGCTTGCCATGTGCAGAAGAGGTCCAGCAGCACCATTCATTCCTGGCCCTTTCCCTGAGGAAGCAGAGCGCAATCATTCGTGCCCTGAATACTGGGCAGCCGGATGGCCTGGAGCAGGCATCAAGGATGTATTCAAATGCACTTTGAGGTGGGAAAGCAAGGAGTGGGAGCAATACAGGTGGCACCGTTGCAAAACTTTCTGTGTGCAGAAGAGATCCAGCAGAATGTTTCAGCCCTGGCTGTTTGCCTGTGGCAGCAGAGTCCAATCATTCGTGCACTGAAAACTGGGCAACCGGACGGCCTGGAGCAGGCATCAAGGATGTATTCAAATGCCCTTTGAGGTGGGAAAGCAAGGAGTGAGAGCAATTCAGGTGGCACCGTTGCGAAGCTTGCCGTGCGCAGAACAGATCCAGCAGCATGTTTCAGCAGTGGCTGTTTGCCTGTGGCAGCAGAGTCCAATTATTCATGCACTGAAAACTGGGCAGCCGGACGGCCTGGACAGGAATCAAGGATGAATTCAAATACACTTTGAGGTGGGAAAGCAAGGAGTGAGAACAATACAGGTGGCACCTTTGCGAAGCTTACCGTGTGCAGAATAGATCCAGAAGCATCTTTAATTCCTGGCTCTTCGCCTGTGGCAGCACAGTCCAATCATTCGTGCACTGAAAACTGGGCAGGCGGACGGGCTGGAGCAGGCATCAAGGATGTATTCAAATGCACTTTGAGGTGGGAAAGCAAGGAGTGAGAGCAATACAGGTGGCACCATTGCGAAGCTTACCATGTGGAGAAGAGATCCAGCAGCATCTTTCATTCCTGGCTCTTCGCCTGTGGGAGCAGAGTCCAATCATTCGTGCAGTGAAAACTGGGCAGCCGGACGGCCTGGAGCAGGCATCAAGGATGTATTCAAATGCCCTTTGAGGTGGGAAAGCAAGGAGTGAGAGCAATACAGGTAGCACCGTTGCGAAGCTTACCGTATGCAGAAGAGATCCAGCAGCATGTTTCAGTCCTGGCCCTTCGCCTGTGGCAGGAGAGACCAATCATTCGTGCACTGAAAACTGGGCAGCCGGACGGCCTGGAGCAGGCATCAAGGATGTATTCAAATGCCCATTGAGGTGGGAAAGCAAGGAGTGAGAGCAATACAGGTGGCACCGTTGCAAATCTTTCTGTGTGCAGAAGAGGTCCAGCAGCATCTTTCAGTCCTGGCTCTTCGCCTGTCGGAGCAGAGTCCAATCATTTGTGCCCTGAAACCAGAGCAGCTGGCCAGCCTAGAGCAGGCATCAAGGATGTATTCAAATGCCCTTTGAGGTGGGAAAGCAAGGAGTGAGAGCAATACAGGTGGCACCGTTGCAAAGCTTACCATGTGCAGAAGAGGTCCAGCAGCACCTTTCATTCCTGGCCCTTTCCCTGTGGAAGCAGAGTGCAATCATACGTGCACTGAAAACTGGGCAGCCGGACGGCCTGGAGCAGGCATCAAGGATGTATTCAAATGCACTTTGAGGTGGGAAAGCAAGGAGTGAGAGCAATACAGGTGGCACCGTTGCGAAGCTTACCATGTGCAGAAGAGGTCCAGCAGCACCTTTCATTCCTGGCCCTTTCCCTGTGGCAGCAGAGTGCAATCATTCGTGCACTGAAAACTGGGCAGCCGGACGGCCTGGTGCAGGCATCATGGATGTATTCAAATGTACTTTGAGGTGGGAAAGCAAGGAGTGAGAGCAATACAGGTAGCACCGTTGCAAAGCTTACCGTATGCAGAAGAGATCCAGCAGCATGTTTCAGTCCTGGCTCTTCGCCTGTTTCAGGAGAGACCAATCATTCGTGCACTGAAAACTGGGCAGACGGACGGCCTGGAGCAGGCATCAAGGATGTATTCAAATGCACTTTGAGGTGGGAAAGCAAGGAGTGAGAGCAATACAGGTGGCACCGTTGCAAATCTTTCTGTGTGCAGAAGAGATCCAGCAGCATGTTTCAGCCCTGGCTGTTTGCCTGTGGCAGCAGAGTCCAATCATTCGTGCACTGAAAACAGGGCAACCGGACAGCCTGGAGCAGGCATCAGGGATGTATTCAAATGCACTTTGAGGTGGGAAAGCAAGGAGTGAGAGCAATACAGGTGGCACCGTTGCGAAGCTTGCCGTGTGCAGAAGAGATTCAGCAGCATGTTTCAGTAGTGGCTGTTTGCCTGTGGCAGTAGAGTCCAATCATTCGTGCACTGAAAACTGGGCAGCCGGACGGGCTGGAGCAGGCATCAAGGATGTATTCAAATGCCCTTTGAGGTGGGAAAGCAAGGAGTGAGAGCAATACAGGTGGCACCGTTGCAAAGCTTACCATGTGCAGAAGAGGTCCAGCAGCACCTTTCATTCCTGGCCCTTTCCCTGTGGAAGCAGAGTGCAATCATTCGTGCACTGAAAACTGGGCAGCCGGACGGCCTGGAGCAGGCATCAAGGATGTATTCAAATGCCCTTTGAGGTGGGAAAGCAAGGAGTGAGAGCAATACAGGTGGCACCGTTGCGAGGCTTTCCTTGTGCAGAAGAGGTCCAGCAGCATCTTTCAGTCCTGGCTCTTCGCCTGTGGGAGCAGAGTCCAATCAATCGTGCACAGAAAACTGGGCAGCCGGACGGCCTGGAGCAGGCATCAAGGATGTAATCAAATGCCCTTTGAGGTGGGAAACATGGAGTGAGAGCAATTCAGGTGGCACCGTTGCGAAGCTTACCGTATGCAGAAGAGATCCAGCAGCATGTTTCAGTCCTGGCTCTTCGCCTGTGGCAGGAGAGTCCAATCATTCGTGCACTGAAACCTGGGCAGCTGGCCAGCCAGGAGCAGGCATCAAGGATGTATTCAAATGCACTTTGAGGTGGGAAAGCAAGGAGTGAGAGCAATACAGGTGGCACCGTTGCAAATCTTTCTGTGTGCAGAAGAGGTCCAGCAGCATCTTTCATTCCTGGCTCTTCGCCTGTGGCAGCAGTGTCCAATCATTCGTGCACTGAAAACTGGGCAGCCGGACGGCCTGGAGCAGGCATCAAGGATGTATTCAAATGCCCATTGAGGTGGGAAAGCAAGGAGTGAGAGCAATACAGGTGGCACCGTTGCAAATCTTTCTGTGTGCAGAAGAGGTCCAGCAGCATCTTTCAGTCCTGGCTCTTCGCCTGTCGGAGCAGAGTCCAATCATTTGTGCCCTGAAACCAGAGCAGCTGGCCAGCCTAGAGCAGGCATCAAGGATGTATTCAAATGCCCTTTGAGGTGGGAAAGCAAGGAGTGAGAGCAATACAGGTGGCACCGTTGCAAAGCTTACCATGTGCAGAAGAGGTCCAGCAGCACCTTTCATTCCTGGCCCTTTCCCTGTGGAAGCAGAGTGCAATCATACGTGCACTGAAAACTGGGCAGCCGGACGGCCTGGAGCAGGCATCAAGGATGTATTGAAATGTACTTTGAGGTGGGAAAGCAAGGAGTGAGAGCAATACAGGTGGCACCGTTGCGAAGCTTACCATGTGCAGAAGAGGTCCAGCAGCACCTTTCATTCCTGGCCCTTTCCCTGTGGCAGCAGAGTGCAATCATTCGTGCACTGAAAACTGGGCAGCCGGACGGCCTGGTGCAGGCATCATGGATGCATTCAAATGTACTTTGAGGTGGGAAAGCAAGGAGTGAGAGCAATACAGGTAGCACCGTTGCAAAGCTTACCGTATGCAGAAGAGATCCAGCAGCATGTTTCAGTCCTGGCTCTTCGCCTGTTTCAGGAGAGACCAATCATTCGTGCACTGAAAACTGGGCAGCCGGACGGCCTGGAGCAGGCATCAAGGATGTATTCAAATGCACTTTGAGGTGGGAAAGCAAGGAGTGAGAGCAATACAGGTGGCACCGTTGCAAATCTTTCTGTGTGCAGAAGAGATCCAGCAGCATGTTTCAGCCCTGGCTGTTTGCCTGTGGCAGCAGAGTCCAATCATTCGTGCACTGAAAACAGGGCAACCGGACAGCCTGGAGCAGGCATCAGGGATGTATTCAAATGCACTTTGAGGTGGGAAAGCAAGGAGTGAGAGCAATACAGGTGGCAACGTTGCGAAGCTTGCCGTGTGCAGAAGAGATTCAGCAGCATGTTTCAGCAGTGGCTGTTTGCCTGTGGCAGTAGAGTCCAATCATTCGTGCACTGAAAACTGGGCAGCAGTCCAGCCTGGAGCAGGCATCAAGGATGTATTCAAATGCACTTTGAGGTGGGAAAGCAAGGAGTGAGAGCAATACAGGTGGCACCGTTGCAAAGCTTACCATGTGCAGAAGAGGTCCAGCAGCACCTTTCATTCCTGGCAGTTTCCCTGTGGCAGCAGAGTGCAATCATTCGTGCACTGAAAACTGGGCAGCCGGACGGCCTGGGGCAGGCATCTAGGATGTATTCAAATGCACTTTGAGGTCGGAAAGCAAGGAGTGAGAGCAATACAGGTGGCACTGTTGCGAAGCTTACCATGTGGAGAAGAGATCCAGCAGCACCTTTCATTCCTGGCCCTTTCCCTGTGGAAGCAGAGAGCAATCATTCGTGCACTGTCAACTGGGCAGCCGGACGGCCTGGAGCAGGCATCAAGGATGTATTCAAATGCCCTTTGAGGTGGGAAAGCAAGGAGTGAGAGCAATACAGGTGGCACCGTTGCAAAACTTTCTGTGTGCAGAACAGATCCAGCAGCATCTTTCAGTCCTGGCTCTTCGTCTGTGGCAGCACAGTCCAATCATTCGTGCACAGAAAACTGGGCAGCCGGACGGCCTGGAGCAGGCATCAAGGATGTATTCAAATGCCCTTTGAGGTGGGAAAGCAAGGACTGAGAGCAATACAGGTGGCACTGTTGCGAAGCTTGCCATGTGCAGAAGAGATCCAGCAGCACCATTCATTCCTGGCCCTTTCCCTGAGGAAGCAGAGCGCAATCATTCGTGCCCTGAATACTGGGCAGCCGGATGGCCTGGAGCAGGCATCAAGGATGTATTCAAATGCACTTTGAGGTGGGAAAGCAAGGAGTGGGAGCAATACAGGTGGCACCGTTGCAAAACTTTCTGTGTGCAGAAGAGATCCAGCAGAATGTTTCAGCCCTGGCTGTTTGCCTGTGGCAGCAGAGTCCAATCATTCGTGCACTGAAAACTGGGCAACCGGACGGCCTCGAGCAGGCATCAAGGATGTATTCAAATGCCCTTTGAGGTGGGAAAGCAAGGAGTGAGAGCAATACAGGTGGCACCGTTGCGAAGCTTATCATGTACAGAAGAGATCCAGCAGCATGTTTCAGTCCTGGCTTTTCGCCTGTGGCAGGAGAGACCAATCATTCGTGCACTGGAACCTGTGCAGCTGGCCAGCCAGGAGCAGGCATCAAGGATGTATTCAAATGCCCTTTGAGGTGGGAAAGCAAGGAGTGAGAGCAATACAGGTGGCACCGTTGCAAATCTTTCTGTGTACAGAAGAGGTCCAGCAGCATCTTTCATTCCTGGCTCTTCGCCTGTGGCAACAGTGTCCAATCATTCGTGCACTGAAAACTGGGCAGCCGGACGGCCTGGAGCAGGCATCAAGGATGTATTCAAATGCCCATTGAGGTGGGAAAGCAAGGAGTGAGAGCAATACAGGTGGCACCGTTGCAAATCTTTCTGTGTGCAGAAGAGGTCCAGCAGCATCTTTGAGTCCTGGCTCTTCGCCTGTCGGAGCTGAGTCCAATCATTTGTGCCCTGAAACCAGAGCAGCTGCCCAGCCTGGAGCAGGCATCAAGGATGTATTCAAATGCACTTTGAGGTGGGAAAGCAAGGAGTGAGAGCAATACAGGTGGCACCGTTGCGAAGCTTACCATGTGCAGAAGAGGTCCAGCAGCACCTTTCATTCCTGGCCCTTTCCCTGTGGCTGCAGAATGCAACCATTCTTGCACTGAAAACTGGGCAGCCGGACGACCTGGAGCAGGCATCATGGATGTATTCAAATGCACTTTGAGGTGGGAAAGCAAGGTGTGAGAGCAATACAGGTGGCCCTGCTGCGAAGCTTACCATGTGGAGAAGAGATCCAGCAGCACCTTTCATTCCTGGCCCTTTCCCTGTGGAAGCAGAGTGCAATCATTCTGGCACTGAAAACTGGGCAGCCGGACGGCCTGGAGCAGGCATCAAGGATGTATTCAAATGCCCTTTGAGGTGGGAAAGCAAGGAGTGAGAGCAATACAGGTGGCACCGTTGCAAAGCTTACCGTGTGCAGAATAGATCCAGAAGCATCTTTCAGTCCTGGCTCTTCGCCTGTGGGAGCAGAGTCCAATCATTCGTGCACAGAAAACTGGGCAGCCGGACGGCCTGGAGCAGGCATCAAGGATGTATTCAAATGCCCTTTGAGGTGGGAAAGCAAGGAGTGAGAGCAATACAGGTGGCACCGTTGCGAGGCTTACCTTGTGCAGAAGAGATTCAGCAGCATGTTTCAGTAGTGGCTGTTTGCCTGTGGCAGTAGAGTCCAATCATTCGTGCACTGAAAACTGGGCAGCCGGACGGGCTGGAGCAGGCATCAAGGATGTATTCAAATGCACTTTGAGGTGGGAAAGCAAGGAGTGAGAGCAATACAGGTGGCACCGTTGCAAAGCTTACCATGTGCAGAAGAGGTCCAGCAGCACCTTTCATTCCTGGCCCTTTCCCTGTGGAAGCAGAGTGCAATCGTTCGTGCACTGAAAACTGGGCAGCCGGACGGCCTGGAGCAGGCATCAAGGATGTATTCAAATGCCCTTTGAGGTGGGAAAGCAAGGAGTGAGAGCAATACAGGTGGCACCGTTGCGAGGCTTTCCTTGTGCAGAAGAGGTCCAGCAGCATCTTTCAGTCCTGGCTCTTCGCCTGTGGGAGCAGAGTCCAATCAATCGTGCACAGAAAACTGGGCAGCCGGACGGCCTGGAGCAGGCATCAAGGATGTAATCAAATGCCCTTTGAGGTGGGAAACAAGGAGTGAGAGCAATTCAGGTGGCACCGTTGCGAAGCTTACCGTATGCAGAAGAGATCCAGCAGCATGTTTCAGTCCTGGCTCTTCGCCTGTGGCAGGAGAGTCCAATCATTCGTGCACTGAAACCTGGGCAGCTGGCCAGCCAGGAGCAGGCATCAAGGATGTATTCAAATGCACTTTGAGGTGGGAAAGCAAGGAGTGAGAGCAATACAGGTGGCACCGTTGCAAATCTTTCTGTGTGCAGAAGAGGTCCAGCAGCATCTTTCATTCCTGGCTCTTCGCCTGTGGCAGCAGTGTCCAATCATTCGTGCACTGAAAACTGGGCAGCCGGACGGCCTGGAGCAGGCATCAAGGATGTATTCAAATGCCCTTTGAGGTGGGAAAGCAAGGAGTGAGAGCAATACAGGTGGCACCGTTGCGAGGCTTACCTTGTGCAGAAGAGATTCAGCAGCATGTTTCAGTAGTGGCTGTTTGCCTGTGGCAGTAGAGTCCAATCATTCGTGCACTGAAAACTGGGCAGCCGGACGGGCTGGAGCAGGCATCAAGGATGTATTCAAATGCACTTTGAGGTGGGAAAGCAAGGAGTGAGAGCAATACAGGTGGCACCGTTGCAAAGCTTACCATGTGCAGAAGAGGTCCAGCAGCACCTTTCATTCCTGGCCCTTTCCCTGTGGAAGCAGAGTACAATCGTTCGTGCACTGAAAAAAGGGCAGCCGGACGGCCTGGAGCAGGCATCAAGGATGTATTCAAATGCCCTTTGAGGTGGGAAAGCAAGGAGTGAGAGCAATACAGGTGGCACCGTTGCGAGGCTTTCCTTGTGCAGAAGAGGTCCAGCAGCATCTTTCAGTCCTGGCTCTTCGCCTGTGGGAGCAGAGTCCAATCAATCGTGCACAGAAAACTGGGCAGCCGGACGGCCTGGAGCAGGCATCAAGGATGTAATCAAATGCCCTTTGAGGTGGGAAACAAGGAGTGAGAGCAATTCAGGTGGCACCGTTGCGAAGCTTACCGTATGCAGAAGAGATCCAGCAGCATGTTTCAGTCCTGGCTCTTCGCCTGTGGCAGGAGAGTCCAATCATTCGTGCACTGAAACCTGTGCAGCTGGCCAGCCAGGAGCAGGCATCAAGGATGTATTCAAATGCCCTTTGAGGTGGGAAAGCAAGGAGTGAGAGCAATACAGGTGGCACCGTTGCAAATCTTTCTGTGTACAGAAGAGGTCCAGCAGCATCTTTCATTCCTGGCTCTTCGCCTGTGGCAACAGTGTCCAATCATTCGTGCACTGAAAACTGGGCAGCCGGACGGCCTGGAGCAGGCATCAAGGATGTATTCAAATGCACTTTGAGGTGGGAAAGCAAGGAGTGAGAGCAATACAGGTGGCACCGTTGCAAATCTTTCTGTGTGCAGAAGAGATCCAGCAGCATGTTTCAGCCCTGGCTGTTTGCCTGTGGCAGCTGAGTCCAATCATTCGTGCACTGAAAACAGGGCAACCGGACAGCCTGGAGCAGGCATCAGGGATGTATTCAAATGCCCTTTCAGGTGGGAAAGCAAGGAGTGAGAGCAATACAGGTGGCACCGTTGCAAATCTTTCTGTGTACAGAAGAGGTCCAGCAGCATCTTTCATTCCTGGCTCTTCGCCTGTGGCAACAGTGTCCAATCATTCGTGCACTGAAAACTGGGCAGCCGGACGGCCTGGAGCAGGCATCAAGGATGTATTCAAATGCCCATTGAGGTGGGAAAGCAAGGAGTGAGAGCAATACAGGTGGCACCGTTGCAAATATTTCTGTGTGCAGAAGAGGTCCAGCAGCATCTTTCAGTCCTGGCTCTTCGCCTGTCGGAGCAGAGTCCAATCATTTGTACCCTGAAACCAGAGCAGCTGCCCAGCCTGGAGCAGGCATCAAGGATGTATTCAAATGCACTTTGAGGTGGGAAAGCAAGGAGTGAGAGCAATACAGGTGGCACCGTTGCAAAGCTTACCATGTGCAGAAGAGGTCCAGCAGCTCCTTTCATTCCTGGCCCTTTCCCTGTGGCTGCAGAGTGCAACCATTCGTGCACTGAAAACTGGGCAGCCGGACGACCTGGAGCAGGCATCATGGATGTATTCAAATGCACTTTGAGGTGGGAAAGCAAGGTGTGAGAGCAATACAGGTGGCCCTGCTGCGAAGCTTACCATGTGGAGAAGAGATCCAGCAGCACCTTTCATTCCTGGCCCTTTCCCTGTGGAAGGAGAGTCCAATCATTCTTGCACTGAAAACAGGGCAGCCGGACTGCCTGGAGCAGGCATCAAGGATGTATTCAAATGCCCTTTGAGGTGGGAAAGCAAGGAGTGAGAGCAATACAGGTGGCACATTTGCGAGGCTTACCTTGTGCAGAAGAGATTCAGCAGCATGTTTCAGTAGTGGCTGTTTGCCTGTGGCAGTAGAGTCCAATCATTCGTGCACTGAAAACTGGGCAGCCGGACGGGCTGGAGCAGGCATCAAGGATGTATTCAAATGCACTTTGAGGTGGGAAAGCAAGGAGTGAGAGCAATACAGGTGGCACCGTTGCAAAGCTTACCATGTGCAGAAGAGGTCCAGCAGCACCTTTCATTCCTGGCCCTTTCCCTGTGGAAGCAGAGTGCAATCATACGTGCACTGAAAACTGGGCAGCCGGACGGCCTGGAGCAGGCATCAAGGATGTATTCAAATGCACTTTGAGGTGGGAAAGCAAGGAGTGAGAGCAATACAGGTGGCACCGTTCAAATCTTTCTGTGTGCAGAAGAGGTCCAGCAGCATCTTTCAGTCCTGGCTCTTCGCCTGTCGGAGCAGAGTCCAATCATTTGTGCCCTGAAACCAGAGCAGCTGCCCAGCCTGGAGCAGGCATCAAGGATGTATTCAAATGCATTTTGAGGTGGGAAAGCAAGGAGTGAGAGCAATACAGGTGGCACCGTTGCAAAGCTTACCATGTGCAGAAGAGGTCCAGCAGCATCTTTCATTCCTGGCAGTTTCCCTGTGGCAGCAGAGTGCAATCATTCGTGCCCTGAAAACTGGGCAGCCGGACGGCCTGGAGCAGGCATCAAGGATGTATTCAAATGCCCTTTGAGGTGGGAAAGCAAGGAGTGAGAGCAATACAGGTAGCACCGTTGCAAAGCTTACCGTATGCAGAAGAGATCCAGCAGCATGTTTCAGTCCTGGCTCTTCGCCTGTTTCAGGAGAGACCAATCATTCGTGCACTGAAAACTGGGCAGCCGGACGGCCTGGAGCAGGCATCAAGGATGTATTCAAATGCACTTTGAGGTGGGAAAGCAAGGAGTGAGAGCAATACAGATGGCACCGTTGCAAATCTTTCTGTGTGCAGAAGAGATCCAGCAGCATGTTTCAGCCCTGGCTGTTTGCCTGTGGCAGCAGAGTCCAATCATTCGTGCACTGAAAACAGGGCACCCGGACAGCCTGGAGCAGGCATCAGGGATGTATTCAAATGCACTTTGAGGTGGGAAAGCAAGGAGTGAGAGCAATACAGGTGGCACCGTTGCGAAGCTTGCCGTGTGCAGAAGAGATTCAGCAGCATGTTTCAGTAGTGGCTGTTTGCCTGTGGCAGTAGAGTCCAATCATTCGTGCACTGAAAACTGGGCAGCAGTCCAGCCTGGAGCAGGCATCAAGGATGTATTCAAATGCACTTTGAGGTGGGAAAGCAAGGAGTGAGAGCAATACAGGTGGCACCGTTGCAAAGCTTACCATGTGCAGAAGAGGTCCAGCAGCACCTTTCATTCCTGGCCTTTCCCTGTGGAAGCAGAGTGCAATCATTCGTGCACTGAAAACTGGGCAGCCGGACGGCCTGGAGCAGGCATCAAGGATGTATTCAAATGCACTTTGAGGTGGGAAAGCAAGGAGTGAGAGCAATACAGGTGGCACCGTTGCGAGGCTTTAATTGTGCAGAAGAGGTCCAGCAGGATCTTTCAGTCCTGGCTCTTCGCCTGTGGGAGCAGAGTCCAATCAATCGTGCTCAGAAAACTGGGCAGCCGGACGGCCTAGAGCAGGCATCAAGGATGTATTCAAATGCCCATTGAGGTGGGAAAGCAAGGAGTGAGAGCAATACAGGTGGCACCGTTGCAAAGCTTACCGTGTGCAGAACAGATCCAGCAGCATCTTTCAGTCCTGGCTCTTCGCCTGTGGGAGCAGAGTCCAATCATTCGTGCACTGAAAACAGGGCAGCCGGATGGCCTGGAGCAGGCATCAAGGATGTATTCAAATGCCCTTTGAGGTGGGAAAGCAAGGAGTGAGAGCAATACAGGTAGCACCGTTGCAAAGCTTACCGTATGCAGAAGAGATCCAGCAACATGTTTCAGTCCTGGCTCTTCGCCTGTGGCAGGAGAGACCAATCATTCGTGCACTGAAAACTGGGCAGCTGGACGGCCTGGAGCAGGCATCAAGGATGTAATCAAATGCACTTTGAGGTGGGAAACAAGGCGTGAGACCAATTCAGGTGGCACCGTTGCGAAGCTTACCATGTGCACAAGAGGTCCGGGTGCACCTTTCATTCCTGGCCCTTTCCCTGTGGAAGCAGAGTGCAATCATTCGTGCACTGAAAACTGGCAGCCGGACGGCCTGGAGCAGGCATCAAGGATGTATTCAAATGCCCTTTGAGGTGGGAAAGCAAGGAGTGAGAGCAATACAGGTGGCACCGTTGCGAGGCTTACCTTGTGCATAAGAGGTCCAGCAGCATCTTTCAGTCCTGGCTCTTCGCCTGTCGGAGCAGAGTCCTATCATTTGTGCCCTGAAACCAGAGCAGCTGCCAAGCCTGGAGCAGGCATCAAGGATGTATTCAAATGCTCTTTGAGGTGGGAAAGCAAGGAGTGAGAGCAATACAGGTGGCACCGTTGCGAAGCTTGCAGTGTGCAGAAGAGATTCAGCAGCATGTTTCAGTAGTGGCTGTTTGCCTGTGGCAGCAGAGTCCAATCATTCGTGCACTGAAAACTGGGCAACCGGACGGGCTGGAGCAGGCATCAGGGATGTATTCAAATGCACTTTGAGGTGGGAAAGCAAGGAGTGAGAGCAATACAGGTGGCACCGTTGCGAAGCTTGCCGTGTGTAGAACAGATCCAGCAGCATGTTTCAGCCCTGGCTGTTTGCCTGTGGCAGCAGAGTCCAATCATTCGTGCACTGAAAACTGGGCAACCGGACGGCCTGGAGCAGGCATCAGGGATGTATTCAAATGCACTTTGAGGTGGGAAAGCAAGGAGTGAGAGCAATACAGGTGGCACCGTTGCAAAGCTTACCATGTGCAGAAGAGGTCCAGCAGCACCTTTCATTCCTGGCCCTTTCCCTGTGGAAGCAGAGTGCAATCATTCGTGCACTGAAAACTGGGCAGCCGGACGGGCTGGAGCAGGCATCAAGGATGTATTCAAATGCCCTTTGAGGTGGGAAAGCAAGGAGTGAGAGCAATACAGATGGCACCGTTGCAAATCTTTCTGTGTGCAGAAGAGATCCAGCAGCATGTTTCAGCCCTGGCTGTTTGCCTGTGGCAGCAGAGTCCAATCATTCGTGCACTGAAAACAGGGCAACCGGACAGCCTGGAGCAGGCATCAGGGATGTATTCAAATGCACTTTGAGGTGGGAAAGCAAGGAGTGAGAGCAATACAGGTGGCACCGTTGCGAAGCTTGCCGTGTGCAGAAGAGATTCAGCAGCATGTTTCAGTAGTGGCTGTTTGCCTGTGGCAGTAGAGTCAAATCATTCGTGCACTGAAAACTGGGCAGCCGGACGGGCTGGAGCAGGCATCAAGGATGTATTCAAATGCCCTTTGAGGTGGGAAAGCAAGGAGTGAGAGCAATACAGGTGGCACCGTTGCAAGGCTTACCATGTGCAGAAGAGGTCCAGCAGCACCTTTCATTCCTGGCCCTTTCCCTGTGGAAGCAGAGTGCAATCATTCGTGCACTGAAAACTGGGCAGCCGGACGGCCTGGAGCAGGCATCAAGGATGTATTCAAATGCCCTTTGAGGTGGGAAAGCAAGGAGTGAGAGCAATACAGGTGGCACCGTTGCGAGGCTTTCCTTGTGCAGAAGAGGTCCAGCAGCATCTTTCAGTCCTGGCTGTTCGCCTGTGGGAGCAGAGTCCAATCAATCGTGCACAGAAAACTGGGCAGCCGGACGGCCTGGAGCAGGCATCAAGGATGTAATCAAATGCCCTTTGAGGTGGGAAACAAGGAGTGAGAGCAATACAGGTGGCACCGTTGCGAAGCTTACCGTATGCAGAAGAGATCCAGCAGCATGTTTCAGTCCTGGCTCTTCGCCTGTGGCAGGAGAGTCCAATCATTCGTGCACTGAAACCTGGGCGGCTGGCCAGCCAGGAGCAGGCATCAAGGATGTATTCAAATGCCCATTGAGGTGGGAAAGCAAGGAGTGAGAGCAATACAGGTGGCACCGTTGCAAATCTTTCTGTGTGCAGAAGAGGTCCAGCAGCATCTTTCAGTCCTGGCTCTTCGCCTGTCGGAGCAGAGTCCAATCATTTGTGCCCTGAAACCAGAGCAGCTGGCCAGCCTAGAGCAGGCATCAAGGATGTATTCAAATGCCCTTTGAGGTGGGAAAGCAAGGAGTGAGAGCAATACAGGTGGCACCGTTGCAAAGCTTACCATGTGCAGAAGAGGTCCAGCAGCACCTTTCATTCCTGGCCCTTTCCCTGTGGAAGCAGAGTGCAATCATACGTGCACTGAAAACTGGGCAGCCGGACGGCCTGGAGCAGGCATCAAGGATGTATTCAAATGCACTTTGAGGTGGGAAAGCAAGGAGTGAGAGCAATACAGGTGGCACCGTTGCGAAGCTTACCATGTGCAGAAGAGGTCCAGCAGCACCTTTCATTCCTGGCCCTTTCCCTGTGGCAGCAGAGTGCAATCATTCGTGCACTGAAAACTGGGCAGCCGGACGGCCTGGTGCAGGCATCATGGATGTATTCAAATGCCCATTGAGGTGGGAAAGCAAGGAGTGAGAGCAATACAGGTAGCACCGTTGCAAAGCTTACCGTATGCAGAAGAGATCCAGCAGCATGTTTCAGTCCTGGCTCTTCGCCTGTTTCAGGAGAGACCAATCATTCGTGCACTGAAAACTGGGCAGCCGGACGGCCTGGAGCAGGCATCAAGGATGTATTCAAATGCACTTTGAGGTGGGAAAGCAAGGAGTGAGAGCAATACAGGTGGCACCGTTGCAAATCTTTCTGTGTGCAGAAGAGGTCCAGCAGCATCTTTCATTCCTGGCTCTTCGCCTGTGGCAGCAGTGTCCAATCATTCGTGCACTGAAAACTGGGCAGCCGGACGGCCTGGAGCAGGCATCAAGGATGTATTCAAATGCCCATTGAGGTGGGAAAGCAAGGAGTGAGAGCAATACAGGTGGCACCGTTGCAAATCTTTCTGTGTGCAGAAGAGGTCCAGCAGCATCTTTCAGTCCTGGCTCTTCGCCTGTCGGAGCAGAGTCCAATCATTTGTGCCCTGAAACCAGAGCAGCTGGCCAGCCTAGAGCAGGCATCAAGGATGTATTCAAATGCCCTTTGAGGTGGGAAAGCAAGGAGTGAGAGCAATACAGGTGGCACCGTTGCAAAGCTTACCATGTGCAGAAGAGGTCCAGCAGCACCTTTCATTCCTGGCCCTTTCCCTGTGGAAGCAGAGTGCAATCATACGTGCACTGAAAACTGGGCAGCCGGACGGCCTGGAGCAGGCATCAAGGATGTATTCAAATGCACTCTGAGGTGCGAAACAAGGAGTGAGAGCAATACAGGTGGCACCGTTGCGAAGCTTACCATGTGCAGAAGAGGTCCAGCAGCACCTTTCATTCCTGGCCCTTTCCCTGTGGCAGCAGAGTGCAATCATTCGTGCACTGAAAACTGGGCAGCCGGACGGCCTGGTGCAGGCATCATGGATGTATTCAAATGTACTTTGAGGTGGGAAAGCAAGGAGTGAGAGCAATACAGGTAGCACCGTTGCAAAGCTTACCGTATGCAGAAGAGATCCAGCAGCATGTTTCAGTCCTGGCTCTTCGCCTGTTTCAGGAGAGACCAATCATTCGTGCACTGAAAACTGGGCAGCCGGACGGCCTGGAGCAGGCATCAAGGATGTATTCAAATGCACTTTGAGGTGGGAAAGCAAGGAGTGAGAGCAATACAGGTGGCACCGTTGCAAATCTTTCTGTGTGCAGAAGAGATCCAGCAGCATGTTTCAGCCCTGGCTGTTTGCCTGTGGCAGCAGAGTCCAATCATTCGTGCACTGAAAACAGGGCAACCGGACAGCCTGGAGCAGGCATCAGGGATGTATTCAAATGCACTTTGAGGTGGGAAAGCAAGGAGTGAGAGCAATACAGGTGGCAACGTTGCGAAGCTTGCCGTGTGCAGAAGAGATTCAGCAGCATGTTTCAGTAGTGGCTGTTTGCCTGTGGCAGTAGAGTCCAATCATTCGTGCACTGAAAACTGGGCAGCAGTCCAGCCTGGAGCAGGCATCAAGGATGTATTCAAATGCACTTTGAGGTGGGAAAGCAAGGAGTGAGAGCAATACAGGTGGCACCGTTGCAAAGCTTACCATGTGCAGAAGAGGTCCAGCAGCACCTTTCATTCCTGGCCTTTCCCTGTGGAAGCAGAGTGCAATCATTCGTGCACTGAAAACTGGGCAGCCGGACGGCCTGGAGCAGGCATCAAGGATGTATTCAAATGCACTTTGAGGTGGGAAAGCAAGGAGTGAGAGCAATACAGGTGGCACCGTTGCAAAGCTTACCATGTGCAGAAGAGGTCCAGCAGCACCTTTCATTCCTGGCAGTTTCCCTGTGGCAGCAGAGTGCAATCATTCGTGCACTGAAAACTGGGCAGCCGGACGGCCTGGGGCAGGCATCTAGGATGTATTCAAATGCACTTTGAGGTCGGAAAGCAAGGAGTGAGAGCAATACAGGTGGCACTGTTGCGAAGCTTACCATGTGGAGAAGAGATCCAGCAGCACCTTTCATTCCTGGCCCTTTCCCTGTGGAAGCAGAGAGCAATCATTCGTGCACTGTCAACTGGGCAGCCGGACGGCCTGGAGCAGGCATCAAGGATGTATTCAAATGCCCTTTGAGGTGGGAAAGCAAGGAGTGAGAGCAATACAGGTGGCACCGTTGCAAAACTTTCTGAGTGCAGAACAGATCCAGCAGCATCTTTCAGTCCTGGCTCTTCGCCTGTGGGAGCACAGTCCAATCATTCGTGCACAGAAAACTGGGCAGCCGGACGGCCTGGAGCAGGCATCAAGGATGTATTCAAATGCCCTTTGAGGTGGGAAAGCAAGGACTGAGAGCAATACAGGTGGCACTGTTGCGAAGCTTGCCATGTGCAGAAGAGGTCCAGCAGCACCATTCATTCCTGGCCCTTTCCCTGAGGAAGCAGAGCGCAATCATTCGTGCCCTGAATACTGGGCAGCCGGATGGCCTGGAGCAGGCATCAAGGATGTATTCAAATGCACTTTGAGGTGGGAAAGCAAGGAGTGGGAGCAATACAGGTGGCACCGTTGCAAAACTTTCTGTGTGCAGAAGAGATCCAGCAGAATGTTTCAGCCCTGGCTGTTTGCCTGTGGCAGCAGAGTCCAATCATTCGTGCACTGAAAACTGGGCAACCGGACGGCCTGGAGCAGGCATCAAGGATGTATTCAAATGCCCTTTGAGGTGGGAAAGCAAGGAGTGAGAGCAATTCAGGTGGCACCGTTGCGAAGCTTGCCGTGCGCAGAACAGATCCAGCAGCATGTTTCAGCAGTGGCTGTTTGCCTGTGGCAGCAGAGTCCAATTATTCATGCACTGAAAACTGGGCAGCCGGACGGCCTGGACAGGAATCAAGGATGAATTCAAATACACTTTGAGGTGGGAAAGCAAGGAGTGAGAACAATACAGGTGGCACCTTTGCGAAGCTTACCGTGTGCAGAATAGATCCAGAAGCATCTTTAATTCCTGGCTCTTCGCCTGTGGCAGCACAGTCCAATCATTCGTGCACTGAAAACTGGGCAGGCGGACGGGCTGGAGCAGGCATCAAGGATGTATTCAAATGCACTTTGAGGTGGGAAAGCAAGGAGTGAGAGCAATACAGGTGGCACCATTGCGAAGCTTACCATGTGGAGAAGAGATCCAGCAGCATCTTTCATTCCTGGCTCTTCGCCTGTGGGAGCAGAGTCCAATCATTCGTGCAGTGAAAACTGGGCAGCCGGACGGCCTGGAGCAGGCATCAAGGATGTATTCAAATGCCCTTTGAGGTGGGAAAACAAGGAGTGAGAGCAATACAGGTGGCACCGTTGCGAGGCTTTAATTGTGCAGAAGAGGTCCAGCAGCATCTTTCAGTCCTGGCTCTTCGCCTGTGGGAGCAGAGTCCAATCAATCGTGCTCAGAAAACTGGGCAGCCGGACGGCCTGGAGCAGGCATCAAGGATGTATTCAAATGCCCTTTGAGGTGGGAAAGCAAGGAGTGAGAGCAATACAGGTAGCACCGTTGCGAAGCTTACCGTATGCAGAAGAGATCCAGCAGCATGTTTCAGTCCTGGCCCTTCGCCTGTGGCAGGAGAGACCAATCATTCGTGCACTGAAAACTGGGCAACCGGACGGCCTGGAGCAGGCATCAAGGATGTATTCAAATGCCCATTGAGGTGGGAAAGCAAGGAGTGAGAGCAATACAGGTGGCACCGTTGCAAATCTTTCTGTGTGCAGAAGAGGTCCAGCAGCATCTTTCAGTCCTGGCTCTTCGCCTGTCGGAGCAGAGTCCAATCATTTGTGCCCTGAAACCAGAGCAGCTGGCCAGCCTAGAGCAGGCATCAAGGATGTATTCAAATGCCCTTTGAGGTGGGAAAGCAAGGAGTGAGAGCAATACAGGTGGCACCGTTGCAAAGCTTACCATGTGCAGAAGAGGTCCAGCAGCACCTTTCATTCCTGGCCCTTTCCCTGTGGAAGCAGAGTGCAATCATACGTGCACTGAAAACTGGGCAGCCGGACGGCCTGGAGCAGGCATCAAGGATGTATTCAAATGCACTTTGAGGTGGGAAAGCAAGGAGTGAGAGCAATACAGGTGGCACCGTTGCGAAGCTTACCATGTGGAGAAGAGATCCAGCAGCACCTTTCATTCCTGGCCCTTTCCCTGTGGCAGCAGAGTGCAATCATTCATGCACTGAAAACTGGGCAGCCGGACGGCCTGGTGCAGGCATCATGGATGTATTCAAATGTACTTTGAGGTGGGAAAGCAAGGAGTGAGAGCAATACAGGTAGCACCGTTGCAAAGCTTACCGTATGCAGAAGAGATCCAGCAGCAGGTTTCAGTCCTGGCTCTTCGCCTGTTTCAGGAGAGACCAATCATTCGTGCACTGAAAACTGGGCAGCCGGACGGCCTGGAGCAGGCATCAAGGATGTATTCAAATGCACTTTGAGGTGGGAAAGCAAGGAGTGAGAGCAATACAGGTGGCACCGTTGCAAATCTTTCTGTGTGCAGAAGAGATCCAGCAGCATGTTTCAGCCCTGGCTGTTTGCCTGTGGCAGCAGAGTCCAATCATTCGTGCACTGAAAACAGGGCAACCGGACAGCCTGGAGCAGGCATCAGGGATGTATTCAAATGCACTTTGAGGTGGGAAAGCAAGGAGTGAGAGCAATACAGGTGGCACCGTTGCGAAGCTTGCCGTGTGCAGAAGAGATTCAGCAGCATGTTTCAGTAGTGGCTGTTTGCCTGTGGCAGTAGAGTCCAATCATTCGTGCACTGAAAACTGGGCAGCCGGACGGGCTGGAGCAGGCATCAAGGATGTATTCAAATGCCCTTTGAGGTGGGAAAGCAAGGAGTGAGAGCAATACAGGTGGCACCGTTGCAAAGCTTACCATGTGCAGAAGAGGTCCAGCAGCACCTTTCATTCCTGGCCTTTTCCCTGTGGAAGCAGAGTGCAATCATTCGTGCACTGAAAACTGGGCAGCCGGACGGCCTGGAGCAGGCATCAAGGATGTAATCAAATGCCCTTTGAGGTGGGAAAGCAAGGAGTGAGAGCAATACAGGTGGCACCGTTGCGAGGCTTTCCTTGTGCAGAAGAGGTCCAGCAGCATCTTTCAGTCCTGGCTCTTCGCGTGTGGGAGCAGAGTGCAATCAATCGTGCACAGAAAACTGGGCAGCCGGACGGCCTGGAGCAGGCATCAAGGATGTAATCAAATGCCCTTTGAGGTGGGAAACAAGGAGTGAGAGCAATTCAGGTGGCACTTTTGCGAAGCTTACCGTATGCAGAAGAGATCCAGCAGCATGTTTCAGTCCTGGCTCTTCGCCTGTGGCAGGAGAGTCCAATCATTCGTGCACTGAAACCTGGGCAGCTGGCCAGCCAGGAGCAGGCATCAAGGATGTATTCAAATGCACTTTGAGGTGGGAAAGCAAGGAGTGAGAGCAATACAGGTGGCACCGTTGCAAATCTTTCTGTGTGCAGAAGAGGTCCAGCAGCATCTTTCATTCCTGGCTCTTCGCCTGTGGCAGCAGTGTCCAATCATTCGTGCACTGAAAACTGGGCAGCCGGACGGGCTGGAGCAGGCATCAAGGATGTATTCAAATGCCCTTTCAGGTGGGAAAGCAAGGAGTGAGAGCAATACAGGTGGCACCGTTGCAAAGCTTACCATGTGCAGAAGAGGTCCAGCAGCACCTTTCATTCCTGGCCCTTTCCCTGTGGAAGCAGAGTGCAATCATTCGTGCACTGAAAACTGGGCAGCCGGACGGCCTGGAGCAGGCATCAAGGATGTATTCAAATGCCCTTTGAGGTGGGAAAGCAAGGAGTGAGAGCAATACAGGTGGCACCGTTGCGAGGCTTTCCTTGTGCAGAAGAGGTCCAGCAGCATCTTTCAGTCCTGGCTCTTCGCCTGTGGGAGCAGAGTCCAATCAATCGTGCACAGAAAACTGGGCAGCCGGACGGCCTGGAGCAGGCATCAAGGATGTAATTAAATGCCCTTTGAGGTGGGAAACAAGGAGTGAGAGCAATTCAGGTGGCACCGTTGCGAAGCTTACCGTATGCAGAAGAGATCCAGCAGCATGTTTCAGTCCTGGCTCTTCGCCTGTGGCAGGAGAGTCCAATCATTCGTGCACTGAAACCTGGGCGGCTGGCCAGCCAGGAGCAGGCATCAAGGATGTATTCAAATGCACTTTGAGGTGGGAAAGCAAGGAGTGAGAGCAATACAGGTGGCACCGTTGCAAATATTTCTCTGTGCAGAAGAGGTCCAGCAGCATCTTTCATTCCTGGCTCTTCGCCTGTGGCAGCAGTGTCCAATCATTCGTGCACTGAAAACTGGGCAGCCGGACGGCCTGGAGCAGGCATCAAGGATGTATTCAAATGCCCATTGAGGTGGGAAAGCAAGGAGTGAGAGCAATACAGGTGGCACCGTTCAAATCTTTCTGTGTGCAGAAGAGGTCCAGCAGCATCTTTCAGTCCTGGCTCTTCGCCTGTCGGAGCAGAGTCCAATCATTTGTGCCCTGAAACCAGAGCAGCTGGCCAGCCTGGAGCAGGCATCAAGGATGTATTCAAATGCATTTTGAGGTGGGAAAGCAAGGAGTGAGAGCAATACAGGTGGCACCGTTGCAAAGCTTACCATGTGCAGAAGAGGTCCAGCAGCACCTTTCATTCCTGGCCCTTTCCCTGTGGAAGCAGAGTGCAATCATTCGTGCACTGAAAACTGGGCAGCCGGACGGCCTGGAGCAGGCATCAAGGATGTATTCAAATGCACTTTGAGGTGGGAAAGCAAGGAGTGAGAGCAATACAGGTGGCACCGTTGCGAAGCTTACCATGTGCAGAAGAGGTCCAGCAGCATCTTTCATTCCTGGCAGTTTCCCTGTGGCAGCAGAGTGCAATCATTCGTGCCCTGAAAACTGGGCAGCCGGACGGCCTGGAGCAGGCATCAAGGATGTATTCAAATGCCCTTTGAGGTGGGAAAGCAAGGAGTGAGAGCAATACAGGTAGCACCGTTGCAAAGCTTACCGTATGCAGAAGAGATCCAGCAGCATGTTTAAGTCCTGGCTCTTCGCCTGTTTCAGGAGAGACCAATCATTCGTGCACTGAAAACTGGGCAGCCGGACGGCCTGGAGCAGGCATCAAGGATGTATTCAAATGCACTTTGAGGTGGGAAAGCAAGGAGTGAGAGCAATACAGATGGCACCGTTGCAAATCTTTCTGTGTGCAGAAGAGATCCAGCAGCATGTTTCAGCCCTGGCTGTTTGCCTGTGGCAGCAGAGTCCAATCATTCGTGCACTGAAAACAGGGCAACCGGACAGCCTGGAGCAGGCATCAGGGATGTATTCAAATGCACTTTGAGGTGGGAAAGCAAGGAGTGAGAGCAATACAGGTGGCACCGTTGCGAAGCTTGCCGTGTGCTGAAGAGATTCAGCAGCATGTTTCAGTAGTGGCTGTTTGCCTGTGGCAGTAGAGTCCAATCATTCGTGCACTGAAAACTGGGCAGCAGTCCAGCCTGGAGCAGGCATCAAGGATGTATTCAAATGCACTTTGAGGTGGGAAAGCAAGGAGTGAGAGCAATACAGGTGGCACCGTTGCAAAGCTTACCATGTGCAGAAGAGGTCCAGCAGCACCTTTCATTCCTGGCCTTTCCCTGTGGAAGCAGAGTGCAATCATTCGTGCACTGAAAACTGGGCAGCCGGACAGCCTGGAGCAGGCATCAAGGATGTATTCAAATGCACTTTGAGGTGGGAAAGCAAGGAGTGAGGGCAATACAGGTGGCACCGTTGCGAGGCTTTAATTGTGCAGAAGAGGTCCAGCAGCATCTTTCAGTCCTGGCTCTTCGCCTGTGGGAGCAGAGTCCAATCAATCGTGCTCAGAAAACTGGGCAGCCGGACGGCCTAGAGCAGGCATCAAGGATGTATTCAAATGCCCATTGAGGTGGGAAAGCAAGGAGTGAGAGCAATACAGGTGGCACCGTTGCAAAGCTTACCGTGTGCAGAACAGATCCAGCAGCATCTTTCAGTCCTGGCTCTTCGCCTGTGGGAGCAGAGTCCAATCATTCGTGCACTGAAAACTGGGCAGCCAGATGGCCTGGAGCAGGCATCAAGGATGTATTCAAATGCACTTTGAGGTGGGAAAGCAAGGAGTGAGAGCAATACAGGTAGCACCGTTGCAAAGCTTACCGTATGCAGAAGAGATCCAGCAACATGTTTCAGTCCTGGCTCTTCGCCTGTGGCAGGAGAGACCAATCATTCGTGCACTGAAAACTGGGCAGCCGGACGGCCTGGAGCAGGCATCAAGGATGTAATCAAATGCACTTTGAGGTGGGAAACAAGGCGTGAGACCAATTCAGGTGGCACCGTTGCGAAGCTTACCATGTGCACAAGAGGTCCGGCTGCACCTTTCATTCCTGGCCCTTTCCCATTGGAAGCAGAGTGCAATCATTCGTGCACTGAAAACTGAGCAGCCGGACGGCCTGGAGCAGGCATCAAGGATGTATTCAAATGCCCTTTGAGGTGGGAAAGCAAGGAGTGAGAGCAATACAGGTGGCACCGTTGCGAGGCTTACCTTGTGCATAAGAGGTCCAGCAGCATCTTTCAGTCCTGGCTCTTCGCCTGTCGGAGCAGAGTCCAATCATTTGTGCCCTGAAACCAGAGCAGCTGCCAAGCCTGGAGCAGGCATCAAGGATGTATTCAAATGCACTTTGAGGTGGGAAAGCAAGGAGTGAGAGCAATACAGGTGGCACCGTTGCGAAGCTTGCAGTGTGCAGAAGAGATTCAGCAGCATGTTTCAGTAGTGGCTGTTTGCCTGTGGCAGCAGAGTCCAATCATTCGTGCACTGAAAACTGGGCAACCGGACGGCCTGGAGCAGGCATCAGGGATGTATTCAAATGCACTTTGAGGTGGGAAAGCAAGGAGTGAGAGCAATACAGGTGGCACCGTTGCGAAGCTTGCCGTGTGTAGAACAGATCCAGCAGCATGTTTCAGCCCTGGCTGTTTGCCTGTGGCAGCAGAGTCCAATCATTCGTGCACTGAAAACTGGGCAACCGGACGGCCTGGAGCAGGCATCAAGGATGTATTCAAATGCCCTTTGAGGTGGGAAAGCAAGGAGTGAGAGCAATACAGATGGCACCGTTGCAAATCTTTCTGTGTGCAGAAGAGATCCAGCAGCATGTTTCAGCCCTGGCTGTTTGCCTGTGGCAGCAGAGTCCAATCATTCGTGCACTGAAAACAGGGCAACCGGACAGCCTGGAGCAGGCATCAGGGATGTATTCAAATGCACTTTGAGGTGGGAAAGCAAGGAGTGAGAGCAATACAGGTGGCACCGTTGCGAAGCTTGCCGTGTGCAGAAGAGATTCAGCAGCATGTTTCAGTAGTGGCTGTTTGCCTGTGGCAGTAGAGTCAAATCATTCGTGCACTGAAAACTGGGCAGCCGGACGGGCTGGAGCAGGCATCAAGGATGTATTCAAATGCCCTTTGAGGTGGGAAAGCAAGGAGTGAGAGCAATACAGGTGGCACCGTTGCAAGGCTTACCATGTGCAGAAGAGGTCCAGCAGCACCTTTCATTCCTGGCCCTTTCCCTGTGGAAGCAGAGTGCAATCATTCGTGCACTGAAAACTGGGCAGCCGGACGGCCTGGAGCAGGCATCAAGGATGTATTCAAATGCCCTTTGAGGTGGGAAAGCAAGGAGTGAGAGCAATACAGGTGGCACCGTTGCGAGGCTTTCCTTGTGCAGAAGAGGTCCAGCAGCATCTTTCAGTCCTGGCTCTTCGCCTGTGGGAGCAGAGTCCAATCAATCGTGCACAGAAAACTGGGCAGCCGGACGGCCTGGAGCAGGCATCAAGGATGTAATCAAATGCCCTTTGAGGTGGGAAACAAGGAGTGAGAGCAATACAGGTGGCACCGTTGCGAAGCTTACCTTATGCAGAAGAGATCCAGCAGCATGTTTCAGTCCTGGCTCTTCGCCTGTGGCAGGAGAGTCCAATCATTCGTGCACTGAAACCTGGGCAGCTGGCCAGCCAGGAGCAGGCATCAAGGATGTATTCAAATGCCCATTGAGGTGGGAAAGCAAGGAGTGAGAGCAATACAGGTGGCACCGTTGCAAATCTTTCTGTGTGCAGAAGAGGTCCAGCAGCATCTTTCAGTCCTGGCTCTTCGCCTGTCGGAGCAGAGTCCAATCATTTGTGCCCTGAAACCAGAGCAGCTGGCCAGCCTAGAGCAGGCATCAAGGATGTATTCAAATGCCCTTTGAGGTGGGAAAGCAAGGAGTGAGAGCAATACAGGTGGCACCGTTGCAAAGCTTACCATGTGCAGAAGAGGTCCAGCAGCACCTTTCATTCCTGGCCCTTTCCCTGTGGAAGCAGAGTGCAATCATACGTGCACTGAAAACTGGGCAGCCGGACGGCCTGGAGCAGGCATCAAGGATGTATTCAAATGCACTTTGAGGTGGGAAAGCAAGGAGTGAGAGCAATACAGGTGGCACCGTTGCGAAGCTTACCATGTGCAGAAGAGGTCCAGCAGCACCTTTCATTCCTGGCCCTTTCCCTGTGGCAGCAGAGTGCAATCATTCGTGCACTGAAAACTGGGCAGCCGGACGGCCTGGTGCAGGCATCATGGATGTATTCAAATGTACTTTGAGGTGGGAAAGCAAGGAGTGAGAGCAATACAGGTGGCACCGTTGCAAAGCTTACCGTATGCAGAAGAGATCCAGCAGCATGTTTCAGTCCTGGCTCTTCGCCTGTTTCAGGAGAGACCAATCATTCGTGCACTGAAAACTGGGCAGCCGGACGGCCTGGAGCAGGCATCAAGGATGTATTCAAATGCACTTTGAGGTGGGAAAGCAAGGAGTGAGAGCAATACAGGTGGCACCGTTGCAAATCTTTCTGTGTGCAGAAGAGATCCAGCAGCATGTTTCAGCCCTGGCTGTTTGCCTGTGGCAGCAGAGTCCAATCATTCGTGCACTGAAAACAGGGCAACCGGACAGCCTGGAGCAGGCATCAGGGATGTATTCAAATGCACTTTGAGGTGGGAAAGCAAGGAGTGAGAGCAATACAGGTGGCACCGTTGCGAAGCTTGCCGTGTGCAGAAGAGATTCAGCAGCATGTTTCAGTAGTGGCTGTTTGCCTGTGGCAGTAGAGTCCAATCATTCGTGCACTGAAAACTGGGCAGCCGGACGGGCTGGAGCAGGCATCAAGGATGTATTCAAATGCCCTTTGAGGTGGGAAAGCAAGGAGTGAGAGCAATACAGGTGGCACCGTTGCAAAGCTTACCATGTGCAGAAGAGGTCCAGCAGCACCTTTCATTCCTGGCCCTTTCCCTGTGGAAGCAGAGTGCAATCATTCGTGCACTGAAAACTGGGCAGCCGGACGGCCTGGAGCAGGCATCAAGGATGTATTCAAATGCCCTTTGAGGTGGGAAAGCAAGGAGTGAGAGCAATACAGGTGGCACCGTTGCGAGGCTTTCCTTGTGCAGAAGAGGTCCAGCAGCATCTTTCAGTCCTGGCTCTTCGCCTGTGGGAGCAGAGTCCAATCAATCGTGCACAGAAAACTGGGCAGCCGGACGGCCTGGAGCAGGCATCAAGGATGTAATCAAATGCCCTTTGAGGTGGGAAACAAGGAGTGAGAGCAATTCAGGTGGCACCGTTGCGAAGCTTACCATGTGCAGAAGAGGTCCAGCAGCACCTTTCATTCCTGGCAGTTTCCCTGTGGCAGCAGAGTGCAATCATTCGTGCACTGAAAACTGGGCAGCCGGACGGCCTGGGGCAGGCATCTAGGATGTATTCAAATGCACTTTGAGGTGGGAAAGCAAGGAGTGAGAGCAATACAGGTGGCACTGTTGCGAAGCTTACCATGTGGAGAAGAGATCCAGCAGCACCTTTCATTCCTGGCCCTTTCCCTGTGGAAGCAGAGAGCAATCATTCGTGCACTGTCAACTGGGCAGCCGGACGGCCTGGAGCAGGCATCAAGGATGTATTCAAATGCCCTTTGAGGTGGGAAAGCAAGGAGTGAGAGCAATACAGGTGGCACCGTTGCAAAACTTTCTGTGTGCAGAACAGATCCAGCAGCATCTTTCAGTCCTGGCTCTTCGCCTGTGGCAGCACAGTCCAATCATTCGTGCACAGAAAACTGGGCAGCCGGACGGCCTGGAGCCGGCATCATGGATGTATTCAAATGCCCTTTGAGGTGGGAAAGCAAGGACTGAGAGCAATACAGGTGGCACAGTTGCGAAGCTTGCCATGTGCAGAAGAGGTCCAGCAGCACCATTCAATCCTGGCCCTTTCCCTGAGGAAGCAGAGCGCAATCATTCGTGCCCTGAATACTGGGCAGCCGGATGGCCTGGAGCAGGCATCAAGGATGTATTCAAATGCACTTTGAGGTGGGAAAGCAAGGAGTGGGAGCAATACAGGTGGCACCGTTGCAAAACTTTCTGTGTGCAGAAGAGATCCAGCAGAATGTTTCAGCCCTGGCTGTTTGCCTGTGGCAGCAGAGTCCAATCATTCGTGCACTGAAAACTTGGCAACCGGACGGCCTCGAGCAGGCATCAAGGATGTATTCAAATGCCCTTTGAGGTGGGAAAGCAAGGAGTGAGAGCAATACAGGTGGCACCGTTGCGAAGCTTATCATGTACAGAAGAGATCCAGCAGCATGTTTCAGTCCTGGCTCTTCGCCTGTGGCAGGAGAGTGCAATCATTCGTGCACTGGAACCTGTGCAGCTGGCCAGCCAGGAGCAGGCATCAAGGATGTATTCAAATGCCCTTTGAGGTGGGAAAGCAAGGAGTGAGAGCAATACAGGTGGCACCGTTGCAAATCTTTCTGTGTACAGAAGAGGTCCAGCAGCATCTTTCATTCCTGGCTCTTCGCCTGTGGCAACAGTGTCCAATCATTCGTGCACTGAAAACTGGGCAGCCGGACGGCCTGGAGCAGGCATCAAGGATGTATTCAAATGCCCATTGAGGTGGGAAAGCAAGGAGTGAGAGCAATACAGGTGGCACCGTTGCAAATCTTTCTGTGTGCAGAAGAGGTCCAGCAGCATCTTTCAGTCCTGGCTCTTCGCCTGTCGGAGCAGAGTCCAATCATTTGTGCCCTGAAACCAGAGCAGCTGCCCAGCCTGGAGCAGGCATCAAGGATGTATTCAAATGCACTTTGAGGTGGGAAAGCAAGGAGTGAGAGCAATACAGGTGGCACCGTTGCGAAGCTTACCATGTGCAGAAGAGGTCCAGCAGCACCTTTCATTCCTGGCCCTTTCCCTGTGGCTGCAGAGTGCAACCATTCGTGCACTGAAAACTGGGCAGCCGGACGACCTGGAGCAGGCATCATGGATGTATTCAAATGCACTTTGAGGTGGGAAAGCAAGGTGTGAGAGCAATACAGGTGGCCCTGCTGCGAAGCTTACCATGTGGAGAAGAGATCCAGCAGCACCTTTCATTCCTGGCCCTTTCCCTGTGGAAGCAGAGTGCAATCATTCTTGCACTGAAAACTGGGCAGCCGGACGGCCTGGAGCAGGCATCAAGGATGTATTCAAATGCCCTTTGAGGTGGGAAAGCAAGGAGTGAGAGCAATACAGGTGGCACCGTTGCAAAGCTTACCGTGTGCAGAATAGATCCAGAAGCATCTTTCAGTCCTGGCTCTTCGCCTGTGGCAGCACAGTCCAATCATTCGTGCACAGAAAACTGGGCAGCCGGACGGCCTGGAGCAGGCATCAAGGATGTATTCAAATGCCCTTTGAGGTGGGAAAGCAAGGAGTGAGAGCAATACAGGTGGCACCGTTGCGAGGCTTACCTTGTGCAGAAGAGATTCAGCAGCATGTTTCAGTAGTGGCTGTTTGCCTGTGGCAGTAGAGTCCAATCATTCGTGCACTGAAAACTGGGCAGCCGGACGGGCTGGAGCAGGCATCAAGGATGTATTCAAATGCACTTTGAGGTGGGAAAGCGAGGAGTGAGAGCAATACAGGTGGCACCGTTGCAAAGCTTACCATGTGCAGAAGAGGTCCAGCAGCACCTTTCATTCCTGGCCCTTTCCCTGTGGAAGCAGAGTGCAATCGTTCGTGCACTGAAAACTGGGCAGCCGGACGGCCTGGAGCAGGCATCAAGGATGTATTCAAATGCCCTTTGAGGTGGGAAAGCAAGGAGTGAGAGCAATACAGGTGGCACCGTTGCGAGGCTTTCCTTGTGCAGAAGAGGTCCAGCAGCATCTTTCAGTCCTGGCTCTTCGCCTGTGGGAGCAGAGTCCAATCAATCGTGCACAGAAAACTGGGCAGCCGGACGGCCTGGAGCAGGCATCAAGGATGTAATCAAATGCCCTTTGAGGTGGGAAACAAGGAGTGAGAGCAATTCAGGTGGCACCGTTGCGAAGCTTACCGTATGCAGAAGAGATCCAGCAGCATGTTTCAGTCCTGGCTCTTCGCCTGTGGCAGGAGAGTCCAATCATTCGTGCACTGAAACCTGGGCAGCTGGCCAGCCAGGAGCAGGCATCAAGGATGTATTCAAATGCACTTTGAGGTGGGAAAGCAAGGAGTGAGAGCAATACAGGTGGCACCGTTGCAAATCTTTCTGTGTGCAGAAGAGGTCCAGCAGCATCTTTCATTCCTGGCTCATCGCCTGTGGCAGCAGTGTCCAATCATTCGTGCACTGAAAACTGGGCAGCCGGACGGCCTGGAGAAGGCATGAAGGATGTATTCAAATGCCCTTTGAGGTGGGAAAGCAAGGAGTGAGAGCAATACAGGTGGCACCGTTGCAAAGCTTACCATGTGCAGAAGAGGTCCAGCAGCACCTTTCATTCCTGGCCCTTTCCCTGTGGAAGCAGAGTGCAATCATACGTGCACGGAAAACTGGGCAGCCGGACGGCCTGGAGCAGGCATCAAGGATGTATTCAAATGCACTTTGAGGTGGGAAAGCAAGGAGTGAGAGCAATACAGGTGGCACCGTTGCGAAGCTTACCATGTGCAGAAGAGGTCCAGCAGCACCTTTCATTCCTGGCCCTTTCCCTGTGGCAGCAGAGTGCAATCATTCGTGCACTGAAAACTGGGCAGCCGGACGGCCTGGTGCAGGCATCATGGATGTATTCAAATGTACTTTGAGGTGGGAAAGCAAGGAGTGAGAGCAATACAGGTAGCACCGTTGCAAAGCTTACCGTATGCAGAAGAGATCCAGCAGCATGTTTCAGTCCTGGCTGTTTGCCTGTGGCAGCAGAGTCCAATCATTCGTGCACTGAAAACAGGGCAACCGGACAGCCTGGAGCAGGCATCAGGGATGTATTCAAATGCACTTTGAGGTGGGAAAGCAAGGAGTGAGAGCAATACAGGTGGCACCGTTGCGAAGCTTGCCGTGTGCAGAAGAGATTCAGCAGCATGTTTCAGTAGTGGCTGTTTGCCTGTGGCAGTAGAGTCAAATCATTCGTGCACTGAAAACTGGGCAGCCGGACGGGCTGGAGCAGGCATCAAGGATGTATTGAAATGCCCTTTGAGGTGGGAAACAAGGAGTGAGAGCAATTCAGGTGGCACCGTTGCGAAGCTTACCGTATGCAGAAGAGATCCAGCAGCATGTTTCAGTCCTGGCTCTTCGCCTGTGGGAGCAGAGTCCAATCAATCGTGCACAGAAAACTGGGCAGCCGGACGGCCTGGAGCAGGCATCAAGGATGTAATTAAATGCCCTTTGAGGTGGGAAACAAGGAGTGAGAGCAATTCAGGTGGCACCGTTGCGAAGCTTACCGTATGCAGAAGAGATCCAGCAGCATGTTTCAGTCCTGGCTCTTCGCCTGTGGCAGGAGTGTCCAATCATTCGTGCACTGAAACCTGGGCGGCTGGCCAGCCAGGAGCAGGCATCAAGGATGTATTCAAATGCACTTTGAGGTGGGAAAGCAAGGAGTGAGAGCAATACAGGTGGCACCGTTGCAAATCTTTCTGTGTGCAGAAGAGGTCCAGCAGCATCTTTCATTCCTGGCTCTTCGCCTGTGGCAGCAGTGTCCAATCATTCGTGCACTGAAAACTGGGCAGCCGGACGGCCTGGAGCAGGCATCAAGGATGTATTCAAATGCCCATTGAGGTGGGAAAGCAAGGAGTGAGAGCAATACAGGTGGCACCGTTGCAAATCTTTCTGTGTGCAGAAGAGGTCCAGCAGCATCTTTCAGTCCTGACTCTTCGCCTGTCGGAGCAGAGTCCAATCATTTGTGCCCTGAAACCAGAGCAGCTGGCCAGCCTAGAGCAGGCATCAAGGATGTATTCAAATGCCCTTTGAGGTGGGAAAGCAAGGAGTGAGAGCAATACAGGTGGCACCGTTGCAAAGCTTACCATGTGCAGAAGAGGTCCAGCAGCACCTTTCATTCCTGGCCCTTTCCCTGCGGAAGCAGAGTGCAATCATACGTGCAATGAAAACTGGGCAGCCGGACGGCCTGGAGCAGGCATCAAGGATGTATTGAAATGCACTTTGAGGTGGGAAAGCAAGGAGTGAGAGCAATACAGGTGGCACCGTTGCGAAGCTTACCATGTGCAGAAGAGGTCCAGCAGCACCTTTCATTCCTGGCCCTTTCCCTGTGGCAGCAGAGTGCAATCATTCGTGCACTGAAAACTGGGCAGCCGGACGGCATGGTGCAGGCATCATGGATGTATTCAAATGTACTTTGAGGTGGGAAAGCAAGGAGTGAGAGCAATACAGGTAACACCGTTGCAAAGCTTACCGTATGCAGAAGAGATCCAGCAGCATGTTTCAGTCCTGGCTCTTCGCCTGTTTCAGGAGAGACCAATCATTCGTGCACTGAAAACTGGGCAGCCGTACGGCCTGGAGAAGGCATCAAGGATGTATTAAAATGCACTTTGAGGTGGGAAAGCAAGGAGTGAGAGCAATACAGGTGGCACCGTTGCAAATCTTTCTGTGTGCAGAAGAGATCCAGCAGCATGTTTCAGCCCTGGCTGTTTGCCTGTGGCAGCAGAGTCCAATCATTCGTGCACTGAAAACAGGGCAACCGGACAGCCTGGAGCAGGCATCAGGGATGTATTCAAATGCACTTTGAGGTGGGAAAGCAAGGAGTGAGAGCAATACAGGTAGCACCGTTGCAAAGCTTAACGTATGCAGAAGAGATCCAGCAACATGTTTCAGTCCTGGCTCTTCGCCTGTGGCAGGAGAGACCAATCATTCGTGCACTGAAAACTGGGCAGCCGGACGGCCTGGAGCAGGCATCAAGGATGTATTCAAATGCACTTTGAGGTGGGAAAGCAAGGAGTGAGAGCAATACAGGTGGCACCGTTGCGAGGCTTTAATTGTGCAGAAGAGGTCCAGCAGCATCTTTCAGTCCTGGCTCTTCGCCTGTGGGAGCAGAGTCCAATCAATCGTGCTCAGAAAACTGGGCAGCCGGACGGCCTAGAGCAGGCATCAAGGATGTATTCAAATGCCCATTGAGGTGGGAAAGCAAGGAGTGAGAGCAATACAGGTGGCACCGTTGCAAAGCTTACCGTGTGCAGAACAGATCCAGCAGCATCTTTCAGTCCTGGCTCTTCGCCTGTGGGAGCAGAGTCCAATCATTCGTGCACTGAAAACTGGGCAGCCGGATGGCCTGGAGCAGGCATCAAGGATGTATTCAAATGCCCTTTGAGGTGGGAAAGCAAGGAGTGAGAGCAATACAGGTAGCACCGTTGCAAAGCTTAACGTATGCAGAAGAGATCCAGCAACATGTTTCAGTCCTGGCTCTTCGCCTGTGGCAGGAGAGACCAATCATTCGTGCACTGAAAACTGGGCAGCCGGACGGCCTGGAGCAGGCATCAAGGATGTAATCAAATGCACTTTGAGGTGGGAAACAAGGCGTGAGACCAATTCAGGTGGCACCGTTGCGAAGCTTACCATGTGCACAAGAGGTCCGGCTGCACCTTTCATTCCTGGCCCTTTCCCTGTGGAAGCAGAGTGCAATCATTCGTGCACTGAAAACTGAGCAGCCGGACGGCCTGGAGCAGGCATCAAGGATGTATTCAAATGCCCTTTGAGGTGGGAAAGCAAGGAGTGAGAGCAATACAGGTGGCACCGTTGCGAGGCTTACCTTGTGCATAAGAGGTCCAGCAGCATCTTTCAGTCCTGGCTCTTCGCCTGTCGGAGCAGAGTCCAATCATTTGTGCCCTGAAACCAGAGCAGCTGCCAAGCCTGGAGCAGGCATCAAGGATGTATTCAAATGCACTTTGAGGTGGGAAAGCAAGGAGTGAGAGCAATACAGGTGGCACCGTTGCGAAGCTTGCAGTGTGCAGAAGAGATTCAGCAGCATGTTTCAGTAGTGGCTGTTTGCCTGTGGCAGCAGAGTCCAATCATTCGTGCACTGAAAACTGGGCAACCGGACGGCCTGGAGCAGGCATCAGGGATGTATTCAAATGCACTTTGAGGTGGGAAAGCAAGGAGGGAGAGCAATACAGGTGGCACCGTTGCGAAGCTTGCCGTGTGTAGAACAGATCCAGCAGCATGTTTCAGCCCTGGCTGTTTGCCTGTGGCAGCAGAGTCCAATCATTCGTGCACTGAAAACTGGGCAACCGGACGGCCTGGAGCAGGCATCAGGGATGTATTCAAATGCACTTTGAGGTGGGAAAGCAAGGAGTGAGAGCAATACAGGTGGCACCGTTGCAAAGCTTACCATGTGCAGAAGAGGTCCAGCAGCACCTTTCATTCCTAGCCCTTTCCCTGTGGAAGCAGAGTGCAATCATTCGTGCACTGAAAACTGGGCAGCCGGACGGCCTGGAGCAGGCATCAAGGATGTATTCAAATGCCCTTTGAGGTGGGAAAGCAAGGAGTGAGAGCAATACAGGTGGCACCGTTCAAATCTTTCTGTGTGCAGAAGAGGTCCAGCAGCATCTTTCAGTCCTGGCTCTTCGCCTGTCGGAGCAGAGTCCAATCATTTGTGCCCTGAAACCAGAGCAGCTGGCCAGCCTGGAGCAGGCATCAAGGATGTATTCAAATGCATTTTGAGGTGGGAAAGCAAGGAGTGAGAGCAATACAGGTGGCACCATTGCAAAGCTTACCATGTGCAGAAGAGGTCCAGCAGCACCTTTCATTCCTGGCCCTTTCCCTGTGGAAGCAGAGTGCAATCATTCGTGCACTGAAAACTGGGCAGCCGGACGGCCTGGAGCAGGCATCAAGGATGTATTCAAATGCCCTTTGAGGTGGGAAAGCAAGGAGTGAGAGCAATACAGGTAGCACCGTTGCAAAGCTTACCGTATGCAGAAGAGATCCAGCAGCATGTTTCAGTCCTGGCTCTTCGCCTGTTTCAGGAGAGACCAATCATTCGTGCACTGAAAACAGGGCAACCGGACAGCCTGGAGCAGGCATCAAGGATGTATTCAAATGCACTTTGAGGTGGGAAAGCAAGGAGTGAGAGCAATACAGGTGGCACCGTTGCGAGTCTTTAATTGTGCAGAAGAGGTCCAGCAGCATCTTTCAGTCCTGGCTCTTCGCCTGTGGGAGCAGAGTCCAATCAATCGTGCTCAGAAAACTGGGCAGCCGGACGGCCTGGAGCAGGCATCAAGGATGTATTCAAATGCCCATTGAGGTGGGAAAGCAAGGAGTGAGAGCAATACAGGTGGCACCGTTGCAAAGCTTACCGTGTGCAGAACAGATCCAGCAGCATCTTTCAGTCCTGGCTCTTCGCCTGTGGGAGCAGAGTCCAATCATTCGTGCACTGAAAACTGGGCAGCCGGATGGCCTGGAGCAGGCATCAAGGATGTATTCAAATGCCCTTTGAGGTGGGAAAGCAAGGAGTGAGAGCAATACAGGTAGCACCGTTGCAAAGCCTACCGTATGCAGAAGAGATCCAGCAACATGTTTCAGTCCTGGCTCTTCGCCTGTGGCAGGAGAGACCAATCATTCGTGCACTGAAAACTGGGCAGCCGGACGGCCTGGAGCAGGCATCAAGGATGTAATCAAATGCACTTTGAGGTGGGAAACAAGGCGTGAGACCAATTCAGGTGGCACCGTTGCGAAGCTTACCATGTGCACAAGAGGTCCGGCTGCACCTTTCATTCCTGGCCCTTTCCCTGTGGAAGCAGAGTGCAATCATTCGTGCACTGAAAACTGAGCAGCCGGACGGCCTGGAGCAGGCATCAAGGATGTATTCAAATGCCCTTTGAGGTGGGAAAGCAAGGAGTGAGAGCAATACAGGTGGCACCGTTGCGAGGCTTACCTTGTGCATAAGAGGTCCAGCAGCATCTTTCAGTCCTGGCTCTTCGCCTGTCGGAGCAGAGTCCAATCATTTGTGCCCTGAAACCAGAGCAGCTGCCAAGCCTGGAGCAGGCATCAAGGATGTATTCAAATGCACTTTGAGGTGGGAAAGCAAGGAGTGAGAGCAATACAGGTGGCACCGTTGCGAAGCTTGCAGTGTGCAGAAGAGATTCAGCAGCATGTTTCAGTAGTGGCTGTTTGCCTTTGGCAGCAGAGTCCAATCATTCGTGCACTGAAAACTGGGCAACCGGACGGCCTGGAGCAGGCATCAGGGATGTATTCAAATGCACTTTGAGGTGGGAAAGCAAGGAGTGAGAGCAATACAGGTGGCACCGTTGCGAAGCTTGCCGTGTGTAGAACAGATCCAGCAGCATGTTTCAGCCCTGGCTGTATGCCTGTGGCAGCAGAGTCCAATCATTCGTGCACTGAAAACTGGGCAGCCGGACGGCCTGGAGCAGGCATCAGGGATGTATTCAAATGCACTTTGAGGTGGGAAAGCAAGGAGTGAGTGCAATACAGGTGGCACCGTTGCAAAGCTTACCATGTGCAGAAGAGGTCCAGCAGCACCTTTCATTCCTGGCCCTTTCCCTGTGGAAGCAGAGTGCAATCATTCGTGCACTGAAAACTGGGCAGCCGGACGGCCTGGAGCAGGCATCAAGGATGTATTCAAATGCCCTTTGAGGTGGGAAAGCAAGGAGTGAGAGCAATACAGGTGGCACCGTTCAAATCTTTCTGTGTGCAGAAGAGGTCCAGCAGCATCTTTCAGTCCTGGCTCTTCGCCTGTCGGAGCAGAGTCCAATCATTTGTGCCCTGAAACCAGAGCAGCTGGCCAGCCTGGAGCAGGCATCAAGGATGTATTCAAATGCATTTTGAGGTGGGAAAGCAAGGAGTGAGAGCAATACAGGTGGCACCATTGCAAAGCTTACCATGTGCAGAAGAGGTCCAGCAGCACCTTTCATTCCTGGCCCTTTCCCTGTGGAAGCAGAGTGCAATCATTCGTGCACTGAAAACTGGGCAGCCGGACGGCCTGGAGCAGGCATCAAGGATGTATTCAAATGCACTTTGAGGTGGGAAAGCAAGGAGTGAGAGCAATACAGGTGGCACCGTTGCGAAGCTTACCATGTGCAGAAGAGGTCCAGCAGCATCTTTCATTCCTGGCAGTTTCCCTGTGGCAGCAGAGTGCAATCATTCGTGCCCTGAAAACTGGGCAGCCGGACGGCCTGGAGCAGGCATCAAGGATGTATTCAAATGCCCTTTGAGGTGGGAAAGCAAGGAGTGAGAGCAATACAGGTAGCACCGTTGCAAAGCTTACCGTATGCAGAAGAGATCCAGCAGCATGTTTCAGTCCTGGCTCTTCGCCTGTTTCAGGAGAGACCAATCATTCGTGCACTGAAAACAGGGCAACCGGACAGCCTGGAGCAGGCATCAAGGATGTATTCAAATGCACTTTGAGGTGGGAAAGCAAGGAGTGAGAGCAATACAGGTGGCACCGTTGCGAGTCTTTAATTGTGCAGAAGAGGTCCAGCAGCATCTTTCAGTCCTGGCTCTTCGCCTGTGGGAGCAGAGTCCAATCAATCGTGCTCAGAAAACTGGGCAGCCGGACGGCCTAGAGCAGGCATCAAGGATGTATTCAAATGCCCATTGAGGTGGGAAAGCAAGGAGTGAGAGCAATACAGGTGGCACCGTTGCAAAGCCTACCGTGTGCAGAACAGATCCAGCAGCATCTTTCAGTCCTGGCTCTTCGCCTGTGGGAGCAGAGTCCAATCATTCGTGCACTGAAAACTGGGCAGCCGGATGGCCTGGAGCAGGCATCAAGGATGTATTCAAATGCCCTTTGAGGTGGGAAAGCAAGGAGTGAGAGCAGTACAGGTAGCACCGTTGCAAAGCTTACCGTATGCAGAAGAGATCCAGCAACATGTTTCAGTCCTGGCTCTTCGCCTGTGGCAGGAGAGACCAATCATTCGTGCACTGAAAACTGGGCAGCCGGACGGCCTGGAGCAGGCATCAAGGATGTAATCAAATGCACTTTGAGGTGGGAAACAAGGCGTGAGACCAATTCAGGTGGCACCGTTGCGAAGCTTACCATGTGCACAAGAGGTCCGGCTGCACCTTTCATTCCTGGCCCTTTCCCTGTGGAAGCAGAGTGCAATCATTCGTGCACTGAAAACTGAGCAGCCGGACGGCCTGGAGCAGGCATCAAGGATGTATTCAAATGCCCTTTGAGGTGGGAAAGCAAGGAGTGAGAGCAATACAGGTGGCACCGTTGCGAGGCTTACCTTGTGCATAAGAGGTCCAGCAGCATCTTTCAGTCCTGGCTCTTCGCCTGTCGGAGCAGAGTCCAATCATTTGTGCCCTGAAACCAGAGCAGCTGCCAAGCCTGGAGCAGGCATCAAGGATGTATTCAAATGCACTTTGAGGTGGGAAAGCAAGGAGTGAGAGCAATACAGGTGGCACCGTTGCGAAGCTTGCAGTGTGCAGAAGAGATTCAGCAGCATGTTTCAGTAGTGGCTGTTTGCCTTTGGCAGCAGAGTCCAATCATTCGTGCACTGAAAACTGGGCAACCGGACGGCCTGGAGCAGGCATCAGGGATGTATTCAAATGCCCTTTGAGGTGGGAAAGCAAGGAGTGAGAGCAATACAGGTGGCACCGTTGCAAGGCTTACCATGTGCAGAAGAGGTCCAGCAGCACCTTTCATTCCTGGCCCTTTCCCTGTGGAAGCAGAGTGCAATCATTCGTGCACTGAAAACTGGGCAGCCGGACGGCCTGGAGCAGGCATCAAGGATGTATTCAAATGCCCTTTGAGGTGGGAAAGCAAGGAGTGAGAGCAATACAGGTGGCACCGTTGCGAGGCTTTCCTTGTGCAGAAGAGGTCCAGCAGCATCTTTCAGTCCTGGCTCTTCGCCTGTGGGAGCAGAGTCCAATCAATCGTGCACAGAAAACTGGGCAGCCGGACGGCCTGGAGCAGGCATCAAGGATGTAATCAAATGCCCTTTGAGGTGGGAAACAAGGAGTGAGAGCAATACAGGTGGCACCGTTGCGAAGCTTACCGTATGCAGAAGAGATCCAGCAGCATGTTTCAGTCCTGGCTCTTCGCCTGTGGCAGGAGAGTCCAATCATTCGTGCACTGAAACCTGGGCAGCTGGCCAGCCAGGAGCAGGCATCAAGGATGTATTCAAATGCCCTTTGAGGTGGGAAAGCAAGGAGTGAGAGCAATACAGGTGGCACCGTTGCGAGGCTTACCTTGTGCATAAGAGGTCCAGCAGCATCTTTCAGTCCTGGCTCTTCGCCTGTCGGAGCAGAGTCCAATCATTTGTGCCCTGAAACCAGAGCAGCTGCCAAGCCTGGAGCAGGCATCAAGGATGTATTCAAATGCACTTTGAGGTGGGAAAGCAAGGAGTGAGAGCAATACAGGTGGCACCGTTGCGAAGCTTGCAGTGTGCAGAAGAGATTCAGCAGCATGTTTCAGTAGTGGCTGTTTGCCATTGGCAGCAGAGTCCAATCATTCGTGCACTGAAAACTGGGCAACCGGACAGCCTGGAGCAGGCATCAGGGATGTATTCAAATGCACTTTGAGGTGGGAAAGCAAGGAGTGAGAGCAATACAGGTGGCACCGTTGCGAAGCTTGCCGTGTGTAGAACAGATCCAGCAGCATGTTTCAGCCCTGGCTGTTTGCCTGTGGCAGCAGAGTCCAATCATTCGTGCACTGAAAACTGGGCAACCGGACGGCCTGGAGCAGGCATCAGGGATGTATTCAAATGCACTTTGAGGTGGGAAAGCAAGGAGTGAGAGCAATACAGGTGGCACCGTTGCAAAGCTTACCATGTGCAGAAGAGGTCCAGCAGCACCTTTCATTCCTGGCCCTTTCCCTGTGGAAGCAGAGTGCAATCATTCGTGCACTGAAAACTGGGCAGCCGGACGGCCTGGAGCAGGCATCAAGGATGTATTCAAATGCCCTTTGAGGTGGGAAAGCAAGGAGTGAGAGCAATACAGGTGGCACCGTTCAAATCTTTCTGTGTGCAGAAGAGGTCCAGCAGCATCTTTCAGTCCTGGCTCTTCGCCTGTCGGAGCAGAGTCCAATCATTTGTGCCCTGAAACCAGAGCAGCTGGCCAGCCTGGAGCAGGCATCAAGGATGTATTCAAATGCATTTTGAGGTGGGAAAGCAAGGAGTGAGAGCAATACAGGTGGCACCATTGCAAAGCTTACCATGTGCAGAAGAGGTCCAGCAGCACCTTTCATTCCTGGCCCTTTCCCTGTGGAAGCAGAGTGCAATCATTCGTGCACTGAAAACTGGGCAGCCGGACGGCCTGGAGCAGGCATCAAGGATGTATTCAAATGCACTTTGAGGTGGGAAAGCAAGGAGTGAGAGCAATACAGGTGGCACCGTTGCGAAGCTTACCATGTGCAGAAGAGGTCCAGCAGCATCTTTCATTCCTGGCAGTTTCCCTGTGGCAGCAGAGTGCAATCATTCGTGCCCTGAAAACTGGGCAGCCGGACGGCCTGGAGCAGGCATCAAGGATGTATTCAAATGCCCTTTGAGGTGGGAAAGCAAGGAGTGAGAGCAATACAGGTAGCACCGTTGCAAAGCTTACCGTATGCAGAAGAGATCCAGCAGCATGTTTCAGTCCTGGCTCTTCGCCTGTTTCAGGAGAGACCAATCATTCGTGCACTGAAAACAGGGCAACCGGACAGCCTGGAGCAGGCATCAAGGATGTATTCAAATGCACTTTGAGGTGGGAAAGCAAGGAGTGAGAGCAATACAGGTGGCACCGTTGCGAGTCTTTAATTGTGCAGAAGAGGTCCAGCAGCATCTTTCAGTCCTGGCTCTTCGCCTGTGGGAGCAGAGTCCAATCAATCGTGCTCAGAAAACTGGGCAGCCGGACGGCCTAGAGCAGGCATCAAGGATGTATTCAAATGCCCATTGAGGTGGGAAAGCAAGGAGTGAGAGCAATACAGGTGGCACCGTTGCAAAGCCTACCGTGTGCAGAACAGATCCAGCAGCATCTTTCAGTCCTGGCTCTTCGCCTGTGGGAGCAGAGTCCAATCATTCGTGCACTGAAAACTGGGCAGCCGGATGGCCTGGAGCAGGCATCAAGGATGTATTCAAATGCCCTTTGAGGTGGGAAAGCAAGGAGTGAGAGCAGTACAGGTAGCACCGTTGCAAAGCTTACCGTATGCAGAAGAGATCCAGCAACATGTTTCAGTCCTGGCTCTTCGCCTGTGGCAGGAGAGACCAATCATTCGTGCACTGAAAACTGGGCAGCCGGACGGCCTGGAGCAGGCATCAAGGATGTAATCAAATGCACTTTGAGGTGGGAAACAAGGCGTGAGACCAATTCAGGTGGCACCGTTGCGAAGCTTACCATGTGCACAAGAGGTCCGGCTGCACCTTTCATTCCTGGCCCTTTCCCTGTGGAAGCAGAGTGCAATCATTCGTGCACTGAAAACTGAGCAGCCGGACGGCCTGGAGCAGGCATCAAGGATGTATTCAAATGCCCTTTGAGGTGGGAAAGCAAGGAGTGAGAGCAATACAGGTGGCACCGTTGCGAGGCTTACCTTGTGCATAAGAGGTCCAGCAGCATCTTTCAGTCCTGGCTCTTCGCCTGTCGGAGCAGAGTCCAATCATTTGTGCCCTGAAACCAGAGCAGCTGCCAAGCCTGGAGCAGGCATCAAGGATGTATTCAAATGCACTTTGAGGTGGGAAAGCAAGGAGTGAGAGCAATACAGGTGGCACCGTTGCGAAGCTTGCAGTGTGCAGAAGAGATTCAGCAGCATGTTTCAGTAGTGGCTGTTTGCCTTTGGCAGCAGAGTCCAATCATTCGTGCACTGAAAACTGGGCAACCGGACGGCCTGGAGCAGGCATCAGGGATGTATTCAAATGCCCTTTGAGGTGGGAAAGCAAGGAGTGAGAGCAATACAGGTGGCACCGTTGCAAGGCTTACCATGTGCAGAAGAGGTCCAGCAGCACCTTTCATTCCTGGCCCTTTCCCTGTGGAAGCAGAGTGCAATCATTCGTGCACTGAAAACTGGGCAGCCGGACGGCCTGGAGCAGGCATCAAGGATGTATTCAAATGCCCTTTGAGGTGGGAAAGCAAGGAGTGAGAGCAATACAGGTAGCACCGTTGCGAGGCTTTCCTTGTGCAGAAGAGGTCCAGCAGCATCTTTCAGTCCTGGCTCTTCGCCTGTGGGAGCAGAGTCCAATCAATCGTGCACAGAAAACTGGGCAGCCGGACGGCCTGGAGCAGGCATCAAGGATGTAATCAAATGCCCTTTGAGGTGGGAAACAAGGAGTGAGAGCAATACAGGTGGCACCGTTGCGAAGCTTACCGTATGCAGAAGAGATCCAGCAGCATGTTTCAGTCCTGGCTCTTCGCCTGTGGCAGGAGAGTCCAATCATTCGTGCACTGAAACCTGGGCAGCTGGCCAGCCAGGAGCAGGCATCAAGGATGTATTCAAATGCCCATTGAGGTGGGAAAGCAAGGAGTGAGAGCAATACAGGTGGCACCGTTGCAAATCTTTCTGTGTGCAGAAGAGGTCCAGCAGCATCTTTCAGTCCTGGCTCTTCGCCTGTCGGAGCAGAGTCCAATCATTTGTGCCCTGAAACCAGAGCAGCTGGCCAGCCTAGAGCAGGCATCAAGGATGTATTCAAATGCCCTTTGAGGTGGGAAAGCAAGGAGTGAGAGCAATACAGGTGGCACCGTTGCAAAGCTTACCATGTGCAGAAGAGGTCCAGCAGCACCTTTCATTCCTGGCCCTTTCCCTGTGGAAGCAGAGTGCAATCATACGTGCACTGAAAACTGGGCAGCCGGACGGCCTGGAGCAGGCATCAAGGATGTATTCAAATGCACTTTGAGGTGGGAAAGCAAGGAGTGAGAGCAATACAGGTGGCACCGTTGCGAAGCTTACCATGTGCAGAAGAGGTCCAGCAGCACCTTTCATTCCTGGCCCTTTCCCTGTGGCAGCAGAGTGCAATCATTCGTGCACTGAAAACTGGGCAGCCGGACGGCATGGTGCAGGCATCATGGATGTATTCAAATGTACTTTGAGGTGGGAAAGCAAGGAGTGAGAGCAATACAGGTAGCACCGTTGCAAAGCTTACCGTATGCAGAAGAGATCCAGCAGCATGTTTCAGTCCTGGCTCTTCGCCTGTTTCAGGAGAGACCAATCATTCGTGCACTGAAAACTGGGCAGCCGGACGGCCTGGAGCAGGCATCAAGGATGTATTCAAATGCACTTTGAGGTGGGAAAGCAAGGAGTGAGAGCAATACAGGTGGCACCGTTGCAAATCTTTCTGTGTGCAGAAGAGATCCAGCAGCATGTTTCAGCCCTGGCTGTTTGCCTGTGGCAGCAGAGTCCAATCATTCGTGCACTGAAAACAGGGCAACCGGACAGCCTGGAGCAGGCATCAGGGATGTATTCAAATGCACTTTGAGGTGGGAAAGCAAGGAGTGAGAGCAATACAGGTGGCAACGTTGCGAAGCTTGCCGTGTGCAGAAGAGATTCAGCAGCATGTTTCAGTAGTGGCTGTTTGCCTGTGGCAGTAGAGTCCAATCATTCGTGCACTGAAAACTGGGCAGCAGTCCAGCCTGGAGCAGGCATCAAGGATGTATTCAAATGCACTTTGAGGTGGGAAAGCAAGGAGTGAGAGCAATACAGGTGGCACCGTTGCAAAGCTTACCATGTGCAGAAGAGGTCCAGCAGCACCTTTCATTCCTGGCCTTTCCCTGTGGAAGCAGAGTGCAATCATTCGTGCACTGAAAACTGGGCAGCTGGACGGCCTGGAGCAGTCATCAAGGATGTATTCAAATGCACTTTGAGGTGGGAAAGCAAGGAGTGAGAGCAATACAGGTGGCACCGTTGCAAAGCTTACCATGTGCAGAAGAGGTCCAGCAGCACCTTTCATTCCTGGCAGTTTCCCTGTGGCAGCAGAGTGCAATCATTCGTGCACTGAAAACTGGGCAGCCGGACGGCCTGGGGCAGGCATCTAGGATGTATTCAAATGCACTTTGAGGTCGGAAAGCAAGGAGTGAGAGCAATACAGGTGGCACTGTTGCGAAGCTTACCATGTGGAGAAGAGATCCAGCAGCACCTTTCATTCCTGGCCCTTTCCCTGTGGAAGCAGAGAGCAATCATTCGTGCACTGTCAACTGGGCAGCCGGACGGCCTGGAGCAGGCATCAAGGATGTATTCAAATGCCCTTTGAGGTGGGAAAGCAAGGAGTGAGAGCAATACAGGTGGCACCGTTGCAAAACTTTCTGTGTGCAGAACAGATCCAGCAGCATCTTTCAGTCCTGGCTCTTCGCCTGTGGCAGCACAGTCCAATCATTCGTGCACAGAAAACTGGGCAGCCGGACGGCCTGGAGCAGGCATCAAGGATGTATTCAAATGCCCTTTGAGGTGGGAAAGCAAGGACTGAGAGCAATACAGGTGGCACTGTTGCGAAGCTTGCCATGTGCAGAAGAGGTCCAGCAGCACCATTCATTCCTGGCCCTTTCCCTGAGGAAGCAGAGCGCAATCATTCGTGCCCTGAATACTGGGCAGCCGGATGGCCTGGAGCAGGCATCAAGGATGTATTCAAATGCACTTTGAGGTGGGAAAGCAAGGAGTGGGAGCAATACAGGTGGCACCGTTGCAAAACTTTCTGTGTGCAGAAGAGATCCAGCAGAATGTTTCAGCCCTGGCTGTTTGCCTGTGGCAGCAGAGTCCAATCATTCGTGCACTGAAAACTGGGCAACCGGACGGCCTGGAGCAGGCATCAAGGATGTATTCAAATGCCCTTTGAGGTGGGAAAGCAAGGAGTGAGAGCAATTCAGGTGGCACCGTTGCGAAGCTTGCCGTGCGCAGAACAGATCCAGCAGCATGTTTCAGCAGTGGCTGTTTGCCTGTGGCAGCAGAGTCCAATTATTCATGCACTGAAAACTGGGCAGCCGGACGGCCTGGACAGGAATCAAGGATGAATTCAAATACACTTTGAGGTGGGAAAGCAAGGAGTGAGAACAATACAGGTGGCACCTTTGCGAAGCTTACCGTGTGCAGAATAGATCCAGAAGCATCTTTAATTCCTGGCTCTTCGCCTGTGGCAGCACAGTCCAATCATTCGTGCACTGAAAACTGGGCAGCCGGACGGGCTGGAGCAGGCATCAAGGATGTATTCAAATGCACTTTGAGGTGGGAAAGCAAGGAGTGAGAGCAATACAGGTGGCACCATTGCGAAGCTTACCATGTGGAGAAGAGATCCAGCAGCATCTTTCATTCCTGGCTCTTCGCCTGTGGGAGCAGAGTCCAATCATTCGTGCAGTGAAAACTGGGCAGCCGGACGGCCTGGAGCAGGCATCATGGATGTATTCAAATGCCCTTTGAGGTGGGAAAGCAAGGAGTGAGAGCAATACAGGTGGCACCGTTGCGAGGCTTTAATTGTGCAGAAGAGGTCCAGCAGCATCTTTCAGTCCTGGCTCTTCGCCTGTGGGAGCAGAGTCCAATCATTCGTGCACTGAAAACTGGGCAGCCGGATGGCCTGGAGCAGGCATCAAGGATGTATTCAAATGCCCTTTGAGGTGGGAAAGCAAGGAGTGAGAGCAATACAGGTAGCACCGTTGCAAAGCTTACCGTATGCAGAAGAGATCCAGCAACATGTTTCAGTCCTGGCTCTTCGCCTGTGGCAGGAGAGACCAATCATTCGTGCACTGAAAACTGGGCAGCCGGACGGCCTGGAGCAGGCATCAAGGATGTAATCAAATGCACTTTGAGGTGGGAAACAAGGCGTGAGACCAATTCAGGTGGCACCGTTGCGAAGCTTACCATGTGCACAAGAGGTCCGGCTGCACCTTTCATTCCTGGCCCTTTCCCTGTGGAAGCAGAGTGCAATCATTCGTGCACTGAAAACTGAGCAGCCGGACGGCCTGGAGCAGGCATCAAGGATGTATTCAAATGCCCTTTGAGGTGGGAAAGCAAGGAGCGAGAGCAATACAGGTGGCACCGTTGCGAGGCTTACCTTGTGCATAAGAGGTCCAGCAGCATCTTTCAGTCCTGGCTCTTCGCCTGTCGGAGCAGAGTCCAATCATTTGTGCCCTGAAACCAGAGCAGCTGCCAAGCCTGGAGCAGGCATCAAGGATGTATTCAAATGCACTTTGAGGTGGGAAAGCAAGGAGTGAGAGCAATACAGGTGGCACCGTTGCGAAGCTTGCAGTGTGCAGAAGAGATTCAGCAGCATGTTTCAGTAGTGGCTGTTTGCCTGTGGCAGCAGAGTCCAATCATTCGTGCACTGAAAACTGGGCAACCGGACGGCCTGGAGCAGGCATCAGGGATGTATTCAAATGCACTTTGAGGTGGGAAAGCAAGGAGTGAGAGCAATACAGGTGGCACCGTTGCGAAGCTTGCCGTGTGTAGAACAGATCCAGCAGCATGTTTCAGCCCTGGCTGTTTGCCTGTGGCAGCAGAGTCCAATCATTTGTGCACTGAAAACTGGGCAGCCGGACGGCCTGGAGCAGGCATCAGGGATGTATTCAAATGCACTTTGAGGTGGGAAAGCAAGGAGTGAGAGCAATACAGGTGGCACCGTTGCAAAGCTTACCATGTGCAGAAGAGGTCCAGCAGCACCTTTCATTCCTGGCCCTTTCCCTGTGGAAGCAGAGTGCAATCATTCGTGCACTGAAAACTGGGCAGCCGGACGGGCTGGAGCAGGCATCAAGGATGTATTCAAATGCCCTTTGAGGTGGGAAATCAAGGAGTGAGAGCAATACAGGTGGCACCGTTCAAATCTTTCTGTGTGCAGAAGAGGTCCAGCAGCATCTTTCTGTCCTGGCTCTTCGCCTGTCGGAGCAGAGTCCAATCATTTGTGCCCTGAAACCAGAGCAGCTGGCAAGCCTGGAGCAGGCATCAAGGATGTATTCAAATGCATTTTGAGGTGGGAAAGCAAGGAGTGAGAGCAATACAGGTGGCACCATTGCAAAGCTTACCATGTGCAGAAGAGGTCCAGCAGCACCTTTCATTCCTGGCCCTTTCCCTGTGGAAGCAGAGTGCAATCATTCGTGCACTGAAAACTGGGCAGCCGGACGGCCTGGAGCAGGCATCAAGGATGTATTCAAATGCACTTTGAGGTGGGAAAGCAAGGAGTGAGAGCAATACAGGTGGCACCGTTGCGAAGCTTACCATGTGCAGAAGAGGTCCAGCAGCATCTTTCATTCCTGGCAGTTTCCCTGTGGCAGCAGAGTGCAATCATTCGTGCCCTGAAAACTGGGCAGCCGGACGGCCTGGAGCAGGCATCAAGGATGTATTCAAATGCCCTTTGAGGTGGGAAAGCAAGGAGTGAGAGCAATACAGGTAGCACCGTTGCAAAGCTTACCGTATGCAGAAGAGATCCAGCAGCATGTTTCAGTCCTGGCTCTTCGCCTGTTTCAGGAGAGACCAATCATTCGTGCACTGAAAACAGGGCAACCGGACAGCCTGGAGCAGGCATCAAGGATGTATTCAAATGCACTTTGAGGTGGGAAAGCAAGGAGTGAGAGCAATACAGGTGGCACCGTTGCGAGTCTTTAATTGTGCAGAAGAGGTCCAGCAGCATCTTTCAGTCCTGGCTCTTCGCCTGTGGGAGCAGAGTCCAATCAATCGTGCTCAGAAAACTGGGCAGCCGGACGGCCTAGAGCAGGCATCAAGGATGTATTCAAATGCCCATTGAGGTGGGAAAGCAAGGAGTGAGAGCAATACAGGTGGCACCGTTGCAAAGCCTACCGTGTGCAGAACAGATCCAGCAGCATCTTTCAGTCCTGGCTCTTCGCCTGTGGGAGCAGAGTCCAATCATTCGTGCACTGAAAACTGGGCAGCCGGATGGCCTGGAGCAGGCATCAAGGATGTATTCAAATGCCCTTTGAGGTGGGAAAGCAAGGAGTGAGAGCAGTACAGGTAGCACCGTTGCAAAGCTTACCGTATGCAGAAGAGATCCAGCAACATGTTTCAGTCCTGGCTCTTCGCCTGTGGCAGGAGAGACCAATCATTCGTGCACTGAAAACTGGGCAGCCGGACGGCCTGGAGCAGGCATCAAGGATGTAATCAAATGCACTTTGAGGTGGGAAACAAGGCGTGAGCCCAATTCAGGTGGCACCGTTGCGAAGCTTACCATGTGCACAAGAGGTCCGGCTGCACCTTTCATTCCTGGCCCTTTCCCTGTGGAAGCAGAGTGCAATCATTCGTGCACTGAAAACTGAGCAGCCGGACGGCCTGGAGCAGGCATCAAGGATGTATTCAAATGCCCTTTGAGGTGGGAAAGCAAGGAGTGAGAGCAATACAGGTGGCACCGTTGCGAGGCTTACCTTGTGCATAAGAGGTCCAGCAGCATCTTTCAGTCCTGGCTCTTCGCCTGTCGGAGCAGAGTCCAATCATTTGTGCCCTGAAACCAGAGCAGCTGCCAAGCCTGGAGCAGGCATCAAGGATGTATTCAAATGCACTTTGAGGTGGGAAAGCAAGGAGTGAGAGCAATACAGGTGGCACCGTTGCGAAGCTTGCAGTGTGCAGAAGAGATTCAGCAGCATGTTTCAGTAGTGGCTGTTTGCCTTTGGCAGCAGAGTCCAATCATTCGTGCACTGAAAACTGGGCAACCGGACGGCCTGGAGCAGGCATCAGGGATGTATTCAAATGCCCTTTGAGGTGGGAAAGCAAGGAGTGAGAGCAATACAGGTGGCACCGTTGCAAGGCTTACCATGTGCAGAAGAGGTCCAGCAGCACCTTTCATTCCTGGCCCTTTCCCTGTGGAAGCAGAGTGCAATCATTCGTGCACTGAAAACTGGGCAGCCGGACGGCCTGGAGCAGGCATCAAGGATGTATTCAAATGCCCTTTGAGGTGGGAAAGCAAGGAGTGAGAGCAATACAGGTGGCACCGTTGCGAGGCTTTCCTTGTGCAGAAGAGGTCCAGCAGCATCTTTCAGTCCTGGCTCTTCGCCTGTGGGAGCAGAGTCCAATCAATCGTGCACAGAAAACTGGGCAGCCGGACGGCCTGGAGCAGGCATCAAGGATGTAATCAAATGCCCTTTGAGGTGGGAAACAAGGAGTGAGAGCAATACAGGTGGCACCGTTGCGAAGCTTACCGTATGCAGAAGAGATCCAGCAGCATGTTTCAGTCCTGGCTCTTCGCCTGTGGCAGGAGAGTCCAATCATTCGTGCACTGAAACCTGGGCAGCTGGCCAGCCAGGAGCAGGCATCAAGGATGTATTCAAATGCCCATTGAGGTGGGAAAGCAAGGAGTGAGAGCAATACAGGTGGCACCGTTGCAAATCTTTCTGTGTGCAGAAGAGGTCCAGCAGCATCTTTCAGTCCTGGCTCTTCGCCTGTCGGAGCAGAGTCCAATCATTTGTGCCCTGAAACCAGAGCAGCTGGCCAGCCTAGAGCAGGCATCAAGGATGTATTCAAATGCCCTTTGAGGTGGGAAAGCAAGGAGTGAGAGCAATACAGGTGGCACCGTTGCAAAGCTTACCATGTGCAGAAGAGGTCCAGCAGCACCTTTCATTCCTGGCCCTTTCCCTGTGGAAGCAGAGTGCAATCATACGTGCACTGAAAACTGGGCAGCCGGACGGCCTGGAGCAGGCATCAAGGATGTATTCAAATGCACTTTGAGATGGGAAAGCAAGGAGTGAGAGCAATACAGGTGGCACCGTTGCGAAGCTTACCATGTGCAGAAGAGGTCCAGCAGCACCTTTCATTCCTGGCCCTTTCCCTGTGGCAGCAGAGTGCAATCATTCGTGCACTGAAAACTGGGCAGCCGGACGGCATGGTGCAGGCATCATGGATGTATTCAAATGTACTTTGAGGTGGGAAAGCAAGGAGTGAGAGCAATACAGGTAGCACCGTTGCAAAGCTTACCGTATGCAGAAGAGATCCAGCAGCATGTTTCAGTCCTGGCTCTTCGCCTGTTTCAGGAGAGACCAATCATTCGTGCACTGAAAACTGGGCAGCCGGACGGCCTGGAGCAGGCATCAAGGATGTATTCAAATGCACTTTGAGGTGGGAAAGCAAGGAGTGAGAGCAATACAGGTGGCACCGTTGCAAATCTTTCTGTGTGCAGAAGAGATCCAGCAGCATGTTTCAGCCCTGGCTGTTTGCCTGTGGCAGCAGAGTCCAATCATTCGTGCACTGAAAACAGGGCAACCGGACAGCCTGGAGCAGGCATCAGGGATGTATTCAAATGCACTTTGAGGTGGGAAAGCAAGGAGTGAGAGCAATACAGGTGGCAACGTTGCGAAGCTTGCCGTGTGCAGAAGAGATTCAGCAGCATGTTTCAGTAGTGGCTGTTTGCCTGTGGCAGTAGAGTCCAATCATTCGTGCACTGAAAACTGGGCAGCAGTCCAGCCTGGAGCAGGCATCAAGGATGTATTCAAATGCACTTTGAGGTGGGAAAGCAAGGAGTGAGAGCAATACAGGTGGCACCGTTGCAAAGCTTACCATGTGCAGAAGAGGTCCAGCAGCACCTTTCATTCCTGGCCTTTCCCTGTGGAAGCAGAGTGCAATCATTCGTGCACTGAAAACTGGGCAGCTGGACGGCCTGGAGCAGTCATCAAGGATGTATTCAAATGCACTTTGAGGTGGGAAAGCAAGGAGTGAGAGCAATACAGGTGGCACCGTTGCAAAGCTTACCATGTGCAGAAGAGGTCCAGCAGCACCTTTCATTCCTGGCAGTTTCCCTGTGGCAGCAGAGTGCAATCATTCGTGCACTGAAAACTGGGCAGCCGGACGGCCTGGGGCAGGCATCTAGGATGTATTCAAATGCACTTTGAGGTCGGAAAGCAAGGAGTGAGAGCAATACAGGTGGCACTGTTGCGAAGCTTACCATGTGGAGAAGAGATCCAGCAGCACCTTTCATTCCTGGCCCTTTCCCTGTGGAAGCAGAGAGCAATCATTCGTGCACTGTCAACTGGGCAGCCGGACGGCCTGGAGCAGGCATCAAGGATGTATTCAAATGCCCTTTGAGGTGGGAAAGCAAGGAGTGAGAGCAATACAGGTGGCACCGTTGCAAAACTTTCTGTGTGCAGAACAGATCCAGCAGCATCTTTCAGTCCTGGCTCTTCGCCTGTGGCAGCACAGTCCAATCATTCGTGCACAGAAAACTGGGCAGCCGGACGGCCTGGAGCAGGCATCAAGGATGTATTCAAATGCCCTTTGAGGTGGGAAAGCAAGGACTGAGAGCAATACAGGTGGCACTGTTGCGAAGCTTGCCATGTGCAGAAGAGGTCCAGCAGCACCATTCATTCCTGGCCCTTTCCCTGAGGAAGCAGAGCGCAATCATTCGTGCCCTGAATACTGGGCAGCCGGATGGCCTGGAGCAGGCATCAAGGATGTATTCAAATGCACTTTGAGGTGGGAAAGCAAGGAGTGGGAGCAATACAGGTGGCACCGTTGCAAAACTTTCTGTGTGCAGAAGAGATCCAGCAGAATGTTTCAGCCCTGGCTGTTTGCCTGTGGCAGCAGAGTCCAATCATTCGTGCACTGAAAACTGGGCAACCGGACGGCCTGGAGCAGGCATCAAGGATGTATTCAAATGCCCTTTGAGGTGGGAAAGCAAGGAGTGAGAGCAATTCAGGTGGCACCGTTGCGAAGCTTGCCGTGCGCAGAACAGATCCAGCAGCATGTTTCAGCAGTGGCTGTTTGCCTGTGGCAGCAGAGTCCAATTATTCATGCACTGAAAACTGGGCAGCCGGACGGCCTGGACAGGAATCAAGGATGAATTCAAATACACTTTGAGGTGGGAAAGCAAGGAGTGAGAACAATACAGGTGGCACCTTTGCGAAGCTTACCGTGTGCAGAATAGATCCAGAAGCATCTTTAATTCCTGGCTCTTCGCCTGTGGCAGCACAGTCCAATCATTCGTGCACTGAAAACTGGGCAGCCGGACGGGCTGGAGCAGGCATCAAGGATGTATTCAAATGCACTTTGAGGTGGGAAAGCAAGGAGTGAGAGCAATACAGGTGGCACCATTGCGAAGCTTACCATGTGGAGAAGAGATCCAGCAGCATCTTTCATTCCTGGCTCTTCGCCTGTGGGAGCAGAGTCCAATCATTCGTGCAGTGAAAACTGGGCAGCCGGACGGCCTGGAGCAGGCATCATGGATGTATTCAAATGCCCTTTGAGGTGGGAAAGCAAGGAGTGAGAGCAATACAGGTGGCACCGTTGCGAGGCTTTAATTGTGCAGAAGAGGTCCAGCAGCATCTTTCAGTCCTGGCTCTTCGCCTGTGGGAGCAGAGTCCAATCATTTGTGCACTGAAAACTGGGCAGCCGGACGGGCTGGAGCAGGCATCAAGGATGTATTCAAATGCACTTTGAGGTGGGAAAGCAAGGAGTGAGAGCAATACAGGTGGCACCGTTGCGAAGCTTACCATGTGCACAAGAGGTCCAGCAGTATCTTTCATTCCTGGCAGTTTCCCTGTGGCAGCAGAGTGCAATCATTCGTGCCCTGAAAACTGGGCAGCCGGACGGCCTGGAGCAGGCATCAAGGATGTATTCAAATGCCCTTTGAGGTGGGAAAGCAAGGAGTGAGAGCAATACAGGTAGCACCGTTGCAAAGCTTACCGTATGCAGAAGAGATCCAGCAGCATGTTTCAGTCCTGGCTCTTCGCCTGTTTCAGGAGAGACCAATCATTCGTGCACTGAAAACAGGGCAACCGGACAGCCTGGAGCAGGCATCAAGGATGTATTCAAATGCACTTTGAGGTGGGAAAGCAAGGAGTGAGAGCAATACAGGTGGCACCGTTGCGAGTCTTTAATTGTGCAGAAGAGGTCCAGCAGCATCTTTCAGTCCTGGCTCTTCGCCTGTGGGAGCAGAGTCCAATCAATCGTGCTCAGAAAACTGGGCAGCCGGACGGCCTAGAGCAGGCATCAAGGATGTATTCAAATGCCCATTGAGGTGGGAAAGCAAGGAGTGAGAGCAATACAGGTGGCACCGTTGCAAAGCTTACCGTGTGCAGAACAGATCCAGCAGCATCTTTCAGTCCTGGCTCTTCGCCTGTGGGAGCAGAGTCCAATCATTCGTGCACTGAAAACTGGGCAGCCGGATGGCCTGGAGCAGGCATCAAGGATGTATTCAAATGCCCTTTGAGGTGGGAAAGCAAGGAGTGAGAGCAATACAGGTAGCACCGTTGCAAAGCTTACCGTATGCAGAAGAGATCCAGCAACATGTTTCAGTCCTGGCTCTTCGCCTGTGGCAGGAGAGACCAATCATTCGTGCACTGAAAACTGGGCAGCCGGACGGCCTGGAGCAGGCATCAAGGATGTAATCAAATGCACTTTGAGGTGGGAAACAAGGCGTGAGACCAATTCAGGTGGCACCGTTGCGAAGCTTACCATGTGCACAAGAGGTCCGGCTGCACCTTTCATTCCTGGCCCTTTCCCTGTGGAAGCAGAGTGCAATCATTCGTGCACTGAATGCTGGGCAGTCGGACGGCCTGGAGCAGGCATCAAGGATGTATTCAAATGCCCTTTGAGGTGGGAAAGCAAGGAGTGAGAGCAATACAGGTGGCACCGTTGCGAGGCTTACCTTGTGCATAAGAGGTCCAGCAGCATCTTTCAGTCCTGGCTCTTCGCCTGTCGGAGCAGAGTCCAATCATTTGTGCCCTGAAACCAGAGCAGCTGCCAAGCCTGGAGCAGGCATCAAGGATGTATTCAAATGCACTTTGAGGTGGGAAAGCAAGGAGTGAGAGCAATACAGGTGGCACCGTTGCGAAGCTTGCAGTGTGCAGAAGAGATTCAGCAGCATGTTTCAGTAGTGGCAGTTTGCCTTTGGCAGCAGAGTCCAATCATTCGTGCACTGAAAACTGGGCAACCGGACGGCCTGGAGCAGGCATCAGGGATGTATTCAAATGCCCTTTGAGGTGGGAAAGCAAGGAGTGAGAGCAATACAGGTGGCACCGTTGCAAGGCTTACCATGTGCAGAAGAGGTCCAGCAGCACCTTTCATTCCTGGCCCTTTCCCTGTGGAAGCAGAGTGCAATCATTCGTGCACTGAAAACTGGGCAGCCGGACGGCCTGGAGCAGGCATCAAGGATGTATTCAAATGCCCTTTGAGGTGGGAAAGCAAGGAGTGAGAGCAATACAGGTGGCACCGTTGCGAGGCTTTCCTTGTGCAGAAGAGGTCCAGCAGCATCTTTCAGTCCTGGCTCTTCGCCTGTGGGAGCAGAGTCCAATCAATCGTGCACAGAAAACTGGGCAGCCGGACGGCCTGGAGCAGGCATCAAGGATGTAATCAAATGCCCTTTGAGGTGGGAAACAAGGAGTGAGAGCAATACAGGTGGCACCGTTGCGAAGCTTACCGTATGCAGAAGAGATCCAGCAGCATGTTTCAGTCCTGGCTCTTCGCCTGTGGCAGGAGAGTCCAATCATTCGTGCACTGAAACCTGGGCAGCTGGCCAGCCAGGAGCAGGCATCAAGGATGTATTCAAATGCCCATTGAGGTGGGAAAGCAAGGAGTGAGAGCAATACAGGTGGCACCGTTGCAAATCTTTCTGTGTGCAGAAGAGGTCCAGCAGCATCTTTCAGTCCTGGCTCTTCGCCTGTCGGAGCAGAGTCCAATCATTTGTGCCCTGAAACCAGAGCAGCTGGCCAGCCTAGAGCAGGCATCAAGGATGTATTCAAATGCCCTTTGAGGTGGGAAAGCAAGGAGTGAGATCAATACAGGTGGCACCGTTGCAAAGCTTACCATGTGCAGAAGAGGTCCAGCAGCACCTTTCATTCCTGGCCCTTTCCCTGTGGAAGCAGAGTGCAATCATACGTGCACTGAAAACTGGGCAGCCGGACGGCCTGGAGCAGGCATCAAGGATGTATTCAAATGCACTTTGAGGTGGGAAAGCAAGGAGTGAGAGCAATACAGGTGGCCCCGTTGCGAAGCTTACCATGTGCAGAAGAGGTCCAGCAGCACCTTTCATTCCTGGCCCTTTCCCTGTGGCAGCAGAGTGCAATCATTCGTGCACTGAAAACTGGGCAGCCGGACGGCCTGGTGCAGGCATCATGGATGTATTCAAATGTACTTTGAGGTGGGAAAGCAAGGAGTGAGAGCAATACAGGTAGCACCGTTGCAAAGCTTACCGTATGCAGAAGAGATCCAGCAGCATGTTTCAGTCCTGGCTCTTCGCCTGTTTCAGGAGAGACCAATCATTCGTGCACTGAAAACTGGGCAGCCGGACGGCCTGGAGCAGGCATCAAGGATGTATTCAAATGCACTTTGAGGTGGGAAAGCAAGGAGTGAGAGCAATACAGGTGGCACCGTTGCAAATCTTTCTGTGTGCAGAAGAGATCCAGCAGCATGTTTCAGCCCTGGCTGTTTGCCTGTGGCAGCAGAGTCCAATCATTCGTGCACTGAAAACTGGGCAGCCGGACAGCCTGGAGCAGGCATCAGGGATGTATTCAAATGCACTTTGAGGTGGGAAAGCAAGGAGTGAGAGCAATACAGGTGGCACCGTTGCGAAGCTTGCCGTGTGCAGAAGAGATTCAGCAGCATGTTTCAGTAGTGGCTGTTTGCCTGTGGCAGTAGAGTCCAATCATTCGTGCACTGAAAACTGGGCAGCCGGACGGGCTGGAGCAGGCATCAAGGATGTATTCAAATGCCCTTTGAGGTGGGAAAGCAAGGAGTGAGAGCAATACAGGTGGCACCGTTGCAAAGCTTACCATGTGCAGAAGAGGTCCAGCAGCACCTTTCATTCCTGGCCCTTTCCCTGTGGAAGCAGAGTGCAATCATTCGTGCACTGAAAACTGGGCAGCCGGACGGGCTGGAGCAGGCATCAAGGATGTATTCAAATGCCCTTTGAGGTGGGAAAGCAAGGAGTGAGAGCAATACAGGTGGCACCGTTGCGAGGCTTTCCTTGTGCAGAAGAGGTCCAGCAGCATCTTTCAGTCCTGGCTCTTCGCCTGTGGGAGCAGAGTCCAATCAATCGTGCACAGAAAACTGGGCAGCCGGACGGCCTGGAGCAGGCATCAAGGATGTAATCAAATGCCCTTTGAGGTGGGAAACAAGGAGTGAGAGCAATTCAGGTGGCACCGTTGCGAAGCTTACCGTATGCAGAAGAGATCCAGCAGCATGTTTCAGTCCTGGCTCTTCGCCTGTGGCAGGAGAGTCCAATCATTCGTGCACTGAAACCTGGGCAGCTGGCCAGCCAGGAGCAGGCATCAAGGATGTATTCAAATGCACTTTGAGGTGGGAAAGCAAGGAGTGAGAGCAATACAGGTGGCACCGTTGCAAATCTTTCTGTGTGCAGAAGAGGTCCAGCAGCATCTTTCATTCCTGGCTCTTCGCCTGTGGCAGCAGTGTCCAATCATTCGTGCACTGAAAACTGGGCAGCCGGACGGCCTGGAGCAGGCATCAAGGATGTATTCAAATGCCCATTGAGGTGGGAAAGCAAGGAGTGAGAGCAATACAGGTGGCACCGTTGCAAATCTTTCTGTGTGCAGAAGAGGTCCAGCAGCATCTTTCAGTCCTGGCTCTTCGCCTGTCGGAGCAGAGTCCAATCATTTGTGCCCTGAAACCAGAGCAGCTGGCCAGCCTAGAGCAGGCATCAAGGATGTATTCAAATGCCCTTTGAGGTGGGAAAGCAAGGAGTGAGAGCAATACAGGTGGCACCGTTGCAAAGCTTACCATGTGCAGAAGAGGTCCAGCAGCACCTTTCATTCCTGGCCCTTTCCCTGTGGAAGCAGAGTGCAATCATACGTGCACTGAAAACTGGGCAGCCGGACGGCCTGGAGCAGGCATCAAGGATGTATTGAAATGCACTTTGAGGTGGGAAAGCAAGGAGTGAGAGCAATACAGGTGGCACCGTTGCGAAGCTTACCATGTGCAGAAGAGGTCCAGCAGCACCTTTCATTCCTGGCCCTTTCCCTGTGGCAGCAGAGTGCAATCATTCGTGCACTGAAAACTGGGCAGCCGGACGGCCTGGTGCAGGCATCATGGATGTATTCAAATGTACTTTGAGGTGGGAAAGCAAGGAGTGAGAGCAATACAGGTGGCACCGTTGCAAAGCTTACCGTATGCAGAAGAGATCCAGCAGCATGTTTCAGTCCTGGCTCTTCGCCTGTTTCAGGAGAGACCAATCATTCGTGCACTGAAAACTGGGCAGCCGGACGGCCTGGAGCAGGCATCAGGGATGTATTCAAATGCACTTTGAGGTGGGAAAGCAAGGAGTGAGAGCAATACAGGTGGCACCGTTGCAAATCTTTCTGTGTGCAGAAGAGATCCAGCAGCATGTTTCAGCCCTGGCTGTTTGCCTGTGGCAGCAGAGTCCAATCATTCGTGCACTGAAAACAGGGCAACCGGACAGCCTGGAGCAGGCATCAGGGATGTATTCAAATGCACTTTGAGGTGGGAAAGCAAGGAGTGAGAGCAATACAGGTGGCAACGTTGCGAAGCTTGCCGTGTGCAGAAGAGATTCAGCAGCATGTTTCAGTAGTGGCTGTTTGCCTGTGGCAGTAGAGTCCAATCATTCGTGCACTGAAAACTGGGCAGCAGTCCAGCCTGGAGCAGGCATCAAGGATGTATTCAAATGCACTTTGAGGTGGGAAAGCAAGGAGTGAGAGCAATACAGGTGGCACCGTTGCAAAGCTTACCATGTGCAGAAGAGGTCCAGCAGCACCTTTCATTCCTGGCCTTTCCCTGTGGAAGCAGAGTGCAATCATTCGTGCACTGAAAACTGGGCAGCCGGACGGCCTGGAGCAGGCATCAAGGATGTATTCAAATGCACTTTGAGGTGGGAAAGCAAGGAGTGAGAGCAATACAGGTGGCACCGTTGCAAAGCTTACCATGTGCAGAAGAGGTCCAGCAGCACCTTTCATTCCTGGCAGTTTCCCTGTGGCAGCAGAGTGCAATCATTCGTGCACTGAAAACTGGGCAGCCGGACGGCCTGGGGCAGGCATCTAGGATGTATTCAAATGCACTTTGAGGTCGGAAAGCAAGGAGTGAGAGCAATACAGGTGGCACTGTTGCGAAGCTTACCATGTGGAGAAGAGATCCAGCAGCACCTTTCATTCCTGGCCCTTTCCCTGTGGAAGCAGAGAGCAATCATTCGTGCACTGTCAACTGGGCAGCCGGACGGCCTGGAGCAGGCATCAAGGATGTATTCAAATGCCCTTTGAGGTGGGAAAGCAAGGAGTGAGAGCAATACAGGTGGCTCCGTTGCAAAACTTTCTGTGTGCAGAACAGATCCAGCAGCATCTTTCAGTCCTGGCTCTTCGCCTGTGGCAGCACAGTCAAATCATTCGTGCACAGAAAACTGGGCAGCCGGACGGCCTGGAGCAGGCATCAAGGATGTATTCAAATGCCCTTTGAGGTGGGAAAGCAAGGACTGAGAGCAATACAGGTGGCACCGTTGCAAATCTTTCTGTGTGCAGAAGAGGTCCAGCAGCATCTTTCAGTCCTGGCTCTTCGCCTGTCGGAGCAGAGTCCAATCATTTGTGCCCTGAAACCAGAGCAGCTGGCCAGCCTAGAGCAGGCATCAAGGATGTATTCAAATGCCCTTTGAGGTGGGAAAGCAAGGAGTGAGATCAATACAGGTGGCACCGTTGCAAAGCTTACCATGTGCAGAAGAGGTCCAGCAGCACCTTTCATTCCTGGCCCTTTCCCTGTGGAAGCAGAGTGCAATCATACGTGCACTGAAAACTGGGCAGCCGGACGGCCTGGAGCAGGCATCAAGGATGTATTCAAATGCACTTTGAGGTGGGAAAGCAAGGAGTGAGAGCAATACAGGTGGCCCCGTTGCGAAGCTTACCATGTGCAGAAGAGGTCCAGCAGCACCTTTCATTCCTGGCCCTTTCCCTGTGGCAGCAGAGTGCAATCATTCGTGCACTGAAAACTGGGCAGCCGGACGGCCTGGTGCAGGCATCATGGATGTATTCAAATGTACTTTGAGGTGGGAAAGCAAGGAGTGAGAGCAATACAGGTAGCACCGTTGCAAAGCTTACCGTATGCAGAAGAGATCCAGCAGCATGTTTCAGTCCTGGCTCTTCGCCTGTTTCAGGAGAGACCAATCATTCGTGCACTGAAAACTGGGCAGCCGGACGGCCTGGAGCAGGCATCAAGGATGTATTCAAATGCACTTTGAGGTGGGAAAGCAAGGAGTGAGAGCAATACAGGTGGCACCGTTGCAAATCTTTCTGTGTGCAGAAGAGATCCAGCAGCATGTTTCAGCCCTGGCTGTTTGCCTGTGGCAGCAGAGTCCAATCATTCGTGCACTGAAAACTGGGCAGCCGGACAGCCTGGAGCAGGCATCAGGGATGTATTCAAATGCACTTTGAGGTGGGAAAGCAAGGAGTGAGAGCAATACAGGTGGCACCGTTGCGAAGCTTGCCGTGTGCAGAAGAGATTCAGCAGCATGTTTCAGTAGTGGCTGTTTGCCTGTGGCAGTAGAGTCCAATCATTCGTGCACTGAAAACTGGGCAGCCGGACGGGCTGGAGCAGGCATCAAGGATGTATTCAAATGCCCTTTGAGGTGGGAAAGCAAGGAGTGAGAGCAATACAGGTGGCACCGTTGCGAGGCTTTCCTTGTGCAGAAGAGGTCCAGCAGCATCTTTCAGTCCTGGCTCTTCGCCTGTGGGAGCAGAGTCCAATCAATCGTGCACAGAAAACTGGGCAGCCGGACGGCCTGGAGCAGGCATCAAGGATGTAATCAAATGCCCTTTGAGGTGGGAAACAAGGAGTGAGAGCAATTCAGGTGGCACCGTTGCGAAGCTTACCGTATGCAGAAGAGATCCAGCAGCATGTTTCAGTCCTGGCTCTTCGCCTGTGGCAGGAAAGTCCAATCATTCGTGCACTGAAACCTGGGCAGCTGGCCAGCCAGGAGCAGGCATCAAGGATGTATTCAAATGCACTTTGAGGTGGGAAAGCAAGGAGTGAGAGCAATACAGGTGGCACCGTTGCAAATCTTTCTGTGTGCAGAAGAGGTCCAGCAGCATCTTTCATTCCTGGCTCTTCGCCTGTGGCAGCAGTGTCCAATCATTCGTGCACTGAAAACTGGGCAGCCGGACGGCCTGGAGCAGGCATCAAGGATGTATTCAAATGCCCATTGAGGTGGGAAAGCAAGGAGTGAGAGCAATACAGGTGGCACCGTTGCAAATCTTTCTGTGTGCAGAAGAGGTCCAGCAGCATCTTTCAGTCCTGGCTCTTCGCCTGTCGGAGCAGAGTCCAATCATTTGTGCCCTGAAACCAGAGCAACTGGCCAGCCTAGAGCAGGCATCAAGGATGTATTCAAATGCCCTTTGAGGTGGGAAAGCAAGGAGTGAGAGCAATACAGGTGGCACCGTTGCAAAGCTTACCATGTGCAGAAGAGGTCCAGCAGCACCTTTCATTCCTGGCCCTTTCCCTGTGGAAGCAGAGTGCAATCATACGTGCACTGAAAACTGGGCAGCCGGACGGCCTGGAGCAGGCATCAAGGATGTATTGAAATGCACTTTGAGGTGGGAAAGCAAGGAGTGAGAGCAATACAGGTGGCACCGTTGCGAAGCTTACCATGTGCAGAAGAGGTCCAGCAGCACCTTTCATTCCTGGCCCTTTCCCTGTGGCAGCAGAGTGCAATCATTCGTGCACTGAAAACTGGGCAGCCGGACGGCCTGGTGCAGGCATCATGGATGTATTCAAATGTACTTTGAGGTGGGAAAGCAAGGAGTGAGAGCAATACAGGTGGCACCGTTGCAAAGCTTACCGTATGCAGAAGAGATCCAGCAGCATGTTTCAGTCCTGGCTCTTCGCCTGTTTCAGGAGAGACCAATCATTCGTGCACTGAAAACTGGGCAGCCGGACGGCCTGGAGCAGGCATCAGGGATGTATTCAAATGCACTTTGAGGTGGGAAAGCAAGGAGTGAGAGCAATACAGGTGGCACCGTTGCAAATCTTTCTGTGTGCAGAAGAGATCCAGCAGCATGTTTCAGCCCTGGCTGTTTGCCTGTGGCAGCAGAGTCCAATCATTCGTGCACTGAAAACAGGGCAACCGGACAGCCTGGAGCAGGCATCAGGGATGTATTCAAATGCACTTTGAGGTGGGAAAGCAAGGAGTGAGAGCAATACAGGTGGCAACGTTGCGAAGCTTGCCGTGTGCAGAAGAGATTCAGCAGCATGTTTCAGTAGTGGCTGTTTGCCTGTGGCAGTAGAGTCCAATCATTCGTGTACTGAAAACTGGGCAGCAGTCCAGCCTGGAGCAGGCATCAAGGATGTATTCAAATGCACTTTGAGGTGGGAAAGCAAGGAGTGAGAGCAATACAGGTGGCACCGTTGCAAAGCTTACCATGTGCAGAAGAGGTCCAGCAGCACCTTTCATTCCTGGCCTTTCCCTGTGGAAGCAGAGTGCAATCATTCGTGCACTGAAAACTGGGCAGCCGGACGGCCTGGAGCAGGCATCAAGGATGTATTCAAATGCACTTTGAGGTGGGAAAGCAAGGAGTGAGAGCAATACAGGTGGCACCGTTGCAAAGCTTACCATGTGCAGAAGAGGTCCAGCAGCACCTTTCATTCCTGGCAGTTTCCCTGTGGCAGCAGAGTGCAATCATTCGTGCACTGAAAACTGGGCAGCCGGACGGCCTGGGGCAGGCATCTAGGATGTATTCAAATGCACTTTGAGGTCGGAAAGCAAGGAGTGAGAGCAATACAGGTGGCACTGTTGCGAAGCTTACCATGTGGAGAAGAGATCCAGCAGCACCTTTCATTCCTGGCCCTTTCCCTGTGGAAGCAGAGAGCAATCATTCGTGCACTGTCAACTGGGCAGCCGGACGGCCTGGAGCAGGCATCAAGGATGTATTCAAATGCCCTTTGAGGTGGGAAAGCAAGGAGTGAGAGCAATACAGGTGGCACCGTTGCAAAACTTTCTGTGTGCAGAACAGATCCAGCAGCATCTTTCAGTCCTGGCTCTTCGCCTGTGGCAGCACAGTCCAATCATTCGTGCACAGAAATCTGGGCAGCCGGACGGCCTGGAGCAGGCATCAAGGATGTATTCAAATGCCCTTTGAGGTGGGAAAGCAAGGAGTGAGAGCAATACAGGTGGCACCGTTGCAAAGCTTACCGTGTGCAGAACAGATCCAGCAGCATCTTTCAGTCCTGGCTCTTCGCCTGTGGCAGCAGAGTCCAATCATTCGTGCACTGAAAACTGGGCAACCGGACGGCCTGGAGCAGGCATCAGGGATGTATTCAAATGCACTTTGAGGTGGGAAAGCAAGGAGTGAGAGCAATACAGGTGGCACCGTTGCGAAGCTTGCCGTGTGTAGAACAGATCCAGCAGCATGTTTCAGCCCTGGCTGTTTGCCTGTGGCAGCAGAGTGCAATCATTCGTGCACTGAAAACTGGGCAACCGGACGGCCTGGAGCAGGCATCAGGGATGTATTCAAATGCACTTTGAGATGGGAAAGCAAGGAGTGAGAGCAATACAGGTGGCACCGTTGCAAAGCTTACCATGTGCAGAAGAGGTCCAGCAGCACCTTTCATTCCTGGCCCTTTCCCTGTGGAAGCAGAGTGCAATCATTCGTGCACTGAAAACTGGGCAGCCGGACGGCCTGGAGCAGGCATCAAGGATGTATTCAAATGCACTTTGAGGTGGGAAAGCAAGGAGTGAGAGCAATACAGGTGGCACCGTTGCAAATCTTTCTGTGTGCAGAAGAGATCCAGCAGCATGTTTCAGCCCTGGCTGTTTGCCTGTGGCAGCAGAGTCCAATCATTCGTGCACTGAAAACTGGGCAGCCGGACGGGCTGGAGCAGGCATCAAGGATGTATTCAAATGCCCTTTGAGGTGGGAAAGCAAGGAGTGAGAGCAATACAGGTGGCACCGTTCAAATCTTTCTGTGTGCAGAAGAGGTCCAGCAGCATCTTTCAGTCCTGGCTCTTCGCCTGTCGGAGCAGAGTCCAATCATTTGTGCCCTGAAACCAGAGCAGCTGGCCAGCCTGGAGCAGGCATCAAGGATGTATTCAAATGCACTTTGAGGTGGGAAAGCAAGGAGTGAGAGCAATACAGGTGGCACCGTTGCAAAGCTTACCATGTGCAGAAGAGGTCCAGCAGCACCTTTCATTCCTGGCCCTTTCCCTGTGGCAGCAGAGTGCAATCATTCGTGCACTGAAAACTGGGCAGCCGGACGGCCTGGAGCAGGCATCAAGGATGTATTCAAATGCACTTTGAGGTGGGAAAGCAAGGAGTGAGAGCAATACAGGTGGCACCGTTGCAAAGCTTACCATGTGCAGAAGAGATCCAGCAGCACCTTTCATTCCTGGCCCTTTCCCTGTGGCAGCAGAGTGCAACCATTCGTGCACTGAAAACTGGGCAGCCGGACGGCCTGGAGCAGGCATCAAGGATGTATTCAAATGCCCTTTGAGGTGGGAAAGCAAGGAGTGAGAGCAATACAGGTGGCACCGCTGCAAAGCTTACCGTGTGCAGAACAGATCCAGCAGCATCTTTCAGTCCTGGCTCTTCGCCTGTGGGAGCAGAGTCCAATCATTCGTGCACTGAAAACTGGGCAGCCGGATGTCCTGGAGCAGGCATCAAGGATGTATTCAAATGCCCTTTGAGGTGGGAAAGCAAGGAGTGAGAGCAATACAGGTAGCACCGTTGCAAAGCTTACCGTAGGCAGAAGAGATCCAGCAGCATGTTTCAGTCCTGGCTCTTCGCCTGTTTCAGGAGAGACCAATCATTCGTGCACTGAAAACTGGGCAGCCGGACGGCCTGGAGCAGGCATCAAGGATGTATTCAAATGCACTTTGAGGTGGGAAAGCAAGGAGTGAGAGCAATACAGGTGGCACCGTTGCAAATCTTTCTGTGTGCAGAAGAGATCCAGCAGCATGTTTCAGCCCTGGCTGTTTGCCTGTGGCAGCAGAGTCCAATCATTCGTGCACTGAAAACAGGGCAACCGGACAGCCTGGAGCAGGCATCAGGGATGTATTCAAATGCACTTTGAGGTGGGAAAGCAAGGAGTGAGAGCAATACAGGTGGCACCGTTGCGAAGCTTGCCGTGTGCAGAAGAGATTCAGCAGCATGTTTCAGTAGTGGCTGTTTGCCTGTGGCAGTAGAGTCCAATCATTCGTGCACTGAAAACTGGGCAGCCGGACGGCCTGGAGCAGGCATCAAGGATGTATTCAAATGCACTTTGAGGAGGGAAAGCAAGGAGTGAGAGCAATACAGGTGGCACCGTTGCAAAGCTTACCATGTGCAGAAGAGGTCCAGCAGCACCTTTCATTCCTGGCAGTTTCCCTGTGGCAGCAGAGTGCAATCATTCGTGCACTGAAAACTGGGCAGCCGGACGGCCTGGAGCCGGCATCTAGGATGTATTCAAATGCACTTTGAGGTGGGAAAGCAAGGAGTGAGAGCAATACAGGTGGCAGTGTTGCGAAGCTTACCATGTGGAGAAGTGATCCAGCAGCACCTTTCATTCCTGGCCCTTTCCCTGTGGAAGCAGAGTGCAATCATTCGTGCTCTGAAAACTGGGCAGCCGGACGGCCTGGAGCAGGCATCAAGGATGTATTCAAATGCCCTTTGAGGTGGGAAATCAAGGAGTGAGAGCAATACAGGTGGCACCGCTGCAAAGCTTACCGTGTGCAGAACAGATCCAGCAGCATCTTTCAGTCCTGGCTCTTCGCCTGTGGGAGCAGAGTCCAATCATTCGTGCACTGAAAACTGGGCAGCCGGATGGCCTGGAGCAGGCAGCAAGGATGTATTCAAATGCCCTTTGAGGTGGGAAAGCAAGGAGTGAGAGCAATACAGGTAGCACCGTTGCAAAGCTTACCGTATGCAGAAGAGATCCAGCAGCATGTTTCAGTCCTGGCTCTTCGCCTGTGGCAGGAGAGACCAATCATTCGTGCACTGAAAACTGGGCAGCCGGACGGCCTGGAGCAGGCATCAAGGATGTAATCAAATGCACTTTGAGGTAGGAAACAAGGAGTGAGACCAATTCAGGTGGCACCGTTGCAAAGCTTACCTTGTGCAGAACAGATCCAGCAGCATCTTTCAGTCCTGGCTCTTCGCCTGTGGGAGCAGAGTCCAATCATTCGTGCACTGAAAACTGGGCAGCCGGATGTCCTGGAGCAAGCAGCAAGGATGTATTCAAATGCCCTTTGAGGTGGGAAAGCAAGGAGTGAGAGCAATACAGGTAGCACCGTTGCAAAGCTTACCGTATGCAGAAGAGATCCAGCAGCATGTTTCAGTCCTGCCTCTTCGCCTGTGGCAGGAGAGACCAATCATTCGTGCACTGAAAACTGGGCAGCCGGACGGCCTGGAGCAGTCATCAAGGATGTAATCAAATGCACTTTGAGGTGGGAAACAAGGAGTGAGACCAATTCAGGTGGCACCGTTGCGAAGCTTACCATGTGCACAAGAGGTCCGGCTGCACCTTTCATTCCTGGCCCTTTCCCTGTGGAAGCAGAGTGCAATCATTCGTGCACTGAAAACTGAGCAGCCGGACGGGCTGGAGCAGGCATCAAGGATGTATTCAAATGCACATTGAGGTGGGAAAGCAAGGAGTGAGAGCAATACAGGTGGCACCGTTGCGAGGCTTACCTTGTGCATAAGAGGTCCAGCAGCATCTTTCAGTCCTGGCTCTTCGCCTGTCGGAGCAGAATCCAATCATTTGTGCCCTGAAACCAGAGCAGCTGGCAAGCCTGGAGCAGGCATCAAGGATGTATTCAAATGCACTTTGAGGTGGGAAAGCAAGGAGTGAGAGCAATACACGTGGCACCGTTGCAAATCTTTCTGTGTGCAGAAGAGATCCAGCAGCATGTTTCAGCCCTGGCTGTTTGCCTGTGGCAGCAGAGTCCAATCATTCGTGCCCTGAAAACTGGGCAGCCGGACGGCCTGGAGCAGGCATCAAGGATGTATTCAAATGCCCTTTGAGGTGGGAAAGCAAGGAGTGAGAGCAATACAGGTGGCACCGTTGCAAAGCTTACCGTGTGCAGAACAGATCCAGCAGCATCTTTCAGTCCTGGCTCTTCGCCTGTGGCAGCAGAGTCCAATCATTCGTGCACTGAAAACTGGGCAACCGGACGGGCTGGAGCAGGCATCAGGGATGTATTCAAATGCACTTTGAGGTGGGAAAGCAAGGAGTGAGAGCAATACAGGTGGCACCGTTGCGAAGCTTGCCGTGTGTAGAACAGATCCAGCAGCATGTTTCAGCCCTGGCTGTTTGCCTGTGGCAGCAGAGTGCAATCATTCGTGCACTGAAAACTGGGCAACCGGACGGCCTGGAGCAGGCATCAGGGATGTATTCAAATGCACTTTGAGATGGGAAAGCAAGGAGTGAGAGCAATACAGGTGGCACCGTTGCAAAGCTTACCATGTGCAGAAGAGGTCCAGCAGCACCTTTCATTCCTGGCCCTTTCCCTGTGGAAGCAGAGTGCAATCATTCGTGCACTGAAAACTGGGCAGCCGGACGGCCTGGAGCAGGCATCAAGGATGTATTCAAATGCACTTTGAGGTGGGAAAGCAAGGAGTGAGAGCAATACAGGTGGCACCGTTGCAAATCTTTCTGTGTGCAGAAGAGATCCAGCAGCATGTTTCAGCCCTGGCTGTTTGCCTGTGGCAGCAGAGTCCAATCATTCGTGCACTGAAAACTGGGCAGCCGGACGGGCTGGAGCAGGCATCAAGGATGTATTCAAATGCCCTTTGAGGTGGGAAAGCAAGGAGTGAGAGCAATACAGGTGGCACCGTTCAAATCTTTCTGTGTGCAGAAGAGGTCCAGCAGCATCTTTCAGTCCTGGCTCTTCGCCTGTCGGAGCAGAGTCCAATCATTTGTGCCCTGAAACCAGAGCAGCTGGCCAGCCTGGAGCAGGCATCAAGGATGTATTCAAATGCACTTTGAGGTGGGAAAGCAAGGAGTGAGAGCAATACAGGTGGCACCGTTGCAAAGCTTACCATGTGCAGAAGAGGTCCAGCAGCACCTTTCATTCCTGGCCCTTTCCCTGTGGCAGCAGAGTGCAATCATTCGTGCACTGAAAACTGGGCAGCCGGACGGCCTGGAGCAGGCATCAAGGATGTATTCAAATGCACTTTGAGGTGGGAAAGCAAGGAGTGAGAGCAATACAGGTGGCACCGTTGCAAAGCTTACCATGTGCAGAAGAGATCCAGCAGCACCTTTCATTCCTGGCCCTTTCCCTGTGGCAGCAGAGTGCAACCATTCGTGCACTGAAAACTGGGCAGCCGGACGGCCTGGAGCAGGCATCAAGGATGTATTCAAATGCCCTTTGAGGTGGGAAATCAAGGAGTGAGAGCAATACAGGTGGCACCGCTGCAAAGCTTACCGTGTGCAGAACAGATCCAGCAGCATCTTTCAGTCCTGGCTCTTCGCCTGTGGGAGCAGAGTCCAATCATTCGTGCACTGAAAACTGGGCAGCCGGATGTCCTGGAGCAGGCATCAAGGATGTATTCAAATGCCCTTTGAGGTGGGAAAGCAAGGAGTGAGAGCAATACAGGTAGCACCGTTGCAAAGCTTACCGTAGGCAGAAGAGATCCAGCAGCATGTTTCAGTCCTGGCTCTTCGCCTGTTTCAGGAGAGACCAATCATTCGTGCACTGAAAACTGGGCAGCCGGACGGCCTGGAGCAGGCATCAAGGATGTATTCAAATGCACTTTGAGGTGGGAAAGCAAGGAGTGAGAGCAATACAGGTGGCACCGTTGCAAATCTTTCTGTGTGCAGAAGAGATCCAGCAGCATGTTTCAGCCCTGGCTGTTTGCCTGTGGCAGCAGAGTCCAATCATTCGTGCACTGAAAACAGGGCAACCGGACAGCCTGGAGCAGGCATCAGGGATGTATTCAAATGCACTTTGAGGTGGGAAAGCAAGGAGTGAGAGCAATACAGGTGGCACCGTTGCGAAGCTTGCCGTGTGCAGAAGAGATTCAGCAGCATGTTTCAGTAGTGGCTGTTTGCCTGTGGCAGTAGAGTCCAATCATTCGTGCACTGAAAACTGGGCAGCCGGACGGCCTGGAGCAGGCATCAAGGATGTATTCAAATGCACTTTGAGGAGGGAAAGCAAGGAGTGAGAGCAATACAGGTGGCACCGTTGCAAAGCTTACCATGTGCAGAAGAGGTCCAGCAGCACCTTTCATTCCTGGCAGTTTCCCTGTGGCAGCAGAGTGCAATCATTCGTGCACTGAAAACTGGGCAGCCGGACGGCCTGGAGCCGGCATCAAGGATGTATTCAAATGCACTTTGAGGTGGGAAAGCAAGGAGTGAGAGCAATACAGGTGGCAGTGTTGCGAAGCTTACCATGTGGAGAACAGATCCAGCAGCACCTTTCAGTCCTGGCTCTTCGCCTGTGGGAGCAGAGTCCAATCATTCGTGCACTGAAAACTGGGCAGCCGGATGGCCTGGAGCAAGCAGCAAGGATGTATTCAAATGCCCTTTGAGGTGGGAAAGCAAGGAGTGAGAGCAATACAGGTAGCACCGTTGCAAAGCTTACCGTATGCAGAAGAGATCCAGCAGCATGTTTCAGTCCTGCCTCTTCGCCTGTGGCAGGAGAGACCAATCATTCGTGCACTGAAAACTGGGCAGCCGGACGGCCTGGAGCAGTCATCAAGGATGTAATCAAATGCACTTTGAGGTGGGAAACAAGGAGTGAGACCAATTCAGGTGGCACCGTTGCGAAGCTTACCATGTGCACAAGAGGTCCGGCTGCACCTTTCATTCCTGGCCCTTTCCCTGTGGAAGCAGAGTGCAATCATTCGTGCACTGAAAACTGAGCAGCCGGACGGGCTGGAGCAGGCATCAAGGATGTATTCAAATGCACTTCGAGGTGGGAAAGCAAGGAGTGAGAGCAATACAGGTGGCACCGTTGCGAGGCTTACCTTGTGCATAAGAGGTCCAGCAGCATCTTTCAGTCCTGGCTCTTCGCCTGTCGGAGCAGAGTCCAATCATTTGTGCCCTGAAACCAGAGCAGCTGGCAAGCCTGGAGCAGGCATCAAGGATGTATTCAAATGCACTTTGAGGTGGGAAAGCAAGGAGTGAGAGCAATACACGTGGCACCGTTGCAAATCTTTCTGTGTGCAGAAGAGATCCAGCAGCATGTTTCAGCCCTGGCTGTTTGCCTGTGGCAGCAGAGTGCAATCATTCGTGCACTGAAAACTGGGCAACCGGACGGCCTGGAGCAGGCATCAGGGATGTATTCAAATGCACTTTGAGGTGGGAAAGCAAGGAGTGAGAGCAATACAGGTGGCACCGTTGCGAAGCTTGCCGTGTGTAGAACAGATCCAGCAGCATGTTTCAGCCCTGGCTGTTTGCCTGTGGCAGCAGAGTCCAATCATTCGTGCCCTGAAAACTGGGCAGCCGGACGGCCTGGAGCAGGCATCAAGGATGTATTCAAATGCCCTTTGAGGTGGGAAAGCAAGGAGTGAGAGCAATACAGGTGGCACCGTTGCAAAGCTTACCGTGTGCAGAACAGATCCAGCAGCATCTTTCAGTCCTGGCTCTTCGCCTGTCGGAGCAGAGTCCAATCATTTGTGCCCTGAAACCAGAGCAGCTGGCAAGCCTGGAGCAGGCATCAAGGATGTATTCAAATGCACTTTGAGGTGGGAAAGCAAGGAGTGAGAGCAATACAGGTGGCACCGTTGCAAAGCTTACCATGTGCAGAAGAGGTCCAGCAGCACCTTTCATTCCTGGCCCTTTCCCTGTGGAAGCAGAGAGCAATCATTCGTGCACTGAAAACTGGGCAGCCGGACGGCCTGGAGCAGGCATCAAGGATGTATTCAAATGCACTTTGAGGTGGGAAAGCAAGGAGTGAGAGCAATACAGGTGGCACCGTTGCAAAGCTTACCATGTGCAGAAGAGGTCCAGCAGCACCTTTCATTCCTGGCCCTTTCCCTGTGGAAGCAGAGTGCAATCATTCGTGCACTGAAAACTGGGCAGCCGGACGGGCTGGAGCAGGCATCAAGGATGTATTCAAATGCCCTTTGAGGTGGGAAAGCAAGGAGTGAGAGCAATACAGGTGGCACCGTTCAAATCTTTCTGTGTGCAGAAGAGGTCCAGCAGCATCTTTCAGTCCTGGCTCTTCGCCTGTCGGAGCAGAGTCCAATCATTTGTGCCCTGAAACCAGAGCAGCTGGCCAGCCTGGAGCAGGCATCAAGGATGTATTCAAATGCATTTTGAGGTGGGAAAGCAAGGAGTGAGAGCAATACAGGTGGCACCATTGCAAAGCTTACCATGTGCAGAAGAGGTCCAGCAGCACCTTTCATTCCTGGCCCTTTCCCTGTGGCAGCAGAGTGCAATCATTCGTGCACTGAAAACTGGGCAGCCGGACGGCCTGGAGCAGGCATCAAGGATGTATTCAAATGCACTTTGAGGTGGGAAAGCAAGGAGTGAGAGCAATACAGGTGGCACCGTTGCGAAGCTTACCATGTGCACAAGAGGTCCAGCAGTATCTTTCATTCCTGGCAGTTTCCCTGTGGCAGCAGAGTGCAATCATTCGTGCCCTGAAAACTGGGCAGCCGGACGGCCTGGAGCAGGCATCAAGGATGTATTCAAATGCCCTTTGAGGTGGGAAAGCAAGGAGTGAGAGCAATACAGGTAGCACCGTTGCAAAGCTTACCGTATGCAGAAGAGATCCAGCAGCATGTTTCAGTCCTGGCTCTTCGCCTGTTTCAGGAGAGACCAATCATTCGTGCACTGAAAACAGGGCAACCGGACAGCCTGGAGCAGGCATCAAGGATGTATTCAAATGCACTTTGAGGTGGGAAAGCAAGGAGTGAGAGCAATACAGGTGGCACCGTTGCGAGTCTTTAATTGTGCAGAAGAGGTCCAGCAGCATCTTTCAGTCCTGGCTCTTCGCCTGTGGGAGCAGAGTCCAATCAATCGTGCTCAGAAAACTGGGCAGCCGGACGGCCTAGAGCAGGCATCAAGGATGTATTCAAATGCCCATTGAGGTGGGAAAGCAAGGAGTGAGAGCAATACAGGTGGCACCGTTGCAAAGCTTACCGTGTGCAGAACAGATCCAGCAGCATCTTTCAGTCCTGGCTCTTCGCCTGTGGGAGCAGAGTCCAATCATTCGTGCACTGAAAACTGGGCAGCCGGATGGCCTGGAGCAGGCATCAAGGATGTATTCAAATGCCCTTTGAGGTGGGAAAGCAAGGAGTGAGAGCAATACAGGTAGCACCGTTGCAAAGCTTACCGTATGCAGAAGAGATCCAGCAACATGTTTCAGTCCTGGCTCTTCGCCTGTGGCAGGAGAGACCAATCATTCGTGCACTGAAAACTGGGCAGCCGGACGGCCTGGAGCAGGCATCAAGGATGTAATCAAATGCACTTTGAGGTGGGAAACAAGGCGTGAGACCAATTCAGGTGGCACCGTTGCGAAGCTTACCATGTGCACAAGAGGTCCGGCTGCACCTTTCATTCCTGGCCCTTTCCCTGTGGAAGCAGAGTGCAATCATTCGTGCACTGAATGCTGGGCAGTCGGACGGCCTGGAGCAGGCATCAAGGATGTATTCAAATGCCCTTTGAGGTGGGAAAGCAAGGAGTGAGAGCAATACAGGTGGCACCGTTGCGAGGCTTACCTTGTGCATAAGAGGTCCAGCAGCATCTTTCAGTCCTGGCTCTTCGCCTGTCGGAGCAGAGTCCAATCATTTGTGCCCTGAAACCAGAGCAGCTGCCAAGCCTGGAGCAGGCATCAAGGATGTATTCAAATGCACTTTGAGGTGGGAAAGCAAGGAGTGAGAGCAATACAGGTGGCACCGTTGCGAAGCTTGCAGTGTGCAGAAGAGATTCAGCAGCATGTTTCAGTAGTGGCTGTTTGCCTTTGGAAGCAGAGTCCAATCATTCGTGCACTGAAAACTGGGCAACCGGACGGCCTGGAGCAGGCATCAGGGATGTATTCAAATGCCCTTTGAGGTGGGAAAGCAAGGAGTGAGAGCAATACAGGTGGCACCGTTGCAAGGCTTACCATGTGCAGAAGAGGTCCAGCAGCACCTTTCATTCCTGGCCCTTTCCCTGTGGAAGCAGAGTGCAATCATTCGTGCACTGAAAACTGGGCAGCCGGACGGCCTGGAGCAGGCATCAAGGATGTATTCAAATGCCCTTTGAGGTGGGAAAGCAAGGAGTGAGAGCAATACAGGTGGCACCGTTGCGAGGCTTTCCTTGTGCAGAAGAGGTCCAGCAGCATCTTTCAGTCCTGGCTCTTCGCCTGTGGGAGCAGAGTCCAATCAATCGTGCACAGAAAACTGGGCAGCCGGACGGCCTGGAGCAGGCATCAAGGATGTAATCAAATGCCCTTTGAGGTGGGAAACAAGGAGTGAGAGCAATACAGGTGGCACCGTTGCGAAGCTTACCGTATGCAGAAGAGATCCAGCAGCATGTTTCAGTCCTGGCTCTTCGCCTGTGGCAGGAGAGTCCAATCATTCGTGCACTGAAACCTGGGCAGCTGGCCAGCCAGGAGCAGGCATCAAGGATGTATTCAAATGCCCATTGAGGTGGGAAAGCAAGGAGTGAGAGCAATACAGGTGGCACCGTTGCAAATCTTTCTGTGTGCAGAAGAGGTCCAGCAGCATCTTTCAGTCCTGGCTCTTCGCCTGTCGGAGCAGAGTCCAATCATTTGTGCCCTGAAACCAGAGCAGCTGGCCAGCCAAGAGCAGGCATCAAGGATGTATTCAAATGCCCTTTGAGGTGGGAAAGCAAGGAGTGAGATCAATACAGGTGGCACCGTTGCAAAGCTTACCATGTGCAGAAGAGGTCCAGCAGCACCTTTCATTCCTGGCCCTTTCCCTGTGGAAGCAGAGTGCAATCATACGTGCACTGAAAACTGGGCAGCCGGACGGCCTGGAGCAGGCATCAAGGATGTATTCAAATGCACTTTGAGGTGGGAAAGCAAGGAGTGAGAGCAATACAGGTGGCCCCGTTGCGAAGCTTACCATGTGCAGAAGAGGTCCAGCAGCACCTTTCATTCCTGGCCCTTTCCCTGTGGCAGCAGAGTGCAATCATTCGTGCACTGAAAACTGGGCAGCCGGACGGCCTGGTGCAGGCATCATGGATGTATTCAAATGTACTTTGAGGTGGGAAAGCAAGGAGTGAGAGCAATACAGGTAGCACCGTTGCAAAGCTTACCGTATGCAGAAGAGATCCAGCAGCATGTTTCAGTCCTGGCTCTTCGCCTGTTTCAGGAGAGACCAATCATTCGTGCACTGAAAACTGGGCAGCCGGACGGCCTGGAGCAGGCATCAAGGATGTATTCAAATGCACTTTGAGGTGGGAAAGCAAGGAGTGAGAGCAATACAGGTGGCACCGTTGCAAATCTTTCTGTGTGCAGAAGAGATCCAGCAGCATGTTTCAGCCCTGGCTGTTTGCCTGTGGCAGCAGAGTCCAATCATTCGTGCACTGAAAACTGGGCAGCCGGACAGCCTGGAGCAGGCATCAGGGATGTATTCAAATGCACTTTGAGGTGGGAAAGCAAGGAGTGAGAGCAATACAGGTGGCACCGTTGCGAAGCTTGCCGTGTGCAGAAGAGATTCAGCAGCATGTTTCAGTAGTGGCTGTTTGCCTGTGGCAGTAGAGTCCAATCATTCGTGCACTGAAAACTGGGCAGCCGGACGGGCTGGAGCAGGCATCAAGGATGTATTCAAATGCCCTTTGAGGTGGGAAAGCAAGGAGTGAGAGCAATACAGGTGGCACCGTTGCAAAGCTTACCATGTGCAGAAGAGGTCCAGCAGCACCTTTCATTCCTGGCCCTTTCCCTGTGGAAGCAGAGTGCAATCATTCGTGCACTGAAAACTGGGCAGCCGGACGGGCTGGAGCAGGCATCAAGGATGTATTCAAATGCCCTTTGAGGTGGGAAAGCAAGGAGTGAGAGCAATACAGGTGGCACCGTTGCGAGGCTTTCCTTGTGCAGAAGAGGTCCAGCAGCATCTTTCAGTCCTGGCTCTTCGCCTGTGGGAGCAGAGTCCAATCAATCGTGCACAGAAAACTGGGCAGCTGGACGGCCTGGAGCAGGCATCAAGGATGTAATCAAATGCCCTTTGAGGTGGGAAACAAGGAGTGAGAGCAATTCAGGTGGCACCGTTGCGAAGCTTACCGTATGCAGAAGAGATCCAGCAGCATGTTTCAGTCCTGGCTCTTCGCCTGTGGCAGGAGAGTCCAATCATTCGTGCACTGAAACCTGGGCAGCTGGCCAGCCAGGAGCAGGCATCAAGGATGTATTCAAATGCCCTTTGAGGTGGGAAAGCAAGGAGTGAGAGCAATACAGGTGGCACCGTTGCAAAGCTTACCATGTGCAGAAGAGGTCCAGCAGCACCTTTCATTCCTGGCCCTTTCCCTGTGGAAGCAGAGTGCAATCATACGTGCACTGAAAACTGGGCAGCCGGACGGCCTGGAGCAGGCATCAAGGATGTATTGAAATGCACTTTGAGGTGGGAAAGCAAGGAGTGAGAGCAATACAGGTGGCACCGTTGCGAAGCTTACCATGTGCAGAAGAGGTCCAGCAGCACCTTTCATTCCTGGCCCTTTCCCTGTGGCAGCAGAGTGCAATCATTCGTGCACTGAAAACTGGGCAGCCGGACGGCCTGGTGCAGGCATCATGGATGTATTCAAATGTACTTTGAGGTGGGAAAGCAAGGAGTGAGAGCAATACAGGTGGCACCGTTGCAAAGCTTACCGTATGCAGAAGAGATCCAGCAGCATGTTTCAGTCCTGGCTCTTCGCCTGTTTCAGGAGAGACCAATCATTCGTGCACTGAAAACTGGGCAGCCGGACGGCCTGGAGCAGGCATCAGGGATGTATTCAAATGCACTTTGAGGTGGGAAAGCAAGGAGTGAGAGCAATACAGGTGGCACCGTTGCAAATCTTTCTGTGTGCAGAAGAGATCCAGCAGCATGTTTCAGCCCTGGCTGTTTGCCTGTGGCAGCAGAGTCCAATCATTCGTGCACTGAAAACAGGGCAACCGGACAGCCTGGAGCAGGCATCAGGGATGTATTCAAATGCACTTTGAGGTGGGAAAGCAAGGAGTGAGAGCAATACAGGTGGCAACGTTGCGAAGCTTGCCGTGTGCAGAAGAGATTCAGCAGCATGTTTCAGTAGTGGCTGTTTGCCTGTGGCAGTAGAGTCCAATCATTCGTGCACTGAAAACTGGGCAGCAGTCCAGCCTGGAGCAGGCATCAAGGATGTATTCAAATGCACTTTGAGGTGGGAAAGCAAGGAGTGAGAGCAATACAGGTGGCACCGTTGCAAAGCTTACCATGTGCAGAAGAGGTCCAGCAGCACCTTTCATTCCTGGCCTTTCCCTGTGGAAGCAGAGTGCAATCATTCGTGCACTGAAAACTGGGCAGCCGGACGGCCTGGAGCAGGCATCAAGGATGTATTCAAATGCACTTTGAGGTGGGAAAGCAAGGAGTGAGAGCAATACAGGTGGCACCGTTGCAAAGCTTACCATGTGCAGAAGAGGTCCAGCAGCACCTTTCATTCCTGGCAGTTTCCCTGTGGCAGCAGAGTGCAATCATTCGTGCACTGAAAACTGGGCAGCCGGACGGCCTGGGGCAGGCATCTAGGATGTATTCAAATGCACTTTGAGGTCGGAAAGCAAGGAGTGAGAGCAATACAGGTGGCACTGTTGCGAAGCTTACCATGTGGAGAAGAGATCCAGCAGCACCTTTCATTCCTGGCCCTTTCCCTGTGGAAGCAGAGAGCAATCATTCGTGCACTGTCAACTGGGCAGCCGGACGGCCTGGAGCAGGCATCAAGGATGTATTCAAATGCCCTTTGAGGTGGGAAAGCAAGGAGTGAGAGCAATACAGGTGCCTCTGTTGCAAAACTTTCTGTGTGCAGAACAGATCCAGCAGCATCTTTCAGTCCTGGCTCTTCGCCTGTGGCAGCACAGTCCAATCATTCGTGCACAGAAAACTGGGCAGCCGGACGGCCTGGAGCAGGCATCAAGGATGTATTCAAATGCCCTTTGAGGTGGGAAAGCAAGGACTGAGAGCAATACAGGTGGCACCGTTGCAAATCTTTCTGTGTGCAGAAGAGGTCCAGCAGCATCTTTCAGTCCTGGCTCTTCGCCTGTCGGAGCAGAGTCCAATCATTTGTGCCCTGAAACCAGAGCAGCTGGCCAGCCTAGAGCAGGCATCAAGGATGTATTCAAATGCCCTTTGAGGTGGGAAAGCAAGGAGTGAGATCAATACAGGTGGCACCGTTGCAAAGCTTACCATGTGCAGAAGAGGTCCAGCAGCACCTTTCATTCCTGGCCCTTTCCCTGTGGAAGCAGAGTGCAATCATACGTGCACTGAAAACTGGGCAGCCGGACGGCCTGGAGCAGGCATCAAGGATGTATTCAAATGCACTTTGAGGTGGGAAAGCAAGGAGTGAGAGCAATACAGGTGGCCCCGTTGCGAAGCTTACCATGTGCAGAAGAGGTCCAGCAGCACCTTTCATTCCTGGCCCTTTCCCTGTGGCAGCAGAGTGCAATCATTCGTGCACTGAAAACTGGGCAGCCGGACGGCCTGGTGCAGGCATCATGGATGTATTCAAATGTACTTTGAGGTGGGAAAGCAAGGAGTGAGAGCAATACAGGTAGCACCGTTGCAAAGCTTACCGTATGCAGAAGAGATCCAGCAGCATGTTTCAGTCCTGGCTCTTCGCCTGTTTCAGGAGAGACCAATCATTCGTGCACTGAAAACTGGGCAGCCGGACGGCCTGGAGCAGGCATCAAGGATGTATTCAAATGCACTTTGAGGTGGGAAAGCAAGGAGTGAGAGCAGTACAGGTGGCACCGTTGCAAATCTTTCTGTGTGCAGAAGAGATCCAGCAGCATGTTTCAGCCCTGGCTGTTTGCCTGTGGCAGCAGAGTCCAATCATTCGTGCACTGAAAACTGGGCAGCCGGACAGCCTGGAGCAGGCATCAGGGATGTATTCAAATGCACTTTGAGGTGGGAAAGCAAGGAGTGAGAGCAATACAGGTGGCACCGTTGCGAAGCTTGCCGTGTGCAGAAGAGATTCAGCAGCATGTTTCAGTAGTGGCTGTTTGCCTGTGGCAGTAGAGTCCAATCATTCGTGCACTGAAAACTGGGCAGCCGGACGGGCTGGAGCAGGCATCAAGGATGTATTCAAATGCCCTTTGAGGTGGGAAAGCAAGGAGTGAGAGCAATACAGGTGCCACCGTTGCAAAGCTTACCATGTGCAGAAGAGGTCCAGCAGCACCTTTCATTCCTGGCCCTTTCCCTGTGGAAGCAGAGTGCAATCATTCGTGCACTGAAAACTGGGCAGCCGGACGGGCTGGAGCAGGCATCAAGGATGTATTCAAATGCCCTTTGAGGTGGGAAAGCAAGGAGTGAGAGCAATACAGGTGGCACCGTTGCGAGGCTTTCCTTGTGCAGAAGAGGTCCAGCAGCATCTTTCAGTCCTGGCTCTTCGCCTGTGGGAGCAGAGTCCAATCAATCGTGCACAGAAAACTGGGCAGCCGGACGGCCTGGAGCAGGCATCAAGGATGTAATGAAATGCCCTTTGAGGTGGGAAACAAGGAGTGAGAGCAATTCAGGTGGCACCGTTGCGAAGCTTACCGTATGCAGAAGAGATCCAGCAGCATGTTTCAGTCCTGGCTCTTCGCCTGTGGCAGGAGAGTCCAATCATTCGTGCACTGAAACCTGGGCAGCTGGCCAGCCAGGAGCAGGCATCAAGGATGTATTCAAATGCACTTTGAGGTGGGAAAGCAAGGAGTGAGAGCAATACAGGTGGCACCGTTGCAAATCTTTCTGTGTGCAGAAGAGGTCCAGCAGCATCTTTCATTCCTGGCTCTTCGCCTGTGGCAGCAGTGTCCAATCATTCGTGCACTGAAAACTGGGCAGCCGGACGGCCTGGAGCAGGCATCAAGGATGTATTCAAATGCCCATTGAGGTGGGAAAGCAAGGAGTGAGAGCAATACAGGTGGCACCGTTGCAAATCTTTCTGTGTGCAGAAGAGGTCCAGCAGCATCTTTCAGTCCTGGCTCTTCGCCTGTCGGAGCAGAGTCCAATCATTTGTGCCCTGAAACCAGAGCAACTGGCCAGCCTAGAGCAGGCATCAAGGATGTATTCAAATGCCCTTTGAGGTGGGAAAGCAAGGAGTGAGAGCAATACAGGTGGCACCGTTGCAAAGCTTACCATGTGGAGAAGAGATCCAGCAGCACCTTTCATTCCTGGCCCTTTCCCTGTGGAAGCAGAGAGCAATCATTCGTGCACTGTCAACTGGGCAGCCGGACGGCCTGGAGCAGGCATCAAGGATGTATTCAAATGCCCTTTGAGGTGGGAAAGCAAGGAGTGAGAGCAATACAGGTGGCACCGTTGCAAAACTTTCTGTGTGCAGAACAGATCCAGCAGCATCTTTCAGTCCTGGCTCTTCGCCTGTGGCAGCACAGTCCAATCATTCGTGCACAGAAATCTGGGCAGCCGGACGGCCTGGAGCAGGCATCAAGGATGTATTCAAATGCCCTTTGAGGTGGGAAAGCAAGGAGTGAGAGCAATACAGGTGGCACCGTTGCAAAGCTTACCGTGTGCAGAACAGATCCAGCAGCATCTTTCAGTCCTGGCTCTTCGCCTGTGGCAGCAGAGTCCAATCATTCGTGCACTGAAAACTGGGCAACCGGACGGCCTGGAGCAGGCATCAGGGATGTATTCAAATGCACTTTGAGGTGGGAAAGCAAGGAGTGAGAGCAATACAGGTGGCACCGTTGCGAAGCTTGCCGTGTGTAGAACAGATCCAGCAGCATGTTTCAGCCCTGGCTGTTTGCCTGTGGCAGCAGAGTGCAATCATTCGTGCACTGAAAACTGGGCAACCGGACGGCCTGGAGCAGGCATCAGGGATGTATTCAAATGCACTTTGAGATGGGAAAGCAAGGAGTGAGAGCAATACAGGTGGCACCGTTGCAAAGCTTACCATGTGCAGAAGAGGTCCAGCAGCACCTTTCATTCCTGGCCCTTTCCCTGTGGAAGCAGAGTGCAATCATTCGTGCACTGAAAACTGGGCAGCCGGACGGCCTGGAGCAGGCATCAAGGATGTATTCAAATGCACTTTGAGGTGGGAAAGCAAGGAGTGAGAGCAATACAGGTGGCACCGTTGCAAATCTTTCTGTGTGCAGAAGAGATCCAGCAGCATGTTTCAGCCCTGGCTGTTTGCCTGTGGCAGCAGAGTCCAATCATTCGTGCACTGAAAACTGGGCAGCCGGACGGGCTGGAGCAGGCATCAAGGATGTATTCAAATGCCCTTTGAGGTGGGAAAGCAAGGAGTGAGAGCAATACAGGTGGCACCGTTCAAATCTTTCTGTGTGCAGAAGAGGTCCAGCAGCATCTTTCAGTCCTGGCTCTTCGCCTGTCGGAGCAGAGTCCAATCATTTGTGCCCTGAAACCAGAGCAGCTGGCCAGCCTGGAGCAGGCATCAAGGATGTATTCAAATGCACTTTGAGGTGGGAAAGCAAGGAGTGAGAGCAATACAGGTGGCACTGTTGCAAAGCTTACCATGTGCAGAAGAGGTCCAGCAGCACCTTTCATTCCTGGCCCTTTCCCTGTGGCAGCAGAGTGCAATCATTCGTGCACTGAAAACTGGGCAGCCGGACGGCCTGGAGCAGGCATCAAGGATGTATTCAAATGCACTTTGAGGTGGGAAAGCAAGGAGTGAGAGCAATACAGGTGGCACCGTTGCAAAGCTTACCATGTGCAGAAGAGATCCAGCAGCACCTTTCATTCCTGGCCCTTTCCCTGTGGCAGCAGAGTGCAACCATTCGTGCACTGAAAACTGGGCAGCCGGACGGCCTGGAGCAGGCATCAAGGATGTATTCAAATGCCCTTTGAGGTGGGAAAGCAAGGAGTGAGAGCAATACAGGTGGCACCGCTGCAAAGCTTACCGTGTGCAGAACAGATCCAGCAGCATCTTTCAGTCCTGGCTCTTCGCCTGTGGGAGCAGAGTCCAATCATTCGTGCACTGAAAACTGGGCAGCCGGATGTCCTGGAGCAGGCATCAAGGATGTATTCAAATGCCCTTTGAGGTGGGAAAGCAAGGAGTGAGAGCAATACAGGTAGCACCGTTGCAAAGCTTACCGTAGGCAGAAGAGATCCAGCAGCATGTTTCAGTCCTGGCTCTTCGCCTGTTTCAGGAGAGACCAATCATTCGTGCACTGAAAACTGGGCAGCCGGACGGCCTGGAGCAGGCATCAAGGATGTATTCAAATGCACTTTGAGGTGGGAAAGCAAGGAGTGAGAGCAATACAGGTGGCACCGTTGCAAATCTTTCTGTGTGCAGAAGAGATCCAGCAGCATGTTTCAGCCCTGGCTGTTTGCCTGTGGCAGCAGAGTCCAATCATTCGTGCACTGAAAACAGGGCAACCGGACAGCCTGGAGCAGGCATCAGGGATGTATTCAAATGCACTTTGAGGTGGGAAAGCAAGGAGTGAGAGCAATACAGGTGGCACCGTTGCGAAGCTTGCCGTGTGCAGAAGAGATTCAGCAGCATGTTTCAGTAGTGGCTGTTTGCCTGTGGCAGTAGAGTCCAATCATTCGTGCACTGAAAACTGGGCAGCCGGACGGCCTGGAGCAGGCATCAAGGATGTATTCAAATGCACTTTGAGGAGGGAAAGCAAGGAGTGAGAGCAATACAGGTGGCACCGTTGCAAAGCTTACCCTGTGCAGAAGAGGTCCAGCAGCACCTTTCATTCCTGGCAGTTTCCCTGTGGCAGCAGAGTGCAATCATTCGTGCACTGAAAACTGGGCAGCCGGACGGCCTGGAGCCGGCATCTAGGATGTATTCAAATGCACTTTGAGGTGGGAAAGCAAGGAGTGAGAGCAATACAGGTGGCAGTGTTGCGAAGCTTACCATGTGGAGAAGAGATCCAGCAGCACCTTTCATTCCTGGCCCTTTCCCTGTGGAAGCAGAGTGCAATCATTCGTGCTCTGAAAACTGGGCAGCCGGACGGCCTGGAGCAGGCATCAAGGATGTATTCAAATGCCCTTTGAGGTGGGAAATCAAGGAGTGAGAGCAATACAGGTGGCACCGCTGCAAAGCTTACCGTGTGCAGAACAGATCCAGCAGCATCTTTCAGTCCTGGCTCTTCGCCTGTGGGAGCAGAGTCCAATCATTCGTGCACTGAAAACTGGGCAGCCGGATGGCCTGGAGCAGGCAGCAAGGATGTATTCAAATGCCCTTTGAGGTGGGAAAGCAAGGAGTGAGAGCAATACAGGTAGCACCGTTGCAAAGCTTACCGTATGCAGAAGAGATCCAGCAGCATGTTTCAGTCCTGCCTCTTCGCCTGTGGCAGGAGAGACCAATCATTCGTGCACTGAAAACTGGGCAGCCGGACGGCCTGGAGCAGTCATCAAGGATGTAATCAAATGCACTTTGAGGTGGGAAACAAGGAGTGAGACCAATTCAGGTGGCACCGTTGCGAAGCTCACCATGTGCACAAGAGGTCCGGCTGCACCTTTCATTCCTGGCCCTTTCCCTGTGGAAGCAGAGTGCAATCATTCGTGCACTGAAAACTGAGCAGCCGGACGGGCTGGAGCAGGCATCAAGGATGTATTCAAATGCACATTGAGGTGGGAAAGCAAGGAGTGAGAGCAATACAGGTGGCACCGTTGCGAGGCTTACCTTGTGCATAAGAGGTCCAGCAGCATCTTTCAGTCCTGGCTCTTCGCCTGTCGGAGCAGAATCCAATCATTTGTGCCCTGAAACCAGAGCAGCTGGCAAGCCTGGAGCAGGCATCAAGGATGTATTCAAATGCACTTTGAGGTGGGAAAGCAAGGAGTGAGAGCAATACACGTGGCACCGTTGCAAATCTTTCTGTGTGCAGAAGAGATCCAGCAGCATGTTTCAGCCGTGGCTGTTTGCCTGTGGCAGCAGAGTCCAATCATTCGTGCCCTGAAAACTGGGCAGCCGGACGGCCTGGAGCAGGCATCAAGGATGTATTCAAATGCCCTTTGAGGTGGGAAAGCAAGGAGTGAGAGCAATACAGGTGGCACCGTTGCAAAGCTTACCGTGTGCAGAACAGATCCAGCAGCATCTTTCAGTCCTGGCTCTTCGCCTGTGGCAGCAGAGTCCAATCATTCGTGCACTGAAAACTGGGCAACCGGACGGCCTGGAGCAGGCATCAGGGATGTATTCAAATGCACTTTGAGGTGGGAAAGCAAGGAGTGAGAGCAATACAGGTGGCACCGTTGCGAAGCTTGCCGTGTGTAGAACAGATCCAGCAGCATGTTTCAGCCCTGGCTGTTTGCCTGTGGCAGCAGAGTGCAATCATTCGTGCACTGAAAACTGGGCAGCCGGACGGCCTGGAGCAGGCATCAAGGATGTATTCAAATGCACTTTGAGGTGGGAAAGCAAGGAGTGAGAGCAATACAGGTGGCACCGTTGCAAATCTTTCTGTGTGCAGAAGAGATCCAGCAGCATGTTTCAGCCCTGGCTCTTTGCCTGTGGCAGCAGAGTCCAATCATTCGTGCACTGAAAACTGGGCAGCCGGACGGGCTGGAGCAGGCATCAAGGATGTATTCAAATGCCCTTTGAGGTGGGAAAGCAAGGAGTGAGAGCAATACAGGTGGCACCGTTCAAATCTTTCTGTGTGCAGAAGAGGTCCAGCAGCATCTTTCAGTCCTGGCTCTTCGCCTGTCGGAGCAGAGTCCAATCATTTGTGCCCTGAAACCAGAGCAGCTGGCCAGCCTGGAGCAGGCATCAAGGATGTATTCAAATGCACTTTGAGGTGGGAAAGCAAGGAGTGAGAGCAATACAGGTGGCACCGTTGCAAAGCTTACCATGTGCAGAAGAGGTCCAGCAGCACCTTTCATTCCTGGCCCTTTCCCTGTGGCAGCAGAGTGCAATCATTCGTGCACTGAAAACTGGGCAGCCGGACGGCCTGGAGCAGGCATCAAGGATGTATTCAAATGCACTTTGAGGTGGGAAAGCAAGGAGTGAGAGCAATACAGGTGGCACCGTTGCAAAGCTTACCATGTGCAGAAGAGATCCAGCAGCACCTTTCATTCCTGGCCCTTTCCCTGTGGCAGCAGAGTGCAACCATTCGTGCACTGAAAACTGGGCAGCCGGACGGCCTGGAGCAGGCATCAAGGATGTATTCAAATGCCCTTTGAGGTGGGAAAGCAAGGAGTGAGAGCAATACAGGTGGCACCGCTGCAAAGCTTACCGTGTGCAGAACAGATCCAGCAGCATCTTTCAGTCCTGGCTCTTCGCCTGTGGGAGCAGAGTCCAATCATTCGTGCACTGAAAACTGGGCAGCCGGATGTCCTGGAGCAGGCATCAAGGATGTATTCAAATGCCCTTTGAGGTGGGAAAGCAAGGAGTGAGAGCAATACAGGTAGCACCGTTGCAAAGCTTACCGTAGGCAGAAGAGATCCAGCAGCATGTTTCAGTCCTGGCTCTTCGCCTGTTTCAGGAGAGACCAATCATTCGTGCACTGAAAACTGGGCAGCCGGACGGCCTGGAGCAGGCATCAAGGATGTATTCAAATGCACTTTGAGGTGGGAAAGCAAGGAGTGAGAGCAATACAGGTGGCACCGTTGCAAATCTTTCTGTGTGCAGAAGAGATCCAGCAGCATGTTTCAGCCCTGGCTGTTTGCCTGTGGCAGCAGAGTCCAATCATTCGTGCACTGAAAACAGGGCAACCGGACAGCCTGGAGCAGGCATCAGGGATGTATTCAAATGCACTTTGAGGTGGGAAAGCAAGGAGTGAGAGCAATACAGGTGGCACCGTTGCGAAGCTTGCCGTGTGCAGAAGAGATTCAGCAGCATGTTTCAGTAGTGGCTGTTTGCCTGTGGCAGTAGAGTCCAATCATTCGTGCACTGAAAACTGGGCAGCCGGACGGCCTGGAGCAGGCATCAAGGATGTATTCAAATGCACTTTGAGGAGGGAAAGCAAGGAGTGAGAGCAATACAGGTGGCACCGTTGCAAAGCTTACCATGTGCAGAAGAGGTCCAGCAGCACCTTTCATTCCTGGCAGTTTCCCTGTGGCAGCAGAGTGCAATCATTCGTGCACTGAAAACTGGGCAGCCGGACGGCCTGGAGCCGGCATCTAGGATGTATTCAAATGCACTTTGAGGTGGGAAAGGAAGGAGTGAGAGCAATACAGGTGGCAGTGTTGCGAAGCTTACCATGTGGAGAAGAGATCCAGCAGCACCTTTCAGTCCTGGCTCTTCGCCTGTGGGAGCAGAGTCCAATCATTCGTGCACTGAAAACTGGGCAGCCGGATGGCCTGGAGCAAGCAGCAAGGATGTATTCAAATGCCCTTTGAGGTGGGAAAGCAAGGAGTGAGAGCAATACAGGTAGCACCGTTGCAAAGCTTACCGTATGCAGAAGAGATCCAGCAGCATGTTTCAGTCCTGCCTCTTCGCCTGTGGCAGGAGAGACCAATCATTCGTGCACTGAAAACTGGGCAGCCGGACGGCCTGGAGCAGTCATCAAGGATGTAATCAAATGCACTTTGAGGTGGGAAACAAGGAGTGAGACCAATTCAGGTGGCACCGTTGCGAAGCTTACCATGTGCACAAGAGGTCCGGCTGCACCTTTCATTCCTGGCCCTTTCCCTGTGGAAGCAGAGTGCAATCATTCGTGCACTGAAAACTGAGCAGCCGGACGGGCTGGAGCAGGCATCAAGGATGTATTCAAATGCACTTCGAGGTGGGAAAGCAAGGAGTGAGAGCAATACAGGTGGCACCGTTGCGAGGCTTACCTTGTGCATAAGAGGTCCAGCAGCATCTTTCAGTCCTGGCTCTTCGCCTGTCGGAGCAGAGTCCAATCATTTGTGCCCTGAAACCAGAGCAGCTGGCAAGCCTGGAGCAGGCATCAAGGATGTATTCAAATGCACTTTGAGGTGGGAAAGCAAGGAGTGAGAGCAATACACGTGGCACCGTTGCAAATCTTTCTGTGTGCAGAAGAGATCCAGCAGCATGTTTCAGCCCTGGCTGTTTGCCTGTGGCAGCAGAGTGCAATCATTCGTGCACTGAAAACTGGGCAACCGGACGGCCTGGAGCAGGCATCAGGGATGTATTCAAATGCACTTTGAGGTGGGAAAGCAAGGAGTGAGAGCAATACAGGTGGCACCGTTGCGAAGCTTGCCGTGTGTAGAACAGATCCAGCAGCATGTTTCAGCCCTGGCTGTTTGCCTGTGGCAGCAGAGTCCAATCATTCGTGCCCTGAAAACTGGGCAGCCGGACGGCCTGGAGCAGGCATCAAGGATGTATTCAAATGCCCTTTGAGGTGGGAAAGCAAGGAGTGAGAGCAATACAGGTGGCACCGTTGCAAAGCTTACCGTGTGCAGAACAGATCCAGCAGCATCTTTCAGTCCTGGCTCTTCGCCTGTCGGAGCAGAGTCCAATCATTTGTGCCCTGAAACCAGAGCAGCTGGCAAGCCTGGAGCAGGCATCAAGGATGTATTCAAATGCACTTTGAGGTGGGAAAGCAAGGAGTGAGAGCAATACACGTGGCACCGTTGCAAATCTTTCTGTGTGCAGAAGAGATCCAGCAGCATGTTTCAGCCCTGGCTGTTTGCCTGTGGCAGCAGAGTGCAATCATTCGTGCACTGAAAACTGGGCAACCGGACGGCCTGGAGCAGGCATCAGGGATGTATTCAAATGCACTTTGAGGTGGGAAAGCAAGGAGTGAGAGCAATACAGGTGGCACCGTTGCGAAGCTTGCCGTGTGTAGAACAGATCCAGCAGCATGTTTCAGCCCTGGCTGTTTGCCTGTGGCAGCAGAGTGCAATCATTCGTGCACTGAAAACTGGGCAGCCGGACGGCCTGGAGCAGGCATCAAGGATGTAATCAAATGCACTTTGAGGTGGGAAACAAGGAGTGAGACCAATTCAGGTGGCACCGTTGCAAAGCTTACCTTGTGCAGAACAGATCCAGCAGCATCTTTCAGTCCTGGCTCTTCGCCTGTGGGAGCAGAGTCCAATCATTCGTGCACTGAAAACTGGGCAGCCGGATGGCCTGGAGCAAGCAGCAAGGATGTATTCAAATGCCCTTTGAGGTGGGAAAGCAAGGAGTGAGAGCAATACAGGTAGCACCGTTGCAAAGCTTACCGTATGCAGAAGAGATCCAGCAGCATGTTTCAGTCCTGGCTCTTCGCCTGTGGCAGGAGAGACCAATCATTCGTGCACTGAAAACTGGGCAGCCGGACGGCCTGGAGCAGTCATCAAGGATGTAATCAAATGCACTTTGAGGTGGGAAACAAGGAGTGAGACCAATTCAGGTGGCACCGTTGCGAAGCTTACCATGTGCACAAGAGGTCCGGCTGCACCTTTCATTCCTGGCCCTTTCCCTGTGGAAGCAGAGTGCAATCATTCGTGCACTGAAAACTGAGCAGCCGGACGGCCTGGAGCAGGCATCAAGGATGTATTCAAATGCACTTTGAGGTGGGAAAGCAAGGAGTGAGAGCAATACAGGTGGCACCGTTGCGAGGCTTACCTTGTGCAGAAGAGGTCCAGCAGCATCTTTCAGTCCTGGCTCTTCGCCTGTGGGAGCAGAGTCCAATCATTTGTGCCCTGAAACCAGAGCAGCTGGCAAGCCTGGAGCAGGCATCAAGGATGTATTCAAATGCCCTTTGAGGTGGGAAAGCAAGGAGTGAGAGCAATACACGTGGCACCGTTGCAAATCTTTCTGTGTGCAGAAGAGATCCAGCAGCATGTTTCAGCCCTGGCTGTTTGCCTGTGGCAGCAGAGTCCAATCATTCGTGCACTGAAAACTGGGCAACCGGACGGCCTGGAGCAGGCATCAAGGATGTATTCAAATGCCCTTTGAGGTGGGAAAGCAAGGAGTGAGAGCAATACAGGTGGCACTGTTGCAAAGCTTGCCGTGTGCAGAACAGATCCAGCAGCATCTTTCAGTCCTGGCTCTTCGCCTGTGGCAGCAGAGTCCAATCATTCGTGCACTGAAAACTGGGCAACCGGACGGCCTGGAGAAGGCATCAAGGATGTATTCAAATGCCCTTTGAGGTGGGAAAGCAAGGAGTGAGAGCAATACAGGTGGCACCGATGCAAAGCATACCGTGTGCAGAACAGATCCAGCAGCATCTTTCAGTCCTGGCTCATCGCCTGTGGCAGCAGAGTCCAATCATTCGTGCACTGAAAACTGGGCAACCGGACGGCCTGGAGCAGGCATCAGGGATGTATTCAAATGCACTTTGAGGTGGGAAAGCAAGGAGTGAGAGCAATACAGGTGGCACCGTTGCGAAGCTTGCCGTGTGTAGAACAGATCCAGCAGCATGTTTCAGCCCTGGCTGTTTGCCTGTGGCAGCACAGTGCAATCATTCGTGCACTGAAAACTGGGCAACCGGACGGCCTGGAGCAGGCATCAGGGATGTATTCAAATGCACTTTGAGGTGGGAAAGCAAGGAGTGAGAGCAATACAGGTGGCACCGTTGCAAAGCTTACCATGTGCAGAAGAGGTCCAGCAGCATCTTTCAGTCCTGGCTCTTCGCCTGTCGGAGCAGAGTCAAATCATTTGTGCCCTGAAACCAGAGCAGCTGGCCAGCCTGGAGCAGGCATCAAGGATGTATTCAAATGCACTTTGAGGTGGGAAAGCAAGGAGTGAGAGCAATACAGGTGGCACCGTTGCAAAGCTTACCATGTGCAGAAGAGGTCCAGCAGCACCTTTCATTCCTGGCCCTTTCCCTGTGGAAGCAGAGTGCAATCATTCGTGCACTGAAAACTGGGCAGCCGGACGGGCTGGAGCAGGCATCAAGGATGTATTCAAATGCCCTTTGAGGTGGGAAAGCAAGGAGTGAGAGCAATACAGGTGGCACCGTTGCAAAGCTTACCATGTGCAGAAGAGGTCCAGCAGCACCTTTCATTCCTGGCCCTTTCCCTGTGGCAGCAGAGTGCAATCATTCGTGCACTGAAAACTGGGCAGCCGGACGGGCTGGAGCAGGCATCAAGGATGTATTCAAATGCCCTTTGAGGTGGGAAAGCAAGGAGTGAGAGCAATACAGGTGGCACCGCTGCAAAGCTTACCGTGTGCAGAACAGATCCAGCAGCATCTTTCAGTCCTGGCTCTTCGCCTGTGGGAGCAGAGTCCAATCATTCGTGCACTGAAAACTGGGCAGCCGGATGTCCTGGAGCAGGCATCAAGGATGTATTCAAATGCCCTTTGAGGTGGGAAAGCAAGGAGTGAGAGCAATACAGGTAGCACCGTTGCAAAGCTTACCGTATGCAGAAGAGATCCAGCAGCATGTTTCAGTCCTGGCTCTTCGCCTGTTTCAGGAGAGACCAATCATTCGTGCACTGAAAACTGGGCAGCCGGACGGCCTGGAGCAGGCATCAAGGATGTATTCAAATGCACTTTGAGGTGGGAAAGCAAGGAGTGAGAGCAATACAGGTGGCACCGTTGCAAATCTTTCTGTGTGCAGAAGAGATCCAGCAGCATGTTTCAGCCGTGGCTGTTTGCCTGTGGCAGCAGAGTCCAATCATTCGTGCACTGAAAACTGGGCAACCGGACGGCCTGGAGCAGGCATCAGGGATGTATTCAAATGCACTTTGAGGTGGGAAAGCAAGGAGTGAGAGCAATACAGGTGGCACCGTTGCGAAGCTTGCCGTGTGCAGAAGAGATTCAGCAGCATGTTTCAGTAGTGGCTGTTTGCCTGTGGCAGTAGAGTCCAATCATTCGTGCACTGAAAACTGGGCAGCCGGACGGCCTGGAGCAGGCATCAAGGATGTATTCAAATGCACTTTGAGGTGGGAAAGCAAGGAGTGAGAGCAATACAGGTGGCACCGTTGCAAAGCTTACCATGTGCAGAAGAGGTCCAGCAGCACCTTTCATTCCTGGCCCTTTCCCTGTGGAAGCAGAGTGCAATCATTCGTGCACTGAAAACTGGGCAGCCGGACGGCCTGGAGCAGGCATCAAGGATGTATTCAAATGCACTTTGAGGTGGGAAAGCAAGGAGTGAGAGCAATACAGGTGGCACCGTTGCAAAGCTTACCATGTGCAGAAGAGGTCCAGGAGCACCTTTCATTCCTGGCAGTTTCCCTGTGGCAGCAGAGTGCAATCATTCGTGCACTGAAAACTGGGCAGCCGGACGGCCTGGAGCAGGCATCTAGGATGTATTCAAATGCACTTTGAGGTGGGAAAGCAAGGAGTGAGAGCAATACAGGTGGCACTGTTGCGAAGCTTACCATGTGCAGAAGAGATCCAGCAGCACCTTTCATTCCTGGCCCTTTCCCTTTGGAAGCAGAGTGCAATCATTCGTGCCCTGAAAACTGGGCAGCCGGACGGCCTGGAGCAGGCATCAAGGATGTATTCAAATGCCCTTTGAGGTGGGAAAGCAAGGAGTGAGAGCAATACAGGTGGCACCGCTGCAAAGCTTACCGTGTGCAGAACAGATCCAGCAGCATCTTTCAGTCCTGGCTCTTCGCCTGTGGCAGGAGAGACCAATCATTCGTGCACTGAAAACTGCGCAGCCGGACGGCCTGGAGCAGGCATCAAGGATGTAATCAAATGCACTTTGAGGTGGGAAACAAGGAGTGAGACCAATTCAGGTGGCACCGTTGCAAAGCTTACCTTGTGCAGAACAGATCCAGCAGCATCTTTCAGTCCTGGCTCTTCGCCTGTGGGAGCAGAGTCCAATCATTCGTGCACTGAAAACTGGGCAGCCGGATGGCCTGGAGCAAGCAGCAAGGATGTATTCAAATGCCCTTTGAGGTGGGAAAGCAAGGAGTGAGAGCAATACAGGTAGCACCGTTGCAAAGCTTACCGTATGCAGAAGAGATCCAGCAGCATGTTTCAGTCCTGGCTCTTCGCCTGTGGCAGGAGAGACCAATTATTCGTGCACTGAAAACTGGGCAGCCGGACGGCCTGGAGCAGGCATCAAGGATGTATTCAAATGCACTTTGAGGAGGGAAAGCAAGGAGTGAGAGCAATACAGGTGGCACCGTTGCAAATCTTTCTGTGTGCAGAAGAGATCCAGCAGCATGTTTCAGCCCTGGCTGTTTGCCTGTGGCAGCAGAGTCCAATCATTCGTACACTGAAAACAGGGCAACCGGACGGCCTGGAGCAGGCATCAGGGATGTATTCAAATGCACTTTGAGGTGGGAAAGCAAGGAGTGAGAGCAATACAGGTGGCACCGTTGCGAAGCTTGCCGTGTGCAGAAGAGATTCAGCAGCATGTTTCAGTAGTGGCTGTTTGCCTGTGGCAGTAGAGTCCAATCATTCGTGCACTGAAAACTGGGCAGCCGGACGGCCTGGAGCAGGCATCAAGGATGTATTCAAATGCACTTTGAGGTGGGAAAGCAAGGAGTGAGAGCAATACAGGTGGCACCGTTGCAAAGCTTACCATGTGCAGAAGAGGTCCAGCAGCACCTTTCATTCCTGGCCCTTTCCCTGTGGAAGCAGAGTGCAATCATTCGTGCACTGAAAACTGGGCAGCCGGACGGCCTGGAGCAGGCATCAAGGATGTATTCAAATGCACTTTGAGGTGGGAAAGCAAGGAGTGAGAGCAATACAGGTGGCACTGTTGAGAAGCTTACCATGTGGAGAAGAGATCCAGCAGCACCTTTCATTCCTGGCCCTTTCCCTGTGGAAGCAGAGTGCAATCATTCGTGCACTGAAAACTGGGCAGCCGGATGGCCTGGAGCAGGCAGCAAGGATGTATTCAAATGCCCTTTGAGGTGGGAAAGCAAGGAGTGAAAGCAATACAGGTAGCACCGTTGCAAAGCTTATCGTATGCAGAAGAGATCCAGCAGCATGTTTCAGTCCTGGCTCTTCGCCTGTGGCAGGAGAGACCAATCATTCGTGCACTGAAAACTGGGCAGCCGGACGGCCTGGAGCAGGCATCAAGGATGTAATCAAATGCACTTTGAGGTGGGAAACAAGGAGTGAGACCAATTCAGGTGGCACCGTTGCAAAGCTTACCATGTGCAGAAGAGGTCCAGCAGCACCTTTCATTCCTGGCAGTTTCCCTGTGGCAGCAGAGTGCAATCATTCGTGCACTGAAAACTGGGCAGCCGGACGGCCTGGAGCAGGCATCTAGGATGTATTCAAATGCACTTTGAGGTGGGAAAGCAAGGAGTGAGAGCAATACAGGTGGCACTGTTGAGAAGCTTACCATGTGGAGAAGAGATCCAGCAGCACCTTTCATTCCTGGCCCTTTCCCTGTGGAAGCAGAGTGCAATCATTCGTGCACTGAAAACTGGGCAGCCGGATGGCCTGGAGCAGGCAGCAAGGATGTATTCAAATGCCCTTTGAGGTGGGAAAGCAAGGAGTGAAAGCAATACAGGTAGCACCGTTGCAAAGCTTATCGTATGCAGAAGAGATCCAGCAGCATGTTTCAGTCCTGGCTCTTCGCCTGTGGCAGGAGAGACCAATCATTCGTGCACTGAAAACTGGGCAGCCGGACGGCCTGGAGCAGGCATCAAGGATGTAATCAAATGCACTTTGAGGTGGGAAACAAGGAGTGAGACCAATTCAGGTGGCACCGTTGCAAAGCTTACCTTGTGCAGAACAGATCCAGCAGCATCTTTCAGTCCTGGCTCTTCGCCTGTGGGAGCAGAGTCCAATCATTCGTGCACTAAAAACTGGGCAGCCGGATGGCCTGGTAGCAGGCAGCAAGGATGTATTCAAATGTCCTTTGAGGTGGGAAAGCAAGGAGTGAGAGCAATTCAGGTGGCACCGTTGCAAAGCTTACCGTATGCAGAAGAGATCCAGCAGCATGTTTCAGTCCTGGCTCTTCGCCTGTGGCAGGAGAGACCAATCATTCGTGCACTGAAAACTGGGCAGCCGGATGTCCTGGAGCAGGCATCAAGGATGTAATCAAATGCACTTTGAGGTGGGAAACAAGGAGTGAGACCAATTCAGGTGGCACCGTTGCGAAGCTTACCATGTGCACAAGAGGTCCGGCTGCACCTTTCATTCCTGGCCCTTTCCCTGTGGAAGCAGAGTGCAGTCATTCGTGCACTGAAAACTGGGCAGCCGGACGGGCTGGAGCAGGCATCAAGGATGTATTCAAATGCCCTTTGAGGTGGGAAAGCAAGGAGTGAGAGCAATACAGGTGGCACCGCTGCGGGGCTTACCTTGTGCATAAGAGGTCCAGCAGCATCTTTCAGTCCTGGCTCTTCGCCTGTGGGAGCAGAGTCCAATCATTTGTGCCCTGAAACCAGAGCAGCTGCCAAGCCTGGAGCAGGCATCAAGGATGTATTCAAATGCACATTGAGGTGGGAAAGCAAGGAGTGAGAGCAATACAGGTGGCACCGTTGCGAAGCTTACCATGTGCAGAAGAGGTCCAGCAGCACCTTTCATTCCTGGCCCTTTCCCTGTGGAAGCAGAGTGCAATCATTCGTGTACTGAATACTGGGCAGCCGGACGGCCTGGAGCAGGCATCAAGGATGTATTCAAATGCACTTTGAGGTGGGAAAGCAAGGAGTGAGAGCAATACAGGTGGCACCGTTGCAAATCTTTCTGTGCGCAGAAGAGATCCAGCACCATGTTTCAGCCCTGGCTGTTTGCCTGTGGCAGCAGAGTCCAATCATTCGTGCACTGAAAACTGGGCAACAGGACGGCCTGGAGCAGGCATCAGGGATGTATTCAAATGCACTTTGAGGTGGGAAAGCAAGGAGTGAGAGCAATACAGGTGGCACCGTTGCGAAGCTTACCATGTGGAGAAGGGATCCAGCAGCATCTTTCATTCCTGGCTCTTCGCGTGTGGGAGCAGAGTTCAATCTTTCGTGCACTGAAAACTGGGCAGCCGGACGGCCTGGAGCAAGCATCAGGGATGTATTCAAATGCACTTTGAGGTGGGAAAGCAAGGAGTGAGACCAATTCAGGTGGCACCGTTGCGAAGCTTACCATGTGCAGAAGAGGTCCAGCAGCATCTTTCAGTCCTGGCTCTTCGCCTGTGACAGCAGTGTCCAATCATTCGTACACTGAAAACTGGGCAGCTGGACGGCCTGGAGCAAGCATCAAGGATGTATTCAAATGCACTTTGAGGTGGGAAAGCAAGGAGTGAGAGCAATACAGGTGGCACCGTTGCAAAGCTTACCATGTGCAGAAGAGGTCCAGCAGCATCTTTCAGTCCTGGCTCTTCGCCTGTCGGAGCAGAGTCCAATCATTTGTGCCCTGAAACCAGAGCAGCTGCCCAGCCTGGAGCAGGCATCAAGGATGTATTCAAATGCACTTTGAGGTGGGAAAGCAAGGAGTGAGAGCAATACAGGTGGCACCGTTGCAAAGCTTACCATGTGCAGAAGAGGTCCAGCAGCACCTTTCATTCCTGGCCCTTTCCCTGTGGAAGCAGAGTGCAATCATTCGTGCACTGAAAACTGGGCAGCCGGACGGCCTGGAGCAGGCATCAAGGATGTATTCAAATGCCCTTTGAGGTGGGAAAGCAAGGAGTGAGAGCAATACAGGTAGCGCCGTTGCAAAGCTTACCGTATGCAGAAGAGATCCAGCAGCACGTTTCAGTCCTGGCTCTTCGCCTGTGGCAGGAGAGACCAATCATTCGTGCACTGAAAACTGGGCAGCCGGACGGCCTGGAGCAGGCATCAAGGATGTAATCAAATGCACTTTGAGGTGGGAAACAAGGAGTGAGACCAATTCAGGTGGCACCGTTGCGAAGCTTAACATGTGCACAAGAGGTCCGGCTGCACCTTTCATTCCTGGCCCTTTCCCTGTGGAAGCAGAGTGCAATCATTCGTGCACTGAAAACTGGGCAGCCGGACGGGCTGGAGCAGGCATCAAGGATGTATTCAAATGCCCTTTGAGGTGGGAAAGCAAGGAGTGAGAGCAATACAGGTGGCACCGTTGCGAGGCTTACCTTGTGCATAAGAGGTCCAGCAGCATCTTTCAGTCCTGGCTCTTCGCCTGTCGGAGCAGAGTCCAATCATTTGTGCCCTGAAACCAGAGCAGCTGGCAAGCCTGGAGCAGGCATCAAGGATGTATTCAAATGCACATTGAGGTGGGAAAGCAAGGAGTGAGAGCAATACAGGTGGCGCCGTTGCGAAGCTTGCCGTGTGTAGAACAGATCCAGCAGCATGTTTCAGCCGTGGCTGTTTGCCTGTGGCAGCAGAGTCCAATCATTCGTGCGCTAAATACTGGGTAGCCGGACGGCCTGGAGCAGGCATCAAGGATGTATTCAAATGCACTTTGAGGTGGGAAAGCAAGGAGTGAGAGCAATACAGGTGGCACCATTGCGAAGCTTACCATGTGGAGAAGGGATCCAGCAGCATCTTTCATTCCTGGCTCTTCGCGTGTGGGAACAGAGTTCAATCATTAGTGCACTGAAAACTGGGCAGCCGGACGGCCTGGAGCAAGCATCAGGGATGTATTCAAATGCACTTTGAGGTGGGAAAGCAAGGAGTGAGACCAATTCAGGTGGCACCGTTGCGAAGCTTACCATGTGCAGAAGAGGTCCAGCAGCATCTTTCAGTCCTGGCTCTCCGCCTGTCGGAGCAGAGTCCAATCATTTGTGCCCTGAAACCAGAGCAGCTGGCCAGCCTGGAGCAGGCATCAAGGATGTATTCAAATGCACTTTGAGGTGGGAAAGCAAGGAGTGAGAGCAATACAGGTGGCACCGTTGCAAAGCTTACCATGTGCAGAAGAGGTCCAGCAGCACCTTTCATTCCTGGCCCTTTCCCTGTGGAAGCAGAGTGCAATCATTCGTGCACTGAAAACTGGGCAGCCGGACGGGCTGGAGCAGGCATCAAGGATGTATTCAAATGCCCTTTGAGGTGGGAAAGCAAGGAGTGAGAGCAATACAGGTGGCACCGTTGCAAAGCTTACCATGTGCAGAAGAGGTCCAGCAGCACCTTTCATTCCTGGCCCTTTCCCTGTGGCAGCAGAGTGCAATCATTCGTGCACTGAAAACTGGGCAGCCGGACGGCCTGGAGCAGGCATCAAGGATGTATTCAAATGCCCTTTGAGGTGGGAAAGCAAGGAGTGAGAGCAATACAGGTGGCACCGCTGCAAAGCTTACCGTGTGCAGAACAGATCCAGCAGCATCTTTCAGTCCTGGCTCTTCGCCTGTGGGAGCAGAGTCCAATCATTCGTGCACTGAAAACTGGGCAGCCGGATGTCCTGGAGCAGGCATCAAGGATGTATTCAAATGCCCTTTGAGGTGGGAAAGCAAGGAGTGAGAGCAATACAGGTAGCACCGTTGCAAAGCTTACCGTATGCAGAAGAGATCCAGCAGCATGTTTCAGTCCTGGCTCTTCGCCTGTTTCAGGAGAGACCAATCATTCGTGCACTGAAAACTGGGCAGCCGGACGGCCTGGAGCAGGCAGCAAGGATGTATTCAAATGCACTTTGAGGTGGGAAAGCAAGGAGTGAGAGCAATACAGGTGGCACCGTTGCAAATCTTTCTGTGTGCAGAAGAGATCCAGCAGCATGTTTCAGCCCTGGCTGTTTGCCTGTGGCAGTAGAGTCCAATCATTCGTGCACTGAAAACTGGGCAACCGGACGGCCTGGAGCAGGCATCAGGGATGTATTCAAATGCACTTTGAGGTGGGAAAGCAAGGAGTGAGACCAATTCAGGTGGCACCGTTGCGAAGCTTGCCGTGTGCAGAAGAGATTCAGCAGCATGTTTCAGTAGTGGCTGTTTGCCTGTGGCAGTAGAGTCCAATCATTCGTGCACTGAAAACTGGGCAGCCGGACGGCCTGGAGCAGGCATCAAGGATGTAATCAAATGCACTTTGAGGTGGGAAACAAGGAGTGAGACCAATTCAGGTGGCACCGTTGCAAAGCTTACCTTGTGCAGAACAGATCCAGCAGCATCTTTCAGTCCTGGCTCTTCGCCTGTGGGAGCAGAGTCCAATCATTCGTGCACTGAAAACTGGGCAGCTGGATGGCCTGGAGCAGGCATCAAATATGTATTCAAATGCCCTTTGAGGTGGGAAAGCAAGGAGTGAGAGCAATACAGGTGGCACCGTTGCAAAGCTTACCATGTGCAGAAGAGGTCCAGCAGCCTCTTTCAGTCCTGGCTCTTCGTCTGTGCGAGAAGAGACAACTCGTTCTTGCGCAGGAATCTCGGATTCAGGACGACGGGGGGGGTGCACCACAGATGTTGTGCTCAAACGGACATGGAGCTGGTAAAACAAGCAGCGAAGCAAAGCAAGTGTCACCGTAGCAAATCGTGCTGTGTGCACAAGAGATCCAGCAACCTTTTTCAGTCCTGGCTCTTCGTTTGTGCGAGCAGATACCAATCTTACCTGCACTCCAATTTCGGATTCAGGAAGACTGGCCGGTGTACCACAGATTTTGTTCTCATCCGGACTTTTTGCTGGTAAAACAAGCAGAGACAGCAAAGCAAATGTCACCCTAGCAAATCCTGCTGTGTGCAGAACAGATCCAGCAGCCTCTTTCAGTCCTGGCACTTCTTCTGTGGGCGCAGAGACAAATCTTTCATGAACTACAAACTCGGATACAGGACACCTGGAGGATGCACCACAGATGTTGTGCTCAAACGGACATGGAGCTGGTAAACCAAGCAGCGAAGCAAAGCAAGTGTCACCGTTGCAAATCGTCCTGTGTGCACAAGAGATCCAGCAACCTCTTTCAGTCCTCGCTCTTCGTTTGTGCGGGCGGTGACAAATCGTTCGTACACTCCAAACTGGGATTCAGGACTGCGGGGGGGTGCACCACATATGTTGTACTCATACGGACTTTTTGCTAGTAAAACAAGCAGCGAAGCAAAGCAAGTGTCACCGTAGGAAATCGTGCTGTGTGCACAAGAGATCCAGCAACCTTTTTCAGTCCTGGCTCTTCGTCTGTGCGAGGAGATACCAATTTTGCGTGCACTCCAATTTCGGATTCAGGAAGACGGGGGGGTGCACCACAGATGTTGTTCTCATCCGGACTTTTTGCTGGTAAACCAAGCAGGGACTGCAAAGCAAGTGTCACCGTAGCAAATCGTGCGGTGTGCACAAGAGATCCAGCAACCTTTTTCAGTCCTGGCTCTTCGTTTGTGCGAGCAGAGACCAATCTTACGTGCACTCCAATTTCGTATTCAGGACGACGGGGGAGTGCACCACAGATGTTGTGCTCAAATGGACTTTTTCCTTGTAAACCAAGCAGCGGCTGCAAAGCAAGTGTCACCGTAGCAAATCGTGCTGTGTGCACAAGAGATTCAGCAGCCTTTTTCAGTCCTGGCACATCGTTTGTGCGGGTGGTGACAAATCGTTCGTACACTCCAAACTGGGATTCCGGACAGCGGGGGGGTGCACCACAGATGTTGTGCTCAAACGGACATGGAGCTGGTAAAACAAGCAGCGAAGCAAAGCAAGTGTCACCGTAGCAAATCGTGCTGTGTGCACAAGAGATCCAGCAGCCTCTTTCAGTCCCGGCTCTTCGTCTGTGCGAGCGGTGACCAATCGTTCGTGCACTCCAAACTGGGATTCAGGACTTCTGGGGAGGGCCCCGCAGATGTTTTTCCCAAAGGACTTTTAGCTGGCAAACCAAGCAGCGACTGCAAAGCAAGCGTCGCCGTAGCAAAACCTGCTGTGTTCACAAGAGATCCAGGAGCCTTTTTCAATCATTGCTCTTCGTCTGTGCGAGCAGAGACCAATCGTTCTTGCACTCCAAACTCAGATTCAGGAAGGCTGGGAGTTGCACCACAGATGTTGTGCTCAAAAGGACTTTTAGCTGGCACACCAAGCAGAGACTGCGAAGCAAGGTTCTTTCGGTTCAAGCTCTTCGTCTCTGGGAGGAGCGGCCAATCGTTCGTGCACTTGAAACTCAGATTCAGGACTGCTGGGATGTGGCATCAGAGATGTACTCAAGCAGACATCGAGTAGGTAAACCAAAGTGCGACTGCAATTCATGTGGCACCGTAGCAAAATTTAGAGTCTGCAGAAGACGTCCATCAGCATCTTTCATTCCTGGCTTTTTTTATGTGGGAGCGGAGGACAAACCTTTGTGCTCTACTCCGATACAGGTCTGCAGAACTGCTTTGAGAGGGCAACAAAAGTGCTGCAATAAATTGGAATCTGAGGCGGGAAAGGATGGAGCTCAACAAGCAGGTTGCACCTTTTCAAAAGTTACTGCGTGCAGAAGAGTTCCAGTGGCAACTTTGAGACCTGGATCTTCGTCTGAAGTATCAGAGGCAAAATATTTGCGCTCTATTCACTTATCTGCAGGACGTTTGAGATTTGATGCTGGAGAGGTTGGACACAAATGGACATTCAGATGAGAAAGCAAGGAGGGAAAGTAATACAGGTGGCAATTACCCTCTCCTATCTTCCTCTCTCCTATCTTCCCCTCTCCTCTCCTCTCCTATCCTCCTCTCCCCTCTCCACGTCAGTCCACTCCTCTCCACTCCACTCCTGTCCACTCTCCCTCTCATCTTCTCTCCTTTCAATTTCTCTCCTCTCCTGTCCTCTCCTCCCCACTTCTCCTCTCTCCTCTTTTCTCCTCTGCACTCCTCTTCTCTCCCATCCCCTCCCCATCCCTCCACTCCTTTCTACTCTCTCCTCCTCTCTCGTCTCCTCTCTCTTCTCCTCTCTCTTCTCCTCTCCTCTCCTCTCCTCTCCTCTCCTCTCCTCTCCTCTCCTCTCCTCTCCTCTCTCCCTCTTTCATCTCTTCTCTCTTTCCCATCATCTCATTGCATCCCATTGCATCCCAAACCATCTCAATGCATCCCATCGCATTGCACCTCATCTCCTCTTTGCATACCTCCCATTCATACCCCATCCTATCTTATCCCATCCCAATCTTTTTATCCCCCATCCCATCCCACCCCATCCCCTTGTGAGTGACTGAACTGAAATAAGACTGGACTCTCCATCGTTTGAATTATTGCTGTGAGGAACTGGACTGGGACTTTTGGCTATTAAATTGGACATGATTAAAGAAGTTGTTTCTGAAAGATTTATTTGTGTTTGCCCCCTACGAATGCTTCAATGTTTCAACGTTGACCTTCACAATGGTCCTTCAGCATTACATATTGGAAACTAATTGGAGATGAGGCTTATAGGATCTATGTGTATCCTGCGAGATTCAAAGAGGGGAATTGTAAGCTGTAAATCAAAACCACCCTTAATTGTAAACTGTACATTGGGACCTCTCTGTTGAGAGTAAGATGGGGCTGGTTCTTCAAGGTAATGAAGAAATCAGAACAAACTGAAGAAGACTCCCTCTCCAGGGTCCTTGTAGCCCCCTTCAGACACTGGAAGCTGCTCAGAGGTCTCCACACAGCTTCTCTTCTACAGCCCCAATGCTCCCTGCCTGGCTTCCTTCAAGGAGCTTCTGCCACCTGCGGGAGCTCTGGCACCCTCCACAGCCAACACAGACCCATGAGGCCTCATGCCCAGCTTACAGCTCTGCAACATCCCCCACCCCACAGCTTCCGTGTCTTCACACGGGGGTCCTGCTTCACCTCAGTGCCAGGCATCTCCATCACTCCCAACATTCCTGCTCCCTCCCAGTAGCCCTGCTACTCTTAAAGCTCCCCATAACCCATCTCGTACCCAGAAATCCACCCTGTCCCAGCCATCTCCATCCATTCTGGCACCCCTAAGCCACCCCAAAAGTACATGGTACCCCAAAACCCAATCAACCACAGGCATCTTTATCCCTTCCAATCCCCATGGTACCCCAGAACCACCCCAAAATCCACCTTGTACGCCAAACCCACCCAGCCCCAGGTATCTCCATCTCTCCCAACACTACTAGTACCCCTAAACGACCTCAAACCCCAGCTTTATTGAGCCCCAGGTGGAAGGATCCCCACATACAGCATGTTGGGGTGTAGGGATGCTGCTTTGGTTGACAGCCCCAGCCCATGGCCCTTCAGCAGTTTCTCCCACAGCTTCAGCCTAGAACCCAGGTGGGTCACCCTGGCAACGGGTCAAAATGGGGCCCTTTGTGACCTCTTTTGTGTCACCCCACTTCACCGCTTTGCTCAGGGCAGCAGACAGTGACAGAAAAGGGCAGGAGAAAGGAGCTATTGATTTGCGTCTGAGCTCAAGCCCCTTTGCATTCCATGCTTCTCTGATTCCATGATCCCATCCCATGCCCAGCTGCAGTGATCCCAACCCTTCTGCCCAGTGGTTGGTACCCTGCTGGATCCCTATCCCCTCCACGAGGTCTGGCAGGTGGCTACAGAGTGGGAGCAAGTGGAGACCCATTGGCAAGAGTGGCAGAAGCAAGCAAAGGCAGAAAAGGCAGTGTGGGAAAGCTGGGCTGCAGGTGAGGACCAGCAGCCTCCCCAGGTATGGGAATAGCGATTGACTCTCACCTGCTACAGGCTCCTTCCATGAGGTCCTCTGGCATACAACGCTGCGAGGCTTGCTGAGAGCATCTCCTGCATGGCAGGAACTTGGCTTTTGGGGACTTTGGTTTCCCACCCTCCAACTCAGCCCAGGAGAAAGGAGAGGTGGAGAAAGGCTGAAACCCCTGAGCCAGCAGAGGAGATGGCAGCCGCAGCCCAGCTGGAGAGAGCTCAGCCTGAGTAAGTGTGGACACTGCCTGTTGGGCACCCCCAGTCCTGAATCCTGGCATCTGCACCCACTGGCCTGTGCCCAGAGGGGATGGGGGTTCGAACCCTCCTGCCATCAGCTTGTCCCCCCACTGCAGAAGCGTCTGCTCCGGGAGAACCCCAGCCGGGAATGTTCGTTGTTTTTCCCAGAGTGACATTAAGACGCAAATGAGAACAAATACTGCTAATCAAAAGATTTATTGCTTACTTATCTAAACAAAGAAGTTATTTGCTGTGGTTAAGAAAAGAGTGACAGGAAATAGGGAGAAAATAGAAAAGAATGAAATGTGGCAAGCAGTCGGGATAGAGTTGCAGCAAGAGATATCAACATCATGGACCCAGAGGCATTCTGCTGGTCTGTAGTCTCTGTGTAATTTGATGGGGGGGGCTCCACTCACCATCGGATCACAGAGTCTTTTATAGCGTCTTGCTGCATCCCTGCACATGCTCTCAGTCCTGGCACACTGGTCCCAAGGGGCACACGTGGGGTGCGTGCCAACACTGTGATCATTTGCTGTGGGCTGCACATGCTCCACCACAACCCGCCTGCCTTAGCCTTGGTCGAGACTGGTTTTGGGTGGCTGATGGTTCCTTATCTGTTCACAGCACCTGAGCTTGGCTCAACTGTACATCTCACAGTGAGCTCACAAGGCTGCAAACAAGCTTTGCGACAGCTTAAAATAGGGTTTCCCACACCTCCCCGTGGCTCAGAGATTGTTGTGTCTTTATGCATGGTGGTGAAAAAGTAGGGAAAATAGTTAAGCATGGAAAAAAGCATCATCTATACAATCTTTACAACTCAGGTGTTAGGTTTAGGCTTGCTCAGCTAACAAGCAGGGTACACCACAAAACGACCACAAGCTGCAGCTTCTAAAGTGAACACACTAAAGCAAATAAGCACACTAATGCAAATCAGGTATATATCTCTCTTTATATAGAAAATAAGTACAAGAAAACAAATCAGATACATATATATGTAAAATACAGAGGAAAATGAGCAACACATCAAATCAATACTTGATAGAGAAAATAGAGATTAAGAAGAAATACATCACCAATTTGGGTGACATGGTTTTGTGTGTGGCGTCCCTGCCTATGTCAGGATTGGAACTGCATGATCTTAAGGTCTTTTCCACGCCTAACTATGCTATGATTCTATGGTTCTATGGATCACCGCGAAATCATACTCCAGCCCCACACTTGAGCTGGGAAGCCCTGTTGCAGCCGATGCTGGGAGTCTCAAGTGATTGGGAAAGTTCCTGCACTGTGTGTCCATCCACAGGTGAGGCCTCAGATTAAGGGCCTCAGGAGACTTGAGGACTACAAGAGGCTCCTGCTTTTATACCCTTAGAAACACAACAGGCCATAAGCCAGCTCTGTCACTGTTTACTCGTGGGGCCCTGCAGTTTCTCATCATCTCAGTGTTGCCCACACTGAGAGCATTGGCCAGCCACACCGGCTTGCCCAAGTGGCAAGCTCATAGAACAGCTGCACCCCCATAGGTTCTTGCCCCTTTCCGACAAACAGTCCTTATGACCATACACATATGTACCCTGCAAAATACACTGTCACAAAACCATCCTGTGTTATGTCTCTAAGTCATGAGAGGGAATCAGCTCTTCAGCTAGGTTCCCATCTGTTACACACCGTAACAGTCAAATCCAAGCAGAGGAGCGGTAGGCATGTAGAGGAAGCAGCAAATGGAGATAAGAAAGATAATGAAAAGAATATTTTATTTTATTTTCACAAAATAATGGAAAACAACAAAAATTGTCTCCCTGATGTAGACACTCAAGTTTGCTTCTGCAGCTGAAAATAATCTGAATACAAACAAAACTCCCTTGGAGCCAAGACGATACATTTTCTAAGAGCCTCTGAGCTTTCACAATGGCACACACAATCCTGACTTCCACAGGAGGAACTCAAAGGTACTCTTCTGTTTAACTGCACGTTTGTGATGGAGGATCTGTGCGTGTACTGGGCTTGAATATCCCATGAGGCAGGGAATCTCTGCTTTTACAACAAGGACACAGGGCTATAACTTCAGTTTTCCAGAGAAAAAGAATGTTCGGCTTCGATTTGATTAACCCCTGTGGGACTGATGGAAGAAGCCTTAGCATTTCAGGCAGCTTGCTTTCACAAGACACACAGTGTTTATGGTGATTTCCTGTGCCACACACCTGACAAATTACTTTGCCCTTTATTTAAACAAAAGAATACGCTTCACATAGTATCTGCAAACTATGAACAACACTAATAAGAAGAGTACTTGATCTTAGAAATTGCCGTGCTTATTCAGCCCTGCAAGTAGAAGTGATCCTTCAAGTCTGTGCTGAGGGGTCTCCGTTTTATTTAAGCCATAGTGCCTACTCATCACAAATCTATGGATCTTGGTGACAATTCATTTTCAACTATGGCACAGTTCCTTTAGGAGATCCAGCATCAACACCTCCAGATGTTTGTATAGACTGGTGCCAGTTTGCTCAGTCACTGCACTCACACAAAATAGCAAGTCCACTGTCTGCAAGGAAAATGATTCTTATCCAACAGAGGGTGCCCATGCACAGTCACTGTATCTCACAAGTGTGATCCCATGAGAGCTGAGAATAATGAGTCTTCTATTTTGATGGCTTCCACCAAGTAGTTCAGTAGTGCCTTTGCACCTGCATCAGGACTGCCAGAAAACAGCACATTTGGGGCAGTGTCTATAATCTACCAATTGTGGACATGCAGTATCAGTTCCCTCCTTCTCACACCCCTTTCCCCTGAATGGAAGGGTTGAGGACGGCCCCTACCTGGGTCCCCATACCCTTGAGTAGGGAGCATTCTGGAGGGGAGATTTTGTCTAGTTAAGCCCACCAGCACTTTTGGATCACTGGCTAATGTTGTGCTTGGGCATTTTGGGCTTCTCCCCACTGCCCCAGTCCTGCCAGCCCATCTGTGCTAAGAACTTAAAATCAGCTGAGGGAAGCAAAGTAATGAGGACCTATTTAATAAACTTAAAATGTTGTCATGGTTTAAGCCCCTCATGCAGTTCGCTCACTCACTCTCCTCTCTTTCCTTCCCCCAGTCCCGGGGGAATGGGGAGGAGAATCAAAAGAATGCAACTCCCACAGGTTGAGATAAAAACAGTTTAGTAAATAAGGGATAACACAAAGCACTACTGCTACCACCAATAATAATAATGACAAGGGAAATACAAGGAAAGAGAATACAATTGCTCATCACCTGATACCAAGCCTGACCCAGCAGCGAACCCCAACCCCTTCCAGGTCTCTGCTCTCCATTTTACATCCTGAGCAGGAAGTGCCGCGGTATGGAATACCTCTTTGGTCAATTTGGGTCAGATATCCTGTCTCTGCTTCCCCCTGGCTTCCCCACCTCCCTGGCAAAGCATGAGACTCAGAAAGTCCTTGGTCAGACCAAAACATTCTAAGCAGGAACTGAAAACATCGGTGTTACCAGTGCTGTTCCCAGCCCAAAAGTCAAAAACACAGCGCTGCACCAGCTACTAAGAAGGAGAAAAATGCCTGCTACTGCTGAACACAGGACAAATGTTCAGTAATACTAAGGCCATAAATGATAGAATCACGGATTATCTCCCTACTAAAAACAAGTGTGCATGTCCTGTCTTTCACACTGCTACCTCCTGTGCTCTTCAAGATGCCTTCCTAAGCTTATGTGGTTCACCTTTAATGCTTATTTCTAGTCAAGGTAGTTTGAATCCTACTAACCATTCAAGCTGCATTTGTAATAATGAAATTAGAGAAATCCAAGCTGGATCAAAATATTTTTAAGGAAGTCATCTGTTAGAAACATGCATGCCAGGAGGTAAATTGCCCTTTTGTTAGATTTATTCATATATGGCTCTTGAAGGGATCTATGGATCATTTTGCCCATCATTTAAGAATTACATCCTGTGCTAAAGGTAGAGAACAAAATCACAGAATCCCAGAATCCCAGACTGGTTTTTATTAGAAGGGACCTTAAAGCTCATCCAGCTCCAACCCCTGCCACAGGCAGGGACACCTTCCGCTGGAGCAGCTTGCTCCAAACCCTGGTGTCCAACCTGGCCTTGAATACTGACAGGGACGGGTCAGCCAGAGCTCCTCTGGGCACTCTGTGCCAGCACCTCAGCACCCTCACAGGGAAGAACTTCTGCCTGAGAGATCATCTGAGTCTCCCCTCTGGCAGGGTAAAACCGTTCTCCTTGGCCTGTACCTACAGGCCCTTGTCCAAAGCCCCTCTCCTCGCTTCATGTAGCCCCTTTAGGCCCTGGGAGCTGCTCTAAAGTCTTCCCTTAAAAAGCCTTCTCTTCTCCAGGCTGAACAAGCCCAGCTCTCACAGCCTTGGATGTTTTGGTCCTGGGCTGTGAGTGAAGGCCAATGATCCACAGAGGATGTGAATGAGAAATTAATAAAATATACTGAACACACTGTTTTTTACAGTCAAAGCAAAATACAGCATCTTAAGATCTTGATCTTGGTAGCAACCAAGACTGCTGCCATGTATGAAATAACTCATATGTCAGTAATATTTTTTGAATGCATCAAATTCAGTGCAAGTAGAGTTGGTGTATTCAAACACATTGGTTAATTTTCTATATGCCCGCATAAAAATCATCAGGAAAAGCAAAAAAAAGTCTCAAGGTTCAAAGTTCCACATGAAAATATAAGAGAAGTTTTTACCTGATTCAAAGCTCTTATTCAGGCCTGATTTCACTTCTAGAAGATTATTTGCGTCTACTGCATGATTAGCCTTCCCTGGAAGAGGGATTCCAAGTGGGACCACCTGAGGAACTGAGACAGCCACCACTTACTCCACAATGCTCTGGAAAGAAGAAAAACAAAAAGGCAGACAATCGTGTCTGAACACAAGAATGCATTGAGAGATGCCGTCTTTGAATGGGATTCCTCTCTTCATTTGTTTCTCTTAAGAGCGAGAACACCAGGTTCATAGAGAGACCACCAGGTTCTTAAGAGCGTTATTCCTCATTGCATGATTTTCACATTGGAAAGGAGCAAGGTCCTAACAACCATCCCAGTTCCAACTTACTCTCCTGTTGCAGAACTGTGAACAAAGATTGAGATGAGCACTGTTGCTTTCATTTCACTTTGATCTTCCTCGCGCAAGTCTGGTTATGATGTTTTCCAGGGAAACACCATACATTAATGTTACATGGTAGCACTGAGACCCAGGGAAGCTTCTCCACCCTAATGGCACATTGGAACAAGCTTCTTGTTTCATTGCAGCCATCTGAAGAGATACAAGATGTCCTGCAAAGGGCTAAAGCCAGACAGCCATTGCTTAAGCTTATCTCAGCTTCTGCATGCATCAAGAATGTACCTGTAAAAGAGATGCCAAACATGACATATCATCATTTACATAATCATCATCATGTCACACAATACAAGAATGACAAATAGCATTTGGATACAATAACATTCTACAATACACAAAGATGTACTCCAGATCCTGGGAACTGATCCTTAGGGCCAGGAAACATGTCTGCACTGCAAGTGTTTCCTTCTGCAACCAACCCTTTAATCCTCCAGACACACCTTGTACCCTGGTCATCAACGCAGACAGCGCTGATTCAGCACGGCAGGGGTTCCTTAGTCCGGGCTCTGCCTGGGGCTGTGCCCATGTCCTTGCCTGGGCTGCCCAAGACAGTGGTTCAGGCCTGGGGCAGTTCTCAGCCAGACTCCCTTGGCTGCACACACACGGTGTGCACGGCACACACAAGGTGGGGGGCTCAGACCTTTACCTGATGCGAAGGGGCAGCGAGCAGCTTTCCCCAAGGAGCCGCCTGCTCGTGGCACCCCTGCACCAAAAGCACAGCACCTGGGGTCAGGCTCCTGAGAGCCCACCCTGGTGGGACACAACAGTGTTGCCACCATCCCCAGCATGCCCAGCCCCTGCCCCAGCGTGGGCTCCAGCCCTGCCTGCACCTCCCCTGCTGGCTCAGGCCCCACTTCCTGTGCCCTGCTGGCACAGCCCAGCCCACCTCACCCCACTGCATCCCTGCTGTACCCCTGCCCACCCCACCCCATCCTGTCCCACAGCCCTGACCCCCCACTGCATCCCTGCTCCTGACCCCCTGACCCCCAACTCGAACCCAACCCACATCCCTGTCCTTCCCACTCAGTCCCTGCCACAGCCCCTCTCACCCTGCTTGTCTCCATCCAGATCAATCCAGGCTCCATCCCACTCTGATCCCAGCTCCGTCCTGCCCTTTACTCTCCACATCTTCGGCTATCACAGATGCCACTTGCCCGGCCCCTTCCCTCCCTCCCCTCCATGGCATTGGCCCTGATTTCATCCCCTCATGCAACCCGCTCCAGAGCACCCCAATGACACAGTAGGAGCTCATGCATCACAATGACCATGGGGACATGGGGACCACAGGGGTAGCTGATTCTGGAATTCCCCATGTCCAGTTGTGCGAGGCCACAGAACCCCACGAGGCCCTTCACCGGAGGCACCAGATGACAGTTACCCACGGGACAGAAACTACCGGTGGAGGAGGCAAGAGCAGCTCCTCTGCTGGTTCCTGTCTTGGTGTCTGGGTGCTGGTGCTGCCTGTGGACACACAAGCGTGGAACGAGGTGGGTGGTGATGGCGATCTTGGGGTGCTTTAGGAGTTTCCTGCGTCCCTTTTGCTGCATGGCCTCGGTCAAATGTTTCCTATATTGCAGACTGGGAAATGTTCTGTGTGCTCTGGGAAAGCCCAAGAGTCCCCTTTCAATCCTCCCATTGAAGGTATCCTCTCCTCAACATGTTATTGATTCCTGAATCATGGAATCCCAGACTGGGTCAGGCTGGAAGGCACCTTAAAGCTCATCCAGTTCCAACCCCTTGCCATGGGCGTGGGCACCTTCCACTAGAGCAGGTTCCTTCAAGGCCTTGGAACAGTGCCAAGGATGGGACAGCCACAGGTGCTGTAAGCACCCTGTGAGGGCTGAGGCATCCCCATCTGCACAGGGCACACCAGAAGGGTTCTGTGTTTGCTTCTGCTTTATTGATTGTCCAGAAGAGTGTGTGAAATATGAGCTCACTCCTCTAAACAAGAATGAAGGTGTTTATTGAGGGACAAAGTCAATAGAGCAAAAGCAACAGTGCTGGGCGCATGACCATAGCCAGAGGAGCACTGATTAGAGTTTGTTGCAGGTTTATATACCTTCACTGTTGCATTAGCCATATACATATTCATAATCCCTGCTTATAGGCAGGGAATATTATAACTAGCTTCAGAAATTTATTATTATAAGTCTCTTCCTCTTGGCATCTGTATGCTGCTCTCCGGTGATTGTGTGCCAGGGGTGTGGGATAATTAGGAAATGTGGAATAATTAGGAAATGTGAGATAATTAGGATTTAATTTTATATTCAAAATGCAGCTTTGTCCACATATGAGGAAAAATGGACTTTCAGGGCCTCTCGGGACGAGGTGCTGCCACACCTGGTATGCCAGGAATGTGCATACCACAGCGGTTCCCGTGACAACACAGACGGAGGGTAGAGCAAGGTGAAGATCTCACGGTGCCACTTTGTCATAACTTCAGCAAAAAGATGGGACTAGGTGGTACAACAAACTGATAAGCTGCACACTTGCTACCCTGAGCCAGCAGCCTGTCATCTTTTGACAGAATGCCGTCCTCAGTGTGAACTTTGCTTCATTATAATTCATTATAATGCATTTACATGCTAAAATACACTCCCATCTCCAATGCGACCCCCCTCCCAAAAGGAGACCACCCCCCTCTGAGCATGCGCTCTGAATTTTTGGTGTCATATACCTTTAAAACGAAGAGAGAGAGATTTGCACCAGTAATAATAAGGTATGCGTGACCAGAGTCACTCAAGCTGCACCTTGAAGGTGAAAATAATATAAAATGACCCAAGAGAGAGGGGGATATTGGGGGAAGATACCATCGTGGATGAGTCAAGGAAGATAATATCAACAGAGTCCTGGGACCAGTCGACAGGCTGGACCTCTCTTCCTCCCCCATAGGGACACGTGTGGGTAAGACTTGCACTGTATCCAGTGTTTCCCTGGGAAAACTTAGAATCTCTATAGAGTTACTTTTACTGTCACCTGTATACTTCAGAGCTATGCTGTGTTAACTTTATCAAGTGCTTGCATCCATGTAACTCTTATTTGCACATGCTTTTGCAGACAGTTTTTATCACCGGCAATCTATAAGCCCCTGTGTCTGTTGCCTCAATAAAGTCAATCAATAAACAGCACTGTTTCGATAGCCAATCGCCACTCTCGGTAAATCTGGACCAGTAGAGGTTCAAAATAAGCAAACGCAGGCAGACCGGTAGTTGCATATTAGAAAATAAAGCAAGGGGGTTGTTTTACCCCCTTTAACGCAACAGAAAATTGGCATAGTCTGCAGGATTGCCACGGATAAACTGCTGCAAAATATGATTGTGCCCCTTCCACAGTTGGGAAGGAGTGGGCCCAAAAGTTTTGGAAGGATGAAGAGAAAGTGGTAGAATGTATTGAACAGTGTTGGGCTTTACACCAACTTAAAGAGGGAAAGGGTAAAAACGTTATGTGTGCAGTTTTAGGTGCTTGTTTATCTTGTGCACAAGAGGAAGCTAAAAATGCCCCTGCTCCTAATCTGACTTCTGATGCAGAATATGCTGCTCTGAAATCGGAAAATGAAGTGCTAAAATCATCATTAGCCTTTCACAAGGAGACAGGAGGAAAATTGGAAGCTCGAAATGATCAACTCGAGAGCAAAAATAAAAGCCTGGATAGTCCTTTTGACCCAGTGCCTGTCGATCCAGAAAAGAAGCCTGATTTATATCCCCCAGATCCTCATGATAAATGGGCAGCTGTTAAGCGAATAGAGAGATGGGTGGGGGATGCAGATGTTTTGCGTGCTTTCCTGGTGGTATATGTGCCGGATCAAGACCCACGGTGGGAAGGTCTCTACTATGTTCTTATCAAAAGATATTAAGAAAATGGTAACAGACCACAGTGCTGCCTTTGATCCTGGCTGCTCTCCAGCCCTGCCCTGCCCTGCATGGTCTCTATGGCCCCTGCCCAGGCCAGCAGCACAGACAGGATGTTCCTGCACAGAGGTCTGCAGCTGATCCTGGGGCTGACTCAGTGCTGAGAGCTTTTCTGCAGCCAAATGCAGAACGTGTTTTACAGTCCCACAATCACAGCCTGGTTTGGGGTGGAAGGGACCTTAAAGCCCACCCAGTCCCAACCCTGATCTCTCACCGGGGGCCGCTGCCTCTGCCCACTCAAAGCCGCTTACAAGGGTGAGGGTGTCCTAGGGGAGAGGAAGAGGAGATAGAAAAAATAAAGGGGAGAAAAAAAAGTCAAAACCAAATCCCCCCCTCCCCCCGAAAGCCACAAACCCTGCAGCAAAGAACAATCACACGCAGCAGCTGATGAGACGGTTCAGCCGGTATTCTTTAATGCAGCACTGGGGTTGCACTGGGATTTCTCCTCTCAAGTGCTCCACTGTAATAGCCTATCAGTACACAGTTTATGTTTTCTTAATATACCTAATCTTTCGGAGAATTAGTTACCATGCGCCCCCCATTCCAAGAGCTGGGCACATAGGTATGAAGTTCGTTATTGCCCGGTCTCTGCTGCCATCTACTGACCAATTACTGGAACTCCAATCCCTCTGGTGGTTACTTCCACAGGGGGTCTCAGCTTCTACTTCATCACTTGTCCTTTAGTTACCTTTCAGCTCAAGCATGCACATTTTCTGCTCTCATTATAGAAACTCTTTGGATGAGCTTCATCATTTGTTGTGTTTTTTTATGTGGATAGTCTATTTAAAAATATAGTTGCATCCTATTCTAGCAATGTGGTCACATTTTATGGGGCTTGCTTACAATGGATGAGATATGTGAACAAACAAGATAAATGAGAACTCAGGCATCTACACGAGTTAACAGTTTCAATGGACAAATATAAACCTCTTGTTTCAGAGGCCAATGCAAGCTGGACCTGGAGCTGGCATAGTCCCCGTCTAGGAGCTTTCCTGCTCTCAGGAACCTTCCCTGCAGCTCTCTTTGCACCCAGCCGGGATGTGCTGCGCTTCCTCCATCTGCCATGGCCCTCAGTGGGGAATGGGGGCACTGCTGGATCTGCTGCCGCACACCTGAATGGAAATGGACTTGGAGCTGTGCCTCATTGTGCTTCACAGGGGAATGGTTCAGGGAAGTCACCCTTGTGGGGAGAACTGAAAGGGTCTTATTAATGACCAATGGTAATTAATCAGGGACTTCCTAAACTGGAAGTGTTCAAGACCAGGTTTGACAGGGCTTGGAACAACCTGCTGTAGTGGAAGGTGTCCCTGCCCATGGCAGGGGGCTGGAACTGAGTGAGCTTTTTGTGTGTCAAAGAGCGTTGCGGTACCAAGTTCCTGAATTGCAGATACTGAGAGAACAAACCAACCTGTCAAGAAACAGAAGGCACAAGAATACCCCAAGTTTCTGAGGGTTAGGTTTAAACCATGTCAGTTGTCACTCTCCATTTCTTATAGGTGGCCGTGATGCCCTGTTCATTGCCCAGGTGGAGCTGTGACTCCTCACATGCTCCAACTCCAGACCAAAGGCACTGAGGAAGAGCAGCCCTGTGACGACTCCCGGATCACCCCTGGGTGCCCAGTGGCCATGGGCACGATGCTGCCGCCATCACAAAGCCGTGGTGGTCGCTGTGGAGATTCCCATTGTGATGGGGCCCCCACGGTGAGCATGGGCTATTTAAGGAGCAAGAGCCCTGCAGGAACCAGTGCAGAGGAGCCCCCTCCCTCGGGAGGCTGCATCTGCCCTGGCTGCCCTGCGCATCCAGGTATGTGTTCTTTGACTTTGCAATCCTGGTTTAGTGTTGGCTTGAGACACATTGTGGGTGCGTGCTGCAAAGGGAGGAGAAGGTGTCAGGAGATGTGCTGGTGCCATCCCAGCTGTGGGAGCAGGGCATGGGTGAGGAGGAGGCACTGGGCTTGTTCATGTGCTTGGAGCTGAGCTCTGCCTCCAGAGGTGCTGGGGGTGAAGCAGGAGCCTTCTATGTGCAGGAGCTGCTGGTGTCAGAGGTGCTGAGAAGGTGTCAGGGCAGGAGAACTTGTACCTCCCTGTCAGAGCCTGGGGCAGTGCAAGGCTCACCCCAGCTCCCAGGAGCACCCCCTTAGTTTCATCCCCCCCCGGGCAGAGGGTTGAGCTCAACGCCAGCATCCTCACAGGTATGATTTAGGGGAGCCCCCCAGCTGCAGCCCCAAAACCTGACAGGATACCCCCCATATCTCCAGTTCCCCCCTCCCCAGTGATCTGTGGGGTGGTCTCCGTTGGCTGTAGCCCCTGTTTGAGGGCTCCGGTGGTCCCTCAAATTATTCTGCCCCCTGCAGACCTTGGGGACATTCACATGAACCTGCAAATCTCCCAAACCTCCACTTCCCTTCTGAACCCCAAATCCCACCCATTTACTGCCATGGGGCAAAAGGGGCACTGAAGAGTCAGGGTACCCTGGGACAAATGCAACCCCTCGTTCTGGAACATTGGGGGTTCCCCAAATCCCTGCAGCACCCCGGGGAGCTGTGGGGATCTCCCCAATGCCCAAATCCCCTCTGAACCCCCAAACTCTTCCCCTCAACACATCTCCACCCTGGGGGAACATTGCTAATCCCAGAGCTACTCAGGGTGCCCTGGGACACAGGTACCCCCATTTTCGGCACATGGAAGATCCCCCAATGCAATGTGACTCCTACAGTGAGTTTTGGGGAACCCCCCTCGAACCTCCAAATGTTTCTTGAACCCCCAAATCCTTCCAACCCCCGAATTCCTCCCGTTTATGGCAACGTGGCTCCCTAGGGCATCCAATGACATTCGGCTGCCCTGGGTTTGATGAACCTTCCATTTTCAGGAGATGGGGAGTCCCCCAAATAACAGAGCCACACCGAGGAGTTTTTGGGACCAGCCTGAATCCCCAAAATCCTCCCGGGATCCTCCAGACTCTCCCCAGCCCCAAAGCCCGCAGCTCCAAAGCCTCCCCATCTCAGCATAGTGGCACAAATCAGCTACAAAAGGGGTGTCCCGAAAAGTGGGGTCCCCCCAGCTCCCATCTGGGGGTCCCCCAAGATGTTCTTGGACCCCAAATCCACTGGGGGGACCCCAACATTGCTTTGGGTTTGGTAGTGAATTCAGGGGGCTAGAGGGGGGGATCCCCCAAAAGGGGCACCCCAATAAAGGGGCACCCCAAAACCACGCTGCCCCCCCAAAGGGCCCTGGAGGCACCCAAAGCAATCGTGGGGCCCCCAAAATACTGGGGTACCCCAAATCTCCCTGAAGCACCACAAGAGCGGGCAGGACCCCCAAAAGGGGGGCCTGGGGAAGCCCAAAAGTGACCTGCACCTCCCATCATCCTGGGGCTTCCAACCCCAAATGAGCCCAAGGGACCCAAAATCCTGGAGGGGCCCCCAAAAAGTTGCTCCAACCCCCAAAGCCGCCAGACCCAAATTGCTCCTTATTGCCCCCAAACCACACCCCATGGGGCATTCCAGGACCCCCTCTGGTATCAGGGAGCCAGGCAGGCAGCCCCAGAGTGGGGGTGCCTAATTTGGGGTCTCACCCCAAAAAGGTCACGGAAGTTGTGTGGGGGATGAGCAGGAGCACCTGCAGCAGATACTGGGGGAGCTGGGAGGGACTGGGAAGGACCGAGATGGACTGGGAGCACTTGAAGCAGGCAGTGGGAGCACTGAGAGGGATGGGGAGTTGAGCACGGCTGCAAGCAGGAAAACCTGCGGCAGGGCCTGGGAGCACTGGGATATTGACACTCCAGCAGCATATTTATCTCTCTTCACCTCCTTCCCATCCCTGGATCTGGTGCTGTCAGTGCTTTACTCAGTGGTGCCTCCAGCGGTGAACCCCCTCATCTACAGCCTGAGGAACCAGGAGCTCAAGGATGCTCTGAGAATGCTGCTGACTGGATGTGTTTCAGCAGCCATACACTGCCTGCTGTCCTCTGCAAAGGGCTCCAAGTGCAGGTCATGACAGCCCATGTCTGTTTTTGCTGCTTTACATTTGGTTTCCGTTTTCCACTTGTGATGTTCCTGTGTTCAAAGACATGTCAGTTTTCATCCCCTGCTACTTCAGGATCTGCCCACCTTGTCTGACCCACAGACTTTGTGTTAATGGGGGTCTCTCATTGTATTTAAGCATAATAAACCATTCCGCAGCAACTTCTTCTCTGTGATATGTCCTCACATGGCCAGAACAAAGGGGAATAAGATCAGGTTTCTGGCTGCTCCAGCTCTGGGATGGCTGCTCTGTGCCTGGAGCAGGAAGAGCTCTTGGGGAGCCCTTGAAGTCCCCAAGGACTGGGCTGCTGTGCTGGTGTGGGGAGATGGGATGGCATGGGGGGAGCTGCAGACCTCTCAGGGTGTCCTGGGCAGGAGAGCAGGGGACACAGGGGTCCCTGCAGGGGACTCCCCTGCAATGGCACAGGCTGGGGCTGCCTGGCTGGGAGCACCCATGGGAAAGGCCTGGGTTTGCAGGAGCCGGACAGGGGGCAGCGTGTGCCCTGGCAGCAAGGGAGGACAGCAGCATCGCGGGCTTTGTTGCATTAAAGGGAACAAAATAACCCCCTTCTTTATTAGAGGGGCCGTGAATGGCTCCAATATGCATCTACCAGTCTGGTCGTGTCTGCTATTTCGAACCGTACTTGTCCGGATTCACCAATAGTGCACCACACTGCCCCATCCAATCAGCCCCAACTACCAGTGCAACTGCGTCCGATATATCGAACCTCTAATGGTCCGGATACAGCAATAGTGGTGATTGGCTACCGACACAGTGCAGTTTATTGCAATTGGCTACCGAAACAGAGCAGTTTATTGATTGCGATTGTCTACCGAAACAATGAAGTTTATTGGGATTGGCTACTGAAACAGTGCAGCTTATTGAGGCAACAGGTACAGGTTCTTATGGATTGCCGGTGGTAAATACTGTCTGCAAAGCACGTGCGAATAATAGTTACATGGATACAAGCGCTCAATAAAGTTAACACAGCCTGGCTCTAAAATATACAGGTGACAGTAAAAGTAACTATAGAGATTCTAAGTTATCCCAAGGAAGCACTGGATACAGTGCAAGTCTTACCCACTGCGTCCCTATGGGGTGGAAGAAAGGTCCAGCCTGTCAACCGGTCCCAAGACTCTGTTGATGTTATCTTCCTTGACTCGTCCACGATGGTATCTTCCCTGATATCCTCCTCTCTCTTGGGTCACTTTATACTATTTTCACCTTCAAGGTGGAGCTTGAATGCCTCCAGACAGACATACCTTTATCATTATTGGTGCAAATCTCTCTCGCTTCACTTTTAAAGGTATATGACACCAAAAATTTAGAGCACACACTCAGAGGGGGTGGTCTCATTTTGGTGGGGGGGTTGCACTGGAGATGGGAGTATATTTTAGCATGCAAATGCATTATAATGACATTATAATGAAGCAAAGCTCACACAGAGGACGGCACTTTGTCAAAAGATGGCAGGCTGCTGGCTCAGGGTAGCACATATGCAGCTTATTGGTTTCTGGTACCACCTGGTTCCCATCTTTAGTGATGTCAGGACAAAGTGCAGCTCCATCCTCTGTGTTGCCACAGGAACGGCTGTGCAGTGCACAATCCTGGCATACAGGTGTGGCTGCATCTCGTTTTTCCCTTATGTCTGCACAATGCTGCATTTCCAACATAAGTTTAATGCCTAATTATCCCACAACACCCAGGAGCACGTCAGGAGAACAAGGGAAGGGATGCCCTGGAATGCTCCATCCAGGGTTCAGATCCCCAATTCAGGAACGCTGTTGGCAAGCAGGTGGGGTTTAGCAATGGGCCCTCAGGACAGGCAGGGACCGGAGCCCGGTGCCCGTGGGGAGAGGCTGGGGGAGCTGGGCTTGTCCATCCCGGAGAAGGAAAGGCTGATGGGAGCTGGCATCTTGGCAAGGGAAGGCTGTCACTTGCTCTGACTCTCTTCCTGCCAGGTTGGACTTGAGTCCTCCTGGGGCCCCTTCCAACCTCTTATGATCCTACAAAGATGGACTTATGAAGGGCTACAAAGATGCCAAGAGGGCTAAAGCACGTCTCCAATGAAGACAGGCTGGGAGAGCTGTTGGTGTCCAGCCTGGAGAAGAGAAGGCTCCAGGGAGACCTTACTGAGCCCAGATCTAAACAGGGCCTACAAGAAATCTGGAGTGGAGCTTTTTACAAGGGTCTGCAACGACAAAGTTGAATGGCTTTAAAATGAAAGAGGGGAGATTTAGATCAGACATTAGGAAGGAATTGTTCCTTGTGAGGGTGGTGGGACATTGGCACAGGGTGCCAAGGGAAGCTGTGGCTGCCCCATCCCTGGCAGTGTTCAAGGCCAGGTTGGACACAGGGGCTTGGAGCAAGCTGCTCTAATGGACCACTCTAAAGCACCCTCATAACACCCAGAAACACCCTTGAAACATCTCATAAAAACCCCAAACCACCCCACAACACCCAAGGGACACCCTAAAACATCCCCAGCCCCCGAAACATCACTGGCATGCCCCAAACTCCTCATGTCCTTGTACCCTCCCTGCTGTGAGACTATGGCCTAACCCGAACCCTAACCCCTTACCCTAAATCTTATTCCTGACCATAACCCTTGTTTCTGACCCTAAGTCTAACCCTCACTCATTTTTATAGTAAGCTATAATATAATGTAATTAAAATTATCATTTATTATAATAGCAATTATTATCTATATTGACATTATAAATTATACAGTCCAATATAAATGCTTTTCAGCCCAGTGGGCCCATGACACTTCAGGCCATAGAAACTGGGGGGTCACTCAGAAGGGACAGGTCGCTGCTGAGGTCGGGTTGGGTGTCACTCAGCAGGTGCTGAGCAATTGTGTTGGGCATCACTGCTCGCTCTAGGCACTTTCTTTCCCCTTTTGGTTCTGTATCTCCCCCCTTCTTCTTTCCGTTCTTATTAATACCAAGACTACAAGTATTACATTGTACCTGATTTCAGTTCCTGACCTATGCTCATCTCCACCCATGGGTTTCACACTGTTCCCATTCTCCTCCCCATCCCACCCAGCTGCTCAGCGAGTGGCTGTTGGTGCTGAGCTCCCGGCTGGGGTTCCACACAGACCCTGTCCTGGCCCATTTGCTGTGGCAGCAGGGGCTGGACATTTGCGCTCTTGGTGCTGGGCTCTTTCTATGGGCCCGCAGCTGCAAGCAGCATTCCTTGGCTCAGGAAGCTCAGCTCCCGAGTGGGGCCGGGGCTGGGGCAGTGCTTGCCAAGGGCAGGGGAAGCCCAGCAACAGCTCCTACCCTCGCACTGTTGCTGGGGGAGCACAGGGGCTCCCACGGGCATTGCCGCAGTCAGTTTTGCACCGGTGTGCCCAGAGCCCACCGGCTCCTTCCCACCTTGCGCAATGCCCGGTGGGCTTCTGGGCTGTGCCTGCGCCTGCAGGGCCTGACAGCAGCAGCAGCTGCACTGCCCAGGGGCGGCTCCTGCCCTGACTCCTCAGCACCTCTGGCACCAGCAGCTCCTGCGCACAGAAGGCTCCTGCTTCGCCCCCAGCACCTCTGCAGGCAGAGCTCAGCTCCAAGCACATGAACAAGCCCAGTGCCTCCTCCTCACCCATGCCCTGCTCCCACAGCTGGGATGGCACCAGCACATCTCCTGACACCTTCTCCTCCCTTTGCAGCACGCGCCCACAATGCGTTTCAAGCCAACACTAAACTAGGTGTCATGGGTCCAGCAGCAGCAGTCATTTTTCTGCTTCTTGGTAGCTGGTGCAGCGCTATGTTTTTGATTTTGGGCCTGGGAACAGTGCTGATAACACCAGTGTTTCGGTTACTGCTTAGTGATGTTTTGGTCTGGCCAAGGACTTTCTGAGTTTCATGCTCTGCCAGGGAGGAGGGAAGCCGGGAGGAAGCAGAGACAGGACACCTGACCCAAACTGACCAAAGAGGTTATTCCATCCCACAGCACGTCATGCCCAGGAAGGAGAGCAGAGAGCAGAGACCCGGAAGGGTGGGGGTGCGCTGTGTGGTCAGGCTTGGTATTTGGTGGTGAAAATTGTATTCTTTCCTTGTATTTGCCTTGTCGTTATTATTATTGGTGGTAGCAGTAGTGATCTGTGTTATACTTCAGTTACTAAACTGTTCTTATCTCAACCTGTGGAATTGCATTCTTTTTGATTCTCCTTCCCATCCCTCCGGGAGTGGGGGGGAAAAAGAGGGGGAAGTGAGTGAGAGAACGAGCTGCGTGAGTTAGAGAGGCTTAAACCACGACACCAGGATTGCAAAATCAAAGAACACGTATCTGGATGCGCAGGGCAGATGCAGCCTACCGAGGGAGGGGGCTCCTCTGCACTGGTTCCTGCAGGGCTCTCACCCATGCTCAGCGTGGGGGCCCCGTCACAATGGGTGTCTCCACAGCAACCACCACAGCTTTGTGATGGTGACAGCATTGTGCCCATGGCCACTGAGCACCCAGGGGTTGGGACTGGGTGAGCTTTAAGGTCCCTTCCACCCCAATCCAGGCTGTGACTGTAGGACTGTAAACTACGATCTGCATTTGGCTGCAGAAGAGCTCTCAGCACTGAGTCAGCCCCAGGATCAGCTGCAGACCTCTGTGCAGGAACATCCTGTCTGTGCTGCTGGCCTGGGCAGGGGCCATGGAGACCGCTCAGGGCAGGGCAGGGCTGGAGAGCAGCCAGGATCAAGGGCAGCACCGCCACCTCCTCTGCAAGAAGCCCGAGGGCTGAGGCTCTGCAGTCTCCCCTTTGCCCTGCAGCACCCTTGGCTTTCAGCCCCACAGCAGAGCCCTTCTGCAGCCGCTTCTCAGCTCTCGTTGTTGGCTGGCAGCTTCCAAAGGCACTTCTGCCTCTGCCGCAGCCAGAGCCATGGCCCAGCCCGTGCTGCGGTGTGTGGAGCGCTCCGATGGCACCATCAAGTGAGCGCAGGGCTCGGCAGCGCTGGCAGGAGCAGAGCTGTGGCCCTGACCCTGCTCCCGGGGCAGACGCGGCTCAGTTCCAGCGCTCGGTGCTTCTGAGCACGAACCTTCGGCTGCGGCGCCCCCTCCGCCTGCACCGCCGCCATGACACCGGGCGGCGCGGGGGGACGAGGTCAGAGCCGGCGCCACGGAGGGGAGGGCGGGAAGGGGCCGGAAGGGGGCGGGCGCGCGGCGTCTGTGGGAGCGTGGGGAGGGGGTGGGGAGGGAAGGGCGGGAGGGAGCCGGGATCGGGGTGGATGGAGCCACTATCAAACATGGATGGATCCCGGATGGAGCCGGGATCGGGGTGGATGGAGCCACTATCAAACATGGGTGGATCCCGGATGGAGCCGGGCAGGAGCAGGGTGAGCGGGGCTGTGGCAGGGACTGAGTGGGAAGGGCAGCGCTGTGGGTTGGGCTCGAGCCGCGGGCAGGGGGTCGGGAGCAGGGATGCAGTGGGGTGAGGTGGGCTGGGCTGTGCCAGGAGGGCACGGGCAGCGGGGCCTGAGCCAGCAGGGGAGGTGCAGGCAGGGCTGGAGCCCACGCTGGGGCAGGGGCTGGGCATGCTGGGGATGGCGGCAGCACCGTTGTGTCCCCCCAGGGTGGGCTCTCAGGAGCCTGACCCCAGGTGCTGTGCTTTTGGTGCAGGGGTGCCACGAGCAGGCGGCTCCTTGGGGAAAGCTGCTCGCTGCCCCTTCGCATCAGGTAAAGGTCTGAGCCCCCCACCTTGTGTGTGCCGTGCACAGCGTGTGTGTGCAGCCAAGAGAGTCTGGCTGAGAACTGCCCCAGGCCTGAACCACTGTCTTGGGCAGCCCAGGCAAGGAGATGGGCACAGCCCCAGGCAGAGCCCGGACTAAGGAACCCCTGCCGTGCTGAATCAGCGCTGTCTGCGTTGATGACCAGTGTACAAGATGTGTCTGGAGGATTAAAGGGTTGGTTGCGGAAGGAAACACTTGCAGTGCAGACATGTTTCCTGGCCCTAAGGATCAGTTCCCAGGATCTGGAGTACATCTTTGTGTATTGTAGAATGTTATTGTATCCAAATGCTATTTGTCATTCTTGTATTGTGTGACATGATGATGATTATGTAAATGGTGATATGTCATGTTTGGCATCTCTTTTATAGGTACATTCTTAATGCCTGCAGAAGCTGAGATAAGCTTAAGCAATGGCTGTCTGGCTTTAGCCCTTTGCAGGACATCTTGTATGTATTCAGATGGCTGCAATGAAAGAGGCTGGCTCCAATGTGCCATTAGGGTGGAGAAGCTTCCCTGGGACTCCCTCCTACCGTGTATCATTGATGTGTGATGCTAAAGCTGTTTCCCTGGAACACATCATAACCAGACTTGAGAGAGGAAGGTCAAAGTGAAATGAATGCAGCAGTGCTCATCTCAAGCTTTGTTCACAGTTCTGCAACAGGAGAGTAAGTTGGAATTGGGATGGTTGTTAGGACCTTGCTCCTTTCCAATGTGAAAATCATGCAATGAGGAATAGCACTTTAAAGAACCTGGTGTTCTCTCTCTTAAGAGAAACAAATGAAGACAGTAATCACATTCAAAGACCTTATTTCTCAATGCAGAAACGTGATTGTCTGCCTTTTTGTTTTTCTTCTTTCCAGAGCACTGTGGAGAAAGTGGGGCCTGGCTGTGTCCCAGTTCCTCAGGTGGTACCACTTGGAATCCCTCTTCCAGGGAAGGCTGACAATGCAGTAGACACAAATGCTCTTCTAGAAATGAATTCAGGTCTGACTAAGAGCTTTGAATCCAGGTAAAAACTTCTCTTAAGTGCTCATGTGGAACTTTGAGCCTCGAGACTTTTGTTTGCGTTTCCTGATTTTTATGAGGGTGCATTTCAGGAAGGAACTTAGCAAATGAACCAACGTGTTTAAATACACCAACTCTACTTACACTTGATCTGATGTATTCAAACCATATTACTGACATACGAGTTATTTCATACATGGCAGTAGTTTGATTGCTTCCAAGATCGAGTTCTTAAGCTGTTGCATTTTGCTTTGTCTGCAAAAAACAGTGCTTGAAAGTACAGTATATATTATCAGTTTCTCATCCACGTCCTCTGTGGATCATTGGCCTTCACTCACAGCCCAGGACATAAACATCCAAGGCTGAGAGAGCTGGGCTTGTTCCACCTGGAGAAGAGAAGGTTCCTTAAGGGGAGACCTTAGAGGAGCTCCAGTGCCTAAGGGGGCTACAGGAAACCAGGAGAGGGGCTTTGGACAAGGGCCTGTAGGAACAGGCCAGGAGGAATGGCTTTAACCTGCCAGAGGGGAGAATGAGATGAGCTCTTAGGCAGAAGCTCTTCCCTGTGAGGGTGCTGAGGCACTGTCACAGGGTGCCCAGAGAAGCTGTGGCTGCCCCATCCCTGGCAGTGTTCAAGGCCAGGTTGGAGACAGGGACTTGGAGCAAGCTGCTCGAGTGGAAGGTGTCCCTGCTCGTGGCAGGGGTTAGAGCTGGATGAGCTTTAAGGTCCCTTCCAACCCAGTTCAGTCTGTGATTCTGTGATTTTGTTCAATACCTTTAGCATTGGCTGTAATTCTTAAATGATGGGCAAAATGAACCATAGATTCCTTCAAGTGCCATATATGTTAGTAAGAGTAAGACTGGAAAAGTAAATTGTGTTTTCTTCCCCAGTGTCAGGAAACATGACCAAATTCAGGTTCCTCTTCATGCTGCAACAACAACCGCTGCATCTTGAGGACCTGCATATGCACCTTGTTGCAGTGCTAGCTAGTGCAGTTAGTTAGAAACTACTACTTGTGTCATAGCTGTAGGAGATCCATCATGCCTCAAACCTGGAACAGTGGCAGGTATGGGTATATATGTAAGAGCACCAAGTTTTTACAGTGATGCCTGTAACTGGTGTCTCTAAGCTCAAGCCGAGATAATAACCTGATCTAACATATCAGTGGTGTAATTTTTTCCCAGGTACCATCAGAAAGATGTCTTATCTGGGGCAATGCTGTAGTTTCAAGTAATGATTGAGAATATTCACCACCTCTTTAGATTAGGTTCATAATTAGGAGGATTTCAACACCTAAAATTTATAGCAGCTTTTTAATTTTACTGAAAGCTAACTTAGTGCCATTCTGGCCTAGTTCCAGCTGTCAGTAAAGTCACTCTTTGCAGTTGTCTTCATATTTTCTCAATAGCCCTTGGTCCGTAAGGATCAGTACCAGCAGCTGCAGCTATCAGCTGCTATGGTTCTGGTGACTTTGCTGCTGCAGGCTCTAACCAGGAAAATCCTGAAAACCTCTTGATAACCTTAATGACATGGTGTGATGTGGCTTTTTCTTCAGGTGGCACCATGTCTTGAATGCAGACATCTGCTGCCAGTGAATACAGCCACTTGCATTGGATGTGAGTTACCAATAGCTCCACAGCTGCAGTCCCAAACCAACATCTGCATAAAGGTAATTGAGAATCAATGTAACAAAAGAGCAATTTACCTCCTGGCATGCATGTTTCTAACAGATGGTGACTTCATTAAAAATAGTTTGATCCAGCTTGGGTTTCTCTAATTACATTATGACAGCTTTAAGGGTTAGTAGGATTCACACCACCTTGACTGGAAATAAGCATTAAAGGTGAACCATGTGAGCTGAGGAAGGCATCTGGAAGAGCACAGGAGGCAGCAGTGTGAAAGGCAGGACACGTGCACTTGTGTTCAGTAGGGAGATATTCTTTGATTCTTTTATTTATGGCCTTAGTATTACTGAGCATTTGAAGTTTATTAAATAGGTCCTCAGTTTATTAAATAGGTCCTCATTGCTCTGCTTCCCTCAGCTGATTGTAAGTGCTTGGCACAGATGGGCTGGCAGGACTGGGGCAGTGGGGAGATGCCCAGAATGCTCAAGCGCAGCATAGGTCAGTGATCCAAAAGTGCTGGTGGGCTTAACTAGGCAAAATCTCCCCTCCAGAATGCTCTCTACTCAAGGGTATGGGGACCCAGGTAGGGGCCGTCCTCAACTCTTCCATTCAGGGGAAAGGGGTGTGAGAAGGAATGAACTAACACTGCATGGCCACAGTTGGTAGATTATAGACACTGCCCCAAATTGGGTGTTTTTTGGCAGTCCTGATGCAGGTGCAAAGGCACTCCTGAACTATTTGGTGGCAACCATCAAAGTAGCAGACTCATTATTCTCAGCTCTGGTGGAATCTTGCTTGTGAGATACCGTGACTGTGCTTGGGCACCCTCAGTCGGATAAGAATCATTCTCCTTGCAGACAGTGGACTTGCTGTTTAGTGTGAGTGCAGTGACTGAGCAAACTGGCACCAGTCTGTATGAACACCTGGAGGTACTGATGCTGGATCTCCTGTAGCTGAAAATGGATTGTCACGAAGATCCATGGATTTGTGATGGGCAGGCAGTGTGGCCTAACTAAAACCTGAAGCCCACAGCACAGACTTGAAGGAGCTCTTCTATCTGCAGGGCTGAATAAGCACAGCACTTTGTAAGGTCAAGTCCTCTTCTTACTACTGTTGTTGCTAGTTTGCAGACAATATGTGAAACGAATTCTTTCTCTATTTAAAAGGGCAAAGTAATTTGTCAGGTGTGTGGCACAAGAAATCTACACCTTAAACACTGTGTGACTTGTGCAAGCAAGCTTCCTGAAATACAGACGCTGAGGCTCCTTCCATCAGTCCCACAGGGGTTAATCGAATGAAAGCAGAACATTCTTTTTCTCTGGGAAACTGAAATCACAGCCCTGTGTCCCTGCACCTCTCTATTACACAGCTGATCTTCTCATTTGCTTTTAACATCTCAGCCACAATCTGGATCTTTTGCTTCACTTGAGATAAGGAAAAGAAATAATTCTAAACATCTTGAGCATTTTTAGCCTGTTTCCTTTGGAAGCAGCTCTGAAAGGCTGAGTTCAGGTTCATTCTGAGATGTGTTTGCACAAGAAGCCTTCTTGTGGAATCAGTCTGAGTGTCTCAGAGCCCTTCCTACGATTCCATTTCTATTTGAATACATTTCTGTTTAAAAAGCATTAAGTCTGTTCAGGACATGGCCTCTGCCTTTTCCGACCTCACCTCTTCAGAGTCCTCACTTCTGCAGAGTGCAGACATCTGTCCCTGCATACAGAGGCACGAGGCTCTTGGCTTCAAACTGGTCCAAGAGGCAAAGTAAAGAAACCCAGCCTCCTGTCTAGGCAAAAGGCATTGCAATTTCCTAGCATAGCAAAGCAGCTGCGAATCTCGTGCCTGAGCAGTATAGTTTGAGTGGTGTTTTTCAGGTCACCTGGGGGGCAGCTGTGAGACTGAGTGGTCACTTGGGGGCAGTTGTGGGTCTGGGTGATCACTTGGCAGTAACTTAGGGGGCAGTTGTGGGTCTGGAAGCTCACTTGGGGGCAGTTGAGGGTCTGGGGAGTTAAGGGCGAAGTCACCTGAGGGGCAGTTGTGGGTATGGGGGTTCACTTGGGGGTCACTTGAGTTGCAGTTGTGGGTCAGGGGGGTCACTTGGGGGGCAGTTGCGGGTCTGAGTGGTCTCTTTGAGGTCATTTGGAGGGTAGTTGTGGGTCTGGGGAGTCTCAAGGGGCAGTTGTGGGTCTGGGGGGTCACTGGGAGGGCAGTTGTAGATCTGGGTTGATCACTTGGGTGGTAGTTGTGGGTCTGAGGGGTTACTTGGGGGTCAGTTGAGGGTCTGGGGAGTCACTTGGGGGTCATTTAGGGGGCAGATGTAGGTGTGTGGGGGTCACTTGGGAGCAGTTGTGGCAGTTGTGGTTCTGGGGGGCTCACCGGGGGGGCAGTGGTGTCTCTGAGGGTTCTCTTTGGGGTCATTGAGGGGCAGTTGTGGGTCTGAGTGGTCACCTGGGGGCAGTTGTGGGTCTGGGGTTTCACTTCTGAGTCACTTGGGGGCAGTTGTGGGTCTGGGGAGTCACTTTGGGGTCACTTGGGGGACACTTGTGGGTCTGGAGGGTCACTGGGGTGGGCAATTGTGGGTCTGGGGTATCATTTGGAGGGCAGTTGTGAGTCTCAGGGGTCTCTTTGGGGTCACTGTGGGGCTGCTGTTTGTCTGGGTCGGTCAATTTGGGGGCAGGTGTGGGTCTGGGGGTCACTTGGGGTCCGTTGTAGGTAAAGGGTGAGTTAGTTGGGGGTCACTTGTGGGTCTGTGGAGTCCCTTGGGGGTCACTTAGGGGGCAGTTGTGGGTCTGGGGGTCTCACCTGGCATGCAGTTGTGGTTCTAGGAGGTGACTGGGGGGCAGTTATGGGTCTGAGGAGTCACTTGTGGGTCACTTGGGAGGCAATTGTGGGTCTGAGTGGTCGCTTTGGTGGCAGTTGTAGGTCTGGGGAGTCAATTTGGGGTCACTTGGAGGGCAGCAGTAGGTCTGGAGTATCATTTGGGGGGCAGTTGTGGGTCTGAGAGGTCTCTTTGGCATCACTGGGGGCAGTTGCGGGTCTGGGGGGTCACTCAGGGGGCAGTTACAGGTCTGGGGGTGACCTGGGGAGCAGCTGTGGTCTGGGGGCTGACTTGGGAGGCAGTTGTGCATCTGAGGGTTCTCTTTCGGGTAACTGGGAGGCAGTTGTGGGTCTGGAGAGTCACTTTCAAGTCACTTGGGGGGCAGCTGTGGGTCTGGGGAGACACTTGAGGGGCAGTTGTGGGTCTGCGGAGTGACATGAGGTGGCAGTTTTGGGTCTGGGAGTCACTGGGTGATCACTTGGGGTGCAGTTGTAGTTCTGGGGAGCCACTTGTGGGGCAGTTGTAGGCCTATGGGGTGACTTTGGGATCACTTGGGGGAGAGTGGTGGGTGTGGGCTGTCATTGGGGGTTACTCAGAGTGCAGTTCTGGCTCATTGTGGTCACCTGGGGGGCAGTTGTGGGTCTGGGGCGTCACTTCTGCACTTCAGTGGCAGCGTGTCTCAGACATTGGAACAGCAGCATTGCTGTGGCTGCACTGCAGTAGCTGCTGTGCTTGTTGCAGTGGTTGGAATAGCTGCAGTGTTTATGCCTCTCATTGTCATGTAGTAGCCGTATCCCAGTCACCGGGGTTGCAGTGGCCGCAGTGCTTGTGGCTCACACTGGAGAAGCCTCACTGCTTGTTGCTGTGGTTGGAATACCTGCAGTGCGTGTCACTGGAGTTGTAGCAGCCACAGCACCTGTCCATGGCATTGGAGTAGCCCCTGTGCCTATCGCCATGGTTGCAGCAGACACAGTTCTTACTTAGGGCTTGGGGTGGAGAAGCCTCAGTCCTTGTCGATGGGGTTGGAGGAGCAGCAGTGTGTGTCACTGGCATTGTAGAGGCTGCAGTGTTTGTGGTTGGGGTTGACGTAGCCACTGTATACGTTGCAGGCCTTAGAGTAGCGCCATTGCTCCTTCCCAGGGATGGAATAGCTGCAGAGCTGAAAACACTGCGGCTACTGCAGTGCTTGCGGCTTCTCCAACCCTAGCCCTAAGAACTGTGACTACTGCAACCATGGGACAGGCACATGGGCAACTCCAATGCCATGGACAGGTGCTGTGGCTGTGTTGCGTTAAAGGGGGGAAAACAAACCCCTTGCTTTATTTTGTAATATGCAACTACCAGTCCGACCGTGTTCACTTATATCGAACCTCTACTGGTCCAGATTTCCCGATAGTGGCGATTGGCTATCGAAACAGTGCGGTTTATTGATTGAGTTTATTGAGGCAACAGATACAGGTTCTTACGGATTGCCGGTGATAAATACTGTCTGCAAAAGCACGTGCATATAATAGTTACATGGATACAAGCGCTTGAGAAAGTTAACACAGCATAGCTCTGATGTATACAGGTGACAGTAAAAGTAACTCTATAGAGATTCTAAGTTTTCCCAGGGAAGCACTGGATACAGTGCAAGTCTTACCCACAGGCATCCCTATGGGGTGGAAGAAAGGTCCAGCCTGTCGACCGGTCCCAGGAGTCGGTTCATGTTATCTTCCTCGACTCGTCCATGATGGTATCTTCCCTAATATTCCCCTCTCTCGGGTCACTTTACATTATTTTCACCTTCAAGGTGCAGCTTGAGTGACTCTGGTCATACATACCTTTATTATTATTGGTGCAAATCTCTCTCGCTTTGTTTTAAAGGTATATGACACCAAAAATTTAGAGCACACGCTCAGAGGGGGGTGGTCTCATTTTGGCGGGGGATCGCTTTGGAGATGGGAGTATATTTTAGCATGTAAATACATTATAATGACATTATAATGAGGCAAAGTTCACACAGAGGATGGCATTCTGTCAAAAGATGACAGGCTGTTGGCTCAGGGTAGCAAGTGTGCAGCTTATCAGTTTCTTGTACCACCTGGTTCCCATCTTTTTGCTGAAGTTATGACAAAGCGTAACTGCGAGATCTCCACCTCGCTGTGCCCTCCGTCCATGTTGTCACAGGAACCACTGTGGAGTGCACATTCCTGGCATACCAGGTGTGACTGCATCTCGCCCAAGAGACCCTGGAAGTCCGTTTTTCCTTGTGTGTGGACAATGCTGCATTTACGAATATAAATTTAATTCCTAATTATCCCACATTTCCAAAATTATCCCATGTAATCCACCCCGTGACTATAGTCACTGAAGCTTCACAATAATTAGGAGGAATTTGGAATATCCCATACACTTTTTGAGTGAGGATTGCTAAGTACATATACATCCTGTGGAGATACTATGTTAGTTAAGTGTTTTAACATAATCCAATGCCTAATATACAAAACAATTGTCAAAGCAAAACCTAATACAGTGAGTATTAGCAAAAGCAGAACAGGGTGAAGCATCCTATTTAAAATGCCTGTGTCAGTTGGTGACCATCCAAAGAGAGTGTCCCAGCATTTATTTTCTGTATCTTTCTGGACTCTTTCTAACACCTGATGGACTTCTTCTGTATCATGGTGGACAGTGATCAGAGTTTTTTGTCCTTTCTCCTTGGCCTGGGTCAGCAACTGCTTCAAGTCTTCATGGTGTAGCAGCTTCCTCACCAAGGTGAGATTCATTCCAATAGGAGTGAATATCAAGTCATTGAGTAGTGTATATTTTGATTGCAATAACTGCTGAGAAGTAACAGGAGCTGAGTAATTAAAATCACACCCAATGATGTTAGTAAAATTGCAAATACAAAGGTTAGAGTGATCAGTGATATTCATAGGAACATTATCTATTAGTATGGAGTTACAAAGGGTTCTCATACAAGCACATCCTTTTCCAATATATACGAGCATGGTTTCTGGATTTTCATTGGGATGTATTTCAAAATGACAAACATTTTGTTCAGTGTCAAGACAAATGTCTTGTGTCTTTATGGTATTACTTTCACAAGTGAATCCTTGTTTGTTTCGCATGATACATCCGTCAATGTCAACAGTTTGCCATTTATTGTGATATTGTGCCCATACTCTATGTTCGATTGGATAGAGTACGGTCCCATGGTGATTCAATCCCAGCACAATGATTGAGTATATGGTATGTACCGAAGCATTGCGTAGCATTAGGACAAAGGCAGTGACATTACTGTCAATGGGGTCATAAGTGAAATTAACCAGGTGCCACCACGACTGGAATTTCCTTTCAACTTCAATTGCATTATCCCAGACCACTTTCCGAACTTCAGTGGGTAAGGTACCTGTATCACCTTCCTTTATGATTGCGGCTGTCATCGATTGTATCCATATCTGGGCTTGGATACAGCTGAGAGCCAGAGAAACATTGTCTTGGGTGACATCAAGTGTATTTATGATTAGCTGGTGGTCTTTGCCACTCGTTTCTTCCCACTGAGGTAATATATTCGACAAAAACCATTGGTAATTTCCCAAAGCCAAAAGAGAAGATTGTAAAGGGTATTTCAATTTAGTCAAGTCTCTAGTTATTTTGGCTAGTTTGTTGGCTAGAATTTCCGCATCTATGCTATTTAAGACTCGTAGCCCCGTTCCTAAGATACCAGTTACAAACCTCTTTGATCGTCTTAAGAGGGTGAGGGTTCGTCCATTTAACCATGGTGACCATCCTGCATATGATGTATCCAGGAATGGTGAGCATGTGGGTTTAATTGTAGACATGTTGATTTGCATTGATAGTTCCACACTTTTGAGGGAGTATGATGGGTTATTTTTGATGGCATAAAGCTCGATGTTGTAAGCATAAGTAGTTCCGTATGTGGCACCGAAGTGGCTGCCATGGTATTGATTTTGAATTTAAAGGACAGCCCTATGTTGTCTTGTGCCCAGAGGCAGGTCACAAAGATTGGGTGGACCAACAATCCCATCTCTCCACAGTACAGATTTTTATTTGTTGCCTCTATTTTGGTTACGGAGATCTGACTTATTCGTTTGTAGGTGGATCCATTGATAACTACATCCTACTTTTATTTCTTGTCCCATGTATCATCACTGTTGACAGATTTAAGTCTTTGTTCGAATCTAATTCTGCATCCCCCCTGTTTAATCCCATACTCCCGGTATATTTTGTATGAGTCTCAGACCAGGGTCGCTGCAGGTCTGTAGAAACATAATGTTGATTCAGTTCTGCGGTTTACCATTTTTTAGAACTTAGGTTGGCAAATAATCATGAATGCAAAGAATACTATTACTATTAAGGCTAGGATGAGTGACAAGATTCCTTGGATGCACTCAAGTCCAGTGTAGGTCGGTCCGTCTGTCCATGTGCAGTTCACCTAGAATTTCTGTGAACATAAAAGAGAAAACATGCTTGGCCTTTTGACCGACGGGGTTAAAAGGAAGGTAAAAATCCATCCGGTGTTAATCCGGTGTACTTTTCCTGAACAGTCTTCGGTTTCCCATGCATGAAGATTTTAGGAGTGATTAGTGCCATGGGTACTACTCCAATCTGAGGCATTTTTACCAACACCGGTTGTCCTCACAAGGAGGGGAATCATGAAAAGCATATCCTTAACATCTAAGGCAGCCATCCAAGTGTGGGCAGCTCCTTGTATCATTGTCACAATTTCAGCAATATTTGGGACTGCTGCAGTTAGAGGTGCAGTATTGGCGTTTAACTGTCGATAATCTACTGTGAAACGCCATTGTCCGGTGGGTTTCTTTACAGGCCACACCGGGGAATTGTAAGGTGAGTGAGTTAGCTTGAGAATACCTCTTTTTTCTAATACCATTACCACCCCGCCAACCCCTGTAAGTGCTGCTGCAGTCAACGGGTATTGCCGAGCACTGGTAATTTTGGATGGAGGTAAGGGTATGGATGTTTGTAACAGACTTAACCTCATTGTCAATGCACAGTTTCACCTGCTTTATCCAGTAAGAAATCACTACTATGGCAAAGCACATACAGATTTACATTAGCAGTATGTATACCACCAGGTGCAGCAGCATGTTGGAAATGCCAGTGGCAGTGAGGGGCCAGCCAAAGAAATTTCTTACCAGTGGAGTACTGTTACCCTCTTTGCATGCTTTTTATAACACTGTAATTGTATTAGAATCTTTGCAGCAGCTTTAAAGCTGCAAATCTGTATGCTCTAACATCTGTTTTATAAGTGACAAATCCGTACAATACAAGGTGTAGTTTCGTATTAGCAACTGGCTAGTAAGTACAGGTGGTTTTATACACAAAATCACAGCCTCTGTTAATAGCTTCTTTGCAAGCACACATATTCAAGCTGTTACTTTTCAGTTGGCCCCAAGTGATGTTTTGCAATCTTTCATTTTTTCTCTTCCTCTATCTTATTCTGCTTGGGGTATTCACGGTCAGCTCTTATAGCTGAGGCATCAGGTCCTTCCACTCGTCTGTCCAGCTCATGGTGAGGCTTGACAAACTTTGCAGGCAGCCACCATGGACCTGTAGGTATGAGGACACAAATATACCCCCTCCCCCAGGTTACCAGTTCTTGAGAAGTAAGACAAGTTAAAGTGTTTCCTTAAAGCAAAGGTATTCTGATGAAACAGGAATGTGAAGCAGCTGCAGACGCAAACTGCATGGTGTTAACAGTCAAGAAGTTTGCTGTGTCATAAACCATTTTTTTTTCTTTCTCTGCCACCCTGATGCTGCTTGGATGGTGGCTGGTAAAGCTTGTGGTTGCGCTACCCCTCTTGCTTTTTCAGTTAGCAGTTTGTGTTTCAAGTATTGGATTCAAGCCCAGGTTACCTTAAACACACTAAGCAGGACTCCTTGCCTGTGCCTGGTGTGTTGCAGGCTTCTTTAGGCTTTGTTTGTGGTGTCTCTACAAAACTGCTCCAATACTTCAGTAGATCGAGAGGTTTTTAGTGCTTTTTTTTCAAAGTTGTTCACCCTACTTTGCGCAGCTAGACGCCGGCAACCGCACTTTTGTATTAACCCTTTCTTGCCCAAAATGTTAATCGGCTGTTGCCTCAGTGAGGCGTGGCGACCTGGTTCAGGAACGGCACAGGCGACCACCCCGTCAGGCCGCGAGGACCATCAGCACGCAGACACCAATGTGGTGGACGGCAAAATGGCGTTTATTGATAGGTGACACAACATTATATAGCCAGGGTTTACAACGTCACTTCCGTCTGCTTACATCATCAACTAAACGCTATTGGCTATTAGGAGAGGGGCCCTGTCTTTCCGTACAGCACGACATGTTTTGGCCGCCAGACCTTAACTACCTACATTTCCCCCCTCCCTATGCTTAACTAAATTAGCTAAAATATACCAATCAAAATCTTATCTATATCTTATAAAATCTTATTCTATACCTTATAACAGTCTTACAGAGTATATGTAATAAACTTGAGTAAAAAACATAAGGCACCTTAAACGGGATCCTATAAAGGGACTTCGCAAAAATACAAAATTTGAAACACAAAATGTTGACAAAATGCGGTGCAGTGACCCTGCAAAGAATCAAGAAAACTAGCTCCAGATAGTGTCAGCGCAAGGTAGGGTGGCAAGCTCAATCTCTGTGGGCGTCCCCGCAGAGACTCTGCCTCCCCCACATTGTCTGAGGCTTGGGCTTCTAAACTGACTAAAATGCACACTTGTTCTGATGTAGGTGATCAGCCTACATCGGAAGAAGTGGCCAGCAGTATCTATAAAGGTGTGCAAGGGTCGATAAAAACATGAACATAATTTTTCGGTGCATGAATATCACAGAGACTATAAGCACACAATACCTCATCAACTTGAATAAAAAACGTAAGGTAACTGGTAATAATGGGGTGTAACTTGGGGCAGCTTAGGGATAACTGGGGGCAACACTGAGTGGGTACGTTTTTAAAGCAGTTGCTGGTGTTCTACCAACAGAGTGTTGACTTTTTCCAGCCGGCTCTTAACAAACAACATGAGCCTATTTAGTATACAGGGTCCAAAGATCAGGGCTATCATGATCGTTACAATCGGCCCTATCAAGGTAGATGTCAGGGTGGTTAACCACGGTGAACTGGTAAAGCAATTTTCATACCAGCTGCGTTGCGATTCCCTCTCTCTTCGCCGTTTTTCTAGGTTCTCTCTCAATTTTTCCATAGTATCTCTTACTACTCTGGTGTGGTCTGCATAGATGCAACATTCCTCCTCTGAATTTGGATCGTTTGCGAGCCCCCTGTCCCAGCGAGTGTCTGATCTGGAATCAGAACTCGACTGATTGGTTATTTCCGAGCTCCGATACTTTGCGGTTGGGCTCCTTGCAGGCCCCGCAGGTGGGCCGTCCTCTTCCTCTGCTCTGGCCCCGCCCACCCCCTTTGTAGGTGGATCGTTCCCCCCCCCCCCCCCCCCGAGTCGCCCCGCCTTCTGCTCAGAGGGCTCAGCCCCTCCGGCCCCGCCCACCTCCCTTGGGGGCGGGCCGTTCTTCCCCTCTTAACTCGCCCCGCCTTCTGCTTGGAGGGGTGTCTGCCTTATAAGGGCACTTTTTCGGACGGCCGCTTTGATTGGCTGTCTGCCCCTCACTCGCTCTCCGCCCCCCTTCCCGTTTGTGTGCGCATGTTAGTTCTAGCACTTCCTCCCTGTTCCCGCCGGGGACACCATCGCCCCGCCCTTCCCCTTGCCGCTCGGCGCCATCTTGGGGCGCATATAGCGGTGGTCTAGCCCAGTCGTCCTTAGACTGATTTCTCCGCGGCACCCCTGGCCTCCTCAGCTGACCCGCCCCAGAAGGACTTTGCTTGATTCTGTCCCTCCGTAAGCAGGTCGGGGCTCAGGGACTTGGGGGGCATATCGCCCTTGATTCAAGGAAACTAACAAGTTAGAATTTCGTAGTAGCTTTATTCTTTATTACAGCGCTGGATGCACGGGGGATCATTCCTCCTAACATGCATACCGAGGACAATACAGCCACTCTTTTTATGGAGCTTATACATGCATATTCATTAGAATATCGTAATAGGTAAGTTTGTTCCTGCTTCGTATGCTAATTAATCTCACAAGTCCTTCCCGCATGCGCACTGCTTTCTGGGGGTCTTGGGCGAGGGTCTCGGGATGAAGTAAGAGGCTTCCTCAGTGACCTTTACACAGACTTTTTGAGGTTGAACTTTTTACCTTCTTCCCTCGCGCATGTCCTCTGCTGGTTCTTTCACTCCCCTCTTGACTGTCCTTGGGAATTTACAGCCCCATCTTCCATCCTCTCTTCACTGTCCTGGGGAATTTACAGCCTCATAGATAAGGGGCAGGATGCAGCCCAGCGTAATTGGGGCCCTTCTGCAGTTTAACACAATTTTGTAGCTGTATCAGCATTTCTGGACACTATGTTCAGAGACATCTGGGTTTATCTAACCTAATGGTTACATGGTTATCATACACACACACCATATGTAACTGCTCAATTATAATGAGTACAAACTCTTAATAATTTTCCTCTCTTCACCCTCCCATGAGTCTTTAGACTCAGCAGAATTGCCATCGTCTGGTGGGCGCGGAGTCTGTGTGGCTGCCCCGACTCCCAATTTTGGGGTGAGCCACAAACAGTCCCTTGCCACCTTCCAGGTTTCCTGCTCCTGCATGGCCTTTTTCAGAGCCTGTTTAACTTTCCCCCACGACTTAAGATTTTTCCCACAACACGAGGACATCGTCTCCTCGGCTAACGCTGTGATGCATTTAGCCCACACTTCTGGGTGGAGAATGTCCACCGCCTGGTCAATGACCCCAATCTGTAAAAGCCTCGCAACGGCGAGAGTAAAATCTTTGGGTTTACAATCAGTACCCCACTGCTTATGCAGTAATTGTACAACCTTCACAAGAGCCTCCATCGTCCTTGCAGGTCTGGGAGCGTCCTCCCCGCTGGGCTGGTCCTGCCGCTCCGGCTGCCGTTCACCCGATTCCAGGCGAATTCCCGGGTTTCGGCACCACTTACTGCCTCAGCGAGGCGTGGCGACCTGGTTCAGGAACGGCACAGGCGACCACCCCGTCAGGCCGCGAGGACCATCAGCACGCAGACACCAATGTGGTGGACGGCAAAATGGCGTTTATTGATAGATGACACAACATTATATAGCCAGGGTTTACAACGTCACTTCCGTCTGCTTACATCATCAACTAAACGCTATTGGCTATTAGGAGAGGGGCCCTGTCTTTCCGTACAGCACAACATGTTTTGGCCGCCAGACCTTAACTACCTACAATCGGCTATCCATTAAAAACTTTTACGTGAATCCGACAACAAATAAATACACACAACACCGTCTGCCCTCAACACACACACACACGCATGGGATCCCATAAACACACTCCACACAACTACAGTATTTAAAACACAAAATCCAGGCCATCATTACTCCCGCTACATGGTCCCACGTACAGAACGTGGTGCAACGACCCTGTGTAGACAATCAAGGAACCAGCTCTGAGCAGCATCATCGCAGTGCAAGGTGGCAGGCTCAATCTCAGCAGGCATCCCCACGGAGGCTCTGCCTCCCCCACATTGCATGAGGCTTGGCCTTTTTATACTGGCCAAAATGCACACTCATTCCGACGCAGGTGGCCAGCCTACATCGGAAGAAGTGGCCAGTAGTATCTGTAAAGGTCTGCAAGGGTCGGTAGAAACACGGACATACTTATATTTACAAACCTCTAATACATAAATATTACAGAGAGACTATATAAAATGAGTTATGTATGGGGTTCCAAATCTATGGTCTGTTACCATTTGCTTAATATCTTTTGATAAGAGCATACTAGAGACCATCCCACTGTGGGTCTTGATCCGGCACATGTACCACCAGGAAAGCACGCAAAACATCTGTATCCCTCACCATCTCACTTCTCCCTTTACAGCTGCCCATTTATCATGAGGATCTGGGGGATATAAATCAGGCTCCTTTTCCAGATCAACAGGCACTGGGTCAAAAGGACTATCCAGGTTTTTATTTTCGCTCTCGAGTTGATCATTTCGAGCTTCCAATTTTTCTCCTGTCTCCTTGTGAAAGGCTAATGATGATTTTAGCACTTCATTTTCTGATTTCAGAGCAGCATATTTTGCATCAGAAGTCAGATTAGGAGCAGGGGCATTTTTAGCTTCCTCTTGTGCACAAGATAAACAAGCACCTAAAACTGCACACATACCGTTTTTACCTTTTCCCTCTTTAAGCTTGTGTAGAGCCCAACACTGTTCAATACATTCTACCACTTTCTCTTCATCCTTCCAAAACTTTTGGACCCACTCCTTCCCAGCTGTGAAAGGGGCACAATCATATTTTTGCAGCAGTTTATCCATGGCAATCCTGCCAACTACGCTAATTTTCTGTTGCGTTAAAGGAGGGGGGGAAACAAACCCCTTGCTTTATTTTCTAATATGCAACTACCGGTCTGCCTGCGTTTGCTTATATTGAACCTCTACTTGTCCAGATACCAATCCGACCGCATTCGCTTATATCGAACCTCTACTGGTCCAGATTTACCGATAGTGGCGATTGTGCCACTATCCGGATTTACCAATAGTGGCGAGGCCTCAGTGCCATGGGTTAGTGGTGGCCTTGGCAGTGGTGGGGTAAGGGTTGGACTGGATGAGCTTAAAGGGCTTTTCCAACCTGGTTGATTCGATGATTCTGTGATCCTTTCTGCTGAGGCACCGGGGAACCAGGTATTTTCTGTTGGTGTTCCATCAGTGAAGGGAGGTGCTTCTAAACCTGGTGAGGGTTTGAAAGGCTGTTGTAACGCTGATGGCTCTGCATTTACAGGTGTCTGCAGTAGTTTGGAAACTTCAGTCTGTCCTTGAGGTAATTTCATTTCCTCTGCCACCCCCAGTAGGTAGGCATGCCATTTTCTGCCAGTGGGTTTGTGCAGCTCCATCCTGAGGAGCAGTTCCCTTTGGGATGCTGTCAAGTCAATTGAATGGGTTGAGTGGATGGTTTGTACTGGTTGTTCTTGATCAGTGTTCGCAGTTTGTTTTACTGCTGGGACTAAAGACAAGAGTCCCTTTTCCCACTCCGAGTATCTCTGGTCAGTGTCTGTAAAAGAGGGGAGTTGAACATTGACGTTCTTTTTGGTCCATCAGTGCCAGTTTGAAGAAGTCACAGTAAGAGCCATGCTCAGTAAAACCCCATTCTATTATGAGAGGGTGGTGGGGGTGTACAGGCCCCAGTGGCTGGTATGGTTTTATTTCCTGTATTAGGTTTTTCCTGTTTCCTCATGCTCTGGATTCCATTTCCATGGTTTTTGCTTTCATAACATTGGGTGAGCAATGATAGAGAATCCAGGTCTGTGTTTCCTCCAGTATCCTGGAGGAGCCATAAGCTGTTGTAATTCCTTCCTAGACTGGGGCATCTGCCCTTGTTCTGTATTTCTGAAGGTGTCTGCAGGAATCACTGCACTGCTGCTATCCACCAAATACCCCTGATTTGACTGGTTTCTGCTTGGTTTCTGACATTGCTTAGGTGGAACTTCAACCTCTGCACCATGGAGTGCTTGCCACCCTGCTGTTGCTGCAGTTCTTTGGGGCAATCTCCTCTCGTTAAAGCATCATCTACATAATGGTGTATTTTCACCTGCTGAGGAAGTGAGGCCTCCTGTGGGTTTGTGGTGTTCATGGGAGGGAGCTGAGTCCCCTTCCAGCCCCAGGGCAACAATCCCAGGATGAGATGCCTCAACTGACCAGGCTGAATCCCTTCCTTCCGCAGGGGTAAAGGAGATCCTAGTGTGTTCTGGCCTGGTTCTCCTGTCTGATGATGGGACAAGAAAGAGGCTGCCCGCAGAAGTGGCTGTGTCACTATCCCTGGAGGTATTTAAAAGACATGTTCTAAGGGACATGGTTCATGTGCTTACTTGCCAGTGTTCAGTTAATAGAGGACTCAATGTTCTTAAGGGTCTTCTCCACCCTAAATGGTTTCATGATTCTACAAAATTTTGTAGTTCAGACCAAACTTTGCCTCTCATCAGAGAAATGACCCTGCAGGAAGGCAGTGTGTCTGCCAGCTGAGGGAGGGAACACCAGTGCTTGCTTCAGGCTGTTTCCCAAGGTGCTCCCTGGTGCCCCACAGAGCCCAAGGATGCTCTGAGTTAGCTGCTGTCTGGATGTGTTTCAGCAGCCATACACTGCCTGCTTTCCTCTGCAGAGGGCTCCCAGTGTAGGTCATGACAGCCACGTCTGTCTTTGCTGCTTTACTGTTGGGCTTGTTTTCCACTTGTGATGTTGCTGTCTTCAAAGCCATGTCAGTTTGCATCCCCTGCTGCTTACGTCTCCATGCACCTTGTCTGACACACAGACTTTGTGTCAATGGAGGTCTGTCACTGTATTTCAGGTGTGGGTGTCCAGCCTGGAGAAGAGGAGGCTGCAGGGAGACCTTACTAAGCCCATACCTAACAGGGCCTATGAGAAATCTGGAGAGAGGCTTTTTGCAAGGTTCTATAGGGACAGGACAACGGGAATGTCTTTAACTTGACAGAGGGGAGAGTGAGATGCGATCTCAGGAGGAAGCTCTTCTCTATGAGGGTGTTAAGGTGCTGGCACAGAGTGCCCAGAGGAGCTGTGGCTGCAGTGTTCAAGGCCAGGTTGGACACAGGGGCTTGCAGCAAGCTGCTCCAGTGGAAGGTGTCCGTGCCCATGGCAGGGGTTGGAGCTGGATGAGCTTTAAGGTCCCTCCCACCCCTGTACATAAATCTTTAGTGCCTCTACAACTGAAGTGCTCCAGGGAGGTCAGGTTTTGATAAAAGCTACTGGTGTGCTGACTGCACAGTGGGTTGGTGTAATCCTGAACAGGGATTAGAGCTCAGCTGAAGCAGTGACCCCTGGTGTCAGAGAGAAGAGTGTGTGTTTCCTTCCTGGCACTGGTGGATTTCTTGGCAGAAAAAATCCCAGGTATTTTGGAGTCCCCAGCTGTGCAGTTCCTAGCAGGGCAATGCAGGTACAGCTGAAAATTCCCTGCCTGTTTCCTTGGTACATGGTAGAGTTGCTTTGGAGATAAATCTGACGCCCAAAGGAACTGTTCACCTTCATGTGCAGTAGACACACAGATCTCTTGCTGTGTCATGTGCACTTGTCAGTTACTGAGGAAACTATCCATGTGCTGGGAAAGGAAACAGCACAGGAGGGAATTTTTAGTTCATTGTTCTTCCTGGTGAAACCTGTTGGGCTTTAGCATCTCGTTCCATATTTTCCATGGTAATTGGAATGTATTTCTGTTATTAAAGGTAAAATTTCATTCCCTCCTCCACTGTGTTCTGGGAGAGACATCAAGAAGGGTCTCTGTCTGTCCATCCTTCTCACAGAGTGGTGTGGTCACCTTTTGTCTCTGTGCCTCCAAACAGAGTAGTGCCGAATTCCAGTTCTAAATTGAGGGAAATGTTTGGTTGCTTTCCTCAGTTGTTAAGAGTTTGTTAAATGTGTTTATGTCCCATGATCTGTACGAGGAGGTTTCTGCAATTATGGTAGGGTGTAAAATTTGACATAAAGTCCCTGTTGCTGTTGATAACCATCCAACCAGGGTGAAACCTTCCCAGCCCTGTGCGTGGTAAGGCTCTGGGTGCAGGCCAATGCAGCTGCAGTTGCTGGAGGGATCTCCTGAAGTTGCTGCCTCAGACAGTCCATGGGATGTCTCAGGAGGACTTTCTTGGTTTGTCTGTGTAGATAAGGAGGAGGATGTGCTGCAGAGCAGGGCTTCCCTCTGCACCATGCGAGGGACAGGACAAGGCAGGTCCCTTGTCGCTGGGCTGGCTGCAGGGTGTGAATGTGGGTGTGCAGCCAGGGGTGCCCAGTGCTGTCCTTGCGAGCAGGGTCCCTGCAGCTCAGGGGCTGTGTGCCGGGGCAGGGAGTCTGCCGGCTGCTGGCGTCAGCACTCAGCCTGCCCGGGAGCTCCCCGCTGCGCTGGGGGAGAAGCTGTGGGGGAAGGAACAACCCCTGGCAGGGAAGGAAAAGTGTTCTTGTGCACTGCAGAGGGTGCTGTGTGCGTCAGGGCTGCTCCGAGCTCCATGTCACTCTGAGCATGTTTGCAGAGGGTCCTTCTGAGAGACACTGAGGCAGTGTTTACCTGAGAGGTAAGGATGCTGAGCTTTGATGTTTTTCCCTCTTGGTGGGCAGGTTGGGCAGTGGGAGCTGGGAATTTACTCTCTGCTTTGGAGAAGGCACCGAGAGTCTCGTCAGGACTTGTGTGAGCTGCTCCTGAGCCCCTGCACAGGCAGAGATGCCCCTGGGCAGAGCCCTGCAGCTGGGAGGGGTGTGCAGGGCAGAGCTGAGCACACAGCCCATGGGATGGGCTCTGGGAGTGCTGACAGGGAGCAGAGGTGGGCCCAGAGCAGCAGCTCCTGGCAGGGACAGCTCCAGGCAGAGAGATGTGGGCAGGGAGTGGGGGGAAAGCGCAGCCCAGGCCTGGGGAGCGTGCTTTCAGGCAGCTCTCTTGGTGTCTGGCACTGGAGGTGGCTGCTGGCCATGCTGTGCTGGGCAAGGAGCTGCCTGTCTCTCTAGAAAGTGCAGGGCCACTGAGAACCAGTGATGGACTCTGCAGCAACCTTGAGTGGGCACTAACCCACAGACAGTTGAGCTCTTTTGTCTGTCCCTTTGCCTTCAAAAACTTGCTTGGGAAATTTATCCCTAAAAAAGTCACTGTTCCGATGTGACACTGGGAAAGCAAACAACCCAACCACCCTCAGAGACAAACATGACCAAGTCACGCTGAGCTCTCCTCTGCAGCCCCAAAGTGTTCAGTCGTGAGTGTGTAAATTGAACTTCTGTATCTGACTTCCCTCCTGCCCTAACCTGTCACTGTCTGTTTCTCCTCTGACAGTGCCCCATGCCCAGAGGCAGCAGATGTCCAACTGCAGCTCCATCCCCCAGTGCCTCCTCCTGCCATTGGCAGACACACGGGAGCTGCAGCTCTGGCACTTCCGGCTCTTCCAGGGCATCTCCCTGGCTGCGCTCCTGGGCAACGGCCTCATCAACACCAGCACAGCCTGTGACCAGCACCTCCACACCCCCAGGTACTTCTTCCTCCTCAGCCTCTCCCTGCTGCACCTGGGCTGCATCTCCACCACTGTGCCCAAATCCATGGCCAATTCCCCTGGGACACCAGGCCCATCTCCTACACAGCTTGTGCTGCACAGCTTTTTTCTTTCTCTTTTTTCATCTTAGCTGAGTTTTATCTTCACGCCATCGTGTCCTATGACCACAACGTGGCCATCTGCAAGCCCCTGCACTATGGGAGCCTCCTGGGCAGCAGAGCTTGTGTCCACATGGCAGCAGCTGCCTGGGGCACGGGGTTTCTCCATGCTCTGCTGCACACAGCCAATACATTTTCACTACTCCTCTGCCAAGGCAATGCTGTTCTTCTGTGAAATCCCCCAGATCCTCAAGCTCTCCCGCTCACATTCTTATAGTAGGTAAGTTGGAATTACCGTTTTATCTGCTTTTTTATTTTTGGGGTGTTTTGTTTTCATTGTGGGTTTCTGTGTGCAGATCTTCAGGGCTGTGCTGAGCATCCCCTCTGAGCAGGGACGCCACAAAGCCTTTTCCACGTGCCTCCCTCACCTGCCCGTGCTCTCCCGGTTTGTCAGCACTTGCACATTTGCCTGCCTGAAGTCCCCCATCATCTGCTCCCCATCCCTGGATCTGGTGCTGTCAGTGCTGTACTCAGTGGTGCCTCCGGCAGTGAACCCCCTCATCTATAGCCTGAGGAACCAGGAGCTCAAGGATGCTGTGAGGAAGCTGGTGACTGGATGTGTTTCAGCAGCCATACACTGAGTGCTGTCCTCTGCAAAGGGCTCCAAGTGTGGGTGATGAGAGGCCACATCTGTCTTTGCTGCTTTACGGTTGTTTTCCTTTTTCCACTTGTGATGATGTTGTCTTCAAAGACATGTCAGTTTGCATCCCCTGCGAATTCAGTATCTACCCACTTTCCTCCGTCCTGGAATTCTAGAAGTCATCATGGACAGGCCAGAGGGCAAAGATTTTGGAATGTTACCAGAGGAGGAGGTGATGTGTGCTGAAGAGGCCCCACCAGATAATAAACTGTCAGAAAGTGAAAAGCCATATTGGTTGTTTACTGATGGGTCCTGCCGTATTGCAGGAAAGCATCGGAGATGGAAGGCAGCTGTATAGAGTCCTCAGTGACAAGTTGCAGAAACTGCTGAAGGAGAGGGTGAATCAAGTCAGTTTGCTGAGATAAAAGCCATCCAGCTGGCCTTGGACATTGCTGAACGAGAAAAGTGGCCAGTACTTTATCTCTATACTGACTCATGGATCTGCAGCTGGGAAAAAAAAAGGGGCATAATGGGAAATGGACTTGGAGCTGTTCTTTGTTGTGCTTCACAGGGGAATGGTTCAGAGAAGTCATCCTTGTGGGGATAACTGAAAGGGCCTTATTAATGACCAATGGTAATTAATCACTGACTTCCAAACCTGGCAGTGTTCAAGGCCAAGTTGGACACAGGAGCTTGGAGCAGCCTGCTCCAGTGGAAGGTGTCCCTGCCTGTAGCACGAGGTTGGAACTGGATGAGCTTTTTGCATGTGAATGAGCCCTGTGGTGCCAAGTTCCTGAACTGCAGGTACTGAGAGAACAAACCAACCTGTCAAGAAACAGAAGGCACAAGAATACCCCAAGTTTCTGAGGGCTGGGTTTAAACCATTTCAGAAGTCACTCTCCACTTCTCATAGGTGGCCGTGACACCCTGTTCCATTGCCCAGGTGGAGCTGTGACCCCTCTCATGCTCCACCTCCGCACCAAAGGCACTAAAGAAGAGCAGCCCATGAGGGACCTCCCCGAGCCACCTGGGCAGAGGCTTGTCCCCCCGCGGCGACTTCCAGAGCACCCCTGAGTGCCCAGTGGCCATGGGCACGATGCTGCCACCATCAAAAAGCCGTGGTAGTCACTGTGGAGACGCCCATTGTGATGGGGCCCCCACGGTGAGCGTGGGCTATTTACGGAGCGAGAGCCCTGCAGGAACCAGTGCAGAGGAGCCCCCTCCCTCGGGAGGCTGCATCTGCCCTGGCTGCCCTGCGCATCCAGGTATGTGTTCTTTGACTTTGCAATCCTGGTTTAGTGTTGGCTTGAAGCACATTGTGGATGTGTGCTGCAAAGGGAGGAGAAGGTGTCAGGAGATGTGCTGGTGCCATCCCAGCTGTGGGAGCAGGGGATGGGTGAGGAGGCGGCACTGGGCTTGTTCGTGTGCTGCAAAGGGAGGAGAAGCTGTCAGGAGATGTGCTGGTGCCATCCCAGCTGTGGGAGCAGGGGATGGGTGAGGAGGCGGCACTGGGCTTGTTCATGTGCTTGGAGCTCCCCTCTGCCTGCAGAGGTGCATTTTCTGCCATGGGCCCATGGGGGCACTGAAGAGTCAGGGTACCCTGGGACAAATGTAACCCCTTGTTCTGGGACATTGGGTGTTACCCAAATCCCTGCACCACCCCGGGGAGCTTTGGGGATCCCCCCCAATGCCCAAATCCCCTCTGAACCCCCAAACTCTTCCCCTCAACACATCTCCACCCTGGGGGAATATTGCTCACCCCAGAGTGACTCAGGGTGCCCTGGGACCCAGGTACCCCCCATTTTCAGCACATGGGAGATCCCCCAATAGAATGTGCTTCCTACAGCAAGTTTTTGGGAATCCCCCTCAAACCTACAAATGTTCCTTGAATTCCCAAATCCCTCCAGCCCTCCAAATTCCTCCCATTTATGGCAACGGGGCTCCCTAGGGCATCCAATGACATTCGGCTGCCCTGGGATTGATGGAACCCCCATTTTCAGGAGAAGGGGAATCTCTGAAATAACAGAGCCCTGCTGAGGAGTTTTGGGGACCAGCCTGAATCCCCCAGATTCTCCCAGGATTCCAAAATGTCTCCCCAGTCCCAAAGCCCACAGCTCCAAAGCCACCCAGGCTCAGCTCAGTGGCACAGACACACTAAAACAGGGGTGTCCCGAAAATTGGGGTCCCCCCAGCACCCACCCTGGGGGATCCTCAATGTGCTCTGGGACCCTGAATCCACTGGGGGGACCCCAGCATTGCTTTGGGTTCAGTAGTGAATTCAGGGGGTGGGAGAGGGTGGATCCCCCAAAAGGGGCACCCCAATAAAGGGGCACCCCAAAACCACACTGCCCCCCAAATGGCCCTGAGGGCACCCAAAGTAATTGTGGTACCCCCAAAATCCTGGGGTAACCCCAGATCTCCTTGAAGCACCACAAGAGCAGGCAGGACCCCAAATGGGATTCCTGGGGCACCCCACGAGTGACCCCCACCCTCCCATTACCCCAGGCCCTCCCAGATGCACCCAGGAACCCAAAATCCTGGAGGGGCCCCACCAAACACCCCCACCCCCAATGGGGATGCCCTATAAAAGCCCTTCCTCCCCAAAGCCACCAGCCCCAAATTGCTTCTTGTTGCCCTTAAACCACAGCCCATGAGGATTGCAGCCCTTGCCCCTTGTATCAGGAGCTGACGTAGCCACTGTATACGTTGCAGGCCTTAGAGTAGCGCCATTGCTCCTTCCCTGGGATGGAATAGCTGCAGAGCTGAAAACTGGTGGTGGAGCAACTGCAGTGCTTGTGCCTGGGGTTGGATTAGTCACAGTGCTTGTTGAAGGGGCTGGAGTAGCCACAGTGCCTGTCCTTTGCATTCGAGTGGCTGATGTGTCTGTCACTGTACTTTGAGTACCCGCAGTGTATGTGGCTTAGTTTAGAGAAGTTCAGCGAGGTCGGAGTAGCAGCAGTGTCTGTCTCAGACATTGGAACAGCAGCATTGCTGTGGCTTCACTGCAGTAGCTGCTGTGCTTGTTGCAGTGGTTGGAATAGCTGCAGTGTTTATGCCTCTCATTGTCATGTAGTAGCCGTATCCCAGTCACTGGGGTTGCAGTGGCCGCAGTGCTTGTGTGAGGCACTGGAGAAGCCTCACTGCTTGTTGCTGTGGTTGGAATACCTGCAGTGCATGTCACTGGAGTTGTGGCAGCCACACAACCTGTCCATGGCATTGGAGTAGCCCATGTGCCTATCACCATGGTTGCAGTAGACACAGTTCTTAGGGCTTGGGATGGAGAAGCCTCAGTCCTTGTCGATGGGGTTGAAGGAGCAGCAGTGGGTGTGACTGGCATTGGAGAGGCCATAGTGTTTGTGGCTGGCACTTGAGTAGCTGCAGTGTTTGTGGCTGGGGTTGGAGTAACCACATTGTCTGTTGCTTTGCTATCAGGTCCTGTCTCTCCTCACTGCAGAGAATGAGTGATTCAGCCTTGCTCAGGGTAAGTGCTAATCAGAAACCACTATACCATCGCTGTGTTACCAGTGTTATCCTCAGACCTCAGCACTTTCCCAGCTACAAGGAGGAGTATGAACTCATGAGGTGCCCCTCTGACACCTATTGCCCTCCAAAGACCCCAGAAACCAATCCCCACAACCCCTCCAATAACTGCAAAAGTCCCCTCAAAACACCCAATCCCCCAATAAACACCCAACCTCACAAAACTCCTAAAACCCCAAAACCACCAACTCTCCACAAAACCCACAGTCTCCCAAAAAAACCAATGCCGAAAACCTCAAAGTCTCCAAAAAACCCCTACCGCCCCAAAACATCCATCCTAACCCCAAAACATCCATCCTAACCTTCCAAAAGCCCAAATCCTTGCCAAAATACCCAACCTCCCAAAAACCCCAAACCCCGCAAACACCACACTCCTCCCAAAAGGCACCCCCGGCTTACTTGCCCAGCTGCTGGCTCAGGCTGTGCAGGTGGAGGGCAGCTGTCTCCCGGGGCAGGGGACGTTTGCAGCCAAGAGTGGTTGAACACATCCTCCAGGGATGGTCTGTCGCAAGCACGCATGGACAAGCACCACCTGATGAGGTGCTGGCATTCTGGGGAGAATCCGGGAACCGCCGCTCAGTTGCAGGAGGCTCCTGCCCACCTTGTGCCACCGTCCACAGCGCCCAGGCCTGGGTGTGCTCAGAGCTGCACCCAAACCTCCTGCTCCATGATCCGTTTTGGAGGAGAGCAGGATGGCAGGACATGTGCCACCTCCTCCAGCTGACCAAGGGATATCAGCTGCCACCCCCTAAATCCTGCCCTGCGCCTGCTGCCACAAAGCCGGGTACCTACCGACAGAGACCTGGCGCTGGAAGAAGAGCTGCCCACCAGTGATGTCCTTGCGGCACCGGAAGGGGAGGACCCCGCACACCATCTCATACAGCAGCACGCCCAGGGACCAGATTGCTGCCGGACGGCCGAGGTAGCAGTGGTAGCGGAACCCCTGTGGCAGGTAGTACAAAGGTGTTCCTACCACAGGATACAGGCACAGCTCATCAGGTGGATGCTGCCTGCTTCCGGATCCTCGCCTGCGTATCCCCAAGGATGCAGGGGCTGCACCCGTGGCCCCATGGACGTGGGGACACACACTCGGTGTGAACTGCCACCTCGTCACCAGCACGTGACTCTTGTTCACAAACTGCCCGGTACTGGAAGCACCCTCGGCTGTGGGCTCACCGCTAAATTTGGTGTAGACTGTGTTCATGAGGAGGGTGCTGCAACCAAAGTCAATAAGCTTGACCTCTCTGGTGGCCAGGTTGAGGATGATGTTCTTGGACTTGATATCCTTGTGCAGGACACTGCACCTGTGGGAGTGCCGCACAGCCACCAGCACCTGGAAGAAAATGCCCCACGCCAGATCCTTGGGCAGGAACCTCCGCTTTCTGATGAAGTCAAAGAGGTCTTGCAATGGCTGTGGATGCTCCAGAACCAGCACGAAGGAGTGGGGCAGTTCAAACCAATCGAGGAGCTGGATGATGGCACTGCAGCCGGAGCACACCTTCTTGAGCATGGCTATCTCCATGGGAATGCGAGTGCTGCCGGGCTATAGGGGGACCATGACACCATCAGCTGGCCCAGGGGTCCTGTGCCTCCCTGCCTGGGATGCTCTGATGCCCCCCTGCCCGGCCCCACTGTTCCCAGGTGCCCCCCCCAGCTGCGGGGATGCTCTGGTGCACCCCTGCCCAGCCCCAACGGTAGCAGGCACTCTGTGCCTGGGATGCTCTATGTCCCCTGGTGACTCCACACCCGCTCCTCTCGCGCTGTCCCGGTTTCCCTCCTCACGGCCCCACCGGCTCACCCCTACCCGCCCTGCCCCGCGCTGCCCCAGTGGCCCCGCGCGCTCACCCGCTCGCCCCACGAGGAGATGCGCTCCCGAGGCACTCGTTTCATCGCCACCTGCGAGCCAAGCGCAGCGCTGGGCTGAGCTGAGCTGAGCCCTCGGCCCGCCCCTTCCCCGCCCCGCCGCCGGCCCCGCCCCTTACCGGGGTGTTGTCAGCCAGGCGGACCCCGGAGTACACCGACCCGAAGCCGCCTTTCCCCAGCAGCACTCCCACACGGTAAAGCCGCTGCATGGTCTCCTCGTCGTTCCCCACGCGGCCGCTACCGCTGCGCGCGGGGTCGCGGCCGACACCCAGCGGCCGCTCCGGACCGATCGGAGCCGCGTCATTCCCGGCCTTTCCCGGCCGAGGCTCCGCGGCGTGCCGCTCCCCGCCGGTCCCGGAGCGCAGATAGGCCGACGGGTCAATTCGGGTCAGGAGCACCACGGGCACCTTGGCCGACGGCGCTCCCGGTGTCGGCTCCCCCGCAGCCACACCGCGCAGCGGGGGCTCGGGGGTCGCGGCCGCCGGGCGGCTGCGGGGCGGGGAAGGAGCGGCGGCGGCCCCGCTGCTCCGCGGTGCACCGGGCGGCCCCGGGCGGAGCGGGGCCTGGGGGCGGGCCGGGGAGCGCCAGGGGGCGGCACTGCCTCGCCAGACGCAGCGGCGGCGGCTCGCCCAGCGCCGCCACTGCCAGTACCGGGAGAGCCGAGCGGCGGCGTGAGCCCCGGCGAGGGGCTGGGGAGAGGCGGGGGGCACCATCGCGGGGAGCTGCGGAGGGAGGGCTCCGAGCCGCTCAGAGCTGCCCCCGCCGCCGCGCCTGTTGCTGCTGCCGCTGTGGCTGCTGCCGCTGCCAAAGCCGCTGCCGCTGCTAAAGCCGTTGCAAAAGCCGCTCAAGAGCCGCTGCTGCCGCCGCAGCCTCGCTCTCAACGGCTCTGTCCACGGTCGCCCCCGGCACCCGCTGCCACCGGGCGCAGCGGTCGGCGCAGGGGGTGCTCGCGGCCGCGAGCGCCGGTGGAACGGCGGCGCGGGCCCTGCCCAGCCCCTCGAGCTGGCTCGTGCAGCCCCAGCCCGGCCGCAGCATCCCCGCGGCCGAGCCTTTGTGAGCTGAACCCGAGCCTTTGGCCCCTTTGGTTCCAAGGGGAAACAGTGTTTTATTTCATTTCCTTCATTTCATATTAGGAAAATATTCCTCACGTTGAGGGTAGTGAGACGCTGGTGCGCTCTTGCCCCTGGAAGCTGTCATTGCCTCGGCCCTGGCAGTGTTCAAGGCCAGGTTGGACACAGGGGCTTGAAGCACCCTGCTCCAGTGGAAGGTGTCCCTGCCCGCGGCAGGGGTAGGAGCTGGATGAGCTTCAGGGTCTATGCCTTTATGACTCTGTGGCCCTGCAACAAGCAGTGGGGAAGCCAGGCTGGTGTCCAAGCTAGCTAGGATGAAGTTGTGTTTGCTGCTGTGGGATAGGAGGGAGTGGCTGGAGGAGATGAGGAATCTAGAAGGAATATGAAATTCTCTGGGTCTTGGATGCGCAGTTTGAGTCTGAGGGAGGCATGGTTTTGTCCCTTAGCTGGAATGGAATTAGCTGCTGGTGAAAATGGAAGCCCCGAAGGAGAGTGGTATCTGGAAGCTGAAGGAAGGATTGTAGAGAAATGAACTAACATAATTAATTTTAAAATATGTATTTGATTTATTATACTTACTATTTTTGTATGTACTCAATTTAACCATATTTAATAGTTTTATTAGTAGTATAAAGAATTTAATGGCCTTGTTATGTTCTGAAAATAGATAAGTAATAGTCTTGTTTTTGGCTTAATTATGTTGTTCTAATCAAGAGAAGAGTAAAGTAACCTTGAAGCTGACAAACTTATTATGTAGAGACAAGATAAATGAACTTTTACAAGGAACAAAGAGATACTGTGCCAACATCCCACCACATAAGCAGATGCCAAGAATAAAGGTAAAGAGTTCAGCCCTAAAATCTGGGAGAAAGGTGACTGAAGAAGACTCCTTACTTCATCAAGGACCCTCATGCGACCCTTCCTCAAAAAGAGTGCGTATGCTTGGCCCAATGATTCAGAATTCCGGGAAGGATACCGCCTATTCTGATAAAACTTATGAATATGTATAACTATGATCTATATAAACTATGTACAAACCAAGACAAGGTATGCACGTTAGGAGGAGAGATCCCCCGTGCATCCAGCGCTGCAATAAAGAAAGCTACTCTTAATCCATTTCTTTGTTCTTCCTTTAGTCAAAGCCATGCTCAGATGAGCTTGCTCTGATAGCAAAAGTGTTTTTCTGCTGGAGATGGACTAAGCAGTCGATGGCTGCCTTGTCCTGTCTAAGGAGTTCTCTTGCCTAAGAAATGTCTACTTGTAAAGAGGAACCAGCTCATACTCTTTTCCAATGGGTGGGTGCCATTCCTGAAGGCTTTCCTGAAGGAAAAGGAAAGGCCGCTCGGCCCTGCCTCATATAACCCAGGGGAGGCGTGTGGATGGCGAGTGTGAGTGGGACATGAGTCCAGGCGGGAAGGGGTTCACATGCTTTCTGCAGTAGAAGAGACAGCTTTCAACACTAGGAAGTCAGGAGGAGCAGCTGCCAATGTAGTAAATTTCATGTAGTACAAGCTTTGGAGCTGGTTTCCTAGGTAGTGGTTTCTCTATTCTGGCTGCTTTTGCTAGATCCATACCACTGTTCTAAGGGTGTTGCAGCGTATTTCCCACCTTCACTACTGTGAAATCGTTTTAGAGGGACGTGTGGTCATGGGGAGACCCTTGCTTCCTCAGGCTGGAGTTGCTCTTTGTTGAGGAATTTCTCCACAGTGCATGTAAAAGTAACCGGAGGAGCTGCGTGTCGCTGTTGGGCTCCTACTGAACTGCAGGCTTGTGTCGTGTGTCTGCACACCAGCCTCTTGCAACGCTTTGGGGGAGAACATGTGCCAAGCCCTTCCCCTTCAGTGAGGAGTTATACTCTAGAGAAGCATGCATTGTCAGCCTATGGAGCCCTTGGGAATGGGATGCTGCCTTTCAGGTAGAGAGATGGGGAGACATGCAGTGCATCAAGGCTGTGTCTTGGGATGCCTGTGGTCCAGCTGTGTTGTGAACCCAGCCTGCTGCTGGAGAAGCTGCAGTGCTGGATGCTGTCCCTCCCACCCTCCAACTCAGCCCAGGAGAAAGGAGAGGTGGAGAAAGGCTGAAACCCCTACGACAGCAGAGATAGCAGCAGCAGCCCAGCTGGAGAGAGCCCAGCCTGAATAAGTGTGGACACTGCCTGTTGGGCACCCCCAGTCCTGCATCCTGGCATCTGCAGCCACTGTCCTGTGCCCAGAGGGGATGGGGGCTTGAACCCTCTTGCCATCGACTTGTCCCCCCACTGCAGAAGAGTCTGCTCCAGGAGAACCCCAGCCGGGAACGTTCGTTGTTATTCCCAGAGTGACATTAAGTCACAAATGAGAACAAATACTGTTAATCAAAAGATTTATTGCTTACTTATCTAAACAAAGAAGTTATTTGCTGTGGTTAAGAAAAGAGTGACAGGAAATGGGGAGAAAATAGAAAAGAAGGAAATGTGGCAAGCAGTTGGGATAGAGTTGCAGCAAGATATATTGTCATCATGGATCCAGAGGCATTCTGCTGGTCTGTAGTCTCTGTGTAATTTGATGGGGGGGGCTCCACTCACCATCGGATCACAGAGTCTTTTATAGCGTCTTGCTGCATTCCTGCACTTGCTCTCAGTCCTGGCACACTGGTCCCAAGGGGCACACGTGGGGTGTGTGCCAACACTGTGATCATTTGCTGTGGGCTGCACATGCTCCACCACAACCCGCCTGCCTTAGCCTTGGTCGAGACTGGTTTTGGGTGGCTGATGGTTCCTTATCTGTTCACAGCACCTGAGCTTGGCTCAACTGTACATCTCACAGTGAGCTCACAAGGCTGCAAACAAGCTTTGCGACAGCTTGAAATAGGGTCTCCCACACCTCCCCGTGGCTCAGAGATTGTTGTGTCTTTATGCATGGTGGTGAAAAAGTAGGGAAAATAGTTAAGCATGGAAAAAAGCATCATCTATACAATCTTTACAACTCAGGTGTTAGGTTTAGGCTTGCTCAGCTAACAAGCAGGGTACACCACAAAACGACCACAAGCTGCAGCTTCTAAAGCAAACACACTAAAGCAAATAAGCACACTAATGCAAATTAGGTATATATCTCTCTATATACAGAAAATAAGTACAATAAAGCAAATCAGATACATATATATAAGTAAAATACAGAGGAAAATGAGCAACACATCAAATCAATACTTGATAGAGAAAACAGAGATTAAGAAGAAATACATCACCAATTTGGGTGACATGGTTTAGTGTGTGGCATCCCTGCCTATGTCAGGATTGGAACTGCATGATCTTAAGGTCTTTTCCACGCCTAACTATTCTATGATTCTATGGTTCTATGGATCACCACCAAATCATCCTCCAGACCCACACTTGAGCTGGGAAGCCCTGTTGCAGCCGATGCTGGGAGTCTCAAGTGATTGGGAAAGTTCCTGCACTGTGTGTCCATCCACAGGTGAGGCCTCAGATTAAGGGCCTCAGGAGACTTGAGGACTACAAGAGGCTCCTGCTTTTATACCCTTAGAAACACAACAGGCCATAAGCCAGCTCTGTCACTGTTTACTCGTGGGGCCCTGCAGTTTCTCATCATCTCAGTGTTGCCCACACTGAGAGCATTGGCCAGCCACACCGGTGTGCCCAAGTGGCAAGCTCATGGAACAGCTGCACCCTCATAGTTTCTTGCCCCTTTCCGACAAACTGTCTCCATGACCATACACATATGTACCCTGCCAAATACACTGTCACAAAACCATCCTGTGTTATGTCTCTTAGTCATGAGAGGGAATCAGCTCTTCAACTAGGTTCCCATCTGTTACACACTGTAACAGTCAAATCCAAGCAGAGGAGCTGTAGGTATGTAGAGGAAGCAGCAAATGGAGATAAGACAGATAATGAAAAGAATACTTTATTTTCACAAAATAATGGAAAACAACAAAAATTGTCTCCCTGATGTAGACACTCAAGTTTGCTTCTGCAGGTGAAAATAATCTGAATACAAACAAAACTCCCTTGGAGCCAAGACTACCCACTTTCTAAGAGCCTCTGAGCTTTCACAGTGGCACACACAATCCTGACTTCCACAGGAGGAACTCAAAGGTACTCTTCTGTTTAACTCCACATTTGTGATGGAGGATCTGTGCGTGTACTGGGCTTGAATATCCCATGAGGCAGGGAATCTCTGCTTTTACAAGGACACAGGGCTATAACTTCCGTTTTCCAGAGAAAAAGAATGTTCGGCTTCGATTTGATTAACCCCTGTGGGACTGATGGAAGGAGCCTTAGCATTTCAGGCAGCTTGCTTTCACAAGTCACACAGTGTTTATGGTGATTTCCTGTGCCACACACCTGACAAATTACTTTGCCCTTTATTTAAACAAAAGAATACGCTTCACATAGTATCTGCAAACTATGAACAACACTAATTAAAAGAGTACTTGATCTTAGAAATTGCCGTGCTTATTCAGCCCTGCAAGTAGAAGTGATCCTTCAAGTCTGTGCTGTGGGCTCTCGGTTTTAGTTAGGCCATAGTGCCTACTCATCACAAATCCATGGATCTTGGTGACAATTCATTTTCAACTATGGCACAGTTCCTTTAGGAGATCCAGCATCAACACCTCCAGATGTTTGTATAGACTGGTGCCAGTTTGCTTAGTCACTGCACTCACACAAAATAGCAAGTCCAGTGTCTGCAAGGAAAATGATTCTTATCCCCCTGAGGGTGCCCGAGCACAGTCACTGTATCTCACAAGTGTGATCCCATCAGAGCTGAGAATAATGAGTCTTCTATTTTGATGGTTGCCACCAAATAGTTCAGGAGTGCCTTTGCACCTGCATCAGGACTACCAGAAAACACTCAGTTTGGGGCAGTGTCTATAATCTACCAATTGTGGACATGCAGTATCAGTTCCCTCCTTCTCACACCCCTTTCCCCTGAATGGAAGGGTTGAGGACGGCCCCTACGTGGGTCCCCATTCCCTTGGGTAGGGAGCATTCTGGAGGGGAGATTTTGTCTAGTTAAGCCCACCAGCACTTTTGGATCACTGGCTAATGTTGTGCTTGGGCATTTTGGGCATCTCCCCACTGCCCCAGTCCTGCCAGCCCATCTGTGCTAAGAACTTAGAATCAGCTGAGGGAAGCAAAGTAATGAGGACCTATTTAATAAACTTAAAATGTTGTCATGGTTTAAGCCACTCATGCAGTTCGCTCACTCACTCTCCTCTCTTTCTTTCCCCCAGTCCCAGGGGAATGGGAAGGAGAATCGAAAGAATGTATCTCTCACAGGTTGAGATAAGGACAGTTTAGTAACTAAGGTATAACACAAAGCACTACTGCTACCACCAATAATAATAATGACAAGGGAAATACAAGGAAAGAGAATAAAATTGCTCACCACCTGATACCAAGCCTGACCCAGCAGCGAACCCCAACCCCTTCCAGGTCTCTGCTCCCCGTTTTACATCCTGAGTAGGACGTGCTGCCGTATGGAATACCTCTTTGGTCAGTTTGGGTCAGGTATCCTGTCTCTGCTTCCCCCCGGCTTCCCCACCTCCCTGGCAAAGCATGAGACTCAGAAAGTCCTTGGTCAGACCAAAACATTCTAAGCAGGGACTGAAAACATCGGTGTTACCGGTGCTGTTCCAAGGCCAAAAGTCAAAAACACAGCGCTGCACCAGCTACTAAGAAGGAGAAAAATGCCTGCTACTGCTGAACCCAGGACAAATGTTCAGTAATACTAAGGCCATAAATGATAGAATCACAGAATATCTCCCTACTGAAAACAAGTGTGCATGTCCTGTCTTCCACACTGCTACCTCCTGTGGTCTTCAAGATGCCTTCCTAAGCTTGTGTGGTTCACCTTTAATGCTTATTTCTAGTCAAGGTAGTTTGAATCCTACTAACCACTCAAGCTGCATTTGTAATAATGAAATCAGAGAAATCCAGGCTGGATCAAATTATTTTTAATGAAGTCATCTGTTAGAAACATGCATGCCAGGAGGTAAATTGCTCTTTTGTTAGATTTATTCATATATGGCTCTTGAAGGAATCTATTTTGCCCATCATTTAAGAATTACATCCTGTGCTAAAGGTATAGAACAAAATCAAAGAATCCCAGAATCCCAGACTGGTTTGGGTTGGAAGGGACCTTAAAGCTCATCGGGCTCCAACCCCTGCCACAGGCAGGAACACCTTCCACTAGAGCAGCTTGCTCCATGCCCCTGTCTCCAGGCTGGCCTTGAATACTGACAGGGATGGGTCAGCCAGAGCTCCTCTGGGCACCCTGTGGCTGTGCCACAGCACCCTCACGGGAAAGAACTTCTGCCTAAGACATCATCTCAGTCTCCCCTCTGGCAGGTTAAAACCATTCGCCTTGTCCTGTCCCTACATCCCTTGTCCAAAGCCCCTCTCCAGGTTTCCTGCAGCCCCTTTAGGCACTGGAGCTGCTCTAAGATCTCTCCTTAAGGAGCCTTCTCTTCTCCAGGCTGAACAAGCCCAGCTCTCTCAGCCTTGGATGTTTCGGTCCTGGGCTGTGGGTGAAGGCCAATGATCCACAGAGGACGTGGATGAGAAATTCATAAAATAAACTGTACACACTGTTTTTTACAGTCAAAGCAAAATGCAACATCTTAAGAACTCGATCTTGGAAGCAATCAAGACTGCTGCCATGTATGAAATAACTCGTATGTCAGTAATATTGTTTGAATGCATCAAATTCAGTGCAAGTAGAGTTGGTGTATTTAAACACGTTGGTTAATTTTCTATATGCCCGCATAAAAATCATCAGGAAACGCAAACAAAAGTCTCGAGGCTCAAAGTTCCACATGAACACATAAGAAAGTTTTTACCTGGATTCAAAGCTCTTATTCAGACCTGAATTCATTTCTAGAAGAGTATTTGTGTCTACTGCATGGTCAGCCTTCCCTGGAAGAGGGATTCCAAGTAGGACCACCTGAGGAACTGAGACAAAGCCAGCCGCCACTTTTTCCACAATGCTTTGGAAAGAAGAAAAACAAAAAGGCAGACAATCATGTTTCTGAACACAAGAATGCATTGAGAGATGCCGTCTTTGAATGGGATTCCTGTCTTCATTTGTTTCTCTTAAGAGAGAGAACAGCAGGTTCTTAAGAGCGTTATTCCTCATTACATGATTTTCACATTGGAAAGGATCAAGGTCTTTACAACCATCCCAATTTCAACTTACTCTCCTGTTGCAGAACTGTGAACAAAGCTTGAGATGAGCACTGCTGCCTTCATTTCACTTTGACCTTCCTCTCTCAAGTCTGGTTATGATGTGTTCCAGGGAAACAGCTTTAGCTTCATACATCCATGGTACATGGTAGCACTGAGACCCAGGGAAGCTTCTCCACCCTAATGGCACATTGGAGCCAGCTTCTTGTTTCATTGCAGCCATCTGAATAGATACAAGATGTCCTGCAAAGGGCTAAAGCCAGACAGCCGTTGCTTAAGCTTATCTCAGCTTCTGTATGCATTAAGAATGTACCTATAAAAGAGATGCCAAACATGATTTATCATCATTTACATAATCATCATCATGTCACACAATACAAGAATGACAAATAGCATTTGGATACAACAACATTTTACAATTGAAAAAGATGCACTCCAGATCTTGGGAGCTGATCCTTGGGGCCAGGAAACATGTCTGCACTGCAAGTGTTTCCTTCTGCAACCAACCCTTTAATCCTCCAGACACATCTTGTACACTGGTCATCAATGCAGACAGCGCTGATTCAGCACGGCAGGGGTTCCTTAGTCCGGGCTCTGCCTGGGGCTGTGCCCATGTCCTTGCCTGGGCTGCCCAAGACAGTGGTTCAGGCCTGGGGCAGTTCTCAGCCAGACTCCCTTGGCTGCACACACACGGTGTGCACGGCACACACAAGGTGGGGGGCTCAGACCTTTACCTGATGCGAAGGGGCAGCGAGCAGCTTTCCCCAAGGAGCCGCCTGCTCGTGGCACCCCTGCACCAAAAGCACAGCACCTGGGGTCAGGCTCCTGAGAGCCCACCCTGGGGGGACACAACGGTGCTGCCGCCATCCCCAGCATGCCCAGCCCCTGCCCCAGCGTGGGCTCCAGCCCTGCCTGCACCTCCCCTGCTGGCTCAGGCCCCGCTGCCCGTGCCCTCCTGGCACAGCCCAGCCCACCTCACCCCACTGCATCCCTGCTGTACCCCTGCCCACCCCACCCCATCCTGTCCCACAGCCCTGACCCCCCACTGCATCCCTGCTCCTGAGCCCCTGACCCCCGGCTCAAACCCAACCCACATCCTTGTCCTTCCCACTCAGTCCCTGCCACAGCCCCGCTCACCCTGCTTGTCTCCATCCATCTCCATCCTGCTCTGATCCCAGCTCCATCCTGCCCTTTACTCTCCACATCTTCGGCTATCACAGATGCCACTTGCCCGGCCCCTTCCCGCCCTTGGCCCTGATTTCATCCCCTCACGCAGCCTGATCCAGAGCACCCCAATGACCTAGTCAGAGCTCATGCATCACAATGACCATGGGGGCATGGGGACCACAGGAGTGGCTGATTCTGGAACTCCTGATGTCCAGTTGTGCAAGGCCACAGAACCCCATGAAACCCTTCACCAGAGGCACCAGGAGATGACAGCTGCCCCACGGAACACACGCTACAGGTGGAAGAGGCTAGAGCAGCTCCTCTGCTGGTTCCTGTCTTGGTGTCTTGGTGCCAGTGACACCTGTGGACACATGAGCGTTCAACGAGGCAGGTGGTGATGGCGATCTTGGTGTGCTTTAGGAGTTGCCAATAACACCTGAAGTGACTACCCCAGAGTGGCTGATTTTGACTCCGCGTGCACGTTGCGCAGGCTGAGCCGGCAGCTGAGCACTCTGGCTGCCTTAAATCCTGGGATCTGCCCTCATTTCTTGTGGGGAGAACAAGGGCCTGTGGGGATGAGACAAGGGGGAACGACTTCGACCTGACAGAGAGGGGAGATTGAGATGAGATCTTATAAATTCTTCCTAGTGAGGGTGGTGGGACACTGGCACAGGGTGCCCAGAGAAGCTGTGGCTGCCCCATCGCTGGCTGTGCTCAAGGCCAGGTTGGATGGCATTTGGAGGAAGCTGCTGTGGTGGAAGGTGTCCCTGCCCGTGGCAGGGGTTGGAGCTGGAGGAGCTTTAAGGTCCCTCCCAACCCAAACCATTCCATGCTTCTGTGACTTCCTCAAGTCCCCAGCGCTGCCAGGTGGCAGCCCATGATGCTGGCACGCACTGCAGTGGGCTCGCTGGCAGGTGAGTACTAGGCCTGGCTCTTGCCCTGGCTTTTTGGCCACTGCAGTGGGTGCTGCATGCGAGGAGGGATGTGGGAAGAGGCTCTGTGCTGGCTGAGGTGGCATGGTCCTGCTGGGACCTGGGTTTTCTCTCCCAGGAACCCTGTTGTCAGGGACAGGGGCTTTGTCACTGCTGTGATTGCAAAGCAGGGCATCCCCTATCCAAGGAGGTTGTATTGCACTCTGCTTCCTTGCCACTTCTGCCTTGGACAGCCCTTAGTGGCAGCCCAGCAGAGCTGCTCTGCCTCCTTTGGCTGCATGGCCTCAGTCAAATGTTTCCTGTGTTGCAGCTCTGTGTGCTCTGGGGAAGCTCAAGAGTCCCCTTTCAATCCTCCCGTAGAAAGTATCCTCTCCTCAACATGTTATTGATTCCCAAATCATGGAATCCCAGACTGGGTCATGCTGGAAGGCACATGAAAGCTCATCCAGTTCCAACCCCTTGCCATGGGCGTGGGCACCTTCCACTAGAGCAGGTTCCTTCAAGGCCTTGGAACAGTGCCAAGGATGGGACAGCCACAGGTGCTGTAAGCACCCTGTGAGGGCTGAGGCATCCCCATCTGCACAGGGCACACCAGAAGGGTTCTGTGTTTGCTTCTGCTTTATTGATTGTCCAGAAGAGTGTGTGAAATATGAGCTCACTCCTCTAAACAAGAATGAAGGTGTTTATTGAGGGACAAAGTCAATAGAGTAAAAGCAACAGTGCTGGGCGCATGACCATAGCCAGAGGAGCACTGATTAGAGTTTGTTGCTGGTTTATATACCTTCACTGTTGCATTAGCCATATACATATTCATAATCCCTGCTTATAGGCAGGGAATATTACAACTAGGTTCAGAAATTTATTATCATAAATCTCTTCCTCTTGGCATCTGCATGCTGCTCTCTGGTGATAGTGTGCCAGGGATAATTAGGAAATGTGGAATAATTAGGAAATATGGGATAATTAGGAGTTACGTTTATATTCGAAATGCAGCATTGTCCACATATGAGGAAAAACGGACTTTCAGCGTCTCTCGGGCGAGATGCAGCCACACCTGATATGCCAGGAATATGCACTCCACAGCAGTTCCCATGACAACACAGACGGAGGGTAGAGCGAGGTGGAGATCTCGCAGTTCCACTTTGTCATAACTTCAGCAAAAAGATGGGAACCAGGTGGTACAAGAAACCAATAAGCTGCATACGTGCTACCCTGAGCCAGCAGCCTGTCATCTTTTGACAGAATGCCGTCCTCAGTGTGAACTTTGCTTCATTATAATGTCATTATAATTCATTTACATGCTAAAATACACACCCATCTCCAATGCGACCCCCCTCCCAAAAGGAGACCACCCCCCTCAGAGCATGCGCTCTGAATTTTTGGTCTCATATACCTTTAAAATGAAGAGAGAGATTTGCACCAATAATAATAAAGGTATGTATGACCAGAGTCACTCAAGCTCCACCTTGAAGGTGAAAATAATATAAAATGATCCGAGAGAGGGGGATACTGGGGGAAGATACCATCGTGAACAAGTCAAGGAAGATAACATCAACAGAGTCCTGGGACCGGTCGACGGGCTGGACCTCTCTTTCCCTCCCATAGGGACGCCTGTGGGTAAGACTTGCACTGTATCCAGTGCTTCCCTGGGAAAACTTAGAATCTCTATAGAGTTACTTTTACTGTCACCTGTATACATCAGAGCTATGCTGTGTTAACTTTATCAAGCGCTTGTATCCATGTAACTATTATATGCACGTGCTTTTGCAGACAGTATTTATCACCGGCAATCCATAAGAACCTGTATCTGTTGCGTCAATAAGCTCAATCAATAAACCACACTGTTTCGATAGCCAATCGTCACTATCGGTAAATCCGGACCAGTAGAGGCTCCATACAAGCGAACGCGGTTGGACTGGTAGTTGCATAATAGAAAATAAAACAAGGGGTTTGTTTCCCCCCCCCCCTTAACGCAACAGAAAATTGGCGTAGTCGGCAGGATTGCCATGGATAAACTGCTGCAAAAATATGATTGTGCCCCTTTCACAGCTGGGAAGGAGTGGGTCCAAAAGTTTTGGAAGGATGAAGAGAAAGTGGTAGAATGTATTGAACAGTGTCGGGCTTTACACGATCTTAAAGAGGGAAAAGGTAAAAACGGTATGTGTGCAGTTTTAGGTGCTTGTTTATCTTGTGCACAAGAGGAAGCTAAAAATGCCCCTGCTCCTAATCTGACTTCTGATGCAAAATATGCTGCTCTGAAATCGGAAAATGAAGTGCTAAAATCATCATTAGCCTTTCACAAGGAGACAGGAGAAAAATTGGAAGCTCGAAATGATCAACTCGAGAGCGAAAATAAAAACCTGGATAGTCCTTTTGACCCAGTGCCTGTTGATCTGGAAAAGGAGCCTGATTTATATCCCCCAGATCCTCATGATAAATGGGCAGCTGTAAAGGGAGAAGTGAGATGGAGACGGATGCAGATGTATTACGTCCTTTCCTGGTGGTATATCTGCCGGATAGATACCCACAGTGGGAAGGTCTCTGGTATGCTCTTATCAAAAGATATTAAGCAAATGGCAACAGACCATAGATTTGGAACCCCATACATAACTCATTTTATATAGTCTCTCTGTAATATTTATGTATTAGAGGTTTGTAAATATAAGTATGTCTGTGCTTTTACCGACCCTTGCAGACCTTTATAGATAATACTGGCCACTTCTTCCGATGTAGGCTGGCCACCTGCATCGGAATGAATGTACATTTTGGTCAGTATAAACAAGCCCAAGTCTCATGCAATGTGGGGGAGGCAGAGCCTCCGTGGGGATGCCTGCTGAGATTGAGCCTGCCACCTTGCACTGCGATGATGCTGCTCGGAGCTGGTTCCTTGATTGTCTACACAGGGTCGTTGCACCATGTTCTGTACGTGGGACCATGTAGCGGGAGTAATGATTGCCTGGATTTTGTGCTTTAAATATTGTAGTTGTGTGGAGTGTGTTTATGGGATCCCATGCGTGTGTGTGTGTGTTGAGGGCAGACGGTGTTGTGTGTATTTATTTGTTGTCGGATTCACGTAGAAGTTTTTAATAGGTAGCCGATTAACATTTCGGGCACAAAAGTGCTGTTGCCGGCAGGTATGTATGGCTGCTGCTCGGCAGGCTGGCAGCAGTAGCTGCTGTTGAGCAGGCAGGTATTTGTAGCTGCGCAAAGTAGGGTGAACAACTTTGAGAAAAAAAAGCATTAAAAAACCTCTCAATCTTCTGAAGTATTGGAGCAGTTTTGTAGAGACACCACAAACAAAGCCTAAAGAAGCCTGCAACACACCAGGCACAGGCAAGGAGTCCTGCTTAGTGTGTTTAAGGTAACCTGGGCTTGAATCCAATACTTGAAACACAAACTGCTAACTGAAAAAGCAAGAGGGGTAGCGCAACCACAAGCTTTACCAGCCACCATCCAAGCAGCATCAGGGTGGCAGAGAAAGAAAAAAAAATGGTTTATGACACAGCAAACTTCTTGACTGTTAACACCATGCAGTTTGCGTCTGCAGCTGCTTCACATTCCTGTTTCATCAGAATACCTTTGCTTTAAGGAAACACTTTAACTTGTCTTACTTCTCAAGAACTGGTAACCTGGGGGAGGGGGTATATTTGTGTCCTCATACCTACAGGTCCATGGTGGCTGCCTGCAAAGTTTGTCAAGCCTCACCATGAGCTGGACAGACGAGTGGAAGGACCTGATGCCTCAGCTATAAGAGCTGACCGTGAATACCCCAAGCAGAATAAGATAGAGGAAGAGAAAAAATGAAAGATTGCAAAACATCACTTGGGGCCAACTGAAAAGTAACAGCTTGAATATGTGTGCTTGCAAAGAAGCTATTAACAGAGGCTGTGATTTTGTGTATAAAACCACCTGTACTTACTAGCCAGTTGCTAATACGAAACTACACCTTGTATTGTACGGATTTGTCACTTATAAAACAGATGTTAGAGCATACAGATTTGCAGCTTTAAAGCTGCTGCAAAGATTCTAATACAATTACAGTGTTATAAAAAGCATGCAAAGAGGATAACAGTACTCCACTGGTAAGAAATTTCTTTGGCTGGCCCCTCACTGCCACTGGCATTTCCAACATGCTGCTGCACCTGGTGGTATACATACTGCTAATGTAAATCTGTATGTGCTTTGCCATAGTAGTGATTTCTTACTGGATAAAGCAGGTGAAACTGTGCATTGACAATGAGGTTAAGTCTGTTACAAACATCCATACCCTTACCTCCATCCAAAATTACCAGTGCTCGGCAATACCCGTTGACTGCAGCAGCACTTACAGGGGTTGGCGGGGTGGTAATGGTATTAGAAAAAAGAGGTATTCTCAAGCTAACTCACTCACCTTACAATTCCCCGGTGTGGCCTGTAAAGAAACCCACCGGACAATGGCGTTTCACAGTAGATTATCGACAGTTAAACGCCAATACTGCACCTCTAACTGCAGCAGTCCCAAATATTGCTGAAATTGTGACAATGATACAAGGAGCTGCCCACACTTGGATGGCTGCCTTAGATGTTAAGGATATGTTTTTCATGATTCCCCTCCTTGTGAGGACAACCGGTGTTGGTAAAAATGCCTCAGATTGGAGTAGTACCCATGGCACTAATCACTCCTAAAATCTTCATGCATGGGAAACCGAAGACTGTTCAGGAAAAGTACACCGGATTAACACCGGATGGATTTTTACCTTCCTTTTAACCCCGTCGGTCAAAAGGCCAAGCATGTTTTCTCTTTTATGTTCACAGAAATTCTAGGTGAACTGCACATGGACAGACGGACCGACCTACACTGGGCTTGAGTGCATCCAAGGAATCTTGTCACTCATCCTAGCCTTAATAGTAATAGTATTCTTTGCATTCATGATTATTTGCCAACCTAAGTTCTAAAAAATGGTAAACCGCAGAACTGAATCAACATTATGTTTCTACAGACCTGCAGCGACCCTGGTCTGAGACTCATACAAAATATACCAGGAGCATGGGATTAAACAGGGGGGATGCAGAATTAGATTCGAACAAAGACTTAAATCTGTCAACAGTGATGATACATGGGACAAGAAATAAAAGTAGGATGTAGAGTTATCAATGGATCCACCCACAAACGAATAAGTCAGATCTCTGCCAAGGTTACAAATAAAAAATCTGTACTGTGGAGAGATGGGATTGTTGGCGCGACTTGACTTTGATCCAACCAGTCTTTGTGATCTTCCTCTGGGCTGAAGAAATAGAAGGCAAAATAGGACTGGGATTTAAATTCAAAATTAATACCATGACAACCACTCCTGTGCCAGATATGAAACCTACTTCCCAATCAATGCTTGAAAACACATCCACTCAGAACATGCCCACTCAACCTCCTGTTAGTTTAACTCCTCATGCTTACAACATTGGACCTTATGTCGTTAAAAATACTGGTCAACAACAAATACTATTTAACCCATCATACTCCCTCAAACGTGTAGAACTATCTATACAAATTAACATCTCTGCAGTCAAACCCACATGCTCACCATTCCTGGATACATTGTATGCAGGATGGTCAACACGGTTAAATGGATGAACCCTCACCCCCTTAAGACAATTAAAGAGAGATGTAACTGGTATCTTAGGAACGGGGCTGGGAGTCTTAAATAGCATAGATGCGGAAATTCTAGCCAACAAACCAGCCACAATAACTCGTGACTTGACTAAATTGAAATACCCTTTACAATCTTCTCTTTTGGCTTTGGGAAATCACCAATGGTTTTTATCGAACATATTACCTCAATGGGAGGAAATGAATGAAAAGGACCACCAGCTATTCATAAATACACTTGATGTCACCCAAAACAATGTTTCTCTGGCTCTCAGCTGTATCCAAGCCCAGATATGGATACAATCGATGACAGCCGCAATCATAAGGGAAGGTGATACAGGTACCTTACCCACTGAAATTCGGAAAGTGGTCTGGGATAATGCAATTGAAGTTGAAAGGAAATTCCAATCTTGGTGGCACCTGGCTAATTTCACTTATGACCCCATTGACAGTAATGTCACTGCCTTTGTCCTAATGCTACACAATGCTTCAGTACATATCATATACCCAATCATTGTGCTGGGATTGAATCACCATGGGACCGTACTCTATCCAATCGAACATAGAGTATGTGCACAATGTAACAATAAATGGCAAACTGTTGACGTGGACGCATGTATCACGTGAAACCAACAAGGATTCATTTGTGAAAGTAACACCATAAAGGCACAAGACATTTGTCTTGACACTGAACAAAATGCTCGTCATTTTGAAATACATCCCAATGAAAATCCAGAAACCATGCTTGGATATATTGGAAAAGGATGCGCTTGTATGAGAACTCTTTGTAACTCCATATTAATAGATGATGTTACTATGAATATCACTGATCACTCTAATCTTCGTATTTGCAATTTTACTAACATCATTGGGTGTGATTTTAATTACTCAGCTCCTGTCACTTCTCAACAATTGTTGCAGTAGAAACATATGTTATTCAATGACTTGCTATTCACTTCTATTGGGACGAATCTCACCTTGGTGAGAAAGCTGCTACACCGTGAAGACTTGAAGCAGTTGCTGACCCAGGCCAAGGAGAAAGGACAAAGAACTCTGATCACTGTCCACCATGATACAGAAGAAGTCCATCAGGTGTTAGAGAGAGTCCAGAAAGATACAGAAAATGAAATCGTGGGACACTCTCTTTGGATGGTCACCAACTGCCATAGGCATTTTAAATAGGATGCTTCACCCTGTTGTGATTTTGCTAATACTCACTGTATTAGGTTTTGCTTTGACAATTGCTTTGTATGTTAGACTTTGGATTATGTTAAAATGCTTAACTAATTTGGTATCTCCACAGGATGTATATGTACTTAGCAATCCTCACTCAAAAAGTGTATGGGATATTCCAAATTCCTCTTAATTATTGTGAAGCTTGAGTGACTACAGTCACGGGGTGGATTATGTGGAATAATTGGGAAATGTGGGATAATTGGGAATTAAATTTATATTCAAAATGCAGCAATGTCCACACATAAGACAGAAACGGACTTTCAGAGCCTCTCGGAGTGAGATGCAGCCTTACCTGGTATGTCAGGAATGTGCACTTCACAGTGGTTCCGGTAACAGACGGAGGGTGGAGTGAGGTGGAGATCTCGCGGTTACGCTTTGTCCTAACTTCAGCAAAAAGACGGGGACTAGATGCTGCAACAAACTGATAAGCTGCATACTTGCTACCCTGAGCCAGCAGCCTGTCATCTTTTGACAAAATACCATCCTCAGTGTGAACTTTGCTTCATTATAATGTCATTATAATACATTTACATGCTAAAATACACACCCATTTCCAATGCGACCCCCTCCCCCCCCGAAATAAGACCACCCCTCTCTGAGCATGCGCTCTGGACTTTTGGTCTCATATACCTTTAAATCGAGGCGAGAGAAATTTGCACCAATGGTAATAAAGGTATGTATGACTAGAGTCACTCAAGCTCCACCTTGAAGGTAAAAATAGTATAAAATGACCCAAAGAAAGGGGGATATCGGGGAAGATATCATCGTGGACGAGTCAAGGAAGATAACATCAACAGAGTCCTGGGACCGGCCGACGGGCTGGCCCTCTCTTCCCCCCCCATAGGGACGCCTGTGGGTAAGACTTGCACTGTATCCAGTGCTTTCCTAGGAAAAGTTAGAATCTCTACAGAGTTACCTTTACTGTCACCTTTATACTTTAGAGCCAGGCTGTGTCAACTTTATCGAGCGTTTGATTCCATGTAACTATTATTCGCACGTGCTTTTCCAGACAGTATTTATCACTGGCAATCCACAAGAACCTGTACCTGTTGCATCAATAGACTGTTCTGTTTCGGTAGCCAGTCACAATAAACTGCACTGTTTCGGTATCCGATCATAATTTTCTTACTAAACGTGCTCGATCTGACAGTTTTTGTCAGTAAATCTGATACTAGACACGCTCGGACTGATAGTTGTGCATTGGGGCTGTTCCTGGCTCCCTTATATAAAGTAAGGGTTTTATCTTCCCCCCCTTTTAACGCAACAGTGAGTGTGCAAATTGAATTTCTGTATCTGACATCCCTCCTGCCCTAACCTGTCACTGTCTGTTTCTCCTCTGACAGTGCCCCATGCCCAGAGGCAGCAGATGTCCAACGGCAGCTCCATCACCCAGTGCCTCCTCCTGCCATTCGCAGACACACGGGAGCTGCAACTCTGACACTTCTGGCTCTTCTGGGGCATCTCCCTGGCTGTACTCCTTGGCAACGGCCTCAGCATCACCATCACAGCCTGCAACCAGCACCTCCACACCCCCAGGTACTTCTTCCTCCTCAACCTCTCCCTGCTGCACCTGGGCTGCATCTCCACCACTGTCCCCAAATCAAAGACAGTGGGCCACGCGTTCCCCCGTCACGCGGGACATGGGAAAGCGCAGTTGCCGTTCCCGGAGATCGAGAAGGGAAAGAAACTCTCCGAAAGCTGGGCAGTGGTCCTGGCTTCTTGCCCGCGGCGGCACGTAAAGGGCCGGCCACCGAGGTTGGTGGTGTGCCAGCACTGGTGCCTCGCTGGCCCTGCCCCAGGAGTGCCCATTTCGCGCTTGCTGGTCGCCGGTGGGTGCCGGCGCAGCCGCCATCGCCATGGCACCACCGTTGCGCCAGCGACGGCCCTCCCGCGGGTCGGAGTGGCCACAGGGCCCAGCCCCTCCCGGGGGCAGGGGGAAGGTGATCAGGGTTGGTGGGTGTCCGTGGGCCGGGGCGACGGATGGAACGCTGAGACCAGTGCGCCACGGGTGGCGGCTCCCTGGTTGATCCTGCCAGTAGCATATGCTTGTCTTAAAGCTTAAGCCATGCATAAGGAGGAAAGGAAGGGAGGAAAGGAAGGGAAGGAAGGAAGGGAAGGTAGGGATGGAAGGAAGGGAAGGAAAAGAAGGAAAGGAAGGAAAGGAAGGGAGGAAAGGGAGGAAAGGAAGGAAAGAAAGGAATGGAAGGAAGGAGTGACGGGAAGTAAGGGAATGAACGAAGAGAAGGAAGGGAAGGGAAGGGGGGAAGGGAGGAAGGGAGGAAAGAAAGGAAAGGAAGGAAAGGAAGTAAAGGAAGGGAAGAAAGGAAGGGAGGAAAGGAAGGGAGGAATGGAAGGTAGGGAGGAAAGGAAGGGAGGGAGGAAAGGAAGGAAGAAAAGGAAGGAAGGAAGAAAAGGAAGGAAGGAAGAAAAGGAAGGAAGGAAGAAAAGGAAGGAAGGAAGGAAAGGAAGGGAATGAAGGGAAGAAAGGGAAGGAAGGGAGGGAAGGAAGGAAAGTGAGGAAAGGAAAGGGAGGAAAGTGTGGAAAGGGAGGAGAGGGAGGGAGGAAGGAAGGGAAGGGAGGAAGGGAGGAAGGAAGGAAAGGATGGAAGGAAGGAAGGACAGGAAGGAAGGAAAGGAAGGAAGGAAGGGAGGAAGAAAAGGAAGGAAGGAAAGGAAGGAAAGGAAAGGAAGGACGGAAAGGAAGGGAAGGATGGGAAAGAAGGGAAGGAAAGGAAGTAAGGGAAGGAAGTAAGGGAAGGAAACAAAGGAAGTAAAGGAAGGAAGGGAAGGGAAGGGGGGAAGGGAGGGTGGGAGGAAGGGAGGAAAGGGAGGAAAGGAAGGGAGGTAAGTAAGGGAGGAAAGGAAGGAAAGGAAGGGAAGGAAGGGAAGGAAGGAAGGGAAGGAAGGGAAGGAAGGGAAGGAAGGAAAGGAATGAATGAAAGAAGGAAGGAATGAAGGTGTCGTGGTTTAAGCCGTAAATCATGCAGCCCATTCTCTCACTCACTCCCCTCTCTTTCTTCCCTCCACTCCCGGGTGGATGGGGAGGAGAATCAAAAGAATGCAACTCCCACAGGTTGAGATAAGAATAGTTTAGTAACTAAAGTATAACGTAAGACCACTCCTGCTACCACCAATAATAATAATGACAAGGCAAATACAAGGAAAAAATACAATTGCTTACCACCTAATACAAAGCCCGACCATGCAGTGCACCCCCACCCTTTCGGGTCTCTGCTCTCTGCTCTTACATCCTGTGCATGACCTGCTATGGTATGGAATAACCTCTTTGGTCAGTTTGGGTCAGGTGTCCTGTCTCTGCTTCCTCCCGGCTTCCCCTCCTCCCTGGCAGAGCATGAAACTCAGAAAGTCCTTGGTCAGACCAAAACATCACTAAGCAGTAACCGAAACACTGGTGTTATCAGCGCTGTTCCCAGACCCAAAATCAAAAACACAGCTCTGTAGCACCAGCTACCAAGAAGGAGAAAAATGACTGCGGCTGCTGAACCCATGACATGTTCCACCCCTTATTCAATACCATTCACATCATGCTCAGATCCCACATTTTCAATATACCATCACATGTATATATATATATATATGTACATACCTACACACACACACATACACAGAGGGAGAGAAATCATCACTTAGTGCATGGACCTATCCCTATAAAGCTGCTGAGTCCATCCAGTCCATGATATCGGGCTCCACCTTCTGTAACAGCCTTTCAGAGCAGAAGAGGCTGTGTGCAGTGCTCACACTTGTGAATAACCTGGACAATAGTGTCCATTGCTAAGTCCACCCCTCGATCATGAGTCCATCTCTATGTTGTATCTCTGCCCTGATGGCCTGAAGTGTCATGGGCCCACCAGGCTCAAAATAATTCACCCTCCCCTCCAGCAGTTGCTGCAGCTTGTCGTTGGAGACTCCATACAGCTGCCTTCCATCTCTGATGCTTCCAAAGCACTGGAGGGGCCCAGTGGACTAGATAGTCGCCCATACTGTCCCACATACCCTGTCACTCATGGCTATCCAGCTTTGGGAAAAACCTCTTGGTCATCCTGCATTGTAGTCTAACCCCAGACAAGGCCCACATCCCACCCTGCTTAACTCTTGGGATCAGACAAAATGGCCATGGGTAAAACACACTCTGTATGCATGCCACCATGCTGATCCCCATCACAATCAGCAGGAAGGTGTCAAGGGTACCCAAAGGCCACTCAAACCCTTCAGAACTCTCAAATGAGGCTGCTGTACTTGTCACTGGGGCTGGTGTAGCTACCGTGCTTGCCGGCTCTCTCACCACCAGCTGCTCTTTGTCTGAGTCCAGATCTTCCTCCTCTCCCTTTCTGGGAAGTGCTGCGTGGTCTCCTGCATCCTCCTGGGGCTCGGGCACACGGGGCTCTGCAGGCGGCTGCTGGGGAATGCTCTCGGCCACCGTGGGGCTGGGCTCGGCTATGGGGCTCGGCTACTCCACCGCCCCCTCCCGCTGCTTGGCAGCTGCCAGGCTGGGCTCGGGGGGGCTCACCCTTTCTGCCACCTCCTTCGTGGCCTCTTGATTCCCGGGGCTCAGCTCCTCTGCCGTTTTGGCCACCGGTGGCTCCCAGGATCACCCCCCCTTGGCTCCCCACAGCCTCACGGAGATGGAGGCAAAGACGAGGGCCAGGACATCCACCCCACCCTGCTTCAGGAGCCTGCCCGTATTACAAGCCATTCCAATAAAGTACAACGAAACAAGAACCTTAACCCAAAACCCATATCCGATACATGCTGAGATAACAAATACCGGCCGTAAGTAAGGTACAACAGGCTGAAACCATGAACTCTAGAGAATCAAGAGCAACAACTTTGAGAGCCAATAAATCAGCATTGTGATGAGTGGCTATTAATCCTGTCGTTATCTCAACCCTTCACGCCCCACGTTGGGCGCCAAAAAGAACTATCGTGGTTTGAGCCTCTCTAACTCATGCAGCCCTTTCTCTCACTCACTTCCCCCTCTTTCTTCCCCCCGCTCCCAGATGGATGGGAAGGAGAACTGAAAAGAATGCAACTCCCACAGGTTGAGATAAGAACAGTTTAGTAACTAAAGTATAACACAAATCACTACTGCTACCACCAATAATAATAATGACAAGACAAATACAAGGAAAGAATACAATTTCTCACCACCTAAAACCCAGCCCGACCACGCAGTGCACCCCCGCCATTCCGGGTCTCTGCTCTCTGCTTTCCATCCTGCGCATGATGTACTGTGGTATGGAATAACCTCTTTGGCCAGTCTGGGTCAGGTGTCTTTGCTTCCTCCTGGCTTCCCCTCCTCCCTGGCAGAGCATGAGGCTCAGAAAGACCTTGGCCAGACCAAAATATCACTAAGCAGTAACTGAAACACTGGTGTTATCAGTGCTGTTCACAGGCTCATAGTCAAAACACAGCGCTGCACCAGCAACCAAGGAGAAAAAATGACTGCTGCTGCTGAACCCATGACAGTATGGAATAACCTCTTTGGTCAGTTTTGGCCAGGTGTCCTGTCTCTGCTTCCTCCCAGCTTCCCCTCCTCCCTGGCAGAGCATGAAACTTAGAAAGTCCTTGGCCTGACCAAAACATTACCAAGAAGTAACATAAAACACTGGTGTTATCAGTGCTGTTCCCAGGCCCAAAATCAAAAACAAAGCGCTGCAGCACCAGCTACCAAGAAGGAGAAAATGAGGGGAGGGGAGGGGAGGGGAGGGGAGGGAAGGGGAGGGGAGGGGAGGGAAGGGAAGGGAACAGAAGGGAAGGGAAGGGAAGGGAAGGGAAGGGAAGGGAAGGGAAGGGAAGGGAAGGGAAGGGAAGGGAAGGAGGAAGGGAGGAAGGGAGGAAGGGAGGAAGGGAGGAAGGGAGGAAAGGAAGGGAAGAAAATAAAGGAAGGGAGGGAGGAAAGGAAGGAAAGGAATGAAGAAAAGGAAAGGCAGGATAGGGAGGAAAGGAAGGAAAGGGAGGAGAGGGAATGAGGGAGGGAGGGAGGAAAGGAAGGGAGGGAGGAAAGGAAGGAAAGGAAAGGGAGGAAAGGAAGGAAATGGAGGAAGGGAAGGAAGGGAAGGAAGAGAAGGAAGGGAAGGAAGAGAAGGAAAGGAAGGAAGGGAAGGAAGAGAAGGAAAGAAAGGAAGGAAAGGAAGGAAGGGAAGGAAGAGAAGGAAAGGAAGGAAGGAAAGGAAGGAAAGGAATGAAGGAAGGAAGGAAAGGAAGGGAAGGGAAGGGAAGGGAAGGGAAGGGAAGGGAAGGGAAGGGAAGGGAAGGGAAGGGAAGGGAAGGGAAGGGAAGAAAGAAAGGAAAGGAAGTGAGGAAAGGAAGAAAGGAAGGAAGGGCAAGAAGGAACAGAAGGAAGGGAAGGGTGGGATGGAAGAGAAGGAAGGGAAGGGAAAGAACGAAGTAAGAAAGGAATGAAAGGAGTGAAGGAAAGGAAGGAAAGAAGGAAGGAAGGAAAGGAAGGAAGGAAAGGAAGGAAAGGAAGGAAGGAAAGGAATGAAGGAAGGGAAGGAATGGAAGGAAGGAAGGGAATGAAGGATGGAATGAAGGAAGGAAGGAAAGGAATGAAGAAAGGGAAGGAATGGAAGGAAGGAAGGGAATGAAGGATGGAATGAAGGAAGGAAGGAAAGGAAGTGAAGGAAGGAAAGGAATCAAAGGAAAGAAGAGAAGAAAAGGAAGGAAGGAATGATGGAAGGGAAGGGAAAGGGAAAGGGAAAGGGAAAGGGAAAGGGAAAGGGAAAGGGAGGAAAGGAAGGGAGGGTGGACAGGAAAGAAAGGAAGGAAAGGTAGGAAAGAAAGGAAGGAAAGGTAGGAAAGGAAGGAATGAAGTAAAGGAATGAGGGAAGGGAAGGGAAGGGAAGGGAAGGGAAGGGAAGGGAAGGGAAGGGAAGGGAAGGGAAGGGAAGGGAAAGGAAAGGAGGGAAGGAAGGGAAGTTAAGTAAGAGAAGGAAGGGAAGGAAGGGAAGGAAGGGAAGGAAGGAAGGGAAGGAAGGGAAGGAAGGAAGGGAAGGAAGGAAGGAAGGGCAGGAAGGGAATGAAGGCAAGGAATGGAAGGAAGGAAAGGAAAGAAAGGAAGGAAGTAAGGAATGAAGGAAGGAAGGAATGAAGATAGGAATGAAGGAAGGAAGGAATTAAGGGAAGGAAGGGAAGGAAGGAAGGAAGGAAAGGAAGGAAGTTAGTAGGGAAGGAAGGAAAGGAAGGAAGGCAAGGAAGGGAAGGAAAGGAAGGAAGGGTGAGAAGGGAAGGAAGGAAGTGAGGAATGGAGGAAGGAGGATGGGATGAAGGAAGGGAAGGAAAGGAAGGAAGGGTGAGAAGGGAAGAAAGGAAGTGAGGAATGGGGGAAAGAGCAATGGGATGAAGGAAAGGAAGGAAAAGAAGGAAGGAAAGGAAGGAAGGGAAGGAAGGAATGCAAGGAAAGGAAGAAAGAAAAGGAAGGAAGGATTAAGGTCAGGGTTAGGATTAGGTTAGGGTTAGGGTTAAGGCTAGGGATAGGGTAAGGGTTTGGGTTAGGGTTTGGGTTAGGGTGTAGAAGCGTTTCTCACTGAGAGTGGTTTTGTGAGCAATCCAGCCTTTGGCCTGGCTCCAACTGTCCAGTGAGCAGAAGGCATGAGAGGCATCCAGCCCTTGGCTGAACTCCAATTCTCTGGCAAGCGGAAGTCATCAGAGGCTGCAGGGGGGTTGCTGTAGGGCACCTCACCGGAAGCCACTAGAAGCTGCTGGCAGTTGCCAGCAGCTTCTGGAAGTTGCCAGGGGGTGCTGGAAGTTGCCAGAAGGGGACACCCACTTGCTGACATGAATTTAAGCCTCCAATCACAAGCCATTGCTAGGACCTGACATGGAGTCAGAGCCAATCATCTATTGTGGAATGTTCTGGTATTCTGTAATTTTTTCCTATAAAAGGTGTGCTTGTGCAGAATAAATTGTCCAGCGTTCGATTACATAAATCGGCGTTTGCGTTGTTCCATATCCCCCGCAACTGGCGCCCGAACAGGGACCCTCAGATTTGCCTCCTGAGAGCTGCTTCGGTGGTGAAGATCAGTGCAGACCTGATGGGTGGGAAGCCGACCGAAAAGGAGCCAGCAGTAGCCCTGCTGATGTTGAAGGAGGACGTGCACGTCCCACGGAACAAAGGTGTATCTGCGATTAGAGAGTCCACTCCGAAAAAGGCAAGTGGCGGTCGGGGAGGAATGGGGGCGGCTCAGACAAAGGAAGAGGTGGCTGTCCTCAATCTCCTCCAACACGTCCTCTCAAAGAGAGGGATTAAATATGAAGAAGATGTTCTTAAGGAGTTACTCCAGTGGAGTAAAGAAAAGGGGCTGTTCAGCGGGGTTGGAACTGCATTTGAAATATCTACATGGGAGGCGATAGGCACCCAGCTTTGGGACACTATAACTGATGGGGGGAAGGCAGCGCGTGAGGCTCAAAAATATTCCAGGCTATGGAAGCTTATCCGAGAGACTTTGCCGGATGTGAAATCAGAGAGAGCTGCACCTGCCTCGGCAGCTAAAGCCCTGTCTCCGGAGATGCTATCCCTGCCTCCGCCTGAACCTCCAGCCCCACCTGCCTCCCAATCACCCGAAAAGCACCCGATTACGGGTGCAAAGAGCCCCGATCGGAATCCCTTTGAACATAGTATCGGGGAGAGAACGCACCCGGAAATTGCGAAGACAGTGAAGATGGGCTTTCGGTCTGTGCCCAGCGGGGAAAGATTGAAATCTGATACTGTTACTAATCCTGAGGATCCCGAACCTTGCAGAGGGGGGAAGGCATCCACGGGCTACAGACCCGGTGTGACCGAGTATTCCCTTACCTCCACCCCAAACCATTCCCCCACTAACTCTAACATTTCTACCTCGGAAGAAACAGAGCAGCCAAAAGAATTAAACGACCCGACTAAAGAACTGTTGCAGAAAGTTTTACAGAAACTCCCAGCAGTGACTCAGGGAGAAAGAATGCGATCCTCATGATAAATTGCCAGCTGTAAAGGGAAAAGTAAGATGGGTGGGGGATGCAGATGTATTGTGTGCTTATAGTCTCTCTGTGATATTCATGCACTAAAAGTTAACAAATATAAGTATGTTCATGTTTCTATCGACCCTTGCAGACCTTTATAGATATTGCTGGCCACTTCTTCCGATGTAGGCTGGCCACCTGCATCGGAACGAGTGTGCATTTTGATCAGTTTAGAAGCCCAGGCCTCATGCAATGTGAGGGAGGCAGAGCCTCTGCGGGGACGCCCACTGAGATTGAGCCTGCCACCTTACATTGCAATGACGCTGTTTGGAGCTGGTTTCTTGATTGTCTTCACAGGGTCATTGCACCACATTTTGTGTTTTAAATTTTGTATTTGTGTGAAGTCTGTTTATGGGATCCCATGTGTATGCATGTGTATGTATGTGTGCATATGTGTGTTGAGGGCAGATACTGTTCTGTGTATTTTTTTTTGTTATTGGGTTCATGTAAAAGTTTTAAATGTGTAACAGATTAACATTTCAGACAAGAAAGGGTTAATACAGAAGTGCTGTTGCTGACAGGTATTTATGGTTGCTGCTCGGCAGACTGCCAGCTGTAGCTGCTGTTGAGCAGGCCGGCGTTTGTAGCCGCACAAAGCGGCACTGAGGGATGATTTCTCTCTCTCTCTCTCTCTGTGTATATACATATACATGTGATGGTATATTGAAAATGTAAGATCTGAGCATGACATGAATGGTATGGAATAAGAAGTGGATATTGTCACGGGTTCAACAGTGGCAGTCATTTTTCTGCTTCTTGGTGGCTGGTGCAGCGCTGTGTTTTTGATTTTGGGCCTGGGAACAGCGCTGATAACACCAGTGTTTCGGAGCAGTTCGTAGAGACACCACAGATAAGGCTTAAAGAGGCCTGCAGCACACTGGGCACAGAGGAGAAGTCCTGTTTAGTGTGTTTTAAGTAACCTGGGGGTAAATTCAAGACTTGGAAGAACCAATTGGTTAAAATAAGAACTGCTAACTGAAAAAGTGAGAGGGGTAGTGCAACCACAAGCTTTACCAGCCGCCACCCAAACAGCATCAGGGTGGCAGAGAAAGAAAAAAAAGGAATGGGCGATGACACAGCAAACTTCTTGACTGTTAACACCGTGCAGTTTACTTCTGCAGCTGCTTCACATTCCTGTTTCATCAGAATGCCTTTGCTTTAAGGAGACACTTTAACTTGTCTTGCTTCTCAAGAACTGATAACCCTGGGGAAGGGATATATTTGTGCCACCCCCCCCCCGCCCCCACCCCCCCGCCCACAGCTGCCTGCAAAGTTTCTCAAGCCTCACCATAAGCTGGACAGACGAGTGGAAAACCCCAATGCCTCAGCTACAGGAGCTGACCGTGAATATCCTGAGCAGAACGGGATAGAGGAAGAGAGAAACAAATGACTGTAAAACATCACTTGGGAGCAACTGAAGAGTAACAGCAATATGTGTCCTTGTAAAGTAGCTCTTATTAGAAGCTGTGATTTTGTGTATAAAACCACCTGTACTTACTAGCCAGTTGCTAATAAGAAACTACACCTTGTATTGTATGGATTTGTCAATTGTAAAACAGATGTTGGAGCATGCAAATTTGCAGCAGCTGCTAGAAAATGCTAAGGCAAAAGTGAGAAAGATTTTAATACAATGATAGCATTATAGAGCACACAATGGAACAAATTAAGAAGGTGAGAGAACTCCACTGATAAGACATTTCTTTGGCTGGTCCCTCACTGCCACAAGCATCTTCAGCATGCTGCTGCACCCTGTAGTATACACACTGCTATTGTAAATCTGTATGTGCTTTGCCATAGTAGGGACATGTTACTGAATGAAGCAGGTGCAACTCTGCATTGACAACGAGGTGCCAGGACTGAGGCTGGACAAATGCCTGCTACCACAGTCAAGGGCAAGACTGGGTTGGCCTCTGTGTTTGCCACCAAGAAGAACTTTTAGCTCCGCTGTTGGTTGCAACCCAGCAGGCATTGAGTGGTGGGGACACATGCCATGCCAGACCTTGATGTGAGAGATGGCCTCCCCTGTTATCAGAGAGCTATATAAGAGAGAAAGGCACGCCAAGAAGCCTGTAGTTGGCATATTTTGCAGGTGTGATCTAGTCTAAACCCACTATTATTCTGACCAACTACATGGTGTGTAAGAATCATTGATATGCCACATGTTACAAAGGTTCAAGTGACTTCAGATAGAGTGAACATGGCAAATTGTAAAAAATATGCTACTAAAGCAAAAAGGGGGAATGATAGGGGAGACCCCAAGTACATGAATCAACAAAGCATTCTGATCTTAATAACAAGAACAGCACACCTTCAGGAAGATGATGGACTGAATTGGTTGAACAAAGTGTTTTCTGGCTTAAGCATTACAGGATGGCTTTACTTTATCTTAATCATTTTGTCATTTTAATCATATTCTAATCTGTGTGCCTTGTTTGTTACAATAGCTAATGGAGAATCTAGAAACTTTGGCAAAGGTAGATCATAAATCTATAAAAACTGTCTTTTAGTAAAACAAAAAGGGGGAGATGTGGGTGAAGGGATAGAAATAGTTAACAAAATGGATTCAGGCATTATGGCCCTGGTCTGGCTTCAGCCCTGGGAACAGCTAAGAAAACACCAGGTGTTAATGCCCTGGGTAGGCCTAAGCCTTGAGAACTGTAAAGACAACAATGAAGGGTGAAGATTGGTTAGCAAAACAAAGCAGAGAGTTTGCAAGATAAAGCAGGTTGTGCATCTCAAAGACAGACCAAACAATAACCTTTACTTTTGCTAAATCAGGGTGATAAGGGACGCTATAGTGGAAGACAGCTTTGTCCCCCAGCCATATCCTGTCTCAGTCAACGCTCAAGCAGATGTTACACAAACAATACACTACAACAACACCAGGCACTAGCATAGAGAGGCTGAAAAATGAGTATATCTACAAAAAACAGAATTTGTGGCTGGAGAAAGCGTTGCCTCTACCTGGAGTTCTCCTGCTTATCATCCTAGTTGTGAATTTTTCTTTGACAATTTGGAATTTGTACTTTAGTTGAAAGTATGTAAGGAATACCTGTATTTGAACATACTTCCTTTAATTTCTGTATTGATGATAATCTTTAAAATACGGAAGTCGTTGGCAGCTTATAGTGAGGTAAATCCTAACCATTCCAAGAAAATGTATTTTACTGTTCTCTCAAAGTGTCTATTTAGTTTATGTTTTATAACTGTGCTTGCTGTGATTTCGTCTCATACTGAATTCTTAGTGTTTTACAGATGCTGGTAAGCATTCTAAATTAGCTGCTTGTGTCTGGCAGAACCACAAACGGTGGGAGAAACATGTGATTACTGATACTGTTGATGATTCGTTGCAAACAAATTATAAAAAGCCTTCTTTTAAAACAAAAGGGGGGAGAAGTACTCCCTCCGGCAGAACGATTGGCAAAAGCAATATATATGGCTAATTATTTACAATTAACAGGAGACAGAGCTGACCCACCTATGGTCATTCATAGTTTGGCAATGCAATCAGGGTTATCAGGAAAGCCTAACCAAAATATTTTGGTACAATATAAAGACTTGGTTACGGGTCAATGGAAAGGACCTGCAGAGGTTAAGTTAACAGGAAGAGGTTATATGTGCTTGATTACAGATCAAGGCGTTCAGTGGGTACCAGCCCGCTGGATACGGCCCTGGCGAGACTCAGCAGAGGACATCTCATCTGCGCCGGAGGATGGCAGCAATGATCAGGAGCCTGCTAGTAGTTAAACTGTTAACTCTGTTATTTGTATCTAGTTCTGCATCTTTGTTACATGAAATTAATCCTAGAAAAAACTTTTGGGTGACATGGGCTGATGAGAGTGGGGTGTCAGAATTCTGTCTTGCTATGACATTGGCCACAGATCCATTTCAAACATGCTTAATAGGGATACCTGGGTATAATGAGAACAGTTTTAAGACATTTTCGACCAACAACTGCAGTGAGTCAAAAAATGTTGCGGATTGCTCAGCAAAATTGATATCCGGGTTGAATAAGATGCTTCCTTGGGATCCACAAGAACTGAACTTAATGGCGTCGCAGGCAATTGGGAACAGCTCACAGAACTGGACACAGACCTGCGTAATGTTCGGATCTAAATATGCAGCCTGGCCGTACCCGGCAGACTCACCTGATGTTTCACCCAAAGACAGAGCCTATTATTTTGGTGGTGAATATTGTGGGATGAACGATACGGCTGAAAAGGTAACAGCCTTTGGAGCATATGGGGTCACTCACCGGCCCGGGTCAGTGCCCCTCCTGTGGAATAACAACTCTGCCAAGGCCCTACCGCCAGATGTCTTTTTAATCTGTGGGGATAGGGCATGGCAAGGAATACCAAAAGATATTGTTGGTGGACCATGCTATTTGGGCTCATTGACTATTTTTGCGCCAAAATTTTCAGAATTGCGTAATCTTAGTCATATTCTCCGCTCTAGATTTAAACGATCCATAGGGCTTACCCCTGGCTGCAATGACAATGTTCAATTACTGAGCCGAGCTGTTCGGGTAGCCCTGTCGGTGTTTATCCCTGGAGCGGCTGCAGGAAACGCCCTAAGAACAGTAGCCCAGCTGGCTTGTTGGGCGGAGAAGCAGGCTAATGCAACTACGGCCGTTCTCGAAGAATTGTTAATGGACCAAAATAGCATGCGACACTCCCTACTGCAAAACCGCGCAGCCATTGATTTTTTGCTGTTGGCACAGGGTCATGGCTGTGAGGATTTTGAAGGTATGTGCTGTATGAACTTATCGGATCACAGCGAGAGCATTCACAGGCAATTAACCTATCTAAGGGAGCACTCCCAAAAGATCCAGCAAGATATGAGTCCATTGGATGACTGGCTCCATAACATTTTTTCGGGATGGGGAATAGGGGCTCGAATTCGTAGTTGGATGATTGTTGCTCTGAAGATATTAGGTATTGTGTTACTAGTTTTCCTCGCATGCACCATTGTACTCGCTATAATGAAGAGATTTGTAAACAGGGTACTGGCTCAGGTCTGGATTGCTCAAAAACAAGAAGAGGGTATTGTAGAAGCGTTTCTCACTGAGAGTGGTTTTGTGAGCAATCCAGCCTTTGGCCTGGCTCCAACTGTCCAGTGAGCAGAAGGCATGAGAGGCATCCAGCCCTTGGCTGAACTCCAATTCTCTGGTAAGCGGAAGTCATCAGAGGCTGCAGGGGGGTTGCTATAGGGCACCTCACCGGAAGCCACTAGAAGCTGCTGGCAGTTGCCAGGGGGTGCTGGAAGTTGCCAGAAGGGGACACCCACTTGCTGACATGAATTTAAGCCTCCAATCACAAGCCGTTGCTAGGACCTGACATAGAGTCAGAGCCAATCATCTATTGTGGAATGTTCTGGTATTCTGTAATTTTTTCCTATAAAAGGTGTGCTTGCGCAAAATAAATTGTCCAGCGTTCGATTACATTAATCGGCGTTTGCGTTGTTCCATACCCCCCGCATTAGGGTTCAGACATTCATAAAGCCTACATCTCCAGAGACCCTGCGGCTGCAAAAGGCATGCCAAGAAGAGCACGGCACTGCAAGAATACGGTTTCTTTCTTCAACTTTATCATCCCGGCCAGACATCGTTCTTGGGACATTAGCATCACCTACCATGTGCTATTCTGATTAGGGTTCAGGAGTTGCATTACGCATAGTGTTCCGAGATCCGTTCTAGCTACAACTTCAGTGCTGTCTTTGAAAGGGACATTACAAGGGAAGACCGGCAGTGTACTCCTGTGAATCTTTCCACAACGTTTTCTGTAGAAGCGTTTCTCACTGAGAGTGGTTTTGTGAGCAATCCAGCCTTTGGCCTGGCTCCAACTGTCCAGTGAGCAGAAGGCATGAGAGGCATCCAGCCCTTGGCTGAACTCCAATTCTCTGGTAAGCGGAAGTCATCAGAGGCTGCAGGGGGGTTGCTATAGGGCACCTCACCGGAAGCCACTAGAAGCTGCTGGCAGTTGCCAGCAGCTTCTGGAAGTTGCCAGGGGGTGCTGGAAGTTGCCAGAAGGGGACACCCACTTGCTGACATGAATTTAAGCCTCTAATCACAAGCTGTTGCTAGGACCTGACATGGAGTCAGAGCCAATCATCTATTGTGGAATGTTCTGGTATTCTGTAATTTTTTCCTATAAAAGGTGTGCTTGCGCAGAATAAATTGTTCAGCGTTCGATTACATTAATCGGCGTTTGCGTTGTTCCATATCCCCCGCAGTTTTCCTCCGCACCGACCTTCCTGCCTGGGATATTAAACTCAGATCCAAGATGCCTTTTACAGTAGGGGTTCGGTTAGGGTTCAGACAGTCATAAAGCCTACAGCTCCTGGGACACTTGGGTTAGAATAAGGGTTATGGTTAGAGTTAGGCTTAGGCTTAGGTTTAGGGTTAAGGTTAGGGTTTGGGTTAGGGTTAGGGTTCAGACAGTCATAAAGGCTACATCTCCAGAGACCCTGCGGCTGCAAAAGGCATGCCAAGAAGAGCCCGGCACTGCAAGAATATTGTTTCTTTCGTCAACTTTATCATCTGGGCCTGACATAGTTTTTGGGACATTGGCATCACCAACTAGGGCTAGGGTTAGGGTTCAGACAGTCATAAAGCCTACATCTCCAGTGACCATGCGGTTGCAAAAGGCATGCCAAGAAGAGCTTGGCACTGAAAGTATACTGTTTCTTTCTTCAACTTTTATCATCTGGGCCTGACATCGTTTTTAAGATATTGGCATCACCTACCACGGCAAGAGTTACAGTTCTGGTGATGGTTAGGGTTATGGTCAGACTTAGGTTAGATGTGGAGTTAGTGTTAGGACTAGGGTTAGGGTTCAGACAGTCATAAAGCCTACAGATCCAGAGACCCTGCAGCTGCAAAAGGCATGCCAAGAAGAGCACGGCACTGCAAGAATATGGTTTCTTGCTTCAACTTTATCATCCTGGCCAGACATCGTTCTTGGGACATTGCCATTCACCAACCGTGTGCTATTCTGATTTGGGTTCGGGTGTTGCAATATGCATGCTGTTCCAAGATTCTTTGAAGCGACAACTGCAACACTGCCTCAGAAATGGACATTACAAGGAAAGAATGGCACTGTTATCCTTTGAATCTTTCCACAACATGTTCCTCTGCACCAGCCTTCCTTCCTGGGATATTAAACTCAGATCCAAGATGCCATTTAGATTAGGGGTTCGGTTAGGCTTCAGTCATAAAGCCTACAGCTCCAGGGACACTTGGCTTAGGGTTAGGGTTAGAGCGAGGGATAGGGTTAGGGTTAGAGCTAGGGCTAGGGTTAGGGTTAGGGTTCAGACAGTCATAAAGCCTGCATCTCCAGAGAACCTGCGGCTGCAAAAGGCATGCCAAAAAGAGCATGGCACTGCAAGAATATTGTTTCTTTCTTCAACTTTATCATCCCGGCCAGATATCGTTCTTGGGATATTGGCATCACCTACCATGTGCTATTCTGATGAGAGTTCGGGTGTTGCATTAGGCATAGTGTTCAGACATCCGTTGAAGCTACAACTCCAAAGCTGCCTCAGAAAGGGACATTACAAGGAAAGAATGGCACTGTTATCCTGTGAATCTTTCCACAACATTTTCCTCAGCACTGGCCTTCCTGCCTGGGACATTAAACTCATATCCAAGATGCCATTCAGATTTGGGGTCGGTTTAGGGTTCAGACAGTCATAAAGCCTACAGCTCCAGGGACACTTGGCTTAGGGTTAGGGTTAGAGCTAGGGTAAGGGTTAGGGTTAGGGTTAGGCTTAGAGATGGGCTTAGGGTTAGGGTTGGGGTTAGGGTTCAGACAGTCATAAAGCCTACAGCTCCAGAGACCCTGCGGCTGCAAAAGGCATGCCAAGAAGAGCACGGCACTGCAAGAATATGGTCTCTTTCTTCAACTTTATCATCCCGGCCAGACATCGTTCTTGGGACATTAGCATCACCTACCATGTGCTATTCTGATTAGGGTTCAGGAGTTGCATTACGCATAGTGTTCCGAGATCCGTTCTAGCTACAACTTCAGTGCTGTCTTTGAAAGGGACATTACAAGGGAAGACCGGCAGTGTACTCCTGTGAATCTTTCCACAACATTTTCCTCCGCACCAGCCTTCCTGCCTGGGATATTAAACTCAGATCCAAGGTGCCTTTTACAGTAGGGGTTCGGTTAGGGTTCAGACAGTCATAAAGCCTACAGCTCCTGGGACACTTGGGTTAGAATTAGGGTTATGGTTAGAGTAAGGCTTAGGCTTAGGTTTAGGGTTAAGGTTAGGGTTCGGGTTAGGGTTAGGGTTAGGGTTGAGACAGTCATAAAGGCTACATCTCCAGAGACCCTGCGGCTGCAAAAGGCATGCCAAGAAGAGCCCGGCACTGCAAGAATATTGTTTCTTTCGTCAACTTTATCATCTGGGCCTGACATAGTTTTTGGGACACTGGCATCACCAACTAGGGCTAGGGTTAGGGTTCAGACAGTCATAAAGCCTACATCTCCAGAGACCCTGCGGCTGCAAAAGGAATGCCAAGAGGAGCATGGCACTGAAAGAATACTGTTTCTTTCTTCAACTTTATCATCTGGGCCTGACATCGTTTTAGAGATATTGGCATCACCTACCACGGCAAGAGTTACGGTTCTGGTGATGGTTAGGGTTATGGTCAGACTTAGGTTAGACGTGGGGTTAGTATTAGGGCTAGGGTTAGGGTTCAGACAGTCATAAAGCCTACAGCTCCAGAGACCCCGCGGCTGCAAAAGGCATGCCAAGAAGAGCACGGCACTGCAAGAATATGGTCTCTTTCTTCAACTTTATCATCCCGGCCAGACATCGTTCTTGGGACATTGCCATTCACCAGCCGTGTGCTATTCTGATTTGGGTTCGGGCGCTGCAATATGCATGCTGTTCCGAGATCTGCAACACTGCCTCAGAAATGGACATTACAAGGAAAGAATGGCACTGTTATCCTTTGAATCTTTCCGCAACATGTTCCTCTGCACCAGCCTTCCTCCCTGGGATATTAAATTCAGATCCAAGATGCCATTTAGATTAGGGGTTCGGTTAGGGTTCAGTCATAAAGGCTACAGCTCCAGGGACACCTGGCTTAGGGTTAGGGTTATAGCGAGGGATAGGGTTAGGGTTGGAGCTAGGGCTAGGTTTAGGGTTAGTGTTCAGACAGTCATAAAGCCTACATCTCCAGAGAACCTGCGGCTGCAAAAGGCATGCCAAAAAGAGCATGGCACTGCAAGAATATTGTTTCTTTCTTCAACTTTATCATCCCGGCCAGATATCGTTCTTGGGATATTGGCATCACCTACCATGTGCTATTCTGATGAGAGTTCGGGTGTTGCATTAGGCACAGTGTTCAGACATCCGTTGAAGCTACAACTCCAAAGCTGCCTCAGAAAGGGACATTACAAGGAAAGAATGGCACTGTTATCCTGTGAATCTTTCCACAACATTTTCCTCAGCACTGGCCTTCCTGCCTGGGACATTAAACTCATATCCAAGATGCCATTCAGATTTGGGGTCGGTTTAGGGTTCAGACAGACATAAAGCCTACAGCTCCAGGGACACTTGGCTTAGGGTTAGGGTTAGAGCTAGGGTAAGGGTTAGGGTTAGGGTTAGGCTTAGAGATGGGCTTAGGGTTAGGGTTGGGGTTAGGGTTCAGACAGTCATAAAGCCTACAGCTCCAGAGACCCTGTGGCTGCAAAAGGCATGCCAAGAACAGCATGGCACTGAAAGAATATTGTTTCCTTCTTCAACTTTATCATTCTGGCCAGACATCGTTCTTGCGACATTAGCATCACCTACCATGTGCTATTCTGATTAGGATTCGGGTGTTGCATTATGTACAGTGTTTAGACATCCGTTGAAGCTACAACTCCAACTCTGTCTTTGAAAGGGACATTACAAGGAAAGACTGGCAGTGTACTCCTGTGAATCTTTCCACAACATTTTCCTCAGCACCAGCCTTCCTGCCTGGGATATTATACTCAGATCCACAATGCCATTTAGATTAGGGGTTTGGTTAAGGTTCAGTCATAAAGCCTACAGCTCCTGGGACACTTGGGTTAGAGTTAGGGTTAGGGTTAGTGTTAGGCTTACGCTTAGATTTAGGGTTAAGTTTAGGCTTCGTGTTAGGTTTAGGGTTAGGGTTCAGACAGTCATAAAGCCTACATCTCCAGAGACCCTGCGATTGCAAAAGGCATGCCAAGAAGAGCACGGTAGTGCAGGAATATTGTATCTTTCTTCAACTTTCTCATCTAGGCTTGTCATCGTTTTTGGGACATTGGCATCACCTACCAGGGATAGGGTTCGGTTTAGGGTTAGGGTGAGGGTTAGGGTTAGGGTTAGGGTTCAGACAGTCATAAAGCCTACAACTCCAGAGACCCTGCGGCTGCAAAAGGTATGCCAAGAAGAGCACGGCACTGCAAGAATATTGCTTCTTTCTTCAACTTTATCATCCCGGCCAGACATTGTTCTTGGGACATTAGCATCACCTACCATGTGCTATTCTGATTAGGGTTCGGGTGTTGCGTTATGTATAGTGTTCAGGCATCCTTTGAAGCTACAACTCCAAAGCTGCCTCAGAATGGGACATTATAAGGAAAGAATGGCACTGTTATCCTGTGAATCTTTCCACAACATGTTACTCTGCACCAGCCTTCCTGCCTGGGATATTAAACTCAGATCCAAGATGCCATTTAGATTCGGGGCTGGTTTAGCGTTCAGACAGTCATAAAGCCTACAGCTCCAGGGACACTTGGCTTAGGGTTAGGGTTAGAGCTAGGGCTAGGGTTAGGTTCAGGGTTAGGGTTCAGACAGTAATAAAGCCTACATCCCCAGAGACGCTGCGGCTGCAAAAGGCATGCCAAGAAGAGTCCAGCACTGCAAGAATATCGTTTCTTTCTTCAAATTTATCATCCCTGCCAGACATTGTTCTTGGGACATTGGCATCACCTACCAGGGATAGGGTTACGTTTAGGGTGAAGGCTAGGGTTAGGGTTAGAGATGGGGTTAGGGTTAGGGTTCAGACAGTCATAAATCCTACAGCTCCAGAGACCCTGGTGCTGCAAAAGGCATGCCAAGAAGAGCACGGCACTGCAAGAATATTGTTTCTTTCTTCAACTTTATCATTCTGGCCTGACATCGTTCTTGGGACATTAGCATCACCTACCATGTGCTATTCTGATTACGGTTCGGGTGTTGCATTATCTATAGTGATTAGACATGTATTGAAGCTACAACTCCAACTCTGTCTTTGAAAGGGACATTACAAGGAAAGACTGGCAGTGTACTCCTGTGAATCTTTCCAAAAACATTTTCCTCCGCACCGGCCTTCCTGCCTGGGATATTAAACTCAGATCCAAGATGCCATTTAGATTCAGGGTTGGTTTAGGGCTCAGACAGTAATAAAGCCTACAGCTCCTGGGACACTTGGGTTAGAGTTAGGGTTACGGTTCACTCAGGCTTAGGCTTAGGTTTAGGGTTAAGGTTAGGGTTTGGGTTAGGGTTAGGGTTCAGACAGTCATAAAGCCTACATCTCCAGAGACCCTGCAGCTTTAAAAGGCATGCCAAGAAGAGCGCGGCACTGCAAGAATATGGTTTCTTTCCTCAACTTTGTCAACTGGACTTGACATCGTTTTTGGGATATTGGTATCAGCTACGAGGGATAGGGTTAGGTTTAGGGTGTGGGTTACGGTTAGGGTTAGGGTTAGAGATGGGGTTTGAGCTAGGGTTAGGCTTAGGGTTAGTGTTGGGTTAGGGTTAGTGTTAGGGTTCAGACAGTCATAAAGCCTACATCTCCAGAGACCCTGCGGCTGCAAAAGTCACGCCAAGAGGAGCACGGCACTGCAAGAATATGGTTTCTTTCTCCAACTTTGTCATCTGGGCCTGACATTGTTCTTTGGACATTGGCATCACCTACCATGTGCTATTCTGATTAGGGCTCGGGGTTTGCATTATGCATACTGTTCAGATATCCGTTGAATCTACAACTGCAACGCTGCCTCAGAAAGGGACATTACAAGTAAAGAATGGCACTGTTACCCTGTGAATCTTTCCACAACATTTTCCTCTGCACCAGCCTTCCTCCCTGGGATATAAAACTCAGATCCAAGATGCCATTTAGATTCGGGGTTGGTTTAGGGTTCAGACAGTCATAAAGCCTACAGCTCCAGGGACACTTGGCTTAGGGTTAGGTTTAGAGCGAGGGTTAGGGTTAGGTTTAGAGCTAGGGCTAGGCTTAGTTTTAGGGTTGGGGTTAGGGTTCAGACAGTCATAAAGCCTACATCTCCAGAGACTCTGCGGCTGCAAAAGGCATGCCAAGAGGAGTATGGCACTGCAAGAATATTGTTTCTTTCTTCGGCTTTATCATCTGGGCCTGACATCGTTTTTGGGACATTGGCATCACCTACCACGGATAGGGTTATGTTTAAGGTTAGGGTTAGGGTTAGGGTTAGAGATGGGGTTAGGTTTAGTGTTGGGGTTTGGGTTAGTGTAAGCATTTGGGTTCAGACAGTCATAAAGCCTACAGCTCCAGAGACCCTGCAGCTGCAAAAGGCATGCCAAGAAGAGTACGGCACTGCCAGAATATTGCTTCTTTCTTCAACTTTAGCATTCTGGCCAGACATCGTTCTTGGGACATTAGCATCACCTACCATGTGCTATTCTGATTAGGGTACGGGTGTTGCATTATTCATAGCGTTCAGAGACCCGTTGCAGCTAGAACTGCAATGCTGTCTCTGAAAGGGGCATTACAAGGAAAGAATGGCAGTGTACTGCTGTGAATCTTTCCACAACATTTTCGTCAACACCAGCCTTCCTGCCTGGGATATTAAACTCAGATCCAAGATTGCATTTGGATTAGGGGTTCGGTGAGGGTTCAGTCATAAAGCCTACAGCTTCTGGGACACTTGGGTTAGAGTTAGGGCTAGGGTTAGGGTTCAGACAGTCATAAAGCCTACATCTCCAGAGACCCTGCGGCTGCAAAAGGCATTCCAAGAACAGCACGGCACTGCAAGAATATGGTTTCTTTCTTCCACTTTGTGATCTGGGCCAGACATCGATCTTAGGACATTAGCATCTCGTACCATGTGCTATTCTGATTAGGGTTCGGGTTTTGCATTATGCATACTGTTCAGATATCCGTTGAAGCTACACCTCCAATGCTGCCTCAGAAAGTGATATTATAAGGAAAGAACGGCACTGTTATCCTGCGAATCTTTCCACAACATTTTCCTCTGCACTGCCCCTCCTGCCTGGGATATTAAACTCAGATCCAAGATGCCATTTAGATTCGGGGCTGGTTTAGGGTTCAGACAGTCATAAAGCCTACAGCTCCTGGCACACTTGGGTTAGAGTTAGGGTTAGGGTTAGGCTTAGGCTTAGGCTTAGGTTTAGGGTTAAAGTTAGGGTTCGGGTTGGGGCTGGGGTTAGGGTTAGGGTTCAGACAGTCATAAAGCCAACATCTCCAGTGACCATGCGGCTGCAAAAGGCATGCCAGGAGGAGCACGGCACTGGAAGTATATTGTTTCTTTCTTCAGCTTTATCATCCTGGGCCTGACAACGTTTTTGGGACTTTGGTATCACCTACCAGGGCTAGGGTTAGGGTTACAGTTAAGTTTAGGGTTAGGGTGAGGGTTAGGGTTAGGGTTTGGGTAAGAGTGAGGTTTAGAGTTCGGGTAAGTGTTAGCGTGAGGGTTAGGGTTCAGACAGTCATAAAGCCTACATCTCCAGAGAACCTGCCTCTGCAAAAGGCATGCCAAGAAGAGCATGGCACTGCAAGAATATTGTTTCTTTCTTCAACTTCATCAGCTGGGCTAGATATCGTTCTTGGGACATTAGCATCACCTTCCAGGTGTTATTCTGATTAGGGATTGGGTTTTGCATTATGCATAGTGTTCAGAGATTCGTTGAAGCTAGAACTCCGATGCGGCCTCAGACGGGGATATTACAAGGAAAGAATGGCAGTGTACTTCTGTGAATCCTTCCACAACATTTTCCTCTGTTCAAGCCTTTTTGCCTGGGATATTAAACACAGATCCAAGATGCCATTTAGATTAGGGGTTCTTTTAGCGTTCAGACAGTCATAAAGCCTACAGCTCCAGGGACGCTTGGTTTAGGATTAGGGTTAGGCTCAAGTTTAGGCTGATATTCTTATATTTTATCAAATCAATATTTTGATAGCATAGCCAGCATTCAGAGCCTAAATCCAGCATGCTGAGACTAAGACCAGCAATGTGAAACTAAGACCTGCATTCTAAGTCCAAGGTCACGATTCTAAGACCAATATCAGGATTCTAACACCAAGACCAGAATTCTAAGACTAAGACCACCATTCTGGGACTAAAACCAGCAGTCTGAGACTGAGATCAGCATCTTGAGACAAAATCTCCCATACTGAGACGAACATCAGGATTATAATATTAAGACCAACATTTTGAGACCGAGACCAACATTCTGAGAAAAATATCACCATTCTAAGACTTAGACCAGCATTTTGAGACAAAAACCAGCATGCTGAGGCTAAAACCAGCATTCTGAGACTGATATCATTATTCTAAGACCAAGACCAGCATTCTGACACCAAGACCAGAATTCGGAGACAAAAATCTGTCTTCAAACACCATGACCAGCATTCTGAAATCAAGACCAGTAATCTGAGCAGAAGACGAGCATTCTGAGAATAAGAACAGCAATCTAAGGCCAAATTCATCATTGTAACGCAAAGATCAGCATTCTCACAGTAAGAGCAGCTTCAAAGACCAGAATTCTATGCCTAAGACCAAAATTCTAAAACCAAGGCCAGCATTTTAAGACCATGACCCGCATTCCAAGACTACCACCACCACTGCCAAACTAAAATCAGCCTTCTAAGACAACGATCAGCTTTCAAAGAGTTTGACCACCATCCTAAGAGTAAAACCAAAATTCTAAAAAGACCATCATACTAAGACCAAGACAGCATTGCAAGAGTATGACCAGCATTTTTATACTAGGATCAGCTTTCTAAGGCTTAGACCACTATTCTAATAGTAAAACCAAAATACTAAACACAAGACCACCATTCTAAGGCTAACACCAGCATTCGAAGACCAAGACCAGCATTCGGAGACTAACACCAGCCTTCTAACACCAAAACTAGTATCTAACACTTGGACCAATATTTTGAGGCTAAAACCAGTATTCTGAAACTAAGACCAGCAATCTGAGAATAAAACAAGCATTCTGAAACTAAGACCAGCATTCTAAGACCAAAATGGTCACCCTAAGACCAAGATCAGCTTTCTAACTCTAAGACCCGCATTCTGACACTAAGACAGCATTCTAAGACTAAGATCAACTAGCATTAACCTTATAAAACCATAACGAGTATTCTGAGACCAAGAACAGGATTTTGAGATGAAGACCAGCAATCTGGGACTAAATCCAGCATTCTAAGGACAAATTCATCATTCTAAGACCAAGATCAGCATTCTGAGAGTAAGACCAGCATTCAAAGACCAGCATTCTAAGGCTAAGACCAAAATTCTAAAACCAAGGCCAGCATTTTAAGTCTAGGACCAGCATTCCAAGACTAGGACCACCATTGCAAAAGTAAGATCAGCCTTCTAAGACAAAGATCATCTTTGTAAGAGTTAGACCAGCAATTGAAGAGTAAAATCAAAATTCTAAAACCAAGACCAGCATTCAAAGACCAAGACAGCATTCCAAGACAATGACCAGCATTCTAAGACAAAGATCAGCATTCTAAGACAAAGAAGAGCATTCTAAGATTAAGACCAGCATTCTAAGACCAAGACCAGCATTCTAAGACTAGCACCAGCCTTCGAACACCAAAACTACTATCTAATACTCGGACCAATATTCTGAGGCTAAAAAAAGCATTCTAGAACTAAGACCAGCATTCTATAACCAAAATCATCATTCAAAGACCAAGATCGGCTTTCCAAAACTAAGACCCGCATTCTGCAACTACAACCTGCATTCTGTGACAAAGACCAGCATTCTAAGATTAACATCAACCTTCTAACACCATGACCAGTATTGGGAGACCAAGAAAAGCATTCCGAAATGAAGACCAGCATTCGGGGCCTAAGACCAGCATTCGGGGCCTAAGACCAGCATTCTAAGACCAAAATCGTCATTCTAAGGCCAAGATCAGCATTCTGAGCCTAAGAGCAGCATTCAAAGACCAGCATTCTAAGGCTAAGACCAAAATCCTAAAACCAAGGTTAGCATATTAAGACCAAGACCAGCATACCAAGACTAAGACCTCCAGTGAAAGGTTAAGATCAGACATCTAAGACTAGGATCAGCATTCTAAGGCTAACATCAACCTTCAAACACCAAAACTAGCATTCTGAGACCAAGACCACCATCCTGAGACTAAAACCAGCATTAGGAGACTGACCAGCATTTTGAGTCAAAGACTACCATTCTGATACAAAGGTCCGCATTCTGAGACTAGGACCAGTATTGTAAGGCTAAGACCAGAATTCTAAAACCAAGACCAGCATTTAAGTCCAAGACCAGCATTCCAAGACTGAGACCACCTTTGCAAGACTAAGATCAGCTTTCTAAGACATAGACTAGAATTCTAAGAGTAAAACCAAAATTCTAAAACCAAGACCAGCATCCTAAGACCAAGACAGCATTCCAAGACTATCACCAGCTTTCCAAAACTGAGATCCTCGATTGTGTGGAAGGCAACTTCCTTCTGCAAGTAATAGAAGAGCCAACAAGGAGAGGTGCCATGCTTGACCTCATCCTCACCAACAGGGAAGGCCTGGTTGGAAACTTGATGCTCCAGGGCAGCCTTGATTGCAGCGATCATGAGACGGTTGAATTCGAGATCCTCAGGACAGTGAGAAGAGCGTGCAGCAAGCTCACTGCCCTGGACTTCAAGAGAGCAGACTTTGGCCTCTTCAGGAACCTGCTCAGTAAGGTTCCATGGGATATAGCCCTAGAGGGCAGGGAGGCCCAAGACTGTTGGTTGATATTCAAGGATCACCTGCTGCAAGCTCAGGAGCGATACATCCCTACTAGAAGGAAGTGCTGCAGGAGGGCCAGGAGACCTCCTTGGATGGATAAGGAGCTGCTGAGGAAAATTTGAAGGAAAAAAGAGGTTTATAAAGGGTGGAAGCAAGGACAGGCGGCCTGGGAAGAATACAGGGATGTTGTCCGGGAAGCTGGTGACCAGGTTAGGAAAGCTAAGGCCCACTTAGAATTGAACATGGCTAGGGATGTGAAGGTCAACAGGAAGGGATTCTATAGGTACATTGCAAATAAAAGACAGACTAGGGACAATGTGGGCCCCCTCCGGACGCTCTCAGGAGAACTGGCTAGCCTGGATTTGGAGAAGGCTGAGGTTCTTAACGACTTCTTTGCCTCAGTCTTCACCGGCAAATGCTCTGACCACACCACTCAAGTCTTGGAAGGCAGACACAGGGACAGTGAGAATGAAGACCCTGGGCCCACTGTAGGAGAGGATCTGGTTCGAGACCATCGTTGGGACCTGAACTTACACAAGTCCATGGGACCTGATGAAATCCATCTGCGGGTCCTGAAGGAGCTCGCAAATGAAGTTGCTAAGCCACTGTCCATCATATTTGAAAAACCATGGCAGTCAGAAGTTCCCGATGACTGGAAAAAGGGAAATATAACCCCCATTTTCAAGAAGGGGAAAATGGATGAGCCGGGGAACTACAGAGCAGTCAGCCTCACCTCTGTGCCTGGCAAAATCTTGGAGCGGATTCTCCTGGAAGGCATACTGAGGCACATGAAAAACAACAAGGTGCTTGGTGACAGCCAGCATGGCTTCACTAAGGGGAAATCCTGCCTGACCAATTTGGTGGCCTTCTACGATGGGGCTACGGAACTGATGGACAGGGGCAAAGCAGTTGATGTCATCTACCTGGAGTTGTGCAAAGCATTCCACACTGTCCCACACAATATATTTGTCTCTAAGTTGGAGAGACATCAATTTGATAGGCGGACCACTCAGCGGATAAAGAACCGGCCGGATGGCCGCATGCAAAGAGTTGTGGTCAATGGCTCAATATCCAGCTGGAGACCAGTAATGAGTGGTGCCCCTCTGGGACTGGGGCTGGGAAGATCAACTTGGCCTGTTTCCTGAAGGGCTTTTGCCTGCCCTAACATAGATTATTCCCCTCTGCCCATGGCCCTGGCTGCTCTGAGCAAGCTTCCTCACGTGCTTTCATGTTGTAGGGTTAGAAATGAAACAGGGTCAAGAGGGAACCTGCCCTCTTTCTCGGAATGGAACTTTGCTCAAGTAAGGCCTGTTGGGGCATCTGGAATGGAGCTGGTGCAGCCAAAGGGACGGAAACTTGTCCTGAACTTCTGATAAAGAAACATTTGAAGTTCAGGGAATTGAAGCCTGACTGGAATAATTCTTAGGCCTCAGTTACCACTGGCTTGCTAAAGTCACGAGCAGCTGATTTCCTATTGATTAAATAGAAAAATTAAATGGGACATTGATTAAATGACACCGAAATCAAACTTCAGAATCCAGTGCTTGGAAACATATGGATTTCTGTAAAGCCTTAAAATATAGTTGTGCCTCACTCGTTTCTTTCCTGACCCTCCGTCATTCCTTTCCTGACCCTCCGTCATTCCTTTCCAGACCCCTCCCTCCTTCCTTTCCTGACCCAGCCCTCTCTCATCCCTTTTTGCTGACCGAACAGCCCCAAGCTGCTCCTTCCCTCACACCTCACTGTCACTGCTTCAGCTCAGCTCTGATCCCTGTGTCCCCATGCCCCCATGCCCCCCCATGCGGCCCTGGACCGGAGACGCCGACAGGGCCGAGGGCTCCGACAGCCCCGAGCCGCTCGCCCGCCCGGTGCAGGAGGTGTGGGCCGTGCTCCGCCACCTCGAGCAGGTCGGGGAGCACCGCGGGAGCGCCCGGCCCCGCTGCCCCGAGCCTCGGGGGCCGCACAGCCCCAGCCCCGCTCCCGGCCCTCACCATGGCCCCGCTCCCGCTCCGCCGCCAGCTCCGGTCCTGCCCCCGGCTCAGCCAATCAGCGCGCGGCTCCCCCGCGCAGGGCACGCTGGGAGTTGTAGTCCGGGCTCCGGCGCATGCGCACCGAGCAGCCCTGGAGGGGCGCAGCGGGACCTCTCCTCATGGAGCAGCCGCCCCTGGGTACGGGTTGGGGGGGGGGGGGGGGGCACCCGCGTTTGGGCGCGGGGGAACCATTTTGGGGTACCCCGGTCCCATTTTTGGGTACCCAGGTCCCATTTGGTTGCTGGGGGGTCAGTAACGGGGGGGTTCTCTCTGTCACAGTTTAATCACAGACACGCACAGCTCACGCCAACAACACCACGATCGGGGGGGGGTCCACAACACCCCATAATCCCCACGGGGCCTTCCCCTTTTCCTTCCTCCCCCTTTGTATTGTGATAGACCAGACTGATTCGTGTGTAAAAGGAAATAGAGAAGTGACAGTTTGATACAAAATAATGGTGGGGAAAGTTATGAAACGAGAAACCATTAATATGGGGTGGAAAGCAACTGTTATAAACTCCAATTTTGTTATAAAAAAACCCATCGCCAGCACCGACATTAGCAGCTAATTTCTTTATTGTACTTGTTGATGGGACATAAGCAAGCAGCGCTGGGTGCGCAGGGAGCCATCTCTCCGCCTAAGTCAGACGCTGAGGGGTTAAGCGAGCAGATATTTACTACACACAAACATGCATATTCAGTAGGCTTCCGAGAGAGCAGCGGGGATATTACAATGAGTTTAGGTACTTGTTATCATAAGTCTCCTCCCTTTTGGCGCTTGCGCACTGCCCTCCGACAGTCGTGTGCAGGGGTCTTCAAGATGAAGTAAGCAGTCTTCCTCAGGATGCACTTTTCGACTTTAGCACCGTTGAATGCCCTAGTAGTCCCAATTAGCTGAAACCAGCCGTACTGGCGAGTTTCTGACAGCCAGCAAAGATTTAGAGCAGTGTGACTTCCTCACAAGAGATAAGCAACACCATATGGGCAGATAAGGAGTGTCTGAAGCTTAGCAGTTGCCCAGGAGGCACTGATTTCAGGCTGACCGCTAAGTAAAAGGGCTACTAAATCTTATTACCACATCACAGACTTACAACACAAACATTGTTCTCTAAGTTAGGCTGAAAGTATTTTAACCCATGTTTTCCAAACACTTACTTTTCTTTTACCCAAAGAAGTAATGGATGGCGATCTTTTATTAATATTGACTTTTATATTAATAATATAATAACTCAGTTTCTTGTATAGTTAATTTTCGTCCCATATTAATGGTTTCTTGTTTCATGAATTTTCACACCATATTTTGTAACAAACTATCATTTCTCTATTTCCTTTTTTAACACGAATCATAGTCTATCCTATCACAATCCCTCCTCTTTTTTTTTTTATCATATTGATTCGTGCTTGCTTTTCAAATTTATTCAGTACCAACTGAATTGTTCATTTTCACTTTTAGGTTCCCTGTTCTTGATCATCATAATTTTATGTGGTGTCCCTGTGGCAGCCATTCTTTGGTCTGTTGACATGACAGCTACTTGCATGCCTTGGACCACTGAAGTATTCGGTTGTATAAAGCAAGGAATAAGACATGTTAGAAACAACAATCCTGGTAAAGAGCATAATAAGAATAAAATCCCAATTGTCTCCACCAGGTTTTCCTGAATATATTATCCCACCATGTTCCGTCTAACATAGAATTTCATTTTTGTACACCCTTAAATTCGCCTGGTTATAACATTGTTGATTTGATATTTATATGCACAACTATAGTAGAAATTGTTCCCCTATTCCATCTGACCTTCTGATAGCACTTGCAGCATTGTTACCAGATACCAGAGATCCTATTAGTGATAATAACACTAGGAGTGGAGGCCCGGCATGGCTTATACTTCTGCCTCTCATGCTTATTGGGGTGCTTCCAACAGCCGAGAAGTATTTCTTCTTGGCAGCAAGTACAGAGGTCAACCCGGTCAACCCTCCATTCTCCTCAATTCGGTATCTCTGATTTTGCACGTTAGAATTCTATCTTTGGATCTGGGGCCTGTATTGGAGTTGATATTTCAATGATCTATATACATTCTGATTGAGTCAGTCTATACTAAGTAACCCCTGGTGGGTTCTAACAATAATCTATACTGATTTAATGGGATTGTATAACCACATCGGATACACCAAAAATTAAGGTCCTGGGAAAGGTACTGTTCTTGTCTGCCACAAGGATCTAGGATGTAATTATTACCATTATTACACTTAACCCATATATATACACAACAGTTACAATAATAGCAGAAAGGGTTAATGGTATATTATCATTACAAGCCCCTAGTACAAACAGACAGGTACGACAATTACTCGGCCTATTAGGTTATTGTAGACAATGGATTGAAGATTATAGTAAGAAAGTTAAATTTTTATATACTAAACTGACCAAAGATGGATTACTAAAATGGACACCAGCTGATCAAATCCAGCTGGAACAACTAAAGGAGGATTTAGTAAATGCACCCGTCCTAACTTTACCAGATTTAAATAGAACCTTTTAGTTATTTGTGAATATAGATGAGGGAACCGGTTATGGAGTATTAGCGCAAGAATGGGCGGGACATAAAAAAAAACCAATAGGATATTTGTCAAAACTATTAGATCCAGTCAGCCAGGGATGGCCAACATCCTTACAGGCAATAGTGGCTACGGCCTTGTTACTAGAGGGAGCGAAAAAAAATCACCTTTGGAGGAAGGTTAAAAGTTTTGACCCCCCACAATGTGAGGGGAATCTTGCAACAAAAGGCTGAAAAATGGATCACTGATGCCCGACTCCTAAAATATGAAAGTATTCTAATATCCTTGCCCAAATTAGAATTGGAAGTGACAAATCTACAGAATCCTGCTCAGTTTTTGTACGGGAAACCTGAACCTAATTTGTCCCATGATTGTATCCATAACATAGAGGAACAGGTTAAGATACGCCCCGACTTAGAGGAATAGGAATTGTTAACTGGAGAAAAATTGTTTGTAGATGGATCTTCAAGAGTTATCGAAGGGAAAAGGAAATCAGGATATGCCATAGTTGATGGAAAAACATTTAAAGTGATACAATCAGGACCCTTAAACCCCAACTGGTCAGCCCAGGCATGTGAATTATATGCAGTATTACAAGCCTTGAGGCTTTTAGAAAATCAGGAAGGGACAATATATACTGATTCAAAATAAGCCTGTGGTGTAGTGCATACCTTTGGGAAAACATGGGAAGAAAGAGGATTAATAAATTCACAAGGGAAAGATTTAGTGCACGGGGAATTGATTATCCAGGTTCTCCAAGCCCTGAGGAAACCAAAAAGTATTGCAGTAGTCCATGTGAGAGGTCACCAAAAGGGGATGACATTTACCACTAGAGGTAACAATTTGGCTGATGAAGAAGCAAAAAAGGCAGCCTTAATGGTTGTGGGACTCAAAGGATCATTGGGTCAGAAGAACGAGGCTGAGGAAATGCACAAATTCACAGATAATGAAAAGAATAAACTAAAAGAATGGGAATAACAGAAATAGAGGGAAAATGGAAACTTAAAGATGGAAGAGAGGTAATCCCAAAAACCCTAGCCAGGCGGATTATGACGCGAATACATGAGAAAACACATTGGGGTACACAAGCCTTAGTGGATCAATTTGCTTTGCAATATATGACTATAGGGGTCTATGGTATCGCAAAGGGAATACTCTCATCATACTTTACTTGCCAAAAGGTAAAAAAGAGATCCCTGGGGGCCGAGAATTGGCAACTCGACCTTTTTCGAGGGTACAAATAGATTTCACCGAGATGCCAAAAATTGGGAGGTACAAGTAATAATAGATCATCTTACTCACTTTATAGAAGCATTTCCTACCTCCAGAGCTACAACACAAACCGTGGCAAAACTTTGGGGGAACATATTATCCCCAGATATGGGGTCATGGAAACTATAGATTCTGACCAAGGTCCACACTTCACTTCAAAAATAATAAAGAAATTATCGGAGCAGTTAGGGATCAAATGGGAATATCACACTCCATGGCATCCTCAAAGTTCAGGACGAGTAGAAAGAATGAACAGTGAAATTAAAAAAAACCCAAATAACTAAAATAATGATCGAAACAAAAATGTCCTGGATCAAATGCTTACCATTGGCCTTGCTGAATATTAGGACCCAACCAAGGTCAGATCTAGGGATCTCAGCCTTTGAAATGTTATATGGGATGCCATATAACTTAGATATCCCAACAGATCACCCAGTCCTTGAGGATACCATGTTGAAATCACACATAGTTAGACTAGCCAAACGACGGGATGAGTTATACAAATGGGGTATGATTTCCCAAAGACCACCCCTCAACATGTGCATACACTTCATAAAACCGGGTGATGAGGTTATGATAAAAACATGGAAAGAAAATCTGTTAACCCCTCGCTGGGAGGGACCCTTTCTTGTCTTGTTAACTACAGAAACCGCAATACAAACGGCAGAACGAGGGTGGACACATGCATCCCGAGTAAAAGGACCAATTCCACCAAGACAGTGGCAGGTGATTAACCATCCCGGGAACTTAAAGGTAACTCTAAGGAGAACGACACAGGCCTCCCAAGGTGGCGACCCCCTTGCGGCGGATAAAACACCCTGACCCGACGTGGTTTGGACTTGAATCATGGGAATTCGTGAACTCTGAGAGACACTATATAACTGAGAATTCTGAACAAAGGATAATTAGACGCCCATTAGAGGGCCTTTACCGCACGTCTGCTGGAAATTTAGTAAGTCTAGATTGGGAACAACCAAAGGTAGAATTACTCCCTTGGAGGGAAGTCCCACTATATATACCATGTGTATGCGGAAAAGCCCAGGTTTTACATAATGAACAAGGAATACACGCAGCTTGGGTGTTGATTGTATGTGCTAAGTGCAGAGGTTGTTGGTATTGTTCATCCAGAAATAGACAATCTACCTGTTATAAATGCTGTCCATTCCCAGGTAGATTTAGTAGTGGAAGGGATCTAGACAAAATAGAAATAGTTAAGATATTTTGTGGTAGGCAATATTTTGTGCCAGAAAGTTGGGAAATACTCGAAAAAGATTGGGAAAAGACTATTGAACGGTGTATTAAAAGATTCAGTTGGAAACGAAAGCCAAACGCCCAAGACTTTCTTGAAAGCTGGCCCGTGCTTCCCTGAAGACTGTCTACTGCTGCCGAGAAGAAAACCGAAATCCCGTTGCTCCCTGCAATGGAGTAGACGAGGAAAGGCAGAGAGACATAAAATGTGGGAAATGCAGAATTACGTGGTGGTGATAATATGGGTAGTTGGCGTCATGGGATATGAGCATCAACCCTTTAATTGGACACTTGTGCAACTGAACACACACACCCCCGTTCAGTCAATAATTGGGCCAGAAGGGAAATTCAAGACTCCCTTGGGAAAACTAGGGACATGGTATGAGAATCGAACATCTCCATTTTACATGTGCCCAGCTAGCAACCCAGGAAAAGGATATTGTAATCATACAGGAGAGTTTTATTGTGGATACTGAGGATGTGAAACTATTGCCCCAGAATGGATCCCGGGAAAAGGAAAAGATCCTTTCTTGGACATAGAATGGGAACCAAAGGGCTGTAAAATACCTACCCAGTGGGATGGAATAGATACCGGAAATGGTAATCCCACAGGAAACCTATGTAAATTCCTTTCAATACAAGTTAAGGATCCTACAAATTCAGGTTGGTTCATAGGGAAGACATGGGGAGTAAGATTAAGGGTAGCTGGGAGAGATCCTGGGGCCTTTTTCTTGATAAGAAAGGAATTACCCCAGATTCCCTCTAGGGCAATTGGCCCGAACAAAGTATTAACAGGGAGATTGTCAGAAACTGAAACAGACTTAGGGAACATATCAACGACCTCTCCAAAAAAAAAAAAAAAAAAAAAGAGTCAATGACCTCTTCACAAGAGTCTTCATGGAAAATAATGCAAGCCAGTTATATAGTATTGAATAAGAGACACCCAGAATTAACAAAAAGTTGTTGGTTGTGTTATGGCATACAACCCCCTTTTTATGAAGCTGTTGGAGACATAAGAAAATCAAAACGGTCTAATGATTCCTCTCCTTCTCAATGTGATTGGGGACAGGAAAAACCAGGGCTCACCCTTACACAAGTAAAAGGACAAGGTAGATGTACAGGGAAAATCCCAAAAGGAATGAAACATTTATGTAACATAACGACAAAAGCAAACAGAAGTGAGTCCCCAGCGAATTGGCTGTTACCAGCCACAAATGCGAGATGGACATGCGAACCGATGGGAGTAACTCCGTATATATCTCTTAAACTTTTTAATGAATCCCAACGTTTTTGTATTCAAATAATCATAGTTCCTAAAATCATATATCATCCTGAATCTTTAATGTATGATAATAATATTAATCAAGATCATCACCTGACAAAACGGGAGCCAGTTACGGCCTTAACGTTAGCAATGTTAATGATTTTGGGAGGAACTGGAGCAGGGACTGGTATAGCATCATTAGTAAAACAAAATCGAGATTTCACTGCACTAAAAGTCGCTGTAGATGAAGATATTGTAAGAATTGAGAAATCAATTTCTGCATTAGAAAAATCTGTAAGATCTTTATCAGAGGTAGTATTACAAAATCGAAGAGGGTTAGATCTGCTATTGTTACAACAAGGCAGACTTTGTGCGGCCTTAAAGGAAGAATGTTGTGTATATGCAGATCATACGGGAATTGTACGAGATGCAATGGCGAAAGTAAGAGAGGGGATAGAAAAATGAAGGAGAGAGAGAAAAACACAACGCAGCTGGTATGAATCCCGGTTTAATAGTTCACCTTGGCTGACTACCTTGTTGTCTACAGTAGCAGGTCCTCTAATCTTGAATATATTGGGATTGACATTGGGACCCTGTATCTTTAGCAAGGTACTAGAAATAATAAAAAGTCGATTAGAAGCAGCACATTTGATGATGATCAGAGCAAAATATGAACCATAAGATCAAGAACAAGAGACTGCTCTAATTTTAAGCAAAGAAGATTTACAACAATTTGATGAACAAAATAGGGGTGAAGAGAAAAAGGGGAGATTGTAATATGTGGAAATTTTTGTTCATCAAATAAGATGGTGTGGCTGTAATAAAACTCTCTAAGTAGTTTGCTAAGTTAAGCAAGGAGTGTGTGATATGCTCGATGAATTGTAAAAAAAAAAAAAAAAAAAAAAAAAAACCTGTGCAAACGTTAACCCACAACGTGAACCCACAAGTTAACAAGTTAAGCTTTTCTGCAACTCCCAGAGAAGGAAGAGAATACGGGTGTTTACTGATACGCATGCATAAGATAGAGAGGAGAAAGAGTTCAACCTCAAAAGTAGGTTAAGGGTCATCGAGGAAGACTACTAGCTTCATCTTCACGACCCTCAAGACCCTCAAGAGGATAAAACCGCGCATGCTCAAGTTACGAAATCAACGGGGGATGGACCTTCCGAGAAGAGGCGTGGACTACCTGGAAAACAAAACTAAACTGCTTAAAGGACAATCACAAGGCGAATTGGTGTGCGTGTTGGCGGAGCAGAGACTCCCCATGCACCCAGCACTGTTTCGTCAGCTTACTGCTTGCTCACAATAAAATTTTATGTGGTCACCCTTAATTGGCTAAGGGTGTCATTAACACTACGGATGCCTGTGGATGTGCTGGGGAGCACAGGAGATGTTTTCCCAGACATGGAGCTCGTTGTGGTACCCACAGCCTGCAGCTTGGAGGCGTTCAGAGCTCCTGGAAGCAGCTTGTCCTGGCTCCTGCCAGGGTCTGTCCCCAGCTCTGCTGTGCAGCTTCCCAGCAGCTCCTTCCTTGAGGGGGGCTGCACCTCCCTCTCATCACCTCCTCTGCCATCAGCCCTTCCCGGGCTCTATCCCACAATCCCTCACCCCAAGCATCCCCTCCCCAGCTCCTGTCCTGGCCTTGCTCTGCTGCAGCACCCGCTGTTTCCAGCCGTGCAGCAATGCACCTGCTCCCTGCCCTCAGCCAATACCCAGCCCTTCCGCATGGTGCCACGGCTCCGGTGGGTCGGGGCTGTGCCCGGGCACAGGGGAGGGGCAAATGGTTCCTGCGGACTTTGAACCTCCATTTGGGGCCCTTGTCCTCCAAAGAGACAAAGGAGCTTTCATGTCTTTAGAAGGCATCATGCGTGTTGCAGGCGGCAGTGGAACGGGTGGTGGGTGGGGGACCCTGCAGAGCTCTGTGCAGAGGAGAAAGGCAGACATCAACAAGGCTGAGATGAGGAGAGCTCTGGGTCATTGCAGAGGCAGGGAGCAGCAGGGAGCCGGGCAGGGAGGCATGGGGGGCTCTTCCTAAAGGCATGGCTGCTGGAACAGCCTTGCACGTGTGTAGAAGGGGCTGGGCTGGAGGAAAAACCTTCCAGCTCCCCCGTGCTGCAGTGCTCCATGAGGAAACCCCTGCGTTCTGAGTCACTGTCTCTCTGTCACCAGATCTGCGCCAAGAAACGTGCCGAGAATTCCAAAGGAAGCAGCAGAGGGTGCCTGAAGCGGTAACTCCTGCCCTGCCCCAACAGGCTCTGCTCCAGCAGCGCCCAATCCTGCCCAGAGCCCCCCCAACTCCTCCAGCACCAGAGGAGTTCATCCTTCGCTTCTCTTCCTTCTCCTCCCACTTCTTTCCAGGTGCTTTCAGAAGCTGCGCCCAAGCGGTGGAACAGGAACAAGGACACGGACAGGGATGAGGATGAGGTAAGGAAAAAAGCAGGTGCCAGCTCTGCCCCTCTGCCCGCTCCCTGCCCTGTGCCTACTTCTCACCTCTCCAATCCCTGGAGCTCTGTGTAGAGGAGAAAGGCAGACATCAACAAGGCTGAGATGAGGAGAGCTCTGGGTCATTCCAGAAGCAGGGAGCAGCGGGGAGCTGGGCACGGATGCATGGGGGGCTCTCCCTAAAGTTGAAGCCGTGGGCACAGCCTTGCATGTGTGTAGAAGGGGCTGGGCTGGAGGAAAAACCTTCTTGTTCCCCCATGCTGCAGAATTCCATGTGGAAATCTCCATGTTCCAAGTCTCTGTCTCTCCGTCAGCAGGTCTGCACCAAGAAACGTGCCGAGGATTCCCAAGGCAGCATCAAATGGTGCCTGAAGCGGTAACTCCTGCCTGGCCCTGCCCTGCACTTCCCCACCATGCTCTGTTCCAGGCGCACCCAGCCCAGCCCAGAGCAACCCCCTATTCCTCCAGCACTGGAGGAGTTCATCCTTTGCTTCTCTTCCATCTCTTCCCACTTCTTTCCAGGTGCTTTCAGAACCCGCGGCCCAAATGCTGGAGCAGGAGCAAGAACACGGACAGGGAGAAGAAGGTAAGGGCAGGAGCAGGCGCCAGCGCTGCCCCTCTACCCTCTCCCTGCCCCCTGCCTGCTTCTCACCTCTCCAATCCCTTCCCCGCAGCAGGCAGCCCTGGCTCAGCCCAGCTCAGGTGAGGAGTCAGACTTGAACGAGGTGCTCACTGACCAAAGGTAAGTGTGATGGCGGCGATGCCGGCCCCGCGTTCAGATCATGCAGTTCCAACCCCCTCTCCAATGGCTGTTATGTCATTGCTCTTACGTCCTTGCTGTCCCTTCAGTGATGCCCGATCCGAGTCAAACTTCTCCAGTGAGGACGCATCATCCGGGAATGAGCCGAATTTCTTTGCCTTCGGATTGACTCAGCCCTGGCCCAATGGTCCCTCTCCATGAAGGATGCTGCAGGCCCCTCGCTGCTTGTGACCCCCTACAGCGAACATCGTGGACTTCAACAAGGCCAAGTGCTCCAGCCTTGAGAAGAGAAGGCTCCAGAGAGACCTTAGAGCCGCTCCCAGTGCCTGAAGAGATCTGGAGAGGGACTTTATACAGGGGCCTCTGGTGATAGGAGAAGGGGGAGCAGTTTAAACATGACTCGTTTTAAGCTGAGTTTAGCTTTGACTTTAGTTTTAGGTTCAACTTATTATCACATCACAGACTTGCAACACACTGTTCTCTAAGTGAGGCTAAAAGTATTTGAACCCCATGTTTTCCAAACACTTGCTTTTCTTTATGCACAAAGAAGTCATGGATGGCAACCTTTTATTAATATTACCTTAGCTGTGTGGATATATAATAACTCAGTCTCTCGTATAGTTGCTTTCCACCCCATATTAATGGTTTCTCGATTCATGACTTTCCCCACCATATTTTGTAACAAACTGTCACTTCTCTATTTCCTTTTACACACGAATCAGTCTGGTCTATCACAATACAAAGGGGGAGGAAGGAAAAGGGGAAGGCCCCGTGGGGATTATGGGGTGTTGTGCCCCCCCCCCCCCCCCCGTCGTGGTGGTGTTGGCGTGAGCTGTGCGTGTCTGTGATTAAACTGTGACAGAGAGAACCCCCCCGTTACTGACCCCCCAGCAACCAAATGGGACCTGGGTACCCAAAAATGGGACCGGGGTACCCCAAAATGGTTCCCCCGCGCCCAAACGCGGGTGCCCCCCCCCCCAACCCGTACCCAGGGGCGGCTGCTCCATGAGGAGAGGTCCCGCTGCGCCCCTCCAGGGCTGCTCGGTGCGCATGCGCCGGAGCCCGGACTACAACTCCCAGCGTGCCCTGCGCGGGGGAGCCGCGCGCTGATTGGCTGAGCCGGGGGCAGGACCGGAGCTGGCGGCGGAGCGGGAGCGGGGCCATGGTGAGGGCCGGGAGCGGGGCTGGGGCTGTGCGGCCCCCGAGGCTCGGGGCAGCGGGGCCGGGCGCTCCCGCGGTGCTCCCCGACCTGCTCGAGGTGGCGGAGCACGGCCCACACCTCCTGCACCGGGCGGGCGAGCGGCTCGGGGCTGTCGGAGCCCTCGGCCCTGTCGGCGTCTCCGGTCCAGGGCCGCATGGGGGGGCATGGGGGCATGGGGACACAGGGATCAGAGCTGAGCTGAAGCAGTGACAGTGAGGTGTGAGGGAAGGAGCAGCTTGGGGCTGTTCGGTCAGCAAAAAGGGATGAGGGAGGGCGGGGTCTGTAAAGAAATAAGAGATGGGTCAGGAAAGAAACGAGTGAGGCAGAACTACATTTTAAGGCTTTACAGAAATCCATATGTTTCCAAGCACTGGATTCTGAAGTTTGATTTCGGTGTCATTTAATCAATGTCCCATTTAATTTTTCTATTTAATCAATAGGAAATCAGCTGCTCGTGACTTTAGCAAGCCAGTGGTAACTGAGGCCTAGGAATAATTCCAGTCAGGCTTCAATTCCCTGAACTTCAAATGTTTCTTTTTCAGAAGTTCAGGACAAGTTTCCGTCCCTTTGGCTGCACCAGCTCCATTCCAGATGCCCCAACAGGCCTTACTTGAGCAAAGTTCCATTCCGAGAAAGAGGGCAGGTTCCCTCTTGACCCTGTTTCATTTCTAACCCTACAACATGAAAGCACGTGAGGAAGCTTGCTCAGAGCAGCCAGGGCCATGGGCAGAGGGGAATAATCTATGTTAGGGCAGGCAAAAGCCCTTCAGGAAACAGGCCAAGTTGATCTTCCCAGCCCCAGTCCCAGAGGGGCACCACTCGTTACTGGTCTCCAGCTGGACACTGAGCCATTGACCACAACTCTTTGCGTGTGGCCAGCCAGCCGGTTCTTTATCCGCTGAGTGGTCCGCCTATCAAATTGATGTCTCTCCAACTTAGAGACAAATATATTGTGTGGGACAGTGTGGAATGCTTTGCACAACTCCAGGTAGATGACATCAACTGCTTTGCCCCTGTCCATCAGTTCCGTAGCCCCATCGTAGAAGGCCACCAAATTGGTCAGGCAGGATTTCCCCTTAGTGAAGCCATGCTGGCTGTCACCAAGCACCTTGTTGTTTTTCATGTGCCTCAGTATGCCTTCCAGGAGAATCCGCTCCAAGATTTTGCCAGGCACAGAGGTGAGGCTGACTGCTCTGTAGTTCCCCGGCTCATCCATTTGCCCCTTCTTGCAAATGGGGGTTATATTTCCCTTTTTCCAGTCGTCGGGAACTTCTCCTGACTGCCATGGTTTTTCAAATATGATGGACAGTGGCTTAGCAACTTCATTTGCCAGCTCCTTCAGGACCCGCAGATGGATTTCATCAGGTCCCATGGACTTGTGTAAGTTCAGGTCCCAACGATGGTCTCGAACCAGATCCTCTCCTACAGTGGGCCCAGGGTCTTCATTCTCACTGTCCCTGTGTCTGCCTTCCAAGACTTGAGTGGTGTGGTCAGAGCATTTGCCGGTGAAGACTGAGGCAAAGAAGTCATTAAGAACCTCAGCCTTCTCCAAATCCAGGCTAGCCAGTTCTCCTGAGAGCGTCCGGAGGGGGTCCACGTTGTCCCTAGTCTGTCTTTTATTTGCAATGTACCTATAGAATCCCTTCCTGTTATCCTTAACATCCCTCGCCAAGTTTAATTCTAAGTGGGCCTTAGCTTCCCTAACCTGGTCCCTAGCTTCCCGGACAACATCCCTGTATTCTTCCCAGGCCGCCTGTCCTTGCTTCCACCTTTTATAAACCTCTTTTTTCCTTCAAATTTTCCTCAGCAGCTCCTTATCCATCCGAGGAGGTCTCCTGGCCCTCCTGCAGCACTTCCTTCTAGTAGGGATGTATCGCTCCTGAGCTTGCAGCAGGTGATCCTTGAATATCAACCAACAGTCTTGGGGCTCCCTGCCCTCTAGGGCTATATCCCATGGAACCTTACTGAGCAGGTTCCTGAAGAGGAAAAAGTCTGCTCTCTTGAAGTCCAAGGCAGTGAGCTTGCTGCACACTCTTCTCACTGTCCTGAGGATCTCGAATTCGACCGTCTCATGATCGCTGCAATCAAGGCTGCCCTGGAGCATCAAGTTTCCAACCAGCCCTTCCCTGTTGGTGAGGATGAGGTCAAGCATGGCACCTCTCCTTGTCGGCTCCTCTGTTACTTGCAGAAGGAAGTTGTCTTCCACATAACGGAGGAACTTCCTGGATTGCTTGTGCCGGGCCGTACCATCCCTCCAACAGATATCAGGGTGGTTGAAGTGCCCCATGAGAACAAGGGCCTGCGAGCGTGAGGCTGTTCCTATCTGTCTATAGAGCACTTCATACACCGAGTCCTCTTGGTCAGGGAGTCCGTAACAGATCCTCACAATAATGTCTCCTATCGCTGTTCTCCCTTTAACCCTGACCCACAAACTCTCTGTGGACTGCTCACCTGTCCCCAGACAAAATGCTGGTCTTAGTCTTAGAATGCTGGTCTTCCTGTAAGAATCCTGGTCTTGGTCTCAGAATGCTGGTCTTGGTGTCGGGAGGCTCTCTTGGTCTTAGAATGCTTGTCTTGCTCTTAGAATACTGACCTAACTCTTAACGTGCTGGTCTTAGTCTTCGAATGCTGGTCTTGTTGTTAGAAGGCTGGTCTTGCTCATATAATTCTGGTCTTAGTCTCAAACTACTGGTCATAGTCTCAGAATGCTGGGCTTTCCCACAGAATGGTGGTTTTAGTCTTAGAGTACTGGTCTTGCTGTTAGAATGCTGATCTTGGTCTTAGAATGCTGGTCTTAGTCACAGAATGCTGGTTTTTCTGTTACAAGATAGATTTTAGGCTTAGAATACTGGTGTTGGTGTTAGAATGCTGATCTTGGTCTTAGAATAATGAATTTGGTCTTAGAATGCTGGTCTTAGTCTCAGAATGCTGGTCTTAGTCTAAGAATGCTGGCTTTAGTCTCAGAATGTTGGTTGAAGTCTTAAACACTAGTCTTGGTATTAGAAGGCTGGTGTTAGTCTCCGAATGCTGGTCGTGGTCTTAGAATGCTGATCTTTGACTCAGAATGCTAGTCTTTGTTTCAAAATGCTGGTCTTAGTCTTAGAATGCTGGTCTTACTCTTAGTATGGCGGTCTCTCTCAAAATGCTGGTCAGTCACAGACTGCTGGTCTTAGTCGCAGAATGTTGATCTTCGTCACAGAATGCTTGTCTTGGTGCTGGAATGCTGATCTTGGTCTTAGAATGGTGGTATTTGTCTCAGAATGCTGGTCTTAGGCTCAGAATGCTGGTTTTAGCCTCAGAATGGTGGTCTTAGTCTAAGAATGCTGGCATTAGTCTCAGAATTTCGGTTGGAGCCTTAGATACTAGTCTCGGTATGAGAAGGCTGGTGTTAGTCTCCGAATGCTGGTCTTGGTCATAAAATGCTGGGTTTAGCCTCAGAATGGTGGTCTTAGTCTTAGAACGCTAGTCTTGGTGTTAGAAGCCTCTTCTTAGTATTAGAATGCTTGTCTTAGTTTCAGAAGGCCGTTTTTAGACTCTGAATGCTTGTTTTAGTCTCAGAATGGCGGTGTTTGTCTCAGAATGCTGGTTTTAGTCTTAGAATGTTGATCTTTGACTCAGAATGCTAGTCCTTATTTCAAAATGCTGGTCTTAGTCTTAGAATGCTGGTTTTAGTCGCAGAATGGTAGTCTGTCTCAAAAGGCTGGTCAGTCTCAGACTGCTAGTCTTAGTCACAGAATGGTGATCTTCTTCACAGAATGCTCGTCTGGGTGTTAGAATGCTGATCTTGGTCTTAGAATGCTCATGCTAGTTTCAAAATACTGGTCTTAGTCTCATAATGCTGGTTTTAGTCTCAAAATAGTGGTCTTGGTGTTAGAAGACGGATTGGAGTCTTAGAATCCTGGTCTTGGCGTTAGAATGCTGATCTTGGTCTTCGAATGATAATGTTGATCTTAGAATGCTGGTCTTCATCTCTGAATGGTAGTTTTTCTCTCAGAATGCTGGTCTGAGCCTTATATACTTGTCTTGGTGTTAGAAGGCTGGTCTTGGTGTTAGAATGCTGGTCTTTGTCTTAGAAGGCTAGTCTCGGTTTTAGAAGGTTGATGTCAGCGTAAGAATTCTTGTATTAGTCTCAGAATGCTGGTCTTAGTCTCAAAATACTGGACGGTGTCAGAATGCTGGTCTAATTAGCTGTATGGTAGTCTTTGTCCGAAAATGCTGGTCATTCTCCAAATGCTGGTTTTAGTCTCAGAATGGTGGTCTTAGTCGCAGAATGCTAGTCTTGGTGTTAGAAGGTTGCTGTTAGCCTTAGAATGCTGGTCTAGTGTCAGAATGCTGGTCTTTGTGTTAGAAAGCTGGCCTTGGTCTTCGAATGATGATTTTGGTCTTAGAATGCTGGTCTTAGTTTCAGAATAGTGGTTTTAGCCTCAGAATGTTGGTCCGAGTCTTAGATACTAGCTTTGGTGTTAGAAGGCTGGTGTTACTCTTAGAATGCTAGTCTTGGTCTTAGAGTGCTGGTCTTAGTCTTAGAATGCTGATCTTGATCTTAGAATGCTGGCTTTAGTCTTAGTATGCTGGTCATAGTCTTGGAATGCTGGTGTTGGACTTCAAATGCTGGCCTTGGTTTTAGAATTTTGGTCTTAGCCTTAAAATGCTGGTCTTTGAATTCTGGTCTTTGAATGCTGGTCGTAGGCTCAGAATGCTGGTCTTGGTCTTAGAATGATGATTTTAGTCTTAAAATTTCTGCCCTTAGTCCCAGATTGCTGGTCTTCATCTCAGAATCCTGGTCTTGGTCTCAGAATGCTGGTCTTGGTGTTAGGAGGCTCTCTTGGTCTTAGGATGCTTGTCTTGGTCTTAGAATTCTGATCTTTGTCTTCAAGTGCTGGTTTTAGTTTCAGAATGCTGGTCTTGTTGTTAGAAGGCTGGTCTTGCTGTTATTATTCTCTTCTTAGTCTCAGAAGGCTGGCCTTAGTCTCAGAATGCTGGTCTTTATTTTGGAATGCTGGTCTTAGTCTTAAAATGGTGGTACTTTTCTCCAAATATTGGCCTTGCTCACAGAATGCTGGTCTTACACTCAGTATGGTTGTCTGTCTCAAAATGCTGGTCAGTCTCAGACTGTTGGTCTTAGTCTCGGAACGGTGGTTTTAGTCACAGACTGCTGGTTTTTTTGTGACAAGACGGATTTTAGTCTTAGAATGCTGATCTTGGTGTTAAAATGATGATCTTGATCTTAGAATGCTGAACTTAGTCTCAGAATGCTGGTCTTAGTCTAAGAATGCTGGCATTAGTCTCAGAATATTGGTTGGAGTCTTAGATACTAGTCTTAGTATTAGAAGGCTGGTGTTAGTCTCCGAATGCTGGTCTTGGTCATAAAATGCTGGGTTTAGCCTCAGAATGGTGGTCTTAGTCTTAGAATGCAAGTCTTGGTGTTAGAAGCCTCTTCTCAGTATTAGAATATTTTTCTTAGTTTCAGAAGGCTGTTTTTAGTCTCCAAATGCTGGTTTTAGTATCAGAATTGTGGTCTTAGTCTCAGAATGCTGGTTTTAGTCTCAGAATGGTGGTATTTGTCTCAGAATGCTGATCTTGGTCTTAGAATGGTGGTGTTTGTCTCAGAATGCTGGTCTTGATCTTAGAATGCTGGTCTTACTCTCTGAATGGTAGTCTGTCTCAAAATGCTGGTCAGTCTCAGACTGGTGGTCTTAGTCGCCGAATGGTGATCTTTGTCACAGAATGCTGGTCTTGGTGTTAGAATGCTGATCTTGGTCTTAGAATGCTCATGCTAGTTATAAAACGCTGGTTGTAGTCTCAGAATGTTGGGTTTAGTCTCAGAATAGTGTTCTTAGTCTTAGAATGCTGTTCTTGGTGTTAGAAGTCTCTTTTTAGACATAGAATGCTGGTCTTAGTTTCAGAATGCTCGGTTTAGTCTCAATGCTGGTCATAATCTCAGAATGTTGGTTTTAGTCTCAAAAAGGTGGTCTTGGTGTTAGAAGACGGGTTGGAGTCTCAGAATCCTGGTCTTGGTGTTAGAATGCTGGTCTTTGTCTTAGAATTCTGGTCTTACTCTCAGAACGGTAGTCTTTCTCAAAATGCTGGTTAATCTCGGACTGCTGGTCTTAGTCGCAGAAAGGTGATCTTCAGTGCTGAATGTTGGTCTTGGTGTTAGAATGCTCATCTTGGTCTTCGATTGCTCATCTGAGTTTCAAAATACTTGTCTTAGTCTCAGAATGCTGGTTTTAGACTCCGACTGCTTGTATTAGTTTCAGAATTCTCGTTTTAGTCCCAGAATGTTGGTCCGAGTCTTAGATACTTGTTTTGGCATCAGAAGGCTGGTGTCTTAGAATACTTGTCTTAGAATTCTGATCTTAGTCTTAGAATGCTGATATTAGTCTGAGAATGCTGGTCGTAATCTTGGAATGCTGTCTTGGTCTTGGAATGCTGGTCTTGGTTTAAGAATTTTGGTTTTAGTCTTTGAATGCTGCCCTAAGTCTTAGAATGCTGATCTTAGACTTAGAATGTTGGTCTAACACTTAGAATGCTGATCATAGTCTTAGAAGTCTGATCTTAGTCTTGTAATGGTGGTCTTAGTATTGGTATGCTGGTCTTGGTCTTAAAATGCTATACTTGGTTTTAGCATTTTGCTCTTGGCCTTAGAATGATGGTCTTTGACTGCTGGTCGTAGGCTCAGAATGCTGATCTTGGTCTTAGAAAGATGATTTTGGTCTTAGAATGCTGGTCTTAGTCCCAGAATGCTGGTCTTCATCTCAGAATCCTTTTCTTGGTCTCACAATAGTGGTCATAGTGTTAGAAGGTTGACGTTAGCCTTAGAATGCTGGTCTTAGTCACAGATTGCAGGTCTTAGTCACAGAATGCTGGTCTTAGTGTTAGAAAGCTGATCGTGGTCTTAGAATGATGATTTTGGTCATCGAATTCTGGTCTTAGTTCCAGAATGCTGGTTTTAGCCTCAGAATGTTGTTCCGAAAGATAGATACTAGTTTTGGTGTTAGAAGGCTGGTGTTACTCTTAGAATGCTGGTCTTCACCTTAGAATGCTCTTCTTTGCCTTAGAATGCTGATCTTGGTCTTAGAATGCTGGTCATAGTCTTGGAAAGCTGTCTTGGTCTTAGAATGCTGGTTTTGTTTTTAGAATTTTGATTTTTCTCTTCGATTGCTGGTCTAACTCTTAGAAAGCTGTTCTTTGTCTTAGACGGCTGATCTTAGTTTTGGAATGGTGGTCCTAGTCTTGGAATGCTGGTCTTGAATTTAAATACTGGCCTTGGTTTATGAATTTGGTCTTAGCCTTAGAATGCTGGTCTTTGAATGCTGGTCTTACTCTCAGAATGCTGATCTTGATCTTAGAATGATGAATTTGGCCTTAGAATGCTGATTTTAGTCCCAGAATGCTGGTCTTCATCTCAGAATCTTGGTCGTGGTCTCCAAATGCTGTTCATGGTGTTAGAAGTTTGATGTTAGTTGATGTTAGCCTTAGAATGCTGGTCTTAGTTTCAGAATGCTGATTTTAGCCTCAGAAAGTTGGTCCGAGTGTTAGGTACTAGTTTTGGTGTTAGAAGGCATGTGTTAGTCTCCGAATGCTGATCTTTGTCTTAGACTGCTGGTGTTAGTCTTAAAATGGTGGTCTTGGGTTTAGTATTTTGGTTTTACTCTTAGAATGCTGGTCTTAGTCTTAGAAGGCTGATCTGACTTTTGCAGTGGTGGTCTTAGTCTTGGAATGCTGGTCTTGGTCTTAGAATGCTGGCCTTGGTTTTAGAATTTTGATCTTAGGCTTAGAATGCTGGTCTTTGAATGCTGGTCTTACTGTGAGAATGCCGATCTTGGTGTTATAATGATGAATGTGGCCTTTGAATGCTGATCTTATTCCCAGAATGCTCGTCTTCGGCTCAGAAAACTGGTCTTGGTTTCAGAATGCTGGTCATGGTGTTAGCTGACGGATTTTAGTCTTTGAATTCTGGTCTTGGTGTCAGAATAATGATCTTGGTCTTAGAATGCTGGTGTTAGTGTCAAAATTCTGGTCTTAATCTCAGAATGCTGGTTTTAGTCTCAGTATGGTGATATTTGTCTCAGAATGCTGATCTTGGTCTTAGAATGGTGGTATTTGTCTCAGAATGCTGGTCTTAGTCTGAAATGGTGGTATTTTTCTCAGAATGTTGGTCTTGGTCTCAAAATGTTGGTCTTAGTCTTATAATGCTGATCTTTGTCTCAGTATTGGAGATTTTGTCTGAAAATGCTGGTCTTAGTCTCAGAATGGTGGTCTTAGTCGCAGAATGCTGTTTTTTTTGTGACAAGACGGATTTGAGTCTTAGAATTCTGGTCTTGGTGTTAGAATGCTGATGTTGGTCTTTGAATTGTGATCTTGGTCTTAGAATGCTGAACTTAGTCTCAGAATGCTGGTCTTAGTCTCTGAATGCTGGCTTTAGTATCAGAATATTGGTTGGAGTCTTAGATACTAGTCTTGGTGTTAGAAGCCTGGTGTTAGTCTTAGAATGCTGGTCTTTGTTGTAGAATGCTGGTCTTAGTCTTATAATTCTGGTCTTAGTGTCAGAATGCTGGTTTTAACCTCAGAATGGTGGTCTTAGTCTTTGAGTGCTAGTCTTGGTGTTAGAAGTCTCTTCTTAGTCTTAGAATGCTGGTCTTAGTTTCAGAATGCTGGTTTTAGTCTCAGAATGCTGGTTTTAGTCTCAGCATGGTCCGGACATAACGATCACCTGGATAAGATGAGCAGTCAGGAACGGGTCTATGGGGGGAAATATTACTAAGGAAGAAGCCTCCGTTTTACGGATGTTTTCAGTCCTTCTTAAGAAGAAGGGAGCAGCCTTTAAAGAGACAGACTCAATGTTAATGTCGAAATGGTTGCAGACACATTACCCAGAGATTAATGAGTCCACTGTATTTGAGGTCTCTTTGTGGGATGGTGCAGGAGTTAAATTGTGGGACGCGGCCACAAAAGGCAATGATACTGCGAAAAATTTGTTAGTCATTTGGATAACTATTTTAGGAACGCTAAAGTCAAAAAATGAGATAGTGGAGCCCAGTGCCCCCCCTCGCCCCCACAGCACCCCCCCTTCCCCCCCCCCAGAACCTCCTCCGGTCGCTGCCATGGCTGCGAAGACTGAGGGCGGGGATGAAGATGATCCTTTTGACCCGGGCCCTGTTAATCCCAAGAAAGAGCCTACTCTCAGATCACCTGAAACCTGCGGGAGGAAATGTTTGAATTGCACTTGATAACGCTGAAACTCTGGAACACGTTAATGAGGAACCTGTGCACTTTCATCAGACTGCTGTTGCTGCTCCTGAAGTTCTGACGCCTGATAATTCTGATGCTGACCTGGATAGTCCTTTTGACCCGGGGCCTGTTGATCTGGAAAAGGAGCCTGATTTATATCGCCCAGATCCTCATGATAAATGGGCAGCTCTAAAGGGAGAAGCGAGATGGGTGAGGGATGCAGATGTATTGTGTGCTTTCCTGGCGGTGTATGTGCCGGATCGAGACCCGTGGTGGGAAGGTCTCTTGTATGCTCTTATCAAAGATATCAAGCCAACAGTGACAGACCATAGACTTGGGACCCCATATATAACTCATTTGATACAGTCACTCTGTGATACTCATGTACTAGACGATGGCAAATACAAGTATTTCCATGTTTCTACCAACCCTTGCAGACCTTTATAGATACTGCTGGCCATTTCTTGCAATGTAGGCCGGCCACCTGCGTCGGCATGAGTGTGCATTTTGGTCAGTATAAAAGCCCAAGCCTCATGCGATGTGGGGGAGGCAGAGCCTCCGTGGGGACGCCCGCTAAGGTTGAGCCTGCCATGGGTTGAGCAGCAGCAGTCATTTTTCTGCTGCTTGGTAGCTGGTGCAGCGCTGTGTTTCTGATTTTGGGCCTGGGAGCAGCGCTAATAACAGCGTGGTAATGTTTTGGTCTGACCAAGGACTTTCTGAGTCTCATGCTCTGCCAGGGTGGAGGGGAAGCCGGGAGGGAGCAGATAGGACACATGACCCAAACTGACCAAAGAGGTTATTCCATACCACAGCCCGTCCTGTCCAGGATGTAAAGCAGAGAGCAGAGACCCGGAAGGGTGGGGGTGCACTGCGTGGTCGGGCTTGGTATTAGGTGGTGAAAATTGTATTCTTTCCTTGTATTTGCCTTGTCATTATTATTATTAGTGGTAGCAGTAGTGGTCTTGCGTTATACTTTAGTTACTAAACTGTTCTTATCTCAACCTGTGGGAGTTGCATTCTTTTCGATTCTCCTTCCCATCCACCCAGGAGCGGGAGGAAGAAAGAGGGGGGAGTGAGTGAGTGAGAGAACAGGCTGCATGATTTACAGCTTAAACCACGACAGTTCTTTTTGGCGCCCAACGTGGGGCACGAAGGGTTGAGGTAACGACAGGATTAATAGCCACTCGTCACAATGCTGATTTATTGGCTCTCAAAGTTGTTGCTCTTGATTCTCTAGAGCTTCTGGTTTCAGCCTGTTGTACCTTACTTACAGCTGGTATTTGCTATCTTAGCATTTTTCGGATATGGGTTTTAGGTTAAGGTTCTTGTTTCATTGTATTTTATTGGAATGGCTTGTGATACGGGCGGGCTCCAGAAGCGGGGGGGGGGGGGGGCGGGGGATGTGTACCTGGCAGTTCGGCTGCTCTTCACCGTCCTGGCCCTCGTCCTCACCTCCGTCTTTGTGAGGCTGTGGGGAGCCGAGGGGGGGCCGCCCCAGGAGCAGCCGGCCGCCGAAACGGCCGCCGGGAGCGACCCTGGGGACCAGGAGCTGAGTCCCCCCACCGAGCCCAGCCCGGCGGCTGCCGAGCAGCGGGAGGGGGCGGCGGGGGAGCCGAGCCCCGCAGCCGAGCCCAGCCCCGCGGTGGCCGAGAGCATTCCCCGGCAGCCGCCCGCAGAGCCCCGTGAGTCCGAGCCCCAGGAGGATGCAGGAGACCACGCAGCACTTCCCAGCAAGGCAGAGGAGGAAGGTCTGGACTCAGACAAAGAGCAGCTGGTAGTGAGAGAGCCAGCAAGCACAGCAGCTACACCAGCCCCAGTGACAAGCACAGCAGCCTCATTTGAGAGCTCTGAAGGGTTTGAATGGCCTTTGGGTACCCTTGAGACCTGCCTGCTGATTGTGATGGGGATCAGCATGGTGGCATGCATGCAGAGTGTGTTTTACCCACAACCGTTTTGTCTGGTCCTGAGAGTTAAGCAGAGTGGGGTGTGGGCCTTGTCTGGGGTTAGACTACAATCCAGGATGACTGAGAGATTTCCCCCAAGCCTCGACAGCCATAAGTGGCAGGGTGTGTGGGACAGTATGGGCAAGTATCTAGTCCACTGGGCCCTTCCAGTGCTTTGGAAGCGTTGGAGATGGAAGGCAGCTGTATGGAGTCCCCAACGACAAGCTGCAGAAACTGCTGGAGGGGAGGGTGAATTATTTTGAGCCAGGTGGGCCCATGACACCTCAGGCCATCAGGGCAGAGATACAACATAGAGATGGACTCATGATCGAGGGGTGGACTTAGCAATGGACACTATTGCCCAGGTTATTCATGAGTGTGAGCACTGCACACAGCCTCTCCTGCTCTGAAGGACTGTTACAAGAGATGGAGCCTGATATGATGGACTGGATGGACTCAGCAGCTTCATAGGGATTGGTCCATGCACTAAGGGATGATCTCTCTCCCTTTCTGTGTGTGTGTGTATGTATACATATACATGTGATGGTATATTGAAAATGTGGGATCTGAGCATGACGTGAATGGTATGGAATAAGGGGTGGATACTGTCACGGGTTCAGCAGCAGCATTTTTTTGCTTCTTGGTAGCTGGTGCAGCGCTGTGTTTTTGATTTTGGGTCTGGGAACAGCGCTGATAACACCAGTGTTTCGGTTACTGCTTAGTGATGTTTTGGTCTGGCCAAGGACTTTCTGAGTTTCATGCTCTGCCAGGGAGGAGGGAAGCCGGGAGGAAGCAGAGGTAGGACACCTGACCCAAACTGACCAAAGAGGTTATTCCATGCCACAGCACGTCATGCCCAGGATGGAGAGCAGAGAGCAGAGCCCCGGAAGGGTGGGGGTGCACTGCGTGGTCGGGCTTGGTATTAGGCGGGGAGAATTGTATTCTTTCCTTGTATTTGCCTTGTCATTATTATCATGGGTGGTGGCAGTAGTGATTTGTGTTATACTTTAGTTACTAAACTGTTCTTATCTCAACCTGTGGGAGTTGCATTCTTTTCGATTCTCCTTCCCATCCACCCGGGAGCGGGGGGAAGAAAGAGGGGGAAGTGAGTGAGAGAGTCTGCGTGAGTTAGTCTTAAACCACGACAGCAAGATATTAACCAAGGAAGAAGTGACAATACCCACGTGGATAGCGATAGCTAGCCAGTTGTATTAGCCGCTTATACACGTGGACATTTTGTATAACCTGTATTAACCGTGGATTTTCGAAAAGTAAAGGATTCTGTTTGTAACCAGAAACGGGGTCCATGCATTACAGCTCCACAGACAGTGTCGTGGTTTAAGCCTGGCTGTAAATCAGCCACACCATTTGCTCTCTCACTCCCCAACCCTTTCTCCTCCCCCCACTCCCGCGGGGGGGGGGGAGAATGGAGGGAAGGTAATTACTATGGGTTGAGATCCACCCTGAGGCGTTTCACGGCCCGGCGCTAGCCGCGGGGCCGCCGCCAGGGCGGGGCGGGGCGGGTCGTGCGCCCGCCTCAGCCCCGCTCCCTCCCCCGCTGTCTGCCGAGCCTGTCGCGCTTATCGGCCCTGCCGCTTCCCCGCTGACGGCTGCGAGCGCCCTGCGGCTCCACGGCAGCCATGACAGATCTCCGCAGCGGGAGCGCGGCCCGCGAAGGGGCAGTACCGGCCCCGGCAGCCCGCCCGGCCCGTGCTCACCATCGCCGCGGCCACGAGTCTGGGAAAGCTGTCGGGACTTTGCGTTGAGACAGAGCGCGTTGTCGCCTTCTGAAGCGCTGTCACAAAAGCATTGGGAGGATCCAGATGCCTGTCCAAAATTGTTTATCCTGCCACGGAATATTCTAGTTCTGAATGTGGCATTGTCTGTGGAGTAAGGCTGAGTAGCTGCGGCTTCAAAAGGCAGTGATAAAGGGGGTTTATGAGAAGAGTATTTCATGGAGGAGCCTTCTATTTTAGGTGGGAGACCAGCGTGTGAGTAGGGCTCTTCTAACTTCTCAGCCTCTTTACTGAGGACTAAAGTATATTACCAGGACTAAAGTATATCATCAGTTATCTGAAACTGGTGAATTCCAAGAGATTCAAGAGTTGTTTGACCAAAGAACAAACAAGTCTTGTCAAACAGTTCTAGTTATTTATTGTAAATCCTAATTTGTTTTTAATTGCAGTTAATTAGGCAAATGGAAAACATGCTGTTTCTTCTTAGGACTTAAAAAAAAAAAGCCAAATGAACAAAAAACACCAGAAAGAATCATCTTCCAGGATTACTCCCAGTCCTCAGCTTGCCTTTTACCTCAAACGTGGCAAAGCTACATCACCTTACAATTATAATTACCTGTACCATGCATTGCTGCCCATCTTTACATCTCAGAAATCAATCCGGATGGGGCCTTCTGGGCCCTGTTTTTAATCCTTCCTGATAAAGAGTCATAGTCCTGCCAGCTAGAAATCCCCATGGAGACAATACTGCGGAAGAATGACTGCTACTGCTGAACCCAGGACAGACAGGAAAGGTGGAAAAACAAGCCTGGGGGAGATGGTCCAGGATGTTGTTGTGGAGGGAGTCTCAATTGGAGTCAGACGATGTGGGGGTTGCGAGAGAGCCAGAGACGGTGGGGTAAAGCTGTCGCAGTCTGGACATCGTGTGCTAAGGATTGTGATTGGACTCGTTACCTGGAGAGTTTTACAGGGGCCAATAAGACTGAACATGGCATGCTTGTGCAGGTTGGGAAAGTACTGAACAAGGGGATAAAAGGGCTTGTTTGTAAAAGTTGGATTTGAGTCTCCTTATCACCTTGAGTCCGTGTCGTGATACGCCACAAATGGCGCCCTCCACGTGGGGCTCAAAAAGCAGCTAGTCGTCGATCTGGTGGCGTGACTCAGCCGAACTACATGCTGAAAGGAAGCAAGGGTGTATGCTGAAAGGAAGCGGATTCAAACCGTGCTGGTTGCCTCTTACACGATGGGGGTAAGCGGCTGAGAACTATGGGGACTGCCTTAAAAAAGAGCAAAGAAATGTTCTAGAAGTTTTTGCTATAATTCTTAAGCATAGGGGAAAAATAGTTGATGAGGAACAATTGAAAGGTATCCTCCTCTGGGCATCAAAAGGCGATCCGTCTATTAATACTACTGATATTTATACCCCGGAGATTTGAGAGAAAATTGGTATTAATTTGTGGGACTGTGCTACAAAAAGTGATAAAGTTGCCACCACTTTATTGCGCCCGCGGTGAGTTATTTCTGAAGCCTTGAAGTTCATGTCGACTCACAAGCACAGGGGCAGAAGTGTCACCTTCGGCTCAGTTACCATCGCCCTCGTTGTCGGACTCTGCCGTGAGATCAAACAATCAGTCTGCTGGTATTGCCCCTGGGGTTCTGCCACCTGATAATTCTGGTGCTGACCTGGATAGTCTTTCTGACCCAGGGCTCATTGATCTGGAAAAGGAGCCTGATTTATATCCCCCAGATCCTTCTGACAAATGGGCAGCTGTAAAGGGAGAAGCAAGATGGGTGGGGGTTGCAGATGTATTGTGTGCTTTCCTGGTGGTGTACGTGTCGGATCAAGACCCGCGGTGGGAAGGTCTCTCGTGTGCTCTTATCAAAGATATCAGGCGAACGGTGACGGACCATGGACTCGGGGCCCCATATACAACTCATTTGATACAGTCTCTCTGTGATACTCATGTATTTATCCCAAACGATCTCAAAACATTGTTTCATTTGATAATGATGGGCATGCAATACACTACGTGGGAGTCGAAAATGAGGCAGCTCGCAGGTGCCTAGGATGCTGAAAGTTTAGCGTTGGGAGCGCGTGACCCACTGCGAGCAGTTACTGCCGATGTATTACTGGGTCAAGCTGATTTTGGCACCAGTGCTGCGCAAGCTAGGATTTGCCAGGCAGGCTTGCAGCAAGTTAAGCAATTGGCACTTCGGGCTTTGAAACCTGTCCGTGAAGCTGGCAAACAGAGGCAGCCTTTTGTCCAAATCAAACGAGAGGCAAACGAGCCGCTTATGAAATTTTTAGACTGACTTAATGAGTCTCTGGATAAACAGATCGATAATGAGAAAGCACGTGAATATATTTTCAAACTACTTGCTATTGAGGACGCTGACCCTGACTGTCAGAAAGTTTTGCGGCCTTTATGAGATCTGAGTATAGATGGTATGTTAAATGCCTGTATGAATGGCGAGTGTAGACAACACGATCTGTCTCTGATTGAGGAAGCATTTGTGGCATTGTTGGTTAAGTCACAGCAGTGCTTTTCGTGAAGGGACTGTCCGAAAGTAAAAGCAAATAACAGAAGGGGAACACCTGGAATCTGCTCGTGCTGTCGTAAAGGGCATCATTATGCAAATCAGGGCCGATCAAAATTTGATGGGGATGGCCAGCCTTTAACTTCACCGGGAAACCCGAAGGGGAGCGCGGTGAGGGGCCGTGCCATGACAACAAATCACCCCTCCAAAGGGTCCCCTTGTGGAGCTGCTGCAGTTTGCGCACCAGCACAAGCGGCAGCACTGGAGCGGACCTGGACACCTCAGGAGAAACAATAATTCAAGATACATCAGTTGTGCTTATTCCAACAGGCACATATGGCCCACTCGGGCACGGAAGGGCAACACTGTTAATTGGACGAACCTCTACAACCATAAGGGGCCTTTTTGTGCTGCCAGGACTCTAAAACTAGGCAGCGAGTTCAGGCTGGGGCAAGGAACCTTTTGGTTTCTAGAGCCAGGCCAGAGGGCTCCTGTGCACGTCAGAGCAGGGCTGTGCAGGGAGGCGATGTTGAGGAGGTAAGGGAAACAGCCCCTGGAGAGGAGGAGCCCAATGGTTCCTGCAGACTTTGAACTTCCATTTGGGGCCCTTGTCCTCCAAAGAGACAAAGGAGCTTCCATGTCTTTAGAAGGCATCGTGCCTGTTGCAGGCGGCAGTGAAAGGGGTGGTGGGTGGGGGACCCTGCAGAGCTCTGTGAAGAGGAGAAAGGCAGACATCAACAAGGCTGAGATGAGGAGAGCTCTGGGTCATTGCAGAGGCAGGGAGCAGCAGGGAGCCGGGCAGGGAGGCATGGGGGGCTCTCCCTAAAGTTGTAGCTGCGGGCACAGCCTTGCCTGTGTGTAGAAGGGGCTGGGCTGGAGGAAAAAGCTTCTTGTTCCCCCATGCTGCAGAATACCATGAGGAAACCCGTGTTCTGAGTCTCTGACTCTCTGTGTACCAGGTTTGCGCCAAGAAACGTGCTGAGGATTCCCAAGGCAGCATCAAATGGTGCCTGAAGCAGTAACTCCTGCCTGGCCCTGCCCTGCACTTCCCCACCATGCTCTACTCCAGGCGCACCCAGCCCAGAGCGCCCCCCTACTCCTCCAGCACTGGAGGAGATCATCCTTTGCTTCTCCTCCCACTTCTTTCCAGGTGCTTTCAGAACCTGCGGCCCAAGTGGTGGAACAGGAGCAAGGACACGGACAGGGAGAAGAAGGTAAGGGCAGGAGCAGGCGCCAGCGCTGCGCCTCTACCCTCTCCCTGCCCCATGCCTGCTTCTCACCTCTCCGATCCCTGCCCCGCAGCAGGCAGCCCTGGCTCAGCCCAGCTCTGGGGGGAAGTTAGACTTGAACGAGGTGCTCACTGACCAAAGGTAAGTGTGATGGCGGCAATGCCGGCCCTGCGTTCAGATCATGCAGTTCCAACCCCCTCTCCAATGGCTGTTATGTCATTGCACTTACGTCCTTGCTGTCCCTTCAGTGATGCCAGATCCGAGTCAAACTTCTCCAGTGAGGACGCATCATCTGGGAACGAGCCGATTTCCCTTGCCTTCGGAGTGCACTCAGCCCTGGCCCAATGGTCCCTCTCCATGAAGGATGCTGCAGGCCCCTCGCTGTTTGTGACCCCCTACAGCGAACATCGTGGACTTCAACAGGGCCAAGTGCTCCAGCCTTGAGAAGAGAAGGCTCCAGAGAGACCTTAGAGCCGCTCCCAGTGCTTGAAGAGATCTGGAGAGGGACTTTTGACAGGGGCCACTGGTGATAGGAGAAGGGGGAGCAGTTAAAACATGATTTGTTTTAACCTGAGTTTAGCCCTGACAGTAGGTTTAGGTTCATCTTTAGGTTTAGATTAGACATGAAGAAGAGTTGACATTAGGTTTAGATTAGACATTAGCTTTAGGTTGGACAAGATTCAATATTAGGTTTGGATTAGACCCGAAGAAGATTTGACCTCAGGTTTAGGTTCGACTTTAGGTTCAGATTAGGCAGAAGAAGACTCAGCTTTAGGTTTAGATTAGACATTAGGTTTAGCTTAGCCATTACAGACCAATAAAACTGTTGTGGTGTTCATTCACCCCCTGTCCAGTGAGTAGATTGGACTTGTGCCTTTTGGAGTCCTGCCCTGTTCTTCAGTGCAAAACCAAGTTGTGCCTGGAGGCCCTATGAGCAATGCACGAGGGTATCAGTGAGACGCTGGGTGCACGCTGCATCCCTGCTCAAATACAGCGTGTTCTGGGGCTGAATAGGGTCCAAGAGCTGCTCTGGCACCCTGCAGCTTTCTGAGGGTGTGAGAGGTTGGAGAAGGAATTTACTCCCTTGAGTTGGAACCCTTTGCCATCCAAACGGAGAAGGAGACTGCCCAGCAGTTCACCGCAGGGTTCGGGTATGACATAGATGCTTCCAAGTGTCACTTGGAAGTGACACTTCTGTTTCCAAGCCAACACATCAGGCCTGAAGCTTTCCCCGCACATGTACGCACGTGTATAAAAGTGTACACACCTGTACACAGGGGTGCGCACACAGGGCAACACTCAACGCACACGCACACACGCGTGCACGGACGCGTGGCAGATGCACACAGACTGCACAAACGTACTGAACGCACATGTACGGCACACGTACGGCACACGTTTCTTGCACACAGGTTTTCCTGCTGTAGATGTGCTGGTCTGTAACACGCCACATGTGGGGCAGAGCGACCAGCTCCAATGGCAGCGGATTGCCCCATGTCACAGTGGGGACGGACGCTCAGAGGCCTGGCGGATGCAACTCCTGCGGCGGGGCCCCATTGTGAGGTGTGAGGTGTCCAGGCTATATCGAGCCAGCAGGGCCAGCACAGCCCCAGAGCCGCTGCTGGTCGCAGACGAGAGCTCCTGGTTTGGATCCCCAGCCTCGAGCCTCGTGCGCTACCGGTCGCGCTCAGTCCCTGCGTCGATATGGCCGTGGTGCTGCTGCTGCTGCTGCTGCTGCTGGGCCTGGCCCCGGGGCTGGCCCGGCCCCTGGAGCCCTGCCCGGGGCCCTGCCACTGCCACAGGCGCCAGCTGGACTGCAGCGGCGTTGCCCTGGCCCGCGTGCCCCCGGCCACCCGCCAACGGCCCTTCTCTGTGCTGTGAGTGCTCCGCAGCTCCGGCACCGCCCCGGGACACCCGGAGAGCGGCTCCAGGGACACGCTGCGTGTGGGGGGCTGATGGGCGGCAGCGCTGGGGCAGCTGCAGGCCAGCCCTGCGGCCACCCCACAGCCCTGGGGCAGGGGAAGGGGTTGTGCTGGGGGTGACGCTGCCAATGGCTTCTCCACAGGGATTTCACTGGGAATGCGCTCGCCCTCATCTCCCCGCAGGCGTGGAAGGGATACCCGTGGACTGAGAAGCTGTGAGTATCCACCAGCGACAGACAAGGCACGGGGGTTCCGGGATCCCCATCCCTCCGCCGGGCTGCCCAGCCGAGGCTGTGACGAGCACCACACCAGTGCTTACATGTGCAGCCAAGGCCGAGCTGCTCCACAAGGATGGGTGTGAATACCAAGAGCTGTTCCCTGGCGAGCAGTGCCCTGGGCTGTGTCCCTCCCGCCCCCCGGGGCCCTCTCTGGGACTGTGGAACCTGTGCTTGGGCTGCAGTCAGTGTCAGCAGCCCGGGAGCAAGCGCCTGCTCCTGCCATGAGTGTGATGAGCATTGGCAGGACCCAGAGAGGTGCTGCAGTGACGCTGCTGCAGGGTTCTTCCCCGCAGCTCCATTGCCCTGAGCCGCAGGTGCCACTGCTCGTGTCCGTCTGTCTCTTGCAGAGTCCTCCAGGACAACAGCCTGCAGGCAGTGAAGAGGCGCTCGCTGGAGGGGCTGCTCCTGCTGAAACACCTGTAGGTACCCCTCTGCCCATGGCGCTGGGCGCAGCCTCCCCCTGTCCTGGCCCTGCTGCCCATCCCGCCCCAGGAAGGGCTTTATTCCTGCGCGGATCCTGGCTGCAGCCAGAGCAGAGCAGGGTCTTGCTGCAGGGGAGGGCTCCGCAGGGACGCACTGCACTCCCATTGCCCCACGTCCAAGCAGGAGGAGGCGGCTGCTGCCCTTTCCCTGCACAGACCCGCACGAGGCCGCCTCCTCCTGGGCGAACCTCGAGCATTCGGCTCCTCTCAGCTCAGAGGCCCCGCAGCTGCCTTGGAGTGAGCTCATGGTGCGGCTTCTCTCCATTGCCCATGGAGAGGAGCAGGCACTTCCCATGCACACACACAATGGGGCTGGGGACCCTGGCTGAGCCGGCCATGAAACGCTCCCCACAAAGCTTCCTCTCTCCTTGTTTGCTGCAGAACAAGCCCACGCAGCGAGTTCAGGCTGGGACAAGGAACCTTTTAGTTTCTAGAGCCAGGCCAGAGGACTCCTGCGCACATCAGAGCAGGGCTGTGCAGGGAGGTGAAGTTTAGGAGCTAAGGGAAACAGCCCCATGTTGGTCACACAGGGAGTTACAGCCTGTCCCGCAGGCCTCACACAAGAGGTGCTGTTGGGGTGTGCATAAAGAACCTGCTCTCTTATCAGAGAGGAAAGTCAGCCCTGAAATACCCCTCCTGGGATCAGAGCCGGGAGAACCTCTCTGAGCTGCAGCCACCCGGCTCAGGAGCGTGAGCTCCGGTTACACACCACTGCAAGTCAGTGCAGAGAGGAAATCCCATGTGAAATGAGAGCTGTGGCACGTCTATGTTGCCTGTGTCAGAGCACCTGAGAGGAACCAGCACAGCAAATGTCACCAGTGTTTTGTCTTCTCCTGTTAACAGGGATTTATCTTACAACAAAATCCAGTCGATCGAGGCGCGTGCTTTTGAGAACCTTCCTTTCCTGGAGACCATGTGAGTTATGGGAGTTTCTTCCTGCTGCGGTTGGTGAAGCCTGTTTGCATTTAGAACCTTCTGGTGCTGGAAAATGCTCCTGTTCTTTTTGGAACAAGGACTCCAATTTCTCCTGCTGAAGCAGCAGCCGAGCTCCGGAGCTCCAGGAGTGGCTGGTGGCCACAGCAGGACAGGGGCCATGGCTTGTGCAAACACAGCCGGAAGAGAATCCGAGTCTTGAGGCTTGCTGTGTCCTGGAGCAGGCGGAGATGCAGCCCACGTGCACTTCATCTCCTCTCCTGGACAGGTTAACAAACAGCAGGAGAGAAAATGGCAGCTTCCTCCCAGTTCCACCTTGGATGTGGCTGTTTCCTACAAATCAGTGCTGCTGCACTCCAGCTTCCTGTGGGTCAGACCCAAGTCATTTCTGTGGTCTCCTGTTTCCCCAGAAACCTGGAGGGAAATCTCATCACCGAGATCCGAAACGACACCTTCCGGGCATGGCACGGGATGCAGTTCCTCCAGACACTGTGAGTATTCCAAAGGCTAAGGGGAGCTCAGAGCTGTGGCACTTGTCCCTGTGTTCTGCTCACCTCTTACCCCAAATAGGCAGCAGCAGCAGCGCTGAATGACAACTCTGTCAGGCCACGGCTTTGCCTGCCTGAGTGCAGGAACAGAGACAAAGCTCATGGAGAGTGGGAATGTCAGAAAATAGGGAAAGTCCTGGTGGAGAGAAGCCACCAGAAGCTGTGAGCTGAGGAGGAAAGAAAGAGAGGTTGTGTTTTCCAGAAGCAGCACTTGTGGGCTTTTGCTCTCTGGGCTGGTGGCAGTCAGGACCTAATGTACGTTGTGAATCTGTCCATCAGCATCTGCGCCGGCCTGGAGCCTTCACCCCACGCCCTTTCTCTACACACGTAGCACGGAGCCCCTGCTGCCGCTCTCATCCTGGAACCCCCACTCACATAGGGTGTTGGTTCATTTCAGGGTCCTGAGCCATAACCCCCTGTCTGTTATCGAGGACACGTGGTTCTTCAAGCTGCCTTCAGTCACTCACCTGTAAGTACAGACTCCTTATTAACAGCTTACCATGGATCTTTCATTGTGTCTAGGGGGGCCCCGTGGTCAGGAAAGCAGAGATCCAGCAGCAAATCCCACCCTTGTCCAATCCTTCTCCTGCTGGAGGCAGAGGCAGAGCTAGGCCAAGGCTGAGCCGTTCTGGTGTGTCCCGGCTGCCAAGCCAGCAGGGAGCTGGGACACGGACTTGAACTTGTCTGCATCTGTCTCCCGTGGGATCCGCAGGGTCCCTCCAGGTTCAGACCCGTGGGTGGGAGCAGGGCACAGCAGGAAGAAGAGAGGGGCTTCCATCGTTTCTCCTGGATTAGGTAGCAGCGGATCCCCTGCGACCAGCACCGCAAGCAGCAGGGACTGGGCCTGTTCCGGAGCAGAGGCTGGTGCCGCCACCTCCAATGTAACGCGTGTCTTGAAACCCTTGCAGGGACCTGGGTGCCACACGAGTGACTCGGCAGACGCTGCTCATGCTGCTCCTGAGAACATCCCGCTTGGAAACACTGTGAGTGTGCAGGGGCCGGCTCCCACCTCCAGCAGATCCCAACTGCTGGGACAAGGGGTCTGCGTGGGGAACGAACCCACCACCACAAACTCTCCATTGGGACACTGGGGGGGAAGGGAAGTTTCCCGGAGCCGCAGCAGAGACCGAAGCAGACCCCTGACGCGTTTCTGTGCGCAGCCTGGGTTGGAGTCGCTGCCCTGGGTCGTGATGCTGAGTGTTTGTCCACAACCTCTGTTCTTTAGCAAGCTGTCCAACGACACGGCCTGCTGCCTCTGCCAGCACAAGCACAGCACCGAGACCCCGTGCAGGACCCTCAGCTTCGACTGCGCGAGCGTGTGCAGCACCAGTGCTCCCCGCTGCGGTAACTGCCCCACAGCCCTGCCCGGGCCCCCAGCTGTAGCGAGCCCTCTGAGCCTGTGTCTGGCAGAAAGCTTCTTGTCCCTGATGTGCTCTCGGTGTGTTACAGCTCCCCTGGCAGACACAACAGGGCTCCTAACGGGACCGGTGCCACCCAGGAAAGGGAACAGCAGCTCCGTGTTGAATCTCCAGCCTAAGGAGCCTTCAGCCCGGGAGCAGAGAATCGTCACGCTCGCGGTTGTCCTGAGCCGGAGCAGCCCCGATGCATCAGCACCTTCCCCTCAGCAGCTCTCGAGGCAGGAGGGCAATACTGCCAAGGAGCTGACGCTGATGCTGCAGAGCATTCAGCACAGGGGCTGGAGCAGCTCAATTGACACCAGGAGGTTCTATTATCTAGCAGAGGGTCTTGTGGCACAGCTGAAGAACAAGCTGTACAAGGCCATGAGCATCCTGACTGTGAAAAGCCCCAGTACAGCCCAGCCAGCACAGGGGGACAAGGGGCAGGAGGTGCCAGCAAGGGAGGGAGGAAGAGCCATAAGCTGGGAGCAACAGGAGCCTGCCTTAGGCTTGACCCGGGCAGAGTCCACCCTCTGGGAAGCAGTCCGGAGGATGAACCTCAGTGACATCCTCCCAGTCTCCAGCAACCAGAGAGCACCCACCCCTCCTGCAGCACAGCTCCCTACACAATACCCAGCAGAGGGCTCGTATATTGCCCGGTCTGGCGAGAGTCAGGATCCTTCCAACGCCATGGAGGAGACCACCACGACCGACAGGATGGAGGATGAGGATGGTGCAGAAGATGAGGAGGAAGCACCATCCCCGACACAGGACGCTGCTGGGACAGATGAGGAGCAGAAGCAGCAGGACAGTGATGGGATAGTGGGCGGTGAGGTTGTAGAAGAGGAGCCCGCAGCAGCAGAGGGTAGAGCAGAGCAGAGACGGAGCGCTATCCAGCATTTCTTCTATGCTCTGCTGGCTAACAACAGCCCCCCTGCTGCCAGCAGCGTGCCAGAGGACACGGCTACAGCAGAGCGTTCCTCTTGGGGCGGGAGCCCACCCACCTCCCCTGCAGGCACCACAACACACGAGCAGCACAAGGAGCAGAAACCCCTCGACTCAACAGTACCGGGCAGCTCCAGCAGCCCGGGCAGTGCGGCCACGCGAGGAGCCCTCTTTGACACCCTGCTCAGCCGCCACCTGCACTCGCTGGTGCCAGACCGAGCCCTGCGCAGGTTCATGGCACACGTGGCTCGAGCCCTGCGTGGGGACTGTGGCTTGCCCCAGCTCCAGCCGGCCTGCGCCAAGATGGTCTCGAGGACGGGGCTGCTCCTGAAGCTGCTGAGCGAGAAGCAGCGCAACCCAGAGCCCTCTGACCTCCTGGAGCAGTGTATGCGGGAGGAAGATGCCGGCAGCTCTCTGCTCCATGCCCAGGTCCAGGCCAGGGAGATGGACATTGAATCTGCAGAGACGGTAGGAAACAGTGGGGCACGGCTGCGTGTGTGTGTCTGGGCAGTGGGGCATGGAAGGGGCCTCTCACCTGGCCTCACCTCGCTTCCCCTCCCATCCCCTTCCCTCCTCTCCTTTCCCTCTCCCTCCCCTTTCACCTCCCCCTTCCTCTTCCCCTCCCCCTCCTCTTCCCCCTCTACCTCTCGCCCTCCCTCTCCCTTCCCCTCTCCCTCTCCCTCTTCCCTTCGCCTCTCCCTCTTTCTCTCTTTCTCTCTCTCCCTCCTCCTCTCTCTCTCCCTCTCCCGGTCCCCCTCCTCTCTCCCTCTCTCTCTCCCTTTCCCTCTCCTCTCCACCCTGATATACTCTCCTTATCTCCCAGGAGATGGCCAACCGCACCTCTGGCCACAACCGCCTGCTGGTGCTTTCGCTGATCACCTTCTTCACCCTCATCACATCTATTGCTCTCCTGGCGCTGTGCTGCTTCAAGGTGAGCCAAGGACTTGTTTGGCGGAGCACTGCCAGCCAAGCCCCGGCCCTGGAGCACACAGGGGCAGCGGGTGCTCCCACAGTGCTCATGGGCACCTGGTGCTGCTGCGGATGCCTGTGGATGTGCTGCCCTGGCTCCTGCCAGGGTCTGTCCCCAGCTCTGCTGTGCAGCTTCCCAGCAGCTCCTTCCTTGAGGGGGGTTGCGGCTCCCTCTCATCACCTCCTCTGCCATCAGCCCTTCCCGGGCTCTATCCCACAATCCCTCACCCCAAGCATCCCCTCCCCAGCTCCTGTCCTGGCCTTGCTCTGCTGCAGCACCCGCTGCTTCCAGCCGTGCAGCAATGCACCTGCTCCCTGCCCTCAGCCAATACCCAGCCCTTCCGCATGGTGCCATGGCTCCGGTGGGTCGGGGCTGTGCCCGGGCACAGGGGAGGGGCAAATGGTTCCTGCGGACTTTGAACCTCCATTTGGGGCCCTTGTCCTCCAAAGAGACAAAGGAGCTTCCATGTCTTTAGAAGGCATCGTGTGTGTTGCAGGCAGCAGTGGAACGGGTGGTGGGTGGGGGACCCTGCAGAGCTCTGTGCAGAGGAGAAAGGCAGACATCAACAAGGCTGAGATGAGGAGAGCTCTGGGTCATTGCAGAGGCAGGGAGCAGCAGGGAGCCGGGCAGGGAGGCATGGGGGGCTCTTCCTAAAGGCATGGCTGCTGGAACAGCCTTGCACGTGTGTAGAAGGGGCTGGGCTGGAGGAAAAACCTTCCAGCTCCCCCGTGCTGCAGTGCTCCATGAGGAAACCCCTGCGTTCTGAGTCACTGTCTCTCCGTCACCAGATCTACGCCAAGAAACGTGCCGAGAATTCCAAAGGAAGCAGCAGAGGGTGCCTGAAGCGGTAACTCCTGCCCTGCCCCAACAGGCTCTGCTCCAGCAGCGCCCAATCCTGCCCAGAGCCCCCCAACTCCTCCAGCACCAGAGGAGTTCATCCTTCGCTTCTCTTCCTTCTCCTCCCACTTCTTTCCAGGTGCTTTCAGAAGCTGCGGCCCAAGCGGTGGAGCAGGAACAAGGACACGGACAGGGATGAGGATGAGGTAAGGAAAAAAGCAGATGCCAGCTCTGCCCCTCTGCCCGCTCCCTGCCCTGTGCCTACTTCTCACCTCTCCAATCCCTGGAGCTCTGTGTAGAGGAGAAAGGCAGACATCAACAAGGCTGAGATGAGGAGAGCTCTGGGTCATTCCAGAAGCAGGGAGCAGTGGGGAGCTGGGCAGGGATGCATGGGGGGCTCTCCCTAAAGTCGAAGCTGTGGGCACAGCCTTGCATGTGTGTAGAAGGGGCTGGGCTGGAGGAAAAACCTTCTTGTTCCCCCATGCTGCAGAATTCCATGTGGAAATCTCCATGTTCCAAGTCTCTGTCTCTCCGTCAGCAGGTCTGCACCAAGAAACGTGCCGAGGATTCCCAAGGCAGCATCGAATGGTGCCTGAAGCGGTAACTCCTGCCTGGCCCTGCCCTGCACTTCCCCACCATGCTCTGCTCCAGGCGCACCCAGCCCAGCCCAGAGCAACCCCCTATTCCTCCAGCACTGGAGGAGTTCATCCTTTGCTTCTCTTCCATCTCTTCCCACTTCTTTCCAGGTGCTTTCAGAACCCGCAGCCCAAATGCTGGAGCAGGAGCAAGAACACGGACAGGGAGAAGAAGGTAAGGGCAGGAGCAGGCGCCAGCGCTGCCCCTCTACCCTCTCCCTGCCCCATGCCTGCTTCTCACCTCTCCAATCCCTGCCCCGCAGCAGGCAGCCCTGGCTCAGCCCAGCTCTGGTGAGGAGTCAGACTTGAACGAGGTGCTCACTGACCAAAGGTAAGTGTGATGGCGGCAATGCCGGCCCTGCGTTCAGATCATGCAGTTCCAACCCCCTCTCCAATGGCTGTTATGTCATTGCTCTTACGTCCTTGCTGTCCCTTCAGTGATGCCCGATCCGAGTCAAACTTCTCCAGTGAGGACGTCATCATCTGGGAACGAGCCGAATTTCTTTGTCTTCAGATTGACTCAGCCCTGGCCCAATAGTCCCTCTCCATGAAGGATGCTGCAGGCCCCTCGCTGCTTCTGACCCCCTACAGCGAACATTGTGGACTTCAACAGGGCCAAGTGCTTCAGCCTTGAGAAGAGAAGCTCCAGAGAGACCTTAGAGCCGCTCCCAGTGCCTGAAGAGATCTGGAGAGGGACTTTATACAGGGGCCTCTGGTGATAGAAGGGGGAGCAGTTTAAACATGACTCGTTTTAAGCTGAGTTTAGCTTTGACTTTAGTTTTAGGTTCAACTTATTATCACATCACAGACTTGCAACACACTGTTCTCTAAGTGAGGATAAAGTATTTGAACCCCATGTTTTCCAAACACTTGCTTTTCTTTATGCACAAAGAAGTCATGGATGGCACCCTTTTATTAATATTACCTTAGCTGTGTGGATATATAATAACTCAGTCTCTCGTATAGTTGCTTTCCGCCCCATATTAATGGTTTCTCGATTCATGACTTTCCCCACCATATTTTGTAACAAACTGTCACTTCTCTATTTCCTTTTACACACGAATCAGTCTGGTCTATCACAATACAAAGGAGGAGGAAGGAAAAGGGGAAGGCCCCGTGGGGATTATGGGGTGTTGTGCCCCCCCCCCCCCCCCCGTCGTGGTGGTGTTGGCGTGAGCTGTGCGTGTCTGTGATTAAACTGTGACAGAGAGAACCCCCCCGTTACTGACCCCCCAGCAGCCAAATGGGACCTGGGTACCCAAAAATGGGACCGGGGTACCCCAAAATGGTTCCCCCGCGCCCAAACGCGGGTGCCCCCCCCCCCCCCAACCCATGCCCAGAGGCGGTTGCTCCATGAGGTGAGGTCCCGCTGCGCCCCTCCAGGGCTGCTCCGTGCGCATGCGCCGGAGCCCGGACTACAACTCCCAGCGTGCCCTGCGCGGGGGAGCCGCGCGCTGATTGGCTGAGCCGGGGGCAGGACCGGAGCTGGCGGCGGAGCGGGAGCGGGGCCATGGTGAGGGCCGGGAGCGGGGCTGGGGCTGTGCGGCCCCCGAGGCTCGGGGCAGCGGGGCCGGGCGCTCCCGCGGTGCTCCCCGACCTGCTCGAGGTGGCGGAGCATGGCCCACACCTCCTGCACCGGGCGGGCGAGCGGCTCGGGGCTGTCGGAGCCCTCGGCCCTGTCGGCGTCTCCGGTCCAGGGCCGCATGGGGGGGCATGGGGGCATGGGGACACAGGGATCAGAGCTGAGCTGAAGCAGTGACAGTGAGGTGTGAGGGAAGGAGCAGCTTGGGGCTGTTCGGTCAGCAAAAAGGGATGAGAGAGGGCGGGGTCAGTAAGGAAATGAGAGATGGGTCAGGAAAGACACAAGTGAGGCAGAACTACATTTTAAGGCTTTACAGAAATCCATATGTTTCCAAGCACTGGATTCTGAAGTTTGATTTCGGTGTCATTTAATCAATGTCCCATTTAATTTTTCTATTTAATCAATAGGAAATCAGCTGCTCGTGACTTTAGCAAGCCAGTGGTAACTGAGGCCTAAGAATTATTCCAGTCAGGCTTCAATTCCCTGAACTTCAAATGTTTCTTTATCAGAAGTTCAGGACAAGTTTCCGTCCCTTTGGCTGCACCAGCTCCATTCCAGATGCCCCAACAGGCCTTACTTGAGCAAAGTTCCATTCCGAGAAAGAGGGCAGGTTCCCTCTTGACCCTGTTTCATTTCTAACCCTACAACATGAAAGCACGTGAGGAAGCTTGCTCAGAGCAGCCAGGGCCATGGGCAGAGGGGAATAATCTATGTTAGGGCAGGCAAAAGCCCTTCAGGAAACAGGCCAAGTTGATCTTCCCAGCCCCAGTCCCAGAGGGGCACCACTCGTTACTGGTCTCCAGCTGGACATTGAGCCACTGACCACAACTCTTTGCGTGCGGCCGTCCGGCCAGTTCTTTATCTGCTGAGTGGTCCGCCTATCAAATTGATGTCTCTCCAACTTAGAGACACATATATTGTGTGGGACAATGTGGAATGCTTTGCACAACTCCAGGTAGACGACATCAGCTGCTTTGCCCCTGTCCATCAGTTCTGTAGCCCCATCGTAGAAGGCCACCAAATTGGTCAGGCAGGATTTCCCCTTAGTGAAGCCATGCTGGCTGTCACCAAGCACCTTGTTGTTTTTCATGTGCCTCAGCATGCCTTCCAGGAGAATCCGCTCCAAGATTTTGCCAGGCACAGAGGTGAGGCTGACTGGTCTGTAGTTCCCCGGCTCATCCATTTTCCCCTTCTTGCAAATGGGGGTTATATTTCCCTTTTTCCAGTCGTCGGGAACTTCTCCTGACTGCCATGGTTTTTCAAATATGATGGACAGTGGCTTAGCAACTTCATTTGCCAGCTCCTTCAGGACCCGCAGATGGATTTCATCAGGTCCCATGGACTTGTGTAAGTTCAGGTCCCAACGATGGTCTCGAACCAGATCCTCTCCTACAGTGGGCCCAGGGTCTTCATTCTCACTGTCCGTGTGTCTGCCTTCCAAGACTTGAGTGGTGTGGTCAGAGCATTTGCCGGTGAAGACTGAGGCAAAGAAGTCGTTAAGAACCTCAGCCTTCTCCAAATCCAGGCTAGCCAGTTCTCCTGAGAGCGTCCGGAGGGGGCCCACATTGTCCCTAGTCTGTCTTTTATTTGCAATGTACCTATAGAATCCCTTCCTGTTATCCTTAACATCCCTCGCCATGTTTAATTCTAAGTGGGCCTTAGCTTTCCTAACCTGGTCCCCAGCTTCCCGGACAACATCCCTTTATTCTTCCCAGGCCGCCTGTCCTTGCTTCCACCCTTTATAAACCTCTTTTTTCCTTCAAATTTTCCTCAGCAGCTCCTTATCCATCCAAGGAGGTCTCCTGGCCCTCCTGCAGCACTTCCTTCTAGTAGGGATGTATCGCTCCTGAGCTTGCAGCAGGTGATCCTTGAATATCAACCAACAGTCTTGGGGCTCCCTGCCCTCTAGGGCTATATCCCATGGAACCTTACTGAGCAGGTTCCTGAAGAGGAAAAAGTCTGCTCTCTTGAAGTCCAAGGCAGTGAGCTTGCTGCACACTCTTCTCACTGTCCTGAGGATCTCGAATTCGACCGTCTCATGATCGCTGCAATCAAGGCTGCCCTGGAGCATCACGTTTCCAACCAGCCCTTCCCTGTTGGTGAGGACGAGGTCAGGTATGGCACCTCTCCTTGTCGGCTCCTCTGTTACTTGCAGAAGGAAGTTGTCTTCCACATAACGGAGGAACTTCCTGGATTGCTTGTGCCGGGCCGTACCATCCCTCCAACAGATATCAGGGTGGTTGAAGTGCCCCATGAGAACAAGGGCCTGCGAGCGTGAGGCTGTTCCTATCTGTCTATAGAGCACTTCATCCACCGAGTCCTCTTGGTCAGGGAGTCCGTAACAGATCCTCACAATAATGTCTCCTATTGCTGTTCTCCCTTTAACCCTGACCCACAAACTCTCTGTGGACTGCTCACCTGTCCCCAGACAAAATGCTGGTCTTAGTCTTAGAATGCTGGTCTTCCTGTAAGAATCCTGGTCTTGGTCTCAGAATGCTGGTCTTGGTGTCGGGAGGCTCTCTTGGTCTTAGAATGCTTGTCTTGCTCTTAGAATACTGACCTAACTCTTAATGTGCTGGTCTTAGTCTTCGAATGCTGGTCTTGTTGTTAGAAGGCTGGTCTTGCTCATATAATTCTGGTCTTAGTCTCAAACTACTGGTCATAGTCTCAGAATGCTGGACTTTCCCACAGAATGGTGGTTTTAGTCTTAGAGTACTGGTCTTGCTGTTAGAATGCTGATCTTGGTCTTAGAATGCTGGTCTTAGTCACAGAATGCTGGTTTTTCTGTTACAAGATAGATTTTAAGCTTAGAATACTGGTGTTGGTGTTAGAATGCTGATCTTGGTCTTAGAATAATGAATTTGGTCTTAGAATGCTGGTCTTAGTCTCAGAATGCTGGCTTTAGTCTCAGGATGTTGGTTGAAGTCTTAAACACTAGTCTTGGTATTAGAAGGCTGGTGTTAGTCTCCGAATGCTGGCCTTGGTCTTAGAATGCTGGTATTAGTCTTAGAATGCTGATCTTTGACTCAGAATGCTAGTCTTTGTTTCAAAATGCTGGTCTTAGTCTTAGAATGCTGGTCTTACTCTCAGTATGGCAGTCTCTCTCAAAATGCTGGTCAGTCACAGACTGCTGGTCTTAGTCGCAGAATGTTGATCTTCATCACAGAATGCTTGTCTTGGTGCTGGAATGCTGATCTTGGTCTTAGAATGGTGGTATTTGTCTCAGAATGCTGGTCTTAGGCTCAGAATGCTGGTTTTAGCCTCAGAATGGTGGTCTTAGTCTAAGAATGCTGGCATTAGTCTCAGAATTTCGGTTGGAGCCTTAGATACTAGTCTTGGTATGAGAAGGCTGGTGTTAGTCTCCGAATGCTGCACTTGGTCATAAAATGCTAGGTTTAGCCTCAGAATGGTGGTCTTAGTCTTAGAACGCTAGTCTTGGTGTTAGAAGCCTCTTCTTAGTATTAGAATGCTTGTCTTAGTTTCAGAAGGCCGTTTTTAGACTCAGAATGCTGGTTTTAGTCTCAGAATGGTGGTGTTTGTCTCAGAATGCTGGTCTTAGTCTTAGAATGTTGATCTTTGACTCAGAATGCTAGTCCTTATTTCAAAATGCTGGTTTTAGTCGCAGAATGGTAGTCTGTCTCAAAATGCTGGTCAGTCTCAGACTGCTGGTCTTAGTCACAGAATGGTGATCTTCTTCACAGAATGCTCGTCTGGGTGTTAGAATGCTGATCTTGGTCTTAGAATGCTCATGCTAGTTTCAAAATACTGGTCTTAGTCTCATAATGCTGGTTTTAGTGTCAAAATAGTGGTCTTGGTGTTAGAAGACGGATTGGAGTCTTAGAATCCTGGTCTTGGCGTTAGAATGCTGATCTTGGTCTTCGAATGATAATGTTGATCTTAGAATGCCAGTCTTCGTCTCAGAATGGTAGTTTTTCTCTCAGAATGCTGGTCTGAGCCTTATATGCTAGTCTTGGTGTTAGAAGGCTGGTCTTGGTGTTAGAATGCTGGTCTTTGTCTTAGAAGGCTAGTCTCGGTTTAAGAAGGTTGATGTCAGCGTAAGAATTCTTGTATTAGTCTCAGAATGCTGGTCTTAGTCTCAAAATGCTGGACAGTGTCAGAATGCTGGTCTAATTAGCTGTATGGTAGTCTTTGTCCGAAAATGCTGGTCATTCTCCAAATGCTGGTTTTAGTCTCAGAATGGTGGTCTTAGTCACAGAATGCTAGTCTTGGTGTTAGAAGGTTGCTGTTAGCCTTAGAATGCTGGTCTAGTGTCAGAATGCTGGTCTTTGTGTTAGAAAGCTGGCCTTGGTCTTCGAATGATGATTTTGGTCTTAGAATGCTGGTCTTAGTTTCAGAATAGTGGTTTTAGCCTCAGAATGTTGGTCCGAGTCTTAGATACTAGCTTTGGTGTTAGAAGGCTGGTGTTACTCTTAAAATGCTGGTCTTGGTCTTAGAGTGCTGGTCTTAGTCTTAGAATGCTGATCTTGATCTTAGAATGTTGGCCTTAGTCTTAGTATGCTGGTCATAGTCTTGGAATGCTGGTGTTGGACTTCAAATGCTGGCCTTGGTTTTAGAATTTTGGTCTTAGCCTTAAAATGCTGGTCTTTGAATTCTGGTCTTTGAATGCTGGTCGTAGGCTCAGAATGCTGGTCTTGGTCTTAGAATGATGATTTTAGTCTTAAAATTTCTGCCCTTAGTCCCAGGTTGCTGGTCTTCATCTCAGAATCCTGGTCTTGGTCTCAGAATGCTGGTCTTGGTGTTAGGAGGCTCTCTTGGTCTTAGGATGCTTGTCTTGGTCTTAGAATTCTGATCTTTGTCTTCAAGTGCTGGTTTTAGTTTCAGGATGCTGGTCTTGTTCTTAGAAGGCTGGTCTTGCTCTCAGAATTCTCTTCTTAGTCTCAGAAGGCTGGCCTTAGTCTCAGAATGCTGGTCTTTATTTCGGAATGCTGGTCTTAGTCTTAAAATGGTGGTACTTTTCTCCAAATATTGGCCTTGCTCACAGAATGCAGGTCTTACACTCAGTATGGTAGTCTGTCTCAAAATGCTGGTCAGTCTCAGACTGCTGGTCTTAGTCTCGGAACGGAGGTTTTAGTCACAGACTGCTGGTTTTTTTGTGACAAGACGGATTTTAGTCTTAGAATGCTGATCTTGGTGTTAGAATGATGATCTTGATCTTAGAATGCTGAACTTAGTCTCAGAATGCTGGTCTTAGTCTAAGAATGCTGGCATTCGTCTCAGAATATTGGTTGGAGTCTTAGATACTAGTCTTAGTATTAGAAGGCTGGTGTTAGTCTCCGAATGCTGGTCTTGGTCATAAAATGCTGGGTTTAGCCTCAGAATGGTGGTCTTAGTCTTAGAATGCAAGTCTTGGTGTTAGAAGCCTCTTCTTAGTATTAGAATATTTTTCTTAGTTTCAGAAGGCTGTTTTTAGTCTCCAAATGCTGGTTTTAGTATCAGAATTGTGGTCTTAGTCTCAGAATGCTGGTTTTAGTCTCAGAATGGTGGTAGTTGTCTCAGAAGGCTGATCTTGGTCTTAGAATGGTGGTGTTTGTCTCAGAATGCTGGTCTTGATCTTAGAATGCTGGTCTTACTCTCTGAATGGTAGTCTGTCTCAAAATGCTGGTCAGTCTCAGACTGGTGGTCTTAGTCGCCGAATGGTGATCTTTGTCACAGAATGCTGGTCTTGGTGTTAGAATGCTGATCTTGGTCTTAGAATGCTCATGCTAGTTATAAAATACTGGTCGTAGTCTCTGAATGTTGGGTTGAGTCTCAGAATAGTGTTCTTAGTCTTAGAACGCTGTTCTTGGTGTTAGAAGTCTCTTTTTAGACATAGAATGCTGGTCTTAGTTTCAGAATGGTAGTTTTGTCTCAATGCTGGTCATAATCTCAGAATGTTGGTTTTAGTCTCAAAAAGGTGGTCTTGGTGTTAGAAGATGGGTTGGAGTCTCAGAATCCTGCTCTTGGTGTTAGAATGCTGGTCTTGGTCTCCGAATGATGATCTTGATCTTAGAATGCTGGTCTTCGTCTCAGAATGGTAGTTTTTGTCTCAGAATGCTGGTCAGAGCCTTATATACTAGTCTTGGTGTTAGAAGGCAGGTCTTGGTGTTAGATTGCTGATCTTAGTCTTAGAATGCTGGTCTTACTCTCAGAACGGTAGTCTGTCTCAAAATGCTGGTTAGTCTCGGACTGCTGGTCTTAGTCGCAGAAAGGTGATCTTCAGTGCTGAATGTTGGTCTTGGTGTTAGAATGCTCATCTTGGTCTTCGATTGCTCATCTGAGTTTCAAAATACTTGTCTTAGTCTCAGAATGCTGGTTTTAGACTCCGACTGCTTGTATTAGTTTCAGAATTCTCGTTTTAGTCCCAGAATGTTGGTCCGAGTCTTAGATACTTGTTTTGGCATCAGAAGGCTGGTGTCTTAGAATACTTGTCTTAGAATTCTGATCTTAGTCTTAGAATGCTGATATTAGTCTGAGAATGCTGGTCGTAATCTTGGAATGCTGTCTTGGTCTTGGAATGCTGGTCTTGGTTTAAGAATTTTGGTTTTAGTCTTTGAATGCTGCCCTAAGTCTTAGAATGCTGATCTTAGACTTAGAATGTTGGTCTAACACTTAGAATGCTGATCATAGTCTTAGAAGTCTGATCTTAGTCTTGTAATGGTGGTCTTAGTATTGGTATGCTGGTCTTGGTCTTAAAATGCTATACTTGGTTTTAGCATTTTGCTCTTGGCCTTAGAATGATGGTCTTTGACTGCTGGTCGTAGGCTCAGAATGCTGATCTTGGTCTTAGAAAGATGATTTTGGTCTTAGAATGCTGGTCTTAGTCCCAGAATGCTGGTCTTCATCTCAGAATCCTTTTCTTGGTCTCACAATAGTGGTCATAGTGTTAGAAGGTTGACGTTAGCCTTAGAATGCTGGTCTTAGTCACAGATTGCAGGTCTTAGTCACAGAATGCTGGTCTTAGTGTTAGAAAGCTGATCGTGGTCTTAGAATGATGATTTTGGTCATCGAATTCTGGTCTTAGTTCCAGAATGCTGGTTTTAGCCTCAGAATGTTGTTCCGAAAGATAGATACTAGTTTTGGTGTTAGAAGGCTGGTGTTACTCTTAGAATGCTGGTCTTCACCTTAGAATGCTCTTCTTTGCCTTAGAATGCTGATCTTGGTCTTAGAATGCTGGTCATAGTCTTGGAAAGCTGTCTTGGTCTTAGAATGCTGGTTTTGTTTTTAGAATTTTGATTTTTCTCTTCGATTGCTGGTCTAACTCTTAGAAAGCTGTTCTTTGTCTTAGACGGCTGATCTTAGTTTTGGAATGGTGGTCCTAGTCTTGGAATGCTGGTCTTGAATTTAAATACTGGCCTTGGTTTATGAATTTGGTCTTAGCCTTAGAATGCTGGTCTTTGAATGCTGGTCTTACTCTCAGAATGCTGATCTTGATCTTAGAATGATGAATTTGGCCTTAGAATGCTGATTTTAGTCCCAGAATGCTGGTCTTCATCTCAGAATCTTGGTCGTGGTCTCCAAATGCTGTTCATGGTGTTAGAAGTTTGATGTTAGTTGATGTTAGCCTTAGAATGCTGGTCTTAGTTTCAGAATGCTGATTTTAGCCTCAGAAAGTTGGTCCGAGTGTTAGGTACTAGTTTTGGTGTTAGAAGGCATGTGTTAGTCTCCGAATGCTGATCTTTGTCTTAGACTGCTGGTGTTAGTCTTAAAATGGTGGTCTTGGGTTTAGTATTTTGGTTTTACTCTTAGAATGCTGGTCTTAGTCTTAGAAGGCTGATCTGACTTTTGCAGTGGTGGTCTTAGTCTTGGAATGCTGGTCTTGGTCTTAGAATGCTGGCCTTGGTTTTAGAATTTTGATCTTAGGCTTAGAATGCTGGTCTTTGAATGCTGGTCTTACTGTGAGAATGCCGATCTTGGTGTTATAATGATGAATGTGGCCTTTGAATGCTGATCTTATTCCCAGAATGCTCGTCTTCGGCTCAGAAAACTGGTCTTGGTTTCAGAATGCTGGTCATGGTGTTAGCTGACGGATTTTAGTCTTTGAATTCTGGTCTTGGTGTCAGAATAATGATCTTGGTCTTAGAATGCTGGTGTTAGTGTCAAAATTCTGGTCTTAATCTCAGAATGCTGGTTTTAGTCTCAGTATGGTGATATTTGTCTCAGAATGCTGATCTTGGTCTTAGAATGGTGGTATTTGTCTCAGAATGCTGGTCTTAGTCTGAAATGGTGGTATTTTTCTCAGAATGTTGGTCTTGGTCTCAAAATGTTGGTCTTAGTCTTATAATGCTGATCTTTGTCTCAGTATTGGAGATTTTGTCTGAAAATGCTGGTCTTAGTCTCAGAATGGTGGTCTTAGTCGCAGAATGCTGTTTTTTTTGTGACAAGACGGATTTGAGTCTTAGAATTCTGGTCTTGGTGTTAGAATGCTGATGTTGGTCTTTGAATTGTGATCTTGGTCTTAGAATGCTGAACTTAGTCTCAGAATGCTGGTCTTAGTCTCTGAATGCTGGCTTTAGTATCAGAATATTGGTTGGAGTCTTAGATACTAGTCTTGGTGTTAGAAGCCTGGTGTTAGTCTTAGAATGCTGGTCTTTGTTGTAGAATGCTGGTCTTAGTCTTATAATTCTGGTCTTAGTGTCAGAATGCTGGTTTTAACCTCAGAATGGTGGTCTTAGTCTTTGAGTGCTAGTCTTGGTGTTAGAAGTCTCTTCTTAGTCTTAGAATGCTGGTCTTAGTTTCAGAATGCTGGTTTTAGTCTCAGAATGCTGGTTTTAGTCTCAGCATGGTCCGGACATAACGATCACCTGGATAAGATGAGCAGTCAGGAACGGGTCTATGGGGGGAAATATTACTAAGGAAGAAGCCTCCGTTTTACGGATGTTTTCAGTCCTTCTTAAGAAGAAGGGAGCAGCCTTTAAAGAGACAGACTCAATGTTAATGTCGAAATGGTTGCAGACACATTACCCAGAGATTAATGAGTCCACTGTATTTGAGGTCTCTTTGTGGGATGGTGCAGGAGTTAAATTGTGGGACGCGGCCACAAAAGGCAATGATACTGCGAAAAATTTGTTAGTCATTTGGATAACTATTTTAGGAACGCTAAAGTCAAAAAATGAGATAGTGGAGCCCAGTGCCCCCCCTCGCCCCCACAGCACCCCCCCTTCCCCCCCCCCAGAACCTCCTCCGGTCGCTGCCATGGCTGCGAAGACTGAGGGCGGGGATGAAGATGATCCTTTTGACCCGGGCCCTGTTAATCCCAAGAAAGAGCCTACTCTCAGATCACCTGAAACCTGCGGGAGGAAATGTTTGAATTGCACTTGATAACGCTGAAACTCTGGAACACGTTAATGAGGAACCTGTGCACTTTCATCAGACTGCTGTTGCTGCTCCTGAAGTTCTGACGCCTGATAATTCTGATGCTGACCTGGATAGTCCTTTTGACCCGGGGCCTGTTGATCTGGAAAAGGAGCCTGATTTATATCGCCCAGATCCTCATGATAAATGGGCAGCTCTAAAGGGAGAAGCGAGATGGGTGAGGGATGCAGATGTATTGTGTGCTTTCCTGGCGGTGTATGTGCCGGATCGAGACCCGTGGTGGGAAGGTCTCTTGTATGCTCTTATCAAAGATATCAAGCCAACAGTGACAGACCATAGACTTGGGACCCCATATATAACTCATTTGATACAGTCACTCTGTGATACTCATGTACTAGACGATGGCAAATACAAGTATTTCCATGTTTCTACCAACCCTTGCAGACCTTTATAGATACTGCTGGCCATTTCTTGCAATGTAGGCCGGCCACCTGCGTCGGCATGAGTGTGCATTTTGGTCAGTATAAAAGCCCAAGCCTCATGCGATGTGGGGGAGGCAGAGCCTCCGTGGGGACGCCCGCTAAGGTTGAGCCTGCCATGGGTTGAGCAGCAGCAGTCATTTTTCTGCTGCTTGGTAGCTGGTGCAGCGCTGTGTTTCTGATTTTGGGCCTGGGAGCAGCGCTAATAACAGCGTGGTAATGTTTTGGTCTGACCAAGGACTTTCTGAGTCTCATGCTCTGCCAGGGTGGAGGGGAAGCCGGGAGGGAGCAGATAGGACACATGACCCAAACTGACCAAAGAGGTTATTCCATACCACAGCCCGTCCTGTCCAGGATGTAAAGCAGAGAGCAGAGACCCGGAAGGGTGGGGGTGCACTGCGTGGTCGGGCTTGGTATTAGGTGGTGAAAATTGTATTCTTTCCTTGTATTTGCCTTGTCATTATTATTATTAGTGGTAGCAGTAGTGGTCTTGCGTTATACTTTAGTTACTAAACTGTTCTTATCTCAACCTGTAGGAGTTGCATTCTTTTCGATTCTCCTTCCCATCCACCCAGGAGCGGGAGGAAGAAAGAGGGGGGAGTGAGTGAGTGAGAGAACAGGCTGCATGATTTACAGCTTAAACCACGACAGTTCTTTTTGGCGCCCAACGTGGGGCATGAAGGGTTGAGGTAACGACAGGATTAATAGCCACTTGTCACAATGCTGGTTTATTGGCTCTCAAAGTTGTTGCTCTTGATTCTCTAGAGCTTCTGGTTTCAGCCTGTTGTACCTTACTTACAGCTGGTATTTGCTATCTTAGCATTTTTCGGATATGGGTTTTAGGTTAAGGTTCTTGTTTCATTGTATTTTATTGGAATGGCTTGTGATACGGGCGGGCTCCAGAAGCGGGGGGGGGGGGGCGGGGGATGTGTACCTGGCAGTTCGGCTGCTCTTCACCGTCCTGGCCCTCGTCCTCACCTCCGTCTTTGTGAGGCTGTGGGGAGCCGAGGGGGGGCCGCCCCAGGAGCAGCCGGCCGCCGAAACGGCCGCCGGGAGCGACCCTGGGGACCAGGAGCTGAGTCCCCCCACCGAGCCCAGCCCGGCGGCTGCCGAGCAGCGGGAGGGGGCGGCGGGGGAGCCGAGCCCCGCAGCCGAGCCCAGCCCCGCGGTGGCCGAGAGCATTCCCCGGCAGCCGCCCGCAGAGCCCCGTGAGTCCGAGCCCCAGGAGGATGCAGGAGACCACGCAGCACTTCCCAGCAAGGCAGAGGAGGAAGGTCTGGACTCAGACAAAGAGCAGCTGGTGGTGAGAGAGCCAGCAAGCACAGCAGCTACACCAGCCCCAGTGACAAGCACAGCAGCCTCATTTGAGAGCTCTGAAGGGTTTGAATGGCCTTTGGGTACCCTTGAGACCTGCCTGCTGATTGTGATGGGGATCAGCATGGTGGCATGCATGCAGAGTGTGTTTTACCCACAACCGTTTTGTCTGGTCCTGAGAGTTAAGCAGAGTGGGGTGTGGGCCTTGTCTGGGGTTAGACTACAATCCAGGATGACTGAGAGATTTCCCCCAAGCCTCGACAGCCATAAGTGGCAGGGTGTGTGGGACAGTATGGGCAAGTATCTAGTCCACTGGGCCCTTCCAGTGCTTTGGAAGCGTTGGAGATGGAAGGCAGCTGTATGGAGTCCCCAACGACAAGCTGCAGAAACTGCTGGAGGGGAGGGTGAATTATTTTGAGCCAGGTGGGCCCATGACACCTCAGGCCATCAGGGCAGAGATACAACATAGAGATGGACTCATGATCGAGGGGTGGACTTAGCAATGGACACTATTGCCCAGGTTATTCATGAGTGTGAGCACTGCACACAGCCTCTCCTGCTCTGAAGGACTGTTACAAGAGATGGAGCCTGATATGATGGACTGGATGGACTCAGCAGCTTCATAGGGATTGGTCCATGCACTAAGGGATGATCTCTCTCCCTTTCTGTGTGTGTGTGTATGTATACATATACATGTGATGGTATATTGAAAATGTGGGATCTGAGCATGACGTGAATGGTATGGAATAAGGGGTGGATACTGTCACGGGTTCAGCAGCAGCATTTTTTTGCTTCTTGGTAGCTGGTGCAGCGCTGTGTTTTTGATTTTGGGTCTGGGAACAGCGCTGATAACACCAGTGTTTCGGTTACTGCTTAGTGATGTTTTGGTCTGGCCAAGGACTTTCTGAGTTTCATGCTCTGCCAGGGAGGAGGGAAGCCGGGAGGAAGCAGAGGTAGGACACCTGACCCAAACTGACCAAAGAGGTTATTCCATGCCACAGCACGTCATGCCCAGGATGGAGAGCAGAGAGCAGAGCCCCGGAAGGGTGGGGGTGCACTGCGTGGTCGGGCTTGGTATTAGGCGGGGAGAATTGTATTCTTTCCTTGTATTTGCCTTGTCATTATTATCATGGGTGGTGGCAGTAGTGATTTGTGTTATACTTTAGTTACTAAACTGTTCTTATCTCAACCTGTGGGAGTTGCATTCTTTTCGATTCTCCTTCCCATCCACCCGGGAGCGGGGGGAAGAAAGAGGGGGAAGTGAGTGAGAGAGTCTGCGTGAGTTAGTCTTAAACCACGACAGCAAGATATTAACCAAGGAAGAAGTGACAATACCCACGTGGATAGCGATAGCTAGCCAGTTGTATTAGCCGCTTATACACGTGGACATTTTGTATAACCTGTATTAACCGTGGATTTTCGAAAAGTAAAGGATTCTGTTTGTAACCAGAAACGGGGTCCATGCATTACAGCTCCACAGACAGTGTCGTGGTTTAAGCCTGGCTGTAAATCAGCCACACCATTTGCTCTCTCACTCCCCAACCCTTTCTCCTCCCCCCACTCCCGCGGGGGGGGGGGAGAATGGAGGGAAGGTAATTACTATGGGTTGAGATCCACCCTGAGGCGTTTCACGGCCCGGCGCTAGCCGCGGGGCCGCCGCCAGGGCGGGGCGGGGCGGGTCGTGCGCCCGCCTCAGCCCCGCTCCCTCCCCCGCTGTCTGCCGAGCCTGTCGCGCTTATCGGCCCTGCCGCTTCCCCGCTGACGGCTGCGAGCGCCCTGCGGCTCCACGGCAGCCATGACAGATCTCCGCAGCGGGAGCGCGGCCCGCGAAGGGGCAGTACCGGCCCCGGCAGCCCGCCCGGCCCGTGCTCACCATCGCCGCGGCCACGAGTCTGGGAAAGCTGTCGGGACTTTGCGTTGAGACAGAGCGCGTTGTCGCCTTCTGAAGCGCTGTCACAAAAGCATTGGGAGGATCCAGATGCCTGTCCAAAATTGTTTATCCTGCCACGGAATATTCTAGTTCTGAATGTGGCATTGTCTGTGGAGTAAGGCTGAGTAGCTGCGGCTTCAAAAGGCAGTGATAAAGGGGGTTTATGAGAAGAGTATTTCATGGAGGAGCCTTCTATTTTAGGTGGGAGACCAGCGTGTGAGTAGGGCTCTTCTAACTTCTCAGCCTCTTTACTGAGGACTAAAGTATATTACCAGGACTAAAGTATATCATCAGTTATCTGAAACTGGTGAATTCCAAGAGATTCAAGAGTTGTTTGACCAAAGAACAAACAAGTCTTGTCAAACAGTTCTAGTTATTTATTGTAAATCCTAATTTGTTTTTAATTGCAGTTAATTAGGCAAATGGAAAACATGCTGTTTCTTCTTAGGACTTAAAAAAAAAAAGCCAAATGAACAAAAAACACCAGAAAGAATCATCTTCCAGGATTACTCCCAGTCCTCAGCTTGCCTTTTACCTCAAACGTGGCAAAGCTACATCACCTTACAATTATAATTACCTGTACCATGCATTGCTGCCCATCTTTACATCTCAGAAATCAATCCGGATGGGGCCTTCTGGGCCCTGTTTTTAATCCTTCCTGATAAAGAGTCATAGTCCTGCCAGCTAGAAATCCCCATGGAGACAATACTGCGGAAGAATGACTGCTACTGCTGAACCCAGGACAGACAGGAAAGGTGGAAAAACAAGCCTGGGGGAGATGGTCCAGGATGTTGTTGTGGAGGGAGTCTCAATTGGAGCCAGACGATGTGGGGGTTGCGAGAGAGCCAGAGACGGTGGGGTAAAGCTGTCGCAGTCTGGACATCGTGTGCTAAGGATTGTGATTGGACTCGTTACCTGGAGAGTTTTACAGGGGCCAATAAGACTGAACATGGCATGCTTGTGCAGGTTGGGAAAGTACTGAACAAGGGGATAAAAGGGCTTGTTTGTAAAAGTTGGATTTGAGTCTCCTTATCACCTTGAGTCCGTGTCGTGATACGCCACAAATGGCGCCCTCCACGTGGGGCTCAAAAAGCAGCTAGTCGTCGATCTGGTGGCGTGACTCAGCCGAACTACATGCTGAAAGGAAGCAAGGGTGTATGCTGAAAGGAAGCGGATTCAAACCGTGCTGGTTGCCTCTTACACGATGGGGGTAAGCGGCTGAGAACTATGGGGACTGCCTTAAAAAAGAGCAAAGAAATGTTCTAGAAGTTTTTGCTATAATTCTTAAGCATAGGGGAAAAATAGTTGATGAGGAACAATTGAAAGGTATCCTCCTCTGGGCATCAAAAGGCGATCCGTCTATTAATACTACTGATATTTATACCCCGGAGATTTGAGAGAAAATTGGTATTAATTTGTGGGACTGTGCTACAAAAAGTGATAAAGTTGCCGCCACTTTATTGAGCCCGTGGTGAGTTATTTCTGAAGCCTTGAAGTTCATGTCGACTCACAAGCACAGGGGCAGAAGTGTCACCTTCGGCTCAGTTACCATCGCCCTCGTTGTCGGACTCTGCCGTGAGATCAAACAATCAGTCTGCTGGTATTGCCCCTGGGGTTCTGCCACCTGATAATTCTGGTGCTGACCTGGATAGTCTTTCTGACCCAGGGCTCATTGATCTGGAAAAGGAGCCTGATTTATATCCCCCAGATCCTTCTGACAAATGGGCAGCTGTAAAGGGAGAAGCAAGATGGGTGGGGGTTGCAGATGTATTGTGTGCTTTCCTGGTGGTGTACGTGTCGGATCAAGACCCGCGGTGGGAAGGTCTCTCGTGTGCTCTTATCAAAGATATCAGGTGAACGGTGACGGACCATGGACTCGGGGCCCCATATACAACTCATTTGATACAGTCTCTCTGTGATACTCATGTATTTATCCCAAACGATCTCAAAACATTGTTTCATTTGATAATGATGGGCATGCAATACACTACGTGGGAGTCGAAAATGAGGCAGCTCGCAGGTGCCTAGGATGCTGAAAGTTTAGCGTTGGGAGCGCGTGACCCACTGCGAGCAGTTACTGCCGATGTATTACTGGGTCAAGCTGATTTTGGCACCAGTGCTGCGCAAGCTAGGATTTGCCAGGCAGGCTTGCAGCAAGTTAAGCAATTGGCACTTCGGGCTTTGAAACCTGTCCGTGAAGCTGGCAAACAGAGGCAGCCTTTTGTCCAAATCAAACGAGAGGCAAACGAGCCGCTTATGAAATTTTTAGACTGACTTAATGAGTCTCTGGATAAACAGATCGATAATGAGAAAGCACGTGAATATATTTTCAAACTACTTGCTATTGAGGACGCTGACCCTGACTGTCAGAAAGTATTGCGGCCTTTATGAGATCTGAGTATAGATGGTATGTTAAATGCCTGTATGAATGGCGAGTGTAGACAACACGATCTGTCTCTGATTGAGGAAGCATTTGTGGCATTGTTGGTTAAGTCACAGCAGTGCTTTTCGTGAAGGGACTGTCCGAAAGTAAAAGCAAATAACAGAAGGGGAACACCTGGAATCTGCTCGTGCTGTCGTAAAGGGCATCATTATGCAAATCAGGGCCGATCAAAATTTGACGGGGATGGCCAGCCTTTAACTTCACCGGGAAACCCGAAGGGGAGCGCGGTGAGGGGCCGTGCCATGACAACAAATCACCCCTCCAAAGGGTCCCCTTGCGGAGCTGCTGCAGTTTGCGCACCAGCACAAGCGGCAGCACTGGAGCAAACCTGGACACCTCAGGAGAAACAATAATTCAAGATACATCAGTTGTGCTTATTCCAACAGGCACATATGGCCCACTCGGGCACGGAAGGGCAACACTGTTAATTGGACGAACCTCTACAACCATAAGGGGCCTTTTTGTGCTGCCAGGACTCTAAAACTAGGCAGCGAGTTCAGGCTGGGGCAAGGAACCTTTTGGTTTCTAGAGCCAGGCCAGAGGGCTCCTGTGCACGTCAGAGCAGGGCTGTGCAGGGAGGCGATGTTGAGGAGGTAAGGGAAACAGCCCCTGGAGAGGAGGAGCCCAATGGTTCCTGCAGACTTTGAACTTCCATTTGGGGCCCTTGTCCTCCAAAGAGACAAAGGAGCTTCCATGTCTTTAGAAGGCATCGTGCCTGTTGCAGGCGGCAGTGAAAGGGGTGGTGGGTGGGGGACCCTGCAGAGCTCTGTGAAGAGGAGAAAGGCAGACATCAACAAGGCTGAGATGAGGAGAGCTCTGGGTCATTGCAGAGGCAGGGAGCAGCAGGGAGCCGGGCAGGGAGGCATGGGGGGCTCTCCCTAAAGTTGTAGCTGCGGGCACAGCCTTGCCTGTGTGTAGAAGGGGCTGGGCTGGAGGAAAAAGCTTCTTGTTCCCCCATGCTGCAGAATACCATGAGGAAACCCGTGTTTTGAGTCTCTGACTCTCTGTGTACCAGGTTTGCGCCAAGAAACGTGCTGAGGATTCCCAAGGCAGCATCAAATGGTGCCTGAAGCAGTAACTCCTGCCTGGCCCTGCCCTGCACTTCCCCACCATGCTCTACTCCAGGCGCACCCAGCCCAGAGCACCCCCCTACTCCTCCAGCACTGGAGGAGATCATCCTTTGCTTCTCCTCCCACTTCTTTCCAGGTGCTTTCAGAACCTGCGGCCCAAGTGGTGGAACAGGAGCAAGAACACGGACAGGGAGAAGAAGGTAAGGGCAGGAGCAGGCGCCAGCGCTGCGCCTCTACCCTCTCCCTGCCCCATGCCTGCTTCTCACCTCTCCGATCCCTGCCCCGCAGCAGGCAGCCCTGGCTCAGCCCAGCTCTGGGGGGAAGTTAGACTTGAACGAGGTGCTCACTGACCAAAGGTAAGTGTGATGGCGGCAATGCCGGCCCTGCGTTCAGATCATGCAGTTCCAACCCCCTCCCCAATGGCTGTTATGTCATTGCACTTACGTCCTTGCTGTCCCTTCAGTGATGCCAGATCCGAGTCAAACTTCTCCAGTGAGGACGCATCATCTGGGAACGAGCCGATTTCCCTTGCCTTCGGAGTGCACTCAGCCCTGGCCCAATAGTCCCTCTCCATGAAGGATGCTGCAGGCCCCTCGCTGTTTGTGACCCCCTACAGCGAACATCGTGGACTTCAACAGGGCCAAGTGCTCCAGCCTTGAGAAGAGAAGGCTCCAGAGAGACCTTAGAGCCGCTCCCAGTGCTTGAAGAGATCTGGAGAGGGACTTTTTACAGGGGCCACTGGTGATAGGAGAAGGGGGAGCAGTTAAAACATGATTTGTTTTAACCTGAGTTTAGCCCTGACAGTAGGTTTAGGTTCATCTTTAGGTTTAGATTAGACATGAAGAAGAGTTGACATTAGGTTTAGATTAGACATTAGCTTTAGGTTGGACAAGATTCAATATTAGGTTTGGATTAGACCCGAAGAAGATTTGACCTCAGGTTTAGGTTCGACTTTAGGTTCAGATTAGGCAGAAGAAGACTCAGCTTTAGGTTTAGATTAGACATTAGGTTTAGCTTAGCCATTACAGACCAATAAAACTGTTGTGGTGTTCATTCACCCCCTGTCCAGTGAGTAGATTGGACTTGTGCCTTTTGGAGTCCTGCCCTGTTCTTCAGTGCAAAACCAAGTTGTGCCTGGAGGCCCTATGAGCAAAGCACGGGGGTGTCTGTGAGACGCTGGGTGCACGCTGCATCCCTGCTCAAATACAGCGTGTTCTGGGGCTGAATAGGGTCCAAGAGCTGCTCTGGCACCCTGCAGCTTTCTGAGGGTGTGAGAGGTTGGAGAAGGAATTTACTCCCTTGAGTTGGAACCCTTTGCCATCCAAATGGAGAAGGAGACTGCCCAGCAGTTCACCGCAGGGTTCGGGTATGACATAGATGCTTCCAAGTGTCACTTGGAAGTGACACTTCTGTTTCCAAGCCAACACATCAGGCCTGAAGCTTTCCCCGCACATGTACACACGTGTATAAAAGTGTACACACCTGTACACAGGGGTGCGCACACAGGGCAACACTCACGCACACGCACACATGCGTGCACAGACGCGTGGCAGATGCACACAGACTGCACAAACGTACTGAACGCACATGTACGGCACACGTACGGCACACGTTTCTTGCACACAGGTTTTCCTGCTGTAGATGTGCTGGTCTGTAACACGCCACATGTGGGGCAGAGCGACCAGCTCCAATGGCAGCGGATTGCCCCATGTCACAGTGGGGACGGACGCTCAGAGGCCTGGCGGATGCAACTCCTGCGGCGGGGCCCCATTGTGAGGTGTGAGGTGTCCAGGCTATATCTAGCCAGCAGGGCCAGCACAGCCCCAGAGCCGCTGCTGGTCGCAGACGAGAGCTCCTGGTTTGGATCCCCAGCCTCGAGCCTCGTGCGCTACCGGTCGCGCTCAGACCGTACGTCGCTATGGCCATGGTGCTGCTGCTGCTGCTGCTGGGCCTGGCCCCCGGGCTGGCCCGGCCCCTGGAGCCCTGCCCGGGGCCCTGCCACTGCCACAGGCGCCGGCTGGACTGCAGCGGCGTTGCCCTGGCCCGCGTGCCCCCGGCCACCCGCCAACGGCCCTTCTCTGTGCTGTGAGTGCTCCGCAGCTCCGGCACCGCCCCGGGACACCCCGAGAGCGGCTCCAGGGACACGCTGCGTGTGGGGGGCTGATGGGCGGCAGCGCTGGGGCAGCTGCAGGCCAGCCCTGCGGCCACCCCACAGCCCTGGGGCAGGGGAAGGGGTTGTGCTGGGGGTGACGCTGCCAATGGCTTCTCCACAGGGATTTCACTGGGAATGCACTCGCCCTCATCTCCCCGCAGGCGTGGAAGGGATACCCGTGGACTGAGAAGCTGTGAGTATCCACCAGCAACAGACAAGGCACGGGGGTTCCGGGATCCCCATCCCTCCGCCGGGCTGCCCAGCCGAGGCTGTGACGAGCACCACACCAGTGCTTACATGTGCAGCCAAGGCCGAGCTGCTCCGCAAGGATGGGTGTGAATACCAAGAGCTGTTCCCTGGCGAGCAGTGCCCTGGGCTGTGTCCCTCCCGCCCCCCGGGGCCCTCTCTGGGACTGTGGAACCTGTGCTTGGGCTGCAGTCAGTGTCAGCAGCCAGGGAGCAAGCGCCTGCTCCTGCCATGAGTGTGATGAGCATTGGCAGGACCCAGAGAGGTGCTGCAGTGACGCTGCTGCAGGGTTCTTCCCCGCAGCTCCATTGCCCTGAGCCGCAGGTGCCACTGCTCATGTCCGTCTGTCTCTTGCAGAGTCCTCCAGGACAACAGCCTGCAGGCAGTGAAGAGGCGCTCGCTGGAGGGGCTGCTCCTGCTGAAACACCTGTAGGTACCCCTCTGCCCATGGCGCTGGGCGCAGCCTCCCCCTGTCCTGGCCCTGCTGCCCATCCCGCCCCAGGAAGGGCTTTATTCCTGCGCGGATCCCGGCTGCAGCCAGAGCAGAGCAGGGTCTTGCTGCAGGGGAGGGCTCCGCAGGGACGCACTGCACTCCCATTGCCCCACGTCCAAGCAGGAGGAGGCGGCTGCTGCCCTTTCCCTGCACAGACCTGCACGAGGCCGCCTCCTCCTGGACAGACCTCGAGCGTTCGGCTCCTCTCAGCTCAGAGGCCCCACAGCTGCCTTGGAGTGAGCTTATGGTGCGGCTTCTCTCCATTGCCCATGGAGAGGAGCAGGCACTTCCCATGCACACACACAATGGGGCTGGGGACCCTGGCTGAGCCGGCCATGAAACGCTCCCCACAAAGCTTCCTCTCTCCTTGTTTGCTGCAGAACAAGCCCACGCAGCGAGTTCAGGCTGGGACAAGGAACCTTTTTGGTTTCTAGAGCCAGGCCAGAGGACTCCTGCGCACATCAGAGCAGGGCTGTGCAGGGAGGTGAAGTTTAGGAGCTAAGGGAAACAGCCCCATGTTGGTCACACAGGGAGTTGCAGCCTGTCCCTCAGGCCTCACACAAGAGGTGCTGTTGGGGTGTGCATAAAGAACCTGCTCTCTTATCAGAGAGGAAAATCAGCCCTGAAATACCCCTCCTGGGATCAGAGCCGGGAGAACCTCTCTGAGCTGCAGCCACCCGGCTCAGGAGCGTGAGCTCCGGTTACACACCACTGCAAGTCAGTGCAGAGAGGAAATCCCATGTGAAATGAGAGCTGTGGCACGTCTATGTTGCCTGTGTCAGAGCACCTGAGAGGAACCAGCACAGCAAATGTCACCAGTGTTTTGTCTTCTCCTGTTAACAGGGATTTATCTTACAACAAAATCCAGTCGATCGAGGCGCGTGCTTTTGAGAACCTTCCTTTCCTGGAGACCATGTGAGTTATGGGAGTTTCTTCCTGCTGCGGTTGGTGAAGCCTGTTTGCATTTAGAACCTTCTGGTGCTGGAAAATGCTCCTGTTCTTTTTGGAACAAGGACTCCAATTTCTCCTGCTGAAGCAGCAGCCGAGCTCCGGAGCTCCAGGAGTGGCTGGTGGCCACAGCAGGACAGGGGCCATGGCTTGTGCAAACACAGCCGGAAGAGAATCCGAGTCTTGAGGCTTGCTGTGTCCTGGAGCAGGCGGAGATGCAGCCCACGTGCACTTCATCTCCTCTCCTGGACAGGTTAACAAACAGCAGGAGAGAAAATGGCAGCTTCCTCCCAGTTCCACCTTGGATGTGGCTGTTTCCTACAAATCAGTGCTGCTGCACTCCAGCTTCCTGTGGGTCAGACCCAAGTCATTTCTGTGGTCTCCTGTTTCCCCAGAAACCTGGAGGGAAATCTCATCACCGAGATCCGAAACGACACCTTCCGGGCATGGCACGGGATGCAGTTCCTCCAGACACTGTGAGTATTCCAAAGGCTAAGGGGAGCTCAGAGCTGTGGCACTTGTCCCTGTGTTCTGCTCACCTCTTACCCCAAATAGGCAGCAGCAGCAGCGCTGAATGACAACTCTGTCAGGCCACGGCTTTGCCTGCCTGAGTGCAGGAACAGAGACAAAGCTCATGGAGAGTGGGAATGTCAGAAAATAGGGAAAGTCCTGGTGGAGAGAAGCCACCAGAAGCTGTGAGCTGAGGAGGAAAGAAAGAGAGGTTGTGTTTTCCAGAAGCAGCACTTGTGGGCTTTTGCTCTCTGGGCTGGTGGCAGTCAGGACCTAATGTACGTTGTGAATCTGTCCATCAGCATCTGCGCCGGCCTGGAGCCTTCACCCCACGCCCTTTCTCTACACATGTAGCACGGAGCCCCTGCTGCCGCTCTCATCCTGGAACCCCCACTCACATAGGGTGTTGGTTCATTTCAGGGTCCTGAGCCATAACCCCCTGTCTGTTATCGAGGACACGTGGTTCTTCAAGCTGCCTTCAGTCACTCACCTGTAAGTACAGACTCCTTATTAACAGCTTACCATGGATCTTTCATTGTGTCTAGGGGGGCCCCGTGGTCAGGAAAGCAGAGATCCAGCAGCAAATCCCACCCTTGTCCAATCCTTCTCCTGCTGGAGGCAGAGGCAGAGCTAGGCCAAGGCTGAGCCGTTCTGGTGTGTCCCGGCTGCCAAGCCAGCAGGGAGCTGGGACACGGACTTGAACTTGTCTGCATCTGTCTCCCGTGGGATCCGCAGGGTCCCTCCAGGTTCAGACCCGTGGGTGGGAGCAGGGCACAGCAGGAAGAAGAGAGGGGTTTCCATCGTTCTCCTGGATTAGGTAGCAGCGGATCCCCTGCGACCAGCACCGCAAGCAGCAGGGACTGGGCCTGTTCCGGAGCAGAGGCTGGTGCCGCCACCTCCAATGTAACGCGTGTCTTGAAACCCTTGCAGGGACCTGGGTGCCACACGAGTGACTCGGCAGACGCTGCTCATGCTGCTCCTGAGAACATCCCGCTTGGAAACACTGTGAGTGTGCAGGGGCCGGCTCCCACCTCCAGCAGATCCCAACTGCTGGGACAAGGGGTCTGCGTGGGGAACGAACCCACCACCACAAACTCTCCATTGGGACACTGGGGGGGAAGGGAAGTTTCCCGGAGCCGCAGCAGAGACCGAAGCAGACCCCTGACGCGTTTCTGTGCGCAGCCTGGGTTGGAGTCGCTGCCCTGGGTCGTGATGCTGAGTGTTTGTCCACAACCTCTGTTCTTTAGCAAGCTGTCCAACGACACGGCCTGCTGCCTCTGCCAGCACAAGCACAGCACCGAGACCCCGTGCAGGACCCTCAGCTTCGACTGCGCGAGCGTGTGCAGCACCAGTGCTCCCCGCTGCGGTAACTGCCCCACAGCCCTGCCCGGGCCCCCAGCTGTAGCGAGCCCTCTGAGCCTGTGTCTGGCAGAAAGCTTCTTGTCCCTGATGTGCTCTCGGTGTGTTACAGCTCCCCTGGCAGACACAACAGGGCTCCTAACGGGACCGGTGCCACCCAGGAAAGGGAACAGCAGCTCCGTGTTGAATCTCCAGCCTAAGGAGCCTTCAGCCCGGGAGCAGAGAATCGTCACGCTTGCGGTTGTCCTGAGCCGGAGCAGCCCCGATGCATCAGCACCTTCCCCTCAGCAGCTCTCGAGGCAGGAGGGCAATACTGCCAAGGAGCTGACGCTGATGCTGCAGAGCATTCAGCACAGGGGCTGGAGCAGCTCGATTGACACCAGGAGGTTCTATTATCTAGCAGAGGGTCTTGTGGCACAGCTGAAGAACAAGCTGTACAAGGCCATGAGCATCCTGACTGTGAAAAGCCCCAGTACAGCCCAGCCAGCACAGGGGGACAAGGGGCAGGAGGTGCCAGCAAGGGAGGGAGGAAGAGCCATAAGCTGGGAGCAACAGGAGCCTGCCTTAGGCTTGACCCGGGCAGAGTCCACCCTCTGGGAAGCAGTCCGGAGGATGAACCTCAGTGACATCCTCCCAGTCTCCAGCAACCAGAGAGCACCCACCCCTCCTGCAGCACAGCTCCCTACACAATACCCAGCAGAGGGCTCGTATATTGCCCGGTCTGGCGAGAGTCAGGATCCTTCCAACGCCATGGAGGAGACCACCACGACCGACAGGATGGAGGATGAGGATGGTGCAGAAGATGAGGAGGAAGCACCATCCCCGACACAGGACGCTGCTGGGACAGATGAGGAGCAGAAGCAGCAGGACAGTGATGGGATAGTGGGCGGTGAGGTTGTAGAAGAGGAGCCCGCAGCAGCAGAGGGTAGAGCAGAGCAGAGACGGAGCGCTATCCAGCATTTCTTCTATGCTCTGCTGGCTAACAACAGCCCCCCTGCTGCCAGCAGCGTGCCAGAGGACACGGCTACAGCAGAGCGTTCCTCTTGGGGCGGGAGCCCACCCACCTCCCCTGCAGGCACCACAACACACGAGCAGCACAAGGAGCAGAAACCCCTCGACTCAACAGTACCGGGCAGCTCCAGCAGCCCGGGCAGTGCGGCCACGCGAGGAGCCCTCTTTGACACCCTGCTCAGCCGCCACCTGCACTCGCTGGTGCCAGACCGAGCCCTGCGCAGGTTCATGGCACACGTGGCTCGAGCCCTGCGTGGGGACTGTGGCTTGCCCCAGCTCCAGCCGGCCTGCGCCAAGATGGTCTCGAGGACGGGGCTGCTCCTGAAGCTGCTGAGCGAGAAGCAGCGCAACCCAGAGCCCTCTGACCTCCTGGAGCAGTGTATGCGGGAGGAAGATGCCGGCAGCTCTCTGCTCCATGCCCAGGTCCAGGCCAGGGAGATGGACATTGAATCTGCAGAGACGGTAGGAAACAGTGGGGCACGGCTGCGTGTGTGTGTCTGGGCAGTGGGGCATGGAAGGGGCTTCTCACCTGGCCTCACCTCGCTTCCCCTCCCATCCCCTTCCCTCCTCTCCTTTCCCTCTCCCTCCCCTTTCACCTCCCCCTTCCTCTTCCCCTCCCCCTCCTCTTCCCCCTCTACCTCTCGCCCTCCCTCTCCCTTCCCCTCTCCCTCTCCCTCTTCCCTTCGCCTCTCCCTCTTTCTCTCTTTCTCTCTCTCCCTCCTCCTCTCTCTCTCCCTCTCCCGGTCCCCCTCCTCTCTCCCTCTCTCTCTCCCTTTCCCTCTCCTCTCCACCCTGATATACTCTCCTTATCTCCCAGGAGATGGCCAACCGCACCTCTGGCCACAACCGCCTGCTGGTGCTTTCGCTGATCACCTTCTTCACCCTCATCACATCTATTGCTCTCCTGGCGCTGTGCTGCTTCAAGGTGAGCCAAGGACTTGTTTGGCGGAGCACTGCCAGCCAAGCCCCGGCCCTGGAGCACACAGGGGCAGCGGGTGCTCCCACAGTGCTCATGGGCACCTGGTGCTGCTGCGGATGCCTGTGGATGTGCTGCCCTGGCTCCTGCCAGGGTCTGTCCCCAGCTCTGCTGTGCAGCTTCCCAGCAGCTCCTTCCTTGAGGGGGGTTGCGGCTCCCTCTCATCACCTCCTCTGCCATCAGCCCTTCCCGGGCTCTATCCCACAATCCCTCACCCCAAGCATCCCCTCCCCAGCTCCTGTCCTGGCCTTGCTCTGCTGCAGCACCCGCTGCTTCCAGCCGTGCAGCAATGCACCTGCTCCCTGCCCTCAGCCAATACCCAGCCCTTCCGCATGGTGCCATGGCTCCGGTGGGTCGGGGCTGTGCCCGGGCACAGGGGAGGGGCAAATGGTTCCTGCGGACTTTGAACCTCCATTTGGGGCCCTTGTCCTCCAAAGAGACAAAGGAGCTTCCATGTCTTTAGAAGGCATCGTGTGTGTTGCAGGCAGCAGTGGAACGGGTGGTGGGTGGGGGACCCTGCAGAGCTCTGTGCAGAGGAGAAAGGCAGACATCAACAAGGCTGAGATGAGGAGAGCTCTGGGTCATTGCAGAGGCAGGGAGCAGCAGGGAGCCGGGCAGGGAGGCATGGGGGGCTCTTCCTAAAGGCATGGCTGCTGGAACAGCCTTGCACGTGTGTAGAAGGGGCTGGGCTGGAGGAAAAACCTTCCAGCTCCCCCGTGCTGCAGTGCTCCATGAGGAAACCCCTGCGTTCTGAGTCACTGTCTCTCCGTCACCAGATCTACGCCAAGAAACGTGCCGAGAATTCCAAAGGAAGCAGCAGAGGGTGCCTGAAGCGGTAACTCCTGCCCTGCCCCAACAGGCTCTGCTCCAGCAGCGCCCAATCCTGCCCAGAGCCCCCCAACTCCTCCAGCACCAGAGGAGTTCATCCTTCGCTTCTCTTCCTTCTCCTCCCACTTCTTTCCAGGTGCTTTCAGAAGCTGCGGCCCAAGCGGTGGAGCAGGAACAAGGACACGGACAGGGATGAGGATGAGGTAAGGAAAAAAGCAGATGCCAGCTCTGCCCCTCTGCCCGCTCCCTGCCCTGTGCCTACTTCTCACCTCTCCAATCCCTGGAGCTCTGTGTAGAGGAGAAAGGCAGACATCAACAAGGCTGAGATGAGGAGAGCTCTGGGTCATTCCAGAAGCAGGGAGCAGTGGGGAGCTGGGCAGGGATGCATGGGGGGCTCTCCCTAAAGTCGAAGCTGTGGGCACAGCCTTGCATGTGTGTAGAAGGGGCTGGGCTGGAGGAAAAACCTTCTTGTTCCCCCATGCTGCAGAATTCCATGTGGAAATCTCCATGTTCCAAGTCTCTGTCTCTCCGTCAGCAGGTCTGCACCAAGAAACGTGCCGAGGATTCCCAAGGCAGCATCGAATGGTGCCTGAAGCGGTAACTCCTGCCTGGCCCTGCCCTGCACTTCCCCACCATGCTCTGCTCCAGGCGCACCCAGCCCAGCCCAGAGCAACCCCCTATTCCTCCAGCACTGGAGGAGTTCATCCTTTGCTTCTCTTCCATCTCTTCCCACTTCTTTCCAGGTGCTTTCAGAACCCGCAGCCCAAATGCTGGAGCAGGAGCAAGAACACGGACAGGGAGAAGAAGGTAAGGGCAGGAGCAGGCGCCAGCGCTGCCCCTCTACCCTCTCCCTGCCCCATGCCTGCTTCTCACCTCTCCAATCCCTGCCCCGCAGCAGGCAGCCCTGGCTCAGCCCAGCTCTGGTGAGGAGTCAGACTTGAACGAGGTGCTCACTGACCAAAGGTAAGTGTGATGGCGGCAATGCCGGCCCTGCGTTCAGATCATGCAGTTCCAACCCCCTCTCCAATGGCTGTTATGTCATTGCTCTTACGTCCTTGCTGTCCCTTCAGTGATGCCCGATCCGAGTCAAACTTCTCCAGTGAGGACGTCATCATCTGGGAACGAGCCGAATTTCTTTGTCTTCAGATTGACTCAGCCCTGGCCCAATAGTCCCTCTCCATGAAGGATGCTGCAGGCCCCTCGCTGCTTCTGACCCCCTACAGCGAACATTGTGGACTTCAACAGGGCCAAGTGCTTCAGCCTTGAGAAGAGAAGCTCCAGAGAGACCTTAGAGCCGCTCCCAGTGCCTGAAGAGATCTGGAGAGGGACTTTATACAGGGGCCTCTGGTGATAGAAGGGGGAGCAGTTTAAACATGACTCGTTTTAAGCTGAGTTTAGCTTTGACTTTAGTTTTAGGTTCAACTTATTATCACATCACAGACTTGCAACACACTGTTCTCTAAGTGAGGCTAAAAGTATTTGAACCCCATGTTTTCCAAACACTTGCTTTTCTTTATGCACAAAGAAGTCATGGATGGCACCCTTTTATTAATATTACCTTAGCTGTGTGGATATATAATAACTCAGTCTCTCATATAGTTGCTTTCCGCCCCATATTAATGGTTTCTCGATTCATGACTTTCCCCACCATATTTTGTAACAAACTGTCACTTCTCTATTTCCTTTTACACACGAATCAGTCTGGTCTATAACAATACAAAGGAGGAGGAAGGAAAAGGGGAAGGCCCCGTGGGGATTATGGGGTGTTGTGCCCCCCCCCCCCCCCCGTCGTGGTGGTGTTGGCGTGAGCTGTGCGTGTCTGTGATTAAACTGTGACAGAGAGAACCCCCCCGTTACTGACCCCCCAGCAGCCAAATGGGACCTGGGTACCCAAAAATGGGACCGGGGTACCCCAAAATGGTTCCCCCGTGCCCAAACGCGGGTGCCCCCCCCCCCCCCAACCCGTGCCCAGGGGCGGCTGCTCCATGAGGTGAGGTCCCGCTGCGCCCCTCCAGGGCTGCTCCGTGCGCATGCGCCGGAGCCCGGACTACAACTCCCAGCGTGCCCTGCGCGGGGGAGCCGCGCGCTGATTGGCTGAGCCGGGGGCAGGACCGGAGCTGGCGGCGGAGCGGGAGCGGGGCCATGGTGAGGGCCGGGAGCGGGGCTGGGGCTGTGCGGCCCCCGAGGCTCGGGGCAGCGGGGCCGGGCGCTCCCACGGTGCTCCCCGACCTGCTCGAGGTGGCGGAGCACGGCCCACACCTCCTGCACCGGGCGGGCGAGCGGCTCGGGGCTGTCGGAGCCCTCGGCCCTGTCGGCGTCTCCGGTCCAGGGCCGCATGGGGGGGCATGGGGGCATGGGGACACAGGGATCAGAGCTGAGCTGAAGCAGTGACAGTGAGGTGTGAGGGAAGGAGCAGCTTGGGGCTGTTCGGTCAGCAAAAAGGGATGAGAGAGGGCGGGGTCAGTAAGGAAATGAGAGATGGGTCAGGAAAGACACAAGTGAGGCAGAACTACATTTTAAGGCTTTACAGAAATCCATATGTTTCCAAGCACTGGATTCTGAACTTTGATTTCGGTGTCATTTAATCAATGTCCCATTTAATTTTTCTATTTAATCAATAGGAAATCAGCTGCTCGTGACTTTAGCAAGCCAGTGGTAACTGAGGCCTAAGAATAATTCCAGTCAGGCTTCAATTCCCTGAACTTCAAATGTTTCTTTATCAGAAGTTCAGGACAAGTTTCCGTCCCTTTGGCTGCACCAGCTCCATTCCAGATGCCCCAACAGGCCTTACTTGAGCAAAGTTCCATTCCGAGAAAGAGGGCAGGTTCCCTCTTGACCCTGTTTCATTTCTAACCCTACAACATGAAAGCACGTGAGGAAGCTTGCTCAGAGCAGCCAGGGCCATGGGCAGAGGGGAATAATCTATGTTAGGGCAGGCAAAAGCCCTTCAGGAAACAGGCCAAGTTGATCTTCCCAGCCCCAGTCCCAGAGGGGCACCACTCGTTACTGGTCTCCAGCTGGACATTGAGCCATTGACCACAACTCTTTGCGTGCGGCCGTCCGGCCAGTTCTTTATCCGCTGAGTGGTCCGCCTATCAAATTGATGTCTCTCCAACTTAGAGACACATATATTGTGTGGGACAATGTGGAATGCTTTGCACAACTCCAGGTAGACGACATCAGCTGCTTTGCCCCTGTCCATCAGTTCTGTAGCCCCATCGTAGAAGGCCACCAAATTGGTCAGGCAGGATTTCCCCTTAGTGAAGCCATGCTGGCTGTCACCAAGCACCTTGTTGTTTTTCATGTGCCTCAGCATGCCTTCCAGGAGAATCTGCTCCAAGATTTTGCCAGGCACAGAGGTGAGGCTGACTGCTCTGTAGTTCCCCGGCTCATCCATTTTCCCCTTCTTGCAAATGGGGGTTATATTTCCCTTTTTCCAGTCGTCGGGAACTTCTCCTGACTGCCATGGTTTTTCAAATATGATGGACAGTGGCTTAGCAACTTCATTTGCGAGCTCCTTCAGGACCCGCAGATGGATTTCATCAGGTCCCATGGACTTGTGTAAGTTCAGGTCCCAACGATGGTCTCGAACCAGATCCTCTCCTACAGTGGGCCCAGGGTCTTCATTCTCACTGTCCGTGTGTCTGCCTTCCAAGACTTGAGTGGTGTGGTCAGAGCATTTGCCGGTGAAGACTGAGGCAAAGAAGTCGTTAAGAACCTCAGCCTTCTCCAAATCCAGGCTAGCCAGTTCTCCTGAGAGCGTCCGGAGGGGGCCCACATTGTCCCTAGTCTGTCTTTTATTTGCAATGTACCTATAGAATCCCTTCCTGTTATCCTTAACATCCCTCGCCAAGTTTAATTCTAAGTGGGCCTTAGCTTTCCTAACCTGGTCCCCAGCTTCCCGGACAACATCCCTTTATTCTTCCCAGGCCGCCTGTCCTTGCTTCCACCCTTTATAAACCTCTTTTTTCCTTCAAATTTTCCTCAGCAGCTCCTTATCCATCCAAGGAGGTCTCCTGGCCCTCCTGCAGCACTTCCTTCTAGTAGGGATGTATCGCTCCTGAGCTTGCAGCAGGTGATCCTTGAATATCAACCAACAGTCTTGGGCCTCCCTGCCCTCTAGGGCTATATCCCATGGAACCTTACTGAGCAGGTTCCTGAAGAGGAAAAAGTCTGCTCTCTTGAAGTCCAGGGCAGTGAGCTTGCTGCACGCTCTTCTCACTGTCCTGAGGATCTCGAATTCGACCGTCTCATGATCGCTGCAATCAAGGCTGCCCTGGAGCATCACGTTTCCAACCAGCCCTTCCCTGTTGGTGAGGACGAGGTCAGGTATGGCACCTCTCCTTGTCGGCTCCTCTGTTACTTGCAGAAGGAAGTTGTCTTCCACATAACGGAGGAACTTCCTGGATTGCTTGTGCCGGGCCGTACCATCCCTCCAACAGATATCAGGGTGGTTGAAGTGCCCCATGAGAACAAGGGCCTGCGAGCGTGAGGCTGTTCCTATCTGTCTATAGAGCACTTCATCCACCGAGTCCTCTTGGTCAGGGAGTCCGTAACAGATCCTCACAATAATGTCTCCTATTGCTGTTCTCCCTTTAACCCTGACCCACAAACTCTCTGTGGACTGCTCACCTGTCCCCAGACAAAATGCTGGTCTTAGTCTTAGAATGCTGGTCTTCCTGTAAGAATCCTGGTCTTGGTCTCAGAATGCTGGTCTTGGTGTCGGGAGGCTCTCTTGGTCTTAGAATGCTTGTCTTGCTCTTAGAATACTGACCTAACTCTTAACGTGCTGGTCTTAGTCTTCTAATGCTGGTCTTGTTGTTAGAAGGCTGGTCTTGCTCATATAATTCTGGTCTTAGTCTCAAACTACTGGTCATAGTCTCAGAATGCTGGACTTTCCCACAGAATGGTGGTTTTAGTCTTAGAGTACTGGTCTTGCTGTTAGAATGCTGATCTTGGTCTTAGAATGCTGGTCTTAGTCACAGAATGCTGGTTTTTCTGTTACAAGATAGATTTTAAGCTTAGAATACTGGTGTTGGTGTTAGAATGCTGATCTTGGTCTTAGAATAATGAATTTGGTCTTAGAATGCTGGTCTTAGTCTCAGAATGCTGGTCTTAGTCTAAGAATGCTGGCTTTAGTCTCAGAATGTTGGTTGAAGTCTTAAACACTAGTCTTGGTATTAGAAGGCTGGTGTTAGTCTCCGAATGCTGGTCTTGGTCTTAGAATGCTGGTATTAGTCTTAGAATGCTGATCTTTGACTCAGAATGCTAGTCTTTGTTTCAAAATGCTGGTCTTAGTCTTAGAATGCTGGTCTTACTCTCAGTATGGCAGTCTCTCTCAAAATGCTGGTCAGTCACAGACTGCTGGTCTTAGTCGCAGAATGTTGATCTTCATCACAGAATGCTTGTCTTGGTGCTGGAATGCTGATCTTGGTCTTAGAATGGTGGTATTTGTCTCAGAATGCTGGTCTTAGGCTCAGAATGCTGGTTTTAGCCTCAGAATGGTGGTCTTAGTCTAAGAATGCTGGCATTAGTCTCAGAATTTCGGTTGGAGCCTTAGATACTAGTCTTGGTATGAGAAGGCTGGTGTTAGTCTCCGAATGCTGCACTTGGTCATAAAATGCTAGGTTTAGCCTCAGAATGGTGGTCTTAGTCTTAGAACGCTAGTCTTGGTGTTAGAAGCCTCTTCTTAGTATTAGAATGCTTGTCTTAGTTTCAGAAGGCCGTTTTTAGACTCAGAATGCTGGTTTTAGTCTCAGAATGGTGGTGTTTGTCTCAGAATGCTGGTCTTAGTCTTAGAATGTTGATCTTTGACTCAGAATGCTAGTCCTTATTTCAAAATGCTGGTTTTAGTCGCAGAATGGTAGTCTGTCTCAAAATGCTGGTCAGTCTCAGACTGCTGGTCTTAGTCACAGAATGGTGATCTTCTTCACAGAATGCTCGTCTGGGTGTTAGAATGCTGATCTTGGTCTTCGAATGCTCATGCTAGTTTCAAAATACTGGTCTTAGTCTCATAATGCTGGTTTTAGTCTCAAAATAGTGGTCTTGGTGTTAGAAGACGGATTGGAGTCTTAGAATCCTGGTCTTGGCGTTAGAATGCTGATCTTGGTCTTCGAATGATAATGTTGATCTTAGAATGCCAGTCTTCGTCTCAGAATGGTAGTTTTTCTCTCAGAATGCTGGTCTGAGCCTTATATGCTAGTCTTGGTGTTAGAAGGCTGGTCTTGGTGTTAGAATGCTGGTCTTTGTCTTAGAAGGCTAGTCTCGGTTTAAGAAGGTTGATGTCAGCGTAAGAATTCTTGTATTAGTCTCAGAATGCTGGTCTTAGTCTCAAAATGCTGGACAGTGTCAGAATGCTGGTCTAATTAGCTGTATGGTAGTCTTTGTCCGAAAATGCTGGTCATTCTCCAAATGCTGGTTTTAGTCTCAGAATGGTGGTCTTAGTCACAGAATGCTAGTCTTGGTGTTAGAAGGTTGCTGTTAGCCTTAGAATGCTGGTCTAGTGTCAGAATGCTGGTCTTTGTGTTAGAAAGCTGGCCTTGGTCTTCGAATGATGATTTTGGTCTTAGAATGCTGGTCTTAGTTTCAGAATAGTGGTTTTAGCCTCAGAATGTTGGTCCGAGTCTTAGATACTAGCTTTGGTGTTAGAAGGCTGGTGTTACTCTTAAAATGCTGGTCTTGGTCTTAGAGTGCTGGTCTTAGTCTTAGAATGCTGATCTTGATCTTAGAATGCTGGCCTTAGTCTTAGTATGCTGGTCATAGTCTTGGAATGCTGGTGTTGGACTTCAAATGCTGGCCTTGGTTTTAGAATTTTGGTCTTAGCCTTAAAATGCTGGTCTTTGAATTCTGGTCTTTGAATGCTGGTCGTAGGCTTAGAATGCTGGTCTTGGTCTTAGAATGATGATTTTAGTCTTAAAATTTCTGCCCTTAGTCCCAGATTGCTGGTCTTCATCTCAGAATCCTGGTCTTGGTCTCAGAATGCTGGTCTTGGTGTTAGGAGGCTCTCTTGGTCTTAGGATGCTTGTCTTGGTCTTAGAATTCTGATCTTTGTCTTCAAGTGCTGGTTTTAGTTTCAGGATGCTGGTCTTGTTCTTAGAAGGCTGGTCTTGCTCTCAGAATTCTCTTCTTAGTCTCAGAAGGCTGGCCTTAGTCTCAGAATGCTGGTCTTTATTTCGGAATGCTGGTCTTAGTCTTAAAATGGTGGTACTTTTCTCCAAATATTGGCCTTGCTCACAGAATGCTGGTCTTACACTCAGTATGGTAGTCTTTGTCTCAAAATGCTGGTCAGTCTCAGACTGCTGGTCTTAGTCTCGGAACGGAGGTTTTAGTCACAGACTGCTGGTTTTTTTGTGACAAGACGGATTTTAGTCTTAGAATGCTGATCTTGGTGTTAGAATGATGATCTTGATCTTAGAATGCTGAACTTAGTCTCAGAATGCTGGTCTTAGTCTAAGAATGCTGGCATTCGTCTCAGAATATTGGTTGGAGTCTTAGATACTAGTCTTAGTATTAGAAGGCTGGTGTTAGTCTCCGAATGCTGGTCTTGGTCATAAAATGCTGGGTTTAGCCTCAGAATGGTGGTCTTAGTCTTAGAATGCAAGTCTTGGTGTTAGAAGCCTCTTCTTAGTATTAGAATATTTTTCTTAGTTTCAGAAGGCTGTTTTTAGTCTCCAAATGCTGGTTTTAGTATCAGAATTGTGGTCTTAGTCTCAGAATGCTGGTTTTAGTCTCAGAATGGTGGTAGTTGTCTCAGAAGGCTGATCTTGGTCTTAGAATGGTGGTGTTTGTCTCAGAATGCTGGTCTTGATCTTAGAATGCTGGTCTTACTCTCTGAATGGTAGTCTGTCTCAAAATGCTGGTCAGTCTCAGACTGGTGGTCTTAGTCGCCGAATGGTGATCTTTGTCACAGAATGCTGGTCTTGGTGTTAGAATGCTGATCTTGGTCTTAGAATGCTCATGCTAGTTATAAAATACTGGTCGTTGTCTCTGAATGTTGGGTTGAGTCTCAGAATAGTGTTCTTAGTCTTAGAATGCTGTTCTTGGTGTTAGAAGTCTCTTTTTAGACATAGAATGCTGGTCTTAGTTTCAGAATGGTAGTTTTGTCTCAATGCTGGTCATAATCTCAGAATGTTGGTTTTAGTCTCAAAAAGGTGGTCTTGGTGTTAGAAGATGGGTTGGAGTCTCAGAATCCTGCTCTTGGTGTTAGAATGCTGGTCTTGGTCTCCGAATGATGATCTTGATCTTAGAATGCTGGTCTTCGTCTCAGAATGGTAGTTTTTGTCTCAGAATGCTGGTCAGAGCCTTATATACTAGTCTTGGTGTTAGAAGGCAGGTCTTGGTGTTAGATTGCTGATCTTAGTCTTAGAATGCTGGTCTTACTCTCAGAACGGTAGTCTGTCTCAAAATGCTGGTTAGTCTCGGACTGCTGGTCTTAGTCGCAGAAAGGTGATCTTCAGTGCTGAATGTTGGTCTTGGTGTTAGAATGCTCATCTTGGTCTTCGATTGCTCATCTGAGTTTCAAAATACTTGTCTTAGTCTCAGAATGCTGGTTTTAGACTCCGACTGCTTGTATTAGTTTCAGAATTCTCGTTTTAGTCCCAGAATGTTGGTCCTAGTCTTAGATACTTGTTTTGGCATCAGAAGGCTGGTGTCTTAGAATACTTGTCTTAGAATTCTGATCTTAGTCTTAGAATGCTGATATTAGTCTGAGAATGCTGGTCGTAATCTTGGAATGCTGTCTTGGTCTTGGAATGCTGGTCTTGGTTTAAGAATTTTGGTTTTAGTCTTTGAATGCTGCCCTAAGTCTTAGAATGCTGATCTTAGACTTAGAATGTTGGTCTAACACTTAGAATGCTGATCATAGTCTTAGAAGTCTGATCTTAGTCTTGTAATGGTGGTCTTAGTATTGGTATGCTGGTCTTGGTCTTAAAATGCTATACTTGGTTTTAGCATTTTGCTCTTGGCCTTAGAATGATGGTCTTTGACGGCTGGTCGTAGGCTCAGAATGCTGATCTTGGTCTTAGAAAGATGATTTTGGTCTTAGAATGCTGGTCTTAGTCCCAGAATGCTGGTCTTCATCTCAGAATCCTTTTCTTGGTCTCACAATAGTGGTCATAGTGTTAGAAGGTTGACGTTAGCCTTAGAATGCTGGTCTTAGTCACAGATTGCAGGTCTTAGTCACAGAATGCTGGTCTTAGTGTTAGAAAGCTGATCGTGGTCTTAGAATGATGATTTTGGTCATCGAATTCTGGTCTTAGTTCCAGAATGCTGTTTTTAGCCTCAGAATGTTGTTCCGAAAGATAGATACTAGTTTTGGTGTTAGAAGGCTGGTGTTACTCTTAGAATGCTGGTCTTCACCTTAGAATGCTCTTCTTTGCCTTAGAATGCTGATCTTGGTCTTAGAATGCTGGTCATAGTCTTGGAAAGCTGTCTTGGTCTTAGAATGCTGGTTTTGTTTTTAGAATTTTGATTTTTCTCTTCGATTGCTGGTCTAACTCTTAGAAAGCTGTTCTTTGTCTTAGACGGCTGATCTTAGTTTTGGAATGGTGGTCCTAGTCTTGGAATGCTGGTCTTGAATTTAAATACTGGCCTTGGTTTATGAATTTGGTCTTAGCCTTAGAATGCTGGTCTTTGAATGCTGGTCTTACTCTCAGAATGCTGATCTTGATCTTAGAATGATGAATTTGGCCTTAGAATGCTGATTTTAGTCCCAGAATGCTGGTCTTCATCTCAGAATCTTGGTCGTGGTCTCCAAATGCTGTTCATGGTGTTAGAAGTTTGATGTTAGTTGATGTTAGCCTTAGAATGCTGGTCTTAGTTTCAGAATGCTGATTTTAGCCTCAGAAAGTTGGTCCGAGTGTTAGGTACTAGTTTTGGTGTTAGAAGGCATGTGTTAGTCTCCGAATGCTGATCTTTGTCTTAGACTGCTGGTGTTAGTCTTAAAATGGTGGTCTTGGGTTTAGTATTTTGGTTTTACTCTTAGAATGCTGGTCTTAGTCTTAGAAGGCTGATCTGACTTTTGCAGTGGTGGTCTTAGTCTTGGAATGCTGGTCTTGGTCTTAGAATGCTGGCCTTGGTTTTAGAATTTTGATCTTAGGCTTAGAATGCTGGTCTTTGAATGCTGGTCTTACTGTGAGAATGCCGATCTTGGTGTTATAATGATGAATGTGGCCTTTGAATGCTGATCTTATTCCCAGAATGCTCGTCTTCGGCTCAGAAAACTGGTCTTGGTTTCAGAATGCTGGTCATGGTGTTAGCTGACGGATTTTAGTCTTTGAATTCTGGTCTTGGTGTCAGAATAATGATCTTGGTCTTAGAATGCTGGTGTTAGTGTCAAAATTCTGGTCTTAATCTCAGAATGCTGGTTTTAGTCTCAGTATGGTGATATTTGTCTCAGAATGCTGATCTTGGTCTTAGAATGGTGGTATTTGTCTCAGAATGCTGGTCTTAGTCTGAAATGGTGGTATTTTTCTCAGAATGTTGGTCTTGGTCTCAAAATGTTGGTCTTAGTCTTATAATGCTGATCTTTGTCTCAGTATTGGAGATTTTGTCTGAAAATGCTGGTCTTAGTCTCAGAATGGTGGTCTTAGTCGCAGAATGCTGTTTTTTTTGTGACAAGACGGATTTGAGTCTTAGAATTCTGGTCTTGGTGTTAGAATGCTGATGTTGGTCTTTGAATTGTGATCTTGGTCTTAGAATGCTGAACTTAGTCTCAGAATGCTGGTCTTAGTCTCTGAATGCTGGCTTTAGTATCAGAATATTGGTTGGAGTCTTAGATACTAGTCTTGGTGTTAGAAGCCTGGTGTTAGTCTTAGAATGCTGGTCTTTGTTGTAGAATGCTGGTCTTAGTCTTATAATTCTGGTCTTAGTGTCAGAATGCTGGTTTTAACCTCAGAATGGTGGTCTTAGTCTTTGAGTGCTAGTCTTGGTGTTAGAAGTCTCTTCTTAGTCTTAGAATGCTGGTCTTAGTTTCAGAATGCTGGTTTTAGTCTCAGAATGCTGGTTTTAGTCTCAGCATGGTCCGGACATAACGATCACCTGGATAAGATGAGCAGTCAGGAACGGGTCTATGGGGGGAAATATTACTAAGGAAGAAGCCTCCGTTTTACGGATGTTTTCAGTCCTTCTTAAGAAGAAGGGAGCAGCCTTTAAAGAGACAGACTCAATGTTAATGTCGAAATGGTTGCAGACACATTACCCAGAGATTAATGAGTCCACTGTATTTGAGGTCTCTTTGTGGGATGGTGCAGGAGTTAAATTGTGGGACGCGGCCACAAAAGGCAATGATACTGCGAAAAATTTGTTAGTCATTTGGATAACTATTTTAGGAACGCTAAAGTCAAAAAATGAGATAGTGGAGCCCAGTGCCCCCCCTCGCCCCCACAGCACCCCCCCTTCCCCCCCCCCAGAACCTCCTCCGGTCGCTGCCATGGCTGCGAAGACTGAGGGCGGGGATGAAGATGATCCTTTTGACCCGGGCCCTGTTAATCCCAAGAAAGAGCCTACTCTCAGATCACCTGAAACCTGCGGGAGGAAATGTTTGAATTGCACTTGATAACGCTGAAACTCTGGAACACGTTAATGAGGAACCTGTGCACTTTCATCAGACTGCTGTTGCTGCTCCTGAAGTTCTGACGCCTGATAATTCTGATGCTGACCTGGATAGTCCTTTTGACCCGGGGCCTGTTGATCTGGAAAAGGAGCCTGATTTATATCGCCCAGATCCTCATGATAAATGGGCAGCTCTAAAGGGAGAAGCGAGATGGGTGAGGGATGCAGATGTATTGTGTGCTTTCCTGGCGGTGTATGTGCCGGATCGAGACCCGTGGTGGGAAGGTCTCTTGTATGCTCTTATCAAAGATATCAAGCCAACAGTGACAGACCATAGACTTGGGACCCCATATATAACTCATTTGATACAGTCACTCTGTGATACTCATGTACTAGACGATGGCAAATACAAGTATTTCCATGTTTCTACCAACCCTTGCAGACCTTTATAGATACTGCTGGCCATTTCTTGCAATGTAGGCCGGCCACCTGCGTCGGCATGAGTGTGCATTTTGGTCAGTATAAAAGCCCAAGCCTCATGCGATGTGGGGGAGGCAGAGCCTCCGTGGGGACGCCCGCTAAGGTTGAGCCTGCCATGGGTTGAGCAGCAGCAGTCATTTTTCTGCTGCTTGGTAGCTGGTGCAGCGCTGTGTTTCTGATTTTGGGCCTGGGAGCAGCGCTAATAACAGCGTGGTAATGTTTTGGTCTGACCAAGGACTTTCTGAGTCTCATGCTCTGCCAGGGTGGAGGGGAAGCCGGGAGGGAGCAGATAGGACACATGACCCAAACTGACCAAAGAGGTTATTCCATACCACAGCCCGTCCTGTCCAGGATGTAAAGCAGAGAGCAGAGACCCGGAAGGGTGGGGGTGCACTGCGTGGTCGGGCTTGGTATTAGGTGGTGAAAATTGTATTCTTTCCTTGTATTTGCCTTGTCATTATTATTATTAGTGGTAGCAGTAGTGGTCTTGCGTTATACTTTAGTTACTAAACTGTTCTTATCTCAACCTGTGGGAGTTGCATTCTTTTCGATTCTCCTTCCCATCCACCCAGGAGCGGGAGGAAGAAAGAGGGGGGAGTGAGTGAGTGAGAGAACAGGCTGCATGATTTACAGCTTAAACCACGACAGTTCTTTTTGGCGCCCAACGTGGGGCACGAAGGGTTGAGGTAACGACAGGATTAATAGCCACTCGTCACAATGCTGATTTATTGGCTCTCAAAGTTGTTGCTCTTGATTCTCTAGAGCTTCTGGTTTCAGCCTGTTGTACCTTACTTACAGCTGGTATTTGCTATCTTAGCATTTTTCGGATATGGGTTTTAGGTTAAGGTTCTTGTTTCATTGTATTTTATTGGAATGGCTTGTGATACGGGCGGGCTCCAGAAGCGGGGGGGGGGGGGGGGCGGGGGATGTGTACCTGGCAGTTCGGCTGCTCTTCACCGTCCTGGCCCTCGTCCTCACCTCCGTCTTTGTGAGGCTGTGGGGAGCCGAGGGGGGGCCGCCCCAGGAGCAGCCGGCCGCCGAAACGGCCGCCGGGAGCGACCCTGGGGACCAGGAGCTGAGTCCCCCCACCGAGCCCAGCCCGGCGGCTGCCGAGCAGCGGGAGGGGGCGGCGGGGGAGCCGAGCCCCGCAGCCGAGCCCAGCCCCGCGGTGGCCGAGAGCATTCCCCGGCAGCCGCCCGCAGAGCCCCGTGAGTCCGAGCCCCAGGAGGATGCAGGAGACCACGCAGCACTTCCCAGCAAGGCAGAGGAGGAAGGTCTGGACTCAGACAAAGAGCAGCTGGTAGTGAGAGAGCCAGCAAGCACAGCAGCTACACCAGCCCCAGTGACAAGCACAGCAGCCTCATTTGAGAGCTCTGAAGGGTTTGAATGGCCTTTGGGTACCCTTGAGACCTGCCTGCTGATTGTGATGGGGATCAGCATGGTGGCATGCATGCAGAGTGTGTTTTACCCACAACCGTTTTGTCTGGTCCTGAGAGTTAAGCAGAGTGGGGTGTGGGCCTTGTCTGGGGTTAGACTACAATCCAGGATGACTGAGAGATTTCCCCCAAGCCTCGACAGCCATAAGTGGCAGGGTGTGTGGGACAGTATGGGCAAGTATCTAGTCCACTGGGCCCTTCCAGTGCTTTGGAAGCGTTGGAGATGGAAGGCAGCTGTATGGAGTCCCCAACGACAAGCTGCAGAAACTGCTGGAGGGGAGGGTGAATTATTTTGAGCCAGGTGGGCCCATGACACCTCAGGCCATCAGGGCAGAGATACAACATAGAGATGGACTCATGATCGAGGGGTGGACTTAGCAATGGACACTATTGCCCAGGTTATTCATGAGTGTGAGCACTGCACACAGCCTCTCCTGCTCTGAAGGACTGTTACAAGAGATGGAGCCTGATATGATGGACTGGATGGACTCAGCAGCTTCATAGGGATTGGTCCATGCACTAAGGGATGATCTCTCTCCCTTTCTGTGTGTGTGTGTATGTATACATATACATGTGATGGTATATTGAAAATGTGGGATCTGAGCATGACGTGAATGGTATGGAATAAGGGGTGGATACTGTCACGGGTTCAGCAGCAGCATTTTTTTGCTTCTTGGTAGCTGGTGCAGCGCTGTGTTTTTGATTTTGGGTCTGGGAACAGTGCTGATAACACCAGTGTTTCGGTTACTGCTTAGTGATGTTTTGGTCTGGCCAAGGACTTTCTGAGTTTCATGCTCTGCCAGGGAGGAGGGAAGCCGGGAGGAAGCAGAGGTAGGACACCTGACCCAAACTGACCAAAGAGGTTATTCCATGCCACAGCACGTCATGCCCAGGATGGAGAGCAGAGAGCAGAGCCCCGGAAGGGTGGGGGTGCACTGCGTGGTCGGGCTTGGTATTAGGCGGGGAGAATTGTATTCTTTCCTTGTATTTGCCTTGTCATTATTATCATGGGTGGTGGCAGTAGTGATTTGTGTTATACTTTAGTTACTAAACTGTTCTTATCTCAACCTGTGGGAGTTGCATTCTTTTCGATTCTCCTTCCCATCCACCCGGGAGCGGGGGGAAGAAAGAGGGGGAAGTGAGTGAGAGAGTCTGCGTGAGTTAGTCTTAAACCACGACAGCAAGATATTAACCAAGGAAGAAGTGACAATACCCACGTGGATAGCGATAGCTAGCCAGTTGTATTAGCCGCTTATACACGTGGACATTTTGTATAACCTGTATTAACCGTGGATTTTCGAAAAGTAAAGGATTCTGTTTGTAACCAGAAACGGGGTCCATGCATTACAGCTCCACAGACAGTGTCGTGGTTTAAGCCTGGCTGTAAATCAGCCACACCATTTGCTCTCTCACTCCCCAACCCTTTCTCCTCCCCCCACTCCCGCGGGGGGGGGGGAGAATGGAGGGAAGGTAATTACTATGGGTTGAGATCCACCCTGAGGCGTTTCACGGCCCGGCGCTAGCCGCGGGGCCGCCGCCAGGGCGGGGCGGGGCGGGTCGTGCGCCCGCCTCAGCCCCGCTCCCTCCCCCGCTGTCTGCCGAGCCTGTCGCGCTTATCGGCCCTGCCGCTTCCCCGCTGACGGCTGCGAGCGCCCTGCGGCTCCACGGCAGCCATGACAGATCTCCGCAGCGGGAGCGCGGCCCGCGAAGGGGCAGTACCGGCCCCGGCAGCCCGCCCGGCCCGTGCTCACCATCGCCGCGGCCACGAGTCTGGGAAAGCTGTCGGGACTTTGCGTTGAGACAGAGCGCGTTGTCGCCTTCTGAAGCGCTGTCACAAAAGCATTGGGAGGATCCAGATGCCTGTCCAAAATTGTTTATCCTGCCACGGAATATTCTAGTTCTGAATGTGGCATTGTCTGTGGAGTAAGGCTGAGTAGCTGCGGCTTCAAAAGGCAGTGATAAAGGGGGTTTATGAGAAGAGTATTTCATGGAGGAGCCTTCTATTTTAGGTGGGAGACCAGCGTGTGAGTAGGGCTCTTCTAACTTCTCAGCCTCTTTACTGAGGACTAAAGTATATTACCAGGACTAAAGTATATCATCAGTTATCTGAAACTGGTGAATTCCAAGAGATTCAAGAGTTGTTTGACCAAAGAACAAACAAGTCTTGTCAAACAGTTCTAGTTATTTATTGTAAATCCTAATTTGTTTTTAATTGCAGTTAATTAGGCAAATGGAAAACATGCTGTTTCTTCTTAGGACTTAAAAAAAAAAAGCCAAATGAACAAAAAACACCAGAAAGAATCATCTTCCAGGATTACTCCCAGTCCTCAGCTTGCCTTTTACCTCAAACGTGGCAAAGCTACATCACCTTACAATTATAATTACCTGTACCATGCATTGCTGCCCATCTTTACATCTCAGAAATCAATCCGGATGGGGCCTTCTGGGCCCTGTTTTTAATCCTTCCTGATAAAGAATCATAGTCCTGCCAGCTAGAAATCCCCATGGAGACAATACTGCGGAAGAATGACTGCTACTGCTGAACCCAGGACAGACAGGAAAGGTGGAAAAACAAGCCTGGGGGAGATGGTCCAGGATGTTGTTGTGGAGGGAGTCTCAATTGGAGCCAGACGATGTGGGGGTTGCGAGAGAGCCAGAGACGGTGGGGTAAAGCTGTCGCAGTCTGGACATCGTGTGCTAAGGATTGTGATTGGACTCGTTACCTGGAGAGTTTTACAGGGGCCAATAAGACTGAACATGGCATGCTTGTGCAGGTTGGGAAAGTACTGAACAAGGGGATAAAAGGGCTTGTTTGTAAAAGTTGGATTTGAGTCTCCTTATCACCTTGAGTCCGTGTCGTGATACGCCACAAATGGCGCCCTCCACGTGGGGCTCAAAAAGCAGCTAGTCGTCGATCTGGTGGCGTGACTCAGCCGAACTACATGCTGAAAGGAAGCAAGGGTGTATGCTGAAAGGAAGCGGATTCAAACCGTGCTGGTTGCCTCTTACACGATGGGGGTAAGCGGCTGAGAACTATGGGGACTGCCTTAAAAAAGAGCAAAGAAATGTTCTAGAAGTTTTTGCTATAATTCTTAAGCATAGGGGAAAAATAGTTGATGAGGAACAATTGAAAGGTATCCTCCTCTGGGCATCAAAAGGCGATCCGTCTATTAATACTACTGATATTTATACCCCGGAGATTTGAGAGAAAATTGGTATTAATTTGTGGGACTGTGCTACAAAAAGTGATAAAGTTGCCGCCACTTTATTGCGCCCGCGGTGAGTTATTTCTGAAGCCTTGAAGTTCATGTCGACTCACAAGCACAGGGGCAGAAGTGTCACCTTCGGCTCAGTTACCATCGCCCTCGTTGTCGGACTCTGCCGTGAGATCAAACAATCAGTCTGCTGGTATTGCCCCTGGGGTTCTGCCACCTGATAATTCTGGTGCTGACCTGGATAGTCTTTCTGACCCAGGGCTCATTGATCTGGAAAAGGAGCCTGATTTATATCCCCCAGATCCTTCTGACAAATGGGCAGCTGTAAAGGGAGAAGCAAGATGGGTGGGGGTTGCAGATGTATTGTGTGCTTTCCTGGTGGTGTACGTGTGGGATCAAGACCCGCGGTGGGAAGGTCTCTCGTGTGCTCTTATCAAAGATATCAGGCGAACGGTGACGGACCATGGACTCGGGGCCCCATATACAACTCATTTGATACAGTCTCTCTGTGATACTCATGTATTTATCCCAAACGATCTCAAAACATTGTTTCATTTGATAATGATGGGCATGCAATACACTACGTGGGAGTCGAAAATGAGGCAGCTCGCAGGTGCCTAGGATGCTGAAAGTTTAGCGTTGGGAGCGCGTGACCCACTGCGAGCAGTTACTGCCGATGTATTACTGGGTCAAGCTGATTTTGGCACCAGTGCTGCGCAAGCTAGGATTTGCCAGGCAGGCTTGCAGCAAGTTAAGCAATTGGCACTTCGGGCTTTGAAACCTGTCCGTGAAGCTGGCAAACAGAGGCAGCCTTTTGTCCAAATCAAACGAGAGGCAAACGAGCCGCTTATGAAATTTTTAGACTGACTTAATGAGTCTCTGGATAAACAGATCGATAATGAGAAAGCACGTGAATATATTTTCAAACTACTTGCTATTGAGGACGCTGACCCTGACTGTCAGAAAGTTTTGCGGCCTTTATGAGATCTGAGTATAGATGGTATGTTAAATGCCTGTATGAATGGCGAGTGTAGACAACACGATCTGTCTCTGATTGAGGAAGCATTTGTGGCATTGTTGGTTAAGTCACAGCAGTGCTTTTCGTGAAGGGACTGTCCGAAAGTAAAAGCAAATAACAGAAGGGGAACACCTGGAATCTGCTCGTGCTGTCGTAAAGGGCATCATTATGCAAATCAGGGCCGATCAAAATTTGACGGGGATGGCCAGCCTTTAACTTCACCGGGAAACCCGAAGGGGAGCGCGGTGAGGGGCCGTGCCATGACAACAAATCACCCCTCCAAAGGGTCCCCTTGCGGAGCTGCTGCAGTTTGCGCACCAGCACAAGCGGCAGCACTGGAGCGGACCTGGACACCTCAGGAGAAACAATAATTCAAGATACATCAGTTGTGCTTATTCCAACAGGCACATATGGCCCACTCGGGCACGGAAGGGCAACACTGTTAATTGGACGAACCTCTACAACCATAAGGGGCCTTTTTGTGCTGCCAGGACTCTAAAACTAGGCAGCGAGTTCAGGCTGGGGCAAGGAACCTTTTGGTTTCTAGAGCCAGGCCAGAGGGCTCCTGTGCACGTCAGAGCAGGGCTGTGCAGGGAGGCGATGTTGAGGAGGTAAGGGAAACAGCCCCTGGAGAGGAGGAGCCCAATGGTTCCTGCAGACTTTGAACTTCCATTTGGGGCCCTTGTCCTCCAAAGAGACAAAGGAGCTTCCATGTCTTTAGAAGGCATCGTGCCTGTTGCAGGCGGCAGTGAAAGGGGTGGTGGGTGGGGGACCCTGCAGAGCTCTGTGAAGAGGAGAAAGGCAGACATCAACAAGGCTGAGATGAGGAGAGCTCTGGGTCATTGCAGAGGCAGGGAGCAGCAGGGAGCCGGGCAGGGAGGCATGGGGGGCTCTCCCTAAAGTTGTAGCTGCGGGCACAGCCTTGCCTGTGTGTAGAAGGGGCTGGGCTGGAGGAAAAAGCTTCTTGTTCCCCCATGCTGCAGAATACCATGAGGAAACCCGTGTTCTGAGTCTCTGACTCTCTGTGTACCAGGTTTGCGCCAAGAAACGTGCTGAGGATTCCCAAGGCAGCATCAAATGGTGCCTGAAGCAGTAACTCCTGCCTGGCCCTGCCCTGCACTTCCCCACCATGCTCTACTCCAGGCGCACCCAGCCCAGAGCGCCCCCCTACTCCTCCAGCACTGGAGGAGATCATCCTTTGCTTCTCCTCCCACTTCTTTCCAGGTGCTTTCAGAACCTGCGGCCCAAGTGGTGGAACAGGAGCAAGGACACGGACAGGGAGAAGAAGGTAAGGGCAGGAGCAGGCGCCAGCGCTGCGCCTCTACCCTCTCCCTGCCCCATGCCTGCTTCTCACCTCTCCGATCCCTGCCCCGCAGCAGGCAGCCCTGGCTCAGCCCAGCTCTGGGGGGAAGTTAGACTTGAACGAGGTGCTCACTGACCAAAGGTAAGTGTGATGGCGGCAATGCCGGCCCTGCGTTCAGATCATGCAGTTCCAACCCCCTCTCCAATGGCTGTTATGTCATTGCACTTACGTCCTTGCTGTCCCTTCAGTGATGCCAGATCCGAGTCAAACTTCTCCAGTGAGGACGCATCATCTGGGAACGAGCCGATTTCCCTTGCCTTCGGAGTGCACTCAGCCCTGGCCCAATGGTCCCTCTCCATGAAGGATGCTGCAGGCCCCTCGCTGTTTGTGACCCCCTACAGCGAACATCGTGGACTTCAACAGGGCCAAGTGCTCCAGCCTTGAGAAGAGAAGGCTCCAGAGAGACCTTAGAGCCGCTCCCAGTGCTTGAAGAGATCTGGAGAGGGACTTTTGACAGGGGCCACTGGTGATAGGAGAAGGGGGAGCAGTTAAAACATGATTTGTTTTAACCTGAGTTTAGCCCTGACAGTAGGTTTAGGTTCATCTTTAGGTTTAGATTAGACATGAAGAAGAGTTGACATTAGGTTTAGATTAGACATTAGCTTTAGGTTGGACAAGATTCAATATTAGGTTTGGATTAGACCCGAAGAAGATTTGACCTCAGGTTTAGGTTCAACTTTAGGTTCAGATTAGGCAGAAGAAGACTCAGCTTTAGGTTTAGATTAGACATTAGGTTTAGCTTAGCCATTACAGACCAATAAAACTGTTGTGGTGTTCATTCACCCCCTGTCCAGTGAGTAGATTGGACTTGTGCCTTTTGGAGTCCTGCCCTGTTCTTCAGTGCAAAACCAAGTTGTGCCTGGAGGCCCTATGAGCAAAGCACGGGGGTGTCTGTGAGACGCTGGGTGCACGCTGCATCCCTGCTCAAATACAGCGTGTTCCGGGGCTGAATAGGGTCCAAGAGCTGCTCTGGCACCCTGCAGCTTTCTGAGGGTGTGAGAGGTTGGAGAAGGAATTTACTCCCTTGAGTTGGAACCCTTTGCCATCCAAATGGAGAAGGAGACTGCCCAGCAGTTCACCGCAGGGTTCGGGTATGACATAGATGCTTCCAAGTGTCACTTGGAAGTGACACTTCTGTTTCCAAGCCAACACATCAGGCCTGAAGCTTTCCCCGCACATGTACACACGTGTATAAAAGTGTACACACCTGTACACAGGGGTGCGCACACAGGGCAACACTCACGCACACGCACACACGCGTGCACAGACGCGTGGCAGATGCACACAGACTGCACAAACGTACTGAACGCACATGTACGGCACACGTACGGCACACGTTTCTTGCACACAGGTTTTCCTGCTGTAGATGTGCTGGTCTGTAACACGCCACATGTGGGGCAGAGCGACCAGCTCCAATGGCAGCGGATTGCCCCATGTCACAGTGGGGACGGACGCTCAGAGGCCTGGTGGATGCAACTCCTGCGGCGGGGCCCCATTGTGAGGTGTGAGGTGTCCAGGCTATATCTAGCCAGCAGGGCCAGCACAGCCCCAGAGCCGCTGCTGGTCGCAGACGAGAGCTCCTGGTTTGGATCCCCAGCCTCGAGCCTCGTGCGCTACCGGTCGCGCTCAGACCGTACGTCGCTATGGCCATGGTGCTGCTGCTGCTGCTGCTGCTGCTGGGCCTGGCCCCCGGGCTGGCCCGGCCCCTGGAGCCCTGCCCGGGGCCCTGCCACTGCCACAGGCACCGGCTGGACTGCAGCGGCGTTGCCCTGGCCCGCGTGCCCCCGGCCACCCGCCAACGGCCCTTCTCTGTGCTGTGAGTGCTCCGCAGCTCCGGCACCGCCCCGGGACACCCCGAGAGCGGCTCCAGGGACACGCTGCGTGTGGGGGGCTGATGGGCGGCAGCGCTGGGGCAGCTGCAGGCCAGCCCTGCGGCCACCCCACAGCCCTGGGGCAGGGGAAGGGGTTGTGCTGGGGGTGACGCTGCCAATGGCTTCTCCACAGGGATTTCACTGGGAATGCGCTCGCCCTCATCTCCCCGCAGGCGTGGAAGGGATACCCGTGGACTGAGAAGCTGTGAGTATCCACCAGCGACAGACAAGGCACGGGGGTTCCGGGATCCCCATCCCTCCGCCGGGCTGCCCAGCCGAGGCTGTGACGAGCACCACACCAGTGCTTACACGTGCAGCCAAGGCCGAGCTGCTCCGCAAGGATGGGTGTGAATACCAAGAGCTGTTCCCTGGCGAGCAGTGCCCTGGGCTGTGTCCCTCCCGCCCCCCGGGGCCCTCTCTGGGACTGTGGAACCTGTGCTTGGGCTGCAGTCAGTGTCAGCAGCCCGGGAGCAAGCGCCTGCTCCTGCCATGAGTGTGATGAGCATTGGCAGGACCCAGAGAGGTGCTGCAGTGACGCTGCTGCAGGGTTCTTCCCCGCAGCTCCATTGCCCTGAGCCGCAGGTGCCACTGCTCATGTCCGTCTGTCTCTTGCAGAGTCCTCCAGGACAACAGCCTGCAGGCAGTGAAGAGGCGCTCGCTGGAGGGGCTGCTCCTGCTGAAACACCTGTAGGTACCCCTCTGCCCATGGCGCTGGGCGCAGCCTCCCCCTGTCCTGGCCCTGCTGCCCATCCCGCCCCAGGAAGGGCTTTATTCCTGCGCGGATCCCGGCTGCAGCCAGAGCAGAGCAGGGTCTTGCTGCAGGGGAGGGCTCCGCAGGGACGCACTGCACTCCCATTGCCCCACGTCCAAGCAGGAGGAGGCGGCTGCTGCCCTTTCCCTGCACAGACCCGCACGAGGCCGCCTCCTCCTGGGCAGACCTCGAGCGTTCGGCTCCTCTCAGCTCAGAGGCCCCACAGCTGCCTTGGAGTGAGCTTATGGTGCGGCTTCTCTCCATTGCCCATGGAGAGGAGCAGGCACTTCCCATGCACACACACAATGGGGCTGGGGACCCTGGCTGAGCCGGCCATGAAACGCTCCCCACAAAGCTTCCTCTCTCCTTGTTTGCTGCAGAACAAGCCCACGCAGCGAGTTCAGGCTGGGACAAGGAACCTTTTGGTTTCTAGAGCCAGGCCAGAGGACTCCTGCACACATCAGAGCAGGGCTGTGCAGGGAGGTGAAGTTTAGGAGCTAAGGGAAACAGCCCCATGTTGGTCCCACAGGGAGTTGCAGCCTGTCCCTCAGGCCTCACACAAGAGGTGCTGTTGGGGTGTGCATAAAGAACCTGCTCTCTTATCAGAGAGGAAAATCAGCCCTGAAATACCCCTCCTGGGATCAGAGCCGGGAGAACCTCTCTGAGCTGCAGCCACCCGGCTCAGGAGCGTGAGCTCCGGTTACACACCACTGCAAGTCAGTGCAGAGAGGAAATCCCATGTGAAATGAGAGCTGTGGCACGTCTATGTTGCCTGTGTCAGAGCACCTGAGAGGAACCAGCACAGCAAATGTCACCAGTGTTTTGTCTTCTCCTGTTAACAGGGATTTATCTTACAACAAAATCCAGTCGATCGAGGCGCGTGCTTTTGAGAACCTTCCTTTCCTGGAGACCATGTGAGTTATGGGAGTTTCTTCCTGCTGCGGTTGGTGAAGCCTGTTTGCATTTAGAACCTTCTGGTGCTGGAAAATGCTCCTGTTCTTTTTGGAACAAGGACTCCAATTTCTCCTGCTGAAGCAGCAGCCGAGCTCCGGAGCTCCAGGAGTGCCTGGTGGCCACAGCAGGACAGGGGCCATGGCTTGTGCAAACACAGCCGGAAGAGAATCCGAGTCTTGAGGCTTGCTGTGTCCTGGAGCAGGCGGAGATGCAGCCCACGTGCACTTCATCTCCTCTCCTGGACAGGTTAACAAACAGCAGGAGAGAAAATGGCAGCTTCCTCCCAGTTCCACCTTGGATGTGGCTGTTTCCTACAAATCAGTGCTGCTGCACTCCAGCTTCCTGTGGGTCAGACCCAAGTCATTTCTGTGGTCTCCTGTTTCCCCAGAAACCTGGAGGGAAATCTCATCACCGAGATCCGAAACGACACCTTCCGGGCATGGCACGGGATGCAGTTCCTCCAGACACTGTGAGTATTCCAAAGGCTAAGGGGAGCTCAGAGCTGTGGCACTTGTCCCTGTGTTCTGCTCACCTCTTACCCCAAATAGGCAGCAGCAGCAGCGCTGAATGACAACTCTGTCAGGCCACGGCTTTGCCTGCCTGAGTGCAGGAACAGAGACAAAGCTCATGGAGAGTGGGAATGTCAGAAAATAGGGAAAGTCCTGGTGGAGAGAAGCCACCAGAAGCTGTGAGCTGAGGAGGAAAGAAAGAGAGGTTGTGTTTTCCAGAAGCAGCACTTGTGGGCTTTTGCTCTCTGGGCTGGTGGCAGTCAGGACCTAATGTACGTTGTGAATCTGTCCATCAGCATCTGCGCCGGCCTGGAGCCTTCACCCCACGCCCTTTCTCTACACACGTAGCACGGAGCCCCTGCTGCCGCTCTCATCCTGGAACCCCCACTCACATAGGGTGTTGGTTCATTTCAGGGTCCTGAGCCATAACCCCCTGTCTGTTATCGAGGACACGTGGTTCTTCAAGCTGCCTTCAGTCACTCACCTGTAAGTACAGACTCCTTATTAACAGCTTACCATGGATCTTTCATTGTGTCTAGGGGGGCCCCGTGGTCAGGAAAGCAGAGATCCAGCAGCAAATCCCACCCTTGTCCAATCCTTCTCCTGCTGGAGGCAGAGGCAGAGCTAGGCCAAGGCTGAGCCGTTCTGGTGTGTCCCGGCTGCCAAGCCAGCAGGGAGCTGGGACACGGACTTGAACTTGTCTGCATCTGTCTCCCGTGGGATCCGCAGGGTCCCTCCAGGTTCAGACCCGTGGGTGGGAGCAGGGCACAGCAGGAAGAAGAGAGGGGTTTCCATCGTTTCTCCTGGATTAGGTAGCAGCGGATCCCCTGCGACCAGCACCGCAAGCAGCAGGGACTGGGCCTGTTCCGGAGCAGAGGCTGGTGCCGCCACCTCCAATGTAACGCGTGTCTTGAAACCCTTGCAGGGACCTGGGTGCCACACGAGTGACTCGGCAGACGCTGCTCATGCTGCTCCTGAGAACATCCCGCTTGGAAACACTGTGAGTGTGCAGGGGCCGGCTCCCACCTCCAGCAGATCCCAACTGCTGGGACAAGGGGTCTGCGTGGGGAACGAACCCACCACCACAAACTCTCCATTGGGACACTGGGGGGAAAGGGAAGTTTCCCGGAGCCGCAGCAGAGACCGAAGCAGACCCCTGACGCGTTTCTGTGCGCAGCCTGGGTTGGAGTCGCTGCCCTGGGTCGTGATGCTGAGTGTTTGTCCACAACCTCTGTTCTTTAGCAAGCTGTCCAACGACACGGCCTGCTGCCTCTGCCAGCACAAGCACAGCACCGAGACCCCGTGCAGGACCCTCAGCTTCGACTGCGCGAGCGTGTGCAGCACCAGTGCTCCCCGCTGCGGTAACTGCCCCACAGCCCTGCCCGGGCCCCCAGCTGTAGCGAGCCCTCTGAGCCTGTGTCTGGCAGAAAGCTTCTTGTCCCTGATGTGCTCTCGGTGTGTTACAGCTCCCCTGGCAGACACAACAGGGCTCCTAACGGGACCGGTGCCACCCAGGAAAGGGAACAGCAGCTCCGTGTTGAATCTCCAGCCTAAGGAGCCTTCAGCCCGGGAGCAGAGAATCGTCACGCTCGCGGTTGTCCTGAGCCGGAGCAGCCCCGATGCATCAGCACCTTCCCCTCAGCAGCTCTCGAGGCAGGAGGGCAATACTGCCAAGGAGCTGACGCTGATGCTGCAGAGCATTCAGCACAGGGGCTGGAGCAGCTCGATTGACACCAGGAGGTTCTATTATCTAGCAGAGGGTCTTGTGGCACAGCTGAAGAACAAGCTGTACAAGGCCATGAGCATCCTGACTGTGAAAAGCCCCAGTACAGCCCAGCCAGCACAGGGGGACAAGGGGCAGGAGGTGCCAGCAAGGGAGGGAGGAAGAGCCATAAGCTGGGAGCAACAGGAGCCTGCCTTAGGCTTGACCCGGGCAGAGTCCACCCTCTGGGAAGCAGTCCGGAGGATGAACCTCAGTGACATCCTCCCAGTCTCCAGCAACCAGAGAGCACCCACCCCTCCTGCAGCACAGCTCCCTACACAATACCCAGCAGAGGGCTCGTATATTGCCCGGTCTGGCGAGAGTCAGGATCCTTCCAACGCCATGGAGGAGACCACCACGACCGACAGGATGGAGGATGAGGATGGTGCAGAAGATGAGGAGGAAGCACCATCCCCGACACAGGACGCTGCTGGGACAGATGAGGAGCAGAAGCAGCAGGACAGTGATGGGATAGTGGGCGGTGAGGTTGTAGAAGAGGAGCCCGCAGCAGCAGAGGGTAGAGCAGAGCAGAGACGGAGCGCTATCCAGCATTTCTTCTATGCTCTGCTGGCTAACAACAGCCCCCCTGCTGCCAGCAGCGTGCCAGAGGACACGGCTACAGCAGAGCGTTCCTCTTGGGGCGGGAGCCCACCCACCTCCCCTGCAGGCACCACAACACACGAGCAGCACAAGGAGCAGAAACCCCTCGACTCAACAGTACCGGGCAGCTCCAGCAGCCCGGGCAGTGCGGCCACGCGAGGAGCCCTCTTTGACACCCTGCTCAGCCGCCACCTGCACTCGCTGGTGCCAGACCGAGCCCTGCGCAGGTTCATGGCACACGTGGCTCGAGCCCTGCGTGGGGACTGTGGCTTGCCCCAGCTCCAGCCGGCCTGCGCCAAGATGGTCTCGAGGACGGGGCTGCTCCTGAAGCTGCTGAGCGAGAAGCAGCGCAACCCAGAGCCCTCTGACCTCCTGGAGCAGTGTATGCAGGAGGAGGATGCCGGCAGCTCTCTGCTCCATGCCCAGGTCCAGGCCAGGGAGATGGACATTGAATCTGCAGAGACGGTAGGAAACAGTGGGGCACGGCTGCGTGTGTGTGTCTGGGCAGTGGGGCATGGAAGGGGCCTCTCACCTGGCCTCACCTCGCTTCCCCTCCCATCCCCTTCCCTCCTCTCCTTTCCCTCTCCCTCCCCTTTCACCTCCCCCTTCCTCTTCCCCTCCCCCTCCTCTTCCCCCTCTACCTCTCGCCCTCCCTCTCCCTTCCCCTCTCCCTCTCCCTCTTCCCTTCGCCTCTCCCTCTTTCTCTCTTTCTCTCTCTCCCTCCTCCTCTCTCTCTCCCTCTCCCGGTCCCCCTCCTCTCTCCCTCTCTCTCTCCCTTTCCCTCTCCTCTCCACCCTGATATACTCTCCTTATCTCCCAGGAGATGGCCAACCGCACCTCTGGCCACAACCGCCTGCTGGTGCTTTCGCTGATCACCTTCTTCACCCTCATCGCATCTATTGCTCTCCTGGCGCTGTGCTGCTTCAAGGTGAGCCAAGGACTTGTTTGGCGGAGCACTGCCAGCCAAGCCCCGGCCCTGGAGCACACAGGGGCAGCGGGTGCTCCCACAGTGCTCATGGGCACCTGGTGCTGCTGCGGATGCCTGTGGATGTGCTGCCCTGGCTCCTGCCAGGGTCTGTCCCCAGCTCTGCTGTGCAGCTTCCCAGCAGCTCCTTCCTTGAGGGGGGCTGCGGCTCCCTCTCATCACCTCCTCTGCCATCAGCCCTTCCCGGGCTCTATCCCACAATCCCTCACCCCAAGCATCCCCTCCCCAGCTCCTGTCCTGGCCTTGCTCTGCTGCAGCACCCGCTGCTTCCAGCTGTGCAGCAATGCACCTGCTCCCTGCCCTCAGCCAATACCCAGCCCTTCCGCATGGTGCCATGGCTCCGGTGGGTCGGGGCTGTGCCTGGGCACAGGGGAGGGGCAAATGGTTCCTGCGGACTTTGAACCTCCATTTGGAGCCCTTGTCCTCCAAAGAGACAAAGGAGCTTTCATGTCTTTAGAAGGCATCGTGTGTGTTGCAGGCGGCAGTGGAACGGGTGGTGGGTGGGGGACCCTGCAGAGCTCTGTGCAGAGGAGAAAGGCAGACATCAACAAGGCTGAGATGAGGAGAGCTCTGGGTCATTGCAGAGGCAGGGAGCAGCAGGGAGCCGGGCAGGGAGGCATGGGGGGCTCTTCCTAAAGGCATGGCTGCTGGAACAGCCTTGCACGTGTGTAGAAGGGGCTGGGCTGGAGGAAAAACCTTCCAGCTCCCCCGTGCTGCAGTGCTCCATGAGGAAACCCCTGCGTTCTGAGTCACTGTCTCTCCGTCACCAGATCCGCGCCAAGAAACGTGCCGAGAATTCCAAAGGAAGCAGCAGAGGGTGCCTGAAGCGGTAACTCCTGCCCTGCCCCAACAGGCTCTGCTCCGGCAGCGCCCAATCCTGCCCAGAGCCCCCCCAACTTCTCCAGCACCAGAGGAGTTCATCCTTCGCTTCTCTTCCTTCTCCTCCCACTTCTTTCCAGGTGCTTTCAGAAGCTGCGGCCCAAGCGGTGGAGCAGGAACAAGGACACGGACAGGGATGAGGATGAGGTAAGGAAGAAAGCAGATGCCAGCTCTGCCCCTCTGCCCGCTCCCTGCCCTGTGCCTACTTCTCACCTCTCCAATCCCTGGAGCTCTGTGTAGAGGAGAAAGGCAGACATCAACAAGGCTGAGATGAGGAGAGCTCTGGGTCATTCCAGAAGCAGGGAGCAGTGGGGAGCTGGGCAGGGATGCATGGGGGGCTCTCCCTAAAGTCGAAGCTGTGGGCACAGCCTTGCATGTGTGTAGAAGGGGCTGGGCTGGAGGAAAAACCTTCTTGTTCCCCCATGCTGCAGAATTCCATGTGGAAATCTCCATGTTCCAAGTCTCTGTCTCTCCGTCAGCAGGTCTGCACCAAGAAACGTGCCGAGGATTCCCAAGGCAGCATCGAATGGTGCCTGAAGCGGTAACTCCTGCCTGGCCCTGCCCTACACTTCCCCACCATGCTCTGCTCCAGGCGCACCCAGCCCAGCCCAGAGCAACCCCCTATTCCTCCAGCACTGGAGGAGTTCATCCTTTGCTTCTCTTCCATCTCTTCCCACTTCTTTCCAGGTGCTTTCAGAACCCACAGCCCAAATGCTGGAGCAGGAGCAAGAACACGGACAGGGAGAAGAAGGTAAGGGCAGGAGCAGGCGCCAGCGCTGCCCCTCTACCCTCTCCCTGCCCCATGCCTGCTTCTCACCTCTCCAATCCCTTCCCCGCAGCAGGCAGCCCTGGCTCAGCCCAGCTCTGGTGAGGAGTCAGACTTGAACGAGGTGCTCACTGACCAAAGGTAAGTGTGATGGCGGCGATGCCGGCCCTGCGTTCAGATCATGCAGGTCCAACCCCCTCTCCAATGGCTGTTATGTCATTGCTCTTACGTCCTTGCTGTCCCTTCAGTGATGCCCGATCCGAGTCAAACTTCTCCATTGAAGACGCATCATCCGGGAATGAGCCGAATTTCTTTGCCTTCGGATTGACTCAGCCCTGGCCCAATAGTCCCTCTCCATGAAGGATGCTGCAGGCCCCTCGCTGCTTGTGACCCCCTACAGCGAACATCGTGGACTTCAACAAGGCCAAGTGCTCCAGCCTTGAGAAGAGAAGGCTCCAGAGAGACCTTAGAGCCGCTCCCAGTGCCTGAAGAGATCTGGAGAGGGACTTTATACAGGGGCCTCTGGTGATAGGAGAAGGGGGAGCAGTTTAAACATGACTCGTTTTAAGCTGAGTTTAGCTTTGACTTTAGTTTTAGGTTCAACTTATTATCACATCACAGACTTGCAACACACTGTTCTCTAAGTGAGGCTAAAAGTATTTGAACCCCATGTTTTCCAAACACTTGCTTTTCTTTATGCACAAAGAAGTTATGGATGACAGCCTTTTATTAATATTACCTTAGCTGTGTGGATATATAATAACTCAGTCTCTCGTATAGTTGCTTTCCACCCCATATTAATGGTTTCTCGATTCATGACTTTCCCCACCATATTTTGTAAGAAACTGTCACTTCTCTATTTCCTTTTACACACGAATCAGTCTGGTCTATCACAATACAAAGGGGGAGGAAGGAAAAGGGGAAGGCCCCGTGGGGATTATGGGGTGTTGTGGCCCCCCCCCCCCCCCCCCCCCCCCCCGTCGTGGTGTTGGCGTGAGCTGTGCGTGTCTGTGATTAAACTGTGACAGAGAGAACTCCCCGTTACTGACCCCCCAGCAACCAAATGGGACCTGGGTACCCAAAAATGGGACCGGGGTACCCCAAAATGGTTCCCCCGCGCCCAAACGCGGGTGCCCCCCCCCCAACCCGTGCCCAGGGGCGGCTGCTCCATGAGGAGAGGTGCCGCTGCGCCCCTCCAGGGCTGCTCGGTGCGCATGCGCCGGAGCCCGGACTACAACTCCCAGCGTGCCCTGCGCGGGGGAGCCGCGCGCTGATTGGCTGAGCCGGGGGCAGGACCGGAGCTGGCGGCGGAGCGGGAGCGGGGCCATGGTGAGGGCCGGGAGCGGGGCTGGGGCTGTGCGGCCCCCGAGGCTCGGGGCAGCGGGGCCGGGCGCTCCCGCGGTGCTCCCCGACCTGCTCGAGGTGGCGGAGCACGGCCCACACCTCCTGCACCGGGCGGGCGAGCGGCTCGGGGCTGTCGGAGCCCTCGGCCCTGTCGGCGTCTCCGGTCCAGGGCCGCATGGGGGGGCATGGGGGCATGGGGACACAGGGATCAGAGCTGAGCTGAAGCAGTGACAGTGAGGTGTGAGGGAAGGAGCAGCTTGGGGCTGTTCGGTCAGCAAAAAGGGATGAGGGAGGGCGGGGTCTGTAAAGAAATAAGAGATGGGTCAGGAAAGAAACGAGTGAGGCAGAACTACATTTTAAGGCTTTACAGAAATCCATATGTTTCCAAGCACTGGATTCTGAACTTTGATTTCGGTGTCATTTAATCAATGTCCCATTTAATTTTTCTATTTAATCAATAGGAAATCAGCTGCTCGTGACTTTAGCAAGCCAGTGGTAACTGAGGCCTAGGAATAATTCCAGTCAGGCTTCAATTCCCTGAACTTCAAATGTTTCTTTATCAGAAGTTCAGGACAAGTTTCCGTCCCTTTGGCTGCACCAGCTCCATTCCAGATGCCCCAACAGGCCTCACTTGAGCAAAGTTCCATTCCGAGAAAGAGGGCAGGTTCCCTCTTGACCCTGTTTCATTTCTAACCCTACAACATGAAAGCACGTGAGGAAGCTTGCTCAGAGCAGCCAGGGCCATGGGCAGAGGGGAATAATCTATGTTAGGGCAGGCAAAAGCCCTTCAGGAAACAGGCCAAGTTGATCTTCCCAGCCCCAGTCCCAGAGGGGCACCACTCGTTACTGGTCTCCAGCTGGACACTGAGCCATTGACCACAACTCTTTGCGTGTGGCCAGCCAGCCGGTTCTTTATCCGCTGAGTGGTCCGCCTATCAAATTGATGTCTCTCCAACTTAGAGACAAATATATTGTGTGGGACAGTGTGGAATGCTTTGCACAACTCCAGGTAGACGACATCAACTGCTTTGCCCCTGTCCATCAGTTCCGTAGCCCCATCGTAGAAGGCCACCAAATTGGTCAGGCAGGATTTCCCCTTAGTGAAGCCATGCTGGCTGTCACCAAGCACCTTGTTGTTTTTCATGTGCCTCAGCATGCCTTCCAGGAGAATCTGCTCCAAGATTTTGCCAGGCACAGAGGTGAGGCTGACTGCTCTGTAGCTTCCCGGCTCATCCATTTTCCCCTTCTTGAAAATAGGGGTTATATTTCCCTTTTTCCAGTCGTCGGGAACTTCTCCTGACTGCCATGGGTTTTCAAATATGATGGACAGTGGCTTAGCAACTTCATTTGCCAGCTCCTTCAGGACCCGCAGATGGATTTCATCAGGTCCCATGGACTTGTGTAAGTTCAGGTCCCAACGATGGTCTCGAACCAGATCCTCTCCTACAGTGGGCCCAGGGTCTTCATTCTCACTGTCCGTGTGTCTGCCTTCCAAGACTTGAGTGGTGTGGTCAGAGCATTTGCCGGTGAAGACTGAGGCAAAGAAGTCGTTAAGAACCTCAGCCTTCTCCAAATCCAGGCTAGCCAGTTCTCCTGAGAGCGTCCGGAGGGGGCCCACGTTGTCCCTAGTCTGTCTTTTATTTGCAATGTACCTATAGAATCCCTTCCTGTTATCCTTAACATCCCTCGCCAAGTTTAATTCTAAGTGGGCCTTAGCTTTCCTAACCTGGTCCTCAGCTTCCCGGACAACATCCCTGTATTCTTCCCAGGCCGCCTGTCCTTGCTTCCACCTTTTTAAGCCTCTTTTTTCCTTCAAATTTTCCTCAGCAGCTCCTTATCCATCCAAGGAGGTCTCCTGGCCCTCCTGCAGCACTTCCTTCTAGTAGGGATGTATCACTCCTGAGCTTGCAGCAGGTGATCCTTGAATATCAACCAACAGTCTTGGGCCTCCCTGCCCTCTAGGGCTATATCCCATGGAACCTTACTGAGCAGGTTCCTGAAGAGGCCAAAGTCTGCTCTCTTGAAGTCCAGGGCAGTGAGCTTGCTGCACGCTCTTCTCACTGTCCTGAGGATCTCGAATTCGACTGTCTCATGATCGCTGCAATCAAGGCTGCCCTGGAGCATCACGTTTCCAACCAGCCCTTCCCTGTTGGTGAGGACGAGGTCAGGCATGGCACCTCTCCTTGTCGGCTCCTCTACTACTTGCAGAAGGTAGTTGTCTTCCACATAATCGAGGAACTTCCTGGATTGCTTGTGCCGGGCCGTACCATCCCTCCAACAGATATCAGGGTGGTTGAAGTCCCCCATGAGAACAAGGGCCTGCGAACGTGAGGCTGTTCCTATCTGTCTATAGAGCACTTCATACACCGAGTCCTCTTGGTCAGGGAGTCCATAACAGATCCTCACAATAATGTCTCCTATCGCTGTTCTCCCTTTAACCCTGACCCACAAACTCTCTGTGGACTGCTCACCTGTCCCCAGACAAAATGCTGGTCTTAGTCTTAGAATGCTGGTCTTCCTGTAAGAATCCTGGTCTTGGTCTCAGAATGCTGGTCTTGGTGTCGGGAGGCTCTCTTGGTCTTAGAATGCTTGTCTTGCTCTTAGAATACTGACCTAACTCTTAATGTGCTGGTCTTAGTCTTCGAATGCTGGTCTTGTTGTTAGAATGCTGGTCTTGCTCTTAGAATTCCTGTCTTTGTCTCAGACTGCTGGTCATAGTCACAGAATGCTGGACTTTCTCTCAGAATGCTGGTTTTTCTCTCAGACTGCTGGTCTTAGTCTCAGTACAGTAATCTTTGTCTCAGACTGCTGGTCTCAGTCACAGAATGCTGGTTTTTCTATAACAAGATGGATTTTAGGCTTAGAATACTGGTGTTGGTGTTAGAATGCTGATCTTGGTCTTAGAATGCTGGTCTTAGTCACAGAATGCTGGTTTTTCTCTTACAAGATGGATTTTAGGCTTAGAATGCTGATCTTGGTCTTAGGATAATGAACTTGGTCTTAGAATCCTGGTCTTCATCTCAGAATGCTGGTCTTAATCTCAGAATGCTGGTCTTAGTCTAAGAATGCTGGCTTTAGTCTCAGAATGTTGGTTGAAGTCTTAAACACTAGTCTTGGTATTAGAAGCCTGGTGTTAGTCTCCGAATGCTGGTCTTGGTCTTAGAATGCTGGTCTTAGTCTTAGAATGCTGATCTTTGACTCAGAATGCTAGTCTTTGTTTCAAAATGCTGGTCTTAGTCTTAGAATAATGGTGTTACTGTCAGTATGGTAGGCTGTCTCAAAATACTGGTCAGTCTCAGACTGCTGGTCTTAGTCGCAGAGTTGTGATCTTCGTCACATAATGCTGGAAATGGTGCTAGAATGCTGATCTTGGTCTTAGAATGCTGGTTTTATGCTCAGAATGGTGGTCTTAGTCTTAGAATGCTGGTTTTATGCTCAGAATGGTGGTCTTAGTCTTAGAATGCTGGTTTTATGCTCAGAATGATGGTCTTAGTCTTAGAATGCTAGTCTTGGTTTTAGAAGACAAATTGGAGTCTTAGAATCCTGGTCTTCGTGTTTGAATGCTGATCGTGGTATTAGAATGATGATCTTAATCTTAGAATGATGATCTTTGTCTCAGAATGGTAGTTTTTGTCTCAGAATGCTGGCCTGAGCCTTATATACTGGTCTTGGTGTTAGAAGGCTGGTCTTGGTGTTCGAATGCTGGTCTTTGTCTTAGAATGCTAGCCTCGGTGTTAGAAGGTTGATGTCAGCGTCAGAATTCTTGTCTTAGACTCAGAATGCTGGTCTTAGTCTCAAAATGCTGGACAGTGTCAGAATGCTGGTCTTACTGGCTGTATGGTAGTCTTTGTCCAAAAACGCTGGTCATTTTCCGAATGCTGGTTTTAGTCTCAGAATGGTGGTCTTAGTCGCAGAATGCTAGTCTTGGTGTTAGAAGGTTGATGTTAGCCTTAGAATGCTGGTCTAGTGTCAGAATGCTGGTCTTTGTGTTAGAAGGCTGATCTTGGTCTTCGAATGATGATTTTTGTCTTAGAATGCTGGTCTTAGTTTCAGAATAGTGGTTTTAGCCTCAGAATGTTGTTTCGAGTCTTAGATACTAGTTTTGGTGTTAGAAGGCTGGTGTTAGGCTCAGAATGGTGGTCTTGCTCTTACAGTGTTTTTCTTAGTCTTTGAATGCTGATCTTAGTTTTGGAAAGCTGGTGATAGTCTTGGAATGCTGTCTTGGTCTTAGAAGGCTGGTCTTGGTCTTCGAATGCTGGTCTTAGTCTTAGAATTCTAGTCTGAGTCTTAGAAAGCTGATCTTAGTCTTGCAAAGGTGGTCTCAGTCTTGGAATGCTGGTCTTGGACTTAAATGCTGGTCTTGGGTTTAGAATTCTGGTCTTAGTCTTAGAATACTGGTCCTAGTCCCAGAATGCGGACCTTTGTATCAGAATGGTAGTCTCGGTCTCAAAATGCTGGTCAGCCTCCGAATGCTGGTTTTAGTCTCAGAATGGTGGTCTTAGTCACAGAATGCTAGTCTTGGTGTTAGAAGGTTGATGTTAGCCTTAGAATGCAGGTCTTAGTGTCAGAATGCTGGTCTTTGTGTTAGAAAGCTGATCTTGGTCTTAGAATTATGATTTTAGTCTTAAAATTTCTGCCCTTAGTCCCAGATTGCTGGTCTTCATCTCAGAATCCTGGTCTTGGTCTCAGAATGCTGGTCTTGGTGTTAGGAGGCTCTCTTGGTCTTAGGTTGCTTGTCTTGGTCTTAGAATTCTGATCTTTGTCTTCAAGTCCTGGTCTTAGTTTCAGAATGCTGGTCTTGTTAGAAGGCTGGTCTTGCTGTTAGAATTCTCTTCTTAGTCTCAGAAGGCTGGCCTTAGTCTCAGAATGCTGGTCTTTATTTCGGAATGCTGGTCTTAGTCTTAAAATGGTGGTACTTTTCTCCAAATGTTGGCCTTGTTCCCAGAATGCTGGTCTTAGTCTCAGAATGCAGGTCTTACACTCAGTATGGTAGTCTTTGTCTCAAAATGCTGGTCAGTCTCAAACTGCTGGTCTTAGTCTCAGAATGGTGGTCTTAGTTAGAGAATGCAGGGGTTTTTTTGTGACAAGACGGATTTTAGTCTTAGAGTACTGGTCTTGGTGTTAGAATGCTGATCTTGGTCTTAGAATGATGATCTTGATCTTAGAATGCTGGACTTAGTCTCAGAATGTCGGTTGGAATCTTAGATACTAGTCTTGGTATTAGAAGGCTGGTGTTAGTCTCCGAATGCTGGTCTTGGTCATAAAATGCTGGTTTTAGCCTCAGAATGGTGGTCTCAGTCTTAGAATGCTAGTCTTGGTGTTAGAAGCCTCTTCTTAGTATTAGAATGCTTGTCTTAGTTTCAGAAGGCTGTTTTTAGTCTCCGAATGCTGGTTTTAGTATCAGATTTGTGGTCTTAGTCTCAGAATGCTGGTCTTAGTCGCAGACTGCTGGTCTTCGTCACAGAATGCTGGTCTTGGTGTTAGAATGCTGATCTTGGTCTTAGAATGCTCATTCTAGTTATAAAATACTGGTCTTAGTCTCAGAATGCTCATTTTAGTCTCAGAATAGTGTTCTCTTCTCTTAGAATGCTGTTCTTGGTGTTAGAAGTCTCTTCTTAGACACAGAATGCTGGTCTTAGTTTCAGAATGCTGGGTTTAGTCTCAGTGCTGGTCATGATCTCAGAATGCTGGTTTTCATCTCAGAATAGTGGTCTTGGTGTTAGAAGACGGATTGGAATCTCAGAATGCTGGTCTTGGTGCTAGAATGCTGATCTTGGTCTTCGAATGATGATCTTGATCTTAGAATGCTGGTCTTCGTCTCAGAATGGTAGTTTTTGTCTCAGAATGCTGGTCAGAGCCTTATATACTAGTCTTGGTGTTAGATTGCTGATCTTAGTCTTCGAATGCTGGTCTTGCTCTCAGAATGGTAGTCTGTCTCAAAATGCTGGTTATTCTCGAGCTGCTGGTCTTAGTCGCAGAAAGGTGATCTTCGGTGCCGAATGTTGGTCTTGGTGTTGGAATGCTGATCTTGGTCTTAGATTGCTCATCCGAGTTTCAAAATACTGGTCTTAGTCTCAGAATGCTGGTTTTAGACTCAGAATGCTGGTCTTAGTTTCAGAATTCTCGTTTTAGTCCCAGAATGTTGGTCCTAGTCTTAGATACTAGTTTTGGTGTTAGAAGGCTGGTGTTAGTCTTAGAATACTTGTCTTTGTCTTAGAATGCTGATATTCGTCTGAGAGTGCTGGTCATAATCTTGGAATGCTGGTCTTGGTTTACGAATTTTGGTTTTAGTCTTTGAATGCTGCTCTAAGTCTTAGAATGCTGATCTTAGACTTAGAATGTTGGTCTAACACTTAGAATACTGATCATAGTCTTAGAAGTCTGATCTCAGTCTTGCAATGGTGGACTTAGTATTGGTATGCTGGTCTTGGTCTTAAAATTCTATACTTGGTTTTAGCATTTTGGTCTTAGCCTTAGAATGATGGTCTTTGACTGCTGGTCGTAGGCTCAGAATGCTGATCTTGGTCTTAGAATGATGATTTTGGTCTTAGAATGCTGGTCTTAGTCCCAGAATGCTGGTCTTCGTCTCAGAATCCTTTTCTTGGTCTCACAATCCTTTTCTTGGTCTCACAATAGTGGTCATAGTGTTAGAAGGTTGACGTTAGCCTTAGAATGCTGGTCTTAGTCACAGATTGCAGGTCTTAGTCACAGAATGCTGGTCTTAGTGTTAGAAAGCTGATCGTGGTCTTAGAATGATGATTTTGGTCATCGAATTCTGGTCTTAGTTCCAGAATGCTGTTTTTAGCCTCAGAATGTTGTTCCGAAAGATAGATACTAGTTTTGGTGTTAGAATGCCGGTGTTGGTCTTTGAATCATGATCTTGGTGTTAGAATGCTGGTCTTAGTTTCAGAATGCTGGTCTTCGTCTCTGAATGCTGGCTTTAGTATCAGAATATTGGTTGGAGTCTTTGATACTAGTCTTGGTGTTAGAAGCCTGGTGTTAGTCTTAGAATGCTGGTCTTGGTTGTAGAATACTGGTCTTAGTCTTAGAATTCTAGTCTTAGTGTCAGAATGCTGGTTTTAGCCTCAGAATGGTGGTCTTAGTCTTAGAGTGCTAGTCTTGGTGTTAGAAGTCTCTTCTTAGTCTTAGAATGCTGGTCTTAGTTTCAGAATGCTGGTTTTAGTCTCAAAATGCTGGTTTTAGTCTCAGCATGGTCCGGACATCATGATTACCTGGAAATGATGAGCAGTCAGGAACGGGACTATTGGGGGAAATATTACTAAGGAAGAAGCCTCCGTTTTACGGATGTTTTCAGTCCTTCTTAAGAAGAAGGGAGCAGCCTTTAAAGAGACAGACTCAAAGTTAATGTCGAAATGGTTGCAGACACATTACCCAGAGATTAATGAGTCCACTGTATTTGAGGTCTCTTTGTGGGATGGTGCAGGAGTTAAATTGTGGGACGCAGCCACAAAAGGCAATGACGGTGCAAAAAATTTGTTAGTCATTTGGATAACTATTTTAGGAACGCTAAAGTCAAAAAATGAGATAGTGGAGCCCAGTGCCCCCCCTCACCCCCACAGCACCCCCCCCTCCCCCTCCCAGAACCTCCTCTGGTCCAAGAGTAGCATCATTACTGTATCATTTCCAAGCGGGATAAAACAGTAGAAATGTAAAAATTTTAATTCTTGTATTGATAGTTTCCTTTGTATTATGCTTGTTGTTCCCTGTCTGTTAAATTGTCTGCAACGTACGTTGGATAATATGTTAAAGAAAGTTATGTTTTTCGAAAAACAAAAAGGGGGAGATGTGGGAGCAGAGGACATTGATGTGGAGGATTTTGAGGTAGTCCAGCTGTTGGGAGAGCTTTGAGATAGCAGAGGAATGTTGCTGGGAGAGCTCTGAGATTGTAGAGGAATGTTGCAGGGGGAGGTTGGCAAGATAAGAAGGAAGAAAGAAGCAAGGAACCAATATCCAATGAGACGACAACAGCGAAAAGCAGGCATCCACTCAAGGCAACCAGTGATCAAGATATTAACCAATGAAGAAGTGACAATACCAACGTGGATAGCGATAGCTAGCCAGTTGTATTAGCCACTTATACACATGGACATTTTGTATAACCTGTATTAACCATGGATTTTCGAAAAGTAAAGGATTTTGTTTGTAACCAGAAACGGGGTCCGTGCATTACAGCTCCACAGACAGTATCGTGGTTTAAGCCTGGCTGTAAATCAGCCACACCATTTGCTCTCTCACTCCCCAACCCTTTCTCCTCCTCCCACTCCAGGAGGGACAGGGAGGAGTATCGAGAGAATGTAATTACCATGGGTTGAGAAAAGAACAGTCCAGTAACTAAGGTTTAACACAAACCACTGCTGCTACCACCAATAATAATAATGATAAGGGAAATAATAAGGGAAGAGAATACAACCACTCACCACCCGCTGGCCAGTACCCGCCCCGACTGAGCAGTGATCCAACCTTCCCGTTTGACTGCCCCCGGTTTATATAGTGGGCATGACATGCTGTTGTATGGAATGCCTCTTTGGTCAGTTTGGGCCAGGTGTCGTGTCTCTGCTTCCTCCTGGCTTCCCCTCCTCCCTGGCAGAGCACGAGGCTCAGAAAGTCCTTGGTCAGACTAAACATTCTAAGCAGCAGCTAAAAACATCAGTGTTACCAGTGCTGTTCCCAGGCTGAAAGTCAAAACCACAGCATTGCGCCAGCTACTAAGAAGGAGAAAAATGACTGCTACTGCTGAACCCAGGACAGACAGGAAAGGTGGAAAAACAAGCCTTGGGGGGATGGCCCATGACGTTGTTGTGGAGGGAGTCTCAGTTGAAGCCAGACGATGTGGGGGTTGTGAGAGAGCCTGAGACGGCGGGGTAAAGCTGTCGCAGTCTGGACATCGTGTGCTCAGGATTGTGATTGGACTCGTTACCTGGAGTGTTTTACAGGGGCCAATAAGACTGAACATGGCATGCTTGTGCAGGTTGGGAAAGTACTGAACAAGGGGATAAAAGGGCTTGTTTGTAAAAGTTGGATTTGAGTCTCCTTATCACCTTGAGTCCGTGTCGTGATACGCCACAAATGGCGCCCTCCACGTGGGGCTCAAAAAGCAGCTAGTCGTCAGTCTGGTGGCATGACTCAGCCGAACTACATGCTGAAAGGAAGCAAGGGTGTATGCTGAAAGGAAGCGAATTCAAACCGTGCTGGTTGCCTCTTACACGATGGGGGTAAGCGGCTGAGAACTATGGGGACTGCCTTAAAAAAGAGCAAAGAAATGTTCTAGAAGTTTTTGCTATAATTCTTAAGCATAGGGGAAAAATAGTTGATGAGGAACAATTGAAAGGTATCCTCCTCTGGGCATCAAAAGGCGATCCGTCTATTAATACTACTGATATTTATACCCTGGAGATTTGAGAGAAAATTGGTATTAATTTGTGGGACTGTGCTACAAAAAGTGATAAAGTTGCCGCCACTTTATTGAGCCCGTGGTGAGTTATTTCTGAAGCCTTGAAGTTCATGTCGACTCACAAGCACAGGGGCAGAAGTGTCACCTTCGGCTCAGTTACCATCGCCCTCGTTGTCGGACTCTGCCGTGAGATCAAACAATCAGTCTGCTGGTATTGCCCCTGGGGTTCTGCCACCTGATAATTCTGGTGCTGACCTGGATAGTCTTTCTGACCCAGGGCTCATTGATCTGGAAAAGGAGCCTGATTTATATCCCCCAGATCCTTCTGACAAATGGGCAGCTGTAAAGGGAGAAGCAAGATGGGTGGGGGTTGCAGATGTATTGTGTGCTTTCCTGGTGGTGTACGTGTGGGATCAAGACTCGCGGTGGGAAGGTCTCTCGTGTGCTCTTATCAAAGATATCAGGCGAACGGTGACGGACCATGGACTCGGGGCCCCATATACAACTCATTTGATACAGTCTCTCTGTGATACTCATGTATTTATCCCAAACGATCTCAAAACATTGTTTCATTTGATAATGATGGGCATGCAATACACTATGTGGGAGTCGAAAATGAGGCAGCTCGCAGGTGCCTAGGATGCTGAAAGTTTAGCGTTGGGAGCGCGTGACCCACTGCGAGCAGTTACTGCCGATGTATTACTGGGTCAAGCTGATTTTGGCACCAGTGCTGCGCAAGCTAGGATTTGCCAGGCAGGCTTGCAGCAAGTTAAGCAATTGGCACTTCGGGCTTTGAAACCTGTCCGTGAAGCTGGCAAACAGAGGCAGCCTTTTGTCCAAATCAAACGAGAGGCAAACGAGCCGCTTATGAAATTTTTAGACTGACTTAATGAGTCTCTGGATAAACAGATCGATAATGAGAAAGCACGTGAATATATTTTCAAACTACTTGCTATTGAGGATGCTGACCCTGACTGTCAGAAAGTTTTGCAGCCTTTATGAGATCTGAGTATAGATGGTATGTTAAATGCCTGTATGAATGGCGAGTGTAGACAACATGATCTGTCTCTGATTGAGGAAGCATTTGTGGCATTGTTGGTTAAGTCACAGCAGTGCTTTTCGTGAAGGGACTGTCCGAAAGTAAAAGCAAATAACAGAAGGGGAACACCTGGAATCTGCTCGTGCTGTCGTAAAGGGCATCATTATGCAAATCAGGGCCGATCAAAATTTGACGGGGATGGCCAGCCTTTAACTTCACCGGGAAACCCAAAGGGGAGCGCAGTGAGGGGCCGTGCCATGACAACAAATCACCCCTCCAAAGGGTCCCCTTGCGGAGCTGCTGCAGTTTGCGCACCAGCACAAGCGGCAGCACTGGAGCGGACCTGGACACCTCAGGAGAAACAATAATTCAAGATACATCAGTTGTGCTTATTCCAACAGGCACATATGGCCCACTCGGGCACGGAAGGGCAACACTGTTAATTGGACGAACCTCTACAACCATAAGGGGCCTTTTTGTGCTGCCAGGACTCTAAAACTAGGCAGCGAGTTCAGGCTGGGGCAAGGAACCTTTTGGTTTCTAGAGCCAGGCCAGAGGGCTCCTGTGCACGTCAGAGCAGGGCTGTGCAGGGAGGCGATGTTGAGGAGGTAAGGGAAACAGCCCCTGGAGAGGAGGAGCCCAATGGTTCCTGCAGACTTTGAACTTCCATTTGGGGCCCTTGTCCTCCAAAGAGACAAAGGAGCTTCCATGTCTTTAGAAGGCATCGTGCCTGTTGCAGGCGGCAGTGAAAGGGGTGGTGGGTGGGGGACCCTGCAGAGCTCTGTGAAGAGGAGAAAGGCAGACATCAACAAGGCTGAGATGAGGAGAGCTCTGGGTCATTGCAGAGGCAGGGAGCAGCAGGGAGCCGGGCAGGGAGGCATGGGGGGCTCTCCCTAAAGTTGTAGCTGCGGGCACAGCCTTGCATGTGTGTAGAAGGGGCTGGGCTGGAGGAAAAAGCTTCTTGTTCCCCCATGCTGCAGAATACCATGAGGAAACCTGTGTTCTGAGTCTCTGACTCTCTGTGTACCAGGTTTGCGCCAAGAAACGTGCTGAGGATTCCCAAGGCAGCATCAAATGGTGCCTGAAGCAGTAACTCCTGCCTGGCCCTGCCCTGCACTTCCCCACCATGCTCTACTCCAGGCGCACCCAGCCCAGAGCGCCCCCCTACTCCTCCAGCACTGGAGGAGATCATCCTTTGCTTCTCCTCCCACTTCTTTCCAGGTGCTTTCAGAACCTGCGGCCCAAGTGGTGGAACAGGAGCAAGGACACGGACAGGGAGAAGAAGGTAAGGGCAGGAGCAGGCGCCAGCGCTGCCCCTCTACCCTCTCCCTGCCCCATGCCTGCTTCTCACCTCTCCGATCCCTGCCCCGCAGCAGGCAGCCCTGGCTCACCCCAGCTCTGGTGAGGAGTCAGACTTGAACAAGGTGCTCACTGACCAAAGGTAAGTGTGATGGCGGCGATGCCGGCCCTGCGTTCAGTTCATGCAGTTCCAACCCCCTCCCCAATGGCTGTTATGTCATTGCTATTACGTCCTTGCTGTCCCTTCAGTGATGCCCGATCCGAGTCAAACTTCTCCATTGAAGACGCATCATCTGGGAACGAGCCGATTTCCCTTGCCTTCGGAGTGCACTCAGCCCTGGCCCAATGGTCCCTCTCCATGAAGGATGCTGCAGGCCCCTCGCTGTTTGTGACACCCTACCGCAAACATCGTGGACTTCAACAGGGCCAAGTGCTCCAGCCTTGAGAAGAGAAGGCTCCAGAGAGACCTTAGAGCCGCTCCCAGTGCCTGAAGTGATCTGGAGAGGGACTTTTGACAGGGGCCACTGGTGATAGGAGAAGGGGGAGCAGTTAAAACATGATTTGTTTTAACCTGAGTTTAGCCCTGACAGTAGGTTTAGTTCATCTTTAGGTTTAGATTAGACATGAAGAAGAGTTGACATTAGGTTTAGATTAGACATTAGCTTTAGGTTGGACAAGATTCAATATTAGGTTTGGATTAGACCCGAAGAAGATTCAACCTCAGGTTTAGGTTCGACTTTAGGTTCAGATTAGGCAGAAGAAGACTCAGCTTTAGGTTTAGATTAGACATTAGGTTTAGCTTAGCCATTACAGACCAATAAAACTGTTGTGGTGTTCATTCACCCCCTGTCCAGTGAGTAGATTGGACTTGTGCCTTTTGGAGTCCTGCCCTGTTCTTCAGTGCAAAACCAAGTTGTGCCTGGAGGCCCTATGAGCAAAGCACGGGGGTGTCTGTGAGACGCTGGGTGCACGCTGCATCCCTGCTCAAATACAGCGTGTTCTGGGGCTGAATAGGGTCCAAGAGCTGCTCTGGCACCCTGCAGCTTTCTGAGGGTGTGAGAGGTTGGAGAAGGAATTTACTCCCTTGAGTTGGAACCCTTTGCCATCCAAATGGAGAAGGAGACTGCCCAGCAGTTCACCGCAGGGTTCGGGTATGACATAGACTCTTCCAAGTGTCACTTGGAAGTGACACTTCTGTTTCCAAGCCAACACATCAGGCCTGAAGCTTTCCCCGCACATGTACACACGTGTATAAAAGTGTACACACCTGTACACAGGGGTGCGCACACAAGGCAACACTCAACGCACACGCACACACGCGTGCACAGACGCGTGGCAGATGCACACAGACTGCACAAACGTACTGAACGCACATGTACGGCACACGTACGGCACACGTTTCTTGCACACAGGTTTTCCTGCTGTAGATGTGCTGGTCTGTAACACGCCACATGTGGGACAGAGCGACCAGCTCCAATGGCAGCGGATTGTCCCATGTCACAGTAGGGACGGACGCTCAGAGGCCTGGCGGATGCAACTCCTGCGGCGGGGCCCCATTGTGAGGTGTGAGGTGTCCAGGCTATATCTAGCCAGCAGGGCCAGCACAGCCCCAGAGCCGCTGCTGGTCGCAGACGAGAGCTCCTGGTTTGGATCCCCAGCCTCGAGCCTTGTGCGCTACCGGTCGCGCTCAGTCCCTGCGTCGATATGGCCGTGGTGCTGCTGCTGCTGCTGCTGCTGCTGGGCCTGGCCCCCGGGCTGGCCCGGCCCCTGGAGCCCTGCCCGGGGCCCTGCCACTGCCACAGGCACCGGCTGGACTGCAGCGGCGTTGCCCTGGCCCGCGTGCCCCCGGCCACCCGCCAACGGCCCTTCTCTGTGCTGTGAGTGCTCTGCAGCTCCGGCACCGCCCCGGGACACCCCGAGAGCGGCTCCAGGGACACGCTGCGTGTGGGGGGCTGATGGGCGGCAGCGCTGGGGCAGCTGCAGGCCAGCCCTGCGGCCACCCCACAGCCCTGGGGCAGGGGAAGGGGTTGTGCTGGGGGTGACGCTGCCAATGGCTTCTCCACAGGGATTTCACTGGGAATGCGCTCGCCCTCATCTCCCCGCAGGCGTGGAAGGGATACCCGTGGACTGAGAAGCTGTGAGTATCCACCAGCGACAGACAAGGCACGGGGGTTCCGGGATCCCCATCCCTCCGCCGGGCTGCCCAGCCGAGGCTGTGACGAGCACCACACCAGTGCTTACATGTGCAGCCAAGGCCGAGCTGCTCCGCAAGGATGGGTGTGAATACCAAGAGCTGTTCCCTGGCGAGCAGTGCCCTGGGCTGTGTCCCTCCCGCCCCCCGGGGCCCTCTCTGGGACTGTGGAACCTGTGCTTGGGCTGCAGTCAGTGTCAGCAGCCCGGGAGCAAGCGCCTGCTCCTGCCATGAGTGTGATGAGCATTGGCAGGACCCAGAGAGGTGCTGCAGTGACGCTGCTGCAGGGTTCTTCCCCGCAGCTCCATTGCCCTGAGCCGCAGGTGCCACTGCTCGTGTCCGTCTGTCTCTTGCAGAGTCCTCCAGGACAACAGCCTGCAGGCAGTGAAGAGGCGCTCGCTGGAGGGGCTGCTCCTGCTGAAACACCTGTAGGTACCCCTCTGCCCATGGCGCTGGGCGCAGCCTCCCCCTGTCCTGGCCCTGCTGCCCATCCCGCCCCAGGAAGGGCTTTATTCCTGGGCGGATCCCGGCTGCAGCCAGAGCAGAGCAGGGTCTTGCTGCAGGGGAGGGCTCCGCAGGGATGCACTGCACTCCCATTGCCCCACGTCCAAGCAGGAGGAGGCGGCTGCTGCCCTTTCCCTGCACAGACCCGCACGAGGCCGCCTCCTCCTGGGCAGACCTCGAGCGTTCGGCTCCTCTCAGCTCAGAGGCCCCACAGCTGCCTTGGAGTGAGCTTATGGTGCGGCTTCTCTCCATTGCCCATGGAGAGGAGCAGGCACTTCCCATGCACACACACAATGGGGCTGGGGACCCTGGCTGAGCCGGCCATGAAACGCTCCCCACAAAGCTTCCTCTCTCCTTGTTTGCTGCAGAACAAGCCCACGCAGCGAGTTCAGGCTGGGATAAGGAACCTTTTGGTTTCTAGAGCCAGGCCAGAGGACTCCTGCGCACATCAGAGCAGGGCTGTGCAGGGAGGTGAAGTTTAGGAGCTAAGGGAAACAGCCCCATGTTGGTCACACAGGGAGTTGCAGCCTGTCCCTCAGGCCTCACACAAGAGGTGCTGTTGGGGTGTGCATAAAGAACCTGCTCTCTTATCAGAGAGGAAAATCAGCCCTGAAATACCCCTCCTGGGATCAGAGCCGGGAGAACCTCTCTGAGCTGCAGCCACCCGGCTCAGGAGCGTGAGCTCCGGTTACACACCACTGCAAGTCAGTGCAGAGAGGAAATCCCATGTGAAATGAGAGCTGTGGCACGTCTATGTTGCCTGTGTCAGAGCACCTGAGAGGAACCAGCACAGCAAATGTCACCAGTGTTTTGTCTTCTCCTGTTAACAGGGATTTATCTTACAACAAAATCCAGTCGATTGAGGCGCGTGCTTTTGAGAACCTTCCTTTCCTGGAGACCATGTGAGTTATGGGAGTTTCTTCCTGCTGCGGTTGGTGAAGCCTGTTTGCATTTAGAACCTTCTGGTGCTGGAAAATGCTCCTGTTCTTTTTGGAACAAGGACTCCAATTTCTCCTGCTGAAGCAGCAGCCGAGCTCCGGAGCTCCAGGAGTGCCTGGTGGCCACAGCAGGACAGGGGCCATGGCTTGTGCAAACACAGCCGGAAGAGAATCCGAGTCTTGAGGCTTGCTGTGTCCTGGAGCAGGCGGAGATGCAGCCCACGTGCACTTCATCTCCTCTCCTGGACAGGTTAACAAACAGCAGGAGAGAAAATGGCAGCTTCCTCCCAGTTCCACCTTGGATGTGGCTGTTTCCTACAAATCAGTGCTGCTGCACTCCAGCTTCCTGTGGGTCAGACCCAAGTCATTTCTGTGGTCTCCTGTTTCCCCAGAAACCTGGAGGGAAATCTCATCACCGAGATCCGAAACGACACCTTCCGGGCATGGCACGGGATGCAGTTCCTCCAGACACTGTGAGTATTCCAAAGGCTAAGGGGAGCTCAGAGCTGTGGCACTTGTCCCTGTGTTCTGCTCACCTCTTACCCCAAATAGGCAGCAGCAGCAGCGCTGAATGACAACTCTGTCAGGCCACGGCTTTGCCTGCCTGAGTGCAGGAACAGAGACAAAGCTCATGGAGAGTGGGAATGTCAGAAAATAGGGAAAGTCCTGGTGGAGAGAAGCCACCAAAAGCTGTGAGATGAGGAGGAAAGAAAGAGAGGTTGTGTTTTCCAGAAGCAGCACTTGTGGGCTTTTGCTCTCTGGGCTGGTGGCAGTCAGGACCTAATGTACGTTGTGAATCTGTCCATCAGCATCAGCGCCGGCCTGGAGCCTTCACCCCACGCCCTTTCTCTACACACGTAGCACGGAGCCCCTGACGCCGCTCTTATCCTGGAACCCCCACTCACATAGGGTGTTGGTTCATTTCAGGGTCCTGAGCCATAACCCCCTGTCTGTTATCGAGGACACGTGGTTCTTCAAGCTGCCTTCAGTCACTCACCTGTAAGTACAGACTCCTTATTAACAGCTCCTGGATTAGGTAGCAGCGGATCCCCTGCGACCAGCACCGCAAGCAGCAGGGACTGGGCCTGTTCCGGAGCAGAGGCTGGTGCCGCCACCTCCAATGTAACGCGTGTCTTGAAACCCTTGCAGGGACCTGGGTGCCACACGAGTGACTCGGCAGACGCTGCTCATGCTGCTCCTGAGAACATCCCGCTTGGAAACACTGTGAGTGTGCAGGGGCCGGCTCCCACCTCCAGCAGATCCCAACTGCTGGGACAAGGGGTCTGCGTGGGGAACGAACCCACCACCACAAACTCTCCATTGGGACACTGGGGGGGAAGGGAAGTTTCCCGGAGCCGCAGCAGAGACCGAAGCAGACCCCTGACGCGTTTCTGTGCGCAGCCTGGGTTGGAGTCGCTGCCCTGGGTCGTGATGCTGAGTGTTTGTCCACAACCTCTGTTCTTTAGCAAGCTGTCCAACGACACGGCCTGCTGCCTCTGCCAGCACAAGCACAGCACCGAGACCCCGTGCAGGACCCTCAGCTTCGACTGCGCGAGCGTGTGCAGCACCAGTGCTCCCCGCTGCGGTAACTGCCCCACAGCCCTGCCCGGGCCCCCAGCTGTAGCGAGCCCTCTGAGCCTGTGTCTGGCAGAAAGCTTCTTGTCCCTGATGTGCTCTCGGTGTGTTACAGCTCCCCTGGCAGACACAACAGGGCTCCTAACGGGACTGGTGCCACCCAGGAAAGGGAACAGCAGCTCCGTGTTGAATCTCCAGCCTAAGGAGCCTTCAGCCTGGGAGAAGAGAATCGTCACGCTCGCGGTTGTCCTGAGCCGGAGCAGCCCCGATGCATCAGCACCTTCCCCTCAGCAGCTCTCGAGGCAGGAGGGCAATACTGCCAAGGAGCTGACGCTGATGCTGCAGAGCATTCAGCACAGGGGCTGGAGCAGCTCGATTGACACCAGGAGGTTCTATTATCTAGCAGAGGGACTTGTGGCACAGCTGAAGAACAAGCTGTACAAGGCCATGAGCATCCTGACTGTGAAAAGCCCCAGTACAGCCCAGCCAGCACAGGGGGACAAGGGGCAGGAGGTGCCAGCAAAGGAGGGAGGAAGAGCCATAAGCTGGGAGCAACAGGAGCCTGCCTTAGGCTTGACCCGGGCAGAGTCCACCCTCTGGGAAGCAGTCCGGAGGATGAACCTCAGTGACATCCTCCCAGTCTCCAGCAACCAGAGAGCACCCACCCCTCCTGCAGCACAGCTCCCTACACAATACCCAGCAGAGGGCTCGTATATTGCCCGGTCTGGCGAGAGTCAGGATCCTTCCAACGCCATGGAGGAGACCACCACGACCGACAGGATGGAGGATGAGGATGGTGCAGAAGATGAGGAGGAAGCACCATCCCCGACACAGGACGCTGCTGGGACAGATGAGGAGCAGAAGCAGCAGGACAGTGATGGGATAGTGGGCGGTGAGGTTGTAGAAGAGGAGCCCGCAGCAGCAGAGGGTAGAGCAGAGCAGAGACGGAGCGCTATCCAGCATTTCTTCTATGCTCTGCTGGCTAACAACAGCCCCCCTGCTGCCAGCAGCGTGCCAGAGGACACGGCTACAGCAGAGCGTTCCTCTTGGGGCGGGAGCCCACCCACCTCCCCTGCAGGCACCACAACACACGAGCAGCACAAGGAGCAGAAACCCCTCGACTCAACAGTACCGGGCAGCTCCAGCAGCCCGGGCAGTGCGGCCACGCGAGGAGCCCTCTTTGACACCCTGCTCAGCCGCCACCTGCACTCGCTGGTGCCAGACCGAGCCCTGCGCAGGTTCATGGCACACGTGGCTCGAGCCCTGCGTGGGGACTGTGGCTTGCCCCAGCTCCAGCCGGCCTGCGCCAAGATGGTCTCGAGGACGGGGCTGCTCCTGAAGCTGCTGAGCGAGAAGCAGCGCAACCCAGAGCCCTCTGACCTCCTGGAGCAGTGTATGCGGGAGAAGGATGCCGGCACCTCTCTGCTCCATGCCCAGGTCCAGGCCAGGGAGATGGACATTGAATCTGCAGAGACGGTAGGAAACAGTGGGGCACGGCTGCGTGTGTGTGTCTGGGCAGTGGGGCATGGAAGGGGCCTCTCACCTGGCCTCACCTCGCTTCCCCTCCCATCCCCTTCCCTCCTCTCCTTTCCCTCTCCCTCCCCTTTCACCTCCCCCTTCCTCTTCCCCTCCCCCTCCTCTTCCCCCTCTACCTCTCGCCCTCCCTCTCCCTTCCCCTCTCCCTCTCCCTCTTCCCTTCGCCTCTCCCTCTTTCTCTCTTTCTCTCTCTCCCTCCTCCTCTCTCTCTCCCTCTCCCTTTCCCTCTCCTCTCCACCCTGATATACTCTCCTTATCTCCCAGGAGATGGCCAACCGCACCTCTGGCCACAACCGCCTGCTGGTGCTTTCGCTGATCACCTTCTTCACCCTCATCGCATCTATTGCTCTCCTGGCGCTGTGCTGCTTCAAGGTGAGCCAAGGACTTGTTTGGCGGAGCACTGCCAGCCAAGCCCCGGCCCTGGAGCACACAGGGGCAGCGGGTGCTCCCACAGTGCTCATGGGCACCTGGTGCTGCTGCGGATGCCTGTGGATGTGCTGCCCTGGCTCCTGCCAGGGTCTGTCCCCAGCTCTGCTGTGCAGCTTCCCAGCAGCTCCTTCCTTGAGGGGGGCTGCGGCTCCCTCTCATCACCTCCTCTGCCATCAGCCCTTCCCGGGCTCTATCCCACAATCCCTCACCCCAAGCATCCCCTCCCCAGCTCCTGTCCTGGCCTTGCTCTGCTGCAGCACCCGCTGCTTCCAGCCGTGCAGCAATGCACCTGCTCCCTGCCCTCAGCCAATACCCAGCCCTTCCGCATGGTGCCATGGCTCCGGTGGGTCGGGGCTGTGCCCGGGCACAGGGGAGGGGCAAATGGTTCCTGCGGACTTTGAACCTCCATTTGGGGCCCTTGTCCTCCAAAGAGACAAAGGAGCTTTCATGTCTTTAGAAGGCATCGTGCGTGTTGCAGGCAGCAGTGGAACGGGTGGTGGGTGGGGGACCCTGCAGAGCTCTGTGCAGAGGAGAAAGGCAGACATCAACAAGGCTGAGATGAGGAGAGCTCTGGGTCATTGCAGAGGCAGGGAGCAGCAGGGAGCCGGGCAGGGAGGCATGGGGGGCTCTTCCTAAAGGCATGGCTGCTGGAACAGCCTTGCACGTGTGTAGAAGGGGCTGGGCTGGAGGAAAAACCTTCCAGCTCCCCCGTGCTGCAGTGCTCCATGAGGAAACCCCTGCGTTCTGAGTCACTGTCTCTCCATCACCAGATCTACGCCAAGAAACGTGCCAAGAATTCCAAAGGAAGCAGCAGAGGGTGCCTGAAGCGGTAACTCCTGCCCTGCCCCAACAGGCTCTGCTCCAGCAGCGCCCAATCCTGCCCAGAGCCCCCCCAACTCCTCCAGCACCAGAGGAGTTCATCCTTCGCTTCTCTTCCTTCTCCTCCCACTTCTTTCCAGGTGCTTTCAGAAGCTGCGGCCCAAGCGGTGGAGCAGGAACAAGGACACGGACAGGGATGAGGATGAGGTAAGGAAAAAAGCAGATGCCAGCTCTGCCCCTCTGCCCGCTCCCTGCCCTGTGCCTACTTCTCACCTCTCCAATCCCTGGAGCTCTGTGTAGAGGAGAAAGGCAGACATCAACAAGGCTGAGATGAGGAGAGCTCTGGGTCATTCCAGAAGCAGGGAGCAGCGGGGAGCTGGGCAGGGATGCATGGGGGGCTCTCCCTAAAGTCGAAGCTGTGGGCACAGCCTTGCATGTGTGTAGAAGGGGCTGGGCTGGAGGAAAAACCTTCTTGTTCCCCCATGCTGCAGAATTCCATGTGGAAATCTCCATGTTCCAAGTCTCTGTCTCTCCGTCAGCAGGTCTGCACCAAGAAACGTGCCGAGGATTCCCAAGGCAGCATCGAATGGTGCCTGAAGCGGTAACTCCTGCCTGGCCCTGCCCTACACTTCCCCACCATGCTCTGCTCCAGGCGCACCCAGCCCAGCCCAGAGCAACCTCCTATTCCTCCAGCACTGGAGGAGTTCATCCTTTGCTTCTCTTCCATCTCTTCCCACTTCTTTCCAGGTGCTTTCAGAACCCGCAGCCCAAATGCTGGAGCAGGAGCAAGAACACGGACAGGGAGAAGAAGGTAAGGGCAGGAGCAGGCGCCAGCGCTGCCCCTCTACCCTCTCCCTGCCCCATGCCTGCTTCTCACCTCTCCAATCCCTTCCCCGCAGCAGGCAGCCCTGGCTCAGCCCAGCTCTGGTGAGGAGTCAGACTTGAACGAGGTGCTCACTGACCAAAGGTAAGTGTGATGGCGGCGATGCCGGCCCCGCGTTCAGATCATGCAGTTCCAACCCCCTCTCCAATGGCTGTTATGTCATTGCTCTTACGTCCTTGCTGTCCCTTCAGTGATGCCCGATCCGAGTCAAACTTCTCCAGTGAGGACGCATCATCTGGGAACGAGCCGATTTCCCTTGCCTTCGGATTGACTCAGCCCTGGCCCAATGGTCCCTCTCCATGAAGGATGCTGCAGGCCCCTCGCTGCTTGTGACCCCCTACAGCGAACATCGTGGACTTCAACAAGGCCAAGTGCTCCAGCCTTGAGAAGAGAAGGCTCCAGAGAGACCTTAGAGCCGCTCCCAGTGCCTGAAGAGATCTGGAGAGGGACTTTATACAGGGGCCTCTGGTGATAGGAGAAGGGGGAGCAGTTTAAACATGACTCGTTTTAAGCTGAGTTTAGCTTTGACTTTAGTTTTAGGTTCAACTTATTATCACATCACAGACTTGCAACACACTGTTCTCTAAGTGAGGCTAAAAGTATTTGAACCCCATGTTTTCCAAACACTTGCTTTTCTTTATGCACAAAGAAGTTATGGATGACAGCCTTTTATTAATATTACCTTAGCTGTGTGGATATATAATAACTCAGTCTCTCGTATAGTTGCTTTCCACCCCATATTAATGGTTTCTCGATTCATGACTTTCCCCACCATATTTTGTAAGAAACTGTCACTTCTCTATTTCCTTTTACACACGAATCAGTCTGGTCTATCACAATACAAAGGGGGAGGAAGGAAAAGGGGAAGGCCCCGTGGGGATTATGGGGTGTTGTGGCCCCCTCCCATCGTGGTGGTGTTGGCGTGAGCTGTGCGTGTCTGTGATTAAACTGTGACAGAGAGAACCCCCCCGTTACTGACCCCCCAGCAACCAAATGGGACCTGGGTACCCAAAAATGGGACCGGGGTACCCCAAAATGGTTCCCCCGCGCCCAAACGCGGGTGCCCCCCCCCCCCCCCCCCCCCAACCCGTGCCCAGGGGCGGCTGCTCCATGAGGAGAGGTGCCGCTGCGCCCCTCCAGGGCTGCTCGGTGCGCATGCGCCGGAGCCCGGACTACAACTCCCAGCGTGCCCTGCGCGGGGGAGCCGCGCGCTGATTGGCTGAGCCGGGGGCAGGACCGGAGCTGGCGGCGGAGCGGGAGCGGGGCCATGGTGAGGGCCGGGAGCGGGGCTGGGGCTGTGCGGCCCCCGAGGCTCGGGGCAGCGGGGCCGGGCGCTCCCGCGGTGCTCCCCGACCTGCTCGAGGTGGCGGAGCACGGCCCACACCTCCTGCACCGGGCGGGCGAGCGGCTCGGGGCTGTCGGAGCCCTCGGCCCTGTCGGCGTCTCCGGTCCAGGGCCGCATGGGGGGGCATGGGGGCATGGGGACACAGGGATCAGAGCTGAGCTGAAGCAGTGACAGTGAGGTGTGAGGGAAGGAGCAGCTTGGGGCTGTTCGGTCAGCAAAAAGGGATGAGGGAGGGCGGGGTCTGTAAAGAAATAAGAGATGGGTCAGGAAAGAAACGAGTGAGGCAGAACTACATTTTAAGGCTTTACAGAAATCCATATGTTTCCAAGCACTGGATTCTGAACTTTGATTTCGGTGTCATTTAATCAATGTCCCATTTAATTTTTCTATTTAATCAATAGGAAATCAGCTGCTCGTGACTTTAGCAAGCCAGTGGTAACTGAGGCCTAGGAATAATTCCAGTCAGGCTTCAATTCCCTGAACTTCAAATGTTTCTTTTTCAGAAGTTCAGGACAAGTTTCCGTCCCTTTGGCTGCACCAGCTCCATTCCAGATGCCCCAACAGGCCTTACTTGAGCAAAGTTCCATTCCGAGAAAGAGGGCAGGTTCCCTCTTGACCCTGTTTCATTTCTAACCCTACAACATGAAAGCACGTGAGGAAGCTTGCTCAGAGCAGCCAGGGCCATGGGCAGAGGGGAATAATCTATGTTAGGGCAGGCAAAAGCCCTTCAGGAAACAGGCCAAGTTGATCTTCCCAGCCCCAGTCCCAGAGGGGCACCACTCGTTACTGGTCTCCAGCTGGACACTGAGCCATTGACCACAACTCTTTGCGTGTGGCCAGCCAGCCGGTTCTTTATCCGCTGAGTGGTCCGCCTATCAAATTGATGTCTCTCCAACTTAGAGACAAATATATTGTGTGGGACAGTGTGGAATGCTTTGCACAACTCCAGGTAGACGACATCAACTGCTTTGCCCCTGTCCATCAGTTCCGTAGCCCCATCGTAGAAGGCCACCAAATTGGTCAGGCAGGATTTCCCCTTAGTGAAGCCATGCTGGCTGTCACCAAGCACCTTGTTGTTTTTCATGTGCCTCAGCATGCCTTCCAGGAGAATCTGCTCCAAGATTTTGCCAGGCACAGAGGTGAGGCTGACTGCTCTGTAGCTTCCCGGCTCATCCATTTTCCCCTTCTTGAAAATAGGGGTTATATTTCCCTTTTTCCAGTCGTCGGGAACTTCTCCTGACTGCCATGGGTTTTCAAATATGATGGACAGTGGCTTAGCAACTTCATTTGCCAGCTCCTTCAGGACCCGCAGATGGATTTCATCAGGTCCCATGGACTTGTGTAAGTTCAGGTCCCAACGATGGTCTCGAACCAGATCCTCTCCTACAGTGGGCCCAGGGTCTTCATTCTCACTGTCCGTGTGTCTGCCTTCCAAGACTTGAGTGGTGTGGTCAGAGCATTTGCCGGTGAAGACTGAGGCAAAGAAGTCGTTAAGAACCTCAGCCTTCTCCAAATCCAGGCTAGCCAGTTCTCCTGAGAGCGTCCGGAGGGGGCCCACGTTGTCCCTAGTCTGTCTTTTATTTGCAATGTACCTATAGAATCCCTTCCTGTTATCCTTAACATCCCTCGCCAAGTTTAATTCTAAGTGGGCCTTAGCTTTCCTAACCTGGTCCTCAGCTTCCCGGACAACATCCCTGTATTCTTCCCAGGCCGCCTGTCCTTGCTTCCACCTTTTATAAACCTCTTTTTTCCTTCGAATTTTCCTCAGCAGCTCCTTATCCATCCAAGGAGGTCTCCTGGCCCTCCTGCAGCACTTCCTTCTAGTAGGGATGTATCACTCCTGAGCTTGCAGCAGGTGATCCTTGAATATCAACCAACAGTCTTGGGCCTCCCTGCCCTCTAGGGCTATATCCCATGGAACCTTACTGAGCAGGTTCCTGAAGAGGCCAAAGTCTGCTCTCTTGAAGTCCAGGGCAGTGAGCTTGCTGCACACTCTTCTCACTGTCCTGAGGATCTCGAATTCGACTGTCTCATGATCGCTGCAATCAAGGCTGCCCTGGAGCATCACGTTTCCAACCAGCCCTTCCCTGTTGGTGAGGACGAGGTCAGGCATGGCACCTCTCCTTGTCGGCTCCTCTACTACTTGCAGAAGGTAGTTGTCTTCCACATAATCGAGGAACTTCCTGGATTGCTTGTGCCGGGCCGTACCATCCCTCCAACAGATATCAGGGTGGTTGAAGTCCCCCATGAGAACAAGGGCCTGCGAACGTGAGGCTGTTCCTATCTGTCTATAGAGCACTTCATCCACCGAGTCCTCTTGGTCAGGGAGTCCATAACAGATCCTCACAATAATGTCTCCTATTGCTGTTCTCCCTTTAACCCTGACCCACAAACTCTCTGTGGACTGCTCACCTGTCCCCAGACAAAATGCTGGTCTTAGTCTTAGAATGCTGGTCTTCCTGTAAGAATCCTGGTCTTGGTCTCAGAATGCTGGTCTTGGTGTCGGGAGGCTCTCTTGGTCTTAGAATGCTTGTCTTGCTCTTAGAATACTGACCTAACTCTTAATGTGCTGGTCTTAGTCTTCGAATGCTGGTCTTGTTGTTAGAATGCTGGTCTTGCTCTTAGAATTCCTGTCTTTGTCTCAGACTGCTGGTCATAGTCACAGAATGCTGGACTTTCTCTCAGAATGCTGGTTTTTCTCTCAGACTGCTGGTCTTAGTCTCAGTACAGTAATCTTTGTCTCAGACTGCTGGTCTCAGTCACAGAATGCTGGTTTTTCTATAACAAGATGGATTTTAGGCTTAGAATACTGGTGTTGGTGTTAGAATGCTGATCTTGGTCTTAGAATGCTGGTCTTAGTCACAGAATGCTGGTTTTTCTCTTACAAGATGGATTTTAGGCTTAGAATGCTGATCTTGGTCTTAGGATAATGAACTTGGTCTTAGAATCCTGGTCTTCATCTCAGAATGCTGGTCTTAATCTCAGAATGCTGGTCTTAGTCTAAGAATGCTGGCTTTAGTCTCAGAATGTTGGTTGAAGTCTTAAACACTAGTCTTGGTATTAGAAGCCTGGTGTTAGTCTCCGAATGCTGGTCTTGGTCTTAGAATGCTGGTCTTAGTCTTAGAATGCTGATCTTTGACTCAGAATGCTAGTCTTTGTTTCAAAATGCTGGTCTTAGTCTTAGAATAATGGTGTTACTGTCAGTATGGTAGGCTGTCTCAAAATACTGGTCAGTCTCAGACTGCTGGTCTTAGTCGCAGAGTTGTGATCTTCGTCACATAATGCTGGAAATGGTGCTAGAATGCTGATCTTGGTCTTAGAATGCTGGTTTTATGCTCAGAATGGTGGTCTTAGTCTTAGAATGCTGGTTTTATGCTCAGAATGGTGGTCTTAGTCTTAGAATGCTGGTTTTATGCTCAGAATGATGGTCTTAGTCTTAGAATGCTAGTCTTGGTTTTAGAAGACAAATTGGAGTCTTAGAATCCTGGTCTTCGTGTTTGAATGCTGATCGTGGTATTAGAATGATGATCTTAATCTTAGAATGATGATCTTTGTCTCAGAACGGTAGTTTTTGTCTCAGAATGCTGGCCTGAGCCTTATATACTGGTCTTGGTGTTAGAAGGCTGGTCTTGGTGTTCGAATGCTGGTCTTTGTCTTAGAATGCTAGCCTCGGTGTTAGAAGGTTGATGTCAGCGTCAGAATTCTTGTCTTAGACTCAGAATGCTGGTCTTAGTCTCAAAATGCTGGACAGTGTCAGAATGCTGGTCTTACTGGCTGTATGGTAGTCTTTGTCCAAAAACGCTGGTCATTCTCCAAATGCTGGTTTTAGTCTCAGAATGGTGGTCTTAGTCGCAGAATGCTAGTCTTGGTGTTAGAAGGTTGATGTTAGCCTTAGAATGCTGGTCTAGTGTCAGAATGCTGGTCTTTGTGTTAGAAGGCTGATCTTGGTCTTCGAATGATGATTTTTGTCTTAGAATGCTGGTCTTAGTTTCAGAATAGTGGTTTTAGCCTCAGAATGTTGTTTCGAGTCTTAGATACTAGTTTTGGTGTTAGAAGGCTGGTGTTAGGCTCAGAATGGTGGTCTTGCTCTTACAGTGTTTTTCTTAGTCTTTGAATGCTGATCTTAGTTTTGGAAAGCTGGTGATAGTCTTGGAATGCTGTCTTGGTCTTAGAAGGCTGGTCTTGGTCTTCGAATGCTGGTCTTAGTCTTAGAATTCTAGTCTGAGTCTTAGAAAGCTGATCTTAGTCTTGCAAAGGTGGTCTCAGTCTTGGAATGCTGGTCTTGGACTTAAATGCTGGTCTTGGGTTTAGAATTCTGGTCTTAGTCTTAGAATACTGGTCCTAGTCCCAGAATGCGGACCTTTGTATCAGAATGGTAGTCTCGGTCTCAAAATGCTGGTCAGCCTCCGAATGCTGGTTTTAGTCTCAGAATGGTGGTCTTAGTCACAGAATGCTAGTCTTGGTGTTAGAAGGTTGATGTTAGCCTTAGAATGCAGGTCTTAGTGTCAGAATGCTGGTCTTTGTGTTAGAAAGCTGATCTTGGTCTTAGAATTATGATTTTAGTCTTAAAATTTCTGCCCTTAGTCCCAGATTGCTGGTCTTCATCTCAGAATCCTGGTCTTGGTCTCAGAATGCTGGTCTTGGTGTTAGGAGGCTCTCTTGGTCTTAGGTTGCTTGTCTTGGTCTTAGAATTCTGATCTTTGTCTTCAAGTCCTGGTCTTAGTTTCAGAATGCTGGTCTTGTTAGAAGGCTGGTCTTGCTGTTAGAATTCTCTTCTTAGTCTCAGAAGGCTGGCCTTAGTCTCAGAATGCTGGTCTTTATTTCGGAATGCTGGTCTTAGTCTTAAAATGGTGGTACTTTTCTCCAAATGTTGGCCTTGTTCCCAGAATGCTGGTCTTAGTCTCAGAATGCAGGTCTTACACTCAGTATGGTAGTCTTTGTCTCAAAATGCTGGTCAGTCTCAAACTGCTGGTCTTAGTCTCAGAATGGTGGTCTTAGTTAGAGAATGCTGGGGTTTTTTTGTGACAAGACGGATTTTAGTCTTAGAGTACTGGTCTTGGTGTTAGAATGCTGATCTTGGTCTTAGAATGATGATCTTGATCTTAGAATGCTGGACTTAGTCTCAGAATGTCGGTTGGAATCTTAGATACTAGTCTTGGTATTAGAAGGCTGGTGTTAGTCTCCGAATGCTGGTCTTGGTCATAAAATGCTGGTTTTAGCCTCAGAATGGTGGTCTCAGTCTTAGAATGCTAGTCTTGGTGTTAGAAGCCTCTTCTTAGTATTAGAATGCTTGTCTTAGTTTCAGAAGGCTGTTTTTAGTCTCCGAATGCTGGTTTTAGTATCAGATTTGTGGTCTTAGTCTCAGAATGCTGGTCTTAGTCGCAGACTGCTGGTCTTCGTCACAGAATGCTGGTCTTGGTGTTAGAATGCTGATCTTGGTCTTAGAATGCTCATTCTAGTTATAAAATACTGGTCTTAGTCTCAGAATGCTCATTTTAGTCTCAGAATAGTGTTCTCTTCTCTTAGAATGCTGTTCTTGGTGTTAGAAGTCTCTTCTTAGACACAGAATGCTGGTCTTAGTTTCAGAATGCTGGGTTTAGTCTCAGTGCTGGTCATGATCTCAGAATGCTGGTTTTCATCTCAGAATAGTGGTCTTGGTGTTAGAAGACGGATTGGAATCTCAGAATGCTGGTCTTGGTGCTAGAATGCTGATCTTGGTCTTCGAATGATGATCTTGATCTTAGAATGCTGGTCTTCGTCTCAGAATGGTAGTTTTTGTCTCAGAATGCTGGTCAGAGCCTTATATACTAGTCTTGGTGTTAGATTGCTGATCTTAGTCTTCGAATGCTGGTCTTGCTCTCAGAATGGTAGTCTGTCTCAAAATGCTGGTTATTCTCGAGCTGCTGGTCTTAGTCGCAGAAAGGTGATCTTCGGTGCCGAATGTTGGTCTTGGTGTTGGAATGCTGATCTTGGTCTTAGATTGCTCATCCGAGTTTCAAAATACTGGTCTTAGTCTCAGAATGCTGGTTTTAGACTCAGAATGCTGGTCTTAGTTTCAGAATTCTCGTTTTAGTCCCAGAATGTTGGTCCTAGTCTTAGATACTAGTTTTGGTGTTAGAAGGCTGGTGTTAGTCTTAGAATACTTGTCTTTGTCTTAGAATGCTGATATTCGTCTGAGAGTGCTGGTCATAATCTTGGAATGCTGGTCTTGGTTTACGAATTTTGGTTTTAGTCTTTGAATGCTGCTCTTAGAATGCTGATCTTAGACTTAGAATGTTGGTCTAACACTTAGAATACTGATCATAGTCTTAGAAGTCTGATCTCAGTCTTGCAATGGTGGACTTAGTATTGGTATGCTGGTCTTGGTCTTAAAATTCTATACTTGGTTTTAGCATTTTGGTCTTAGCCTTAGAATGATGGTCTTTGACTGCTGGTCGTAGGCTCAGAATGCTGATCTTGGTCTTAGAATGATGATTTTGGTCTTAGAATGCTGGTCTTAGTCCCAGAATGCTGGTCTTCGTCTCAGAATCCTTTTCTTGGTCTCACAATAGTGGTCATAGTGTTAGAAGGTTGACGTTAGCCTTAGAATGCTGGTCTTAGTCACAGATTGCAGGTCTTAGTCACAGAATGCTGGTCTTAGTGTTAGAAAGCTGATCGTGGTCTTAGAATGATGATTTTGGTCATCGAATTCTGGTCTTAGTTCCAGAATGCTGTTTTTAGCCTCAGAATGTTGTTCCGAAAGATAGATACTAGTTTTGGTGTTAGAATGCCGGTGTTGGTCTTTGAATCATGATCTTGGTGTTAGAATGCTGGTCTTAGTTTCAGAATGCTGGTCTTCGTCTCTGAATGCTAGCTTTAGTATCAGAATATTGGTTGGAGTCTTTGATACTAGTCTTGGTGTAAGAAGCCTGGTGTTAGTCTTAGAATGCTGGTCTTGGTTGTAGAATACTGGTCTTAGTCTTAGAATTCTAGTCTTAGTGTCAGAATGCTGGTTTTAGCCTCAGAATGGTGGTCTTAGTCTTAGAGTGCTAGTCTTGGTGTTAGAAGTCTCTTCTTAGTCTTAGAATGCTGGTCTTAGTTTCAGAATGCTGGTTTTAGTCTCAAAATGCTGGTTTTAGTCTCAGCATGGTCCGGACATCATGATTACCTGGAAATGATGAGCAGTCAGGAACGGGACTATTGGGGGAAATATTACTAAGGAAGAAGCCTCCGTTTTACGGATGTTTTCAGTCCTTCTTAAGAAGAAGGGAGCAGCCTTTAAAGAGACAGACTCAAAGTTAATGTCGAAATGGTTGCAGACACATTACCCAGAGATTAATGAGTCCACTGTATTTGAGGTCTCTTTGTGGGATGGTGCAGGAGTTAAATTGTGGGACGCAGCCACAAAAGGCAATGACGGTGCAAAAAATTTGTTAGTCATTTGGATAACTATTTTAGGAACGCTAAAGTCAAAAAATGAGATAGTGGAGCCCAGTGCCCCCCCTCACCCCCACAGCACCCCCCCCTCCCCCTCCCAGAACCTCCTCTGGTCCAAGAGTAGCATCATTACTGTATCATTTCCAAGCGGGATAAAACAGTAGAAATGTAAAAATTTTAATTCTTGTATTGATAGTTTCCTTTGTATTATGCTTGTTGTTCCCTGTCTGTTAAATTGTCTGCAACGTACGTTGGATAATATGTTAAAGAAAGTTATGTTTTTCGAAAAACAAAAAGGGGGAGATGTGGGAGCAGAGGACATTGATGTGGAGGATTTTGAGGTAGTCCAGCTGTTGGGAGAGCTTTGAGATAGCAGAGGAATGTTGCTGGGAGAGCTCTGAGATTGTAGAGGAATGTTGCAGGGGGAGGTTGGCAAGATAAGAAGGAAGAAAGAAGCAAGGAACCAATATCCAATGAGACGACAACAGCGAAAAGCAGGCATCCACTCAAGGCAACCAGTGATCAAGATATTAACCAATGAAGAAGTGACAATACCAACGTGGATAGCGATAGCTAGCCAGTTGTATTAGCCACTTATACACATGGACATTTTGTATAACCTGTATTAACCATGGATTTTCGAAAAGTAAAGGATTTTGTTTGTAACCAGAAACGGGGTCCGTGCATTACAGCTCCACAGACAGTATCGTGGTTTAAGCCTGGCTGTAAATCAGCCACACCATTTGCTCTCTCACTCCCCAACCCTTTCTCCTCCTCCCACTCCAGGAGGGACAGGGAGGAGTATCGAGAGAATGTAATTACCATGGGTTGAGAAAAGAACAGTCCAGTAACTAAGGTTTAACACAAACCACTGCTGCTACCACCAATAATAATAATGATAAGGGAAATAATAAGGGAAGAGAATACAACCACTCACCACCCGCTGGCCAGTACCCGCCCCGACTGAGCAGTGATCCAACCTTCCCGTTTGACTGCCCCCGGTTTATATAGTGGGCATGACATGCTGTTGTATGGAATGCCTCTTTGGTCAGTTTGGGCCAGGTGTCGTGTCTCTGCTTCCTCCTGGCTTCCCCTCCTCCCTGGCAGAGCACGAAGCTCAGAAAGTCCTTGGTCAGACTAAACATTCTAAGCAGCAGCTAAAAACATCAGTGTTACCAGTGCTGTTCCCAGGCTGAAAGTCAAAACCACAGCATTGCGCCAGCTACTAAGAAGGAGAAAAATGACTGCTACTGCTGAACCCAGGACAGACAGGAAAGGTGGAAAAACAAGCCTTGGGGGGATGGCCCATGACGTTGTTGTGGAGGGAGTCTCAGTTGAAGCCAGACGATGTGGGGGTTGTGAGAGAGCCTGAGACGGCGGGGTAAAGCTGTCGCAGTCTGGACATCGTGTGCTCAGGATTGTGATTGGACTCGTTACCTGGAGTGTTTTACAGGGGCCAATAAGACTGAACATGGCATGCTTGTGCAGGTTGGGAAAGTACTGAACAAGGGGATAAAAGGGCTTGTTTGTAAAAGTTGGATTTGAGTCTCCTTATCACCTTGAGTCCGTGTCGTGATACGCCACAAATGGCGCCCTCCACGTGGGGCTCAAAAAGCAGCTAGTCGTCAGTCTGGTGGCGTGACTCAGCCGAACTACATGCTGAAAGGAAGCAAGGGTGTATGCTGAAAGGAAGCGAATTCAAACCGTGCTGGTTGCCTCTTACACGATGGGGGTAAGCGGCTGAGAACTATGGGGACTGCCTTAAAAAAGAGCAAAGAAATGTTCTAGAAGTTTTTGCTATAATTCTTAAGCATAGGGGAAAAATAGTTGATGAGGAACAATTGAAAGGTATCCTCCTCTGGGCATCAAAAGGCGATCCGTCTATTAATACTACTGATATTTATACCCCGGAGATTTGAGAGAAAATTGGTATTAATTTGTGGGACTGTGCTACAAAAAGTGATAAAGTTGCCGCCACTTTATTGAGCCCGTGGTGAGTTATTTCTGAAGCCTTGAAGTTCATGTCGACTCACAAGCACAGGGGCAGAAGTGTCACCTTCGGCTCAGTTACCATCGCCCTCGTTGTCGGACTCTGCCGTGAGATCAAACAATCGGTCTGCTGGTATTGCCCCTGGGGTTCTGCCACCTGATAATTCTGGTGCTGACCTGGATAGTCTTTCTGACCCAGGGCTCATTGATCTGGAAAAGGAGCCTGATTTATATCCCCCAGATCCTTCTGACAAATGGGCAGCTGTAAAGGGAGAAGCAAGATGGGTGGGGGTTGCAGATGTATTGTGTGCTTTCCTGGTGGTGTACGTGTGGGATCAAGACCCGCGGTGGGAAGGTCTCTCGTGTGCTCTTATCAAAGATATCAGGCGAACGGTGACGGACCATGGACTCGGGGCCCCATATACAACTCATTTGATACAGTCTCTCTGTGATACTCATGTATTTATCCCAAACGATCTCAAAACATTGTTTCATTTGATAATGATGGGCATGCAATACACTATGTGGGAGTCGAAAATGAGGCAGCTCGCAGGTGCCTAGGATGCTGAAAGTTTAGCGTTGGGAGCGCGTGACCCACTGCGAGCAGTTACTGCCGATGTATTACTGGGTCAAGCTGATTTTGGCACCAGTGCTGCGCAAGCTAGGATTTGCCAGGCAGGCTTGCAGCAAGTTAAGCAATTGGCACTTCGGGCTTTGAAACCTGTCCCTGAAGCTGGCAAACAGAGGCAGCCTTTTGTCCAAATCAAACGAGAGGCAAACGAGCCGCTTATGAAATTTTTAGACTGACTTAATGAGTCTCTGGATAAACAGATCGATAATGAGAAAGCACGTGAATATATTTTCAAACTACTTGCTATTGAGGATGCTGACCCTGACTGTCAGAAAGTTTTGCGGCCTTTATGAGATCCGAGTATAGATGGTATGTTAAATGCCTGTATGAATGGCGAGTGTAGACAACACGATCTGTCTCTGATTGAGGAAGCATTTGTGGCATTGTTGGTTAAGTCACAGCAGTGCTTTTCGTGAAGGGACTGTCCGAAAGTAAAAGCAAATAACAGAAGGGGAACACCTGGAATCTGCTCGTGCTGTCGTAAAGGGCATCATTATGCAAATCAGGGCCGATCAAAATTTGACGGGGATGGCCAGCCTTTAACTTCACCGGGAAACCCGAAGGGGAGCGCAGTGAGGGGCCGTGCCATGACAACAAATCACCCCTCCAAAGGGTCTCCTTGCGGAGCTGCTGCAGTTTGCGCACCAGCACAAGCGGCAGCACTGGAGCGGACCTGGACACCTCAGGAGAAACAATAATTCAAGATACATCAGTTGTGCTTATTCCAACAGGCACATATGGCCCACTCGGGCACGGAAGGGCAACACTGTTAATTGGACGAACCTCTACAACCATAAGGGGCCTTTTTGTGCTGCCAGGACTCTAAAACTAGGCAGCGAGTTCAGGCTGGGGCAAGGAACCTTTTGGTTTCTAGAGCCAGGCCAGAGGGCTCCTGTGCACGTCAGAGCAGGGCTGTGCAGGGAGGCGATGTTGAGGAGGTAAGGGAAACAGCCCCTGGAGAGGAGGAGCCCAATGGTTCCTGCAGACTTTGAACTTCCATTTGGGGCCCTTGTCCTCCAAAGAGACAAAGGAGCTTCCATGTCTTTAGAAGGCATCGTGCCTGTTGCAGGCGGCAGTGAAAGGGGTGGTGGGTGGGGGACCCTGCAGAGCTCTGTGAAGAGGAGAAAGGCAGACATCAACAAGGCTGAGATGAGGAGAGCTCTGGGTCATCGCAGAGGCAGGGAGCAGCAGGGAGCCGGGCAGGGAGGCATGGGGGGCTCTCCCTAAAGTTGTAGCTGCGGGCACAGCCTTGCATGTGTGTAGAAGGGGCTGGGCTGGAGGAAAAAGCTTCTTGTTCCCCCATGCTGCAGAATACCATGAGGAAACCCGTGTTCTGAGTCTCTGACTCTCTGTGTACCAGGTTTGCGCCAAGAAACGTGCTGAGGATTCCCAAGGCAGCATCGAATGGTGCCTGAAGCAGTAACTCCTGCCTGGCCCTGCCCTGCACTTCCCCACCATGCTCTACTCCAGGCGCACCCAGCCCAGAGCGCCCCCCTACTCCTCCAGCACTGGAGGAGATCATCCTTTGCTTCTCCTCCCACTTCTTTCCAGGTGCTTTCAGAACCTGCGGCCCAAGTGGTGGAACAGGAGCAAGGAAACGGACAGGGAGAAGAAGGTAAGGGCAGGAGCAGGCGCCAGCGCTGCGCCTCTACCCTCTCCCTGCCCCATGCCTGCTTCTCACCTCTCCGATCCCTGCCCCGCAGCAGGCAGCCCTGGCTCAGCCCAGCTCTGGTGAGGAGTCAGACTTGAACGAGGTGCTCACTGACCAAAGGTAAGTGTGATGGCGGCAATGCCGGCCCTGCGTTCAGATCATGCAGTTCCAACCCCCTCTCCAATGGCTGTTATGTCATTGCTCTTACGTCCTTGCTGTCCCTTCAGTGATGCCAGATCCGAGTCAAACTTCTCCAGTGAGGACGCATCATCTGGGAACGAGCCGATTTCCCTTGCCTTCGGAGTGCACTCAGCCCTGGCCCAATGGTCCCTCTCCATGAAGGATGCTGCAGGCCCCTCGCTGTTTGTGACACCCTACCGCAAACATCGTGGACTTCAACAGGGCCAAGTGCTCCAGCCTTGAGAAGAGAAGGCTCCAGAGAGACCTTAGAGCCGCTCCCAGTGCTTGAAGAGATCTGGAGAGGGACTTTTGACAGGGGCCACTGGTGATTGGAGAAGGGGGAGCAGTTAAAACATGATTTGTTTTAACCTGAGTTTAGCCCTGACAGTAGGTTTAGGTTCATCTTTAGGTTTAGATTAGACATGAAGAAGAGTTGACATTAGGTTTAGATTAGACATTAGCTTTAGGTTGGACAAGATTCAATATTAGGTTTGGATTAGACCCGAAGAAGATTCAACCTCAGGTTTAGGTTCGACTTTAGGTTCAGATTAGGCAGAAGAAGACTCAGCTTTAGGTTTAGATTAGACATTAGGTTTAGCTTAGCCATTACAGACCAATAAAACTGTTGTGGTGTTCATTCACCCCCTGTCCAGTGAGTAGATTGGACTTGTGCCTTTTGGAGCCCTGCCCTGTTCTTCAGTGCAAAACCAAGTTGTGCCTGGAGGCCCTATGAGCAAAGCACGGGGGTGTCTGTGAGACGCTGGGTGCACGCTGCATCCCTGCTCAAATACAGCGTGTTCTGGGGCTGAATAGGGTCCAAGAGCTGCTCTGGCACCCTGCAGCTTTCTGAGGGTGTGAGAGGTTGGAGAAGGAATTTACTCCCTTGAGTTGGAACCCTTTGCCATCCAAATGGAGAAGGAGACTGCCCAGCAGTTCACCGCAGGGTTCGGGTATGACATAGATGCTTCCAAGTGTCACTTGGAAGTGACACTTCTGTTTCCAAGCCAACACATCAGGCCTGAAGCTTTCCCCGCACATGTACACACGTGTATAAAAGTGTACACACCTGTACACAGGGGTGCGCACACAGGGCAACACTCACGCACACGCACACACGCGTGCACAGACGCATGGCAGATGCACACAGACTGCACAAACGTACTGAACGCACATGTACGGCACACGTACGGCACACGTTTCTTGCACACAGGTTTTCCTGCTGTAGATGTGCTGGTCTGTAACACGCCACATGTGGGACAGAGCGACCAGCTCCAATGGCAGCGGATTGTCCCATGTCACAGTAGGGACGGACGCTCAGAGGCCTGGCGGATGCAACTCCTGCGGCGGGGCCCCATTGTGAGGTGTGAGGTGTCCAGGCTATATCTAGCCAGCAGGGCCAGCACAGCCCCAGAGCCGCTGCTGGTCGCAGACGAGAGCTCCTGGTTTGGATCCCCAGCCTCGAGCCTTGTGCGCTACCGGTCGCGCTCAGTCCCTGCGTCGATATGGCCGTGGTGCTGCTGCTGCTGCTGCTGCTGCTGCTGGGCCTGGCCCCCGGGCTGGCCCGGCCCCTGGAGCCCTGCCCGGGGCCCTGCCACTGCCACAGGCACCGGCTGGACTGCAGCGGCGTTGCCCTGGCCCGCGTGCCCCCGGCCACCCGCCAACGGCCCTTCTCTGTGCTGTGAGTGCTCCGCAGCTCCGGCACCGCCCCGGGACACCCCGAGAGCGGCTCCAGGGACACGCTGCGTGTGGGGGGCTGATGGGCGGCAGCGCTGGGGCAGCTGCAGGCCAGCCCTGCGGCCACCCCACAGCCCTGGGGCAGGGGAAGGGGTTGTGCTGGGGGTGACGCTGCCAATGGCTTCTCCACAGGGATTTCACTGGGAATGCGCTCGCCCTCATCTCCCCGCAGGCGTGGAAGGGATACCCGTGGACTGAGAAGCTGTGAGTATCCACCAGCAACAGACAAGGCACGGGGGTTCCGGGATCCCCATCCCTCCGCCGGGCTGCCCAGCCGAGGCTGTGACGAGCACCACACCAGTGCTTACACGTGCAGCCAAGGCCGAGCTGCTCCGCAAGGATGGGTGTGAATACCAAGAGCTGTTCCCTGGCGAGCAGTGCCCTGGGCTGTGTCCCTCCCGCCCCCCGGGGCCCTCTCTGGGACTGTGGAACCTGTGCTTGGGCTGCAGTCAGTGTCAGCAGCCCGGGAGCAAGCGCCTGCTCCTGCCATGAGTGTGATGAGCATTGGCAGGACCCAGAGAGGTGCTGCAGTGACGCTGCTGCAGGGTTCTTCCCCGCAGCTCCATTGCCCTGAGCCGCAGGTGCCACTGCTCGTGTCCGTCTGTCTCTTGCAGAGTCCTCCAGGACAACAGCCTGCAGGCAGTGAAGAGGCGCTCGCTGGAGGGGCTGCTCCTGCTGAAACACCTGTAGGTACCCCTCTGCCCATGGCGCTGGGCGCAGCCTCCCCCTGTCCTGGCCCTGCTGCCCATCCCGCCCCAGGAAGGGCTTTATTCCTGGGCGGATCCCGGCTGCAGCCAGAGCAGAGCAGGGTCTTGCTGCAGGGGAGGGCTCCGCAGGGATGCACTGCACTCCCATTGCCCCACGTCCAAGCAGGAGGAGGCGGCTGCTGCCCTTTCCCTGCACAGACCCGCACGAGGCCGCCTCCTCCTGGGCAGACCTCGAGCGTTCGGCTCCTCTCAGCTCAGAGGCCCCACAGCTGCCTTGGAGTGAGCTTATGGTGCGGCTTCTCTCCATTGCCCATGGAGAGGAGCAGGCACTTCCCATGCACACACACAATGGGGCTGGGGACCCTGGCTGAGCCGGCCATGAAACGCTCCCCACAAAGCTTCCTCTCTCCTTGTTTGCTGCAGAACAAGCCCACGCAGCGAGTTCAGGCTGGGACAAGGAACCTTTTGGTTTCTAGAGCCAGGCCAGAGGACTCCTGCGCACATCAGAGCAGGGCTGTGCAGGGAGGTGAAGTTTAGGAGCTAAGGGAAACAGCCCCATGTTGGTCACACAGGGAGTTGCAGCCTGTCCCTCAGGCCTCACACAAGAGGTGCTGTTGGGGTGTGCATAAAGAACCTGCTCTCTTATCAGAGAGGAAAATCAGCCCTGAAATACCCCTCCTGGGATCAGAGCCGGGAGAACCTCTCTGAGCTGCAGCCACCCGGCTCAGGAGCGTGAGCTCCGGTTACACACCACTGCAAGTCAGTGCAGAGAGGAAATCCCATGTGAAATGAGAGCTGTGGCACGTCTATGTTGCCTGTGTCAGAGCACCTGAGAGGAACCAGCACAGCAAATGTCACCAGTGTTTTGTCTTCTCCTGTTAACAGGGATTTATCTTACAACAAAATCCAGTCGATCGAGGCGCGTGCTTTTGAGAACCTTCCTTTCCTGGAGACCATGTGAGTTATGGGAGTTTCTTCCTGCTGCGGTTGGTGAAGCCTGTTTGCATTTAGAACCTTCTGGTGCTGGAAAATGCTCCTGTTCTTTTTGGAACAAGGACTCCAATTTCTCCTGCTGAAGCAGCAGCCGAGCTCCGGAGCTCCAGGAGTGCCTGGTGGCCACAGCAGGACAGGGGCCATGGCTTGTGCAAACACAGCCGGAAGAGAATCCGAGTCTTGAGGCTTGCTGTGTCCTGGAGCAGGCGGAGATGCAGCCCACGTGCACTTCATCTCCTCTCCTGGACAGGTTAACAAACAGCAGGAGAGAAAATGGCAGCTTCCTCCCAGTTCCACCTTGGATGTGGCTGTTTCCTACAAATCAGTGCTGCTGCACTCCAGCTTCCTGTGGGTCAGACCCAAGTCATTTCTGTGGTCTCCTGTTTCCCCAGAAACCTGGAGGGAAATCTCATCACCGAGATCCGAAACGACACCTTCCGGGCATGGCACGGGATGCAGTTCCTCCAGACACTGTGAGTATTCCAAAGGCTAAGGGGAGCTCAGAGCTGTGGCACTTGTCCCTGTGTTCTGCTCACCTCTTACCCCAAATAGGCAGCAGCAGCAGCAGCGCTGAATGACAACTCTGTCAGGCCACGGCTTTGCCTGCCTGAGTGCAGGAACAGAGACAAAGCTCATGGAGAGTGGGAATGTCAGAAAATAGGGAAAGTCCTGGTGGAGAGAAGCCACCAAAAGCTGTGAGATGAGGAGGAAAGAAAGAGAGGTTGTGTTTTCCAGAAGCAGCACTTGTGGGCTTTTGCTCTCTGGGCTGGTGGCAGTCAGGACCTAATGTACGTTGTGAATCTGTCCATCAGCATCAGCGCCGGCCTGGAGCCTTCACCCCACGCCCTTTCTCTACACACGTAGCACGGAGCCCCTGACGCCGCTCTTATCCTGGAACCCCCACTCACATAGGGTGTTGGTTCATTTCAGGGTCCTGAGCCATAACCCCCTGTCTGTTATCGAGGACACGTGGTTCTTCAAGCTGCCTTCAGTCACTCACCTGTAAGTACAGACTCCTTATTAACAGCTCCTGGATTAGGTAGCAGCGGATCCCCTGCGACCAGCACCGCAAGCAGCAGGGACTGGGCCTGTTCCGGAGCAGAGGCTGGTGCCGCCACCTCCAATGTAACGCGTGTCTTGAAACCCTTGCAGGGACCTGGGTGCCACACGAGTGACTCGGCAGACGCTGCTCATGCTGCTCCTGAGAACATCCCGCTTGGAAACACTGTGAGTGTGCAGGGGCCGGCTCCCACCTCCAGCAGATCCCAACTGCTGGGACAAGGGGTCTGCGTGGGGAACGAACCCACCACCACAAACTCTCCATTGGGACACTGGGGGGGAAGGGAAGTTTCCCGGAGCCGCAGCAGAGACCGAAGCAGACCCCTGACGCGTTTCTGTGCGCAGCCTGGGTTGGAGTCGCTGCCCTGGGTCGTGATGCTGAGTGTTTGTCCACAACCTCTGTTCTTTAGCAAGCTGTCCAACGACACGGCCTGCTGCCTCTGCCAGCACAAGCACAGCACCGAGACCCCGTGCAGGACCCTCAGCTTCGACTGCGCGAGCGTGTGCAGCACCAGTGCTCCCCGCTGCGGTAACTGCCCCACAGCCCTGCCCGGGCCCCCAGCTGTAGCGAGCCCTCTGAGCCTGTGTCTGGCAGAAAGCTTCTTGTCCCTGATGTGCTCTCGGTGTGTTACAGCTCCCCTGGCAGACACAACAGGGCTCCTAACGGGACTGGTGCCACCCAGGAAAGGGAACAGCAGCTCCGTGTTGAATCTCCAGCCTAAGGAGCCTTCAGCCTGGGAGAAGAGAATCGTCACGCTCGCGGTTGTCCTGAGCCGGAGCAGCCCCGATGCATCAGCACCTTCCCCTCAGCAGCTCTCGAGGCAGGAGGGCAATACTGCCAAGGAGCTGACGCTGATGCTGCAGAGCATTCAGCACAGGGGCTGGAGCAGCTCGATTGACACCAGGAGGTTCTATTATCTAGCAGAGGGACTTGTGGCACAGCTGAAGAACAAGCTGTACAAGGCCATGAGCATCCTGACTGTGAAAAGCCCCAGTACAGCCCAGCCAGCACAGGGGGACAAGGGGCAGGAGGTGCCAGCAAGGGAGGGAGGAAGAGCCATAAGCTGGGAGCAACAGGAGCCTGCCTTAGGCTTGACCCGGGCAGAGTCCACCCTCTGGGAAGCAGTCCGGAGGATGAACCTCAGTGACATCCTCCCAGTCTCCAGCAACCAGAGAGCACCCACCCCTCCTGCAGCACAGCTCCCTACACAATACCCAGCAGAGGGCTCGTATATTGCCCGGTCTGGCGAGAGTCAGGATCCTTCCAACGCCATGGAGGAGACCACCACGACCGACAGGATGGAGGATGAGGATGGTGCAGAAGATGAGGAGGAAGCACCATCCCCGACACAGGACGCTGCTGGGACAGATGAGGAGCAGAAGCAGCAGGACAGTGATGGGATAGTGGGCGGTGAGGTTGTAGAAGAGGAGCCCGCAGCAGCAGAGGGTAGAGCAGAGCAGAGACGGAGCGCTATCCAGCATTTCTTCTATGCTCTGCTGGCTAACAACAGCCCCCCTGCTGCCAGCAGCGTGCCAGAGGACACGGCTACAGCAGAGCGTTCCTCTTGGGGCGGGAGCCCACCCACCTCCCCTGCAGGCACCACAACACACGAGCAGCACAAGGAGCAGAAACCCCTCGACTCAACAGTACCGGGCAGCTCCAGCAGCCCGGGCAGTGCGGCCACGCGAGGAGCCCTCTTTGACACCCTGCTCAGCCGCCACCTGCACTCGCTGGTGCCAGACCGAGCCCTGCGCAGGTTCATGGCACACGTGGCTCGAGCCCTGCGTGGGGACTGTGGCTTGCCCCAGCTCCAGCCGGCCTGCGCCAAGATGGTCTCGAGGACGGGGCTGCTCCTGAAGCTGCTGAGCGAGAAGCAGCGCAACCCAGAGCCCTCTGACCTCCTGGAGCAGTGTATGCGGGAGGAGGATGCCGGCACCTCTCTGCTCCATGCCCAGGTCCAGGCCAGGGAGATGGACATTGAATCTGCAGAGACGGTAGGAAACAGTGGGGCACGGCTGCGTGTGTGTGTCTGGGCAGTGGGGCATGGAAGGGGCCTCTCACCTGGCCTCACCTCGCTTCCCCTCCCATCCCCTTCCCTCCTCTCCTTTCCCTCTCCCTCCCCTTTCACCTCCCCCTTCCTCTTCCCCTCCCCCTCCTCTTCCCCCTCTACCTCTCGCCCTCCCTCTCCCTTCCCCTCTCCCTCTCCCTCTTCCCTTCGCCTCTCCCTCTTTCTCTCTTTCTCTCTCTCCCTCCTCCTCTCTCTCTCCCTCTCCCGGTCCCCCTCCTCTCTCCCTCTCTCTCTCCCTTTCCCTCTCCTCTCCACCCTGATATACTCTCCTTATCTCCCAGGAGATGGCCAACCGCACCTCTGGCCACAACCGCCTGCTGGTGCTTTCGCTGATCACCTTCTTCACCCTCATCGCATCTATTGCTCTCCTGGCGCTGTGCTGCTTCAAGGTGAGCCAAGGACTTGTTTGGCGGAGCACTGCCAGCCAAGCCCCGGCCCTGGAGCACACAGGGGCAGCGGGTGCTCCCACAGTGCTCATGGGCACCTGGTGCTGCTGCGGATGCCTGTGGATGTGCTGCACTGGCTCCTGCCAGGGTCTGTCCCCAGCTCTGCTGTGCAGCTTCCCAGCAGCTCCTTCCTTGAGGGGGGTTGCGGCTCCCTCTCATCACCTCCTCTGCCATCAGCCCTTCCCGGGCTCTATCCCACAATCCCTCACCCCAAGCATCCCCTCCCCAGCTCCTGTCCTGGCCTTGCTCTGCTGCAGCACCCGCTGCTTCCAGCCGTGCAGCAATGCACCTGCTCCCTGCCCTCAGCCAATACCCAGCCCTTCCGCATGGTGCCATGGCTCCGGTGGGTCGGGGCTGTGCCCGGGCACAGGGGAGGGGCAAATGGTTCCTGCGGACTTTGAACCTCCATTTGGGGCCCTTGTCCTCCAAAGAGACAAAGGAGCTTTCATGTCTTTAGAAGGCATCGTGCGTGTTGCAGGCAGCAGTGGAACGGGTGGTGGGTGGGGGACCCTGCAGAGCTCTGTGCAGAGGAGAAAGGCAGACATCAACAAGGCTGAGATGAGGAGAGCTCTGGGTCATTGCAGAGGCAGGGAGCAGCAGGGAGCCGGGCAGGGAGGCATGGGGGGCTCTTCCTAAAGGCATGGCTGCTGGAACAGCCTTGCACGTGTGTAGAAGGGGCTGGGCTGGAGGAAAAACCTTCCAGCTCCCCCGTGCTGCAGTGCTCCATGAGGAAACCCCTGCGTTCTGAGTCACTGTCTCTCCATCACCAGATCTACGCCAAGAAACGTGCCAAGAATTCCAAAGGAAGCAGCAGAGGGTGCCTGAAGCGGTAACTCCTGCCCTGCCCCAACAGGCTCTGCTCCAGCAGCGCCCAATCCTGCCCAGAGCCCCCCCAACTCCTCCAGCACCAGAGGAGTTCATCCTTCGCTTCTCTTCCTTCTCCTCCCACTTCTTTCCAGGTGCTTTCAGAAGCTGCGGCCCAAGCGGTGGAGCAGGAACAAGGACACGGACAGGGATGAGGATGAGGTAAGGAAAAAAGCAGATGCCAGCTCTGCCCCTCTGCCCGCTCCCTGCCCTGTGCCTACTTCTCACCTCTCCAATCCCTGGAGCTCTGTGTAGAGGAGAAAGGCAGACATCAACAAGGCTGAGATGAGGAGAGCTCTGGGTCATTCCAGAAGCAGGGAGCAGCGGGGAGCTGGGCAGGGATGCATGGGGGGCTCTCCCTAAAGTCGAAGCTGTGGGCACAGCCTTGCATGTGTGTAGAAGGGGCTGGGCTGGAGGAAAAACCTTCTTGTTCCCCCATGCTGCAGAATTCCATGTGGAAATCTCCATGTTCCAAGTCTCTGTCTCTCCATCAGCAGGTCTGCACCAAGAAACGTGCCGAGGATTCCCAAGGCAGCATCGAATGGTGCCTGAAGCGGTAACTCCTGCCTGGCCCTGCCCTACACTTCCCCACCATGCTCTGCTCCAGGCGCACCCAGCCCAGCCCAGAGCAACCTCCTATTCCTCCAGCACTGGAGGAGTTCATCCTTTGCTTCTCTTCCATCTCTTCCCACTTCTTTCCAGGTGCTTTCAGAACCCGCAGCCCAAATGCTGGAGCAGGAGCAAGAACACGGACAGGGAGAAGAAGGTAAGGGCAGGAGCAGGCGCCAGCGCTGCCCCTCTACCCTCTCCCTGCCCCATGCCTGCTTCTCACCTCTCCAATCCCTTCCCCGCAGCAGGCAGCCCTGGCTCAGCCCAGCTCTGGTGAGGAGTCAGACTTGAACGAGGTGCTCACTGACCAAAGGTAAGTGTGATGGCGGCGATGCCGGCCCCGCGTTCAGATCATGCAGTTCCAACCCCCTCTCCAATGGCTGTTATGTCATTGCTCTTACGTCCTTGCTGTCCCTTCAGTGATGCCCGATCCGAGTCAAACTTCTCCAGTGAGGACGCATCATCTGGGAACGAGCCGATTTCCCTTGCCTTCGGATTGACTCAGCCCTGGCCCAATGGTCCCTCTCCATGAAGGATGCTGCAGGCCCCTCGCTGCTTGTGACCCCCTACAGCGAACATCGTGGACTTCAACAAGGCCAAGTGCTCCAGCCTTGAGAAGAGAAGGCTCCAGAGAGACCTTAGAGCCGCTCCCAGTGCCTGAAGAGATCTGGAGAGGGACTTTATACAGGGGCCTCTGGTGATAGGAGAAGGGGGAGCAGTTTAAACATGACTCGTTTTAAGCTGAGTTTAGCTTTGACTTTAGTTTTAGGTTCAACTTATTATCACATCACAGACTTGCAACACACTGTTCTCTAAGTGAGGCTAAAAGTATTTGAACCCCATGTTTTCCAAACACTTGCTTTTCTTTATGCACAAAGAAGTTATGGATGACAGCCTTTTATTAATATTACCTTAGCTGTGTGGATATATAATAACTCAGTCTCTCGTATAGTTGCTTTCCACCCCATATTAATGGTTTCTCGATTCATGACTTTCCCCACCATATTTTGTAAGAAACTGTCACTTCTCTATTTCCTTTTACACACGAATCAGTCTGGTCTATCACAATACAAAGGGGGAGGAAGGAAAAGGGGAAGGCCCCGTGGGGATTATGGGGTGTTGTGGCCCCCTCCCATCGTGGTGGTGTTGGCGTGAGCTGTGCGTGTCTGTGATTAAACTGTGACAGAGAGAACCCCCCCGTTACTGACCCCCCAGCAACCAAATGGGACCTGGGTACCCAAAAATGGGACCGGGGTACCCCAAAATGGTTCCCCCGCGCCCAAACGCGGGTGCCCCCCCCCCCCCCCCCCCCCAACCCGTGCCCAGGGGCGGCTGCTCCATGAGGAGAGGTGCCGCTGCGCCCCTCCAGGGCTGCTCGGTGCGCATGCGCCGGAGCCCGGACTACAACTCCCAGCGTGCCCTGCGCGGGGGAGCCGCGCGCTGATTGGCTGAGCCGGGGGCAGGACCGGAGCTGGCGGCGGAGCGGGAGCGGGGCCATGGTGAGGGCCGGGAGCGGGGCTGGGGCTGTGCGGCCCCCGAGGCTCGGGGCAGCGGGGCCGGGCGCTCCCGCGGTGCTCCCCGACCTGCTCGAGGTGGCGGAGCACGGCCCACACCTCCTGCACCGGGCGGGCGAGCGGCTCGGGGCTGTCGGAGCCCTCGGCCCTGTCGGCGTCTCCGGTCCAGGGCCGCATGGGGGGGCATGGGGGCATGGGGACACAGGGATCAGAGCTGAGCTGAAGCAGTGACAGTGAGGTGTGAGGGAAGGAGCAGCTTGGGGCTGTTCGGTCAGCAAAAAGGGATGAGGGAGGGCGGGGTCTGTAAAGAAATAAGAGATGGGTCAGGAAAGAAACGAGTGAGGCAGAACTACATTTTAAGGCTTTACAGAAATCCATATGTTTCCAAGCACTGGATTCTGAACTTTGATTTCGGTGTCATTTAATCAATGTCCCATTTAATTTTTCTATTTAATCAATAGGAAATCAGCTGCTCGTGACTTTAGCAAGCCAGTGGTAACTGAGGCCTAGGAATAATTCCAGTCAGGCTTCAATTCCCTGAACTTCAAATGTTTCTTTTTCAGAAGTTCAGGACAAGTTTCCGTCCCTTTGGCTGCACCAGCTCCATTCCAGATGCCCCAACAGGCCTTACTTGAGCAAAGTTCCATTCCGAGAAAGAGGGCAGGTTCCCTCTTGACCCTGTTTCATTTCTAACCCTACAACATGAAAGCACGTGAGGAAGCTTGCTCAGAGCAGCCAGGGCCATGGGCAGAGGGGAATAATCTATGTTAGGGCAGGCAAAAGCCCTTCAGGAAACAGGCCAAGTTGATCTTCCCAGCCCCAGTCCCAGAGGGGCACCACTCGTTACTGGTCTCCAGCTGGACACTGAGCCATTGACCACAACTCTTTGCGTGTGGCCAGCCAGCCGGTTCTTTATCCGCTGAGTGGTCCGCCTATCAAATTGATGTCTCTCCAACTTAGAGACAAATATATTGTGTGGGACAGTGTGGAATGCTTTGCACAACTCCAGGTAGACGACATCAACTGCTTTGCCCCTGTCCATCAGTTCCGTAGCCCCATCGTAGAAGGCCACCAAATTGGTCAGGCAGGATTTCCCCTTAGTGAAGCCATGCTGGCTGTCACCAAGCACCTTGTTGTTTTTCATGTGCCTCAGCATGCCTTCCAGGAGAATCTGCTCCAAGATTTTGCCAGGCACAGAGGTGAGGCTGACTGCTCTGTAGCTTCCCGGCTCATCCATTTTCCCCTTCTTGAAAATAGGGGTTATATTTCCCTTTTTCCAGTCGTCGGGAACTTCTCCTGACTGCCATGGGTTTTCAAATATGATGGACAGTGGCTTAGCAACTTCATTTGCCAGCTCCTTCAGGACCCGCAGATGGATTTCATCAGGTCCCATGGACTTGTGTAAGTTCAGGTCCCAACGATGGTCTCGAACCAGATCCTCTCCTACAGTGGGCCCAGGGTCTTCATTCTCACTGTCCATGTGTCTGCCTTCCAAGACTTGAGTGGTGTGGTCAGAGCATTTGCCGGTGAAGACTGAGGCAAAGAAGTCATTAAGAACCTCAGCCTTCTCCAAATCCAGGCTAGCCAGTTCTCCTGAGAGCGTCCGGAGGGGGCCCACGTTGTCCCTAGTCTGTCTTTTATTTGCAATGTACCTATAGAATCCCTTCCTGTTATCCTTAACATCCCTCGCCAAGTTTAATTCTAAGTGGGCCTTAGCTTTCCTAACCTGGTCCTCAGCTTCCCGGACAACATCCCTGTATTCTTCCCAGGCCGCCTGTCCTTGCTTCCACCTTTTATAAGCCTCTTTTTTCCTTCAAATTTTCCTCAGCAGCTCCTTATCCATCCAAGGAGGTCTCCTGGCCCTCCTGCAGCACTTCCTTCTAGTAGGGATGTATCGCTCCTGAGCTTGCAGCAGGTGATCCTTGAATATCAACCAACAGTCTTGGGCCTCCCTGCCCTCTAGGGCTATATCCCATGGAACCTTACTGAGCAGGTTCCTGAAGAGGCCAAAGTCTGCTCTCTTGAAGTCCAGGGCAGTGAGCTTGCTGCACGCTCTTCTCACTGTCCTGAGGATCTCGAATTCGACTGTCTCATGATCGCTGCAATCAAGGCTGCCCTGGAGCATCACGTTTCCAACCAGCCCTTCCCTGTTGGTGAGGACGAGGTCAGGCATGGCACCTCTCCTTGTCGGCTCCTCTACTACTTGCAGAAGGTAGTTGTCTTCCACATAATCGAGGAACTTCCTGGATTGCTTGTGCCGGGCCGTACCATCCCTCCAACAGATATCAGGGTGGTTGAAGTCCCCCATGAGAACAAGGGCCTGCGAACGTGAGGCTGTTCCTATCTGTCTATAGAGCACTTCATCCACCGAGTCCTCTTGGTCAGGGAGTCCATAACAGATCCTCACAATAATGTCTCCTATCGCTGTTCTCCCTTTAACCCTGACCCACAAACTCTCTGTGGACTGCTCACCTGTCCCCAGACAAAATGCTGGTCTTAGTCTTAGAATGCTGGTCTTCCTGTAAGAATCCTGGTCTTGGTCTCAGAATGCTGGTCTTGGTGTCGGGAGGCTCTCTTGGTCTTAGAATGCTTGTCTTGCTCTTAGAATACTGACCTAACTCTTAATGTGCTGGTCTTAGTCTTCGAATGCTGGTCTTGTTGTTAGAATGCTGGTCTTGCTCTTAGAATTCCTGTCTTTGTCTCAGACTGCTGGTCATAGTCACAGAATGCTGGACTTTCTCTCAGAATGCTGGTTTTTCTCTCAGACTGCTGGTCTTAGTCTCAGTACAGTAATCTTTGTCTCAGACTGCTGGTCTCAGTCACAGAATGCTGGTTTTTCTATAACAAGATGGATTTTAGGCTTAGAATACTGGTGTTGGTGTTAGAATGCTGATCTTGGTCTTAGAATGCTGGTCTTAGTCACAGAATGCTGGTTTTTCTCTTACAAGATGGATTTTAGGCTTAGAATGCTGATCTTGGTCTTAGGATAATGAACTTGGTCTTAGAATCCTGGTCTTCATCTCAGAATGCTGGTCTTAATCTCAGAATGCTGGTCTTAGTCTAAGAATGCTGGCTTTAGTCTCAGAATGTTGGTTGAAGTCTTAAACACTAGTCTTGGTATTAGAAGCCTGGTGTTAGTCTCCGAATGCTGATCTTGGTCTTAGAATGCTGGTCTTAGTCACAGAATGCTGGTTTTTCTCTTACAAGATGGATTTTAGGCTTAGAATGCTGATCTTGGTCTTAGGATAATGAACTTGGTCTTAGAATCCTGGTCTTCATCTCAGAATGCTGGTCTTAATCTCAGAATGCTGGTCTTAGTCTAAGAATGCTGGCTTTAGTCTCAGAATGTTGGTTGAAGTCTTAAACACTAGTCTTGGTATTAGAAGCCTGGTGTTAGTCTCCGAATGCTGGTCTTGGTCTTAGAATGCTGGTCTTAGTCTTAGAATGCTGATCTTTGACTCAGAATGCTAGTCTTTGTTTCAAAATGCTGGTCTTAGTCTTAGAATAATGGTGTTACTGTCAGTATGGTAGGCTGTCTCAAAATACTGGTCAGTCTCAGACTGCTGGTCTTAGTCGCAGAGTTGTGATCTTCGTCACATAATGCTGGAAATGGTGCTAGAATGCTGATCTTGGTCTTAGAATGCTGGTTTTATGCTCAGAATGGTGGTCTTAGTCTTAGAATGCTGGTTTTATGCTCAGAATGGTGGTCTTAGTCTTAGAATGCTGGTTTTATGCTCAGAATGATGGTCTTAGTCTTAGAATGCTAGTCTTGGTTTTAGAAGACAAATTGGAGTCTTAGAATCCTGGTCTTCGTGTTTGAATGCTGATCGTGGTATTAGAATGATGATCTTAATCTTAGAATGATGATCTTTGTCTCAGAATGGTAGTTTTTGTCTCAGAATGCTGGCCTGAGCCTTATATACTGGTCTTGGTGTTAGAAGGCTGGTCTTGGTGTTCGAATGCTGGTCTTTGTCTTAGAATGCTAGCCTCGGTGTTAGAAGGTTGATGTCAGCGTCAGAATTCTTGTCTTAGACTCAGAATGCTGGTCTTAGTCTCAAAATGCTGGACAGTGTCAGAATGCTGGTCTTACTGGCTGTATGGTAGTCTTTGTCCAAAAACGCTGGTCATTTTCCGAATGCTGGTTTTAGTCTCAGAATGGTGGTCTTAGTCGCAGAATGCTAGTCTTGGTGTTAGAAGGTTGATGTTAGCCTTAGAATGCTGGTCTAGTGTCAGAATGCTGGTCTTTGTGTTAGAAGGCTGATCTTGGTCTTCGAATGATGATTTTTGTCTTAGAATGCTGGTCTTAGTTTCAGAATAGTGGTTTTAGCCTCAGAATGTTGTTTCGAGTCTTAGATACTAGTTTTGGTGTTAGAAGGCTGGTGTTAGGCTCAGAATGGTGGTCTTGCTCTTACAGTGTTTTTCTTAGTCTTTGAATGCTGATCTTAGTTTTGGAAAGCTGGTGATAGTCTTGGAATGCTGTCTTGGTCTTAGAAAGCTGGTCTTGGTCTTCGAATGCTGGTCTTAGTCTTAGAATTCTAGTCTGAGTCTTAGAAAGCTGATCTTAGTCTTGCAAAGGTGGTCTCAGTCTTGGAATGCTGGTCTTGGACTTAAATGCTGGTCTTGGGTTTAGAATTCTGGTCTTAGTCTTAGAATACTGGTCCTAGTCCCAGAATGCGGACCTTTGTATCAGAATGGTAGTCTCGGTCTCAAAATGCTGGTCAGCCTCCGAATGCTGGTTTTAGTCTCAGAATGGTGGTCTTAGTCACAGAATGCTAGTCTTGGTGTTAGAAGGTTGATGTTAGCCTTAGAATGCAGGTCTTAGTGTCAGAATGCTGGTCTTTGTGTTAGAAAGCTGATCTTGGTCTTAGAATTATGATTTTAGTCTTAAAATTTCTGCCCTTAGTCCCAGATTGCTGGTCTTCATCTCAGAATCCTGGTCTTGGTCTCAGAATGCTGGTCTTGGTGTTAGGAGGCTCTCTTGGTCTTAGGTTGCTTGTCTTGGTCTTAGAATTCTGATCTTTGTCTTCAAGTCCTGGTCTTAGTTTCAGAATGCTGGTCTTGTTAGAAGGCTGGTCTTGCTGTTAGAATTCTCTTCTTAGTCTCAGAAGGCTGGCCTTAGTCTCAGAATGCTGGTCTTTATTTCGGAATGCTGGTCTTAGTCTTAAAATGGTGGTACTTTTCTCCAAATGTTGGCCTTGTTCCCAGAATGCTGGTCTTAGTCTCAGAATGCAGGTCTTACACTCAGTATGGTAGTCTTTGTCTCAAAATGCTGGTCAGTCTCAAACTGCTGGTCTTAGTCTCAGAATGGTGGTCTTAGTTAGAGAATGCTGGGGTTTTTTTGTGACAAGACGGATTTTAGTCTTAGAGTACTGGTCTTGGTGTTAGAATGCTGATCTTGGTCTTAGAATGATGATCTTGATCTTAGAATGCTGGACTTAGTCTCAGAATGTCGGTTGGAATCTTAGATACTAGTCTTGGTATTAGAAGGCTGGTGTTAGTCTCCGAATGCTGGTCTTGGTCATAAAATGCTGGTTTTAGCCTCAGAATGGTGGTCTCAGTCTTAGAATGCTAGTCTTGGTGTTAGAAGCCTCTTCTTAGTATTAGAATGCTTGTCTTAGTTTCAGAAGGCTGTTTTTAGTCTCCGAATGCTGGTTTTAGTATCAGATTTGTGGTCTTAGTCTCAGAATGCTGGTCTTAGTCGCAGACTGCTGGTCTTCGTCACAGAATGCTGGTCTTGGTGTTAGAATGCTGATCTTGGTCTTAGAATGCTCATTCTAGTTATAAAATACTGGTCTTAGTCTCAGAATGCTCATTTTAGTCTCAGAATAGTGTTCTCTTCTCTTAGAATGCTGTTCTTGGTGTTAGAAGTCTCTTCTTAGACACAGAATGCTGGTCTTAGTTTCAGAATGCTGGGTTTAGTCTCAGTGCTGGTCATGATCTCAGAATGCTGGTTTTCATCTCAGAATAGTGGTCTTGGTGTTAGAAGACGGATTGGAATCTCAGAATGCTGGTCTTGGTGCTAGAATGCTGATCTTGGTCTTCGAATGATGATCTTGATCTTAGAATGCTGGTCTTCGTCTCAGAATGGTAGTTTTTGTCTCAGAATGCTGGTCAGAGCCTTATATACTAGTCTTGGTGTTAGATTGCTGATCTTAGTCTTCGAATGCTGGTCTTGCTCTCAGAATGGTAGTCTGTCTCAAAATGCTGGTTATTCTCGAGCTGCTGGTCTTAGTCGCAGAAAGGTGATCTTCGGTGCCGAATGTTGGTCTTGGTGTTGGAATGCTGATCTTGGTCTTAGATTGCTCATCCGAGTTTCAAAATACTGGTCTTAGTCTCAGAATGCTGGTTTTAGACTCAGAATGCTGGTCTTAGTTTCAGAATTCTCGTTTTAGTCCCAGAATGTTGGTCCTAGTCTTAGATACTAGTTTTGGTGTTAGAAGGCTGGTGTTAGTCTTAGAATACTTGTCTTTGTCTTAGAATGCTGATATTCGTCTGAGAGTGCTGGTCATAATCTTGGAATGCTGGTCTTGGTTTAAGAATTTTGGTTTTAGTCTTTGAATGCTGCTCTAAGTCTTAGAATGCTGATCTTAGACTTAGAATGTTGGTCTAACACTTAGAATACTGATCATAGTCTTAGAAGTCTGATCTCAGTCTTGCAATGGTGGACTTAGTATTGGTATGCTGGTCTTGGTCTTAAAATTCTATACTTGGTTTTAGCATTTTGGTCTTAGCCTTAGAATGATGGTCTTTGACTGCTGGTCGTAGGCTCAGAATGCTGATCTTGGTCTTAGAATGATGATTTTGGTCTTAGAATGCTGGTCTTAGTCCCAGAATGCTGGTCTTCGTCTCAGAATCCTTTTCTTGGTCTCACAATAGTGGTCATAGTGTTAGAAGGTTGACGTTAGCCTTAGAATGCTGGTCTTAGTCACAGATTGCAGGTCTTAGTCACAGAATGCTGGTCTTAGTGTTAGAAAGCTGATCGTGGTCTTAGAATGATGATTTTGGTCATCGAATTCTGGTCTTAGTTCCAGAATGCTGTTTTTAGCCTCAGAATGTTGTTCCGAAAGATAGATACTAGTTTTGGTGTTAGAATGCCGGTGTTGGTCTTTGAATCATGATCTTGGTGTTAGAATGCTGGTCTTAGTTTCAGAATGCTGGTCTTCGTCTCTGAATGCTGGCTTTAGTATCAGAATATTGGTTGGAGTCTTTGATACTAGTCTTGGTGTTAGAAGCCTGGTGTTAGTCTTAGAATGCTGGTCTTGGTTGTAGAATACTGGTCTTAGTCTTAGAATTCTAGTCTTAGTGTCAGAATGCTGGTTTTAGCCTCAGAATGGTGGTCTTAGTCTTAGAGTGCTAGTCTTGGTGTTAGAAGTCTCTTCTTAGTCTTAGAATGCTGGTCTTAGTTTCAGAATGCTGGTTTTAGTCTCAAAATGCTGGTTTTAGTCTCAGCATGGTCCGGACATCATGATTACCTGGAAATGATGAGCAGTCAGGAACGGGACTATTGGGGGAAATATTACTAAGGAAGAAGCCTCCGTTTTACGGATGTTTTCAGTCCTTCTTAAGAAGAAGGGAGCAGCCTTTAAAGAGACAGACTCAAAGTTAATGTCGAAATGGTTGCAGACACATTACCCAGAGATTAATGAGTCCACTGTATTTGAGGTCTCTTTGTGGGATGGTGCAGGAGTTAAATTGTGGGACGCAGCCACAAAAGGCAATGACGGTGCAAAAAATTTGTTAGTCATTTGGATAACTATTTTAGGAACGCTAAAGTCAAAAAATGAGATAGTGGAGCCCAGTGCCCCCCCTCACCCCCACAGCACCCCCCCCTCCCCCTCCCAGAACCTCCTCTGGTCCAAGAGTAGCATCATTACTGTATCATTTCCAAGCGGGATAAAACAGTAGAAATGTAAAAATTTTAATTCTTGTATTGATAGTTTCCTTTGTATTATGCTTGTTGTTCCCTGTCTGTTAAATTGTCTGCAACGTACGTTGGATAATATGTTAAAGAAAGTTATGTTTTTCGAAAAACAAAAAGGGGGAGATGTGGGAGCAGAGGACATTGATGTGGAGGATTTTGAGGTAGTCCAGCTGTTGGGAGAGCTTTGAGATAGCAGAGGAATGTTGCTGGGAGAGCTCTGAGATTGTAGAGGAATGTTGCAGGGGGAGGTTGGCAAGATAAGAAGGAAGAAAGAAGCAAGGAACCAATATCCAATGAGACGACAACAGCGAAAAGCAGGCATCCACTCAAGGCAACCAGTGATCAAGATATTAACCAATGAAGAAGTGACAATACCAACGTGGATAGCGATAGCTAGCCAGTTGTATTAGCCACTTATACACATGGACATTTTGTATAACCTGTATTAACCATGGATTTTCGAAAAGTAAAGGATTTTGTTTGTAACCAGAAACGGGGTCCGTGCATTACAGCTCCACAGACAGTATCGTGGTTTAAGCCTGGCTGTAAATCAGCCACACCATTTGCTCTCTCACTCCCCAACCCTTTCTCCTCCTCCCACTCCAGGAGGGACAGGGAGGAGTATCGAGAGAATGTAATTACCATGGGTTGAGAAAAGAACAGTCCAGTAACTAAGGTTTAACACAAACCACTGCTGCTACCACCAATAATAATAATGATAAGGGAAATAATAAGGGAAGAGAATACAACCACTCACCACCCGCTGGCCAGTACCCGCCCCGACTGAGCAGTGATCCAACCTTCCCGTTTGACTGCCCCCGGTTTATATAGTGGGCATGACATGCTGTTGTATGGAATGCCTCTTTGGTCAGTTTGGGCCAGGTGTCGTGTCTCTGCTTCCTCCTGGCTTCCCCTCCTCCCTGGCAGAGCACGAGGCTCAGAAAGTCCTTGGTCAGACTAAACATTCTAAGCAGCAGCTAAAAACATCAGTGTTACCAGTGCTGTTCCCAGGCTGAAAGTCAAAACCACAGCATTGCGCCAGCTACTAAGAAGGAGAAAAATGACTGCTACTGCTGAACCCAGGACAGACAGGAAAGGTGGAAAAACAAGCCTTGGGGGGATGGCCCATGACGTTGTTGTGGAGGGAGTCTCAGTTGAAGCCAGACGATGTGGGGGTTGTGAGAGAGCCTGAGACGGCGGGGTAAAGCTGTCGCAGTCTGGACATCGTGTGCTCAGGATTGTGATTGGACTCGTTACCTGGAGTGTTTTACAGGGGCCAATAAGACTGAACATGGCATGCTTGTGCAGGTTGGGAAAGTACTGAACAAGGGGATAAAAGGGCTTGTTTGTAAAAGTTGGATTTGAGTCTCCTTATCACCTTGAGTCCGTGTCGTGATACGCCACAAATGGCGCCCTCCACGTGGGGCTCAAAAAGCAGCTAGTCGTCAGTCTGGTGGCGTGACTCAGCCGAACTACATGCTGAAAGGAAGCAAGGGTGTATGCTGAAAGGAAGCGAATTCAAACTGTGCTGGTTGCCTCTTACACGATGGGGGTAAGCGGCTGAGAACTATGGGGACTGCCTTAAAAAAGAGCAAAGAAATGTTCTAGAAGTTTTTGCTATAATTCTTAAGCATAGGGGAAAAATAGTTGATGAGGAACAATTGAAAGGTATCCTCCTCTGGGCATCAAAAGGCGATCCGTCTATTAATACTACTGATATTTATACCCCGGAGATTTGAGAGAAAATTGGTATTAATTTGTGGGACTGTGCTACAAAAAGTGATAAAGTTGCCGCCACTTTATTGAGCCCGTGGTGAGTTATTTCTGAAGCCTTGAAGTTCATGTCGACTCACAAGCACAGGGGCAGAAGTGTCACCTTCGGCTCAGTTACCATCGCCCTCGTTGTCGGACTCTGCCGTGAGATCAAACAATCAGTCTGCTGGTATTGCCCCTGGGGTTCTGCCACCTGATAATTCTGGTGCTGACCTGGATAGTCTTTCTGACCCAGGGCTCATTGATCTGGAAAAGGAGCCTGATTTATATCCCCCAGATCCTTCTGACAAATGGGCAGCTGTAAAGGGAGAAGCAAGATGGGTGGGGGTTGCAGATGTATTGTGTGCTTTCCTGGTGGTGTACGTGTGGGATCAAGACCCGCGGTGGGAAGGTCTCTCGTGTGCTCTTATCAAAGATATCAGGCGAACGGTGACGGACCATGGACTCGGGGCCCCATATACAACTCATTTGATACAGTCTCTCTGTGATACTCATGTATTTATCCCAAACGATCTCAAAACATTGTTTCATTTGATAATGATGGGCATGCAATACACTATGTGGGAGTCGAAAATGAGGCAGCTCGCAGGTGCCTAGGATGCTGAAAGTTTAGCGTTGGGAGCGCGTGACCCACTGCGAGCAGTTACTGCCGATGTATTACTGGGTCAAGCTGATTTTGGCACCAGTGCTGCGCAAGCTAGGATTTGCCAGGCAGGCTTGCAGCAAGTTAAGCAATTGGCACTTCGGGCTTTGAAACCTGTCCGTGAAGCTGGCAAACAGAGGCAGCCTTTTGTCCAAATCAAACGAGAGGCAAACGAGCCGCTTATGAAATTTTTAGACTGACTTAATGAGTCTCTGGATAAACAGATCGATAATGAGAAAGCACATGAATATATTTTCAAACTACTTGCTATTGAGGATGCTGACCCTGACTGTCAGAAAGTTTTGCGGCCTTTATGAGATCCGAGTATAGATGGTATGTTAAATGCCTGTATGAATGGCGAGTGTAGACAACACGATCTGTCTCTGATTGAGGAAGCATTTGTGGCATTGTTGGTTAAGTCACAGCAGTGCTTTTCGTGAAGGGACTGTCCGAAAGTAAAAGCAAATAACAGAAGGGGAACACCTGGAATCTGCTCGTGCTGTCGTAAAGGGCATCATTATGCAAATCAGGGCCGATCAAAATTTGACGGGGATGGCCAGCCTTTAACTTCACCGGGAAACCCGAAGGGGAGCGCAGTGAGGGGCCGTGCCATGACAACAAATCACCCCTCCAAAGGGTCCCCTTGCGGAGCTGCTGCAGTTTGCGCACCAGCACAAGCGGCAGCACTGGAGCGGACCTGGACACCTCAGGAGAAACAATAATTCAAGATACATCAGTTGTGCTTATTCCAACAGGCACATATGGCCCACTCGGGCACGGAAGGGCAACACTGTTAATTGGACGAACCTCTACAACCATAAGGGGCCTTTTTGTGCTGCCAGGACTCTAAAACTAGGCAGCAAGTTCAGGCTGGGGCAAGGAACCTTTTGGTTTCTAGAGCCAGGCCAGAGGGCTCCTGTGCACGTCAGAGCAGGGCTGTGCAGGGAGGCGATGTTGAGGAGGTAAGGGAAACAGCCCCTGGAGAGGAGGAGCCCAATGGTTCCTGCAGACTTTGAACTTCCATTTGGGGCCCTTGTCCTCCAAAGAGACAAAGGAGCTTCCATGTCTTTAGAAGGCATCGTGCCTGTTGCAGGCGGCAGTGAAAGGGGTGGTGGGTGGGGGACCCTGCAGAGCTCTGTGAAGAGGAGAAAGGCAGACATCAACAAGGCTGAGATGAGGAGAGCTCTGGGTCATTGCAGAGGCAGGGAGCAGCAGGGAGCCGGGCAGGGAGGCATGGGGGGCTCTCCCTAAAGTTGTAGCTGCGGGCACAGCCTTGCATGTGTGTAGAAGGGGCTGGGCTGGAGGAAAAAGCTTCTTGTTCCCCCATGCTGCAGAATACCATGAGGAAACCCGTGTTCTGAGTCTCTGACTCTCTGTGTACCAGGTTTGCGCCAAGAAACGTGCTGAGGATTCCCAAGGCAGCATCAAATGGTGCCTGAAGCAGTAACTCCTGCCTGGCCCTGCCCTGCACTTCCCCACCATGCTCTACTCCAGGCGCACCCAGCCCAGAGCGCCCCCCTACTCCTCCAGCACTGGAGGAGATCATCCTTTGCTTCTCCTCCCACTTCTTTCCAGGTGCTTTCAGAACCTGCGGCCCAAGTGGTGGAACAGGAGCAAGGAAACGGACAGGGAGAAGAAGGTAAGGGCAGGAGCAGGCGCCAGCGCTGCGCCTCTACCCTCTCCCTGCCCCATGCCTGCTTCTCACCTCTCCGATCCCTGCCCCGCAGCAGGCAGCCCTGGCTCAGCCCAGCTCTGGGGGGAAGTTAGACTTGAACGAGGTGCTCACTGACCAAAGGTAAGTGTGATGGCGGCAATGCCGGCCCTGCGTTCAGATCATGCAGTTCCAACCCCCTCTCCAATGGCTGTTATGTCATTGCACTTACGTCCTTGCTGTCCCTTCAGTGATGCCAGATCCGAGTCAAACTTCTCCAGTGAGGACGCATCATCTGGGAACGAGCCGATTTCCCTTGCCTTCGGAGTGCACTCAGCCCTGGCCCAATGGTCCCTCTCCATGAAGGATGCTGCAGGCCCCTCGCTGTTTGTGACACCCTACCGCAAACATCGTGGACTTCAACAGGGCCAAGTGCTCCAGCCTTGAGAAGAGAAGGCTCCAGAGAGACCTTAGAGCCGCTCCCAGTGCTTGAAGAGATCTGGAGAGGGACTTTTGACAGGGGCCACTGGTGATAGGAGAAGGGGGAGCAGTTAAAACATGATTTGTTTTAACCTGAGTTTAGCCCTGACAGTAGGTTTAGGTTCATCTTTAGGTTTAGATTAGACATGAAGAAGAGTTGACATTAGGTTTAGATTAGACATTAGCTTTAGGTTGGACAAGATTCAATATTAGGTTTGGATTAGACCCGAAGAAGATTTGACCTCAGGTTTAGGTTCGACTTTAGGTTCAGATTAGGCAGAAGAAGACTCAGCTTTAGGTTTAGATTAGACATTAGGTTTAGCTTAGCCATTACAGACCAATAAAACTGTTGTGGTGTTCATTCACCCCCTGTCCAGTGAGTAGATTGGACTTGTGCCTTTTGGAGTCCTGCCCTGTTCTTCAGTGCAAAACCAAGTTGTGCCTGGAGGCCCTATGAGCAAAGCACAGGGGTGTCTGTGAGACGCTGGGTGCACGCTGCATCCCTGCTCAAATACAGCGTGTTCTGGGGCTGAATAGGGTCCAAGAGCTGCTCTGGCACCCTGCAGCTTTCTGAGGGTGTGAGAGGTTGGAGAAGGAATTTACTCCCTTGAGTTGGAACCCTTTGCCATCCAAATGGAGAAGGAGACTGCCCAGCAGTTCACCGCAGGGTTCGGGTATGACATAGATGCTTCCAAGTGTCACTTGGAAGTGACACTTCTGTTTCCAAGCCAACACATCAGGCCTGAAGCTTTCCCCGCACATGTACACACGTGTATAAAAGTGTACACACCTGTACACAGGGGTGCGCACACAGGGCAACACTCACGCACACGCACACATGCGTGCACAGACGCATGGCAGATGCACATAGACTGCACAAACGTACTGAACGCACATGTACGGCACACGTACGGCACACGTTTCTTGCACACAGGTTTTCCTGCTGTAGATGTGCTGGTCTGTAACACGCCACATGTGGGACAGAGCGACCAGCTCCAATGGCAGCGGATTGCCCCATGTCACAGTGGGGACGGACGCTCAGAGGCCTGGCGGATGCAACTCCTGCGGCGGGGCCCCATTGTGAGGTGTGAGGTGTCCAGGCTATATCTAGCCAGCAGGGCCAGCACAGCCCCAGAGCCGCTGCTGGTCGCAGACGAGAGCTCCTGGTTTGGATCCCCAGCCTCGAGCCTCGTGCGCTACCGGTCGCGCTCAGTCCCTGCGTCGATATGGCCGTGGTGCTGCTGCTGCTGCTGCTGCTGCTGCTGGGCCTGGCCCCCGGGCTGGCCCGGCCCCTGGAGCCCTGCCCGGGGCCCTGCCACTGCCACAGGCACCGGCTGGACTGCAGCGGCGTTGCCCTGGCCCGCGTGCCCCCGGCCACCCGCCAACGGCCCTTCTCTGTGCTGTGAGTGCTCCGCAGCTCCGGCACCGCCCCGGGACACCCCGAGAGCGGCTCCAGGGACACGCTGCGTGTGGGGGGCTGATGGGCGGCAGCGCTGGGGCAGCTGCAGGCCAGCCCTGCGGCCACCCCACAGCCCTGGGGCAGGGGAAGGGGTTGTGCTGGGGGTGACGCTGCCAATGGCTTCTCCACAGGGATTTCACTGGGAATGCGCTCGCCCTCATCTCCCCGCAGGCGTGGAAGGGATACCCGTGGACTGAGAAGCTGTGAGTATCCACCAGCGACAGACAAGGCACGGGGGTTCCGGGATCCCCATCCCTCCGCCGGGCTGCCCAGCCGAGGCTGTGACGAGCACCACACCAGTGCTTACATGTGCAGCCAAGGCCGAGCTGCTCCGCAAGGATGGGTGTGAATACCAAGAGCTGTTCCCTGGCGAGCAGTGCCCTGGGCTGTGTCCCTCCCGCCCCCCGGGGCCCTCTCTGGGACTGTGGAACCTGTGCTTGGGCTGCAGTCAGTGTCAGCAGCCCGGGAGCAAGCGCCTGCTCCTGCCATGAGTGTGATGAGCATTGGCAGGACCCAGAGAGGTGCTGCAGTGACGCTGCTGCAGGGTTCTTCCCCGCAGCTCCATTGCCCTGAGCCGCAGGTGCCACTGCTCGTGTCCGTCTGTCTCTTGCAGAGTCCTCCAGGACAACAGCCTGCAGGCAGTGAAGAGGCGCTCGCTGGAGGGGCTGCTCCTGCTGAAACACCTGTAGGTACCCCTCTGCCCATGGCGCTGGGCGCAGCCTCCCCCTGTCCTGGCCCTGCTGCCCATCCCGCCCCAGGAAGGGCTTTATTCCTGGGCGGATCCCGGCTGCAGCCAGAGCAGAGCAGGGTCTTGCTGCAGGGGAGGGCTCCGCAGGGACGCACTGCACTCCCATTGCCCCACGTCCAAGCAGGAGGAGGCGGCTGCTGCCCTTTCCCTGCACAGACCCGCACGAGGCCGCCTCCTCCTGGGCAGACCTCGAGCGTTCGGCTCCTCTCAGCTCAGAGGCCCCACAGCTGCCTTGGAGTGAGCTCATGGTGCGGCTTCTCTCCATTGCCCATGGAGAGGAGCAGGCACTTCCCATGCACACACACAATGGGGCTGGGGACCCTGGCTGAGCCGGCCATGAAACGCTCCCCACAAAGCTTCCTCTCTCCTTGTTTGCTGCAGAACAAGCCCACGCAGCGAGTTCAGGCTGGGACAAGGAACCTTTTGGTTTCTAGAGCCAGGCCAGAGGACTCCTGCACACATCAGAGCAGGGCTGTGCAGGGAGGTGAAGTTTAGGAGCTAAGGGAAACAGCCCCATGTTGGTCACACAGGGAGTTGCAGCCTGTCCCTCAGGCCTCACACAAGAGGTGCTGTTGGGGTGTGCATAAAGAACCTGCTCTCTTATCAGAGAGGAAAGTCAGCCCTGAAATACCCCTCCTGGGATCAGAGCCGGGAGAACCTCTCTGAGCTGCAGCCACCCGGCTCAGGAGCGTGAGCTCCGGTTACACACCACTGCAAGTCAGTGCAGAGAGGAAATCCCATGTGAAATGAGAGCTGTGGCACGTCTATGTTGCCTGTGTCAGAGCACCTGAGAGGAACCAGCACAGCAAATGTCACCAGTGTTTTGTCTTCTCCTGTTAACAGGGATTTATCTTACAACAAAATCCAGTCGATCGAGGTGCGTGCTTTTGAGAACCTTCCTTTCCTGGAGACCATGTGAGTTATGGGAGTTTCTTCCTGCTGCGGTTGGTGAAGCCTGTTTGCATTTAGAACCTTCTGGTGCTGGAAAATGCTCCTGTTCTTTTTGGAACAAGGACTCCAATTTCTCCTGCTGAAGCAGCAGCCGAGCTCCGGAGCTCCAGGAGTGCCTGGTGGCCACAGCAGGACAGGGGCCATGGCTTGTGCAAACACAGCCGGAAGAGAATCCGAGTCTTGAGGCTTGCTGTGTCCTGGAGCAGGCGGAGATGCAGCCCACGTGCACTTCATCTCCTCTCCTGGACAGGTTAACAAACAGCAGGAGAGAAAATGGCAGCTTCCTCCCAGTTCCACCTTGGATGTGGCTGTTTCCTACAAATCAGTGCTGCTGCACTCCAGCTTCCTGTGGGTCAGACCCAAGTCATTTCTGTGGTCTCCTGTTTCCCCAGAAACCTGGAGGGAAATCTCATCACCGAGATCCGAAACGACACCTTCCGGGCATGGCACGGGATGCAGTTCCTCCAGACACTGTGAGTATTCCAAAGGCTAAGGGGAGCTCAGAGCTGTGGCACTTGTCCCTGTGTTCTGCTCACCTCTTACCCCAAATAGGCAGCAGCAGCAGCAGCGCTGAATGACAACTCTGTCAGGCCACGGCTTTGCCTGCCTGAGTGCAGGAACAGAGACAAAGCTCATGGAGAGTGGGAATGTCAGAAAATAGGGAAAGTCCTGGTGGAGAGAAGCCACCAGAAGCTGTGAGCTGAGGAGGAAAGAAAGAGAGGTTGTGTTTTCCAGAAGCAGCACTTGTGGGCTTTTGCTCTCTGGGCTGGTGGCAGTCAGGACCTAATGTACGTTGTGAACCTGTCCATCAGCATCTGCGCCGGCCTGGAGCCTTCACCCCACGCCCTTTCTCTACACACGTAGCACGGAGCCCCTGCTGCCGCTCTCATCCTGGAACCCCCACTCACATAGGGTGTTGGTTCATTTCAGGGTCCTGAGCCATAACCCCCTGTCTGTTATCGAGGACACGTGGTTCTTCAAGCTGCCTTCAGTCACTCACCTGTAAGTACAGACTCCTTATTAACAGCTCCTGGATTAGGTAGCAGCGGATCCCCTGCGACCAGCACCGCAAGCAGCAGGGACTGGGCCTGTTCCGGAGCAGAGGCTGGTGCCGCCACCTCCAATGTAACGCGTGTCTTGAAACCCTTGCAGGGACCTGGGTGCCACACGAGTGACTCGGCAGACGCTGCTCATGCTGCTCCTGAGAACATCCCGCTTGGAAACACTGTGAGTGTGCAGGGGCCGGCTCCCACCTCCAGCAGATCCCAACTGCTGGGACAAGGGGTCTGCGTGGGGAACGAACCCACCACCACAAACTCTCCATTGGGACACTGGGGGGGAAGGGAAGTTTCCCGGAGCCGCAGCAGAGACCGAAGCAGACCCCTGACGCGTTTCTGTGCGCAGCCTGGGTTGGAGTCGCTGCCCTGGGTCGTGATGCTGAGTGTTTGTCCACAACCTCTGTTCTTTAGCAAGCTGTCCAACGACACGGCCTGCTGCCTCTGCCAGCACAAGCACAGCACCGAGACCCCGTGCAGGACCCTCAGCTTCGACTGCGCGAGCGTGTGCAGCACCAGTGCTCCCCGCTGCGGTAACTGCCCCACAGCCCTGCCCGGGCCCCCAGCTGTAGCGAGCCCTCTGAGCCTGTGTCTGGCAGAAAGCTTCTTGTCCCTGATGTGCTCTCGGTGTGTTACAGCTCCCCTGGCAGACACAACAGGGCTCCTAACGGGACCGGTGCCACCCAGGAAAGGGAACAGCAGCTCCGTGTTGAATCTCCAGCCTAAGGAGCCTTCAGCCCGGGAGCAGAGAATCGTCACGCTCGCGGTTGTCCTGAGCCGGAGCAGCCCCGATGCATCAGCACCTTCCCCTCAGCAGCTCTCGAGGCAGGAGGGCAATACTGCCAAGGAGCTGACGCTGATGCTGCAGAGCATTCAGCACAGGGGCTGGAGCAGCTCGATTGACACCAGGAGGTTCTATTATCTAGCAGAGGGTCTTGTGGCACAGCTGAAGAACAAGCTGTACAAGGCCATGAGCATCCTGACTGTGAAAAGCCCCAGTACAGCCCAGCCAGCACAGGGGGACAAGGGGCAGGAGGTGCCAGCAAGGGAGGGAGGAAGAGCCATAAGCTGGGAGCAACAGGAGCCTGCCTTAGGCTTGACCCGGGCAGAGTCCACCCTCTGGGAAGCAGTCCGGAGGATGAACCTCAGTGACATCCTCCCAGTCTCCAGCAACCAGAGAGCACCCACCCCTCCTGCAGCACAGCTCCCTACACAATACCCAGCAGAGGGCTCGTATATTGCCCGGTCTGGCGAGAGTCAGGATCCTTCCAACGCCATGGAGGAGACCACCACGACCGACAGGATGGAGGATGAGGATGGTGCAGAAGATGAGGAGGAAGCACCATCCCCGACACAGGACGCTGCTGGGACAGATGAGGAGCAGAAGCAGCAGGACAGTGATGGGATAGTGGGCGGTGAGGTTGTAGAAGAGGAGCCCGCAGCAGCAGAGGGTAGAGCAGAGCAGAGACGGAGCGCTATCCAGCATTTCTTCTATGCTCTGCTGGCTAACAACAGCCCCCCTGCTGCCAGCAGCGTGCCAGAGGACACGGCTACAGCAGAGCGTTCCTCTTGGGGCGGGAGCCCACCCACCTCCCCTGCAGGCACCACAACACACGAGCAGCACAAGGAGCAGAAACCCCTCGACTCAACAGTACCGGGCAGCTCCAGCAGCCCGGGCAGTGCGGCCACGCGAGGAGCCCTCTTTGACACCCTGCTCAGCCGCCACCTGCACTCGCTGGTGCCAGACCGAGCCCTGCGCAGGTTCATGACACACGTGGCTCGAGCCCTGCGTGGGGACTGTGGCTTGCCCCAGCTCCAGCCGGCCTGCGCCAAGATGGTCTCGAGGACGGGGCTGCTCCTGAAGCTGCTGAGCGAGAAGCAGCGCAACCCAGAGCCCTCTGACCTCCTGGAGCAGTGTATGCGGGAGGAGGATGCCGGCACCTCTCTGCTCCATGCCCAGGTCCAGGCCAGGGAGATGGACATTGAATCTGCAGAGACGGTAGGAAACAGTGGGGCACGGCTGCGTGTGTGTGTCTGGGCAGTGGGGCATGGAAGGGGCCTCTCACCTGGCCTCACCTCGCTTCCCCTCCCATCCCCTTCCCTCCTCTCCTTTCCCTCTCCCTCCCCTTTCACCTCCCCCTTCCTCTTCCCCTCCCCCTCCTCTTCCCCCTCTACCTCTCGCCCTCCCTCTCCCTTCCCCTCTCCCTCTCCCTCTTCCCTTCGCCTCTCCCTCTTTCTCTCTTTCTCTCTCTCCCTCCTCCTCTCTCTCTCCCTCTCCCGGTCCCCCTCCTCTCTCCCTCTCTCTCTCCCTTTCCCTCTCCTCTCCACCCTGATATACTCTCCTTATCTCCCAGGAGATGGCCAACCGCACCTCTGGCCACAACCGCCTGCTGGTGCTTTCGCTGATCACCTTCTTCACCCTCATCGCATCTATTGCTCTCCTGGCGCTGTGCTGCTTCAAGGTGAGCCAAGGACTTGTTTGGCGGAGCACTGCCAGCCAAGCCCCGGCCCTGGAGCACACAGGGGCAGCGGGTGCTCCCACAGTGCTCATGGGCACCTGGTGCTGCTGCGGATGCCTGTGGATGTGCTGCACTGGCTCCTGCCAGGGTCTGTCCCCAGCTCTGCTGTGCAGCTTCCCAGCAGCTCCTTCCTTGAGGGGGGCTGCGGCTCCCTCTCATCACCTCCTCTGCCATCAGCCCTTCCCGGGCTCTATCCCACAATCCCTCACCCCAAGCATCCCCTCCCCAGCTCCTGTCCTGGCCTTGCTCTGCTGCAGCACCCGCTGCTTCCAGCCGTGCAGCAATGCACCTGCTCCCTGCCCTCAGCTAATACCCAGCCCTTCCGCATGGTGCCATGGCTCCGGTGGGTCGGGGCTGTGCCCGGGCACAGGGGAGGGGCAAATGGTTCCTGCGGACTTTGAACCTCCATTTGGGGCCCTTGTCCTCCAAAGAGACAAAGGAGCTTCCATGTCTTTAGAAGGCATCGTGCGTGTTGCAGGCAGCAGTGGAACGGGTGGTGGGTGGGGGACCCTGCAGAGCTCTGTGCAGAGGAGAAAGGCAGACATCAACAAGGCTGAGATGAGGAGAGCTCTGGGTCATTGCAGAGGCAGGGAGCAGCAGGGAGCCAGGCAGGGAGGCATGGGGGGCTCTTCCTAAAGGCATGGCTGCTGGAACAGCCTTGCACGTGTGTAGAAGGGGCTGGGCTGGAGGAAAAACCTTCCAGCTCCCCCGTGCTGCAGTGCTCCATGAGGAAACCCCTGCGTTCTGAGTCACTGTCTCTCCGTCACCAGATCCGCGCCAAGAAACGTGCCGAGAATTCCAAAGGAAGCAGCAGAGGGTGCCTGAAGCGGTAACTCCTGCCCTGCCCCAACAGGCTCTGCTCCAGCAGCGCCCAATCCTGCCCAGAGCCCCCCCAACTCCTCCAGCACCAGAGGAGTTCATCCTTCACTTCTCTTCCTTCTCCTCCCACTTCTTTCCAGGTGCTTTCAGAAGCTGCGGCCCAAGCGGTGGAGCAGGAACAAGGACACGGACAGGGATGAGGATGAGGTAAGGAAAAAAGCAGATGCCAGCTCTGCCCCTCTGCCCGCTCCCTGCCCTGTGCCTACTTCTCACCTCTCCAATCCCTGGAGCTCTGTGTAGAGGAGAAAGGCAGACATCAACAAGGCTGAGATGAGGAGAGCTCTGGGTCATTCCAGAAGCAGGGAGCAGTGGGGAGCTGGGCAGGGATGCATGGGGGGCTCTCCCTAAAGTCGAAGCTGTGGGCACAGCCTTGCATGTGTGTAGAAGGGGCTGGGCTGGAGGAAAAACCTTCTTGTTCCCCCATGCTGCAGAATTCCATGTGGAAATCTCCATGTTCCAAGTCTCTGTCTCTCCGTCAGCAGGTCTGCACCAAGAAACGTGCCGAGGATTCCCAAGGCAGCATCGAATGGTGCCTGAAGCGGTAACTCCTGCCTGGCCCTGCCCTACACTTCCCCACCATGCTCTGCTCCAGGCGCACCCAGCCCAGCCCAGAGCAACCCCCTATTCCTCCAGCACTGGAGGAGTTCATCCTTTGCTTCTCTTCCATCTCTTCCCACTTCTTTCCAGGTGCTTTCAGAACCCGCAGCCCAAATGCTGGAGCAGGAGCAAGAACACGGACAGGGAGAAGAAGGTAAGGGCAGGAGCAGGCGCCAGCGCTGCCCCTCTACCCTCTCCCTGCCCCATGCCTGCTTCTCACCTCTCCAATCCCTGCCCTGCAGCAGGCAGCCCTGGCTCAGCCCAGCTCTGGTGAGGAGTCAGACTTGAACGAGGTGCTCACTGACCAAAGGTAAGTGTGATGGCGGCGATGCCGGCCCTGCGTTCAGATCATGCAGTTCCAACCCCTCTCCAATGGCTGTTATGTCATTGCTCTTACGTCCTTGCTGTCCCTTCAGTGATGCCCGATCCGAGTCAAACTTCTCCATTGAAGACGCATCATCCGGGAATGAGCCGAATTTCTTTGCCTTCGGATTGACTCAGCCCTGGCCCAGTAGTCCCTCTCCATGAAGGATGCTGCAGGCCCCTCGCTGCTTCTGACCCCCTACAGCGAACATCGTGGACTTCAACAAGGCCAAGTGCTCCAGCCTTGAGAAGAGAAGGCTCCAGAGAGACCTTAGAGCCGCTCCCAGTGCCTGAAGAGATCTGGAGAGGGACTTTATACAGGGGCCTCTGGTGATAGGAGAAGGGGGAGCAGTTTAAACATGACTCGTTTTAAGCTGAGTTTAGCTTTGACTTTAGTTTTAGGTTCAACTTATTATCACATCACAGACTTGCAACACACTGTTCTCTAAGTGAGGCTAAAAGTATTTGAACCCCATGTTTTCCAAACACTTGCTTTTCTTTATGCACAAAGAAGTCATGGATGGCAACCTTTTATTAATATTACCTTAGCTGTGTGGATATATAATAACTCAGTCTCTCGTATAGTTGCTTTCCGCCCCATATTAATGGTTTCTCGATTCATGACTTTCCCCACCATATTTTGTAAGAAACTGTCACTTCTCTATTTCCTTTTACACACGAATCAGTCTGGTCTATCACAATACAAAGGGGGAGGAAGGAAAAGGGGAAGGCCCCGTGGGGATTATGGGGTGTTGTGGACCCCCCCCCGATCGTGGTGTTGTTGGCGTGAGCTGTGCGTGTCTGTGATTAAACTGTGACAGAGAGAACCCCCCCGTTACTGACCCCCCAGCAGCCAAATGGGACCTGGGTACCCAAAAATGGGACCGGGGTACCCCAAAATGGTTCCCCCGCGCCCAAACGCGGGTGCCCCCCCCCCCCCCCAACCCGTGCCCAGGGGCGGCTGCTCCATGAGGAGAGGTCCCGCTGCGCCCCTCCAGGGCTGCTCGGTGCGCATGCGCCGGAGCCCGGACTACAACTCCCAGCGTGCCCTGCGCGGGGGAGCCGCGCGCTGATTGGCTGAGCCGGGGGCAGGACCGGAGCTGGCGGCGGAGCGGGAGCGGGGCCATGGTGAGGGCCGGGAGCGGGGCTGGGGCTGTGCGGCCCCCGAGGCTCAGGGCAGCGGGGACGGGCGCTCCCGCGGTGCTCCCCGACCTGCTCGAGGTGGCGGAGCACGGCCCACACCTCCTGCACCGGGCGGGCGAGCGGCTCGGGGCTGTCGGAGCCCTCGGCCCTGTCGGCGTCTCCGGTCCAGGGCCGCATGGGGGGGCATGGGGGCATGGGGACACAGGGATCAGAGCTGAGCTGAAGCAGTGACAGTGAGGTGTGAGGGAAGGAGCAGCTTGGGGCTGTTCGGTCAGCAAAAAGGGATGAGAGAGGGCGGGGTCAGGAAAGAAACGAGTGAGGCAGAACTACATTTTAAGGCTTTACAGAAATCCATATGTTTCCAAGCACTGGATTCTGAACTTTGATTTCGGTGTCATTTAATCAATGTCCCATTTAATTTTTCTATTTAATCAATAGGAAATCAGCTGCTCGTGACTTTAGCAAGCCAGTGGTAACTGAGGCCTAGGAATAATTCCAGTCAGGCTTCAATTCCCTGAACTTCAAATGTTTCTTTATCAGAAGTTCAGGACAAGTTTCCGTCCCTTTGGCTGCACCAGCTCCATTCCAGATGCCCCAACAGGCCTCACTTGAGCAAAGTTCCATTCCGAGAAAGAGGGCAGGTTCCCTCTTGACCCTGTTTCATTTCTAACCCTACAACATGAAAGCACGTGAGGAAGCTTGCTCAGAGCAGCCAGGGCCATGGGCAGAGGGGAATAATCTATGTTAGGGCAGGCAAAAGCCCTTCAGGAAACAGGCCAAGTTGATCTTCCCAGCCCCAGTCCCAGAGGGGCACCACTCATTACTGGTCTCCAGCTGGACATTGAGCCACTGACCACAACTCTTTGCGTGCGGCCGTCCGGCCAGTTCTTTATCCGCTGAGTGGTCCGCCTATCAAATTGATGTCTCTCCAACTTAGAGACAAATATATTGTGTGGGACAGTGTGGAATGCTTTGCACAACTCCAGGTAGATGACATCAACTGCTTTGCCCCTGTCCATCAGTTCCGTAGCCCCATCGTAGAAGGCCACCAAATTGGTCAGGCAGGATTTCCCCTTAGTGAAGCCATGCTGGCTGTCACCAAGCACCTTGTTGTTTTTCATGTGCCTCAGCATGCCTTCCAGGAGAATCTGCTCCAAGATTTTGCCAGGCACAGAGGTGAGGCTGACTGCTCTGTAGTTCCCCGGCTCATCCATTTTCCCCTTCTTGCAAATGGGGGTTATATTTCCCTTTTTCCAGTCGTCGGGAACTTCTCCTGACTGCCATGGGTTTTCAAATATGATGGACAGTGGCTTAGCAACTTCATTTGCCAGCTCCTTCAGGACCCGCAGATGGATTTCATCAGGTCCCATGGACTTGTGTAAGTTCAGGTCCCAACGATGGTCTCGAACCAGATCCTCTCCTACAGTGGGCCCAGGGTCTTCATTCTCACTGTCCCTGTGTCTGCCTTCCAAGACTTGAGTGGTGTGGTCAGAGCATTTGCCGGTGAAGACTGAGGCAAAGAAGTCGTTAAGAACCTCAGCCTTCTCCAAATCCAGGCTAGCCAGTTCTCCTGAGAGCGTCCGGAGGGGGCCCACGTTGTCCCTAGTCTGTCTTTTATTTGCAATGTACCTATAGAATCCCTTCCTGTTATCCTTAACATCCCTCGCCAAGTTTAATTCTAAGTGGGCCTTAGCTTTCCTAACCTGGTCCTCAGCTTCCCGGACAACATCCCTGTATTCTTCCCAGGCCGCCTGTCCTTGCTTCCACCTTTTATAAGCCTCTTTTTTCCTTCAAATTTTCCTCAGCAGCTCCTTATCCATCCAAGGAGGTCTCCTGGCCCTCCTGCAGCACTTCCTTCTAGTAGGGATGTATCGCTCCTGAGCTTGCAGCAGGTGATCCTTGAATATCAACCAAAAGTCTTGGGCCTCCCTGCCCTCTAGGGCTATATCCCATGGAACCTTACTGAGCAGGTTCCTGAAGAGGAAAAAGTCTGCTCTCTTGAAGTCCAGGGCAGTGAGCTTGCTGCACGCTCTTCTCACTGTCCTGAGGATCTCGAATTCGACTGTCTCATGATCGCTGCAATCAAGGCTGCTCTGGAGCATCACGTTTCCAACCAGCCCTTCCCTGTTGGTGAGGACGAGGTCAGGCATGGCACCTCTCCTTGTCGGCTCCTCTACTACTTGCAGAAGGTAGTTGTCTTCCACATAATCGAGGAACTTCCTGGATTGCTTGTGCCGGGCCGTACCATCCCTCCAACAGATATCAGGGTGGTTGAAGTCCCCCATGAGAACAAGGGCCTGCGAACGTGAGGCTGTTCCTATCTGTCTATAGAGCACTTCATCCACCGAGTCCTCTTGGTCAGGGAGTCCATAACAGATCCTCACAATAATGTCTCCTATCGCTGTTCTCCCTTTAACCCTGACCCACAAACTCTCTGTGGACTGCTCACCTGTCCCCAGACAAAATGCTGGTCTTAGTCTTAGAATGCTGGTCTTCCTGTAAGAATCCTGGTCTTGGTCTCAGAATGCTGGTCTTGGTGTCGGGAGGCTCTCTTGGTCTTAGAATGCTTGTCTTGCTCTTAGAATACTGACCTAACTCTTAATGTGCTGGTCTTAGTCTTCGAATGCTGGTCTTGTTGTTAGAATGCTGGTCTTGCTCTTAGAATTCCTGTCTTTGTCTCAGACTGCTGGTCATAGTCACAGAATGCTGGACTTTCTCTCAGAATGCTGGTTTTTCTCTCAGACTGCTGGTCTTAGTCTCAGTACAGTAATCTTTGTCTCAGACTGCTGGTCTCAGTCACAGAATGCTGGTTTTTCTATAACAAGATGGATTTTAGGCTTAGAATACTGGTGTTGGTGTTAGAATGCTGATCTTGGTCTTAGAATGCTGGTCTTAGTCACAGAATGCTGGTTTTTCTCTTACAAGATGGATTTTAGGCTTAGAATGCTGATCTTGGTCTTAGGATAATGAACTTGGTCTTAGAATCCTGGTCTTCATCTCAGAATGCTGGTCTTAATCTCAGAATGCTGGTCTTAGTCTAAGAATGCTGGCTTTAGTCTCAGAATGTTGGTTGAAGTCTTAAACACTAGTCTTGGTATTAGAAGCCTGGTGTTAGTCTCCGAATGCTGATCTTGGTCTTAGAATGCTGGTCTTAGTCACAGAATGCTGGTTTTTCTCTTACAAGATGGATTTTAGGCTTAGAATGCTGATCTTGGTCTTAGGATAATGAACTTGGTCTTAGAATCCTGGTCTTCATCTCAGAATGCTGGTCTTAATCTCAGAATGCTGGTCTTAGTCTAAGAATGCTGGCTTTAGTCTCAGAATGTTGGTTGAAGTCTTAAACACTAGTCTTGGTATTAGAAGCCTGGTGTTAGTCTCCGAATGCTGGTCTTGGTCTTAGAATGCTGGTCTTAGTCTTAGAATGCTGATCTTTGACTCAGAATGCTAGTCTTTGTTTCAAAATGCTGGTCTTAGTCTTAGAATAATGGTGTTACTGTCAGTATGGTAGGCTGTCTCAAAATACTGGTCAGTCTCAGACTGCTGGTCTTAGTCGCAGAGTTGTGATCTTCGTCACATAATGCTGGAAATGGTGCTAGAATGCTGATCTTGGTCTTAGAATGCTGGTTTTATGCTCAGAATGGTGGTCTTAGTCTTAGAATGCTGGTTTTATGCTCAGAATGGTGGTCTTAGTCTTAGAATGCTGGTTTTATGCTCAGAATGATGGTCTTAGTCTTAGAATGCTAGTCTTGGTTTTAGAAGACAAATTGGAGTCTTAGAATCCTGGTCTTCGTGTTTGAATGCTGATCGTGGTATTAGAATGATGATCTTAATCTTAGAATGATGATCTTTGTCTCAGAATGGTAGTTTTTGTCTCAGAATGCTGGCCTGAGCCTTATATACTGGTCTTGGTGTTAGAAGGCTGGTCTTGGTGTTCGAATGCTGGTCTTTGTCTTAGAATGCTAGCCTCGGTGTTAGAAGGTTGATGTCAGCGTCAGAATTCTTGTCTTAGACTCAGAATGCTGGTCTTAGTCTCAAAATGCTGGACAGTGTCAGAATGCTGGTCTTACTGGCTGTATGGTAGTCTTTGTCCAAAAACGCTGGTCATTTTCCGAATGCTGGTTTTAGTCTCAGAATGGTGGTCTTAGTCGCAGAATGCTAGTCTTGGTGTTAGAAGGTTGATGTTAGCCTTAGAATGCTGGTCTAGTGTCAGAATGCTGGTCTTTGTGTTAGAAGGCTGATCTTGGTCTTCGAATGATGATTTTTGTCTTAGAATGCTGGTCTTAGTTTCAGAATAGTGGTTTTAGCCTCAGAATGTTGTTTCGAGTCTTAGATACTAGTTTTGGTGTTAGAAGGCTGGTGTTAGGCTCAGAATGGTGGTCTTGCTCTTACAGTGTTTTTCTTAGTCTTTGAATGCTGATCTTAGTTTTGGAAAGCTGGTGATAGTCTTGGAATGCTGTCTTGGTCTTAGAAAGCTGGTCTTGGTCTTCGAATGCTGGTCTTAGTCTTAGAATTCTAGTCTGAGTCTTAGAAAGCTGATCTTAGTCTTGCAAAGGTGGTCTCAGTCTTGGAATGCTGGTCTTGGACTTAAATGCTGGTCTTGGGTTTAGAATTCTGGTCTTAGTCTTAGAATACTGGTCCTAGTCCCAGAATGCGGACCTTTGTATCAGAATGGTAGTCTCGGTCTCAAAATGCTGGTCAGCCTCCGAATGCTGGTTTTAGTCTCAGAATGGTGGTCTTAGTCACAGAATGCTAGTCTTGGTGTTAGAAGGTTGATGTTAGCCTTAGAATGCAGGTCTTAGTGTCAGAATGCTGGTCTTTGTGTTAGAAAGCTGATCTTGGTCTTAGAATTATGATTTTAGTCTTAAAATTTCTGCCCTTAGTCCCAGATTGCTGGTCTTCATCTCAGAATCCTGGTCTTGGTCTCAGAATGCTGGTCTTGGTGTTAGGAGGCTCTCTTGGTCTTAGGTTGCTTGTCTTGGTCTTAGAATTCTGATCTTTGTCTTCAAGTCCTGGTCTTAGTTTCAGAATGCTGGTCTTGTTAGAAGGCTGGTCTTGCTGTTAGAATTCTCTTCTTAGTCTCAGAAGGCTGGCCTTAGTCTCAGAATGCTGGTCTTTATTTCGGAATGCTGGTCTTAGTCTTAAAATGGTGGTACTTTTCTCCAAATGTTGGCCTTGTTCCCAGAATGCTGGTCTTAGTCTCAGAATGCAGGTCTTACACTCAGTATGGTAGTCTTTGTCTCAAAATGCTGGTCAGTCTCAAACTGCTGGTCTTAGTCTCAGAATGGTGGTCTTAGTTAGAGAATGCTGGGGTTTTTTTGTGACAAGACGGATTTTAGTCTTAGAGTACTGGTCTTGGTGTTAGAATGCTGATCTTGGTCTTAGAATGATGATCTTGATCTTAGAATGCTGGACTTAGTCTCAGAATGTCGGTTGGAATCTTAGATACTAGTCTTGGTATTAGAAGGCTGGTGTTAGTCTCCGAATGCTGGTCTTGGTCATAAAATGCTGGTTTTAGCCTCAGAATGGTGGTCTCAGTCTTAGAATGCTAGTCTTGGTGTTAGAAGCCTCTTCTTAGTATTAGAATGCTTGTCTTAGTTTCAGAAGGCTGTTTTTAGTCTCCGAATGCTGGTTTTAGTATCAGATTTGTGGTCTTAGTCTCAGAATGCTGGTCTTAGTCGCAGACTGCTGGTCTTCGTCACAGAATGCTGGTCTTGGTGTTAGAATGCTGATCTTGGTCTTAGAATGCTCATTCTAGTTATAAAATACTGGTCTTAGTCTCAGAATGCTCATTTTAGTCTCAGAATAGTGTTCTCTTCTCTTAGAATGCTGTTCTTGGTGTTAGAAGTCTCTTCTTAGACACAGAATGCTGGTCTTAGTTTCAGAATGCTGGGTTTAGTCTCAGTGCTGGTCATGATCTCAGAATGCTGGTTTTCATCTCAGAATAGTGGTCTTGGTGTTAGAAGACGGATTGGAATCTCAGAATGCTGGTCTTGGTGCTAGAATGCTGATCTTGGTCTTCGAATGATGATCTTGATCTTAGAATGCTGGTCTTCGTCTCAGAATGGTAGTTTTTGTCTCAGAATGCTGGTCAGAGCCTTATATACTAGTCTTGGTGTTAGATTGCTGATCTTAGTCTTCGAATGCTGGTCTTGCTCTCAGAATGGTAGTCTGTCTCAAAATGCTGGTTATTCTCGAGCTGCTGGTCTTAGTCGCAGAAAGGTGATCTTCGGTGCCGAATGTTGGTCTTGGTGTTGGAATGCTGATCTTGGTCTTAGATTGCTCATCCGAGTTTCAAAATACTGGTCTTAGTCTCAGAATGCTGGTTTTAGACTCAGAATGCTGGTCTTAGTTTCAGAATTCTCGTTTTAGTCCCAGAATGTTGGTCCTAGTCTTAGATACTAGTTTTGGTGTTAGAAGGCTGGTGTTAGTCTTAGAATACTTGTCTTTGTCTTAGAATGCTGATATTCGTCTGAGAGTGCTGGTCATAATCTTGGAATGCTGGTCTTGGTTTAAGAATTTTGGTTTTAGTCTTTGAATGCTGCTCTAAGTCTTAGAATGCTGATCTTAGACTTAGAATGTTGGTCTAACACTTAGAATACTGATCATAGTCTTAGAAGTCTGATCTCAGTCTTGCAATGGTGGACTTAGTATTGGTATGCTGGTCTTGGTCTTAAAATTCTATACTTGGTTTTAGCATTTTGGTCTTAGCCTTAGAATGATGGTCTTTGACTGCTGGTCGTAGGCTCAGAATGCTGATCTTGGTCTTAGAATGATGATTTTGGTCTTAGAATGCTGGTCTTAGTCCCAGAATGCTGGTCTTCGTCTCAGAATCCTTTTCTTGGTCTCACAATAGTGGTCATAGTGTTAGAAGGTTGACGTTAGCCTTAGAATGCTGGTCTTAGTCACAGATTGCAGGTCTTAGTCACAGAATGCTGGTCTTAGTGTTAGAAAGCTGATCGTGGTCTTAGAATGATGATTTTGGTCATCGAATTCTGGTCTTAGTTCCAGAATGCTGTTTTTAGCCTCAGAATGTTGTTCCGAAAGATAGATACTAGTTTTGGTGTTAGAATGCCGGTGTTGGTCTTTGAATCATGATCTTGGTGTTAGAATGCTGGTCTTAGTTTCAGAATGCTGGTCTTCGTCTCTGAATGCTGGCTTTAGTATCAGAATATTGGTTGGAGTCTTTGATACTAGTCTTGGTGTTAGAAGCCTGGTGTTAGTCTTAGAATGCTGGTCTTGGTTGTAGAATACTGGTCTTAGTCTTAGAATTCTAGTCTTAGTGTCAGAATGCTGGTTTTAGCCTCAGAATGGTGGTCTTAGTCTTAGAGTGCTAGTCTTGGTGTTAGAAGTCTCTTCTTAGTCTTAGAATGCTGGTCTTAGTTTCAGAATGCTGGTTTTAGTCTCAAAATGCTGGTTTTAGTCTCAGCATGGTCCGGACATCATGATTACCTGGAAATGATGAGCAGTCAGGAACGGGACTATTGGGGGAAATATTACTAAGGAAGAAGCCTCCGTTTTACGGATGTTTTCAGTCCTTCTTAAGAAGAAGGGAGCAGCCTTTAAAGAGACAGACTCAAAGTTAATGTCGAAATGGTTGCAGACACATTACCCAGAGATTAATGAGTCCACTGTATTTGAGGTCTCTTTGTGGGATGGTGCAGGAGTTAAATTGTGGGACGCAGCCACAAAAGGCAATGACGGTGCAAAAAATTTGTTAGTCATTTGGATAACTATTTTAGGAACGCTAAAGTCAAAAAATGAGATAGTGGAGCCCAGTGCCCCCCCTCACCCCCACAGCACCCCCCCCTCCCCCTCCCAGAACCTCCTCTGGTCCAAGAGTAGCATCATTACTGTATCATTTCCAAGCGGGATAAAACAGTAGAAATGTAAAAATTTTAATTCTTGTATTGATAGTTTCCTTTGTATTATGCTTGTTGTTCCCTGTCTGTTAAATTGTCTGCAACGTACGTTGGATAATATGTTAAAGAAAGTTATGTTTTTCGAAAAACAAAAAGGGGGAGATGTGGGAGCAGAGGACATTGATGTGGAGGATTTTGAGGTAGTCCAGCTGTTGGGAGAGCTTTGAGATAGCAGAGGAATGTTGCTGGGAGAGCTCTGAGATTGTAGAGGAATGTTGCAGGGGGAGGTTGGCAAGATAAGAAGGAAGAAAGAAGCAAGGAACCAATATCCAATGAGACGACAACAGCGAAAAGCAGGCATCCACTCAAGGCAACCAGTGATCAAGATATTAACCAATGAAGAAGTGACAATACCAACGTGGATAGCGATAGCTAGCCAGTTGTATTAGCCACTTATACACATGGACATTTTGTATAACCTGTATTAACCATGGATTTTCGAAAAGTAAAGGATTTTGTTTGTAACCAGAAACGGGGTCCGTGCATTACAGCTCCACAGACAGTATCGTGGTTTAAGCCTGGCTGTAAATCAGCCACACCATTTGCTCTCTCACTCCCCAACCCTTTCTCCTCCTCCCACTCCAGGAGGGACAGGGAGGAGTATCGAGAGAATGTAATTACCATGGGTTGAGAAAAGAACAGTCCAGTAACTAAGGTTTAACACAAACCACTGCTGCTACCACCAATAATAATAATGATAAGGGAAATAATAAGGGAAGAGAATACAACCACTCACCACCCGCTGGCCAGTACCCGCCCCGACTGAGCAGTGATCCAACCTTCCCGTTTGACTGCCCCCGGTTTATATAGTGGGCATGACATGCTGTTGTATGGAATGCCTCTTTGGTCAGTTTGGGCCAGGTGTCGTGTCTCTGCTTCCTCCTGGCTTCCCCTCCTCCCTGGCAGAGCACGAGGCTCAGAAAGTCCTTGGTCAGACTAAACATTCTAAGCAGCAGCTAAAAACATCAGTGTTACCAGTGCTGTTCCCAGGCTGAAAGTCAAAACCACAGCATTGCGCCAGCTACTAAGAAGGAGAAAAATGACTGCTACTGCTGAACCCAGGACAGACAGGAAAGGTGGAAAAACAAGCCTTGGGGGGATGGCCCATGACGTTGTTGTGGAGGGAGTCTCAGTTGAAGCCAGACGATGTGGGGGTTGTGAGAGAGCCTGAGACGGCGGGGTAAAGCTGTCGCAGTCTGGACATCGTGTGCTCAGGATTGTGATTGGACTCGTTACCTGGAGTGTTTTACAGGGGCCAATAAGACTGAACATGGCATGCTTGTGCAGGTTGGGAAAGTACTGAACAAGGGGATAAAAGGGCTTGTTTGTAAAAGTTGGATTTGAGTCTCCTTATCACCTTGAGTCCGTGTCGTGATACGCCACAAATGGCGCCCTCCACGTGGGGCTCAAAAAGCAGCTAGTCGTCAGTCTGGTGGCGTGACTCAGCCGAACTACATGCTGAAAGGAAGCAAGGGTGTATGCTGAAAGGAAGCGAATTCAAACTGTGCTGGTTGCCTCTTACACGATGGGGGTAAGCGGCTGAGAACTATGGGGACTGCCTTAAAAAAGAGCAAAGAAATGTTCTAGAAGTTTTTGCTATAATTCTTAAGCATAGGGGAAAAATAGTTGATGAGGAACAATTGAAAGGTATCCTCCTCTGGGCATCAAAAGGCGATCCGTCTATTAATACTACTGATATTTATACCCCGGAGATTTGAGAGAAAATTGGTATTAATTTGTGGGACTGTGCTACAAAAAGTGATAAAGTTGCCGCCACTTTATTGAGCCCGTGGTGAGTTATTTCTGAAGCCTTGAAGTTCATGTCGACTCACAAGCACAGGGGCAGAAGTGTCACCTTCGGCTCAGTTACCATCGCCCTCGTTGTCGGACTCTGCCGTGAGATCAAACAATCAGTCTGCTGGTATTGCCCCTGGGGTTCTGCCACCTGATAATTCTGGTGCTGACCTGGATAGTCTTTCTGACCCAGGGCTCATTGATCTGGAAAAGGAGCCTGATTTATATCCCCCAGATCCTTCTGACAAATGGGCAGCTGTAAAGGGAGAAGCAAGATGGGTGGGGGTTGCAGATGTATTGTGTGCTTTCCTGGTGGTGTACGTGTGGGATCAAGACCCGCGGTGGGAAGGTCTCTCGTGTGCTCTTATCAAAGATATCAGGCGAACGGTGACGGACCATGGACTCGGGGCCCCATATACAACTCATTTGATACAGTCTCTCTGTGATACTCATGTATTTATCCCAAACGATCTCAAAACATTGTTTCATTTGATAATGATGGGCATGCAATACACTATGTGGGAGTCGAAAATGAGGCAGCTCGCAGGTGCCTAGGATGCTGAAAGTTTAGCGTTGGGAGCGCGTGACCCACTGCGAGCAGTTACTGCCGATGTATTACTGGGTCAAGCTGATTTTGGCACCAGTGCTGCGCAAGCTAGGATTTGCCAGGCAGGCTTGCAGCAAGTTAAGCAATTGGCACTTCGGGCTTTGAAACCTGTCCGTGAAGCTGGCAAACAGAGGCAGCCTTTTGTCCAAATCAAACGAGAGGCAAACGAGCCGCTTATGAAATTTTTAGACTGACTTAATGAGTCTCTGGATAAACAGATCGATAATGAGAAAGCACATGAATATATTTTCAAACTACTTGCTATTGAGGATGCTGACCCTGACTGTCAGAAAGTTTTGCGGCCTTTATGAGATCCGAGTATAGATGGTATGTTAAATGCCTGTATGAATGGCGAGTGTAGACAACACGATCTGTCTCTGATTGAGGAAGCATTTGTGGCATTGTTGGTTAAGTCACAGCAGTGCTTTTCGTGAAGGGACTGTCCGAAAGTAAAAGCAAATAACAGAAGGGGAACACCTGGAATCTGCTCGTGCTGTCGTAAAGGGCATCATTATGCAAATCAGGGCCGATCAAAATTTGACGGGGATGGCCAGCCTTTAACTTCACCGGGAAACCCGAAGGGGAGCGCAGTGAGGGGCCGTGCCATGACAACAAATCACCCCTCCAAAGGGTCCCCTTGCGGAGCTGCTGCAGTTTGCGCACCAGCACAAGCGGCAGCACTGGAGCGGACCTGGACACCTCAGGAGAAACAATAATTCAAGATACATCAGTTGTGCTTATTCCAACAGGCACATATGGCCCACTCGGGCACGGAAGGGCAACACTGTTAATTGGACGAACCTCTACAACCATAAGGGGCCTTTTTGTGCTGCCAGGACTCTAAAACTAGGCAGCAAGTTCAGGCTGGGGCAAGGAACCTTTTGGTTTCTAGAGCCAGGCCAGAGGGCTCCTGTGCACGTCAGAGCAGGGCTGTGCAGGGAGGCGATGTTGAGGAGGTAAGGGAAACAGCCCCTGGAGAGGAGGAGCCCAATGGTTCCTGCAGACTTTGAACTTCCATTTGGGGCCCTTGTCCTCCAAAGAGACAAAGGAGCTTCCATGTCTTTAGAAGGCATCGTGCCTGTTGCAGGCGGCAGTGAAAGGGGTGGTGGGTGGGGGACCCTGCAGAGCTCTGTGAAGAGGAGAAAGGCAGACATCAACAAGGCTGAGATGAGGAGAGCTCTGGGTCATTGCAGAGGCAGGGAGCAGCAGGGAGCCGGGCAGGGAGGCATGGGGGGCTCTCCCTAAAGTTGTAGCTGCGGGCACAGCCTTGCATGTGTGTAGAAGGGGCTGGGCTGGAGGAAAAAGCTTCTTGTTCCCCCATGCTGCAGAATACCATGAGGAAACCCGTGTTCTGAGTCTCTGACTCTCTGTGTACCAGGTTTGCGCCAAGAAACGTGCTGAGGATTCCCAAGGCAGCATCAAATGGTGCCTGAAGCAGTAACTCCTGCCTGGCCCTGCCCTGCACTTCCCCACCATGCTCTACTCCAGGCGCACCCAGCCCAGAGCGCCCCCCTACTCCTCCAGCACTGGAGGAGATCATCCTTTGCTTCTCCTCCCACTTCTTTCCAGGTGCTTTCAGAACCTGCGGCCCAAGTGGTGGAACAGGAGCAAGGAAACGGACAGGGAGAAGAAGGTAAGGGCAGGAGCAGGCGCCAGCGCTGCGCCTCTACCCTCTCCCTGCCCCATGCCTGCTTCTCACCTCTCCGATCCCTGCCCCGCAGCAGGCAGCCCTGGCTCAGCCCAGCTCTGGGGGGAAGTTAGACTTGAACGAGGTGCTCACTGACCAAAGGTAAGTGTGATGGCGGCAATGCCGGCCCTGCGTTCAGATCATGCAGTTCCAACCCCCTCTCCAATGGCTGTTATGTCATTGCACTTACGTCCTTGCTGTCCCTTCAGTGATGCCAGATCCGAGTCAAACTTCTCCAGTGAGGACGCATCATCTGGGAACGAGCCGATTTCCCTTGCCTTCGGAGTGCACTCAGCCCTGGCCCAATGGTCCCTCTCCATGAAGGATGCTGCAGGCCCCTCGCTGTTTGTGACACCCTACCGCAAACATCGTGGACTTCAACAGGGCCAAGTGCTCCAGCCTTGAGAAGAGAAGGCTCCAGAGAGACCTTAGAGCCGCTCCCAGTGCTTGAAGAGATCTGGAGAGGGACTTTTGACAGGGGCCACTGGTGATAGGAGAAGGGGGAGCAGTTAAAACATGATTTGTTTTAACCTGAGTTTAGCCCTGACAGTAGGTTTAGGTTCATCTTTAGGTTTAGATTAGACATGAAGAAGAGTTGACATTAGGTTTAGATTAGACATTAGCTTTAGGTTGGACAAGATTCAATATTAGGTTTGGATTAGACCCGAAGAAGATTTGACCTCAGGTTTAGGTTCGACTTTAGGTTCAGATTAGGCAGAAGAAGACTCAGCTTTAGGTTTAGATTAGACATTAGGTTTAGCTTAGCCATTACAGACCAATAAAACTGTTGTGGTGTTCATTCACCCCCTGTCCAGTGAGTAGATTGGACTTGTGCCTTTTGGAGTCCTGCCCTGTTCTTCAGTGCAAAACCAAGTTGTGCCTGGAGGCCCTATGAGCAAAGCACAGGGGTGTCTGTGAGACGCTGGGTGCACGCTGCATCCCTGCTCAAATACAGCGTGTTCTGGGGCTGAATAGGGTCCAAGAGCTGCTCTGGCACCCTGCAGCTTTCTGAGGGTGTGAGAGGTTGGAGAAGGAATTTACTCCCTTGAGTTGGAACCCTTTGCCATCCAAATGGAGAAGGAGACTGCCCAGCAGTTCACCGCAGGGTTCGGGTATGACATAGATGCTTCCAAGTGTCACTTGGAAGTGACACTTCTGTTTCCAAGCCAACACATCAGGCCTGAAGCTTTCCCCGCACATGTACACACGTGTATAAAAGTGTACACACCTGTACACAGGGGTGCGCACACAGGGCAACACTCACGCACACGCACACATGCGTGCACAGACGCATGGCAGATGCACATAGACTGCACAAACGTACTGAACGCACATGTACGGCACACGTACGGCACACGTTTCTTGCACACAGGTTTTCCTGCTGTAGATGTGCTGGTCTGTAACACGCCACATGTGGGACAGAGCGACCAGCTCCAATGGCAGCGGATTGCCCCATGTCACAGTGGGGACGGACGCTCAGAGGCCTGGCGGATGCAACTCCTGCGGCGGGGCCCCATTGTGAGGTGTGAGGTGTCCAGGCTATATCTAGCCAGCAGGGCCAGCACAGCCCCAGAGCCGCTGCTGGTCGCAGACGAGAGCTCCTGGTTTGGATCCCCAGCCTCGAGCCTCGTGCGCTACCGGTCGCGCTCAGTCCCTGCGTCGATATGGCCGTTGTGCTGCTGCTGCTGCTGCTGCTGCTGCTGGGCCTGGCCCCCGGGCTGGCCCGGCCCCTGGAGCCCTGCCCGGGGCCCTGCCACTGCCACAGGCACCGGCTGGACTGCAGCGGCGTTGCCCTGGCCCGCGTGCCCCCGGCCACCCGCCAACGGCCCTTCTCTGTGCTGTGAGTGCTCCGCAGCTCCGGCACCGCCCCGGGACACCCCGAGAGCGGCTCCAGGGACACGCTGCGTGTGGGGGGCTGATGGGCGGCAGCGCTGGGGCAGCTGCAGGCCAGCCCTGCGGCCACCCCACAGCCCTGGGGCAGGGGAAGGGGTTGTGCTGGGGGTGACGCTGCCAATGGCTTCTCCACAGGGATTTCACTGGGAATGCGCTCGCCCTCATCTCCCCGCAGGCGTGGAAGGGATACCCGTGGACTGAGAAGCTGTGAGTATCCACCAGCGACAGACAAGGCACGGGGGTTCCGGGATCCCCATCCCTCCGCCGGGCTGCCCAGCCGAGGCTGTGACGAGCACCACACCAGTGCTTACACGTGCAGCCAAGGCCGAGCTGCTCCGCAAGGATGGGTGTGAATACCAAGAGCTGTTCCCTGGCGAGCAGTGCCCTGGGCTGTGTCCCTCCCGCCCCCCGGGGCCCTCTCTGGGACTGTGGAACCTGTGCTTGGGCTGCAGTCAGTGTCAGCAGCCCGGGAGCAAGCGCCTGCTCCTGCCATGAGTGTGATGAGCATTGGCAGGACCCAGAGAGGTGCTGCAGTGACGCTGCTGCAGGGTTCTTCCCCGCAGCTCCATTGCCCTGAGCCGCAGGTGCCACTGCTCGTGTCCGTCTGTCTCTTGCAGAGTCCTCCAGGACAACAGCCTGCAGGCAGTGAAGAGGCGCTCGCTGGAGGGGCTGCTCCTGCTGAAACACCTGTAGGTACCCCTCTGCCCATGGCGCTGGGCACAGCCTCCCCCTGTCCTGGCCCTGCTGCCCATCCCGCCCCAGGAAGGGCTTTATTCCTGCGCGGATCCCGGCTGCAGCCAGAGCAGAGCAGGGTCTTGCTGCAGGGGAGGGCTCCGCAGGGACGCACTGCACTCCCATTGCCCCACGTCCAAGCAGGAGGAGGCGGCTGCTGCCCTTTCCCTGCACAGACCCGCATGAGGCTGCCTCCTCCTGGGCAGACCTCGAGCGTTCGGCTCCTCTCAGCTCAGAGGCCCCACAGCTGCCTTGGAGTGAGCTCATGGTGCGGCTTCTCTCCATTGCCCATGGAGAGGAGCAGGCACTTCCCATGCACACACACAATGGGGCTGGGGACCCTGGCTGAGCCGGCCATGAAACGCTCCCCACAAAGCTTCCTCTCTCCTTGTTTGCTGCAGAACAAGCCCACGCAGCGAGTTCAGGCTGGGACAAGGAACCTTTTGGTTTCTAGAGCCAGGCCAGAGGACTCCTGCACACATCAGAGCAGGGCTGTGCAGGGAGGTGAAGTTTAGGAGCTAAGGGAAACAGCCCCATGTTGGTCACACAGGGAGTTGCAGCCTGTCCCTCAGGCCTCACACAAGAGGTGCTGTTGGGGTGTGCATAAAGAACCTGCTCTCTTATCAGAGAGGAAAGTCAGCCCTGAAATACCCCTCCTGGGATCAGAGCCGGGAGAACCTCTCTGAGCTGCAGCCACCCGGCTCAGGAGCGTGAGCTCCGGTTACACACCACTGCAAGTCAGTGCAGAGAGGAAATCCCATGTGAAATGAGAGCTGTGGCACGTCTATGTTGCCTGTGTCAGAGCACCTGAGAGGAACCAGCACAGCAAATGTCACCAGTGTTTTGTCTTCTCCTGTTAACAGGGATTTATCTTACAACAAAATCCAGTCGATCGAGGTGCGTGCTTTTGAGAACCTTCCTTTCCTGGAGACCATGTGAGTTATGGGAGTTTCTTCCTGCTGCGGTTGGTGAAGCCTGTTTGCATTTAGAACCTTCTGGTGCTGGAAAATGCTCCTGTTCTTTTTGGAACAAGGACTCCAATTTCTCCTGCTGAAGCAGCAGCCGAGCTCCGGAGCTCCAGGAGTGCCTGGTGGCCACAGCAGGACAGGGGCCATGGCTTGTGCAAACACAGCCGGAAGAGAATCCGAGTCTTGAGGCTTGCTGTGTCCTGGAGCAGGCGGAGATGCAGCCCACGTGCACTTCATCTCCTCTCCTGGACAGGTTAACAAACAGCAGGAGAGAAAATGGCAGCTTCCTCCCAGTTCCACCTTGGATGTGGCTGTTTCCTACAAATCAGTGCTGCTGCACTCCAGCTTCCTGTGGGTCAGACCCAAGTCATTTCTGTGGTCTCCTGTTTCCCCAGAAACCTGGAGGGAAATCTCATCACCGAGATCCGAAACGACACCTTCCGGGCATGGCACGGGATGCAGTTCCTCCAGACACTGTGAGTATTCCAAAGGCTAAGGGGAGCTCAGAGCTGTGGCACTTGTCCCTGTGTTCTGCTCACCTCTTACCCCAAATAGGCAGCAGCAGCAGCAGCGCTGAATGACAACTCTGTCAGGCCACGGCTTTGCCTGCCTGAGTGCAGGAACAGAGACAAAGCTCATGGAGAGTGGGAATGTCAGAAAATAGGGAAAGTCCTGGTGGAGAGAAGCCACCAGAAGCTGTGAGCTGAGGAGGAAAGAAAGAGAGGTTGTGTTTTCCAGAAGCAGCACTTGTGGGCTTTTGCTCTCTGGGCTGGTGGCAGTCAGGACCTAATGTACGTTGTGAACCTGTCCATCAGCATCTGCGCCGGCCTGGAGCCTTCACCCCACGCCCTTTCTCTACACACGTAGCACGGAGCCCCTGCTGCCGCTCTCATCCTGGAACCCCCACTCACATAGGGTGTTGGTTCATTTCAGGGTCCTGAGCCATAACCCCCTGTCTGTTATCGAGGACACGTGGTTCTTCAAGCTGCCTTCAGTCACTCACCTGTAAGTACAGACTCCTTATTAACAGCTCCTGGATTAGGTAGCAGCGGATCCCCTGCGACCAGCACCGCAAGCAGCAGGGACTGGGCCTGTTCCGGAGCAGAGGCTGGTGCCGCCACCTCCAATGTAACGCGTGTCTTGAAACCCTTGCAGGGACCTGGGTGCCACACGAGTGACTCGGCAGACGCTGCTCATGCTGCTCCTGAGAACATCCCGCTTGGAAACACTGTGAGTGTGCAGGGGCCGGCTCCCACCTCCAGCAGATCCCAACTGCTGGGACAAGGGGTCTGCGTGGGGAACGAACCCACCACCACAAACTCTCCATTGGGACACTGGGGGGGAAGGGAAGTTTCCCGGAGCCGCAGCAGAGACCGAAGCAGACCCCTGACGCGTTTCTGTGCGCAGCCTGGGTTGGAGTCGCTGCCCTGGGTCGTGATGCTGAGTGTTTGTCCACAACCTCTGTTCTTTAGCAAGCTGTCCAACGACACGGCCTGCTGCCTCTGCCAGCACAAGCACAGCACCGAGACCCCGTGCAGGACCCTCAGCTTCGACTGCGCGAGCGTGTGCAGCACCAGTGCTCCCCGCTGCGGTAACTGCCCCACAGCCCTGCCCGGGCCCCCAGCTGTAGCGAGCCCTCTGAGCCTGTGTCTGGCAGAAAGCTTCTTGTCCCTGATGTGCTCTCGGTGTGTTACAGCTCCCCTGGCAGACACAACAGGGCTCCTAACGGGACCGGTGCCACCCAGGAAAGGGAACAGCAGCTCCGTGTTGAATCTCCAGCCTAAGGAGCCTTCAGCCCGGGAGCAGAGAATCGTCACGCTCGCGGTTGTCCTGAGCCGGAGCAGCCCCGATGCATCAGCACCTTCCCCTCAGCAGCTCTCGAGGCAGGAGGGCAATACTGCCAAGGAGCTGACGCTGATGCTGCAGAGCATTCAGCACAGGGGCTGGAGCAGCTCGATTGACACCAGGAGGTTCTATTATCTAGCAGAGGGTCTTGTGGCACAGCTGAAGAACAAGCTGTACAAGGCCATGAGCATCCTGACTGTGAAAAGCCCCAGTACAGCCCAGCCAGCACAGGGGGACAAGGGGCAGGAGGTGCCAGCAAGGGAGGGAGGAAGAGCCATAAGCTGGGAGCAACAGGAGCCTGCCTTAGGCTTGACCCGGGCAGAGTCCACCCTCTGGGAAGCAGTCCGGAGGATGAACCTCAGTGACATCCTCCCAGTCTCCAGCAACCAGAGAGCACCCACCCCTCCTGCAGCACAGCTCCCTACACAATACCCAGCAGAGGGCTCGTATATTGCCCGGTCTGGCGAGAGTCAGGATCCTTCCAACGCCATGGAGGAGACCACCACGACCGACAGGATGGAGGATGAGGATGGTGCAGAAGATGAGGAGGAAGCACCATCCCCGACACAGGACGCTGCTGGGACAGATGAGGAGCAGAAGCAGCAGGACAGTGATGGGATAGTGGGCGGTGAGGTTGTAGAAGAGGAGCCCGCAGCAGCAGAGGGTAGAGCAGAGCAGAGACGGAGCGCTATCCAGCATTTCTTCTATGCTCTGCTGGCTAACAACAGCCCCCCTGCTGCCAGCAGCGTGCCAGAGGACACGGCTACAGCAGAGCGTTCCTCTTGGGGCGGGAGCCCACCCACCTCCCCTGCAGGCACCACAACACACGAGCAGCACAAGGAGCAGAAACCCCTCGACTCAACAGTACCGGGCAGCTCCAGCAGCCCGGGCAGTGCGGCCACGCGAGGAGCCCTCTTTGACACCCTGCTCAGCCGCCACCTGCACTCACTGGTGCCAGACCGAGCCCTGCGCAGGTTCATGACACACGTGGCTCGAGCCCTGCGTGGGGACTGTGGCTTGCCCCAGCTCCAGCCGGCCTGCGCCAAGATGGTCTCGAGGACGGGGCTGCTCCTGAAGCTGCTGAGCAAGAAGCAGCGCAACCCAGAGCCCTCTGACCTCCTGGAGCAGTGTATGCGGGAGGAGGATGCCGGCACCTCTCTGCTCCATGCCCAGGTCCAGGCCAGGGAGATGGACATTGAATCTGCAGAGACGGTAGGAAACAGTGGGGCACGGCTGCGTGTGTGTGTCTGGGCAGTGGGGCATGGAAGGGGCCTCTCACCTGGCCTCACCTCGCTTCCCCTCCCATCCCCTTCCCTCCTCTCCTTTCCCTCTCCCTCCCCTTTCACCTCCCCCTTCCTCTTCCCCTCCCCCTCCTCTTCCCCCTCTACCTCTCGCCCTCCCTCTCCCTTCCCCTCTCCCTCTCCCTCTTCCCTTCGCCTCTCCCTCTTTCTCTCTTTCTCTCTCTCCCTCCTCCTCTCTCTCTCCCTCTCCCGGTCCCCCTCCTCTCTCCCTCTCTCTCTCCCTTTCCCTCTCCTCTCCACCCTGATATACTCTCCTTATCTCCCAGGAGATGGCCAACCGCACCTCTGGCCACAACCGCCTGCTGGTGCTTTCGCTGATCACCTTCTTCACCCTCATCGCATCTATTGCTCTCCTGGCGCTGTGCTGCTTCAAGGTGAGCCAAGGACTTGTTTGGCGGAGCACTGCCAGCCAAGCCCCGGCCCTGGAGCACACAGGGGCAGCGGGTGCTCCCACAGTGCTCATGGGCACCTGGTGCTGCTGCGGATGCCTGTGGATGTGCTGCACTGGCTCCTGCCAGGGTCTGTCCCCAGCTCTGCTGTGCAGCTTCCCAGCAGCTCCTTCCTTGAGGGGGGCTGCGGCTCCCTCTCATCACCTCCTCTGCCATCAGCCCTTCCCGGGCTCTATCCCACAATCCCTCACCCCAAGCATCCCCTCCCCAGCTCCTGTCCTGGCCTTGCTCTGCTGCAGCACCCGCTGCTTCCAGCCGTGCAGCAATGCACCTGCTCCCTGCCCTCAGCTAATACCCAGCCCTTCCGCATGGTGCCATGGCTCCGGTGGGTCGGGGCTGTGCCCGGGCACAGGGGAGGGGCAAATGGTTCCTGCGGACTTTGAACCTCCATTTGGGGCCCTTGTCCTCCAAAGAGACAAAGGAGCTTCCATGTCTTTAGAAGGCATCGTGCGTGTTGCAGGCAGCAGTGGAACGGGTGGTGGGTGGGGGACCCTGCAGAGCTCTGTGCAGAGGAGAAAGGCAGACATCAACAAGGCTGAGATGAGGAGAGCTCTGGGTCATTGCAGAGGCAGGGAGCAGCAGGGAGCCAGGCAGGGAGGCATGGGGGGCTCTTCCTAAAGGCATGGCTGCTGGAACAGCCTTGCACGTGTGTAGAAGGGGCTGGGCTGGAGGAAAAACCTTCCAGCTCCCCCGTGCTGCAGTGCTCCATGAGGAAACCCCTGCGTTCTGAGTCACTGTCTCTCCGTCACCAGATCCGCGCCAAGAAACGTGCCGAGAATTCCAAAGGAAGCAGCAGAGGGTGCCTGAAGCGGTAACTCCTGCCCTGCCCCAACAGGCTCTGCTCCAGCAGCGCCCAATCCTGCCCAGAGCCCCCCCAACTCCTCCAGCACCAGAGGAGTTCATCCTTCACTTCTCTTCCTTCTCCTCCCACTTCTTTCCAGGTGCTTTCAGAAGCTGCGGCCCAAGCGGTGGAGCAGGAACAAGGACACGGACAGGGATGAGGATGAGGTAAGGAAAAAAGCAGATGCCAGCTCTGCCCCTCTGCCCGCTCCCTGCCCTGTGCCTACTTCTCACCTCTCCAATCCCTGGAGCTCTGTGTAGAGGAGAAAGGCAGACATCAACAAGGCTGAGATGAGGAGAGCTCTGGGTCATTCCAGAAGCAGGGAGCAGTGGGGAGCTGGGCAGGGATGCATGGGGGGCTCTCCCTAAAGTCGAAGCTGTGGGCACAGCCTTGCATGTGTGTAGAAGGGGCTGGGCTGGAGGAAAAACCTTCTTGTTCCCCCATGCTGCAGAATTCCATGTGGAAATCTCCATGTTCCAAGTCTCTGTCTCTCCGTCAGCAGGTCTGCACCAAGAAACGTGCCGAGGATTCCCAAGGCAGCATCGAATGGTGCCTGAAGCGGTAACTCCTGCCTGGCCCTGCCCTACACTTCCCCACCATGCTCTGCTCCAGGCGCACCCAGCCCAGCCCAGAGCAACCCCCTATTCCTCCAGCACTGGAGGAGTTCATCCTTTGCTTCTCTTCCATCTCTTCCCACTTCTTTCCAGGTGCTTTCAGAACCCGCAGCCCAAATGCTGGAGCAGGAGCAAGAACACGGACAGGGAGAAGAAGGTAAGGGCAGGAGCAGGCGCCAGCGCTGCCCCTCTACCCTCTCCCTGCCCCATGCCTGCTTCTCACCTCTCCAATCCCTGCCCTGCAGCAGGCAGCCCTGGCTCAGCCCAGCTCTGGTGAGGAGTCAGACTTGAACGAGGTGCTCACTGACCAAAGGTAAGTGTGATGGCGGCGATGCCGGCCCTGCGTTCAGATCATGCAGTTCCAACCCCTCTCCAATGGCTGTTATGTCATTGCTCTTACGTCCTTGCTGTCCCTTCAGTGATGCCCGATCCGAGTCAAACTTCTCCATTGAAGACGCATCATCCGGGAATGAGCCGAATTTCTTTGCCTTCGGATTGACTCAGCCCTGGCCCAGTAGTCCCTCTCCATGAAGGATGCTGCAGGCCCCTCGCTGCTTCTGACCCCCTACAGCGAACATCGTGGACTTCAACAAGGCCAAGTGCTCCAGCCTTGAGAAGAGAAGGCTCCAGAGAGACCTTAGAGCCGCTCCCAGTGCCTGAAGAGATCTGGAGAGGGACTTTATACAGGGGCCTCTGGTGATAGGAGAAGGGGGAGCAGTTTAAACATGACTCGTTTTAAGCTGAGTTTAGCTTTGACTTTAGTTTTAGGTTCAACTTATTATCACATCACAGACTTGCAACACACTGTTCTCTAAGTGAGGCTAAAAGTATTTGAACCCCATGTTTTCCAAACACTTGCTTTTCTTTATGCACAAAGAAGTCATGGATGGCAACCTTTTATTAATATTACCTTAGCTGTGTGGATATATAATAACTCAGTCTCTCGTATAGTTGCTTTCCGCCCCATATTAATGGTTTCTCGATTCATGACTTTCCCCACCATATTTTGTAAGAAACTGTCACTTCTCTATTTCCTTTTACACACGAATCAGTCTGGTCTATCACAATACAAAGGGGGAGGAAGGAAAAGGGGAAGGCCCCGTGGGGATTATGGGGTGTTGTGGACCCCCCCCCGATCGTGGTGTTGTTGGCGTGAGCTGTGCGTGTCTGTGATTAAACTGTGACAGAGAGAACCCCCCCGTTACTGACCCCCCAGCAGCCAAATGGGACCTGGGTACCCAAAAATGGGACCGGGGTACCCCAAAATGGTTCCCCCGCGCCCAAACGCGGGTGCCCCCCCCCCCCCCCAACCCGTGCCCAGGGGCGGCTGCTCCATGAGGAGAGGTCCCGCTGCGCCCCTCCAGGGCTGCTCGGTGCGCATGCGCCGGAGCCCGGACTACAACTCCCAGCGTGCCCTGCGCGGGGGAGCCGCGCGCTGATTGGCTGAGCCGGGGGCAGGACCGGAGCTGGCGGCGGAGCGGGAGCGGGGCCATGGTGAGGGCCGGGAGCGGGGCTGGGGCTGTGCGGCCCCCGAGGCTCAGGGCAGCGGGGACGGGCGCTCCCGCGGTGCTCCCCGACCTGCTCGAGGTGGCGGAGCACGGCCCACACCTCCTGCACCGGGCGGGCGAGCGGCTCGGGGCTGTCGGAGCCCTCGGCCCTGTCGGCGTCTCCGGTCCAGGGCCGCATGGGGGGGCATGGGGGCATGGGGACACAGGGATCAGAGCTGAGCTGAAGCAGTGACAGTGAGGTGTGAGGGAAGGAGCAGCTTGGGGCTGTTCGGTCAGCAAAAAGGGATGAGAGAGGGCGGGGTCAGGAAAGAAACGAGTGAGGCAGAACTACATTTTAAGGCTTTACAGAAATCCATATGTTTCCAAGCACTGGATTCTGAACTTTGATTTCGGTGTCATTTAATCAATGTCCCATTTAATTTTTCTATTTAATCAATAGGAAATCAGCTGCTCGTGACTTTAGCAAGCCAGTGGTAACTGAGGCCTAGGAATAATTCCAGTCAGGCTTCAATTCCCTGAACTTCAAATGTTTCTTTATCAGAAGTTCAGGACAAGTTTCCGTCCCTTTGGCTGCACCAGCTCCATTCCAGATGCCCCAACAGGCCTCACTTGAGCAAAGTTCCATTCCGAGAAAGAGGGCAGGTTCCCTCTTGACCCTGTTTCATTTCTAACCCTACAACATGAAAGCACGTGAGGAAGCTTGCTCAGAGCAGCCAGGGCCATGGGCAGAGGGGAATAATCTATGTTAGGGCAGGCAAAAGCCCTTCAGGAAACAGGCCAAGTTGATCTTCCCAGCCCCAGTCCCAGAGGGGCACCACTCATTACTGGTCTCCAGCTGGACATTGAGCCACTGACCACAACTCTTTGCGTGCGGCCGTCCGGCCAGTTCTTTATCCGCTGAGTGGTCCGCCTATCAAATTGATGTCTCTCCAACTTAGAGACAAATATATTGTGTGGGACAGTGTGGAATGCTTTGCACAACTCCAGGTAGATGACATCAACTGCTTTGCCCCTGTCCATCAGTTCCGTAGCCCCATCGTAGAAGGCCACCAAATTGGTCAGGCAGGATTTCCCCTTAGTGAAGCCATGCTGGCTGTCACCAAGCACCTTGTTGTTTTTCATGTGCCTCAGCATGCCTTCCAGGAGAATCTGCTCCAAGATTTTGCCAGGCACAGAGGTGAGGCTGACTGCTCTGTAGTTCCCCGGCTCATCCATTTTCCCCTTCTTGCAAATGGGGGTTATATTTCCCTTTTTCCAGTCGTCGGGAACTTCTCCTGACTGCCATGGTTTTTCAAATATGATGGACAGTGGCTTAGCAACTTCCTTTGCCAGCTCCTTCAGGACCCGCAGATGGATTTCATCAGGTCCCATGGACTTGTGTAAGTTCAGGTCCCAACGATGGTCTCGAACCAGATCCTCTCCTACAGTGGGCCCAGGGTCTTCATTCTCACTGTCCCTGTGTCTGCCTTCCAAGACTTGAGTGGTGTGGTCAGAGCATTTGCCGGTGAAGACTGAGGCAAAGAAGTCATTAAGAACCTCAGCCTTCTCCAAATCCAGGCTAGCCAGTTCTCCTGAGAGCGTCCGGAGGGGGCCCACGTTGTCCCTAGTCTGTCTTTTATTTGCAATGTACCTATAGAATCCCTTCCTGTTATCCTTAACATCCCTAGCCAAGTTTAATTCTAAGTGGGCCTTAGCTTTCCTAACCTGGTCCCTAGCTTCCCGGACAACATCCCTGTATTCTTCCCAGGCCGCCTGTCCTTGCTTCCACCTTTTATAAACCTCTTTTTTCCTTCGAATTTTCCTCAGCAGCTCCTTATCCATCCAAGGAGGTCTCCTGGCCCTCCTGCAGCACTTCCTTCTAGTAGGGATGTATCACTCCTGAGCTTGCAGCAGGTGATCCTTGAATATCAACCAAAAGTCTTGGGCCTCCCTGCCCTCTAGGGCTATATCCCATGGAACCTTACTGAGCAGGTTCCTGAAGAGGAAAAAGTCTGCTCTCTTGAAGTCCAGGGCAGTGAGCTTGCTGCACGCTCTTCTCACTGTCCTGAGGATCTCGAATTCGACTGTCTCATGATCGCTGCAATCAAGGCTGCTCTGGAGCATCACGTTTCCAACCAGCCCTTCCCTGTTGGTGAGGACGAGGTCAGGCATGGCACCTCTCCTTGTCGGCTCCTCTACTACTTGCAGAAGGTAGTTGTCTTCCACATAATCGAGGAACTTCCTGGATTGCTTGTGCCGGGCCGTACCATCCCTCCAATAGATATCAGGGTGGTTGAAGTCCCCCATAAGAACAAGGGCCTGCGAGCGTGAGGCTGTTCCTATCTGTCTATAGAGCACTTCATCCACCGAGTCCTCTTGGTCAGGGAGTCCGTAACAGATCCTCACAATAATGTCTCCTATCGCTGTTCTCCCTTTAACCCTGACCCACAAACTCTCTGTGGACTGCTCACCTGTCCCCAGACAAAATGCTGGTCTTAGTCTTAGATTGCTGGTCTTCCTCTAAGAATCCTGGTCTTGGTCTAAGAATGCTGGTCTTGGTCTCAGAATGCTGGTCTTGGTGTCAGGAGGCTCTCTTGGTCTTAGAATGGTTGTCTTGCTCTTAGAATACTGACCTAAATCTTAACATGCTGGTCATAGTCTTCGAATGCTGGTCTTGTTGTTAGAAGGCTGGTCTTGCTCATATAATTCTGGTCTTAGTCTCAAACTACTGGTCATAGTCTCAGAATGCTGGACTTTCCCACAGAATGGTGGTTTTAGTCTTAGAGTACTGGTCTTGCTGTTAGAATGCTGATCTTGGTCTTAGAATGCTGATCTTGGTCTTAGAATGCTGGTCTTAGTCACAGAATGCTGGTTTTTCTGTTACAAGATGGATTTTAGGCTTAGAATACTGGTGTTGGTGTTAGAATGCTGATCTTGGTCTTAGAATAATGAACTTGGTCTTACAATGCTGGTCTTAGTCTCAGAATGCTGGTCTAAATCTGAGAATGCTGGTCTTAGTCTAAGAATGCTGGCTTTAGTCTCAGAATGTTGGTTGAAGTCTTAAACACTAGTCTTGGTATTAGAAGCCTGGTGTTAGTCTCCGAATGCTGGTCTTGGTCTTAGAATGCTGGTCCTAGTCTTAGAATGCTGATCTTTGACTCAGAAAGTTAGTCTTTGTTTCAAAATGCTGGTCTTAGGCTTAGAATGCTGGTCTTACTCTCAGTATGGCGGTCTCTCTCAAAATGCTGGTCAGCCTCAGACTGCTGGCCTTACTCGCAGAATATTGATCTTCGTCACAGAATGCTAGTCTTGGTGCTGGAATGCTGATCTTGGTCTTAGAATGGTGGTATTTGTCTTAGAATGCTGGTCGTAGGCTCAGAATGCTCGTTTTAGCCTCAGAATGGTGGTCTTAGTCTTAGTATGCTAGTCTTGGTGTTAGAAGTCTCTTCTTAGACATAGAAAGCTGGTCTTAGTTTTAGAATGCTGGTTTTAGTCCCAGTGCTGGTCATAGTCTCAGAATGCTGGTTTTAGTCTCAGAGTAGTGATCTTGGTGTTAGAAGACGGATTGGAGTCTTAGAATCCTGGTCTTGGTGTTAGAATGCTGATCTTGGTCTTCGAATGATGATGTTGATCTTAGAATGCTGATCTTCATCTCAGAATGGTAGTTTTTGTCTCAGAATGCTGGCCTGAGCCTTATATACTAGTCTTGGTTTTAGAAGGCTGGTCTTGGTGTTAGAATGCTGGTCTTTGTCTTAGAAGTCTAGTCTCAGTGTTAGAAGGTTGATGTTAGTGTAAGAATTCTTGTCTTAGTCTCAGAATGCTGGTCTTAGTCTCAAAATGCTGGACAGTGTCAGAATGCTGGTCTTACTAGCTGTATGGTAGTCATTGTCCAAAAACGCTGGTCATTCTCCAAATGCTGGTTTTAGTCTCAGAATGGTGGTCTTAGTCGCAGAATGCTAGTCTTGGTGTTAGAAGGTTGCTGTTAGCCTTAGAATGCTGGTCTAGTGTCAGAATGCTGGTCTTTGTGTTAGAAAGCTGGTCTTGGTCTTCGAATGATGATTTTGGTCTTAGAATGCTGGTCTTAGTTTCAGAATGCTGGTTTTAGCCTCAGAATGTTGTTTCGAGTCTTAGATACTAGTTTTGGTGTTAGAAGGCTGGTGTTAGGCTCAGAATGGTGGTCTTGCTCTTACAGTGTTTTTCTTAGTCTTTGAATGCTGATCTTAGTTTTGGAAAGCTGGTGATAGTCTTGGAATGCTGTCTTGGTCTTAGAAGGCTGGTCTTGGTCTTCGAATGCTGGTCTTAGTCTTAGAATGCTGATCTTAGTCCCAGAATGCTGATCTTAGGCTTGCAAAGGTGGTCTCAGTCTTGGAATGCTGATCTTGGACTTAAATGCTGGTCTTGGTTTTAGAATTCTGGTCTTTGTCTTAGAATACTGGTCCTAGTCTCAGGATGCGGACCTTTGTATCAGAATGGTAGTCTTTGTCTCAAAATGCTGGTCAGCCTCCGAATGCTGGTTTTAGTCTCAGAATGGTGGTCTTAGTCACAGAATGCTAGTCTTGGTGTCAGGAGGTTGCTGTTAGCCTTAGAATGCTGGTCTTTGTGTCAGAAAGCTGGTCTTGGTCTTCGAATGATGATTTTGGTCATAGAATGCTGGTCTTAGTTTCAGAATGCTGGTTTTAGCCTCAGAATGTTGTTTCGAGTCTTAGATACTAGTTTTGGTGTTAGAAGGCTGGTGTTAGGCTCAGAATGGTGGTCTTGCTCTTACAATGTTTTTCTTAGTCTTTGAATGCTGATCTTAGTTTTGGAAAGCTGGTGATAGTCTTGGAATGCTGTCTTGGTCTTAGAAGGCTGGTCTTGGTCTTCGAATGCTGGTCTTAGTCTTAGAATGCTGATCTTAGTCCCAGAATGCTGATCTTAGCCTTGCAAAGGTGATCTCAGTCTTGGAATGCTGGTCTTGGACTTAAATGCTGGTCTTGGTTTTAGAATTCTGGTCTTTGTCTTAGAATACTGGTCCTAGTCTCAGGATGCGGACCTTTGTATCAGAATGGTAGTCTTTGTCTCAAAATGCTGGTCAGCCTCCGAATGCTGGTTTTAGTCTCAGAATGGTGGTCTTAGTCACAGAATGCTAGTCTTGGTGCCAGGAGGTTGCTGTTAGCCTTAGATGCTGGTCTTTGTGTCAGAAAGCTGGTCTTGGTCTTCGAATGATGATTTTGGTCTTAGAATGCTGGTCTTAGTTTCAGAATGCTGGTTTTAGCCCCAGAATGTTGTTTCGAGTCTTAGATACTAGTTTTGGTGTTAGAAGGCTGGTGTTAGGCTCAGAATGGTGGTCTTGCTCTTACAGTGTTTTTCTTAGTCTTTGAATGCTGATCTTAGTTTTGGAAAGCTGGTGATAGTCTTGGAATGCTGTCTTGGTCTTAGAAGGCTGGTCTTGGTCTTCGAATGCTGGTCTTAGTCTTAGAATGCTGATCTTAGTCCCAGAATGCTGATCTTAGGCTTGCAAAGGTGGTCTCAGTCTTGGAATGCTGGTCTTGGACTTAAATGCTGGTCTTGGTTTTAGAATTCTGGTCTTTGTCTTAGAATACTGGTCCTAGTCTCAGGATGCGGACCTTTGTATCAGAATGGTAGTCTTTGTCTCAAAATGCTGGTCAGCCTCCAAATGCTGGTTTTAGTCTCAGAATGGTGGTCTTAGTCACAGAATGCTAGTCTTGGTGTTAGGAGGTTGATGTTAGCCTTAGAACGCTGGTCTTAGTGTTAGAATGCTGATCTTGGTCTTCGAATGATGATACTGGTGTTAGAATTCTGGTCTTAGTTTCAGAATGCTGGTCCATGTCTTAGATACTTCTTGTGGTGTTCGAAGGCTGGTGTTAGTCTTTGAATGCTGGTCTTGGTCTTCGAATGCTGCTCTTAGTCTTTGAATGGTGATCTTAGTCTTGGACTGCTGGTCATAGTCTTGGACTGCTGGTCATAATCTTGGAATGCTGTCTTGGTCTTTGAATGCTTGTCGTGGTTTTAAAATTTTCGTTTTAGTCTTGGAATGCTGGTCCATGTCTTAGAAGTCTGATCTTAGTCTGGGGATGGTGGTCTTAGTCTTGGCATGCTGGTCTTGGTCTTAAAATGCTGGCCTTGGTTTTAGAATTTTGGTTTTAGCCTTAGAATGCTGGTCTCAGAATGCTGGTCTTGGTGTCTGGAGGCTCTCTTGGTCTCAGAATGCTTGTCTTGGTGTCAGGAGGCTCTCTTAGACTTAGAATGAGTGTCTTGGTCTTAGAATTCTGATCTTCAAGTGCTGGTCTTAGTTTCAGAATGCAGGTCTTGTTGTAAGAAGGCTGGTCTTGCTCTTAGAATTGTGGTCTTAGTCTCAGAATGCTGGCCTTAGTCTCAGAATGCTGGACATTTTCTCAGCATACTGGTCTTAGTCTTAGAATGGTGGTATTTTTCTCGGAATGTTGGTCTTGGTCTCAGAATGCCGGTCTTAGTCTTAGAATGGCGGTCTTAGTCTTAGAATAGTGGTCATAGTCTTAGAATGCTGATCTTAGTCACAGAATGCTAGTCTTGGTGTTAGAAGGTTGATGTTAGCCTTAGAATGCTGGTCTTAGTGTCAGAATGCTGGTCTTTGTGTTAGAAAGCTGATCTTGGTCTTAGAATGATGATTTTGTTCTTAGACTCCTGGTGTAAGTTTCAGAATCCCGGTTTTTGTCTCAGAATGCTGGTCTTGGTCAGAATGCTAGTTTTCGTCCCAGAATGTTGGTCCGAGTCTTAGATACTAGCTTTGGTGTTAGAAGGCTGGTGTTACTCTTAGAATGCTGGTCTAGGTCTTAGAGTGCTGGTCTTAGTCTTAGAATGCTGATCTTAATCTTAGAATGCTGATGTTAGTCTTGGAATGCTGGCCTTAGTCTTAGTATGCTGGTCATAGACTTGAAATGCTGGTGTTGGACTTCAAATGCTGGCCTTGGTTTTAGAATTTTGGTCTTAGCCTTAAAATGCTGGTCTTTGAATTCTGGTCTTTGAATGCTGGTCATAGGCTCAGAATGCTGATCTTGGTCTTAGAATGATGATTTTAGTCTTAAAATTTCTGCCCTTAGTCCCAGATTGCTGGTCTTCATCTCAGAATCCTGGTCTTGGTCTCAGAATGCTGGTCTTGGTTTTAGGAGGCTCTCTTGATCTTAGGATGCTTGTCTTGGTCTTAGAATACTGATCTTTGTCTTCAAGTCCTGGTCTTAGTTTCAGAATGCTGGTCTTGTTGTTAGAAGGCTGGTCTTGCTGTTAGAATTCTCTTCTTAGTCTCAGAAGGCTGGCCTTAGTCTCAGAATGCTGGTCTTTATTTCGGAATGCTGGTCTTAGTCTTAAAATGGTGGTACTTTTCTCCAGATGTTGGCCTTGTTCCCAGAATGCTGGTCTTAGTCTCAGAATGCAGGTCTTACACTCAGTATGGTAGTCTTTGTCTCAAAATGCTGGTCGGTCTCAGACTGTTGGTCTTAGTCTCAGAACGGTGGTCTTAGTCACAGAATGCTGTTTTTTTTGTGACAAGACGGGTTTTAGTCTTATAATACTGGACTTGGTGTTAGAATGCTGATCTTGGTCTTAGAATGCTGGACTTAGTCTCAGAATGCTGGTCTTAGTCTAAGAATGCTGGCATTCGTCTCAGAATGTCGGCTGGAGTCTTAGATACTAGTCTTGGTATTAGAAGGCTGGTGTTAGTCTCCGAATGCAGGTCTTGGTCGTAAAATGCTGGTTATAGCCTCAGAATGGTGGTCTTAGTCTTAGAATGCTAGTCTTGGTGTTAGAAGCCTCTTCTTAGTATTAGAATGCTTGTCTTAGCTTCAGAAGGCTGTTTTTAGTCTCCGAATGCTGGTTTTAGTCTCAGAATGGTGGTAGTTGTCTCAGAATGCTGATCTTGGTCTTAGAATGGTGGTATTTGTCTCAGACTGCTGATCTTGGTCTTAGAATGGTGGTATTTGTCTCAGAATGCTAGTCTTTATTTCAAAATGCTGGTCTTAGTCTTAGAATGCTGGTCTTACTCTCCGAATGGTAGTCTGTCTCAAAATGCTGGTCAGTCTCAGACTCCTGGTCTTCGTCACAGAATGGTGATCTTCTTCACAGAATGCTGGTCTTGGTGCTAGAATGCTGATCTTGGTCTTTGAATGATGATCTTGATCTTAGAATGCTGGTCTTCATCTCAGAATGGTAGTTTTTGTCTCTGAATGCTGGTCTGAGCCTTATATACTACTCTTGGTGTTAGAATGCTGGTCTTGGTTTTAGAAGTTTGATTTTACTCTCAGAATGCTGGCCTTAGTCTCAGAATGCTGGTTTCAGTCTCAGAATGTGGATCTTTGTATCAGAATGGTAGTCTTTGTCTCCAAATGCTGGTTTTAGTCTCAGAGTGGTGGTCTTAGTCACAGAATGCTAGTCTTGGTGTTAGAAGGTTGCTGTTAGCCTTAGAATGCTGGTCTAGTGTCAGAATGCTGGTCTTTGTGTTAGAAAGCTGGTCTTGGTCTTAGAATGATGATTTTGGTCTTAGAATGCTGGTCTAAGTTTCAGAATGATGGTTTTTGTCTCAGAATGCTGGTCTTGGTCAGAATGCTAGTTTTCGTCCCAGAATGTTGGTCCCAGTCTTAGATGCTAGCTTTGGTGTTAGAAGGCTGGTGTTACTCTTAGAATGCTGGTCTTGATCTTAGAATGCTGATCTTAGTCTTAGAATGGACTTGTTCCTTTTGGAGTCCTGCCCTGTTCTTCAGTGCAAAACCAAGTTGTGCCTGGAGGCCCTATGAGCAAAGCACGGGGGTGTCAGTGGGACGCTGGGTGCACGCTGCATCCCTGCTCAAATACAGCGTGTTCTGGGGCTGAATAGGGTCCAAGAGCTGCTCTGGCACCCTGCAGCTTTCTGAGGGTGTGAGAGGTTGGAGAAGGAATTTACTCCCTTGAGTTGGAACCCTTTGCCATCCAAATGGAGAAGGAGACTGCCCAGCAGTTCACCGCAGGGTTCGGGTATGACATAGACTCTTCCAAGTGTCACTTGGAAGTGACACTTCTGTTTCCAAGCCAACACATCAGGCCTGAAGCTTTCCCCGCACATGTACGCACGTGTATAAAAGTGTACACACCTGTACACAGGGGTGCGCACACAGGGCAACACTCAACGCACACGCACACACGCGTGCACAGACGTGTGGCAGATGCACACAGACTGCACAAACGTACTGAACGCACATGTACGGCACACGTACGGCACACGTTTCTTGCACACAGGTTTTCCTGCTGTAGATGTGCTGGTCTGTAACACGCCACAGGTGGGGCAGAGCGACCAGCTCCAATGGCAGCGGATTGTCCCATGTCACAGTGGGGACGGACGCTCAGAGGCCTGGCGGATGCAACTCCTGCGGCGGGGCCCCATTGTGAGGTGTGAGGTGTCCAGGCTATATCTAGCCAGCAGGGCCAGCACAGCCCCAGAGCCGCTGCTGGTCGCAGACGAGAGCTCCTGGTTTGGATCCCCAGCCTCGAGCCTTGTGCGCTACCGGTAGCGCTCCGACCGTACGTCGATATGGCCGTGGTGCTGCTGCTGCTGCTGCTGCTGCTGCTGGGCCTGGCCCCCGGGCTGGCCCGGCCCCTGGAGCCCTGCCCGGGGCCCTGCCACTGCCACAGGCGCCAGCTGGACTGCAGCGGCGTTGCCCTGGCCCGCGTGCCCCCGGCCACCCGCCAACGGCCCTTCTCTGTGCTGTGAGTGCTCCGCAGCTCCGGCACCGCCCCGGGACACCCCGAGAGCGGCTCCAGGGACACGCTGCGTGTGGGGGGCTGATGGGCGGCAGCGCTGGGGCAGCTGCAGGCCAGCCCTGCGGCCACCCCACAGCCCTGGGGCAGGGGAAGGGGTTGTGCTGGGGGTGACGCTGCCAATGGCTTCTCCACAGGGATTTCACTGGGAATGCGCTCGCCCTCATCTCCCCGCAGGCGTGGAAGGGATACCCGTGGACTGAGAAGCTGTGAGTATCCACCAGCGACAGACAAGGCACGGGGGTTCCGGGATCCCCATCCCTCCGCCGGGCTGCCCAGCCGAGGCTGTGACGAGCACCACACCAGTGCTTACACGTGCAGCCAAGGCCGAGCTGCTCCGCAAGGATGGGTGTGAATACCAAGAGCTGTTCCCTGGCGAGCAGTGCCCTGGGCTGTGTCCCTCCCGCCCCCCGGGGCCCTCTCTGGGACTGTGGAACCTGTGCTTGGGCTGCAGTCAGTGTCAGCAGCCCGGGAGCAAGCGCCTGCTCCTGCCATGAGTGTGATGAGCATTGGCAGGACCCAGAGAGGTGCTGCAGTGACGCTGCTGCAGGGTTCTTCCCCGCAGCTCCATTGCCCTGAGCCGCAGGTGCCACTGCTCGTGTCCGTCTGTCTCTTGCAGAGTCCTCCAGGACAACAGCCTGCAGGCAGTGAAGAGGCGCTCGCTGGAGGGGCTGCTCCTGCTGAAACACCTGTAGGTACCCCTCTGCCCATGGCGCTGGGCACAGCCTCCCCCTGTCCTGGCCCTGCTGCCCATCCCGCCCCAGGAAGGGCTTTATTCCTGCGCGGATCCCGGCTGCAGCCAGAGCAGAGCAGGGTCTTGCTGCAGGGGAGGGCTCCGCAGGGACGCACTGCACTCCCATTGCCCCACGTCCAAGCAGGAGGAGGCGGCTGCTGCCCTTTCCCTGCACAGACCCGCATGAGGCTGCCTCCTCCTGGGCAGACCTCGAGCGTTCGGCTCCTCTCAGCTCAGAGGCCCCACAGCTGCCTTGGAGTGAGCTCATGGTGCGGCTTCTCTCCATTGCCCATGGAGAGGAGCAGGCACTTCCCATGCACACACACAATGGGGCTGGGGACCCTGGCTGAGCCGGCCATGAAACGCTCCCCACAAAGCTTCCTCTCTCCTTGTTTGCTGCAGAACAAGCCCACGCAGCGAGTTCAGGCTGGGACAAGGAACCTTTTGGTTTCTAGAGCCAGGCCAGAGGACTCCTGCACACATCAGAGCAGGGCTGTGCAGGGAGGTGAAGTTTAGGAGCTAAGGGAAACAGCCCCATGTTGGTCACACAGGGAGTTGCAGCCTGTCCCTCAGGCCTCACACAAGAGGTGCTGTTGGGGTGTGCATAAAGAACCTGCTCTCTTATCAGAGAGGAAAGTCAGCCCTGAAATACCCCTCCTGAGATCAGAGCCGGGAGAACCTCTCTGAGCTGCAGCCACCCGGCTCAGGAGCGTGAGCTCCGGTTACACACCACTGCAAGTCAGTGCAGAGAGGAAATCCCATGTGAAATGAGAGCTGTGGCACGTCTATGTTGCCTGTGTCAGAGCACCTGAGAGGAACCAGCACAGCAAATGTCACCAGTGTTTTGTCTTCTCCTGTTAACAGGGATTTATCTTACAACAAAATCCAGTCGATCGAGGCGCGTGCTTTTGAGAACCTTCCTTTCCTGGAGACCATGTGAGTTATGGGAGTTTCTTCCTGCTGCGGTTGGTGAAGCCTGTTTGCATTTAGAACCTTCTGGTGCTGGAAAATGCTCCTGTTCTTTTTGGAACAAGGACTCCAATTTCTCCTGCTGAAGCAGCAGCCGAGCTCCGGAGCTCCAGGAGTGCCTGGTGGCCACAGCAGGACAGGGGCCATGGCTTGTGCAAACACAGCCAGAAGAGAATCCGAGTCTTGAGGCTTGCTGTGTCCTGGAGCAGGCGGAGATGCAGCCCACGTGCACTTCATCTCCTCTCCTGGACAGGTTAACAAACAGCAGGAGAGAAAATGGCAGCTTCCTCCCAGTTCCACCTTGGATGTGGCTGTTTCCTACAAATCAGTGCTGCTGCACTCCAGCTTCCTGTGGGTCAGACCCAAGTCATTTCTGTGGTCTCCTGTTTCCCCAGAAACCTGGAGGGAAATCTCATCACCGAGATCCGAAACGACACCTTCCGGGCATGGCACGGGATGCAGTTCCTCCAGACACTGTGAGTATTCCAAAGGCTAAGGGGAGCTCAGAGCTGTGGCACTTGTCCCTGTGTTCTGCTCACCTCTTACCCCAAATAGGCAGCAGCAGCAGCGCTGAATGACAACTCTGTCAGGCCACGGCTTTGCCTGCCTGAGTGCAGGAACAGAGACAAAGCTCATGGAGAGTGGGAATGTCAGAAAATAGGGAAAGTCCTGGTGGAGAGAAGCCACCAGAAGCTGTGAGCTGAGGAGGAAAGAAAGAGAGGTTGTGTTTTCCAGAAGCAGCACTTGTGGGCTTTTGCTCTCTGGGCTGGTGGCAGTCAGGACCTAATGTACGTTGTGAATCTGTCCATCAGCATCTGCGCCGGCCTGGAGCCTTCACCCCACGCCCTTTCTCTACACACGTAGCACGGAGCCCCTGCTGCCGCTCTCATCCTGGAACCCCCACTCACATAGGGTGTTGGTTCATTTCAGGGTCCTGAGCCATAACCCCCTGTCTGTTATCGAGGACACGTGGTTCTTCAAGCTGCCTTCAGTCACTCACCTGTAAGTACAGACTCCTTATTAACAGCTTACCATGGATCTTTCATTGTGTCTAGGGGGGCCCCGTGGTCAGGAAAGCAGAGATCCAGCAGCAAATCCCACCCTTGTCCAATCCTTCTCCTGCTGGAGGCAGAGGCAGAGCTAGGCCAAGGCTGAGCCGTTCTGGTGTGTCCCGGCTGCCAAGCCAGCAGGGAGCTGGGACACGGACTTGAACTTGTCTGCATCTGTCTCCCGTGGGATCCGCAGGGTCCCTCCAGGTTCAGACCCGTGGGTGGGAGCAGGGCACAGCAGGAAGAAGAGAGGGGTTTCCATCGTTTCTCCTGGATTAGGTAGCAGCGGATCCCCTGCGACCAGCACCGCAAGCAGCAGGGACTGGGCCTGTTCCGGAGCAGAGGCTGGTGCCGCCACCTCCAATGTAACGCGTGTCTTGAAACCCTTGCAGGGACCTGGGTGCCACACGAGTGACTCGGCAGACGCTGCTCATGCTGCTCCTGAGAACATCCCGCTTGGAAACACTGTGAGTGTGCAGGGGCCGGCTCCCACCTCCAGCAGATCCCAACTGCTGGGACAAGGGGTCTGCGTGGGGAACGAACCCACCACCACAAACTCTCCATTGGGACACTGGGGGGAAAGGGAAGTTTCCCGGAGCCGCAGCAGAGACCGAAGCAGACCCCTGACGCGTTTCTGTGCGCAGCCTGGGTTGGAGTCGCTGCCCTGGGTCGTGATGCTGAGTGTTTGTCCACAACCTCTGTTCTTTAGCAAGCTGTCCAACGACACGGCCTGCTGCCTCTGCCAGCACAAGCACAGCACCGAGACCCCGTGCAGGACCCTCAGCTTCGACTGCGCGAGCGTGTGCAGCACCAGTGCTCCCCGCTGCGGTAACTGCCCCACAGCCCTGCCCGGGCCCCCAGCTGTAGCGAGCCCTCTGAGCCTGTGTCTGGCAGAAAGCTTCTTGTCCCTGATGTGCTCTCGGTGTGTTACAGCTCCCCTGGCAGACACAACAGGGCTCCTAACGGGACCGGTGCCACCCAGGAAAGGGAACAGCAGCTCCGTGTTGAATCTCCAGCCTAAGGAGCCTTCAGCCCGGGAGCAGAGAATCGTCACGCTCGCGGTTGTCCTGAGCCGGAGCAGCCCCGATGCACCAGCACCTTCCCCTCAGCAGCTCTCGAGGCAGGAGGGCAATACTGCCAAGGAGCTGACGCTGATGCTGCAGAGCATTCAGCACAGGGGCTGGAGCAGCTCGATTGACACCAGGAGGTTCTATTATCTAGCAGAGGGGCTTGTGGCACAGCTGAAGAACAAGCTGTACAAGGCCATGAGCATCCTGACTGTGAAAAGCCCCAGTACAGCCCAGCCAGCACAGGGGGACAAGGGGCAGGAGGTGCCAGCAAGGGAGGGAGGAAGAGCCATAAGCTGGGAGCAACAGGAGCCTGCCTTAGGCTTGACCCGGGCAGAGTCCACCCTCTGGGAAGCAGTCCGGAGGATGAACCTCAGTGACATCCTCCCAGTCTCCAGCAACCAGAGAGCACCCACCCCTCCTGCAGCACAGCTCCCTACACAATACCCAGCAGAGGGCTCGTATATTGCCCGGTCTGGCGAGAGTCAGGATCCTTCCAACGCCATGGAGGAGACCACCACGACCGACAGGATGGAGGATGAGGATGGTGCAGAAGATGAGGAGGAAGCACCATCCCCGACACAGGACGCTGCTGGGACAGATGAGGAGCAGAAGCAGCAGGACAGTGATGGGATAGTGGGCGGTGAGGTTGTAGAAGAGGAGCCCGCAGCAGCAGAGGGTAGAGCAGAGCAGAGACGGAGCGCTATCCAGCATTTCTTCTATGCTCTGCTGGCTAACAACAGCCCCCCTGCTGCCAGCAGCGTGCCAGAGGACACGGCTACAGCAGAGCGTTCCTCTTGGGGCGGGAGCCCACCCACCTCCCCTGCAGGCACCACAACACACGAGCAGCACAAGGAGCAGAAACCCCTCGACTCAACAGTACCGGGCAGCTCCAGCAGCCCGGGCAGTGCGGCCACGCGAGGAGCCCTCTTTGACACCCTGCTCAGCCGCCACCTGCACTCGCTGGTGCCAGACCGAGCCCTGCGCAGGTTCATGGCACACGTGGCTCGAGCCCTGCGTGGGGACTGTGGCTTGCCCCAGCTCCAGCCGGCCTGCGCCAAGATGGTCTCGAGGACGGGGCTGCTCCTGAAGCTGCTGAGCGAGAAGCAGCGCAACCCAGAGCCCTCTGACCTCCTGGAGCAGTGTATGCGGGAGGAGGATGCCGGCACCTCTCTGCTCCATGCCCAGGTCCAGGCCAGGGAGATGGACATTGAATCTGCAGAGACGGTAGGAAACAGTGGGGCACGGCTGCGTGTGTGTGTCTGGGCAGTGGGGCATGGAAGGGGCCTCTCACCTGGCCTCACCTCGCTTCCCCTCCCATCCCCTTCCCTCCTCTCCTTTCCCTCTCCCTCCCCTTTCACCTCCCCCTTCCTCTTCCCCTCCCCCTCCTCTTCCCCCTCTACCTCTCGCCCTCCCTCTCCCTTCCCCTCTCCCTCTCCCTCTTCCCTTCGCCTCTCCCTCTTTCTCTCTTTCTCTCTCTCCCTCCTCCTCTCTCTCTCCCTCTCCCGGTCCCCCTCCTCTCTCCCTCTCTCTCTCCCTTTCCCTCTCCTCTCCACCCTGATATACTCTCCTTATCTCCCAGGAGATGGCCAACCGCACCTCTGGCCACAACCGCCTGCTGGTGCTTTCGCTGATCACCTTCTTCACCCTCATCGCATCTATTGCTCTCCTGGCGCTGTGCTGCTTCAAGGTGAGCCAAGGACTTGTTTGGCGGAGCACTGCCAGCCAAGCCCCGGCCCTGGAGCACACAGGGGCAGCGGGTGCTCCCACAGTGCTCATGGGCACCTGGTGCTGCTGCGGATGCCTGTGGATGTGCTGCCCTGGCTCCTGCCAGGGTCTGTCCCCAGCTCTGCTCTGCAGCTTCCCAGCAGCTCCTTCCTTGAGGGGGGCTGCGGCTCCCTCTCATCACCTCCTCTGCCATCAGCCCTTCCCGGGCTCTATCCCACAATCCCTCACCCCAAGCATCCCCTCCCCAGCTCCTGTCCTGGCCTTGCTCTGCTGCAGCACCCGCTGCTTCCAGCCGTGCAGCAATGCACCTGCTCCCTGCCCTCAGCCAATACCCAGCCCTTCCGCATGGTGCAATGGCTCCGGTGGGTCGGGGCTGTGCCCGGGCACAGGGGAGGGGCAAATGGTTCCTGCGGACTTTGAACCTCCATTTGGAGCCCTTGTCCTCCAAAGAGACAAAGGAGCTTTCATGTCTTTAGAAGGCATCGTGTGTGTTGCAGGCGGCAGTGGAACGGGTGGTGGGTGGGGGACCCTGCAGAGCTCTGTGCAGAGGAGAAAGGCAGACATCAACAAGGCTGAGATGAGGAGAGCTCTGGGTCATTGCAGAGGCAGGGAGCAGCAGGGAGCCGGGCAGGGAGGCATGGGGGGCTCTTCCTAAAGGCATGGCTGCTGGAACAGCCTTGCACGTGTGTAGAAGGGGCTGGGCTGGAGGAAAAACCTTCCAGCTCCCCCGTGCTGCAGTGCTCCATGAGGAAACCCCTGCGTTCTGAGTCACTGTCTCTCCGTCACCAGATCCGCGCCAAGAAACGTGCCGAGAATTCCAAAGGAAGCAGCAGAGGGTGCCTGAAGCGGTAACTCCTGCCCTGCCCCAACAGGCTCTGCTCCGGCAGCGCCCAATCCTGCCCAGAGCCCCCCCAACTCCTCCAGCACCAGAGGAGTTCATCCTTCGCTTCTCTTCCTTCTCCTCCCACTTCTTTCCAGGTGCTTTCAGAAGCTGCGGCCCAAGCGGTGGAGCAGGAACAAGGACACGGACAGGGATGAGGATGAGGTAAGGAAAAAAGCAGACGCCAGCTCTGCCCCTCTGCCCGCTCCCTGCCCTGTGCCTACTTCTCACCTCTCCAATCCCTGGAGCTCTGTGTAGAGGAGAAAGGCAGACATCAACAAGGCTGAGATGAGGAGAGCTCTGGGTCATTCCAGAAGCAGGGAGCAGCGGGGAGCTGGGCAGGGATGCATGGGGGGCTCTCCCTAAAGTCGAAGCTGTGGGCACAGCCTTGCATGTGTGTAGAAGGGGCTGGGCTGGAGGAAAAACCTTCTTGTTCCCCCATGCTGCAGAATTCCATGTGGAAATCTCCATGTTCCAAGTCTCTGTCTCTCCATCAGCAGGTCTGCACCAAGAAACGTGCCGAGGATTCCCAAGGCAGCATCGAATGGTGCCTGAAGCGGTAACTCCTGCCTGGCCCTGCCCTACACTTCCCCACCATGCTCTGCTCCAGGCGCACCCAGCCCAGCCCAGAGCAACCCCCTATTCCTCCAGCACTGGAGGAGTTCATCCTTTGCTTCTCTTCCATCTCTTCCCACTTCTTTCCAGGTGCTTTCAGAACCCACAGCCCAAATGCTGGAGCAGGAGCAAGAACACGGACAGGGAGAAGAAGGTAAGGGCAGGAGCAGGCGCCAGCGCTGCCCCTCTACCCTCTCCCTGCCCCATGCCTGCTTCTCACCTCTCCAATCCCTTCCCCGCAGCAGGCAGCCCTGGCTCAGCCCAGCTCTGGTGAGGAGTCAGACTTGAACGAGGTGCTCACTGACCAAAGGTAAGTGTGATGGCGGCGATGCCGGCCCTGCGTTCAGATCATGCAGGTCCAACCCCCTCTCCAATGGCTGTTATGTCATTGCTCTTACGTCCTTGCTGTCCCTTCAGTGATGCCCGATCCGAGTCAAACTTCTCCATTGAAGACGCATCATCCGGGAATGAGCCGAATTTCTTTGTCTTCGGATTGACTCAGCCCTGGCCCAATAGTCCCTCTCCATGAAGGATGCTGCAGGCCCCTCGCTGCTTGTGACCCCCTACAGCGAACATCGTGGACTTCAACAAGGCCAAGTGCTCCAGCCTTGAGAAGAGAAGGCTCCAGAGAGACCTTAGAGCCGCTCCCAGTGCCTGAAGAGATCTGGAGAGGGACTTTATACAGGGGCCTCTGGTGATAGGAGAAGGGGGAGCAGTTTAAACATGACTCGTTTTAAGCTGAGTTTAGCTTTGACTTTAGTTTTAGGTTCAACTTATTATCACATCACAGACTTGCAACACACTGTTCTCTAAGTGAGGCTAAAAGTATTTGAACCCCATGTTTTCCAAACACTTGCTTTTCTTTATGCACAAAGAAGTTATGGATGACAGCCTTTTATTAATATTACCTTAGCTGTGTGGATATATAATAACTCAGTCTCTCGTATAGTTGCTTTCCACCCCATATTAATGGTTTCTCGATTCATGACTTTCCCCACCATATTTTGTAAGAAACTGTCACTTCTCTATTTCCTTTTACACACGAATCAGTCTGGTCTATCACAATACAAAGGGGGAGGAAGGAAAAGGGGAAGGCCCCGTGGGGATTATGGGGTGTTGTGGCCCCCTCCCATCGTGGTGGTGTTGGCGTGAGCTGTGCGTGTCTGTGATTAAACTGTGACAGAGAGAACCCCCCCGTTACTGACCCCCCAGCAACCAAATGGGACCTGGGTACCCAAAAATGGGACCGGGGTACCCCAAAATGGTTCCCCCGCGCCCAAACGCGGGTGCCCCCCCCCCCCCCCCCCCCAACCCGTGCCCAGGGGCGGCTGCTCCATGAGGAGAGGTCCCGCTGCGCCCCTCCAGGGCTGCTCGGTGCGCATGCGCCGGAGCCCGGACTACAACTCCCAGCGTGCCCTGCGCGGGGGAGCCGCGCGCTGATTGGCTGAGCCGGGGGCAGGACCGGAGCTGGCGGCGGAGCGGGAGCGGGGCCATGGTGAGGGCCGGGAGCGGGGCTGGGGCTGTGCGGCCCCCGAGGCTCGGGGCAGCGGGGCCGGGCGCTCCCGCGGTGCTCCCCGACCTGCTCGAGGTGGCGGAGCACGGCCCACACCTCCTGCACCGGGCGGGCGAGCGGCTCGGGGCTGTCGGAGCCCTCGGCCCTGTCGGCGTCTCCGGTCCAGGGCCGCATGGGGGGGCATGGGGGCATGGGGACACAGGGATCAGAGCTGAGCTGAAGCAGTGACAGTGAGGTGTGAGGGAAGGAGCAGCTTGGGGCTGTTCGGTCAGCAAAAAGGGATGAGGGAGGGCGGGGTCTGTAAAGAAATAAGAGATGGGTCAGGAAAGAAACGAGTGAGGCGCAACTACATTTTAAGGCTTTACAGAAATCCATATGTTTCCAAGCACTGGACTCTGAACTTTGATTTCGGTGTCATTTAATCAATGTCCCATTTAATTTTTCTATTTAATCAATAGGAAATCAGCTGCTCGTGACTTAGCAAGCCAGTGGTAACTGAGGCCTAGGAATTATTCCAGTCAGGCTTCAATTCCCTGAACTTCAAATGTTTCTTTATCAGAAGTTCAGGACAAGTTTCCGTCCCTTTGGCTGCACCAGCTCCATTCCAGATGCCCCAACAGGCCTCACTTGAGCAAAGTTCCATTCCGAGAAAGAGGGCAGGTTCCCTCTTGACCCTGTTTCATTTCTAACCCTACAACATGAAAGCACGTAAGGAAGCTTGCTCAGAGCAGCCAGGGCCATGGGCAGAGGGGAATAATCTGTGTTAGGGCAGGCAAAAGCCCTTCAGGAAACAGGCCAAGTTGATCTTCCCAGCCCCAGTCCCAGAGGGGCACCACTCGTTACTGGTCTCCAGCTGGACACTGAGCCATTGACCACAACTCTTTGCGTGCGGCCAGCCAGCCGGTTCTTTATCCGCTGAGTGGTCCGCCTATCAAATTGATGTCTCTCCAACTTACAGACGAATATATTGTGTGGGACAGTGTGGAATGCTTTGCACAACTCCAGGTAGATGACATCAACTGCTTTGCCCCTGTCCATCAGTTCCGTAGCCCCATCGTAGAAGGCCACCAAATTGGTCAGGCAGGATTTCCCCTTAGTGAAGCCATGCTGGCTGTCACCAAGCACCTTGTTGTTTTTCATGTGCCTCAGCATGCCTTCCAGGAGAATCTGCTCCAAGATTTTGCCAGGCACAGAGGTGAGGCTGACTGCTCTGTAGTTCCCCGGCTCATCCATTTTCCCCTTCTTGCAAATGGGGGTTATATTTCCCTTTTTCCAGTCGTCGGGAACTTCTCCTGACTGCCATGGTTTTTCAAATATGATGGACAGTGGCTTAGCAACTTCCTTTGCCAGCTCCTTCAGGACCCGCAGATGGATTTCATCAGGTCCCATGGACTTGTGTAAGTTCAGGTCCCAACGATGGTCTCGAACCAGATCCTCTCCTACAGTGGGCCCAGGGTCTTCATTCTCACTGTCCGTGTGTCTGCCTTCCAAGACTTGAGTGGTGTGGTCAGAGCATTTGCCGGTGAAGACTGAGGCAAAGAAGTCGTTAAGAACCTCAGCCTTCTCCAAATCCAGGCTAGCCAGTTCTCCTGAGAGCGTCTGGAGGGGGCCCACGTTGTCCCTAGTCTGTCTTTTATTTGCAATGTACCTATAGAATCCCTTCCTGTTATCCTTAACATCCCTAGCCAAGTTTAATTCTAAGTGGGCCTTAGCTTTCCTAACCTGGTCCTCAGCTTCCCGGACAACATCCCTGTATTCTTCCCAGGCCGCCTGTCCTTGCTTCCACCTTTTATAAACCTCTTTTTTCCTTCGAATTTTCCTCAGCAGCTCCTTATCCATCCAAGGAGGTCTCCTGGCCCTCCTGCAGCACTTCCTTCTAGTAGGGATGTATCGCTCCTGAGCTTGCAGCAGGTGATCCTTGAATATCAACCAACAGTCTTGGGCCTCCCTGCCCTCTAGGGCTATATCCCATGGAACCTTACTGAGCAGGTTCCTGAAGAGGCCAAAGTCTGCTCTCTTGAAGTCCAGGGCAGTGAGCTTGCTGCACGCTCTTCTCACTGTCCTGAGGATCTCGAATTCGACTGTCTCATGATCGCTGCAATCAAGGCTGCTCTGGAGCATCACGTTTCCAACCAGCCCTTCCCTGTTGGTGAGGACGAGGTCAAGCATGGCACCTCTCCTTGTCGGCTCCTCTACTACTTGCAGAAGGTAGTTGTCTTCCACATAATCGAGGAACTTCCTGGATTGCTTGTGCCGGGCCGTACCATCCCTCCAACAGATATCAGGGTGGTTGAAGTGCCCCATGAGAACAAGGGCCTGCGAACGTAGGCTGTTCCTATCTGTCTATAGAGCACTTCATCCACCGAGTCCTCTTGGTCAGGGAGTCCGTAACAGATCCTCACAATAATGTCTCCTATCGCTGTTCTCCCTTTAACCCTGACCCACAAACTCTCTGTGGACTGCTCACCTGTCCCCAGACAAAATGCTGGTCTTAGTCTTAGAATGCTGGTCTTCCTGTAAGAATCCTGGTCTTGGTCTCAGAATGCTGGTCTTGGTGTCAGGAGGCTCTCTTGGTCTTCGAATGCTTGTCTTGCTCTTAGAATACTGACCTAACTCTTAATGTGCTGGTCTTAGTCTTCGAATGCTGGTCTTGTTGTTAGAATGCTGGTCTTGCTCTTAGAATTCCTGTCTTTGTCTCAGACTGCTGGTCATAGTCACAGAATGCTGGACTTTCTCTCAGAATGCTGGTTTTACTCTCAGACTGCTGGTCTTAGTCTCAGTACAGTAATCTTTGTCTCAGACTGCTGGTCTCAGTCACAGAATGCTGGACTTTCTCTCAGAATGCTGGTTTTACTCTCAGACTGCTGGTCTTAGTCTCAGTACAGTAATCTTTGTCTCAGACTGCTGGTCTCAGTCACAGAATGCTGGTTTTTCTATAACAAGATGGATTTTAGGCTTAGAATACTGGTGTTGGTGTTAGAATGCTGATCTTGGTCTTAGAATGCTGGTCTTAGTCACAGAATGCTGGTTTTTCTCTTACAAGATGGATTTTAGGCTTAGAATGCTGATCTTGGTCTTAGGATAATGAACTTGGTCTTAGAATCCTGGTCTTCATCTCAGAATGCTGGTCTTAATCTCAGAATGCTGGTCTTAGTCTAAGAATGCTGGCTTTAGTCTCAGAATGTTGGTTGAAGTCTTAAACACTAGTCTTGGTATTAGAAGCCTGGTGTTAGTCTCCGAATGCTGGTCTTGGTCTTAGAATGCTGGTCTTAGTCTTAGAATGCTGATCTTTGACTCAGAATGCTAGTCTTTGTTTCAAAATGCTGGTCTTAGTCTTAGAATAATGGTGTTACTGTCAGTATGGTAGGCTGTCTCAAAATACTGGTCAGTCTCAGACTGCTGGTCTTAGTCGCAGAGTTGTGATCTTCATCACATAATGCTGGAAATGGTGCTAGAATGCTGATCTTGGTCTTAGAATGCTGGTTTTATGCTCAGAATGGTGGTCTTAGTCTTAGAATGCTGGTTTTATGCTCAGAATGGTGGTCTTAGTCTTAGAATGCTGGTTTTATGCTCAGAATGGTGGTCTTAGTCTTAGAATGCTGGTTTTATGCTCAGAATGATGGTCTTAGTCTTAGAATGCTAGTCTTGGTTTTAGAAGACAAATTGGAGTCTTAGAATCCTGGTCTTCGTGTTTGAATGCTGATCGTGGTATTAGAATGATGATCTTAATCTTAGAATGATGATCTTTGTCTCAGAATGGTAGTTTTTGTCTCAGAATGCTGGCCTGAGCCTTATATACTGGTCTTGGTGTTAGAAGGCTGGTCTTGGTGTTCGAATGCTGGTCTTTGTCTTAGAATGCTAGCCTCGGTGTTAGAAGGTTGATGTCAGCGTCAGAATTCTTGTCTTAGACTCAGAATGCTGGTCTTAGTCTCAAAATGCTGGACAGTGTCAGAATGCTGGTCTTACTGGCTGTATGGTAGTCTTTGTCCAAAAACGCTGGTCATTCTCCAAATGCTGGTTTTAGTCTCAGAATGGTGGTCTTAGTCGCAGAATGCTAGTCTTGGTGTTAGAAGGTTGATGTTAGCCTTAGAATGCTGGTCTAGTGTCAGAATGCTGGTCTTTGTGTTAGAAGGCTGATCTTGGTCTTCGAATGATGATTTTTGTCTTAGAATGCTGGTCTTAGTTTCAGAATAGTGGTTTTAGCCTCAGAATGTTGTTTCGAGTCTTAGATACTAGTTTTGGTGTTAGAAGGCTGGTGTTAGGCTCAGAATGGTGGTCTTGCTCTTACAGTGTTTTTCTTAGTCTTTGAATGCTGATCTTAGTTTTGGAAAGCTGGTGATAGTCTTGGAATGCTGTCTTGGTCTTAGAAGGCTGGTCTTGGTCTTCGAATGCTGGTCTTAGTCTTAGAATTCTAGTCTGAGTCTTAGAAAGCTGATCTTAGTCTTGCAAAGGTGGTCTCAGTCTTGGAATGCTGGTCTTGGACTTAAATGCTGGTCTTGGGTTTAGAATTCTGGTCTTAGTCTTAGAATACTGGTCCTAGTCCCAGAATGCGGACCTTTGTATCAGAATGGTAGTCTTGGTCTCAAAATGCTGGTCAGCCTCCGAATGCTGGTTTTAGTCTCAGAATGGTGGTCTTAGTCACAGAATGCTAGTCTTGGTGTTAGAAGGTTGATGTTAGCCTTAGAATGCAGGTCTTAGTGTCAGAATGCTGGTCTTTGTGTTAGAAAGCTGATCTTGGTCTTAGAATTATGATTTTAGTCTTAAAATTTCTGCCCTTAGTCCCAGGTTGCTGGTCTTCATCTCAGAATCCTGGTCTTGGTCTCAGAATGCTGGTCTTGGTGTTAGGAGGCTCTCTTGGTCTTAGGTTGCTTGTCTTGGTCTTAGAATTCTGATCTTTGTCTTCAAGTCCTGGTCTTAGTTTCAGAATGCTGGTCTTGTTAGAAGGCTGGTCTTGCTGTTAGAATTCTCTTCTTAGTCTCAGAAGGCTGGCCTTAGTCTCAGAATGCTGGTCTTTATTTCGGAATGCTGGTCTTAGTCTTAAAATGGTGGTACTTTTCTCCAAATGTTGGCCTTGTTCCCAGAATGCTGGTCTTAGTCTCAGAATGCAGGTCTTACACTCAGTATGGTAGTCTTTGTCTCAAAATGCTGGTCAGTCTCAAACTGCTGGTCTTAGTCTCAGAATGGTGGTCTTAGTTAGAGAATGCTGGGGTTTTTTTGTGACAAGACGGATTTTAGTCTTAGAGTACTGGTCTTGGTGTTAGAATGCTGATCTTGGTCTTAGAATGATGACCTTGATCTTAGAATGCTGGACTTAGTCTCAGAATGTCGGTTGGAATCTTAGATACTAGTCTTGGTATTAGAAGGCTGGTGTTAGTCTCCGAATGCTGGTCTTGGTCATAAAATGCTGGTTTTAGCCTCAGAATGGTGGTCTCAGTCTTAGAATGCTAGTCTTGGTGTTAGAAGCCTCTTCTTAGTATTAGAATGCTTGTCTTAGTTTCAGAAGGCTGTTTTTAGTCTCCGAATGCTGGTTTTAGTATCAGATTTGTGGTCTTAGTCTCAGAATGCTGGTCTTAGTCGCAGACTGCTGGTCTTCGTCGCAGAATGCTGGTCTTGGTGTTAGAATGCTGATCTTGGTCTTAGAATGCTCATTCTAGTTATAAAATACTGGTCTTAGTCTCAGAATGCTCATTTTAGTCTCAGAATAGTGTTCTCTTCTCTTAGAATGCTGTTCTTGGTGTTAGAAGTCTCTTCTTAGACACAGAATGCTGGTCTTAGTTTCAGAATGCTGGGTTTAGTCTCAGTGCTGGTCATGATCTCAGAATGCTGGTTTTCATCTCAGAATAGTGGTCTTGGTGTTAGAAGACGGATTGGAATCTCAGAATGCTGGTCTTGGTGCTAGAATGCTGATCTTGGTCTTCGAATGATGATCTTGATCTTAGAATGCTGGTCTTCGTCTCAGAATGGTAGTTTTTGTCTCAGAATGCTGGTCAGAGCCTTATATACTAGTCTTGGTGTTAGATTGCTGATCTTAGTCTTCGAATGCTGGTCTTGCTCTCAGAATGGTAGTCTGTCTCAAAATGCTGGTTATTCTCGAGCTGCTGGTCTTAGTCGCAGAAAGGTGATCTTCGGTGCCGAATGTTGGTCTTGGTGTTGGAATGCTGATCTTGGTCTTAGATTGCTCATCCGAGTTTCAAAATACTGGTCTTAGTCTCAGAATGCTGGTTTTAGACTCAGAATGCTGGTCTTAGTTTCAGAATTCTCGTTTTAGTCCCAGAATGTTGGTCCTAGTCTTAGATACTAGTTTTGGTGTTAGAAGGCTGGTGTTAGTCTTAGAATACTTGTCTTTGTCTTAGAATGCTGATATTCGTCTGAGAGTGCTGGTCATAATCTTGGAATGCTGGTCTTGGTTTACGAATTTTGGTTTTAGTCTTTGAATGCTGCTCTTAGAATGCTGATCTTAGACTTAGAATGTTGGTCTAACACTTAGAATACTGATCATAGTCTTAGAAGTCTGATCTCAGTCTTGCAATGGTGGACTTAGTATTGGTATGCTGGTCTTGGTCTTAAAATTCTATACTTGGTTTTAGCATTTTGGTCTTAGCCTTAGAATGATGGTCTTTGACTGCTGGTCGTAGGCTCAGAATGCTGATCTTGGTCTTAGAATGATGATTTTGGTCTTAGAATGCTGGTCTTAGTCCCAGAATGCTGGTCTTCGTCTCAGAATCCTTTTCTTGGTCTCACAATAGTGGTCATAGTGTTAGAAGGTTGACGTTAGCCTTAGAATGCTGGTCTTAGTCACAGATTGCAGGTCTTAGTCACAGAATGCTGGTCTTAGTGTTAGAAAGCTGATCGTGGTCTTAGAATGATGATTTTGGTCATCGAATTCTGGTCTTAGTTCCAGAATGCTGTTTTTAGCCTCAGAATGTTGTTCCGAAAGATAGATACTAGTTTTGGTGTTAGAATGCCGGTGTTGGTCTTTGAATCATGATCTTGGTGTTAGAATGCTGGTCTTAGTTTCAGAATGCTGGTCTTCGTCTCTGAATGCTAGCTTTAGTATCAGAATATTGGTTGGAGTCTTTGATACTAGTCTTGGTGTAAGAAGCCTGGTGTTAGTCTTAGAATGCTGGTCTTGGTTGTAGAATACTGGTCTTAGTCTTAGAATTCTAGTCTTAGTGTCAGAATGCTGGTTTTAGCCTCAGAATGGTGGTCTTAGTCTTAGAGTGCTAGTCTTGGTGTTAGAAGTCTCTTCTTAGTCTTAGAATGCTGGTCTTAGTTTCAGAATGCTGGTTTTAGTCTCAAAATGCTGGTTTTAGTCTCAGCATGGTCCGGACATCATGATTACCTGGAAATGATGAGCAGTCAGGAACGGGACTATTGGGGGAAATATTACTAAGGAAGAAGCCTCCGTTTTACGGATGTTTTCAGTCCTTCTTAAGAAGAAGGGAGCAGCCTTTAAAGAGACAGACTCAAAGTTAATGTCGAAATGGTTGCAGACACATTACCCAGAGATTAATGAGTCCACTGTATTTGAGGTCTCTTTGTGGGATGGTGCAGGAGTTAAATTGTGGGACGCAGCCACAAAAGGCAATGACGGTGCAAAAAATTTGTTAGTCATTTGGATAACTATTTTAGGAACGCTAAAGTCAAAAAATGAGATAGTGGAGCCCAGTGCCCCCCCTCACCCCCACAGCACCCCCCCCTCCCCCTCCCAGAACCTCCTCTGGTCCAAGAGTAGCATCATTACTGTATCATTTCCAAGCGGGATAAAACAGTAGAAATGTAAAAATTTTAATTCTTGTATTGATAGTTTCCTTTGTATTATGCTTGTTGTTCCCTGTCTGTTAAATTGTCTGCAACGTACGTTGGATAATATGTTAAAGAAAGTTATGTTTTTCGAAAAACAAAAAGGGGGAGATGTGGGAGCAGAGGACATTGATGTGGAGGATTTTGAGGTAGTCCAGCTGTTGGGAGAGCTTTGAGATAGCAGAGGAATGTTGCTGGGAGAGCTCTGAGATTGTAGAGGAATGTTGCAGGGGGAGGTTGGCAAGATAAGAAGGAAGAAAGAAGCAAGGAACCAATATCCAATGAGACGACAACAGCGAAAAGCAGGCATCCACTCAAGGCAACCAGTGATCAAGATATTAACCAATGAAGAAGTGACAATACCAACGTGGATAGCGATAGCTAGCCAGTTGTATTAGCCACTTATACACATGGACATTTTGTATAACCTGTATTAACCATGGATTTTCGAAAAGTAAAGGATTTTGTTTGTAACCAGAAACGGGGTCCGTGCATTACAGCTCCACAGACAGTATCGTGGTTTAAGCCTGGCTGTAAATCAGCCACACCATTTGCTCTCTCACTCCCCAACCCTTTCTCCTCCTCCCACTCCAGGAGGGACAGGGAGGAGTATCGAGAGAATGTAATTACCATGGGTTGAGAAAAGAACAGTCCAGTAACTAAGGTTTAACACAAACCACTGCTGCTACCACCAATAATAATAATGATAAGGGAAATAATAAGGGAAGAGAATACAACCACTCACCACCCGCTGGCCAGTACCCGCCCCGACTGAGCAGTGATCCAACCTTCCCGTTTGACTGCCCCCGGTTTATATAGTGGGCATGACATGCTGTTGTATGGAATGCCTCTTTGGTCAGTTTGGGCCAGGTGTCGTGTCTCTGCTTCCTCCTGGCTTCCCCTCCTCCCTGGCAGAGCACGAAGCTCAGAAAGTCCTTGGTCAGACTAAACATTCTAAGCAGCAGCTAAAAACATCAGTGTTACCAGTGCTGTTCCCAGGCTGAAAGTCAAAACCACAGCATTGCGCCAGCTACTAAGAAGGAGAAAAATGACTGCTACTGCTGAACCCAGGACAGACAGGAAAGGTGGAAAAACAAGCCTTGGGGGGATGGCCCATGACGTTGTTGTGGAGGGAGTCTCAGTTGAAGCCAGACGATGTGGGGGTTGTGAGAGAGCCTGAGACGGCGGGGTAAAGCTGTCGCAGTCTGGACATCGTGTGCTCAGGATTGTGATTGGACTCGTTACCTGGAGTGTTTTACAGGGGCCAATAAGACTGAACATGGCATGCTTGTGCAGGTTGGGAAAGTACTGAACAAGGGGATAAAAGGGCTTGTTTGTAAAAGTTGGATTTGAGTCTCCTTATCACCTTGAGTCCGTGTCGTGATACGCCACAAATGGCGCCCTCCACGTGGGGCTCAAAAAGCAGCTAGTCGTCAGTCTGGTGGCGTGACTCAGCCGAACTACATGCTGAAAGGAAGCAAGGGTGTATGCTGAAAGGAAGCGAATTCAAACCGTGCTGGTTGCCTCTTACACGATGGGGGTAAGCGGCTGAGAACTATGGGGACTGCCTTAAAAAAGAGCAAAGAAATGTTCTAGAAGTTTTTGCTATAATTCTTAAGCATAGGGGAAAAATAGTTGATGAGGAACAATTGAAAGGTATCCTCCTCTGGGCATCAAAAGGCGATCCGTCTATTAATACTACTGATATTTATACCCCGGAGATTTGAGAGAAAATTGGTATTAATTTGTGGGACTGTGCTACAAAAAGTGATAAAGTTGCCGCCACTTTATTGAGCCCGTGGTGAGTTATTTCTGAAGCCTTGAAGTTCATGTCGACTCACAAGCACAGGGGCAGAAGTGTCACCTTCGGCTCAGTTACCATCGCCCTCGTTGTCGGACTCTGCCGTGAGATCAAACAATCGGTCTGCTGGTATTGCCCCTGGGGTTCTGCCACCTGATAATTCTGGTGCTGACCTGGATAGTCTTTCTGACCCAGGGCTCATTGATCTGGAAAAGGAGCCTGATTTATATCCCCCAGATCCTTCTGACAAATGGGCAGCTGTAAAGGGAGAAGCAAGATGGGTGGGGGTTGCAGATGTATTGTGTGCTTTCCTGGTGGTGTACGTGTGGGATCAAGACCCGCGGTGGGAAGGTCTCTCGTGTGCTCTTATCAAAGATATCAGGCGAACGGTGACGGACCATGGACTCGGGGCCCCATATACAACTCATTTGATACAGTCTCTCTGTGATACTCATGTATTTATCCCAAACGATCTCAAAACATTGTTTCATTTGATAATGATGGGCATGCAATACACTATGTGGGAGTCGAAAATGAGGCAGCTCGCAGGTGCCTAGGATGCTGAAAGTTTAGCGTTGGGAGCGCGTGACCCACTGCGAGCAGTTACTGCCGATGTATTACTGGGTCAAGCTGATTTTGGCACCAGTGCTGCGCAAGCTAGGATTTGCCAGGCAGGCTTGCAGCAAGTTAAGCAATTGGCACTTCGGGCTTTGAAACCTGTCCGTGAAGCTGGCAAACAGAGGCAGCCTTTTGTCCAAATCAAACGAGAGACAAACGAGCCGCTTATGAAATTTTTAGACTGACTTAATGAGTCTCTGGATAAACAGATCGATAATGAGAAAGCACGTGAATATATTTTCAAACTACTTGCTATTGAGGATGCTGACCCTGACTGTCAGAAAGTTTTGCGGCCTTTATGAGATCTGAGTATAGATGGTATGTTAAATGCCTGTATGAATGGCGAGTGTAGACAACACGATCTGTCTCTGATTGAGGAAGCATTTGTGGCATTGTTGGTTAAGTCACAGCAGTGCTTTTCGTGAAGGGACTGTCCGAAAGTAAAAGCAAATAACAGAAGGGGAACACCTGGAATCTGCTCGTGCTGTCGTAAAGGGCATCATTATGCAAATCAGGGCCGATCAAAATTTGACGGGGATGGCCAGCCTTTAACTTCACCGGGAAACCCGAAGGGGAGCGCAGTGAGGGGCCGTGCCATGACAACAAATCACCCCTCCAAAGGGTCCCCTTGCGGAGCTGCTGCAGTTTGCGCACCAGCACAAGCGGCAGCACTGGAGCGGACCTGGACACCTCAGGAGAAACAATAATTCAAGATACATCAGTTGTGCTTATTCCAACAGGCACATATGGCCCACTCGGGCACGGAAGGGCAACACTGTTAATTGGACGAACCTCTACAACCATAAGGGGCCTTTTTGTGCTGCCAGGACTCTAAAACTAGGCAGCGAGTTCAGGCTGGGGCAAGGAACCTTTTGGTTTCTAGAGCCAGGCCAGAGGGCTCCTGTGCACGTCAGAGCAGGGCTGTGCAGGGAGGCGATGTTGAGGAGGTAAGGGAAACAGCCCCTGGAGAGGAGGAGCCCAATGGTTCCTGCAGACTTTGAACTTCCATTTGGGGCCCTTGTCCTCCAAAGAGACAAAGGAGCTTCCATGTCTTTAGAAGGCATCGTGCCTGTTGCAGGCGGCAGTGAAAGGGGTGGTGGGTGGGGGACCCTGCAGAGCTCTGTGAAGAGGAGAAAGGCAGACATCAACAAGGCTGAGATGAGGAGAGCTCTAGGTCATTGCAGAGGCAGGGAGCAGCAGGGAGCCGGGCAGGGAGGCATGGGGGGCTCTCCCTAAAGTTGTAGCTGCGGGCACAGCCTTGCATGTGTGTAGAAGGGGCTGGGCTGGAGGAAAAAGCTTCTTGTTCCCCCATGCTGCAGAATACCATGAGGAAACCCGTGTTCTGAGTCTCTGACTCTCTGTGTACCAGGTTTGCGCCAAGAAACGTGCTGAGGATTCCCAAGGCAGCATCAAATGGTGCCTGAAGCAGTAACTCCTGCCTGGCCCTGCCCTGCACTTCCCCACCATGCTCTACTCCAGGCGCACCCAGCCCAGAGCGCCCCCCTACTCCTCCAGCACTGGAGGAGATCATCCTTTGCTTCTCCTCCCACTTCTTTCCAGGTGCTTTCAGAACCTGCGGCCCAAGTGGTGGAACAGGAGCAAGGACACGGACAGGGAGAAGAAGGTAAGGGCAGGAGCAGGCGCCAGCGCTGCCCCTCTACCCTCTCCCTGCCCCATGCCTGCTTCTCACCTCTCTGATCCCTGCCCCGCAGCAGGCAGCCCTGGCTCACCCCAGCTCTGGTGAGGAGTCAGACTTGAACAAGGTGCTCACTGACCAAAGGTAAGTGTGATGGCGGCAATGCCGGCCCTGCGTTCAGATCATGCAGTTCCAACCCCCTCCCCAATGGCTGTTATGTCATTGCTCTTACGTCCTTGCTGTCCCTTCAGTGATGCCAGATCCGAGTCAAACTTCTCCATTGAAGACGCATCATCTGGGAACGAGCCGATTTCCCTTGCCTTCGGAGTGCACTCAGCCCTGGCCCAATGGTCCCTCTCCATGAAGGATGCTGCAGGCCCCTCGCTGTTTGTGACACCCTACCGCAAACATCGTGGACTTCAACAGGGCCAAGTGCTCCAGCCTTGAGAAGAGAAGGCTCCAGAGAGACCTTAGAGCCGCTCCCAGTGCCTGAAGTGATCTGGAGAGGGACTTTTGACAGGGGCCACTGGTGATAGGAGAAGGGGGAGCAGTTAAAACATGATTTGTTTTAACCTGAGTTTAGCCCTGACAGTAGGTTTAGTTCATCTTTAGGTTTAGATTAGACATGAAGAAGAGTTGACATTAGGTTTAGATTAGACATTAGCTTTAGGTTGGACAAGATTCAATATTAGGTTTGGATTAGACCCGAAGAAGATTCAACCTCAGGTTTAGGTTCGACTTTAGGTTCACATTAGGCAGAAGAAGACTCAGCTTTAGGTTTAGATTAGACATTAGGTTTAGCTTAGCCATTACAGACCAATAAAACTGTTGTGGTGTTCATTCACCCCCTGTCCAGTGAGTAGATTGGACTTGTGCCTTTTGGAGTCCTGCCCTGTTCTTCAGTGCAAAACCAAGTTGTGCCTGGAGGCCCTATGAGCAAAGCACGGGGGTGTCTGTGAGACGCTGGGTGCACGCTGCATCCCTGCTCAAATACAGCGTGTTCTGGGGCTGAATAGGGTCCAAGAGCTGCTCTGGCACCCTGCAGCTTTCTGAGGGTGTGAGAGGTTGGAGAAGGAATTTACTCCCTTGAGTTGGAACCCTTTGCCATCCAAATGGAGAAGGAGACTGCCCAGCAGTTCACCGCAGGGTTCGGGTATGACATAGACTCTTCCAAGTGTCACTTGGAAGTGACACTTCTGTTTCCAAGCCAACATATCAGGCCTGAAGCTTTCCCCGCACATGTACACACGTGTATAAAAGTGTACACACCTGTACACAGGGGTGCGCACACAAGGCAACACTCAACGCACACGCACACACGCGTGCACAGACGCGTGGCAGATGCACACAGACTGCACAAACGTACTGAACGCACATGTACGGCACACGTACGGCACACATTTCTTGCACACAGGTTTTCCTGCTGTAGATGTGCTGGTCTGTAACACGCCACATGTGGGACAGAGCGACCAGCTCCAATGGCAGCGGATTGTCCCATGTCACAGTAGGGACGGACGCTCAGAGGCCTGGCGGATGCAACTCCTGCGGCGGGGCCCCATTGTGAGGTGTGAGGTGTCCAGGCTATATCTAGCCAGCAGGGCCAGCACAGCCCCAGAGCCGCTGCTGGTCGCAGACGAGAGCTCCTGGTTTGGATCCCCAGCCTCGAGCCTTGTGCGCTACCGGTCGCGCTCAGTCCCTGCGTCGATATGGCCGTGGTGCTGCTGCTGCTGCTGCTGCTGCTGGGCCTGGCCCCCGGGCTGGCCCGGCCCCTGGAGCCCTGCCCGGGGCCCTGCCACTGCCACAGGCGCCAGCTGGACTGCAGCGGCGTTGCCCTGGCCCGCGTGCCCCCGGCCACCCGCCAACGGCCCTTCTCTGTGCTGTGAGTGCTCCGCAGCTCCGGCACCGCCCCGGGACACCCCGAGAGCGGCTCCAGGGACACGCTGCGTGTGGGGGGCTGATGGGCGGCAGCGCTGGGGCAGCTGCAGGCCAGCCCTGCGGCCACCCCACAGCCCTGGGGCAGGGGAAGGGGTTGTGCTGGGGGTGACGCTGCCAATGGCTTCTCCACAGGGATTTCACTGGGAATGCGCTCGCCCTCATCTCCCCGCAGGCGTGGAAGGGATACCCGTGGACTGAGAAGCTGTGAGTATCCACCAGCGACAGACAAGGCACGGGGGTTCCGGGATCCCCATCCCTCCGCCGGGCTGCCCAGCCGAGGCTGTGACGAGCACCACACCAGTGCTTACACGTGCAGCCAAGGCCGAGCTGCTCCGCAAGGATGGGTGTGAATACCAAGAGCTGTTCCCTGGCGAGCAGTGCCCTGGGCTGTGTCCCTCCCGCCCCCCGGGGCCCTCTCTGGGACTGTGGAACCTGTGCTTGGGCTGCAGTCAGTGTCAGCAGCCCGGGAGCAAGCGCCTGCTCCTGCCATGAGTGTGATGAGCATTGGCAGGACCCAGAGAGGTGCTGCAGTGACGCTGCTGCAGGGTTCTTCCCCGCAGCTCCATTGCCCTGAGCCGCAGGTGCCACTGCTCGTGTCCGTCTGTCTCTTGCAGAGTCCTCCAGGACAACAGCCTGCAGGCAGTGAAGAGGCGCTCGCTGGAGGGGCTGCTCCTGCTGAAACACCTGTAGGTACCCCTCTGCCCATGGCGCTGGGCACAGCCTCCCCCTGTCCTGGCCCTGCTGCCCATCCCGCCCCAGGAAGGGCTTTATTCCTGGGCGGATCCCGGCTGCAGCCAGAGCAGAGCAGGGTCTTGCTGCAGGGGAGGGCTCCGCAGGGACGCACTGCACTCCCATTGCCCCACGTCCAAGCAGGAGGAGGCGGCTGCTGCCCTTTCCCTGCACAGACCCGCACGAGGCCGCCTCCTCCTGGGCAGACCTCGAGCGTTCGGCTCCTCTCAGCTCAGAGGCCCCACAGCTGCCTTGGAGTGAGCTTATGGTGCGGCTTCTCTCCATTGCCCATGGAGAGGAGCAGGCACTTCCCATGCACACACACAATGGGGCTGGGGACCCTGGCTGAGCCGGCCATGAAACGCTCCCCACAAAGCTTCCTCTCTCCTTGTTTGCTGCAGAACAAGCCCACGCAGCGAGTTCAGGCTGGGACAAGGAACCTTTTGGTTTCTAGAGCCAGGCCAGAGGACTCCTGCGCACATCAGAGCAGGGCTGTGCAGGGAGGTGAAGTTTAGGAGCTAAGGGAAACAGCCCCATGTTGGTCACACAGGGAGTTACAGCCTGTCCCTCAGGCCTCACACAAGAGGTGCTGTTGGGGTGTGCATAAAGAACCTGCTCTCTTATCAGAGAGGAAAGTCAGCCCTGAAATACCCCTCCTGGGATCAGAGCCGGGAGAACCTCTCTGAGCTGCAGCCACCCGGCTCAGGAGCGTGAGCTCCGGTTACACACCACTGCAAGTCAGTGCAGAGAGGAAATCCCATGTGAAATGAGAGCTGTGGCACGTCTATGTTGCCTGTGTCAGAGCACCTGAGAGGAACCAGCACAGCAAATGTCACCAGTGTTTTGTCTTCTCCTGTTAACAGGGATTTATCTTACAACAAAATCCAGTCGATCGAGGCGCGTGCTTTTGAGAACCTTCCTTTCCTGGAGACCATGTGAGTTATGGGAGTTTCTTCCTGCTGCGGTTGGTGAAGCCTGTTTGCATTTAGAACCTTCTGGTGCTGGAAAATGCTCCTGTTCTTTTTGGAACAAGGACTCCAATTTCTCCTGCTGAAGCAGCAGCCGAGCTCCGGAGCTCCAGGAGTGCCTGGTGGCCACAGCAGGACAGGGGCCATGGCTTGTGCAAACACAGCCGGAAGAGAATCCGAGTCTTGAGGCTTGCTGTGTCCTGGAGCAGGCGGAGATGCAGCCCACGTGCACTTCATCTCCTCTCCTGGACAGGTTAACAAACAGCAGGAGAGAAAATGGCAGCTTCCTCCCAGTTCCACCTTGGATGTGGCTGTTTCCTACAAATCAGTGCTGCTGCACTCCAGCTTCCTGTGGGTCAGACCCAAGTCATTTCTGTGGTCTCCTGTTTCCCCAGAAACCTGGAGGGAAATCTCATCACCGAGATCCGAAACGACACCTTCCGGGCATGGCACGGGATGCAGTTCCTCCAGACACTGTGAGTATTCCAAAGGCTAAGGGGAGCTCAGAGCTGTGGCACTTGTCCCTGTGTTCTGCTCACCTCTTACCCCAAATAGGCAGCAGCAGCAGCGCTGAATGACAACTCTGTCAGGCCACGGCTTTGCCTGCCTGAGTGCAGGAACAGAGACAAAGCTCATGGAGAGTGGGAATGTCAGAAAATAGGGAAAGTCCTGGTGGAGAGAAGCCACCAAAAGCTGTGAGATGAGGAGGAAAGAAAGAGAGGTTGTGTTTTCCAGAAGCAGCACTTGTGGGCTTTTGCTCTCTGGGCTGGTGGCAGTCAGGACCTAATGTACGTTGTGAATCTGTCCATCAGCATCAGCGCCGGCCTGGAGCCTTCACCCCACGCCCTTTCTCTACACACGTAGCACGGAGCCCCTGACGCCGCTCTTATCCTGGAACCCCCACTCACATAGGGTGTTGGTTCATTTCAGGGTCCTGAGCCATAACCCCCTGTCTGTTATCGAGGACACGTGGTTCTTCAAGCTGCCTTCAGTCACTCACCTGTAAGTACAGACTCCTTATTAACAGCTCCTGGATTAGGTAGCAGCGGATCCCCTGCGACCAGCACCGCAAGCAGCAGGGACTGGGCCTGTTCCGGAGCAGAGGCTGGTGCCGCCACCTCCAATGTAACGCGTGTCTTGAAACCCTTGCAGGGACCTGGGTGCCACACGAGTGACTCGGCAGACGCTGCTCATGCTGCTCCTGAGAACATCCCGCTTGGAAACACTGTGAGTGTGCAGGGGCCGGCTCCCACCTCCAGCAGATCCCAACTGCTGGGACAAGGGGTCTGCGTGGGGAACGAACCCACCACCACAAACTCTCCATTGGGACACTGGGGGGGAAGGGAAGTTTCCCGGAGCCGCAGCAGAGACCGAAGCAGACCCCTGACGCGTTTCTGTGCGCAGCCTGGGTTGGAGTCGCTGCCCTGGGTCGTGATGCTGAGTGTTTGTCCACAACCTCTGTTCTTTAGCAAGCTGTCCAACGACACGGCCTGCTGCCTCTGCCAGCACAAGCACAGCACCGAGACCCCGTGCAGGACCCTCAGCTTCGACTGCGCGAGCGTGTGCAGCACCAGTGCTCCCCGCTGCGGTAACTGCCCCACAGCCCTGCCCGGGCCCCCAGCTGTAGCGAGCCCTCTGAGCCTGTGTCTGGCAGAAAGCTTCTTGTCCCTGATGTGCTCTCGGTGTGTTACAGCTCCCCTGGCAGACACAACAGGGCTCCTAACGGGACCGGTGCCACCCAGGAAAGGGAACAGCAGCTCCGTGTTGAATCTCCAGCCTAAGGAGCCTTCAGCCCGGGAGAAGAGAATCGTCACGCTCGCGGTTGTCCTGAGCCGGAGCAGCCCCGATGCACCAGCACCTTCCCCTCAGCAGCTCTCGAGGCAGGAGGGCAATACTGCCAAAGAGCTGATGCTGATGCTGCAGAGCATTCAGCACAGGGGCTGGAGCAGCTCGATTGACACCAGGAGGTTCTATTATCTAGCAGAGGGGCTTGTGGCACAGCTGAAGAACAAGCTGTACAAGGCCATGAGCATCCTGACTGTGAAAAGCCCCAGTACAGCCCAGCCAGCACAGGGGGACAAGGGGCAGGAGGTGCCAGCAAGGGAGGGAGGAAGAGCCATAAGCTGGGAGCAACAGGAGCCTGCCTTAGGCTTGACCCGGGCAGAGTCCACCCTCTGGGAAGCAGTCCGGAGGATGAACCTCAGTGACATCCTCCCAGTCTCCAGCAACCAGAGAGCACCCACCCCTCCTGCAGCACAGCTCCCTACACAATACCCAGCAGAGGGCTCGTATATTGCCCGGTCTGGCGAGAGTCAGGATCCTTCCAACGCCATGGAGGAGACCACCACGACCGACAGGATGGAGGATGAGGATGGTGCAGAAGATGAGGAGGAAGCACCATCCCCGACACAGGACGCTGCTGGGACAGATGAGGAGCAGAAGCAGCAGGACAGTGATGGGACAGTGGGCGGTGAGGTTGTAGAAGAGGAGCCCGCAGCAGCAGAGGGTAGAGCAGAGCAGAGACGGAGCGCTATCCAGCATTTCTTCTATGCTCTGCTGGCTAACAACAGCCCCCCTGCTGCCAGCAGCGTGCCAGAGGACACGGCTACAGCAGAGCGTTCCTCTTGGGGCGGGAGCCCACCCACCTCCCCTGCAGGCACCACAACACACGAGCAGCACAAGGAGCAGAAACCCCTCGACTCAACAGTACCGGGCAGCTCCAGCAGCCCGGGCAGTGCGGCCACGCGAGGAGCCCTCTTTGACACCCTGCTCAGCCGCCACCTGCACTCGCTGGTGCCAGACCGAGCCCTGCGCAGGTTCATGACACACGTGGCTCGAGCCCTGCGTGGGGACTGTGGCTTGCCCCAGCTCCAGCCGGCCTGCGCCAAGATGGTCTCGAGGACGGGGCTGCTCCTGAAGCTGCTGAGCAAGAAGCAGCGCAACCCAGAGCCCTCTGACCTCCTGGAGCAGTGTATGCGGGAGGAGGATGCCGGCACCTCTCTGCTCCATGCCCAGGTCCAGGCCAGGGAGATGGACATTGAATCTGCAGAGACGGTAGGAAACAGTGGGGCACGGCTGCGTGTGTGTGTCTGGGCAGTGGGGCATGGAAGGGGCCTCTCACCTGGCCTCACCTCGCTTCCCCTCCCATCCCCTTCCCTCCTCTCCTTTCCCTCTCCCTCCCCTTTCACCTCCCCCTTCCTCTTCCCCTCCCCCTCCTCTTCCCCCTCTACCTCTCGCCCTCCCTCTCCCTTCCCCTCTCCCTCTCCCTCTTCCCTTCGCCTCTCCCTCTTTCTCTCTTTCTCTCTCTCCCTCCTCCTCTCTCTCTCCCTCTCCCGGTCCCCCTCCTCTCTCCCTCTCTCTCTCCCTTTCCCTCTCCTCTCCACCCTGATATACTCTCCTTATCTCCCAGGAGATGGCCAACCGCACCTCTGGCCACAACCGCCTGCTGGTGCTTTCGCTGATCACCTTCTTCACCCTCATCGCATCTATTGCTCTCCTGGCGCTGTGCTGCTTCAAGGTGAGCCAAGGACTTGTTTGGCGGAGCACTGCCAGCCAAGCCCCGGCCCTGGAGCACACAGGGGCAGCGGGTGCTCCCACAGTGCTCATGGGCACCTGGTGCTGCTGCGGATGCCTGTGGATGTGCTGCACTGGCTCCTGCCAGGGTCTGTCCCCAGCTCTGCTCTGCAGCTTCCCAGCAGCTCCTTCCTTGAGGGGGGCTGCGGCTCCCTCTCATCACCTCCTCTGCCATCAGCCCTTCCCGGGCTCTATCCCACAATCCCTCACCCCAAGCATCCCCTCCCCAGCTCCTGTCCTGGCCTTGCTCTGCTGCAGCACCCGCTGCTTCCAGCCGTGCAGCAATGCACCTGCTCCCTGCCCTCAGCCAATACCCAGCCCTTCCGCATGGTGCCATGGCTCCGGTGGGTCGGGGCTGTGCCCGGGCACAGGGGAGGGGCAAATGGTTCCTGCGGACTTTGAACCTCCATTTGGGGCCCTTGTCCTCCAAAGAGACAAAGGAGCTTTCATGTCTTTAGAAGGCATCGTGCGTGTTGCAGGCAGCAGTGGAACGGGTGGTGGGTGGGGGACCCTGCAGAGCTCTGTGCAGAGGAGAAAGGCAGACATCAACAAGGCTGAGATGAGGAGAGCTCTGGGTCATTGCAGAGGCAGGGAGCAGCAGGGAGCCGGGCAGGGAGGCATGGGGGGCTCTTCCTAAAGGCATGGCTGCTGGAACAGCCTTGCACGTGTGTAGAAGGGGCTGGGCTGGAGGAAAAACCTTCCAGCTCCCCCGTGCTGCAGTGCTCCATGAGGAAACCCCTGCGTTCTGAGTCACTGTCTCTCCATCACCAGATCTACGCCAAGAAACGTGCCGAGAATTCCAAAGGAAGCAGCAGAGGGTGCCTGAAGCGGTAACTCCTGCCCTGCCCCAACAGGCTCTGCTCCAGCAGCGCCCAATCCTGCCCAGAGCCCCCCCAACTCCTCCAGCACCAGAGGAGTTCATCCTTCGCTTCTCTTCCTTCTCCTCCCACTTCTTTCCAGGTGCTTTCAGAAGCTGCGGCCCAAGCGGTGGAGCAGGAACAAGGACACGGACAGGGATGAGGATGAGGTAAGGAAAAAAGCAGATGCCAGCTCTGCCCCTCTGCCCGCTCCCTGCCCTGTGCCTACTTCTCACCTCTCCAATCCCTGGAGCTCTGTGTAGAGGAGAAAGGCAGACATCAACAAGGCTGAGATGAGGAGAGCTCTGGGTCATTCCAGAAGCAGGGAGCAGCGGGGAGCTGGGCAGGGATGCATGGGGGGCTCTCCCTAAAGTCGAAGCTGTGGGCACAGCCTTGCATGTGTGTAGAAGGGGCTGGGCTGGAGGAAAAACCTTCTTGTTCCCCCATGCTGCAGAATTCCATGTGGAAATCTCCATGTTCCAAGTCTCTGTCTCTCCATCAGCAGGTCTGCACCAAGAAACGTGCCGAGGATTCCCAAGGCAGCATCGAATGGTGCCTGAAGCGGTAACTCCTGCCTGGCCCTGCCCTACACTTCCCCACCATGCTCTGCTCCAGGCGCACCCAGCCCAGCCCAGAGCAACCTCCTATTCCTCCAGCACTGGAGGAGTTCATCCTTTGCTTCTCTTCCATCTCTTCCCACTTCTTTCCAGGTGCTTTCAGAACCCGCAGCCCAAATGCTGGAGCAGGAGCAAGAACACGGACAGGGAGAAGAAGGTAAGGGCAGGAGCAGGCGCCAGCGCTGCCCCTCTACCCTCTCCCTGCCCCATGCCTGCTTCTCACCTCTCCAATCCCTTCCCCGCAGCAGGCAGCCCTGGCTCAGCCCAGCTCTGGTGAGGAGTCAGACTTGAACGAGGTGCTCACTGACCAAAGGTAAGTGTGATGGCGGCGATGCCGGCCCCGCGTTCAGATCATGCAGTTCCAACCCCCTCTCCAATGGCTGTTATGTCATTGCTCTTACGTCCTTGCTGTCCCTTCAGTGATGCCCGATCCGAGTCAAACTTCTCCAGTGAGGACGCATCATCTGGGAACGAGCCGATTTCCCTTGCCTTCGGATTGACTCAGCCCTGGCCCAATGGTCCCTCTCCATGAAGGATGCTGCAGGCCCCTCGCTGCTTGTGACCCCCTACAGCGAACATCGTGGACTTCAACAAGGCCAAGTGCTCCAGCCTTGAGAAGAGAAGGCTCCAGAGAGACCTTAGAGCCGCTCCCAGTGCCTGAAGAGATCTGGAGAGGGACTTTATACAGGGGCCTCTGGTGATAGGAGAAGGGGGAGCAGTTTAAACATGACTCGTTTTAAGCTGAGTTTAGCTTTGACTTTAGTTTTAGGTTCAACTTATTATCACATCACAGACTTGCAACACACTGTTCTCTAAGTGAGGCTAAAAGTATTTGAACCCCATGTTTTCCAAACACTTGCTTTTCTTTATGCACAAAGAAGTTATGGATGACAGCCTTTTATTAATATTACCTTAGCTGTGTGGATATATAATAACTCAGTCTCTCGTATAGTTGCTTTCCACCCCATATTAATGGTTTCTCGATTCATGACTTTCCCCACCATATTTTGTAAGAAACTGTCACTTCTCTATTTCCTTTTACACACGAATCAGTCTGGTCTATCACAATACAAAGGGGGAGGAAGGAAAAGGGGAAGGCCCCGTGGGGATTATGGGGTGTTGTGGCCCCCTCCCATCGTGGTGGTGTTGGCGTGAGCTGTGCGTGTCTGTGATTAAACTGTGACAGAGAGAACCCCCCCGTTACTGACCCCCCAGCAACCAAATGGGACCTGGGTACCCAAAAATGGGACCGGGGTACCCCAAAATGGTTCCCCCGCGCCCAAACGCGGGTGCCCCCCCCCCCCCCCCCCCCCAACCCGTGCCCAGGGGCGGCTGCTCCATGAGGAGAGGTCCCGCTGCGCCCCTCCAGGGCTGCTCGGTGCGCATGCGCCGGAGCCCGGACTACAACTCCCAGCGTGCCCTGCGCGGGGGAGCCGCGCGCTGATTGGCTGAGCCGGGGGCAGGACCGGAGCTGGCGGCGGAGCGGGAGCGGGGCCATGGTGAGGGCCGGGAGCGGGGCTGGGGCTGTGCGGCCCCCGAGGCTCGGGGCAGCGGGGCCGGGCGCTCCCGCGGTGCTCCCCAACCTGCTCGAGGTGGCGGAGCACGGCCCACACCTCCTGCACCGGGCGGGCGAGCGGCTCGGGGCTGTCGGAGCCCTCGGCCCTGTCGGCGTCTCCGGTCCAGGGCCGCATGGGGGGGCATGGGGGCATGGGGACACAGGGATCAGAGCTGAGCTGAAGCAGTGACAGTGAGGTGTGAGGGAAGGAGCAGCTTGGGGCTGTTCGGTCAGCAAAAAGGGATGAGGGAGGGCGGGGTCTGTAAAGAAATAAGAGATGGGTCAGGAAAGAAACGAGTGAGGCAGAACTACATTTTAAGGCTTTACAGAAATCCATATGTTTCCAAGCACTGGATTCTGAACTTTGATTTCGGTGTCATTTAATCAATGTCCCATTTAATTTTTCTATTTAATCAATAGGAAATCAGCTGCTCGTGACTTTAGCAAGCCAGTGGTAACTGAGGCCTAGGAATAATTCCAGTCAGGCTTCAATTCCCTGAACTTCAAATGTTTCTTTATCAGAAGTTCAGGACAAGTTTCCGTCCCTTTGGCTGCACCAGCTCCATTCCAGATGCCCCAACAGGCCTTACTTGAGCAAAGTTCCATTCCGAGAAAGAGGGCAGGTTCCCTCTTGACCCTGTTTCATTTCTAACCCTACAACATGAAAGCACGTGAGGAAGCTTGCTCAGAGCAGCCAGGGCCATGGGCAGAGGGGAATAATCTATGTTAGGGCAGGCAAAAGCCCTTCAGGAAACAGGCCAAGTTGATCTTCCCAGCCCCAGTCCCAGAGGGGCACCACTCGTTACTGGTCTCCAGCTGGACACTGAGCCATTGACCACAACTCTTTGCATGTGGCCAGCCAGCCGGTTCTTTATCCGCTGAGTGGTCCGCCTATCAAATTGATGTCTCTCCAACTTAGAGACAAATATATTGTGTGGGACAGTGTGGAATGCTTTGCACAACTCCAGGTAGACGACATCAACTGCTTTGCCCCTGTCCATCAGTTCCGTAGCCCCATCGTAGAAGGCCACCAAATTGGTCAGGCAGGATTTCCCCTTAGTGAAGCCATGCTGGCTGTCACCAAGCACCTTGTTGTTTTTCATGTGCCTCAGCATGCCTTCCAGGAGAATCTGCTCCAAGATTTTGCCAGGCACAGAGGTGAGGCTGACTGCTCTGTAGCTTCCCGGCTCATCCATTTTCCCCTTCTTGAAAATAGGGGTTATATTTCCCTTTTTCCAGTCGTCGGGAACTTCTCCTGACTGCCATGGGTTTTCAAATATGATGGACAGTGGCTTAGCAACTTCATTTGCCAGCTCCTTCAGGACCCGCAGATGGATTTCATCAGGTCCCATGGACTTGTGTAAGTTCAGGTCCCAACGATGGTCTCGAACCAGATCCTCTCCTACAGTGGGCCCAGGGTCTTCATTCTCACTGTCCGTGTGTCTGCCTTCCAAGACTTGAGTGGTGTGGTCAGAGCATTTGCCGGTGAAGACTGAGGCAAAGAAGTCGTTAAGAACCTCAGCCTTCTCCAAATCCAGGCTAGCCAGTTCTCCTGAGAGCGTCCGGAGGGGGCCCACGTTGTCCCTAGTCTGTCTTTTATTTGCAATGTACCTATAGAATCCCTTCCTGTTATCCTTAACATCCCTCGCCAAGTTTAATTCTAAGTGGGCCTTAGCTTTCCTAACCTGGTCCTCAGCTTCCCGGACAACATCCCTGTATTCTTCCCAGGCCGCCTGTCCTTGCTTCCACCTTTTATAAGCCTCTTTTTTCCTTCAAATTTTCCTCAGCAGCTCCTTATCCATCCAAGGAGGTCTCCTGGCCCTCCTGCAGCACTTCCTTCTAGTAGGGATGTATCGCTCCTGAGCTTGCAGCAGGTGATCCTTGAATATCAACCAACAGTCTTGGGCCTCCCTGCCCTCTAGGGCTATATCCCATGGAACCTTACTGAGCAGGTTCCTGAAGAGGCCAAAGTCTGCTCTCTTGAAGTCCAGGGCAGTGAGCTTGCTGCACGCTCTTCTCACTGTCCTGAGGATCTCGAATTCGACTGTCTCATGATCGCTGCAATCAAGGCTGCCCTGGAGCATCACGTTTCCAACCAGCCCTTCCCTGTTGGTGAGGACGAGGTCAGGCATGGCACCTCTCCTTGTCGGCTCCTCTACTACTTGCAGAAGGTAGTTGTCTTCCACATAATCGAGGAACTTCCTGGATTGCTTGTGCCGGGCCGTACCATCCCTCCAACAGATATCAGGGTGGTTGAAGTCCCCCATGAGAACAAGGGCCTGCGAACGTGAGGCTGTTCCTATCTGTCTATAGAGCACTTCATCCACCGAGTCCTCTTGGTCAGGGAGTCCATAACAGATCCTCACAATAATGTCTCCTATCGCTGTTCTCCCTTTAACCCTGACCCACAAACTCTCTGTGGACTGCTCACCTGTCCCCAGACAAAATGCTGGTCTTAGTCTTAGAATGCTGGTCTTCCTGTAAGAATCCTGGTCTTGGTCTCAGAATGCTGGTCTTGGTGTCGGGAGGCTCTCTTGGTCTTAGAATGCTTGTCTTGCTCTTAGAATACTGACCTAACTCTTAATGTGCTGGTCTTAGTCTTCGAATGCTGGTCTTGTTGTTAGAATGCTGGTCTTGCTCTTAGAATTCCTGTCTTTGTCTCAGACTGCTGGTCATAGTCACAGAATGCTGGACTTTCTCTCAGAATGCTGGTTTTTCTCTCAGACTGCTGGTCTTAGTCTCAGTACAGTAATCTTTGTCTCAGACTGCTGGTCTCAGTCACAGAATGCTGGTTTTTCTATAACAAGATGGATTTTAGGCTTAGAATACTGGTGTTGGTGTTAGAATGCTGATCTTGGTCTTAGAATGCTGGTCTTAGTCACAGAATGCTGGTTTTTCTCTTACAAGATGGATTTTAGGCTTAGAATGCTGATCTTGGTCTTAGGATAATGAACTTGGTCTTAGAATCCTGGTCTTCATCTCAGAATGCTGGTCTTAATCTCAGAATGCTGGTCTTAGTCTAAGAATGCTGGCTTTAGTCTCAGAATGTTGGTTGAAGTCTTAAACACTAGTCTTGGTATTAGAAGCCTGGTGTTAGTCTCCGAATGCTGATCTTGGTCTTAGAATGCTGGTCTTAGTCACAGAATGCTGGTTTTTCTCTTACAAGATGGATTTTAGGCTTAGAATGCTGATCTTGGTCTTAGGATAATGAACTTGGTCTTAGAATCCTGGTCTTCATCTCAGAATGCTGGTCTTAATCTCAGAATGCTGGTCTTAGTCTAAGAATGCTGGCTTTAGTCTCAGAATGTTGGTTGAAGTCTTAAACACTAGTCTTGGTATTAGAAGCCTGGTGTTAGTCTCCGAATGCTGGTCTTGGTCTTAGAATGCTGGTCTTAGTCTTAGAATGCTGATCTTTGACTCAGAATGCTAGTCTTTGTTTCAAAATGCTGGTCTTAGTCTTAGAATAATGGTGTTACTGTCAGTATGGTAGGCTGTCTCAAAATACTGGTCAGTCTCAGACTGCTGGTCTTAGTCGCAGAGTTGTGATCTTCGTCACATAATGCTGGAAATGGTGCTAGAATGCTGATCTTGGTCTTAGAATGCTGGTTTTATGCTCAGAATGGTGGTCTTAGTCTTAGAATGCTGGTTTTATGCTCAGAATGGTGGTCTTAGTCTTAGAATGCTGGTTTTATGCTCAGAATGATGGTCTTAGTCTTAGAATGCTAGTCTTGGTTTTAGAAGACAAATTGGAGTCTTAGAATCCTGGTCTTCGTGTTTGAATGCTGATCGTGGTATTAGAATGATGATCTTAATCTTAGAATGATGATCTTTGTCTCAGAATGGTAGTTTTTGTCTCAGAATGCTGGCCTGAGCCTTATATACTGGTCTTGGTGTTAGAAGGCTGGTCTTGGTGTTCGAATGCTGGTCTTTGTCTTAGAATGCTAGCCTCGGTGTTAGAAGGTTGATGTCAGCGTCAGAATTCTTGTCTTAGACTCAGAATGCTGGTCTTAGTCTCAAAATGCTGGACAGTGTCAGAATGCTGGTCTTACTGGCTGTATGGTAGTCTTTGTCCAAAAACGCTGGTCATTTTCCGAATGCTGGTTTTAGTCTCAGAATGGTGGTCTTAGTCGCAGAATGCTAGTCTTGGTGTTAGAAGGTTGATGTTAGCCTTAGAATGCTGGTCTAGTGTCAGAATGCTGGTCTTTGTGTTAGAAGGCTGATCTTGGTCTTCGAATGATGATTTTTGTCTTAGAATGCTGGTCTTAGTTTCAGAATAGTGGTTTTAGCCTCAGAATGTTGTTTCGAGTCTTAGATACTAGTTTTGGTGTTAGAAGGCTGGTGTTAGGCTCAGAATGGTGGTCTTGCTCTTACAGTGTTTTTCTTAGTCTTTGAATGCTGATCTTAGTTTTGGAAAGCTGGTGATAGTCTTGGAATGCTGTCTTGGTCTTAGAAAGCTGGTCTTGGTCTTCGAATGCTGGTCTTAGTCTTAGAATTCTAGTCTGAGTCTTAGAAAGCTGATCTTAGTCTTGCAAAGGTGGTCTCAGTCTTGGAATGCTGGTCTTGGACTTAAATGCTGGTCTTGGGTTTAGAATTCTGGTCTTAGTCTTAGAATACTGGTCCTAGTCCCAGAATGCGGACCTTTGTATCAGAATGGTAGTCTCGGTCTCAAAATGCTGGTCAGCCTCCGAATGCTGGTTTTAGTCTCAGAATGGTGGTCTTAGTCACAGAATGCTAGTCTTGGTGTTAGAAGGTTGATGTTAGCCTTAGAATGCAGGTCTTAGTGTCAGAATGCTGGTCTTTGTGTTAGAAAGCTGATCTTGGTCTTAGAATTATGATTTTAGTCTTAAAATTTCTGCCCTTAGTCCCAGATTGCTGGTCTTCATCTCAGAATCCTGGTCTTGGTCTCAGAATGCTGGTCTTGGTGTTAGGAGGCTCTCTTGGTCTTAGGTTGCTTGTCTTGGTCTTAGAATTCTGATCTTTGTCTTCAAGTCCTGGTCTTAGTTTCAGAATGCTGGTCTTGTTAGAAGGCTGGTCTTGCTGTTAGAATTCTCTTCTTAGTCTCAGAAGGCTGGCCTTAGTCTCAGAATGCTGGTCTTTATTTCGGAATGCTGGTCTTAGTCTTAAAATGGTGGTACTTTTCTCCAAATGTTGGCCTTGTTCCCAGAATGCTGGTCTTAGTCTCAGAATGCAGGTCTTACACTCAGTATGGTAGTCTTTGTCTCAAAATGCTGGTCAGTCTCAAACTGCTGGTCTTAGTCTCAGAATGGTGGTCTTAGTTAGAGAATGCAGGGGTTTTTTTGTGACAAGACGGATTTTAGTCTTAGAGTACTGGTCTTGGTGTTAGAATGCTGATCTTGGTCTTAGAATGATGATCTTGATCTTAGAATGCTGGACTTAGTCTCAGAATGTCGGTTGGAATCTTAGATACTAGTCTTGGTATTAGAAGGCTGGTGTTAGTCTCCGAATGCTGGTCTTGGTCATAAAATGCTGGTTTTAGCCTCAGAATGGTGGTCTCAGTCTTAGAATGCTAGTCTTGGTGTTAGAAGCCTCTTCTTAGTATTAGAATGCTTGTCTTAGTTTCAGAAGGCTGTTTTTAGTCTCCGAATGCTGGTTTTAGTATCAGATTTGTGGTCTTAGTCTCAGAATGCTGGTCTTAGTCGCAGACTGCTGGTCTTCGTCACAGAATGCTGGTCTTGGTGTTAGAATGCTGATCTTGGTCTTAGAATGCTCATTCTAGTTATAAAATACTGGTCTTAGTCTCAGAATGCTCATTTTAGTCTCAGAATAGTGTTCTCTTCTCTTAGAATGCTGTTCTTGGTGTTAGAAGTCTCTTCTTAGACACAGAATGCTGGTCTTAGTTTCAGAATGCTGGGTTTAGTCTCAGTGCTGGTCATGATCTCAGAATGCTGGTTTTCATCTCAGAATAGTGGTCTTGGTGTTAGAAGACGGATTGGAATCTCAGAATGCTGGTCTTGGTGCTAGAATGCTGATCTTGGTCTTCGAATGATGATCTTGATCTTAGAATGCTGGTCTTCGTCTCAGAATGGTAGTTTTTGTCTCAGAATGCTGGTCAGAGCCTTATATACTAGTCTTGGTGTTAGATTGCTGATCTTAGTCTTTGAATGCTGGTCTTGCTCTCAGAATGGTAGTCTGTCTCAAAATGCTGGTTATTCTCGAGCTGCTGGTCTTAGTCGCAGAAAGGTGATCTTCGGTGCCGAATGTTGGTCTTGGTGTTGGAATGCTGATCTTGGTCTTAGATTGCTCATCCGAGTTTCAAAATACTGGTCTTAGTCTCAGAATGCTGGTTTTAGACTCAGAATGCTGGTCTTAGTTTCAGAATTCTCGTTTTAGTCCCAGAATGTTGGTCCTAGTCTTAGATACTAGTTTTGGTGTTAGAAGGCTGGTGTTAGTCTTAGAATACTTGTCTTTGTCTTAGAATGCTGATATTCGTCTGAGAGTGCTGGTCATAATCTTGGAATGCTGGTCTTGGTTTAAGAATTTTGGTTTTAGTCTTTGAATGCTGCTCTAAGTCTTAGAATGCTGATCTTAGACTTAGAATGTTGGTCTAACACTTAGAATACTGATCATAGTCTTAGAAGTCTGATCTCAGTCTTGCAATGGTGGACTTAGTATTGGTATGCTGGTCTTGGTCTTAAAATTCTATACTTGGTTTTAGCATTTTGGTCTTAGCCTTAGAATGATGGTCTTTGACTGCTGGTCGTAGGCTCAGAATGCTGATCTTGGTCTTAGAATGATGATTTTGGTCTTAGAATGCTGGTCTTAGTCCCAGAATGCTGGTCTTCGTCTCAGAATCCTTTTCTTGGTCTCACAATAGTGGTCATAGTGTTAGAAGGTTGACGTTAGCCTTAGAATGCTGGTCTTAGTCACAGATTGCAGGTCTTAGTCACAGAATGCTGGTCTTAGTGTTAGAAAGCTGATCGTGGTCTTAGAATGATGATTTTGGTCATCGAATTCTGGTCTTAGTTCCAGAATGCTGTTTTTAGCCTCAGAATGTTGTTCCGAAAGATAGATACTAGTTTTGGTGTTAGAATGCCGGTGTTGGTCTTTGAATCATGATCTTGGTGTTAGAATGCTGGTCTTAGTTTCAGAATGCTGGTCTTCGTCTCTGAATGCTGGCTTTAGTATCAGAATATTGGTTGGAGTCTTTGATACTAGTCTTGGTGTTAGAAGCCTGGTGTTAGTCTTAGAATGCTGGTCTTGGTTGTAGAATACTGGTCTTAGTCTTAGAATTCTAGTCTTAGTGTCAGAATGCTGGTTTTAGCCTCAGAATGGTGGTCTTAGTCTTAGAGTGCTAGTCTTGGTGTTAGAAGTCTCTTCTTAGTCTTAGAATGCTGGTCTTAGTTTCAGAATGCTGGTTTTAGTCTCAAAATGCTGGTTTTAGTCTCAGCATGGTCCGGACATCATGATTACCTGGAAATGATGAGCAGTCAGGAACGGGACTATTGGGGGAAATATTACTAAGGAAGAAGCCTCCGTTTTACGGATGTTTTCAGTCCTTCTTAAGAAGAAGGGAGCAGCCTTTAAAGAGACAGACTCAAAGTTAATGTCGAAATGGTTGCAGACACATTACCCAGAGATTAATGAGTCCACTGTATTTGAGGTCTCTTTGTGGGATGGTGCAGGAGTTAAATTGTGGGACGCAGCCACAAAAGGCAATGACGGTGCAAAAAATTTGTTAGTCATTTGGATAACTATTTTAGGAACGCTAAAGTCAAAAAATGAGATAGTGGAGCCCAGTGCCCCCCCTCACCCCCACAGCACCCCCCCCTCCCCCTCCCAGAACCTCCTCTGGTCCAAGAGTAGCATCATTACTGTATCATTTCCAAGCGGGATAAAACAGTAGAAATGTAAAAATTTTAATTCTTGTATTGATAGTTTCCTTTGTATTATGCTTGTTGTTCCCTGTCTGTTAAATTGTCTGCAACGTACGTTGGATAATATGTTAAAGAAAGTTATGTTTTTCGAAAAACAAAAAGGGGGAGATGTGGGAGCAGAGGACATTGATGTGGAGGATTTTGAGGTAGTCCAGCTGTTGGGAGAGCTTTGAGATAGCAGAGGAATGTTGCTGGGAGAGCTCTGAGATTGTAGAGGAATGTTGCAGGGGGAGGTTGGCAAGATAAGAAGGAAGAAAGAAGCAAGGAACCAATATCCAATGAGACGACAACAGCGAAAAGCAGGCATCCACTCAAGGCAACCAGTGATCAAGATATTAACCAATGAAGAAGTGACAATACCAACGTGGATAGCGATAGCTAGCCAGTTGTATTAGCCACTTATACACATGGACATTTTGTATAACCTGTATTAACCATGGATTTTCGAAAAGTAAAGGATTTTGTTTGTAACCAGAAACGGGGTCCGTGCATTACAGCTCCACAGACAGTATCGTGGTTTAAGCCTGGCTGTAAATCAGCCACACCATTTGCTCTCTCACTCCCCAACCCTTTCTCCTCCTCCCACTCCAGGAGGGACAGGGAGGAGTATCGAGAGAATGTAATTACCATGGGTTGAGAAAAGAACAGTCCAGTAACTAAGGTTTAACACAAACCACTGCTGCTACCACCAATAATAATAATGATAAGGGAAATAATAAGGGAAGAGAATACAACCACTCACCACCCGCTGGCCAGTACCCGCCCCGACTGAGCAGTGATCCAACCTTCCCGTTTGACTGCCCCCGGTTTATATAGTGGGCATGACATGCTGTTGTATGGAATGCCTCTTTGGTCAGTTTGGGCCAGGTGTCGTGTCTCTGCTTCCTCCTGGCTTCCCCTCCTCCCTGGCAGAGCACGAGGCTCAGAAAGTCCTTGGTCAGACTAAACATTCTAAGCAGCAGCTAAAAACATCAGTGTTACCAGTGCTGTTCCCAGGCTGAAAGTCAAAACCACAGCATTGCGCCAGCTACTAAGAAGGAGAAAAATGACTGCTACTGCTGAACCCAGGACAGACAGGAAAGGTGGAAAAACAAGCCTTGGGGGGATGGCCCATGACGTTGTTGTGGAGGGAGTCTCAGTTGAAGCCAGACGATGTGGGGGTTGTGAGAGAGCCTGAGACGGCGGGGTAAAGCTGTCGCAGTCTGGACATCGTGTGCTCAGGATTGTGATTGGACTCGTTACCTGGAGTGTTTTACAGGGGCCAATAAGACTGAACATGGCATGCTTGTGCAGGTTGGGAAAGTACTGAACAAGGGGATAAAAGGGCTTGTTTGTAAAAGTTGGATTTGAGTCTCCTTATCACCTTGAGTCCGTGTCGTGATACGCCACAAATGGCGCCCTCCACGTGGGGCTCAAAAAGCAGCTAGTCGTCAGTCTGGTGGCGTGACTCAGCCGAACTACATGCTGAAAGGAAGCAAGGGTGTATGCTGAAAGGAAGCGAATTCAAACCGTGCTGGTTGCCTCTTACACGATGGGGGTAAGCGGCTGAGAACTATGGGGACTGCCTTAAAAAAGAGCAAAGAAATGTTCTAGAAGTTTTTGCTATAATTCTTAAGCATAGGGGAAAAATAGTTGATGAGGAACAATTGAAAGGTATCCTCCTCTGGGCATCAAAAGGCGATCCGTCTATTAATACTACTGATATTTATACCCCGGAGATTTGAGAGAAAATTGGTATTAATTTGTGGGACTGTGCTACAAAAAGTGATAAAGTTGCCGCCACTTTATTGAGCCCGTGGTGAGTTATTTCTGAAGCCTTGAAGTTCATGTCGACTCACAAGCACAGGGGCAGAAGTGTCACCTTCGGCTCAGTTACCATCGCCCTCGTTGTCGGACTCTGCCGTGAGATCAAACAATCAGTCTGCTGGTATTGCCCCTGGGGTTCTGCCACCTGATAATTCTGGTGCTGACCTGGATAGTCTTTCTGACCCAGGGCTCATTGATCTGGAAAAGGAGCCTGATTTATATCCCCCAGATCCTTCTGACAAATGGGCAGCTGTAAAGGGAGAAGCAAGATGGGTGGGGGTTGCAGATGTATTGTGTGCTTTCCTGGTGGTGTACGTGTGGGATCAAGACCCGCGGTGGGAAGGTCTCTCGTGTGCTCTTATCAAAGATATCAGGCGAACGGTGACGGACCATGGACTCGGGGCCCCATATACAACTCATTTGATACAGTCTCTCTGTGATACTCATGTATTTATCCCAAACGATCTCAAAACATTGTTTCATTTGATAATGATGGGCATGCAATACACTATGTGGGAGTCGAAAATGAGGCAGCTCGCAGGTGCCTAGGATGCTGAAAGTTTAGCGTTGGGAGCGCGTGACCCACTGCGAGCAGTTACTGCCGATGTATTACTGGGTCAAGCTGATTTTGGCACCAGTGCTGCGCAAGCTAGGATTTGCCAGGCAGGCTTGCAGCAAGTTAAGCAATTGGCACTTCGGGCTTTGAAACCTGTCCGTGAAGCTGGCAAACAGAGGCAGCCTTTTGTCCAAATCAAACGAGAGGCAAACGAGCCGCTTATGAAATTTTTAGACTGACTTAATGAGTCTCTGGATAAACAGATCGATAATGAGAAAGCACATGAATATATTTTCAAACTACTTGCTATTGAGGATGCTGACCCTGACTGTCTGAAAGTTTTGCGGCCTTTATGAGATCCGAGTATAGATGGTATGTTAAATGCCTGTATGAATGGCGAGTGTAGACAACACGATCTGTCTCTGATTGAGGAAGCATTTGTGGCATTGTTGGTTAAGTCACAGCAGTGCTTTTCGTGAAGGGACTGTCCGAAAGTAAAAGCAAATAACAGAAGGGGAACACCTGGAATCTGCTCGTGCTGTCGTAAAGGGCATCATTATGCAAATCAGGGCCGATCAAAATTTGACGGGGATGGCCAGCCTTTAACTTCACCGGGAAACCCGAAGGGGAGCGCAGTGAGGGGCCGTGCCATGACAACAAATCACCCCTCCAAAGGGTCCCCTTGCGGAGCTGCTGCAGTTTGCGCACCAGCACAAGCGGCAGCACTGGAGCGGACCTGGACACCTCAGGAGAAACAATAATTCAAGATACATCAGTTGTGCTTATTCCAACAGGCACATATGGCCCACTCGGGCACGGAAGGGCAACACTGTTAATTGGACGAACCTCTACAACCATAAGGGGCCTTTTTGTGCTGCCAGGACTCTAAAACTAGGCAGCAAGTTCAGGCTGGGGCAAGGAACCTTTTGGTTTCTAGAGCCAGGCCAGAGGGCTCCTGTGCACGTCAGAGCAGGGCTGTGCAGGGAGGCGATGTTGAGGAGGTAAGGGAAACAGCCCCTGGAGAGGAGGAGCCCAATGGTTCCTGCAGACTTTGAACTTCCATTTGGGGCCCTTGTCCTCCAAAGAGACAAAGGAGCTTCCATGTCTTTAGAAGGCATCGTGCCTGTTGCAGGCGGCAGTGAAAGGGGTGGTGGGTGGGGGACCCTGCAGAGCTCTGTGAAGAGGAGAAAGGCAGACATCAACAAGGCTGAGATGAGGAGAGCTCTGGGTCATTGCAGAGGCAGGGAGCAGCAGGGAGCCGGGCAGGGAGGCATGGGGGGCTCTCCCTAAAGTTGTAGCTGCGGGCACAGCCTTGCATGTGTGTAGAAGGGGCTGGGCTGGAGGAAAAAGCTTCTTGTTCCCCCATGCTGCAGAATACCATGAGGAAACCCGTGTTCTGAGTCTCTGACTCTCTGTGTACCAGGTTTGCGCCAAGAAACGTGCTGAGGATTCCCAAGGCAGCATCGAATGGTGCCTGAAGCAGTAACTCCTGCCTGGCCCTGCCCTGCACTTCCCCACCATGCTCTACTCCAGGCGCACCCAGCCCAGAGCGCCCCCCTACTCCTCCAGCACTGGAGGAGATCATCCTTTGCTTCTCCTCCCACTTCTTTCCAGGTGCTTTCAGAACCTGCGGCCCAAGTGGTGGAACAGGAGCAAGGAAACGGACAGGGAGAAGAAGGTAAGGGCAGGAGCAGGCGCCAGCGCTGCGCCTCTACCCTCTCCCTGCCCCATGCCTGCTTCTCACCTCTCCGATCCCTGCCCCGCAGCAGGCAGCCCTGGCTCAGCCCAGCTCTGGGGGGAAGTTAGACTTGAACGAGGTGCTCACTGACCAAAGGTAAGTGTGATGGCGGCAATGCCGGCCCTGCGTTCAGATCATGCAGTTCCAACCCCCTCTCCAATGGCTGTTATGTCATTGCACTTACGTCCTTGCTGTCCCTTCAGTGATGCCAGATCCGAGTCAAACTTCTCCAGTGAGGACGCATCATCTGGGAACGAGCCGATTTCCCTTGCCTTCGGAGTGCACTCAGCCCTGGCCCAATGGTCCCTCTCCATGAAGGATGCTGCAGGCCCCTCGCTGTTTGTGACACCCTACCGCAAACATCGTGGACTTCAACAGGGCCAAGTGCTCCAGCCTTGAGAAGAGAAGGCTCCAGAGAGACCTTAGAGCCGCTCCCAGTGCTTGAAGAGATCTGGAGAGGGACTTTTGACAGGGGCCACTGGTGATAGGAGAAGGGGGAGCAGTTAAAACATGATTTGTTTTAACCTGAGTTTAGCCCTGACAGTAGGTTTAGGTTCATCTTTAGGTTTAGATTAGACATGAAGAAGAGTTGACATTAGGTTTAGATTAGACATTAGCTTTAGGTTGGACAAGATTCAATATTAGGTTTGGATTAGACCCGAAGAAGATTTGACCTCAGGTTTAGGTTCGACTTTAGGTTCAGATTAGGCAGAAGAAGACTCAGCTTTAGGTTTAGATTAGACATTAGGTTTAGCTTAGCCATTACAGACCAATAAAACTGTTGTGGTGTTCATTCACCCCCTGTCCAGTGAGTAGATTGGACTTGTGCCTTTTGGAGTCCTGCCCTGTTCTTCAGTGCAAAACCAAGTTGTGCCTGGAGGCCCTATGAGCAAAGCACAGGGGTGTCTGTGAGACGCTGGGTGCACGCTGCATCCCTGCTCAAATACAGCGTGTTCTGGGGCTGAATAGGGTCCAAGAGCTGCTCTGGCACCCTGCAGCTTTCTGAGGGTGTGAGAGGTTGGAGAAGGAATTTACTCCCTTGAGTTGGAACCCTTTGCCATCCAAATGGAGAAGGAGACTGCCCAGCAGTTCACCGCAGGGTTCGGGTATGACATAGATGCTTCCAAGTGTCACTTGGAAGTGACACTTCTGTTTCCAAGCCAACACATCAGGCCTGAAGCTTTCCCCGCACATGTACACACGTGTATAAAAGTGTACACACCTGTACACAGGGGTGCGCACACAGGGCAACACTCACGCACACGCACACATGCGTGCACAGACGCATGGCAGATGCACATAGACTGCACAAACGTACTGAACGCACATGTACGGCACACGTACGGCACACGTTTCTTGCACACAGGTTTTCCTGCTGTAGATGTGCTGGTCTGTAACACGCCACATGTGGGACAGAGCGACCAGCTCCAATGGCAGCGGATTGCCCCATGTCACAGTGGGGACGGACGCTCAGAGGCCTGGCGGATGCAACTCCTGCGGCGGGGCCCCATTGTGAGGTGTGAGGTGTCCAGGCTATATCTAGCCAGCAGGGCCAGCACAGCCCCAGAGCCGCTGCTGGTCGCAGACGAGAGCTCCTGGTTTGGATCCCCAGCCTCGAGCCTCGTGCGCTACCGGTCGCGCTCAGTCCCTGCGTCGATATGGCCGTGGTGCTGCTGCTGCTGCTGCTGCTGCTGCTGGGCCTGGCCCCCGGGCTGGCCCGGCCCCTGGAGCCCTGCCCGGGGCCCTGCCACTGCCACAGGCACCGGCTGGACTGCAGCGGCGTTGCCCTGGCCCGCGTGCCCCCGGCCACCCGCCAACGGCCCTTCTCTATGCTGTGAGTGCTCCGCAGCTCCGGCACCGCCCCGGGACACCCCGAGAGCGGCTCCAGGGACACGCTGCGTGTGGGGGGCTGATGGGCGGCAGCGCTGGGGCAGCTGCAGGCCAGCCCTGCGGCCACCCCACAGCCCTGGGGCAGGGGAAGGGGTTGTGCTGGGGGTGACGCTGCCAATGGCTTCTCCACAGGGATTTCACTGGGAATGCGCTCGCCCTCATCTCCCCGCAGGCGTGGAAGGGATACCCGTGGACTGAGAAGCTGTGAGTATCCACCAGCGACAGACAAGGCACGGGGGTTCCGGGATCCCCATCCCTCCGCCGGGCTGCCCAGCCGAGGCTGTGACGAGCACCACACCAGTGCTTACATGTGCAGCCAAGGCCGAGCTGCTCCGCAAGGATGGGTGTGAATACCAAGAGCTGTTCCCTGGCGAGCAGTGCCCTGGGCTGTGTCCCTCCCGCCCCCCGGGGCCCTCTCTGGGACTGTGGAACCTGTGCTTGGGCTGCAGTCAGTGTCAGCAGCCCGGGAGCAAGCGCCTGCTCCTGCCATGAGTGTGATGAGCATTGGCAGGACCCAGAGAGGTGCTGCAGTGACGCTGCTGCAGGGTTCTTCCCCGCAGCTCCATTGCCCTGAGCCGCAGGTGCCACTGCTCGTGTCCGTCTGTCTCTTGCAGAGTCCTCCAGGACAACAGCCTGCAGGCAGTGAAGAGGCGCTCGCTGGAGGGGCTGCTCCTGCTGAAACACCTGTAGGTACCCCTCTGCCCATGGCGCTGGGCGCAGCCTCCCCCTGTCCTGGCCCTGCTGCCCATCCCGCCCCAGGAAGGGCTTTATTCCTGGGCGGATCCCGGCTGCAGCCAGAGCAGAGCAGGGTCTTGCTGCAGGGGAGGGCTCCGCAGGGACGCACTGCACTCCCATTGCCCCACGTCCAAGCAGGAGGAGGCGGCTGCTGCCCTTTCCCTGCACAGACCCGCACGAGGCCGCCTCCTCCTGGGCAGACCTCGAGCGTTCGGCTCCTCTCAGCTCAGAGGCCCCACAGCTGCCTTGGAGTGAGCTCATGGTGCGGCTTCTCTCCATTGCCCATGGAGAGGAGCAGGCACTTCCCATGCACACACACAATGGGGCTGGGGACCCTGGCTGAGCCGGCCATGAAACGCTCCCCACAAAGCTTCCTCTCTCCTTGTTTGCTGCAGAACAAGCCCACGCAGCGAGTTCAGGCTGGGACAAGGAACCTTTTGGTTTCTAGAGCCAGGCCAGAGGACTCCTGCACACATCAGAGCAGGGCTGTGCAGGGAGGTGAAGTTTAGGAGCTAAGGGAAACAGCCCCATGTTGGTCACACAGGGAGTTGCAGCCTGTCCCTCAGGCCTCACACAAGAGGTGCTGTTGGGGTGTGCATAAAGAACCTGCTCTCTTATCAGAGAGGAAAGTCAGCCCTGAAATACCCCTCCTGGGATCAGAGCCGGGAGAACCTCTCTGAGCTGCAGCCACCCGGCTCAGGAGCGTGAGCTCCGGTTACACACCACTGCAAGTCAGTGCAGAGAGGAAATCCCATGTGAAATGAGAGCTGTGGCACGTCTATGTTGCCTGTGTCAGAGCACCTGAGAGGAACCAGCACAGCAAATGTCACCAGTGTTTTGTCTTCTCCTGTTAACAGGGATTTATCTTACAACAAAATCCAGTCGATCGAGGTGCGTGCTTTTGAGAACCTTCCTTTCCTGGAGACCATGTGAGTTATGGGAGTTTCTTCCTGCTGCGGTTGGTGAAGCCTGTTTGCATTTAGAACCTTCTGGTGCTGGAAAATGCTCCTGTTCTTTTTGGAACAAGGACTCCAATTTCTCCTGCTGAAGCAGCAGCCGAGCTCCGGAGCTCCAGGAGTGCCTGGTGGCCACAGCAGGACAGGGGCCATGGCTTGTGCAAACACAGCCGGAAGAGAATCCGAGTCTTGAGGCTTGCTGTGTCCTGGAGCAGGCGGAGATGCAGCCCACGTGCACTTCATCTCCTCTCCTGGACAGGTTAACAAACAGCAGGAGAGAAAATGGCAGCTTCCTCCCAGTTCCACCTTGGATGTGGCTGTTTCCTACAAATCAGTGCTGCTGCACTCCAGCTTCCTGTGGGTCAGACCCAAGTCATTTCTGTGGTCTCCTGTTTCCCCAGAAACCTGGAGGGAAATCTCATCACCGAGATCCGAAACGACACCTTCCGGGCATGGCACGGGATGCAGTTCCTCCAGACACTGTGAGTATTCCAAAGGCTAAGGGGAGCTCAGAGCTGTGGCACTTGTCCCTGTGTTCTGCTCACCTCTTACCCCAAATAGGCAGCAGCAGCAGCAGCGCTGAATGACAACTCTGTCAGGCCACGGCTTTGCCTGCCTGAGTGCAGGAACAGAGACAAAGCTCATGGAGAGTGGGAATGTCAGAAAATAGGGAAAGTCCTGGTGGAGAGAAGCCACCAAAAGCTGTGAGCTGAGGAGGAAAGAAAGAGAGGTTGTGTTTTCCAGAAGCAGCACTTGTGGGCTTTTGCTCTCTGGGCTGGTGGCAGTCAGGACCTAATGTACGTTGTGAACCTGTCCATCAGCATCTGCGCCGGCCTGGAGCCTTCACCCCACGCCCTTTCTCTACACACGTAGCACGGAGCCCCTGCTGCCGCTCTCATCCTGGAACCCCCACTCACATAGGGTGTTGGTTCATTTCAGGGTCCTGAGCCATAACCCCCTGTCTGTTATCGAGGACACGTGGTTCTTCAAGCTGCCTTCAGTCACTCACCTGTAAGTACAGACTCCTTATTAACAGCTCCTGGATTAGGTAGCAGCGGATCCCCTGCGACCAGCACCGCAAGCAGCAGGGACTGGGCCTGTTCCGGAGCAGAGGCTGGTGCCGCCACCTCCAATGTAACGCGTGTCTTGAAACCCTTGCAGGGACCTGGGTGCCACACGAGTGACTCGGCAGACGCTGCTCATGCTGCTCCTGAGAACATCCCGCTTGGAAACACTGTGAGTGTGCAGGGGCCGGCTCCCACCTCCAGCAGATCCCAACTGCTGGGACAAGGGGTCTGCGTGGGGAACGAACCCACCACCACAAACTCTCCATTGGGACACTGGGGGGGAAGGGAAGTTTCCCGGAGCCGCAGCAGAGACCGAAGCAGACCCCTGACGCGTTTCTGTGCGCAGCCTGGGTTGGAGTCGCTGCCCTGGGTCGTGATGCTGAGTGTTTGTCCACAACCTCTGTTCTTTAGCAAGCTGTCCAACGACACGGCCTGCTGCCTCTGCCAGCACAAGCACAGCACCGAGACCCCGTGCAGGACCCTCAGCTTCGACTGCGCGAGCGTGTGCAGCACCAGTGCTCCCCGCTGCGGTAACTGCCCCACAGCCCTGCCCGGGCCCCCAGCTGTAGCGAGCCCTCTGAGCCTGTGTCTGGCAGAAAGCTTCTTGTCCCTGATGTGCTCTCGGTGTGTTACAGCTCCCCTGGCAGACACAACAGGGCTCCTAACGGGACCGGTGCCACCCAGGAAAGGGAACAGCAGCTCCGTGTTGAATCTCCAGCCTAAGGAGCCTTCAGCCCGGGAGCAGAGAATCGTCACGCTCGCGGTTGTCCTGAGCCGGAGCAGCCCCGATGCATCAGCACCTTCCCCTCAGCAGCTCTCGAGGCAGGAGGGCAATACTGCCAAGGAGCTGACGCTGATGCTGCAGAGCATTCAGCACAGGGGCTGGAGCAGCTCGATTGACACCAGGAGGTTCTATTATCTAGCAGAGGGTCTTGTGGCACAGCTGAAGAACAAGCTGTACAAGGCCATGAGCATCCTGACTGTGAAAAGCCCCAGTACAGCCCAGCCAGCACAGGGGGACAAGGGGCAGGAGGTGCCAGCAAGGGAGGGAGGAAGAGCCATAAGCTGGGAGCAACAGGAGCCTGCCTTAGGCTTGACCCGGGCAGAGTCCACCCTCTGGGAAGCAGTCCGGAGGATGAACCTCAGTGACATCCTCCCAGTCTCCAGCAACCAGAGAGCACCCACCCCTCCTGCAGCACAGCTCCCTACACAATACCCAGCAGAGGGCTCGTATATTGCCCGGTCTGGCGAGAGTCAGGATCCTTCCAACGCCATGGAGGAGACCAACACGACCGACAGGATGGAGGATGAGGATGGTGCAGAAGATGAGGAGGAAGCACCATCCCCGACACAGGACGCTGCTGGGACAGATGAGGAGCAGAAGCAGCAGGACAGTGATGGGATAGTGGGCGGTGAGGTTGTAGAAGAGGAGCCCGCAGCAGCAGAGGGTAGAGCAGAGCAGAGACGGAGCGCTATCCAGCATTTCTTCTATGCTCTGCTGGCTAACAACAGCCCCCCTGCTGCCAGCAGCGTGCCAGAGGACACGGCTACAGCAGAGCGTTCCTCTTGGGGCGGGAGCCCACCCACCTCCCCTGCAGGCACCACAACACACGAGCAGCACAAGGAGCAGAAACCCCTCGACTCAACAGTACCGGGCAGCTCCAGCAGCCCGGGCAGTGCGGCCACGCGAGGAGCCCTCTTTGACACCCTGCTCAGCCGCCACCTGCACTCGCTGGTGCCAGACCGAGCCCTGCGCAGGTTCATGACACACGTGGCTCGAGCCCTGCGTGGGGACTGTGGCTTGCCCCAGCTCCAGCCGGCCTGCGCCAAGATGGTCTCGAGGACGGGGCTGCTCCTGAAGCTGCTGAGCAAGAAGCAGCGCAACCCAGAGCCCTCTGACCTCCTGGAGCAGTGTATGCGGGAGGAGGATGCCGGCACCTCTCTGCTCCATGCCCAGGTCCAGGCCAGGGAGATGGACATTGAATCTGCAGAGACGGTAGGAAACAGTGGGGCACGGCTGCGTGTGTGTGTCTGGGCAGTGGGGCATGGAAGGGGCCTCTCACCTGGCCTCACCTCGCTTCCCCTCCCATCCCCTTCCCTCCTCTCCTTTCCCTCTCCCTCCCCTTTCACCTCCCCCTTCCTCTTCCCCTCCCCCTCCTCTTCCCCCTCTACCTCTCGCCCTCCCTCTCCCTTCCCCTCTCCCTCTCCCTCTTCCCTTCGCCTCTCCCTCTTTCTCTCTTTCTCTCTCTCCCTCCTCCTCTCTCTCTCCCTCTCCCGGTCCCCCTCCTCTCTCCCTCTCTCTCTCCCTTTCCCTCTCCTCTCCACCCTGATATACTCTCCTTATCTCCCAGGAGATGGCCAACCGCACCTCTGGCCACAACCGCCTGCTGGTGCTTTCGCTGATCACCTTCTTCACCCTCATCGCATCTATTGCTCTCCTGGCGCTGTGCTGCTTCAAGGTGAGCCAAGGACTTGTTTGGCGGAGCACTGCCAGCCAAGCCCCGGCCCTGGAGCACACAGGGGCAGCGGGTGCTCCCACAGTGCTCATGGGCACCTGGTGCTGCTGCGGATGCCTGTGGATGTGCTGCACTGGCTCCTGCCAGGGTCTGTCCCCAGCTCTGCTGTGCAGCTTCCCAGCAGCTCCTTCCTTGAGGGGGGCTGCGGCTCCCTCTCATCACCTCCTCTGCCATCAGCCCTTCCCGGGCTCTATCCCACAATCCCTCACCCCAAGCATCCCCTCCCCAGCTCCTGTCCTGGCCTTGCTCTGCTGCAGCACCCGCTGCTTCCAGCCGTGCAGCAATGCACCTGCTCCCTGCCCTCAGCCAATACCCAGCCCTTCCGCATGGTGCCATGGCTCCGGTGGGTCGGGGCTGTGCCCGGGCACAGGGGAGGGGCAAATGGTTCCTGCGGACTTTGAACCTCCATTTGGGGCCCTTGTCCTCCAAAGAGACAAAGGAGCTTCCATGTCTTTAGAAGGCATCGTGCGTGTTGCAGGCAGCAGTGGAACGGGTGGTGGGTGGGGGACCCTGCAGAGCTCTGTGCAGAGGAGAAAGGCAGACATCAACAAGGCTGAGATGAGGAGAGCTCTGGGTCATTGCAGAGGCAGGGAGCAGCAGGGAGCCAGGCAGGGAGGCATGGGGGGCTCTTCCTAAAGGCATGGCTGCTGGAACAGCCTTGCACGTGTGTAGAAGGGGCTGGGCTGGAGGAAAAACCTTCCAGCTCCCCCGTGCTGCAGTGCTCCATGAGGAAACCCCTGCGTTCTGAGTCACTGTCTCTCCGTCACCAGATCCGCGCCAAGAAATGTGCCGAGAATTCCAAAGGAAGCAGCAGAGGGTGCCTGAAGCGGTAACTCCTGCCCTGCCCCAACAGGCTCTGCTCCAGCAGCGCCCAATCCTGCCCAGAGCCCCCCCAACTCCTCCAGCACCAGAGGAGTTCATCCTTCACTTCTCTTCCTTCTCCTCCCACTTCTTTCCAGGTGCTTTCAGAAGCTGCGGCCCAAGCGGTGGAGCAGGAACAAGGACACGGACAGGGATGAGGATGAGGTAAGGAAAAAAGCAGATGCCAGCTCTGCCCCTCTGCCCGCTCCCTGCCCTGTGCCTACTTCTCACCTCTCCAATCCCTGGAGCTCTGTGTAGAGGAGAAAGGCAGACATCAACAAGGCTGAGATGAGGAGAGCTCTGGGTCATTCCAGAAGCAGGGAGCAGTGGGGAGCTGGGCAGGGATGCATGGGGGGCTCTCCCTAAAGTCGAAGCTGTGGGCACAGCCTTGCATGTGTGTAGAAGGGGCTGGGCTGGAGGAAAAACCTTCTTGTTCCCCCATGCTGCAGAATTCCATGTGGAAATCTCCATGTTCCAAGTCTCTGTCTCTCCGTCAGCAGGTCTGCACCAAGAAACGTGCCGAGGATTCCCAAGGCAGCATCGAATGGTGCCTGAAGCGGTAACTCCTGCCTGGCCCTGCCCTACACTTCCCCACCATGCTCTGCTCCAGGCGCACCCAGCCCAGCCCAGAGCAACCCCCTATTCCTCCAGCACTGGAGGAGTTCATCCTTTGCTTCTCTTCCATCTCTTCCCACTTCTTTCCAGGTGCTTTCAGAACCCGCAGCCCAAATGCTGGAGCAGGAGCAAGAACACGGACAGGGAGAAGAAGGTAAGGGCAGGAGCAGGCGCCAGCGCTGCCCCTCTACCCTCTCCCTGCCCCATGCCTGCTTCTCACCTCTCCAATCCCTGCCCTGCAGCAGGCAGCCCTGGCTCAGCCCAGCTCTGGTGAGGAGTCAGACTTGAACGAGGTGCTCACTGACCAAAGGTAAGTGTGATGGCGGCGATGCCGGCCCTGCGTTCAGATCATGCAGTTCCAACCCCTCTCCAATGGCTGTTATGTCATTGCTCTTACGTCCTTGCTGTCCCTTCAGTGATGCCCGATCCGAGTCAAACTTCTCCATTGAAGACGCATCATCCGGGAATGAGCCGAATTTCTTTGCCTTCGGATTGACTCAGCCCTGGCCCAGTAGTCCCTCTCCATGAAGGATGCTGCAGGCCCCTCGCTGCTTCTGACCCCCTACAGCGAACATCGTGGACTTCAACAAGGCCAAGTGCTCCAGCCTTGAGAAGAGAAGGCTCCAGAGAGACCTTAGAGCCGCTCCCAGTGCCTGAAGAGATCTGGAGAGGGACTTTATACAGGGGCCTCTGGTGATAGGAGAAGGGGGAGCAGTTTAAACATGACTCGTTTTAAGCTGAGTTTAGCTTTGACTTTAGTTTTAGGTTCAACTTATTATCACATCACAGACTTGCAACACACTGTTCTCTAAGTGAGGCTAAAAGTATTTGAACCCCATGTTTTCCAAACACTTGCTTTTCTTTATGCACAAAGAAGTTATGGATGACAGCCTTTTATTAATATTACCTTAGCTGTGTGGATATATAATAACTCAGTCTCTCGTATAGTTGCTTTCCGCCCCATATTAATGGTTTCTCGATTCATGACTTTCCCCACCATATTTTGTAAGAAACTGTCACTTCTCTATTTCCTTTTACACACGAATCAGTCTGGTCTATCACAATACAAAGGGGGAGGAAGGAAAAGGGGAAGGCCCCGTGGGGATTATGGGGTGTTGTGGACCCCCCCCCGATCGTGGTGTTGTTGGCGTGAGCTGTGCGTGTCTGTGATTAAACTGTGACAGAGAGAACCCCCCCGTTACTGACCCCCCAGCAGCCAAATGGGACCTGGGTACCCAAAAATGGGACCGGGGTACCCCAAAATGGTTCCCCCGCGCCCAAACGCGGGTGCCCCCCCCCCCCCAACCCGTGCCCAGGGGCGGCTGCTCCATGAGGAGAGGTCCCGCTGCGCCCCTCCAGGGCTGCTCGGTGCGCATGCGCCGGAGCCCGGACTACAACTCCCAGCGTGCCCTGCGCGGGGGAGCCGCGCGCTGATTGGCTGAGCCGGGGGCAGGACCGGAGCTGGCGGCGGAGCGGGAGCGGGGCCATGGTGAGGGCCGGGAGCGGGGCTGGGGCTGTGCGGCCCCCGAGGCTCAGGGCAGCGGGGACGGGCGCTCCCGCGGTGCTCCCCGACCTGCTCGAGGTGGCGGAGCACGGCCCACACCTCCTGCACCGGGCGGGCGAGCGGCTCGGGGCTGTCGGAGCCCTCGGCCCTGTCGGCGTCTCCGGTCCAGGGCCGCATGGGGGGGCATGGGGGCATGGGGACACAGGGATCAGAGCTGAGCTGAAGCAGTGACAGTGAGGTGTGAGGGAAGGAGCAGCTTGGGGCTGTTCGGTCAGCAAAAAGGGATGAGAGAGGGCGGGGTCAGGAAAGAAACGAGTGAGGCAGAACTACATTTTAAGGCTTTACAGAAATCCATATGTTTCCAAGCACTGGATTCTGAACTTTGATTTCGGTGTCATTTAATCAATGTCCCATTTAATTTTTCTATTTAATCAATAGGAAATCAGCTGCTCGTGACTTTAGCAAGCCAGTGGTAACTGAGGCCTAGGAATAATTCCAGTCAGGCTTCAATTCCCTGAACTTCAAATGTTTCTTTATCAGAAGTTCAGGACAAGTTTCCGTCCCTTTGGCTGCACCAGCTCCATTCCAGATGCCCCAACAGGCCTCACTTGAGCAAAGTTCCATTCCGAGAAAGAGGGCAGGTTCCCTCTTGACCCTGTTTCATTTCTAACCCTACAACATGAAAGCACGTGAGGAAGCTTGCTCAGAGCAGCCAGGGCCATGGGCAGAGGGGAATAATCTATGTTAGGGCAGGCAAAAGCCCTTCAGGAAACAGGCCAAGTTGATCTTCCCAGCCCCAGTCCCAGAGGGGCACCACTCATTACTGGTCTCCAGCTGGACATTGAGCCACTGACCACAACTCTTTGCGTGCGGCCGTCCGGCCAGTTCTTTATCCGCTGAGTGGTCCGCCTATCAAATTGATGTCTCTCCAACTTAGAGACAAATATATTGTGTGGGACAGTGTGGAATGCTTTGCACAACTCCAGGTAGATGACATCAACTGCTTTGCCCCTGTCCATCAGTTCCGTAGCCCCATCGTAGAAGGCCACCAAATTGGTCAGGCAGGATTTCCCCTTAGTGAAGCCATGCTGGCTGTCACCAAGCACCTTGTTGTTTTTCATGTGCCTCAGCATGCCTTCCAGGAGAATCTGCTCCAAGATTTTGCCAGGCACAGAGGTGAGGCTGACTGCTCTGTAGTTCCCCGGCTCATCCATTTTCCCCTTCTTGCAAATGGGGGTTATATTTCCCTTTTTCCAGTCGTCGGGAACTTCTCCTGACTGCCATGGTTTTTCAAATATGATGGACAGTGGCTTAGCAACTTCCTTTGCCAGCTCCTTCAGGACCCGCAGATGGATTTCATCAGGTCCCATGGACTTGTGTAAGTTCAGGTCCCAACGATGGTCTCGAACCAGATCCTCTCCTACAGTGGGCCCAAGGTCTTCATTCTCACTGTCCCTGTGTCTGCCTTCCAAGACTTGAGTGGTGTGGTCAGAGCATTTGCCGGTGAAGACTGAGGCAAAGAAGTCATTAAGAACCTCAGCCTTCTCCAAATCCAGGCTAGCCAGTTCTCCTGAGAGCGTCCGGAGGGGGCCCACGTTGTCCCTAGTCTGTCTTTTATTTGCAATGTACCTATAGAATCCCTTCCTGTTATCCTTAACATCCCTAGCCAAGTTTAATTCTAAGTGGGCCTTAGCTTTCCTAACCTGGTCCCTAGCTTCCCGGACAACATCCCTGTATTCTTCCCAGGCCGCCTGTCCTTGCTTCCACCTTTTATAAACCTCTTTTTTCCTTCGAATTTTCCTCAGCAGCTCCTTATCCATCCAAGGAGGTCTCCTGGCCCTCCTGCAGCACTTCCTTCTAGTAGGGATGTATCGCTCCTGAGCTTGCAGCAGGTGATCCTTGAATATCAACCAAAAGTCTTGGGCCTCCCTGCCCTCTAGGGCTATATCCCATGGAACCTTACTGAGCAGGTTCCTGAAGAGGAAAAAGTCTGCTCTCTTGAAGTCCAGGGCAGTGAGCTTGCTGCACGCTCTTCTCACTGTCCTGAGGATCTCGAATTCGACTGTCTCATGATCGCTGCAATCAAGGCTGCTCTGGAGCATCACGTTTCCAACCAGCCCTTCCCTGTTGGTGAGGACGAGGTCAGGCATGGCACCTCTCCTTGTCGGCTCCTCTACTACTTGCAGAAGGTAGTTGTCTTCCACATAATCGAGGAACTTCCTGGATTGCTTGTGCCGGGCCGTACCATCCCTCCAACAGATATCAGGGTGGTTGAAGTCCCCCATAAGAACAAGGGCCTGCGAGCGTGAGGCTGTTCCTATCTGTCTATAGAGCACTTCATCCACCGAGTCCTCTTGGTCAGGGAGTCCGTAACAGATCCTCACAATAATGTCTCCTATCGCTGTTCTCCCTTTAACCCTGACCCACAAACTCTCTGTGGACTGCTCACCTGTCCCCAGACAAAATGCTGGTCTTAGTCTTAGATTGCTGGTCTTCCTCTAAGAATCCTGGTCTTGGTCTAAGAATGCTGGTCTTGGTCTCAGAATGCTGGTCTTGGTGTCAGGAGGCTCTCTTGGTCTTAGAATGGTTGTCTTGCTCTTAGAATACTGACCTAAATCTTAACATGCTGGTCATAGTCTTCGAATGCTGGTCTTGTTGTTAGAAGGCTGGTCTTGCTCATATAATTCTGGTCTTAGTCTCAAACTACTGGTCATAGTCTCAGAATGCTGGACTTTCCCACAGAATGGTGGTTTTAGTCTTAGAGTACTGGTCTTGCTGTTAGAATGCTGATCTTGGTCTTAGAATGCTGATCTTGGTCTTAGAATGCTGGTCTTAGTCACAGAATGCTGGTTTTTCTGTTACAAGATGGATTTTAGGCTTAGAATACTGGTGTTGGTGTTAGAATGCTGATCTTGGTCTTAGAATAATGAACTTGGTCTTACAATGCTGGTCTTAGTCTCAGAATGCTGGTCTAAATCTGAGAATGCTGGTCTTAGTCTAAGAATGCTGGCTTTAGTCTCAGAATGTTGGTTGAAGTCTTAAACACTAGTCTTGGTATTAGAAGCCTGGTGTTAGTCTCCGAATGCTGGTCTTGGTCTTAGAATGCTGGTCCTAGTCTTAGAATGCTGATCTTTGACTCAGAAAGTTAGTCTTTGTTTCAAAATGCTGGTCTTAGGCTTAGAATGCTGGTCTTACTCTCAGTATGGCGGTCTCTCTCAAAATGCTGGTCAGCCTCAGACTGCTGGCCTTACTCGCAGAATATTGATCTTCGTCACAGAATGCTAGTCTTGGTGCTGGAATGCTGATCTTGGTCTTAGAATGGTGGTATTTGTCTTAGAATGCTGGTCGTAGGCTCAGAATGCTCGTTTTAGCCTCAGAATGGTGGTCTTAGTCTTAGTATGCTAGTCTTGGTGTTAGAAGTCTCTTCTTAGACATAGAAAGCTGGTCTTAGTTTTAGAATGCTGGTTTTAGTCCCAGTGCTGGTCATAGTCTCAGAATGCTGGTTTTAGTCTCAGAGTAGTGATCTTGGTGTTAGAAGACGGATTGGAGTCTTAGAATCCTGGTCTTGGTGTTAGAATGCTGATCTTGGTCTTCGAATGATGATGTTGATCTTAGAATGCTGATCTTCATCTCAGAATGGTAGTTTTTGTCTCAGAATGCTGGCCTGAGCCTTATATACTAGTCTTGGTTTTAGAAGGCTGGTCTTGGTGTTAGAATGCTGGTCTTTGTCTTAGAAGTCTAGTCTCAGTGTTAGAAGGTTGATGTTAGTGTAAGAATTCTTGTCTTAGTCTCAGAATGCTGGTCTTAGTCTCAAAATGCTGGACAGTGTCAGAATGCTGGTCTTACTAGCTGTATGGTAGTCATTGTCCAAAAACGCTGGTCATTCTCCAAATGCTGGTTTTAGTCTCAGAATGGTGGTCTTAGTCGCAGAATGCTAGTCTTGGTGTTAGAAGGTTGCTGTTAGCCTTAGAATGCTGGTCTAGTGTCAGAATGCTGGTCTTTGTGTTAGAAAGCTGGTCTTGGTCTTCGAATGATGATTTTGGTCTTAGAATGCTGGTCTTAGTTTCAGAATGCTGGTTTTAGCCTCAGAATGTTGTTTCGAGTCTTAGATACTAGTTTTGGTGTTAGAAGGCTGGTGTTAGGCTCAGAATGGTGGTCTTGCTCTTACAGTGTTTTTCTTAGTCTTTGAATGCTGATCTTAGTTTTGGAAAGCTGGTGATAGTCTTGGAATGCTGTCTTGGTCTTAGAAGGCTGGTCTTGGTCTTCGAATGCTGGTCTTAGTCTTAGAATGCTGATCTTAGTCCCAGAATGCTGATCTTAGGCTTGCAAAGGTGGTCTCAGTCTTGGAATGCTGATCTTGGACTTAAATGCTGGTCTTGGTTTTAGAATTCTGGTCTTTGTCTTAGAATACTGGTCCTAGTCTCAGGATGCGGACCTTTGTATCAGAATGGTAGTCTTTGTCTCAAAATGCTGGTCAGCCTCCGAATGCTGGTTTTAGTCTCAGAATGGTGGTCTTAGTCACAGAATGCTAGTCTTGGTGTCAGGAGGTTGCTGTTAGCCTTAGAATGCTGGTCTTTGTGTCAGAAAGCTGGTCTTGGTCTTCGAATGATGATTTTGGTCATAGAATGCTGGTCTTAGTTTCAGAATGCTGGTTTTAGCCTCAGAATGTTGTTTCGAGTCTTAGATACTAGTTTTGGTGTTAGAAGGCTGGTGTTAGGCTCAGAATGGTGGTCTTGCTCTTACAATGTTTTTCTTAGTCTTTGAATGCTGATCTTAGTTTTGGAAAGCTGGTGATAGTCTTGGAATGCTGTCTTGGTCTTAGAAGGCTGGTCTTGGTCTTCGAATGCTGGTCTTAGTCTTAGAATGCTGATCTTAGTCCCAGAATGCTGATCTTAGCCTTGCAAAGGTGATCTCAGTCTTGGAATGCTGGTCTTGGACTTAAATGCTGGTCTTGGTTTTAGAATTCTGGTCTTTGTCTTAGAATACTGGTCCTAGTCTCAGGATGCGGACCTTTGTATCAGAATGGTAGTCTTTGTCTCAAAATGCTGGTCAGCCTCCGAATGCTGGTTTTAGTCTCAGAATGGTGGTCTTAGTCACAGAATGCTAGTCTTGGTGCCAGGAGGTTGCTGTTAGCCTTAGATGCTGGTCTTTGTGTCAGAAAGCTGGTCTTGGTCTTCGAATGATGATTTTGGTCTTAGAATGCTGGTCTTAGTTTCAGAATGCTGGTTTTAGCCCCAGAATGTTGTTTCGAGTCTTAGATACTAGTTTTGGTGTTAGAAGGCTGGTGTTAGGCTCAGAATGGTGGTCTTGCTCTTACAGTGTTTTTCTTAGTCTTTGAATGCTGATCTTAGTTTTGGAAAGCTGGTGATAGTCTTGGAATGCTGTCTTGGTCTTAGAAGGCTGGTCTTGGTCTTCGAATGCTGGTCTTAGTCTTAGAATGCTGATCTTAGTCCCAGAATGCTGATCTTAGGCTTGCAAAGGTGGTCTCAGTCTTGGAATGCTGGTCTTGGACTTAAATGCTGGTCTTGGTTTTAGAATTCTGGTCTTTGTCTTAGAATACTGGTCCTAGTCTCAGGATGCGGACCTTTGTATCAGAATGGTAGTCTTTGTCTCAAAATGCTGGTCAGCCTCCAAATGCTGGTTTTAGTCTCAGAATGGTGGTCTTAGTCACAGAATGCTAGTCTTGGTGTTAGGAGGTTGATGTTAGCCTTAGAACGCTGGTCTTAGTGTTAGAATGCTGATCTTGGTCTTCGAATGATGATACTGGTGTTAGAATTCTGGTCTTAGTTTCAGAATGCTGGTCCATGTCTTAGATACTTCTTGTGGTGTTCGAAGGCTGGTGTTAGTCTTTGAATGCTGGTCTTGGTCTTCGAATGCTGCTCTTAGTCTTTGAATGGTGATCTTAGTCTTGGACTGCTGGTCATAGTCTTGGACTGCTGGTCATAATCTTGGAATGCTGTCTTGGTCTTTGAATGCTTGTCGTGGTTTTAAAATTTTCGTTTTAGTCTTGGAATGCTGGTCCATGTCTTAGAAGTCTGATCTTAGTCTGGGGATGGTGGTCTTAGTCTTGGCATGCTGGTCTTGGTCTTAAAATGCTGGCCTTGGTTTTAGAATTTTGGTTTTAGCCTTAGAATGCTGGTCTCAGAATGCTGGTCTTGGTGTCTGGAGGCTCTCTTGGTCTCAGAATGCTTGTCTTGGTGTCAGGAGGCTCTCTTAGACTTAGAATGAGTGTCTTGGTCTTAGAATTCTGATCTTCAAGTGCTGGTCTTAGTTTCAGAATGCAGGTCTTGTTGTAAGAAGGCTGGTCTTGCTCTTAGAATTGTGGTCTTAGTCTCAGAATGCTGGCCTTAGTCTCAGAATGCTGGACATTTTCTCAGCATACTGGTCTTAGTCTTAGAATGGTGGTATTTTTCTCGGAATGTTGGTCTTGGTCTCAGAATGCCGGTCTTAGTCTTAGAATGGCGGTCTTAGTCTTAGAATAGTGGTCATAGTCTTAGAATGCTGATCTTAGTCACAGAATGCTAGTCTTGGTGTTAGAAGGTTGATGTTAGCCTTAGAATGCTGGTCTTAGTGTCAGAATGCTGGTCTTTGTGTTAGAAAGCTGATCTTGGTCTTAGAATGATGATTTTGTTCTTAGACTCCTGGTGTAAGTTTCAGAATCCCGGTTTTTGTCTCAGAATGCTGGTCTTGGTCAGAATGCTAGTTTTCGTCCCAGAATGTTGGTCCGAGTCTTAGATACTAGCTTTGGTGTTAGAAGGCTGGTGTTACTCTTAGAATGCTGGTCTAGGTCTTAGAGTGCTGGTCTTAGTCTTAGAATGCTGATCTTAATCTTAGAATGCTGATGTTAGTCTTGGAATGCTGGCCTTAGTCTTAGTATGCTGGTCATAGACTTGAAATGCTGGTGTTGGACTTCAAATGCTGGCCTTGGTTTTAGAATTTTGGTCTTAGCCTTAAAATGCTGGTCTTTGAATTCTGGTCTTTGAATGCTGGTCATAGGCTCAGAATGCTGATCTTGGTCTTAGAATGATGATTTTAGTCTTAAAATTTCTGCCCTTAGTCCCAGATTGCTGGTCTTCATCTCAGAATCCTGGTCTTGGTCTCAGAATGCTGGTCTTGGTTTTAGGAGGCTCTCTTGATCTTAGGATGCTTGTCTTGGTCTTAGAATACTGATCTTTGTCTTCAAGTCCTGGTCTTAGTTTCAGAATGCTGGTCTTGTTGTTAGAAGGCTGGTCTTGCTGTTAGAATTCTCTTCTTAGTCTCAGAAGGCTGGCCTTAGTCTCAGAATGCTGGTCTTTATTTCGGAATGCTGGTCTTAGTCTTAAAATGGTGGTACTTTTCTCCAGATGTTGGCCTTGTTCCCAGAATGCTGGTCTTAGTCTCAGAATGCAGGTCTTACACTCAGTATGGTAGTCTTTGTCTCAAAATGCTGGTCGGTCTCAGACTGTTGGTCTTAGTCTCAGAACGGTGGTCTTAGTCACAGAATGCTGTTTTTTTTGTGACAAGACGGGTTTTAGTCTTATAATACTGGACTTGGTGTTAGAATGCTGATCTTGGTCTTAGAATGCTGGACTTAGTCTCAGAATGCTGGTCTTAGTCTAAGAATGCTGGCATTCGTCTCAGAATGTCGGCTGGAGTCTTAGATACTAGTCTTGGTATTAGAAGGCTGGTGTTAGTCTCCGAATGCAGGTCTTGGTCGTAAAATGCTGGTTATAGCCTCAGAATGGTGGTCTTAGTCTTAGAATGCTAGTCTTGGTGTTAGAAGCCTCTTCTTAGTATTAGAATGCTTGTCTTAGCTTCAGAAGGCTGTTTTTAGTCTCCGAATGCTGGTTTTAGTCTCAGAATGGTGGTAGTTGTCTCAGAATGCTGATCTTGGTCTTAGAATGGTGGTATTTGTCTCAGACTGCTGATCTTGGTCTTAGAATGGTGGTATTTGTCTCAGAATGCTAGTCTTTATTTCAAAATGCTGGTCTTAGTCTTAGAATGCTGGTCTTACTCTCCGAATGGTAGTCTGTCTCAAAATGCTGGTCAGTCTCAGACTCCTGGTCTTCGTCACAGAATGGTGATCTTCTTCACAGAATGCTGGTCTTGGTGCTAGAATGCTGATCTTGGTCTTTGAATGATGATCTTGATCTTAGAATGCTGGTCTTCATCTCAGAATGGTAGTTTTTGTCTCTGAATGCTGGTCTGAGCCTTATATACTACTCTTGGTGTTAGAATGCTGGTCTTGGTTTTAGAAGTTTGATTTTACTCTCAGAATGCTGGCCTCAGTCTCAGAATGCTGGTTTCAGTCTCAGAATGTGGATCTTTGTATCAGAATGGTAGTCTTTGTCTCCAAATGCTGGTTTTAGTCTCAGAGTGGTGGTCTTAGTCACAGAATGCTAGTCTTGGTGTTAGAAGGTTGCTGTTAGCCTTAGAATGCTGGTCTAGTGTCAGAATGCTGGTCTTTGTGTTAGAAAGCTGGTCTTGGTCTTAGAATGATGATTTTGGTCTTAGAATGCTGGTCTAAGTTTCAGAATGATGGTTTTTGTCTCAGAATGCTGGTCTTGGTCAGAATGCTAGTTTTCGTCCCAGAATGTTGGTCCCAGTCTTAGATGCTAGCTTTGGTGTTAGAAGGCTGGTGTTACTCTTAGAATGCTGGTCTTGATCTTAGAATGCTGATCTTAGTCTTAGAATGGACTTGTTCCTTTTGGAGTCCTGCCCTGTTCTTCAGTGCAAAACCAAGTTGTGCCTGGAGGCCCTATGAGCAAAGCACGGGGGTGTCAGTGGGACGCTGGGTGCACGCTGCATCCCTGCTCAAATACAGCGTGTTCTGGGGCTGAATAGGGTCCAAGAGCTGCTCTGGCACCCTGCAGCTTTCTGAGGGTGTGAGAGGTTGGAGAAGGAATTTACTCCCTTGAGTTGGAACCCTTTGCCATCCAAATGGAGAAGGAGACTGCCCAGCAGTTCACCGCAGGGTTCGGGTATGACATAGACTCTTCCAAGTGTCACTTGGAAGTGACACTTCTGTTTCCAAGCCAACACATCAGGCCTGAAGCTTTCCCCGCACATGTACGCACGTGTATAAAAGTGTACACACCTGTACACAGGGGTGCGCACACAGGGCAACACTCAACGCACACGCACACACGCGTGCACAGACGTGTGGCAGATGCACACAGACTGCACAAACGTACTGAACGCACATGTACGGCACACGTACGGCACACGTTTCTTGCACACAGGTTTTCCTGCTGTAGATGTGCTGGTCTGTAACACGCCACAGGTGGGGCAGAGCGACCAGCTCCAATGGCAGCGGATTGTCCCATGTCACAGTGGGGACGGACGCTCAGAGGCCTGGCGGATGCAACTCCTGCGGCGGGGCCCCATTGTGAGGTGTGAGGTGTCCAGGCTATATCTAGCCAGCAGGGCCAGCACAGCCCCAGAGCCGCTGCTGGTCGCAGACGAGAGCTCCTGGTTTGGATCCCCAGCCTCGAGCCTTGTGCGCTACCGGTAGCGCTCCGACCGTACGTCGATATGGCCGTGGTGCTGCTGCTGCTGCTGCTGCTGCTGCTGGGCCTGGCCCCCGGGCTGGCCCGGCCCCTGGAGCCCTGCCCGGGGCCCTGCCACTGCCACAGGCGCCAGCTGGACTGCAGCGGCGTTGCCCTGGCCCGCGTGCCCCCGGCCACCCGCCAACGGCCCTTCTCTGTGCTGTGAGTGCTCCGCAGCTCCGGCACCGCCCCGGGACACCCCGAGAGCGGCTCCAGGGACACGCTGCGTGTGGGGGGCTGATGGGCGGCAGCGCTGGGGCAGCTGCAGGCCAGCCCTGCGGCCACCCCACAGCCCTGGGGCAGGGGAAGGGGTTGTGCTGGGGGTGACGCTGCCAATGGCTTCTCCACAGGGATTTCACTGGGAATGCGCTCGCCCTCATCTCCCCGCAGGCGTGGAAGGGATACCCGTGGACTGAGAAGCTGTGAGTATCCACCAGCGACAGACAAGGCACGGGGGTTCCGGGATCCCCATCCCTCCGCCGGGCTGCCCAGCCGAGGCTGTGACGAGCACCACACCAGTGCTTACACGTGCAGCCAAGGCCGAGCTGCTCCGCAAGGATGGGTGTGAATACCAAGAGCTGTTCCCTGGCGAGCAGTGCCCTGGGCTGTGTCCCTCCCGCCCCCCGGGGCCCTCTCTGGGACTGTGGAACCTGTGCTTGGGCTGCAGTCAGTGTCAGCAGCCCGGGAGCAAGCGCCTGCTCCTGCCATGAGTGTGATGAGCATTGGCAGGACCCAGAGAGGTGCTGCAGTGACGCTGCTGCAGGGTTCTTCCCCGCAGCTCCATTGCCCTGAGCCGCAGGTGCCACTGCTCGTGTCCGTCTGTCTCTTGCAGAGTCCTCCAGGACAACAGCCTGCAGGCAGTGAAGAGGCGCTCGCTGGAGGGGCTGCTCCTGCTGAAACACCTGTAGGTACCCCTCTGCCCATGGCGCTGGGCACAGCCTCCCCCTGTCCTGGCCCTGCTGCCCATCCCGCCCCAGGAAGGGCTTTATTCCTGCGCGGATCCCGGCTGCAGCCAGAGCAGAGCAGGGTCTTGCTGCAGGGGAGGGCTCCGCAGGGACGCACTGCACTCCCATTGCCCCACGTCCAAGCAGGAGGAGGCGGCTGCTGCCCTTTCCCTGCACAGACCCGCATGAGGCTGCCTCCTCCTGGGCAGACCTCGAGCGTTTGGCTCCTCTCAGCTCAGAGGCCCCACAGCTGCCTTGGAGTGAGCTCATGGTGCGGCTTCTCTCCATTGCCCATGGAGAGGAGCAGGCACTTCCCATGCACACACACAATGGGGCTGGGGACCCTGGCTGAGCCGGCCATGAAACGCTCCCCACAAAGCTTCCTCTCTCCTTGTTTGCTGCAGAACAAGCCCACGCAGCGAGTTCAGGCTGGGACAAGGAACCTTTTGGTTTCTAGAGCCAGGCCAGAGGACTCCTGCACACATCAGAGCAGGGCTGTGCAGGGAGGTGAAGTTTAGGAGCTAAGGGAAACAGCCCCATGTTGGTCACACAGGGAGTTGCAGCCTGTCCCTCAGGCCTCACACAAGAGGTGCTGTTGGGGTGTGCATAAAGAACCTGCTCTCTTATCAGAGAGGAAAGTCAGCCCTGAAATACCCCTCCTGAGATCAGAGCCGGGAGAACCTCTCTGAGCTGCAGCCACCCGGCTCAGGAGCGTGAGCTCCGGTTACACACCACTGCAAGTCAGTGCAGAGAGGAAATCCCATGTGAAATGAGAGCTGTGGCACGTCTATGTTGCCTGTGTCAGAGCACCTGAGAGGAACCAGCACAGCAAATGTCACCAGTGTTTTGTCTTCTCCTGTTAACAGGGATTTATCTTACAACAAAATCCAGTCGATCGAGGCGCGTGCTTTTGAGAACCTTCCTTTCCTGGAGACCATGTGAGTTATGGGAGTTTCTTCCTGCTGCGGTTGGTGAAGCCTGTTTGCATTTAGAACCTTCTGGTGCTGGAAAATGCTCCTGTTCTTTTTGGAACAAGGACTCCAATTTCTCCTGCTGAAGCAGCAGCCGAGCTCCGGAGCTCCAGGAGTGGCTGGTGGCCACAGCAGGACAGGGGCCATGGCTTGTGCAAACACAGCCGGAAGAGAATCCGAGTCTTGAGGCTTGCTGTGTCCTGGAGCAGGCGGAGATGCAGCCCACGTGCACTTCATCTCCTCTCCTGGACAGGTTAACAAACAGCAGGAGAGAAAATGGCAGCTTCCTCCCAGTTCCACCTTGGATGTGGCTGTTTCCTACAAATCAGTGCTGCTGCACTCCAGCTTCCTGTGGGTCAGACCCAAGTCATTTCTGTGGTCTCCTGTTTCCCCAGAAACCTGGAGGGAAATCTCATCACCGAGATCCGAAACGACACCTTCCGGGCATGGCACGGGATGCAGTTCCTCCAGACACTGTGAGTATTCCAAAGGCTAAGGGGAGCTCAGAGCTGTGGCACTTGTCCCTGTGTTCTGCTCACCTCTTACCCCAAATAGGCAGCAGCAGCAGCGCTGAATGACAACTCTGTCAGGCCACGGCTTTGCCTGCCTGAGTGCAGGAACAGAGACAAAGCTCATGGAGAGTGGGAATGTCAGAAAATAGGGAAAGTCCTGGTGGAGAGAAGCCACCAGAAGCTGTGAGCTGAGGAGGAAAGAAAGAGAGGTTGTGTTTTCCAGAAGCAGCACTTGTGGGCTTTTGCTCTCTGGGCTGGTGGCAGTCAGGACCTAATGTACGTTGTGAATCTGTCCATCAGCATCTGCGCCGGCCTGGAGCCTTCACCCCACGCCCTTTCTCTACACACGTAGCACGGAGCCCCTGCTGCCGCTCTCATCCTGGAACCCCCACTCACATAGGGTGTTGGTTCATTTCAGGGTCCTGAGCCATAACCCCCTGTCTGTTATCGAGGACACGTGGTTCTTCAAGCTGCCTTCAGTCACTCACCTGTAAGTACAGACTCCTTATTAACAGCTTACCATGGATCTTTCATTGTGTCTAGGGGGGCCCCGTGGTCAGGAAAGCAGAGATCCAGCAGCAAATCCCACCCTTGTCCAATCCTTCTCCTGCTGGAGGCAGAGGCAGAGCTAGGCCAAGGCTGAGCCGTTCTGGTGTGTCCCGGCTGCCAAGCCAGCAGGGAGCTGGGACACGGACTTGAACTTGTCTGCATCTGTCTCCCGTGGGATCCGCAGGGTCCCTCCAGGTTCAGACCCGTGGGTGGGAGCAGGGCACAGCAGGAAGAAGAGAGGGGTTTCCATCGTTTCTCCTGGATTAGGTAGCAGCGGATCCCCTGCGACCAGAACCGCAAGCAGCAGGGACTGGGCCTGTTCCGGAGCAGAGGCTGGTGCCGCCACCTCCAATGTAACGCGTGTCTTGAAACCCTTGCAGGGACCTGGGTGCCACACGAGTGACTCGGCAGACGCTGCTCATGCTGCTCCTGAGAACATCCCGCTTGGAAACACTGTGAGTGTGCAGGGGCCGGCTCCCACCTCCAGCAGATCCCAACTGCTGGGACAAGGGGTCTGCGTGGGGAACGAACCCACCACCACAAACTCTCCATTGGGACACTGGGGGGAAAGGGAAGTTTCCCGGAGCCGCAGCAGAGACCGAAGCAGACCCCTGACGCGTTTCTGTGCGCAGCCTGGGTTGGAGTCGCTGCCCTGGGTCGTGATGCTGAGTGTTTGTCCACAACCTCTGTTCTTTAGCAAGCTGTCCAACGACACGGCCTGCTGCCTCTGCCAGCACAAGCACAGCACCGAGACCCCGTGCAGGACCCTCAGCTTCGACTGCGCGAGCGTGTGCAGCACCAGTGCTCCCCGCTGCGGTAACTGCCCCACAGCCCTGCCCGGGCCCCCAGCTGTAGCGAGCCCTCTGAGCCTGTGTCTGGCAGAAAGCTTCTTGTCCCTGATGTGCTCTCGGTGTGTTACAGCTCCCCTGGCAGACACAACAGGGCTCCTAACGGGACCGGTGCCACCCAGGAAAGGGAACAGCAGCTCCGTGTTGAATCTCCAGCCTAAGGAGCCTTCAGCCCGGGAGAAGAGAATCGTCACGCTCGCGGTTGTCCTGAGCCGGAGCAGCCCCGATGCACCAGCACCTTCCCCTCAGCAGCTCTCGAGGCAGGAGGGCAATACTGCCAAGGAGCTGACGCTGATGCTGCAGAGCATTCAGCACAGGGGCTGGAGCAGCTCGATTGACACCAGGAGGTTCTATTATCTAGCAGAGGGTCTTGTGGCACAGCTGAAGAACAAGCTGTACAAGGCCATGAGCATCCTGACTGTGAAAAGCCCCAGTACAGCCCAGCCAGCACAGGGGGACAAGGGGCAGGAGGTGCCAGCAAGGGAGGGAGGAAGAGCCATAAGCTGGGAGCAACAGGAGCCTGCCTTAGGCTTGACCCGGGCAGAGTCCACCCTCTGGGAAGCAGTCCGGAGGATGAACCTCAGTGACATCCTCCCAGTCTCCAGCAACCAGAGAGCACCCACCCCTCCTGCAGCACAGCTCCCTACACAATACCCAGCAGAGGGCTCGTATATTGCCCGGTCTGGCGAGAGTCAGGATCCTTCCAACGCCATGGAGGAGACCAACACGACCGACAGGATGGAGGATGAGGATGGTGCAGAAGATGAGGAGGAAGCACCATCCCCGACACAGGACGCTGCTGGGACAGATGAGGAGCAGAAGCAGCAGGACAGTGATGGGACAGTGGGCGGTGAGGTTGTAGAAGAGGAGCCCGCAGCAGCAGAGGGTAGAGCAGAGCAGAGACGGAGCGCTATCCAGCATTTCTTCTATGCTCTGCTGGCTAACAACAGCCCCCCTGCTGCCAGCAGCGTGCCAGAGGACACGGCTACAGCAGAGCGTTCCTCTTGGGGCGGGAGCCCACCCACCTCCCCTGCAGGCACCACAACACACGAGCAGCACAAGGAGCAGAAACCCCTCGACTCAACAGTACCGGGCAGCTCCAGCAGCCCGGGCAGTGCGGCCACGCGAGGAGCCCTCTTTGACACCCTGCTCAGCCGCCACCTGCACTCGCTGGTGCCAGACCGAGCCCTGCGCAGGTTCATGGCACACGTGGCTCGAGCCCTGCGTGGGGACTGTGGCTTGCCCCAGCTCCAGCCGGCCTGCGCCAAGATGGTCTCGAGGACGGGGCTGCTCCTGAAGCTGCTGAGCGAGAAGCAGCGCAACCCAGAGCCCTCTGACCTCCTGGAGCAGTGTATGCGGGAGGAGGATGCCGGCAGCTCTCTGCTCCATGCCCAGGTCCAGGCCAGGGAGATGGACATTGAATCTGCAGAGACGGTAGGAAACAGTGGGGCACGGCTGCGTGTGTGTGTCTGGGCAGTGGGGCATGGAAGGGGCCTCTCACCTGGCCTCACCTCGCTTCCCCTCCCATCCCCTTCCCTCCTCTCCTTTCCCTCTCCCTCCCCTTTCACCTCCCCCTTCCTCTTCCCCTCCCCCTCCTCTTCCCCCTCTACCTCTCGCCCTCCCTCTCCCTTCCCCTCTCCCTCTCCCTCTTCCCTTCGCCTCTCCCTCTTTCTCTCTTTCTCTCTCTCCCTCCTCCTCTCTCTCTCCCTCTCCCGGTCCCCCTCCTCTCTCCCTCTCTCTCTCCCTTTCCCTCTCCTCTCCACCCTGATATACTCTCCTTATCTCCCAGGAGATGGCCAACCGCACCTCTGGCCACAACCGCCTGCTGGTGCTTTCGCTGATCACCTTCTTCACCCTCATCGCATCTATTGCTCTCCTGGCGCTGTGCTGCTTCAAGGTGAGCCAAGGACTTGTTTGGCGGAGCACTGCCAGCCAAGCCCCGGCCCTGGAGCACACAGGGGCAGCGGGTGCTCCCACAGTGCTCATGGGCACCTGGTGCTGCTGCGGATGCCTGTGGATGTGCTGCCCTGGCTCCTGCCAGGGTCTGTCCCCAGCTCTGCTGTGCAGCTTCCCAGCAGCTCCTTCCTTGAGGGGGGCTGCGGCTCCCTCTCATCACCTCCTCTGCCATCAGCCCTTCCCAGGCTCTATCCCACAATCCCTCACCCCAAGCATCCCCTCCCCAGCTCCTGTCCTGGCCTTGCTCTGCTGCAGCACCCGCTGCTTCCAGCCGTGCAGCAATGCACCTGCTCCCTGCCCTCAGCCAATACCCAGCCCTTCCGCATGGTGCAATGGCTCCGGTGGGTCGGGGCTGTGCCCGGGCACAGGGGAGGGGCAAATGGTTCCTGCGGACTTTGAACCTCCATTTGGAGCCCTTGTCCTCCAAAGAGACAAAGGAGCTTTCATGTCTTTAGAAGGCATCGTGTGTGTTGCAGGCGGCAGTGGAACGGGTGGTGGGTGGGGGACCCTGCAGAGCTCTGTGCAGAGGAGAAAGGCAGACATCAACAAGGCTGAGATGAGGAGAGCTCTGGGTCATTGCAGAGGCAGGGAGCAGCAGGGAGCCGGGCAGGGAGGCATGGGGGGCTCTTCCTAAAGGCATGGCTGCTGGAACAGCCTTGCACGTGTGTAGAAGGGGCTGGGCTGGAGGAAAAACCTTCCAGCTCCCCCGTGCTGCAGTGCTCCATGAGGAAACCCCTGCGTTCTGAGTCACTGTCTCTCCGTCACCAGATCCGCGCCAAGAAACGTGCCGAGAATTCCAAAGGAAGCAGCAGAGGGTGCCTGAAGCGGTAACTCCTGCCCTGCCCCAACAGGCTCTGCTCCGGCAGCGCCCAATCCTGCCCAGAGCCCCCCCAACTCCTCCAGCACCAGAGGAGTTCATCCTTCGCTTCTCTTCCTTCTCCTCCCACTTCTTTCCAGGTGCTTTCAGAAGCTGCGGCCCAAGCGGTGGAGCAGGAACAAGGACACGGACAGGGATGAGGATGAGGTAAGGAAAAAAGCAGACGCCAGCTCTGCCCCTCTGCCCGCTCCCTGCCCTGTGCCTACTTCTCACCTCTCCAATCCCTGGAGCTCTGTGTAGAGGAGAAAGGCAGACATCAACAAGGCTGAGATGAGGAGAGCTCTGGGTCATTCCAGAAGCAGGGAGCAGCGGGGAGCTGGGCAGGGATGCATGGGGGGCTCTCCCTAAAGTCGAAGCTGTGGGCACAGCCTTGCATGTGTGTAGAAGGGGCTGGGCTGGAGGAAAAACCTTCTTGTTCCCCCATGCTGCAGAATTCCATGTGGAAATCTCCATGTTCCAAGTCTCTGTCTCTCCATCAGCAGGTCTGCACCAAGAAACGTGCCGAGGATTCCCAAGGCAGCATCGAATGGTGCCTGAAGCGGTAACTCCTGCCTGGCCCTGCCCTACACTTCCCCACCATGCTCTGCTCCAGGCGCACCCAGCCCAGCCCAGAGCAACCCCCTATTCCTCCAGCACTGGAGGAGTTCATCCTTTGCTTCTCTTCCATCTCTTCCCACTTCTTTCCAGGTGCTTTCAGAACCCACAGCCCAAATGCTGGAGCAGGAGCAAGAACACGGACAGGGAGAAGAAGGTAAGGGCAGGAGCAGGCGCCAGCGCTGCCCCTCTACCCTCTCCCTGCCCCATGCCTGCTTCTCACCTCTCCAATCCCTTCCCCGCAGCAGGCAGCCCTGGCTCAGCCCAGCTCTGGTGAGGAGTCAGACTTGAACGAGGTGCTCACTGACCAAAGGTAAGTGTGATGGCGGCGATGCCGGCCCTGCGTTCAGATCATGCAGGTCCAACCCCCTCTCCAATGGCTGTTATGTCATTGCTCTTACGTCCTTGCTGTCCCTTCAGTGATGCCCGATCCGAGTCAAACTTCTCCATTGAAGACGCATCATCCGGGAATGAGCCGAATTTCTTTGTCTTCGGATTGACTCAGCCCTGGCCCAATAGTCCCTCTCCATGAAGGATGCTGCAGGCCCCTCGCTGCTTGTGACCCCCTACAGCGAACATCGTGGACTTCAACAAGGCCAAGTGCTCCAGCCTTGAGAAGAGAAGGCTCCAGAGAGACCTTAGAGCCGCTCCCAGTGCCTGAAGAGATCTGGAGAGGGACTTTATACAGGGGCCTCTGGTGATAGGAGAAGGGGGAGCAGTTTAAACATGACTCGTTTTAAGCTGAGTTTAGCTTTGACTTTAGTTTTAGGTTCAACTTATTATCACATCACAGACTTGCAACACACTGTTCTCTAAGTGAGGCTAAAAGTATTTGAACCCCATGTTTTCCAAACACTTGCTTTTCTTTATGCACAAAGAAGTTATGGATGACAGCCTTTTATTAATATTACCTTAGCTGTGTGGATATATAATAACTCAGTCTCTCGTATAGTTGCTTTCCACCCCATATTAATGGTTTCTCGATTCATGACTTTCCCCACCATATTTTGTAAGAAACTGTCACTTCTCTATTTCCTTTTACACACGAATCAGTCTGGTCTATCACAATACAAAGGGGGAGGAAGGAAAAGGGGAAGGCCCCGTGGGGATTATGGGGTGTTGTGGCCCCCTCCCATCGTGGTGGTGTTGGCGTGAGCTGTGCGTGTCTGTGATTAAACTGTGACAGAGAGAACCCCCCCGTTACTGACCCCCCAGCAACCAAATGGGACCTGGGTACCCAAAAATGGGACCGGGGTACCCCAAAATGGTTCCCCCGCGCCCAAACGCGGGTGCCCCCCCCCCCCCCCCAACCCGTGCCCAGGGGCGGCTGCTCCATGAGGAGAGGTCCCGCTGCGCCCCTCCAGGGCTGCTCGGTGCGCATGCGCCGGAGCCCGGACTACAACTCCCAGCGTGCCCTGCGCGGGGGAGCCGCGCGCTGATTGGCTGAGCCGGGGGCAGGACCGGAGCTGGCGGCGGAGCGGGAGCGGGGCCATGGTGAGGGCCGGGAGCGGGGCTGGGGCTGTGCGGCCCCCGAGGCTCGGGGCAGCGGGGCCGGGCGCTCCCGCGGTGCTCCCCGACCTGCTCGAGGTGGCGGAGCACGGCCCACACCTCCTGCACCGGGCGGGCGAGCGGCTCGGGGCTGTCGGAGCCCTCGGCCCTGTCGGCGTCTCCGGTCCAGGGCCGCATGGGGGGGCATGGGGGCATGGGGACACAGGGATCAGAGCTGAGCTGAAGCAGTGACAGTGAGGTGTGAGGGAAGGAGCAGCTTGGGGCTGTTCGGTCAGCAAAAAGGGATGAGGGAGGGCGGGGTCTGTAAAGAAATAAGAGATGGGTCAGGAAAGAAACGAGTGAGGCGCAACTACATTTTAAGGCTTTACAGAAATCCATATGTTTCCAAGCACTGGACTCTGAACTTTGATTTCGGTGTCATTTAATCAATGTCCCATTTAATTTTTCTATTTAATCAATAGGAAATCAGCTGCTCGTGACTTTAGCAAGCCAGTGGTAACTGAGGCCTAGGAATTATTCCAGTCAGGCTTCAATTCCCTGAACTTCAAATGTTTCTTTATCAGAAGTTCAGGACAAGTTTCCGTCCCTTTGGCTGCACCAGCTCCATTCCAGATGCCCCAACAGGCCTCACTTGAGCAAAGTTCCATTCCGAGAAAGAGGGCAGGTTCCCTCTTGACCCTGTTTCATTTCTAACCCTACAACATGAAAGCACGTAAGGAAGCTTGCTCAGAGCAGCCAGGGCCATGGGCAGAGGGGAATAATCTGTGTTAGGGCAGGCAAAAGCCCTTCAGGAAACAGGCCAAGTTGATCTTCCCAGCCCCAGTCCCAGAGGGGCACCACTCGTTACTGGTCTCCAGCTGGACACTGAGCCATTGACCACAACTCTTTGCGTGTGGCCAGCCAGCCGGTTCTTTATCCGCTGAGTGGTCCGCCTATCAAATTGATGTCTCTCCAACTTACAGACGAATATATTGTGTGGGACAGTGTGGAATGCTTTGCACAACTCCAGGTAGATGACATCAACTGCTTTGCCCCTGTCCATCAGTTCCGTAGCCCCATCGTAGAAGGCCACCAAATTGGTCAGGCAGGATTTCCCCTTAGTGAAGCCATGCTGGCTGTCACCAAGCACCTTGTTGTTTTTCATGTGCCTCAGCATGCCTTCCAGGAGAATCTGCTCCAAGATTTTGCCAGGCACAGAGGTGAGGCTGACTGCTCTGTAGTTCCCCGGCTCATCCATTTTCCCCTTCTTGCAAATGGGGGTTATATTTCCCTTTTTCCAGTCGTCGGGAACTTCTCCTGACTGCCATGGTTTTTCAAATATGATGGACAGTGGCTTAGCAACTTCCTTTGCCAGCTCCTTCAGGACCCGCAGATGGATTTCATCAGGTCCCATGGACTTGTGTAAGTTCAGGTCCCAACGATGGTCTCGAACCAGATCCTCTCCTACAGTGGGCCCAGGGTCTTCATTCTCACTGTCCGTGTGTCTGCCTTCCAAGACTTGAGTGGTGTGGTCAGAGCATTTGCCGGTGAAGACTGAGGCAAAGAAGTCGTTAAGAACCTCAGCCTTCTCCAAATCCAGGCTAGCCAGTTCTCCTGAGAGCGTCTGGAGGGGGCCCACGTTGTCCCTAGTCTGTCTTTTATTTGCAATGTACCTATAGATTCCCTTCCTGTTATCCTTAACATCCCTAGCCAAGTTTAATTCTAAGTGGGCCTTAGCTTTCCTAACCTGGTCCTCAGCTTCCCGGACAACATCCCTGTATTCTTCCCAGGCCGCCTGTCCTTGCTTCCACCTTTTATAAACCTCTTTTTTCCTTCGAATTTTCCTCAGCAGCTCCTTATCCATCCAAGGAGGTCTCCTGGCCCTCCTGCAGCACTTCCTTCTAGTAGGGATGTATCGCTCCTGAGCTTGCAGCAGGTGATCCTTGAATATCAACCAACAGTCTTGGGCCTCCCTGCCCTCTAGGGCTATATCCCATGGAACCTTACTGAGCAGGTTCCTGAAGAGGCCAAAGTCTGCTCTCTTGAAGTCCAGGGCAGTGAGCTTGCTGCACGCTCTTCTCACTGTCCTGAGGATCTCGAATTCGACTGTCTCATGATCGCTGCAATCAAGGCTGCTCTGGAGCATCACGTTTCCAACCAGCCCTTCCCTGTTGGTGAGGACGAGGTCAAGCATGGCACCTCTCCTTGTCGGCTCCTCTACTACTTGCAGAAGGTAGTTGTCTTCCACATAATCGAGGAACTTCCTGGATTGCTTGTGCCGGGCCGTACCATCCCTCCAACAGATATCAGGGTGGTTGAAGTGCCCCATGAGAACAAGGGCCTGCGAACGTAGGCTGTTCCTATCTGTCTATAGAGCACTTCATCCACCGAGTCCTCTTGGTCAGGGAGTCCGTAACAGATCCTCACAATAATGTCTCCTATCGCTGTTCTCCCTTTAACCCTGACCCACAAACTCTCTGTGGACTGCTCACCTGTCCCCAGACAAAATGCTGGTCTTAGTCTTAGAATGCTGGTCTTCCTGTAAGAATCCTGGTCTTGGTCTCAGAATGCTGGTCTTGGTGTCAGGAGGCTCTCTTGGTCTTAGAATGCTTGTCTTGCTCTTAGAATACTGACCTAACTCTTAATGTGCTGGTCTTAGTCTTCGAATGCTGGTCTTGTTGTTAGAATGCTGGTCTTGCTCTTAGAATTCCTGTCTTTGTCTCAGACTGCTGGTCATAGTCACAGAATGCTGGACTTTCTCTCAGAATGCTGGTTTTACTCTCAGACTGCTGGTCTTAGTCTCAGTACAGTAATCTTTGTCTCAGACTGCTGGTCTCAGTCACAGAATGCTGGACTTTCTCTCAGAATGCTGGTTTTACTCTCAGACTGCTGGTCTTAGTCTCAGTACAGTAATCTTTGTCTCAGACTGCTGGTCTCAGTCACAGAATGCTGGTTTTTCTATAACAAGATGGATTTTAGGCTTAGAATACTGGTGTTGGTGTTAGAATGCTGATCTTGGTCTTAGAATGCTGGTCTTAGTCACAGAATGCTGGTTTTTCTCTTACAAGATGGATTTTAGGCTTAGAATGCTGATCTTGGTCTTAGGATAATGAACTTGGTCTTAGAATCCTGGTCTTCATCTCAGAATGCTGGTCTTAATCTCAGAATGCTGGTCTTAGTCTAAGAATGCTGGCTTTAGTCTCAGAATGTTGGTTGAAGTCTTAAACACTAGTCTTGGTATTAGAAGCCTGGTGTTAGTCTCCGAATGCTGGTCTTGGTCTTAGAATGCTGGTCTTAGTCTTAGAATGCTGATCTTTGACTCAGAATGCTAGTCTTTGTTTCAAAATGCTGGTCTTAGTCTTAGAATAATGGTGTTACTGTCAGTATGGTAGGCTGTCTCAAAATACTGGTCAGTCTCAGACTGCTGGTCTTAGTCGCAGAGTTGTGATCTTCATCACATAATGCTGGAAATGGTGCTAGAATGCTGATCTTGGTCTTAGAATGCTGGTTTTATGCTCAGAATGGTGGTCTTAGTCTTAGAATGCTGGTTTTATGCTCAGAATGGTGGTCTTAGTCTTAGAATGCTGGTTTTATGCTCAGAATGGTGGTCTTAGTCTTAGAATGCTGGTTTTATGCTCAGAATGATGGTCTTAGTCTTAGAATGCTAGTCTTGGTTTTAGAAGACAAATTGGAGTCTTAGAATCCTGGTCTTCGTGTTTGAATGCTGATCGTGGTATTAGAATGATGATCTTAATCTTAGAATGATGATCTTTGTCTCAGAATGGTAGTTTTTGTCTCAGAATGCTGGCCTGAGCCTTATATACTGGTCTTGGTGTTAGAAGGCTGGTCTTGGTGTTCGAATGCTGGTCTTTGTCTTAGAATGCTAGCCTCGGTGTTAGAAGGTTGATGTCAGCGTCAGAATTCTTGTCTTAGACTCAGAATGCTGGTCTTAGTCTCAAAATGCTGGACAGTGTCAGAATGCTGGTCTTACTGGCTGTATGGTAGTCTTTGTCCAAAAACGCTGGTCATTCTCCAAATGCTGGTTTTAGTCTCAGAATGGTGGTCTTAGTCGCAGAATGCTAGTCTTGGTGTTAGAAGGTTGATGTTAGCCTTAGAATGCTGGTCTAGTGTCAGAATGCTGGTCTTTGTGTTAGAAGGCTGATCTTGGTCTTCGAATGATGATTTTTGTCTTAGAATGCTGGTCTTAGTTTCAGAATAGTGGTTTTAGCCTCAGAATGTTGTTTCGAGTCTTAGATACTAGTTTTGGTGTTAGAAGGCTGGTGTTAGGCTCAGAATGGTGGTCTTGCTCTTACAGTGTTTTTCTTAGTCTTTGAATGCTGATCTTAGTTTTGGAAAGCTGGTGATAGTCTTGGAATGCTGTCTTGGTCTTAGAAGGCTGGTCTTGGTCTTCGAATGCTGGTCTTAGTCTTAGAATTCTAGTCTGAGTCTTAGAAAGCTGATCTTAGTCTTGCAAAGGTGGTCTCAGTCTTGGAATGCTGGTCTTGGACTTAAATGCTGGTCTTGGGTTTAGAATTCTGGTCTTAGTCTTAGAATACTGGTCCTAGTCCCAGAATGCGGACCTTTGTATCAGAATGGTAGTCTTGGTCTCAAAATGCTGGTCAGCCTCCGAATGCTGGTTTTAGTCTCAGAATGGTGGTCTTAGTCACAGAATGCTAGTCTTGGTGTTAGAAGGTTGATGTTAGCCTTAGAATGCAGGTCTTAGTGTCAGAATGCTGGTCTTTGTGTTAGAAAGCTGATCTTGGTCTTAGAATTATGATTTTAGTCTTAAAATTTCTGCCCTTAGTCCCAGGTTGCTGGTCTTCATCTCAGAATCCTGGTCTTGGTCTCAGAATGCTGGTCTTGGTGTTAGGAGGCTCTCTTGGTCTTAGGTTGCTTGTCTTGGTCTTAGAATTCTGATCTTTGTCTTCAAGTCCTGGTCTTAGTTTCAGAATGCTGGTCTTGTTAGAAGGCTGGTCTTGCTGTTAGAATTCTCTTCTTAGTCTCAGAAGGCTGGCCTTAGTCTCAGAATGCTGGTCTTTATTTCGGAATGCTGGTCTTAGTCTTAAAATGGTGGTACTTTTCTCCAAATGTTGGCCTTGTTCCCAGAATGCTGGTCTTAGTCTCAGAATGCAGGTCTTACACTCAGTATGGTAGTCTTTGTCTCAAAATGCTGGTCAGTCTCAAACTGCTGGTCTTAGTCTCAGAATGGTGGTCTTAGTTAGAGAATGCTGGGGTTTTTTTGTGACAAGACGGATTTTAGTCTTAGAGTACTGGTCTTGGTGTTAGAATGCTGATCTTGGTCTTAGAATGATGATCTTGATCTTAGAATGCTGGACTTAGTCTCAGAATGTCGGTTGGAATCTTAGATACTAGTCTTGGTATTAGAAGGCTGGTGTTAGTCTCCGAATGCTGGTCTTGGTCATAAAATGCTGGTTTTAGCCTCAGAATGGTGGTCTCAGTCTTAGAATGCTAGTCTTGGTGTTAGAAGCCTCTTCTTAGTATTAGAATGCTTGTCTTAGTTTCAGAAGGCTGTTTTTAGTCTCCGAATGCTGGTTTTAGTATCAGATTTGTGGTCTTAGTCTCAGAATGCTGGTCTTAGTCGCAGACTGCTGGTCTTCGTCGCAGAATGCTGGTCTTGGTGTTAGAATGCTGATCTTGGTCTTAGAATGCTCATTCTAGTTATAAAATACTGGTCTTAGTCTCAGAATGCTCATTTTAGTCTCAGAATAGTGTTCTCTTCTCTTAGAATGCTGTTCTTGGTGTTAGAAGTCTCTTCTTAGACACAGAATGCTGGTCTTAGTTTCAGAATGCTGGGTTTAGTCTCAGTGCTGGTCATGATCTCAGAATGCTGGTTTTCATCTCAGAATAGTGGTCTTGGTGTTAGAAGACGGATTGGAATCTCAGAATGCTGGTCTTGGTGCTAGAATGCTGATCTTGGTCTTCGAATGATGATCTTGATCTTAGAATGCTGGTCTTCGTCTCAGAATGGTAGTTTTTGTCTCAGAATGCTGGTCAGAGCCTTATATACTAGTCTTGGTGTTAGATTGCTGATCTTAGTCTTCGAATGCTGGTCTTGCTCTCAGAATGGTAGTCTGTCTCAAAATGCTGGTTATTCTCGAGCTGCTGGTCTTAGTCGCAGAAAGGTGATCTTCGGTGCCGAATGTTGGTCTTGGTGTTGGAATGCTGATCTTGGTCTTAGATTGCTCATCCGAGTTTCAAAATACTGGTCTTAGTCTCAGAATGCTGGTTTTAGACTCAGAATGCTGGTCTTAGTTTCAGAATTCTCGTTTTAGTCCCAGAATGTTGGTCCTAGTCTTAGATACTAGTTTTGGTGTTAGAAGGCTGGTGTTAGTCTTAGAATACTTGTCTTTGTCTTAGAATGCTGATATTCGTCTGAGAGTGCTGGTCATAATCTTGGAATGCTGGTCTTGGTTTACGAATTTTGGTTTTAGTCTTTGAATGCTGCTCTTAGAATGCTGATCTTAGACTTAGAATGTTGGTCTAACACTTAGAATACTGATCATAGTCTTAGAAGTCTGATCTCAGTCTTGCAATGGTGGACTTAGTATTGGTATGCTGGTCTTGGTCTTAAAATTCTATACTTGGTTTTAGCATTTTGGTCTTAGCCTTAGAATGATGGTCTTTGACTGCTGGTCGTAGGCTCAGAATGCTGATCTTGGTCTTAGAATGATGATTTTGGTCTTAGAATGCTGGTCTTAGTCCCAGAATGCTGGTCTTCGTCTCAGAATCCTTTTCTTGGTCTCACAATAGTGGTCATAGTGTTAGAAGGTTGACGTTAGCCTTAGAATGCTGGTCTTAGTCACAGATTGCAGGTCTTAGTCACAGAATGCTGGTCTTAGTGTTAGAAAGCTGATCGTGGTCTTAGAATGATGATTTTGGTCATCGAATTCTGGTCTTAGTTCCAGAATGCTGTTTTTAGCCTCAGAATGTTGTTCCGAAAGATAGATACTAGTTTTGGTGTTAGAATGCCGGTGTTGGTCTTTGAATCATGATCTTGGTGTTAGAATGCTGGTCTTAGTTTCAGAATGCTGGTCTTCGTCTCTGAATGCTAGCTTTAGTATCAGAATATTGGTTGGAGTCTTTGATACTAGTCTTGGTGTAAGAAGCCTGGTGTTAGTCTTAGAATGCTGGTCTTGGTTGTAGAATACTGGTCTTAGTCTTAGAATTCTAGTCTTAGTGTCAGAATGCTGGTTTTAGCCTCAGAATGGTGGTCTTAGTCTTAGAGTGCTAGTCTTGGTGTTAGAAGTCTCTTCTTAGTCTTAGAATGCTGGTCTTAGTTTCAGAATGCTGGTTTTAGTCTCAAAATGCTGGTTTTAGTCTCAGCATGGTCCGGACATCATGATTACCTGGAAATGATGAGCAGTCAGGAACGGGACTATTGGGGGAAATATTACTAAGGAAGAAGCCTCCGTTTTACGGATGTTTTCAGTCCTTCTTAAGAAGAAGGGAGCAGCCTTTAAAGAGACAGACTCAAAGTTAATGTCGAAATGGTTGCAGACACATTACCCAGAGATTAATGAGTCCACTGTATTTGAGGTCTCTTTGTGGGATGGTGCAGGAGTTAAATTGTGGGACGCAGCCACAAAAGGCAATGACGGTGCAAAAAATTTGTTAGTCATTTGGATAACTATTTTAGGAACGCTAAAGTCAAAAAATGAGATAGTGGAGCCCAGTGCCCCCCCTCACCCCCACAGCACCCCCCCCTCCCCCTCCCAGAACCTCCTCTGGTCCAAGAGTAGCATCATTACTGTATCATTTCCAAGCGGGATAAAACAGTAGAAATGTAAAAATTTTAATTCTTGTATTGATAGTTTCCTTTGTATTATGCTTGTTGTTCCCTGTCTGTTAAATTGTCTGCAACGTACGTTGGATAATATGTTAAAGAAAGTTATGTTTTTCGAAAAACAAAAAGGGGGAGATGTGGGAGCAGAGGACATTGATGTGGAGGATTTTGAGGTAGTCCAGCTGTTGGGAGAGCTTTGAGATAGCAGAGGAATGTTGCTGGGAGAGCTCTGAGATTGTAGAGGAATGTTGCAGGGGGAGGTTGGCAAGATAAGAAGGAAGAAAGAAGCAAGGAACCAATATCCAATGAGACGACAACAGCGAAAAGCAGGCATCCACTCAAGGCAACCAGTGATCAAGATATTAACCAATGAAGAAGTGACAATACCAACGTGGATAGCGATAGCTAGCCAGTTGTATTAGCCACTTATACACATGGACATTTTGTATAACCTGTATTAACCATGGATTTTCGAAAAGTAAAGGATTTTGTTTGTAACCAGAAACGGGGTCCGTGCATTACAGCTCCACAGACAGTATCGTGGTTTAAGCCTGGCTGTAAATCAGCCACACCATTTGCTCTCTCACTCCCCAACCCTTTCTCCTCCTCCCACTCCAGGAGGGACAGGGAGGAGTATCGAGAGAATGTAATTACCATGGGTTGAGAAAAGAACAGTCCAGTAACTAAGGTTTAACACAAACCACTGCTGCTACCACCAATAATAATAATGATAAGGGAAATAATAAGGGAAGAGAATACAACCACTCACCACCCGCTGGCCAGTACCCGCCCCGACTGAGCAGTGATCCAACCTTCCCGTTTGACTGCCCCCGGTTTATATAGTGGGCATGACATGCTGTTGTATGGAATGCCTCTTTGGTCAGTTTGGGCCAGGTGTCGTGTCTCTGCTTCCTCCTGGCTTCCCCTCCTCCCTGGCAGAGCACGAAGCTCAGAAAGTCCTTGGTCAGACTAAACATTCTAAGCAGCAGCTAAAAACATCAGTGTTACCAGTGCTGTTCCCAGGCTGAAAGTCAAAACCACAGCATTGCGCCAGCTACTAAGAAGGAGAAAAATGACTGCTACTGCTGAACCCAGGACAGACAGGAAAGGTGGAAAAACAAGCCTTGGGGGGATGGCCCATGACGTTGTTGTGGAGGGAGTCTCAGTTGAAGCCAGACGATGTGGGGGTTGTGAGAGAGCCTGAGACGGCGGGGTAAAGCTGTCGCAGTCTGGACATCGTGTGCTCAGGATTGTGATTGGACTCGTTACCTGGAGTGTTTTACAGGGGCCAATAAGACTGAACATGGCATGCTTGTGCAGGTTGGGAAAGTACTGAACAAGGGGATAAAAGGGCTTGTTTGTAAAAGTTGGATTTGAGTCTCCTTATCACCTTGAGTCCGTGTCGTGATACGCCACAAATGGCGCCCTCCACGTGGGGCTCAAAAAGCAGCTAGTCGTCAGTCTGGTGGCGTGACTCAGCCGAACTACATGCTGAAAGGAAGCAAGGGTGTATGCTGAAAGGAAGCGAATTCAAACCGTGCTGGTTGCCTCTTACACGATGGGGGTAAGCGGCTGAGAACTATGGGGACTGCCTTAAAAAAGAGCAAAGAAATGTTCTAGAAGTTTTTGCTATAATTCTTAAGCATAGGGGAAAAATAGTTGATGAGGAACAATTGAAAGGTATCCTCCTCTGGGCATCAAAAGGCGATCCGTCTATTAATACTACTGATATTTATACCCCGGAGATTTGAGAGAAAATTGGTATTAATTTGTGGGACTGTGCTACAAAAAGTGATAAAGTTGCCGCCACTTTATTGAGCCCGTGGTGAGTTATTTCTGAAGCCTTGAAGTTCATGTCGACTCACAAGCACAGGGGCAGAAGTGTCACCTTCGGCTCAGTTACCATCGCCCTCGTTGTCGGACTCTGCCGTGAGATCAAACAATCGGTCTGCTGGTATTGCCCCTGGGGTTCTGCCACCTGATAATTCTGGTGCTGACCTGGATAGTCTTTCTGACCCAGGGCTCATTGATCTGGAAAAGGAGCCTGATTTATATCCCCCAGATCCTTCTGACAAATGGGCAGCTGTAAAGGGAGAAGCAAGATGGGTGGGGGTTGCAGATGTATTGTGTGCTTTCCTGGTGGTGTACGTGTGGGATCAAGACCCGCGGTGGGAAGGTCTCTCGTGTGCTCTTATCAAAGATATCAGGCGAACGGTGACGGACCATGGACTCGGGGCCCCATATACAACTCATTTGATACAGTCTCTCTGTGATACTCATGTATTTATCCCAAACGATCTCAAAACATTGTTTCATTTGATAATGATGGGCATGCAATACACTATGTGGGAGTCGAAAATGAGGCAGCTCGCAGGTGCCTAGGATGCTGAAAGTTTAGCGTTGGGAGCGCGTGACCCACTGCGAGCAGTTACTGCCGATGTATTACTGGGTCAAGCTGATTTTGGCACCAGTGCTGCGCAAGCTAGGATTTGCCAGGCAGGCTTGCAGCAAGTTAAGCAATTGGCACTTCGGGCTTTGAAACCTGTCCGTGAAGCTGGCAAACAGAGGCAGCCTTTTGTCCAAATCAAACGAGAGACAAACGAGCCGCTTATGAAATTTTTAGACTGACTTAATGAGTCTCTGGATAAACAGATCGATAATGAGAAAGCACGTGAATATATTTTCAAACTACTTGCTATTGAGGATGCTGACCCTGACTGTCAGAAAGTTTTGCGGCCTTTATGAGATCTGAGTATAGATGGTATGTTAAATGCCTGTATGAATGGCGAGTGTAGACAACACGATCTGTCTCTGATTGAGGAAGCATTTGTGGCATTGTTGGTTAAGTCACAGCAGTGCTTTTCGTGAAGGGACTGTCCGAAAGTAAAAGCAAATAACAGAAGGGGAACACCTGGAATCTGCTCGTGCTGTCGTAAAGGGCATCATTATGCAAATCAGGGCCGATCAAAATTTGACGGGGATGGCCAGCCTTTAACTTCACCGGGAAACCCGAAGGGGAGCGCAGTGAGGGGCCGTGCCATGACAACAAATCACCCCTCCAAAGGGTCCCCTTGCGGAGCTGCTGCAGTTTGCGCACCAGCACAAGCGGCAGCACTGGAGCGGACCTGGACACCTCAGGAGAAACAATAATTCAAGATACATCAGTTGTGCTTATTCCAACAGGCACATATGGCCCACTCGGGCACGGAAGGGCAACACTGTTAATTGGACGAACCTCTACAACCATAAGGGGCCTTTTTGTGCTGCCAGGACTCTAAAACTAGGCAGCGAGTTCAGGCTGGGGCAAGGAACCTTTTGGTTTCTAGAGCCAGGCCAGAGGGCTCCTGTGCACGTCAGAGCAGGGCTGTGCAGGGAGGCGATGTTGAGGAGGTAAGGGAAACAGCCCCTGGAGAGGAGGAGCCCAATGGTTCCTGCAGACTTTGAACTTCCATTTGGGGCCCTTGTCCTCCAAAGAGACAAAGGAGCTTCCATGTCTTTAGAAGGCATCGTGCCTGTTGCAGGCGGCAGTGAAAGGGGTGGTGGGTGGGGGACCCTGCAGAGCTCTGTGAAGAGGAGAAAGGCAGACATCAACAAGGCTGAGATGAGGAGAGCTCTAGGTCATTGCAGAGGCAGGGAGCAGCAGGGAGCCGGGCAGGGAGGCATGGGGGGCTCTCCCTAAAGTTGTAGCTGCGGGCACAGCCTTGCATGTGTGTAGAAGGGGCTGGGCTGGAGGAAAAAGCTTCTTGTTCCCCCATGCTGCAGAATACCATGAGGAAACCCGTGTTCTGAGTCTCTGACTCTCTGTGTACCAGGTTTGCGCCAAGAAACGTGCTGAGGATTCCCAAGGCAGCATCAAATGGTGCCTGAAGCAGTAACTCCTGCCTGGCCCTGCCCTGCACTTCCCCACCATGCTCTACTCCAGGCGCACCCAGCCCAGAGCGCCCCCCTACTCCTCCAGCACTGGAGGAGATCATCCTTTGCTTCTCCTCCCACTTCTTTCCAGGTGCTTTCAGAACCTGCGGCCCAAGTGGTGGAACAGGAGCAAGGACACGGACAGGGAGAAGAAGGTAAGGGCAGGAGCAGGCGCCAGCGCTGCCCCTCTACCCTCTCCCTGCCCCATGCCTGCTTCTCACCTCTCTGATCCCTGCCCCGCAGCAGGCAGCCCTGGCTCACCCCAGCTCTGGTGAGGAGTCAGACTTGAACAAGGTGCTCACTGACCAAAGGTAAGTGTGATGGCGGCAATGCCGGCCCTGCGTTCAGATCATGCAGTTCCAACCCCCTCCCCAATGGCTGTTATGTCATTGCTCTTACGTCCTTGCTGTCCCTTCAGTGATGCCAGATCCGAGTCAAACTTCTCCATTGAAGACGCATCATCTGGGAACGAGCCGATTTCCCTTGCCTTCGGAGTGCACTCAGCCCTGGCCCAATGGTCCCTCTCCATGAAGGATGCTGCAGGCCCCTCGCTGTTTGTGACACCCTACCGCAAACATCGTGGACTTCAACAGGGCCAAGTGCTCCAGCCTTGAGAAGAGAAGGCTCCAGAGAGACCTTAGAGCCGCTCCCAGTGCCTGAAGTGATCTGGAGAGGGACTTTTGACAGGGGCCACTGGTGATAGGAGAAGGGGGAGCAGTTAAAATATGATTTGTTTTAACCTGAGTTTAGCCCTGACAGTAGGTTTAGTTCATCTTTAGGTTTAGATTAGACATGAAGAAGAGTTGACATTAGGTTTAGATTAGACATTAGCTTTAGGTTGGACAAGATTCAATATTAGGTTTGGATTAGACCCGAAGAAGATTCAACCTCAGGTTTAGGTTCGACTTTAGGTTCACATTAGGCAGAAGAAGACTCAGCTTTAGGTTTAGATTAGACATTAGGTTTAGCTTAGCCATTACAGACCAATAAAACTGTTGTGGTGTTCATTCACCCCCTGTCCAGTGAGTAGATTGGACTTGTGCCTTTTGGAGTCCTGCCCTGTTCTTCAGTGCAAAACCAAGTTGTGCCTGGAGGCCCTATGAGCAAAGCACGGGGGTGTCTGTGAGACGCTGGGTGCACGCTGCATCCCTGCTCAAATACAGCGTGTTCTGGGGCTGAATAGGGTCCAAGAGCTGCTCTGGCACCCTGCAGCTTTCTGAGGGTGTGAGAGGTTGGAGAAGGAATTTACTCCCTTGAGTTGGAACCCTTTGCCATCCAAATGGAGAAGGAGACTGCCCAGCAGTTCACCGCAGGGTTCGGGTATGACATAGACTCTTCCAAGTGTCACTTGGAAGTGACACTTCTGTTTCCAAGCCAACATATCAGGCCTGAAGCTTTCCCCGCACATGTACACACGTGTATAAAAGTGTACACACCTGTACACAGGGGTGCGCACACAAGGCAACACTCAACGCACACGCACACACGCGTGCACAGACGCGTGGCAGATGCACACAGACTGCACAAACGTACTGAACGCACATGTACGGCACACGTACGGCACACATTTCTTGCACACAGGTTTTCCTGCTGTAGATGTGCTGGTCTGTAACACGCCACATGTGGGACAGAGCGACCAGCTCCAATGGCAGCGGATTGTCCCATGTCACAGTAGGGACGGACGCTCAGAGGCCTGGCGGATGCAACTCCTGCGGCGGGGCCCCATTGTGAGGTGTGAGGTGTCCAGGCTATATCGAGCCAGCAGGGCCAGCACAGCCCCAGAGCCGCTGCTGGTCGCAGACGAGAGCTCCTGGTTTGGATCCCCAGCCTCGAGCCTTGTGCGCTACCGGTCGCGCTCAGTCCCTGCGTCGATATGGCCGTGGTGCTGCTGCTGCTGCTGCTGCTGCTGGGCCTGGCCCCCGGGCTGGCCCGGCCCCTGGAGCCCTGCCCGGGGCCCTGCCACTGCCACAGGCGCCAGCTGGACTGCAGCGGCGTTGCCCTGGCCCGCGTGCCCCCGGCCACCCGCCAACGGCCCTTCTCTGTGCTGTGAGTGCTCCGCAGCTCCGGCACCGCCCCGGGACACCCCGAGAGCGGCTCCAGGGACACGCTGCGTGTGGGGGGCTGATGGGCGGCAGCGCTGGGGCAGCTGCAGGCCAGCCCTGCGGCCACCCCACAGCCCTGGGGCAGGGGAAGGGGTTGTGCTGGGGGTGACGCTGCCAATGGCTTCTCCACAGGGATTTCACTGGGAATGCGCTCGCCCTCATCTCCCCGCAGGCGTGGAAGGGATACCCGTGGACTGAGAAGCTGTGAGTATCCACCAGCGACAGACAAGGCACGGGGGTTCCGGGATCCCCATCCCTCCGCCGGGCTGCCCAGCCGAGGCTGTGACGAGCACCACACCAGTGCTTACACGTGCAGCCAAGGCCGAGCTGCTCCGCAAGGATGGGTGTGAATACCAAGAGCTGTTCCCTGGCGAGCAGTGCCCTGGGCTGTGTCCCTCCCGCCCCCCGGGGCCCTCTCTGGGACTGTGGAACCTGTGCTTGGGCTGCAGTCAGTGTCAGCAGCCCGGGAGCAAGCGCCTGCTCCTGCCATGAGTGTGATGAGCATTGGCAGGACCCAGAGAGGTGCTGCAGTGACGCTGCTGCAGGGTTCTTCCCCGCAGCTCCATTGCCCTGAGCCGCAGGTGCCACTGCTCGTGTCCGTCTGTCTCTTGCAGAGTCCTCCAGGACAACAGCCTGCAGGCAGTGAAGAGGCGCTCGCTGGAGGGGCTGCTCCTGCTGAAACACCTGTAGGTACCCCTCTGCCCATGGCGCTGGGCACAGCCTCCCCCTGTCCTGGCCCTGCTGCCCATCCCGCCCCAGGAAGGGCTTTATTCCTGCGCGGATCCCGGCTGCAGCCAGAGCAGAGCAGGGTCTTGCTGCAGGGGAGGGCTCCGCAGGGACGCACTGCACTCCCATTGCCCCACGTCCAAGCAGGAGGAGGCGGCTGCTGCCCTTTCCCTGCACAGACCCGCACGAGGCCGCCTCCTCCTGGGCAGACCTCGAGCGTTCGGCTCCTCTCAGCTCAGAGGCCCCACAGCTGCCTTGGAGTGAGCTTATGGTGCGGCTTCTCTCCATTGCCCATGGAGAGGAGCAGGCACTTCCCATGCACACACACAATGGGGCTGGGGACCCTGGCTGAGCCGGCCATGAAACGCTCCCCACAAAGCTTCCTCTCTCCTTGTTTGCTGCAGAACAAGCCCACGCAGCGAGTTCAGGCTGGGACAAGGAACCTTTTGGTTTCTAGAGCCAGGCCAGAGGACTCCTGCGCACATCAGAGCAGGGCTGTGCAGGGAGGTGAAGTTTAGGAGCTAAGGGAAACAGCCCCATGTTGGTCACACAGGGAGTTACAGCCTGTCCCTCAGGCCTCACACAAGAGGTGCTGTTGGGGTGTGCATAAAGAACCTGCTCTCTTATCAGAGAGGAAAGTCAGCCCTGAAATACCCCTCCTGGGATCAGAGCCGGGAGAACCTCTCTGAGCTGCAGCCACCCGGCTCAGGAGCGTGAGCTCCGGTTACACACCACTGCAAGTCAGTGCAGAGAGGAAATCCCATGTGAAATGAGAGCTGTGGCACGTCTATGTTGCCTGTGTCAGAGCACCTGAGAGGAACCAGCACAGCAAATGTCACCAGTGTTTTGTCTTCTCCTGTTAACAGGGATTTATCTTACAACAAAATCCAGTCGATCGAGGCGCGTGCTTTTGAGAACCTTCCTTTCCTGGAGACCATGTGAGTTATGGGAGTTTCTTCCTGCTGCGGTTGGTGAAGCCTGTTTGCATTTAGAACCTTCTGGTGCTGGAAAATGCTCCTGTTCTTTTTGGAACAAGGACTCCAATTTCTCCTGCTGAAGCAGCAGCCGAGCTCCGGAGCTCCAGGAGTGCCTGGTGGCCACAGCAGGACAGGGGCCATGGCTTGTGCAAACACAGCCGGAAGAGAATCCGAGTCTTGAGGCTTGCTGTGTCCTGGAGCAGGCGGAGATGCAGCCCACGTGCACTTCATCTCCTCTCCTGGACAGGTTAACAAACAGCAGGAGAGAAAATGGCAGCTTCCTCCCAGTTCCACCTTGGATGTGGCTGTTTCCTACAAATCAGTGCTGCTGCACTCCAGCTTCCTGTGGGTCAGACCCAAGTCATTTCTGTGGTCTCCTGTTTCCCCAGAAACCTGGAGGGAAATCTCATCACCGAGATCCGAAACGACACCTTCCGGGCATGGCACGGGATGCAGTTCCTCCAGACACTGTGAGTATTCCAAAGGCTAAGGGGAGCTCAGAGCTGTGGCACTTGTCCCTGTGTTCTGCTCACCTCTTACCCCAAATAGGCAGCAGCAGCAGCGCTGAATGACAACTCTGTCAGGCCACGGCTTTGCCTGCCTGAGTGCAGGAACAAAGACAAAGCTCATGGAGAGTGGGAATGTCAGAAAATAGGGAAAGTCCTGGTGGAGAGAAGCCACCAAAAGCTGTGAGATGAGGAGGAAAGAAAGAGAGGTTGTGTTTTCCAGAAGCAGCACTTGTGGGCTTTTGCTCTCTGGGCTGGTGGCAGTCAGGACCTAATGTACGTTGTCAATCTGTCCATCAGCATCAGCGCCGGCCTGGAGCCTTCACCCCACGCCCTTTCTCTACACACGTAGCACGGAGCCCCTGACGCCGCTCTTATCCTGGAACCCCCACTCACATAGGGTGTTGGTTCATTTCAGGGTCCTGAGCCATAACCCCCTGTCTGTTATCAAGGACACGTGGTTCTTCAAGCTGCCTTCAGTCACTCACCTGTAAGTACAGACTCCTTATTAACAGCTCCTGGATTAGGTAGCAGCGGATCCCCTGCGACCAGCACCGCAAGCAGCAGGGACTGGGCCTGTTCCGGAGCAGAGGCTGGTGCCGCCACCTCCAATGTAACGCGTGTCTTGAAACCCTTGCAGGGACCTGGGTGCCACACGAGTGACTCGGCAGACGCTGCTCATGCTGCTCCTGAGAACATCCCGCTTGGAAACACTGTGAGTGTGCAGGGGCCGGCTCCCACCTCCAGCAGATCCCAACTGCTGGGACAAGGGGTCTGCGTGGGGAACGAACCCACCACCACAAACTCTCCATTGGGACACTGGGGGGGAAGGGAAGTTTCCCGGAGCCGCAGCAGAGACCGAAGCAGACCCCTGACGCGTTTCTGTGCGCAGCCTGGGTTGGAGTCGCTGCCCTGGGTCGTGATGCTGAGTGTTTGTCCACAACCTCTGTTCTTTAGCAAGCTGTCCAACGACACGGCCTGCTGCCTCTGCCAGCACAAGCACAGCACCGAGACCCCGTGCAGGACCCTCAGCTTCGACTGCGCGAGCGTGTGCAGCACCAGTGCTCCCCGCTGCGGTAACTGCCCCACAGCCCTGCCCGGGCCCCCAGCTGTAGCGAGCCCTCTGAGCCTGTGTCTGGCAGAAAGCTTCTTGTCCCTGATGTGCTCTCGGTGTGTTACAGCTCCCCTGGCAGACACAACAGGGCTCCTAACGGGACCGGTGCCACCCAGGAAAGGGAACAGCAGCTCCGTGTTGAATCTCCAGCCTAAGGAGCCTTCAGCCCGGGAGAAGAGAATCGTCACGCTCGCGGTTGTCCTGAGCCGGAGCAGCCCCGATGCACCAGCACCTTCCCCTCAGCAGCTCTCGAGGCAGGAGGGCAATACTGCCAAAGAGCTGATGCTGATGCTGCAGAGCATTCAGCACAGGGGCTGGAGCAGCTCGATTGACACCAGGAGGTTCTATTATCTAGCAGAGGGGCTTGTGGCACAGCTGAAGAACAAGCTGTACAAGGCCATGAGCATCCTGACTGTGAAAAGCCCCAGTACAGCCCAGCCAGCACAGGGGGACAAGGGGCAGGAGGTGCCAGCAAGGGAGGGAGGAAGAGCCATAAGCTGGGAGCAACAGGAGCCTGCCTTAGGCTTGACCCGGGCAGAGTCCACCCTCTGGGAAGCAGTCCGGAGGATGAACCTCAGTGACATCCTCCCAGTCTCCAGCAACCAGAGAGCACCCACCCCTCCTGCAGCACAGCTCCCTACACAATACCCAGCAGAGGGCTCGTATATTGCCCGGTCTGGCGAGAGTCAGGATCCTTCCAACGCCATGGAGGAGACCAACACGACCGACAGGATGGAGGATGAGGATGGTGCAGAAGATGAGGAAGCACCATCCCCGACACAGGACGCTGCTGGGACAGATGAGGAGCAGAAGCAGCAGGACAGTGATGGGACAGTGGGCGGTGAGGTTGTAGAAGAGGAGCCCGCAGCAGCAGAGGGTAGAGCAGAGCAGAGACGGAGCGCTATCCAGCATTTCTTCTATGCTCTGCTGGCTAACAACAGCCCCCCTGCTGCCAGCAGCGTGCCAGAGGACACGGCTACAGCAGAGCGTTCCTCTTGGGGCGGGAGCCCACCCACCTCCCCTGCAGGCACCACAACACACGAGCAGCACAAGGAGCAGAAACCCCTCGACTCAACAGTACCGGGCAGCTCCAGCAGCCCGGGCAGTGCGGCCACGCGAGGAGCCCTCTTTGACACCCTGCTCAGCCGCCACCTGCACTCGCTGGTGCCAGACCGAGCCCTGCGCAGGTTCATGGCACACGTGGCTCGAGCCCTGCGTGGGGACTGTGGCTTGCCCCAGCTCCAGCCGGCCTGCGCCAAGATGGTCTCGAGGACGGGGCTGCTCCTGAAGCTGCTGAGCGAGAAGCAGCGCAACCCAGAGCCCTCTGACCTCCTGGAGCAGTGTATGCGGGAGGAGGATGCCGGCAGCTCTCTGCTCCATGCCCAGGTCCAGGCCAGGGAGATGGACATTGAATCTGCAGAGACGGTAGGAAACAGTGGGGCACGGCTGCGTGTGTGTGTCTGGGCAGTGGGGCATGGAAGGGGCCTCTCACCTGGCCTCACCTCGCTTCCCCTCCCATCCCCTTCCCTCCTCTCCTTTCCCTCTCCCTCCCCTTTCACCTCCCCCTTCCTCTTCCCCTCCCCCTCCTCTTCCCCCTCTACCTCTCGCCCTCCCTCTCCCTTCCCCTCTCCCTCTCCCTCTTCCCTTCGCCTCTCCCTCTTTCTCTCTTTCTCTCTCTCCCTCCTCCTCTCTCTCTCCCTCTCCCGGTCCCCCTCCTCTCTCCCTCTCTCTCTCCCTTTCCCTCTCCTCTCCACCCTGATATACTCTCCTTATCTCCCAGGAGATGGCCAACCGCACCTCTGGCCACAACCGCCTGCTGGTGCTTTCGCTGATCACCTTCTTCACCCTCATCGCATCTATTGCTCTCCTGGCGCTGTGCTGCTTCAAGGTGAGCCAAGGACTTGTTTGGCGGAGCACTGCCAGCCAAGCCCCGGCCCTGGAGCACACAGGGGCAGCGGGTGCTCCCACAGTGCTCATGGGCACCTGGTGCTGCTGCGGATGCCTGTGGATGTGCTGCCCTGGCTCCTGCCAGGGTCTGTCCCCAGCTCTGCTGTGCAGCTTCCCAGCAGCTCCTTCCTTGAGGGGGGCTGCGGCTCCCTCTCATCACCTCCTCTGCCATCAGCCCTTCCCGGGCTCTATCCCACAATCCCTCACCCCAAGCATCCCCTCCCCAGCTCCTGTCCTGGCCTTGCTCTGCTGCAGCACCCGCTGCTTCCAGCCGTGCAGCAATGCACCTGCTCCCTGCCCTCAGCCAATACCCAGCCCTTCCGCATGGTGCCATGGCTCCGGTGGGTCAGGGCTGTGCCCGGGCACAGGGGAGGGGCAAATGGTTCCTGCGGACTTTGAACCTCCATTTGGGGCCCTTGTCCTCCAAAGAGACAAAGGAGCTTTCATGTCTTTAGAAGGCATCGTGCGTGTTGCAGGCAGCAGTGGAACGGGTGGTGGGTGGGGGACCCTGCAGAGCTCTGTGCAGAGGAGAAAGGCAGACATCAACAAGGCTGAGATGAGGAGAGCTCTGGGTCATTGCAGAGGCAGGGAGCAGCAGGGAGCTGGGCAGGGAGGCATGGGGGGCTCTTCCTAAAGGCATGGCTGCTGGAACAGCCTTGCACGTGTGTAGAAGGGGCTGGGCTGGAGGAAAAACCTTCCAGCTCCCCCGTGCTGCAGTGCTCCATGAGGAAACCCCTGCGTTCTGAGTCACTGTCTCTCCATCACCAGATCTACGCCAAGAAACGTGCCGAGAATTCCAAAGGAAGCAGCAGAGGGTGCCTGAAGCGGTAACTCCTGCCCTGCCCCAACAGGCTCTGCTCCAGCAGCGCCCAATCCTGCCCAGAGCCCCCCCAACTCCTCCAGCACCAGAGGAGTTCATCCTTCGCTTCTCTTCCTTCTCCTCCCACTTCTTTCCAGGTGCTTTCAGAAGCTGCGGCCCAAGCGGTGGAGCAGGAACAAGGACACGGACAGGGATGAGGATGAGGTAAGGAAAAAAGCAGATGCCAGCTCTGCCCCTCTGCCCGCTCCCTGCCCTGTGCCTACTTCTCACCTCTCCAATCCCTGGAGCTCTGTGTAGAGGAGAAAGGCAGACATCAACAAGGCTGAGATGAGGAGAGCTCTGGGTCATTCCAGAAGCAGGGAGCAGCGGGGAGCTGGGCAGGGATGCATGGGGGGCTCTCCCTAAAGTCGAAGCTGTGGGCACAGCCTTGCATGTGTGTAGAAGGGGCTGGGCTGGAGGAAAAACCTTCTTGTTCCCCCATGCTGCAGAATTCCATGTGGAAATCTCCATGTTCCAAGTCTCTGTCTCTCTGTCAGCAGGTCTGCACCAAGAAACGTGCCGAGGATTCCCAAGGCAGCATCGAATGGTGCCTGAAGCGGTAACTCCTGCCTGGCCCTGCCCTACACTTCCCCACCATGCTCTGCTCCAGGCGCACCCAGCCCAGCCCAGAGCAACCCCCTATTCCTCCAGCACTGGAGGAGTTCATCCTTTGCTTCTCTTCCATCTCTTCCCACTTCTTTCCAGGTGCTTTCAGAACCCGCAGCCCAAATGCTGGAGCAGGAGCAAGAACACGGACAGGGAGAAGAAGGTAAGGGCAGGAGCAGGCGCCAGCGCTGCCCCTCTACCCTCTCCCTGCCCCATGCCTGCTTCTCACCTCTCCAATCCCTTCCCCGCAGCAGGCAGCCCTGGCTCAGCCCAGCTCTGGTGAGGAGTCAGACTTGAACGAGGTGCTCACTGACCAAAGGTAAGTGTGATGGCGGCGATGCCGGCCCCGCGTTCAGATCATGCAGTTCCAACCCCCTCTCCAATGGCTGTTATGTCATTGCTCTTATGTCCTTGCTGTCCCTTCAGTGATGCCCGATCCGAGTCAAACTTCTCCAGTGAGGACGCATCATCTGGGAACGAGCCGATTTCCCTTGCCTTCGGATTGACTCAGCCTTGGCCCAATGGTCCCTCTCCATGAAGGATGCTGCAGGCCCCTCGCTGCTTGTGACCCCCTACAGCGAACATCGTGGACTTCAACAAGGCCAAGTGCTCCAGCCTTGAGAAGAGAAGGCTCCAGAGAGACCTTAGAGCCGCTCCCAGTGCCTGAAGAGATCTGGAGAGGGACTTTATACAGGGGCCTCTGGTGATAGGAGAAGGGGGAGCAGTTTAAACATGACTCGTTTTAAGCTGAGTTTAGCTTTGACTTTAGTTTTAGGTTCAACTTATTATCACATCACAGACTTGCAACACACTGTTCTCTAAGTGAGGCTAAAAGTATTTGAACCCCATGTTTTCCAAACACTTGCTTTTCTTTATGCACAAAGAAGTTATGGATGACAGCCTTTTATTAATATTACCTTAGCTGTGTGGATATATAATAACTCAGTCTCTCGTATAGTTGCTTTCCACCCCATATTAATGGTTTCTCGATTCATGACTTTCCCCACCATATTTTGTAAGAAACTGTCACTTCTCTATTTCCTTTTACACACGAATCAGTCTGGTCTATCACAATACAAAGGGGGAGGAAGGAAAAGGGGAAGGCCCCGTGGGGATTATGGGGTGTTGTGGCCCCCTCCCATCGTGGTGGTGTTGGCGTGAGCTGTGCGTGTCTGTGATTAAACTGTGACAGAGAGAACCCCCCCGTTACTGACCCCCCAGCAACCAAATGGGACCTGGGTACCCAAAAATGGGACCGGGGTACCCCAAAATGGTTCCCCCGCGCCCAAACGCGGGTGCCCCCCCCCCCCCCCCCCCAACCCGTGCCCAGGGGCGGCTGCTCCATGAGGAGAGGTCCCGCTGCGCCCCTCCAGGGCTGCTCGGTGCGCATGCGCCGGAGCCCGGACTACAACTCCCAGCGTGCCCTGCGCGGGGGAGCCGCGCGCTGATTGGCTGAGCCGGGGGCAGGACCGGAGCTGGCGGCGGAGCGGGAGCGGGGCCATGGTGAGGGCCGGGAGCGGGGCTGGGGCTGTGCGGCCCCCGAGGCTCGGGGCAGCGGGGCCGGGCGCTCCCGCGGTGCTCCCCGACCTGCTCGAGGTGGCGGAGCACGGCCCACACCTCCTGCACCGGGCGGGCGAGCGGCTCGGGGCTGTCGGAGCCCTCGGCCCTGTCGGCGTCTCCGGTCCAGGGCCGCATGGGGGGGCATGGGGGCATGGGGACACAGGGATCAGAGCTGAGCTGAAGCAGTGACAGTGAGGTGTGAGGGAAGGAGCAGCTTGGGGCTGTTCGGTCAGCAAAAAGGGATGAGGGAGGGCGGGGTCTGTAAAGAAATAAGAGATGGGTCAGGAAAGAAACGAGTGAGGCAGAACTACATTTTAAGGCTTTACAGAAATCCATATGTTTCCAAGCACTGGATTCTGAACTTTGATTTCGGTGTCATTTAATCAATGTCCCATTTAATTTTTCTATTTAATCAATAGGAAATCAGCTGCTCGTGACTTTAGCAAGCCAGTGGTAACTGAGGCCTAGGAATAATTCCAGTCAGGCTTCAATTCCCTGAACTTCAAATGTTTCTTTATCAGAAGTTCAGGACAAGTTTCCGTCCCTTTGGCTGCACCAGCTCCATTCCAGATGCCCCAACAGGCCTCACTTGAGCAAAGTTCCATTCCGAGAAAGAGGGCAGGTTCCCTCTTGACCCTGTTTCATTTCTAACCCTACAACATGAAAGCACGTGAGGAAGCTTGCTCAGAGCAGCCAGGGCCATGGGCAGAGGGGAATAATCTATGTTAGGGCAGGCAAAAGCCCTTCAGGAAACAGGCCAAGTTGATCTTCCCAGCCCCAGTCCCAGAGGGGCACCACTCGTTACTGGTCTCCAGCTGGACACTGAGCCATTGACCACAACTCTTTGCGTGTGGCCAGCCAGCCGGTTCTTTATCCGCTGAGTGGTCCGCCTATCAAATTGATGTCTCTCCAACTTAGAGACAAATATATTGTGTGGGACAGTGTGGAATGCTTTGCACAACTCCAGGTAGACGACATCAACTGCTTTGCCCCTGTCCATCAGTTCCGTAGCCCCATCGTAGAAGGCCACCAAATTGGTCAGGCAGGATTTCCCCTTAGTGAAGCCATGCTGGCTGTCACCAAGCACCTTGTTGTTTTTCATGTGCCTCAGCATGCCTTCCAGGAGAATCTGCTCCAAGATTTTGCCAGGCACAGAGGTGAGGCTGACTGCTCTGTAGCTTCCCGGCTCATCCATTTTCCCCTTCTTGAAAATAGGGGTTATATTTCCCTTTTTCCAGTCGTCGGGAACTTCTCCTGACTGCCATGGGTTTTCAAATATGATGGACAGTGGCTTAGCAACTTCATTTGCCAGCTCCTTCAGGACCCGCAGATGGATTTCATCAGGTCCCATGGACTTGTGTAAGTTCAGGTCCCAACGATGGTCTCGAACCAGATCCTCTCCTACAGTGGGCCCAGGGTCTTCATTCTCACTGTCCGTGTGTCTGCCTTCCAAGACTTGAGTGGTGTGGTCAGAGCATTTGCCGGTGAAGACTGAGGCAAAGAAGTCGTTAAGAACCTCAGCCTTCTCCAAATCCAGGCTAGCCAGTTCTCCTGAGAGCGTCCGGAGGGGGCCCACGTTGTCCCTAGTCTGTCTTTTATTTGCAATGTACCTATAGAATCCCTTCCTGTTATCCTTAACATCCCTCGCCAAGTTTAATTCTAAGTGGGCCTTAGCTTTCCTAACCTGGTCCTCAGCTTCCCGGACAACATCCCTGTATTCTTCCCAGGCCGCCTGTCCTTGCTTCCACCTTTTATAAGCCTCTTTTTTCCTTCAAATTTTCCTCAGCAGCTCCTTATCCATCCAAGGAGGTCTCCTGGCCCTCCTGCAGCACTTCCTTCTAGTAGGGATGTATCACTCCTGAGCTTGCAGCAGGTGATCCTTGAATATCAACCAACAGTCTTGGGCCTCCCTGCCCTCTAGGGCTATATCCCATGGAACCTTACTGAGCAGGTTCCTGAAGAGGCCAAAGTCTGCTCTCTTGAAGTCCAGGGCAGTGAGCTTGCTGCACGCTCTTCTCACTGTCCTGAGGATCTCGAATTCGACTGTCTCATGATCGCTGCAATCAAGGCTGCCCTGGAGCATCACGTTTCCAACCAGCCCTTCCCTGTTGGTGAGGACGAGGTCAGGCATGGCACCTCTCCTTGTCGGCTCCTCTACTACTTGCAGAAGGTAGTTGTCTTCCACATAATCGAGGAACTTCCTGGATTGCTTGTGCCGGGCCGTACCATCCCTCCAACAGATATCAGGGTGGTTGAAGTCCCCCATGAGAACAAGGGCCTGCGAACGTGAGGCTGTTCCTATCTGTCTATAGAGCACTTCATCCACCGAGTCCTCTTGGTCAGGGAGTCCATAACAGATCCTCACAATAATGTCTCCTATCGCTGTTCTCCCTTTAACCCTGACCCACAAACTCTCTGTGGACTGCTCACCTGTCCCCAGACAAAATGCTGGTCTTAGTCTTAGAATGCTGGTCTTCCTGTAAGAATCCTGGTCTTGGTCTCAGAATGCTGGTCTTGGTGTCGGGAGGCTCTCTTGGTCTTAGAATGCTTGTCTTGCTCTTAGAATACTGACCTAACTCTTAATGTGCTGGTCTTAGTCTTCGAATGCTGGTCTTGTTGTTAGAATGCTGGTCTTGCTCTTAGAATTCCTGTCTTTGTCTCAGACTGCTGGTCATAGTCACAGAATGCTGGACTTTCTCTCAGAATGCTGGTTTTTCTCTCAGACTGCTGGTCTTAGTCTCAGTACAGTAATCTTTGTCTCAGACTGCTGGTCTCAGTCACAGAATGCTGGTTTTTCTATAACAAGATGGATTTTAGGCTTAGAATACTGGTGTTGGTGTTAGAATGCTGATCTTGGTCTTAGAATGCTGGTCTTAGTCACAGAATGCTGGTTTTTCTCTTACAAGATGGATTTTAGGCTTAGAATGCTGATCTTGGTCTTAGGATAATGAACTTGGTCTTAGAATCCTGGTCTTCATCTCAGAATGCTGGTCTTAATCTCAGAATGCTGGTCTTAGTCTAAGAATGCTGGCTTTAGTCTCAGAATGTTGGTTGAAGTCTTAAACACTAGTCTTGGTATTAGAAGCCTGGTGTTAGTCTCCGAATGCTGGTCTTGGTCTTAGAATGCTGGTCTTAGTCTTAGAATGCTGATCTTTGACTCAGAATGCTAGTCTTTGTTTCAAAATGCTGGTCTTAGTCTTAGAATAATGGTGTTACTGTCAGTATGGTAGGCTGTCTCAAAATACTGGTCAGTCTCAGACTGCTGGTCTTAGTCGCAGAGTTGTGATCTTCGTCACATAATGCTGGAAATGGTGCTAGAATGCTGATCTTGGTCTTAGAATGCTGGTTTTATGCTCAGAATGGTGGTCTTAGTCTTAGAATGCTGGTTTTATGCTCAGAATGGTGGTCTTAGTCTTAGAATGCTGGTTTTATGCTCAGAATGATGGTCTTAGTCTTAGAATGCTAGTCTTGGTTTTAGAAGACAAATTGGAGTCTTAGAATCCTGGTCTTCGTGTTTGAATGCTGATCGTGGTATTAGAATGATGATCTTAATCTTAGAATGATGATCTTTGTCTCAGAATGGTAGTTTTTGTCTCAGAATGCTGGCCTGAGCCTTATATACTGGTCTTGGTGTTAGAAGGCTGGTCTTGGTGTTCGAATGCTGGTCTTTGTCTTAGAATGCTAGCCTCGGTGTTAGAAGGTTGATGTCAGCGTCAGAATTCTTGTCTTAGACTCAGAATGCTGGTCTTAGTCTCAAAATGCTGGACAGTGTCAGAATGCTGGTCTTACTGGCTGTATGGTAGTCTTTGTCCAAAAACGCTGGTCATTCTCCAAATGCTGGTTTTAGTCTCAGAATGGTGGTCTTAGTCGCAGAATGCTAGTCTTGGTGTTAGAAGGTTGATGTTAGCCTTAGAATGCTGGTCTAGTGTCAGAATGCTGGTCTTTGTGTTAGAAGGCTGATCTTGGTCTTCGAATGATGATTTTTGTCTTAGAATGCTGGTCTTAGTTTCAGAATAGTGGTTTTAGCCTCAGAATGTTGTTTCGAGTCTTAGATACTAGTTTTGGTGTTAGAAGGCTGGTGTTAGGCTCAGAATGGTGGTCTTGCTCTTACAGTGTTTTTCTTAGTCTTTGAATGCTGATCTTAGTTTTGGAAAGCTGGTGATAGTCTTGGAATGCTGTCTTGGTCTTAGAAGGCTGGTCTTGGTCTTCGAATGCTGGTCTTAGTCTTAGAATTCTAGTCTGAGTCTTAGAAAGCTGATCTTAGTCTTGCAAAGGTGGTCTCAGTCTTGGAATGCTGGTCTTGGACTTAAATGCTGGTCTTGGGTTTAGAATTCTGGTCTTAGTCTTAGAATACTGGTCCTAGTCCCAGAATGCGGACCTTTGTATCAGAATGGTAGTCTCGGTCTCAAAATGCTGGTCAGCCTCCGAATGCTGGTTTTAGTCTCAGAATGGTGGTCTTAGTCACAGAATGCTAGTCTTGGTGTTAGAAGGTTGATGTTAGCCTTAGAATGCAGGTCTTAGTGTCAGAATGCTGGTCTTTGTGTTAGAAAGCTGATCTTGGTCTTAGAATTATGATTTTAGTCTTAAAATTTCTGCCCTTAGTCCCAGATTGCTGGTCTTCATCTCAGAATCCTGGTCTTGGTCTCAGAATGCTGGTCTTGGTGTTAGGAGGCTCTCTTGGTCTTAGGTTGCTTGTCTTGGTCTTAGAATTCTGATCTTTGTCTTCAAGTCCTGGTCTTAGTTTCAGAATGCTGGTCTTGTTAGAAGGCTGGTCTTGCTGTTAGAATTCTCTTCTTAGTCTCAGAAGGCTGGCCTTAGTCTCAGAATGCTGGTCTTTATTTCGGAATGCTGGTCTTAGTCTTAAAATGGTGGTACTTTTCTCCAAATGTTGGCCTTGTTCCCAGAATGCTGGTCTTAGTCTCAGAATGCAGGTCTTACACTCAGTATGGTAGTCTTTGTCTCAAAATGCTGGTCAGTCTCAAACTGCTGGTCTTAGTCTCAGAATGGTGGTCTTAGTTAGAGAATGCAGGGGTTTTTTTGTGACAAGACGGATTTTAGTCTTAGAGTACTGGTCTTGGTGTTAGAATGCTGATCTTGGTCTTAGAATGATGATCTTGATCTTAGAATGCTGGACTTAGTCTCAGAATGTTGGTCTTAGTCTAAGAATGCTGGCATTAGTCTCAGAATGTCGGTTGGAATCTTAGATACTAGTCTTGGTATTAGAAGGCTGGTGTTAGTCTCCGAATGCTGGTCTTGGTCATAAAATGCTGGTTTTAGCCTCAGAATGGTGGTCTCAGTCTTAGAATGCTAGTCTTGGTGTTAGAAGCCTCTTCTTAGTATTAGAATGCTTGTCTTAGTTTCAGAAGGCTGTTTTTAGTCTCCGAATGCTGGTTTTAGTATCAGATTTGTGGTCTTAGTCTCAGAATGCTGGTCTTAGTCGCAGACTGCTGGTCTTCGTCACAGAATGCTGGTCTTGGTGTTAGAATGCTGATCTTGGTCTTAGAATGCTCATTCTAGTTATAAAATACTGGTCTTAGTCTCAGAATGCTCATTTTAGTCTCAGAATAGTGTTCTCTTCTCTTAGAATGCTGTTCTTGGTGTTAGAAGTCTCTTCTTAGACACAGAATGCTGGTCTTAGTTTCAGAATGCTGGGTTTAGTCTCAGTGCTGGTCATGATCTCAGAATGCTGGTTTTCATCTCAGAATAGTGGTCTTGGTGTTAGAAGACGGATTGGAATCTCAGAATGCTGGTCTTGGTGCTAGAATGCTGATCTTGGTCTTCGAATGATGATCTTGATCTTAGAATGCTGGTCTTCGTCTCAGAATGGTAGTTTTTGTCTCAGAATGCTGGTCAGAGCCTTATATACTAGTCTTGGTGTTAGATTGCTGATCTTAGTCTTCGAATGCTGGTCTTGCTCTCAGAATGGTAGTCTGTCTCAAAATGCTGGTTATTCTCGAGCTGCTGGTCTTAGTCGCAGAAAGGTGATCTTCGGTGCCGAATGTTGGTCTTGGTGTTGGAATGCTGATCTTGGTCTTAGATTGCTCATCCGAGTTTCAAAATACTGGTCTTAGTCTCAGAATGCTGGTTTTAGACTCAGAATGCTGGTCTTAGTTTCAGAATTCTCGTTTTAGTCCCAGAATGTTGGTCCTAGTCTTAGATACTAGTTTTGGTGTTAGAAGGCTGGTGTTAGTCTTAGAATACTTGTCTTTGTCTTAGAATGCTGATATTCGTCTGAGAGTGCTGGTCATAATCTTGGAATGCTGGTCTTGGTTTAAGAATTTTGGTTTTAGTCTTTGAATGCTGCTCTAAGTCTTAGAATGCTGATCTTAGACTTAGAATGTTGGTCTAACACTTAGAATACTGATCATAGTCTTAGAAGTCTGATCTCAGTCTTGCAATGGTGGACTTAGTATTGGTATGCTGGTCTTGGTCTTAAAATTCTATACTTGGTTTTAGCATTTTGGTCTTAGCCTTAGAATGATGGTCTTTGACTGCTGGTCGTAGGCTCAGAATGCTGATCTTGGTCTTAGAATGATGATTTTGGTCTTAGAATGCTGGTCTTAGTCCCAGAATGCTGGTCTTCGTCTCAGAATCCTTTTCTTGGTCTCACAATAGTGGTCATAGTGTTAGAAGGTTGACGTTAGCCTTAGAATGCTGGTCTTAGTCACAGATTGCAGGTCTTAGTCACAGAATGCTGGTCTTAGTGTTAGAAAGCTGATCGTGGTCTTAGAATGATGATTTTGGTCATCGAATTCTGGTCTTAGTTCCAGAATGCTGTTTTTAGCCTCAGAATGTTGTTCCGAAAGATAGATACTAGTTTTGGTGTTAGAATGCCGGTGTTGGTCTTTGAATCATGATCTTGGTGTTAGAATGCTGGTCTTAGTTTCAGAATGCTGGTCTTCGTCTCTGAATGCTGGCTTTAGTATCAGAATATTGGTTGGAGTCTTTGATACTAGTCTTGGTGTTAGAAGCCTGGTGTTAGTCTTAGAATGCTGGTCTTGGTTGTAGAATACTGGTCTTAGTCTTAGAATTCTAGTCTTAGTGTCAGAATGCTGGTTTTAGCCTCAGAATGGTGGTCTTAGTCTTAGAGTGCTAGTCTTGGTGTTAGAAGTCTCTTCTTAGTCTTAGAATGCTGGTCTTAGTTTCAGAATGCTGGTTTTAGTCTCAAAATGCTGGTTTTAGTCTCAGCATGGTCCGGACATCATGATTACCTGGAAATGATGAGCAGTCAGGAACGGGACTATTGGGGGAAATATTACTAAGGAAGAAGCCTCCGTTTTACGGATGTTTTCAGTCCTTCTTAAGAAGAAGGGAGCAGCCTTTAAAGAGACAGACTCAAAGTTAATGTCGAAATGGTTGCAGACACATTACCCAGAGATTAATGAGTCCACTGTATTTGAGGTCTCTTTGTGGGATGGTGCAGGAGTTAAATTGTGGGACGCAGCCACAAAAGGCAATGACGGTGCAAAAAATTTGTTAGTCATTTGGATAACTATTTTAGGAACGCTAAAGTCAAAAAATGAGATAGTGGAGCCCAGTGCCCCCCCTCACCCCCACAGCACCCCCCCCTCCCCCTCCCAGAACCTCCTCTGGTCCAAGAGTAGCATCATTACTGTATCATTTCCAAGCGGGATAAAACAGTAGAAATGTAAAAATTTTAATTCTTGTATTGATAGTTTCCTTTGTATTATGCTTGTTGTTCCCTGTCTGTTAAATTGTCTGCAACGTACGTTGGATAATATGTTAAAGAAAGTTATGTTTTTCGAAAAACAAAAAGGGGGAGATGTGGGAGCAGAGGACATTGATGTGGAGGATTTTGAGGTAGTCCAGCTGTTGGGAGAGCTTTGAGATAGCAGAGGAATGTTGCTGGGAGAGCTCTGAGATTGTAGAGGAATGTTGCAGGGGGAGGTTGGCAAGATAAGAAGGAAGAAAGAAGCAAGGAACCAATATCCAATGAGACGACAACAGCGAAAAGCAGGCATCCACTCAAGGCAACCAGTGATCAAGATATTAACCAATGAAGAAGTGACAATACCAACGTGGATAGCGATAGCTAGCCAGTTGTATTAGCCACTTATACACATGGACATTTTGTATAACCTGTATTAACCATGGATTTTCGAAAAGTAAAGGATTTTGTTTGTAACCAGAAACGGGGTCCGTGCATTACAGCTCCACAGACAGTATCGTGGTTTAAGCCTGGCTGTAAATCAGCCACACCATTTGCTCTCTCACTCCCCAGCCCTTTCTCCTCCTCCCACTCCAGGAGGGACAGGGAGGAGTATCGAGAGAATGTAATTACCATGGGTTGAGAAAAGAACAGTCCAGTAACTAAGGTTTAACACAAACCACTGCTGCTACCACCAATAATAATGATAAGGGAAATAATAAGGGAAGAGAATACAACCACTCACCACCCGCTGGCCAGTACCCGCCCCGACTGAGCAGTGATCCAACCTTCCCGTTTGACTGCCCCCGGTTTATATAGTGGGCATGACATGCTGTTGTATGGAATGCCTCTTTGGTCAGTTTGGGCCAGGTGTCGTGTCTCTGCTTCCTCCTGGCTTCCCCTCCTCCCTGGCAGAGCACGAAGCTCAGAAAGTCCTTGGTCAGACTAAACATTCTAAGCAGCAGCTAAAAACATCAGTGTTACCAGTGCTGTTCCCAGGCTGAAAGTCAAAACCACAGCATTGCGCCAGCTACTAAGAAGGAGAAAAATGACTGCTACTGCTGAACCCAGGACAGACAGGAAAGGTGGAAAAACAAGCCTTGGGGGGATGGCCCATGACGTTGTTGTGGAGGGAGTCTCAGTTGAAGCCAGACGATGTGGGGGTTGTGAGAGAGCCTGAGACGGCGGGGTAAAGCTGTCGCAGTCTGGACATCGTGTGCTCAGGATTGTGATTGGACTCGTTACCTGGAGTGTTTTACAGGGGCCAATAAGACTGAACATGGCATGCTTGTGCAGGTTGGGAAAGTACTGAACAAGGGGATAAAAGGGCTTGTTTGTAAAAGTTGGATTTGAGTCTCCTTATCACCTTGAGTCCGTGTCGTGATACGCCACAAATGGCGCCCTCCACGTGGGGCTCAAAAAGCAGCTAGTCGTCAGTCTGGTGGCGTGACTCAGCCAAACTACATGCTGAAAGGAAGCAAGGGTGTATGCTGAAAGGAAGCGAATTCAAACCGTGCTGGTTGCCTCTTACACGATGGGGGTAAGCGGCTGAGAACTATGGGGACTGCCTTAAAAAAGAGCAAAGAAATGTTCTAGAAGTTTTTGCTATAATTCTTAAGCATAGGGGAAAAATAGTTGATGAGGAACAATTGAAAGGTATCCTCCTCTGGGCATCAAAAGGCGATCCGTCTATTAATACTACTGATATTTATACCCCGGAGATTTGAGAGAAAATTGGTATTAATTTGTGGGACTGTGCTACAAAAAGTGATAAAGTTGCCGCCACTTTATTGAGCCCGTGGTGAGTTATTTCTGAAGCCTTGAAGTTCATGTCGACTCACAAGCACAGGGGCAGAAGTGTCACCTTCGGCTCAGTTACCATCGCCCTCGTTGTCGGACTCTGCCGTGAGATCAAACAATCAGTCTGCTGGTATTGCCCCTGGGGTTCTGCCACCTGATAATTCTGGTGCTGACCTGGATAGTCTTTCTGACCCAGGGCTCATTGATCTGGAAAAGGAGCCTGATTTATATCCCCCAGATCCTTCTGACAAATGGGCAGCTGTAAAGGGAGAAGCAAGATGGGTGGGGGTTGCAGATGTATTGTGTGCTTTCCTGGTGGTGTACGTGTGGGATCAAGACCCGCGGTGGGAAGGTCTCTCGTGTGCTCTTATCAAAGATATCAGGCGAACGGTGACGGACCATGGACTCGGGGCCCCATATACAACTCATTTGATACAGTCTCTCTGTGATACTCATGTATTTATCCCAAACGATCTCAAAACATTGTTTCATTTGATAATGATGGGCATGCAATACACTATGTGGGAGTCGAAAATGAGGCAGCTCGCAGGTGCCTAGGATGCTGAAAGTTTAGCGTTGGGAGCGCGTGACCCACTGCGAGCAGTTACTGCCGATGTATTACTGGGTCAAGCTGATTTTGGCACCAGTGCTGCGCAAGCTAGGATTTGCCAGGCAGGCTTGCAGCAAGTTAAGCAATTGGCACTTCGGGCTTTGAAACCTGTCCGTGAAGCTGGCAAACAGAGGCAGCCTTTTGTCCAAATCAAACGAGAGGCAAACGAGCCGCTTATGAAATTTTTAGACTGACTTAATGAGTCTCTGGATAAACAGATCGATAATGAGAAAGCACGTGAATATATTTTCAAACTACTTGCTATTGAGGATGCTGACCCTGACTGTCAGAAAGTTTTGCGGCCTTTATGAGATCTGAGTATAGATGGTATGTTAAATGCCTGTATGAATGGCGAGTGTAGACAACACGATCTGTCTCTGATTGAGGAAGCATTTGTGGCATTGTTGGTTAAGTCACAGCAGTGCTTTTCGTGAAGGGACTGTCCGAAAGTAAAAGCAAATAACAGAAGGGGAACACCTGGAATCTGCTCGTGCTGTCGTAAAGGGCATCATTATGCAAATCAGGGCCGATCAAAATTTGACGGGGATGGCCAGCCTTTAACTTCACCGGGAAACCCGAAGGGGAGCGCAGTGAGGGGCCGTGCCATGACAACAAATCACCCCTCCAAAGGGTCCCCTTGCGGAGCTGCTGCAGTTTGCGCACCAGCACAAGCGGCAGCACTGGAGCGGACCTGGACACCTCAGGAGAAACAATAATTCAAGATACATCAGTTGTGCTTATTCCAACAGGCACATATGGCCCACTCGGGCACGGAAGGGCAACACTGTTAATTGGACGAACCTCTACAACCATAAGGGGCCTTTTTGTGCTGCCAGGACTCTAAAACTAGGCAGCGAGTTCAGGCTGGGGCAAGGAACCTTTTGGTTTCTAGAGCCAGGCCAGAGGGCTCCTGTGCACGTCAGAGCAGGGCTGTGCAGGGAGGCGATGTTGAGGAGGTAAGGGAAACAGCCCCTGGAGAGGAGGAGCCCAATGGTTCCTGCAGACTTTGAACTTCCATTTGGGGCCCTTGTCCTCCAAAGAGACAAAGGAGCTTCCATGTCTTTAGAAGGCATCGTGCCTGTTGCAGGCGGCAGTGAAAGGGGTGGTGGGTGGGGGACCCTGCAGAGCTCTGTGAAGAGGAGAAAGGCAGACATCAACAAGGCTGAGATGAGGAGAGCTCTGGGTCATTGCAGAGGCAGGGAGCAGCAGGGAGCCGGGCAGGGAGGCATGGGGGGCTCTCCCTAAAGTTGTAGCTGCGGGCACAGCCTTGCATGTGTGTAGAAGGGGCTGGGCTGGAGGAAAAAGCTTCTTGTTCCCCCATGCTGCAGAATACCATGAGGAAACCCGTGTTCTGAGTCTCTGACTCTCTGTGTACCAGGTTTGCGCCAAGAAACGTGCTGAGGATTCCCAAGGCAGCATCAAATGGTGCCTGAAGCAGTAACTCCTGCCTGGCCCTGCCCTGCACTTCCCCACCATGCTCTACTCCAGGCGCACCCAGCCCAGAGCGCCCCCCTACTCCTCCAGCACTGGAGGAGATCATCCTTTGCTTCTCCTCCCACTTCTTTCCAGGTGCTTTCAGAACCTGCGGCCCAAGTGGTGGAACAGGAGCAAGGAAACGGACAGGGAGAAGAAGGTAAGGGCAGGAGCAGGCGCCAGCGCTGCGCCTCTACCCTCTCCCTGCCCCATGCCTGCTTCTCACCTCTCCGATCCCTGCCCCGCAGCAGGCAGCCCTGGCTCAGCCCAGCTCTGGGGGGAAGTTAGACTTGAACGAGGTGCTCACTGACCAAAGGTAAGTGTGATGGCGGCAATGCCGGCCCTGCGTTCAGATCATGCAGTTCCAACCCCCTCCCCAATGGCTGTTATGTCATTGCACTTACGTCCTTGCTGTCCCTTCAGTGATGCCAGATCCGAGTCAAACTTCTCCAGTGAGGACGCATCATCTGGGAACGAGCCGATTTCCCTTGCCTTCGGAGTGCACTCAGCCCTGGCCCAATGGTCCCTCTCCATGAAGGATGCTGCAGGCCCCTCGCTGTTTGTGACACCCTACCGCAAACATCGTGGACTTCAACAGGGCCAAGTGCTCCAGCCTTGAGAAGAGAAGGCTCCAGAGAGACCTTAGAGCCGCTCCCAGTGCTTGAAGAGATCTGGAGAGGGACTTTTGACAGGGGCCACTGGTGATAGGAGAAGGGGGAGCAGTTAAAACATGATTTGTTTTAACCTGAGTTTAGCCCTGACAGTAGGTTTAGGTTCATCTTTAGGTTTAGATTAGACATGAAGAAGAGTTGACATTAGGTTTAGATTAGACATTAGCTTTAGGTTGGACAAGATTCAATATTAGGTTTGGATTAGACCCGAAGAAGATTCAACCTCAGGTTTAGGTTCGACTTTAGGTTCAGATTAGGCAGAAGAAGACTCAGCTTTAGGTTTAGATTAGACATTAGGTTTAGCTTAGCCATTACAGACCAATAAAACTGTTGTGGTGTTCATTCACCCCCTGTCCAGTGAGTAGATTGGACTTGTGCCTTTTGGAGTCCTGCCCTGTTCTTCAGTGCAAAACCAAGTTGTGCCTGGAGGCCCTATGAGCAAAGCACGGGGGTGTCTGTGAGACGCTGGGTGCACGCTGCATCCCTGCTCAAATACAGCGTGTTCTGGGGCTGAATAGGGTCCAAGAGCTGCTCTGGCACCCTGCAGCTTTCTGAGGGTGTGAGAGGTTGGAGAAGGAATTTACTCCCTTGAGTTGGAACCCTTTGCCATCCAAATGGAGAAGGAGACTGCCCAGCAGTTCACCGCAGGGTTCGGGTATGACATAGACTCTTCCAAGTGTCACTTGGAAGTGACACTTCTGTTTCCAAGCCAACATATCAGGCCTGAAGCTTTCCCCGCACATGTACACACGTGTATAAAAGTGTACACACCTGTACACAGGGGTGCGCACACAAGGCAACACTCAACGCACACGCACACACGCGTGCACAGACGCGTGGCAGATGCACACAGACTGCACAAACGTACTGAACGCACATGTACGGCACACGTACGGCACACATTTCTTGCACACAGGTTTTCCTGCTGTAGATGTGCTGGTCTGTAACACGCCACATGTGGGACAGAGCGACCAGCTCCAATGGCAGCGGATTGTCCCATGTCACAGTAGGGACGGACGCTCAGAGGCCTGGCGGATGCAACTCCTGCGGCGGGGCCCCATTGTGAGGTGTGAGGTGTCCAGGCTATATCGAGCCAGCAGGGCCAGCACAGCCCCAGAGCCGCTGCTGGTCGCAGACGAGAGCTCCTGGTTTGGATCCCCAGCCTCGAGCCTTGTGCGCTACCGGTCGCGCTCAGTCCCTGCGTCGATATGGCCGTGGTGCTGCTGCTGCTGCTGCTGCTGCTGGGCCTGGCCCCCGGGCTGGCCCGGCCCCTGGAGCCCTGCCCGGGGCCCTGCCACTGCCACAGGCGCCAGCTGGACTGCAGCGGCGTTGCCCTGGCCCGCGTGCCCCCGGCCACCCGCCAACGGCCCTTCTCTGTGCTGTGAGTGCTCCGCAGCTCCGGCACCGCCCCGGGACACCCCGAGAGCGGCTCCAGGGACACGCTGCGTGTGGGGGGCTGATGGGCGGCAGCGCTGGGGCAGCTGCAGGCCAGCCCTGCGGCCACCCCACAGCCCTGGGGCAGGGGAAGGGGTTGTGCTGGGGGTGACGCTGCCAATGGCTTCTCCACAGGGATTTCACTGGGAATGCGCTCGCCCTCATCTCCCCGCAGGCGTGGAAGGGATACCCGTGGACTGAGAAGCTGTGAGTATCCACCAGCGACAGACAAGGCACGGGGGTTCCGGGATCCCCATCCCTCCGCCGGGCTGCCCAGCCGAGGCTGTGACGAGCACCACACCAGTGCTTACACGTGCAGCCAAGGCCGAGCTGCTCCGCAAGGATGGGTGTGAATACCAAGAGCTGTTCCCTGGCGAGCAGTGCCCTGGGCTGTGTCCCTCCCGCCCCCCGGGGCCCTCTCTGGGACTGTGGAACCTGTGCTTGGGCTGCAGTCAGTGTCAGCAGCCCGGGAGCAAGCGCCTGCTCCTGCCATGAGTGTGATGAGCATTGGCAGGACCCAGAGAGGTGCTGCAGTGACGCTGCTGCAGGGTTCTTCCCCGCAGCTCCATTGCCCTGAGCCGCAGGTGCCACTGCTCGTGTCCGTCTGTCTCTTGCAGAGTCCTCCAGGACAACAGCCTGCAGGCAGTGAAGAGGCGCTCGCTGGAGGGGCTGCTCCTGCTGAAACACCTGTAGGTACCCCTCTGCCCATGGCGCTGGGCACAGCCTCCCCCTGTCCTGGCCCTGCTGCCCATCCCGCCCCAGGAAGGGCTTTATTCCTGCGCGGATCCCGGCTGCAGCCAGAGCAGAGCAGGGTCTTGCTGCAGGGGAGGGCTCCGCAGGGACGCACTGCACTCCCATTGCCCCACGTCCAAGCAGGAGGAGGCGGCTGCTGCCCTTTCCCTGCACAGACCCGCACGAGGCCGCCTCCTCCTGGGCAGACCTCGAGCGTTCGGCTCCTCTCAGCTCAGAGGCCCCACAGCTGCCTTGGAGTGAGCTTATGGTGCGGCTTCTCTCCATTGCCCATGGAGAGGAGCAGGCACTTCCCATGCACACACACAATGGGGCTGGGGACCCTGGCTGAGCCGGCCATGAAACGCTCCCCACAAAGCTTCCTCTCTCCTTGTTTGCTGCAGAACAAGCCCACGCAGCGAGTTCAGGCTGGGACAAGGAACCTTTTGGTTTCTAGAGCCAGGCCAGAGGACTCCTGCGCACATCAGAGCAGGGCTGTGCAGGGAGGTGAAGTTTAGGAGCTAAGGGAAACAGCCCCATGTTGGTCACACAGGGAGTTGCAGCCTGTCCCTCAGGCCTCACACAAGAGGTGCTGTTGGGGTGTGCATAAAGAACCTGCTCTCTTATCAGAGAGGAAAGTCAGCCCTGAAATACCCCTCCTGGGATCAGAGCCGGGAGAACCTCTCTGAGCTGCAGCCACCCGGCTCAGGAGCGTGAGCTCCGGTTACACACCACTGCAAGTCAGTGCAGAGAGGAAATCCCATGTGAAATGAGAGCTGTGGCACGTCTATGTTGCCTGTGTCAGAGCACCTGAGAGGAACCAGCACAGCAAATGTCACCAGTGTTTTGTCTTCTCCTGTTAACAGGGATTTATCTTACAACAAAATCCAGTCGATCGAGGCGCGTGCTTTTGAGAACCTTCCTTTCCTGGAGACCATGTGAGTTATGGGAGTTTCTTCCTGCTGCGGTTGGTGAAGCCTGTTTGCATTTAGAACCTTCTGGTGCTGGAAAATGCTCCTGTTCTTTTTGGAACAAGGACTCCAATTTCTCCTGCTGAAGCAGCAGCCGAGCTCCGGAGCTCCAGGAGTGCCTGGTGGCCACAGCAGGACAGGGGCCATGGCTTGTGCAAACACAGCCGGAAGAGAATCCGAGTCTTGAGGCTTGCTGTGTCCTGGAGCAGGCGGAGATGCAGCCCACGTGCACTTCATCTCCTCTCCTGGACAGGTTAACAAACAGCAGGAGAGAAAATGGCAGCTTCCTCCCAGTTCCACCTTGGATGTGGCTGTTTCCTACAAATCAGTGCTGCTGCACTCCAGCTTCCTGTGGGTCAGACCCAAGTCATTTCTGTGGTCTCCTGTTTCCCCAGAAACCTGGAGGGAAATCTCATCACCGAGATCCGAAACGACACCTTCCGGGCATGGCACGGGATGCAGTTCCTCCAGACACTGTGAGTATTCCAAAGGCTAAGGGGAGCTCAGAGCTGTGGCACTTGTCCCTGTGTTCTGCTCACCTCTTACCCCAAATAGGCAGCAGCAGCAGCGCTGAATGACAACTCTGTCAGGCCACGGCTTTGCCTGCCTGAGTGCAGGAACAGAGACAAAGCTCATGGAGAGTGGGAATGTCAGAAAATAGGGAAAGTCCTGGTGGAGAGAAGCCACCAAAAGCTGTGAGATGAGGAGGAAAGAAAGAGAGGTTGTGTTTTCCAGAAGCAGCACTTGTGGGCTTTTGCTCTCTGGGCTGGTGGCAGTCAGGACCTAATGTACGTTGTGAATCTGTCCATCAGCATCAGCGCCGGCCTGGAGCCTTCACCCCACGCCCTTTCTCTACACACGTAGCACGGAGCCCCTGACGCCGCTCTTATCCTGGAACCCCCACTCACATAGGGTGTTGGTTCATTTCAGGGTCCTGAGCCATAACCCCCTGTCTGTTATCGAGGACACGTGGTTCTTCAAGCTGCCTTCAGTCACTCACCTGTAAGTACAGACTCCTTATTAATAGCTCCTGGATTAGGTAGCAGCGGATCCCCTGCGACCAGCACCGCAAGCAGCAGGGACTGGGCCTGTTCCGGAGCAGAGGCTGGTGCCGCCACCTCCAATGTAACGCGTGTCTTGAAACCCTTGCAGGGACCTGGGTGCCACACGAGTGACTCGGCAGACGCTGCTCATGCTGCTCCTGAGAACATCCCGCTTGGAAACACTGTGAGTGTGCAGGGGCCGGCTCCCACCTCCAGCAGATCCCAACTGCTGGGACAAGGGGTCTGCGTGGGGAACGAACCCACCACCACAAACTCTCCATTGGGACACTGGGGGGGAAGGGAAGTTTCCCGGAGCCGCAGCAGAGACCGAAGCAGACCCCTGACGCGTTTCTGTGCGCAGCCTGGGTTGGAGTCGCTGCCCTGGGTCGTGATGCTGAGTGTTTGTCCACAACCTCTGTTCTTTAGCAAGCTGTCCAACGACACGGCCTGCTGCCTCTGCCAGCACAAGCACAGCACCGAGACCCCGTGCAGGACCCTCAGCTTCGACTGCGCGAGCGTGTGCAGCACCAGTGCTCCCCGCTGCGGTAACTGCCCCACAGCCCTGCCCGGGCCCCCAGCTGTAGCGAGCCCTCTGAGCCTGTGTCTGGCAGAAAGCTTCTTGTCCCTGATGTGCTCTCGGTGTGTTACAGCTCCCCTGGCAGACACAACAGGGCTCCTAACGGGACCGGTGCCACCCAGGAAAGGGAACAGCAGCTCCGTGTTGAATCTCCAGCCTAAGGAGCCTTCAGCCCGGGAGAAGAGAATCGTCACGCTCGCGGTTGTCCTGAGCCGGAGCAGCCCCGATGCACCAGCACCTTCCCCTCAGCAGCTCTCGAGGCAGGAGGGCAATACTGCCAAAGAGCTGATGCTGATGCTGCAGAGCATTCAGCACAGGGGCTGGAGCAGCTCGATTGACACCAGGAGGTTCTATTATCTAGCAGAGGGACTTGTGGCACAGCTGAAGAACAAGCTGTACAAGGCCATGAGCATCCTGACTGTGAAAAGCCCCAGTACAGCCCAGCCAGCACAGGGGGACAAGGGGCAGGAGGTGCCAGCAAGGGAGGGAGGAAGAGCCATAAGCTGGGAGCAACAGGAGCCTGCCTTAGGCTTGACCCGGGCAGAGTCCACCCTCTGGGAAGCAGTCCGGAGGATGAACCTCAGTGACATCCTCCCAGTCTCCAGCAACCAGAGAGCACCCACCCCTCCTGCAGCACAGCTCCCTACACAATACCCAGCAGAGGGCTCGTATATTGCCCGGTCTGGCGAGAGTCAGGATCCTTCCAACGCCATGGAGGAGACCAACACGACCGACAGGATGGAGGATGAGGATGGTGCAGAAGATGAGGAGGAAGCACCATCCCCGACACAGGACGCTGCTGGGACAGATGAGGAGCAGAAGCAGCAGGACAGTGATGGGACAGTGGGCGGTGAGGTTGTAGAAGAGGAGCCCGCAGCAGCAGAGGGTAGAGCAGAGCAGAGACGGAGCGCTATCCAGCATTTCTTCTATGCTCTGCTGGCTAACAACAGCCCCCCTGCTGCCAGCAGCGTGCCAGAGGACACGGCTACAGCAGAGCGTTCCTCTTGGGGCGGGAGCCCACCCACCTCCCCTGCAGGCACCACAACACACGAGCAGCACAAGGAGCAGAAACCCCTCGACTCAACAGTACCGGGCAGCTCCAGCAGCCCGGGCAGTGCGGCCACGCGAGGAGCCCTCTTTGACACCCTGCTCAGCCGCCACCTGCACTCGCTGGTGCCAGACCGAGCCCTGCGCAGGTTCATGACACACGTGGCTCGAGCCCTGCGTGGGGACTGTGGCTTGCCCCAGCTCCAGCCGGCCTGCGCCAAGATGGTCTCGAGGACGGGGCTGCTCCTGAAGCTGCTGAGCAAGAAGCAGCGCAACCCAGAGCCCTCTGACCTCCTGGAGCAGTGTATGCGGGAGGAGGATGCCGGCACCTCTCTGCTCCATGCCCAGGTCCAGGCCAGGGAGATGGACATTGAATCTGCAGAGACGGTAGGAAACAGTGGGGCACGGCTGCGTGTGTGTGTCTGGGCAGTGGGGCATGGAAGGGGCCTCTCACCTGGCCTCACCTCGCTTCCCCTCCCATCCCCTTCCCTCCTCTCCTTTCCCTCTCCCTCCCCTTTCACCTCCCCCTTCCTCTTCCCCTCCCCCTCCTCTTCCCCCTCTACCTCTCGCCCTCCCTCTCCCTTCCCCTCTCCCTCTCCCTCTTCCCTTCGCCTCTCCCTCTTTCTCTCTTTCTCTCTCTCCCTCCTCCTCTCTCTCTCCCTCTCCCGGTCCCCCTCCTCTCTCCCTCTCTCTCTCCCTTTCCCTCTCCTCTCCACCCTGATATACTCTCCTTATCTCCCAGGAGATGGCCAACCGCACCTCTGGCCACAACCGCCTGCTGGTGCTTTCGCTGATCACCTTCTTCACCCTCATCGCATCTATTGCTCTCCTGGCGCTGTGCTGCTTCAAGGTGAGCCAAGGACTTGTTTGGCGGAGCACTGCCAGCCAAGCCCCGGCCCTGGAGCACACAGGGGCAGCGGGTGCTCCCACAGTGCTCATGGGCACCTGGTGCTGCTGCGGATGCCTGTGGATGTGCTGCACTGGCTCCTGCCAGGGTCTGTCCCCAGCTCTGCTCTGCAGCTTCCCAGCAGCTCCTTCCTTGAGGGGGGCTGCGGCTCCCTCTCATCACCTCCTCTGCCATCAGCCCTTCCCGGGCTCTATCCCACAATCCCTCACCCCAAGCATCCCCTCCCCAGCTCCTGTCCTGGCCTTGCTCTGCTGCAGCACCCGCTGCTTCCAGCCGTGCAGCAATGCACCTGCTCCCTGCCCTCAGCCAATACCCAGCCCTTCCGCATGGTGCCATGGCTCCGGTGGGTCGGGGCTGTGCCCGGGCACAGGGGAGGGGCAAATGGTTCCTGCGGACTTTGAACCTCCATTTGGGGCCCTTGTCCTCCAAAGAGACAAAGGAGCTTTCATGTCTTTAGAAGGCATCGTGCGTGTTGCAGGCAGCAGTGGAACGGGTGGTGGGTGGGGGACCCTGCAGAGCTCTGTGCAGAGGAGAAAGGCAGACATCAACAAGGCTGAGATGAGGAGAGCTCTGGGTCATTGCAGAGGCAGGGAGCAGCAGGGAGCTGGGCAGGGAGGCATGGGGGGCTCTTCCTAAAGGCATGGCTGCTGGAACAGCCTTGCACGTGTGTAGAAGGGGCTGGGCTGGAGGAAAAACCTTCCAGCTCCCCCGTGCTGCAGTGCTCCATGAGGAAACCCCTGCGTTCTGAGTCACTGTCTCTCCATCACCAGATCTACGCCAAGAAACGTGCCAAGAATTCCAAAGGAAGCAGCAGAGGGTGCCTGAAGCGGTAACTCCTGCCCTGCCCCAACAGGCTCTGCTCCAGCAGCGCCCAATCCTGCCCAGAGCCCCCCCAACTCCTCCAGCACCAGAGGAGTTCATCCTTCGCTTCTCTTCCTTCTCCTCCCACTTCTTTCCAGGTGCTTTCAGAAGCTGCGGCCCAAGCGGTGGAGCAGGAACAAGGACACGGACAGGGATGAGGATGAGGTAAGGAAAAAAGCAGATGCCAGCTCTGCCCCTCTGCCCGCTCCCTGCCCTGTGCCTACTTCTCACCTCTCCAATCCCTGGAGCTCTGTGTAGAGGAGAAAGGCAGACATCAACAAGGCTGAGATGAGGAGAGCTCTGGGTCATTCCAGAAGCAGGGAGCAGCGGGGAGCTGGGCAGGGATGCATGGGGGGCTCTCCCTAAAGTCGAAGCTGTGGGCACAGCCTTGCATGTGTGTAGAAGGGGCTGGGCTGGAGGAAAAACCTTCTTGTTCCCCCATGCTGCAGAATTCCATGTGGAAATCTCCATGTTCCAAGTCTCTGTCTCTCTGTCAGCAGGTCTGCACCAAGAAACGTGCCGAGGATTCCCAAGGCAGCATCGAATGGTGCCTGAAGCGGTAACTCCTGCCTGGCCCTGCCCTACACTTCCCCACCATGCTCTGCTCCAGGCGCACCCAGCCCAGCCCAGAGCAACCCCCTATTCCTCCAGCACTGGAGGAGTTCATCCTTTGCTTCTCTTCCATCTCTTCCCACTTCTTTCCAGGTGCTTTCAGAACCCGCAGCCCAAATGCTGGAGCAGGAGCAAGAACACGGACAGGGAGAAGAAGGTAAGGGCAGGAGCAGGCGCCAGCGCTGCCCCTCTACCCTCTCCCTGCCCCATGCCTGCTTCTCACCTCTCCAATCCCTTCCCCGCAGCAGGCAGCCCTGGCTCAGCCCAGCTCTGGTGAGGAGTCAGACTTGAACGAGGTGCTCACTGACCAAAGGTAAGTGTGATGGCGGCGATGCCGGCCCCGCGTTCAGATCATGCAGTTCCAACCCCCTCTCCAATGGCTGTTATGTCATTGCTCTTACGTCCTTGCTGTCCCTTCAGTGATGCCCGATCCGAGTCAAACTTCTCCAGTGAGGACGCATCATCTGGGAACGAGCCGATTTCCCTTGCCTTCGGATTGACTCAGCCTTGGCCCAATGGTCCCTCTCCATGAAGGATGCTGCAGGCCCCTCGCTGCTTGTGACCCCCTACAGCGAACATCGTGGACTTCAACAAGGCCAAGTGCTCCAGCCTTGAGAAGAGAAGGCTCCAGAGAGACCTTAGAGCCGCTCCCAGTGCCTGAAGAGATCTGGAGAGGGACTTTATACAGGGGCCTCTGGTGATAGGAGAAGGGGGAGCAGTTTAAACATGACTCGTTTTAAGCTGAGTTTAGCTTTGACTTTAGTTTTAGGTTCAACTTATTATCACATCACAGACTTGCAACACACTGTTCTCTAAGTGAGGCTAAAAGTATTTGAACCCCATGTTTTCCAAACACTTGCTTTTCTTTATGCACAAAGAAGTTATGGATGACAGCCTTTTATTAATATTACCTTAGCTGTGTGGATATATAATAACTCAGTCTCTCGTATAGTTGCTTTCCGCCCCATATTAATGGTTTCTCGATTCATGACTTTCCCCACCATATTTTGTAAGAAACTGTCACTTCTCTATTTCCTTTTACACACGAATCAGTCTGGTCTATCACAATACAAAGGGGGAGGAAGGAAAAGGGGAAGGCCCCGTGGGGATTATGGGGTGTTGTGGCCCCCTCCCATCGTGGTGGTGTTGGCGTGAGCTGTGCGTGTCTGTGATTAAACTGTGACAGAGAGAACCCCCCCGTTACTGACCCCCCAGCAACCAAATGGGACCTGGGTACCCAAAAATGGGACCGGGGTACCCCAAAATGGTTCCCCCGCGCCCAAACGCGGGTGCCCCCCCCCCCCCCCCAACCCGTGCCCAGGGGCGGCTGCTCCATGAGGAGAGGTCCCGCTGCGCCCCTCCAGGGCTGCTCGGTGCGCATGCGCCGGAGCCCGGACTACAACTCCCAGCGTGCCCTGCGCGGGGGAGCCGCGCGCTGATTGGCTGAGCCGGGGGCAGGACCGGAGCTGGCGGCGGAGCGGGAGCGGGGCCATGGTGAGGGCCGGGAGCGGGACTGGGGCTGTGCGGCCCCCGGGGCTCGGGGCAGCGGGGCCGGGCGCTCCCGCGGTGCTCCCCGACCTGCTCGAGGTGGCGGAGCACGGCCCACACCTCCTGCACCGGGCGGGCGAGCGGCTCGGGGCTGTCGGAGCCCTCGGCCCTGTCGGCGTCTCCGGTCCAGGGCCGCATGGGGGGGCATGGGGGCATGGGGACACAGGGATCAGAGCTGAGCTGAAGCAGTGACAGTGAGGTGTGAGGGAAGGAGCAGCTTGGGGCTGTTCGGTCAGCAAAAAGGGATGAGGGAGGGCGGGGTCTGTAAAGAAATAAGAGATGGGTCAGGAAAGAAACGAGTGAGGCAGAACTACATTTTAAGGCTTTACAGAAATCCATATGTTTCCAAGCACTGGATTCTGAACTTTGATTTCGGTGTCATTTAATCAATGTCCCATTTAATTTTTCTATTTAATCAATAGGAAATCAGCTGCTCGTGACTTTAGCAAGCCAGTGGTAACTGAGGCCTAGGAATAATTCCAGTCAGGCTTCAATTCCCTGAACTTCAAATGTTTCTTTATCAGAAGTTCAGGACAAGTTTCCGTCCCTTTGGCTGCACCAGCTCCATTCCAGATGCCCCAACAGGCCTCACTTGAGCAAAGTTCCATTCCGAGAAAGAGGGCAGGTTCCCTCTTGACCCTGTTTCATTTCTAACCCTACAACATGAAAGCACGTGAGGAAGCTTGCTCAGAGCAGCCAGGGCCATGGGCAGAGGGGAATAATCTATGTTAGGGCAGGCAAAAGCCCTTCAGGAAACAGGCCAAGTTGATCTTCCCAGCCCCAGTCCCAGAGGGGCACCACTCGTTACTGGTCTCCAGCTGGACACTGAGCCATTGACCACAACTCTTTGCGTGTGGCCAGCCAGCCGGTTCTTTATCCGCTGAGTGGTCCGCCTATCAAATTGATGTCTCTCCAACTTAGAGACAAATATATTGTGTGGGACAGTGTGGAATGCTTTGCACAACTCCAGGTAGACGACATCAACTGCTTTGCCCCTGTCCATCAGTTCCGTAGCCCCATCGTAGAAGGCCACCAAATTGGTCAGGCAGGATTTCCCCTTAGTGAAGCCATGCTGGCTGTCACCAAGCACCTTGTTGTTTTTCATGTGCCTCAGCATGCCTTCCAGGAGAATCTGCTCCAAGATTTTGCCAGGCACAGAGGTGAGGCTGACTGCTCTGTAGCTTCCCGGCTCATCCATTTTCCCCTTCTTGAAAATAGGGGTTATATTTCCCTTTTTCCAGTCGTCGGGAACTTCTCCTGACTGCCATGGGTTTTCAAATATGATGGACAGTGGCTTAGCAACTTCATTTGCCAGCTCCTTCAGGACCCGCAGATGGATTTCATCAGGTCCCATGGACTTGTGTAAGTTCAGGTCCCAACGATGGTCTCGAACCAGATCCTCTCCTACAGTGGGCCCAGGGTCTTCATTCTCACTGTCCGTGTGTCTGCCTTCCAAGACTTGAGTGGTGTGGTCAGAGCATTTGCCGGTGAAGACTGAGGCAAAGAAGTCGTTAAGAACCTCAGCCTTCTCCAAATCCAGGCTAGCCAGTTCTCCTGAGAGCGTCCGGAGGGGGCCCACGTTGTCCCTAGTCTGTCTTTTATTTGCAATGTACCTATAGAATCCCTTCCTGTTATCCTTAACATCCCTCGCCAAGTTTAATTCTAAGTGGGCCTTAGCTTTCCTAACCTGGTCCTCAGCTTCCCGGACAACATCCCTGTATTCTTCCCAGGCCGCCTGTCCTTGCTTCCACCTTTTATAAGCCTCTTTTTTCCTTCAAATTTTCCTCAGCAGCTCCTTATCCATCCAAGGAGGTCTCCTGGCCCTCCTGCAGCACTTCCTTCTAGTAGGGATGTATCACTCCTGAGCTTGCAGCAGGTGATCCTTGAATATCAACCAACAGTCTTGGGCCTCCCTGCCCTCTAGGGCTATATCCCATGGAACCTTACTGAGCAGGTTCCTGAAGAGGCCAAAGTCTGCTCTCTTGAAGTCCAGGGCAGTGAGCTTGCTGCACGCTCTTCTCACTGTCCTGAGGATCTCGAATTCGACTGTCTCATGATCGCTGCAATCAAGGCTGCCCTGGAGCATCACGTTTCCAACCAGCCCTTCCCTGTTGGTGAGGACGAGGTCAGGCATGGCACCTCTCCTTGTCGGCTCCTCTACTACTTGCAGAAGGTAGTTGTCTTCCACATAATCGAGGAACTTCCTGGATTGCTTGTGCCGGGCCGTACCATCCCTCCAACAGATATCAGGGTGGTCGAAGTCCCCCATGAGAACAAGGGCCTGCGAACGTGAGGCTGTTCCTATCTGTCTATAGAGCACTTCATCCACCGAGTCCTCTTGGTCAGGGAGTCCATAACAGATCCTCACAATAATGTCTCCTATCGCTGTTCTCCCTTTAACCCTGACCCACAAACTCTCTGTGGACTGCTCACCTGTCCCCAGACAAAATGCTGGTCTTAGTCTTAGAATGCTGGTCTTCCTGTAAGAATCCTGGTCTTGGTCTCAGAATGCTGGTCTTGGTGTCGGGAGGCTCTCTTGGTCTTAGAATGCTTGTCTTGCTCTTAGAATACTGACCTAACTCTTAATGTGCTGGTCTTAGTCTTCGAATGCTGGTCTTGTTGTTAGAATGCTGGTCTTGCTCTTAGAATTCCTGTCTTTGTCTCAGACTGCTGGTCATAGTCACAGAATGCTGGACTTTCTCTCAGAATGCTGGTTTTTCTCTCAGACTGCTGGTCTTAGTCTCAGTACAGTAATCTTTGTCTCAGACTGCTGGTCTCAGTCACAGAATGCTGGTTTTTCTATAACAAGATGGATTTTAGGCTTAGAATACTGGTGTTGGTGTTAGAATGCTGATCTTGGTCTTAGAATGCTGGTCTTAGTCACAGAATGCTGGTTTTTCTCTTACAAGATGGATTTTAGGCTTAGAATGCTGATCTTGGTCTTAGGATAATGAACTTGGTCTTAGAATCCTGGTCTTCATCTCAGAATGCTGGTCTTAATCTCAGAATGCTGGTCTTAGTCAAAGAATGCTGGCTTTAGTCTCAGAATGTTGGTTGAAGTCTTAAACACTAGTCTTGGTATTAGAAGCCTGGTGTTAGTCTCCGAATGCTGGTCTTGGTCTTAGAATGCTGGTCTTAGTCTTAGAATGCTGATCTTTGACTCAGAATGCTAGTCTTTGTTTCAAAATGCTGGTCTTAGTCTTAGAATAATGGTGTTACTGTCAGTATGGTAGGCTGTCTCAAAATACTGGTCAGTCTCAGACTGCTGGTCTTAGTCGCAGAGTTGTGATCTTCGTCACATAATGCTGGAAATGGTGCTAGAATGCTGATCTTGGTCTTAGAATGCTGGTTTTATGCTCAGAATGGTGGTCTTAGTCTTAGAATGCTGGTTTTATGCTCAGAATGGTGGTCTTAGTCTTAGAATGCTGGTTTTATGCTCAGAATGATGGTCTTAGTCTTAGAATGCTAGTCTTGGTTTTAGAAGACAAATTGGAGTCTTAGAATCCTGGTCTTCGTGTTTGAATGCTGATCGTGGTATTAGAATGATGATCTTAATCTTAGAATGATGATCTTTGTCTCAGAATGGTAGTTTTTGTCTCAGAATGCTGGCCTGAGCCTTATATACTGGTCTTGGTGTTAGAAGGCTGGTCTTGGTGTTCGAATGCTGGTCTTTGTCTTAGAATGCTAGCCTCGGTGTTAGAAGGTTGATGTCAGCGTCAGAATTCTTGTCTTAGACTCAGAATGCTGGTCTTAGTCTCAAAATGCTGGACAGTGTCAGAATGCTGGTCTTACTGGCTGTATGGTAGTCTTTGTCCAAAAACGCTGGTCATTCTCCAAATGCTGGTTTTAGTCTCAGAATGGTGGTCTTAGTCGCAGAATGCTAGTCTTGGTGTTAGAAGGTTGATGTTAGCCTTAGAATGCTGGTCTAGTGTCAGAATGCTGGTCTTTGTGTTAGAAGGCTGATCTTGGTCTTCGAATGATGATTTTTGTCTTAGAATGCTGGTCTTAGTTTCAGAATAGTGGTTTTAGCCTCAGAATGTTGTTTCGAGTCTTAGATACTAGTTTTGGTGTTAGAAGGCTGGTGTTAGGCTCAGAATGGTGGTCTTGCTCTTACAGTGTTTTTCTTAGTCTTTGAATGCTGATCTTAGTTTTGGAAAGCTGGTGATAGTCTTGGAATGCTGTCTTGGTCTTAGAAGGCTGGTCTTGGTCTTCGAATGCTGGTCTTAGTCTTAGAATTCTAGTCTGAGTCTTAGAAAGCTGATCTTAGTCTTGCAAAGGTGGTCTCAGTCTTGGAATGCTGGTCTTGGACTTAAATGCTGGTCTTGGGTTTAGAATTCTGGTCTTAGTCTTAGAATACTGGTCCTAGTCCCAGAATGCGGACCTTTGTATCAGAATGGTAGTCTCGGTCTCAAAATGCTGGTCAGCCTCCGAATGCTGGTTTTAGTCTCAGAATGGTGGTCTTAGTCACAGAATGCTAGTCTTGGTGTTAGAAGGTTGATGTTAGCCTTAGAATGCAGGTCTTAGTGTCAGAATGCTGGTCTTTGTGTTAGAAAGCTGATCTTGGTCTTAGAATTATGATTTTAGTCTTAAAATTTCTGCCCTTAGTCCCAGATTGCTGGTCTTCATCTCAGAATCCTGGTCTTGGTCTCAGAATGCTGGTCTTGGTGTTAGGAGGCTCTCTTGGTCTTAGGTTGCTTGTCTTGGTCTTAGAATTCTGATCTTTGTCTTCAAGTCCTGGTCTTAGTTTCAGAATGCTGGTCTTGTTAGAAGGCTGGTCTTGCTGTTAGAATTCTCTTCTTAGTCTCAGAAGGCTGGCCTTAGTCTCAGAATGCTGGTCTTTATTTCGGAATGCTGGTCTTAGTCTTAAAATGGTGGTACTTTTCTCCAAATGTTGGCCTTGTTCCCAGAATGCTGGTCTTAGTCTCAGAATGCAGGTCTTACACTCAGTATGGTAGTCTTTGTCTCAAAATGCTGGTCAGTCTCAAACTGCTGGTCTTAGTCTCAGAATGGTGGTCTTAGTTAGAGAATGCAGGGGTTTTTTTGTGACAAGACGGATTTTAGTCTTAGAGTACTGGTCTTGGTGTTAGAATGCTGATCTTGGTCTTAGAATGATGATCTTGATCTTAGAATGCTGGACTTAGTCTCAGAATGTTGGTCTTAGTCTAAGAATGCTGGCATTTGTCTCAGAATGTCGGTTGGAATCTTAGATACTAGTCTTGGTATTAGAAGGCTGGTGTTAGTCTCCGAATGCTGGTCTTGGTCATAAAATGCTGGTTTTAGCCTCAGAATGGTGGTCTCAGTCTTAGAATGCTAGTCTTGGTGTTAGAAGCCTCTTCTTAGTATTAGAATGCTTGTCTTAGTTTCAGAAGGCTGTTTTTAGTCTCCGAATGCTGGTTTTAGTGTCAGATTTGTGGTCTTAGTCTCAGAATGCTGGTCTTAGTCGCAGACTGCTGGTCTTCGTCACAGAATGCTGGTCTTGGTGTTAGAATGCTGATCTTGGTCTTAGAATGCTCATTCTAGTTATAAAATACTGGTCTTAGTCTCAGAATGCTCATTTTAGTCTCAGAATAGTGTTCTCTTCTCTTAGAATGCTGTTCTTGGTGTTAGAAGTCTCTTCTTAGACACAGAATGCTGGTCTTAGTTTCAGAATGCTGGGTTTAGTCTCAGTGCTGGTCATGATCTCAGAATGCTGGTTTTCATCTCAGAATAGTGGTCTTGGTGTTAGAAGACGGATTGGAATCTCAGAATGCTGGTCTTGGTGCTAGAATGCTGATCTTGGTCTTCGAATGATGATCTTGATCTTAGAATGCTGGTCTTCGTCTCAGAATGGTAGTTTTTGTCTCAGAATGCTGGTCAGAGCCTTATATACTAGTCTTGGTGTTAGATTGCTGATCTTAGTCTTCGAATGCTGGTCTTGCTCTCAGAATGGTAGTCTGTCTCAAAATGCTGGTTATTCTCGAGCTGCTGGTCTTAGTCGCAGAAAGGTGATCTTCGGTGCCGAATGTTGGTCTTGGTGTTGGAATGCTGATCTTGGTCTTAGATTGCTCATCCGAGTTTCAAAATACTGGTCTTAGTCTCAGAATGCTGGTTTTAGACTCAGAATGCTGGTCTTAGTTTCAGAATTCTCGTTTTAGTCCCAGAATGTTGGTCCTAGTCTTAGATACTAGTTTTGGTGTTAGAAGGCTGGTGTTAGTCTTAGAATACTTGTCTTTGTCTTAGAATGCTGATATTCGTCTGAGAGTGCTGGTCATAATCTTGGAATGCTGGTCTTGGTTTAAGAATTTTGGTTTTAGTCTTTGAATGCTGCTCTAAGTCTTAGAATGCTGATCTTAGACTTAGAATGTTGGTCTAACACTTAGAATACTGATCATAGTCTTAGAAGTCTGATCTCAGTCTTGCAATGGTGGACTTAGTATTGGTATGCTGGTCTTGGTCTTAAAATTCTATACTTGGTTTTAGCATTTTGGTCTTAGCCTTAGAATGATGGTCTTTGACTGCTGGTCGTAGGCTCAGAATGCTGATCTTGGTCTTAGAATGATGATTTTGGTCTTAGAATGCTGGTCTTAGTCCCAGAATGCTGGTCTTCGTCTCAGAATCCTTTTCTTGGTCTCACAATAGTGGTCATAGTGTTAGAAGGTTGACGTTAGCCTTAGAATGCTGGTCTTAGTCACAGATTGCAGGTCTTAGTCACAGAATGCTGGTCTTAGTGTTAGAAAGCTGATCGTGGTCTTAGAATGATGATTTTGGTCATCGAATTCTGGTCTTAGTTCCAGAATGCTGTTTTTAGCCTCAGAATGTTGTTCCGAAAGATAGATACTAGTTTTGGTGTTAGAATGCCGGTGTTGGTCTTTGAATCATGATCTTGGTGTTAGAATGCTGGTCTTAGTTTCAGAATGCTGGTCTTCGTCTCTGAATGCTGGCTTTAGTATCAGAATATTGGTTGGAGTCTTTGATACTAGTCTTGGTGTTAGAAGCCTGGTGTTAGTCTTAGAATGCTGGTCTTGGTTGTAGAATACTGGTCTTAGTCTTAGAATTCTAGTCTTAGTGTCAGAATGCTGGTTTTAGCCTCAGAATGGTGGTCTTAGTCTTAGAGTGCTAGTCTTGGTGTTAGAAGTCTCTTCTTAGTCTTAGAATGCTGGTCTTAGTTTCAGAATGCTGGTTTTAGTCTCAAAATGCTGGTTTTAGTCTCAGCATGGTCCGGACATCATGATTACCTGGAAATGATGAGCAGTCAGGAACGGGACTATTGGGGGAAATATTACTAAGGAAGAAGCCTCCGTTTTACGGATGTTTTCAGTCCTTCTTAAGAAGAAGGGAGCAGCCTTTAAAGAGACAGACTCAAAGTTAATGTCGAAATGGTTGCAGACACATTACCCAGAGATTAATGAGTCCACTGTATTTGAGGTCTCTTTGTGGGATGGTGCAGGAGTTAAATTGTGGGACGCAGCCACAAAAGGCAATGACGGTGCAAAAAATTTGTTAGTCATTTGGATAACTATTTTAGGAACGCTAAAGTCAAAAAATGAGATAGTGGAGCCCAGTGCCCCCCCTCACCCCCACAGCACCCCCCCCTCCCCCTCCCAGAACCTCCTCTGGTCCAAGAGTAGCATCATTACTGTATCATTTCCAAGCGGGATAAAACAGTAGAAATGTAAAAATTTTAATTCTTGTATTGATAGTTTCCTTTGTATTATGCTTGTTGTTCCCTGTCTGTTAAATTGTCTGCAACGTACGTTGGATAATATGTTAAAGAAAGTTATGTTTTTCGAAAAACAAAAAGGGGGAGATGTGGGAGCAGAGGACATTGATGTGGAGGATTTTGAGGTAGTCCAGCTGTTGGGAGAGCTTTGAGATAGCAGAAGAATGTTGCTGGGAGAGCTCTGAGATTGTAGAGGAATGTTGCAGGGGGAGGTTGGCAAGATAAGAAGGAAGAAAGAAGCAAGGAACCAATATCCAATGAGACGACAACAGCGAAAAGCAGGCATCCACTCAAGGCAACCAGTGATCAAGATATTAACCAATGAAGAAGTGACAATACCAACGTGGATAGCGATAGCTAGCCAGTTGTATTAGCCACTTATACACATGGACATTTTGTATAACCTGTATTAACCATGGATTTTCGAAAAGTAAAGGATTTTGTTTGTAACCAGAAACGGGGTCCGTGCATTACAGCTCCACAGACAGTATCGTGGTTTAAGCCTGGCTGTAAATCAGCCACACCATTTGCTCTCTCACTCCCCAACCCTTTCTCCTCCTCCCACTCCAGGAGGGACAGGGAGGAGTATCGAGAGAATGTAATTACCATGGGTTGAGAAAAGAACAGTCCAGTAACTAAGGTTTAACACAAACCACTGCTGCTACCACCAATAATAATAATGATAAGGGAAATAATAAGGGAAGAGAATACAACCACTCACCACCCGCTGGCCAGTACCCGCCCCGACTGAGCAGTGATCCAACCTTCCCGTTTGACTGCCCCCGGTTTATATAGTGGGCATGACATGCTGTTGTATGGAATGCCTCTTTGGTCAGTTTGGGCCAGGTGTCGTGTCTCTGCTTCCTCCTGGCTTCCCCTCCTCCCTGGCAGAGCACGAAGCTCAGAAAGTCCTTGGTCAGACTAAACATTCTAAGCAGCAGCTAAAAACATCAGTGTTACCAGTGCTGTTCCCAGGCTGAAAGTCAAAACCACAGCATTGCGCCAGCTACTAAGAAGGAGAAAAATGACTGCTACTGCTGAACCCAGGACAGACAGGAAAGGTGGAAAAACAAGCCTTGGGGGGATGGCCCATGACGTTGTTGTGGAGGGAGTCTCAGTTGAAGCCAGACGATGTGGGGGTTGTGAGAGAGCCTGAGACGGCGGGGTAAAGCTGTCGCAGTCTGGACATCGTGTGCTCAGGATTGTGATTGGACTCGTTACCTGGAGTGTTTTACAGGGGCCAATAAGACTGAACATGGCATGCTTGTGCAGGTTGGGAAAGTACTGAACAAGGGGATAAAAGGGCTTGTTTGTAAAAGTTGGATTTGAGTCTCCTTATCACCTTGAGTCCGTGTCGTGATACGCCACAAATGGCGCCCTCCACGTGGGGCTCAAAAAGCAGCTAGTCGTCAGTCTGGTGGCGTGACTCAGCCGAACTACATGCTGAAAGGAAGCAAGGGTGTATGCTGAAAGGAAGCGAATTCAAACCGTGCTGGTTGCCTCTTACACGATGGGGGTAAGCAGCTGAGAACTATGGGGACTGCCTTAAAAAAGAGCAAAGAAATGTTCTAGAAGTTTTTGCTATAATTCTTAAGCATAGGGGAAAAATAGTTGATGAGGAACAATTGAAAGGTATCCTCCTCTGGGCATCAAAAGGCGATCCGTCTATTAATACTACTGATATTTATACCCCGGAGATTTGAGAGAAAATTGGTATTAATTTGTGGGACTGTGCTACAAAAAGTGATAAAGTTGCCGCCACTTTATTGAGCCCGTGGTGAGTTATTTCTGAAGCCTTGAAGTTCATGTCGACTCACAAGCACAGGGGCAGAAGTGTCACCTTCGGCTCAGTTACCATCGCCCTCGTTGTCGGACTCTGCCGTGAGATCAAACAATCAGTCTGCTGGTATTGCCCCTGGGGTTCTGCCACCTGATAATTCTGGTGCTGACCTGGATAGTCTTTCTGACCCAGGGCTCATTGATCTGGAAAAGGAGCCTGATTTATATCCCCCAGATCCTTCTGACAAATGGGCAGCTGTAAAGGGAGAAGCAAGATGGGTGGGGGTTGCAGATGTATTGTGTGCTTTCCTGGTGGTGTACGTGTGGGATCAAGACCCGCGGTGGGAAGGTCTCTCGTGTGCTCTTATCAAAGATATCAGGCGAACGGTGACGGACCATGGACTCGGGGCCCCATATACAACTCATTTGATACAGTCTCTCTGTGATACTCATGTATTTATCCCAAACGATCTCAAAACATTGTTTCATTTGATAATGATGGGCATGCAATACACTATGTGGGAGTCGAAAATGAGGCAGCTCGCAGGTGCCTAGGATGCTGAAAGTTTAGCGTTGGGAGCGCGTGACCCACTGCGAGCAGTTACTGCCGATGTATTACTGGGTCAAGCTGATTTTGGCACCAGTGCTGCGCAAGCTAGGATTTGCCAGGCAGGCTTGCAGCAAGTTAAGCAATTGGCACTTCGGGCTTTGAAACCTGTCCGTGAAGCTGGCAAACAGAGGCAGCCTTTTGTCCAAATCAAACGAGAGGCAAACGAGCCGCTTATGAAATTTTTAGACTGACTTAATGAGTCTCTGGATAAACAGATCGATAATGAGAAAGCACGTGAATATATTTTCAAACTACTTGCTATTGAGGATGCTGACCCTGACTGTCAGAAAGTTTTGCGGCCTTTATGAGATCTGAGTATAGATGGTATGTTAAATGCCTGTATGAATGGCGAGTGTAGACAACACGATCTGTCTCTGATTGAGGAAGCATTTGTGGCATTGTTGGTTAAGTCACAGCAGTGCTTTTCGTGAAGGGACTGTCCGAAAGTAAAAGCAAATAACAGAAGGGGAACACCTGGAATCTGCTCGTGCTGTCGTAAAGGGCATCATTATGCAAATCAGGGCCGATCAAAATTTGACGGGGATGGCCAGCCTTTAACTTCACCGGGAAACCCGAAGGGGAGCGCAGTGAGGGGCCGTGCCATGACAACAAATCACCCCTCCAAAGGGTCCCCTTGCGGAGCTGCTGCAGTTTGCGCACCAGCACAAGCGGCAGCACTGGAGCGGACCTGGACACCTCAGGAGAAACAATAATTCAAGATACATCAGTTGTGCTTATTCCAACAGGCACATATGGCCCACTCGGGCACGGAAGGGCAACACTGTTAATTGGACGAACCTCTACAACCATAAGGGGCCTTTTTGTGCTGCCAGGACTCTAAAACTAGGCAGCGAGTTCAGGCTGGGGCAAGGAACCTTTTGGTTTCTAGAGCCAGGCCAGAGGGCTCCTGTGCACGTCAGAGCAGGGCTGTGCAGGGAGGCGATGTTGAGGAGGTAAGGGAAACAGCCCCTGGAGAGGAGGAGCCCAATGGTTCCTGCAGACTTTGAACTTCCATTTGGGGCCCTTGTCCTCCAAAGAGACAAAGGAGCTTCCATGTCTTTAGAAGGCATCGTGCCTGTTGCAGGCGGCAGTGAAAGGGGTGGTGGGTGGGGGACCCTGCAGAGCTCTGTGAAGAGGAGAAAGGCAGACATCAACAAGGCTGAGATGAGGAGAGCTCTGGGTCATTGCAGAGGCAGGGAGCAGCAGGGAGCCGGGCAGGGAGGCATGGGGGGCTCTCCCTAAAGTTGTAGCTGCGGGCACAGCCTTGCATGTGTGTAGAAGGGGCTGGGCTGGAGGAAAAAGCTTCTTGTTCCCCCATGCTGCAGAATACCATGAGGAAACCCGTGTTCTGAGTCTCTGACTCTCTGTGTACCAGGTTTGCGCCAAGAAACGTGCTGAGGATTCCCAAGGCAGCATCAAATGGTGCCTGAAGCAGTAACTCCTGCCTGGCCCTGCCCTGCACTTCCCCACCATGCTCTACTCCAGGCGCACCCAGCCCAGAGCGCCCCCCTACTCCTCCAGCACTGGAGGAGATCATCCTTTGCTTCTCCTCCCACTTCTTTCCAGGTGCTTTCAGAACCTGCGGCCCAAGTGGTAGAACAGGAGCAAGGAAACGGACAGGGAGAAGAAGGTAAGGGCAGGAGCAGGCGCCAGCGCTGCCCCTCTACCCTCTCCCTGCCCCATGCCTGCTTCTCACCTCTCCGATCCCTGCCCCGCAGCAGGCAGCCCTGGCTCAGCCCAGCTCTGGGGGGAAGTTAGACTTGAACGAGGTGCTCACTGACCAAAGGTAAGTGTGATGGCGGCAATGCCGGCCCTGCGTTCAGATCATGCAGTTCCAACCCCCTCTCCAATGGCTGTTATGTCATTGCACTTACGTCCTTGCTGTCCCTTCAGTGATGCCAGATCCGAGTCAAACTTCTCCAGTGAGGACGCATCATCTGGGAACGAGCCGATTTCCCTTGCCTTCGGAGTGCACTCAGCCCTGGCCCAATGGTCCCTCTCCATGAAGGATGCTGCAGGCCCCTCGCTGTTTGTGACACCCTACCGCAAACATCGTGGACTTCAACAGGGCCAAGTGCTCCAGCCTTGAGAAGAGAAGGCTCCAGAGAGACCTTAGAGCCGCTCCCAGTGCTTGAAGAGATCTGGAGAGGGACTTTTGACAGGGGCCACTGGTGATAGGAGAAGGGGGAGCAGTTAAAACATGATTTGTTTTAACCTGAGTTTAGCCCTGACAGTAGGTTTAGGTTCATCTTTAGGTTTAGATTAGACATGAAGAAGAGTTGACATTAGGTTTAGATTAGACATTAGCTTTAGGTTGGACAAGATTCAATATTAGGTTTGGATTAGACCCGAAGAAGATTCAACCTCAGGTTTAGGTTCGACTTTAGGTTCAGATTAGGCAGAAGAAGACTCAGCTTTAGGTTTAGATTAGACATTAGGTTTAGCTTAGCCATTACAGACCAATAAAACTGTTGTGGTGTTCATTCACCCCCTGTCCAGTGAGTAGATTGGACTTGTGCCTTTTGGAGTCCTGCCCTGTTCTTCAGTGCAAAACCAAGTTGTGCCTGGAGGCCCTATGAGCAAAGCACGGGGGTGTCTGTGAGACGCTGGGTGCACGCTGCATCCCTGCTCAAATACAGCGTGTTCTGGGGCTGAATAGGGTCCAAGAGCTGCTCTGGCACCCTGCAGCTTTCTGAGGGTGTGAGAGGTTGGAGAAGGAATTTACTCCCTTGAGTTGGAACCCTTTGCCATCCAAATGGAGAAGGAGACTGCCCAGCAGTTCACCGCAGGGTTCGGGTATGACATAGACTCTTCCAAGTGTCACTTGGAAGTGACACTTCTGTTTCCAAGCCAACACATCAGGCCTGAAGCTTTCCCCGCACATGTACGCACTTGTATAAAAGTGTACACACCTGTACACAGGGGTGCGCACACAAGGCAACACTCAACGCACACGCACACACGCGTGCACAGACGCGTGGCAGATGCACACAGACTGCACAAACGTACTGAACGCACATGTACGGCACACGTACGGCACACGTTTCTTGCACACAGGTTTTCCTGCTGTAGATGTGCTGGTCTGTAACACGCCACAGGTGGGGCAGAGCGACCAGCTCCAATGGCAGCGGATTGTCCCATGTCACAGTGGGGACGGACGCTCAGAGGCCTGGCGGATGCAACTCCTGCGGCGGGGCCCCATTGTGAGGTGTGAGGTGTCCAGGCTATATCTAGCCAGCAGGGCCAGCACAGCCCCAGAGCCGCTGCTGGTCGCAGACGAGAGCTCCTGGTTTGGATCCCCAGCCTCGAGCCTTGTGCGCTACCGGTCGCGCTCCGACCGTACGTCGATATGGCCGTGGTGCTGCTGCTGCTGCTGCTGCTGCTGGGCCTGGCCCCCGGGCTGGCCCGGCCCCTGGAGCCCTGCCCGGGGCCCTGCCACTGCCACAGGCACCGGCTGGACTGCAGCGGCGTTGCCCTGGCCCGCGTGCCCCCGGCCACCCGCCAACGGCCCTTCTCTGTGCTGTGAGTGCTCCGCAGCTCCGGCACCGCCCCGGGACACCCCGAGAGCGGCTCCAGGGACACGCTGCGTGTGGGGGGCTGATGGGCGGCAGCGCTGGGGCAGCTGCAGGCCAGCCCTGCGGCCACCCCACAGCCCTGGGGCAGGGGAAGGGGTTGTGCTGGGGGTGACGCTGCCAATGGCTTCTCCACAGGGATTTCACTGGGAATGCGCTCGCCCTCATCTCCCCGCAGGCGTGGAAGGGATACCCGTGGACTGAGAAGCTGTGAGTATCCACCAGCGACAGACAAGGCACGGGGGTTCCGGGATCCCCATCCCTCCGCCGGGCTGCCCAGCCGAGGCTGTGACGAGCACCACACCAGTGCTTACACGTGCAGCCAAGGCCGAGCTGCTCCGCAAGGATGGGTGTGAATACCAAGAGCTGTTCCCTGGCGAGCAGTGCCCTGGGCTGTGTCCCTCCCGCCCCCCGGGGCCCTCTCTGGGACTGTGGAACCTGTGCTTGGGCTGCAGTCAGTGTCAGCAGCCCGGGAGCAAGCGCCTGCTCCTGCCATGAGTGTGATGAGCATTGGCAGGACCCAGAGAGGTGCTGCAGTGACGCTGCTGCAGGGTTCTTCCCCGCAGCTCCATTGCCCTGAGCCGCAGGTGCCACTGCTCGTGTCCGTCTGTCTCTTGCAGAGTCCTCCAGGACAACAGCCTGCAGGCAGTGAAGAGGCGCTCGCTGGAGGGGCTGCTCCTGCTGAAACACCTGTAGGTACCCCTCTGCCCATGGCGCTGGGCACAGCCTCCCCCTGTCCTGGCCCTGCTGCCCATCCCGCCCCAGGAAGGGCTTTATTCCTGGGCGGATCCCGGCTGCAGCCAGAGCAGAGCAGGGTCTTGCTGCAGGGGAGGGCTCCGCAGGGATGCACTGCACTCCCATTGCCCCACGTCCAAGCAGGAGGAGGCGGCTGCTGCCCTTTCCCTGCACAGACCCGCACGAGGCCGCCTCCTCCTGGGCAGACCTCGAGCGTTTGGCTCCTCTCAGCTCAGAGGCCCCACAGCTGCCTTGGAGTGAGCTCATGGTGCGGCTTCTCTCCATTGCCCATGGAGAGGAGCAGGCACTTCCCATGCACACACACAATGGGGCTGGGGACCCTGGCTGAGCCGGCCATGAAACGCTCCCCACAAAGCTTCCTCTCTCCTTGTTTGCTGCAGAACAAGCCCACGCAGCGAGTTCAGGCTGGGACAAGGGACCTTTTGGTTTCTAGAGCCAGGCCAGAGGACTCCTGCGCACATCAGAGCAGGGCTGTGCAGGGAGGTGAAGTTTAGGAGCTAAGGGAAACAGCCCCATGTTGGTCACACAGGGAGTTACAGCCTGTCCCTCAGGCCTCACACAAGAGGTGCTGTTGGGGTGTGCATAAAGAACCTGCTCTCTTATCAGAGAGGAAAGTCAGCCCTGAAATACCCCTCCTGGGATCAGAGCCGGGAGAACCTCTCTGAGCTGCAGCCACCCGGCTCAGGAGCGTGAGCTCCGGTTACACACCACTGCAAGTCAGTGCAGAGAGGAAATCCCATGTGAAATGAGAGCTGTGGCACGTCTATGTTGCCTGTGTCAGAGCACCTGAGAGGAACCAGCACAGCAAATGTCACCAGTGTTTTGTCTTCTCCTGTTAACAGGGATTTATCTTACAACAAAATCCAGTCGATCGAGGCGCGTGCTTTTGAGAACCTTCCTTTCCTGGAGACCATGTGAGTTATGGGAGTTTCTTCCTGCTGCGGTTGGTGAAGCCTGTTTGCATTTAGAACCTTCTGGTGCTGGAAAATGCTCCTGTTCTTTTTGGGACAAGGACTCCAATTTCTCCTGCTGAAGCAGCAGCCGAGCTCCGGAGCTCCAGGAGTGCCTGGTGGCCACAGCAGGACAGGGGCCATGGCTTGTGCAAACACAGCCGGAAGAGAATCCGAGTCTTGAGGCTTGCTGTGTCCTGGAGCAGGCGGAGATGCAGCCCACGTGCACTTCATCTCCTCTCCTGGACAGGTTAACAAACAGCAGGAGAGAAAATGGCAGCTTCCTCCCAGTTCCACCTTGGATGTGGCTGTTTCCTACAAATCAGTGCTGCTGCACTCCAGCTTCCTGTGGGTCAGACCCAAGTCATTTCTGTGGTCTCCTGTTTCCCCAGAAACCTGGAGGGAAATCTCATCACCGAGATCCGAAACGACACCTTCCGGGCATGGCACGGGATGCAGTTCCTCCAGACACTGTGAGTATTCCAAAGGCTAAGGGGAGCTCAGAGCTGTGGCACTTGTCCCTGTGTTCTGCTCACCTCTTACCCCAAATAGGCAGCAGCAGCAGCGCTGAATGACAACTCTGTCAGGCCACGGCTTTGCCTGCCTGAGTGCAGGAACAGAGACAAAGCTCATGGAGAGTGGGAATGTCAGAAAATAGGGAAAGTCCTGGTGGAGAGAAGCCACCAGAAGCTGTGAGCTGAGGAGGAAAGAAAGAGAGGTTGTGTTTTCCAGAAGCAGCACTTGTGGGCTTTTGCTCTCTGGGCTGGTGGCAGTCAGGACCTAATGTACGTTGTGAATCTGTCCATCAGCATCTGCGCCGGCCTGGAGCCTTCACCCCACGCCCTTTCTCTACACACGTAGCACGGAGCCCCTGCTGCCGCTCTCATCCTGGAACCCCCACTCACATAGGGTGTTGGTTCATTTCAGGGTCCTGAGCCATAACCCCCTGTCTGTTATCGAGGACACGTGGTTCTTCAAGCTGCCTTCAGTCACTCACCTGTAAGTACAGACTCCTTATTAACAGCTTACCATGGATCTTTCATTGTGTCTAGGGGGGCCCCGTGGTCAGGAAAGCAGAGATCCAGCAGCAAATCCCACCCTTGTCCAATCCTTCTCCTGCTGGAGGCAGAGGCAGAGCTAGGCCAAGGCTGAGCCGTTCTGGTGTGTCCCGGCTGCCAAGCCAGCAGGGAGCTGGGACACGGACTTGAACTTGTCTGCATCTGTCTCCCGTGGGATCCGCAGGGTCCCTCCAGGTTCAGACCCGTGGGTGGGAGCAGGGCACAGCAGGAAGAAGAGAGGGGTTTCCATCGTTTCTCCTGGATTAGGTAGCAGCGGATCCCCTGCGACCAGCACCGCAAGCAGCAGGGACTGGGCCTGTTCCGGAGCAGAGGCTGGAGCCGCCACCTCCAATGTAACGAGTGTCTTGAAACCCTTGCAGGGACCTGGGTGCCACACGAGTGACTCGGCAGACGCTGCTCATGCTGCTCCTGAGAACATCCCGCTTGGAAACACTGTGAGTGTGCAGGGGCCGGCTCCCACCTCCAGCAGATCCCAACTGCTGGGACAAGGGGTCTGCGTGGGGAACGAACCCACCACCACAAACTCTCCATTGGGACACTGGGGGGAAAGGGAAGTTTCCCGGAGCCGCAGCAGAGACCGAAGCAGACCCCTGACGCGTTTCTGTGCGCAGCCTGGGTTGGAGTCGCTGCCCTGGGTCGTGATGCTGAGTGTTTGTCCACAACCTCTGTTCTTTAGCAAGCTGTCCAACGACACGGCCTGCTGCCTCTGCCAGCACAAGCACAGCACCGAGACCCCGTGCAGGACCCTCAGCTTCGACTGCGCGAGTGTGTGCAGCACCAGTGCTCCCCGCTGCGGTAACTGCCCCACAGCCCTGCCCGGGCCCCCAGCTGTAGCGAGCCCTCTGAGCCTGTGTCTGGCAGAAAGCTTCTTGTCCCTGATGTGCTCTCGGTGTGTTACAGCTCCCCTGGCAGACACAACAGGGCTCCTAACGGGACCGGTGCCACCCAGGAAAGGGAACAGCAGCTCCGTGTTGAATCTCCAGCCTAAGGAGCCTTCAGCCCGGGAGCAGAGAATCGTCACGCTCGCGGTTGTCCTGAGCCGGAGCAGCCCCGATGCATCAGCACCTTCCCCTCAGCAGCTCTCGAGGCAGGAGGGCAATACTGCCAAAGAGCTGACGCTGATGCTGCAGAGCATTCAGCACAGGGGCTGGAGCAGCTCGATTGACACCAGGAGGTTCTATTATCTAGCAGAGGGTCTTGTGGCACAGCTGAAGAACAAGCTGTACAAGGCCATGAGCATCCTGACTGTGAAAAGCCCCAGTACAGCCCAGCCAGCACAGGGGGACAAGGGGCAGGAGGTGCCAGCAAGGGAGGGAGGAAGAGCCATAAGCTGGGAGCAACAGGAGCCTGCCTTAGGCTTGACCCGGGCAGAGTCCACCCTCTGGGAAGCAGTCCGGAGGATGAACCTCAGTGACATCCTCCCAGTCTCCAGCAACCAGAGAGCACCCACCCCTCCTGCAGCACAGCTCCCTACACAATACCCAGCAGAGGGCTCGTATATTGCCCGGTCTGGCGAGAGTCAGGATCCTTCCAACGCCATGGAGGAGACCAACACGACCGACAGGATGGAGGATGAGGATGGTGCAGAAGATGAGGAAGCACCATCCCCGACACAGGACGCTGCTGGGACAGATGAGGAGCAGAAGCAGCAGGACAGTGATGGGACAGTGGGCGGTGAGGTTGTAGAAGAGGAGCCCGCAGCAGCAGAGGGTAGAGCAGAGCAGAGACGGAGCGCTATCCAGCATTTCTTCTATGCTCTGCTGGCTAACAACAGCCCCCCTGCTGCCAGCAGCGTGCCAGAGGACACGGCTACAGCAGAGCGTTCCTCTTGGGGCGGGAGCCCACCCACCTCCCCTGCAGGCACCACAACACACGAGCAGCACAAGGAGCAGAAACCCCTCGACTCAACAGTACCGGGCAGCTCCAGCAGCCCGGGCAGTGCGGCCACGCGAGGAGCCCTCTTTGACACCCTGCTCAGCCGCCACCTGCACTCGCTGGTGCCAGACCGAGCCCTGCGCAGGTTCATGACACACGTGGCTCGAGCCCTGCGTGGGGACTGTGGCTTGCCCCAGCTCCAGCCGGCCTGCGCCAAGATGGTCTCGAGGACGGGGCTGCTCCTGAAGCTGCTGAGCGAGAAGCAGCGCAACCCAGAGCCCTCTGACCTCCTGGAGCAGTGTATGCGGGAGGAGGATGCCGGCAGCTCTCTGCTCCATGCCCAGGTCCAGGCCAGGGAGATGGACATTGAATCTGCAGAGACGGTAGGAAACAGTGGGGCACGGCTGCGTGTGTGTGTCTGGGCAGTGGGGCATGGAAGGGGCCTCTCACCTGGCCTCACCTCGCTTCCCCTCCCATCCCCTTCCCTCCTCTCCTTTCCCTCTCCCTCCCCTTTCACCTCCCCCTTCCTCTTCCCCTCCCCCTCCTCTTCCCCCTCTACCTCTCGCCCTCCCTCTCCCTTCCCCTCTCCCTCTCCCTCTTCCCTTCGCCTCTCCCTCTTTCTCTCTTTCTCTCTCTCCCTCCTCCTCTCTCTCTCCCTCTCCCGGTCCCCCTCCTCTCTCCCTCTCTCTCTCCCTTTCCCTCTCCTCTCCACCCTGATATACTCTCCTTATCTCCCAGGAGATGGCCAACCGCACCTCTGGCCACAACCGCCTGCTGGTGCTTTCGCTGATCACCTTCTTCACCCTCATCACATCTATTGCTCTCCTGGCGCTGTGCTGCTTCAAGGTGAGCCAAGGACTTGTTTGGCGGAGCACTGCCAGCCAAGCCCCGGCCCTGGAGCACACAGGGGCAGCGGGTGCTCCCACAGTGCTCATGGGCACCTGGTGCTGCTGCGGATGCCTGTGGATGTGCTGCCCTGGCTCCTGCCAGGGTCTGTCCCCAGCTCTGCTGTGCAGCTTCCCAGCAGCTCCTTCCTTGAGGGGGGCTGCGGCTCCCTCTCATCACCTCCTCTGCCATCAGCCCTTCCCGGGCTCTATCCCACAATCCCTCACCCCAAGCATCCCCTCCCCAGCTCCTGTCCTGGCCTTGCTCTGCTGCAGCACCCGCTGCTTCCAGCCGTGCAGCAATGCACCTGCTCCCTGCCCTCAGCCAATACCCAGCCCTTCCGCATGGTGCCATGGCTCCGGTGGGTCGGGGCTGTGCCCGGGCACAGGGGAGGGGCAAATGGTTCCTGCGGACTTTGAACCTCCATTTGGAGCCCTTGTCCTCCAAAGAGACAAAGGAGCTTTCATGTCTTTAGAAGGCATCGTGTGTGTTGCAGGCGGCAGTGGAACGGGTGGTGGGTGGGGGACCCTGCAGAGCTCTGTGCAGAGGAGAAAGGCAGACATCAACAAGGCTGAGATGAGGAGAGCTCTGGGTCATTGCAGAGGCAGGGAGCAGCAGGGAGCTGGGCAGGGATGCATGGGGGGCTCTTCCTAAAGGCATGGCTGCTGGAACAGCCTTGCACGTGTGTAGAAGGGGCTGGGCTGGAGGAAAAACCTTCCAGCTCCCCCGTGCTGCAGTGCTCCATGAGGAAACCCCTGCGTTCTGAGTCACTGTCTCTCCGTCACCAGATCTACGCCAAGAAACGTGCCAAGAATTCCAAAGGAAGCAGCAGAGGGTGCCTGAAGCGGTAACTCCTGCCCTGCCCCAACAGGCTCTGCTCCAGCAGCGCCCAATCCTGCCCAGAGCCCCCCCAACTCCTCCAGCACCAGAGGAGTTCATCCTTCGCTTCTCTTCCTTCTCCTCCCACTTCTTTCCAGGTGCTTTCAGAAGCTGCGGCCCAAGCGGTGGAGCAGGAACAAGGACACGGACAGGGATGAGGATGAGGTAAGGAAAAAAGCAGATGCCAGCTCTGCCCCTCTGCCCGCTCCCTGCCCTGTGCCTACTTCTCACCTCTCCAATCCCTGGAGCTCTGTGTAGAGGAGAAAGGCAGACATCAACAAGGCTGAGATGAGGAGAGCTCTGGGTCATTCCAGAAGCAGGGAGCAGCGGGGAGCTGGGCAGGGATGCATGGGGGGCTCTCCCTAAAGTCGAAGCTGTGGGCACAGACTTGCATGTGTGTAGAAGGGGCTGGGCTGGAGGAAAAACCTTCTTGTTCCCCCATGCTGCAGAATTCCATGTGGAAATCTCCATGTTCCAAGTCTCTGTCTCTCCATCAGCAGGTCTGCACCAAGAAACGTGCCGAGGATTCCCAAGGCAGCATCGAATGGTGCCTGAAGCGGTAACTCCTGCCTGGCCCTGCCCTACACTTCCCCACCATGCTCTGCTCCAGGCGCACCCAGCCCAGCCCAGAGCAACCTCCTATTCCTCCAGCACTGGAGGAGTTCATCCTTTGCTTCTCTTCCATCTCTTCCCACTTCTTTCCAGGTGCTTTCAGAACCCGCAGCCCAAATGCTGGAGCAGGAGCAAGAACACGGACAGGGAGAAGAAGGTAAGGGCAGGAGCAGGCGCCAGCGCTGCCCCTCTACCCTCTCCCTGCCCCATGCCTGCTTCTCACCTCTCCAATCCCTTCCCCGCAGCAGGCAGCCCTGGCTCAGCCCAGCTCTGGTGAGGAGTCAGACTTGAACGAGGTGCTCACTGACCAAAGGTAAGTGTGATGGCGGCGATGCCGGCCCCGCGTTCAGATCATGCAGTTCCAACCCCCTCTCCAATGGCTGTTATGTCATTGCTCTTACGTCCTTGCTGTCCCTTCAGTGATGCCCGATCCGAGTCAAACTTCTCCAGTGAGGACGCATCATCTGGGAACGAGCCGATTTCCCTTGCCTTCGGATTGACTCAGCCCTGGCCCAATGGTCCCTCTCCATGAAGGATGCTGCAGGCCCCTCGCTGCTTGTGACCCCCTACAGCGAACATCGTGGACTTCAACAAGGCCAAGTGCTCCAGCCTTGAGAAGAGAAGGCTCCAGAGAGACCTTAGAGCCGCTCCCAGTGCCTGAAGAGATCTGGAGAGGGACTTTATACAGGGGCCTCTGGTGATAGGAGAAGGGGGAGCAGTTTAAACATGACTCGTTTTAAGCTGAGTTTAGCTTTGACTTTAGTTTTAGGTTCAACTTATTATCACATCACAGACTTGCAACACACTGTTCTCTAAGTGAGGCTAAAAGTATTTGAACCCCATGTTTTCCAAACACTTGCTTTTCTTTATGCACAAAGAAGTTATGGATGACAGCCTTTTATTAATATTACCTTAGCTGTGTGGATATATAATAACTCAGTCTCTCGTATAGTTGCTTTCCACCCCATATTAATGGTTTCTCGATTCATGACTTTCCCCACCATATTTTGTAAGAAACTGTCACTTCTCTATTTCCTTTTACACACGAATCAGTCTGGTCTATCACAATACAAAGGGGGAGGAAGGAAAAGGGGAAGGCCCCGTGGGGATTATGGGGTGTTGTGGCCCCCTCCCATCGTGGTGGTGTTGGCGTGAGCTGTGCGTGTCTGTGATTAAACTGTGACAGAGAGAACCCCCCCGTTACTGACCCCCCAGCAACCAAATGGGACCTGGGTACCCAAAAATGGGACCGGGGTACCCCAAAATGGTTCCCCCGCGCCCAAACGCGGGTGCCCCCCCCCCCCAACCCGTGCCCAGGGGCGGCTGCTCCATGAGGAGAGGTGCCGCTGCGCCCCTCCAGGGCTGCTCGGTGCGCATGCGCCGGAGCCCGGACTACAACTCCCAGCGTGCCCTGCGCGGGGGAGCCGCGCGCTGATTGGCTGAGCCGGGGGCAGGACCGGAGCTGGCGGCGGAGCGGGAGCGGGGCCATGGTGAGGGCCGGGAGCGGGGCTGGGGCTGTGCGGCCCCCGAGGCTCGGGCAGCGGGGCCGGGCGCTCCCGCGGTGCTCCCCGACCTGCTCGAGGTGGCGGAGCACGGCCCACACCTCCTGCACCGGGCGGGCGAGCGGCTCGGGGCTGTCGGAGCCCTCGGCCCTGTCGGCGTCTCCGGTCCAGGGCCGCATGGGGGGGCATGGGGGCATGGGGACACAGGGATCAGAGCTGAGCTGAAGCAGTGACAGTGAGGTGTGAGGGAAGGAGCAGCTTGGGGCTGTTCGGTCAGCAAAAAGGGATGAGAGAGGGCGGGGTCAGGAAAGAAACGAGTGAGGCAGAACTACATTTTAAGGCTTTACAGAAATCCATATGTTTCCAAGCACTGGATTCTGAACTTTGATTTCGGTGTCATTTAATCAATGTCCCATTTAATTTTTCTATTTAATCAATAGGAAATCAGCTGCTCGTGACTTTAGCAAGCCAGTGGTAACTGAGGCCTAGGAATTATTCCAGTCAGGCTTCAATTCCCTGAACTTCAAATGTTTCTTTATCAGAAGTTCAGGACAAGTTTCCGTCCCTTTGGCTGCACCAGCTCCATTCCAGATGCCCCAACAGGCCTTACTTGAGCAAAGTTCCATTCCGAGAAAGAGGGCAGGTTCCCTCTTGACCCTGTTTCATTTCTAACCCTACAACATGAAAGCACGTGAGGAAGCTTGCTCAGAGCAGCCAGGGCCATGGGCAGAGGGGAATAATCTATGTTAGGGCAGGCAAAAGCCCTTCAGGAAACAGGCCAAGTTGATCTTCCCAGCCCCAGTCCCAGAGGGGCACCACTCGTTACTGGTCTCCAGCTGGACACTGAGCCATTGACCACAACTCTTTGCGTGTGGCCAGCCAGCCGGTTCTTTATCCACTGAGTGGTCCGCCTATCAAATTGATGTCTCTCCAACTTAGAGACAAATATATTGTGTGGGACAGTGTGGAATGCTTTGCACAACTCCAGGTAGACGACATCAACTGCTTTGCCCCTGTCCATCAGTTCCGTAGCCCCATCGTAGAAGGCCACCAAATTGGTCAGGCAGGATTTCCCCTTAGTGAAGCCATGCTGGCTGTCACCAAGCACCTTGTTGTTTTTCATGTGCCTCAGCATGCCTTCCAGGAGAATCTGCTCCAAGATTTTGCCAGGCACAGAGGTGAGGCTGACTGCTCTGTAGCTTCCCGGCTCATCCATTTTCCCCTTCTTGAAAATAGGGGTTATATTTCCCTTTTTCCAGTCGTCGGGAACTTCTCCTGACTGCCATGGTTTTTCAAATATGATGGACAGTGGCTTAGCAACTTCATTTGCCAGCTCCTTCAGGACCCGCAGATGGATTTCATCAGGTCCCATGGACTTGTGTAAGTTCAGGTCCCAACGATGGTCTCGAACCAGATCCTCTCCTACAGTGGGCCCAGGGTCTTCATTCTCACTGTCCGTGTGTCTGCCTTCCAAGACTTGAGTGGTGTGGTCAGAGCATTTGCCGGTGAAGACTGAGGCAAAGAAGTCGTTAAGAACCTCAGCCTTCTCCAAATCCAGGCTAGCCAGTTCTCCTGAGAGCGTCCGGAGGGGGCCCACGTTGTCCCTAGTCTGTCTTTTATTTGCAATGTACCTATAGAATCCCTTCCTGTTATCCTTAACATCCCTCGCCAAGTTTAATTCTAAGTGGGCCTTAGCTTTCCTAACCTGGTCCTCAGCTTCCCGGACAACATCCCTGTATTCTTCCCAGGCCGCCTGTCCTTGCTTCCACCTTTTATAAGCCTCTTTTTTCCTTCGAATTTTCCTCAGCAGCTCCTTATCCATCCAAGGAGGTCTCCTGGCCCTCCTGCAGCACTTCCTTCTAGTAGGGATGTATCACTCCTGAGCTTGCAGCAGGTGATCCTTGAATATCAACCAACAGTCTTGGGCCTCCCTGCCCTCTAGGGCTATATCCCATGGAACCTTACTGAGCAGGTTCCTGAAGAGGAAAAAGTCTGCTCTCTTGAAGTCCAGGGCAGTGAGCTTGCTGCACGCTCTTCTCACTGTCCTGAGGATCTCGAATTCGACTGTCTCATGATCGCTGCAATCAAGGCTGCCCTGGAGCATCACGTTTCCAACCAGCCCTTCCCTGTTGGTGAGGACGAGGTCAGGCATGGCACCTCTCCTTGTCGGCTCCTCTACTACTTGCAGAAGGTAGTTGTCTTCCACATAATCGAGGAACTTCCTGGATTGCTTGTGCCGGGCCGTACCATCCCTCCAACAGATATCAGGGTGGTCGAAGTCCCCCATGAGAACAAGGGCCTGCGAACGTGAGGCTGTTCCTATCTGTCTATAGAGCACTTCATCCACCGAGTCCTCTTGGTCAGGGAGTCCATAACAGATCCTCACAATAATGTCTCCTATCGCTGTTCTCCCTTTAACCCTGACCCACAAACTCTCTGTGGACTGCTCACCTGTCCCCAGACAAAATGCTGGTCTTAGTCTTAGAATGCTGGTCTTCCTGTAAGAATCCTGGTCTTGGTCTCAGAATGCTGGTCTTGGTGTCGGGAGGCTCTCTTGGTCTTAGAATGCTTGTCTTGCTCTTAGAATACTGACCTAACTCTTAATGTGCTGGTCTTAGTCTTCGAATGCTGGTCTTGTTGTTAGAATGCTGGTCTTGCTCTTAGAATTCCTGTCTTTGTCTCAGACTGCTGGTCATAGTCACAGAATGCTGGACTTTCTCTCAGAATGCTGGTTTTTCTCTCAGACTGCTGGTCTTAGTCTCAGTACAGTAATCTTTGTCTCAGACTGCTGGTCTCAGTCACAGAATGCTGGTTTTTCTATAACAAGATGGATTTTAGGCTTAGAATACTGGTGTTGGTGTTAGAATGCTGATCTTGGTCTTAGAATGCTGGTCTTAGTCACAGAATGCTGGTTTTTCTCTTACAAGATGGATTTTAGGCTTAGAATGCTGATCTTGGTCTTAGGATAATGAACTTGGTCTTAGAATCCTGGTCTTCATCTCAGAATGCTGGTCTTAATCTCAGAATGCTGGTCTTAGTCTAAGAATGCTGGCTTTAGTCTCAGAATGTTGGTTGAAGTCTTAAACACTAGTCTTGGTATTAGAAGCCTGGTGTTAGTCTCCGAATGCTGGTCTTGGTCTTAGAATGCTGGTCTTAGTCTTAGAATGCTGGTTTTATGCTCAGAATGGTGGTCTTAGTCTTAGAATGCTGGTTTTATGCTCAGAATGGTGGTCTTAGTCTTAGAATGCTGGTTTTATGCTCAGAATGGTGGTCTTAGTCTTAGAATGCTGGTTTTATGCTCAGAATGATGGTCTTAGTCTTAGAATGCTAGTCTTGGTTTTAGAAGACAAATTGGAGTCTTAGAATCCTGGTCTTCGTGTTTGAATGCTGATCGTGGTATTAGAATGATGATCTTAATCTTAGAATGATGATCTTTGTCTCAGAATGGTAGTTTTTGTCTCAGAATGCTGGCCTGAGCCTTATATACTGGTCTTGGTGTTAGAAGGCTGGTCTTGGTGTTCGAATGCTGGTCTTTGTCTTAGAATGCTAGCCTCGGTGTTAGAAGGTTGATGTCAGCGTCAGAATTCTTGTCTTAGACTCAGAATGCTGGTCTTAGTCTCAAAATGCTGGACAGTGTCAGAATGCTGGTCTTACTGGCTGTATGGTAGTCTTTGTCCAAAAACGCTGGTCATTCTCCAAATGCTGGTTTTAGTCTCAGAATGGTGGTCTTAGTCGCAGAATGCTAGTCTTGGTGTTAGAAGGTTGATGTTAGCCTTAGAATGCTGGTCTAGTGTCAGAATGCTGGTCTTTGTGTTAGAAGGCTGATCTTGGTCTTCGAATGATGATTTTTGTCTTAGAATGCTGGTCTTAGTTTCAGAATAGTGGTTTTAGCCTCAGAATGTTGTTTCGAGTCTTAGATACTAGTTTTGGTGTTAGAAGGCTGGTGTTAGGCTCAGAATGGTGGTCTTGCTCTTACAGTGTTTTTCTTAGTCTTTGAATGCTGATCTTAGTTTTGGAAAGCTGGTGATAGTCTTGGAATGCTGTCTTGGTCTTAGAAGGCTGGTCTTGGTCTTCGAATGCTGGTCTTAGTCTTAGAATTCTAGTCTGAGTCTTAGAAAGCTGATCTTAGTCTTGCAAAGGTGGTCTCAGTCTTGGAATGCTGGTCTTGGGTTTAGAATTCTGGTCTTAGTCTTAGAATACTGGTCCTAGTCCCAGAATGCGGACCTTTGTATCAGAATGGTAGTCTCGGTCTCAAAATGCTGGTCAGCCTCCGAATGCTGGTTTTAGTCTCAGAATGGTGGTCTTAGTCACAGAATGCTAGTCTTGGTGTTAGAAGGTTGATGTTAGCCTTAGAATGCAGGTCTTAGTGTCAGAATGCTGGTCTTTGTGTTAGAAAGCTGATCTTGGTCTTAGAATTATGATTTTAGTCTTAAAATTTCTGCCCTTAGTCCCAGATTGCTGGTCTTCATCTCAGAATCCTGGTCTTGGTCTCAGAATGCTGGTCTTGGTGTTAGGAGGCTCTCTTGGTCTTAGGTTGCTTGTCTTGGTCTTAGAATTCTGATCTTTGTCTTCAAGTCCTGGTCTTAGTTTCAGAATGCTGGTCTTGTTAGAAGGCTGGTCTTGCTGTTAGAATTCTCTTCTTAGTCTCAGAAGGCTGGCCTTAGTCTCAGAATGCTGGTCTTTATTTCGGAATGCTGGTCTTAGTCTTAAAATGGTGGTACTTTTCTCCAAATGTTGGCCTTGTTCCCAGAATGCTGGTCTTAGTCTCAGAATGCAGGTCTTACACTCAGTATGGTAGTCTTTGTCTCAAAATGCTGGTCAGTCTCAAACTGCTGGTCTTAGTCTCAGAATGGTGGTCTTAGTTAGAGAATGCAGGGGTTTTTTTGTGACAAGACGGATTTTAGTCTTAGAGTACTGGTCTTGGTGTTAGAATGCTGATCTTGGTCTTAGAATGATGATCTTGATCTTAGAATGCTGGACTTAGTCTCAGAATGTCGGTTGGAATCTTAGATACTAGTCTTGGTATTAGAAGGCTGGTGTTAGTCTCCGAATGCTGGTCTTGGTCATAAAATGCTGGTTTTAGCCTCAGAATGGTGGTCTCAGTCTTAGAATGCTAGTCTTGGTGTTAGAAGCCTCTTCTTAGTATTAGAATGCTTGTCTTAGTTTCAGAAGGCTGTTTTTAGTCTCCGAATGCTGGTTTTAGTATCAGATTTGTGGTCTTAGTCTCAGAATGCTGGTCTTAGTCGCAGACTGCTGGTCTTCGTCGCAGAATGCTGGTCTTGGTGTTAGAATGCTGATCTTGGTCTTAGAATGCTCATTCTAGTTATAAAATACTGGTCTTAGTCTCAGAATGCTCATTTTAGTCTCAGAATAGTGTTCTCTTCTCTTAGAATGCTGTTCTTGGTGTTAGAAGTCTCTTCTTAGACACAGAATGCTGGTCTTAGTTTCAGAATGCTGGGTTTAGTCTCAGTGCTGGTCATGATCTCAGAATGCTGGTTTTCATCTCAGAATAGTGGTCTTGGTGTTAGAAGACGGATTGGAATCTCAGAATGCTGGTCTTGGTGCTAGAATGCTGATCTTGGTCTTCGAATGATGATCTTGATCTTAGAATGCTGGTCTTCGTCTCAGAATGGTAGTTTTTGTCTCAGAATGCTGGTCAGAGCCTTATATACTAGTCTTGGTGTTAGATTGCTGATCTTAGTCTTCGAATGCTGGTCTTGCTCTCAGAATGGTAGTCTGTCTCAAAATGCTGGTTATTCTCGAGCTGCTGGTCTTAGTCGCAGAAAGGTGATCTTCGGTGCCGAATGTTGGTCTTGGTGTTGGAATGCTGATCTTGGTCTTAGATTGCTCATCCGAGTTTCAAAATACTGGTCTTAGTCTCAGAATGCTGGTTTTAGACTCAGAATGCTGGTCTTAGTTTCAGAATTCTCGTTTTAGTCCCAGAATGTTGGTCCTAGTCTTAGATACTAGTTTTGGTGTTAGAAGGCTGGTGTTAGTCTTAGAATACTTGTCTTTGTCTTAGAATGCTGATATTCGTCTGAGAGTGCTGGTCATAATCTTGGAATGCTGGTCTTGGTTTAAGAATTTTGGTTTTAGTCTTTGAATGCTGCTCTAAGTCTTAGAATGCTGATCTTAGACTTAGAATGTTGGTCTAACACTTAGAATACTGATCATAGTCTTAGAAGTCTGATCTCAGTCTTGCAATGGTGGACTTAGTATTGGTATGCTGGTCTTGGTCTTAAAATTCTATACTTGGTTTTAGCATTTTGGTCTTAGCCTTAGAATGATGGTCTTTGACTGCTGGTCGTAGGCTCAGAATGCTGATCTTGGTCTTAGAATGATGATTTTGGTCTTAGAATGCTGGTCTTAGTCCCAGAATGCTGGTCTTCGTCTCAGAATCCTTTTCTTGGTCTCACAATAGTGGTCATAGTGTTAGAAGGTTGACGTTAGCCTTAGAATGCTGGTCTTAGTCACAGATTGCAGGTCTTAGTCACAGAATGCTGGTCTTAGTGTTAGAAAGCTGATCGTGGTCTTAGAATGATGATTTTGGTCATCGAATTCTGGTCTTAGTTCCAGAATGCTGTTTTTAGCCTCAGAATGTTGTTCCGAAAGATAGATACTAGTTTTGGTGTTAGAATGCCGGTGTTGGTCTTTGAATCATGATCTTGGTGTTAGAATGCTGGTCTTAGTTTCAGAATGCTGGTCTTCGTCTCTGAATGCTGGCTTTAGTATCAGAATATTGGTTGGAGTCTTTGATACTAGTCTTGGTGTTAGAAGCCTGGTGTTAGTCTTAGAATGCTGGTCTTGGTTGTAGAATACTGGTCTTAGTCTTAGAATTCTAGTCTTAGTGTCAGAATGCTGGTTTTAGCCTCAGAATGGTGGTCTTAGTCTTAGAGTGCTAGTCTTGGTGTTAGAAGTCTCTTCTTAGTCTTAGAATGCTGGTCTTAGTTTCAGAATGCTGGTTTTAGTCTCAAAATGCTGGTTTTAGTCTCAGCATGGTCCGGACATCATGATTACCTGGAAATGATGAGCAGTCAGGAACGGGACTATTGGGGGAAATATTACTAAGGAAGAAGCCTCCGTTTTACGGATGTTTTCAGTCCTTCTTAAGAAGAAGGGAGCAGCCTTTAAAGAGACAGACTCAAAGTTAATGTCGAAATGGTTGCAGACACATTACCCAGAGATTAATGAGTCCACTGTATTTGAGGTCTCTTTGTGGGATGGTGCAGGAGTTAAATTGTGGGACGCAGCCACAAAAGGCAATGACGGTGCAAAAAATTTGTTAGTCATTTGGATAACTATTTTAGGAACGCTAAAGTCAAAAAATGAGATAGTGGAGCCCAGTGCCCCCCCTCACCCCCACAGCACCCCCCCCTCCCCCTCCCAGAACCTCCTCTGGTCCAAGAGTAGCATCATTACTGTATCATTTCCAAGCGGGATAAAACAGTAGAAATGTAAAAATTTTAATTCTTGTATTGATAGTTTCCTTTGTATTATGCTTGTTGTTCCCTGTCTGTTAAATTGTCTGCAACGTACGTTGGATAATATGTTAAAGAAAGTTATGTTTTTCGAAAAACAAAAAGGGGGAGATGTGGGAGCAGAGGACATTGATGTGGAGGATTTTGAGGTAGTCCAGCTGTTGGGAGAGCTTTGAGATAGCAGAGGAATGTTGCTGGGAGAGCTCTGAGATTGTAGAGGAATGTTGCAGGGGGAGGTTGGCAAGATAAGAAGGAAGAAAGAAGCAAGGAACCAATATCCAATGAGACGACAACAGCGAAAAGCAGGCATCCACTCAAGGCAACCAGTGATCAAGATATTAACCAATGAAGAAGTGACAATACCAACGTGGATAGCGATAGCTAGCCAGTTGTATTAGCCACTTATACACATGGACATTTTGTATAACCTGTATTAACCATGGATTTTCGAAAAGTAAAGGATTTTGTTTGTAACCAGAAACGGGGTCCGTGCATTACAGCTCCACAGACAGTATCGTGGTTTAAGCCTGGCTGTAAATCAGCCACACCATTTGCTCTCTCACTCCCCAACCCTTTCTCCTCCTCCCACTCCAGGAGGGACAGGGAGGAGTATCGAGAGAATGTAATTACCATGGGTTGAGAAAAGAACAGTCCAGTAACTAAGGTTTAACACAAACCACTGCTGCTACCACCAATAATAATAATGATAAGGGAAATAATAAGGGAAGAGAATACAACCACTCACCACCCGCTGGCCAGTACCCGCCCCGACTGAGCAGTGATCCAACCTTCCCGTTTGACTGCCCCCGGTTTATATAGTGGGCATGACATGCTGTTGTATGGAATGCCTCTTTGGTCAGTTTGGGCCAGGTGTCGTGTCTCTGCTTCCTCCTGGCTTCCCCTCCTCCCTGGCAGAGCACGAGGCTCAGAAAGTCCTTGGTCAGACTAAACATTCTAAGCAGCAGCTAAAAACATCAGTGTTACCAGTGCTGTTCCCAGGCTGAAAGTCAAAACCACAGCATTGCGCCAGCTACTAAGAAGGAGAAAAATGACTGCTACTGCTGAACCCAGGACAGACAGGAAAGGTGGAAAAACAAGCCTTGGGGGGATGGCCCATGACGTTGTTGTGGAGGGAGTCTCAGTTGAAGCCAGACGATGTGGGGGTTGTGAGAGAGCCTGAGACGGCGGGGTAAAGCTGTCGCAGTCTGGACATCGTGTGCTCAGGATTGTGATTGGACTCGTTACCTGGAGTGTTTTACAGGGGCCAATAAGACTGAACATGGCATGCTTGTGCAGGTTGGGAAAGTACTGAACAAGGGGATAAAAGGGCTTGTTTGTAAAAGTTGGATTTGAGTCTCCTTATCACCTTGAGTCCGTGTCGTGATACGCCACAAATGGCGCCCTCCACGTGGGGCTCAAAAAGCAGCTAGTCGTCAGTCTGGTGGCGTGACTCAGCCGAACTACATGCTGAAAGGAAGCAAGGGTGTATGCTGAAAGGAAGCGAATTCAAACCGTGCTGGTTGCCTCTTACACGATGGGGGTAAGCGGCTGAGAACTATGGGGACTGCCTTAAAAAAGAGCAAAGAAATGTTCTAGAAGTTTTTGCTATAATTCTTAAGCATAGGGGAAAAATAGTTGATGAGGAACAATTGAAAGGTATCCTCCTCTGGGCATCAAAAGGCGATCCGTCTATTAATACTACTGATATTTATACCCCGGAGATTTGAGAGAAAATTGGTATTAATTTGTGGGACTGTGCTACAAAAAGTGATAAAGTTGCCGCCACTTTATTGAGCCCGTGGTGAGTTATTTCTGAAGCCTTGAAGTTCATGTCGACTCACAAGCACAGGGGCAGAAGTGTCACCTTCGGCTCAGTTACCATCGCCCTCGTTGTCGGACTCTGCCGTGAGATCAAACAATCAGTCTGCTGGTATTGCCCCTGGGGTTCTGCCACCTGATAATTCTGGTGCTGACCTGGATAGTCTTTCTGACCCAGGGCTCATTGATCTGGAAAAGGAGCCTGATTTATATCCCCCAGATCCTTCTGACAAATGGGCAGCTGTAAAGGGAGAAGCAAGATGGGTGGGGGTTGCAGATGTATTGTGTGCTTTCCTGGTGGTGTACGTGTGGGATCAAGACCCGCGGTGGGAAGGTCTCTCGTGTGCTCTTATCAAAGATATCAGGCGAACGGTGACGGACCATGGACTCGGGGCCCCATATACAACTCATTTGATACAGTCTCTCTGTGATACTCATGTATTTATCCCAAACGATCTCAAAACATTGTTTCATTTGATAATGATGGGCATGCAATACACTATGTGGGAGTCGAAAATGAGGCAGCTCGCAGGTGCCTAGGATGCTGAAAGTTTAGCGTTGGGAGCGCGTGACCCACTGCGAGCAGTTACTGCCGATGTATTACTGGGTCAAGCTGATTTTGGCACCAGTGCTGCGCAAGCTAGGATTTGCCAGGCAGGCTTGCAGCAAGTTAAGCAATTGGCACTTCGGGCTTTGAAACCTGTCCGTGAAGCTGGCAAACAGAGGCAGCCTTTTGTCCAAATCAAACGAGAGGCAAACGAGCCGCTTATGAAATTTTTAGACTGACTTAATGAGTCTCTGGATAAACAGATCGATAATGAGAAAGCACGTGAATATATTTTCAAACTACTTGCTATTGAGGACGCTGACCCTGACTGTCAGAAAGTTTTGCGGCCTTTATGAGATCCGAGTATAGATGGTATGTTAAATGCCTGTATGAATGGCGAGTGTAGACAACACGATCTGTCTCTGATTGAGGAAGCATTTGTGGCATTGTTGGTTAAGTCACAGCAGTGCTTTTCGTGAAGGGACTGTCCGAAAGTAAAAGCAAATAACAGAAGGGGAACACCTGGAATCTGCTCGTGCTGTCGTAAAGGGCATCATTATGCAAATCAGGGCCGATCAAAATTTGACGGGGATGGCCAGCCTTTAACTTCACCGGGAAACCCGAAGGGGAGCGCGGTGAGGGGCCGTGCCATGACAACAAATCACCCCTCCAAAGGGTCCCCTTGCGGAGCTGCTGCAGTTTGTGCACCAGCACAAGCAAAACCAAGCTGTGCCTGGAGGCCCTATGAGCAAAGCACGGGGGTATCAGTGAGATGCTGGGTGCATGGCTGCATCCCTGTGAAGCACAGAATCAGACTCTGCAACTCAAGGACAGTTATAAAGCAGGTATGTTTATTATGGCGCCGGGTGCAAGGGGGATCACTCCTCTGAACTTGCACACCGAGAGGTTAAGCAAGCAGATATTTATTACACACAAACGTGCATACTCATTAGGTTTCCAAGAGAGCGGCTGGGGATATTACAATTAGTTTAGGTACTCATTATCAGAAGTCTCCTCCCTTTTGGCGCTTGCACACTGCCCTCTGATGGTTGTGGGCAGGGTCTTCAAGATGAAGTAAGCAGTCTCCCTCAGGGTGCACTTTTCACCTTTGGCACAGCTGGATGCCCCAGTAATCACAATGAGCTGAAACCAACTGTATCTTCAAGTTTCTGAGAGCTGGCAAAGATTTAGACTGGTCTTGGGAGTATCCCGTAAACAAATCTCGCACTGCTTCATTTCTTGCTTGATGATGGTACATAAATTTTGGGCTAACATAAGTTTGTTCAAGTATTTGTATAGGGCCTCTACCCCCCAGTGGGATTTCCTATGTTCTGCCATGACTACTGCCCACGAAAGTGCAGATGGTGTTATCATCTTACCTTGTGGAGTCTTGCCCACCCACGTTCTTCTATTTTTCCTTCTAAATCATCAATTAGCTTTCCATCTTACTTGGCGTAGTTAGGCTCACAATCAGTTTGTATCTTACCTTCTGGGACCAAAGACTGCACTTCTAAATTGCCTTCCTCAGCCACTCTTTTAGCCTCGCGATCTGCCATAGCGTTACCCAATTCCTGGGCAGTAATTCCTTTTTGATGGGATTTACAATGCATGATAGCCACCTTTTTCGGTAATTGTACTGCCTCTAAGAGCTTGAGTATCTCTTCAGCATGTTTGATATATTTTCCTTGGGTGGATAAAAGTCCTCTTTCTTTCCATACAGCCCCATGAGCGTGGACTACTCCAAAGGCATATTCGGAATCTGTCCAAATATTCATCTTCTTATTTTTGGCCAATTCTATTTTGGCCAGATGGACCCAGGCTGCACAGTTAAAATGCTTGGGCTGTTCCATGGTTGCATCATGAAGGGAGCAAGTAAAGACCCTGTTGAGGAGATTTTGTATTCGCTCAATGCCTGCAGCTAATGGGCGACAGAAAGTACAGACCTTGCTTCACTGGTAACAACTGATGGCTGATGCCTCTGATGGCAATCAATCAAGATTTGCAGATAGGCACCAAATGCTACTCTACAGTGCTGCAAGATGTCCCCAGGTGCTCCGCTTTCTCCGTATCAGCCTGCGTGTATCTTCAATCTGTCTCTATAATCTGCATATAATTTTTACCACCTCTGTCACCCCAAACGCCCCCAGAGATTTGTATCTGGACACCTCACTCCTTTCCTCCATCACTTTTAATGACCATGAGAGCTGAGACAAGGAGTTCACATGTAGGCGCCTTTTTAATGAGGACCTGACCAGAAGCAGGAGGAATCCCACCTCCTGTGGATTTGTGGTGCACATGGGGGGGAGCTGAGGCCCCTTCCAGCCCCACGGCTACAGTCCCGGGAGGAGATGCCTCAACTAACCAGGCTGAAACCATTCCTTCAGCAGGGGTAAAAGATCCCTGCCTGTCCTTGTCTGCCTGGCCTGTCTAATGATGGGACAGGAAACAGGCTGCCCACAGAAGTGGTTGGGTCACCACCCCTGGAGGTATTTAAAAGATGTGGAGCTGTGGCACCTGTGGACATGGCTCAGTGGCTGACTTGAATGGTGTAAGGTTCATGGTGGGACTCGATGTTCTTAAGGGTCTTTTCCAACCCAAATGATTGTACAGTTCTTAGAAAAGTTGACTTTTAGACCAAACTGTCTCATCAGAGAAATGACACTGCAGGAAGGCAGTGTGTCTGCCAGCTGAGGGAGGGAACGGTGAGTGCTTGCTTCAGGCTGTTTGCCATGCTGCTTCCCTGGAGCCCCACGGAGCCCTGGATGGAACCCAGAGGGCAGAGGCAGAGCCATCTCGGGCTGGGCCTCTGCTGCTGAGCTGGGCCGGGCTCCTGGGACACAGAGAGATGGTGGCAATGGGGCAGCGCTGCAGAGAGACAGCTGTGCCCAGGAGCAGGGCTGGGGCACTGCCTGCAGGCACCTGGGGAGACCTGCGAGCCTGAGAGAGCTTAAAGGCCCCTGGCAGTGGAGGATGCTGAGAGCTCCCTGCAGGGGAAACCTTCCCAGCCCTGTGCATGGTAAGGCTCTGGGTGCAGGGCAATGCAGCTGCAGTTGCTGGAGGGATCTCCTGAAGCTGCTGCCTCGGACAGTCCATGGGATGTGTCAGGAGGACTCTCTTGGTTTCCCTGTGTAGATAAGGAGGAGGATGTGCTGCAGAGCAGGGCTTCCCTCTGCACCATGCGAGGGACAGGACAAGGCAGGTCCCTTGTCCCGGGCTGGCTGCAGGGTGTGAATGTGGGTGTGCAGCCAGGGGTGCCCAGCGCTGTCCTTGCGAGCAGGGTCCCTGCATCCCAGGGGCTGTGTGCCGGGGCAGGGACTCTGCTGCCTGCCAGGGTCCGCACTCAGCCTGCCCGGGAGCTCCCCATGGCGCTGGGGGCGAATCTGGGGGGAAGGATTGACCCGAGCAAGGAAGGAAAACGTTCTCCTGTGCACTGGAGAGGATGCAGCAGCAGGCTCAGTGCCTCAGGGCCCGACCGATGGCAAAACTGCTCCAGGTTGAACTGTCAGACACAAACTCCCTACACCTCCACGAATCCAGCCGTCCTCCATCCCTGAGTGACTGCTCTCATCCCCTTCCACCTGCATAACAAAGGTGGCCTTTCATCTCTGAACTAGGAGATTCCAGGCTCATTTGTTGGCTTTCTCCTCCTCCTCTCCCTTTCTCTATGGGCAGCATCAGTGGCTGGACCCAGAGCGTTGTCCTCTCCCTGGGGGTCAGCACAACCTTCCCCAGACTGACATCCTGCACCCACCCAGCCAGCCTTGCCCTCATGGCTCGCCACCCAAAATCATGCACCCTGGCCCCAGCGGCTTCTGACATGCTTCAGCTCTGTTCCTCTCTGGGCAAGGCTATAAGCAACACCCTATCCTCACTGCCTAGGTTAGTGAGAATGGTGGCAGAGGGGCAAAGCTGCTCTACTTTAAGCATTCAGTTCACTGTCGCATCTGTGTTTGTGACGTGGAGGTTTCTGTCAACTGTGTTTCTACGGTAGCCAAAGGGCATTGCGTGTTCCCCAGTTCTGGGTCATGTTTCCCAACATGATTGCTGCTGTACCAACCGAAGGCTTCCTTCTACCACTGCAGGCCAAGAGATCCTCTTGGCTAGAGGTTGCAAACAGCTGGTAAGGAACTAACACCACAACATCCATGAGGTTCAGCACACTCCCTGGTACTGAGGGCCTGAGTCCCTTCATGTGCCCTTTAGAGCAAAATTCCTTTGGGTACTTCATGGGAGGGTGATGGGGCCCTGGGAAATGGCAGTCCTCTGAAAGGATTGCCTTCCTCTGGGAGATCAGCCAGTACAATGGCAGGGCAGGAAGTACTTTCATCTTCATAAAGAAGTTTCTAGCCAGCATAACTCATGAAGAAAGGGTGCAGGGTGGGACAGCGGTCACTTCTGATACTACAAATTCAACAGAGAGATATTTTTTAACCCACATGTATGAATTTTGAGGTGTCTGGTATACCATTATTAATCATCAGCATCAGCATCATCACGGCTGCGCTTCGCAAACAAAGATTTCAGAAGCTCTTTACCCATGCTTACTATGAGTGCGCTGATGGCCAAAAAGGCCAATGCAGGATAGACAAGTCTGGTTGCAAAATGCGCAGCAAAAGGTCTCCTTGAGTGGTATAGGCAAGGCATGGCTCTTTCTGCATTGTCTTTTCTCCTCGAGACTGATTCTGCGTGTGTTCTCAAAAGACACAGCAGCGTTATGTATGATGCGTCTCCAGATCTCCCGATTGGAGGCCCGGCTGCCAAAGCCACGTGTGGTCACAGAGAATATAAAGAGAGACTGGGTCAGAAAAAGATCAAGAAATGTATTTACAAAACAACAAAAAATAAATGAAATAAACAACACAACGAAAAAGAACTGTTCTTATCAAAAATATAACTCTTCTACCTAAACCTACACCTACTCTACCTAAAACTACAACTCTTCTTCTTAAAACTACACCTATTCTACCTAAAACTACAACTCCCAGGGTAAAAACATTGATCTTCTAAAACAACAACAATCTTCGATGAAAACAGCAACTCTTCTAAGGAAAACCCCTTGAAACGCCGTGAAAACTTCCCTCTCCACCCGCCCTGGAAACAAGCAGCACAAGGTCATTTCAGTGAGGCTACTGATGGTCACTGTGTTTGCCACACGCTGGGGACAGTGGGACTCGGCCACGGGGCTCAGCCCTGGCAGGGGCTGGGAGCTGGGCTTGACGTGATCACATTTGGCTCGCGTGCCCCAAAGGCAGCGCAGGGCAGCGTGGTGGTGGTGCTTGTGCTGCCAGGTTGAGGCCAGCGGGCACCGCATCCCTGCAGCGGGGCTGTCGCACACAGACGCAGTCCCAGCCCCAGCCCCAGCACAGCAGCAGCCAGCCACCCTCACTGCCAGCAGTGGATGGGTGGCACGTGCTGCCTTACCAGTGCTCAGTCCAAATCCATAGCCTCATCCCCCTCCACCACCACATCCACCTCCATGGCCTCCTCCTTCTCCACCGCCACGTCCACCTCCATTGGTTCCTCGCACAGCCCCACTTGGGTCCTGCTGGCGGCCTCTTCCTCCAGCTCCTTCAGGTGTTGGAAGAGCCTAAGGCAAAAGCCAAGCAGAAGAGTGCATCGGTGCTGCCCAGAGCAGAGGAGCGCAGCTGTGGGACAGGGCGCTGGGCACCGCGGTCCCCTCTCGCTGCCCGGGCAGAGCCGTGGGGCGCTGGGGCCCCGGGCACGTCCCCAGCAGGAGCTGGTTGGAGGCCGGGGGCTCCGTGTCCAGCAGCTCCCACCAGCTCTGACAGGCTGGCGCGTGCAGCCGGAGGATCCTGCGCCTGCTGCGCTCCAGCACCTTGCGGGGCAGCAACGGCTTGAGGACCTGGCAGAGCAGAGAGGGCAGCGGTGAGCGGCCGTGCTCCCTGCCTGCAGGGCCAGGGCACAGACCCAGCCCCGCGCCTGCCTCGGCACCCACCGGCTCCTTACTCTGTGTAGGAGCCGTTTGCGTCCTCGCCTCCGCAAGGGCTGAGCTCGGCCGCCAGCAGGACAAAGGTGGACTTCTTTTGGGGCTGCATTTTCTGGTTCAGATATAGTGCCCGAAGGGCAGGGAACAAGGCAATAGGATTGGGAACAAGTGGAAAGGGCTGGGAGCAGGGCAGTAGGGGAGAACAGGAAGAGGGCAGAAGGGATTGGAGCCCAAAGGTGGGAGCAGAGGTAAAGTCTGGGTTCAGGGGTGAAGGTCTGTGTTGCTGTCTAGGCATGGGCAGTTGCCGGTGTAACGTGGCTGTGACATCAGCCCAGAGTTCCGGAGCTGCTGAGAGCATGGGACGGGGATGAGCCCTGAAGGGGCTGTAGCTTCATGGGGGACATTGTGCAATCGTTACATGACCCCTGAAACGAGAGAGACACACTTTGGTGCTTCAATAATCAATAAAATGGGTGAAGCCTGCGCTGGCCAGCTCCACAAGGGCCAGGACCATCTCCTTTGCTCCTTGCATGTCCCACAGGCAGTCAGTGAGCGACCTGAGCAGTGCTCATGTGCTGCAGTTGGGATGTGTCCATGGGCTTGGAATTCAGCCCATGAACACCCTCCAGCCGTGCCTGTCGAGTGTGAGCTCATGCGAGAACCTGCGCCCCACGCGCAGTGAAGGCTGCGAGGGCAGCACAAGATGTGGTGCCAGTGAAGCACAGAATCAGACTCTGCAACTCAAGGACAGTTATAAAGCAGGTATGTTTATTACGGCACCGGGTGCAAGGGGGATCACTCCTCCGAACTTGCACACCGAGAGGTTAAGCAAGCAGATATTTATTACACACAAACGTGCATACTCATTAGGTTCCCAAGAGAGCGGTGGGGATATTACAATTAGTTTAGGTACTCATTATCAGAAGTCTCCCCCCTTTTGGCGCTTGCACACTGCCCTCTGATGGTTGTGGGCAGGGGTCTTCAAGATGAAGTAAGCAGTCTTCCTCAGGGTGCACTTTTCACCTGTGGCACAGCTGGATGCCCCAGTAATCACAATGAGCTGAACCCAGCCGTACCTGCAAGTTTCTGAGAGCTGGCAGAGATTTAGAGCAGTGCGACCTTCCTGCAAAATGGATTGCAAGCAGGACAGGATGGGCACACAAGGAGTATCCCAAGCTAGCGGATGCTCGGGAGGCACTGTCTCCAAACTAACTGATCAATTAGAAGGATGGTAAGAAAGAATTCACTCATTAGAAGGATGGAAAGAAATGATTCACTCTTGTTAGTAAGACCGCTCAATTCTGTTATCACACCACAGACTTACAACACAAACATTGTTCTCTATCTTAGGCCTAAGTTAAGTTAAAAGCATTTTAACCCTATGTTTTCCAGGCACTTGTTTTCCTTATATCAGGATGACTGTCTACTGTACAATATCAAGCAGAAGATTTAAATCAGGTGGCAGAAGGGTATGTGAGGGATTATGTTCTAGAATTAAGTAAAAAACTATTGAAAGTTAACAAACAAGTAATGGACACTCGATCAAGAGGTCTTGAGCACCCATTACTTGATGTTAAGCTGGGAGGCTGGATTTACATTAAATCATCCACAGAGCATCCAGTAGGTGAAAAGTGGAAAGGACCGTACCAGACACTCCTGAAGACATACACTGCAGTGAAAGCCCATGGGATAACAACCACTTGGCTGCACTAGTCCAAGATAAAGAAAACCTCTGCACCAGAAAAGTCTACTGCGATCCTGCCCCTCTACTCTGCTCTTGTGAGACCTCACTTGGAGTATTGTGTGCAGTTCTGGGGTCCTCAACATAAAAAGGACATGGAACTGTTGGAACAAATCCAGAGGAGGCCACGAGGATGATCAGGGGACTGGAGCACCTCCTGTATGAAGATAGGCTGAGAAAGTTGGGGCTGTTCAGCCTGGAGAAGAGAAGGCTGCGTGGAGACCTCATAGCAGCCTTCCAGTATCTGAATGGGGCCTATAGGGATGCTGGGGAGGGACTCTTCATTAGGGACTGTGGTGATAGGACGAGGGGTAATGGGTTCAAACTTGAACAGGGGAAGTTTAGATTGGATATGAGGAAGAAGTTCTTTACTGTAAGGGTGGTGAGGCACTGGAATGGGCTGCCCAGGGAAGCTGTGAATGCTCCATCGCTGGCGGTGTTCAAGGCCGGGTTGGACAGAGCCTTGGGTGGCATGGTTTAGTGGGAGGTGTCCCTGCCCATGGCAGCAGGGTTGGAACTGGATGAGCTTAAGGTCCTTTCCAACCCGAACTGTTCTGTGACTCTATGATTCTATGACATGGAAAGCAGAGTTTATTGGAACCACTTCTGTGCATGTACAGCGGTGACTGCATTCACCTTTTAACAGGGAGAACTGCCAAGACTTCCAGGGTATGTAAAAAGCGCTTTTATATAGAATACGATGACTCGCTAGATTAGACCATTGCATAGAATGGAAGCATTGGACTGATTACACAGATGACAAGAGTGAGGTCACAAAACCAGTATATATTCTCCTGACCATATATGCTCACACAACTACTTACAAAGAATGGGAAAAACGACAGCTCAGATCGTCTCACCTTACCATTGCTGAAACACAGCAGTTGGTAAGTGATCTTACAACAGTGTTAGCAGAACACACCTCCCAGGACCTCTATCACATTACTAACTTCCTAGGGGATTTGCAAGGAAAAGTGTCCCTAGCCTTAAGCTGTATTTAGTCACAACTTTGCTTACAGCCTGTTGCAGCGGCTATTATCAGGGAAGGAGAAACAGGACTTTTGCCACAAGAGGTACAAACAATTATTGCTGGAAATCATGCTTCCACAAAGTTCAGGAAAACATAACAATCATGGTGGTAGTAGATCTCATGTATAACCCATTTCAAGGAGAAATTACTGCTTTTGTATTGACAACTGAATGTGCCAAAATATTAGACATGCTCATTAGACATGTATTGTCTCCAGGGACGATACACCGGGATGATGGGCCACAATGTATGGGCAAGATTTAACACCAGGACCCAAAACTGACAAACTATAAGTACAGAGGCATGTACCCCAAGAGAACAGTTAGGGTTTATCTGTGCAAATCCTATACCTGAGAACGAAGATCTCTGTCTCGACATTTCTAAATGACCCCTGTCCCTCACGCAAGATGCCAAGTGTATTGTATTGGAAAAGGATGTGCTCGTAGAAGAACCGTGTGTGAGAACGTAACAATCGATGGCCGTATTGAGGAAACAAATGCTACTAACTTCTGTGTGCGCAATTGTACCAAAATCATCGGATGCGATTTTAACTGCGCCATCCCTGTAACTACCAACCGACTAACACAAGATACCTATGTGCTACACCACGACATACCTGCCCTACAGATTGCAATGAAAACAGAAATGCTGAAGAAAACGCTGTATCACCCAGACCTCGAGAAGGTGCTACAGAAGGGCAATGAAACTTCCCACCGAGCAGTATGGACTGTCAAGCATAATGCAGAAGACATTAAAGAAACCATCACTGACATGAGGAAAACTGGAGGGCACCACTGATGGTAGGGACAAAATGGCAATCTCCTACAGCAACAAAACTGTTATATTCCGTTCCACGCAGTGCTTGTGCTACTGCTGACTACGGCTTTATTAAGCACTGTTAACTTGTGGAGGCGGTGGAAAGTTCGCGTGGCAGCTCAACAAGCGCGCACGCTATGGGCTGTGCAGAAGAATTTGTGCTACTTTAAGGAAAAGGGGGGGGAAATTGAGACCAAGCCATTAGGCCTTAGCTGAAACGACTTTTCAGCATGAGGATGACTTACCACCTAAACGTGAACGCTCGCTCAACAGGGGTGGGAACCTGCCCTTCTGGTGAGGCATAACCAATAAACCAATAATGAACCATAACCATAAACCAGTGATGAAATTGGGATTCGGGGCTGTGGACGGCTTGCGTCTGCTTCTGGAGATTGCTTCTAAGCAGGGACGCGGCCAAGAGCCGCACCGCGCACCTCCCCATCACCACCACCTGCAGTACCGAACTCCGGACACAGGTGGCAGCAGCGAGCGGCGCCACACCGCGCCCCCCCATTTGCTGTACCGAGTTTTGGGGGGTGTCCCCCACACCACCCCCCCTGCCCCAACCCGTGCAGACCCAGAATCGGGGGGGTTTGGAGTATTTTGGGGCCACCACAGCGGCTCCGGCTCCATAAGCACAGCCCATCATGGAAACGTCTTTTTAGGGGCACCAGCCCCAAATCGCGCTGTTCCCCCCCTTTCTTCGGAGGAGCCCCCCATCCTCTACTCACCTGCTCCTCTGCCGAACCAGCGCCAAGCAGCAGCCTTCTGTCCTGGCACCTTAGGCTTAGGAGAAGGGCCTGGATGTTTGCACCCTGGGATCTTGCGGTTTGAGTGTAATTTGGGGCATCTGAAGGTGGTTTGGGGGCATTTCCGGAAGGTTTGGGGCGCAATTCGTGCTCTCTGTGCAAAATTTGGGGTAATTCCAGCCATCCGGAGCCATTTTGGGTAAATGTTCAGCTGCTGTGGGGACTTGTGGGGCATTTGGGGCTATTTGGGGGCTGGTTTAGGACCATCCAAGCCACTTTGGGGGTCATTTGAGCTGATTTGGGACAATTTGGGTGGGTTGTTGGGGCCGTTTGGGGCATTTTAGGCTGGTTTGGGGTATTTTGGGACAGTTTCAGTTGCTTTTGGCCATTTTGGGCCTTTTGCGGGCAATCTGGGCAGGTTTAGGGGTGCTTGGGGTGGCCTTGGGACATTTCTCTGTGATTTTAAGGCCATTTGGGGCAGTTTGGGTTGGTTTTTGCTATTCTGGGGCAATTCAAACTGGTTTTGGTTGAGTTTTTCCTTCCTTCCAATGGGGCCTAGAGCCCGAGCATAGGACATAGAATCCCGGATTGGGATGGACTGGAAGGGACCTTAAAGCTCATCAGTTTCACCCCTCTGCCGGGGGCAGGGACACCTTCCACTACAGCAGGTTGCTCCAAGCACATCCTACACGGGGTGACCTCAGGAACAGTGCCACCAACACAGATATCCTCACTTACTCACCTAAAACTGCATCTGTGGACAGTATAAGAGTGGCTCTCCATGTTGGTGGCAGCAGTGCAGAGCTCACTGTGTGAGCCCAGCACCAGCTTTCTGTCCTGGCACCTTAAGCTTAGGAGCAGGGGCTGGATGTTTGCACTTTGGGATGTGGTAGTTTGAGTGCAACCTGGAGCATTTCGGGAAGGTTTAGAGTTGGTTTGGGGGCAATTTGGGCTGCTTGTGCTTAATTTGGGGTAATTCCAGCTGTGTGGGGGCATTATGGGTAAATTTTGATGGACCCATCAGTCCATCCCCGCACCCTCAAGGGACAGTGGCAGGATGGGACCCATTGACCCATTGCAGGCTCCCTGCTTGCAGGAGGCGTCGCTTCATGTCTCCCCAAGGACTTTATTGAACCTTTAAAACCTGAAGTGTGCAGTTGGTTGGGTGCTCCCCATAGGAAGAAGAGGAAAAGGAGGAGGAGAAGGAGGCAGGTGGGATGCTGGGAATCAGGTGGCGGGCAGCCAGACTTTCTGGGTGCTGATGATGTCGCTGAGTTTGCCCTTGATCTTCAGAAAGTGTCTCTTGAACTCCAGGCCATCGCCCTGTGTGGGGAGAGGTTGTTACCTTGCACTCGCCCACCACGGTCCTGCATCACCGTGCACCCACCTAACATGGTCCTGCATCACCTTGCACCCACCTACCATGGTCCTGCATCACCTTGCACCCGCCCACCATGGTCCTGCATCACCTTGCACCCACCCACCATGGTCCTGCATCACCTTGCACCCGCCCACCATGGTCCTGCATCACCTTGCACCCACCCACCATGGTCCTGCATCACCTTGCACGCACCCACCATGGTCCTGCACCACCTTGCACCCACCTAACATGGTCCTGCATCACCTTGCACCCGCCCACCGTGGTCCTGCATCACCTTGCACCCACCTAACATGGTCCTGCATCACCTTGCACCCGCCCACCGTGGTCCTGCATCACCTTGCACCCACCTAACATGGTCCTGCATCACCTTGCACCCAACCACCACGGTCCTGCATCACCTTGCACCCACCTAACATGGTCCTGCATCACCTTGCACCCACCTAACATGGTCCTGCATCACCTTGCACCCAACTAACATGGTCCTGCATCACCTTGCACCCACCCACCATGGTCCTGCATCACCTTGCACCCACCTAACATGGTCCTGCATCACCTTGCACCCAACCACCACGGTCCTGCATCACCTTGCATCCAACTAACATGGTCCTGCATCACCTTGCACCCACCTAACATGGTCCTGCACCACCTTGCACCCACCCACCATGGTCCTGCATCACCTTGCACCCACCTAACATGCTCCTGCATCACCATGCACCTGCCATGCATCACCTTGCAAATCCCTGCATCACCTTACACCTACTGTGCATCACCATGTGCCCACCTTGGAGAGGCGAAAATCCACCAAGATCTTGCTCTCCATCTCCACCAGGTTCACCTTGAAGATGAGTTTGTTGTTCCTCCTGTCCGTGGTCGAGATGGTGACCTGAAAACAGCAGCAAGGAGGGGAGGCTCCCCTGGATTACTTGCAGATACAACAGCAGGGAGGCTGCACCCCAGGATCTCGCACCCCCAGCACCCACCTGGTTGGTGCAACTCTTCTTCCAGCCATACCCCATCTTCTCACACACCTCCTTCAGGGCACGGTACGAGCCGTCGGCATCCAGCTTGGTGAAGAAGCGCGTCATCCGCTTCACCAGGCGCTGCCACGGGCTCTGCAGGCACCAAACCCATGGGACAGGTAAGAAATCCCACCAGGCTGCAGCAGTCCCGTGGGTAAGCCCTGGAAAGCTGCACCCCCTGATGGCAAAGGCTGTGAGCTGCATCGCCCAGGATGCAAACCTCAAACGTTATAAACGCTGCGAAGCTGCATCCCACTACCACAAAACTGCTCCCTAACGTCATAAATACTGCACAGTTGCCGCTGAATCGCACATATATAATGCAAAGCTGCATCCCAAATGCAATAAATATGGCAAAGTTGGACTCCGAGGTTATAAATGGGATGAAAAGTTGCATCGCAAACACTGCATCCTGATACTGTGAAAGCTGCCAAGCAGCACCTAAAGACTGCGAAGCTTCATCCTGCTGCTAAAAATACCCTAAAGATGCACCCAAAACACTGCAAAGTTTCACCTGGAGATGATAAAAACCTTGCAAAGCTGCATCTTGGTATTGTAACGGCTGCGAAGCTGCATCCTGCTGCTAAAAACACTGCAAAGTTGTTCCCTAAACGCTGCAGAATCACATCCAGAGATGACCAACAGTGCAAAGCTGCTCCCTAGTACTATATATGCTGCAAAGTTACACCCCCAAATACTGCAGAGCTGCACCCCAATAGAGTTGAACCCCATACCTGTGAGGAGCCCGGGGTGCCGAGGAGCTGGCTGTTGACCAGCATGTGCTCGGGGCAGGCGGGCTGGGAGAAGCTGATGCCCTGCACCAGCTTGTCGATGGCAGCTGCTCCACAATCCCAGAGCATCCCACCAGTGCCCGGCTCCGGCTGCGACGTGGAGTAGCTCACCTTCTCCTCACTGCAATGCAAGGGGAGATGGGGTGTTATAGGGGTGCGAGGGCAAAGGAGAGGCTGCAAGGATGGGGAATGCAGGGATATTTCAGCATGGGAATTGTAGCAGGATACAGGAGAGGGGCTCTCCATCGGGGACTGTAGCAACAGAAGAAGAGGGAATGGGATTAAGCTGAAACAGAGTAGATTTAGGTTGAATATAAAGCAGCTCTTCCCTGTGAGGGTGCTGAGGCGCTGGCACAGGGTGCCCAGAGAAGCTGTGGCTGCCCCATCCCTGGCAGTGTTCAAGGCCAGGTTGGACACAGGGGCTTGGAGCAAGCTGCTCCAGTGGAAGGTGTCCCTGCCAGTGGTAGGGGTTGGAGCTGGAGGAGCTTTAAGGTCCCTTCCAACACAAACCTTTCTATGATTCTGGATAACCCTGCATTGCACAAGCAGGGTAAACACAGGCTTGTGCATGGTTTCCACCACCCACCTCGCAGGGAAAATACAGGGAAAGCCCTGGAAGGTGCAAAGAACTGCATAGCCCAACAGTGACAAAGCACTTACATACCCCAGGGCATGGAGAGGGACATGGAGGGAATCAGGGGCTCACCCGAGCTGGCTCTTCACCGGTGAGAAGTCCATATCGGATCGAACGTGCTTGGAGAAACCACCGGGAGAATCAGTGACCCCCCCTGTGGACACACGCGCCCGCTTGACACCTGCAAAGGGACGAGACACCCCGATAATCCCCTAAATCAGGAGTGACGAACGCATCCCCCCTGTCCCCTTACCCTTCTTGAGGGGTTTGCTGTACCACCGGTCCTTCTTGATATCGGGAATGGTGATCCTCGCTGAAGGGCTCTCTGTCAAGATCTTGTGCAGCAAAGCTGGGAGAGATGGAGAGGGGTGGGAATGGTGATCCCAGCATGGCACGGAGCACTGCTGGGGGTGCTGGGTGCTTACCTAAGGGCGCAGAATCAATCTTTTTCCAAGGTGGGAGGTAGGTTTTCCTCTCCTTCCAGTCACTGTATTCCTGGCAGCTGTCGCTGGGCTGGTCCCAGGGCAGCTCTGACGGAGGGGAAACCTCTGTTACTGCACCATGAGAAGGGGAGAACGCAGCAAAGGAGGCAGCACAGGGGGAGGATTTACAACGGGAGGGGGAAGGAGCACCATTTCTGGGGGGTTTTAAAAGGGACAATGTGCAAAGCCATGCAGGGTGCACAAGCACCCAGCACTACCACCTGCAACACAATGCTCATCTCCCTCGCCAGGCATCTCTGCACTGCATCCCTTGTGTTGCCCCCGTTCTCTGGGCACCCTGTGCCAGCGCCTCAGCACCCTCACAGGGAAGAGCTTCTGCCTAAGAGCTCATCTCAGTCTCCCCTCTGGCAGGTTAAAGCCGTTCCCCTTGTCCTGTCCCTACATCCCTTGTCCAAAGCCCCTCTCCAGGTTTCCTGCAGCCCCTTCAGGCACTGGAGCTGCTCTTAGGTCTCCCCTTCAGGAGCCTTCTCTTGTCCAGGCTGCCCCAGCCCAGCTCTCTCAGCCTGGCTCCAGAGCAGAGCTGCTCCAACCCTCGCAGCATCTCCGTGGCCTCCTCTGGCCTCGCTCCAACAGCTCCATGTCCCTCTTGTGCTGCTGCCCCAGAGCTGGATCAGGACTGCAGGGGGGCCTCCCTGGCACACAGCAGAGGGGCAGGATCCCCTCCCTTGACAGGTGACCCCCATTCCCATCCCAAGAGCTCCACACACCTCCCTCTACGCATTTCCCCTGTGCCCCTTGAGCACGTCACGCGTGCCCCCCACGCGTGGGGCAGCCCAACCTCCGGCCAGCATGGCCGTCAGCACCACGCCGCAGGCCCAGACGTCCACAGGCTCCGCGCAGAACTCAGGGCACCGCAGCAGCTCGGGGGCCACGTAGGGCAGGGTCCCACACATCTTGTTGAGCAGCCGCTCCCGGCCGTTGTGCCTGAAGACCGTGGCCAGGCCAAAATCCGAGATCTTCAGGTTATCTGCAAGCGGAAAAGAGGGAACTGAGAGTCAGGCAAAGGGGGCATGCAATGGGTGAGCAGAGGGCGAGTGGTGGTCATGGAAGGGGCAGGCAATGGCCAAGCAGTGGGAACACAGCAGGCAAGCAGGGAGCACACAGTGCATAGTAGCCAGGCAGAAGGCACATCAGGGCCACACAATGAACAAGCAGCAGGGCAGCAGTGCACGCGTGACACGCAGGTGGTGCAGGTCAAGCAGCGGCCACATAAGGGTCATGCAACAGCCAAGCAGTGGCCATGCAGCAGGCACGCAAGGGGCACGCCATGGGTAAGCAGTGGGCACACAATGGGCACGCAACAGCCAAGCAGTGGGCGCACAATGGGCACGCAACAGCCAAGCAGTGGGCGCACAATGGGCACGCAACAGCCAAGCAGTGGGCACACAATGGGCACGCAACAGCCAAGCAGTGGGCGCACAATGGGCACGCAACAGCCAAGCAGTGGGCGCACAATGGGCACGCAACAGCCAAGCAGTGGGCGCACAATGGGCATGCAACAGCCAAGCAGTGGGCACACAACAGCCAAGCAGTGGGCACACAATGGGTACACAACAGCCAAGCAATGGGCACACAACAGCCAAGCAGTGGGCACACAAGGAGCACGCAACAGCCAAGCAGTGGGCACACAATGGGTACACAACAGCCAAGCAATGGGCACACAACAGCCAAGCAGTGGGCACACAATGGGCACACAACAGCCAAGCAATGGGCACACAACAGCCAAGCAGTGGGCACACAATGGGCACACAACAGCCAAGCAGTGGGCACACAATGGGTACACAACAGCCAAGCAATGGGCACACAATGGGCACACAACAGCCAAGCAGTGGGCACACAATGGGCACACAACAGCCAAGCAGTGGGCACACAACAGCCAAGCAGTGGGCACACAACGGGCACGCAACAGCCAAGCAGTGGGCACACAATGGGTACACAACAGCCAAGCAGTGGGCACGCAACAGCCAAGCAGTGGGCACACAGAGGCCAAATTGCAATGTACAGATCAATTCAAATTGAAACTCAAGATAAACGGACAGGGAACGTGCCCTCCCCCTCACCTCGCTCATCCAGCAGCAGGTTCTCCGGCTTCAGGTCACGGTGGGTGATGCCGATGCTGTGCAGATAGACCTGGAGATGGCAGAGAAGGGTCAGCACCATGCAGGGACCATCACTGATGTCACCAGCACTGCCACCACACTCACCACACCAGCAATCAACTGCTGGAAAAACCGCTGCGCCTCCGGCTCTGGCATCCCGATATCCGGCTCTGTGTAAGGGGAAAAGAATGGAAAGAGACTCTCAGCCATTTAGGAGTCAGTTTCTAATGAGACAACAGGCAACGAAAATTGGGCTGGGACAGCCTGGAGAAGAGAAGGCTCCTTAAGGGGAGACCTCAGAGCAGCTCCAGTGCCTAAAGGGGCTGCAGGAAACCAGGAGAGGGGCTTTGGACAAAGGATGTAGGGACAGGACAAGGGGAATGGCTTTAACCTGCCAGAGGGGAGACTGAGATGAGCTCTTAGGCAGAAGCTCTTCCCTGTGAGGGTGCTGAGGCGCTGGCACAGGGTGCCCAGAGAAGCTGTGGCTGCCCCATCCCTGGCAGTGTTCAAGGCCAGGTTGGATGGGGCTTGGAGCAACCTGCTCCAGTGGAAGGTGTCCCTGCCTGTGGCAGGGGCTGGAGCTGGATGAGCTTTCAGGTCCTTTCCAACCCAAACCATTGTGGATTCTAAGAGGTGTCTGTGAGCAGCGCACCGATGCGGTCGAAGAGCTCCCCGCCGCTGCAGTACTCCAGGAAGAGGTACTGAGTGGCACCTTCCCGCCGGTGCCCATAGAACTTGACGATGTTCTCGTGGTTGAGCATCTTGTTGATGCAGATTTCCTTCTTGATGTTCTCGGGGCAGTCAGCCGCTCGCTTCATATCCACGATCTTGACAGCCACGGCCTCCTCCGTGCGGCGGTTGACAGCGAGCTGCACCCTGGGGACAAGAGGGGCCAGAGATGGGCTGCGGGCAGGGACAGGCAGGGGATGCAGGCATAGGCAGCAGGCATGCAATAGGCTGATAAGGGGCGCACAGTGGGCACATAAAGGTCATGCAATGGGCGAGTAGTGGGCACACGAGGGGCATGCAACTGCCGAGCAGTGGGCACAGACAGCCTATGCAGCAGGCACACAAGGGGCATGCAATGGGCAAGCAGCGGGCAAATAGCACGCGAGCTCTGGGCATACACAGTGCGTGCAATGGCCCTGCAGCAGTGGCAAACAGCGACCACACAAGGGGCACGCAGTGCCCAAGCAGCGGGCAGGCAGCAGGCACAAAGGGACAAGCAGTGGGCAAGTGGGGAGCATACCAGCCCAGCAGTGGCCACACAAGGGGCACGCAGTGCCCAAGCAGCGGGCAGGCAGCAGGCACAAAGGGACAAGCAGTGGGCAAGTGGGGAGCATACCAGCCCAGCAGTGGCCACACAAGGGGCACGCAATGCCCAAGCAGCGGGCAGGCAGCAGGCACAAAGGGACAAGCAGTGGGCAAGTGGGGAGCATACCAGCCCAGCAGTGGCCACACAAGGGGCACGCAGTGCCCAAGCAGCGGGCACGCAGGACGCGCGCAGCGCGCGTGTTTGCGGTGACACACTGGGCGCGCAAGGGGCGCGCAAGGGGCGCGCAGGCACCAACCCCGACCGACCCCCGCCTCCGCTTCCCGGCGCCCCGCACTCACTCCCCGTAGGCGCCTTCTCCCAGCGTCTGCACCAGGTCCCAGTCCTCCACGAACGGCACCGCCATTCCCGGCGTTCCTCCTCCGCTCCCGTTTCCCGCCAGCGCCAACCGCGCCCCGCCCCGCCCTGCGCGCGCAGCGCCCAAGCCCCGCCCCCTGCCGCCCTTGGGTCCCTGCGCCCGCCCGCCCGCAGGAGGCAGCCCCGCTGCCCCCCCATCTTTTCACCCGCACTGATTAAAAGCGGTAAAACGCCCCCAAAATCTATCCCCCGCACTCTGGATAGGGAGGGACAAACCCCATCACCTCCCCAATCCACCACAATCGCCTTTTTTTAACTTTTATTATTTATAATTCCCCATTAAAGCCGTTATTCCCGATTTGGCGACTGCTGCGTGTATAAAAATCACCCCCCAGCAGGCAGGGAGGCGCAGGGACGCCCCACTGCTGCCTGCACTTACAAACTGTATAAAACAAAAGGAAAACCACCAAGGCCCCCGAAAGAAAACCCAAAACCCAACTAAACCCCCCCAAAACGTTTCTGCTTCACAGGCAAAGGCTGGGTCAGTGCGGTGTGAGGTGGGCATCAGCACCTCTACGTCCTTGACAAGCCACGGTTATCCAGGTCTTTCACCTGGAAGGTAAAAAACACGGCTCAGTTGGGTGAAAGTTAATGCTTTTACCCAAATATGAGGGGTTTGGGACTGTTTTCGGGCTGCACCTTGTATATTCGGACGAGCCAGTGCTCTGTGGTATATGCCTCCTCCAGCACATCCAGCTCAAAGTCCTTGTTGCCAATTTCGGCGTTCCTCACCCGGTCGTAGCCCGGCGGTCGCTCTAGGAGAGGGCAAAGTGCAGGCAGTGCTGCCACATCACACCCCAGAGACGCTGGGGGCACGGTGGGGTCTCCCTGGAGTGGTGTCACCCCCTCCAGGGGTGGTTTTGGGGACTTACTGGCCTCAGTGTAGACCTGGCCGAAGCGGTAGTAGCACATCTTGTACATGAGGCAGTTGAGGAGCACCGGGGAGCCCTCGCGGTCGACCCGGAACTCCCCCGTAGGGGTGTAGTAGTCGTGCTCCTTGATGTGGCGCCCTGTGTCCGTGCTGCCCCCGATCCGCACCATCCACAGGAACTTGTTGATGTCTGAAAGGGGGAGAGCCAAGTGTTGAGGAATGAAATGAGTTGAAGCGAGAGAATAAGGAGTGGAGCTGAGGGGCCAAGAGCAAGGGAAGGAGCTGAGCTGGGGGGGTGAAAGACAAGGGGTTGAGTTGGGGGGTCAAGAGTAAGCCGTTGAGTTAGAGTGAAAGAACGAGCTGAGTTGGAGCGAGAAGGTTGAGTTGGGTGGTGAAAGAACAAGGAGCCGAGGTGAAAGAATGAGGAGGCTGAGTCTGTGGGCTGCAAGTGAGGGGCTGAATTGAGCTGGGAGGCCCACAGCAAAGAGCTTGAGTTGGGAGGCCAAGAGCAAGAAGTTGAGTTGGGAGGTCAAGAGCAAGAGGTTGAGTGTTGGAGTGCAAAAAAGGCACATGCAGCTTCCAAAGAGGAGTATTTTGGTACCGTTTCCACTATACAGCCTCAGCTGCAGGTGGGACTTCACTCCTCAGAGCTGTTTTGGAGAAGCCCGAGCCATAAACAGCCCCTAGATGGGCCTGACCCACCTCAGAGAGAGATCTTACCATCAGATGAGTACCCGGTGAGGCCTCCGAAGATGACTAGCACATAGCTGACATCCAGCTCCCTCATGATCTCGTAGGCTTTCTCCTCTGTCGATGCCATGGCCTGGAGCAGATGCAGTGTCAGTGCTACCACGAGGTGCACCAGAAAGGCAGGACAAGGCAGTGCGTGAGGGAAAGACCTACCTGACCAACACGGGAGATGTGCGTGTTGTTCCAGGTGTTGTTGTCCACCAAAATGGTCCTGTTGGCCATGGCGGTTATCTGGTACCCATAATCCCACCAGGACATCACCTTTGCATCCTACACACAACACCAGATGTGCTGTTGCCACCTCAGGGGACAACATTGGGTCCCCACCACCCAAATCATCTCCATCTACCTCTGGTGTGTTGTGCCGCAGCCAGTAATAAGCTTCTCTGAAGTCATCAAAAATGATCCTGCTGCCATCACCACCACGGGCAGAGAGCACGATGGAGGGCGACGAGTACGCCTCGCTGGTCACCCAGGTGGAGTGGAAGGTGTAGGTGATCAGGAAGAAAGCCATGACGAGGATCATGCCACTGGCAACCTGGGGGAACAAACCGGGATCAACATCGCATGGAAGAGGCCGCCACCTCCACTCGTCCCCAACCAGGATGAGGCGTCTCCTCTTCCTGTCCCAAGCCAGTCCAACTCACTTCATTTTTGATGGGGTAGGTGGAGTCTTGCTGCTTTTTGCTCTTCTTGTCTGGCCGGCTGATATCCAGGTTCTTCATGTAGGTGGACAGCACCTGAGAAACCCCGATGCCAGAGAGGATGCACATCACCGGGGCCAGCACCAGCATGAGACGCACCTATGGGTGACAGCAGAACCATAAGTGGTTGCTGGAGAAGAAATCCAGGCAGAAATCTGAGAGAAGGGAAATAAAACACCAGAAACCTCAGCCTCAACATAAACCTGCAGCTGACTTATTTAGCCCCCAAGGGATGTTCTCTGAAGACCTCAAAACTGGCCAATGCGCAGAACTGACCTGAACGGAGCGCCCTTGGGCAGGCTTAGGTGGAGCCAAGGATTAGTAGATGCCTCCAGAGCAAATATCAACCCATATTTAGAGCTTGGGGTGCTAAAGCAAGAGTGGAAACAGACTCAGCAGCAGCTATTCGCTGGAGTGACTGCTCAGATACACGAAAAATTTGTTTGGGGTTGCAACTGAGCTATGGGAGACCAGGAGGAGACCCAGTGTGGCCCTTGGAAGTGAGCAACACCAAGCCCTTTGAGCTTTGCCACATCACATTCCCTCACTGCACGGGGAGGCCAATAAAGCAGTTTTAAGGAAGGGAGCAAAGCCTCACAAACACTTTGGCCAGCTCAGGGTGGAAGAACCATCATCAACTTGAGAAAAGAGAACATTAAATCAGCTTCGTGAGGACCATTTCATCATCGCGCTTGCGCCCAGCAGGAAGCAGCCCCTCACCATCACAGCAGAGAAGTACATGCTGGTCACGCCATACATGATGATGAAAATGCGGGCATCCGAGAGGTTACTGAAGCAGTAATAGAGACCAACTGTGGAGAGGAGAGAGAAACAGGTCAGGTCCACCTCGGGGATCTGCTGCCCAGAGTGAGGAACAGCCGCAGGGGCACATTCCTTAATGCATCAGGGTCTGATGGCATCTGCGCTGCGCTCACCTGGGAACATGAACACGAGGAGCTGCAGGTCAAAGTAATAGGAGGACCAAGTGGTGGGCTGGTGCTCAGAGACCGAGGCAATGATGGGGATATTGTTCTTTGCGTAGGAAGGATCCAGGAGGGAGTAGAAACGCCCCGTCCACGGGGAGATTTTCCCTAGGCAAGAGGAGATAAAACCCAACCCACTTCAGTTCCAGCAATGTCAATACGATCCCTCACAAGGGAAGCACGTGCAAGGCTGGCTGAGCAATCCCAGAGCTTGTTTAACATCCCTATTACTCAAACCTGCCATTTTAGAAAGTAAATAAACAGCAATTTTACCCTAAAAAAGGCTTCTCCCCCACCCACCAGCCATTTTTAGCATCTCTTTGCTACTACAGATCAACACATGCCAGCTCAGCAGCCCCAGCATGCTGAGTGAGGGCAGGTTGCTCTCTGCACCTCGTGACAGCAGCAGCCCAGATCTTACAGCTGCTTCCCAGATCTTTTCCTGATGATGGAGAAATCGGGGCAGGTCTGCAGGCAGCAATGTGGGATTTGGACTGACAAACGGTGTGCTTTTCAAAGAGCAGGGAGATGCTGCGAGGGCTGGAGCAGCTCTGCTCTGGAGCCAGGCTGAGAGAGCTGGGCTGGGGCAGCCTGGAGAAGAGAAGGCTCCTGAAGGGGAGACCTTAGAGCAGCTCCAGTGCCTAAAGGGGCTGCAGGAAACCTGGAGAGGGGCTTTGGACAAGGGATGGAGGGACAGGACAAGGGGAATGGCTTTAACCTGACAGAGGGGAGATAGAGATGAGCTCTTAGGCAGAAGCTCTTCCCTGTGAGGGTGCTGAGGCGCTGGCACAGGGTGCCCAGAGAAGCTGTGGCTGCCCCATCCCTGGCAGTGTTCAAGGCCAGGTTGGACACAGGGGCTTGGAGCAAGCTGCTCCAGTGTGAGGCGTCCCCGCCCATAGCAGGGGGTTGTAAATGGGTGAGCTCTAAGGTCCATTCCAATCCAGACCAGTCTGGAAATCTATGATCCAAAGCAAGGAATGAAGGCTGTGAAACGCACTCATGGTTCCCACCATCTCAGGCTACCTGTCAGCATCAGCACAGCCCCAATAGTGAGGAGAACGAAGCCAACCAGGGATATGACACTCCTGAAGAGGATTTCGAACTGCTGCGGGTTCAGCTTGCTCCGAAGGTAGTCAACAAAGGCATGGATCTGGCACAAGCCAAAAACTCCCAGGGCAGCCATGTGCTCCGAGGAGAGGACAGGCTGCAAGCAGGGGAGATGTGGATCAGGGATGGAGGAGAACAAGGGTCCAAAACCTAATTTTGCAACAAATCACCGTTAGCAAGACGTCCAACTAGAAGCCAGCACCCACTTACAGCCTCAAGGGCAAAGGCAAGAGAAACAACTCGCTGTTGTTCTGTTACAGCCAACAAAATGACCATCCTTGAGTTTGTAAATCATTCTGGTCCCCACCTGGAAGCCAACAAAAGAGATCTGCATGGAGAGGATGGTTCCCAAGCAGTAGACAGTGCAATAGGCTACGTAGATCCTGTGGGAGAAGCGCCCGGTCAGCATCAGCACAAGAACATGCAAGGGTATGAGGTTAATCAGAAAGACGTAGCCACCCCATGAGGAGACCTGCCAAGAGAGAAAACAAACAACACACCACAAGTTCCAGGACGGAACAGGTCTCACAGCAGAGCTCAAACGCAGCAGCTTTGATATTCCTGGGATCAAGCACAAATACAGGCTGGGTGGAGACTGGACTGAGAGCAGCCCTGAGACTGAACTGACAGGAGCCCTAACCTGACCGAGGTTGAGGTGGGATGTTAGGAAGTTCTTCCCTGTGAGGGTGCTGAGGCGCTGGCACAGGGTACCCATGGAAACTGTGGCTGCCCCATCCCTGGCAGTGCTCAAGGCCAGGTTGGACACAGGGGCTTGGAGCAAGCTGCTCCAGTGGAAGGTGTCCTGCCCGTGGCAGGGGTTGGAACTGGATGAGCTTTAAGGTCCCTTCAACCTAAACCAGTGTGGGATTTTCACACCAAGTTCTAGCTACCTGAACACAAGGACACAGGAATGGGACACTGGATGGTTTTGGTCACCATATTCAGAATAGACTTTGTAGATTGAAGTACCTCAGTGCCAGCAGAAAGTACACTCACCATGTAGAAATAGGCCAGAGCACACATGGCTGCCCAATAGATGGAGCCAGTTTTGACAGCTTTGATCCACATGTAGTAAGTTAACAGCATGCAAAAGATGGCAATACCTGGGTGGAAGGACAAAGAGACATCAAAGCAAGCTCACATCAGCCCTGAAATGTTAATCTATGACCTCTGGGGCACAGCAGAGTACTCAATGCATTGAAAATGTATATATAAATGCTTTTTGCTGCTCCATCAGAAGATGGAACAGAGCCTCACGCAAAGAAGCAGGGGTGGGAAAAGGGTTTCTGAACACAGCATGTCCTCACACAGCCCCCAGAGCCCAACTACAGGAGAGGAAACTGATCACTGGCAACAAGACTGTTGCCTTTGCCAGCCACAGAATTGCTTCTGGAATGGATACAAACAGAGCAGAGCGTCCCTCTGTCGTTCTCTGTGGCATCCTTACCATCATCATCCAGCAGCCAACAGCTGGAAACAGCAGCTTTCCCTGCTCCCAGTGCCACAAACCCACCTTCGTTATCGTAGGAGCCGGCAACGGATCGGGAGATGTACCCGGGCACAACTGAGATCATGGCAGCAGCCAGGAGCCCTGCGCCTGCGTCCTGGGAAGAGAAACCAGCCAGAGGGTGGGAAAAGCCATCAGCTCTTGGGAATTTTGCCACATTCGACATGGATACACCTCAAAGGAATACATCCTACAAGGATGCTGAAGAGGGACTCTTCATCAAGGGTTGTAGCAATAGGACAAGGGGTGATGGGATCAAGCTGAAACAGAGTAGATTTTGGTTGAATATAATGAAGCTCTTCCCTGTGAGGTTGATGGGACACTGGCACAGGGTGCCAGAGAAGCTGTGGCTGCCCCATCCCTGGCAGTGTTCAAGGCCAGGCTGGACATAGGGGCTTGGACCAAGCTGCTCTAGTGTGAGGTGTCCTTCCCCGTGGCAGGGGCTGGAAGTGGATGATCTTAAGGTCCTTTCCAACCCAAACCATTCTATCGATGATTCTATAAGACTGAGCATCAAAACGACACTTCAGACCAGAAGCTGTGGGGTTTCACTGGCGTGGCGGCCACCTCCAAGCTTCCAAGACAACCACAGGTTGCTTTTCCACAAGCCCACGCTCCTCCTGTGACGTGCATCCTACTCAGCCCTTACCTTGAGCTCTTTGGTGAGGTGGTAAGTCACTATGGTGGTGAAGGAGGAGAAGAGTGGAGCCAGGAACACGCACACGTTCCGGATGTCGATGGTGATGTGGAAGAAGTGCAGCACGTGGTAAATCGCTGCTGATGTGATCATCAGGCCTGTGGGGTGGAAATGACACCAGGGCAGCCCAAAGCCTCCTCAGGAACGTCTTGACAAAGGGAATCCCCCTTCTTCTATCCACCGCTGGGGCCCTGCTCCCTCCACATCACCCCCCTTCCCGTTTTCCCCTCATGTGAGGTGTATTTGGGCTCAGCAGAAGCTTACCTGGATAAATGGTGCCACCGATGATCCTGCCCAGGGGGTACCATGCTCGGTCATCAAACCAGTTGTGGAACTTATAGAAGCCCTCCTCTGCCAGGAAGCGGGTTGTGCGATAGTTAAAGTACCTGTAACAGGGACCAGGGTTAGACCAGCAGCTTGGGACAGGCCCTTAAAGCCTATCAAAGCCCATTTGGACGCCCTTCTCTGATGCCCAGGGCAGGACAGCATTGTAAAGTGCATTTCCCACCCTACAGACCTCATGTGCAAAGCCTCACCCTCCTCCTCAGGGGTTCAAAAGTGGGTGTGCAAAGGTAACATTCTCCCTTGAGCCTGATTCAGTCAGCAGCAAGCGCAGCAGTATTTGCAGTGAGCCCCCTCCCCTGCTGCGTGCTGCTCAGGCCAAGAAAACCCAAACCCCAGCAAAAACGGCCACAGGGAATGGCTTTAACCTTCCAGAGGGGAGACTGAGATGAGGGTGCTGAGGCGCTGGCACAGGGTGCCCACGGAAGCTGTGGCTGCCCCATCCCTGGCAGTGCTCAAGGCCAGGTTGGACACAGGGGCTTGGAGCAAGCTGCTCCAGTGTGAGGTGTCCCTGCCTGTGGCAGCGGTTGGAGCTGGAGGGGCTTTAAGGTCCCTTCCAACCCAAACCATTCCAGGATTCCAGTGGGAAGTGATAACTTAGATCCAGGCTGCAGGAAGAATCCCAAGAAGTTAATTTTTGGTCTGGAAGAGGAAAACCTATCTGCCGTGAAAACCTCCCTCCAAATCCCGCTTCCTCAATGCGGATTAACTTGAGCCTGGTGTACGCCACCCAAATTCCATGTGCTCTGGAAGAGGAAAACCCCCGGGAGATGAGCAGACGACACTTACGGATCAAATTCATGGATGACACTTTCAAACCTTAAGACAGAGAAAAGCCTTGTGGAGAAAGCTGCAAACACAGAGAAAGGGTTAAAGCCAGATGAGAGCTTCCCAATCTACAAGAGGGGCAGAGGCAGCTCCCTCCCGGGATTCCCTTTCCAGGGCACCTGCAGGACTTACAGAGCACAGCTGCCATGGACAGGATGAGGAGCTTGAGCAGAGTGTCCTGCTTCTCGTAGGAGAGCCGGAGAAACCCCAGCTTGGTCATTTTCACATCAAAAGCGGGGACTGAGGATGCTCTAACACCTGACCGCAAGCACAGAGGATCAGAGCACAGCATCTCCAAAGGTCTCATGAAACACACCTTCAGTACCCCACTTCTGCAAGACGCTTCCCGGATCCATGCTTCCCATCCCCACATCCCCTCCCATCCTCACCTGATCAGCTGCCCAAGGCTGAGCTGAGGTTTCTCCTTTTACAGAGAGCAGAGCTTCTTTGGGGCACAGGAGGTGTCTGATTCCCTGCACAGGAAGCAGAACCCGAGCGTAAGCTCTCAACAAAACCACTCCGTTTTCCCTGGCTGGAGTTTAACCACTGCTTCTGAGAGAAGGAATCCACATAGAAATCGGTCCTGGACACCAAGGGAATGAAACCGTAGGGAGGGAATAACATCTCCGTGCTCCTGAAAACAGGGATTGCTTTAAGATGCTTCTGGGCCCAATCAGCACGGAAAAACCCAGTCCCAGAACTGGTGGCTAAATCCTTCGGTCACATATCAGAACTGCAGCTCACACTGGGACGGGCTGAGGCTTAAAACACAAACTGTGCTTTCAGAGCCGGAAGAAAGACCTTCTGGGGACCGACAAGTGACTTTAACTCGCACACATTCAGCACTGACACGGAAACAAGCCCCTGATGGATTGACGCCCCGGATCCCGAGAGGATAACAAGCAGCAGCTCGGAGATAATGCGGATGCCTGCAGGGCATGCACGGTTCTGCCGGGGGGGCCACGGGTACCCCGATTTCACAGCTCCAGCAGACCCTTTGCACACCACAGCTATGGGGGAAGCCAGCCCCAGCATCCTGGACCGGGAAGGAGGAAGAGCCATCCGTAGGCTATGGACCGTGGCCTCGCACTCACCGCCACCCCTCTGAGCTGGTCTGTGCCCCACAGAGACACTGTGCCCCCCACAAACCCCCCATGCAGCACCCCACAGCCCCGCACTCACTGCCACCCCTCTGAGCTGGTCTGTGCCCCACAGAGGCACTATGCCCCCCACAAACCCCCTGTGCAGCACCTCACAGCCCCGCACTCACTGCCACCCCTCTGAGCTGGTCTGTGCCCCACAGAGACACTGTGCCCCCATGAACCCCCCATGCAGCACCCCACAGCCCCGCACTCACTGCCACCCCTCTGAGCTGGTCTGTGCCCCACAAAGACACTGTGCCCCCCACAAACCCCCCATGCAGCACCCCACAGCACAGCATCCCACAGGCTCCAGCCCCTGACAACCAGCAGCCCCTCGCCCCACAGCATCAGCCACTCCCAGAACACACACACACCCCATAGCGCCCCATAACCCTATAGCCCCCCATAACCCTATAGCCCCCCATAACCCCATAGCCCCCCATAACCCTATAGCCCCCCATAACCCCATAGCCCCCCATAACCCCATAGCCCCCCATAACCCTATAGCCCCCCATAACCCCATAGCCCCCCATAACCCTATAGCCCCCCATAACCCCATAGCGCCCCATAACCCCATAGCGCCCCATAACCCCATAGCGCCCCATAACCCTATAGCCCCCCATAACCCCATAGCGCCCCATAACCCTATAGCCCCCCATAACCCCATAGCGCCCCATAACCCCATAGCGCCCCATAACCCTATAGCCCCCCATAACCCCATAGCGCCCCATAACCCTATAGCCCCCCATAACCCCATAGCCCCCCATAGCCCCCCCCGCACCCTCTCCCCCCCCCCGGTTCTCGGCCCTCACCCGGGCCCCGCCGCTCCGTCCATCCGCGCTGCGCAGCCTGCCTCGCCCCGCCCCCCGCTCGCCATTGGCCGCCCGTCCGAGCGCGGCCGCTCTCATTGGCCGAACCGCCGCGCACTCAGCCGGAGGGGGCGGGGCGTGCGGCGCACGGCGCCTTCTGATTGGCGGAGAGGAAGGGCACGGCGAACCAGGCGTGACGTGTCCGCCGGGGCTCGGGAGCGCGTCACCGGGACGGAAGCGGAAGCAGGAGGAGGGAGTGGGGCCGCCACGTGGGTGGTGACACGTGGGGCGGTGCCTGCGCTGGGCGCAGGATGGGCGCAGGATGGGCGCAGGAAGGGCCCAGGACCGGCGCAGGATGGGCCCAGGAAGGGCGCAGGACGGGTGCAGGATGGGCGCAGGAAGGGCCCAGGACCGGCGCAGGATGGGTGCAGGATGGGCCCAGGAAGGGCGCAGGACGGGTGCAGGATGGGTGCAGGAAGGGCGCAGGACGGGCGCAGGATGGACACAGGAAGGGCCCAGGACGGGCGCAGGATGGGCGCAGGACGTGCGCAGGATGGGCACAGGAAGGGCCCAGGACCGGCGCAGGATGGGTGCAGGATGGGCACAGGAAGGGCCCAGGACCGGCGCAGGATGGGTGCAGGATGGGCCCAGGCCGCGTTTCGTCCGTTTAATGTTTCCGTGTGAAAATACTCGAGAAAAGTGGAGAAACCGCTCCAAAAAACACCCCCAGCCCCGCCCCCCCCCGGCCTGCCCCCCCCGGGAGCGGCGCATGCACGGGAGGGGGGGGCAGCTCCTTAAAAAGTGCATCCCCCCCCTTAAAATTCCCATGGTGGGGCTTAGAACCAGCGCCGGGGGGGATGCCGGTCACCGGGGGGCACGGGGACCCCCACCCGGGGCTCAGTGCCCCGGGGCTGGTGTGTGTTTGGTGGGAGAGGGCTGAGTGGGAAGGGGGCGGTCGGAGGAGGAAGCGCCGCCCAGGGCTGACTGCAGGTAAACGGTCTTGTGAAAGAGTCTGTTGCTGAGGAAAACCACCAAGGAGAAGAGGCGGAGCTGGAAGTGGCTGGAAAAGGGAAGAGAACCCCCGTGAGCTTCCTCCCGGGTGGAGGTTTTGCGGGGGCGAGGCTGAAGGTTTGGGGGCACGGAGCGTCTCACTCACTAGGTCTTGCCGGGTGTCCTCGCCTCGTTGGCGCTGATGATGAAGAGGGGGAAAAGGATGGAGAAGAGGCAACCACTGGAAGGGAAAAAAAAACCCAAATATCATCAAATGGCATAAAAAAGGGTGTTGGGGTGAGGAAGAGGAAGGACAAGGATGTGGAATGGCAGCTGTCCCCTCACCTGATGATGTAGGAGGACTGCATCGCCGTGAGGAAGGCGAGCGGCAAGCCGAAGCCAAAGTAGTAGGGCCAGTTCCTCTCGATGTTGGACAAGCGCTGGTGCATCTCGATTCCTGGTGGGAAAGGAGGAGAAAACCCATTAGAACCCAACCATTGGCACGGAGCAGCCTCCATCCCAACACATCCCATCTGGAAGTGTCTCCCACCTTTGTTAAACCAGCGGTACTCGAAGCAGTAGAGCGAGTACAGCAGTGACATGTGGAGGAGCCCAACCAGCTGGCCGACCAGATCGATGGGGAAGAGGCTCACGATCATTCCCTATGGATAAAATCCCAGTGGGAACATGAGGGGAGCTCTGGAGAAGGTGGCTCCGGAGGGATGTGGTTGTTTGGTGGGATTAAATCCTCACCTGGATGAGGAAGAGCGCCTGCAGCAAGAGGTTGAACAACATGTCAGCGATGATTTTGCTGACGCTGGGGAAAGGGTGAGGTTTCCTGCCGGAGACTTCGAAGGCGAGATCTGCAATGTCCTGATGGAGAGAAGAGAGGGGATCCAAAATCCACTGGGATTATGTCACCAGGAATACACCCAGAGCCTGTTTTCCGGGCACCCACCTGAAACCAGATGGCGTTGACAACCTTACTGAGGACGAAGAGGGGCAGGACCCAGAGGGCGCTGAAGATGGAAGTGAGGATGAACTCCAGCCAGGCCCAGACATCGCTGTGCAAGGAAGGGTCACCTTCCGGAAACAGGGAAACACGTCAGGATTCCAGGAGGGAAGCGCCTCAGTTCAGGGAGCTCCTCATTAGAGGCACCTCCTTGTCTCTGGGAGCTCTATGTTAAAGGAACCTACTCATTTTGGGGAGCTCCTCACTGGAAGAAACCTCCTTGTTCTGTGAAGCTCCTTACTTTGGGAAGCTCAGCATTTCAGAGCACTCCTTGTTGGAGGAACATCCTCACTGAAGGAACCTCCTTGTTTTGGAAAGCTCCTCATTACACGAAGCCACATGTTTCAGGGAGCTCCTCATTGGAGGAACCTCATTTTAGGAAACTCCTTGTTTTGGGAAGCTCCTCAATTGGAGGAACCTTCTTTTCCCATCAGAAATTCCCCCTGGCATCTCTGCTCCCAGGGGAGCCCCCAGCAGGAGAAATCCCACTTGGCTTTTCATTCATTTGCAAAGCCACAGTGAGAACTGTATGGTAGAACCCTGCACAGATCCCACCTCACGGTCCGTGAGTGGGACTCTCCATCTCGGATTTACCCCTGGATAATTAACAACAGCCTTAGTTAGCTCGGGGAGGAGGAGAAGAACAAGGCGAGGAGATGGCTGTTCACGGGGTGTTGGGAAGGAACTCACCGATGATGCGCGCCGTGACGGACTGAAGGGCGGGTATGAACACGCGGTAGAACAAGAAGAGACTGAGCTGGGGGAAGAGGAAGGTTCGGTGCTGCTGGGTCAGGTTTTGGGCTGCTGCAACTGGACCCTCTACCCATGGGGATCCAGGAACACCCCAGGACTGGCATGTAAACCCACCCCGAATCTACAACCGAGCACATTCCCTTTAACATTCCTGGGCCAATTCCTCGTTCTCTGCCTAATGCGAAAATGAAGCTGGTGATTAAGGAGGATCGGCCTCACGGTAAGGTCAGAGCTGAGGAATCAATATTCAATTCAGTGAAGCAATATCCCGCACGGAGCAGTCTGAAAGCAGCTTGGGCTCAACATGTGGGCCTTCCCAAGCAGGTCTATATTCCAGTTCCCTTAAAACACAGCAGTGGGACTGGGAATATGGCAGCTGGCACAGGTCCCTGCAGCCCAGCTGAAGGATCACCACCAAAGGCACACGAGGGTTGGTTTCCACAGGGGGTTTAACAGGGAAAGAACAGAATTCCCACTTACCCAGAACACGCCTCCGTTCCAGGCACAACACTGAAATATCCGGCTCACTATCCGGGGTTCACTGCGGAGCAACGGGAGACACATCAAGGACCTTTAGTAATTAATTCCCTGTATCCATGCTGGAATGAAAAAGAAGCAGAGCTTTCCTCCCGAGTTTTAAGCATTTATGGGGGAGCTCAGGGTTGGATTGTCTCAAAGCTCTCAGTGCAATAAAGCTGGAGGGGTTTGGGGGCATTCTGTCCTTGGAAAAGGCTGGGTTTGGCTTCTCTCTCCTCACAGTGTACCTATGGACATGCCAAGAGCGCAGCTGGGCTTTAACCCCAGTGTTTCCATCCTTAGTGGATGCAAGCGGTAGAGATGGCTGTGGAACACAGCATGGCTGGGGAAAAAGAACCTTGATTCAGCCCTGATGGACTGCGAGAAGAGAACTACTGGTCCTCAGGCCCCACACTCACTTCTCTTGCTTCTTCTCTTCCAAGTGAAACCTCCGCTGGGCCAGCGCGCTGTTGGCTCTCCTCCGCCTCTGCTCTTCCCTTTTCTGCTGGATGCGGGCATCCAGCTTTGAGATGGTGCAGATGCCCCAGATGGAGTCCTTAATTCCCTGTGGACATGAGGAGAGGCTGCGACACTCCTTCCCACCTCCTGGTTATGGAAGGGGATGAGCCTTGCTGCCCGGAGTGGAGCAGGCAGCACCAGGCTCAGGCAGAGCCACGGTTTGGAGTGCTGCCTGTTCTCCATAGCCTGGTGACCTAAACCACTGTGTGTTCCAGCCTCTCTTTGAAGGTGTGATTTCTCATCCAAAATCCATTATTTATAACCCAAAGAGTCATATCTCTCACAGCCCATTTCTTCTGCCTGGCAGAAAGCCCTTCTCCCCCCCACCAGCCACTACAGGCCAGTAAAACAGCGTTACACCAAACACTCAGGATGTGCTAAAGCCCTTGTGGCCTGATCATACATCTGAGTGTGATGCTCATGGCTTTACAGGTGAAAGCATCCCAGAAACAGCCTCGGAGCCGCATCTGTGCAAACCTGTTAACAGAGAAGTGTCAAGAAGCCTCTGCCTCAACTCCTGCTTTAAAAGATTTCTAGCAACACCTCTCTAGCACTTATTTCCACCTTTGGGACACATTTGTTATCAAACATTTCACTTCAAAATGAAGTGTGAGAGCATCGTGAAATAACTGAGAAGGACTTGGGGGTGTTGGTCCATGAGAAGCTCCCCATAACCTAACTTCAGTGCACTTTAGCCCAGAACCCCCCATTTGCTGGGCTGCACCCAAAGGAGCATGAGCAGCATGTCATGGAGGGGGTTCTCCCCCTCTGCTGTGTTCTGGGGAGACCCCCCCTACAGTCCTGGTCCAGCTCTGGGGCAACAGCACAAGAGGGATGTGAAGCTGTTGGAGCAGGTCCAGAGAAGGCCATGGAGATGCTGCGAGGGCTGGAGCAGCTCTGCTCTGGAGCCAGGCTGAGAGAGCTGGGCTGGGGCAGCCTGGAGAAGAGAAGGCTCCTGAAGGGGAGACCTTAGAGCAGCTCCAGTGCCTAAAGGGGCTGCAGGAAACCTGGAGAGGGGCTTTGGACAAGGGGGAATGGCTTTAACCTGCCAGAGGGGAGACAGAGATAAGCTTTTAGACAGAAGTTCCTCCCTGTGAAGGTGCTGAGGCGCTGGCACAGGGTGCCCAGAGAAGCTGTGGCTGCCCCATCCCTGGCAGTTTTCAAGGCCAGGTTGGACACAGGGGCTTGGAGTAAGCTGCTGTAGTGGAAGGTGTCCCTGCCCGTGGCAGGGGTTGGAGCTGGATGAGCTTTAAGGCCCTTTCCAACCCAAACCATTCCATGATTCTAGGACACAAATCCTTCTGCTTGAGGCCATGGCCAGTGAACACCAGTTTCTGAATATGAATTACTTCTTAGCATCCCATCACCAACATGTATGAGCCTGTGTTTATGCCTGGATGATACAAGATGGTGAGGGAGCACTGAGGTCACATGAAGACTTATCACTGTGACTCTGCAACAGACACGGCAGCCAGCTTGGGAAAACACCTGGGAAGCAACACATCCCACACAGCTGCCTCAAGTCTAACAGCAGAAAGCCTGCTGACAGGTATCTCTGCTTGGCTAAATTGAAGCCTTTGATTAACATACACCCAGAGCCCCTTTTCCTTCCAATTCTTTAATTCACCTTTGACGACACCACAGAAGGGAACGGGACCAGTCCCCATGACAAAGGAGCTGCAGTGCACGAACTCACCCTGACGAGGTCATGCAGGAAGGTTTTCACGCTGTCTGCCATCTCGACTCCAGCATCACCTCCGGTTCCAAAACTATCAACTACAGGGAGAGGGGAAAAGCAGAACCCAAACCTCTCTCATCCTGGAGGGATGGGAAACGGATGGAGCCTGCAGAGAGAGAAAACACAGAGGATCACGGCAGGTATTTACCACACAGTGGGATTCCAAGCTAATCCCACCAACAGGCTTCCAGCCCCCCTCAAACACACAGCAAAGACCCATCCTGTGTCACAGTATCTCATGTTGAAAACCTCAGTTTCAGGAACAGCGCAGCCTGTAGCTCTGTGCTAACACCTCACTGCACCACTCATTTTGGGAAGAGAAAAGCCAGCAGAGCCAGCCCAGGGAGGTGTGAAAACATCTGTGCTAAGCCCAGCATCCAGTTAACACCATCCCGCTCCACGCCTCCTCCGACAGGGAAGAAACTCCAGGTCTGCAGTCAGGAGCCTGACAAAACCAGGGCTGCTCTTTGAGCTGCCCCACCAACTTTCACCCAAAGCAGTGATGAGTCCCAACAGCCCTTTGCCAAAAACCTTGCGCTGAGTCTTCCGCTTCTCCTGAAGCGCTGCAGAAATAGTTTTTTGAGTTAAGGGAAACAAACTATAAACCACCAACTCATAAAACACACGGAGCTTTGCCAATGGGATCCGAACTGGTCGCTTTTCCTAGGCAGGAGCTGCCACCGGCTGCTATCACAAGCCCCAATGTGCCACGGGTGCTGCTGCTCTATAGCGTGCAGCACAGCGCACAAATGACTTTAAAAAAGGCTTTTATTTGGGTTACTCCAAGATGAACCCTGCCAGGGTTTGAACCCCACTCCTGTGAAGCACGGATGCCAGAACCACCCCAGTGTCATTAACATCAGGTTAATCACAGGCACCGTCACCCAAAACGAAGCTCTTGGAGCAGGCACGCTCAGACACGGAGGGTGTCTGTGCTCTAGCAAGCGCCCATGGTCCAGGCCACAGAGGCCGAGCCGCAGCAGAACCAAAAGGCAAAGGCGAGCACGTTCTTTGCTCCCAGCTCTGCACCTCGCCCTGCACACAGCTCCTCCCGATGGGATCCCCACAGCACTGCCCCACAGTGATGCTGCGCAGGGGCATCACCTCCCCGCTGTTAACCGGGGGCAGAGATACCTCAGGTCTGCCCCTGCGGGCACTGGGGGCCACCCCATGGCTTAACCGGGGGGGGGGCACGGTTTTACCTCAGGTGTTCCCGCCATAACACCAGAACCGGAGGCGACGGGGGACACGGCAACACACAACACACCACACACCACCCACAACACAACACACAACACACCACACACCACCCACAACACAACACACAACACACCACACACCACCCACAACACACCACACACCACCCACAACACAACACACACCACACCCCACACCACACCACACACACCACACCACACACACCACACCACCCCACACACACCACACCACACACCACACCACACCACACACACCACACACAACACCCCGCGCCACTGCAGGCAGCGCTGCCCCACGCTCCAAGCGCGGTTCCCTCCGCGCTGCCCCACAGCGGCCCCGAGCCCACAGACACCTCAGCCTCTGCCCCCCCCCCCCCCCCCCCCCCCCGGGCTGTCCCCACGTCCCGCCCGCCCCCCCCCCCCGGGCTGTCCCCACATCCCTCCCCCCCCCCCGGCTGTCCCCACGTCCCGCCCGCCCCCCCCCGCTGCCGCCACTCACCGCGGGCTCACGGCGCGCGCGGCCCAGCTCCAGCGGCACGGCCGCCACCGCGCATGCGCCGGGCTCCCGCCGCGCAGCCGCCCGCCCCGCCCCACCCTCGCGCAGGCGCACCGCGGCAGAGGGCCATTCCGCCGCGCCGCCAGGGGGAGCCGTGTGAGAGACGGGTGATGGAGACACTGGGGGCAATGGGAGGGAGGCTGGCGGGTCATAGGGGGTAATGGGGGCAACAGGGGGGATATTGGGGGGTAATGGGGGCAATAGGGGGTCATAGGGGGTAATGAGGGGGTCATAGGGGGCAATGGGTGCAATAGGGGGGATTTTGGGGGGTAATGGGGGCAATAGGGGGTAATTGGGGGGTAATGAAGGCAATAGGGGGGTAAAGGGGGCAATAGGGGGGTCATAGGGGGTAATGGGGGCAATAGGGGCAATGGGGGGTCATAGGGGGTAATGGGGGCAATAGGGGGTAATGCGGGCAATAGGGGGGTCATGGGGGTAATGGCAATGGGGGGCAATAGGGGGTAATGCGGGCAATAGGGGGGTCATAGGGGGTAATGGGGGCAATAGGGGGGTATTGGGGGTAATAGAGGGGATATTGGGGGTAATGGGGGCAATAGGGGGTAATGGAGGCAATAGGGGGGTAATGGGGGCAATACAGGGGTAATGGGGGCAATAGGGTGGTCATAGGGGGATATTGGGGGGTAATGGGGGCAATAGGGTGGTCATAGGGGGATATTGGAGGTAATGGAGGCAACAGGGTGGTCATAGGGGGATATTCGGGGTAATGAGGGCAACACGGGGGATACTGGGGGGTAATGGGGCAATACAGGGGTAATGGCAATAGGGGGGGTCATAGGGGGCATATTGGGGGTAATGGGGGCAATAGGGGGGTCATAAGGAGATATTGAGGGTAACGGGGACAATAGGGGGGTCACAGGGGGACATTGGGGATAATGGGGACACTGGGAGGTAATGGGGGCAATAGGGGAATCATAGGGAGTAATGGGGATACTGGGAAGTAATACGGGCAATAGGGGGCTCAAAGGGGGGGATATTGGGGGTAATGGGGACACTGGGGGGTAATGGGGGCAATAGGGGGGCAATGGGAGGGATGTTGCAGGGTTACAGGGGGATATTGGGGGGTCATAGGGGGATATTGTGGGTAATGGTGACATGGGTAATGGGGGCAATAGGTGGCAATGGGAGGGATGTTGGGGGTCACAGGGGGATATTGAGGGTAATGGGGGCAATAGGGGGGTCATAGGGGGATATTGGGGGTAATGGGGACACTGGAGGTAATGGGGGCAATAGGGGGGCAATGGGAGGGATGTTGGGGGGTCACAAGGGGATATTGAGGGTAATGGGGGCAATAGGGGGGTCATAGGGGGATACTGAGGATAATGGGGACAGTGGGAGGTAATGGGGGCAATAGGGGGGCAATGGGAGGGATGTTGGGGGGTCACAGAAGGATATTGGGGGTAATGGGTGCAATAGGGGGGTCACGGTATATTGGGGGTAATGGGGACACCGGGGGGTAATGGGGAGCAATGTGAGGGATATTAGGCGGTAATAGGGGGCAATGGAAGGGATGTTGGGGGGTCATAGGGGGATATTAGGGGATAAGTGGGACACAAAAGTGTAATGGGGGGCAATGGGAGGGATGTTGGGGAGCACCGGCAAAGAGGCTGGGAGGTCATAGGGGGATATTAGGGGGTAATGGGGACACTGTGGGGCAAAAGGCAAACGCAGGGGGCACTGGGTGGGAACGGAAAGCAGCGGGGACACTGGGGTGGGTAGTGGAGACATGAATGGGGGGCAGCCAGGCTGGGCAGCACTGGGTGAGCAATAGGGAGCGCAGGGGCGAGCGCCTGCTGTATGCAGGGCAGAGCTGGGCAGCAGCGGGGGTATCCCCATTCCCCCCACGTACTCCCCCAGCACGCTGCGCATCGTCCCTTTTATTGCTGCGGGGGGCACAGCGCGTCCATCACACCACCCCGCCCTCCACCAGCGGCTCCCCTCGCACCAGCCTCCCCCAGCCCAACCTGCTCAGGTCCAAGGTCTCATATTGACCCTTGAGCACCAGCTCGGCCAAGGCCCTGCCGGCCGCCGGCGCGTGCTGCAGCCCGTGCCCGCTGAACCCAGCAGCCACCAGGAGGTTGTTCAGCCTGGGGTGAGGCCCCACCACCCCGTTGCGGTCGAAGGAGTTGTGGTCGTAGTAACCTGCCCAGGAGCTGCCGGGACGGAGGGAGGAGAAAGCCGGGATGCGCCGGGCCAAGCGTGGCCAGACCTGCTCCTGGAAGAAGTCGTGATCCACAGAGAGGTCGCTGGGGTCCGGCTCCTCCTCCTGCGAAAAACAGGTGGGGAGGGAGTTAGAAAGGAAACCACGGAGAAAAACCACACAAATAGTGTAATTAAACCAGCATAAACTATAGGCTCATACAATAGTTACGGCTGGAAAAGACATTAATGTAAATGGAAAGCAACCTCTCCTTGGGCGCACCTCGGGTGGGCTCATGCCGCCCAAGTAGTTGCCAGCAATGCCCTCACGGCGAAAGTAAGCACCAGTGGTGTCAATGACGAATGGGCAGGATAAGCCGGGACCATCGTGACAATGCCAGGAGAAGATGTACCTATAGGGGTAAAGGACATATCCCCCAAAAATATAGGGATGAGGGGGTGGGTTGTGCCTCAGAACATCAAGGTGGGGGGGTGGAAATGAAAGCACCGAGGGTTCACAGCATTCCTGACAATTGGAGGGGCACCCCAAAAGAAGGACCAAGGGGTTCACCAGCCCTTGAGGATGGAGAGTGGTGAGTGCCAGGATGTGAGATCCCCCCCTCAAAACCCCACTGAAGGCCTCACACCCCCTTTGCAAAGGGATGGATGGTGGGTACTGGGACACAGCCACCGTCCCCATAGCGCACACAGGGGTTCCACAGCGATGCCAGGATGTGACCCGCACTTCGCGAACCCCCAGGTCCTGCCCTCCCCACCTCTTCCGGGGCTGGATGGGCAGGGGGGGCTGGCGCAGGGCCTCGGGCAGCCCGGCTGCCTCCAGCAGCTCCCCGGCCCAGGCACCCGCTGCGTTCACCACGATGGCGCAGGTCACAGGCTGGTACTCCAGGCTGTCCTTCATGTACACCTGGGGGGATACAGCCCACATGAGCCGGGGGGGGGAGCCCTGGACACCTGGGGGGTGTCATTCCCCCCCTCGGGTGCATTCGGGGGGGACACACACTCACGCGGACGTGTTTGATGCGTGCGCACAACGGGTCTGGTCCCTGCAGCGGCATCACGTCCTCAGCTGAGGTGACAAAACCTGGAGGGTTGGGGGGGTGAGGGGGTGGCACCCCCAGGGGACACCCCACTGTGTGCGTGTCCCCCCCTCACCTCGCACGTCCCCGGTGCAGCTGAGCACGCCCAGGGACATGGCTTTGCGCCGCAGAGCGGTGAGGAGGGTCCAGGGGTCGAACCAGCCTTCGTCCTCCAGACCTGGGGGGGGACACGCGGCGTGGGGGACGTCAGTGTGACCCCTCCAAACACACCTGAGCCTGGGGGGGGAAAGAGCTCCCTTCCCCAAATTAAGGTGGGATGAATGATGCGCCCAGTGGGGATGACTGTATGGGATGGGGGTGAGGGTGGGAATGGATGAGGATGGGGATCAGGATGGGGAATAAGGTGAGGATGGGGGTGAGAAGGGGATGGGATGAGGATGGGGATGGTGATAGGAATGAGGATAAGGATGAAAAATGGGGTGAGGATGGGAGTGGGATGGGGTTGAGAATGGTGATAGGGATGGGGAATAGGATGGCGATTCAGAAGAGGATCAGGATGGTGATACGGAGGAGGATAGGGATGAAGATGGGTGGTGATTGGTCCCCACGTACCATAGGATGCCACGGCCACGTCCTCTGTGTCTATCCATGGGAATTTCTCCTTCAGCTGGGTGGGGGACAGCAGTGTCACCTGCACCCCTTCCTCCCTGGGGACAGCCAGCATGGGGGGGGGGTCAGGATGAGAACCCCAATCCCCAAAACCCTTGGTGGGGGGTACTGCGTGTGTGCTTCCCACCTCTGGACCTTGACAGTGGCCTCCAGCCCATCAGCATCCTGCGGGGAAGCCAGGAAGAGGTATCCTGAAGGCTGGAACTGGATGTCGACGGGCGGCTCGTTCGGCACCCCGAGGTGCTCCTGTGAGGAGAGGGGGCACCCATCGAGCAGGGCTGGACCTCCCCGAGCCAACAACCCCCAACAATCCCACATACATTGATATTGCGGAGAAACCTGGCTGAGAACTGGGACATGCGGATATTCTCCGGCAGGGAAAACTGCTGCCGGATGCCCCCAGCCGACAGCACCGTGGAAGCTCGGGAATACTGAAAGAGAGGAACACCCCCCTCCAGAATAGAGGGGATCCGGGGGGGTCCCCAACGCCAGGCCCTGCCCCGGGAGGGGGTGTCTCACCGTGGGGTCCCGTTCCACCACCAGCACCCTCATGCCGTGCCGCCGGGCCTCCAGCGCCTTCAGCCAGTAGGCCACGGACCAGCCCACCACGCCGCCCCCCACCACCACCACGTCGGCCTCTTCGGGGGGCCGCGGGTCCCGGGGCACCCCCGGGGGGCCCCAGCTCCCTGCGCCGGGCCCCAGCGCCGGGAGCTGATCCCGCAGGGTCTGCGCCAGGCGCCTCAGCCTCAGACCCAGCTCTGGGGGGGGGAGGGATGGGTCTGGGGGCACCCCGGGACACCGCAGTGCCCCGTGCGTCCCCCGGGAACACCCCGGACCCTCCAGGGCCCCCTTTTCCCCGATGCCCCCTCAGCACCCGCGGTACCTTTGGACCCCTCAGCCCCCTCCCGCTCCGCACGGGCTCCATCGCTCCCTCCCCGCCTCAGCCTCCTCCGCGGTCACCCCGCGAGCCCCCTGCCCCCCCCCCACCCCCCACCCCCCCCGGTGCACCACTCCGACCCCGCTCCCCCGCGGCTCTCACCGCGCATCGCGGCCGCGGAACGCAGCACCCGCCCCGGAGCCCCCCCCCCCGCCCGCTCCACCAATGGGAGGCGGTTTCCGCGGGAAGCGCGGGCGCTGAGGCAGCGCGACGCGAAGGGGAAGCGGGTCCCGTCGCCGCCATGTTGGACTTCTTCACCATCTTCAGCAAGGGCGGGCTCGTCCTGTGGTGCTTCCAGGGCGGCCCCGCCGCCACCGCGCCCGTCAACGCGCTCATCCGCTCCGTGCTGCTGCAGGTGCGGCCGCCGGGGGCAGCGGGGGGGAGGCAGCGCTGCGGGGTGATGGTGGCCGCCTCCTGCGTGTGGTAGGGGTTGGACGGGACCATCTGGGGTGAGGGGGGACACACACGGGCGTCGGCGTGTGTTGGGAGTGGGACCGTCCGTGTGGGGGGGTGTGAAGTGATCCGTATGGAGAACTGAGCCCTGGGGGGAAGAAGGGGTATGGGTTGGACCGCGTTTTGGGGGGGGGGGGGGGGGTGTCTGCTCGCTGCCGACACCCGTTTTCCGACGTCTCCCTTTCCGCAGGAGCGCGGTGGCAACAACTCCTTCACCCATGAAGCCCTCACGCTCAAGTACAAGCTGGACAACCAGTTTGAGCTGGTGTTTGTGGTAAGGGATAGCCCCCGGGTCACCCCAAACCCCCCAGGGGGGATACCCCAGGAAAGGGGCTTTGACTGCCACGGGCTCTACCTTGGCTCCTGGAGGCCAGGATTATGGATGATGGGGGTCTCAGCCACACGCTACCGTGGAGCAGTTAACTTTGATCATCCTTTAAATTGATTAGGTCTCCAGTAGAAGCTGCAGAGGTTGCTCTGCCCTAATGAAACCTTTGATTTTGACCAAATCTGCTTAAAACCAGCCAGAAATCACAGAATTGTGGAAGAGTTTGGGTGGGAAAGGACCCGAAGATCATCCAGTTCCAACCCCCGCCATGAGCAGGGTTGCCTCACACTACAGAATGTTGCCCAAGGCTCTGTCCAACCTGGCCTTGAGCACTGCTAGGGATGGGGCAGCCACAGCTCCTCTGGGCACCCTGTGCCAGCGCCTCACCATCCCCACAGAAAAGAACTTCTGCCTTAGATCTAACCTGAACTTCCCCTGTTTCAGTTTGAACCCGTTACCCCTTGTCCTGTCACTACAGTCCCTAATGAAGAGTCCCTCCCCTGCATCCCTATAGTCCCCTTCAGACACTGGAAGGCTGCTATGAGGTCTCCACGCAGCCTTCTCTTCTCCAGGCTGAACAGCCCCAACTTTCTCATCCTGTCTCCATACCAGAGGTGCTCCAGCCCCTGATCATCCTCATGGCCCTCCTTTGGACATATTCCAACAGTTCCATGTCCTTTTTATGTTGAGTACCCCAGAACTGCACACAATACTCCAAGTGAGGTCTCACAAGAGCAGAGTAGAGGGGCAGGATCACCTCCCTCGACCTGCTGGTCATGCTCCTTTTGATGCAGCCCAGGATACGGTTCGCTTTCTGGGCTGCAAGCGCATGCTGCAGCCAGCTCATGTTCATTTTCTCATTGACCAACACCCCCAAGTCCTTTTCCTTAGGGCTGCTCTGAATCTCTTCTCTGCCCAACCTGGAGCTGTGCCTGGAATTGCTCCGACCTAGGTGTAGGACCTTGCACTTAGCATGGTTAAACTTCATCAGGTTGGCATCAGCCCATCCTTTCCCTCCAGCATATCGACTGCACCACATAACTTTGCGTGTTTGGCAAACCTGCTGAGGGCACGTCAGTCCCACTGTTCATGGCGCTGCAAAGATGTTGAACAGGATCACCCCCAGCACTGAGCTTGTGCCATCCCTTTACTTTAGGGAGTTGTAGAATGAATCATGGCATGGCTTGGATTGAAGGGACCTTAAAGCTCATCCAAGCCCAGTCCAGCCTGGCCTTGAGTGTTTTAGTGCACTTCCTTGTCATCTGGCTGACACAACCTCCGTTTGCACCTGAAGATAAGCAAAACCTTCGCTGGTCTGCTACCTGGCTTTGTTGCTGTGAAACAGCCAACCTGGTTTTATCAGTGTTGCCTTTTAAAGTGAAGCTCTGTTTTTTCCTCCTCCCTTTAATTGCTTGCTAAGTCCAACTAGAAAATGCGGCCCGAAGCTCGATGAAATTCAACAGCACTGTATTAACCAGAGGGGTTTTCCCCTCCATGCCAGGCAGGTGGTTGTTAAATGAGGTGACAGACCAATGTATTTCCACTGTGCTTCTTCCCAGGTGGGGTTTCAGAAGATCCTGACTTTAACCTACGTGGACAAGTTGATAGACGACGTTCACAAGGAGTTCAGGGACAAGTACCGCAATGAGTTCCAGCAGAAGGGCACCCTGGGCCTCCTAAATGGCACCTTTGATTTTAAAGACGACTTCATGCGCCTCCTCCGGTAGCAGAGCCTGGTTTTTCCTCCCACATTCCTGTTTAGAGTGCAGGTAGGGCCGAAATACAGGCTGTTAACGGGTGTCCTGTCTGCAGGGATGCAGAGGAGAGCAGTAAGGTCCGAGCTCCCACGGTGATGAAGACGTTTGAGCAGTCTCTGAAGTCTCAGAAGACTGTCAAGTGTATGATTGAAACCCGGGGGGAGAAACCAAAGGAGAAGGTCAAGAGCAAGAAGAACAAAGGTTCCAAAAAGGAGGGTGAGTTTGTGGGAAAGAAAACTGGGGCAGGGAGGGAATAAAGATTCCGGAGTTCTGTGCCTTTCCCAGTCCTCCCGTGCTCCGGAACGCTGGCCTGAGCTCAGGGTGGGTTCTTCCCATCAGGAACTGAAGTTGGCGCAGCGCCTGGCAAAGCCTCTGCAGGTGACAAGCCGTCCTCGGGGGACAGGGAGGAGCTGACCAAGGATGAGATCCTGCAGAAGAACCGGGAGGAATTCTTCAGGAGACACATGAAAGCAGGGGAGAAGTCCAGGTGGGTGACAAGGACGTGCTCAGGCTGCCTGTGGTCCAAACCTGCTGTCCCTCAGCCACGGCTGAGTCCCTCCAGCCTCTGGGGAGTCCCACAATGCAAACCTTGCTTCCTCTTATTTCCCTGCTTGCTGGGAGGACTGCGATAGGGCACACTGTGGATCCTGGAGGTATAATGGCACTTGATCCATTCTTTCCCTGGAAGAGCCAGGAACCCAGTGTGGGCCCAGGAGTGCTGTGAGCAAAGGGCAGCGGCGCATCAGTGCCTGGCTTGAGGCGAAGGGGTTTGATGCAGGGTCAAGCATCAGATAATGAAACTCTGGAGACTAAATCAACCAGGTTTAGCTTTAATTCCTGCCTTTTTGGGGTAATGCAGGCTGGTAATTGTCACGTTTTGCAAGGAGGCCGTTGCTGCCGCTTCCCTGCACTGAACAAACCGTGTTTCCCATCTTTATTCCAGCAAATCTCCAAAGCCTGAGGCTCAGAAGGAAAAAGGGAAGAAGCCCAGAGTGTGGGATCTGGAGAACTCTAATGCCAAAGTACTGGACTACAGTAACTCTGCAACCAACGGGAGCACCGAGGCTTGTCCTGTGGAAGAATTTGACCCCGACACAGTAAGGAAACACCAGGTCACTGTGTCCTGGGTTGTGCTGGGATCAGCTGAGCACTGCGATCCCAGCCCATGGAGACTCTGGATGCAGGCGGAGCGGGATGAGGGGGAGCAGTTGATGGTTTTTCAGGGTGTCTCCTCCCCTCCTCGCAGGCCCTGGGGGATAGGAATCGGGAGCCCGGCCGCCTCTACGACCTTGAGTATGAGAGCGATGAGGAAGCTGAAGAGGAGAAGGTTGTTCAGCACCCTTCAAAGCCCAGGTAGGGGCTCCTGCAGCCCCCACTTGTCACGCATCTCTTGGTTTCTACCCTGTAACTCCTCTACTCTTAACTGGTTGGGAAGTAGGGACACGGTGGTTGTCAGCTGTGGTGGGCTGAGCTCGTCCCTTGAACCTAAAAGGGACCCCTCTTCTCCACAGTGTGAAGAAAGGTGGCCTGGGGGGCATGTTTGGCATGCTGAAAGGCCTGGTAGGTTCCAAGAGCTTGACAAGAGAGGACATGGACCCCGTACTGGAGAAGATGAAGGATCACTTGATCGGTAGGTCCGGCTTCGCTGAAAGCAGGTTAATTTGTGGTGGCTCCATGGGGTAGCACCCACGGTTTAGGACATTCTTGCCCACAGGGACTGTGGTGGGTTCTTGTCTCGCTCTCCACAACATATCAAAAGGGGGGGGTCCGCAGTCTAGTCTGGTGGGGGTCCTGCATGGTGACTCCATCCTGCCCCAGCGCTGATGTCTGCTGTGTGTAACCTCGGCAGCACTCACTCTCCTCTCTCTGTCTCCCTCTTGAAGCTAAAAACGTGGCAGCTGAGATCGCGGTGCAGCTCTGCGAGTCAGTGGCCAAGAAACTGGAAGGGAAGGTGATGGGAACGTTCACCAGTAAGTGGCCGTGAGGCCTCCTGCTCACGGTATGGGGCTCAGGAGCATTCCCGGGTGTGACGGGCTCTCATTCCACCTCCTCCTTCCCAGCGGTGACCTCGACAGTGAAGCAGGCCCTGCAGGAGGCTCTGGTCCAGATCCTGCAGCCCCAGCGCCGGGTGGATGTCCTCCGGGACGTCATGGATGCCCAGCGCCACCGCCGACCCTACGTGGTCACTTTCTGTGGCGTCAACGGTGTTGGGAAGTCCACCAACTTGGCCAAGGTTGGACATGGTGCTCCTGGCGAGGAGGCCAGGGTGAGGAGGTGAGGCCGGCTTTGCTAACGGGCCTTTCTTCTCCATCTCCTTGCCGCTGCAGATCTCGTTCTGGCTCATCGAGAACGGTTTCAGCGTCCTCATTGCCGCCTGTGACACGTTCCGGGCAGGAGCGGTGGAGCAGCTCCGCACCCACACCCGGCGCCTCAACGCCCTGCACCCTCCGGAGAGCCATGGTGGGCGCACCATGGTGCAGCTCTACGAGAAGGGCTATGGCAAGGACGCTGCCGGGATTGCCATGGAGGCCATTGCTTATGGTACATGCCAAGAACCGGTGGTGGGAGACGTTGTTTTGGGGGAACATCCTGCTCACTGGTGCCTCTTCTTCATCTTCCCCAGCTCGGAACCAGGGCTTTGATGTGGTCCTGGTGGACACGGCGGGCCGCATGCAGGACAACGCGCCCTTGATGACGGCGTTGGCCAAGCTGATCGCTGTCAACACTCCTGACCTGGTCCTGTTCGTTGGGGAAGCGCTGGTGGGAAATGAGGCGGTGGATCAGCTGGTGAGGGACCAGGCATTGGGTCCTGGAAGATGGACTATCATTATTATTATCCTTCCAGTATCTGAAGGGGGCTGCAAGGGTGCTGGAGGGGACTCCGGCATCCTCTTCATCAGGGACTGTAGTAATAGGACAAGGGGTGATGGGTTCAAACTGAAATAGGGGTGGTTCAGGTTAGATATAAGGAGAAGTTCTTCCCGGTGAGGGTGCTGAGGTGCTGGCACTGCGTACCCAGAAAAGCTGTGGCTGCCCCATCCCTGGCAGTGTTCAAGGCCGGATAGGACAGGGCTGGGAGCAAGTTGCTCTAATGGAAGGTGTTTATGCCCAAGGCAAGGGATTAGAACTGGATAATCTTAAGGTCCTTTCCAGCCCAAACCAGTCTATGATTACGGGGGGAAAACTCTGCTTCTGTGGGTTTTATGGACAGTGGCAGCACCACAAACGAGTTTCTTGTATCCGTTTTGTCCCTCAGGTCAAGTTCAACAAGGCCCTGGCTGATCACTCCATGGCCCAGACACCACGGCTCATTGACGGGATTGTCCTCACCAAGTTCGATACCATCGATGACAAGGTAAGGAGGCTGTTGAGACATCTCCACATGGAGCTTCCCGCTGGAGAGGCAGGAAGTGTCCAACGCGGGGTGCTTTGGTGCTGCCTCGGATGCCATCTCTTGCCTTCCTCTTGCACTGCAACCCAATTCAGTGGTGTGCTGAGTGAAGAACGAGGAGGCAGAGTGGCTGATTGTGCTTGCTGTCCTTGGCAGGTCGGCGCTGCCATCTCCATGACCTACATCACGAGCAAGCCCATCGTTTTCGTTGGTACCGGGCAGACCTACTGTGATCTGCGAAGCCTTAATGCCAAGGCCGTGGTCGCAGCGCTCATGAAGGCCTGAACCCCACCAATGGCTGTTGCAGATCTCCAAGAAGAACATGCTTTGCCCCGTTCCCAACTCGTCCTTCCCACAATGAAGGGATGCCAGCGTGAGGGCAGTGGTTTTGGGGGGTAAAATTCCTTTTATCCAGCAAAAGCCCTTCCCCTGGATTCCTTCATTCTGGTTGAGGTGGCACAGGCTCCCTCGCAGGGAAGCTGAAGCCAGAGCTTTGTATTGTTCATGCTGCGAAGACCTGCTGTGCTTTTTTGGGGGCATTGAAGGCTTTAGTTCCTTTGAGCTGCTTTTGGATTTCTTTTAGACCAGTTGAGGGAGGATGAGGAGTGATGGTATACATAATGCTGGTGCATAGGAAGAAGAACCCAATCCATCCTGGCAGATACTGGTGGTGGCTTTGGTGTTTTCCCCCGTTGAGTGCCTCTTGAGCCCGGTCTGAAGTGCTACACCGAGTAATACAAACCTCTGTTACAATGTCTTGTAGCTCCATATCGCAGATGTGCTCCAGTGCAATAAGTTGAACGCTGTCTGCTCAGAGACATAATTTATATGAAATAAACCTCATAATTTGTCCTCTGTGTGTAAATAACTCCTCCAGGTAGGACCTGCTCGCTCCTTGGGGGTAGGGAGGAGACAAGCCCTGGGTGAGGGGTTGGAGAGGCCGAGTACATCACCCACCAGCCATAAGGTCAGTGAAGAGGCTTTTAATAGAAGCTTCCACGTACAAAACACTACGCGATAAAGACAAACTAGAGAAGTGGAGCTGTAGGTAGGCAAAACCCCATCACGTCTGCCTGGGAGCTATGGACTCAGGTCCTGGGATGAAGGTGTTCCTCAGATGCTGCATCCTGGAAGGACGAAAGGGAATAAACAGCAGGGAAAGCACTACTGATGTATGGGGAGCAGCAGGGCTGTCCATGCATAAAGGTAAATCCCAAATCCAGCTACATTCACAGCAGGTTTTGCAGGAAGAAACCCCAAGCTCCAAGTGCTTAGCGGGCTAAGAGTATCCCTCCCATTCCATAAGACCCAGGACTTTCCCAGCACCCTGTGTGAAGCTGGCACTGGCAGCTCCCCCAATCCCTGCAGTCACCATAGAGGGAATAGTTTAAGTGTCCTCAAATTCTAACATCTGCAGAGACCTTCCAGGTGTGTGCCCGCAGCCCTTGCTGAGATTAATGTGAGTGCATTGAGGCAATAGGGATGCCAGGTAGAAGTGTGGTAGCTCTAAGCTACACGCTCTCTATAATCCACCTTTAGCAGTCGCCAAGGACCAGGTTCGTCAAGCAAGGGAGCTGGTGGCTGTTCTGCTTTGCAGAAGATGAAGTCCTGTTTCTGCCTCTTCAATTCTCTGGGCAATGCAGCTCCTCTTTATTTCCAGCAGCAAAGCTTCATCCCTCTTCTGTGACCCAAAAGAAGGGCTCAGGAGAGGGCGAGCTCCCCATGCTGGTCTGGTGGGTGCAACCCAAAAGCACAGTGCAAATTCCAGGGACAGCACCAGGGGACACCTCTGCCACCATAAGGCAGCCTGGTCCAATGGCCAAGGAACTGGCTCCAAGCACTCTGCACTGACTTGGGCTCTGTCGGCACAGTGCATGCTGCTATAAACCATGATGAGAACCTGCTGCCTTGGTGACGAACTGCTCCCTAAGCAATTCACCCTAATCTTGGGTGCATTCCAGCATCCCCAGATTGTGATGAACAGAAAAAGCTCTAAGAAATGAAATTCCCTGGTGACAGAACAAATGAAACCAGTGTGCACATGTGCATTAATCAAGCACTTTGGGCTAATCAAAGGTGACTTCTCGTTGATGACCTGCAGCTCAACAGCAGATATTTGTGTGTGGCTTTTCCCGACGGGAGAGACAACCGCTCTCCCATTCTGTAATCTTGCATCCTATCCACTACAGGGAAACAGCGCAGAGCAAAACAAGGTGTGTTAGCTGCATTACCGAAGTCTGAAGGTCGCTGCAGGTTCACCAGGGCTTGCTTGATCTCACACAGAGTCTTGGCAAGGGGAGAAGCTGCTATCAGGCTCTCCACCTCCAGCTCAGTAAGGTAAGCCAACTGGGCATCTAAACCTGAAGAAAACGGGGGCACTTTTAAGCCTAAAGGAAGAAGAGGCTCTTCATGGCTGAGGTCTACAACCCACATGAGGAATGAAACTCAAGAGGGGAAGTGATGCACAGTACAAGTGCTCAGCACCTGGTGACCGATGCCCAGCCCAGCCCCAAGCAGTGATCAGCCCCTCCTGGCCAGCTCCCCCCAGTTTCTATCCTGAGCATGATGTTCCATGGTATGGAATATCCTTTGGGCTAGTTCAGGTTCTGGCTCTGCTACCTCCTGGCTTCTTGTACCCCTCCTCACTGGCAGGGCATGGAACACTGCTCTTGACACTGAGTAAGTGCTACTGAGCAACAACTGAACCATCAGTGTGCTACCAGCGTTATGCTCACACTAAATTCAAAGCACAGCACCAGGAAGAGCACTCACTCTATCCCAGGCAAGCCCAGGACACCAGGTCATTGCCCTTACTGTGTTCTTCGTGTCCAGGGAAGCTGAAAAAAACATCTTTCCCACTGAAGAGCTCCTGCTGCTGAGGCAGTTCATGATCCTGTGGGATGAAAAGGGCCCAAGAGCTAAAGAAATGGGCAAGTGGGAAAGCCAGCAGAAAGGTGAGCGATGGCCCAACAAGACACCTGCAACTCACCTGCCCTTCCACTCCTGATTTACCTTCACTGGCCAGGCTGTCCAGTGAGGGCACAACCGCCACCACATCCTGCCCTTGAACCTTCTGCTCCATGGCCCGCTTCAGGGACGCATTCCTGTACAGAGCATTCCCCAGCAGCATCTCCAGAGCTTTCATTAGCTCTGTTGCCTCTTGCCATGGAGCACCTAATGAACAAACAGGCACTTTCAATGGGCTCCTACAGAACCACATGAAGAACTGCAATGACCTCCAGAGCAGGAACCTTTGGAAATGGCACATGGTGACTCCAAGCTGCCTCGTGCTGTAGCACTTCCAAAGAGCTCTGTGCTTACCTGCTCCTAAGCTGTGCCTGGCTTCTCAAGGAACTCACACGAAGACAGGCTGTCAGCTCTTACAGAGCTCCTGCAGAACTACAGCACCACTGGAAGACACAGTCTTGTGGGATGTCCTCTCATGTGTATAAGCCACCCACTGATGCTCCCTGACACTGCTGCTCTCTTGGCTCTGCACTTCGGCTCTCTCACCTGCTTGGAAGTCGTGTCCACAGCATCCATCCCATTGTTCAGCACACGCTGTTGCCCTGCTCCTCTCTGCAGGTTTGTGCTCATGAGCCCTTTTCAGGTCTTCAGAGTCCAGTGCTTGCATCATGTCCTGCTTACAGAGAGCAGCAGCGTTCAACTCTGCAAGTCCCACACTCCACCCATTCTGCTTCTTGTATAAAACCAGAAATTAGCACACTGTGTTGTGCCAAAAGAAGGGACTGAAAGGACCAAACTGCCACTGCAGGGGAACCGTTCATCTTACAAAGGTCACAGGTGCAAGACTCCCTTCCCTCAGTTGTTTCCACACTGACCATGAGACTCTGGATCTGCCGGCTGACTCCATTGTAGAACACCAGCATGTCCATCCTGTGCTTGGCCAGCTGAGATGCCAGATGCAAGTTCTGATCTTCCAGCTTATCGTAGAGGGTGCGAACACTGAAATCCTCCAGAAGCCTCTGTGTCAAATGCTCTTCTGAAACACAAAGTGTTTGGTGAGTGGCCACAAGTCTTTATTTCCCATAAGGGGCACTGCCTGTCCACAGGAGGCAACAGCACTGCTTAATGAGAAGGAGGAAAGCGGAAGAGGCAAGAGATGTAAGAGAAGGTCCTGTTCCTTAGCGAGGGGGAGGATGAGAGAGTGTTACTATCACCTCCTAACTCAAGGTTTCTGCTCCTCTGGTCTCAGCATCACCATCGGCTGCGCTCTGGATTTTACTGTACCCTGTGAACATCCTGAAATTCCCAAGATGAGGTTTATCTCCCGAAGGCAAACACGGCCAAAGAGGGCTGCCAACTTGTCCTCCTACAGAATAAAACACCGACCCATTCCATGACAGGAGGTTACAGTCCCCACCTGAGGAGATCAAATGAACCTAGAATGGAAGAGTGTGTGGTGTGTGTAAATGCGCACACATGAGACCAGAGCAGCCAAAGTGCCTGTGTGACCTTGGTGAATAGGTATGAAAGCATCACACTGAAGAGTTAAGAGAAGATGGTACGATGGGCAGTAAGCTGGCCCAGCACTTCACCTGCATTACGCACAGCTCCCTTCTCTTCAAAGCCAGCATCTTCTCCAGAAGCGCGAGGACCAACTGTCTGATAGAACTGAAGGCTAAAGGGAACGACAGAAGAGGGTGAAGAGCATCTCGTCCTCAGTAAAATCAGATCCTACACTCTCACCAGCCCAGTTCAAGCAGTAGGATAGGTTTCTTGGCTAGATTTTGAAGTCAAAACAAAGACGGACGCAACAGAGCTGTTACACACCATGCTGCTGGTAACACCCACGAGCTCCCTGTGCGGTTAGAAACTCAGCATACTGTAGAGCTGGCAAGAAGTCCAGCACCAGGGACTGAGAGCAATGCAACAGGACATGCTTTTGTACCATCAGGGTGTCCTGATAGCTCCCATGCAAAGGGGGTTTACCTGTCTTTAAGGAGGATGTACTCTGGTGGGATGTGTGGCTCGCCCAGGCTCCTCCATCGTGGCTTCCAACCCTTCAGGGGGCTTATGATGGGCACAGCAGGCTGGAGCGCTACAGCCAGGGTTGCCAGCACCACAATTAGGGAGCCCAGAACAATGAGGACAGCTGGGAAAGCCAAGAGGGATGGCAAGGAGGATGCAAGCCACACTTTCATTTCTATTGCTTTACTGTCCCCTCACTGATGGACACGGCACTGGTACGTGGACAGCACTTACAGAGGCACAGCTTTGAGGAAAGACCTCAACTGTCCTTGTGTTTAGCCTCGAGCGACCTTTTAAATGATGCCTTTCATTTCAACCAAGTTTAGCACTAAAACACTTTGGCACTTTCTGCCTTCAAGCCCAGGGAAACAAAGCCCTCGCTTGAATTCTTCAAGCAGACAGTGGGGAGAAGCACAACTGCTCCTTCCCTCTCTCACAGTGTTTTGGCTGTACCTGTGATAGTAGCCCAGTTAGGAGCCAAGTTCAGGTCCTGTTGCTTCAGAACTCCATGTCTGGCCAGCTGGAAGAGAGAAGAGGGCTGGAAGGAGACATCTCGGGGGTCACAACCCACGTTTGCTTCATTCACAGTCACGATCAGGAAGTGCTCCTGAATGGTCCTATCCCTGAAAACGTATGTCCCAGACTCCAGGAAAACATGGGCAAACCTGGAAGGGAGAAGTAAGGAAGAAAAGGAAGGAAGATTGAGCCAAGCTTCCTTTAGCCTCCAGCTGTGCTGACAGTTAAATACATGAACACACCAAGCTGGCCTTTTCACTGCCCACTCACTCTCAAGCCCAGCCCATGACATGTGTGTATTAACCACAGCAGGCATTACCACGAGATGTTGAGGTGAGTCTCCTGGATGAGGTGGTCCAGCCTTCGGAAGGCTCCAAAATCCCAGCTTGGGTTGCTGTTATAGAGATGCTGCTTCTGATAGACAGGGTAATGGCTGGATGCACGATCTGGGAATGGTTCAGCGCAGTGTCAGCAGCAGTGATCCACTGCAGCCAGGGCAGTTGATACTGGTCTGGCAAAGAACTATGGAGCTGCATTTCTCTTATGGGGCCACGCAGGGCCAACTCCTTTGAGGTGTGCATTACTGCCCAACAACAACTTCTGCTTTCTAATAGAGGACAAGTGATATCTTTATTCTATAGAGATCCAGTCAGAAAGTGAAAAAGCACCATGTAAGTCACTAGACTGAAGCTCTGGAGGCCCCCGAAGGCAGGAGAGACAGGGAGGGGAAGGAATGTGCTCGTACATGCCGTGCTCCCAGATGTGGAGTCATTGCTCTGGAAGCAAAGAGCACAGAGACCCAACAACACTCACTGTGGGAATCAATGCTGAGCTGGAAAAGGATCGTGTCCCCTGCTTCCAGGCACACTACTGGGTTAGGAACGAGGGGCAAGGTGTGGGTATCTGTGGAGGAAGCCCTCTGGATTTGACGACCTTTCTGTAGCAACTGATGTGATGAGAAGTCTCCTGGCATGGGCAAGAGGACAAACCAGAACGAATCCTGCAGAATGAGCAGCTCTTGGAAACAAAGAACTCCTTCTTTGCATCTGTGGCCAATGACAGCTCACGAGGTCAAATTCTGCTCTCAGCCACACCACCACAAATGAGAAGCAACTGGAGTGAGGAGCCAGCAACAGACCTGCCTTTGTGTGGAGTTTCCTTCTAGCTTCTTGGAAGGCCAAAATCATTCTACAACCTGTATCTGACCCGTTCCCAGAGAGCCAGTGCAGGTCACCACTGGTCACTCCCTCAAAGAATAAGATCTCTCCCAACTTTGTAAACAGCTTGGACAATAAATTCCCTCTGTGCCAACTTGAAAGGGAATGAATGGCTTTGTCTGACTGGAACTTTGGGTCACCCTCAAGCCTTACCTGTGAGAAATGCATCCAGAACATCTGTGCTGGAGGCAATGAAACCCAGCACCCCAGTGGGACTAAACAGAACCAAATGCACCCGCTGGCTTTTCTGCACGTGTTCATCTGGGCCCAGAACGTTTGCCACTTCCTGTTAAAAGCAGATGGAACGGTTGGCACTGATCTGAGCCTGGGCTCAGAGTCTGGGTTGTGGTCAGTGTCACTTGCACCGGACTGCTCTATGGAGGGCTTGCCCCAATCATTCAGAGGCTGTCATTTCTCAGCGCTGCAACAACCCGAGCAGTGAGAGCCTCTCCTCTTTACTCGCAGCTTTCCACCCTTGTGTAACCTCACACTTACCCACACTTCTCCTCCATTCATCCTCAGCAGCAGCTCTCTATTGATGCCAAATCCCAAGGAGATCTGTGGGGCTCTCAGCAGACACAGTTGGTCACACAGCTCCTCAGCAGAGACGTACTGCTTGCAGTGACATCTGTGCAGAGCACAAAAGGTCTTGATCGCTTCTGATCCCTGTAGCATTCTGTTGTAGCAAACAGCTACAACACGCTGATGGTCAGGCTGACCCCAGTATCTTACAGTCTACACTATGTCCATGGAAACCGGGATGGAGCAAGCTCACAGACTGTCTCACCCAGCACTGTCTGCTATTCAGTGCCTGTGAAAGGCCAAAATGTAATACCCCACTCTCTAACAGGTATCTAATAGAGATCAAGTTCAGTCCTGTGGCAGTGTTATGCATCCCTCCCTAAAGTTCTGCTTGCAGTCAATGGTTGAAAGAAACAGAGTTTAACTGTAACACACCTCATTTCCATGCAGCCCATGTCAGGAGGAGATTCTGCAATACAGAAGTTCCTCCACAAAAAGGTTAGAAGTATAATTAGACAAGAACTAGCTTTCAGTTGGCATCAAACTAGTGGTTTAGTTGGCATTAAAGGTGGGGGGGGGGAATGAGGATTGATTTCCTCAACCTGAGGCGCATAGAAAAGGTCTACCTCGGAAAACGTGAGCTCTGCCCACGCTCAACGTTGTCACTCAGTGTCATTCCGGTGTCTCTGCCCATAACACCTCCCTCGGGATGCCCTGATGGGATCAGGAACAGCCACTCAGAACTCACTGCGAGGGGCTTCTGGATGGCACTTACATGCCCAGCTCTGCGTTCACCTCTCCCCCCGCGGGCCCGCAAGCAGGGGAGCAGTCGAAGTGCTTGGGAAGCACGCACTGGCGTGTGGCTGCGAGCCGGACCTCTCCTGGAGCACAGAGCTCATCCACCTGGAAGAGCAACACCCACCAGTGAGGGACACCTGTGCAGCTCCCACTGAGAGGCAGCACCCCCCAAATCCTCTTCCTCCCCCGGCAAACTGCTGACATTCAGGTAAAGGGAATCCCACGAGGGCTGATAAAGACAACTTGGAAAACGCAGAAGAGAGACCATGGTGTCCCATCCAAACTCCTCAAGCAGGGCTGATGAAGGACTCCATAGGAACAATGTGGAAGCTTTAATTCCTGCACCTGTCATTTGTCCGTGACACTGTGCTGCTCCCCCTTGCCACAGCATGGAAGAAGCATCCTTTGCCTCCATCCCTTATGGATTTGGCAAAGACAAGTGCCATTGTCCTACAAGGAACGGTCAAACAAAGCAGCTAAAGGACTTGTGTCTGTAGCAGCCCAGAGAACTGAACTCGGATTGCATGCATGCGCCTTGAGACAGGGCCTGAAGCACCGCATCACTCTCCTTCCCCTTCATATCACACAACAGCCTTGTTTGGAAGCCAAGCTTTACCTGGGGCCGGCAATCCTGATCGCTGTTGCTGTCAGGGTCCATCCTGCCTCTCTCATCATAGTAAACGTAACCTGCCTGGCAGATGCAGGAGGCATCCGAGTGCTGGAAAGCCCGGTTCAGCCCCTGGCAGGTACAGCTGGTTGCACCTTAGAGAAGAGCAGCAGTGGCACGTTGACAAACACTCCAGTCACTTGTACATTAAGCCACCAGGGTAGGGTAAGGACTCAGTCAGTCAATGCTGCCAGGCCCTGTCTTGTGCCTCAAATCCACCACAGTACCCACAGTAAGGCATTTGCCACCCACCTTCCAGTTCTCCAGCCTTTTCCCAAGCTGGATATGGTTCAGTGCCCAATTTTGGCACACCCACGCTTAATGCAAGCTCCCCAGCGCAGGGCAAAATTACTCTTGGTCAAACTCCAATGTTTTCAAAGCAATGAGAGAACAAGAATCAGTAGGGCTGCTCATCTCTTGTTTTGAAGGAGACAAATCCCCTTGGCTAAGAGAGCGTAAGAGGAAAAAAAGCTTGGGAAACGGGATTCTCCTTGTGGGTGGGACAGAGGCAGAGCAGTTGGCAGCACCAACAGCACCACGAGCATCCCAGGACCTGTGGTCCATCAGGGAACCACAAGGTGGGGAAGCACATTTCTGGACCACTTCCTTTCTGGTCTCTCAACAGAGGTGAAAGTTTCACTCACACGCAGCGACTCACCAGGCTGAGAGGAGGACGAGCTGCCGCAGGGGAAGCAGGCAGCCTGGGCAGGGAGGTGATTGAAGGTGCCAGCAGGACAGGCCTGGCAATCCTCTATGCGCTTCGCAAAGCTGCTGCTCCTGTGGGTCCCCGGGGGACAGGGCAGAGGGGCAGATGCCAGGGGAGGGCAGTAGTGGCCACTGGGACAAGGCTTCTTGTGGTAACTCTCACTGCCTGGAGACACAGACACCGCGTTGGGACTGAAGCAAGTGCCAAGAGATAGGCAGAGGCCACTTATTCCCGTTGTACATAGCCACACCTCTCTACCATAGCATCACAGACTGGTTTGGGTTGGAAAGGACCTTAAGATCATCCAGTTCCAACCCCCTGCCATGGGCACATCACACTAGACCATGTCACCCAAGGCTCTGTCCAGCTCGGCCTTGGACATTGCCCAGGATGGGGCATTTACCGTAGGTAGGTATATATAAAGGTCATAAACATTCGATTTAATTCATTGATATTTAAATGCAAATCTTCATTTCTTTGTCTTGGCTCTTTCACTGGACAAATCCAATGGCAAGAGTGAACAGACAAGATCTCCTCCATGGGAGCTCGACACACATCAGTGAACTTCACACAGGATACCAGCCAACAGGTTTTCCGTACCAGGCTGTTCCTCCCACATCCCAACCCCTCAGGCTGCAGGCAGCAGGGGCTGTCACAGACTTTGAGCCCTCAGGCTCACTCCTCTGGTAACACATTAACTCTGAACCTCTCAGCTAAGCCACAGAATTAGGGAGAACACGGTTCACAAGGGCCGGAGGGGTCATCCTCTGGGAGACAGGACATGGATATCCAAACCACTCTGGGCTTATTTCTCTTCACACATAACAACCTACCACAATAAATGCTCCACAAACTGATGTGACAGCCCACACCAGGGTTTATAACTGCGGAGGACCAGAGCTTTGCCCACATAGGACTTAAACCTAGCAGTTTAAGCTGCTATTTCTTGCCTCCTTCCTCTGTGGCAGCTCCTTTTACCTTGTGGGCATATGAAGCCTGCAGGGCAGGGCTGGCAGGGTGACGTGATGAGGGGGTCACTGCGGTAGGTGCCTGCATCACAGATCCTGCAGAACTTCTCAGGTGAATCCCTTGGACCAGGCAAGCTGAGGGCCATGTACCCTCCTTCACAAGGCAGTGGATGGGCACTGCCTGGGGGGCAGTAGTAGGGAAACACACACCTGGAATGCAAAAACAAGGAGGGAAGAAGGAAAAGTGTCTGGAAGTGTTTGGATTTCTGGATTCCATGGCCAGTGCTAACTGAGGGCAAAACTAAAAGTGGCTTTCACCCTGGTTCCAGGCTCAAGCTGATGAGTAGAAATCATAAATCACCCTACTCAGCCTTAGCAGCCACCAAACGCATGACTGCTATCTATTCCAGAGGTACCTTTGCACAGTGCACAAAGTCCATGGTTGAAGCATTAAGACGGGCTTTATCACAGGCACATTTCACAACATTCAGTCCTTGGAAAGTTAAAGCTGCCTGCATGAAACACACCAGGTACTCACAGCTGCTCAGGGCTATTGTACATTGATGATCCTTCAGGACAGTAATACCCAGCAGGGCACACGGAAGGCACGGCTGTGTGAGCAGCACAGTACAGGCCAGGCCTGCAAGGCTTTGGATCTACTGAACCTGGTGGAGAAAAGGGTAAACAGGGATTGATTCCAGCCACAAATAGCTGGAAATAAAGAAAACAGGAGCATGGTCATGTCACCTGCTGGGCACTCATAGCCAGGTTTACAAGGTACCCCCTGGGTGTTAGGCAGCCCTGTCTCTGCTGGATCTGGGCAGAAGTATCCGGGTAAGCAGGGATCACACTCTTCCAATGATCTTGCACCAGGCTGGATCCTGGAAGTGCCAGCTGGACAAAGGAAAGCATCCCCTTTACCTGGGCACCAGTATCCAGGAGGGCAGGGATAATCCTCAAACCTGGTCAGACCTGTTAGGAAGAGAAACGAGTGAAGAAAGGGCCATGAGGGGGTTTAGAGAAGGGCTCTGAGCGCTATTCCATCTCAGGGAATTCTGTAACCAGCTCCAGAGGCAGGAAAAGGCTGGTTTTCACCTGGCACTCACCTGGTAAAGGGCAGTGGTAGCCAGGAGGACACGGTTGGCAATCTGTCAGGCTCTGAGCTCCTGGGAGCTTGCGGTAGGTTTGTGGAGGGCATTTCTGAGGTGCCAGGAGACTGCTGTGCTCACTGCCATTGCCTCCGAAGCAATAGTGTCCTGACGGGCATGCATAGGCCTCTGAATCCCCTAGCAAGCAGAAAGCAGGGCTTTAAGGAGTCAACTTTGCATTGTAATTGGAACACTTTTCTTCTCTGCCCTCTCCGGGTCCTTCCTGAACTCCTGCGCAGATGCGTACAATCCACCTTCACAATCCAATCCCCTCTGACATATTTGGAGCCTGGTTGTGGTTTCAGGCTTTCCCACATTTCCCGTGTTTGCTGGAACAGCACATTGTATTAAGTGTCCAGGGCCTTCTTTCTCTGCAGTCACCAGAACTCATCACTGGAGAGCGTGCCTGCTGCAAGGACTGTTCCCCATTGCAGTATCTGGTCTTCCAGGCTTTCTCCTAGGCCAGCTTTCCAAAGTCATCACCAGACTCAAGGATACAAACTCTCCTCAAAACCAATGTCCATTCCCTCCCCTCACCGTTCATCTCCAAGTTCCTACCTGCTTTGCACCAGTGGCCTGGTGGACAGGAGAGGCAGTCTTCTCTCTCCACAGCTCCTGGCACATCTCTAATGGTATTCGCAGGACATGGTGTTGGTACCTCAGAGCCCTCCAGGCAGTAGAAACCTACAGAAATGGATGGGAAGGAGATGAAAACGAGATCTGAAAGCCCTCCAATGGCAAAAATGGCTCAGCAAGAGCCTCCTGTTGTTGTAGGATGAACGCCTACACAGCTGTGGGGATGCTGCTGTGCATTTAGAGAGCCAAAGCAACTGCACTAGCAGTCTAGCACTACGAATTCAAGGCAGCCTTTAGGTCAGGCACACCTCTTTGTTCAAAAGGCGTAAAACCAGAGGGAACCAATGAGCAATGACAACTTCACAGAAGGGATCGCAATACATTCTGCACAATAACAGATACTCTCCAGCAAGTCACTGTTCTACACTAAACATACTACTGAGATCCTCACTTACCTGCAGGACACAGCCCTGCGCACTCCTGACCCCAGTGGCACCCAGTCAGCAAGCGCCAGGAGAAGCTGTGGCCCTGGGGAGTGGACTGGGAGCTCCCAGCAAGGCAGAAGTATCCAGCAGCACATTTCCCCTCCAGCCGCCCATGCCTGGAGCAGAGAGGACAGTGAAGAGTTTTTGCAGGACCTGCTGCTAATGATTTGGTGCAGGAAGAGATGCAATGAACTTGGCAATGAAAAAGACCTTCTTTTGCTGACACGAGAGAGAAAATAGACCCATTTTTCCACTTACAGAACCATGCAGATAGCTTGAACCAGGCAGTTCTCAGTTCAAATTCCATGAACACGGGCAAAGTGCTTCAGATGCAATTGTGGATGACTTTCCACTGGGCTGGAATTCCTGCATTACTTTCATGCTTTCACAAACGCTACCTACTATCTCTTTCGGATGTATCAGACTGCTCTGAGGTGCCCCCAAAATTCACAGATCCAACACCTCTGTACCCAAAAGCTGTGTCTAAGCCTCTGTTTCTTTTCTTTGAATGAGAGAGATGTGGTAGAGAGCTGGGAGGAATCTGGCATCGACTTATCAGCACAAAACAAGATGCCAAACTGCTTAAAACGGAGGGGAAAGATGCCAGATCGAAATGGATCCTCACCTGCAGTAATGACCAGGTAAGCAAGGCAGGCATTCCTTCTCATTCCACAGACCAGTCATATTTGCAGGAGTGAAGGTGCCTTCAGGACATATGAGGGGAACCCGTGTGCCTGAAAGGGAGCCCACAGAGACAATAAAACCCCTGCTGTGCTCTGACAAGACTCTAGAACAGATGAGCTGACTCCCAGGAAGCAAGAGGCCAACTACACCATGTTTGCTCATTGCTGCTTCCCATGACCTGGCTTACAGGACAATACACATTAGGTTTGGGTCACAGTGAAGCCACAACATTGGGATCCTCGGTGTGCAAGTTCCAGTGTACCTGTAGGACAGTAGGAATGTGGGGGGCAGCGCTTGGGGTCTCCTGCCACCGGCTCCTGGCAGTAGAATCCTCTCTGGCACGGGATGCAGGCTGCAGAGCCCCTGGCTGGCTGGTACTCCCCAGCAGGGCACGGCATTGGGTGGGCTGCCCCAGAGCTGCAGAAGTGACCCTGGCAATGACAGGAGGAAGGGGATTGCCTGGAGATAGGATCCGTGCAAAGGGTGATCCCAGAACTGCGCAAGCAGCGTTCCGTGGGGATGTAATCAACAATTCCATGGCCTTTCGCCACTGTGGGAAATGAACCCTCCTGCCTAGAGCTGAGACCCACCTCTAAGTAAGCAGTACCTTAGGGCAGGGGAAAGCTGTGGGGCTGACGGAGCTGGAGTTCACTGGGCAGTAGAACCCCTCAGCACAAGGTCCTGTTGGAGAGCTCAACCCAACACCAGCACAGAAGGAGCCAGGGTAGCACGGCACACAGCTCTCTGGGGAGGCACCACCTGGGAGCAACCCAAAAGTCAAGGCCAGCAGGGAGATGAAAGCACACCCAGTGCTGCCACAGCGTTGTCAGCGCTTCTTTGGACTGATTACGCACTGTCACCGTCAGGCCTGGCTGCCTGCGGACCACAGGAGAACCCTGTGGGTGAAGCCGCACTCACCCGTGGCATTGTTCAGGGTCCCAGCGGGACAGGCAACTGGGAAATGGGTGCCCTCTGGACAATAGTGCCCACGTGGGCAGGGCCCACTGAGCGGGAATGCAGGTGTCCCACGTGGAATGGCATCAGTGGCTCCTCCTTCACAGTAGTAGCCAGCTGAACACAGACCTGCCCCGGGGGGACAGAGAGGGCGGCAGTCACCAGCCCGTGGCACGGCAGTCAGTGAGGTAGCACCTCCTCAAACCCCCACAAGAAGCTGTTCTATCACTGCTGATATCCTGGGCCACTTGCCTTCGGTTTCCCTCCTTCCCATCCATCTTTGGCCTCTATCACTTCCCTTCCTGACCTGCACTGACCCCATCTGGCATTTACCTGCTCTCCTCACTTCTCTAACTGGTTCCCCATATTCTGTTTTGTGTGGCAAGAGCTGTGACTCCCCTTTTCATGCTTTCGGCCCAGTGACACCTACTCTGTGCTTAAATGGGAAGGGAAGGATTTTGGAGGACAGTAAAGAGCAATAAAAGGGTTAAAAGCATAGAATAAGAAAGTGGAAAAACCTAAGGGGGATAAGGGAAGTGATGCAGTAACATGAAAGCAACATCCAAACCAAATGCTCAGCTCAAAGAACGAAGCTAATGACTGATAGGCACAGACAGGGGGCAGGGGGTGCCCTCCAGGAGCCTTCACTCCCTCTGCTCACTGAGATGTTTTCTGCTTCCCTGCATCCTTCAGCCCTGACCCTCCAACCCCCCCGTGGTAGGTGTCTGCTATGAACCAAACTCACCATCAGGCTCCCAGTTGGCGTCTCCTCTGCAGTACCTCCCCACTGGGCACAGCCTGCAGGCACTGGGGGCCAATGCCCCCTCCACAGTGTTCAGTGTCCCCTCGGGGCATGGCAGGGGGACAGCAGTCTGAACCGGGCAGTAGTAACCTGTACGTTGGGAGAGGGGAGTGAGGCACTGCTCAGAAGAGAAAGGAGAAGAGGTGGGCACATTGAGCTTGCTCCAAGGGCAAATACCCCACCCCCTGGAGTGAGCCAGCGCCAGGAGCTGTGCAGGCATCAGCACCTCTTCCCATTGCTGCATGCTCCTGTTGCTCACCTCTGGGGCAGCTCAGTGGCTCAACAGTGGCTGCACTGCTGCAGGCCATACCAGCAGGGCAAGGCAGGCAGGCACTAGAGCCAGGCACAGGGCTGAATGTGCCAGGCTCACAGGGCAGCTCTAGCACAGTGCCTGCAGGACAGTAGAAGCCGCTGGGACATCTGTATCCACGAATCCCATCAGAAGGGCAGGGAGCAGAGTTTCCTTCCAGGCAAACATACCTGTAGAGAGAGAATTCAGACCTGAAACAACGCACTCATAGCCCTGTTCTGAAGCAATAGATGCGGGAGGCAATATAATCAAGAACCAAGAGTCACCACAGTAGAAACGTGGAATGGCTTGGGCTGGAAGGGACCTTCAAAGCTCACCCAGTTCCAACCCCCTGCAGTGAACAGGGACACCCTCCACTAGAGCAGGTTGCATAAGAAACATCCCTTGAATATCCAGGTTATTTCCGTTCTGCTAAAACCAGTGAAATGACTTCAAAGGTTCTAAGACAAATCCGGCTATTTTGCCCTGGGAAGTGCCTGCCCGTACCCTGCATTACACGGCGAGGTCTGGGCTGGATCAGACAGTCCTGCCCCACTGCAGTAGCGTCCAGCCGGGCAGGGCTGGCACTGCCCCTCTGCCTCCAGCCCCACCATGCTGGAGAGGGAGCCAGGAGGACAGGGCACGGGATATTCTGTACCACTGGGGCAGAAGTGCCCTGCAGGACAGATGTCATTCCCAGGCAGCCCAAGGCTAGAAGATTCCACCTGCATCAATAAAACACAGAGAAGTGTTACTGAGAGACTTGGCACCATGTGCTACAGACACAGGCTCTGGAAGGGGCACAGAGGAGCAGAGTCATAATATCCCAGATTGGTTTGGGTTGAAAGGGACCTTAATGCTCATCCGGTTCCAATCCCTGCCACGGGCAGGGACACCTTCCACTGGAGCAGCTTGCTCCAAGCCCCTGTGTCTAACCTGGCCTTGAATACTGCCAGGGATGGGGCAGCCACAGCTTCTCTGGGCACCCTGTGCCAGCGCCTCACCATCCTCACAGCAACGAACTTCTGCCTTAGATCTGACCTGAACTTCCCCTGTTTCAGTTTGAACCCACCACTCCTTGTCCTATCACTGCAGTCCCTGATGAAGAGCCCCTCTCCAGCATCCTTGTGGCCCCCTTCAGACAGTGGAAGCTGCTCTGAGGTCTCCACGCAGCCTTCTCTTCGCCAGGCTGAACAGCCCCAATGTTCTCAGCCTGTCTCCATACGGGAGGTGCTCCAGTCCCTGAGCATCCTCGTGGCCTCCTCTGGACTTGCTCCAACAGCTCTATGTCCATGATGTCGAGGTCCTACAAGTCTGCTGCTACTGGAACTAAACAGACCACAGCTGGCACTGGCTGCTGAGATGTGGCTATTCCGTCCCTGTGTCATCTCCTGGAGGAGGTATTAGACAGGACACTCCAGTGTAAGCTACACAGGGGTCTGAGCAGAGTTTATCTGTGGGCAGCAACATATTTCAGCAGACGTCAAGAGCAGCAGCATGTCACTACATCTGAGGAGCCCTCAGGGGCAGCAGTAAAACGCATAAGCAACCCCATAGGGAACAGTAATACTTGGAAAACATTGCACCAGAAGCTACAGGTCCCCATGTCACTGGGTTTACTGTGCCGCTGCCTGGCACTCACTCACCCTGTGTTTGAATGGGGCTGGGCTGATGGCTCCCTTGGCACAATGATAACCTGAATAGCAAAATCCAGATGGCTGTGACAGGCCCGGTGCTGAGCAATACATGCCTGCAAGGAGCAGAAAAGCAATCTCAGTGTGAGGGCCTGCACAGAGATCAGTGGAGGAGTCAATAGCATGAAGGGAGAAGTCTTCCTCACCCTTCCCATGATTGCCCCCGGGGTGCTTGGGCCAAGACCCTGCTCACCTGCGGGGCAAGGCTCACAGTCAGACTCATTGGTGGCACCACTCCTGGGGCCAAAGGTGCCCTTTGGACATGGGTGCTCCAAACTGGAGTTGGTACCGGGCAGGCAGAAGTACCCAGCAGGACACACCTCAGGAGTATGTGCTCCAGAACCTAGGACACAAGCACAGCACCTTGCTCAGGGCATACTCCAGGAGGTGACAGGAGCTGCCTGTGGCTTTAGGAGCACAATCCCATCTAGGGAGCTGTGCAGCCCCATTCTGTGTGGTTCATCTCGTTGCATGCATGAGCAGTCACACAGTGAGAGCTTCATAACTGGTATTTTCCTGGCCATGGAGTTTCTTTCCCAAAATAGGAGAAAGATTTGGCATCAGCCTACTTGTTCACCCAACAACCCCATGGGCTTTGAAATGGGGTTTGCCTTCCATTCTTGGCAGAAACTGCTGCGCCTGCATGGCCGGTCCAACCCACACTGACTTAGCAGAACCTTAACAGAAGAAAGGCAGCATTCAGAATCCCTTTTATTGTCTGTGTCACTAATAGGAAGACTCAGCCCGTAATGACACGGAAACCCTTTTAGCACAGTACACAGCCCCCCTTCACACTCCTCACAGGAGAGCCCTGCTGGGCAGAGGTCACAGGTCCTCTCCTGTGACTGCTGCGTCCCATTCTCACAGGGTATAGGAAACGCAGATCCCACCGGGCAGTAAAAGCCCCGTGGGCACTGATGGGGGCAGCAGAAGTCTGGCCAGGGGGGCAGCTGTAGCCTGCAGAACACGGTCCTTCAGAACTGGTTTTGCCCAGCTCTGCAAGGACAAAAGCAAAGCCCTTCCTTTGCCTTTGCCAGATCAAAGACAATGGAAACCCTTAGCTCCTGAAATCCCCATCTCCTCCGTCATACACCTGTAAGACATGTCAGAAAGCGCCAATTCTCTGAAGTTCAGCCTCAGACAAAGGACATCCTTTTGTAGAGGCAAGTACGCTCTGAATTATCTGCCTGGTTGAACACAGGCTTCCAATTCAATGCTCAGCTGTGACTGATGCTCTCAGTTGTGGTTCCAGCTCTGCTACAAGCTTTGTGTTACCTCAGTCAAGTCATTTCCTTCCTGTTGCTTCAGTTCCTCACCTGAGAAAGTCAAAGCCTCTTTATCTCACAGAAGGTGATGGGTGAAGCTCTTACTGTCAGCGTGACCACAGACATTGCAGTGCTGGGTGGGGAGCACACAAACATCCTGTACAGCCAGATGGTGAGAACATCTGGGAAGCTGCAGAGACCCCGGCTGTTAGCCAGCACCAAGTGCCAATTTGCTGAACTGTTTTGTTTTCCTCAGGCCAACGACATAATAGACATCTAGAAGAGGTGGCTGAGCCAAGGGAGAAAGGTGTAATAACAAGCAAGAAGCGTTACGGGTGACCTGAGACTGCTACTGAGATCCCAACACGAGTTTTGGAAGACAAATGACTTGGGGCGTTTATATTGGTGCACATCCTGCAGGAACTGCTGCTAACCAAAGATGATGTGTGGCACTAACCGAGTTTCTTCTCCTCTACCTGCTGAGCATCAGCCTGTAAGAATAAAGCTGTAGTGGGCGTCTATCTTGGCTCACATTGTGTAACTCACCACTGCAGAAGTACCCAGCTGGGCAGGGCTGACAGTCTGCAGGCTGCCATTTCCCACTGTCAGAGTTGAAGCTTCCAGGGCTGCAAGGGACTGGGGCTTCAGAGCCTTCAGGACAGTAGAAGCCAGGGGGGCAGTGCTCCTGATCTGGCCGGGTGGCTCCAAGGTGACAGAAATACCCAGCGTAACATGTTCCTGCAAGGGAGAAAAGCTCCCGCGTTAGGTTTAAGCAAGCAGAGAACATCAAGAAATCCAATCCTGGGAGACAAGAAAGACGTCAGATGCACGCAACACACACCAGAAACACTGGCCAGGCCTTCTCCTTGGCAGAACCTCCCCGCAGGGCAGGGCATGCAGGCGTTACCATAAACCATCCCAGCCTGAGGCAGAAAGGTGCCAGCGGGACACGGCTCTGGCTTGCTGCTGCCTGGTGGGCAGTAATGTCCTGCTGGGCAAAGGCTGCCTGCCTCATCATGGACTGGATTGGGGACTCGGGCCTCTGAAGTGCAGTAATACCCAGGCAAACAAGGACCACTTGGGGACGAGAGTCCTAAAGACAAGGAGCATAAAACATAAGCCAGTGGCATGATGTAAATCACAGCTTCTGGACTAAACAACCCAGCCAAGCCTTGTCAGCACAATGACTGCAGAGTCTGCTGGCCCCTTAGAAACCTCAATCCGGGGTCTCCATATTCACTTACCAGGTAGCTAAAGGCCTAAAGAGCTTTCTAGACCATCTTCATAGATGGGCTGCTTGGTCTATCCACTAAGAGACAATCAAAAACCAACGAGTCCTAGAACCCAAACTGCTTGGTTTGTGGGTTCACCACCTTTGCTTAACCAGACGCACCTTAATCTGCCTCTTTCATTCAATTTACAAGAGGCTGTACAAAGCTTGGACATGATCACAAAGAATCTCTACTCAAGGGGTCCCACGGTTCACTGCAAATGCTACTTCAAAGTCACATAAACTGCGTACAGAAGAGCACCCACTGGAGAAACTTTCTGGCTCTGCTCCACACAAACCAGCCTAGGATTCTATTTAATCCATAGGTGATTCCTACCTGCACTGGCACAAAACATGCCTCCAGGACAAGGCTTGCATTTCCTGGGATTTTCCAGCCCAGTTTGGTTGCTGTAGGTGCCCTCTGGGCACGGGTATTGATTGGCAGCTTTTGTTCCTGGCAGGCAGTAGTATCCTGCTGCGCATTCGACTGCTCTGACCACACCATGTGGGAAGTTCTCCTGGAGATCACCTGGATGGGCTTCTAGGGCACAGAACCTGCCCAGAAAAGCCAATGTCTGGCCTCAGGCCACGCTCTTCCCTCTGCCCTGCCAGAGGCCAAGAAACTTGTGCACAACAGTGACAGTCGAAGGCTCCACAATGAAAGGAGAGTCAATTACACGGAAGGAAGCAAATGGAGAACTAAGGTTCAACCTGTCAGGAGCTTTTTGTCCACCCCAGCAGACAGAGCTCCCAGGATGGGTTTTCTACGGTTCGCAGATTGTGGTACAGAAAAATGACACAATAAAGGGAAAGGTGGTAAGATAACAGAAACAGGAAAACCAGCCCTGTGTATCAAAGGATACAACACACAGAGCAGTCCAAGGCAGAGGGAAATGCACGTGCTAATTCCTAAGGAAAGCATCAAGAGGAAGGAGAGAATCCTCTTTACTTACATTCCTGCCGGGCATGTTTCACATTGGCTTTTCCCAGCCTGATCCTGGTATTTTCCAGAGGGACAGGGTATGGGCTCTGGGCTGCCAGTGGGGCAATAGTGACCCACAGGACACAAATAGACTAGGAACAAAGAAAGAAACACACTTCTAATGTCACTGCTCTGCTTCTGTGCTGAACAGCTGTATAGTGCCGTGAGAGGAAGCATCACCACACACCTAGAACTGGAAGATTGAATATGACATAAAACCTTTATAAAGCTATTCTGCACTGCCACATGGTTCAAAAATTTCCTCTTCAGAGCCCCGCGGATGTTTTTAATCCATCAGAATTCCAGTTACGCTTATGCTTATCTCACTGTTATGAAAGGGAGAACAGACAACTGCTTATATGTTTTCTTGCTCTTTCTAACAAAGGTGAAAATATCCCATGGAATAAACTCCTCTTGGGATACTGTTTTCCGCTTGGCTTTTGCCTTGGTAAGATCTCCCATTTTTCCTACTATATTTACACACAGTTTACACTCCACTAAACCTGTGTTGCAATCATGTTTTAATCTAAAGAACTAGCCATTTCTAAACGTGACTTGAAAGTGTAACTAAGGTCAGGTTTTAAGCACTGCGACTCCTGTAGGTAAAGAACGACCCAAAGATTTCCTACCTGAATGCTGGGCTGACACAGAGCCCTCTGGGCAAAACCACCCTTCTTTACACAAGCCCTCTGGGGAGCTCAGGCCATGCTGAGAGCAGAACCACCCTGGGGAGCAGGCCTGGCAATCCTGCGCTGACTTGCCCCCACCATGAGCCAAAAAGGAGCCTGGAAAGAAAAAGCCATCAAAAGCACATCCTCGTGTCATCCTAGACTAAAGGAGAGAAGCAGGAGCTGCTCACACAGTAACTAACTACACCAGCCCCGGAAACCTCTTGCAGAAGATGCCAAGAGGATGCTGGCAAGGGAGGAATCCAAAGGGAGTACAGTCCTTTCAGAGAGTAGATGACAGGGCTGGTCCTGAGTGCTGGCTGGGCTGAATTCCTCTTTATTTCTGGTCTGGACTGAGCAGCGCAGCCACTTGTTTAATGTAACAGGAAAGAAACAAACATTCCACAGTCTTTCTCCTTCAACTTAATCATCTGTCCCATGAATGGTGATGTTAAAGGACAGCTCTTGATGCGCAGGGAGGGTGGCAGTGGTGTGCTGGGCTGTGTGACCTCTCCTTCAGCATCATGTAGGCCACAGGCTGAGGCTCCTGGGGCAGTTTTGCAACTACTTTCTGAGCGCACATCTAGGACTGCTGTTCCCAATACAACGGCACTGGAATAGAGGCTGAGCTTTGTGCTGACAGCAGCTGTCCCTTGGGGAAATAAAGGGGCTGCAGGACAATGGTACAGCCTCAGGCTCAGCAGTGCACTGGGAAGAGAAATGGTCTCATGCAGCAGCTGCCATCAAACCTACCTGGAGGACAAGGAGATGGAGAAGAACTCCCCACAGGACAGAAGTGGCCTTGAGGACAAATGTTCCCTCCTGCTCCACCCATGGGGTTTGGGAGCTTTGAGCCCCCTGTGCAGTAGAAGCCAGCCTCACAGGGACCTGATGGAGCCGAGAGCTCTGCTCTTGCACAGTATGAACCTGATGCAGGGGCAGAAGCAAGGCTGTAGTCTAAGAGAGCTCAGAACCGGTCCCAGCACAAGACTGGGACTGCCTACGGCTCTTGGCAAAAGGGAGAACAGCACACATGGGCAAAATCCCATTTTTGCAGGAAGCAAAAAGACTTCTCCTACCTGGGGTGCAGGGAAGAGGAAGAAAGGACCCAGCAGGACAAAAGGTTCCTGCTTGGCACAAACCAAGAGACCCAGAAGCTGGAGCTGCCATGCCTGCTAATAGAAAAGACATAGACTGAGTTGAAACAGAAGAATTGAGAGTCCTTAAACAGCTCAGGAAAACAGAACTAGAGCACTGAACGAAGGAAAGGAAACAGGAAAGTAACCCACCCTGAACTGGCTGGACCCTGCAGGTGACTCTGTAATGCCACCTTCCCAGTAATAACAGCCATCATGCTCTACCATTCCCCTTTGTACCAGAATGATTGCCAAGAAACACTGGTTTGCTTGATGTGGATCCAGGGGGACAAAACCATCCAGGCATGCACAGTCCATCTGGTCTTGTTAGGCCTGGCTTGGAACAGACCCTTCCAGGAGGACACAGCTGGCACTTGGAAGTATCCCAGATATTTAAAGCTTCGCTGTAGGTTCCAGGGGGACAGGGATACTGCGTGGCAAATTCTGTATTCCTGGGGCAATAGTGACCTAGGAAAGAAGAGAGAGGTTTCATAAAGGCTAACACGTGCTGAAGAATCACCAACCTAGACACAGCATTCTCTTCATCTGAGAAGGACTGATCCCAAGCTTCTCAATTTTAAAGTATATCACAAAGGTCAAAGCCGATGCTCTATTTATCATTTCCTTCTTCAGACAGGAGCTGAAGCCCAAAGAGCTTAAGTGCTTTGACCAAAGACATTGATCTGCCCATCTGCTGCATCATGCAACCAAGTCCAAGGACAAACCCACTCCAAATAGCTGTCGGGGCATCTGCTAATCCCAGATTATCCGATCCCAAACTGTCCCAGGATGAACAGCCAGACCCACCTGCAGGGCAGTCTGTGTAGTTTGTGGAAGCAGACGTGCAGTAAAAGCCTTCTGGGCAATCCAAACACTGTGCCATGCTCCAGGATGGGCTGTAACTCCCCGCAGGGCACGGCTGGGCTCTGCTGCTCCCCACCGCACAGTAATGTCCCGGTGGACATGGTCCTCCTCTGACCGTTGTCTTGCAAGAAGAACGCCCCAGTTACAAGTCTACCAGCTCAGGGGTGGCCCTTGCAAAGTGATTTAGGTCAGATTCTAATGCTGATGAGAACGAGACATGGGGTATGAAATCCTGTGCTCATCCCTCGGGCTGCACGCCTATTCCTTTTCCAAAAGGAGGGATCAGAATTGTGCCCATAACAAATCTTGCTGGGATGGCCACTTGGAAGACGGCACCACCCTTTCATCATTCCTAGACTGCAGAGACCTGGGACATAACCCAGTGTTTGCTGAGTTACCACCTTTAAAGATTCTCATTGAATTTTGCCTAGGAGGAGGGCTGACAGATGCAGTGTTCTCATCAAACTCATGCACTCCTAACCTCTGGAATTCCAATCTGATACAGCATTCCACTCTGCTTTGCAGCACCAGTATGCAAACACAGAGTTCTTTTTGGTCAGCTCTTAGATGTAAAAGCTGAAAGAAGGCGAACTGCCCTTTTGCTATCAAGAAACCAGATGCACCGATGCACTCAATACACAACGTAATGTAGTTAAGGGACAGCTCAATCAGGGGCAGAAAAACTAAGGTGACTTTATGGTCTTCAGTTCCACAGATACATTTTACACTATTCACAGTACAAGCACAGCTTACCCTGGGAGGCTTAGGAGAAACGGCTCCTCCACTGCAGTAAAACCCAGCCTCGCATAATCCAGTTGGAGAAACAAGTCCAGCGCCATCACAGAAATATCCTGAAATGAAGAGGGACCACAAAAGGACCAGAATGATATTGGTCACACGAGACGGACAAGCAGCAAGTATGTAATGAGGAAATAATCACTGAAGCATCACGTTTGGTGGCACCGACATCTATTCTCCTGAAGATGCTGTCACTGAGAATAGCTGCAAGTACAGAGCTTACATGCCTGAACAAACAGCACTCCTTGTATCATCTACAAGCGGTTGGAACGGGATGATCTTCAGGTCCTTTCCAACCCAAACCATTCTGTGATTCTATGGCTTTATGATCTTCAAGTACAAACCCACCTAGAGAAAAGGTGGAAAGGGAAGCTCGCAGTCCCTCTATGGGGTCCCTCTATGCTCCACCCTGCATCTCTCTTCAAGAAAGCATTTGCTCGTGATTGCCTGCTCTGGAACCACAAAGTGTCTCAGGAGCCCTTGAAATGCTGGCACTTGGCTAGAATCTCTTCTTTTGATATTGTACCTGCATCACATAGGAGACAGTGCTCGATCCCAGTATTCCCAGTTGAGTTGCTATAATAACCAGGAGGACATGGCTGTGGAAAGGCAGACCCCATAGGACAGTAAGTCCCCTTTGGGCATGCGTTCCCCAGAAGACCATCTGTAGGTGTTGGAATAGAAACACCTCCTCTGCAGTAGAACCCAGCCAGACAAGGTCCTGTAACATGGGACTGCCCCACAAGTGCACAGTAGTGCCCTGAGAAAGCAATGCAATGCCATTAGTAGGGGCAGGAAAACACCCCAGGTACTCCAGAGAGCAAGCTACACAAGTCACCCCTGAAGCTCCAGAACATCCCCAATTTTCATGCATTCTCCTATCATATTGACATGTCCTTATTTGCTGCTTGCCTGGGTCACAGGGGGTGCAGTGAGACTTCAGGCTGCTTCCGGCTTGGGGGTTGTAAGTCCCCTTTGGACACGGGAACTGAGTGGCAGAAGCAGTACTTGGAGGGCAGTAGTAGCCAGCTGGACACTCATTCTCCATAAAGGAAGAGGAATTTGGGGGGCAGAAGAACCTAGTGCAAAGAGACATGAAAAAAAGAGAAGAAATAAGACATTTTCTAGCAACATTCTATCCACAACTACCTGAATAACAGCTTAGTGGTGGGACTAGCTAGTCTAATGTGGGGTATTGACCACAAGAGACCTACTTATGCGTATTTTACTACATTTTGAGTTGTTTCCTCCTCTGCCAAATTGATGGCATAATTGCAAAAGCCACAGAGACATAATTTCCTTAACTTGAGTCACAACACATCCAGGCTGTGATTCATCAACTTGTAAAAGTTAATCAAGGTCAAATCCAGGCAGTAATTGGAGATGAATCCCCACAGGAAAAAGTCAGACTCAGCATCAGGTGATACCCAAGATCCTCTTCCCCCTCAACAGGCTTGTTGCCAAGGGAACAGTCTCTTACTTTAGACATGGAAAAGGTTTATGGTGCTAGTGGTTTCCTTGCTCCAAATAACTTTCTGATCTAAATTCCAGTGTAGTTGTACCGGGATTTAGGACTTTGCCTGGTCCCACAATCAACTGTAGTGTGGTTCCTCACAGAGACAAGTGCTTTTCAGTGGTCAAAGAACTCATCTTCCTACCACACACCTCTCCATCATGACTGGGCAAACAATTATTTCTCATAGTCCCTTACTCACACCTAAAATGTGCGAGTAAGGGACTCACACATGTAGGGGACTCAGTGTCTCACCCTTACCCTTTAGGACAGGGGAGGCAGCTGCCTTGCCTTGGTGAAGGGTTATAGGACCCTGCTGGACAAGCAAAAGGAAGAGCTGTGCCCTTGGGACAGAAATACCCTGGAAAAGAAAGAAGAGAGCAGAATCAGCGGCCTTTGGAACATCAAAGACTAGCCAGACATTTAAGCAGCACATTAACTCACCTTGGGGACACGGCTGTGACTTCTCACCAGAGGCACAGTATTCCCCCTCTGGGCAAGCATGGCACACCTCTCCATGGGTGTGTGGCACGTAGGAGCCAGGGGGGCATGGAGCTGGACTGCTGGATCCGAGAGGACAGAAGTGATTGATTGGACACGGAGCTCCTGAGAGGCCATCAGTGGGAGCTGAGGACTGGGCCCCAGAGATGCAGTAGTACCTGCAGCCAGGAAAACATCCTTCATTTCCACTAGGCTAAGAAGAGCCCTTGTAGACCTCCTCTTCTTACAACACAGCATGTAAATGTGTGTGCTCTTCTACTCACCCCGGGCTGCAGGGTCCTGAGGGGGCTCTCTGCCCTGAGCTATTGCAGTAATATCCCCCAGGGCAAGGCTGGCACTCCTGCAAGCTCCTGCTGCCTTCACCACCAGCCCACGTGCCAGGAGGGCACTGCAATGGAAGTGGGGCACCTGGCAAAATACATTGCACTGGAGTGAGGAAATACCACCTCATGCTTGCTGTGATTGATGAACAGCTCTGCTTTAGCAAAGCACTCTACCTTCAGGACAATAATGACCAGGAGGACAAGGCAGTCCTGATTCTCCATCTTGGGGGGTCCTTATTCGGGCACCACTTTTGCACCAAAACCCCTCAGCACAATCTCCTAGAAAACAGAATAACTGATACAAGATACACGAATCTATTAAAAGTTACCAGGAAGTTCTTGACAAGCAAATGGGATGGTTCACCCAAGCCGAGATCAGCACCCTAGAGTCCTAGCAGCAGTCCATCAGCCCCTGCCATGACTCTAACAACACTGCATATACTCAGGAGAGCAGCAATATACCTGTTGGGGCAGCAAGCCCAGAGAATTCACAGTATTTTCCTGGTGGGCACATCTGGCATTCTGTGATTGCTTTCAGGTTTTGACTTGGTCCGAAGGTTCCTGCAGGGCAGCTGTACTGAGTGCTGCTGCTTGTTCCTGCTGGGCAGTAAAACCCTCGTGGGCATGGGTAAAGGGTAAAATCAATAACTGGCCCCTGCTGGTTGTCACAGTAATAGCCTGCAGAGGAAAGACAGCTACATTAGGAGATAGTTACTAGGAGACAGTAGCTATTGAGGTGCTGCTCATTAGCAAAGAACAGGTTCTCCCAGGCACACACACCTGAATTGCTTTAAGCTCTAGTGGCCTTTTCACATAAAGCCAGAACCTGCTCTTCTCCAAGCCAAGAGAGGGAAACCACCAAGACAGGCAGCAAGTCTCTAAACTTGCACCCATAGGAAGGCTCAGGAGTCAACAGTAAGCAGCCGTCTCTTGTATGATGCATGGAATACCAATTGGATACTGTGAAAACAGAACTCCTGTTTTCTGGATGCCTGCCCAGCCTACAGCACCTTCTTGACTTCTGGCAGATCTCCCAGCAGGGGAATGGCTTTTCCTCTCTAAACCACTGACTCACGCATTCATTTGAACCTGTCCAGTACACACAAACACACTTTCCTTTGAGCACGTGCCCAGAGGCTCTCAATCTGTTTATCCATGACTCACCTTCCCAGCACTCTCCGGTCGGAGCAGCGAGGCCAGGTTCCTCACAATAGAAGCCAGAGGGGCAAGGCTGGCACTCAGAAAGCATTCTCCTCCCCTGGAGGCTGGAAAAGGTGCCAGCAGGGCAGAGCTTGGGTACTGCTGATGCTGCAGCTGCGAGAACAGAAGCAAGACAGAGAGAAACGAGCAGTGAAAGATGAAGGAGGTTGTTGCTGCGTTCAGGGCTTGGATGAATGTGCAGCAGCATGGAAACAGGATCAGGGAAGCCACGTTTTTCATGCAGAGCTCAAACAGCGCTGCACGGGAGAGGACTGACATTAGCAGCTTCATTTAACAAGGGAAAACGAGGTGCAGCTGATTGCAATCCAAAGATGGAGGAGTTTAGGTGTTGAGACAAATCTATCCCTCCACACTTCCAAAGAACAGGCCTGGGGGGGAGCCAGGGGAAGTATCAGAGTCTTCAGGCCCTAGCAAGTTGGCCACTACCCTTCCAAAATGACCCCCAGTGTTTCAGATGTGGCATGCCAGGAAATTTTCTGTATTTCAGACATTATGTGACATGAAATTTTTAGTCCTTATGGATGCTGGATACGTACTGCAGTAAGTGCCCCCAGGGCAGATATTCCCAGTCACACCATCTGTTGGGTTAGGGATTGTTGCTCCAGCTTTACAGTAAAAACCAGTGGTACATTCCCCACTGGGCACAGACAGACCTGGAAGACAGAGGGGATAATGGCACTCAAAGCACTAAGATAAAGGAAGGAAAGCAGGAAAAACAACCACTCGGTGCATCCCCCTGGAAGACACCAAAAGCATCCCACAAGCACCACCACAGCTCTACAGAAATACCAGGATAAAATCAGCTCCTGTTTAACCCATGGAAGGAATACAGAAAGCACAGAAAAGGAGCAAGAGAAAATGAAGCAGCGTTTTGTCTGTATCCCAGCATCTGCAGGCTCCGCAGGTGCACAGAATACAGGGAATTCTGACAGGAGACCCTGATACTCCATGTCTATGAACCTATAGCAACCTGCGTTCCCACTGGTCCTCTAAGATGCCCATGGAGGCAGGGACTCATTTGAAGACACACAGCAAATTCTGGGCAACACCAGGTTTCCTACCCAGAAACAAAACTAGCTTTAGGGTCCTCTAATGAGTTCTGAAATAACAAACGTTTCCCTGCCCACACAATGCCATTCTTTTAACTCCCCTCAAACCAGATCACTCCTGCTCTCCAAACACACAGACCTGAGGCATTGCAGTAAAACCCTGGAGGACAAGGAAGTGGCTCTGGGCTTCCTTTGGGGCAATAGAAACCAGCTGTGCACTTCCCTCCAGTGGCAGTGGCTGGACAGAGGCAGTTGGCATTGGTGTAGTTATCCAGATCAAAAGGCCGTGAGGTCCAAGCAGCTGAGATGCAAAACCAACCTGAGAACAAAAAACATGACCGGGAAGCTGTAGCAACGACAGAGCCCCAGGAATTCTCATGAATAACCCATCCCGGATGGGTTTGCTGCAGGACGCAAGCATCAGCCTCCCAAAACTATGCTGTCCCCAAGTGCTGGGCAACGCAAGAGCCGCAGAGATCCAGTCTCACCTGCATCACACATGCCTGAGGCAGATGTCAAGTTCTCCTTCCCACAGTAGTGCCCAGGAGGACAGGGCAAGCAGCTATCCAAGCTCTGAGTCATGGGATCAGGGTTATAGTAGCCCCGCGGACAGGGGAACTCAGTAGCAAACCTGGTTCCTTTGGAATAAAAAGAGCAAATAGCTTTTATGGACTGTAAGTACTATCTTGGCTACCAATCCTGCTGTATCACTTCATGCGGCATCCTACGTTTCGGGGTCATCTTTGCCAGTTTATGGCACTGCTGACCTTCATGGCCAAGCAGAAAGTGCTGTTTGGTTTCCCTTTAATGCTCAAACAACAGCCATATCTGTGGTTTCCGGGTTGGGGTTTCTTTCTGTGAAGAACCAGACTGACACTTGAAACTTCGGTCCACAGAGACAATTTCTTGGCCCATGGGCTGCCTTGTCCTCTGGACCCGTCTCACCTTTAGGGCAGTAAAAGCCAGCTGGGCAAGGGTTTGCACTGTAGCTGGTGGTGTTTTCTGGGCAGTAGTAGCCTGCAGCACAAGGGAAGCATGCAGCTTGTCTGGTGAGGTTGTTGTAAGTCCCTGCAAGGCAGGGCAAGGGAAAGCTGCTTCCTTCTGGGCAGAAGTGGCTCACAGGACAATGACCTCCTTTCTCCCACGTACCTAGAGCATAGAAAGCACAAAAACATGGCCCACAAAGGGAGCTGCTGAGGGAGGGACAATGCTAACAAAGGTCCACCGAGAAAGATAGAATCATAGAATAGTTAGGGCTGGAAAGGACCTTAAGGTCATCCAGTTCCAACCCCCCTGCCATGGGCAGGGACACCTCCCACTAAACCATGGCACCCAAGGCTATGTCCAATCCAGCCTTGAACACCGCCAGCGATGGAGCATTCACAGCTTCCCTGGGCAACCCTTGTTGTCTTCTCTGGGATCCCAGAAGACAGATCAACACAGTAACTAGAATGACCACAGTATCCCAGCTTTGGAATTGTTTAATGCTGTGTTACCATGTCTCTTCCCTCCTTGCTTCACAGGTGAAGCCACAACAAATCATATTTAACAGATCAGCTTTCTAAATGCTCTGCTTCGCATCTACCAGGAATTCTGGAGAACATGGAATTGGCTATAAGAGATTTGTGACTCTTCCCTGGGAATTCTTATTTCTGAGACGCAATAAAATGACAAGGAGCAATCAGGCTACGTCCATTACAATCACAACAGGAACTGCCTAGGGCCAAACCCCCTAAAATCATTGGACACACACACAGATGAAGACACCAATGTTCACTCAGGGCAGCTCACCATGTGGTGATGGTGAGGAAGCTCCACTCAGGCAGTAGTAGCCAGCTAAGCAAGGTCCTGAGGGTGCTGTGAGGCCAGCAGAGCTGCAGTAATAGCCAGATGGACACAGTGTGCAGCTGGAGTCCTGCCTGTTGTAGAGCCTGGTGAGGGACACAAGCAGGCTTTCTGTTGGCAGGAGCACAAGTTCAGCAGTAGACTACTGATACCTACAGCTCTGGACAAGTGAAAGCACCCATGAGGCTTTTATGATCAATGCAAATATGTGTATAATAAGCCTTGCTGAGTTGTACTTCGCTGTTTAAAGGACTAAGGGAGAAACCAAAAAGAAAAGGATAACACCAGCGAGCATCAGCAGAACCAAGACTAGTTACCTGTCAGAGTAAGTGCCCACAGGGCATTGCTGGGGTATGCTTGTGCCAGCTGGGCAGAAGTGGCCAGGGGGGCATGGACCACCAGTGCTCGTGTTTGTGGCTCCATTAGGGTCTGGGACACTTGCTCCTACATCAGGAAGGGAAACCAAAGGTGTCCTGAATGACATGGGTGGCTATTCCTGCCTAAAGAAACATTTCCACAGCTGAAAGAAGAGAGCAGCTGATTGTTACTTAGGCCAATCTATAGTGGAATGGAATAACTAACACCAAGTACCAGGGAGAAATGGAGCCATTTGGACGGCTTAGTCCACCACAGACCTACTCCTCTAAAAGCTGAGATGTCAGGGAGAAGGAGACAATGATCACACATGATACAATTGCATGTAAACCCCTATATAGCTTTAACTATAGCTCACAAAATTCCTCCCTGGCATGTATCATCACTCTCCAGTGTATAGCCAGGAAAACATACCCAGAAGAGAATAAACTCATCTGAGTTCCCACTGCTGCAACTAGGACTAAAAATGACCCCAAATGCCACCTTCCATGCTAAACCCAGTCATCTGTTTGCTGAAGGGCCAGTATGTACAGAAGCTATTTAAGTTCTATGGGAACAGTAAGAGCGTCTACAGAACCTGCCATCCACATGGCAAAGCACGGATCTGAATGCTGATCACAGCAGAGCCGACTGCCTTCTGTGCTTGACCTGAAAGAGATCCCAAAGAAGGGATGAGCTGCCCAAACCAGTCGCAACCAGAGAGCCAGGCCTCTGGGAAATTCGTGTTTGTGTGGGTTTCAGCTCTCACCTCAGACTTTTCTAATAATTCCAAGCACAGAAGAAGTTAGAAGTAAAGTAAATGTCAGGATCCTCATGAAATCACCCAAACTCAGGACCTGTGGCTCCATGAGAGGTATCGAGCACTAAACCTCAGCAGCACGGTTACAGCATGCAGCACAGAGAACATTCAGTGCTGCTGAATATGGTGCAGGGGGACTGAACGACGTTGCCACCATCTTCCTATCTGTAGTCCTTTCTCCCTACAAATCCAAGCCCTTATTCTATGCAAACACCAGCTGCAAGCTGCCAGGAAACTTGCTCACAACAGTCAAATCCCTATGGGAATGACTTTCTTGAGTTTACTTCTTGTAGTTTTCCCCCAAGTCCTTCAAGCAGGCTCAGAAAGCAGGTACCTAACTAGAGAAACTTATGATGGGACTGATGATAACCTCATCACATTGCTTTATTCCTCAGGACCATCCTGGCACTGTTTGCAATAAAAACCTGGGAGAGATTGCATAGAGAATGTACAAAACAGGATTCCTAAAGGGAATTCCTTTTCACTTCTCTTTTTGCCCTGTGAGCTCTAAATTCAATACCTGCTGTGCAGAAGAATCCTGGCCAACACGGACCACTTGGAGAGGATAATCCCCATTCTCCACAGAACATCCCTGGAAGACCACAGAGGGAAAATAGCATCAAGTATGGGTAAACAGGGAGAAAAGCCAGGAGAGCTGCTGCGCTGCATACACTCATTGGGAGGCAGAAGGAAGGACTGAGAGAGCCAGTCCCTCAGCATCAGCACAACACGGACAGAACCACATCCCAACCCAGATCATGCCCCTCTGGGAAACCCTGAGTGTAACCCAACCTTCTGCAGAGCCTCAGGGAAACCTGTGGCTCACTGGGGACACTGTCAGTGGGATAAGGAACCTCCTGGACTGTGTTTTGACGTTTGCATTCCCTAGAGGTGAAACACGCATCAGTGGCTTAGGAAAAGGGATACGCAGAGATATCACCCTCTTAGACACTGCTCTACACTGACAGAGTGATTTCCTCACCTGCAGGGCAGTGCTGACAGCTCTCAGCCTGGCTGAGTCCATAGTAGGGGTTGTAGGTCCCAGGGGGACAGGGATAAAAGCTGATTCCAGTGTTCTGAGGGCAATAGAAGCCAGGAGGACAGCGGCGGCGCAGTCCATTTGAGCAGTGGAAGCCAGCAGGGCAAGGGAAGCATTTGTCTTGACCTGTAAAGGAAAGAGAGGAATTAAAAGGATCCATGTAACAAAGTGGAATTGAAACACCATGTACACAACTTCCCTCTGCCTTAGGAAGCAGGAATGGAAATGAAGTTATTCTGTAAGCCCTCCTGCTATAACTGCCCTTCAAGCACAAACCAGGAGGGTCTGATTCAGCTTCTTAGCTCCACCAGCCCTGGAGTGCCAGTAACCTGCACATCTCACCATAGGCAGAAAAGCAAAGCCAGGGAACCGCTTACCAGCTATCTGTGCACCTACTGCTCCAATCCTCACACATGAGCTGTCTGCCAGGGTGAAATACATTCCCCATGTGACATGAGGAAAAAACCAACACCACCACCCCCCCCCCTTCTTTACTCCCCCCCATACTGAATGCTGCTAATGGCCAGCAGCTCTCAGGAGGTCCTTGGATGCAGACAAGTAACACAATTGGTGTTGTCTACATCCCCCAGGGCACAGGCAAGTTGCAAAGCTCCAGTTCCTGACCTGTTGCGTTACTGTATTCCCCACTGGGGCAGGGAGAAGGGGCTGCTGAACCTGCAGGGCAGAAATGTCCTCGAGGACAGAGATCTCCAGTGATCCCATCCTCTGGCTTTGCAGTCTTTGTCCTTCCTGTGCAGTAATAGCCTTAAAGCAGAACACATTTGAGTCCTGTCTCTGATCCAGGACGAAGTGAATTTTCAAGAAGCTAAAGGAGTTCTGCCTCTGTCTCACCTCGTGCACAAAGTCCCTCAGGAGCAGCTTGGCCAGACGTGTTGCAGAAAAACCCAGGGGCACAAGGCAGGCACCAAGTGGCGTCCTGGGCTCCTCTCTGTGCATTCCAGGTGCCAGCAGGACACGGCATCTCTTTTGGGTGGGTTGTGCCAGCAGGGCAATAATGTCCTTGTGGGCAGAGATCTCCAGCTGGCAGCCCCATCTGAAGCAAGGAAAATTACCTTAATGTGGTTTATAAAAGCTTTTGTCATGCCAAAAGGCGTGAAGCAATGTGAGATATTCAGTACTCACGGGTGAGGCGGTGCTGGAACCTTGAAGGCAGTAATACCCTGGCTGACAATGTCCTTCTGGCTCAGTCAGAGCAGCCCTGCTGCAGTACATGCCTGCTGGGCAGGGCTTGCAAGAACCTGCCCTGACTACACCGCTGTAGGTTCCCTGCACAGAGAGAACCAGTGAATGTCCTCTGCCAAGTGGCTGGGAGCCTCCTGAAGATCACTGCTTGAAACCCAAGTTCACATTTGACTCTTACCACTGGACACGGGAGAGGGAAGGAACTTCCAGCCAAGCAAAAATGGCCTTTGGGACAGTCCTGGGGTGCAGCCAGGCCTGGCTCACTGCAGAATGTACCCTCTGGACAGTCCCTACAAAGAGCCTGAGCACGAGCCTAAAGAGGGCACACAGAAAGCACTTGGCAGATGTGGGGTATTGCTGCTTGCCACGGGAATCAGTGAACCCTGCACACTCTCCCAACTCCCTATGACAGAATAAGCACCCTGAAGCAAATGAACTGCAGTCCAAATGCAACAGATCTGTGGGATCTGAAGAGTACCTTCCACCACTAAAGCAGTGGCAAGCACAGCCCTGATCTAACAGAGCCGTATTAGCATGCACAGGCACATGCTAACTCACCCGTGCTAGGCTGAAGCCTCCTCAGCCACTTCTACATTATCACTACGCAAGAAAACTAAAGAGAAACTGCCAAATGAGCTATAGACAACAGTGCTGGACTGATGCACCTAATGTTCTGACCCAAACCTTTTCAGTTCTGCACAGGGCTCTTCTGTTGCAGGGTAAAAGCAAAGGAGGTGGTGATTACTCAACGCAGGAGAAAACCCAAGTCCACTTTTCTTAAGCTGACCACTCACAACCACCTCCTGAGTTTCTATTCCCACCGTGGAGAGCTTCCCAGGGCTCTGACGCCCCCCCCCCCAGGTACATTACACAGTGTGTACTAACAGACTTACAGGCTGGAAGCTGCCAAGAGGACATGGCTCTGGCTTGAAAGCTCCTGGTAAGGAATAATGCCCTTCCATCACCACTTGCTGAAGAGCACTTTTGGCACCTCCTGTGCAAAAGTAGCCAGCTTCACAGGGTCCTGAGGGAGCTTGGTTATTTGTCCCATCACAATAGAGGCTATGTGGGGAAAACCAGACACCTTGGGTATAAGAGTTCCATTTGTCACTGGATAACACAGTCTCGGTACAAAAATATCCCTGCTGTCTACCTGGAATCTTGGAGACCTGTTTCTTGTTTGCTTACAGGCCTTGAAAAGGAGTTACAGAGGATACGTGTCACTTCTCACACGTTTTTTAAGGACCATAACCTCTCAGATTCAGTAGCTGCATCCTGGGAAGAATCCTCCCCTCTACAAGCAGGGAGCAGCATCTGCATCTACTTCTGACTAAAGCCATACAAACACGCAAATGCTGGTTTGCTTCAAACCTGCTCTGCAACTCTGGGCTAAAAATACTTAAGAAAGCCCCTCTGATGACATTCCCTCCAGCTTCTGCATGAAACAGGAATTGCAGAGCAGTCTCCGGCTCAGTTTTCCTGCCTGCCTCTCCTGGGAAAACAGAGTGAAGTAGAAAAATAGAGGCATAGTTCTTTGAATTGGGATTCTCTCAGTGCTTTGGACTGCACCTCATGGAGATCTGCAACACCTGAAAGTCACCGTCCCTCACTGGCCTTGAGCTGCACATACTCAATGCACACTCATGGAGAGGGGAAAGCCACCACAATCCATTCCTTTGCCTTCAGAATCACAGGTATCATTTTGGTGTCATTAAAAGGAATGCAACAGGGTGGTGAATTATACTATCTCCTAATACAGCATTAGTATAGGGAGGATGTTTAAGCAGGAGCTGCTGGGTGAAGCCATGCCGCACCACTGATAGGAGCCTTGACACAGCGAGTGAGCAGTAGAAGCTGGGGGACAGCTCAGCCGATTTAAATCCCTTGTTGTAAATCTGCTGACACATGGAGAACTCAGGCAGCACATGGGAACAGAGCCACGGAGCAGAGGGAGCTGCTCTGTAAGGTAAGGATGGGCTGCTGGAGCAACTAAGCTGAAGGCTGAACAATCCCTTTGCAATGGGGCAGGGCTGAGCCATATTCTCTGGAAAGGACACTCACCCAGGTGGGCAGTCCAAGCACTCCTGGAGGCTCCTCAACCCGCTGAGGTTGCTGTAAGTCCCTGCAGGACAGGGGATGGGTGAGGGACAGCCGGGTGGGCAGTAAGCCCCAGCAGGACACACATCTCCTGTCACACCATCTGTGGGCAGCTGGAATTGGGAAAGGCATCATTCAAAACAAGGAGTAACCAGGCTTCAGGTGTTTACAGCATCATCCTGGTTTGGGCCCAAGGCAAGACAGGAAAACAGGGACATCTTCTGCTGTGCAGAGCACAGACAATACCTACTTAAGGGAAATGCAGTAAACACAACAAGAATAAACATGGATGTTTTCACAGCAGCAATCCCTCTGGAATTCACATCCACTCAACTTTCGGTTTTAGTTAAGGGGATGTTGGTGTTGAGAGGGACAGATATGACGTGGCTACACTCCCTCTGAGGGCAGCAAGGGGTCCTCATGCCATCAACTTGGGGATTTGATCTTAAAGGTCTCTTCCAACTTAGCTGATTCTATGACTCTATGTGAGCAGCACAGAATTGTGACTCTTGAAGTCACCGACTTAATAAAAAGCACCACAGTGGGGAAAGGGCCCCCACATTGGAGCACAATTGGATAAGGAGGAGAAGAAGTTGCCATGAGACTTACTGGAGTGAGGGCTCTGCCCTTGCAGTAGAATCCAGCCTTACAGGGACCACTTGGCCCAGTCTGTCCTGGAGCAGCACAGTAGAGCCCACGGGCACATGGCCTGCACTTCGAGGGTCCAGATAGCCACTTCTTGCTACTGTATGTCCCCTCAGGGCAGGGTTCAGGTTTAGAGCTGCCTTCCACACAGTAAAAGCCCTGCAAATCAAAGTCAGCTTAATACAGCGCTTAAAGCTCTTCTATGAGACCCCCACATACCAGCTCCTTCCATGACGTAACTAAGAAAGAACAACTCACTGCTGGGCAAGCTTTGGGCTCTGGCATGGCAGGAGAGTCACAGTAGTACCCAGGTGGACATGGTGTGCAAGGGTCTTCACCCTCTGTGCTGGAATTATCCCAGAAGAAGCCTGGCATACAGGGGAAGGAGAAAGGGAATCCAGTCCCTGGAGGGCAGTGATAGCCAGGTGGGCAATCCCCTGTCTGGAAAGCAGAATACACACTCAGGCATGGCTTGGTTGTCTTCTTCTGAGTAGGGAAGAGGAACCTCTTAAGATTTGACTCCAAAAGAACCAACCTTAATCTATAATTTGAATAACCTGGCATCTTTCATTGCAGGAAAATGGGGCAGAAAAGAAGAGGAGGGAGGGAATTCACAGTCCTATCAGTAAAACTCTGACCATGTAGGATCATTATTCTAGGTGAGGGCTTTGGAAGGTAAAATCTTGTCATTGAGACAGGCCCTACATGTTGCCTATACAATTGTGGGGAAGATGCTCTTCTTCCACACTTGGAAAAAGGGCTGGAACTAGTATAAGAGTTATCCTCTTGCTCTTAAATGAAAGCACAGATTCACCCATGTGGAAGAGAATAGGCTTCTTTTTTAACAGCTATTAATATTGGAAGAGTTCATTCTTTCTAGAGACAAAACTATCACCCTGAAAGATCCCCAAACTCATTAGATACAGAGCAGCACCAGCTCCTGATCTCTGTCCCCTCTTTCATAGCCTGCTTTGACAGGCAGAAGGTTAAGTAAAGACAAAACCCACACATTAAGCTCACTCCTTTTACAGTTGTAGCCTTTGGAGAAGAAAAGAATCAGAAGGACCTGGGCTCTACTTACAGGGTAGGGAATTCCTGGAGGCTCAATCCCATCTCTGTAGCAGTACTTCCCCATGGGACAGGGCAAGCATTCAGCAACACTGCTTAGACCCATCTGCTCACCGTAGGTCCCACTGGGACAAGGCTTACCCTTGAAATGAAATAGAAAAATGGACCTTTACCATACTTACATGACTGGGAACAAACACTGACAAGAGGCACGAGGAATCTGGGGTGAATGCTGAAAAGATGGTACAACGCAATGGGGATCCAAAGCTCTGGACTGTGCACAGAAAATGTTATCCCAGTATTAGCAACAGTTGTATGGAGGGCAAATACTGCTAGGATCTGTGAACAGCAAAAGAGTACAGAAACCAGTTCAGAGACTATTGGGAAAGGCTCCCATAGCAAGACGAAGCCCAGTGCAGACTGTGACTGCACAGCCAACTCATCCCAATCCCAAGGACCAAAGCAGACTCACTCACAGTGTCTCCCTGGGGACAGTAGTATCCTCTTGGGCAGGCATTTGCAGTGGTGTCTGGAACAACAGCCTGTCCTTGTGGGCACAGGAGACCAGCTGGGCAAACCATGGCCAGGAGCATCACCTCCCAGCTGGTGTGCTCCCCAGCACAGTAATGTCCCACCAGGCATGGCGAGCAGGAGGCTGAACCTTGGTCCTACAACAGGGAAAGCACGTGGTTCTACTTCTGAAGGGCAAAAGAGTCCTTGCACAATTGGTAATGCTACCAGAGACACAAAGACTTCCCACCTAAGCTAACCTGTGAGCAGCAGGCAGCTTGCAATTCAGTGTATCCACCCTGCAGGCAAGAAAACCTGGGCTTCACAAATAAGAAGCAGGTCCTGTGGATTATCCATGGAAAAGGTTCTGATCCTCAGAACAGTCAATCGAACACCCTTTGCCAGCGGGAGCAGAGAACATTGACACATTCCCTCCTCGTTCTTTGTTACACTGAACTCCAAAGTACAAACAAGAAAGATCTCTTTGCTGTACATAAATCTCCGTTCGTCATTTCCCTCCTCTCCGACCTTAGTAAAGGGTTCCAGTGGTAACTACCAAATCTGTGCAGTGATGGAAAACTAGCCTGGATGAAGGTACTGTGGTCACTTGACAGAAGAGCCCATTTCCCATCGATGGGGAAACATGGCAATTAGCACTAGATTATTGATGCCGTTTTGGGGATAGACAACTCAGAAACAGGCCTCAGTACCTGCTTGTGAGAACAATTGGGCCATTGCTGCTCCCTGCTGTGGCTCCATTTTGTTGTTTAACTGATAGTTTGACTCCACTCCAATCAAATGCCTCCTTTGGAGCAGGAACCAACTCTCCTTTCTGCCAGGGTCAAATATGCCGTGAAAACCCAAAGTCCCTGCTCAGCTACATGACAGATGTACTCACATTGCTGGTGCTAGCCTCTGGAGTGGGAATAACAGCAAAAGCAGCAGTGCACATGCGGTGTGCACTTTTAGCACCATGTCTGGAGCAAATCCAGACCTCATTGTGTAGAAACACTCCTTCTCTGCGCTAGCACTTCCCCTCCTTGCTTGCAGAGTCAGCACATGCGGCCGGTATTGTTTAGAGCACTGGATACAATCTCCCCAAATCAGAGCCATCATGCAAGGAGATGAGCTCATTCCAGTGCCTCCTTTTGAGGCACTCAAAGCCTCGAGCTCCCCTTGAAGCTCCCCTTTCTGCCAAATTTCAGTGCTTCTGCTCAGCAGATGCCAGGAGAAAATTACTGTTACTCACTGAGAAGTTGCCAGCACCACATGGTTGAGGAGATACAGTGCCCAGCTCAGGGCAGTAATACCCTCCAGGACAAGGGGTGCAGTCTGCAGCCACTTCTGCACCATGTTCTATGCGATAGGCTCCTCTGCAGCAGAAAATCCAACAGAAGAGAGAGTCACAACAGCAGCAAAACGATCCAGTATCTGAAGGGGGCTACAGATACTGAAGTCCCCTCCAGCATCCTCTTCATCAGGGGCTGTAGTGATGGGACAAGGGGTGATGGGTTCAAACTGAAACAGGGGAACTTCAGGTTACATACAAAGCAGAAGTTCTTCCCTGTGAGGGTGCTGAGGCGCTGGCACAGGGTGCCCAGAGAAGCTGTGGCTGCCCCATCCCTGGCAGTGCTCAAGGCCAGGTTGGACACAGGGGCTTGGAGCAAGCTGCTCCAGTGGAAGGTGTCCCTGCCCGTGGCAGGGGTTGGAACTGGATGAGCTTTAAGGTCCCTTTCAACCCAAACCATTCTCTGATCCCCCATGATTCTATGACAGCACACCTCTGCTCTGGATCCTCAGTCTTCTGTACAGAGGAACTGTACCATTTCTGGAGGCAAGAAACTCCCTGATTCAGAAAAATCCTGCCTGGACCAGCCAGTAACACACAAGGTCAAAGGAACATTGTTGGTGCAGAAAGCCGTTATTTAAACCCAGAAGTGTTCTGAAACGCCATGTAGAAGTGTTTTCTTTCATACCTGCACAGCTACTGCAGCACATGGAATGTACTTACACTGGGCACAGAACTGGCTTGGAGGTCCCACTGGGGCAGAAAGCTCCTGCGGGGCAGGCAGCACAATCTTCCACTCTCCCATTTCCCAGCCTGGTGGCATAGGTTCCTGCAGGGCAGGGGTACTGTGTGCTCCTCTGTGTACCTTAACAGAAAGAGAGGAAAACCAGCCTAGTTCTTAATACAGCTCCAAAGACAGGAGGCAGTAAGCCCCCTGCTCTTCATTGCTGTATTTACATGAGTTACATGTAAATATGCATTTCTATATACAAAAATCACTGCTCGCAGCTCTGAGAGCAACAGCAACAAAATCACCACTTAGCAAAGAGTGTTGAATCTCTGCAGGAAGTTTCCCATTTAGAATCGCAGCAGATATTTGATTGTGCATCCGAATTCTTTGCCAACGAAGGGAAAGAAAAGGCCAATGTGCTCTGTGCAAACAGTGCATTTACTAGACAGAAGGGACGTTTTGTTACCAACTCCACATTGAAAACCCAGTGCAGAAGATCCGCTGCTAAAGTCAGGGTGTGACTTTATCAGAGCCCAACAACATTTCCAAGGGCACAAACACACTAAAGCTCCTTCACTCCTACCCTGAGGGCAGTAGTGCCCTGAGCTGCACATCCCAGTAGGAGAACGGGCTCCTCCAAAGCAAAACCAGCCTGCAGGGCATGGGGAGCACTCCTCCCCTGAGGTCAGGCTTGTCCTGTTGCTCCAGGTGCCTGGGGCACACTTGTGCTGCGTTGGGTGCTTCGTGCCTGGTGGGCAGTAGTGACCAGCTGGGCACGGAGTGGGGGGCTTCTGCTTCCCCCCTGTTCCTGTAACACACATTGAAGACAAGCAATGTAGCCTAAAGCTGGCTTTACACGGCCCTTGGTCTGTTTTCAGCTCTTCTGGGTGACTCCAAGTTAAGTCTTCCCCTCATTTTGCACCTTTCTTCTGTCTGAAATAGGGTAACAAGTATTACATCCTCTCATGAGAGATTCTGTCAAAACTGGTTCCTAAAGCAGCTTTTCATCACTTTAAGTATCCTGTGTGGTGTCCCTGTCCAAAGCAGGCACCAATATTAAAGCCACCAATAACCTGAAAGCTTTGAAGACATTCAAAGCTGGCCATTTTGAGGCCATGAAGTTAAAACAGTCACTCTGGGTGGCATAAAGAGAGAACTTGAGAATAGATTTACCTTGTCCATAGGGCACAGCAATCTCTGCAGTACCACTTTGGGCATCTTTTTCCCATTTACCATGATTGCGATACCTCATTGACCCGTTCTAGGAATTCCCAGTGGGCTCTGTGACACCCAAGGACACAGTTCACTTGGCCATAAAGCCCCTCCTTACCTCTCCCACAGGCAAATCCAGCTGGGCATGTTTCGCACTGGGACTTCTCAAAGAGGTTGAAATCATTGCCGACTGTTCCTGGAGGACAGGCATTGCTGGGAGAATGAGGGCTGGATGACCCTGCTGGGCACACGTACCTGACAAAACACAGCAGGTTAAGCTGTGGTGCAAGAGGGAGACAAACTCTGTGCTCTGTGACAGTATTAGGATGAGTGCTGCAGCTGGGGAGATGCAGAAATCCTGACGATGAAACACAATGAGCGGACAGGTTGTGTCACACGCCTTTCAGCTAAAGAAAAGCGGGTTATTCAGCCAGGTTGCGCTGTTCACAGCCACGGGATGTGTGGCCTGGCTTCATCCTTGGCTATTCTTATAACCTATTCTGTGGCAACAGCAGGCAGCAGTGCCCTCCACCAGAACAGGCTACATCACACTGACTCAACAGGAACTGCAGCGATGTCTTGACATAGCAGCACCACCTGCACCTCTTGACACAGCAGAAGCACAGGAACCAAGCCAGCCTTACCCTGGTAAGCACTCAGCATCAGGCTGGGCTAAGCCAGCCTGCGTACAAGCTCTCCCTGCTGGGCAGGCTCTGCAGTCAGTGGCTTCATCCTGGCCTGGCAGAGGGTTGTGTGTCCCCGGCTGGCATGGCACTGGGTGACTTGCTCCAGCAGGACAGAAATACCCAAGAGGACACTTCCAGCACAACCCAAGTCCTAAAGAGAGACAGAAAGAAGACATTTAAGATCCCCAAAGGAAGTGTGATGTGCTGACAAAACAGAGGGTCCCATGAAATGCGCTCCCTTTTCTTTCATGACCGTGGTTCACTTGTACCAACAAGAAAATCACTGCAATGCCAGAAGGTGGTGGTGTTGGATCAGCTGAATGTTAGCGAGGTTTAGCGGCTCATGGAAGCAGTAAAACCATCCTGATTGTGTTCTGAGACAACAGGACAGGAAACGAGACACATTAAATATAAAACCGTCAGCCTTAAACCACGCTCTGCTGCGGGTACATTTAATAATCCTCATGCTCAGGCCTCCGCTGCAAGAGAGCCAGGGGTTTTCCATGTTTGTATGGGGTTTTCCATGTTTCATGGACTGGAGATATGCTCAGTACACGTGGATACCTTGCTTGAATGACAAGCAAGGAGCTGTGAGCACCCCTAAAATCCTGGGTGTTAAACAAGAGGCTTGCATTGTGACTTAGAGGAACACTAGTAAGATCAAGATGTAATAACCCAACGATCCCTTCCTGCTGTTACCATGCTCAGAAAGTGCATTTCATCACAAAACGCCCCCAAGTATTTCACTGTGTGAAGAGGAAACACAACTTTAGCCCAGGAGTAGTCACTCCTGCACAAAGCAACTAGAGCAATTCAGGGGGAAGGGAAAACACTGGCTGATGGAGTACTCCCAGGTTGAACCCCTGCTGCCTTCCAAATGCTTGCTGAGGCAAGGCTCAAGCACATCCCAGCCTGTTTGTGCTTCTGCAGGCTGGAATAGAGCTCTCCAGCACCACAAAACGAGCAGGATTTATTCAAGCCTAGGCTTCCCCCTCCACAGATGGAAGGCACAGGTCCACATCAGGATTCCTCAGGGTGAGAAGCAAATTCAAGGGTCATCTCTGCCTTCCACCCACTTGCACATGCCCAGCCCTCAAAAACCTCATTGTTTCCCCCTTACCTTTACTCCACGTGGCCCAGAAGAACACAAGGGTCCAAAACCTCGCTAGAACCAGGTTTGAAGCTATCAAAGCTACAAAATTCCCCAGCTCTGAGCACAGCAACGGAGTCAACGCAGCTGAGGGGGGCTGCAACCTCATGGAACGTTAAGCATTGCCTTAAGATGAAAATAGTTGCATGACGGGGGTCTGTCCTCGCAGCAAATCCAGTGGGAATGCCATGGGATAGAACCAGAATCCACACCACTTATCTAAACCATACGAGCCATCACCTGCCTCATGGTATACATGAAATACTCAGGGTTTATTCCCATGTCCCCTACTCTGCAGGCATTGTCCTGCCTTTGCCAAGTGCTCCTTGGGATAGTTGACAGCACCAGTACATAAAACAGCACAGATCTAACATAAGCACTGAGCAGCTGAACGCATGGTTTCTGCTCCTACCAGTGCACGTGGTGATATGTGACCTGGAATAAAACATTCTGGGCTTGGACCAAGGTTTCCTCGAGTGAGCCGAGCTCATCCCCTGAGCGTCCCTCTCATTGTCTCTCTTTTCCCATTTGTACAGCACTGTGAAGGAGAAAGAAGCAATTTCTATACCTCATGAGACACTGAGCTACCCTGCAGTGCTCGAACCCAGGCAGAGCTTGCCTCAGCAGCACGCAATTGCTGCAGCAGAAAGCCAGGTCTCCCCTGCCACGTCTAAGCAAAGATGTAGTTACCCAGCTCCATTATTCTGTCCTTTTAGATTCATTTATCCGTTACTGACTGCAAAATCCAATCACCTTCCACAGGTTTCCCAATCACGAGGGGGACTCAGCTCTGCTGGATGCAAACCAAAGGAAAGGTCACAGAAGAGCTGAAAACGTGTGGAAGCCTTGTGCCCACCTCCTTGCATGCATTTCAGAACACGACATGCTGCTTCATCTCCTTGGTGCTTTAAGAGCTCTTAAGGGCATGGCTTCTACAGCTTCTGAAGGCTTCAATTCCAGTGCTTTTTGCCTGATATAATAAAGTTTTGCCTAATCTGTAACCTTATTTCCCTTTGCTACAAGAATTGTGCTAGGAAAGGTGTTTCATGCAAAGCTGACACAGTTGAATAAGCTTTAGCAACGGGACGTTGCTGACTTTGGCTTCACAGCTGACCTGCTGGATGCCTTTAGCGCACTGTGTCAGGTTGCTCCTTGGTTTTCTTTCCTTCTGCTCAAAGTACAAGCATCACTTTTCCCTGCCAGGGCAACTTCTTTCAAGTCTCTGCATAGGGCAGAGCTCTAAGTACCAGGGTCCACATCCATAAGTGATGTAAGTGAAGTGAAATAAGTGGATAGCAGCTTCTAGATGTAACAGCTTTGTAATCCCCAAATGCTTCACCACAAATCTGGTGATTCATAGGCAATTCCATAGGTGGCCCTTTCATGCAGAGCTCTAGGATTGCCTGAGCCAGAGCCTAGTAAATAAGTACTGTAACTGCCAGCCCCTTCACAAGAATGCGATATAACAGAGTGATTTACAGTGAGGATTATAACCCCAGTGCCCAAAATGAGGATCTTTTATGACACAGACCTGGCAAGCATGAGGAGCTGCTGCTGCTGGGTGGCTGAAGCTCCTCTTTGGGCTTGAAACTCCCTGCTGGGCATGGAGGGGCTGCAAGGCCATCAGGACAGAAGTGACCTACAGAGAAGAAGAAAACAACCTGCGGTTCAGCAACGACATTCTAAGTCAGAGCAGAGTGCTGGTGGGTTTCTTGCACGCTGACGCATGTCTGTGTTGCAGGGGACAAATGGGAAAGCTCAAGTATCCACGGCTAAATCATATCGTGGTGCCTGAACGTTGCACCCTGAAGGCTTGGTTCTGCAATAGAAGCAGAGATGCATGTGGGAAAAACCAGCAGGCCACTTTGGTTAGATGCAGCACATTACAGATAGCCCAAATCTTTTGGTTTGGAAATTCTGACAAGATTTGATAACTTCTCATCCATTTCCCATCCAAAAGTGTTTCTTCCTTTGGTAAAACCTTAGCTGGTGATTCAAATGCAATTCAAAACATACAGTGACATTTCCAGCCAAATATCCCAGTTGGTTTTATTAGTTGGCATCACCAGAGTTAATTCTTCTCTTTCTATTCCAATTCTTCTGCTCTCTCCAAAATCATGGGGAGGAAAGATGAGCTGAAGTGCTCCTGCTCTAAGAACCACACTCCTATCACCCTCTTTCCCTTGAGATCCTCCTGCCAGTTGCACATTTAGTGATGCAATGCTCATATCCAGCTACAATGAACAGTTCTTTCCAAGTAAGGCTTTGTAGAACTTGAGTATCAATTAGTTTACTAAAGTCCAGATGGATATTTGAAGAGTGAAAAGAAGGATTTAACTCTGGCATGAAGTGCCACTGCTAAGTGCAAATGTGCTGCTATGTATTAGAATAGCACTGACACATTATTCCCATGCACACAATGCTGAGTACACAGATTATATGGAACTAAACTCAGGCAAACCATGAAATATCCCACTGGGAATCCTCAGGCCTCTCCTGCTTGTGGTGGTAGTCAAACTCCTAACTATCCAGGGGCTTTGCAATTGGGCTGGATGACTTATTCTGATTGAAGGACACAAGAGGTACTCATTTAACGCTGAGTTTCAGCATGGGATCCGTGGCATATATTGAACCTGTTCAGCATCAAGAGATTTGCACTTGCTCTCTCAGGTTTTGTTGTTGATAGACTGGAGGTGAAACCTGACTGCAGCCTTTGGCAGGAAGAGAAACCCTCTGCTCTGTTCTCTCGCCTCTCTGTTATAACTAAATCTAAACTGCTGAGATCTTGCTGTAGCATAACCTCTTTAGCTTCTCCATTTCTCCTTCTGCACAACACGTAAGGTACCCAGAGTACAGGAACTCTTCATTATTTAATAAGACGGATTCTGATTACAGACATAAGAATCAAGTTACCGAGTTTAGTGACTCTGCAGGAGGCACCTGGAGCTGTGCAGGGCTTACAGGAGAAGGAAAACCACGATAGAACTGCAGATCACAAACTGCATGTCTGTAGTAACAGCTACCCCACGCTCTCCCTGTAAGGCCAGGGGGCGAGGAAATGATGTCTGAGGGTGCGTGCAGGGAACTCTTAGTGACATTCCTGCTACTGCAGCACCCAACTTTCCCTCTTACCAAGGACTGTGCTGAAGAATGGAGCAGAACTGATGCTGAGGACCTTGGAGAGACACCAAAGCACCGCACTGGATCACAGGAAACAAGCACAAGCACAACAGGAAGCTAACATTGGGCTACCAAATCCTCTCTAGGCTTATACTCATTCTCTGGGATGTATAGGGGACATGCTGGGATTTTAATGCTGCAGAAAGCTCTCTTTTTATGGGGAAACAAAGCCAAGCGGCCATTCAGTACCAGGACAGCTTAACCTGCAGTGTCACTGAAGAGCTGCACGCTCCCAGCCTGGACAAACACAAAGCCTAAGGGTTTTGTATTGGGGTTATCCCCAAACACTCACAGAATATAAGTTAAGGTGCTTTCCACAGTTACTCCATCATTTCCTTTTGGCTAAGAAATCATGTGAAATGACATTCTCTACCCAGTCCCTCCTATTCTGTTCCCCTGCTGCCCAATTCTGCATCAGCATCTCAGCAAGGAATTTGTACCCCCCCAATGACAACACACTGCAACTGCCTAAACATGGGCTGCTTTGGATTTCTTTGAGTGCCAAGCAGAGAGAGGAATTAGGTAAAAAACCACAGTGTGGCCTTATTTGATTCCTAATGCTACAGCACCCACTATAAATGGGTATTAGTGATAGGCTGTGAATCCAGCTCCTCAAGTGGAGAAAGACATAACTGTGTGTGAATCAATTTCACAGATGATCAGTTAAAACCCACAGAGAGGGAGAGCTTTCTGGGAGGAAAGAGGAAGCCAAAGCTTTCCTCATGGCTCAGCAGCACTTGAGGAACTTGCTTTTCAGGAACCCTTCCTGATGACATCTGCCGGTTTTAACCTCCAGTGCTGCTGTCCCACCAGGAGCCTCTCTCTGTTCCCAAACTGCCAGCTAAGCTTTACGAGAGCAAAGTGCCGTTGCAGCCTCCTTGGGGTCTAATGCCTACAGGACATGTGGTGAGATGCACCTACCTGCTGGGCAGGGCTGGCACAGCAGAGAGTCTTCCCTTGGGAAAGGGCCAGGAGCGGAGGTTACACACTGAGTGCGGCTCGGATTCGGCTGCTCACCAGCCCCACAATGCTAAGGGGAAGAAACACAAACTCACGCTACCAAAGGTCCAAATGGCCATTGCTGCCCAAAGCTGTGTCCCAGGGAGGCCCGAGGCAGGAAAAAACCCTCCATTCTATCTCCTGCTTCCTCCTTGTCTGCCTTTTCCCTTCCCAGCACCAGGGGAGTAAGAAGGGTACTTCAAGCTCCAAAGGCTTTTTGAGCCCTCAGCTGAGGGTTTTAGTGGGGACAGATAATCTGAGCACTAACAGCCTCACAACTTGGATGAGAAACGTTTATTTCTATTAATAAAGGCTACTCGTAGAAGGCCTTAGATCTACTGTACACCACTGAAGTGTTCTGCATGCTTTTCCTTGAGGAAAAAAGGTCATATCCTACTGTTAAAGCAGGGAAGCCTGACTTGTCCTGACAACACACTTCTGCCTACCCTGAATTTGCCCTTGGAGAACAACACACTCATTCTGTACCTGTCTGCTCTGTCCATCCGGGCAGATGTAAGTCTCTGGACATTCCTGACACTCCGAGTCTCCCTCTGGTGAGTACTGACCAGGAGCACAGCTCCTTTGCACGCCACTTTGGGGATGGCATGAATATCCCTCTGGGCACGCACGGCACCCAGCTCCACTCTCAAGGCTGAGGTAGCCACTGGGACAAACCTGCAGTAGGATCACAAGGAGCATCAGATCCACAGAGACACATTCTTTGCATGATCAGTGCAAACCACTTTTCTCTGAGCCAAACAGAGCAGGAATATCCTGAACAATGTCAAAACAGACTGTAAAATCTGGGAAGAAGCCTGATGGTTCAGAATACATGGGAATAAATGGGAACAGAGGCAGAAAGCACTACTTCAGCTGCTTGCTCTTTCCCCCTGTCCCCCAGCTCACCTGGCAGGCAGTGATATCTGTTTGAGCTGTAAGTCCATTGGCTGTTCCCAGTGGGCATTTCCTTGGAGCTGCTTGACCCCCAGGGCAACTGGATTAGAAATAAAGAAGTTGGAAACCTGAATCCAAACAACATCCCAGCCCCTCCTAGACACACACAGGACACAAAATCTGCCCTAAGCAACAGCAAAGGGAAACTGGTTTTGTACGTTCCCCACTCCCATTAACTTCGAGGGTTGCTCTGAATGCTGTAGAAAGCCCTGGAAGGCAGTTTAAGTCAAAGGCAGTGTTCTTCCTCATCACCTATAAGGGACTGGGCCCTACACTTTGTGCCCCACCTCCTGATCTGCATTGTAAGACTGCTCTCCGGATGCTCTGAGTAAAAATGCTGTCCCAAACGTTTAACTCCCTTCCTGCAGTGCTGAGCAGCAGGGAAGGGAAAACGGAGACTTACTAGAAACCTGTTGGACATTCCAAGCAGTTGCCAGCTGTGTAGTAATATCCCTGCCTGCAGTCTATGAGGCAGTGTGTCTGGCAGTCTGTGCTACAGCCTGCGGAGAGGGAAAAGGTCCCTAGAAGAAAGCAGAAGAAATAAATGAAGGTACAACTTCAAGACTCCAAGTTAATGCCCAGTTATTATCACACCGTCATGTAGTGTCTGCACTATTCTGTCGTTGGTGTTAATGGCACCAGCAGTACTAAAGCAATGATTTTTACTGTTAACAACATTGCTTTGCCTTTATAGAAGAATGGGGGTTGTGAAGGGGACACAGTGCCCCACCATTTCACCCAGCCCTCTTGAGGATGTCTCTTGACTCCATATTGCATAAGAGAAAGGTGATAAATACGAAGATGCTGAAACCTGAACTCCAAGAGCGGAACAAACCCTGAGTCACCATTGCCCTTTTTGCTCTCCATGCTTTCTATGTTGAAAACACCGACATACTCCAGTTTTCTCCTCTCTTCAGGCAATTAAAACCTGTTAGTGAATACATCCCCCACCTTCTCCACCTGCCTGCTCCCTGAATAAATTCCTAGAAAAGACTGGAAGAATGGCAGCTGCATTCATCTCTACCATTCATTCATATACAGGTGTACATACACATATACACAATCACTGTCTCTATGAGCTTATAGCTTTCAGAAGGCAACAATATCAGCGCCGCTAAAACCAAACCAGACTACACCAGAAGCCTGCCTGTATGAGAAAGTTATCCACTCACCTCTCAGCAAGATCCTAAGGCTGCAGCAGAACATCAGCCAACTCCAAGCATTAGCCATGGGGCCTAGGAAAGAGTCCTTCAAACAAAACCAAGCTTAGAGCTGATGTTTAAAACATGCCCTGAGCATCTGGTGGTGCTTCTGTTGAAGCTCAGTGTAACCAAACCCCTCCCAGGTAATCATTGCCAATCCAGCCTGAAGTGAAACCAACACCGAGCTGCGGAAAGAAGAGACGGCCCCAGAGTTCATCCCATGGGAGCTCCCCAGCATTGCTGATGCTAAAAGGGAGGAAACTCATTTCAACAGGAGATAATGAATCCATACCTCCCAAACATCTGCTAGGCAGGGAGCTTGGGATATACTTGCCATCATCTTGCAGACCTGTCTGTCTGCCCAACAAGATGACCCCATGAAAAGGACCCCATAGGGTCCCACGTATCTTCTTTTTCTTCACCATTCAGGTGAAATGCTCCCTTCTTGCTGGCCATTTGTTCTGCAGTTTGAAACCCCAGATGAACTCTTCCCAAGCCAGGATTCTCCCTGGTAACGTCCCCTATCCACTAGGTCAATTCTGCTTTACCTGGACAACTCTCTGACGAGGCACAGGGCTAAATGCTTCGAGGAATAACATGGAAAATGCAAAGTTCAGTACCTGCTCCAGTGAAGATGGTTTCTCTGTAAGTTACAATACTCTCTCTTTGTTCCATATTTCCTATAACTTCCTGAAAGCCAGAGACTGATGAGGGCTTTGGAAATAGTCTGATTCCTGATATAATGCCAGTCCAGGAACCAGTCCAAGGTTGGCTGTTGGCTCACATGACATTACTGGGGTCTGGAAACCAAATAGATCCTTCTTCCTCCATACCACCTCCTAAAGAAGCCTGTACAGCTACTGAGGGGTCCTCTCACCTCTGCAAGCCTTCCAGAAGGGAGCTGAGGACAGCTACAGAGGTCAGGGAGCACAAAGCTCCTGGTGGGAAGGGCAGTCCCCTATGCACACATGGAACTCCATGGCTTCAATCTTCCCAGTTTGGACCAGAACATAAGGGCCACATTATCCTTGAATTGTTCAAGTCCCCTGATGGGAGGTAGTGTCAGAGCACCTCCAGCTGCAGGGAGAACTCAAGCCACCATGGCTGAACAAGTACAAGGAGGCCCCTGCCTGCCTTCCTCCCCAGCCAAGCACCATCTGCTGCACTTCCACAGCCCTTCATTGAATTCCTCCACTAGAACTCAGATGTGTCTTGGGCTTTTTCCCTATTCTACAAACAATTCCTGGAGATCTCTGCAATTCTCTTCTATTGCAGACAAGAACTGCCAATTCAAAGCTCACCGACACAGTGTAAATGCAGGTGTCAGGCCAAGCACTTCTCATTCTCTTCCCCCTGTTCACCTGCTTGTTACATGCACTTCAGCAAGCCCAGGAAAGATGGAAGATACAATAGAAGGCAGCAATGAGAAGACAAATGGTTCCATTCACTTTGTCCTGTTTCCAGCTCCCTAATTCACTATAGAATCCTCAGATTTATGTAGAGATAACTCCCAGGTCCAATTCACTCCTGTGGCACGCACTAGAGCAAGGCAAAGAAGGATCTGCTGATTCACTGCAGTCTCATGCGAAGGATGAGATACTGACCTTGTACTAAAAGATGGTCCTTCCTCTGCTCAGCCAAACTGGAGCTCTGAGGGTCAGTGACTCGCTGGACAGCACAACCCCTGCTAGCATAGACTGTGAACTCCCAACCTCTCAAAACAGGTTCTGACACCCCTGGGCTCTGCACCAAGCTTGAATGAGCAGCTCTGTGTCTGCCACTCCGAGTGTAATGAGAAAGATGTGCCCCTCTCCAAGTGCGCTGCTACAGAAGAACTTGGGACTCACTCCAGAACACTGCGATTTACTTCCACAGAGCAGCAGCATCACTCATCTGAAACATCAGAAACCCCTGCACAGTTTATGCTGATGGTAAGACACAGCTCTCTACTCCTGGCTATGAAGCAAACAGAGCCTGGCTGTTATTTCATCCTCTTCTGTCAAGAAACAAACAGACCCAGATTGAATTCTAAATCTGGGCTGCTGGATGCAATGCACAGGAACATGGAGACTCCAGCAAGGAAAATCAATAGGCATGTCCTCTTCTCAGTTGCAGGCATTGGAGGCCTACCAAGTACCAGCATATTCCTCTGGGATACAAACCAGCTCAGCTTCCAGAACAGATACACTCATCTTCCCTCCACCAAGAACCTGACTATTGCTTCAAGCAGACCTGCCTCTCTTTGAAAAGCTCATCTTTTTCTTCATCTCTTTGCCCAGTCCCAAGCAGCCAGCCAGCTCTGCAGTAGCTGCAGAAGGACCACAGCTCTCAGCAGTCCTCCAGAGAGGAGGAAAGCACCATTCCTCTTCGTTTGGACACCAAAAATCCCTTCTGCTCAGCTCATAGCCAACAGCAATAACCTCCTGGGTGTGCAAGCAGCAGCGCTACCCGCCTCAGGACGGGTGAATGCACCAGGAGGGATGGGACAAGCTGGAACCTTGCAGAAAGCCACAAGCAGTCACCCTGAAATCCGTCACCATTTCCATGTAGGCGTTAGTTACCGTTTCCTCAGCCATCAAGGCTGATAAAGCAGCAGCTTGGGAAATGGAAAACACATAAATACCCCAAATTGCACATGTTTCAGCCCCAGCAAGTCCTTCCAGAGGAAGGGGAAAAGGAGACGCAGAAAGCTCAAAACTGGGGGAGAGGCAGGAGGTGGAAATCACACTGACGGTAGTTTTGCTATTTATTTGTATAGATATAAGTTCTAATAGCACCAACAGCTTACAGAGGTTCCTCTTCAACGCAAAAGGAAAGAAACCTGTGACTTTGAATCAAATCACCTCTTGGTTTTTGTATAGAAGCAGGAACCTGCTGGACAGCCCTAGAGCAACTTGAGCACTGATGGCAGAATATACAAGGTTTAACACAGGACAACCAAGTTCAGTGGCATGTTCAATACATGCAAACACCATCACAGTCAGGGTGCCACACACACAACACTGAGCCACCCCTCTCAGACACTTTGCTAACTGTTGCACACCAGGTCAGGGCATCTATCCAACTCCTGGATTAGCAGATGTTTGTATCATGGGATAAGCCAAAGCAACAAGGCAAGAACAGACTGATCCTTGGCTTGCCGTGCTCTCCCACAGCTTTTGGTTGTGCCTGCAAACATGTATGTATAATACACAGCCTAGGGCTGGCCTTGGATATTGTCACAGGGCAGACAATGCTTCCAGAACGCCATAAAACTCACATCAGCGCAGGCTGGATTTGTGTTGGTGCCTTCTGCACCCTGCCTCAGGCTGTGTTTGTTACAGTGATTACCTAATTATAGTGCAGTTAGTGGAAATTACACTCCAGTGAGACACTGCTGAAAACCTCTTATTTCTGTGTATTGTCCTTAGTGAGAAGGGGACAGGAAGGACTACGTCCCTTTTGACCTCTGCTGCCCATAACCCTTTACTTTCAGCTGCAATGGTAACTCCTGCTGTCTTGCAGCTCCTGATGGACATCACCCAGAGATGTGCTGTCAAAAGGCACATCTGAAATCACGCCCAACAGCTAATGATGGGGGTTCCACTGCTGGGAAACACAGGGAGAAGGTGGATTAACAAATGTGCTTGGTGCATTGCTGGAAAGTAAGTAAATAGACAAACATGTGAAGGCTGCTGTTGACTTAGAGCTACTGCCTCTTGCTCCAGCAGCACGACCGGATTGGAAACCCTTCAGATAATGAACCCAGCGTTCAGCTACCAAACCAAGCTGATGCTGGAACTACCTAGAGGAAGCAGGACGAATGTGCATAGTATCTGCCAAAGAGACCAAGGGAAGCATCTTTGAGTATAGAGAATGATAAACAAGGCTGGTTCCAGCTCTGTTATATGCCAGGACAATCCCAGGCTGGAATAACACCAGCAACATGGAAAACGGTTTGGAAAAGCAACACAAGGATGCTACAGTCTCACTATAAAGCATCTAAATGACCCTGTTCGGACTGTGTGGTCAAGTGTGGTTGGTTGGCTTCTCCCTCAGCAAGGGCCCCAGTGCTTGGCTGTATCTTGCCCAGGCAATGCCTGCTTATGAGTGGTTTTGATGGATAACAGTGCCCAGAGCTTGATACAGGATCAGAGAACAAAGCACCACAAGCAGTGCTGATCAACATGTTAGAAGCTGGAAGATCAGGAAAGGTCAGAACTGATTAAACTAACATGTATCAGGAATCCCAGGCAGAGGAATGAATTCCATCTCCACTGGTATCAGGCTGGAATAACAAACACCAAATGCTAGTGAAGTGGTCCCTGCTTATCCTAGGAGAACCTGCTCAGTTTGTGTGCACAGTACGGCAGTGGAGCTTCATTTCTCACTGGCAGGAAGAAAACAAATGAGAACTCCCTACAGCTGAAGCCTTTCCTAGCTTTGAAGCATGAAGGGGGGGACCATTTTGGCTTGGCTTTTAAGCAACAGTAGCCCCTAAAAACTCTCTGGGGAGTTCACACAGAAAACTGTGGCAGCAGAAGCATAGCTAGAATGTAAGCAAACATGGATCTGTTGTATCTGTGCAACAAGCCTCTACGCTCTGGTGAAAGAGTATTTCAGCTGCAGAGAAGGAATGTTACCTCAATATTGACTCTTCTATTCTACTGTAGCCTGATTAGTGTGCTGCATGTTGAATACATCTAGAAACACCATCCTTGACAGTGGGTATGTATTATGTACATCTATTCCCCTTTTCAGTACAGCAGGGGACAGGAGAAAATGGCATTGTTCCCTATATTGGGAAAATGTGGTCACTTCATAGGAGTAGACAAGAAATCCATGGCATAGAGGTAGAACTCAAACACTAGTGTCAGTTGAGCATGGCAGCTGAGGGGTTGTTTCTCCTCCCTTCTTTCTGCATGTGTGAGTGTGAAGGGCTGTGAATAGTACTAGGAAGAGGTAACTGTGATTTAATAGCACAAAGCAAAACTCAAGAGTCCAGATAACCCGCAAGAATCCAGACAACCCCAGCTTTCCACTTCTGTATATGCATTAAGTGGCCACAGTCCAGAAGGGATCCCAACAGCACCAGATCTTCCTTTGAGAGCCCCCAGCCGGCATTTTATTGGTGAACAAGATTGCTGCTACAGCAGACAGGCAGCAGGGGCTGACTCAAATTTGATGGTTTACTTGTGACCCCACGGCTCCCATTATTGTGTTAGCTAGATTCTGAATACAATCATAGTTCATCCTGCAGAAGGCACCAAAACAAAAGGCACAGCCTAATGACCAGAGATTTAAACACTGAAAAGAGTTTGGCAGCTCCCCCTTCATAAAAGCAAGGCTCTTGTTCCAGAGGACAGAAATGCTAAAAGCCTACTATATCATCTTGAAACCAGGATCAATTCTGTCACACAGAAGCAGCACGAGTAACTCTCATTTACACCCTGCCAAGACCTTGTAAAAGGTGCTTGCTGCGGTATTTGGACCATGTCAGAAGTCTCCAAGGCCAAACTAAGCAGCTGAAAGGAAAAAAGATTGAAGAGAGTGCCAGGAACAGAATATGGAGTGACTGAAAGGAAATGTGGACAAGACAGACCAAAGCCTTCCAAGGCATCAGGCTGGTAATCTATCAAAAGCTGCAAGTGTTGTATGAAGGGACCTCACATAACTCATGAGAGCCACGCTGTGATTTCTCCATCTCTTCATCGTGAATTAGATGCTTCTAATGGAATCCTCGGATTCAGATTCAAACAAGGACTGGCTTTGACAGAACAGATGAAACAAACATGTCCATCCAGGAGGAGGAACTTTAGGCCAGCCACATCACATCAGGAATTTCATTCCAAGCCAAAAACATTACATATGCACACAGTGTCTGAGCGCCTGAAAGCAGACTACAGCTCTTGGGGCAGCACAGAATGTGCGGTCACTGCACCATCCCTCCCCTCCCACCTATGGTTTCCTTACCATAAGTTGCAACAATTCTAAGGGCTGCGTAATTTATATACTCTACCAGAGCCAAGAGCAGAGCCTGGCCACCCAGGACAGGGGTGGATTAACAGCTTAAGGCACAGTTAGTTCAATGTGCAGCTCGGGCTCGTACAGCAGAGCAGTATGCTAGCACTTAACCAAGGAAACGGGATGACCTCGGGCAACTGATGCTACCCATTAGTTTCTTTCTGCATCCCTGCCCTATTGTACCACTTCCCTGAGACTGGGACAAAAAGACATTTATTAAAACTAAATCCCTTGTCAGGAATGTCGGGAAAATCTGCTTTTGGCCTCCTTCAGCTACTGTGGACCACCACAGGATGCTGACTGACTGATGCTTCTCAGTCTGTGCCTCGGACTCATGTCGCAGCTCTGGACACAGATGCCGGACTGTTTGTTTATCACTGGAAGCTTTGCATTGTACAAGGACAATCTGAGTTCAAGAGGTGCCTTGTAACAGCTAGAACTGTCCTCTAGGATGAGAACAGTGTTAGATAGACACTACTGAGTTATCCTCCACAGTGCGCCCAAACCCAGTATTTCTCATTTCTAAGCTTAAAGCCCTGGATAGCTGCTTTGTCACACTTTTGTTTCCTGTAAGTGTCAGACAGTTTAGCAAGCATGAAAAAATCACTTAAAAGTACTTTTTAGCGTCACTTCCTGAATGGCAGTGACTCCACAGCACAGAAGAAAGGTTATTACGTACAGCATAGCCTTTGTTCAAAGGAGCAGGCTATTAAACAATAACTTCAGAGCTCTAAGGCAAGTGAACAGCTTCATCTCTTCAGTTCCCTGTAACCAGACTGGATGTAGCCCTGGAGAGTGTGCTGTGTTCCCCCTGGAAATAGGGTTGAGATTTAGAAAGTCAATGGCAAAAGCAAACAGAATCGACTGGAATGAAAAGAGGTCTGAATTCAACCACTTGAAAGAATGGAGTCCGAACAGCTGGACCAACCTTAAGGCACACGATGTCAGCACCAAGGGAAGAGCATTTTGGGGGGGGGGCTCTCATGTGCTAACCAAGGTACACACCTACCCGTTCAAGCATTTACAGCATGGTGGGGGATTTTGACACGGTTTACCCCAGATTGAAGGCTTTGCCTTCAATTGGAGACAAAAGCCACCTGGAGTCGAGTGGCTTCTGCTCCATTCCATGACCAGGTACCTTCCAGGAGTGGCAGCGCTGCAGCTGCAACACTAAAAGCTTCTAGAGATGTTCCTTTTAGTGCTTTGCTCAAAGAGCACACAGCACAGCAGGACCTGAGCTTCAAGTCCCAGGACTCCCTAACTTCAGGACCTCCTATTCAACATGAGCATCTCTGTAAGCACCCAGTTCCATCTGCTGTTCCACTGGAGTACCGGAATATCAAATGCATACTACCCTATTAACCCCTTTAAAACAGCTATTTCCATGCAGCAAGCATCAGGATAGCACTAGAGAGGACACTATCAGTGAACATTTAATCCGCAGAAGAGCTGCATTCGAAAGAATCTTTCTTCTGTGTGCTGCTTTAACGCCAAAGTGCACCGTATAAAGCAGAAACATTCAGTCACAGGCTAAAACATTGCACAGCCCTTCAGAGACCAAGTAGATTACTTTGGTTTAAACGTCTGTGTACAGCTTTGGACCCCATGTTACACCCTTATCTGTGAGGTGCTAAGATACCCTAACATTCATTCCCTCTTGCTAGTCTGCTATCCCTCTCCCATGCCCAAGTTGCATACATCCCCAGGAAACCACAGCAGGAAGCCAAGTTCTTCATTTATTATCAGTAGCAAGCTGTCCCCTCCGGAGTTTTGCTTAGTTCAGACTACCCCAAACTATGCCTTCTTTATAGGAGAAGTTTGTAGTCACATCTTGAGGTAACTCCCTGCTATTTCTCTCTCACACCCCCCCCTCTAAACCCAAAGCCTGGGTTGTGAACCAGCCCCTGGAAGTTTCTAATCCCTGTTTAGCCTAGCATGAAATTGTGTGCTAGGTAGCAATTAATTCTGCTGCAACTCTCCCCCCTTCCTGGGCCATTTGTCTGAGAGGACTCCACTAAAGCAGAGCTGCCCTGTTATCAGCACTGCCATGGCAGCTGTGTCAAACAAGCCCCTGAGCATCTCCTGGCACAGCGCATCTCACCAGTTTCTGAGGACTGGGGTAGGAGGGGGGCTCCTCAAACACCAGGGACAGACGAGCATAGAGCATGAAGGAACGATCGTCAGCTCACTGACTGTTAGAAAGAAAATGTTTCATTGCAAAGGCTTTCTGGTTTCATTCGTTATCATTGCATGTTAACTGTAAAACGCAAACTCAGTGCCTGCTTCTCCCCAGTTCTTTCCCTTTTGAGCTGCATTTGCATTAAAAGCAAACCCCAGCACAGCTTTTCACAGCAATTCACTTTGCTTACAAAGCAGGGTTCGGTTTTTGGAGTGGACTTGGGGTTGGCTTTGTACCTTTCAGCATTGTGACAGTGTTTGATCCCCAGCTTAGATTAGCGGCCTTGTTACCGCAGCCCAATTCAAACCCCTGCGTTTCCCTCACTTCTGTTTTCATCGGTTTTGTCTCAACTCCTCATTTAGCCTCTCCCTATCACTGCCATCCCTCAGGAGACAGCCGGGGCCATGATCCTCGCTCCTTCCTGCCACCAGCAGCTCTCACATCCCTGCTCAGCTGGCACCAGTGGAAAATGCAAGGAGATTTGGTGTGATGAGGCCCCCCTTGAGCCCAGACTTCACAGGACTCACATCTCCCCTCCAGGACATCCTGCAGCTGACCTCCAATGCTTGGCCACGATTCCTGAACGTAGCAATGAATTCCTTTCCTACACTTGGGGATCCCTTGGAACTGCTCTTTACCCCTGGCAATGGACCTGGGCATTTTCTTTAACACCTGGAAACTCAATTCTGGGCCAATAATCTACTTCCACTGCTCTATTCTCCATCATGAGCAAGAACGGCAGAATTTGGACCCTTGTTTATTAAAAAGTGCTTTTCATCGGGACACTTTCAGTCAAAATAACCCAAACCTGATGGATGGGACCTGGAATTTCCAGTTTGGAGATCAGCCGTGAAAGACTTTCAAGTGTTCCAGTCCTGCAGCTACCACCACAGCAGCGAGTCTCTTCTAGGGAGATGTGCCAGTGCCTCTGATAGCTGGATCCATTCCACATCACCCAGCTTGCTTAGGAAAGACTAATACCAGCTCCCATGCTAGATTCCCTTACTGGAACTTCAAGGAAGAAAGAGTAGTGAAATTCCACTGAATGAAGAACATTTGGTAGGGAGAAAAAGGCCTGAAACCAACCTCCGTGTTTTCCCTACCTTTCTACCCATTCTGGTTTCCACATCAGAAGCACAGCATTTTGTATTCAGGTTTCTGCACTCAGACTTCCTTTAAAAGCCACAGTTACTCACACCACATTCTACCAGAAGATGGTTTTCACTCACTGTTTTTCCTTCTCCAGACTAAACCCCCCAGTCCCTGACATAAGGGATGTACCATTCCTATCTTAAAGTCTTTCAATTGGCTAAGCCCTGACAAATAGTTTAGCATTGATTTTAAAGGCTCTCTGCAGTCAGACCACAGCCAAAATGCTTTGTGATACCACCAACTGCTGGGGCTTTTGTTCCGAGAAGCCAGTTTGGCTTTGGCCCTAGTTTCCCCTTTGTGATGCATTCAGCTGCTCAGCAGCCAACAGCTGGCATTGCACAGCACTGAACTCCAAACTGGTGCTGCCTCCAAGGCAGGAAAAGCACAGAATGGCTGTCCCTTTCCTTTTCCGCAGCACCAGGTGTCACATTTGGCCATCTACACAGCACTGACAGTGGTGACAAGGCAGGATACAACTGACATGCACGTGTTCTCTTTAGGGTAGGGCTGCACAAGCTCAGGGAGCAGCACTGAGACGTTGCTGCTAAGCAAATGGTCACTAGTACTGAAGTAGCCCACAGCAATAGTGACTAAAGCTTTACACATCCGGCTTCTCATCTGGGGGTAAAAGTTTCCCAAGTTTCCCATTAGCTTTTACTCTAGGCTGTCTGTTTTGGGATAGCAGGACATCACAACCTCACTTCACGGGCATGTGAGTGGCTGCCCAAGGTACAGGATCCATGTCAAGCTTTGCTCTTTAGGCTGCCCTTTCAAGTATCCCTTTCTGCTTGTCCAGAAGTCTTCTGTGTTCTCTTTTGTTGGCTTGAGCAAGAGCAGAGTAATTCATTAGTGTGACCTTGACCATTATGGAGTCATCTGAACTGTGAAGCAGGGTTTGATCACCTAGCAAGTTACTGCTTTAATCTTGCCATTTTGAGCCATGTGAAGCGGATAGAAATGCAGAACACCAGCAGAATATGTCAACAAGGATTCCTATCTGGATCCTAAATAGCTGCTTATGTCCAGAACTTCCCATCCTCACCAGTTTTGACTTCCCACATTTCTTGAATAGGAGTTCTGGTTTGGGACCTGAAGTTGAGATCTGGAAGATACTCATCACCAAGTTTTTAGGTTTGGGCACTGTGAGCCCAAAGCAGCATTAAAAAGTCCCATCCTGAGCCATTCAACACTGAGTCTGCCCTCATTTTAAGTTATTATGGTGAAGCTGGATCCAACTCAAAGTTGTCTGTGTTTCAAAGAACTGCCATAGACTCAGGGCTAGCTTGTTGTGTAAAGCCTGGCACACAGGTTTTGCTCTTTCTAAAGTGCAGACTTGATTTGTAGCATGGTATGAAAGCTAGTGAAGACACAGTGGTCTGGAATGCTATTGCTGCCGACTCAGGAAAACACAACCCAAGCCTTACCTTTCCTACTCAAGTTCAGAAATAGTCTCTGATCACTAAGACTGACGGGTTAGACGCACACAGGCTGGACAGAGTTCTCCTGTCTAAGGGGCTGCTGACAGGCCAGAAAGAGGCAGACTTCTTATACTTCGGAGCAATAAACGACGGCCAACTTCAAGAGAAATGAGGAATTGATGCCCTGTGAAATCTATCTCTGAAGAGATTAAGAGCTGAAAACATTAAGAAAGCCATTTGCTAGCTAGCATGGTACGGGGTTTACCATATCCCAGGCTGGTGCTTAGGCAAGCCACTGTTATCCTCCTTTTCCATGCTGGGCACTGACACAGGGAATTAAATGGGGTTGTCCAAAATCATATGGAGTATCCACAGCACATCAAGGAAGTGGATTTTTGGACTTCCAGGCTATGGTCACACTAAATCCCCCCCTTCCTTTAAAAGCATTGGGAAGAACTGTTGGTATTTAAGGAAACAGAAGCCAGAAGGCCATGGCAGCATCAGATGCCAAACAGAAGAATAAGCTGATTTTCAGGTGTTTCACAGGTACTTGTTACTAAAAAAGCTGCATTGGCTTTGCCACAGGTTCCTGTAAGATCTGAAGCAGATGATGTGTTGAAGGACTGATGCTTGACCAAAGGGCAAGTGTTCCCCCTCCTAGTGCCAGTTCGCAAAGCGCTAATGCTGGCTGGCTGGGCTGCCATGGTGACTCCTGTTCCCAATCACTTACTTTCATATTCCGAGCCCCTTTTGACATTGCAGTCTTTGGAAAGGCAAGAATTGAGCCCCTTCAGGAAAATGAACTGCAGCTCAGTGTTCTACACCGAGACCAGAACAGCAAAACACAGGTTTGGGAGCTGGGGCCATGAGATCTCAGCTGAGAAAGAACCCTGAGAAATTCATTGCATGCAGGGAGAAGTACAAGAGAAGCATTTTCCAAGCAGGGGGGTTTATTTCCTTCTTCAGCCTGTACTTTTGAACACCAAGATGTGCACCACCAGCCCAAAAGCCATTTCAGTATCAAATGCGTTAGAACAGGAAAATTACAGCTCCAACTCCCATCAAAGCCTGAGCAATACAAGCTCAGAAGAAAGATGCTATCGTTTTTAAATGTCACAGCAGGTATAGAAACCCAGCTCTTTTTAAGGCAATAAGAACAACTATTAATAACCAAAAGAACACAGTGGTTGGGGAAAGAACAGCAGCAAGGGGCCCAAAGAGAATTAACAAATCTGTCCTACTTCTGGAGGGAGCTCTGCATCCTACCTAATAGAGAATAAGCTGCCCTCAGTAGGATAAAATGCATCACGTAGCAGTGAAACCTAGGGAACTCTAACCTTTGCATTCCTTCTTTAGGGGAAGAATAAGGCTACTGATGTATTCTTGCATATGAAGATTGCACTTCTTAAGGCCACAGCAGATCAGCTTCACAAAGCAAAAGCAAGAACGCAAAGTTTCACGCCCGCTCCTTCAGCTTCTCTATGCCACAAGCGGGGAGCCCAAACCCTCCTGACTGGTTTCAGCCCATCCCATATCCAATACCACACCTAAACCAGGGAGTAAATCCTCACTCAAAATGGATGATTCTAGGGAAGGCTCCAGAGAGCCCACAGAAGTCAAGGGAGCAGCCTGAAGGAGGCTTTTGCCTCTCACCACTGCTAGAATAGAACAAAGCCCTTTGCTGATGAATGCGTGGTTTTGCATAACAACAGAGCAACTGAGAAATGAGAATACAAGCACCCAGCATCACATCTAAATTAAAGGACTGCCAAATTCAACCCAAATGAACTGGTAACCAGTGAAGAGAGACTAAAGCAAGCAGAATGTGATCATATTTCCTCACTGCAGCCGCCGTGTTTGGAGCGGCGTTAGCAAATTACAGAGCAATCCAAGAACAAAACATTCCAACAGTCAATTCCTTTAGGACTAAAGGCACACACTCTGCAATCTGCTTTGGTAGCAGTTACTCAGTCTGTGATTTCCAAGGTAATGGGCTAGCAAAGGAAAGGAAATCTCGGCTCTGGAATATACCGTTACTTCCCTTGTGCAGATGCTAATTCTTTAGTTGTGGGTTGGGTTTTTCCCCCCTCAGATGATCACTGGAGTAAAAGGGAGCTACAGAAGAAACTAATACCCAAAGATTGTCTCAACTGCCCAATTTTCCAAGGCAGTGGGAGGTATTCCAGAGAATTTCCCATTTCAAACTGGTTCAGGCACAGGAACATGGTAGTATTTAGGGGAATCACATACTCCCCTCTTGGACAAAGCCTTGGGTGGCATGGTTTAGGGGGAGGTGCCCCTGCCCATGGCAGGGGGGTTGGAACTGGATGATCTTAAGGTCCTATCCAATCCTAGTTGTTCTATGATTCCTTTAGCACCCATATAGAAAGAAACCACACACCATGCACCAAGGTTTATGCAGTGCATAGAAAAGCTAGGAGAGTTATTTACATGAGCTTCTAGTGTTATTTTACATGGACCCCAACCAACGTCACACAGCTTCTTCTCCCTTCCTCACTGCCAAATACTCTCTCTGAAGTATTAAATCAACTGAAAAGACAGAAAAGAAGCCCAGTGCCTAAACCGAGTGACATGAGAGAACCATCTGTGCTTTGGTAGTATAATACAGCCTGCTGCATTTGTTAGCAGCTTGCTGCAAGGGTAAGAGTGACTGATACAGCCTTGCCTGGAAAATGCTCCTGTGAAGAGGTCCCATCAGGACAAGTAGCTGTTCCTGCTTCTGGAGCTGCTTGCTGGAGTTATCATCCTAGGGAAGTTTAACCCAAGCTAAATTCCTGCCTCAAATGGAGCTTTCAGGAGGCATTCAGACACTGCCACATCTTTGCTTTCCTTTTCCTCACACTCAACTTGAGTATCAAGCAAAAGCTCCCTGTGAGTGAGCTTGCTTTCTTTTAGAGCTTATAAGCTCCAGGCCTGACAAGGAAATGTGAACTCATGCCATTTCTTCAGGGTTCCACCTTCATTCTTCCCCCTCTTGACCATTTGAGCCAACACAAACCAAGAGCAAGGCCACTGTGCTACGACTGCTCCCTGCTGATGGCTCTTTCCCCATTGCAATCTGTAATGCAGTAGCCTCTAAAGCAGCGTGTGGCTGGTTCGAGAGTGGAGCTGGTTTCGTGCTGTAATTGGTACTCATTTGAGACAGTTCATTAGGAAAGGCAGCACTTCTGCCTCCCTTCACAGCCCATCTGACCTGACAAGCAGGGACACTGATGAACAAGCCCCAGCTCAGCTCTCTACAAACACATTAGATGCTGCTGTAGGGCCACAGGGGGACAGAGGCAGTGTGCTCAACACATTCAAAGCTTTTTGTTTCCTTGTTCCACCTCTGGCAAGGCAGCCCGCAATGCACTCCAGCATTGCAGCAAAGGGACTTGGGGACAACACTGGGTCAGATGCTCTGAAACAGTCTGGCAGGACTTGCTACTGGGTCACCTGCTTCCATAGGGGCAATCCCATGCCAAAGGGACCACACTGCACCAGGAAGGAAGCTCACAAACTGCATATTCATGCTCCATCTCCCCACTGTAAGCAGATCCCTGGCATAGCCAGAAAACAGAATCCTAACTGTGCAGACGAGGCCCTCAGTGCCATGGGTTAGTGGTGGCTTTGGCAGTGCTGGGGTAAAGGTTGGACTCGAAGATCCTAAAGGTCCTTCCCAACCTGGTTGATTCTGTGATTCTAACAAAAATCGAAAGACCCATTCAGCTCTAACACTACATTAAAAACTGCCTTCAGACCCAGCAGAGAGAAACCAGAGGGCAGATCAAGCAAGCTGGAGCTTGAAGGGCTCAACTAACATTCAACATCTCTAGTTCAAGAATAAAACAGACATGTTAGCCAGCTAAACCATGCAAAAAGCTCCTATTTGAAGGCAAGGAGCAGCACACATTGATACAGTGCAAATTCTTTAGCCCATTTGTAACTCAGTCTCCACAAAGTCAATACCAAGGCAAACAATTTAAGAGTCACTTTTGGAGTCAAGACAGAAAGGTCAAGCCTTGCCATAGCCAATTAGTGTCAAAGCAGAGCCACAAGAGGATTCATCTCACAAATGAGCAGCATGGGATCTCATCTTTTATGTAAGGAAATACAATCCCCCACGATGGAAACAGGCTTTTTTCTTGGGAAAACCAGGCTTGCAGCTGTACAGCTCTGACTGTATCACATGTTCAGGTACAAGCTTGAAACTCAACTCATGACCCAGTTCTTGGAACTGCAGGAAAGCATCACTCTTGGAGAATCCTACTTTATTCTTGCTTCCTGCCACTGGTCAAAAAGTAGGGCACATGGAGAGAGCACTTGAGCTTCCAACACTCATCTCACAAAGTCTTAGAGCAGGCTGTAAATAACACGTTTTACCTCTTACACGTCATCTCTTCCATAAGCCTGTGCTGTGGCAGTATTCCTTCATTCCCCCAGAAGACTGTAGAGCAAAGTTCCAGATCCACAGCCTCCAAAGAAGGCTCAGAGGTGTTTTCTCAAAGTTGTGCTGCCAAGCATGATGACAGCTCAACTTCTGCCTTTACATCGTTCTTCATGCCTGGAATTCAGAGAGCAAAGTGAATCTCAGAAGATGAAGGGCAGTCATCTCTGCAGTGGGGTTTTACAGCTCATTCTGAGCTTACAAGGGGAGGTTTGTCATGATTCCCATCTTGGTTATACAACACAGCTGGTAGGTGCCACCAGTGATGCGCAGCCTCTCAGAGGGAGACATTTATCCAAGGGTGTCACCAGCAACCAGTTATGCTGATACAGGGATGACTTGACAGCACTGTCAGCTGCTTACCAGGACCTGTCTTTGTTCCAGCATGTCTCCTGCACACATCATCTCCTCTCCCTGCCCTCACACATGATGTTTTACATTTTAGAGTGACACCGAAGCACTCGGAAACCTCAGTAGGAAGAGGTACTATCATACCTTGTGCCAATTTGGTGCTATGTGCAGAGACAAAACAGGGCTGATCTAGTGAAAGCTTGACTCAGAGATGTCAGTTAGCTCTCACAAGCCTGCAGACATGACTCACCTCAGCTGGTGCCGCCAGTCCTGTTGGAGCTACATAAAGCCTTTCCAGGAAGAACAATTCTATTTCTATGAGAGGTGCTCTGGTTCAAGTGGATTGATTTGTAAAGGGATTGTAACTTCTTCTCCTTAGCAGTCCCTGTAGTTTCTTTTAAGAGGAGTCACTGCCCAACAAGGTATCCTATTAGAAACTTCTCCTTGCATAAATAATCACCACTTTGAATGCCACCCCACAGCCCTTGGACGTCCACGAGGAGATGGAGCAACAGGCAGAATATCCATTCTGAACCAGACAGACAGGGCTGGAAAAGGGGAGAGCAAGTGCACAACTGAATGAAGTTAATAAGAAAGGTCCCTTTTGGATCCTTTCCCATCTCTATTCCCCAGCCTCCCCGAAGCCTGTTCAGAAATCCTGTTGTCATTTGCCTTAACATCTTAACACTGTCATATTTCAAGCTCATAATGAAATGTGAGGCAGCAGGAATTTCATCTCTTCACACTTACTCTAACACAGCCACACATTAATTTCCTGTTTCATCCATTATAATACTTCTCCAGAGCAATTTTTCCAGGGAAATGCAGAAAGCCCAAAAGATTTTCCTTTAACAGTTCAGTCAAGCCATGTGTTTGGCAAGTTTAGTTTTTAGATCCATGCTTGAGAATAATGTAAGTTATACTTCAAACTTAATTGGAAAAACCACGTATTATGTGGGGATTTAATACCAGTATGAGAGAGCACAGAAGCAGGCATTTGCCATTTGCTTTGCTGCGCTATAGCCCCTTTAATAGCTTCTTACTTACATTGCATTCCTTGTGACAATTCCAGCCTGAGCAGTGAGACTGGCAAGCTGTGCAACACAATCATACATTGACATCAAGGGAAGGAGATGATGCCATTAATCAAGCACAGCATAACAAGGACCTGGTCAGCAGCACCTCAAGGGTATTCTCTCAAAAGCAACACAGGAGAAGGACATTCAAAATCATAGAATATAAAGTAGAACATGATTTCAAAGTCATTACAGCTCCAACCGCTACAGGCCAGTGTTACCCTTGCAGACACCAGTTGCTCTGAAGGTGACACTCCACATCTTCCCCCCACTCCAAGCTGACAATACAGGAACCAAGATGGTTCAGATACTTGCAGGAAGCATGTCTCCAGGCCAGAGAGAACCAACACAGCTTTGCACCCCAGCACTAAGAGCACTGGTGAGACAGCTCTCTCAAGACTTTCTGGCCACTCCGGAGAGACTTCTGGCTTTGGATGCACGGACGACCCTGGTATGACTCCCAGTTTTAGATGGCCATCTCCCAGCCTGTGTTATGAACAGTAACGCAGAACCCCTCTGTTGCATTTCCAGAGAGCAAAGCAAAACCCTCGCCAAACTTCAGCACACAAGAATTAAGGTAGGACCAATTTCACAGACTCTTCCTAACAGCAGCAAGCTGCAAGCAATTCCAAGCGCAAGAGTTTCATTACTGGGTAGCTCATAACATGCCCCTGAAGAACACTATTTGCAAAAGATAAAGTGGAAGAAGCTACCTTATGAATAATGGAAGTTTATCACCAAGTGATGGGTTGGAAATAAACCCAAGTCCTTGGGCATTTCAGTAAACACCTTTGTGCCTGAAAGAGGAAGAAAAGAAAGAGATGTACGAAAAGAAAATGCAGGAGCAGCTCCTAAGCTGGTGCTTTTGTAGCTAACTCCTCAGCCAGGCTGATGAAGATCAAATGACTTTACTGCACTAACAACTGACAGAGCGATTTTACAACTCATTTAAGAGCCATTAGTTAAGATTCAACCGATTTTAGTGTTACCAACTATGTTCTCCAGCATCTCCAGAACACCCAACAACATCAGTCAAGGTAACAGCAGCATATAGGAAGGCTGTAGAATGCAGCCTGTGCTTCAGGTGTCCTCCATCTGACAGTACTACCCAAGCCCTGAGATGAAGCAGTGAGTGTTACACATCCAGGCTTAGATATGGGTTTACCCAAATTCCTTCCAAACGTCCTCCAGTCCTTTGGTCATCACTAAGAGGAGATCCTCTGTAAAATGCACTGCTCACATCATCTCCTTCCAAGTGCTTCAAACACCTGAAAACCAGACCCCAAATTCCAGCAGCAGAGATACCATTTACAGCACAGCCTGAAGAAGCCATTTTCAGTATGCACAGAAATGAGCCAGAAGGGGAATTACTTGTTTCTAAGCTAAAATACCTTATGACAAACCCTGGGTTGTAGGAGGCAAAACAATAGGTGTATGTTTCAGAGGTTTCTAATCCAAAGTTGCTTTTGCTGTACCATCTTCCCCCAAATAGCACCTCTCCATTTCGTTTTTGCGTTGATTACACTTAATATTCAGCCCATATGATAATTTCAGGAACTCTCCCCCAATTAATAACATGCAGATTTATGCACTTTCCTACTTTGCATACCTAATTTTCCCCACACAGTTTGTCTGCTTTACTCTAATTCCTCTGCTGTTTACTCTGCCTTGGTGTTCTTAATGCAAAGCTCAAAAGGCAACTCTCACTTGAACATTCATTATTAATTTCTCCTAAGTGTCTCCAATTAATTCTCCGAATAGATTGGTACTTTATGGCATTTGTTATGGATTGTTTGGAAGCAAACTTCCAATTACCAAAGGAGCCCTGTTTTCCTTGGCTTGGAATAGTTTTCTGCTCAGCAAAGCAGTGTTAAAGAGACAAAACTCCTTTCAATGGAAAGAAGGCGCTGTCCTCACCCAGATCCAGGCAAGGTCCAGTTCTTGGAGGGTTTTCTGCTGCCCATCCCGACACCAGGCAGCTCATCGATGGAACCAGCTCCTCACACCACAGCAGCTCTGCAGGAGGAAGGCAGGAGCTGGGCTGCTCTGACCTGGCCTCACAGCCCACAAAGAGAAGTCTAGGCCAGAAGCCCTTTGTGACCAGGAGATCTAAGAGGGGAATTCTCAGGGTCGCCACTCACCAATTCCAAGCTTTCAATCACAACAGCATCACCATACAAAGGAGCATCACCCTCACCCCTGCTCTCCATGCTCTGCTTGGAAACATCCCAACCTCAAGTATGACGGCTAAGCTCTGTTCCACCGAACTCAAAGAAATCAAATCTGGGGTTTGTGGAGCTCGTTTAAAGCTTTTCCTTCTGCTCAGGTTTTCATTTCTGAAGGCAAGAGACCAGCCTAGAAAGCTTGACAAGACCCCAGGTCCATGCAGCGCTCTAGAAACGCATTGCTAAGCAACACTCAAGCGGTGCTTAAGCTATAAAGATATTGTGGCCAAGAACACAAACCAGGCACCATCCGAATTACAATTCTAAGTATGCCTCAGCCACCAGCAGGCAATATCAGCCCAAAAGGGGGCAGCAGGTCAGGTTCCATGTCAGCCAGCTTTCATTCTTAGGCACAGGGATGTCATCTGTCTGCCTCTCTGTCTCAAGATGTTTCTGAGCCCAGCAATGACCTTCTAAGTGTTTCATAGGAGCAGAAAGAGCTGAGAACAAAGACAGGACTCAAATGAGAGAGCCTGTGCTCCAGAAGTCAATATACAGTATTTTTCACTTAGCATTTGGAACTATGTAGGCAGAAGGAAGTGATTTAGTGGCAAACTCTGATACAGCACTGAGAACTCCAGTTTGGTTTATTTCATCCATTTAACAAACATGACTTACTATGTGCGTACTTTTGCCTGAGCTAAGTAACACACATCTTTGAATTAAGATTAGAGGAATTCAGTTCAGGCACTGCAAAATAAGCTATTTCACAATAAGAGAGAGGTTGGCACGAAGATTAAGTCCTCACAGCACTCTGGGGAGAAATCATCTCCAAGCAATGCAACCAGTTTTCATTACATAAAAACTAGTCTACTGATAGAGCAGGGGGCAAGCAAACCTACGGATGGGCAGTATAGACTGCAGCTATGGAGAAGCTCATTGCATCGGAGCTATTCATCATTGGCAACCCGAAGCCTCTTCCTTGAGATACCGTTACTTGGGCACATGCCTATCATTGCAGCCTCTCCTATTGGAAAACAAGAGGGTAAATGAAATAGAGTTCTCATTCAGCTGCCCGTGCCAGTCAGCTGCTAAAAGCTGTGAGGTTCCCTCAGCCCCCTTCTGTTTTCTGCCCCTTCTAACACACACACAGTGTCAAGCAACATTTGCCTTCTAAAAACATCCTTTACCTCGAGAGCTGACTGACACCCACAGAAAGGAAAGGAAAAGGAAAAGAAGATGCAAGCGTGGGAAATAACTCATTTAGCAGAAATCCTTTAGAGAAAGGAATGCTGTCAGAGCCAGGAGTCAAACAGTAAATAAGCGGTACCCAATTTAAACATGTAGCTGCTTCAAAACCTGCTTCACAGTAACATGCGGTTTAAGCACTTAGGAAAATTGCCAAGAGGTGTCAAAACAGGAAGAAGGCTGAAAATAAAGCTGCATGTAAATAAATCCCCCTCAGCTCTGCCAAACAGCTCACGCTCACTAACCACAAAGTGATGCCATATACATACACTGTATGCATCGGATACCAGAGACAGCCCCCTTCCAGCCGTGCATGGCCAGACTGACTTTTCTTTGCCATGCTGGAAGGAGCCACCAGCGCAGAACATCTTGTTCTGTGCCCCAAACCCTAAATGCCACCCTCCATTTTTGTGATACTTGGTATCTCGGTACCTTTGCACCATATCATCCTTCGAATACTCAGAGGATAAAACCAGGTATGTGTGTTCTGCTTCTTTATTTACTCTTAACCTATAGCCCCTCAAATGGTCTCATTCCTGATCTCCTCATTGGAAAAGTTGGGGTTGACCAAGAAAGAATCTAAACCTCACTAGGAAAACAGCACAACTGTTTAACATCTGCTTTGGAGACATACACAGGCGACATAACATCCGTTGTGTAGAGACACAGCATCATTCAGTACCAGCCTTAGGACAGGCTAAAGAGCATGGAAACCCCTTTCCCACCTCAGCCACCACCTTCTTACCAGCCAGTTTCTTTCTGTAACGCCATTTTTTGCCACTGAATTGGGAACATTACTCTGGAGGTAAGGTTAGTCCATGATTCCAGTATTTGAGATCACCAGATGAAATGAGAGCTCTCAGCATCACTCATGAACTGTAAGCACATGCTACGGGAGAACAACTGCAAAATAGGTTGTCAGCTAAGAAGTCCCTGTGGGCTCACAGCTGTGCTTAGCAAAGATTCCCAAGGCAAGAGAACAACTGCTTCTTACTTACATATTCCTCATATGCCACATTCCCTCCTTAGCCACGTGGTGCTAGCAGCATCCAAACACAGCAGGGAACAGTTCTTCAGCACTAAATTCCCTTGGAACTAGATGATCTTAAGGTCCTTTCCAACCATAACTGTTCTATGATCCCAGAGGAAGGACTGGTTTGCTACAGGGCTCATTCCGTAGGATACTACTAAGAGTAAAGGAGAAATTGTCTGTTAACCCGCACTGGAATAGTCTCTACCCCAAATTCTGGGCATTTTAGTAGGCTGACACAATCCAGAACCCTCCAAGATGTCTTTTTTTTATGGCATCATCAATATAAGTCCCATGCACACTCCTCCAAACCCTGACACTGATGCGTATTATGCCATTGACTATTTAAATCCGGTTTTCTATTAACATTCAGTCCCCAAACACTGCCGAAGTAAAGCTGCACATACAACACAGCCTCCACCCACTGTAAACAAGTTTTACATCCTCAGAACACCGAGCACAAGATGCAGTTTATTTCATCAGGAAATCAACCAAAAGACGATCTCTTTACATCTTGATTGCTGAGAGCTATTCCCATAAAGTAGTCTTGGAAAAATACTTCAAGCCCTACTTATTAATCAGCCTCACAGCACCGCCACAGCTCTGACTTGTCAAAGAGCTGGGGGGTAAGTTCCATGCACGTTCAGACAAAACAGGATGGATCAGCTCCAGTGCGAGTCCTTCAAGATGACAGGGCAGCGTTTAGGACTGCATCTAAGCTCCTGCCTGACTGCGCTCAGGCTGAAGGCTGTCACCACATCTCCCATGGAGCTCAGTGCATGTGGGTTAAAAATCTATTTCCACACAATAAATGGAACTCCTAAGGCCTGGCAAGTAAAGGTCATGCAGCAAACGCCAGACAGGGATGGGAAGAGAACCCTAGAACCACAAATTGAACTGCGGAGAAGTTATAACCAAGACACACCATAGCATGGACCTTTGCCAGTTGAAGGACAGGTTATAGCAGCACCAGATTTCCTGTTCCCATCACTAACTGAGCCCAGACCCTTGCACATCTATTGCTGGCCAGTCTGATAAACACATTCCACTGGGAATTCCTGTGCTTTCCATAGCTCTTTCAGCCAGGATTGAGCTGGTTTGCCAACATCCTGAGGACAAGTCAGAAGATAAGCTACAAGAACTACGCTATTCCCAACTTTTATGCCTCTACTCCAACATCAGGTCCGAAACACCTATAGAAGTTATTTAGAAGCAAGGAAGGGGAATTAGGGTAAATTATCCCCTCAAATAAATATTAAATCTCTCCCCATGCCCCATTACAGATCAATGTGACTCTGTTAACAGGGAAACAGAAGTTCCTTAAACTTGGAATTATTTTTGTCATCTATTTTCCAATTTAAAAAGGTAAGCATCTGCTTTGAGCTAGAAGCTGATAACTCAGACAACTCTTTGCCATATAGAGATTAATACTGGGATATTGGACCATGCCAGTTCTGTCTGTGGCTGCAGTGATAGGCGGCTGCAGTAGGATGTACTGTGTAACTAACTGTTCTACTGGGCACCCTTACCCACAAGCACCACTGCACACATTCCACAGGTTCCTCTCCCTACCAGGTTTCCTGAAGCTCCTATGGGTCAAACCCAAGCACAAGTAGTAGCTCTCATTGGGGAACGCATAGGAGAGATACCGATGGTGTCAGATGCACTGCTTTCACCCCCCGCTGCTGCATGCAGCGCTATTTGCTGACAGGTAATGGACATGATCTAAATCACTCTTCCTCTCACCTATACGGATACATTCAGCTATCATTGTGCAAGGAAATGAATGTGCCAGACTGGAAAACCCCAGAACATCTCGATCAAATCAGCTCTCTGGCTTTCATTTAACCTCCTCTCCTCCTTCAAGAGCTAGAACTTGAGCAATGCTCCATCTGGGCCATCCCCACATATATGCATGCAAACAGAGAGTGGCTGGTCACAGAGAGCTTCTCTGCTGATTAACACTGACATGCAGTTACAAGCCAACACGCTCACATCAAGGAGTACCTCTCCTCTACACTTACACAGATGCACCTGCTTGCAGCTCAAAGAACCTTCTGCCTCCTGTCTTCTGGTATCCACAAGCAAGCCTCTGAACTAAAGTCTTCCGCAGGCACTCCCTGACATCCTCACTTCTCTTAGGAGTTTTTGGTGGCACTGATGTATATCCAAACTGTTCCAAGCATTCCTTCCACGAAGGAGTGCCACAGAGCAATAGGGGCACAGGGCTCTCTGAACAGGCACCAGAGGCTCAAGAGCTACAGAAAGAGTTCTCTTGAACACAAGAGCTACATATCTGCTTAGCACAGACCGGAGCAGCCACCTTAGTCATAGTACTGATACCCATCTGGAAAGGCTCACAGGAGAAGAGTCAGGACATCTACACAAAATCAAGTAGACCCCATAGTCTGTAGCATTCGCGACTTCTGCAATAGCCCAGGAGCTTGTCAGAGGTACAAGATTAATATCTACAGGGATGCCAACAATCCCAGTGAATCAATACAGGTTCTGACAGACCCCTGCATGCTGAATTAAGCAGAGCTGCCAAGTGGGTTGTAAGCACACCATGTTTAATGATCAGATGAGCTTCCACTCCTAAAGAGATTACTCCTTTTAGCAAGGGTGTTTGTGCTGCAGAAGATGGATAATCCTGCACCATCAGCCCGCACACACATGGAAAGCCAAGAAGCATTGCTCAGTAATGGGATTTCTATAGACACAGCCAAGCAGCTCAAGCAAACAGGTTTGACCTCCCAGGATCAATCAACAGTGGGGACTTGCTCAAAGCCTTCAGCAAAACATAGGTCTCCATCACCTGCACTTGCTCCACTAGCATCACAGCCCCTGATTCCTATGTGGTTCAGCCATTAGAGAGGATAACAGCAGTTGGTGCATCATCCAGGAAACAGGTTGTGGTTTACGATCCCTTACAGTTATAACACCTTTAAGCACTGTTCCTGCAGTCTGTTACCATCCTATTTGAACCAAACCCCAGCATTCGCCTGAAATTCTATAATAGACACAAACAGCATGGGACTGACAGAGATTCCAAGCCACGCACAGGAACCACACACATCTGATAACGCACCTCAAACCCACCACACAATCCTGATGACAACGGCCCCACTGAAATGTCTGTGATCAGGGCATTTTTGCTTCAGATTCCAGTGCTCCCAAGCACTCCCAGCTTATTTGACACGACAGAGAAGGGAGACCAAACCCACAGAAGGCGCTGTCCGAGAGCAATGCAAGTGTTTTAAGCTAATGCACATCTCAGTTCTAGTGCTTTTCACTAAGAGGCATGATCATAGAAAGCAGTAAAACCTCTCAATTCACCCAGCACCCCAAAGCTTAACACAAAACAGAGCTGGCCTGGGAGAAAGCGAAGCATTAGGACAGGTGGAACATTTTCTCCTGTTCTTTCTGCTGCTGTCTGAATCTTAATTTAGTGTCAGTATTGCTTTCTCACTCATCTTCTCCCTTTCCTTAAGTGTGTTTAATCTGCTGTAAAATTGTTTTCATGGCAGCAGTGGCTGTTATTGTAACTGGTTTACAACGCGCATTATCTGCACTGTGTAAAGGCTTTTGCCTTCTGTATGCTAATCAGTGTCTTCCTGCTGTCATTCAAGGTGCATGCCCTCACACAGCTCTACTAAGCTACAGTTCACCTCACTGAAGGGCACAAATGCCATTTCCTACACAAGTTAATAAATCACCTTGGATCCAGTCCTACGGAACATAGGTGTTCAGGTGGCTTTGTTCTGACCTGTAGCTGCTGAGCCATAGGAAACAAGGGCTTGAACAGAGATGGTCATCACTCACCAGCCTGACAGGTAAAGAGCAGAACTAAACGTGCCCGTTCTGTGAGGAGAAACTCGCCCTGGGTTAGGACAAGGAGAAAAGCCAGCCTTTGAATCCTCCCTAGCTTGTAACACGTTAAGAAGTCTTCAGTGATTCAAGGCTAAGCAAATCAAGGCAAGATGCTGCAACACCATTTTCCCAAGATCCTTGAACAAGTCAGTACGGAAAAGGAGTTCAGCTGCCAGTACTGCACCAAGGCCTTATTTCTAAGCTCTTGCCTCAAATATGACTTGGTCATGCATGCAAGTCGACTTGGCAGAAGATAAGGTGACACACTTCATCATTGCATGGACACAACCAGGCTGTGAAAACAAGAACTCCAACCCAAGGACTCCAAACTTGAAATACTGGTCACCAGCCAGAGGGACAAGCAGCCAATTTGTCCAGACCTTTACTTCTTAGTAGACCTTTAGGACTCCTTAGAGTACACATACTCCACAGGGAGTCTTCTCATTGGAGAAGCAAGCAGCTCATCCACAAGATCACTTCTGAGGTGCCAACTGGGCCTCCTGCCACCAGCTGGCTGATTAGGACATCAGTTGTCTACACCAGCTCCCCAGGTACCCCTTCCTGGCAAGGGCCTCTGCTCTGTAACTCCTCATCTGCCCACATCCACAGCTTCATGGCCACAGACAGTCACCAAAGGAGCAGCTGAAAGATGAATTCTTAGACTGAAACACAAAGTCACCTGCACAGAGAAGGTGGGACAGCTTCAAAAGCAAGCTTATAGGAAAGCCCGAGGTGTTCACCCCCTGGAAAAGGCATCGCTTTGCTGTTCAGGTATTTATGCACAGCAACTCCTTTACCAAGGTGTCTTTAGGATCCTACTCCATTCTCCACTTGCCAATTCCCCACAGCATCAGAGACTGCTCAGAGAAGCCTATTCCTCAAGCTGTCAATGCAAGGTTACATGATTAACCAAGAAAATCCATAGAAAAAGGAGGAGAAAAGCCTACAGACCCAATCCTCAGTTCATCACACCACTCCTGCTGGCATGCAAAGCAATATTGCCACGGCAGCCACGATACCTTTAGCTCAGGGGCCAGGGCAGCTGAAAGGAGGCACTTGTCTCCACTTTGTTAGCTGGGTAATTGGTCCTGCTGTGCAGGGTCACTTGTAAGAAAGATGACAGCGTGTACAGCCTGTCTGCTTAGACACCAGGGGCACCCTGGAACAGATCTCTTGGATTTATTAAGCACTGGAAAGGTTAGTGAGCTGTGAAGAGCCGATTCCCCACCACCGCAGTCTGCTGACTAGAAACTTCCTCCTGTGCTTCATCAGCTTTTCATTATCTTCCGGCGGGGTTTGGAGGGAGGAAAGCTTCAGGGATTTAAGATGCTGCAGGCACCTTCCAAATCAGTCACCCCTGGCAGCAGCATTTGTGAGAACAAGTCAGCTGGAGGCGGCTCTTACGCTGAGCTCCTCAGGCAGCACACAAGACAGACCAAGGCTCGCCATGAGTTATGTTCCTTGTTCCTCAGTCTGCCTACAAACATGTAAGCCGGTTGTACAGCATCCTTTCCTATGCTCCTCATTCCCACATTCAGGTGAGAAACCTCAGCCTTGAGGCAAACTAAAGGTCCTCATGTGAAGAGAAGGGATTAGCTCAGAAGCGCGCATCCATATAAGCTGCTTGTCAGCCTGCATATTCTGCACAGGAGGCTGCATCCTGCAGGACAGAGGCACACAGGAGGTACAAGATGACTCCGAAGACTGTAGAGTTTTCCTCCTGGTCTTACAAAGGTCCCTTCCCCAAAGCTTAATAGTATCTGAGCAAGTATTTTACTGATGGTTTGCCCTCACAGTTTGCCATGAAGCAGAGGGAATCAAAAACGTCCCTTTGAGAAATCCGTGCTCTGTGAAGGACAGAAGATGGGGGTTTTGATATTGCCAGCAGCCTTTAAGGTCTCTTCTTCACTCAGGTAAATCCTGAAATCTCTACAAAGCCTGGAGCAGAAGTTTGGGCTAGAGAACTCCTGAGGTTGCTTCCACCCTGAATTATCCCACTACAAACCAAATCCAGGGAAGCTGAAAGTTAAAACACCACATTCTCAGAAGCATCTGAGTCCATGATGAATAAAAGAAATAAACTGCAGAGAGCAAGCAACAGTCAGGAGTGGCCAGAAAGTAAATACCTTCACATCGAAGCGACTGCAGCAACAGCTCTTTGGAGCCAGCTGTGTTTGCAGTGCTATCTGTTGACCTCTCAAGCAGACACATCAAATTAGGATGGGAAAATGCTTCTTCCCCATGGCACAGCTTCCTTTTCCGTAGCTTGCAGAGCCTTTAAAAAGCTCCTGCAATTCAGTCTGGACAAGATATGAGTAGCCAGAAGGCATCATGTTATCTCTAGCAAGATTGCAGCAAGAGGGCTGCTGCTGTGCTTCGTGGAGCAGAATTCATGCTTCAGACCAAAACCTGCTCCAGTGCTCCCTGTAGGGAGCATGCATCAAGCCCCAGGCCTGCCAATCTGAGCTTCCTCCTCTAAGGCACTATTTAGGGCCCAGAATTCCTTTTGCCCCCAAAACACAGAGGCTGCAGCTCATCTCCACTGCCAACTGCTGGCAAAGAGTCAAGGCAGGGAAATGCTTTTAGCAGCTGCTGTATCCGCACAAAACCAGGATAACTTCATGGATTAACAGCAGCACTGTAAACCACAAAGGGTGGTCTGAAGAGACCTCCTAGCTCTGCCTTCAGTGCGGGACACGGGGTTCTGTGGTAGTGGTCCTGAAGGATCCCCTTCCCCACAATCATAGGCAAAGCCGTATCGATGATGGGATACAAGAAACCATTTCAAACACAAAAGCAGCAGTAGAAATAAAGCATGTTTGAACATTTCATATTGACATATTAATGCCTGAGGATTTCTGGCTTCCACTGCACCTTAGTCTGCAGTCAGCCTGTAAGGGTGACATCCCAATAAAACAACAATTGTGAGGTGTGCTATAAATACCCCCTCATTTCTCCTTCAGCATGCACATTATCCATAATGACCGGGCCTTTTGCAAACCTTCAAATTCTGTTTTACAGGCCTTCATTTTGGTGTAATATCCTCATAAACCACAACAGCAGTGCAGCAGAGAGACCTAAATTAAAAATTAATGGGCCCTGCCAGTATTAAGCTTTCTCGGGGCCAGTCAAAGGCAGAAGGGCATTCCTCCCTCCAAGTACAAGTCCTCTTATACCACCACCAAGCACACCCTTCCCTGCCCCAGTTTGAAGAGCCAGCTCTGCTCCAGCCCGTCATTTCAGCAGTGATCGGTGGCACAGGACGGGCAGCAGAAGGGCACTTACAAAGAACCCCATAAGTGAAGAACCCATTGAAGCAACTCCCGATTTGTTCCTGTGCATAAGATCCAGAAGCCACCTGAGCTCCCACAACCTTCTTCATTTCTACCTAGCCCTGGTTTTCCTCATTCTTAACAACTGAACTCAGTGTTCAAATAGACACAGCTTTCTCTTCCCAACCTTTTAAAAAGCATTCCAACCTCTTGTAACTTCCACTCCAAAGCCACTCAGCAGCCTAACTCATGACCACTCCACCAAAAAGCATATAGCCCAGATTGATTTAAATAGTGCAGTTAATTAGCAGAAGCCCCTTCAAACAATATTCCCACCTTTCCCCATGGCATCAATGGGAAAAGCATTCTACCGTATACTCTTCATACGTTTGACAGTACAGCCATTTCTTACTTCTGTTGTCAGATTCATCTCACACCGGAAGCTCTGCTCCTGTGCAGCCCTGGACCATGCACATACAGCATGAACCTGGAACCCTCTGGAGCTCTTCAGAGGGAAGGAAACTTTATCCTGATCAAGCCGCCCCTGGGCGCTTCCACCAGACACGAGGCACAGGACAGCATGAGCTACCTGGAGAAATGCCATACTCTTCCATGCAATAACAAGACAACCTGTCTTCATTCTCTCCCACTGCTGCTTCTGCTCTGCCCCCTTGTATCTCAAGGTGCTCAGCAGCCTCTCAGGGAAGCTGTGGGAGCTCTCACAGGGGGGTACCTGTGAATTAACCTGTGCTTCCTGACTTTACACCCTCCCTCCCTCTTTTCCTTCCCAGGAACCCAAACAGTAACGCAGCATTAAACCAGTGGATGCTCCAGTGGTGTCCCTTCCAAACTTGCTGGAAGTACGCAATGACCGGTCAGCAAGCGCCTGACTACCCACAGTCACTAAACGAGGATGGCAGCTCAAGAACTCCGAGCCATGCACTCTCCCTGAGCTGTTGCTGTAGTCTTGAGGGAAAAGCCGTCTCTTCACTTTCTTCCCCTTCATTTCAGTTAAAATTGCTGCTTGCAATGAGTATAATTTATCCTACTGGATGCTACACTTCCGTATACAATTCTATCCATACGGAAGAGATGGCATCAAGCAGCCTGTGAAGAGCAAGAAGTCTTAGTGGTGGCTGTTGTGGTTAGCACAATCTATGGCAGCTCTGAACATGTTCCCCATGCATTTCCGTGCAGAGCCAGCCCCATCAGGAGTGCTGCTGCAATCTGGAAGTCCACAAAAGCACAGGTGCTCACTTGTACTGAGAGCACCATGCGTTCATCCTGCCCAAGCGCCGCTGACCCTCTGCCATGTTGACCATGTGCAAGCTCCCATTCGGCAGCTGCATGAACACAAGTCCATTTCACCTAGGACCATCTCTAAGTATTTCAGACCCACCACCTACACTGCCCCACAGCGCCATGCAACCCAGACAGCACCAACTCCAGCAGAGGAAAACTAACAGACCAAAAGCAGTCTATCGGATCAAAGGGGAAAGACTTGTTGCATACCAATGCAAAACCCTTAGGGGCAGCATTTGTGACAATGACAAAATAAGGCTTCGGGTACCCAGAGAAGCATTTAACCCTTTTAAGGCACCAGAGAAACTACCAATCGACTTTCGACTGATGTCCTGTGAAGTGTCTCATCTTCAAGACATGAAGCAATTCCTTAAGTCCTCATCCATAAGGAGAACTTTCTCAGCACATCGAGCCTCCAAGGAGTGGTACAGACATTAACAACTTCCCTTGGGAAGAAAATCTGTCCCCTCAGGGACCTGTGGCCCCAAGATTTGAGCAGACACTCCATCAAGAACAGCCAGAGGAGCAGAGGCACTGCTTAGCATTGCTAACATGCCTATTACAGTCCAACAGCGTGGAAAAAGCAGTCACCAAGGCAACTGTTGGAGAGACCTGCTGGTGCTCAGGGATAAGCTTCAGAAGCATGTGAACGTAACAATTACTCCAAGGCATCCACAGCTTGTGCCCTTTGGAAAACCTGCGGGAGAGCCGGCAGTTTCCATAGGAACACTGTGGAACAGCTCAGAGCGGAGCTTCCTCTCCACTGTTTCACTTCCGAGGGCGAGCAGAGGCCCAGCAACACAATGAGCTGTAGTTTCCATTTGCTACGTGCAGCAGCTGGGCCACGAGCAATGAGGCCGGAGGAGCAAAAACCCCATTTTCAGATAACCAGAGGCTCATCTTAGGGGTAAGTAACGGAGCCCCTCACCTATAGTGACCTATTTTGCTACTATCTGCTTGCTTGGTGACAGCTACCCCCTTTAAAGACATCGTTCCTTGAGCAGCTCAAGAAGAAGTACAGGCCCAAAGAGAGCTCCATGTTCTTAGAGCACCTGCATTGCACAGAGTTTTGGATACAAGCCCATATAAAAGCACTGAACCTTTGGATACAAGCCCATATAAAAGCACAACTGTGTTGGAAGCTCTCTGAGCACTTCCAACTAGACCACCACAAAAGCTTACGAAGCTGTTAGAATGCTGCTTGTAGCATCAAGCGCTCCTCAAAGTTTAGCTATATCCATATGATACACCCCGGAGAGTTAAGCACACATCACCACCATTTGGCAGCCGTGGACCAGAACGAGACCCACCTTCAGGTGACAGAATTAAAAAGCTTGTCCAGCAAAGGGACTGGGTTTGCCTGAGACCTGTTTCTTTATGTGGTCTAAATAAAAGCCAGCCACCTCCGCTGCAGGGACCCATGTGTCCTAGCCATTAAGGGCAAAACCCATGCATGAACCTGCGCTTAGATCAGTGTGAGAGGAGTCTGTGCACCATTTGAGGTGTGAAGAGGAGACCTGCCACAGCATAAGACCTGCGGCTCCTGAACAAGCCCCCCCCCATGCAGAGCCCTCCCGCAGCCCTCATGGAGGGAACTACATGAGGCCAAATTGTAGCAGGTTAGTTCTTACCCTTCAAACCTTCTCCTCCCCAGAGGTCTAGGAGTGTAACATCCCTTGGGTTCCTCAGCTATAAACAGACATATTCCTAAGTCACTTTTAGCCAATGTTTTATGGTGCTTGGATGAAGATCAGCACAATAAAGTGCTCAGGTTAATTCCTTTTCACGCCTCTGCACCACTGCCAGTACTGAGCAATGATTCCTCCTCCTCCATAGAACAAAAGAAGCCACAGGAACTGCTACAGACGATCTTCAATCTTTTCACCTCCACAACATTGGCCATTCCTGTTGTTCTGATCTCAAACAGCAGCATCACTACCACTGACACTGAAAGACTGAAGATGAGATCATCCAATCTGCCTGAAAACACTGTTATCCCAGCAGGAACTCCATGATGAGGGCTATCCCGCTGGCATGCAAAGCAGGGACACCAACCTATCTTGAGCTGCTTTCCACCATCATCCCTGTGAGAATCCTTCGGGAAGTTTAAGGCATAGCTTGTGTTTATTCTTGCATCCGACATGGAACAAATCCTTCAAGGTCCAAGGAGCACATCAGGCAGCTCTGCTGGAAAACTCAAAGCATGATGCTGAGAGAGCAGGAGACTGGGACAGGAGCCCTTGTCCTCTCTAGTGACAGGAACACTTCACCAGAGCATACAGAATGGAGGGCTGGGATGATTCTATCTCCTTCCTGGGATGCTGCTGTCTTGCTGCCTGGACCATTCAATGTTAAGCAGAAGAAAAGACAAGTTTGTGTGCACAAGAATGGAGGTGGAGCATCTGCAGCTCTGTCCAGAAGCTACTCATGACCCAGCTAACAAGGAGACTGGCATTCCCTGTTCTTACAACACTGTGGCAGAAGCTGTTTCAGCATGTAGTAGGCAACAATGGCTATTACCTGCAAAACTATTGCCTACAGCCTAGGGACACACAAGGCCCCAAAGAGGAGCTTTGGCTCAAGCCAGGTGTGCTCCAGCACAGCAGAGAAGGAACATTCAGCACCCATGTAAGTACTGACCCACTCGAGTTGCGCACCAGCCACGTCTGCCACCATTTCTGAGCCTCATCGTACACATCACACCTGTATATTGCATATTCCTGGAGCACAGGGGTCCAATTTACGACTGGCCTTAACCATAAATTAGTGAAAACAAAGCATAGGCCATGCTAATGTCAGCATAACTGCTACCCAGCTTCATCTCATGCAAATCCCTGGAAGAATTCAGCTCTCATGCAATCAGGTCCAAAGGGATCTAAATCCCAGCATATTACAGTTGCAGAGAAGAAGAATGAAAACAAGGAGCTGAAGAGAGAGAACCCAAGTAGGAGAACAGCTCTTGCAAATGAGGGGATGTTTGTACAACCCCATTAGCACAGGACAGAGGGAAGGCAATGGGGATGCCTGCTGGCCCTTGTAAAGCAATTGGCTTAAGCAGGCACTTGTCAGCTGGATGAGGCTGGATTTTATCCCCCCATTCCCTCAGGCACAAGCTCTGTGCCAGCCTGGCACCTGCAGCCTGTGGCAGGGCTGGCTGCCATAGCAGCACAAGGTCTCCCAGCCAGCTCCAGAGCATCCATAATTCCTGAAGACAGGTACGGGGCTGGCAGGCTCTCAGCTGGAGAGGTGTTCAGATGCAATAGCGCAGTTTTTTCAGCTGGAAGGCACCCAGCATCATCATTCCTGCCCCATCTTAACATCTGCATCCCAACTCACACCAGTACAAAGCAGATGTGGGGACAGCACCATTTTAGCCTAGACACATGGTAAACCCAAGTTTAAAGATCTACATTTTTTAAAGACCTACCATTGCCTGGGTTGTTTCATTCATCTCAGCAGTGCCTGACAGACCTTCCACATCCCCATCTCCTTTTCCCAAGGAGGCTGTTTGCTGCCCTTTGTGGGCAGCACTGGAGGCATTAGCACGTGGCACAGGATGCAGCAGGACCAGCTCAGGTAGGGCCTCACCAGCATTCAGCTCCCAGGGATGAGGGAAGGGGTTTATTATAGCCTGCTGCACTCCTGCTAGCAGCCCCACGAGCAGAACGCAGTTACACCACGCAGCAGATACAGCCAGGGTCAAAGATGCCTTTTCTCCTCCCACCCCATAATGCTTTCTGAAAAGACGAGGAAGCTGCCCTCACTTATCTCCAGCTATTTATTCGTGACATGAAAAGGATGACAAGGATACAAATCTGTTAGGAGTGACATGGATGGCTGCGAGGAGTGACAAATGCTTCACGTGTCTCTAAGCTGTTAGGGCATTTGCACGTGTGACTGCATCCCTGCCTACCTGCTGGAGTACAGCCTCTGCAGAGCTGAGCACCTTCGCAAGCCTTGAGCCTGCTGCTTCCCCCCTTTGCAGTCAGGGGGGACAGCAACAGCATGAAATGCTTTTGTGACAGCAGGCATTAGGAAGTGACCTCTCACTTGAAGCAGCCGATCGCTGCAGTGTGAAGCATCTTGGCACAAGCGAGGGCTACAAAGAATCCAGTGTAGAATCCTTCCACTATCTCTTCCCCAAGCATGAGGCTGTACCTGACCTCAACTGGGCTTTCCCAAGTGTTCTGAGGGCACCACAAACACATCTTGGGACCCTGCCCTCATGTCTGCAGTAAAGCCATCACCGGGCTGCGTATCACCTAGATTCTGGTAGATAGCTTTGACACTTCAGGAAACAGATGACAGTCAAATGAATACTGCCCAGGGTCCGGTTGTGCCCTCCCTTCCAGTAACAGCCTCATGGGAGAGCAGTTGAGCTGCTGAACCTTGTTATATTTGATTATCTTTACAGCTGAAACAAAACCTGCACAGAGAAGCAGGCAGCTGATCAGGTCTGCCCCTGCTCTTCTGGGGTTTGAAGCCACTTGGGGGTTCCGAGAGCATCTCGGAGTGTCTGCCTGGTTTCTCAGTTACTGCTTTGCCCCACAACTTGCAAATGAAAGGTTTAAATGCCTGTGGGCAAGCAGCCCGATTAAAGCACCTGGTGTTCTGGCATCATGATGTACACACATCCACCTCTGAATCAGCCACCTGCCAGGTCAGACGGCAATTCCTACCTCTGTGCTCACTAATTCACTGGATCACTACAGCAACTTCCAGTTGACAGCTGGGCCAAGTCATAGCTCAAGAGTATGCTGGTGCTGGCCCTATATATTTTATAAACAAGGGGAGTGCAGCTGTAAAAGCTGCAATCTTTTAAGGGTGGGAAAGTCACTTTATGCTCACAGAGCGCATTCCCCTCACACGCACAGATGTACTAACATCAGCTTTATGGCAATAGCAATACTTAGCTTTCCAGTAGCATCTCTTACCCAGAATCTCAGTCTGCTTTGTGAATATGATGGGCCAGAGGCTCAGAGCCACTCGGCACCCCTCTGGGAGCATTCACAGGGGCTAACTTCAGCTAAGGAAGCCAAACTCTGCGGTCAAAGACTGAAGCTGAGGCAGGACTGGTGCAAATCATTCCCTGTAGAAGCTTGTCTCCCCAGGTCCGTTTGGAAAAATCAGCATGAGCAAATACCTACTGATTCGGAGAAATCTCCAGGAAGTCACCAACAAAGTAGAAGTTGACAAGCAGGAACTCTTTATTGCGGCGCCAGGAGACATGGGGGGATCGCTCCTCCAAACGTGTCCCTCCCCAGCATCAACCAGGCTGTGGTTATATCGTCCTTATACATATTCATTAGGTTACATACATCACATCATACTTCTAGAGAATGCCTCCTGAATGCACACAAAAACGTGGCCTTGGGCTTTGGGGCCCCCGGGGGTTATTTCTCCGTCACTTTGGTTTAGGATCATTGTCATATCAGTAACCACCAAGCGGTTCTGGCAAAGTTGCTTTTAGTAATTTCCTCTTCTCTATAGTTGCTAACAAAGCCTAACATCCTAGAGGTTACTCATTTACAACCCTATTCTTCAATCAACCCCATTCTTCATTACCTTTAGATTCCCAAATTTCAACTCCCCAAAGAGCTTCTCACATCTGCACTTCAGTTCACCAAGTTCTTCTCCAGCCAAGTTTTTCCTCCGTCCCATAGCCTGCAAGCCATGAAACCCTGTGGCACTGTTATGCTAAAATGAGGACTAAACAGGGAGCCCCACACAATTGCCTTTACCTTTGGGAAGGTTTAACTACCCAAGTTTCACACTTCTTTACCTAAACAAAAGCGTTCACAGAGTGTTTAGAGCTCAACAGGACACAAAGGTTCCCTAGAACTGGTTTGCATCCCAGGACAGAAGAGGCAACACTGCCACCCGAAGGACTATGCCACTAATGAGGCCCCTCCAACTCAGGGCAGCAGCGACTGAAGTCATCTTTCAGCAGATGAAAGCTGGGTGAGGGCAGGTTCTGCGGGAGAAGATCCCGATGTTTTACAGTTTCATGTGAGCACAGAAAGTCTTGGAAACAGCCTGCATTTCCCACTGGAGTTACACACCTGGGCTTCCCTTCAGTAGGAGCCGATGGTTGGGATTTGCAGAACCAGAAGCAGCACCCAGTTCTCCAAAGGCCATAGAGGAATAGACCCCCCCTTATTCCAAGTCAGTCAAAGCAGAAATAAAAGCCAACCCGTCTTCCTAACAATGATTTCTAATGCCTTTATTCACCCTTTTCCCATATACCCTTCCCCACCTGAAACCCACTTCATAATTCACACAATACCAGCCTCTTAATTCTCATTCCTGGCAAGACCATTTCCCTCACTATCATGTAAATGAGCCTCCCTGGAGCTCTTAAGCATTATTATACATCATGGTAGTTGTATTGCTCTCAGCACTACAAATGCAGTCGAGGACTCAATTACTATTCACAGATGAACAAAGTATACAGCGCATTTACTGAAGCTGTGGCTGCTTAGGGTATAGAGCCTCAAGAGTTACGTGCACTTGTTCATGAAGTGCCTTGAAGGAGAAAATGCAGGTCCCCACCTCTAATGTCCTTCAAAAGGCAATTAAAACCTGTCAGTAGGTGCCACGCTTGCATGCAACATTCATCTCAACAATGCAGTTTCATCCACACCTGCCGTTCTGCAGCATGAGCACGTTTTGACTTGCTTAAAGGGCTACCAAACCAAAACCTGGCTCCTAAAATCAAGCACCTAAATTCTGCCTCCTAAGGGGAGTCTGAAAGGTCAAGAAAGAAACTAAAGGTTACCTCTGAAGTCTTATTTGGAGGCTTCTATAGGTGTTTCTCATGTCTTACCTGATTCCTATAGCTGAGCCTAAACCTAGGGACTGCTACCCATCTGCCATCATAGTATGATAGTCATAATTAGAGCTACTAACAGCAAGGAAATAGTTGTCATGACCTACAAAAGAGTTCAACATCCCTAGCAGTCAGGCTTGCAAGCTTCCTCAGCACACTGGTCCTTGTCTCTGCAAGCACAACGAACAAGGATTATGAATTAAGACAAGGTTTCTACATCCCAGCAAAGGCTGCAAAGATGCAGCAAGATCTTCATTTGTGACAAATGAAAGCAGCCTAAAGTAAAAGGTCCTTCCACCAGCCATTGGATCTCCATAAAGACCTTGGCATCTTTGTTGCAGTTTCAGCAGAGGTAGCAGAAACCCCATGCAGCATGCCTCCCAGATTCCCTACAGGACCAGGACTTCATTAGAGGCTCTGCACAAGTGACTAATCTGTATTCAAACTGGAAACTGAAAAGCAAGGGCATAAGCTTGTCACCCACACAGAATACATTGTTAAGCCAAGCATCTGGAAGTTTCCCAACTTATAGCTTCTAAGGACAACAGGGAGAGTCAAGGGAGTTAGAAATAAGAAGAGTCTCACTGGTTTTTTACTAGCTTTACATGGAACACCCAGCTCAGCACTCACAAGAAGGAAGCAAGGACTGAGAGAGAAGAGAAACTCCACCAAACTCAGCCTGCCAAGTCCTAAGGAAAGATGCTCTGTCACATTGCCCACACTGGAGCAGACTGAGGCCACAGCAGCTGAAAACAGAGCTGCGTGGATGGCAAGTTGCTTTAAGTAAATACAAATAGGCCCAATAACCAAAGCAGCAATGTGCCATGGGCAAAACCTTTCACCTGTGGCTTGTCAGGAATCCTGCTCCTAGTCACCACTGCTCCAACCTAACCCCCTTCCGACAGGAAGCCGGGTAATTTCATTGTATTTCTGGGTGGCAGAACAGTCAGTGCACAGTTTACATCTGCAAAAAGGTGATCTGGAAGCTGTAGGGTATCATTTCTGACCAGCAGCCAAAGCAACCTCACAGCCTGCAGTGAAGGCTGCGAAAGGGGGGGCACAAATCAGCACAGAGCTCACTTACTTGGCACAAAGTGATCTCTCAGTTACACAAGCACTTCCTCTATCCAAGCCTGTTATTTTAGTGTACTTTTCAGTCCCTTCCAGCAGACAGGACACCTTCCACTCGGAGTAATTTCCACCTAATAAAACCCGGGCAGTATTTCACAGATTTCTATACATTTACCTATTCATGCATAAGAAGCAACTCTTCTTTCAGATGAGATTTGATTTTCCTGGCTGCCTAGCACTGCATGGCAGTACTGCCTTTTTGTCCTACAAGCTGTATCGATTTTCCACCCTGATCTATGGCTGGCTTTAGCATATGGTAATTCAATCTAAAGTCCATTTTTGAGATGTCAGTCTCCCCTTCTCCAGCAGAGTAACTGCTTACACTGCATAACACTCTACCTGGTTGCTTAGCACAAATACTTGAGGCTTAGGGAAGGATTAAGTTCCTGACAGGTATACAGGATTTATTTCAATGCATGTTTGGAAATTAGAACAAAAGAGTCTTTAAACTCATTTCACCAAATAAGCCTCAATTATGGCTCACATGAAGAAGAGGAAGAGTTACTGTCATGGCAAAACCTTTGATCTCAGTTCCAGGCCTATCTGTGTTAAGAGCACACACAGCAAGTCCACTTCATCAGCAGTTTCACACAGGGGCTCCATAAACCTGTAACTTGCAGAGCTAAAATCAAGCATCTTGCACATTTTACCCCCCACCCTGCACACAGGTGGAAGCTAAAGCCAGAATTCAGCAGGCACATTGAGTTCACAGAACTGCAAGGCTCAAGTTCTGAGCAGAACTGTCTCCATTATCACTTGGAACATACTTTTCCACCAGCCATATCCTGGCATTTACCAGTGCTAGTATCTTTACTTCATGCCTCAGCTAAAGTTAGTCACACTTGAGCTTCCAACCCCTGAACAGCGCTCTCATGCTTACACTCAAACTGAACATACCGACCTTTGCCCAATACAACTAAACCAGGAACAGGAAACTTGTTTTCTCTCCTGGACAAGAGCCTCCTGTCTTCCACTCTCCTGCCTGACTTTAAACTGCTCATTCTTAGCACCACCACACAGCCACAGGACACATTTCTATGAGCCATTTGCTTACCTACCTGTTTGCTCAGCTCATCCTCTCCAGTCTTCACCAACCAGGACCTTCCCTTTTCACAGAGGAGCCCAACCTCCATCTGAAATCAAACCATAGCAGACACATTAGAGAGCTCAGCAAGGCTGAGCAACGCACACAAAGACACACACCATCCACAGAACTACCAGCAAATATTGCTATCAGATCAATACATTCTTACTTCTAAGACACTCTCCTGTTTTGCAGATGCTCTCCTCTATAGCACAAACCAGCTCAGCACAGCCCATCCCACCAGCTCAAGGCCCTTAGAACTACTTCAGTAGAAGCTTTTACCCCCTCAAACTACTCCAAATGCCTCAAGCAAGGAGTAAAACTCTTAAGAAGTCAAACTAAGGCTTTCAAACCCCCCCCCCCCATACACTAAAATAACGAGCTTCCAGAAGAGAAAAAACTGCACACACAGACCTGGTCCCTTCCATACCAGCTGCGGGTTAATGCTTTCCCTCATCACACAAAACGGAGCTCAGCTGAAGGCAGCTGCTGCTCAGAGCAATCTCTTTAACAATTGCATATAAACTACATGAAGTGCTTGCTCTTTAAAGGGCAGTTACAGGTGAGGAGTCATTGAATTAGGAGCTAAATACGTGTTAGTTGCTTTAAATGGTGCCTGCAAAGCTCTGCTTTCTGGAGTTGGAATGGGATGCTTTCAGTTCAAAATGCTAATACAGGGAAGAGGCATTCCAGGGGTTTCTGAGGTGTCTGGGAATGTCTTCCCTAAGGAGACACTGCAAGCTGTAGCAGGAGACTTCAACCATTCATTTAGAGCTGTTTCAATCAAGCCACGGCGTTGTTTGAGCAGTGCTGTGTAACTGGGTGCCCTGTGCTGACTCTGAACCCACCCTGAACTGAGGCTGGAGTTACAGTGATCTACCGGGTCTGATGCTCAATGTTTGCAGATGACAATTAAGTGGAAAGCAGCTCTTTCCTGCAAACAATGTGAGACGGAAAGGTGAGCTTGGTGGGCGATGATAACTGATCAGTTAGCTTTAAGAGCTTTGTCACTATATTATCCCCTTGTTTCCAGACTGACCTAAAAGTCAGTTTTTCTCTGCTCTGGTAATGAGAGCCCTTTCATTTTACCTTTTGAAGTGCTATTCACTCTACCAACTCTCCTTCACACAGTTGCTTGGCAGTTGGGTCATTATTTCTCCTAAGCCAGCTTTCATTTGGTTTGCTAGAGAAGGGGGAAGGCATCCGGGCTCCTTTGTGCCTTTGTCCTGGCAATTACTCTTGTGCTCAGTTAGTTGGGAGCCTTTGTGTTTCTGGGCTCCTCCCATCTGACTGTTTCTAGTGGTCCTTCTAGGAATGTCACCAATGCATTTTCCATTAGTTTTAACCCCTTCGGATTCAGTTTCAATAGCAGCAGATGAAGTGGGTGAAGCCTCAGAAGGATGTGGAAGTTGGCAACTGAAAGCCCAAGAGAGCTGCGCTGCCCTCGGGAGGCCGTTCACTGCACAGATCCCACCTCTTCAATCTCTGTTCACTAGTTGTGCTTCCCTCCCTCTGTACTTCCTCTGCCTTTAATACTATCTAGATCAATGAGCTGGCTCTTTCCTCTCTTCCCTCAGCACCATTTGTGCTCCCCAATCCCTTGACTACTGCCTGTTGTTACCCCCTGTGTGCAATCTGCCTTCCTTGGTGTCTCCTTTCTCACTGCTGCCACTTCTGCATACCCTGTAACCTTTCTTTTATCCTCAAAGATCCTGCGTCCCTCTTCTGTTTGACAACATGCAGCTTTACTGTTGGTTTTGCCTCTCGTAAAAAGCATGGCTGATTTTACTGCACTAAAATAGATCTGTTGGTAGCATTCTGTCCTGGTCTGATAATAAACTTCCTATTGCTTTAAGACTGTCAGCTTATTTTGTTAACTTCAAGTCTTGATTCCATGTGAGTACAGCCCAATCTTTCTTATCACAAGTGTGTTTTCCACCTGATAGCAGAATCTTCTGTATCATGCCTGTTTTCACCTCTGCTGCAGTGGTTTTGTTCTGCACAGTGAATGAATGGCTTCAGAAAGGTGGAATGAACTTCCTTTGTTGTGACAGCACTGACAAGAGCTGCCACTTCCTCAGCCTCCTTCCCTGAAGCTGTCACTTCCAGGTATGTGGAATCCAAAGCTGTGTGTTACGGTGCATATTCACAGTCCTGCTTAATTGCTTCATGCTTCTCTCTGTTCCCTGCTGAGAAGCTCTTCCTGCAGGATCATTTTCAAATGCCGCTTATGAACAAGAACTGTCATCTCTGGGCATGACACAGGAGCAATTCTGCAACAGTCAGTGATAGATGTGTTTGTGCAGAATAAATTCCTATTTTTCACGAGGATCTGGGACTCTGCAGGCTATGGAATGATTTCCAATGTTAGTGACTCAGAGGGATCACTGTATCTGTAGGCATTTTCTTTGGTCTTTCTTTTAAAATCACTGGCATAATTCAGTTGGGTGTTTTGCTCTGTAAAGCTTACTGGAGCCATCAATCATTCATGAATTGCTGTGCATTTTGTACCGGATGGTAATAACTGTAGCTGGGGAGAAGCAAAATAAAGCAGTGTCAGTTCACGTAATCCCCTATCAGATTAGGGGTTACCTGAGAAGACGTTTCTGCTGCTGCAAGTGGTGGTTGCCCGTTATCAAGGTGATGTTATCAAGGTTGGATGTGCAGTTCTCCAGAGAATTCACTGCAGCAAGTGCCACCCTGACTGTGGTGTAAATCATGTGTATCATCTCCTGTACTTAAGCATGTTCTGACACTTGAGTAGGAGTGAGCAGGCACTGGTAGGCTCTAGCCTGACAGAAATGGCAAGGCCTCCAGCTTGATTTCATGCATTCAAGCAATACAGTCCTAAACTCAGTTACGTTTTAGAACTCGATAGTAGGATGTTGTGGGGTTTCTGCTAGATGTGTTACTGCTGCTGGAGCACAGAGTGCATTTATGTCCATCACGGGGATTTTAGGATTCCTCTTTGGTTTTATTACCACTTGACATTGGAATACAGTGGTTCAGTAGTTTCCCAAGAACACACTGAGAATGTGCTGATCCAGTCAGGAATAATCCTCCATCACGAACCACAAGCACCAAATGCTTGCTCACAGCCTAGCTATCCAGGAGCACCATATACAAGAATACAGGAGTCTGAGCTCTGGATTTTTCTTCTTGTTCTGACTTACAAATGCTTGAGCAAGGGACAATAAAGTTAAGCATATGAAAGACACAACCACTTGATCATTAAACCATTGGCTGTCGAATTCAGTGCTGCTGTGAAGAGGTGCACTTGTTTTGACTAACCTGTGGTTTAGACCAAATTTTGAAGAAGCAACAACTTGGCAACATGTTGGAGGGATGGGACAATACTAGAAGGCTGCTGGGCTCTTCAGCTTGCTAAAAGCTGCCTGATTAGGCAGTGAGTCCTACCACCATGATGGGTAGCAATGTACCTGATTTCTGAGGGTGCAGGTTCTGCAGCAACTGAGTGACAGCCACATTTAAGGGTCTATCACTTAGTTCCTTGCTGTCTAAGCTCTACATCTTCGTAGAATGGTATTTACCATGTAGGTAATCACTCTAAGTGAGGGGGAAATGGGCTTTCTGAATTAGTAGTAATCATTACAGAACACAGAAGGCACAAGATGTTTTCTTGGCAGCATTAGGATTTTTATCAACTTTTTGATTGGGTTAATTTGAAGTGACAGCTGGTTGGAGTTTTTAAATGGATTGGAATATCGGTACATCAATCTGAAATCAAGCAATGTAAATGCATTTGCAGTAGTTACCTTAAAATATCCTGCTCCTGTGGTTGCAAAGTGACAGTTAACAGAGGAACAGCAGCCCTTGGAGAGGCAGGAGATGGATCCAGGAAAGTGGGATGTTCTGGAAAGTGTAATTCATGGAGTTGTCCAGGTCTTCGCCATCGTATGCTGAGTCTGACTCTCCAGCCCTGAAATGAGTGGTAAGATAATAGAAGGGATTTCAGCCTCATCACAGAAAGGAGAGCCTTGTGTATTGCCTTGTTTTTGAAACTTGGGAACTTAACTTAGGGTTCTTCTTAGCCTGGAAGAAGAATTCTTCCCCAAATCTGGAAATATACATGATTATTACTTCCAGATGTCACTGCATCAGTATCCTGTTCCCAGCTTGAGGCTTGTCACCCTTTCTACGGACTATATAGGCTTCTACCTCACTGATGGAGACAACTCCTTTATGGTCCTTCTGGCTGTGCTGTGCGTACAAGTGACACTTGACAGCTGCTAAGAGGAGATGAGTCTGAAATCTGGGATAAAGCTGTTACCTGACATAGCACCACTGCCCTCTCAGCAGTGTAAGGGCAGGAGCCTCACCTCAGGAGCATCTTTGTCCCTGCAGAAGTAGCTCTTCATTAAATGTAGGTCACAGCACAGCAACCACACTGGTGCTGGAGCTGCTTAGTTGTGGCTCTATCTTAGCCAGGCAGTTTAACCTCTTCTCACCACCCAAAAATGGCCTTAATGTGTTCTTAATCCAGCTGTGAGATTCTGCCTTGCTGAAAGCTGGAGTTTTGCCTTTCCAGGGTCAGAGCTCAAACAAGAGTGTTGGTGTCCATAAGCCTGTGGATGAAAAGGAGCCAAACGGAAGGAGCTACACAGAGCTTTGGGTCAGTATGTATCATTTCTCATCCTGCATGCACATGGAAGTTGGCCTGGCATGCTGAACTGCATAAAGAGATTATTCCCTAAACTAAATAGCCTGTTGCAATCAACTGCATGATTACAGATGCAGCTTTAGACGGGTTGGGAAACTTAAGAGCAAGCTGGAGAGCTGTAAGGAAAATTCATCCATATAACCATTCATACCATGCAAGAAATCATATCCAAACTAAGCTCTGTAACACATAGGAGTCTATTTTTAAGCCTGACTTGGCATCTTGAAATGCTCTGGTGGATGAACAAATGCTGATGGACCGCCACCAGTGTTGTATAGAAATAAGTGTAATTAGGGAGAAACAAATAAATAATAAAGAAGCCTAACTGCATTTAGCAGTTCCTTTATTGTCAGCAGTAGGATGTATATTCCCTTAACAGATTAAGCAACTGCACTGGTACGTGGTGATTTGTATCGCTGCCAACATCATTCACTTAGAGGAGGATGATCTTGATGGGTGTTTGCAATTGTTCTCCAGAGGCAGCTTCTCCAACAATTACAAGACGATCCCAGTTGGATTAAATGAGTCAGTTGTGTGCAATAGCGTTATGAGTGTCTTACCGGATGTCAGACAGCTCATTTTGTTTGTCCACTCTGCCCCACTGCATGAAATGGCCACTCTGTTGTATATGTTTTCTCATGGTGTCTTATATCCACCATGCAGAAGGCAATGGCTGCCTTCCCAGATGGAGACCTACCTAGTTGTGGGTTCAGGCTTGGGAGCAACAGGAATCCTCTGCCAGCAATGCTGCTTCCAAGCGCTGCCGACTCCTGGACTGGAATGGAGAGGGGCCCTGAACTGGTGAAGTGTTTTCGGGAAAGCCTGGGATTAAACCAACTGATGTCATTTTCTGTGCAAGTCTGTTCACTGCTGGCCTGAGACATGCAGGCTGTGTCTGTGCTGTTTCTGTTGCAGATCATGCAGTGGGAAAGATGGAGCTGCTTATGATGGGTGTCACTGAACAGTCTCTCGGCACCTGCCTTGCCATGCCTGCTCAATGAACTGACTTCTGGAGGAGAAAGGGGGTTCACACCAACGGTGTAGCTTTTTGTGTCCAGCTTCGGGCTGGGCTTTCCCCTTCGCCACATGTTGGCCTTCTGCATCATGCTTTATGCTTCTGCATCCCGCTTCATGGAGGAGAACGGGTGTGTGTATTGTTGCTCATAAATAGCATTGCCAATGTCACCTGCCTGGACTGGATATCCTCCCCAGTGACTTGAGCCACCTCCTCCTGACAGATGTGTGCTGTAACAGGGCTGATTCTGTTCTGTCTCTTGTTAATGTGACTGTAAATACCTCACGTGTCTGCTAAAAGCTGAAGAGATGACTGAGTTTAAAATGAATACTTTATATTTCCAGGCCACCAGTGAAGTTCCTTAATGCATCGAGCCCTGTACTACTGAGACTTGGTTACAGGCACTTAGATACTTAGCAGTGCTGCAGCTTTAATATGAATTCAGTGGTCTGAAGGCCAGGGTTAGCTTGAGTGTCCTGAAAACCAGTGTGGGACCTGAGGGAACCTGAGCCCTGCGGCTGACACTCCACTTGGGGTGTTTTCATCCGCAGTCATCCCAGTTACAACAGCGTAGTGTTTCTTCTGTGATGCTGTAAGGACACCTGACCAGTCCCATTGGATAATGGATGAGGGTAGAAAAGATCAGTCCAAAAGCTGAGCTAATGCAGCTCTCCTGCAGTTACCGTGGCCTCTTTGCAGTGAAGGAACAACAAAGTCCTTGGTAACCACTGTAATAAGGTGAGAAGAGGTCTTGCTCTCTAATTGAGGCTTTCAAACCTGCACCTTGACTTTGTAACTTGAAAAGGTGCTTGCAGCTTGCATTCTCCAAAGCTTTTTGAACCACATGCTCTCAAGCTTAATTTCTGTTGAAAGCAGGTTCTTCCTTGAAAAACATCTTCTTTCACTTAATGTGCTGCTAAACTGTCTCAAAGCCGTTAAATCTATTTGCTAAGCCTCTTCATGCTCAGTTCAGTTCATCACTACTCAGATGGGGGAAACCCATACTTTCGCCCATAATTGTCACTGGTGTAAAGAGACAGTGATGTCTGCTTTCACCCCTGCTGTTCCTCCAACCAGACCTGGCTTCCAAGCTTTGTCAGATCTTAAGTGAGCTATGTGTATGTAAAACATCCTGGGGACTTGAATAGAGGAGTAAGAACAGGGTCTGATATGAGCTCTGTGAGAGGAAAAAGGCAGAATCTTATCTCTGAGCTGCTAAAGAGTGAAGAGAGGTCAAGAGCTAAGGTCATGCCCGGCAGATATCTCACAGCAAAGGTGAGCAGTGGGGCTTGGTCTGCAATTTAATCAAGCCCTTGGACTTCTCTCTTATCGAAAGCTCTGGAATATTGATTATGGTCACTAAGTTCTGGGTACATGGGCACACTTGAAGGAAGAGGTGGAGTGAGAAGGCATATGGGAGCTGGGAGCTGAGTCTCTGCAGATCTGGCCTCCTCACAGTGCCTGTGGGCAACGTGGTTGGCTGCCTGGCAAGGAACTCAGCTGCAGTCCCCTGGTAGGTGACCAGGCCCTGCCTGGGGCTGTCAAATCCGTCTGGATCTCTCCATATGCTGCCAGAACAGATGTGCTTTCAGGGGGCCTGTTGAGTCAAGCCATTAAGCTTTTGTCAAGCCATTAAGCTTTTGTCAAACAGAGCTTAAGTCAAACCATTAAACTAACCAGACAGGGTTGGTGTAACCTACAGTGCTGGAAATGCAGGGAGTAAGGAAACATGTAAAATGAGGCTTCTCTTGTTTGTTTTACAGTATTAACATGTCAAGACTCCTAAAGCAAAGTCACAGAATTTAAATAAAGTCACAAACACAGACGTGTAAACACTTTTCAGTACCATTAAATCATATCCTGCATGTGGTGGTGGTCTATGTGATAGGCACGGTGTATGTTCCTGTGCCACCTGCTATATAACAGCAAAGGGGAAGTTTGGTGAAGCACCGCTGTCATTAAGCACCTCTCAAAATACAATGTTAGAGCAGTTCTGGAGTAGGTGAGTTCTCAAGCTGTGTACTCACCCCACAAAGGGAAAACTCATGTTCCACTTCAAAACGTGTGCATTATCCAGTCTTGTGTAGCAGAACCTTTCCCGAAGGAAACAGGCAACTGCTTTGTCAGAAGCGGTTTGGGTATGGGGATGCTCATGAGGCCCTGTTTATCTGTGGGGGAGAAATAAGTCTTGGTCTAGTCACCAGAAACTGCTTTGCTTCAGCCAAAGACCCATCTCTCCTATGTGAAGTGCACTATGATATTATAACTGATTCAACATCTAGGCATATTGCTGCTGTGGTACTGAAAGTGTGGGGAACAGACACAGTAAAGCAGTATTTCTGCTGCTCCCTACATCAAATGTGTACAACTGCTGCACTGGTCAGTGCACTGAGCAGACTTGGGAGCCTGACGCTACACTGAAGTCAAAACCTGTGAAGCTGAGCCTGTGATGGAGGCTGAAGAGGAGACTCCAGCAGTCTGGGGTGCTGCAGGGAGGCACAGATGGATGTGAAAATGAGTGCCAGGAGCCTTGGCAATGCCCCCTGCCTGAGGAAGCTGTGCTGCGAGACTAAAGACAGCACTCAGAAGTAGCCCAGTGTGATCAGTGGGGGCCTTGAACCTTCATCTTGATGGAGGAGCATAAAATGTGATAGACTCATTGAGAACAACACGTCCCATGTGCAGCAGACAGTACATGTCTATGTGTAAAGTGCCAATGGATTTCAGCAGTCAACAAGGAAACAGAGTGGTTATAATAGATCTGTAACCATACCCACCTTGCTTCTCCTGTAGGAACAGCAGTGTATCTTTGCCTGCTTGCATGTGCAATTGCTGGACATGGTTATTTCTAAGTTACTAAATATGTGTACATAAAACCACTGGTATATGTCCTGTGGATGCTTCTGCTCACAAACCAAATTTGCCCTCAGTTTCAGGGGGTTTATAACTTCAGTGCTTTAGCCTTTGCTGAGATGAGGTTTTATTTTCCTTTGTAAAGCATTTTTTAGCTCTCCATGTGAGCCATATCCTCATCTCCTCTGAATAAACCCAAGCTCTTTGAAGGCAAGGAAGCCTCATTGTGCATCAATGCCCAAAGGACGGAGTTTTCCAATCCTGTAACAGAAAACCTTTCTCATACTCTTGTTCTATTTCTACAGCATCACTGCATCCACTCCTCAATGTTAACTGCAGCTGACATTAAACCAATACTTTGTGAAAGCATTTTGCTTCCATTTTCTATTTAGTTCAATATGCAAACTGGTATCTACCTCAAACATGCAGCCTGTAACGTAGCTGGTGAATGTGATGTGGGACAAGGGCCAAGCTATTGGTGGTTTTATGTGCAAGGAGGTTGATGGTACCCCACTAAAATAGCCAGAAGCTGCCTCATTTATTACCCACTGGAAAAGCGCATTTACCCATCGTGTCCCTCCCCTATGAATCAAGATCGAGGGTGAACCATGCTTTAAAGGCCACCTTTTATGTCTAATTTAGCAACTGTTTAGTGTTAGTGGGATGTATCTGGTTTTAGGATTAGGGTATCACATGCTGAGTACACTTACACTGTGTCACTGCGCACATCACCAGTGCTGTCCTGCACAGGCTTTTGCCTCGCCAAACCTGCTCCTTCAGAAACTTCGGTGTCTTTGCCCTGTGGAGGGAGCAAAAAGGCATTATGAGAAGAGACGGAATGTCTGCTCACCCAGAAGAAGTCTCCGAGCACAGTTTGAGAGCTGTGGTCAGGCAAACTCACAACAGACAGAGGCTGTCCTGAGAGAAAAGGGGGAAGAATCCAGCCAGTGCAGAGCCCAGTCAGGGTCATCTCAGGGTATTTAAGTTCTTCCCTGAGCAAAGAACTATGAAAATGCATAAAAGTATGTGAGGAACAGTTCTATACGTGAGGAGGACGTCTAGAAAAGCCTCGAGGGTGCCCTCTCTTCACTTCCTAAGGGTGTGTAATTCAGGCAGTGTCTCTGAGGACATGACTAATGCTGAAGACACAGATTTGGTCTTTATTTCGTGGCAAGCAATAGATGTTAGAACAGAGGAAACATTCCACATGGACTCAAAGTGCAGCCACAGCCCTGATTTCAAGCCTTCTGATCACTGAGGTGGAGAGAAGCCCTCAATCACTGTCCGTTTGCCTGCAGTGACAACGAGGGGAAGCACAACACGCAGGGACCCACTTGGAACATACAAACATCCAGAAAGAAAACGCGCATCAGCCCCTGGGGCTCGAATACACCAGGGCTGTACTGGGGAAGTCAGCCCTTCCATCTCGCACACCACCCTTGTACCAATGTTTCAGAGCCTCCTAATGCTGTGGGATCAGACCAGAGGTGTTTAGAGGATGCCCAACACTGTTCCCACTGTGACAAAGCCAGCAACACTTTGGAAGTGACTCCCTCTGAGGATGGCAGATGGTGCCAAGGCAAATCCCAAAGTGCCTGACCCAGCCTGAAAACCATTCCCTGGCCTGTTACCCTGCTTTGCAACAGCAAGCTGCTACACTATATTGCAGTGACTACTCGTTTGCAATAAACAGAGGCTGTGTTTTACTTTTACTCTACCCTCTAGTAAAAAGCAACACGAAATGGCCAATAAAACCCTTTCAGCTGGAAAATAAAGGATGTAACTGAAACAGAAGGGAATGAGAATGGGAGGGAACTAAAGATTCAGGGAACTGATGCTCAAAGAGGTGGGGGAAGGGATTCTGTGTGGCCCCCCAGTGCTATTTAAGTTGAGCTTGAAGCCTAGAAGGTACTTGGGATGTTCTCTCTTGTGTTCTGTTTGGGATTTCCTGCTCTAGGCTGGTAAGTAGCTATGTCAACCTAAGGCCATTTGTTCTTTGGTTTCAATAAGTTAATGATGCTGCCAGAATAAATGTGTTGGGAAATTGGGCAAATTTGCAGAGGCTGGGATCATCTTGTGGTTTTTCACTCATTTTGGCTCCTAAAGTGGTAGTGCTTGTGGTAGTAACCAAAAGCTGGCAATGTTATTCAAAACTGAGGCTTCTTCTAATGAAAGTACACTCATGGGTTTAACTTTCCATTGAGTATTCCGGTGTGGACTTATGTGTTGAGAAGGTTCCAGGATCTGACACTGACTTTTCCTGTACCAGCCCTGGAAAGCAAAACAAGCCTGTGTGGCTTCAACTAGAAGGAGCTACTCTTCTCTGTCCCAGATAAGCCTGGGCAGTGGAAATCTCTTAATTCTACTTAACAAAGGGTGTTTGTGTGGTTGGGTTTGCTGTCATTTTGTAGGGATTCCAGCTGGAAGTGTAAACTCCATTTCCCCTTCAAACTGAAGGAGCTGCTCATCAACAGCCTGCACCTGAACTATGCTACCTGATGGGATTAACACCAGCTACTCCTTGGTGTTGACTTCCACCTTGCCAGTTAGTAACCATGCCTGAGGAACTGATGGGAGTCCCTGATGGAGTGCAGAGTTCAGAGCTCTGAACTGCCTTAGCTCTGCAAATACAGAGAGGCAGACAAGTGACAATTAAGAATGTTCAGTGGTGCTGCTGTTACTTCTGCCCTACTGATGCTCACCCGAGGTGTGGTAGGAAGATGCTCTCTGCTGTATGAAACTCAGCTGCTTCTGTAAAGGGTGGTCTGTCCTGCAAGCTGACAGTGTTGCTTGCAGACAGACAGTTGTGATACCCAGCTGTTCTTTCTTGCAGGTTGAGCTGAGTGCCAACATGGGGAGCAACTTCAGCAGGCAGATGTGCTGTGTGCCTTGTGGGAGATGTCTGAAACAGGAGGAAGCAAATGAAGAGACCAGTGAGACCAAGCCAATTCTGCAGACCTCAGGGGGAACATCACTGTGCATTGGTACACCACCTCCCACACCAGCCCTGCTAGGCTCTGAGGAGGTGCAGCCACTGAGCCAGGATGCACAGCCATCAGCTGATGCTGTGGAGGAGAACATGGAGACCTGCTCTGCTGTGGAGGCCATGGGAATGACTGAGGGGTGGGAGGCAGCCTGGGGCTCCACTGGCTTCTTGGTAGCCCTTGAAGATGGGGAGACCAAAGGGGAAGCTGAAGTCTTAACCCAAACAGGTAGCCAGCAAGAGGGAGAGCAAGTGGGTAACAGGGAAGAGAAAATGCAACCTGTCCCTGGCGCTTCTGAGGTCCAGGTTGTTGCACACCCCACTCAGGATGCTGAGCTGGTTGGAGCCAGAGAGCAGCCTGATGAGCAGGCAGGGGCTGGCAGTAAGGTTAGCCCAAGGGCACTCCAAAGAAATAGTCTCCCCTTTGTCCTCGGCTGCATAGAAATCGTAAGTGAGATGCCAACTGGCCAAGGCTGTGGGCCCAAGAGTCTCACAGAAAGGAACTTGCCACCACGTGCTGTGCAGATGGTGGAGGAGACTGACACCTACCTTGCTGCTGAGCACGTGGGGGAGCCAGAAAGGACTAAGCTTGCTGAAGTAAGTCCTCAGCCAGCTGAGAGAGCTGAGCTTCCACTGCTGGTAGAGGTAGAGACAGCATCTCTCCTGCCTATGCAGGTGGCCAGGGAGACTGTGGATGCTTTGGCAATCCCAGCAAATGGCAAGACTGAGATGTACTCTGCTTCTGCAATGCCTTGGGAGTCACTGTGCCCAGAGGGGGCATCTCTTGAGCCAGCAAACCAGCTGCTTGACTTCCTAGAGCAAGAGACCCAGTCCAGTATGGGGCCTGCAGAGGAGATGGAGAGCTTGTGCTGTGCAGAGCCTGTGGAACAGAGCGGGGTTTTGTGCCTCCATGAACTGGAAGATGAGAACAGAGAATGTGCTATGGAAACTGCAGCAAGCGAGGCAGAGCCACAGCAACAAACAGAGCTTCCAGCAGAACCAGTCACTTGTGTTCAGATACCTGTAAAGCAAGATGCTGGCTTCCTCACTGTGAGCCCCTCACTGTCTGCGGAGCCTGAGAGTAGTGGAGAAAGAGAAGCTGAGAATGTTGAAGCTTGAAATACCTGAAGATGGAATGGCCTCCTGTCAAATATGCGTTCAGTGGCAAGTGTGATGCACTTGCCTTGAGGAATTTCAGCCATAGGAAGCAACTCAAGCTGTTGAACTGGGATTTTGTAAGATGTTTTGGACTCCGGAGAGCAGTCTCGCTAAACAGATAGGTGATAGTAGTACATGTTCCATATCTTCTGAATTCCGGTTCTTCCTCTTTCCAGCAGCTGTTTTTCAGGAGATTATGTTCTACTGGGAGAGAAGAGGTTCCCTTCAACTGTGAGCTCACAGCTGTGGTGTTGGGCACTGCTTTCCCCCAGTGAGGCATGATGTTTCATCTCTTAGTCTTAAGAGTCTGGGAATGGAGAAGACAAATGCTCCTTTAATCCAGCCCAGTCAGATGTTTTCTGTGAGGCCCAGAGTTTCTTCCTTTGCTACCTGGAAATAACCACATGTTTGAGCTACCTCCCTGCATACCCCTTGGGTGCAGCTGATAGTCCCTGGTTTGTTGTCACTATTGAATGAGGTGATGAAATGATGGTATGTCCTTGTCACGGTGGCAGCATGAATGGAATCTGTACTGCTTCTGCAGAAGTGAGAAATGTAGTCTAGATCAGAATGCAGAAGTTAGTGTACTGCAGCTTAAATCTGACTTTTAATGTTTCTACCTTTGTACTACCAATAAAGTATTTTAAGATCATGGCAAAACCCTATCCTGAATATGTTTTAATTGTTGGGTGTTAAAGACAAAAAAGTGTGGCTGAAACCACTCTGTGCTCTTCTCTAAGCACTTCAAAGGAGAAATGGTGACTATTCTTCCTTAAAGCCCCTTTGAACAAACTGGCTGTATGGAGTGCAGTGCCCAGAGGTGCATGTGGGAGGGCACAGGGATGGCACACTGAAGTTCTTTCAGGCTTGCAGTGTGCTTGAGGAACAGGACTTGAAAGGATGCTGGGGACGAAAAACAATACAAGGCAAAGCATAATGCTGGTGAATGATTTGCTTGCACAGGGCTGAAAGCTGAGAAGGTGGGAGCCACATGATGCTGGAGATGAAAGTGCTTTGGTGAAGGGATAAGGTGTTCTAATACTTTGACTTTGTTCTTCCAACTGCATTTAGGCTGACAAAGCCTCCTATATGTAAGGCTTGCCAAACAACTCTTCACTTATGAGCCGATACGCTGCAAGGAAAGAGGTGCCTGCAATACCTTTCTGTTCCTTAAAAGGCAGCTCTAAGCTAGTGAACTGTTTGTTGCTCAGGTGCGCTATCTCTGCTGTGATGCCAAACAATGACATGCTGGGGCCTGAAAGGAGAGAAGCTATTAAATAAACATCCTTGTGCAAAGCTGACTCAAAACTTCTCTTTCTAAACTTGCTTGTCTCAATTCACATGTTCTGCCAGAAGTCACAGTTCTCTCTGTTAATACCTGTGGCCAAGGGCTGGCCAAGCAGGGAACTGGGTGAGCTAACTGCTAGTCTTTGTCCCAGCCTACCCCAGAAACAAAACCTCACTTCAGGCAGATAGGAAGACCTAAAAGCCATCAGACTTCATCACGTTTATGCCTGCCTATGGGCTGGTAAGTTAATTCCGTTAAGCAGGGTTATAAGAAGCAGCTGTGCTACAGAAGATGTTTCTTAACCATTTGAAGTCTGGGGCATGTGGTTCCTTAGCTTGGAAATAGGGGGAAGGCAGAAACACTCCAGTGAAGTTCATGTGATGCACCATCTGGAAGGGTTAAGTTTTGGTGTCTCTATTGTGTTGTAGAGCTCAGTGCTGGAAAGCCCTTCTCACTTTTTGAAGAGAACATTTCTGTCTCTCTGGTAATGTCAGCTGTGTGATGGATGAGAGGAGCCCCTGGGCAGCTCATCCACTGCATCTAGCTGCTATGTGCACTGGGAGGAAGAGACAGTTCTAGGAAGAGGGAGCAGCTTGAACTCTGCTCAATAAAAACCCCAAACCACAAAGACTGATGTCCTGAGCTGACTGCACATGCTCCTCATCACCAGTGATGCCATCTAAAAGGCTTTGTAACGGTCCTGTTGTCCAGCATTCAATCACACGACACAATCCTGAGCTGACATCTGAGCAAAGCTCTCTGTAAGGGCCATGATTTTGTCATTTGTCAGAAAATGAAGTGTATGGCTTTTTGAGAACAGCCCTTTAAAATCTGTCAGAGTAGCAGAGATGGGAAATAGCCCGTCAGCAGAGCAGACGTGACTGCTGTGACGGTAAGGTTTCCTTCCCCCTGCTTGTGGGATTGACATCTTCTGTGGCGTCTCCCATGCAAGAGATCTTCTGTATCGGTCCAAACAGGTGTAAGTGGACTCTGTTATTAGAATGTCCCCACAATGATGCAAGGGCAAGAAATGTTATACTTTGAATCTCAGGTATTCCAACCTTAGTGATGTAAGGAATAACATCAACCCGCGCAGAGGCTGCATGAGAGCTGCAAATGTGTCATTTCCTTCCAGTTGCGCTGTTGTACAAAGCACCAATGTCCCTAAAGGCACCAGAGTTTTTCAGTCCCTGATCACTGACAGTCTGTACATACTGTCATCTGTGTATCTCACACGTCAAAACCAAGGATGAACTCCAGAGAGGTTTCCAATAGTCAAAGAACAGCATCAGCTCAATAGGAAGCATACAAAAAAGGCTTTGGAAAAGCTGGCCTAAAAGGCCCAGGCCACAAAGTCAGTGTAAATGTGTGAGTAGGATAGTGCAGAGCAGATGCTGGACCACATTAAAAGGCAAGATATGGATGCTGTTCAAGTCCCACAACTGGCTGTACACATGGAATTACCTCACTCCTTTGTGTTTTCTGCATCCAAGGAATCATAGCAGCTGGGCAAAGTATAAGAACCTGAACCAGATTTGGTGTCGAAGAAAGTAGGTTCAAGGGGCTTTTATGGCATCCAACCAGTGTGATCTTTCTGGGTTTTGTTCAGCTCCATTGCTGTTGGCAGTGGGTGTTCAGGATCTGCCTTTCTGCTCATGGCTCTGGGATTAGGTTGGCTTTAATGGATATTTGCTTTTGTGCTTTGCCCAGGTGACCTATTCCATGTTTCAACTGGGTGCCAGGCAGTGAACACAAGCAGGGCAATACAGCAACTGTATGGCTGTTAATGCCAAGCGAGGAGGATCAGCAGACATTAAGATAATCTGCTGTCAAACAGCCACTTGCATGACTCAACCAGTTGAAGACAGCACAAAGGTGGAAAGTGGGATAATTCGCCCCCCAACTGTTCAATATAATACAAGAGGATGCAATGGTTTGTAAACCCAGGGACTGCTCATACCCAGCCTGAAGTACTGCTGCTGTTCTACCTCATCACAGGCTATAAACAGGAGTCAGTTTACTTGCCCATGGCTGCACTGTATTAATCATTAGCTTTATTTTAAGTAGTCAATGCTTATTACCAAGTGACCACAATGAAGCTAATCATGTACCAACTGCACTCGGCGAGTACAGCCATATGCTACTTCCAATGGCTATGAAATGGCTGGGAAAATGGGAAAGACAGTGTGAGGGAACTTCACAGCCTGGAACTAACATTGGGAGTCAGGGGGGAAGAGATTGAGCGTGACCACCTCCTCCTATTTAACCCAACTGGGGGTTTGCCTTGTTAGTGTTGGGTGGCTGCTGGGTGCTGTGTTGGTAAGAAGGGGTTGTGGGGCTTTGGTTTGAGGGGTGATGCTGGCGTGGTTTTGTGCAGTCTGAGATTGCTGTTTGGTTTTTATGCTTTGGGGGTCTTGGCTTTAATTCCTGCACAGTTTTAGAGTCTTTCTGAGTGCAAGTAGCTTTGTTATTAACTTGTGTAAGTATTCAAGGCAGACCCTGCTGTTGGGTTCTCAGGAGTTTGTTTTGTGCTGGGAGCTGTCCTTTTACTTTCTGGTTTGCTTGTGCCTCCTGTAGCCTTCTTTTAACTGCCTTATTAAGGAATGGACCATGCTGTGTCTTGTCAACTTTAAGTTCATGTGTAACTTTTCTGCCTGCCTTGCTTCCTGCTCCCATCTCCTACTGGTGGTCTGAGCACTTCCTTGGCTGGAGTCTAACAAACTTGGCTTTGCTATACAAGTCTGTAGTATAATGCAATCCTATTGGCACTGCAGCCACTGAAAGAGAGCAAGAACCGGTTTCTGGTTTGATGGATGAGTAGTTTCTTCTTCCCTCTTCCTCAGACTCTTCATTTCTTATGAAAGAAAGAGGGAAAGTCTCTCTGGTTTTCCCCTGCATGTGCAATTCCACTAGTGTTTAGGTCCTATCTGTGATCCCTGGTCATGCTCTGCAGCTACTCCTGTGTGGGAACTGGACAGCTAGTTGCCCCAGATGGATACAGGCTGATAAATACCCATGTCTTGCAGGTGTGAAGCCATTTCTTCACGAAGAAATAGAGCTCCCCCCCTCACCTCCAGCGAGTCTGCAACTCGTAGCAGGTGGCAGCTTCTCCAGAAGAAGGTACTCAGCTGAGGTGCTCCTTTCATCTCTGGCAATGGGAGGGATCTTTGGCAAGAACAAGAGGCCCTGTGTGTTTCCAAAAAGAGTTGGGTTTTATAAGTCCAAAGGAAAAAAGGCATTGGGGACCACACGTGTGTTCTGTGACGCTTCAACATGGACTGGGGAGAACAATTTTCAGTCGGCATGTATAGGAAGGACCCCAAAAGGCTCTGAACTTCCTGCTCTAAAGCTGGTGTTGGATGCCCCCGAGGCTGCAGCTTGGGCTGAGCAGGAGGCAGGAGAGCAAGCTGCACCTCTACCTGCACAACACAGTGAGGCTCCGCTCCCTGCGACTGCTGGAGACACACAAGATGCTGAGGTGTCACAGCACCCTGAAGCCAAGCCTAGCATGGAGGTGATGCAGCACCAGGAGCACACTGAACAGACTAAGAGAGAAGCCCAGTTTGCCCGGGGAAGCTCAGAAGAGAGTAAGGCTGAAGCTGTTCTGAGCTCTAGTAGCAGCTGTGCACCCGATGAGCAGCTTGGCTGCGGGGATCATGAAGTGACACCTCTTACACAGACCATGGTGAAAGCTGAAGTCCATGTGTCTGCAGATGTCCAAGGTGGGCCTGGCAAGGTGCAGCCTGCTGCAGGAGAACCTGAGCCTGGTGAGGAGCAAGAGGCTGGGGGAGTGTGTGCTCCAGAGGACACCTGTGTTGGAAAGGCTCCTGGGAAAGTGCCTGTGCAGAAGGCAGCTGTGTGTACCACAGAGGAGTCAGAGCTGCCTTTGGAGACTGCAGAGACAAGAGAGGGCACTAGAAACGTGCAGAGACCTGCAGAAGAGCAGGCAGTAGAAGAAAAAGTACATTGTGCTGCTAAAGCCCCACCTGATGTGCACTGGGAACAGGATACAGAGGCTTCTGTTACTGAAGATGTGGTAGAAAACGCTTTTGAACCAGAGGAAGCTGAGGACTGTGGAGGACCAGAGGAGCTCCCATGCTGTCTGGCAGAAACCCAGGCTGCTCGGCAGGATAAAGAGAAAATCGTAGCTAGCAATGGGGGAAATCCAGAGGAGCACTGAAAGAGAACATGAAACTTGGTGTGGCAACCACTGAGCAGGCTGAGGGCTTATCTGGAGGCAAGTGATGAACCTGCTGCCTTGATCCTGCAAGGGACTAACACGTGATGTGTATTTGTACTCTAGAAACCTCTTTGGGCTCTAAAGCCTGCTTTGAAAAGTGATACTGAACTTAAAGCTCATATATTGTCTTCTGCAAGTGGCACTAACGTCTCCCTCTCTCCAGAGCAAAGCACATCTCTGTACAAAGTGTATTTATGCAGATGACTTTCTTTTGATGCACGTTTCCCCTGGCTAGTGCTACGCACTTCGCAGTGATCTGTGTGTGACTGCATAGGGTTAAGCCTTCCCTGCCAAACCAGGCGGATGCATTAACTACACCTGTCTGTACCCCCTACTCTGACTGTCACTACTATTTGAAACTGACTGTGGTGAAATGCTCAGTGGAAGGTGGAGTCTGTTGTGATTGGGATCAATAAATGGATGCATTTTAACACTTCTTACCTGGAAATGTTGTCTAATTAGTGGCCACATGCTTGATGGTTTGTGCTTGTGGAATGGAGGTGAACTAGCTCTGATGGGAGGCCAATGGCAGAGAAACTTCTGGGGGTGGTTTTGCTGCATTAAGTGAATTTCAGGCTACTGCATACCTGCTCGGGTCTCTAATTATAGAGCTCCTAAAGATGGGGGAGTCTTCCTGTCAAACCTGAGCAGCTGGCTCTGAATTTACAAGGGATGCGCTGCTGCAGGGAACCAGGAAAAGGCCATAGCTGAGTTCCTTTCCCTCTTTCAACCAAGTGATTCTGCCAGAGCTCCTAGGGATTTCCAAGTGCAATACTGATTTGTTCTAGACAGCTGGAAAACGACCATGCAAAGGAGAGCAAGATCCTCCCTAAGAAAACCATTTCCAGCTCTTGTGTTCCTGTGCACTGCCTATAATAACAGTGCTCATAGGAGGGAACAATCATAGTTAAAGGCAAGTCAGGATATGAGGGTTTTGACAGCTGTGCATCTCTTTAAAGGATGATTGGTTTTACTGGCTTTTATGTACTTAATCACATCAGAAAGATAGTGTAGCCTTAAAAAGATTTCCTCTGAATCAAAGGATCAGGCTGCCACGCTGCAAGCCTGACTTGAGGCAGACTTCCTTAATATATTTCCCCTTATGACCAAATCTGAATGGAGTCCTTGTCCATGGAGATGTCTCTTCCCCCATCCCTCGATTAACAGCGCACGTTCCTTCCCTCTGGCTAATCCTCAAAATCCCGAAGGCACCTACAGCAGCTGATCATGCTGACCAGCTGCCCTGGTTTGCTTGCCTCAGACAAAGCTGCTGCTGCTCTTAGTGTGGATATTATGTTCTCCTTCCATAGGATTTAGATATAACAATTAGTGAGTGGGCAGGTTCCTCCTTACCAGTGCCAGGAGAGCCGCACTGGCATGTTCAAGAAGAGAATCACAGATGAAGCAGAGAGGAAGGGACATGAATTCCACTTAGGCTGGGGAAGGGCTAAGTGCCAGAAAGGAAGAAAGTGAGGGACAGGCAAGACAAAGAGTAGGTAGATGTCTGTTTGCATATATTCATGCAAAGGATCATGGAAAGGATGGCAATCACATTGAGGAGTCTCAGGTGACATTCAGTCACAGACAACTTGGAGCAAAGATCTCTCTCTGATTCCGACAGAAGAGTGTTTCTGCATTCTCACGTTGAAGAATCATTTCAGAATAAGCTTGTCTCTGGATTTTATGCTTGTGATCTGCTAAATCCATTTCTCATCAGGAGACAACGTTAAGGGGCATTCAGCAGCTCTTACTCCTCCTGTGACTGGGGGTATCTGCCACGATTATATGACCCTGTGGCTGATGCACAAATGGTGACAGGGATCAATTCTCACCCCAAATGGTCTTGTGCAGGACAATGGTACAGGTTAGAGTTCCATAAACATTATCCCTAAACCCAAGCCTCATTCAGACTGATTGCTGTACAGCTGCTAACCTGTTGGCCTACATCACAAGCTGTTAGGTTAGTTTGTGTGTACAAACGTGCACTTCAATTCTACCTGAATTTAGTATTTAAGTCAAATTAGAAAATCTGGGAAACGAACCTGCAATAGGAATCATGGACCTTCTGCTCATGCTCTCAAAATGGAGTAATTCTGCTTTCCAGAAGGGAATCATCTTCCATCAGATGTAATACTAAAGGGATCTGGGGCAAGAAGTTTTCGTATGCCCTGTGTTCATTTACACCCAGCTGAAGGTTGGCAGTCTATGATGCTCCTTGGTAAGTGAGACAGTAGTAGCATTTACTCTTACAACGGTTCTGATGCTTCCCTTGAGCATAAACCAGGTTCTTTAGATGTGTCCCACATTCTGTAAAGCCAAGCTTTCATCTCCTGACGTCCTCGTTTGCATTGTCCTGGGTTAACCTCTCCAAGATACACAGGGAAGATTCTTCTTTGGCAGTTCTCATGGCACGTATCAGGAGAGACTCCACCTCATTCCTGATATTGGCACTGACTCTAATGTCAAAACTGATGGTTTTGCCCCTTTTGTCTTGTAAAGTATTTGGGTGGAATGCTACCTATTATCGCTGCCCTTGGAATGCAAGCTGCTTGGCTCCTTGCAAGCCTTTTAACACCGACTGAGCTTGCTGTGCTCAAACGGCTGAAAACAAAGGTACAAGGCTACACCTTCAAATGTGGCTCCCGTATGAACAGGACTGAAGTTATGAAAGCGCTTGAATGCTTTTAAACTCCTACCCTTAGAACAGGGAAAGACCATTCTGTAACAGCAGAACAACTGCAGCACAACCCATCTACAAGACGTCTGTGACTCCGCTTTTTAAGCATTAAACTCTGTTTTGGCTGCCTCATCTTTCTGGGTAAATCCAATTGGAGAGGGTGTTAATAGCGCAGGGGCTCAGCTCAGCTCAGCTCCCAGGCTCTAGGCTGCCCTCTTAAGATGAGAAGCAGCAAGTTCTTTGGCTGGTAAATCGACCATAAGTCACCGCAGACAAGCACGAAGTCTCATTATACCCCCCAAACCTGGCTTGCAGACAGCGTGGATTCTAATAGCGTTTTGGCTTCTGAACGTCTTAGCTCCCGTCTCTGAGAATCTCTGCTTTTCTCTTTTATCAATCAGGTTTTCTGTCGTTCAGCAGGAAACCTTGAAAACACTCTGGAGAAAGTGAAAACCCAGGACGTTTGAGGAGCCCAACCCCTGCTCCCTGCTTGTGCTGTAAGCACTTCAGATGTTTCTCCTCCTTTCGAAGCACTCTGGTGAAGAGTCATCACCTTCTCAATCACAGGAGTCTGTTTCTCCTGACCTGTTACTGCTACACAACTTAGGAAGAAGGTCTGGTTTTGGTCAATACAAACCATTTCTGTATCGCTGTAGGTATTATCCCTTCCTGGCTTTCAGAAAACAAAGTCTTTTCCTTACTTCCTTACTCCCTGCTCTCTCCACAACATGTAAGAAACCCAGGTTTAAAGGCCCCAGCTCTGGCAGTGATCTGACAGCCAAAACTAACAGCGATGTGAAAGTCAGACATGTTCTGAAACAAAAGGCAGTCAAAACCCCTTCCTGACAGAAAGCAGAAATACCATCACAAAGTCTCCAGCAGCTCTGCCTCCTCTGCTGCAGGGTGCATGCAACCACCACCTCCCAGCAGATGAAAAGCACCTGAGATCTGTTCCTAAGGGTGAGAAATGTCTACTTGCCTATGATCTGAGGTGTAACAGGTAAGATACAGGCTGTTTTTCCCATAGCCTGCTGTGTAGCTGCTGCTCAGTCCATCATAAGGGTTGTTATCATCACATTGCAGGAAGATAGCCCACTGCATCTTCAGCTCCGTATTAACACTACGGGAGGAAAAGAAGCTCATCTCTAAATGCACAGAAACCTATGATGTGATCACAGAAGATGTTTAATGACATGAACAATTCCACATCTGTTATTTCTAGGCTGCAGAGATGGTGTAAGTGGACAAGAATTCAATCATTAGGTTTTGGTGGGAAGCAATTCAGTGTAAGTGTCCTGCCCTATTTAAAGACCATCTGCTCCTTACAAACAGAGCTGTCTGGGGGCTTTACCTTTGAAAGTGTGTGAGGGCACCGTATGACACAAGTTTGGGTGTTTGCTACTTGTATTTGTGGGATGTTTGCCCTCTGTCTTCTTGGGGTCCTAACTGGCTTCTCTACTGAGATGGAACTCTGTCTTTAGACCAAATCTCAGCCAGTGGCAAGAGTATGGGGTGAACAGCAAAGCAAAGAAACATTCACAGTGTGAAATGAGGATGAAGAAGGGAAACAATTTCACTGCCTATAAGAAAAATAACGGGTGTATTTGTACTCAGGGCAATGAATATCTACATCTTCATGCTGATCTTTATAAATAAAATGTCTCTTGAGATAATGGCAGTGGAATCTGTCAATTGTCATATTTTGAATCACTTCTGTATCTGATGCTGTATCTCTTTACTGTTCTGATGACAGTATCTAAGAAATAGAAACATACCAGAGAATAAACCATTATTTCCCTTTCCTCTCCTCCTATTACGCTGCCCTACCAAAACCCTGGTGTGAGCAAGATGAAACATTTCCCTGCTATACTCATTTAAACAAAATGATTGCTTACTCTGGGAAGTCAACCTAGCAAAACACAGATTGATGTCTAAGCTGTCCTCTTGCTAGCTCTGGTATCAAGGAGCATCTGTCTGCAGTCTGGTTTCCCTCCCCCGGCAGAGGTGGCTGTGTTAGTCTTTCCTGCCTTCTCTTCTGACAACTCTGCAGTTTTAAGTGATTAAATCCATGCAGTGTTGTGAGCGAGTGCCTAACCAGCAATGGAAGCACCCATTTTTACACATTCTACCCATAAAAGCAGCTCAAACAGTGCAGCAAAACTGCTCAGGATCCATTAGCTTCACGTTAAAACTGTAATTCCTAAATTAAGGATGTTTTCCTCTGGTTCCTCTTACTCTGCACTGTGCCAGTACAGCTTTCTGTGGAACCAGCCGTGTCCCATCGTGTTGTGTGGCACTTCTATGTGACTTTCAGTATTTCACTATGAAAACCAGCACAGCATTTGTAATGGAACATCACCGAAGGGAACTAATGAACTGGGACTTGTGGGGAAATGGTGCGGTGCCACTGGCTACCCTACTTAGGAGCCATAGCTCATCACCCGGAGTAAGAAGTACCGAGATGTGCTGCTGGCAATGGCTTAAGTCATGTTTACTGTGGAGTCTGTCTGCCAGAAACAGGGCACTTGTCTTGCTTGTTTAATTACATTCTGAGTTTAAAGCGTGCTTTCTTCTTTCTAGCAATGACAGTTCATCTGCACGACACAGACTTCAAAAGGAATCCATAGACAGATCTGTATATGGGTCCCTCTTTCCTTTTCTGAGGGAGTTTGCTCCTGCTCTTTCTCTGCAAAGTACTTAATTTAATGATGTTTTAGATTGAAAATTGCACTCTGGAGTAACTTGAGGTAATTTTTTCTCTGCGTTCAAAATATACTGTCCCTTATTACTTGAGCTCCAAGTGATGGCATCGCTGTGGTTTCTAAAACCTGAATAAACGACGGCTGCAACAACGACCTAAGGGCCTGAAATCCACATGTTTCTCATCTCTCAATTAGGCGACATTGTGCCTTCTCTGTCTCCTCCCTTCCATCTCTCACTGCCTGTGACTGACTAACCCGGCTAAATGTGAGCTTCTTTCTCCAATTAAGAAATGGCCTAGGAAATAAGAGGAGACCTGAACAGTATTTACTTTGGTGCTATAAACCAATAACTGTAAAGTGCAGTACTGGCTGAGAGTCACAGTGAGTAAATAACTTCCTACATGCTGTCATTGATGGGCAAAGACTGTTCCTTGAGCTGGTTTAAAACCAATACATCCTGCAACTTCTGGCCAACCTGCTCCGAGAGGTGAAGCTGATCTTCCTTTTGGGGAGAGGGGAGGGACTGCATTGGAGGTCAAAGTAACAATGAGATGTAACAGCATTTAGCCCCAGGAGGATCCAAAGTTCCTGCTCCAGATGTAGATAATAATGCATCCACATGCTGAAGCTTCCTGACAAGCTGGGGAAATGGGAAAAAAACACATCAAACCTTAACCTCTTTGCTGTCTCTATGCTCCTCAGAAAACTGGGCCAGAGCAGCAGCAGCAAATGAGCTCTTACCCAGGGTTAGGGTGGGGGTGCTAATGAATTTCTTATTGCCTTGCAGGTGTGATGGGCTCCATCAGCTAGTAACAAGGATTTAACTTGGCTTGCTTCTGACAGAGGGCTCTGTTGGTGCCAGTATCCCCAAGGCTTGAGGTTCCCTAGAGAAGGCTGCTGGTGGGACTACTGCTACACAACTTGATCATGGGGAATGAAATCAGCCATAAGAAGTACTGCTGTGGAATGCCTGTGCCGGCAGCTGAGCAAAGGCATCCAGCCCTGGATCTCCCTGCTGCACAGACCACCCCGGGGGCTAGTTGTCCTGCGAAGGAGAGATCACAAATCACTGCTACAGGGATGCAGGACAAGGATGTGGGAAGAGAAAGTGGAACAGCCTCATGTTCCCAGCCTGCTGCACCGGTAATGGAGAGAACCACTGAGCTGCAAGACCTTGGTGAGGCCCAAGCTTGTGCAGGGAAGGCAGAGGAGACTGCAAACAAGCCAGCTACAATGGTAACTCCAGACAGGCACATGTGTGCTCCAGCTCAGGAAAGACCTGCAACAGCTCAGCAAGCCGAAGGAGACAGAGGGGTGATGACAACTGACTTGTCTCTGCAAGCTGCTACAGAGGAAGGAGCTAGAGATGGAGGAGATGTGGTGACTGACAGGGCAAGGATGGAAAGGAGCTCCATGGCAAGCAAGAGGCTGTGCAAGCCAAGCCCCCTCTGCAAGTGGCTGAAGAAACTCAAGTCCCCAGCAGGAAAGGCTCAGGTGAAGCCCAATGCTACCAACAGCCAAGAGTGAGGCTTCCTGTGGACTGCAAAAGTAACAAGTGGCAGTAAGGTACCCTCTAAAAGAGACTGATAAGTGTGACTGCTCTGTCCTATTTGAACTGCGTGTCTGCTGGATAGCTGTGTCTGTCCCTATATATAGGGTAGCATATAGAGCCCATTCTGTGGTAGAAAGGGGAAATGAAATGTCTCTGCTCTTAGCAAGCAGCGCGTGAGGTTTGTTTGGCTTGTCTTTGCTGCTCGCTGGGGGACTGTCTATAATAGCCTCCTTTTGGAAGCTCTGCAAGGGTGCAGGTTTCTGCATCCTCCTAATGCTTCCTACCATCATCTGATTTCCTTTCCCCTCCTTTTAATAACTTGCTCTGCCTCACAGACCAAGATAAGTGCGTTAGTATTAGCAAACTAAATAAATACATGGAAAACCCACGAGCTGACTCTAAATGCATAATGGTAATGGCGGGGGTTGTGTGGGCGGGTTGGTAAACAAGGGGCTCTTGTTTTGCTGTTCAAAGTGATTGCTCTGTGTATGTTTCTGTAAGTCAATAAAAGCTAGTTTCATTGCCTCAAATGAAGCATTGACTACAGCTGAAAGGGGGATAAGGGAGAGAAGGAAAGAAGCTGCTGCTACCTACCCACAGATGCAGAGAATGCTACTGAGAACTTGGAGTTCTCTACAGTTAGGAAGGCTACCGAGTACTGCAGGACAGGAGAAGCCAACACTGGCTATGGTGGGGCTGCCTCCTAGACAGGGAAGTCCAGCCTAAGAAGAGGTGTAGAATGGTCTTTGGTTTGATGACTGTAGCTGCGGCCACCCTTGTGGCTCCTATACATGCCTTAGAACTGACCCCATGAGGTGCACCTATGGCAGGGGGTTGGAACTGGATGATCTTAAGGTCCTTTCCAACTCAACCCATTCCAGGGCTCTATGTCAGGCAGCCCAGAATGCTGAGCCTTGTTCTGCTGAAGAAACCAGCTCATAGCACCAATTCTTCTGGGAGTAAAAAGAAGAACATGGGGAGCTGCCTTGTAGGCAAAGGTGAGGAGTGGGGTGCATAGGCTGTGCCAGAGGCATCCCAACCCATTTGAGGATGCCAACCTGCCCTCGAGAAGCAGGGGGGTGAGCTGGTCTGCTAGGAAAGCTAAGCCAAGGGCCTGAGCTGCTGAAACTAGCCATGGGCTCCTCCAGAATGCCTCGGGAAGCTGTGCTGCTCCCCTTGCTGCTAATAGAAAACACACTGCTTTTAGGCATTGAGAAGTTTCATCTTATTCCCAGCTGGGCCATAATGGAAAGAAGAAAGGCACCGTTCTGGTTTTTGTTCTTCAGCTCTTTCCTTCACGGAAGTCACAGTTTAGAGTTCTGCCTTGATGCTTCACGACTCAGTAAGCTCATCCCCAGCTCACATACAGGGTGAGCAGGGACAGCAATATGCTTTAGCGTTGTTCTTGCTAAGCCCAAGTTTAATGAGCTCAGGGTGCACCTTAGAGCTCTCTTGGGACAGAATTAAACCTAAAAAATAGCTCAGCATCTCTCTTGCCATTTCTCCACCTTAACCAAAAGCAGGTAGCTATGCAAGCAAAGAAAGAAGTAGGAAAGCAGCTGGTTCTCGCTGTGTGCTCAGAAGCACCATCTGGTGCACTGCTTCTCCTCATGCAAAAAGAGCTCCTTGGTTGCTAATGACCTATAAGGATAATGTTTGTTCTGTGTCATCTCTAGGTCCCCTCAGAAAGTTACAGGAAGTTTTTAGAACAAAGACTGGCCTATTTATGATCGTAGGTATGGAAGCTACCCACTAGCACCATGACTGCAATAACCACTTTGGAAGGTGAGCGACATCAGCCGCTCTTGGCAATTGGGATGAGATCTTGTATGGAGGGATTTATGTCCACATGCACTTGTAAAGGCATAGAGTTGTCTTTTATTTTGCTTGTACAGAGTGGTTCAATTTCCTGTGGATCAGGTCTCTCACATACAGTAGAACAGTCAGTGCCAGGATTACTGCTCTGTTCAATTAGGCTGTTACGTTTCCCTGCACTGGAGTACTTTTGGAAACATGTCTTTTACCTGAGGGTCTTCCCAATCAACCTCACTGCACAGTTCACCGCAGTTCAGTGCTGCAGCACTGGGGAGATGTTTGCATAGTGTGTAGGGAAAAACTCGTGAGGTGGCAAAGATGCTAAAGGTGGCTACTAAGCTCTATTCACAAACAGCGCGAAGCTGCACAGGATTTTATGTACAATTGAGGAGTGCTGTTTGCTGGTGACAAAATGCTTTTGCTTTTCCTCCCCTTCCTCCTCCTCCTTTACTGAGAAGGGTATCTCCTGCAGTCACTTGTTTCTTTGTCAGTTCTTCACATGCAGGCGGACTGTTTATTCTGAAGGGGGTGCACTGGAACACAGGTATTTGCTGCAGGGCTTAGTGCTCCCTGGAGAGGTCCATTTGGAAAACCACGTTTAGAAAGAGGGGCACTCTCGTTTGTGTTTGTTGGAAATCCTTTTGTTTATACGCTCCCTATAAGAAGCAGCCACACAGGTGATGGAATATCACAGCTAGAGCTCCACAGCGGTAGGGAAAAGCTTTGATTCAAGAACATCAGTGAAAACTGAAAGTTGAGGCTTTGGTAAACTGATATAAAATGTGTTATCTGCTCCACGTTGCAGCTAATCCAAAGATAATGTTATTGCTTCTTTCCTGGGCATATCACAGCAAATTGGCTTTGACCCATTCACTACCAAATGTAAAGCCTACCCTGCATTAGGTGCACTGGCAATAGGTGTGAGGCAAATGTTTCAGGCTCTCAGAGCAAGGAAAATAATCCAGCATAGATGTGTTCTGGGTCTTGCCTTCTCAACTGGCCTGAAGCTAACGATGTGAGCACTCTCTCAGCTGTGTCTGAGTCTCTTGCCTTTACCCATACCTTCATAAAAACCCCGATTGTGTTCAAGAACACTTTGGATGCATTCTGATCCAAACTTACCTGATTTGGAGACAACATCAGTTTATTTTCAGCATCAGCATACTAAAAGCAAAGCCACTGTGTATCTGACACATTAATCACAAGCTACTGGAGGCTGAGGAGCTGTTTGGTAGGATTCATTCCTGTGAAAAGGCACCACCCCTTAAACTGATGAGTAATACAGAAAGTGCATTTGCAGTGCAAGAGCCATCTCCAGCGCCGCTCCTGCCCAACTGCTGCCGCAAGAAACTAAACTCCTTAACATTTATGTAACTGTACGAAAATACCCTGACAGAAAGACCCAGCATGAGCCCTTGCTTGTGTGGGAGCTGGCAGCACAAGCCAGCCACCTTGCTGCTTTGTGAGCAGCATCTCTGAGAATAAACCCCATTCCTCACAGCGCCTGCTTAAACCACAACTGTTCCAGATCAGCACAATGCTGGCTGCAGAAAACGAATGGTTCTGAACACCACACACCTATTTACCTGAGCTCTGCTGTAGTGCAACTGCAAAGTACCTGATGACTTTAGTTTTCGATTCAATTAGGCAGCATATTCTGTCACTTGCAGGAATAAGCACCAGGCTTTCCTGCTCTTCTGCACCCCCTTCTGAAGGAAACAAAAAGCCTCAGCCAGAAGAAAGGAATCTGTTGCTGAGAAACCTGAAGCAGCCACCACTGAGCAGAACGACTCTACTGAGTAAACAGGGAGCCAGCTGCAGAGGACACAGAACCAAGAATGTGAGAAATGGTGGGACAAGAAGCAAGAGGGAAAAGGCCGGGCAATTTTGGCCTGCAGAAATCTGAGTACAGATGCCAACTGCCAGAAAGAGTGGGCACAGGACACTGCTCCCATCCAGAATTTCAGGGCAAACTAACATAAGTTGTCTCTTAAAAGCTAAATGTTAGGCAAAAGAAGGTTTTTATACTACCAAAAAGCAGTGAAGCTTACCCCTGAGTATGGCTAATGTGGAGTTTCTGAAGCATCAAGCAAAACACATGCTTCCATTCTCTAACACATTTTCCTAGTTAGACCAGCCAACTCTCCACAGTAACTGGCTATATCAGTCTGCGAATTGGCACAAAGAAAACCTGCAGGGAAACACAAAGCCATTTATTTCACCTAGCTTCTCATAGCTAAGAGTCTCTTCCTGGCTCTGCTCAAGGTGCTGGTCCATCAGAGCCCTTTGGCACAGCCAGCCAGCCAGAACGCAGCCTTTATAAATAGGTCTGCGGGAGTGCAAGAGTAATACCAGGGATCATACAATGTGATACAAGCTAAGAATGAAGTACAGCAACTGGAACTCAGGGGCTCTGCAATACAAGCTCAGTGAATAAACCCCCTGGCATTCACAGCCATCAATAAGCAACTTCTTATGGCTCTGAAAATATGCATTTTATTCCATTCTCTTTGCTTTTATGAGAAATCCTGCTTTCTGGCCATGGCCCCATCTCAGTGCTACTGGCCAAGGAGCTTGCTTTGCTGTTTTGGTTTAACATTGACAAGTCACTCTAGAGGAAGCTCAATAAGTGGCCACATCTGCAGCCAGGTAAGTGCTTGTCTGGGGCAATGGCCTAGACACTGAATACTCACAGGTAACTGCCTATGTGAGCCCTTGATATTAAGCATGCAACTGGAAAAGAGAGGTCACTATGCTCCTGCATGTGCTTTTAGCAAGCCTTGGTTTCTGCTGTGCTTCTGAATCAGTGAAATAACCACCGAGTTCTCACCGCAGCACTTGTGACTGCAAACCAGCTTCTTGTGCCTGGAGGTTCAGATCCTTGTGGAATTCAGGAGACAAGAATGAGGACAGGAACTAATCGAGTGTCTCATCTAAAAGAAGCCTTGCTCTGGATGTCTCTTGACTCCAGCCTACATGATACTGCACCACCTCCTGGCGCATAAGTGAAGTCGAGGTATAATTACAGAACGTGTGCAAAGGGATGTGGGTATCTCTATTAAATACTCAACAACATTCATAACACATGAGCAAGTGGTAGCAGAAATGCTCATCTAGGCAATGAGGGAGTTGTCAATTACAAGTTGTACACAGTTAACAGAACTGTAACACACTGACAGGCTTATCTTCTTCTGCCAAAGCTCCCAGTGAAACCAGGCTCTGCGAAGGAGATGCATTGGTATCACTTGCTTACATTAGCTGTTAGCTGCCTTGGAGAAGTGGCACCAATGGTGTTGTCACAACAGATGGAATGATCTTAAGTCAGTTCCACTTGGCAAAGAAGGGATTTATCTCCAGCCCTTCCTGAATCTGTGGGCAGCTGGCCTGCTGAGTACCTGATGCTGTGGCAGTAATACCTGCAGCTTCACCCAGATCCTTCTGCTGAGCCTTAGCCAACTCCCCCTCTCTCTTGTATTTAGTATTACACAGGCTACAGAGCCACTGCTGCAGTCATCTCTTTCAGCAGAAGCAACTCAAGTTGTTAACAATCCTCCTTGACTCGTGAGAACAGCCAATGAATCAGGATTGCGTCTTCAAAAGACGATAAAGAGGGCTCTTCTGTATCTGGGGTTTCCAAGTATAGACGAAATTATCAGTTATACCTTTTAGAGTGAAAAGGACATTGAAAAGCTGAGGCAAATAATGTCTAGCACCTAGACAGAAAAAAATCTTTTGACACTTACTCATACCCATCAACTCAGTTATTCATTCCAGTCTTCCTGGCTTAATCATACTGTTGGCTGAACGTGTGACTTATAACTCCCTTCTTCCCTTCCCACAGCCTAATTCTGGAACCTGAGCTAGCTTCAAAAGGAAAAAGCTGCTCATCACTCTAAATGGAAGGCTCCCTCTATTTATCTCCTTGGAACAGAAAATGTCTGTTGAAAAGTTTCAGAATTGAAAAGGTACAAATCTTGACTTCCCGCATTCCTTCAGCTTCCCGGGTAGAAGAATGTTCCTACTCACTCTCTGAAACCTAAGCACCTGCCAAATATGCCCTGAGATGTCAAAAGAGTGCCAGGGGAACTGCAGGCTATGTGTGAAACAGCACATTAAGCATCTCTGCCCAGAATAAGCATCTCTCTGTGGGGGAACAGGAACAACATCGTACCTACATCAGTCTGCAGCCTCCTGCTTATCCTACTGGCCAATATGACCTCTTCAGTAAGAGAAGGACCCGTCATGCAGACTGGGCTCTGGTGGTCAGGCACTCAGCATTCCTTGTCAGACCATGCCACCCATTTGAAATGTAAGTTCTATCTGTGCAAAGACACACGGCTCAGATTGATGCTGCCTCTGGTTTTCATTCCCTGCGTGATCACTTCTCTAATGACATTTAACGCTTCCAGTCATTACTCAGCTGCACCCCGTGCTGAGCATCTGCCCAGACTGGTTTCCCCCTACTAAACTGAAATCTGTGACCCCATCAGTGAAGGGGAATAGAGATATAGACAAAGGTCATAAACTGAATTTATTTTACTTCTGATAAAACTTCCTGTGACAGTTTTGTTGGGGGCTTTTTTTAGCCGGCAATTTGTGTTCCTGCGCTGAGGCTGCTTCAGGCTTGTTGCCTGTGGTGCACATCTATTAGAGATACATCACTTTCTGGCATCAAACCAGAGGTGTGAGCAGTAATTAATGGCATGTTCTATAAATTTCACTCTTTTCTCCTTTTTCTTTCTGCTACTAAATATGCATACTAAATATGGAGAGGTGTCTGAAAACATGGTGAGAAAAGAGCATGTCCATTACTTACCTCCATAAAGAGGAACCTGCAAATGAAACAACTGTTTTCTGTCACCTTACTGGTTTCGTTTATTCTTCTCCTCATATTAATCAAGCTTATGAGTTTAATTTGGTCTTTCTGTTACCCCCTAAGTGCTGAAGGAAAGAAGAAACCCCACCTCACACCCCTCTTACTCCCAGGCCCTTTCTTTGTTCTGGCTTTGCTTTCCAAATTAACTTCCCTGTTTTCTTGGAACTGAGAAAGCCATTACAGAAAAGACCAAACCAATTTTTCTTTCTGCAGATGTGATTGTTTTCTACTTCCCTAAAAGGTTAATGCTTAACATGAATAATGGGCACTGGGGAAGAGGAGAAAGAAAGGTTTCTCCTTCTTGCCTTTCTCTCAGCTCACACAGCATGGAGGTATGGCTTTTTCCTCGTACCACAGGCACTTTCGCAGCCCACAGAGCTGTTTGCCCTTGGGTGGCGGCCTCCAAACCAGATCCAGGCTAATGATGGAGATGCTTACAGAGGGCATGATTTTGTCCTCCTCTTTTCCCCTCTTAATCAACAGCCTTTTGCTGCTGCTGCTGCCTCCAAGGCTTGCAGTTTCCTGCCAGCAGGTTAGTTATCAAGTCACCTGTACAAACTAGCGCTGTGAATCCACAGCAGCATCACCACCCAGTGATCTGTGCAAAGAATCCTCCTGTTGCCACTTTACCACTGGGCTTAGTGGAATGAAGTAAAGAAAATTGAGAGTGTGCTAAAAGAAGAGCTGAAAGAGCCACCAAAAATGTAAAGTTAAGAAGAGCAGCATGAAATATATCCATCAGCAGCACTGGTTACCTACTGCTTGTGCTCCTAACTTCAGGTGGCAGCGTGAAGAGAACTGGGTTCTTCTTGCTTCCAAAGGGTGACTCGGAGCTGGCAAATGATCTGAGATCTGTAGGACAAAACAGTAGGACTCCAGCCAACAGGAGGGCATCAGTGGAAGGCAGGGAGCGCCGCTGTATCAGAGCCATATGGAAATAGTGTGGTTCCATTTTGAAGAGCCATTGGATTCTCTTGGAATAAATCCACATTGGAAACCACTATTACTCCTTATTAAATCAAAACCTGCTTGCTTGGAGAAAAAAATCAGTAGTGCTGTAGGGTTATTCAATTCAGCTCAGCAGTCCAAGGCTCCTGGATGCTCCAAAGCTGAGTCTTGCCTTTCCGCATACCCACCTAATTCTTCCCCTTACATTTCATCCTCCTGGAGTTTCACAGGTAAAACCATACAACTATGGACTTCCAGGCTAAAAGATGTGCAACCCTCCATATTTCAAATAGTTACGCTGCAAACCCAGGTTTTCCTGAGCCCGTGTCTAAATCCCAGGGTAATTTCCCACTCTCCAGCCGTAGACTCTCAAAACTGAACATTCCGCATCTCAGCCTTTTTCTCTGTGTGTCCTCACAGTACAGAAGCAGAGATGAAGGGATGTACTCCTGAAATGTGAATGCTGTGGCTTTGAGGATTAATCTGCCACACCAGCTTCTAATTGTAAGGCAAACACTAAATCATGGTCCTCAGATTCCTGCAAGGGCCTTTCCTTTAGATATTCTGACATATGAATAGGAAGCAACAGCATTTTATTGAGTCCAGCCTTGTATTTCTCTCACCTAGATGACTTTCTATTTTGCTGTTCATCTCATACACTCCACATACAATCAATGCAGATTCATTCTCTTTTATACTGGGAAATACTGGACAAAGTATGATCTCATGGTCACAGAAGCCCCCGCAATAAAACATCCAGGCTTGCTTTTATTCCTCTGTTGTTGTTGTGTGTAATAACTTCATCTTTGCATTCCTTAGTTCAGCCCGTTTAAATCACCACCTCCTGCGGGCAAACACTACACTGTGTGTGTATGCAATTATGAGGAGAGAAGAAACCTGCACCTTTGTTAAGGCCTGTGGGCACTGATGGAGCACTGAGGATAAATCCAGAGAGGCTGCCTGACTCCATACGGCTCTAAAAAACCCCATGGAGGAGGACTGCATGTCGTGGTGAAACAGCAACAAGAGTTAAAAGGATTACCTCTGTGGACGGCAGAGCCGAGCTGCACTTCATTATATTGCACTGGTGTCACAGCGTGATAAACTGTGGAGACACAAAAATGAAACCCGTGTCACAGGCAGCGTAAGGAAGTACATTGCTAAGGGCGCATTAAACTTTGATGGCTCCATTTATACATTATACATGTGCAAGTCAGCAAAGCTGTACTGGTGGTAATTTTCCAGAGGATTCAGCTAATAATGTTATGGCACATGCTGGAACAAATCATTGCACAGGTTGTTGCTGCTTTTTTCTGGGTTTCTTTTGCTTACTAGCACACAAAATATGTAATGCTCCACACTGTTTTGTGCCCCAGGGGACTTGTCCAGAGAGCAAAGCCAAGGGGAGTTGTAAGGAAGATTGATAGAGAGACACTTTCTATCTATAAACAGCATACTGATGAGCAGGAGAGGAGAGGAACGCTGGAAGCCCCTTACACGTGACTCACCGACAGCTCTCAACCATAACAAAAAGCCCACTGCACAAATTATGACAACAATACCACAGGAAGCAGGAGCAATTTTAGGAGAGGCTGGACTCCTTCCAAGCCTAAGGTGTTTAGAAACCACACCGACAAACAGCACCAATGAGCCTGACAGCAAAGAAACCAGCTGATCCTCCCCTAGTTTTCTTCTTTGAAGCAGAACCCCAGCTAATGACATGGCTGGAATATGAAGACAGCCAAAAGGATGGTGTTTTTGTCCTCACCGTACCATTAAGGCTGAGAGCAGCCAGGGAAAGGCAGCAGACCTGGCGAGGCAGCACAGGGTAAGAGCAAATCTCAGAGGTTTTCTCTTTGCCTCCCCTCAATAGAAGAGTCTGACATGGAAGTGTCAACTAGTCCTGGCCTAGTGTGTGCTCCAATGATTCCTATGAGACAGACCTGCAGGAGAGGACTGGGTAACTTCAGTTCCACAACGGTAAGTGAAAAGGCATCATCTGTCTCTATCCCTTGCTGAAGAACCCCAAAACCTCTAAACGTTTTCTGGCTCTGAGGAAAGTGTAAGACTCACTCTGAGACGAATTAATATCCTCCCTACCCAATGTATGCTGACCTCAGAGATGAGACTGATACATTCTGAGGCTCAGGAGCAATACACTGACCTGAAAACAGGTAGTACTGCGCCTTGAAAAAGTCACCTGAAGTGATAAAATGGTCCCACAACAGCAGGATCATGCTCATCATGCTCTCTTCATCTAGTGTGAACTGACAGAAACACCCTGTAACTCATGCAAGTCTCTATTCTATGCCAATAACTTACTTTCAGGACCCATCTACTGAGAGCCTGCACCCCGAATTTAGGTGCTTCTGAATAATCTGCCTATTTCCAATGTCAAAAGCAGCTTTGTACTTGTGGTGGGATGAATCTCTACTGACTGCTGCCACTACAGAAGAGGAGATACAGAGGAGGATGCTTCTCTCTTTGGAAGCCCCCAGGTGCTATCCCAGCAGCACGTAACTATCACAAGCACTGCTTGCATTTGCCGGATAGAGAATTGAAATTCCATCAACAATGTCAGCAGCACAAAGAACAAGCCCTGGAATTGCTTGTGCTTCACAGACACTTCCTGACAGGAGCTTATCTCCACCGGTACAACGTTGTTATTCTGGTAAACACTGTGTGTGGGTTTATTGCGGTTAATGAAATGCAGTCCTAACAACTCCTGAGATACAGGAGGACTGGGGAAGCTCCTTGCAGGGACTGGATAATTCAATGTGCTGTGCTTAACAGCAAGAAAAATGTAGGAAAGAGATGATTAGTGCAAGCAAAGCGAACGAGAGGGAACTTGGTGACCACAGGGAACTTTTGATGACATTCAGGTCTCAATTATCAGAGACACAACTCGGCTCACCAACAGCATTTCTCCCTGGCAGAGGTTCGGCTGCTTTATTACAGACCTTGGAACGAGGGAATGTTCTAATAATGAAGTTAAAGGAAAAGCAGAACTTCCCGATTTGGGAGTAGCCTTTTCTTGCTTGCGATGCCAGCGCTGTGCTAGGTCAAAGTAAATCAATAGCGCAGTCCCTGGGAAGCTCTAGTTATGAGAAATCCTGTAAACTGATGCTTATGTGCCACTGCCAAAGAATAATGTTTTCTTTAAGGGGCTCAGATCTCTGGAGATAAAGAGCGTTTGCATGAAAGGCAAGTTCTATTGATACACCTCCTGTATAAACACACACTCATTAAGACATAAGATTCCCTTCAATGCTGGTGAAAGGAGAGCATGTCTGTGTGCACATCTGTGAAGGATTTTTTGTTCTAATTCAAGGGCTAAAGGAAGCTTTCAAACCCCCGGGTTTAGGCTGGTTACCACTCAGCTCTCACCGTGTGCAGTACAAATTGTATGCAATTGCCCTTGTGTCACTGAAGATCATCTTCCGTCGTTACTTCCTCCTTGTGACAAGTAGGTGTCTCTGAAGATGATGTGACCCTTCCATTAATAGCATGTGCTGCTTCCTAACTCATGCACATATTCTCTTCCCAGGCATTTTGCATTGGCTTCTAACAGTCACTTGCCTTTTCCAAAGTGATTGCGAAAGAGAAAAAGCCCTTTATTTTATAGGCATTGCCTTGCATTTATCATTCCTTAGCTTCAGCGGTTCCCTGAGGTGACCACATTAGCATCTTAAATACTCCAGGCTCCTTCCATAACCAAAGTAGAGACTTCAAATAGGATGAGTTGTGCTCTGCACCTCTCTCTTTCTTTCCACTAAGGTCAGAGAAAGCTCAAGGCATCGAATTCCTACTCTACATGCTTCACTTTATTACAACATGGGATAAATTTAGACAGTTGCAGTTTTGGTTACGTCTCCTCAAACCATAGTGCAAATCTCGTCTTCTCAATATCATCTTCTCAAACCATACTGCATGGTCAAACCTTTGCGAGTGAAACTGGCCAGACACAAGTAAGTCCCTTATTACCCTAAGAAACTACTTCATCGTTTTCCTAAACATTCCTATCCTCTGTGTAAGAAAGGCTCAGGAATACGCTTAACATGAACCACGAGTTTTCCCATTAAATGCCTAAATATGTGTCTTATTAAACCTTTAGATTATAAACTCACATGGGTTCCTGGGTTTGTGCCACACCATGTTCATAACAGAGCAGCACCAGAAGGCTGGGAAGTTGCTCCTACAACTGATTTCAACCATCTGACTTATTCCTCAGTGCAGCTCCCTCTGAGGAAAAATATCATTATCTCGATTTTACCAACAAAGCATAAACTCAACTAACTGTGTTACTCGTAGGTCACACAGGGAATAAGTGGTAAACTTGCAAATGGAACCCAAGAGCCCTTGCCTACTAGCTCCCTGCTCTAATTTACATTAAGCATGAGGACAAAAGGCCTGTCCATCTGCACACACACACGATGGGGAGCTTGTATTGTAAAAGTCTTTCTCATTGCTGCTGCAACAGGTTTGGAATTACAGATGGAGTGGAAACTTTCTTGCCTTGGCTGAAATTGGCTTCCAAGCTTCTGCTCTTCTCTTATTATAAAGCTGCAGGAACAGAAATTCAGGACCAAATTGCGTCAGTAGAGAGAACTTTCTCATTTGTAGCATGGATGCTTTAGCTGTTCACTGCAAAAGGCCACCTCATTGCTGCAGGAATGCTCCTGGGAAGGGACTTGTGCTTTTCCTTTCATACTCTAGCTTTTGCAGGTGCTTGTGCAGGGCTCACACACTGCTAATCCTTTGCCCTGCACTGACTACAGGCATTTTCCTTCTTACCACACAGAAAGCTCATAATGTAGACAGGAGTCGACATTGTGGTTTGGAGGATGGGTTTTGTTACAAAAATCAGCTGGGTGGGCACGCAGCTTGCACAGAAAACCAGGACAGGGGTAGCTGTCTAATGGCAACGCTCTGGCTCAAGAATCGGCACACTTAGGCTTGTTTCCCAGCTCTGCCCCCAGTGTCTAGTGTGCTCAAACGCTCTCCCTATTTCCCTTCACTTCAGGATTAAAGCACAAGCGTGCTTGTGTCCAGGTACAGCAGCATGAAGATGCATCACACTGGCACACAGGGGCAATCAATCAATCAATCTACTGATCTAAGAAACAGTCTCTTGGCGGCGCTTCTTTAAGAAGCCCAGACCTTTCCCCACTGAGCCGCTGCTTCCCTGTCAGCATGGACTGGGGAAAGCCTTTACTGAGTGCTATTCAATGCTCAGCAGAGAGCAAGTCAAGCACCAGCGGCAGTGAGTTGCTGTAGTGTGACCTCCTTGTTGCTCAAGCCATTGCTCAAGTAAAACAATCTCGCCAAAGTCAGCCTTGTCCTCCAAAAGCCAGATCAAAGAGCAAAGCCAAGGGGTAAGGAAGGGTCAATGGCTCTGAGAAGCAGCTATCTGATATGGTGATCACGCCATTATGGGTAGAGGGACCTGGAAATCAGGTATGTCCCCAGGTTATCACCACTGAGAAGTCACAGTCAGCTTATCATCAGAACAACAAGATTCATTAGCTTGTGTCTAGGAACACGGGGAGTAAGTAATTACTAAAGCTTTGAGGGCAATGGTTCTGCTGGAGTCACTCCAAGCAAAGCCAGGGACAAAGTAACTGCGGCTCAATCAATACACAACAGGATTATTTGGTTATCCGGCCCATTCCCAAGGGCACCTGATGTTTGGAAACAAGGAGAATCAGGCCCCAGATAAGTTTAGCCACAGAAAATGTGTGAGGGAAAAGAAAAACGAGGAAACAAGTCAGTATGGCTCTAACTTCCCCTGTTCACACCCCGGACAGCTGAGATGGCTGGAAGCAGTGTTTCTGGTAGTCAAGCTTTTGTGGTCCTCAAACAGTTTAGAAACAAGCGTTCAGAAGCTGGCACGAGAAAACGTTGAGCTGCTGTGGAAGCCAGGAAGGCTCCAGCTTGAGAGCTGTAGGAAGGGAAGAAGACTGTAAGCTAGAGCAGCCCACAGACTCTCCTACTGCAACACAGCAGCCAGGGCTCCTGTGACCCACAAAGCAAGCTGCCTGCTCCCCGTGTTGGCAAGCAGAAGCCATGTCTCAGTGCTTGCCTGTCAGGGGACAGCGACAGAAGTGTGTGAAGAAACCTGCAGAAGCAGTGTAGAAGCTTTTTCAAAGCGTCATAAATCACAACCCTGTGCGAAAGCATCCGAGGGGTCAGAAATTCAGGCTGGGTTTCTGTGCGCAGCATCAGAAGTTAACACTGCGCTCTCAGCTTGCAGTGTCAGGTCTCTCCTGTTAGCTCAGATACAACAACCTTTTGCTTTTCATGCCTGAGTGCTCCCTCGTATTCTGTATGCGCAGAATTAGAACATCAAACCTTGGACTGACAGCCCTCTCAAAACCTGAAAGGCTTAGCCCTCTAATGCTGCGTGTGCCCTGTCTGATCTGCTGGGCTTCAACACCAGCACAAACCCCCACCATGGACAGTCATTGGGAATCAAGGGAAGCCTGTCCATGTAGTTAAGGCACACAAGGAGCTCCCTCCATGTTCCCAGCCGTTCCAGTCTGCAGGATGCACAGAAATCGTTCCCCAGCAGGTTCCCAACACCATGTGGCACAAAAAGGAACACAACCCTGCTCAGCCTCAGGAAGGCTGTTTAAAGAGACATCATGAAGGTTTCAGAGGACACGATCATCATGATCTCATAGGTGCTGCAGTCAATACGCCATGATGATGAGTCCATAGGAAGCCATGATTGAACACTTGTGCCTCCAAGGTGTAAGGCACTGTTATCACAAAGTTTATTCAGGAATCTTGTGGGGCAGTGAGGAAAACAAAAGGCCAAAATGAAAGTTACACTGGACCCTATTTCATAACCATATAATCACCCTGTAATTACCCAGCAATTACAGTCCACACTGCACTTGTCTGAGCCTTTTGGAAAGTGCCACTAATTCCTGTAACTGGAAACGCACCAATCAAGTCAGAATAATTACAACATAACTATGATGTACTTAAATATCTGGAGTTTAATAGCACATCATTAAGAATAATATCCAAGGCTATCATGTTGTCACAAAGTTAACCTTCCAGTCATAAGAAGAAACATTATTTGCATACTTGAAAACAAAACTGGAATGGAATTCCACTGTCAGTGCACACAGGAAGCTATGAAAGCATGACAGCCACTATTACAGGAAGTTACTTTATACCCTCCTTGAGTCATTCACACGGCCAAACATGTAGAAGCTTCAGCGTGCTATAAAGTTGAAGAGAAGAATGTCTATGAGATGGTGTTCCTCTTACTTCCACAGAACTCTGACAGTTTTCAGTTATTGCCCCCGGTATTTTCCCCTGAAGGTCTAAACTGAGACCTCAACAATTCCAGCTTCCTGGAACCACAATTTGAAGCTGAGACCTTTGCAGGATCCCAGCAGGATTCTACTGCCATCTCTCAGCCATTACCCTGTACCCAGCCCGCCAGTACACAACGAGAACGAAGCTTGTTTTCCCAGGCCTGGCATGAAGTTCAGACTACTCTCAACTCATCCAGTGCTACAGCAGCGAACTCACTGAACAGTTTCCTTCAGCCCACGCTCCCACGAGATCCCTCTGCCCTCTTTTCTGCTCTGGTTTGGACAAAGCCATCCAGAGGCTGAGCACAGAAGGCAGAGCACTAACAGGGCACTTACACCAGATGGTACAGGAGAGAAGCAGCATTGGCAGGGCACAGAAACCGCCTGGGCAGGTTTTGCTCAGAGGGGAGAAATAGAGGCAGGACCTCATCATCACAACCCTGCTCTTGGACTCAATAGAAGGGCTGTAATTCAATTGCAGAGTTCTGCTTCAGCGCATCTCTTACGATGTTAGCAGAGAATCTCTCATCCGCACTCAAGAATGGTATCAATCAGCAGACAGACACGATCTGATAGGGAGACAAAGCAAGAGAAAGGCAGTTTGTGTGTGTGCGTCTGCATCAGGTTCCGATTTAATCACTTCTAATTTCAAGGTAGCGGGATGTGAAACCCTAATTGAAAACTTTGGGTGCTTACATCTCAAAGGCTGAGGAGAATTTGTGTGCCCATCTGCTTAATTGGAAAAGGATTTTACTTTCTAGATCATTGATTTATCATCATTAAGCCCCCAAATAGAGAGCCCTGTAAGTCAGCTTCAGGAATATGTTTTTTCCATTACATTTACACTCTGTCTAAAATTGCCTCTGGTGCTGTGAATGTTAAAATTGACTGGATTCAATTTAGTGAGATGGCCTCCTTGCTCTGGCAGGGGTTATTCATCTCATTTAGCTCTTGGAATGGAAGGGGTTTGCTTGCGTTTGTTTGAAAAATAAAGATCCACGTAATTATTCTTTTTTTATTACTAAAACACAAGGCCAAACCTGGATTGATTTCAAATGGGAACAATGTCTTGATGGCACCTTTTGTGTAAATACACTCAGTCTTGCCAAACCTGATCTCAGTCATCAGAAGAGAGGCTGTTGTTTTATTACAAGTTACACAAGAACAAATCACCTTTACCAACCTGGAATTCCTTCCCCATCCAGCACAGAGGTCCATGGGGTACTACAGAACATGACATGAATTAAGAGCCAAATCTATCACGTCTTACATCAACTCTGTCTACCATCCAGACTCGTGACAGTTTGTAGGAGAGTGGCTACTTCTAAAAGAGAAGAGAGAAGGCCCTGAAGGAGCCCAACTCTACCTCCAGAGTAACCTAGGAGTAGCAGTAGTAGTAACTTGGGAAGTTCCTTCCTTGCTCTTTCTTTGTGAAGATGCAAGAAGTGGTTAGGAAGAAGATCCAAGGTTTCCAAACAGGTTATTCCTACATCTTATTTACTCATTACTCCTTCCAAAGACCTTGCTGAAGCCACTCTCTTCCTCAGCCGTGTCACCCCAACAGCTTTCAAACCAATGTAGCAACACTACATGAAATGGCTGAAAACCTCTGGTTACAGTTTTGAGCCATCATGGGAATACCCAGAACACTGCAGAACACCAGATTTCTGTTCAGCTTCCAGTTCCACACGTGCCAGCTGAGGATGCTGCTTTTCACACTGATAGGATGAATACATGAGCAAACAAGGAACAGCAGTCTCTGTGGAGGGAAGGTGGCCAGCATCATTAACAGCTCTCCAAAGAAATGAATAATGCAACAATAACATTAATATTAATATAAAACCAGATAAAGACTGCGTGGTAGTTCAGCATCTGCCCCAGTCTCAGGACAGATGGGTAAAAATGGTGTAAAAAGAGGCATTGTGTTTAATTTTCCTGAGCCCCGGTCAAACATCTGCTGCATTTTCTGTATGGTGCTTATTACGACACATGAGTTATTAAGAACTATTATATCTATGTAATCCTAGTGTTTAGCAATACACACGCAAGTATAAATGCTGCCTATCCAGCAAGAGCAGAGTGAGATGCCTGGTGCTCCGTCACCCTGCAGGCAAGCAGCTTTGCATCAAGTCAAACTGCTCCCTCTGGTATCAGTAACAGCAGCAGAACCCACATAGAACTACCGCAGCCTTTACTAGTGTGAGGAAACAGTCTTAATCCTCCTAACGATTTATTTATTCAGCAGCTCCTACAGGAGCAGCAATCCATTCACCTTCCTGCCCTCCCCCAGCACTAAAGCACTTCATTTTTTTCCCTTGCTTTCCTTTTCTTGGGTTTTTCCCCCCTTTCACTCAATGCCTTTTACCCAATAAGCAGCTTTTAATTAGATTTCTTCAAGGTTACAATTTCAGAACAAAAAGGGACAAAGATTTGCAGCTAAAGCCTTTGTTTTCACAAAGCCATACTGTCAAAGGGCCATTTGCTGTAAAGTACAACTCTTATCTGCTATAAGCATATGTCTTTTTCCTGGTACAACATACATATTTATTCACCTTCCTTTTATACAGGAGGATTTGGCGGAATTCTTCTGTGGGGCCAGTGGGCATCTCCCCCTAGGGAAAATTCCTCTTAGGTGAAGAGTCTTAGTGTAAAGTACCTGATATCCTGTGATAAGAATGCTTCCCTCCGGTTTGGTTTGAACGCTTCCATTGAACTGGTACTCAAAAAACAGCTTGCAGCATTTGCTAGGAGATCTGTAATGGAATACATGCCTCTGGCCATGTTCAGGTCCTGGTATAAGAAAAGCTCCTGTACCTGCTATGGAGCATCAAAGGATTTTGCCCTCTTTAACAATTTACTGGGCACCTACACAGAGCTGGGAACATGTGCTTCGTCCGCAACAGGGGTAATGGACATATTCTGCTTTTCCAGAACAGACTCCAAAAGCAACCTGGCTGCCATTGCTGAGATAAGACTTGGCTGCCTACCATCCTTCAGCACATCCTCTGGCAGCTAACCCCAATGAATGAGCAGGGAGAAAGGAACACAAGGCATACAACAGAGGACACCAGCTGCACAGCCCAAGCATGACCAGAGAGTGGCTATGGGGAACAGGGCTGCCAGAATCACCACTGAAAGAGGCCTTACCTTCCCTGGGCAGTGGACAAGAAGCCCATGCTCCACCAAAGAGAGTTTAGTGCAGGGGACTGAGCAGACCACAGCCTTTCCCATGAGCACAGTGAGGATGACAGCAACTTGTTCCTCCTCCTGCTGAGCCCTTCTCCCAGCTCTCTTCTTTCTCTCACCTCCCACCAGCACACCCAGTTACGTCCTTACCTGCCCTTTTGCTCCTGTAAGCTTTGCATGAATTTGCTATCTGATTTCCTTCAGCAGGAGCCCTGTGAAAGCTCAGATTGGCTCCCTGTAGAGGAGAGAACACTAGTTATAAACACCAGGCTGGTGGGAATCAAATTTGCTGTTATGGTGCTTGAAAGAGATCTGTTTTTTCTGTAGCATTAGCTCCAGTACAGGTCTATCTTCCCAGCTGGGCTACAGCACTGAGGATACTGATTGCTGAACACCTCCCAATGAGCACGCGTTAGAATTCAGACATTTACAGTCATCCAAACTAATCGGTGGAAATCCAGTGGCAAGATGCTCTCGCATTTACAGCCCAGCTATTAAACTTTCTTCCTCGCTGCCTGCAGCTCTCCATCCCCAGGCACACATTCATGCACTGACAGGGTTACAAAGGAGAACATGAGCTCAAAAATGATGCTAAAATGTACTTATTTATTTTTACTCCCCAGCTATACCCATGATTGCATGGGGGCCTTCTGGTTATTCTTATATTCATTTGTAACTTCCTGAAATAACCATGCTTCGAAACCACTCCAGAGACCTCTATAATGGAAAATGCAAGTATCAAAACATAACCAGATGAACCTCAGATAGGACCCTTCCCCACCCCCCCAGAAAAATCACATGCAAATGTTAACCTCTAGATCTGAGCTGGTGATTAAAGCCCTGAGATTAGACTTGCAAGATCTCAATTCTGGTCCTGTGGACCTTGGGCCTTAATTCTCTATCTGAAATGAAGGAATAACAGCTGCTTTTAACAGAAGGAATTGTCAGGGAGGGAAAAGAGAGAAGCTAAATCAGTTGGTACTTAGGCTGGGCATAAACATGGCATTAGAAATTACAGTGGCACATTGACAACAAGCCCCATACCCATACGCGCGAGGTGAAAATGCCACACATTTCCCACATTTAATTCAGGGAAGCCTCACTATGAGCAGCTGGAGTAGCACAGAAGTTCCTGTTTTCAGGGAACCACTCTTTCAATTTTAAGTTTTTTGTATAGACCATGAACAGATAATGCATAAAAGATGGGGGGGGGGGGGGGGGGGGGAGAAGGACAAATTCTTTCAAATTTTCCATGTTTCCCTATAAAAAAGGGATCCTTATAAACATTATCCCAAGAACTACAGTTTCTGCAGCCTGAAGCTTATTGTTGAGAAGCAGAATAAGCTGCACATGTCCAGTGACCACGCACAGGTGCATGGGTGTGCGTGTCTGAGTGCATATGTGACAAGCATACCCATTCCCTGCCTATTTCAATGGGGGTATGTGTGCTCACACATGTGTTATGGCTGGTGGGTTGTTTGACAAGTGATGCTACGGGGCTATTGCTGTAAACTGTCTTGTGATTTGAGGTAATAAAGCAATCAGCCTTCATCCCAGGAAGTCACGAGTGTTAGAGTGATTGCACCTCTATCTAACAAATTCCCCCTGATACCTCCTTTTCTTCTACTACCAAATTAGCATGGGCTCTAAACTTCATCTGTAATGTGCTCACATCTCAATATGGTAACAGGAAGACAGGGAAAGGCAGCGAGGGTGAAGATCTATATGCACCGAAGCTTTATTATGAAGCTTCTCATTAATGAGCAAGGCTTGTTTAAAACAAATCAACCCCCACCCACCTGCCCCTTGGGAGCTGTTTGTCTGATGGGTACAGATGGTTCTGTGCTCCCTTTGGTAACAGCGATACCTCTTACTATCAAATACCACAAACGTGGGTTTAACTTAAAGCCTGATATTAAACGTCAGATTCAAAATCCACACACTAAGTATAGCATGAAGCCTGAACACGACATGATACAGTAGGTTGGAACAATATATTCCCAATTCACAGTGAGAAACAGAAGACTGATGCAATGCTTCACTTCCAAAGCATAACGCATGTTCATTATCCATACGAGTGGGCAGGGCATTCTGTATTCCTTCTCAGCACTGTAGCAGCGCAATTTGCATCCAGATCTGGAAGAGCAGTTGGGTTTCCAGAGATGTTTTTAAGAGGTGCCTGAGAAAAACCGGCTCCTACCAGGAACCAGGTAACGGATGGATGATACATAAACCCATTTGCTAAATGCCACTTGAAAAATCACAGGCAGCATAATTGACTTTTACAGCTTGGATAATGTAGGTCAGTGCGTTAGTGCAACGACAAAATGAATGTGTGTTGGAGTGCAAGACAGAAGGGAAGTAATTACAAACTATAGATTAAATAACCATCAGATAACAGGCATAATAAGAACAACCAGGGTGAAGATAGAGGAGAAACAATTTGCTAAACGGATTGTAGCAAGGTTCTAAAGCTGTTGGGCTCGGATGCTAAGCTTGGTTTTTTTCTCCTTCACTACAAACTCAACAGAATAAATTATTCCTTCCCTTTCTGGGGCTGATATCCTACTTCTCATGGTATCGGCTTACAGCTTGCTCAGTCTAGAGGGCTATTAGGTTAGAACCTGATTCTATTAACACACTTCGTAACTCCTGCAGAAACAGGAGGCCATATAATCTCCAACAAGTAAGGGCTCACAGTCCAGTCCTGCAAAGCTCTGAATTGTGGCACAGGCTTACTCAAAGCTTTGCATTCTTAGTTCTTCTGTGTTTAGCTCAAAGATGTTAAAAAACCCCAAACCCATAACCAAAAAACATCTGCTCTTCCCCTAAACAAATGAACCAGCCCAAGAAACCCCAAACCAATGACAAATATGGCAGGGGGACTATACAAAGATGCACGTACGATTGGTTTTTCTCCTCCACATTAAACAACTGCAGTCCAGCCTGGCTCAATAGTGCTCTAAACTCACCAGGAACAGAGAGCTGTTTAGTGAGCTCTGAAAGGAACATTTGGAGGGCTGCCTGGCTGCAGTTAGGTTTCCATATCCCATCAAATCACCACCACAACTACCACTCCTTTCGGGAGGGCACATGGCAGCAGAAAAACACACAGATCTGAACCTCTATCTGCTAGAAAAGAGTCTGTGCAAGCATACTGTGAGCAACACCTGAGATGATGAATGGTGAAGAGGACAAGGCAGACGGGATACAACATAAGATCACAGGAAGTTGCACAACAGCCACATATGAACCCCTAAAAGTGGGAATCCAGAATGAGCCTTACGTTCTGTGCATGTATGTTCCCTGGAAAGGCCCAGAACATCATTATACATAACACAGAAGGCTACCAGCCAGCTCCTCTTTGTCCCACAGTGAGGAAATGGGAAAGAAGTTTATCTCCTAAGACCCAGTTCTTGCCTTTTCCCACCTCATTTGGTGATTTGCAATGAAGGGCCTAGTACACCTTTTCCTGAAGCATTACTGCTGCTGTCTGCAGCTCGTAGCCTGTGGCTGCATTGGCTCATCCCGGTCCTCTGTTGCTGTGTTCATTAATCAGCAGCTCCCCTGAATACAAATGAGTTTTATAAGGAGGCAGGTGAAAAGAACAGCAATTTGCTCACAGCTTGATAATTACACATTCTTCCAAATAAATTAAAGACCCAGCTAACAGCAGCACACTGTTTCTACAGGTCCTGCTTACACACGGAAATTAACGGGGACGCACAGTGTTTGTAGGGGCTGCTGAATTCCAGCATGGGATGTGTTTCACCATTGTTACCAAGAAGAACCTCTCACCTCTGCTCAAACCAAGAGGGAGCATAAAAGGAAGCATTTGAGAAGCCTCACTTCCTTGCAGGATGAAGTGGTGTTTGGGAGGGACAGGAGCCACAGCCTTCAGCAAATCTTTGCTTTTGGGTTACCCAAGACAGCAAAGCTTCAAGATCAATTAAAACAAGGGCCATGGCCATCAGTAGTTTTATGATTGAAGCACTTCAAACTAGTTCTTTCATGCCAAGACACACAGATCAGAGGTCTGGGTGACCAAGCAGCAGATAAACACCACATGGACAATTCAGGTTATTGAGAACTTCATGAAGAAATCCCACAAACAAGCAAAAGAGAAACTCATCTACCTCTCCAGAACAACAGGCTCTTGGTTACTCGCTGTAAAGAGTTACCTAAACTCTAGTGCAAATGCTCTGGCAACTTGCCACTCTAACCGAGGTATGGCAAAGAGAGAACTTCAAAGAGTTCTGGATTACAGAGCACACCATAAGAACCCCCATTTGGAAGATAATCCTTTCTCCTCAGTGTGCTAAGCATACCAATGACAGCAAGGCCAGGGCAGCTCAATGGCTCCAGTAGGTGCTGGAAGGTGGTTGTTTTCTTGCAGCACAAACCTTGGGTGGTTGCTCTGTTCTGTTTATTCTTTGCTTGCCTCAGCAACTCGCACGTGTTTGAAGGGCAGCTCTGCATCACCAACTGAGTTTGTGTAATTGAGTGTTTTAGGTGATGAGATTAGTTGTAACTTGTTGTTCTCACAATTCCTCCCCCACTCGTCATAAAGCTGCACTCAGTGCAGCAGGAATTTACCTTAACCAGGGCCTTACGGGTCCAATCAGGCAATTATTGCACATAAGTAAAAGACAGAATGCACAAGAGAATTACACCTACTTGGATCCACTTCATAACATTTGATTCACTACCAAAAGCACTGAGTGGCAAGGATACAATTGCTTCTTTCTTCCTAAGAGCAGGTCACTCAGGAAACAGCAAAAGCAGCTCAGGAAACAGCAAGAAAACACTCCCGTTCCAACTGTAGATAAATGACACACCTTCAGTAACATCTCTTGTTGCCAAAAGCGAGAGCTCAGGATTTATACATGCAACATCTGACACAAAAGATTAAAACCTTATCTCATTCTTGGAGTTGCCCAAATGTGCTTACCTGAAACTCTTAATTTACCCCATTAGGAAATGAAGGCTGCAGGCGTAGTTTCCATGGAGGCTGCACGTGACTACACTTGTGGGTTTCACTCATACCTTTCCTCTCTATCTTTTGGGTTTGATTCGTTCCCTTTCTCTCTATCTTTTGGGTTTGATTCATACCCTTTCTCTCTATCTTTGAATTTCATCTTACCACACATCACTGCAGTGTCTGAGTATTTGCACAAAACAAATAAAGATCAGAGTAACAGCAGGTACCCTTCCCTCTATTCAATGCCAGGGTGAAATGGATTCTCTTCTGCTCCAGCTGAAATTGCCTCTCTTGGCTAAGCTAGGAGACATTCGTATGAATTATTCCCAAGATCCTTGTGATCCATGTTCAGGGAAGAGGGGTATGAAATGGCAAGAGAGGAACAGCTGCAGCCCACTTCTCATTGCCAAAGCAAGACATTTTCACACTAAAAAATGAAATATAACAAAGCCAGCATTGGCCAAAAGCAGAATTCACATTCTTAAGTATCACCTGTATTACCCTTTCCTAGACAGCTCTCTTATGAATAAGCAATGTGCTGGTTTTACATAGAAGGCAGAGAGGCATGAGGGCAGTTGGCCAGGATACAAACTGCAGTGGCACCAGGCCAGGGTGGTTTTCTGCTCAGCCATACACCTTTCCTCTGCTACAAGTGATATCGCTGTGTGCTGCAGGGAAAAGAGCTATAGAGCAATATGGCAGGGGTAATAAAAGGCGTGTTTCGGAGAGCTTTTATAGCCCCCTAAGTGACACCTACAATGCAGCCAAAGCATGGTTTTAACCACGCTCCTCACCTACGTAAGTTATTCATATCTAGGCTATGCACACTTCAGGAGTGAAATACTACTGCACTCAGTGACAGTTTGATGATTAATGCCATGGGAAGTGTCTTCAACTCTGAACTTGTTCACTGCTGTGCATACAGTCCCCTGAATTACTGACAACACAGTCTCATGTACAGCAGAACATATAAATTACCTGTAGACCCCTATGCCCTTCGTCAGCAGTCCCTTGACACAACACCATTAATTCCTTATCAATTCACCAGTTCAACACCATCCATCAATTCTTTATGTAATGATAAAGCTTCTCCTCAGAGTCTCAGTGCCCACCAACATGACAGATCTCATGGATCAGGGATACCTGAGCCATCACTTGCACATTTCAAACTGCTTGCAAGCGGAAAAACACAACCAATCAAACAACCAAGATGCCCAAAGAAACAGTGAGGGGAAAAAACTCAAAGCATAGCGCAGGTTGCTTATGAATGGGTGATAACACAAACTTTAAGCTGCTTGAAGGCAGCGGAACCTGCAGGTTGTATTTTTAAACCAAGTTAAAAGCTTTTCTTCATGACTCTTTTTATATTTGCATCGCTTCCTTTTTTCCAAACAATCAGCTGAGGACATGTGGAAAAACATCTCTGTCTTCTCCTGCACCAGACTAACTCTATCAGTTGGTATGCAGGATATGAGCCAGCCTGTAGAGTATCTACTCGCTCCCCACTTCACTTGCTTCAGTTGTGCCAATGTGGGTTTTGCTGCCAAAGCCATGTAGAAAGCTGTGGCAAAGGACTGTGTTTCAGGAAGGAAAGTCTTAGACTTCACATGTGCCAAAATTACAAAGAAACACCTAAGAAGTGTTTGCCTGTAACTTCCAGACATGCTGACTTCTTATTCATTGGCTCTGAAGCACGAGTCACACATCCAAAATATACCTCCACTATTGAAGCAGCTGAATCCTTTCCAGGGCAATTTGTAAGATTTACACTCGCTATATTTAATAGGGCTATTAAACACACAGACAAAGTGGATTTGGTGATTGACAGTAACAGACTTTTTCCATTCCTCACCTCTTTGCGATTCCCCTGAGTAGGCTGAATTTATTTACAGCAGCCTCTCACTTGCACTGACCTGGAACACTGGTGCTTTTGGAGCTCTGCACGCATACAACCAGATGGTGGAGTAGCACTGAGGGACAGATCCAGCTCTCCCTCCATGCAAGAGGGTAAAAACCAAGACAAACCAACCCAACAAAACCCCAGCACAAAAAGGACAGCCCTTCTGTCTCACTGCTCCTCTGGAAAAACCTCATGGCTTTATTTCCTATAGCTGCCTATCTTCCAGTGGGCATTCCTACCACCAACCTTATGACTAACTAGGATTACTGTGGAAAGTCTCCTGGGTCCAGTGGTCTAGACAGTCTCCAGGAAAGCCTAGGTTCTCCTCCCAGAAGCGATGCCCGAGATGGCTTTTATCCCCAGTTACTGTGCATAGTAACAACTTAGAACTTGCTCAGTAAATACCTGTGTACTAACAGACACCACCACTGGTGTCAGCCAAATACTCCAGCCATGAAAGTGAGTGGAAAGGCACCCTCTGCCTTTGGCAAGTGCTGCACTACAATCCTAAGTACATCAGCCCTTCAGAACAAGTGATGATGGGAACGGATACAGCTACAGAGCACAGCAAGAGCAAAGGGTCAGCGTGTGAGAGCCGTGACCCTGCAAACCCCATGGAAACATCAGTGCAGGCTTGTCCTCTGGTACCTGGGAGTCCTGCCCAGTGTTGTGCCACGGGAGCACCCCAAGGGTTCCCAAGTCTTGCTTCATTAACTCCTCAGGGGTGCTGCAGTGCAGAGACAGGCAGAGCACCAATGGCTCCTTCATGAACATTTCAAACAACAGAGCTGGGAGGGACTGGGGAGGCAGCAGCAAATTAAAGAACGATCAAACTTCTCCTCCAAACCTCCCCCAATGAATGCTCCCCCTCCTGCCTCCAGCCAACATGGTAATTGTGCCTAATTTCTCAATTTTCATGCAGTTGCTGCATTTGCCTCCCTTTAATGAGCTGGAAATGTGTTGCCAGTTTGTGGATTTGTTTAATTGCAGGGTAGCTACACTGTGATTGGCCACAAGGTTCATTTTTACATTTATTTATTTAGCACACATGCAAGGCATTTGCAAGAGTCTTTTCTCCAGCTCCAGGAGAAAGGGGAACACATTCCATTTGCCTCTTATGTTCAGGGTGCTGTCACAGAGGAACCAGCTGGTCTTCCATGTGTTTGCTAGTGAACTTAGAATCACAGACTGGTTTGGGTTGGAAAGGACCTTAAGATCATCCAGTTCCAACCCCCTGCAATGGGCAGCGATACCTTACATTAGACCATGCTGTGCAAGGCTCTGTCCACCAAGACTTCTGTCACATTCCAAGCATCTGAAGTAAACTCCTGTTTACCTTGCGTTCTTAAACTGGACTCTAATGCTCAGGGATCTTTGGTTATTGATGGGCACAAGAAACTCCCTCAAAGCATTTTAAATGGCTTTGCTACACAACAATACTCATTCACTGGGCTTTTCCGCACCCACTTCCCATAAAGGTATTTAAAAGAAAGAAGGAAAGACTCGGGTCCTAAACTGGATTAAGAACAGAGTCATCATTACCTAGCCTCTCTCCAAGATAGATCCAAGCTTTAGTGTCTTGAAGGAAATGCTAACTGATTTTAGTACCTTTAACTTACTGCTACTTCAGAATTTGTTCAAGATTAGGGGAAGAAATCTCCTAAATCTCCACAAAACTTTGCAAGTGTAGATAAACCCCTAACTCGCCTTGCAAGAACTTTTACCACCAAGGATGATGATAAAGGAAAGGCCTGGTTTGATCTGCAGGCTTCAAAACATCTGGAAGTGAGAAAATAATCTTCTGGGATCAAGAATGGGAACAGAACCACAGGGCCATTTCTGCAGGGGCAGCTTTCAAACAGACCCCCAACAGTTCTGGTTTTGCTGCTTTGTGATCCAGAGATCAGTTCTTCCACTCTGCTGCTACTTAACAAGGAGTCTGCTGGTAAAGTGTAGCTTTTTCAATACCAAGATCGCTGTATAAATAATATATTCATTTTCAGGATTTCTTTAACGTTCTGCTTTCAATCAGTTTTATAGCACCTAATGCTGCTTTTACCACTCACCTTTATGTAATGACTCACCCATACAAGTCATTGAGATTTGCACACATACATTTCCCTTCTTCCTCCCAGTAAAATTCTGAAGCAGCAGTATTTACCCCAGCACATCTTAATACAGCACCTAGCACAACAGATTCCAGTTACCATCATCTATAAGCCCTAACATCCAGTCTCAAGAAGTTAAGGGTACCTTTCCCATTCTCATGTCCTACAGGATGAATCTTGTCCCAAAATACTACTCCTACAGGAGCAGTAGACCTATGCAGACCTATATTTAGACCCATAGGTTTCTCCCTGGTCCAGAACAAACCAGAAAAAACACACTCAGGAATGGTTAATCTCCTGGTAAGTCTGTCTAGGAGAAACCCCAAGTGCCTGATTGCTACTGAAGGACACCAGCGCACAAGAGGTGAATATCCTGCTGTCCAAGTAACTTCTGTGTATCCTAGAGAGAAGAATGGAAGTTGATTTCAGCTGCATCTGCCCGTTATTCCCCCATAAACAGATAGCTACAAAGGTAATCAGGATGTCCCAGGGCCAAGGGCATCACTTCTCTCAACAACTGTCAGTAACAGCCAATAACACAAGGCAGCAAAGTAAAGGGAAGTGACAGCAGGGAAATAATTTAGCCTTTAACAGACACGTTATCCAGTTAAAAGCCATTTACCTTCTGCTGCTCAGTGTGTCATTGCTCATTTTAGTTTTGAAGTGACATCTCCCCAAATGCCATTAACATGCCGGCAGTGAAAGGGAATTTATAGAGTATGCACCCTGGGGAATTATAGCCTGGGTGGTTTGTGAAGGAAAGTACTTTGTGGACTCTGTTTATCCTTACAGCTCCTATCCCATTCAATTCAGAGCACCCAGGAGGTAAAGTATCAGGCAACTCCACTGTTGTCACCTTCTCCCTGCAGCACAGGATGACCTGATACTGTGTTCCAGCAGCAGTTATTGCCTGGGAGGATCACCCAGCATTGAACAAAGCACAGCACCCAAATTCCCCTTTCTGGAGGGATCTATTCTTCAGCACCAGCAGGTCACCACTGCTGAGAGGGCCACATAACAACTGATCAGTAAAGGTTACTGTCCTGGATAAATCACAAAGAATGATAGCGTAAATCTGCGTAACAGCATGACCCGAAGAGGAGGGGGCTTTGCAGAACTAGATACCTGCAGCGACACAAATGTCACCTGCAGCTGCAGATCCAGGTAGCAGGCGACTGAGAGTATTCAGCTCATAGCTAGTTCTTTGCCTGTATTCAGAACTACTATAGTCCCTTCTAATTACCCAAGCCAGCCACAAAATAACAACGGGTTTCAAGCTAGCAGAGAAAATGTGGATCTTGAAACAATCAAGTCAAAGGAAGGATAAAAGATGCCATTTATCATAAGCCAAGGAGCCTCAATAGGAGCCCAAGTTATCTCGGAATCCAGAATTACCAATGTATCGATACCTACAAGATAAAAGAGGTGTAACAAACAGCTACAAGCCTGCTTCCACTGGGATTCACCCCACACCAGCTGGCAACTTCCACAGCAAGCTGTGCCCCTTTAGCTGCTAAACAGCAGAGGGGCTAATAGTCACTAATTGAATTCGCAGTTGCCCTTTACCCAGCTATATTCACATGACAGATGAATTTCCACTAGTTTAATGTGAATCACCATGGATAATGGAAAACAACACTTACGCTAATGAGAGCGCAGAGCAAAAGCTTTGCAAATGAGGCGCCATTTGTTCACCAGCCGGGGTTTTGCTGATTAGAAACAGCACCGGGATTGATAGCTCCATCCATCCCTGCCTCCAGCACACCACCTTCACGGGGCATCCCCGCAGCACCCTCATTCCCATAGTGCTCCCTGGAGGTGCGAGCCAGGAGGACACATCTGGGAGCAGACAAAGGTGTGAGCTAGAGAAAACCAAGCGCTGGCTTCATACCATGAAGGCACACGAGCTCCTTCCACCGTCGGTGGGCAGCTTCGGGGCTCTCCGCTGGACCCCACACCTCAGCCCCTCGCTGGCTACCTGTGAGAGCGGGAAGTGGCGGGGCTGCTCCCGCATCCCATGGGAGCCGTTCCGCTTGGGAAGGACGGGGTGCTGCCGGCAGAGAAAGGAATCCAAACATGGAAAAACCCCGCTTGAGTTTTGGGGTGTTTCATCTGCGTGGCTCCCCTCGGCCCCTGCCTGCTGTGGAAGGTGTTGTCCCTGAGGAGAGGAGGGAGGGTGTTTGATCCCTCTGTGGCAGCATGGTGGTGTGGCAGGAAGAGCTGCCGAGGAGCCTGGGGAGCACTGGGGCTTGAGGGTGCAGCAGAGCAGTGATCGCACCCCATGAGCCTTCCCCGATCCGGTTTGGTGCTGGAGGAGACCTGGAAATGGCACCATTTGTTCCCTTGGGTGCTGCCTGATGGCGTCAATTGATGTATACAAGCCGGCCACCAGAAGCGTTTCAAGGCACAAATTCACTGCTTCTCCTTCAGGAGGGTTTGCAGCAATGGGACAGAGCGAGGCTTGCTGGTTCTCACCCAAAGGCCCAGTCTTGGAGCGGTCGCTTTCATGGATGAGCTGCCTCATGCCGTGTGCAATGGGTGTATGGAGGAGGCTGTCTGCGTGAGGTGAGCCAGAAAACATTGTGGAAACCCGGAAAACGCTGCGTGGCATCCGCTGGGTATTGTGATGCCATGTGCTAGAAGGGGCCTTGCATCCCGGAAACACGAGGGAGAGGAAAGAGGCATGGAGGGTGACTCCGTTAGCGAGGAGAGAGGGGGTATGTATATTGCAAGGCAAATAGAGCACTGGGGTGAGGGTGCAGGTTGCCTGCAGGCTAAGTGCATGGTATGTGGGCAAAGCTTTCTGGAATACATGTGTTGTGGCAGGGTATGAGTCGCAGGCACTGGCACAGCTGTGTAGGCATTTATAGCCTTTCATAGTAAACAGCTGTAATGGTGTTGAGTTGTAGGATAGGGGTTTACTCTGCCTGTGTGAGCTTGGGAAATGTGTTGTGTCCTTAATTCTCACCCCCACTAAGGAAGATTTCAACTACTTCTGCTTTTAGGAAGGGAATAAGGAAGCGGGTGTATAATGGCATTGCTTTGCTTACTGTACCCAACACTGTACTTCCATCATTTCTTGCAAAGTTATTGGCTTTTAATATGTTATTATATAAATATTCATCAAATACAAAAGCAGCCCGACCCAGAACAATGGAAATCAGCATGTCCTGGAGGAGGACTGAGGTAGGGTGCTGCATTAGCTTGGGATTTCCTTGAATACTTCCATTTAATTCCCGAGATCTCTGAATAGCGACTGGATAACTCCAGACACGGGGCGGTCCAGGAGCAGAATCTGTTCCTCTGCTCGTTGTTACTCCAGCAGGGCAGAGTTCTGAATAAATGAGTGCTTGAGGAATGTCGGGACTAGGGAGGCTTGTCCTGCTGAGAGATGCTGACCCAACTCTTCTTGTCATGTAGCTGCATGTTTCCAAGGGCAGAGGGGACAGCTGCTCGGCAGGGAAGGCTGAGGATGCTGGGAAGGCTTGTCCTGTTTTGCCCCTTTTTTTTTTCCTAACTCTCGTCCTGTGATCCATCACACAGGTTTAGGACAAATCACGATCCTTCAAACAAGCAAATGGAACAGCTTTTCTGGCTTCGGCTGTGACTTCTTGGCCTGCAGTAATAGAGTCAGGCTGGCATTGTGACCTTGTGTGGGGCGCTTGAGAAGTTTTCTAATGTTGACGGCTTGTGGATCAATTGTTCTTGTAGCAGTGTTTTGGCAGACGCAGCAGTTTTGGAGGAATGCAATGGTGTTTGCATAAGTAGCTCACTGATGTTTACACCAAGTGGAGTTCTGTCGGCATTTCCAGACCGGACACCAAAGTTCCTGCTGCTGCTTGGAGGCTGTGAGCAGTGGTGAGGATATGCTGCATTCATGAGCTCTGTTGCATTTGGTTCATCTTGCATCTACTACAAACATCTGCACCAGAATCCAGATCAGAAATACCAAACTTCAGTTCCAGGACCATGGAACGAACCGCAGCCTCAACCATCACAAGAACTTCTACTGTTTAACTTGCTGAATCTGAATTCCCCACAGCATCTTCTCCATTGTCTTGCTCATGTTCTTCCATAGCACATCCCCTTAGAGCTGGACAGAGCTATTCCCCTGAACCCCTTTCCTTTTCCAAGGAGAAGTTATACTAGAATGGAGTTGCCGTCCACTCTCTGCGTTCACTAGGACTCTCCTGGGACCTTCCTCTCTGTTGAACCCATCATTCATCCATCAAAAAGCATTACTTCTCCCTTTTGCATTGCTCTCTGCCTGATTTTCTTTTTTCATTATCTTTTCAAGCACTGAGGAGCCCCATCCTCTTCTGCTCAAGCCACGAGATGATAAAGTTGTTTTTCCCTCTGGCTCTTTTCAATGCATCATTTAGCAGACCTCCTCTAACATGTTCTGAAAAGCCTCTCTTATCCCAGGTGGAGGGCGGGAAGGAGGAGCTGTAGGCTAGTGGGACTATGGAGTTGAAATCCATCTAGGTTTAAATAGCTCAAGGTCAACTCGGGATGGAAACACAACGGATTTCTGGAGACTTCATTCAATGAATTGCTGATTGGAAAAGCTCTTTCAGATCCCCATGGAGCAGAATCTGGAAGAAATGTGTTTTCCAAAAGGAGGACAGCAGGTTAGTTGTTAATGATTTCAATAAAGCAAGAGAAGGCGCATTAGGAGGTTGGCCATAAGGGTAAAAAAAGGAAGCTGGTGTATTGCTCATTAGTGGTTTGCTAAAATTAACTCCACTAACATGTTTGCTTTCAGTGCAAACCTTCCATTTAATTGCAATTACCACTGAACTGCAAAGAGGGGACCCTGCCTCGTGCTACAGGTTGCCAGTAGCAGGAGAGAACCCAGAGCTGAGGTGTGGGATCTATCTCTGGGGTATAGCTGAGCCTGTTCAGCCTGGGTTTGCTATGGGAGGAAAGTGGGGAAACTTGTTCCTTTCCGAAGGTGTCACATGTATGAGCTCACCAGTATGAGCAGGAAGCTTGAATAAAACCAGAGGACCTGATCCAAAGGGTGCTGAAGTCACTGCCAGCTGTGCCATAGGTTTCTTTCAGCCTTGGATTAAGCCTAAACCCCTGAAAATTTACTTTCTGTGAGGAAAAAAAAAAAGTGGTTTGAGGGTTTTTATACCTTTTTCCTCTCTGGATTCTGGCATTTCCTTTGATGTTCCTTTTCTCTTCCGCAAGCTATTGATGCCCAACTTGTCTTTTAGTTACTGCCAGTTCTCTCATGATGTCAGGAATCCTATATAGAAATGCTGTTGTGTTTTCTGCACACACCAGTCTGGTTTCTGCATTTCCAACCTTTAAATAAAGAAAAGGCTTTGCTGTTCTCTGTGAAGGTGGCTGCCAGTTGGCTAGTGAGTATTTGAGTTTATAATGCAGAATGGAAAGTCAGAATGACTGGAATGCTTTTCCAGCGCTGGGAGGTGCTTTGCTTTTATCATACACATATGATGTTTGTTCAGCAAATGAGGACAGGGACAGTTTTGGCTAAAGACACCAGGATGCGTTGGGCAGCTTCTTTCTTTCCAGTGAGATCCATAAGGATTTCAGGCATCTATTTGCAGCTTGAGGACAGGGAGGAAGTTAGCCCTGTGTTCTTCAGGGCTTCTCTGAAACCTCTGAGGAGGTCTGCTGCTCATTTGAGCAAGTTCAGAAGAGAGAAGGGCATAGATTGAAATGTTTGGCTTCATGGTGTGAGGTTACTGCTGTTCCTCCAGCCTTCAGATAAGTCGGTCACAGGTAAGTGTAGGTCCACGTGGTGGCAGCTTTTTCTGGAAGCAGAAGCCAGATTGGAAAGGGAAGGCTACAAGTGGCAAAGGGAATGGAAGGAAACAAAAAGAAAAGGAGGTGATGGTTCTCTGATGGAAGTAGGTTGTTGTTTAATGCTGTGGCCGGTCTCTTTGGGCTCCTTAGGAACAGTTTTGGCTCCAGTTTGAGATGGAGATGGCACTGCGAACTGAAGGCAGATGTTCTCTGAAGGCAGTTATCGACCAGCAATAGAACGCTAAGTGTTTGGGAAATGCAGCAGTTCAGTCCTGTGATTTTTGTTTCTGTACTTTGGTCACTGACCCTGCAATGGCACTGAGAAATAGCAGTGGACTGCATTGAGAAGAAAATGGAAGATGGCTGTCAAACACATAAATCAAATGAAGTCGCTAAGCCCATTTTAATTACAGCTCAGGGTGAAACAGTTATCTCGTTCTTGTGGGTGGTTCCCAAGCGCTGCTGCTCGCTTTATGTCTGTTTTGTGTCTGTGGATCTGGTGCGGATAATAGGATACAAATATGAGGCTACTTCTGGTAACATACTCTGTAATCAGCAGAACTGCCTGCCAGGAGTTGTGCTGCTTCTCCTCCCGATTAGTGCTAACACGTGGGGTAGTCATAAATATAACATGACTTGAGGGATTTTGATTACCTGATTGTAAAGGAATGTGCTCAGGTAGAGTGGAGCTAGGAGAACATTAGAAATGCCATGCCAGATCTCTGCCATAGGTTCAGTGGGGTATTGATCAATTGGAATAGCTCAGTAGGTATTAAAACTAAGGAATGGGGCAAGAGGGAATGACTATGAGTCTTCTTTCTCTGCTTAGCCAGAGGTGGAAATATCAGTGGAAAGATGTTCTGGTTTTAGCTTTAACCTTGTCAGATCACAGATACCCATTTTCAACTGTGAAATCTCAGCTTGTCCAGCTTGTGCCCTGAGAACACTGAGCATGTTACCCCATGCTCCCAGGGCTCTGCAAGTGAGCCACAAGTGAGCTTCAAAACTAGAGCATTGTGGCAAGTGGCTAGGAGCAAGAGGTACAGGCAGGGACCAGTAAGCTGCCATTAGAGAGGCATTATTTTCAGCAGCACTCAGACATCCAAGGAGAGAACAGGAAGCAAGGCACACCTCAGGTTTAAGTAGTGATCCCATGCGGCTGATAAAACACAGGGTCCTGTATCAGAAGCAGGTAAGTGAGCTATAAGTCCTGAGATCAATAGGAAGGGGAGAAGATGAAATCAGCTGCGTGAAGTTCAGTTGCATCCCTGTGCATTTGCCTATTCGTATGGATGAGATGGAGCAGGGGATGGTGAGGGCAGCAGAGTGCAGGCAGGATGGATGCAAATACAGGAATATGGTGGAACACGTGTGTGTGTGTGTGTGTGTGTGTGTGTGTGTGTGTGTGTTTTCATGATTATGGCTTGCAGCGCTCTGCATGAAGCCCAGCAGAGAGACAGGACATAGAAAGTCAAAACCAGTGGAGAAAGAGTAAGGAGCTGTCAGCTGTTGAGCTCGATGATGGGTAATGTTGACTGTTCACTGGTCAGCATCTTGAGCTGGAGGAGACTGCAGCATTGCCAGAGTGTGCTAACATTCTATGGCCTCTTAAACATGTGGGGAGCTGAGACTGTCTTGTGATTCTCTGTGCAGAGGAAGAAAAATGAGCCAGTTAGAAGGCTGTAAGTAAGTTTGTCATTTGGAGCTGTCTGTAAATTTGTTACTACCTCGTTTAATGGGAGGAGAGAGGATGAGGTAAGCAGATGGTTTAAAAGTAAAACAACAAAGGAAAGGAGTCGCTTTTAATAAACACAGGTGAAAAGGGCGACAAAAAAGTGAACGGCAGCTTCTTAGCTGTGCCTAACCTACAGTCAGATCCTCTCCAGCTCAGCTCAACCGGCAGACTGCTGCTGCTCCTGCTGCTGATTCCCTGGGAGCTTTAGCTCTCTGAGTGGTACTGCAAATAAATGTCTGCAGTCCAGAGCCAATTTTAGGAAAAACTGCAGTGACAAAGGTAAAATAATAGAAAGGAGGGAATGGGTCCTGGCAGAGAGAATTAATGGTCCTCCAGCCTGGTCTCCAGTGAGCTCCAGGCCCTGCTTTGTGAGGAAGTGAGTGGAGCCTGTGCAGAGCAGGAAGGGACTTGGGGAAAGATGGGTATGTTATGTGGGGGTGATAGGACAGAGTGATAAACATAAGGAGTTTAATGCAGCTGGGGGAGTTGAACAGGGTCAGCATTCGGAGAATGAAGATGAACATTCAGGGAGAGAGTGAACTATGGAGATTTCACGTATGGGAAGTGAACGTACAACTGTGGTCTGTAGGCACGGGTTGGGGGATCTTGTAGCAAGGCTGAGCCTATGTTCTTTCACTTCCCGATTGCAGCCAAGCCCGTCAGTCTGTCAAAGTTGGTGCCATCCCATGCCCCAGACTGAAATAAGTCAGGAGGTGGTGCTCACGTCCCCCAGAAGATTAGTTCTGCCGTGGTGTGTGTTTTAGCTTTAGGGGTAAATAAGCCTGATGCAGTCTATGTCACTATGGAGATAAGTGCTGAAGGACAGCATTGGGTCAGAAAGGCACTGGAAGGCAAAGAGCTGCTGTGTCATGTCCTGACTGAAAGAGGTTCTAAGACTCAAGCCTGGCATTTTCCACCTTTGTGGCTGGTTTAAACAAATACATCTTGTGGGGGTGACCAATCAGCCAGCAGGAGAATGGTCAGGAGAGAGTGCTGTGCTGTGCCGTGCTGAAGGCATCAGCAGAGGAGTTAATCCAGCCCCTCTGGTACCCACTGACGTGGTTCTGAAATCAGCTCTTGCTGGGTCTCTGAAGCACGACATTGCTTCAGCAGTGCAAACTGCTGCTCCCTGCAGAAAATTAATAAGGAGACTTTGAATTTCGCCCTGCATCTGACCTAAGCAGCTAAATAGGTTACACTCGGGTTTAAGAATTGCCCCAGTTTTCCTTTTAATAGGCGATTTTTCTGCTTAATTTGCAGAACAAGCAAAAAAAGCTATTATGTAAAATTTATCAGCAGCAATTGACTCTCATTAGAGATGGGAGCAGGAGGCTTTGTTGCGAGGAAGAAGGAGCCTCCACATTTTCACTCACCAGTGTTCGTGCTGACCCATGCCCTGAACAAACTCAGACACTGAGCCATCAACATTTCTATTCTCACAAGCGCTGTTCTCACCTTCCTTCAGTCTGGTTTTAGAAGTCCTTAGGCAGCCAGCAGGCAGTTCTGTTTGGAGGGCATGATCCAGCTGAATGAAGTGCCTGCAAATTGCATTGCTGTTATTACAGGGTGTGAGGAGGGAATTTTGCCATGTTGAGCAAAACTCAACTCCAGTAGAAATACTCTGTTTCAAGAGTGTCAGAGTGCAGTTGTGCGCAGAGCAACTTGCTGGGCTGACGAGTTAGACCAGAAGTGTCCAGTTGTGCTCATGGCCACATGGACTTGGGTCTGGAAACTCATTCCTTAGTCTAACACAAGAGCTCTGGCTGCTGAGACCTACAAGGCTACCTTTTCTCGCCACTTTTTCCTTCTAGGTCCTGTGTTGGATATAGAAGACATAGAAGGAGCTGCTGTCTGTGTTTGCTGGAGACCAGAACACAGCGTGGTCTGAAATTGCTCATGTTTTCTTCATGCTGCAGCAGCATTTTTTGGCTCCAGCTGAAGGCAGCTGTGACTTGTGGTGTGTAGGGAGACAGGTAAACTGTAATATGCTTTCCTATGAGAGACATAAAGGAAGAGGAAATTATTACTGACATTGAAACATTCAGATGGGGATTTTTCCTTTCCCTTTCCCCATACAGTAAATGTTAATTATACATGAAGGTTCACTACAGCAGAAGGGATTATAATTAATTTATATTTGAACTATAATAGATTTCACTATGAACTGCATTTCATTGCAACAAAGTGGATTATGACTGTTGTTTGCTGCCAGCAATTTACATAAACCAACCACAAAGCATTGCATCCATTAATCCTGCATTAAAGACAGCAGCAGGCAGAGAAAACTGTGGGAAAAAAAGAAAGGAAGTCTGTTTAACTTGTGAACAGAGACCCTGTACTTGTGGCAGACCCTCTGTAATCTATCCTGAGAAATGCAAGCAGGGTTTTTCATTCTTGACCTGATGAAAAATCATTTACTTTCCACCTCTCTTCCCTTTTCTGACATTACCTGCCTAGCTTTATGGGATGGGAGTTTCTCCAAGGCAGGGGTTAGCTTACAAAGGTAGTCTGGAGCAACTCCCAAAGTGCCTGTCATAGTGTAAGTATTAAACCCAAGATACTGGATGTTATATTAAAACCATAGGGTGGCACGTTGATAACTTTGAATTGTTGCTTCCTGATTTATTACTGCTAACACACTAACCTCACAGCTCTTCCTCCTCGTCATCCTTTTGTGATGTCTCAGTGATGACACGTCTTGGGCCTTGGTTTCTTTGCCGTCAAGCGTATCCTGACACCTTACAGCCCTTCATGAGGGGGTGTATGAGACTCTGCTGATGCTTTCTGTTGCACTGCATGCTGTCTCTGGCCATAGCATTATGAGCTGTAGTCCGCAGACAGGAGCTTCATCCCTGATGACCCAATCTTAGACTGTAGAAAAGGGCAGGATGGCTTGTCATGGACTTCAACAAGCAGCATGACAGGAAAGGTCAGAGCCAGCCCTCCTCTGGCACTGATAATTATTCCCTCTCCCGCACTGCCAAGGTTTGGCCAAGCAAAGGGAGCTGCAGCAGGGAGGGCCAGGGGAGGGAGCTGGGAACAAGCAGCACAACAAATGCCAGTTTCCCAGCAAAGAGAGTTTGGAGATGGGAGCTGTGGCCAGACTCAGCCAAAGGCTGAGGCTGTCTCTCAAAACGATGAAAACTCTTTCTAATGGCCAAGTGACTGATTTACATTTGTCATTTACCTTTGCAAAGTGCCTTGGGATACATGTGGTTGTTAGAACCAGTACTCTGCAGGATTCCCACTTCTTTTCCTGCTTCTTTTGGAGGTCTTACAGGACACTTTGCTTGGGGAACATGGCATGTTCTTGGGAGAACTGCCATCTTCTTGGGAGCTTGGTTGCCATCTCCTCAGGCCAGGCACTCTGTCTTTGTTGGGCACCCAATGCATGGCTGGGAGCAAGGAGTTTCACTGCCTGCCATTCCTGTGCCAATGTAGAAGCAGATAGGTGCATGGTTGATCTCATGTGGCATGGCTGGGAGCAGCACTTCGGGTAGCCTGAGACAGGAGCCAGTATCAGGCTCTGGAGATGCAAGTCACCTTCACCCAGAGGACTCAGATGATCAAGGGAGTTCCATGTCAGCACTTCTCTCTTCCACAGAGGGCTATTAAAAGCCATGCTGATACTGCAGCTGGGGTCTGTGGGCACGGCACATCTGGATGTACTCGAGCTATCTTTATGCTAGAGAGCTTGGGCACCAACAAATCAGAACTGCAACAGCAGAGCCCTCAGTAGAGTCAGCACAAGCCTGCCTGAGACCCTGGAAAATGAGCTGCTAGCTAAAGTGCTGTTGTCCTTAGCTCCTGAGCACTCCAATCTACCTGATTAAGCAAGCCTGGGTGGCTGTTGTCTTGTGGCAGTGCTGAAGCACTATCTCCATTGGGCATTGTTTGTGCAATTTGCACTTGCTTTGCTTTCTGGCTATTTCATGGCTGTGCTGAAGGCACTCATGGCCACTTCAGCAGTATCTGGTTGGCTTCCAAAAGCTTTCCTATGAAATTTATGCGTGTACTGTAGCTGTAAAATTAACACTCTTTTATTACACAGGCTTTACTATTCAGGAGGACCCATGCAAAGGCTAGGAGGGGTTTTAATCCCAGCAGAATGACACCTTGGCACTAAAACAGTTTTGCTCCTGAGATATTGTTGGAGGTGTTTGCTGAGAAAAGGAGAGAAGTCCCAAACAGGCTCCTTGGGCTCCACAGGAAGATGCAGGATGGGGTGTCTGAGTTTTGGAGCAGCACGGAGCAACAATGGTGCTAGTCCCTTCCCAGGTGATGCTGTGGGAAACACAGGAACGGGGCTCTGGTGACAGCATTGTGGTGCTTACCGCACTGAGGGGAAGCCACTGCAGGGAGTGGCGTGCCACTGCAGGTATTACAGTCCTGGCACCATCTCCCTCTCACACATCCGACAGTGGGACTTCGGCGTAGTGACAAATCCCCAGAGAAGCCGCTTTTCCTGTGCTGCCTGAACATGTACCTTGTCCTACAGTGAAAACTGCTGCACTCTGAGGTGGGGGGGGCAGAAATTCCTCCTGTCCCACAATAGCGGGGTGAGTGGGGTGAGTCCTCTGCCCCTTTACTTGCCTCTGACTCAACCTCAGTCTCCAGAAAGCTCTCGGGGTGAAACTGTTCCACCTTGCTGCTGTTTGCAGCTACCAGTCTCACAAATCCCTGCTCTGATGTCACCAGCAGTGGCCCCATTAACGTTATTTATAGTGTTTGTGCCGTGGGCTTTGGTTGTGCTCGAGGCTCTGTTGCTGGTCTGCAGGAAGGGAGGAGCAGCTCTGGTGCTTTCAGTGACAAATCTTCCAGCCTGGAGAGTATTCCAGATCCTTCATGTCCCACCCGGGCTGCTGGATCTATCCCACACTCCTGGATTTGCTCCAACAACCTGAGCCATCCTGGGGCTTATTTTAGTTCTAGAGAACTTAGTTCTAAACATGCAGTAAGTCATGAGACCAAGCAAATCCGATAAAGATGCTCCAGGGGAAGGCAGTCTGCAAACACAGATGCAAATGCAGCCAACCAGAAACCAGAAATGTATTAGTGCTGAGAGAACAGGCAATTTCTCTCCTATCAGAGTTGCAGGATCAGTGTGTGTGACTTCAGGACAGCCAGGAGAAGAAAAGAAGAGCCATGGTTGCTTCAAAGCCCATGTCTGTCCCTGCGCGCCCCCCATGAACTGCAATTGGTGGGTACACTGAAGGCACGTGCCAGCCTATGTGAGAAGGACCTTTCCTAACCTCACGTGTTGCAAAAGCACAAGTCAGGCTTTTTACCTGATCCCACTGATCCTAAATATTAACAAGGGAAGATGAAGAAGCAGCCAGGGCTTCTGTATTTACCTTCGGTATTTACCTGCAGAGGTTTAAATCTCTAGAGTCCAAGTGTGCACTGGTGTCAGTGCAGAGGAGAGAGACTTGGGCAGATAACACATGTCTACAGAAGAGGCTGTTGTATCTTTAAAAGCATCCCATAAACCGCTTGGCCTGGCATCAGTCCCTGGGTGACAAATTTATTTACAGTGAACCTGTGCCGTATTCTTTCTGCGTTTCACTTTTTCCTGCGATATTCCAGCTTGTGAGAAGCCACTCGATGTGTTAATGATCAGGAAATAATCATGTTCTCAACCCACGGCCAAGTAGCCTCCGTCTCCTGCCATCTGTAATAACAGCCTGTTGTATGAATGTCCCTCAGGAACCCCCGGGAGGCACAGAGCTCCACCCAAGGCACAGCTGTTCATCTGCTGGAGAACTGAAGGCTCTTTCCCATGTTTCAGTGCCAGTTTGATGACTTTCCCAGTGACATCAGCCTCGGTTACCTGCAGCAGGCTCCTGTCTGACCTGGGCGCAGAGCTCTCCATCAGCACAAGGATCTTCTGCATGTGCTGTGAGCATCCTGTGGTAGAGATTGATGGCAGGCAGCAAGAACCGCATGGCTGCAGAGTCTCGCAGCAGTTGCCACGCATGATGAAGGAGGCTGTCAGTCAGCAGGCAGCAGCATCAGTGCTATGTTAAATCAAATCTACCAGAGTGGCTGCCTGTGCTTGTGAATTGCCACTGGGTATCAATTACTGTTTGCCAGATCACCCTCTAGCAGCCTTGCTCCACACTGCTGTTATTACGTTGCCCATGCTGTGTGCCTTTGTGGGTTTAAAGGCAATGTATGATATTGCCTCTCAACCCAAGAGAAATCCCGTTTTGAGGGATGCTTTTCAGAGTGATTGGTCACAACCATTAGACCTAACACATGGCTTGTTCTGCCACCTAATTCATCTTTAGCTCTTCAAGAGACTGGCACTAAGGAAAGCGCAATTACTGGGCTCGATCTGGCCGCTGCAGACTTAGAGCTGATGGCCTTTGTTAAGTGGTATGAACATAATGGCCTCCACTGGGCATTAATGGCTGGGAGACTTTGAACACAAGACCTTGGGCAATTTTTTGCAACCCTGTCAACTGTGAGCTGTGTGTCTTTGGGCAAGTCTTGTCTTCTCCCTGTGGCCCAGCTGAACAAAGCATGTAATAACACTGCAGTGCCTCTGAAGACCGAGTCGTTGATGAATGAGTTCTTACTGCGTTTTGTTTTTGAGAGAGTTTTGGATGCCAACTGCGATTTTAGTGTGAAGTAGTATTGATTATCGTTATGCATCTATAGTACAGTAAATTGTTATTCATTTCCTTATTGCTTCTCTTCTCTGACATGAACCTTATGGGGTACCTCAGGGGGCAGGTTAATAAAACTGTCTATTAACATTACATTCTAAGGGAAGCATTAACTGTAGTCCAATCCTGCGCACTGTCCCAGCACAGTCCATCCGTTTGGCACAAGGTTCCAAGGCACCGTTCCAGCACGTTTCCCGGTGTCAAGATGGCATTGTGCAGTGATCTATGTTTCCTTGCTTGTTCTCCTGCTGCATTTTGTAACTGCTTGTCTGACCTGGCATTGCTGCCTGTCAGAGGGAGAGGCTGCTTTTCCGTGAGTAATCTCACAGGGCTTATTTTTATAGGTACATTGAAGATAATGATCCTGCTTCTGAATGGGAGATAAGAGGGAGACAAAGACAGAGCTGTGGCTTTAACTCACCTGAAAAGCTTCAGATATGTCTGGGATGAGGACCACAGATGAAGACAGAGCAGTGTCATGACTGGTAAGAGAATGAGCAATGTAGCAACTATGGACACTGACCTTCTCAGCATTAAGCATATTGCAATATGTTGCAGGGATAAGGCATAAGACTCCAGACTCCCAAAGGTGACAAAGTGATGCTGAATCCAGCAGCGTTTGAGCATCTATATACCTTTGTAGATATGGACATAAATGCCTTACTTAATCTGAATTAACATGACTGAAAAAGTGAAGCATTAGCAAGTGGAACACGCTCTGTCTGCGGTTCTGTCTCCCCTCTCCACTGTAACTGCCATTTTGTATTATGGGCTGCACATGTTGCCAGCCTTGCCCCAGGCAAGGTTAATGAGTTGTGTTCCCTGTGATGTGCCTGGCTTTGGGAGAGCTATACCAAAGCTGGTGGATGGGTCAGCACTGGGGAGCTAACACGAGGCAAGCTGGAGCCAGTGGCTGTCATTGATTCTCAGTGGTTGGCCAAATGCCACAATCAACAGCTCTGCAGCGTGGTGATCCCAGTGTGGTGGGTGTCTGAGACACTGCTGAGCACATGGCAAAAGGCTGAAGAGAGAGAAGCCAAACTCGCCAGCTGGAGGTGGGGCAGTACAGGAGAAAGGGCACGTAGGATGCTGTCATGGCTTAATAGCTGTAAAACTCAGGGTCACAGAGGGAGACTGCTAATATAGATTTCTCAGATTGCTTCTTTCCCCTTCCTTCTAGTTTCCAATGTTTCCTGGTTCCCATCTCCTACAAAAACCAGGTTGACAGAGCTGGGAAGCCTCTCCTCGCCACACCACTGGTCAGCTTGTGTCTGAAATCTCGAGCTACAGAGCAGTTTCACCAGCAGTTTACCTACCTTATGCCAACCGCGGTGTGCAAAGGACTTGTTCTATGACTTTGCCATCCTTTCCCATACAGAGAGGGAGAAGCATCCTCATTCAATATTAATCTCCCCTCCATGGATTCAGGCTGTTTCTGACAGTGTATCAATTATTTAAACCTGTTTAAAAAGTTTCCAGGATTAAAGAGATTAGTTTCTTGTTGATTTTGGTAATTCCTCCTGCTTTTGCATCTCTGAGGCTGAATGCAGCACCGCTACTGAGCTGTGCTCAGAGTTCCCCCTATCCAGGGGCAAAATGGGTCCTTTGTTTCCGTTTGTAATTGCCAAGCGGTAAAAGCAGATCCTGCAAAGTGGGTAAGAGTAAAGCAATTGCAGGTTTCCTTTGTGATGGTTTGTATTTGAAAGTGACATTTGAAAGTGATTTGAGAGCTATAGTCCCTTCCAGCAGTCCAGGTGACTCCAGTGGCAGACCAAAGAACCTCATGTGCTACTGTCCCAAACTTAATGTCTAAAGATCATCTCCTGTGCCCTGCATAATGTTTCTGTGTTAGCTGTGAAGGAGCAGCTCACCTGCAAGTTGAAATGGGGGCTGCAACTGGCACTTAGGAAAATTGAGATAAAAGGATTAAAAAGAATAATCAAAGAGCTTTAAACATCAAAAAGAAAACAGGTCTATGAAATATACATGAAAACACACTAAAACCTCAAGCCCAGCGTTATCTGTCTCCCATCCGATCATTAATTCATAGGGGTGGGCTGCCAGGGAAAGCGAACTGCTTAAATGGGTTCTTTGACTGGGTCTTCCCTTTGCTGAGCAAGGCTGAACAGTCCAGCTCAGCACTCCAGCAGAAGGGAACGTTTGTGGCTCCCTGTGACATCCCATAGACGTACCTGGTCAGACAATCTTCACTTAACAGAGGGAAGAGCCAAGTTGCTGTAATTACAGATAAATAAGGAAAACCCCTCAGTAAGCTTTTCCCACTAAATAGTCACTGTTAGAAAGAATCAGACAGCCCAATCTTTTCCTCCACGTCTGTTTCATGCTGCATGATAGACTTCATCCATCAGCCCCAGAAACCAATCTTGTCCCAGGCTCCAGCGTAGTCATTATCAATCACATGTGTGAGCCACGGTGCAAGAGCCTCATCCTAACCTTTCTTCTGCTCACAAGCATCGCAGATTGGAGGCAGAGAGGGAGATGCACATTGCAAATATCCATCATTCTCTCCTGCAGGGAAAGGATGTTGGAAGGGGAGAAGAGAGAGATCCTGTGTCTTAAACTGTTTTCTTTTTGTTGTCAGTGTCTCTGGCTGGCAAGTGGTCAGCGGCAGGAGCTAAGAGCATAGAGAGAATGTGGCATGAATGGTGTGTGGAAGGAAGGTCAGGAAAGGAGGAACACAAAATGTATTCTTGCTGCTACCATTATTTGTATTATAGTGGAATTACCAAGCTTTTAGCTTGCAGCATCTGTCCACCTACTGCAAACACCTTTATAAAGGTCAAGGGCATCATCTTCTTTTTGTAAATGAAGAAACTGAGGGAGGTTTCACTTGCACAAGGCAGAGGTGCGGAACTGTATGGCTGTAAATCATGCATGTAATGACAGAGAACAGGGTGTTTCTTATGCCCTATAATGCTGCTGATTCTGATTCTGCTGAGAATTCAATCTCTGAGTGTTCCTAGTTGTCTGCATTAAGTACTCCAAGAACTCAGGCCAAGGCTGATATCCACAGCCACTTGGAATGTGGCTCCTTCTCAGCTTTAAGGAGGCATTGTGGAGCGCGCATTGACCATCCGCAGCATTGTTGGGCTGTGTTCTGTGGCTGACACGACCTGATTGGATGGAGCTATACTGGATGTTGCACTAGGATTTCAGTTGTGCTTCGGGAACTTTCTGGACCATGAGTGCAGCTGCCTGGATTTGCAAAGGAAAAATGATAGGCAGTTTGGAGCAGGAGTACAGGCTTTGAATGATGATTTAGAAGCTATAGGCTTCTGCCTTTGTCCCTCTGAAATACAGATGCCACATTAGCTCAAAAGAAACAGCTTGTATGAGTACCTGTGTGTGTTAAAGTTACATGTATCACGTGTCTCGAGCTGGAGGTCCATCAGAAAAGGATTTATCAGTCTTGTTCACACTTGTGCTTTGAGCAGTCCCATGTGCAATATAGAAGCAAGATATTTCATAAGGCTTTTTTTTTGCACTGGTCAAATATTTGACACTTCTTATACAAGCATTTGTTTCCCACCTGTGTTAGTCTGGTTTCCTGCTGATCTCAGTTCTGCAGAACCACAGCAAACCCCATCTCTTCTCTCATTAGGCTTCTTAAGTACAAAGAATGTGTATTTCATCCAAGCCCAGCTGTGGAATTAGTAGCCAAGCTGCGCAGACCTCCCAGTTCCTGCTTCTCCCAGGTACCCGTGTGCCATGCTTTCTGAATCACATCCCCTTCCTTCAGCATCCAAGCAGAATAAGCTTTCTGTGGGACCAGTGAAAAGCAACATCAAGTATCCAGGCAAAGGATGGATGGTTGGAGATACAACGGTAATGAAGCTAGCAAAGAAAGTTGTATGGAACCAAAACATCTCATGCTTCCATGCCTTTCTGTCCTTAAAAACTGCTCTGGATGCTGGTTACCCTGACTGGCTCAAGCCAGAGAGAGATCAGCTTCTTCTTCACTGCCTTTGTGTCCCTGCTTCCCATCCTAGCCTAGTGTAGTCTTCTGTGAAATTGTTTTCTCTGCAGAGACGGAGCTGCCTTGTCTCTTGTAATTCCACTAGGATAATCCTTGGCTCTGTGCTAGGGAAGCACTGTTCTTGGTCACTGAGGGGAACGCTGGGGAAACACAGGTGTCCACACACATCCACCTTAGTGCTAGGGGAGTTCAGGCAAGGAGCTGCAAATAGCTCTTTCTTTCCTTTAGTGCTTGCTCTGTGGTAATGTAGAAAAGGCTCAGGGAGTAGCCAGGCGGGAGGCTGTGTCAGTGAGCAGGAATAGTGGGGCACTAGAGGCAAATGCAGGGGGAGCGGATGCTTTGTACAGCACCTCCCCACATCACGAGCAGGGTGGTTCACAGGCAGTGCACGTGGAGACCTGGGACTGCTCAGCATCAGAGCTGAACACGGGGCCAGGCCCTCAGCATGGTAATTCCGCTGACCTTCCTGCAATCAGTACAAGAGGTTTTGTCCCCAAGTGCTTATGATCTCAAGTGATGAAAATGAAGACCTGGAACTTACCCGTCTGTGTAACTCTGTGATGTAAGAGGGAAAGACCTAGGCCTAATTACTTAGTTAAGTAACGCATCCTCCTGTGACCAAGACAAGCACTGCCCTCATTGTTACACAGTGCTATGCACATTGCCTTTAATATACCTAATAATTCCCAACTCAGCATCTGAAGCCCAAACTGTAAGGTACCAAACCCAAAGGAGGCATAACTTCCATGTGTGTGATTTCCAGCCAGAAGGGAACACTGTGGTAAGCCTCCCTCATGCACAGCAATTCTTTTCCTTTGCTAGATAAATGATGACAGTAATACCAGGCTGAACAATCCCAAGTTCCACCAGAGAGCATCTCTTCCTGAGAGGTAGGCAATAGCCATGTTCAGATGCTATCGACAGAGCCTGCAGTTGAGCTGCATCACACCGGAGCCCTGGCACAGGGCTTATTGCTCCCTGTGGAGACAACAGGACTTCTTTCAGAGCTTATTGTCCCCTTATCAGTGCTGCAGCTCAGGTTATCAGCCAGCATCCCAATGGCAGTGCTGAGGAAGATGCTTATCTGATGGGCTGATTAGTCAGTAATTTCCTTTTCTTTTTCTCTTGTATTTGTTCTGAATCCTGGCTGTTGCTCTGAATCCTGGCTGTTGCCAACAAGGAGATTTGTGCCAGCTAGGCATGTTCCACTTAGCCCAGAATCTCCTGGTTGTGACCCATGATGCGCTGAGCTCCAGTGAGGTCTGACAGGCAACTGACAGTGTTCTGTAGTTCCATCAGCCAGAGCAGATTTAAACCTGAAATCAATCTGTAGACATGTCATTGACATGCTTCAAGCCAGGCACAGGAGTAGGGAGGCAGCAATTGGCATGTAACTTTGGGGTCTGTCACGTAACGTTTACATGTGATGGGTGTCCTGAAAGATGAGAGGTTGTCATTTTCATTCTGGATATGCTAATTTGTCATGCTGACAGACAACAGCATCCCAGCTCCTACAGGCGTTGTAATTAAACAGACAAACCAACCAATAGACATGGCAGATGAGGAAGTTTAATGGGAAGAACGAGATGTATAGAGTGACCTTGTGATGGGGTTTGATATGGTTTTGTTTAATACCACAGTGTTACACTTCCAGCACATAAAGTGTGACAAGGCACTGATGACAATGCTGACAGGGTTCCATAGCATTCCTCTGGAGGGATCTCAAAGCATTTCCTCAGCTGGCTAGATTCACCTCATGCAGCATGAGGATTTACTTCTCAGCTTTGCAGCTTTAAATGTGGTGAACTGGGCAATCCATTTCCTGTCCTTCTCATTCATAAAGCCATCTGGGTACATCAGCTGTGATGGATCATTTCAATATTATGCTTTCTGTCCTGGAAATGGAGCCTTCCCTCCCCTTCTAGATAAAAGCTGCTAATATGTGAGTCTCTATTCTAGTCAGCCAGGCCATCAGGCTTCCTAACAGCATATATGTGTCATGAGCATGTGACACTGCTCCTTGCTTCAGTAGCCCAGACAATAAATATTGTGGAGCCAGAGCAAGAAATGAGAAGGGGGATTTACAGTGCGCAGCATCGTATGGTTTGTAGGCTGGGTTCATCCCAGGGTTAGAGCTGCTCAAGTCAGGGGAATTATCCCAAGCAGTGAATCTGCTCCAGTGGCAGACATGCAAGACTGGCATTTCAGCTCTGTTGTTTTAACTCACTCTTGTCCAAAACACCTCACAGAAGGCTTAGCACAGGGTCTGGGATTACCACTGAGCTTGCTTAATCCATTGCAGGGGCTGGGGAGAACTTTGAGGCTGGGATTTAATTTAAGATGAGCTTCTAAAGCTAGCCAACTTCCAGAAGGATCCAGGGGACTGCTAGGATGAGAACATTGCCAAAGGTAAAGGCTGAGGGAAGGTCAGCAGCAGCATTTGGTGAGTGGGCAGACTGATTTCTTTGTTGAGAGATTCAAGTTACATTACTTCAAAAGAGGTCCTGGTTCTATATGCAAACCTCTCTCAAATGAAACTGAACTTGAAAAAGTCAATTTGTTATTAGGTGGCTCAACAAAAAGCCCTGTGAGCACTTGGAGCAGTCAGCCAGCCAACAGCTCTATGAGGCATGAGGGCTAGCAAGAGAAAACAGTACTGGCAGTACCGTAAGTCATGACACGCCCCAGCAAAGCAGCTCTTTTGGCTCAGGAAGTACTGCAACTGGAAGGGGTTAAATGTTTCTAATCAGCCAAGGGTTGAGAACAAAGAGTTTGATGTGTGCTCTGCTCTCCTTTTGTAGTCAAGTTCTGCTTTCTTTGCAGGCATTCTTCCAATCCTCTGTGTACATAAAAGCAGTGAAAGCATTTAAGGTCTGTGCCTGTGTTTCATATGGGATGAGAGGTGTTCATGCATACAGGAGCAGTGCAGTGAGCTCCCAGGGGAATCCCAGGCTACATGGAATTTACCCATTAGGTTGCATTCTGAAGAGCATCTGTTCACATGGAAATCACCGAATTTTTCAGCTTGTCAGTTTGCTTGTTTAGGAGAAAATGAACCCTTAGGATGTTTGTGATTTGGATGTGCCATCTTATAGTGACACACATCCCCCTGTAGCATAAAACCATGCGGACTTAAAATTGGGGTTTCCTGGCATCCAGATTCGGAGGCTGAAGGAGGTGTATGGAATGGGGAGTGAACAGAGAATGACAGCTATCGTATCTGTGGGAATACCTCTGTGGCCTCTGTTACCATAGCATCTGAGCTCTTCTGAATCACCAACCAGTTCTGCCTGCACACCCTCCTGTCCAGGAGCAGTTCCACTACCTTAAATTCATCCTTCCTATGGAGAGTTAAATGGAGAGGAGGGGAGGGAGCGAGGTCTGGAGAGACCAAATAAATCAGCACCATTTAAAAGAGGGTGGAAAATTAAAAGAGAAGGAGGGGGAAAAAGCAACCGCTGACAGTAAAAGCAAAGGTGAAGAAGTGCCATGATAAAGATGATACAGTGCCCAGGCAGTCCCCAGCCTTGAAACCCACACCAGTAAAACACTGCTCAGTGGAGATGGATTGTTTCAGTTAACCTTGTTCACAGCTACATCACTGCAGGTCAGAAAATGAGTCCTTTCCCACGTTCCATCTCTCCAGTGTGTTCCTGAATATCTCTGCATATGGATAAGGTAGATCGGATAGGCTTAGGCTGAATGAATTGGTAGCCAGATTCCCTAAATCTGGGAATACTGCGCACTATCATTCTTTTCCTATAATGAGGAAAAAAGCCTCCTGAAACAAACAAAGGGACCACAGTATGTTGCCATCGGGCTTGTTTGTAGCCACTGACCAGGCTGAAATAGCTGCACTGCAGCAAAAGTGCCTGGAAAAATGATGAGGACTTCAGCAGAACTGCAGAAGCTGTGGCCTCTCCATTCCCAAAGGATCCCGGCACCTTCCTTTGTAGCTTAGCCCTGAACGTGCTTTTGGCTCCGTGATGCAGCTGTGCCATATGGAAACTCTCCTCTTCCCCTTCTCCACTTTTACTGAGCAGTTGAAGCGTTTTGCTGAGGTTCTCATCTAGGAAAGGTCCTTTAGGACCCTAGATAGAATTCAGAGCTCTAGGCATTTTCACGTCACTGGTGTCACCAAACTGATGCAGTGGGGCTGTGGTACAGCCATGACTTAGGGATGTCACCCCATCACTAAGCAAACAAGCAAGGGAAGTGCTCCACAAGGCAGTCCACTCCCCATTTGCCCTCCAAGCCACCCAGTTTCTTCTTCTCGTAACATCCTGCCACTGCTCCCATCCCCAGGCACAGAAGGTATGGCGGTAATGGTGTGTCACGTTTGTCTAACGTTCTCACTGCTACTTACCCATGCAGTTTCATCAGCAAAAGCAGGCACAAGTTGATAAAGAGATGGTGAACAGAGCTGCTTAGTGCTTGCACACTGGATACTTTTGATCCTGAGGCAAACATGAGAGCCACAATGTCCTTAGGCAATTGCTTTGGGCAGACCCACAGCAGCATATTGGGAAATAAGGAATTACAGCTACTCTAAACAGTGAGCATTCATTTCAGATAATTAGAGCAACTGGGCAGACCCTGCAGGTCACAGACCCTTACATTTCGCTCTACTGGGTTTAAAATGGGAGCAGTTGTTCAAGTCTCAGGAAGTTAGATGGTTCCTTGACATAGGAATCACAAACAAGCAAAGAACCTCATGTGCCACCGGTGCCCAAGGTGAAACTTGACAAGAAAAGCCTGTCTGAAGGCAACAAGAAGCACGAGAAATTCTCCCTGATCCTTTTAGGATCAGATTCTTCAGCACAAGGACACAGTAATGGATTGTGGAGCTGTATCGGATCACTGGGATAAAAGCTTGATAGAGAAGCAGCAACATATGGCAACGGAAAAACCAGACTGGAGAAATGGGAAATAGACCTGTTTTGGTTTTCATAATGTGTCAGCCTTTGCATGAGCTGGCCCAGCACCCGAAGAAACGGAGGGTTGCTTCCACTTACAAGAAGACCAGGTCTGGCCTTCTGATAGCAGTCTAAATAAACGTACCATTATCTCTTACAACTATCTTTCCAATATGTTACCTGACCCGAGGTTTATTCATTCACAAATTTGGTCATCTTTTATAGCAGAAGCTGGGCTCTTCCTTTTATCCAGGAGTTTCAAAGCACTCCACACGTAGCAGTGATTTCAGCTTGTTAAACAGTACCGAAACAGGAGCTGAGGCATGGAGAAAATGGAATAAATGAATCCAAACCCATGCTGTGAGTTAGGAACAGCCAGGAATAGTCTGGCTATGAGCATATGAGAAATGATGAAAGGTCAGGACAAAACCCAGTCTTGCTAGTTAGATGAAGCTGCCTCTTTACAAGGGGAGACACTCACTAGAGCTAGGATTCACTGTGTGCATGAGGAAAAGCTGATGATATGTGTGTTCGTATACTGTCCTTGCCTATGCTTTTCTCTGATGTCCTAGACTATGAGTTTGTGTCTTGCTCCTCACCAGAAGAAGGTGTGTAGCACTCTGTAATAAGTACAGCTTTGGAATAGTGTTGATTTTAACCTTCCAAGTCCTGTCATTCAAGTGAAGAAATGGGATGCCTCAGATGGTTCTTTCACTTTATTTTCCATGCAGAGGGTTGTATCCTGGTTAAGCATATTACATAAAAGAGTCACTGCTTGATGCAATTTGTGACGGTTCATTAAGCACAAGATATGATTAACATGAACACTTCTTTAATCAGCCAAAGACGCTGTTACAGACACTTAAAAGCTCTGTGCACTTGTAGCTGTTCTTGTCTCCACGTTGCTGCTCTGCCCAGGTTGGTAGGAGAGCAGTTCACAGTCTCTACACGCCAGCATAGGGCAATTTCAAGCCATGGTAACCGTTTCAATACCGGATCAAGTGCAAAAGACTCCCCTGCAAATAATTCCCCAGGTTTTGCCCTTAACCCATGTGTGTAAAGGGCATGGACAGACACGGTCCTCTCTTGCACCTCACCCTCTGTCAGCCTGTCTGTATTTCAGTCCTCTTTGTGACCAGGCTGGTTATTTAAATAAGGAATGGCTATTTCCTCACCCTTTCATTCTTCCTTTCCTAGGCAAGTTTAGGACTAGCTGAGGCCAACTTTGCCCTGGCTGCAGTGACTTTGTGTCCTTGCCTTGGAATCACTTGGTGTCTCTTGTCCAGCTGGTATTAGCAGACCCCAGAGCAACCTAAACAGGCACAGACACTGCTTACAATTCACTTTGGCTACTCACTGCAGTCTGGTGCTTCTCCATTACATCTCTCCTCATTATGAATACAGATAACAGACTATCATGAGCTGAGTAGCCTTATCCTTAAGAGATAAAACTAATCTGGGTGCTTAGATCAGCAGCCTTGTTCTTGCCTAATCTCACCTTGGAAAGCACAGTAATTGCAGAAACATAGAAAGGAAGTAGAGTAAGGAGGTGAGAAACCCAGTGAATGCATCCCTCTGACTACCCTCTGAGCCTGTGGGCTTGCCCTGGTTCCCAGCCACATCTTTCCTGAGTATTGTGCATTTACACCATGCATCCTAAGGAAACAGCCTGTTACAAGAACCCTTTTGTTCAAATGAAAACAGAACTAAACCTTATGCACAGCCTCAAGAATAATCATGCTGGGCAAAAGAACCCCTTGTACTCAAAGCTGAACTGGTACAATGGGCACAATGTGCAGGACACTTTCCTTTTATACTACATTTCCTCTCTCTTCCTTGTTTTGGCTTTCTTTTGTTTTCCTCTCAGAACAAAAGCACCATCGATATGCTCCAGTGGCCCCGGTGTCAGATGGCTTCTTTTGACCCTGCTGTAATACGAACAATGGAAGCAATAAAAACAAGGTAGTTCAAGTTGGAGTTCAAGCTCTACACCAACAAGGTTCAAGCAGGGGCACAGTCCTGCTAATGCTGCTTGGAGTTTGTAATACTGATGCTCAATACTTGTAGCTTGTCTGTCCCAGAGGTCTGGTTCACCCACAGCAGACATGTTTCCTAGATGGGTTTCCATCCTTCCAGTGGCCCAGGCCTTCTAATCTTACTTTGTGCTTGGGTTTGCAGATAAATCCAGTATGACTTACAATCCACATCCAGATATCCTAAAATGCCAGTGATGTGGCTGTTCCCAAGCCCAGTGCCAAGAATCATCTTCTTGTTTTTGGTGAAACCTTATACCAAAGCTTTTGAGACATAATTTCTCCATTCAGTTCTTGCCATTTCAGCCTCTGAATGTGAGCAGCGTTAGGAAGGACAAAACCAAAAAGGCATCCAGTTTGGAAAATCGATGACTTCATATTGATTTTGGGCATCCCAGGAATTGAAACAAGCTTTCAGTGCAGAACACCTCCAAAGACGTCATGTTCACCTCTCCTCTGACACAACATTTCATTGATGCCCATGTTTGAGCCACATGAATGATGGATTATCGCGTATCAAACCTCAGTGTTCACTTAATGCCTGTGAATAAGACATTGCTCACAGATTAACTGGGCAGTTTGAAGTGGTTTCAATTTTCATGGGCACTTTTCTGGAGGAGGAGGAGGACACTGTTAATAATTGAGGGGAATGAGACCTTGCTGATCCCTTTGGATTTAATAAAGTCCTGTTGCACCCCATTCATTTATCTTTCAAATATCAGTGTTTATACCAATTCATTACACTTACCTGCCTCTCTCTGAAATGAATGATCCTGACATTACATGAAAAGAAGGGATTCTTTGTGTACCAGGAAACTGGAATTTCATTTTGTCCAGATCCCTCTAAACGTGGCTTGTGGTGGACTGAATGGATGAAAGGAGGGAAAAACACTTTCCAGTGGAAGCAGAGGTGCAGAGAACAAGGTTAGGAAGAGAGGAAGGTGTAGAGAGGAAGAGTCAGGGGCTAGAGGAGAAAGAATAGGGATGGAGTTCAGTCATATAAACTCAAGATGAAGTGTGTGTATGCATCAATATGTGCACACAGATGAATGAATACATCTCTAATATGTTTGTTCTGTCATTCTGTTCTTTCATCCATCTGCCTACGGTGTTATCTCAGTGACCTCTGTGGCTCTTTCTCAGTCCTTGCCTACCTCAGACTCCAATTCAGATCTCTGCTCGTGCCCAGAGCTTCTCAGAGCTTGACTTTACACGGTCCCATTTCTCATTTGTCAAATACAATTACTGCTTTAAACACAGCCCCAGGATTGAGTTTCAAAGGAGAAGAAAACTCAATATGTACATGATCTCCTTTATTATTATTATCAAGACAGTGTCAACCCGCAGAATGCTGGTCTCACACACATTTCATTCCAGCAAGTTTCATTAGATTTGGTGATCAGATACAGTGTGTTTGGTACAGAGATCTGATAAAGAGAGTCCTGAACGCTCCCAAAGGTGTGTACATCAGTCATCCATGGTCAGAGCAGCAAGTGAGTGGAGAGGCTTTGGCAGCAGGAGTGAAATAAACCCCACCAAATGCATCAGGGGTCCTCCTCAAAGGCTGTTTGTGCACACAGAGGGAAGGATCGGTTCTCTGGCTCTACATTGGTGCACATTTTTACTGACTCAAACCACTTCTGAGCTATTCACATTCAGTGCTATGTCTAGTGATTGGTTTTTGGCTTGAAGGGGCTGTGATGAGAGGGTGGTAACCAAACACTCAACCAGCAACTGAGGTCTCCTGCAAGAATCTCTTTGAAACGTTGCCTGTAAATTGCTTGTTGATACTTGACCATGAGTCACCTCTGCATAGATCTTTGCCTGTTGTTGCATCCATTGAAAAGATGCTGGAGTGCTGTGATGTGTTAGTGGGAGAACAGGAATGGGACTGGGCAGCACAGCCTGCCTTTAGATACACAGCCTTCTTTGTGAGTGATTGTAGGCAATGACTGTGAAAGCCTGTTGTGGGAAGGAGCTCAAAGCAGCTCTGCAGAGAAGAACATCTTCTTTTGTCATGCTTTGAAGCAGGTTTCTTACTGGTGAGCTCATGGTGGGGGCTGGCAAACAGATTGTTAATGGAGCTGCTGTTACGGAGCCAAGCTGCTGGAGTTTGATTAGTACTGAGGGTGGGACTTGTCCAAGCAAACGCTTCTGTGCTGCAGAAAGGACATTGCTCAACAAGAGCATCAGTGTGGTAAGTACTCGAATCAGGTCCTTGGCGAAGGTGTCTGGTCACAGAGGGTGGTATCAGTCGCTGCCACTTAGTTGGATATAAAATGGGATGTCTGAGCAGCAGTGATCTGAGATGCCTTCTCATTTGCAGACTAATATTCTTCCTATCTGTATTCCCCTTGGATGTGCACGAGTTACAGTTCCTTTCACTTCCTATCTCAGGCTGTATAGCATCATCCTTAACCAGCTGTCATATTCCACCCAAGGTGGGATTTGCTCTATTTCAGTGGTAGATAAAGCAACTTCAGTTTTCTTGTACGATAGAGATCACATGGAGATCAGGCTGAGCTCTGGGCCATGCCTGGATCTATGCCACTTCTGAGGCACAAAGCAGGTGAGAATGCGATTCTGCATTTGCAGGCAGGTTCCCAGAAGCACATGCAGCTGACACAGCTCACTCCATCACCCCATCCATGGCCCTGCATGGTGCCCTTGTTCACAGCCTCGAGAGTCCTCCTCAAAGCGTTCCTGACTGCTGGAGTGCTTCTGGGTGATTCTCATTTGCGCCATGGGCTGCAAACCAGTGGCAACAGTCAGAAAGCAAAGGCTGGACCTTCACTTCTGTTGGAGTTTTGTCCTGATCCTGTGTGTTAACTGCACAGTGCTGGGGTGTAAGCTTCCCTGAGCAGCCAGGGAAGGATACAAGAGCAATGAACTGATGGCATAGTTCACACATGCTCCAGTTCTGCTGTATGGTAAAGGACAGCCAGGCAGTGCTGAATGCTTGAGGAAATGCTACCTTGTTTGCATGTGTTATTCTTGCTCTGTCTCCAGTTCTGGTTTTTGGCTCATGCATTTGCAGTCAGTGAAGGAGACTCTATCTTAGGGCAGGAAATAGCTGGTTTGTCCTCTTCTTGCAAGTGAAACGGGACAGTTTTCATCTTCCCATTATGCATTTGTTTAGAGCAATTGCCTTTCTGCCGCGTCAGCAGCTCATCCTTATGTACCTGCTGGCACTGAGAGCTGGGAACTGTCTCTTTCCTGCAGCCCAGGCCCAGTTGACTGTGACTGATGGCCCCGCTTCGACCTTGGGAACTTGGGGCCGGGGGCACAGCTCAGTGGAAACAGGGATTTAGCCTCTTTAGAAAACAAATGGCTTGTTGGGAAGTGCACTGTGTCTCTGGAGTACTGCGCAATCGCTGCTCACACGCCTGCTGCACGCGCTCCCTGGGACCACAGGCAGGGCAGGAATGCAATCCAGGGCTCAGCTGCACACTGTCTACTTCTGTGACGTGGGCTTATTTGAGCTTCAACTGCAAGTGATGTCAATGCTCTGGCCTTCTGACGGTCCTGTTCCTGCAACTGGCTTGTCCCAGAGTGACCTCTTGTAGCTGCTGCTCAGCAAATGTCACACACTGAGTGCAGCCACACAGTCCCAAATCCATATGAGCCAGCTTGTCCCATCTCATTGCACTCTGGGTGTCATCTTCCCACCGCCAGCCTCACAAGCCCTCAGGCATTGTCGGCCTTGCAGACAATCAGTAGATCTGTGTGAACAGCAGTGCATAATATGCACACTGTGTGACAGGTAGAGTTCTGCAGGCCATGCTCTGCATCACACGTCCCCTGTCAGTGCAGAGATCACATGGGGTTTATTTTTACTTCGCTTAGGATGGACAACATTAATGAACTTTGCTGCAGGCTCAGGGAAGCAGCTGTGGGAATGTGCTGAGATCCCGCTCCACTGAAGGGTTGTTACTGTTCAACATTCCCAAATCCCCAGGTGTATTTCCAGATACGGTCTACGGGTGAGTACTGAGCCAGCTGTAACCCGAACAACAGTGACCCAGATGGCAATCAGCACAATGGACCAATTGAATAATGTTCATGTAGAACCAGTGCTTGCAGAACTCTTAGACCCTGCAGTAACTCAGTATCGTTTGAAGATGCGGAATGAATTTCACCTTCTCCATTGTTTTCCCACACCTGGAGATGCTGCAAGGGATTTGTGTATGGACAGCACAGACAGGGTAAGGAAAACAGCCCGTGCAGCAGTGTGCATGTGGGGAGAGCTTTCTGGAATTCAAAGAACTGGATTTACTTATTATTTGCTATTTACTTATTGATCCCCATAGAACTCTTTGAGGCCCTTGAATAACCTTGAGACACAACCATTCATTGCCAGGCAGCACAGGCAGGGGCAGATCTGCTGTATCCCTTAGTAGGGTTGGAATACCACAGTGGGGTTCCCGCAGAGCTGAGTACATTTGTATTGTGTTTGCGCTACCATACCTCTGGTAGGACACAAGCAAGAGAAGATGGATTAAATGAGAAATATGGCAGATATCCGGAGGGAAATAGGAGCTGGTAAAAGCAGGGATGAGGAGTTAGCTCAGTCCTTCCCACCGCTGGTGAGCACCCAGGACTGGAAGGCTGGGCCCAGCCTGGGGAGCAGAGAGTGCTGGCTGGGAAGCCTATAGTGGTGAGTGTGGGAGGCTGTGATTCAGCCTCCTCAGGGCCTTTGTTCCTGCAGGCTCTGAATCAGCCTAGCTGCAGCAACAGAGAGAGGTGTTTGGAAGCACAAAACAAACCACCTGTGAATGGGAAAGGGCGCTGACTTTCTGTTCATTACCTTTTGAGACTCTCTGGCAGCCGTGGCAAGAGGAATGAGCAATGGCCAGTGTTGTTGCTGTGCAGAGACCGCTCCAGCCAACTGCTTTATAGGGCAATGAAGTCACTCAGCCCACCCCTGCAATGCTGTATTAGGTCTTGTTCTGTCACCAGGGCCTGGGGTGTATGGGCTTAGGGTGATTGCTTCCTCACCATACCCAGGATACCAGGGCTGAGCTGAGACAGAAGGGTGCAAAATAAAGGAGCAACCGGAGCAGCAGCAGAAAGACGAGGCTGGTGAGGAGTGCTGGGAATAGCTCTTGGGTGAAGGGGAGCCCAGAGCAATGCAAGATAACTACCAAGAGCAAGAGCAGGTCAGTCCAAGCCCAGAGCATCCATCAGCTCAACCACGGTAATTCCAGCAGACATGCACAACTTTGTCCTTGCTTGAGATCAGAGACCAAAGGAAGCTCTTGGCTGCAGAGGTCTGACGAGCTTTGGGCTGGGCACAGTCCTCTATGGTGATTGTCTGTGTGCTGCTAACTCTGTTACCTGTCAAAACTCCAGGAATGCTACAGCTATGATGATGTGTTACCCCTAATAGTGAGTCCATCCATGAGAACTGCAGTCCCCAGCGTGGAAAATGGATTGGGACTACATTCAAAGGTCTGCCGGTGGAGGGGGGCTTGGAGTGAAGAGTCGTGAGAGGGGTGCAGGCACCCAGCTATAGGGGGTGGGTGGATGATGTGCTTTTGCCAACATGGTCCTGGGGGCATCTGACATTGCAGGAAGCTGAAAAATTCCAGGAAGTAAACAAGCCTCATAAACTCCAGCAAAGGCGATGGGAGCTGCTTCTGCTCTTTGCTTTAGCTTCCCCCTTATTGTCTGGGGGCTTCATTATCCCAAACAGCTTCACAAATTGCATAACAAATAGAGCTTTAAAATGCTTAGAGAACAGCTGAATAGTAGATAACTCATATCCCACGGAATGAGCCTTTTCCCTCCTTCCTTTTTTCCACTGCCATAGATCCCTCCTTCTCTCTTTTTCCCGCTTCACCTTGTGTCTCTGCTCCCTTGGTATCATCCTGGATCTCTGCTTCTGCCCCTCTTTCTGTCTCTCTCCTCTCTCAGCTTCTCACTGTGCCAGACAGCACATGTGTTCCCAGTGCCTCTGGTGTTGCTTTCCTAGCTGCTGGGAAGGAAGGGATTTGGGGTGGAAAATTTAATGAGCTGAGCCATAAGGCAGTTGTTTCCCCGTTTGTGTTTGTGTCGTGCTGGAACGAGATCATCTGTACATGCACAAACCGAGGGACAGACTTTTGCTCCTGCAGGGGTTGGGGGGTGCAGAGCTGTAGCCTGGGGTCACAGCCAAACCCAGGCTAAGCTGCAGCCCCGGCTATGCCCAGCATGAAGCTCCATGGGCAGGGCACCTCTCAGGCAGTGCAAGCAGCTGACATAGAAGAGCACACAGCAGTGACAGACATGAGTTGCTGAGGTGCCACATCATTTCTGCAGGCGCAGGCACAGGGGAGTGAAAACACATTCCCTCACAATACCCTGGAGCTGAGGAGCACCTGGGTGTGGATGGCAATTCATCCTTATGGCTCTCCCTCTCCTCCCTTAGAGCTACTCATCACACTGGAAGATGCTGTATTGTTAGATATGAAGCATCATATCCAGGTATGAATTTATGTTCAAAAGCAAAGCTCTGCAGCCTGTTCCCATTTGTGGAAAGGTCCCTTTCTGAACAGCCTGAAGCAAGAAAGATGCACACTTACCTGTGGCTACCAGAGACGAGTCTCCCACTTGGGAGATCTTGGTGGCTTTCTTGCTGCTCACGTCTGTGAGATTCACGCTGTGAAAGTGCGCATGGGTTGCTTTATTATTTAACAAGCCTACCCAGAGTTACCATCAAAGTGAAGAGCAACTTGGGAGTCTGTGTTTAACATCATGCTCCAGGATTGTGTCATACTGTGTCTTAAGGCTACGATGTGATGTTGGAGGTTTGGTTACTCTGTATGCACTGGGGTAGGAGTTCAGACGCAGGATGATCAAAGAGACAAATGACAGTGCTACCTCGTGGCTATTGGCCTCCTGCATGAAGGAGGGGAGGTGCAGCAGTCTGGCTGTTCTCATGTTAAAGTAAACCAGAGCAGGGATGTGGGATGAGAGTCCTGGCTCCTTCCCAAAGCTTCAGGAGCACTCTTCTCTGTGGCCTGCTTGCCTGGGCTCTCTGTTTCTGCTCTTTTCATGTCAGCCTATGACACTGAGGCTGTGCAGCATAAAGAAACTCCTTTGGTCCAAGCAGCAGCCCAGGAGCGATCTCCCATCTCCTGTGGCTCCCCTGCTGCTGCTTCAAAGTTGCCTGTTCCAGGAGCCTGGAAGTCATTCTGTGCCCCCATGACGTGTGGTTGATAGCACTGCTAACTTGAGCAGCACTGGGCTCTTTGCTCCAGCAGGAGAATCACCATGGAGACCCTGCTGTGCCTGTGCACCCAGCACACCTCTCGGCCCTGGCATTAATCCTTTTGCAGTGTGCCACAGAGTCAGTGTTAGCTTGGAGGAGCGATCAAATCAATAGGAAAACTGCTCCCAGAGGAGGTAAATATTCGCCAGACAAGCAGAAAGGAAAGCAATAATATACCGTGTAAGCTACTGCCTTTTATTAGCTCAGCTCCCTTTCCTCCCCCTGTAAAGGATTGCTGCGCTGTTGTATCCATCTTTACTCTGAAGCAAATTAAAGCAGGGACAGTTGTCAGAGTATTATGAAGAGCATCTGTTTAATTAGGGCTGCCTTTGCATCCGTTGGAGACAGGAATGTAACACCCCTGTTCATCCACTCCTGCTGCCTCGCTCCCCCTTCCTGCCCTTCCCCAGCCCTGCTGCGTGCCAAAGGAGGAATGTGTGTGGAGTGAATACAGGAGCACCTGAGGCCTTTGTTGCCTTCCAGTGCTTGGAAGGAACATCAGTGCTTCCCTTTAATGCTGGGAAGGAGGTGGGGCAGGCGTGGGGGGTGGATAAAGGTGTTGGGGGGGTGTTTAGTGAGTTCTGTCTTGGGAGCCTCTCTCCCCACTTTCTTCCGCTCAGAAAATCATTTGGAATTTGGGACCAACTATTAATTATCATTAGCAGTTTGCCGTTCCAGGCCAGCCTTTCATCTGGGAACCTCAGAGCAGTTTGACACATGCTAATTAATTGAGACTGCTCCATGAGGTAGGCGGTTAAACTCATTTTACAGGGGTGTATCAAGGCTAAGAGATAGGAAGCAACTTGCTGCTGCTGCCAGTGGAACCCGTGCTTCCCAGCTACAGACTTGCCTGTTGCAGCCATCCCACAAGTGAGGTTCTCAAGCTCTCCCACGTTCCCTGCAATGTCCCAGCTGGATGATGGTATTCCCCCTGACACTTACACAAAGCAACACCAGGAGGTGATGAAAATGGTCATCAAAGCTTTGGTCTGGTCCATTTCTTCGTCTTCAGGAGATGCTTCACAAAACACAGGCTCACTATTAATAAAATACAATGATTTAAACTGAAACAGGGGTAGTTCAGGTTGTATATAAGGAAGAAGCTCTTCCCTGTGAGGGTGCTGAGGCGCTGGCACAGGGTGCCCAGAGAAGCTGTGGCTGTCCCATCCCTGGCGGTGTTCAAGGCCAGGTTGGACACAGGGGCTTGGAGCACCCTGCTCTAGTGGAAGGTGTCCCTGCGTGTGGCAGGGGGCTGGAACTGAGTGATCTTAATGTCCTTTCTAACCCAAACCACTCTGATTCTATGATTCTATGATCTAACTGCAGTCAGAATCTGAAGGAGTTACAGTCCCCGCTGGTCTTTCTCAGGGCTGTGATCTAGCAAGGATTTTTGCTGTGACCCACTCAAAACAGTTCTCACAGTTTCATGCCCATCACCTTCTCCGTGGATTCTGCATGTCTGCGCCTGTTCACATTGCAGCATCTCGTTGTCCAGGCAGCAGTTCTTCTGCATTTGGGTATCCATTTACCTAGGCAGCCAGCAGTGAATTAATCATTATGTCTACAGTCTCAGCTGAGAGATGTATTGACTCACAGATTGAAGTCCAGGAGGCCAAGAGCTTGTTTGTTACCTGCTGGGATGAAGCTTCATTTGGGGCTGCTCAAGGTGTCACGGGCGCTTTAATGAGATAACTTCATGAAGTGGGAAGGCTGGAGCTCAGCTCTGCACCACTGCCCGGGAAACACAGTGTGTGTATCCGGTTGCTCCCAGTCTGTGTGCAGCTTGGCATGCTGCACATCACAGCGCTGCAGGGAAGGGCTTGCAGCAAAGAGCAGTTTTCAGTTCACAGCGGTTGAGAGAGACAGAATTAACTTCTCCCCTGCAGCCCTTTCTCTTCTCCATGCCCTATCCATCCCATCATGTGGTTTGGAAAATGAGGATCTCCAATTGAGGCAAGCCTTTTCCTCCATTTAGCATAGCCCATTTTCCTCTTAGAGTGCTTTCCCTGAGAGCTCTGCCTGTTCACCCCTATACATGATCCACAGACTGAGGTTATCTGGCGAGTTCATCAGGTTTAGAGCTATGTCAGGGCCCTCGAAGTTCAAAGCAGTCCAGCCCTATGTGTAAATCCAGACCCCAGTGAGCAACCTGAGATATTGCAGCAAGAGCTGCATCTGGAAATAGTCAAAATCCCATAAATCCTAGCTCAGTTTACATGTTCCTGGAAGTATGTAGGATTCTGGGATGGTCTAAAGAATCTGCACTCTCAATATCTGAGGCTTTCCCATCATTAGAAGTATTACCCATCTAATTGGGTATTATCTGAGAATTATCCATAAATACTCATCACAACGTGATATTTGCTAAGCAATAATTAGGCTGTGAAAGGAACTCAAATAATACTTTTGTCTAGAAAATGAAAGGTCCTGCATTGATTTCTACAGCACCATGCTGAGGGGTAATAGGGTTTAAAACTGCAGTGAATCACAGTTAGACCAAATCTCAGCCCCCTTGAGTGTGAAGGAGCCTAAGGGCAGGATAGAATGAGGCCTCCAAAGAGATTCGAGAGAAAGCTATACGTATTACAGTTCTTTACAGCGTGTTTGGAACCCAGTCAGTGGAAGATGTGAGCATGACACTGTGCTCTCCACATGGCTCTTGGTCGCACATCTCTGATAGCAGCTTTGGTGTGTGCAGGAGTTTGTCCTGCTGTACCCAGCTCCTGGGCACTGCACAGTCTTGATTCTAGTCTCTTCTACACCCACCATCTGGCCAAGAGCATCAGCTTCAGGAGATACACATCCTGCCCTGGTCATTTAGCAAGAGAGAGGCTGTGATGTTTCTATACCATTAGGATATAACAGAGCTGAGGGAAGAAGACAAGTTTGTGTTTGAGGGCATCAGCGGTGCTTACACATGTGAAGGAAGTACAGCCTAAACATCAGCGGCTGTGCAGGAGGCTGTGCCATTGACATCTCCAGCAGGTTTGGAAATGGGTTTATTCAAGTTCCCCTTTCAGCCTTTTTATTGTAGGTTTTAAAGTCTAATGTGCAGAGAGGACAAAGTAGTGACTTAAACCTGCCACTGCCTGCTGAACTCTGGCTTTTTATAGCGGGAGTCCTCTGCGCAGGAGCCTTTGAAAAGGAGATGTGTCTGTGTGCTCTGATCCATGAAGGATCTGTGCTGTGTTTGTTCACTTCCAGAGGTAAACACCTGCCTGTGGAGGACAGGAAAATTAAGGGCAATGCCACGCTGTTAACATGAAAAATGGCTTAAAAGTCCTGCATGCTGAGATGCTTAGAAAGCCGAGTCCTCATTCAGTGTCCACAGCTGCATCCTGCCTGAGCTCTGGACAGGAGTTAAAACACACATACAGTGGCACCCTTCAGTTGTTAGGTGCTCCTAAGTGTCTGGTGTGAAGGGCCTCATGCTGGGAAGCCTGTGGGCATGGTTATTTAGCAGAGCTCTCTAGGTTTGAACGCTGCAGCCCAGCTGTGTGTAACCCCTGACTCATCTCAACTGCACCAAAAGAGAAGACAAAGCAGTTCTCATCCTTTCCACGCTCTTTCTATCTCCTTCAATGTGTGTATGGCTTCATTTTTTGTTCTGATAAAAGCAAATGCCGTTTGACGTGTTATAGCATCATTGATTGTCGTTTGGGTTTTAATTCATGAAAAATGACTGAAAAGAAAGAGCTTTCTCCCTGCCTGGCATTCTCCATAGCTATGAGTCTGTAGGTATTTCAGACCCAAACAGCACAGGGATAGGTCATTTTCTGCTGCTAGTTCTGTGCCTACTTGTTTCTTGCTGACTGAAGGAAGATGTGGAAAGAAAGACCACCTGATGGCCGTAGGAGACATCAAAGTGAAGGATCAAGGGGTATAGCTGGTGTTCGTTCTACCTCTCTGCTCCACCGCATGCTTCCTCTGTTGCTTTCTGGCACGACCGCTCTGTCTGATCGTCACTCCATCCAACAAGGTCTGATTGATCTTGGCACATATAAAGATATCCTCACCTGCCCACTGAGGGCTGCACTTCTCCATTTCCATTCCCTGACACATCCCCAAGACTGCAGAGCGCCACGGCAGAGAGGACAAGAGCATTCACTGAGCTGGGCTCGGTGGCAAGGGGCATGGCTGCTGGTAGCAGGTTTCTATGGTTTCTATGCTTTAAACATCTTGGAGTAAAACTGCTGCCAACAGCATCTTCTCCTTCCTTCCCTCTGTGGGGTCTGTGAGCACAGCCCGGGTGAAGGAGGGCAGGAGCAGGTGTCTGGATCTCACTCTGCCCCTCTCTTCCTTGCCTATCTGCCAGCCTGGAGGAAGATTTTTCACCACTAAGTGCAATGGGGATTCGCAATGAACAACCTCTGCTAAGCCAGGAAAGTGTCCTGCAGGCATCCAGGGCAGCTGATGGATGTGTGCTAGTGGTAAGGGCAGGATGCTGGAGAGCTCCAGGGATTTCTTGCTTGGCCAGGATGATTCTGAGCGCCTCCAGCCTTTTCTTTAGCAGAGGGGATATGGCAAGGACCACTGAGCAGAGCTTTGCCAGTTCCATGAACGTTAACATGATGGTCTGTCTGTGTTGAAGGAATGATGGTGGGAATCACACGCCTGGTGCCTCATTGTCTGCAGTCTCCTGGTATCAGAGGCCAAGAGAAAGAAGCTTTTGGTTTCCTTTCTGTAATGCCTGTGTCCTTGCGTGTCAGCAGTGAAAATCCCAGTTCTACTGTCCCGACATGGCATTTACATACTGTGCAGGGAGGGAAGTGAAATCCTAACCTATGGAAGTAGGCTTCTAAAGTGCAGTGGGAGCAATACAACATGATATCCTTGCAATAAATGAACATACCCGTGCTTTGCATGTACCAGGAATGCGGTGACAAACCAGCCACTGAGATAGCTTGAAATCCGCAGTGGAAATGCAGCTCCTAAAATGGGATCTGGAAATGGAGGGTAGTTTTCCAGCGAGGACATAGCATGCTGGTGCCATGGGCATCTGTCAGTCTGGGCTTGTGTTTCCTACGGAAGGGTTCTCCCCCTTTGTGATTCCTCTCAGCAGTTTCTCTCTGACCTTTGAGTCTGGGAAGTGCTGAAGGACCAGGAAGAAGGGAAGCAAACTCTTTGTGGTGATAAATCCCCCGCCTTGCTGGCAAGCCGGTGTTAGTGCTGTTGTGTGCCACTCTCAGGCTCTGATGGATGGAACCAGGTTGTTTCCAGAAGCTGTGACTCCTGCAGCAGGAACCTGTGTAACACCTCTCTTCCTTCACTCGATTTGGCTCAATCCCGCAGCTCCAGACAGATGTGTTTCTGTGTCTCTGGCAGTGGCTGCTGGAGCTCTGCTGCTCGTGCTGGCTGTGTTTCAGTGACACATGACATTTGCCTGGCGTCTGCAGAGTTTATTACCAGCTTTTAGTAATGCTTTCTCCTTGAGCAAAAGGACAGCTCTTAGGGGGAGAGACTGCAACGGGTTCAGGGGTCTTTGATGCCGCGCTGCTGATGGACCAAGAATTGAGCACGTCAGGAGTCAAAGGACAGCAAATAGTCCCTTTCCTTGCACCTTCGGCTCTCTCTCAGCCAGGGCTTGGCCCAGAGATTCCCCTTCACTGTCTTTCAGTGCTACTCTGCTGTTTGTGTACAGCTCCTTTGCCTCCTTTGGCAGCCATACAAACCATCTCCAAGAAGAGCCAGCTGCTTGTCTTCTGCTGGGAGTCCCTTGTGCACTTGCTTTGGGCAGCAAGGTTTGGGGTTGACTGATGAAACACAGTCACATTTTGATTCCTTGATTCCATATGGATAGGAAGGGAGGTGTGGCGCAGGAACATATGCAGCACTTGGATTGTGAAGGAGTGTGGATGTGGATATACATTATGTTTTATGCATGCAGGCACATATCTTCAGATGCCTCAGCCGGTGCCAGGTGCAGGATATGGCACTACAATGATTTTCTCACATATTTGATGCATTTCTCTGCAGTGTCAATATGGTTTATTCCCGGTTTAAACAACCTTCCTTTCCTTCAAGCAACTCCCTGCTTTAAGCTCTGCCTCTCTATGAGCTCTGGAGAGGTGAAGAGGGAGCCAGAGAATGGAGAGAGGCAGCTGGGAGATTATTAATACTGAAAGTACCAGCAAGCATCAGCCCTTTGATCACAGGCTTGTTTGCAAAGGGACCTTTCCGCTGCATGAAGACTAGTTGGCATTCAGTGCATGCCACAGCATCTGGTTCTGTCTTTTGTTCTGTGCCCATCCACAGGGAGATTGTAAAGCGAGTCGACAGGTAGATAAATAAAGGGAGAAAACCGGGCTGTCCTCGGAGACCAATGCAGGTTTATGGAGATGCAACTGGACGGGAGGTGGTGAGGGATAGGTCACGTTTGCATCCTGAGTGTGGAGGTGCTGCAATTGCACTGGAGCCTGTGGGCTGGCTGAGAAGACTGGGAAAGGAGAGGAAGGAGGCGGGATGAGCACAGTGGGGTGCCTGGTCCTGGGGTTCACTTCCAGCCTTTGCCACCGTTCACGATCTGATCATGTTGATGCTGATTGTGGCCTCTGGGCTCTTCCAAGACAGAAACAGTACATAGCACCAGTCTGCCCTGTGCTGCACCTCACCTGGATACTGACCTGAACCATTTTCTTGGCAAATGGTTTGAATTGCTGCAAATCAAGAGCAGAGCTGTATGATCACCCGCTCCTCTCAGCCCCAGTTTCATAGTAATTAAATCCTATATTAACGCAGTTCCTGCTGGTTTGGTTTGTGGTTTTGCCATGGGACACTAGTGGATGGCTCTGACGGCTTTTTTCCTGTCTTCTTTTTAAACCAGGAATCAGCAATATCCTCCAGGACAGTGCGGCCACTTCAGCATCTCCTTACCCCAGCTATGTTGTGACTGGTGGAAAACAACCTGTAGCAGGAGATGGAACCTCCATTCCCTGGCTAAGACTGCTGGATACCAATGCCAATGTAAATACTAATGCTGAATAGTAATGGCTGAGCAGCCCTCTGAGACTCTGCCTTGCTCAGTGCCATCCCCATTGACAGGCAGTGCCAGGAGATGGCTCCGTATTTCCTAAACAGCATTTGCAGGCTTTTGTCCAGGCTTTCCGAAAGGAGACCCTTAGTCCCTTGCCAGAGTGTTCCTCAGTGTGTCTGCTGTGCAGGGCTCTATATTGCAGGCTCCTAAGTTCCCTGCTCATTAGGGCATGTTTGGAAATCAGTGAGCTTCTATGCTACGAGGGGAAAACTGTCTCAGATTTACCCTAAAATGATGGGAGCAGAAAGTAAGGAACAATTCCCCCGTCTCAGAGGCTGCTCATTCCCAGGTCTCTCCTATGACACACGGAAGAAAGGTTCTGTGGTTTTACTTCTGAATCTATCCCCTTCTTATTCACACAAAGTACTTCCTATAGCCTTAAACCTCCCTTCCCTTGTCTGCTCCTCACACACGCAGGCTTTATAGGTTGAAGTTCTGTGTCTTTCTCACCATGCAAATACCCATATACAGAAATGCACACACAAGCTGTTTTTTATAGCTTTAGCTCTGCGTGTCTCTGCCTTATCATGGAGAAGGCTCCTACAGCTTTAGTTTGCACGTCTATAAATAGTCCCTCACAGACACACATACATGAAAGCATGTTTCTGTAGCTTTACTCACACGGAAGCAGGTTTTGCTCCTTTGGAAAGGTAAGAAGTGTGGGAGGGGGTTGCCTCTTTGCGTTACTGGAAGTCCCATTGTAAGATCTGCTATACCAAACCACAGTTGACCCCTAGAATACAGAAATGCTTTACCGCAGCTGACATGACTGGATTTAATAGAGGTTAACGTCATGTATGTCATGGCGAATGTGACATTTGTGATATACAAGAGACCATCCTAGATAACCAGCTGGCTCCTGCTTCCCTTCCTAGAAAGCTTGTGTTGCCAAAGCAATAGAAGAATGTATGGTTATAGTATTTGCTCCTCTGCTTTCCAAAACTAGACAGTAGAAGTGGAAGCCAAATGGTATCAAAAGCAAAGAAAGGCTCGTTTTGAATAGCAGATAACTTTGCTATTTGCAGAATTTGCAGCAGTTTTGCTCTCCTCAGGGCTTTCAGTTATCGTTAGCCCCAAAGAAACAAAGCAGTGAGCGGACAAGTGCAGGACGTATTCCAAGGAAATGTGCATACACAGAGTGTGAGTGCCTCCTCCATAGAGCGTTGCACCCTTATGCCAGCACAGGAAAAGGAGCCTTGCGTGGGAGATGCACTGGAAGGCAGATAGCTGCTGCTGTGTGGATGGACAGGGATTACCTACATTCCCCATTACTCCAGCAGCAGCTTTAACATCTTTGCCTGGCAGAGAAGAGGGAGCTGAAGAAGTGGTGATATCCTGACATCATTTGAAATGTTCTCGGGGCTATCTCTGGTCACACTGTTTATACAGTGCAAGGTCTGAAACGTAACAGTTCCTGTTAGCCCAAGATAAGACACGATGAAATGGTGTCTGTAGCTGGGGAGGGTTATTTCTGTGTATCAAATTATTTCATGCTAGTGGGTTTTCAAATGGACTCTAATTAAATTAAACAGCTCTTTTTTTCCCCTTTATCACCGCAGGCACATCGAGATTGTGTTGCAATTACGGGGGAAGATCTGTATTTATAGTGTGGAAAGGATTTGTACAGGAGCCGCGGTCCTCCCTCTGCTTGGCATGACATTTCCATTCCGCACTAATGTTGTGGAACCTTCTGGTAAGTAAAACAGGCACAAAGTATTTACCAGTGTTGTAAAGACAAAAGCTGTCTTCTCTCGTGCTTCAAATCTGATAGCAGATGCTGAAAACCTCTCTGTTTCTAATATGTTGGTGGTTAGAAGTTGAAAGCCTAATTCACACTTACTGACATGACTGCAGGAGCTGGGGCTTCAAGAGAGATAGCAGCTGTCCTTGGTTGCACCAGAAGAAATGTAGTACTGGTAATATTTGCTGTGGGATTCCAATTACACTTTAGCTTTCATTTGCTATCCTGTATGTTGCATCTGAGCATCTTTCCTGTATCTGTCCTCAGAACGTCCCTATGAAAAGCTGCTGACCTATTTTCCCAGGAGTGACTATTAATAGAGATTGGCAAAAGAAGTTCGTAACTTTTCCAATATCAACCCCTCATCAATTCACTGCTTACACGGGGAAATTGGTTTCCCCCAGCACGAATACAACCTGATTGGGTGCATTCAGTATTATCAAAGATGCTCTTTTTGTAACAGGCCTTGACTCGGGAGCTGTAAAACCCGAGTTCAGTTTGTAAAACCGGTTGTAAAATGTGAGTTCAGTCTGGGCTCTGCCACAGACATCCTTAGTATGTTCTTGGACAAAGCAGGTCCTCCTCTGCTTCAGCTTTTCCGTGTGTGAAATGCAGAGCTCTCTCTGATTAAGCACCCTCATTAGTGGTCCAGATGTACTGGGGTATTCAGGGATGAAAACTGCATCAGTTCCATCAATTGTGTGAATTCCAGCAGTGCTTTGCACCCACCATTCAGGCATGCAGATGCTGGCCTGGGAAGCTTGCCTCTCACAGGGCTTGTCACTTGGCTTTCTCATTACCATAATCAATACGATTTACACCCAAAATGATCAATGAATAAGCATCAGGAGCGCTGAGAGCTGCATAGTGACTCTTCTGCTCCAGTTCTGCTCACTCCCTTCTCTACATTGTTATAAGAGTGTCTGGAAGTTGAGCATAATAAAATGAAAGCAAAGATTCCATTTCCAAGTTGAAGGTGCAGCTTCATTTAAAGCTCCCAGAATAGCTCAGCTTGTACAGACACTTGGTGTCAGCTTCTGTGGCCCATGCTGTTATTGCAGACATATTTTGTGATGCATTTTTTTAAGCCATCCAAAAAGAAGACAAGTGCAAATGCAGAACCCAGGTTCTTGGTGATAACCGTGCAGGTTAAGGAGAAATGAGAGTTAGCCACTGAATCCGTGGCAGCAAACAAATGGCAGTGTTCAAATGGGCTCTTTTTTTGCTGTCAGTGTTCTTGTGACACGCTGTGTGTGGGTTTAGCCTTCTGCCAGTGCTCCACAGCTTCCCAGCCACTGCTCAGTGGTCACCTCTCAGCTCATCCTTGAACAGCAGGAGAGCAGCGTCCACCAGAGCTCTGGAGAGCGCATGGGCCATGCTCTGTGCACACAGAGAAGATCTGATGCATCCCACCAGTGCCACATCTCTGCGTGCACGAATCAGCTCAACTGGCCACGTGCAGCGGAAAAGCTTCCCCTTGCTCCCTGCTTGGATTCAAGGAGCACTGTGCGGAGCAGGGCTGCTACAGCTTGTTCATCTGAACGCACACACACTGCTCGTGCAGTAGAAGGGGAGGTTGTGGCTCTCGGTGACAGCTCATTTACGCTGACACCGGAGGGACCATTCCAAAGAGGGACATCAGAAGCAGGCTTTTGCCCAGAGCACTGTCTCTCTGTGATCCGTGGCCTGCACTCACAGGTGGGGCAGCTCTGCCTCAGGGAAGGGATATCTTTGAAGAAGAAAACGACTGTAGTTTAAAACCACTTCAGGCTTGGCCCACAAAAACACGTAGGGATCACTCATGTGATCTTCATGCAATGATCTGATCTTTGGGAGCCCTTGTTCTTCTAAGTGGCTTGCCTAAAGCTCATAACAACTGAAATCAGTGCTGGAGGTAGGAGCTGTAACTCTGAGGCAGTTTGATAAAACCAGCACTGTGCTCCCTGTGTTTTCTATTTGGGTCTGTGGGCAGAGCTGTATGAGACTGGCTGGGTAAGAAGGTGAAGAACAGGCTCTCCTTTGAACATCTGGAGGCGAGGATACTTCCAGATGGCTGAGTGAGCTTTCAAATAGAAGATTCACAGTCATGTTTGACTGATTATTTGCATCTTTCAGATGCTGCCTAGATAAGCAGTAAATGGTTTTTCACCAGTTAAGATTGAGGAGACAGAGGGAAATGATGCCAGATGTGGAAAGGTCTGTTGAAACTTGCCACTCTGTCACACTGGATGTGATTGCCAGCTGTAGGAGCAGTGTGCTTGTGCTCAGGGACCTCAAGGTAGCAGCACTGTTGCATGTCTGAAGCAAGCGGACACCTGAGCGCTTGCAGGCAAAGCGCTTCTTGAAGAACATCTCTCCTGTCTCATGTGTTCATCACAGAGCCTTTTAGCATCACTTGCTGTGCAGCACAGTTGTTTCCCAATCTATCCAAGTCACTGGTGTTATGAACCCAGCCTCATCACTGTTAGTGTTTTTCAGTGTGATGTTCTTTATCAAAGTTGTGCCACTTTCAAATTCCTGCTTTTGTTCTGCATATGCAGAGGGTAACAGCACCTTTCCAAAGAGCAAACACCCTGAGTCATCCAGATGCAGCAGTTTGCACCCTGTTGTAGTGTGGTCCATGTAAGTGATTTCTCATGTCAAGTCCTGGCCCCACGGCAGTCAGCAGGAACTTAGCCACAGGCATCAGCTGGACAAGGGTTTCCTCTCTAATGCAGTGAACTTGGTACAGGGTACTTAGGCACTTGGGCTTTGCTAATGGAGGGGTGGCCCCCGATTCCTGACTCCTCGTTGTAATGAAGCCATTTACAAATGTGCTGCAGAACTGTTTGCTAAAGAGTTTTCCAAGCTTTTGGAAGAGAAACTGCTGAAGATGTCCAAGAGCTCGGGCTGGTGATGTGCCTCACGTGGTCTGGATCAGTAATGGATTGTCATTCCAAACACGACACTCCTTATTCCACTCTGTGGAGTCTAATTAACTGTCAGGAATGCACTGGTGAAGGGATGATGGATTATACCACGGGAAACATTAATGAAACTCATTCCAGGCAGCCCACATGAAGACCACAGCTGATGTCATTGCCTGCGTGGAAAGCCCATTCCTTTTGGTTTCCAAAGCCTCAAGCAGGGAGAACCTCATCCACTTGTCAATCTCACCCAATTAAGAGCCCATTAGATGCACCCTTTCCTTTCACTGTCATGATCAAGGTGATTTTTGGCTTTGCAAGGAGCTCTGGCTTTACCACAGGAACAGAGACTGTGGAGAGTGAGCAATGATTATCTACTACTCACTGTATGACTTCATTATTCCTGACCTGGCAGTGCTGCCTACTAATAAGGTAGCCAAGGTGAGAGAATAAACTGCTTGGCAATGCATGCTTCCTAGAAGGTGAGGACCTGCCTCCTGGTATAGAGATGGGACAGAGGAACACCCAGAGCATGCTACCATGCACATCCTCAGGTGGATGCTGTGCCACACCGTGACATCCAGCTCTGAAACTGCCATTCTGATCTGAGTTGTCCTCATGAGACCATGGCTGGAAGACACCTACCTCCAGTCCGGGAGCTGATGCTGGTGTCTCCTCCCTATCTCTGTGCACAAGTCTTGCAGGATCAGGTTTTCTCTGCCTCTCATCCTGCTGCACCAACAGAGCTGGTACGGCCCTGCTGTGCTTCCTCACACACACTGGGAAGCTGCTTGTTTCGAGATCCTACTGGAAAGCAGTCTTCTCAGTGGTGAGAGCTCCACAGTCCCAGACAGCCTGCAATGCCTGATCCTCTCAGCGGGGAACTGCTGGAAACAGGGCAGAGAGCATCCCTTCAACACTCACCACAACTTGTCTCTCCTGCTGGCTGGGGCTGTGCCATCTGCTGAAGGGAGAAGAGCATTCCTCTCCAGCCATGCTCCAGCCTTCAGGTGCCAGTCCAGAGGCGCCAGCAGTAAGTGTGACAGCATGCCATTAAGTGGGAGTGGAATGGGTACGAGTGTGAGCCCAGTGGGCAGGGGTGAACATAAGATGCCGGCAGAGTTCTTCTCACCTCATCCTGAGCAGATGGCACCAGATTAGTCCTCTCTTTTTGTAACCTTTTAAGTAACAAAGCAGCAACCTGGCTAAAATAGCCCCATCTGGATCATATAATCCTAATCCTCCTCAGTGTTATGTGCTCCATGGGCTGATGGTCACTGGCACAGAAATTGCGCAGCTGGAAGTCAACTCTGTTAAGTGCCTTCATTTCCACCCATGTTAAATCTGGAATTAGAAATCCTGCCTTCTGGCTGAAGATCTTTAACCAGAAACCTGAACGAGTGGATACCCCACTGCTGCCTTTTTCTGCCATTAGCAGTTTTCAGTCACCAAATCTGCAAGGGGTTGGAAATAACAGGGAGCCTTACTCTGTCTGTAGCTGAAATCCTATTTGCCAGACCTCAGAGCTGGCCCAGGGCTTGTAAGAGGCCAGGACAGTGCGTAGGTTGTTGACTGCTCTCTGTTTCTACTCAATGGCTTGTCCAACTACTGTATTTAGTGCAGTGGGATGCCCTGGGGATTGAGCGTAAGGCTTGAGCCTTCCAGTTCCTCCATCCAGTCTCTGCAGGAGCAGCCTGGGAAAGGCTGTGAGTACCAAGATAGGAAGGTTTAAGGGTGATGCAGTTCACTCTGAATAAAACTAGTGGGATTAAATGAAGCACAGAGAGGTTTACACACACAGGAATTATATCCTATTAGACTAAAGGATAATCCCAAGAGAGGTGGCAAAATGGGGCAGACAGTTTAAACCATATTGCTTATCCCAGTTTGTGAATCCTGCAAGATGAAAGGCAGGCAATACATGAATGAAAAATCCATAGTTCAGACATGATATGCCTCTTACTGTCCCTGGAATGCACGAGGAGAGAGAACAGTACAGAGAGAATACAGTAGCACAAGGGCCAGGCTCCTAGCTTGGCAGCTGATTATGTCAGTTAATTTAAGCCAGAGGCACTGCAACACAAAAACCACTGCAGCAAACAGAAGTCTTACCTGAGCAAGTCATTTGCCATGTTCTTTATGACTGTATTTATCAGAGCATCTCTGAAACAAAGTTCACCTCCTTAGATCTCATCAAGAAGACTCGGTGTCTGCCGCACTGAGCACAATTAGCTGAGGTCCTTTACAGAGAGTTACTTTCCCTCATGCATCATCCAGTTAATTATTTAATGGCATATGAATCCTCATGGTTCACAAGGTCTGGGGCTGTGCTGCGACCACACTGCAAAGCTCTTTCATCTGTCTCCTCGCGCGAGAGCAACTTCCACTTCGTTGGGAAGAAGGAGCTCTCTCTTTGAAATCTTGTTGTGGCAGCCATCAAAAGGTGTGATAGGAAACGTTTATTCACACTCAGATACCAGCTATTAAATGGAATGAAACATATGTGCTTCCCTGTTTGTTTGTTATTCCCCTGTTACACCCTAAAGACATTTTCCTGTCACTCTCTGGGTTGGGATTAGCTGTTGAATAGCATGTGTCTGTTTGATGGTGGGTGTTCGCTTCATTAGATAATAGTTCTCATTAAGGAAACATGACAAATTAATGAATTTGTAAAGAGACGTCATTTGTTAATGGTGCTTTGGGTTTAGTTGGTACCTTTTCAGGAGGAATCTTGGCATCAGCTGCTTTAATGAATGATGCAGGTGTATTTCCCACCTTGCACCTTTGGGATGACAGCTTTTTGTCTGTGCTTTGAGCAGTGAATTTGGAGCTACCCCTGGGGGCCTTCATCACTGAGTGCCACAGGAACTCCACTGACTCTTCCACAGCCTTGGCTTTCATCTCAGCATAAGACCTTTGTCTTGCAGGATCTTTCAAAGCATGGAAGAGTACCCATGGCCACTCTGAGTGTCTCTGAGATGGTTTCCTTCCAGCTGACACTGGCTTCTTCTTATCTGTAGCCATTCTGTGAATGGGGATGAGTGCCTCTCTTTCACAGAAGAGAAACTGCTGTTTCTCAAACCCTTACTCCAAAGGCTGGAAACAATCATTCTTCATTGCAGCTCATCCTTTCTAACGGATAAATTATCATGTGTCCATGGCAATCAGTTTAAAATCTAGACGGATTTAACCACTGTGGCTGGGGAAATCCAAACACAGTTGCAAACATCCTTTGTCTGCCATAGAAACAATAGGCAAACATTCGCAGTTTTGTGTGAGGAGAATAACCTCTGCATGGAAACAGTGCCTGAAAACCTTTAGTTGCTACTCTGGGCCTTCACCAAAGAGTTAAATGTGTTCTGGAGATGTGTTGAGGCCACATTGTTCAGCCTTACATGATCTTGGTGGCCCCTCTGCTTTGGAGCTGCAGAGGTGCTTTAACACATAGGTTGCTTGCAATGGCAATTGAAGATGAGATGGGAAATCAGTCAAAAAGCACAAATGTCCACCAGAGCAAGAGTTTGAATAATGACAGTGAGGGTGGAATAATGAGAGGAATGGGGCTTGGAAGGGGCTGACCCTGATTCTCCCCTGGCTTGTGCACTGCAGCACATGGGTATTGCCCTGGGAAGGGTAGATCCAGCCACACTGCACTGTCACTGTGTCCCCAAGTGCAGGGCTCAGTTCAGCACCATTTCTGCAGTGCCTTTTGCTGTCGGAGCTGTCACAGCCTAAGGGGGAGCTCTGAAAAGCTGCTATTTAGGGACCGCTCTGCATGCACGTCAGCTGGCATTTCTGTTCCCTTTGCTAACCCTGCTGCAGGGCCTCCAATGAGAACAGGAGCTGTGTTTCTCCAATGTCCATAACCCTGCAACATCTATTCCCTTCTCCCTTCACTCAAAATGAGGGCTCTCTGCAGCAGTGGAAATCAGAAAGCTCTGGACAAGGATCTCACTTGTCTGAAGTGTCTCACTCAGGGCCAACCTTGGAAGAGGCAGTGAGGATCCAAGAAGGAAAGCAGGATTTTTCTAGGCTATTTGACAAAACACACAGGTGTGCCTGCACAAAATGATGGGGAAAAGCATCCTTCGTGGCCTGTTGGGAGGCAAAGGTGCTACCTGTGAATCACAGCATCTCTGGAAGCTGAGGCTGTGCTGGGGAGGGCGATGTGCCCGCTGCTCACACTCCTTCCTGTTTGGCTTTACCCACTCTGACAGAAAGCATCTTTGGCAGGGTGGATATGCAGTGGGATTTGGTAAGGCTCTGCAGACAAATGGAACCCTTCTCCTTGCACTGAACATGCTAAGCAAATCTCTTGCACTCTTCCCCCTCTGCTTTAACCCTCGCTCAGGCAGCTGTGAGGCAGTGATTGCCACACCAGCGGTGGTTGCAGAGAACATTTTCCAGGGCATGCTTTCAATACAAACCCACGACCAAGGACCCTGCGACAAAAGAGATCAAAGAAACAGCTTGGCTGATACAAAGGCAGTTGAAGACATCCATAGCAAACTGAATATGAACAGAAATTAGCAAGGAGAAGGAGGACTACACTGAAAGTAATTCATATCCCTGATGCAGCTGTGCACGTTCAGTCATTATTCCTTTCTCACCTGCTGCTTCCTGTTTCAGCCCCAGCTAACAGGTTCTCTTTGGTTTCCTCTCCTCAAGGGCTGGAACTGAAAGAAAGAGGAGAACGAATTAACCAGCTCCATTTGGAAATGAGTTATACCTTTGCTGGTTGCCACACTCACACAGGCTGCCCAGGAGATAAAGCTTATGCCTCTGTAAGGGAGAAGGAGCTGGATGGCCAGGCCAGGAGAACCACTTCCAATGCATTCCAATGCTTCCTAAATGAAGTGTCTTAAGGCTTCCATTTAGATCCTGTCAGGCAGTTTCTGGGTGTTAATTACGGAAAACATATTTATGGGGATACCAGACCTGCAGATGCCTCCAGGAGTGTTTTGTGACACATCCTACTTAGAAATACTTCTTTTGCATTGATTTTTCTGGGTTCTGCTTTTCACTTCCTTTCAGAACGTTAGCATGAAAAGAAAGCTATTTCTCTCTAAAATTTCCCTGCCATAACTTCTCCATTCCCTCTGCTTCTTAGTGGAGGAGAGGAGACACCGGCAGTAAGTCATGAACTCTAGTTAGAAATATTCACACCGTGGACATGTAGCAAACAGGAGACATCTGAACCTTTCCTTCTCTTCTGATTTTTGGGGCTAGACACACATTTTGCTATGGACCCATATTTTCCTTGTGAAATAATACTGATTTCTGTCTGAATAATACTGTGTAATATACCATCAAAGGACCCTCAGATTTGACTCATCCGTAGGAAGTCCAACTGAGCACCAAACTTAGCTTGATACGATTGAAACTGAGATTAGGGAAACACTCCAAAAGGAAAGGAATGGCAAAAGGATGTGAGCAAGGCTCAAATAGATCCAATACAACTCTTCTAGGCTGCCTTTTGCCCAGGAAAGCTGGATGAACAACGTGACTCTCCTGAATGCCTTGAAGGACATCAGAAACATGGTTCAGTATTACCTCAGAGGAACCACGACCTCTTCCATAAGCACAGGTTCCTTCAGCATCACGTTGCACTGCAGATGGCATGGATCTGGGTCCACATGAGCAACGCAACCAGCTGAATCACAGAGACAACTTGATATATCATCATTTGGCTTTTATTTAATACACAATAACATTGCGCAGTGGTACATATGAGTCACTTCAGTCTAATTGTTATTCCCTTCATCTCTGCAATCACAGTGGGTGAACAGTGGTACTTCATTTCCCAAGTGATGCGGCTTACATGGACAGCACGCTTTCTTTCTACCTTGTGCGTTTCTCATAGCAATCCTCTGTAAATCATAGCCAACCTGCTGTAAATCCTCCCTAGCAGAGGATTCTGAAGCATTGTAACACATCACAGCTCTTTGGTGACTGATTATCACCAACTTGCTTTGCTAGGTGACATCTTCAGCCAGGAGCTGAGGAGCCAGTGTCTAGCTTACACTCTCTGCCCTTCTTTTAGTAGATGTATGTTTATGAATGCATTGTGCCATCAGATTTACACCTTCTCCAGACATTGTCCTGGCGTTTTTCCACTTCGAATGGTAAATGTGTAACATCTATTCTGTAGATATCTTGGGGTCAGTTCTAGGAGATGCTGGAGCCAGGAGCAGTGTTTCCTCATCACTGAATGGGACAGCGTCTTTCTAGCAGCAGAGCTCCAGAGATGCATCGCATGCAGATCTAGGAGGGGAGAGTTCACTAATAAACTGAGTTTCTGCACTCCCTCTTCAAGCTACAGCCTCTTTAATTCCAGGCCTGGACCATTTCTCAGTAGTTCTCACTTCCCAGCACATAGTTTGGCTAATAGAAGCTGTATTGATGGACCCATCTACCTGAGCAAGGAAAAAACCAAAGCTCATGGATTGAAAATGAATGGAGTGTTTACCTGTACATCATTTTAATGGATGGGGAAATTCATTCTCATGATAGAGCCATAAATGTCACTTTCTGTCTGCCACAGCAAAATACTCGTGTAACAAATAGCATGCTGCATTCATACCCAACAAGAGGACGTTCAGAGCAGCTTGGCGTGCATCACACACACTAAGAAAGGCTCAGCCTGGGATTTTTATTCATTCCATTGGCTCAGGGAGCAGCAGAAGCATATGGGTGGAGGTACAGCAACAGGCAAGATGAATGATAGGAGGACAAATAAACCAGTCTGGCTTCCCAGAAACGATATCTCTCTCTTTGTTGAGCTTGGGTTTATTCCAGATGCTATGGTAGGAAACAGGTCCTTTTATCGTTACTTAGGGCTCCCTCCTCCACTATACCCAACCCACTGGCAGGTTTCTCAACTCCAAGAAAACTCTGGGGCTGAGCAGTGGAAACAGAGATTCACAGCTCTGGAATCCCAGTGCCCAAGAAGGGGATGAAATCAGAGCCCTCAGGCTGACATAGATGTGCATAGAAGAAGGAACACAGCACTTTGTTTCTTCCTATATCTTTAAATCATCCCCTAGACTGCCCCATGCGCTGCCGATGTTCTGTTATACCTTTGGGTTTGTCTTTCCTCTGACTTTCCTGGATCTACACTTCGAAAGTGCAGGCTCCCTGCTATTAAAGCTCCCTTTCCAAGACCAGCTCCGCTCTGCCACCTGGTTAACCCGGGCCTGCCTGGGCAATTTGCTAATGGCAGTTTCCTGTGTCAGAGAAATGTTTGTTCATTTGCATCTTCCAATATAAATATCTCCTGGATGTCGGAGCTGAAAGCTCCAAACCCCTTCACAAGGAATGCAGAGCAGCTTTCCTCTGCTTGCCAATTGCCCTGCTCCATGGCCAGCTGGCCCTGCAGCATCCAAAAGGCAGTGCTGGTTTGGACGGAGTCGTATCTTCAAGTCTCAATCAGAAAGCCAAGCGCATCCTTTAAGCTCTTGAGCACTGTCATTGCATCGGGACACGTGGCAATTGCCAGGCCCTCAGTGGAGATGAGATCTGAAGGGTTCAGCTGCTGCTGCTATTTCCTCTTGCTGAGCTGGGGTGTGAATGTGTTTAAGGCGAACACCCTTGCTCCACTCTGATGGCCTCTCCAGGTTTTTATTTGGGGAGAGGTGTAATTCCATAGTGCTGTCTCAAGACAGCCGGTTCTCTGCATTTAAGTGCTTTGAATTGTGAAGAGAAAGGGAAAATGCAATCTTCTTACGTTATCATGAAAGGCATCAACTAATCCTGCTGCAAAAGGTGTGATTTGCTGATGGGAGGGAACAAATTTCTGCTGCATGGGAGTACATATCACCAGCTAATGAACACTTCTTCCCTGGTTCCTCGAGTGCTTATCTGTGTCTGATAAATTCCATATCCCTGCCTAGTTAATGCAGAATCCCACATAGCATATGCTACATCCCTTGCTCTAAATATTTGCTTTCTCTCACTGCTATATCAATTCAGCCTGTGTAAGCCCAAAGAAGTGGTGGTGCTGGCTTAGAAATGTGCTGCAGATCAGGCAAGAGGGGCCATGGTCTGGTTGGCTCAGCATCACACCATCAGGGGTCACCCATGCCTTAGTCAAATCACTGCACCTCTTTCAGCTTCATGTTATACCCACAGGGAAAAGAAATGCCAGTATATCCAGCTTTGCCCTACTCCTTTTAAAACAGAGATCTAGGAAGAAGCATCTAAGCATGTGTGTTGACTGGATTTACCTTGCTGCTGTGTCTTTACGACAGCTCCATCCACAGACATGCAACAAACTGGCTCTGTGATAACATGTGCTGCTTCCCTTTCCTCATGTTCCAGAGCTTTGTGCAGAGATCAGCCATTCCCTGGCCCTTGAGTTCTGCTGTGGCCTCAGAAAGCGTTCCATGGTAGGGATGGACTTTGCATAAGGAAAAAACTGGGCTAAAATGTTGGGGAATGGCTAAAACGGGATTAATAGCAGTGGAGTTTGGTGCAGGTTGTGCCTGTGGAGTGTGTGGGCTGGGGACGAGAACAGGATTCAGTGCCAGGGAAAGGAGGCTTCACAAATAGAAAGGACTTGCTTAGAAGGCTGGAGGAGTTGAAGCATCTACCACAGGAATGAGAACTATAACATTAAAAGGCTCTCAGGGAACAGCAGATCTGTGCAATCGCTCGGACCTGTGCGTTGACCATCACCAAGAGCTGAGACACAACCAGCTCCTGACATCGCTGTCAGCACGCTTGAGTCTCACAGCCAGCTGGCAGCAGAGGGGGAGTCTCTTCTTGCAACGTTTCTTCTCTGCCAGTGCATTGACTGATTGCAGCACTGTCCAAAAAGGAACGAAACCCCTGGGGATTTCCCATTTCTTATCTTTGCTTTTTGGTTGTTGTTTCCTTAATGACCTGCTTTTAGTTAATGAAACATCCCGTTTCTTGGGAAAGAAAAGAAGAGACCCTGATTTGCAGCCAAATGTCTATGTGTTTGCCAGCACCTGTCAGCATCATACCCTGTTCAAGAGTGTGGATCTGGGTGCAGGAAGGTGGTTGCAGAACCAGGACCTGAGATTCTTCACTTGTCTTGCCTTTATCATGTGTCATCTGGAGTTTGAATCTGGGCGGACAGGCCAGGAACTGAAGTAGGAACAGGCAGAAAGGCAATGCAGCATTCTGTGGCTTGGACTCCATACCTTCTGTGGGTTGGATACAGATGACTTGCACAATCCTGGCTGCAAAGTGGCCTTCAGTTGTGATTTCAAAAGCAAACATCCTTTGGGGTGGGGTTTAAAAGCTTTTTTATCTCCTAAGTGGGATAAAAAAGGGGAAGGATGCCTTTGAATAGCAACTCTGCCTTGGAAACATGTTTAAGATCCCTTTAAGTAAAAGCTACCGCGTATTTCTAGGCAGTGTGAGCTGCTATTATATTAAACATCTAGCAGTGGTGGTTTATGAAGGGGAAACATTTTTAATGCCAAAGTAGTGCTATTTTAAAATAAGTTGCTTCTATGGATCAAATGAGGTGGTTCTATTAAAAAAGACCATTTGGGAGGGACAACTGCGGCTGTATTTCTGTCCTACAGTAGGAGGTAAATCTGCCTGGTTCCCCCCATCCCTGTCTTTGGGAAGCAGCAGCTGCCTGTGATCAGTTGGGTTTGTGTGGAGGCGGCTGAGGCTCTGTCTGCACACACAGATGCTCTGCAGTTGTACCTGAAGGGGAGATCTGGGTTGGCTGTAGAGCAGAAGTTCTTCCCCGTGAGGGAAGGCAGAGGTGTGCTGCTGCTCCAGGGCAGCAGGATCCGTGCGGCTCCACGAGAAGCTTGGCACATCAACACTGTAATTCGGTTAAGTGGGAAGAGAAGGCAAACTCATCATAATAGCTCCAAATGAGCACCCCAACCCCAACAACCACCCGAGAACAACAAATAACAGCTGCTTGCTGCAGCAGCACCAGCGGCCCATTTTCCTGCTCATAAAAGGCAGCAGTGATGGGTGGCTGTGAGCGTGCTGCAGCTGCAGCATCCCTCCAGCTCCAACCCGGTCTCCAAAACAATGTGAGAGATTGTATCTGCATAAGCAGAAGGATACGGGAACCAAACCAAGCCACGCTGCTGAGGGGCATTAAAGCCAGAGCACTGGCTTGCAGTCATGTCACAGGTACTTCTGCCTGCCCCGGTGTCTTATTGTTTCATCAAACATTGCAAGAGTCACACAGGATCTCTTTACCCTGCACACACCTCCAGTCTCCAGCACTGCACAGGGTGTGAAGAACTCGGCTCTCCGTTCAAATTAAGAACAGTTATGTAGAGCAACTGGTTGCAGATGGAGCATGCTTCAGGTTAAGTTGCTCTAATTGCTGGAGTTGAAAGGCAAAGGCAAACCCCAGCTCCCAGTGTTTGTTTTGTCTTTAATCATGCCTTTACAAAGTCACTCTTGTGACTCCCTGGGGTTTAGCTGGCTGGTTTTGCATATCTAAGAGAGGCGGTGCTGCTTTCTCCCTTCCCTCTCCATTACTTGCCTGTTCCTTTGTGCCAGGTTCAGCTTCAGCTGGGAGCATTCTCTGGGCTGTGCTGATCGTTATAGTTATTCCTCTGAGATGCTTTCCATTGGATTTGCAAGCAGGACATCCTGCTGTCCCTGGTCCTCGGATGTGTCAGTCTCAAAGACAACTCGGAGAATGTCACTTGTGTTACCCAGAGGGACTGGCAGAGTCCTGTATTTCTATGGGCTTTGGAAACATATGTGGACAGAGAAAAGACTCTTCATCCCACTACTGGGGCCTGCGCTGCAAGGTCACCCTTATTATAAACCAGGATCTGGGTGGCAGACATTGCAACTGTCCCAGGACTAGGAATAAAGCTGCTTGTGAGTGTGCATCTCGCTGACCAACAGTGCCTAAACCTTGACCCATTGCCATAGGACAGACAGAGTTCTCTGATTCCACTGCTCACTGGCTGAGCTGGGTACTACAGGCTTGCATATGTAGCTGTTCCTTTCACTGTTTAAGCAATATAACAGACATCTACCACACCATTTGTTCTCCCCAGCTCTGAGAAAGGAGCATCTGAGGACTGGAAGGGGTATAAATTCTGCTGTAGTTCAGATAGAGAAACGTACCTTGTGTCTGGCATTCAGTGTTTAACACCCTGATCCCTCCCCTTCCTGGAAACAGAGATGCTCCTTGGGTGCATGATTCAAGTTAATGATGGAGCATCTTTTCCATCTAAAGGAGCTGGTACAGCATTCCTTCTGGGATTAGCACAGATGACCTCGTGTCTGGAAGAGCACAGTGCTTCCAACAGGAACAAAGGCACTTTCTGGATGTTCTGAGATCTGCTTTTCAGTGGTACTGTACTGAGCATCTTCAGACAAAGATGTCCAGTTTCCAAGGGATCAGGAGAGCCTCAGTTTCCTGCTCTGGGTATAGAACAATTAAACTGATGTACTGTGTTCCTTTTAAATGTGCATCTAAAGCGGGGAAATACCTCTCTGAAACGCTCATTTAATCTCCTTCCCCCCATTACAGTAAACTCCAAGAGCAGACAAAAGGTCTCTCACAGCGTAGGCTGGGAAGGGATCTGCACCCTTCCCCTCACAGCAGTGAGGGGAAGACAGTCATTGCTCTTCCCTGTCAGAAGCTCCAATTCCTACTTTAGGAGGTAATTCCAGTGCCAATTAGTGCTCCTTGCAGATGGAATTAGAGTCTGTGTGATCATTTGGAAAATACAATCAGTATACTCCAATTTGTACATGTCCCATCTCTCCAATAATGAAGAATCCCCTCCTCCTGCATGAATACAAGTAATGAGCCATTAGCCACGAGATGAGGGAGCCTGTCAGGAGCAGCAACCTCAAGACGGGATGTGCTACATGTGAACACCAGCAAGTGTTCAGCTCCAGAGTTAGGAGGATAAATAGGTGATGTACAACCTCATTCCTGTCAGGTTGCACCAAACTGCTCAGTGCTTCCTGCATCCCTCGCTGTTTGTTTCCAGAAGGGCCACTGGGCACACTGGTTCTTCTTTGGGTCATATGAGAAGATAAAAGATGGATTTAAGGTCTCCATGGTACTTTTAATACACTCGACCTTCCTCCTGTTTAGAGACGTGGCTGAGGAATCTTGGCTGTGCCAGAGAAAGGCCGTTCCCAGGTAAAAGCTCCCTTTGGTACCCAGGATGCTACTGGAAAAGGTGGCTGCTTTATCAGGGGCTTCTGGGGCTGGAGTCAGGATGCAGAGCTCACCCCTGTGCTGAATCCAGGTAGGAGATTCCTGTGGCATGCAGATGTTTAAGCATATGTATCCTATCACTGGGGCCAGCTTTAATGCTGTGGGAAATGTAGGAGATGGTAAGACCTGCATTATCTGGGATTTAGGATGTTTGCTTTGCAGAACAAGGGATTAGAGAACAGAAAGCTGAAATGCCCATCTGTCTGCAGAAAAAGGATCCTGTGAATTACAATTTCCATGGTCATCTTCCCTAATCTCCTTGACTTTATTTGATACCTTCTATGAGAGCTGATGTCCCTGTGCCCCGAACAGGAACACAGTTCACTTTCCACACATGGAGTAGTTTTCTACATACATCTTTCTACAAGGAGTTGCAAGGTACCTGTAGGAAGCATTTACTTATCTGCTGCTATTGGAGTTTCCCATTGTTTGCAGCCATGTGCCATCATCATCCTTCCAGCACCTACAACTCAAAGAATGACAGCTCTGAGTGGCATACGTATTGTTCCTACATGTGGTAGTGTAAGGCAATTGCTTCTGGGTGGAACAACTTGTGCTGCTGACCCGTATCACTGCTCAGTACCTCAGCTCAGGAAGTAAGTGGTAATACTGGGAGCTTATGTACTCACCTTGTCAATTTTTGCAGTGTGACTGTGGATCTAAAGCTATTTGATGTTTCTCTGTAGAGCTTCTGGTCCTGAAACACAGGGAGCTGAAGCTTGTGCTTTTAAATAAGCTGCCAGACCTGGTGGCTCCAGGAGGCAATGCAGCAGTGTGTTACAAGCACAGGCTACGGAGCCCCGGTCCAGAGAGCTGAAAGCCCCAAGCTTATTAATTCTAAATCTCATTATTTTGAAGAGCAAATTCTATTTCCCTTAAAATAGCAGAGACATAATACCTGCAAAGAGCCCGCAGAGCCTTGGTGCTTCAGACAGAGATGCTGACACACACATGCTTAGAGCCCGTATGAATAAAGTTCCTTGGCTTAAAACCTTTGCTTGGTGGATGGCATTCTGATGATGACAGAGATCCTGCCTGTGCGAGCGTGACTCTGGGTATCTTCAGCAAGGGAAAGAGGTTGCTGAGCACTACTCAGTGCTGGTGAGATGGGTTGGAGTTGTGCTATTAGTAGGAGTAAACCACACAAAATACATGGGGTCCTCACCCTTGCGCAGGCTGTCTTGGAGCAGGGAAGTGGGAGGGTTCTTTGCTGCTCTGGGTGTCTTGCTCTGGTGCAAGCACCAAGCAGCCCAGCCACTCGGCATTCCCTTGTTCCCAGCAAGGTGAGAGCTGGGATGTGTTCAGGAACTGCTTTCTGTTCCTCATCCGCCTCAGAACACAATCAGCAGGCAGAGCATGTGAGGAACAGAACGTGCTGAAGGGGCTCTTCACCCAACTGTGCCCAGGCAAACGCTGCCTGTCAGTGCCTGCGAGTGATGGCAGCCCTGACACCAGGCACGGCCAAGGTCCTGCAGACAGGTGCCTGACTGACTGGGCAGCACGGGGAGAGGAAAGAACCGCATGAGCGTTGAGGGTGCTGGAGGACACCGTCCTGGGACGAATAGTGGCAGGTAGGAGCATGCAGTGTAGAGCTGCGTCCTTCCTCTTTCATACAAGCTGATGTGGTGCACACGCAGACTTCCTCCTCTCAGGACCAGCAGTTCCTGAGCTGTTACCCTATTAGAAAGGAAGAACAGAGGGAAAATCTTCTCTGTTGGCTTCTGCTGCTTGAGCTGCAGCCTGATACAGTGTGATGCTGTTTGAGCCAGGGGAGAGGGAAAAGATGCAACAGAGTTGTTTCTCATGGACATTTAGAGAGCAATCACCTACAAATATCAGTTAATATTTTACTTCAGTTGCGTGAGGCATTTCAGTGCCCTTGGAATCACTGTGCTGAGTTGGGATGCTGGATTCAATCAGGGAAGTGTGAAGCAGAGGGATTTTTGTCTGCTTTAAGTGCAAATGTCTGTGCAAACCTGAGCATGGAGCTGCTACAGACTATTCCATTATTCATATAGTGCATGTCTTGCTCCAAGCATGGAGAGGAGAGGACAGGACAGCAGATGCCTCTATGTTCAGTGCCTTATGCTGGCACTGAACAGCTACAGAGATGAGAGGAGAAAGCAGGTCAGCACCAAGCACAGCGTTAAACTGGGCATTGGCAGACCCAGGTTTAGTCAGTTCTAGGCACACTTTGGGCCCGTTTGAAAACGTCCTCTGTGCAAACGGAGCCCCCGTGCAGGATGCAGATCCCGTTCCTGTCTCTGCCTGTGGGAGAGAGCACTGCAGCAGCTGTGCCAAAGGCTGTGAGATTCAGCAACAAAGGGGTTATTTAGCATGGAGATGTTTGTTGTTTTCCTCCTGGTGTGTTCCTTTGCTCAGCCCCTTGGCAGAGGGTGCTGCTGGAGGTCAGTGCCACGCACAGCCCACACGTCCACAGGCAGAGCTGCTCCATGCGCTGGAGACAGCCCAGCTGGCGAGGCTCAGGTCTGTGTTCCTGCAGGAGGAGAGCACGGCTGTGCTCTGTGCTCATGTCCAAGTGCCTTTTCCTGCCTGTGTCATCAGTGCACGCTGTGGGTAAGATTGCTTTAGAGGGTGATGCTGTCAGACCTGCGTGAACACTGCCAGAACACGCTTTGGTTTGCTTTGTGCTTCCAGCTTCTTCCTCCAGCCCAAGTAGCCCTACCTGGGCTGCAAGCGTTGCTCTGAGGAGCATGAGATGGTCAAAGCCAGGCCCTGTCTTCACCTGCCAGCTCATCCTGACTGGTGCTGCATGCATTTGGCTGTGTGTGACGGTTGGAGCAGAAACGAGGGCTGCAGAGGTGCTGTTGCTTGAAGCTCCATAGAGAATCAAAGCCTGATTCCTGTCTTTAGCTGGGAATTAGTCTGGCGAGTGACTCACTGCTGTCAGAATAGCTGATGCTGCCTGCAGGATTATCCCAGCCGCTGCAGGGACTCACACTGGGGTTGCTGCTCAAGTGGCACTTGGCCTTGTTTAAAACCTGGAGTTGCTTCTTCTTTGCTGCTTACCTGGTGAGGTGGTCAACAAGAGAGGGAGGATCCATTGGGGAACATCAGAGATCTTTCATGGCATTGCCACAATGCCAGAGCTCAACCTGGTCCTGCTTGTGGCATCCTCTTTTCCCAGGAGAGATCAAACACCATGAGCCTTGCATCTGCTGTCTGTGGGAGATGAATGCTGCTGTTCCACTGGAGCCTATGGTTCAGAAACAATGACCTGGTGAGAGGCACACCAAAACAGAGCATGGAAAGGTCATGGTAACAGTTACAGGAGAGTAATAAAGGTGACTAAGTATTCACAGCAGCTTATTTCTTGGTGAGGGTGGAGATATCCCATTTTGGAGAGGAGCAGAGGTCACACTATAGTAGGATGATGAGCATATTTGATGTGGCAGGTGATGGATTCTCTGACTCGAGCAGGGTGAGTGTCCTTTCTGTCTGTGTTCAGGGCGGTGCAGGAGCAGGCATCAGCACAGATGATGGAGAAGCCTTTCAGTCTCCTTAGGGTGAAGATGCACATCCTCTGTGGCTTCAACATCAAATTCTGCTGCTGAGATGCCTCTGATGCCTGAATCTAGTAAGTGCCAGTGCCTCAGCACCCTCACAGGGAAGAACTTCCTTATATCCAGCCCCTGTCTCAGTTCAAACCCATCACCCCTTGTCCTATCACTACAGTCCCTGATGAAGAGTCCCTCTCCAGCATCCTTGTAGCTCCCTTCGGATAATGGAATCTGCTCTGAGGTCTCCACGCAGCTTCTCTTCTCCAGGCTGAACAGCCCCAGTGCTCTCAGCCTGTCTCCATACGGGAGGTGCTCCAGCCCCTGAGCATCCTCATGGCCTCCTCTGGACTTGCTCCAACAGCTCTATGTCCTTCTTCATCCAGGATGCTGTGAGGATGCTGCCCTTGCTGAGGTGGAGGGACTGGAGTAACCTGCTGTTAAGCCCAGCCTGCTTTGCTTAGTTCTCTGGCTCTATCAGCCCACGTTTGCTGTCAGGGTTGTGTTTAGCAGCAGCTTTGCCTTTGTTGCCAAAGCTGCAAGGCGGGTTGGAAGAGCTGGAGTGTAATCACAGCGGGCTCAGACAAAGGTGTTTGGTGAGGAGCTGCAGTGTTGCTGAATCCACAAGGGGCACAATTAACTGATAAGAGTAAACTAATTGTTATTCAGATTAAATTAGGGCACAGGTGATTTGGAAAATCTATAGACACTCCCATATGCTTTGCCATTTTGCATTGCAGATTATGGTTTTATAAGGCCCTTCTGGGATTCAGATTATAGAGGCAGAGCGTGGAGCTGTGGCTAAACTGAACATACTCCTTCCTGATTAACTACATGATAAAACCAGAAATGTGCACAGCAGAGGATTTATCACTCTGGTCGCATCCTCATTTTTCCTTCCCGGGCATGAACACAACAGCTCCTTATAGATCCAATTGATGCTGGTTGGGAAACCCGGGCAAGGTGACGTGATTCCCACATCCTAGTTTAGAGATCGAGGTTAATAGCAGGGCATGGGCTGAGATTTGCTGCTGCTTCTTTCGTGCTGCGTTATCACGACCTGTGGATGCTTCCAGGCAAGAGGCAGCAGGACAATGCTGACCTGTAGGATGAGGTGAGGCTGCCATCAGGTGTAGTTTGCATTGCTTTTGGGACATCCTGCACCAGGCTCTGCTGGTTTGAAATGCCTGAAATGAGTATGTGGAAAGAGGACAGGAAAAAGGAGTCTCAATTGCTTGTGTCATCCTGTGCCACAAGCCGCTCTTGAAGAAGGGTCTCTGTGAGATCCAAAGCTGCCTGGTGAAGCAGTGGTAGGAAATGTGGGGACAGCGGAGTGGGAAATGGGGCAGAGCACGTGTCAGCAGCGCAGCTGAAGGATTAAGGCAGAGAGGAACGCAGGTCTTTGGCTTAGACATGCTGGGGAGTCTCCCGAGCCCTAAAATCCAAAAGGGCCTCTGCTTCTGTTGTGTGTAAGTCCCCATCTGGGGTTGTCTCAACACACTGAGAGACCCAGCAATAACCCCAGCATGGTTTTGCTTCCTCTCCTCTCTTCTGGCCTCAAGTGATGGCATCCAGAGCCAAGCCAAGAGTTTCTGACCTCTGTGATGGAGGGTTTGGAACCAGAGCTCGATTACAAAGCCATGCGGGGAGAGCTGGATGGCTGCTGCTGTTTGTTTGCTAAGAGGGTGCTTCCCAATGAATTGCAGTCCCTCAGGGAACACTTGAGATGTGTGTGATTTAGCACTGTTTGCCTTGTGCCGGTCTCTGATCAGTCTCTGCCTTGGATTCTGGCCAGGGCATCGATCGGAGCAGGGCTGTAGCTGGACAAGGAGGTGAGAGGTTATTGAATCACTCCTGCCAGCTCCAGCAGTGTGCTAAAGCATCCCCTGTTCGGTGTTCTCCTGGGTGAGCTCACCTGCAGTGGGTCTTCAGCCTGTGAAGAGCTCCTGCCAAGATGTTAGGAAGCATCAGGGAAGAGAGGATCTCCGTGCCCTGGCTTCAAGGGAAAGATGGGCTGTGCTCAGGGAGTAGTTTTCCTTCAAAGGTCCTTTCGGACATCATCGTGTCAAGTGGATCAGAAGTGGAGCTGCACAAGTGGAGCTGAGTGATGAAGAAGCACCTCTGATGACTTGTGTAGGTGAAGCCCATGAGATAGACTCATTGAGGGGATCATAAGGAGAATTTGGATGGGATCTTTGTGACCAGTACGTACATGTAGGAGCAAGGATCCATGCCAGAGGGTGGGAGGGACCATGGGGCTTAAAGGAAGCACCAGGGCTGAGAGGTTTTGTTGCATGGAGAGTTATCACGGGGTGCAGTTTGAGATGTGGTTACACGCTCGGCCTCCTGTGGGAAGAAAGGGAATTGTCTTAGTTTGGCAAAGGGGTCAAACTTGGGGAGTTTTTTCTCCATGGCCTCTCCCAGTGCATTGGGGCTCTGCGGGACATGGGATATCAGATGAGGTTCTCCCTTCCTAGTGCTAAGCTTGGCTCTGACATTGCAAACACTGGCCCATCTCTTCCCTCATCCTGTTCCTGCAGATAGCGGTGCTCCTTCCCAGCCCCGTGTGTGTGCCCATGGAAACACCTTCTCCATGGTGAGCCCTCATGCTCTGCCCTTGCCTCTGTTCCCTCAGCATGAGTCGGAGACGCTCGTGTGCCTGCCTGGCTGCAGCGTGATTCCAGGCAGGGATCCTCCCGACAGTGCCAGATGGTGGGAAGAGGGGGAAAGGAGCTGCAGCTCTGCCTCCTCCCGGTAACGCAGCCTGGAGGCTCTGCTGCTGCAGGGTTTGGGATGGGGAGATGAAGCGTGGGGTAGGAGCAGGCTTGGGGCAGGCTGGGTTAGGTTTTCCCGTGTCCCACACCTGTGGCAATATCCCTGACAGGGGCACAGCATTCATGGTTAAAAATGGCATTTAAGGTACCGAATTTATGCTACGCTCTCCAGAAGAGCATCTCCGTGTGTGCACCTCTGCCTGGGGCTTTGTTTCCCATTTATAGCGGATTGTTGTGTTTGTGTGTTTTACTTGGGGTGCTTTGTGCTACAAAAGGAAGGGGGAGGGAGGAGGGAAATACTGCTCTGTTTACAAACACTGCTGTCAACAGGGAGGCTGCTGCTTCCCAGGCACATCCTCTGGGAAGCACGCTGGATTCCAGGCAAACAACACCCTTCCCTTCCCCCCTTGATCCCGGGATCCGAGTGCCTGAGCCTCCCTTCCATCCCTCTCTGCTGGAATCTGGCCCTGGAGCACATGGCACGCTCCATAGCCACCATTGCTAACGCGTCACTACGGGAAGGCTCGAAGGGAAGTGTCAGAGCAGCGGCTCTGCAGCGTTGTTCTGCTGCTCTGTTCTGTGATGCTCAGTCAGGCTGTGATGTGCAGCCGGGGAGGGACACAGCAATGCCCCTCTCTCTCTCTGTGTCCCTCCAGAGCCTCGGATACTTTCCCCAATGCCTTTCACCTTTGTGAGCCTCCAGAGACACTGAGGAGGGGATGAGCCTCAAATGTTACTGCTCACCCATCATGTTTCCACATCTCAGGTGTAGCACATCCCCTTTCCCTCCTCCCTGAGTTTGGATGTGCCCAGGTTTTGCTGCAAGAGCATCTTCATGTCTCTTCTCCCTTGTTTCCTCTCCCAGCCCTGCAATAGACAAAGAATAGGCCCTTTCTTATCTCCTCTTAGAGGCCTCAAGAGACAGTTCCTTCCTATCCTCCCCAGTAACAGCAGGTAGCCTGGGACATAGTGGAGAAGCGCTTGGTCTGAACCCCCCCTTTGATGTAAGTGGACATTATGCATTTTGAACAGGAAGGAGGGTCAGTGAAACCTTTAATACTGGCTGAATTGGCACGGCATTCCCAGGCTTTGGAGCTGAGCTCTCCCTCTGTGCCTTGCAGGAAATGAGACCAAGGACAAAAAGGCCACATTCGCTTTGATTGCAAGAACTGCCTTGCTCTGCAGCAGGAGCTGGCCTGGCTGTGCAGGAAGGATCCTGGCTTTGTAGCTCATGCTTGTCCATCCATAGGCTTGTAAAGCACCTCCTTCAAGCATCACCCTCTGCGGATGGAGGCATCATCTCCCTGGTTTGTGCAGTGGAGTCCTGAAGCAGTGGCTTGGGGCCACACGTGGAGTCCCCCAGCTTGCTTCACTTGAGGAGGGAAGAGCATGGGAGCTGCTGGCCCTGGCAGTGATGGGAATCACTGCTGAATATCCCTGAGAGGGCTCCACAACAGGGGCCTCAGCTCCCCGAGTAACTGGGAGGTTGTGTTTTCCCTTTGCTGTTCCTTCTTTGGGTAAGGCAGAAGTCAATGTGTCTATACCTACAGGTTACCATGGCACTGTAACCTTACCAGATCTCAAAGAGAGGGAGTAACAGCGGAGTAGCTGTGGATCTGTGCACGTCCTCTGTGGAGCACGGAGCCAGGAGGAGATGGTGGGATATGGAAGGGCTGATGTGGTTGGAAGGCAGCAGGAGCAGGACAGGTAAAATGTAACTCACCCCCAACCTCAGGACTGACTTTTGGCTCACGTTGGGCTATCCAGATGGGATGTCTTCAGAGACACAGGGGCCGTGCTGCTGAGCATGAGGCAGCCCTGCCTGCATTAACCACTAACCAGTGCCGGGTGAGCTCTTTCCTGCATCCTCCAAGTGCTCCCTCTGAAGGAGGGGATACACAGGGCAGGGTCCTGCTGCACTGTTAGAGGTCCAGGTGTCCTGTCTGCAGTTGTCTCCAGTTGAGGGACAGCCCTTGGCACATCCAGAGCCTCCTTCTCCTGGGGGAATCGTGTTCCTGCTGTCCTTTCCTAGTGCCAAGGCCCTCAGTCAGCTGCCAGGGTGCACTGTTGGGGTTGGGATGGTTGGAAAGACATGATGCTAGACACGGGGGGCTCACAAAGCTCAGGTGGGGAATGGAGGCACAGCCCAAGAGCAGTGTGTGTGCAGAAGGTGGAGCAGAGGGGCTGGAGGAGAACCTTGCTCCCCACCCCTCATCCAGGCACTGCTTTCCCTCTCCAAGACCCTTCCCTCGCACCCAGCCTCGCACTTCCCCTCTGCCTGCTGGGCTGGAGAGCACCTCCCTCACCTCCCTCCGTGGGTGATGGTTGGAGCGAGGAGAGCAGGAAGCAGCTCCCGAAGGTGCGAGCCCGGAGCCATCCGCGGCTTTCCCTCCTCCCGCCGCCCCTGCCTAAGTGGAATCAATTGGTACAGACCATCAGCGGCACAGGTCCTCTTCTGGCGGGGGGAGGGCACTGCTCTGGGTACAAAGCAGCCACACTCCGGCTCCTTCCTCCTCCTCCTCCTCCTCCCCCCTCTCCCACTCTCTTCCCTACGCTGCAGACCTGGGAAGCGGAGGTGCCGGGAGGAGGAGGAAGGAGCTCTCCAGCGCTGCTGCTTTGCGAGCGGAACGGGAGGCAGTGGAGGAAGGTCTCGGTCGCTGCCTGGATTGAGGGAAATACGTACCGAGCAAACAAGGCAGAAAGGAGAGGAGGAGGAGGAGGAGGTGGCTGCGGGGAGCCCGCTCCGGTGGGCGAAGAGCCGCTTTGAATCGTGCCTCTGTTCCCAGGGATTAAAGCATGAATGGGAGCAGCTCCCCGGCCACGATGGAGAGAGGAGGCGGCTCAGGCTGTGGGAATAAGGTAACTCCTGCCTCTTGCAGGCACTGCATGGCTGAGCTGGGCAGGACAGAGCTCCTTTATGCACAGGGTGTGTGTGGATGTGTGCATGCAGCGGGCAGGGCTGGGAGGAAGCAGGGGAAGACTCATTCTTCTGCCCCTCCCCATGTATTGAGAGGATGCAGAATGGGTTCCGGGGGCTGCTGGAGATCACTTTGCCCCCCCCCCCCCCTTTCCTGGAGTATGGATAATATACACTGTGCTCCCAGCCCGGCACTCGCTCCGTGGGGAATACAATGGCCCCGCGCCCTTCCAGCTCTCCAGTGCCTCCGTGCAGGAGGATAGGAGGTGAGAAGCCACAGGGAGAGTTACATTTCCCTCTCCTTGGTCATCCTCTGCCTTTTCTTCGCACCAGAAAGGGATGGGTTTAGGAGGAGGGGGAACTGAAATCCCTTTCATTCGTGCCAGTGGTGGCGAGAGCCAACTTTGAGGCTGCTTAAAGGCAAAAGCTTTCTGAGCGCTGTCTTTTGGAGGAATAGGAGATGGCCGAGCAATGCTTTGCCAGCTGAGGGGTGATCTCTGTGTCGTCTTATGCTGTGGGAGTGAAAAGCAGTGATTATGGGGGAGGAAGTCCATGGTGATCAGTGAAGCCCTCATCAAGTGATGCTTCCCTTTTCCCGGCTGGGCCTCTGTCTGCCTCAGTTCCTGGCTCTCTGACCCTGAAAGTCCTGATTCCTCTCCCAGACCAGAAACACAACTTCAGCTCGTACTGGGAGGTGGTTTAGCCCAGATGTTTGGGCAAGCACTGAGGAGAACCTGATGTTGACAGCTGTGGAGCCCAGATCCAGTTAATCCCAGCAAGTGGAGGTCTTGCCTGGGTGTCCCTGTGTCTTGCTGCTGCAATAGCCATTTGTTCTGTGCTGTCCATCCTCCCTTTGCCTTCAGGGGCTTCTTGATGGCTCTTGGCATGAGGTTAGGAAGCGTTTGCTTTGGGTTTTAGTGATGCATCACACAAGTACCCACTTGGGTTCACCCAGTGCAGGAAGTCAGGAGCCATCACTTGACGTCTCTGCATACTGAAGGAGCCGATGGTCCAGTGTTGGGACTGGAAGAGCCGTTGCAGTGTGCTGGAGGGGTCTGTCCGTGCTTGTCTAAACTGTAGTGAACTTGTGTAAATGAGGGATGTTGGGGGGGGGGGGGGGGGTGCGCATGGAGATGGAAGAAGGGCTGTGGAGCTCCGAGACATTCCTTTGTTTCCTCCTTGTTCCTATCAGGGAATTCCCCTACACACCCAGGCTCTTGCTTGCCCTATCCATGTACTTCTCCGGACGCAGCTCTCCGATGCCAATTGCAAGCTTACAGTGGTTGGGATTTGGGGCTTCACCTGACAGGATTGGGATCAGAAAGGGGCAGGAAAATGGAGGCACTTGGGGAAAAGAGGGTGAAAGATCTTCTTGCCGTATGTAGCACCAGGTCAGTGTCAGCTTCGGAGCACTGGGACTATAGAAGGGGTTCTGGGGAAGGAATTAGAAGGAGATTTCACCCGAGGGTTAATTCTGTGGCAGGGAACAAGGCTCTGGGAATGGCCGGAGCCAGCAGGACAGTGGATGCTATTGAATGGGAAGGAAGCTGAGCTGGTTCAGTATGAAAGACAGAGGAAGAGAAGTACCTGGATACATCCAGCAGCAAGGCCTGGATTTGCTCTTCCCTTCCTCGACCTGCATCGTCCCAGTCTTCACTCTACAGCTGAGCACCTCCTGAGGCAAGAAGAGCAGCTTGGCTTTGCCTGGAGCTGGGAGAACCATCCTGAGCTGCCCAAGGAATCTCCCAGTGTGAGCACACGCTGTCCTGAGCTGGCTCCATGTCAAAGCAATGCTTCCCGAGAGGAAAACGGTGTGCGCCCTGTTCATCTCCTCCAGCCCCCTCGTGCTGCACCAGCAGAAGCCTTGGGAAATGAACACCAGGGCAAGTGTTGCACTTCATGGTTTGGTGTTTCCTGGGGACTCGCCTTTTGCTCTCTCTTGCCCTTGTTCTGTTTCTGTCAGCTCAAACCCAGCAGGTTTGGATTCTCCAAAGCAAACCCAGTGGGCAGATGTGAACCCATGGGCAGACAGGAGCTGGTCCTTTCTTGCTTCCCTGTGCATTTTGCCTCGCAGGGATGAGCAGCGCCTGCTTTCCAGGGGCTCAGCAGCAACACCTCTGATTCCTGGGACACACCGGGCCTTGGGCAGCATCTTTCCCTGTGGCTGATGCCCTCTGTGGCTTTCTCACCCTCCACTGCGTGCAGCATCCTTGGAAAGTGAGGTGGGCTGTAGCTCTAGGTCTTATGTGGATGGAGGTGCACTTGGTGTGGCTCCAACCAACCCAAAGGCAAAGCATCTTCTGGAAGCAATGCCATCTGCAGTGTCTTTTTCACAAGTCCTTGTTCTCTGTATCATGTTGTCTGCCAAGCTTTGCTTGTGGACATCCTGAACCGCTTACCTGCCTTCTCTGGTGGCAGGAGCAGTGATCTTTGCCAAGCACAAGGGCTGAAGAGTGAGGACAGAGTCTCCTTTCCCTCCTGTGAGCCCCAGCTCGTTGCCTTTGGGTTGGCTGGATTCACCTCCAGGAGGGAAGAAGGGCTTTGCTGAGTGGAGACCTCAGGGTGAATGAATCTTCATACCCTCATCTAGACACGTGGACACCCCCAAGAGCTCCAAGTGATACAGCACATTAGTCACTGTTGAATGTATCCTCCCACATCCTTTAATGGGAACAACACACCTCTAGGGAGCTGAGGCACTGGGAGCTTGAAGGAATCCCTGAGAACACTTCACTGTGCCAGGGAGCGGATCCTGCTCTCTTGCAGTGCTGATGGCTTTGTCCTGCTTCAGTCCTTCCCTCCTGTTCTCTCAGCCTGTAGCAGGTCCCACTTTCCAAGGCAGGTTATGCACAGGCAGCTTTGTGCACCGCTGTTACCCATGCCCATAGCAGTGTTTGTCCTTCCCCTGTACAGCTGTGTGCAGATGTGCACATACTCTGTGCTGCTCTCTGAGAAATGCCCTATCCTGGCCAAGCACCACATGGCTTCGAGTGCTTTGCCAGCTCACAAACCCCTCCTATCGCTATCCTATCCAGCTGAACATGGGCTGATGTGCCTGGCAGTGACAGCAGAATAAAGAGAGAAAGGCTCCAAATCCCCCTCCTGCCTGGATCGGAGCTGTTTTCCTAAAGATGGGACAAGAGCTCATCGTCTGTGCAAGGCTTCCTGTGCTGGTCTTTAGGAGCAGGTGATGTATCAGCTCTCCAAGGGTGTGCTAATGCATTGGTCACTGCTGGCCCAGCTCCAGCCTCTATCATGCCCTGGGATATTGTTAGTTCCTGAGATGTGGTTTGATACTCCAGAGTCCTTGGGGCTGGGAACATGAAGTGTCTGCACTGGAGGGAAGTTAAAGTGCCACAGACCTCAGAAAGGAGTTCAAACCCTGTCTTTGAAACCTCCAGGGAGGGGATTTGCATCTTCACGTCACCATTGAGAACTCCCTCGCTCAGCTCTGGGCTGCTGAGAAGCACAGAAGGGAGATGTCCACTGAGCCCCACGTTCCTTCCACTGTGCCTGCTGGAGGCTGGATATCCTCTCTGAAACAGCAGCAGCTTGTGCCTGATGATGCACTGTGGAGAGTAGAGTCGAGAGCCTCTCCTTCCCTTCCTGCCTGGTGCACTCCACTGGTGGGTGGTCAGGAGCATTGCTGAAGTGTACTGAAGATGTGGCTACCAGTTCAGCAAAGAGAAATGGGCATCTCCAGGGTGCAGCTCGGCTCATGGGAAGGCTTTCTCCTAATGGGAATTGGAATTGTCCCTGTTGGTTGCAGGCAGAATCCATCCGCGAGCTCTGCTGCGGGGATGCACAGCCATGGCACTGCAGGAGGCAGGGATGGGTGTCTCCAACCCTAATGCCCTGCAAATGGGCACTGCAAGGCCAGTGCAGCTCCCGTCTGACCTTTGGTGAGTGAGAATTCATCTGGAGGCAGACGTGCACGGCTGCTCCAGCCTGGTGAACACTCCAGTTTCACCAGTGCCACAGCTCGTGGAGAGTGAGACGCTTCACTTCCTGCCAGGAAAGGGCATGGATGTGGCCCAGCTGCCTTCCTCAGTGCCATTCTGGAATGCCCCAGCTGTTACTTCCTCAGGTTCAGCACCTGAAAGGCAAGAGGGGGCTAATCCAGAAGAAACACCTTGACTCTGCCTCACTTCCAGCCAGCTGGAAAGAGGCAAGGAGCAAAAGGATGGATGCTGAGGCTCTGCTCTGGATTTCATGAATGGAAGACTGCGGAGATGCAGGTGGGGTTTGGAAGGGATTTGGATGCCTGCTCCAGGGTTTGTCTGGCATGCAAAGCATTTATAGTACTTCCAGCATTATCATACCATAATGCCAGTGTGACTCGGGGCCCACGCCGGCTCTCAGTAAAAGCATCGCTCCTCTCCCCATCACTTTCGATAAGGTGCACCTTAAGTTTTGCACATCCCATACTCTTGTCCTGGAGGCACGAAGTGAGGGTGAAGGTGATCCTGTGCTCTGTTGGGAATGAGTGGCTCTGGGTGCATATGTGTGTGGGTGCTGAGCAAGCTGCAGTGTGACAGTGGAGTGGGTGCTGGGGTACCTCCCCCTGGGCTCCTCTATAAATACCACCGTGGTGCTGAAGCATTCTGGCTCGGCGCCTTAGCGCCCATCCTTTGTTTGTCCATCTGTTTAGCAGCTTCTAAAGCTAAAGAAGAGATGTGTATCCATGGATTTCTCTTGGAGTCCTGGGAGGGCCAGGCCTGTACTTACTGGAGGCTCCTTGGAAATCCATCTGAATCCCATAGCCTGGGACATGGAGAGGAAACCTGGAGCTGTGCTGGGACACCAACACCCTGCAGTGCTTCTGGCTAGCGCATCCAAGTAAGCTTTCTCCAGCTCATGTCTTCCAGCCTCGTGCTGATGCAATTCCAATGGCAGGAATTAGTTCTGTGGGAAGCGCCTTTCTCGTGGTCTGCACTGCTGTGCTCTGCTCGTTTTTAGAACACATCATTCCCAGTGTTTCCTTGGGTGGAGAAGCCATCACCCATCCCAGGGCAGCTATAACACTGCCACGTCCAGAAGGAAGGGAGGCAAACTTGGCTGTTCCGTGTGACTCCTGCACGCTGGTGCAACCCTGCTATGGCAATAACTCTGCAGCACCCTATGAGAGCGTGCTAAAGTCACTGTCCTCCTGTGGGCACTGTGTCACTTCCCATGCCCTCCTTGTCCTGCCACCCCTCCACCCTGTGGGCCACTGTCACTGCGAGCCCAAGGAAAGGCTGGGCTTCATGGAGCATCCAGGAGGTGAGCAGTGCTGTGCTGGAGGAGCATCAAGCAGATGATGAGGGGACAGCCTGACGGGGCTCTTAACTCCTGTCCCTCACTGTAACAAAGCTGGAGAAGCCTCCGGAGGGATCAGAGCATGGGAGCAGCTCTGCTCTCTTCTCGCTGAGGCCAGGCTGAGAGGGGAGCTGTGATTCATCCGTAGCACAGCAACCCATGCCACGTGTGTGCCAGGGCAATGGGCAGAACCCTGGGAGCTGGGGATGCTTTAGGATGCTGCCTCACGCAGTGATACTGAGAAGCAGCCTTTTGCTTTCACCTGACTTTCTAGTGGCACGTTTTGCTTCTAATTTGGGAGAGAGAAGTGGAATGTGGCACAAGCCTGCCACCCCTGCAGCCTGCCAGCCAGCTTATGGCACTGTCTGCACGCTCCCTACCGCTGTGCGGAGATACCGGAGTACTGTGTCCTTCCCAGCCTCTTGCAGGAGCTGCAGGGATGCAGTGCCCCAGCAGAGGCTGGCTTTGGCTGGGCGATGTGGGGTTGTATGGACATGCAAAGGTTTAGTCAGGTGGGTTCATCCGTTGGGATGAACAGGAGATTGGAGGTATGGAGTCACCTGCAAAGAGACTCCAGTGTCTGTCTGATAACAGTGGCTCATCCCCAAGGCATAACTCTTACATGCTGCTTTCCAGAGAGCTCGCTGGAATGACCTTCTGCAAGGGTTTGGGAGGAGCTGCGGCTGGGTTTCAGTGAGATGAGCATCATTCCTGGCATGCTTTTTATCAGGAAGTGCTACAACTGAAAAGTCTGGGTGGAATGAGAGGGATAAGGGGGAGGCCAGGACAACTGTACCTGTGTGGGAAGCTCTTGGCGTGCACAGGGAAGGATGCTGATGGATTTCTATGTGCTATTGTGGCCAGAGCAGCAGGATTCAGGCATAACGTGGTGTGGTGAGTGTTCAGCTCTGGGGTGGCTCAGGCTTGTACCTTGAAGTTATTCTATCACTTCCCAGTTACTTTAGCTCTGAAATTCCCCAAGTGCAAGCAGCCAAGAGTATTGAGAAGGGGCCTGGCAGGCATAACTGCGAATAACAGCGCTCCAAGATGAATCCCTTGGCAGCAAGGTGGAGCTGTCTGGATCCTGGAGGTGGAGATACTGCCTCTGCCTCCAGCCTGGCAGAGCAGCCTGAGGAAGCAGCACAAACGGCAATAAAAGGTGCCTTCCCATAAATAAAGCCCAAAGGGTGGTCAGGAGGGAGATGCCAATCCCTGCCTTTTGTGGAGGTGTAATTGTCCATGGCATTGTGAGGATGCTGGGACTATTGAAACTGTTATCCGGTGAAGAAGTGCTGGGCTCAGGCCAGCACTTCAAGGCCAGCTTGGAGGGGGCCTGGAGCAACCTCCTGTTAGTGGAAGGTGTCCCTGCCAATAGCAGGCACTTGGAACTGGATGAGAAGCAACACATCCAGAGGGATGGAAAGGGGAAATTCTTCTCTTTGATGCCAGCACGACACAGGGAAGGTGTGTGCCAGGACGTCCTCCCAGATGGGCTGCACCCCTCGTGTTCATAGCCTGCGTTCTGCATCGCTCAGCAAGCCCCAGTCCCCCGAGCTGCTTTAGGGCCCCATGCAGCACTGATTCTTCCCCCCTGTCCCAGCCACTGCTCTGCCTCATTAGCAGCTGACTCAAAGAGTTCAGTAACTCGTTTCTAGAGCTTACTCACCCACAGGAATGCCATTTGAAAGACTGACAGCTCCAATCAAACACCCAGGGCTGCGCTGGTGCCGGAAGGTATTTGTTTCATTGCAAAAAGGTAAAACCAACCTGACTGATGGAGTGTTGTACCTTGAGATGCAGTAGGAAAGCACAGGCGTGCTCCTGCTCGCTTGAGGAAGCCACTCGCATGGCTTGGAGTGCGATGGGGCTGTGTGGGGAGTCTCCGAACCCTGTTCCCTCCTTGGGCAAGGGGGTGGCCTGTCTCTGTGTCCCTGCCACACAAGGTAGGTGACAGGCATAATAAGGCTGCAATTTGTGTGGCTGATTTGAGATGCACTGTAATTACGGCATGATTACAGTATTCTTAGAGCAGCCATTACAAACCCCTCCAGGTTCTCCCCAAGGGCTTGTCTCGCTCCTCGCCTTGCAAGTAAAGCACTGCAGGGGAGTCTGTCTGTCCATCAGCTGTGCCTGCAGCTCGCTCTGTGGCACGTTCCATGTGCCTCTTGTAGACTGGAGTTCCGTATGTCCCAACAGTTTGGTGCTTGGCCAAGCAGGTCAAGCTCCTTCAGGTGGTGAAGGCGCAGGCGCTGCTCTTGGGGAGCTGGGCAGCAGGGAGAGGTGTCCAGGGTCCCCGGTGAGGGCTGCTTGTTCCCTGCTTTGTTCCGCCTGGAGGAGATCTGGCCCTTGGTTGAGTCTAAATTTAGGAGCACTGCCCTTCGCCAGGCCCTCAGGGCAGCGCGAGCTGTGCTCTGCCAGCACCCCGGGCACCGGTGCTTGTGCCATGTCTGTATTTAGCCCGCTCGAGCCCTGTGGGTCCTGTCCAGCAGCGGCAGCTATTTTCATCGCACCCCTAGAGCAAGCGGAGGTGCAGGTGAGCCAAAGGCACCGAGCCCCAGGGGAGGATGGAGCTGGGTCCAGGCTTCCATTGGAAGCTGGTGAAGCTGCGAGAATTAGTCTGTCCCACGCAGAGGCAAACCCAGAGCCACATCCCACCTCCTTGCCGGGGCTGGAATAGCTCTGGGTTCATTGGATTGGCATACTGGGGGGCACGGCAAAAGAAAGGCGCCCGTTTCCTTCCAGATGCCTCTCAGATGGGCGATGGGTCCATGTTATCCTGACGTGTCAAAGGGTCCTGGGCAGGCAGAGGCCTCCGGTGCACTGTGGAGACAGGAGGTGAGGGAAAGAGGATGAGTGCATCCTGGGGACCCTGCCCAAATCCAGCAGGAGATCCCTTCCAAATGACCTTCCTGCTTCCAAGGAGCAGGTCTGTGGCTGCACTAACGGACATCAAGTACTGAGCAGCGCTTCGGATTTGAGGCTCATCTCTTTAGGGAAGCCATCTAGCAGAGAATGGGAGCTGGGGGTTTCCCTGCAGGGTGCTCTGATGCTCTTGGCTGTGGTTCTGTGGCTGACCAAGGAGCTGAGTGAGCTCCAGGTGCTGCATCTTTGCTGTCTCTGTCCGGGGAGAGGAGAGGAAACTGCTGGGGAGAAGCGCTGCGAGCCAGCCCTGCCCCTGCAAGCACTGCTGCTGGCACAGGGGTCCATCCTGCAGCACTGAGGGATGCTGAGGTGCTGGGGCTGAGACGCTGGAGGGGTTGTTGCTTAGGCAGCATCTAACAAGGGCTCTGCTTAGTGTGGAGGAGACGCATTGACAACGCATTGCATCCCCTGAGCGGGAACACCATGGCAGTGGCTGCTCCTCTCAGCCTGGACATGCGCACCCCATCAAGCAACTCGGCAACAGCTCCTGCAAAGCACTCCTCCTTCAGTGGCATCTTCAGGGGCCGGTGCTTACAGCAGCTGGTGTCTGCAGCACCCAGGGGGAATTCGGATGCCAGCAGGTTGGCTTTTCCTCCAGCCTTCAAAAAACAACCTCTAAGACGCTGGATTTTGCTCTTGAAAAGAGAGGAGCTTATGCTTTTGCAAGCTAAAGCCCCGTTTAAGGTGTCAAGGTGCCCGGTGGTGGCTTGCTGCGATGGAGAGGGCCAGCTTGCTCGCTGGCTGCCAGCCTTCTTTTTGCATGCATTGGAATCAGGTTATTAATAACTCTTTTTAAATAGAGCAGGATTTAATTCCTTTCAGGGCTAGGGAAGAACACAGTGATTCAAAGGGAGTGCTGGAGGCTGGGAAGGCAGGTCTCGGGTATGGAGGTGCTGAGCTGTGTGCCACTCTGTGCCCTGACCCACAGCCAAACAGTGGGTCCTGCCCCAGCCCCATCTCCACAGCCAGTCGAGAGGCAGCAGCGTGTGGGGCGAGCAGCCTCAGCTCCGGGTCTGGAACTGGGAACATCCTGCAGAGCCAGCAGGGAGAGTCAATGAGGGCTTGTGGCTTGCTGGGCACAGCTCTTCATGGGTGATAGTCCCAAGTGCCAGCCCCCAGTGTACCCCACCACCTAGATGCAGCCACAGGCTCCTACACCCCTCATTCAGGCAGTGTCAAAGCCTGGGGCTGCTCTCCGCCACTAACAACAGAAGGGAACAGGAACTAACAACAGATTGGGGTATTGCAGGCTCTGAGACAGTGGCCTTCTGCCTGCAGGTTGGCAAGGTGATTCTCGGTCCTTAGGTCCCGCTGCCACCCTTACATGGGGGTATCGTGGAAGTCTTCCGACCCTTTGGACAAAGCATATGCAAAGCCTGTTATGGAGCTGTGGAATTCAGTCCAATCCTGTTGAAATTGGGTCAGCCTTTGTTAATGTCACTTTTTAACATCTATGGAAGGTAGCAATGAGGAAAATACTCAGTGCAATACAAACCATAGGGGTGGAAATAGAGACTCTGAGTCGTTCTGACAGCGTGGAAGGGGTCTGAGCTGAGCAAAGGTATAACTCAAGGTGTCGTGGTGTCACCAGCTCGAGAAGACTTGATGGAGAAGCCCTTGAAGGAGCTACTTGCTGGAGCACTCACTCAGCATTCAACCTTAAAGAAAGTCAAACAACTTCTCATGGGTGTCATCAGCATTTCCCTGAAGAAAACAGCTCTCATTTGTCTTTCCCTTTGGAAGTGGGCTGTAAATCCAACTGCTTTCCATCATGATGGAGATGCTTTTTAAAACCCATGTGTGAAGTGCAGCCGTTTATGGAGAAGTACTGAGTGCTGGGAATGCTTTCTCAGCCAAGACCTATCACCCACAGCTCGCCTGGCTGGGGAGGGAGTCTGGAGCAAGCATTGCCAACCCGGACAGACAACCAGAGCATCACATCTCCTGTCCTGTTCCTAGCTTGGGCCACCTCCGGCCGAGGTGGAGCAGCATGGGGGGAAGGATGAAGCTGCAGAAGAGAAAGTTCCTGATGCTCGTTCAAATGTGCCTGAAGCTCCGAAGCTCCGGGGTTTCTGTTTCTCAAACTGGTGGGTGGCTCATTCTCATTCTGGATATGCATTTTATTCACATACACAACTAATCCCATTTGGAATCCTGTTAAGTTCTTGTTCTTGGTATCCTGTGGCAATAAGTTCCAGAAGCTAATTGTGCTGGTGTTGAGCTCCCTTGATCCTCTTTGCTCATGCTTGCTGTAAATTATAAGTGTTGCTCTGAGAAGATGGGCTCATATTATTTCTTTTTGTGAGCTAATCTGTGGGTTTCATCCCATTTGTTCTTGACTTGCAATTCCGGCTTTGGGATGTGCAAATCGGTTCCAGTGCAAGGCTGGTCACGGTGATGTGCAGCCTGCTGCGGGTTGGGCTCAGAGAATCCCAGCCTGGTTTGGGTTGGAAGGGACCTTAAAGCTCATCCAGGTCCAACCCCTGCCATGGGCAGGGACACCTTCCACTGGAGCAGCTTGCTCCAAGCCCCTGTGTCCAACCTGGCCTTGAACACTGACACGGATGGGGCAGCCACAGCTTCTCTGGGCACCCTGTGCCAGCGCCTCAGCACCCTCACAGGGAAGAAACCCTGGAAGAACAAGCAATTCCGTGTGTTCATTACTCAGCTTCACGTACTGCTTAATAACTAAACAGTAATTAGCTCTGCAGCTTTGCTATTACGCTTGTAACAGCCCCCATTAAAGTTATGGGGGTTGTTGGCATTAATAGCTTATGGAGCAACTAGTGAGCAAGAGTTATCACCGCCTTTCTTACAGCTTGAGCTTCACAAACCTTTGCTGCCAAACACCAGCATCTCTGACAGAGGCTTTGTGACAGTGCCCGTGTGTGACCCCGGTGACAGAGCCCTTGTCCCCAGTGTCTGCTGGGCTGGAGATGCGCTTTATCTTGGTTGGGGGCCATCTTCCAGCAGGGATCAGACCTATTCCACCCCTAAGGTGAAAGGAACCCTGTGTTTAGGTTCAGGGACTATTGGCTCAAAGGGGAAAAGCTATTGGTGAGAGTATATTTTGTGTCCTGACGTGTTTATGTGCTTTGTCAAGCTTTTGTTGAGGACCTGGCTCTGTGTTTGCTGGTTCCTGGCTGCTTGCAATGCAAGGAGCTGTTTGTTTGGGGGGTTGTGTTTTTCTTACACCTAGGCAGTGTTTTCATTCCAGTGGCATCTATCTATCGATACATACACACAAACTCAACCCAAGCAAGTCTTTACGTTAACATGCTCTAAATCACTTCTGTTCGGTGGGGGGAAAACCAAGGAGTAACGATGCTCGTCAGCCCTACAGGGAGGAAGAAGGGAAAACTACAACCAGCTTGCGGACGGGATCCGTGTTTCCTACAGCAAGGGCCAGCACCGAGGCCAGTTCACTCCGTTTCAAAGTAGAACCTTCAGCGTTTGATAGTCCAGCCGGTCCCGAACACGGGGCTCCGGGGTTTATTACAGCTCCTTCATTAGCTCAATGCCCTTTTCACGTTGGAGGCCTTGACGCCATTGCCCTCTGCCGGAGAGTGGGAAATCTCTGCCACCGCGTGGCACAGCCCTTCTGCTTCCAGCATCTTGGAAGAGATCCCTGCCGAGGAGGCTGGTTCCAAGTATGCCAAACCCCTTTGGGTTAGGAGTGTCTTAACCCCCAGATCGCTTGGGTCTGAGCTGGGGATTTGTGTCTTTTGCCTAAAAAAAGGAAGTATCCTTTCAGTTACATCCTCTTTCACTTCGTTCCTCCTCCTGCTTTTCCCTGCAGAGGAGACAGCAGAAACCTCGCATGGACGATCTGAACAAAGGCAGGGTTGGGTTTGAAGGTATGCGCTGGGAAGAGGTGAGTTGTATGTGCTGGGGCAGGGGTAGAGTGAATACCTTGAGGAGGAGCATCGTTCTTCCCATTCTTGGCAACCCTCCCTTGTGCCAGAAGCAGCAGCAAGAAGCATCCTTTAGTTGGGCACCAAGGGATTTTGGGGCTGCAGGGCGAGCCCTCATTGTCGGGCTCTGAAGCTGTGCCTTCTGCCACCAGCAGTGTACAACCATGGATTTCCTGGCTGATGCTGTGCGCAGCAGCAAAGGGATTTCACCCTTTGACACGTGCTGGTGAGGTGGGAGTGTGGCTTTGGAACGCTGGGAACTGGCCTCACCCTGTGTGGGGAGGGAGCACGCTTGAAATACTTTGGATGCAGGTTTGCTACTGCTCGCAGCAGCCCCAGGGGACTTCTTCCCATGTCCTTCAGTCAGGCTCCTCGGGGTCACCCAGACACTGGGATCACGGCAGGAATTAACAGGGAGCAAACGGCTTTGCTGCAGAGCAGTGGATCCCGCACGCAGAAGTGTGGCTCAGGCGCTGGCCACGGAATCATAGGAGCAGCCAGGATGTAAAAGAGCTTTAAGATCAAATCCAACCATTCCCTTGTTCCTTGGGAGCAGCGTCCAACCCCCTCCTGGCTCCATCCTCCTGCCAGGCAGTTGTAGAGAGCACCAAGTTCCCTTCAACGTCTCTCTTGCGGTGAGGGGCCCAGACAGTCACCATCTGCTGTTGGGATCCCTACTGGAGCTGTGTCCCTTTGGGCATGTGGAGTGTGCTGTGTGTAGGGAAGGAACATCAGTAACAGTCGCTGCGTGTGGGTACCTCAGTCACCTCTGCAGCCCGTGGTTTGGTGGTGCAAAGGGAGCTGAGAGCTCAGTCAGCCCCAGAAGGACATGGAGAGGAAGAGTTCCATCCTAGGAAGCCCCAGCTCAGCCTGTCCTGTGCGAGGCTGCTGGCTTGGCAGGAGGCAGGGAAAAGGCATCTTTAAGGTACCAGCACTGTGTTGGGAGGAAGCTGCCCTTGACAAAGGGCCATTTGCTGCATGCCAGCCACTGTGGCAGCTTGCCAGAGCTCTGCATTGACTCTGAGCAGCTCTTTCAGCTTGTCGTTTCCTCTCAGCCCCTCTCAGTGCCTGAGGCCTTCCCTCGGTGCATTTGCAGCTAGCTAAGGTGGGCAGGCTGGTCAAAGCTGCCCCTTCCGCCTCTGCCCTGCAGGGATGCCCAAGGGACACGCTCTGGATGCATGGGAGGCACTGACTGCAAGTGCAGGGACAGCAAGGCTGAGGCCAGATGCTCTTCCCTGAGGGCACTGTGTGCTTTGGCAGCGTGGGGCCAGCGGGATGTCTCTGGCTCACAGAGCTGGATAGGGATGCAGCAGCAGGCTGGGATTGCTGGAATAACTCCTGTTCTTCCTCCCTGGCTGCTTTCTCCAGTCCTGACCATAAGCAGGGACAAATCCACGTTGCTGGGAGATGCTTCCTTGAAAGTGGCTGCACAGAGCAAATCCTTGAGCTGCTTCCCTGTTCTTCCCTGCAGGAAACCTATCTCTCCGTAGAACTGGGTGTGTATGGGGGCTTGTTGCTGCTGGAGACCCTTCCAGGGTATGTGAGGTGGATGGGGTCCCAGCTCCATAGGTGGTGCCTGGCACAGGTTTCTCTATGGGAGGTAGCAGGTTCCCCTTGTTTTCCCCAGTAAGTTAACCCGTCTGTGACTGAAGTGCTGACCTGCTTGTGTCCAGCAACTTGAATCCCACTCCAAAAGGACAAGCCATGGCTTCTTGGAGCCGTTTCACTTCAAGTCTTCCACTGGGCTCAGTGTCAGAGGCTGACTATAGTCAAGGCATGGCCAAGGAAAACCCACGTCTAGCCAAATCAGGGATTTGAGCCTGCATCTCTCCAGCACTCCCTTTCTCTGCAGCCCTTTTAGCAGCAGTTTAATGCCTTGCCCCACATGGGAGCAGTGGTACTAAAGTGGTACCCGTGTATGCAGAGTGTCCACCGTGTGTATCCCTAAGTGATGTACTTCGCTTGCCAAGACACTTGGATAAAACACAGTCTGCTTAAATGTTGTATGGGCTTATACTGAATCACCCTGAGCCATCGTGGCAGTTTAACATGCTCCAGTTGCAACACCCATGAGATGGAAGAAATGAGCCACTGGAAGCCTCAGCTGCCTCAGAGATGCCAATGGGATGGTCTGAGCTGAGAGGAAGACAGTGATGGGACACTGGTTCACTGGAGCTGTATTCCCAAGGGAGCAGGCACAGGCAGCCCAAGTGCTCTGCCTGGCCTAGGGAGAGGGTCTGGTGGGTCACAGAATCATTATGGTCTCTGCTTCCTCCCATGGTATGGGCCTGGCATGTGGTGATGTGAGGCTTGGCTGGCTGGGGGATGAAGGGCCCTCTTCCACTGGGCATGGTCAAGCACTGATGCAGCACTGAGCAGCTTTTGCTTGAGGAGGTGGATGTGAAGGGAAGCAAAGCCCTGAGCATGCTGGAGGGATGGAGCCCATTGCTGCTGCTCAGTGCCCAGCTTTGATTTGCTCTTCCTGAGGACTGTGAGCCCTGTGCAGCGCTCCATAGTGCTCTTCTCTGCCTACTCACCTTTGTGCTGTGTTGCAGGTTTCCTTCCACATGAGTCCCTGAGGTTCCTGCTGCCAGCTCCAGCACTGTGCTGCAGAAGTGCCCTCCTGGTGTCAGCAGCTGAGGCCCCTCCAAACCTGCTTCTGCAATGGGTGGGTTGTAAGCACTGGTAAGACCCACGAGTCGCGTTGCCTCTGCTGCTCTCTCCTTCTCGCGTTCTCTCTCTGTGTCCTTGTTCCTTCCTGCCCATTTATTTCTGTTCTCCATGTGCTCTGCTGTTCTGTCTCTGGGGTTCTCACTGTCAGGTAATGAGGAGCTGTGGGTCCAGTCAGTCTTGGAGATGCCGAAGAGACGAGACATCCTGGCTATCGTGCTGATAGTTCTGCCCTGGACACTACTAATCACCGTCTGGCACCAGAGCACCATTGCTCCACTGCTTGCAGTGCACAAGGGTGAGAGAACTCAAACCAGCCCGTGCCCAGTCTGTGCATCCCTCCCTCGTCCTCATCTCCTCCCTCATTTCATTTCTCCATGGCAGCCATGCTCATCTCAGCTCCCAGTCCATGCTCATGCAGAAGCCTCCCCACTTCTGCTGTAGGAACAGCCCAGTGCTCACAGGGGCTCTTCACACACATCAAACCCCAAGCCATAGGATGTGCTTCCTGCACTTGGAGAGCTCTCTGTGGCCTAAATCCTGAGTTCTGAAGGAAGATGCTTTTCTTTGTTCTTTTTGGATGATGGTCCATAGCAGAGGAATCCCTTCCTGCTGTCCCTGCACGCAAGTCAGTTGAGCAGGAAAGCTGCAGAAGCAAGAGAGCAAAGGAAACAAAGCTGCCACTTGAGACAGCTCTGGGAGATGGGAGGCAAAGAGCATCTCTAAGTGTCCTCAGCAAAGCAGCCAACTGCTGCTCCTGCACTTGAAGAAGGCAAGAGCCAGCATCCCACCTGAGTGTCTGTGCAGTTCCAACGCTATGAGAGCATCGGCTCCCACACTACCTGTCACACCAAGCATTAAACAGAGCCCTGGCCCAAATCAGCTTGATGCAGGAAGTTCTGAGGGATACCCTCTGGCCAGAAGGTCCTGATTTTTATCCTGTTCTTGGCACAGCAGCAGTATCCATAGGATGTGAGAGCTCTTGCAGGCTTCATTCTTGGCTCTGCCCTTCTGCTGCAGGTTGGTATGGGGAGGCTTGTGTGAGGGGAAGAAAGCCACTTCATTTCCCCTCTCTGGTCCCTTTCTATGGAGGATTCTTTCCCCTTTTCAATGTCATGTTTGCACCCATCCTCCAAGGATGCTTCTTCTTTGGCTGAACACTTGGAATTGGCAGTTCGGAGTCTGCTGATGTGCTTCGCCTTACACCAGTAAGTGCAGGCGCCTCATCCTTGTCCATCCCCACCAGACATACATCTCTCTCCATCAGCGCCATGGAGTAGGAGACCCTCATCCAGTTCAGGGGTGCTATCAAAGTCTGTGATGCTGGACGAGTAGCATGCTGTGACCCTGCTGGGTCACATCTGACGTCTGGTCTGTTCTTTCTCATCTGGTGGTCGCTCAGTTTGCAAACCCTACGGCTCCAAGCAGGATGTGTCCACTAGCGAGCGGCTGCCTCAGACACTGAATGGAGGTGCCCCTTCACCTCCGCCATTCCCTGACTGTAGACTGTGGTGCTCCTGCTGCTCTGCAGTGGTTCGGAAGTGTGGGAGTCACACCCTGGGAAAGCAACAGGGGCAGGGCCTTTTCTCCCCTTTAGCTGAATAGGAAGGATTCTGTTTGCGAGGAATAGTTTGGATCATTGTATCCTACGTGCATGCTGTTTCTTGTTCGCTCTGCTTTGCTGAATGTGATGCTCAGAGCCTGGGAGGGCCTTCCTGAGGAGAGGTTCCAGGTGAGAGTCTCTGCAGGACAAGAGACTTACTTACAGGCTTTGATTCCCCCCTCCATCTCTGGGTTTGGAGTGTGTCTTTCCCTGCTCCCCCATGCCCCATCCCAGGCCTGTCAGTGCTGCGGAGTGTCCCAGGGCGATGCTGCTAGGAGATCTTCACTGCCTTGGCATTACCACCGCTTAGCTCCCTGCCTCCCGATGCAGGTGTCTCCGCGTCCTGTCCCACTGAACATGGTGCCCAGAGCACTGGAGCTCTTTGGGAATGACACATCATCCATCCCCGTTGCTGTTTTCTTTATCTAGGTCTAACTGCTATACAAAAGCCTGTCTCTTCTGTAGCTTCACCTGGAAAGGTTGGACCGGCTGATCCTTGAGGTCACTTCCAGCCTGGTACTCTCTGATTCTGGGTGCTTGTGGAAGTTGCTCTGAGCACTCAGGCGTTGCTTGGTGCTGCTTTTCTATCAGCAGAACCCTCTTTCCTCCTGTGTGTTTGTCCCTGATGCCTTTATTTATTTGTGTATTTATGGAAGCCTCCATCGGAGCTTGTTTCCTGTCCTCTGCACCCAGGAGCGTGACCTGCTATTAGCAACCAGCCTGCGGGCTCAGCTGGGGGGTGCTGGAGGACTGAGTCCATGCAGCTCTTTCTTCTCTCTCATACCCTTGCTCAGATGATGGTGGTGACTCCCAGCGTGATCTCGCTGCAGGCTTGGACTCCAAGGAATACTGCCTGTCGGAGCGGGACATAGTGGAGGTGGTGAGGACAGAGTACGTTTACACGCGCCCACCCCCGTGGTCAGACACCCTTCCCACCATCCACGTCATCACCCCCACCTACAGCCGGCCCGTGCAGAAGGCAGAACTGACCCGCCTGGCCAACACCCTCCTGCATGTCCCCAACCTGCACTGGATCCTGGTGGAGGATTCCCAGCGCCGCACGCCCCTCATCACCCGCCTGCTGCGGGACACGGGGCTCAACTACACCCACCTCAACGTGGAGACCCCGCGCAACTACAAGCTGCGGGGGGACATGCGGGACCCCCGCATCCCCCGCGGGACCATGCAGAGGAACCTTGCCCTGAGGTGGCTGAGGGAGACCTTCAACAAGAACAGCAGCCAGCCTGGCATTGTGTACTTCGCCGATGATGACAACACCTACAGCCTGGAGCTCTTTGAGGAGGTAAGACCCCGCTGGGCTCAGCTGCAGCTTGGGACGTGGCGGGTGAAGGATGCTGTGTACTGAGCCGAGGGGGATGCTGTGTGCATCCTCTCCTGAGCTCTTGGAGCGCAGTCATCCTATGTGAAGTGATGGGAGCCCTAGCGGCATCAAATCAGGTAGGTTCTACTGTAAAGAAAGCTGAGGAGCTGCCTTCCCCTGTGGGGAGTATTGGAGGAGTGGAACATCACAACATACATGTCCACCCTCCTTGCGTGCACCACCCTGGAGCAGATTTCCAGCTGGTTCCTGAGCGGATGATATCCACTTCTCCACCATCCCTCTGTATTGCGCTTGGCTGCCTGTGAATTGGTGTTTGTTCTTGTTTGAGGAGTTCCTGGGGTTTCTCCTCCCTGCTTGCTGTTTGCTTATGCTTGCTCTCATCCCACAGTGCCCACTGGTTGAATCCTGGAGCTGTCAGGAGCCTGGTGCCTGCGCTGCACTGAAAGGCAGCAGTGCCCTTTCAGAGCTGTGCCTGCATGGTGTCATGCAGGCCATCTTCTCCAATGGCCTTGCTGCACACACGAGGAGCATGGGGCTGTGCTTGGTCCTTCTCCCAGAGGTGGAGCCTTTCACACCGCCTTGGAGAGGGGCTGCTCCAGGAGATCGGGGGACTGCATCCTTCCCCACCAGCTGCCAGCTTTCATAGCAGGGATCTCCTATTTATTTGCTCCACACGCCTCCTTTCCCTCCCCTGATGGCTTTCACTTTAGCTTCAGTAGCCACAGGAATATACAGCTTTTAAAGCTGAAAGCAAATCCAGATGAATGCCTTTCCTCCACAGCCCCCTTTGAGCCTGGTTCTGGCAGCATCTCGAGACAGACACCATACATGAATGAAGCAGAAAGGGTTCCTTCAGTCAACTGTGGGCTTTGCTTGCAGAGGTTTCTCTCTGATATGGAGCTGCTGAAACATGCTCTGAAATGCAGAAGACACACACTATTGTTCCCTGTGGGCTGGGGCTGCTCTTAGCATGTGTATAATGCAGAAGGGCAAGTGCCAGAGCTCCTCTGGTCTTGTTTGCTGCAATTAGCAGTGATGCGATCAGCTCTGGGAGATCCCTGCTCTGAGAGACTGGGCTGAGAGCAGGCTGGAGGCTGAGCCTGCCAGCAGAGAGGGTGAGTGGGCAGCCTGGCATTCGGAGCATCTGCCTTTGCGAGTGCAGGCACCTCGAGTGGCCCCTCGTGGCTCCTGTCTGTGCCTGTTGACTCTGCAGGGAGGGGAGGCATCCAGCATCATGCCACTGCGGGTAGGAGCAGGTACAAAGCATCATCCTGCGTGCTGGGAGCTTCTGGAAGGGCTCAACGGGCCCTGAGGTGTGGGCTGCAGCTGCAGTGCCTCACTCTAGAGATGCTTTGAGTCTTGCTGTGCCTCACAGGCTGAGACTGCAGCTCAGGCTCCTTAGCTTTCCCCCTGCTTCCTAGATATGCCATTCCTGCATTCCCAGGTGGCTCTTCCCTCCTGCGTGTCCTGATCTCCAGTGCTGTCTGTGCGGGGGACTGATGTCTCACAGCTCTAAAGGCCTTTGGACAAAACCCCACTCTTCAGTCTCAGTTATGTTTATTATTGGCAGCTTTGGGGTTAGTGCTGAGCTCATGCCCCGGTTGGACGGGGCTTGGAGCAACCTGCTCTGGTGGAAGGTGGCCCTGCCTGTGGGTTGGAACTGGATGAGCTTTAAGCCAACCCAACCCGTTCCGTGGTTCTATGCTTGTTTCAGTGGCTGCCCATTCCTATCGTGCCACTTTCCAAAGCACTTTGCTTCCGCAGCCCCCCGTGCTCATCCTCGTACCGGTGAGCGTCGAGCGCTGCAGCTTGGGAACGCAGCCCAGGTTCTTGGCTCTCGAGCTGGTGCTGAGCAGGATGCGGGCTCCCTGCCGGGTGCTGGCAGCCCCTGCAGCCTGCCCCTCTGTGCCCCTGCAGATGCGCAGCACCAGGAAGGTGTCGGTGTGGCCGGTGGCCTTTGTCGGAGGGCTGCGCTACGAGTCCCCCCGGGTGAACGCCGCGGGCAAGGTCTACGGCTGGAAGACGGTGTTCGACCCGCACCGCCCCTTCGCTATAGACATGGCAGGCTTTGCTGTGAACCTCAGGCTCATCCTCCACAGACCTCAGGCGTACTTCAAGCTGCGAGGAGTCAAGGGGGGCTACCAGGAGAGCAGCCTGCTCCGGGAGCTCGTCACCCTCGGCGACCTGGAGCCGAAAGCTGCCAACTGCACTAAGGTATGGTCCGCTCCTCACCCGTGGGGCAGAGCCTCGTCAGCCCCATCGTGCCGTCGCTTGGCTCCTCTTTTCATGTAGGTTGGTGACCAGCGCTTGCGCTGTGCTGGGGAGGCTTCACACGCAGCAGCAGCGCTCGAGCTGGTGACTCGAATGAGAGGCATGGAGGGTTCTTTTGGCCTTGCCTGGACCTGGTTAGTGACCAGCACTGCTCTGCAATGCCGTCCCCTGTAAAGCTGTCATTTGGACGTGGAGCTCCCTGCTGCAGCTGCAATAGCTCGAATCGGGCTGCTGTAACCTTTTCTATTCGCACGGTCTGGTGTGTTCTGTCTGTAACACCCATCACAAGGCACAAAGCACAGCTGAAGATTAGTTCGAGCTCATTTAATTGCAGTGGCCTCGATTCTCTTGACACACAAGGAAAGCATGAGTTATGGGGAGAAGTGAGCTGTGTTTGTTAACACAGTGGGTGTGCTCTGGGAGAAGAGGATCCCCACAATGCTGAAGAGAGCCTTAGAGATGCAGGAATTTGGGTTAGCCCAAGCTGGGAGGAAGCTAAGCTGTCATTGCAGCTTGGTCTCTTTTCCTTCATGTTGTATGGTCCCCATCCCAAACAAGAACCACTGCAACCCCTCCTGTGTGCTTGGAACCCTGTGGCCCTCTCCCACTGTAGGCCTACTCGCCTGTTGGCAGCTGGTCTCTATTGCCCCTGTTGGTGCCATTTAAGCCCTGCGGCGGAGGTGATGGCTTGTGTCAGAGGCAAATTTGGTCCAACAGCTTCTTGGGGTGCTCTCGTTTAACCAAAGGCTTTGCAAAGGGCTTTGTTCATCCTTCAGAAGCAGAATGTGCCCTCGTTTCCTCAGGAAGAGCAGGGCCTGGGTATGCAATTGCACAGCCTTGGATTAACTGAGCAGAGCATTGTCATAGCAACAAGAGGAAACCCCCGCAAGGCAGCAAACATCAGTGAGAGCAGGTGAAGGGAAGCAGGAAGCTGTAACTGAAGGGATGAAGCTGCTCCCAGCAATCCAGGTTCTGGGAGCAAAGCAATGAGTGTAATGGAGTCTGGTGACGGGAGCGTGGTTTAAACAGCTTCCATGCAGCAGAACAGCACAGCTGCCAGAGACTGCTTACCCCTAACCCCCCTCCAGGGATGCCAGACCTCCTCCTCAATTTGTATGTATTCCAGTTCTCATCCACAGATGGTGACCCCTAAACAGTCTTCCAGTGCCTAAAGGGGCTACAGGAAGCCTGGAGAGGGACTTCAATCCAAACCGTCTCACGAGTCTATATTGCATTTTGCTGCTAAGACTTAGGGAAGCTTTAGCGGAAGCTTCAGTTCTGGTTTAAGTAGGAGAGGGGCTTTAAGCAACATATTGTACGTGGTACAGATAGCGGCAGTGTGAGGCCAGCACACCAAGGAGATGAGGTGATCTGGCCAACAGATGCTTGCTGGGTTCTGAAAGGACCCTGTGCATGTGGAAGGTGGGGAGTGTTCTGCACCTGCCTCCTGCATCTGGGGCTTCCCTCCGCTGATGGGTGATGGAGATGCACTGAAAAACTCTTTTTCCTGTTTCCACACAGGCCAAGGATGTAGTAAGGATAAGCAACAACCTGAGTTAGGAACGGGCTCTGGGGGGAACACTGCTGTGGCTCTGCTTATGAGGGAGCTGCCGCACATCGCTGCCGAGGCTGATGAGCCTCCGGAGGAAGGGGGTTGCTAACGCCGTGGAAGGAGCAGGTTAATGTCCCAAGACAGCACACTGTAAAACGGGCTGTCTCTGTGCACTCTGCAGAGCAGCAGGGCTGCCCAAATGAAGCCTTGTGCCAACCTCCTCTCCGCTCTGAATGCGCCATTAGGGCCCAGGGTAGGCAATGAAATTGCACCGCTGATCGAACGTGCAGGAAGAGTTGTTAGTGCAGGCAATGACGTCTGTTGCTTCTTCAGATCCTGGTCTGGCACACAAGGACAGAGAAGCCTGTGCTGGTGAATGAGGGGAAGAAAGGATTCACAGATCCCAACGTGGAAATCTGACTGCGTGGCTGAACGGAGACCCACGGGGGAGGTAAGAGCTCTGGGACTGGGACAGTCAAGGGAGGAGAGCACCAGGCAGTGACTCTTTTAAATGTGATTCTTCCATCCCATTTTTCACATTCTGACTTTCCCCTTCTGCAGAGCGTCCTGAGACAAGTAGAGAGGCTCTATTTTATCTCAAAGACAAGCTGCTGAAGGGGAGAGACCGGGCGAGAGGCTGGGGGAAGGAGAGAAAACCAGGGGAGGGGAGCTGAGGCACAAGTTACTTGGTTAAACAACCAGACCTTTGCCCAAACAACAGGGTTGCCTTACGAACTGTACCACCAGAGCCAAAGCACGAGGGTGCAGGATGTGCGCTTAGCCTGCAATTGGTTTGCTGAAGGATGGACTATTCGCTCCTAGCTACATGCAGACCATGTTGCTGCACTTCATGATTATGGGGAAAAACAAATGCACAGCTCCCTTTCACTGGAGGGTACAAGCAGGCCTGAGGGGAGAGGAAGCTGCTGCTTGTTCTCTGGAATCCAGGGAAGTAAGGGCAGCAAAGGGAAGGGGTCCATGTGCTCGGCAGCAAAGGGAAGGGGTCCATGCGCTCAGCAGCAAAGGGAAGGGGTCCATGTGCTCAGCAGCAAAGGGAAGGGGTCCATGTGCTCAGCAGCAAAGGGAAGGGGTCCATGTGCTCAGCAGCAAAGGGAAGGGGTCCATGTGCTCGGCAGCAAAGGGAAGGGGTCCATGTGCTCAGCAGCAAAGGGAAGGGGTCCATGTGCTCAGCAGCAAAGGGAAGGGGTCCATGTGCTCAGCAGCAAAGGGAAGGGGTCCATGTGCTCAGCAGCAAAGGGAAGGGGTCCATGTGCTCGGCAGCAGTGTGTTTTCAGCAGCAGCGAGCTCCCTGACAGCCCATGCCCTCAGGCTGGGTGGCTGGAGCCCTGCCTGCTGCAGTGGCCTGCTTTGGCAGCCCATTGGCAGGCCAGCAGAGGAAAGCCTGCGCTGCACATCAGCTGCACTATATATAGCAGCTTTGCAGAGAGGCCACGGCTCTTCGGTGCTGTCACAACCGCTTGTCACCACCACCCAGTTGCCTAGCAGCAGTACTCCGGATCCATCCGAGATGGGGTTTGGGCTAGTTCCAATGGGTGGCAGCTGACTGCAGCGAGGCAGGAGGGTGATATACATGCTACTTGTGTCTCTGTTGCAGAGCTCTTCATGCACAGCCTGCAAAGTTCCTCTCCACAGCATCCAAGCAGCCAGACGTGCAGTACCCAGGACCTCTGCTGACTTCCAGGAGTTCTTAGTGTACTGCAAACGAGCACCACTGCATCCATAAACTGCCCAGGTTCCCCTGCCCTTCCTCCTGGACTCTGAGCACAGCCAGACACTGGAGGTGGAGAAAAAGCACAGAAAACAGAGGACTGCCATCATCTTTGGTACCGGAGCAGCTGCCTTGCGAGAGGAGATGCTCGGTTTGGGAGCAGCGGATGCAGGGCAGGATGCATGGAGGACGTGGCACCGCTGGGATGGTGGGTTAGACTGAAGGGGCTTGTTTCACAGGACCTGAAGGCGAGGGGGAGGATGGCCACAGGAGCGTGCTGGCCCCTGGTGACTTGTTTCTGAGACATACGTACCTTGTGGCTGCGTGTGCCTGAGAGCTCTCTGCTCATGGAGGGGACAGCGGCCTTCTGAGATGGCACCTTAGCCCTTCGTTTTAAACCTGCTTTAATCAGTGTTTATTACGCTGCACAAGACAGGAAGGGTCTGGGGGAGGGTGAAAAGCAAGGCAGGTTAGAACGGGCCCAGCAAGTGTCTCTGTTCTCTTCGTATTCCCTCTCCTTTCCCTTCATTAGTTTCATGGTTTGGAAGGCACTGACATACCTCTGTGTTCATAGAAGGGTTTGTGTTGGAAGGGCCCTTAAAGCTCATCATGGGCAGGGACACCTTCCACTGGAGCATGTCGCTCCAAGCCCCTGTGTCCAACCTGGCCTTGAACACTGCCAGGGATGGGGCAGCCACAGCTTCTTTGGGCACCCTGTGCCAGCACCTCAGCACCCTCATTGTTAAACATATTCTTCCTTTTATCTAGTCTAAATCTCCCCTCTTTTATTTTACACCATTCCCCTGTCCTGTCCCCACATCCCTTGTCCAAAGCCCCTCTCCAGGTTCCCTGCAGCCCCTTTAGGCACTGGAGCTGCTCTAAGGTCTCCCCTTCAGGAGACCTTCTCCATCTGCCCCAGCCCAGCTCTCTCAGCCTGGCTCCAGAGCAGAGCTGCTCCAACCCTCGCAGCATCTCCGTGGCCTCCTCTGGCCTCGCTCCAACAGCTCCACATCCCTCTTGTGCTGTTGCCCCAGAGCTGGATCAGGACTGCAGGGGGGGTCTCCCCAGAGCACAGCAGAAGGGGAGAACCCCCTCCATGACATGCTGCTCACGCTCCAGCATTGTTCCTGGATGGATTTATGGTTACAGCATGTGGTTCTCTGTTCATCCATGCTAAAGCAATTGGGCGGGGGTTTTAAGGAGAGTGTTGTGGCCATACACTATAATCCCTGATCCAGCCTCAAATCCTGGTTCACGTGAGCGTTGGGTGTGGGATTCTCTGGAGGCTGCTCTTCCCTAAAGCCTAACTTCCACCCTTAAAAAATAAGGTTAACTGCTTAAACCAAGAGATCTAATGATAAAGGCTGATTTTAGTGCAGCCCTTTGTTCAGAGCCAGGCCATGCTACTGCAGAGCTGCTGGAGCAGTTCCAGAGGGAACTTGTGATGGATAGAGCAGCACCCTTGTGAAGGGATCCTGTGCTTAGTGCTCTTCAGCACCTGGCTCAAGGGAGGTTGATAAACTGCCTCTGTAAAGCATGAGTCACCTCTAGTCTGTTCTGAACATCAAAGGACCCAAGGTAGCACTGATGGAAGCGTGGTCTCTGATGAAACTGTGTTTCGCTCCTCAGTGAGACACAGGACTGAGCAATGCAGAAGAGGAACCTGGGTGCTACTACCTTGGTTGGCTCTGAGATTGACACACTTGCTGAGGGACACATTGAGGTACACCACCTCCCTTCTCCCCATCAACGCCACCCAGAACCTACCTCCCCCTTCATGTTGTATTTAAACCTTTGATCAACCCTTCCCACCATTGTCCCAATTCCTTCATAAAGGTCTGAAGCACAATTTTACCTTTGAATTGAGGGGAAAACTAACCTTGGAGATGTGTACTTCCTCAGATCTCAAACAGTCTATCTTGGGGAAGTTATTTTCTCCCACTGTGTATCCAGCCCTTGGAAGAGTGGCATTCCCCAGCTCCCAGTCCCAAAGCCTTACAGAAATACTCCTTTAGGTGCACTGGCTGCAGAGCTACTTGGCTAGAGAGCTGCTGGCTGCTCTATGGGAATGGGGGGTGTCCCATTAAAGCAGTAGCAGATTGACTGTTATTGGATGAGCCCTCCAAGTTCACTTCAGCCTGCAAAGCCTAGAGTGCAAAGAGACACTAGGAAAAGGACTACAACAAGTTTTCATGCCATTGGAACCGTTTTCAAGCGCTGTGTCCTCTCCCAGCTGCATGTTTGGTTTCACTCATCTCAATTCCAGCCCCTGCTTAGTTGCAACCTTCCCTCCTTGGAAGGGAATGGCTTCCAGAGGTAGGGAAAGGCTCAAGTCCTGAACACAACCATACATGCTCCACTGTCCTCCAAGCCGGTCCCATCAGCCTGGGCCCTTCCAACGCGCAGAGAGGCCAGCAGTGGTCCTGGGGAGCAGAGCTGTGTGTTGGGTGAGAGCAGGGGGGATGGAGGGTGTTCCAGCTGCACTGTCCTCAGTTTGAAACAAACTGTACTGACATTTGTTAATAAAACTATGGTTTCTAAGAGCCAGCATACCCTGACACTCCATCACCAGAGACCACGTCTGGTGCTTCTCTCATAGCCCGGTCCCCCTGGTTACTGGGATACAAAGCAGGGGCTGAGCGGCTTCTCGGGCACTCCCAGCTAGAATTTGGTCTAAAGAGGTGGCAGCTCCTCAGTGACTGCTGAGCTGGGCAGTTAAAACCAAGGTCACATTTCCCTACATCCTGGGGTTCTCTTTTGAGGGGCAAAAAGAACACAGGACGCAAGACCCCAAGCTTTCACAGCGGGTTTAACCAGGAAGAACAGATGTGCTCTCCCACTTGCAGCTGTGTCTGCAATCCTTTCCATCCTAACCCAAATCTGATCCCTGCTCCTTTTACAAGGGGGAATTCCACCTTCAGGTGCTTCCCAGCACAAGCAGGGTGGAGGGATGACTGAAGATTAACCGGTCCTTTCTCCTCCTTGCGACTTCTCGTTCCTGCCTGAAACACACACTGATGTGTCTGACAGAGGACAACACCCAGGTCACTTCTGCAAACCTGTTTTAATCCCTTTTGAGAGACACAAACCTCCAGAGTAAAACTCAGTGGAAAAAGAGCTTGAATTAAAGCCATTTGACGACAACTTGGCTTCCAACAAGTGAACGGCCTCTTTGCAGAGCGAGTTGCTGAGTTCTGCCCGGTTCTCCACACCTGGTTCCTCCCATGGTCACCACCTATTTTCTCACTATCTAATGATAGAAACGAGGAGGCCAATAACAACACATCTTGAAAGTCACTGGAGAGCTGAGCTCAGCTTTCAGTTCAGGTGGTTTCAGTTCTTTCTCTCTCCTTCTCCGGCCTCTAGCACTTTTACTCTCCCACATTCAAACTGCCCACAGCATCATGCGCGGCCATCCAAGCTGTGAGTCCTCAGTAGTCCAGGGAGATGAGCTTCCACATCCATATACGAAACAACAGACCCACCTTCAGGGCCCATTCTCTCTTCTGAACTTACTGCCAGAGAGTAAATCCTTTACCTGGGTCTAGTGGGATTTAACATGCCCAAGTGCCTGGACCATCACGTCCCAGCCATGCAACCAGGAATGTTCAAGGTGAACCAAACATGGGAAAGAAGCTCTCATCAGTCCACATACTGGGTCCTTCCTAAGTAAGGAATGTCCACCGACTGTATTATCCTCCCTGCAGTGCGCTCCTCGAAAATGACAATCTGCAGAAGAAAGGGACACATGAACATTCCTCACACAAAGTTACTGTCAGCATTTTGAGGAGGAGAAGGCACATGCTCCCAGTAGGGAAAGGCAGCAGCATTTAGAGAGCTCTGAAGAGGGACTGCATTCATCTTCAGCACCACACGATGCTGAAAATCAACCAAATCGGGTTCGTCTTCATTTGGAACTTGGTGGCTTTGAAGTTGAGCTGCCATCCCCATCATGTCTTACTGGCTGTCAGAGCCAGAATCAGCCCGAGAGCAGCACCTTCCCTCATCTCCCAGACCTCCTCCCTCTGTGCTGCCCTGGTTTGCAGCTGGACACAGGTAATCAATACACGATCCACGTGCAGCTCTTTGGGACCTGACTCGGAGCAGGATCTTGCATCAAACAAGCAAAGGGAAACCTCTCACCTCATTGCTCCCTTTCCGCAACCAGGGGCCGGGAAGGTAGAGTGTTTCCTGAGGGCCGATCTTCCAGTAGCGGCCCAGGTTCTGCCCGTTGACAAACACAACTCCTTTTTCCCAGCCCTAGAACCAAGAGAACCCATGGTTGCTGAGGCAGGTGTACTGCCTGCCTGCCATTCCCACTGGGAATTCAGTCTGCTTCACACTCGCATTCTTCCAGGCCACTTCCCACAGGTTCTCTGCTTGCTCTCCCTCAAGCCAGGAACATTTACGCCCCATTGAACAGGAGCTATCCTTAATGTACTAATGCAAAGGATAAAGCTTCCAAAGAGTCATGCTTGCACGGGAAAACCTCATCCTTTTGACAGACACATCTTGATTTCCTCCCCCGCACAGAACATCTCCCCTCACCTATTTCCCAGGTGACGGAAATGCTGCATTGACAGCCAAGCATAACTGGGAAAGGGAGCACTACAACAATGATTGGCGTCAACCCTGACTTGAAGGGAATGAAATCAGAGAAGGAAGTCGAATGATATCCTAAGTTCCCTGCAAGAGCAGCAGGAAGCCACAGAAGGAAGATGTGAATGCTAACTCTCATGCCGTGGCTACAAAGAAGTGCCTCTTGCCATGGAGGAGGCAGGGATAAAACCAGTGCCTCCTTTCTTCATTGTGCTCTGCAAGTAGAGAATAGCAAGAAGAAAAGGCTCTCAATAGAGCAGCAGCTCTGCAGGCTCAGCCTTGCACGTGTCCTCCCATCAGGACCACTACAGACTAACCGGAGCCCAGACTAACCAGCTTCCAAACCTCCTGAACCCGAAAAGACAAGGGACTTGCCTGTAGCTTCAGGAACGTGTCCTGCGGCTGATGCTCTATCCACAGCCTTCCACGGAAAAAAGCGGGACCAACAAAGTAATCCGGGACCGCGCTCCAGCCAGTCACATGCTGCAAGCTGGAAGAGAAGGAGCAAACACAGCACGGAGTTGTTACAGCATGCCTGCAGTGTCAAGCAGTTGCTTGCTAGGGGAAGCGCTTCATGCTGCAAAGGGAGGAAGTGGTCATCTGCAGATAGTCAAGGAAAGAGCCAAGCTGATCTCTCCCCTCCACGTAAGGTTAGGTGCGCTGGAGTCTGTCATCCTGTGCTTGCCGCATCACCAACAGCCCAACTCCTGGTACAAAGAGAAGGCTCCATGGGGCTATCACCATCTCTACTGTGCTGAAGTGCCCATCCTCCTTCAGATACCATAGTGCAAGTTGAAATGCACGTGGCTGGCATGTGCTAAAGGAAAACCTGCAGAATGACAGGATTCAAACCGCACATCCCTGCCCATGTTCCAGGTGAGGAACACAGACACATCCATGTGGATTTGCAGTAACTGGGGGCTATCTGGTACCGTTTCTTACCTGTGGCAACGGTTTGGGAGCAGGGGACAAACAGAAGAGGAAAGGAGTGTGGGAGTCCCACGTGTTCCTCCTGACCCTGAGGAAGTGCAGCTCTTGGAATCAGGGAAGTTACTGATCCAGCGCAGTGGAATAACTGGGGAGCAGCCAAGCTAAAAGCCTTTCACATCCTCCCACCCAGTGAAGTGGTTCTAAGCTGATGGTGTTTTGCTGCTCCTGGGCAGTTGCCAGTGCTGACTAACCTTGCTTTAGCCTGGGTATGGCAGTTCACTTGCAGTCCAAGCTTATGGGATTTACCCCACCAACACCCTTCCAGTAGCCCCCAGGCACCTCTTAGAAATGTCCAGATCCCTCTGAAAAGCCATTTCATGGCCTCTCTTCTCCTTCCTACACACACCACAGGAGCTGTGAGATCCCGGGGGATGCACACTGTGTTTCTTTCTGGTATGAACAAGCTGCAAACAGCCTCTCTGGATGGTGGCCAGAGTCCACAGGGCATCTGCTGCCTTAAACGCTTGCTAAGGTCTTCTCTGTAACAGAGGCTCCCTTGACTTCCCTCTGCTTGTTAACATACTATTAGTAGTAGAGTTAATCCATCTCTTGTGAGTTTGAATTACTCAATCATGTCGCTGATGTGATTCTCCAACAGGGAACCACAGAAACAACCAGGTTGGAAAAGACCTCTCAGATCATCAGCTCCAACCCTGGGTGTGTTGGGATCCATCCCTTTGGGGTAAGCCATGCTTTTACCTGCCTGGTCTAACCCTGCTGTGAAGGAAGCCTTTGAATCTTCCACAGTGAGAATACATTTCACCCCTAAATCATGGCATAGATAAAGCGGCACCTACTTTACCTTCTGCTGCCTGATACATGGAACTGCTATGGAGCAGATTTTGCCCTGTGGGTAAAAGTTGGTTTCAAATGAGGAAGGAAAGAGTTTTCAATGCCACAAACCTTTTCATGAAGGCAGGTTTCATCTCCAAGCTGTATATCTTGAAGTTCCTCAAGGGGGTATTATTCAAGAAGACATCACCAATTAAGCCTGCAAGAGCAATGGGGGTGATGAAGAGCTGAGGAACAGCTAAAGCGGAGAGCTCTTCCTATTTGAACATGAGGAACAGCAGGAGATGGAAAGCAGCCACATTCTGCAATGGAATTGGAGTCCATTCGGTCCCACTGCTCATCCAGACTGAGCAGGGAACATCACCGGACTTTGGCCTCTCCACTCTCTCCTTTGCTTCAACCCACCAAGCTATTAAACACCCCTGAAGCAGAAAGCACTATTGGCACGGGCAGCAGCCAGGGCTCTGGTGCATTGCTGGGTTGAGCTGACCAGCTATAGACGTGAAAGCAGTAAATGGGCTACTTCTCCAACAGGCACAGCGCAAGATGCCATGGGCTTGAACATCCAGTGCTTCTCATCCAGGACACCTTAAGAAGCCACTTACTGTTAGCCCTCCCTTCTTACATAAAGTTATCCTCTATGTAGCAGGCAAAGCTGGGTCCTAATCCAGCCTCCTACTTACAGGAGTGCTGTCGAGACTGTCACAGGGGCTTTGCGCACCTCTTCTGCAGTAAACTTGAGTACAGCCACGTGCCCAAGTCCATTAGTCTGTTCTGTGCAGGTTTTGCACATAATTCCCCACTAAAACGGGATCCTGGGGGTCCGACCTCGTGCGGCTCCACAGCTGTGTCAGACTTGAACATTTCAGTGCTCAGCAGAGTGCAGTTTGCTCCTCCTGGTATTGGGCGAGCTCTGAAGTGTTGTGATCCTCCAGTATCAAACCCCGTTCTACAGGGCTTATACTCAGAGCACCACGTAGGACAGAGGGAGACCAAAGAACTTAACTTACCTTTTCTCTGCTCATTCAGTGCCAGGCCGTAATTGACGCGACCACGGTTCTCTACCAAGAGTCTTAACTGCCTGAATCCCTGTAACAAGGACAAGGAAGAGCATCAGCTGGACCATTGCTCAGCATGTGCTGTATCAGCCCTAATGCCTGGCTAATAGAGGTCAGTGGAGATGTTGAATAGAGGCGAGGTGGCACCAATACCTTTGGCAGTCGCAATTTGTCTGTTGCAAGCTCTGGATCATGGGGCAGGACAGTATCTTCTACCTACTACAAGCAGTGGTGCCCCTGAGGAACTCTCAGCCTTTTCTTAAAAGCTGGTTTTTTCTGCTGTTAAAATCTGAAGCATCATTTTGGTATCACCCACAGAGCCAGAAATGGAGTCTGACATAGTACAGCTCATGTCATACACCTCTCCATCAAGTCATAAGAACAACTCCTATATCCAACCCACTTGCCTTCTCCTAGGAGCCACGCACAGCTCTGATGACAGGCTTCAATCAATGTACTGGTCTTATTGCCAACTTCTGCCAGGGTAAGATTACTCTCAGAGCAAAAAAGAGACATTCCCCCTCATTTTATTTAAGTCCTAAAATGTGCAAAAGCCCCCAAACCCCCTTAAAAGCTGCTTTGTGCTAAAGAATGTGAAGCCTACGTGGTACTTAATGTCTACAGCAGTTGTAGAACGTGCAGCAGGGACAACAAGGACTTAAATCTTCTCCATGGAGATGTATTCAAACCCCACTTCTCAAGCACAAACAGTCACTTGGCAGTGAAATCACCCCGTATTTCACTAGTGAAATAGTGTCTCATTGGGGTATAACAGCCATTCCCTGGGTCAGGCTACTGTTAAATGGATTTGGTGGGAGGTGCCTTCTGGAGAGCTATTCCTCTTTAGCAGTCTTGGTCCTGTTATCCACATCCTACTGCTGTGAGCAATCTCCAAGCAGTTACCTGTCCTTCTGGAAGGGAGAGCTCCACTATGTTGTAGTCCAGCTCACCAACATACATGGTGTTAACAAACACCTGCAGAGCAGAGCACAAGAGAGGAGAGCAACTTCCCATCAGTTATAGTTACAGCTGCATGAAGTTGTATGTGGGGAGGAAACTGCCTCTTCTTGCAAGTGGAACTCAGTGTCACTGATTGAGTTGAAGTGGGAGAGGAAAACCACAGCATCCCTCAGAACATTCAATATTCTGCTGTGTAAAGACAGAAGCTTCAGCAGACTGGAACCTCAACCTGATTCACAAGTGCTAAGGGTTGGGGCTTAGCTGACAACTTCCCATTTCCCTCCATGGTTGACCCATTTTCTGCCTACCTGCCAAGTCCAAAGCATTTCCCTCTAACTTAGGCTGGTCCCTCTGCTCCTTACCTGGGCTCGGTCACGGACATGGTTCCTTGAATGGAGATGGCCACCACCAAATATGACAATCTCATAGAGCACGTATCCGTACGACTGCCCACTGCTATCATTCAGGTGCAGATTCTCCATGTTGATGGGAAACTCTGACTTAATGGGCTGCAAAGGAGAAACAGATGGAAGGGCAGAAATGGCCTCTCGGCATTGACAGGCCACCCAGAGGCCGCTCATTTCAGATAGGTGTTCCATTGCCACAGGTCACATTTACCCTGTAAACCTCCTGTTCAACCCGAGCTACCTGTGACTCTGAAAGCCACAGGTGCCAGAAAAGGGAGCCAAGGACTTGCAAGACCAGAATTCCAAGATAACGGAAGCGGCAGTGAAAAAGGTGAGATAAAAGATTTGCCTCCTTCCCATATCCTTGATAAAACACTCCCTGACTTTATCCTCCTGGGATAACAAGCACTAAGTGCCCTTCCCACCTAAGGAGTGATGCCTTTTATAGCATGAAAATCTATAGTACTACCTGTAGAAGAGATGGTATCACATCCCAGAGAGAGATGTACTGATGCAACAGGATCGCGCCATATGATGCCTTGCTTTCAATCACAGGAGGGAGAGGAAGAGGCTGGCCTGAGATGCAAAGAGAAAGACGGAACAAGTCTTTGAGATACAAAAGGCCAGCCCAGATTTAAAGCCTCCTTTGGTTCTCCCACCCGTCTTTAGGACAAGAACCAACCAGGGCCACCAATAAGCTGAAACCAGTCTCTGCCTGAACACTGGAGGGAGGACAGTGACTTGGGTCTGGGTTTCTCCTTACCAATGATCATGCTGAAGAGCTGCCGGAGCTTGAAGAATTTGGACGTATAATCTCCAGCCTCTGTCAGCACAGCATCGTAATCTGAAAGAGCAGCACAGATGTGGTTTGAAGCACATAGCAGCTCTGGGACAGCACTACCAACATGAGGCAAAGTTGTCATCTGTGACTTCTATTCCCAATTCAGAATGAGGGGATTCTCCACACCCTGGAATAGGTCTGGAAATAGGAAACACTACTGTAACCCCCCTTGTATACAGGTACTTGCTTCTAAGCTATGTTCCAACCCATCTCTCCACGATGAAGCGGTTGTAGTGATCACTTCTCAATGATTCTGTCAAGTGTAACCAGCCCACAGGGTAGCCTGAGCTGCATTCTATACATATATTCTATATATATATTCATATATATATTCTATGGGCAAGGCAATGGAAGAACACTCACCATAACTGGTGACATCTGACTTGTATTCGTCAGCCTCCAAAGCACCGTTCATGAAGCCAAAGTTGGTGCCTCCATGAAACATGTAGAGGTTGATGGATGCTCCCAGTTTGAGGATGCTGGCTACAGTATTCACCATCTCTGTAAAGGAAGGGCAGTGCCAGGTAGGCCACAGAGCAAGAAGCTAGGCTAAAACTCCTCCAGACACAAACATTCTGGGCCTTGTCAGTCATTATCATTAGAGGGATTTAGATCGGGATATGGATTTCACCCTCCGGAAGAGCAGCACATCTATTGACATACCAGGACACATTAATGCATTCAAATACAGCTCTCCTACGGGTGAAAAAGGGTAAAGCTCACGTCCTTGAAGAGGAATTCTGCTTTTAAGCAGAAGAGTTGGAAGCGCTACTCAATCAGCTTCCTCTACTCAACCACTAATGGCCCAATTACAAAGACAGCTGCAGTGAGACAGTCATTACAACAGTGTTACACAGCCCTGCTTCTACACATCTGGGTTAGATGGCCAGGAGGTTCCGGAGGTTTGGTTGGGTTGGGTGGGTTTAGTACTAGCTTTTAAACTAGAAACAAAGGGTCCGTTTCAGTCCACGTGAGACTTGCAAGAGGCTGGAGCTCACATATTGCCCCACAAGGTCAACTCATTCTCTCCTGATGAGGAGCGCTCCGACACCAGACATGTACCGCTGTCACGCCGGAGGTTTCACAAAGCCTCCGACGTCTTTACGCAGCACACAGCAAATGCTCACAGGATCCGGATGAGCTCAGGAGCTGAAACTGAGGACTTCAATCACTGGGCTGTGTTTTTAAACCACCCCGGAGCAGCACGAGGCCTCAGGGCACACTGACACTGAGTCCACAGAGGAAAAACATCATCACCAGAGCTGCCATTTACTGACCCTACTAAAGAAAAGCCACAGCACAGCGACGGGACACCCTCGCTGAGGGGCTCTTCACCTCCAAAGCCTCCCACAAAGCAAAGGCTACAGCAGGGCTGCAAACTGTTGTGTGCGCTACACGAGCAGGATATGGTGCTCACCATCCGCATCGAAGACATAGTGAGGGCCCCCCCAGTTATCGAACCATCCAGTCCAATACTCCATCACCATCTTGGGCTGATCTCTCTGCAGCAAAACAAAACCAAAGAGTTAAAATGGAGACTCGGCTCCTGTAGAGAAGCATTGATCAAATGCAGCCTGGCAACGTGCTTTGCAAGTGCCTTCTTCTCAAGAGCATCCGGGAGCTGTGAACAAGATGCTGTGGGGCTGCAGTGCCCAGAACACACAAGCAAAGCACAGAAGACCTCTTCTAGGCACAAAGCAAACCCCACAGCGCTCAACCAGGTGCCACCAAACACTCGTGGATCCTGTTGGTTGGTAGAGCCAGGGCCAAAAGACAAACCAATCGTCACTGGTTTGCTCCTGGAAAGGCACATTTAGGAATGACAGCTTCTTGGTGCCAGCCCCGAGTGTGCAGGTGCACCGCACTGAATGCTTGCCAAGGTACAGCAGCAGCCCCGAGCAGCTTAATGCCTTTTTAATGCTGCACGTGGTGCTGGCAGCAAGGAATTAGCCTTCGCAGGAATTAGGTCTTCATTAAAAGGCTCTGCAATTGCAGACACAGAGCAATTGCTTCCCATTTGTCACAGCCTGCCTCAGCTCCTCTGGATTTCCACCCAGCCCCATCCCGCTTGCCAGGAGCTCAGCCTGGCCGGCACTCCTTCCTCATGGCATTTATTCCTAGGCAAGGGAATTCTGCCCTTTATTTGACAGGGGCTTTCTCTGGTGCCACATGGAACGGCCACATTAAGCGGCATTAAAGAAACCCATGTTTCATTAGTAGGAAACAACTGCAGGTGCCCGTAGGGATCCAACTGTTCCAGGTTCAGAGCAGCTCTTGGGAATGTTCAATCAGTCCATCCCTAACAAACTCATCCAAGGAGGAGTTTTATCACCCTCTGGAATAAAAGGCCTTAAAAAGGAAAAGATAACAAACACAAGAGCTCCATTTCCAGAGCCGCCCCTCTCTCCTGCACCTTACCTGCACGGAGTCCAGATGTTTCAGCAGCCCAGGTTCCAGCTTCTGGAAGTTAACAGTGGCCAGTGCTATTGGGGACAAGAAAACGGGTTTACTCCTTTAACCACGTGCAAAATGCCTGAGGGACCATTGGGAATCCAGCACGAGCTCAGGGGGAAGAGGAGCATCTTCTGAACCATCATTACAACCTCCTCAGAAGTCGCCCATCAAAGCCTTCACTGGGTATGCAGAATCAAACCGGACAGCAGCACACAGTGGAATACTTGCAGGCCATCTCTGTGGCTCTCATGTTCAGAGGTACGAGAAAGAGAGCATCACAGTAGCTCATGGGGTGTCACAAGCTTTAGTTAGAGGCTGTAAAGCGCTTGGAGGGCCTCAGATAAAAAGCACCACATAAAGGCAAACTTATTAGTTTGGATGCACACTGAGCTTCCAGGCGTTAGGAATCAATCCCTGCTACCTTAGAGCTTGTCACGTCTGCGGGGGGGGAGGTGAGAGAAACCACAGTACCAGTGAGGCACATAGAAATGGGAAGCTTAATCTGTGCCTCTGGCCTGAGTAGCACGAGGGGACCAGCGACTACTTGGTGTGTGCTGCAGCGTAGCCAAAGTCACTGCATGAGCTTCGAGCCCTGGAGCAGAAAAACCTCTCTCCAGGAGCTGATGCATTAGAAGGCACTGATCTGGTATTAACAGCCCAGCCGCTGGTACGTGGTTGGATTTAGCATCACCTGGCAATCCTGCAGGGAACATGCTCAGTTCTGCTGTTCACGCAGATTTACAGCACACCATTGAGAACGGTGCATGGAACCAGTCCCCAAAGCCTTCCCCATCCTTTCCACAGTGGGTAGCTCTCACATACACACAGCTTTCCACCAACAGCTTCCTCTGCGGCGCACCAGACCGCTCCTGGCATGAAGAGGAACCCACAGATGCCTCTCAGGCAGAACTCTGCACGCCAGTGAGGAACAGCATCAACAAAATCGCATCCATTTTCAGCTCCAGTACAGAGTCTTCTCTATTTTCTCACCCGTTTCTACAGTGGGCTCTGTTCTCTCCCCTGTAGTGCTTCCACAGTCTCCTTGCTGCTCCACTGCTCTGAGCCCTACTTATTCCACGCATCTGATTACTTGACATGTTGACTCTAATGAGCAGATTGTTATGACATCTAAGAGGCAAATTGGTACCAAAGAGCGCTCAGCATGCAACACACTGGAAAAGGCAACTCCAACCACGAGCTCCGAGGCAGGAAACATTCCCCCAGGAGATGGCGAGGGCTAAACAGGGATTTCCACACCAGACCTGCACTGCAGCGCTCTGCCAAGGGGGAGAGTGACTCTGTGTGGTCATGGCTGAAAGCTGCTGCACACCACCAGAATACATGTGAGAAGACACAGTGCTGGGGTAGGGCCAGGGACGGAGTTTGTCCCTCTCTTACTGTCATAGAATCATGGATTTGGCTTGGAAAGGACCTTAAAGTTCACCCAGTTCCAACCCCCTGCCAAGGGCAGGGACACCTTCAACGAGAGGAGGTTGCTCCAAGCCCCATCCAACCTGGACATACAAAAGCCTGTCATGAAAACAAGAGGAGGTAAAACAGGAGGAAAATCATCCTTTAGTCATCCCCCTGCATGAGATTAGCAAATGATGCCCTCCTTCACCTACCTACCAGAGCCTGTAAGCCCAGAGCAAGCTGGCTGAGCAGGACTACCCCAAGCCACTGACCTTACAGAACGCTATACCTCTGAAGCAAGGTTTTGCTGGACTTTTTCCTTCTCTTTTCTATTGCAAAGTGGGTATCTTCTTAAGTTATTACTATTAATAACGGCTGAGGTATTTGTTTAGTACCTATTGAAATGAAGCAATAAGAAGCACTATATCCAGCCTTTAAATCTGATTAACGCAGTTCATGGGTGCAGTTTAGTGAACGGAGCATGCTGCTCTCACCCAAAGGCTATGTTTCATCAGCTGCCCCTGGCAAAGAACAGCCTTACCCTGCTCTCCTCCAAGCACACACTTGCTACAAGCACATACCTCCTTCCACTAAGCCATAGGACAGCCCATTCTTGTTGTCGGAGGTCATCAACATTTCCACAATCCCTCTGTTTAGCAGGGCCTAAATGAGAAAGAGGAGAAGGCAATTGTGTTATCAGCCTGCGTTTAGGGTTGGTCAGGGTATTAAAGCACTCAAGTACGTTATCAGCGCCTCTGGGGACAGCTTGAAACCGGGAGCGGCTTGGTAAGAAACACTATTCCTGTGACATCTCCCATCGCTCCTAAAGCTTAAAGACAACTTCTAGCTCAGAAAGCTGGATCGGAAACTCCAGGATTTTCTCTCCTTCTTCTGAGCTCAGTTAAATAAAGAGCATCCCTGCTCCCCATCGCAAGAGGGCCGCAGCGGAAAGAAGACAAAGGAAGGCAGCTCGCCCTCCCTGAACAGAAGCTGACGTGCCAGGGACTGCACCACGGACTGCTCAGGTACCTGCGCTCTTGGCTAGTCGAGTCGATGCATTTACAAGCGCTTCTCGCTATGGAACAGGACTCTGAGGTTGTGCACACAGAAGGCGCTTCCCCTCAGGCCTGGTCCCTTCTGGGTGTTTTCTTTACAGAGCAGCGGCTCGTGTTTGGAGGAGAGATGACGAAACCCCCAATTCACCCCTCTTTTCACTGTACCTGCAGGGAAGTCACTCCCTCAGCCTCAAGGAGCTTTGAAACCAAACCTTCCATCCCCTCGTTCCGCATTCCTAACTCTGAAGTGGTGATAAAGGCGTTTATCAAAGATAAAGCAACCTGCATCACATGCAGCAACCGGCTCCCATCCGCTGCGTGCTCAGAGAAACCTCTGCCTGTGGTACCAGCACAAAGAGCAGACTGGAGCATTCCACGCAGCCCACGATAGAGAATTACACCGCAGAGGATAAAGAGAAGCCCAATTCAGACAACTTGGTTAGTTCACCAACCTGGAATGACTTACTGATACCCGACTGGATGCTGGTACCTGACAGGATCCAGCTGCTGAGGGACTGGAGTTTCTAACACAGCTTCTTCCGTCGAGCACTGCATTAATGTGAGGCTTCTTTGCCCACCTCTCGAATACAGGTGTGAAATGGCAAACCAGCAGAGAGCTGCCCACATTGAAGTGGCTTAGGGGATTTCAGGGCACCGCAGAGAGACCAGGAATAGAAACAGACCCAGGTGTGTGCTCAGCTAATCCCAGCCCCTGCTCTGTGTGGGGAGGGAGCTGCCAGCACACCCTTGCACTGCACCCACACGGGTGAGGTTAGCACAGGGCTTCCATGAGGTGGGGGGGGTTTAATGGGCATATTCATTCCAGGAGGATTGCAACGTATGTTCCAGCTGCAGATGTGAATTCATCAAGTTTAAAGCCCAAACCAGGACAAAGAACAGGAGCTCCACCTCACATCAGATCCCACTCCAACCAAAGAGGATGCCCTGCAAATCCTGCTCTCCCGCATTTTCCTCTTTAACCTCTACAATGCACGTTGCACGCAGCACCAGGGGAGGATGAAACAGCGCTGCATAAATACACCCACAGGAGGCCCGGCGAGGAAACCTGTTCTGACAGGTCTGCAAAGCATCACGAGCTCGTTCATGACCGAGACAGGGAAAAGCGCCGAGGCAACACGCTGCTCTGACACAACAGAGCCCCCGTGCCCCATCCGTGCTGGCCTCTGCAAGCCAGTTGCTTATATACTTGCCATCGGTGTGACACAGAGAGGAAGCTGATCCATTATCGGTTCAGACCGGCCATTAACTCCTTCACATGTTACTACGTTCTCCCTATTGAACCTTCTAAGCAATGCTAAATCACTCCGTGGGATGGAGACAGTGCAGGCGCTGCTCTGAGCAGATTAGGACTCCTGCCACGCCACTGATTCACTGCAGAGCCTCTCTATACCTTAGGCACCAGGGCAACCTGAGCCAGAGGGAACCCGAAGGTGAAGCTGGGCCGCTCAGAGGGTTTCAGAAGGCTCTGAGAGGGCAGAACAGGGGACATCCAGTTCACAGCACATGCACGCTCATGTAACAACACTTCCAAGCATTCAGCGAGAAGAAACTGAACACCCAGCTTTGTAAGACACGCTGCACAGCTTGTGAAGTGTCTGCCTTGCAACTATACTGGGGGCAAATGAACAGGTCAGGCTTACGTTAGATGATCTCTAAGGTTCCTTCCAACCCTAACCCTGACTCTGTATGATAGATCCATCGGGATAACCTGGCCTCCTTGGGCACTGGCCAGCTCTCCATCACTCAGTTCATAGGGCCAGGGCACAGTTTAGTCTCTGTTTGACAAGGGTAAGGGAGGCACTTGGCAAATGAACTGCTTGATGCTGAGCTCCAGATTACACACGTTCGGGAGTGTGCCAGTGGCTTGTTCACGTCCACACAAGTCCGAGACAAAGAGAAACCTCTCCCTAATGCTGTCTAAGAGAAGCGAAATAGGCGACAGCTCCTTCAAGGCCAGCTATCTACTCCAGACACTCCCCGTTTCCCTGCCAGCCTCTTCTCTGGGAGATATAAGAGCACAGGCTTCTCGGTACTGAGAGGGTCATATGCCATCTCTTCCACTCCAGGAGGACAGATGAAGGGGAAAGCAGCGGGATGATGCACTGATGCTTCCAAGGGTTTCTGAAGCCCAGCTCAGGATGATTCAGAAGAAAGAAAATACCATACGGAAGGTGTTTAGGAGAGAGATTCACCCCACAAACAAGTGCATGTGCCCCCGTTACCGTTTTAACATAGGCCATGTAGTTCGGGTCTTTGGCATAGGAACCGTACTCGTTCTCCACTTGCACCGCAATGATGGGACCTCCTTTCTTGTACTGTTGGGAATGAAAGGGAGAAGTTGGTCACCGGGGTCTCTAAGCAGAGGGATGGACGCCTCAGCGGCACAGGGAACACGCAGGAGTCTCAGACAGACTCAGCACCACCCTCCCAAAGGCTGTGTATAGCCAAAGCTCTGGATCCGGAGAGCTGACAGAGACACCCCTGTCACCGCTTCAGCCTGCGGCCACGACGCACAACTCCCACTCCTCCCTGCACACAGTCCCCACTTGCGGACAGAGAGGGTAATGGGCTGGACTTGCCTGCAGAGGGACCACAATAGGCATCAGATGATCAAAATAAGCATCCACAGCTTCCGTGAAGCCCTTGTACGTTGTCCTCAGCTGCATCTCTGGGTCCTGCAGTAGCCAGCTATGAGAAAGGCAGCAAACAGAACCCATCAGAGCCCTGGCTGCTCCAGGCCACAGCGCAGGTACGGACACCCGAGTCAAGGGACGACACCATCACCCCTTGCGGTGAGTCCAGGCTGCCATTGCCAACCTCTTCCCCTCTCTTTGGCCCCTATTTTGGGCCTAAGCTCATTTCATATCTTTCCCAAGAGGATTTCAAGGGCCAAACTTACCACTCGCAAGGTTACTCTGGACCATCCTGCATCCCCTAGGGCACCCTACAACCAACCCCTCCCAGACCCCAAGCAAAGCTTCCAGGCATTGTTCCCATGCTTTCTACTGCTCATTTCCGAGACTCAGTTTGCTGGTTGGGTCTTAACAGAGACAAGAGCAACCTGCGTCAGAGCAGAACAGTGCAGTGCTGTAACACTTGGAGCTTGCACCTTCCCTGTCTCTGCAAAAGGAGGCATTAACCAATAGTGCTTCCAGAGGTCTGGAAGACTCCACTCCGGCACTCTACATGCAGCTCACTGGGCTTACAGGATCACTGCCGTGAAACGAGAACAGCACTGCTGCTCTTCATCAGTTGTTTATCTGCCTGATAAAGATGCACACGGCAATAGGCGCGCTTATGTCACGCGAAGCTAGCTGCCGGCTCTGGCCACACAAGCAATCCCAACACACCTTCCCACTTCCACCCCTGAGCCCTCTGGTGCCAAAGGTATTCTGAGGAACGAAAAGACTCCAAGCAGCAATCCCCACGGCAGTGTCCCCGCTGAGGTTTATGCTCCTTGGAGGTGAGGAGAACAAGTGGCTCCACTGGGATCTGGTAACCAGGCAAGCCTCTTACCAGCAAGCTATGCGCATACAGCAGGAGGATGGCAACGTTATGGCTCGGCCAACCCTTCCGCACCTTTGAAGGAGTCTCAACTGTGCGACCGAGGGCTTTTCCACCACCCCAAACGCTCGCCTCAAGTGAATTAGTACACACTTACCTGGGCAGACCCCCAAGGTCCCACTCAGAGCAGATGTAAGGGCCAGGACGCAGAATCACCCACAGTCCGTTCTTAGCTGCCAGTGAAAGGAAGGCCCTGGAGATGCAGAGAGCTTCATTATTGTCTGCCTGCAGACCCCCTCCTGCTGCACTCCTATGCACCAGTCACTGTGAAACTCAGGCACAGTAACCGCCTGGGGAGGCTTGGACTGGGACCAAAGCTCTAAGGAGCTCCAGAGGGAATGAGAGCCTCCATTGCCGGATCAAGGCACGGGCTTTGCTCCAGAGGCTGGAAATGACATCCTCATCCAGAGCCAGTGCGCAAGCCAAGCACACCTGGAACAGAGCTGTCTGTACCACGTACCTGAGATCCAGGTTCCGACTGAAGTCGAACTTCCCTCTGTCCCGTTCATGGAGGTTCCATGGCACGTACCTAGGCAGTGGAGGTGGAGGGCTGAAAAGGGCACTGCACTGGGGAAGCACATCAAACCCCCCCACTCCCTCGGTGAGTCATGCACCTCCCGTGCACCGTTCACGTGCTGCTTGGGCCTCGCAAACAGCCGGGATGGAGGACAGATCCCACCAACCACGATGGAAGAGGCTGAGCGTGACGGAGCCCAGGGAGGGAGGACACTTACGTCGTGAGGGTGTTCAAGCCACAGGCTTTCATTTTGAGCATTCGGTCTTCCCAGTATTCCCGGGGGACTCGGAAGTAGTGCACTGAGCCTCCAAAGATGCGGAACGGCATGCCCTCCAGCAGGAACTGGGAGTGCTCTGTCTGCAGGCCAAGGGTCCTCCCCCATAACCGCAGAGGGACCAGCTCGCTCCAGTTAAACCTGGAAGAGAAAGGCAGAGATAAGAGCACCCAGTCTCCAGTGAAGAAATCTGCCCCCTGAGAGGGGCTGCTCGTGTTCCCCTCATTGGCAGGGTCAGCTCTGGCTTCTTCTTAAGCCATGCTCTTTGCCATAGGGAGCTATGGACAGAGGGAAGACCTGCCCAAGACGCGCATTTACTCTTCGTTTCAGTAGCGGCTCCCATCCCAAGCCCCTCTGCCACGCTCTACAACTGAACTGTGGCACCGCTCCGGCCCAGAGCATGGCAACACCAGGTGGGCAACTCCTCACTCCCAGCTCCAGCACTTTCCTAAGTCATTCCTTTTCAGACGCCCCTGTTTTGCAGCAGGATGACTGATTTACAGGCGCTTGTCCCAACAGCAGCTGGTAGTGACACCCTGAGCATCTTGCGGCCTCTGACACCTTCCAACTCCATGCATGGAAAGCAAAGTCCCCTCAGTGGGAACAGAGAACTTCTTCCTTCATGTCCTGGATTATACTCATCCCAGGAAAGACAGTCAGCTGCCGTCACCAGCTTCCATTACTACGTTATTTGCCAAAAGAACAGGAGCAAAGGAGATGCCAGGTTCCACAGCACTTACCACCTTGAGTCCTCATGCTACCACAGCTCCATTTGGGAACTATTCCCTATCTCCTTGCAGTTGGTTTTGGCTGAATCAAGAAACCATTTCATCAACAAGCAGTCCAAGCGCCTCCACCATCCCAGTTCCACAGCTCTCAATACACAGAGGAGCTGGACAATAGCAGCTTGTTCCTCGGAGACCTTCTCACAGCCAGATGGGAGGAGTGAATTCCCATCTCAAGAAAGCAAGAGTGGAAGGGAAATGCCTAAAGCTCCTGCTGCTTTCTCTACTCTAGGCACAGAGCAGGTATCAGCAGAGGGGAGGACTCTCAGGGCTTACAGGCATTGCTAACCAGCAGCTAGTACCTGTCCTTCAACACAAGACAAGGAGACCAACGGAACTAAGCCTAAGGCTACTGCATGGGCTGGCTGGCAAGCCCAGGGTACCTGTATAGCACAGCATTCCCACAGGGCTCTGAAACAACCGGCAGCAGGCACGGGTAATACCTGGAAAAGGAAGTCTTGGTTAGCCATTGACAGCCTTCACCCAACAGGCGCATCCACCATCCAGCCACGGACAGAGCGGGGAGCACAGAGGTGCTCGCATGGATATATAGTGCCATGTCCCACGGATATGGGATCATAATGGTGGGGCAGGAATAACAGAGCAGCTCAAAGCAGGGGAAACAGGCACAACGTCCAACAGCGCCCTTCGACGCAAGGAACAAGCTGAAGGATGATGGGGGGAGGCTTGGAAACAGCAGCGTTGCTCCCGAGGACTTACTATGAGCTTTACCAGCAGGGGAGGTGGCTCTCAATCCATCCTACAGCTCCATGCCCCTCTGCTAGAACTAGGTCTTAGAGCCAGAGGGCAGCTCTATCGACTCCTGCATGGTGCAAGCCGGAGGTGGAGAGCTCAGAGGGGTCTGCAGACTTGAGGAGTAAGCTGGAAACCCCTTCTGTTTCCAATCAGTTCCTGAGCCCAATCTCCCCCCTGCCCACAGCAGTGCTAAGGCTGCACCGAGGAAACACAGAGCCAGATAAAAATAACCCATAAGGTTAAGCTCATCTGCTTAACCCTGGCCATAACTCAGCTCGCACGTCCCCTCCCTTGACACTCCCCAGCTCCAGTGGTGGCTCCCACCAAGGGGAAGCTCGTGCAGAGCTGCACCCCATTCCCCGGTGCTGGGTTTCCCACTTCCCGCGGCTCTGTGCCATTTATAGCCCCCAGATGCGGTTCTTTCACTTCCATAATGAAAAGGCCCAAACCCATCCGAAGCCCTCTCTGATGAGAGGAGATTTAGCTTTGGTATTGCTCTCCCACGTACCCACGGTGGCTAAAGGAGAAGGAAACTGAAGTCAAAACAAGGTTAGAAGCACGGAGAGCCATAGTTCGCTTTGCCCACACTAAAGGACAAGAGACGTCACAGTTAACCCCTCAGCTCTAAGAGGGCTCTGCTCTTTATTCCAGGCTTCCTGTGGCCAGAGGACAGGGAAAGCTTTGGGTTGCCTTCACTCAGGACTTGCTGTCTGGTGGCAACCAAGGCCCTGTGTTGGCTCAGCCAAGCCCCAGATGCATGCTCGACATGGTGGGGATAATGATCCCTGCATCTCCTGTTTATTCCCAGGTGGAGAAAATCACCCCGTTCTGATGGATACCCTGCTTCATAGGCACTTTTTGGAGCAGACTTCCACCTTTTTATCAGGTATTGGCTTGCAACAGTCCTCTGTGAAGAACGGGCATGGCACAAACCCAAGACCAGCCCTAGAAGAACTTTGCTTCTAATTACACACGGACTAACCAAAGCTTTTCTATAGCTCTGAGGATCAGGCAGTTTCCTGTTATGAATTTCAGGACCCATTATAAACATCTGATAAATCCCAGGGGAAAGAAATCCCAGGTTATTATGGTGTGGGTTGAAAGGAACCTTAGAGCTCATCTAGTTCCATGGGCAGGGACACCTTCCACTAGAGGAGGCTGTGCAAAGAATACCTACATCCGTTCTAGTCAAGGAATACCTACATCCGTTCTAGTCAAGGAATACCTACATCCGTTCTAGTCAAGGAATACCTACATCCGTTCTAGTCAAGGAATTCCTACATCCGTTCCAGTCAATGAATACCTACATCCGTTCTAGTCAAGGAATACCTACATCCGTTCTAGTCAAGGAATACCTACCTCCGTTCTAGTCAAGGAATACCTACCTCTATTCTAGTCAAGGAATACCTACCTCTATTCTAGTCAATGAATACCTACATCCGTTCTAGTCAAGGAATACCTACCTCTATTCTAGTCAAGGAATACCTACCTCGGTTCTAGTCAAGGAATACCTACCTCTATTCTAGTCAATGAATACCTACATCCGTTCTAGTCAAGGAATACCTACCTCTATTCTAGTCAATGAATACCTACCTCCGTTCTAGTCAAGGAATACCTACATCTTCCCTTGTATTATCTCCAGCATCAGGGACTGAATTGCTCCTGCCACTTGGGATGGAGAAGCGCAACACACCCCCCCGCAGCTACGACACGAGAGGCTCATCCAGGGAAGCGCATCACCCCCAAAGGAATGCGATCCCAGCTGCAACCCTGAGCAACTCCCGGCTCTGCAGGTGGACTCCCGAGGAACGACAAACGCCCCGTGGCGGCGGCACCAGCGCGGGTCCCGCATGGACACAGGATGGGAAGAACGGGACCCGGGAGAGGCTGGAGCAGCTCCAGAGGCGGGTGAGACCCAGCGGCGGGACCGGCTTCCCAGCGGGAATCCGCGCTGCGGTGCCGGAGAGCCTCGGGGGACAGCCCCAGCCCAATGCAGGGCGCGATGTGCTCCGCGCCCGGCACCGTTTCCAACGGGCAGGAGGCGCGTTTATCCCGCGTGCAACGCAAGCCGCGCACCGTTCCCACGCTGACGGACGGGAGCGCCCCCCCCCCCCCCCCAGGGAATGATTTGGGTTTATCCCCACGGATTCCCGTTAATTGCCTTAATTCACCGTTTTCACCCCAAAACCACGCTCCCGCTCTCACCTCCGCACCAGCACCCACAGCACCACCGCCACCAGCGCGACCCCTCCGACACGGCGCTGCCGCCGCCCGCCGCACGGCCACATGGCGGCCGCGCTCCGCCGCCGGGCGCAACCCCCCCCCTCCTCGCTCCACCGCCTTGGTCCGCTCCGCCCGCTGCTCGCTCGCTATTGGCCAGCCGCGGGCTCGGCCCGCCTCTTAGCCGCCTCCGATTGGTGGCTGAGAGCCCGCAGGGTGAGGCGGGTCCCTGTGCCCCTCCGCCGGCTCGCAGGTAGCGGCTGAGCCCCCGGGGAAGCGGCTCCGAGCCCCGCTCCACGGGGAGACCCAAATCCACCGTCATCCACCGGCCGTGCCCTGGCACAGAGGGAATGATCAGTCAAATCACCATCATTCCTTTATTGATGCCCAATCCGAGGGGGGCAATGCCTGAATTCACTGATTCATTCCCACTAGGATGTGCAGGGCACAAGCACCGGTTAGGAACAACAGGTAACTGCTCCCATGCAGTGCCTTAGTGTTTGTACCGCTTAGATCAAGCACCAGGACGCGGTGGGAACAGGGAGAAGAAGCAGTCGGTCCATTGGGAAAGGGGCACCGGGATAAAAAGGAACGCTTCCAGGTAGCCCAGAAGCATCCCGCTTCGCAGTAAAAAAAGCCATTGCAAGTGGTCAGAGCTGCAGTTCTGTGGGCAGCTTGCTCCCTGTGTCCCCAGAGGCCAGGTTCTAAAGCAGAGCAAATAGCTCCCTTGAACTAAAGAGCAAAAATCCCATGGGATTAAGGCTGCACCTCTGCCCGGCATTCCCATTTCAGTCCTGACTCAGCGGACCCTGGGGTGCCTCTGGTGTGGCAAGCAGCCCATGATGGAGACAGCGGCTCGCATTCACCGCTGTGATTTGCATCCTCGGGCTGCACAATGGGAGCCAGGGAACAGCAGCTCTGCCAGGCACAGAGTGGCGGCATGCGAGGGGCATCCAGCTGTGCGCTTCCAGCCAGTATGATGCCGGAAGGCTGTTTCCACAGGGATATCCCCCTCTGTGCTCCCAGGGACCAGAGCTGGTGCACAGGGGAGGGAAACTGTAACAGACGATGGCATTTTAAGGCTGGAGAAGAGCTCCTGGCTTCAGCCCTGCAGCAGGCTCCTGGCCACGATCATCCGCATCACCTCATTGGTACCTGCAGCAGGACGAGGGTGCAAAAGAGAGGCAGTGGAGCCATTTCCCCCCCAAATAGAGAGTTCTTCCCCTGAGCAGCAGTTTCCAGCGCAGCAAAGCTCCTCCCGCTGCTGGAGGTGGCATTTAGGAGGCGGCTGGGGCAAAATGCAGCGCTGCTCAGGCTTCAGAGCGGCAGATGCTGGTCCTTGTATGGATTTGGGCTTTGAGAGGATGCAGGCACCAGGAATGGATATGAGCCAACATCCAGGCTTTTACGACCCAACGCACAGAGGGAGCGTGGACCCGCTTGGTATTGGAAAGAGGATGCCCTGGGTGTAGGCGAAGGGATTCCAAAGGCGGGAATACAGAACGGCCCAAAGGAGATTAGGAAAGGGCAGACCCTGTCAGAGACACGATGCTTCACCGGTAGTAACAGTGCCTTTTACCTTCCAGGATCTGGTGGACTCTGACATCGCGCACAAACTGCTGCACGGCGTAGTCCTTCAGGTAGCCATAGCCCCCGTGCATCTGCAGAGCCTGGTTACAGATCTGAGGAGACAGCAACCACCAGTGACGGGATGCGGGGGACATGGCAGGGACAGGAGCTCGGGAACAACCCAGGAACCCTCCCGGTCTCTTTGTTCGGGTCACTTAACCTCATTCCTTTAATTGTGGTGTGGCAGCAAGGCTCTCCCAGTGCCAGCATGTCACCCATGTGCTGTTTCACATTAACGATGCGTTTACAGCACAGGGATAACCAAGGAAAACACTTTGAAGGTGTATTCTGTTGTGTGTCTGCGGCGCTACCGATGCAAAACGCCACCACCACCATCTGCTGGTCAGATGGGGAGAAACTCTTCCTTTTCTTCCCCTTTTCAGGGACATTTTGTGGTCTTTTCAGCACTCACTACCTGGGAATCATGGAATGGGTTGGGCTGGGAAGGGCCTTAGGATCATCTCGTTCCAACCTCCTGCCATGAGCAGGGCCACCTCCCGGCCTGCAGCATGCGTATCATCCTGCTCTGCTCCCTGTCCCGTCCCCCTGCTCGGTGCTCTAGAAAGCAGTGCAGGAAGCACGGGAAGCCTGAGCTGTGGAGCATCCGCAGGCTGCAGAACTCGGTCCCATAAACACCCTGGTCCTGAAACGAGGCTTCTGGTTCAATGACCACGCTCGGGGCTGGGTCGTGACAGTGCCCAACCGCTTTCTGACACCCTGGAGGGTCTCCAAAGCTTCCAAGCGATGCTTTGAGTAACCCACCTCAAAACACGCATCAGTCGCAAAGAGCTTGGCCATGGAGCACAGCACCGGCGCGTCCCCCAGCTCCTCCTGCAGCGCCCGCGCCGCGTTGCGCACCATCAGCCGTGCGGCCACCAGGCGTGTGGCCATCTCTGCCAGCCTGAACTGCAGGTACTGCGCAGGGGGAAGCAGGTCAGCATCCTGGGGGGGGGGGGGCTGCGCCACGTCCCCTCCCAGCTCTGACGAAGGGTACCTGGTTGTTCGCCAGGGGCTCCCCAAACTGCTTGCGGACGGTGAGATGCTCCTGAGCCAGGAGGACAGAGGCGTGAGCAGCTCCTAACGAGCAAGAAGCTGGTGGGGGAAGGCAGGGACACAGAGTGAATGGGAAGCAGACAGGGAACAAGAGGATGCTGCCCTCCTCCTCCTCCGCTCCCGGCTTCCTTACCGATGTTTACCCTGCCTCCATTGAGGCCCTTCATGGCGATGCTGAAGCCCTGCCCTTCAGCCCCCAGCCGGTTGCTGACAGGAACCACGCAGTCCTCGAAGATCACGGCCCGAGTTGGCTGGGAATTCCAGCCTACCTGGGGAAGAGCAGAGAGCCTTCAGCCTGCCGGAGGAGCAGCACGGCTCCAGCTCCCAGCATCGGCCTCAGCCTCTCGGTCTCCTTGCCAAGCTGCACCCCCAGGCTACGTGGTTTGGCCTCAGCGCGGAAACTGGAACGATCGGTTGGGAAGAGGCACAGATCCAACGCTCCGCGATGTTTCCCACATTAAAACCCTTCCCTTCACAAAGGGCAAACTTCACCTATGCTGGGCTTGGGAAGAACGTTCCAGGTGGGATTCTGGTCCCATCCCGGAAGAGATCCCTCACTTCCCTCAAGCACACAGGAAGCAAACCCCAAGCCTCTTACCTTCCTCTCTTTCTTCCCAAAGCTGAGCCCTGGTGTTCCCTTCTCCAGCACCAGGCAGGAGATGCCCTTGGGGCCGGGGCCTCCCGTGCGACACATCACCACGTAGACATCCGCGTCCCCCCCTCCGCTGATGAAGGCCTGCAGGAACACAGGAGAAAGGGGTCGCTGTCGTGTGCTGACCCAGAGCATCAGCAGCTTTAGGAGGAGCAAAGAGGTACCTTGGAGCCATTCAGGACGTAGGTGTCCCCTTTCCTCTGAGCTGAGGTCAGCAGGGAAGCTGCATCGCTCCCACTTCCTGCTCAAGAGGTAAGGAAGCAGCCAGTGAAGCAAGTCCAGAGCCTGAAAATTCCCCCGCCAGCTCAGCATCCCAACATCCCAGTGACTGCCCACATGAGACGAAACTTCCCCGCCGCTTGGAACGGACAAGTCCGGATCGGCCATGCTGGGAGCCTGGGAAGGAGATGATGAGGACGCTCACCTGGCTCAGTCAGGCAGTAAGAAGCAAACTGCTCCATGCTGCAGAGGGACGGGCAGAACCTGCGCCTCTGCTCCTCGTTGCCAAAGGTGTCGATCATCCACACACACATGCTGGAGCAGGAGAGAAGGAGCAGCATTACAGGAGGCCAATGCAGCCAGAACCTAATCCTATCTTGCACGCCACAAAGCCAGAATCACTTCTTGGTGGCATCTCCGTTTGTTCGCAGCCACTGAGAGATCCTCATAGGGATGGGTCTCCTCAGGGTCCCAACTTGAACTAAGCAGCAGCACCAAGAGAGCTGCATTCAGAGCCCAGGGAACAACTCACTTGTGGATGCTCATATAAGCAGTGGTGCTGGTACATCCCGTTGAGAGCGCTTCAAAGATTACGGAGGTATCAAGTCGTGACAACCCAGAGCCGCCGACGTCCGGTTTCACGTAGATCCCACCAAATCCCAGCTGCGCTGCCTTCCGCATTGTGTCCACGGGGAAGATCTCCTATTGGGACAGGCAGAGGGAGTGCAATAATCGGGATGAACTCAATCTCAGCATTCAAACTCTTTTGGTACACCAAGGCCAGTCCCAAACTCCTCCAGAGCTGATGTTAACGGGGTGGGTTACAGAAGGGCTCGTCTCTACCGAGGCAGATAGAGACCACCTTCAGGAGCAAACCCAGGTCTCAGGTGATTGAACAGCCTGGCCACGGAAGCTTCAGGGGCTTTCTGATGGCTTCCACCCCAGCTGCAGCTTCAAAGCAAAGCCCTACAGGTGATGTGACAGCACCGAGGAGCTACTGCAGGACCACCCCTTAAGGAGCCCCAAGAACCACCATGTCCTAAGGGACAGAAAGCAGAGCGGTACAACCCTGCCGGGGCTGTGGTACCTTCTCATCCCACTCAGCCATGTGAGGAGCCATCTCCTTGGCAGCAAAATCCAGGGCAACGCTCTGGAATTCCTTCTGCTCCTCAGTGAGGCCAGCGGATGCTAGGGAAGAGAGAACAGAAACCGCGTCTGCTGCAGGAAAACAAGTGCCAAACACCATCCAAGTGTCCCAAGGACTGGGACTGCCAGGAAGCCGAGAAGCAAGCAAGAATAAAGCAGCCCTCTACGGCTTTAGTCGGAGCCTGCATCCCGCTTCACCCAACACGGATTTGTTGGTTCCTCTCCCAGGGATGCTACAGCTCCAGCCCCACACGGCAGCAATGCATCCGGGCAGCGCTCCGGAATCCCGTAGGAGGAGAGCGGCTCAGCCCCAGCTGTTATCCCGGTAACCGGAGCCCCCGCTCAGCATCAGGGGTACGAACCGCCCGTTCCGCCTCCCCAGCGTTCCACCGGGGCCTCCCGAGCAGCGCCAGAGGACCCAACCGAGGTACCGGGAAGGCGCGATGGGGTCCCCATCCCCTCCCACCCCATCCCGTTCCGCTGCTCACGGTCGATGCAGGAGGCGATGCGGCGCCGCCACACCGCGCACCGGGGCAGCAGCGGCAGCAGCCGCCGCGCCGCTCGGGGAGCTCCGCACCAGGCCATGGCGCGGCCCGACCGCGGCTCTCGGGGGCAGGCTGGGAGCTGTAGTCCGGCCCCCGGCGCCTCCCGCCTGCGCGCTGGTTCCGGGAAGGGGGCGAGCCCCGGGGCTCCACCGTCCGCGTAACGGTGCCGGCGGCAGCGTGGTCCCCGCTGCCGGGAGGAGAGGCGCCGGTGAGGGGGGCGCGGTGCGGAGGGATGGAGCGGGGGACGGAGGGGAGGGAGCGCTTGGCACGGGAGGTGGAAAAGTTGATGCCGCCCGCTGCGGGCAGCGGGGCCGGACCGGCGCCAAGGGGCCGCTGGCTGCCGGGGTTGGGCGCCACAGCCCTTGCCCGAGGGGGCCCGCGGGCTGAAGCTGCGGGCAACAAGTCGGGGCTCCGGAGCCGGGCGGCGCTGCCTTCCCCAGCACTGCGCCTCTCGGGGGCCGCGCACCTCGGGGCCTCTTCCTCCATCGCTGCGGAGCGGAGCTGCCCTTCTGCTGGTGTCCGTCAGCGCGGGTCCTGCCTCCAGCACCGCGGGTGTGGTCCTCAGCCGGTGCCAGCGCTGACAGAGGAAATGGCTCAGCCCGAGGAAGGAGATTGTTCACTCTCCCCTCGCTGTATGGCATCTACAGCCCTCCCTCTGCTCTCCTCAGCTCACCTGAGCGCTTTCCTTCTTCCCTCCTGCAGCAGGAGCTTCCCAGTGAAGAGAAGATCGTTCCAAGAGAGCAGAGATGCCGTGGCCGAGCAGGAAGAGAGACAAAGCGGCAGGAGCAGGTCTGTGCTGGCATCCTCACTCCGGGTTCCAAGCTGTAGTGAAACTGCAGACAGTCATCTTAACCCACATGGGTTACAGACAGCGTTTCCTCTGTGCAAACGGGCTGAGCAGCCAGGGGTGACCGAGACCGGGCTGCAGATGAGGACAGTGATGCATTCACAACACCAGGTGCTTAAGAAACACAATCCACGTCCATTTACAGAGAGCTTTCACCTCAGAGAGTGCCCAAGGGAGCAGCAGGACGCTGGTGTCTGCGCAACCAAAACCCCCAAGAGCAAGAACCGGGCACTTGAGGCACTATCCTGTGGTGTTTAAAGCAGCAGATGAACAAAGTGCCCAGTTGGCTCATCCATGGCACTCCTCTGCTTAATAAACTCCAGCAAATAAGCATCATCGTAGCCTTTAGTCACTCCTGTTGGAAACAAAATGGGGTTTAGCTGAATGTTTTGTTGTCTCTTTTAAAGATAAGAAAGAGCCTGATGCTAAAATTGCCAAAACTGAGGAGGAGGCTCCGGATGAGGAGGAAGAGGAAAAGTCCACAAAAGCTCCAGCCGGGAGTTCCAAGTCAGGGTGGAAGAACTGGAAGAAAACAAAGGAGTGCGACTCCGGTGGGGAGGAAAGCAAGACCACGTACTGCCACTGGCTGCTGAAATCAGAACCAGAGAGCAGGCTGGAGAAGGGAGTGGATGTGAAAGTAAGCACCTGCACCCTCTACTCATCAGAGCACAGCAGCAGTTTCACTGCTATCCCCGGCGTGCTGAGCTCAGGCAATCCAGATGAACCCCGTTGTGTCTTTAACTCCTCAAACCCCATTTGTCTCCCTGCAAACCCCTCTGTTTTCATTCCATTTGGCAGTTCAGCATTGAGGACTTGAAAGCTCAGCCCAACCAGACCACCTTTTGGGATGGAGTCAGAAACTACCAGGTAAGGAGCATGCAACAGAGGAACAGCACTGGGAAAACGGATAACCTGCTCTTTCGCCTGAAGAAAGGATTTGCTGTTGAGGCTGTACCGGTGCGGTTCTGCCAGGAGGAGAGCTCCTGCTTAGCTGCCCATGGCTCCAAGCTTGGGCAATGCTCTGTTGACATCACCCAGTTTTCCTTTTGCTTCGATCAGCCCTTATTCCCCCTGACAACCTCTTGCAAGTCTGCCCTTACTCACACACTGTGCCTTGGCAGTGGACATCAGCTCTCTGTTCCAGGCCTGTCCGCAGAGTAGTGCTTCCACTACTGTATATGCTTCCCCCCATGCATGATCAGCTGTGCTGAACTGTTGGATTCCCACGTGCTTTCTAAGCATCAGGAGCTTGTCCTTAGCCTGGTTTTTATTTCACATACACTCTCTTGTTAGTTCTTGTTCCTGCTGCTTATGATGAAGCCCTTGCTGCAAAGAGCTCAAAGTCTCTTCTTTACACCTGACAGGCAAGGAACTTCCTGAGAGCCATGAAACTTGGGCAGCAGGCCTTCTTCTACCACAGTAACTGTAAAGAGCCTGGCATTGTCGGCATTGTCAAGGTGAGTGCCTCTTCCTTGTCCAGCGTTTTGGGGCAGGGAATGGGTTATCAAGCAGCTCCTTAGCCCTACTTCTGCCTCTGCACCAAAGGAGGGCAAAAGCTGTCCAGTGGGAGCAGGAGGTGAGCCTGGGACATCAAGGCTCAAGGGCAGATGTCACAGCAGGGCTGACACAAGCACTGTTCCCTGGAGAAGTGGGACCAGACTGTTCTCCTGCTGGCATGTCAGGGCGCTTCCAGCCAGGTGTTGCTCCACGCTGATTAAAGTCTGACCCGGCTCTAGTCAGTAATGAAACGTGGGCACAGAACAGCTTCTGCAGGAGGAGAACTCACCACAAAGGCTCTCATCCTCTACCCAAGCTTTCCTGTTGTGTGTGCTCCTCTACACCGTGCTCCAAAAGAGGTGATGGGGCTTCGCTGACAACCATCCTGCTCTGCAGTGCTTCGACCTAAGAGATGGAAAGGAAGGGAATGGATCTGCCTGTTAGAATGGAGCTCAGGGAAAGCCAGGCTGGCTTGTGCACCAGGATTAGTCCTTCTCTCTAGTCACAGCTTGCTCAAGGGCATTTCATAGCCTTTGCTGACAACAGCTTTGAACTGATGTCTCACGTTCTTCTCCCTTTCTGCTTCAGATCGTAAAGGAGGCTTACCCTGATCACACACAGTTTGATCAGAAGAATCCTCATTATGATTCCTCCAGCAGAAAAGAGAACCCCAAATGGTCCATGGTAATGTAGTAAACTAAATACAGCTGCTTCAAGCTCTGTGTGCCAGCTGAGTGGAGGCAGAAGCCTCTTTGCATCGTACTGTGTGTCTCCTTAAGCTTCTGTCCTGGCCTAGCTACCTTGTTCTCTCTCAAGAAGAAGGTCAATCCTGATAGTTTCTCTACCTTTTCCCCTGCCTCTTCCAGAAGGCTGCCAAATCTATCTCCCTAAGTCTTTAGATGTTGGATGCAGACTTGCATCCATGCACAGCAGGATTCTGGGTTAGGAAAGAGAACATCTTTAAGTACCACTCTCAGCCTAGCACAAAGCAAGCTGTAGTTCTGAGACGCACTAAATGACAGGGAAGTGACTGTTCACAGGCTGGCTACATCCCACAGCTTCATTCTGTATTGCCCCTGCCAGCATAGATGTGTGCTGCTAGTGCCCAGTGCTCACATTGCTCCTGCCAGGGGCATCCCAAAGTTCTTTTAGCCTCAAGCAAGGAAAAGCATCCACACCATTATAAGGTGGCATTTGCTTCAGTTTAAGATCTTCATACCCCTCCACCAAATATCTTGTGTGATGTTTGGAGGCTTTACCCTCCTCTGCTGCCCATCACTTCCCAGGTGGATGTGCAGTTTGTGCGGATGACCAAGCGGTTCATCCCGCTCTCCGAGATCAAGGCTCACCACCTGGCACACAAAGCAGATGGAGGCCCCCTCAAGAACATGATGCTCTTCACAAGACAACGGCTTTCCATCCAGCCACTGACACAAGGTAGGAACCTTCTTCCCTGCGCTCCTGGTGCTATTCCCTGCGGAGGCAGCCCGCACTCCGAGTGCCTCCAAGTCCCATTTACAGCTTTTCCTCTCTTACCTTCCCAACGCAGAGGAGTTTGATTTTGTCTTGAGCCTGGAAGAGGAGAAGCCACATTAAGAACCCACCAGCAGCAGTCTGTCCCTTGCCACTGATGCCTCCTCCTAAACCAGCCTAATTCCCAAGTTCCCTTGCTTAACCCCGGCAACAAAACGCGCCCGCACATGATCCACAGCCCCACATCCCTTCTCCTGACACGCTGTTACTTGCTTCTTTTTAAATAAAGCTTTTGAGAATCAACTGCAGCCTCTCCTTTGTACTAGCGGGGAAATCTGCGGTTTAGGTCTTGAGGGACCAAACATCTTCCCTGGGGATCTACTATAGGATCCAGGCACATTTCTCTGCAGGAAGGTATCACTAGAACATTTAAATACACATCCAGCTTGCTTGCTGCAAAGCACATCTGTTAACTTCCTATAGGTGCCACACTCCTCATGTTACTTAAGCTCTGGTATCAGGGAAGAGGAAGGTAATACAGCTCCCTTGCTCATTTTAAGCTAAAAGGGTTCTCCACCAGCAGAGCTTCTAAGCAACGACACAGCTTCAGGGAGAGCAAGGATTGACAAAGCTACCGAAGGACAGACTCCTCCTGGAGGGCTGTGCTGCACAGCACTAAGGGAAAAGGGCTTCGTGCCATAAAGAACCCAAGGCACCATGAACCACAGCAGACCAGGTCGTGCACAGCGTTGACAGCCAGGGCTGGCTCTTTTTAATTGGAGAGACAAAAAAAAAACCCAAGTTGGAAAATACAGCCATTGAAAAGACAACGAATTAAGAAACATGTAAACACAGCGGAGGCTTAATTACAGGTTGCACTGCTTGGCTGGAGTACTTGCACACTGCCCCTGCTCCGACCTGCCTGGGGGGAGAGGGAATGAGCCGAGGGCTGAACAGAACCTCGGGGGACACAACTGCTCCAGTGCTGTCTGCCCCTTCTGTGCTAAGGAGATGCTCTTCTCTAGTACCTGCAGTGACCTTATGCTGCAGCTTCTCTCTGAAGAGGCTCAGCACGTCTGCTCCGCCCCAGACAAACACAGGGCCTAGCGGGCAACCGGTTGAATGGTCCATTAGCTGAAGGGAAAAATGGGAATCGTTTCTACATTCTGGTTCCACAAGCAGGGACACGGGAGAGGGGCACAGAGGAGGGAAAAACATCCACCCAAACAACTCATGCACCTTTTCCAAGTTAACCCTCCCGAAGTGGTGAGCAGATGTTGAACAGAACTCTTCTCCCAACTGCGCCTTGTTATCCCACAGCCAGTAAACCAAACACTCCTGGCATGTGGAGACGCCTTCGTCCACGTGGCCTACAAGCAAGAGGAATGGGCAAGGATGAGAACTCCAGGTGGGATGGGAGCTGAGGGGAAGCTAGAGGGGAGTTAGGTGCTGTTGTGCTCAGCTAAGCCATGGAAGGATAGGCTGCTATCCCCAGAGGCTCCCCTCGGGAGCTTCACTCGTCCCTAAAAGATTATGTATTGACACAGCACAGGTTCCTCCCTACACAGAGAGGGATAGAGAGGAGTAAATCCAGATTCCTTTGCCACCGAGGCCTGCAGCAGGTCCCCACCTCCTGCCCTGCCCCAGAGCAGTCGTCTGGAGTCAGGAAGAGCCAGCTCTAGCCCACGGCACGGACCTCTCATGGACAGAAAGCAAGCCATGTCTTCAGAGGAGAGCAGCACATGGTGAGACACAGCATTGGGCAGGGACGAGCTCAGTAGTGTCCTCTACAGCAGCGCGATCTGTCCCGCTCTGCTGGCAACCACAGCCTTGCACGTGGTGAGTGAAGGATAACTTACTTTGGCAAGCAGAAACACACATTTATCACTGGAATACAGTAGCTGTCTTAGCACATAAAAAGCTCCCCTTCCACCCAGGCCCCGCTCCCTCCACCAGCGCTGCTCCACTAAACAAAGCAGAAGATACCCTAGTGAGCCACCAACTCACAGGGAAATCCAGCCAAATCCCACTCAGTAGAGCTCATACCCCAGCATTTCCTGCAGGCTTCTCTCTCTCCATCTGGTAGGAGGTCTAGCCCCCTGCTTCCTCAAAGGGCAGCTAAACAGGGTGGATATTCTCCAGACACCATCAAGTCTACAAAGCCACATCTAATCGTTAATGGAGGAATGACTCCCTTCTGGGAATGTTCTCATGATTTCACTTAGCTGAAGACTAGGAAAAGCTTAATTCAGGGAAGGAAAAGCCCACATTCAGGTTCTCAGTTCACAGCATTACCCTCAGACCTCCAAGCTCAGACCTTAAGAACGTGCCTCTGGAATCACAGAGCTCTACTCTACCATTCTTCCAGTTGCTGCTTGGCTTCATCTAGCAGCACACACAGGCCATAAGCTTCTTAAAACCATTTCATCCCCCTTCTGTCTTTCCTAATCCTCATCTCACAGGCTAGAGGAAGCAAACACAACCGTACAAACGGGTTTCTATACTGTCCTGTCTGTCCCTACTACATAGTCTGCTCTGCCACAAGGACACAGGAACGAGCAGGACAGCGTGTACAGCGTAAGCCCACTGCCAAGAGAGCCCCCACTGATGTCTCACCTCCCAAAAGCATCCTCTAGAGCTCTCCAGGCTGCTCTGCGGTAGCAGCCAGAGAGGGGCACTCAGGCAGGTGCTGGGACAACACTAGGAAGGCACTGCTCCTGGCCAGGAGCCTTCTGCCCCCTCCACAGCACTGGGGCCTTCACAGCTCTGCCCAACCTGTGCCACTTTCTCCTGCATTCTCATGCCTGGCTCCCCTCCTACCAGGCACAGCTCCTCCTTGCCACGACACACAGGAGCTCCACAGCAAGGCCACTGCAGCGTGCTCAGTGTGGCTGAGCCAGTGACATGATACAGCTGTCTGTGACAAGGAATCCAGCATGGAAAGGAAGGGGAGGCAGTGAGGGGATAACACTCAGCACTTCAAGAAGGCTACACCTCAGTCCGAGTCCCTCCTCTACCTTCCAGCTAACCCCTGTGTCCTTTTCCCTCGTGAAGGTCTCAGAAAGGCAAGACAACATCCATCCTGCGCAGCCCCAGAGCAACCTCCACCCCGCTGGGAAGCAGCAGCAGCTGTGGCCTTCACTTGCCCTCTCCTTCCACGCTGCCACACCAAAAGGGTCTCAGGGCAGACAGGAGATCAGGCAGCTCCGCAGCCTCAGGACACAGGCCTCAAAGCAGCCGATCCCAGAGGAATGTCGTTGATCGGGAAGCACTGAGGCACCTTCAGCTCCGCAGCGCCAGTGCTGCGGCTCGCTCTGCCCTCCCATCCCTTCCCACCCTGCGAGTCCTTTGAAGAAAGGAATTAAGTCAAAAACGGGTATTTGTTGTCACAAAGTCTCTCAAGTGTTTTGTCCTCCTCCTCCTCCTGCTGCTGCTGCCCCACTGCCTCCACAGCAGCATCCTCTGCGTGGCCCCTCACTGCCGGCCGTTGTTCTCTGCGGGCTGGTTGGGGGTCTTGGCCTCGGCGTGCGAGGAGGTCCCCTCAAACCGCTGGGAGGCGATGGCTGCTTGGTGGGACATGCTCTTCCTCACGATGTCTCCCTTCCGCCAGAGCACCACCTCCTGCAGTAACACAGCCAGCAGGCCTCGTCAGGGCTTGTGAGGCCTCCTCCTGGCCCCAGCCAGACCCAAAGGCTGAGCCAGGCAAGCAGTGAGAGCTCAGCCCACGCTGGCATCTTCCGCCACATGCGTGCATGGGGCCCATTTGCAGCCGTGGTATATTCGGGTAGAGCGCTCCTCCCCGGGGTCTGAGCACACAGAGGCAACCCACTGGACATCTAGGGCAGGCATGGGCTACTGCCGTGGGCTACCACGTTGGAATGGGTAAGGTGAAAAGCTCCACCATGGGGCAACAGTGAAAAAGAAATCCCAGTTAGGCACCTGCTACATGCACATTTGACCCACATGGACCACTCTTGGCACACTCTCATTGGTCTAATCCTTATGGATATTCAGTCAAGAACATGATTCTCCCCATGGGAATCCCAAATTCCCAGAAGGTGCTTCTAACACAGGATCCCAAGTGACAGTCCACAGGTCCAAGAGGAAAAGCAGCTCTGCTCCTCACCTGCTGTTTGAAGTAGCGTCTCTCCTCCTCATCAATCAGCACCAGGTTGAGGTAATAACGCACCGAGAACTTCTTGTTGATGTCCCTCATGGTTGGAGTCAGCTCGTAGCCAGCCAGGAAGAGCCTGATGGGAATGGACTCCCCTGCAAAGTGCACAGAACCATCAGCACCGGCAGAATGCACAGCTGTAAACTCGGAGAGCACCAGCAAAACACCTCACTAAGCCACAAACATCGTGACCATCTCCACAAGTGGGGTAAGATGAGCAAGAAGATCTCAACCCCCTTCAGATACCCATAGCCAGATCCTGCCCTTGCTGGCTCCATCTCCACTTCTACAAGCACGGGACTCGCTGTGACCTGCACCAAGACAGCACTGCAGGAAGAAATGAATAAGGTGACATTTTCTCTGGCAGAGGAGAATGTGGCACAGGAGATTGGCACAGAGCTAGAACATCATCTTTCTGCTCCAAGCTGCAGCAATGCCAGCTGGTGGCCCATGCCAGCAGGGAATTTGCATCTATTCTACTGCTTCAGCACAAGAACTAAGTCACTGCAACTCATTATCGGATCAGAGAAAGAAGGGGATCGTATTTAACCACCTCTGGAAACTGCTGTGAGCCAACCAGTGAAACAGGAGCACACAGATCCAGCTGAAGATACTGCAGGACTCCTATTCCCATCCCAAAAGACTCCCAAGAAGAGGAATTCTGCAGGGTTCACCTGCCTTCTCACCTCTCACAGGTGCCCCATCCATGATCTCGTATTTGGCTATTGTGTCATTCTCGTGATAGACGTTGGGGCCGGTCCCTGTTGTCTCTCTCTTGATGATATCAATCTCCATGTGCTTGATCTTGATTCGCACCAGCAGGAAGTAGATCTTGCCAACAATCACATCTTTTAAATGATACCTAGCACGTGAAGGGAGAAAGCACCACAATCAGTATCTGCACCACAACAGCAAAGCCTCCAAACCCCATCTTTTAGGTCAGTTAAAATTAACCCCGATATTACACCAGAGGGAGGTTTGTCAGCATCAGCTGGGAAAGGTGCATCAAAACTAGCTTCAAAAGAGCTGTTCCCAACTTCTCTGCCTGAATTAAGGTCCCACTTCAGCTGCACTGACTGGTAAAGAGCAGACTTGATACCTGGAAGACATTTGGAAATACTGGTCTTACCAAGGGTAATACAGGGAACACGAAGTTACCGCAGCAGCCTCACGCTGTGCTCCAAGCTCAGGGAAGCCACAGCTTCCTGCACCTTGATCACAGAGATGCGATCCCCCGCATCTATGGGGCAGGCTGAGGAACCCACAGATCCTCAGCAGGATCCAAACTGCCTTGCTGGAGCACGTGAACACAGATTCCCTTTGAGGATCACATAGAAGACACATGCCTCAGGCTTCCAAACCAAGCTGTCCCCTGTAGCAGATGGCTCCCCACAGCCACTGCATGCTCTCGAGACACTTACTTGGACTTGTTGTACTCAAACTCAATGTGCAGGCAATCCTCAATCCCCACCTCCATCTTGATGGAGGAGTTGAGCTCCGGGTAGGTGCTCAGGGTGTGCACAACTATGTCCATCTCCTTCACCACGTCGTTCAGTCTGCGGCTGACGGTCGCGCGGAGGAAATACCTGCAAGGCCAGTCCCCTCCTGTTAGGGGGCACAGGAAGCAACGGGGACAAGCAGGGAGGGACGTGGGGCTGAACGGGTTGCACTGGACTAGCCAAGCAGTCTCACGGGTATCCTGGCTTCTGGAGCAGCCAATACCCCAGGTTAGAAAAGGCAGAAGGGAATTTTCTAACGGAAAAGGCTTCTCTAAGCTTTCATGCATTTGTGAGCCTGAGCTGCCCGAGTACCATTGTGGAGATCCAAGTAACAGCTTGCACATGGCAAAACCACTTTTGCAAGAGATGAGATCATTCTGGTCTCCACAGGCACACCTCTTCTTGCAGATCTCAGCCTTCCAACCCCGCTTCAAAGGCCAGCGACTGGATTTCCAGTCAACTGGAGCTCCTCAATGTGAAATACACGCTGATAAAAGTAGAGCCCTCCAAGACAACTCAGCCCCCAGAAATCTGTTGGGAACGACATTCTAAGCTTGTAAGGATGTGTGGGAAGGGATGCAGTGAATACCAGCACCTGCACAACGCACAGAGCCAGGGCCTGGGCTCAGCATGGGGCGGGCACTCACCGTAACTTCACGTTCTGCCCCGTGTAGGACTCGTAAGGCTTTTCCACATGGGTGAACTCGAAGTCAAACGTCTGTGACTGAGTGAATTCACCAGGACGGGCCAGGTCCTTCACCAGGGACACGAACTCGTGGTGGTTCCCTCGGTCATAGTAGAGTTCTGGGAAGACAGAAGGGCAGGGTAAGCTGTGCTGCTCAATCCCACGAGAGAAAGAAAGGCAGGAGATGTCGCAGGCCCTGAAGCAGGAAGAGGTCTGTACAGCCTCACCCACTCCAAATCAGGAGCTCACCTTGCCTCGGGGACGCGGGTCACCTCCTATCAGTATTAATTAGACTGGTTGAGAAGAGGAGCCAGAAGCTCATGCAATATTCCAGGGAAAAAGCATTGCCTCTGTAAGGAGAGGAAAACACCACCACTGCTTCTCTGGAACAGCAAACAGTGACTGAGCAAAATCAAGGACTAGGAGGCTTCCTGCTGTTCCTGCTTATCCTTTGATGACAATGAGTTTGAGTGGTCTTGATTCCCACCAGGGAATAACAGTGGAGATTGTCACCAATCCTGCAGTAAGCCAGCACTCAGTGCATGACTAGCAAGTGTGTGGGGAGAAGGTTGAGTCAAGTGCTCCACCAGTCCCTGGATAACACATGAACTCCCATGTGAACACTGATGAGGGAAGGGCATTCACCTTTGGAAGCACTGTTGAAGCCAGCTCAGCTAACCAACACCATCACATTGCTTCAGTTTCCCCCACAACCTTCTTGGGCCTGCAAGAAACAACTGCAGGTTTCCTCACTTAATGCACTTCCACAACCGTTCTCCCTTAGGACAAAGCCACAGAAACTTAATGCTCTGCAATCTGCATTAACAGTTTGCTATTACAGCTAAGCATCAATGAAACCTGCCCTTCCCAAGGCTGTGTGAGCACTGTGCCTACCAGACACCCACACAGGCCTACCGAAAGGTAAAGCCTTTGCCAATCTGATAGGGTGAGATGAGGAAACAAACCCCCAAGTCATTGGACAGTTGCACCCCCAAGTTCACTGTCAGCACTAAACTGTGCAGAGGAGGCTTCTAAGAGGGATTAGCAGTGGTCAGGAGCTGTTGTGACACTCATTTCTCCACTCCTTGAGACGCACAGTGAGACTCCAGCTTGTGACTTCTGTTTCACGCACCCCTCTGCTCACCCTATCTCCATAATGGAAGTATTGGCACTAGGACACCCCTCACTTAAGCTAAGCAGTGAGTGCCATCAAGGCTGGGCAAGCAGGTGTCATAAATAAAGCAGCTCTCTGCATTGAATACACGTCCACAGGGAGGGAAGTGCTTGTTAACGTGACAGGAGAAGCCTCGTGCCACGTAACAAGAGGAACAGATCATCTTGCCACACAACGCAGAAAGCAACGACTGAATTTAAAGCAAGGGGAGGCAAATGTCAGTGGAACCTTGGAAGGGCCCGGACTGGCACTCTGCAGCCTTAAGTGGAGGAAGGATTGGTGTTTCCCACGCTTCAGAAGACATCAGCATGTCAAACAGGTATAAGCTGTAATTGCAGGTTTTCAGGGTTATAGGGTTTCCAGATTAAACAAAACCATGCTCAGGACACCGCAAAATGAAACGTTAAACAGGTTCTGTGCTCACCAGTGGGCACACAGGACACAGTGTTCACAGCCTGGACCACTCATTCTCTCCACTACACCTCTGTCTCCCTGCCTTTATGTATGGTGTGGATGCTGACCTTGTGACAGTGGGAAGTCGGAATATAAGGCAGGCTGGTTTGAGATGGAAAGCATTAAGGTGGGACAAAGTTCAGCTCTTTAATAAAGCAGCCTGATGGACAAAAAGAAAGGGCTGGTGTGTGGCCACAGCTGCCGGGGTGATAATGTGACTTCAGAACCCTTATTCTACCCCAGTGAGGCTCAAAAGTCTTCCAAAATGGGCAATGAGAAGCAGGTGAGGCAGCGCAAAGGAGAGGATAGAGCAGGAAGTGAAGTTCATGCTTAATTTCCACTGACACTCATCGTCAAATGGGCTCCCTCCTGAGGAACAGGCTTAGCTACACCCCGTTGTTTGCAGGCTCTCCTACCTGGCCTCCCCTTCTCTTCCAAAAAGCAGCATTAAGCACAAGTGAGGCCAGCAAAACCATCCAACACCAGTATTGGGGTTGGGTGGGGAAACCTCCAGCTCACTTGCCTATGGCACATGATTTGCAATACAGAGGTTGCAGGCCCACAGCTCGCTCAGCGGTTTTGGGGGTCAAAGTGCCACAGACACCAAATGCAGCTGCATCATCAGGAACATCAGCACAAGAGGGACGTGGAGCTGTTGGAGCGAGGCCATGGAGATGCTGCGAGGGCTGGAGCAGCTCTGCTCTGGAGCCAGGCTGAGAGAGCTTGGCTGGGGCAGCCTGGAGAAGAGAAGGCTCCTGAAGGGGAGACCTTAGAGCAGCTCCAGTGCCTAAAGGGCGAGAGCATGATTCCAAGATCCTGAACTTCTTTTGGGGTGCAGGGATGAACCATGGACATCTCCACTCGGATCAAAGGTGGGTGTGGCAGCCACCCTTCCTCTGAGAGAGCAGGAAACCTCCCATCTGCATTGGTTACACACGTGGATAACCATGAGTTTTGAACAACGTGAAGCCACCCAACCAACCATGCGGGGGCACATAGACACGCACTCAAGAAATAGAGAGAGTCAAGGTGGAATGAGCCAAGCTGAAGAGAAGGCCTCAAGAATCCCAGCCTGGTTTGGGCTGGAAAGGACCTCAAAGATCCCCCAGTTCCACAGGCAGGGACACCTTCCACTTGGAGCAGCTTGCTCCAAGCCCCTGTGTCCAACCTGGCCTTGAACACTGACACGGATGGGGCAGCCACAGCTTCTCTGGGCACCCTGTGCCAGCGCCTCAGCACCCTCACAGGGGAGAGCTTCTGCCTAAGAGCTCATCTCCATCTCCCAGCATGAGAAAACTCATTCACCCAGGTCAAATAGTGAGGAACAGGGGCTGGGGAAGCCCCTGGGATGGATGGGCAAAACCCACCCAATTGACCATCCTTATCAGATCCTTTGCTTCCCAAAGTGGGGGACGGACACCCAAGTGATGCCAACAGCAGAGCCATTCCGGAGAGTGCTGCCTGGCAGCTGGGATGTCCCAGGTTCAGACCTGCACCTGCAGGAGGTAAAGCACCACCCACCTCCAAACACATGCATCTGCGAGCTGAAATCAGTGCCCGAGCAGAGGAAGGAAAATAGGACGAGGAAACAGGGAACAATGACCTGGAAAAAGGCTGGAGCTCCCTCCCTTCAGCACGTTACCCACCTCCAACAGAGGATGGGCTGAGGGATCCTCCGTCGGGCAGGAGCACATCCCACCTCCCCCCATCCCCACCCCCCAAGGCCCAGCGCTGCGGAGGTGAGGGGAACCGGAGCGCGGCCTCACCGATCTGCCCGATGAACTCCACTTTGATGCCCTGGTGCTCCAGCCGCTTGTTGGGGTGCTTCAGGCTCAGCACCACCCGCCCGGACACGGTCTCCCCGTCGTAGAAGAGGAAATACTTCTCCTTCTTCCCTTCCTCCGTCTTGTGCTCCACCCGCCGCCGGCTCTCGCCGTCGCTCAGCACCAGCTCCAGCTCCGCGCTCTGCCCGAACCCGAAGAAGCTCATTGCACTGGGGGGGGGGGGGGGGGCGGCCCGGCCTGGCCCCGGGGCTGAGCGGAGGGGGTCTACGGCGGAGAGGAGCGGGGGGGGAGCCCCGCAATGCGGCACAGGACCCGGGCGGCGCTGGAGGGAGCCCGGGGCGGGCGCAACCCCGCGGCCCCTCAGCCCTCACCGGGAGCGCGGCCCCCGCCTCACCGCCGAGCTCCGGGCAGCCGCGCAGCGCGCATGCGCCGCCCGCCCTCGCGGAGCCCCCTCCCCGGTGAGCGGCCGAGCGCGGCGGTGATTGGCTGCCGGGGGCGGCTGGCGGCGCGCGATTGGCTGGTTCGAAGCGGGCGGGAGGGTGATGGTGGTGGCGATGGCGGCCGCGGAGCTGAGGCGGGCGCTGGTTCGGTGCGGACTGAGTTACATCGGATCAGGTGCGGGACCTGAGGGGCTTTGAGGGGTCTGAATGGCACTGGGGGTGCATGCGAGGAGCCTGAGGGGGCTGCGGTGCTTATAAACCCCCCTTTTATCCCCCCTTAGTCTGGGTGGACGCGGTCTGGGATCTGGATTTCACCGACACCGAGCCCCTGGATCCCAGCGTTGTGGAGGAGATCACCAACGATGGGCTCGAGTTCTTCACCTGTCTCCGCCAGGCCCTGTTGCGGTTTGCTGATGAGAACCAAGGAAATAAGGAGGTAAGAGCGCCGTGGAGGTGGGCCTTGGTGCTGTACTCAGGGCTGTCCCACCGGGAAACGCGCAAGCTGCTCTAAAGGCACCCCTGAACAGTCCTTGTCGCATGTGCTGGAATGCTTCGGATGGGAGGTGTTCCTGTGGGTAAAACATATCAGGTCATATACAGCATAAGACCGTGTGAACTCTGTGTAGTATTATATGCCATAGCATAGCTGTTAAAACATCTTCACGCTTGAAGTGTAAATTCCTGGGTTGGGGCAGTCCCCAGCACAAACACAGCCTGGGGGAGATAGGATGGAGCAGCCCTGAGGAGAAGGACTTGGGGTGCTGGGTGAGGAGAAGCTCCCCATGACCCAGCTTCAGTGTGCGCTTGAGCCAAGAACCCCCCCGTGTGCTGGGCTGCACCCCCAGAGCGTGAGCAGCAGCTCAGGGAGGGGATCCTGAACCTCTGCTGTGCTCTGTGAGACCCCCCCTGCAGTCCTGATCCAGCTCTGGGGCAGCAGCACAAGAGGGATGTAAAGCTGTTGGAGCGAGTGCAGAGGAGGCCATGGAGATGCTGCAAGGAAGGGCTGGAGCAGCTCTGCTCTGGAGCCAGGCTGAGAGAGCTGGGCTGGGGCAGATGGAGAAGAGAAGGCTCCTGAAGGGGAGACCTTTAGAGCAGCTCCAGTGCCTAAAGGGGCTGCAGGAAAGCTGGAGAGCGGCTTTGGGCAAGGGGGAATGGCTTTAACCTGCCAGAGGGGAGATAGAGATGAGCTTTTAGACAGAAGTTCCTCCCTGTGAGGGTGCTGAGGCGCTGGCACAGGGTGCCCAGAGAAGCTGTGGCTGCCCCATCCGTGTCAGTGTTCAAGGCCAGGTTGGACGCGGGGGCTTGGAGCGACATGCTCCAGTAGAAGGTGTCCCTGCCCGTGGAACATGGGATTGTAACTGGATGAGCTTTAAGGTCCCTTCCAACACAAACCTTTCTATGATATATAGTGTTATATATTTATCATAGTTATTAAAATACGTTTAAATTATATATAGGAGGTTGTTTTCAGTGGGATCTGTTAAAAATTGAACAGTAACACTTGTGTAGAGTTATGCTATGGTGGGATTTCTCACTCTTACCTGTGTATTTCACCTCAGAACATCTGGACTGTGTTTGCTGAAGAGAACTTCTCTCCTACTGCTCTGGTGGCTGTGTTACATCACTTTGTCCAAGTGGGCCAGCACAGGCAAGCTAACACGCAGAAGAGGGTTTTTGCTCTCCATGCAGCTGGGTTGTACTTCTTACTGCTGGAAATCCCAGGTGAGCAATGGATCGTACTCTTGATTGTAGGATAAAGCATCATTCAGGTTAAATCAGCTTTCATTTAGAAGAATTCCCGGTGGAACAAGTGATGGCTTTGGAGCTGTCTGCTTGATCTCCCTGAAATCCTTGGGGATCAAATCCAGGCATGGTTTGAGTGTTCAGCCTGACAGCAGCGTGGTCACTGGTCATAAAGCAGCTTGAAGGTGTCAGCTCGGGTCTGTGCTGCTGTGCATCTTAGTAGCTCTGTGACAAGGGGGACAGAGGAGTCTGGATGCTACACAGAGCTGGAGTCGTGTATCCCTCTGCTTAGACAGTAACACACAGTGAAGGCAGAAGCTTATTCCTGTCCCTGCTCTGTAACTAGAGAGGATTTCACCGTGTGGAGTTTTGGACAGGTTCATTTGTGAAAAGAATAGTTTTTGTGTAAAATAACCCGCAGTTGGAGTGTTCTAGCAGTCCATTTTCTGACTGTCAAAGCAAGCAAGCCAGATGATTTGATGCTGTCTGTATTTTGTGTGGAAGATGCTGATGTTGTCTCTCCTGGGCAGGCAGTATAGTTAACCAGCTGTTGCACCAAGTGATGTTTGATAAGTGCCTTTACACCCTGACAAAATGCTGGCCTCGGGAACCAGATCTGGCCAGGAAGAGGAAGAAGGTGCACACTCAAAGCTCTCAGACCACTGGAGGGAGAAACAGAAAGAAAGGCAAACCACGCAGGAATGGCCCCTCCCATGTAAGATGTTTGCATAATCTCTTCAGATATCAATCACTATTAATAAGCAAGTTGTTGGCAGACTATTTCACCTCTAGGGCAGTGTGAAGCTCTTCCTCTTTTCCACCCCTTTTTCAATCCCTACCCTTTCATTTAGCAGTTCACTTGTGCTCTTGGTCCTCTACCTAGTAGGAATTTCAGAAATCTCATGATTTGTGTGTGGCATATTGTTAGGAAGCTCAGTAGCAGAGGGAAGAATGAATTTGTATCGGCTTCCTCAAGAGAGCTTCAAGTTAGTATTCAGTCTGATGGGCTTTCTCCTTCAAAACAAGAATAGGCTATGTTGGCACTTTCTGGTTTTGTACCCAACTTTCATCTTCCTCTCTGGTTTTTGGTTGGTTGGGGTTTTTTTTGTCCCCCTCTGTTAAGTGTATTGGTTCATCTGAAAGAAAAGATTCCACATTTGGGATGGGAAATCATGTAGGATGTAGCCTGAAAACCACAATGTACAAAAGAGACCCACCAGCTCTGTGGGGCAGGATGGTGCTGTTTCTCTTTTCTACCAATATAGATGGAAGAGATCCAAGAGGAGGAGGAGGAAGAGGATGATGAAAATGTTTACTTTTCAACAGATGACCTCCTTCAAGTTCGCAATGCAATCTTCTTTCTGCTCAAAAACATCTTGAGACTGCTACCTAAGTTCCCCCTCAAAGAAAAACCTCAGTGTGTGCAAAACTGCCTGCAGGTAATGGGATTCAACTACAAGGAACCTGGAGAGGGGCTTTTTACAAGGGTCTGTAGGGACAGGACAAACGGAATGGCTTTAACGTGACAGAGGGGAGATTGAGATGAGCTCTTAGGCAGAAGCTCTTCCCTGTGAGGGTGCTGAGGCGCTGGCACAGGGTGCCCAGAGAAGCTGTGGCTGCCCCATCCCTGGCAGTATTCAAGGCCAGGTTGGGCACAGGGGCTTGGAGCAAGCTGCTCTAGTGGAAAGTGTCCCTGCACGTGGCAGGGGTTGGAACTGGATGAGCTTTCAGGTCCCTTCCAACACAAACCAGTGTGGGATTCTCTCTGAGTGGGCTGCCTGCTCCATGTCTGTTATGCTCTGCAGATTGTGTTTGGTTCCAAAGTGCTCAACCTTCACCATACACATGGTACTGAGCTGCTGGACTTTGGGTCTGCTCACGTCCTGCTTCAAGGGAAGTGCTGTGGTTTGAAATACAGGCTTGAGTTCTGCAGGGTCTGACCCCCAGCAGGCCTGCACATCTTCCCCACTTGTGAATGAGCTAAGCTTGGCTTTCTTCCCTTGCAGGTCTTTGTTGAAGTGACAAACTTTGAGCCAGTGGTACAGGAGTTCAAGTTTTCATCAGCAATGTGAGTAAAGAATTCTGGATGCTTAGGGGATTCTGTTGGTGTTAACCTGTTGATGTGACAATGAAATCAGGGATTTCTTTCACTAAAGATAATTAAAACACGTTCCCCTAGCTAACAGGAAACAACACCTAGTGAATATTGAACATGTTCCAGTCAGTGAGCACGTTTAGTTGTAGTATGTGTAGTAAATGCTTCTCTGATGAGAGATGATGACATCTCTTTGCCTCCTTTTGCTTAGGAATGTTGACAAAGCCAAGTACATCTCCGAGCTGGCCTATTGCGGGGTGCGGTTACTGTGCTCCCCTCTACATGGTGCAGAAGATAAGGTAAAAGTTAGGCAAAATCTTTAAAGTCCTCCCTGCAGTGGTTTGTTTCCTTCTCTGCACGTCATTTGTGCTTGCATGCGTTTTACTTCTCAAGTGAGTTTTACTCTTTGTGCATGTGCTTGCTGGGTAAGAGGCGAGATGCTGTTTTCCACCCCAGCCGTTATTGCTTTGACTTGTTTAATGATGTGTTTTGTGAGCCTCAAAAGCCTTCTGTGCTCTAGTGATTCTTGTGGCAGGTGAATCGAGAGCAGAGGACATAGATCTCTGTGTCTTGAAGGCAATTCCAGGTTCCTGCATTTGCTGGAATGCTTTTGTTTCCTGCTAGGGGGAGCTCCAGCACTGCTTGTATGGTGCTGCGGTGCTGGGTTGTGCAGCAGCGAAACATGATGTCAGTGTTACGTGCAGATGCTGGTGAGCAGGGTTGATTCTGATGCAGAGAACCCTGTCATCTGGCACATCCCATTCCATCAGGAATGTGTCTGCAGATCTTATTTTGTTAATTTGTCAGGCACACTGTGTCATCTCGCTTACCTGTACTGCTCCTATGGATGGGGCTTTTGAGCTTTGGGTGTGACTGTGCTGCTGTGTTTGTGGGTCTACGTAAACCCATCTGAATTAGCTCTGAGCTAGCAAGCCAGGAGTTAGTGTCTGTCTAGTCAGGACATCCCTACCTCTCCTGTTTGGCTGCTCAGAGTGTGCCAGGATAACAAGGCATGCTGTGATCCCAAAAGCATGGCAGGGAGGAAGCTCCAAAACACTTCTTCTGTGCGAACACCAGTGAATCCCAAGTGTTTCTGGCAAATTCAAGTCTGCTACTTTGGGGAGGGAGGTATTTGTTGATGTTTTCAGGAAGCCCTTAGACATGAGCAGAGCCCAAAGCCCAGCAGTTCAATACCATGTGCATGGTGAAGGTGGAGCATCTCGGAACCATGCCTTGCTGAACTGGAATGAGAATATCCCAGCTGGGAAAGATATGGTTTATTAATGGAGGGAATTTTTTGAATTTCTCTTCTGGGAGTCATGTTTTGCAAGTTCTGTCATTTGGATGTAAACTTGTTTGGTTTGTAATTCTTCCATAAACCTGGCCAGAATGCTTATCCATGGGCTCTGGCTGCTGCTGAGCTGAACCTGAGAATAACCTTTTCTTTCCAGGTTCTCCGCTGTGCCTTCCAGCAGTTCCTTGGTGTCATTCTGATGCTGGAAGGTGGTGGGAGCTCCAGATTTGCCGTCCTTGGTATCACATCAGCTGTGATCAGTGCCAGGAATCAGGCTATTAAATTTATCAGGTGAAGTACAGAGCTCTGGCACTACCCTGCCTGGGTAGGTCTGCTCTTTCTTCTGGCATGCTTGCTTTACTGTTTGCTTGATAAAGGGATGATGAGAACTGGCACTGGCTTTGAAGTTGGTTGTACAAATGAGGCTTAATTAAAATGTCTGTAATGGGAATTTACTGAACTTGCTGGCAGAGGTGCTGTTTGACAGAGATGTGGCACTGAGTAGAAGGCATCACCTTCTCTGTTTCGCTTTGTGTCAGCTTTTCAGCTCTTGTGGTTTACTACAAAGTATTTGGAAGGGAAGATGATGATGGAGCTCATGTCTCCTTAGCTCTTTGTGTTCTCCTGCTTAAAGGGGGGTTTTGCCTATGTTTATTGGGGATCTATGTTGTTGCAAAGTGTAGTTTGTGCAGAGATCCCCAGACAGCATCTAGTGAATAGATTGAAAACAACGAAGCTTTTCCTGTTTTCTGCCTGCAAGCCAGGTTAATGCAGACAGTGGGTCTGCCATGCCCAGATCTTATTGCACTCCCTGACTTCTGAAATGCATTCCAAAAGGAATTTACTTCATTTTTGCTGTCTTCTAAACCCAGACTTGTTAACATCTGCTTTTCCTTTGTGCAGCTCTGTAGTGGATGAGCTGAAAGAAGTTGCTTTTCCAGTTCTTCGGATATTACTGCAACATATCTGCACCAAGGTACGCTGAGCTTTGTTACCTCTGGAGCCGAAGAACTTATGGGTGGCAGTATCTAAGAATTAGGAAGTAGGTCTTGAAACAGCTTATGGGAATGCTGAGGGTGAGCTTTATCCCACTCACCTCCAAGTGGTTGTACCCTACTGTGACCTTTCCAAAATGTGCTGTTTCTTTACCACTCTTTTGGGAGGGGAAAATGAAGCTTGATTCTAATACAAGACTATCATCTGAGCTAGTGGGTGAAGGGCAACTCTTAACTCATCCTGTTCAAATATGTGATTTACATCAACTAATTTAATTATGTCAGAGGGCGAAAGTGAGCCTGGATGCTCCCTGGTGCGCACATGATTAGAAAGTTTCTTGGGGGTTGGGATTTGTTGGGATTCAGTCCCTGCTAATACAGGGGGTTGGAATCAGATGATCTTTAAGGTTCCTTCCAGCCCAAACCATTCTATGCTGAGAGCTCTTGGCCTAGGTACCCATCTGAAGACAGTCAGGTAGAAATACTCCCTCTGGATTTAATCCAAGCTCCACCTTTCCCTGGGGGAGAGTGTGGAAACACCACGCCATGCCATTGCCCTTGTTTTTCAGGTCCCAGACAAGGCTGATTATCGCACATATGCTGCACAGGCCCTGGTGACTCTGCTGAGCAAATTCCCTAATGTAGAATTTGCTGACTTCATCGCCTGGCTTTACAAATACTCCCACAACACTAAAGTAAGTACATCATCTTGATGCTCCAGGCTTCAGATGCAGCAGTAGGTTGAAGTTGAAGGGTTCCAAATAGTGTTGCTGTTACTACTGGTACCTAAAGGCACTGAGTGGACCATTCCTATGGCTTTGCTTACATTAACAATGTGTTTTTCCTTCTCAACAGATTGCCTACAGGGTGTTTGCTCTCGATGTAGCCTTAGCTTTGTTGGATGTGCCAGAGAGGAATGTGGACACCTCCCTGTCCCTGGACCAGCAGAAGTTAATAAAACATAAGTTTTTAGTACAGGTGATGGTGTTCGGGCGCTGCTCGGACAAAGCACCCGTGGTCCGTAGCAAAGCTTTAAGCAGCTTTGCCCAGTGTCTTGAAATGAAAGCTGCTACTACCTTGGAGAGTATCCAGGACTTATTACAAAGCTGTAAGTATTAATGGATCAGATAGTGGGAGTATTTCTTGAACTTTGGGGAATAACTAGTGGGAGAGAAGAGAGCTGGTGGTCAGGAACTTAAATCTGCTCATCCTTGTGTGTTGTGTCATGATGAGAAGTAAGAAATGAGTCTTGTTACTCATGAAGCCTTATATTTGGAAGGGATTCATTCTCACGAACCAGTTCTAAATAGATGCCTCCATATGAGATACCTTTGGAAGATATTTACAGATGACTGAAATTGCTCACTGAAAAAATATGTTCGTTCTTGCCTGATTGTTGCTTGATTCTTGAGTTGCCTTTTGCTCCTGACTGGCATTCTGAACTCCCTCAGGTGCAGTAAAGGCCAGATGGCACAATTCAGAGATACGCATGTGGCATCCTACAGTTAGATGAGTTGCCTGAAAACAGTTTGGAAGGACAGAACATCTGGAGTTGAAAGACTTCATTTATTTCTCTTATTTGTTTTCTTTTTGGCCTCACAGTCTTGGAAGCAAGCACAGACACTGCGAGTTTGACAGTCAGTGCAGAAGGTACAGAGCTATTCTCTTCTAGTAAGCCTCTGGCTTTTTTTGGCACGCCATGTTCTGTGCATATGCAGAGCTGTAAAGCCTAGGCCATGCATGCGGCTCTCTGTGTAACAGGGAAGCATCTTACTGGGTGAGCATCTGCCTTTTGACCTCTTAAACCTAGAACTTTTCTTTCAGCTGTGTCCAACCATTCACTGAAGACCTTGCCCACGTTCAAAACCATTGAGCTGACAGACAACAGCAACGCTGCTGGGCTTGATGGTATGTCAAAATCACGCTTGCCTTTTCAGGTGATTTTTCAAAGCCTTCACTGAAATTAGACCTTCTGAAGTGCATTCACTGTCCGTTTCTCAAAGAAAGCAGAGGGTTTTCTGTAGAGCTGTTAAGAAACCACTTCTGGGTGATGAAGGGGGTGGAAGCGGCAGCTATAAAGAAATCCTGTTTCCACTCATGTCTGATAAATACATGTAATCTTGAAATCCCGATGCTGGTTTGTATGAATGTAGTGGTAACACTTGTGGCAAAGCAGGTAACTTCTGCTTTCCAAAAAGGATGGGGTATGTTACTTGGAACTTCATAAATATAAGGGTAATTACATCTCTTGCTTTAGTTCCAAAAGAACTAATATGTTTTTGCCATATAAACCACAGCACCTTTGAGTAGGACTTAAGTGGGGAAGAATTCACTTCTCTGCAGCATCAGGAACTGGCTGGAGTTGAAAGCCAAGTGTGAGGTGGACCGATGCAGAATGGCAAGCAGCTAGTTCTAATGTGTTGGTAGCATGAAATCGACTTTTGTGGCTCTTTGAATCTCTTCTTTCTTTCCCTCTTCAGTGTAAAATCTTTCCTTCCTAACCTTTAGGCCTATGCCAGTATCTCCGCTCTGAATTCTTGCTGCTCACCTCCCTTGAACAGTTCAGCAGGCGGCTTGGTTCACATCCTGCATTTGTGGCTTTGTTACACGCCTCATGCTGCGCTTCACATGGGATCTCTCTCCCTATCTCCATGAGTCAGGCTCCAGTCTTTTCCATTGAAAGCTTTCCTTTAAAACGTTGCCCTGATAAATGTCATTAATCTGCTCTCTCAGATAGAAAAGTCCTCTAGGCCACTAAAGGTATTGTATATTCCCTGTGTAGTTGCAGGCTCCTTGTGGCAGAGGATGCCTGGCTTTGTATCCAGTACCCAGCTGAGCATACGTTTGGCATGTGGCAGAACAACTTCAGGAAATGATTGGATTAGAAAGGGCTGTCTTGAGCTCAAGAGGATAGCTGGAATACAGGGACTCCGAGTCAGTCAAGATGCATTAGCAAAGCTGTCTGGCACACACTTGTGTTTGGCTTATGCCTTGGCTAATTTTGCACTTGTGAGGAGACCAAAGAGCTCATATTGGAGAAGTGAAATAAATCTTAGTTGAGGACAGTCAGAATGTGATGATTGCACAAAGGCAGAGATAAGAAGAGGGGGGGAATCTGCAGGGCGCTGCAGAGTTACAGCGTGCAAACATGGTGCTCCCTTGGTAGTTCTCAGCCATTCTGTTTGTTTGGTGGGTTGTTTCGGGGTTGGTTTTCCTCCTCTTTATGTCACTGGGAGTCAAATCAGTGTCAGTTGGCAAAATGATTGTTTTCACACGTTTGGTCGCCTTCACAAGAGCTGGTGTGTTTTAATGGCAAAATCTGGTGCTGAAAAGGTTGTTTTTCTGCCAAGCTGTTCTCAGGAGGAAGATGTGATTGCAGTTAACTGCCCGTTAAGATTGAAGTCCCTTTTCCAGCTACTTTTGATTAATCCTATTTCTTAATGGCAACAGAGTGGACCTCCATGTGGCTCTCTTGCCACAGACCCCCAAAATTGCCATATCTTGGGTAAATCTTCCTTGGGGCTGTAAGAAATCTAACAACCAGCATTAAATAGAAACCTTAAAAGCAGTAGTAAAATGCATCAATCGGGATTACCAGCTTGTCACTAGGCCTTTTGAATGATTCAAAGGTGAGAAACAATTGATTGTGGCTCTGTGTGCTCGTTTGTGTGGCCTTTAATAAACTCCATTATGTATTTTTCCTGAGAACATGCAGAAATAAGTATGACTGTGGCTATGGAAAGTAAAATCTGAGGCCTAATTTGATGTTCAGAGTGGGAAGGTGTGTTCTGGTTTCCTTGGGTTCTTTGCAGCTGCCTTCTGTAGCCTCGAGGAGTTCATTTGGCTCATAAATGGAGTCATTTCCACTCTAGGAAACACAGCAGTTCATACATTAATGCTTTATCCTGTGTGGAGCTCTGAGGCATAACTCACAAAAGGTTGTAGGCTTTCAAAGCTCTCTGCTTACAAGACTATTAACCTGACTTGGGTTCAGATCTGGAAGTCTCGGGCAACAAATTGCTTTGTTGAGTTGGGAGCTGTGCTCCTCCTTGCGCAGCGTGGCAGTGCTGCTAAATGGCTCACTTCTTCTTGTCATGGTTTTGGATAGGAAAAGAAGTCATGGCCATGCTGAGACGGAGAGCTGGAGATGAGAAAACCAATGTGAGGAAATCCGCTCTGCAGGTGGGATGGCTTCTGCTTGATTACCCACAACACTCATACAAATAATGAGGCCATAGTACTGTAGGGAACTCTGCGACTTTACACTGTAGCTTCCTGCTATTCCTGCACAGTGCCTCCAAGCCTTGGAAAGATCTTGTTTCCTAGCTCCTGATCAGTAAATAATGCAAGCATGATGATGGGAGATTGTTCTAGGACTCTCGCTGTCTTTTCTTAGCCCCTCATTTAGAAGAGAGGCTCTTTGCAAATGTCAACAGGCATTTCAATTAAGTGACTTCCTTGGAAACTGAAGCAGATTAGCTGCTTAGTTTGTTTTGACCTTGTTAGCAAAGAGATTGGGTTATAGCCAGGCTCTTTTTGAGGGATGCTTTGCTTGTTGCTCCCTTTATTTAATGGAATCATTGGCTTTTAAAGAGATGTGCTTCAGCAAAGATCTCATCCTTTTAAAAACCACTTTCCTCTGTTAGTCCTCTGCACCCCAACTCTTCCTCCTGATTCGAGCTTCCCAGGTAACAAACATGGTTCATACAGAGATCTGTTATTTTCAAAGGGAAATAGTGACAATTGCTCTATCCCAAGTGGTGTTTCAAGAGCAGAATGACTGAAAAGACGCATTTTGTTTCGTTCTACATCTCTGCACCCACTACCCACAAACTGTGAATGTGACATCTGGCTCTGGCTGAGGGAAACTCATCTCTAGTTCAAGTTGCTGGGGGTGGATTGTATTTTTGATTGGCTCCTTGATGGGCATGGCCTGTATTCCCAACTTCCAGGTTTTCATGAACATCCTGAAGCACAAAGTGATCCCTTGCACTGCGGAGGATTTGTGCATCCTTCAGGACCGCTGCCGGGACCCCGCTGTCTCTGTGCGTAAGCAGGCCCTGCAGTCTATAACAGAGCTCCTCCTGGTGAGTGATTCTTGCACAGATGAGCAAAATGTGAGTTAAGAGAAGGAGACAACAGACAGATCTGGTCCGTGTCAGTTGTTCATTCAGCGAATTTCATCCTATGACTGTGTCTTAGTATTTTTTGTTACCTTTTGACTCGGAAGTCGTGATTCATTCTTACACATCCTTGTGATTGCTGCAGGGTGCTTCCAACTGTTGGAAACATTTCTCTTCCCTAGGTGTTGATCTCTGTGTCATGGAGAAAATGTTTATGTGGCTGGCCTTCTCCAGTTCGAAAGAAAATGTGAATCACTCCACTGACACGCAATGTGGAGATGATAGCACTGCAATATTTTGCTTTTCTATTTATTCACAATGGGTTAGTAACTTGGAGCCCAGGGTTTATATTAAGCAAAGCTGTTTTTTTAGTGTTAGATCATCTGCTGTACAGCTTTATTGTGATACTGTTAGAACTATTTCTGGGGTTTCCAACCAAAGTGTTACAGTACTTCAGCAGAAGCACCAGCTATGATCAAATACCTTGTGGTGTCAAGGAGGTACAAGTTCCCTTATCCTATTGCTAGTTGAGCAGTGTGCTGGCATTTATAAAGATTCACTTACCAATCTGAATCTGGAGGCTCCTAGGCCTTTGCTGATCTTAGGTCCTGTCATGATTTAAAGATGTTTCTAACACAACACTGTGTTTCTCTCAGTCTCAGCACAATAATGCTCTGGTACAGAAGGCCTGGTTAAATGGAGTGGTGCCTGTTGTGATGGACTCGGAGAGTTCTGTCCAAGAAAAGGCCTTGGATTGCCTCGATCAGCTCTTGTTGCAACATATAAAACATTATAATAAATTCAGGAGTGATGATGAGAATCAAGTGCTGGCATGGGATCTCCTCACCCTCCTGGCTTCAGACAACCAGGAGCTCAAGTAAGTGCATTTTTCCCCTCATCATGAGCTCTGATGGCTTTTCCCTTTGTCCAGTGCCTCAGATGCTTCTATTGCCTTTACAACGTCAGCATTCGGGTCCAAAATCTAGTATTGTTACTTGGAATCCCATTAGGATATGCAACTTGCCCAGCACAGGCAAGCTGGTGAGAAGAGTGCAGTCTTCCTTTGAGTCAAGTGTTTTCCCTTGCTGCTCTCCTTACCTGTGCTCTGTCCCTGCACCCCAGTTTCACACGCAGGAACGGTGCGTGCTGTTCTTGACGTATTGCTAGCAGCATGACTATTTAAGTCAGATGGAGGTGGTGTGACGACAGAAGAAAGGATATATAAAGAAAAGAGAACATCGCCCTGTATTAATTCTGATGTACAATATGTTACTTGTCTCATGACAAATAGAATTATTCTGCCTTTTGCAGAATGCTGTGGGAAGAAACAGCAGGACTGGCATGACACACAGTATGACAAGGACACAACATTGGTTAAAGGCAGCTGTGTGTTTATTAGTCAACAGGGCATAATTGCTCAGAAATAGAAAAGGAGATGCTGGTGGGGCTTCATTGCCCATCTGCAACACTGGCAATGTTCTCATTTGGGCTATTTTCTAACATGGTTTGCACAGTCATGGTACCTTAGAATACCTTGCAGCTTGGTAGAGCTCAGAACTCTTTCCACGTGAAATAGATAACTGGTGTTAAACGAGAAAAATGAGCAAGTTTTGATGCCTTAACATGAGTGTAACCTGTCCCATCCATGGCTATTCAGCAACAGCTATTAGAAAGTCTGTTACAGATTGCTGAAATGATGTGTTCTTGATGAGTCATGGTATCAGTTGGACCTTGCATCTTACTGACACAGAGCACTACCTCCGTGCTTGCGTGCCAGGGCTGTAGGGCATCAGCACAATGAGCTGAAAGACTGAAAATACTGCTAGTGAATAAGTGGTAGATATCCCTATGTATTGCAAGTCCTGGGAATGCCAAGCAGTAGCAGCTTTGTTGTGTTGCCCAGAGTATCCTGGATAGGGATGCTGGATTTTACTGCCAGTGCTTAAGGCCAAGTGTTTGTTCATTCTTTTAACTCATTTCTCTTCTTTTCCCCTGTAGCCGTTACTTGAACAAAGCTTTTCATATGTGGTCCAGACAGAATAAGTTCACCTCCACCTTCATCAATAACATCATGTCTCATGTGGAAAAAGAGCATGCTGTACCAGCCTGGATGCTGCTTGCTAAGGTGGCACGTTCCTCCCCCAAGCTGGATTACTCCATGATCATTGAATCCTGGGACAGTGTCAGCAGGTATATGTGTGCTTTCAGCTCCATTCTGCAGTGAAAGAGATAGGGGTGAAGAGGAGGAACAAAGCAAGTGAGCATGTTCTGTCCTTCCCCAGGCAGATTGCTGCTTAGATATCAGTTCTTGATTCAGGCAGTCTGTTCTGCAATGGGAGGCAAGCAATGGCCCACAGTTTGTGCAGTAACCAGCTCTTACCTAAAGTTTTTTGAGTTTTCATTTGGTTTGACAGGGCTGCCTTAATAATGCGTATCTCAGATGAAAGGATCTTTCTGCTGTGGTTTGGTGGTGTTCCTTAGTGTTAATGTGAGTTTGTCTGCTCTGCTTTTTTTCAGGCAGCAGAACATAAGCGCTGATACTACAGGACATATGCTGTGTGTCATGGGTCATGTTGCAAAGCACCTCCCTAAAAGCACTTGTGAGAGGCTGATTGGTGAGTGCCCCTGAGAAACTGCAGTGGGAAAGGCAGGGTTCATGCCTCCCATCTTCAGATAGTTCTTCTCCATCACTTGGGAAGCCTAGAAAATGCTCATTTTCTGTGTTTCTGTCGTTTTCAGATCATCTCAAGTGGTGGCTGAGGGATTCTCAGTGTCCCTTGGAGGTGATTAGCCCAGCTGTGGAGACTCTGCAGAAGCTCTGTCATGCCTGTGCAGATGTGCTGGAGGAGGCACAGGTGTGACTCAAAGGACAGCTTCTAAAATAGCTTGTTTCACACTTTGGAGAGCTCACTCTGTCTCCAGTCTAGGCTCTCTTAACGAAGAGAAGCTGATTCCAGCAACTCGAGTCTGTTCTGCTCAGCTCTTACCTACTTTACTGCAGTTGTGCTGGAGAGCATCCTATAAGGATGGGCTTGTGAGAAATTGTCCTTCTTGAGAAGGATTTCCCACCACCACCACCTGAAATACCTTGCATTTGCCTTCTGTGAGAGCTTACAGAAATAGGAGACCTATAGCTGTGCTCTTGAAATCAGCTATTTCTCCGGCTTACTCCAGTTTGAAGCTACAGGTTTATACTATAAGCTCTGAATATTCTATACCAGAGCTGCTGCATGTACACGTGTTTTCTAGACCTCTTCTATGGGACCAAACAGGGAGTTGATAACACATCACTTGCTCATCTTTAGTGCCCCTGTTTTATACCATAGCTTGTTTCACTCCTGCGGTGAGAAGGTAAAATAGACATCTCAGCCTGAGCACAGTCTCAAAGGAGCTGAAACTAGTGCAGGTCTCTCTTGCTACTGTTTTCTCTTTATGTGTTCTGTATCTCTTTCAGTACTGATGGCAGCTATTTGTGTTGTGTTTTCATTTGAATAGAGCTGCATTTTCCAACCAGCCTGTGAAAATTCGCACAAGTAACCCCAGATGTGTTGGATGTACATGAAGCAGTCACTTAAATCCTGTTCAGATCTCTGTGATTTCTATAATGAAGTAAACTTAGGCCTGTGGATCATTAAAAGCCAGATTCTCCAAGATGTTTGGACACTTGCACACATCCTTTGATGTTTAGGAGGAATTTGAAAGCTTTAAGGCCCTGTCTGATTTCAATAGCACCTAGAATATTAAAAGCATGTCAGTGCTTTCAGATGAGGTTTTCATGTATGGACAGATATTCCAGCTCCATTTTGCTTAATTAATCAAGTGCCCAATTAATTTTAATTATGGAACAGGAGCTGCTCAACCAGGTGTGTGGAGATTTAGTATCCAGCTGTGAAAGCTACATCTCGAATATAGTCCTCAAAAAGGATGGAGCAAAGCACCTGCAGGAAGATCTCTTGGTATGTTTGGTTCCCCTTCTCAGACTGCTCAAAGGCTGGAGGTGTAGATGAGACTCCAATAACTGTTACATAGGAAAATCCAGGTGTGTACTTGTGTGCACACACTGGAATCTGGTATTTGTGAGCATCCAACAGTTTTGTACATCAGCACTTGCTTTAAGGGTACAGTATCCCATGTATTTGTAATAAAATGGCATGGGGTTTCTTTGCTTTTCCACTCATACTTCTCAGATGAGCTGTTTGGGATATAAGTGCCTTGAGGTGGACTTCGATGTTATTAGATATGGGGGGTGGTTTGCAGTGGTAAACGCACCCCCATTTCTGGTTCAAAGCTTCACCTTCTGCCTCTAGCCACTGTCTTCTTGAAAGGACTTTGAAGTTGGTTTTGGAGAGGTACCAGCAGAGTCCTGCTGACTTCATTTGCAGCTCAGGCATTGCCTTTTGACTGCAGTGTTGCTTTATCTCTGTAGGTGAGACACCTCTACCTCCTGGGGGAGGCTGCACAGCTCTGTCCAGCCAAAGTGGAGAAACGTGTCTTCCTGTTGATTCAGTCCATTCTGGCCGCTCCTGTCAGCGAGGACAAATGTGAGGCTCTCTCTTTACTGCCTGTAGTGTTGAGCTTACAGACAGCAGTGTTTATTAGAAGAGCATGTTCTCATTCCTGACCTGTTCTTCCCTAGTGGCTAGTCCTCCAGATGGTGAGGAAATCCCAGCTTCTCAGCCGCTGTCCCAGTTCAGAGGATCAGCCATGCCTTCAGTGGTCAGAGCTCATGCCTTCATTACTCTAGGTGAGTGCCATCCTGCAGTAGAAGCTGTCCCTCACATACCCGATTCCGGGCCTTCCTGCTTCAAGTTCTGCTCAAAAAGCTGTGTCAGTTGTAGCCACAGTGCTCCATGTTGGCATCGCTTCAGCTCATAGCTTTTAGCAATGCAAATATCCATGGTAACAAGTGGCACGACCATAAAAATACATCCATGTGGCTGTTTCTCATGGTGGTTAATGCGTTAATGGTGACCAACAATTAGCAGTGTCCTTCAGAATCGTACTTGGTTGGTTGCTGTCTGACTGAAGGATTCTCCTACATGTAGTGAGAGGATGAAGAAAACTTGGTGCTTTTGATGCAGTTTAGAGCAGAATGACTGCACACAATTCTTTGTTCTCCTCAGCGTGTGGGAAGAGCTTCTTTGAGAGAAGCCTCAATCTGCATCTCCAGTATTATGGAGAGTACCAAGTGCAAGTTCTGCTTTTGTAGTACCTCTGTGGTTAAGAACGGGTCTCTTCTCTTGCAGATAGACAGTATTATTCTTTCCTTAACTGCTTTGGGAAGCTTAATTCTTTTGCACAGAGCTTTGAAACAGGGAGAAGTAATGTTAGAATGCAGGCTGGTTTATTTTAGGTTGGTTTAGTGATGCTCTCAGAGGTGGGTGTCTCCCTGCTATGCCTATGACAGCTGGGGCTGTTCTTTTTAGCTGCTTTGAATAATACCCTGTACACAGAAATAGTTTGCTGTGAAGGAGGGAATTTGGCATAGAGACCCACGCTAAGGGTCTAAGTGGAGTTTGGAAGAACTCCTCAAAGTATCATTTCTTGGAGAGATGGCGCAGATTGCTCATCAAGTTTCCATGTGTGTTTCTTCTTTATTCCTGCTGACTTCCCCATTCCTTTCTTGGCTCCTACTGGACTCAAAAGAGGCAGTAAGCTGGGCTGTGGTGGTTAGGAAGAAGACTATCTTTACAGCTCTGACAATCTCATCCCTGTTTCCCAGGTAAATTGTGTTTACAGCATGAGGATCTGGCCAAGAAATGCATTGCAGCTCTCGCTCGAGAGCTGGAGGTGTCGCAGAATGTGGCTGTTCGCAATAACGTTGTCATCATCATGTGTGATCTGTGTGTCCGTTACACATCCATGGTGGACAGATACATTCCCAACATTTCCTTGTGTCTGAAGGACCCGCATCCCTTCATCCGTAAGCAGACACTGATCCTGCTCACCAACCTCCTGCAGGTAAACAGGGGGTCTGTGTCTCGCAGCCTGTCCAGCTGGTGCATTGCTTACACCTTGGTTCATCTGCACTTCATCAAGAAGACTTTAAGCTATGTGTCCTGTTCCTGCTTTGTTTTGCTAGCTGGGCAGGGATCCTACAGAGGACACTTTACACAGTTGGATAATGAGGTTATTTTTAGTCAGTGGGTACCTCTTTTCTCACCTTCTGTTTCTCTGAATTCCCTTCACTCCTGTATGAACGAATATAATGAGCATCGCAGCACCTTCTTCTCTCACTGAGAAGGCTCAAGATGTTTACCCTCCCCATATCCGTATGAAGCCAGGCAAAGCAGATTTGGAGTGTATTTGGCTCCCAGAAGAGTTGTTGAAGAGCATATGTGCCTTGGGATGCTTCTACTTTTTCACTGAGACCTGTGGTAAACCTGGATCCTTGCCACTGTGGTATCTGTATGTCCACTCGAAAAGGAGTGGTTTGGGGTTGGTTTTGTGTACCTCCAGCTGAAGGTACCTTGCTCATCTGCCTGATGTCTCTTCTGCTGGCCTCCATCAGATACTGTCCTGACAACAGTGTGAAGGCTTTTCCTGATCCAGGTGATTTGTTTGCTGTTTCTTACAGGAGGAGTTTGTGAGATGGAAGAACTGTCTCTTCTTCCGTTTCATCACTGTCTTGGTGGATCCATGTCCAGATATTGCCAGGTAAAATACTCATCTGTGAGTTCAAAATCAGAGGTGGGCTCAAACCCAGTCCTAGCCTTGTACCTTCAGCAAGCAGAGCAAAGATCCAGTGAGAGAGATCCCATTAACCTGTTCACTTCTATGGTGGTTCATGCCTTAGGGTCTGCCGCGGTAGCAAAGGAGTGGGGAACTTCTTTCCAAGTCATCCGAAGGACCCAGAGTAGCAAGCTGTGTGTTCTTGCCATGCAGCTCTGCTCTGGTTTTGTCTCTCAAGTTATCCAGAGAACAGGAATTTTTGAAGCAAGCCTTGGTGAAATTCTCCTTGTGGTTTTCCAATAGGCTCTGTCTTGACTGGTGGTTTTGGTTTAGGGATAGGATTAAATACTCTCCTTTTAAGCCTTCTACCAGTTTGTAATACTCTGACACCTAAGAGGACTTGTGCACACTGGCTTTAAGTGCATGTTTATGAAGTTTCTGTGGGTTTCCAAGTCTCAAGCTGCTCCGTTATGTGAGAAATGGGAACGGGGCAGGTTTCCCTAAGGATGGTGCTGCACAGGGGACTTGGACCCTGCTGCTTTCTCCCTGGAACAGTCGATCTGAAGATTGGTGTTTCTAGCACCATCAATCTGTCATTGCTTCCTAGTGCATATTCACACTTTCTTTTCTCTTCAGTGAGTTTAAGATGTAAAAATGTCTTTCCAGTAGATGGTGACATTGCAGCATCACGTTCCCAGAGCTTCAGCTAAAGAACATGGTGTTATTTCTTTGGGAACCTTTCTCTTTGCATCTGCATTCAGTGACTGCATCCAGACAAAACCACATTCTTCATGTCTGGGATTGACTTGCAGCTGTTGCAGGGGTTTTTGTGATTCATTTTGTGCTAAGTGCTGTGTCTCAGCCACAATGGAACTGAAGTTATTTAAACAGTCCAAGTCTTGTGCCTGGATTCAAGTTCAGTCTCTCTTTACTTTAATGGCACAAAAATTGTATTATTGTGGATGCTGAGAATGTCTGTCTCTTTCTGCATGAAAAAAGGCTTAAAGTCAATGAGCTGATATCCTTGTTCAAGCCCAGATGGAGCCGGGTAAGTATTAAATGTGGCGTTGAAGGAGAGTTGCAAAAGGAAAACCATCTTCCTGCTTTATAGCTTGTGAACCCTATGCTGTGTTTCAAGGGGTGGCTTTAGAAGCTATCTGATGCTAAGTTCTTTGTTTTCCTCCTTTTCAGGTTTGGAGAGTTCTGCCTGGTGCATCTCTTGCTGAAGAGGAATCCAGTAATGTTCTCCCAACACTTCATTGAGTGCATCTTCCATTTCAATAGCTATGAGAAGCATGAGAAGTACAACAGGTTCCCCCAGAGTGCGCGGTCAGTTGAGCACATTTGTATCTCCTCTTTGCTAAATGATGGGCTGTCTGGCCCATCATTACCAGCCCTGGGGCAGAGGTTGGGCCTGATGATCTTAAATGTCTTTTCCAACCTAGTTGATGCTATGACAGCACTTGTGGCACTGTGTAATTGTGTATGCAATAGGGTGAAAGCAGCCAGGGGAAACAGTGTTAAATGCAGAGTGCTCTCCCTCCCCTGTGACACTTCTGGGAGGCCTCCTGCATGTGATTTGTGGCAGTGTGTGGTATCCTAACGGGTTTATGGGTCTGAAAATTGACATTCAAGTGTTCCTTGCTGATTGAAAGTCTTATTATTTTGGTGACTTCACATAATGTGACTTGGCCCTGGTAATATGTCTTGCTCCATCCCTAGGGCGAGGAGTCTCTTCTCTCTGAAGGGGAAAGAAAACAAAGAGAAGAGGATGCTTATCTACAGGTTCCTGCTGGACCACTTTACAGATGAGCAGAGGTTCAGCATCACGACAAAGATCAGCCACAGCATCCTAGGTAAGTGCCTGTCCTTTAAAGTCTGCCAAACTGTTGTCTATATAAGACCTCAATCCAGCCATGTTATCTTCCTGTCTTTACTGGCACTGCTGCTTTCAGTATGCTACTTATTTCTTCCCCGTGTTTTCCAGCGTGCTTTGTGGATAACGTCCTTCCATTGGACCTGGAAGCCAGTGAGCTGCTCTCAGATACGTTTGCAGTCCTTAGCTGCAAAGAAATCAAGCTGTCAACTATGAGGTCAAAACCTGACGAAGATATTCAGCCTGAGGAAGATGAAATGGCAATGGCCAATGCTGTCATGCAGGTGGCACAGAAAAAGCTCATCTCGCAGGTGAGTGGCCCTTGATCTGGAGTGGGGAGAGGGCTGGCTTCTTAAGAGGCTCTGCTTAAGTTAAAAGCCTATGTACATATGTACGGTGTTAAGAGCAGGCTTAACTGTGGTAATTCCCTTGCTATGGAGCGATAACTCCTCACAGAGACCGTTCATCTAACCACAGAGTGGCTTCTCCTTTATTGCATCGTGTAACTGTTGATGCCTTGTTCAAACAAAGGTTCAAAAGAAGAACTTCATAGAAAACATCGTGCCAATAATCACATCCCTTAAGTCTCTGATGGAGCAGAAGAGGCTCCCAGCTCTCAGGGACCTTATGAGCTACCTCCAGGTAAGGGGAAGTGTTTTCTTGTTGTGTTTCTTTTTCCTCTCTTGCCTTAGTGTGTTAGATGTGCAACTGGGAACAGAACAGCCTTCTTAGAGGGAAATTTAGAAGGCATATGATGTTGTGACACTGCCACTGTGTTAACTAACATAGGAGGCGAAGGGATTTTAGATCAGGATCTCGCAGTGTGATACGTGTGAGCCTTCTCAGTGGAACGTGGGCAGAAAGCCTGAATGCTGGAAAGCTTTTCCATGTTCTCAAGTACAAACTGGAATCGAAACTCTTAGTCTGTTAAAAACACCTCTGCTCCACCAACTGGTATTTCCTTTTGCACTTAAGCAGCTGTGATCTGAATGGGGATGTGAATCAGTAGTCAAGAGATTTCTGAAAGACTTGAAACATTCCTTATTGCTCCAGGAAATGATGCAGGATTACAGAAATGAAATCAAGGATTTCTTTGCTGTGGACAAGCAGCTGGCAGCCGAGCTGGAGTATGATATGAAGAAATATGAAGAGCAGCTGGCCAGGGAGAAGGAGTCAGACCAAGAGCAAGTCACAACACAGGCAGAGGTTGGTGGTGCCGTTAACTGTACATGTGCTGTCTCCTCTGCTAAAGTTGGTGTATGTCTCACGCCCAGGCTCTGTATGTGTGTGGACCTCGTTACAGCACTTGTAACAGCATGGCTGTGTAATGTTCTCATCCCTCTTCTCATCTGCTGGCAGAAGCTTTGGTTTCAGAGTCATTTAATGTGCTTAGAACCACGACAAACAACATGTGTGAGGCAGAGGAGCAGCAAACAACTCATGTAAAGAGAATTCAGCTTAAAGGGAAGGCTAAGTCTAACTTGCCACTGCCTGTGCTTACATGTTGTGTCGCTCTCTGTTCCCAGCATGATAAAGATGATAAAAGGGTTCATTTTGTCTGACTTTAGGTGTTTACAGAGTGCAAACTTAACCTGTCCTAGTGCACATCCTCTTTTAAAGTCATTGCAAAGAAATAAGTATGTGCTGGGGTCAGTTGGCCTGAGCTATTTTAGAGAATGCTTGGAAGCACCTTTCTCTCTCTGCTGATTTAGAAAAGCACCTCTATATACACCCCTAAGCTCAGACGTGTGTCCCATCTCAATTTCCTATTTGCTTCTTGTTAAAATATTGGCCAATAAATTCTGTCTCCCTTTCACCCCTCGACATCCATCACCCAAAGGGTAGTTCTTAATCATGCAGCATGTAGGTCTAAGTCTCATGTATCAAGGCTTATCTACACCTGTATCCACTGTTAGACATGATCTTTTCTCCTGTTTTCTATAGCAACCTCCATCTTTGGAGAGAACTGGACCTTCTGGAGGCTGGAGCAGTAATGCTCAGTCTCCTACAGGGGGGAGACAGTCCTCCTCACCTCAGTCGAGTGCTTCCTCAGTGCCTTCTCTGTTTGCTACACCGAGGGCTGATGCTCTGAAACACCATCGCAGGTATGGGTTCTGGTTGGGATGACCCGTTTGATGATACACTGCAGGGTTACTGCTTTGCCTAGCCACTCCTTGCTTAGAGGTATGGAAGTCACCAGTGTTGCAGCACAATCTTCTCCAAAACATCTGGTGTCTAAGATCAGAAGGGATTGGAGGGCACAGGTGTCCCTTCCTCCAAGGCCAGGTTGGACAGGGGCTTGGGCAACAAGGTCTGGTGTCTTAAGGTCCTTTCCAACCCAAACCATTCTGTGGTTACATCATCTCCTTCGGGCTTGCAGAAGGCAAAGTCTGGTTCTGTCATGGTTTTTTTTTCCCTGTAGGCCAACATCCTTGAGCACAGTTGCCATCCTGAACTCTGCCAGGAAAGCAGTGGAAGCCAGGAGCAAGCAACGCAGCAAGAGTGTTGGAGGAAGTTTAGCAACTGCATCGCTTCCACCAAGCACAGCTGGCAGCAAGCAAGGTAGGAATCCTGCTGCAAACTGGCATTGGATCAGATGTAGTTGACACAGCCTGATTGTGAGACCCTGGAGGTCTCTGAGTGAATACATTTCTATTTGAATGATTTCCCTTTTGTTCCCAGCATCCTTCCAAAGCCTGGATGAACAGTCGACGAGAGAGAATGTTTCTGTGGTGGGCCGTGCAATCAGCACACCAGAACGTAAGTACAACCCAAAGGAACCCTTTCCAATGGGGCTGAGTACTCATTCTCTGAGAGAGAGGTAGCAGTGCATGCTCTGTGTGCTCCCTAAAGAGCAAAGGGAATCATTGCTAGCTGTAGGGTATTTATCTAAGTGCTTGTAGTAAATAAGAACTGTTCTGAAATGGAAGGTCTCAGATGAATGATGTAAGGGAAATACTCAGGGTCTGGTCCTCTTCAGCTCTAAGATAGGGAGCTCCTGTTGTCCAAACAAAGGCTCTTGGGTGAGCTACGACCTGCTTCTAGCGTGCAGGCTGTGACAATTGCAAGAGAACACGGAGATCTGCTCAAGTGGGATTAATAACCTGCAGGGTCATTTCTGAGTGTGTATTCTTCCCTAAGGAAGAACTGAGCATTGGAGAAGGATTTAGGTTTTTTACTCTGCTGTGGAAACTGATGTACAAATACGCAAAGAGGAACCACATACACAGATTGTGAGTTTGCTGTGCTTGTGTCCATGGCAGCTTCAGCTCCTCCCTCAAAACCTGACCTTCAAAGTCAGTCTTTACTGGAATGCTTTCTGCCAGCCTACAGCATTCTGCAGTGTCACTTTCTGCAAGCTGAGAGGCACTTACACAAATGGAGCTGAGTTCCAGCAGTGGATTCCTTCCTTTATGTCAATTCACTGCTGACCTCCTTGAGGGCATATCCGTGGTGGTGTGAACTGTGAGTGTCACTGACACCCTCCAGTGAAGCTGGGGGTATGGGTGAGTATCTGACAAGTTATCTCTCTTTAGGCAGCTGTGAAGTGTTGTGGGGATGGGTTGATGATGTTCCAGAGGCATTGCTGTCTGCCTGCACTCTTTGCCTCTATCTGTGCAAGCACCTGACCTGCACACACACAGGAGAGCAAACCTCATCTAGCCAACAGAGCAGGGAACTGCAAATACCTGCCATGTGTGAGCAGGCAGCAGTGATGTGCATCCACTGGAAAATCCGACCCTTCTCTTCCGTGCGTGCTCCACTCTGTGGCTGGATTTGTCTGCCTCAATGTTTCTCTTTGCTGCCTGAGCAACAAGCAATGATCTTTGTGCAATAAAAATACCTGGGGGCATGTTTTTAGAGAGCAGAAATGGTGAAGAGCCAGCTCTCTGTCTGGAAGCTTGCACGGCTGTTTCTCTTGAGTGCCATATGGTGAAAAAGGAGGCAGAACATTAATCTGCAGTGGTACTAGGGCTGAATTCCTCCTTTGCTTCAAGGCAAGCGCATGTCCTTCCCCTTCAGCAGGGAGACAAACTGTACAGAGCAGTGCCATCACTTGAGTTAGTGTGCTGAGCCATCTGCATGGTGGGCCTTGTGGGCTGATAGTCAAAATAAAGCATTCTTATTTCTCTAGTATATCATTCTAGAACCGTTGGAGTTCTTTGTAAGCCAGTTTGTACTTGGGAAGTTCAGAACAACTGTCTAGTCTCCTTATTTGCCTGTTCTGGCTGTCTTTGGGTCTCCTTCTCAACTCCTGCCTGTTACTTTGAGGATGGCTGCATGGGCAAGTGTGGATTGCTTCATGGTGGCCCAGCAACACACGTCACAACGTGTGCAGCCCCTTTGATTACATGGGAAGCCCTACTTGATGGCAGTTCTCTACCATTTCTTTCCTCCCTTCCCCTGACATACACTTCTCATTAACCAAGGTAACTTAAGGCACACGCTGCACAAAGGACACTTGCAGGTCAGTCTCCAGAGATGCAGTGGCCAGCTAAGGCAGAGAGATCATGCTGGATTCTCACTACAAGATTCAGTGGCTCCCTTCCGGGACAGGGAAGTAGTTAAAGGGCAAACCCAGTTAGTCAGGAGAGGCCTTACAACAGAGTTTCCAGCTCCTGTCCTATAAAGCACTTTCTACCTTAATTCCTTGTGAAAGGTTCTGGGAAACATGAACATAAACCAGAGTGTTGAGTAAAGTAAAATCTGAATATTGTGACATCTCTCATGAGATAAATGACAGCAAGGAGACAGCTGACAACTCTGGCCTATTCAGGCAAGCTAAATTCTACCTAGCTTCCCTGTCAAGTGATTCCTCTTGTCTGGCTGCAGGCAGCTCCTCAAGGAACGGCTGTTCAGGTCCTTTGTCAGTCTTCAGGGGCCCATGTTGTGCCTCAACAAGGCAGCAACCGCTCTGAATCTAACGTGTTGCTGAGACAGATGGCAAAGCTTCAGTGGAAGGAGTGGCTCTCCCACTTAGGGAGGACAAGGAGGTCTTGTGGTTGACTTAGCTTCCTCCCCATACAAAGCAGGCTCTAAGTTTGGAGTGTGAAGCTGATGCGCACAGATAGCCCAGCACATTCAGCATAGAGTTTTGAGGCTGGATGGGAGGCACTGGGGTCTGCTGTGGATGTGCTTGCAGGTAACAGTATATACTCACTCTGTGCCTCTTGGGTGCCACATGCCTTCCCCGCGGGCTGTGTCATCAGCTCGCTCTAATCTGTGTTTCTCCTTTCAGAGGCCATTAGTGACTTGACTTTTGGTGCTGGGGTCAGTTACATCAGCTTGATGCGCACACCCGCTTCAGGTCCAGGCAAGTTCTCTTAGGGATTCTAACCTGAGGGGGGGAAAACACCCCAGTGATCAAATGGCATTTCTTACTGTATGAAAACGTGTGTTATTTGCAGAGAAGGAGAAGGCTGCGGAGGAGCCAAAAGATATCATCTGTTTGAACTCACCAGACGAAGTGTAAGTTACTGCAGGGCTGAAGCAGCAATGGCGGTGAGACCCACTGGTGACGTGCTTTACAATCAATGCTCCTTCTGCTTCCTCCTTCCAGCCCCTCCCGGCCCCAGAAGTGGAAAATAGAATCCCCAGCAAGGAAAAAGAGCAGCCAGTGTGTCCCCCTGCGACGTTCCCAGCGGAGAACCCCACTGAAACCAGACAACTGATCCCTTCACTGAACTGTTGTACAGAGTCATCAGGTTGCCTGAAATTAGTCCCTTTCCTCTGTATTTATAAGTCCCTGTGGGTACACGTCCATCCTCCCTTCCTTCCTTATCTATTCTGATGTGGGTTTTACATGAAACTGTCTAGGAAGTGGGCACACAAAGCCTGCATTACCGCGTGTATGTATTATAAACTGCTGCTGTTGACAGAGCTCAATGGAGTGCTGAAAGCTGCAGTATAAAGGGAGGCTTGCTCCTCACTCACAGGATGTATAATTTGTCCATTTGGAAAAGTAAGAGCATAATGTTGCCACCAGCTTAGCAATAAAGGCATTTATCACAGCTTGCAGGGGAGTGAGTGGCTCTGCTTAGCCCCTCATTGTCCCTCCTGGCTCTATGCTAGGCTTGCTTTAATAGTACAAAGGTAAACCAGCTTGTCACTGCCATGCCCCTAAATCTGGTAATTGCAAGCTCCAGCACCTCTTATTTGTTGTGCTAACTCCTGTGTGTGTGAGCAGCCTTCGTGTTCTTTTCTATGGAATATTTCCAGTCTTGAACTATGTGATTTCCATTTTATGAAAATAAATGGTTACGGAATTAATTCCACCCACAGCTTCTGCTCTTGAGCTGACAGAGGAATTCTTTTTTCCTATGGATTTCCACAGCCTCTAACTCTTCCACTCCGTTGCTGGTATCTTTAGACAGTCACTTCAATTAATGTTGGACCCAGCAGCTTTTAAATATAGACTCATTTGATTGCAAGCAGGATGTGAGTAACTCAAATCAAAGCTGGTAAGTCCTGGGCATGGCTTTGGGCTCTATAACCTGTTTATCATAAATACGCTGTGGGAATGCTGGGATCTGACCGTTCCTGAGGCTCTCTGGTGCCATATGAACCTCACTGAAGCTATTACAGAGCTCTTGCCCTAGATTTCATTGCAACTTGAAAATGGAATCTCTTTTATTCATGCTGGGCTGTCTCAATCGGGCATGACCAGCAGCAAGGGAATGGGTTTTTCTGCATAAGAGGAAACAAAGAGGCCGAGTGTGGTTTTGACACAGCCCTTCCAGGGGCACTTACCTCCTGCATTGGAATTCCATCATTTGCCTTCAGTTTCCCTACTCTGTTCTCAAGATCAGAGAAACCTTTAAGCAAAGTTCAACTTTACTGTCCAAATCAAAGTCAAAACCTGGGACCAGGGGATGTACAGACTGGCTTTGGCTTAATTATGGTCAGTTATGGCCCCATCCATTTATTTTGTACCTTCTCTCCTACAGTGAAGTATGATTTAACCACTTGAAGGGTAAATTGGAATTGGTTGTTTCCTAACTTGTGCTTTTCTAGTTTTGTTCTGTCCTTGATCAGTGTTTGAGATGAGCCCCATGAGCCGAAAAAGAACCAGGGATAGGCAAATGTCCGAGTAACCTTCAGCCCAATATAAGTAAAGGAGTGCTCCGCCAGAAGAGACTTTCCCTGACCTTCGCTGCATTGAAAACAGAAGCCTCCAGTGATCTGGCTGTTTAAAAACCAAACCCACCCCAAACAACCCCACAAGACTGCTTTATAGCTTGGTATTTATGGAAAACCTTCTTGGCAAAGTTAAACAGAATACATTAGTACAAACCTGAATATTATTCACAAAGATACAATGAACTCCATCAGAGCTGGATGAGGGGGATCATCTCCCCTTCTCTCGTTAGAGATGCCACTGTCACATTTTAGGACTGAAACAGAAGCTTGCTGGCTTTTCACATGAAGGCTGCCTTTGGTTCATGGTGAGACTCTATGTAGATTGTGCTCCCACAGTGCCCCGAGCTCCCCTCATTCAACCCTTTTCTTCCTCTCCCTTATTACAGGTATCCTGTAATAAGGATACCTATAAAAGCAGCATAGAAAAGGAGTAGTGGATGGACAGAAAGTGCAAAGGAATGTTATGCTCACTATTGGCATACAGGTTAGAGGCAGCTAGTGACCAGCGTGTGGCTCGCTTGAAGAGCATGTCTTAAGAAGGTAATCATGATGTAGTTCAATATAGCAGTGGTAATGTCCGAGTTACACAGAGAACACCAGGTTATTGCTGGGTTTCCCCTTTCCTTAGCAAAACGAGAAGTGGTACCACTTAGCTTAGGCAAAACAAATGCAGCAATGGCATGTCCAGCGAGGCCCCAAGGAACCAAAGCAGGTTAATGCAGAACACTAGAAAATAACACTGACAGTCCAAATCGTCAAGTATCCAAAATACCGTATGCAGGAAAAGTTAAGACAATTCATATTGGAAATACAAGAACACTACATTATGCTACATTAAAAAACTCCTAAACCACAGCATAGTTCTAGTGTTGCATCCGCATCTTGCAGCCTTTTATTACCCAATGCTGTTCAATACTATCAGCACGTTTCCAATAAGTCTCTCTAAGCCAAGAAAACCACATGTGTTTTCTTTCTCTTACCACCCACAGAGAAGTTGCAACTGCCACTACAAAAGTGCTTTTGTATTGAGCTTTTGCTTTCCCAGCTCCAGGAACAGTTGCCCTGGCTCTGCAGCTTGAACCTGGAAAGCTGCTGTAGCTGTCACACTGGGTTAGTGCTTTAGGGAACTTGCAGAGGGGTAGCAAACGTTGAAGTCACTCTTGTCACCTTGGTGGGACTGAATCCAAAAGCCATCCCTGGCTGTTTCTTGCAACACCAAACCCAAAGTGTTGGTCACTGGCAAGAAAACTATGGTTTATGTATAAAAAAGTTGACATCTCCTGCCATAAATGTACAAAAACTATCCCTGAGTGACTCTGTTCTGTGCCTGTAAGACCTCTTGTGACAAGGAAATTGCTGAAGCTAGCTGAAGAGGAAGGAGATGCTGTTCCACCTGCAGCTCTTTAGTACACTCTGCAGCAATACTGACATGCTCTGACAGTGCCAGACCAGAGCAACGTTTGAGCTCCTCTCCGTAGCTTGAACAGTAAAAAAATAGCCAAGTTCCTGACTCGCTGCTGGCATCACCTATTTATGCTGGCAATAGAAACATTACCTTTTCTGAAGTAACCAAAATAGATCTTTCTTTGCCCAAAAGTGAGGCTGCGGGATTTTTACAAAAGGAAGGGAAAAGGTAAAAAAGCTTGAAGGACATCTCAGTGCCTTTCCTGGCCTCCTTCCTCCATGGAAGTATTTGGCTTTAATTTTCCTGAAAGGGATGTCTCAGCACACTCTGTCTCCACTCTAAGCCTCTTTCCATCACCAGGAGACGCAAGAGGCAAGCCTGCTTTGTGCAGATTAGACTGAGGGGTTATCTGCGTGCAGTGAGCTCTGTATAAAGCAGTGAACAGAAGCAATCCTCCTGGCCTGATGCTGCCTGCTGTCTCCTGTTCGACAGAGGAACAAGAAGGTAAGCTTATAAGAGGGCTGAGAGCGTTAGTTGTGTACCGGTACCTGTCGCTGCAGGCTGCTCACATCCCCTGTTCTGCACCAAAGTCAGAGCCAAAAGCACAAGACAATCACATGCATGTAAAAGTCACCAGCCAGGCCTGGGCAACCAGCTGCTGAGAGGAAGATTCCCCCCTGAAATCCATCTATTGCTGGATCAGCACCTTTTTTTGTCTACTAGTAGCACCTACTAGTAACGTCTACTACACGTTTACCTAACGCTGTTCCTCTGGTGGGTTTGCACATTGTGGCTGTGTCCCTGCAGCACAAAGAGAAGGCAATTCCACAAACTTCCACAGCCCGCAGTCTCTTGGGAAGCATGAGAAGGCTTCCTTAGTCCAAGGACAGGTTGAGGTGATCCTGCTGGTATCTCCGGAGACAGGGGAGACGCAAGTTGGGCAGTGAGAAGTTACTTTAAACTTTGGCAAAGAAAAAACAAGATACAGATAGGTAGCTATCGAGTTCTGGTGTGTTCCAAACTCTTCCAAGCGCACTTCATTCATCTTTCGCTCTTGCTTCGGGTTCCTGGAGGAGGTATTTGCACACTTGCTTTCGCTGGTTTGTGAGACTCTCGTGGCGTCTTAGATGACGAATGAAGACTTGTGCCTGAAGTCACCCTGCAACAAAACAGCGTTGGATGGAGGGAGGATCTCGCACCTCCAATGTGCCCATGAAAGGTAGAGCCAATCTGTGTAAGTACCAGGATTCTGGCCCCCTTCAGGCAGGTAAGGAGACACCAGTCACTGGCCAAGGGCTCCTTCTCCTGCTGTCCTCCTCACAAGGGACTTTCTCATTCCCTCCTCAGCATCTCTGCTACCAGGGAGAGACTTTTTCTCCTCTTAATCTTAGTGATCTATTCAAATCCCGGAATGGAAATTCTCGTGTAACAGCATTGTGGCCTGCCCACTTAATCCAATGAAACTCATCCTAAGGGGGTCAAGCTACGAGATAACTGAGGAAGAGCAGAGCTGCATTTGACAGCTCTTGGCATCAAGCCACTCAAGGCAACTTAAACTGTTCATCAGTTCTAAGGAAATGACTCAGCCTTCACCCTTCTGTCTCCTCTCTGTTCTGCATCCTTGGTTCTGAGTGGTGCTCATGTCTAAGAAAGCCTCTAGGTCCTAAAAAAGCCAGTAGTTCTCTGCCCACCCCCTTCCTCTCCTAAACAGAGAGATGTTAAATGCAAATCATTTGTTACCTCATCATCTGTCCGGATATAGTTAACACCATCAGGCTTTGCTGGAGTCTTGTAGCTGAAATAAAGGGAAAGATCTCATTTCTGGGACAAGAAGACTGCAGGCTTTTGGAGGGGAGGACAAAAATCAGGACAGGACTCGTGCTGCAAAGCAGCATTTAACATGAAACGGTGAGAAGCTTGGGTTTCCATATATTTTCTCTTCTACGGGTTCAGTAAGGACATCAAGGCTTGTTTCTGATGCTAATGCTGTTGGTTTTAACATTTTAATGTGCTTTCTAAGAGTTAGCTTTAATCCCAAATTGAGCTTCTCACCATGAGTGAGATTTCCTGTTGAGAGCCTACTCTTCTGCATACATTTCCTATGCATGTCCTGATGCTTTTAACGAATGGTGCAGTGAGCTCTGCTCGTGCCACTGTAGCCCTCATTATGCCAACAGCATGTAACCCCCTGGCCAAACCCCTGCAGGCTTTTAATTGTGCTGGTCCCCCCTTCCTGAGCAAAGTCTGAGGGTATCGGAGCACAGCATCCACTCCTCTGCCTGCTCTTAGCAGCAAGCACAGGAGGAGCCGAACCAAATGCTCCCTTAGACAAATAAACCTTCAGCATGGTGCAGGGCTGACAGTGGGGGATTGGACACTTCAAGAACTGCTTGGCCTCTACTCTTTGGGAGGAGGCGAGGAAGAAATATGTGTGAGTCAGGCATCAAAACAACCTTTAACCACCCATTTCTGGCACCTTCAGACTCCTTCACGCAGGCTGTGACACAGGGACTTGTCTAAGGACACTCTTACCTTTCCCCACTCTCTTTGCTGTTTGCAAAGTAACCCCTTCTGTAGGCACAGCAGATACCAAGGGTGATGAGCACCAAAACCGCGAGGACCACCAGGACCCCACCGATGATCCCTCCAATGTTGAGGTCATCTGGCAAAGAGAAGCCATCGATTCACAGTTAGATTTACATACACTGAAATGACATCTCTCAAGTCTTTTAAGTAATCCATAGGGAACTGATTCCAAGACTAAAAGTGTCATGGATGTGAACAGTGTTTTGATGTTTCCTTGGGTTTTTACTTGGCATTTCCTGTGTTTGGAGCTATGAGAAAGCAGGAAAGACACTTGAGGATGTCCTCCTTCTTTCCCTGGGGTGATGGCAACTTATTTATGGGGATCTGTTAATCAGCATTGATGCAGAGCCACTCACAGACTTCCATCTCCTGCTCCTCACACTTGGCAAAGCCAGCATCGTTGGTTGCTATGCAGGAGTAACGGCCCGTGTCCCCTTTGTGCACAGCATGGAAAACCTGGTGAGGAGAAAGGGGAGGGGAGGAGGATGTGAGAAACAGAAGGCACTGCGAGGGCATAAGCACGTATAAGCTGCGCTCCCAGGCGTCACAGTGAGCTGTGAGACATCTTCTCCTTCTAAAAAGGCAGGAGATTAAAACCCAAACACCAGGATCTTCCAGCATTAATCTTCCCCTTCCCAACTCACCCACCTCCTTCCCAACCTTCTTCACGTTAGACCTCGCTTGACGGCCATGCAATGGCCTTTTACTTTCCTAAGCAACCCGTTCAGCAACCCCGGCCTTGCTGCTGCGTGCCAGGGCATTACCAGAGTGCCTGTGCTGGGGTTCAGGGTGTAGGAGGAGTTGTGGAATTTGGCATTGGATCTGGGGTCTGTTGATAGAGGCTCGCTGTTGCGGTACCAGCTGTACGTGGACTTGGGGTAACCTTCGTTCTCGTGGCAGTGAAGAGAGGCTCTCTTGCCAACAGGGACAGCTTTAGGCACAGTGCATCGAGGAGTCATAGGCTTCACTGCGGGAAAGACACAAACCATGGGAATGCTGCTTTCTAAGGTGCTACGAAGCCATCAAAACCTGCCCTTATTTCCAGCTGCTTTTAACCCAAACGCAGAGGTTTTGGACTCTGGAGAGACCCAGACCCCTTTTTGTCAGGCAGGTATCTGGGTTTATAGCAGTACCTTGGACTGTGAGCTGGATGTTGATCTCATCGATGGTTTTGGTATCAGCAGGCGCTGCCACTTCGCAGCGGTACGTGGCAGTGTCCATCCGGGTGGTGTTCTTGATCACCAGCGATGTCCTGCTCAGGATCTCTGCACGAGTCGCAAAGTCCCCTGAGGCACAGGAAAGGGACATTTCAGGGCAGTCGCACAGACTGGTTTCAGGGTCTGAATTAAGTGGCTCAACTTGGGCTGTCTGGGGAGCCACCTAAAAGGAACCTGATGCTTGGAAGTTAAGAGCTTTCACCAGTGAGCACAAAGGGAACCAATGCTACTAAGTAAGGATGAACTCTAGAAGGCACCACTTCAATCTCCAATCATGGCAAAACTAAACTTCCAAGAGCCTTAAGGTCTCGTCTCCTTTGGAAGATTCATTTGGATGTGGCTGTGATCCCACCTAAAGCACTGGAGTGTTTCCAGATGGAGTCAAGCCCCGATGGCAGTGCCGGGTTTGAGTTTCACCATCGAGCCAAAGAGTCTGCTTCGAAGCAAAAGATGCCACATGGAAAGGTGATAAAAGACAAGTGTGTCATATGGGAAGACAGAAAGGGTCAGTGTCTGGTCCTGAAAGCTCAGACACCCAGTGACCACCAGTCATTTATGGCCAGAGGTCCTGCCTTTACTGCCTTGTGCTCAGCTGTATTGATTCTGAGGCTGCTTTGGAGGTTTCAGGACAACAAATCTCCCTACCCTGCATCTTATTGTCAAAGAATACATAAGAGGTTTCTCCATCCCGGATCTTCTTCCACTCGATTCTGGGATCTGGTGTTATGGTGGATTTGATGATGCAGGAGAGCTCAACGCCTACCAGGAGAACGAAAGGACACAGAGATTAATAGGAAGCAGATGTATTTTTGCTCTGCTTTAAGCAGCCTCGCAGGGTGTTTTATTAGGAGATGCTGCCCACGAAGCAATGCCTTTCATCTGCCTCACAAACAGAAACACTGCTGGCTTCCAGGAGCTATTGGGGAAGATGGCTCTGGGCCAGCAAAAATAACAGTTGAACTATGGAGAGAAGTGAACACACTGTTCTCTGCGGGCTCTATCTTATGGCAAACAAGCCCTTCTGACAGGGTGAGGCCAGAGCAGTGTCCTGCTGCTAATGAGAGCCCACCAGATGAGGCAGGGATGCAGAATCTCCCTGGGGATGTACTGAGGACCATGATGCCTGGGGGTAACTGCAGCAAACCCAGTCCCTTTGGAGCAGGCACTGTCACCCCCATCTCCTCTACAGAAGAGGGCACTGCAGCAGGTTGAAGATGGTTTACCCACTCTCCCATTGCACATCTATAGGGGAGCCAAGCTAACATATACTTCCCGACCCGCTTTCCAGTGTATTAATTGCAAGGCAACCGCCATTCCTCCTTTTGGGATCCAGTTCAAAAAAGCACTCAGGCAGACGCTTTGCCAGCGGCTTGACTTCAATAAACCATTTCCATCAAGAGCTCGGCTAAACAGGGAGCTCCAGACATCTTCTTCAGCACTTTTGTGACTCTCAGGCTCCCTAAGCCCCCAGGAAACCAGATACCACAAGGCAGAAGCAAACCCTTTCCCCCCAGTTCTTTGCACCGCAGCCAGGACTCACTCTGGAATTCCTGCACCACGGGCTTGGTGTTGCTGGATGTCAGCTCCACAGCCAAGAGCCTGTAGCCTGGAAAAGCAAACAGAAGGTAAGAAGCAATAGCACAGCTCATAAGTCACCCAGCTGGAAATGTGCTGCTGGAGTTGATTTAGGGGGGGTAAATAAGGGGAAAGGGAATTGTTGGAGTTAAAGGGAATACATCGTCAGGTGTTTCAGGGGTTGAGTAATCAGGGAAGGACCGGGATTCAGGAGGAAAGTGGGTGCTGTGCTGGCTGCAAAGCCCATCAGCCCATGGTATTGACGGAAGAGGTTGATCAAAGGAGGACGATGCACGCAGGGGAATGCCAGGGCCCCACATGCAACTTCACTGTTCACACCTCATCAGAAGCTACCTCTTGGAGAAGGAAACTGTGCCACAAGGCACTGACACATCCCCTCTGTTGAGCCTCTGGTCCTCTCGGGCGCTCTGTCTGGGGTTGGCATCCTCGCTTGCTCCCGTGTGAGCACACACAGATTCCATTGATCCCAGCAAACCCCCCCCCATGCTCAGAGGACACAGAACAACCTTGGGTCATGTTCTCAACAACACCATAGGGCACGTCACACAAACAAGGCATTTGGTTGCTTCTGCTGCGAGATTCCTGCTTCTGGGACCAAGAGAACCGTGCTTGAGGCCGGAGCACTCGGCTCAGTGCGGAGATCCTGGCTGGCACTGGTGACTCTGCTAATGCATTTAGCTCAGTCTTCCCAAAAGGGGGAAGCTGGAGGTGCTGCTTTCCTCCTTGGCCATGGCGCTGCACCACAAAGACCTCTCCATGACGTGAAGCAGGAGATGACTATGGAGCTGCACGGCACCTGAAGAGCCACAGAAGGCAGCTTGCACAGCATCCGCCTGGTCTCTACTGTCCTGTATGTGTTCCTTTTGGAAAAGCCAAAGAAAGATGGGGAGGGAAAAGGTTCCTTAAAGGAAACCTGTGTTTGGTTTCTGTTACATGGTTTTGCCCACACAAGGTCTGTTTTGAGAAGAACTGTGTCCCTTCAAGTAGATGAGAGTCTGACTCATCTGCCATAGCTACAACATAAGTGCGGCTGAAGGTGGGGACAGTAATACCACAGTGGTGTTACTCTGAAGGAGCTACAAGTAGAAGTATTCACTCCAAGACCGAGACTCCAGCAGACTCCAGCCATTCATTGTTCACAGCCACTAAACACAAGAGATTTAAGCCTATCCCTGAGGGATGACAACAGGTTTTAGGCAGAAGCCGAGTCCTTGGGGACCGAGGCAGAGGTTCTGACACTATAGCATGTATTGACCGCAGGGAGAGATTGATGTGCGTCCTCAAATCACTGCTGAGACAGAGTCATTCTTGTGTGTGTGGCACACAGGAGCCCACAAGGAGCATGCCCTAAATCACAGGAGAGGAGCTGAGCACCTTCCTGGCTCTTCTTAGCATTACTCTTGGGGTTCCTTGTTCCCCAGTCTCCCAAGGGCTGAAGGAATCTGCACCAAGGCAATGCTTCCCAGCTGCTCAAGGAGCCGGAGCATCTCTGCTCTTCCCATTTCCCTGCTGCTGGCACACTTGGGGTTTGCTCGTTTTAAATCCTCATTAGTGGCCAATGGCACCTTTTAAACCGAGTATTCCAAAGCCGTTCCTTTAGGCCTCTTTGAGCCCAGTGCAAATAAGCAGCAAAGGGTTTGTGTTATGGCAGTCTCACTTCAAAGGCCTCGGCAGCCAGGATGTGGGGAGCAGCCGGGCACAGGCACGCATTCCTCTTGGGAGCAGCAGGCATGCCACAACAGACGCACCTCCAGCTCTGTATGTGCTGCGGCTCCGAATCCTTACCAGCTCTGTATGTGCTACAGGCTCGGGCACACATATGGTTGAATCCTAAATGCCACCAGCTCTCCGAAACAGAATCCAGGACAAGGCAGTGAAGTCTATAGCATATTCTTATGGCACTTCTTTCAGCCTCTGCTTGCTGCTGTGACTCATGGCATCCGAATCACTTCAAAACGCTACACTGAAACTATAGCATCAGGAGAAAGCTTTATAGACAACTGCACTGCTAAACCTCCTCTCTCTGCACTGGGTGGAAAGCCTGACCTTCCATCTCCTTCCATCCCAACCTCCTCTCTGTTTAAAAGCAGAGCGCTACCGAGTGATGTACTGCAGGTGTTAGCCATGCGTTAGCACACTGACGCCTGCCAGCCTGGAGATGCCCCCTGCAGCAGCCACCCTCGATGCTGGTGACAAGGACAGCGCAGAATGAGAGCAGCAGGCAGGAGACAAGCACCGCGCTCAGGGCAGCCCAGCTGACCCCAGCGCTTGCCCCTGCCTCGCAAGCGGCGCGTGCATGCGGCGGGAAGGAAGCAAAGTGTTCAATGTGAGAAGCCTCCAGAGGGAAAGCAGAGGAAAGCCGCACGGTGCTGGGCTGGGGGAGGCAAGGAAGAGGGAGGGCAAATCTCTGCCCTCGGCTTGCATGGATGAAATCACCACAGACCATCAGTTTCAGAAGCATCTGACCTCGAATTACCCATCCTTTCGTGTCTCAGCGCTTCACCCTCTTTCCCCCCAGCGCATCTCTGTGATGCCATGCTTGTGCCGGTGTGGACAAGGTGATGCAGGCAGCACAGCAAATACGACTGAGATACCAAAATCTCACTGAGATTTTGATACTCAAATCACCACTGAGATGCCCTCTGGTACGTTTGGGGTAACCAAACCCCTTCGCTTTTTTTCTGTCCGACTTCCCCTTGGCTGGGGCTTTGGGAATAGCTTAAGGGGCTTAAACCTGTGCTAGATAAAGACGGGATTTATATAGGGTGCCTAAATGCTTTGTAGCACTCAGTCTTCACGTTCAACCCTTGCCTCCAGCCCAAGGAGCTGGCTTTATGTTTGCTCTGGCATCATAAAGTTGATGGCGATGCCATCAACTTTGGGCTTTTAACGTGCAGCTTTAGGTTAAAAGCCCTTTCCAGGGAGCAGGGGGGTGGATGGTGCTGATCAACGACCGGAGGGAGCTGCATGCCTTTCTTATCCCAGTTTTCCGTGGCGCCTCCCGGAGCTCAGGCAAGCCAAGCCTGACTCAGGGGTGGGCTGCCCTGCTGGAGAACAATGTAGATGCGCAGGGAAAGATTAGCGCACAAAAGCTTAGGAGTGTCACTGCTCAAATCAAGTAACAGATGGACCTGGTCTGTGTGGGAGCTGATAACGGGTATAAAAAGGCCATCACCAGGCTGTGGCCAGGCAAAAACCCCACTCAGGCATAAATCCCCAGTGCTCTCAGAGCCGCCTGTGTAAGGCTTTATTTTTACCAGCCATCAGGAGCCAGCAGGACTGATTATAGATGCATGGCTTCTACCTCGCAGCTAAAAGGGTGCCAGCTCTCTGACAGCCACCTACAAACAGCGATGTGCCCGCCTGGGCAGGGAGCATGAAGCATAATGAACCTAGAGGAGGCAAACGCAGCATTACAGAGCAGTGTCTGGCATTCCACGTGGTTCTGCCTTTTGCTTTTCTCCTCTCTGAGGTGGCTGATGGCGCTCAATCCTTCTGGATGCTGATAATAAAGGAATATCTGGTGGTGCTGGCAGGACCAGGACAAAGTTGCACGGGAGCCCATGGAGTGCTTGCAGTCATCTGAAGATATAAGGAGGTCACCTTTCACTCTTGGTTCACTCTCTTCCTGCACTAGAGAAGGCAAAGGAGATGCCAGTCTGCAAGTAGGGTACATGCAGGTCGGGACTGCAATCTTAGCCTGTTTAAATCTCCAGATTTAAATCTCCTGATTTAAACTAGCACCTTAAAGACCTGCCTGCGCTTGCAGCAGAGGAGGTCCTGTATTAGCACACAGGCCATGCACAGGCTTTTTTCCCTCCTTTTCCTTTCTTTTCCTCTCCCTCTTTGGACAGGAGGATTTACTGTTCTACCTCCTAAGCAGACAGCAAAGCCATTAGTCTACGCACAGCTTACACAGCCACACTCGGGAGTTAAACAGGCTGCTATCAAGGAGATATAGAGCCCTCTTAAGACAAAAGCCTCCCTGCAAAGCAGCCTCCTTCTGCAGACAAACATCCCTCCTCCTCTCTTCCATGCAGGAGATTCCATCACAGAATCATGGCATGGTTTGGGTTGGAAGGGACTTTAAAGGCGATGCCATTCCAAAGGGCAGGGACACCTTCCACAAGGGCTTCTGGAGGTAAGGATTGCACAATCCTTGGTTGCCATTACTCATGGCACTGCAGGGTGTTTAGAGATAAGGTCCCACGTATCTGCACCCTCACAGAGACGAGACAGCTTGTTCCCAAGATGAGATTCACACACCACCCACTTGGCAAATCCTCAGCCCCATGCAAGGAGGAGGCACTATGAGCCACGCTGCAGAGCTGTCTGAACAAGAAGAGTTCAACTTACTCATGGTCTTAGCACGAGTCTGAGCTCTTGGCTGGACACGTTGAGCTTGGACCTCGTCCACCAGCAGGTTCTCATGCTCTGTTCTCCCTACAGGAGCACAGATGCTGTGGGAGGGAGCCTGGGATCACGGCTGGAATCCTGAGGAGAAGGTTGAAGGGCATAGCACGCCCAGCCCATCTTATTGGAACAGCTCTTACCTCCCAGAACAGACAAGGATCAAGAGGCCAAGAGCCAGCTCCACAATGCTGTTGACATCAAGGGGAAGATGGGCAGTCAATACAAGTGGCTGTGCGTGCCTTGCCCAGCGTCTCAACCTGTGCATGGTCTGGTCTTAGCTCTCCTCCTTTCCCAAGCTCCTACCCTGGGTTTTGGCTCTTCTCCTGGGAAGGACCGAGCGTACGTGCAGGATGGGAAGGAAGCAACACTCGGGTGGATGACTAATACCTAATCTTGAAAGAGATTAAGATGGAAGCAGCAAGGGCTAGAGAGTTCCCAGCATGTCAGATTGCATCTCTTCCTGCAGGGTATTTTAGGCATCTTCGGCTCAAAGAAAAGATGGAAAGAGAATCTGCCCCTCGAAATCTGGGAGAGGGAACAGGAAGGGAACAGGGCACAAAGCTCTGCGGTGCGTTAGATACCACTAACCAGGGAATTCAGCCTTGCCCAGCTTATTTTGCCTCTGAGGTCAAGCCCCTCACACAGATGCTCTGCAGTGTTAGGCTGATCTCAAAGCTGTGTGGCCACAGGAGAGCCTCTCATTGCCTCCGCACTAAGGCTTTTTGGCAAAAGCCATTAGAGAAATAAGGCGAGAAGGAAACACTGAGCTCACTTGGCTGGGAATGTACCAGCACAGTTGTGTTGTACCGAGTGCTGCTCCTGCCATTCTCATTAACAAATGGACAGCATAATTACAGCCTCAAACGGGGCTGGTACCCAGCCAGTCCACACCACGACCACGACTTCATTCACACAAAATGGGATGTGAAGGGAGCTCAGCTCATCCCTTCCTCTGCTTTAGGGCATGGAATACATCCCACCTGCAGCGTTGCCTTGTGCTGACTTTCACCTCTGTATGTACCTGCTAAGCCTCAGTCCCTTCAGGTTCAGCGTCCCCTGCAACTCAGTAAGGATGTACAGTCCCAGCTCACTGGAGGGAGCACTGAGGACCAGGAAGCCAAAGGAAGAGCAAGGAACAGTAAGGAACGCAGCATCTCAGCCCGCGGTGGCTATACCCTTCCGTGATCTGCTCGGTGGATCAGAGCACCTTCCAACAGCAAAGGCTGGGAGCAAAAATGGCGAGCACTGAAGAGAAGCGGGAATGTTTGCATAGGGCAGGCTTGAAACCAACCCTTCCTCCCTATTCCCACTTGCCTTCTTGCATTGTTTCCCCAGCCAGCCCCAAGAGTTGCCACGCAGGCACTTCCTACGTTATTTCTCACTTCAGCAAGTCCCTTTCCTCCCCAAAGTGGCAGATGCTGGTACCAAATTAGTGCCAAGTGGGAGGGAACCAGCAGATAACTGTGATAAGGAGCCAGGGGCAATGGTCTTCCTCCTGTCCTCTCCCTTCCTCGCAGCAGGGCTCTGGGTGCAGCAGACATGATAATGGAAGTCTCCTTCAATTCAGTGGCACGGCAGGGATCTGCAGCCGGGATCAGGGGGACAGAGCGAACTCTAAAGGGAAAAGCAAGGGGAAAGGGGGCAAGTTCCTTTATTTTTGTCTTGTGTGGGAATGTGACTCAGGGAATGCTGAGGATCTCATAAGCCCAAGTGACATTTTCCAGGCCGAGCGCCAGGCGAGGCACAGGCCGGATCTCAGCAGGTATTTGACTTCAGGAGGAGCTGGGGATGCTCCGGAGCTGCCTGACCCTGGCTCTGGAGCAGCACACGTCTATCAAAAGCTGCCGAAATGCAAAGACAGGAAATAAGAGGATATGCTATCAGCACCAGGCTTTGCAATGCACTTCGGCGTCTGGCTCCGTCCCAGCCATCAATACAGAGACTCACAGGGCTTTAGCCTATAATTCTCTATTTCTCTGTCTGTGACTCTAATCTCTTGATCCTCCGTCCTCCTCCAGCTTGACCAACAAAACACAGACCTGAAGTTCTGCTTATCAGAGAGCAAGCGTTGTCATCTTCCTGTGGAAAACGGGAGTTGGGAAGACAGTGGGAGCCATCAGAGCCAAGAGCTGAAGAGAAGGGAACGGGAGAGGGCGTGAGCAAGCACACAGAGGACTCCTTTATGACAAGACCGAAAACAGCGCTCGGTTTGAGGATGCGGTTTCCAGTTTTACAGTGTCTTTTTTGTGTGTATAATTCCAGTCCTGGGTAGAAACCGGTTGTCTGTCTCCTGTGCAGCACAAAGCATGTACAAATGAGCACGGCAAGAGCCTGATGGCAGGCACCGAGGGAACATTCACATCTGCCTATGAGCGAGCGACCAAGAGCCTGGGAAGCCACTGCCGTCATTCCAGGCGGGAGAGGTGGGGCTGTCTTCTGTAAGGCAGCCTGGAAGCCTTGCAGTGACTGTGTCGGAACAAAGGATGCAGATCCAAAGGGGAAGAGGCATTCTGCCTGCAGACATGTGAGCTGGGGCAGCGCTATTCTAGGGGCAGCCCTGACTCACACCACCAGATATGAAAGGACATCAGCCTGAACACAGGCTGCAAACCGGCGTGGGGAGGTGTGCTGCACGCTTCAGGAGGGGTTGTATCCTTGGGGAGAACAGCAGGGAATTAAAGGGAGCCCGAATGAGCTCCCGGACAAATGAAGATGGGAAGCTTGACAAAGGGCACAACTAGGAAGATGCGGGAATAAATAAGCAGGGGAAGAGGGAGAAAAGTAATGCCATATCAGAGCAAAGAGCGAGGAGCAAAGCCATTCCGGCTAGTGGCGACCTGGGCACCTGGCCAAGGCAAGCTTAGCAGAGCAGAAATGAGCCTTTGGCATGGAGGGGTTAAAAGATGCCTTGCGCTGGGGAAGCTGGATTCCCCACGTCCCTGGGAACTAACTTCTCCCAACCCCGGACTTGTTTTTCTCCTTCAGCATCATCTGCTGCTATTTTTAGCAGAGAATTCTCTCAGCTGAATGCTCCCAGTTGAGCCATGGGCAGGGGCCCTTTTCCCACAGACACATCCCCGCAGCACGCACTGGTCCCCGGCTCAGCTGAGCTCTGGTTTGTGGTCCTGCTGCCTTTGGGGTTCAGATGTCCCCCCAAAGGCAAAGGGGACAATCCCCCCCCAGCCCGCTGCAGGCATACGAAATGCACTCACAGCCCCTAAAAGCCAGGCTGCAGACTGGGCTGCAATCTCAGAAGCAGCTAAAGAAGAGGGTGGGCTGGACTTGGTGAGCGCTTGCAGGAGTATGAATGGCCAAGAAGGTGGGAAGGAGATAGAAAGAAGTGGTTGGGCTGACCTGAACAACAGGATCTGCTTCTCAGCACTCAGATCTCTTTGGATTCATTCCAGTTCCTCCAAGGGAAACCGTGGAAGCCTTTATTGTTCATGAAAGTTGCAACTAAAATCAGACTGGATAAAGCTTAAGGAAATACCTCTCAGAGGACAACCCTGCCTTGGCTGCTGGAAACAAATGAGGTAACTCCCTTCCTCTTCACTGGCTTTCCTGGGGGCTTTATTCCTCCTTAGCCCAAATGGTCCATAATCCATCACTCCCTTCCCTTGGCTCCTTCGCTCCAGACCATGTGCAATGAGCATCGGGGTGGTTCAGAGGGTAGCGATGCTCCGAATCTCCTTTATCTCCACCTTGATTTCACACCTGCCTGCCAGACACGGGATGTAAATCAAAAGGCCAGATCAGGGCACAGGGATGGACAAACAGGAATGAAGCCCTGCCTCGCCTGTGCAGTGACCTGCGAGGGTCAAGCACCCTGGAGCCTGTGAAGGAAGCAGCACTGGGTTACAGCGGAGCCACAGTCAGGGAGGTCCCGCTAACAACAGCCCCTTCTTGGTCAGAGGATCGGTGGCCTGTGTGTCTTGGAGCCGTGTCAGCGCAGCAAACAGCCAGCCCAGACACAGGAGAGCAAGCTCTGCGCCTCGCCTCAGCGCCAAGCTTCCAGCTCTGCTTGAGGGCTGAAGGGAGAGGACGAGGCAGGGCAAAGAAACCCTCTGCTTCCAGCGCGTGTTTGCAGGGATCTGCAGCTGGGAGCAGGAGAGGGGAGCCGGATCGCACTAACACTGCACCTCCGCGGGCCCCCATGAGGGATGAACCTGGCTCTGCCCTTCTCCCCAGCTGTGCTTCAATGGGGCTGCGAGCAGAGCAGCGTCCACCTGGACGCACCACAGATGCTGCGCAAGGGCTTGTCCCAGCGCCCAGAGGAGCCCAGGGCTTCTCCCCCGACATTCCCATCCACGTCCCAACACGTGGGCACTCAACCTCCGACGCTCCTTTGGAAACGCCAGCGACAGCGTTTCACGGATGAGAATGTTTCCCCCTAACATCTGCCCCCCGTATCAAGCATCTCCCTCCTGGCTCTGCTCCCAGCTGAAGGACACAATAGGCATTTGAATGCAGTCTCCACTTCCCCTCCCAGACAGCCTGGGGCACATGGCACATCAGAGCCAAGGCAGGCTCCGAGCACAGCTTGCCAGCCAGCAGCACACCCCTCCCGATCATGGCCTGGCTTTCCCTCCCCTCCCAATGGAGCTGAACCACTGGTACGGTTGTTCCTGGCCATGCAGGGCAAGTCCCAGCAGCATCCAGCCAAGAGCCAGCCTGATCCCTCTCCAGATGCTGCTGGAACTGACTGACACCCGGCATTCCCAACCCTGCTGCCCAGAGCACTGGGTAATGGACCTCTCCTGTACCTCTTTGCCACGGAAGCACACTCTTGGCCTTCCCCTTGGTCACTCCTAATAGCATCTATGTGCAGTTAACTGCTGCAGGCACAGAGAGGAGCGGTTCCACCGTGCAGGAGGTTTGACAAGGGCTCAGCAAGAGCCGGTTCGGATTCTGCTGAAGAACCACTGTTCCATGTCTCTGGAAATAGCTCTGCTGCATCCTGCAGCCGTGCAGCCTGTCTGGCACCACTTGTGTGCTTCACAGGCAGCAACAGAGGAGGAGAAAAACCTGTCTGTACACCCATTACCTTCCACGGGCTCCCATTGCCACGTCAAAGCACTGCCTCAACCAAAGCGGGCAAGCAATTATCCCCAGCTCCAGCCAGAGGCAAACACATCCCATCTTGCTCCATCTTTAATCCAGGCGCTCCTGACAACACGAGGAGAGGTAGGATGCAAAACCTCATTGCAGGCACATCAGGAGACATTTCCTGGCCTCCCATCACTCGCATGGGAGCTGTATCCTTGCTTCTCAGCATCCAGGTACCAGCAAAGTCTCCTCTCCCACTGACCAGCACTGTGCAAACCCCCAGCTCCTTTCACAAGCAGCCCCCAGACCACCCTGAGACCGAAGATCACTTTCCTATGGCACCCAAGGGACCGGAGCTCAGCCAGAGTAAACCAGTCCAGTGTAAAGCAGCAGGTCCCTATCAGAGTCACAGGAGCTCAAGGGAAACCAAGGGTGCGCAAGCACCAAGCATGGACCCTCTGCAGCCACCATGAGAGCAACATCGAGCTTATTGTTTTAATAAGGATGCTTCGAAATAGCTTCTGTGTGAGAGGCAGCTGAGAAAACCCAGCCTGGCTTTGTTCTGTCTGGGGCAGAACCAGCCTTTGGTTAGCAAGCGGCTGTTAACAGCCCTGTCTCATTAGTCAGTGTTTAGGGAACCAGGCTGCCATTGTTCGGAAGCCTGGCATCCCAGGCAGAGCCTTGGTAATGAGGCCTCCGGGAGATGATTCCTCCTGACAGCCCCACAATGACCTAGAAATCCTACTTAATTCCCTGTCCGTGAGGTGCTGGGGCTGATCCGAGAGGGACGCTGCAGCCTCTGCTCACACTGCGGGCTCTGGTGGGTAGCAAAGCTCCCCCCATAAAGCAGAGGGGAGGGCCCCAGGCTCCTCGCTATGGTTTGTAGCCTCATCTGAAATCTGTGTTTAGCACAAAGGTAGAGGCAAGAGCAGGCACCTGGAAACAGCCTGGGCTCCTTTGAAGCCCCCTCAAAGCAGCACCTGGATGTAGTCTTCTCAGTGCAATAGGCATCATCTCCTCTGGATCACGCCCGTGGCAGGGGCTTGGAATCAGATGGTATCTTTAAGGCCCCTTCCAACCCAAACCATTCCATGCCTGCCTGCAGCCTGTGCCAAAGCCAGGCTCCCTGCCTCAAACAGCTCAACCTTCACCGGTGTTGCCAGGCCTGGAGCAGCTCACCATCAGACTGTGGAAGCAGACTGGAGCGGCACAGGTATGGATGTGGGATGAGCAGCAGCTCTCTGCCCTATTCCCTGGGGGCTGGCACAGGCTCGGGCTGCACACACGCTGCTTTCAAGTGGTTCGCTTCCAACAAGCAGCATGTGTGCGTGGTTGGGAACCTCTAGGCTGCACGGGCAGAAGATGAGGTCGGCTGGAATGTGGGCTGGATACAGCTGACCTTGAAGACCACCCTCTATAAAGACCCTTCCAGGCATGTGCTTGGCAGCTGCTTGAGGCAGCAGAGCAGGGACTAAGGCAGGAATGCTGGAGCTGAATGCGGGGTCTGTTCAAGAGGGGTCTGAGGGCTCCCTCCCATGTGAGGCTGTCGCTGATGTGCTCTCTCACAGACCCCTGCAGAGGAACGCACCGTGTGCCCGGCTGCTAATCCCAAAGTGCCAACGTGGCGAGGGCACCGCGCAGCCCCTGCTGTCGGGAAGGAAACCACCAGCCAAAACAGCGTCTAGAGACAAGTCCCTCCAATGTCAGCACCAGAAGGAGGGCTCCGAAAGGGAGAAGCCAGCTCACTCTGCGCTAGTTCTGCTGGCACAGGCAGGGGATGTGCCTCGGAGACATGAGGAAAAGCCATATGCTGAGAAAGCAAGGACCAGCTTTATTGTACCCGCCTGTGTTCCCAGCAGAGATGTGCTTTAAAGACTGCCTTGCAAAGCAGGAATGGAATCCAAAGGTGCCTCTTCCTCGCTCCATCCCTTCACCAGTTATCTCCAGCCTGCTCCGTGAGCCGCGAGATGAAAGGATCATAACACCACTTATCTTCCCACTTAAGAACACGCTTACAGCTTGCTGTTGAAGAGGAAGACACTGGAGCCTGGGGAAGCAGCTGTAAAATGGGCTCCCTGCACTTTGAAGGAGCTACTGCTTCTCATGAGGGCCCCAGGAAAAGGGAAGCAGGGAGGGAGGAAAAGAGGGAAGCCTTTGTAGCAAAGATGTGCTGAGGATGACAGATGTAAGATGTATGGCATGTGTGTGAGGATGCGCCAGGAATTGAAAAGCTCTTGGGAAACATTGAAGCAGCCAAAGGATGGGATGTTTGTCACCGGAGCACAAGAAGCTCCACAAACACGCTCCCCTCAAGCGTGCAGCGTTACAGCCTACAGCAGGGATCCCCTTACATGCTGCACGCAACCCAGCGCCAACAGTTGAGGTCAGGTCACCACACATCCTCTCTCACAGGGCCTCCTGCTTCATCTCTGATCTTGACACCCGTCTCCCCCCTTTGCAGAGCTGCTTGTGACCAGGGTGAACCTGGGTCCGGCTTTGTCATTCCATAACTGAGTCAAACCATCAGAGCAGCCAAACAGGATCTGGTCCAAATACTTGCAGGAGGAGGAGGCTCCAGGAGCCTGCACCACGGCACCAGGAGAACAATCACTGTTGTTGCTGAGGCGGGCGAGGAGCATGGCTCATCACAAAGCAAGCCCCCAGTCCTCCCATGCAGGAACACACTGGGCTCTGGAGCCCCCTCTGTCCCCTGGCAAAGCCCCAGTGCTCCAGCCCTGGATGGAAGCTCAGCTGTTGGCTTAGGGAACAGAGGCGCAGTTGGCAACTGGATGCACTGGGGCACCTCAGAAGCTGCTGCCAGCCCAAACGCACACTTCAAAGGGCTTATCTCGCCCTGCTGTGTGGGACAGATGTGGGTGAGGACAGCTGGGTGCTGGCCAGGCCCACCGGAGCATTCCCGGTGGGAGAAGAGAGAGCCTGGTACCTGGTTGAGCCTCCCCTCCAGCACGCACAGGCAGCGCTCCCTGCTCCGATGGGAGGTGGAAAACTGGCCCAAATGAAGGGACAACCCCAGCTGTATAAGGATGGTTCCCAACTCCAATAGTTCTGCTTGAGGGACAATCGGGAGGTGATCACAAGGTGCTCTGCCTTTCATCTCCACATCACCAGTTCAAAGGTAGCTCCATCAGCACTGACCAAGCTGAAGCCAAGTAATAGCTGTTTGTTTGTGCCAAAGGAATGAGATAAGCCACTGCTCCTTGAGAAACCAGCCCAGCCCCATTGATGTGCTCTATATGCAACCTCAGCAGAGTACCTATGACCAGAGAGGGAAACAAACCAGCTCCTCTGCTGGTGGAGCTACTGGATCAACAGGGAGATCCATGGTTGAAGCCAACAAGTTTCATGCAACAAGTTGGCTTCAAGACCAAGACCAACCAGCCAACAAGATCCATGGCTGACCCACAAGCTGAAGCCAACTTGTTTCATGGTGCACAAAAGCAAAGCACAGACCACTCAGGCCAACAGGGAGCTGTGTATTTATGACTCCCTCCACCTCGGTTGGTGGTATCTGAACACCTCAACAACAACAACAACAACAACCCACCCTTCCAAGGATGGGAGGCAACAGTGGGCATAGCACCAGGGCTGATCCAGGGGTACAAGTCACTACTGGGGCTTCCCTCTCTAAGGTACGTTCCTGATGCACAGGACCTTGCTTACAGCAGAGCGGGTGTTTGCCAGGCTCTAACGCAACAACCCCCCAACAATGTGGTGTGTATAAGGCAAGATTTCTCTTAGGGCTTCCGCAGAGATCAATGCAGAGGGAAACAAAGATGAAAGCACAGATTTCAGTGTGTATGAAGATCCTCTGCGGGGCTAACAGCAGTGAGATGTGCCGGACTTTGCAACACCTTCCCCACAGTGAGGTGCATCAGCTCCCGGAAATCATTCCAGGGACTGTTTGCAGCCAGAGCTCCTCAGGAGGAAGTCCCTTAGCAGGCAGCAAGCTCCTTAATGGACCCTCAGGGTATGTGGTAGCTGCTGCTTTGCTTATGGACAGTCAGTTCTTTCCACGGCTGCGATTCCAGGGCTGCTCACGCGGCCGCTACCATCCAATGCTCTAAGGAATGCTCCTCATCTTTGTGGCAGTGATGAGTCGGTCCTTCGGGTGCCTGTCACTGAGCGAGGACGCTAATTGTTACAGTGAGATTTCACTTCTTTTCCTTTCTTTTGACAGCCCCAAGCAAAGGCAGACACCAAACCATGAAACAGAAGCTCCTGTCATGCACGTAAGAGCAGTAACATCTCTCAAGGCCTTTGCTTTCCAACCATCACATCCTGAATTGTCTCCATGGCTCATCTTGGTCTATAAGATCAAGCAGAGCCTTGTTGCTGTGCAGACACAATCACTGTGTCCATAACTGTGTAACCAACCCGAGTGGGTCTGGGAGAGGTGGGATGTGGCAGGAACCTTTCCCTTGGGAATACAAAGCAGGAATGCTGAGCAGAGCACTGCTGGCTGCGTTAAAAGGTAAGACTGGCTCCCCTAAACGGCTCTCTCCCATGACACTGCTTGCCAGGCTTATTCCCTATGACTAATGAAACACACATTCAGACTTACTTTGGATATGTAGACTATTATGGGCTCCTTCAGCACCCACTGAAGGACTTCAACCTGTGCCAGCCCCTCACCACCCTCCAAAACAGAGCCTAAACCTAAGTGCCCCCAGTTCACATCCTCCTGACAAGAGCTGGCCTATTACAGAAGTCATTTCCCCAAAGTTCATTAAGAAAGGCCACGGGTGTTAGAAGCAGCTTAGTAATGGGACCAAATCCCCTTAGACTTCAGTGGATTTCTTTGGCTCAGCAGAAAATCTTCCTTAGGCCACCAAAATATACCTTTAATGGTGTGGTTAAACCCCTTGAAATACTGCTGAACGTCGTCAACTGCTGCCTCTTAGCCCTGTGCCAAAGATACAGCGAGTCCCTGGCACAAAGCTCGACGTCTTCACATGAGCCAGCTGTGCCCAAATGTATTCCGAAGAGCCTTCAAAAGCTGCTGATCTCAGGTTTGTGCTGTAATCAGGTGCATTGATGGTGGGGGGGTGAGAGCGTTCTGGCTTTAACTCCCAAATCCCTCGGATTTATGACTTAAAAAGGAAAAGAAAACCTTGAGCATGAGCTGAACATGATTTAATTTCATCTACTTCGTCCATTCTGCGCTGGAACCTTCATTTCCCCTTGTAACTGCCTCTGTGCTAAGCCCTTTGCTCCAGCCCACGAGGGGCAGGCACTACACAACCCAATACGTTGTATTATTTATACCGACATGTGATTTGGGCATGACAGAACAATTCCCATCACGATCCTGAGCTCACCTCAAGTACCTGTGGGCTGTCGGGTTACAACTTGTATGCGGCTGGGTTTCAGGGAGATGATGCCAGCCCAGTGCGGACTGGACGCCCATTAGAGAGCACCCAGCAGCCCACGGGAATCCCGTTCTCAGGAGCAGGGGGAATGGCAGAGATGCTTTTTATCCTTTGCCAACTCCCGTTTATGATTTTCCCTTCTGCCTTTGCCGTTCTTTTCTCTGCCTGGTTTGGACCATGCACCAAAGCAAATCCCTTCCATACTCAACACAGCAGAGACCCTTCAGAACCAGCGAGGAACACGCTCCCTAAACCTTACTTCTTGCCTTTCTAAGGCCTGCCTTAGGAAGTTGCTCTAATAGGAACCAGGCACCAGCTCAGTTATGCAGCTGTCCGAGTTTTGCACTTCCAAGCTGTGTCTTAGACAGCTGAACTCAGCACAGGAGACACACAAAGCTTTCCTACAGCCCAAAACACAGCGAGGCAACCAGAAAGTCAGTGGAAGAGGTGCTAACAGAACCTCAGCTGGCTGCTCTTGTGCCGGACACAGCTTCAATATCCACCTCTCCCAGTGTCTGCCCCCAGAGGAAGCCTGCTTGACCTCCACTTATCTAAAATGAGGAGCAGAAGCTTGTTATCCTCATCCCAGTGAAGTCCATGGAGTACTTTGCTGTCCTGTTCCCCACAGATGAACTCTCTTGGTAAGCCTCTAGAACAAGAATGAAACACTCCAAACAGCACCTCTAACCCCAAGTTAATGATGTGGGTGTTGTTAGCACTCTGAGGAGTCATAAGCAAACAGAGCTCTGAGCTTTCCAGCCAAAAGGAGAGTCCAGTTTTCATGTTCTTGTTTGCTTTACTGAAACCGAAACCCCTGGTTTCCAGCAGGAGCCCAGCAGGTATTTCCTCTGCCCCAAGCACAGCTATTGACAGAACTGCACCCAAACAGCAATCCAGCCCCTTCAGGTGAATATTAAACTATGTCCGGAACATTCATTAGTGCAATTAAAGCCATTAACTGGTTCTTAGGCCATGTCACAGAATCATAGAATAGTTAGGGTTGGAAATGACCTCAAGCTCATCCAATTCCAACCCCCTGCCGTGGGCAGGGACACCTCCCACTAAACCATGCCACCCAAGGCTCCGTCCACCCCAGCCTTGAACACCACCAGCGATGGAGCATTCACAGCTTCCCTGGGCAACCCATTCCAGTGCCTCACCACCCTTACAGTAAAGAACTTCTTCCTTATATCCAATCTAAACTTCCCCTGTTTCAGTTTGAACCCATTACCCCTTGTCCTATCACCACAGTCCCTAATGAAGAGTTCCTCCCCAGCATCCCTATAGGCCCCCTTCAGATACTGGAAGGATGCTATGAGGTCTCCACGCAGCCTTCTCTTCTCCAGGCTGAACAGCCCCAACTTTCTCAGCCTATCTTCATACGGGCAAAGGGATGGGTTTCATTGCAGGGCACACCCCCCCTTACTTTTCCACTACTCAGAACTGATGCTTCGTGGTTGAATTTGGGGTTGATCCTGTGTCTCCTAAAAACAGGATACCCCCTGGGGGTGCAGAGGGAAGCAAACAGCCCTTATCAATTGGGAGAAGATGGCGCAGTTCATCTTCCAGTTGATGGAGAAGCCAGATTGAGAATGTAATTATCCTAATGAATTTGCTATCACAGACACATCTCTTTGTTAGTAGAGGAACAGTTTCAAAGCAGGCCACCAGCTTTTAGCAGAGAGCAGAGGTTTGATCCTCTGCAGGGGCACATTAGCAAGGCACAGTGCAGAGAAGGACTCGGGATCCTGTTGGATCCTAACTCCCTCCCACCACTCCAGGCCTGCTGTGTCAGGAGTTCAGGGCTTGATGCAATTAACTGTGAAGCATTAGCTCTAAATATACAACAGGGAGGCCAGTCCTGCTCCAACACAGCAGGAGCACGTGCTTTACCCTATGGATGAAGTTAGGGGCAAGCTGGCAGGAGACCCAGGCACCCGCTTTTGCCCTGAGTTGTGAAGCTGAAGGCAGGAGCTCCTTCCACTGTATTGACTTGTTGAAGGCGATTTTTTGGCACCACACCGTGTGTTCCTGGTGCATACCCCCAGTGTGTGGCCAGACCGCTGCAACCCAGAGTTCAACTCGGAGGAGGAAAACAAACAGGTCAGTGAAAGAAGCCGAGTTCACCACCGGAGCAGCAGCTCTTCCTCCTTGCTAAAGAAAACACATCTCACTCTTTAATCTACTTGCACTCCAGGACCCAAGTCACTCCCCAAAGTATTCCAAGCAAGAGGGAATGCGCTGGTGTCACGTTCTCTTGTCAACAGCTGTAAAGCGGATGCGCATCCAACCACCCTTTGCTGGTGATGCCAGATATTCCTTACCTAAATAGGAACACCAAGCCCTTCCTAAGAATTTTTTGGAAGAGGTCCTTAAGCATCTGCCTTTTGGCTCTCCAAGCTGTTTGTGCTGGTTCTATGCTGCCTGTTGGAAAGAAAGCAACAGCGCAAACACTCCTTCCCATCACAAAATACCAACAGCGCGACTGACAACGCTGCCACCGAGTGCTTTTTGGCACTGACAGCTGACTCGGAACAGTTGCTGGTGGCTGGGACAGATGGACTTCAGAGAGGGGAAAAAAAGGGAGAAGGAAATGGGAACTGCTCTGGAGAGTCTGACAAGCACATAACCAAAACCTCACCACTGAATCAAAGGGAGATTTGGATGTATTGAGTTTGAAATGAGCCAGGGACTCCCCACTGAGGAGTACATCGCATGTTTTGGTTTCAACTTGAGAGGCTGGGGAAGACCTCAGCATCCAAACCCTTGTTTCCATGGGGAAGCTTGTACTGGAGGTAGGACACGACACTGATATCAGCTGGAAGCCCCACTCTCCATCACTGACGCCAGTCTAATTATGACTGTGGCATTTCCCTGGTGAGCAGAGTCTTTACATGCTTTCAGTGCCTGGAGCTGGGTAAGCACTGAATGCTCCATGCTCCATTGGCTCCATGGCAAGGCTTTAAGGCTGTGAGCAAGAGTAGGGGCTGTTTGGGACAATATCACCCTAGTAGGAGGCAATCCCTGCTCTGCGCCTCTTATCGGCTCACTAGCACCTTCCAGCCTAAACCATCCGGGTTAATTGTGCACCTCAGCATCTCAGCATCCCATTAACTTCCTTTTGTGCTTGGTTTGTTCCCAAGTAGTCAGCTGGCACCAAGCACACCCTCATTGTCATGCTCCTATCCCGCTGTCCAACACCAACCCTGCAGGCTTCAGCCCATGTTTCATTTCATGTGCTGCTCACAGCATTACCTTCACTTAGTCCATCAGAGTGGAACAAACTTCTTTGTTCTCACCCCCACTCTCCTGCGCTTAGGAACCCAAATTTGAGATAGCTGGAAATCACTACCAGGATGAGGCACTTGGATTTGGCCACAACCCTTTGGAATCAAATGCAGAGCAAACCCTGTCATCACTTGGTTTACTGGCCAGAGAAATGCTGTCAGGCAGAGGTGTGAAACGAGCGGGGTTTGTCTGGCTAAAGCAATGCAGGAGTGTCTGTAGCTCACTCCAGCTTTGCTATCTCTCAGGCCAGATTCAACAGGACACGCGGCACTGAGTGCACTACCTTGCAGGCTAACTGTGAGGAAAAGGTGCTTTTAGTCTGTGCTTTTTCTCCTTCAAAGGGAGCATCCGGATCCAGAGTCAGCACTTGGAACACTCCATGATGCTCCGGGATCAGGCATCTCAGTACCTCCTGCTGCAGCCATCTCTGCCACAAACCACAGTAAACCAAGTGAACAACAGACCGTGGAGCGCGTGACAACCATCTCCTCGCTGCAGATGAGACTTGAAAGAAGATGTTAGAGTCATCTCCTCACCGCTCCACTCACTTCTTTTTGGTAAGGAGTGCCCACATCTCCCTTTCTTTCAGGCTCTCTAAGTTATCTGGAGAATGGCTTGATAAGCTGTTTGAGATACTCCAACACACTTGAGTCTGAACTGACCCAAAGCAGTGATTTGTGTGTCTGCACTGCCCTGTGTGCTCCAGTGATCACTTGCTGCTCATCACCCTAACCCCACTCCATCCCCTTTCCTCCTCCTGCTGTCTGGGCAGAGAAGGGGGGAGGGCAATCCAAGCCCACCGGCTGCTGTCCCCCTCCACTATTAATAGCCAGACACCAAATGAGCCCAAATTCATTCCTGAGAGGAATTAGCAAATGTTTCTGCAATTAAAACTGCAAACATCCATGCGGGGCCCCCGGAACAATAGGCGCCTGTGCCTGGTCCTGAATAGGCACCAGTGTCCTCCCTGCCTGCCTGCCGAGCCTGCACATTCCTGGCACCCTCATCCCTGGACCGGCTCCTTGCTGAGCTGGGCTTTGGGGGATGTTTTTACCCCCCGGTCTCTCTCCCTCCCTCCCCGCGGCACCGCGCTCCCGGCGCCGAGTCCTCGTCCCGTCCCGTCCTGCCCCTGCGTCCCGACGGGGCTGTAGCAGCGCATCCCTCCCGGGACAAGGCTCGGGGCAGCGCATCCCTCCTTTCCTCCCTCCCGGGATAAGGCTCGGAGAACGGCATCCTTCCCTCCTTCCCTTCCTTCCTCCAGGGACAAGGCTTGGGACAGAGCATCCCTTCTTTCCTCCCTTCTTCCCTCCTGAGACAAGGCTTGGGGCAGCGCATCCCTTCCTCCCACCCCGGACAAGGCTCGGGGCAGCGCATCCCTCCCCTTTCCCTTCTTCCCTCCCGGGACAAGGCTCGGGCAGCGCATCCCTCCCCTTTCCCTCCTTCCCTCCCGGGACAAGGCTCGGGCAGCGCATCCCTCCCCTTTCCCTTCTTCCCTCCCGGGACAAGGCTCGGGCAGCGCATCCCTCCCCTTTCCCTTCTTCCCTCCCGGGAAGGAGCCGGGGCAGCGCATCCCCCTCTCCCTTCCCATCCGTTCCCCGGGGCGCTGCCGCCGCGGGTCCCCCGGTGCCGGTACCGGGGCAGCTCCGGCGCCCGGGACTCACCGAGCAGAGGCAGGAGCAGGATCCGCAGCGCCATGATGGGAGGGAAGGAGTGCGGAGCCGCTCAGAGCCTGCGCACTGCCCCGCCGGCGGCCGCGCTCCCGTTACCGCAGAAACCGGGCGGGGAAGGGGCGGCCCCGGGAGGGCAGGGCCGGGATGGGGACCCGTTGGGGGGGGATCCGCTGCTCCTGGTCCTCCGGCTGCCCCCCCCCGGGAAAGCCGCTTCCCATGGGAAGGGAGGAGGATGCTCCGTGCGCGGGACCGGCCGGGAGGAAGGGGCTGGGCAGGTTTTACGTGATGGAGAGCAAGGAGAAGCTGGACGTCGGCTGGAAGGCAGAGGTTTGGGGGCAGGTCTTGCTCTAAAGGGAGTGTTTCCCCTCCTTACACTTAGTAAGAGCCTCTAAAAACGGTTTGAGCACCCTGGTCTAGTGGAAGTGTCCAGGGGTGGACCTGGATGAGCTTTAAGTTCCTTCCAACCCGGACCATTCCATGAGTCCATAAGAAAGAGGCATTTCCCTGCGAGAATTAGTCCCCAATCTGTGCGCTTCACTGCAAACTTTGGACCAACCCTAAAAGACCTCCCAGAGCCTTTTCCAGTGATGACAAGAAGCAAAAGCCACCAGCACTGGACACTGGAATCCAGTGCTTCAGCCTGGGCTAACGCCGGCTCCCACGTCACTGCCTGTCAGCAGCCTGTCATGATGGGATGTAATTAAGATGCTGTTGAAGATCAAGCAGCCGGAATGAAAGCTGAGCTCTCCTCTGTGCTGTGAACCAGCTTGGGAGAGCTGGGAAGAAATGAAGGGATGTAAAGCTGTATTTAAGTTGATAATGTGGCAGACCTAACTCGAGATGCTAATGAGTAGATTTAAAGGGCTGATCTGAGCCTGCTGAAATGAATACAGAGAGGCTCATCAGCTCTAATGGCCAGATGGGACGTTGCATTGAGGATGAAGGGGAAGAAACCACCTAATAAGATGACACAGCTTAAATCCTGACTCCAGCAGTCTCTGGGTTGGGCCCCTGTTGAGCGAAGAGTCATCTGAACACAGTCTGCTTGGGCTGGAATGACAAGAGACATAAAATACAATGACAGAGAGTGTAATCAGTGGTAAAGTGTCAGCACTGAGCTGTCAGGGTCCTCTTTAACATCCAGCAGCTGCTTCATCAGGGCAGAATGGAGCTGAGAGGGAGGAAACAAGGAAGGATGGGAGGGTTTTTAGCTCCTGGCCTCCTACGTTGTATTTACACAGTCAGGAGGAACACGGACCTGTGAGTGGCACCACTGCCTTTTCCATCCGTTTGGAATGCAGGACTCCAAAGGAGACACAGCAAATAGCACACAAGAAGTGCAGAGCCCGTCAGACCGGGATGGTGAAGCGCTGCGGTGTCAAACATGGGTTTTCACACACAAATGGAGCTCCCTTTTCATTATTTAACATCGAAACGAGGAACTGGAATGGAATACGTGCTCAGAGCAGCCCTGGGTAGCACAGGGTTTATTCAGGCGTGATGAGGAGCAGCACGAACCTGCCTCTTCCTATGATTCCTTTTTCCTTTGAAGAGCTTCCCATCTGTGCTTGGAGCAAGGATGAGAGTGGGGGAACACATGTCCTGCTGAGAGTCCCCCTGAGCTCCAGCCAAGGCCTGTGGTGGGCAGTGATGGAGAAGAGAAGCCCAAGCAGAGGGAGTCAGCCCTTGTAAGAACAGAGGGAAGGGGACTGAGGGTTAAACAGAAGGAAAACCCCCTCAGGGGGTTCTGGAAGTGGCAGTGTTGTACATTGAGAGTTTGGGATCTGCGAGGAGCTGAAGGCAACCCAGGGAAAATAGATATCCTTTTGACACTTGTAGTGCCTGGAGGCCCAAAGTGAGATTCCAGCCCTGCTGGGAAGAAGCTGCTCAAAGCTGTGATGACAGGCTGTGCCTGTCACCGTGAGTTTCCAATGGCAACACACATGGCAGATGGGAATCTTATTATCCAGGGCACCGGGGCTCTGAGGACTGTACCAATGATCGGTGCCAATGCCTGGCGTGTGGAGCAGCCTGGCTGGGGCCTCAGGGCTCTCCACCTGGACCGTTCCCAGCCATCGGGATCGCTCCAGACCTGGAGCTGTGGGAAGGAGGTAAAGAGGGGAGGCAGACAGCAGCATACAGGGTTGTGTTAGTGCAGTGTGTTGAGAGCCATTGCTGTGAATGTCAGCAGGTGATGGAGGTGGCAGGGGATGGAACAAGCCATTGGAGAGGGAAAGGCTCTTCAGAGCTGCCCTCGGGTGAGCAGGATGCTGCTGCATCCAAGTGGAGCTGCAGGAGGCTTTTTCCCCTTGGAAACACTGGCTTTGGAAGCAAAGTCCTGCCTTGTGTTGGAGAGGGCCTTTAGGCTGTGCAGGTAACACCACACTTCTTTATGCATCTCTCTTTGAACGCAAAGGCCTCAAAGCGCTTCACAGGTTCACCCAGGCTCGCTCTCAGCAGCTCTGGCAACGGATGCAGGGCTCCGGCATCCCTCTTCCACGCTGATGCTGGGGCAGCTTTCCATGGCCATGCTCTGCAGCGCCTGAGCTGAAGACAGCGCCTCTGTTTTTGGCTGCCGCAGCCTAGACAAGCTGTTGCTCCCCCCGTGGCACAGCCCATGACCCCACTCCTACACCAGCCCCATCGTTCTCCCCTCGCTCGTCACTTCGGCATATGCTCATCTATTTTGAATCCCGTCTATGTGTGAGGCTGCCTTGCTCCTAATCTCGTCTCCCTTCCGGGCGTCAGTCTCTCTGGCATGTGCCTTTTCCCTGTCTGCCTCCCTCTGTTTATGGCCTGGGGATATTTTTACCTCCACCCTCTAATTAGAGGCGGTTTTCCTTGGGTGCTTTGCTCACAAGGGCTCTCGGAGTGGTCAGCAGGAGCTGGGAATGCCCATGCATAGAATAAACCCACTGCCCTTCGCCTCCCAGCAGGATGCTTTTAGGGAGCCTGGGATTTGGGCTGCATTCCTTGGGGACTGTCTGCAGCAGCGTGGTGGGATAACAGATATAGAGCGGAGCCACATAACTCTCCTCCAAGCTGATCTCCATCCCCAGGGATCCCCAAGCTGAGCTCACTTACCCTGTGCTGGTCCAGGGATGGAGAAGAGGTGATCCTCACTAGGGGTTCCACACCAAACCTGGTCTCCCTGGCCTCCCAGCACCACGATGCTCAAGCATGGGGATCTGCCCGGCTCTAGCATCCTCCTGAGGCTCCAGGCAGGAAGCTGTGGTCCCGGAGGTTGGTGTGTGCAGCTCTTTTCTCTCCTCGATGAGCAGGGAGCATCCATCTGCCCCACAAGCAGCGAGCACCCACTGGGGCTGCTGGAGCTCTGTTCACAGCCAAATCCTCTCCCTCCTGCCCTCAACCCCCAGCAAAGTGGAGCCGCGGATTGCAGGACCAGGGGTCACCATCACCTTACACTGCTCTCTTCCAGGCTGAGGCAAGCTGGGACATGGCATCAGCTCCCAGCTCCGGTCTGAATCCTGCCAGCATCCCCAGGCTGGCACTGGGAGGAGGAGGGGGGGGACTGCTCCCGTTTCCTCTGCCTGGGGTGAGTGGGAAGGGGATCATGGAATCCCAGCCTGGTTTGTGTTGGAAGGGACCTTAAGGCTCATTCTTAAAGCCACAGGCAGGGTTGCCTTCTACTAGAGCAGCTTGCTAGAAACCCTGTGTCCAACCTGGCCTTGAACACTGCAGGGATGGGGCAGCCACAGCTTCTCTGGGCACCCTGTGCCAGCGCCTCAGCACCCTCACAGGGAAGAGCTTCTGCCTAAGAGCTCATCTCAGTCTCCCCTCTGGCAGGTTACAGCCATCCCCCTGTCCTGTCCCTACATCCCTTGTCCAAAGCCCCTCTCCAGGTTTCCTGCAGCCCCTTTAGGCACTGGAGCTGCTCCCATCTTCAGGCTGAACCAACCCAGCTCTCTCAGCCTGAAAATGCTTCCTCTCTCCCGATCCCACACAACACAAACATGATAACAACTGTTGGACCTAACGCTCCATTGCATTTATCCCTGTTCTTGAGAGAAGACAAGGGATATAGAGGAAAAAACTTGAGGAGAGTGAGGACGTCCTGCAAAGCTCGGGGCTCCCACAGTCCTCATCCTATGCTGGTTCCTCTGTTGCACTGATTTACTGCTTAGTAAGTGCTTTGGGTTTCACTATCCTGCCTCCAGCAGACGGTGCTCGGCTCCCCACCTTAAGCTGGTTTTAATGGCTCCTGATGACTCCCATGGAAATCAGTGCTGTGGCAGGTTCTGGCTTGGAAACTATGCTCAAATACAGTAGATTGCTTGGAAAAGAGGGAAGAACTTCATAGCACCATGGAATGGGTTGGGTTGGAAGGGACCGTAAAGCTCATCCAGTTCCAACCCCCTGGAGGACAGATGGGATGTGCTGGGTGCACCCAGTGCCATCATTTACCTCCCCTCTGTCCTTGCGCAGGCAGGTGAAGGCACTGTCCTCCTGCCCGGCTGGGCTTGGAGGAGGAGCAAGGGCTTAATCTCTGCCCGTTGTGCTTGCAAAGGCGATTAGACATATGCCACCTAATTCAGAGCAAACAGGATGGAGGGACAATTTGCCACTTAAGAATGATGAGCAAACCCATTGCTCCCATCAGTCCTGGGTAACACATGCCGACATAAGCCCGGGTTAGGGTTTCTCATTGCTAATCCTGGCCCATGCCCCTGCTCTCCCTCCCTCTGGCATCTCTCTTCCCCTTTCCCTCCCTTGCTCCTGGTGCTGGCATCTCACGTGTGGCAGACGAGTTCCTCAGCACCATCCGTCCTTCTCCCAGTGCATGAGGAATGTTTTTCCTTCTCCTGGAAGTGTCCCTGTGCACATCCGAGCCACAGGGAGATCTTCTCATCCCATGGTTTTGGGTAGGCAACTTCCCAACCGGCCCTCATCACCTCTCTTCCCATGGCACCAAGCCCTGGGACAGCGGGGCTATAAACCTGAATGGGGACCAATATCTCTGCCCCATTGAAGGACCCTGAGCTCCCTCCTGAGCACTGGATGTCCCGCTGGGATGCAAACCAGAGCCAGGCCAGCTACATCATTCCTGGAAATCCTGTTGGCTTTCCTTTATGGGATGCTGTGAATGTCCATGATCGAGCCACCCACAGTGTACGTGGCTGCTTCTTGTCCTATTAGGTGCCTGCCGTGCCCCTCACTCAGGTAAGCCTGAGCTGTGCATCCTGCCTTGGTCCTCATTCCTTGGATCAGATTAGCCGGGAAATGAGGTCAGAGACGGGAATCCCATGGACAGGTATCCATCTCCTTGCGGTGGGGTGAATGGAGGTGCTTGCAGGTAGCTTGGGGCAATAGAAGGGGTCCAAAGCCCCTTGCTGGCGAGCTGGGCCGAGGGGGGAGCATCCCTCCTGGCCCCAACCCCTCTCTGGACAGGGGCTGTGGGCGCCCAGCAGGGAAGCGGCTCCAGGACGGGATTTTCCAGCCCAGGGGTTCCCTCTTGTGGCAAAGATGCCCCTGGATGCTCCGCACCCGCGCTCAGAGCCCCGGGGCGTGCGTGTGTGCGTGTGCTCTGAGACCCCTCCATCCTTCATCACCCCAAAGCAGGGGCTCACACTGACGGGGGGGGGGGGGGGGGGGTGTGTGTTCAGCGCTGGTGCATCAGATCCCTTGGGGATAACGGGAAGTGCTCCGGTGCAAAAGCCTCTTGGAAATAGGATTTGAGTGGGCTTAAAGGGAGCCTGTGCTGGCTGGAGGTGGGCTGGAGTGGGACTGGGGGGCTTCAGCCCGCAGCCGCCGCTGCTCTGGGGCTGGAGGGGGGGACCGGAGCGGGAGGGGATGATGCCGGTGGGGGATCCATCCGGGGGGGGCTCGGGACTCGGGGGGGCCGCCAGGGGGAGCCCGAGCCGAGCATCAGCATCACCTCTCAGCATCATCCCATTCGAGCATCATCCCCTCTGAGCATCAGCATCACCTCTCAGCATCATACTATCTGAGCATCATTCCCGTCGAGCATCATCCCCTCTGAGCATCAGCATCGCCTCCCAGCATCATCCCCTCTGACCATCGGTATCACCTCTGAGCATCAGCATCCACTCTGAGCATCATTCCCCCTGATCATCATCCACCCTGAGCATCATCATTATCTCCAAGCATCATCCCCTCCAAGCATTAGAATCCCCTCCAGGCATCCATATCCCCTCCAAGCATCATCATCCCCTCTGAGCATCATCCCCTGCACCCCCTGGCCTGGGACATGGGACATGCTCCTGGGAAGAGCATTGCTCTGGCTCTTGCTCTGGCTGAGCCCTCAGTGTCCTCATATGAGGACATGTGAGAGTCCTGCCCTGCCCCAGAGCCCCTGGAGTGCCCAGGACCCCCCATCAGCCCCCAACAGCTCCAGCAGCCCTGAAGGGATGCAGTGGGAGCCAAGGTGGGTGGGAAAGCTTCAGCCAGGAGAATCCCAAGGGGAGCTTCTGTTTGTTCTTGGATAACCACAAAGCCCAGCTGGCATCTCCCCGTTGCCTGGGTAGTGGCTGCGCCCCACGTGCTGGCAGCGAGGTGTCCACTCACTCTTCATGCATGGAACCATCCCTCCAGTGCCTCTGCCACAGCCAGATTCCAGGGTTTTGGAGCTTGTCCCTCCAGCATGCAGGCCCTGACATGCTGCTGCCTCGTTGCATCAATAAGCCATCTCCCCCCAGCCTTCCTCACCACTTCCAGCTTGTTCCAATGCCGGAAGGCTGGCACTGCCCAGGCTTGGATGGGAGCAGAGAGGTACCTCCAACATCACCTCTTCCATGAGGCCAAGGGAGAGGTCAGGAGCTCCCTGGAACACATGGAATCTGTCCGCGGGAGCAGCAGCCCTGATAAAGCAGCACAGATTCAATTCCCTGGCAGCGTGGGCTGGATCCTGCTGCTGGATCCTCCACCGTGGAGTGTCCTTGGAGGTGGTGATGCAGGGGCTGTGCTGCACCCAGCAGCAGGATATTTTGGGTGCCCTGCTCCTCATCCTCCCTTCTCTTTATGTACTGGCTGCTCGGTAGCATCCTCCCTAAGCTAAGGTGGATGGGGGCCTCTGGTCCCAAAGAACATGCAAGGGGGGTGCAAAACACTGCAAGAGGTGGCTCTGAGACCCTGGATTTGTGCCCCTATCCTGCCTTTCCCTGCCCATTGGGACAGCCCCGGTGGGTTCCCCATCTCCATATGGCTGTGGATGCCCGTAGATGCATTTGAAACCCTCAGATGGGGAATAAATAGAAGCAGGCCCGCTGCCTTTTGTTGTGATTGATTCCATTTGTTCTGCATAAGCAGTTCCTTTCCCTTGCCAAGGCTCAGCTCCTGGGGAAGAAAGATGCTGTGAGCAAAAGGAGCCCTGATGAGCTCCAGTGTGGGGAAACTGAGGCACCCGGTGGCACCAGCTCTGACTGCTTCTAATGGAGGTGAAGCCACCGAGGGGCTGGGCCAGCAGTGTCACCCCATGGGAGAGTGGTCCTGCCCTGCACACAGTGGAAAATGACTTTATACACGAGCTCGGGATGCAAATGAACATGGGAGCCGGGACTCCTGATGTGAACAACAGCCTCGGGCAAGTCTGGTGCCTCCCTGCCTCAGTTTCCCCAGGCTGCAGAGGCTGTTTATCCATCGGGAGCTGGGGAACGGGCTCGTTTGGCGGCGGGAGGATCCCTGTGGATGAAAGGCATCGCTGGATGCTGGTCCATGGGCTCCCTGTGGGGCAGTGGGGGCTGGATGGACCCCATATGCAGCCCCTTTGCCTGGGGACCCCCATCCCTGGTGGGAGGAGGGATGGATGTACATGGGGTGGGGGGGTACAACGGTGCTGCTGTGCCCTGTGGGTGAGTCAGAGCAGCCCAAAGCTGCCTCCTCACCACCACCGCTTCCCCGCTCTTCTCCTCTCCTCCTCCTGATGTGGCTCATTATCTCCTGAGTCATCGCTCCCACCTCCGCTGCAGCCACAGCCGGGTGCAGGGGACGGGCGGATGGGGGCTGCCACGGAGCCGGGGGGTGCTGGGGGGGGCTCCTGCCTGCCCCCTCCTGGTCCTCAGGAGCGGCTCCGGCGGTGGGAGGCGCTGCGGAGCATCCTCCCGGCGCGCGCTGCTGCTGGGAGGGACGGGAGGGATCGCGCTGCTCCCGCAGGGATGCTCCTAGGGTGGGAACCAGGCTCCGGCGTGCAAGCTGGCTTCCGAGCCCTGCCCAGGGCAAGCCCCACGGGCAGAGCTGTGATGCTCCATGAGCCGGTCACAGGATCTGGGTGCTGGAGTCACCCAGCACGCCCTGGCGCGGTGCAGAGCAGGGGTTTGGCGTGTGCCGGCTGCAGAGGCCCGGGGTATGGCTGTTTATCCCGGGGGATGATGCAGAACTTCCCCTCTGAAGGCGCTGGGATGAAGCAGAGTCAGGGCTGCCCCCGTGGCGGTGCTGCGCTGGGAGATGCAGCTCTGAGCCGAGAATACGCCTCTGTCTCCCCATGCCCTTTGGTAGCCTCTTCTCAGGCTCAATTCCTCTTTGCCACTAACAATTTGTGCCTTGTTAATCCTAATTTGAGCTCTCCTGGTTTCCTCTCCCATCCATTGCTCCTTGCTCTGCCTTTCCCAGCAGATGGATGCTCCCGGGATGTTGCAGCTCCTCATCTCCACTCGGCTTTATGGGGACAGCAGTTTCAGTGCTTGGCAGGAGATGTTTGCTCCCAGCTCATGGAACACCACCACAGCTTCCCACTGACCAACATCGGGATGAGCTGTGGCCGCTCAGAGCCATTGCATGGACCAGTCTGGGATCCTGTGGTACTAAGGACACTGCAAGGGGGAGGATGCTACAAAGAAAGAACCGGGAGCTGCGTGGGGGATGCTGAGTGAAGGAAGCGAGTGGCTACGTGACGAGGGCCAGCCACATAAAATCATGGATTCATGGAATGGTTTGGGTTGGAAGAGACCTCAAAGCTCATCCTTAAAGCCACAGGCAGGGACACCTTCCTCTAGAGCGGGTTGCTCCAAGCTCTGTCCAGCCTGGCTTTGAACGCTGACAGGGATGGAGCAGTCTCAACCTCTCCACGGCCTCCTGCTCGCAATTCCCACCGGATGCCTCCATTTCCCCTCTATGGGGTCAGCCCTGCCCTTGACCGCTGCAGCTCAGGGTCCCGCCACAGCCTCCGGTCGTGCTGGCAACCACAGAGAAAGCTCTTGCATCCCGCCGGGAAGCACGGGTGCCCTGAACAAGCTTCCCCTTGTGCGGGCAGCCCTGGCCCTGCAGCGGGGAGCAGGGAACAAGGGTGCCTGTGTGCACCCAGCGCTCGCTGGCCCCGCTCCCAGCGGCTTTCCGGGGATGCAGGCGGCTGCGGGGGCTTGTTGAGCCCTCTCCTTCTTCTCCTCTGTTGTCAGCAGCCTTAGGGGTGTTAATGTGGGTCCTGACATTGGGGCTTATTAGAACCTGGCCCAGCGGTGCCAAAGGGATGCTCTTGGCAGCCCCATGCAGCTCCCTGCTTGTGATGGGCAGAGCCCCCCTTCATACTGCTGGGGGAGCAGGGGCAATGTGGGGTGACCGGGATCCCCCTTGCTGGAGCAGGCAGTGATGCTGTGCAGGTGCTGGGGTACCCGGTACCCGCTACAGGGCTCGAGGGCTTTTGAGGGTCTTCACCTTGATCTTACGTCACATGAGCTGATGCTGTTCTGCTCATGGAGTAATGGAGTTATGGAATGGTTTGGGTTGGAAGGGACCTTCAAAGCTCATCCAGTTCCGTGGCAGGGACATCGTCCACTGAAGCAAGTTGTTCCAACCTGCTTCCCCTCTCCTGGCTGGGGAAACTGAGGCAGGAACCCCATCCAACTGCCTGCTCCTGCCAGGGAGGGAGGAACCATCCCTCCCTGGCCAAAGCTACCCCAAGGAGCCATAGGGAATGGTCCCATGCCAGGAGCCGTGTCCACCTCATGGATGATTCTTCTATGGGTTTGGCTTTTGGGTTTGGCTTCCACAGCCATCAGCTGCACCTGAGCTGCTCATCCTGGCTGCTCTCCTGCTTGTCCACTGCAAGCCCTGGCCTCAAACCCCATCATCCTGAGCCCTGCTCCCACTTCCAACATCCCTGTGTGGCTCCGGCTGCTCCGTAGGGATGGGGACAGGGAATGGTGAGGAACAGCCCTGCTCCTGGCTGGCTGCAGCACAGCATATGTGCTGGGATCTGCTCCCTGCCTGCTGTTTATCCGCTTCCTTCGAGTTAACTTATGTTTCCATCGCTGCCCATCTGTCTCCTTCTCCTCCTCTCTTCCCGCTCATCCCTGCCTGCTTCAGGCACCGTGCGGATCCCCATCGGCTCCCGGTGACCCGTGGTGGGAATCTCACCTTTTCCTGGGATGATCCCAGGTTGGATGCACTGAGTTGTGTTAGTTCCCTCTGTCCCCCATTAATTCCGGTAGCAGATTTTGGCCGGAGGCTTCCCCCTTTCCCATTAAACTGCGGCTGCATTGGTGCCGGCAGCCCCTTTGGAGCCTTCGATTCCCTCCCATCTTCCTCTTCCTCAGCTCCCAGCGTTCTGCTCCTCATACACCAGTGATTTCCAGAGGGAATCCTGGCCCTGCTCCCACCCGGATCCCAGTTATTAGGGATACCCGGGAAGCACAAAGGCATCAAGAGCCAACGTGCACCTGCTTTTCTTGCTGCTCCAGAGCCCCTGTGGCTGCTGCCTCCCACTTCTCCAGCCTTTATTTATAGCCTGTCTTGCTCTCGTTGCATCCCATATTCCCGTTCCTCTTCCCAGCACAGCTGAGCTGCTGAACCCAGCACACCAGGGAGAGGCTTCTCCCTCTGCTCAGCCATGGCAAAGGGAACGGAAGAGAAACCACATCCCCATGGGAGCTCCATCACCCTCAGTGCATGGCTGGAGGGGGAAGTTGTGCCATGACCCACATCTGGGATCTCATGTTGGCCCAACAGGGGCAGACTGGTGCTGCTCATGGTCCTCAGTGCCTGGAAGTGATGGGGAAGGTGTTTGTCCACTGCGGATGGCCCTGTGCCCACAGCCACCATTGGAAGTGCAGACAGGAACACGGGGAACACAGCATCAGCGTCCATGCCATGGGAAGCTTGGGAATTACCTGGGTCCTGGTGCACCGGTGTTGTCCCATGCGGGACAACAGTGACATCCCACAAGGAAGCCACCAAAGGCTGCTTAGAGGCACTGATATCCCATCTCTATTCTGCACATCAACATAGAATCCTAGGATTCCACAGCTGCCCTCTCCTATGGAAGGAGGTGCTGAGGGGACATGGGAGAGGGGAAGGAAGGCGAGGGGGGCGTGCACTGAAATAACAGCCAAAAATAAGGGGGAAAACATGAAATCACAAGGAGAGAGGCTTCACCATCTGCAGCGTGGGAGCCCAAGCGGGAGCCACCCGCCAGCCCTGTGACTCAGCACCAGGAATGGAGGGATGCTCTGGGATCCAGGACATGCCCTGGGTGGGAAAACCAATGGAGAAAGCCTTGGTTGTGCCACCCAGGCAGGAGCCCGTCGAGGCTGGGCTTCCTTTCACACCTCCTTGGGAGGGAGGATGAACCAGGTAGAAGTGGATGGAGATGCCTTTTCTCCGCAGTGTTTCCATGGCACCCAGTGAGGATGTGCTTCTCCATGGACATGATGCTGGATGGATGCTGGAGAGGGGCTCTTCATCTGGGCCTGTAGGGACAGGACAAGGGGTGATGGATTCAAACAGGGCAAGTCCAGGTTGGATACAAGGAAGAAGCTCTTCCCTGTGATGGTGCTGAGGTGCTGGCACAGGGTGCCCAGAGAAGCTGTGGCTGCCCCATCCCTGGCAGCGTTCAAGGCCAGGTTGGACACAGGGGTTTGGAGCGACGTGCTCCAGTGGAAGGTGTCCCTGCCCTTGGAACTGGATGAGCTTTAAGGTCCTTTCCAACCCAAATCAGTGTGGGATTCTGTGATTCCATGGTGCTGTGTGGTGTCCAGCGGTGTGGCAAGGGATGCGCAGGGAGCACCAACCCAGGGTACCACAGTGAGACGGAGCCCCTCAGAGGATGCTGCACATCTTTGATGTCCCCATATGGATATGGCTTGCCATGATGTGAAATCACCATGTGTCACCCCCGAGGTGTCTCCTCCAGGATGCCACCCTGGGTCCCATCCTGCTGGATGAGGTGGCCATAGGGCATTATCCCTGGCTTTACTCCGTGCTGGAGATGGAGACAAAAGCAGGATTACTCACTGCCGGGGAGGAGCAGCTCAGAGCATTACTCAGCCCCGACAGCAAATGGGTCTATTCTGTGTGCAGCAACCTGGGGCCCAGGAAGGAGGAGGAGGAGGAGGAGGAGGAAGGCGGGGGGATGAGGGGACTCATTCTTCTCTTCTCCTCCCCACTGCATCACTGCCCCTCTGGGGGGATGCTGCTGCCTCTGCTTCTCCCAGTGCTGCTTCACGGGGCTCATTGGAGGGGATTAATCCATGGAGGAGATGCAGCAATATGGAGGTTCATGTGGGCCACAGACCAGTGCTTAGGGCTCAACTGGAGCTATGGGGTTTGCTGGTGGATATGGGTGCAGGTGCTGGTGTGGGGTTTTCCAGTGGGTCAGGGGCTTATATATACCCATTCCCAAAGCTTGTTCCTTGCTTAGATGTCTTTTAAGGAGCTCTCGGCGAGGCTGATGCCAGGATGGATGGAGGCATTAAGGGAAGGGAGCTGGAGTGGGGTGAGGAATGAGCCACCAGTGGATTTGCAGCCATGGATGCTGCTTCTTAATGGAGGTTGTAGGTTTAAGTGGGGAAGGGGAGCATCACTACCCTGGATTGGGACCCACGGGTGAAGGGGGGCAGCACCCTTGAGGGAGGGAATTGGGATGCAGGAGTGACAACAGCCCTCATGGGGAGCACCTGGAGCCTCCCAAATCCATAGGGGATGCAGCTGTGGGGCATGAAGCTTTAAATAAGGGAGTGGGAGGCATACTGGTGCTTTAGGTGTTCTGCATGGCTTGGTGACCCTCAGCATCTCCTGGCCAGGTACCAGAGGATGGGATGGGATGGGTTTGTATTCCCTGTGTTTACAGGGTGCTGGTTCCAAAAGGTGTTCCCTCACTTGGGAAATGGGCCTTTGGATGCGCTTTGGGAAGGGAGGGTTGGAAGAGCAGGTCCTTTCCCAGCAGCATCCAGCTTTCTGTGGTGTCTGAGGCGGGGTGAAGTGGTTTGGGGTGGGGAATCCGCCTTGAGGTCCTGGGGATGGGGCTCTGGGGGCTCTCAGCATGGAGTGGGTGCTCAGGTCTGTGAGGGGAGTCCTGTTTGTTCATGACTTTGGCTATTAACATGGAGTCATGGAATGGCTTGGGTGGGAAGGGACTGTAAAGCTTACCCAGTTCCAGCCCATCTCCTATGGACACGGGTCCCTGTTTGGGGAATGCTTCACAGGAGCAGCACCACGAGGGGATTAGGGCAGCAGGATGCCAGTGGATACGTGCGACCACTGGGATATTTCCCTTCCCGTTCCCTGGCCATTTCAAGCCAGGTTGGAAGGGGCTTGGAACAACCTGGTCTAGTAGAAGGTGCTCCTCCAGTGACATAGAATCTGTGCTTGCAGACTGCCCCGGCCACAGCAGGGTGTGATGCTGGTTGAGGTCCCCATCACCCTGGCCATTGAAGGCAGGATGAGGTGCTGGTTGTCCTGATTTGGGAGCGTTTCCCACCTATCTAAGACCCTGCTCTCAGTTTCGCATCCTCCATGCAAACTTGTTGCCCCAAGGATGGCTCCTGGGTGCCTGGCTGAGCTATCCCAAGGGATCTCATTCCTCTCTCATTGAGTCATAAGGCCTTCTCTTATGGTTTTACACATAAAAATAGATGGGTTTGGCTCTCAGCATCCCCCTGAAGGGAAGCCCAGTGTGATGTGCTGTGGAAGACACCCGCTCAGCTTTGAGCTCTGTCCTCATCCAAGGTTTTGCAGGGGATGCCTGGAAAAAAGCATGAATCAGCCATTCCCTGAGCACAAAGCGGAGCGAGCTCTTGGTGCGTTCCCCTCGGGGGCTGGCTGGGGTGTGGGATATTCCCCACACACACAGCTTGTAGGGAATCATTTCTTTGGATCCCCTCAGGCAACCAGCGGGAGTCTCCGTGTCCTCCAGTTGCGGTGCTTGGGCAAGGAGCAGCATCTTCTGCCTTGTCCTGCTGCTTGGATGGTGAAACACAGGTAACGAATGCGGATTTTGGGGGTGGGAGCACATGTGGAGCAGGGAGGGGTTGCTCTGCATCCCCGTTCCCCAAAGGATGCTCTGCTCTGGACCGACGATATTGGGATCATTTCCCTTGCCTGGGCTTGTGGGACTGGCTCTGGGGAGCAGAAAGGTGCTGATGGCTCCCATGGGTGTTTTCCTACCTCGGCTCTAGGTTGCATGGCCATGCCTGGTGCTGCATCCCTGACTCTGCAGCACTGATGGGGAGATGTTTGTCTATTCAAATGCATTCGCATCTCTTTGCGGCTTCGAGGAGCTGTGCATTGGTTTCCATTACAAACCATCTGCTGTGATCCTTTCCTCCCTTTCTCACTGGTGAGGAGTGGGGCCCGGGTGGCGAGTGGTGACCAGGAGAGCTGCAGCACAGCAGAGGAACAGCATTTATTTGCTGCGACAGCTTTGCAACAGATTCCTTGGCGGCACCGACTGCAAACTGCAATCCTAAACTGTCGGCCGGCTCCTTCTTCCCAGCCTGGGAGTGTGAGGAAACCAATTTGTTTGGGTTAGAAAAACCGTATTAAAAAGCAACACATTTTGTTTTGCAATACACACAGCTCCTCCTGCCAACTCGTATCCTCATCTCTTTAAATGAGTGCAGCTCGAATCCCTTCCAGAGGGATCTCCATCACTTTTTTGTGGAGGCAATCGGAGGGGAGCCGTTTCAAAGTGCTCTATAGGGAGCTGTCGGTCCCGACATCCAGCTACAGGGGAAAGAAGGATGAAAAGCTTTTGGGTGTCTCCAAACCAGGCGCCTGGAGCGGGGATGCCCAACCCTGGTAGTTTGGGATGTCTGGAGCAGCAAAGGAGAGTGGTTTTTGCCTCGTTGCATCTGGATGCTTTGATATCTGCTGTTCTCCAGTGTTTTACTGGCTGCTGCTTCTTCCCAGATCCTTGGCTCCGAGTGTCTGGCTTTGAGGAGCATCCTCTGGGTACCACAAGCTTCCTTTACTCCTGGATGGGGGATTGTAGCCTCCTGCTTTGGTCCCAAATGACAACCAGGACCTCCAGTGATGGGCTTGGAACAACATATGAGGGACCCCTGGGAGCTGCAGGTGGGTTTTGACTCCATACCTCAGGTCTCCATTCGCTCCTATGAGCATGCACCCACCAAGAGGTGCTGCTGGTGGAATGAAGCAGCTTTTCACCCAGGACTTTGGGAATGACCATATTCCATACTCCACAATACTGGCACAGGCATTGAGGGAAATCCATCCCACCCGGCTCTGCCATGAGACATCCCAAGCAATGCATCTTGCATTCCTCAGTGCTGGCGGTGAAGAGAAGAGGCTGGCACCTCTTCAGCTCCTCATTTTCTTTATGGAGCTGCCTCTTTGCTTTCCATGTCAATGTGTGCTGTGTCTCCAAATCTCTGTCTCCAAACCTGCTTTGGTGCCAAACTTGTTTTTCCAAGTCGGTGTCGGTGGTTCCTCAAATGCCCTCAGGTTGTAAATGGCATTAACTGTTGCTGTGTAATTAGGACACCCCATTTCATTAGGTGAGTACCACAGAACCTTTAGAATCAGGGTTATTTCTATGTATTTACTCCTCTTGTGTTCTTCTTGGTGACTGCAGCTCCCCCTAAACCAGTCTCCCTATGAAACTGTTGGCTCTTAAATAATACCAGGAGCTAAAGCCACCGTGAGGCCACCTCCCTGTCCCCATACCTCTCCTCTGGGCCATCCTCTCTGCTCTGGTTTTCCCCCCATGAGCTTCTCAAGGCACTTGATAGAGCCGGTGCTTGTCTCCATGGCTCGGTTCCATCAAGCTTGTGCTTGTTCCAGGCTCTAATGTCCCTGGAGCAGCACAGTTGGGATGAAAGGATGGGTTAACAATGGGGCTGGACTGGTTTTCTCTCACCCCATAATCTGAGGACCTTTTTGAGGTGATTTCTCCCCAAAAAGCCAATCCTGATGTACCTCCAGCTCGGAGACAATGCTACAGCAGGACCAAAGGAAATGCTTTGCTTTCTCTCAAAGCACTCCTGGGTGATAGATGCATTTCAATATAGGAACAATAGCCATCCTGCCAAGCTAAACAGGAGCTGTTCCCAAAGCTGTTGGCATTCTGCTGGGGTAAACAGCCACTAACTCCGAGCTGCAGCGAAGAGGTGCCTTGTCTTTGAGCTAGAAGGGAGCTTGGTGCTGGAGCCAAATCCTCCTTGGAGCATCCAGGTTGCATCATCATCATCACCAGTCGCTTCTGCGTTTGCCCTTGGAGCCAAGAGGACTTTGTGCGTGGGGAAATGGAGGTTTCCATGCACAATGTGGTGAGCACGCTGATTTGCCCCAGTGAGGCCAAATCCTGCTCTGTGGCAGCTTTGCCTGGAGCTGGGCTGCTGAGCAGTGTTTAATAGGGAGGTAGTTTCCCAGAGATGCCTGGAGTTGCCTTCATGGGAGCTGTCAGGATGATGTCCAGTTGTGCCGGGCTCTCCTATGCCAGCTTTATCCCAGCTGGGTTTGGAGGAGCTGTTTGAAGGGATGCTGATGGCTCCTTCCTCATTGGGAATCACGGGCTCGCTCCATGTCCCTGCCGAGAGGAAGCTGCTGCTTTCTATCATCATTAAGCAAAAGGGTGATAATGGCTTTAAAGGAGAGCAGCCAGGGGTTGGTCCCACTGGGTATGGCAGGGCCTGAGCATCCCCAGTGATGCTCGCAGCCTGCAGAAGTGGCATCTCCTCCATGGGTCAAGCAGCCTCTTGGGTCATTATTGCACAGGGTTGGGGCTTCCTCAGCTCATCTTCATAAAAGAAGAGGTTAAAAATACACATCAATAAACACCAGATTACCGAGGTGGGATTAATATCAATTTTAAACGCCCCCTGCGCATGAATAACGACCCGGCATAGCCCAGCTAATGAGATTGGGGCCTCAGCAATCAAGGCGGAGGATTAGAAATGATGAGAATAAATCCCAAATGATGAGAGACATTGCCCAGGTCTATCCTTGGAAGACCCCACAGCATGGGGCTGGCTGTGGGGGATGCTTCAGGCTTGTTCTGACCTGGCTGAAGGCTTAGACATCAGCTGCTGAAGTGTTGGAGCCCCAAACCTGGTGACACCTCATTGGTGCGCAGCATGGTCATATCCCTCTTATCCTGCGGCATCCTGCGTGCTCCCACCTCTATCCCTGCTCCAAGGCTGGATCATGCCACCCTTAGATGTGTTTCCCTGTCTCCCCACCGTCCTTGGGTATCCCCAGCAGTCTTCTGCCACATCCACTCATAGTCTCCAGCTGTGCTCTCCCTTCCCATCTCCCAGTTTAATCCCCAGGAGTGCTTTTAATGCCTCTGCATGTCTGTAAGCTCTTCTGTACCCAGAAGCCAAATGCTCCTTGTAGGATTCAGATGTCTCCCCTGTGGATTAGATGGGATGGCTGCAAATTCCTTGCAATTTCCTCATGCAGGGTCCATTATCCACTGCTGGGAGGTGCAGGAGGAGGGGGCTCAGGGGCAGCCCCCCATATCCCATCTGTATAAGACTGTGTGATCCCTTGTTGGGGCTCTGATGGAATTATTCCCCCCTCTGGCTGCTGAGGTTTGGTTCCTTGCATGGTGCAATGGAGAAGGACACCTCATCCCTGCGCTGGGGCAGGAGAGGACCACAGCCTCCCCATCCCATGCAGGGCTGGAGCTCTCCCTATTCCCAAGTTAGCTTGATCCCTGTTGCCAGTTGTATCCAACTGAGCTGGTGCTTTCAGGTACTTGGAAGCATTTGTCTTACCTGTATGGCTTTAGGGATGCAGAACATCAAGTGAAGGCAGCCCAGTGCATCCCACCTTCCCAGGACAGGGAGTCTGGATTTGTCTTTCTGATGCCTCAGTCAATAGCGTTGATTGGGCTGGAGAGAAGAATCAATGGTCATTTGTTGGGAGGGCCCCGTGCTGGGTGAAACAGGAGTTATTGGAGCAGCAGAGCCCATTGCCCAGGGAGGGATGGACAGATGGACAGCAGGGAGGGCGAGGGGCTGGCTCCTGCTTCCCAGGCAGCCAGGATGCCCTGTGGCATCCAAACATCTCCAGGCTGATAGGAACAAGGGGGGTTACTCTGTTAAGGGGTTGATCCTGAAGTGAGGTGTTTTCCCAGTATGTTTTCCCTCCCTCTTGCTGCTGGAGCAGCATCCGCATCCCTGGGGAGTGATTTTCCCCATGCAGGGCAAAGGCTGGATGCTGGGAGGTGCAAGGGACCCATTGCGCTCCCCAAGGAGCAAGTGATGGGGGATCCTGGCAGAAATCGGGTCTTGGTAGGGGAAAATGGGACAATTTTCCCTTTCAATGCAAGGAAAGAGCTCCAAAAAGCCTGGATTTGGGCTGTAGCACTTGTGTGCCAAAGCTTTCCCAGCTTTCTCTTGTCCTTCCATCCACGGGAAGCAAACCTGCTGCTTCCCCCAGCTCTTTGCACTGCAATGGCCTTTCTGCTCCTCTCCAGCAGGAATTATGAGTCCATCTGGATTCCAAAGAGGTTTCTTGGGAAGCTGTTCCTTGCAGAAGGAAGGAGGGGGCTCATGTCCCAGCTTTGCCCATGGGGATGCCGGAGAAGCACATCTCGCATCCCGGCTGGGCCGTGGGGGATGTCTGCACACAGCCAGGCTTGGGGGCTGGATTTCAGCGCTGGGTGGGAGGAAGGGAAGGGAAAGGAGGATGTAAACTTGGGGAAAAGGTCAGGCGTGCTATAAATAAGTGGCATCCGGGGAAGGAAGTGTCAGTGTGTGGCAGGAGCAACACAACAGAGCCCGAGACGGGGAGGGAATGGTTATCCAGGGGATCAAATCCATGGGAATCAGGGGCAGGGCAACAGTGGGGGGGTTCTCCCTGCATTCTATGTGTCACAGGTTGTTATTTGGGATGCTATCGCAGCAGGGAAGGTTGGGAATGTATCAGCCACAAGCCACCCAAGGCTCTCTGTGTCTGATGGGGGGGAAACTGAGGAGCTGAGGATCTGCACTCCCAGGACCATCCTCAGCCCTGCCAGCTGCAAAGGATGGGCAGATGGGATGCAGGAGTAGGTGAGCATCCCTTAGGTACGGGTTTGCTTTTGGGGATGGAGTCAGCGCCCATCTTCAGGGCATCCCTTGGGGTTGCGCCGCCCTTCCCAAGGGAGCAAGTCCTGCTCCTAGGGGGGCTGATTGCACATTGTGCCCAGAGCGGTCTGACTGCTGCTTCATCATCCCTCCACAGCCCTCTGAATGCAGGGCTGATTGCTGCTGGCAGGGAGGGAGCAGGGGGAAGCTGTCTGGGAGCCAAGCCCAGCTGCAGGGAAGCGATGCCGGAGCCGCTGGGTTGAGTATGGATGGAGCTGAGGATGAGCCAGCTCCTGTCTCCAGTTTGTGCCAGGCTCCATTGAAGTGATGCCGGGTGACCTGTGGGGCAGGGGCCCCCGTGTCCACAGCACAGCCCTGGAGTGTTGTCACCTCTCCATGCGATGCCTTGTGTGTGTGTAAAGGGGTGAGTTGGAGGTCCCCCTGGACCTGCAGGCTGGTGTCATTGCATCCCTGGTTTCTGGCTTGGGATTTCCTCCCTCTGGCTGCAGTGGCATCAGGACATCACCCCTTCATCCCCAGTGAACTGACCCACTTTGGGGCTGTTGTGATGCTCTGAGCTTCACGGGAGGGGATATGGGATACTGAGCCTCCTGTCCTGGGCTGTGTGTTGGGGGGGGCAGCACACACTGTGTCTGCTTGAGCCTTTCATTGTGGCCTCTGGGCTGTGGCCGGATGGGACCCATGAAGGGCCATGGGCTGTTTCCACTCTTCCTGGGCTCAGGGAGGTGAGGATTTGCCCACCCACTGTGGGTTAGGGAGAGCATCGGGGGGCTGGTCCCCCCCAGGCTGGGCTTCTCTCTTGCACGCATCCCCCTCTATTTGCTCCCTGCAGCTTGGCTTCCAAAGGCTTTCTGGGAAAGCGACCCCGCAGGGAATGGTCTGTTCATCCCCTGCTGAGCCCCAGTCAGGGATGCAGGGTTGGAGGGAGGAGAAGCACAGAGGCTGGTGCAGCTTGAGCAGGGAGGTGTGAGACTTCATCTGCTGCCCTCTGAACAAAGGCAGCTCTGAGCCTCCTCTGCCTCTTGGCACGCTACAAGAGAGCCCTTCTCTCAGCAGCAAAGGCTCTTTCCAAGCCTCCTTGGCCAGGCTGCGATCCCTTCCGTGAGCCTGTCCCCTCCTGCAGCTGGGGCGTCATTTGGGATGCTATTGCCGCAGAGCAGGGCACGTCCTCGGTGGTGGGACTTTGGGGATGCCATCGCGTTGAGGCTCCTGGGGGAGCAGGGCTTGTGCATGGAGTGCCCCGGTGGCAGCCCCGCAGGGCACGGGGCCGGCTGCAAGCGCTCCTGCCGCCGGTAATTGCGAGCCAGGTTGATGGCACATGCGGCAGGGACGTCAGCAGAGCGTGTCACCGCCGATGAAACGCTGCTGCATGTGCAGGGGCTGGAAAGGATGCCAGGGCGAGAGGTTGGAGCATCACAGGGACAGCATCGCCGCCTCAGCCCCGCAGTGAGTCACCTCCCCTGCACAGCACAGCACATCTGAAGAGGTCCAGCCTGTTCTTCCCTTCCCCTCCGGGAGCTCCGTGCCTCAGTTTCCCCCATGGTGGTGGCTGTGAGGGTGCCAGCAGTGGAGCTGCACGCTCCGGGCTTTTTGGGGCCGTTTTTAGGGTGTTCTAAGACAAAGTGTCGTTACTCACAGCGATGACAAAGTCCCCCAGCCCCCAGGAGCACGTGCTGTGCCTATTCCCAACGCAGGGAGGTGTGTTCCCGGTGCCAGAGAGCCCCAGTGAGTAATGGGGTGGGTGGCAGTGCCGGGGGATGCAGTTGGTGGTGCTGAGCAGAACATGCTCCAGCATCATTTTAGGGTTGGGGGGGGGGGGACCATGACCAACCCCAGGGGATGTGCTGCACTGTGGGGCAGTGAAATGGGGGCTACAGCAACTTAGCTCATGTTGGGGGCTGGAGAAGGACCCTTCAGCAGACTGGAGTGATGGCACAAGGGGTGATGGGTTCAAACTGAAGCAGGGGAAGTTCAGGTTGGATATAAAGAAGTTCTCCCATATGAGGGTGCTGAGGCGCTGGCACAGGGTGCCCAGAGAAGCTGTGGCTGCCCCATCCCTGGCAGTGTTCAAAGCCAGGTTGGACACAGGGGCTTGGAGCAGCCTGGTCCAATGGAATGTGTCCCTGCAAGTGATAGGGGTTGGAACTGGAAGAGCTTCAAGGTCCCTTCATCCCAAACCAGTATGGGATCCCGCGTTAAGGGCAATGGGTCCCTGCTGGGGTCTTGCTGCCCCCTGCTTGGGGGAGCAAACTCCACCCCACAGTGCCTGATGTAGGTCCAGGGTCTCCCACCCCACCAGTGCCCCAGCCAAGATCTCAGGGAGCAGCGAGCCCGAGTCTGGCAGCACTGGCTTCCCAGGGATGGTGCTGGGATGAGGATGCCCTGCACTATGGAGAGCTGTGTTTCGGCTGGAGAAGGAGGTGATTAGGATGGGGTATCTCATTACTCTGCTTTGAGGTTGATAAGACAAGACAGACATCACTGCTGCTTGATCCAGGGAGTGCTATGAGTGAGCCTATTAGTGGGCTTGATGAGTAATCAGCTGTGCTGGAGACCTGCTAACGGGAGGGAGAAGCTGTGAACGTGACTCAGCTGACCCCTCGGTGCCGGGGTTTGGTGTGTGTCTGCTCAAATACCACAGGTGGATCATTCCACGACTTGGAACGTGGAGCTGGGAAAGGCCTGGCAGGATGTTCCTCCTCGCTTGCCAGCCCCAGTCACGTGCTGGGGATGAGCCACCGGTGATGGGAGAGGGAATGAGCCTAACCCCAGCTCGGCGTGAGCTGAGCACTGAGCCCATCTGCCTGTTCCAAAGGGCTCTCTTGGTCTCTCCCATGACAGCCTGGCTGTGTGCAGTGATGCTGCAGGCTGCCTCAGCAATTCCCTGCTCTGCTCTTGCGTTTCCCTGCCCTAAAGCCGTACCCCTGGCTGGGCATTCCGGCTCCCTTCCCGCACGGAGCAAGGAGGAGGTGGCAGCTGGGTGATGTGGGATGCTGTGAGACACCGAGTCCCACTTTTGGGCTGTGGGCCGTTGCCTCCCCACCGCAGGAGGAGATCAGGTGTTGTGAGACTCGTGACTCCACCATGCAAATGCTGTGAATAATCATGTACTTGTGCAGGGAGACTCAGCCCCGTGTGGGCTGGAGCATCCCGCGGCCCGGTGGGATGCAGCTGGGTCCGGATCTCCTGCTCTCCGGGCTGGATCACCAGCAAAGAGGGGCTGGGAAGAGAGCGCCGGTGACCCACATCCCAGGAGCACCCCGTTTTCAGCCCTTCTCCAGTGGGAAGTGTTTTTGCTGCCCCATGTGAAGGTTGAACCAGAACCTCATTGTTCCAAAGGCCGGAAAACTCTGCATTTCTAGGCTTCATTTCTATCTCATTCCCAATTTTCTTCTGCCTCAAACCTCTGTCCCTGATCCCAAGAGCCAAGTCCCAGGACTCTATGAGTTCGCATCTCTCCCAGATGTCCATGTGTTGCAGTGGGAAGAGCTGCATCTCCATTGTCTCTTGCTCTTGTGTTCATCTGAAGATTCCAGATTCCTGCCTCATCTATCAGAGTTTTAGGAGAAACAAACCCAAAAAGCAATTGCTCCACCTTGGAAAGAGAAGGTGCCAGCTCCATGGCCACCTGCATCCCATGGCAGTTGCATTCACTGTGCCCCACGGGGATGGATCTGGGGTGTATGTGGGTCTGAGGTGTCCATGGCTTATTCAGCTCCTTCTCCTTTCCTCAGCAGCTCCCATCTCGGCTTCCTGCCTGCTTCCCACATGGACATGGGTGAGGACCGGGATGCTCCTGGCCTTGCCTTGCCTCACTGCCTTCACTCTCTCGCGGCTCTGCCACCGCAGGCTGACGTGTAAGTACATGGAGTGCCCTGCTCATGTAAATAAACCCAGCTATAAATAGAGGGAGAGAGGTGTGAAAGCAGTGGGGAATGGATTTCAGAAACCAGCAGATTAGGCAGGAGGAACAAGAGCGTCAACCCGAGCCCATAACTCCGGGTTCTGGAGGATGCTGGTGCAGTCCCCGTGCTGTGGTCAGCTTTGGGAGCGACACACCGGGAGCAGGGCTGGGTCCTCCCCATTGACCACAGGCTCCTGAAGCCTCCCAGTTTGGGCTGAAGGCTTCGGTGTTGTTTGGTATCTGTTGCTCTTCGTTAGATGCTGGAGAGGGGCTCTTCGTCAGGGACTGTAGCGATAGGACAAGGGGTGACGGGTTCAAACTGAAACAGGGCAAGTTCAGGTTGGATATAAGGAAGAAGCTCTTCCCTGTGAGAGTGGTGAGCAGGTTGCCCAGGGAAGTGGTGAATGCTCCATCCAGTGTTCAAGGCCAGGTTGGGCAGAGCCTTGGTCTGGTGCGAGGTGTCCCTGTCCACGGCACGGGGTTGGAACTGGATGGTCTTAAGGTGCTTTCCAACCCAAACCATTCTGGGATTCTATGAGTCTATGAAACTGGGGCAAACCCCAGCTAAAGGCATGAAGACGATCTAGATGGGAGCATGGACTCCAGCTGCACCGGAATCTATTGACTCTGTGTGGCTGGGAAGAGGGTGAATGGAGGTCTCATGGCTTTGGGCTTGCTCCCTCATGGGCAGTGGGTGATGGCTGAGAGGTTTGGAGTGCTTTGGAGCTGGTAGGACTGGAGCGGGGAGGGTGTGAGGTGTGGAGAGCAAAACCAGCCCAGCACGAGGGTCACCCTTGGCTCTGCCAACGCACCTTGTAGATTTGCAAGCTTTCACTTCAGACCTCAGGACTAAGAGCTGAGTCAGGCTTTTCCGAGGCCTTGGATTTTGCTAGGGAAGCAAAGTGCTTGGGAGCGCGCAGGAGCTGGGCTGGGGGATGCTCCTGGGCCAGGGCTGCACCCAGGCCTGACCCTCAACCAGCCTAATTGTGGGCAGAGGGTGTGGGATGCTCCTCAGGTACCTGCATCCTCTCCAAGGGTTGGTTTTGGTGCCTTTCCTGGGCATGCATGGGAAGAGGTGGGAAGAGCAGCAGCTGCTCAGACCTCTCCCCATGTGCCTTCCCAATGGTGCGGGCACAGGGAGGTGATGCTGTGCCAGTGCAGGGGCCGCATCTGGAGGCAGGGAGGTGATACTGAGCTGGTGGGGGGGGCACATCTGGGCACAAGTGGGTGATGCTGAGCTGGTGCTGGGGACAACCTGTGTGCCTGTCCTCTCCCAGGCTGCCTGCCACCTGGGGGATATTCAGTGGCCCATTTCTCCTGCTGGCATGCTCCTTGGGGAGCCAGCCAGGCTGTTTGCCCATCTGGCATCACCAGAGGTCTTTGCAGGGAGGAGAGGTGGGCTGAGACGGGGGAGCACGGGAGGGGGCTGCCCATTTTCCACCTCTTTTGATTGAATTGGCCCCCAATTCTCTCTTTTCAGGTGGAGGGGTGGGCTCAGTAGGGGACAGGGTGACAAAGCGATGTCATAGGGTGCAAGGGGCTAGGTATGCGGGCAAGTGGAGGTGACAAAGGGTGCATGGCCCTGATCAGGGGCACAGGTCCATTCTCCTGTGATGATGTGGGTACAAGGTTGCAGTGGCACCAAGTAGGTGGCAGGGATGTGACCCTGGTGGTGCAGGGTGGCCGGGAGAGCTGGTACATCTCATGGTGGTCGGGGTGATGTGGAGCTGGGGCAGATGGTAGGAAGGTGACCCTGAGAGGGAGCAAAGTGGCACTGTTGTGATGGAGAGGTGGCGTGTGGCAGCAGGGGCAGGTGGCAGAGGTGGGGACAGGGAGGTGACACTGCCAGGGCAGGGGACACATCTGGGGACAAGGAGGTGATGCTGAGCCAGTGCAGGAGGCACATCTGGTGAGAGGGAGGTGATGCTGCAGTTGTGCAGGGGCCCACCTGAGAACAGGAGGGTGACTGTGCTGGTACAGGGGACACATCTGGAGACAGATGATGCTGCACTGGTGCAGGGGACAGGGGCACATCTGGTGACAGGCTGGTGATGCTTTGCCAGTGTGGGGCCACATCTTGGGACAGGGAGATGACTGTGCTGGTGTAGGGGCCATATCTGGAGACAGACAGGTGATGCTGCATGGATGCAAGGGCCACATCTGGGGACAGGAAGGTGATTGCACTAGTGTGGGCAAAACATCTGGGAACAGGCAGGTGACGCTTTGCCAGTGCTGGGGACACATCTGGAGACGGGTAGGTGATTGTTGAGCTAGTGCAGGAGCCACATCTGGGGGCAGGGAGGTGAGGCTGAGCTATTGCATGATACGCACGTGGGAACAGGAAGGTGACCGCGCGCCACTGTTAGGGTCACATCTGGGGACAGGGAGGTGAGGCTGAGCAGGTGCAGGGGCCACATCTGGGGACAGGGAGGTGATGCTGAGCCTGTGCAGGAGCCACCTCTGTGTACACGGAAGTGATGCTGAGCCTGTGCAGGAGCCACCTCTGTGTACAAGGAGGTGATGCTGAGCCGGCGTAGGGGCCACCTCTGTGTACACGGAGGTGAGGCTGAGCCTGCACAGGGGCCACATCGGGGGACGGGGAGGTGATGCTGAGCTATGGGAACAGGAAGGTGACTCTGCACCACTGTGAGGGTCACATCTGGGGACAGGGAGGTGATGCTGAGCCTGTGCAGGAGCCACATCTGGGGCCAGGGAGGTGATGCTGAGCTATGGGAACAGGAAGGTGACCGCGCACCACTGTGAGGGTCACATCTGGAGACAGGGAAGTGATGCTGAGCCTGTGCAGGGGCCCCCTGCGCGCACACGGAGGTGATGCTGAGCCTGTGCAGGGGCCACCTCTGCGCACACGGAGGTGATGCTGAGCCGGCGCAGGGGCCACCTCTGCGCACACGGAGGTGATGCTGAGCCGGCGCAGGGCCCCCTGCACGCACACGGAGGTGATGCTGAGCCGGCGCAGGGCCCCCTGCGCGCACAGGAAGGTGACCGCTCCGGTGCGAAGGGGCACCTTACGGGGCCCGTCCGGCGCTGCTGCGGGGAGGTGACCGCTCCTCGGAGGTGACCCCCGCTCCGCTCCGCGCTCCGCTCCTCTCCGCCCGCCGCTCCCGGCAGTGCGCATGATACTGCGGCGCGAGGGGGGCCCCCCGTGCGCGCCAACCCACCTTGAACCGGGCCCGGGCAGCGCCGGCAACCAATCACCGCCCACTCCGCCGGCGCTCTGGCCAATGGGCGGCGGGCGGGGGCGGCACCGAGCCGCTAAAGGGAGCAGGCTAGGCTGCGCCCCGCGGCGTGCGGCGGAGGGCAGGTGCGGCGGCATGGGCATAGGCATAGGCATAGGCATGGGTATGGGCGCAGCGGTCCTCAGCCGGTCCTGAGCCGCTCCTCAGCCGCTCCTCCGGCCCCGCGGAGGCCCGGGGAGCCGAGCCCCTCAGCCCGGCCCCGCCAAGCCCTGCCCCGCCCCGGCCGGGCCGCCCGGCGGGCGGAAGATGCTGCGCACCGGGGACCGGTAGTACTATGATTTGGTATGTGGCCGCTTTGGTAGCAAGTGTGCTCGGAGCCCGCGGGCTGCCCGTGCAAGGTGAGTGTGGATAACGGTGGGGGGGGGGGTCCGCCGGGATCTATAGGGCTGCGTCTGCTTGTGCGTCCTTCCTCCCCCCACCCCCCACCGCCGCCCCGTGTGCCGGCTGCGGCTGGGATGCATGCGCCGTGGTGGGATGCATGCACCGGGAGCTCGGCGCGCTGCGGGGTTCGCATCCTTCCCCGTGCCCGCGTCCCCGCTGCAGCGGGGAGGGAGGGAGGGAATTGGGGTGGTGGTGGTGGGGGGGAATGGCGCGTCCGTTATCCCTTCGCTCAGCGCATCTCCTTCTGCCCGTGGTTCGTGCCGTGACCGCCCGGAGGGCAGCGGCTGCAGCAAGGGAAGTTCGGGAGGCGGGAGGTGGTGCGTGCGCCCCGTTCTCCGTTCGAAATTCCCTTTGGCAGAAGGCAAGCGGGTGCGAGTCCTTGCTGAGGGCACCCCTGGATGGGGCCGGAGCACGGGAAGGGAATGAGAGGCGTTGCTGGCTCCCCTGTTCCTTCTCCCAGCTTGGGGAAGCAGCCCACAGCGTTTGCCCTTCCCTGCAAGGGGAAACGGGAAAGGGATTCGGTGCCTTTTCCTGCAGCGCCTGGGTTTGGGGGTGACTTTGCTCCCCGCTGCCCAGGGGGAGGTGGCCAATACCCCCCCTCACCACTGCAGGTTGGGCTGCTGCGCCGGGTAAACTGAGGCACAGGGTTGTCCAAGGTCAGGAGGGAGACAGCAGCAGGGAATAGCCCTGATTTTCCTGCTCCGGCTTCTTTTTCCTTGAGCTGCCTCCTCCCTCCCTTCCAGCCATCCCTGCAGGTGAAGAGAAGCTGCTTGCTGCTGGTGCAGCACTGTCTCCATCTCTGCCTTGCCGGGCACGGGGTGATCCCTGCATCCCAGTGGTCCCAAACCGGGATAAGTACCCGGGATCTGCACCCTGGGTGTCCCTGAGCCCCTTCCCATGGGGATGCAGCAACTGCTGGCTCCGCTCTCCGCAGGGAAACGCTGCCTTGGAGGGCTGGGATGGGGCACATCAGCATGTACGGAGGGCACTGCAGCATCCCCCCTGCATCACGGTGCTCCTTGAGCATGTGGGGTCAAATCTGCATCTCGCTGCGGTCCCTTGGCATTCCTACCTGGCAGCGTGCTCCTTAGAGGTGGGGGGAATATCAGGATGGGGGGGATTTCAGGATGGGGCTGCCCTTTCGGTGCTGAGCCTCCTGTAACGCGTGCTGCAGCGTGGCGAGGCGGTGGTTTGCAGCAGAGGGATCCTCTGCTTGGGAGAGGAGCAGAGCAGCGCTCGGGAACTTGGAAATACCTTGGATGGGGGCTCCGGAACCGGTGCCAGGGTGGGTGGGTGCCGGGAAGCCCGGGTGCGGGGGTGCCGCGCGTACGGAGCGGCGTATACGTGATGAATTAGTGTGCCATGAGTGATGCCCGGGTGGGTGCTGCGTGGGGATGAGGACTTGGTACTGCAGCCCCATGGCCACGGTGATGTCCCCTCCTCATGAGGGGCTCCCACCCTGCATCACTCAGGGGCAAGGTTTCGGAGCAGGGCTGGGGCTTGCCATGGGGTGATGCCGTCAACAGGGTTTTTCCCCCTTGCCATGGCCTTCCTCCCGCACTGCATCCTCCTCTCCTCAGCCCTCCTGCCTGGCCTGGCTCTCCGAGGGCTTTCCAGGCATTAATCGGCTCAAGGGATGGATGGAGGGTGCGTTATCTCTTCTTACGGAATGGGGGAGGAGAGCGGGGTTGTGACCGCGCAGGGAGTGGGTGTTGGAGGAGGGATCTGGCCTCCTGGCATTCCCAGCCGTGCCGTGGTGCCGAGGGGCTTTTCCTCCCTCTCCCACGAGAGTGACGCGGCGCCGCGCCGTCAGGGCGAGCGGGGATGCTCATGGATCCATCGGGAAGGAGGATTCAGCTTCGCCAGCGCCTGGTGAAGGCTCCCATGGAAGAGATCCCTCTGGATATCATGGCAGGTGATGGTGACCTTGATGGTCGGAGCGGCTTGTTGCGGGGGTGCCGGAGCTCCATCCCTGACTCGCTCCTGGTGCGGAGCTGTGGCACATGAGGGTTGGTGCCTCTTTGGCCATGGAGGGGTTTGGACCAGCAGCCACCAGCTTTGGCTCCATTCTCCTCTGGCAAGGGGATGGTTTGGCACTGGGAGCAGCTAAGGGGTTGGCTCAGCTCCCAGTTCCATCCTTCCCTGGAGGATTTTTGCTCTCCTGGACCTGTTGGATGGGAGGGATGTGTCTCAGTCGCTGACTTGGCTTGCCAGAGGGGTTTGTGGTGATGCTTTCCCTGCTTGGTTGCCTTTTGGCTTTGCTGGTGATGAGTGAACCCTGCAAATTCCCTTCTGGATCTGCAGCAGGATGGGTTAGTTCCCATTCTCCTCCAGTTCTCTGTCTTGGAGGTCATGGCTGGAAGAGAAGCCCTACAGATGGGTGGGTGAGCAGTGGGTCCAACCTTGTGCCGAAGCCCTTCCCTCTCCCTTCCCCTGCAGTAGGCATCTCCCGAGCTGGGGCCAGCTGGCCTTTGGAAAAACAACTCCCATCCTCCCGCTTCCTGATGGAGAAGCTGGCGTTGGTGGGAGGGCTGCCTGAGAGCCAGGAACAGCGTGATTCAGGAGCTGCTGGCGGGCAGCTCAGAGCGCTGCCTGCATCCCAGTTGCGAAGGCAACATTAGGGTGGCACGCGCTGCTCCGTGGGGAAGGCGGTGCGGGTACCAACGTGCTATGGGTCTGGTTGGGGGGCACAGTGCTCTCTGGGTGCAGGAGGTCTCCCCTGGGAGCAGTTTTGGCTCCAGCCTCTCTCTATAGCTTGCGGGGAGCTGCTGGGATGGTGTTGCGGTCCCTCAGGGCATCCCTTGTTCCTGGGGATGGGGTTCAGAGTCACTGTGGATGGGACGTTGAGCCACCCCTCACAGCTAACCCCACTCCTCCGTGGCCCCGGGTAACCTTGAGGCACGTCACTTGACCTGCGCTCCGCCTTCCATCCAGCTGGAAAATCGGGTTTAAAACGCAGGAATTACGCTCAAAGCCCAGATGCTGCTTTTCCAGCTGGGGGAGGGAGTGAGGGCTGTGCTCCCAACCCCCAGACCTGCCCCTCGCTAGGGATGGGGGCTTTGGGGGGGGCTGTGGGGACCCCCCGGGGGGGGGACTGAGGTTGCAGTGTGGGGTTGCTTACTCTGCTTCGCTGCTGGCCTCCATATGCCATGCTGGTGGCCTTGTCCTCGGAGATCCCTGCCATATCCCGCCTGCGCTGAGGTGTCAGAGCAGATCTTGTCTGTGCTCGGCAGGGAGAAGAGGTCCTCGCTCCTGCTCCATCAGATGTCCCCATGGGGGAGTAGGGATGGGGATGAGAGCCTTGGGGTCATTGCAAGCAGATTGTGGGACCTGCTTGCCTGTGGCAAGGTAGTGGTGGGACAGGGAGGGATCCCCTCTCTGACCATGGGACAGGCAGGGCAGCATTCCCATCTGGAAACCGGCTCTGCCATGGCCGCATCCTCAGGAAGGGTCCCGCTCAGCTTCACCGAGCCCTGTGTCACCTTTAATCTCTGCTCTTGGGATGGGAAGAACTGGATGCCCAGACCAGGGTGAGGGTCTCCCCAGGCTCAGCATTCTCCTGGGGAGCCCCTCAGCAGCAGCGTTCCCTCCTCTCCCATTGGGATGCTGTTCAACTCCACCTCCGCAGCTTGTATTCTCGCCTCCTGGCACGCAGCGTGCTTTTATTTCTCCTGGATTTGCTCGGATGACGGAGCCTGTTGATTTACTTGTTTTCCTTTACGAGGCATCCCCTGGCTCCGCGTGAACTCCTGCCCCGAGGTGGGATTTGGGGATCGCATCCCCTCTGTTATCCCTCTTTCCAAGCTGCAGGTTGAGCCTTGAAACCCCTTGGCTGGGGAAAACCGAGTGGGTTTAAAAATACCCCGTCTGTTTGCGCTCTGTTTCTGCTGGCGTCTGCAGGTTGTTTCCAAGCATTTCCCCATCAATGTGGGGGTGAGAAACGCTGCTTCGAGTGGAGCTGCAGCCTCCAGGGCTCGTGTGCCTTCAGCGGATCGGCCTTGGGAAGGAAAACCTGGTCAGGGTTGGGAGCGCTGGGTTAGCAGCTTGGGAAGCAGGGCCATCAAAGGTCTGCAAGGCATCTCCCTGATGCTTTCCTGCTGTTTCTAGCAGTGGGAATAGGAGAGCAGGGGGCTGGTGATGGGGCTGGTGGCAGCTGGGCAGAGCCAAGGGCTGGTTCTCTGTTGTGGTGCATGGGGAGGTGATGCTCAGCCGTGCGTGCCATTCCCCACCGGCATCGCGGTCAGACACCGGCACTGCCAGCTCCAGGGAATGACCTATTTTTCCCTACACCCAGGCATGGATCCGTCCCCCTCCCCTGGCACATCACCCATAGGTTCACTGGCGGGGGGGCTATGTGTGAGTGTCACTCCCTGGTGCCCATCCCTCGGGCGTCAGGGCAGCCTCGTGCTTCAATAGCTGGGCAAGCATCAGCATCCCAGGTTCTGCTTGGCTTGACCTAAGATCCCACCTTGGTACCCCAGGAGCTGAGGGGCTCCGTCCTTGGAAGCAGGACTGTCCCTGTGAAGGCAGCAAGGTGTTGGGGACCTGTGTGTGTCCTTGGATGCTCTTGAGCAGCACGTGATGGCAGCTTGTCCCTTATGAGCACAGGAGCACGGTGGGCAGGGAAGGGGGGGTCCCAGCCCTGCACTTCAGCCCCCTAAATGGGTGCATTGGGCTTGGGCTGGGTCTTCACAGCTCCTTGGTGGGGTGGCAGGGGGGGGCTGACACCGTCCCTGCTGACAGCATGTGAATGCCTGAGCTCATCAGCGATGCAGTGATAAGGAGGGATGGGGAGAGAGGTGCAAAGAGCGGTGTCAGGGTGGGCAGGAGCAGGCTGCCCGTGTGCATGCCTATTGCATGCATGTGCATGCATAACACACGTGTGTGTAGCAATCCCCTCCACCTAGATGGGGTCTGGGCTGTGCAGGACCCCTGTAGTGGGTGTGCAATGCAGCATCTGCTCCTTGCAGATGGTTCAGAGCAACACCCTCCCCATTGCCACCAGCCAGCACTCCTGGTTGAACAACCACTACAGCCAGTCCCTGTACCTGGCTAGCTGGTGATGCAGGGACTGAGGACGCCTGGATGCAGGGATTGATGCCGGGATGCCTGGCTGCCCATTGTCCCTTCCATGCTGCACCTTGCACCAAGGGAGGAGGTTGGGCTATGGGGAGCTTCAGACTCCCCTTTGCCATGGTGGGACTGGGCCGGAGAGCCCGTAGGGTGGCACAGTGCGCGCCTCTCTCCGGTGTGAGCTTGTGCCAGAGCCAAAAATAGCCGGTGATGCTCGGCTCCCGCGGCGGGGATGCGGTGATGTCACTCGCCGCCAATCACCGGCGGCCCTGAGGAGCAGCGCGGAGGAGTGGGAACGTGCTTCCCCAAGCACCCCCCTTCCCGAGCATCCCCCTTCCCCAGCACCCCCCATCCCGAGCACCCCCCTTCCCAAGCACCCCCCTTCCCGAGCACCCCCTTCCCGAGCACCCCCCTTCCCGAGCATCCCCCATCCACAGCATCCCCCATCCACAGCATCCCCCATCCACAGCATCCCCCTTCTCCAGCATCCCCCTTCTCCAGCACCCCCCTTCCTACGCATCCCCCTTCCCCTGCATCCCCCTTCCCTGCATCCCCCTTCCTGCGCATCCCCCTTCCCCTGCATTCCCCTTCCTGAGCATCCCCTTTCCCCTGCATCCCCCTTTCCCAGCATCCCCTTTCCCCTGCATCCCCCTTCCGCAGCAGCATCCCCATCCCCCGCATCCCCCTTTCCCAGTGTCCCCCCACTCCATGCCATGTGTGCCAGGGAATGGAAGGGGTGGTCCTTTCCGTCAAGGAGACCCCTGTGCCTGCAGTTCTGGGGCCTTGGCTCCAGCCCTCTGTTTCCCTCTCTAAAAGGTTGTGCTGAGGATGCAGCTTTGCTGAATGGGTGATGCCAGGCTGCAGCTGAGCAGGGAGGCATGGCTGGGGTGGATCCTGTCCCTGCCTTTGATGGGGACACCAAAGCCCTTTTTAATTATCCCAGCAGGATGCCAGGCTTGATCACCAGGTTTCAGGCCTTGGGGCTCTTGGGGATGCCCCAGGATGGATGAGCTTGGCTGGAATGTCAGTGCTCTGAGCATAGTCCCTTGGGAAAGCCAGATCTCCGGGTTGGCAAAGATCTGTGGGTCAGTGGTCCCGGAGGACATAAGGGCACAAACAGGACAGCAGAAGCAGCCTTTAAACCGCCACAGGGATGTGGGGCAGCCCTGATGGTGCTGCTAAGTGGAGAGCAGCACTGAGTGTGCTCCACGCGCCTCCTCTGTTGAGAACACGAGGTCCCTCCATGTGGGGTCACTGGGCATCACCTTGCCCTGGTGCAGAAGCTATCACCGCGGCTCATCAGGGGGTCCCAACCTCCATCTATCGCTGGTGCTGGGATCCAGTGGTGGGATCAGCCCCAGTGTCATCCTTTGCCCCTTGCAGGTGCCCTCGGCTCAAGGGAAGAGCCCGAGTTCGTGACCGCTCGCGCTGGCGAGAGCGTGATCCTGGGATGCGACGTGATCCACCCGCTCACGGGGCAGCCCCCTCCCTATGTCGTGGAGTGGTTCAAGTTCGGCGTCCCCATCCCCATCTTCATCAAGTTTGGGTTTTACCCTCCCCATGTCGACCCGGAATATGCTGGTGAGTGTAGGGGTGGCGAGGGGGATGTGGCAGGGGTGCACGGATCCGCTCCATCCGCTCCTCTGCCGGGAACCGCACGGGCTCTGCCTCTCCTTGCTTGCTTTCCACCCAGTTGGTTTTAATTAAGCAGCAGCCCTAGGAAGCCAGCTGGGCTGCGTGGGACAGGAGCAAGCGAGGCAGAGAAACCCAGGGTGGCACGTGGTGGCGGCGGCTGCTGCTGCTGCTGCCACTGCGCTCCAGAGCATCTGTGAGCCGGGAGGAGGGATGCCGGGATGCTGTGGGGATGGAGCCAGCCCCACGTGCTAGGCGGAAGTAGCAGGTTGGAGCTGCGGAGCCCATGTGGCCACTTGCCAGTGTGTCGCCAGCCCCACGTGGCTGGTGGGGATAAGCCCTGACGTGGTTGGTGTGGTGGGGTAGACCCATTTCAGTGTCTCATTTTTGGGTGCTTTTGGCCCCAAAGGAGATGCTTTGGGTGTCCCCGCTGGTGATGCTCCAGCGCGGGTGAGCATCGCGCTGACGTGGTGGCTGTGCTGTCCCCACAGGCCGGGCCAGCCTGCACGACAAAGCCTCCCTGCGCATTGAGCAGGTCCGCTCCGAGGACCAGGGCTGGTACGAGTGCAAAGTGCTCATGTTGGACCAGCAGTACGACACCTTCCACAACGGCAGCTGGGTCCACCTCACGGTCAATGGTGAGCCGGGCATGATGGGCTGCATGGGGGTTTCCCTTTGGTTCCTGGTGGATGAAGAGCCTTGATGGTATCTTGGAATCATAGACTGGTTTGGGTTGAAGGGACCTGAAAGCTCATCCAGTTCCATGGGCAGGGACACCTTCCACTAGAGCAGCTTGCTCCAAGCCCCTGTGTCCAACCTGGCCTTGAACACTGCCAGGGATGGGGCAGCCACAGCTTCTCTGGGCACCCTGTGCCAGCGCCTCAGCACCCTCACAGGGAAGAGCTTCTTCCTTGTATCCAACCTGAACTCCCCCTGTTTCAGTTTGAACCCATCAACTCTTGTTCTATCACTGCAGTCCCTGATAAAGAGTCCCTCTCCAGCATCCTTGTAGCCCCCTTCAAACACTGGAAGCTGCCCGGAGCTCTCCACGCAGCTTCTCTTCTCCGAACAGCCCCAATGCTCTCAGCCTGTCTCCATACAGGAGGTGCTCCAGCCCCTGAGCATCCTTGTGGCCTCCTCTGGCCTGGCTCCAAGAGCTCCATGTCCTTAAGCTGAGGACACCAGAACTGCACACATTGCTCCCAATGGGGTCTCAAAGAGCACACCCCTTGTAGACAAGGCTGGAGCCATCCAGGGTGGCTGCTCCAGCCAGGGTGTGCCTTAACAAAGGGACTTTTGGGACTTTTATGAGGGATTCAGCAGTTTAATTATGAGGTGCTTGTTGAAAGGGCAGACATCAAGGAGCAGGGCTGGGAACAGATCTCCTCTGAACAACCGGCTCAGAACGTCCCATCTTTGTTCTCTTGAAATTCAGATTTACTCAAATGACTTCTCCATTTTATTAAGGCTGCGTCTTAGACCCATCACAAACTGTTCTCCACATCAGGAGAGGGCTTGATGTTAAGCCCAGCAGCAGGGCTCTGCCTCTCCTGCTGCAGAGGAGATGTGGGCACCACCAGCAGCTCCTTGGTCTTGCCTGACCTTGAGTGACTAATTCAGCCTTTCAGGGGGGTGCTGGGCTGCAGCGTGGACCAGAGCCACCTAATTGAGCCCAATTAGTGAGCAGGAGCTTTGCAAGCCATGCACTGCCCCAGCCTGGCTCTGCCCTGCTGCTGCCTCCTTTCCGCTGCTAATGAGCTCACTGGGTAGAGGGAAGCAAGAGGAGTAGGATGGTGCCTGCTTCACCTCCACTGCGTGCAGGGATGCTGCGAACCAGCATCCCGACGGGCTGGAAGTGGTTGTCAGCACCTGACTCTCCATGGGCTCGACCCCCTGTGTAAAATGGGGTGGTTTTGGGAGGGGGTTATGCAGTAAGGAGCATACAGGGGCTTAATAACAACCATAATCCTCCCATCTCGAGGAGCTGCTTTCAGGGGGAAGGCTGTGGCTTCCCTCTCAGTGCATTACAATGCTTCCTTTTCTTCGGGGAAAATAGGAATCATTTGGGGAGAAACAAAGTGTAATTCTTCTTTTTCATCCCCAAGCAGCTTAAATTGCCAACCTGTCTTCCTCCAAAGTGAGCTTTAACAAGTGCTGGTAATTGGGGGCGGGCTGTAATCCTGCCTGCCTCTGGCATCAGGAAGGAGCCTTTCGATCTGCACTGCGGTGTTTTCCCATGTTTTGACAGTAGGAAGTTAATGTGCAGCCAGGGGGGAGGCTGTGGTGCAAGCCTGGAGCTGCTGGGGAGGAGAGGGGACAGGGCTGGGGTGCGTGTGGCAGGGAAAGGGATACCCTCAGTGGGTGTTATCCCCATCCCTGCAGTCCTACTCCCCTCTGGGGTGGTCCAGCCCCTTCCATAGGGATGCGCAGTGTTTTCCCTCTGTCCCTGTGCCTTCCGCTGACCCACAGCGGCCATGGGGGGGTCACAGTGGCGTCCTCTGCCCCCAGCTCCCCCCACCTTCACGGAGACACCGCCGCAGTACGTAGAGGCGAAGGAAGGCAGCAGCGTCACCTTGACCTGCATGGCGTTCGGGAACCCCAAGCCCATCGTCACCTGGCTGAGAGAAGGAGACCTTTTGGGTGCTAATGGCAAGTACCAGGTAGGTAGATGGGTGGTGAGGGCTGTCATGGGGCTCCTGGACATCCCACTGGTGGGGATGGTGTCCATGGGACCACGGTGGCCACAGGGCCGGGTGTTCTTCCTCAGCATCTCCTTGCCATGATGCCCATTTCCCCCCATGTCTTTTCCCACCCCATCCTCTCATGCTGCATCCCTTTGGTACAGGCTAGAGACCCCCCCCAGACGTTAGAACATCTCTATTCCCACATTCAGGCTGCTCCCTGGGGACCCCAGTAGGGGCTGTAGCCTGGGAATGCTGTGTCTTCAGGCAGGGATGGATGCAGGGAGAGGTTTGGGCAGGGAGGATATCCTTGCCTCCCTCCAGGACCCTGTTTGCATCCCGGAGGTTCCCAAGCAGAGATTCCCCCCCTGAGCTGTAATTGGTAAATCAGGCATTGGAATCAGCGCAGGCACTAATGAGAGTAATTAGGAATCATTTGTTACTAATTGAAATAGAAGGATGAGGCAGGATGGGGTGGGGGGAAGCCTGGCTGGAAGCAGGGCTCCTTGTGCTTGGGGGTGCTGCTGCCCTGAGGGTGACAATCCCTCACCCATCCTTCCTCTGCTGTGTTCCCAAGGAGGAATTTGGCTTCTCCTTGTAGCTGCAGGGTGGCCTCATGGGAAGGATGGTGGCCGAGCCGGGTTCTCCCCCTTGTATCCCACCCCAGGGGTGGATCACTTGGGAGCAGGGGATGGATCCTTGTGAAGGGCTGATGGTGCCGGGGGCACCTGGCAGGAGCGGTTTGGAGCCTGCCTCCTGCCAGTCACTTCTGCAGGAGATGAATGCGTTGTGATGGTTTATTTATTCATTTATTTATTTATTTCCCTTCTTCTTGGCATCCGGCAGGAATCTGTGTTGGTTTATTAATATCCAAAGCCTTGCCGAGCCGGGGAAACCCGTTTCTCATCCAGCCCTTAAAGCGCTGGTAACGCAGTGCTGCAGGGAGGGAGGATGCTGAGCTGCGGCTATAGGATACATCCCTCTCCCAGGGCTCCTTCCCTGTGCTCCAGGGTTTTCCCTTGTCGTTCCCAGGTGAGCGACGGGAGCCTTACGGTGCTCTCTGTGAGCCGGGAGGACCGGGGTGCCTATACCTGCCGGGCATACAGCATCCAGGGGGAAGCTGTGCACACAACGCGCCTGCTCGTTCAAGGTGAGATCTTCCAGCACAGACCCTCCAGCTCCTCCTCAGCCGCTGGTTTATTCTCCATGGGGAAAACTCCGTGGACCGCAGGACTGCGGCGCTATCCTGAAGTGACCCGCAAGCCTCATGGGCTCAGCATCCTGCAAGCTGTAGGATGGAGGCATCTGCTTCCGCATCCTGCCAGCTCCACACCCCGCTTGTAGGGTGGAGGAATCTGCTTAACTGGGGCACGCAGTGGCCGTGCGGGGCCCCTTTTGTTTGGGAAGCAGGGAAAAGCTTGAGGCTGTCACAAAGCACCTCGTCAGACAGCGGTGATGCATGGCAGGGCCTCCTGCTCCCTCTTTGATTAAATAAATCTTTAATTGGGTCAACAGCTACCAGCAGAGAGAGGAGCATGGGGTGTCCTCTGCTCTGCTTTAGCCGTGGCACCGAGCTGTGCATCCCCCTGGGTTTTCCTGTGGGTGATGGGGAAGTGCTCAGGATAAAGGGAAGGATGAGCTCATCTGTCTTGGGAGGAGCAGAGCCGTGTGCCATGCCCCCTCCCTAAAGCTGTCAGGAGTATAGCGTCGCAGACTGGTTTGGGTTGGAAAGGACCTTAAGATCATCTCGTTCCAACCCCTGCCATGGGCAGGGACACCTTCCAATGGACGAGGTTGCTCCAAGCCCCTGTGTCCAACCTGGCCTTGAACACTGCCAGGGATGGGGCAGCCACAGCTTCTCTGGGCACCCTGTGCCAGCACTTCACCACCCTCACAGGGAAGAGCTTCTTCCTTGTATCCAACCTGAACTTCCCTTTGTCCTGTCACTGCAGTGTCCTGATGAAGAGTCCCTCTCCAGCGTTAGAGGAAAGCGTTGAGAGTAACAGGGCCAGCGTGCTCCTGGAGATGAACCCCTGCGCTCCATGATCCCACAGCAGCTCCCAGCTGATGATGCTGGGTTGGAGCTGAGCCTGCGCAGCCTCTGTAGGGCCATGTGCTGGAGGGGGTGACGCTTTTCTCTCCCTCCTTCCAGGACCTCCATTTATTGTTTCTCCTCCGGAGAACATCACGGTCAACATCTCCCAGGATGCGCTCTTCACCTGCCAAGCCGAGGCGTATCCCGGGAACCTCACCTACCTGTGGTACTGGGAGGAGGAGAACGTCTACTTCAAGAAGTGAGTTGGAGCTGGCTGCGTGTCCTCATCCTCCTCCCGCTCCTGGGTCATGGTCTGCCCATGATCCTCCTCCTCCTCTCTTGTCTCACAGTGACCTGAAGCTGAGGGTGCGGATCCTGATCGATGGGACGCTGATCATTTTCCGTGTCAAGCCAGAGGATGCTGGAAAATACACCTGTATCCCCAGTAACAGCCTGGGCCGCTCGCCATCGGCCTCTGCTTACCTGACGGTGCAGTGTGAGTGTGGGCATCCTAAGGGATGGTGCTGGGATTGGTAGTACCGGGCTCTGAGGTGGCCCAAGAGGCTCTGTTATCCCTGAATCCTATCATAGAATGGTTTGTGCTGTAAGGGACCTTAAAGCTCATCCAGCTCCAACCCCTGCCACGGGCAGGGACACCTTCCACTGGAGCAGCTTGCTCCAAGCCCCTGTGTCCAACCTGGCCTTGAACACTGCCAGGGATGGGGCAGCCCCAGTTTCTGGGAATCCCGGATTGCATCCCACGTGTTTGTGGGGTGTGGGCAACAGGAAAGCAGAGCCTGAGCATCCTGGGTAGCTTCCACCTTTGATACAAGTGGGTTTTGATTAGGCGGGCATCTCCCCACCGCGCTGTCCTCATCTGCATCGTGTTGGGCAGGGAAACACCAGCTCAGGGCTCTCAGACTCAGCTGCCTGCTTGTGTTCCTCAGTATTTATTATGGGGGCATGTTCCTATGGAGGAGTTTTCTGCTTTGCATGTTGTATTCTTCAGGCTGTAACTGATCTAAACAAGCAGAGGAGAAGGGGCTGGAGCAGGAGTGTTGCTTCCCACGCTTGTTCTCTGGGCTCCCCAGGCAGTAATGGGTAGTGTGCCACCGGTGTCCTGTGGCATTTGACAGTAATGGCCTCAATTGCTGCTGCTCTCAATGGCGATATTACTCTGCTGTAAGAGGTTTATTTTATAATGATAGATAGGCTTGAGCAAAGTGGGCTCCTGATTTGAGTGTTTTAACTCAATAATGCTGGTTAGTGGGATGCCCCACACCGGTGGGGAGCTGCTATGAGAAGGGCTGGTAGGTCCAGTGGTCTCCATATCGAGATGGATGAAGGGGTTGCCAGGCAGAGGTGCTTGGATATGCCCGGCTGGGAGAGCCTGTGGCCTCAGGCCATTAAATCTGCCCTGCTGCTAATCCGGGACCACTCATCAGGGCGGAAGGCTGTTAAAAATAGCTCTAATGGTAGGAAAAAGAGCCTTTGGGCAACCTGCCCTCCAGACAGCCCTCCAAGGGGGGATGCATGTGCTGCACACCCCTTTTGTCCACAGCAAACCTCATCTAGACCCGGGCTGACCCCTCGGGAGGAGAGAATTCCCACCCCCTGCAGCAGCCCTCGGATGGGGACACAGCTCTGGGGCATTACTGAGCGGGGCTGGCCCCTCGCCAGTGACCTAGTAGTGAAAGGCTCGATCCCATTACCCTCTCCCGTGCTGCCAGAGCCCTTGATTACATTTCCTAAGAGGTGGAGTGAAGCAGAAGGGGGGGTAAAGCCCATTCCATATGCAGCAGTTGGTAAATCTGGGTTACGGTGCCATTGCCGGGGGCACCAGCTTGGGGTTCCGTGTTTTGGCAGGCAGCGAGGGAGCAGCACTCCCAAACTGGGTAGTTTTTACCCCAAGGAAGCGCATCTTCCATCCCTTCCTCCCAACCACCTCACCCTTAGCCCCAGCGTTGGGTTTCTGTATCGGCAGTGCAGGGATGCTGCAGCCCAAAAACGCATTCATCCCTCATGGCAGGGTAAGCACTGTCAGGATTTCCCCCCTAACCTCACGCTGCCGGTGTCTAGACAAGGTTGTGGAAATACTCTTCTTATTAAAAGTAACTTCTTTTTTCCTCCTTTTTTTATCAAGCTGCTTATTAAAGAAAGCCTCGATTCGCTCCAACCCACTCACACTTAATTAAAAAGCTCTTAGAAGCACTGGTAATGACACATCCTAGACTGGAGCATCGCGAGACTGTGTGGGTGATGCAGCGTGGGGGGGTTAAGGTGCATATTTTAAGCTTCTTGCATCCTGTTGGGAAGGCAGGAGGTGGCTGATGCTCAACGTGACCCAGGCTCGATGAGGCGCGAGTACAAACAGACGGGAGGTAAAAGACTGAATCCCTTCTCCCATCCCTATTGCTGCAGCTGGGAACTGGGATAGTTTTCACTGCTGCTGTGCAGAACCAGGCAGGCTGGGTGTGATGGAGCAGCCCAGGCTTCAGCAGGGCATGACTCCATGTGGATGTGCCAGCAGATGGATTTAATGCTGCTTCTTAAATGCATCGTTTAATGAGCCCCAGGTAGGAACACCCTGGGCATGAGTAAAGCCCCCCAGAAATACCAGGTATTACAGTGGATTTGTGCGTAGGAAGCATGGAGATAACAACCTCCGGGAGCCAAGGCGGTGTCTGGGCTTGGAATTCGTTATCAAAGCGATGGAGATCCTCTGAAGCTGAGTGGTGGAGGAGAGATGGGCTCTTTCCCCGCACTGACACAGTGCTTTTGCTTTCCCAGATCCTGCCCGCGTGGTGAACATGCCCCCTGTCATCTATGTTCCCATTGGGATACACGGATACATCCGCTGCCCGGTGGAGGCAGAGCCCCCCGTCACGCTGGTCAAGTGGAACAAAGACGGACGTCCCCTGAGGATCGAGAAGGTAAGGAGGTCCCTGGGGTGGGACATGTGGGGGGACAGAGGGGTTCAGACCCTGTGTCCTCTGCATAGGCCAGAGAGCATCACCGTGTGTCCATCAGGAGAGAAGAAACCCCATAGGATCAGCAGGGCTGGAAAAGACCTTTAAGACCAAGTCCAACCTTTACCCTGCCAAGTGGACTAATCCATCCCGTGGGTGGGATGATGCTGCTGTTCCTTATCAGCTGTGGGCAGAGTGAATTTGCGTTCTTGTGTAGACGTGATGTCTGCATCTCCCAGACCTTGTGCCTGCTGTCCTCCCGAGTCACATCTTGATGGCCCTGTTTTGGTTTCTCCAACGGGAATGGATGGTTGAAAGACCCTTTCAATAGGTCTCTGCCCTCCTGTAATCACAGTTCGATTAGCTGAGCAAGGATATGAGCTGTAAATACTTAAAGAAAACGCTCAGGATCTTAAATTTCCTTAAATATTAATGATCCAAAGTTTTAATTCCATTTAAACCTGTGGGTTCCTGCTCCTTGGTGCCCTCAGTCCCTTGGGTGAAGTTGTCTTCTTGGTGCCACCAGGCTGAGTTTTGCTTTAGGGGGTGATCGATTTAAGTCTTTTGGGCTACTTGTGTGCTGGGAATGGAATCGGGCATCTCCTGTGGCATAGCTGGGGGGGGGGTTTGGCTGAAGGGAGAATAAGCAGCAGTGGTGGGTGTGGGATAAACCAGCTCCCTCATTCTCACTGCTGCAGTATTCTGGCTGGAACCTGCTGGAAGATGGGTCGATCCGGATCGAGGAGGCAACTGAAGATGCTCTCGGCACTTACACCTGTGTGCCTTATAACGCCCTGGGTACGATGGGCCAGTCTCCCCCTGCCCGACTGGTACTGAAGGTAAATTTGCCTGCTCAAATCCTTGCTCTGCAGCCGTGGATCACGTCTTCTCCTGCCAAGCGATGCTCCCAGGGTTGTGCTGCAGTGAATCTGTGTGTGCTCTGTGGAGATATCTCCTGCTATAGCCAGGCTTTCTTAACGTGGAATTGCAATGTGCATGTGACTCATTCTGCCTTCCTTTTCAGCACAGCACTGCAGGGATGGATGAGGTGGGGTTTCTAATCCATGGTGCTTATTTGGTTGTTAATTCAGTGCAGGGATTGAGGATTTACTTTGCTTTTCTGAGTGCTTCTCTGTGAAGAGAGCTCAAGGGGCTTTGTGCCCCCAAACCTGGTCCATTACTGTAGCAGAAACCTTTGCTTTGAGCTTTGTATCTCTTACCTGTGCTGAGAAAAGTGGATGTGGAGCCTCATGAGCATCCTGGAACAGCAGGCAGGTGTAGCTGGATAATATCCCACTGGAGCAGTGGCACAGTGTGATGAGTGTAAGGCTTTGGTAGTGCTGGACCAGGAAATGTGTCCCTGGGATGGCCTTTTTGCAACAAAACACTTGGGCCCTGCTATCCTGGGCTTGAGTTCACGGAGGACTTTACTGAAGGGGTGATTTGAGCTCTAGGGATGCTCCATGTGCTCTTGCTGCACGCAGAGCCTGAGGTGTGCCGGGCTCCCAGTGCACTTTCCACTGTGGCTTCAGTGGGTTTTGCTGCCTCTTCCTTCCCTGGACACCAAGTCCATGCTTGTGAGCAGCAGTGATTTATGGTGTCTTGTTGAGATTCATCTGATAGCGCCTCGTGTATCGCAAGTGCACATCCACTAAAATGGCTGTTGATGGAATCTGATGTGATGTGGATGGGGTTTTTTTCCCCCCCCATTGACCTCCTTAAAACTTAAACAAGATGCCATAGTGCGGTGGCTCTTCAGAGGAAACACTCTCTACTGTGGGTTTCCTTGCAATGCCTCAACCTTACCCAAACCCATTGTTTTGGTGATGGGCAACTGCTTGCACATGGTGGAGTTGGCAGTGGGTTGGTGCTCCTTGGTGGGAGTTGACACCGGTTGATGGATGCCTTTTCCCTTGGCTGCAGGACCCCCCCTATTTCACGGTGCTACCAGGCTGGGAGTACAGACAGGAGGCAGGGAGGGAGCTGTTGATTCCTTGTGCTGCTGCCGGAGACCCCTTTCCCATCATCGCCTGGAGAAAGGTACCCGGCCTGCCAGACAAATCTGCAGTGCCTTTGGCTTTTGGTGACTATTGCAGACAGAGAAGCCACACTCTGTCCCGGTAAGAACAAACTGCAGGTACAGCTGCTTCGCTTTGGGCTGAGCCACTGCCGTCCTGTCCCGCAGGTGGGTGGGGGAAGCCCAGTTTGTGGCCACCAAGTCCTTGAATCCCATGAAACCAGCACGGGAAAAGCATCCGCCAAGCTGAGCCCTGCCCCTGTCTCCCTCCTCTTCCTCCTCTGGCTGCTGATGAGGTGGTCACCGGCAGGACGTGGCCACCATTCCCATGTGGATCTCCCGTGGTGGAGCATCTCCCGTCTCTTGTGCTACCAGAGGACCCTGGGCTGTGTTTTGCTAAGGGGTTGGACCTCTCAGCAGCCCTGTGGCTTTGAAGACCTTGAGAAGAAGCTGTTTTGATGATGCTGGACTCAACATAACGATTCCAGGGTGTCCCTTTCTGTGCCACGCAGGCTGTGGTGGCACAGCCTGGGAGCAACGCCCTCCTGAGCCTTCCCTTTGCTTCCCAACCTTGCTGTTCCCATGAAAGCCACCATGCAGGGACCTCCTGTGCTCTTTGTCCCCCTGTCAGAATCTTCTTGCTGAGCTTCATGTCCCCTCCTCAGAGCTCCTGAGAGTGATGGGGTCCCTTGTGTCGTTCAGTGGGCAGCAGCATCTTCAGTCCTTATGGTCTGAGATGCTGGATCTCTTTGAGTTCCTTTGACCTGCCCAAGGAGGACCATGGCCTGTACATGGACCTATCTAAAACTTGCTGGCCCTTTAGTCTTCTTCTCCATCTGATTTTTCTCCTCCCTGCCCCTCACCATTCTTATTCAGGTCTCTTTTCAACCCTTCTTGTGCCTTCTGGCCGTCCTCCTACTGTCGTGACTCTGGCCTTATCCCCTCCAAGTGCAGCTGGGGCTGGCTTGGGCTCAGTTTCCCAGTGCCAGAAGCAAGCTCCCCATCAGCCCACCAGCGCTGACCAGTCCCTTGAAGAACTCCTGAAGGCTTGGGCTTGGCACTGGTAATCCCATGTGCTTTGTGCTCATCCTGTGTGCCGTCCGACTGGTGTGGATCAGCAGAGCCCTCTGCGTGAAGAACAGCTGAAGAAGACTCGGGACATTTGGGCTTACGAGCGTAGAAACGAGCTGTTACAAGATCCATCTTCCAGCTTGAGACCCCCCAGGCACTTCCCTCCGTCCTCCTGCGTCCCCATGGGGCCCACTCTGCCCACACATCAGACGCGAAGGGTCCTGCTGCTGGTTGAGGGGCAGGTTGGGCACCTCGGGACAGCCTGGAACGGTGTTCGCTGCTTTGCCCCTTCCTCGGCAGCGGTCTCAGCTCTGGCTGCGGCGTCCGCGTGGGTGCCATGGGGCTCTCCACTCGTGCCGAGTGCCGAGCGCCAACCTCCCTCACACCTTCCTCTCGCGTTGCCCCGCCAGGTCCTCTCGCAAGCGGGGGAACCGGCTGCCCTGCCACGACCGGAGAGACCAGCTCCCTTGCCGGTGGCCGGCGGTGTCCCCTGGGCCACGCAGGTAGCTTAGTGACCCCGCTGCCGCCTCGCCCTGCCCCGCAACCTGCTGCTGAGTCCTCTCTCTTTCTCTCTTTGCCCGGCTCCTTGCCCAAGGTAGGGAAGCCCAGCAGGAGCAAGCACAACACACTGCCCGGTGGCACCCTGCAGATCCGCTCCCTCGGCAAGGATGACCACGGCGAGTGGGAATGCGTCGCCACCAACATCGTCGCAAGCATTACTGCCAGCACCCACCTCACTGTTGTAGGTATGTAAGTGGTGGCACCTCGAGTGGGGATGCTCACCATGGAGCGCAGTGTGGCTTTTCCATGCTCTTTACTGATGGAGCTGCCTTTTTCTGCTCCTATTTTGGCCACAAGCTGTCCTGCTGCTATTTCAAGCAGGAATTCTGGGTGGCCTTCGGCTGGGGCAAGAGGAGTCCTTGCGGAATGATGGCTGGGAGCTGGAATGATTCATGGGAATCATTCCTTGTGGAATCATGGGGGCTTCCAGCTTGCCAGCTGGCAAAGAATCATGGACTGGTTTGGTTTGGAAGCGACAGGGACGCCTTCCACTAGCCCACGTTGCTCCAAGCCCCATCCAACCTGGCTTTGAGCACTTCCAGGGCTGGGGCGGCCACAGCTTCTCTGGTTTTGCTCCCATTGACCCCATCCCTTTGTCCCTTGCAGGCACAAGCCCTCATGCCCCAACCAGCGTGCACGTGGTGGTGGCCATGACCTCCGCCAACGTCTCCTGGGAGCCCGGCTACGACGGTGGATACGAGCAGACATTCTCAGTTTGGTACGGCCCTCTGTGAGTCATCCTAGCATGCTTTGCTCTCTGCTTCTTTTCCTTTCCAGCTGACCAGAGCTTCCAGCAGCCGGGGTGGAGGAGGGTGGTGAGGGTGGCTCTGCACCCGTGGGTGTCATTAGGGCTGGGTTCCCATTCGGTGCCTCGGAGAGGTTGGGTGGTGGTGGGATCCGTGCGGCCCAGCAGGTTTCGTTCTGCTGGTGATGGTGCAAGGGAGACGCTTTGCATTCATGTAACTTTGCCCCTGGCATCTCATTTCGAGATAAACTGTTTACGGAGCTTAACAGGCAGGGAGAGGATGGGAAATGCAGCCTTTAGAGAGCGCGTCCTGGAAGAGCTGTGACTAAGCAGAAATGATCTCTCCTTGCTCTCTGGCTCCCTGGAGGTGATTAAATCCCAGCTCACTTCACAACCAGCCGCTGCGAGATGAGGGCTGTGCCTGAGCCTCGTGGGGCTGTGCTCCAATCACTCCTGTGCTACCTGGTACCCAAAGCCAGTGGGTGCATCCCTTGGGACAGGGGACAATGTAGCTGCAGTGAGGTTGGGGCTCTGCACTTGCTCTTGGCTTGCATGGCCTTGGAAACGTGGGGGGGATGATGCCTTCCCTTCCCAGCCTTGGGCTGGTGTTGTTCAGCCTTTCTTCTTGCTCTTTCTTTCCTTCCTTCCCTTAATTTGCCCTGATGGAGACTGCTAAGAGTGGAGATAGGGCAGATGTCACCTGCAGTGATTCCTGCTCTGCTCCCTCAGTCTGTTGGGAGGTGGGAAGAGGAAGGAATGGAGCAAGCAGAGCAGTGCAGACCTTGCTGTGATGAGAATGCCCTTGGGAAGGAGCAGTTAAACCTCTTTGCTCTGGAGAGACGTGACAGCTGCTGCTATTCCTGCTCTGCAACCTGCTGCTGGTTTCCTGCCTCATCCAGGCTCTTCCAGACCCCTGGGGAGAGCAGCCAGCAGCAGGAAGGGTGTTTACACCAAGCTTCCCATAGGGAATTTACAGGGTGCTGTGGGGATGGGGAGCCAGAGCCCTGTTTTGCCCTGATTGCAAGGGTGTGAGCCTTGGGTGCTGTGCTGCTCCTTGGGACCAGGGATCTGGGATGGTGCTGGGTCGTCTAGTGCCCTGTGGAGAGCTTGGCCATCCCTGTGCTTTCCTCCCTGCTGTGGCTATGGGATGCTCAAGCAAAACACAGCTTCATCCTTGGAGCTGCTGCTTCCTCCCTCTTCCATGGTTATTGATGCTGGAAATGCAAACCCTGCTCCCCAGAGGTAGCCAGGGCCACCGCAGCATCGCTCCTGCATACACATCATCCCTCAGCAAGGATGGTCTCACATCCCTGGGGGGGAGGTTAGTGCTGCATTTACCTTCCTCTCTCCCCAGCTCAGCTCCTTGCTTCTGCGTGTCCCCCCGCAGAAGGGATGTGGGAGGCGATGGAGTTAAATGCCACATGGAAACCTGCTCCCAGCCCTGGCTGCTCCGCTGTGGTGGCAGTGGGGATCCTGGGATGTGTATTCCCAGCTGGAGCAGTGGTGAGACAGAGGCTTTCCCATTGGGTTTGGTGGAGCACGCTGCACATGCATTGCTCTCCACTGACTTCCTTGTTTCCATAGCTTGCTGCTGCTTCCCTGCCTCACTTTTTGCTCCCCTTACAGCAGCATCACTTGTCCTTGCTCCATCTTTTACTTCCCAGGCAGTGGATTTACTTGGCTTTAAACTGGTGGTTACAGATTTGCTCTATTCAGAATAGACCATCTGCAGCAATCCTTCCCAAATCCTCTATGGACACCATCAAAACCTGCAGCCAAGGGCTGGGACTTGCTAGAGCATCCCTCTAACATGAGCACCAGTACTTGCAGCACAGTGATGCTCCTCTGGGACATGGTGCTTCCCAGCAGGGTGATGGCCTGTGGAGGTGGCTGCATGCTTGTCTATGCTAGGTTGCACTGGGATGGCTCTTGGAGCTCTTTTCAGCCTGGGTTTGTGGGTTAGACCCCAGCAGAAGGGCTGTGTCCTGTGTGCCCCACAAGTGCTGTGCTGCTAAAGCCCAAGTGATGCCCTGGGCTGTGCTGGCAGCCCCCGACTTGTGTAGATGTGGCAATGGTGGTGATTTAGTTGAATGTCTCTTGGGGGGTTGCATGGACAGGGATAGAGCCCAGGGAAGACTCAGCTGTCGAGGTATAAATGGGAACAGAGCCCATCTCCTGCTCCAGCCATCCCCTTCGCAGCACTCACTGGAGGGAAAATGTTCCAGCTTCTACTTTTGCCCATGGGAATCTGATGGAGACAACCTCAGAGCGGGGCTGTTGGTGCTGATCCTGCTCAGGGTCATGCAGGGCAGAGGGGAGGCTGGTGGCAGTGTCTGTATGAGCCAGGGGATGCTGGTGTGGCACAACGGGATGCTAACCCTGGTTATCCCCAAGCCAGCTCTTGGGTGGCGAGTGGCTGCCCCATGTCCATACACATCACTGCTCTCGAACCAAACCATCGCTCAGGAAGGCTCCATATTCACTCCAGAAGTTAATGCTGCCTTTTGGTGCTCCCTGTCAAAGACCCCTTTCCCTGAGGATGCTTGCTTCTCTCTTGGCAGGATGAAGAGAGCCCAGTTTGGCCCCCACGACTGGCTCTCTCTCCCTGTGCCAGCTGGTTCCAGTTGGCTACTGGTGGATACCTTGGAACCGGAGACGGCATACCAGTTCAGTGTCTTGGCTCAAAACAAGCTGGGCACCAGCTCCTTCAGTGAGGTGGTCACTGTGAACACTCTAGGTAGGTCCTCCATGGGCCGGAGGGGGGGGGATTCAGGAGGGCCCTGGGGATGTCCTGTCTGATGGTGATCAGCAGCAGTAGTTTCATGTTCATGGAGGCTCCTGAATGAAGCTTTTGGACTTCGTGGGATGCGTGGGGCTCCTTAAATTGTCCTAACAGGCAGTGCTGGAGAGCTGTGCTGCACCAGACACCTTTCAGATCTCTCAAGTTCAGCTGTGGTCAGGAGGTATTTATGGAGCCCAAAATCACTTGTGTGCAGCTCAGTCGGAGCTCTCATGTGCTGGTACCTGCTTTGGAGCTGTCTCAGGTGGCGGTGGGAGGAAGCAGGAGGTTTTCTAAGGCCTTTTTCTTGGATCCACTGCATTGTTAGTCCTGCTTTTCGGAAAGACACTGGAATGAGGTGCCTGAGATAGGCCTGAAACTCCAGCAAGCTGGGAACTGCTGCTGCCACCACAGTGCTCTGTCAGCCCTGATGGGAGAGCATCCTTCATCTCCCCCGTCTCAACGGTGTCCCTGTCCCATCTGCTCTGTCCCCAGCATTCCCTGTAACAACTCCAGAGCCTCTGGTGTTGGTTACCCCACCGAGGTGCCTAACAGCCAACCGCACACAGCAAGGCGTCCTCTTGTCATGGCTTCCTCCTGCTAACCACAGCTTCCCCATCGACCGCTACATCATGGAATTCCGCGTCGCGGAGAGGTGGGAGATCTTGGATGATGGTATCCCGGGGACCGAGAACGAGTTCTTTGCCAAGGACTTATCCCAGGTAAACAGGGGCTGCCCACCCCATGTGTATATGGTGTTGCACTGTGTGCTGCAGCTCTGGGGATGCTTTAGGGGTGGCTCAGGGTCTTCAAGTTGCTGGGCCAGGTTGGAGGCTACGGTGAGGGACTTGATGGATGTTCTTGGTGTTTCAGGATACCTGGTACGAGTTCCGTGTCCTGGCGGTCATGCAGGATCTCATCAGCGAACCCAGCAACGTTGCTGGTGTCTCCAGTACAGGTAAGGGGTGGGTTCTTCTTCTACCCCAAGCATCTCTGCTTCTACAGGTAGCGCTCAGGTCATTGTGTGCTTTTGCTTTGGGCTGGCTGCGTGGTTATGTTCAATGTCCTGGGAATGTTGCTGGCCCCATCTGTGTTTGGATGCAAATGGAGCAGCACTGGAGTGGGTTAGTCCTTCCCACAAGAGCATTGTGTTGCAGCGTGGCAGCTCTGCGGGGTGCTTGGAGGACAAAGACTGGGCACAGTGCAGCCTGGAAATGGGAATGGAAGGTGCAGAGAGGGAAACGTAGCACTGCAGTGCAGAGATCCAGGGGATAAAAAAGCTTTGGAACAGGAGACTGCAGCATGGTGCAGCTTGTGCATGGACCTGCATCCCAGTCCAGCTCAGATGATGCTTCTGGAGCAAGGGGCAGGGGAGGTGGTGGCAATGGGAAAGGCAAGGGGAGAGATGGGGATGCGGAGAACCCGGGGTTTATGGCTCTGATGGAAAAGCTGAGGAACAGCACAGCTCTGCTGCAGTCTTCCTCTGCCCCCAAGTGGTGCTGGCGCGGTGAGAGCCTGCCTGCTGCAGCCTGCCTGATTCCCTGCTCCAGCTTCTCTCCCAGAAGCTTTCCCAGGGGGTTTGGCAGTGCCTGCAGAATGTGTGTGTGCTCTTCCTGGCTGGAAGCAGGTGCTCCAGGCAGGAGCACACTACAGGAGCGCTGGGGTTTGTGGCCTGTTTGCTGGGTGTCTATCAGCTAAGGCAAAAAGGCTTTTTGCTTCTCTGGGCACCCTGTGCCAGCGCCTCAGCACCCTCACAGGGAAGAGCTTCTGCCTAAGAGCTCATCTCAGTCTCCCCTCTGGCAGGTTAAAGCCATTCCCCTTGTCCTGTCCCTACATCCCTCATCCAAAGCCCCTCTCCAGCTTTCCTGCAGCCCCTTTAGGCACTGGCGCTGCTCTAAGGTCTCTCCTTAAGGAGCCTTCTCTTCTCCAGGTTGCCCCAGCCCAGCTGTCTTAGCCTGGCTGCAGAGCAGAGCTGCTCCAGCCCTCTCAGCATCTTCATGCATTTATGTGGTGCAGGGTCACCAGATCCCTTGACAGTGTCCTGCAGCAGCACTGGATGCTCTCCCTAGGTGGTCCTAATGGTCAAGGAGGTGATCCAGCCCCTCTGCTCTGCTCTGGTGACACCCCACAGGTTGGACAGGGCTTGAAGCAAGCTGCTCTGGTGGAAGGTGTCCCTGCTCGTGGCAGGGGGTTGGAACGGAATGAGCTTCAAAGCCCCTTCCAAGCCAAACCAGTCTGGGATTATCATGCCTAGTACCAGTTGCCTTCACAGTTGCTGAGATGGGTCCCTGGAGAGGACAGCAGTGATTGTGCATGGCACCCAATTGTGGTGGTTTCCCCGCAGACGTATTCCCTCAGCCTGACCTGACGGATGAAGGTCTAGCCCGCCCAGTGCTGGCTGGCATCGTTGCCACCATCTGCTTCCTGGCTGCTGCCATCCTCTTCAGCACACTCGCCGCCTGCTTCGTCAACAAGCAACGCAAACGCAAGCTCAAGCGCAAGAAAGGTGAGCCCATCCCCTCCTGTGTGCTTCCTCCCTCCTCCTCCTCGCTCCTCCTCCTATGTTGTGTTGTGGTGGTAACCGTCTTCCCTGTCTGTCTCTTCTTCCGTGCGTGCGCGTCCTCAGGTGAAGCCCTGACTTCATCCCTCGTCTGTGCCTGAAAGAGCCCATGGTCGGGAGCGGGAGAGGCAGGGTGGGTGAAGAGGAGACAGAGGAACTAGCCTGGTGATAACTCCTAGAGATGGGGTTTAGGGTTGGGGTGTTGAGCCCCTCTCCTCCTTGAGGTCCCATGGAGCTGGGCTCTCTAGCTCCTTTCTGCCCAGCCCCAGTGCCCCACAGCTGCATTACACTAGAGAAGACCCCCACAATGGAGACCCTGCTGTTCTGCTTCCCAAAAGCTGGGGCTGCAGCCACCATGCAGGAGTGGCTCATAGGGATAATGGTGGCTGGAGAGCCAGGAAGGGCAGCAGCTTCTCTGTCCTGGAAGACTAGATGGCCTTGGAAGGTCCCTTCCAACCCGTATGATTCATGAGCTAAGATGCGGCAGTAGGATGGGCCAGGACCCTGTGACGGGAGCTGTGTGTTGTCAGCAACCATTAAAGCACTGGAGCAATGAAACCTTGGCCTCTTGTTGAGTGTCTTTTGTTGTCTTGATGTTGAGTTTGTGTTGTCTCTGCCGTGTTGCGCCTCCTCAGCATTCTCTCTTCTTTCCCCTTTTTATTCTCTTCCAGACCCTCCTCTCTCGATAACCCACTGCAGGAAGAGTTTGGAGTCCCCGTAAGTATCTGTCCTAGATGCGGCACCAGGCTGTGGGTCTTCAAGGTGCCTCCTTCCTACAAGTTATTGCAAAGCTCAAATGGAAATGTCTCACCTTGTTTGCTTGCTCCTGATGAGTGGTTTTGGGTGTTCCCTGAACTTGTGGGAATACAACAAGAGACAAATGGGCTTTGGAGCAGAAAAGAGGGACAAATGCAGCTAAGTGGTGACCCCGTTGGATCTGTGAACACTGACCAAAGCTGGAGTTGACTGATGGAACTCAATTTCATACCCAGCTTGAAGGGGCTCCTTAGGAGAAGGGTTATCCTGCTGCATATGAGTCCTTCGTGCGAGCCCGGTGTAGTTTTTGGGTGATTCTCTGTTGATTCTGGTTTTACTTGGGAAATTCAGGGAATCTTCCACCTGCATCCTTTCTTTTCCCATCAGGAGTGCCCCGCTGAAGCCTCTTCCCACACATGCCCCAAGGTGGTGGATTGTGGTGCTTGCAGCAGCCACAGCTCCTTGCAGAGCCATGAAAAGCATGTATAGCTGCTAATCAGCAGGAGCATCTTCATGGGAGTCAGATGTGGATGCCTCATGCTTTGGCTCCTGGATCGCTGTAAAATGTCCCAGTGCTGGTGGATCTTAATCTTGCTTTATTTTGGTTCATCCACTGCACTGGAATAACCATGCCTGGGCTTGGCTTTGTTGGATCTGCTGCCTTTTGCCTTTCAATCCTGTTTGTCCAAGGCTTTCTGGATAGGGATGAGTGAACTATTCTGATGCTCTCTGCCTTTGAGGCTGTCAGCCTTAACCTGGAGTGTTGAGAATGGGGTAGAAGGTTGGTCTGAAAAGATCCATCAACATCTGCGAGCGAGATACTGAGTTCTGCAGGAGGGGAACATTTGCCTGATGTCCCGCTCAGGGGCTTTCTCTGTGTTGATAGCTCAGGTGGACATAGGAAACCTTTGGAGGAGTTGGAATTGAGCTCTGGATCTGCCTTTTGTCCTTCTGGGGCTGTGGAGCTGGTTGCAAGGCGCTGGTGGAGCTGGTTGCAAGGCGTTGGTGGAGCTGGTTGCAGGGTGTTGGTGGAGCTGGTTGCAAGGCGCTGGTGGAGCTGGTTGCAAGGGGCTGGTGGAGCTGGTTGCAGGGTATTGGCGGAGTTGGTTGCAGGGTGTTGGTGGAGCTGGTTGCAGGGTGTTGGTGGAGCTGCTTGCCGGGTGTTGGTGGAGCTGGTTGCCTTGATGAGGGTACTGAGCTCTCTTCCAGTGGAGCAGGATGATGGGCATTGCTGCTGGTCCTCTGGCAGGGCAAGACTTTGCCATCCTGGTTTCTCCCAGCGGTTCCTCTTTGGAGAGCTGGTAGCACTTTGTTCTCTGGATCCAGCTGGTGGTTCTTCTGCGTGAGAAGACCTTCTTTCCCCTCCGGGTGACAGTCCCCTCTTGGTTTTTCTCCCTTGTGGTCCAGGTTGTCTTCCGGCAAGGTGAGTCCCGAGAGCATCCGCACGCTCCGTCCCCCTTCGGAGTCCTCTGATGACCAGGGCCCACAGGCCAAGCGGATGCTGAGCCCCACCAAGGAGAAGGAGCTTTCCCTTTACAAGAAGACCAAGCGAGCCATCAGCAGCAAGAAGTACAGCGTCTCCAAGGCAGAGGCTGAAGCCGAGGCCACCACCCCCATCGAGCTCATCAGCCGCGGGCCGGACGGCCGCTTCGTCATGGACCCGTCGGAGATGGAGCCCTCCTTGAAGACGCGGCGCATCGAGGGCTTCCCCTTCGTGGAGGAGACGGACATGTACCCTGAGTTCAGGCAGTCGGACGAGGAGAACGACGACCCCGTCGTCCCCACCTCCGTCAGCGCGCTGAAAACCCAGCTCACCCCTCTGTCCTCCAGCCAAGAGTCCTACCTTCAGCCACCAGCATACAGCCCCCGGTTCCACCGGGCACTGGAGGGGCCCGGCGCCCTGCAGCCCACCGGCCAGGCTCGCCCACCAGCCCCACGGGCTTTCCACCACCAGTTTTACGGTTACCTCAGCAGCAGCAGCCCCGGGGAGGTGGACCCACCACCCTTCTACATGCCAGAAGTCAGCCCGTTGAGCTCGGTCATGTCCTCCCCACCGCTGCCCCCCGAGGGGCCCTTCGGACACCCCACCATCCCCGAGGAGAACGGCGAGAATGCCTCCAACAGCACGCTGCCCCTGGCCCAGACACCTACGGGGGGCCGGTCCCCTGAGTCGTGGGGCAGGGCTGAGTTCCCCTTTGGCAGCCTGGAGCTGGCCCCTGCGCCGTTCCCCCACCAGCTCCAGCCCTGCGAGGGGGGCGAGGGCACCCAGCCCACCGGTTGCCTTCCTCGGGGGCCACCCCCTTCCTCCCTTCAGGTGGTCCCTGCATCCTACCCGGGCATCTTGCCCTTGGAGGCACCAAAGAGCTGGACCGGCAAGTCACCCGGCAGGGGACAACCTTCTGTGCCCACCACCACCAAGTGGCAGGACAAACCTATGCAACCCATGGGATGTCAAGGGCAGCTAAGACATACCAGCCAAGGTATGGGCATACCCGTGTTGCCTTACCACGAACCGTCCGAGCCCGGCGTTCCCAGCGGCACAAGCACATTCAGCCTGGATACCAGGTGGTATGAGCCCCAACCCCGACCTCGGCCAAGCCCTCGGCAGGTCAGGAGGGCTGAGCCCAGTTTACATCAGGTGGTGCTACAACCTTCGAGGCTTTCTCCTCTGACCCAAAGCCCCCTCAGCTCCCGGAACAGCTCCCCGGAGCTGACCGCCCGTGCCCGGCCCCGACCGGGTCTCATCCAGCAGGCTGAGGTGTCGGAGATCACCCTGCAGCCCCCCACGGCCGTGAGCTTCTCCCGCAAGTCCACACCATCATCAACGGGATCCCCGGCGCCCAGCAGCCAGGGCGACAGCCCCAGCTTCCGACCTACCACCGCCTTCACCTCCCTGGCCACCACCGGCTACTCCGCTTCCCAAGGCTCCTCCTTGCCCGTGGATACCATGGATGTTTTCGGAGACATCCCTTCTCCAAGGAGGGCCAGCGAGGAGATCCTCCAACCGGAGCCGACATCCACCACGGTAGCTGCCACGGGGTAAGTGTGTGAGCCCCGTGGTGCCTCCTCCCAGCCCCTTCCCTGCTTCCCTGACCCTGCCTCACCCATTCCCTCTGATTCCCTCCCCGCCATCACCATCCCAACTCGTAGGGACTCTCTTGGGCGTGCTGCAGCATCCCTTTTGGAGATGGCATCTCGCGGGCTTTGCTAGGAAGAAGCTTGGTGGCACCAAGGGGTTGCATGGCCACTGCCCAAGAGAGCTGGGTTTTAGGCAACCTTCCCAGTTGGAACGCTTGTCTCCTCCCTGGCTGCTCTCTTGGGAATGTGGGAGCGCCGTGAGGACTATGGGCTGTCTACCAGGCGTGCAATGACCTGGCTCCCGGCTCGCATAGGTAAGTGTCCTGGTGTCACTGGCGGTTGTTTCCTCTTCTAGCTGCTGGCTCTTGGCTTTCTTCGAACGTTAGGGCCGCCGCCGCTGCGCCTTTGTCTTCCTTCCTCTTCCTCTTCCTCCCCGCGGAGTCTAGAGAGCTTTAATGCATGACACGGTCACCGCCCCACCTGCAAAAGGGATGCTGCAGCCCCAGGACGCGGGCAGGGAGAGCTCGAGGACTTTTAGCCACAGCAGCAGCATGTCAGGAGAGGAGGACATAGAAACAGTAAAGTAACCCCAGCGGAGATCGGGAGGCTGCCGGCACGCTCAGATCCTGCCCTAAGAGAGGGATGTGGCTGCACTAGACAGTAGCGGCTGGTTTTCCAGGTACCAGGGTTGCTCCAGGCAAAAAGCGTCTCTCTCTTTCTCCTTTTCTCTCTGTATTCCTCCTCTTTCCCTCCGTCTTTCCCAGCTCCTCAGACCCCGTAGCCGTGCTTTCGTCCCATCCTTTCGTCTCGCTTCATTTTGGCTTGTTGTCTGGTGGGGTTTGAACCCCCTTCCTCTTGTGGCAGAGAGGACTTGGGGGGCCGGGGCACCCAGCCCCACGGAGCCGGCGCGGTCGGAGGCGTGCGGAGAAGAGGAATGTGTTTTGGGGAGGGGGGAGGCAGCGTTTCACCACTTCCCACATTTCACTCCCTCCCTCTGGTACCTGGAAGCGTTATGGCCTTAGAAAACCCCTCTGGCACTGCGCAGGGGGAAGGATGGAGGGCTTGGGGGAGAGGATGGGGAGGGAGAGGAGCTGAATGAGCCTGAAATGACTTCTGTGTGCCTTTTGGGAAGCACAGCTCCGGAGTGATGCAATTAAGCATATGTAGGTCCACGTCTCCAAGCCAGGGCCGCCCCAAAGGAGAGCCAGCTCCAGGACAGATCCGTGTTAGAGCAGCACTGTTGTCCGTGCTTTTACGCAGTGTATCCATTCGCTTCGTTGAGTATTGTTTTGGTTTCTTCTTTGTTTCCTTTCTTCTTCTGTTTCTTTCCCCCTTTATTCTCCAGCCTCGTTTCGTTTGTGGTTTCCGTTTGGTTTCTTTCCCTCCTTTTTTCCTTTGGAGTTGTTGACGTGCTGATGTGTTGCGGAGCTCGGCTCCTTGCGGGTGTTGATAACTGCTTTGTTTTTGATTAATCTCAGCTATCTGGGCAGTGTTGTCGAGACAAGCTTCTCCTCAGCTCAATAGGTAAGGGTGATCCATGTCCGAAAGGATGGTGTGGGCGCTGTGGAGGGTGGCTGGGAGCGGGGCATGAGAAGGGGGACACGGAAGGGGCTTTTCCAATACCATCTCTTCCTTTAAAGGGGAATAAGGAATCCGAAAACACTAGGAAACACCTCTGGACACACAGTCTCTGTGGCTTTTGGGTTTCCCCTCCCAGCAGCACGCTGCTGCTCCTCTGCCTTTGGGCTGGAGAACCCGGTGGTGGCAGCAGTGTCTTCACAGTGGGGTTTGGGATGAGCCAAGCTGTTGTCTTCCCATGGCCACCATTCCTTTCCTGGAGGATGGCACCCTTGACCCTGGTGTTGGTTGTGTAGTGTTAGGGAGGTGTGTGCTGAGGTGAGGTTGTCCGGATAATCCAAACCAAGAGGAGCTCAGGGCCACCTTCTGAAGGCAGATAGAAGCCACAGCTGGAGCAGGAATAGGGTTTTCCTCTCGGAATAGGGTTCCACAAGGCAGTCTCCTGTTGCAGTCCGGGACATGGGGAATTCTGTTCCCATCAGTACCCGGACCTGTCTTGTTTTTCCCAAGTCCCCTCAGTCATGGAGAAGGGGAGAAGCCGAGATGGGCTGTGTGGTTGGCCGCAGCGTGACTGCAGTTTCAGGCTGCTGGGGAGGTGGTTCCTCATTCCCGTTGGGAAACCTTGAAGTCTTCTTCTGATCCAGCTGTAATTAAACAGCCCTAATCTTGGAAGACTCTCCCAAGAGAGAGGCTGCCTTCATGGGCCCTGTTTCCTGGATGACCGTGGGCACCCCTGGATCTGGGATGGAGTAATCGGGAGATGGCTTTCAAACCTTAGAAGCAGAGAATGTCACTAAAACTGCTAAAGGCGGACGGGATAATATTCCTGACCACAAGAATTGGGAATGCTGACCCCTTTGGCTGTCACTCAGCCTGGTTATGAAAGGAGAGGTTGAATTGCACATGGTGGGTCAGTTTCTAGGGCTTGGCTGTGCCCGGGCTTCTTTAGCACAGGTCTTACAAGGCTTTTCTGCCTTGGATGGACAGAGTCAAGGTCTTGGCTGGTGCTCTTCTAACAGCCTGAGGAGCCTTGTTGGGCTGGAAAAGAGCCTCATGAGAGAGAGATGGGATCGGGTACATGTTTCCAGGAGAGGAGAATTCTTCCAGCTGACCTGGAGGGTTGTTCTGGGGTGGGCAGAGCATAAGTGAGGAAGGAGTATCTGGTCACGGTGAGGGGAGCAGGTACAGGATGTGTGCTCCATGGAGGAGCCATTCTCTAGTTTGAGCCTTGCAGCTTCCAAAGCTCTGGAGTGCTTGTCCACCTTCTTCTATATTTCACTGCTGATCCCAGAGCAGGGTATCCCATGAAGAACAAAGCTGGGACGAAGCCTTGGTGAGATCTGGGCTGTGCCAGACTTCTGGAGTAATAAAGAAGCCCTCAGTGAGGATATGGCTGTTTTCACTCTTCCTTCCCTGTCGTGCTTCCCTGCTCCGGGAGCATTAAGGACACAAGTCACATGGCTTTAAAACAGCAGAAGTGGATCCAGGCTGGTTTGGTGTGGCTCTTGCCCAGATCCTGTTGGGCTCCTGTCTCCAGATGCTGATGGGTTTTCAGGAGCAGGGTCACATTGCCCAGCAGGATGCTTCCTGAGGAGCAGCCATGCGTCTTATTCCAAGATGCTGCAGGGGACTGGAGCTGCAGGAGCGACTCCAGCGTCATTATTCCCCAAAAAGGGGAAGCCAGAGGGATAAATCTCCCTTTAATAAGCAAGGAATCCTGTAAAGAGCCCAACCAAGTAATTTCTTGATGATTTGAGGTCATAAAACTGTCAGTGCATGCAGAGCACAGGGATTTCTCACCAGACCAGCCGGATTGCTGTACTGCAGTAATAAAAGCTGAGGGAAGGAGGGGGAGAGGCCATTCCTTGGGGATGCCCCATCCCTGGCAGTGTTCAAGGCCAGGTTGGACACAGGGGCTTGGGGCAACGTGCTCTAGTGGAAGGTGTCCCTGCCCATGGCAGGGGGTTGGAACTGGATGATCTTAATGTCCTTTCCAAACTAGTCTGTGATTGTATGGTTTGTGGGCTCGGTGGTGGTTGCAGCACGGGTGGCTTTTCACTGGGTGAAGGGCAGGGATAAATAACGCCATTCCTGAGGCAGCACCAGCAGCTTTCCTATCCTTTTCTCTCCGGATGCATCTCCTGATGGGCTAAAGCGAGGCTGTTGCCTCCCTGCAGAGGGAAACCCAAAAACCACAGACAAAGCACCAAGCACGCATGTCCCCCAGCACCACAGCCTGCCCTGGCTGATCCCCGCAGACCCCCCTTTTCCAGGGCAGTGCTGCTGATGCCGGGATTTGGGAGGCTCAGCCATGGCGTAGCGTTGAGTGACGAAGGGACGTGGGTGCCAGGCGTGCTGGAGGAGGTCACCCCTCGCTCCCCGCTTGAAAGAAACCAGGTTCCCCTTTAAAGACTGTCCATGTGCTGCTCCTCTGCATGTGTTCCATGCCTCCTCCCGCTTGGAGAAGTTGTGAGTCCGCTTGTCTGAGTGCGTTTTTTTTCTCTTTTCTTTCTGGATTATTACTATGATTTCCTTCTTTTCAGTCTCTTTTAAGTTCCTTCTATATTTTCTCACTCCTGTTTTTCATTTCTCTTCCTCTCTTCCCTTGCCCCGTGACTTTATTCCCCCTCTTCCTCTCCAGTCCGGCCCCCTTTCCCTTGCCCTCTCTCCTCTCCCGTCAGCATGGTGAAGTCCGTTGTGTAGGTGAGTTGTGGTGTCTGCAGGCCTGGAGAAGGGGACACCCTTCTCTGGTATGTTCCCAGCCTCTTCCTCCCTCATTGTGGTGCCTTGGCAAGGGGCCGTCACCGCTGTGTTTCTCTAGCACCTCTTGTGCCAAAGGATCTCAAGTGTTGCATGATGGCATTCCAGGATGGAGGCAGCAGCCTCGGGACAGAGGGGGCATTCCGACTTGCAGGACAACTTATTGGATTATGCTGGACTTTGGGCGTGAAATGGAGCCTTGAATTGAGCTCTTCCTCTGAGGAGGATGAAGGGTTGAAGAACGTGGTGGGCTCTGGTCCAAGTGGTTCCTCTGTCTGGTCCAAGTGGATGCTCCATCTGGTCCAAGTGGATGCTCTAACATGTCCAAACTATTCCTGGATGTCAACATCTAGACTCAAGGAGAGGAGGAGACAGGGAATGTGTATTGAGACTTCCCCAAGGTGAAATACATGTATTGTGCCTTGAATCTGCTGGACTCTTCCTTTATATGGGTTCCCCCTTTTGGGTGGAAAGAGGTTAGTGATGCTTTTACGGGCCTTTTCCCTTATGTCTTTGCTTCGTATGTGGAAGGAAGTTTGAAGAAGAGAAGCTGAGATGTGTGTTGGATTGGATAGCTCTTTTCCCTTAGCTACCTCCTCCTGTCCTGGGGCTCTCTGAGGTCCCTCAGTACCTTTCTGGTCTCTCCAGTACTTCCCTGTCAATGCAGTTCAGAACCTTGCTCATTCAGAAGGGTTGTCCTTTGAAGACTTGAGAAAGCTTCTGCTCTGGGTGTTTGTGGTGCCTTGACCTGGAATTCACGTGTGCTTCTTGAAGCTCCTTTCCTTGTCTCTGCAGTGGAGAATTTAGCTCACCTTCCTGAGCCTCATCATCACATGTTCAAGATACTTCTGGTGCATGGGCAGCTGCCCAAGATGTGAACTCTGTGGGCAGGAACAGACTTTTGGCTGAGCTTAAAATGCAAATGAATGTGAAAGAATTGGAGTCCTTGGAAGAAATAAAGGGTGGGTAGAGCAGATACAATTTGGCTGGTGAGTAGCATCATCTCGTCCTCCTCTGTATCTCTTTCTTGCCAGAGGTCAGACTATTTATGGTGACACATGGGTTCAGCTGCTTATGTTTGTGTGTATAAATACAAGCCCAATTATGGAGAACAAGTGGAAATGAGCTTCAGGCAATTTCCTCCTAATCCCTTGCCTAAATCTGTCTCATTTTGTCAATGTGCCACAGGAGCATCTTCTTAGAAGGAAGAAAGCATGGAAAGAGCAAGAGCCTTTTATAGGTTGGGCATTACTAATAGCAACCAAGTTATCCAGGTGGTGGGAAGAGGCAGTAGAAGGTAGAGATGCTGATGGGCAGGATGGTGGCACGCATGAGTTCATGGGAGATGGAGTGGGGCTGGAGCAATTGAGGTCGCCATTAGCCAAGTACCTGCATGAATGTATTGTGCAAACCAGAGAACGGTAGATATAAGTGGGAAAAGCCTCTTATTGACCATTCAGGCAGGAATTACTGCAGGAAGTCCCATGCTGTTGGCCTTTCTGGGTCAATGCGGTGTTACTCTGAACCATCCTACGTGTGTGGTGTACAGCCCGGTGGCTGTTGATGTTGGTGCAGCTCAGTGGGTAATGCCCCACTTGCAGCATCTGGTTGCCCTTGGGAAGATGATGTTGAAGAACTGCGACTCTCTGGGCTTGTAAATGTCATCTTTCTTATGAGGGAAAGCTCTCACTTGGATCCAGTCAGCAGCACTACCAGCTTGTCTGATGAGTTGCTTCATCTTCTGTTGACGTGCTGCTCTGCTGGGAGCTGGAACAGAGGCTCTCCAGGGGCATTCCATGCCTTGATGTTGATGGGAAACATGAAAAGCAGCTCTTCATACCCAGTGTTTGGGTTTCTGTTGCATCTGCTGTGCCCCAGCTGCTGCATCAATTCGCACTGCGCTTTTCTCACTGCTCTCCAACGTGGCTGGAAGATCTGAGAGGCTTTGCAATCACACGTACCTTCAGAAACCAGCTTCAAAACCAACCCCTCCTGCTCCTCAAGGCGAAAAATCCCTTGGGAGCTCTCTGCCTGCGCCGCTCCAGCTGAAGCATCAGTCACTTGGGATCTCAGACATGAAGTGTTGCTGGCACATTGGGCTCCACAGCAGTGGAAGACTTGCAGAGGAAACCCTGCGGGGTGTTTTCAGGGCCTGCAAGGCTCCTCCTGAAATCTAATGGAGATGAGAAGCTTCAAACCCATCACAGGGGGATGTGCTGTTGTACCACAGCTTGTGATGGGGCTCTGTGCTTACCCAGTCCCTGGCACACGCAGTGTTTTGGCGATGCTGGATGGGTCCCATCTTACTGACCCGTCAGGAAGATTTCATCCACAGCTTCTTGGGGACAGAGTTGGAGCTCCTCTACATGCTGCTGGGTGCAGGGCATGTGCCTTGTGGGGTTTGCTGATCCCAACCCCATCACAGGCACCTGAAGATGCAGGAGTTGCCGTCCTCTGCGTGGCTGTTTGAAAAAGGTTTGGTCACTGGCCTCCAGTTGTGAGAGCAGCAGAGTGTTAGCTCTTCCTTTGAAGGGTAGGACAGGCTTGTTTAATGCACGCTGGTTTAAATATCCTCTCTGGAGCCTGGCTTTGAGCACTGGCTCTATTGCAGTGAAGGGTGCTTTGTGGGCGCTTTCCCTGTCATATCTGGACACCTTGCATGCAGGCTGCTCTGTGATGACTCGAGTTGATCCCAGGTTGTTACCTGTGGCCTCAGGCTTCTTCTTCTGCAGGTGCTGGTGCAACATCGAGGGTTCTGAAAGTAAAATAAAAGAGGGAAGGAAATGGGAAAGCAGCAAAGGGGGGGATGCTGGGATGTGTTATAGGCAACAGCTGGGCTGACTGTTGTCCAAAGGGAAAGGTTTTCCTCGCTACCCTGCTCACAGCAGTCAGCTTTCCAGCCCTTGGGTGGGAAAACAAGTACAGTGAAGAAAATAGAGCAGAAGATCCCTTTGCAAAGGGGAGACCACTTAACCTTGAGCTGATTCCTGTAGAAGAGTTACTCAGGGACTGGAGCTGGAAAACTATCACATCTTCTTGCTGTCCTGCAGGAAATACCTATTTGCAAATCCCCTCCTTGTCCCTCACAGTAAAACCGTACCATTGCAACATCCTGTCCCACAGGGCAGGAAAAACCAGCTCCGGATGGGAAAGGAGTAGATGCTCCCGTGCTGTTGTGTTTCTGTTGTCGCTTATAGCAGGGACCTGGGAATGAGGTTCCCAGCTGTCAGCGTGTGCCCTTCGTGTCCCTGTCTGTCATGTGGCACTCGGTTATCCCGGCTGTGGGAGCAGGGCCAGGCAGGAGGATCCTGCCTCCCTGCTGCTCGTGGCGCTGGTGTTGTCCACCCCGGGTGGCTCGTGGTACCCGTCTCGATGCTGCCGTGCCGCTTCTGCCTGTCTTCTTCCTCTCTTTCCATCCCAAGGGGTTTCCCCCACCGCTTCCCAGCAATACCTTATCGGACATAGGATCTGCCCCGTCCTTTTTGGTTTAGCTGTGCTGGCATGGCAGGCAGGTGAGCTGGGGGTGCTGGCAACGCTCTTGCTGGACGTTGCTGGTGGGACTGGCAACGTGCAACGTGGAGGAGATGTCGGGGGCCGGCGAGGCCCCGGGTTTCTCACCTTTTCCTTTTCCATGGCACAGCTGGATGGGGTCAACCGATCCCCCACCGGGGACATCCAGAGGCCAGAGCGTGGCCGAGAGCCACTGACAGTGCCTGTCTGCTTTTTCCTCCCTAGAAACTGTCCATCTCCGCCCAGGGACGCTGCTGCACCTGAGAGGCTTGAAGCTCTGAAATACCAGCGGATAAAGAAGCCCAAAAAGTCATCCAAGGGCTCCTCGAAATCCAGAAAACAATCCAGTGAGTGCGAGGGCGCCGCGGTCCCCATCAGCATCCCCTCTGTGCTCCCATGGGCAAAGCCCAGGCAGGTCCCTGCCGGCTCCAAACCCATTTCTGGGTGACGCCCTCACACCCTATCCCTAAAGGGATGGCTCCCATGCTCACCCTGTCCCTCCACTGCTCCTCCCCACCTCCAAATCGAGTTCCCCTTCCATGCGTCTCCGATCTGGTTTGGATTCTGAGTGTGAATTTTCCATGCTGCCCTTTTCCTAAAGTGATTAGATTCAGGGCCAGGCTTGTTGTAACCTCTTTTATAGCATGCGAAGCACTCTGCTTGCTGCTGGTGCTGCCTCTGGTCCCACTAGGGTGTCAGGCACTGGAACAGGCTTCCAGGGAAGTGGTGGAATCACCATCCCTGGAAGCGTTCACTAATCATGTAGACAAGGCCCTATGGGTTAGTGATGCAGTGCTGGGGAACGGTTGGTCTTGATGATCTTAAGGGTCTTTTCCAACCCAGTTGATTCCATGCTTCTATGATTTCATGATTCTCTTCCCCTGCAGACGGCTCTGCCTCCCAGGTTCAGCACCTTCCCAGCTCTCAGGTACTGTGGCCTGACGAAGCTGTCTGCCTCCGCAAGAAGAAGAGACACCCTCGTCAGGACCCCTTCGCCCGCCTCTCGGCGCTGAAGGACGACCTCTGCCACCGGCAGCTCCCTGAAGACCAGACAGCCATCCTCAACAGCGTGGACCACGATGACACCAGTGGCCACGCGACCCTGCTTTAGCCGAGCGCCGGCCCCGCGTAGTTAAACAGGACGGGGTGGAGGGAGCCAACATCGCGCCGCCGGGGGATGGAGGTGATGGGGGACATGATGGGGGACCCCACTATGCTGGTGGCTTGTGGTGTGGATGAGCTGGAGGCACTTTGGGGCAGGTTGGGGGGGTGGAGAGGATGCCTGGGATCTGCTTCTCCCCCACTGCTCCGGATAGCTTTGGTGGGGTGGGAAGGGGGAGGCGTTGCACTTCGGTTTCAGGAAAGATCTTTAGGCTTCAAAGGCATCCATGGAACTTTTGACATTGCTTCCATAGTGTGAGGTTAGGGAGGAAGTGTGGGATTGAGCAGCTCGATCGCTGGAAGAAATTAAATAGCACAAGGTGCAATTAGTTGACAAGAAGCCAAGAACCCAGCCGGGAACTGGTAATCCCATGAATCTGATTATGCTAAAACCATGACCAAATAATCCCAGGAAAGCTGGAATTGTGAAAATCGCCCTGCCTCCCCCTTCCCAGCCTCTTTTTGTGTGAAGATAACAGCAACAAAACCATCCGTGACATCTTTCCTTACCTATCTCTGAAAGGGAAAACCAGAAAGACCCTGAGCCTTTGAACTGGTCTGAGACAGAATCCCAGACTGGTTTGGTTTGGAAAGGACCTTAAAGCTTATCCCGTTCCAACCCCCTACCATGGGCAGGGACGCGTTCCTCTAGAGCAGGTTGCTCCAAGCCTTGTCCAGCCTGGCCTTGGACACTTCCAGGAATGGAGCAGCCACAGGTTCCTTTGGCAGCCTGTTCCAGATGTGAGGAATCACCATTTCTCTGTGTGTCTGAACGTATGGGACTGCTGTCAACCAAGGGTCTTTGCCCCCCAAGTCTGGTGTCCCTCAGCTTTGACGAGGGTGGTTTTGATTTATTCTTCCGAACACTTTGTGTTATCACTGGTGCACTCAGTGCCATGTACTAATGTCTGTAATCCTGACTCACAACTGCCAAACGGGGGGACGCAGGTATGCAGACCAAGGGGGTTTGGCCACGGGGTCCCAAAAGCCTCCATCAGCAGATGCTGAACCCAGTGCAAGCAGCTGGAAAACCCCCAGCTCTGCAGGTGGAGATGGATGATGGCTCCTTGGAGCATCTGTGCAAAGCTAAGCTCGGCCCTTCGTGTCGGCTTAAAACACATTGCTGCTGGTTTTGCTCTTTTCCCACTTCTTTCTCCTGCTCCAGCCTGGCCGTGGAGGCTGTGAGCCCCCACCAGGGTTGTGTCCCTCCCTTTGCTCCATCCGAGGAGACCTGCTGTTCCCCTCTTGGTAATGCTGTTGTATCTCTTCACCAGAATGTACTTCACCACACGTAGGGTAGGTTTGGTGGCTGGTGGTTTTCTGGATTGCATAGGCCTTTTGTTTTCCCGTTAGCAGGAAAGGTGTAGCCTGACTCCGAGACCAACCAGGCTCCTTTTCCTGCTCTGCCTCCACTCTCTGACTGCGTGGCCTTGGGCAAGTCACTCAACCTTTCTGTGCCTCAGTTCTCCCATCTGTAAAATGGGGATAAGTCATATTTGAGCACTTTGAACAAGCACTTTGGTCACCTACAGACTGCAAGTGCTGCCTAGATGCTGAGTGCTAGTACCAAGCGATCCCTACCTTTAAGAGGTTTAGAGGTTTTGGGGGTTTTGAAGTGGTAAAATCAGCCACTGCATCCAGATTTGCACACTTCTTCCTCTGAGTGCTAAACCCTCCAGCCTGCCTGGGAATAAACCGCCGAGTGTTTCATGTGGATATTCTTGCTTCCAGCGGATTTGGGCTGTCTAGAAGAAGCATCAGGAGAATCCAAGAGCCTTTAGGCATGTTTTTTGCCCCAGGCTCTCCATTTGCATCCGAAACTTTTGTTTATTCCCAGGTAGAATTGCCAAGAGATTCTCCACAATCTCGCCTTTAATTCTGCTTTGCCTTGGTTATTGCTCTTGCTGCTGGTTGAACCTCCAAGGGCTTAGATGTTTGGACAAAGACGTGAGCTCTCAGCTGGGCTGCAGCACTCCAACCACGCCACACTCCCTGGGAGATTTTAGGTTGGAGTGATTGATCCTCCTGCCTAGAAATACCTGGGTTTGGAGGTTGTGCTTCCTCTTCCAGCAGGACACTCGGCTACCTGCGACCCCAAAAAGCAGAGCGCTGTTGTCTTTTCCAGTCTCAAAGCCCTCACTTAGGTTTGAACCACTTGACAATGAATCCTCTAACTCGATAACATGATATCTCGGAGCTTTAACATCGTGTAGGTGGTCTTCAAACCGTGAGCAGGTTTGTCTTGGGAAGGAGGGAGGGTGTTGTAGGAATGCCCCTCTCCTTCCAGCCTCCACCAGGGCTTTCTATTGGGTACGTGATGTTAAGAACCTCAACTATCAGAGTTGAGAATTCAACCTCGCTAATGGTATGACTGCAAATTCCTTTGCTTTGAGTGTGTTTTTAGGGGGTTTTCCCTAGAATCCGCTTGGATCTGAATTGATTTAATGCCATTCACCCGCTTGGCAGCGGGAACACTCTGCCTGGGTAACTTCAGCTCGCCGGCAACGTCAGTGGGCTGCTTCTGATGGACAGGTGACAATGGGGGCTGGGGGGAGGCTTCGTGCTGACTTGCTCTTCCTTTTGTTCTTGTTGCCTCAACCTCTCTAACAGAAGGTTGGGGTTTTTTTATCCTTTGAGTGCTTTCCAAGCTGTTTATGATGCCTGTTCCTATGGGCAAGGTGATGTCTTCAGGCTCTTGAGGTCGCTACCTTGGGACTGTGCCCCTGTCCTGTCTTAAGGAGCTCTAGAGGCTTTGGAAGGTTGATGGAGCGAGCCGGCTTGCTGGGTCAGTCTTTTTGAGAGTTGTTTTCCTTTTGCAGGTGTTTTGAGCCACTGGGCCCCCTGCTTTTCATGGTCTTCGACCTTTAGAGGCTGGAGCTGCAGCCCTCTCTCTTTCAGCCATGCTGCTGGAGTGGGAAATCCCGCCCGGGCGCCTCATGGAAGCGGCTCTTCCCTAAAAACCATCCTTAACTCCTTTCCCTGCTAGACCGAGCTACCTTCCGATAGACTCGGGCTGTGCTTTGGCAGACGGGCTCACCTCTTGCTTTGGCAACCTCCTGGCTTCTCCCAGCCCTCTGGTTTCCCTCCAGGGGGTCGCTCCTCTCTCCTCCCGTGGACCTGGGACATCGAAGCTGTGTCAGACGATGCCAAACGCTTCCCCCATTTCATCCCTGTTTGAACTCTGTTTCGCTTTGGTGGTTTGCAAACACAGCTGCTGCTGCTGCTGCTTCATCTCCTTCCTTTCATTTTTCTCCTTCATGCTGCAAAATATATCATGTTTTTTATCTCCCTGGGCCCAACTCTCTTATTTGCTAAGCTTGTCTGAGGTAGACGGCTCTTCCTTTAGCAGTAAGCACACGGTTCCTCCTTGCACGTTCTGAACTTGATGCATTTCATTAGGTCCTTTGTCAAATCCTGGGCCAAAAGTGAAGAGATGCCTCTGAATCACAGGAATATTTGGCCCTGGGCTCCACCAAGGCATCACTGCAGTGGGCACCAACCTGGCTTTAGGTGGTTCTTGCTGTGAGGTGGCCATGGTGGGGATGCTCCGGTGCTGTTCCCCACCACCATCGGCGTGCAGGATTTGGCTGCCAGGTCACACTGAGAGGTAGGTACGGGAATGTCGCGGAGATCCCTCGGAAGAGGGGGTAGTTATGGGATGCTGTTCCTCACACCCCCTCCATCAATCCCATGCTGTCCCATTGCTTTTCCGGCTGCTGAGCAATCAGCCGTGGATTTTTAAGTCGAATTTGCCATGCAAACCCATGGTGGTCTTGGTTTTGCAACGTTGGCGTGAAGGGAAATGCATGTTGGTGTAAATGGGAGAGAGAGGACGTTTAGGGCCCGCTTATGGAACCCTGTTTCTGTGCCTGCCATTAACTGCCTCCACAGGAGTGATGGGGTTGTAGGATGGAAGGTCTCAGGGTCTCTTCCAAGCTCTACCATGGGCCTGGGATGGAGACATTGACAGGAGGCATGGTTTGTGGCCTCACTGGGTCCATGTGTAGGTGCTCCCTGAGCAGAGTGGTCCCCATGAGCTCAGGTGATGGTTTTCCCAGGGTAGGTTGCTCACTGCTGCTGCTGTACGTTGGTCACATGCGATTTGGAGGCTGGGTTTGGTCGCTGATGGGCTCCAGGTTGCTGATCTGGTGGTGTCTCCTCAGTGCCACCCTTTGGAGGTTCAGCCCTTCCTTTGGAGGTGATGGTGTTTGGATATATATCTGTATAGGGTATATAAAGGGAATGTCAGCTTTGCTGGACCTACCTCCAGGGGTGGAGGTGTGCTCCCACAGCAGGTGTAGTCCTGCAGGGCTTAGTGATGGCATCTGGCCATGACACATGCATTTGAGGTACGCTTGTCCCTTGCAGCCTGTCTTTGGCAGTGATGCAGATTTGGGAGTTCTTCGGAGTTCTGGGTTGGTTTCAGCTGTGGTTCTTGGTTTGGGGTGTTCTTCAGCGAGGGTGGACCAGCTGCTGGCTGCCTTCAGGCATTTCTACGTGTTCCATGTGGCGGAGTCGATGCTTTTTGTGGCAGGAAATCTTTCCAAGGAACTGGAGTCAAACACACTGTATATATGAGCTATAAATACATAGAGAAGCGTAGGACAAAGGTAGATGTATGCAGAAGTCCAGTAGATTTGCATGTTGGGGGTATGTTTGTCTTTAGGGGAGAGTGTTTAGAGCCGTGCTGGATGGGGGGGATTGGGATGGGCAAAGCTGGGTGGAGGAGTTGGGAAGCAACAGGATTTGGGAATGGACCAGGCACTGCAGTGCTGCTGCGCACAACCAAATCCTGCTTTTGATATTCATTACTCCTCTCCCTGATTGTTTTTGGTGCTTTATTCATTGTATGTGTCTCACCCCAGGCCGTGACATTGAGAATCAGGAGGGCCAGGTCCTCCCCTCTGCGTGTGCATGACACGGGAAAGGGACATCACGTTGGTGCAGTCGCTTAAAGCAGAGGCAGCACCATGCAGGAGCCCTTCCCTTAAGTCCCTCTAGATGCTGCTCTCCGGTTACTGATGCAGAAGCATCTGTTCTTCCCAGAAAAAGCATGAGTCAGAAGGGATGAGAAGGGATAGGGCTAAATTTGTCACTTGGGATGAGGAACGTGGTGCCAGGCGGGCCCAGCAGTGGCTCCTCGCTGGCACAAGATGTTCTTATCGGTGGCTTTTCTTTTCCTGTTTGCTTTTTTAAACCTCATTAGCAGGACTGTTAATATCTGTTCTGTAATGAGAGCAGAGCCTGTACTGGCACCGTGGGGCTGGCTGAATTCAGGCTGGATGCTCTGCAGGAGCCCATCCCCGTGCTGTCTGGGCTGTGAAAGACAATGAGATGCTTGCTCCTATTACCCCTCTTCACCTTGGTTGTCTTTTTGGCTGACTGTCTTTACTCCTCCCTGCCTGTGTTGGCTGGGAAGTGCAGTTTGCCCCTCTTAGAGGTGAGGGCTGGAATCTGCCTGAGCCGGAGGCTGCAGGAGCAGGGGTGTCACCTCCAAGCTGGCAGCAAAAGAGGAAACTTGATGTTAAACTCCATTCCCATCAGTGATGTGGAGCTGCTGCTTCCTGGGAAAGGGCTGGAGGTGGGAGCCTGCTCCCCTTCCCAGGCAACTGGTATGAGTGGGGGCTCCCAGTGCCGTGTTTCCCTGTTTTTCCCTATTTATATGTGCTTTGACTGGGCAGGTTTCTGCTAAGCTGGCAGTTCCTCATCACTTGTGTTGGCAGTGGGCATCTTGCTGGGTGACCTCGGGCCGTGTGTCAGCGAGCATCCCCCAGTCCCAGGGCTGCATCCCCTATCCCAAGGCTCTGGCTGCCTTTTGATCCATGCATGGATGGATAAAGGACCATACTGGGGAGGGGCTGGGCAGGAGAAACAGGCAGCAGACAGGCTGGTCCAGGCTGTAGGGGGGTTGGACATGGAAAGCTGTAGTGGTAGTTAAGGATTTATACTGGTTGGAATGGGGTGGGACACGTGCTATGGAGGAGACTTTGCCCACATTTTTGCTTTACCATCAAAAATACCAATTTCTCTCCTAAGGGAGGCTTTTATTCTTGTTCTCCTGAGGTTCCAGGGGACCAAGAGGGCTGCAAAGAGGGTGCCCATCTTGTCAGGATAAGGCATTCCTGTGGTCTGGAAGCTCCTCTGATTTCCATCCCTTCCCCTCAGCACTTCTATTATGAAACAAAAGAACTACTTTCCAACTGAGCCCCAGTATCTCTGTCTAAAGAAACGATATTGGTGTCTGGAACCTGCGTTGTATATACAAACCTGAAACAAATATATAGTTGCTTTCTATTTTAGAAGGGGGGGGGAAGAGGAACTATTTAAGTGAATTCCTTAGACATAGGTGTCAGAAACCTCTGTGCAGCAGGAGATAGGCTGGCAGAGGTGGGGAGAGTGGGAACAGCGGGAGCAGAGCGAGTAGTTTGCCATCCTCTTGCGCTTTGGCTTCTCTGCTTCTCCATCCACCTATAAATAGACAAAAAGATATATATACAAATCTATCTATATATATATATAAATTCTATATATCTAAGTCACATAGCTGTTTTATTTTTGTATCCATGCCTAGTGCTGTTTGAGCAATACGGTGGCCAAGGAGAGGAGGGTTGGGTAAGGCTGGGGGGCTCAGAGGGCTCCGCTGGCTCCGGCTGCCGTCCCAGCATCGCTGCTGTTTGCTGTTTCAATCGGGAAAAACATGGAAAAGGGAGGGAAAAGGGAAGAATCCCTAGGACGAGGAGAGCCTGGGCACCCCATTTGCTGCCAGCTTGCCAGTAAGGAGGTGGTTTTCCCACGGAGCGCTGTGTCTTGTTTGGATTTTATTGCTTTTCCAGATGAATTTCAGCTCCAGGGGTGCTGTTTTCAACGGGAAGGATGAGGCCCGTGAGGTGGCACAGGACAGGGGGACACGCTGTGGGGACAGGCTCCCCACGCTGCTACCTTGCTGGGTGCCATTGGGCACCCATCCTCGCCGCCGTGGTGTTAACCCTTATGGATCCCATGGTTTATGGATCTGCCTGGGTGGCCGTGGTGAGGTCCCCATAGGTCCCCATGCCCGGCTGGAGCGCAGGGCACCTTCTCTGTTGTAGGCACGTCAATACCTCTATAACAAACAAAAGATCTCCAAGCATCAGGGTTTTACTGGTGCTGTGCAGGCTGCTGGTACCCGGGGCGGGATGCGAAGCTCCATTCCCAGTGTGTGGAATGGCATGCAGCCCCGGCTCAGTGGGCAGCAGCACCATGGAGAAGGTGCTGGGGTGCTCAGGGCCTTTCCTGCAAAGCAGTATGGACCCGCCATCCCCTTCCCCTGTGTGGTGAGGGGAGGAAGAGCCAGTTTTGGGACTGAGCGATGCCAAGGAGTGGCAAACCATCCCCTCTGCCTCCTTGAGGGCAGGATTTGGGGATTGCCTTTGGGCAGCGGTGAGCTTCTGCTCCCCTCCAGCTTGGTCCCGTGGTCCTTAGCACTATGGGGGGGACCCAGATGCTGGTTTTGGGGCTCAGATGTCTCTGCATGGAGACAGAGGATGGTGGGGCAGACCCTGGATGCTTCATGCCTCTGGGACCAGGCAGAGGACCCTCACTGTTGTCATGGGCTGAGGCACGAATGTAATGCCCAGGAGCTGGTCCCCTCATGTCCTCCGTAGGTGTCACCTGTATTTTCCATGATATTTCTGTCTTCTTTGTCGGGATGGGGATGGGGAGGGTTGGGAGGGGGGGGTTGGGATGTTTCTAATATCAAGCCAAGAGTTGTTCAGCACCAATTCTTGATATCGAAGCAAAAGCATGTTTGATGGGACTAACTTCCATTTATTAGAGGTAAATACATAAGTGAGTATTTTCTATGTTAAAACAAGGCAAAGGACGGGAGGAGGAAGAGGAGGAATGAGATTTCTCACTGGTTCGAGGGGCTGCGTCGCCTCCAAGCAGTGGGGCTTTGGGGTAGTGCTGGGGTGGGTTGGGGTGGGGGGTGGGCAGCTTTCTCCTTTCCCTATTTCCCCTGGAATCACTTACAGAAAAAAAACAGGAAAAAAGAAGAAGGAAACACAAAACTCAGATGTTTACAAAGCACATTTGCCACCGTTAACCCTCTGGATGCCGAACAGACACTTCAAGAGCTGCTCCTCCCCACGTGCCGTGGGATGGAGGGGTGGCCGCGCCAACGCCATCGTCCTGCTTCCCTTGGGATCATTTACTCTGATCGTATCTTTTCCTTTGGTACACTTAACCCTGCTTCCTCCATCCATCTGCTGGCAGGAGCTTGCTTTTGGGGGGGGGGGGGGGCGTTTGCTTCCGGCCCCCTTTCCAGGCTCTTCCTGCTCGGCTTTGGGAGCAGTGGGAAGAGCGCTGTGGGAAAGCGCCTGTCTCCACTTGGGGAGGTTTTGGCTTGGTGGGAGGTGCTGGACCTGCTTCCTGCCCTCCCAGATGCACTTTAAGGCCAAACTCCTCCTTTTTCTTATCTATGGGGCTGGTAGAGAGCTGGCAGAGGATGCTCCTGTGGTCCTGGGGGGCTGCAGGACCTTCCCTAGGCTGTGCAGGCTCTGGTTCCTTTGCCTTTTCTGCTTGGAAAAGCCCCATAGAAATAGAAATCCTTCTGGACACATCTAGGTTGCCCTAAGTTACTCGAGCCATCCTTTTGGGCATTCAGAGATTGCACGTGTGCAATCCCTGGATCCTGGGGGAGCATCTCCAGCTCTCCTGGGGGAGCGTCCCTGGATCTCCAGGGGAGCATCTTCACCTCTCCCAGGGGAGCATCCTTAGCTCCCCTGGGAAGCATCTCCAGCTCTCCAAGGAGAGCACCCTTGGATCTCCTGGGGAGCGTCCTTGGAGCTCCAGGGGAGCATCTCCAGCTTTCCAAGGGGAGCATCCCTGGGTCCCATGGGGAGCATCCTTGGAGCTCCAGGGGAGCATCTCCAGCTTTCCAAGGGGAGCATCTCCACCTCTCCCAGAGGTGCATCCCTGGCTCTCCTGGAGAGCCCAGACTTTTTACTCCCCTTTGCTAGGTTTGTAGAGTCTCTGAACCCTCATAGACCTCCCTTAGGTAGCTCTTGATTTCATTCCCTCCTAACTCCATAGTGTTTTCCCTAAGGCAGGATTTTCTTCCGGACCCACAAGGTCTCTGGTTGCTTGCAACATCTTTTCCCTCTTCTTTAGGAAGAACTTCTTGCCTGTGGATAGAAAGACTAAGATCATCCAACCTCATTTCCATTTCTTGAATGTCCAGTATTCCGATCTATAACACACATTAGGGTGCTCTTTGGTGCTGTTTCAATGGGAACCAGTGGAACTGCCTTTTTTCCCCCCATAACAATAAAGGAATCTTTAGGACCGCTGGTTCCATCCCTTTTGTCGCCGTGACTTCTCTTTCCTCTTTCTTAGTTCTTTTGGGGGGGTTCTTTTGGGTTTTTACTAAACAATGAGTAGCTCTCAGCTGCTGGAGCTTTGTGGTGTTGATTCTACTGCCTTGTGCACTGCGACCTGCTGCCTGCATGGGCAGGATGGATGCTGCGAGCCGGGTGGGCTGTATCACCCCTTGGGATACCAGAGGATCCCAGGGAGACTCCATGGAGGAGTTGGGGTCGAGTCGCTTCGGTTTGCAATTGCACACAGCAAAAAGAGCATTGGAGGGGAGCCCGGATGGCAACTAGGGGGTTAATTGTTGAACTTTCAGGTATGTTCCTCAAGAGAAAAATAATAATAATAATTAATAATAATAAAAAGAATAATAAAATAGAGAAACAAACCACTATTTTTTCAGTCAGCTTTTTTTTTCTGTAAAGGATTTACAAAGAAATCTGACATGATGGTGCTGTACCAAAGCCTTATATGAAACTTATTCCGTGCTCTATATAATCTCTCTGTATCTGTAATTGTTGCTCTCGGCCTCTGTGCTCACAAAGGCCACTAAAATGCTAGCAGGAGGGACCGACGGCGGCAGCGCGCTCGGCATTCCCGGGAATACCCGGCTTCCTACCCGGAGCTGGGCTGGGACCGCAGGGAGGGGAAGCCAAATTGCAGCATCACTCCCCAGGTACGTGATGAGGGGCACAAGTGGGGGTCCCTCACCCCAAACTCTCTTTCCCACTGGGTGCTAAGCCTGCCCTGGGCAGGTAACTGAGACCTCGCTGGGAGCACTGATGGCTCCTCCTGGGCAACCTCCGAGCTCATCTCCAAGGGGATAACAACCCATCGAGACCCCTTGCCATGGGGGTTTTGCATCTTCCAGCTCAGCCCAACCTAAGCAGGGCTTGGCCAAGGTTGATCTCTCCTTGCTCTCGCCCTGCGAGCCCTATCCCTGCCCTTCCCCATCTTCCCTTGGGGATGGACGGGGAGCTGGGGCTGCTTTGATAGCTCTAAGCAATAATCCCACTCTGCCAAGAAAGTTGGGTCCCTTTGGCTCTTGGACTGTTGTCAGTTAATGAGTAAAGGCTCAAAGCCAACACCAATTGGATGACATGAGTTTGAAGCCCTGCCTTACTGGGAATACTGGTCCCTCGGTCTCTGCCTGTTGGGATTTTAAGGCCTCCTGAGCACTTGATTTTCTCGCCGGTCCCATTGCATGTTCCTCGACTGACTTTTTATGTTGGTTTTCTTTCAATGTCCCCACGATGAGAAGTTCTGGCAGTGTTGCAATGTTACGTACAAGTAGCCATGCTGTAGGAGAATGATGGGTTTTGGAATCGATTAACTTGCTCCTCATGTAACATTACCCTGCTTCAGAAATGTTTTGTATTTTGATATAAATAAACATTTGCTAAAAAAAGAGGCTCTTTTGCTGTCGTTGGCTTGGATTTGCCTGTGGAGATGGTTGTGGAGAGATGCTGCTTCCTTGGGATGCGGGAAGGATGCTGGGTTTCTGTTTGCCCTGAGCATCCCATGAAGTGCAATAGGGGGTGTGTGTGATGGTGTCACTCTAAGGTTACAGTGGGGTTGGGGGGTGTTTAGGGATGAAGTTGTTGAGATATTCTGGTGCTTGTGTAGCTGCAGGAGCTTATTAAGGGTGTGGGGGTCCTGGGATGAGGGATGCTATTGGGTACTCCCGGGGGTGATTGCAGGGGGATGGGGATGTAGCTCCCACCCCAGGGGGAAGCACATTGCCTTCTGCAGGTAGGTCTGGCTGGAGGCAGTTACTGCCTGGCATTGAATTCCTGACTGGAATTAACACTCTACCTCTGACACCACCATTCCTGGCTGTTTCCTGTTGAAACCACCACTTCAGTCACTCCAGAAGGTATGGTCTTTCACTTAACGTGCACTCGGGGGCTCTTTCTGAGCCAGGCTGTGTTTGGGAGGGAGTAGCTCTAAGCCAAGCACCTAGGCAGGCTCTGAGGGGTCCCTGTCCTTCTCCCCCCAAACTCTGTCCACCCCGTCCCTGCAGCTGATGGAGCAAGCAGTGGGCATCTCCAGTGCTGTGCAGCCCAGCTTGCCCTGCTCTGCTCTCCCACACAGCCCCTGCCTGTTGCTGCTCCTATTCCCCCTCCCCTGCACCTCTCCAGCCCCTGCGCATCCCCATTCCCTGCGCATCCTCATCCCCTGCTCATCCCCATCCCCTGCTAACCCTCATTCTCTGGGCATCCCATTACCTGTGCACCTCCACCCCTTGCACATCCCCATCCCTGCGCATCCCTTTGCTCCTAGCCCCAGCTTGATGCCAGATCATGACCTGGCTCTGGGTTGTACAGGTTTGGGTGTGCAGCAATGGGGGGGTAGCAGCCCATCAGGCCAAAATCCACCTGATTCCAAGCCATGAAGCTCTTGAGGCCACCCCGTGCCTGGGAAGCATGACACAAGTCCATGTGCAGCCTGCTGTCAAGGTGATCCCCCTTGCTTTGTTATCAGCTTTACCATCCAATATTCCCCTTCTGCTTTGTCTTTGCTTTACATTCATCAATATTACCAGCTGATCCTCCAGTCCCCCTCAGTGGGTTTATTAATATTGCCCTCTGATCTGCAGGAAGCAGCTGTGCTTTATATTCCAGCACCATCCCCAGTTCCTTCAAGCCCCAACACCATGTGTAATTAGATTTTCCTCCTTGGCTCAAGCAAACACAAATTGAGCTCCTGGAATCACCCCCCTGCACTGGAGCTGGTGTCTGGTTGAGGTGGACAACTTCCTCCATCGCTTTAATAGCTGGGACTGGTGCGCATCTTTGGGGCTTGCTCATGGGAGATTGTTATTTGTCGTTCCCTGTAGGTGGCATCGAACCTGGCAGGGGAAAAGGTTTGTCCATGGGGTTCAATGTGGACTGCTGCTGATGAGCAAGCAGCACAGGGGCCTTGGACCACAAATCAGAAGCTTTGCTCAGGGCAGATGCTGCTCCTGCCACGTCTCATCCTCTGTGAGGTGGATACAGGATGGAGTTAACTCGAGGGATGGATGCTCACATGGATGCTCACGTGCAGAACAGAAACCCCTCCTGGGGCTGGATCTGCCCCTTCCTTTCCCAACTATGATTCCATGGGGAAAGAGGAGGCAAAGACCTTTTCTAACCCCCACTCCCCCAGGTGGCAGCTTGGAGCCCTTCTCCCTGTACTGCTGGGTGCAGGATCTGGTCTCTGGGGCTTTACTGGTTTTCCTCTACCAGCCGCTGCCTAAGGACTGTGTTTGCCAGAGTCAATAGAATAGAAATTAAGTTATTTATGTGGGAAAAGCAGCAACTCCTATGGTGTTATCCTAGGAAACACAGATGTCGGGAGGAAGGAGGGACAAGGAAAGGCTGTTGGCAGGCCCTGGGATGAGGAGAAGCTCAGCTGGGGCTGAGTGAAGAGGGTACCAACCGCAGCATCCTCAATGGGGCCGCTGCCAGCCAGCTCCTTGGCTTCCACACACTGCGTGAAACAAGTCCTTGATGGTTCTGTGATGCCTCATAAAGTATTTTTCCAGCTGAGAAGCTGCTGGTTTGTATTCACATCCATCCATAACAACGGATGGGATTTACTCCTGGGTGAGCAGAGCTGCACCATGGCTCCATGCAGAGGACCCGAACCCCTTTTCTCTCCCCTAAACTCTCCTCTCCGGGCAGTCCAGTCTTGCTGTTTGCAAAGCAAAACAAGCTGCACATTAACTTTACATTGACTTTCTCTTAGCAAAGCCCTGGGAGGTTGCTCCAAGGTGTGCAGTCTATTCTTTGGGGGGTTTATAAGCTTTTAGTAGCTTAAAACACAACTAAGTTTGCCCTAATCTCTCATAAGAGATAGGTCTTAGCCCGGTGTTCCTTTGCTGCTGTGTTCGTCTGAAGGATCGTAAGAAAATGGGCCTCAAATCTCCCTTTGTAAAATCCCAGCTCAAACCCATCCATGGTGTTTGCAGGGAGAAAAACACTGGGAAAATCTATTTCTCTAAGCTTTGCTCCTTTGCTTTGTAAGAGCTTATCCAAGACAGGCTGGGGCTTCTTCCCAGAGACATCCATGGAAATGGCTTGTGTGAGGTGGAGATGAAGATGTGGAAGTGAGTGATGGAGGAACAGGAGAGATCTGTGCTCAGTCATGGGGGCTGCCAGGATTATAATCCCCAGGGAGCAATTCTGATGGGCACTTGTGGACTCCAGACCTCAGCTGTCACTCTGGTGGGTCCTTGAATGCTTCTCATCCCAGAAAGTGGATTTCTACATCCTAAGTGGGAATAAGCATCCTTCCAAATGTCAGGGGGAGCGCTGTCTCCTGCAACACCCCCAGAACAATCCATAGGAGATGCCATTGAGGTCAGTGTGGCAGGACCAGCACCATTTGCATGTTACTGGTGAGTTTATGCATGACCAAGGACCGGCTGCGACATGCAAGCACTGAAAAGTGTATTTGTCTTTGTGTCTTATTGATTTATTTCCTCTCTCCTGTGTTTCAAGCTCCAGCAGCTGTAGCAAGGAAGGGAAAACAGACCAAGATGCTGCTGCAGTCGGGTCATGTCCCCATCGGAGCCAAGGGTCCCTTTGGGTTTGTCCCCTTGCAGGATGAAACCACCAAGCTGAGCGCTGAGAGCATCTTCAGAGGCTCGGTTTGGTGCAGCAGGAGCCTGGGAATGGTTCAAAGAGAGGGGTTTGTCATGGTTGGTGACAGCAAAGATGCTCATGAGGGTTGATTTGGATGGAGGGGGTGTGAGCAAGGTGGTGACTGGTGGTTCTTTGTATGTGTATGAGCAATGCAGCCCTGAGATGCAGAAGAATCATTGCAGCCGGGTTGGGAAGCTGGAGTTGTCCCTGTTTCCAGTCTCATTGCACCATGCTTGGCCCAAGGGGACATGCTGGGCATGGCTGTGCTGATGCAGGGGAACCAAACCCTGCTCCCACGCAGCCAGAGGGGTCCCGTTTCCCATTTTCCCAGTAGTTTGCTCTGAGAACCATGGGTGGCATCATCCTAAATGGGAGCCAGGCCGGGAGGACATGAGTGTATTTGTCCTCATCCAGGTAGAAGCACAGCCATCTGTTATGGTGTTTTCTCCCTTGTATCTGTGTCCATCCATCTACCCTTTCCACTCATTAACTCCGCCATCTGCTCCTTCATTCATCTGCTATCCCCAGCAGTACATTATCCCTGCCTTCCCCCTCCATCCATGCATGGAAGTACCTTTGGGTTTCTTCCTCATCCCGGAACCCCAAGACCATGTTTTGAGCTTGAAATTCAGGAGGAAATCTCCCAAGTCCCTGGGAGCTTTATTTTACCTCTTGTGATGGCTCTGGAATGCTCAGGGACATGGGAAGGGATTGGGAGCTGCTCCATCTGCAGGTGGATGGGTTGTGGGTACCACTCACATCCACACTCCACCTGCTCCCTCCTGCATCCATGGAACTGTCCCCATCCCTCCCAGCTCTGCCCTTTTCCCCAAGGCAGGAAAGGTTAAGCCGAGATCACCCAGCCCAGATTCCTGCTCCCTGGGGCTAATTATGGAACAACATTAGATAAAAGTCAACATATGTTGCAAAAGGCACTATGTATCACTGCCTGACAGCTCCTAACAATGTGCTCATGTAACAGCTGTCAGCCTGCAATGCTTGGAAATGAGTAATATGGTGATTTATGGATATCAGGCCTGCCCTTAACACTCACCAGCAACAACACCCGAAGCCCTAATGCTGTGACATGAGACGGGCTTGGCTCAGTCTCCTGCTTTCTCCAGTGATGTTTCACTTCCAGATGTGTCTGCATGGATGCTCCCTGTGCAGAGCTATTGCTTCTTCTGCCGCCTGCTACCAGCAGCAGGAAGAGCCAGTTCCTCTCCACAGGCTCAGATAGGTCTGAACTTCATTACTGTGCTAACTATAAGATGTTGTCTGAAATACAATCAAGAAATACACACCAAAGCCCTGCTTTCCCCTATTCCCTCCCTGATCAGGGCTCTGGATGCTCAGAACTTTGATTAAACCAAGCTTTGTGTCATTTTGGAGCCCTGGGGTCAGAAGGGATATTTTGTTCACCTATGAAACCCTTGAACCACATCTCTTCCTACCCTGTGGTCCCAAAGGCTCTGTATTTTGGGGTAACATAGAGCGGGAAGTGTGGTGAACCAATGCAGGTATGCAAGTCTCCTCGCAGCCTGCACCCGCTGCTCCCCTCTAGCTCTTGGGGTGACACTTTGCTTCTCCGCTATCCCAAACCAGGACTTGGGAGAGCCCAAATCTCCACTGAAGCAATAGGTGGAGACCCAACCCAGATGCTGGCAGGGGCCTATTGGCTAATCAGAGGGTTCTCACCCTCGCACACTCACCAGCTGCTTTTGGGAATGGGGGAAGCTCCTCTTCACCTTTCTTGGGCACACTTGGAGGGATGCCCTTTGGCATGGTTATGTGCAGGGGGTCCTGTTCCTTGCTGCTGCAGTGCTTTTGGCTCTGTTTGGGCAAAAATCCAACTTTTGGGAGGTGTTTCTTCGCTGGGCAGAGCTTGGCTCAGGTAGGATTGCTGGGGAGGCAGGGGGGATGTGGCGAGTTGTGCTGGAGAGGCTGATGGTGTGAGAAAATAGCCCCAGACTCATGTTATTTAAAATGTATGTATATGTTCGCCTTTCCTCGTTGGTTTTAGCAAGCTTTAAGGCTCGCTTGAGTTGGGTGCTGGTGGCATTTACTGGTGGGAATGGGTGGTTTTAGTGAGATTTGCTTCCATGTGGGAAGGGGGCGTCAGGAGAGCCTCCGGGCTGCAACAGGCAACGTGACTGGGGGGGATTTAGGCTTTAGGCAGCCCTGCATGTGTGGAAGGCAGTGAATCCAAGATGAATTAGAGGTGGGGATGAGTTTTCAGCTCTTAATGTCAAGAAGACATCATTTTTTCCCTTTGCTTTGCCAGCTGGTGATTTCCAGCGGGATTTGCATCGCCCTCTTTAATTTATTCCAGCTCCCATGTTTTCTTGCATGTGCACACTGCTTCTCCAACCTGCGTGGCTGTTTTCATGGTTTCTGGGGGTAAATACGTCTTTTGGACAAGAGAAATGAGCTAAACCTGCTCTGACGCTTGGTGCTGGGCTCTCATAGCCTATAACTACACCAGGTTCCACATGCTGCAAGAGGAATGTGGGAACCCCACTAAAACTGCTCGTTTCATCAAGGTTTGAGGCTGTAATGAGGCTGGTAATGCAGCTGTATACAAAGTAATGAAGAAAATAAGATGATGTCCTGTGTTTTAATCTCCAAAACAACCATGGAAAAGGCCATTTATGGAGCTTCTGAGCGGGTTGGATTGAGCCTTCATGAAACCTCACCAAAGACTCTAAGGCTCTGCTGCGATGTGCTCTTTATAGGCTGGCATTTACCAGCCTAGCAACTCCTTTACTTTCGAAGTGAAACTATATTACATGTTTTCCAATGCATATTCATTATTTACCAACTTGTTTCCACTTGAATTTTTGCTGGTTTATAGGATTTTTCACGGGGATTCTTTTAATATGCAAATTTCATCGCAACTATTTCAGAGGTGGGCATTTTGGCTGCGTAATGATCTCGTTCTGTTGTGTTTAAGGCCAAATATAACTTTTAAATTCCCCAAACTATGGCTCTACTTTGAGTTTTCCCCTCCTGGGGTGTTTGTATTAATCACAGCTGTATGTGAGACCTGCATGCAGGCGCTGCTGTGCTTCCAGCCCTCAGCAAGCTGTAGTTGAGAGCTGATGGCTCCTCATAGGTGACGCCGATGGTTCTTTATAGGTGATGCTAAGAGGGCTTGTAGCTAGCTGGCATTATGCTCCAATATGAATTGGGATGAATAACGGGGTTGGGGACCAGGGAAGAAGTCGATGGGGATGACTTTAGAGCACATCTCCTCACCCTGCGTTAGCTTTGTTCTCTAGAGATTTAGCTCCTGAATTACTACAGCTGCTTCCAACCTGTGAAAACACTTGGAACAACGACAAAAGCCAGTTGAAGATGGGCTGAGCCATCCCCATTCCCACTCCCAGGATAAGAAAACAGCTCCAGGTTCCTTCATTTTGCCCCAAGGGCTAAATAAACCCCCATGAGTGTCTGCCTTGCCCCTTTTCGCTGCTGCTCTGATGGGGAAGGTGAGCTGGTGACCGCTGGAGGAGTAAGAAGCTCTCTGCAGTGAGGCATTCACAAACCAAGTGTGTGTTAATGGGCTTTATCAGGGCTGGACCAAAAGCCCTATGGCATTTGTAATGCAAATCGCCCAGCCATGCCTTAATCATAACCCCTGGGAGACAAGCAGGGTTAGAGATTTCTCCACAACAAAGGCAAACAATAGAGAAATAATAAGAAGAAAGACTTGGTTTGATGCGTTTCCGGCAGCCTGTTGCTTTGGTAGCTCTTAGGGCTTGAGCTGGGCTGCTTCTGCTGGGAAAGCATCCTCAACCCGGTGCTTCTGCACTAATACAGGGGTTAGTTTGAGGAGAGAAGCGGGGGTTTGGGTTGGCTCTTCCTGCAGAAAACCCAGCAGCAAAATGGGTTAGAAACAAGGGAAACCAATCGGCTCTTGTGGAATGTGATGGCAAAATGCGACCTAAAGGATGAAGGAGGTGAAGAAGCAAATGGGTTTTCTTTGCATTTTGATCATATTGTCGGTTTTACGGTCAAAGTAAGCTGAATGTGCGACAAGAGCCTTATTCAGCCCTGCCCTGAGGCTATGCAAGGAGAAAGGTGCTGGGAGAGCGCTGTGGGGCATGGGGAGCTGCTGCTGGGACCCTCTGGTGCCAGGCTGTGCTGCCCTTTTTGCCCCCAGGCTTGGGAATGATGCAGCCAGGATTTACCCCTACGGATCACACAGCTATTTACCCTGCCTTTTGCCTTCCTTTTGCTCCCTGCTTTCCCAAAACTAGTGCTAAAAACAAGGAAGAGGAGTGTGTGCCCATTCTCCATACTTGCGATGCCCTTCCTAAACCCAAACCCAGTGTCTGAAGTCACCACTAGAACTTTGCAGAACGCTTAACAAGGTTGCATTTAAGACTGTCCCTGTTTTAAAGACAGGGAAAAGGGGGAAAAGACACCACCAACAGTGCTCTAATCTTTACTTAGAGTTTATTAAACCTCTGTAGCTCTGCACTGCATCGTGAGGGGTGCTTGGACATGGGATGAAGCTGTTTTAGGAGCGTAATAAAGGACAAAGTCCTTTCTTTTCCCTGATGCCTTTAATGTATTTGCTACTTTTTGAGCTCCAGACACCAGAATCTTGCACCAATTTGCTTCATTTAGATGGGGGAATGGTTTGGGATGTCCCAGGACCCTTCCCTTAGTGTTGGGGGGAGTCTGTATTTCTGGCAGGGGTAGAGGTGATATCCCACCTGGGTTAGGAGGTGCAAGGAGAAGAATGCTCCTTGCAGAGGGAAATGAAATAGTAGGAAAGCTGCAGTGATCTGCAGCAGGATATGCTTTGGAGCACATACACCGCCCTGCTTAGAGCTTATGCAGCTCGTACTGCATCACTCTTCCACAAAGCACATTAATCTCGGCTTAATCGACATAGCGATAACAGCAATGAGCTACATCTATGTTCGTCACCTCCGAGCACCCATCCCACCCCTGCTTGGGCTGCAGCACGCTGAGTCGTCGCTCCTTACATAGCATGTGGGGTCTCGGCATCACAAGCCACGATTTGGCCAGAGGAGGGTGCTCTCGGCTTAGAATTACCCCAGCCTCTGCCTTGATTTGACTGCAGACACCTCGCAGCATCCTACAAGGTCCCGGTACAGAGGGGTCCTGCTGCCTTCCCTCCAGCCTGGGTGCTTTGGGTAACGGGGGATGTCAATCTCCTTGTACACCCCCCCCCCCCCCCCAGCATCCCCATCCCAGTGTGCGACTTAGGATGGGCATGGGATGAAGGTAAAGTGAAAGAAGGGAGCATCCCTATTCCAGTATGGAGCTCTACTTGCGATGAGCAGAGGGAGAGGATACAGAAAAGAAGGGAACATCACTATCCCGCTATGGGGCTCTACTTGTGATAAGCAGGGAGAGAAGATAGAGCAAAGGAAGGAGTATCCCTATCCTTCTACGGGATTTGGAGTGAGCAGGGGGAGAAGATGGAGCAAAGGAAGGGGCATCCCTATCCTACTACGGGACTTGGTATAAGCACAGGGAGAAGAGAGAACAAAGGAAAGGAGCATGCCTATCCCAGTATGGGACTTGGGATGAGCAGGGGGAGAAGATGGAGCAAAGGAAGGGAGCGTCCCCATCCCAGTATGGGAGTTGGGATGAGCAGGGGGAGAAGATGGAGCAAAGGAAGGGAGCGTCCCCATCCCAGTATGGGACTTGGGATGAGCAGGGGGAGAAGATGGAGCAAAGGAAGGGAGCGTCCCCATCCCAGTATGGGACTTGGGATGAGCAGGGGGAGAAGATGGAGCAAATGAAGGGGGCTCAGCTACCAGGGAAGGAGTGTGAGTATATTCATCACCAAGAAAGGCAAAAATAAGAGGGAAAGCAGCAACCCAGCACTACCAAGTTGACTGAAGCAAGTGTTTCCAGCCCTGCAGGAGGAAGCCGGGCTGACTGGAATGCTAAAAACCCCTCGATTTGCATCTTTTCCAACAGGAGCCGATAAAAGCAAATACTCCACTGCCAATAATTATAATATTTTAATTGCCTTTCTTCAGGCCTTTTGTTTATCCTGAGCCACACAAAGGCTGCATCCCAAACCGCAACACAGCATCCCTCCTGGTGTGGCTTTAGGTGCATTTGCCTCTGAGGGGGTCCTATGTGTGACCCACAGCACCGCAGCACCCACTGTGTGCAGTGGGGTGGATTTTGCCCCTCTCCCTCCCAGTTCCCTGGGTTCTTCTTGTGATTTGGCAGCATTTTGGCTATAGGTCACCCTCTGGTTTTGGGACCGCACCCCAAGCATCCCATACTTGGGCTTACACCGGAGTCCTTCAATCGCCATAAATCCAGAGGGAAACAGGGATCAGGAATGATCTGTTTTATTTAGGTTTTCATTAAAGGTAAGGAAATCAGGTTTGGTTGGTGATTCCTTTTAGTGTTTGTCTTTCGGAAGTGTTTCAGCTTGATGCAAACCAGCGCTTTAATGGCTGGACCCTAAACCAGTGAGAGTTGGTGGGGTGGAAGCTGGGATGGAGCAGGAGGGGATTTTTCCTTCCCTGATGTCATCATCCTTTCCCTTCCCAGGCATGGAAACAGCCTCTGGCTTCCCCCAGATGTGCTGAACCTCTTCCCATCCCTTCCCCATCCCATTTCCAACTTCACCAACCTTGATGTGAACTGGTACCTTTGGGCCTGGAGTGTATGGGTCATTGTGCTGGGATGGGGTATTAGGAAGGTCCATTCTTTAATGGCTGAAGACGGGGTTAAGATGAATTTGGCTGCAATTTGGGGGCTCAAGGGCTCTTCTTGTACCATGGCACGTCCTCCATGCATCCATGTGCAAGAAGGCATTTGCAGGGTGAGGGACTCATCATTTAAACTGCTGAGCAAAACAAATGGATGCAAAGCAAAGCCAAAGGCAGGGAGCTGCAGGAGCAGGCAATGCTGTTTGCTTTTCAAATAGACACACCAAAAATACAAACAGTAGCAGGAGGCATGGGGAGATTAAAGTGGAAACAGCAGAAATCCCACCAGGAAGTGGTGTTTCCATTTTGGATGTGCAGGAGATAAGCAGCACTTTGTTGCCTGCTTCAAATGTCCCTGTCCCCCAGGGAAACTTGGTTAGAGAGGCTCTTTTTGGGAGGAGAAAATCATTCATATTGAAATTCCTTGCAGGGAATACTGACTTTTGAAATGGGAATTGCCCCTGCTTGCCTTTTCCATGCAAAAATGGGATATTTGGAAGGAAAAGAGATGCTTTCCCTGCAAAAAAGCAGATATCCATAAACCTGATATCGATGCCCCCCCCAGCTCCATCCTGCACCATCTGCTTCCATGCACAGAGTTATCCCTGCAATAAAATATTTGCAGGCCCACACAATTCCAGGTGGATTTCTGCTACCATTCCGACTGGCAACAGCCCTGAATTGGGGCTACAGTAGCCAGGGGATGTGCTATGAGTTTTAGCCTATAAGAGGCAGGGAATTGCCTCTTTGGATGCAGAGGAGGGAGAACTTTGCTTTAATGCAGAGGAGCCAGGAACTGCATTTCCTAGCAGCTCTTTCCCTTTGCTCCTGCTTGGGATCCAACCCCAAAATGCTGTGGAATCTTAAAGTGTTTTCCCAGTGAACATTCCAGGGATGTGCAAGGGCCAGGTGGGATGTATTGGCTTGTCCATAAGGCAACAGGTTCACAGTTGGGCTGTAAACTGTGGTCCTTTGGGCTTTTCAGTGCCACGTCCCCCGGTAGCTGGTGCCTGAGCATCACTGGCAGGAGCTGTATCCGCTGCCGTCCTTGTAAGAGCTTTGCTTGTAAGGGAGATGTTTTCATTCTGGTGTGTTTTTAGGATCTTTAGATATTAAACTTTGGAAACTTCTAAAGTGTTTTATTGCACTTTAGAATCAGAAATGACGTCTGTTTTGAAAGCACAAAGTTACTGTGTGCTAAGCAAAACTGGGAGTTCTGCTTCTTTTGCATTGGAAGCTCTGCTGAAATGGATGGTTTCACTAGGGAAAAGCTCGGCTTGATTTGCTTTTCAGCGCTGCTTTTGCTATTTGGTCTGGTAACACCTTTTCCTGGTGCTTTGAGTCACTACTGAGCCCCTGGCGCTCCTCTCTGGTGCTGTCACGTATCCAAAGTGAGCTTGGAAACAGGCAGAGCTGTGCTGGGAGCTTGTCTGGATGCGGGATGATGCTCACTGCATCCCCAGCCTGCAGCCCCCATCTCTTCTCCCTTTGGGAGTCCACGTTTTCCTTGGGGCCTTGCTGGATCCAAACCACGTGCTGGGTGGGAACAGCGTTAGGAACAGCAGCGGGGTGGCTTTGACAGGCAGATCCCACCATCATCCTCACCTTCCCCACAAGCATTTGGTGGCGGCGGTGGCTGCGGGGGGCCGGCAGCGCTTGTGCCCACCCTGCTGCAGAAGGCTGGAGCCAGCATTTGAATAATGAATTCTGTTTAAGACTGAAAGCTTGGAGATCCATCTGTAACAAGACTCGGAATAATTACAGCTGATGATTGCCTGGTACCTCAGCCAGAAAAAACAGAACAGATTTTGGCCGCCAGCAATTACAAGCAGGCACCCGCTCAAGCACAGGGAGAACTTTGGGAATGAATTCATGAATACAGCGGGGTGGGTTTGAGCCGTGGGGATGGTGGTTTGGGGTGCAGGGCTGTGGGAATGGGGTGTCTGCATTCACAGGGCTCCTAGGTTCCTGCTCTGAGGGGTTGGATGATGGCAGAGGTGTCCCTTTAGGGGGTGCGCGCTGTCCCCTGCCCATCTGCAGCGTCATTTGGGGCTGGGAGGTGCAGGGCATCAATACCCGGACCAGAACTTGTGTGGGGCTGCGAGAACTGGTGGGCAAGAGGTGTCCCTGCCCATGGCAGGAGGGTTGGAAGATGATCTTCAGGTCCTTTCCAACCCAAACCAGTCTGGGATTCTATGAAGTAGGAGGATAAAGGACAAAAATGGTATTGAGATGAGGCCGTGCCCAGGAGCGATGGGGTACCTGGAGGTGGCGGGAGCAGCGACAGGTTTTGGACCAGCCGTTTGCCCCCTGTGCCTTTGGCTTTGTCTTGAGGCTTCATGGGCAAGGGCTGAGCAGGGGAAGAGGGTTCCTGTCCGCAGCACAGCAGCAAAGCCCTGTAGAGGTTGCCAAACCCATGCGTGCTGTCCCCAGCATCCCGGATTTGCCTTGCCTATAATGGGGCTAATTTATCAGCTAGTGAATAATATGCTTTCCTCCTTTCATGTCTCCTCCACCTATCATTTCAGCCAAGTGAAAATTGTCAAATTAGACTATTTTCCTTGACTGCTCCATTTAGGAGCGGGGAGGGGGAGATGAAGGCTTTGATAACAGCGCTCTGCCGATGTCTTGTAGACCAAGCAGTGAGTAAAAGTGTTCCTGCCTGAGATTTGAGGGATTTCCTCGTTGGTAAAGCACCAGCATTCCCTGCTGAGCTTACAGGCTCCTGATCTGTAAAAGGCTGTTTTCTTTGCCCCCTAGAGCGTGGCTTGCTGAGGCCTAGGGGAACCTTGGCTTCGCAAGTCACTTGGGGACTGGAAGTACATGGCGCTATCGCTTCTTGCCATCTGCCAAAATTCCGTGCGCTTTGAATTGTCCTGGTGTAATGCATCTGTATTCATCACTGCTCCCTTATCTTGTTCGGCTCCAATCTACAAGGATCTGCTTAGTTCTCCTCTGTACCTTTAATTCTCCTTTATCTCAACTGGTGTCAGTGCCGAGCCTGCAGGCGGCAGGAGCATCTTTACTCCTGCAGCTGGAAAATGCAGGAAAATCCCTGCTCTGTTCCCAGCCCTGCCCTGGGCAGGGGACGCGGGACTGCTGCTCCTCCTGGAAGGACTAAGTGTTGCCATTGAGGATGGGACCGTCTGTTGTGCATGGGTGCTCTGTGCTGTCCTGATGGGAGGGATGATGCCAGTGATGAGTCCACTTGGGAGGAGGAAGGTTAAAGAGCCCTACCTGAGTGAGGAGACCTGGGGCATCCCTGGATATCTCTATATCTGGGGCAGGAAGCATGTGGCCAGGTCCTGTGATGATTTTCCTTAGGGAATCCCAGACTGGTTTGTGTTGAAAGGACCTTAAAGCTCATCCAGTTCCACAGGCAGGGACATCTTCCACTAGCCCAGGTTGCTCCAAGCCCCATCCAACCTGGCCCTGAGCACCGTCAGGGATGGGGCATCCTCATTTTGCACTTGTGCCTTACGTCCAAGCTAAGGTGAATGCCAAAAAAGGTTTTTCTGGTCCTTCTTTATGTTTTGAGCTGATCTTAGGTTGACAATGGGTTTTTGCAGGTTCTGTATTTCTCCTGGTGTGAAGACAGGAGGTTTTAAGACATTGGTGTTAAGATGGAAGGATTTCTTCTCCAGTGATCCAGGTTATTTCCTCCCCTGGAGCTGGTTAAATGAAACAGGACCTACAAAATGACTTGATGTCCAACTTGAATTATGCCTCACATACCTGGTACTGTCTCTCTGCACCATCCTGTTTTGGGCTAAAACACAAGGCACTGAGTCTGCCATCTGGATCCAATGCTCTTCCCTCAGCCTCTCCTAGAAATCTCCATTGAAACCCTTCACCTTCCCAGGATATAGGAGCTGTGTGGGCAATATGGACTGTGCAGCATCACTTAACAGGGACCCAGATACATGGAACAGCTGGTTAATCAGTTCAAGTGGCCGGGCCACCAGTTTATGGTGTATTAAGTATTCTTTGATTCTGTTTAATTGGGACATTGCAGAGACCCTGATGTCCAGTAATAAAGACAGTGGGAGGCTGATCAGACAGCTCATAAACACTCCATTAATGTCACTCTGTACAGCACAGCAGTGACTTAAAACACGTCCAAGTGTGGCTGAGGTGCAATGGAATTGGGAAGGCAATTTCTAGCACTCCCAGTGTGTGTGTGTGTGTGATTGAAGTGGGTTTAGGAGTTGAAGTGCAGTATTTCGGGGGGGGATGCAGCCGCTTTACGCAGCACAGAGAGAGAGTTCATTTTTAATTCATAAGCGCAATTAAAGTGCACTAAGAATGAAATTCATAAGTCTTGAGCTAAAAACTGACCGTGGTGCTTGTGAAAACTCCTTTTTGTTCCTCCTGATGTGGGTGCTTGGTGTGCCTGGAATAATAACCACAGCCAGTTAGTCCCCTTTTCCCTCTTCCTTGTCAATCCAATGCAGGCTTTATTAATCTTACCTAGATGTGCCCTTGTGATGCACTGCACCTGCGGTCTTATAGAGCCTCCGCAGCAGGTTTGAGTTTGGGTTTTGGCTGCGAGACCTGAGAGATGGGGGTGAATTTGGTGAATTCCTGCTTGTGGTGTTTGTTCAGATGCAGAAATAGGGCCTGGGAACCATCGTCATCCACTTGAGATGCAGAGGGACAAAGGCATGACTTGGGAATAAGAGTGGTGGCTGTGGCTGTACTGGGAGCCCTGGGAAGGAGGTGCGTGGAGAAGTGCAAACTGGCAAAGAAGGGAAGGAGCAGTGCATGTGTGTGCTCCTGCAGCTCTCGGAAGAGGCATCTTGGTCTGCAATAGCTCCCTGTGGCATGGGTGGAGGAAGGTCTCAGCTTTCCCCTCTCCCAATTGCTTTCCAATCCCTTTCCACTTGTTCCATGTGGTAGCGTGGCTGGAGGGGTGACAGCCAGCTCCGCGTTTCCCTAATGAGCTCTGGGTCTGCTAATGAACCTATTGCTCCTGCACAAAGCAAGTCTAACAGAGAACCTCTGCTCCCAGGGGGCTCAGCTTTGATCAGGGGATGTATCTTGTCCCGTGTGGTTGGAGGGGGATGATTCCCTGTTGGCTGCTTTGTAACTCCAACCATTCATTGCTGTCAATAATGGATTCATTTAAGGGTCTAATTCCCCCCCCCCCCTTCTCCTTTTCTTTTGTACATTTGCACACTCACTCATGCAAAAAATTACATGATTTCAGAGATTCAGCTGACTCTGGTCTTGGATTGTGAGGGCTCCTTAGTACCACCAGCGCCATTCAATTAGCCCTGGTGCACAAAAGAGACGTGCTGGAGTAATACAGCCTTTAGCTGAAAAGGGGCTTTGTCCCATGGGGAGCTCCAGCACTTCCCAGCTGCATGGTGCACTCTGGTCCTTGATGCTCATCCTTTGCCTGCAACCACTGGGATAGTGAGAAGGACCAAGTGCAGGAGGTTGGGACAAGTTTGGACATACCAATAGGTGTAACAGGCAGAGATTAACGTGTTTAGTGCCGCTGGCTCCCAAACAGGCACTTTGCAGAGTAGTTGGTTGTGTCTTCTGCAAGATGCGAGGTGAGTCCAGCCCTTTGGAGCATCTTCATCTTCCCAACTGCAACATCAGTCCCCAGTGTGTCCAGGCTGGAGAAACCCTGGCATTCCCTTCTGCATCCTCAGCTCTTTGGATGTGCCCTGGAGCACACAAGGTGTGGAGAGGGCCCAACCTGTTGCCTTGAAAGGAGAACAGAAGGCAAGTTATTTCTTCCCTTCATCTCTGTGCTTGATTGGGAGCTGATAAAAAGCCAAAGGCAGGACTCTGCTCTAGCAGGACATCAGATTCCACTCCAGCTTTGCCTGGGAACCGTGTGGATGAATATTAAGCAGCGTGGGCACAACAGGCATAACGAGAAGAGTAGTTAAAGGTCTGGCATCCTTTGGGGCAGCATATGATTGATCAGCCCTTGCAAACACAAATATCAGCCCTTTAGATCTATGTGGCAAGTTTAAATGTTTAATACAGCTGGATGTATGGTGAAGAAGTTGTCACCCTCTGCTCCCTGCCTGTGATGCTCTGGGTGAATTCATCATGCTCTCCCTCCTTGAAACTTCACATCCTGCTGCCAGGCACTTTGAAATTCACATCCCATCTTTAGCTTGCTAAAGGGCTGGGGATGCTCCCACTTGGAACAGGGAGAGGGGACAGCCCCAAACTGGGTTTGCTCCTTGGGACCCCCAGGTTTGTAGAGGGAAGAGGGGTAAGACCTGCCATGAGGCTGGTATCCCACCTCTAACCATGCAGAATGGCTGCTACCCTTTGTGGGCTTTCCTAGCCAAGGTTATAGCAGTGGATGAGTTTTGGGAGGTCCCCTTCTCCAAAATGCTGTCTGCACGGGGCCCATTCTCCTGCTGGAAGCTCTGGGTGGTTGCAATAAGCTGTACTTTACCCAAGGTAGTTGCTACTGATATTTAGTTCTCAGGTGGTGTTCATAACGGCATCGGTGCTTTTAAAACTAGAGCTGGCAACAAATCCCTGTGGTGGCTCTGGAGCAGGAGATCTGTTGTTCTCAGAGGCTTATTTCACCTATGAAGGAGGATCCATAGAGAGGTACCAGTGATGCTAGAAGGTATGGTCTGGGGCAGACACCTCAGCTTTGCAGAAGGTCCATCCTTGTGCCATGGCATGGACAGTGCACGGCTGAGATACCCACCAGAAACCCAGTGAGCAGCCCTGGGGAGAGCAGGCAACATGCACAGGATGGTGGCATGCAGAGGGAGCCCCAGGCTAGAAAGCAGAGTGAGCAACGAAAGGTGTCCAAGCCATCCAGATGTGCACGGATGCAGTGGTGGAAGCTGATGCTGTTGTCTCCTGTGGTCCCAGCCTGGCAGATCTGTGACATCCAACCCTCTTCAAGCACTGCTCCCCATCTCTATAGGAGAACTCATTAAAAACAAACATCCCCTGCTTCTGCAGCAATTGAGAGCGATCACTGGAGCTGCAGGGTGCTCTTTAAAGTCTGATGGGTAAGGAGAGAAGGTAAAAGCCTGGGGATGAAGGCCAGCAGCAAGGATTAAAGAGCACGCAGTAGCAAGCAGGTTTGCCTTGGGCATCCTGGCAGGCGTGCAGCCTTCTAAGTAGGATGATGCTGATACACAGGTGCCATCTACTTTGATTTCCTGATGGCATCTTTAACCTTTCGGAGGCTGGGAAAGCCATCCAGGCCTGCTATTAGTGCTGGTGAGGATGGCTGCACATGCTTTTGGTGCATTAGGTCATGTATGGTTGGGTTTTTCCCCATGTACCAGAGATTAGCTCTGGTGATGTCCTCTGTGACACCCCACAGCCCCACCTGAGGAGATGGGGGACTCCTGGGGTGAATGTGGTCCTGTTTGCATTGCAAACCTTCCCACTGGTTTTAAACATTCTCTGGCTGCCAGAGCTGGGCTCTGCTGATGATTCCTCGCTCAGGCTTCAATGAGGGATTGCATCCCTCCTGTGCTCTGTGTGTTGTCTCTGTTCCTCTGATCACTAGCAAAGATGATGCTGAAGACATCGTGTCTCATGCAGATAATATTCTTCCTGCTTTAGACTTGAGCAGACAAGGTTTTGAGGGGTGAATGGGCACATTTTTCTTTGTCATCAAGGTGTGCAGGGACCAAAATGCTGCTCCTGAGAGCAAAAAGGGCTTCAGAGGGTAATGTGAGGAGGTGAGCAAAGCTGCTCCAGAAGATGAGGCTGTATAGAAAAGCGCTGGGGAGGAAGGCACAAGGTAAGGTCATAACATCACCCAGCTCCATGCAGGAGGCAAGTCATTCCCGGGCAACCCCAGTGTATTTCTCTCCCAGCTTTTTGGGCGGCACAGTGCTTTTGGCCACGTTTTTCCTCTGCCAAAGGCCCTGGATGCTGCTTTCTGACTCATCTCATAGAATCATAGAATCGTTAGGGTTGGAAAGGACCTTAAGATCATCCAGTTCCAACCCTGCTGCCATGGGCAGGGACACCTCCCACTGAACTATGCCACCCAAGGCTCTGTCCACCCCAGCCTTGAACACCGCCAGCGATGGAGCATTCACAACTTCCCTGGGCAACCCATTCCAGTGCCTCACCACCCTCACAGTGAAGAACTTCTTCCTTATATCCAATCTAAACTTCCCCTGTTTAAGTTTGAACCCATTACCCCTCGTCCTATCACCACAGTCCCTAATGAAGAGTCCCTCCCCAGCATCCCTATAGGCTCCCTTCAGATACTGGAAGGCTGCTATGAGGTCTCCACGCAGCCTTCTCTTCTCCAGGCTGAACAGCCCCAACTTTCTCAGCCTATTTTCATACGGGAGGTGCTCCAGTATCTTGATCATCCTCGTGGCCTCCTCTGGACTTGTTCCAACAGTTCCATGTCCTTTTTATGTTGAGGACACCAGAACTGCACACAATATCACCTCTGTAGGGCTGAAATTTTGGTGCAAGTGGCATCTGATGCTCACTCTCTGCTCCTCCTTGCATCCTTCTTCTCGGGACTGTATGTAAAAGCTGCTTTCATCTCCTGCCTCCTTTAGCATCCTCCCTCCCATTCTTTTTTCTTTCCTTTTTTTCCTATAAAAACAAAGATTTTTGGAAATGAAGGGAGACAGAAACAAAAAATGAAAGCCCAGATGCGAGTTTTATTTTGCTTATGAAAGTGAAAGCAGGGAATACAACAAATTAAATAGCCACCCGGTGAGAAAAAAGGGGTAACAGTGAAAAATAGGGAGGGAAAGGGCTAAAAAACAGCTGAAAAAGGCAGGTTGGTGCTGGAAGATGCCAGCCAGGGCTACTAATAGAGGCGTAGAGTGGGGTCCTTGTGCTGAAGTCCACCACTTGCTTTCTGCCTCACTATCCCAAGCCTGCCATCCTCTGTTAGCTCCTGCAATGTTTTACCTGCCCAGTCAGGCTCTGTTTGACCAGCGATGGAGAAGGACCAGATTAATTAGGAGAGATCTCTTTTATAGAGGCAGCCTGGCTCTGCAGGGGGAACTATTTAAAGGGATGAAGATGCACTGCAGCAGCTGCCATACCACTGGCTAGGAACGTGCTCACTCACCTAGCTCCAAATCCATTCCCTTTTGCCCTCTACCAGTAATTCCCAGCATATAGAAGTGATGTGAGCGCTGAGCTGGGCTGGTGAAAAGCAGGAATAGATGAGGAAATGGGAGCAGGATTATGTCTGGATGAATGCTGGGAGCTTGGAAAACTTGTTTATTATAGCGCTGCCCGTGGGAATGGGGCTGGGAGGTTTCCCATATCCAGCATAGTCCCAGCCATCAGGGGTGGTGATGGGAGCGTCATTCCCCTGTTGCTAGGCTCATTAAGGCCCAGCCTTGCCTTCAAGTGACACAGGTAATGAATCCTCTGCAGGGTGCCTGCTGGCTTTAATAAGCTGGAATGAACTGAGGAAGGGAATTAACCTGGCAGCATTGGTTCGTGCTGCAGAGGGATGCTGGGGATGTCTCCTCCCAGGCCGTGCTGGGAATCTTAACACTTCTCCAGCTTCCCTTTGTAAAGCACCCACAGCTTCAAGCCCCAGTGAGGTGGTGGGGAGCAGGCAGGGAGGCAACACACTTGTTTCCATGCTGCAGGGCGCCCTCCTGCCTGTTTTCCCCCTGGATGAGTGATGTCGGCGAGCTGAGATGGGCACATCCAGGTGTGCAGCATCCCACTTGAACTGGCTTCCCTCCCGCTGCCTCTTGCCACCAACCTCCCTCCTGCAGAAGGACAGGGAGGGTTTAAGGAGCCTTGTGTGTGTTTGGAAGTTGTTTCAGGTAGTGCATAGGACTGCTTTTGGTTCAGGCTTCTGAAGGCTGCTTTATCACAGCACACGGAGAGCATCATGCCTGCAAACCCTGCTATTAAAGTGCTTTTGGTTGGGTCTTTCAGCTTTTGTTTTAAATGGCTTTGTCATGCAGCCCTACTGTGGGGCACACTCAGTGGGGCAGGAAACATGTTTCATCCAGTCAGACAGCTGCATGGGAAAAGCGGATACCCCAATACTTGGCCTGCCAGGGGTCTGGGAAAGGGGGTCCAGTGTTCTCAATTGCATTAACACAGATTGCACATGTGATGAGGAGCTTTCCTGCTGTCCTTCTGCTGTTGCTTTTGGCTGGGATGGAGTTAGCTTTCTTCCTAGTAGCTGGTACAGTGCATTTAGGATGAGACTTCTTAGGATACATCCCCCCTGTTCCATATCATCCTCCCTTCGTCCTGCAGATCCCTGGGAAAAGACCATTGTGGCAGCTGGGTGAGCCTCTGCGTACACCAGGGTTATCCCCTGGGACACTGGGAGCCCGCAACCTGTTCCCTATGGAAATGGTTGGCTGAATTGCATGCCTGGCTCTGTGGGTGAAGGGGTGAGGGAAGGGTGGTGAGGGATGCTCCCTGCTACAAGCAGGGAGCCCTGCTTTGCCCAGGCTCTCTCCGTGCACATGGTGCATGCATACAAATGTGCTCTTCCTGCTGTAGAGGAGCCTTTCCCTGGCTGATCCCTGAAGAACAGCCATAGGTTTTGAGAAACCCTTGATGGCCCGGCTTGTAATTATAATGTAATTGGTGTAATTGAGAGCCCAGGGGCTGATTTGCATGTTCTTCATGTTATTGAGGCTGGTTGGGTTGTCCCTTGCCTTCTCCTGCAGTTAGTGGGCTTTAGTGATGGTGGGGTTGGGTTCTTCCTCCTGCCCATCAGCGGGGAGCAGGAGATGAAGGGGATGAGGTTTGAAGGCGTGGAGCAAACAGTTCCTTGTGGCACCATAGCCTGGGTTTGAGGGCCACCAGAGCCATCCATAATTGATAACACCCCGGCTCTAATGAGCTCCCAGTCCAGGCTAGGAAATCATTTGCAAGCTGATCTGGATCTCCACGGAAAGGGCTTGCTCTCCGAAGGGTTTTCAGGCTTTTGGCTAATATTCGTTCAGAGCATGAAGGGGGTGATGTTTAGACCTCTGGGTGGATGAGTTTTAGGAAGTGAAGAATGGATGTCATGTCCTAGTGCTATCTCATCCATAGGATGCTGAGCGGGGGGACTCAGCTACTGTTCCTTGACATGGGCATGATGCTGGTGGCTTGGGCATGAAGCTGGAGGCAGAAAGAGCCTGGATAACCCATAGGGTTTTGAATGGGGTGATTTATGGTGAGTGGAGAGGGTTTTCCACCACTCCAAGTGCTGGCGCTGTGTTTTTCCTAGGAAAAATCTGGGTGAAGCACACATTTAGTGATGTGATACAGAAGCAAGAGTGTCCATCCCAAAGTGCACATGAGGTTGGGCAGGGTGGTTGTGCCTGGCCCTCTGTAGCCTTAAAACTCATAGGGTCACAGTCTTTGCTGGGTAACTTGATGTTCTTAAAGGTCTTTTCCAACCTGGTTGATGTTATGAAAGATGCAGGATTTCAGGGAGTCGTGGGGAGGCTCCTGCTTGTTTCTTCCAGCCCAGTTTACAGAGGAAGAAAAACAATCAGAGAAAAGCAGGGAGGGAGATGCTCTTAAATCCACTGGGGCTTTGAGAGGATATTGTTTGTGCTTCTTGAATAATGGCTTTTGATATGAAATAATAGATTGTGCCCGTTTTGATGGCCAATATTACATTTATTTTAAATGATATAATCAGCCCTCGGCGTCTCAGTTGATTTAGTCAATTAAGTTTTTAACCTCGTGTCTTCAATCTCATCTGTGAGTAATTTAAATGTGGTGGGTTTAATGAAAGTACATCTACCTGTTCATTTAGCCAGGCATATCATTGCCCTTTGGATCTCTGGTGGTGGGAAATGTCTCTTCTGCATGGCAATGTTTACCAGAGATGAGGAGCCAATAAATGGATGGGCATTTCCAGAGCAATCCAACTATACCCGATGCAGTGATTTCCAAACTGCATTGAAAAGGTTTTGAGACAGGACAACGGGCTGGGGTTGTGTTTAACCCCAAGAGGTGAGGGCAGCAGTGAACCATCCCAAGCTGATAGATGCACAACAGCTTGGAGGGACCAGCCTGAAACCGCCTTTGCCTGGTTTAGAAAGCTGCTCCAGCCCCTCTCATCACCCTCACTTTTACCTTGCGCTGCATTCAACACCAGAAAATGAAGCTGATGGATTTTAGCCTCCCCCATCGTTGCTAAGAGAAATCAAGATGAATGACCCCGGGCTCCTCAGTTACTGGTTTCTCTACTTTCTCCTCCCCATGGTTGGGCAATGAGCCTTTCCTTTGCATGGGATGGGTTGTGGGTGTCCCTCGGTTTGCTCGCAGGGGGGTGTCTGTGGTGAAGTGATTTGAAACCACTCTTAGAAACGTTGGTGTTGACTTTTTGTTCTCGTCTCATAGACTGATATTCCTAAAATACATTTTCCTCCTGTTTTTTGAAGCAGAAATACTCCCAAGGAGCATTCTCTGTGGTTTTCTCACAGAAGGCAACCTGCCTCCCCCTGAAAAGAGTTGTTTTAGAGTTTTCAGTGCAAAATGCGACCTGGTTTTGACAAAGCATTTCTATTCATGAGCAGTAGCTCGTAGAGACGCGCAAGAAACAAATAGCTTTTGGCAGCATAAACATCTGTGTCAAACAAGGGGATGGGGAAGGTTTGAGACTTGATTTGGTGCAGTTTGCCCATGGAATTTCAGCAATACAAGTGTCAGGGGATGTTTTCCAATCCAGCCCAAGCCCAAATCTGACGCTGGTGAGAGCTCTTGTGTTAATGATCTTCTTGGCTGTTACAGTGTCTTGCTCCTTTGAGATCTATTTGCTAACGGTCCATCTCTTCTTGACCTGGGATGAAGGTCCTTGGTGCAGGGCAGGTTCTTGCTCTCTCCTCTAGGACACTACCTGATGTAAATGATCAGTAATGCCAAGCTGAGGGTTAATAAGTGATTAATGTGTGATTAATTCACAGGGGTCCTTCCCACATATCCCATGCTTGGATTGAGTCCTCTGCTGCAGTGGAGTGCACCTCATCTTGGAGATACCCGGTGTGAACCCAAAGCTGTTGCTTGGGTGCTCTGAGACCAGGTTTTCAGGCTGGTGCTGCCTCTGTCCTGCCCTGACTCTCCCAGCTGAAGTTTTGGGTCTCATTTCCTTGCTAGTTTGAGGCTCTTCCTCTCCCCGCTGCCATAGATGTGCCAGAGGTGATGTGGTTTGGGAGTATGACCTGAGCTGGTGAGCTGGTCCACCCTGTGTCTGCACTACCTTCCCTCTATTCCTGCTTATAAGGAGGCTCAATAGTGCTTGAAGGCTGCATGAAAAAGGGTGTTTCTATCGCTGGTAAGGATAGCGTATGAGCCAGGGATGCTCAGAGCTGCCTTGGTATCCCAGGCTCTTCCCCCACATCCTCTTGGATGCAGCTCCACTCCCCTGCACGTAAGGGAGATGGCCCACACTTGTTTCCTTTAAGCAGAGACTCAGCTGTGGCTCTGAAAGCGGAATTAGAGGTAGGGCTTAATCATACAAGCTCTGGAAATGTGGGAGATTAAATCATTTTAAGAAGGGTGGTTAAACACTTTCTTTGCCGTGCAGGAATCTTCAGGGGTTTGGAGAGCGGAGAACTGGATTTGAAGCTTAGAAATTCCTTTTCTTTTTCAAGAGGGGTGTTTTTTTCCCAGTTGGACAGGAACAACTTTAATGGGGTGGTTAAAAAGAGGGAGAGAGAGGGAAGGATGGGTGGAGTGGAAACACGTGTTGAAAATAGACATGAATCATGGATTGAGTTGTCTGACTACATTAAAGATCTTTAAGGTCCCTTCCAACCCAAACCTTTCTATGATTTGATACTTGAAGTGCAAGTCTGCTCTGGGAAGTCAATATTGTTGGTGGGGGAGACCTTTCAGGTGCTCTGTGTTGTTTCTTGCACCTTTGGGGACGGATTTCCTCCACGTAGAAACAGATCTTTGCTAATCCCATGCTCTCCCCTGCATGCTGCAACCTCCAATACAGCAGCTGAAGACAGTAGAGAATGCTGGGTGCTGTGGACCCCCCAGGTGGGGGTCCAGGGATGATGTTGAAGCTGGTATTGGTGCTGTGTCTGTAACTGGGGTTTTGTTTCTCAGCTAGGCATTGCCTGCCAGCTCCTGGTCCTGTTTGGTTGCCTCTTAGCTTGCTCAGGGATGTTTGCTTGTGTTTCTCTAGCATTTTTCTTCATTTCACGGAGCTGAAGAGATCGATGGGAAGGTAGGGCTGGGATTTCAGGCTGCCTATAGCATGGATCTGTGACTGATGACCCCAGCTCTGCTGCTGCTTTTGAGCACAGGAGCTTGCAGGGCTTGGTGCAGGTGGGATACTGTGTCCTTCCCCTATGTGTTCTCCAGAGATACCCACATGTGTTGTGATGCTGTGACCACCCCAGAAGAGAGGGGAAGGTTGGGTTTAAAGCCTTTCAATGGCTGAACTGTGCCCTGCGAGTCCTGTGTGGAGCTGCAGAGCAGGAAGAGCCGGTGGGACCACGGTCCCCCATGTCAGCAGAGCAGTGCTGGAGTCATGGTGCTGGCTGTGTTGGAGATGCTTGTTGCTATAGAAACACCCTGTGGCAACGTGTTTATTGGGAGGGAGGTGGCATTTTTAGGATGGAAGGAGTTTGGTGTGGACACAAGGGTGTTGCTGCACTTTTCCAACCTGGGGCAAGCGCTTTTGGTCACTCGGTGGGAAGGAAGGCTTGGCTTGGGTGACTGCTGGTAGGGCTGCAACAGCTGAACCCTGAAGATAAAGGTGATGGGGAGAATCATAGAATCATCATAGAAAGGTCTGGGTTGGAAGGGACCTTAAAGCTCATCCAGTTCCAACCCCTGCATGAGCAGGGACACCCCACACTAGACCATGTTGCCCAAGGCTCTGTCCAAAGTGACCTTGAACACTGCCAGGGATGGGGCAGCCACAGCTTCTCTGGGCACCCTGTGCCAGCGCCTCAGCACCCTCACAGGGAAGAACTTCTGCCCAAGAGCTCATCTCAGTCTCCCCTGTCAGGTTGAAGCCATTCCCCATTGTTCTGTCCCTGTATGCCCTTGTCCCTTTAGGTGGTGCTCTGCTGTCATCTTTGGTGCAGGCAGTTTGTTCCTGCTCTCTCTGCGTCAATCCCTGCTTCACACTCTTAAAACACACTCTGTGCAGTCCCAGATGTCCCCAAGGAGCCCCTTTCCATCCCTCGACCATCCTCCACCCCCCCCCCCCCCCATCCTGATACCTGCCACCCTTCCTTTTAATAGCCCACTTCCACTGAGCAAATGAGGCAGAGCCTCGGGTCCCTCCCCTCGGTCTGCCAGTGAATTAACACTCCATTAACTTAATGAGGGCTCTCCCGGCTGCCCTGGCCATGAACATAGTGTGCAGTGCTGCCAGCCAAGGGGAAAGCAGGAGCCAGGCCTGGCTGGACACAGAGGCTGCAGCAGAACCCTTGCAGCTGAGCAGGGAGAGCTTTGTCCAGGGTTCTTGGGGCTGCTGAGGCTTTGTGGTGCCTCTGGGGTCCATGGTGGGGATGGCCATGAAGGGGAAGGGTGACGGGAATGGCTGGGTGTAGGTTGCGATGAGTAGTCCAGCATCCTTCACATCCTTTCACACCAGGAGGAGTGTGGCCACAGGGTTGAGGGAGGTGATTGCTCCCCCTCTACTTGACCCTGGTGAGGCCACATCTGGAGTCCTGTGTCCAGATGTGTCCCCAGTACAAGAGACAAGGAGCTCTCTTATGAGATGGGGTTCCTTCAACTTGTGCATGGGGTCTAAAAGGCTGGAGCCTGTTTGGAAGGAGGTCTCCCTCTCCTATGCTGCTATTGGGACACATAATTTCCATCCAGCATATTTAATCACCTAATTTGTGTTAAGGAGCATCAGATTTTTGTTTCCAGCTGTGCCAGCACGGAAGATTCTACCTTGTTAATGAATCCTGGACTTGAAATGCCTTCTGTGTGTGTAGGGGAACATAAAAGCCCAAGGAGGGGAGAAGACTTGAGGGTGCCTCAGGAAATTGGGGGCAAGGGCAGGACCATGTGAAGAGATGGGACCACCCGCAGATCACGCTTCATTGTACTCCATCCAGTATCCAAATTTTAGCCTTTTAAGTGAACTAGCAGGTGTCTGTTTGAATTACCCCAACGAGAAGAGTCAGTCAGAAAATGTATATTCATTGGAAAGGTCAAGTCCATCTGATTCCTGCATTTGGTATGCGGGGGCTTCTCCTTTCAACTCTCCCTTCCTTAATGAGATTCTTGTTTCCGAGTGTCGTGCTGCGGGCACGGGATTTGACAAAGTCAAGTGTGGTGGAGGCATCGTTTCTGTTAACATGTTTACCCTTTCATCTGCCGGTCCTTTGAAAGCTCCACAGTAGACAATAAGGATGCAGTGGGATGTGGTTGTCAGCAAAACGAGCCTTTTTTTGCGGGGGGAGAGATGGAGATGTGCTAGCGGGGTTCTGCATCACCACCAACTTTGATTTGCACACGGGGAGGAATGCAATTGGAGGGAGGGCTTTTGGAGGCTTTGAGAAGACCCCGTGGTCACCACGGGTGGCTAGGGCAGGCAGCAGGGTGTTAGCAGCTCCTGCCGTGGATAGAGAGCTGAAGTTGGCCTGGCATAGCAGAATGGTGTTTCTTGATTAAATTAATGTCTATTGATAGTTCTCCTGTTGTTTTGATTTTGCAGGCTGTTTAAATTCAGGCTTGTCACAACAAAATACAAAGGAGGTTGCGTGGAGATTGATCTGCTTCTTTTTCATCATTCCCCCCCCTTTAATCCTGTCTCTGAAGAAGAGTGTTTTAAATTTGTGTGTATTTTTCTCCCTCCACTTCCAGATTGACAGCAGGGACGTTCAAACAGTGGCACAAATAATTATGGTAAATTCCAAGCATACATTAGCGGGGAAGGTGCTCCTTGATTGTAAAGTGCAGCTCAGTTCCCTGCGTCATGAAACCACTGACACAGGGGTTGACTCTGGTGATTTATTCCCTTAGATTTAGTGGCTGCCAACCCGCTTTACCCAGAGAGGGTTTTAGGTTTGATGGGTGAAGCTTTGGTGTCCTTTTTGTTGTCAACGCTGTCTCCTCCCTGCTTTGTGACGGTCCCCTCCAATCCTTCAGCATAGAGCCTTTTATGCAAGCTGAGTCCCAGAGCGCTCTGCCAAGCTAAATAATGTAGTCACAAAACCAAATATTGAATAATGACTGAGGAAAGGATTAAGGGAGACAGTCAAGGAACAAAAAGAGGGATTCTCAAGTGGTTTGAAAGCCAAATTGAGAAGACAGAGATGTTTTCCTCATGGAAAGTTCCCAGGGAGGCTTTTCTGTTTGCTTCTAGGCTCACTAGTTGGAAAGGAAACATTAACTTTCTTTTGTTCCTTTGGAAAGCTGCATCACCAACCCCAGTTCTTGACTTGACGCTGGTTTTGCAGGGAGATTTAAATAAAAGATGCCTTGGGGGGAATCAGATGTGTAATTTCACATGTGATTCGTGAGGCTTTTCTAGCCCACCTCGGCGTTGTTGAGCTGCAGTAACCATGGGGTGGGTAGCTGTTGGGTACTCATATGGTGAGAGCGAAATAGGCTGAAGGAATGAGCTCCTCCTGATGTTGCACAGAAACTTATGTAAATGCCTTTTGTATAGCTCAAAGAAGATCTAGAGCTCCTCTAAATCAGAGAGTGGGAAATTCTACTGGGAAGCCATAAATTCAAGAGATGTCTTCAATAAATTCCAAGTATTGGCCAGGAAAGAAGTATCCATGTAGCAAAAGGGGTTATTGGACCTCCTGCTGGTTTCTTTATGTTTTCTGGTCAGTCCAGAAAATGCAAGCTTAGGATCCATTGCAAGGTGATGATTTACGTGGCAGGTAACATAAGAAAGCACATTATGCTAGGAGGAAGCATGAGATGGGATGTATTTACTGCCTGTCTGGGTGAATTATCCACTCTCGCATGTCTGGCATGTGCTTGTGTAGAAAATGTGTGTGTCCAAAATAGCTGATAAAGTGAGGGCAGAGAATAACAGTTCATAAATGCAACCCCCCCATGGCTATTGGTGCGTCCCTTGTGCTGAACTCTCTTTAACTCCCTCTTTGGAGAAGCTGATGCTGGAGGTGATGTGAAAAAGCTGGTTTTGATAGAGCACACACGCAGATAAATCTCATTGCTGCTGCAGAGGTGAGATGAGTGTGGCTTTAGCTGGGAAAAGGAGAAGGATCTGTATTAGTGGGGACATCAGTGCTTGTGGCCTCATGCGCTGGGATATTGGAGCTGCAGAGGCCAGCTCCTCGTCTTGCTTCTCTTACTTAGCAGGGTTAGAATGTTCCATCCCACTGGGGAAACTTCTCATTTGAGATCAAGCAAATTATCGTGTGCTGGCTGCAGCTATTTCTCAGTCTTGGCAGGCTGGCTGTGATTTACTCCTAATATTTATCCCTCTTCACTTACTATTTCTTGCTGATGAGTAAAAACCCTGCAAGAGAATGAAGTGGAGGGGATGAACTCTAAGCTCATGCAGTACAAGGTGACTGCAGCTCGCAGCAGCGATGCTCTGGGAATTGAAATGCAGGTTTGAAGACTTGACATCCACCGTGTTAGTTGTTTGTAACCCTTCACGTAGAGGCTGCTTTAGGCCATGTCTGTTATGGATGGATGGCTTGCGTTTCCAGAAGGCTTCTTTTTCCTTCCCCCCAGGCGGGTTGCAGGATGATTGCTTTTTATTTGTGTGTGTGTGTGCCCCCACGGAGAGCTCAGGATCTCATCTGGCTTTTAAGTATATACTTCTGTTATCTAGCAGGTGTTGTAGGTGGATGTGTAAATTAGTATACTTCTGTTTACACAGAAATGGATGTATAGTATAAAAACAATTTGCTTGCAAAAGACTCATTCTGCCTCCAGAATATGTTTGAATCTTAACACAAGACAAAGTAATTTAATCCCTCCGAACCCATGCGTTGTTTGCCTCTCATTTCTTCCAGCATATTTTACCTTCATCAAAAGATAAATCAATTTGTAGCAGCTATTGGCAGCTTTTTAAGCCAGCGAACTGAACAGCTTAATTAGGGAAAATATATTAAAGGATCTGAGAGATGCTAACCCATTCAGTGCCTCCTCATGGCTGCATCCTCCTCCACCATAGAGCAGCAACTGGGGCTCTGTGGATCATCTCCAATGTGCTGGCTTGCTGCTGCCTTTATCTGATAGTGCATGGTGAAGATGGCAGGATTCATCTACTGTGTAAAACCTGGTGATGCCTTTCTTGGCCTGGCCAGTTTTGGGGTTTGAAACTTCATTATCTTCCAGTTTGATTTGGTATCATTGGGAGTTTTCCTATTTCCTTTGGCTGTTGCGTGTGAGCATCCCCATTCTGACCCCCTGGCAGTGGCTGCCTCAAGCATGAGACGTAATAACAGTCTCATAGTTTGCCCCATGGCCAAATATAGCATAGAAATGGGGAGCAACATTCCCAAAACATCCCTTCCCATTCAGTTCCATTCATACGTGTTATTTGCACTTTAAAGTAGAAGGAGCATGGGGGAAGGTACCCCATAAGTGCAAACCACACTAAGCTGTCTCTAGGGCTTGTCCCTTGGGGTGGATGTAGCTCTAGGATGCCTAGAGAGGAGCAGGCTACAGGCTGGCTTCCACACAGAAGATCTCTTTCTTGCAAAGGCTGAGAATTCACAGTGCTGAAGTCTTCGAGGCTTTCAGTGTGTGGGATGGTGATGGGTTACAACAAACAGCCTCAATGTTTGGTTAATTTCAGCTCCAACTTCAGGTGCTCAGATGAAATAGAGTTGATATCAGGACAGTCTCGCTTGAGGAAGAGTATTGTCAGCGCAGACCAAAGCATTCTCCATCTGTTGCTGTAGCAGTTAAGAGCCAATATTAGGTATCTCCAAAGCAGGCTGGAAATCCTGAAGCAAGTGCTCATGGCAAAAGCTTCACTTGGGAACTGTCTTCCCTGCTTTACCTTGCTGGAGGTTAACCCCTGCCCAAACCAGCAAAACTAAGTGTTCCTCACCATGTCTGGTACTCATTGAACATCCTTTACTTCCCCCTGAAAGAACAGGGCTGAAAGGGGAAGGTGAAACATCAGCTGCAGAGTCTCCCTGTCCTGAGCCTGAAAATCTCCTAGTGACCCAAGAAGTACTTTCCTTGCTCTTGGAGCTTGTAACAAAGGACAGAGCTTGAGGTTGTTCTCCTACCTGTTCTTTATGTTCCATAGCGACAGAGGGGATGGCTTTTTACTGCTGAAGAGAAAGGTGAGACTTAGCAATTGAGGTCCGGTGAAAAGCGAACACCTCAGATTGCTTCCAACCTGATATTCCAACGTATCTACCCAGTTTTATTCCTTCGTTGCAGATGGCTGCTTCCACTCTAACACCCATGCCCATGCACCATGTGCATGTGTGTGTACACGCACAGTTATTCTTGCCTCAGCACAATGACTTCCTAACGATCTCTTACCCATCCAAGACAGATTGCTTTTCATGGTTCAGTGCTTGCAGCTCAGGCATCCATTTTAATCAATAAAACAGTCAAAAGAGAGAATAGATTTACTTGTTTCTGGTTTTTTACATTTAATTGAAAATTTTCGAGTGATTACAAACATAGATATTGTATAGATTGAGGAGTTTAGAAGACAATAAGTGCCAAAAGAAAAATCTCCCTGTAGCCTCGCCTCTTCTGTTGTGCTACATAATAGATGGTATTGGTTTATGCCTGGCAGTGGCCCTTCTGTTCCTTTCTCCTGCCTTGTAAAAGCTGGGATGGATTTAATGGGGTTTTACCCAGATATTCAGAGAGCATCTGTGATGAGCACTGTTAAATCCTTTTTACCTGTGACGAGGGAGAATCTCCACTCACATAGAATCATAGAATGGTTTGGGTTGGAAAGGACCTTAAGGATCATCTAGTTCTAAGCCCTGCCATGGGATTACACATTACACATTATGCAACAAGTGGAACCTGGAGATGCCATCATTTCATCAGTCAGGTGGTCATCAAACAGGTGAGGACAGGCCCTCAAACCTCTCCATATCCAAAAGAAAGGGTTTAATTTTAATGAGAGCTGATTGAAAAGTGTTTTTTGGGAGAAAAAGAGCTTTTGGTCATTAAGAGGGGACAGAAAATCAATATTTTCTGCTGTGTTTTCAGCACTCTTTCCTCTGAGATGTCAAACCCAAGCCCCTTCTTCAGACAAGAGCCAGAATGGGTGAGTAAGAGGGAGCTGGGATGCAAGTGCCAAAGATACCTTCTAGCACCCAAAGGTGGATGCTGCTGAGGCATTTATCCCTTAGTACCAAGTAGCTTAACCCTTCCCTACTGGAATATTGCATTTACTATTAAATCTGTTCACTGTTGTCAATTCCCCATGGAGAGATGTGCATCTAAATATGTGTGTGTTTGTGGGCATATCATATACATAATAAATCCATTGGAATAAATATGTGCATGGAGCACTATCTGTCTGGTTTGTGTGCACTTGGGGAATGGGTCTTCTGGACCCCCATGTTTTCCTAGCCTGTGGATCTGAGTGATGCCCAAGAAACTTTGCCTTTCTTCTGGGGGTTCTTTGGGAAAAATAACAAGCCAGCTTGTCTCTCTGGCTGTAAATGTGATGAACCTGGGAGCAGCACAGCAGCTGAACATAGAAAAGTCACAGACTGTCAACTCAAATGCAAGAGAACTTTAAGAGCAGGCATTGAGACCCCTGCGAAATGAGATCTGATTTCTCTTTCAGTTGCTTTTAATACTGGAATTACCCAAGATTGGTGTTTACCAGCTAGTAGATACCTGCTTGGTGCCCATGGCGGTATCATTTACACTGGTATTCATGCGATAACCTCTCGAGCACACAGGTCTCCTCACAAATTAAAGTTGAACCTTGTGTGCCGGGTGCGCTCTGTCTCCCAGACGGACAATTTCCTTGATGCTTTTATTGTCATCTCTGATTTACTCAGCTTCGTTGCCTGCTGGAAGCATATTTGTTCCAGCGTGGGCCTAGATGTGACTCTGGAGGAGCTGCTGTCATCCTCTATCTAGTCAAGGGCAGCCGTGCCCCGGTGTCGCTGTCAGCTTGCAGTAAGCGTGGCTTCATCCCTATCAATTCAAATCCAAGGTGCAGATCACAGGGAAAAAGACACCAAATAGACCCACCCCCCCAAGAAGCTGGTGGTAGGAAGGTTTAGAGAGCCCTTTGGAGAAGAAGAATGGGTTTTGGGATGGGTTTGTTCATACAATAATCCGTTTTGGTCTTGCTTATCCCCAGTACGATGGTGTGAGCTGGAGACCCCCAGTGTGATGAGGGTGGACATGCAAACACATCCTGAGCAGCTCACAGTGAAATCAATTTCTTACCACCAAAGCAGTGTATAGATTCGCGGCACTTCCCCTCTTGGCAACATTTTGCCTCTTTGTCCCCATTTTGGGTGAGTTTAATCCCCTCCATATCCCTTGCCAGAAGGAAATGAACACTGGGAGGAAGAACAGATGCATTTTGCAATTTTCTTTTCAAACACAACATCCCATTTTCCTAGAGGAAAAAGCTGCAAATGGCAAACTCTGACCAGCCCGAATTAGGGGGATTTAATTTACTATAGTAAAACACTTTGAGAGCGGCAGATGAAAACTGCAATTTAAGTGCCTAATATTATAATTAGATACTGATGTGTTTTATTAATGGGATTGAATGCTCACAGCTTTGTAGTAATGAGCTTTTTTGAAGATCCATATAATAGAGTTTTGTGATGGTAAAGGACCCTGGTGTGCTGTTCCCTCTCAAAAGCACCTTGAAACTCATGGAGTAGCCAGGGATAGGGTTAATTTGTTGACTTGAGGAGTAATTCGGAGCCTGCCTCCTGGAGGAGCCCCTCTGGGAGGGGGGGGGGGAAGAAACCAAACCTCCTCCTTCAGGCACTGTAGGGATGATCTGAAATCTTATTGTGCTGGGACAAGTGACTCTCGAGCAAATTAAGTGTTTTGGGAACCTTAGAGATGAAAGGTGTCATGTTGACAAATTAGCACTTAGCAAATTGCTAGTATTAAAGATCTGTGGGGTTGAGCAGTGTGTGCGTTCAGGCCTTTCCTACACAGGGAGAAGAAATGATTTTCCCGTGCTATAACACCACTTTAAATGCACTTCTGATAATGATTGAGAACGACAAAATCAGAACCTTGAGTGTTTGCCTAGGCCAGGGCACCTCCTTCCACTGAAGTTAGGCTGGGTCAGTTCAAACTGTGCATGTTGTACCTGATTCCACGTGGAAAAGTCTTGACTGATGCTAACCTGAGATTTAAGATGAAGAAAGACTTGCAGGGAGGCATCAATTTTAAAGGAAAGGTTGAAATGGGAAATTCTGTTGATTTAAGTTTTGTTCTTGTAGTCAATTTATCGCAGTTGGCTTTCCGGTGAATGAATTTGACTTGGATAAATCAACATATAGTATCAATTATGTTAATAGACACATTAATTTTACAACTGTTAGTACGTAAGACTTCCTAAGGCTGAAGAGGGAGGGCGTTGAAAGGAAAGGAGCAAACTGTAGAGCCTGTTATAGTGTGGACTGGATGTTTCTTACGTGCTATCTTTTGACAGGGAAAAAGTGATTTTTCAGAAGACACGACAATATTCATTATAAATCCTGCTTTTTCTTAAGATGCTTTTATGTGAGACTGTGATTTGCTTTTGATAACTTTTGTATGGGCAGTTCTCATTATGCACTTTCTTTGGGAGCTGTAGCTGCTTTTCTACAATAGCTTTTGAGGCAGTTTTGTTTCTTCCCTCAGCATCTTCATGTTTGGACTTCCCTGGCGTCCTTGATGCATTCCTTTAGGAAATGCAAAGCCAGGTTAGTGTTCACCCTTCTCCCTTTTTAATTAACACAATATTACAGTCATATTGTATTTGGCAGCTTGACTTGAGAGCCCAGCTGCTGGGAGATGAGCCATGAGAGAACCAGAATCTTTGTGTTGAGTTAATACATGGATTTTGGTAGCTTGTTGATGCTCCTTGGAGCATCTGCTCCTTGGAACTTCCCTATCCAGCTCAACCTGGCTCTTTCCAGGAATGGTGGAACAAGGTTTAAGGAAGAAAAAGTGGGAAAATGGGGATGGAAATGGGGAAACTGGGTTACAAAGCAGGTGGACTTTTGCCATGCTACTGAGTGAGTGCTGGGAGCTTGTGTACACATCAAAGAGCAAATCCTTGGACCCTGTTCAGGATAAAACTTATTTTTCTCCTTCTGAGGCCAAGAAAGCACATCTGGCTTTTGGCATCATCCTCAATGACCTGTGGCAAGCTGGGTTTTGTGTGGTTGAGATGGCAGGAGACAGGAAGATCCCTGTCCCGTCTGTTCATCATCTTTGCCTCACCCCTTCTACTCTTCTCATTCATAGTCACTGTCAGTAATGAGATGGGAAGACTAGGCAAGGAGACAGCTCCAGTACCACCCTGTCCACCCTGCCATTATCCTGACTTATTACGTTATAACAAATGGAACAATTCCACTTCATTATTTCATATTTGAGGAGATTTATAGATTGTCCTGGTGGCTGAAGAGGCAGTGATTAAAGAAGCAGTGTGCTAATGAATGAGCCTCAGCACAAAGCCTTTTTAATTACTGCACAGCCCAAGGGCTGTAAACCACTTGCTGATAACAAGCCTGGCCCATTCAGGGTGTGAACTGACAACTTTGCCCACGTGGAGACATGGGGTTGGTATTGAAATGGCAATTAAAGCTAATGAAATCATTCATCTGCTTAGCCATCACTGCAGTGCTGGCCCTCCTTTGGAATGCCTGGCCTTTTCTCTGCATTGGAAGTAATGGCAGGTGGAGATTCCATTTGGCTTTTCCAACCTTTCTTCAGTGATTTAATTTACAGGCTGGCTGCTGCATCTGTTCCTTCACGGGGCTCTTTTAGTCATGGTTGAGGTGGATTTTCACTCCAGGCTTTCCTGAGCTCTCCTGGAATTTCCCTGAGTCAGTTTCCTGGTGTTTTCCACTGTTTTTTTCCCTATTCTGTTAAGCTTTTCTAATGAAGTGTCTTGCTGGGAAAGAAGGCAGTGAACTTGTCAGCAGTTGTCTATCCATCCGTCCATCCATCCTTGACTGAGGTCTTGTCAGAGCACTAGGGTAAGCAGAGGGTGGGCTCACACGGCTGTGGAATTGGAAGGAAATGGCCAGGATGTGAAATATCAGCCTGAGAAGGATGTCCTCAAACCGGCCCATGCTTTTAAATGGGTTTTGTGTCCCCACTCTGCCCGTACTGGGATAAAAGACTTGGGAAAAGTGCCTTGAGGGACAAGTCAATGCTTGAATTGACTTGTGATGAACTGGAAGTACCTATGCAGCAGATCATTGTCCTTGGGATGTTACGGGTCAGACGAACAGCACAGGTGGATCATTGCTGCTCCAACTGAATTATGAGGAATTACTGTGCCAAATCCTGCATGGTGGTGCTTTAGTGGGTTTAAATGCTGTGCCCTGGGTCAATCTTGCAGCAAAACCTCAATGCGTTCCCGTAGCACACAGCTATCAAGAGCTGAACCAATCCAGGCACCTCTGATGCTGGCCAGGGCCAGGCATCTCTGGAATAATTGGGAACACTGTTCCTCTGAGTGCCCCCAGTGGATTGAGAGATGGGGAACTTTAAACTTTGGGTTTAAACAGGGGAAATTAAGGTTAGATACAAGGAAGAAGTTCTTCCCTTTGAAGATGCTGAGGCGCTGGCACAGGGTGCCCAGAGAAGCTGTGGCTGCCCCATCCCTGGCAGTGTTCAAGGCCAGGTTGGACACAGAGGCTTGGAGCAAGCTGCTCTAGTGGCAGGGGGCTGGAACTGGATGAGCTGGATTGTTGGTCCCTTCCAACCCAAACCAGGCTGTAATTGTATGAGCCCAAAGCCCAGCATTGTCCCATCTCATCAGGGCTCAGCTTCTCCAATTCACTAAGTCCCTGAGAGGTAGAAGTTTTTCCGTGATATGGGTAGAGGAGGTGGTGAACTTTGAAAACAAAAGTGTAAAAAAGAAAAAAGGCCAAAAAATAAAAATGATGATGCTGCCGATGGCCTGCGGATTTAATGATATTTACCCATGTGATTGATGAAGATGATGAACAAGGCTTCGTGGCCTGTTGAGGGTGAAAAGTCTAAGTACCAGGATGAAGAGTACATCAATCACTTCTCCAGCTCCCCTGCCAGATGGGTTCATCAGTTAACTACAGCTCCCAACAGGGTCGTATATTACCCCTGGCTGAGGGACTGCATGTCAGCTATGGCTGCTGACTCTTCTTCAGAGAGATCGATAACCCATGGCGAGTGGAAGCAACACAGCCTAAATGAAACCACTAAAACTCTCCTCTAACTTTATTTTTTGAGTCAGATTATGTTTGCTAATATATATGTTCCCATAAAATGTCTAGCAAGGGTTGGATTAGATGGTTGGGCCATGAATTGGTGTGCTCTTCAGGGCCAGGTAAGAGATTTTAACTGGAGAACATGGCGAAAAGTGCTGGTGGTTTGTTGAAGAAGCTTCTCTGAGTGCCTGCAGTAACCCTGGTTTTGTGTGGTTTTGTTATGGCCTTAATTTAGTGCTTTATTTATGGTTCAGACTGAAGGAGAGAAGGTTCCAGGGAGTCCTTAAAGCAGCTTCCAGTGCTTAAAGGGGCCGACAAGAAACCTGGAGAGGGGCTTTGAACAAGGGATGTAGGGACAGTGCAAGGGGAATGGCTTTAACCCGCCAGAGGGGAGACTGAGATGAGCTCTTAGACAGAAGCTCTTCCCTTTGAAGATGCTGAGGCGCTGGCACGGGATGCCCAGAGAAGCTGTGGCTGCCCCATCCCTGGCAGTGTTCAAGGCCAGGTTGGACAGAGGGGCTTGGAGCAAGCTGCTCTAGTGGAAGGTGTCCCTGCCCGTGGCAGGGGTTGGAACTGGATGAGCTTTCAGGTCCCTTCAACCCAAATCAGTCTGGGATTCTATGGTTTGAGCACTTGCTCATTGTTCCCATAGTAAAGCCCTTAAGGTGGTTGTGAGGAGCAGTTCTGTTCCTGCACCTTCTTTAAGCCAGATACATGGCTGTATCCTTATTACTTGGAGTAATATTTACCTTGCACTCAGCAGAAGTCTGTGGCTTACTTGAGGATGTGTTGGTAAACAGGGTTTGAAACACAGCTGTGCAGAACTGTGTAACAAGCTCCGGCCTTGGGATGTTTGTCGTAAGTTTGGAGCTTTTCTATTTCCTGAGGTCCACCAAGCCTGTAAACAAAGCCAATGTGATTTATGGCTTTGGGTTCTGTTCCTGGAAAACTTGCCGGATTTGATATAAAATTCTCCTGGCTTCAACTATCACATTTCACCTGAGTCCTGCTTGGAGCCTGTTATTCTTTATGTTGTCATTTCTGAAGAGTCTTTTATAGCGGGAGCTTGGCATTATGTAGCACTTAGTAATGGGCAGGTTATACTCCAGAATAAAGAACATCCTGCTATGTTCAAACCTTTTATGGTGATCATTGCAACTGCTGATGGCCAGGACAGATGTGCAGAGTGTTTTGCAACATGTTTGTGTAGAGAAAAGCCATTCTGCTTCATTGGTTGTGATTTAGAGCTTAAAGGTCCTGGAGGATTTTCATGCCATCTGGGTTCAGTTATTTAACCCAGTTCCAAGTTGTGTCGGGAGAAGTCTCTATTGACCTGGTCTGTTGCCCTCCCTGATCTATAATCAGGACCCACTGGCCTTAATATTATGGGCTTAACATCTTGGTCAGACTGAGATGCTGTCACATGCAAAGGTCCTTGCCAGACATGAAGAACATGGTGGGAATTAAGTGGAGGAGGATATTGCCGTGATGCAGGGATGTAGGAGCTGTGGTCCTTGCAACATGTCCGGACCCTGAGTTTTAAGAACGGTGATGTTGTGGGTCAGGTTTGGTCACCATCACAGTGCATGCAAAAGCTGTACACTAAATTTTCAGCCACAAAGGGTGTGAAAATAGGAGGGAAGGTGGCTTTCAGCGGGGCTGATGGATGGGGATGTCTCAGCACTCTTTCTTTCCACGGCTGTGCTGCAGACTCCTTCTGTGACCTTGGGGATGTTTTCAGATCTTCCTTTTCCTCTTCTATCTGTGCACTCTGCTGTGGCTGTGCTTTCTAGGGCAGGGATTGTCTCTTCTAACGTGAACTTAATCAAGGTTTGCCTCTCATTTGAAGTTTCTGCTTTTGATATCAATAACAACCACGATAGTGAGAGACCAGAGACAAAGGAATGATTCCCAGGAAAAATGGAGCAGTGCTGCTCTCTCATATTGGTAATTCAGGGGGAAGGAATATAGATGAGTTTTAACAAGAAACAATAAGTCCTGGAAAGTTTCAGGCTGCAGTCCTAGTGTGGATGGATAGCTGGTACAAGATGAAACAAGCTTTCCTGACTTCCCTGTCCTCTTTTCCTTGGATGGGAGAGGAGGAAGAGGGATGCAAACATTTCCTAGGAGGAACTAGGCAAAGTGCCTAAAAAGCAGCTCAGCCTAGGTAAGGGTTGTGGGACAGGTCCTGAATCACAGGCAGGGGTAGAGGAATCGGGGAGAGCCCATTTATCCCAGTAAATCCCTGCTGCTCCTAATGGGAACTAGAGCTTTGCCAGGTTGGAATTGCTTGTTAAAGTCCACTACTTCTCTTCAGCCCAATGTAGTCATTAGAGAGGGGCTTAAACTCATTATCTCCTTTGCATTAGCATTAACCATTAACTCTGGGTAGCTGTGTTATTGATATAAATGTCTCTGAAACCTTCTGAGCTCTTGGCTTCGACAGGTTTCATAGGCTGGTTGGGGAAAAGTGTTTCTTTTCATCAGTTTGGAATTTGTCACTATTTCCATGGAATCAAAGGGGACTTAGTGTGTTGCAAGGCAGGGAGTGCAGAAATACCAGATGTACTTTGTCTCTCTCATTCATTAATTCATATACATTTATCATTACACTTTCTATTTGTCTCCTTTTTAAGATAAATAATCACAGCCCTTCCAATCCTTGTCATATGGAGACAAGAATGATTTAAGGAGCTGGAAAAGTTCCATATGAGAAGGGATACAGAGGCTGGTATATTTAGCCTCTATCTTGAAGGATAGAGCAGAAGATGAGAAGATGGAGATGATCAACCTGAGTATGCTGTTTCCTCTGCAGATATCCTACTGGCTAACACAGGGACAAGAGCATGGATACACATTTCTCCACCCCATTATTTTTGGGCTGCTAACACACTTCTGGCCTGTGTTTGGCATTTTTGTATGGAATAAGATGAATTTGATCAGAGCTGCCTGTATGGGTCCTGAACCCAGAAGTGGATGCTGAATATGTTTGGGTCATTTACTCCATAGGCATGATTTATAACCTGAGTGAGGTTATAGCTGTAGCATAAGATCTGATGTAGATTTGTAATTGCAAGGATTTGGAAGAGCTAGACTGCTTATTCCTTTCCTCCTATCTTGAAGGTTATGCACCCATGTTTCCCCCAGAATACAATACACTTTCTTGGGGTACTCAAGGGGATCAGAGGAGGACTCACAGTCTTCACTCTGCGTAGCAGCAGCTGTGTTTTAGGGTACTAATCCTATTGTAAATCCCTGTGCTTGGCTACCTCTAATCATCATTCCTGGCACTTGAATGGTGGTTTACACGCACCCGTAAAGCAATAGAGTAAATACTGAGCTAATCCTCCCGGTGCCCTGGGAGCAGAAATGTGAGCAACTGCTTAATGCTTGTGCATTTGGAGTTCCAAATGTACATTTGGACCTGCAAGGGGTGGTGGTGGGGCTGCTACTGCTTCCAGGAGCATGGCAAAGACCCTGGGACCACGCTGATGCCGGGAAGGATGTCCATTTAGGAGGCATGGCTCACCCAAGGGATGTTTTTGGCAGGACCCTCATGTTCCTCGCTGCTTACAAGCTCACTGTGAGCTCAGAGGGAACAAGCTGGTTGAGAAATGTCTCCCTGCAGCCCAGCCTCATTTGTCCTGTCAATCTGGTGCTCGCCTTCCCGCGATCGTACTTAGCGCCATTGATTTATTGAATTGCAGGAATATTAAGAACCTCCAACTATTAGTCCTGATTACAACGTCTTGGCAGCTTCATCACTCCATGTGTCTTGCTGGGCTCCGAGGAGGACTAGCTCCTTGGCAGCTATCAAACAGCAGTTCGCTACTCTCCCCTTCCCTGCTCTTGCTTTCCTGAACGTGCCTTTCTTACAGTCACAGGTATTTTGGAGGGGAGAGACGTAGTGAAATGAAGCAACTTTCACAAGCTGAGATGAACTCATCTATAGCAGAACCAGGAAAACGAGGTTTCTCATGTCCTTGCCCTGATGCTCTCAATGCACTGGAGCTCTCCTCCTTTCTCCTCTGCTGTTTCCCATCCATTTGCTCCCTTTGGCCATCACCAGTCCTGCAGTTAGCACTGGCTTTTCTCTCTTACCTTCAATGTGCTCTTTGAAAATCACAACATCTTTTGCCTTAATGTGGCCTGCACAGTGTTTTCACTTCTCATTCGTTTTCTGGCTCCTGGATGCTTCCAAAAAGAAACGTGATTATCCCAAGCATGGATGGGATGCATTTAGCTCCTCCGGAGGGATGGAGATGCCACCCTGCAAGCCACGGGGTCTTCAGTGGTGCTTATTGCTCGCTGACACTGGCTGGTGGGGTCTAGCAGGACCTGCTACCACCACATATCAGCAATGCTTTATAGCTGCTGATAAGACTTCATGGGTGGGGGGAAGTAGCCTAAGAAGAGTTCAGTAGTGGGGACAAAAAGAAAGAGTAAAAGCTTGTAGCTGGATGTGAAAGCATCAAGGAGGCTTTTACCTCTGTAGTGTGCATGACACCAGGTACCACACAGGTCCACCAAAAGCTGGGTGGTTGGGACCCAGCTCCCTGACATGGGTTGCCAGCTCTGTGATGCTTTGGAGGGGATGTCATGTCCCACGCTGACTGTCACGGTCAGGAGAGAAAGGCAGTAGGCTCCCCCCTCCCCCATCCCTCTTCCTCTGTGATAGGGAGAGGGTTGCATCCCACTGCTGGGTGGGTTCTTCCATCAGCACTGCTGCATGGAGAAGTGGGTGCTGGTCCCTATGTGATATTCCCACTCCCGAGCCTCCTTTCCTGCCCTCCAGAGGCTTCCTGGGGAGGTGAGAGATTCAGCTTCAGCCCTGTCCATCCTTCATCGCTCATGGCTTTAGAAATATTTTGGAGAAAGGGTTTCCAGGCTGCTGCCTCGAGGGTCACCAGCTCATCTGGTGAGTAATGGCTGCTGTGTGCTCCACAAGGACCTGGTCGTTTCCTCATGAACGGCTTTCCATCATGCTTCCCCAGCCCCATGGCCACACAGTGCTTTAGCCTGATTACAGCAGCTCTGCTTAATACACTGCAGCCACCAGCAGAAGGGGATGTCTAAGCTCTGACGGTGGCTTTTACCACCCACTGCAGAGGTTTGACATGCTACGGTCCTGCTGTGTGGATGCTGTTGCTCCATCCTTCCAGGCTTGGACAGCAGCATCACCTGGAGTTTTGGGTCCAGCAAAGGGGGAGGAAAATGAGCAGCACATCAGGTGAATCTGGATGGGTAAATGAGCAGTGAACAACTCCTCAGTCCACTTCTACCCCTCATGCTGTCCTTTCCTGTTGTTGCCCATACTGCCTGGCCCCACAGCTCTGTGCCTGTGCTTGGGAATGCAGCAAACCCATTCCCCAAGGAGCAGCGAGCCTGCTTAAGGAGCTAAATTTATTTCATTTTCTAAACTGCAGCTTGGAAAAAATAAGGAGCCATTAGGCTGTCAGTTGTCAGAGCTTTACAGGAGCATCAACATCGCGGTTTGCTTTACTGAGACATTAAATGTGTCAAGACCCATGATGGATGGGCTGGATCAGATGCAGAGGGCAGATGGGATGGCGAGTGAGGGCAGGAAGGCTTTGTCTGCTCTATGGTTGTGTGATCCTCGGGAGTTCTGTGCTTCCCAAACTGTAAGGGCAAAGTCCTTCAGCACCAGGGGCTGCTGCCATGTGGATGTTGGCACCTTAATGCCACCGGTCACTGTGGGGTTGATGGCAGGTAATGGTGAGGTGGAGGTGCATGGGTGAAGCAGGATTGTGTGTCTTCAGTACAGTGCTTGGGTGGAGATTTCTCCCTGTTTTCTCCCCATCAGGAGGTTAATAACTGCCTGACCACAGCAATGTGCTGGGGTGGAGATCTGACAGGGAGGGTAGTGTGGAAACCGTGACTTATGCTAAGGAGATTTCAATGGGAATGTAGGATTCATTATTATCCAAAGCCTAACAGGTCTCTGTACTTTCAGTTTTGCTTTATAATATGTTTGTCATACACCCAGAAACCTCCCCAAAGCCTTCACCATCAGTAGGCTATCCCGAATGCACTGTTTGGTCTGCACGTACATGAAATATATGGCAAATATTTTATTTCAGATGCTGGCATATTTGCACTGGTGCTGACTGCATTACATGTGAGTGATGAAAGGCCCTGTATAAATATGGTGTTTTCATCAGTATTGATTGCATTATGATTGCAATTACATTTGCAATGGAGCTGGCTGTAGTGTTTGTGTCATTATATTGGCAGGCAGCATCCGTGCTTGCTTGCGGCCACTTTCTTTTGCCTCAAGTCATGCCTGGAGCAGGAACTGACCTCTTGAGGCAGAGCAGGGCTGGCTTTGGGATGCTGACACTCACCTTTGGCATGCAGAAAAGCTGTTCTGACACCACAAACGCATGGGAAGCTGGCTGTGAGTGCATGCAGGATATGCCTACATGGATTCTGGACCTGAGCAGGTCTGCCCACTGATGCAGGGGACCAGTTGATGCTTTCCTGGCTGTGACTTCTTAGTGCCTTCATCTTCTTCCTCTAGTATTTCAAGATGCCGTTGAAAAGTTCTTTCTTTCTCTCCGTGCGGACTTCCTTATCGCAGAAGCTAATTTCCTTGGATGATCTGTAACAAACCCATCTTTTCTTCTTTGACTCAACCTCTGTCTTCTTTTGTTTTGTGAGAAGAGGTGCTGTGGGCTCAGAAGCAGTTTTGATATTTTCCAAGTCAATATTACTCCCTGCTACGACCAAGATGTAATCTGTGTGTGTGCTCACAGGCTCACACAGAGCAAGAATCAAGTTTGTGGAATAGGAAGAAAGGGATGTGCATTCCCTAGACGCAGGCAGGGATGGATGGTGTTGCCTTTTAGGGTCCCCTGAAGCTTGTGAGAAGGATGCCCTTTGGTACCCTGCCCTGGAAATGTCATCCTGGATGGGGAGTGAGTTTTGTGCCTGTTCCTCACCCAAGGCTGAGGCAAGCTCAGTGGTAAACTGATTAAAAGCAGATGCTTTGAGCTCAGGAAGGGTTTTCCCTGCCTGGGCAGGTGTTAATGGGAAAGGTTACAGGTATGGTGGGAAGCGAGGATTGCAGCAAGAAAGGGCAGACAGGTAAGCCATGGGGTAGGGATGCTGGGAGAGGGTGAGAGCAACAGGAATGTTTATGGAGGCTGTCTAGGAGATGAGAAACTGGCATGGTGACCTCAGTTTTGCCACCCTATGGCCTTTGAAGTGGGGTGGGAACGTGCTCTGAGCTCTCTTCCTGGCCCTCAGGGTGTTTGCCTTCCACTTGCAAGCAAAAGAAGATGAAATAAAGCCATAAAGGGGTGGAAATGGTGAGGGGGAGGCAGGAAGGAGGAAGGGACACAGAATACGCTCCCTCTCTGACAATCCACATGAGTTTGAAGTCAAAACATTCTGTGCATGTCTGCTTTTTGCTTCCCTCACCACCTGGTAGCTATTATCAGATGACAATTTATTCCAGGCGTTCTCTTGGGGAGAGATTTCATAAGCATCAAGAGTTTAAATCAAGATAGGGCCATGATGTGCACGGTGCCTGCGCAAGGCAGAACACTCAGCTCCTGGTTCCCTCCCCAGGATGTGTAATCCCGTGCAAAACCTCGGGCTTTGGCTCTGAGGCGTGAAGTCCAGGAGGCTCCGATGGCTTTTGGACCAGGTCTCCAGCCATGACTGGGAGGGGGAAGGACTCTCGCATCCCGGGATAAGGTGGGAGGGGCTGTGCAAGGGATGGGCTCAATGAGGAATTTCATCTCTTGTAAGCTCTGTTTGCAATACAGACAGAAGTGGTTGCTGCCAAGGAGCAGGTAGATTGCAGGAGCTCCTGGAAAGAGATGAGTCCCACACAGTGATGCTACGTGGGTCCCTCTAATTCAAGTCTTAGCTTTTGCCTTTGCCACAGAGGCTTATTAGTAAAATTAACTACTAGAATATTACTTTGCTGCTAATGACTTAGTAAGAGGTTGCATTGGCATAATGCAACTCCAAAACTACCTTTATCTTATCAAAGCAGACACCTTTTCCCTAACTATGACGGCTTTCCCTGGGGCAGGAAGGCTTCTGTACTTATGGTATTACTTGTGCAACCTTTTCCCAGTGTCCAAACCCACCCCAGCTCCTCTTGCACTTCCCCTGTGGCCTCCCTGCTCACCAAGAGCTTTTCTGGTATTGCACCTGATGGTGAAAATAGACTTGTCATGTCTGGTTTGGTTTGGTTTCCAGCAGATGGATTCCTAGACAACTTCATTTGATGGCAATGAAGGGGTAAGAAAAGCATCCCGATCATTTCCTTAATGTTATCCAATGATCTAAAGAGCCAGTCAGAAACTCAGCAAAGAAGAGGAAGAAAAGGGATTGTGAGGAGTCAGACAAGAACATTGCTTGCAGCACGTAATTCAATTGGCTTGAGTTCCTTCTGTGTTTTAGTGCTGGTTCCTGAGCACTGAGACAAGGCTGTGCTGTCTGCATTCCCAACACACGGGGGACACAACAGGCATTACAATACGGTAAAACTCACTGAGCCTTTAATACCGCTCCTAAGGCTTGAGTGAGGATGCTTTGGGATGTCTTTTCCAGCCTGGTTGATTCCATGATTCTGCGATTGGATTGATTTGGTCTTGGGTTGTCCTTTCTGCTCAGTGTCTGCTGCAAGAGGTGGAAACCCTGGGGCTTACAGGGGCTCAGCATGGTGGGATTTGTGAAATGAAGTGAGTGTTGGTCTGGATTTGCTTCCCAGTGTGAACTGGAAGTTCCCGAGTGCACTGAGCACAGCAGGAGGAGGGAGTGCAGGCACCATGTGGGGTAAGTCTCCGCAAGCATTCCATGGCTCTGGTGTGAGATGCTCTGGAGCTCCTTTCCGCTGCAGCTGCATTAGAAACCTGCTCAGGTCCTGCTGGCAGCCTTCTGTGTGCAGAGGTCCAGGCTTCCACGAGCCGGAGCCTGGCCAAATCCATCCCTGCATGGCCCCATGAGAGCGGTGCTGATGGCAGTTAGCGTCTTGTATTGAAAGCAGAAGTGCTGGGTACTTTGAGCAAAGGGGCTGATGTCCAGGGTCTCATTTGCACTGGGTTTGAATTGGGTTTTACTTACAAGTGGATTTGTTTTGTTGGGTGCGGGAGTTGTGCCCCAGAGTGGCCGTGTCACTGTGATGCTGGGTTAGGTACCATGAAGCAAGGAGGGGGAAAACACAAGTGATAAGAAATAATACCATGGGAAAGCTTAATGTGAATTCCTTTCATGTCCTGGCTGGGCATCCAGCAAGCAGCTCTCTTGACATGGGGTTTGGTCACCAGGGCCAGGGCTTGGAGATGGGCAAGGGACAGGACCTGGCTTGCTCAAGCACCCCAGGGAGCATGATGCCATGTCCAAGGGCTCGTATCCGGGTGGCTGAAGGCACAGTGTGAGGCTTTGTCTCTTGTTTAGAGAGCCTTGGCTTTTAGAAGTTCGAAACAAGACGGCAAATTGAATTAATTCATGAGCATGGAGGCTCTCTAGGGTTTCCTCTTTAATTCAGTAGACTGGCTTTAAGGGACTTCGCATCTTAGCAGAGAAAGGATGGGATTGGTGCTTTTATCTTTCTACCTTCCTTTACTGGTTTCCCCCCCACTTTTTGCTTCTGGCTCCTGCAGAGTCTGTCAGAGAGCAGAAATGTCCCTTTCTGTGCTTCCCATCACCATCGTAGAACGGTTTGGGTTGGAAAGGCCCTTAAGGCCATTAAGTTCCATGGGCAAGGACACCTTCCACTAGGCCAGGTTGCTCACGTTCCTGAGGATGATGGATTTCAGTGAAAAGGTTCTGCTCCCTGCACAAGGCAAAGCACTTGAGAAGGACTCATTGGAGGGGCTGCAGCAAAGCCCCCAGCCATGTTTTTGGGGCTGGTGGAGGATGCAGGACCATGGTCCTTTCTCCTTCTTCCCCATCCTTTTTTTCCTGCTTATACAGCTCACCAGCAGCTGGCTTTTGCTGTGCGCTGTCAGTGCCATCCAGCAACAGGCTAATGCGTGCCATATGGAGCAAGCAGTGAGGCTGGCTGTGGCTCCCGCCTCCCCTGTTCTTCCAGAGAGCCCCGGGGGCTTTCTGAGCAGTGACAGGAGCAGTCACATGCAGAGGGACCTGTTAGTTCCTCTTTCATGCTCCAGCAGTCTCCCTTTCCACCTGGTGCTCCCTAGGGATTCCCTGTGGGCTGCAAAGGGTGATGTGGGCAGGGGCAGATGGAGGCATCAGTGGAATGCAGGGCATCTTTGACCAGGACAAACGCATGAATTAGACCCAGAACTTCTGTCTCTTCCCAAATATTCCCTCCTCAGGTACTGCAACAGAGGTGCCCACGTTCTGACCATTTTCCTCCCTTTTTCATTTGTATTGCTGCTGGAAAATGAAGGAGGGTGCAGCTGAAGGAGCTGCTTCAGCATGTGAGTACAGTTTGGGTTTGTTGGTGTCCCAAACTGGGATTCGGGTGAGTTTTGCTATGGTGTAGGTTTTGTCATCCTTCTGGGAACATCAGGAAGCAGCAGGCAGGAAGGTGCAGCACTCACATCCGTTGCCTGCTGAGCTTGCTGCTGGTGTGTGTACAAATCTTGCACTTAAAGCAGACCTCTGGGGTTGTAAACCCCATGGAAAGGAGGTGATAAACCCTCGGGAGACTCCTTGCACCTTCGCATCTGCTTCCAGGCCTAATGGGACCTTCTGACGCACTTCTTGCTCTTTGCTGGGAAGGTGATGGTGAAGGAGAAAGTCTGATGATGTTCGGATCTTAATGTTTTACAGCTCCCCTGCCTTCAAACAATACCTAAAAATACAAGTGTATGCAGATTATAAACTAATTTAGATGATGGAACATGGGAATATTGCTCATATTCCCCAAGCATGGCATTTCCAATCATATCTTCGTTTCATTTTTAAGCAAAGAAATCATAATCTTGACATGTTTATCATTCAGTGCCTGCACCAATTATCTCTTTGGGTTCATTCTATAGTTCATAGAACTGATAGATTATGATCATGTTGTTAGGAGAATTGTGCAGTCATTATTCCTGCAGCTGGAGGAGAAGTGGAAAAACAATTATAAAGAATGATTCTCCTTTGGATTGCTTTCTGAGTTCATGAAATCAGCAAGTTCCTATTACCGGAGGGCATGAGCTGCAAGGCTACTGCCACTCTTGGTTGTGAACTCCCGTGATCCAAGCCAGATGGGCTTGTAACACTCATTTTCTCCAGCAAGCTCCCGTTGTAGTTATTATATCTTTATGTGTTGAGATCAGAAAGATGGATACCATTGGCCACACAAGAGCTCAACCTCTGAATGGTAATTTCCAGTTTAATTACAGAGCAGGGCTGGTGATGAGGCACCTTTTGGCAGCAGGGTGCTGCCTGTTAGACATTGAGACCCAAGGCTTTGCATCCAAACAACACAACATTGGCATCAGTGTGTCCTTTTGGCTTGAAATGGGATGAAGTGTGGTTCCCTCCAAACAAGTTTTGCCTTCTTTCCATATCTTTTAATGAGACTCAGGGGATTGTGACCCCCCCCCCCAAAGGAAGTATTTACACGAGCTGCTGCAAAAGGAGGCCTCTGGGAGTTGGAGCTTTGCTTTGATCCCCAGAAGGAGCTCTCTAATCCCATCTATTAACACATCTGGGAAGCTCCAGGGTGATTTGGCAGCCTTCCTTCTGTGATTGATGGTCCCCTGAGGAATACACGGCCTTTGCGCTCCTCCCTTGCCCCAGTTCTCCGTGCACCGCTGTTGAATTTTCAAGTTACTTGACCAGAAGGGAACAGAAGCAAGAAAATAAATGTCTTGACAAGGCATTGCTCCCATGCAAGGATTTTGCCTCCTTGTCTCTTCAGGGCTTTCCTTTCCTTCCTCATCCCCCAGCTGGGGTTCGGGATGTGAGCAAACGGCTATATCCAGCACATTGGTCACCTTCATTCGTATCCTGTTTGGAACTGGATGAACCTCCCCGTCCCCCAGGCCTTGTTGTTTTGCCTTCTTGAAGTGGTCAATATTGAATGCTTGAGCAGATCTGTTGATTTAATAACGTGCCTTGTCTATATTTATGTAGCTTGTGGTTGGGTATTCCACATCCGTGTGGGGAATGACTGACGTGCAGAAGTAACTCTCCAGATGTGAAGTGCTGGGTGCCTTGGGGAAGGAGGCAGCAGCACTTGAGGGGGGCTAGTGATTCTGTAGTGCCTTGGAGTGGCAGTTTTCCTCTGTGTGCCTGTTGCAGCTTCCCTTCTCTTGCTTTGAACCTCTTCCTTTTCCCTATCCATCTGCACTCCAGAGGCCCGGCTTGGAGGACCACGGTAAAAGATAACACGCTTGCCCCGAGACCTGCCTTTGGAGACCTGTTAGTATGGGATCTGCTTCCATTATGTGCCCCATAGCAGAGAGCCCTCAATTAGGTTGTTTGGGTGCAAGATGGATGCATCTCCTTAAACTAAGCTCATGCTTTAGTAAGAACCTCATTTTATGTGCTTGAGTTGGGTGGTGGCATCCTGAGTCCTTGAAACTTTAGAGGGAAGGTGGAGAAGCAAGCATGCCTATTCATTATAGTTGAACACCCTGAGCTCCCCGAGTTAACGGGCTCCCTGCAGCTCTCTGCTTGCTTGTGTTTGGTAACTGGAGAAACAGACTTTATTTCTTTATAAAGGGGAATGGGTGTTTATGGGTTTTAAACCAGAATAGAAATGCTGTTTTCCATCAGGAGGGTTTTGTGAACAATAATGTTGAAAAAGCCCTTGAAGTGTCCCTTTCAACTGCAAAACTGAAGTGCTGGGAAGCATATGAAATGCACACAAACCTGAGGAATTAATGCTGATTAATGAACAAAGACAAAAATGCAATGCAACTGAAAGCAGAGGTTTATGCCTGGCACCAAAACCTTTGTGAAGATGGTGCCAGACCCCCAGAGGAGAACAGAGATGTCCATTTAAAACCAAACCGAGTCACACAATGTGCTGTGACACCTCTGCCTTTGGGAGAAAGAAGCCCCATGGCTTCCAGATGTAAGGTGATGTCTTACTAATGGCGGGCAGGGAGAAACTCTGGGTAGGGAACACTCAAGGAGATGGCTGTGAGGTTCCTGCATATTCCTTCATGGTCCTCTGTGCTACGGTGCTGCCATTGCTTTTCTCCAAGTGTATTTGACTGCTCTTTGCATATTAGACAGTAGCAAGAGTATTTTTGTCTGGATTCTCCTTTTCCTTGGAATTAGAGTAGCAAGGATATCAAAAAAGGCTTTTAAAGCCTAGATTCCTCATGATGGGGTCAGAGCAAGACTTGAAGAGCAGGTCCAACCAAAGAGGACCCTGGATGTATTTCCACGTACTTCCTGGCAAGACGCATTGCAAACTACATATATTTCCAAGTGCCAGAGGAGGGAGCCAGCAAAACACAGGAAATCTGAAGCTTTCTGCTGCTTTAATGTCTCTTTTCTTAATGAAATTGGAAGAGATCAAGCGGAGCGACGCTGAACTTCGCTTGGCACTTGAGAAAGAGTTGCCACAGGTGGTGATGACTTGGGAGCACTCGCTTTCCCCTGCTTTTCCAGCATGGAGTTATCCATGTGGATAATTCAAGGGGAGAATTCCACCTTCATAATGCTTGTCATGGCTTGTTGCTGCTCAGCTCACAAGGCAGAAATGCTTTTTGTTGATGGGCTCTTGAATTGGGCTGAGTTGCACAATATTTGGCTCCACCTCTTAGTGCCAGTGCTCCCTGGGAAAAGCCTGGCATGGAGCATCCCTTGCCAAGGATGTTGGGTTTGCATGGGGAGACATGGCTCACGGGCGTGATGGGGAATGGGGGAACTGTAGTTCTGCCTGGAAAAGCTGGGGGAAGCAGGGAAAAGGACATCTGTGAGATGCTGGAGGCATCTCTCCACCCTGCAGCATTGCTGGTGGAGGCAGGGATGTAGTAGGAGAGATGGGGAGAGGTGCGCTCCACCCTGGACAATGCAGGTATAGACCCAAAATACCCAGGTTCTTCCCTCAGAACTCCTCTCTGTTATCTGGGATGGGTGGGAGCTGCTGTTGCCACTCAGTTTTGGGCTTTGCCTTTTGATTTACGTGCATTCCATCCCTCTGCAAATTCCCATTCCCCGTCAAGTCGCGCCTTGCAAAATGCCTGCGCCGCATATGAAATGGAGGAGATAAAATTACAGTATCTCCAAATTGGCCGGGCTCTGTGCAATATATAACATAACAGATGGTTCCACATGATGCCTCCGAAATAGCTGTGCAAGAGCATTTGAAGAAACTGATATAACTGATCAGGCAGCATATGGAAAATACTCTGTGTGCTGCACGAGGATGCGGTGCCCCGTCTCCAGGCACCTGCTCTCCCTCCTCGAGTTAGGTGATGGGTATAGAATCATGGAATGAGTTGGGCTGGAAGGGACCTTAAAGCTCATCCAGCTCCAGCCGCTTGCCATGGGCAGGGACACCTTCAACTACAGCAGTTTGCTCCAAGCCCTGTTCAGCCTGGCCTTGACAGCTCCATGTCCTTCTGATGTTGAGGACACCAGAACTGGGCTGTAAGTGGGGCTCCTGGGGCTGCCCTTGCAGTTTGGTGATCACCATTGCAGCGCAGTGCAAAAAGGAAGCGAAGTGGTTTCGACCAGGAGCAGAGTGAGAACAAGGTGGTTTGGTGGCTTCTTCACAACCTGCTGGAGGTCCCTTCCCCTGGGAGCATCCCAAGGATGGGCCTATTTGCAGCCAACCTCCCCTCTGCTGCTCCTGGTTGAAAACAGGCTCTCAGTCACACATTTCCCACCTCTCAATGCCTTTAGCAGAGAGCAGTAGGTGCTACCTGGAGCAGGCAGACCAGGAGAGTGGTCACAGAGGAGGCTTCAGATTGAGAAGGACTACTCATGCTTTCCATCTTGCCTCTTGCTTCGTGCCACATCAAAAGCCCCTGCTGTGTATTTGCTGTACCTTGTATTTGCTGGCCTGCTGCCTGTCTTCCTGGTTGCTCCCCCCCCCCATATAACAGAGAGGATGCTATTTCCTCTCCACGAAGCTCAGCTCATATTCTTTAAGGTGCTTTGGGGTCACGGGATGAAAGGCTCCTTGCTGTTTTCTGCAATGAGGCAAAGTTGAGCTAAGAATAGATCTATAAACAAGACAGCAGGGAAAGTTTCCTAGCAGAGCCTCTGGGGACACTGAGAGTATGTCAGTGCAGGCTCATTTGCAAAGGAGATGTGGTCTATGGGGTGACCCCTCACTGGCTTTGCAATGGAGGGGGAATGGCTGTAGGCAAATCCCCTCCTAACAGGCTGGTTTTGGTCCCAAGAAGCGTTGGGGCTGGAGGCATCCCAGCCTAGCAAGAAGAGCCTCGCCGTGGTAGGTGATGCTGTGGGGAGCAGCTGGTGGGCCGTGGTTGGGCTTGGGAGTGATGAAACCAAGGTCTTCATCCAGAACCACATCTCTCTGGGTGCTGTGGAAGAGGACCAAGGGCTGAAGTGAGGTGGGTGTTTCGCCAGCACGTGAGATGCTCTGGCAGGAGGCACTACACTTGGATGCTACCCACACTCATGTAGAGAGGTATTTAGAGCTGTCAGTCTAGCGTGCTGTCTGTCTGTCCATCTGTCCACCCACTTAGATAGCGATAAGAATCCGGGGTGTATTAAATGTCTGTTAGAGCCTGGCCATGCTGAGAAGAGGCTTCCTGTATCCCCACATCCAGGCTGAGAGAGTTGGGATCAGAGTCCCGAATGTGCCACTTGCTTCCCATTACTGGCTTAATCCCCAGAAAATCCCAAAGTGGGAATCTTGCAGAAAGCAGACTTTCCCTTCCTTTGTCTTTGCTGACTTTGTCCTCTCTGTCATCTTGGCAGCTTTCTGCTTGCTGCCGTGTTTGGCTTTAATCTGGAGCCCTCTGTTCTTACCTGAGCTACAGAGGAAAAGCCACTGAACTCGGTGCAAAATGAAAGGAAGCAAAGCTTAAAAACTCTGTTTTCTTTTGCTCTCATTCTTTAAAAGAGGAAAAAAAGACAGAGAAAACCCAGGGAGCAGTGCCTGAATTATCCTTGAACCGTCAGCTCCTGCTTCTGGATCAGGATGCATCATTTCTGCCCTGTTTTCTTTTCATTCCCCTTAACGTTCAGTCGTTTTGATCAAAGCCAGGCAAGCAAAACTCTCCTTTCTGCATCCATCAATGGGAGACAGGAATTCTGCTCTGGCTCTGGTGAGTGTGTGTTGGGGGCTGATGGAATGGGGGGACCGGAGCTGTAGGGCTTGTAGAGATGGGATGTGCTGCAGAAGCAGCTTGATGTCTGTGTGGAGATACTGTTTTGTACACTATAGCAATGGATAATTGCTATGAGCAAAGGTATCTTCTGTTTCTTTGCTCCATGGAGTGGGCCCATCCTCCTTATGGCTATAGAGGGGAGGAAACTCCATCACTAGCTCTTCCCATGAGGATTTTTCCCAGGAGATGGGGTGCCCTGGGTGTCTGGGAGTAAATCCAAGGGCAACAGGCACACGTTAAGGTACAAGTAATTCCCTTTGAATGGAAGAAACAGCTTTTCTTATGCTACTGGGATAGGTTGCCCGGGGATGCTGTGGGGTTCCCGGCCTCACAGTGCTGCCTTCACTGCTGGAGGTACCTCATCCAGCATGTGACTGGTAATGATTCCTGATGGGAGTTAGTACCCTGTCCATCTGACCCCGTTCTGCCATCTAACAAGAGGAGCTAAGTGCACTTAACAACACACCAGCTCTTGTTCGGGCCCCTTCTTCCCAAGCCAGAATCAATAGCAGGTCTCTCCAGCTTTTAGAGACTTAGATCCCACCTTTTCATCTCTCTCTCGCTCATTTTTCCCAAGCAGCATGTGCTTGATTTCTCTGTCTTTTGCATGCTGGGGATATTTTCCCCTTCTCCCTTTCATCTGCACCCACTTGGCGTTTGCCCAGCCGGGGCTGGGGCTTGCACACCAGATAAGAAACCCCACCATGACTTGGTTCCCAATCTTGGTCTCCATCTCCCTCCTGGTCCAGAGCTCTCTTTATCTTCAAAGGGCTTTGCAAACACTAATTAATCCTCCCAGCACCCTGCTGCTGTAGATGAGGGGGAGCTGTTTGCCATCACCTTGTCATGCTGGTCCTCTCCTGTGCCATGACATGGCTTTATCCCTCTGTGACATCCCTTGTTTGGAGGAGCAGGATGCACTCCCCCAGGCAGGGCTAAGCAGGATGCTTGGGGTCTGTGTCACCGTGGTGGCTGGGCACCTGAGTGAAAAGAGGGTGCCTGCGGGTTAAGGCACGTCTCAAAATGCAAGAGGGGAGCCTGCATCTCCTCTCGAGCACCGTCCTGTTTCTCCCATTGCTTTTCCTGCTCATTCAGTTACCTTGCCCAGATTGCCTTCACCATGCTGCTTGCCCAGCCTGGGGTAACTCACCCTGTTTGCCCTTGGTGACGGATGGAGAAGCATTTGGAGAGGGGGATACATGTATCCAGGGGGGGATGTAGCTCCTACAGCTTCCAAGCTGATCTTTGTGCTGTGCAGGGAGTTGGGGGATGGCTAAAAGTGATGGGTAAAGCTGTGGTGCAGTGGGGAGGCAGCTCAGGCTGCTCTCCCCTGCATCTTCCGTGTATTTGTAGTAGCTCTGAGTTCAGAGAGGGGGGAATAAAAGAAAAGAGACTTCCCCCCCCCCTTCTCCTTGCACGAAATGCAAATCAATAGATGTTGTATTCACATTCTAACAAGATGTCAAGGAGAAAAGGGTAGCCTTTCATTCAAGCATTCACTCACACACGCACAGGGAAGAAGGGGGGCCGGAGGGGACAGGAAGGAGGCGGGCAGGAGAGGGGAAATCCCATAGGCATGCTGGGTTTGGGGTGCTTCTCGCTCGTGTGCGTCCTTTCCTCCCTGCCCCAGCAGCTCAGCCCAGCAGGAGGAAGGCAGAGACCCGGTAATAGGGGCACTTGGCAGAGCAGCAGCCCATTGGAGAGGTGCAGAGGAGTTGGAAACGTATGGAGCGGGATGGGAAGGGGGATCCCTGTGTGGATGGGGTTGGGGAGGAGAGGGCAGCGCAAACGCGGCGCGCCCTGCGTTTGGGTTGCGCTGCGCCCCTCTTTTCCTTAAGGAAAGCATAAGGGAATCTCTTTATGGAAAGCTGAGGTTCTTTACCCTGGAGGCTGGTCCCAGATGTGAACATGCATTGAGACAGCTTGGGAGGAGAAAAAAAGCCTCTCTGAAAACACACATAAAAATCATGTTGAAATGTGCCCAGGGACCATAATGTCACCTCCCAGACCGGGTGCTGCCTGTCAAGGGTGCATCTGCATTTTAGATTCTCTGCTTGATACCAAAAATGCCCCAAACGACCCTAAATATCCCAGGGAAGCTCCACCAGCTAAATGCATATTTATAGAGCCGGGTTTTTGGCAATCTGGGGGCCAGAATGTGTGTTGGATTTGGGTTATGGCCATTGTCAGGTGGGAACTAAAGGATATATGGGAGAACTGAGGAATTAAGAAGGTTTTGGTTTGAGATTTGCCCAAATAGAGCTTTTCTAACCTCTTTTGTCTGAGCCCATTGAACATCTCAGTTAATTAGAAATGATTCCTTAAGGATAATGATACTCCTTTTTGCCTTGGGTGGATTCAGTGCTTCCTGGGGTGGGTTTCGGAGCACAAGCTATAGTGGATGGCTCTGCTGAGTCCCTTCCAGGATCCCCCTGTCTTGGGCTGCCTACACAGGATGCAGCCCTGGGGTACTCCAATGCCTCCTTGCAGCTGGTTTCCGAAAGCACTTGTGAAGCAAAGGGTGAATTTGCTTCATGTTGGCTGTTTGGGTATCAACTGCAAGGAAATTCAGGACAGGAATCTCTCCATCATAGCATCAACCAGGCTGGAAAAGACCTTGAAGATCAAGAGGAACCTTTATCCCAAGTCCGACCATGTCCTCCTCATCTGGAGCAAAGCGATGGTTTGGCTATTTCAGAGGTCAAAGTTATTGTGAACAGTGTAAATTTACTCCTATTTAAAGAAAACACTCCCTGGGCATGTTTCCTTCCTAAAGCTGCAGGAGGCGGGATGCTTCCAGCAGGATAATGTGGGAATATGGCTGAGTTAAAGGCTTTGGAAAACTTGTGGCTTATCCATGCAGGGGAGCAGATGAATAAAGGTTAATGGCTAAAAGCCAGGGAAGGTTTGTCCTTGTGGCTCCCATCCCTCTCCGGGTAAAAGAACCCCCTTGAGAGCATGATGGATATAGCTTTGTGCATGGAAAATGTCGTTCCAGCTCCTTGGTGCTGCTTTTTATGGTGTTAATGTGAGATAAGAGGTGTGTGGAAAGGGATGCTCCTGCCACCTCTGAGTAGTCTGCACCCAGCTGCAACAAGTGGTGGGAGAAACCTGAAGAGCAACAGGGGTTTTGGGGCTGGGTTTGGATGTGAGGAGTTTGGTGAGGCCAAATCCTGTGGTCACCTCTGCGCTCCTCACTACAGGGGAGACATTGAGGTGCTGGGCTCTTTTCCATCCTGGCTGATCCCATGATTCCATGTTCGCAAGTGGGTGTTTGCGGCTGCATCCTCCATCCAGGAGTCGTCCCTGCATGCGAAGTGTCTCTTTTCCAGCCACTGCCTGAGATGATGAGTTTAATACAAAAAGGAAGCTTGAGGGAGGGGACGGTCCAGGGAACTGATGTGTCCTGAGGGATTGGGGATAGTGAGAGGATGCTCAGGCTGATGAGCACTAAGGCGAGGAGCAGGATGAAGCCCTGGGATGGGAGATGAGGGATGAAGGAGTTTGTGACTGCGGGAGCCAAAAAGCTTTGGTGGGTTAATACCTGGGAGTCCAAAGTATTGGCCTAGAAGTATTCTTGGAACACAAAAGAAGGGCCTTTAGCCCTGATTTAGTGGGGAAAGAGAGAGTTTGGAGCAAAATGAAGCATTTGTGTTTGTCTCGAAGCGTTAAAAAAACGCTTCTGATTTATTTTTAACAAAGCTGCAGTGAATGCAAAATAAAAAATGGCTTTTTTTTTATTTAGAAAACATCAAAAATAAGTGCTGTTTCTTTTGGAAACTTCTTTGCAACCCTTGTTCTTTTGGCACTGCAGCAAACTGAAGCCCTTGCTGGCAAATGCTGTGATTTTGGGGGTGGCTGTGGGAAGGGGAGACGAGGCAGAGATGTGGGAGGCAGCCTTTGATGCTCCGTGTGGGGATGCTTGGGGCTTGGGAACGTGACAGAGGGGGAAAGCAGGGATTGGAGGGGAACTGTGACAGCCTGGAAGGGGAGGGTTGCGTTACAGAGCCTGAGGAAGAACTTCTTGGCCTTGGGATTGGGATGGTATCAGGCAGGGGTTCTGCAGGAGCAGTGCTCAGAATCCTTTTGGGCTCAGTGAGCCTGCTGGAGGGAATCGAATCCAGCTCTGGTCGGGATGCACAGAGAAGATACTGCTTGGTTTCAGAGATCTGGTGTGAAAACCACCCACTCTTGCTAAAACCCTTCCATTGCTCCCTGCTTTGCCTCTCTTGGCAGTAGGCAAAGCTGCTGGTTGCTTCTGGGGAGGGGAGCAGAGCCCACAGAGGGGCAGGGGTGAGCCAAGTTGCTGAAGCTGCCCCATCAGCCAGCTTCAGGCTGGGGACAAAGGATTTCCAAGTTCCTCGATCCCTGGGTACCTGCTGCCTCCAGCCCTGGTACCTGCTGCCTCCAGCCCTGGTACCTGCTGCCTCTATCCCTGGTACCTGCTGCCTCTATCCCTGGTGCCTGCTCCCTCCATCCCTGAGTACCTGCTCCCTCCATCCCTGGGTACCTACTCACTCCATCCCTGGGTACCTACTCACTCCATCCCTGGTACCTGCTGCCTCCATCCATTGTACCTGCTCCCTCCATCCCTGGTACCTGCTGCCTCCATCCTTGATATCTGCTCCCTCCATCCCTGGGTACCTACTCCCTCCATCCCCAGGTACCTGCTCCCTCCATCCCCAGGTGCATGCTCCCTCCATCCCTGGTGCCTGCTCCCTCCGTCCCTGGTACCTGCTCCCTCCATCCCGGGTACCACTGGGAGGGATGCTCAGGGGGTCGATGCCTACATTTAACTCCCTGGTTGCAGAGTGAGCCCTGCAGAAGAGCAAGTGAGCGTGTGTCACTCAGCATCTTGAACCAATGGGTGCCTGGTAGGAGGTCTGCTTCCCCCAGTGCACGCACGGTGCCTGGTGCTCCTTCTGCTAGTTGTGTGTGTGTGTGCGTGTGTGTGTGTGTGTGTGTGTGTGTGTGTGCAAGGAAAAATCCAAGCCCCTGACTGCCTGCTCCCGTCTGTCTCTCTCCAGCTCACTAACTCAGTCTCCCTCCCTCTGCAAACATTGGATTTAAACCTGCTCAGAATTCAGCGCAGACGAAAGCAGCAGCGGCAGCCGCAAGCAGCAAGCAAATCAGCCTGTAGCCTAACCGCAGCTCCAAGATGTACCATCCTGCCTGCTGGATCGTCTTCACGGCCACAACTGCCCTCCTCTTCATCCCAGGTAGTGCATAAAGCTTTGTCTCCAGGGGATGGGAAGGTTTCGGCTCGCAGGGTGGGAATACAGAGCGCGTGGGGGACCCGGACTTCATGCCCATTGCGCACGAACGCACACATGCAGGCAGGCAGCGAGTTGCTCTGCAGCAGGGGAATTGCCAAGTGCTTTCAGGGAGTGGGGTTTGATCCTGTGCCCCATGGCAGGGCTGTCCCCATAGGCAGGCACCCGAGTGGTGCTGGCATCTGCAGTGGGGGCTGGCTGGGTCCTGGCAGCCCCCAGGCTCAGCAGCCTCCATCCATCCCCTCAGGCAGCCTCCTGCTGTAAGTGATGGGCTCACGGAGCTTTTCCCCCTTCAAAGTTGTGCCCCTCCTATGCCTTCCCTCTTGCTGTGCTATTCCCTGCGCTCCCCCTCATCCCTGCTTCCAAACTCGAGTGCCTGCCCCTCGCTCCCTTTGCCAAGTGAAAATGAACCCCCCGATCTGGTACCTGAGGAGGGACCACGTTGGGCTGCGGCGAAGGCGCCGCAACCTCCGTGAGCTGCAGGTTGCTCCCGAAATGGGCTTCAGCCTCATCCCCGTGGCACGAGGGGGGGGATGCCGAGGTTGGCGGGGCAGCAAGCACAGCCCCGTGCTGCATCCATGGGGAAGGAGCGAGAGACGGGGGTGGACCACGGAGCTGAAAAGTCACTGGCATTTTTTGGCTGCTGCTGGTGATGTGTGCACTTTTAGCGGCTGAAAAGATTCCCGAGCAAGCAGATGGAGTCTGGGTGTTGAAGCTCAGAGCAGATTTTAACCCAATGTAGGGGATTTTTGTGACTGTCAGCGGGAATTCTGTTGGGCTCGGGAGGGCACGGCTGTAATTCCAGCAGCTTTCCATGGTTTGGTGACAGCGTTTTGCTGGGCAGGGCTGGCGTGTGTGGGAAGAGGATGAGGTTGGTGCAGGAGGGGTTAGCTGTGTTAGCTGGCTCTTTCCACAGATGTGATGAGCCTGAGGGGACTCAGGCTAAATCTTGCTTGTGGAGGCTCATGCCATGGGATCATCCACATCCCATGGCAGCAAAGAGCCCTGGAATGGGGCTGGGTACCACTAATGCTCTCTGTGGGATATGATGTGCGTTATCCTGTGGTGTGTTGGCTGGTTGAGGACCTCCAACAACAGTGCCTCCAGCTCTTCAGCAGTGCCTTCAACCAAAATGGTGCATGTCTGGTTGAGCACGTGAGTACCATAAGGATTATGGAGCCGTGTGAGCACCCTGACATTGCCAAATGCAAAGGGGTTTATTGGGGATTTTATCCTGAGCTTCACCAAAGCTGTGCTGAGTAGTGTTGGCTCCTTCACCCTCTCGTTAGATGAGGTTCCTCTGGGTTGAGATGGCAAAGAACTGGATGCAAGGCCAAATGAGAGGATGTGTGACACTTGATGGGTTGTCATCGAGACGTCCTTAAGCTGCAGGAGCTGGCAGCGACGTGGCACGGAGCATTTGTGGATTGCTGGTGCCCTGCTGCGGTTCCCTTGGGATGTGGCTGGGCTAGCTCTGACAACCGTGTGTGCTGGAGACAGAAAAGGTCCATGTGTTTAAGCCCCCAGTAACTTGGGAGAGGTTTCTTGATCCGCGCTTAAGCACTTGTAGCTTTCCCCTCTTATTTCTATTAAGCACCAATATCTGCTTTGGCTTTTGAATGTCCCCTGAGCCAAACCAGCCCAGGACTTTGCCCAGCTGGGCTCAGCCTTTAATCCACCAAGCTGAAAGCTGCTGCCTGCATTAGAGGAAGGGAAGTATTTCAGCTGCTTGGTGCTTTGCCTTCCTCTCCCCCACCAACCCTTTTCTGCCTCAAAGGATGGGATTTGAACATCTCCTGTGCTGTTACTTTGGCTTGCAGAGGTGGGATGTTCTCCCTCCCTGTCGCGTCTGGCCACAGCCCTGATTTTGGCTGGGGTTTCGCTCTCAAGTCACGCTGGCAAAGTCTCCATGGCTAGGAGCTGGTGCAGAGGGAGTTTGAATGGTCCCTGCCAACCCTCTGACCCTGCGGCTTCCCAGAACGGTGGGGTTTTTTGGGAGCTGTGTGTTGGTTGCAAGCGTATGCCCACGTGTTTGAGGCAGGTGACGCTCCCCTGGGATAGTCAGAGGCTGTTTGTGAAGCCTGAACTCTTCCCCTCTCCCTTTTTATCCGAATCCTGCGGGATTTTCGCAGGGGGTTAGAGTGAGAAGGGAACCTGCTTTTAGAAGGTGTAATTAGAGTGAAGGGAAACATTGCGACTTGAAGGCTCCTGCAGAAAATAGCATCGCAAAGTTATTATTAGCTGTAATAGCTTATTTGCCAGGCTTTTTTCACCTCTTTCTCCTGTTCCCACCTCTGTTCTTCCCCCCTCCCTTTTACTTTTGTTGGGAAAGATGCGTTTTTCCCATCGGGGCTCGTGTCATCTCATTGCCAAATTACTCCTGTGGAATCTAAAGGCACGAAAGGTTAATGCAATAATGAAACCCTGACCCTTCTGATCCGAGGCAGTGTCTTACTCTGCAGCTTTTTCTTCCTTTGCAAGACGAGTTTGCATGGAAAAGGATTTTGAAGGCTTTTAATGCTGTTGTCATCTGGTGCCTTGGGGGAGGCGGGTTCCTGGACGTCACTTGCTCTCTGAGGTGGGTTTTTCCTGATGGGAAGGATGCTGAGGGGTTTTAATGAGCCCAGCGCTGCAGGATGGGGATGTGGGATGGGTAATTGAATTGTCAAGCTGTTGGGAAATGCGTTGAACTGCTGGGCATTTTGGGCGCTGCTGCTTTGGGATGTACCGGGGATAGGCTGGGATGCACTTGGAGAATGAATTTTGAGGTGGGAGGGAGCCTCTTAGGCTAATGTGCAGTTGTGGTGTGACATGATGGCTCTACAAGTGGTGAAAATCGATGCACATCAGCTTCCTCAGACATTTAGATTGCTGCCTTGGTGAAATGACTTGTCATGGCAGCAGCTCCTTTCTCTTAGGCTGAGATAGATGGCCCCAGTTTTCAGTGCTCCTGGGCATCTGGGTCAAGATAGAGCTGTGTAGAGTTGCCCCAGTGCTCTTCCATCGCCTCTTGCACATGGGACTTGCTTTCTGTATCCCCCAGAGAATGGCTTTGCAGCCCCTTCCTTATCCTCGGCTGGGCAGCCTGGCTTTAGTGATAGTTGTAAATCCTGCCTGAAGGTAAGAAACAGCTATTGCAGGAGTTAAAAGCCCTCATCCTGCTGCAGGAGCACAGCTCTCCTGCTGCCACCACTGCCTGTGACATGGCCATTGCCTCTCTCCAGCAGGGAATGTCGGACTGGCAGAGGAGGGCTGCTGATCCCCACCACCAAGCCCAAGAATAAGTACCTGGAGCCCATTAGTTCTGCTTTAGTGTCATTTCAATATGAGCAAGAGGGACTTAAAGGGGTTTTCTGTGCTCTTCCAAAGGCTGAGAATAGTAGTGGGTAAGATGCTGCAGCCATCGATCCTCCATCAGTCAGAGATGCTGGGGGAGAGGTCCCAGCAGGATGGGGAGCTGCCTGGGAATCTGCTTGGTCTTCCTCTGCCTAAGGCTTGGGCTGTGGTTTCCCTGTTGGAGGTTGATTCCTCTGTCCCTGGGGCAGGGAAGAAGCTGGTGTTGGCTGTTTAGAAGGGGGCTTAATTTCTACTGGGGAGGAGCAGCACTTGCTCTCATTTCCAGATGTGACAGGAGAATGGGCATGCACAGCATTTGCTCTGTGCAAATCCTAAGTTTTCCCTCCCAGGATAGCCAGGAGAATCCTTTTGCTGCAGTCAGGTGGGGATAGAGGAAAACTGGTAGGTTCTTTGTAACCCTAAGGTCATTCAGGGCTTTGCAGCCTTATCCTTTTCCCCTTCCCAGTTAGGCAAAGCTGGACACTGGTCCCTGTCCCTTCTTGCCTTGTGGTCCGGGCATCCCCTGAGTTGCTCCCAGCTGCTGGTACATGCAGGATGGGGCATGATCTCAGCTGTCACACTTCTTCTTTGTTTAAACTCAAAACTAATAGCAGCTCTGCTGCAAATCTCGGTGCCTCCCAGTCATCTCTCCCAGTCCCTAATGAAGGCATGGTACTTATAATTACCAGTGCTGCAACAGCACAGAGGTGGCTTTGACACTTGCTGCTCAGTGGGTGGGTTTTTCCAGGGAACTCCTCTTCGTCTCATGCTTAGAGGAAAGAAACACTTTCTTGCCTGCTGCTTAAAAGCTCTGGGGCTGTATTTTCACCCTCAAAGGGTGACCAAGCAAGGTGGCTTGCTAGGGGTAAAGAGGTGGGAATGGCATGGGATGCATTGCCCTTGTGAGCTGATGGTACCATGAGCCTGGTTGGGTCCAGCTGAGTAGGACCTTAGAGCTGGTGGCTCTTCCTCTAGTCCTGGCTTGGGCTTACAGAGCATGGCGTTATCTGGAGGCATTGGTTTGAGCTGTATGGAGGTTGTGGGCTTCCGGCAGGGCTAGAGAAGAGTGTTTGGCAAAGAAGGTGTCAGTTCATCTGAAGCAGGGCCATTGCTCCTTATCCTGTCCTTGGGGCACCACTGAAGAGTTTGGCACCATCCTCCTGGCACCCACCTTTGCGATCTTGTGTGCTGGAGCTGTCTCCATGGGCTGAGCTTCCCAAATGCAAGCAGCCTTGGGTGAGCTGCAGAGACCTGTCAGCGCATCTGTGTTGAGAGCAGCCTCCTTGGGAGGCTTTGTGGAAGTTGGCCGTTGCCTGTGCGGCAGAGTCATGTGCAATCAGAGCACGTGTGAGATGAGGCAGGGAAGGGGGAAAAGGGTTATTTTTGGATTTCCTTTTCTGTGGATTCAGTGCTAGGGAAAAGTGCTGGATTGGCAGCTCTGGAGGCTGAAGTGGGCTGTGAAGCGTAGGGAAAGGGTAGCCCAGCAACCCTTCCCTTCATGTGAGCTCCACGCTTCAGGGTGGGATGCTGGCAGTGGACAGCAAAATCATGGGGAGCGTCCGTTGTGTTGACCAGAACTGTGCACTGGTGGGGATTTATGCATGGGATACAAGCTTCTCAGAGGGAAGCTGGGGTTACATGTGCGTGATGTGGCTTCGTCCTGTATGAACGCAGTGTTCAAGGCCAGCTTGGACGGGGCTTGGAGCAGCCTAGTGTGAGGTGTCCATGGCCATGGCAGAGGGTTGGAACTGGACGAGCTTCATGTTGTTTCAAACCCAAACCATTCTATGATTCTTTATGGCTCACCCCACAGTCATGGCTTCTTGTTGTCTGAGGACCAGTTGAAGCTGTAGCAGAAGGACTTGGACCTCCTTCTGGTGCAGCAGAACCATTGATATTTCCACTAACCAAATAGCCCAGGTGCATTTCTGCTCATGCTCCTTGCAAAACATGGAAGAAGAGGTCTTCACGTGGGGCTTTGGTCCCATAGAGCAGCTCCACACTGGTGAGACCGGGGGGAACCAGGCTTGCTTCACCCCACACTGTGCTCTCCAAGCATCCCTCTGCTGTGTGCCTGCCAGCCCGTCACCTCCTCTCACCCAACTGTTTACTTCTGGCTTTTGTTCCCTGGACTTGTTGCTATGCATGAGGCGTGTGTAAGGAGCTCTGGCGAATATAGGCCACACTTTGATTGTTCAGCAAGCTGGAAAATGATGCTGATAAGTTTTGACAGAAGAGAAGGAGGGGTATGGAGATCTCCGGGCTTTCAAATCTGCTCTGTCATAAGCAGGATCTTGCAAGGGCCTTCTGATGACTTCTCTGTCCCAAAGGAAATGGCGTTTGAATAGCAAGAGGGGGTTAGAGGGAACGTTTCTCTCTTCGCAAGGACAAAGCAGCACTTCTGTCACCAAGCACCTTGTGCAGTGCTCGTGTCACAGTGCATAAGCAAAACACGCTTGGTGCTGGCCGGTAATTGAATGGGAAGCATCCAAGAAACCTGGATGCTGCTAAAAAAACCCAACCCTGGTAGAGAAGCACAACCAGGATGTGTCCTTCACAGTGCAGCTGCTGGCAGAGGTTCTGGCAATGCGTTGCCTGCAGCCCAGGGAGCATGGGCATTAAAGCCGCCTTGTGCAGAGCTTCCTGAAACTGGCTAGAAATGAATCCCCATAGGCTTACCCCGAACAGATGGCTACACTTGGGGCCATATACAGTCATAGAATCCCAGCCTGGTTTGGGTTGGAAGGGACCTTAAAGCTCATCCAGTTCCAACCGCCTGCCGTGGAGACCTTGGGTGCTCCCACCATGCCAGGTCAGTGACCCAGATGATCTCTGTTGGCATCAGCTGTAGGGTCCCCACTGGATCCACCCATTTCTTTATTATATTCCATGGCCTTGGCTAATTTCCACTGTGATTTTTTTGGTGTTTATTTTAATGCCATCACTTCTAATGAGCCTAATGACATTTAATCTCCTTGGCGGTGCATCTTAATGTGGTCACTGAAATGTCAGCGCGAGGCAGCCACCTCCTATCTACTGGTGACAAGAGGCACCACACACAAAGGGTCTCTGTCCCTGCTTGTCCCTCGCCCTCCTTATCTCCAGCCTTCCAGGGACAGGCCAGGACGTTTGGCAAAGCCACCCTCCTGCCATCCCCTCCTCTGCTGGCACCAGAGGAGTGAAACGCAACCAGCCAGTGCGATATAATGAGTCAGATGTCAAAACGTCTCAGCAAAGTTAGCTTTGAGTGGCAGGAACCTGTCAGATGGGTCCTTCTGCTGTCCATACAATCCCAGACTGGTTTGGGATGAAGGGACATTAAAGCTCATCCCGTTCCAACCCCTGCCACTGGCAGGGACACCTTCCACTAGAGCAGCTTGTTCCAATCCCCTGTGTCCAACCTGGCCTTGAGCACTGCGAGGGATGGGGCAGCCACAGCTTCTCTGGGCACCCTGTGCCAGCGCCTCAGCACCCTCACAGCAAAGAACTTCCTTACATCCAACCTGAACTTCCCCTGTTTCAGTTTGAACCCATCACCCCTTCTATCACTACAGTCCCTGATGAAGAGTCCCTCTCCAGCATCCTTGTCTACTTTGCTCCCTCTCCTTTCTATGGCTGGGATGGCAACATCCTATAGCCAGGTGGAATAAGTCTGAGACTCTTCCAGCTTGCAAAGCATGGACCAATACCTCCTCACCCTCACTGGAACCAGTGAGCAGGCTGATGCCATGGGGCAAAGCAATGCGGCCATTCATGAGTCCCTTTGCTGAAATGCCATGGGCATCCCGGCACTGGAAATGGGGCAATGGACAGGGCAATGGGATAGGAGGTCTATGAGCTGAAAGAGGACATGGGCAGAAGTCGAGGTGGTCAAATGCTGCAGTGTGAGATTGGAGAGGGCTCTGATGTGAAGTTGGGGTGTCAGGAGCAGCCTAAAAACCAAGGGAGCAATGCTTGGGCTTGGATGAGATCTCTGGGGAGATGACAATTCCTCTGCATTGTGTTGCCTTGAGTCCTCACAAGATGTTGAACCTTAGAAGTCTGAGCCGTTTTGCTTAAGAATGAGTCCTTTTTTCTTCAATCTGGGCCCAAATGCAGTTGAATTTGATCTGTTCTCCTTTGATCTGTTCCTCCCTCTCCATTCTGTGTACCAGGAATGGACGAAGATTAAAGTGTGCAGCTTCTGAGCAAACTAGGTTGCTCATCACTGTGTGATACCCAATTACCTGCTGATACCTCAGGAGTGAGAAGGTATTGATCCTGCTTGGATTTGAACTTGGTGAACCATAGAGTCTGGTTGTTTCAAATCCATTGCTTAGGACATGCCATTTCCTTCAGGAATCAGAGCATGCTGCAGGTTGTGTTTTGGTGCCCCGTGGGCCTCAGAGCTGATGGGAGGTGGGTCTGTTGTCTCTGCCGCTAGGAAATGGCCACTCAGTGATGAATAATAGCATCTGTACTCTCCACAGTGCAGGAGGGATGTAGATGTAATGTTCTTTGTGATGTATATTAGGGATATATCTCCGTTTACCTGCAAATGAGTCCCCACAAGCTGATTTTCCCCCTATGTGGGGGGTTTTCTGTGCCCTCCCTGAGCACCATCTCTTTGTGAGCACTCAGAAGTGCCTTTGATGGCATCCCCCATGTGCCTGCCTCCTGTCGTGTTCCCAACCCGAAATAGCCCCACAGTTCAAAACAAGCCCTAAACCTCTTGCAAGATTACCTGGTGCGAGGAGGCCTGAGGGACTGGATTGAAACAATTATTACTGAAACTTGGTGGTATCAGGTGTTCCTCTTGTCTTGTGGCTGTTTCCAGTAGATCTTTACACGGAGAAGAGAAATGTTGTCCCTGTTTTTGCAGACAGGGAAGCCGAGGAATGAAGAAGGAAAATGACTTGCCCGAGGTATGTGCAGAGACACGTGTTAAAAGACATGTCCTTGTTGTAGCTCCGTGTCTGAAGTGGAGGATTCTGCACTTGTTATCACGTGAAACACTGAGTTGTGGTTTCCTCCTTTGAGAAACACAGGAGAAAGACTGAGAGATCAATACATGGGCTCCTAAAAGGTTGGATGGGGCTTGGAGCGACCTGCTCTAGTGGAAGGTGTCCCTGCCTGTGACAGGGGATTGGAGCTTGATGAGCTTTAAGGTCCCTTCCAACCCAAACCAGGATGGGATTCTAAAATCCCTGTGCTGGGCTGACATGGAGCTGGAGCATCACGATGCTCTTGGGTTTGTGCTTGTGTGACCATTGGAGCAACTGATGCTCTGGTGAGCGTCATCACTAGGAGAGGCTGTACCATGCTTCAGGCAGCAATGTCTGGAGGTAGGAAAATCGGATGTCGTGATTAGCAAATACTTAGTCCGGCTTTGTGAGTCAAGGGGCATCCTCTGCTCATCTTGAAACTGTCAGGAGCGCAGCGTGTGCTTGATCCCCTTGTCTTTCTCTGCCTGGCTTCACCCAAGGTTTGAGAGATGACCTCTGGGTGGAAACCAGGAGATGAGCAGAAAGGGAATTCTCAAGCACGCTCTTCACTCAAGCCTTGGGCTCCAAATGGAAATGCACTTTGTAATCTAATGGGGAGCACATGAGAAACCTGGAGAGCAGCTTTGGACGAGGGATGTAGAGATAGGCCAAGGGGGAAATGCTTTAACCTGCCAGAGGGGAGACTGAGGTGAGCTCTTAGGCAGTTGAAACTGGATGAGCTTTAAGGTCCCTTCCAACCCAAACCATTCCATGCTTCCATGCCTCTGTTCTGTGCACCACAGCATCCAAGGGCTGCTCCGAGGTTGCGAGTCGATGCCTTTGCCAGGATCCTTTATCTTTATAAAGTAGCAGTGAGTGGACAGTATAATATATTTCGCTTTTAATAAGGTATTGCCAGTTGCACACACTCCACAGAGCAATTAGTGTCAGAAGCAGCTAAGCAATGGTGCGGAGCTATAGTTTGGCTGTTTACAGGGTTGGAGGATTTATGGACAGGCATTGGGGAAAGCTGTGATGGCAGCTTGGCTTGGAGGTACAAGTGCTGTGCTCTGGCTGTTGAGAGTCCTCCTCAGTTGTGGCATTCATAAGAGGCCCAAACAAACCGCTGCGTTGTTTTGGTGGTCCCCCCGGCTCTAAGATTTGGGAGGATGCTTCCAAAGCAGGATGCTGAGCCTGCTCGGATGGGTGGTTACCCGAAATTCAGGCAGGGAGGACCCTGAATTGCTCTCTTTGGCCTGGAGGGCAGAGCTTTGTGTAAGCTGTGGTCTGAGGTGATCAAGATGCACTTTAAGCTCCAGATACTGCAAGTCACAGGTATAGAAAGGAGAACCAAATCTGTGGTTCTCTAAATTCAGTGGTTAGCAGCTGAGGAGAGAATTTATCTGGATCCTCCTCCAAATACTCAATTTTGGCCCTTATCAGGCTCCATGTTCCGTATTTGAGCAACCTGGTCTCCTAGAAGGTGTCCCTGCTCATGGTAGGGATTGGAACTAGATGATCGTTAAGGTCCTTTCCAGCCCAAACCATTCTATAAGGTTGTCTTAATTGGGGAAGAGTCACATCCGGATCGAAGGGAAACCCTGGGCTTGGCTGGTACATGGGCACTGTGATGATGGGGATGGTCAGACAGGATTGGAGGGGGATGTTTTCAAGTCTAGGGAGGCTTTCCTCATCATTCCAGCCTGTGAAATACCTGGAATATGCAGAGATGATGGGGGAACATAGTGAGTGTCATTACTACATGTGAGAGTAATGCTGGTTTCTATCGTAGGACTTATTGCTTTAGTTATAGGGGGTTTTTAGCATCGGAGCATGTGGGACAAAGAGCTTCGGTGAGCTCAGCCCGGGGAGGTGCTTGTCTCTGCTTCCTTCCCATGACCTGAACAATGCCCTGCTTTTGTCTGTGACTCTCTGATCATCACAGGTTGTACTGTGCGGTAGGAAGGCAGCTTTTATAAAGCCCATCTGCGTGTTGATCTCTCTGCCGAGGCAGTCAGCTAAAGTGATCCTGCCAGAGCCCTCCTACCCAGATCTATCCAGGCTCCTGCTGGTGTTCCAGAGGCTTGGCCCACACTCTTTGGCTGGGAATAGTTTTGTGGGTGGACAAAAAGCAGTCTTAGTCTAAAGCCATGGTGTGGATAGAGATGCTGCCGTGCCTATGGGTACCGATCGTGCCACAGATGCTGCAGATTGAATCCAACCTGGATCCACAGAGGGGAAGCAAACTCAGTTTGTGTCAGACCTGATTCAGGGGCCTCTGAAATCAGCCCGTTGAGGGATGCACGTGGAAGCTTGTGGTTGCTAACAAGTGAGGAGTGATGCCAGGGATGCAGGTGGGTTTTGCATCCCTGGTCCCCTGGTACCATCGGCCCTGTGCACCTGAACCTGTCTTTCAGCACCGCAGCCCCTGTGTCAGCCAAAGCACTGTAGTTTCTAGTGTGAGCACAGGCAGTATTCCTGAGCCTGTGGCCCTGTCTGCTCCCCCTTTCCTACCCCCTGTTTCTCAGTTCAATAAAGTCCCAGTTCCTTGGGTTTGTTCTCCGAATTGAAAGCCTTCCACTTTCACACCTCTGTAATTGGTGCTATCTGTTGAGAGAAACTCTGCAACTCCAACCCGCCAAGGTCAGGAGGAGCTGAATTGAATTAAAAGGAGCAGAAATTGGTTCAAGGTGGGCAGAGGACCGCAGGGAGAACGATGCAATTTCTCTCCTCAAGGCTTCTGATGAGCAGAGTGAGCGGCAGCTTCTCATCTCAACCCATGGGGGGCTGACATCAGCTCACCCACACCTTAATGCGCACACTGAGGTGGGCACCTCTCGATTGAAAACAAGGAAATGACAGCCAGCATCTCCTCCTTTTATCTGGACAGCGGGACAGGGCTCTGCTGCTCTGGTGCCTTGGCTTGGATGCTGACAACTGTCACTGGAATGACCTTGCAGTGATTAAATGCAGCAAGGAATGGTGTTTTTAATAAAAACCTAAAGCTGCGATACAAGCTGATGGCCAGAAGATTGGAGATGCTGGGCGTTTAATCCTCCCTCTAACTCAAAGCCAGGTGGAAAACCCCATGTGCTGTAGGACTGAGCGAAGGGAGAGCATCCCGGTGTTTGGATCATGGCTCCTTAGCTCAATCTCTGCTGGTTTAAGCTGGTGTAAAACCAGAGTAACTTGAGCCAGGATGGATTTATACCCCTGTGGTCGAGCTATGGCTGGAGAGTGTGTTGGGAAGCAGCGTGGCAATGGATGTGATGCTTATAGCTCTTACAGAGCCACTTGGAAATTTTCCCTTTTCTTTTTTTGGCCTTCCCATTGAAAAATGTCTATTTCTGTACTCAGAGAATCTCTGAACACTCTCCTTAGCTCTGGAAAGTTTGCTTGCCTTGAGGATGCTGTTTCTAGGAGCAGGAGGGAGATCCATCCTAGGAAGGGGTGCTGTGACCTCCAGTGCCTGCTCTGCCCTTATCCCTCAGCCCACACACAGTCTTTCTTGCCATGGCTGGGCTTGGCTTTCTCTTTTGGAGCTCTTCTACTGGTTGTATAATTTAGATGGGATTTGGCCCCTGGTCTTCCCCAGCCCAGCTTGAATGTCCTTGGCTCTTCAGCAATGGAGCCGTGATGGCTTGGGGAGCACTGAGAGCAGAGTGGCCCCAACAGGATAGCACAGAAAGGGGGAGGTGTTTCAAATGGTGAAATTTCAACCAACAAGAGGACAATTTTCCACCCACTTCTGAGCTGGAGCAAAGCCCTCCCAGTCTCTCTTTCACTCCCCAGCTGGGCTGGCACCAGGGATATGCCATTTGTTAGCAGCAGCAAGAAGGCACATGGCCAAGGTAGCCTTGGAGGATGCCCAGCGTGGTACCCCAGCTGTTTGGAGGATGTCCTCAACCCCATTTTCCTCCCTGGGGAACTCAGTGCTTGTGGCCTTGCTCTCCCCTGCTCCCATCCTTGGGCAGGAAAGGAGCCACTGGCACGGATGCAGCCAGCGGCTTGCCCTGTGACATCCCTGGGCCCCAGCTCTTCCTCTCTTGTAATTTATACAAGCACAAGCTGATGTTCCCTTTTAAATTGACAAAGGCAGGGAATGGAGCCTGGGAAGCCCTCTGACCCCGGGGCCCTGGTCCATGAAAATTACAACGCGTTTCCTCTTGATGTACTTGCAATGGGGAGATGCTGGTTAATTTGCCAGGACTCAGAGGTGACCTGGGTTTAATAAAGAGGATTAATGGATTTGAGCTAAAGGTCTCGGCTGTTTGGAGCTGATAGCCTCCTCCTTCGAAGACACCAGCCTCTTGCAGGGGGATGTGGAGGCAGCTCACTTCAAGGGATGTGCTGCTGTGTCTGCAGGTGATTTCCTCACGGCTTGATGAGCAAAACCAGGTACCCTGACCCCATCTGCCTGAGCATGGCCAGTGCTGCTGTGATGCTGCTGACCTGCCCTGTCTCCTGCCTGTCATTGCTGCCTCTGGACGTGCTGGTGCTGCCTGTTCCTTCCCTTTCTACCTTTGGGGCATGTGTGCCATCCCTTGTGCTCAGCCCTGTGCTCTAGCTTTGGGGTTTGTTGCTGAATTTGGGCTTAGCTAACTGCATACTGTGGCGGGTTTGGGGTAGGTGATGGCAGCAGTGCCATCCCTATGGCAGTGCTGATCTTACCAAGGGGGGTTTGTGTTTCATCCCATGTCTGGCACTGCTTCCCACAGGGATTTTCACTCATCCCTGACCTCTCAGGGAGGACAGGCAGGGATTTAGGGATGGGTACACCAGGAGGCTCTACAGTGGCAGGGAGATGGTTTAGCTCAGGGGGTGGAGCGTTGTCACAACTGGGTGTAGGGATTTAGGAAGGGTGAAGAGGGAGTTTGTTGCTCGGGGAGGAAGAGGAGGATGCACAATAAGGTGTGAGGGGTGGCCGGAGGGTTGCAGGAGCTGCATGAGGGCAGCTTGTCCCAGGAGATCCTTGCGGGGAAGTGCCATGTGCTGTTCTCATAAGGGTTAAAGACAGCCCTGTGAGGATGATCCCACGCGCTGTCAAACCCTGTAGCAGGAGTGATATGCTGCCAGTGGCCGTGATGGGGAGCAGCCTGAGCTGCTGCAGACCCCTCTCCTCTGCCTTCTCTCTTAATGTTCCTAGTGCTCAGAGAGCAGATCAACTTGCCCTTCAGGTCCTTTTTGGGTTGGATGGGAAAGATGCTCTGACTGAAACCCATTTATTGGGGAGAGAATGTGCAATGAAATGACAAGCTGCAGCTTTTACCAGCTGCTGGCTTCTGCCTCGTCTTTTTCTTATCCAGCAGCGTACCTCATCTTAGGAAGCATTATTCTCTTTAAAATCTCTTTTCTCTCTTTTCGGAGGGACTAGGTAAGCAAACAGCAGTTCATCCTTGGCCAAGCACAGGTAGAAGTGTTCAATAAGAGGTTCCAGAGTGGATCTGGGTCATCTCTAACCTGTTATTTCTCTCTCTTGGTCTGGACAGTGCTCTCTCTCTTTCCTTTGGTGCTCACCAGGGAAAGCCAAACGGAGGATTTCCATACAGAGCTGAGCACGAAGTCAAAGCTGAAGGCATTTGCACCCTCCTAGTAATGAATCCCACTGCCCTTTAGGACAGGAAGGGAAAGTATTAAATGTATTGTGGAGAAATTAAGTACAGGAGCCTGAATGAATGATTCAGCAAATGCACTTGAGTGTGATGCTCTGTTATAATGGATCCTGATGTGCTGCTGGATCACTGCTCCAGGAGGGAGTTTGAAGGGATGTGTGTGGCCACACAAACCCTGAGCATCATCTGGAATGAAGTCAGGTTTGGTCCATCCAAGCTTGTGCTTTGGTTACTTCAGGCTGATGTTGGCTGCTTGATTTTTGTCTGAACACTGTGTCGCTCCTGAGGAATTTCTCCCTTTATAAACAGGCCAGTTTTGGAAGTGCTGATGAAATGAAGGGAATCTAATAAAAAGAAGGGAATTGTGAGTTTGCTGCCATTAAATCTCTTGTGCTACTTCTCCTAAGCAGCCCCCACAGAGCTCGGTGCAATAGCCTGTCTGGCAAATCATCTTTAATGCTCACAAGTGGCCAGGACGTGGGTTTTGTCTCACGTCTGCTTCCTCCCTCAGCCTGGCAGAAAGCAGCATCACCTCCATCCTCATCCTCAGGAGGAGTGAAGGCTGTGTCCCTGCCTGCTGTGCTGAGGCTTTGCTGATGTGACATTAGAGATCTGGCTAATGGCCTTTTGCTGCCTTCCTTTATCCGCAGGGCTGAGGACCAGATTTAGCTGTGCAGCAGCGAGGTGAAGCAGCTATTTTGGTCACCAACAGCATGCAAAAAGGAATGCTTCAGCCTCACAGCCGCTTCCCAAGGCTGCTTCCTGGGAATGCTATGGCTTGGGATGCAAAAAGCCACTTTACAGTCAGGTCAGGCTCTTTCCTTGGAGCTGAGCCCTGCTCTGAGCCCTCCTCAACCCACCACGACCTGGGGACCCCCCTATGTTCAGCGGGGTCTTGCCAATGAATCAGGCTGCAGCAGAGCTGCTGCTTTAATGCATTCAACCCACATTGTCTCCTGCCTGTAATTTATACCTGAGGTTGTCATGTATTATTTAGCTCAGTGCTGGAGATTAGAAATGCAGTTGGTGCGAAGGAGCTGCGCAGAGCATCCCCGGCTCGTATGGGAAGTGAATGGAGCAGCTCCATAGTTTGGCCCTTTATCCATGGCTTTTCCCAGGAGAACTCTGATCCTGGGCATCAAGACAGGCGTAAAGCTGCTGTTCACCCCCGCAGGAGGAGATCCACTTGCAATAGACTGGTGTTATTTTGTCCTTGGGCTTGAATTCTTTGCCTTTTCCAAAAGCTTTGCTATCCGAAGAAGTTTGGGGCTGCCTTAGCGCTGTGTGACCACAAAGAGGGGGGGAAAAGGCCAATTTCCAGGAGAAGAGCAGCCTGTGGGTGCGGTGAAGGATGTGCGAGTCCCATTCCCAGGGCTTGAGCAGGCTTTGGTGTTGGTTTTGTATACAGTGGGGATAGAAACCAGAAGCATTCAAAAATCACCTCTTTCTAGCAAGAAAAGCAGGTTGGGAGCAGGAGTCGGGGTCGTGGTGAGTGTGAGAAGAAGGGGAGAGATCCCCAGGGAATTTCCTGTGTGGGTTGCTCAGATTTCCAAGTTCCGCTTTCAATACCCCAGCAGCCCCTGCACAAACCCAGCCCAATCTCTCCATGGAACCGCTGCCTTTTAGCCAAAGTTTGCTTCCATCACGCGTGTCCCACAAAACAGCCTTTTTCGCCCCAAATCGGGTTTTCGCCACCACTTTCGCTCTGAAATCCAAGGCAAGGCCTCATCCCTCAGGCCGTATCCCTGGCGCCGTGACCTTTTCCCATGGCTTTTCCCGTCCCTCGCAGCCTCTTTCCCCCCAATGCCAATAAAGGCAAACAAAAATTAAATCTATAATTATCATTACTAATTCCACTTAATTAGTCACAAGCCAGCAGCCAAATTGGCTTTCTCATAATTATCAGATAAGCAGTAAGCACATCTCATAGATTATAATTAACACTGCTTAATTAAAATCTAATATACAGACGCCCTTTCCTCAACATATGCCTAATGGGGTTCATAGAGGGCGTGTGAAGTCTCCATCCCCATCGCTCCCCCCTGAAGTTGCCTTGGTTGCCGCTTTGGCGTTGGGTTTGGGATGCTCTTGCTTGTTTTCAGACACTTGGGCTTGGAGAAAGGCATCTTGCTGCTTTGTTCACACCAGATACTTCCCCAACTTTACTATCGTAGAGCCTTATTATTGTTATTGCTCCAGCAGTGACCTCGCCATAATCCCCATCTACGCCGGGCTCTGCAATAATAAAGCAGCTTGAATAAATTACACTTTCCAAGGCAAAGGCTGGGTTTTGGTGCTGAGCCCTGGATATTGATGGCTTTCTTATTTCCGCCCCCTTTTCCTGACTGGGGTTGGAAGAGGGTCTGAGGTTGCAGCAAAGGTTTTTGCATGGGGGGAAGGAACTCGCCCCCTTGCTTGCACCCTCCTTGGCCTTTTATAGCCTTGTAAAATGCTCTCACTGGCCCCTTTCCCCTGGGTGTTGCAGCACCCCCATGTAAGGAGGCCCTTGGTCCCCTCCAGGGCTTGACAGGGGTTTGAGCATCAACCAATGTGCTGGGGGAGCTTTTAGCTCTTCTTTTCCCTGTGTTTGACGGATTCAAATGCCTGTGGATGGAGAAGCAGGGGCTGAGCTGGGGAGTCTGAGCATCATAAGGGCGACCGAGGCTTTGGTGTCCCTTTGCGAATGGCATGAAGAGGTGAACTGGGAGCAGTGCTGCCTTTGTCTGACCTTGGGGCGATAGCTCCATCTTGTTCCCGGTTTGTCGCCTATTTGGCTGACTGGGAAAAGCGGAACCTCCTGATAGTGCTGATTATTAATGAGATCATTTGCCTGCCAGTTTTTTGCTGAGCTAATATCTGACTGGTGAGTTGATTCACTGTGGGAGATTTAGGAAATGTGATTTCCGTCTTAGAGATGCTGAGCTGAGCTCCTTGAAGCCAGGAGGGAGGGAGGGAAGCTCCTTCTCCATGCCTTAGTGCCAGCAAGGGCTCTGGTTGTGATGCCAGGAATGAAGACCCCTTCTCTATGCAGGGCAAGAGATGGAGCATCACCGTTGCAAGCATTGGTCCTGGGGGATGGGGGACATCCAGGTTTGGAGCTCCAAGACTGTGGGTGATGGAAGGGCATCCCAGTGCCTGTGATGTGAGCTCATCTGGAAAGGCTGTAGCAAGTAAAGGCTTGGCACGTGTTGTGGTGTCAGGGGAGGATTTGTGGATTAGAGATGTGTAATTGTATGTAGTGCATGGCAAAACAAAGTAAGTGGTAAAAAGAACTCAGTTGTATTAAGAATTCAGAGCAAGTGTTAAGCTTTTTTACATGAAGGGGAAGAAAAAAAGGCCTGCAAAATCCTTTTTCCCTTCTGCAGCCTTGGCTCCATTTGCTCCTCCTGTGGGGAGGTGCAGCCTGGCTGCGGGTGATGAAGGATGCGGGATGCTCGTCATCTATGGGAGACAGAAGAAGGACTGACCACTCCTGGAAGCTTTCCCTCCCCAGGTTCTAGACTTGAATGGATTTGCTGGTGGGGTCCAAAGGCAGTTGCAGGACCCTCTGGTCCATCCCATCCCTGCCATGCAGTTGCGCATCTTGCTTGTGAGCTTTGCACTAGACCGTGCGAGGCAGCTGTATGCTTTTTCTCCCATAGGGATTTCTTGCCATCCTAAGATCTTCCCAGATTAAGTAAATAATTTCACATTAGCTTAATTAAGTCTAGTAGACTCATTAGTTCACTCTTTGCGCATGTTCCCAAGGGGAGGTGGCCTGGAACCGTGAAGAGCTGCTGCAGAGAAAACCATCTGGAAGGCAGGAACCAGCAGCAGGAAGCTGGGCTCCTACTTGAAGGGTGGCTCCAGGAGGTTCAAGAGTTAAAAGCTGACATCCTTGTGCTGTAGCCTGAATCATGGGCAGGTTTTTCCTGCCCCACATAGCTGGCTGGTGGCTTGAGTGTGGCCATCTGTGTTCCAGACCATCCCTGCGTGTCACAATGGCCTCTGTATGCTTGGGGGTACCTTGACCTGCTTTGCCCATGGTAGCACCATGAGACCAGTTTAACAGCCCCGTGAGGTCTGTGTAGTGATGCTTTTCCAGCCCTTTAGTTATTTCTCCTTGATGCTGGCTCCTTGAAACCGAGGGGCTTCTAAGCTCACCAGGATTAGAAGCACGAGGTCCTGATCTGATGGTTTGGATGATCCTTCTGCCTGCTGTATGGGAGGGCACGAGCGGATTCTGGATGGAGTGACTGGTATGGACAGGTGTTGAGCAGATGTTTGGGGAAAACAGATGGTGATGGGGAAGGAAAAGAGCTGATAGAAGCTAAAATAGACATGTGTGTGCAGGTGCTTGCCAGGGGAGAGGTGGGAACATTGGAAGTAGGGGAGGAATTTGGCTTTTCTGTTCCCTGCCTTCCTGGTGGTGCATAAGAGTGAATTCCACTGCAATGCACAGGACATTTTTGTCTGCATTTTAAAGTTACATCAAGGGCATTGAGAGCATATGGATAGATGACCTCTTCTGCCATTTGCATAAATCTAAATAAAACCAAATAGGATCGAGAGAAGAAGGCAGGGACCTGCAAATCTCTTCATTCTAGTGGCGTGTTCCTATCTCCCGCACACAATGCTGAGGAGCAAGAAGCACAGAAGAGGGACATAGACATCTGGTTTCCCTTTCAGAAGTGTTGCCTGTTCTTTATTTATAAAGGCATCATTGTATTTAAAGCCAATACTCAGTCTCTTGTAGCAGCAGAAGAGCAGAGATAGGTGGAGAGATTAGAGGGAAGTGGCTTGTGCATATAAATGGGAGTTAATTTTCTTGACTCTTTGGAGGAGTGAAACTTTGCTGTGAGCTCTGGGGTCCCTGGGGGTATTTTGCCTTCAAAAGCGGCGTGCCAAATACTTGTCCTGGCCAGAGGGATGCTGTGTTGTGGTGCACTAGGGACCATCCTCTCTCCTGCATGGCAGAGCGGCGGGATGTAGCCCACGGTCAGACGGAAAGCCATGTGAGGGGGAAAATGCTGTTACACTCGTGGTTTTGAGGCTTGTTCCTCCAGATCTCACCCCCTGAACACGTCTCCTTACCCCACAGCACGGCCCCTGGCTGCGCATCACCTCCAGCAGGGATGGGAATGGGAAGAGAATAGATTGAAATGCTAAATACACCCAGCTGGCGCCGGTGCAAACCTAGAGGAGAACAACACAATGTTTCTTCTGTTTTGTCTTATTGCACAAGAAAAAAATCCTCCCAGCCCAAACTGTCACTTTGGAAATAATTTGTGGCTGAGGATTTCAACACCCACTCCAATGATATTTTATTCTGACCCTAAACAAAATCAATAGCTTTTCTTTGCCTCCTCCTTTTTCTTCTTCCTCGAGAAAACAGTATTTTTCAGCTCAGTGGAAGAAGAAAATAGATTCTGCCCAGTGTTGTTAAAAAAGATGGTATAACCACTGTCCCTGGAAGTGCAAAAAGTACATGATCTAATATGTCTGAAGCAATTTTGAAAGGCTGCTTTATTTAAGGTAATGGAGAAGCAGCAGTAAACCTCATAATCTTCCTGGATGAAGAGTGCAGCAGGAGGGTTCAGAGCTGCACAGTTCTGCCCTGCCTGTTGCTGTTCACCTTTCAGAGCTGGGGTTCGGTGCTGGGTGGAGCATAGGGAGGTGCTGGTACCCATCAGAGCACAGTCATGCTGGAGGGGTTGGGTGCTTTGGGGTCTGTAAAGCTCTTGTAGAGGGAAAGGGGGCTCTGGGATGCAGTGCATCTGTGGGGGGGTTTAAAGGAGCTGGGAATGGGTGTCCCTGGCACATCTTCTCCAATTCCCAAGCTCTGGAAGCAGAAGCCTTCAGCTCTTCTTGGGAATTACAGCAAATCTTGTTTGTCAGAGAAGGCTGATGAATTTCCAGCTAAATTATAAATTATTTTCTACTAAATTATAGATGCATTTTCTCTGTTAGGAGTTGAGGCTCTGATCAAAAAGTTTCCAAGTGTGTTCTCTCCCTGCTTCCTCAAACGCAGATCTGTGCGTTTTGGCTCCTTATTTGCTTTGATTTTGATGAATTTTTTACTCCCCCCCAGAAACAAATCCTTTGTTTCTTCTTGATGGGCACCAAGGGAGAAAAGTTCTGAAACCCAGCTCAAACACTTCACTTGCAATCGGGGTGAGCACTAAGAGGATGCTCTGTGTTGGCACTTGAGAGGGATTAAGAGGAGGAGAAGGGAGGATGAATGGAGCTGGTGCTAGGTGGCCTTGACATATACCACTCCCTATACTGAGGCTGAAAGCACTTTCTTGAAGGTCTTCCCAAAGGTCTGAGGTTGAAATGCATTGAAGAAGCAAGATCCAGCAAGTGATGCCACCCTTGGGGTGTTCGCATCCTCTTGTCTCTGTGCCCAAGCTTCCAGGGTTTGTGTCCTGCCCAGGTGTGGGTAAGGACCCAGTTCCTTACAGACGCCCAAGACTGGTGCCCAGCAGCACATCCCTGAACTGGATAGAAGGGACTTTATTAGCCTCCCCTCCCATGGATGACAGGGGCAATCACTCTTGTAGATGTTTAATTATAATGTTTAATTAAGTGCACTTCAAGCAGGCAGCAAAGTTAACAGTGATGCTGGCTGAGTCCCCAGACTTGGAGTTAGTGAAGGTGGCAGGGGGAGAGGAGGAGATGAGCACAGAGGAGATGCATTAAGCTGCTCCTCGGTAATGTTACAGGGCTCCTGCTAAGAGCAGGAAGGGCAGAAGACAACAGTGATGTGTTTGTGTGCTGGTTATTGATCCCTCTCTGGTGTATAGAGATGAGCTGGGGCTTCCTTGAATCTCCCGCTGGTTCTTTGCCTTTTTATTGGCAGCGGCTCATGGCTGAGGTGCACTCCCAGGTCCTTGTGGGTTTGGACTCTTTTTACCCATTGCCTTGGAAGCACAAGTCTTCCATGCGAGTACATCCATAGCTTTAAAAACAGCCTCAGAAACTAGTTCCTGAAATAGACCGTGGGGAAGGAAGGAGGGAAGGAAAAATAAGTGCAATGTACAGCCTTTCTCCAGGGAGCAATTACCAGGCTGAGAAAAAGCTATCGGTGCTCCACTCCCTTAAGCCGCCTTTCCATGTGTGTGTATCCTCAGCACCTCCCTTCCTGCTGCTCCTCCAGCAGCAGGTACACGAGGAGCCCCTCCAGAAACATCCCCTGAGAGCATGGAGCCTAAATGAACGCTGCAGGGTTCAAACTGGGAAGTTCAGGTTAGATGTAAGGAAAAAGCTCTTCCCTGTGAGGGTGCTGAGGCGCTGGCTCAGGGTGCCCAGGGAAGCTGTGGCTGCCCCATCCCTGGCAGTGTTCAAGGCCAGGTTGGACACAGGGGCTTGGAGAACCTGCTGTAGTGGAAGGTGTCCGTGCCCGTGGCAGGGGGTTGGGACTGGATTAGCCATAAGGTCCCTTCAACCCAAACGGGTCTATGAGAAGCTGAGAGTACAGGGAAACAGGAGGACCAAGAGGACCAGAGTTACCAGCTAGAGAGCAATATGGTCTTGTTATCCAGTTAACACCATGTGGAGCTGAGGAATATTTAGCTCTGGCTAGCAGGAGCCCCAGGGTGAGTAGTTGAGGGTTTGAAGAGCCAGGGCTCAGAATCCTAACCACTGTCCCCAGTTCCCTGGTTAACATCTGTGCTGAGGTCAGCCTTGTGCACCTCCGAGGCGGGCTCCTCTGCTTCCCCTCTCTGCTGACGTGTTTATGTCTCTGATTAATGAACTCTGCAAATTAACCTCCGCGCTGCTCTATAATTGCTATTAAAGCTTCAAAAATCACTTAAGCGTTCCCAACGCTGGCGAGCCCATGCTGGTTGGCCGGGGATACCAGGGTGCTGCGCTGATCGCAGGGAGATAGAGCCCATCTCCTGACCTCCGCGTTGACAATTAATTATGGCGTTCAGCACCCAAATTACCCCCGGTGTCCACGTGCTCAGCTTTATCTCTCTGCACACACGAGCTTGGCTTTTAATTAAAGGGCCTTCAAATTAAATGAAAACAAATTCAATTATTGCCTCTTCTTGGAACAGCTCGCTGCAGACTCCTGACGAGCCTTCGATGGAGAACCTGGGGAGCGCTGGTCTCCCCTAATCCAGGCAAACTAAATTTGTCTGCTCTGCTCTTTTCCTTATCATCAGTTGAGCTGTTCTCTTGCCACAGGGTCAGACGTGGGCTTGATTTGCAGAGGAAGCTGAGTTTTAAAGGTTATTGCCTTCTGCATCTTCACAGTTCACTTCAAGGAGAAGATGCTCTTGTGTGCAGTGGAGGGGTGGGACCGTCATCATTAGTCTTCATTTGGGCTGCAGTGGAATGTAGATGACCCCAAAATGAGGGTTGGTGCTGGATACCTGACTGTCAGGCAGCTGGTCCCTCACCCAAGGGGACTGTAGCGTTCAGAGCTGTATGTTCAAGTGTGGACTCCTCCAGACTCATGAAAGCCTTCTCAAAGGGGAAAGTGTCTTACAGAAACAATGGCAAAAATCTTCCAGGAGCATCCCTGTGACTTGCATTACTGTCGTTGTGACAGCATCATGAGTCAGTGTTATTGCTGGTGGCCAAAAATAAGTGGCTGAGAAGGTTTCACGGCAGGTGGACGCACTGGGAGAGCTTGGCTCAAACAGGAGCTCTTGGCTGGAGGTGAGCTTAGGTTAACCCAAGTAGTGCTTTTAACTCCAAGGTGCCTTTTCAAGTGATGTGCTTGCCTCCCACCTCCATCTGCAGCCATCCAGGCAGGGTTTCTTAGCTAGAAAAGTATCTTGTCTGTCCCACAGGCTAGTGATCCCCTAAAAAGTCCTTGTTCGTCTCCCATGAGAAGGAGAGAAAGAAAATGTGACTCTAGCACTGCTCTGCCAAGTCATTTTGGTCCTGGTTATTATTTTCCTCTCTTTGTGGAGTCTGTGCTATCATCTGCGCTGGCAGGAGCTGGCAGGAGGGACTTGCTGATGCAGCGGGAGAAACCAGTCATCAAAACCCAGAATGATAATGGAGGTCTGGGGTAAGACTCTCTGGTCTTGTCCATAAGCAAAAGTTCCACAGCATTTTGCCAAGCAGCATCAGTGAATGGTCAGCCTCATTAGCTTCACCTATGGAAAACCATTCCCTGGTTGGCAGGGAAGGACGCAGAGGGATGCTCTGCCAACACGGTTCAAAAAGCTTTCCAGAGCAGCCAAGGTCCTCCTAAGCCCTCCTGCCGTGCCGAGCCTCTCTGTCTGCTGCTCAGGATGGTAATAACACGAGATGATATTGCTCTTTAAAAGGCCGCAGTGATCTCTCTTTATTCTGCTCGCAGCCAAGCACCACTGCCTTGCAGTGATTGAAGGTTAGACTGCCGTGACGCCTGCTCCCGCCTCCAGGGCAGCCTGCCTGCTCCCGGTACCAGCTTTCCCCTTCATCTGGTCTCCACTAGGAGCTTCCCCTGCCTCTGTTGCTCACAGCCACACTATCTATTTGCTCATCATCACGGTGACATCTCTTTCCCCAGGTCTGTGCAGGATGTGGATGGAGGGTGGCAGCCTCTCCTTCCCATCCAAATTGGGCTGCACACTGGGAAGTGGGATGCTTCCTGGAATCCAGCCTCAGCTTGGGGTAGGGAGCATCCTGCAGCACCTCCTTAGAGGAAAAGCAAGTTTCCCTTTCTCACCCAGCAATCTTGCCTCTGACCAGTGCACACGAGGTGACTTTGTACTTGGAGGCAGGCTCTGGCTGGCTTCCCTCTCTCTGGAATGCTGATAGCGAGCTGCAGAGAAGAGGGAAATGCCTGTCAATAACCTTGAACCAAATGCAGGATCTGTGCAACCATGGTAAGGGGAGAAGAGGGGAGCAGAGCATGGGGAAAGCATGCGGAGAAAAGAAAGTTTAGTAGGGATGGGAGGAACGGTGATGCAAATGGATGCACTGGAGGGAGCAAGCACTGGAGAGCTGGAGCAAGCTCATCCCACTTGCCCATGGGGTGCCTGGGCTGGGTGAGCTGGCTCTGGTAGCATTCCATGCATGGCTGGACACTGTGTCCCGTGGCTTGGTCACCTCCTTGGGGCAGCGGCCGAGCTGGTGCCTCTGGGTCAAGGAGCAGAGCTGGTTTCAAAGCCAGGCATTGCTTCGTGGTTTCATTTTGTTTCCCTATTGCTACCAGCCGGTGTTTGAGCAATTATTAGTTTAGAGCAGTCGTGGAGGATTTTCTGCTTCAGTTCCCGAGTTCCCCCTTTGCTGCACAGACACTCTGGTGGGAATCTGATTTTCCCTGTGATGTTCCTGCAGACGCTGAGATGTCAGCTGGGGTATCACAATGGATGTCTCTTCCCCGTCAAAACCATCTGGAGTGCTTTAATAACACGAGGTGAGATCCCAAAGTAATGCTCCTGTTGCAGCCCAGGATTAAGATAGGACGTCAGGGCTTGTGTCCGAGGGAATCGGCATCTTTCCATCGGTGGACCTCAAGACACGTTAATCCTCTCTGCTCGCCTGTGAGGCACAGCAGGATTAGAATCCTTGGGATGCAGCTTGGGGAAAATGGGAACAAGGGAAAAAATCACTTGTCTGAAGCTGAGTGGTCAGAGAGGAGCCCTGACTTCCATCAGCTCCGTGCCAGCCCTTTGCTGTTCATTAAATGCATGTAAAGGAAACACTGTGCTGAGCATTGAAGGGCTGTGTGGTGGGAAGCTCAGAAGTGTTGATGCAGGCTGGGATGTGGCAGAGGGGTTTTATCAGTGTTTTTTCACCTGGAGGTTTGCAGTGCATGGAGGAAACACCGAAGCCTGAGTCCAGGTTTGACTGCAGAAGGAGTTATTAGGCATTTTGGAAAGGGTTTGTTTTGGGCATGCGTTTGCCTTGAGAGGGTCGTTACTGAGTGTGAGCCCGTACTTTGCAGTGCGGTGATGGCAAAGTGTGCTTTATAGGCCTAATGGAGCAAATTTATCACTGGAGCAAGGAGGTGTGACTCTACTCAAGCCACAAAATCGTCCCCCTGTTTCTGCAGCCTGCTGGTTTTCCTTTCCTTTCCCCCTCTTTCCTTCCCCATCCATCACCATTTGGCGCTTGCCGCAGTGATTTCCCCAAAGTCATCTATCCCGAGGCTGTGCCATTAACGCACAGGCTTCGGCGTGATAGGTTTGTTTGTTCTTGGAAAGCTATAAATACTGCTGAAATAATGGTTTAGAGGATGAAGCTGGGCCTTTTTTGGGTGTCTGCGTTCCAGGGGGGTGAAAACTACTTAAAACATTAAATGCATAGCACAGCTGGCTTTTTGGTGTGGGAAGAATGAAGGTGTTGGGCAGGGGTTAGCCTCACTCTCCATCACACACCTCACCCCTCCAGCTCCAGCTTGTTTTGCTCTGCTACAGCATCCTAGCTGGTGTCTGCATCCCATCTTGCATCCTGACCACCCAGCAAAACAGGTTAGAGCTGGGAGTATCCGAAGGAGAAAGCTTTAGTGGTCGCAATATGTAATTTGGTTACCATTTGGTATTCTACCAGAAGAGTCTCTTATTGGTTTATTGGGCTTTTATTGGGTTTTTTGTTCTGTGTATATGTACATCTATGAAAAGTGTTATTTGGGATGAGGGCACAGCTTGTTTTAAGCCAACTCAGCTTCTGTGACTGTAATATACACCTAATTTTGGTAATTAGAATCACTACGACATGAACCATTAATCTCTGGGGCAGGAACGCTGCTGGCTGGCAAAGGGATATGCATGTGGTGCAATGCTGTGGTTATGTGCAAGGTGTCTCAGGAGCTTTCTGACCTTTAGAAGTGGTGGGTCAAAAGATTAAGCAAGGGTTTCTATTAAAAATGAAGCAATATTGCTCTGTGGGTGCAAAGAAAAGCTGTAGATGGGAGATGCTGGAGGGTAGCCTGCCTTTAGTCCGGGTGTCCTTATCCCAGCAGTAATGAACTGCTGAACTCTTTCTACTGAAGATACCCTCTCAGAGATTAGAAGCAAAGATCACTTGGTTTATCTCCTCAGCCTTGCACTGCAGGTAGAGCAGGTATCTCATGGGAGCTGGCTGTGTGGGATGCTTTGCCTTGACTCTGCTGTGAATGCTGACGGTGGATGCATGCGAAAGGGAAAATGAAGATGAGGTTATGACCTGGTTTCAAATGGAAAAGAGCCTGAATTCCCTGGGTATTCATGATGGAATATCTGATGGGCTCAGGAAGGGTTGTGCTGCTCGTGCCATGGGTTTTCCAAGGGATCTGGAGGATCGGCAGACCCTCAGGTCAGGGAAAGATATGTGTTGGTGTACTTGTGAAACGCTGCTCTTGGCCTCCCCTTGCCACCTAATGGCTCTTTCTGCTGAGGAGACAGAACAGGTGGCTAGGGAGTGAGAAATAGCTTGTGAACCCAGAGGATGACACAGGAGAATGTGGGTGGAAAAAGCTGATTTTTGGCTTCTTTCTACCAATTGACTCTTTTCCCCAACCAGAAAGCAGCAGCTAATCATGATTTGCAGCCGTCTACGTCCCTTGCTTTAGTAGCACAAGCGCACACAAGATGGACAGATCAGTGGTATGCCTTTGCCTTGGTTGGAGCAGCACAGCTCTGAAGGCATTTTTGCTGTCAGAGGCAGTGATTATACAAGGAATTCTGCTTTTCCCATCCTCCCAAGAAGCTGGCACCATAGGCTGCAGCTGTGTAGTGAAGCAGGGAAGAAAGGGAGATAAGATGAAGAGAGAGTGGCAGCCAGGATTCGGTTAGACCCGTAATAGAGCATCTTCCTTGAAAGAGGCTGTTACTGAAAATCGTTGGCTATTACAATGCACCCAGAGGAGAAATGAGGCAGTGGGTATGGCATAACTTTGCATGGGGAAGCTTCCATGTAGGAAAGCTTTTAGGAGGGGCTTCTAAGCACAGCTCGTTTGCCTGGAAAGCCAGGAGTGTTTTGCTTGATTTTACATGTTTCACGCAGTTGATCTGCCTGGTGAGTCCTGGTGATGCCTTTGAGTGCGAGTGCTTGTGTGAGGGATGCATGTACGCAAGATTCCATCCCACTAAGTAAAAGCAAACCCAAGAAAAGCTTGCAGTGAGCCCAAACTCTGTTTGTTCTGCCCAACCTGAATGCTGCCCAAGGCATGGCTGAGGTTAAATCTTTCATTTTCATCCCTGTCTTCTGTGAAGACTGGACGACTTGGCTAAGTGTGATTGGAGCAGTTTGTTTTTAAGCTCCACATAAGCACTATGCTGGATTTATAGCGTTTTCATTCTTTCTGAATCGACCCACTGGGAGCCATTAAACTTTTATTGCTCTCAGCAGTTGCCTGGCCAGAGCGGGATAGAGCGGCCCTGCTGCTGCAAATGCTCCATCTTCAGCTGCTGTGGTTGTGTTGGAGAATAGGGACTCTGGAAAGAGGCATTCCTGCATGTAGGGCCACCCAGGGGTTTGCTTCTCAGGACAGGATGCTTGGTGTGCAGTGGTCTTCCAGTCCTCTGCAGTGCAAAAGAAGATGTATGAGAGCATCCTCCTTTAGATCTTGCTGTTTCCCACCTCTATAGACTGAGAATATTGCTGCTTGTCTTTGAAAGCTGGGAATGCAGGAGACCTATGACTATCATTCTTAGAATCATAGAATCACAGCCTGGTTTGTGTTGTAAAGGACCTTAAAGCTCATCCAGTTCCAACCCCTGCCACGGGCAGGGACATCTTCCACTAGAGCAGCTTGCTCCAAGCCCCTGTGTCCAACCTGGCCTTGAGCACTGCCAGGGATGGGACAGCCACGGCTCCTCTGGGCACACTGTGCCAGCGCCTCAGCACCCTCGCAGGGAAGATCTTCCTTATGTCCAACTTCAACTTCCCCTGTTTCAGTTTGAACCCATCACCTCTTGTCCTGTTGCTCCAGTCCCTGATGAAGAGTCCCTCTCCAGCATCCTTGTAGCCCCCTTCAGACACTGGAAGCTGCTCTGAGGTCTCCACGCAGCTTTTCTTCTCCAGGCTGAACAGCCCCAACTTTCTCAGCCTGTCTCCATACAGGAGGTGCTTCAGTCCCTGAGCATCCTTGTGGCCTCCTCTGGACTTGCTCCAGCAGCTCCATGTCCTTAGGCTGAGGACACCAGAACTGCACACAGTGCTGCAAGTGAAGTCTCACGAGAGCAGAGTAGAGGGGCAGGATTACCTGGTTTTTTTTGCATCCTCCCAAGGATGCCCAGAACCACTGCTGGGGTCCTTGGGTGGATGTTGCATGGTGCTGCCTGTCTTACCTCTTTCATCTACAAGCATCATATCTAAATACTAACAAAAGACCCTACTTTTTAGAAGCTGGAAAAGTTTGCCGTGTTTATAGCGTGGGGAAGGCAAAACATGGTTGCTGTAGCCTGAGCTACCTGCCTTGACACTCTTTTGGCACAAGGAAAGAGAAGAGCCTCCCAGTGAGGGCATTGTTGTCATCAGAAAATACGTTTTCAGGGTAGATGAGATGAACTCCTTGTTCAGGGGCTGGTTGTGAAGCTGGATGTCCAGCTGGTAGGTGGCTAAAGCTGGGGGAGATGTTGCCTACCTGAGAGAGAGGGACCAGGCACGGGGCAGAGCTAGATCAAACGGAGGACCTGATTCTCTTGTGTCGTTGCTGCTCTCCTTCAACCCCAGCAACTGAGGAAGTTTCTGCAACATGTGGCTCTTGTCCCACTCTTCCCCACTGCGCCCAGACCTTCATCGCAGTGGGCTTTCTCTCCAGCAAGGCTCTTCTATGAGAGAAAACACCAGTTGTGGGGTTTTCTCTTTGGCTGAACTTCCTACAGCCCTTTCCTGTGAGAGTTTGCGTGCATTGGGTGAGGGCTTAAACCCTGTGGGGCTCCAATGTTGAACCCGAGCCTGAAGTTGTGCAAACAACAGTTGAAGAGACCCAGTGTGGCCACTTTTCCTGCTGGAAGAAGCTTTCCATTATCCTCTTGTAGCTTCAGGAGGCCAGACTGGGGTACTTCTGTCGGCATGTTTTCTAATTTAATTACTTCTCCTTGTCTCCAATTGTTTATGGTACACTGGGCTATTAAATGTGCCATAAGCAAATGGCTCTTGAAAGAGGAAGAGGATTTATTTGTTTTAGCAAGCACTCCAACAAAAGTCGATTTCCTCAGCTAATTAAGATTCCATTCGCTAATTTAAATGTTATGCTAATTAAAGCATAATTCTGAAACTGTAAAAAGGAACTTAAAAAAGGGGAGGGGGGGGAGGAAGAGGGAAAAAAGAAGCAGCAAGTAGGAAAGAAATCGGGTTGGCCTTTAGGAATTACATGGAATTTATTGTGATGGTGCAACAATGGTGAGCAGAGTCATTATTTCATTTGCCTCTCATGTGCTATTCATGCTGGTGCTTTTATTCATTCCCCCCCTCCCCCTTCTCACGCTTCATCTCATTAACACCCCTCCTCTCCCCTCTAATGGGCATCATCTTGTGATGGTTTAAGATGAATTGTGTGGGGGAGCCTTGCGTTCCTCGGTGAAGGGCCACATGGCGAGTATTGGAGCTTGTTTATCTTCTAAGCCAAGCTGAGACAACGCTCCATGGCCAAACTCACTTCTGGAGTTCCATTGTGCTTCCTTTAATTAAAGTATAAATAACCTAGTTTTGGAGAGGGGGGGAAAAAGAGAGCAGAAAGGAGCAAGGTCTGGTTTGTTTTGTGTTTCCTTTATTACATCTCACTATCCAGGCAGAAACCTATTCTCAATTAAGCCACATAACTTAGCAAATGGCATCGCTGAGCACTTAAAAAGGAGTTTTAATGCTCTGGAGACTTTGGTAAAATCATTGAGTTGAAGCTTAAATACTTGGGGGAAATGTCATTTGAAGGAGGGAAACTGGACTTGCTGTTGTTGAAGGCGGAGTGCAAGAGGTCCGTTGCCCGCCTTCAGTCTGGTTGATCCCACTGTGGTTCATCACCCCCTGTGGGCTGGGGCTTGAGTTGTGCAGGAGAACCACAGCCTGAGCATCATCTCCTTGCTTTGATTTTTGCCTTGCTGGCGTTGCCTGGTTCAGAGTAGCCATGGGCAAGACGCTGACTTTTGTTCAAGCCCCTGGAGGCCCTGATGAAAGGGCAAGAGCTGTCTACAAAGTGGAGAAGAACTGAGTTCTTGAGAGCAAGGTTGTGCCTGGAAAGAGGATAATAAAAGGAAAAGGGTGAGATGAAAGAGGTGCGTGAGGAGGCCTCTTTGGGAGGAGCAAGCTGTGAGCACCAGCAAAATGGAGGTGGTAGCAGACCTGGCTTCATCCCTTCTCGCAGTCAGGCTCCCCACCTGCCTCCAGGTCTTTCCTTCCCCCAGTCCTGCTGTGGTATGGAGCTGGGGGATGTTGCCTGCATCCACTTGTGCTGCTTTGGATGCTTCCAGCTGGATGTGATCGTCTTTGGGATGTTACACTATATCCGTGGAAGGATGGTGATTGAGGGATGCAGCAGCTGGATTGACCACATTCTCAAACACCACTCCCTCTGTCCATCTCCGCGCAGCTGTGCTCCAGCTGTGGAGCATCCCTTCATCCCTTCAACCCTGTTGGGCTGCTGAGCTGGGTCCCTTGGTCCGGACCCACGAGCAGCACCTGCTGTTCCTGTCCTAATCCACAGATCTATTTAAACTTTGATCTTAATGGGAAGTGACTGGTGATACATTAAAGCCATATGGTTTAGATGGAACGACGAGGACGTTTAAGCTCAGTGATATTCACATCTAGAGAGAGCTGGGAACTCGTAGTGCCACCCACGCTTGGTATTTCTGCTCGCTCTGACACAGCTGTGGAAGGCAGAGTGGGAGCGAGATCTTCTGCTGAAGGGATTGTATAGCGAGAGATAGAAGCGATGGATTTGATGGGAACTGATAGTTTATGAAAATTAATTCACCTGCATCTCAGAGCAAAAGAGGAGGGAAGAAAAAAGGCAAAAAGGGGAGAGAAAAAACAACCCAAAGTGAATTTAAATGCAATTTTCCTGGGCTGTGCTTGCCCATTTCCTTTTGAACTGGGATCTCTCCATGTCAGCTTGTCAGCGAAGAGTAAGCAAAACGACGGGGATGCTCGGAATGTTTTCTGATCTCCTTTGACTGCCTAATCGGCAGCTTAGGAGAATGAAGTGGGACTGTGTCAGGAGAAGTGAGGAGAACCGTATTGGCCATGGGTACTTGGCAGCGTGAAGAACAGAATTGCTTCTGTTGGCTGTGTTAATCTCGGAGGCTATCGGAAGTATCCTGCCAGGAGTGGAACGCAGTGCTGCTAATTCAGCACCCGTGCTGCCATCTTCGCTGCCTGTCATATTTGGCCACTGAAAGCTTTAAGGGGGAGAAAGATGTTGGATAGGAAGGGAAAAATAACCCTTTTCCGACTTCTCTGAGTCACCAGGAAGATGGGAAAGCAAACCGTGGGTGTTTGTGTTGGAGCAGGGAGGTCAGGGAGGATTGCAGGGGGCTTGCAAATGGGAATAGGATTGTCTCCACTTTGAAGAGCACAGGAAGAATCACCACCTGCTTTTCAAAAGGCTTCAAATGGGCAAAGGTCTCCCCTGCCTTTGGTGCGACATCAGACAGGCGAGAAACTGCAGCCAGTGCATTTGGAGGGAGGATTCAAGGCCAGGTTGGATGGGGCTTGGAGCAAGCTGCTCTAGTGGAAGGTGTCCCTGCCCGTGGCAGGGGGATGGAGCTGGATGAACTTTAAGGTCCCTTCCAACCCAAACCATTCCATGATTCAGGTGGCTGTTGGACCTTGGTCTGCATGTTTCTAGATGACAGGGCTGTTGGGACAGCCACTCTGGAGCCAGTGGGAAATCAGGTTTTCCCTTCATCTAGGTGCTCAAGCAGGGTCTTTCCTTTCTTCCCTGTGATGGAAAACCCCACTAGCAGCCTCTCATCCCAGGTCGCTTGTATACCTCTGTGATGAATCCTGTCTTCAGGACAAGGAGGGCTAGATAAGTGCCTGGAGTATCATCAGAGTAGCAAGATTCAGGAGCTGAACCATGTTGTTTATTGCCGTCTATCAATACTCCTCTTGCTAAATAACTATTGCCATGGATAGGAATAGGCAGCTCCTCAAACTCTGCATGACCTTAGGCAAATCACTTAATCTCTGTGCTTCGGTTCCTGCATCTAGACAACAGGAATAATAATCCTTCTTTTCCCTCAGCCTGTGTCGCTCTTTCAATATAAATTGGAATCCTTTGGGCAAGAAGCATCTCAGGGAACACGTGAGGAATAGAGGGTGCTTGGAGGTGGTGCTGTGTATATGAACAGGACCTTTATAGAGGGGCTGTGTGCAGCTCCAGAGAGGGTTTCTCAAAGGAGGATGGGAGGAAAGAAACCACCTCGGTTTGAAACAAAGATATAGGTAACTTGAAGCATGTAAGTCTTGCCTTGGAGTGCAAGGGAAGCATCTCTGCGTGCTTAGTTTATCAAAGGGAGGTTAAGAGGTGATTTGGTTGTGGTCTGCATATTTGTCTGTGGGGGAGAACCGCCTGCAAATAGACAGGTCTTTAATCTAGCAGCAAAGAGTCTATCAGGACTCAGTGTTGGAAGGTGAAGCTGGACTCATTTACAATAGAAGTGGCGTCCAGTTTTTGAAGAGAAGGTAATTAATCATTGAAACAACTTACTCTGAACCACAGCGGGGCTGTAAAGACAAAACTTTAAGCTTCCTTAAGCTTTAAGCTTAAGGAAGAACGTTTCAGAGGGACTTTCAGGAGCTACAAGGGAATTTAGGAGCTTGTGCAGGACCCTGGTGGCCATGGGGATGGGGTTGGTGGGGTCCCATGCTGGCTTTTTGCCTTCAGAAAGCAGAGGCTTGCTTGAGTAAGGGGGTTCAACCCAGTTTCACCCCAGTTTGGATGTATGCGTGGTGCCTGGGTGTCCCCAGCTGCATGAGCAATAGCAGATGCATTAAGCACTACTCACTGTCTAGCCCCCAGGGATCAGGGGAGTCATTGTGCATTTTGGTTCCCCTTTTAGAAAGAGTTTGAAAAATCAGTATAAATAAATAAAGAGGCCATAAATCTCAGAATGGCACCCGCATCTCCCTCTGGAGCCCTCTGCTTTGTGGGGATGGGTAGGAAGGGTGACAGAGCATTGACCTGCCTGAGATAGATGGGATGACGATGGGTTGGTGCTGGAGCAGCTGTGTGCCCTCTGCGACTGCAGTAAATGGGGCTTAAAGGTTTGAAGCATTGAAGGGGCTCAGCATGGATGGTTTGCATCTGGTTTAAGATGCAGGACTAATCCCCAGGGAAAAAGCCTGGCTTTAGGAGTGTTATGCTAATTTAGAGGGATTGCTTGGAAAACAAGACCAAGGCAGATGTGAATAGTAGCCCCTTGTCTTTGCTCCCCCTTAGCTCATGTGGTTGCATTTGCTTCCATAGCGCCTGAGCTTGCAGCTTTGGGAGCACACGTTGTCCCAGTCTAATTTGTTTGTGCTGAACCACATCGCCTGCCTCTGGCATAGGTGGGTGGAAGTGATGGGCACATTTCTGCAGCGGGACCCATCCAAGCTGTCTGTCATTTCTGCTCGGCAGGACTGGGGTTTTTATGGGAATGGGTTTGGATTCATCCTCCGTGTCTCTGGGAACTTGGGGTTAACAGCGAAATGCCTTGTCCTGCTGTTGAAAGCTAACTAGGAAATCATAGATTAACTGTGAAATTCACTGCAGCAGGTCATTCCCAGTGCTCCTTCCTCCACGGTTGATGGTGCAAGCTAGTTAAAGCTCTTCCCAAGGGGCAATATATCCTTATAAACTAGAAGATGCTGCGTGTGCCCTCTCCTGCCCTGGCCAAACAAATACTACCTTGGGCAAATAAAGCATCTGAGCTAGCTGACATATGCAGCAATACCCTTTACCTGAGCAATGTGCCCCTTGGCATGCAGCAGAGAAGCAGCTCTGCCTTGGCGAGAATCCTTCTGAGGGGGACATATCTAAGCAGCGTAGCTCTGAATTGGGTGCTGGGGGTCCCTGGGAGGAGGATTCATCCGGCTCTCAGCATGTTGCATGGCTCTTTCTCCCCTCTACTCCCCTCTTTCCCTGCGGGAGGCTGGCTGTGTCTGTGGCACGAAGGATCTGGGTTGTGCTGCCTGCTTTTGCAGCAAGCGCTGCGCTACTTGGTAATCACAGGCTGTTAACAGCCTGCGGAGGGTTGTCCAGCTCAACACCAACACTGCAAGGAGAGATAATGGTAAATAACCAGCAGCTGTTGGGGAAGGTTGAAGTAAAATAAATGGATCCAATTTTCAGTCTTTTTGATCTTTTCTTTGCCTTGTTCTGTCCTTTCTCTCCCGGTGTGACAGGAGAGCAGCTCACGCCGGTGCAGCCTCAGCAGGGCTGCAGAGCCCTGCACCCAAACCGAGGGTGCCTTCCTCTTTGGCTTGGGTCTCCCCCTGGGTTTCAAGTGTTGAGGTGTTGAGGGGGAGGCAGAAAAAGCAATCTGAGTTCTTGTCAGAGGATACGCTGGGAAGGAAAACGCCTGATTGCTGCAAAGTGGATGGAGGGGGGGGGGAAAAGGGGCTCAAAACGTCTCCTGACGTCTTAAGTAAATCTTCCCTTAGTCTTGCTGCCCACACGTAAACAGAATGCATTTTCAACCTGTTCTTCCTCTATCCTTGACATGGCAGAGGCAGTTTCTCTGTGAAGTCCTCGTGGGCTGCTAGTGGAAACAGAGCGATGGGAAGCGAAGGGTCCCTGTGCCCCGCGGGGGCTGCGGGAATCGCTCCGGGCGCTGCTGCTCACTGATGTCTGCTCGAGGCTTTGAAATCAGCCTGATAGAAGCATAATAGTTCCCCACCTTGCGCCGTCCTCCTTGTCAAAACAGAATCGTTTCTTGCAGGGCCACCTCTAGGACTTCCATATTCCTCTGCAGCACCTCGCTCTGCTGCTTTACATCCAGCAGCTCTGCTGTAGGGCTGCTTTCCTTCCTTCTTAGCATCTCTTTCTCATCCCTGCCCCGCTGGCCTTGAAGAGATGGGAAGGACGGAATCCTGATTGCCCCGATGATGTTTTCTGTCAAGGCTTGGGGCTGCATGTTCCCAGAAGGGAAGAAGAGGTGCAATAATCTTTGTCCTTTGCGAAGTATTTTGGGGCCATGGTGAGGTGCTGCAAATGATTTGGGCGCAGCCTCTGCCATCCGGATTGCTGGGTTTCTTCCTTGCTGCGTGCTGCTGCATGTGCCAAGCAGGAATGTGAAGGCACCCCAGGTCCCTTTCCCCTTCCATGATCCATACTCCACTCAGCTGTTCAGACAAGAAATCAGATAAGTGTCCATTTTACCCCTCTGCAGGCACTTTAAGCCCTTATTGCAAGCAATGTGCTCCCTGGTTTTTCACGTTCTCCTGCAAAAGTGTGTCAGATTTCCTTGGAAGCACCTGAAACTTCCTGTCCTTGGCATGAATCCTCAGTGGTGTTGGGGACATAGGGTGCTGCGGAGCAGGGTCGTTACCACTGAGTCACGATGTTGCTGTGTCTGTATCTGGGTGTTGCTTGGGAGGGCTTTTGGCAGAGACGTTGCATGTGTGGTGCCTGCTGGAGAGCTGCCTGCGTGAGGGCATCATCCCCCTTGCAAGAGGTGTCATCATCTCCCTTGCAAGAGGCATTCATCCCCCTTGTAAGAGGTGCCGTCCCCATTGCAAGAGGTGTCGTCTCCATTGCAAGAGGTGTCGTCTCCATTGCAAGAGGTGTTGTCCCCACTGCAAGAGGTGTCATCTCCAATGCAGGAGTTGTCGACCCCATTGCAAGAGGTTTTGACCCCATTGCAAGAGTTTTACCTGGGTATGTGGCTCTGACAAGGCTGTGGATACCTGCTTTGCAGCCCTTCAGGAAGACAGGGGGACTTGGTAAATCAAATAGGATAGGGAATCTGCTCCAACAGCAAGGTCACCTCCAAAAAGAGGCACAATGAAGAAGCTCTTGGCTTCTTTTTACACTTAAAAGGTTCTTTAGCTTAGGCAAGGCAGCCTTGCCACATGCCCGCTCTTAGAGGGGAGAAGGCCAGGGCACAGCTCTCATGGCCCAAACTCTCTTCTCACCCTTTTCATACGTTAAGTTTCCGTGCCCCTCTGCTGAAAGGCAGCTTCTATAGAGCAGGTGTAGGGAGGGGAGAAGAAAAGGGTCTCCTCTCTCATCTATAAGGCCCTTTTTTTGCCTTTTTGTGAGTGAAATTCCATAAGGGCTCAGTAGATGAGCACTCGCCCAGAACTCTCATTTCAGGTGTGAATATGGAGACGTTTTTCATTAGGTAACATATGGCGTTAGGGTGGAAAAAAAGAAGAGATGGAGTTTGACAGCCAGGAACAAAGCAATGAAATCAGAACTACAGGTGGGCAAAGCCTCCAGCAGAGTTTGCAAACAGCAAAACCAAGCCAGGGGCTGTTCAGATCCAAGTGTTATTGTTGCTTACTAGGGTTGAGGGAGAATTTTTACAGGGAAATGGGTTGGGTTTTTCTGACAGAAACTTGGATTTTCATTCAAAAGTGCCATTTCCAGGGGAAGCGTTCACCTTCTGCGGGAAATCTGGGCAGCTGTGGGGAGCCAAAGGAAGAAAGGAAGGGAAAAGGCAGAACAAGTCAGAAAGCAGGCGATAAATTTCTATGCTGAGTGGTGGATGTCGTCCCCTCCCTGTCACTAGTGCAGGGTGTGAACAGATACGGACCGGACAAGTAACTTGTGTGTAACTGGGTGGTGGGTTGCTCAGTCTGTGCTGAGGAAGAGCCGATCTGAGCTTCAGCTCATGGCTCCATCACTGTGTCAAACACTGGTCTGATCTCCCTGCTAAAGCAGCTTCATCTCCAGTTAAAAATGGCAATTCCCCCATCCAGAAGAGGATGTTTCCTTGCTGCTCCCTTTGGGACTTTGTGGAAGTCTTCTGCATCCCCATCTATTCAAAGAACTCCAGACTGGTTTGGGTTGGAAGGGACCTTAGAGTTCATCCAATTCCAATCCCCTACCACGGGGAGGGACACCTTCCACTACACCAACTCTTATCTCTCTTTTTGCTTAGTAAAATGACGTTGAAGGTATTAATATTCTTGGTGAAATACTGGAGGAGATGCTGGTTATAAGAGCAGGATGGGAGGTAGATCCTTGCTGCTGGAGGGTTGTGCTGGCCTCTCACCTCTCCTTGGGGCTCTGGCAGCAAGTTGTGGTCAGGAGCCAAATGTCATTGCTGAGGCTCTGCTTTCTTCTCCGCTCTTTGAATGCTGGGTCCCGAGTGGCATTGCAATTGATGGCGAATAGTTTATCCTTCCAAAGGCTGTTCTGTGGAATTCCACTGTCTTGCCTGCTGTGCTGCCGTCACTCTTGCAGGACAGCTGCCTTTGTTGTATGTGTCAAGCCTGACGAGGCGGTGTTTTTCCAAATGGATAATTCTGGTTCCTTCACCCTCGAGGAAATTGTTTCCTTCCTGGAAAGGCTCCTCTGTTGCTTAAACGAGGAGAAAATCTGTCAAATGCCTGCAGGTGACCTTGAGAAAAGGCACGGATGGGTGGGTTGAGGGCTTGGCTTCCTTCTATTCCTTTCACAGTCCCCTTTTGCAGCTTGATGGGACTGGAAAGAGCTTCAGTACAGATGGCAAGAAGGCACAGAGAGGGTTATCAACCCCCCATGTATGTCCCTTCCCGAAGGCAAGGCAGCATGGGGAGTGAACTGATGCAGGGGGAGGAAGTTTCTCTCCAAAAGGGAGACATCTCAGGGACTTTGAAATAGGAAACTTGAAAAGCAGCATGCGTTTAAATAGGCAGAGAAGTGGCTCGAGAAGCAAGTCACTAGAAAAAGACAAATCAGGAGATCAGACTTCATAGAATCATGGAATAGTTTAGGTCAGAAGGGACCTTCAGAGGTCCAACTCCAACCGTCTGTACATGGAGTGTGCTTCTCATATTCCAATTTAGAATCCCAGGCTGGTTTGGGTTGGAAGGGACCTTAAAGCTCATCCAGTTCCAACCCCCTGCCATGGGCAGGGACACCTCACACTGGAGCAGCTTGCTCCAAGCCCCTGTGTCCAACCTGGCCTTGAACACTGCCAGGGATGGGGCAGCCACAGCTTCTCTGGGCACCCTGTGCCAGCGCCTCAGCACCCTCATGGGGAAGAGCTTCCTTATATCCAACCTGAACTCCTCGTGTTTCAGTTCAAACTCATCACCCCTTGTCCTATCTCTCCAGTCCCTGATGAAGAGTCCCTCTCCAGCATCCTTGTAGCCTCCTTCATATATCGGAAGGCAGAATTTCACCTTCTGCCCTGTAGATAAAACAGGCTCGATGCTGTGTATGTCAGCCTTGTGGCAGTGGAACCAGTCCTGCCGTGTACCCCTGCAATGCAGGAGGAGGATGGAGCCCAGCCAGCATTCCTCGCTGCTTTAAGGCTGGAGCATCACACTCCTCTGCAGGTGGCTGCATCCCAATGCCCTCAGCGTGCACACTCCCACCCCATCTGCAAAGGGCTTTGACTTCAGGGACCTGTGGGATGAAAGGTGCCATAGAAACACGAGTTGTTTTTATACTGTGGAATGTTGCCAGTCATAATGAACGCCGTGAGAAACTTGGCGGTTCCACTTCATGGAGCTTGCTACAAATCTCTCTGTTGGGTTTGATCCATGCTGCTTTGTAGCCACTTGGTTTCACCTTGCGCTGCTGAGCTGCATGAGGTCTCCTCGAAGACCTTGGTGAGCCCTTGCTGAGGTGCAGCAGGGCAAGCCTTAATGTGATTTGAAGGCTGACAAGCCGGCCAAGTTTCCTCTCAGTGGGGCATGGCTTTCTTGCAAAGTTAGGAGAAATTGGATGGGAGGGAAGTAACTTGGAGAAGTCAGTCAAGTAGCGCCTTGTGTGGGATTTCACCAGCATATTTCCCTCTGTCTTGGAGAGGAGGAGTGTGGGGAAGGAGCAGACTAAGAAGAGGAGGCAACCTTTGGGAGCTGCGTGGAGATCTCTCTCCTCCTTCCCCGCTCTTGCAGTAAGCCATCTGCTGCAGCTCAGCAGGCTTTAGCCCAGTCAGGCTGGTTCCCCCCACCTTGTAAATCACTGCTTGCAAATTGAGGCAGGTCATAAGGCGTGTTATAAACACGCTGGTTTGGAGGACCTCATTGCACATGTGGTTGGTGTGAGGATCTGGGTTGGCTTCGTGATACCTGCTTTTATGTCCCTAAATGTCCAGTCCATGTGAAGCCCTCAATGACATGGGTTAGTGGTGGACTTCGCAGTGCTGGGGTAAAGGTTGGAGTTGATTTTAAAGCTCTTTCCCAACCTAGTTGATTCTATGACTCTATGGTAGGTGTCCAGGTCCCTCCATGCCCATGGTAGGGGGATTGGAACTAGTGAGCTTTAAGGTCCCTTCCAACCCAAACCAGTCTGTGATTGTACTATTTCTTCAACTGGGAACCTAACATTTAGAAGGGAAAAGCTGGATGAGGTGGGGTTTTAGGAGGGGATGATCTTCCTATTTGAGCAATATCCAAATGGAGAGAGCAATTGAGAGCTGTCTTACCCTTAAACTTTGAAGCTGGCTCTAGTCAGCTCCTAAGGACATGTCCCATCCTTGCTGAAGTCCAAGGAATGGAGATGATGGCTTAACCTCAGTATGGCAGAACTACTTGGTTCGGCATATAGTAACTATGATATCATCCCAGCGGCAACAGATGGCTCATCCCCAAGATGATGTGAGCCTCCCCTAAATTCCTGAAAGCCCTTCTCTCATCCCCAGTGTTGAGATCCAGCCTGGATCCAACCTGCAGCCACAGCCACGCTGTTTCCTCCCCTCTGTTGTGCAAGTTAAAGATATCCTCGAGCGCTGCAACGCTGCTTGGAAGGTGGGTTTCTTGAAAGCGCCTCCTTCTTCCTCAACAGCGGCTTCCCAGCCGCGTGCAGCGGGGTTAAAACTGGAGACAGAGATGAAGAGCTCCTTCCATCTGTTGCCCACCTCTCCTTGCGGATCAGATGGGAAGGAGGCACCAAAGGGGGCACAGCTGAAAGCGCGCCCGTGGGAGTCTCGACGCTGAGGCTGCGGCATGCGGGCTATTTATAACGCTGTGTGCAGCCAGAGCTGGCAGAAAGTGCCGGATTGCAGCCCAGCCAGGAATTCTGGGCTCGTGAATTGCTGGGGAGGGAGCTGAGGTGTGAATTCAGCGTGCCATGCTTTGTTCCCACCCACAAGTGAGGTCCCTGTGCCGTGCGGGGACCTCCCGCCCGCATGGAGAGAGCTGGAGCATCCGTCCATAGGTGAGCCATGTGGAGGACACCCCGGGTTCCCTCAGGCATGGGTTTGGGGGCAGGCTTCCCCTCTGAAATGTCCCACTCCTCAAATACCCACTCCTCTGTGGCCATGGAGTGTGGTGGGACCTGTGTCCTCAGCCCATCTCAGGTCCCTGAGGATGGTTAATGCGATGAAGCAGTGCCAGCCTCTCTGGGTTTTGCTGTTTCTCCCCTAGAAGGGGCCAGCTGAATGCTGCTTCCTCCTCAGAAACTTGTTTAGTTAGCCCTTCCTTAGGGCTTTAGCTTGTTCCTGACCTAGAAATCAGGCCAGCCACCTCGAGGTGAGAAGCTCTGCCTCCTATTCCCCATCCCTGGAGCCTTTTAATCTTGTGAGCTGAAGATCTTTTGATGTGAGCAGCTCTGTAGCGCAGCCCAGTCTGGCCAGGCGGTGTTGAATGTTTAAAACCTTCAGCTGCTCTCACTACAGGGGAGCAACACAGGATAAAAACGGGTCTGTGGTTCCTCCTGTGGCTGGGTTGTGTGTTGGGGAAAAGGGGAGGACCATGACACTTGCCAAACACCTCGGGTGCCACTTAGCAGCCTAATACCTAATGGTTGTTCCCATGCAGGTGCTTCAGGCTACAGCAGCATCCCTGGGGCTTGGGGATGCTCTCCAGCAACAGGACAGGAGTCAGGAGCACATCCATCCCTGCAGAGCTTTTAATTTCCTTAGGAAACCCCTGGCTGGTTCTCAAGCTGGCACCTGAGTAGTTCCAGAATGTGGAGATAAAGGCTTGGGAAAACCACTGAGGATTGGGAACTGCGGTGCTGGCTGGGCTGTTTTGCTGAGGCCCCCTTTGGCTGCACCCCCAATTGTGCCACCTACTCCATGGCTCCCCCAGAGCAGAAAGCTGATGGGCGGAGAGAGCCTGGGAACTGATGCCATGTCCTTACAGCCAACACAAAAACCTTTCTTTACCTCTGAAGCTGCCCATCAGAGCTACCTCTTTATTATCAAGGGGTATATTCTGGAGAGCTGTTACCTGTATGGTGAGCTGCTGAGATGTTTGTTTAGCACATAAAGCACTTTTCTTGCTGCAAATAGGTGCTATTTAGCAGCTTGGAGTGGTTTTAGGGGATGCTTATGAAGAGGGAGGTACAGCCTGGCAGAGCACAACCTTGTACTCTGACCTTACAGCGCCTTTGCACGATGCTGGCTGCCTAATGAGGCTTACGGGGAAGATCAGCTATTATTGGAGTTGGTGCAGATGATTGCAGTAATGATTTGCTTCTCTCTTGAAATACAATTAGTCCCTTCCACCAGCACAAGGAGAGTGAGGAGGGCCTGAACTATTTGTGGCTTCGTGCTGAGGAAGCTGAAGTCTGAGTCCTCTTCTGGATCTGGAAGACTCAGGATGAGCTCTGCCTTCTGGTGGCTTTTATTGCTGATGCTCTAATCATGTTCTGTGTCACACCACTGCATCCTTAAGCATCCTTAGGTTTGCAATCATGCCCTGGGTGTTGGGTGAGGTGGTGGAGGCAGGTGATGGGTGTTGATGGAGCCAGGCATTGGGTGTTGACGGAGCCAGACCATGGGCATTGATGGAGCCAACTGGGTCCATCAGTGATATAGGAGCAGTAGGGAATGGGAAAAGACAAACCACTTTCTAGAATCCACCATGGATGGGGCTGTTATTTTGGCATTCCCTAGAGGGGAAAAGGCTGCATGCAGTTGTATTTCTTCCCTCTGGCTGGTGGGGAGGTTTGGGCTCATCCCTGCCCTCTCTGCCATTGCCAGCTCTGCCCCTGGGATTGTTTCTCTCCTCGGTGGGAGCTAAGGAGCATCCTTGTCTGCTGGCAGGCTGCCTCCTCACTTCACAGAGCTGCTGGCTGCAGCTATGCTCATTTGTAGGTGAGCTGTGGCTCGGCTGGAGCCTTGTGGAGCGATGCTTCGTGCCAAGAAGTTGCTCGGGTGAGATTCTTCCTGCTTTGGTACCCAGTGCAGGGTGCTTTAAAGGCGCCTTCTTCTCTCTGTGCTGCACTTCACCTTTAAATGTGCCTGGTTGGTAGTTGCTGGGAGTCTGAAAGTGCCTCAAGTCAATTGGTGTTTCTGAAAACCTTAATTAAGTGCTTTTTGCTTCTATTGAGCCCCTGCCCTTAAAAACCAACCTTGAAATTGCAGTACATTACTGGCATCTTAAGGTTTCTTTATCATCTTAACTTCTTGCTTACAGATCCTTTCTTGCTGTAGCAGTCACTTCTCCCCCTTTAGTTCCCTCGTCCCTGCCTGCCAGCCACTGCTCCCCTTGGAATCTCCCTGGATCTCCCAAGGAGGGCTGCAAGCATCCCTCTAGAAACCTTTCCCTGCCAATTTGGCTGTAAAAATGCAGTGTCAAGGTGATGTTTTTATTCCACTGAGGTGCATTTCGGTCTGGGGGCTCCTGGGACTTGGGTGTGTGCAGCATCTTTAGGCTGCTTTTGGGATCCAGGTGAGATTTGCAGGGTTTCTACTTAGCTTCAGCCTCCCTTTCTTTGGCATGGGTATCCCGATGCTGTGATGCACATGCTGTCACCAGCATCCCTGCCCTGGTTTGCTCTGGTTATCTTAACTCTTCCCTCCTCCTCCTCCTCGCTTCTTATTATAGCAATTGTATTGTTTTAAGCTGTAACCACAGTGCATTGTGAATGCTCATAAAGGACGTGTTGTGGAAGGGAATTGTGTTGTGGAAGGGAATTGTATTGTATATCCTGGCTGTGTGCTTCCTTTGAAACTACACCCCTGTCACCAGGCAGCTTTCTACAGGTTGGTTGCTGAGTGGAACAGTTGAGAACCTGTGGGAAGACCCAAATGGCACTTAAATTATATTTGCTCTTTGATTTCAAAGACATTTAGTACCATTTAATAGAATCAGAATGCAATTTAACTCTGCCGAGTGGGGGAGGCTGCCTCGGGAGAAATGCCACTGCCAGAGCTGGGGAAACAGGGAGCAAGCCAGCAGGGTCACGTTTACTATCCACATCATGGGTATTAAATAAAGAGCAGAGTGGGACTGCGTCTCTTGGGTTCTCCATGCACTCGAAATGGCGTTAACCACTTCAGCACTGTGGGATGCTTTGGGTGAGATGCACTGGAGGGACACCCGTGGATATGGCGTCTTGAAGAGGCTGTTGTGGTGGTGTGTTGATCATCAGAATGAACCGAGGAGCTTTCAACTCAGCCTGATTTTAGTGTTTTAGAGTTTTGCTGTATCAGCATCTCTCCTAATGCTCCCGTTACACTGGCTGGGCTCACTTCCCGGAGCATGCAAGAGGGCTTTAATATACTGTTCTCCATCAGTTAGTAAAAGAATAACACAGGAAAAGGGGTGTTTCTCCAAGCCACAAGCTCTGCTGACCAGGTTCTCCAGCACAACTAGGAGACAGCACTGTGGGAAGGTCTGTCTTTCCTGCCTCCCTGCTTTCTGGCTTAAAAGGTGGTCCCATGAGGGGCTTGGGGAGGATAAGTCTATTAAAGTTTGTGAGGTGCTAAAGATGCTTTATTTACTGACTGGGGGCATTGAAGTAGCTGAGGCATCTAGTTTAGGATAAGCTTTGCAGTTGAGGAATAGGAAGAGTGTCTGTTTTTATTGCCTGCCAGCTCTGGCTGGCACCTGGAACTCAAATTGAGTTGTTAACATTTGTATTTGCCTGAGATGTGATATGCGTGGTGATGAGATATTGCATTCCTCAAGTATGTTTTGGGTAATAGCCCCAAAGCTTCTTGCACAGCAGGGAAAGACACCGCGCTGCAGGTGTGGAAACTGAGGCACTGACAGCTGCGGTGATGGTATTCGCCTACCCATGGGGACATAGAATCATCAACTGGTTTGGATTGGAAAGGACCTTAAAGCTCATCCAGTTCCATGGGCAGGGACACCTTCCACTACAGCAGGTTGCTCCAAGCCCCTGTGTCCAACCCGGCCTTGAACACTGCCAAGGATGGGGCAGCCACAGCTTCTCTTGGTGTTCCAGTCCCTCATCACGCTCATAATGAGGAATTTCCTCCTAAGATCTAACCTAAATCTAAGTCTTGCTGTTAGCCCTTAGCACCTTCTGGACCCAATTGCCCAGGAGGGCAGCAGGTCAATGCGCCCCAGGATGCATTGAGTGAATGAGAGTTAGTAGGAAGCCAAGTTCCCCCTTAGAATGGTCAGAAGTCATCTTCTGCTTTGTTCAAGGACTCCAAAACTCTCTGCTCACTGCAGAGAGTGCTGCTGGGTGTCAGTCTGGACATGTAGGCAAGGGCTGCTTGATGCTCTGGAGTCTTCGGGTGCTCCAAGAGGAGTTTTCCCTGGAAAACATCAAGTTTGTAGGGAGCAGCCATGCCAGATGCAGACGTGCCTCTACCAATAATAGGTGTGAGTTTCTGTCTGCATCTCTAAAATAGCTCGATATGGCCAATCCTCCTGGATAAAGATGAGGGATTGAATTATTACAAAAGGACAATATTTCATTTCCTATAAGTGCCTTAATCTCGTGGGTAAATATTACAGCTTTGTGCTCTAATCCGTAAGCTGGTATATCTCTTCCTTTCCCAGTTACCTTTTGTGTTGATTTACTTTTAATATGTTGCCATTAAATCTCTTTCTCTCCCCGAGGCCTATTCTAAGTGCAGTATTTATTCTGTGGAGTCTTTTTTAGTCACATTTGTATTGTATTCTAATGTGCTCGCACAAAAGGCTGCCGGGCACATTCCTGAGATATTTGCATCTTTTTCTTCCCTACTTTTGTCTGTGCTGCTGCAAACACATGCTGCTTTGGCCCTGCATCTGAAGGAGTGTTCCTCATACTGATGAGATGCCTGCAGGAAAGCCTGGCTGATAACTCCAGGGCTTGCTTGGTCTGCCAGTCCTCCCGGTAGATCGGAGCATCCTGCTGCATCGAAACATAACTGAATCACCCCTGGAGATCCCCACATCCTCCTTCATCCTTGGGAGCAGGGTTTGCATGAACCCAGTTGATTCATGAGCTTGGTACAGGAGAGTTTGTCAAAGGTTTGCTATCACCACCTGGGAGAAGGTTTGATTGAGCTCCTGGAGCATGTGTTCCGTGAGGATTTCCCCAGCTGCATAGGAATGACGAACTGCTGGCAAATGGGAGGGATTGGTTTCAGTGATGGCAGCTGGGTATTTAATGGGTGCAGCTCAAGGCAGGGTGCTCAGTAGTGTGCAGGATCTGCAGTAGGATGGTTTTGGGCTCTTTGTGCTGATGGTGGGTCTAACTTGCTGCCCAGCTATCCCTGTAGCCAGTTGGCACTTTGTGGAGGACATGATAAAGAGTAATTGTAAGGTCTGACTGAGCTGGGTGGCTTTGGGATCTTCCCACAGGTGGCGGAGGGGGATGCTCTGTGTCCTAGGGGATGTGTAATTGGGGTTACCATTGCCTCCTTTTCCTCCCTGGAAGAGGAGAGTGCACACAGCCTTGAAAGCAACATTCTTATGGTCTTGTGGAGCATTTTACCTGCTTACTGAAGCCCCTTTCCCAGGCCTCAGCCTCTGCTGCCCACGGACACTGCTCCACCTCGCTTGTCTCTGTAGCCTGGTTGCTGTACCTTCGATTTCCAGGCTGATTCCCAGCCTTTGGAGGCAGGTTTGAGAGATTGGGGTGTGTATGTTGCCTGCATTGCTGCTTTCCTTGTGTAAATCCCTAGAATTTTGTATGTCCTTGTTCTTTTCCCCTCCGTCCCCTCAATATAATAGCTTTGCTCCTTTCTAAAGTGCTTGGATCTCTACAGATTAAGGGTGCTCAGGAAGAGGTGTTATTATTGTGATGTTTTTATTGCATGGAGAGACAGAGATATTAAAGGACTCCTTTAGTTTAGGCTGTTAGAGGTAGAGAAGATTGGCAAGAACAGATTTGGGTGGAAGCATCTACCCCAAGAGACAACCTGAAGCAGTGAAAAGCTGAGATCATCTGCCTGGGTTGGAGGAGAGACTCATGCTCAGACTGCAGATTGCCACCAGCAGTCTGAATGTCAGCTCTTTGAAGCAGTGCTGAGCTTCCCCCTTTGCAGAGGGTTGTGTTGTAAAGCACGAGGTCCCACAGACTCAACTCGCTGTGGGGGAGCTGGAAATAAAGGCTGCCCCACATGGCTGGAAATAAACCCAATGCAATATGTTGACTGATGGTCTTAATCTCATTAAAAGCGTGCTCTTGGGTTCCCTTGTCACACATTACCACCATCACATCTGCTAGGATCTTTTGCCAGACTCAATGCCAGTTCGTCTGCTGGGGTCACTCCATCCATTAGCGTGGACTAAGCATCACAGTCGAGCAGGACTTTACCTGTGAGACTTGAGGCTGGGATTAAGATCCTGCAGGATGTAAAAGGAAAACGAGCGCATCCCAATATCCAGGGGTAGCTGCAAAATGGCTGGTTCTGAGCTGTGCCAATGAGGCATTGAGCAAAGGAAGAAAAACCCTACTGCTGGCAGTCAGGGGACGCGCAGAAAGGAGGCTTTTATCTCTTTTAAAATCAACCTCTTCTATTTGCTTTTAAATCTTCCATCCTCACTAGAGCCATTCTGCTACTCAGAGCTGCTGGGGGAGTTGGGGGGGCGAAGGAGAGAAATTAATTGAATCCTTACGTTTGAGTGATGGCTACTCCAAGAGCTTGTCAACCTGATGGTGAAGCTTGGGGGTGTTAATTGCTTTGAAATCCCTTTCTTCTTGTCAGCAGTTCCCCACCTTCCACACAGACCCCATCTCCCTTGTGCGCTGCCTGTGGCATCAGTGGAAGGCTTGGGGTGAAAGGGAGAGAAACCTTTTCCTCCTTCTGTTTCAAGCAGCTCGTGTTTGCTGAGGAGGTGAATTGATTTCTTGGGCTTTAATTAAGGAAATCCAATTCCCACTTAATGAGTAAGATTTTTGGTGTGACACGTGTAAATGGCAAAGTGATGAGTGCCCGATGAGGAGAGAGGGAAGGGAGGTGGGGGTCCCCCACATCGGGCATCCTCCTCATCTCCCCAGAGCAAGATGCTGCCCAGTGCTCCATCTTCTGTGGTACCCACGTACATTAGCATCAGCCACCATATTCAGTGGAGCTTTGATGTCCTTCAGTGATTGCACCCTCCCCGTTCAGCAGAGAATTGACCCTGGGTTGGGCAATACACTTTGCTGCTGCTTTTATTGAATCATTCTGGTGAGATTGGCAGGGCTGATGTGTAATGGATGGTGTGAGGGTAGCTCTGTATTATGGATGGGGATAACTGTACTGGTTTGAAGCATGGTGGGTTTGGTTCTGGACCCATCTGGACCAGTGCATCACTGTGTTCTTTGTGCCACTAAGGTGAGAGCTGTTTGTTGCCCGAACCAGCATCACCCATTAGAGAGGCTTTGCCAGGACTTGTGGGTGAGCTCTGGAAGAGGTTCCCATGGGAGAAGTGATGCCCTGATGCAAGGGGACAAGTACCAGCATCATCTCAGCCCCGCATCCCCCATGCTCCCCAGTTAGCACCAAGTTGTCTCTTCCCAGCCCTCAGCTGCCTTGTTTGCACCGAAACTGGTATCAATAGGAGAGGGGGGGGGGGAAGGAGGCTGGCAGACAGAGTCACTTCTCATCAAGTTGATCAATCTTTCTGCTGTTGAAGCCTCTCAATGAGTTGAATGTGATTTTCTCTGCTTTCCGCGCGAGGTGCAAGTCGATCACTTTCAATTTTCAGCATGCAGAACCCTCACTCTATCAAGCTGTTGCCTTGCATAACCATGATTGCTGCTGGCGAGGGCTTCCAGTATGCCTGGAGCCGTGCTGGAGGGGGGGCTGGATGCAAGCAGCAGTTTCTCTGCTTCAGTGATGGGGGCTCTTGCTTGTTTGCTGCCTGCCAGGGTGACAACCAGCTGCAGTGGCTGTGAACGACAGGCTTATGGGAGGAAGAGGGAGAGATCTTTGCATGGGGCTGGGCAAGATGCTGTGGCAGGCTGTGAGGTGGTATTTGCAGCAGTGGCATCTCTTAGTGTCACCTTTATCACCCCAGGGTTGCAAACACAGAGCCCTGTTAAACTCGTTTTACGTAAGCGGGGAATGGGAAAGTGTTGGGTGGCATTAACCTGCCTGGGAATGCAGAGATGCTCTTGCTTGCCCTGAAATTTCCTGCCTCCTAGAAATGCATCCCAAAGGATGCTGCACAAACGCCAGCAGGGCTATTGGGACAGCGCGTTGTTGTCAGCAGCCCAGGGGGGTGCGAGTGGTTGGGGAGCCTCCTGCCCACCACACACAGGCCAGAGGCTGCAGATAAGAGAAAATGATTTCTGGTTTTAATTAACTGAGCTTTCATTTAAGAATAAACAAAGGCCATGTTTGTGTGCTGGCAGCTGGCTGTCCTTCTGGGTCAGATAAGAAGGCAAGTTATTGCCTCCAAGCTGTGAGAGGGACCAGGAGAGAGTCCAAGAAGCAGGGAAACGTGAACAAATGCCGAGTGAACCTACATGCCGGCAGCCGGGATGCTTTATTGTGCGTGCTAAATAGTGAGCCTTGTGCCTATTCATCTGCCTGCCCCTGGGTAGGAGCTGCCATCCTGCCATTGTCCAGACAAATCCCTAAATCAGTGGCAAGCATGTTGGGGCGGGCAGCCTGCAAAGCTAGTCTGGTCCTAAGGGATTTGGGAAGGTGGTTGCCCATCCCTGCATAAGCGTTGCTCTTTCTGAGGCTCGCTGGTACCCTGAGGGTGCAGATGTCCCCACATGTGCTGCAGCAAAAGGCAGGGCACTGATTTGCTTTGGCTTGCTTCAGAGCAAGGGCTCTTTCAGGAGGAGCTGGTAGTACCAAATGCCAGCCTTGTTTCAGTGTCACCACCAAGAGGAATTAAGTGTTTGGAGACCTGAGACGTTGCAGCATTCCCAGCTTTGTCATCTGAACAATTGCATTCAGTGGGGGGCAGAGTGAGTGTTCCTGGGTCACCAGGAGCCATGTTCTGGTAGGTAACAGTTAAACTGATGGCAGCTGATGATTCAGAAACTCGGTCAACCTACGTGGCACCTTTAACCAAGGCTGTAAGGAGAGGGTGTTCTCAGCCTTTGCCACCACTGGGTCTAGCTCAGTGGAGGCTGAGGAGAGCTGGATTTTGGCCAGAGTGAAGGACATCGCTCCCCATAGGTCCCTTACTCACCATACAGGCTTCTAAGTGCGCTTCAGCTGGATCAAAGCACCAGAAGAGTCACCTCCAGGTGACTTGGCATGCTCAGCAGATGTGCTGCTCTGCACACCTGGAGGGACGGGGGGCAGAGACCCCACTGCAGCACCTGAAAGCCCTGCAGTTGAGTTCAGCTCCCTTCAGATGCTCATTCCCTAAGCTAGGAAAGGTCTTTACATTCTATTTTCCCACTGCCAGAAAGTCTTTTTGTGTCCACAGTGGAGATATTCGCTGGAAGTTTTTTGGTAGGTCAAGGTTTTCACTTGTCTTTGTGAGAGAGAAGGCAGCTCCTTTTGCTCCTCATGCTGTGGCTTGTGCTCACTGTCCCTTCGGAACTAAATTAAACCAGGGATCTGTTCATTCTTTAGCTAATTTTTACTGGATTCTGTTGCTTGTTCTCTTTCATTGGAGGGAAGCAAAACCACTTCAGTGATTTTATGGGAGACGGAGGAACAAAAGTTGGGTTTTCCTCTAATCTTCAACAAAACAAGTTGGCAGTTTTGGTCCAGTTCTAGTCTTGGCACATTTTCTCCTTGTGCCTAATTTAAGGTGACCGCTGTAAGATCTGCTCTAGTTTCACATTCCTCAGCCTCGTGTTTTTACACTTCCAAGCCTGTGTGATGGATCTTAAGGAGCCTGCATTATGCAGCCCTGTATCCATCTGTTGTCCTTACAAGTTAAACAGCGTGGAGGAAAAAAAAGGGATTAGAGCCTCAGCTCCTCTAATGAAGCAGCAATTTGTCTCCAGATCCTGATCCAGGTGTAGGAAAACTAACGAGCCGGCTGGCCCTGAGCCTCAGGGAATGTTAAATAGTGTGTTTGATGGAGAAAAAGCTGGAGAGAGGGAGAGAAAGTGTTGGGAAGAGGGAGGGAGGGAAGAAGAGCAAAGGCAGGAGAAATCGGGAAGAGGGATGGGGTCATCCTTGCTGAGCATCAGCCACTGAGCAAAGGGAGATGTGCAGACCATGTCAGGATTCCACTCCCAAGATGTCATTGAAGGCAGTTCCAAGTAGTTATTTATCCAGTGGTGCTACATGTTATGAGGAGCGTGGAGGGGAGGAGACAGTCCCACTAACACCATCTGGTTGCTACGAGGGGACACCAAGGCTCGCATGACCTGAGTCTCTTGGTGACTCTCACAGAGTACAGGTTAATGGAATGGGTCCCCCCACATCCATTCCTGCTATTTTCCAGGAAAGAAAGCAGGCAGATTTAAGGCAGGGAAAACCAGTGGTGAGAATATGAGGAGGAGAGAAAGTCTCATTCCATTATGTGGGAGAAAATGCCTCCCAATTAAAAAGAATGAGCCGAAAGTGGTAGTTGTGGGGGGAGAGAGGAGGGGATTGTGCAGGGAACTGTTGCCGTCAGTGGGGGTGATTTGCTTGCAGCGGAATAGCAAGATGTGAGGATGAGGAGGATGGTTGGTAGGGCGATTCTGTACGTGGGGAGGAAGGTTTGGTGATGAAAGCGAGAGGAGAGGTTGATGGAGATCACGTTCCATTCAATGTGGAGAAAGGGAGCGTGAGAGAAAAGAAGATGAGCCTGAAATGAGGCTTAATCTTAATGAAGAAAAATTCGCCTCTAAGTAAGGAGAGTTGAAAGGGAGGGGAGAGGAGGGTTTGGAAATGATAGGAGCCTGACATGCTATTGTGGTGGAGAGATTTCCTTTTCTTTCTTTTCCCTTTGGTTAGGAAGAAAAAGCAAGATAATAAAGACAGTAGAAGGTGGGGGAGAAAAGAGAGGAGAGATGTAATAAATGAGTTGCAGAACCTGAGAGGAGGTGGCTTCATGGGAACTCTGGAGTCCTGCTTAGGACTCTGTGTGTGGGATGCAGATGGCTTTTCCTGCCTATTCCTTGATGTGCTGTGGGGCTCAGCCCAAGCCTTGTCATTGATTCTCACTTGGAAATGACTCCCTTAATGGGTACCAGGGGGCCTTGAAGTGCCCCAGGGGCCACCTAATGGATAGGGCCATGAAGAGCAATGAACATGAGGCCCTTGCTGCTGCCTGGGGCATTATGGCCATGCTGGGGTGGGATCTGGGGACAGCAGTATGATGCACAGTGGGAAGGATGGACCTGGTGCTGACCCATTAAATGAAGTGGTGCCCTTGCTGGTATACAGGATGAATTTCTAGCCCCTTGAGAGTTGACTGCACTTAGTCTACATGCTTCTGCTCCTTCCCAGCTCATGATTTCCATTAGGACAAGTTAAAAATACATGAATGATTCCTACAGCTTTATGTTCTTTGTCTCCTTTGAGAATGGTAATTGCACACAACTGTGGCACAGTAACTGTGGAGGAGAGGTCCAAGCATGGTCTGGTTGCGAAGTGATGTTCCCTGGGGGCATATGGCAGTGCCAAACCCATGAAACCCCTTTTGCAGTGGCATTTATTACTCTTGGTGCTGATGGAAATGCACCAGAACCCTTTACTACCTTCAGATATGCTGGAGATGTTGCCGGGAACCTGTTGCTGTTGTCTTTCTGGCTGCCGTTGGTTTTATGGGAATTACTGGATATTCCATAGATTTAGTTTCCATCTGTTTCACAGATTTCTGCTCCTTCCTCACATCTCCTGCTTGGCTTCTAGCTGGTGGGTACGCAGACTGAGAGCACAGAGGGAGCCACAGTTAAAAGCCCCATCTCATAGGCGCTGCAGAACTTGGTTTAAGGCTGATGAAAAGAACAGCAGCACATCCTCTAGGAACAAAGAAATCCATCTTGCTTCCAAATGCTTTTGTGTTTATAGGTACAAATTCAACTGCTTGGCAATAGCTAGCCCAGTGAAGCTCGCTGTTCATTAATGTATTCCTTGCTCAGGTGATTTTGGGTTCATGCAAGCTTCTTGTTCTTGATGAATAACACTTAGTAGGTGTTGAAGTAACATTTGCGTCAAGCCAGCTGAAGAAATAGGAGGCAAAATGCCCCCATTTGCTGGTTCCAAATCAACAAGCAAACAAGGCACTCCTAGGCAATGGGGACTTGCTCACTCCCCTTTCCAAGCTCTTCCTCTTCACCACCGTGTTGGAGGATGCCTCAAAGGGAGTGAAATGGTGTTTTCACTTCCCATGCTCCACTGTTTTTCCCCCTCGCCAGGAGATAGCTGTGTGGTGAGTGCCAGCCTGTTTCTGGAGCAGTTTCTTAACAGGCATGGGGAGGTTGGGAGGCTCTGGCCATCTCTGGGTTTGTTCTGCCAGGTAAAATGCTTGCTTCCCTCTGATGGGGTCTGAGATTTCGTTAGGAGAGCGTCCAACCTGTGACTTGTGGGAGGTGGCTTTGAAATGGAGTATGTAATCTCAGACTTTGGACCTTTTTTCTCTCTAATCCAAGGCTTAGATCCTTGATTTGGTGTGGATGATTCCCTCTCCTTTCCCAAATCCTTTCCCTTTGAAATAACACCTGCTCACATCCTTGTGTCTGTCATGGGGAGGCAGAAAGATCTTCTCTCATCACGAGGAAGCGCAGTCCTCTCCATCCCCCCTACCGCCACACATCCTCTTCCAGAATACTGCATAATGTCAGCCTAAATCCTTATCAGAAATTTTAATGAGCAAAATAAAACCTGAAATCTGTGTGATTAAAATCAAATCTCCCCTCTTCTGCTCTGCTGGAGCTGGCTGCCAAAACAGAGGCACAATGCTGACAGTGGGAGGCCCCTTGGATTTAATTACCTCCAGCTTCAGTGCGTGCTTTAGATACATGTCCCCTCTGGTCCCTGCTGGGGCAGTGGCCAACCTCCTAGGACATACAAAGGGTAGTTAAAGTGGTCTCCACTTTGGGCAATGTTTGCTTCTCTGTCCTGGTGGAGATGGCCCATTTCTGGCACCAAGTAGAGCCCAGTATCTGCAGGGGTCTCTTGAGTTGGCCAACCTTGACCCCAAATGTTGCTTCCCTTCCAGTTGTCTTTTCCTACCTCAGAGAGATCCCCTTTTCCCTGCATCAGCTACCTGTAGGACCCTGAAGGCATGTCATAGACCTTTGCATTTGCCATGATACGAGTGGACACAGTGCTACCAGCTGCCACCATCCAAGGTGGAGGCTCACCAAAGGGAGAAGAAGGGGTAAGTTCTGGTGCTCTTGCTGTTGCCCACCATGTCCGTGTCATGTTCCAGTTCCTCATCCCCACTATGTGCATGACAATTCACTTTTCAGCCTTTTTACTTGAAAATGGGGTGTCCCTCTGCTCCATAGTGGCTTCAAGCCTGCCCTGGGCACTCCTTGCAGCAGACTTCCAGTCCTAGGTCCATGCTTCAGTGAATTAATGGACTTCTTTCCCTGTTACTTCTGTTCCTGGATGAGTTCCTTGGTTACGTTCAAAATCACCAGCTGACTTTTCCAAAGTCTCTTGAATTGTGTCTTCACCCCTATCCTCCATCATTTGTCTCCTTCCAAGAGGTGGTTTCATTTCATTTGTCCTTCGAAGGAAGCGGGAGCATATTTCATGAGCCGTGGAATTGAATCAAATAGGAGAGAGCAGGGAGCACTCACCTGAGCTCAGACCTTTCCCCATTAGAAAGAGATAATGAAGAGATATGCAGAAGGTGCAGCCAGCCCATGTTTCTGGCAGGCATACTGACTAGGGATCTCTATCTGCTTTGCCCAGGATGCTTAAATTATCATCATTTAATGGTGATAATATAAAGTTCTCGATAGAAATAAGCTAGGGCTTGGGTAGCAATGTCCTTGCTGTGTCTTAAAACCTGATAAGGCATGGTGACTTGAGCTGGTGAGACGGTAATGAGGTGAATATATGCAGATGGCAGTGTCCTCTTCAGTTACTTGTGACATTGTTCACAAGCAGTTGGACAGGACTGCTGTCATGCCTTGTCTTGTAGGCAGCTGGCTCTGAAATGGTGGCGTGATGGTGGGATACTGACTCCTTATGGCTCTTCCCCTTTCTCTTTCTTCTTCCTTTGGGTGTGAATTGCGAGGTAGGAGTGCCAAGCCTGGTGCTAATCATCCCTTGCAAATGGGGGAGTCATTTCTGAAGCAGCAATCATAGATTGTATTGACTGACAGTGCAAATCTGAGAGGAGCCACCCAACTGTCGTCCTTCAAGCATACGTCTCCTTGACCTCGTGAGTCTGATGTTGCTCATGTGTGGGCAACAGCGGGTCAGGAATCTGTAAATCAGCAGAGAAATATTGTCTTGATTCATGGCCAGACTGTCTCCCTTTGTCCATAACTAATCATTCAGCTTGCTCAGTGTGCTGGGAGAGAAATGCTTGGCTTGTGAGACAGCTTCGTGTGTGCTTCACTTGATGTTCTCCAAGCCACAGCTCAGGAAGGCTGGGCTGGATTTAAGCAGCTCTTGAAAAGCCTCGTGAGACTGGATAGGAAAAGAAGAGATTGCAATGTTTAGTACATAGTACAATGTTTGCAGTCCCTTGGCTCTGCGGGGTTTTTGCAGCAAACCTTTATATTGTAAAGGAGAAGACATCTCTTGTGGAAACTTGTTGCCTATTTGTCCTCTCCTGTAAGTAAAAGCCCTGTGGGGCTGGAAATGTAGATGCTTCCTGGAGGAGCAGAAACCCCTTCCTCCTATTCCTCTTAATTTCATTTCATTGGACAATAATAAAATAGAAACCCACAATTAAATCCCTATTAATAGCTACAGTTGCACACAGTCATGGGTGCTGTTGAATTAAGGTCCAATCCTGCTCAGTTCTGAGTGCCTTTCCTTACTGCTTGACAGCAGTGGGAACTTGAGAGCTCAAGGCTCTCATGTGGGGTACTCAGCATCTTGCAGGGTTGGGGCTTTTAATTTTGCAGCTCAGCAAAGGCAAACCAATTCTTCCATTATCAACGCTTGAGCTTGCTGCTGAGTAAATGAGTATTACCGTGTATCAATTAGTAGCATTGGATGCCCTGAGATGAGAACAGAAGAGCCTTCTATTGGGATGTGCCTGGCATCTGTGCTTCCAGTCTTCAAACTGGGGCAGCAGGTGCTCAGATGTGTCAAAAAGTGGTTGTGGGATTTGGTTGGGTGCTTGAGAGTTTAACTTCGTAGAATCATAGAAGGCATTGGTTTGGAAAGGACCTTAAGATCATCCAGTTCCAACCCACAGGCAGGGACACCTTCCACTAGAGCAGGTTGCTCCAAGCCCCTGTGTCCAACCTGGCCTTGAACGCTGCCAGGGATCAGTGGGTTCAATGCAGGAAATGTCTGGGGACAACCAACCTTTTAGAGTAAGAAGTTTGATGGCTGAGGTTTCTTTTCCCCCTAGTTAATAAAATGGGTCTTTCAGCTTTTCATGACGTGGGGATGGAGGGATGCTGGCATCTTAGGTTGACATTGCTGCTGCAAGGATCTGTGCAGTGTAATCAAGGTTAATGGGATTATAAGTGATGATGAAGATGCTAATTCAGCAGCTGATATCAACACCTCAGATGCATTTTGCAAACAATTCCCCCTCGAGTTCCTCTTTTAGCATCCCCCTTTTTTGCCATGAGGAAACTGAGTCTGTTTGTTTGGGATAAGGCGCCGCATCCGTGCTGTGGTGCTGTGGTTTGCATCCAGCTGTTTGCGGGGGAAAGGAAGTGCTGAAGCCACCCTGGGATTATATTTTGGGACATTTATGGTGGCTGGTCCTGGGGTGGCAGGGGCTGAACTTTCCTCGTCTGTGTCCAGAGGGATATGGCAGCATCTCTGCCTGTCCCAGCCTCACTGCCTTAAACATTCCTGGCATGTTACATGTTTAAGGAGTGTTCATATAGCTGCTCCAGCAGTGCACCTGAGGGATTAGAGCTGATCTTTGTCACAAGTGTTTAGTGCTTGATACATGTTTATTATATGTTTCAGCTAAATTGGAGTAAATAAACTCTCTGCATAAATATATATGAACAAAACACAGCCCTCCCCAAATAAGCTGTTTCCTATGCAGGAGCTCTAAAGAGTTGCAGAGATGTCTGATTCTTACTTCTGTTGTAATTGACATTAAAATATAATACCCTCCCTTGAAAGAGAGGCTCCCATACTGTGCAAATGCCTTTCCTGGCCAGGCAGGGGCCAAATAATAGCAAATTATAAGCATGGAAAATACTTAGAACAAAAAAGAGGACTCTCAATTATCAGAGCTGATCCATAGCTTGCAGTCTCATCCAATTTGTCTTTTGAGTGCACCATCTGAACCAGCTATGACTAAAATCAGTCAATTTAACCCCAAATCAATGTTCTTTTGTAGAAGTGCTTAAAATCTAAGCGGAAGGGAAAGCTTTGAAGCTGCCTATCCCTTGGTAAACGCAGCACTTGAGCTCCATGTTTGATCTGAGCACAAACTCCCTTGGTCTCCCAGTGCCCAGCACAGCACCTTCATTAGAAAAAATGTGTGGAAAAAGATTAAATTGGTATATTTTTAATAAAGGAAAACAGTGTTTTCCCTTTCCATGTGCTTTGCTGCAATGAGGTTGTGTACTGGCTCCCTTGGGGTCTTGTGCCAAGACAAGGAATTGCTTGGGATACACATCCCCTGGCAAGGGCCACGCACGTCTTGTAGGAAGCGTGGAGCTTCCTTTGTCTGCCTTGTGCCTCCAGGGAAAGCCCATTGCTTCTCCACCTTGGGAATGCTGCCAAGGCTGGGAGCGCTGGCAGCCGCTTGCTTCTCAGCAGGTTGGCAAGCCTGCATCTTCCTAAGGGATCCAGGCAAGCCAGGTTGGCTCTTGCTGCTGGATTAGAGTCCATGGCATGATGAAGACATGCAAAGTGGTTCCCTTGTCTCCCTTTGGGAAGGAAGCTTGTGGTCTAGCAGGCACTGGGGTAACTGCACTGGTGGAGGTGGTGTTTGTGCTGGTGTGGCTCTCCTGGCTTTAAGCTGTGGCTTCCTTGGCTTCTCCTGTTGGCTAATGGCAGTTTCATCCAAGCCAGCTTTGCAGCTTGGACAGCATACTGGTCCCTGTGCAGTGCAGATGGTTGAAACCCCATTGAATGAGATGTTTAGAAATGGATGGGCTGTCTCAGCCAAGGAATTGAGGCTGACAGGTCACTGTGGAGGAGCCCAGTGACCCCGAACTCTCTCTTTTCAGTCCAAGTCAAGAGCTGCTGTGATTCAGCAGCTGTGATCTGGCAGGGCTGGGAGGATTAAAGGTTGCTTGGGTCATGCTGAAAGTTCTGCTGTCATATCTTGGCACCTCACACTGGCAAATGTGCTTTCTCCAAAGCATTCCTGAAGGAGACCCTAACCCTGCTGGGAGATGAGACCGAGTAGGCTGTGTGATGTTCTCAGTGTGTCACTGCGAAGCTGTAGCAGAGAGGAGAGTGATCCCTTTTATCCAGAGTCCCCAACCCCACTTCCATCAGTAACATCTCTGATCTCCCAGCTTCACCCATTAACCTGTTACAGTGAGCTGAGCAAGGGTATCCCTGAGAGAATTACAGAGTTGTGCTCCATGAGATGGTTTTACTCCTGTGGTGTGAGGTTGCTTTAATGGGGCGAAGTCTTGGAGATCAACTGAACAATCTGCAGCCTTGAGGAGGAGGTGGTGGTGGTCCTGGCCTTGGGAGTCCTTAGGTATCAATTACTGAAGTGAAAGGTTTTGTTCTCCCTCTTTGTTGCGATCAATTGTTGATGAATAGCTCAGTGCTTGTGATGGATGTTGTGATCAGAAGTTTGAACTTAGCCTAGGCCTGTCACATTTGATGTATATCAGATGTCTGCACTAATTTATACAAATGCTTTGCAGTGCTGGAAGAAAACAAAACCTTAAAGTTGGACCAAAAAGGGCCATCTTTTCTCTCTTGTCCCCAAAGACCTTGTGTTGGTCCAGTGGTGGACAGTGTGAAGATCATGGTGTTGAACCTCACATGCTGGTATGTGTTATGTTAATGACGAGAGACCCCAGCCAAAGTCAGAGTCCTGCAATGTAGCTGCTGTATCCATGCATAGGAAGACACAATCTATCTTCCAGAAAGCTGATTTTGAATTAAACACAACTCTTATAGGGGAAAAGAAGGGAAAGAATAGCGTGGCATGACTTGCAGGAGGGCGTGCAGGTGGTTGGGAGCGTTGCTGTGAATATAACCTGGTCTCCTGCAGCTTTGTCATCACTAGATCTGCCTCTTTCATTTCCCAGGCTGGCATTTCAAGCAGGTTAAGCACAGAAACCAAAAAGGAACTTGGGCTCAGTTCTCTAAATAAACACATTTTGTGGCTTAGCCTATTTATAGCCAGATGAGTGCAGGCAGCACGCAGTCCGAGAGATGTTGGGAGGTTAATATGTGTACAGCTGGTTTGGCCAAGTGATTCCTCTGACCGTTAAATTCCCCTTCTAAAAGCCTTGCATGCCCATTTCACTTGATGCATCTTGGATGGCAGCTCTTGGAGCTTTGCTTTGTCTCCTTTCGAGGCAATAAGATGGTGCTGGGGAAAGGTGTGGGAGCTAAACACGGCGGGGTTTGTTTTGTTGTTTCTTGTTGGGTTTGTGTTTTAATTGGCTGGCAACTCTCAGCATCCCTCCCTCCCTTAAACCCTGATTTAGTTGCGTGTGTAATTCCATACACAATACGCGCACGCTGAGGTGTGGTTTCAAGGTCTTAGCGTGTTTAGCAAATATTTCAGCCGAAACGATCTGTTCAGCTGTTACATTGATTGCCAAGATTACAGCACGACAACAAACAGTATTTGGGGGATCGGAGACGAAATTACAGCCCACTCTCGCCGGCGTCTGCAGCGAGGAGCAGATGCACCGTTAATTTTGTGCTGCAATGGCCATTACTCGCCGCGGCGGTATGGCCAGGCATTAGCATTGCAGCCAGCCGTGCCTGATGGCTCCTCGCTGGAAGGAGCCAGGCAATTCCAGGGTGGTTGTTGGCTACCGAGGGCTGTAGTGGCCAAGGCCAGAGCCAGGGAAGCAGAACAGGTGGTAGAGGTTGGAAAAGTCCTGGTGAATGGCTGGGATGCAAAAAAGGGCTCTTGAAATGGGGACAGAGCCGTGATGCTGCTGTGGAGGGAGGGATGCTGAGGAGTGTGGCACTCTGGCCACAGTGCATGTTGCTTTTTTCCATAAGAGTAGCTGACGTTGGACCACAGAATCCCAGAATGGTTTGGGTTGGAAGGGACCTTAAAGCTCATCCAGTTCCAGCCCCTACCACAGGCAGGGACACCTTCCACTGGAGCAGGTTGCTCCAAGCCCCTGTGTCCAACCTGGCTTTGAACACTGCCAGGGATGGGGCAGCTATAGCTTCTCTGGGCACCCTGTGCCAGCGCCTCAGCACCCTCATGGGAAAGAAATTCTCCTTATATCTAACCTGAACTTGCTCTGTTTCAGTTAGAACCCATCACCCCTTGTCCTATCTCTCCAGTCTCTGATGAAGAGTCCCTCTCCAGCATCCTTGTAGCCCCCTTCAGACACTGGAAGCTGCTTTGAGGTCTCCACACAGCTTCTCTTCTCCAGGCTGAACAGCCCCCATTTTCTCAGCCTGTCCAACTGAACCAATTGTACAACTGTGTGATGATAAACCTGTTTGCTTTGGAAGGAGTAGTGATGGGCAAATGGGGTGTCCTGTCCTGGTGAGCTGGCATAGTGCTGAGGACATGGCATCGGGGCACAGTTGTGTTAGCTTAGGACTCGAGCTTCTGCTTGAATCCAAATCCATTGGCTCGCAGACTGTGTGTGACTGAAGTGGTGGAGCTTCAGAGGGTGGAGGTGTTGGGCTTTGGCTCCATCCCTGCAGGACGTGTGAACGCTGCTGACGCACATGATCTGACCTTGAGAGCTGAGCTGGAAACAAAGCACAGTGACCAAAACTCAGCAGAAACCTGGCCAATGAGAGCCAGCCTGCCTCAGTTTCTCCATCCCTACAGAAGGGATTGCCTTTCTGCAAGCATGCAAGGGAACCATGTGCGGTGCTAGCACATTGTGACCTGTGATGCTTGCACATCATGATGCATGACGTTAGGGCATAGCAATGTGCCTTGGCATGGGGTTGGACTAGACGATCTCCGAAGGTCCCTTACAACCCGAACGGTTCTGTGATTCTATGTGCTGACACCCAGGGTGCCAGAGAAGGACCATTTGCAAGGGCAAGGAGAGGGAAGCAGCGTTCTTGTTTCCTCCTCCCTGTGCAGGTGAGCAGGCTGTGGAGAAGGAAGATTCCATTCTTCACGATGGAATTCACTGCGGTGCCTCCCCTAAATACAGGCTTTTCACCTCTCATCTCGAAAGAATAAAATATCTCCTGTACCACATGAAGCTGGTGCATGCAGAATGAGGTCACTGCGCTTGATCTCTTTATGAACTGTCTTTTTTTAATGGTTAGAAGTTGAGTATCAACTGTGTCGTTAAAGAGGAGATAAAAGGAATACAGAGCCTAATGCGCATTAGTGCCTTTAAGTTTGGGGTAGGGACTTTGCAGTCCCAAGGATGAGGCTGGATTCTCTGACCTTGAGCGTGCTGCTCTTATCCTGTCTGATGCTCTCCTGAGGTTTCTGGCAGGGAGAAGCAGCCCAGTTTGAGGAGTTCATTGAACGAGAGATTTCTGCTTCTGATGAACAAGTTCACCCTCCTTATTGAAGTTACATTTATTGATAGCTCTTCAGGAGGCTGTATAGAGTTAATAAGTGGTTAGCAGATGTTAGAAACATATTGCAGATATTAGGAGTAGATTGGTATAAATCCATCAGTAGATGCTATTGGTGGCTACACACTGTGGGTATAAGCTGAGCACTGACTCATTGGCTGAGTATTTGGCAGCCCATTAACTATTTGCCTCTTATGCCTGGTTTAACTCCCTGTTAGCCAGCTGAAAGTCCCTCTCGGGGAAGTTCAGCTTGAAATAGCACCAAGGCCCCAGATCTCTCAGCATCTCTGCCAAAAGCCTGGGGAGCAAGTAATTTGTAAATCTGATTCACGCCTTTACCATGGATCCTGCTTGGAGCTTCTTCCTCAGCCCGTATCTCCCATTTATGAAGCCTCTTTGTCCTAAGAGTGATAGAGGCACAAAAAAGAGGTGATCAAAGGGAAGGAGGAGGCTGGAAAGAGATCAAATATGCAATTTCTGACTGTTTTCTGCTAAGTGACAGCCAGGGAGCAGGAATGAATTGAGTGTCCAATATTGCTGCTTTCAACAGCTTTCCCTTCCAAATGTCACCGCGCAAAAATACAAGCGAAGGGAAAAGGGAGAAGCCAAACAGCGAGAAGGACACATCACAGCCCTGTTTCTTGCTAAATGACACTAAGATGGTTTCAGTACCTTTTATAGGAGCTGCTCCCATCTAGGCAAAGTTAATGAGTATCCAGTTTTCGCTGCCTGCTGGGTAATGTCAAGGCTACAATACAGCAAAGCCTGTCTGAGGCAGCCACTCAAGGGAGCAACAACTACAGGTTGCTGGCAGAGATGGCTTGGAATTGCTCTCCATGGCCCTCGTCTTCTGCTGTGCCCAAGGAGCTCGTCTGCCGGTGGCAAATGAGGAAAGCTGACAAGAGCGGCATGGAGCGGCAGCCTTCTGCCTCTCTCTGCTGGTCTCTGGCTCTTTGGTGGCCCTTTTCCTCCCCCCAAGCTGGAGGTCAGTGGAGCAGTGTCCCTCATTGGTTTCCTTCTGCGCTGTAGAAGGTCTTTAAGCATTCAAACATTGCAGTTTAGACTTGCCTTGGTGATTGCAACAGGGTAGGAAGCAAGGGAAAATAATTATAAGATTATATTATTGTTATTACTACTGCTCCCTATAAAACTATTAATTGGATGGCTGTCAAATGCAGGGACCTCGTCCTGACATCTTTGTTGTTCTTTACCTCCTGCCAAGCCTGCATGGCCCAGTCATTATGGGAGTATTGCACCTTGGGCACATCACAGGATCATTAGGGTTAGAAGGGACCTTTGGAGTTCATCTAGTCTGGGACATGCCCTCTTGCACCTCCATGGGGGGCTTTTGGGTGCTAGCAGAGGAGGAGACTTGGAGGACAGCTCACACATGGTGTTCAGTGATGTGTTCTGGTGGGGTGGCATGGGCAGGGGAATTGTCACCAGGGAGAAATGCCCAGGAAGTGACTACTGACACGCCAACACTCATAACAGGGAGTTGAGAGCAGAACTGAGGTTTGGCAAGGGCTGTTAGAATCACAGAATCCCAGATTGGTTTGTGTTGGAAGGGACCTTAAAGTTCATCCAGTTCCAGCCCCTACCACAGGCAGGGACACCTTCCACTAGAGCAGCTTGCTCCAAGCCCCTGTGTCCAACCTGGCCTTGAGCACTTGCAGGGATGGGGCAGCAACAGCTTCTCTGGGCACCCTGTGCCAGCGCCTCAGCACCCTCACAGGGAAGAACTTCTGCCTAAGATCTAACCTGAACTTCCCCTGTTTCAGTTAGAACCCATCACCCCTTGTCCTATCTCTCCAGTCCCTGATGAAGAGTCCCTCTCCAGCATCCTTGTAGCCCCCTTCAGACACTGGCAGCTGCTCTGAGGTCTCCACGCAATTTCTCTTCTCCAGGCTGAACAGCCCCAACTTTCTCAGCCTGTCTTCATACAGGAGGTGCTCCAAACCCTGATCATCCTCGTGGCCTCCTCTGGACTTACTTCAACAGCTCCATGTCCTTCTTATGTTGAGGACACCAGAACTGTACACAGTGCTACAAGTGGGGTCTCACGAGAGCAGACGTGTCATCTCACGAGAGACGCTGCCCATCGTTCATCTGGTGTTTGAGAGGAGGTTTGCTCTGAGATCTGTCTGCATTTCTGCTGAATAACGGAGGCATGGGGGAGTGTGGGTGGGTGTAATGTTTCCTGTTTCCATGGCATCTAAGTGCTTCTGCACTGCTCTCGTCTCCATGAAATGGGTCGGTGTTATTATTCCCATTAGACAGATGGGAAACTGAGGTGTGGAGAACTCAGGAACTGACTTGGGCTTAGTGATATTGTCACTATATTAGAGTGGTAACCGAGCTGGGACATGCTCTTCCCACCTGAAATAGCACCCTTCAAATTGGAACTATTGCTCTCCTTGGGAAGAATCACTGTGGCCTTCTTGTGTTGTGCCTCTTGCCTTTACTTGGAGTTGTTTATTCAGTTACTTTGGTAAGTCCCCCCTTCACAGACGGGATCTGCAGCTAAGGAATCAGTGGCCTGTCAAGGCAATTTCTCACCCTCTTCATCCGGGGCATCTGGTTAGTTGACATTAGGGAATTGTTTGGAGCCTGTAACTCGTGTATCCTTTACTTCAAACCAGTCAGGTCTGACTTTGCCTCTTTGGAGTTTTCCAGAGTCTGAGGCAGTTGACATTTGCTGCAATTATTTTATCCCTAATTACCTCCATTTTTGATGCAGCAAAATTAAGGCGTAATCAGCATCCCCAAAGTGTCTGAAGGCAGACAATTGCAGCCTGAGTTCATTCCCAGCAATGCTATATATCACGGGGACAGCTGCTTCTTCTTTTAATCTTCTTGTCTCTCCATTGCTTATTTATACAAAGCTCATTGTATCTATTTCTTTAGCATTTTGTAGCTCTTGCCTCTGTTTTTCAAGCATTGGTGTCTGGGGTGAGTGGGGATGTTTATATTGAATTTCATGCTCACTTATACCCAGGCCTAGTTTTTGCTTTGCTGACTGACATCGCTTTAAAGAACCATGGATGACTGCATATTGTGTTTCCTATTTCAGTTGGGTTTTGCACATTCTGTGGAGCAGTCTTCAGGCACTGTAGTATGCCACCAGTTTATTGCACAGGCACTTAAAATGCCCCCGTCTTGTTAAAAATAATAAAGGTTTAAAGTGTTATTCTTGGAGTATCTTTAGCTGGTAATGACCTTTCTGCATGTGCCGAGCACTCAGGTGAAGGAAAGACGTGGTTGTTCTTTATTACTGGAGGAGCTTAACTAAGCTGCGTTTGCCAATGTCAAATTGCTCGCAGGCTGGTTGACCCCCTATTTACTTCTAATTCCTGCAAGCTGTGAGTAAGAGCTACACTAAATCAACCTGTCATTTGGTTTTGCCTTCTGCGACCATCACTGAAAGATTTTTATACTTATGAGCATCCGCGAGGAACTGCATAAAACTCCTTAAGAGCATATTAGGGTTTACAAAGTGTGTAGGAAGTTGTTCGGGGCTATAAATGGTACAAATTACAGCGTGAGAGGAGAAAAGCTGGTGTCTAGCCTGTGCTCCTCTCGCAGGGGAAATGGAGGGAGCAGCAAGGGGAAACACAGACTTTGAAGCAAGATTTCAGCTGGTGGGATTCCACCTTCATTCTTACTCCGTGGTTTCAACACCGATTATGGTTTATAAGATTTATTCTTTTCCCTAACTGCTGGAGCTGCAAAATCAAGCTGCATTCACCCTGCTTCTTAGCTCATCACTACTAATAAAGATCCTTCAATGGGAGTCGAGTTGACAGTTGTGCTGAGGACAGTCATCGTGGGAGACGGCACCAAGAGGGAGAGTACATTATTGTTAGGTGTGAACCATTGTACCCACATCACACAGCTCGTTCAAAGGCTCTTAAAACGCTGCTCAGTTGTTAAGCTTCTCAATATCTCTGCTAGGGAGCTGGTGCTGGAGATTCCCTGCGGTGAGGGAAACGGAGGCAAAGGGAGGATGAAAAGGGAGATGAGAAACTAAACATTGACCCTTCTGTATCTGCATCCAAGTGGGGCATGGGAGGCATGGTCCACGGGAGTTGTGGTCCATGGGGGTCATAGTCCATAGTTCTGGCATTTAAAGTGCCTTAATTTCTATCCTTTGAAGAATTGCTGCAGAAATATCAGTCTGGGAAGCACTTGTGCATTATGGAATATGGGTGCTGTAATGGAAGCAAGGTGGAGATGGTGTTTTTCATGCTGGCCAAGCTTGCTCTGCTGTTCTTCATCCGCTGGAAAGCAGCCTTTGACTAGCAACTAACTTTTTCAGAGTGTTTTTAAAAGCCTGATATTATAGTGATGTATCTGTGCCTGCAAAATAGTGGGTAAAAGGTGTGGTAAAGAAAACTCACTCTATTAAAGTATTTGCTGATATATTTATACATAAAACCAAAAGACAAAGCCATAACAGGGCCCTTTCCTAGGTATTTCTGGTCAGGTTCTGCTGTGTCATTGTTCCCACTCTTCTTTCTGTCCTTGCAGGAACAACCTGGGGAGCAGAATGTTTCATCTTATCATAGAATCCCAGACTGGTTTGGGATAAAGGGACCTTAAAGCTCATCCAGCTCCAACCCCTGCCACGGGCAGGGACACTTTCCACTACAGCAGCTTGCTCCAAGCCCCTGTGTCCAACCTGGCCTTGAGCGCTGCCAGGGATGGGGCAGCCACAGCTTCTCTGGGCACCCTGTGCCAGCGCCTCAGCACCCTCACAGGGAAGAACTTCTGCCTGAGAGCTCATCTCAGTCTCCCCTCTGGCAGGTTAAAGCCATTCCCATTGTCTTATCCCTATGTGGCCTTGCAAAAACCATGGCCACTGGTGCCACTTAGCTGGGCATCAGGTGGAGGGATGCTCATGATGGGTTTGCGTGAGACCAGGGCTTGCTTGCTTACCTAGGAGAAAAAGAAATGCTTTCGGAGGCCTGTAGACCTCTATGGGCCACTTGTTTTGCAGTGTCAAGAGAAGAGGACCAGTAAAAGACAGAGTTGCAAACCAAGATAAGGCTGGGAAGGAAAAATCCTGACCTATTCCATTGTGGAGATAACTAAGGTTTAAAATTGGGTCCATATTAAAGTCCAAGGGAGAATTGCTTTCCATGGATAAGGGCATGCTCTGGCCAGCACCTAGTGAAGTGCTGCTCAGTCTCCTAATTGGGCTGTTAAAGCGTTAAGGAGCAAAAATGTGGTAATAACCTTCCTTGAAACAAAGCTTGAGAGGAGAGAAAAGATGTGGAAGCGTCTTAGCAATCTGTGCCCGAGTGCTTAGCACCAGGTGCTTGGATATGGGGAAGATGAGGGTGATATCTGTCTCCAAAGAGATAGCAGCGTTGTGAAAACACAGCAAAGTAAATCACTGCTCACGAAGCAGAGCCAGCCCCTATAAATCAACAATAATATCTCAGTCCTTGCTGAGTGCACGTCTGAGGCACTGTACACAGCTCTAGTCACCGTGTTACCAAGAAGGAAATTACAGCATAAGAGAAGGTGAGAATTAGGGCAACGGGACTACAGCTCTGTGAATATCAGAGACGAGGGTTTTTTTTTTCATAGCACTTCTGAACAACTGGGGTCAGGTTGGTTTTGATTTCTCCTATAGAATCAACGTAACACCCAAAATGAAATATCAGATGGTGGCAAAAAAAACCACCCCAAAATGTATTGAAAAACATCACATCCTTCTCCAAGCATGGATTTTATTTTTCTGGAAGTCAGAAAGCATCATTCCCTGGGACTGGCATAAATGTAGTTGGAGCTTCAGCAGAGCCAGGTGTGAACTCCTGGTGGAGCCAGTTCTCCAGACTCCAAAATCCATTGGGAAAAGGGTGATGGATGGAGGATCAAAGCAACCTAAACTTTATCTAAAGGCCAAAGAGAGTGGAGTTGCTGGGCAGAGGAGATCAGGGCTGGTTGCAGTGTTGGTGGGAGCAAGGGAAAAGCTAGTTTGTGCCCTAAAGGGCTCAGATAAGGCAAGAGGAAGGAGAATATTAGAAGCTGGTTTGATGTACACAGCTAGTCATGGCTTTTAAGTAAGATTAGTGCTTCTTAGGAACACTGGCTTGCCCCTGGGGTTTTGCATTGAGCCTGCCTAGCCCTGTTTAGCCTGGTTGGCTGCAGCAGCAAAACCCAAACCCTGTAGGTCTGGGATGCAAGAGACTACCACTTTGATCATCTCTCAACAGCAAAGGTGTGAAATGCAGTATTGCTGAGTGATATGTTCATAATAAGACTCCTTTATTAATGCTCTGCAATGACCTTGCGGGGGCACAGTTGAGTTCCTTGTCATCTGTTGATGGGATTCAGTGTGGGGCCTGTGAGTTCCTCTGTATCTTGGTTGCCATCAATATTGCGTGTTGGCATCACGTAGTCATGATGGGCTTGTTCCCAAGGGCCTGGAATATGTCTAAAACCCTCTTCGTGACTTGCTATTTTTAGAGTTGCATTTATAAAACAGAAAAAAACCCCAGTCACAGCAGACCAACAGTGTCTTTCCTATCAACAGCAGATATATCAGAGAGAAAGTCTCCTTTCTCTTTCCATTTGCCGGAACCATGCAAGGGAAGAAATCCTGTTGATTCATGGGCTGGGGGAGGCTCATGTCTCCAAAGCCTACTAATCACTGGTATTAATGAAGCCAACTGGAGAAGTGGGTCAGGGCTTGGCCTGAGTTAGCAGGAGTGGGTGTCACTGGAAAGAAAAATAGGTGGAAAGCTGAGAGATGACGTTGGCAAAGGGATTTCTGCTGGGAGAGAACCGAGAGGAAAAAGGCTCTGATATCTCCATGCGCAAACATCTTGTCCTGTTGTGAAATTGAGTTGCTTGCTTGTAAATGTTAAAAGATAATGTGTTTCTATCAATAACTAGAGGCTTAAACGATAGTCTTTGGTTCGGCTACCCATCTCCTTTGCCCATTGAGGGAGAAAGTCTCTTAGAGCAGCAGGGAAAGTCTCCGTGCAGCGGCTTGTAGCTCTCTCTATCACACATCATATCAGTGAGTGTACTACAAGTTCTCGTACAGAGTCATCATCTCCTTCTTTGTCTCTTCATTCTCTTCTGTGCTTTTATTTGTGCTTTTTCTAATGCTCCTTAAAGGCAGACAACCTGATGGTTTGGGTTGAATCTGTTGCTTGGATTCAACCGTTGCAGAGGAGCTGGAAGCTGAGTTTCAGAAACCACGTAGAAGAGGCCCTCAGTGCCATGGGTTAGTAGTGGCCTTGGCAGTGCTGAGGTAAAGGTTGGACTTGATGATCCTAACAGTCTTTCCAACCCAGTTGATTCTATGGTTCTACGATTCTAAGCAAGGCATGAGTGTTTATGCATGTGGAGAATGAAGAGGTCCACGCCTGTGTGCATCCCAGCATGGCTAGAGGAGTTTTTTGGGGTCTAGAAAGAGCCAAATTCTCCTGGTTTTAGACATTCCTGTGTCTAAAAGTGCTCAGTAGCATACCTGATGTTTTACATGGCTAAATGTTACATGTCCCGTCATGTTTCATTGGCTTTTTCCCTGCTTTTCTGGAAGACTGAAATTGCAGTGCAAGAAACCCGTGTGGTTTCTTGCAAAATGAAATTCCAACTGGGAACATTTGTATACACTTCTGATGTCCTCAACATCAGAAGGACATGGAGCTGCTGGAGCAAGTCCAGAGTAGGCCACAAGGATGCGTAGGGGCTGGACCATCTCCCATATGAAGACAGGCTGAGAAAGTTGGGGCTGTTCAGCCTGGAGAAGAGAAATTGCGTGGAGACCTGAGAGCAGTTTCCGGTGTCTGAAGGGGGCTACAAGGATGCTGGGGAGGGACTCTTCATCAGGAACTGGAGCAATAGGACAAGGGGTGATGGGTTCTAACTGAAATAGGGGAAGTTCAGGTTAGATCTTAGGCAGAAGTTCTTTACTGTGAGGGTGCTGAGGCGCTGGCACAGGGTGCCCAGAGAAGCTGTGGCTGCCCCATCCCTGGCAGTGTTCAAGGCCAGGTTGGACACAGGGGCTTGGAGCAAGCTTCTCCAGTGGAAGGTGTCCCTGCCCATGGTAGGGGTTTGAATTGGATGATCTTTAAGGTCCTTTCCACCCCAAACCATTCTATGACTCCTCTTGCCTGTTTGGTGCCCCACTGCTCCCCTGTTCAAACAAGCACAACTTGCGAATCAGTGCAGCGCAGTGGAAGGGACGAGGCAAAGCAAGTCCGAGGCTCCAAACAACAACTTCTTCTTGAATCAAGCATCTCATTAATGGCTGCAGTGTCGCTGCTCTGCTCTGCATAATTAAGTTTCATGGGGCGTTACAATTAACAGTTGTGCCGCAACGTAGGTAGGAACAATCTCCCGTTTATTTACCCTGGCTCTATCTGAAAGTGCTGTGTGGTGAATAAGATGCATTTACAAGTAGATTAGGGTGCATTCTGGGTCATAAATTGAGTAAGGCTGTAATTGCTTCCCAACAAAGGAGAGCTGCAAATAAGACAGGCTGCCTCTTTTTTTTCCTTGCTTTCCTTTCCCCTCCTGAAACCCCTTTTTTCCTGTTGATGTGTGTCTGAAAATTCTCATCCACAGCTAAATAACACAGTTACGGCATTGAAAACCTTGTAGAAGCTTTTTCAACTTGACAGCTCCTACTCTGTAATATTTCAAGGCATATTTTCCCCCTTCTTCTTCTTCTTCTTCTTCCTTCTTCTTGAGACTCTGCTGCAGAGACTTGTTTTAAACCCGCATATTAAGGCTTTTTGTATAATATCAGTCAAATATCCGCATGTGCATCCATGGTGGGGAGGGGGAGTTGGGTTTCAGGCACTTGGAATTAACTGGGAAAGAAGCCAAAATGTCATTAGAAGCACTCGGATACGGCAGAATGCAAACCACCTCCAGTCTATATTCAGCTATGAAGGCAGGCCCAGGAATTAAACATTTATCAAGGCAGGGGGATTAAAGCCTGACCGCAAATACTCTTCTTCATGAAGGGCTTTCCCTGTGAGGAAGGAAGGATCTTGAGAGTTAGCACTACCGCTTGCATGCTGTTGAGGAGCAGGAGAAGCTCTCGCTGCCTGGAAACTCTCTAGGCCAAATGAGCTTTTCTTGCTTCAAATATTTCTTAATCGGAGTTTCTTATAGGATTATGAAGAGGCCGGTGGAGAATGCTTAAAAAAAAAAATGGGTTTTTTCCAGCCTCATGAGTAGTTCTCGGGTGGTTGGTAAGATTTGGAGCCGGAGTAGCTCGAAAAGGGGAAGATTCAGCTCTCGTCCAATTCTCCTCCTTGTTATACGCTTAAAGAAAAGCTGCCATTTCCTGCTAAAGCCCCATTTGTCTTGCAAATTTCTCTAATGAGCAGATTTTGGAATAAATACCATGTAATCTGCAGTGACAGTTCTCTCATTTCTTTTTTATTAGCTCAATCTTCTCAGCATCTGAAACGCAGAGCGGTGGAGTCTCGCAAGAGGCTTCGGCAGCTCTGTGGGAGTTATTTTAACACCTTGGCACACAACTCTGCCACTCGCTTTCCCATTGCATCCCTCCCCTCTCTGCTACCTTCCATTTATTTATTCAATTGTGTGTTTTAGCAGCATCTGGCCATAGCCCCAGGCACCCTTTAAGTAATTTAGAGTACACACAGTCACTCATTAGCAAGACGTGCCCCGTCACGTCATCTTCGATTCCTACAACAGCCCGTGGAGCAACAGCCAGATGGGTACAGCCACTGTCTTGCTCGGTTTCCCACATTCCCACATGCCTGGGGGGGAAATGGAAGGGCTTCTCATGGATCTTGAAGGATTGTCTTAAGACTTATCATATTTAGGAGGTGGATTTTGTGACGGGGGATTTTTCTTTGACCTAGAGAAGGTCAAACTGGTCCTTCTAGCAGCAAAGGATGAATAGCTTGTTGGGTTTGTCCCGTGGCTGTGGTGTTGGCTGGTGGGCTGGAGCTTGGGTGTAGGACATCCCTTCTGGAAGGATGAATTGCTGCAGCTTGAAAAGGACATCCCATCTGGAAAGATGAATTGCTGCAGCTCGAGAAGGAGCGAGTCTCTGTTTTGATTTAAGTTTAGGGGTGAGAAGGGGCAGCTTTTGCCTCTGAAGCTGCATCCTCCTGTTCTGCAAGCCTGGTTCAGAGGGGGTGGAAAAAGCAGCTAAATGAGACTGTGAGAAATAAATAAGCAAACAAACAGCCTGCAGGATGGCCTCTGTAACCATGTGCCATTCAAGCTGACCTTTACCAAAGTGTATTTAAAACTGGAGTTTTCCCCTTGTGTTTTCTCCAGTCTCCAAGTGAATTACAAATCCCATTGCTTTTAAAATACATAGTGTTGTAATGCTTGGTGAACTTTAACTTTAATTTTAATTCCTTCTTTTTTTCCTCCTAGGTAAGTGGCATTTGCTTAATGTTGAAGTACTTGAGTGTCCAGAGCGGGGATATAAAACATTCCTGCCTGGTTGGAGGTTCCGTGGTAGGTGAAAACCAAACCCTTTCATTTCTTCTCTTTCCCCTATGTCCCCACCAAGCTGTTTTCTCTCTCTTCTGATGGTACTGAAGTGCTGATACTGCAGGGGAAGAGTGTGAGGCTGTGTGAGCTTCATTCACAGCTCACTGCTATGAGGAGTTGAGTTGCAATTTGGATTGGCAGCGCTGTCCGTCTTCCGTGTGGGGCTGTGCATCACGGTGCGGGAAAGTGGAGGTTCCACATCCCATGGAATGGCGATGCTGAGACACACCGTATTTGACCCTGCTGGTTTTAGCCACGCTGCAGTGGCGTGGAGCCTGTTGCCATCTTACAAACGGGGGTATTTGCCCACATTGTGCAGTGATTTTCACAGCACTTTGAAGCAGTTTTCTCCCTTGAGCCCTTTTAGCACCAAACCCTACATTAGGAGCTGTTTTCTTTGCTTGGAGTGCACCCCATGGTCTTGTGCAGAGCCCTAAAAAGCCTGGGTGAGATACCCACATCCCAGGGCTGGGAGCGATGTGCTGAGCAAGGTTTCACCCTGTCACAGAACTCCGGGTAGCTCATTCCCAGCATGTCACTTGTCTCTCCGGTTGGCGTATTATCTCTCCCTGGCACATGCAGCGAGGTAGAAATACAAAGCTATTTGCAATGCAGTTTATTAAGACTGTGGTTTGGAGGTGGTTTGAGGGAGCACGGGCTGGAAATGTTAATCAGTATCTCTGACAATGTATTGACCTGCCTTCTGCCTTACCTCAGTGCCTTGGGGAGCTGGAGCGGGATGCCAGGTGGGATATCAGTGATAGAAGGAGAGGAAAATTTTTGCCTGTGGAAAAGCAGCTTGTGGGTGGGGAATGCAGAAGGAAAGAAGTTTTTATTTTAGTTATTTTAGGTGGTTTTTAAGGGTTTTTCCGGGGAGCTGTCTTGGTGGGAGAAGGGAGCAATCTGCCCTCATGGAAACGAATGGTCCCACACGATTACAATGCTGCCTTCTCCTGCTCCATCTGAAAAGGTGTCATTAGTTTTCCCCTTTTGTTTTAGACTTCTGTGAACCAAAAGGGCTTGAGGATTTTAATGGTCTATCTCAAAGATTGAGAGGCCCTTTATATGTCAAGCCACAATCCCATCCTAGGCTGTACTGGGCTCTGTTTGATTTTATGAAGCTTATTTTGGATAGATGGTGTTTTTATGGCTCTTGCCTTGCTTCACCGATGGCCATATTGATGTAGTGCTACAGGACAGGGCTAATAAATAGTTTATAAAACTGTAGGTTCATTCTCCCAAGTGATCTACAGCTGCTTCTGAGCTGACTACAAATCATCCCAGTGATGCTGAGCCTCCATATCAGCATAGACCTGGGCAGACCCATGGCACACCATGGGGAGAGAGGAATGAAAGCAAAGCAACGCTTTCTCTTGATGAAACTCACGCTCGTGTCCCTTACAGTGACATTTTGCCCCAGCAGCAGAGCATGGAGCAGCCAAGTTGGTGCTGGGTTAGAGCAGGATGTCTTGGTCACCATGGGAGCAAGCCTGTGTTGGGATGTCACTGCTTTGGAAACCTTTTCCTTATGCTTCAGAAGCCTATCATGATATTAACAAAGCCAAATTGTCCAAGGGATGGACTTTCACAAGCTGTAAAGATGGGGTCATGATGAGCTTGTTATTTGAGGTCCTGTGATATGACCAGATTTTGGGGTGTAAGGACATGGGAAGTGAAGGACAGATGACAGCTTGGATGTCATGAACTCTAGAGCAGGAGTTAACGGGCACCTATCCCTCTCACCATTGCTCATCCTTTACCTGAGCTGCGCAGGTGACTTCACCATCCCCCTACACTTGACCACTTGACTATGCTGTTATAATAGTAGTGATTATTTTTATGGCCTATATTTTATACAGGTAGACTTTAGGCATGGCTGCCTGTTTTTATGCATGGCTGGAAGGAGGTCAGTAGGCTGGAAGGGGAGATCTGTGGGCTGAACCTGGCTTTCTGGCAGGAAATAAGTATGTCCTTTAGTATAACCATCTGTTTCCTTTAACCTTGGATAACTCATGTCCAGGGAGATATTACCCACCTTTCAGAGTATTTCTTCCATGCTTTGCATGGGTGGATTGCTTCCAACCTCTTCTTTAGGAGAGATGAGACCAGGGTGTCTGGTCCAGCCTGACCACAAGGATGTGGCTTCCATCATTCTCTAGAGTCCATCTCTCTGGTGTATGTACATACCCATGGGTGTATGTATCTAAAAGCATCTTAGCTGTTTGGTGCAGGTAGTGCTTGTGTGTAGATGTGGGTTTAGGGGCTGTATGACCTGATAGGATCTGCAGAAGGGCTTCTTGGTGACCTGCCTCTGACCATGGTGTATGAGGTTGTCCCCTTCAGAGCTGGATCAGATCCAAGTAGAGCCCTTCTGGAGATTTGGTTTGCTTCTAAATGCCTGTTGAGAGAGTTGCCTTTGAGTCTGTTTTAAGTGCTGAGATCTGATATCTGCTTGGCTTGTTCTTCATTCTCCATAGCTGTCTTTTTACTTCTCCCCTTGAGCTCTGTGTGTGTGAAAACCCACAGCTGTCTGCTTGGATCAAAGGCTTTAACATGTTGCTTCCTTTCGGGTAGTAGAAATAGGAGCCTGCTCCATTCTCCCACTTTGCAATCTTAAAATGCTTGAGGTTGAAGAGCCAATGAGGCTTTCTGCTCGTGGATGGTGGCATACTCTGTAATGTCATCCTATAAGGGACAAGAGGCATCTTTATTAGTCTGTGTGTTGAAGTTGGGTTTGGTTTAGATCCCAGCGCAGCCTTCCAGTGCCTGAAGGGGTCTACAAGGATGCTGGAGAGGGACTCTTCATCAGGGACTGTAGTGATAGGGACAAGGAGTGACGGGTTCAAACTGAAACAAGGCAATTTCAAGTCAGATCTAAGGAAGAAGTTCTTTATTGTGAGGGCAGTGAGGCGCAGGGTGCCTGGAGAAGCTGTGGCTGCTCCATCCCCAGCAGTGTTCAAGGCCAGGTTGGACACAGGGGCTTGGAGCAAGCTGCCCTGTTGGAAGGTGTCCCTGCCTGTGGCAGGGGGCTGGAACTGAATGAGCTTTAAAGTCCCTTCCAACCCAAACCGGGCTGGGTTTCTAGAAACACCGGGCTTGATTAAAGTGTATGTATGAAGAGGCAAGGGCAGTGTTGTCGGGGTGAGATGTACCCAACCACACATACATATTGACTTTTGCCATGCCAGAAGTGCCATGCATCCCCTTTATAGTCTGTGCTCACTTTGGAGGGGTAGCAAAAAGAGTTCTACTGGGGTGACTAAGGGCTTTATTCCTTTGCAGATAGCTCAGAAGAAGGAATAAAGCAAACGCATCCCATCGGCTTCCCTGCACCCACCGTCCTCTCCCCACTGGCATTTGGCAAATGATAAAATATTAAAGCCGTATTTTTCTTTTACTGCTGTGCTCAGTTACCACGTTGTCCTTTTCTTTGGAAAGGAAATGCAGTTGGGGAGACATATGGAGGTGCTTGTTCTTCTTGTTGCCATGGGTATGTCTGCAGTGTCCTCAAATGTGTGGCTCTGGGTGCCCAGCTTTGGATTGGGCTCCTTAGCCCCACCAATGCTACACACTTACCTGGGGTCTTAGGTCTGTGTTGCAGGTGCATTCCCTCTCTAAAAGGCTTCTTATCCTGTATTAAGGTATGTTTCCCTGTCAGCTGTATAGTCTGAAGGTTAATTTGGCCATCACTACACTATTGCTATAGTGTTATTACAAGGGCTTACTACAGTCGCTGCAGTGATTAATATTCTTTAAGGTACATCTTTGTCACAGCCTGGCTTAGGGACATATAAGCTCTGTTTTATCCAGGGGGAGCTTGAAGCACCCACAACCTCCAGAAAGCTACCTGGGGTGTGTGGGAATGTTTAATCAAGATCAGAGCAACTCTGATGCATCCAAAAGTTGGATGTCTGAAGGACTTCTTGAAGTGAGTCTTGGGCTCTTCAGGAATAACTGGCTATAAGGGATGGGTGGGTGATCCTGATAGAGCTGTGTTGCAGGCATCCATCGTGTTTGATGCCAACTTGCACAAGGAAAGGTGGGAAAAGACCCATGGGGGCTGTTGTGTCTTTTACTTTGTTACCTGAACCAGCCTAGAACGAATTGGCGTGTTGGTGTAGGAAACCTTAGGCTGTCCCTGCTTGTTTTGTTCCTTGTTGTAACTACCTTACAGTGAAATTTCAGAGCCTTTGAGTCTCCAGATAGCTCAGGTGAATGGTTTCCTCTTTAGTGCTGTGCATAAAAGAGAAGTGCAGCCCTTCTTCCAGCTCTGCAGTGGAGTTCAATGAGAGAGATTTGGAGTTGCTGCATTTATTAGTAACATTAGGGCAGAGGAATGTGCACAGATCCATCACCAGCTCCATGCTTTAAACTGGCATTTTTCCCCTTGATTTCGATTGTTCTCACTCCTTTCTGTGCTGATACAGGAAAGCCCCAGCATGGGATGATGAGATCAAGTGCACATTGGTGGCAAATGCAATTTGTAAAGCGCTGGTTGGATAAATGACATTGTGTAGAAAAGAAATGTTGCAACACAACGGTACTAATGCAGCCATGTGACACCAATTTAATTCATTTTCCCCATTAAGCTGCTTGTTCAAGACATCTTTCGACCATTTTGAGTGCAGCAGTGGTGTGTAAGGCCTCTTATTTTCTGAGTATTACTCATTTTGCAGCTAACAGATGTCAGGGTCTATTTGTCCCTTATGGAAAAGTCCCTGTAAAGTTCAATAGGGATTAAATTTGTCAAGCTCTATAGAAACATAACAGGATTCTATGGAAATTATTCTGCAATCCTATAGAATGTAATGGATAATCTCCTCGTCTCGGGAGTTTTAACTCTTGCATAATTGTGGACCAGAATAGAAAATCTCCATTAAATTCCAACACGATGGTTCAAAAAATCCTATAGGAAAATGATGGTTCCATGTTAAAATCAGGGGGACTTTTTCATCACTCGGAGGTTTTATTCCTTTGCCAATTCTCCTAAAAAGTGTTTTGTCAGGAGGCTTTGTTCTAGGGAACAGTGATTTGTACATAAATGATGCTTATGTCCAATGCTCGTATAATTTATGGCGAGGCACTAAATTCCCTTTTGGAATAACTGGAGCAGGAGGAGGCTTTAAACCCTGCAGGGGGAGTTAAAATTGGGATTTTGGAGAAGGGTTCTGCCTGTGAAAACACCTCGGAGCGCTGTTATGATGTTATAGGGGTCGTCAGCAGCCCAACAGCAGAGCACAGGCAGGGTGTTGTGTGCAGGCACGGATGTGCCGCAGACACAAGCTTTTCTCTGTCATCTCTCTGGCTCTGGCGCTGCTTATCTGAAGTGTTCAGCCCAGGATGCTGCAAATTAATGTTGGATTGAAGCTCTGTTTCTGTTAAACTGCCCGTGGCTGGTTTTGAATGGCTCTGCTGCCTCTTTCTGCCTTTTTTGATGGGGTGGCCTAGGTGATTGGGGGCATTGGATGTGCTGAAATCAGGGCTTTGCTCTTGGAGGTTGCTGTTGGTGGAGCTCAGCCAACACATGGGCTGGAGCAGTTAATTATGGAGAGGAAGCTCTGTGTGTGTGTGTGAAAAGCCACCCCTGAAAGGATCATCTTCCTTTTCCTTCAGCCTTGGAAGGTGCCGCTGTGCATTTTGATGAAGGCAAAGCACCCAAGTCATAGCGTGATCATCTGCCGTGGTCTGGGTGGCATCAGGGCACTGCTTGAGCCCTCGTGCTGTACAAAGAGGCAACCTCCTGAGGGAGCTTGCTGAAAAGTGGGGACACGAGCAGTGCAGGCATGGGCACGGTGGGTGGATGACGCTGGGGGGAGCAGGTAGAGCTGTGCCCATAACTGATTCAGAGAGGGGAACGGTTGTCTCTGCAGCAGACTGACACGGCAGCGTGATTGCTCTTTTCATGGTCCATTGTGTAGGAGGATGAGTCATTTTGGAGAAAGGAATTGCTAACTCCTCGGGGGTATTTACTAAGGATGATTTCAGCGAGGAAGGTTACTTTATTTTGGCAGGGAGAAGGACTTTCTTCAAAGGATGGCAAATCAACTTGTCAGCAGAACGCCGGCTGTGCTGGTGCTGTTGCAGGGGAAGGGGGACAGCATCCTGCACTCTGGTTGTGCTGGCATCAGTCCTTAGCAAAGTCCATATAGCCCTGCGTTAAGAAGTTTTATCCTGATGTGACCCAAATTGTGCCTCAGCAAAGGATTGCACCCAGTACACACACAGGGAAACTTTGGGGCAGATTCTGTACATGAAACGCAGGACGCAGATGGTTTTTGGTTTGTCTGTGGAACGCAGGACATTGATGCATCCCTCCCTTTGGTGGGGAACAGGTGAGGGAGGAAGGTTTGCATAGCAGAGATGGGATGCGCTGGTAAAGTTGAGAAGGTCCAAGGCCAGGAGAAATTTAATGCCGCAAGAGAAAGGTCAGGATGTGCCTCTTGATAGGGTGAGGCATAGAGTCCAGGAGCCAGGTCCAATTTTAAGTGCCTGAATTCCTTTGCACTTCCTAAAGCGAGGAGTCTAAAAATCAATTGACACAACATATGTAACGGGCTCATTTACTGGCGAATAGAAATGTGTGTAAATCTGGCATTAAACATGAGTTTACACTGCTCCCCTTCTTGGGAGAGCAGTGATTGACGGCGCTGTGTAAATGACATGAAGATGCTGGTAGAAGCTAGGAAACATTTACCCTTCTGAGATACATGTGTACATTGGAGAATTGCCTCACCTCACCATGAGCTTTAAAGCATCTGGAGGGATATCTTTTTGCACAGGTCTTTGCTGTTGCTTACAATTAATACCATTGTGTGTAAGAACAAGTACACAGAGAAGCAGCCCTGTCTTGAAGAAGTTGTAACGGATGTTTTCTTTCCCTCCTAGAAGGTGCTGGAGCGAAAACTCCTGCAAAGCCATCAGCTTCCCAAGCTCCAGAAGCGGAGAAGCTGCGCAGGTACGGAGGGCTGGCTCCCCTTGCTGTGCCTGTCAGGCAGCTAGTCCGTGTGAAAATCCAATAACAGCCATTTGAGATTAAGTTCGGAGCACTTGAGTAATCTAAAGCCAGCAAGGAGTCAGTGTCTCAGCAGTCAGTCGAATGGTCGGGGCTGTCATCTTATTATAGAGGGAGAGAGAAACTTTGATTTAACCCGAGACCCTTAATTTTCCATCACATTTCCTGACTCCCACCGGCTGTTGATGTTTCACAAAATCTTTTGGCTTCTCAAATTTGTGACTGTCTTCAGGGTTTCCACTTCTCAGGCAATTTCCTTTGGCAAGAGGATCTGTCCAAATCAGTTAATGGAAGCAATAGGCTGCATGCATGTTTGAGGGGGGGGAAAAGCGCTAGAGCAAGCACCCTGGGCTTAAAGACAAAGGAGCTGCCATTAGCGGTGTTGGTGTATAACAGCATAGGAAGGGGAAAAATAAAGCCCAGAACTGCATAGAAAACCCTGCTGAAGTTCCTCCCAGCCCTGGTGACCTGGGTTTCAGAGCTCTCTGCAGAGGTCTGGATTTAACTCTGTGTTCTGGGTGCACCTCGGTCCCTGCCTGGTCCTCAAGGCCTATGTTGTGTTAAATCACTGCCATCCAAATGTTAACTGATCACAGCTTCTGAAATGACTGGGAATTAATTGCAAGCTTAAATATTGCCTTGGCCTTTAACTCTGCTTCGTACTGAGTGAAGTAAAGGTTTTGTCTCATCAGAAAGACATCTTTCTGAAGAAGATGTTCTTTTTTTCCCTGCTGGAATTCATTTTCCTTTTAATTGCTTTGTGCAATGCCAACCATGGGAATCAGCCCTGGGTCTTTTATTTATTTAACTATACATGATTTCATTGCAAATTCCCATTTTCTGGCTGAGGAGGATTTCTTTCACCCTCAGAGGTGTTCTTTAACAATAGGCCCCGTGGCCTCTCCGTGTTTCTTCCCTGTGCTCATGAACCAGGAGGGCAGTCAGCAAAAAGGTGTGAATTAGATTTCGGTGTTGCAGCACCGAAGCTTCAGCTCAATCCTTCCAGAGCTGCTCGCTAGAGCATCTCTCCACCTTCACTGCTATTCTTCTTGTGTGCGCTACCTTCATTTCCATAGCACATCCAGCACCCCGGCTGCATTCTCATACACTGCTCTCCCCTGTAATGAGTGACCTAGATACAGCTTTCTTTTTGGACAAAGCAATAAACAATAGCTTCACTAACAATGTGCTTGGCTGCCACTTCACGCTGAGTAGGGCTTGGACTTAGCATTAGAGAAATAGTCCCTTGGAGCCAGATTATCTAAGGTACTCGGATGCCCCCTATTACCATAGTATGTGAGCGCCTTGCAGCTTTTGAAGATGCTTATTTTTGTGTTAACCCTGTGATGTTAGCCTTCTTTATTTAAAGACTGGGGACTGAAGCATCAGGAGTGCATCTGGGCACAAAGTGGCTTTTTTTGGGAGGAAGAGCATTGCATTTCCTTCCAAATAGGCTGTAATGAAGTATGAAGGTGGCTGTGCTGAACGAGATGCCGTGGGGTATTAATGTCAGGACTATTTTGTGCTGTGCTCCTACCATTCAGACCCTGTCTGAATGATTTTCCCTTTGCTGGGAAAAGCTGATGTCCCGCTTTTCCAGCTGGCATAAATCAATGGAGCCCAGCTCCGTTGCCATCAATGCGATCACCCCATGTCTCTAAAACCCTCTTAGATGTTTCTGAAGGCTCCAGGGTCTCTTAAGCCACATCCTCCTTCCTGTTGTGAAGCCACATCAGGATATCATCAGTCCCATCCACCTGGAGATGTCCCATCCCTCTCGTATGCCACATTGCAGGGGTGATAATTTACTGTGCCACACCGCTTCCTTTATCTCCATTTATACTCTCTTAATGTGGTTGGGAATCCACAAATTCCCTTTTACGCTCTTCTGAATGTAACCTCCTAAACCTTAATCATGGTTTGGGGAGTAGTAATTCTTTCTGTTATATGACTCTCTTTTTCTTCTTTTCTTCTATAATTTTTCCTTTAAGAAAAGATCATTAATCCATGTTTCTGAGCCTTCCCATCAATCTATAATTGAATCGTATAAGAAAGGCTTGATTTTACATCCCTATAAGAAAGAATCCAATTCTCCCTAATGCCTGCAGATTTATAAGCCTTAAACGTCCTGATTTCTCTTATTGTTTCTAATTTCCCTAATAACCCAGATCGTCTGGAGTTCTCAACGTGAATTGTGAACCTGAATATACTGTGATCTGAGGAGATCAGTCATCTTTTTTCCGTGGAGGAGATGCCAACAGCTTAACAGGCCCATCTCACAGGGAAAACAAAACCACTTCTAATAGCTCCCTAACCTCGGTGTGTTGGGAAACACCCCTCGCAGGCATCTTCAAAAGATGCTCACTTCATTATCACATATTGCACTGCAGGGCTTTCCCCCTCTTTAAGTCACAGCTCTGCTGTCACCTCCTCCTTTCAAAGTACAAAGGGAGCACATCCTGCCTTGCTAGCTTGGTGGCCTGGGAGGAGAAGCTGCCTTTCCAGCCCCAGCTCTGCCACCAGGCTTGCTTTAAAGCCTAAGCTCTATTACTGCTATTGACTGGTTCAAGGCATCTTCTCTTTTTAGTAGCAGCAGCCCCCATGGAGAGCAGAAACCATCCTTTGGCTTGTGTTGGATGGGTTATACCTGCTGGGGTGGATAGCAAGCACTGCTCTGGGCCTTGATTTTGAATCCTGGAATGGATTGGGCTGGAAGGGACCTTAAAGCTCACCCCGTCCCAACCCCAGCCCCAACGTTCTCAGCCTGTCTTTCTATGGGAGTTGCTCCAGCCCATTTTTGGATGAAAACAGCTTTAGCGCACCCCATCTGGGGGTTTGCCAAGAGGCTGTGTAATGGGAAAGGGAGATAGTGACCAGCACTTGCAGTTGGGTCTATCTGGAGCTGGAGTGGAGCTGGAGCTCTGCATGTATAAGACATGCAGAGAGGCAAATGTCTCTGCTAACCCCTTAAAAATAGGGGGTTTGGACTGATGGAGAGCTTCCAGCACTGCCAGGCTTGTGTTACCCCCTGATTTGGGTGGTCTGTGTTTTCAAGAGGAGCAGCATTGGCTAAAGCAGCCTTTGGAATCTCAGGAAGACGCTGCTTTGCCTTCTCCTTCCTCCTCCTCCCTGCAGCAGGGAGGAAGAGAACAGCAGGTGGTTGTGCTGTCTCCTGAGACATGAATCGCAGCCAGGGTGACCGTTCTAAGCTGTTTGGAGCCTTGGCAATGGCATGTGAGAGGGAAATTGCTCTCAATTCCTGCTGCAGCCTCATCTATGCTGAACTCCTGGGCAAGGTGTTGAGAAAAGCAATGCATCCAGGGGTGGTTCTAAGCCTCCTGTGCTGGAAGGAGAGTGAAAGGCAAGGTTTTGCTCTAGGTGCATCTACCAGCTTCCATCCCTGTCTTCTCCTGTAGCCTCATGGTCCCAGTTGATAGAGACGTGCTTTTACCCTGTTTTCATGCCACGTCTGCACTGCAGATTCATCCTCTTTAAATGAGATGCAGGAGTCGGTTAGCCGGGCACCTTCCAGACATGTCCTTTCCCTTTTCCCTCCTTTCCCAGTAAGGGAGGGCTGGATTGCAAGCAGATCTTTTGGAGCACCGGGGGTACAACTGTTGCTTGGAATGGCTGCAGGCAGATCTGTGTTCCTTGTGATCCCTGCCTCCATTTTCCTAGCTGCTTTCTGAGTTTCAGATGGATTCTCCAGATTGCACAGCCCAAACCCTCTCCTGCCTGCCAGGTCCTTCTGTTCCCTTCCAGTTCATTCCTTAGAGCATTCCTTGCAGCCTTCTTTTCTCATGGAGCACGGCTTGCATGGGTGCAGAAACAGCTCTGTGCACCCAGGTAATGTGGGTGCCAGGTCACCTTGAGGACCCCCAATTGTCCCACCAAGGTCTCTGCTGGTAGGTAGAGAGAGGCCAGGGCTTTGCTGGGGTGGCTTTTTGCCTTGCTTCCTTCCCAGGAGGGATGCTTTGTGCTTCCCTAAGCACAAGCCTTCTCCATGAGGCATGATCACCATTCATCCCAAACCAGGAAGGATAATTCCTTGCCTTCCCCAGGTTTACTTTCCCTATGCTCGCAGTCTCTTTGGAGAGCTTTAAGAAACAGCCCAGTGTTTATAAAGGTGGAAAGGGAAGGAATGAAGGAGCGAAGGGATCTCCAAGTTGCTTTATGTCCCCTTGTCCATATGGGTGGTGAGTTGCCCCTACCCTGGCACGTGGGGGTCCTGTCATGCCACTAGTGATTCCTCCTGGATGCTATGTGCGATACTGCAGGCTGGGAGACTGGAAGTGCTGCTGCAGTGAGAGACAAAAAGGGGAACCCCAGTATTTTCATCCCTTCCTCCTTTATTTTGGAGGTAGACTCAGGCATTTGGAACTGTGGCTTTTCCCTTGAGGAGTTCACTCTCCAGGTCATTCCTTTGCCACAGCAAAGGGGACGTTTTCTTCTCACTGAAAAGAACAGACGTGACCATCTTCTTTCTGTATTGATTAAACCCAACAGACATCCTCGAGTGCTCCTGGGCTCCATGAGGTGGAGGGAGAGAGCAAAACCCAGCTCTGACTTAGCTCACCAGCATCATGAGGCTTTGCTCCATGCTGCCTTGCAGCACCAGGAGGGAAGAGCCCCAATGGGGTCCATCTTAAAGGGTCTCTGCTGTTAGAACACCCCATAATGAATCGCTTGGCTAGGGTTAGAGGGGGGGAAAGCAGCTTGATCTACTGACAAGGTGGCCATATTGTGGCTATAAGACACAAAGGGGCTGGGCTTTGCTCTTACTCTGCCTCAGTTTCCCCATCAGCAAAGATTGCTCTGTTCCTTATGGTGTGTGCAATGCTTTGTATCTGGGGAGAAACCTATGTGTAGAAAAGCACCTGAAGTGCATGCCAGGTACATAGACGTGTGTGAGAGAATAGCATCTCTGCCTATTAAATGCAGGGGGATGTCCCTGGTGACATTACCGCGCAATGAGCCTGAGTGGGGGCCCCCAAAACTGCCATTTAGGATGCTGTAGAGGTGTGAACCCAGATGTTAAATACTTTCTTGTGATGACACAGCCCTGCCTTGCTGGTGTTTTCAGTGGATGATGGATGACTGCAGAACAGCTGAGATGCTTTGAAGTGTTCTGCTTGCTGTCAAGCCCTGTCTTTCTGCCTGTCTATCCATCTTCTCAGCATAGCTGTGTGCTGCAGTCCTCTTGCACACATGTTCAGCTCCATGGGGAGATCCTGGATTGGGATAACTGAGGCACTGCAAGGATTAAATTATTCAAAGCGGCGTCTGTGATGCACTTCCCTCCTGAGGGTCTCAGAGCAATTTGCTGAGGTCTCTTATACACATGGGGGAAGCAAGGCAGGGCCTGGAATCGTGCACTGAGTCAGGAGCAGTTTGGAAATGGAGCTCAACCGTTCTCCATCCAGGACTGAGAAGAGCAAAGTGTGCTAGAATAGGTAACAGAGGTGTGTGGTGGGCACTGGAGGGAGGCTGCAAGATGGCAAAGTCGGTTGCGTGTAAGCAGTGATGCTGGCTACATCCTCCTCCTCTTGCTGCGTTTCTCTTCTTTGTGCTACCCCTCTGGGAGTCCAGCTAAGGAGGGAAGAAATTGCCTGGAAAAGCCATCAGCCCACGTCTAATTCCCTTTGGATTTGCTGTTTCAGGCTCTGAGAGGTTGCATTAAGCTGGCAACTTTGGAATAACAACTCTGTTTTTCATCAGGAGATGGTTCTTCCAGCTCCAAAGGCTCTGGAGGCACCAACCTCCCAGGTTTGGGTTTGGTTTCCCACTCAGGTTACCTGGAGAAGCATAAACCAGATGAGAGAGAAGCAGTGCTCCTCAGCTCTGCTACACAAGAGCTCCTCAAGGCATTGAGATGCCCTGCGATTAGGTATTAAATCAAGTGGAAATGTTAATATTAAATAGCAGGAGGAAAGTACCAACTTTGGCTTTGCAGACCAAGCGCTCTTAATGACCTGCTTGGTGCTTTGGTTTGGTGGGGTTTTGTCTGTATGAAGTTGATTTGAGGAACTTTGCATGAGTAAAGCTGTGCATGAGAGTGTCTGTGTGCTCTGGCTTGTTTACCCCAAGCTGTAAATATGTGGAGCTTGGAGAAATCGTTCTTCTCCCTCAGAAAGCCTGTTTTCAAGCAGACAGGAAGAGCTGGGGTTACCGCTAGGGACAGAGCTGGGTATCTGCAGCTTCCTCCATCAATCTCCCCTTTCTTTGCTCTTTTAACTGGAGGGAATGAGCCTCTCCTCCCTCGATCAGGGTGACGTCTGCGGTTTAGAATCATGGAGTCAATCAGGTTGGAAAAGCGCTTTAAGCTCATCCAGTCCAACCGCTCCCCAGCACTGCCAAGGCCACCACTAACCAATGGTACTGAGGGCCTCATCTACATGGTGTGTGAACACTTGCAGGGACGGTGACTCCAGTGCTGCCCTGGGCAGCCTGTTCCAATGCCTGAGCACCCTCTGGGGAAGGAATTGCTTCTCAGCTCCATCTAAAGCTGCCCTGGTGCAGCTTGAGGCTGTTTCCTCTTGTCCCATCCCTTGTTCCTTGGGAGCAGAGCCCAGCCCCCTCCTGGCTCCATCCTCCTCTCAGGCAGTTGTAGGGAGCGATCAGGTCCCCCCTGAGCCTTCTCTTCTCCATCTGAACCCCCCAGGTCCCTCAGCTGTTCCCCATCACACTGTGCTCCAGGCCCTGCATCAGCTCCATTGCCCTTCTCTGGCCCCCCTCCAACACCTCAATGTCTCTCTTGTAGTGAGGGGCCCAGAGCTGAACACAAGATACTTAAGCGCAGTTTAATTAGCAACTGCCACTTCCCTTGCAGGAGAGTCCTGGAGAGTTCCATGGCAATGCTGCTAATGAACGTCTGTGGAAATCACTGCCACAACATATGGTGATGAATATCTCTGTTGGGTTGGGTGCTGCTGTGACAGGAGCTGCTTCCCCATTTTGCTTTGAAAGTCAAACGCTTACACGGGCTCTAATGTGGCTCTGGGATTTTTCCATCGAGATGAAAGGGGTGAGAGAAAAGAAGGAGGATTGTTGATCCTTAATTATGGGCTTGCTTTAATGACAAGAAGCCTTGGTATCGAAGAACAAAGTCGTTACCTCCTGCTCCCCTGCCTATCCCTAAATACATGAATTTGGGCTCCTCCGTTATTTTCCCTCATCCTAGATTATCCAAGGTATGTTTTTGGCCTGACTTTTGGGGTGGATCATTCCTGTTTCCCTCTTCCCTTCCAAACCCCATTGCACCAGCACAGTGGGATTTGCTCTGTTGTGCCGCTGTGGCACAGGGAAAGCTGTTTCCATGCAAACAGCCACCGCCTCCTGTCATTGCAATCATATTTTGGTGATTGTTCAGAAGTTAAACTGCAGAGTTTTGCTGCACCATAATCGTGGTCTGATCTGAATCTTTGGGAAATGGAGGTATCCTTTGAAGGCAAGAAGCAGTGACAGCAGGAAGCTGCCTACCTTTGATGTGGTGCTCCTTCTTTTTCTCTTATCCTGTTGGGAGCTGTACTTGGGCATGTTGAGAGAGGGATGCACAGGAACCAGGGCATGTCCCATGTTTTGCACTATCCCAGTTCTTAATGTAGGTAGAGCAGCATCCCTGGTGTTGCCAAAGCTTGGCAGCTTGGGTTGGAATTGCAAAGGAAAGGATTTCCTACATCTTTTGGGGCTGGGAAGCTTCTTCCAGATGCTTGAGTTTCTCCTGAGCTGGTGTTGAACACTTGAGTCCCAGGAGCACTAAGTCTGTATGAGGCACTACCCAAGCTGCTGGCTGCTATAATGCAGGTATTAAACTGTTCAACAGCCCCATATGACTTCCTTACAAGTCAAAACCTCCACCTTCTTGGGTTAAAGGTCCATCATCCGTTGGCTGATGACCCCTATGTGGATCAGGGGGTATGGTGGGCATAGTTGGACCTGTAATTGCAGCCGAAGAGGGTATCCTTTCTTTCTTTGGATCTCTCTGTTGAAGTGCCCAGCTTCCATAGCAGGGCTTTGCAGAGGAAAAGCTCTTCCCTGAGTGCCAAGCCCACTTCTGAATGACGTTGCGTAAGCTTCTTGGCGAGCAAGTAACTTTTGTACTTAGGCTGTAATTGGCTTTAAATTCCAAAGGTCCATTGCTAATGATAATTCAGAGCAGTTTAATTAAAGGGGCACTGTCAAGTGCTTCCTTTATAGTTTGTCTTTCGTGTGCTTGTAATACCCTTTTTATTTTGGTACGAGCTTGAAGGTAATAATTAAAGTAATTCTCAGCTGATTTTGTCCTTTTCTCTTTGGCAAACTTTGATCCATGCTTATTTTTCAATGGAGATGAGATTAATGTGGCCACTTTTGTTCCAACACATTTCGGTTCAGTGCGGCGCCTTATTGCGCTGGGATCTCGCTGTTCCTGTGCTGGTGGCATCACTTGGAGATGACATTGATGTAGCTTTGGCGAGGGTTGCTAAGGCAGCCACAGGGCTCGTGCTCTACCTAAAGAGTCTCTGAGCTGCCTTATACAGAAAAAGAACCTGGAGCTTTAGTGAAAGGTAAGGTTTTAATTCCTTAAAGTGGGATGAAGGCAAGCCTCTCCTTTCCCTCACTAGGAAAGCCCATCTTTGTAGATGTAATAGTGTTTTCCAAGGAAAAAATGTATTTGAAAGGTGTCAGCTCATAAAAGAAGCAATCTCATGATCTAAGTTATGAAACCATTCCGTTCAATCTGTCTCTTTGAAGTTTTCCACTCCGGACTTAAACTAGGGACAAATAATCCATCTAGGACTTCAGAACTCCATGTTTTCCCTACTTATTAAAGGGAAATAAACCTGGCTGAAGGATCCCAGCTGATTGCCCTAAAGCCAGGGCCTTTTGCAGCAGCTCAGCTCGCTCTGTGCAGTTCCCGTCTCATGTATCTCTTCCGTAGGAATTGCTGAGGAATGCTAGTCCCATCCATAGCCTTTTCCCTGAAAGCACTGCCTTGAGAAAAGCTGTGCTGTGTAATGAACCCGCTAAGGGAGTGGGTGGAATGGAGCAGGAATGTTTTGCCTGGGTTTCAGGCAGTGATGTTCCTCCTTGGGAACCCATGAGGTGGGTCAGGAGGGAAATAGCAACCAGCCAAAACTCTTCTGTACTCATCAGCCCCTGCTCAAAGCTGCTCTGTCTTCCTTAGAGCAGCCAAGTGTGGAGAGCACTACTTAGATCTGAGAGGATAAGGCAATAACCATGGCAGGAAAGATACAGTGGGTTAGGTTTGAAACAATGACAGTGTTTCCACATGGCAGCCTCTGCCAAGAATTCCTTGTAATTCCTTTACCTTCAGTGCTGCCTTTGCCTTCTCTCCTTTACAGGTGACGCTGTCCCCCAGCCACCCTGCTCAGCTTTGTCCCCACCTCATGCTGATCAGGAGCTTGTTTGCAATGGGGTTTTTCACTGCAGGCACTGTAAACAGCTCGATTGCATCCAGAGGGATAAAAGGTTCCTGCTTCCCATCTCCTGCATCAGATTGTTTGGCAGCTGGTTATTGCAGCAGCACTGAAGGCACGCAAGGTTCATGTTGAGATGGAGCTCAGCACTGGAGCCAGCAACTTTTCCTCTCCAGGCAGTGAAGGAAGGTGCTAAGTGATGTGTCTGAGGGGAGGGAAGAGCTTTCTGGACTAACCTGGACAGTGGCATATGGAGGTTGCATCCATAGGGAAGGGTTCTGTGTGTTCCTGCACTGCGATGGAGCACACACATCCTTACTGTGGTTCATGGATAGGGAGTATTTATGCGCAGACAAGGAGACCATGAGTACCTAAGCTTGGCATCTGGCTGCGAATACCTGCTCCACGCCTGGGGTGCAACACCCTGTCTGAATCCAGTGCTGACAGGTTTTGGGAATGCTTCAGGTTGGAGACGCTGCTGTGCTCCATGGGCCACAGCTTGGGAATTCACAGAATCCCACACTGGTTTGGGTTGGAAGGGACCTTAAAGCTCACCCATTCCCAGCCCCCAGCCATGGGCAGGGGCACCTTCCACTAAAGCAGGTTGCTCCAGCCTGGTTTTGAGCCAGGGATAGTCCCAGTGGGTGCAGGCAGCAGGCATGGTGGCACCCTGGACATGTCCTCTGCTGAGCTACCCAGCCCTCTAAGCCATGCTCTCCTTTAGCCCATGAAAGTTGGCTTCCCTTTTCCCTGGTGAATCCATTTCTCAGTCTTTCAGTGGTACCTTCCTTGTGCTATAATCATACAATAGGACTCCTAATGAATGTCTCAATTATTTAATGTTTGAATCGAGTAATTATTTTCTTGAGGTAGCAAATTGAGGTTTTCAGGAGGAAAAATGCCATCTCCCCCCTTCCCCCCCTCATTCTTTTGCTGCTACATAATTAAGTAATTGTATAGCCAGTGATTTAATAGCTACAAGATCAGGAGTGACATATTTTATTCATTTGAAGCAGGAGCGTTTCTCATTTCTCCTCTTTCTCTCTAGGAGAAACCCTGGCCACCCTCTGGGAAGGCAGGGAAAGCACCTGCAAAGACTTCCCATTGCTTCTGTGGCATTTCTATAAGCAGATAAAGGGGAAGAACAGGGAAGAACTTCTGCCTAAGAGCTCATCTCAGCCTCCCCTCTGGCAGGTTAAAGCCATTCCCCTTGTCCTGTCCCTACAGGCCCTTGTCTAAAGCCCCTCTCCAGGTTTCCTGTAGGCTCTTGGACTTTTTGCTATGTATTTGGAGGGAGGGGAAGAGCCCGATCACTGACCGGGAGCTGGTTCTGCAGTCAGACACCATCCAGATGAGGAGATACATCCCTTTGGAGGAGACGCCCACCGCTGGTGCAGATCATTTGTCACACATCATCCCCGTCTCGCTGCCGGTGAGACATGCAAAGTGACAGTTGTTCTGGTGCAAACCTCTCCACTCCTATTTAAATAAATAAGGAAGTTAATCGCTAGGGAATTACCGTGCTCGGATGTTGAGACATCCTGGGGATGAAAAGAAATGTCTGAGGAGCAAGCACGTTTAGTGTCGATTGAGTGTATGTCTGAATTACCTTTGTTCCCTCGCCTGTTAGCTGCATGGGAGTGAGAACATAAGAGGGCTGGGTGGTCTTCAGTGCAAATAATTCATCTTCCCTCCCTGTTTTCCTCTTGCTAGTGCAGGGAATGTGGTTTCTTCAGAGCTGATTGCTGTAGCTGGGGACTTGATCTGTAGCGCTTGGTTCTCTGTTGTTGCCGTGTGTGATGGAGCTGCTGTCTCCTGTGACAGGGTTAAACTGCTGTGATGGTGAGTGATTGCTCACCAGATGACAAATGAGAAGAGGTTTTGGTGCCATTGCAACTAGTTCGTCAAGGGCTTGCTTTGCTGATAAAGAAGTAGTGTCTTGCTTGTAATTCTTTAGTTAAAACTTTGTGCTCTAGTGGAAGGTGTCCCTGCTTGTGGCAGTGGGTTGGAACTGGATGATGCGCTTGAAGGTCCCTTCCAATCCAACCTATTCTATGATGACCAGACACAGTGTATTAGATACAGCCCATGTGCATGCAAGAAAGATGTGGACATCTCCAGCCACAGCTTTGATTTTCCCACTGGTTTTGAAGCCATCTCAGAGGGGCATCGTGGTGGCTTTGCCTTTGAAGCCCTGGGGATTCTGTAGCCCTTAGGTGTGGTGGCTCCCTGTGACATGAGTAGTGGTGATATCTTCACCTTTCCCAGGTACTTTCAAATGCTGCTTTCTGGTGTCCTTATTTAACACGCACATTGCAATTCAGAAGAATTTCCTGTACTCCTCTGGGGCTCCAGAGAAATTGGAGAGCTGGAGGGTTTTGTATGTTATGTTAACACACTTGTTAAAAAGAGTAGGCCTTGGCAGAGCTAAACAGAGCCCATTCACCAGCTGGGACATGTAAAACAGTGGAGGAGGACCTTTGGGAAGCACAAACATGAGATGGATTTGGGCATGCGGGAGGGACTGCAGGTATGTGCCTTAAAGCTCATCCAGTTCCAACCCCTGCCCCTGATCCACTAGAGCAGGTTGCTCCAAGCCTTGTCCAACCTGGCCTTGAATGCTGCCAGGAATGGGGCATCTCGCAGGGTGACCCACCTTCACGGCTGGCACTGAGCTGGAGGGGAGCTGGTGGATGCTCCATGTCCTGGCTCTCTATTTCTGCTCATCCCATGTGTACAACAAACCTTCCCATCTCATTAGATGATCTAAGTCATTCTTCAGCCTGGCCATAGCTCTGTGTTCCTCTACCCAAATGAATGTAGCTGTTAGGTTTGGTGGCTGAGAACTTTTGGGTTGCACCAGGGGTAGGAACCACTCAGGTCCTCCTGGCAGGACCTCCCTGCATCAGCACTGTAATGGTGAGAAAGCTTGGATTTATGTGTTGTGACTTCCCATGCCCACTTCTGCAACTGGTAGACAGCCTTGCCTCTAAGCTATGTCTTACCCTGGCCTCAACACATCCCTGAGCATCTCTGCTGCCGTCAGCGCCGGGTGAGTTCCTGGGTGTCCCTATGGATAACCGTTACCAGATGTCTACACGCCTTGAGATGTCATCACCAGGGCTCTATTTTTATGCTTCATTGCATAAGGAGCATTTGTATTTTGCAAAGTGAACTTCCCTCCCTGAATCCAGCTGTTCCCTGGGGCCTTGCTGTGCCATGTACTCGTGTATTCCAGCAGCTGCTTCCCGTGGTGGGGCATTGGGATGTGCAAGGAGCATCCAGCTGTGCAAGGAGCATCCAGCCATCCTGGACCCAGCTCCATGACCCTTTTGGGCACCTGAGTGGTGGTTTAGGACTGAGAATGTCAAAGGCAGGCATCTTATGGGGTTGTTGAGTCTGGAGAAGAGAAGACTCCGAGGGGAGCTTATCGCTTTCTATAGCTACCTGAAACGAGGATGGAGCCAAGAGGGGACTGGGCTCTGCTCCCAAGGAACAAGGGATGGGACAAGAGGAAACGGCCTCAAGCTGCACCAGGGGAGGTTTAGATGGAGATGAGGAACAATTCTTTCCCCAGAGGGTGCTCAGGCATTGGAACAGGTACCCAGGGCAGTGCTGGAGTCACCTTCCCTGCAAGTGTTCACACACTGTGTAGTAGTGGCTTTGGCAGTGCTGGGGTAAAGGTTGGACTTGATCCGAAGGCTCTTTTCCAACCTGGTTGATTCTATGATTCCCATTCTCTCCAGTGGCTTTCCCCCTGGATGAGCTCCTCAGGGAAGCTCATCTCAAAGTGACAGCACTGGGCGTGATGTGCAGTGTCTGTGTGGAGAGAGGTGGCTTTACAGGGCAAGGACAGCTTGGAAAATCCACTCTGGTGTGCAAGGCAAAAGCAAGACATCGTGGTTTTGAAACATCCCCCACATGCAAGGCTTTGCTTGCACTGATGACAGTTTAAACCTGAGATAGATCTGAGTTAAATAACGTTTTGGAGTTGTCATTGAAGGCCCACTTCTTGGGTTTGTTTCTGTCTCTTCTTGAAGGTGGAAGCTGCAGGAGGCTCCAATTACCTTAAGTTCACCTTGAGTAGTTTTTGGCTGCAAAATTGTGGGGTTTGGTTCTGGAGAGACAATAAAAATCTAAGATGTCACTTGTGAAGGCTTAACTGGGCTGCAAGTCCCTGTTGGTTGAGGAATGTGGGATCAGATCCCTCATAGAGATCAATGGTTCATGGGGAAAAAAGGGAGACAGAGATGAACTGTGAAGAAAACCTGGTCGGGGAATAAGGGAAGGAGGGCGAGAAGTGAGTTAACAAAAGAGAGCTATCTCCAGCCTGGAAGTGGATGAAGGGAAAGGGAACGTATCACACCTCGTCCTCCTGGGATTAATTTTGAATATCAAACACTCTATCTTGATCTGTTCCTCAGGTCGTGTCTCTCTGAAAGCTCTATTTTACCAAGGCTTTTTCTGCTGCTTTAAAACAGGGGGAAAGCAAAGCAGATGACCTTATCCTGCTTTGCATTATGTCGCACTCGATGATATTCTTTTGCGGTACTTGCAGCTAGCTTGACACATCAAGGCAGACAGCCCCTTATTATTAAATCTGTTTGCAAATGGGCTCAGATCGCCCTTCACATCCACTCCTGGTTGGGAGCGGTGGCAGACCACGGCTGCAAATCACAGGGCCCCATAAGCAGGCGTCAAGCTGCCTCCCCTTCTCCCCACCTCCAGACAGAGGTTATTAACACTGGAGGAATTAATCAAGTGTCCTACTGGAAAAAGAAAGTCCTTTCTTCCACCTGCATGGTATATAAAGGGATGGATGGGTGCATTCTCCTTATGCCCTCTTCCCATGGGTTCTTCTTCGCAGCTGAGATCCAGACCTTAGGAGTCTGCACATGCAGCCATCCTATAAATGGCAGTGAATAGCCCAGTCCCTTTTTAGCTGTGTCATATCTCCCTGCGGGTCTGATCAGGCCACCGGTGCTTTCTTTCACTATCTGTCAAAGCTGGATCAATAGTGCCTCATGCTGCTGAGCTTTGCTATTGCTGCTGCTGTGAGGAACTTCCCTGAGAAAGGCCACTTTGTTCACTCCGATTTCCATCCTTCACTGAGTAAATATCCACCCTGCAAAGTGCCTCTGTCGTTGTCAGCATCCCTTGATTGGACTCCAGCAGCTGTCCTTGTGGGGATGTCTGTGATGCCTGGCATCCTGAAGGGGAAAAGTCACCCCTAAAAGACAGCAAAGGAATATCCTCTTTCCTAAAAAGAGGAAGCATCTTTTTCCAGAGGAGCACGTTTCAGCAGGAGACAGGCTGGGCTGGTTCAGCCTGGAGAAGAGAAGGCTCCTTAAGGGGAGACCTTAGAGCAGCTCCAGTGCCTAAAGGGCTACAGGAAACCTGGAGAGGGGCTTTGGACAAGGGATGTAGGGACAGGACAAGGGCAATGGCTTTAACCTGCCAGAGGGGAGACTGGGATGAGCTCTTAGGCAGAAGCTCTTCCCTGTGAGGGTGCTGAGGCGCTGGCACAGGGTGCCCAGAGAAGCTGTGGCTGCCCCATCCCTGGCAGTGTTCAAGGCCAGGTTGGACACAGGGGCTTGGAGCAAGCTGCTCCAGTGGAAGGTGTCCCTGCCTGTGGCAGGGGTTGGAACTGGATGAGCTTTAAGATCCCTTCCAAACCATTATAGGATTCTAGGATTCTAACTTCAGGCTTGTAATTGGCTTTGGACCTCTACGAGGAGCTATTGCTAAATAAATAACCAGGCTGCCCAAAACCACGCATAGGGAAGACTCCCAAGAGGCTTTTTGCTTTGGGCTCCATTTGGATCCTAATAGATTTTTATCCTGCAAGCAGGTCTTTGGGCTTCAATATTCATGCTTTTGTCTGACACTACTGCAAAACCCGATAATCTCTGTGCATCACTGGTAGCTTGCGGCAAAGGCTCCCCAAGTGGTTTGGGCTTTTCTGCTGAGACGTTGTCTACTGCTTCCAAATTTGTTGGCTTTCAGAGCCAGTGAATATGCACTTCTCATTACAGGAGGATGAATCAAAGGCACCACTTAACCTTGGGTTTTTTGTTCTGCAATCTCTTTTGTCCTTCCTTCTCCTCCTCTGGAATGATACGCCCCATTTTGTTGGCAGTCCTTATGGAAATGGTTTAGGAGCAGAGTTTCTGGTTGTTTCTCCCAATCCCTTTTCCGTACATCTGGAGCAGGCACTGCGAGTAGAGAATGTTGTTCTGTTCCACGCCAGCATCACAATATTTTCAGTTATTGTTCAGTCTCACTTGTCTTGTTTTCTTGGCCACCGATGTCTGTTGATCAGATGTTTCTGTTAGGTGTCCAGAGTGATGTGTAGTGTTTTCTTCCTTCCCCCAAGTGCTCACAATGAAGTTAGAAGTCATCAGCGTGTACATGAGTTGTTGGAAATGGTGCTTTTGATAGGCATTCCCTTGTACTTGTCTGTATTAAATTTCAGCTGTCATTGTTTTCTTAATTGCCTGTGTTAGATAATGCTGAATTTCCCACAGCCCTCTCCCTCTGCCTGAAATGAATAGCATTTGTATCACAAATGCTTCAAACTTGACACCTTTTTTCCCCCGTGCCATTGAATACTTCACCGCAGATTGGCTGATTCAATCTGCTATCAACTTTCTATCTCTTCAAGTCATTGCTTGCTTGCCTTTCTGTTCTCTCTGCCTGTTTGCTGCTCTGCTGTCCTTGCTACCCACCTCAGGGCATGTTTTTGCCATAGGAGGTGTTCCACACACCTTGGATTTATCCATGATGGATAAGGAAAGCTCCGCTTTGCAGAAGGTGCAGGAGTGAAGATGCAGGAGCTCTGGGAGATGGCTTTGGGTTGTTGAACCCTGTTTTCTCAGCTTGAATCCAGCTAATGTGCATGTCATCATCTCTCCTCCTTGGCACATCAGTGTCGTGCTTGGGATCTGCCTGATCCAGGGGGGGCAGAGCCATGACTCAGGAGATGTGGCTTTTCTTTTTCCTTCTCCCACGTCCCTGCTTTGAGTGGCTTTCGACAAACTGCTGCTCTTCTCCAGCTGCTGTCTGGTTTATGTACTTTACGCTCCAGATGCCTTGTTCAAATGACATCCCTTCACAAGGCATCTGCAGGAAGAGGGTTTTCATCTTCTGAGCCTGCTGCTTCTTCAGGGCATCTGGTTAGTATTAATTAAGACAGTTTTGAAGGTCCAGTAAATTATACCTGCTTCTCTTGAAGGTATTGTTGCCTTCCTCAAAGAACCCGAATAGATCAGAGAGGTGGGACTTGATTTGCTGCTGCAAGCCATGCTGTTTGCCATGTCATGTTCTTCTAGGTAGTTTCTTATAACTTTCAAACCCCTAATTTAGCAAGTTTACTTCATGCTGAAGGAAGCCTTTGAAGTCTGGAATTATCTCTTCGATACCAAAGCGAGGAGCAATCTTTTCCATGCCAGCAACAATTACCGAGGGAAAGAGGGTGGTAATTTTAGTCTTAATTTAGTTTTCAATCTCTGCAAGTTTCTTGGGGTTTTGAAGTGACATGGAAGGATCTGTTCTGTGGTGCCCAGAAATCCTTTACTGCAGCAAATGAAACCGTTTGGTACCGTGGCATTTTTGAGGAGCTTTTCTCCATTCGTAACACCTATGAACACCTTTTTGATGAAGAACTGGATGGTTGGATGGCAGCCCAGCCCTTCAGAAGGGACTGGAGGACCATAAAGAGGTGGAGAGACCTCTGGCATTGCTCTTGAGGCAAATGAAAGAGTTTATGGAGAGAGTTTATGGACCCATCTGCAGGAGGTAGGTGCAAGCTTGCCGGTTCAGCGAAGCTCAGTTGAATCCTGCCTAGTCAGGGTAGACCCAAAGCTAATTGCTAGGAGGTATGTTGGTATTTTTATCACTGCATTTATATTTTATGGAACCATCTGGTGCCATTAAAGCTTTTAACGTCAGTTTAAGTTGTATTGAGTTGCCCAGGAACTGAGAAGAAGAGGAGCAGGAGTAGGTGAGGTGTGGGAATGAAGCGTGTCTCATTGCAAACCAAGTGCTGATACTCAACAGATCATGGGGTGAGAGGAATGGTACAGATTTAGAGTGCAACATTTAAATCCTGAATAGTGATGGGGATTTGTCTCCCCCAAGGGCAACTGGTTTTCTAGCTGTAGTCTTGCTGTCACTACACCATCAGCATCTTCTCCCCTGGGGTTACTCAGAGAGAAGACAACCTCGGTAACTCTTTGTCCCATTGATGGCCGCATCCCCATGGAGTGCAACTATCTCATTTTCCACCTTTCTTCCCTCATCAGCTTTTCCAAAGCTAGCTGGATAGCCAGGAGAAGAGCTGCAGCCCTGGCTCGGGTCCTTGCTCTTGTGCTTCGTGATGCTGGTGGTGCCAGTGGAGCAGCTGCAGAGTTAGGGAAACTTGGAGCTTTCCCCTTTTCATTTCAGTGTTTGCTTACTTGGGGGAAGGCTCTTGGAGCCTGATGGTCTCTTCCCCATACTGCACGTTGCCTTTCCAGGGATATGGCCTGGAAAAACGGGAGCAGAGGAGCGTGCATGGTCTGAATTGTCTTCTGCTCAACAGCGCTGGTGGCTTTCCCAGAGCTGGCCTGAGCTTTGGTGGTGATCTCAGTGCTCCTACATGAAGATCTTAAAGCATCAGGGTATGGTAGATCCTCCAAAGAACTTAGAATGAGTGTCTGAGGAGCCCCATGAGGTGCAGATGAAGGTGCCTACAAGGGACCCTTGGGATCCTTGGCAGAGGCAAACCAAGGGCACCTCTTAATATTTCATGGGAATAACTTGGACTGTCTTATCTTGGTCCCAATTCCTCCTCTTGCCCCTGAATACCTCAGAGCTACTGCTAATGCTGTAGCTTTGGGGCAGCTGCTCTTGGGCAGATATGAGTGAATTATTAATGTAAGCAACTTACTAATTTAATTTATCAGTCTCAAGCCTGGGCTGTGTCTGCTGGGCAAGTTGCTGTTTCCTTCAGTTTATTAAGAGTGGAACAAGATGCTAATATCCATTGGAAGTTACGTGGTAGGAAGCATGTGTCATCCAGAAAGCTGGGCTGGTGGCAAGCTTGGGATGGCAAATGTGGGCTGGTGTCCTTCCCCTGCTAGGGCTGCCTTGAGTTTGGGGGAAGCATCATTTGGATAGATGCACACTGGCTGTCTGCAGGCTTTGTGGTTGCAGGAGGTGCTGGAAATGAAGGGGATGCTCTTTGCTGATCACTCCTGCTCTCTGTGGAGACCAGGGGCTCTGGGCTTCGGAAGGAAGAGGGGCACAAGCCTTAAAATAGTGTCTGCACAGGGATTTTCATCCACCTCTACTCCTCAAAGGCCGGGGAATTGGAGCTCCTGTTATTATTGAAGTGTCTTTGGAGCTGCTTGTCATCCTGTCGTCTCACTGCCTGTCTGTGATTAAGGACCAGTCTGTATGTTCCACTGCTTCCCTCTCTTCACTGAATTCCCATCTTTTCACCTCCTTTTCCCCCCTCACACAAACTGCTGATCTGAATGTTCAGAGTAATTTCTGCTGAATAATGGATGGAGATGCATAATTTATAGTGCCGCGGGGTGAGGCAAAGCCATGAACGCTCTTCCTCTCCTTCATGCCCCCTTGTGCCATCCCATGTCCTTTCTCCAAGCAAACCAAGGAGGTGAGGGCACCACGTTTGCTGGTGGCCACTCTTTAGATCCTGTAGTAACTGAGAGAAGGGCTTTAACATCACAGGGGTTTTGGAGGTGCAAGATACTGGTGTTCATCAAAGATAACAGGGTTTAATGAGTTGTTCCCATGCTGTTCTCCTCCTTTTGCCTCTCCAGCAGGGTGGTGCTGTTGGAAGAGTCTTGCAAACCTCTGGCTTTCTTGGGTTTGGGGTCGTGCTTTGCATGAGGCAGACTTCTGGGCTCCTGCTCTTAGTTATGTGGTTCCTTTTGGCAAGTTGAGGCAATTTTTGCCTGACTCTTATATTCTCTTCCCAATCTGACTTCCGAAGGGTCTCAGCTCTAATTATAATCCATTGAAATGAAGTGCTTCAACCTTATCAAAAGGCACATTTTGATAATTTTCTGCTGAAAATGTCAACACAATCAATAGGTTCTGGCAAATGTTTTGATTTCCTTCCCTTCAGCAGATTGTTCTGCTGGCATGTGTTAACCCCCCCTCAATAGCCTTTTTTCCATATCAGGATGAACTTTGATAATAAGGTTGCCTTTAACAAAGCTACGTGGTGCTGAAATAGAGATTTTTTGAGCACCAGCCCTCTGTGTTCTTCAGTAAAAGGATGAAAGAGTGGCAGAGATGACTGAGACAGGGAAAGAAAAAAGGAGAGATGGAGAGACATCATTTTTCTCTATCCAAGTTTATTATCCCATCCATTTGCCTCTGTCTTTTTCTGATGGCTTGTCCATCAGCCAGTAAAACTTAATTCTGGGAGGAATAACTACAACTTGAGTAAATTAAGTGAAAAGGCTGCACAGAACCCAATTACTCTCTGTCCCCTGGACACTTGGGAACAGAGTTCATTTCCCTGTAATGAACAACGTGGTGAGTGACAGCCTGGCAAAAGGAGCCGTGGCTCCGAGCTGGCTCCGTCAGGGTAAACGGGAAGATATGGAGTGGTTTGGAAGAATTATGTCTGTGTAGATGGAGATGTGGGGATGCAGGAGCATTCCTCTGGGAGGCTCCAGCCCCATCTGGCTTCCCAGGATCATCTTTATTATGGAAACCACATGTTAATAAAAACCAAAGCAGCAGTGAAAGGCGCCCAAGTGTTTCCCTTCAGATCAACCTGCTTCTATTTGCTTGAAGGTCTCAGCTTCCAGGCTAGCGCTGTGCAGGCAGAGCCATTCCCTGTGATGAGGGAGATAAGGGAGGACTGCTTCAGGCAAGGAGCTGCCTCACAGCTTGCAGGGAGGAGTACACAAAGATGCAAACCCAAACATATACGGGAGCTAGAAAGTGGTGTGGCGAAGGAATTGACCTGCACTGTCACAGCCCTGACTGGGTGACCTGCAGCAAATGGCTTCAGGCTGTTTCTCTCTTGCCCAACAGCACGTCATTTTGCTCACTCCTCTCCTCTGATTGCAGCAGGTTTGGGAGAAGATGATGTGCTTCAGTGTGTGTATTGAACTTTGTACCGAAGCCTCTCGTTCCAGCTGGTGCTGTAATTCATGGAGCGTGCTTTGTAAGGAAAAGGAGCATGCTGGAATAAGGCAGGAGGGAACCCACAGTGAAACCCTCTGCTTGTGTTTTGTTCTGTGCGTTTAAAGTGGAAAGCCAAGAGCTTGCTTATGTCAAATAGACATTTAAGAGTTTCCTGGGTTTTGGGAGCAGATGGGGTGCCACGTGTAACAGGAGTCAATTTGGTTGCTGTGATGCTGCTGAATGCAGAGTTGATAGTGTATGCTGTTCCCATAAGAGGGAAGGATCTTGCCCATTCCCTTTACCTTTTTGGCTTTCGTGCAGCTTCCTGCGTGCTCCTCCAGCTCCAGAGGGATTATCCAGGATGTTGGACTTGATGGGCTATCTCCCTATGAGTCCCTGCAGCCCATACCTCGTCCCTTGCTTGAAGTTAGGGATGCCTGCAGCAGGTTTGAGCCAGCACAGCTTGTTTGCAGGAGTCGTTGTGGTGCATCGAGTAATAACTGCACAGGAGAAGGAACTTGCAGAGCTTTATTATGTGTAATATCCAGCCCATGAAAGACAGCTGCTGCTGCTCTATGGAGTATTATATCCCCATAATCAATATCAGGGAGGAGGAACTGTTGGGCAACCTGTTTCCTATTATGGGCACTTACGCAATGCTTGGGTTAACAAAGAACCTTGTACCAACTGCAGGCAGCACATGTTCAACATGCTTCTCATGTATCATGGAGCGAGCCAGCCAAATACCCAGATGCTCTTTACAACTAACTTTGGAGAGGACCAGATGACAATGCAGCAGTTTCCACTGGGTGAAACTCCTTTTGCTTTGGGTTCTCTGTGTTCCCCTTTGCTCAAGTCTTGTGATCCAGGGCAGGAAATTGATGGTCCTATGCAATAAAGCCCACAAATACCAACCAAGTAGGCGAGTGGAGTGGCGTGATCTGATGTCAGGTGTGAAGGACCAGGAGCCAGCGCTGCTGGGCTGCTTTTCTGCTGCTGCCACTGATTCATTTTGACTTGGAGCAAGTCATTTAATTGCTCAGTAATTAATCCTATTCATACAGCTAAATTGAGTAGTGCCAGGTACACGAGCTCTCACTGCAGGCGCACTGTGGCCATTCGAACAAATCACAGCAACACCCAGAATAGAAGGTGTTTGATTTCAAAGCACCCTGCCCTGCCACTTGAATCCTTCCCATCACATCCATAAAAAGGGCCTGTGGCAGGTCTCTGAACAGCTCCGCTTCCTTAATGTGGGAAGGAGTGATGCCCACTGGCCAGAGCTGGGTTATCCATCACCTACTTCAACAAATATGTGTTAATGAAGTTCGTGGGGAGCCTGTTAGGGCTGGCACTAGGGAACAGCAGATAATTTGTGCTGGTTTAGACCTGATCATCACCCTGGCCCTTTGGTTTGCCAGCCTGAGGACCTCAGCCCCTCCTGCTCTCCTAATCCTTACAGTGTTTAACCACAGAGCCGCTGAAGTCAATCAGAGCCAAGGGTTTGCAAGCAGGGCCGGCGCCTTCTGCCCAGTGTTTTTATTAGCTCAATACAAACTGCAGCAGAGCACTTATTGATTCCTGTGATCCATTGCCATCAGGAACATCATTTGTAAACTTTTGGGGAAGCAAGAGTGATAGCAAAGCCTGCTCTATGATCTGAGTCCCTTGGGCATCCAAAGTACCTTTACTGAGTGGAGCGTTTACTCACTAAGACTTGACTCCAAGCTTTGCTGGTGGGTTAGGAAAAGCAAGCAGATACAAAGAGCTGCAAAGCCTATTGTTACCCGCAGCCCCAGCTGTGTCAGGCTGGAGGCCATTGCCTGTACTGCTCAGCCTCCATGTTACATGGGAAGATGCAAGACCTCTTACGTTGAATTAAAGCGGTCTGGAGATGCTTTCTTGTGCTCACAGTGAGTAAAATTCATTATCTGTGGACTTTTAGCTGCAGTACACGGCTTTGCTTAAATTCCTCTGTCCTTATTTTTGTTTCTCCCTATAATTATGCATGTTATTGTATCTCAGTCTGCTACCAAGTGGACCAATTCATTGAATAAAGCTGCTATTTGGTTATGCATTAAGCATGTTTTGTTGGCCAGATGTGGCATCCCTGCTCGATCAGGGAATAGTTTCCCTTCTTTGGTTGTCGTGGATGTACGTGAGGGATGTGAGTGTTTAGGGCTCTTTATAGATGGAGCATGCACACAAAAAAGTGGGATGCTGGGATTAGCAGATAAGCATCGTCTTCCTTTAGGTTTGGAAAATGACAGATCTCTATCACTTGGAGGAGTTTCTCAGCTAAACAGTGGCAGTAGATCCACTGGGGAAGCAAAAACCTTAATATAAAGTGGGATTTACAAACCTACCCAGTGTGGGTAAGGGCTTTGGATGGGAATTAAGTACTCAGATTCCCCCGGATGGCTTAAAAAGTTTTGTTATTCTCCAAAAAAAAAGCCCTGGAAAGCCACCAGTAAATGTGTTTTGCCAGAAGAAGAGGGAATTTGGGCTGCTTGGCTTTTAACTTATTAGTAGCTATGGGAGGTTGTGGCTTAAGAGAGGATTCAACTGTGAAATAAAGCTCTCGCTATCCCCTTCAGTGCAACTTTTACCTGCGGTTGAGATGTCAGTTTGTCCAGTGCAATTGAAGAGCACATAAATCCATGTGTATTTTCTGTTTTCCTTGCTGTATCTGTATAGGTGGTGGACCAATATGGACTTTTAGAGGCATTAAATTGCATTTAGGAGGAGAAAATGCAAGGGAAAGCCATGATGCTGCCAGAGGTACAGCCTGTGGATTAGCTTTGCTGGAGCAAACAATCTGGGCTACTGACTTACCCTTATTACATAGACATCATTTTTCCTTCCTTTCCAGGTCCCCAGGACCACAATTCCAGGTCATTTCCATAGTCCTTTCCTCAAGTATGCTTTCCTCTGCCTCCTTCCTCTGCCTTTGTTAGAGACAGTGGTGTCTGCTGGAGTAATTGCTCTGGGGATAACACTGGACTCGAGATGGATTGGGAGCCATCTGACAATATCTTGCCTCTGGTCCTGGCCTCCGTGGGGGAATTTTAAACGTGTTGAAGTGATGGCTATGCACGAATTCCCAGCTGCTGGGATGTGTGTTTGGGCTGTCTGGCTGGCCGGGAATTCATGAAGAACTCTTGTGTTTGCAGCTGTCTCTCGGATTATATCTGTATCGATCCTGCCCGTCCACAGCCAACGGGAAATATGTAGAAATGATGAAGCTCTTCTGAAGGGGAGTTCATAATCTTGCTCAAACAAAGCCAGGCCCCCAGAGGGCAAGATGAATGGTCTGTGTATAGCCTATTTTGAGAAGATACGGCTATCACATCTTGTTCCCCTTGTTTTACTGGGATAACATTCAATTACCCCTGCCAACAACAGCTTCCCGTAAGGCTTGTTGAGACAGCTAATCACTTGCCCCAGTTACTTCAGATGAGAAATACAAGTAGTCTGCGTGTCTGCCTGGGGCTGAGAGGATCAGATTTAGGGCTCTGCAGTGGTCTCCTAATGACGTGGTGTCTCAAGGAGGTCATGGAGCTGGAGGTCAGCTTTGGCCCCATCTCTGCCATGGCTTTGTTGCTTGACATAGGTAAGCGGCTTCATTTAGAATCATAGAACAGTTTGGGGTGGAAAGGACCTTAAAGCTCATCCAGTTCCAACCCCTGCCATGGGCTCAGAGTCCTCACACTAGGGCAGGTTGCTCCAAGCCCCTGTGTCCAACCTGGCCTTGAACACTGCCAGGAATAGGGCAGCCACAACTTCTCTGGGCACCCTGTGCCAGCGCCTCAGCACCCTCACAGAGGAGAATTTCTTCTTTATACCTAACCTGAACTTCCCCTGTTTCAGTTTGAATCCATCACCCCTTATCCTATCACTGCAGTCCCTGATGAAGAGTCCCTCTCCAGCATCCTTGTAGCCCCCTTCAGACACTGGAAGCTGCTCTGAGATCTCCACGCAGCTTTTTTCCAGGCTGAGCAGCCCCAATGTTCTCAGCCTGTCTCCATAGGGGAGCTGCTCCATCTCCTGATCATCCTTCTGGCCTCATTTTGTGGCAGGGTTTGAGCAACAGGCTGTGGATGATGGTTTAGGGGGTTAAGTTGAGTCAGAGTTCCTGCCCTTTTGCCATTCATCAGCTGAGAAGCAGCAGCATCTTCTGCAGGGAAGCTTCTCTGTATCCCACACCGTGTGTGCAAGACCTCAGCAGAGCTGTCAGCAGGTAACAGCTTTCCCTTGCTGTTAAGCTGAGCTGGATTTGTGTGGGCATCCCAGGGCTTTACCTCTCTAACAGCCCTGTATCGATGCCTGACAGCACCTTCTTATTTGTATACCCAAGCGAGGAGACAACTTGTGAGACACCCGCACTTAGCCCCTGCCAATGCCAAGAGCTTGAGAAGTCCCTAATGTATTTAGAGAAACACACTGTCTTGCCGTGTCTGCTTTGGAGAAACCATGCTAATCCTTCCTGAAAAGCCCAAAGGGGGATCCAAAGCAGCTTTTCATTAGCCAGACAAGCCCTACAAAAGACATACAACAGGAGGGATGCTGCCCTGCAGGCTGAGTGATGGGAGATGGTGTGCAGAGGGAAGGAGAGAGATGCAGCACTTGTGCTGGGAGTGGGGAGAGGGCTGTGGGTACCAGCATCACTTTGGGAAGGTGCTGGGAGCTTTGCATTGCACTGAGGGGTGGGAAAGCATGGGATTCCTCAGTCAGACTGCGCCGTCTTTAGGGGCTGCAACCCTTGGGAATAGGTACATGCTCTTTTCCCACTGGAGCCTGTCCAGGCTCGTTCCTGGACAGCCTAATGATGGATAGCCCTGGCTGCTGCCTGCAGGCAGGCAGGGCTGCCTGGCGTGTTTCTTTATGCATGTGCAAACAAGCTATTCCTGATGCAGCGCCTTTATGGCAAAATAACTATATCCAATGGATTGGGCTGTGCTGTTTCTTGCTGAGCCAGTACGGGAACTGAGCATAAACAAGTCCAAACTGCGTGGAAAGCACTTATTTAGGCTTCCTGCTGCATTTAGGGAAGGGCTGGGAATTCATTTCTCAATGAGGCTAGCTGGGCTCTTGTTGATAGCGTATATCCTCAGGACATTGCAAGCTGCAAGGTCATTAACAAGGCTGTGCACATGTAAATACTCTGCTGCTTGCTTTTCTTAGGACCTGCTGTGCATCAGACCCCAAGCTGCTGTCTCTGCTTCCCCCTCATCTCTCCAAGCTGATAGAGCCTTGAGCTGCAGGAGGTTCCATCGCAGTCCGCTTGGGATAAGGGCTAATGGGTGATGCTAACAGGTTGTGGTTGGAAAAGGATGTGTTTTCCCAGGCTGGAGTAGCTAAACCCGGCCGGACGTGACTTGCACACAATCCCCCTCTTGCAGTAGCTGGGAAGAGGGGGCTCTGGTGTTATCTTGCAGGCATGGCAGCAAATAATTTCCAGTGGTGGGAAGTGACTTTGCTGGATGGATAAAATCTTGTGAAATGACTCGGGGGGGAAGAACAATTTGTTTCAGTCTCCTTCTGCCGAGATACTGATGTTGGAAACATCCTGACGTGCCAGCCCTGCTCTCTCTGTACCCGTTTAAATGCTGGTTTGGGGCTTTTCTGTTGTTGTTTTGCATGGGTGTGATTGAGGCCTCGGGGACAAGGGTTGCACTAAAGCAGATAAAAGGCTTTTAAATCTCTAGGCTTGCTCTGTGGATGGGTAAGCACCTTCTGAGGTGTTATGTGACTGAAAAGGAGTAAATCCTACCAAGGCTGTGAGAATTGGGTGAAGTTAACCCACTGCTGAAGAGCCGGGTATATATATCTGCATGCATTAACATATGGCTGGATATCTGCTAATATACGTGTATATGGGGAGAGATATTTAGGTGTGACATGGTGCAGAGGGGTCAGGGCTCTCCTGCTGACATTGGAATATGAAGTCAAGAGAGTCTTAATTGAAATGGATTTTCCTTCCCATTCCAGGGCTGTTGGGGTGTTACGAAACATCCAAGGGACGTTTTATGAGGGAAGAGCATCATCTCACACAAATGTGAATGTGTCTGGCCTGTGATTATCCTGATGGAATTGGGGATTCAGCTCTGGCTCTGTGTGGCTCCCCTGCTTTTCTTAAGGTGTTTTTCCCCCACTCTATGGCTTGACAGATTGACACCTGAGTGCCTTTGTTATCAGAAGCTGGAAAAGCTGTGTGTAAGGGAGAGCAAAGAGATTTTCCTGGGATAAGAGAACTCCAGCTTTCCTTCCTTCTTTTTCCATCAGCACTGCCTGTCAGTGGTCCTTGGTCCGAGCAGCAGGAGTGCTGCTGATGCTCTGCGTGTTTTAGATGTGCTGGTAGCCCCAAGCATCAGGGATACTGGTCCAGTGGGTTATCCCTCATGGCTCCCAGTAGCTGATCCTTCAGGAAATGATGCCCAGAGCCTAATATCATTTACCTGGGAAGGATTTTCTCCACACATCTCAGTGATTGACTTCAAAGCAGAAGAGTTCAGATCTTGAATGTGTTTTGATCTCTTCTAATATAACAATGAGCTTCCTTATGGGTCTTCTCCACCTCTTAGTTTCTGTGGAGCGCTGTTTCTGCTCCTCCATCATCCCAGGCTTGTCAGAGACAAGTGGGATAAAGAGCCACAGACCTCTCTTGTTAGAGACATGCTTCTGTGGCTTTCCTGAGGCCTCAGGGATTGCACTACGAGCACTCTCAGAGAAGAAAACACACTTTGTACAACATGTTTAACCTCACTAGGCCTCTGTTTCCCCTTTATAAAGGTGTAATACTAGCAGAGATGCTGTGAGGATCAATTACTGCTTCTGTGTTGAGATCCCTGGATAAAAAGGGTAGAGAATTATCCCGCCAGTCTGCCTCAAATCTTGTTTTCATTAAGATTAACACTCTTCAGTAAACAGACCCGTTAAAGCTGTATTAGGTGTTTAATAAGTAATATGTAGTTGATATCCCTCACAGTGTCTTTCTGTCTTGGGTAAAGCACAGTAACAAGCCTGTTGAAGTGAAGCATCCTGCTCTAATTGCTCTTCTCTCTGTACTGGATTAGTGATACTTGGGGTTATGTGAGGATGATTGGGTGAGCCTCATCACAATTCCTCATCTCAAGGGCGTGGAGGTAACAGGAGACACAGGAACAACAGAACTGCAGAGGTTGGTGAGGCCAAGATAGATAAACCTAACTCTGCCTTGCTATTAGCCTCCGAAATCTGGAGGGAGGCAGCTCGGGGCAAAGAGGGTGATTGGGGAATGGGCAGAGCGTTGTCAAATCCTGCTGCATTTGGCATCTATTGGAAGGAAAATCATCAGGTGCTGTGTTTACCCCTTGCCTGCAGGCAGTATCTGCACATACTTGCCAGGTAGTTATGAAATAAGGCTGCTTTAAATGGGGTGCTCACCAAAAATAGAGAGTCAAGTAGAGCTGCATTCCCGCCCATCGTTGAATTCTAGGAGGGGTGGCAAAGTCCACAAGAGGAAGAATTCCTGGTTTGTTGCATCACCTACTCTTTAGATTTACCTTCTTTGTTGCTGTTCCATGTGCACCCAGACCCTTCCAGGCCAAGACCTCTCGAATCTTCCTCCTCCTCACTTATAGGGACTGTCCTACAGCCTTGACCGTGCAAACAGCTCTTTGTTTCTCTCTGTATCTGGTGTTTTCTTGCACAGACTTGGCTGGCAAAAGCTATGGAGCTGAAGAAAAATGGAGTTTTAAAAGCCAACAGCCAGAACTGGGTCCTCAGCTGGGTCAAGCATAGAGCTGCGCTGATTTACACTTGGCTGAGGTTCTGGCCCATAATCTTTTGTGATCCATCATAAATATTATGTTGATTTAAAATGAAGAGGTCTGCCTCAAACCTGGCTGAGCTTTCAGTATACAGTGCAACCTTTGGGAACCTGCTGCCGTTTTATCCTAGCTGCCTGTGCAGACACAACTCCAGCTTTTGTAATGAGGGGCCCAGAACTAAACACAGGATTTAAGGTGCAGCCTCACCAGCGCCCAGCACAGGTGGAAAACGACTGCCCTGGTCCTGCTGCCACACTGGTGCTGATGCAGGCCAGGATGCTGGTGGCTTCTTGGCTACCTGGGCACAAGCTGCTCGTGTTCAGCTCCATCAATCAGCACCCCCAAGTCCTTTTCCATGAGCAGCTTTCCAGTTACTCTTCCCCAAGCCTGAAGCGTTGCAGGGGTTTGTTGTGGCCCAAGTGGAGGACCCAGCAAGTTTTGGAGAAATGACCTTTATCTGAGAGGATGCCCTCACCCTGTGTGAGTGCAGACCCATCTCTGTCTTGAGTATTGGATGACATTCCCAATCTGTATGCCATAGATTGATGAAGACAGCGGACATGCAGAGAGCATCTCTGCTGCACTTCAAGGCAGGCATGAAATGACTGTAAGGCTTTGGCTGAAGGTTCACTCCCTGGGGAGGTCTGTACTGAGCTATCACTGCCTCAGAGTACTGCTCTCTGCTAAGTCCCAAGGAAATCCCATTGTGCCCACCAGCCTGGAAAGGAGTCTGCAGGATTTCTCCCAGCCTGGAAATAATGGGAGAGTAGCAGCAGTTAAGAGGACAGGCTCAGCCCCTCTCCCGCTGCTCGGCAGAGAAGATCAAGGCAGGTTTGTCACTGTTTGAAGACTGGCCTTTGAGAAAATCGCCAGTGAGGATGTTCTGAAATCACTCCAAACCTTGTAAGTTGTTGCTGCTGTGAATACATATAGGTCGAATGGAGTATTATCTGGAGAGGAGCCCGCAGGGGGTCTTCCCTGCTGCCTGGTGAAGCGAGATAGAGCTGGAGGGAGCTGAGTTCCAGGGTGATGTGCTTGGAGGAGGGGGATAAACTGATGGTATAGATGTGTCTGCGTTTTGTCCCGCTCTGATAGTCTGATATAGAGCCACTGTTTATCTGGGCATCATGTGGCAAAGGCTGTCTAAGAGAGAAGGAGAGATGTAGGAAAGACCTTAGAGCAGCTCCCAGTGCCTAAAGGGGCTCAAGGAAACCTGGAGAGGGACTTTGGACAAGGGCCTGTAAGGACAGGACAAGGGGAATTTCTTTAACCTGCCAGAGGGGAAATTGAGATGAGGTCTTAGGCAGAAGCTCTTCCCTGTGAGGGTGCTGAGGCACTGGCACAGGGTGCCCAGAGAAGCTGTGGCTGCCCCATCCCTGGCAGTGTTCAAGGCCAGGTTGGACACAGGGGCTTGGAGCAAGCTGCTCCAGTGGAAGGTGTCCGTGCCTGTGGCAGGGGTTGGAACTGGATGAGCTTTAAGGTCCCTTCCAACCCAAACCAGTCTGGGATTCTATGATTCTATCTTCATCATGTCAGTGCCCCTTTAGCGAAGGTCTGTGAGTAGGTGTTGGGCTGACAACAGTGTCACAGCCTGACACAGTGTCCCTAGCTGTGCTTCTCTGTGGGATGGAGCATGTGTGTGAAACCCCAGGTTTTTACCTAAACCCCAAGACCCAGCAGGCACAGCTGCCCTCGGGCCACCAAGCCATCTATCTTCCCACCTTCCCCATCACACAAGGAGCCAGCAAGAAGCTGTGTGGGCAGTGTGTCAACCTGCAGCCCCTGTTGTTTGCAGCCTCCAGGCACTCGGATGGAGCTGCCCAGAGCTCCTCAGGTTGAGCAGACACGTTTTTAAGTCTGCTGCTATGGTGTCAGGGCAGATTGATCTTTCAGTGCCCCAGCAAAGTCTTGCCAGCCCCTGGACAGCAGTAAATCCTGCAGTGTGGGACCTGGCACTGCTCTTTGCCAGGTTCTAGCTGCTCTGAAGCATGGCACTGCATCTCAAGGGCAGCTTTATCTGAGCTCCCTTTGATGCTTACCAAGCTGTACCAGGTTAAGCCATCTGAGTGCCTGTGTTAAGTTCTGGCCCTGGGCTTTGGCAGAGGGGCATGCTTGCGGAGAGCACTCAGTGTCCATCACTTGCTCATGCATCAGTGCTTGGGCTGTCTCCACCTCTGACCCCATTGAAACCCCCATTAAGGAGTTCACCCCTCAAGAAGCCAAGCTCAGGAGATGGCTCCAGCAATATGCAGGGCTAAATTGAACATGTGAGGTTGCTTCTTGCAGGCCCTGGCTGGTTTGGGGACAGCGAGGATGCAATTTGCTCCCAGCATTCTTTCCAAGCAAGGTTGAGCTCTTGGAGGCTGCTAGGGTCAATGTGGATAGGACTTTTATACCCTCTTGTCTTGAGATACCTGTTAAAGCATGCAGCTCTTGGTCAGACTCTCATTACTGGGACATTCAGCTAACATGGGTTTCATTTCTTTTCCTTGCTCCATGTTCATTTAGTTCAGCAGTTTCTTTCCCTCTGAAAACTCAGATGCAGCATCTGGGTTTTCAGGGAGGTCCCTCTAGGTTTTATGGCTGCAACAGGTATTTGGTTTTCCAGCTGTGATTAAAACCAAATCCCCATTTGAAAGGACAGGTTTTCTTTGTACAGTGGTGCTGGGTGCTCCCAGGAAGAGCAATACATGAGACAAGGTTGGAAAGGTACTAGGAAAAGTTTCTTCTATTAATGATGTCCATATCCCAAGGAAGTTGGTGGAACAGTGACAGTCCTGGGGATGGTGGATGGATGTAGCCACTGTAACCATGGTCTGAGGTACCTGCTTGACCATCCTTCCCATGTGGATCGTGTGGCTTGTCTGGTGCAGGGCTGTGGAGGAGGACGGGAGGCAGAGGTGCTGCAGGGAGGGACAGCAGCCGCTGATGGAAGGGAAAATGCTGCCATAAATTAATCAAACGAGGCATCTCACAAGATTGAATTAGCTCCTGATTTATGACTGCAGTGCTGCTGCTTCTGCAGTTCCTCTGCTCCTCGCTCATCCCTCACCCCCTGATTTATGGGGAAGCTCCTGCTGAGAAAGGGGCTCATATGGGAAGAGCGGATGGCTAACCAGCCATCACATCGTGTTGTTCCTTACGACTTTGCCTATTTGAGTGCTGCAAGAGCTTGATTTCTGGGTGTATTGTACAGCTCTACAACACGAGTTGCCTTTAGTCCTGCCTCTTGTTCATCCCCTGCCTCAATGCCACCAAGATAGCCCCAACTAGCATCTTCCTGCAACCAGCTTCCCCTTGGCCTGCTGCAGAATGGTTTTTCCAACCCCTTCAGATTGGAGTTCTCTTCCAAGAGATATTTCTCCTCTGTGGGACCCAAATCCCTTCTGAGAGCCTCTGTATCTTCCTTATTGTGCCTGTAGAGGAGAGTATGATTTGTTTGGATGTGCCCAATGCGTTCACACACTGTTTGAGGCAGCAGCAAGTTGTCAGAGCATGAAGCGGGCTGAGCAGGAGTGGTTCAGCCCGCTTCATGTGGGAAATAGGAATGTGTAGTTTGGGATGAGTTAGAAGAGGAGAAATGCAGAGCATCCATGGAGAGGACAGGGATTTGGAGAGAAATGAGGTGCTTCCTACCTGCGGGCTGTCTTGTTCGCATACTGCCTGTGTAGGATTCATTCAGCTGCCTTCATTCCACATAGGAAAAGTATTTCCCAAAGCAGCAGCCCTTTCCCTGGCAGTGTCTCTCTGTGGGGTGGGGAGAAGAAGGGCAGTAGCCCACAGCCTTGTTTGCAGCGATGTTCCCTGGGTACCCAGCATTAGAGATGAGGAATAGAAGCAGCTCTTCTGTCTTCCTGCAGTCTATTGATTTTTTGCTCCCTGCTCCGGCCTTTTGCTTGTCCTGGCGCAGTGGAATGAAATATAAGGTTTGAAAAACTAAAAATACAAAACGTGACAGCTTCATTGCTCCGAGTGATGGGATTTCAACGGGAAGCGTGACCTGAAAAACTGGAGATGATGCCGTCCTGGCCTGTCTCTGCTCGCCTGGAGAGGGAGGGAGAGGTGAAAGGAAGGGGGCTCAGGGCTGGGATGTGGAACTGTGACACAGCCGTGCTTGGGAGCAACCCTGCTCCTTCCAATAGAGCCAGCTCTGGGTTGCTTTGGAGGTTTGGAAATGGAAGGGATGTCTGTAGTCATAGAATCAGACTGGTTTGGGTCACGGTAAAGAGCTTCTTCCTTATATCCAATGTGAACTTGCCCTGTTTCGGTTTGAACCCATCACCCCTTGTCCTATTGCTGCAGTCCCTGATGGAGAGCCCCTCTCCAGCATCCTTGTAGCCCCCTGCAGACACTGGGAGCTGCTCTGAGGTCTCCACGCAGCTTCTCTTCTCCAAGCTGAACAACCCCAGTGTTCTCAGCCTGTCTTTGTACAGGTTTGAAGCCTCAGGATATGGGATGTACTCCTGTCCTGGCCACACATCTGCATGTGATCCATCAATTTGCCATGCCCCTGTGTCCCCATCTGGGAAGTGAAGGTGGGTCTGGGACCTGTAGGTGACGGAGCAGGGATAACCCTGATGCGCTGTTGCTGTATCTGCTGTACACTGCTGTACCTGGTACTGTGATTTTGAAGCTATTTGCAGGCTTCAGAGAGGTTAATTAGCAACTGCTGCAGCTCTCTGCAACGCGGCAGCCTGGCTTTGGTCAGAGAGTGCCCAGCAGGGTTGAAATTACTTGTCATTTGCCTTGTTTTCCTTGGCCATTTGAATGGTTGAGTCTCTCCTAATTGGCGTCGTAACCACTGGGGTGATACACACAGAGGTTCTGGATTGAATTCCTTATTTTTGGAGGGGGGAAGCCGGGTAGATGTTGCAGAAATGAAGCAATGGGGTTTAATTCCTCTGTGTCATTTGAGAGGCGATGCAGAAACCAGAAATCCTTCGAGTTTTACATGTTAGGCTGGACTCATGGTGGGATTTGGATGGTGCGGGTAGAGTTTGGGTGGGTTCTTCATTTTTTTATCCTCCCTGGTGCTGTGGGAAGGCTGGAGCCGTGCTGGTTACAGGTACCAGCAGAGATGGGCTATTTTGGATGGTGTTTCAGGGTGGGAGATGGGTTGATTCATGTGTTCCTAGCGAGGAATTACACAGAAACCCTAAAGCAAGCATAAAACCTGCATCACAAGCACTGTAAGGATGTAATGGGTGTCTACCAACCTCCTAACTCCGCTTATTGCTGTCAGGCTCCCAAACCCAAGGGGTTTAGGATCCACGTGAGCCCTTGGGAGTTTCTGTACCCCCCTGCAGAGCCGAGCTGAGCTTGTTCTGATGCAATCTGATGGCGATGAATGGGACATGACACCTGCGTCTGTGATTTAACTCGAGTCATCCCATGCCACGCTGTAAATCAATAAACAAAACATAGCCGTTGACAGCATTTACAGTTTCCCCTATTAGTGCCAAGCAGCCCATTTTCCGTGCATGAAAGAGGCATTTACACCCCATTTAGCTGTGCTTTGAGGCGGGATCCTGTTCCCAGGAAGAGCGGAGGCTTTGACAGGTGACATTAGGAGAAGGGGAGATGTACAGCACTCATTTGCAAGAGACCTGAGCCAGGGGTTGGGAAACATCTTGTCCATCACCCTAACAGCTAATGTGCAGGAAATAGAGGGTGGGCAGGAAGGGATGCAGCTACACTGGTATTTCCCTATGGATCACATTCCTAGGACAGAGGGAAATATGTTTCCCCTTCTATCCAGGCTGGGGAAAGGTGTTGAGCTGAGTGATGGGGATGGAAAGGACGAGGGAGAAGCAGGGACGTGCACCGAGAGACATCTTGGAACACCTCAACTGTCCAACCTGATTTTGTTTAATGGGCTTTGCAAGCTGGTGATTAATCCGGTGATGAGAGCAAATGGTACAGCAAGGGCTGGCAATGAGAAATAGAACCTCCAGTAGATGCAAACCCTCTTTTTCTTCTCCTTGACGAGAAGTTGTCGTGTTGACATCTCTCCCCTTTATGAAAGGCGGCAGGATGGGGAGGGAGATGCATGGGAAAGGAAAAGCAGGTCCCTGTGATAGGAAAACCATCTCAGCAGGGCTCAGAACACTTCCCAGCTCCTCAGTGTGGCAGGGAGCAGCTCCTCCACCCTGAATGCAGGCAATGAGCATCAATTGGTGCAAGTACTGTCGGGGAGGAGGCATAGACAAGGATCAGATCAGCTGCTCAGAACTGAAAATGGAGAGTTTTGTCTTATTTCCTGGAATTCCACCAAATTCCTGAATTATTCTTCCAAGAAAGGCCTCACTTTCTCTCTGCCTGCCTTTATTGCTTGATTTTGTTGGTGGTTTGCCGCTGCACTTGGTTGAAAAGGGCACTTTGTGACCAAGAGGGAGAGCCATGGTTAGGAAACAGCAAATGGGAGCAGGGAGTTTGCAAAATGTGATGCTCGAACGTCATTTTGGCAGGGGAGGGACATAAATCCAGGCATGTTTCTCACATCCCCCATCACATTTTGCTGCAGACTTCCACCAAAACAAGTCCCCTAAGCCACAAGCACAGCTTGGCGAGAGACAGAGCTGGTGTTGATGCTGGAGGAACGGTATTCCCATATGCTTTGCTTAGTCCAGATCTGCTTCCAGTAAATACCCTCAGCAGCCAGTACTGAAGTTCGACTGTCTGCCAGTCATCCTCAGCTAAGTCTTGCATTTATTTATCCATTGCAATTCCCCTGGTGAATATCTGATGCTGTTCTTTCCCCACCTCCTTGAGCTTTTAGTGTAATCCTCATGGGACCAGTGAGGAAGCTCCAGTCCTCTGATGCTAAGGGATGCAGGGATGGGGATGGTGTTTCCACGCTTACTCAATACCAGACCCAAATGTGCAGGCTGGAGCAAGCTGTCAAATGGGAAACAGCACTGGAGCTCACGCAAGAAGTGGGAAAGAGAATGCTTAAGTGCAATTTCTCTTTATGAAGGTCAATGGGTTATTATATTATGGGTTATTTCTTATATGAAAGATCAGTTTGGATGCTTGCTTTCAAATGAGAACCTAGTTGTGAAAGGTTTTGGAGTCATGGAATGGTTTGGGTTGGAAAGAATCTTAAAGCTCATCCAGTTCCAACCCCTGCCACAGGCAGGGACACCTTCCACTGGAGCAGGTTGCCCCAAGCCCCTGTGTACAACCTGGCCTTGAGCACTGCCAGGGATGGGGCAGCCCCAGCTTCTCTGGGCACCCTGTGCCAGCGCCTCAGCACCCTCACAGGGAAGAACTTCTGCCTAAGAGCTCATCTCAGTCTCCCGTCTGGCAGGTTAAAGCCATTCCCCTTGGCCTGTACCTACAGGCATTTGTTCTAAGCCCCTCTCCAGGTTTCCTGTAGCCCTTTAGGCACTGGAGCTGCTCTAAGGTCTCCCCTTCAGGAGCCTTCTCTTCTCCAGGCTGCCCCAGCCCAGCTCTCTCAGCCTGGCTCCAGAGCAGAGCTGCTCCAGCCCTCGCAGCATCTCCATGGCCTCCTCTGGACTCGCTCCACATCCTTATCCTCTTATGTACTTCTCAGTTTCAACCCCAAAAAGCTTAATATCGGCAAGGCAACATCCACAAACTCATTGAAGTTCCTGGAAGGCGCTCTCCCACCCTCTGACACCCAGCACCCTCATTAGCGTTGCCTGATTTCACTTTGCCACCTTGGCGAAGATGTCCCGTGTGCCCTCCTCTGCCCTTCTACGGGTTGCTGAGCACCATGCTTTAACCTTAACGGAGATGCACCCATCTTTCTGCATCTTTCCCGTCTTTCCTTGGCTGTCTGTCACCTTTTGCTGCCAAATTTCCTGGACTGTGAAATGAAGGCTTTTATTATCCTCCAAGGGGGGGGGTTGGGAGACAGAAATTAAATTAGTGAAATTAAAAACCTGATGATGATGACGATGACTGTAATCCAACTCGCACCCTTTTCATTACGCCTCACGGAGCGAGACAGCAGGCGCTGAGCTGGGGCCTCTTGCTTGGATTGCTGTAAAGAACCCAACTTTTGCTTTCAAATTAACCTGTCAAATCCTATGTTTCTAAAGGAATTGAAGGCAGGAGAATGAGGGTCCCGGATATTCCCACGCATCAATTAAAAGGGGGAAAATTAATTACAATTTACTGGCATTACCACATTAGAGCTCTCCTGATAAAGAGCGCAGTGCTCTGTGCTCTGGGAGAAGTTAAAAGAGGGGGTGTGGAGGGGTGGAGGAAGGGCCTGGTGCTGGCAACCCCTCCAGAGCACTGCTCGGGGTTGGTGGTTCCTCGGAAGAGCTGTTCTGGGGCATGAGGATGCTCTTAAAATCATTCTTTAGACCTTGGCAGAGCCCATGGCTTGGGGCAGGGAAAAGCTGGTTCTTCTTGTTGGCTGTTTCTTGGGGGAGGTTTAACATTCCTGGCATCAACCATGAGCAAAGACGAAGTTCATTGGCTTGGAAAGCCCACATTTCGAGGTCGCATCTCAAGCAGCGATGTGAAATACTATGATGCTGAATCCACACTGTGAATGGAGCTGCGTGTTGCTGGAGATCACCCTGAGACTCAGAGTTAGCATCCCTGGGAGTTAAGGGCTGTCTTATGTCCATATATGAGACTGCCCTATGTGACAGTGCCTATTTCCAGGCACCTGGGACATGGATGTATAATATTTGCCCTGGGGAGGTGAGATGAGGTGCCTGGAGCAATGAGCCAGCTCCTGGGACTGGTCCCAGACAGCTCATTTTTCCTCCCCTTGCAGAACAAGGGCTGCTGTATGACTGGAGTGTGCCATCTCTTATCAGGGACACTGCAGATGTGGCACAAGGTGCCAGGGATGCTGTGGGATAGGAGGGAGAGCCCAGAACTGCCTGGGCAAGATCCAGCCTCTGAGCTGCTGCTGTGATTGGAGCCGCACAGGATGGGAAGGTGGGAGCTGCTGGGATGGATACACTGGGAAAGAGATTGGTTTTCCCATGCGATCCAGCTATGGCATCTTCTGCTTCCCCAGTAAGAGACTAAATCCTGCTCCCTGAAGGACAGCCTTGCCCTAGAGTGAGCAAGGCACCCAGTGAACCTTCATCCATAGGGTATAGCCACAGAAAAGGCCTGTTTAAACCCAATGCCTTTCCTCCCCTATTCCTAATCCCTAATTTGCCTGTTTCTACATGGGTCACACATGATCTATTCCAGTTCCTGCAGGAGGTTGCCAAATGCTTCCATCCCTTGGTGTCCTTGCCCTAATATGAGCTGCAGTCCTATGGGTGTATCTCTTTCCAGTGTGTCCCCCCCAGTGTATGTTGTGATGGGTGCCTGGGGTGGAGGGTGCTGTGCCCTCTCCTGTGAGCTGTCTTGGCCAAACTGGGTGCTTGGGGCTTGCATCCTCTATGCACATCCCCCTTTAGTGCAAGTGAAACCAGCTGCGAGGCTGCGTGAGCAGTGAGCAGAGCTCTTCCTCCAAGCTGATTTGCACCAGTGAAGGATCTGGCCCTCCAGGATAGCCAAGGGTGGGAGAAGCACTGGGGTGAGAGACCCCGAAAGCACAAACATCCCTCTGACAAGCTGTTTGAAGCCGAGCTGATCAGAGCAGGTGACAGCCCTGCCGCATCTGGGAACGGTCTCGCTGTCCTCCTCGCTGACAGGAGGACTTTGATTCCTTTAATATATGATGTGTTCTGTCTTCTGCAATATTTGTTTTCGCCATCGTGGGGTTTATTTTATTTCATTTTTAGGGGTTTTTTTTCTCCTAACCTCTGCTGCTCCTCAGCAGCAGCTGCCTATTTGCAGTGTGGATGGGAGCTCTCTGGAGATGCCAAGGGATGGGGAAGCAGGAGGATAGCAAAGGTGACACTTGGCTACCTAAGAACTCTGCCTGACCTATGAGGTTTCTGCTGCTTCTCCACATCCTACTCCATCCGCCTGGTGCTGGAATTAGGTGGTTGCATCCTTCCCATGTGGAGGAGGAGGGCAGGGGACCACATGTGCCCAAGTGAGCCCTATCTCCCTGTGTCCGTGGAGCTCCCACCCCTGGGAAACTCAGGGGCCAAGCAGGCTCCGGTGCTGGGAAATGGTCCACAAGTCCCCTTGGATCTGTCCTCAGTAGTTCATGGGTGATTTGCTGTTTTATGAGGAGCTTCTGGCTGGGTGACAGCGCATGATGTGACATTGACTGGTGAGGCTGCACCTCAAATCCTGTGGTCAGTTTTGGGCCACTCACTACAAGAGAGACATTGAGGCGCTGGCGTGGGGACAGAGAAGGGCAATGGAGCTGGTGCTGGGCTTGGAGCACAGTGTGATGGGGATGGGCTGAGGGACCTGGGGGAGTCAGTCTGGAGAAGAGAAGGCTCAGGGGGGACCTGATCGCTCCCTACAACTGCCTGAGAGGAGGATGGAGCCAGGAGGGGCTGAGCTCTGCTCCCAAGGAGCAAAGGATGGGACAAGAGGAAACGGCCTCAAGCTGCACCAGAGGAGGTTTAGATGGAGCTGAGGAGCAATTCCTTTGCCAGAGGGTGCTCAGGCATTGGAACAGGTACCCAGGGCAGTGCTGCAGTCACTGTCCCTGCAAGTGTTCACACACCGCGTAGCCGAGGCCCTCAGTGCCATGGGTTAGTGGTGGCCTTGGCAGTGCTGGGGAAGGGTTGGACTGGATGAGCTTAAAGGTCTTTTCCAACCTGGTTGATTCCATGATTGTGAAGCCTTCGGTGGCTCCTGGGATTTTTGGATTCTACCTCTTGGAGACTGACGCTTGCAAAACCTTTTGTGTGTTGGGATGCTGATAAGGCTTTCCCTCCTCCTCCTCCTGTGCTTGGTCCCCTCCTGTGTCACTCAGCATGAAGGATGGGAAGTAACTTCCTGGGTTACTTGGTCCACTGTATTTCAGAGCCCTTTTTCCCAGCCCAGCCCCTACTCCTGCAGGATAAGAAGCTGCCAGCAGCTCCACCGGAGCGTTTCCAGCAGCTGGGTGCCCTTGGGCTCAGCACAGCAGCTGTACCTATGCAGAATTGCCACCTGCAGGATGCTGTGCTCCACACCCAGCCCCTGCCATACCCATGGTTGCTGTGGATGGGCAAAGCTCCTGCCTGGAGAGCCAGATTGCCTGCAGTTCCCTCTCCTGGCACATCCCTGTGGATGCAAATGTTCATGCAGGTTGGAATGTGGAGCTGAGGCTCTGCGAGAGCAGGGAGCAGGGGATGCATGTGCTGAGCGTAGGGAAGATTTGGGGAATCTGTGTGTGAAGCAAGCATCTCATGCAGGGTCTGGAGAGCCTCTGCAGGCAGCAGGACAGGGTGGCCAGGGCTGTGCTTTCCCAATGGGCTCCTGGAGCAGGATCAAGCTGGGGAGTGCGTTCCCCTTCAAAGTGTGCTGCCCGTATTCCTGGTGGGAAGGCAGGTGCAAGACCCCGGAGGGGATGAGGGAACGCTCAGCGCTGGCAGGGTGAGCTCCCTCCCATACAAAGGCTGACATAAATTCAAGTGGGTGCTGCAATTACCACGGGCTCTGACATCTGAAATGAGCAGAGCCACCCTTGCTGTAACTCATTGCCACTCTGATTACAAGGCAGAGCAGGGAGAAGTCAAATCAGCCAACAAAGCAAGAAGAGAAAGGGAAAAAGTCGTGCCTTGCTCTGGAGGTCGGGTTGTCTGCTGGGGCAGGACGGGAAGCAGCTCTGATGCCCTTGCCTAGCTCAAGTGATGTTGTCCGGGCTCAGGTTTGAAGGTCTTTCATGTTGGGCATGGTGGGATGGAGAGGTTCTTCCCAGGGGGATTTGGAGGGGCTGGTGCGAGACAGGAGAGAGCAGAACAAATGAAGGACGAGCACTTGAGGGCATTTGCTTGAGCAAATCAATTCTAAGGGTGCTGAGGCGCTGGCGCAGGGTGCCCAGAGAAGCTGTGGTTGCCCCATCCCTGGCAGTGTTCAAGGCCAGGTTGGATGGGGCTTGGAGCTGTAGTGGAAGGTGTCCCTGCCCATGGCAGGGGCTTGGAACTGGGTGAGCTTTAAGGTCCCTTCATCCCAAACCATTCCATGATTCTAAGCTCTTTCTGGAGAAGTGGGGCTGACAGGAGAGTTGGAGGAGATGGCGATTGCTGCTTTCAGGTCAGTGATACAAATCATGCTCTCTGGTTGCTTACTGAAAGCCAAGCATGATGTGCCTGACAGCAAAGCTGTGCTTTGAGCCTCTTAAAGCTCAAGAGCATGAATTTCCTCAATCCCTACTCCCAAGCGCCTGGCTGAAGGATGCTGAACAACCAAACTCCAGCTCCTCCTCAACGTCAGTGCTGCTAAAACTCTCTTCCTGCATTTCCTGAGGGATTTTCCTCCTTCCCCACAGTCTGGGAGGAGAAGGGAGGAGGAAGGCACTGCTGCACCGCAGGCTCCTTCACAACCAGTCTGCCTCCTGCATCCCATGCACATGGGCAGGGAGCAGCAGAGAGCCCTGGGTAGCTGTCACTCCTCTTCTGCTCTTCTCTCCTTTCTCCTTTCCCCTTTCCTTTCCCTCCTCCTTTTCCTCCTCACAAGGTGCATTTCTACATCTGTTGGACTCGGCAATGTGCCAGCTTGGTTAATTACAGTCTGCTTACCTGAATTCCCATGGGCAATTCCAGCTGGAAAATGGTACCCATTGCTGCCTGGCCTTAAAGAAACAACAAGCAGCAGGACCCTGCTGCTTCGGGGTGTAAATGTGGGTTTCCTGATGCTCTGAGCACCCCCAGGGCAGCACGCAGGTGGTTGTGGTAGTTTCCCTCAAGGCTTCAGACCTGGTCTGCTGCCTGTTTGTTCATCTTGTGGCTCTGGGATGGATCCAGCATCCATCTGTCCAGGCGAGCAGCCATCAGGATGGTTGCAAATGTACCTGGGAGCAGAGCTGGAAGCCACGGGCATTGTAGGAGGCGAATGAATGCACTTTGTGAGCTCTCTAATGGTTAAGTGGACAAGATAATGTGATACTTATTTTTCCTTATTGGCCCAACAGCTCAGTTATTAATGCAGGCACTTGCGAGTAGTGCCTCTGATTTGCATGGATACAATAGAACAAGTTTGCCATTATTTGGCTCTATCAAGGGCTGTGGAAGGGAACTCGGGGCTGATGTTGTGCACTATTTAGTGTTCTTCATTACTAGGCGCCTTGTCCTGCTTCAGCTCACCAGCAGAAGAGAAACGTTTCCCATGTGTCTTGCTGCATGATGAAGTTATCAACATCAACAATTGCTTTGCTTCGGTTTTGGGCCCTGGTTCAGGCTTTGTTGAAGGCAACATGCGCAATTTGTGTTCACCAAAGCACTCACCTACTGCACACAAAGTGAGATCTCTTATCTGGAGCTTAGGTGTCAGCGTTGCAGGTCCTCTCCACATCACCCCATCCTTATCATCCCTGGCCCCTTTCAGGCCAGCAGAGGGCTAAAGAAAGAGGAAGGGGGTGTCCTGAACCCCCCATATCTCTCATTCATCCCATGCTTGGTGATCTCCATGGAATTCCATCCATGGAATCCCATCCTGGTAGTTGCTCATGCGCCAAAGCAGCTTTTGTTTGCTCTGACTCCTTTTTGCACTCAGGAAGCCAATGTAATCTCTTTCCTTATTGGCACCGTGGATCTTTATTGAGGATACAGTCCAGGGGTGATGCTGGGAGCCAGGCCTTCAGTTTACTGCAGCCCCTTTATTATATCACATTGCAATTCCTGCCTGCTCACGAGCTGGCTGAGAGCAATGTCTGTGGTAGGACCGCAGCAGGAATCCTCAGTAATTCACATGGATTGGGAATGGGGTTTTCCTTGCCCTGGCAAAACTGGGAGAAGTGAGACTTTAGAGGTGAAGCAGGGCTTTTCCTAGGGAAACTACTTCCAGGCAGGGTTTTAAAGGGAAGCTGTACTTGTAGGCTTTCTCCCGTGTCACCAAACTTGTCCATGAGATGCTTTGAGCCAAGCGCTTTAAGCTCATCAAATCCAACCTTACCCCAGCACTGCCAAGGCTCCCGTTAAACCCATGGCACTGAGGGCCTCATGTGCACACTTCCAGGGTTGGTGGAGGCTCAGGGTGGTGGAGGGAGGCTCTTGGAGCAGGCAAGCCCTTTGGCATATGGAGTCGTTGTGGTTGGGTGCTTTGTTTTAAGGAGTTATCAAAGAACTCATCCATCTGTCCCCCCCACCACCACTGCCCTTGCAGTAGGAGCCCAGCAGATGGTTTGCAAACACAACAGCTTTGGCTGACAAAGGGAAGGAGACCTGTCCAAAGAGGCTGGAGCTCATTTCCCAGCACCACAGGCATGGAGTCATTGCAGGAGCATCTTCCCTGTGATGAGAAGCTGCGTGGAGACCTCAGAGCAGCTTCCAGTATCCAAAAGGGGCTACGGGGATGCTGGAGAGGGACTCTTCATCAGGGACTGGAGCGGTAGGACAAGGGGTGATGGGTTCAAACTGAAATAGGGGAAGTTCAGGTTAGATATAAAGAAGTTCTTTACTGTGAGGATGCTGAAGCTCTGGCACAGGGTGCCCATGGAAGCTGTGGCTGCCCCATCCCTGGCAGTGTTCAAGGCCAGGTTGGATGGGGCTTGGAGCAAGCTGCTCCAGTGGAAGGTGTCTGTGCCCCTGGAACTGGATGAGCTTTAAGGTCCTTTCCAACCCAAACCAGTCCATGATTCTACGTGCTGGTGCATGTTTGTGCTCATACAAACCTCCTCACAAGTGCACTCTGAGGGCCTTGGTGGCAAATACTGCTCCAGAGAGCTGGCTTTGCTTCCCTCGGTGTGCTGCTCCACATGGGCTCATCCCTCCTGGGGCCTGTGAACGTGGGATTGCTTTGTGAAGGCTGGTGCTGAGCAGTTTAGGGAAGGGCTGATCTGCTGCTTGCATGCCCTGCAAATCCTTCATGCAGCGGCTGACCCTGAGATGTGACAAGCTCACAGCTCTTGCCAATAAAAGCAGTGACTTGGTTTGAATAATAGCTGACAATTACGTGCTGAGCCCCAGCATTATGCAATATTTATGCATGTGTCTGGACTGCAAAGCAGTGATTAGCTAAAAGGAGTAATTGTTTTCAGTCTTCCACTGAATTTCTCTCTTCCCTTGGCCTCAGAGAGCCACACTGTTAATCAGTGCCACTTGTTGAACTCCTGCGCTAAGACCAGAGCCACCATTAGCACCACAGAGCTCCGTGGAGTGTCTTAGAATCATAGAATCACAGAGTAGTTTGGGTTGGAAGGGACCTTCAAAGCTCATCTAGTTCCCCTGAAATGGGCTTCAACTACATCAGGTTGCCAAGAACCACATCCAGCCTGGCCTTGATGCTGTGGCACAGTGCTTTGTGTGGGGCTGGATCGGAGCTGGTAGCACAAAGGTTGGTTTTATCGCCTAATGTGGTCTCATTGCTCCTGCTTGGGAAGCGAGGGGAAGCAAAGAGCGAAATGAAGGGACACCCACCCCCTGCTAGATGAACTTGGGTGGGAAAACAGGCATGGATGTGATGAAGGGCAAAGGCATGTCATCCGGCCCGTTGTTCTGGGGCAGTGGCCAAGCTCTCCTGCCTTTTCCCCCTTCCTTTCATTGAACAGCTCAATCACGAAGGGCCTGGAGCGCAAGTGTGATGAGGAATGGCAGAGGGACCTGGGGGGGGATGTTAGGTGTTACAGGTCTTTTCCAACCTGGTTGATTCTATGGTGCTGCCATGCCCTTGCAGCGGAGCAGTGATTGAGAACCCTTCCTCATCCTCTCCACCGCAGCAGCTGCCTTGCGCCTGCATTTGATTTTGCTTTATTCCCCCCTTTCCTCCTCTTCTTTTTCCAAGTGTTTTTTCCTGTCAGCCTGGGCTAGGAGGGACTCCGAAAGCCAAATGTGGGCTGTCAGAGAGGTGGGAAGGAGAGGGCAATGAGAGGAGGTGCTGTGCGGCACATGGAGCCACACTGCTCTGCGGCCACAGGGGTGATGCTCATTTCTGCAGCACAGCAAGAGAGCAGCAAAGTCTCTTATTTTGGGGGAGGAAGCAAGCTTTGATGTTCATTTGGAGCTCTGCAGAGGTGGCGGTGGGGCAGAGTGGAGCCTGCACTCCATCAGCATCAGCACAGGAGATAGATCCCAGTGTAATCCTGCAGGGATGCTTGGATTTGAGGTGGAGGAAGGCTCAGGGGAGGAGGAATTGGCACTTAGGTGGCAGCTCTGAGGCAGCAATGTGCCTGGTCAGCAAAAGTGGTGGTGGAGCTGGGTTACCGCAGCCACAGTTTGTTAACATAAGCTAAGGCTGCTGCCTTGGATGCAGAGAGATAGGGAGGAGAAAAATGGGAAGCGTGTGCAGGAATAAGGCCCTGGATAATGAACCTGGCAATTGAGAATGCAAAGCAAAGCAAAACCAAACAGGAAGGAATGCTTTTTGTTGTGGGCTCTGTTTATTCCAGCTTCTTGCTGGTGTTCAGTGTGCTGGGATTGCTGCTGGGGTCCCCCCTCTGCCCTCAGAGTTGTGGGAAGAGGGAAATATCCCATTTGGAGTGGTGAAATGGCTTTGGGCTCCTGCAGCAAAGAGCAAAGCAAAGTGTGTCCCTCTTCCTAAGAAATTCGGGGTGAAGAGGGTCCTTGCACATCCTGGGATGGGATGGGTGGATGCAGCATGGGATGCAAGAGGGCAAATGGTCTCCAGCCTCTCTTGTTTTCAGTAAGAAAAGCAAGTTTAGAGCATGTGGTACCAAGCTGAAAGGCAACATCAGTTAGATGAAGTGTTCCTGCTCGCCTCAATGGTCCTGGCTTCTCACAGGTCCCTCAGCCATGGACATCTGGTTTTATGGTGATCATGGAAGAATCCAATCTGGCCAGTTCAGAGCCACGCAAGGCTGGTCGGGGAGGAGAGCACGTTTTATTGATGATGGGCTGGGATCCTGCAGGTCGTGTGAGAGGAATCTTGTTAATGGGTCCTTTGGGCCACTGCCTCCTGACTCTGTCCTATGTCCTTATTCACTCGCCTCAGCTAGTCTGGCTTCTGGTTTTATCACTCCTGCTCTTTCCTAGTGTTGTGAGGGCTTTGGAAATGGACCCAGGCACCTCCCCAGCCTTTCCCTTTGCAGAGTGATAGAACCAACCAGGTTGGAAAAGACCTGAAAGATCATCAATTCCAACCGCTCCCACCACTGCCGAGGCCACCACATGGCACTGAGGGCCTCGTCTACATGGTGTGTGATCACTCGCAGGGACCGTGAATCCAGCATTGCCCTGGGCAGCCTGTTCCAATGCCTGCACACCCTTTGGGGAAGGAATTACTCCTGATATCCAGTCTGAACCTCTCCTGGTGCAGCTTGAGGCCTCTTCCTCTTGTCTTTTCCCTTGTTCCTCGGGAGCAGAGCCCAGCCCCCTCCTGGCTCCATCCTCCTGTCAGGCAGTTGTAGGGAGTGAGCTGCCCCATCTCTAACAGTGCGTCCTTTGGTGTCAGGGACCACTGCAAAAGGTGTCTCAGGCTTCATGATGCACCTCTTGTCAGTCCAGAGAGATGGCCTGACCTCCAAGGTGACCAGAGAGTCGTTGGGCTGCTCTTCCATGCAGCAGAGTGAGACCTTGAAGAAAGCATCCCATTGCCTGGTGCTTGGTGGGGAAACGGTGATTGTCAGTGGTGGCTGTGCTGTGCATCCCCAGTTGTGCATCCTTGTCATGGCAACCTGGTCTAGTTGAAGATGTCCCTGCTCACGGCAGGCAGGTTGGAACTAGATGAGCTTTGAAGGCCCCTTCCAACCCCACCCATTCTGTGATTCAATGACTAGTGATTCTCCCTTGAGCCAATCTGATTGGCATCGCGGGGTTTTCAAAGCAGGCTGCAGCATTGCAGTGTGGTTTTGATAATGAATTGCTGGTTGGAAACGTCTGACAAACAAACAGCCACCAGGAATCAACCCCCCTCACGTGGACATTAACATTTCATGTCGCCTTTCTTGTTTGCTTGCTTTTAAATCACCAAACACTCTGATACATTTTTAATCGACAGCGCTATTGGCTCTTTCCATCACTAGTCAAATAACTTTCTCGATGACAGAGAAGTTCAATACAGCAATGTAATGGGATCCTTTAGGAGGTGGGTGATGGCTTTTTGACAACCGTTTTCATTTCTACAAAGGCCCTTTTTGTCAGGGAGAAATAGATTTTAAAACATGCTTATTTGGAGAAGCAAACCAACGTTCCGCGCTCTCAGGATGCTCTTTGATGGCTCTTGGCATCTCGGTGCGGTGCGTGATGGGATGGCAATGCCGGCGTCTATTTAGCTTTTATTAGCAGTTAGCTTCTATTTAGTGTTGATCTCTTGGGTCCTCAGCCCCTCGAGGGGCTGTTTCTTTGCAATCGCATCCCAAGCCTTGTAAGGTGCTCACAGATGAAAATCCTCCCACCAGGCTAAACCCAGCAACTTGCGCATGACTTTCTTATCTTGAAAGCTTAACTAAGGTTGTTTCCCCCCTCCTCTCTTTTCAAGGCAGGAGATGAAAGGCGTGTTTGTGGGTAGCCGTGTGTGCGTGCAAGCGCAGTGAATAGTGGGTGGGGAATATTAATACAGGGTAAACCCATCCCTGGCGTGAAGCACAGGCAAGACATATGTTGCTCCAACTTTCCTAAGGGGGTTCTGGCCAAGGTAGATACCAAGTGTTCCCTGGAGGGAAGAAGTGGGGAATGACAGCTCTTTTCTTTCCAAGGCTGATGTAATTAAAGAGTTAGAATGTCCTTTCACTTCCCTGCCCTTGGCACTGTTGTGCACTGGTGTATTTATTTATTATGATGTTTTTAGCACTGATGAGTACCTAATAGGCTTTATGGGGAGAGGCAGGAGGCTCAGAAATACAGTTCAGCATTGCAAAGAGACAATATTATTATGTTTCCCTGAAAGTCAGCATCCATCCATCCATCTTCTCTGTGTGGCTGGGCATGAGGTTAAACACCCACACCCCCACACCCCCCCCGTCCTTCTAGCTGATGGTTAACACAGAACTCCATAAATGAAGCTTAATTTAATGGAAAAATACATTCTACATAATCCTCACCATAAATTTCCCTCCCATCTGAAGGGGAATCTACTCATCTAATGCGTCCACCCAACCCAGCCCAGTCACCTGCAGATATGTGGCTCTGTGGCTTAAATAATAACAATAACAATAGCAGGAGCAATAACATCCTCTGCTGCTGTCCTTGAGTGACAAAGATGATGGAAAATGAAGTCGTAGATAGCTGGAGATGACAATGTGAGTATCCTCTACCCATCTTCCAGGTTATTAGCAGGTGTCAGTCACTGGAAGGAATAGAATCATTCCCAGACACAGCAATGTCTCCCAGCATCCGTGCTGGTGCTGGGGCTGCAGAAAGTAAATGGGGTTTATGGGCTGGATTCCTGTTTCTGCTCAGACCTGATACAAGAGGCAGTAAGGTGCAGGTGTCTGTGGCCACATCTCATCACAGAGGGTTGCAGACACCCTGCTCCTGGGTGTAATGCGTGTAGCACCAATGCAGTGTTGCACCACTGATCCTTTCATGCCTTGCTCTATCTGGCCTTACACGCTTCTACATCCTTCATCCTCAGTGTATCTGAGACACATGGTGATGGTGAGGCTGCTCAACCTGAAGAAGGAAGCTGTGTAGGGACCTCAGAGCAGCTGCCAGTGTCTGAAGGGGGCTACAAGGATGCTGGAGAGGGACTCATCATCAGGGACTGTAGTGATAGGACAAGGGGTGATGGGTTCAAACTGAAACAGGGCAAGTTCAGGTTGGAGATAAGGCAGAAGTTATTCCCTGTGAGGGTGGTGAATGGCAGGCACAGGGTGCCCAGAGAAGCTATGGCTGCCGCATCCCTGGCAGTATTCAAGGTCAGGTTGGATGGGGCTTGGAGCAAGCTGCTCTAGTGGAAGGTGTCTGTGCCCCTGGAACTGGATGAGCTTTAAGATGCTTTCCAACCCAAAGCAGTCTATGATTCTGTAAGTTATAGAGACAAAAATTGCGTTGCTCCCTTTGAATTGGCATCCTTGATGGCTCGCTGTATAAACAGGCAAGAATAAGTGGTTTTGGAATGGACCCATGGATGGCAAGCGTTGCTGATGTGGGGAGTCTTCCTCCCGCATCCCTTTCCCAGAGGGTCCAGCTAGTCTGGAGAAGCTGGAAAGCCACAGGAGTTCATTGTTTCCCAAGCAGGTGGTGCTTTGCAGGCTGAAAGTGAGCACCAGATGGGCAGAGATGATGAAAGAGGCATCGGCGTGAAAGGCTTCCCTCTAGGGTGTTAAATATTACATCTACCCAGCCCGCTGCACTGTTGAAACCAATAGAACTAATTAGAGAGATGATGCTGGGAAGGACCTGCCTTGGCTAAAAGCTGAAAGAGATGCCAGATCATACAAACTCCTCCCTTTGTCTGCCCCAGCATCTCCTATGAGAGTGGCAAGGAGGCCATGCCACTTTCAGCACTGTGTGCAGTTCTGGTGTCCTCAGCCTAAGGACATGGAGCTGTTGGAGCAATTCCAGAGGAGGCCACAAGGATGCTCAGGGGCTGGAGCACCTCCTGTATGGAGACAGGCTGAGAGCATTGGGGCTGTTCATCTTGGAGAACAGAGGCTGCGTGGAGACCTCAGAGCAGCTTCCAGTATCTGAAGGGGGCTACAAGGATGCTGGGGAGGGACTCTTCATCAGGGACTGGAGAGATAGGACAAGGGGTGATGGGTTCTAACTGAAACAGGGGAAGTTCAGGTTAGATCTTAGGCAGAAGTTCTTCCCTGTGAGGGTGCTGAGGCGCTGGCACAGGGTGCCCAGAGAAGCTGTTGCTGCCCCATCCCTGGCAGTGTTCAAGGCCAGGTTGGATGGGGCTTGGAGCAAGCTGCTCTAGTGGAAGTTGTCCTTGCCCATGGCAGAGGTTGGAACTGGATGAGCTTTAAAGTCCCTTCAACCCAAACCAGTCTGGGATTCTATGCCATCCTTTGCAAGGGGGATGGTGCTGGAAAGGGAGAGTGTCCCATTGTCCCAGGGCCCATCTTCCAGTGCGGATGTGGGCTGGGAAGTGAAGAGCACGCTGGCTCCTTTGCAGCTAGGATTCCCTCCCTCCCCTTCTCGTGAGGGTGTTTTCATGCCTTTGGAAAGCTGTGCAGTGTCCTGTGCTCATGCAGGAAGTCTGTGAGGAGTTTCCAGGGGGAAGAACAGGGCTTGCTGTGGTCATAAGGGCTCTGGAGAGAGTGTTAAAGACATCGTCACATGGTTGTCACCCTAACGACACCACAATGAGTGGTTCCTCCTCTTTTTGGGTGACAGATCAGGCTTTGTAAGCACGAAGACCTGCTGAACCCATCAGCAAAGGCTCAGCACAACATCCGTGTGGGTTTTGCTGGATTTAAGATGTTATCCCCAAGGCTACATCCTAGCACAGCCCTCAGTGGGAGTCAGGTGGGCACCACCACACACCTTGGCCCCCACAAATCAGTGTTCCCCCAGGTTCTGTCTCTGCTATGGAAGCTTCTGCTGTGGTATGAGGAGCAGGAATAAATCCATGCCTGTGCCCTTGTCAAGCTAAGGTCTTACTCTCTTAATGGGTTTGTTAAGAGCGTGTGTGCCAAGAGCTGCCCTGAAAGAGGGGCAGAATTAGCTGAGCCAGCCCATACCATCTGTGGCTTCAACTGGAGCTGCATGTCCTGTGCTCTGCCACTCCCTCCCTGGCAGCCCTTACAACAGGAATAATAATACTCGTAATAGTAATAATAAAAGGAATTAAGACAAGTAGGCAAACAGAAAGATGAGTTGCTGCGTGGCGTCAGCGCTGATTCTGATCTCAATGTCAAGGGAGCATCATTCCAGCCTAATGGCATCTTGCCGTGCAAGCGCTTTGTGGCAGTCATAAATAAACATGCCAGCTGAAAGGCAGGAGAACAAAAACCTGGAAACTGAGGTACCCGGGATCTTTACTATTGAGCGGACAAAGCATCTGTGATGAGGAAGAACAGGGGAGAAGGGAGGCTGCAAATAAAAGGCATCCGATTGTGTTGCTGCCTTGTCCGTGTCAAGAGAGTGTCTAGCTGTGGTAGGTTGACAGGTTGTCTGGATAAGTACTTTGGGGGCAGAACATAACATTTCGGATGGAACTTCCTCTTTTACAGCCGAGATCAGGAGCTCCAGAGGTACTGTCAAGGACGGGCGATGCTCTATAAATCAGGACAGGCTTTTTTGTCTGTCTGAAAAGTCTTATCTCGGCGTTCGTTCAGGCAATTTTTTGAGGTCTCTCTAGCTTCCTCCCTTTTCCCTTATCAGAGCTCCACAGCTTTAAATGCAGATAGATACCCTCTAATGGAAGCACAAGGCAGAGCCCTCACTCCTTGTAAGTGCCAGCTCGTAATTTAGTTGTGCACCCTTTGGCACTGGTGCATCCGTCAAAGAAAGCAGAGGCAGCATCACCTCCTTGCAGTTCCACCAGTGGCCATGGTGAAAGGGACCCAGCTTTGTGTCCTCTGTGCTCAGTGTGGGATGCGACAGCGGTAAAATGGGCTGATACCGGTGGTATTGGGTTCTTTTGCCATGTTGAGGGGATTGAAGAATGCTAAATCCTTGCTGGTGCCTGAGGCAGCAGAGTGGGGATGTGCAAAGTGGTTTCCTAAACCCTTTCCCTGAATCTTGTGGACTTTTCTCCTGTTGGGTCTGTCTTCCCATCCACTGTTGGTATTTAGATGGAGTTACTGGGGAGGAAGGGATGCCTTGGCTAGCTGGAGTCCAGAGGGATGGCATGAACCCCAAACCAGAGCTCACCAGCATGAAAACCATACTGGGTTGGGGTTCTCTGGGAGTTTTCATAGGGCAAGGTGTCCAGCAAGCCCTTGGCTCTTAGGGCCCTCCTCAACCTTCCTCTACCCTTGTAAAAACCATCTTTTCTAGTGGCTTATGGCAACATTTCACCATTCCAGACAGCTCCAGATTGTAATTCCCCCTGTTCCCCTCCCTCTTGGAGTAGCGCTTCTCCTTCTGGCTAACGCAGAGTGGTTGCATCAGCCTGTGAGCTCCTCACCTATGGCCATGCGAAGAGGGTTTAATCGGTTTCTTCTCTTTGCCCCACTGGGCTGTGACTGGGAGGGGAGACAAAGCCACATGAACTGCTAATTGCTTTGGCCCTGCAACTCCCAAATGATGGCAAAGATTAAAAGGGAAGGAAAACAGCTATTCTATCTCTTTCTTGCAAAAAACTTGCAGCATGAAAGGCTCATTAACATCATTAATGTTTCATTAACCTTTAGCCAGACAAATAAGCTGGAGGTAATTTAACAGCAGAGGGGAAAAGCAAGGAAATTAAGAATTACCCAGGTGGAGGTGACATTCTTCAGCTTCCCTTTGGGGGAGGTTTGGGCTCTGCTGCCTGCCTGCTGCTTGCCTGTGGCTTGGAGGTAATAAAGAGCAGGGAGAGTCATTGATTGTGACAAAATGGGATTCGTTGGAACATGGCAACATCTGCAAGCTGGCAAAGGGATGTGGCTCCCCACAATGGTGACTTAAAATAAAGAGAATTAAAAGTAGAAGGAACTGGGGGGAGATAAACCATTGCCTGCAAAGGGAGTTTCTTTGGTGGAATAAAACTCATTCTCCCCTTGTGAAACTGCGGTGGGGCTTTAGTTGCTTTTTCTCTCTCCCTATGTCTGTGTTTCACCCATGTCCTTCTCATCCGAAGTCCATGTGTGTGTATATGCATGTGTTTATACACATGCAAGAGCAGGCCCTGATTGCTGCTTTGTGCCCCTTGTAACTCATCGCCTCTTCCTCAACTGCCTTCTCTTTAGCAAGGCCTTCTGATATCAAAGGGATGTTGTTAATTCCTCCCTGAAATCTAAAGATGGATTGAAAATGTCAAGGAATTGCAGCTCCTTCTGTTGTAGTTGTGCTGGTGGCTGCTGGAATTGCTTAAGTGATCTGGCTTGTCCATGAGTAAGTGATAAGAGATAGGTTCGGCTTCCATGAGAGTGGAGAATAAGGCTAAATAGCCAAAGGGAGATGTTTCTCCCCATCCATCCCATCCCCAGTTGCAGAGGGATGAAGGCGACTTGCCCAGGGTTACCCTGAGGCGATCACCTTGGAGCTGGGAACTGAATGTGCTCCCCATGGATCCAAATCCCATGTTTTCCCCTTGTTCTTCTGTCCTACAGTCTGGACCCTGCCCAACTTCCCTTCTCCCCTGTGAGGTTTGTCTGCTTCTGGGTTGTCTTTGCTTTGTGGCTGTAGAACCAACCGGTTTCCTGTTGTTATCCATAAGGATGGGAGAAGCTCTCCTGCTTCGTTAGCTCTCATCTTGGCTCTTATGTTTGCTCTGTGGCTTTGATTAAGGTGCTTAACTTCCATGGCTCTGTTTTCCCTACCCATGAAACGCGGTAATAACTCACAGTGTTATTAGAATTAGGCCTTATAGAGAGCTTTAAGTGTGAAATACCATGTTAATGTCCATTTTCATGTCGTTACCCACTCTTAACTGAGACCAGAAATCTCAGCAAAATAGATGAGTGTTTGCTTGAGCCGAGGTTGCCATCAGACTGTTGTCCAGCATAAGGAAGTGATGGGAGATGCTGAATGGCATCGCACCACTAGCTCTAAAAACTTGGTTTCCGCTTGTTCCTGTCATGCCTGTGCTCTTACGCCTGTGAGGATGGTATGGTAGATAGAGCAGGTAAAATGTCCTGGTGGAAAAGGCTCTCCCACATGGACTGCAAAGGGAAAACTGCAACCTAAAGTAGGATGGGAGCAGAGGGATAGATGTTTCTGTGCCTTACGGCAGGTACAGCTTGCAGAGCAGTGTCTGCAATGGCAAGGACTGCATCAGCAGCTGGATCCTTCCAGGCAGCCCTGGGGAATGCTGGTTGATGTGGTGATGGAGGATGCAGCCTCCAACCTTGGTTAGGTAGCCAAGCACAGCACAGTCTGCAGCTGCAGCTACAGATGTGAACCCTGCTTAGCCAGATGTAGTGGCAACTCTGATTCTCTCTTTAGGCAGGGCAGGCAAGCCAGGAAAGCTCCAGCGAATGCCTTTAAGCATCTCCAAGTTAACCTGTGTGTTACAAAACTCAGCCGCATTTCCTGTGTGACTCGATACTGAGGAGTTGAGCTGAGATGCCTGGGGGGGGGTGGGGGTGGGGGGTATTTGGGGTGCTTGTCCGAGCAGGGACCTGCTTAGGAGGAGTCCTGAAGAGCCCTGTGGCGATCTGGGGCCCTTTTTAGCTGGATGAGCCCTTCAAAAGCGACTGTGTTGAAAATCAGATGGAGAGATCTTGCTCTAATTCTGCCATCGTGAAACAACATCGCCTGAAACACTATAAAGATCATTTTTATTGCCACCTATCAGTGTTTCTATCTGTGTTTCCATCCCATCCTTTTGACAACAGTGTATAAGCAGCCAGGATTTATCCTTCTGAGCGAAATCTCTTTCAACCCATGCAGGGAGCCCGGGAAATGAGTTGACATAAATATACAGTTCACCAAAATGATTCAACCCTCAAGCGTTCAGGTTTAGGTCAGTGTAAATTTGGAATAAATATTTGTTCTGGTTCTTATCTCAGCCAAGCTGATTTACCCAGCAGCAGCTGATAACTCCTTTTAAATTCATTGCAGAATCAGCTTCCAAATGCTTATTCCATCTTTTTCCCCATGTTCCCGCCTGGGTTTATTATTATTGTAGGGTGGCACAAACGGGTACCAGATCCTCAGCTCCTTGATTTTCCTTCTGGGAAAAGCAGGCATGGGAAAGGTCCTTTTTAATCGAATCTCATCCCAAAAAATTAGGAAAAGCTGTTCCAACTTTCCTTTAAAAGCCCAATTTTGGAGAGATGTCTGGCTTGCAAATACTAGTGTTTAGCTGCTTTCACTTGTTCAGCTTTAAACCAGTTGGTTGGCTTCTCCTCTGAACCTCAGTAACTTCCTTCTTCGACTCATCTTGAGGTGGAGAGGGCTTTGGAATGGAGTTATTTACCCATCTCTGTTTCTGTGGTGAGACTTCAAAAGAGCTGAAAACCAGGAGCTGCATTTGTACCAGCTCCTGCCAGCTCTTGGGCTGAGCCACCCCTTCACAGCTCTCTATGTTTCCCACATCTGCCCTTCGCTTTATACAGCACAAGAGGATGAGGGACTGCAAAGGAGGGTGGTCTTGGAGCATCCCTGCCCGCCTGCATTTCTGCCTGTATTCCTGCCTGCATCCCTGCCCGGCAGTATCCCTGCCTAGCATCATCCCTGCTTGCCTGCATCCCTGCCCACCTGCATCCCTCCTGCTTCCCTGCCCAGCGCCATCCCTGCCCGCATCCCCGCCGTGCCTGGGGAAGCAGCACCACCTCGTGTCTGTCCACAGCCAGCACATCCTGGGCACCTCCTCCTGGGAAAGCCAGGGAAATGCTGGCAGTCCCCAGCACCCATCCTTCCCAATTGCCTCATTCTGCCCCCTCAGGACCTGGACCACACTTTGCCCCTCTTTCTCCTCTCCTGTTTTTCCAGGGCATGGATTTCTGGAGCCTTCTGCTAACTGAGATGATGTTGAATGGCTCAGAAATGCTTCTTATTCCCCTGGGAGGATCTGGTTTAGGACATGAAGAGGTCCTTTAGTTGTCCTGCTCTACAGCAGAATAGAAACCAAAAGGCTAAGTGAAAATCATGGTTCTAATCACAAGCACAATTAGGGCAAAGAGTTCCTTATTTTATACCTCTATGAATTGATCTTTGGCTTATTCAAGTGCATTTTATCAACCAAATATGAATTTTAAGGAAGTTCTTAGGATCAATCCAAAGGAGAGAAGGAACAGGGGGGAAAAAAACCACTAAATCAATATAAGATTTAGGCATTGAAAGGATATTTCTGGACTTTCTAAGGAGAAAATGCCCTTTAATGAAGCAACCCCCCAAACATCTCATTTACAGTCACTTGCAGACACTGTGGTGGATGAACTTGTGTGCAGATTTATTTGCTGTTGCTCAACAACAAACTCCTTTTACACCAGCCTATTTTATACCTGTCTGAAATAATAACTACATATAATAGAATTAGGAGGCCTGTTCCTCTGGAGGTACGGTTTTCAAGGGTATGTAGGACACTAAAGGAGGTACCACATCCCCTGAGGGAGTTTTATCCTCTAGAATGTGATGCCTGACACTGGGAAAGGGTGGGTTAAAAGGGGTTCTGATGAAACCAGGACTGGGTCCAACACAAGGTCCAAAGCAGCTTGTTTCTATCAGCTTAAGAGGAGCTCTAATGCTGTGAGATGCTGAGAGGAGCAGGCAGTGAGCAGCAGCCAGAGTTGGATGTATTGCAGTTGCAAAGAGCAGGACTTGCAGCTGAAGGCCTGGAGATGGCAGTTCTGAGCTTTAGCTTTGTGGTGCTTCTCTTTTTAAAGCTGATGGAGGTTGTTACTCTATTGGAAGCAGCTGAGTTCAAGCTGACACAGAGATGCTGTTGTCTGGAAGCGATCAGCTTGGCCCCTGCTTGGGAATAGCATGCTTTGAGGGGAAACTGAGGCACGTTTAAAGCAGCTTTGTAAAGCAGCTCTGGGCTGTATGAGAGTGAACTTCAAGGGGTTTCTGCTGGGAAACCTTGATCTCCATCTCTGGGAGCCCTGTGGATCATGTCAAGGGGTTAGGTAGGAGCTTCCTGTGCTCTCCTATGGGGAAGCAAAGGGCTGGAGTAGCTGCACACAGAGCAGTTAACGCTCCACACTAAGAGGCTCCCTGCAGAAATCCTCTTCAGCATCTTCTTTAACCCAGGGGTGCATCTGGAGTGCTCCCAGACGTTGTTGGAACAAAAGGGTTGGAGCATGCAAGGTCAGGGAAGCTGCCGGTGGCACAAGGGAATGGCTTTTCCAGGCTGAAAAGGTGTGGAAAACCCAATCACAGAAAACATGAAGAGAAACAAAATGCTGCAACCTCCTTCTCACCAGCGTGGGGTTAGTTTGTCTGTTTCGGATTGAGGTCTTGGCACTTGAATTGCACCACAAATACATACGTCTATATGTTTACAGGTAGAGGCCTGGAAGATAAAACTTGCAGTTTCAGCAAAAGAAAGACTGAAATAGCCTCATGTTTTTGCCTTTAGTTTCCCATTCTAGTGAATGGGAAACTAAAGGCCCTTCTGTTATTGGCACAAGGAAAATGCCAGGTTGGAGAGATGGGAATGGTTCAGTGTCATAGTTGAGGGGGCCAGCTTGGGTAGATGGACGATAAATACCACTCCCTCTCTTATCACCCTTTTTTCTTCATTGCAGTGGTGTTTGGTAGCAAATACCCTTCTCCTGCGTCTTCTTTAGATTGTTTCATGTGTATCATGTTGTCTAAAGGTTTAGTTGGCAGGGGTGATGCTGAGGAGCCAGATCTAGCATTACAGGGGGGATGAAGAGCAGCTTTGGGTACCACAGTGCTTTGAATGGGCACTTTGGGGGTGCTTTGTGGCTAACTCTACTAATGCACCAGGGCAAGAAACTCCCCATGGAATGGAGCAACTCCCCATGCAATGAAGTTTGCTTGTCCAAGGCCCTCCCCAGGACCTCTCCTGCAACCCAAAACCTGCTCAAGGGATGATGTAAGACCTCCATGGTCCCCAACACAAGTGGCAACATGAGGGAGGCTGCATCGCCTGCGGGCAGGTTTCGCTGCCTGAGGGTGGGAGGTGAATGGGGGCTGGCTATTGACATTGAAAGTTGGCTTTTTGAAAGGCATTAGAACCTTTGCTTGCTGCGGAGCTAATTATTATGCAAATTCATGCTAATGAACCCTGCCTTGCATGTTGTCGAGAAGCTGCCTTTCCCAGTTAACATACCAGTAATGAGAGGTAGATTTGTAATTCAGATGCTGGCAGTCATATCCGAAATGACTCTGTGCTATAATGGACTTTATTTCTTGCTCCCCTCAGCATCCCCCCAGTCCGAATGTCAACGCAAATCGCTTACAACCTCCCATAGTCACTGCAGATGCATTTATTGGTGATACAGGGGGGAGACCCTCAGCTAACCCAGCTCCCCTTAGCACTGCTCCCATGCTTGGAGGGCATTGGGATGCTTTACATCCCTCCAGCTCTTCCTTGCTCCAGCTCTCACCCTGCTTTGGGTAATGGAAGTTGGGACTCTTGTTTCGAAGTGCTTTGATCTCCTTTGTGCTGGCCAAGTGGAGGGCTGACCCTGACTTAGCCAGTTGCATGGGATGGGCCAGGAGGTGATTGTGCTCCATAGGACAAGGCAGCATCGTCTTCCTCTGGACCAGCATCTCCCCTCCATGGTCTATTTTGTTCTCAGGAACAGCTCTGAAGTGAGGAGAGCATCTGGTATTTTTTTATTCATTAATTCCTCCAGTGTGTGGTTTAACATCACTGCTTATTCCCTGTGTTGGTTGAGATAACCGAGGAAGAACGGATCATTTCCAGACTCAGGCGGGATTTAGGCCTGAAGCTAGTGAACTAAGGCTTAGATTAGATGGCATCAGCCCTCTGTAATCTGTCTCTGGAAGATTTTGGCCCAACTTTGTCATCTTAATCAATGGAAAATCATGCAAGTCAGCTGTGCTTGACGTTCCAGCTACCACTGTGCTGCTTCTGAGCCAGAAATACCCTTCTGTTACTCAGTGTCCCATGTAGCAACAACCTAAGCGCAGGTTTCTTTCTGCAGCCATGAGCCTGTGCATAGCAAATCCTGATTTGAGACCATCTGACAGGGAATGGAAAGCAATCTCATCCCACATTGAGCTGCAGGTAACCAGAAGTAAGCAACTGGCTCCGTTTGGGGTGAATGGAAAGGTGCTGGTGTTGGTGTTGGAGCAACGGAGGAGCAGTGCTGGAAGCAAAGAACCCATTTGTATTACTTCAGAGTTTTGTGGGATTTGGTTTCCCAGCTTCATAGTTTTCCCTAGGAAAACCTTGTTAGAGGAACGGGGTTTTGTCCAGGGTATTGCTCCAGATCCCAAAGTATTTCCTTCCCTGGGTTTGCTCCGTGGCATGCACCCCCATTAAAGTAGCCTAAGGTGCTCCAGGCTGAGACCTTGTGGGAGTGGATGCAGAAGCAGAGGAGCCTCCGGGCTTTCCCAAATCAAACACAGAGGGGTTTAAAGCCTTTGGACATTTTTACTTTGCTTCCATTTGCATTCTGGCTCCTGCACTGGGGGAAACCAGCTGAGTTGAGCAGAGAGGGAGAGGCTTTTGAAAGGGACTAAGAAATGCTCCTCTTCCTCCCCATGCTCTCCCAGGCATGCGGAGGGATGAGCACTACATACCTGGTGCTTGCTCTGAGTCCCTGCTTGCATTGTTTGCCAAGGTTCTCCTGAAGTTGTCAGAACCAGCCCTTCCACCCTCCAAATATCCATGAGTCACTGAGGAGCGAAGGGCTGCAGAGCCAGAAGAACATGGGGCGACAGAGAGTAGCCTTAAATGTGTTATTCCCAGCCCCTAATTTGCTTGTGTGGCCCCTCTTCAGCCACTCTGCCATGTCTCAGCTTCATAGCAGGCAGCTGGGCATCCTTGGATGCATCCTTGTTCATCTTTGTGCAGCCTCATGCATCCTTGGGCATCCTCCTGCATCCCTGTGCATTCTGGCATCTTGTGATGGGGATGCCAAGTGTTGCTCTGCCCTAAGCAGAGACCAAAGGCTGTACCGTGGTGAGATGCCCAGGGAGCACGGGACTATGTGATGGTGAAGGGCTGGAAGCAATGTGCAGTGCTGGAGCTCCGCCACACGGTGCTGATAAAACTCCACGATAGACAGAGAAGCCTTTAGATTATCATTGGGTTTCCCCTCCGTAGTGCTGCTGTAGTTTCCCCCATCCCATCCAAGGGTGACAGTGCTCCCTAAGGTGGGATTAAACTTGACCCCAGGGATGCAGGAAAGAGGAATGTCGGCTGCTTAGGCTGTAGCTCTCAGATCCCTTGATTACTGCAGGGTCTGGAGACCCTAAATGATGCCTTACTCTTGTTGTACCAGCACTCCATGCCGTAGGGTCAGGGTGGACAAGGCAGGAGGTGTTTCCTCCCATTTTCAGGTCAGAAGCTGAAGCCGAAGGGCACATCCATGCTCCAAGGCACAGACCAAGGACTCCTTATACAAGCTTTTGGGGGGCTTTGAGACAGTGATTTCTTGACTTCATGGGGTGGCAGAAGGAGGGGTGAAACCTCCTCTCGTGACTCTGCGCTCAGCAAGTGTCTGCAGCAGGTTCTTAATTGCTTCCTTAACGTTGTTACTCCTCTTGTGTTGGCAGTGCCCTGAAGGAAGGAATCCCCTCTTGCGTGCCCAAATTAGCTGCTTTTATTTAATATTAGAGAAACGGAGGTTCCTGTGAGGGCCTCTCAGCATCCGGGATCGTGTGCTTCATTCTGCGGGTGCTCTTCTTGAAAGGAAGGGGTGTTATTCAGCCTTGTGAAAGCTTTTAATGTTCCTTGCTGCTGTCCTCTGTGACCCTGTGCAAGTCAGGCTCCGTGCCTACAAAATGAGGGTATGAATACTTCATCTCTCCTGACATACGTCTGTCTAAGCTGGTTAGAGCTGACACTCTTCAGGGTGGGTGTACAGGCTCCGGTGCATTCTGCTGTCATGCAGAGCTCTGAGTGGGGTTTAGAGGGCTTGAAGCCCTGCCTGTGCTTAGGCTGAGCCCCAGGATTGGGTTTACCTGGGTAGAAGTGGGACATCAAGGTGCCCAGAGAGCCCTTCTCTGCCACACATTCCCCCTATAGCATGGGAAAGTCACTTAGGACACCCATCCCTCAGGTTCTTGCTGTCTGGGATCACAATGGGATGACATGGGGATGGTAACAGGACTAGTCCAGCATGGCAAAGGCAGGGAAGTGGGACCTCAAAGTGGCCAGAGACCCCTTCTCTGCCACCCGTTCCCCATATGGCATGGGAAAGTCACTCAGGACACCCATCCCTCAGCTTCTTGCTGTCTGGGATCACAATGGGACGACATGGGGATGGTAACAGGAGTAGTCCAGCAGGGAGAAGGCAGGAAAGTGGGACATCAAAGTGCCCAGAGAGCCCTTCTGTGCTACATATTCCTCATACGGCATGGGGAAAGTCACTTAGGATGCCAGTCCCTCAATTCAGATTGCTGTTTGGGATCATGAGGGAATAACATTGGGATGATAACTGGAGAAGTACAGCATGGAGAAGGTAGTGAAGGGTCTTAGATGAGTGGGAGCAGGAGGGGGAAGGGCTGGAGGATCTCCCTTCTTGCAGACTTTGCTGAGCGCAACGTGCACGTGTGTGTTTTACATAGGGCCCGCAAATAATTTATGGGGAGCTTCTCCCTTTCAGCAGAGGAGGTGGTCAAGATGAGCAAATAAATCTTTAAAAGAATAATGTTTTCAAAATCAGGCTCCTTGTCCTCGAAGCCTTTGATGTATGAGAGCAATAGTAGGTAGGACACGTAGTAAAATATACATGAGATCTCCCTGGAAGAGAATAGCGGAAGGGAGAAAATATTAGTGTTTACATCAAAACTCAATTGGAGCACTCGTTTTGAGATGATAGTTTATTAGACCCAATGCAATTTAGTCCCACAAGGATGTTTCTTCGGCAGGTGACAACAGGATTTGCTCCCCACCTCCTCCTCCTCCTCCTCTCCAGACCTGGGCTCTCTGTCTCCGTGGCATGATTCATGCTCTCCTTCTTGCTGCAATCTCGGGATGGCTGGGAAGGGAAAGGGAGGAAATCATCAGCTTTGGTTGCTTGGAAGCCTGGGGATGGTGATAGCCCAGGATGTCTTCACCCCAGGTTGGGAGAGGTGTGTTAAGGGGTGAGAGGATGCAGAGGGAACAAACCTCTGTGGAAAGCTGGTTTTCAGGCCATCAGTCGTAGAAGCATAGGATCATTAGGATTGGAAAGGATCCTAAAGCTCATCTATTCTGTGATCCAGCTCCAACCCCCTGCCACAGGCAGGGACACCTTCCACTAGAGTAGGTTGCTCCAAGCCTCTTCCAACCTGGCCTTAAACACTGCTAGGGATGGTGAGTGCTGCTTTCAAAACCAAGCCAGCAGCAGTATGGCCATGGTTAATGGGTGGGAGAGCTTTTCTCCTGCTCTCAGCTCTGCTGGGAGCTTCACACCTCTTTGCTAAGCCTGGACATGAGTAGATCATCATTGGGCTATACTTGCCAGTCTCCAGGTAGCTTAATATTGCCCTGTGAGAAGGGGAGGGCTGGGGAGAAGGAAGGTGTGTGAGCCTCAGCATCCTCCAGGAGCCCTGATGGATGGGGATGGAGAGGGAGGTGTTTTTGGATAGGTGACCCAAAGGGATCTGCTTCCTCTGCTCCACATGTGAAGGTCTGCAGTCTGCTAATTGGATTTAATACAATTCTATTTGCAGTGGGGTGCTTGATGCACAGTTCCATGTGGCAGGGAGCTTTGGACAGAGCATCCTAGAGGGCTTGCCTCAATCGTGCAGGTACCCATGACAGCTTAGGTGACGTGAGACAGCCTGATGTCACCCCACAGCTGTATGTGAAGCCCTGAGCAGCACAGCTTAGCCAAGGTGGAGTATATTTGAGTGCCTTTGGGGCATGTGGTGCGGCAGAAGTGTATCATTTTGTTTGCTCTCCTTCGTTTCAATGCATTTACCTCCTGGTTATGAAGAGCCATGTCAGAACTCCCTCCTGCCTAGTGCATTTATTAGCAGTATATTAGCTGGTCTGGATGGTGGGGATCTAACTCACTCTTGGCTGTAATCTGCGCACATTTCCTGGGCTTTCAGTTGATGTGATTCCCCAGGGCTGGGGCTGTCAGGGCTGGAGAGTGTGATTTGCTTTCAGGCAGAGGATGAATGCCCTTAGCAGAATTATTACTTCCATGGATGCCTTGCCGAAGAGGCTGCCTTGGAGATGGGTGCCCAATCCTACCTGCATACCCCCTAATTACATGAGATCTAAGCTCTCCTCTCTCCTCCCCTTCTTTGTTTGCTAATGTGCAATTAGCTCTATGTATGTAAATGACAGGAGCGAGGGAGATGAGCGTGAGATTTAGTTAAAAATACCTCAAAATATTCATTTATTCCTGTGCAAATGTTGTTTTTTGTGACCCTGTTTCCCTCAGCACCCTGGGGTGGGAAGAGGGAGGTGGTGACGGAAGCACTGGGCAGCAAATGGGAAGCAAAGATGAGATTTCAAAGTCACCTGGGAGGTTGGGCTGCTCAGTTCCCATTAATTTTAATAAGCAGAGGACATCTGTCTCGTCGCTGACTTTGAAAATACCAGCCCAAACTTTGTCTAACCCTTAGTTCCTTCTCCACCTGATGCTATCTACTAACAAAGCTTTGATGGCATTTAGCAATCAAAGCGGCTTTTAAACACGCGGGTGCTTCCTCACCAGCTGCTGGGGTGGGCTTAGAGGGACCTTGTTAAAGGGAGAATGTAGGATTTTCGTTGTTGCAGACCTGCTGTAAGGCAGCAGAGAGAACATCGCTTGGTTTTTCCAGTCGTCAAGGTATCTCAGTAACATTGGGTCAGGAATATCTAGGGTGGGCTATGAGAAACCTGGAGAGGGGCTTTGAACAGGACAAGGGGGATGGCTTTAACCTGCCAGAGGGGAGCTTGAGATGAGCTCTTAGGCAGAAGTTCTTCCCTGTGAGGGTGCTGAGGCGCTGGCACAGGGTGCCCAGAGAAGCTGTGGCTGCCCCATCCCTGGCAGTGTTCAAGGCCAGGTTGGACACAGGGGCTTGGAGCAAGCTGCTCCAGTGGAAGGTGTCCCTGCCCATGGCAGGGGGTTGGAACTGGATGAGCTTTAAGGGCCCTTCAACCCAAACCACTCTATGAATCTATGATCTTTAATTTAGTTCATAATCTGCAAAAGAAGAATAATCTACATTCTCTCAAAGCACCTCATTTCTGCTGGAGATGCGGTCTTCAATGGGAGCCAACATCCCAAACTAGACCCTTTTTTGCAGCCAAGCCATAGTCAACTTGTATTTGCCTGGTGATTGAGTGTCTATTTGCGCACCCCGCGCCGCAGTACCACTGTCTATCCAGCATTTGATTTCTTCATCCTAAGTGTATTACTTTGCAGTTGTCTTTATTGAATTTCATCTCACTGATTCTTTTCCAGCTGTTTGTCTAATTTATCATGAGCAGTTTGAAGTCTCATCCTTGCTTCTGGAGCGTTTGAGGGTTCTCTCTGCAAGATCTCAGATGCTTTCTGCTTTATTATCCCCATCACTGCTGAAATAGAAAGCAAACAGACTCCAGCCCATGGGAGACAAGGGGAAGGCGTTTGAAATGCCCTCCGTGGTGATGGGGAAAAGCTTGGCAGCTATTCCCTACATTGGTTCAGTCAATGACATTCCCACCCCTAGTGCTGCCTGAGCTTTCTTCCCAACATCACTCATAGGGAATTTCACATGGGATGATGTCAGGCACTATAATGAAGTCAAGGTATATCACATCTGCTGCCTTCCCCCCCCCCCCCCCCCCCCACCTCCTTTCTGCTCCATGACACCAATTACACCATCAAAAAAGGAAATTAAGTTGGTTTGACAGGATTTGCTATTGACAAATCCGCAGTGGCTGTTTCTTATCACTCCATTATCTCCTCAGTGCTCCCAAAATTGATTGCTGTGTAATTGGGCCTTATGGCTCGTGGAGGATAGGGCAAAACGTGCACAACCCCTTGGGCGGCAGGGAAGAGGAGGCAAAAAGGGGAGGTTTTGGCTTTCATCTTTCTGGCTCTGTGTGTGCGCACATGTTGCTGCTGACAGGGAGGGTGACGGATGCACCCAGACAGGGTCCTCCTGCCCTCAAACAGTGGGTAACTCTGGTAGATGTCTTGGTCATTCCATTTTGACAGTGCTACAAAAGGGCTGTGTGCTTTGTTCTTTAGGGATCTCTGGGCAAGCGTTGATCCCATTTATCCCGTTGACTCCCAAGGCCCTGGAGACCATAAGCAGATATCAAGTCGTCTGACCCCGCTGTGGTCTCCCTCTACATTTACTCTTCTTACAAGAACCACGATTTAGGTTTATGACCTAGAGATCAATTCTCCATCAGGAGCTCTGGAAAAGCTACTGATGGGTTTCGGATAACTGGTACATCAAGGAAAATACCTCTGCTCCCATCCTATTGTCGTCATATGTCCTTCTGTGCCGCACCAGCCTTTTGCAAACATCTGTGGGAGGCAGGAACAGGGATTCCTTGTTTGTTTGAGGCATTAGCAGTGAGGGATATTGATTCCTTGGGGATAGGAGGAACGGTGGCAAAAGAAATTCATACAACAGAGTCACTGGTGAGGCTGTTGGCTGCTTGCAGAGATAGGGAGTGCGCACTAAGCACGCCATAGGTTTGCAAAGAGCAATTGCATTGAAGTTAGAAATGAAATGAGTGTCAGGGAAAATAACTGGAGGCTGATGTTAATGATTAAGCTTTCTAATGAGAGCATTATTTTTATTCCTGTTGATGGATTCAGCCGTTCCTGTCCCAGCATTGTTGCATATAAACCGAACTCAGTTTTCCATCTGCTTTGTTGCTCAGGATGAAACCCAGCACAGGCAGCGATTCCTCCTCCTGCCTTCTGTGATGAGCAGGCCAGAAGAGGATGGGAACAATTACATTTAATGTGAGGAGTAATGGGTTTAAATTGAAACAGGGAAAGTTCAGGTTGGAGCTAAGAAAGAAGTTCTTACCTGTGAGGGTGGTGGGACACTGACACAGCTTGCCCCATCCCTGGCAATGTTCAAGGCCAGGTTGGATGGGGCTTGGAGCAACCTGCTCTAGTGGATGCATGGCAGGGAGTTGGAACTGGATAAGCTTTTATTTACCCTAATCATTCCATGATTCTATGAGGATGGGAACAACTGTATTTAATGTACTCCTGCTCCATGGAAGTTGGGTCCAGCCCCTGCAACCTTCTGGTTTCCTTGGCTGTGAAATGGACTTCAGGGATGCTGGAGCTGGGTGGGGTTTATGGAAAGAAGTCTTTTCCAAAAGCAGTCTGGGTTTCGCTGAGATTTACATTTGTGATGGTAGGAAAGGACTGGAAGCGGGAGCATTACGCTGCACTAGTTTTTCCTTTCCTGCGGAAAATCCAAACTAAGACACGTTGTTTGAAACTGGCACATCAAACCGGTGCGCATGTGGTGCGGTACAACGCACCAGTTTGATGAAACTGAGCAGAAAGTCCCCGTTTCTGAATTTCAGCCTTGTGGAACTGATGATTCCAGGAAAAAAACCCAACCCTTTCAACTTCTCACCCTATCTCAAGATGAAAATAAATGTTGAACTACCGAGATTTCCCAGAGGAAGGAAATTCTGCTTTCCTAACACCTCTAAGACTTTCTCTTTGTTGTAAATCATTTTGAGCTCTACAGATGAAAAGCTCGTGGTGGATGCAAAATATTGCTGCTTTTTATTTTATTTATTATTCATCATGAGACTTCGTGCCCAACGAGGAATTCATAGGCTTGCTTGCTTTCTTAGCTGCTGGGACCTAGGAGAATCACCCAGCTGCAGGGCCCAAATGCTTGCAGTTGGGAAAGGAATGGGGAATTCAGTAAGATTTCATCATTTCTAGCTGGAAGTGTTTACTTTATTTGACCAGCTCTGTTGGGGGATGTCTTCTGGCTCCCGAAGACCCAATGGGATTTGCTTTGCCAGCGCTGGCCATGTTGTACGTGCTCTTGGCGTGTTATGGGAGGGAGCGCGGGAAAAAGAGGGGGGACCCATGGGAACTGGGGTGCTTGGGCTGGATGGAGGAGAAGGAGGAGGCAGTTGATGAGCTTTGCTAATTGCCAAGGTTTGCAGGCAGCTAAACCCCATGTGGCTGGAGCAGGACCATGGCTTTTCCAGCACTGTTCCAATTGGATTTGCTTTGGCATAAGGCAGGCGCAGCGCCTGGTTCCCACCAGTCCCACAGGCACAGGTAGCTGGGAAGGGGAGATATTAAAAGGCAGCCTGGCAAAACACCCCTATGGATGAGGAGGGAGGGAGCCTTCGATGAAGTTCTCCCCCCAAAATGCAATTAATTTTGACTTAATAAGACATTTATTGTATAATAAACAACAACTGATTCATGCAAAAATATTTACTGAGGATTTACGGCTGAGTAATGAATTTGTAGCTCAGTTTGCCTCCACTAGATTTATTTACATAGCAGTTAAACCCCAATCAATAATATGCTTTTAATAATCACTATATTTGAGTAGTAGTTCAACAATACACTATAATTAGGCTATGAATTCCACTGTTATTCTTTAGATTTAGGAGACTTTGGGGTTCAAAGTCTCTCCTTGATCACGATGCGAGAGCTCCATTAACATTAATTAAGCGCGTGTCAATCAAGCAGAGAATAAACCGCACTCTGTGTGTGATCTGTTAGTGCATAGCAATAGAGAAGTGGGAGAGGAGGAGCTCAGACTTCCTGGGAAGCAACCGTTTTGCTTCAGCATCCTCTGCTGGCTCATAGATCTTCGACTCAGTCATCACTAGGTAGGAGGAGAGTCAGGGCAGAGACCAGCCCTGACAGGCACATTTCCATCCACCTACACCAACAAGGCTCTGTCCGCCTTTGAGATTAAATTGCTGGTTTATACCCATAGGTTACAGCACAAGTCAAGGGAAAAAAGTCCCCAGGAGCTGGGTTTGCTGGATGGATTTGCTCTGTCTCCATGAAAACAGGTCCTGAGACAGGTGGTGCATCACAGGGGATGCAGGGTGCTCATCTCTCTCTCAGTGTGGACTGGACATAGGTTTTGTGTTGGGTGCATGGAATGGGTCCTGCTGTTTGTAGCTATTTAGATGCAAGGCATATGGCTACATGGCTGTCTGGTACTTTGCTTCCCTTTACCCAAGTCAGTTTGAGCTGAGCTTTATAGTCAGGTTTAGTATTCCGCTGGGCATGCCGATAAACGTGAGCGTGGAGTGCGTGCACTTCAGAGCACGATTCTGCAAAGTTTAGCTCCATTTGCAAGGCACTTGGAAGTCTTTCTAGATGAATTACGCTTTAAATCCACATTTTTCTCCTGCTCTTGGCCGCTCTGTCTAATCTCTCTTTGTCTCAGCAATTGTACCTCCTGTCTCGGTCTGATACCGCTCCTGAGAAAGATATGGGCACGTATGTTTAGAAGTTATCTCCTGCCTTCCTCTCACACAAGGGACACTGGAAATGGCTTTGGGGAAAGAAAAAAAGCACCAAAAATATAGCCCTTCACTTTCTTCCTTCTGTCTTATTAGAACAGGGCTCTGGGTAAGAGTGATGCCACAGAACCGTGCACGATGGCAGGGCTGGCAGTGATGCTCTGATGAATATGTACTGCACCTGGAGAGAAGCTTCAGCACTAGAAAGAGCTTTCCTTCTCTTTTTGATGCTGTAGATCATCTCGTGCTGCATTTCAAGTGACACTGCCAGATGGGGTAAAAACCTCAGTGGGGTTAAAAGCTCCATATGGGATGCTCCATGTCAGCTTTCCCTGGGCAGGAGCTACAGAGTTGGGAAATGAGCACAGGCAGCAGACAAGGAAGAAGGATGTGCTGTGTTATGGTAATCGCTCTTTTTAATTGCTTTGACTCCAATGACCAGTCATTTCTTATTCTAACAAAGACATGATGGCCATCCGGTCCTGATTGCAAAGCAGATCCCAATGGGAGCTCTAGTTCTTGCTCCATCACAGACCCAAGCTTCCTGGTGTAGCCCCGTGGTGTAGCTTTTGTTGGGACAAAGCAGTGGCTGATCTGGGTCATGGTATTGAAACCATGGAGTTGGAATCACCATCCCTGGAAGTGTTCAGAAGACGTGTACGAGGCCCATGGTTTATTGGTGGCCTTGGCAGTGTTTGCGTAAAGGTTGGGCTTGTTCTCTAATGACTTTCCTACCTAGTTATTTCTATGATTCTAACATATAAAGAAGCAAGGCAGGGCCACTTCCACTGGTTTGTTACCAAACCTCTTTGAGCTAAATAAGATTCTGATGCTCAGCTTTACAGTTTGCACTGATTCCTCAGTAAACTCCTGGTCTAAACTGAACAGGAGCGGGTGGAGAGATGCCTGCTGCTTTTCAGCTGGGCTTGATCCAGCACATAATAATTGCCTTGACTGTTTCACTCTGTGCCTGACAGCTCAGGCCTTCGAAATCCCCCCCCTAAAAAGACCTGCATATAGAAACATGACTCAGAGTCCAAAGCAAAGCTGCAACTGGCAGAAGTGCAGATCTTCAGACTCAATAAGATGCAGAAAGACGGACAGGCAAAGCTGAGCTGGGAATATGGTGCTTCAGCTGTGCTGAAGTTTTCCATATCAGAGAGATGCTGTACAAAAAGGGATGGTCTGGCTTGGGGTTTGCAGGGAGGGAAAACAACAGCGACGATGAGGGCAGCAACAAAAAGCTCCCCCTGCTTTCCACACTGGAGGGAATTGCCTGTTTATTTCTTTCCAGAGCCAGCTTTCTCCATGTACAAGTCCAAAGCGTCTGCCCTTGGTGTGTCATAAGCTGTAGCAGCGAGAGTGTCTGCCACCAATGTCACTGGCCAGTGAAGCCATGCATCCGCTCTGGCTGTATCACTGGTGTGAGAGCCAGCCTGGGAATGTGTTTGCGCCCAGAAATGTCTGGATTGTGGAAAGGGGCTGGAAGAAGCGGTTGTGGGTATTGGTTTATTGATTTGATGCAGAATGGTGATTTGATACATTTCTCCTCATTGCCATCAGTGTGCCTCTGGGTGATGAAAAGAGCAGTGGGAAAGTACTGGCCATGCTCTGAATTGTGCTGGAGCTCATCAGGATGAATGTGAGGAGGGGAAGGATGCACATTGCTGCTCTGCAGGAGATTTGAAACCACTCTTAGGTATTCAGTCCGAGCCAGAGAGGTCATATTTTAGAAGGGGAAAACTTTGGTGCTATCAGCGCCAGTAAAGAACAACTTACCCAGCCTGGGTGAGCAGTTGGGAAGCCAGCAATGGCCACAAGAGGACTTTGGCCTCCCTTTTCCTATTAAAATTCCCCCGGCATTTCAGTGGCAATGGACACTCGGACATCAGTTGCATTAAACATCGCGTCAGTCATTTCCTTGCCTTCATTCTTTGTCTGTAATTCTGCATCTAATGGCAGCAATTAGTCACTGTCCAAGAAGGGATGAGCAAGCTCCTAGCTCATCCCTGCTTTCTGATGGATCTGCTCCTCCAGAGGGATGGAAAGGTCATTAGCAGAGGGTTAGTTATTGATCGGTCTGGGGAGGAGAGAGGGTCCAGGGGTGAAGCTCAGCATCTAAGTGATGGGCCAGAGAAATGAGAAGACATATAGGCTGGCAGCAGCCCCTGGAGCCCACAGCCATTGTGCCACGGATGCAAAGGACAAATGCCTATTGATTGGAGAGGTGGTTTTGGAGGGAGGTTATTTCATTTTCCTCCCTAAAGCAGGGAGCAATTATGGCTTTGGGCTGGCAGAGACAAATGCCAGAAATACCAAGCCTGGATTTCCTAGTGCTTCTCCATAGGGTGGGGCTGCAAATCTGCTGTGCTGAAACAAACACACCCCCCTTTACTGCATGGAACATAGGAATGATGTCCCAAGACATTGTTTCCTGTTACGTTTCCATCATGTCCTGTTTAGCCTGGAGAAGAGAAGCTGCATGGAGACCTCATAGCCGCCATCCAGTATCTGAAAGGGAGCTACAAGGGTGCTGGAAAGGGACTCTGTATCAGGGACTGTAGCGATAGGACAAGGGGTGATGGGTTCAAACTGAAACAGGGGAGATTTAGGTTGGATATAAGGAAGAAGTTCTTCCTTGTGAGGATGGTGAGGCTCTGGTGCAGGTTGCCCAAGGATGTAATAAATGGTCCTGGCAGTGTTCAGGGCCAGGCTGGACGTGGCTTGGAGCAACCTGGTCTAGTGTGAGGCATTCCTGCTCGTGTCAGGGAGGTGAAAGTAGGTGATTTTAAGGTCCTTTTGAGCCCAAATCAGTCTGGGGTTCTATGTGGAGGGGAACGGTACTGCTTGTTGCATGCTCTCCTCTGCTAGTTGTTCAGGAGCTGTTCTGCGCCATGGTTTGCAAAATGGCCTGGAAGGAAGCCGGTAAGGAATGTCAGTCTTGTCTAGGAGAAACATGCAGCAAAGGAAACCCTGAGCACTGGGCTGGTGAAGGAGCAGAGTGCTTGGGGCAGAGGCTGTGCTGGAGGGAGGAGAGAAGGATCCAGGGCAGATTCAATGATTCAATCACCTCATTTCTGTCACTGGCTTTAATTAAGTTGTGCAGCAGATAAGTGGAGTCCATTGCCGGGTTCCTAGGAAGGATGCAGGAAGGAGCTTTATGGTGGATGAGGGCCAGGCTTACACTGGGGTGGGGAGTCTGGGGCTGTCCAATGCGCCGATGGGCTCTTCTCCCCCTCGACCTTCAGTCATGCTTCAGGGCCTGAACACCCTATGACCTCCTCTTCCATCATGGCCATGTCAGGAAGAGGGACGAGGTTATTAACTGTGTCAACAGGGCTGATAAATCACAGCCTCTGAGCCCACTGTCACAGCACACTACAACTTGGCTTGGGTTGGGTTGCATCTTCTCTGCCCAGCTCCAGTGGCCCCTCCATGGGTATGGAGGCAGTGGTCCTAAAGAGACATTAGTAGTGATGCTTCATGCTGCCAAAGCTCTTCCTTAAGGTCTCAGAAGAGTTTCTTCTCATGCCTTACCCATCCTTTCCTCTTGCCTGGACAGAGGTGGTTTTGTTTCTCCAGCTGAGTAGTATTGCTCCTGCAAGGCTCCTTTCTCTTAGAGAGGCATGAAACCATTCCTGCTCCTCCAGGTCAAGGACTGCGCATGAAGACAGGGCACAGCAGAGGTCAGGAGAGCTGACAAGCCCACCCAACCCTTGCCAATAGCCCTTTGATGCACAGTCCCTTCAGGATGGTTGTCAGGCAAGGTGGAAGCAGGGATGGCTTCATCTGCGGGTTGGAAGAAGGCAGGCTATCTGCGTCCTTTCCATGGCTTGTGTTGTCTCCACACTGCAAGTGATGGAGTGCAACCCTCTTCTGTGTAGTGATTATCCTGTCCTCAGAGACTTCTTTGACCTTCAGCACCAGATGGATAATGCTGCGGGCAGGCAGGAAGGAGGCTCAGGGAGCGCTGCATTCGGTGTGGCTTCACCCTCCTGATTTATACAGGGGAGAGAGCGGTGCTGATGCACGCTGCTGCTCATAGATTATCTTCATTCCAGCAGCAGGCAGGCAGACAGGAGAGGTAAACGGAGAGCTATCCGCCACCCTATCTGTCACCTTCCCTCTGGCAGTGGCTGCTGCGGAGCTGTCTCTTCTAGGGGGAAACTTTCCCTCTCCATCAAACACCGCAACAAAAAGTCGTATTCTGCCAACAGGTCCATGCATCTCTAAAGAGCTTGTCATGGCTGTGTCTCTCCCACATCTTCCTGAAGGGCAGAGAAGGGGGCAACAACAGGAAAATGCTGGAGAGGAGCCGATAACCATGGTCTCGGCGGGACTCAGGGTTGAGGTCTGTGTTTAACCCAGGGCGACTCGTGGCTGCGTTTCAAGGTCTGCTCATGGTAATTGAACCAGAGGAAGGTAAATCGAAGGCGCTGGGGACCCAATGTGATTTCTTGTGTTGCTATTGAGGTTTTGTTCCCCGTCTCCTCACCTCCCAGGCTTTAGTTTTCTGAACTGGGATTAATCTTAATCTTACTTAGCCTCGTCCTAGGGGAGCGGGGAGGTTTGTTCTGTTCATGTCAGGAAAACACTTTGGAATCCTCTGATGAAAGGTGTTGACAGAGCACCAAGGATTTCCAGATAGAGAGATAATGGGATAAGGGGGCTGAGGAGGCTGTGCCACCACATTGCATCCTGCTCTGATGGGGCTTTGCATGCCAGGTTGGTCCCTGTGAGACCTCTGGTACAAAGGACATCAAGAAACCCATTTTAGAGCAGAAAATGGGCAGTCTTGCACTGGTGCCAAGCGCAAGCATCTCGGGAGGGAAGGGGTGGGAAGCCCGAAGCAAGTTACACCTTTCTTCTCTCACTGCTTCTGAAAACACATGAATTTTCCAGCCTTTGCCACCTGGAGACGAGGATCAAACCCAGATGTGAAGAGCTTTGCTGCTGAGGTTGGGATGCGCTACAAGCATGGTATGCGGTGTGCAGGCGGGAAACCCAGCGCTCCCTCTTGGAAAGCATCATGTGCTTTAATTCCCCCTTTTCTTCTTTTTTCTCATCATGTTTTTTAATACTCATGCTTTAGATCGTGGTAGTGTTTTTAGTATCATCTGTATGCAAAATGTAGCCCAGTAGCCCCAAACATAATGAGTTCACACAGCATGGAGCCGAAGTGGTGTATGTGCAGAGTGTGCAAAGCCCAGCTCTGCAGGTGCCATGTGCTTGTTGGGTGTCTCCAAACAAAATCCTTCCACCTAAACTCTGCAGGCTTCAGGGAAGATAGAAAACTCTGTATCCCAGCCCTCCTTATCCTCGGGAGGCCCCTGTTTCTAGCTCAGATCTGATCAGCATCCCATGGGCAAGCATGCTGGGTTTGGTGCATTCAGAATTGCCCTGCGGCATGAGTAGAATTTGAATGCTTGGTGAGCAGCAATCCATAGAGTAGGAGGATATAACACTCCAAATGGAAATAATTCCTATTGCTGGGGAAGAGAATGGATTGTTCTGAGCTATTGCACTGGGCTGCTTGGTAATTTGTGTGGTGCAGATGGAGGGACAGCAAAGGCTCAAGTTAAGTTGTTAAGGAAGAAACACAGAAAGAGGCAGGAAACAGAAAGATCAAAGTTGAAAACCATTTACATTTCGTCAAGAACTTGTGGGAAAAGGACAAGAAGAAATCCCTGTCGGTGATGCTGGGTTTTCAGCAAGGGGAGGACGACTGAGACGAGGAGGAAAACACGGAGAATTGACGTTTCCCTGTATTTTCCAAGTGCGAATTGACTGCTGAGCCGCAAGTGTGACTTGAAGTGACATTTGTGGGCGCGCTGTGAAAATCCTCAGGCAGCAGAAAGCCTTGTTCAGCACAAGGCAAATGTCACCCTGAAGCTCTTGCGAGCGCTGTGATGGCAGAAATGCACCCCGGGATCCGAGGGCTTGGAGTGGGTGGTGTTGGGGCTATAGAATCTTACAATGGGTTGAGTTGGAAAGCTCGCCCAGTTCCAAGGGCAGGGACCCCTTTCACTAGAGCAGGCTGCTCCAAGCCCAGTCCAGCTGGCCTTGAATACTGCCAGGAATGGGGCAGCCATGGCTTCTCTGGGCACCTCACCACCCTTGCAGGAAAGAATAATGTCTCATCTGAATCTCCCCCCTTTCATCTTAAAGCCCCTTTTTTGATCCCCCCCCAGCCTTTCCCCTCTGTTTTTGGGATGGGGAGAGCCCTAGCCCCATCCTGAAGCTGGTGCACAGGGGGAGAAGCAAGCGCACCAGCATGATGCAATTTGTCCTCTTGCCCAGCTCCTTTGAAGGTTCACGTGTCGTTCCTCTATCTGTAGCATTTTAATGCTACCATAAAATGTTTCCTAACGACAGAAAGATAATTTAGCTAATGCAGCGCTGCACAATTAGGTTCCCTAGTTAACATCATGCTCCTGTGTCAGATGCCCTTTCATCTCCCAGCTTATTTTTCATCTCCTCTGTAAATATGGTTGATAATCCATTGGCATATTATTAAGGCACCGTAACGATCTTGCTAAATCAAAGCTTGGTCTTTACTTGAGACACTTACAGTAAATATTGACTGTTGTGCAGAATTATGGCAGAGCCCTGAGCACTCTGTTCCAATGGGAACTGGATCCATTTTTTAATACTAGTTATTGATTTTCAGCAAGCAAACTGCCTGGAGGCATCTGTGGTTTTCCTCTTCCTTTGTGAGCTCTTGAGAGGTGATGGACACACACGAAGTAGACAATTGCCCTCTGCTCCATCAGTAGTGCCATCGCTAAAGATGGGCAGAGCCTCGTGGGGTTTCTCCATCTCCCTTTGGAGGTTTCTCTAAGGGCAATGTCGCTGCCATTGCCATGGTGCTGGAAGGGGCTTGGTATTGCTTGGTGTGCTCCATGCCATTAACCAGTGTGGTGGAGCTGAACGAAGAACGTGCTGCCACCCACCGAGGTGACAACTGCTTGCTGGAAGATCCTGCTTGAATCTTCTGCCCTTAATTGCTGCTAAGGAACAAAAATAGGCTCCTAAAAGTGGCCATTTGATGAAGATTCCTGCCAGCTCCTGTTTTCCTGTGGTCTGGTGACCTTCTTTGCATGCTAGTTCAGATGCACATCCCCGCTTGTGAGCCGGTTCTCATACTCTTATTTGGTGATGGTCCCACCAGCTCCATGTGGTGGCTTTCCCCGAGGAATGGATTTTAACTTTCCCCCAGTGCTTACAAAAGCCAAGGGAATAACGGACATCTCCATTTTTCACTCTGATGGCAGAGGAGGGAGATAGAAATTAATCACATCCCATGCAAGATCTGTTAGGAAATGCCTCAGAGGGAGCAGGCAGGGTGGGTTTTCCCTGTTGTTTTGCAAAAGCTCTGTGTTCTTCCATGGGGAGAGGTTTGAAGGGAAGATTGTCTTTTAGGGCTGTGATTTACCATGTGGATGTATTATACACATGGTGTTCTTTGAGAATGTCATTCTTATGATGGGCCCATGCATCTCTTGAAGCTAGCAAAGGACAAGGAGCATGTGAGTGTGCGAATGCATGGTTACCTATCCATGCCCTGAATCCACAGGTGCTTCCAGCTGTGCACAAGCCCTTATAGACAGCCCCTTGCAAAGATGAGGGCTAATTCCCAGGCTGTGGGCTTGTCCCTGTGCCTGCAGCTGGGGAAGAGCTGCACCTTGCCCATAACTCATTGAGATGTGAAGCTCATTGGCGTGCCTGACTGTCCATGTATATTTATGTAGAAGACTTTGGGGCCCTGGAAGGTGCTGTTGCTTGTTATTTTGACTGATTGCAGGAGAGTGACTGTACTACAATGCCAGGAGCCACTCATTAGCTTTAGAGTAGGGAGAGAGAAATTGGCTACTAGTTCCAGCCACATCCACCCCTGGAGGTGAATATTAAACAGGAATTGATCCTGGATAATGAGAACACAGCCTGGAATGCTGTGATTAGTGCTGCTTGAATTGTAAATAGTTAATTATTACAACAGGCAAAAGAAGCTTGATGGGAGTGGGCAAATGTGGTGCCTTCGGGGTGGATGTTAAGGCAGGAGAGTTGGTGTGGTTGTAAGGAGTTTGGGGGGGATATGGATGGGTCATGGTCAGGGTGAGTATATGGCAGGATACACCAGGGATGCTGCCTGGAAAGCACTGGAAGGGCTTTTACCTGGGTGAGGAGGCAGGTGGGCAGCCTTTGGGCAAGTTGGAAGCATGATCTTGGCGCAAACAAGTTTTGGGCAAGGGTTCAAGGAGCTGCTGGAGATAAGGGTGCATATGTGTCCATTTCCAGCCTCTCCAGCCTCAGGTTGGTTCAAACCCAAGGGGCTCAGAGCAGGCAACAGGTCTGGGAAGCTGCGCTGAGAATATATTAAAGTGAGTTTTAATTGTGCTTCCCATCTCTGCTGGCTTCCTTCCTGTGGAGCTCTGCACAGAGACAAAGGGAAGGCAGGAGGCGGTGGTGGGTACCCAGGGGAAGGCATGGGATCTGCCTGGAGACAGGGGAATTAGGCAGCTCGAATAAATAGCTTTCAAAAAGAGAGGAAGAAAGAGAATTTCGCTCTTCTCCTCACCCCATGCCTCCCAAAATACCAAATCACCATGATTAAAAATTGACACCAATGGACATGCAGGCACAGTAATTGATTGTGGCCTTTCATTCTTGCAGCCACACTTCATTAACCTTTAGACTCAAATACCAAGCACTGGTTAGACAGAAAGGTGTAGGCAGGGAAGAAGACGACAGTGTCTGTTGGGAGGATCTTGGACTGTCAGAAGTCCTATGGGATAAAGGTGCCTGGATGATGCTGGGATGCTCTGCGGAAGAGCAGGCTACCCGATAATGCAAGGCTTATGGGGGCTGGAGGTTTGTTTCCCTTTGCAGACAGCAGAAGGCAGAATAACCCTTTTCCAGATGGAATTTCCCCTCCCAGCGTGTTCCAGCTTGGCTCCATTTCATGTTGCTACTGATATTTATGGCTGTCGTCTTGTTTAGGACCATAGGCAGGAGCCAAGTTGCCGTCGAGCTGACAAACTGTGCACCAGTGGGTTTGTCTTGGTGCTGGGAGCATTACCTTGTAGTGGTGGGGAAAAAACACCCCAAAGGAGTGTGATAAATGGACTTTCAAGTAGGAAAAAGCTGTTATTTGAAGGGTGCTCTTTTTGCAGTAGTGTGGCAGGCTTAGAGAGGTCGGCGCTGAATCTGACGGTTAAGATGCTGCAGGATTGCTTGGCTTGTGGTGACCACCACTGACCACTGCAGTATCCCACAGCATCTCCCATTAAATCCAGAACTGAACGAGTGGCAAGCAGAGGTTACTGTGGCATTTCCCTTGGGAGAGGGTTGGGGATGAGAATCTGAAAGCATCAAGAGTAAATGTCCTCACACCGGGCTGTGTGGAGCTTGGGCTTCCCACAGGATTATCCCCTTGGCAGACATTCCCAGGCTGTTTCCCTGAGAATCTGTAGGTGCAAAATGGGGTTGTTTTGTCTCTTTGAAGACCTGCCGGCTCCTACACATCGCCCTTTCAGCCGTGGCCCCTGTGTTTTATGCTCATGATCATTAATGCAAAGAGGCTTTGGCCTCCTCACAGCACGAGTTGTCTCCACTCCGCAGTGAAAATGTGCTTTGACCTGGAAAACCATTGCCAGGAGCAGATGGAGCAGCCCTGCAGGCCAGCTGGTCCGTGCTCTGCCAGGTGCTGTGGTTGCTTTGGGTTGCAATGCTTTGGGTTTAAAGAAACTTTGCGGCTGGAATTGGGGATATATCAGAGGAGACTTGGGGTGAGACATCAAAAGGAGGTTCCTCCTTTCAGAGGAGACAAGGATGAATGCTGAGGAGGCTCCAGGTGGATCTGCTGAAGGTGATGCGCCTTTGCAACTCTTGTGTAGTGTTGGGTCTGGTTTTCAGATCAAACCCTGGTTCTGTTTAAACCCAGGATGATTTGGAGATCGTGGCTGAAACCCAGCAATGTGAATACAAATACCTTGTGTTGCTTGGCATGATAAATAGGAAGGATTCCTCCAGGAGCAGTGGCAGCTCTTGAATATCTGCTGGAAATCGCTTGCTTCCAGATGTCTGAGCATTAAGGAAGCCTGGTCCCACATTTTTGGACAGGGCTGTGATGAGATGGAGCAATGACTGGGCTCAGCTCCCGCTCCTAATCCTTGCGGTGAGCTGGGTCCTACCTGCAGCTCTTTTTGTATGCATCCCCTTGCTCTGGGACAAATTGCATTTGTGTGTATCAGATGGAGACTTAGGGGGCTTTGGAGCAGGATTTCTCTGCCTTTTGTCTTTTATCATTAGGAGTCAGGGATGGAGGCGACAACAGAGCCATGTCTGAATGCAGGGTAAACAAAGCTCTGTGTGGGTTTGATGACATGTTTCTTTTGTCCATAATCTATTCATCCTCTGAGTGCTCCAGGGTTATGCATTTAATTTGGTGTGCAATTGGCAGCTTGAGGAGTACTTCAGCGTCCAACTCTCCTAAAAATAACTGAAAAGCAAGTGGGTTTCTTTGTTTTTCGTTCAGGCTAAAGGAAAGAGAGGTGGACCAAGGAGACAAATGTATTCTGCAAGCCAGGAAGGCAGTGAATACAAGGAGAGGAGGAGTAGGCTGGTGGTTAGAGCTCCAGCCCGGGATTTAGAAGCTTTGGGGCTGAATCTCTCATTTTGCTTCTGTCTTTCTGTGTCAGCCCAGTGGTAATAACACTGCTTCTGCACAGGGGTGTTGCAAGAGTCAATATATTAAAGATTGGGAGGCATTAAGATAGTGTGGGAAGGCTCCTGCAGAGCAGGGCAGTGTGCACTTGCAAATCTCAGTGGCTCAGAGGGGTGATGAATACAACCTCGACTTGATTATATTTAAGATCTCATTATTTCAGAGTCAGTTGGAAGATTCTGAGCTGACCTTGGCAGGGAGAGAGACCCGTTTTGTCAGGTCTATGGCAAACTTCACTCCTTCTATGCCACTGGGTCCCAGCTCTGTCTTACATGAGGAGCAGGACCCTTAAGAGTATCTCCAGCCCAAGGTGGATGCCATACTCATGGTGCTGGCAGTGTGGGCTCTCTCTTGCACTGTTGACTGAGGTTGGAAGGGACCTTAAAGCTCATCCAGTTCCAACCCCTTGCCATGGGCAGGGACACTTTCCACTAGAGCAGGGTGCTCCAAGGAAGGCGTTTGGGATGCACAGCTTTCTTCTGCCTAAGAACTCAGTCTCCCCTGTTTCTGTTTGAACCCATCACCCTTTGTCCTGTCACTACAGTCCCTCATATTAAACCCCTCTCCAGCATCCTTGTACCCCCTTCAGAGGCTGGAATGTAATGTAAGGCTTTACATTCATCTGGACGCTTGGTGCCCCTTGAAGCCTGGCCCACACGGCTCAAGGTGCTGGTGGTACCCACCATCATCTCAAAGTGCCATGCAGTGGGTGACTGCAGAGCTGTGGACCTGGTGCTGCAGCAAGTTGTGCCTTGATGTGTGCTCCCAGCTCCGCTCTCTGTCTGTATCTACCAGCAGCACCGTGTAGAAACAGTTTTTGAAGCCTTTGCAGCAGTGTTTTGGCAGCTGATAATGGGGATGAACTTTTTGTTTCATAGCCTACAGAAGTTTGGAGCTGGAAAACCTTGGGCGCCCAGGGCCTGAACCCCCAGGAAGATGAAAATTCCCTACTCCTACTTTACAAAGTGTGTCTGGCAAGACAGGTTCATTAACAAATTAATAGAATAATCAGCAGGGCTTTGTGTGTGTTTTGCAGATAAAGAACTGGTAACAGCATTCTTTGGCTCTTTAATGGGCTGATAAGAGCCAACTATCTGCTCCATGGCGGGGCTAATCAGAGATAACAGAGGTTAAATCAACTGCGGGGGTCTGGTGAGGGCAGTCGCAGAGGGAGCTGGATGGAGGAGGGAGAGCAGGGGTTTAAACATGATGAAAGAGAATAGGCAGGAAAGGGAGGGGAGGGAAAGGAGAGAAACAAGCACCAGCTCCAAGAATATTTTTAGGAGCATTGTGCAAAGCCCACGAGTTCCAAAGTGGCTGGTTAGGCTCTAGGGAGTTCCATCGGCTCTCAGGTGGTTTGGACACAGAACAAAGTGATTGGAAGCATCTTCCCTTTCTGGTAAGGACAGCAGGGATGTGTTTCTTACAGGTCTGGAAGGGAAGAAGCAGGCTGGGCTACAGTCCCTCTCCAGTATCCAAAGATGTCCCTCCCTCTCTGTCATCTCCAAGATGTGAGTTCCATCCTTGTCCTTGCCTCAGGAAATCAGAGGGGGAGAGGAGTCAGGATTCAACTCTTGTTTTGCTTTTGAAGCCTCCTCCATGGAGGTTTTGGAGTGCGTCTGGTAATGAGGGACCTCTGCTTGTGTATCGTGGTCACAGTGGAGGGTTTGTCCTCGTGTCATCTCCAGTGGTTTGCTCTTGGAAGAGGAAAGAGGCTGTTGGGGCTGTGATGGGAAGCACTTGCCTCTGTCTTTCCCAGAAGGGCTATTAATTTATACAGTATTTGCTTTGTTAAAGAAAGGACGTTGTCAGGCAGCTTTCAAGTGATGTGTGAAAGTGACTCTAATAAGATATTCCAGGGAAGCCTGCAGGCAGCACCACCTCTCCTCCAAACCTCTCCAGGTCTTCTTTGAAAGGAGCATCAGCAACCTTGATCCTCCTCCTCCACTAACAGAGGCACTCGTTGCACTCACTGCAAACTTCTCTGGAGTGGGGAGCCGGAGGCGGAGGCGCTGGGGGGAGTGGGAGGGCCGGGAAGCCGGGATCAGCGGATAATTGCACACGTCTGGCTGCTAGGGAAGAGAAACGAGGAGGAGATGGCACGAAGGGGTGGGAGTTTGCTTTGGAGGAGCAGCTGCAGCTCAGGGCTGGCGCTTGGTTAATCAGTGCAGCGTGGAGAAGACTGCAGATGAGACCTGGCTCTTCTGCTATCATAGGCTTATGGGCCCGTGGTAAAGGGATATGCCCACAGAAAGGGGTCTCCCCTTTTCCGGCATCCTTTGGGTGGAAAACACCCAGTATGCCATCACCAACAGCTTTTCTCCATCCTGGTGCCAGGCTCTGGCTGTCTTTGAGGGGGTTTGGTGCTCCCTGCTGTCCTTGCTGTGTGTTAAATGCATGTAACTGCTATTGCTTGTACACTGCCTTGGTGGGATGGTGTGTAGGGTGGTTGGCTATCCCCTTGCATATCATAGAATGGTTTGGTTTGGAAAGGACCTTAAGATCATCTAGTTCCAACCCCGCTGCCATGGGCAGGGACACCTTGCACTAAACCATGTCCCCCAAGACCCCATCGAACCTAGCCTTGAACACTGCCAAGGATGGAGCATTCATAACTTCATTGGATATGCCACCTTTCATCCCAGAGCCTCCAATCCTATTACAGATATTAATGGAGCTTGTAAGCAGTGAGATATGTGTGACAAAGGGGTAAACTGAGGCATTGGGCCAAGCTCTGCTCACTCCGCTCTTCTGCTGTCAATCCCAAAGGAGGTCTCCAACTGCCTCAGACTGAGCAGGATGGTTAATAAAACATCAGAGCCATTAGAATCTAATGGTTTTGGGAGATGAAAAGCCTCTGCTCCCTGCATCCCTGAAGAGATGTTTGTACCTTGGGGGGGGGGGGGTGTTAACTTGTGGAAGGGACTTTTGGGAGATGGAGAAATCTAAGGAATAAATAAGTACAAATAAAAGGCCCAAGGATGTAGGTGAGAAGCCTAATTCTGCATGGGGAGGTGGTGTGAAGGTGCCATCTGCTAGCCCTGAGCGATCTAATTCAGGGGTAAGGAGCCTTAACTGGCAGCAACAAAGAGCCTTGTTTCCCCCCCTTTTCTTCTCTTTTCATAAGGGCTCTGGTGCTGTTGGGAGATTTAGTCAATTAGTTAAGATGTTTTCCACTGTTATTGTGCCTCCCTCAAAGGCTTCTGACAGTAAATTCTCCTCATCAAGTGGAAGATCTATTAAGTACCACTTATTGAAGTTTGCTAATTGCCAGCTAATAATAATAATGATAATAACAATAATAATAATGCTGATTAAGAACGCTTTTAACCCCACTGTTGATTTCAAAGGGGGGGTACGTGCACTGCGCTGATTTCAGTTGGCGTTTCTCCTGCTTTGTGGCTGAACGGGGTAAAAAGCAGATTGGTGGCATTTGATTTTCTTGTTTTGGTGCAAAGAGGAGCTTGGTTTAAGCCCCATCTACAAAAGCCGAAGTTCAGAAGCAAGAGATTTAAGAAGGAATAGAGAAGTGCAGGAGGAGAAGGCAACGTGGAAAAGCATTTCATTAATTTCCTTGACAAGTGTGATTTAATTTTAATTATTTATGATTCCTCATAGCCTGCTAGTAAACGTTGTGTAGTATATTCTGTAAAACTAATGAAGTCTTAGTAATAGGAGACCTTACTTAAGCCCTGCACGGAGTAGTGGGAAGATGTAGCTTGTCTCTCGCTTTCTGCTTGTTCCATCTCGGTGATGTTGTGGGTAATTATCCTTCATAGATCCTACCCAGGCTGGAATACTGCTGCTCCAAATGTGCTCACTGTGTGGGAAGTCGATCCCAAAGCTTTTCATGTGGGTTTGCTGTACAACTTTGTGCTTTCTGAGCTGCAGTGATAGGACAGAGGGACCCTTTGTGGGGGTTAGAGCATCCTCATGGAGTTATGATGAAGTTGTTTATCCCCCTACATTATTCCTTTTGGATTTCTGCTGCTAATTCCCAAGAGGGTAAGGAAACATGGAGCAAAGAAGGAAGGCTGCTTGCTTTGGAATTCCCCAAAAGGGAAGAAAAAGCGTGTTCCTCCACCAGCATCATGGCTGGCGTTTGGGATAGGCGCGGGATGCCCATATTCCCAAGCACTGGAGTTTTGGTGGATAGCTTCCGGGGGTTGGCATGCCCAGAACAGCATGGGGGGGGGGGGTTGAACGGCAACCTAAATTTGAATGTTAAAAAGCTTTTGTTCATTATTGGTGGCATATCCTTCCCCTCCCCATTTGTCACTTGGAGCGGAGCTGTCACTCTTTTAATATCAAACAAATAATAAGCTCCCTCTAAAGTGATTTTTCTGACAAGGAGCTCAATATATTAAACTTTATCTATATTTTAATAGCCAATTTCACACCAAACTGCCTTCTTAATAATGTATTTACCACCTGGGGATATTATTCCAACCCATCTGGAAAGAATTGGAAATTAACTGTCCCTAAACTGAGTCTGTGTGTGCTTTAGATGCAGCGGAGATAACAGCGGTGTCATTCCTAGGGGAAGTGGAGGAGGAAGCTCATCATGCACTGAGCAAAATGTCAGCAGCAAAGGCAATAGCTGGCGGGGAAATGAGTGTTCTCCTCCTTGCAACCGAAAACCCAGCCTACCTCAAAAGTATTCGGCTGCTTGGGAAGCAGCCGACAGCATCTCAAGGGCTTCTTCTGCGCTTGTAAGAGAGGAGGGTTTGGCTTTCCAAGGATGCGGCATGGAAACAAGGCTGAGGGGAATGCCAGCATCATCATATCATATAATCACGGAATGGTTTGATAAGGAAGGGACATTAAAGCTCATCTTGTTCCACGAGCAGGGACACCTTCCACTAGACCAGGTTGCTCTAAGCCCTGTCCAGCTTGGCCTTGAACACTGCCACATATGGGGCAGCCACAGCTTCTTTGGGTATTCCAGTGCCTCACCACCTTCACAGGGAAGAACTTCTCCCTAAGAAAGGCACCCAAAAGAGGGGGAAAAGTTGTGTGTTGCTAATGGGAATGAATCGAGTCAGGCAGCACTTTTATCTTGCTCCAGTTTGGAATGCTCCTCGCTGGGTTGCTCTGATCCCATCTGAATCCACACTGTCTGACGCAGCCCAGGCAAACTGCAGCATCCGCTCTCCATGCGTACATGCAAGTGTGTGTGTTTGGAAAACATCATTTTGTTTAGTCCAAATCATATATATATATATATATATATATATATATGGGTACTGTTGCTATTTGTTTACCTCGTATAGTTTCAATGGGTTGATCATCTCCTTGGTGCTCAGTTGTATGTGATGGTGCCAAACCTACATCTCTGATGGCCCCTCCAGACAGAAAGCCACATGAGAGAAAATACATCTTATGGCTCTTTTGTCCTCTAAATAGGAGAGTGATAAGGTGTTTAGTCCACAGAGCAGTGTCATCCTAACCACAGCTTACTAGGCTGAGTTTAAATCACATTTTGACTGTATTTCTTATCGCATAGAAGCCTATCAAGGTCTGTCTAGGTGGCATGACTCATTCCTGGCTGTGCAGAGCACCCTTTGCCTCTGTTTCATGTCAGTGAAAGCACAACAGGGATGGCATTGCCCAGGACATCGAGTCCCAGCAAAAAGCCCTTCCTGAGCCTCCTGGGTGCTTTTGACAGGGGAAAAACATCCCCATGGCATGGTGGGACAGCACAAGACCTCCTTTGCACTGCTCTTCTTGGCCGGAAAATCCCGAAGGATGGGAAGTTTGAGAGTTTTCCTTGAACGTGACACCATTGGGAAGTTCGGTTGTATTATTTCTACATGTCGAGACGGAGCCTTGCAATGTTTCCTTTGGGGTTTCAAATAATTAAGGGCAGCTACTACTTCAAGTCGACTAAAGCATCCTAGTTTAGAGATAAAAGTGCCTCGTGTTTGTTGTTGTAATGAGTAGGTTGACATTGAGATGAAAAGCTGCTGCTGTTTGTGTTGTAAAACCCGGTTTTGACACTGTTCTTGAACAATATCAAACTGTTTCCTTCCATTTGGAACAAGACACACTTTGATCTAAACCCCCCCGAGATGCTTCAATCAGAATGGAGAACCAGCAGCCCTAATGATTTGAAAATAGGATCAAATTGTAAAGTGTTTCCCATCATGATGTTATGTCACTTAATAACACGCTCGGGGCGGCGCTGGGTGATGTTCGGCATCGCGTTTAGCGTGGTGAAATGTGGTAGAAATCATTCCAAAGCATCTAAAATGCAAGAGTGAAATTGCGAAGTGAGTCCTGAAAGTGGTAAAAAGAATCTCATTTCCGGCATTTTGGAGTGTTGCTGAGCTGGAGGGAAGAAAGGATGCGGGTGCTTTTGTGTTGTTTCAGTCTGAAACAGAACTGAAAGCAAAGTGTTGAGAAGTTGGAAGCTTTTTGTGAGATGGAACTTAGAATCATAGAAGCAATTCTATTAGAGAATTCTCCAAATCCACACATTTTAGCCATGATGCCAACATGAGGGGAAGTGCTGGGGAGGAGGAGTGGGGCCCTCTGGACTGTGCCTGTGGATTCGGGCCGAGTTGTGTTTGGAGAGGGGTGGATTTGCACATCTTTTCTCCAAAGGAACAAGGGATGGGACAAAAGGAAACACCCTCAAGGTGCACCAGGGAAGGTTTAGGTGGAGCTGAGGAACAGTTCCTCCCCCAAAGGATGCTCAGACATTGGAACAGTCTGCCCAGGGCAGTGCTGGAGTCACCTTCCCTGCAAGTGTTCACACACCATGTAGACAAGGCCCTCAGTGCCATGGGTTAGTGGTGGCCTTGGCAGTGCTGGGGTAAGGGTTGGACTGGATCAGCTTGAAGGTCTTTTCCAACCTGGTTGATTCTATGATCCCTGTGTTAAACTGGCACTTTGGGTACCTTTGCTCTTGTGTTTCTTTGGCATTTTCCCATCAGAGAAGCCAGGAAGTGGGAAGGGATGGAGGCAACAGGGTTTGGGGTTGCATCCTGCAGGCTCCAAAGGGCTGGGTACTCTGGTCCTTGTGGATTTCCTAGTGTTGCTGCCTGTCTGGGAGCAGGGAGGGGGTGATGGCCATCTCTGCAGTTCCCAAGCCATCAGCTAAGCACAGAGACAATGTGTTACAGTCAGGTCAAGGAGGAGAGGTGCAGAAAGGCTGCTTTAATCCTGCCAGGGGAGGATATGAGCTCTGACAGTTACCTGGGGACCCTGAGATACCACATTCCCTAACTTAATCAGACAGATAACGAGAGCAGCTAGAGCTGAGGCAGAAGCAGGAACTGCTGAACAATAGGAGCAGCCCCCCCCGGGCCCCCGTGCTGAGCTGGAGATAATCAACTCTCTCCAAATCTGTCACTGTGTGATAAGTGATGAATTAGAATCAATTATATGTTTAAAATAATAGACCTCCCTATGGTGTTACTCTCCACAACGGTGACAGCTTCAGCCCGGTCGGTGATGGCAGCCGTGCTGGCAGTGGCACCAGCAGGGTTGGGACACCTCGTGTGGCACCAATGTGGTCCTTTAACCCAACCCCTTCCGTAGCAGCCTTCCAATATCTGAAGGGGGCTACAAGGATGCTGGAGAGGGACTCCTCGTTAGGGACTGTAGCGATAGGACAAGGGGTGATGGGTTCAAACTGAAACAGGGCAAGTTCAGGTTGGAGATAAGGAAGAAGCTCTTCCCTGTGAGGATGCTGAGGCGCTGGCACAGGGTGCCCAGAGAAGCTGTGGCTGCCCCATCCCTGGCAGTGTTCAAGGTCAGGTTGGATGGGGCTTGGAGCAGCCTGCTCTAGTGGAAGGTGTCCTTGCCTATGGCAGGGGTTGGAACTGCTTGAGCTTAATGTCCTTTCTAACCCAAACCATTCCCTGATTCTATTTGTAGCTTATAGGGATTTACCATTTTTGTTGAATTATTGGCCGCTTCATGCGCTTGGCCTCGCTGCTGCTCCCTGTGTGGAAGAGCTATTTCTGAGCTACTGAGTGCTGCTCTGCTAAATAGCACCATTTTGAGTGTGTTTTTCCTCTCCCTCAAATGCCAGGAGGACACCTGAAGGTGTGAAAATGCAAGATTAACCTCGTGAATCATCCATCAAATGGTGCACAGTTGGTTTGCGAGTGCTGGGCTGGCAGGAGAGGGGGGAAGCATCCAGACTTGAGTGGCCCAGTGCTGGTTGGCAAATGCTCTTGTAGGGTGGTGGGAAGAACGTATCTGTCCATCCCAGGACTTAATTTGGTTGAAAACAGAGATATGGAGCTTGGATAAAGAGGAATGGCTTTAACCTGCCGGAGGGGAGACTGAGATGAGCTCTTAGGCAGAAGTTCTTCCCTGTGAGGGTGCTGAGGCACTGGCACAGGGTGCCCAGAGAAGCTGTGGCTGCCCCATCCCTGGCAGTGTTCAAGGCCAGGTTGGACACAGGGGCTTGGAGCAACCTGCTCTGACGGAAGGTGTCCCTGCCCATGGAACTGAATGAGCTTTAAGGTCCCTTCCAACTCAAATGACAGTCTATGATATTTGGTCTTTTGGCCATGTTTCTTTCAAGGGGTCCTAGGAAGAAAACTGGCTCCTGGGTGAACATCTCACCCGGAGGCTGTGGTTGTGTTTATGAGCTGGTCTGGCCATTTTGGTGAGGATCAGACTGATGTGCTTTCTTTTTCTTCAGAAGCTACGGTGCTATAGCTTGTCACGATCTTGATGCAAAGGGTTTTGAGACCTCTGGCCTCAGTCTGTGTCCTTCCCAGACACATTTCCATACCCAGCCATTTCAAACAACCATGTAACCCTGCTCGGGTGTTCTCAGATGGCTGTCATAGAATCAGCTTTCCAGGGACAATGACTCCACCAGTGCCTGTTCCAATGCCTATCACCCTTTTCCATTAAGGAGTCATTCCTAATCTCCAGCCTAAACCTCCCCTGGTGCAGCTTGAGGCTGTTTCCTCTTGTCCTGTCACTTGTTCCTTGGGAGCAGCAGCCAGCCTCCTCCTGCCTCCTACCTGCTGTCAGGCAGTTGTAGAGAGCGATAAGGTCCCATCGAACTGGAGGTTCCCCAGATCCCTACAGTGCCAGGAGGGAGAATATTCCTTGTCCACCCCAAGTTGGATTGGAAACCTGTTCTTAGCCTGGTTTGCTTTATTGCTGTGTTAAATAGCACAAGTTGCAGCCATAAAGCCCCTAGAATCGTGTGCTAAACAGGGGCGCTGGGACCAGTTCTAATGGATTGAAGCGAGCGGCTCACCAGCCACAGGGGTGCCCTGGGAATTCCCTTTTGAATCTTATTTACATTCAGCCCTAACAATAGCTCCCAAGCTTGGCTATAAATAATTTCTAGGCAAGAGTTGTCTAATTAAACGTACAGCAGCAAAGAAAGTACTTTTAACCACAAGGCTGGTGCCCTAATGAACGTAATCACTGCATGGGGACAGCTTAGGAAACAGAACTTGACATCTCCCGGCGGAGGCAGAGAGATGGAGGGGAACCATACTTGGGGAGAATTCCCTATCAATATTTAATTGCGTGGCATGTAACGTGCTGTCGTGTTTTGAAACATCAAATGGAAGCCCCACAGAAAACTGGAGAACCTTTAAAGCAGATCTGAGGAGGGGGAGCCTCTGCTTTTACAGCTGTCTGGGGAGGGACCAACATCGAAGTGCCCCTGTGGGCATGCAAATGGTTCTGTAGTTGGGAAAACAGCATGAATTTGCAGCCTTCCCTCATGCACCACAGTCTTCTTCCTCTCCTGGTGCCTCACTTGTGTTGTCTCTAAGGGGGGAATGCAAGAATTCCCCCAGCCCACATAGAGGCCCATCAGGAATGAGTTTTGAGAATCACATTATCCATAACCAGCCCTGTGCCATAGCACTCTACAGCTAAAACACAACCAGAAGCTGGTGGGATTTGGTGATGGGCAGAAGCTGTGTGCTGCAAATAGTTGGGTAAGTGGATCCAGCTTGAGCTTGGGATAGCAGAGAGGATATTGGGCAGGGCCTGATGGTGAACTGGGGGGTTTGGAGTCATAGAATCATGGAATACCATGCTGGAAGGGACCTCAAAGGTTATCTGATAGAGCTTTTCTTGGCAAAGATAGATGTGCCAGCACCCTGTCCAGCCAAATCTTCAAGTGTCCAGTGTTGAGGATGGAAGTTGCTGTCCATGTAGTTTAGGGGTGATGGAAAAGCATCTATGGCTGGTTCCCACTGGCTTTATAATGGACTCAAAGCCTGTGTCTAGGGGTGAAACACAGCAGTGCAGCCTAAGCATGCTGGTGCTCACCCTGCAGAGCATTTGGGCTTCTCAAAAGACTGAGACACAGAATTATGGGACCAACAAGCACCAGCTCCAGTTGGAGCGGAGATGCTGATTGATGCCAGTAGGTCCATAGGACTTTCCATCAGGATTTGGGAATAACACAGCCCTGAAATGCATATCCCTTGGTTTGTAGTGGTGGCCCTGGCAGGAGATGCTGGTGTCTGTCTGCCTATTGCAGCTCTGTCTGCCAGCCCTTGGCGAATGCTGGCTTCATCCCTAGAGAATAAACTTCAGCTCTGCTGCGATTAATCTAATCGGCCACTGGATGTCAATGTTGCCTCATCCAATTCCAAGTGGGAAAGGATCTTCGGAAACGATCTTCAGAAAGGGGGAGAAAACGCTGCTGCTAGGTTGGATGTTGTTTTCTTCTGCGAAGTTGGCTATTAAGCACTGTTGTACCAAGGTACTGGGGAGGAAACAGTCGATGCCCTTGTTTTGCTCAGCCAGGGTGGGATTTGAGCCAGTCTAAACCCTGATTTGAGACAAAAAGCCTCAGCAGAAGGGAAAGCTGGATGCAAAAACATATCCCATCCTTTGAGGCACGGTTTCATGCGAGTCGTTAGTGATTCACATCAGGCTTCTACATGGTGTTCAGGAGGACGGTGATGGTACAAGGGAGGTTTGAGGATGCCTAGTGAGAAAATCCAGCTCTACAAGGGAAGGTTTCTCAGCAACATGTCAAAGCAGAGCTGGATTTAAGCATTGCAGCTTGGCCTCCTCTCCGTTATCCATCTTCTCATCCCAGGGAAGCACAGGCAGCAGCTGCATCCTGCCAAGATTCATGAGCAAGAACGCCTCTCCCCCACCTCCTCCCTTCCTTGGAGAAGTAGTTTAAATCCAGGCCCTGGTTGGGATGCAGGTGCAGCAGTTGGCTTCTCCAGGCTATCTGCACACCCAGATGGGACATCTTGAGGGGGAACACGGGTGCTTGGGGAACATTGAATTTTAATGCAGGTCTAAAAGTATGGCCCCAATGGGATGAGCAAGGATGGGGTGAGATGTATCTTGGTCCTGTATGTGCTCTAATATAGACGTTCCCACCAAGATTATCTGAGGTTGGAGAAGCTGTTCATGCCTTTTGCTTGGGCAGCACATCCCTGGCTGTGAGACCTGAGGGCTGGTGAAGGCTCCTTGCCCTCGCTGGCACCTCTGCAGTGAAGGCAGTACATTGCTCCCCTGAGCTGTCAGCTTGCTCCTAAAAAGGGAGGAAAATGGATTTGTGGTTTCCATCCCTTTGGAATTGCCTCTCCCCCCCCCCCCCTTCACATTGGGTTCATTTGAGCGTGCTAATAGCTCAAATTTAATGATAAGTCTAAGGGAATTCATTTATAAGATAAATAAGATGTTATTAGTACATTAGTGGCAAAAAATGCACAAGGACACTGCTAATCTAAGGTGAAAATGCCTTCCTGCATGAAATTTAATTAGCAGATTGTGTTCTATTAGTGACTTTTATGGGGAGTTCATGAAAATGAATACAAATATGATGCACACAGCCTCTCGAGTGCACTGAGAGCTCGGCTAATAGAGACTCCTTCTTCCTGCCACGCTGCTGCTAGCAAGGAGAGCACCAATGTGTGTCCCAGCCCCTCGCCAGAAGAGGGCTTTTTGGAGGCAGAAGGATAGCCTGGGGCTACCTTGAACACTGCCAGGGATGGGGCAGCCACAGCTTCTCTGTGCACCCTGTGCCAGTGCCTCAGCACCCTCACAGGGGAGAGCTTCTGCCTAAGAGCTCATCTCAGTCTCCCTTCTGGCAGGTTAAAGCCATTGCCCTTGTCCTGTCCCTACATCCCTTGTCCAAAGCCCCTCTCCAGGTTTCCTGTAGGCCCCCATAAGGCATTGGAAGGCTGCTCTAAGGTCTCCCCTGAGCTTTATCTTCTCCATGCTGAAGCCTGTCCCATAAGTTGAGTGAAATGGAATGGCAAAGTCAGAAACATCCCGTCTTTTCCCTCTGCCTGCACAAGCAGCTTGCTGGAGCAGGGTCTCTGTGATGAGAGCAGTGATGGTCATAGAGATCTCTTTCATGCTTTGAATTCTCTCCCCAGCCAGATGTGCTGTAGCACTCAGGACTGGTAGCAGAGGATGCCAGGTCCTGCAAAAGGTCCACCACAGAGCTTCAGCCTCACACTGCCATGTGCTGGTGCTCATGCAGGGCTGTTGGCGTGTTGTAGCTGCGGGGGAATGGATCCCATCCAAGAACATCATACATCTTTTAAAGACTTGTGTTCCCTTAGCAAGCCTGAGGGTGTTGTGCAGCTGTTAGTGCCAGGTTGTGCTGGAATCATGCTATAGACATGTCACTTTTGGTGTCCCTTTTCCTTGTGGCTCACCTTGCAGAGCAGGTGCAACACGGACTCCCATGATAGATGATGGATTGGACTTAGAGAATCCCAGAATGGTTTGGGTGCAAAAGTACCTTAAAGCTCACCCAGTTCCAACCCCTTGGCACAGGCAGGGACACCTTCCACTAGAGCAGCTTGCTTCAAGCCCCATCCAACGTGGCCTTGAACACTGCCAGGGATGGAGCATTCGCCACTTCTTTGGGCAGCCTCTTCCAGTGTCTCACCATCCTCACAGCGAAGAGCTGAGTCTTCCTCGGTTTTGTGCTTGGGGTGTTCCCAGAGCTGGAAAACATTCCTGTGCTGGATGTGGTTTCGAAACTTTAGAGATGACTTAGGAAGGGAAAACATCTTGGCATTAGCAACAAAAAGAGAATGAAATGAAAGGGGTTTCTGTTCACAGTCTTTCCTGGGAAGTCTCTTCTTCCTTTTGGGAGTAGCTGACACTGTGGCATAGCCTTCAGCCCATCCAGTCCTTCTGGTCCCAGTCACTGTGTGTGGCTGAGGGAGGTAACCCTTAGTGATGCTGCTAGCCAAAATCCAGGTGAGATTCAAACTGCTGGTGCCTCTGGAGAGCAGCAGGCTGCCCATGTGATCTTTGAAGGTGCTAGTGAGGGTGTTTGGCCTCCAGAGAAGTAGAGAGAGGCTTTGAGCACTGAGAAATAGCCTAAAAGCACTCACCTTCTCCATGGAAGACCTGTCCCATCTCTTGTATTGATGCAGAATGAACCTGGTGAGGCTTTTGAGGCTGGGGGGAGAGTCCATCGGTTACTGTTGCTGATGTAGGAGGCATCTGGTGGTGGTTTGAAGGATGCTTCCCTCCCATCTGCGGGTGCAGGATCCAGCTTTTGCTGCTTTCCTTGCCGAGCAAAGGCAGAGCAGGGAAGCAAATGCATGGGGAGTCATTACTCATGCAGATGATCCTCACAATTCAATAGAGGTAATTAGGAGAATGATGGAGGAAATTAGCACTTTCAGTGGCTTTATTAATATTAATAAAATGATTCCACGGTTAAAAATAATAACAATAATAATATTAATAAAACAAATAGCAAACTGCACAAGAGCTCTGCCCAGCTACTGAGGCTGCTCAGGCACTGCTCGACCAGTAGCTTGAATTAGCCTTCAGGGACAGGTTGCCCTCTCTAAACACACTGTTGTAGAAGGCAGGATGGGTTGAGGCCTATTTGAGGGTAATTCCTTGTTGATCTTCCACATTAGGGAGAAGAGCTGAAGCTCAGCTCATCCTTAAGGCATTAGGAATTGAGTGGCTTGTCTTTAATGTGCCAGTGGTCTTGACAATAGGATGTTCTGATACCTCTTGCATCTTCACCTGCTTGTCTTTATTGGTCCTGGCAGGATGAACTTTCCCATGTCTCCACTTCCCACAGGTTTGGTGTAATGTGGTTCCTGTGTCTTCCATGAAGACCCCTTCCCAGGTCGTTCTCCCGGTTGTGTTTCCCATTCCTCTTGTACTGATGGCAGTAGAGGACTGTGGAACGCTGCCACCAAAGAGCCTTGGGATAGCTCTTGAGCTCCCTGTGCCAGCGGCACACCGGATATGGGGGAGTATTTGGAGGAGGTTATTTGCAGAGGGTGAGGAGCTGATCACATGAAAGGCAACATTATTAATGGAAAGAGATGACAAATGTATTTAGACATGTAAAGATTTAATTAGGCTTTTTATTATTAAAACATTGCTGAAAGCGCTTATTGAAGCCCTCTGCTTTCTTCTGAGATCAAGGTTTCTTGCATCCTAAGAGGAGGATTTGGCGTAAGGAAGGGAATAATTGGTATGAAGTGGATTTGCAGCAGGCAATAAGACCTTTGCTTTGGATCTTGGACGCAGGATTCGGCCTGGCTATACCCATGGGGATAGCTGCCTACACTTGATTCTTTTTGGGAAGGCATTTTTGCAGTCACTGGAGCACTTCGCTTGCTGTGAGGGACATCTGGAGAGGTTCAGTGTTGGGGTGGGGACTGTGCTTTATGTGGAAGATGGCAGCAGAAGAGACCTCGGATGGGCTGTTGGACTTGCAGCTCCTTCTCCATCCATGCGTACGTCTAAGAACCTTCCCGATGGAGCAAAGAGAAGATGCTCAGAGACACACTGAGGTCTAAGCTGTGTGCCTGGGGCACTGGAGAGCAGCTCTGTTGTCACTCCATGGGGAGCTGTGACTACGCCAGGAACAGCTCTCTCCTGCCTGTCCTGATTGCGCTGGTGCTCCTGAGTTAGAGATGCCTGTCTGGTGGGTGGTGCCAATTCCCAGAGCTTTCTCTATCCGTCTTTATTTAAATGGGAAAAGATCAGAGCAGCTGAACCCATCACTTTAATGATAGATTCCATTATATTAGACTGTAATTGCAAAAAATCAGTTGCTGTGATTAAAACCTCACAGATACGGTGGCTTTCTGCTGGTGCTTTACATGGGATAGAATCACAGAATCCCAGACCAATTTGGGTTGGAAAGGGCCTTAAAGCTCATCCAGGTCCAACCCCTTGCCACGGGCAGGGACACCTTCCACTGGAGCAGCTTGCTCCAAGCCCCTGTGTCCAACCTGGCCTTGAGCACTGCCAGGGATGGGGCAGCCACAGCATCTCTGGGCACCCTGTGCCAGCGCCTCAGCACCCTCACAGGGAAGAACTTCTTCCTTATAGCCAACCTGAACTCCTCGTGTTTCAGTTCAAACCCATCACCCCTTGTCCTATCGCTACAGTCACTGATGAAGAGTCCCTCTTCAGTATCCTTGTAGACCCCTCTCAGACACTGGAAGCTGCTCTGAGGTCTCCACGCAGCTTCTCTTCTCCAGCCTGAACAGCCCCAGTGTTATCAGCTCCTTCTCATCCTCATGGTCTCCTCTGGACTTGCTCCAATAGCTCCATGTGGTCCTGATGCTGAGGACACCAGAACTGCACACAGTGCTGCAAGTGGGGTCTCATGCGAGCAGAGCAACAGGATCACCTCCTCTGATCTGCTGCTCACACTGCTGGGGGTGCAGCCCAGCATACAGGGGGTTTCTGGCTGTGAGCGCACACGGATGGAGCTCATGTTCAGTTTCTTTTGGACCAGCACCCCTAAGTCCTTCCCCAAGCATCTCCAAAGACCTCCATCCTCTACTCCTTATTGCTAGGGATTTTCATGGAACCCAATGCTTCATCTCCAGTGAGCTGCCCCTGCAGCTCTGGGATCAGGAGCCAGGTGGGTTTCCCTCTCCATCCATGGAACCATGCCCAGGGCCATATATCCTGCATTGAGGTGACAGAACCAATGGGGGGAGGGGGGGCAAGTATTTCCATTCCTGAGGAATTTGCAAGGCTGGCAGTTTGGAGGGAGGAGGGGGGAAGCAACCCTATCTCCCAAATTGTAAATTAAGCAGATCTGGTCAGGAACTGTCACGGCAGCAGAAAAAATATGGAACCTCTGGGGTCGTGTATGCAGAGTAATTTTTCTGACTGTAACTCTGCTTAAAAGCAAAGATACGATGAAAACGCTGAGAGCATTTTAAATGGACCCAGCAGAGATCGCATTTGGCTTCAGGGGAGTCTGTATTGGGTGTTGGCTTACTCTAAACTCCCTGACACCAGAGTTTTATGCGTGGCTGAGAGATAAATCACTTAAAATAGTCTCTTTTCAGTGGTTTTAGTTGATTGTGGTGGGTTGCAATGCAAGAGGGTGGTAGTGTTGAGGTGACGCATTGCTGCTTGCTCCCCACCTTGATCCAGGGTGCAGATAGGCTCAGGGTGGGTCAGGTTTCTGAGTGATGGAGACCGCGAGGAGGTGAAGCTGACTTGGCAAGGTCTGTGTGTGCATCAGGCTCCCTGGAGATCACAAAGCAGCCATGTGAGAGATGATGGGATAAGGCTCATTTTAAGGAGCTATAAAAAGAAAAGGGACGAGAACTTCACAAAACATAACCCAACATGAACCTCCCTCAGGAGTAAATCAAGCTCCAGTCTTGGTTCTGCTCCTTGGTCTTTGCCTTTGGCTTCGAAGCAGTGAACAAGGTGCCTGGCTTCTCCCCTGTGCTGTGCAAAGCAAGCCTGGTTGAAACCTTGCTTTAAGCCCTTTGAAATAAGCTGGGATACTGAAGCTGTCAATCTGTGGTGTGTTGTATTTCAGGACATTTTGGGTACAGGGAGTTTAGGGGGAGGGAAGCAGGAACGATGCATCATCACCTCTCCTTGGCATGCAAGAACAGGGAGTGTGTGCATTTTCCCCTCCAGTCTCTGTCAAGGCAGAGGCAGGATCTTGGGCTCACTGGGTTGATGGACCGAGTGAAGAGTGCGTTACTCCTTGGTGCATCTCATGTGAGGTTTGTGGAGCCATTTTGGACGTTGCAAGGCATGAGGAAGGGAGAAGGAAAGGTTTGGAGCTCATGCCCGTCTCTGCATAAGATACTGCCTGTGGTGGTGCTCCTGCCTCCCTTGGCCATCGTCTCCACAAAAAGCAGGATGTCTGGACCAGGCACATCATTCTGGGCAGCAAATGAGAAGCCAAAGAGAAGCTGTGTGGAAACCTCAGAGCAGCTTCCAGTATCTGAAGGGGGCTACAAGGATGCTGGAGAGGGACTTGCATCAAGGACTGATTGGTCCTTTCTAACCCAAACTAGTCTGGGATTCTATGACTCCGTGAAATGTAATTCCCTTGAGTGTATTTGGAGGGACACGGCCAGGCCAAGCTGTGCTCCATCGTGATGTGGTTCATGGAAGAAGATGGGACAGCCAGCCCCATGAGCCCATCCTTCTGCTCTGGCATCAGGCATCCCATTTCAGGGGAGGTTTCTAAGTGCCTGGCTTGCAGCCAGGACAGGTAGATCCTCTTTTTAGGAGCATGGGAATGCCCCTAATCGTTGCCCTAGAAGATATAATCAAAGTGGGTTTGGTGGCAGGGAAGTGGCGAATGCATTCGTGTATGCCCCCAGGAAATGCAGCGTCTAGATATCCAGGATAATGGTGTGACAGGAGGAAATTGGGATGGGGAGAAGAGTGACAACCACCCCAGCTTTCCCCTCGCTTCCCTCCATCTCCCTCCCTGCATCCCCTGGATTTCAGTGGTGCCAAGATATTCATCCCATGTGTTGGAAACAATATCTTGGAGCCATTCATTTCCCATTTAATTGGCTATTGGGGAGAAAATAACCAAGGGAAGTCATGCAGGGGAAGTTCTCCTCGGTGCTTTTTTTGGCAACAGAGTCACAACAGCCTTAAATTTATTTATTTAATTGCATTATTAAAAGCATAAATAAAAATAAATCCAGGAGAGCAGGCAGATCTCTGCTTTGCAGCGCTAAAATAGAACTATAAATGCCATGGAGCACTGGGGGAATGATTTATTAGCCTGTTATTGTGAGTGACTGGGATGCTTTTGATGGAGTCCTTGCTAATTTCTAACAGCTGCATTAAATCACAGCTGCTATCAAGCTGTTATAATATAATCACCCAATGGTCTGCAACCCAGGGTCAGTGCTGGAGCCCTTCATTTGCTTCCCATCTCAGCCCCTCCAAGGGGAGGAAATAAATAGGACTCATTGTAGCGGCCTCATTTTATCATCCAGGGGTTGATAACAAATAAAGCCTCTATAAAACTTTTCCTAAAAGGAGGTTGGCTCAGAATTTGCACCTAGGAGAAACCTTGTTTTGTGCTTAAATATGGTCAGGACTCCTGGGTCCTATTTCTAGTGCTGGAAGAGAGCTTGTCTTTGCTGATTTATTGGGAAGATGGAGGAATTTGGCTGCAGATGGGTCTGGAAGGATGGGAGAAGGACCTGGCGCAGGTAGGACCGTCTGTCTTGGCTCCTTTGCCTTCCTTGTTTCAGACAAGTCACTTAAATTTCCCTACAGCTTGCCTGCTTTTCCCTCCTTTGACAAATAACGTGTGTGTTTATGCGGCTGGGCTCCGGAGGGGGTTAATACTTGGCCTGGAAATCTCTTTAGAAGTGCCAATTTGTAGCAACAGAGAAAACAACAATGAATAAGAGAGCCTGGGAGGTCCAGAAGTGAGCAAGCGGCTGCTTATCAGGCCGGTGGCTTGCAGAGCCAGCCACAATAGCAGGGATGGGTTTAAAGGGTGAAGGAGATAGGAGGGAGGGGAGGGTGGAAACCCTAAGTGAATAAAACCAAAGCAGTTAGGAAGAAAATGCCACCCATCTGCAAGGCTCCTAGTTTTCTTGATGGGTCTGCTTAATGTTTGAGCAGCTGCTTAACATGACAATATAGTCGTGAGGAGATGCGGGATGGGTGAGGACAGGATGGAGCTTTCCAGCTCATCCTGCTCACTGAGGCTCTGATCTGGGGATGAATAGCCCTAGACAGGGGGATGCCATGTCTTGAACCCAGCCTGAGAAGTGTTTTGGAACGCTGCTGTTGCAGTGATTTGTCCTTGTTTGAATTGGAGAGGGGTAGAAGGGGCTTTGCCCTGAATACAGCCAAAGGAGCCTCAGGGCTACTTGGTGGTGAAGGAACCAGCTCCTGGTGGCTGCTCCAAAGCCATGTGCCCATTGGGAACGGTGCACAGAACAGTGCTTTAGAGGGGCCTTTGGCTTCCAGGGCGGCTTGAGGCAGGTCTCTTACTCCTCCAAAGGAATTTGGCTTCTTTGTCTTTTCCTACCTTGTTATTCTCTCTGCAGAACGGGATAACAAGCTCTTGCAGCTTGCAGGCTGTTTCCTTGCTGCAGTATCGGAGGTTGTCGGGTTGTCAGCAACCTGGAGATAGCAGGGATTGCTGACAGCAAGCAGAACTGTGTACAGAAACCTTGCTCAGCCTTTGAAACTGCAGGCAAACCTCCCCCAAGGTTACTCTTCCTCATAAAACGTGCTTGGTTTTGTTTGCAGCAAACCTAGATTTTAATCCCAGAATCCATTCTCGTTGAAGAGAATTGGATTGGAGTCACAAGTTAATGGCTCAGACCAGGCTGACTCGAAAAGATGAATTAAAACTGACCTAGGAAGATGGAGATGTTCCCATCCCCACCCTGGCTTTGCAACTTGCATATTTATCTCTTTGTGCCCAATACCCCGGGGAATAAATCAGCAGTGAGATGTGCATGGAGCGGATCTGCTGGTTCGCATAGTGAGGTGCCTGTGCTGGCATTTACCCGCAGCTCAAATCAAACTCCCAGTGAACTTATCCAAAGCCCACAGGAGCCAAGATCTTTCCTTCACCCAATGTTCCCCCCTTCCCTTTCAGCCCTTAGAAACAAGTATTTCAAAGGAGGAAAAACATCATTGGCAGTGGCACAGTGAGGAAAGACTGCAAACACTGAGAATTCTGATTTCTCCTGGGATTTGCAGCCTGGGAAGTTCAGACAAGCAAAGACTTAAGTGTTTTAGACCTTTACCTGCTTAACACAACAGCCCAAGCTACCCGCTGCAGGGGTGAGAGAGGAGGTAAAGAGACCCTGCTCTGCTGCCATCCCTCCTGCCTCTCCCAGCAGACAGCACAGGGAGGAGATGGATGCTCCTGGAAGCCAGCTTGTCCCATCAGTGAGATGTTCCAAAGGCTCATGTGTGTTGGCCCATTGCCTCGGGAAGGAGAGCGGGTGAGAACTGAGTGTGTCAAGGCAGAGGCAGGATTCTGGGCTTCCTGGTGGTAGACAGGCTGTGCTGCTCTATGGTGAGAGCCATGGGGCTGCTGGGGACCATCCTGGGAGGAGAGGACCATGTTGGAGGGGTACATGATGGGCAGGTTGAGCACTTGTGCTTCAGCTCTCTCCAGCACAAGCTGTTGCTTGCAGGGAATCCAGGTTTTCAGTCTATGGAATTAGGCTTATTTTCCTCTTGCTTTCCCTCTTTAGCTCTACAGCTTGTTGTCTTGGCCACTCTGCTGATACAGAGGCAGAGCTGAGAGTGGGGTTGGGCTGCAAACCCTGTAGCTCTCCAGTCAGACATTCCTGCATGGCATGGGGATAGGTTTGATGCTCAATCCCGAGCTGGGGAATGCTGGTCCTTCTACCCCCCAGCATGGGGGAAGTTGTTATCCCAACCAGGTCTGTGATGAGTGGCTCTTGTGTCACCCAGGGGTGAAAAATAGCAATATCCACTGAGAAGGACAGGTAGATACGGTTTCCCTTCCTGTCACCTTCTGAATGGGTGCTGGGGATACTGCTTCAAAGCCTCCCAGGATGGCCAAGAACGTGGTTTCCCTCTGGCAGCATCTCGTGTAGGTGGCACAAGTGCGTTCTGATCATTTCCACGTCTCTGTATTTTGTAAATAAGCCCAGAGGCTACACGATGGCTTCGCGTTTGGAAATAGCATCAACAAGGCTCTGTGCTATCTATTTATTTGTTCTTTTATTAGTTCAGTTAAGAGCTCGCAAAGCACTTTGCAAGCAGCGATGAAATGAGCCTTGTAATGTTGGCAGGAGAGGGAAGAAATGTTCCTGCTCCGCTTGGCAGTGCCTGTGTTTGCTATAGGGATGTGGGGGGCTTTTTAAGGCGGCATTTGGGGGAAATGGGGCCACTGTGTTGCCCCATGCTTGGTGACACTGATGGGAGCGTGCAGTGAGCTAGAAACAAGAGCAGCTTGTCTGCCCCTGCTACTCATAACCCACATTGCTTCTAAATAGGACTTTGGGCCATAAAGGGATGGAACTGAGGGTTCAGAGCAAGTTAGGGGCATTTTGCAACTTCAAACCTGCTCTTGTCTTGGGGGGGACATGGGCTCTGTCACCCTCAAGCTGCAGCATGCCATGTTCCCATTCTCCTTCACATCCCTACTATGGAAACCCCATATCCTTTGGGCTGGTATTGAAGCAGGAGGCTTTTAATCTCTGTAATCCCCCAGCCTACACTTTCTTTCTCTTCTCTACTCATAGAATGGGTTGGGTTGGAGAGAGCCTTAAGAGCATCCAGTTCCAACCCCTCCAATTCCCTCCTTTTTGCCCTGCTCTGTTTTCTCCCTCTGCTTCCCAGTGATGTGGGAAATGGGGGCTTGCTGGAAGCATCTCTTTGGCAGATGCCTGCCAGGACTATCAATGCAGTGGGGTTTTGTTGTGCTGTTTTGGTGGAGCAGCCTGAACTTTGGGGTGTTTTGATATGGAAATGTTTTGGCACTGAAGCAAAATGTCACATGGCTGTGATGCTCCCCCCCCCCCCCCCCCCAGCCTCTTCCCTAGAAAGTTGGGTTTGAAGGGAAAGTCCGCATGGGAGCTGAACACATGCCCAAAAGCATTAAATACCAATGGGAATGGCAACAACAACAAAAAAATCTTGGCATCGCAAATGAAATCTTCACATTTTGCTTGCTTAGAATAAAAGAAAAAACCTGGGTAGCTGTCAAAAATCCTGCTGGAAAATGAAATTATGGGATCATGGAATGGTTTGGGTTGGAAGGGACCTTAAAGCTCACCCAGTCCCAACCCCCTGCCACAGCTAGGGGCACCTTCCACTAGAGCAGGTTGCTCCAAGCCTCTGTGTCCAGCCTGGCCTTGGGGGTACATATACCTCTGCTTCGCCTGGGATTGCACGTTTCTGGAAGGATTTTATGGAAGATGGGAGCGTTTATCCATGCATTTAGATTGCGAGGATGGTGTTGGAGGGGTATTCACTGCTAAACCAGCCCCATAGTTGGGAGTTAGTGAAGAGAACGGGTCTCGAGTTTGCATTTTCTGCCCAGGAAGAGCTCACGACCATGATCAGGTTGAGGAATAAGATGGGTTTTTTTTGGTCACAATTACCTCAGTGTGTTTTTCTGTTTGCTAAATTCCTGCGATAAAGCGCATTCAATGTAACAGCAGAGAAAATAAAAGTTCCCTTTGTACAGAGAGCCTGATTGAGTGTGAAGATAAACCAAGATAAAACAACTGGGAAAATTAAGTGGGAGAAATAAATCCTGCTGGAGAGAGGCAGGGGGATGGAGGGGGAGAGCTCTGTGTGTGCCATTGCCTGGGCAGTGGCCAGTGCAGCTCTGAACAGCATTCCCAAAGCTTTTATCTAGGGAATGGAGGGATGCTTTGCAGCACCCCAGTTCCGACGTGCTGGAGGATGCTCAGCTAGGGGCTGTTCAGCCTGGAGAAGAGAAGCTGCATAGGGACCTCAGAGCAGCTTCCAGTGTCTGAGAGGGGCTACAAGGATGCTGGAGAGGGACCTTCATCAGGGACTGTAGCGAGAGGACAAGGGGTGATGGGTTTGAATTGAAACACGAGGAGTTCAGGTTGGCTATAAGGAAGAAGTTCTTCCCCATGAGGGTGCTGAGGCGCTGGCACAGGGTGCCCAGAGAAGCTGTGGCTGCCCCATCCCTGGCAGTGTTCAAGATCAGGTTGGACACAGGGGCTTGGAGCAACCTTCTCTGCTATGAGGTGTCCTTGCCCATGGCAGGGGGCTGGAGCTGGATGAGCTTTAAGGTCCCTTCAACCCAAACCATTCCATGATTCTATGGTTCCCTGCTGTGCCGGGGTGTGTGTGCATGGGGTAAAGAAAAGGAGCCTGTTTGGCAGCAATTGGGAAAAGGAAGAAGCAGGGCTGTGGGGGAAGAGGTGTCTGGAGGCAGCGCCAAATACGCTGGGGAAAAATTAGCAGCTGCAAGTGTGCAAGAGAAAAGGTGGAGAAGAGAAGGGATGGGGACAGATGGAGAGAAAGAGGAGGTGGAAAGGAGGAGGAGGTGGGAGAAAAGGGAGGAGGGGATAGTAGTGCAGAAAGATATTAGTTAAAAATCGTATAGCCCCGAGCCCAGATGCCATCTGCACGTAGCAGGATACCAACAAGATACAGCGCTCTCTATTTACCATGGAGTTGTTATGTATGTCTTGGCCAGATAGTGTGGCCAGGATGTTCAGGAATAGAGATTTCACATGCCCCAGGGGAGAGATGCTTTAAAAGACCCCAGGTTTCGGGAAGCACCCGCAGCTGTCTGCAGACTGGGACTGGGAGTGAGCTTTGAAACTACTTCTTTGGGCATTCCAGAGGGAGATCTGGGAACTTCCACCAGAGCTGGAGGGCGAAGGATTGGCTCTTTGATTAAACAAGGCCAGGTCCTCCAAGGACTGCTTTCCCCTCCAGCTCTGCTGGGTTTTTGCTTCGGTGGGTTCAGCATTAACCCTTTCAGTTGTGAGTGGCTCAAAGTTCATCTTGGGTGAAAAAAGGACAAAAAAAAGGCAAAGAAAACCGTGTTCCATTATGTTTTCCTTAAGAATTAGTTTGCTTTGCCGGCTGAGGACTGCACTTCCCACTTCGATCAGGATGTGGTGGTTGGTTGTGCTCATCGTGGGAGAAGCTGCTGTCCTGGTGTGAAGAGTGACTGTGCTTCATGGTGTTCCTCTCCCCAGGCAGGGTGCCTGTGGGAAGGTCCTAGGCTATGAATATCTGTGTCTGGTTTAAAAGGAGCTGGAAGACAGCTGGAGAGGAGCTTTGGACGAGGGATGTAGGGACAGGACAATGGGAATGGCTTTAACCTGCCGGAGGGGAGGATCCCAAACCACTCTGGGATTCTATAAATGCCCTTTAGGAAGAGGCAGTGTCCCAAAGGGTGCTGGTGAGCAGTTAATGCTACCCAAGTGCCTGGGGTCCTGGTGTTGTTGCAGTCTCCATCCCTCACTGCATCCATCTTAAGGGAGACAGACTGAGAGCATTCCAGCATTCCCTGAGATGAGTGGAGAAGGGGAAAATAAACCTGGAGTAGTGATGAGGCTGCAGAATAAAGCCCAGTTTGGCCATACATTGGTCCCAGCGTGGTGCTGGAGCAGCGCTGCTGCCAACCTGCTCCACAGTGGGCTCTGGTCCCTCACTAATTGCTCCCAAGCCTGGTCTCTTGGCATTTGCAAGCTCCTGATTAGAGCAACGAGGGAGAAACCTCGGAGAGAGATGGAGACCAAACCATACCACTAATAAAAGTGGAGATTGACAATGGGCTGGGAGGTGGAGGGACTCGTCCTTGCAATCTCAGCCCCTTTCTGAGCCTCTGGGATGATGAGAGAAGGTCAGGGCTTGTTAACGTCACTCTGAGGAGCAGGATCAGACGCTGCCATATGCCTGATGCCCCCAGGGCCTGTGCCAGCCTCTGAGTCCCTCTCAGCTAGCTGGTATTTTTAGACATGGACCTGATCTGAAGCCACCCCATGCAACCTCTGGTCTGCAAACTGTCTGGGTATGGAAGTGGCTCTGCTTTCATGTCTGCTGCGTCCAGATTTTGTACCCTTCTGGATTCCGAGTTCTTTTTCCCTTTGCCCTTTTCTCCCCCGTGTCCCAGCTTGCTCCCTTCATTTGGTGGCAGCGTGCTCACTCAGAAGGTAGCTTTAACCAGAGCTGTGATGGGGTAGGCCAGAAGACCGAGGCAGGAAATGGTGCTCTTGGGCTGCCTGCACCCGCTGTTGGATGCCCAAAGTGGCTCACTGAGACATGCCACCTGCATAGAGGTGCCAGGTTATTGTGTCCTACCCAGTTAGGCAGATTTCTGTTGCGTGAGTATGGACAACATTCCTTTTCCTCTCTTTCCCCTTCTGGGTGCCCTATATATGCCAGTTCAGCTCCCTGTCTGTCAGTTTGTACCTTGCCTTTACATGTGTCTGCGTCTCCCCAGCCTCCTCAGAGGCTCTTTTGAGGCAGACAGGCTCTTTTTCCCCTTTAAATCTCCCCTTTCCTAAATTACACCGCTCTGGCAGGCTTCCTGCTGCACGCACTCTATGTCTACAGCTTCCTGTCCCAAGGGATGAACACTATTGTACCCAGCACAGCTTCTGGTCACTGCAGCATCCTCTCCCTTGGAGCAAATCCTGCTGCTGGAAGGAGACTCAGGCTGTCTCACTGTGGGGAGCTGCAATGGGTTTGTGCTCACTGTTTGCTGCTCCTTCCCTGCCAGCAGACACGGCTCCTCTGTGCCAGGGTGGGAGAACATCGGGAAGGAGATGGGGTGTTCTTCCTCTCCATCCTTTCCCCCCGAAAGGATGCTTGGCATTGAAGCAGCCAACTTGTGTATTCAGGGTTAAGGCAACTTACCATCAGAAGAAGAGCTGGAAAACTCAGCCCTGTGCTTTTCCCTGCACTTCCCTTGGCTCCTGGGCTGTCCTATTTATCCAAGCTGCAGTCAGCATCCCTCTCATGCCTGCAGCCATAAGCTGGTGCCAGAAGTCAGCACACATCTCTGCAGTGCTAGCCTGTGGGTAGTGGTGTATTTAGGGTCCCTGCATCCCACTGCCATATAGAGAAGACCTTTTATGCTGGTAATTTGGCTTGAGATCACTGAAAATCCCTTGCAAATACCTCTGGATCAGTTGTAGAAGCTGTGTTTGGGTCTCTGGAGGAGATTGGGGGCTCAAAATAGCTTAAACTCTTTCACAGGTTGTTATATTTCTCCTGGAAGGGGCATGTTATATTGAGTAGGAATGCACCCAGTTGAGGACCATGCCCATCTTAGTTTGGGGATGAGGAACTGCACAGCGCAATGCAAGAAGGTGGCAATGTGAGGTTGGTTTCCTTCTGTAGGCACAGAGATGGATGTGTCTGGGTGGTCACTGAGGTCTTGGCGCCCTCACTTGCTCTTTGAGGAGCTAAATGATGGTCTCTGTGTGCCTCCAAGACCACTTCTTGTGCATAATGGGACTGCAAGGGGACCAGGGAACGGGTTGGTGCACTCTGATGTCAAGCATTACCTTGTTTGGAGTGATGGGGTGGAAAACCATCCTAGTGCAAGGGTGTCTGTGTCAGGAACTGAGGACAGCAGGGATATGGAGTAGGGAGATCCTCTGGAGCTCCCTTCCACAATCATCTGGTGGGGCAAATATATGGCAGCAGGACCTTGTTTCCTACTGCCCTGCCTGCAGACAGGCTCCCAGCCACAGGGAAGCCATCCCTGAATTCAGCCATGCATTAACAGGTGGATGGAAGTGTGATGAGCAAAGGCCGAGGGACCTAGGGGAGGTTTAGTCTGGAGAAGAGAAGGCTCAGAGGGGACCTGATCGCTCCCTACAAGTGCCTGACAGGAGGATGGAGCCAGGAGGGGGCTGAGCTCTGCTCCCAAGGAACAAGGGATGGGACAAGAGGAAACGGCCTCAAGCTGCACCAGGGCAGGTTTAGATTGGATATTAGGAAAAATGTCCTCATGGAAAGGGTGCTCAGGCATTGGAACAGGCTGCCCAATCACCATCCCTGGAAGCGTTCATAAACCATGTATTCGAGGCCCTCAGTGCCATGGGTTAGTGTTGGCCTTGGCAGTGCTGGGGAATGGTTGGACTTGATCTTACAGATCTTTTCCAATCTGTGGGTGCAGGGAAAGATGCAGCAAGGGCCCTGGGGTGGCCGAGGGGACCAGCATCCTGGTGCTGAGCTGTGCAAGGCATCCGGGCTTGAAGCAGTTAAAGCGGGAGGGGGGGCTGTCCCTTGGGCTGGTGGGAGCCTCTCGGTGCTGGCGCTCTGCGGGAGCGCGGTGCAGCGGGGGTTAAAGGCTGGCGGGTGAAGCGCGCTCCGCCCGCCTCGCTCTGTTTGTGTGCCCGTGCGGGTGTTACCGGGGCGTGCGGGAGCCCGATCGCCGGTCAGGGATGGAGCCGCTGCCATGACAACCGCGGGCAGTCCGCCTGCGCGCCGGGGGATGCTGCCGCCAGCCCGGGCCGGGATGCTGCTGCCGCCGCCGCGGCCCCGACACCCTTCCACCTCCTCCTCGCTGCTCAGCTGAGGGGGGGCACCTCTGGAGACCCACTTTTGGGAGCCGAGGAGCATCCCGTGCCGTCGCCGGCAGCTCCGCGGGGAAGTTTCGATCTTGCGACAGAACCGGCATTTTGGGGAGCTTTTGGGTGGTTTTTGGGCTTTGTTTTCCTTTTGCCGTTATCATTTCAAAGAGCAGCAGCCGGCAAACAACCCAACTCCCCTGTTTTTGACGGGGTTTATGGCCGCCCTCCCTTTCGTGCCAGAGCCGCGTTTCCTCCTTGGGTTATAAACTTTTGATGCCAGATCTCCGCAGCGCGTGCCCAGCTGAATCTTAAAGTAGCGTCTGGAGCAGGCACACATCTGTGACCTTCATCTCTTGCACTGCATCTTCTCTCCTCCTCTTCCTCCTCCTCCCCTCCGGCCCTCCCGTCCTCCTCCCTCACCCAAGGATACTGGGGACTCCCTCCGGATGCCGCTCGGCAGGCTCAGCGCTCGCATCCTGCCTTGCCGGGGGCTCTCCTGATCTCCGTGGAGCTCCTCATCGCTCAGCCCCGGTGGTTTTGCTCCCCTCCTTCCCCACACACACGCACCCCATCCCTTCTCTCTTCCCCTTCTCTTTTCGCTCCCGGTGGCCTTGTCGGGTGTGTTTTTTGCCTGTTGGAAAAGTCCCTGCTGCCCAGGATGGGGGTCGGTGGGTGCTTAGCCCTGCCCTGGAGGTGCCTAGTCGTCCTCTGTCTCAGGCTGCTCTTCCTTGTGCCCGCAGGAGTGCCCGTGCGCAGCGGAGATGCCACCTTCCCCAAGGCCATGGACAACGTGACAGTGCGGCAAGGGGAGAGCGCCACGCTCAGGTAGGAGCACCTGCATTGATGCCGGGGGGTGTGTGTGTGTCTGGATAAGGCTCATGGGGGATGCTGTGTGCCCTGCGGGGCTCCTGGAGGGTGCTGGGACCTCCTGAAGACTTCGTGTGTGTCCCATTGTGCTGGGGGATGCTCTGTGTTAATGGTTTTGGGGCGAGCGATGCGCTGGTGCTGTGTGGTGATGGGGCACGGGCTGCAGCGTGGGGCTGGCAGCCTCCCGTCGGGGCTGTGGGTGCCAGACGAGGAGCTGACAAAGGGGTTTAGGTGGCAGACAGTGAGTTAGTGCCGCCTGACGCTCCCAAAGTTGTCTCTGGGTGAGTGTGGCTGTGTGGGAAGGGAGGGAAGGGGGGTCTGTGCTGCTTGCACCGATGCCAGCCTGCATTGCCAGTGGGTTTCCAGGGCTGTGATGCCTCCGAGGTGTCAGTGTTCTGCCTTGATCACTTTATAGTCTCTGCACGAATCTGTTAATATCAAATCAATCTTTTACTCCAGGGGTGCATCTTATGAATTCTGATGGATGCTTTTACCTTACGCTGTTTGCTGGGGGAGAAACGCAGGCAGCTTCTATGCAGATGGGCCACTTCTCTGCTGCACAATAGAGCTGAGCATCCCTTTCTTATTCCCTGAATGAGTTACAGGTGTACATGGTGCATTAGCCTGTGTCGGATAGCAGCTCTCAATAGGCATCACAGAAGCGTGGTCAGATGAGCAGATAGCAGCCCAGCCTTTTCTCAAAGGGTGATGGGGACTCAGGTCGTGTCTGGGGCTTTGAGTTGTGCCGTGTGTGCTTCAGGACGACCTAAGCCGCTTAATCCATGCGGGAAAGTGACCCTGTGACTTGGGAATGGGGCACTGAGGGGTGTGAGCTTGGAGCGAGGGAGTCTGGAGAAGTTAATCTGCCGCTTTCAGTGCGTTAGGGAGCAGTGTGTAACCCCGACATGAGCTCAGACCTGGAGGAACAGGGCTGCAGCAGAGAGCCGTGCTTCCCAAAGCCAGGCACAGGGATGAGGTGCGTGCTGTGCTCTCTGTGAGCAAGGATGAGCCTGGAGCAGAGGGTGCTCTGCTCGCCTGGATAGGGAGGATGCACAGGGAGGGTTGGGTGAGCTTCCCCTTGTTGGAGGGGAAATGTGTAGTGCAGAATGTGATGGTGGGAAACAGTCTCTACGAGTTCCATGTGGGAGAGGCGCTGGTCTCCCAGCACGGCGCCTTCCACACTTTGGGCTGTTGCCTGTGCCTGGCACATCCTTGTTCTTCACTCCCAGCCAGGGCCCTGCTTGTCATCACCCCATGTAACCAGGGGCCGTGGCACTGCAGAGGGCACGTGTCCTCTTCATAACTGACTGCAATGATGATTAACCTGAGCTGGAGTGAGCAAGACAGGTTAAAGAAGGGAGCACAACCCCCCTGAGAGATGCCTTTGGCTCTGGTGCTCTTTTTCTTGCTGTCTGAGCAAGGGGATGCTCATTGGGGTTTGAGCAGGATGGGTGCTGAGCCCCTTCCTGGGGCAGCTCCTGCAGCTCCAGCTGATCCTATTGCCAGCAGAGGGCTGACTTGGATCTCCTTTATGTATATTTTTAAGCTTCTGGCCTCTTTTCGGTGCTGTTTGCAAGAGGGGATGTTTGTGAAGCAGCCAGCTCTGGAGCACTGAGCTATTTTAGCCTTCCCATTAGAAGCATGCATCTCCTGAGGTGACTTATAGGAAGCCTTGCCCCAAAAACACTTGTTTTCTACCCATTTCCCCCCCTTGGCATCTGATTTTTCCATGCTCACCCCATCCCTTTTCCTCCTCAAGTTTAGCTTTTGCCTGCTGCAGTCAGATTTCTGGCCTCCAGCTCCCATTTGCCCACAGTCTCTTCTTGCATTGCTGTTTCCCAATGGTCCTGCTCCTCTCTCCCACTCTTATCCCTGCTCTGCCTATGCAGCAGCCTGAGGGGGGGAGTTCTCAAGGATGTGGCTGGTATTTATTATCAGGTTGAAATGCCTCACAGAGAGCTGGGAATGGGAAACTGCCCAGGACTGGCTTCCCTTATGGGTGATGCTTGGGTAGGTGTCTAGTGTGGGGCCTTCAATAGGGTTTTCACCCATAGTGGGAGCAGGTGTGGTGTCCTCTGCTGTCCTCATTGCAAATGGCACTTGTGGGGCTCAAACCGAGGAGAAAAGCCCCTTAACTCCAGCTTGTCGCACTTGTGGAATTAGCCCCAATCCTGCAGGGATTGGACGTGCCAGGTGCTCTCCCACCCTGCTCATAGCTGGTCCTGGGGTGGGCTGAGCTCTGTAAACCCCTTGGATTCAGCAGGGCTGATGGAAGCTCTTTGCTTTCCAAGCTGAGCTCTTTAAGCACACACATGGCACTGCAGGAAGATGTGAGGGAGAGCAGAACCGCATGATGGAGGAGGAAACCTGGAGGCTTTTCAGGCTGTTTGTGGGTTTCCTGTATTGGATTTTGGGCACTTCCATTTCCACCTCTCCACCCTTTTTCCAAGGGAGGCTCAATGGAATCCTTGTAGAAGTTGAGGCTACGTTTACAGGCGACTTTTAGGTCACCTTAGATCAGCAGCAAATGATTCCCCTGTTTTAAGCAGAGATTGTTGGTAATTCACTACTTCCTATTGTAGGGACAAACAATTCCCATAATAGTCCTGCACCTTTCCTCTCCTGGGAACTTGAAGCAGTTTGCAAATTCTCTGTGTAGTATTAAAGAGAAAATTGAGCTGCCTCCTACCTGCCTCTGAAACACAGAACCTGCTGTGAAGAAGGGCAGATGTTTAGGTGGCAGCAGTAACCTGCATTAGCCACCGGTATGGGACATGGAACAGAACAAGGAGCACAGTGGAGGTTGAAGAAGGTCACTTTCTCATTTCCCGGCTGGGATTTGATGTGGAAGCAAGGATTAAGTTTCTGCTTGGGGGAAGAGTGCCACCGAGTCTCAGCTTGCTATGCACGATGCTTCTTGGATGCGTGCCCTGCGGCTCGCAGGGCCATAGGCATCCGTCCCCTGGGACGCTGCAGGGCATCACTGGCAGGTCCCCAGCATGGTCACCAATTCCCAATGGGTCGATCCTAGCTTAGAAACCTTGGATTATGTTTTCTCCCAACTGCTTTGCAGTGCTGGCAGCACCAGCGCTGCTGTTGTCAGAGCTAAGGGCGATGCAGTCAACGGCTGGACCACGGGTACCACATCTTGATGCTGAAATGGGGGGATGTGGAGTAAATGGGATCGTATTGCTTGTGCCGCCAGCAAGCCGACCTTTTATAACAGGCATCAGTACAGTTCATAAAGACATAAACCAACAGCTGCTCCAAATTTCAAGGCTTTATAGTTTTATCTGTGTTTAAGAAATATTGGTGCTTTATTTTTAAGGCAAAGAGAGCGATGCCGTGGTTGGAGGGGAGTAGCTGGGTGATGGGATGTGCTGGGTTTGCTCCTTGGCTATCAATGTGGGGGCACAAGGACTTGAGAAGGCCTTTCTTGCTCTCTGCCTCAGTTTCCCCGTATGTAAAATGGAGCCAACAGCACTGGCTTGATTAGAGGAGGCTGATGAGAAGCCATGAGCTTTCATAGGTGATGCTAAGATTGTACAACTGAGGCATTTATAACTAAGCTTTAAGATAAATAATACAGAGAAGCTTTTTCTCTGCATTTGAAGGTTGATTTTCAAGCCAAATCACCCTCTACCTTTATGTTCACTTCTGGCCTCCCCATTGCTTGTCCAAGGAGACCAGACAACCAGGGTGGCTTTGCTCATTTGCATCCAAGACTTTGCTTCTGGCTCTGTTCTGTCAATTAGTGACTCTGAGAACAATTCCAATTAAAACTAAGGAGCTGGAATAAAGATGCCACTCTCCCATTTATTTTTGCAATTACAGTTTTAATTATTTCTGACAATTCTGCTCTTTTTTTTTGGGGGGGGGGGGGGGGGAGGTGTAATAATCTACCACACTTTGATTTCCCAGCACACGATGGGGTCTGAGTAAACTAGAACCAGCAGGAGCAGGACCACAGGCTCTAGCCATAGGTTTGGGAAGCTGGGAAATGAGATTTCCCCCCTCTTCTTGCTCGGTCAAACCAGCAGCCCTCGAGTTTTCCTACCTGTTTAATAGGGGTTGTGACACTCACCCGTGCAACCAGCATAGAAAAAGCTGTGGTAATGCAGCCCCGTCTCTCTGCTGTTAAATCCTTGCTGGGAAGTGGGAAGAGAGTCGCTGCTTTTTGTGTGCAGATGGTGAAAGCATGGGGATTAGCAAACAGCAGATTAGTGAGGACTCGCTCCATCGCTGGCCTTTCCTCCTTCTCCTTCCCCCCAAAAGTTTTCTGGAGCAGCTAAATATATACCTGCTGTTTCCAAGGTAGAACTCGCTGCGTGGTAGTGCTGTAATTGGCGACTCAGGGAAATTACAGCCATGGATTCTGGCATTTGGATCCTCCTGGCTGGCATAATAATTTCTCCCTAGGTAGCTGGTATTTAACTTGTCTTATCTGCTCCTGATAGCTATAATTACAATGCCCACTAATTTCACTGTTAACGGTGCAGCGTTGGAAGGGTGGTTGGAGAGAAAAGGTTGAGGGGGTTGTGGAAAGGTTCCCTCCACCCCAGCCCGGTGCATGAAGGTGAATGGTGATGTTGAGACCGTGCAGTTGGTGCCCATCTTCTGCAGGCTGTGGTCCCTTCCCACCTCTGTGCGGTTGGAGCGTCCCTGTGCCACACTGTTGGCCTGGCCGGCATCAGGAGAGATGCTGGTGGATGTGAATGAAGAGAAGGCTCAGGGGAGACCTTAGAGCAGGTTCCAGGCTGCACAAAACCTGGAGAGGGGCTTTGGACAAGGGGCAGACCAAGGGGAATGGCTTTAACCTGCCAGAGGGGAGATTGAGATGAGCTCTTAGGCAGAAGCTCTTCCCTGTGAGGGTGCTGAGGCTCTGGCACAGGGTGCCCAGAGAAGCTGTGGCTGCCCCATCCCTGCAGTGCTCAAGGCCAGGTTGGACACAGGGGCTTGGAGCAAGATGCTCCAGTGGAAGGTGTCCCTGCCCATGGAACTGGATGAGCTTTAAGATCCTTTTGAACCCAGACCAGTCTGGAATGCTGTGCTTGAACTCCTGGTGTCCTTGCTATGGGATAAATCTGGGTCTCCATCTCGGGCTTGCTGGTTTGTGTAGGATTGCATGGAGACAGGTTGCTTGTCCCTGTTCAGGAGCGAAGTCGTGATGTGCAAGGAGGAAATATGGGGCTGACTTTGAGGCTGTTGGTCCTTTTGCCCAGCACAAAGCCAACCCCCACGCTAAGTTTTTGAGCTCTGCACGCCAGAAATAGCTCCAAGTGGTGATGCTCAGCTCCAGGGGATGAGACTGAACTGTGAGTAATCCTTTCTCTATAGGGTACACGAGATCTTTTTGCAGGCATAATAAACTCCCTGGGATTGCAGGCAGTAATAGCTGTCCTTCCCCTGGATCACACACACTTCTCCAGGAGCTCAGGTCTTTGTTTCTAGAAAAGGATTAGGTGTTAACGCTGCAAAATGAATCCGGGGCACAGCGGCTGTCTTTCGCATTCCCGGTTCCCAAAGAGTTCCTCTGTTGCCTTGACTGCTCTCGCAGTTTGCCTCCTCCTTGTGTTTCTCACCCTAAACCGTGAATGCTTTTTACATCAGCTGGACATATTGTTTTAAATGATAATCTTTAGATACTGCAGCCGAGCAGGCAGTTCATAAGGGATATCTCATTCAGTGACTATCATTTCGTGTGTCCTTGTGAGCAGCTTTTAAGGGTGAGGATGTGCTGGGTTGATTTCTTCTTTCTCAATGAGCAAAATAATTCCCCCCACAGCCCTGCCAACAGTTTTAAGCCTGGAATGGGTTGTTTACTACAGGTTTGATTTGCTGCGTAGGTCTTGTCTTCCCTGACAGACAGAAACCCTTCGAGATTGGTTCTTCAGTGCAAAATACTCACTTCTGTTTTCCAATGACTGTATCTATCCCAAGATTTGCTTGAAACGAGTTGTTTCCATGGCTATACTCTCTTGATGCACTTGTTCCTTGGGATACAAATGGGTCTCCAAGTCTGCTGCTCCGTGGATGGGGGAGGATAATGAGAACAACAACTGCTGTGGTGGAGGATCAGATGAGTAAATTGTGCTGATGCTGTGCTTTGTGCCGTCTCCAGTGCAGTGGAGTTCAGGGTGAGGAAAGCCAAGGAGCCATCTCATAGTGCATCTTGCTGCTGCTTCTCATGTGTGGTGTCACCTCCTGGCTGGAGCTGGAGCAAAGAGGGATGGGAGGGCAGGAGGGAGATAGAGGGAGAAGGGAGAGGGGGAGAAAGAAGAGGATGAGAGAAGAGAAAAAGAGAATGTTGGAAGGATGAACTGAAACAGATCCCACGACTGGTTAACTCTCTTCATGTGAAGTTCAGTGCTGTGGGATGAGTTCCTAAATCAAAGCGCAGCAGTCAGCATGGGGCTGAGATGCAGGGATGCTGCGCTTCATCCAGCTGGTACCCAAGCCCCAGGGCTAGTCCCTCTGGGGCACTGCATCCCCCTGCCTCCTATTTGGGATGTTTTTTCTGTATGTGTGCCTGTTTGTGTGTGTATATATATAAAAATCTAACAAATTCCTAACCCATATAAATCCAATTACCCATGTTTTCCCTGCAGGGAGCAAGGGAGATTAATGTTTGGTATTTTGGCAGGAATGTAAAAAGAAATAGGTGGTAATAACAATGAAGGCTCATAAAAAGGAACCGATAGCCATGTCTGTGCCCTGGAACCTGGCTGTGATTCTCATGGGCTTTTGCCAGCAGGCTGCCCTGCTCCCATGGAGAGGCAAGAAAAGCCAGGAATGCTTCCTGGGCACCTAAGCAGGGATAACATTAATGTGATAATAATGAAGGCTAATAAAAAGAAATGGTTTCTGCTCCCAGGGCACCTCCTTGTAACACATCCCACTTGTAAGAGCCACGGGAGCATCCTGCTGTTGGCCCCATTTTGCAGAGAGTCCCTCGGAAGGAGGATGAGGCTGTAGTTGGGTTGGTTCTTGCAGATGTGTCTCAGAGTGACATGTCTGGAGTTTTTCAGGCTGTGGGTAGGAGCTGAGAGTACCAGAGTGGAGAAAATAGCATCTCCCTTCATCTTTTTCTCCACTCTAAGCCCTTTTCTGCCATGTCTCTGCATGCTGAGTTTTCCCCACCTCTTTCGTGAGCAGGAACCCAGGCACAGGAGATGACTTTTTCCTGCAGCTTTTGGTCAGGGGATGGTAATGTTGGTGCAGGGCCTGGAGCACAGTGTGATGGGGAACGGCTGAGGGCTCTAGGGGGGCCTTATGGCTCTCTACAGCTGCCTGACAGGAGGATGGAGCCAGGAGGGGGCTGGGCTCTGCTCCTAAGGAATAAGGGATGGGACAAGAGGAAACGGCCTCAAGCTGCACCAGGGCAGGTTTAGATGGAGCTGAGGAGCAATTCCTTCCCCAAAGGGTGCTCAGGCATTGGAACAGGTACCCAGGGCAGTGCTGGAGTCATGGTCCCTGCGAGTGTTCACACACTGTGTAGCTGAGGCCCTCAGTGCCATGGGTTAGAGGTGGCCTTGGCAGTGCTGGGAAGTGGTTGGTTTTGATGATCTTAAGGCTCTTTTCCAACCTGGTTGATCCTATGGTTCCATGATTCTGTGTGGTACCAAGCACCTCTCCTCCCTCAGCTTTGACACTGGAGAACCAACTGCTCATCATCCCTCATCAACACCTTCCTCTCTGCCCGGGTGAGGTCCCGTCTGCTCTCCATTTCCCCCCACATCACTGGTTCAGTGCAGCGAGTGGCATCCTGCGCTGCTCTCTCCCTGTCACCCATGGTCATGTATTAATCACAGTTCAGCTATTGCATCCCTACAGCAGTTTCTGCCATCTCTGCTGGCTTTGCATCAGGCTCCTTGCTCTCCGTTTATTACCACCACGGGTTTTATAACCCACTTTATCAGATGACTTTTTTCCCTCTTTCTTAAAGAGCATAACCCATGAACAACTCATCATTGCAGAAAGAGGATGAGTGCCAGTAGGAGAAGAGAAAGCCTCCATGCTTACACCTTAAATGAAGAGCCTGCTTCACAGTGGCATTGCATTTAATTCAATCAAGGCAGTTAAAGCTGAGATCTCAAGGCCTTTGTGTGATCACAGGAGTTGCTGTGATGCAGCAGCAGGTAGATTGAGCCCATTTCCAAGGAGATTCGAGGTAACTGGTGGAAGCAGCCAGGCCTGGGGCTTACTGCAGCTACGGTAGAAAGCTCTTAGCATTCACTTCGCATCCCGTCTCTCTGTCACCCTCCCTCCTCTTGCTCCCTATCCCTACATATTCCTTTATGTGGAATTGATTTATTTGGCTTTTTCCTATTTTTAAACTGGGGGAGGTCTGGTCTTAATTAATATTTGTAACTGGAGGATAATTCCACCGCTGGTCCCATCGCTGCCTGAGTCACCCTCTCCTCCCTTCTCCTTGGGAGAAGGCTGCTTGGACTTAATTAAAGCCAAGAATTCAGGCTGGTGGGAACAGTGGGAGTCCTGCAGGGCTCTGGATGAAGTGATTGCTGTGGGGGAAGCAGGTAATTTCTTCTCAGAGCTATAGACTGGGATGCTGAGACTCTGCTAAACCCATCCGGTTTGACCCAGGCCGTTGCATCTTGTCCTGCATTTCCCATCCTACACCCACAAACTCCTCCGAGTGCTCCAGCCCCTGATCACCCTCGTGGCCTCCTCTGGACTTGCTCCAACAGCTCCGTGTCCTTCTGATGTTGAGGACACCAGAGCAGCACAAACTGAGCTCCCCATGCCCATTGCCACTGGCGTGTTACAGGTCATGGTTGGGGGATGCTGGAGGGATAACGGCGAAGCTGTATGTACCCGGTGCATGTCTCAGTGTTTGTGCTTGCAGACAGCACTGCCACCAGAGCTCAAATGCAGCCCAAGCAAGAGCTTAACAAGCTCTGAGAGCTGTCCAGAAAGTTGTCTTGACACCAAGTGACAGACTCTCAATTGAGATCCTCTGGAGACTTTGAAGTCACTTCCGCAAGGTTTCCAAAGCTGGTTTTTCTCCTACCTGAAGAATCCTTTATCTACTGCGACGCCTCCCCTGCCTTGTCTCATTGCTTTTGACGTTTCTCTTTGTTGCCTGCTGCAGCACAGGTAAACTCCACTGCAGAACTCTTGAAGAGGGGGTTTTTCTTGCTCTCTGCTCCTCCTCCAGTCTGCTCCACTCTCTTGCTGCTGTTCCCATAGAAATTGCCTGGGCCGATGCTTGGATCTGCAGAGAGCTGGCTGGAGTGATGTCAGGACTGCTTCAGCTCATGTGAGAGGGCAGGGGATGCTCCAGACCACTAGGGAAGGATAAATATAGTGCCTAGTGTGGAAAACGGAGGAGGAACTCCTAGATTGCTCACCTTCATCCTGAGAAAGCCCTGGAGCAAGGGAAGGACAAGAAGCTGGACCACAGCCAGCAGAGGGATTGGTGACAGAGGAATTGTGTTAGACTACTCCAATATCCTCTGTGCGACAGCGAGACAAGCCTCCTGAGTAAGGAAGGTGCCTCTGTCAGTGACCCAGGCAAGGCTGTAGTGAGCTGATGGGAAACCTAAGGTGGGAACCAGTGTCTGGAGCAGGCTGGAAGGAAATGGACTGGCCCTTGTAAGGTGCTTCCCTGCTTCTGAGACTCAGCCCAGTATGAACTCTGTGCCCAGCAGGTAGGAAAAGCTGCCTTTGCAGTAGTTTGAGGCTGCAGCTAGCTGGTGATGCCCTTCAGGGTGGTACCAAGGGCTGGCCGACATCCTTTATGTCCTAAATCTTGTGTAGGATTCCTGGTGTGTGGATTCATAGCAGCGTCATGCTGCAGGGCTGGTGTTTTGGGATGGCATTGAGGACTTAGAGGGTTTCTGAAGGAGCAATGTGCTTCACGATGTCTCATTATGTGCCCCATCCCTGGCAATGCTCAAAGTCAGGTTGGATGGGGCTTGGAGCAACCTGCTCTAGTGGAAGGTGTCCCTGCCTATGGCAGGGGTTGGAACTGGAAGAGCTTTAAGGTCCCTTTAAGGTCCCATAGAAGCAACCCATTCTATGATATTCTCTGCTCTGTAAGGTTGGGTTGGTTTTCCTTCCAGGCAATGGGTGGCCGCTGGCCTCATCCTGCTGCCTTCTGCTGCCTTTTGGTACGGTCGTTGGGAGCAGCAGTGCTTTCCTCCCCTTCTTGCGGAGGATGTCATGCTCCAGCCCCTCAGCAGAGCGCACCAGCCCCTTTCCTGGTCCCCGGGCAGTCCTGGTATGTGCAAGAGAAGGTGTTAAGAGGCAGCTGGGGCCTGTCCAGACTCTGACCGAGGCTGCAGACTCTCAGAGGTGCACTTGGAGCATCTGCCTTGCTTTTGCTTTTATTGCCTAATAAATCAGTGCTGGGCACAGCCCATCAGCAGGAATTAGCTCCCGTTACTAAAGGCGCCGGCTCTCCCTATTGTAGCTACACCCCGTGAGGGTGCGTGTTGCCTTCTCACCTTCACCAGCTTTTCAGCAGCCACTTGTGTGACCAGGAGCAGGGATTAAGCTGCAGCCACATCCCTCTGTGCGATGCCCCAGTGCCAGGCCAGTGATACTGGTCCCCAGCTGAATCCCTTTACCATCACTCTCCGAGGCCACTGCCCCAAGCCAGGAGCATTGAGGGTGGCCAGGACCACATGGTCCTGGCTGTGGGCTCATTCTGGGAAGCATCTGCTTGGCCTCACTTTCTGAAACTCATGCTTTGTGCTGCGGTTGCTGAGCTTGCAGCTGGTTTTCAAGTCTCATCTGCACTTAGCAGGGTGCTGCCAAACCCACTGAGTCCAGCAGGTTATTTCCCTTCAGAAGCCATTTATCTTTTCCCTTTCAGATGTAGGGCTTCAGTCTCTCATCTTTCTTTTTCCTCCCACGTGGGAAAGAGCCCGATCTTCCCAACCTTCCCAAATCGCTGGCTCTGGGCATGGGCTCGGGCCCCCATCCGTGGAGCATGGCGATGTCCTGGGGGGCAGGGGCAGATATAGGGAGTGGGCACCATGAATCGAGATGGGCTGCTTGACATCTCTTGATTCCAGTTATTCAGAGGGAAATCGCTTCCGACTTCAGTGTCTTGCGTGTGTCTTTTCCAGTCGGGATTTTGGATGAGGCTGCCCTGCCTGGTGTGATGCCAGGAGGTGCCAGGCTTGGGTTTGAAAGCTTCTTTTCTGGCAGGGAATTAGCCGTTTGTCTCCGTTTCTGGGTAGTTGCCCTATTGAGAGGCAAGCGAAGTGTCAGATGGGAAGTTTAGGAGCACCTTGGACTCTGCCGCCGCCCCTCGCTATGGCCATGGGCACATCCCTTAGTTTGGAGCTTGGGTTGCTTCTATTGAAAAGCAGGACCTCCAGATTTCCTGGCTTTCGGTCCAAATCCCCACACTTTGGCCTCTGATCCTTGGCTAGGGGCTTGCACGTTGGAAAACTCCATCTCAAAGTTACCTTCCGGAGCACCACTTTCATTCATAGTACAGGAGAAGGCTGTGTGATGGTTACTAAAGTTTAACAGCTGTGTCTATCTATTACCTAGCTGCTAAATCTTTATATGCCTTAAATAATCAATTGCTATTCAATTAGCATACAGTGCTATTAGTGCCTTCCTAAATCTATAATGATAAACCAAGTTACAAGTTCTTGGATGTTAATTACTATCTGATGATTAGGAACAGCAAGACATTTACCAGCCTCATCCCAGCTATAATACAGCGTGTCCATGCACACTGCAGAGCTAAACCACACTTACGGTCTCTTAATAATCAATGGGTGCTTAACATGCAATATTTGTCTAATTAGCACTAAATGAAATCCTCATTGACAACACTTCAGGGGAAGAGATCTGCCTCAAATATGATGGATTAGACACGGAAGGGCTGTTATTGTAAGCAGGAGATGTGTGTGTCGTTTGCTTTGCTTGTCATGGCTGGCGCGTACTTCCCTGTGACTGGCAGCCTGGTCCAGGGGGGATAGAGTGATGCCTTGGTGGTGGATTGACAGGTCCAGAGACCCCAGGTCTCTCTTTATTCAAGCAGCTCTTTCCAACACCCTTCCCTCCCTCACACACGGATATACTTGCTCCTCTGCCTCAGAGGGTGCTCTTTATGGAAGCTTCTTGCTTCTGGTGCTTTATCTGCAAGCAGAGCTCTGTCCATAGCTGTCATAGAATGCTTTGGCTTGGAAAGAACCTTAAGATCAACTAGTTCCATGGTGTCCCATGGGGAGGGGCACCTCACGCTAGACCAGGTTGCAAACATTCCTTCTGCATTTTGGGCTATAAGCTAGCTTTTGGAGATTCTGTATTTGGGCAATGAGGGTCATGGGGATGATTGTGGCCATCTGTTTGACCTCAAATTAGGGATGCTGGGTGGAGGTGGGAGGGATGTGGGGCTCAGAGTAGCCCTGAAGCCTGGTGCTGAGTGGAAAAGCTCCCTTGGGAAGTGCTGTGATGCAGTTTGTCAGCAAAGGTGGAAGCTGTTGTGTGAGAGCAGCGGGATGGATTGCACAGCCTCCGGCTCTTTGCAAGCATCAGCCTGTCCTTCACACTCAGCGTGGATGTAATTAACTGTGCTGATGGGATGTTGTGCCAACAGCAAAGCAGAGAACACCACAAAAGGAGGAGGAAGCAATCGCAGGGCTGTTTGGCGCATGCTGCACAGCTCACCTCCTGCCACAGGAGCATCCTCTGATGGAGGGCAGGGTCCATGCTCTGGAAAGGAGCAACACCACCACAGGGTCTGGAATAGCGAAAGGATGCTCCGTGTAAGGTGTTTCTCTCCCTGGGTGCATGATGAATATGCAACTTCCAGCTCTTGCAATCCTTTTCAGGCAGCCTCTATCCTTGCTATGTCAGGACAGGTTTCTCACCATCACCTTCAGGGTTTTAGCAAAAGTCTCCTGAAGCCTGAGCAGCTGTTTGGTTCTTTAAGGGTCTTTTTCTGCCTCCCAGAGACCCCATCCCTGCAAAGTGCAGAGCTGGGATGGATGCTTCCCACACTTGGAGCTGGGATGGGAAAGAAGGAAGGGAAAAATAATTAATAATAATAAAGAAAAAAGACTTCCCATTAGCAATTGAAATGGTTCTTAAAAGAATTTGCCTATTCTGCAAGGCATGTTTAGTAACTGATAGCAATTTCTAGCAATTAAATACAAATTAATCCGTGCTACCGAGTAGTGCTTTATTTATGGTTCTGTATTTATGGGCACTCCCTCTCCTTAAAACATCATCGTTGCTTTTGATAAGTAATTAGAGTTTCCTGAACAATCTCCCAATGTAGGTATGAATTTTAAGTAAGTTTTAGTAGCAAGCAAGTGTTCCATTGTAATGCTGAGGGAGGGATTATCATTATTTATACTCTAGTAGGGCCGGGCGGCTGGGACAGGCACTGGCAAAGAGATAGTCCCAGCTCAGAGTAGTTTAGGGTGACTTTGTCTTGTGTCTCCATAGCAGGTTCCTGAGCATGCTCTTCCAAGGAATAAAGGTCATTTGCTGTTATTTGCAACAGGGCAAGTTAGGAAAGCTGTGCCTCCCAAATGCCTTCCTTGAAGAAGCCTGCTCTAGTGGAAGGTGTCCCTACCTGTGGCAGGGGGTTGGAACTGGATGAGCTTTAAGGTCTCTTCAAACCCAAACCATTCTATGATCCATTGGGCTGTGCTGGTGGGTGTGTGATCCCCTCTCATTCAAAGGCTGTGCTTATCCTGCCCGTGGCTGTGTAGCCTGTTCTGGCTCCTTTCTGGCTTCATTACTGAGCTTGATTAAATGGTACTTGCACAGCCAAGGGTTGGGAAAACACACAAAGGGACTTTTCAAGTCATCTGAGGCACTTGGATACTGTGGAGAAGGATGCTGAATGGATAGAGACAGGGTTTGACATGTAATGAGATTTAACCCATGAAGGCAGCATCCTCCTGGGGTCCAGATGCCTCCAAGGAAGGGAAAAGGTTGAGGGAGAGCCTCAGGACCTGGATAAGGCTCCCTCTGAAGAGGAAAAGAGTGAAGAGGAGAGTTGTCCTGTTCTTGAGAGGAGCTGGGGGCACGTTGCTTTTACAGGGGATGGGGTTGGGAGCAAGTGAAGGTGTGAAATGGTTTTGGCCTCAGGATCTTCTGTATCTTGTTTTATAGCGGCTATGTGTGCAGCCAATGGTGTCACTCATTCTGTTAGAGCACACAGAGCTACGTTCAGCTACCACCTAACAGGATGTAACATCATGGGATGCGTCACCTCTGCATGAAGTGAGGAGCAGTCTCCTAAGCCATCAGGTCAAACCTGCCTTTGAGGGTGGCAAGAAGGGGTGAATTTGCCCAAGCTTGAAGCTGCTGGGTCTGGGGTGGACCATGGGGTCACCCCAAGTGACAACATGAGGCAGTTGTCTTGGCAAAGACCAGTGTGGGAGTGACTTTGAAGGGTGACGAACAGCTTCTCCTGCTGCAGCAGTTTTCCCTTAGATTTCACAGTGCCATTAGTTTTGTGCCATCCTTCCCATGCTGGAGGAGTTGGGGACCTTTGTAAACTTTGTCTCTTCAAGGTTTCCCTTTTACCCATCTCTTGCTGCATTGAGGGTCTGGGGCACGGTGATAGCTTTCATCTCCTCTCCATTCCTGTGCTGAATCAGAGCTGACGGCTTTTGGCCTCTGCACTACGGGCTTATTAGAAGCTGTTGCGAGGTACTTTGTGGTACATGGAGGAGGGATGCTGAGGACTCTTTGAGTTAATCAGCTGTCTGACTGGGAGGGATGAGCCCCAGCGAGCCAGCAGGTCCCCTCTGGGGGCGTCCTAAGAGCCCCCTGCTCTCACCCTGTGATTTAAACACGGTGGCACTGGGCTCATGTCTGGACATGGAGATTTTAGATGGTTCAGACTTTGAAGTGCAGTCTCTGATGGCCCCCGCTCTCCCTTCCAGCAACAGAGATGCTCACTTGTGTGATTAACTTCACATCCCAAAAGTCACTGCCTCTGTAAAGCTGCAGGTCCTGCCTGGTGCTTCTGACTGCTTGAGTGCCCTGCAAGTCTCTAGACAAGGGTCAGCTGCTGTCAGAGGAGCTCAAAGGCTTTGGGTTTGAAAGGCAGGAGTAAGTTCGTGGCTCTTTGAGCTCAGACTGAAGTGTCTGCAAGACTGCAAGGGCATAAACAGGGAGTTTGGGCTCTTGTAGTCGCTTCAGGTTTTGTGCTTGCATGCAGGGGGATGCTGGTGGTGAGAGGAACCATCCCAGAGCTGTGTCCTTGGGGAGGTGGGTAAGGGGAAGGAGCTGAGCCATCCAAATCCCTTTTGGAATGCTCGCAGCTCCCTCAGGCGTCTCATTGCTCACCCCATGATTCATCCTAGAACTAGGGCGGTTCTCCTTGGCTCTCTGCGGAGATAAACACTTGGGGACAGGGGAGGGAGGACTTGTCAACCCTCGGCGAGTCTTTGGTGGCTCTGAAGCGCCACCATGTGGGTAACCCACCAACGCTGGGGGGGGAGAAGAGGAAAATTGCAGGGCAGAGGTGGGGTTGCCCCTGGCAGTGGTGTCTCCTCCACCATGCATGGCCAAGGGATGCTCCTCAGCTGGGTAGCGGCGTGCGGACACCGGTTTGGGGTGCGGAAGTGCCTGCCGGTGGCTGCAATGGGATTTTGCCCTGGCCTTTTGCATTGCGAAGCTCATAGAATCGTAGGAATGGTAAATGCTCCATCCCTGGCAGTGTTCAAGGCCAGGTTGTACAGAGCCTTGGGTGACATGATCGAGTGTGAGGTGTCCCTGCCAATGGCAGGGTGTTGGAACTGGATGAGCTTAAAGTCCTTTCCAGCCTAAGCCATTCTATGATTCTATATTAGAACCAGGTTGGAAAAGACTTTTAAGATCATCAGATCCCAGGACTGCCAGGACACAGGTTGAACCTTCTCTGTCGCTTAGCTCTAGGGAGATCCTGGTCAAAGCCTCCCTGCCTTCCTTGCTGCCTTCCCTCCACCAGCTCACCATTCCGTGCACGAAGCTGGTGCAAAACACCAATTAGCTTTAAAACAATTATTATTTCTTTTGAAATGCCATTTTATATATGCAATAACCCACCACAGTAATCCCGGGTTATTTAACAGAGCATTTACCATGAAAACAGTCATTACTCTTTAAACGCCGCTGCCTGTACAAGCCTCTTAACATGAAATGGCAAGTGAGGCAGAAGTCTCGCTGTCACAAATGCTATGTTCCCCTGAATACATTAGAGAGACTGTCACCAGGAAGCCTCCTGAGTGGGTGTAGGCATGTTTGGAGAAGGTCCTTTCCATTTGGATTTCTATTTGGATGCTGGAGAGAGGCTCCTCATCAGGGACTGTACCAATAGGAGTGATGGGTTTAAACTGAAACAGGGGAAGTTCGGGTTAGATATAAGGCAGAAGTTCTTCCCTGTGAGGGTGCTGAGGCGCTGGCACAGGGTGCCCAGAGAAGCTGTGGCTGCCCCATCCCTGGCAGTGCTCAAGGCCAGGTTGGACACAGGGGCTTGGAGCAACCTGCTCTAGTGGAAGGTGTCCCTGCCTATGGCAGGGGGTTGGAAGTGGATGAGCTTTAAGGTCCTTTCTAACACAAACCATTCTGTGATTCTATGTGTCTATGTTCAGATGGACCTCTCATACTGCACAGATGAAGACATTCTTGCTACTAAGTCAATAATGAATTTAGGAGCAAATTCTGCCTTTCCCCCCCCTCTTTTTTGTACTCCTAGGGAATTGTGCTGGATGACTATTATTTACTTTGTAGACCTCTTCGAGATGCCTGGCACGAACCCGGGGGACCAGATGGAAATACCAGTCTCAGGCTTTGGTTTAAGCAAAATAGTTGTGTTTAAAGATTAATTGAAGATGCTTTAAAAATTGAGCAGCCCATCCATTTTTAATATTGATTGATATCACTATAAAAGATTCAGCTGCGACTCTTCTCACCAGGACCTCTCTTGGCGCCTCTCACTCAGTGCGTTTGTCTGCGAGGGACATGGAGTAGATCTTCTTCATCTTTGATCCTCATTCTTGTGAAATTTATGGGAAGTGTTGGCTCATGTCTGGCACAGCAGAGCATCCCTGGGATGTGCTGGAAGGATGTGATGGTGGGTGGTTGAAGCCCGTGTCTGTGCTGGAGGAAGGAAAGGGGATGGTACATCTGAACGTGGTGATGATATTCAGGTTGGATATAAGGAAGAAGTTCTTCCATGTGAGGGTGGTGAGGGGCTGGAACAGGTTGCCCAAAGAAGTGGTAAATGCCTCATCCCTGGCAGTGTTCAAGGTCAGGTTGGATGGGGCTTGGAACAACCTGCTCTAGTGGAAGGTGAAGGAAAGGGGATGGTACATCTGAATGTGGTGATGATGGGCTGCTGTTGATTGAACCCCAAGTCTTGCTGGACTGCTCATCTTACTCCAGTAGCATCATGAAGCTGGGAGCAAAGCTTCTTCCATTAAACTGGAAGAAGCCTCAGTGCAATGAACACTGAGGATGTGAAAAAGAAGATAAAATCATCCCAAACAGCCAGAACATTTGGTTGTTCTTCCTCCAAACCCCTCGTATGTTATTTTCTGTATTTAAGACTTTTGAACATGGAAGTGGAAAAGAAATACCAGCACAGCACTCAGGCCTGGTGCCTCCTTTGCAGGGGCCTCTTTTGAGAGGGTGGTGTTGGCATCCCATAGCCCTGGAGGGGCTCAGTTTGCTGCTGAGGACTAAGCCTCCAAATGGCATTTATTTCCCAGGCAGAAAAGGTCACGAAGCGAAGGGAAGCAAGCACTGGATTCAATTAGACAACTCCATCCAAATAAGTCTGTCAAGATGGCATTCCTGCTGAGGAATCAATTGACTTGCAAAAGGAAGGCTGGTGGTGGTGGTATTATTGTTGTTATTATTATTATTAGTTGAAATTAGCTCCAGTACCTGACATGAGTACCTGAGTTGAAGTGCCTGGGCAGGTTCACATCATCTGTCACTCTTATTAGATATTAATACAGCCTCCTCCACCTCACATTTAGTGGCCTGTTAATGGTCAAGTGGCCCCAGCGTGCTTCCTGGGAGGTTGATAGGAGTGATTAGTGATGAGAAGGGATGGTGAGGCTTTTTCCGGGCAGAAGGATAAGGGAAGGAAAAGGAAGGAAAGAGGGAGAACAAGCAAGTGTGCTTGCAGGCCGTGTGCTTGGTCAGATGGGTTTCTTGGTGGGTCTTAATCAACCTGAGTAATATCTTGATGTGTTCCCTGTTGTTGGTGTGAGAAGGTACCCAAATAATTTACCTTGTGGCTTGGCATTGAGAGGAGCAGTTCCTTCCCTAAAGGGTGCTCAGGCATTGGAACAGTCTGCCCAGGGCAGTGCTGGAGTCAGCGTCCCTGCAAGTGTTCACACACCGTGTAGATGAGGCCCTCAGTGCCATGGGTTAGTGGTGGCCTTGGGAGTGATTGGGCTTGATGAGCTTAAACCAGCCTGGTTGATTCTATCAGTCTATGAAAGGGTTTGATCTCCCCATGTTGCTGCTGCTCCTGCCTCCCTGGGTCTTCTGACTCGGGTTAGCTTTGTGGTTGCCAAAGGGTGCTACAGAAGGATGGGGGTAAAGGAATATGGTCCATTAGGTTGGAAGGTGAGGAGAGGTGGAAGTCGGCAAAAGCTGAGATGTTCCATTAGGGAGTAAATGATTTTGCATTTACTGTTGGAGGGATCTTGAAGCTTACTCAGTCCACTCCATCATCTGAGCTATTTAAAACTTGACTTGAGAGAACACTGGAGAATACAGCAAAGGATCAGGCCTGTCCCAGCTGGATGAGAGCCTGGATAACTCCGACAGATCTGATCCAGCTCTGGCACTTCCCACTCTGCTGCTGTCAGCCCTTGGCGGCTGAGCTGACGTAGCCTCCCGGTGCTCCCAGGGATGTCCCCTCTTTGAACAGGCAGTCTGAAGACATCAAATGTGAAGGTTTCCCAGGGTAGAATTCGCTAAGTGTGTGATGGGAAAGGTGATGAGAGAAGTTTCCTTCATCTTTTACCAACCGTGGGATTTTCCTTTGTATTGGACAGCCTTAGAAGAAACCCACGCAGGAAAGAAAGAAAAGCCATCAACCTTCTTTGAAGAGAGACTTCATCACAGCTTTGCTTTCCAAGTGCCTTCAGCTTGGTGCATCTCATCAAAGAAGCTCTTCCTGCACTGTAGGATTTGCCCCAGGGTGGGTGGTCCACCTAATACAGCACCAGATCCTCTTCCTCTCTGTGTCTCAGGGTGGTTGAAGTTAGGTGGCAGGAATGATTCCCTCCTGGACATCACCTAGGTGCTGGTGCCATGTCCCAGCTGGTATTTGTGGGTGTGATTCCGATCTTCTCCCCTAAATGCCCCCTAAAGTCCATTATGTAGTTCCTAGACCACTGCTCCATGTATTGAGACGAGTGTGGCTGTGCTCACCTCGAGACTTTGGCACAGGGGATGTGTATTCAGAGCAAGGATGAAGATGCACCCCTTGGGTGCAGCGTGGAAGGCAAGGGACTGTCATCGCCACCTCCTGTTGCTTGTGCTTTATTGACTGGTGCTGACAAACTGGTTTATGGCCAGATCTTTTCCCCCCACCAGGACTCAGCAGTTATTTTTGAGATGATGCTTTGCCTCGGAATCTTCCTTCCTTCATCCTTCATAAATCTTGGGCGAGGCTGCTGCATTCAGACCAAGCTTAATATTCTTCTTGCAGATCTCTGCACCAAAATGGCTGCATCTGAGCAGGGAGGTGTAGACTCATTCGCCTCCATCCCTTTGCTCTGCTCAGTGGTCTCAGGGTCTCTCAGAATGCGTGGGGTCCTTCATGGAGCAGGATGCTGCTACCTTGGGGGTGTTTTGTGTGGCAATGCCCTGTGTGGACGCAAGAATCCTCTTCCCATTGTGAATAATAGGTTGGAGTATGGAGGTGGTGTTAATGAGGGAAGACTGAAGGAGAGCAACGAGTAGTGGGAGTACGAGCAAAGAATAAGGAGGAGGTAGCAAAAGAGACTTGGTTTGTAGCTGTTTGTTGCTGCTGTTGGCTTTTAGTCAAGTAAAAAGCAGAGCAAGAGTCCAGCCCCTTCACTTCACCTCTCCTCCCTTAACGCATTCAGTTGCAAAGGACAAATCCCATTCACTTGCCCTTTCTCCTCTCCTCATTAACTCCCATGACCCTGAGGCCATGGCTGGAGCAAAGTGTTTATCCCAACAAAAGGATTAGCCAAATAAAGACCCAGTTTTCAGGCAGGTCACATGCCTCAAGGCCAGGCAGAGGCAAAACCTCTGCACTCGGCTGGGTCCGGCTTTTCCTCCCAATGTGCCAAGTGATCACTTGCTCTCACCCATGAGCATCCCCTCGCCTTTGCTGTCCTCATAGGAGAGTGTTTTCCTGGGAGAGTGGGGCAGTGCTCAGCAGCAGCCTTATTCTCTGGGGATGTTGGAATAGCCCCAGGAGCTGTCATTGCTGTTTCCTGTCCCAGGGCATCCCAAGTATCTCCCAGTGGGATGTACCCAGCAAAATAAGCCCCCAGACTTATTTTAAGTTATTCTTAAGCCCCACTAGTAGGTCACTGGAGAAGTTCTTGTGTAGACAGGCTCCGTGAGATGAAATAGCAGAAGTTCATAGCATAAAAAGCTGGAGAAGGTGTGTGAAAGAAGGAACTCTTCAAGCTTCCAATAAATCCTCGGCAGCATCAAGCCAGGGTGGGAAAAAGCCACATCTCATAGGTCTTTGATAGAGAGGAATTAAAGGTGGAATGGGGTGGGAAAACAACGTGCATGTGTCCTGGGAAGGGTGAGAGAGGGGTTCTACAGCCCTACACATGTATATGTGGAGACATAGATGGCTCCCAGCTAAGCCACAACGTTGTAACTCCAGATCTTGGAAGTTAATAATCCCTTTGCTTTTCATGTCCTTTGGGGTTTCTCATTCTCCAGTTTGGTTCAAGCTGGGCTCAAGAGGGAAGGTTTTGCCCTGAGCGCCTTCTTTAGCATATGGTCTTTTTTATCATGTTTCCAACAGCAAACAAACATGTCTCTTAGATGCTCTGACTGCATCCTGAGAAAACAAGGAATAAAATCCATCTTTGCCTGCCAGGAATGAATCTGGCTGCTTACAACCCTCCCCATCGTAGGTTGTCAGCGGAAGCCAGGCATCGTGCACCCAAGATTTGAAACCCAAGTGATGATCTGCTGTGTGTGTTATACCTGTCTGGTGGAAGGACAGAGCTGCTGGAGGCTTTCTCACATTATAGGGTGAGATCCTGGTTGGGAGCTGAGCTCGGCTGCTCCACAATTCCCTTCTGCTCCTCTTCGCTCTGTGCAGCTGAAGGAGGGGATAAAAGCACCTGCCTTTGCTGCCACTGCCCGAGTGAAGCCTTATCAGGCTTTATTCTCTGTCCTGTCTCTCTTTTTCCCACCCATGTATCGCAAAGTGTCTCTTCTCATCCCACATCCCATGAAAACTCTCCCGGAGCGTTTATCTAGTTGAGAGAAACCGCATGTGATAGGATGTGATTTGGGAGGCTGCGTCCTCCCTCCGTCTTTCATCCCTTCTCTTTGACATGATGGAGCATCTCCCAAGTTGGAGGAGCATCTCTTCGTGCTGCTGCACCTGCTTCATGTGCGTGCAGGTGGGTGGTGGTGCAACTGGTGAATAATTTACCAAAAGGACCCATAAAGCTCTCAATTATTAACATCAGACTCAGCTGGGAGGAGAGATGGTGGAGATGTTTGCGTTGGCTGTGGGCTCCGACTCCGAGGCAGGGTGGTAGGAGCCGGAGAGTGGTTCTGGAAGGGCACTGATGCTGCAGATGGGTTTGTGGTGATGTATGGGCGGGTGGGAGCAGGAGCCAGTGAAATAAATACGTAAAAACATCCAGAGAAGCACAAGAACAATCCTGACAGCATGAATTATTTAAACGGGAGATGCCTTTTCCTGGGAAAGAGGGAAAATGATGACCTTGTGTTGCATTGCTGGAGAAAAGACATTTTCTTTCACAATCACCCTTTATTCATTCGGAGGGAACTGAGCTGGTGATTCCTCTCCTGGAGCCAGCATGGGGAAGCCCCTTCCCAACCCAGGGATAGATGCAGGGCCCAGGAAGCTTTACCCACCACCACCACCACAACCAGGGATGTGTCCTCATACACCTATATTCCGTTTGCTCTCTTTTGCATGTATCTTTGTGCTGCTGTGAGATTCCCCTTGTATGAGGTGCCTGGAGTATATACCCAGGAGCTACAGCCTCGAGCCTGGACCTGAATGCTCCCCAAAATTCCTGTCTGCTTTCTGCAGCAGCTTGCAACGGAGATGTGGGGCAGGTTGGAAGCTGTACCCAAGCTGGTCTGCATTCACCATTAGGGTTGGAAGGGACCTCTGGAAATCATCTAGTCTAGATGGCCAAAGCAGGGCCACCTGGAGCAGGTTACACAGGAACACATCCATATTGGCTTTGGGATGTCTCCGGAGAGGGAGAGCCCACAACCCTCCTGGGCAGCCTGTTCCAGTGCTCCGCCACCCTCAATGTCAAGAAGTTCTTATTCATGTTGAGGTGAAACTTGTTGTGTGTTAGTTTATAGCCATTGCTCCACATCCTGTTGCTGGGCACCACTGAAAAGAATCTGTCCTCATCCTCCTGGTACCCACCTTTGAGCTATTGGTTTGCACTGATGAGATCCCTTCTCAGCCCGTGCTTCTCCAGGCTAAATAGACCCAGCTCCCACAGTCTCTCCTTATCAGAGAGATGCTCCAGACCCCTAAGCAACCTTGTGGCCTCCACTGGACCCTCTCCAGTAGCTCCTTGTCTTTCTTGTAGGGTCATCGCTTTACCTCTCCAATCTCAGCAAGGCTGCCAAGCCAACTGCAAAGCAGAAACATCCCTCTGGAGGTGGGAAATGGGGAGCATTTGGTTACTGTCTCACGCTGGATAGTGGCAGCAGCGTGTGAACCAGCGCTGATCACAACGTAGTGCTGCATTGAAGGGGCTTAGCGCACTTCTCTCCTGCTTTTCTTTCTTTCCAAGCATTCCGAGAGCTGGGAGTTAATTCTGGAAGCATCGCTTGTGTGAGGATGTTCCTGGCAGGCTCGGGGTTGCTAAGTGTAGCTATGTGCCTCGAGCATCTGTAATGATTCTGCTCCTGGTTTATTTCTTCTCCTTTCCCAAAGCAAAACTTTCTGAAGGAGAAAATCAGTCGTCATGCTGGTGCATGAATGGGTCAGGGTTGGGATGTGCAACGGCGGCAGCTTCAGAAGGCAGAGGCACCAAAGAGATGTACACTCACCCCCGTCTCTGTTATTCCACATGACTCTGTGATATTGGATGTGCATTAAATGAAAGGACCCCAGACTGGTTTGGGTTGAAGGGCCCTTAAAGCTCATCCAGTTCCAACCCCTGCCACGGGCAGGGACACCTTCCATAGAGCAGCTTGCTCCAAGCCCCTGTGTCCAACCTGGCCTTGAGCACTGCCAGGGATGGGGCAGCCACAGCTTCTCTGGGCACCCTGTGCCAGCGCCTCAGCACCCTCACAGGGAAAAACTTCTGCCTAAGAGCTCATCTCAGTCTCCCCTCGGGCAGGTTAAAGCCATTCCCCTTGTCCTGTCCCTACAGGCCCTTGTCCAGAGCCCCTCTCCAGGTTTCCTGCAGCCCCTTTAGTACTGGAAGGTGATGGAAGGGTGAGCTGAGCCTTGTTCCATCTCTAGCACAAAGAGGGGGTTGATACCACTGAAGACTCTGGATGAAGGAGCTCATTTCAGGCACGATGTGATTTGCCTCTGGTGTTTTAAGGGAGGATTTTCAGAACTGTTTAGATCTGGTAAATTGATGATTATTTAACAGGGTGTTTCTGAGCGAGGGATAAAGAGAAGGCTCCAAACCTTCGAAGTGGGTTTTAACAAATACATATTTCATTTGCCATTAGCATCTTGGAATTGCTTTGTGAGGTGTTAAACACTGCTCTTTGTAGTTGTTCCAGCTCCTGGTTCTATAAGTCTAGGAGCCAGCCCTGTGTAATGCACCTAAACCCCAGAGCTGATTTGGTTTGATGGCTGCTCTTAGTCTCATGGTACCTTTGAGGGGGTGTGTTGGAGCATGAGCTGGGCTCAAAAGCATCATTCCTGTCCTAAAGCTGCGTGCATTTCCCAGCTAATTCAGCAAAGCAAATCCCCTTCTGCCCCTCTCCTTTTCCACCTTCTAATCCCATTTCCAGGGGACCAAAAGGGAGCGAAAGACCTGAAGTCTCCCCTACCTGCCTGCTTCTCGAGCTGCAGGAATTAATAACAAGCTTCAGCTCCTGAGACCTTCCTCCTAGAAGTTTATTTATACCTGTTCTTAGTGTTGATTCAGCTGCAACCATCACTCAAGTTCACAAGAGTCCTTATGGAGAGATGAAACCACCCTACCCCGCTCCTGCCCCTATTTCTTCTTGTTTTAATCTGTCTTGCACACTCAAAGCACTTGGTTTTGAGCCCTGGGGAAAAAAGATGGTGTCCCCGTATGTGATTTCAGAGCCCCCCCAACCTTTTTCCGTGCTTAGGGCTGGCTTCGCAATGTGAGGAGCTGACATTCGCGCATCTGTGCCCCTTAGAGAGCCTGGCCCTTGTGCTGCCCACATCAAAGAGGAGAGGAGAAAAGACCCAGCAAGTACCTCCTCGGCCTTTCCAAATATCCCACTGTCGGCACATTTGTGTTAGCTATTGATTTGTATTTAATAGAATAAGCCAGGAGGAATCACGCTCTTTGTTGGCGTTCAAGGGATAAACCATAAAAGCCATTAAGAAGTACTGTAAGCGGTGGGATGATTAATGAGGCTTCAGGTGCATTCTCCTGACTGCGTCCAGATAATGTCTTTGAAAGATCCCGTTGCTTCTGGCTGCAATTCAGAGCTATTTATTTGCAAGGTGAAGCACTGAGGAGCTTCCAGCACCAGCCCTGCCTGATGCCGTTATGGAGACGGACTGAATGCTCCGCATTCCACATCTCTGGAGGGATCGTTGTGTTTTGCTGTTTGCTTGGCAGCTTTGCCAAGATACCGGAGAGGTCAAGTGGTGAAAGGCACTGTGTCTGCCCTCAAATTGCTGCTTTGTGCCTATGCTGAGCTGCTGCCTTAGGGAGGGCCGTGGGGTTTAAGGCTTGTAGGAAGGAAGCCTTTATCGGGAGACATCGATCCTGTTGGAGTTGTTTTTCTTGGTGCTAGTGTGTCTTTCCATAGCTCCATGGCTTGTCCAAGGGAGCTCTTCAGTAGTTGGGCTTGTGCACCTAGAGATACCCTCTCAGACCCAGCATGGGCACAGCTCACAGCTGTGTGCTCTCATCCAGGGCTGCAACCCTGCCAAAACCCTCTACTGGGTGTCTGTGTGGTTCAGCATCCCACCGCGAGCCCCAAAGCCATGTCCCTGCTGGCACAGCATTCCCCTTTCCTGGCAGCCCATCGAGCACCAGGGATCCCAGCAGAGCTAGGACAGAACATTTCCTCCCATCCCCTTTCATAGCATGGCTGTGGGGTTTTACTCTCTGGGGTCCATAACTGCGTTTTACAGGAGCTGCCTCTTCTCCATGTGCTCTCCATGGCAAGCAGAGACCTGGTTTTTCTTCCTGGATAAAAACAAGTGGGCAAAAGGTGCCTCAGATCTAAGTTCTGATCTGTTTTTTCCCCTTTCCCACTCTGCTTTCCCAGCTGCCAAACTTGCAGACCTCAGGGTGGGATGTGGAGGGGTTTAGTGGCCGGAGGCACGGAGCTGCCCTGCAGAATGGGGATGTAAGACCCCATATCCCAGCTTCCCTCCTGCTTTGCTGGGTCTCTGGTTTTCCTTGGGATGTGGGAGTTATTGTCATCACAGCAAATCCTGCTTGTTTCTAACCCAAGGCAAATAACAACCAGAACCCAAGGAAACAGATAAGCAGAGATAAAAGGAAGCTGTACCTGAAATGGTGTGTTATTTTTATCCCTTGGGAATAAAAGATCCTTCCCCATGGTGGGGCAGGATACGGGAGGGAGGGATTTCCTATTGAGGGAGCAGGAGCTGCCAGAGTTTGTCATCAGGAATAATAAATGCAACGCAATGATGATTGACAAAGTGTTGTTGAGAGGGTAAGGAGGATATAATCCAGAGGAACGGGGAGGGGGGGCAGGCAATATCCTGTCTTTAGTGAACAATAGTGTTGCTGGTAGGAGGAGAAGGACCCGGTTCTGCTATGGCCTTCGGTGGGTGCTGCAGAGGCAGCTGGAGCGAGAAACCCACCTTCCTTAAGCAGGGGATTGGTTTGCCCTCTTAAACTCTGCTGCTCAGTTGCTGCCTCTGTTTTAATTCGCAACCCTCTCCTCTCCCCGCCACCTCCTCCTGCTTCTCTCCTTCATTTTCCTCTTGCTCTTCTCCCTCTCTGTGCCTCTCCTCCATCTTTGTTTCACTGTTAATCTCTTCCTCTTTTCTAAAGCTTCCTTTCTTTCCTCTGCTCTCCCATCTCCTTTAGTCCCTTTAAATCCATTGCTGCTTCTCTCTCCCAAGCCCTTCTCCTCTTTCATCATCCTCTCCCTCTCACCACAAGGCATTGCAGTCTCTGCTTCACCAACCCTTCCATGGCTGATTTCTTGGCTTGCTTAGAGAAAACTGGGCTGGTTTTGGCTCACCCAAGGTGCTGGTGGTGGCCAGAGGAGCACTAAAAGGGTGCCAGGTTTGTTTTCAGCATCAGGGATAAGTGGGTAACCTCTCCTGCAGGCTGTGTGTTTGGAGAGGAAGCTTTGATGCTCTTCTGGCTTTCAGCATCCTCTCCCTTTTATACCTGCCCTCTAGCTATGAGCTCTGGAGCGAGGTGCTCCCTGGGCTTTGCTTCTTGCACATACTCAGCACTTAGTAAGCAATAGTTAGTAAGAAAAACAGCAAGTGGAGGCATGTGTGGGGTTGGGAGCCCTGAGGTGGGGGATTTATCATGTTTATGAGTGGCGGGTTTGCCTCTGCCACTGCTTGCTGCTGGAGATTTAGCAAATCCTTTAATCTCTCTCCTTCCTCAGTTTCTCCAGTCGGTTAAGTGAGGATAATGAGCCATAACTAACTTGCAAGCTGTCGAGGGAATGGTTTAATTAGCAGCTGATCTTACTAGGTGCTGTGGGGCTTCAGTTTGCATCCTGGTACAGGAGCATGGATTCAGGCGTGAGAAGGCTCGAAGGGGCTCAGGACCTGGGAGATATTTGCTTGCCTAAATGCTTGGGCTGATCCAAGCCTCAGCTCAGCTCCTACAGCCCTCACTGGTGTTTCCTGGGGTAAAGGGGCTGTGGGGAGCTTGGCTGTGCTTGTCTCTGCTGTGTATTTTGCAGGCAGCCCTTTCTCCTTCCCATTCTGTGTGTGTGGGGGTTAATAGCCTCGTGCATCTGCCAGCCGCAGGGCTTCCCAGCCAGCACCGCTCTTCCAGGAATAGAGGCTCTTGGTTTTCAGCTCTCAGTCATAAATCCAAGAAAAGAAGGAGGAGAGAGAAAGAAGAGAGGAAATGATTCTTTCTCCCGTGCTCTGGCTTATGTGGCTCATTAGATACAGTGGTTTCTTATGGAGCAGGTGGGAGGTGAAGCAAACAGGGTGGAGGAAGACCGGTCACAGGGTCAGCTGTGGACCTTCCCTTGTGTATCTTCCATCCTTTCCTTTCTTGTTATCCAGCCAAGAGCCTTTCTCCTTCCACTGTAGTGATGCTTGAGGTGGGGTGGGTCTCTGCTCCCAAGGAACAAAGGACAGGATAAGTGGAGGTGGCCTCAAGCTGCATCAGGGGAGGTTTAGATGGAGATGAGGAACAATTCCTTCCCCAAAGGATGCTCAGGCATTGGAAGAGGCTGCCCAGGGCAGTGTTGGAGTCAGCGTCCCTGCAAGTGTTCACACACCGTGTAGACAAGGCCTTCTGTGCCATTGCTTAGTGGTGGCCTTGGCAGCGCTGGGGAATGGTTGGACTTAATGGTCTTAAAGCTCTTTTCCAACCTGGTTGATTCTATGATTCCTTTGTATGCTCTGTAGAGTTCGGTTGCTTTTCTATCCCAGGGTGGAGAGAACACTGCACTTGATTAATGTTATGAGATCTGATCTGGCTTTTATTCGGAGTGTGTTTCTCTTACTATCTCCAATTTAGTTGTAACCACACACTATGGGTGTATTTATTACTCCTGCTGTCTTTGATGCGGCTGCATTGCCTGCATACATCCTCCATTCCAGAGGATTAACTGACACCAAAGCAAACCCCATCCTCTGCCTTAGTCCCTTAACAAACTCCATTGTATTTGTCTTGCACCAGCTTTTTGCTTGAGATGAGCCCATGCTGACTTGTGTTTGGTGTCCCATTCTCTTTTCCCCTGCCAGAAACACAGGGGAATGGTATTTCACATCAAAGCCTTTGAGAAGCAAAGAAGCTCTTGAAATCTCACCCTGGAGCGACCTTTTTCCCCTTCCCTTGAGCAGGGAAAGGGCATTGTGTGACCCGTCCACTCAATCCTATAAATCACTTTTTACGGCCATGTAAAACAGTGGTGAGAAATACTTCATCCCTTTAAAGAGAAAACCAAACAGCTTCTCTCATCATTATACAGTTTGCAGGAAGGAAAACACAGCTGGTATTGACAAAGCTTAAAAAGGGGGTGGGGGGTGGTGGAAGGAGACAGCAAACCCAAACCCAAGATGCTGAACTTCTTGCAAAACAACCTGCCTTTGATATTTACCCATGTGTCATTTGCTCCTTGTCGGATTTGGTGTGAACTCGTCATCAGCAGGGCTGTGTGGGCACAGGGAGATGAGGTTCCCCGCTGTGCATGAGCTCATGTTTGTCACTACAAAGCCAGTGGGAAGTGTTGAATGTCTTGGTCATTTTGTCTTTGGAGAGGGTGATCCATCGCACCCTAACCAGGTGTCTAAAGCAAGAGGGATCATTTAAAAGTTGCTTTAAAGGTCCCTTCCAACCCAAAGTGCGTTCTGATTGGGGTTGGCTGTCACTTTGTCAGCTTTGAGCAAGAACTTGCCCAGGGGATCCCATTTGGGATACAAGAGAAGAGCTGTATCAAGATCTGGGACTGTAGTGACAGGACAAGGGGTGATGGGTTCAAACTGAAACAGGGGAAGTTCGGGTTGGATATGAAGAAGAAGTTGTTCCCTGTGAGGGTGCTGAGGCGCTGGCACAGGGTGCCCATGGAAGCTGTGGCTGCCCCATCCCTGGCAGTGTTCAAGGCCAGATTGGACGGGGCTTGGAGCAACCCGCTTTACTGGAAGGTGTCTCTGCCCATGGCAGGGGTTTGGAACTGGATGATCTTAAAGTTCTTTTCAACCCAAGCCATTCTATGAGTCCATGATTTGAAAGGGCTGGAGTTACCTGAGGTCTGCACTGCCCTCAGTGTCCAACACAAGGTGCTTGCCTAGGGTTTTGTGTGGCTGCGGCTCCATCTTGTCGTGTTTTATCACCCCAAAATTCACTTTCCATCACCTGGGATTGATTTCAAGATGCGAACTTGACTTCTCCTGTGACCCGTAGTTGACTGCATGCTCCATTATGTTTCAAAGTACTCTGAGAGTGGTAGAAATGTCTTTTGCCATTGAAGTATTTTCATTCCCCGCTTCCTGGGTTTATTGCCTTTGAATTGTGCTGGTGCTTTTGAAGTAGGCATGAATTTTAGCCATGGAGTTTCATCTCAGGGTGTAGATCCACTCTCAAAGGAAGGAAGCATTCACTACGTTTTCTGTTTCCGTTCAGTCCGTTGCAGAGCTGGAGCCAAGCTGTGAGATTCAGATGTAAATTCCCCCTAAGCCCAGCCGCCACCCGGCTTGGTTTGATCACACAGCTTTTAAGCTGCTGACCACCAGTGCCCAGCAAGGAAAAGCTCAGGGATGCCTTACTTAGGGATAGGAGTGACACTGGCTGTGTCACTCTGCATCCAGAAAACAAGCTGGGGGAGGGATTGCTATGAAGGCACAGTCTTCCCATCTCCAGTGTCCCAAAAGGGCTGTTTCTACTTCTGAAGTGAGTTAGTGATGTAAGAGAAGTGCAAAGTTATATTGAAAATGATGAGTCTCTGGTGGGGTGAAACACCCCATACAGTGACCTATCACCACCCTGAAACCATCTAAACCGCAAGACTTTGCCTCCACTGCCTTCCCTGTGTTGTCGTTTGACTCAGCAACTATGGATGAGTGGGAATTCCACGTGGCCTCGCCAGCAGAGCTGCCCTCAGCCAGTGGCTAATTGGCCATAGTCGCAGCTCCCGGTTCGCTCCTTTTATATCCTCAAACAAGGATTACTGGGAGCCGACCGGCTTCAATGCCAGCTGCAGAGGAATGGAGGAGGAGAGGGGAGAGCAGCAAATGAGCCGTGCACATGTTGGAAAGTGAATTAGCCTTTAAGAGTGTTTTCCGTGACAGAGGCAGTGCAGCAGCCGAGGTAAGTAGGGAGCAGGATGCTGACAGCATCCCTCCAGCAATCCCTCATATTTACCGAGGGATTGAGATGAGTTCGTTCTCTTCCAGCGGATCGAAGGCTATGGGGATTGCAGAGCCTCCTAGGGGTGCATGGCAGGGCTTAATAATAAAGAATGAGTCAGGGCTTCAATATTTTACATGAAGGTATCAGGCTTAAATAATAAATGAAGCAAAATTAATCAAGGTGTAGCTGAAAGGAGCTATGCTGGGAGCTCGGGCTTGTTTGGGCAACCATCAACATACAACAGGAATGAAGTTGTTCCTAAACAGCTTCAGTCTCTAGATGTTGGTCTTTTAGTATCATTTGTTCTGAGATTTGGTGTTAATGACCCACTGCTTCCCAGGAAGACATCCAGACCAAGAAAGGGACTTCTGTTAACTCATAGTGCTTCACAGTCCCAGTCTTGTCTGGTGTGTGGAAATGGTGAGGGAATCATAGACATAAACATGGAACAGCTTTGGGCATCTTGAGTGATGCTGAGTAGGTGAGAACTGAAGCTGGGCTCTGGAAAAGGGGAGATATCTGAGGTACAGTGTCCTTTATCTGCTGCCCTTTTTCATCCCTTTCCTACCCTCCAGTACTGCTGCTTCTCCTGCTGATCCCTGTCAGCCTTGTATTGCCTTCACATCATGTGTTGCAGGTTAGATATAAGGAAGTTCTTCCCTGTGAGGGTGCTGAGGCGCTGGCACAGGGTGCCCAGAGAAGCTGTGGCTGCCCCATCGCTGGCAGTGTTCAAGGCCAGGTTGGGCACAGGGGCTTGGAGCAAGCTGCTCTAGTGGAAGGTGTCCTTGCCCGTGGCATGGGTTGAAGCTGGATGATCTTAAGGTCCTTTCCAACCCAAACCATTCTGTGATTCTGTGTGTAAGGAAAGAGTAGAGAAACAGGATGGATCCCAGTCACTTCTCCCTCTATGTTTAATACTCTTTGGAGCAGGCATGAAAGCTCCTCACCTTGTTTCCACTTGGATGGTTCAGAACAGCCTTGTGGGCTTAGATGTTCATTATCCTTTGACTTTCATCAGGCTTCGGGTGCTGACTCTCAGATTCCTTTGCAGATCTCAGCTTTAAGCCTTCCAGCTTTCCTCTCCAACAAGAGTTCTGTTTAACCTTTCCTCTTGTCTGAAGCAAGCACATCACATTAGCCCATGGAAAACTGAAGAGGATCTTTGTCCTTTCCCTTCTAACATAGCGACTCAGGGATCCCCCGTAAGGGCTGGATTTCCCTTACTAAGCACTCGGTGGCAAAAGACATACAAGGTAATTGGAAAAGTAGCCAGATTTGAGATTCAGGTTGTTCCATCAGCTGAAGACAGTTGTGGAAAGCTTCCCCTCTGGCTGATTTACATAATGCTCCAAACCATTTCATGAGGAGTGTTGGGAATCCCATAATGCAAATAACCCCTGAGCCTATATAATCAAATGCTCTCACCTGCTCCAGGATGAGCGCAGAAGCAAATTTGCCACATGTTTTACCCAGCTCAGCAATGCCTCCTCTGCAGCCGGAATTGCTAACAATATTCCGACCTGTTGGAGCACAACATTGAAACATATAGAAACAAGACCTGCAGCCACGTTCTGCAATTCAATCTCGTCTTTATTGCGGCGGTGGAGGTGTGCTGCATATTAGCGAGGCTTTTTTTTTATCCTGGCTAACCTTGGGGAGGTTTCATTACCAATTCCTACCTCTGCTGGGAGTCAGTCTGCGTGGGTCCTTGTCTTAGCGATGGAAAGGTGACTGGTTTCCCATCCTGGCTGGGGATGGGATGGTGAAGCAACATCAACCCTATAAACCTGCAGAATATCTCAGCTCCCACTGAAGGTCCAATGGAATCATGGGTGATGGGTGAGGACATGCTCTTACCTTTTTAGGTGGTTGGAACTAGATGTTCGTAAGGTCCTTTCCAACCCAAACCATTCCATGATGCTCTGGATGACAGTGATGCGGCTATAAACTGATGGTGCTATATCAACTACAGGGGAGATTCAAGTTAAATATAAAGAAGAAGTCCTTCCCTGTGAGGGTGATGAGGCGCTGGCACAGGGTGCTCAGAGAAGCTGTGGCTGCCCCATCCCTGGCAGTGTTCAAGGCCAGGTTGGACACAGGGGCTTGGAGAAACCTGCTCCAGTGGAAGGTATCCCTGCCCGTGGCAGGGGTTGGATCTAGATTATTTTAAGGTCCTTTCCAACCCAAACTGTTCTAGGATTCAACACCCCTGTGCAGATTTCCCCCTGCTGAGGATCTGTGCTCCAATCACCTCCTTACTTTTATTCCCCCCTCTCTTATCTTCCAGAGAAGAACAATATATCTCTTACCCACTCAGTAGTTTCCTCTTCATTCCTCGATTGAATTATACAGAGGGTGCACTCGAGTGATTTTTAAATCTAAATGAAAATGTAAAGCACCCATTGCTGTAGTACCAACTCCTGCAATAAGGCAAATTGTTTAACTTCTTCACACCCCCATCTGGCTCTAATTGATTCTTGTAACCCAACTGTGATTTCGAACATGTTCTAGTCAGAGAAATCTACCGGCACTAATTCAACACGGTGAGTGTTGGTCCGGTGTTTAATGTGATGGTGAGATTGATGTCCCTTGCCCAGCCGTGGGAAGCAGCAGCTCTGGGGCAGCACATGGTGGTAGAAGAGGTTTTTGTCCAAAACTCTGTGTCTTAGGAGGAAAAAAGAAGCTTTTCTTCATCCTTCTCTTCTCTTTCCTCCCTCATGTACCTGCAGCTCTTCCTTTTCCTGTCGAAATCCCACAGGAGGTGGCTGCTCTTTGGGGAGCAAAGATTAAAAGCATTTTAGATGAGCCTGTGTTTGCCATACCCCTGCTTGTGAACCCCAGGATGTTTTGGCATTTGGATTCGGTGTGTGGTTTGGGTGGAGGTTGAATCCTGTTTCTCTGCAGTGGCTTCCCTGAGCCTCAGCCCTGCTGTGCACAGCGGGGATCCAGGGGCTGTCATCCAAGGATGCTTTCACTCAGCATTACAACTTGTATCCTCTTGAGCCGTGCTATGAATAGAAAGGTGGCTTTTTACTTGCTTCTTATTTAAACTATGATAAAAATATTGGCTTTCTGGATATCCTTGGCTTCTCAATAAATGGGGTGAGAGTGTAGACCTCTGGGTTTCATCCAGCTTTTGCATTGTGCTGTGTTGGGCATAATAGGAGACCTCAGAACGAGTTCAACCAGGTCTTTGGAGCTATGGAGGAGCTAGCTGTAAGTTCTCCATCACTGCAGCTTTCTGGAAGTGGTAACGTTTATCTCTTTGCTCTGGGCTTCAGATGTCAGTGAATTAGAGTCATATTTTAAGCAAGAGGAGTAAGGGCTGTGTTGGTGGGGGATGCCTACTTTCCCACTTGAGTAGGTAGGTTGAAATTGTAGGAGAAGCCCTTGTGTAGGGCGTCTTCATGGAGGGGAGGTGAATGTCCTACTGCTTCCGTACAAGCGTGTAAGAAATGCCTTGTGACATGGTGATGAGAAACAACACTCCCTCACCTTAAGCTTGGCATCAGTACCAGGGCATCGCAGTTGTTGCCTTGGTCCCTCATTGCTCTGTCTTCCCCTTCCCACCTCTTCTCCTCCAGGAGGCGTTTCTAGCTGCCAGCACTTGGTGAAAACAATGTGGTATTTTAAGGGCTGCCTATTTTCAGGCTGCATGCAGTGTGACTGGCAAGTGACAGCCTGCTTGATGGCAGTGACTGGCAGGAAGGTAGGTTCCCAGTTGCAGATGACAGGTCCAGCCAACACCATGCCACGCGTGTGGGCTGCTCCTTAGCAGTGCTGGGAGGAAGGAACAGCATTGTCACTTTAGGTCAGTGCTCTTTAATTGGCAGCAGTTGCTTTCTCTTCCATGTTGCTCCCCTTGGTTCTCAGTATGCCAGAAGACCAATCTTCTTTGGCAAGGTGATGGTTGGAGGCTTTGTTTTGACCACAGTCAACCAGTCCCGTTGACACTAGGTCTTTGGCCTTAGAGAGCAGTTGCCTTGTCCAGGCAAAGCCCGGGCTCTCATCCTCCCGTGGACTGGGCACACAGGTTTGTTTCTGTACTGCTCTCTGTGTGTGATGGTGAGTATGGCATGGTTGGGGGGCAAGATCATCCTCTCCCAAAGCAGATCTTATAGCATCAGCTCCAGGGTTGTTTGTTGTAGTTTCTCTTACAGTAGCTACACTGAGATTGAAAAGAGTAGGAAAAAACAGATGCTGGAGTTTCTGAGATGAGATTTACATATATAGGAGACCCAAAAAGCTTCATTTTTTGATTGGGTTTGTTCCTGTTTGTTTGCTTTCTTACTTTTCTAACTGTTTTTCACATTAAAAATTCAAGCTCTGTCTGTCTTCTTTTTTTCTGGAAGGCTCAGAGGACATCTGGAGAACTTGTTAGGATTATGTTGTTTGAGACATCATTTCTTCAGAGGACGAGAGATAGCTGCCTGTTTGAAGCTGCGCTTTTGGGGGTGGTTTTTGTTGCCACCTCCTTTTCTAATGATTTTGGAGGGGGGAGAAAACCTTGTGAGTGAAATGCTCTTGTTCAACCCAGCCCTGTGAAATAACGGCTTCGAAAACCACCGCTTTGGGGGGACCTCTAATGAGGCCGAGCTGTAGATTCTGGTTTTGTCTGAGTGAATGTGGAAAAAAGAGGGAAGTCAACTATGGAAAAGCTTTTTTCAGTTCAAACCCGAAGAGAACAGGCAACCTCAAGCCCCGGCTTTCTGTATGCGCTGCTTGTAACTCAGGGAAAAAAGGCAGCCCCCCACTTTTTTTTCCATTAAGCTGCTTCTATAATGTATTAATGGGGAATTATCTCCTCGCTATAGGGTTATTAAAAAAGAAGAGAGATAAAAATGATAGAAATGAATCCGTGCGCTATTATGTGGATGACAGTAGATACACTTAAGCCTTGCAGCCCTGACCTTGGCACATGTTTCATCTCAACTCTCTGAGAGTCTGAAATTGATACACTGACACTTAGCATTAATATGAAGAACCATCATCTTCCCCCAAGAGCATGAAAGGATGGGAAGTATTTTGCCAGTGCTTCGAGGGGCAGAGCAGGACCTCTGCTTGTCTTGGTGCAAATCCTCATCTCCCCCCTTGGTTTTCCTCGAATTCATTCATTTTTAATTATACTTGCCCCCCAGCTTTTGTGTTGGGTTTGTTCCCTTGCTCCTCACTTGATTATGGAATCACAGTCCCTGGAAGTGGTCAGAAACCCTGTAGATGAGGTCCTCTGTGACATGGGTTAGTGGTGGCCTTGGCAGTGCTGGGGGAATGGTTGGACTTGATGATCTTCAAGGTCTTTTCCAACCTGGTTGATTCCATGGATTGGTTTGAACATGTTAAAACCCATTCATCTCTCTGTCCCAAAGGCCAGGCCACCTTGGCAATGTCAGGGGACATCCACTGCCTCCAGCTTGCGGCACATGGATATGTGGCTGATGGTTGCTAGGTGAAAGGCTGCTTGGGAGGGAATGAGATGAAAGCTGAGATTTCCCCCACCTCCATATAGTGAGCAGTTTGAGTCTCCTCACATCTGGAGGCAGCTGTTACCTCTCCCCCTTGGTGCTGTGCATCCCTTGTAGCAACACAGCAGAGGCGGTACTCACAGTCCTCATCCCCTCCTATAGCATCTCCCTCTGGACCACTGGGGTCTCCCGCTGAGCTTGGAGAGGGAAATTTGTTTTCCAGGAGCTGCCCCTGACCTCTGCATTATAGAAGAGGGGCAAGTTGCTGCTGTGGGCTTGTGTCCATCATCGATGCTGGGCAGCATCCTCCTGGCTAGGCTGTGTCTGAGCCTCTGCCTTCCTGTATCCCAGCCGCACACAGCTTCCCCAGCAAAAGGTTTCCACTTTCCATTCCTTCCCCAAACCAAGTTTGTTTAGCCCTCAAGCTACAGTGAATATTGAGAGGGAGAAAGAGCTGTGTAATGTAGTGACAGCTCTGCTGTGTTCCCACTAACGCAGATATCATTTGATCAGTGTGATCCTCCACAACCCCTTGTGAGGATTATTAATGAAGAAGCTTCTCTGGTGTGAAACCTGAGGAGCAGCAGACTTTGTTAGCAGTGCTTCAGGTGGGAGCTGGCTCCAAGCACTACTTGAGCAATGGTTTGTTAACAGCTCTTATCCCACATTACCTCTGAAGTCCAGAAAGGGGGGTTGGCTGCAGTGTTTCCCCATCCCTGCGCTTGTGGGCATCGCCATGGGATGCTCCTGGTTGTGCACGGAGCCGAGATTGGAGCATCCAGTCCACAAAGGGATAAATAGAATAACCAGGGGGGAATTCTCTCCAAAGACCTCAGTGTGGCAGCTTAGCTGCCTCTACGCACCACGTGGGCTTCTTTCTTTCTTTGTGTCTCATTTTATTTATAAACTTGGTTGGCTTCTTTTAATTATTACTCTGGTAACTCCTGCTGAGCCGTGAAGTCGTTGAAGAAAGAAAGGATAAAACACTAGGACAAATGCATCAGGCAGCTTGAACTGGCTTGTTACAGCCAGCTGCTGCTCCTGCATCCGTTGCTGCCTACCCGTAGTCCCCATGTACATAGAGATGCTCTCCCTCCTCTCAATTTCAGTGTCAAGAACTTTATTGGCATGACAAGATATACTGTGTTGCTGGAGTTAATGCAGTCTCAAGTGTGTATGTCTGAGAGAGGTTTTCACACTAGTAATTGGGTTTTATACAGTGTGTCCAGTTCTATATTTGGTGGCTGAGGCGCAGCTATATCAGGAAGCCATTTCTGCCACCTCTGCTTGAATTATGCATATGATCAGTCCTGTTTTCCTTGCTCTTAAGGGCAAAACCAAGGTGGTTTGTGCTGCCAGTTAACTCCTTGCCCACCCCACTGGACCCCTTTGCTTTGTATTTATCCTTCTTCCTTAAGGCTTTCCTTGTTCCCCCATCCCTCTTTCACTCCCAGACCTATTGCAAACGCAATGGCATGTGCGCTGTTTGCAGAGCTAAGGCACAGAACGGGACGGAGGACAAGCAGTCCATGAGAGGAGGAACCTTTGCTCCAAGAGGCGATGGAAGGCAGTAGAATTGGAAATGATTTGATTTCAATTAGGTTTTAATTAGCATCTGTTGCCTTGCCAAATAATTGCAAAGCAACAATATTTGCATGTGGTGCCTCAAAGAATAGCTGGGTCCGATCCAGGGCAAGGGAGGGTTTGGGGAGATAATTCCCAAGGTCAGCTGTTAGTTCAGTGTGGGTAAGTTTCTTGCTATAACCCTCTGTAGCCTCACACTAATTTTGCAGTAAATTAATGCCAAGCTGCCATTTGTATGGATTTAATTAGAAGGCAACACAGTTTTAGGACCCTTTTGCCGTGGCAATTGAAACCTGATGGCTAAGTTATTAAAGGCAGCCATGTGGCTGCTTCCAGTAGTCTACAGAGACTGAGAAGCACTAAGGCTATGCAGTGTGTGTTGGTGCTGCTGGAGCTCCTCATGGCCAGGGTGGACAGATAAAACCACAATGAGCATGGTGAGGGTGGGGTCATCTGAGCATCTGGTGTGTGCTCCATGACTGGTGCTGGCCATTCATCCTTCTAGGAGATCATGGAACCAGACAGGTTTAGGTTGAAGGGATCTTGGATCTCATCCAGTTCCAGCCCACTGCCACAGGCAGGGACACCTTCCACTGGAGCAGCTTGCTCCAAGCCCCTGTGTGTCCAACCTGGCCTTGAACACTGCCAGGGATGGGGCAGCCACAGCTTCTCTGGGCACCCTGTGCCAGTGCCTCAGCACCCTCACAGGGAAGAGCTTCTGCCTAAGAGCTCATCTCCATCTCCCCTCTGGCAGGTTAAAGCCTTTTCCCTTGTCCTGTCCCTCCATCCCTTGTCCAAAGCCCCTCTCCAGGTTTCCCGTAGCCCCTTTAGGCACTGGAGCTGCTCTAAGGTCTCCCCTTCAGGAGCCTTCTCTTCTCCAGGCTGCCCCAGCCCAGCTCTCTCAGCCTGGCTCCAGAGCAGAGCTGCTCCAGCCCTCGCAGCATCTCCATGGCCTCCTCTGGCCACGCTCCATCAGCTACACGTCCTTCTTGTGCTGTTGCCCCAGAGCTGGATCAGGACTGCAGGGGGGGTCTCACAGAGCACAGCAGAAGGGCAGGATCCCGTCCCTGAGCTGCTGCTCACACTCGGATACAGCCCAGGATGTGGTTGGTTTCTGAGCTGAGAGCAGAGGTGTTTGCTTTCAAATCTGCCCCAAATTCCTCTTGTGCCCATTTCCAGGTGGCTGCCGCATGGTTTTTACAGTAGCTACAAATAGCTGGGAGGTGGCGTAGCCCATAAAAGCCAACTCTCTCCTCACAGCGCATGCAGGCAGAGCAGTTTATGAGCAAGTCTGTTGTCTGTGGCAGTAATGTGTTGTGTGGTCCCTGAAGAGAGCTGCTGGAAATCACAAGATCGGGAGTTTCACAATACATGGATCAGGAGTTTCACAATACAGATCTCTAGGTGGTGGCACGAAGAAGCGGGTTAGTAGCCTCAGTTGGATTACAGCTCACATAACTCACGGTGGGCATGGTGTCAGTCCAGCTTTGGCTTGAAGCATGGAGGAAATAGCCCTGCAGCAGGTGGATGAGGCTGGATGGCCACATTAAAAGGATCTATCCTTTCTGGAATGATGGGATTCCTTTTTAAATGCCTGTGGAGTGAGGCTAGGTCTCATTCTCCCAATAATTGCATTTAAAATCTACCTATATCTATGTATGTATGTGTGTATATTGAAGGGGAAATGCTATTCTTGACAGAGCAGATTTAATTGTCTTTGTAAGAAAAGGGAAATAGCAGCTTTTAATAACAGTGGAGGGGTTTGTGCGGCGAGTCCAGACCACCTCCGCAATCAGCCAGCGAGATTGTGTCCTCGGTCCTCCTCTCCTCACATGTTGGGAGGACAATGGCAAGTCATTAACAAACTATAATGGGAAAAGCCATATCTAAGGCTTCCATTCTCTTAACCGATGGTGTACTTTTTACTTCCCTTTTCTCTTTGCTAATAGCCTTCTTGCTGGAGCCACTCAAAGGCAGCCCAGATGCTGGGCTGTTCACTGCCGTGCTTGGCTTCGGGTGCTGCGTGATTGAGTGCCCAGCTCTGCTTTGCTGTCTGTTGCGCTGTGTAGATCTGGAGTCGCTCCACGGGCTTGCATTTGTCTGACATAAACGGGAGCAAAGCCCGGCCTGCTCCAGCCCCCATCCCTGCAAGCTGGAGGAGAGCTCTGATTAATGATTGATTGCTGGTATTAATTTGCTGCTTGTAAGAGGTGGCCAAGGACAAGTCTGAAATGGCTCTTGCCTATCTGAATGGAGTCGGGAAGTGCTGATGGATTCAAGGGGAGCTGAGTGCTGGCAGACACCTATCCGAGGGTGACTGAGATACAGGAGCCCCTTCGGGGTAGTTTGATGTGGCTGGTTAGACCTGTGGTTATTGTCTCCTAGGATCCTCCGTGCCTTAGGTCCCTGAAGACATAGCCTGGTTTTCAGAGCTGCTGGGCTGGCGGTTTTCCATACGGATAGAAACTATTGAGCATCCAGCCTCTTGAATGAGGGGCTGAGATATTCAGGGGGAATGAGGTAGACTCGGAAAGTCCAGCTTCCATCCCTTGGGTCCAGCACAGGGAATAGCAGATGCTGGCATCATGGAGGAGCCATCATGGAGGTCTTGGTCAGAAAGAGCCCAGCTTTTAGACACTCTGGTCCCTGAAAAAGTGGCTGCTGTGATCGAGCCCCATCTCATTTCTGCCTTGTTGGTCCCTTCTGCCAACCTGAGCCCGGATCTGGAACAGGGTGAGGTGGGAAAGGGGAGAGAAGAGTGCTAAAATAGTTGGGAATGCAAGAGTAGAAGATCTGAGAGCTATTTCCAGATGGATGTGGGTAGGAAAACGAGCGAGAAGGCTATTTGCATCTTGCGATTAAAATAAATCTGAGCAGGAGAGGAGATGGCAGTGCTGAGTCTGTTGATGTGTGTGATGGAGCCCAGCTGATTCACCTGGAAGTTGACACAGCTGTGTTAATGTACCTGCAAAGAGCATCTCCTGCCTGGGATTAAGCCACGATGAAAGGGCCTGCCTCTCACCTGTGGGCTCATAAAAGCTGGTTACCCCCATTCAGGGGGAGATGGTTTCTGAGTTCCCACACATGCACCCAGCTCCTGCTGCCAGCCAAAGGGGCAGCACCCATCAGTGTGACATGTTGAGTCTAGCTCTGCCAGTGGAGAGCAAGGTACCATTAGCTGTGTAAGCACTGCAGTTGCCACCCTGGCTTTGGTCTGTGGGCAGAGGGGTGGGGGGAACTCTGGATTGGAACTTTTTTGGATTGGAATTACCCCTTTTGCTGTTATGGGCACAATTAAGATGCTAGGCAGGGGTTTAATGCTGGTGGCACGGAGCAGTATCTCCATGTTGGAACCCAGTGCTGTGTTTAGGGAGGGGAGGAGGAAAATGGAAACCCTCCTCTATGGAGAGGAGGATTCACATGTGCCCCCCCCCATGCTCTAAAAATACTCCTTGGTGACGAAGCTCCTGCTGCTCACCATCGCGCTGTCTCTCTTGCTGCTGGTGCTCGTCACTCCCTCAGGATATAAATAGCAGCGCTGTGGTTCTTGTTGTGGCATCCCTGTCACTGTGATGGTACTGATGGGTGGCACCAAGCCCTAGCACCCAGCTTGGGCATAGACCCTACTGGGAGCAGGTAGCACCCACATATAGGTCATCTGATAGGAGAACTGCAAGGTGGAAGGAGATGCAGGTGTGTGTGCATATAGGGAGCTTAAAAACTGCTTTATGAAGTCTTCACAAAGGCCTGTAGGGACAGGACAAGGGGAATGGCTTTAACCTGCCAGAGAGGAGATGGAGATGAGCTCTTAGGCAGAAGCTCTTCCCTGTGAGGGTGCTGAGGCGCTGGCACAGGGTGCCCAGAGAAGCTGTGGCTGCCCCATCCCTGGCAGTGTTCAAGGCCAGGTTGGACACAGGGGCTTGGAGCAAGCTGGTCTAGTGGAAGGTGTCCCTGCACGTGTTAGGGGGTTGGAACTGGATTGGCTTTAAGGTCCCTTCCAACAGAAACCATTCCATGATTCCTATTTCCTTAGCTAGAAATGTCCATGTAGTCTGCTGGATGTTAGTTCCCACATCCTTTCCCATCCTGTATCCTTTTAGCTGAGGGACTTCAGCCACCCCAATATAACTCTCAGAGCAGCAGGGCAGGGAGGCAGCAGATACACAGATCAGCTCCCAGCAACCCTCCAAGTGCTTCTTGAAGTCGAAAGAGGGAGATGTGATCTCGTATGTCACAAGTTGTTAGAGAGAACAGATCGATCGATCGCCCTCCGTGTCCACCGCGAGACACAACAGGAAGGAATCAGATTAATCTGCTGTGGGGAAGATCAAGGTTAGATATTTGGGAATAGCAGTCTCTGCTAGTAAGCATCAGAAAGTGCTATGGCACTGTAGGCAAACACATGGTGGGGATGGGAGTCTGAGAGAGGTGGTTTTGTGAGATCTTTTCATGAGTGCGGATGTGCCGTTGTGTTGCTAGATGGGCGCACAGCAAATGAAGCTGCTGTGATGCAATGCTTAGGAAGCAATTACTAAGGGAAGCAGAGGGGGTGTCTTCAAACTGGCTGCTCGGCAGATTTCCTATGGAAAACTGTCTTGCTGACATCCAAATGTCATCAGTCAGCAGCAGCCGAGCAGCCTCTGCAAAGCCTCCGAGTGGGACGTATGCGCTGGTTCATTACAGCTGTCATCCTGCTGGTGCTTGGGTTTATTTGTGGTCGTGGTGTTCCCAGAGAGCCTCTGCTCTGCTTTTTGGCCATGAATGCTGACTCCAGGGGCTGAAAGAAGGCTTCATCTGCTCTGAAGGCAGATGCTGTTTCAGCACCCACCCTGGTTTACCAGCCCCACTCTCCACTGCATCTTCCTTTCTTGCTCTGCCTTATTTGCCTTGGAGATGATGGAGACCTTGCAGAAGGGGATGAGAGGACCAGAGTGGCTTTCCAAAGGTGCAGTCATTATGGCAGCTGTGGCTTGGCTTTCTCCTGTGCCTGGTGGTGGTTTGGAGCTGATGGCATCCCAACAGTGTCCCTTAGGGTAGGTGTCCAGCTCACAGTTCGGACAACAGCTCCTCCACTTAATTGGAAGTGGTTTCGCCTCCAGAAGGGGATTTCTTGAGACCTCCCCATGGAAACATGAATTCATCACCCCCCTGAACATGGACATTTGCCTGAACTCTTCCCCCATGGTATGCTGCTGGTTTAAGAGTGTTATTCCCCACTGCAGAGTATAAAATGTGGAGCCAGGCAAGAGGAAACCTAATTGTTAGGTAATTAAAGGACATGCCAGGGGGTAGATGGATGAATAAAGCAGAGGGAGGATGAGAAGGGGCTACAGAAACACATTAATGCATGTACAAGGGAGAGATGGATGAGAAGATGAATTTACAATTGTTACTGTCTGTTATTATTCTGAGTCAGAGGCTCAGCTCACATCTGGAAGGTCTCCAAACCTGCCACCGTGCCATAAGGTTAATTCAAGGGCAGTGGTTCCACTGAGATTCCCTGCGTTTGGAGCTCGATTAGCCAAACACCAGATGAAACCAAAGGTGGATGGATAGGGGAGTGAGAGATAAGAGGGTGAGCAGTGGGGTGAGAGGCCTTCATGGCTGGGATTAGTGAGTGATGATATGGGATGGCACTGGCTTGGGGTCATCCAAGAATGGGAAATCATCCAGAACGGTGGCAGTGGAGAAGCTCAGGCTTGTTTTAGGAGGAAGGAGGCAATTGGTTGTGTTCCTTGCTTTGTAGATTGGCTATATTTGGCTGCTGCATCTCAAATCCCTCTCTGCCCCAGAGGTGCTTCCGCACTTGATGGTAAGTAGGGTTTTTGAAGCTGCTGCTCTTCTATAACAGTCTTGGTTGAGTCTCAGAAGCTGGTGAGCATTGGAGAACCTTATTGTGTGGGAATCCTGAGTTAAGACCAAAGGGAGAGGTTATTTGCTGTAGCCTGGGGGAATAAGACGCAGATACAGCCTGCTCCTGCCCCTGCTGTCCTGCAGGTTGCCTGCTCTGAAATGGCCTATTCTTGTTGTTGCCATTAAACAACTATGTTGTTCCCTTTCCCCTCACACCTCAGCTGAATGCACTCTTCTCGTTCCAGCTTCTCAGCCTGGATGTCCTGAGCAGGATTTCCCTTTCAAATAACACAGAGACGGGGGGAAAATTCCCTAAACCCAACTGGAGCAAGGTCAGGGTTTGTCTGCTGGAGCCATGACCCAGGTGGGCTCCCCTGGGTCTACAGGCATGGGAATGGGGCAGAACGTTTGGAAGGACAAGGGCAAATTGCTGTTTGTTTATTCCCTGCTTTAATAATCAGCTGATTAAGTTGCATTTTCATTTGGTTTCAATGGCAATCACATTGAGGGTTGGAATAGCCACTCACACCTCGTAATTGCCATTAATTCCTTCTCTCTCCTCCATGTGAGGCAGGGCTGGGGTTGGCAGAGGGTGAATCAGATCGTGGCACTTAGCATATTGATGAGCCTGAGGTAGTGCCCAACACAAGCAGAGGGGGAGGAATTGGTGGGGAGGGAGAAGGGGGTGAGGAACAGGGGGAAAATCCACCTTAAATCCCAGACAAAGGCAAAGTGGTGGAGTCAGCACAACAGCCCTGCGAGCCTAATTACCATAACGATGTGAAAGAGCCCAATCAGCAATCTGGGGCTAATCTTTCATGTATTCCAGGTCTCTTTTCGGAGCGTTCCACAGCTAAATGCATTTTTAATGAAGATATTCCTAGACTCGCAGATAATTTCCCACTCTTTACAAGGAGGGGATCAGAGCTCATTAAGTGGGTCATTCTTCTTTTTATATATATATATTTATATATGTATCTCTGCGCGTGTGTGTATATATATATATACAGCAGTTCGTTGGGATGTTGGTGCTGCAGGCAGCGCAGGGAAGACATTGCCTGTCGCAGGAAGGGAGGGATGCTACTGGTTCTTTCTGGGGCAGTTTTCTGCCTTCATCTCGCATGGGTTTAGTTGCACCTGGTGCAGCAGCATATAATAAAATATAATCAAACCATAGCAAGAATGGGGATGCTGGGGTTAGCAGGCAGTGTGGGGATGGAGGTCACTCAGAGGAGGATGGGTTGTGGCGCGGCCAAAGCCAGAGGGGGAGCGGTGGGTGCAGTTATTGCATCCTCATCTATGGTTGTTGAGGGACTGTGATCGCCTTATTGTTCCGATGGTGCTTTCTCATCCTGCTTTCTAAAGTGTTGTCAGATGAAATCTGGCTGGGAATGAAGGGGAAAGCTAAGGTTGAGTTATTTGGGAAGGGAGAGGGGCTGTCTCATCCCACTCTGCTTACCGCTCATCTCCCCAGCATCTCGGAATCTTTTGTGGGGAGGGAAGCAGGGAAGATTGTCTTTAAAGCATCAGACAGCTGGCTCCTGACAGGAGGAGGATGCCGAGGGTGTGTTTCCAATTATCTCTGTAGATGGGGCTGAATCCCAAGGGGGGATGAGGAACTGCAAGTCAAAATGAGACCGAGGAATTGCCGGAGAGAACCAGGAGCGATGATGGGTCGCGTCCGGAGCCGCGTCTCTGAGAGCTGCTGATGTGGGGAACGTCACGGTGCTCAATTATAACCTGCCCAAAGGGAAGAGGCTTTGAACTTGAGGGAAGAAGCACTTGCTGTGTGCCTGCAAGCAGGAGGGTGTCTGAAGTGTGTATCTGATGCCGTCACAACACTGGGTTTTCTCCTGGGCTGTGCATTGCTGAGTCTTTGAGCCTCGGTAGTGCTGGGGGCTTCTTCCCTCTCAGGATTGAGCTTGTAAACATAGAGATGGAAAGGCCTCTGGAGTGTAGGGCTCTTTGAATGTGCTCTGGAGACGTGGTGTGTTGAGTCTGAGAGCTCACTTTTGGATATGAGCCTTACAGGAGGTCGCTTTGGCCCATGGTTGGGCCAGATTTGGCGGCCAAATTCCCTGCTGCTCCAGCTTCTCTTTCCACCTTGCAGGGAAGTTTGGTTTCTGCTCGGATTCATTTCTGACCTCATTCCTCCTTGGTTTTGGGATTGCAACCAGCTTGTGGCCAGGGGTTAGAAGGGACAAGAGGCTTCTGTTGAAGGCAGGACCTTTATGGGTTAAATGTGCCGGTGAGGGCGCTGGGAGCTGTCACTTGTACATCCTGGGGAAATTGCTTCTCTCAGCCCATCCTGAGAACCAACTGGAGACTGTAGGCAGCAAGGAGTTAAAGAGGTAGAGCACTGAGAGGACAGCAGGAGTTTGCAGGGACGATAAACCCCACCGAGGATGATTTCCTCTTCGCAGAGCGGGCCATTGATCTGTGATTAGAGTAGCTGAAGCTTTTACAATCAATCAGGTAGGAAATCACACTCTTGTGGGTTCAGAGGTCAGAAATTCAGGACAGCAGGAGAGGGAAATGCTGCTGGAGCCTCTTGGAGGGCTTTGGAAAGGCAAGGAGGAGCTGCGTGCGGGTGCTAAGCTCAGGCACAGTCACCTCTCTTGTGCGTGTCCACTTTGAGGGTCCTCAAGTCCATTTGTTCATTGGGGCTGTGTTGTCTGGCCTCAGGAACACTTGCTCCATGCTATCCTTTACTTGAGAGATGCTCCTTGAGCTGAAGTCCTGCAAGCACTTGAGTTTGACTGGGGCTGGGCTAAAAATACCTCATGGAGCTGGTGCTTGCGATGCTGAGCTTGAATACTGTGAATAGATTATGCATGTGCTTCTGTGACTGCTGTAAATAACTAGCTACTGTAGCCAGGTAGGTGTTTTGGATTAATTCAGTAATTGGTCCATCTGGAGCATCTGCTTACAATAGCAATTTATCTACATACCTTGTAATATCTTGAAAGAGACTTCAGAAGGATGCCCCTAACTAGGGGGGAAAGGAAAGCAGGGGAGAGCTTGTTTAGCAAGCAGATGGAGAGGAAGGTCACAAGATGAGCTGGCAGGTTGGTAAAGGGTTACTCTCGAGCAGATCCATCACGTGTAATCTGGCCTTGCACTGGGGAGAGAAAAGGCATGACAAAGGTAGGGCAGATTAACTAGAAGACAAAGGCAAAGTGTGTGATTCCAGCCTCTCCTGTCCTGCTTCCCCCTGTGACAGCAGCCACACCTCTCATTTTCTGCCTGTTATTCTGTGCCTGGCCTCAGTCCGGTGGCTTCTCAGTGGGGTTTTTCTAAGAGATGATATGATTCTGTTGCTGTCTGTGTTTGGAGACCCATAGCAGGCACTGACCTTTCAAGTCTCTTCATGATTAAAGCTCTTATTAATTTCCTGTGGGGCTGCAGACACTGTTAAGTGCTGGGAGTTCATTAACATGTGGGGCTTTAATTAGCTGCCGAGAAATCCCTCTCTGTCCTGATTTGACCAAGGAAAAAAAGAGGAAGGGTGGGTAGAAAGAAGCGAGAAAATAATGTTAAAAGAGTCACAGTAACTGCCTTTTGCAGCAGGAACAGATGTTAATGCTCCCAATCTATTTATCAGGCACTCTAGACCTGGGTCTGTGTTCCCTTTACAAACCATAAGTGACAGCCCTTTATATAGGAATGCTGACATGGGGAAGAACCATCCTGCTGGTACCTAGAGCAGTAAATACCAGCATCAGGAAGGAAACTGGTTTGAAAAACAAGGAAAGAGAGCCCGTGCAGCAGCCTCCATGCAGCTGGGTGCTAGGGTGCAATGAACAGCGGTGCATTGGGCTTGATCCTTCCCCCATGTGCCTTCTTCAGAGCATGAGGCATCCCTGTTAGAGTAGGTTTAGATGGAGGGGGAAGCAGCCCAGGAGGTTCACTAGCCATGGGAACACAGCATCAACATGTGGCCCTGTTATTTATTTAAACCTGGGTTGGGATAATATATGTTTGATTGCCCAGTTGATCTATTTGTGACAAGTGTTCAAACACATGTGCATTGATTTTCTTGGAGGAGCGTATTTCTAAGGGTAATTTAATAGTGGTATATTGAGCATAGCTCTTACTGACCACGGAAAAGGCAGAGGGAGGGGACGGGGGATTAGATGAAGAAGAGAGAGCCGCTAATGGCGTTTTCACAATGCAATTGCTTAGGTCAGTGAAAAGCTGTCACAGTTTAATGCACTCGCTTGTTGGGGATGTTATCATAGACAGGATTAAGCCATTCCAAAACATGAAAACAAGAGCAGCTTGTTAGTGGGGGAAGCTGTTAAAGAGCTGCTGTTGCAATAGTTATGATCACTGTGCAAAGGGAGGTACGTTGTGCTTCTCAGCTGCAGGGGGTTGTGAGAGACTGCATGGCTGCTCTTGCATTCTGGGACCAGCTAGTCCTCATCTCCCTTCTTCCTGGAGGTTCTTGGCATTTGCATGGAGGTTTTGGATTGGAAAAGGTCATTAGGTGTTAGGTGCAGAAATGCTTTAGCCTTGTCTGGGTAAATCCATGTACATCACTTGGCTTCAGGCTGAGACCTGATGCTCTGACGTGTTGTCTTGTAATGACGTTGGTAGCAGCTGAATCTCGGGTTCTTTAGGCATGCTCCCCATCTGCCAGGGAAACCGAGTCCAATATTCACACACCCAGAGCCTTAGCAGGTTTGCATTTTGGCTCTGGATGAGGCAAATAAGATTTGCTGCCAGCCCCGGCTGGGATCTGAAAGTCAAGCTGGGTTCTTCCAGCTGAAATATGGTCCTTATCCATAGCTTGTCTCCTGCGGGATTGCAGAGCCGGTGCTCCGGATGGCGATACCGTCGTTCGTCCTGCAGCAGTCGGGTGGCTCCAGCTCCCTTCTTCCTGCCTGCATTGACTGGGCTGACAGGAGCAGAAAGCATTGCAAACTTGTCTGTGTCACCCAGAATCAGGAGATCCGGCTGGGAATATGTACAGGGAGCTGTTTGTGGAATAGGATGGAAAGGCTGTGTCATCTTCCTGTCGGCACTTTGTGCTTTAGTCTATCCCCTTGCTAGCGTGCAAGCTCCTCTCTACCATATACAATATTTAATCCTCCATCCAGTCTACTTTGAGATGTTAAAAACAATGGAACGTCTCTTCTTTCCTCCCAGGAGATGGTTGCACAGCCCTGTAGAACTTTGCATCAAGAACCTTTTCTACATTGATACTTGACCTAAATTCTCTCTCTTTCTCTCAAATGGCCCCAGTTTTAGCCCTCTGGCACCTATACCTCTTTAGAGTTTTCACACTTGAAATGCTTACAGGCTGCAATAACACAGGTACCTTTATATGTATCTTAACCAGGCTATAAATCCTACTAGCTGACAAGGTTATTGTTATCTGGTTCTGCCATGACCCACTGTTCAAATACATGACATAAATTACACAGAACATATCATACAAGCCATTTTTCCTCATATGAAGCCTGATAAATATTAATGGCCCATTGCTGTAGCTTTGTACCATGGTAGTATTGGAGTCAATGAGGTTGATCCGAGGCATGATAATTGCTGGTGGACATGGACCCTGGGCAGCTGCTGAATTAACTCTCCTTCTAAGCTCAGTGCACTTCTGGAGCTCTGAATTGGGTCTCGAGGGGTGTTATTTATTGCCTCTGCTCTTTGGAACTCTGTATCATAAATGGAAGACCTAGGTTGGATGAGACAGAAGTCTCCCCAAGACTCTTTCAGTGTCTTTGCTGCTTATTTATCATCCTCAGTAAGGTTGTGTGTGATATTACACGTGGGCATCCCTGCCCACATGGCGAGGCAGCAGCGTGGATGTCCCCTGTGTTCCTAGACCATCATGTCCTTGGGGCTCATTGTCCTGCACCTCCCTTTATCTCCCTAATCTCAATTCACAGCGCCTGCATCCTGTAAATGCCACTTTATCCAGTGGAAATGTGAATCCAGTCAGTAGCGCCGGCTCCGTCATGCTTATCACAAATATATTATCAGGAGGGGATTAGACAGAACCTCGCGTTCTTGTTGCTGTCCACACTGGGTGAATAATGAATAATGAACATTCCAGGGACCAGAGACAAATGCACTTGACAGGCAGGGAAGCACCTGCTTCTTACTCACGTTAATGTGACAAACATGGCTTGTTGGAACTCTTTTCACTCCATTCCCCATGGTGCGTTTTTTGCCTTGCATTTCCCTTCCTTCCTCCCATTCCTGCAGCCCTTGAACCCCTGTGCCATGGAGAATGAAAGGGTGAGGATGGATTGAGGGAACCACAACCTCCCCAGTGCCAGTCCAGTCTGCTGGAGACCACTTTGTGGTCAGCTCATGTAGGGACACCGCATGATTTGGGTCCTTATCTGCTGTGAAATTAAGTTGTATTGTGATTGTTGTCAGCTAATAGAGGGTGGTCAGACATTGGAACAGGCTGCCCAGGGCAGTGCTGGGGTCGCTGTGGCTGGAAGCATTCACACACTGTATAGACAAGTCCCTCAGTGACATGGGTTAGTGGTGACCTTGGCAGTGCTGTGGAATGGTCCGACTTGATGACCTTAAAGCTCTTTTCCAACCTGCTTGGTTCTATGATTCTAAGAGTCTATAATAAGCTTGCAGGAGAGGACAGAGTGTGGCAGAGGTATCACTCTGTTCACATGGCCCTTGCTTCTGGTCAAGGTGAGTCTGGTGCAGATGAGAGGGAAGGATCTATGTCTCCCAGTGCACTGGTCCTGCTTTCTTCAGTGCTGGCCTTCCACATGCCCTTATGGTTTTGCTCCCTCCTCTAGACCTGTCTGTACCTCATCCTGCACAGCAGATATCTTGGTTATCTCAAGTCCTCACCCTTTTCTCAGGGTTGGTGGATGCTCTGTTTCATTCTGCCTTGTACCATCAGCAGCATCTCTCGTCTCCCCTTCCTTGGTCCTGAAGAGAGGAAACACTTTGCCTGGCACCGACCATCCAACTCCTTTTCATGGTCAATTAGAAAAGGTACCAGCAGGTTCTACTGCAGCATTCCTGGGATTAGAGAGAGTTCTTCCTGCCATCGCTGTCCTCCATCTGCCTCATGTCCTATCTTATGTATGACTCACACATACGGATGGGTGGACATGGGCTAAGTAGCAATGTACACCCTGGTGCAAGCGGCTGCGAGCAAGCTCCAGTCCTCCAAAGCCCCTGGACACGCTGGAGCTGACCTGTGGAGTAGGGCACTTGTCACAAAGAGGCCAGCAAGATGGAGCATGGAGAGGAGAGGGTTCTTCCCAGCCAGGTATGGGATTTCTCCCAGCACACAGGTCTGGCCTGCCTCTTGTCTCCTGTAAATCAGCCGTGGCGATGCCATCTGTAAAGGCTGTCTATAAGCGCCGCGGCTCCAGCATCGGGGTGTTTTGTCCTGCCAGTTGTCATCGAGAAGCATGCAATCAATTTTATGGACCAGGATTTATCGAGCACAGAGGATGAGAAATTGAGCTGCCTGGCTTGAATCTGAAGCTGATGTTCTGGAGGGAACCGGCGCTTTCAGACAAGTGTTTCAATCGCTCGCTACCCGCTTCGTGGAGGAAGTCAAATGGCCACATCCCGTGCTGGCATTTCCCACGGGAAGAGGAGAGCCCTGGTGCCAGCCACCCCCTGCTTCTGCCTTGTCTATCTGCCTCTTTTAGAATGCATCCAGCCTGCTGCTGGGAGGCCGGCTCAGCTTGGCACCAGTGCTGACAGTCCCTCTTGACGCAGTCTTCCTGGATGCATTGCACCAACTCCGTGACTCCAGCTCTTCCTCCCGTCCAGGAGGCAGGGAGGGAAGGAGCTGGGAGCCCGCAGCACATCTGCTGCACAGTGTGAGCCTTTGCCAGTGAGATTCCTGCTAATTAATGTCAAAGTGATTTTAGCAAATAATGCGCATTAGCTCGTCCTGCAGAAGGGGTTGGTGCCAGCACTGATCCCAGCGGCTCTGAAGGAGACGTGGCTCAGGAATATTGGGGTTTAGGCATGGAGCAAGGCAGGGATTGCTCCATTCAGCTTGCAAATGCTCCTGGGATTCTTGGCCAGTTCCTAGCCATCCCTTCATACACGTGAACCCAGTTTGTGGCGCTGGCTGGAGCAAGGACAGCCTCTGGAGTTTTGGAGTCCTCTCAGAAGGTGTGCTCCTTTGCTCTTCATCTGTAGCAAGAGGTTTCTTGGCTGTTCTCTTTGAGCATATGGTGCTCCTCCTATAAGGAAGCCTGAGGGAGAGGCAGAGCAAGCCCCTTTCCCAGTGCTGCAGTATTTAGTAGTTGATGCTTGAGGAGGGATTTGCTAGCTGACCACTACCCTGATTCCCTGACTATTACAGAGCAGAAACAAGCTGGTGATTTATTATTAAGGGCAGAAAAACAGAACTCAGGCTCAGGAAATGCTAGCAGGGTCACTTCTGTAAGCTGAGACAGCTCACCTGCTTGAGCAGAGCTAATATTTCTAAGACTGCCACTGTTAGGTGGCTATTAGCATCCCCAGTTTTTCACAAGAATCAGTTGAGGCCCAGGGAGAAAACAGGCATGGGGAGCCAAAAAATAGCCACATATCCTAGTGCTGAGTCTTGGCCTTGACTGGGATGCCTCTCTGATGTGATGACTGAAGGTACCTCCTTTCTCCTTGCCCTGTGTCCAGGCTGTAATGATCTGCAGTCCCTGGCACTTAAGGTTTTGTGCCTTCAGTGGAGTCTACATGTGGTTTGCCCCTTGTGTTTTAGCAGAGTTATATCCTCCTATAGGTCTAACACCACATTTTGGCTTTAATTGTGGACTCCTTCAACCTCGTGGGACATTGACTTGTGAAGTTCCTGCAGATCATTTCCTCCTGTTAATGGCAATTTCCATTCTTGTGCCATTGTTGTAGATGTGCAAGGCTGGGTGAGCGCTGGAGGCAGACCGGTGTGCTGGGGTAGCCCAGAGGACACGCTCTCTCTTGTGCTCTAGCACAGGAAGAGCCATAGGAAACCTGAAGAAATCTGGGATTAGAGCTCAGAGGAAGGTTTCCTTCCCAGCAGAAAAAGGCCGCTTTTGTCAAGAGACCCTGAAGTGTGACACATCCATGCAGTGCTAAAACACGGGGGGAAAAGCGCATGGAAGCAAAGCCTCCAGATTTATTCCCCCCCTTTCCTTCTGCCTATTAAGCAGCAAAATGGGAATCTACAGAATATGATCATTTGGGTGAAAAATAATAAAAAGGTGAATAAAATGAAATTATTTTCTGGCTGGGCAGCTGGTTTCTTGGTGTTGGTTTCATTTGTGGATGGCAGAATTCGGATGGGGGGAATAGCGTAGCATCTGGACTGGTGTAATGACAGTAAAACAGGCAAAGCTGGACCAATTAGATGGAATTAATTGCTGCCCCATAGGATGGATGTGGAAATAACACCATGTTCAAGAGAGTGCATGAGAGAGTGGTGGCACTGCCTGATGTGCCAGGTCCATGTAACCCCAAATCAACCCCTTTGTGCTAAGTCAGCCGCAACTTACCCCTCACTCGCCATACCCTGTGTGTGAGCCCATTACCCATTGAACTGGAGCAGCTCTGGTTGGGGTGGTGGCAGGGCATGAAGCAACCCACAGTTAGAGCAATCTCCTAGTATAGCAATGAGCACCAGACATGGAGTACTCTTAGCAGATGTTGTGGCTGAACTTTCTGCTTCACTTGAAGTGAGCACTGATGTTTCTCTGCCTTCCTAGAAGAGGGGAAGGAGTGGAAGCAAGAGCCGAAGCTGTGATCTTGTGTAAGTGATAGCACGTCAGGTGGAAATTAAATGCCTCTTCATCTTCTCCTCACCTGCTGCTTGAGCAGGGAAGGGGGATCATCTCCCCGTCGCTCTGCTGAGCTTGTTCCCCAGGGTTGATGCCACATCATGTATATGGGCTGTGGGGTGGCTGGCAGAAGTGAGGGTGAGACGTGTTTCTCTGATACAGGGCATGACACGAGCCCTTCGCTCTCACTGGTGAGATGCTAATGCATCTCTTTGTCATTGTCCCTTCTCCTCCTGACAAAGTGGTCCTTATGTTTCAGTCAGAGGAGGAATCTGTCTTCATAACTTGAGAGGACAGAGGGAAACAGATCAAAGCTTGCAGAAGATAGGTAGAACATGATAGCCCCCTTCCCCCCCCCCCCCCCCCCCTGAATCTCAGTGACAGCCATTAGAGATGGCTTTGCCAACTGATAGCTGAACCTCCATTATGTCTGGACTGTGTGCTCATCTTGGAAACCATCTCTTTGGTCATGGTGTGTGCCTGCAGCTCATGTGGGTCATTCTGCAGGTCTCCTTGGAGGAGCAGAAAGCACCAGGGGCATTAATGCAGCTGAGGGATGCAGAAACTTAGTGTCTGCATGAACCATAGCATCCTGGCCATGCTGCCCTGCGTGTGGTGGCCCAAGGACCATGTGTGCAAGCATAGCTGCTCTACAGTGCCCATGAAGATCAGGCATGGGGCACTGCTCACACCTCTTGCTCTTTAACCCAGGTCTCCAAAGCCCTAGGAGCAATATCCCAGCTTCTCCTCATGCTTTAGCATCCCTGCAGGAGAGCTCTCTTTCCTCTAACCTATATGCTCCGAGTCCCAGCCCCATTCCTGGCTCTGCAAGGCATCTTGTTGGGAATCACAGGGTTGGGGTCCTCTGGTTCCCTGAAGGCTAGAAATTTGCCTGTGGCCCCTGTTGCGCTCGCCTTTGGAGTTGCAGCTTCTGCTGCTCATTAGCTCATGAGTAATATGGATCAGCAGCATTCAGAGCTAATTAATGTTGTGAACTGAGCCAGGGTGAATGGGGTAATTGCCCGTGGCGCGTGTGGGCCTTCAGGTGAGGCCTCCTGCTTTCGTCCTCCTTGTTTACCTGCTCCTCTGCTTATCTGAAGCAGCGTTTTGGTTCCCCTCTCCAAGCGGGGAAGAGAAGCCACGTGATCCAACCCAGAGAGAGCGCAGCGGGCGCTGGATATGAAATGCAAACACATCCTCACTTATAGGCACAAAAAAACCCCCTCCAAGATGGGAAGGTTAAGAGCTAACAGAGATGCTCAGAACAGTCCCTGTCTGCTTGGAATGCATTAATCAGGCCATTAAACGAATCTTTTAATCTGAAGTATCCCTTTCATTTTGCTACTCTGTAAGACAAAGTGACTGGAGTACCGAGGGAAGTCGTTTACCACCACTGGGCTGTACTTGTAATGCAGAGCTGGGTTGGTGCGAGGGCTTTTCCTCCCTTTTCTCTTCTTTTAGAGAGAAAAGTGGGGTTAGATAAAGCACCTGAGAGGGGCAAAGAGGGCATGGAGGAGAAAGGAGCTCCCATGGCTCATGAGGTGTTATGTACACCGCAGGCAGAGAGTGCTTTCTGTCTCAGGGAGCAGAAAAAGCTCAGGAAGAGGCAACATCTCAACTGGAGACGAATAATACTTGGAAAGTAGCATGGAGCAGTCTTGGGATGGGAAGTCTTGGGATGGTGAGCCTGTGGCAGGGTGGACAGGAGCCTTAACTATGTCTTGCAGCCCAGAATGAGCAGGAGAGGGGAGCTTTCCACATCAGAGCTGGGGAGACAAGAGAGGCTGCGGGGTGCTCATTTGGAGGCTGACTTTGAGATCTCAGTGTGCCACAGGCTTTCTTCAGCCAGGAGACCTAGCACCCTTCCATCTAAGGAAGGGTCTGTGAGGATGTATACGTGGCAAAGTGCTACCTTAGACAACTCTTGTGTTTCCAGACTGTCACCTTCCAAGGCACTGAGCTGCACTGGGGCCTCTTGAATTGTACTTTTAAAGACATTAGCAAAGCTGCTGGTGCTTTGAGCTTCCCCTTCCTATAAGTTTAGCTGGTATCTGCAACCTTAAACCTGGCTTGGTTTTTGGGCACTGAAAGCAGCTGCCAAACTCTGTGGGGGTGCACTTTTCTGCCCTTCCTTTCCCCTTTAGATGGATTTTAAAAGCCCTTTCTGGCCTTTTTTGCCTTCTGAATCCATGCAGGAGGACTTAACCTAGCAAAGGTCGTACCACACAGCCCCGTGCTTTGGACCTCACCTTGCCTGGGGAGGGAGACCTTGCACCCTGATTGCCTTACACCATCTCTCCCTACTATTGCTCCCACAAGAGTTGAGCCAACATTCCGACATGCAGGAGAAGAACATGAAGGGAAGAGGCAGAGACAAAGGGAGGGAAAACTCGGGAAGCGCTGGGAATCCTGTTGCCAAATCAACTGTATCTTCTCTCTTTTGTTGTTGTGATTATCTGTTTTCTCCCTTTTTAATGCACTCTTCAAAGCTTGCAGAGATTAAGTGCGCCATTTATCTTCCCCGAGCTGGAATCTTAAAAGGAACAGCCGACTGTGTGATCCTATTATTAATATTTATACCTCGTCAGAGAATGTTGACAGATTAATTATGCAAGATGGTATAAAAATCAGCAGGCAGTGTGGGAGGGCAGTGCCAAAGTTCATGTATTAATAACACAGCGGCGTGGCTCATGTGCTCCCTGTGTGGCTCCTTGTTACCAGCGCCATACCCATTGGAAGCACCTTCATCCCATGAGGACTTATGGGGGTGAGGGTGCTGCAACACAAGCAGGAAAGGTTGGGATGTCCCAGCCCCTTTTTACACTGCTCTAGGAGCCTTCTTAGGGCTCTGAGGAGCTTTGCGGCCGTTCTTTGTGTGTATTTGGCCTGAAGAGCACCAAGAGGGGACTGTACAATGGAGAATCTGGGTCTGGAGTACGGGGTTTGCTCTGAACCTGTGGTTCTTCTTATCTCCTTGGTTTGCCCTTTCTTGGCAAACCCCTGTTGCCCAAATCACTTCTTCCCCATGTGTCTGTGGTGGAGGATGCAAGTCTTGGCTGGCAAGAGGAGCTTTGGAGGAAGGCTTAAATCTTCTTTAGTGGACAAATATGAGATGGATAGCTGTACAGGGAGAGGCTTTTTCTTCCCTTAGAAGCCAGCTCAGGTTGTCAGACAACATCTGATAGATTTATACAGGGCAAGACAGGAAATCATCATTGTGTGAGCCCTAGGGGTGGGAGCAAAGTTGTCTGACAGCACCTTTATCTTGTTGGGTCTGACCCTAGCTGGGGAATTGAGTTTGTAGATGCTTTGAGGAGTATCTAGGATCTTCTCTGAGCCTGCTGGCTTTCTCCACGAGACGTGTCAGCCTGTCTGTGCCTCTTGGTTTGGTTTGATTCTTTTAATGAATCAGTGTCTCAGGGGGGATGTTTCATATGAAACCATTTGCATGATCCTTTGTGGATGATTTGAAGCAGTGTCTGGGGGGATGTACTTCGGCTGGGTAGAGATTTCTTTGTCAGCAAAGCCTGGCTTTTTGGGAGGCAGTGAAGGGATCAGAGGTGCTCTTGTTCCACCCTGGCACAAGCTCTTTGCTAAAAGAACCGCTTGTGTACAGCCACGCTATGGGGAAGGACCTTAGGGGAGCTCTGCAGAGGCATTTCAAGGCAAGTATCTCGGCTCTGATAAGGTGTTTCACCCACCACCAACAAAGAAAATAATTTATGGTAGGCTTTTGAAAGCCTTGGTGAGGATTTGGCTTCTCAGTTTCCATTCAAATGAATTTTCCACCTTCCTGATCTTCCCAATACCTCTTTTTTGTTCTTCATTAAAACTTGGAAAGAACAAAGAACACAGTTGAGCAAAGCATTTGAGCAAACTGGATGGATAAGGAGCTGCTGAGGAAACTTTGAAGGAAAAAAGAGGTTTATAGCAGGTGGAAGCAAGGACCGGCGGCCTGGGAAGAATACAGGGATGTTTTCTGGGAAGCTAGGGATCAGGTGTCCTGCGTTCAGCAGCAGCAGTCATTTTTCTCCTTCTTAGTAGCTGGTGAAGTGCTGTGTTTTGGACTTTCAGCCTGGGAACAGCGCTGATAACACCAATGGTTTTAGTTGCTGCTCAGTAGTGTTTACTCTGATCAAGGACTTTCTGAGTCTCATGCTCTGCCAGGGAGGAGGGGAAGCCAGGAGGAAGCAGAGACAGGACACCTGACCCAAACTGACCAAAGGGGTATTCCATAATACAGCACGTCATGCCCACTATATAAACTGGGGGCAGTTACCCGGAAGGGCTAGATCACTGCTCGGGTCAGGCTGTGTATCGTTCAGCAGGTGGTGAGTGGTTGTGTTCTCTTCCCTTGTTATTTCCCTTATCATTATTCTTATTGGTGGCAGCAGCAGTGGTTTGTGTTATACCTTAGTTACTGGGCTGTTCTTATCTCAACCCCTGGGAGTTACATTGTTTCAATTCTCCTCCCCATCCCTCCAGGAGCGGTGGGGAGAAAGGGGGAGAGTGAGAGAACAACTGCATGGCTGACTGGGCTTAAACTGTGACACCAGGTTAGGAAAGCTAAGGCCCAGTTAGAATTAAACTTGGCTAGGGATGTTAAGGATAACAGGAAGGGATTCTATAGGTACATTACAAATAAAAGACAGACTAGGGACAATGTGGGCCCTCTCCAGAAGCTCTCAGGAGAACTGGCTACCCTGGATTTGGAGAAGGCTGAGGTTCTTAATGACTTCTTTGCCTCAGTCTTCACCGGCAAATGCTCTGACCACACCACCCAAGTCTTTTAAGGCAGATGCAGGGACTGTGAGAATGAAGACCTTGGGCCCACTGTAGGAGAGGATCTGGTTCGAGACCATCTCAAGAACCTGAACGTACACAAGTCCATGGGACCTGATGAAATCCATCTGCGGGTCCTGTAAGAGCTGGCGAATGAAGTTGCTAAGCCACTGTCCATCATATTTGAAAAACCATGGCAGTCAGGTGAAGTTCCCGATGACTGGAAAAAGGGAAATATAACCCCCATTTTCAAGAAGGGGAAAATGGATGAGCCGGGGAACTACAGACCAGTCAGCCTCACCTCTGTGCCTGGCAACATCTTGGAGCAGATTCTCCTGGAAGGCATGCTGAGGTACATGAAAAACAACAAGGTGCTTGGTGACAGCCAGCATGGCTTCACTAAGGGGAAATCCTGCCTGACCAATCTGGTGGCCTTCTACAGTGGGGCTACGGAACTGATGGACAAGGGTAGAGCAGTTGATGTCATCTACCTGGGCTTGTGCAAAGTGTTTGACACTGTCCCACATGACATCCTTGTCTCTTAAATTGGAGAGACATCAATTTGATAGGTGGACCACTCGGTGGATAAAGAACTGGCCGGATGGCCACATGCAGAGAGTTCTGCTCAATGGCTCAGTGTCCAGCTGGAGACCAGTAACGAGTGGTGTCCCTCAGGGATCGGTGTTGGGACCGGACTTGTTCAACATCTTTGTCGGTGACATAGACAGTGGGATTGAGTGCGCCCTCAGCAAGTTTGCTGATGACACCAAGCTGTGTGGTTTGGTTGATACGTTGGAGGGAAGGAATGCCATCCAGAGGGTCCTTAACACGCTTCAGAGATGGGCTGATGCCAACCTGATGAAGTTTAACCATGCCAAGTGCAAGGTCCTACACCTGGGTCGAAGCAATCCCAGGCACAGCTCCAGGCTGGGCAGAGAAGAGATTCAGAGCAGTCCTGCAGAGAAGGACTTGGGGGTGTTGGTTGATGAGAAAATGAACATGAGCTGGCAGTGTGCGCTTGCAACCCAGAAAGCCAACCATATCCTGGGCTGCATCAAAAGGAGCGTGACCAGCAGGTTGAGGGAGGTGGTCCTGCCCCTCTACTCTGCTCTTGTGAGACACCACTTGGAGTATTGTGTGCAGTTCTGGGGTCCTCAACATAAAAAGGACATTGAACTGTTGGAACATGTCCAGAGGAGGGCCACCGTCAGTAGACTGGAGCACCTCCCGTATGAAGGTAGGCTGAGAAAGTTGGGGCTGTTCAGCCTGGAGAAGAGAAGGCTGCGTGAAGACCTCATAGCAGCCTTCCAGTGTCTGAAGGGGGGCTATAGGGATGCTTGGGAGGGACTCTTCATTAAGGACTGTAGTGATAGGGCAAGAGGTAACGGATTCAAACTTAAACAGGGGAAGTTTAGATTGGATATAAGGAAGAAGTTCTTTCCTGTGAGGGTGGTGAGGCACTGGAATGGGTTGCCCAGGGAAGCTGTGAGTGCTCCATCCCTGGCAGTGTTCAAGGCTGGATTGGACAGAGCCTTGGGTGACATGGTTTATTGGGAGATGTTCCTGCCCATGACAGGGGGTTGGAACTGGGTGATCTCAAGGTCCCTTCCAACCTTAACTATTTTTTGATTCTATGATTCTGTGAAACAGTTGCGGGTTTTCCAAGGCTTTCAGTACAGGCTTAGAGTGCTTTAAGGCTTTGCTCCATGAAATTGGGGTCCTAAAGCCAGTGGCACAAATCCCTCCCGCTTTTTTGCCCCCAGGAGCAAGAGCACATTGATGGGAACTATTTGTATCCACCCAGAGCAGGTTCTTGTCTCAGAAACTTGTGTTTTATGTGAAGGTTTTGTCCATTTTAATGGTTTCCTACCTTAAGTGGGATGGAAACAAAGGCAGAAGCCTCAGAGTTGTTTGGGAAGTGAGCTTCCTGTTAATCGCAGAGTTTATCTCCTTCGGGACGGACGGGAAAGATGTTGTGAGAATGTCCATTAGATGCACAGAGAGCCCTTAACTAGATGGGAATATGGAAATGCAAAGGATTAGCTGTTAGCAAATGGAATTTGGGAGCAAGAGGTGAAGGGAAAAGCAAGGAATGTCCAAAATGCCAGCAGATAGAGCCACCCCTGCAGCTTCCACATTGGAGCTGGCTCTTCCTCCAAGCTCCCTCCTGCCTTTCCGGATGAGAAACGTTGGATAATTGATTTATTCCTGTCTGCTCCCTGCTTTCCCTGAGTGCCTGCAGGCACTTTCCTGGCCCTGCTTGAGCACTTTCCCACCATGTGAGGACATGGTGGCTTGGCAGGGAGCAGATGGACAACCCGTCCTGTAGACATCAAGCGTGGGAGGCTTAGTGCTGAGCTCTTTGGAGGTTGACGGCTCTCAAGACACGGGATGTTGCAGGGAGTGTTGGAGACAGGGCTGGTTGTCGGTGGGAAGGCGGTTTTGCTGGCTGAAGGTCCTTTTCCAAGTAGCCCTCAAGGTTAAAGTTGGACGCTCCTTCCAGATGGTCTCCATCTGATGCATCTCATTACGGGGTTGAGCTGCCTTGCAATCCCGGCCTCCCAGTGCCAAGAATAACAAGGAATGGGAGCCAGCAACAGCGATTGCTGCTGTTAGAAGGGCATAAGAAGATTTAAGGGTCAAGACAAGACCATATGGCCCATCAGGGCGCAACCTCAGAGGAATATAAAACAACTTACATTAGCGATCATCCTTGCTGCTTCCTACCAAGGCTGTTTGCTGTAACCTTTGCAAGATCACTTCCTCAGCTCCTTCTTGCTGATTTATGCCCAGAGCTGCTTTCCAGCTCCTTATGGATCCCCTCATGCGGTGTCATCCCTGGAGGGCAGTCAGAAGGAGCAGAGGCATCCCCGGGTTTGTGGCTATGGGCTCAGTCCTCCTGTCACCACATCTGGTTACATGGTCTACTGTGAGGTGTCCCTGCCTATGGCAGGGGGTTGGAACTGGATGATCTTAAGGTCCCTTCCAACCCAAACCAGTCTGCGATTCTATGATGATATGGGCAGCCACCCCTTGGGGCCGTGGCTTCTCACCCCAGTGCCATGCCTGGGTCCTGTTTTGGTGACGGGAGAGCTGCTGTTCTCCACTCCCCACTTGTCCTGAGCTCCATTTGCCCGAGGGAGAACTTAAAGCGTTGACCTTAAAGAGCAATTTCAGGCAAGTATAGAGCAGCTCAATTGTTCATAAAGCTGACATTTATCTCTTGGAGATTCTTCCTCTTCAGAATGCACTGCTCTTTATGATTTTATCAAATCAAATGCCCCTTCACCCCCCAACCACCCCCTTTCTCTTTCCCTGATGTTTTTGTAAGGCAATCACCGCAAACAGAGAGCTTGAAGGCATATGCAGTGGCCTTAATATTGTGGTGCAGAGAGGGGTAGGGAAGTGGTTGTGTATGCATTAGCTACTGTGCTCTGCTCCTCTAATGTTGGTAATTACTGAGCAGGGATTAGGAGCTTGCACTTGGCGCACGGAGAGAAATGGGCTATTAAATATAAACAGATCAAACTACCTGATGGACCTGCAAAGTTTATTCCTGTGGTGTTCTCTGCTCCGCCAAAATGCTTCCTTGTGCTTTCACATCGTCTCCCTGTTCTTCCTGGGGATGAAGCTCTGGCCTCATGGTGGGTTTCGAAAGCATGTGAAACAACATAACATTAGTGTCATCCCCAAATAGCTGTGAGCCAGGGAGCAGGATAACTAGTGGGATGCAGATAGCATATCTTGCTTCCCTTCGTGTTTCGGTCTCACAAAGGCAGCAGCCACAGCCAGTGGTACCCGTGTGAGAGCAGCCCGTGGAGCGATGCTGCCATCCTGTCCTGGCCCCGCGGGGACAGTGGGGATCTGTGACATGGTGCAACGCTGCTACCTGTTGTCTCCCCTCCCTCCATCCTCAGCCTGCATTCCGTCTCCTTCCCGGTTGCCACACAGGGGTGAACAAACCCCGTTTACTCTGCGGAGCAGGGCACCTTCTATCTAGGCTGTTTGTATTAGCTCCACATGGAGAGCTGGCTGCCCTGGAAGTGTTAATTAGCTTTCCTCCTCCTCCTTCCCATTATTTTTCCGCCTGGCTCTTTAGAAGATCTCTGAACCAGGAGATCAATGCCTCCTACTAATCTGCTCTTCAGCAGCTTAGACAGGTACCACAGAATACTCTGTTTAATTCTCCCCTAACACCTTTGCTAATCATCCTTCCCAACCCCAGATCCCCAGGCAGGCAGTGAGAGGAGAGACTGGATGGGGAGCACGGCACGCGCTCATTTACACCCAGCTTGGAGTTGTGGTGGTACCCACATGCTGTGGTGGGAAGAGCAAGGATGGAAGGGAGCAAAACAGCAGGGGAGGAAGGAGGGAGATCCCTCCCATGGTCTTTTGTAACGCAGCATCGTGATGCTGCCTTTCCTCAGGTGTTTGGGTGAGGGCTGTGTCCATTGGGAGCTGTGCCCGTCACCTCCCCAGCTGCTTGGGTCCCTGTGCTGTGACCATCTTCCCCACCGTGGGAGCAGCACTTCCCCAGGGTCACTCAGCTTTGGTTCATGTGTCCAGGGAAGTACAAACCCCAGAGGGTCGTAAGTAGCCCAGGGTCACTCCAAGGGTTGGACATAGTCCCCTACGGGACAGTCACAGTGCTTTGACTCTTTGACATGGTGTTTTGGCTCGTGTTGGGCAGGTTTCCCAGTGGCTGTATCTCTCTCATTGAGAAGATGGTGGCCTGGATTCAGCACCGAGGACCTCAGTCAGCCTTCCCATCTCCAAGTGCTGTGCTCCAGCTAAATGGCTGTGAGCAAAAGCCCACGTGGGAATGAGAGTGCATGCTAATGACTTGAGTTGCCAAAACCAGAAGGAACCAGCTCTACAGGGAGTTTATACTTTGCTTTTTTTCCTCCGTGCTACCCAAGTTCAATAGAAGTGAATTGCATATTTCTCTGAGGCTTCTCAACAAACAATTTACAGTGTAAATATATTTGTTGGCATGCAAATCACTCTGCATTATGAGGCTTGATTAATAGTATAATGTGTTGATGAAAGCCTGTAAGTGCTTCTTGGAAATAAAGTTCCTGACAAAGAGCGGCTGTTTGGGTGCCCAGTGTGTGGGGAACGTTACATTAGGGTGGATATTTCCTCTTGGGGTTGGGTTTTTTTCCCCAGTCTCTGTTGTTTAATGACTTATTTCCTTCCCCTCTCCCTCTGGTTAAGATGTGTTTCAAACCATGCACTTAATGAATGCAATTAAGCTCTTCCCTGCTCTACTGCAGCCTCTTTCTCCTCCTCAAGCCCTGTGTGATGGGGATGCTGCTGCGCTCCACCTCTCTGTGGGGTGGCCCTCAACCCCTGCTGCTGGTTTTGGGGCCAGTTGGGGTTGTGTCTGCAGGTGATCGGGGTGGTGACTGTGATGCTGAGGAGGGACATGCTGCAGCGCAGAGGGGATACAGAGTTGTTAGCAGTTCCTGGCTGTGTAAAGCAGAACAGCAGAGCTGATGAAGCTTCATTGCCTATGGACGTGTCCCCTGGGGCTGTGTTCTTATAGGACTCTCCTCCTTCCCCCTTAAAAAGACTCCCAAGCACTTTCCATGACCAAACAGCTTTGAGTTGCTCCTTCCCCAACGGGGCAGTGCCACAAAGCATCGAGAGCTTTGTCAAGAGGTGCTGGGTGCTCCCGTCCCACTTCCCCATCTCACGAAGCACCCAGAAAACCCTTCTCTCTTCTTCCACTTCATCCTCCTTGCCCCAAGTGCGCTGCTGCCGGTGCTGGGTCACCTCTGGGAAAGAGGATGTGTTTCCAGCCCGTCCCTAGCATTTGCTTGCGGGGATGGGGGATCTCAGTGGTGACAGGCTTTGGGAGCCACCCTCCCTCCTTTGGCTTTTATGACAGCTCCTTTCATTGCCGTTGCCAAAGGCGTCAGGGCAAATGGCAGTCGTTGGTACAGATGTGCTGGGAGATGATGCCCAGGCAGGCAGGAGCAGGGAGACAAGACAAGGGGGGGAATGAAAACCCTGTTTAACAGGCAGTGGATGAGGGTTTAGTGGCAGCCTCAAGTTGTGATCATTGTTAACTGCTGTTTTGCTCAGAGGGTGACAGGGAGCACCATGAAATACCCAGTTTTCTGCTTGTACCTCTCTGGAGAGCGGTGCAGGTTGTGCATTGTTCCCCTGTCTGTAGCAACAGGTCATTTGAGGGCAGCATCTCCCCTTTCAGCAGCTTATTACACTCGAGCCGGTTCTTGGGTTTACTCTCCTCCATCTCTCTGTAGTCCTGAGTGGTTTTCTTCAATGCATCATGGATCATCTGCCCATCCCATGGGAATGGGGGGGGGACATGGCCATCCCCACCCTGCTTGTTGCCCTCCAAGGAGCCGAGCAGGGCAAACGCCTGAAGGCACCTTAAGGAGAGACCAGGAGAAGGAGGGGGAAAGAGGGAACGAGCGCACACACACACCTTAAAAGAACATACTGCTTTCCCCCCCCCCCCCCCCTTTTCCTTTTCTTTCTGAAAGCAGCTGTGCCTTTTTCCAGCACTTTTAAATGGTTGCCAGGGAAACAGAGCAAGGGAGAGTGGAAAGGTTAGATGGATATTGGACAAGGCTAATGCACTTGTTTCAACCAAGAATTGACAGGTGCTTAGGACACTGAAGGTCCTGATAACTCCTCATTTGCACGGCTCCTTTGCAGAGCCTCCAGTACCTCCCTCCTGCTGTTAATTGGGTTTTAATCATTTGCAAATGAGAATCTATCTCCATCAGGGGATCGCTAATGGTGGGTTTATGGAGCGCGGCCGCATGTTCCTTAGCCCTTCCGGGATACTGGGGATGAAATATTGGGTACCTTCGGCCCTGCCGGGATGACTTGGTCTGCCTTGAAGGGACTTTGATACCAGCAGAGGTCCCGATGGAAAAGGTGGGAGCTGCTTGCCAAAGCGGCTCTTGTGGGAGAGGTGGTGATGTGCACATTCAGTTAGAGCATCCCATCAGCACCGAGTCAGGTCCCAGCAGCATCCTGCACACTGGCAGCTCCCATCCAGCCCCTGGGCTACCGGGACCTGTGGTCGCCAAGCACTTGAAGCCCCACTTGGTTTTTTGACCTTCCTCCTGGTTAAAAACTGAAGAGAAATGCCTCACTGTGGATTTTTGTCACCAAAGGGCTTTCCCCCCTTGTTTCTGCTTTAGGTTTTGTTATTGTTTCCTGTCTGTCTTGTCTAAAATAGCAGCTCCATCTACGGAATAGCCAAGGGGCTTTAAACTCAGGCTGTTCAAGATGAGCCTCACATCTGGTATGTGCAAAGTAGTGAGCGAAAAATAGTTCCAGTGCTGTAAAGAGAGGCAAGGGTGGCTGCTGAGGCTTTTATTACTCGTTGTTTTGTTAGTGTTTTCCTAGGGAGGGCAGAAGGGTATTGATGGAAAAACCCACCACAAACCCCACTTGTGTTTGTGGGTGTGAAGGTGGAGGTGGAGAGCAATGCTGCCCCTTGATACCCTGAGTCCCATCCTTCATCCCTGTGTGTATCCATCACCTCCAAGCACCGATGGGTGATGGGGCTCGCTCCTGCCTTCCAGGATGACTTCAGGGGACTCTGCCCTCATCCTGCCTCCCCCTCTGAAATGCCTGGATGAGATCCCCCAGGCCAGCTCAGGGCCAAGCTGTGGCCAGCTCTTTCTGATGTGTTGTGAGCCAGGGAGAGAATGGGGTTTAGTCTCAGCTTTTCGCTGATCCTTCTTGTCAGTAGCTTCCCAAGCCTGGAGGGCCTTTGAATGCGGGGTTTAAGCCCTATGCAGTTTTCAGCTTTGGGGTTTTTAGGGAAAAGTGTGATTTTAGTTGTGGTGCAAGGTGCCAGCTAGCAGCACCATGCCTATAATGTCAGCCTGACTCTTCCAGAAGCCATTGATAAGCAGTGATTCAGGAGGACGTGCTGTACCCTTAAGAGGGACCCCGGAGAAAAGACAGCAGAGCAACAAGTGCTGAGCTACCTGCTGGCACTTGGGAGTGGGATGTGAGCTGGAGCAATGCCTGGCTCCAGCTCCTTGGCACTGCTTGGCTCCATGTTTGGAGCTTTAGGTGAGTTCCAAACCTGGCTGCTGTGAGGAAGGGACCTTGTTAGCAGCCTGAGTGCCTCCTTTTTGGTGCCATCCATCTCTCCCAGTCTTGTCCCCTCGGCGGCAGGTTATGCCTTGTGGTGCCAAGGTAACGGGCTCCATGAGCATTATGTAGCTTGAAAGAGAGATCAAGAGCGGGGAAAGGGGGTGGGAGCAAAGGAATGATTTATGAGGCTTCGCTTGGCCAAGCAGGGCATTCTCAGCATATTCCAAAATAATTTAGCATCATCTATTCTGCCTGCAGTGGGAGATTGGTGCGGAAAAAGAAAAGAAAGGCACAAAAAAAAGGCTAAAACCACATAAAAACCACAGAAAGCCCCTGGATGGGATGGTTTGAGCTTGAAGTTTCTTTTGTCCTGAGGGTGGTTCTCTCCTCTCCCAAGTCCTCTCTGTAAATCAATCACTGGTGTTGGATCAGTGGCTCTGTCTTTCCCGCAGCCGCTTTCCCTGGGCCTCCCCATGCACTGAAGGGACGTAATCACCACCTCCAACAGCTTGAAGGACACAAGCTCCAGAGCCGGGAGGACGATTCATAGTGAATAATTTAGTGGATGAATTTAAAGCTTTTGTTCTCGTCACAAATTACCTGCGAACTGTATGGGAAGGCTTTGATCATACAAATTCATTTTACAGCATCTCTGGCTGCCAACAGACCCACCTACCTCCTTAGCTGTGTATTAACCAGTGTATTTTTTCCCCTGCACGTCAGTGTATTTTGGGGGTGGACTGCAGCCTGCCTGTGCCTCCAATTAATAATTCATTTAGGCTTTAATTCCCAGCATAGGATTGTGCCTTGTCTGGGTTGTGCTGGAGTTTGGAGTGTGGTGTTTGGAAATAAGAATGAATTGGTGGCGAAATAGGGATGTTTGGAAATAGGGTTGAATTGAAGTTTTTGGTGTCCCCTGAATATCACAGGGTGTTTGCCAGCCCTCCAGGCATTTTGCTTTTAGCTGGAAGAGGATGAGACGGGCAGCGATGAGTGTTGGTGTGGGCAGTGGTGCATCGCTTGGATGCAGTTGATGTTGCCTTCCCCTTCCTCACCCCATCAGCTCTCCCCTCGCTCCATCAAAAGGCTTTTCCCTGCATCCCCTTTGTGCTCAGTGCAAATGGTCAGATATGAAGCTCTCTTCGAAACGAGTTTATTTAGGGCTGGGGAATTCAGCAGAGTGCATGTGAAGGAGGCTGCAGGCACACGAAATGAAGTTGTAGCACGCTCTGAGATCAAATTATCCTTCTCGGTTTTCGGGAGCGGACTCGCCGCAGCCCCATGCGAGAGCAGCCTCCTCCTCCTCTGCTCTGCTTATATCCCGGTCCCCTGGCAGAGCTGCAAATGCTCCCTCATCAGGGCTTGCTCTCTGTGCTAATGGCCCTCTATAAATAAGCCCCAGGAACAGTGATAGAGAACGATCATAAAAGGCAGGCGCATAAATTAAAGCCGATGTTATAATAAACTAGACAAGCCCTTCATCGAGGGGGTTATGTTTCTCCTTGAGTCGGCAGCTTTGCCAAGAGGAGATGATTCCTGCATGCCTTGCGCTTGGCTCCCTGCTCCATAGGTGAAGCAGAAATAGTTGGCATCACCATCCCCTTATTTCAGTGTTCCGGGTAAAAAAGCCTTGGGAATTTCCCAGAACAGCTCTCAGCTCCCCTTACTCAGGTCCTTAGTGTGTGACAGCACAACAGATTGACTGTCCAGGGTGGCTTTGGCCACTCTTTGAAGCTATAAATGAAATGGAATGTCCCTGAGTGGCTGAGATTGCCCTGAACCTCCAGGGTTTCATTCAGCTCAGTGATTGTAGGCAAACCTCTGATGTTTGACCTCCAACCCTGAAGGGAGATGGTGGAGTATGAAATCGCAGCATCTCGGTGTGGATGGAGAAGCACGTGTGGTACCTCTGAAAAGCTGCTCCTTCTCTTTTGCCCTGAAGCATCTCAGTGGCTGGAAAAGCATGCGCCAGTGGCTGGCACGCAGGCTTTACTCCACGCCTCGGGAACGTTATTGATACTGTGCTGAAACTCCTGCCTCTCCCAGTGAGTTCATAGCTGTCTCTTTGCATCACGACCTGGATGGCTGGGACTTGACAGAGTGAGTGGAAGCATCAGGAGGAGCCACCTGCTTCCCAAAGTGCAACTTGCCTGTGTTTCAGTTGTCTGAGAAACGCAGCGACTCGTGCTATGGGCATGGGGTTGTTCAGGGCTCTGGTTAGTGACACACTGAGAGCATGAACTGGTGTGGCAGTGAGGATGCAGACTCCTTCTCCAGGCTCTGAGCTATTTTTCAGCCCTGTCCCCCCATCCTTTCCAGTCCTTGCAGTGAAACCCAGGTGGCACGTTGAGGATGGGGACGCATCAGCAGGTTCCTGAGGGGCAGCAGGCTCTTGTGCTCAGAACGTGCTGCATTTTGGCTTCACAGAGGCATGGAGGGGAAGGAAGGGGGTGAGGAAGGAGAGTAGGGAGACAAATAGAGTCAGAAAGGGAGGTGAGCAGGTAGGCTCTGCTTTCTGCTCCGTGCTCCTCGTGTGCTCTGGCCTGAGCTCCCTCTTGTGTTCAGCTGCACATTACTTCTCCGTTGCTCTCTGACAGTTGTCTCCAGGATGCAGGGATGTTCAATCTCTCCTACCACATTTGTGCTGTAGAAGCTGGACCCTGCTGGCTGCAGGCTTGCTTTTCTCCATCACCAGCGCATCCCCCCCTCTTCCTAGTGCAATTACAGCGCTGAAGGCACCTTCAGCTTTTCCAATTACTCCTGGCTGCTCAGACAAGCTCTGGTGAGATCCGGACATCCATAGTGTTGATCGTGCAAGGAGATGCAGGTGTGGGATGATGTGCTGGGATGCTGTGCCATGCCATGCCATGCCGCTGCAGTATTAGTTCTCTCCAGATGCTTTCTGTCCTCTCTTCCACCCATTAGCCCCTCACTGGTCTCTCAAAGGATTGTTTTCAGTTCCATTTCCTCACCATTCCTTTAGAGTCCCCCCTGAGCTCTCCTCTTGCTGCTTCATCATCCCGGCTGGGTTAGAACCTGACTGCAGGATCCCGGCTCCCCTCGGGGTCTGCTTGCCCACATCACCAATGTTGGATCAGGAGCTGCCTGCCCTTGGCACAACACGTATTTCTGGCCACTGGGGTGCTAATTTGCAAGGGCCATTACTCAAAGGAAACGTTGAAATGGCTGTCCATAAAGCAGAGCCTTTATCTGTGTCTCCCCCTCGGCCTGAATTCCCTGCTCCAGGTATAGGCTTCCTGTCAAGGCCAAGAGCTGAAAGCAAAGATTTATTGATAGGTATCTTGGCTCTGGCCTGTATTTAAATGATGTCGCCCTCAGCCTGTGCCGAGAATAAATTCAGGGCTATTATAGAACCATAGAATCCCAGACTGGTTTAGGTTGGAAGAGACCTTAAAACCCATCCAGTTCCACCCCCTGCCACGGGCAGGAACACCTTCCGCTAGAGCAGGTTGCTCTAAGCCCAGGTTGGACAGAGCCTTGGGTGACATGGTCTAGTGTGGTGTCTTTGCCTGTGGCAGGGGGTTGGAACTGGATGATCCTAAGGTCTTTTCCAACCCAAACCATTCTATGATTCTATGGTGCATCCCCATCTCTCAGTGACTCAGTTTCCCTTCATGTGGTTGCTCCGTCTCAGCCTCTCCCAATCAGCTGAGCCTGTAGGAGCGCAAGTTTTGCCCTGTGGTGGCCACCTCAATTCCCTGGGGTGGGAAGCAGAAAGCCGGGCTCGGCGACGTGCTGCATCCCAAATTGCTATTTGAAGGGCTGGATTTCAAGCTGGGAGCAGAGCCGTGGCAGCGGGAGGAATCGAGAAGCCACGCTTGTCACCATGGAGGAGATGAGATGAACTTGGGGCTTTGCTTGTTTATTTCCCATAGATATTTGTGTGTATAAATATTCCCTGTGTGTGCCAGACGCCGCTGGTGTGTCGCTTAATGCGGGTGCACGGTTTGACCTGGTGCTTTCCCGGTGGGTGTGATGCATAGTTATTAGCAAGGCAATGGGTGGGAAGGAATTCCTCACTCCTGCAGTGTGTGGCAAAAGCTCCCTCAGCACCACTTGGACTAATAGGAACGTACAGCCCAAGCAGCGGGGCTGTGGCCACATCTGCCTGTGCTGATTTGGACAGGAACCACTTTTTCCTGGGTTGGGATGCAGAGATGCTCTTGGGATGGTTGCAGCAGGCTCCTTGCAGGCACCAAAGCTGGTTCCCTGCCTCAGTTTCCCCATTGGTAATGCTGCTGTATAGAAGTGATGTAAATCTCAGCCCTCAGCCCAGGGAGGGGAGTGCCAATTCCCTTCATTAATAAGCCCAAAGTGCTTTGGTATTTTTAGATGGAAGTGCCACGTATTGATATAATATTACTGTACCTCATTTGACTTCTTTCTTGCTTGCGAGCCCCCTCTTGATCCCGTTACCTGCAGAACAGCTCGCTAGCTGTATTTTATCATCTGAATATTTCAATTAAATGACTTTAAGGGAAAGGGAAAGGCAAAAAAAGCCTCCGCTGAAGTTGGAAATGATCACTGTAGCACTCCAACTTCCCTCCATTCCCAGAAGGTTAATTGAAAGGCAGCCATCTTGGTGACGTTTAGACAAATGAGGATAATTATGTGTTCTCCAGCTCTTTGAGAGGTTAATTGCTTAGATGTACGAAGACTTGAAGAACAAAGAAGGAATAAATCAGCAGCCGGACTATGATCTGATAATGCAATTTGGGATATCCGTGGACAACTCAAACAAATAAACCCCCTAATTGAATGGAGTTGGGTAGGTGGGACTGGGGATCCGGCCCTCAGTGATGCTCAGGAAGGGACAGTTGGCAGTTGTCATCTCCGTATCAGTACCAGTGTGGCAGCAGGGCCCGGGCAGTGATTGTCCCCCTGTGCTGGACACTGATGAGGCCTCACTTTGAATCCTGTGTTCAGTTTTGGGCCCCTCACTACAAGAGAGACATTGAGGTGCTGGAGTGGGGCCAGAGAAGGGCGACGGAGCTGGTGCAGGGCCTGGAGCACAGTGTGATGGGGAATGGCTGAGGGACCTGAGGGGTTCTGATGGAGAAGAGAAGGCTCAGGGGGGACCTGATCGCTCCCTACAACTGCCTGAGAGGAGGATGGAGCCAGGAGGGGGCTGGGCTCTGCTCCCAAGGGATGGGACGGGAGGAAACGGCCTCAAGCTGCACCAGGGGAGGTTTAGATGGAGATGAGGAGCAATTCCTTCCCCAAAGGGTGCTCAGGCATTGGAAATGGTGGAGTCCCCATCCCTGGAACTGTTCGCACACTGTGTAGCCAAGGCCCTCAGTGACATGGGTTAGTGGTGACCTTGGCAGTGCTGGGGAACTGTTGGACTTGATAAGCTTAAAGGTCTTTTCCAATCCAGTTCATTTTATGATTCCTAGTGATGACTTCTCTATCAGGTGGTGCCATGAAGCTGTTGCCCAGCTCTGTAGCTCAAAGCATAGCAAAATCATCCTAATAGATGGAAAGGAGAGGGGTCATTCAAGGCTCAGAGGTAGTGAGCAGAGGGTTTCCTCTGGTGGCTTATTGTACTTTGCCTAATTGCTGGTGAAATCTCTGCAAATTGGCAATTCTAATCTTGGGCTGATGGCTTACCCAGGTCACTTGCAGAGCTCCTGTTTGGCAGTAGCGCTGCGCAGTGTTGCCATGAAATATGGCTTCACCTTCCATCAGCAGAATCCCCTCTTTTGAGTGGCTATTAGTTCTGCCTGGGAGGATTCCACACCTATATCTGCAGCACCAGCCTGAAGACAACTGATTTTCTTCTTCCCTTCTAATTCACTTTGGTGATTGGGATGAGGATGCTCACGTCCAGGCCAGTTGTTTGCGATTCGGTTTGTCTGTCTGTCGGCTGCATCCCACCGGGATGGGATACATAAGGGGCTGGAAGTGATGCCCGGGTATGAGGGGTATGGATGGAAGGAGCTGATTTTCCTCTCCTCCTTCCCTGCACGTCTACCCACTGGCATTGCAGCATGGAGCAGAGGGCTTGGATGATTTGGGCTTTTCCAGAAGGCTCGGGGTGCTGTGAAACACCAAGTTTTTCAACTGGGATCAAACACCACTTAAGTTTTCAGCTGGAAGGGTCAGAAAAACGGTGCTTTTTCTCCTCCATTGTGCTTGGGGGTGAAACATCTTCATCGGGCATCTCCTTCCCTCTCTGCTCCGTCCCTGCAGGAAGGTTGAATTGATTTCAAATGAGAAAATGCCTCCTCACCCCTAATGCGTGTGAAGCCCCGAGCCTCGGTGTCTGAAACACCACCGAGTGGTTTTCCCACCTATCTGTCAGGCCTGTCTGCAACTGCAGTTGAACTCACTGTATTTGCTCTTGTGTTGTGCATTAAGATGCAGTGAGTTTATCCAGCAGTCCAGCTGTTTTGAAGATAATTACTACAGAACTCAACCTGATGTAAAATAATCCTCCCGGGCAAGCAGCCAAGAGCCTGAGACTCATCCTTCAAAGACTGAAACCTCTCCATTACCCTTAAGAGCTGCAGAGATAGAACTGGGTGTCTCATGACAAATATATTTTAGGTGGAATTACTGGGGGGTCTGGAGAAGAGTTTTCCTTCCTCCTCACTTTACTTGGACACAGTGACCAAGAGCATGAGGACCGCATGTAGTGGTGACGTGGGCAGGTTTCCATCAAGAGCCCCAAACGCCATCATTTCCCTAGAGGACCCATTGTGGGTTTGTCACCATGATCCCTTCTGCCACCCCTCTCACTGCGTTGTCACCCTGGGGTGGCTTTAGGTCAATTTTCCCTCTCTGCAAGCCAGAGGCAGATGTAAAGTCACTTTACTCAGGGTGTATGGGAGCTCCTTCTGTCACAGATGCCCTTGGCCTGAGCTTTAATCATCATCCTTTCTTCTTTTGTGACTGTGGGATGCTGCTGGAGCTGCAGCTACCTTCTCCTGGGTTCAAAGCAACCCCCTTACGTAGCTGAGATGTAGATGGTCACCAGTCCCACCACGATGCCTGAATCACAGCAGTTGGAGCCTTGTATTGCCATGTGTTAATTACCAGTAGTTAACTACATGTCTAGCTGCGACAGAGGAATGGCTGTTTTTGTCTCTTCTTGCTCGGAAAGTCAATGGAAAACTAGGAAAAAGCAATAGCAAGGGGAAAAAACAACCCCAAACCCCACCAGATGTGTAGAAGGCTCCAGGTTCGGCTTTGCAGGCACAGTCAGGGCTAAACTCCACTGTTCTCCTTTTGATTGAAGAACACTAGAAATCAGCTGGGGTGCTGGTGCTGCACTATGTTAGATTAGCACTGATTGAATCCATACACGAGCACTGATTGAGGCATGGGGCTGTGCTGATGCTGGAGGGGGAATGTTGCTGGATCGTGGCCCTTAACCAGCATTCTTCAATGGTGGTAATGGGGTTGGTGGGTGTCTCTCACTGGGTCTTTTTCGGGACGCAGTTCAGAGCCCCAGTGTAGGGAGAGAGGAATCTGGCTGTGAGGAGAGGGCTCTCTGTGCTGTTTTCTAGGGCAGGTAACAATCCTTTAATGTTAAATGCTGGTAGGCATCAGTCATCTCTCTGGAGAGGAGCTGGAAACGTTCCATCCTTCTTCAAACCACAGTGGCTGTGAGCAAGATGGAAATCAGTGCTCTGCTGTGCGGGAGACTTTGGAGAGAGAGTACTGTCACTCGGGTACTATTTTGGGCAAGGAAAGATGCTTTGCTACACCTTTTCCCATGTCCGCAGTTTTCCTGCACTGGCTGCTCCTGCTCAGTGCCTTCATTTTCATGTCTACTTGGTAGATCAGGTGCTGCCACCAGCATCGACCAACTCTGATGTTAGCATTTAAGTGCCACCTGCTCTATAAACACCTCCACTGATTTGCTCTGTCCAAAGTTCTCTTTATTTCCTATTTCTCTTGCTGCCATCTCCTATTTCCTTAAGATTTCTCTCAACCTAATAACTGTTGTCAACCATCATGTCTTAAGCAAATGCCTTCCAAACTCCCTTTGGGCTGCAGAGGGCTCCTGAGCAGACCCTGAGTTGTCAGAATATGGATGAGTTGTATCCCAAACAGGGGACTTAGAATGGGAAGATCAAGTGGGAGCTGAGAGCAGAGCGTGCCCAAGCATCCCACCCCATCACACCACTCTTCCCATTGCCAGTGATGATGTCAGGGCTGCATGTGTCCCTGCAAGGTGGAAGGAAAAGCAATAAAGAGGAAAAGAAGGGAAAAGCTTAGCTTGCTTTAACAGAGCCTACTGGGCTTTCTGGATTTGCTCCATGGGGGCATTAATTCAGACTATCCCATGAATGGCTTTGGGGAGAAGATGTGGTACCTGGGTCTATGACTCCCAGAATGGGGTGCAGGGCCTTCAAGGCCAAAGGGGGTGCAGACCCCTCCCCAGATTAATGTCACCTTCAGCTCAGCCACAGCCCAGCATCAGGCCACGCTTGCATCTCTCAGGGTGTCACAGAGGCCACCGAAATCCTATGGATGTTGGGGCTGCACGGAGAGTGTGAAGTCTGGACTTGGGATGCTGAGTGCAGACAGCTCCCTCCCTCCTCATCATCTTGTTATCAGTCTAATGGCTGGGAGCTGCAGTCATGGACCAAAACACCATTAAACTATCTGAAATGGAGCAACTCGACAGCCCCTGCCCTCGCAGGCTTATTATCTTTGCAGATGGATATTTTATATTTAGCAACCTCTAATGTATCAGTTGGGGCTTGGATTTGTCATGGGGAGCAGATTCTATTCTAGTGCTTGGGCGCATCAGGCAAACTGCTGCCAGACCGGAACCTTAGAGCAGTTTCCAGTGCCTAAAGGGGCCAACAAAGATGCTGGAGAGGGGCTTTTGACACGGGCCTGTAGTGATAGGCGAAGGAGTAATGGGTTCAAACTGAAACAGGGGAGATTTAGGTGAGATGGAAGGAGAAATTCTTCACTGTGAGGGTGCTGAGGTGCTGGCACAGGGTGCCCAGAGAAGCTGTGGCTGCCCCATCCCTGGCAGTGTTCAAGGCCAGGTTGGACAGGGCTTGCAGCAAGCTGGAAGGTGTCTCTGCCTATTGCAGGGGGTTGGAACTGGATGAGCTCAAGGTCCTTTCCCACTCTAATCATTCTATGCTTCTATGATTCTATGTTAACAGGGTAAAGAAAAAGAGTTTAGGGTAACCAGGCTTCCCGAGCATCCCACACTCTTCTGTTTTCCCTTGGGAGACATGGGTGCAGTGGCAGGTTGGGAATCACCAAGCAGTGAGGACTGGATGGGAGGTGGTCATGCTGGGTGATGCCAAACAGCACATCCAGGGCACTGGGATGGTGTGGGAATGCTGTGAGGCATCCCATATCCAAGCAGTGGAATGGATGGGAGAGGTGGGAGGATAGATACTGCGGGTGCCTTAGAGAGGGTGCCAATGGAAAGAACTGGGAATAAAGACAAAGTTCCTCCCGCCCTCTGCGTGGAGAATAAATATCAGGGATGACAGTGAGGGAAGGGCGGGCGGCACAGGCCTGCCCTCGGGGAGCTGTTGTTCAAGACCCGCCGTCACACGCTGCAGATGCCATTGTCCCTGCAGCTAATGTGACGCGTCGCATTGTTGGGAGAGGATTAGCAGAGCCGGCGCATGTTGATGGCCTGCCTCTAATTTGCATCTTTAACGAAGCGGGAGCCCAGCCAGGTTCTGTTCTTTTGTGTTTACTTCCAATGATTACAAATAAATCTCAGCTGCCTTTGCTCCAGCTTCCTGGAATAAAAGGCGTTCGGAGCCTTTTGACTCCGTAGCTGGGTTGAGTCGCAGAAGGAAAGGAGAAATCCCATTAGGATTAGGCGATTGTAATTAGCAGTTTCTTCTCAAAGACAAGGGTGCCGGGGTGTTCCCTCGGCCCCTGTGACAGGTTCTTTTGGGTGGTAACTTCCCAGGATGAAGCAACACCCTCTCACTGCTGAGGGGCTTCGCTCCTGATGCAGGTGAGCTATTTTAGCCACTGAAAAGTGGGTCATCCAGCCAGTCTGGGACTGGTTTTGGCATCTCCATTTGTCATGTTGACAGGAGGTGTTGCCTCCAGGACAGAAAAGCGGTTTGGGGTTGAAGGGCTGTGAAAGTATTTACAAGTAGAACGTTGTTGGTTTGCATAAGGAAGTGGGAGGGTTTGGGGTTGATCCAAACACGAGCATCACCCTGAAGGCTCCACTCTTGGGGTGAGGACTGGTCTCCTGGACTGCTTGGGTTGTGCATTGACATTTTGGGGTCCCCAGCATCCCATCCTTTGGGATATCTTGCAGGGAGGGGCTTGCAAGACTTGCTTTATGCCTCCAACTCTTCACCTACCATTTTTCCTTCCAAACTAGTGCCAGAAAACTTGTGCTGACATCGGACACAGTATTTCCCTCACCATGGGGCAGATGGTGAGGGCAGCCCCAGGCTTTGCCCTCATAACTCGGCTGAAGCAGCAGTGATAGAAAGGTCTGTGATGGGAACAGGAAAAAGCCGGGGATGAAGGTAGCACATCCAACACATAGGAGAAGTGCTGTCAATGTCATTGATGGGGCCAGGCAGGACCCTGCTGTGGGAACGACACGGGAGTCTCTCCTAATAGATCCAGGAGGAAGGAGCCGATCGCTTTGTGCCGCCAAACACAAAGAGTGCGTCAGTGGAGTTATTTGTATTGTTGACACTAAGTGAAAGAATTCCTTGGCAAACTTCACAATTAGCATTTAAGGATGAGGAATTGGGGCAATTAGAGGAGAAGCGGTGCTGCGCCAGTGCCCCCAGCTCCCTCCGTTGTGCATCTTCTTGTTCTGCTGTGTTCAGGTTCATCGCCCTCATCACTCCAGCAGGTCTTGTCCCCCCTGAGAGAGAGGATCAAGATGGGTCTTGGGACATGGCATCTCCGGGAGGCCACATGTATCACTGTGTGCATTGCCAGCATCTGAGGCACCCCAACAAGCTGCTGTAGCAGAGAGAGGTCATGGTGGGAGGCAGCCAAAGGGCTGCATGTGGTGAAAAGTCTCTGCTCAAGGTCAGAGCATCTTAGGCAGAAGTTCTTCCCTGTGAGGGTGCTGAGACGCTGGCACAGGGTGCCCAGAGAAGCTGTGGCTGCCCCATCCCTGGCAGTGTTCAAGGCCAGGCTGGACACAGGAGCTTGGAGCAAGCTGCTCTAGTAGAAGGTGTCCCTGCTTTGGCAGGGGCTGGAGCTGGATGAGCTTTAAGGTCCCTTCCAACCCAAACCAGTCTGGGATTCTATGATCTCAAACTGGGTACACTGGGGAGATATTTCGAAGAGAAAAAGGGCTCTCTGCTCAAGGGCAGAGAGGGTGTAAATGTGACAGGATGGAGGAGCAGATGTGTTGGGTGGTATCACATGAAGATCTGTAGAAGAGACCTGGCATGAGGTGGGTGTTGGAGTTTGGGCTGACCATATCAGACCCAAGATCTTCCCCCTGCCTTGCTGATGGTTTTTCTCCAGGTGAACTGCAGAGCCAGGATGGGTTTATTTCCCTCCCATCTGACAGGCACTTTATTGCCTTTGGTCCCTTCTGGACTCGTGAGGCAGGGTTTCTTCTGGAGATGGATGTGGCGCCTTCAGGAGACTGTTAATGGGGGTTTGTCTTTGTTCTTAATTAGATCCCTTCAAGGGAAAACCTCCTGGCCTGCTTTATTCTCCAGCTTTGTCAGAGCTTGTCTGCTTTATCTAAACACTTCGCAGAAGTCTCTTTACCTGTTTGCTTACTGGAGACATTATCATAATCCTGGTCAATTGGAAAGAGGTAGCAAAGGCAGCTCGGCAGGCGAGGGAGCTTAGCAGCTAATGGAGATCATTCTCCAAGCCAGGTAAAGAAGGTAGAGGGGTGTTGCTCACCTCGGAGTGGTGTTGTGTATTTGCCTTTGAATCCTTTCTGCGCCAGCTGATGGATGGTGGCTCAGTTCTGACACCTTGCCAGGAGGTGCAGGAGGGCTGGTTGTGAAGCAGGGTGGTTTGTCTGGTTCCTCATCACCTGTAGCTGCAGGGCACAACCCAAGCTCTGTTGGAGAGGAGCAGGATGCTCAACAAGCAGTGCTGGAGGTATTTAGTCCCCCCTTAGTTATCAGGTGGCAGCAATTGAAGAGTGAAATTGAGGGATGGGGAGAAGGAGCCTTCGCCTCCTTGCTCTTGACATGAATATGTAGGATTCTCCATTTGCTCCTGCCCATTTACTCTGCGTGGTTTTGAGGCTGGTACCAGTCATTGGGAGTTACGGGTAAGGGTGGGTGATGCCGCCCTTGCCTTTCCTTGTGTGACTGTGTTTCCTCCCATGTTACGAGCACCCCTGTGCACTTGGGATCTGAGCTGGAAATGGGAGCTGTGAATGCGAACTGAGCGACTCCAGTCCTCAGGGGTTGGCGAGCACCCACATTTCCCTATGAAGCTCACCCAAAGCATGCTGACATAGGGATGTGTTTGGTTACAGCACGAGCTCCTCATCCTTCTCACTTTAAACCCTAGTCAATGCGCTTCACCCCTAATAAGGCAACCCAAGGGCCCCTCGCAGGGCTGTAGCCTGGCTATTTATGTGAGCACAGACATGCAAGTTGTCTGTTTTACATATTGCTGCCCTGATTTTTTCGGTGCACGCAATGAATAATTTACAGAAGCTGTGTGTAAGTATCTCTTTATTATTCATTATAATGAAGTGAGACAGCAGTAATAGTCCACTAGACTGGAATCCCCCAGGGCCAAAGTTAACTTGGCTCTGCTTAGCTCTCCCCCAGTTAATTTGAACGAAGGGAGAGCTCTGCTTCCCGACAAGGATGCTGCTCGCTACGGTGGAGCAAAGCCAGCCTTGCCAAGAGAACCGGTGCACGTCTGCTGCCTGGGCAGGCTCCCGGCATTCCAGGCGTGGAGAGCCATCCGTCTTTCCCACCATCCCTACGTGATGTGGATGGTGGAGATGTACAGCTCCAGCAAGGGGAACATTACTCCTTTGCAGGAGGATATATGGCTCGTGGCTCTGAAGCTAGTGCCTGGGGGGAGCCTCAAACATGCCAAGTATCGCCCTTTCCCTCCGCCCTATTTATAATGTCGATTGAAGCGATGCTTTGCCATCCCAGCAAGGGAGGCGTATAACACCCTGAAACCTCTGCAGGACAGGTTCTGTGGTGGGGATGGGGACAGGCACAGCCCACCAGCCCATCTTTGAATTTACAGGCGTGCGGAAAGGGACTTGTGTGAGGTTTTGATGGACTGTAGGTGCCTTTTCCTAGCATCTTGGCTGCACAAAGCAGCGACGCTGCTGCTGGCACACGCTCACATCAAGCGTAATTTTCACGGTTTGCTAGGGGAAAGCTTCCTTTCTGTGGTCCTTGCTTGGGAAAGACAAAGCTCCTGAGAGGTGCTGGGCTCTTCATTTAACCAAATCCTTGGTGGTTTTGCTGCTGTGGCAGCAGCAGAGAGGCCACAAGTAACAAGATGGAGAAAAATCTATCAAACAAAATGAAGAAAGCCATGTTCTGCAGGAACATTTTAATTCGCTTTTTCCCCCTCCCTTCCCTCTGTTCTTTGCCAAGCATAAGTCAGCACCATGGGCCGGAGCTGCCACGTCTCAGAGCGGGCAGGGTGGGAGCCAGGCAGGGAATAAATCACAGCAACAACCGCATTGTGTTTTCAAGGCACTTGTAGGATTTACAGCTGCTTGTCCAAATGTTCTCTTCTCTTCCCCGTGCACTGGCTCCAGTTGTTTCTCTTCTTCCTCTCTCCCTCTGTGTGCTGTGGCCCCTGTGTCCTGGCAGCGGGTGGATCTTTTCACCCTGGGGATGGCTCGAGGGCAGTGCTGACAGGCTGAACTGTCAGCACATTGACAGCTTCATCTGGAAGTCTTGGTGAGGAGCAGGGGTAGATTGAAGAGGAGAGGTGGACATGGCTAAGATGAGATCCTCCCCCTCTACTCAACCTTATTGAGGCCACATCTGGAGTGTTGTGTCCAGTTTGGGGCTTCTCAGTATAAGAAAGATAAGTTGCTACTGGAGAGGGTCCAGTGAGGCCACAAGGATGCTCAGGGGTCTGGAGTATCTCTCTGATGAGGAGAGACTGTTGGAGCTGGGCCTGGTTAGTCTGGAGAAGAGCAGACTTTGAGCAGCAGAGCACTGGCACAGGCTGCCCATGGGGGTTGTGGAGTTTTCTAATCTGGACATATTCAAACCCACCATGGACACGTTCCTGTATAACCTGCTCTGGGTGGCCCTGCCTTGGCAGGGGGTTGGACTGGATGATCTCCAGATATCCCTTCCAACCCTAATGATTCTGGGATTGTACGGGTATGGAAAGTCTGTGTGGCTTGTGGAGGTCAAACAAAAAGGAGTTTTGGCCCTGGTTCTCCTGCTCTGTATGAAACGAAAAGAGGGTTTTTTGGTGGACCCGCCGTTTCTGTGGTGATGTGGAACATGGGGACAGGGTAGCATGGCCATGGCATGTGCCATCTCTATGCCTGCAAGCGATGGGGAGCTCCTGTTGCATTTGTGTGTGCTTTTTGGCAATGGGGATGCTCATTGTGTGACCTCTTTCAGGTTTGTGACCATCTTGTCTCTTCCTTTGCAGATGTACTGTTGATGACCGGGTCACACGAGTAGCGTGGTTGAACCGCAGCACCATCCTGTACGCCGGCAATGACAAGTGGTCTATAGACAACCGTGTGGTCATCCTCTCCAACACCAAGACACAGTACAGTATCAAGATACACAATGTGGATGTCTACGATGAAGGTCCCTACACCTGCTCCGTGCAGACAGACAATCACCCCAAGACTTCACGTGTCCATCTCATCGTGCAAGGTAGGTCTTTGTGTGACTCGTGCTGTTGCTGCATTGACTGTTGGATGTGGGAAGCTGTCTGGACTTGGGAAGGGTTTGGAAGTGCCATCTTGGTGATGGAGATGTAGGGATCAGACCAACATCCATTGCTTCAGGGATCGAGTGGTGTGGGAATGGGGATGTAGAACAGTGCTGGCCATGCCAGGAAATGGACTTACGTCGTCTCAGCCTCACTGTGTTGTATGGCCATCACGTGTAGTAGAGCTCACTTGAGGACTGAAATAGGGTCTGGTGTGTCCTGCTGGGAATTTGATCTATCTCCGTTGCTTGGGACCATGTTGCTTGGCTTGGCATGTTGGGAAGCAATCAGCAAAGCTCCTGGGCATGCATCTGAAGATACTTCAGGAGAGCAGAAAGTAAAGCACGAGGCTCTGTGAGTTTGGGAGAGGGGGCAGATTGCATGAGAGGCTTGAAGTCACTGCACGGCCATGAAGGGCTTTTGCAAAGGGCTTTGGAGGCTGGTGTAGCAGATTCGGTTGGGTTGCAAAGCAGAGTTTCTCTGCTGGGGAGGATCTGGGTACCAGCAGACCTGTAGTACTGCGGTGGATTCCACTCCATATCCTTGTGGCTTTACACCAGCTCCCGGCTTTTGTCCAGCCTCTAGATTAATTTTTCAGAGTTAGTGTTAGTTCAGGTTAGATAAAGATAATGGAAGTTTCCTAATCCTCTTAAAGAAGATTTATCTGGCTGAGTAGAAAGCTCTCGGAATACAATAAAGCGTGTATAAAACCAGGACCTAATCTTGCCTTTAATTTCAAACAGCTGATGGGTATTGATTTAGCAATGAGCAAATCTGAAACATTTCTCAGCCTTGACATGTCTCTGAGAAGCTTTCCCCCCATATGCATGTATTTATATATCCTTCTTATTTGGAAGAGGCAGGGTTTGATTTAGGCCACCCAGCCAAGGGGTTTTCCTGCTTGGTCTCAGCAGGAATGTGTTGGAGAGCCCTGAGAGAGGGAACGTTTGCTTTGGGAAGAAGTCTGCATCAGGGACTGTAGCAATAGGACAAGGGGTGATGGGTTCAAACTGAAAGAGGGGAAGCTCAGGTTGGATATAAGGCAGAAGTTCCCTGTGAGGGTGCTGAGACACTGGCACAGGGTGCCCAGAGAAGCTGTGGCTGCCCCATGCCTGGCAGTGCTCAAGGCCATGTTGGACACAGGGGCTTGGAGCAAGCTGCTCTAGTGGAAAGTGTCCCTGCCCATGGTCGGGACTGGATGAGCTTTAAGGTCCTTTCCAACCCAAACCAGTCTGGGATTCTGTGATTCTTAAGAGCAGAGCTCAGTTCTGCTGGGAGCATCCCCTTTCATTGGTCTTTTCCTCCTTTTTGAGCTGCATGTGAGCTGTGTCTGTGAAGTTTAATCTGTTTATCCTGTCTGCTCTCTAAGCGTGCTAATCCATCCTGTCAACACAGGGAAGTATCCGAGTGCTTTGCACCTCATGGAATCGGGTGAACTGGCAGCTACCTGCTCCCCTTGCCCCGTTTTCAGAGCAGGGCTTGCAATGCAGGCACTTCCCAGGCTTGGATGAGTGAAGGTGAGGGATACTTTGCATCCAGAGCATCTGTCTGGTGCTGAGGCTCTCCTAACTGTTCCTGGAAAGGTTCTTCCCTGGTGTGGACATGTGGCTTCTGTGCAGCAATGACTGTGGTTCTCAGCTGTGTTGCAGAGAGGAGCTGGGGTTCTGTGGTTATGCAGGTACAGGTCAAGTGCTCCATGCTGAGAAGCTTCTCTATTTCTCTTTTGATGCATTAAGCTTAAGCCACAGGGTTTATCTAAGTGGCGCCGCTGTGAAAATCCATCTATTGGTGCCACCGTGCTGTCTTGTAGATGGTGGTGGTGGCCCAGGCAGCAAATCCTTCCCTTCTCTGTCCCTGCTTCAGCTCCAGTGCAGTTCCTTGGTGACTAAAACGTGCCTTCTGACCAGTCAGCAGCCGTGTTCAGGGCAGTTCATTTCTCTTTGTATTGTGCAAACCTCTTAAGTTGTCTGGATGGACTATTGGCTCTTTGTCCCTGTGTTCAATTGGGTTTTAATGGTGCTCCTGCCTTCCCCTCCCAGCAACCCGGTGATAAATCTGCCACGCAGCTGCAGTCAACAGTAAATGTGTCTCTTAGTGTTGCTATTAATACATCTCTTGGATTGGATCATAGCAACAGCTGTTAACAAGGGTTTATAAGAGTGTAGGTGGCAAGAAGCCAAAGGGGTTTGTTTTGTCTCCCTTTTCCTCCTTTTTCTCGGGGCCCACCTCGTGACGATGGGATGGAAGCTTTTAGGAACACGTGATGCTTGTGGCATGCCACTGTGTTTCGGGGAGTTAAAGAGACAGAGAGAACTGGCATTTAATCTTGTGTAAGTAGAAGATCATAGAAGCACCATAGAATCCCAGACTGGTTTGGGTTGGAAGGGACATTAAAGCTCATCCAGTTCCAAGGGCAGGGACACCTTCTACTAGAGAAGGTTGCTCCAAGTCTTGTCCAGCCTGGCCTTGAACACTGCCAGGGATGGGGCAGCCACAGCTTCTCTGGGCACCCTGTGCCAGCGCCTCAGCACCCTCACAGGGAAGAATTTCTGCCTAAGAGCTCATCTCAGTCTCCCCTCTGGCAGGTTAAAGCCATTCCCCTTGTCCTGTCCCTGCAGGCCCTTGTCCAAAGCCCCTCTCCAGCTTTCTTGTAGCCCCTTTAGGTATTGTAAAGTGAAATGAGTCTCCTCATCCTCCTCTTGTCATAATTTACTTGAGCAGAGGGTAGCATGGGGCTGGACCTCAGGTGAGGCCTCCTGCCTCTGGTATGAGCCCTGACAAGCTCGCAAGGATCAACCTGGAGACCTCACTGCATTGTGTTGCAAAGTGGTTTCAGTGTGTGGATCACAGTAGACCACAGGCAGGATGCACACATGCCCCCTTGGTGTGCACTGTTTCAGGGCTGTTTTCAGGTGTATTTCAGTCTGAAAAGTGGACCTCAGGGTCGGTGTTTTGGTTAAAGATGCGGCTTTTGTAGTCAGTGTCCTCCTTGTAGTAAACAATGTAGAGAGGAGAGAGTACGTGGTGAAGCGGCATGGCATAGCATAGCATTGGTTTCGGATCCACATGGCTCCGTGGATGATGGAGCTTTCTGTGCCGAGAACTGAAATAGTACATCCCTACCTGACAATGGTTTTTGGTATTCCTCGGATGTCCTCTGCTGTTGATTTACATAGAGAAGCCTCCTTTGTGTAGCATTAATCCTACTCACCATAGATCCCTCATTAAAACCTCTCCTGGCTGTCAGCATTGTTACTGGGAGCTGCTGGTTGGTGCAATCCATTTTCCCATCCCAGTGGTTGCTGCTTTCCTCATGCTGAGAGCCAGGATGGGTTTCAATGGACCATGGCCTTCATTTTCAGTAGGGAAGTTGTGGTCATGTGGATGGCTTTCCAAGTGCACCTAAGGATGCTCTCTAGAGCTGTCTCATGTTACTTGTTGCATCCGTCACTTCTCAAAGCATCGCTGATCCACGTGCAACTCCTCACCAAGTGTCTCCAAAGCAAATTGAGTCTTCCTTTTTGCCTTCTTCCTGATAACAGCCAGCTCCTCAAGTCTCTGACAGGGCAAATCCCCCACCCCGTGATGGCCCCATCGAGCTCTTCTCTGATGTAGACACAGCTCCAGGCTCCCCTTGGCACTGCAGGTTTCGGAATGGCTGCTGTTAAGCTCACTTTTATCCCACTTCCTTTGATATCCAAGCAGGAGCTGAGACAGTGACACTTATTAAAACCTTACCAGGGGGCTGATGGGTGTGTGGTGAGCTGAGGAAGCACAGGGAGAGGCTCAGCTGCCTTAGGTTGTAGGAAAGACCCAGTAATAGGCTGTAAGCATAGAAAGTGTTTATTAGAAAACATATTTTAACTGCTTGGTGTTTAATACTTGGTGTGAGGAGGGGGTGTGCGGAGTACAGAAGCAGCCTGAAGAAAGGAAAAGGGGAGAGAAGGGGATGCTTGCAAGGTAGGGACCTCCAGAGCGGGCTCAGCTCCCTGCTCATGGGGTACTTACCCCTTACCAGGTAGTGTGGGGTTTTTTGATCTACCTAAGAAGTCTCTATCACAGAGGACAAGAGATGACTGTCTAAGATGACCATATCTAAGTATGATAGGGAGGACAAGAGAGGATGGGCAGTCAATGTGATGCTGTTAATAGATTCCGGTTTCTTTATGTCGTGTGCTGGGCTGGCAGGATGTGGTATGGATGGGGGAGCAACTGCCCTCCATCCTGCTGGCTGCAGTGAGAGGGTGTCTCAGGAGGAATGCAGCTCCTTGCACCGAGGTCTCCAAAGACTTAGGGCTCAGAGCAGGTCCTCTTGGCATTTTTGGAACAAGTGCACAGAAATTACTGGAAGGTGGCTGAGATGTTCAGCCAGGGTGACAAAGATGTGGGATTTCTCCCCTCTTGGCAATGGAAGTTGTCCTCAGGTGAGGTGGCAAAATGGCCAGTGATGTTTGGGCATGTGCTGTATCCCTTTGCCACACCTCTGAGTCTAGCCAAGTGATTTGAAGTCACTTAGGCTGGAAAGGCATCTTCCCAGCAGGAGCGAGAGCCCGAAACGTGGCATGTCTGTAGTGTTTAAAGTCATGTTTTATGTCCTTCTCCGGGGACATGAGCATCACTTCCCTGGACCATGCAGTGGTGCCATGCAAGGTGTCATCACCCCCGCAGATCATGGGGATACACTTTTCCTCCCGAGATGGAAGCAGAATGGGATGTGGCATCCAGACCTCGCATGTGTTTGCAGGAACAAGGCAGAGATCTCTTCCACCCTGGAGCTGATGATATCTTGTGGGAGCAGGAGAAAGGAAGCAGTGCTGGAGGTCTGGATGCATCTGATCAGCATCCCACTCTGTTTGGCTATTGTGAGCCTGAAAGGGTAAGGACGGGATGCTCAGGAGTATGTAAGGGATATATGTTGTGATGCTGGACCCAAACCGGGTTGGTACAGGTTGAGGTTGTGGCTGTTTGATGAGGAATCCCAGAGGTGATGGGATCAGTGGGAAGGGGCCCCACTGGGGCTTCCAAGTCTCCTTGAAGAGTGTGTCAGGGTTTGGAGGGTGATGCTTGTGTTGTCAGAGGGGATGGCTGATGGCCACAAGTCTCACCTAGCACAGATGGAAAGGAATCCTTGCGATAAGCAATGTCCTATTTAGGATGGGAAAAGGGTCCAAAGGAGCAACCAGACCCATATGTCACCATTCTTCCCTCCCTGAAGCAGCAGAGGATGGGCCAGAAAGCAAAGGCAGGCAAAGAAGGAAGATGCAGCAGTGAATTTATAGCTGAAGGAAGACAAGAGAATATCTGGAAGGAATAGCAAAGACTGAAGGAAGAAGGAACTGAAGGTGGAATAAAGCCAAAGAGGATGAATAGAGAAGCTCGGAGAGTTGTAGAACAAAGGGAAGACAGAAGCAAATGTGCACACACAGAAAAACACAGAGCATCAAAAGGGGATAAATGAAAGAGTAATGAAGGAGTGAGGGCACAGGGAGCGGGAAGCAATGGAAAGGAAACAGCACGTCCTGCCTAGGTGGGACCTGAAATCCAGATGGGGCTATGGAGGAGGGATGGGCTGGGGAGCACCCAGCAAGTCCTTGTCCTGCTGCTCTTGAGGCTTCTGAAAGTCAGGGAAAAGGATCCGGTGGGACATACCATGGGATTGGGCACTGCTGGAACAACAGCAGGGTGGTGGCTGATGAGTTACTGCCAAAAGGGATCATGGGGAAGAGGGGGGAGAACCGGAGATGTTGTTTCCCCATTCAATTGCACTCTGTTCATAAAGATACCAGCAGGTTGTTACACAGTAAGTAGAACATTGGGAGTTTGGGCTGATGGATTTCCCTGGCTCCTTGTAAAAACCTGGAGCATAAGGGTGCATGGCAAGGAGCTGGGAGATGACCTAAGATAGGGTGGTCAATGCCCATGTTTCATTCTTGCAATGGCTTGTGAGTGTTTAGTCCCTGATGTGGATGGATATTGCATCCCCCCTGGCTTTTAGATGCCTTTGTGTTGAATTCCAATATGGAGAGATGTGGTTGCTGAGGGAATAGCATCGAGGCTGGCACATCTTGTCTGTACAGCAGAGAGAATGTGTCTGAAATCTGTGTGTGATGATCCTGTCCCATCAAACGAGCACAAAAAGTGGATTTTGCTGGGGGAAGGCTGTGGAAAGGGAATGGCCTAGAGAAGGAGAAGGGAAGACCTTTTACTGTGGAGAAGAGAAGGCTCAGGGGGGACCTTATCGCTCCCTGCAACTGCCTGAGAGGAGGATGGAGCCAGGAGGGGCTGGGCTCTGCTCCCAAGGAACAAGGGATGGGACAAGAGGAAATGGCCCCAAGATGCACCAGGGGAGGTTTAGATGGAGCTGAGGAACAATTCCTTCCCCAAAGGGTGCTCAGGCATTGGAACAGGTACCCAGGGCAGTGCTGCAGTCACCGTCCCTGCAAGTGTTCACACACTGTGTAGATGAGGACCTCAGTGCCATGGGTTAGTGGTGGCCTTGGCAGTGCTGGGGAAAGGTAGGAATCAATGATCTTAAAGGTCTTTTCCAACCTGATTGATTCTGTGTTTCTAAGCTCTTCCCTTGCTAACAAAGTGCCAGACTGTGTGTGAGGCAGTGTGTGGCACACAGCTCGCTTGCCTGGGACATTTCACATACGTCATTCTGTTGACTGAGGAACTTTATCCATTATCTTGATGCACTCAATTTTGGATGAGCCTCTCAGATTGGGCTGTCATAGGAACGGGTTTGATGGGAGTTAATCATCTTTGCTCCTGAGGTGCAGCACTTTGTTCAGACTCCTCATGTCGCCTCCTTGCCCCCAGTCACTTCCCCCCAGGCTAGATGGGATGTGGGGGCACTTTGCATGCCTGCATTTCTTCTTTAAGGGCATCAGCCCCGAACAGGAGCTTGCAACATCATTGACGCCTTTGTGCTAGTTTCTGTAGCTAGTGAGTCCTTGTGCCTAGCTAGTAAGTAGTAGTCCTTGTGGCTGTAGCTAGCGAGTCCTAGTGACTCCTCTGACAGCTCCATCCCTCTTACACCAGAGAGGCTCACACAGAGCTGGAGGCACTGGGCACTGTAATGTCTGTGGAGGCTGAGTGTTCAAGATGGGATGTTCCCTTCTGTGGGCAGAGCAAGTCTCTGTGGGGACCTGTCCCTTGACTAGAGGTGGGTGAGTGGTTGTGGTCTGGTATTATACAGGGCCTGTAGGTAGCCATGTGTCATCTCACCCTACTAAAAGTGTAGGAAGAGGTCTCATTTAATGGACTAGGAGCCAAGGATGCAGAGGAGGAGCACAGGTTGCGTATGTCAGCTGCAGTGCTCAGCCAGGCTCTAAACTCAGAGGCGTCCATCGGGAATGATCCGGTAGCTAAAAATAGTCCAGGGCTGCGGTGAGTGGCTCCGGTTGGGATCGATGTAAGGAGCAGCTGGGAGATGACTCAGCTCGCATGTGGCTGTGTGCATCAGCATCACATGTAATCAGTGGTCACGCAGTGATTCCTGACGTGCTGGCTCTTCCCATGTGGTTTAGTAGGGAAAAGGGATTGCCACTGACATGGGCTGGACCTGTGCTCCCTGCTGAGGTGGTGGCTGGCCCTAAGCACACACTGGGGCCTGCTAGAAGCACATGAGCTCCAAGCTCCCTGGTTGCTTTTGTCCCCATATGGGGTGGCTGCGGAGCAAATGCGGAGCTTGTGCCTGGAGGCAGCGCATGGACTGGTTGGTTCTGGGAATGTCATAGGGATGACTTGGCTCTTTGCAGCCCCTGGTTTAGGAGGCGAGGGCAGGGACGCTGTCTGCTCCGATGGAGAGCGAACCGCATCAAGCAGTTCAGGTTTGGCGCGGTAAAGGAAGGAGATAAATCACAGGCTTATTGTTATTGAATTTAGTGGCATCGCTTTCACATTCCATTTCTCTCGCCGGCTTTCCAAGCAAACAAGAAATTACAGCACAAATGTATTCTTTTTGGCCTAGCAAACATTATGCATTAAGTTACTCATGATTAATACCATACAGGGTCAAGGAAATCCTCTGTGGGCTGCTCCCTGATTCCTTGGGATTTAATCTGTATTCAGTTTGCTTCTAGTCTTAGTCTTTTACAAGGAAGGCAGGAGTATGAATAAGGGGGGGATAGGGACCTTGTTAATGTCTTCTCTGGCTGTTTGTTAATATGTTCACCTGGTTGTTAGTATGTTTGCTTCTTATCTTATATATGTAGCACAGAGAGTAACAAGTGATGGGACAAGAGGAAACAGCCTCAAGCTGCGCCAGGGGAGGTTTAGAGGAAGATGAGGAACAATTCCTTCCCCAAAGGGTGCTCAGGCATTGCAACAGACTGCCCAGGGCAGGGATTGAGTCGCCATCCCTGGACGTGTTCACGCACAGTGCAGACGAGGCCCTCAGTGCCGTGGGTTAGTGGTGCTCTTGCAGTGCTGAGAATGGTTTGACTTGATGATCTTAAAGGTCTTTTCCAACCTGGTTGATCCTATGAACCTACGGGTTACTGTCTTAAGTCATGGGTATTTGCTCTGTAGGGGATGTAGGGCAAGTAAATGTAAAGAAACAAAGTGAATCCAAGGAAAGGATGCTGTCAGTAGGGAAATGGTAGGAACAGCATCCATAATTGTGCTGGTGGGCTATGAGATATTAGCAGCGCTATGTGTGGCCTTTGGTGACCAGGAGAGCATTAGGACTGAGCACCCAGCCCTGATCCAAACCGGTCCCCATCTCAAAGCACAGCAGCCCTGGTAGGATGTGCTTGTCAGCGGAGATCTGTGTGCTTCAGCTGTACCCACCTCATGGTGTTTACAGGGCACAGCAGGTTGGTTTTAGCTGTGCAGTCATGTTTGGTGCTGGATCCATCCCTCCTGTCAGCACTGGCACCCATGCATGTGCCTGGCTCCCACCTGCTCATCCCATGGGATTAAACCTGCTGAAGGCGAAGCCAGTACGCCCTTGAGATGCCATTGTCCTCGACAGCTTGGCTGGTGGGATCTATAGAAATGTAATCAAGGTCTTTAGATGTTCTTCTCCAAGTCCTGGTAACCTCATAGGCAATGATTGCTGTCATGGCAGGGTATCGAGCCACATCTGCCCTCTGTGTCAGCATCCTTTGCTAAGGGAAGGGGGTTAGGGCTGATGAGTGTATTGATAGTGGTATTTTCCTGCACAGGAGAGAAAGTATTTCTGTGCCTGGGAGGAGCAGAGGCTCACATCTGTGTCCAGAACACTCGTTTCTGCATGTCACTTTGTACATGTGGTTTAAGAGTTAGGGGATGGGAAAGGGATGCTGCCTGTGAGCTGGGAGAGGGCTGGGAAGCTCCAGCTTATCCACCGCCCTCCCGGCGTGTGTGACCCCTTTTTCAGCCTGGGAGAGAGTAGCCCTGTACTCAGGTGTATTGCTGGAGGACAGACAGATGGAGACGGTCCTGTGGAACAGCCTAGAGTGGGACAGTCCTGGCTCTGTTCTGAGCAAGCAGCGCTCTGAGTGTTTGGAGTTGGTTTTAGCTGTCCTGGGGCACCTGCCTTCCTCTGGCAGGGAGTAAGGATGTGAGCAGAACATAATGTCTGTGCTATGTTTGGGGTTTTATTTTCTGTCATCCATGGCTGGCACAGCCTTTCAGGTAGTGTGGAGTGTAGAGCAGGGGGTCACCCCACAGGGGTACCTAGGGGGAGTGCGATGGCTGTGATTTTACTGGTCCTGCATCACCCTCATCCTGCTTCATTGCTTCACAGCACACATAGGACAGCCAGGCTGCCTTGTGGAGTAGGGGTAGACATCCTGGGGTCACACCAGATGCTGTTCTTTAGGTCTAGCACTGCTTGTGAGGAGAGCTGGTTGGCAGGATTGTGAGTGAGTGGCAAGTGCCCAGTAGTGGGAAGGCTTTTCTGGGATGACGTGGTTGGTTTTAGATGTTCCTGGTACCTGCTGAGGTGCTGTTACCGACAGGGCGAGGTACAGGGATGCTGTTAATTGGGGATAACGTCATCTCCTAGTCCCAGCGAGGAAGGGCCATCAGAGCTCATTGGAGTCAACTGGCATCGCTCTGAGCGTTAACTACATTTTCCAGCAGTGCACACTTTTCATTTCCAGATTGCTGCTTCCCCCCCATGAAGGCCTGAAACAATCTTTGCTATAACAGACTGTGTACTTCTGTATTCATGTGTCAAGGTGCTGGGCAATTTACTGCCTTGCAGGGCACATCTGGCTGCAGAGACTGGTCTGGGTCCCCACTGTGGCTTGTCCCACTGTGCCAGGGAGGGAGGGGGTCGGGAAAGCAAGTGTAGGGTGTTCTGGTTAAGGTTGGGATAGAGTTAATTTCCTTCCCAGTAGCTGGTGCAGTGCTGTGCTTTGGATTTTGTCTGAGAATGATGCTGGTAACACAATGAAGTTTTAGTTGTTGCTAAGTAAGCAGTACTTACCCTGATCCGAGGACTTCTGAGGCTCTTCTGATCTGCCAATGAGGAGGGACACAAGAAGCCAGGAAGGAACATTATCCCCTTTTAGCTTTATATTCTGCACCCATGTTTACTTCCCTTATCATTATTAATATATAATACATTATAATGTATTTTATATACACTGTATATTTTATATTGTATATTGTTAAGTTCTGGGCCCCTCACTGCAAGAGAGATATTGAGATGCTGGAGTGGGGCCGGAGAAGGGCAATGGAGCACAGTGTGATGTAGCTGAGGGACCTGGGGGGGGGGTTTAATCTGGAGAAGAGAAGGCTCAGGGGGGACCTTATACCTCCCTACAACTGCCTGAGGATGGAGCCAGGAGGGGGCTGGGCTCTGCTCCCAAGGAACAAAGGATGGGACAAGAGGAAATGGCCCCAAGCTGCACCAGGGAAGGTTTAGATGGAGCTGAGGAACAATTCCTTCCCCAGAGGGTGCTCAGGCATTGGAACAGGTACCCAGGGCAGTGCTGCAGTCACTGTCCCTGCAAGTGTTCACACACCGTGTAGCCAAGGCCCTCAGTGCCATGGGTTAGTGGTGGCCTTGGCAGTGCTGGGGTAAAGGTTGAACTTGATGATCTTAAAGGTCTTTTCCAACCTCGTTGATCCTGTGATTCTGTGACTGTACTGTAGTTATGAGCACTCTTCTTATCTCAACTTGTGGGTATTACACTCCTATGTTTCACCTCCCCATTCCACTTGGAAAGGGGCAAAAAGAAGGGTGAGTTGCTGCATAGTATTTTGGCTGGATTTAAACAGCAACAGGGGACCCCTGATGTCCCCTTCCAGGCTGTGTTTGTGTTGACTGTGGTAGTTTTCTGACTCTTCCCAGTGGGAGCACCCTTGTTTCAAGGGTCAGGTATGTGATGCTGTGCAACCAGGGTCTGTTCACCTCCTATGCTTTAGAAATAGGATTGGGACAGTATTCCTGGTGTTGCAGGCGTGGTGTCAGGTCTCAGCCACTCCCAGGGAGCTGTGTCCGACTGCCTGGAGAGCTGGGAAGCGGCATCAGGGAATGAGCTTTAATTGCTTTTTGCCAGGGCTGGGGTTATTTATGGGTGTGCAGATTGCCAAGTTATTTATTAGATGGAGTATCTGGGGATAGAGTCCTATAAATCACCGTGGCTGGTATTGAAGGGAGCAGACGCTCAGTAATTTAAACAGCTTTCTTTAATAAACATGCTAAAATATGAGGCTCGTTGCAGGAAGCAACAGGAGCTGGATATTGGGATCTTGGATGTGTGTGTCTGGGGAGGAAACCAGTGTATCTGGTCCCCACTGCGCACTGGGGACCTCTCCATGCTGGGCTCCAGTCTGATGCACTGGGTTGGCGAATGGACAGGGCGGTGGGGTGGATGCAGATAACTGGTGATGGGGCAGGTCTTGCAGATGGGTCTTCCTGGTGTGTTTGACAGTGGGTTTGCTCCTGCTTGTGTCTTGCAGTTCCTCCCCAGATTGTGAACATCTCATCAGACATCACTGTTAATGAGGGCAGCAGCGTCACCCTCATGTGCCTGGCTTTTGGGAGACCGGAGCCCACTGTCACGTGGCGGCACCTCTCCGGGAAAGGTGAGACCATGCTCAGGGATCAGTGGATGAGGGGTCTGAGCAAGGATCTCACGTGGGATGGAGGGACCATAGACCTCAGAGCAGCCTTCCAGTATCTGAAGGAGGCTACAAGGATGCCAGAGGACTCTTCATCAGGGACTGGAGTGATAGGACAAGGGGTGATGGGTTCAAACTGAAACAGGGGAAGTTCAGGTTAGATATAAGGAAGAAGTTCTTCCCTGTGGGGGTGGTGAGGCCCTGGAACAGGGTGCCCAAAGAACTGCTGAATGCTTCATGCCTGGCGGTGTTCAAGGCCAGGTTGGACAGAGCCTTGGGTGCCATGTTCTAGTAGAAGGTGTCCCTGCCCATGGCAGGGGGTTGGAACTGGATGAGCTTAAGGTACTTTCCAACCCAAAGCATTCTGGGATTCTATGGTTTTATGTCCCTGTAGAGGTGGCCAAAAGCAGTGCAAAGATTTCTGTTGCAGAGGGTGGAGATGCTGTGCCTTGGTATGGGTTGAAGATATCCCAAGCTTCCTGGGTGAACGGGAGACCAGAATGGGGGCTGTCAGAGGAGGGCAGGTCTATGGATGCGATCCCGGCACTGGTGTCTGTGGGTGACGGTGTGATCTGTTTGGGCCATCTCCCAGGGCAGGGCTTTGTCAGTGAGGATGAGTACCTGGAGATCACGGGCATCACTCGGGAGCAGTCCGGGGAGTACGAGTGCAGCGCCGTCAATGATGTGGCTGTTCCCGATGTGCGGAAAGTCAAAGTCACCGTCAACTGTGAGTGCAAGTGCTGGGGGAATGGTGGTGGGTGGTGGGAGCATGGCACAGGATGACATTACATGGGATCTCCACAGACCCACCGTACATCTCCAACGCCAAGAACACAGGCGCCTCGGTGGGCCAGAAGGGAATCCTGCAGTGTGAGGCCTCGGCTGTCCCCGTGGCAGAGTTTCAGTGGTTCAAGGAGGACACTAGGTGAGAGCTAAGGTGGTCAGGGGCCTTGTATGGAGAAAGAGTGGGTTCAACACATTGTGCTGGGTCTAAGTGGGTTGTTTCTTCCAGAGACTATGGCGGTGGCTGGTAGGGTTGATGTGGGACACGTAGGTTGTGCAGGGAGATGGGTTAGGGGATGGAGAGCTTGTCAGGGCTTGTCTTGGTGGGATGTGGGGAGTCTGGAGGCAGAATGTACGGGACTTAGCTGTTGGGAAGGGCAGGGAGCACGGCATGTTGCGCTCTAAGCATCATCAATGTGGCTTTGAACCCTGCAGGTTAGCCAATGGACTGGAGGGTGTGCGGATCGAGAGCAAGGGCCGCCTGTCCACGCTGACCTTCTTCAACGTCTCAGAGAAGGACTATGGCAACTACACATGTGTGGCCACGAACAAGCTGGGCAACACCAATGCCAGCATCATCCTGTATGGTAGGTACCCTGGTTTTGTTTGCAGCAAGGTGTAGTGAGGAGGAGGAGGAGGAGGAGGAAGAAGAAGAAGGAGAACTGGAGGAGGAAGAAGAGGAGGAGGAGGAGGACGAAGAGAAGGAAGAAGAAAAGGAGGATGTGTGGCCAGCGATGGAAGGGAATGAATTTCATGTAGCAATGCCAGCCCATTGAGGTGCCAAATGGTGCAAGATCTGAGCACGAGGATACATCAGAGGATGGTGAGGAGACCTGCATTGGCCCATGCAGGAGGGCACTGCTTGGCAGTGGTTGGTGGTGGTCACAGTGGGTGTTTAGGGATGAGCAGCAAACAGTGAAGGGACAGGACACCATTGGAAAGCAGGCCCAAGGAGAAGACCCCAGCAGGTAAGGACACACTTTGGGGATACAGTGAAGGGTATTTGCAGGTTGTCCCATTGGCAAGGATACAGGCAGTTGTTAAGGGGCGCAGGTAGTGGCAGGTTGGGAAGTGTAGGTGTCAAGTTGGGTATTGTAGGTGGCACTTGAGGTAGTATAGGTGGCAATTTGGCTAACATAGGTATCAGGTTGGGAAGCATAAGTGTTAGGCTGTATAACATCGGTGTTAGGTTGGGGATTTAGGCATCACTTGGGGTACTGTGTTAGATTGGTTACTGTAAGTGGCACTTTGGGTAGCACAGGTGTTAGGTTGGGTGGCGTAGGTGGCACTTCAGGAACCATAAGTGTTAGGCTGCATATCTAGGTGGCACTTTGGGTACTGTAGGTGTTAGGTTGGGTAGTGTAGGTGGCACTTTGGGAACCATGGGTGTTAGGCCGGGTAGAGTACGTGGCATTTTAGGTAGCGTAGGTGTTAAGCCGGGTAACTTACTTGGCAAGTTAGGTTGGGTATCATAGGTGTTAGGTTGAATACCGTAGGTGGCACTTTGGGAACCATAGCTGTTAGTCTGGGAAGCATAGGTGGCATTTTGGGTACTATATGTGATAGGTTGGGTAGCATAGGTGGAAGTTTGGGAACCATAGGTGTTAGGCTGGGTAGAGTATGTGGCACTTTAGGTAGTGTAGGTGTCAGGCTGGGTAGCATACCTGCCTGGCACATTAGGTTGGGTAGTGTTGGTGGCACTTTGGATAGTATAGGTGTTAGGTTGGGTGTTGTAAGTGGCTCATAGGGTACTGAAGGCTTGGTAGTATAGGTGGCACTCGAGGTTGCATAGGTGGCACTTCGGATGTGCTCATGCAGCTGACTCAGGCCTAGCACTGCTTTATTAGACTGGTTACATCAGAGTAGTGGGTTGTGAATAGAGACGGGAGATAGATAGGGAGGGGGCGGGGCGGGGGGGTGGGGAGCAGAGGGACCCCCCTGCACTGTCAATTGGCATCAGGCACCATAACCCCATCCCAGAGGGGACCTATTGTAGGAAGGGTAGGTATAGGAAGGGTAGGAAAAGCTAACTCCCTCCCCTTCCATCCCCTCCCTCCCCCCTTCCCCCCCCCCCGATGGACTGGGGGGAGCAGGGAGGGGCTTAGGGGAGAGAAGGAGTTACCTAGCTCCTCTAAGCCCCTTTCTGCCCCCCTCAAGCTCTCCCCCATCCCCCCAACCCCTTCCCTCCTCTCTGGAAGGAAGGGGCTAGGGGGAGGGAGGGGGTTCTTATACCTGCCTGCAGTCCATCCCGAGTGTTGTGTCCCTTCTGGAATTGCAGCTCTCATCACCGACCATCAGGTACCTGACCTGTTACCTGCAAAGAAGAGCACCCACCACCACCATGTCTTCATGAGTCTGCTGTTGGCCACCTTTCCTACCCACCACCGGGCCAATCTGCTTCCTGCAGTCCTGGTGGTTGCGTGGTCTCCTCCATCATTACCTCCTCCATCGTTGTCTCCACCACAAAGATGGTGTTCTGTGCTGTAGACTGAGAGCTGCTTGCAGGTGATACCTGAAAAGTCCTAAAAGGGAAAGTCCTACCTACCCAGATAGTCCTCCTAACTCCCTATAAAACAACTCTCCAGTGCCTACATCTCAGCCAGAGGATTCATAGTGACTCCTAGGATGTCATCTTTTGTCTCCCTTGGTCTTCACTGGATCTCCTCATACTACCTGATGTTCTGGATCTGGAACTTCCTTCTCTGGCTGTCCATCCATTTCTGTCCATGTGGGCCCAGCTGCCTGGGGAATAAACCCTCTACTCTCTCTTTATCTATCTACCAAGCTTCCTCACCACACACTTTGGCCTGGTGGCATGCCTAGCCCTCACCATGGCCATGCTCCTCCCTCATCATCCCCTCTTGCCTCTGCGTAGTATGTGGAGCATGGGCAGACCTGTGCCTCCTACAGGCCTTTGCTTCCCTGGCTCTTCCCAACTGGCACCCACATGCACCCACCTACCCAAATAAGTAACAGCCTTCATCCTATGAGATGCAACAAACCTCCTTTCCACACACAGACCTCAATGGCTGCATCTTCTTTGTCCTCCTCTTTCTCCTTGCCTGCTTCCTAAGAACCCTCTCACACCATGACCCCCTGACATCACCATGCACCTGACAGTCCACATGTCTGGCCCATGCCATCTCCAACTCCTGCTCAGCACTAAAGGCTGATGCCTATAGTGCTGAGAATGAGTTGTCTCACTTCCAAGCACCTCTGAAATGGCATCTGGTTGCTCCTCTTCCTCACTGCTGCCACCGCTGTCCATCTGTCCTGGCTTCTGCTGGGGTTAAACCACAATGCTATCCTAAACATGTGCCTGATAGGAAGAAACCCCACATCAACCCCCTGTGATTGCCCTGGCCATGGCTGCTGGTCACCGAGATGCTAACTTCCCCATTGTCCCTTCCCATTCCATGTCAAAGCTCAACCCATAGCAAACAGCTTGCAAGTGTTACACCTCACCAACTAACTCTGATGTCCAGGACCAAAACACCTCCAAATACAGCCTCTGAACCCCTGAACACCCCCAGCCACAGGGGGTCCATCCTAACCACCCAGAGACTCAAGTCCAGAATGGCCAAGAGCGCTCAAATCAAGAGACAACAGCACACTTCTTTCCTCACCCTTGTGCTCCTGCTAAAGACTTGCCTGCACAACCACACTCCACATAAACTATGTCCTCTGCCACCTTCTCGTGCCAATGGGGCCTCACCAAGCATCTTCCTCCTCCTCCTCCAAGACAATGCCTCCTCTAAATGTCCCTCAAGCTCTTTGCCTACCTCAACACCACCACCAGCAACTGCTCTCCAAACAATGGATAAACCAACATCCCTAAGAGTGGGGAATGCAGCATCCCACGAACACCCAGCACGGGGTGTGGGATATGAAGGACAATGGGGAGGTGGGTCACTCCTGGTCACCTGCACTGCCCTTAATGCTCTCCTTTGTCTTCTTCTCTCCCCTGCACAGGCCCCGGGGCGGTGCATGACGGCGGCAACGCGGCGTCCCGGGCGGGCGCCGGGCTCTGCCTTTGGGCCACCCTCCTTGCTCGTCTCCTCCTCGACTTTTGATAAGGGAGCAGAGGGTCCCGGGAGGCCCCCGCTGCCCCCCACGGCACCCGGGGACTCCTCTCCATGGGGCGGGCAATGCGCCGGCGGATGGGCGCTGAGCAGCTGGGGATGGGCCCGTCTCGGTGCCCTTCTCGCCGCCGGTTACGCTGTACAGACCCCACCACGTGCCACCAGACTGTCACCCACCGATGTCACCCCAGGGATGTGGTCCGGCACGGACGGGGCTCCCCACAGGCACGGAGCTGTCGCCAGGGATATCCATCTCGTTGTCTCACTAAGCCACCTACGCCCAAAAAAGACCCCAAGGGCTGAAGCCCCATGGCTCTGCCTTCAGCCCTCTCGGTCCTGAATGTCACTTCTCGCTGCCAAAGCTCCTCCCTAAGCACCCTCAGTGGCCCTTTCCAAGGGGTTCACCCAACATAACCAGGGTCAAGCACCTCACATTGGTCCTTCTCCCGGCTAACATCTTCCTTACCCAAAACACCATCACATTCCTGAGGGCAGGAGCCTGGTCACCCAGGAATGTGAGCCCTGAGGACTGCCACCAGCCCTCTTGGGGACCTCCTGCTCAACAGAATGGGCAGCCAGGCTGCCACCCCTCTTTGCTCCGGATCCCTGCTCACTCCTTTGCTGCCCTCCCAACGTCAGGGCCTACTCCATGGCTCTTGCCCTGATGTGCTGCCAGCCCTTAGAACCATGGAATCAGCCAGGTTGGAAAACACCTTTAAGATCATCAAGTCCAACCATTACCCCAGCACTGCCAGGGCCACCACTAACCCATGGCACTGAGGGCCCTTGGCTACATGGTTTGGGAACACTTCCAGGGATGGTGACTCCAGCACGACCCTGGGCAGCCTGTTCCAATGCCTGAGCACCCTTTGGGGAAGGAATTGTTCCTCATCTCCATCTAAACCTCCCTTGGCACAGCTTGAGGCTGTTTCCTCTTGTCCTATCCCTTGTCCTTTGGGAGAAGAGACAAATCCCCACTTCACTACAACCTCCTTTCAAGTAGTTGGGGAGGTTCCTCCAGGCTTGTTTTCCCAAGCACTTTTCAACCTGCACATCAAAAGCACAACACCACCACACTGGGCAGAGGCACTAAATGACACAGCGAAACACCAGGTGACAAACAAGGTCCTGACACTGGCACCCAGAGGGGATGGGACCGCTCCTCGCCTCCCTGTTCTCCCATGGTGGTCTCTCCTACCATTTGGCCAAGTATCTCTGCTCTTTGAGGGATGGAACACACATGGGAGCACACTCTGAGCTGTAACATCCACATTCTGCCTTTTCTCACACACACCACATGCGCTTGCCTGAGGAAAGCCCACCTAATGCACTTGAACCTATGGAGGAGGCTCTGGCTCCATCACTTGCTGCAGGGACAAGGACAGCTCTTGTGCCCTGAGCTTGCTACTTGCCAACCCCTGCTGCTGCTACATGCCTTGGACACCAAAATGGATGCAACCCGACTGTACCCTCTGCTTCTTCCCCTGCTACCCATGGTGATGGCCCCTGCCTACTGAGTCACAGCCCCAACAGCGTCCTGCGCCACAGTCCTGTATGTGGTGGCAGCCCTGAGCCTTCCCAGTGCTCCATGTCCACTTGGGAATGCACAAGGGATAGACCCTCCAGTCCTACCCCTGCACAGTCACCTGCAATGCCAGACCTTATGCCTGGACACAAAGCTTCAACTCTACAACAACACACCGAGCAAGCACACAAAGCATCCAAGTCCTGCCCTATGCCTCCCCATGCCTTGTTCCTTCATTCTCCTTCCATAAGTGACATGGCTTAAGAGCAATGACCATGCACACGCTGCCTTTCCCATGCAAACTTTGCTGCTACCACAATCTCCTTGCACTGCCATCCTGCTGGAGAAAGCTGGGGCTGATGGTCCTCAACGCACAAGATGATAGAATCAACCAGGTTGGAAAAGACCCTTAAGATCATCAAGACCAACCATTACGCTAGGACTGCCAAGACCACCACTAAACCATGTCATTGAGGGCTACTCGCAAGGCAGAAGCCACCATGGGCCACCTTTCCATTCTCTATGCAGCCCCACAGGGACAGGCCCTACACAAAAAGAAAGCAACAGCTACAACATCTCAATGGGTGCTCCTGCCTCCACACCCTGGATGTTCAACATGTACCATGGCTGACTGCTAAAACCAACACGGCCCCATGCGCTGGCTTACCGGATGAATGAGGATCCAGCACAGCGGTGACCTGGAGAGTCCCATGTCCTGCAGTCCCTCTTCTCCAACAGTGATCTGGGTCCTAGCACATGGCCCTGGGTGGCACCATCTTCAGCTGGCGCGGTGGTAAACACGTCCTTCTCATGTGCCAGCTCCAAAAGTCCCCTTGGGCGCAGGAGATACCTTGCCCCAACACCTTCACCGGTCCACACCACCCTGTGATGGCCCCATACCACCTCTCCGTGCCCCTTCCTGACCAGCCCCATATGTCCCTGTCCCCACAGCAAACGCAGGGCAGTGGTGTATTGGAGGTGATGATGAGACACCACGAGGCACGCTGATGCCAGGGGATCTGGCGCCAGGGCCACCCCATGCCCCGTCCTCCTCCTCCTCCCTGGGTTGGGGCTCCCCCATCCTCTGCCTTGGATGGTGGTTGACATTCCCGTGCCGTGTAACGTGCCATTGTGAGGAACGTGTTGGCTGTTGGAGGCCGGCTCTCCCTGTTGGGACGCTCGGGGGGTGGCTGGGCACCCGGGATGGGGGGAATGTGGATCCCGGGTCTCTCCGGCTGATGGCCGTGATGGCCAGTCTTGAGTTTCCGTCATTGTATTCCAAGGGTGGCTCTACTACCTGAGATTTGTGCATGTTACATTGTAGTTGTAACCTTTTCTAATTCGGCAAGAATAAGAGATGGTTGTGATTGTGCAGTGTATCAATAAAGTTTGACCAACTTTGTACCTTCGGGGCTTTGCTTCATGGACCCCATAAACACCATGATGGATGCTTTGACCTCCCCCACCCCAACCAGGGGTTGTTCAAGTGTCCCTCATCCATGTGTCTCCCCCGGGGCCCACACATACCTGTTGATGGACACCCTGCAGGGTAAAGACCAGCTTTGCTCTTATGGCTCACCTAAGTTCTGCAGAAGCTGCTCAGCTGGAGGCTTCCTTTGAGCAGTTCCTGGCATCTTCTCCATTGTCTCTTAAGACATGCTCCAGCAACTAAACCTACCCACAAAGTCTCTGTGGACAGCACACTCCTAAGGGTGGTTTGCTCCCATTGGGATCTGATGGTGTGTGACATGGACAAAAAGTCTTCGTCAAAGGACTAAGACCACAAGGACCGGAGCAGAAGAAGCTGGCTCCCCAGCAAGGCTATGATCTCACCCTAAAAACATGGGGCTGGGATAGTCCCCAGGGGATGCTTCATGTTTCCACCCCATCTACTGGGAGAAAACATACAACGAGCTCCCCTAAAGGGGGGACAGGGGATGTGGGGACCCCCTTGAGTGATCCCAGCAGTAAGGTAAGTGCTTCCTCAGGAAAGGGGTCTGGGAAGGGGTGAGCTGCCCTACACTGTGTACCCTCCTGGGTGTCCCAAACACTGCTGTCCCTGTGGTGTATGAGCCTGGCAGTAAGTCTGTCTGCCCTGGATGAGCTACATCCTGACCCCATGCTCCTCTTCCCAAAAGGCTTTCCTCAGTGTTACCATGGGAAACCCTCTCTGCTTTGAGCCTCTCCAAACCCAAATTCCTATCAGGGAGCTAGGAATGATGTGGCAGAACTACAAGCGCCATGAGGCACTGCTTGCCTGTTTCACATTAGTCCTTGCATACCCTACCACTGACCAGCCTCTCTACTGCATCCCATCTTACCATGCCAAGTCTGTTGGGTGTCTGGCAATGGATCAGCCTCCACTGGAGATAAACACCTATGGACAGCCTGATATCCCATCTGCCAGCACACATCACTGGCACCATCACCCAGCACCAGGGATGCAATGCAGCCCCTTTCCACGTGTCCCTGGCCTTGGGTTGCCCATCGGCTACCTTCCTGGTTTGGAGGATTTCCTCCCTTGCCCTAAATCACACCTAACTTGTGCCTAAAGACAAGGACCTCAGATGCTAGGTCCGGAGGGATGGAGGGTGTATTTCCATCCCTATCCACCACCAAGAGACACCAGTACATATGTTAATAAATACATACAGAAATACATCCATGGAGCAGCCTTGCTCTCAATCTTTAACTTGCTCTTTGTCCCTCAGCCTCTGGCATCAGACACTGCTTAATCTCTCACCTACAGCACCAAAAAGTTGACAGTTACACAGAGAAGGTGAAGGAGACAGCCCCATTACCTCCATCCCCATGATAGGTATGAGCCCTCCCTGTGCCCCACAAGTGCTGCCTCTGCTGCCAGGCTGGTTCTGTTTGTCCTGGCAGCCCCAAGAGCTGCACAAAGCCCTCAATCACCATTCTCCCTGGGAGAGACAGAGGTACATCTGCTGCCCAGGACAAAGCAGGCTGCAATGCTTGCTCCTATAAACCACATCCATAGGAAAGGGCTGGTTCCAGCTTCCCGCTACTGGGACTGGGCTGGCCAGATGCCTCTTCCCAGTGCCATCCATCCTGTCCTGTCTCCACATCCTCATTACCCTGTCCCTTACTTGGGACTTTGCCTCTGAGCCCAGCTCAGATCCTAGAATCATAAAGGTTAGAAAAGACCTTTAAGATCAGCAAGTCCAACCTTTACCACAGCACTGAGGGCCTCATCTACATGGCCTTTGAACACTTAACAAAGTGTGGCGACTCCAGCACTGCCCTGGGTACCTGTTCCAATGCCTGAGCACCCTTTGGGGAAGGAATTGCTCCTCATCTCCATCTAAACCTCCTTTGGCACAGCTTGAGGCTGTTTCCTCTTGTCCTACCCCTTGTTCCCTGGGAGAAGAGCCAGACCAATTTTGCTCAGCCACTACATGTCACAAGGCGACTCCATCCTTTTTGCTCTCTTCCTCTTCTCCATGTGTATCTCTCAGGTGACATAAACTCATCATAAGGCCAGGAAATCAAAACCCCAACGAAAGAGTCCTGCCATCACTAACAAGCAGCTTCTGATCCTACAAGAACATGCCAAGCAGCTTAAGAAACCAGCATACGGAGCCTATGGACCAAAAGCACCAAGTAACCATCAGCAAAACATCAAGACTGATACAAGAAAGTTGTATCTACAGCCAAACTCCAGCCCAGGACACTTCGCCCTGTGCTTGGCATAAGGACATCCAGTTTCCTACACTCACCTCATCACCGTGTCTCCTTCCCCTGGGACTCGCTTCAGCCAATCCGCAAGGCTCATGGAAAGCTTTTGGGATACCGAGTGGGATCCTGCATGGGGGAAATAGGGCAGAGGTACCCCCACACACGCTCCCCATGTACTCACCAAAGCCTTACCTGTGACACATCACTGGTGAGGTCTGAGGTGCCTTCTGTCCCGGTGTCCCTCCCCATGTCCCTCCCGATCACCCAGGGTGGGAGAGCACGGCAATGAGCACCACAACCAGACGGAGCGGCCACATGGAACAATCGTTTTAATGGATAGGCAGAGAGAGCCCCCCCCTCGCCGCCCGCCCGTGCTCCCCGCGTGCCCCCCGCTGTCGGCTGCAGGGAAGGAAAGGAACCCAAAGGAGGAAAAGTGACCGCAGGAGAGACCCACCACTGGAACATTCCCAATCCCACAGTTCGGGTTGGCCGGGTGCCCATCGCTTCGCCGCCTTTTCCTTATCTCTTTGTTGTTTTTTATATATATATATATATATACACACACACACGCAAACACACACACACATATACATACATGTATATATATATATAAAAATAGAAAACTGAGCTACATAGATCTCCCCCTATCCCTGCCCCATGGCAAAAGGCGACAGAGATGGGCTCTGGTCCCCCTGTGGCCCTTTGTCACCGGTGACCCGAGAGCAGAAAGGTGAAGGGGTTTGGGGACATGTGGACCAAGACGCTGGTCTTGTTGAGGACCAATACACACCTAACTCCATATACAGCATGCAGTAATGGCAGCGGAAGGACCCAGCTGGGAACCGTGGCTAGAAGGCTAACCAAAAAGAAAAATTATATATATATATATGTATATTTATATATACTGTATATATATATCCCATAAAAAGATTTAGCGTCTCCCTCCGCCTCGACGTGTGGCGAGAGTTGCCCGTGCCCTTGGCAAGAAATGTTCAGACATCAGACTGCTTTTTGGGCCGGTTTTGGGGGGGCTTTGCACAGGTTTCTTTCTTCTCCTCCTCTTTCTCTTCCTTCTCCATGCCTCGTTGGCTGAGCGGCGCTTGACAACTTCTCTCTGCTCGCTCCTCCTCTCCTTTCTGCCTTTCTTCTTTATTCCTCCTTTTGGTTTTTTTCTTCCCCCTCGTTTTTTGCATCTCTGTTTTTTAGGAACTAAGAGTTCTAGGCTCGTATCAGAAAATACAATTAATAAAATGAACCATGATACAGAATCCCTTCTCATTCACAATGTCCGCGGGTGGTACGATGAACGCGTGGCTCGACGCCGGTCTCCTTCCTCCCTTTCTGTCAGTGGTGGTGTGGTAACTGTTGAAGATCTATATATCTATACATATATATATATATATATGTATATGTGGATATATATATATATATTCTGGAACACAAATGGCGGCACAGTCCATGAGAAGATGGGGAAATCTCAGCCAAGAAGAGAACCGGCACGTCCGCACGGAGGGTCCCGTGGGAAGGAACGGGCGGGTGGTGGGAAGCGTCGTGCCCCATGGCCCTGCTTATCCTCTGTGAGCAGAGAACAGCAAAAAAAGGGGAGAGAAAACGCCTGGGAGACCAAAAAAAATAGGGGAAAAAAGAAAAGAAGACTCAGTTGCGTTGCATCTTCAGCAGGAAGCCTGGGATTTGTTCTGCTTTTGTCATTGTTCCTCTCCTTTCCAAATTCTCATTGCGGTTCGTTGCATGGTTTGGTGCTTCTCTCCCCCTCCCCAGGTGGCCTGGCCGGATACTCTCTCAATTCTTATGATTATTTTCGGAAACGGTGAACACATCATCTTCTTCTTCTTGCTCTTCTTCTTCTTCTTGTTCTTCCTCCTCTCCCTTCTGCTTGCACTCGCTGGCCATGGTCATCGCCGCCGCTGCTCCGCGGGCCGGCTCTCGGGTCAAAAGTGGCGGGCGAGCTGGGCGAGCGGCAGGGCCAGGAGCCACACGCAGCCTCCTCGCCGCCACGCGCCGTTGTTCCCATCATGGACTGCACCAGGACCTGTGGACGGGAGAGGAACACCCCGTGGTTAGCCGCAGAGCCAATAAACCCCACTAAAACACAACTCCCTGAAAGGAGGTTGGAGTGAGGGGTTGGTCTCTTCTCCCAAGGAACAAGGGATGGGAAAAGAGGAAATGGCCTCAAGCTGCACCAGGGGAGGTTTAGATGGAGATGAGCAGCAGTTCCTTCCCCAGAGGGTGCTCAGGCATTGGAACAGGTACCCAGGGCAGTGCTGGAGTCACCACACTTTGTAAGTGTTCAAAGGCAGTGTAGATGAGGCCCTCAGTGCCATGGGTTAGTGGTGGCCTTGGTAGTGCTGGGGTAAAGGTTGGACTTGGTGATTTTAAACGTCTTTTCCAACCTGGCTGATTCTATGTTTCTATGAAAAGAAAACCAACAAACCCACATCATTTGGGCCCCAGGTGCCATGGCTCTGATAGCACGGTGGGTATCCGCATCTGCCCATGCCATTAACAACCCCATCCTGTGGGACATAACACCCCCCCCCCCCATAATCTCACTATGGCCCTGATACCCCATACTGAGCCCATTCCCTGCTCATCACCACCAACCAACCCCTCTCAATGCCCTCTGTCCTTCCTCCAAAATCTGTCCACATTTCCAGTCACACTTGCAGGGGGGAAGATGGGTTTTGCCCAACACTGCCCACACTCTGCCAGCCCCAGTGAGTCAGCACAGAGGGCTGACCACCCTGTTATCTCCCTTCTTTGTTGTGTGTGGGCATAATAACCCCCGCTCATCCAGCAGAGACACTGCCACTAGTACTGCATTCAGAACTTGGTGTTTTGCAACTCCACAGAGCTTCTGTGGGGCTCACTACTCATGAAGTGCTCTGCCCATGGGCTCACACCACCTTAAGAATGAGCTGGCATGAGAAGGGTGCTCAGGAAGAGCCAAGTCTACCCATGCCTTTGGGGATCACAGAGGGTGAGGAGCTCATGGCTCAATGTGGGAAAGGATGTGGGGGTTCCGGACCCAGTGGCTTTCATGAAAACACCCCAAATAGTTGGCCAAGGGGAACACTAGGCTGTGGAAAAGCTCTAAGGAAAGCAGGTCCTGGTGTAGCAGGGCTGCCCACAAGATCTGCTCAACCTGCTTTAGAAACCCCAACACATCCCCTCACTTCAAAGCCTCAGTGGAGCACTAAGAACCACTTGGTCTCCCACCAGTAGCAACCTTGCAAGGTGTTACGGCTGGGGCTTCCCACTGAGTCCCAGCTCCTGGCACGGCCAGGAAGCCAAATACAAGGGCAGATCTGAAGACATTGCCTGTCCCTGTGCTACTTCCACAGCCCTCCCAACACCTTTCAGTTATCCCAAGGCATCACAAATGAAGCTGCCTTGCTATGGAGCCCCAAAATCAAGATGACACCAAGCCAGCTGCTCTTACGATAAGCCACAGATAACACCAGGAAGAGGACCATCCATCTTTCCACCCCTAGAACATCTCAGCATAAGCACTAAAAGCATCCCAGAGGAGACAGAACTTGCCACAAGACTCAATTACACAGCAACACATGGAAAGCAGACCAGAGACAACCAATCTCCACCCCAGCAACAGGGAGAAGAGGGGGAGACATGCAGAAGGCACAGACTGCACTGGACGGGCACAATAGCTGGCGAGGAGGAGGAGGAGGGATGGGAGGACAACTACACAACAGCAAGAAAGCCCTAATTCATCGCTGTTCCAGCAGGAGCACTGGGGTTGTGGGGCAGGAACTCCGGCTGGGGTGATTTGGGGTGGGAGCCAGTGGGGCCCGAGGGGAAATGGAGCAAGAGGGAGCGCTTGGCATAGCGGGGGTCCCCGAATTACTGACCTTTCCAGGGTGTCAGGGCAGTAGTTGTCTCTTCTAAAAATTAAAGAACAAGGGAAAGTTAAGGCAAAAGGGCAATGGAAAGCGCAGGCTCGAGATGCTGCGCTCGACCTGGGGCCAGGGTGAGCAAGCAGATGGGGTAGAAAGTGTGGTGTTGCTGCCCAAATCACAGCCTGCTCCTCTAGGGGCACGGTTCCCCCATCTGGGGATAGTGGTCCATGAGCTGAGACGAGCTGGGGACTATGGGAGCCCAGACTGACAACTTCCGTTGTGGTACCCCGACAAAAGACAAAGCACAGGGGCTGGGATATGGGGAATTCTGGGGTTTCAGCTCTTCCTTACGGTCCTCTTATTCCCCTCTGGCAGGGCTCAGGGCCCATCCCTTCCAATAACCCTGCAACATCCCAAATGGATTTCTCAGTCTCTGGAAGTGGACCACACGACGGAGGAGAAGCAGAGGGATTGTTCTCTTCTCCCTAACTCCACGCAAGGCTGTGGAACGCTCCATCACCTCCCAGACAGCACCAAATGAGCCACGGCATGAGGCAGAAGGCCTATAATAGCAAGTGCTACATGTTAAATAAAGCACTAGTTGACCTCCTTGAAAAATGAGATTAAAAGAAAGATTAGAAGATGGAACACTACATTAGCCTTTGTCACTCAGGCCCCCAAAAAGCTCATGTCATGGGATCCGCATGGATTAAGCCTTCATTTGAGGGGGAGGAATGTCCAAAAGACTCACTCAGCTGTAGGAAAAATGGGATGCTATGAAAATTGTCCCCCAAAACATCAGGTCCATGGTGGTTTAGGGCAGCTCGAGAGCCATCACCCCCAGTGGGACTCAATTAGTAATGCTATTAAATCAATATTGCTCTATGGAAATGATGGGTGATCAAAAGACTCCAAGTGTGCTCCCTGACGGGATTCACAGACATAGAAGCAAAGCTAAGAGGGATCATAAAACAAGCTTAGGCTTCAGTGGGATGCTTCCCTGCATCCTGCCTGACACTGCTATCGTGGCACGAGTCACACAGAACATCACCCATGGGTTAGAAACCAACTAACACCTTGCACAAAGCCAGTAGCAGAAAGTCATCTTCCCTTTTGGGGGCTCATCCAGCCAAACTGAGGTCACACATTAATTAAGATTTTAGCCTCAGAAACCTCACAGGGAGCCTAAACCATCCAAGCTGAGGAAGAACACATGGCTTGGGATATGCTATGCAGGCAGAAGCATGGATGGAGCCGGGCCCAGGCACCCCTGTAGTGCCAGTGCCCCTAAAGAAAGGGGTTTATCTGGGACACCAATGACCAGGAAGGCTGGAAGAGAACTGAGTTCCTAGGCAATGATAATGATGGTTTAATGGGCAGGTAAATATGCTGATGTTTATCACTTGGATGTTTTGGGGGAACAAATGGGTGTTAGGCTCATGAACATCCAAGATTAGCTCTGCATTAGGGCTGCAGGCACAGTTCCAAGCATCCCAGATGGGACAAAATCCCCTGCCACAGCTCAGGGAAACTCAATACTGACACTAGACAGGTTATCCATCTGCCCCTTCATCCCCTAAACCACATCCAGCCCTTCCTCAAGGATGGTGAGAAGTGGATGTTGCTTCCCAAAGTGTCCATATGCATCCTGCGCTGCTCCAGTGCTTTAACAACCCATCCTGTGCTTTGCGAATGCCACTATCTGATGCACTTTGCATCACTAAGAGCACAGCCTGCTAGCCGTGAGCCACCCCACCGATGAGTCTGGAATGAGGAAGCTTGCTCCTGACCATGCAATAGCAAGAAGACAAGGCGGATGGCAAGGAGAGATGGGAGAGGACTTTGGGAGAAGGCACAGGTCACCAAACCCTGCTTTTCCCATATAGTTCCCACCCCATATCCCTGCCAGGGAAATATCCCTATGGAAGTGGCCAGAGACAAGGTCTGATGTCCACCTCCAGCTCTTGATGGCCATGAGAAGGGTCTGGGGATCGTGGCCCTGGCTCTGGCTCTGCTTGATACATGTTGAGCAATTACAGCCCTTCCTGGCCATAAGCAGTATCAGATGGATGCATTGCTCTCATTCCAACTCTGGTATGCAGAGAAAAAAAGTCCCTGGATGAGGGCACATAGGTTCTCCTCCTCCCTGTCATCTACACCTTCCCATCTCCTGGCTCTCTGCACCTTCCCATTCCCACTGGCATCATCAGTCAGAATATATCTGCTTGGCAGGAGGAGAAAACATGACCTTGAAGGTGGTAGAGCCCTGAGGGACTTCAAACAGAGGTTCTCCTTGGTATTTGTTACAGCGAGAAGATGGAAAACTGCAGTCAAGTCCTAACTTGGCTTTGACAGAAGATCCCAAACCCCTCTGAACACTGCAGACATAGGACTCGAATCAGGAGGTAGGTTTGGAGGTTTTCCACTTTCATTGAGCTCACCACGACCTCCAACCCATGCTCCAGAGCAGAAAAGACCAGCACATTTCCTCCAACAGACAAGGAAGACCCTTCTCATGTCTCTCATGTTGGTGGTTTCCCTGTTAAGCTGTGCCCCATCCATTTCCCTCAGCCCTACTCACCATAGAGGATCATGCTGGCGTTGGTGTTTCCTAGCTGGTTGGAGGCTACGCAGGTGTAGTTGCCATAGTCCTGCTCGGAGACATTGAAGAAAGTCAGCTTGGAGGAGAAGGCTTTGTTCTCCACTTTCAGTCCTTTCTGACCTTCAGCCAGCCTGGAAGGAAAGCAGAATGGGAGAGGGTCATTGGGATGGCATCAGGAGGAGAAGCAGCGGCTGTTTTCCGTGACCCACCATCCCCTCGTCCTGCCTGTGAGTGGGGACATGGAGTCTGGGACAAAGATAAGGGGTTAGGAGGGAGAAGGGAAGGTATTGAGAGAGATATGGGAGATGGATGCTGCCCTGATGGCTCTCATCCCTTAGCTGCCAGCTCGCACCATCCCCATCAGAGGCGTCCATCAGAGTCACTGCTGAAGGGGTTGGGGCTTCCCAAAAGCCATGCAGAGGAAAGGATACTCCCATGCTCAGGGAGGGAATATGGGAAACGCTCATGGCTCTCACAAGCCATGCAGAGGGATGCTCCCATGCCCAAGGAGGGAATATGGAAGATGCTCCTGGCTTCCCACTCACATCAGCCTCGAGAGCTCTTTGGTCCTCCCTGCTCTGTGGGGTGCCCTCTTGCTCCTTCCTTCACCCCTCACCTGCCAGTCCTAGCAGTGTGCACAGCACCCACACCTTTGGGACCATGGAGCAGGAAGGCATTCCTAAGCTGACACAGACCTGAAGCGTCACCCGAGTGCTTTGACATCCCTGAGCCGGTGTCCCCCTCCTGCTCAGCTCCTGCAGCTTTTTACTTGCTAATTCCTCCCAGGAAGTGCTGCATCTCCGTTCTCACCCCTGCTACACTCGGAGCACCCATCTGCTTTGCAGGCCCTCATGATGTGACCTACTTCTGAGTAAAGCCTTTCATCTGCCATGCAAACATCCACTGCTTTTACACCCCTCCTGCTCCTTTCCTCCCCAGACAGGCAGATCCAACCTCTCCTCTAACTTCTGGAGCATCTTTTTTGGCTAAAACATGCCTCCTTATGGTGAAGTGGGCGGCTTGTCCTGTGTTCAGCCACACCACAGCCCCTCTGGGCTTCCCAGGGAGAAGCAATGGAGAAATAGAATCAGAATCAACCAGGTTGGAAAAGACCTTTAAGACCATCGAGTTCAACCTTTACCCCAGCACTGCCAAATCCCACCACTAAACCATGTCGAAGGGGTTAAAACCCTTTGCCTGGGGTCATTTGCTCCAGAGTGGGATCCTTCCTGGATCTCCTCGCTCCCAAGCCACATCCCTGTGCAAACCCTGTCTCTCAACACCTCTTTTCTTTTGCTTTTCCAAGAGCAAGGAGCTGATGCTGCCTTCTGGCTAAAGTGTTTAAAAAGATGACAGGGATTTCATCCTCTCCTAAGTGCTTGGATTTGTGCTGCCAATATCACTCTCGGATGTTATGCTTCACCTAAGCAGGGATTTACCTTAAAACAGAGGCACGGGCAGCAGTGATTCTGCCTGTGCTGCCTGCACAGGGAGACAAAACCTGTCTGGCTGAAAGAAGCGGCTGGAAAAACCCCCTCCCAGCATTCCAGCATCCCAACCTGGCTTGTGCTGAGGGTTACTGGGAATTCAACTGGTTCTTGTGGCCCCATTGAGGAAGGTGCCACAGCAGGTGCTCTCCCAGTTCTATCCCCCAGGGCCTTACCTTTTGTCATCTTTGTACCATTGGAAATCAGCAGAGGGGACAGCAGAAGCTTCGCACATCAGGATGCCCTTCTGCCCCACTGGCACCCCAGTGCTCTTTGCGCCCGAGATGTACGGTGGGTCTGTAGGGAAGATGGGAAACCTGGGTCAACACCTTGGGGCATCCAACACCCTGCCCTTGCTCCTCAAGATCCCTTTTATTTCTCTGCACTTAGGAAGGGGCCAAAATCATCCCCAAGCCCATGCTCTGCCCCTGAGGCTCATGTCCAAGGGGTTTGGGGTTCACGGGGGACCCCACGTTGCAGACCAGTGAGGGTTTCTCTGAGGACTGGAGCCCCCATCTCTTGGGTACCATGTGTGCCCTTGCGCTAAGCAATGGGTGGCCACAGAGGGGTTTAGGCGGGTCTTCACCTCAATCAGAGCATGAAATATGCTGCTTGCTCCCTCACTCTCTTTCTTTGTCTCTCTTATTCTTTCTAATGGAAAAAATTCCTATTTATTGCTCATTTCTCTCCTCTCCACAGAGGTTATCAGCACAGCATCTCACCATGGGTGGAAAAACCCAGGTTGATGGAGACAGCTGAGGAGGAGGTGACAGAAAAAAAGCATCTTGAAAAGAAGGGGGGGAAAGGGCAAACCACAACCTGTTCAAATAAACTCTTGTTGCTCCTGCTTCCCAAATCCCATCCCCTCATGGGGTGGCACATCCAACCCCATCCCTGTCTACTCACAGTTGACAGTGACTTTGACTCGCTGGACCACGGGCGCTGCCACGTCATTGGAGGCGCTGCATTCATACTCCCCAGACTGCTCCCGTGTGATGCCCGTGATCTCCAGATACTCATCCTCGCTGATGAAGCCCACAGCTGCAGGGACAAAGGGAAAGGGCCATGAGTGATGGGGAAGCATGGCAAAACTGTGTGTGTATCTGCACAGAACACCCACCCCTTGCACGTGTACCACCATCCCAACAAAAGCCCTGCTAGAAAGGTGCCCCAAGCACCAGACCTCTGTGGTGGCCTTGGCCCTAGCAAAAGCATCACTTGCTGGAGATACTGTCCCCAGGGCAGGCAAATTGGTCCTCACCAAACCTACACCCTGCAACAATAACCTACAATCATCCCTCCTTGGCATCTGTACATCCCACCTCAGCATCCTGCCAGGCTCACATAGAATCATAGAGTCACCCAGGTTGGAAAAGACCTTTAAGATCAAGTCCAACCTTTACCCCACCACTGTCAAGGCCACCACTAACCCATGTCACTAAGGGCCTTGTCTACACGGTAAAGGAACACTTCCAGGATGGAAGTGTTCAAACCCTTCAAACAGTGTTCAGACATGGACACCCCTCTCTAATTTTTCAGCTTCAATTCATTTACAGCCACTTTATTCCCATTAGTTGTGGTGCCAACACCTCCCTTCAGCTGAAACACTTCCTCCCATGACCACTCCAGGCTCATTCCTATGGTGCCCATGGGGCTCCATGCTTGGCCCCCTTTCCCTTCAGTTTGGCTCGAAGCCACACGGATGCAGCCCCCTCCCTTCCAAGAGCCTGCTTCACTTTGAAGCATCCCTGGAAACCCACAGCGCGCTGGTGTTGGACCACAACAGTCTCCTGGTTGGAGATCGCGGTGTTACGACAAGCACAGATTTCAACCTGGCAATTAGGAAACATCCACATCCAGAGGAAACCCAGCAGGAACAAAGAGCACGGACAACTTTTCCCTTCTCCCTTCTTTTTGTTCCCATCTCCCTATCAGATCTCCCACTGATGGCCAAGATGCTGTAATTACTGTGCGAAGCAGCTCCGGGACCGGTGTCACACTTAATATTCCTATAAATTTTAAACGCTAGTCCTTGGTACATATGTGTGGCAATTGGTGTCATATTTTAATTTGGCTTGCCCTACACCATCTGAAATTAATAATAGCTGGAATTACCAGTGTAATTTATAAATTAACATTGCTGCAGCATTAGGAAATAAATTAGCTCTGGACAGCTGTTGCCAGCAGTGAGTGCCAGTGGCACAGAGGCTGAGCACAGGTCCCTGTGGGATGCAATTGGTGAATCCTGGTGATCCCACCCTCGCCCTCGCTTCCCACCCGGCTACCTGATGGGCCACAGCTCGCTGCGCTTGACCAGTGAACCGTGTGTATCTTGCTCCTGATAAATCCATGCAAATTACCCATGTGGGATGCTTCCGCCAAGGTGCATCCTGCTGCTGAGGCTTTTATAGCATCCCTTCACACGGTACATCAATAGTGAGTGTGGTCACACGCCACCACCCACTGATGTGGCTCTTTGGGAAACACACAAAGCCCTGGTGTGATTTCTGTTATACCCCTGCACAGCTCAACAGGGTGAGCTTCTGCAACAAACACCCACTGGCATCCTGCTGCTGCAATCCCAGGTTTGGGATTGTTCACCATCACAGCTGGGACTGTCTGCTTAAACTAGTGCAAAGATGCTCAGCCCTAATCATAGATTCATGGAATGGTTTGGGTTGGAAAGGACCTTAAAGCTCATTCAGTTCTAACCCCCTGCCACAGGCAGGGACACCTTCCATTAGAAGAGGGTGCTCCAAGCCCCTGTGTCCAACCTAGCCTTGAACACTGTCAAGGATGTGGCAGCCACAGCTTCCCTGGGCACCCTGCGCCAGCGCCTCAGCACCCTCACAGGTCTCTGTCACAGAAGGATTCTAATATTCCAACCACTCATATCAGGAGCAAGTGGAGTCTATCCCTCCAGCTGATGGATATTGACAGATGATATAATATTGACAGCTATTCTGCTACAGCATCTCCTAGACACAGGAATTTGCAGTGCGCAGTATGCCATGTTCAATTCCTATTCCATGATCTGCATTATGGTCACTGTCATCAAGGTAAAATGTCTTCGTATTCACGAATCACAAGTTGCTTGTGGTACTTGCACTGGCAGTAGAGATCCATTCAACCCATAAAGGTAGGACCTAACATCATCTTTAGCTGGAGCCAGGGAATCATCTTTCCAAAATAAAGACACTTTTTCTATGGTTGCATTCCCAAGTAACGGTCTCTAAAACACATATAGCAGAGCTATGGAATGCCAGGAAATCACAGCTTGGCTCTGCCCTGCGCCAAACCTCATGGTAACCCTGGGACTTCTCACACCCACTGAACTGAGGTCCCTGTGCACACACACATGAATCCCACCATTCCAGACTGACCCCATGAGCTTAGGGAAGGGGTGAAGCAACTTTTCCTGCACAACCCATATGATGAGTTATAACGTTCACCCTCATCGCCAACCCGCACTGAAATCCCCACCGAGGGCCTGACAGGCAAAGCTGCTGAGCTCATCATTTAGCATAACTGAAGGGCAGCATATGAATGTTTTACCCCCAAATTAGTTGCAGACACACAGATTCCAGCGTTAAATCCATCGGGCTGGCAGCACTTTGCTGCAGAAAACGGAGAGAGGGGAGGGAAAAGTCATCCCTTTTATAGCTGACCCAGAATCAGCTTCTCTGTAGCACAGCGCTGCCTGCTGATAAAATACCGCCACAGCCGGTGGCCTTCAGATGCTCCAATGAGCAAATGTGAGTCAGGTTTGTGCAAAGGCTCAGATAACACTCTGCTTCCAGACTCTCAGATACCACTCAGCTTCCCAACTACCCAAAGGCTCTTCCCTGAGTGTTACAGAGCCAGCTCGCACGCTGCAAGAATTAGGTCTCTCTATAGCCAAGCTGTAGTTTGCGTGCCCAGTTTGATCTGGGAGCAAAGCAGCTCGAGTATGTTTCATTCCCTGGCAAAAGACTTCATTAAAGTAACTGCAAGGGTCAGCTTCCCACCTGCAAAAACCCCGAAAATTGGGAGATGAAGGTTTCCTCTGTGCCTGTACTGAAGTCTGAGATATGCACATAGTAATCAGCAGAGCGGGTAGAGTTCAGGGTTTGGAGTCTGGTACCTTGGGTTTTCAGCTGCAGCCCATGGCCTCTGGTGAGCAGAGCCCACCCTGGACCAAAATGGGATGTTCTGAGCCAGGGCTGACACCTGCACAATCTGGTATTGCTCCGATAACAACGATGGTATCATTAGGAAGACCTTCCTGCCTGAGGCACTGGCCACATCCAGCTTCCTTAGTGGCGGCTACAGCATCCCAAGGAATAAGATGACATTAGTGATTCCTGCCCTGAGGACACCAGGTGATGAGGACACTTGCTGTGTCCCTCCGTCCCCTTCTGCATGAGGGGATTTGCAGGAAAACTGGGCCCATAAAGTCACCTCACTGCCTTATTGCTCCAGCACCCAAGGGGCAAAGGCATGGCCCGAGAGTAATTGTCCAACAGCTCGACTTCCTGGCCTCTGCTTTCTCCCCTGTTTGTAACGGGAAGTCTTCCTGATAGCTGGACAAATCTCATTCGTTAGTGACTGCCAGAAATAGAAACCCAAATACATGGGACCCAGGGAGCAGGGCTGGGGTTCAGCAAACACAGCCTGGGATCAACACAGGGCCGATAAACACAGTCTCTGCTTCGAGTGAAGCTCAATTCCCTGGCTTTCGGAGTAAGGCAAGCCCTAGGTGGGGTTTGGATGGGGATTATTTCTCCAACACCTCCCATGTATCCCTTGGGGATTGCATCGCAGTCATCCCACCACCCATCTGAAACTAGACCTAAAGCAATGCAGTGGGAACCCAGCTTCCTTCATCCCTACCTCCAAAAGCACCTACAGCTCAGGGATGTTCAGGGATGCTCTGGCCCAGGGCCCTGCATCTCCAGGAGCTCCCCCAGAGCTGGAATTGATGGTGGGAACTGTTGAAGGCTGTCTTTGCTTGAGCACAATTAGGAGCTGAAATATTGCAGGAATTAATGGGAGAGTGCTCTCATCTCAGGAGCCAGAAAACCAGCACAGCCAGCACCCATCATTATTATTATTAATACTAATAATATAATACAGGCCAGAAATGGACTAGGCACAAGCGTAATCCTCGCTCAGCAGCCGAGGATGAAATAACCCAGAGCAAGCTGGAGAGATGGAAAACCAGAGCCTGAATCCACCTGGATGGCGAGCGGGATCCTGGCATAAACCATCACACACTAGGACTTGAGGTCCCACACAGTGTGGATGAATGAGGATGGCAGATGCCACCTGCATCCGTGTTCCTCCCTTCTTGCCTTTATCCTTTGCTTCTCCGCGTTTTCCTGGCCTGACTCATCTCCCTTCTGCCTCCTCCTACCCATTTGCTTTCATTGAGCCTCTGACAAGATAATAACTCACCAGAAAGTGAGCACATGCTCCCAAATTAATGATGTGACACTGTCCCCCAGCTTGTTGGTGCAGCATGTTCAGGGCTCTAGGACACAGCACTTATGGCTTTCCCTGGTGGAATGCTGCCCATAATGCCATTAATAAACAAGGCAAAGAGGTCTTACTCTCTGTCACAGTGTCCAAGCAGCACATCATCACTTCTGTACACCATGGTATGTCCTGAGGACAACCAACTCTCATGGAGCAGTCCTGATCCTACTCTGAGTCTTGTGGTATATCAGCAACCAGCAGCCACAGCATACCTTCCATGCTGCCATGCGCCCATAGCAATTCATAGAATCCCAGCCTGGTTTGGGTTGGAATGGACATTAAAGCTCACCCAGTTCCAACTGCCATTGGCAGTGATACCTTCCACTGGAGCAGCTTGCTCCAAGCCCCTGTGTCCAACCTGGCCTTGAACACTGCCAGCGATGGGGCAGCCACAGCTTCTCTGGGCACCCTGTGCCAGTGCCTCAGCACCCTCACAGGGAAGAGCTTCTGCCTAAGAGCTCATCTCAGTCTCCCCTCTGGCAGGTTAAAGCCTTCCCCTTGTCCTGTCCCTACAGGCCCTTGTCCAAAGCCTCTCTCCTGGTCTCCTGTAGCCCCTTTAGGCACTGGAGCTGCCGTAAGGTCTCCCCTTAAGGAGCCTTCTCTTCTCCAGGCTGAACTCATTGCACTTTGGACCAAGGCAAGATCCCCATCAAGGCTGTGCTATTTCCACTCCTAAAGCTCCAAACCCTCAGCAATCATCCTGCAATGGGTATGATGCCCAAAGTCCTAAGGCTGATCCCGGGGCACCACCGTACCTCCTACACTGTGCTGCTGCATCCTCCAGGCACCGATCCTCCTGCCCAGGATGGGCTGGATAAGGAGAATATTTTATGGAGATAATTTTATTAAAATGTTTACAACAATGCAGATATTGACATCTGGCTTCAATCAATAGCACAATTTATTGTCCTTCAAGGTGAACATTAAGCCAAGCTGCCCATTAGTCAATATTTACCTCTAAGGTCTATAAATCTTTATACGGGCTGCAGCGGATGTTGACAGCGGGCTGATTCCAGATAAGTAAAAGGAAGAGCGTGAAACATTGTTCCTTTTGGAGGTGAAATAGTAACTAGTTAATTACAGTCCCTACAGCCATTCTCAACTATCAATTTATGGCTACTTCTGGCAGTAAAAATTAACATTGTGCAGACTCCCGGCTCCAAGTGACGTGCTAAACCCAAAGGCTGTATATTTCCCATGTCACTCCCATAGTGATGGCCGTTCAAGGCCAGTTTGGAGTAAGTAAATAAACCACACAAAGGTACTAAGAGGGAACTGTCGGTGCCCAAGACCTGCTTCACCTCTCCTCCATGCCACGGCAGGTGGGATGATGCAGGGTGGGTGATTCAGTAGCATCACACCGGCAGCGCGGCTCGCTGTGTGCAGGGAAGGAGGTGGGGGAAGGAATGGAATCACCCCAAAGCTGAGCGCTCAAAGCAGGGACAACACACCCCCAGTATGTGGGCACATAACATCAACCGGGTTAGGTAACACCTTTCAGATCAGCAAGTCCAACTTTTTCCCCACTTTAACCACTCATGGCACTGAGGGACTCATCTCCATGGTGTGTGAACACTTGCAGGGACAGTGACTCCAGCACTGCCCTGGGCAGCCTGGTCCAATGCCTGAGCACCCTGTGGGGAAGGAATTCCTCCTCATCTCCATCTAAACCTCCCCTGGTGCAGCTTGAGGCCATTTCCTCTTGTCCTGTCCCCTGGGAGCAGCAACCAGCCCCCTCTTGGCTCCATCCTCCTGTTGTAGGGAGCGATAAGGTCCCCTCTGAGCCTCATCTTCTCCAGACTGAGCCCCCCAGGTCCCTCAGCCGTTCCCCATCACACTGTGCTCCAGGCCCTGCACCAGCTCTGTTGCCCTTCCCTGGCCCCGCTCCAGCACCTCAATGTCTCTCTTATTGTGAGGGGCCCAGAACCAAACACAGGATTCAAGGTGCGGCCTCATCAGAGCCCAGTACAGGGGGACAGTCACTTCCCTGCATTTCCTGCTCCCAACTGCTCAATTAACAGTTAACTAAGGAACAAAGTTCAGGTGTTTCTAGAATTCCCTTCCCAAATCTGTGTTTGCTGAAGCAAATGAGAGCAGCCAGGGCAGCATCCCCTCCGTGCACCCCCTCTTTCAACTCCCCAACGCCAGCCTGCTCTGGCTGAGAGAGGCTGGGGAGAATTAACCTGCTGGAAACCATCCAGAGCAATCATTAAAGAAATGATTTTTTGAAGATTACCCTATCGACCCATGCAGGCACGGCATGCTCCTCTCCTCCGCTTGGGAATATTCCATCCCTGTACCACTGGCTCCAGTCTGCAGCCCCCTTTACAATCATAGAATCATAGAATAGTTTGGGTTGGATGGGATCTTCAAGGTCATCTAGTCCAACCTGCAATGAGCAGGGATATCTTCAACTAGATTAGGTTGCCCAGAACCACATCCAGCCTGGCCTTGAATGTCTCCATCCATCACCTCTCTGGGCAGCCTGTGCCAGTGTTTAACCACCTACATTGTTAAGAATTTCTTCCTTACATCCAGCCTCAATCTCTCTCTTTTAGTTTAAACCCATCACTCTTCATCCTATCGCAACAGGCCCTGCTAAAAAGTCTTACCCATCCTTCTTATAGGCCCCTTCTAAAGAGTGATGCCTTTAGCATCGCACCACGACCAACATACAGCAGATACGGGGTATGAACCTCCCCTTCTTCATTATTCACAAGCCTTCAGAAGGACTGGGACCCCACAAACAGGCATATCAGAGACTGCATTGTGCTTACACAAAGCCCAGGCTCTCTCTTTTTGAGGTTTCCTGATTACAAGGAAAGAAATCTCTCCTCTTACATGTTTTTCCATGTTAATGAGCATGTTTCCGTGGTTGTGTAAAGCCCCAGGGGATTATGCTCTTGCTGCCTGGCTTTTGCACAGCACTCAGAGCTTTGCAGGACCTTCCTCTGCTGCTCCCTCCTCATCCTCACACCCCAGGGGTGGTCACCATCACCAGTTGTGCCCAGTGCCACAAGATAGAGAAGAAATATCACATTTTCCTTACTCATATCCTTCATTACATTGGTTTGGCAGAACTCTCCCAGCCAATGCTGCTCTGTGCCCTTGTATGCGCAGGCTGCAAGGGAGAGTGATGCCTGGTGCTGACCACTGCACGGAAGGTTCCTGATGCAGCTCAGGCAAATGAAGGGTGAGGGATAAAGTCATAAAGTCCTTCTCTTGCACTGGTATCAGTGTCCCCACCTGCCCTGGCTGTGCTCTTCTCATGCATGGCATGAAGGGCTGTGGCTTCTCCTTTCAGCTCCTTTGGGTGTAACAGGGAGCTGATGGTTTCACCTTGAGAGGTGTGATTTGGGGCTGACATGAGCAAAGGCGGCTGTAGCTGAAAACCCCATCTCTGGCTGCCTGTGATTTCAACAGACACCTTCTGAATGCGAAGCACCAACCAGGAACCATCATTGCTGCCAACCCTCTGCTCTTTGCTCATTTCTTCAACTTCTTGCACTATTCAGAGCTAGATCTGAGACAGGACCCGCTGCTGAGACCACACTTGGGGCTCACATCTCCTACAGCAACTCCAACATTCAACTATTCAGTGGGCACATCTAAGCAGTCATCGGGACACACAACTGGTGTAAAACCTTCAGACGCCACCATACCACCTATATTCACAGCCTATAACCTAGAATCACCTATAGCCAGCCAAATCGAAGCACAGGGAGCTGAAACACTATGGGCTCCCCCAGCACGACCACCCCGCTCCATGCTCAGGACCAGACCTCCAATGCAAATCTGTGCTGGGGCCGCCTGCCCCGTTGGCTCTCCTCTCCTCTAATGGGGAAGCCGATTGAGCTGCCCATTATAGCACCATTGTAAAGAGTTTTGAGCTTAAAAGTCCTTGAAAGTTTCCCACTGTGACTCGTCAAACAAGATCTTTTTCACTTCGCCTCTATTCTCCCCCTAACAATATTTATACTCATTTCTTTTATTGAAATCTACCAGCCGCCTGTTCTATTATAACCACCTGAGTGGCAGCTCCTATTCTCCAGGAGCCTGCAGCCCATCTATTCTCCAGACAATGAGGTACAAGCAGTCTATCTTCTATTGTGCTTCCCAGCCTTTGGCTCTCAAATCTTCCATCTCAAAAAGGCAGCTCAGAGATGCCTCCATGCAAAACATAGGAATCCTGGGTTGCACGGAGGCTTGCCATGCTTGCTGCCCTCCAATCTCCAGGGAGATGCTGCTGTGGTACCTGTGATCCCTTGGGAATGCTTCCCCCTCCATCCCCTGTGCACCACAAGTTGGCCTTAAAGATACTCGGGTTGCTGCTGGGATGTTGTATGCCTCAAACAACTTATTTGTTAGCAGGAATAAAACAGGAGCATTAAACCCTTTCTTTGCAAGAAGTAGTTCCTTGGGAAATAAAAGGATTATGGAAATTAATATTTAAAGAAACAAAACAAAACAACTCGGGGACCAACCACCCTTGAACGAGGCTCTAATTCAGGAGGAAATGAGTCGAATCAAAAATGAGCCTTTGTATTTCAGTGCAAGGGAGAGTCAGGCTCAGGGCTCACTGGAAGGAACCATACTCAGCCTCTCCCAGTCCCTGCCTCCTCCTGGGGTGCTGGTAAGGATGCTGAGCAACAGGAAAAGGTCCAGATAGTCCATCCCACCCTGTTAGAGCACATTAGCAGTGCCTGCAGCTCACAAAGCACCTGTGTGGTGTTCGATTGGGTGCAAAGATGGGTGTAGGGCTCATAGAGGGCTGCTTTTCTTAATGCTATCTATCCATTACTGGAAGCATGGAGCAGGACACCTCCTGCTTGGCCATCGGGGTCCCCCTGCTTAGAGGGAGAGGCCATCACTAACCCATGTTGCTGAGGGCCTCATCTACACAGTGTGTGAAACCTTCCAGGGACGGTGACTCCAGCACTGCCCTGGGCAGCCTGGTCCAATGCCTGAGCACCCTGTGGGGAAGGAATTCCTCCTCATCTCCATCTAAACCTCCCCTGGTGCAGCTTGAGGCCATTTCCTCTTGTCCTGTCCCCTGGGAGCAGCAACCAGCCCCCTCCTGGCTCCATCCTCCTGTCAGGCAGTTGCAGGGAGCGATAAGGCCCCCTCTGAGCCTTCTCTTTTCCAGACTAAACAGACTAATTCCACGCAGCATCTCTGCCTCCTTGCAGGAACCCATGCCAAGGGTACATAAAACCCACGTATCAAGCCAAGCTCTCTTCAGTGCCTTCCTGATGAGACAGCACCTCCCGGCAGCTCTGTGCTCCCATTGGAGCATCAAAGGTGCTCTCGGGACACCTAAGCCTAAAGCCAGACTGTAACAAGCCACCCAACAAGGGTTCCTTTTTCCTTTCTTCCCTTCCTTTTTCTTCCTCCTTGTGCTTTCTTCCCTGTTGCAACTTGCAAGGTGAGAGAGGACAGCATCGCCAGAATGAAAGATTCTCCTGCGTGCCCTCTCCCAGCAGCGGCCCTAATTCATTTTTCATGGCCCCTTGCAGTGACAAAAGCCGCTGCTTCTCTCTTGTAAGCGTGAGCCATGCAATAAGTCAAAGCTGATGTGCATTTTCCCCCTGGGTGCCAAAGCTGTGCTTTTGATTTAATTTCTCCTGTTGTTTGGCGCTCAGCCTTTGCCGGTGAGTTCCTTTGGAGAGGAGGCAAGGTAGGGCCCCATCTGTGTGGAGGGGCTGCCTGACAGATGGGGTACAGTGGGTAGTGCTTAAATAATTTGCTGCAATGATACCAAGATGCTGGAGAGTGACAGATGCTGCCGGAGAAAATCGCTCAGACAAACAGGAGCATCCTGTTTTCAGGAGCGCTGCTCCTCGATTAAATCCTGTTGCAACTTGGTTTTCCTGGAGCCCATCCCATTGCTGGCAGCTTCCTCGCTGTCTCTCGGAGAAGCTGCGCTGCACAAGGCTTGGCAAGGAGAAAAGTAGCTCAAGAGAGCACCAACAAACCAGAGAATGGTTTGGGTTGAGGGGACCTTAAAGCTCATCCAGCTCCAACCCCTGCCATGGGCAGGGACAACTTCCACTTGGAGCAGCTTGCTCCAAGCCCCTGTGTCCAACCTGGCCTTGAACGCTGCCAGGGATGGGGCAGCCACAGCTTCTCTGGGCACCCTGTGCCAGCGCCTCAGCACCCTCACAGGGAAGAACTTCTGCCTTACAGCCAACCTGAACTTCCCCTCTTCCAGTTTAAACCCATCACCCCTATCCTATCACTACAGTCCCTGATGAAGTCCCTTTCCAGCATCCTTGTAGCCCCCTTCAGACACTGGCAGCTGCTCTGAGGTCTCCACGCAGTTTCTCTTCTCCAGCCTGAACAGCCCCAGTGTTCTCAGCCTGTATCCACATGGGAGGTGCTCCAACCCCTGATCATCCTCGTAACCTCCTCTGGACTTGCTCCAACAGCTCCATGTCCTTCTGATGTTGAGGACACCACAACTGCACACAGTGCTGCAAGTGGGGTCTCGCAGAGCAGAGGGGCAGGATCACCTCCTTCGACCTGCTGCTCCCACTGCTGGCAATGCAGCCTCTTTTGATGCTCCTGCCTTCTATGTGCAGGAGACTACAAAGCACCTTAAACAACATCCTGGGTCTCCCCAGCTAAGAGGTCCACACATCCCCCACCAACCACACATCCCTACGTGCAAGACAGAACATTCCATCCCCTGCCAAACTCCAGGCATCCCCTTTCCCTCTGGATTTAGCAGAAAAACAACTGCTGGTGGCCAGGACCGTAGGGTCCCTTCGGCTGCAAATTTAAACCCAAAGGCTTTCTCTGTAGGACAAGCTCTTAAGAAGCAATTGCAATCCCAAGCGTTACATGGCTGTAACCTCAGTTAAGCTGCATTTCAGCCGCATTAAGAAAATATCCCGTGGATGGGAAGCAAGTGGCATAATGGCATTAGAGTGAAAAAAAGAGGCATCAAGTACCAGCTAAATCCATCCCCAGCGCTGCCAAGAAGTCATGGGGAGCTGGGGCACTTTCCCTTCTCCCTATGTATCCCTACAGGTGGCTGCCGCTGACATATATTTCTGCAAATAGGGAATCTTTTCCTCCCCTCCTTTTCCCCAGGGGACCCCCTGAGCCCTCTTTATCCCCTTCTCCCTCTGACTCACAGCAGGGTGAGACTCACTCTTGCCTCTCCGTCATCTTTAGCCCCTCTTTATTTTTGCAGCCACGCTATTTTCCAGCCCAATGGCCTTGCTCTGTCCCTCGTGGTTTATGGCACTGATGTCTCCATTTCTGAGGAGCATCAGTGAGAGGCATTGCTTTGCAAGGAAAAATCCATATTAAGTAACAGCAGTGTTTCACGGGAAGGGGAAAAAACCCCGGGCTACGGCATTGCTCTGGCTTTAAATTATACTGTAGGAGAATAAAACTACAAGAGAGGAAGACAGAGAGAGCAGGAGGAAGAAGAATTGCCATTGTTTTACCAAGCAGATGGGAAAGTTCAGGGGATCACAGAAAGACTATTATTATCTTGACTTGACCGAGAGAAAATGGGAAAGGAAGAGGCATTTTTTTTCCCCTTGCAGTGAGGAATGCTGTGGCTGAAGTCATTCCAGCAAGGAATTGGAAAGAAATGGTGCCCTTGGCTCTGGGCAGCACCCGAGTTATCCCCAAGGCTTAGGCAATCCATTGGTATTTGGCTTTTTGTCCCCTTTTCCCTCGTGATGCTGTCCCATGTACTGCTATGGTAAAGATGGGTGCATGAAGTGGTACCCAGGGCGCACATCCCTCCCTGCCTCCAGCTGCTCCTCCAGATGTGCCCCTGCCAGTGGTGCTGCAGCTGTGGGTACCCCTCCGTGCCCATGGCTACCCGAAAATCTGCTGCCCTGCCCCAGAGAGACCATTGAATTTTGCTACAAACCATGAAAGAATACTCAAAATACACAACAAATCTTCCTACTTCTCATACTTCCACATAACCGTGGTTCTTCCTCCCAGATTCATGTGTCAAGCCCTTCTTCTGCATGTGCAACGGTGCCTGCAACTCCAGAGAGAACCACTGCTGTTCTTTAGCTCTACACAGGGCAGGGAGCAGCTCCAGATCATGAGCACGTTTCAGCTCCTTGCCCTTACAAGCACAGCAGCGTTCCTCAGCCTCACCAGGGACAAGGAAACTCTCTTTCTACCCATGTTGAGGCTCGAGGAAGGGCACAACCCCGAAGCCCACAGCACTGACCGAGCACAGACACCAACAACTGATTTATCAAGCGGAGCAGATGCTGCTGTAACATCTTCCCTGCCAAGCAGCAAGGACATGGGACAGGGAAAAGAGGAGGTGGAGCACAGGTCTGCTCCATCAGAGCATCCTTCGCCTGCTGCATCCCTTCTTGCAACCACTGTTCAGTTTTCCTCCTCTCTATGGTTTCTTTCTCTCCTCCTTCTTTTCCTCTCCTCTCTCCTCTCTCCACTTTCCCTCAGTCCCTACACTTCACCTTGTCACCATTCCTTCTCTGCACCCACATCTCCCCCAGGCCCAAGGGACATGGAGAGGGTCTGGCAAACTGCCCTGCTTAATCCTGCCTCCTTGGGCACTTAATATTCACGACAGAGAGCAACATTTCATGGCGAATTGGACACACACTCAACTGGAAATGGAAATTTTATGACTCTTCTCACTCTGCGCTGCAGATTACGCCAGCTGAGAAAACATGGAAGCAAACGAACAACCTGTGAACTGTAAAGTATATTAATAATGAAATCACAGCCCGGGAAATGAAGGCTTTATTCTGTTTATATTCTGCTCCATTAATAGAGAGTGCTCTCTCTAGCTCCACCCCATTAGCTGGCAATCTGTGCAGAGGAAGAGTGCAAGGACAGCAGAGGAAGGGTGGCAGGGAGCAGAAGCCTCCTCCCCCCATGGACAACCTTTGCAAGGGCAGGAGTTTGGCTCAAAGCACCTCTTTGTGCTGCATCCACCAATGGATGGTGCAGCAGGAGAAGGCAAGGAGATGCCTTTGGCCTTGGTGTCCTGCCCCGTGCAAGCTCAGTGAGCAGAGGAGACGTTACGAGGGAGAGAAGGGAGTAAATGGTGATTCCAGGAAAAAGAAAGGCACAGATTTGGAGGGGAATCAGCTTCAGCAACACCAGAAGCACCCCAGCAAGGCACTGGCATGGGGAAAACCATCCACATGCAGAGCTCCTCCCTGCAGTGCTCACTCCCTTCACCTGCCTGCTGGTTTGAGCATCTCCACCACCTCTCTGAGCATCCTTCCCACCCCTCATCACAACATCCACCTCTCCGGGGATGGAGGTACCCCTGTTGAGCACCACAGCCCCGAGGCCACACCGACGGCCGTGGCGGAGTGGGAGAAGACCGAGTCGGGCTCTTTCCTCCCCAAACCCAACTGCAGCAGCTTATGCAAAGCACATCACGGGGAGCTAAAAGGAGCCGGAGCAGAGTTTTCTATAGCAGAAGCGACCCGGTGTTGACAGAATGGGGACGCGTTTTCACAGCTCAGGTTTTTATAATAATACCTCAGGGGAGTCGCTGGGGAAGTTTGGCCCAAATATAATTAGTTTGCAGAGCTATTAGGAGCTGATAAAAGGTTTTAATTTGTGTGGAGATCTCTGGAATCTCAGACGCTCCCGTGCTCTTCCTCACGCCAGCCGAATGAAAGGCAAGTCCCAAGCAGGGAGTGAGACGCCAGCACAAAGCCACACATCTACCAGGGAAAAAGGGAGCTGTGTTCAGTGCTGATAGAAGAGAGAAAATCCAGAGGCTTGTTGGGTTTTGTCCACCTCATCCCACCACACCAAAGGAATAATATATCGCTTTCTTCCAAGGCAAGGTGATGCTGGGGATGGAGAAGGGATGCTGGCTTGGGAAATGCTGTTAGTGGTGTGAAAATCACTGTCTCTGCACAGAACTAGAGCATGGGATATGAGGATTAGGGGTGGCAAGGGTGTTATCCCTGGAAATGGGAGTGAAGGGAAACTTCCCTGCTTCCTTAACCTGGTCCCACCACTGATTCGTGCACAAGGGCTGACGAGATTGTTGCGCAAATGGGTGGACTTAGGTGCAAGAAAATCAATCATAATCTGGTTTGGATTGTAATAAACCTTAAATTCATCTAAATCCAACCCCTGCCATGTGCAGGGACACCTTCCACTAGACCAGGTTGCTCCAAGCTCCATCCAACCTGGCTTTAATCACTTCTATGGTTTTATATGGGTACCAGCTCCCTTGCACTCGGCATGGCAGTGGCACAAGGGCCCTTTGCAATGCCACATTGGGCCTCACCTTCCCAGAACATGTAGCCAGTGACTGATGGGATAAACCAAACGATAAAACCTGAGGGTGCAGGCAGCTGCCTGCTTTTACACACCCCACCTCCCCCAAGTGGTACAATGACCCTAACCCCAATCCTAACCCTGTTGCACAGTGACCGGCTGCTCCACAAAAGCAAGCATCCCACCCTCATCCCCAGGCTGCGATAAGGAGTGGAGCACGCTCTGCCTCAGGCAAGGAGGGAATGTGTGACATTGCAAAGCTATGTTTAGGGAATATGCTGAAGCCAAAAGGGTTTTTTTTTCCCCTTTTCTCAAGGGAAAGACATTGCCTCATTTGTAGCTGGTAGGGGGCTTGTTATTTTTGTACCAAGATGCATATTTTAGAGGCAGCAATGCCAAATCTGCAAACAAATCAGCTCAGAGAGTTGATTTCCACCATGCAGGGAATCAAAACTATTACTTTTATGTATATATATACACTTACAAGTACATAATCTCCCAGTGCTTCGAAAAAGCAGGAGGAACCAGGGCGCATGAGTGAAAGGAAAATGCTAACAGGAGCATCCCACAGACAAGCGCTTAGCACCCAGCACACAAAACATGTTCCAGTCATTCCTTGGGGAAAGCCAAACCCATAGCGCAATTCCACCGACTCCTGCCGGGCTTCATCCTGCTCTCATGGGAGCTGATGGGGATACTCATTGCACTCAAGGGGCTAATATTCACCCTGCGCCCAGCAGGATCCTGTTTTAGCATGTGTCCACATGCTCTGCAAGCAACCCCTGGCAATACCAGCTGCCAGCTTCTCCATCACTACACACAAAACTAGTGTCCACCTCAAAGCCCTGCTTCTCCAAGAGCACTGCAACCTGTTTGTTTGTGATGCAAACACAGCCAGGCCATTGGTGACCCGATTTCCGGCCGATCCATCGGGCATGTGCTGATGGAAGCGCGTATCAAATCCGGTGGCAGATTTCCAGGTTAACAATGATTTAGTGGAGTGCACCGCAGCCAAATTAATGCTGGCTATAATGTAGTTTACCTCATTAAACAATGCACACCAAGATCCTGTCTGTTGTAAAACAATTGGTCTCTGAAGCCTAGTGTTCATCTTCCAGGGTTGCTGGGAGATAATAAATGGGTAATATTCCGGCGATAGTGGTAATGGAGTCACGGCTCAGAGCTAATATTATGGCAAAGCAGTAATTATTTCAACAGTAAACAAGGGGATGGTTGAGCTACCGACAGCATTGGAGCTGGTTGAAATGCTTCAGTTAATATAGCTCAAGTCCAGGCCTGCAACTGTCTCTTGGAAGAAGGACAAGGTTCTCCGCCACCAAAGGAGTTGCCTGAGCCTCAGTGAGATACTCAGTTACTCTGAGATGCATTAAACATGGGAAGGAGGGACATCACATCCACCGTGGTGGCCAAGCCAACCTAAGCCAACACTGCAGCTCTGTGACCTATTGTATAACTGCTGTAGGAGGACTCACATCCCTTCTTTGAGACACAACTTGTGTTGGCTCACACACTGTCTCAAAGGAGAAAAGAGAGAGTGCAGAAACACAAGCCCCAGGATGAACCAGAAACAGCCTCACACAAACCATCTGCTCTCTCCAAGAGCTATTGCCCTGTTAAAAGGACCAGCAGAGAACATGGATTTCTGGCCTTAAGCTAATAAGGTGACTTGAGGCAGGGTTTTCCCACCAAAGTGCATCCTCTTTCTCTCTGTGCCTCCCAACGAGGCTCCAGATCTAATGTCCAACCTACAAATACCCTTTGCCTCCTGTCCAGAGAGGATCCTGGAAAGATGAAGACAGCAAGCAACATACTTTATGGCCCAACCTCTGGGAAGGAAGGACATGTCTCCTTCCCAGGGACAAGCAACTCTTCAAGCTGGATTCTTTTCTGCAGTTGCTTGTCCTCATGTTTTAAGCCAGATAGAATCAATATATCCAAATATACCAGCCTTCTCCCAGAGTCCCTTTGCTGCTTTGCTGCTCATGTATAGACAGATGATCTCATGAGACCTCTGCCACATAAGGCCACTGGGCCTCATCTATCTTAAGTGCATATACGAGCTGTGATTACTGCTGTGTCTGAGAGCTTCATGTCTTGAATCTATTTATCCTCCCATTGGGCTTGCAAGACAAGGGACTGCTATTGTACCTCTTGCAGGGAGGACATGGAGGGCCACAGCGGTTAAATGGACCGATCAGGGAGGATAACTGGGATGTGGCAACATAGGGATCCTCCAAGCACCTCCCTTGTCTTGTCCCTCTGCCTTGCAGAGGCAGCACCTATTCAGCAAATCGCAGCTCAGACTCCACATGGGATGTAGCTTTCAGCACCCAGCCTAATCCTGACATTAATGAAGGATTCTTGCTCTAAAAACCTCTCCATCAGACCTTTTATGAGTAAATACACCATGCAGCCAAACCATAATGTTTTCCTACCCTGGCAGCCGCTGTCTTAAGCCTTGCACCAGAATCCATCGTACTACAGCAATAATCAAAAAGCAATTAGACAAAAACCATGGCAGAAAAGTCCATCAAGGGCTGTTAAGGATGATGACTTGGATGCAGGCTCTGGCTTGGGATGTCTGCACGTGGCAGACTGATGCTGGCCGGACAGATGAGCCATGCACACCCCTGATTTTGCACCCTTTCCTCATGCCTCTGACTCCATCATCGCAGGATAACCACACTTGAGCCCTTGTTATTGTGAGAGATGAAAACCAGCCTGATAACACGGCAATTGCCATGACAACATCAGAATTACCCCCAAAATAAATACAAAGCCCAGTAGCTATGGAAACACCTGAGTGACCAAAACCAGACTATTGACTAGAAGACCTCTCTGCAGTTCACAGATGACATTGGCACCATGAGACTGAGGGCCCTAAGACAGCCTTGGAATTAAAGAGATGCTTGGCACCTGTGAGTGCAAAGCCAAATGTGTGTGGGCACACACAACGCTGCCATTCAGACCCCAGCTTCCAAGTCCTCAGCACAACCTACTCCTCCTCTGGAAAGATACTGCTGCCTTCTTGCTGGATGTTATATATATCTACATCCTTTTCTCCCTCTTTGTCCTCCTTCCTCCTTTCGCCCTGCTGAGGATGCCTCTCTTGGTTGCCATCCCAATGGTCCTGGCACTGCAGGGCTGCCAAGGAGGGATGGATCTGCTTCATGGCATGACAGAACTTGGCTTCCCATCATGGTTTTGGTGACTATGTTTTGAAGCCCCGGTGCCTGGCAGCTCTGGTGGCAGTCACATTGCCAGCTGGAGCATCCTAACCCAGGGCAGTTAAACCTCTTCCACTGATGCAGAAGCTGCTGTGACTATACCAGCTCCCCATCTTTATCCACTTCAACCCATTCAGCTGCATTACTGGACGAAGAAATAAGCAAGGACAGAGGCGAGTGATGCAAAGGGATGGAAGATGTCGCGCATCCTGGTTAGACTGGCCACAAGGTCACAAATCCCTTCTCTAGAGCCAGCATCCTGCTTTTGCTCATGGCAGGAGGATGAGGATGGGCACAGGTTCTGAGTGGGGATGGAGGCACCAACAGGGCCAGCACTGATGTGATTCACTTGCAGAAAACTCTTGCTCAGGTTCGCTCAGCTTGAGTGATCCAACAAAAACTCTCTCCTCCTCCTGGCTGTGGGGAATCTTCCAACCAAACAGTCTCAAACCCAGATTTAACAGCTCCCATCACATGCCAACTACTGCAGATGCAAAAGTTACCAGACCAAACTCATATTACACCAGACCTGAGCAACGCACACGAGAGAAAACAACCAAGTGGTCAAGGCGAGTGACTGCCAAAGGGTCCTGAGTGAGCTCAGTCACCAGGGAACCAGGTTGCTCTTGGTGTAAATCCCCTGAAGGACCCAACCACACACTCCATGGTGAGCAAACACCTCTTATATTGGCTCCATTTCCCACCAAGAGCCGCACAGAGCTGGCAAGGAAATAATAAAGCCCATGAAGAGCCTTGCACAGAGGAGCACTCACCAGCTTAAGCACAGGGACCAGCTCGTTCAGCTCCCGCTCTGTTCGTGCTTGGCACTGATAGTGCTATCAGAGCCTCTCCCCAGTGGCACCGGTGAGAGCTGTTACTCATCGGCTATGTAAACCCTTCAATTATGCACCAGCATTCCCTGAACCAATCCTCCTCATCCCTTTTCTCCACCACTCCAAGCGGGACGTGGAAAGGCGGCGAGAAGGAACAGGAGGCAGCTTGCTTGAGGCTTCCCTAGGGATGAGCAGACCTAAGATCCAGCAACAAGCTTTGGGTCCCTGTTTGCTCCCAGCTCTCCAAATTAGACTATATCCCACTCGGGAAAGGGTTATCATCTCAGCATCTGCTACAGCACCTCTGTGCACCTGCCCTGGCTCTCATTTCTGGCTCTCATTTCAGTCCCCAAACTTCCAATCCTCATCCCTGCTATGTGAGCTGAATGCAAAAAGGAGAAGTAAAGGTCCCTGTTGGCAGCTTGGCAGAGCCAGAGAGAGAAACAGGAGCTGCCTATGGAGATCTGCAGCCACCAAAGTTGTCTCGGGCCACCTCTGGGCTCAGCACCCTCCATCAGCATGAGGCCAGACTCCAGTAAATCTCTGTGATCATTTGTTCCCTTTGAGTTTTGAAAGCAGAATGCCTAATCATGGCCAAAATCAGGTAAGAGCTGCTGCTGCAAATTACACAGCACCACAGGTAATTTCTGATTAGCTCACTCTTCCTCTCCTGGTGCATCCTCAGTTTCCATAGCAGCTAAGTCCTAAGTAAAATGGAAACATCTGGTTCAAGCGCAGGTAAAGATTCCCTGGGGGAAGAAACCTGCTGGATGGCAGCAAACATGGAAAGTAGCCCTCACAAAAGACAGAGGCACTGGAAGCCAGAGCCTGGATACAAGAGGATGGATAGCGTTTGGAAAAGGCAACAAACGACATGGGAATGGGAGAGGAGGGTCCTTGGGTAGCAGGAGGTGATGCAGGAAGGAGAGCAGGGATGTGAGGAAAACAAGATGCATGTGAAAAACAAGCAGTGAGGAGGCTGACTTAGACAAAAATGCATTGACAGGGTAGACAAGGGGAAGAGGACAGAGAAGAAAAGGCTTCAAGGTGGGAACACACGGACTGCCGCAACCATAAATGCCACCTGATGGTGACAGCTACACTGACAGCAACTTCAATGCTGTGCATAGACAGCCAGGGATAGAGACGAGCACACGGATCTGCGCCCTGCATTTCATCATTCATCCACACACAGACCCTGACCGAAGGCCACTGTCTCGGGGACACAACCACCTAAAGCAGATAAACCAACACATGCACTGGGGGGAATATGGCTTTTACAGAAGCTGCTGTCAAGGGAATGGGCTGAGCTGCCACCACCTCAGCTCGCTCCCTGCCTGAGCTATGGAGAGTGATGGATCTGGCCCAGCCGTTTGCTACAGAGCAGACAAATAGCAAAAAATCAATGGAGCTGCACCAAGGCGCCGCAGCCATCGTCAGGCAGCTGAACAGAGAGAGCAGACACGGCCCCATCCATCACTGCCGCTGCTGCGCCGGCTCCTCCGGCTGCCGACAGCCCAGCCGGGACGTCCCCGAGGACGGCTTGAGGCAGACACTGGTAAAACCTCAGGGGAAAAGCACCTGAGGTTGAACCCGATGGGATCGGAGCAGCAGAAACCAGGCATCACCCCCTTGGTTTCTGTTGCTCCCCGCAAGAACAGCGCAGCAAAACGCAAAGCAAACACCAAAAAGCATCTGGGAACCAGTTCGGCAATAATATGGGCACGCATGGGAATTGGCTTCCCCGCTGGCACACCCACACAGCTCTGCTCAGGCTTTGCGTACCGATTCACAAGGCCACCAATTAATGCTGCCTGGCTTTTCCTGCTCATTTGCACTAGTTACAGACTTCCTTTAAAGCAACAGGCGAGAATACCCCCAAAACATAGGGTCAGGCGAGCACTTTCAGTCCCTAAGCAAAACAACATCAACCTGGTACCTACGGCAAGTGCTCCACATGAGCAAAACCATCAGCTCCACCACCAAGATGGATGTTTCTCCACCACAGTCATCAAGTGCTGCATTAAATCCCATCTCTTTGGCGCACATCATCCTTTCTTTGCTACATGAACCAAAGACACCTCCCAAGCTGCTTGCAACCAACTTTGTGCCTTTTACAGAGTATCTGCAGTAAGGTTTGGCTCTTACCTTTGGGTGAGATGTGTCTCCAGGTGATTGTTGGATCTGGTCTGCCCGTGGCTATGCAGGTGAGGCTGACGTTGCCACCCTCATTGATGGAGATGTCAGAAGAGATCTCAGTGATCTTCGGAGACACTGCAATGATAAAAAGAGGGAAATGAAAATGCAACCGGTTCTGCTCCAACTCCAATCCCAAAATGTGGCTGAAGGAGGTTGAGTTTCCTTCCTCCCTCCACCTTGACAAGCTCTGCAGTAGCCCATCAGTCTCACTTGACTTGATGGGATCCCGCAGGGGAACGGGGGACAGAGAAGACAAAGGTTGAAGCAGGAAGAAGTTGTAGCCAGAAGGGATTCAGTCACTGTAGAGATGCTCAAGACAGCTCCTCCTTAGCACCTCTTTGTGTGTGAGATGGTACTTCTCCCACACCCAGTACTCATCCTGTCCTCTCAACCCTTTCCAGCAGAGCTGCATCCTACTGAGGAAACACTTTCCACCCCCCTCCAAACTCCATCAAGAGCACCCAAAACATGTCTGTGGCTTGCAGCTCTTTCTGCAGACTCTCTTGCAACCAGAAATGTACCAGGAGTTGCTGGCTATGAAGACAAGTCTACCGAGAAGCCTCTAATGTCCAGCACTACACAATGGAAAGGAAGTTCAAGTGGGATGAAAGCCATCCTGAGCCATCAAGAACACGCAGGAGCGGGTTAGATACAAGGGGTCCAGACCCAAACTGAGGATGCACACATAGGATGGGGGGTGATGAGAAGGGGAAGGGATGAGGAGCGAGCAGGGATGCGGCTGCCAAGGGACGGCTGGGGTTTCTACAGCTGCTGTTTGCAGCGTGCACATGCACAACATAATAAAGACCATCACTTCCCTTGGATTATTATTTTCCAGGCCGTTCTCTGGAGCCAAGCAGCATCAGCATCCCACTGCGGTGCTGTGCAGGAGACTCACAAATCACTTCCAAAGCATCCTGCTCCTTCCACCCTCCCTGGGTGAGCCCCAGCTGTCGACCTGCTCGAAGCTCCAGCCCAGACCATTGCAACACCCCTGTTCCCAACTTGGATCCCACTCCTGAGCACGCTTTTCCCTGCGTCTCTCTGTTTGCCACATCCTTCCCAGGGCTGTGCCAAGCTGGAATGACTGCAATGGCCTTGCATGCATTGCCTCTGCTGTGCAGGTAAGTAATTTATTGATCCGTAAAGCACTCCAAGACACTCTGGAAGGGATTATGTCATGCCAGTGCTGTGCAATAAAATAAAAAATGATGGATTTTTTGTGAACATGAGGGTGATTTAGGGTTTGTAGTTGGAAGTGTAGTTAAAGTACATTTTAAGTGGAAATCAAGGTGGGTAATGAATTATTCTCTGTTTTGAAGGGCTTTTGGGAGTTCATTTTTTTGCTGCTGTGGGCACAGTGGTTGATCTACTAATCATGCACTACGGATCAGATGCTCCCAGAACAGCAGGAGCTCTGGGGCAGGACACTGGAGGGCACAAAGATGACACCAAAAACATTAATATGCATCAGTGTCATTAAGCCCAGTGGAAGGGGACAGCCCACGTCTCCTGGGACCACGCACCTGTATAGAGCTGAGAGGTACTCTGTCAAGAGCCAGGTAGTCCATTGAGGAGATGCAATTAATTACAATGGTGTGATGATTGCCCTGCAAGGCTGGGATTGCTGGTCAGGAAAGCCACGTGCACTTGAAAAAGCCCAATCTTAGTCTGGACAACAAAAGTAGGCCTAGAAGGTATTACTGATGCCATTTCAGAGGCGGAAAGAGACAAGTGGAGGCACAGCGAATTGTCTGCCATCGCCTGGGAAGAAGAAATAGCTTCTAGCTGAACGTACTGACAGAACTAGAGCGATATCCATCATCATCAGTGTGATGCTCGCTAAATCACAGAGGAACCTTTCTGATGTTTTTAACTACTGAAGCCACATCATCCCATTTCAGCTTGTTTTGCAGAGCTCACAGAGGCTTCCAAAAGGAAATCAAGTCAGCCTTTGCGCCGTGACTCTGGTGCTGCATCCACAAGTCAGGAGACAAACATCTGCAATCAAATCAGGTGACCAGATTCTTAACCATAATCAAAACAGATTAAACTAAGATTTCCCTTAATGGGAGCATAATATCCTCCTCATCATCAATACAGAAGAAGATTTAAATGTTGCTCAGATGAGGGACAGGAGGAGAGGTGATTGCGGTGCTGCTCGGCTGGGCAATGGGAGACTTTGCAACTCCAAGTGCAAATGCAGCTCAAGCCAGATATACCCCAAGGATAAAGCCGATTACACTTGGAACATGCTTGGGAAAAGCCAATTTGTTGCAGCCCACCTGAGATGAGATGAAGAAGGCATGGTTGGGAAGTAAATCTAGAGTGACCACATCAGCAAAGCTTAAATGCAATGTGCAGTGGCAGGATTTACCATGGCAGTTATTGCATGCTAATTAAACGTTTGAATAATTAACCCCAGGGCTATGTAAAATGCCTTTCTGGAGACTCATCAGGTAGGGGGAAGGCTCTTCCCACACGAGGGAGGGAAGCCTTAATAAATAAGGGTTCACAAGTATCTATTTAATCTTATTTAATGGTCACTGGTGCTCCCGTTCTCCCTGCATTCAAACACTTCCACCATCATGTGGCATTTCTGCAGCAATGGGGCAGAGGAGGAATTTCCTCTGCTGAATGCAGGATGCAGATGGAGCTGTGCTCCTTTGGGAATGAATAAATAAATAAAGCTAAATAAATGCAGGCTTCCCAGGCGGGAACCCTCTCCTTGCGGGCAGGCCTTTTGTGCTCAGCATCTCTTTTGCTCACAAGTGATTAAACATGGCAGTGTTGGCCAAGCTGCTCCAGTGACACAGCACAGATTTCCCCAGGGGCAGGCTGGTGTTTGGTTGATCTGGCTCCTCTTTTCCTCCCCTATCCTTGCCACGATGATGGGAAAGGGCTCTGGACGGTTCTCAGTCCCTCCAGGACATGCTCCCAGTTTGCCCAGCTGTGGCTCCTGCTCACACACATGGAGTCCCCAGGCCAGAAAGCAGCTTACTTAAATATTTAACCAAACCATATGGCACATTACATGTTGGAGGGTGTTCAGTCAGGTGATAGATGTCTTTACGGAGCCAAGCATATGTGCTTGCCTACACAGATATATTCCCTGGCGCACAGACACCTTTCTGCCACTGGCACAGGCTATATCCCCGCTGCGCTTTCACCTCCAAATCCTCATCCCAGAGCCAGCACTGGTGCAAAATCTCATGCATCCCATGATGATGCAGTGGGGAGCACAGATCTTCATGTCCTAGGGATGCAGCAGGACACCTACACCACCTCCTCTGCCATGGTACCCACTGTGGGACCAGTGCCTTCCACAATTACTCCTCCAACTCATTACTGTTGGAAGGGACCTCTGAAGGTCCATCCAGTCCAGCCCCCTGCCAAGGCAGAGCCACCTAAAGCAGGTTACACAGGACCATGCCTATGGTGGGTTTGAATGTCTCCAGATTAGGAGACTCCACAACCCTCCTGGGCAGCCTGTGCCAGTGCTCTGCCACCCTCAATGTCAAGAAGTTCTTATTCATGTTGAGATGAAACTTGTGTCTCTCCACCAGAGACCGGGAAGGAGCCCTCAGATGAGCCTCACCAAGTTGGGGGTCTTCAAGAAGTAATGGCATATTTTTGCTTAACCACATCCTTTCTACCTGGTTTTTGGAGCCGAACTGGGAAGAGCTTGGCAATGCAAGAAATACACGTGTGAGCTTTACAGACCTGCAAGTCCCTTCTCACGCAGGAGCTGGATGGAGCACTGCAAAGGACTCAGCCCCAGCAGCAGCCTGCAAGCGAGCCCAGCAGCTCCTCACTTCCCCCTCATACATAACACATGTAAACCTCCATCCTCCAGCACGAGCAACATCTGCTCCAGATCAAAGGAAACAACAAAGAACAACTATAAATGTGTCTCGGAGAAAGAAAAAGAGGGAGAGTCAGACTTGCATTCTGCAGGCAATCTGTGATGTGCACTGCCAGCTTCCTCAACATCAGGCTGCTGCTGCTCCTGCTTCAGTAACAGCTTCTTACTGCTGTCACCTCCAGAATTCCCTGTGTTTTACAGCATGCTGCTACCACGGGTCCTACCCCTGGGGTTTGATGATGCTACAGGGAGTAGTACAAGGAGTTGGACTCACACTGCACTCCCCATCCACCTCCTCCAGGTTGTAACTAGAGCAGCTTGTCTCTCCTCTGGCAGCAGCCAGTGGGTCAGGAGAAGGTCCGGCACCCAGCTGCTGCAGTGCCAGGCATTGCGCCTTCTCCTTCCTCTGTGTTCCAATCCTTTCTGTCCTTTTTAAGGGCGGCAGAAAGCTAATTGAGAGCGCTGCGTCTCCAATTATCCTTCTGCCACATCAACGCTGTTCAGGAGCTGGGCAGGGGGGCAAGGAAGGGCAAACACAGCTTTAAAGCCTGCTTCACTTACACTGCTCCCTTTACGCTACAAGTGCTGATCCTGCCCTTCGGAGCTGCCTCTACCCTGGGTCTCCACAATGGCCTTCCCCACCAGCATTCCTGGTTTGGCTTGGCTTTGCCAAGAGACTGAGCCCCCTTTGTGCAAACCTGGCAGTGAAGAAAGCAAGCCTGGAAATGAAGAGGACATCCATAACCACCTTACTAAGCAATTAATAACTAACTAATGGCAATTGCTCGTTTGAAAGCAAGGTGTAATGAGATGTGTCATACGGCACCGGCATGTGCCTAAATGATTTCCCAAGCAGGAAACAGCTCCTGTTGCAGCAAAGCTCTCCCGAGCTTGGAGGACACCAAATTCTTTATGCCCATGTCTGCAGCCGGTTATACAGCACGACAGCATGATCATTCAGAGAAGGAGATGGGAAACAAGACGTTTCCAATCATTCATTAGGAAAGGATTTGGGAACATGGCTATAATTCACCACAGAAGCAGCAGGGTTGCTGCAGACAAACTTTATAGCTAAGTGCCAAAAAGAAGCCCAATCTGATTCCACTTACGACAGCATAAATCAGCAAGACTCGTACTGCAGTCAACAAAGGATATGCCAGAAAAGATATGGCATGGAAGGAGAGTCAGGTCTCCATCAGAAGGACCTTTCCTGACTTTTGGATGAGTCCAGGTCACCAACCTGGATCTAGTGTGTCCCACCCTAAGGATCCAGGGTAATTTGATCCCTGCTTTCAAGGCTCTGAAGGGATCCACAACATTTCTCCTACCACAAAAAGGAAGAAACACCCAACACAGACCTTTGGGGGATCAAACAAGGCTTAGCTTAGCATCACTGTTAACAGCAGCCTCACAGAGCAGGCAGAATTCCTCACTCAGGGAGACCTGAGTTCTGCTTTCACATTATGATTCCCAAAGGAAGCTGTGGGACTCTTCTCCCTTCTCTAAAATGAGTCTAATGATGATGAATGAAAACGAAGTTAAAAGAAAGCTGTACAAGGAAGGTTTGTGCATCGCTACCCGTGAAGATAAGCAGCCAAACATGGCCTGTTTGGTGGTGCAGCTCCCTGTGTAGACAGATCTCATTTTCAGCTCCACATACATGGAGCAAGGATCTTATTTCCAGCTTTTGCACCCCAAGCCACCTGGGATCCCCCTGGGAAGCCAAGCAACGCCTCCTGCAAGCCAGAAAATTGAAGGATCTCAAAGCCTTAAAAGACCTGCATCATCTTCCCAGCATTATTGACACCTCTCCTCAGGGCATGACAGCCTCTCACACAGTGACCATCAAACTGACAGCAACCATCTCACCCTGCTCAGGGACACTGTGCCCCCAGCTCCATCCCTCTCATCCCACCAGACATTGAATGGAGGCTCCCAGACCCGCTGGGAAAAGCGGGGATGAGGCAGAGCGTGTCGAGGCCACCCGAGGAAGTTGGAAGGCTCCTTATGGTTAATACAGAGCTTGTCAAAGCCATCACCTAGAAATGCTGAATGTCTTTATTAGATTCCTTTATCTCCCCCCGAGATCGGAGGGACACGATGAGATGATTCTCAGTGGAGATGTCATCATCCAGAAACTAATTAAAGGCTGAGCGGGAAGCTGGGCCCCGCGCGCTCGGGAGAACAAAACGCATTAGCAACCTGAGTCGAGAGGAATATTACAAGTGAACTTCAGAGCAGAAAGGGCGAGCTAAGGATGTGACAATACCTCTCCTTTCCCTCCTGCTCATCCTCACACTCCCTCATCCTCGATAGCAGAAGCAAGCTGCCCGGGGTCAAGGCCAGGTTGAACAGGGCCTTGGGCAACATGGGATAGAGTGAGGCATCCCTATCCATGGCAGGGGGTTAGAAGTGGATGAGCTTAAGGTCCTTTCCAACCCAAACCATTCTATGATTCTATGCCTGCACTGCTCCCTGCCTCACCATAGTAGTCCTTGTCAAAACACCTAGTCTCTTTAGGTCCCATCTCTATCAATGCAATAACAAGTATTTCTCTTCCTTGCAGGCTTATTAAAGATAACAGCATCTAAGATCCTGATCAAGTGCATGAGGTCAGATAACGCTTGGTCATTTACAAACCAGAAGTGCTCAAGGCCAGGTTGGACGGGTCTTGGAGCAAGCTGCTCTAGTGGAAGGTGTCCCTGCCTGTGGCAGGGGGTTGGAATTGGTTGAGCTTTAAGGTCCCTTCCAACCCAAATCATTCTATGGTTCTATGATATGGTGGGGGTCTCCCCTGCCCCATCTCTCTGTCCACAAGGACTGGGCAGCACACCGAGGGCTGAGCTACTTTGCTCATCAAAAGGAGCCAGGCGGGAACAAAAGAAGCTCAAACCTCCTTTCCAAAGATAAATCAGATGCTCTAATGCAGCCTGCATCTCCAATGAATGTAGGGCAGGTGCCTCTGAAGTGAAGTATTAGTTAAAATGATGCTCTTTAAATTACATTTTGGCTATTTCAGGCAGACAGGTTGTGTGTGGGTTGGGTTGGGGTGTTTTTTTTAAGATCTATCTAGAGGCTTAAAAAGACACAGAGAGAAATAAATCTCCCTTCCATTAAAAACACACTCTGCTCTTGCATATTTGTTCTTATTGCCGCGCTCTCTCCCCCGACTAGAGCACAAAGTGTTTATGATTACACTTTCCACACTGACACTCATCTAATTCGAGGAGCCCGCGCCCAGGCAAGGAGGATGAGGTTTTTACTTCAAAACCCATTGAGCTCCGTGGCATTAATGTGGAACCAAGTGAAAGCCCCAAGTTTTGATTAACTTGAAGCCTATTTCTCTCTTCTGGGTCTACTTGTGTCCTTCTGGCTCTGTTTATCAATCTCTCCTCCATTCCCAAGCTTCCCCATGACGTCTTTGACAGCCTCAGACCCCACTGCACGTGGGTGCTGTACCGATAGGACAGGGGATGATGGATTTAAACTTAAACAGGGGAAGTACAGATTGGATATAAGGCAGAAGCTCTTCCCTGTGAGGGTGCTGAGGCGCTGGCACAGGGTGCCCAGAGAAGCGGTGGCTGCCCCATGCCTGGCAGTGTTCAAGGCCAGGTTGGACACAGGGGCTTGAAGCAACCTGCTCTAGTGGAAGGTGTCCCTGCCCATGGCAGGGGTTTGGAACTGGATGAGCTTAAAGGTCCTTCCAACCCGAACCATTCCACAATTCTAAAAACAAAGCCTTTGCCCCATGTACACATGAAAAAGGCTGCATCCTCAGCCTGGAAATCATTATTTGCAAACTACCTTTAGGCATCAAGTTTAGGAGGGGACAAAATGGGGAGGAAGAGGTGGATGTGGAAAGAGATGTGCAGGAGGCAGGGGCTGATGTGAACAATCTCTAACACAAGTGCTGTTGTAACCCTACAGCCCCTTTCCTTCTGGCCTTCCTGAGCCCTTAGAATGAAGCTTAACCCTGGCCTGCGTCTCCTGGTGCTCCAGCCAGAGCCTTTACTTCTTCTTGGGCTTCATCCTCTGCTTGCCTTTGACTCCAGTGAAAAATGAATGGATTAGACAGGGAGCACAGCCCTGTTATTCTCCAATTAGGTGATCCGGAGGCTGCTACTTAGGACCAGACTCTTTCTTCCTCTGCTCATAAAGTGGGAGGTCAGCAAGTCTCAGCAGTTCAGAATGAATTGCAGGTGAGGTGATTTATGCCCCCAGATGCTGCCGCTCTTCCCGTCCCCATGGGAATGTATCTCTTCACACAAGACTTATGAGCCCATCCATTGCTGCAGCAGAGGCAGCTCTGCCTTCCCAAAGATGCTCTGGTCCAGTCCTTCCTCCTCTCAGTCTTTTTACACAGCCCTGCCCTTGCAGACTCATCTCCTTGGGCTCCAAGAGCCTCCCATGGAGTACTCATCCTGCACCTTGTGGCATCCACCCTGTACTAACACCCCAACTGCTTCAAAGCCAGGGGATCGACCCAAGGCTTGAACAAAGCTGCCAGAAACAAGCAGGAAAGCAAATACCAACAATCCAGAGGCTGTGCAGTCATAGAATCATAGAATCAACTGAGTTGGAAAAGACCTTAAGATCAGCAAGTCCAACTTTTACCCCAGTGTTATGCAGTGTAGGCGTCAATAACCCCATCATCAAATCACTCTGGTGAGATAAGGGAGCATCATTATCCCCACTTCATGGCTGGAGAGCTGAGACACGAAGATTAAATGGCCCAAAAGCACCCATTTGCTTTTCAGCACTTGCTTTCCAGGCTCTGTGGAGCTCCAGAAGCCATGGAAAAGGCACCAGGAGAGCTGCCAGGATAGGTATATTCAATGGTCCACATGAGACCATTGCAGTTACAAGTTAAGTTATCGGGCTGTGGAGAGCAGAGTAGGATACCCAGGTACACAGAGAGGCAATTCCCATTTCAGTACCCTATTTCAACCCAAATAGGCAGAGTTAAAAGCAAAGAAACAGAATAAGGGACATGGACATGCCAGGAGAACAGGGGTTCTTCTCCTTCTCCATTAGGACTGCTCCTTCATTTCCCATTTCTCTTAAATAAAGCTCTCTTCTTGGCCACCCTCATGCTTTTGGGAACACCAGAAAAGCCCCGGGGACTTATCCCCCTCCAGAGCATCCTTTAACATCTCTGCTTGTCTTCCTAAAACCCAGCCTCATTGCCAGCGCCGTCTATTCCCCATGTGGTCCTGCTTTCCACAGCAGGCCTGTTTTTACCCTTTCCTTCTATGCCTCCTCCTCTTGGCATTTCATCATTTTTGGAGGCTCTTCATGCCCAGTTTCCTTTCTTTCCTCCTTCTCTTTCATTTTTCAACCCTGTGGTTCCCCCGCTTCCAAATCCTGACGGTTTTTAACTCAGCTCGAGCCTCTTAATTAAGTTACTTTCCATTATTTTTTATCTAGTCCATTTGTCTCCATTCCCCGCACCCTCCCTCATTCTCCCTTTCCTCCCCAAGGCAGGCAGGGGCTGAAATCTTCCATTTCCATTTGGCTAACAATCACTTTGAATTTTTAACTGCTATTAAATTGGATCACACCGGTCACTGGACTGGAGTTGTCGAGCTGTGATATTTACTGGTGCCAGTCAAAGGGAAATGAAATTGTGGCTGCACAAAGCAGGAGGAGATGGGGAAGCACAGATTTATTCTGCCCGCGGTACTTGCAAGCAGGCACAATCCCTTTGGATTTCTGAGCGAGTTCAAAGGAAAACCCTTAACGCTCAACCATGAATGCATTGTAATGTCTTTAATAAATCAATTATTTGTTGGCAGGGAAGTGTCACTGCATCTCCAAGCCTTGTAATCACCTTCCTTGCTGAGTTTTAAGTGCTGAAAACCCAGTGAGGAAGACGGAGAGGCAGAAGCACAATGCAAATACTCCCGCTTCGTCTTGCCACGGAGATGCAAAACCACAGCAGTCCAGTGACCCCCAGCACCAGAATGAGGAAATGATGGTGTCGGCACTAAAGGAGTTGAGCCTCGCTCTTACAGGTCACTTGCAAAGCAGCATTTTCCTACAGCCCCCCCCAAACAACCCATAGGTCTGAGCTTCGTGCTCCTGCCTTCGGAAGGATGCCGGTATTTTGGTTCTGCTAAAAGAGGCTTTTTCCCACTCGAAAATGTGCTAAAAAGAAAGAGGATTTCATTACAAAGCAGCCCTGGCCAAATCCAGCCCCTCCTCCTCCTCCTCTCTCTCTGCTGACAATATCCTCCCTTCCACAACAACAATCATCTGAGCACAAACAGACAACGAAGCTTTTCAGAAAGTAATGAACTCCGGTCGGAGCCAAGGCAGGAAGGGTTTAATGTTCAGCTCAGAAAGCTTGGCGAGGCCATCAATTATATAGCCCTGCTGCTGAAGGAGCAAGGGAAAATAAAATAGCATTTCAGGCAGGCTCTGCCAAAAAAAGGGAAGATAGCGAAGGAAAACACTGCGTGAAAGATTGGATTCCATGAGCAAAGTGTTTGCGAAAGAGGAGGAGGATCAAAGGCTGCAGCTGAGAGGAGGAGGGATTACAAAGAGGGCAAAGCACAAAGAAGACAGCTCTGTTGACCCTTTGTCTCAAGGCTGGTCCAGGCAAGGACAGCCCTGGGTAGGGTTTGGTGATGGGGAGGGGTTGGCAGTGAAGGAGGTGCAATGAGACCGGTCGTGTAGGACAGCAAAACAGCACAGGGGCTGCAGCCTTCACTGCCTCAACACAGTCTTACACTAGATGCTACCAAGGGACAGGAGAGCTGAAATGTTCTGGGCATCCCCATGTGAGGGGACCAGTAACCCAGACAGGCAAAATGAATGTATGGGTCCACCTAGAGCAAGAACACCTCCTCACCCTCCCGTCTGCACCCAGTGGGGCTCTTCCAGGTTTCCAACCTTGGTCTAAGGAACAAAGCCACCTTATTCCTGAGGAACAGGGCAGAGGGGACTCATTGCTATTTAACACCACCAGTTTCTCAGACCCCAAGCCAAAGACCCCCAAAATCCAAACCAGGAATATTCCAAGGCCACATTCACACGCTGTTTCCAAAGCTCCTTGCCTTTTTGTTCTCCACTTCCAATTTCTCTTCCCCTTTCTCCTTTTCTACATCTCTTTCTTTTCCATTGCAGCACCAGAACAGAAAGGAAAAGGAGCCCACAACTCTCTCGATGTTTTAACACAACTCCTCTGTTCCAAACTTCAACCTCTCCTTTAAAACCCAAGCAAAAAGAGTGTGGAAAACACCACGTTTACCTCCTGATTCCCCCCTTCACTCTCCCCTGAGGCTCAGTGACCCCTTTCAGCCTGTCCGTAAGCTCGTGGATATCTGGTGGAGGTATTCTAGCACTATGGGACATGGTAGGGTCAGGCTGGCTCTTCGGCAGCTGTTCCCTTGGCCTCTCCTTTATCTCCAGCATTGTATTCACATCTGCTTCACCCTCTGCCTCTTTCCCTGCCGCTGGGAGCCTGGTTTTAAATCACTGCTCAGCACCAGGCACAGGTTCCATGCCCTGTTTGGATGGGGATCCAAAAGCCGTTTGCAAGCCTCCCTCTGCCTTTTTTCCCCTCTCTTTTTCCTTACTTTTTGTTATCCTCCTCACCCTGCCAGCACTGCCACACTGCTTCCCCCTCCTCCCTTTTGGCTGTGGAGTTATCTTGGCTCTGGAAACATGTTCAGGCACCTGGTTGCTGGCAGGAAGGGCTTTGGCAGCGGCTGGATGCGTGCAGCTCGCTGATAGGGAAGGGGAGGCGAGTGGGGCGCAGCCGGTGTGGGTCGCTGTGACCCACCTTGGCTCTCGGGGACATGATGGTGGTCACTTGCACCGCTCCTGCCTGGCTGGTGGCCTTCCTCAAGCCTGGCATCCCTCTGGCTTTGCCTGGAGCTTTGGCAGAGGCCAACGTCGGCTTTCGCTGGGGATTTGCAGGGTGGAAAAGCGCAGCTTTGTACAGCAGCGCCCAGGAGCTGTGTTTGGAGGGATGCGTTTAGGACAAGGCACTGCCATCTGCGGCTTCCTTCCCTTGGCAGACAGCACGGCTCCTCAGCATGGCAATTTTGGCAAAGCAAAGCAGCAAAAAGCCTCGGGAGCAAACTGAGTGGGGCATGTGGAAGGATGCCTCACTGCCACTCTGCCCATGCAGCGGCTCCAGCTTAAATTCTCCTTTCAGATTGCAATCTGTCCATGCTATCACAAACCAGAGAGGCCTACAGCCCTGAAACATCCCTGAAAAGCTTAAACTCTTCTCACCCATGGTCTACACAGGATTTCAAGCCAAGATCCCCACGGATGCCACCAAACAGACCAAACTCCCTTGGGAAGAGCCACCTGCTCCTGCTCTTTGACTCCCAAAGTCTCTGCAACAGGCTTCTGGGCTTGCCTGCAGTGGGACTGGCAAGAAAAATCAGCTCTAAAGGCCAAAAAGAGGAGCCAGATTAAAGTATCAAATCTGAATTTATGCTCACGACTTAAGGTTTAATAATGCAACAGAAAATCAATATTTAATAAAGCAAATGATGGGGGAAAACACTGAATGGGAGATGAGCCGCTGCTCGTGTTTTCAAACAAGTGACTCTCGGAGGAGCTGGTTTGGCAGGATGGATGCAGGACCAGATTGCCATGAAGAGCTGGCAGGAAGGATGCCCCAGGTCCCACCAATTCCAGCTCCAGTGTCAAGGGGGCTCACGGGTCTTCTATTAAAGGACAAACAAGGAATTACTGTGGTGGTCAGAGTCCAAATACCCATGGAGAGAGATCAAATGCTGATGCACAAGGGAAGCCAAGCAGCTGCCTCACTGAACAGGTCCAAATTTGAGCTAGGGCTGGTGCAACACAAAGAACTCACCCAAATTTGGGTTTCAAATGCATCAAGCTGTCAAGGGATGGAGATCCCCTGAGAAGTTGGAAGGGAGCACAGGAGCTCAAATAGAGGACAAGCCCCTGCCTGTTCAAGCAGGGTGCTGCTAATTCAGGGGTGCAAGTGGCATGGTGAGTGCGCATCCCTGGAATGCTGGGCCTCGGCAGGATGAGGGATGCGCCTGGGATGCTGGATGCAGATTTGTGGCAGCTCTGACTCCCTCCCCTGGAGGATGGAGAAAACTGCAGCGAGCACGTGCACGGCACAAAGATGTCAGGAATGAATCGTACCTTAAAGCTCATCCAGTTCCAACCCCCGGCCATGGGCAGGGACACCTTCCACTAGAGCAGGTCGCTTCAAGCCCCGTGCAACCTGGCCTTGAGCACTACCAGGGATGGGGCAGCCACAGCTTCTCTGTACCCTGTGCCAGCGCCGCAGCACCCTCACAGGGAAGAGCTTCTTCCTTATATCTAACCTGAACTTCCCCTGTTTCAGTTTGAATCCATCACCCCTTGTCCTACCACTACAGCCCCCGATGAAGAGTCCCTCCCCAGCATCCAGACGTTGCTTGATACACATCTCACCTTACCACTTGCAAGCCTGGGGCTGCTTGAAAGCTGATGCTGAGATGCAGTGTCCCTGCAACCAGCACTGCAGTAATAAATGCCTTTTGCAGCAGTAATCCTCACTTTGCCTACCCCATCACCTCTGCTATGATTTTCCAGCCCTAAACACAAGCTGGGAAGTGGGGACTTTTCCCTATGCCCACCCAAGCAACAGTGGGATGCACAAAGCTTGGGATGCACCAAGACCCCTCTCACAAAGTTTGGGGGCTCTGGATAAATCCTATCCTCAAAGGAGACCCTCACTTGCACTGGTATTGGTGCTCAGCTCTCTTCAGGGCAGCAAAATCAGCTCTCGTGCCCTTGGATGAAATCCCTCTTCTTTCATGCTGGGTTCCCAGCCTGGCCCTGCAGCACTGCAATAATTTGTAGCTTGTGCTGGGATCCTTCACGATGAAAGATGACATATAAATATAAAATGTTATCACTCCATAACAGCCACATGCTATAAAACGCCGGGCAGAAGGATCTGGAACTAGATGGAGGCAGTGCTTTCAATCCTTCCCTGCAGAGTACTGCTGCTAAAGCAACAGACCTGCTCCAAAACGCTCCGGCAATGGCAGAAGGAGGAATAACCCCCTAAAAACATCACAATTGTGGAATTGGATGGATAAAGCGACCTGCCACTCACATGACCTTCCTGTGCTGACAGCCCTGGGGTAAGGGTAGCACTAACACACCAATGCCACCTCCTCCCATCCCCTAAAGGGACTTTGGGATGCTCCGTGTTACTGTAGTAACAACGTGCCGGTACTAATGTTACACTACAACGAGTTGACTCTGCTCCCGCGACAGTGATAACGATGCTGTTACTGTAGTAACATTCCATTGGTGAGGTCTCACCGTTCTCCCCTTAATTTTATTGTCATCAGATTAAATTGCAATAATGTTATTGAGCCGCCATTAGGGTTGCCATGGTGACAATACCATTAAGGTACCGTTATCGCATCACAGTGGTCCAACCGTTCCACCACAAATGTTTTAATGTAGTAAAACAAAAGAGATGACTGCAGTAACATTAAACTGCAGTGACCTCAATATCCCCCCGCATCCAACATGCCTAACAACTCTGGAAACCAGATGTGGTAATGGGGAGATCATACAATCACAGGCTGGTTTGGGTTGGAAGGGCCCTTAAGAGAGAGAGCTCATCTCAATCTCCCCTCTGGCACGTTAAAGCCATTCCCCTTGTCCTGTCCCTACATCCCTTGTAAAAATTCCCACCATGCACCTCAGAGGCGCAGTGCAAAGTTCCACCAAACAGGGGATGAACACAAGACCCACAGGCAACTTGAGTCTGGCCAACAACTGGCCTCCCACTTTCACCCTCTCTGCAGAAGAGAGATTAGTGCAGTCACCACTGAATGGCTGCGGGTGATGCAGTGACCTCTCCCTGAAAGCCTTCAGAGAGGATGGGTCAACAGGGCTAAAGGGAGCTCATGCTTTCAGAAAGGCTCTTGTTCTCTACAAGAGGAGTGATCAGAAGATGACTTCCATGGCTCTCAGCACCTCTGAGGGACTAGCAAAGAGAGTTACATGCCCTGCCACAATAGCGCAAGCAGCTGGAGCTGAGAAGGATGGAAATAAAGGAGCCATAGGGGTACCAGAGGTGGAAATGACCCCAGTGGGCACCATTATGCTGTCCCAGTACAAAGACCTCACAATACACTGGGTGACAGCATCAGCACTTCACTGGGGGAGAGAAACAGAAATTGGCCACAGCCTTGGTGTACACAAGAAAGGAAACCACAAAGGAAATGAAGCGGTCTGTGCATCCTATGAATCACCGGTTCTTCTTTCCCCTTCCTCCATTCTCCTGCCAATTATTTCTCCTTGGAAATAGGCTACATCCTCCCCTTGGTCTGGGGTGACAGGCAAGCATGGAGGATGCCCTCCCTTCCCAACCAACCTAACCTCATCACGGAATGATTTGGGTTGTAAAGGACCTTAAGCTCATGCAGTTCCAAACCCCTGCCATGGGCAGGGATATCTTCCCCTAGAGCAGGTTGCTCCAAGCCCTGTCCAACCTGGCCTTGAACACTGCCAGGGATGGGGCATTTACCACTTCTTTGGACAACCTGCATAGTGCCTCACCACCCTACTGCTTTTCTTTCTATTGAGGACAGTATCAACACACTCGAGCACTGTTCACCTCTCCATCCCTCCCCTTGCACCACTGGGGCTCCCTTCTACGCTCCAGGAAGGAGGACACTGCAGCACAAGTGGGCCACGTTCCCTGCGGGATGCAGTGTGCTGGCTCCCTCCATCAGCAGCACGGAACTGGGGCAGCCCAAAGTGCTCCAGTCCAGGCTCTGGAGTCCCTGGTTTCCCTCCCTTCCCACCCCACCATATAATTGCTAATTAATAATAACGTTTAGCTCTCGGATAGCACATTCCATCTTCAAAGACCTCTGTCGACATTAATGAATTAATCCTCATCAACCCCCCTGTGAAGGAGGTGACAATTATTATCTCTGCCTCACAGATGTTAAATTGATTTGCAAAGAGGTCAAGTGGCTTGGGGGGAATGGGGGGGAGCCTCCAGAAGGCCACATGGAGAAGAATATCAGTGGGTTAAACTCACAGACTGGGCTGATGGAGAAGATGAAGCTGGTAATCTTAGGGGGGAGATGGAGAGATATGGGGGCAGCAACGGATGTGGGGCCTGCAGAGATGCTTCTTATGGGAACAGCAAAGCAGGGATACAAAGACAACTAGGACAGAGCGGGAGAGAGCGTGGGAGACCTTCAGTCCTCCACGACAGTTCTGCTACAAAAGGAAAAGATGCTTTGATGGACGGATGGCGATTAGCAACAAAGGGAGACGGGAAGGAACGCATCAGTCACTGGAGCCGAGAGCGCGGGCGAAGCGAGGGAGGATTTCCATTTCGTGCTTCTGGTTTCCTCCCCTCCACCCATTTGGGGAGGCTCTCCCAGCTCTTCTCATGCTTTTTAGAAGTCATTATCTAAACCTGCTTTTGCTTCTAGAAAGAAAAGCTGCTCGCAAGGGCAAAAAGGTGCGGATGCACCTGAAAAACCCATGCCAGAAGCTGTAGTTTCTGCTGGGATTCATCCTATGCAGCATGTGACCAACTTCTAAACTGAGTTACCAAAGAGCACTGTGCGAATCCCACTGCACCTTCTCACCCCATTGTGGCTTTGGCAGTGCAAGGGGCAGGCTCAGCCCTGTGCGTGATCCCCCAGCTCCATTAGTGATGCCCAAGCTCTGGGGTGGAGCATGGTTAGGAAAGTTCTAAGCATCTCCAGTAAGAACCAGGCACAAGCAATGCATCCCAATCCAGTCTGTTTTCCCTGCAAGCCACCTTGAGGCCTTTGGACCAGAGTGATGGTGACTGCAGGGACTGATCCTTCCTCCCAGCCTCCCTCCGCTCTGCAGGGCAGGCAATTCCCATGCACCCCAACGCAAGGCAGGATAGAGCCATCAAAAAGTTCTCCTCATTCTCCCCCGAGTGAAAGGGGCTTATGGCATCAAAGGAAAATTAATTGGGCAGAGTTTGGGGCTTGAAACAAAGCTCCATGGTGGCTTTATCTCACCAGCACACACCTTGGCAGTGATGCTCCCGGGGTGGCTTTGTCATGGAGTGAGGTGCCACCAGCACTGGAGTGTCACCCCACCACCTTCACCCACAGCCCCCTGACTTCAGCAGCAGGTAATGAACTCCTTAATAAAGGCAGGGATTTGCAGCTTAACCCTGGGCCTGTGAAAGAGTGGGAAACCTCATTTACCCCCAACAAAAGGGGAGGGGTGATTAGTTGCTCCAGTGACAACAGCAAGAGCCAGATAGGGTGAGGGGAGCTGATAAAGCAGCAGAAAGCGCTAATACCCCTCAGTTGCCTTGCCTTTTCTTTCCCCTCCTTCTTTCTTTCTTTGGAAGCACTAAAATTCCACCATTTTCTATCATGCAAATTTGTATGCCTAAGTGAGATTAAACTCTGGCAGCACTGTGCCTCCTTCCCCAAGTCCATTTCCCGTGCAGAGATAAGGCCAACTTCCCTTAATGCATCTTACAAGGCAGTGGGAGTTTTGAAGGCGCGTGCTGGAGACGGCTTATTATCAATACAAATAAGAGCTTTCCAGATACTGTCCTTCTCCTCCTCCCTCCCCTCTCTCTTTTAAACCCAGGAACCCAGAGAAGAGCTTCAATAGCTGAAGTGTCATGCAAGGAGCAAGGAGAAGGGGGAGGCTGCACCTGAGATGCTGCTGCAGAGGCAAGAAGCAGGACCAGGAACAGGATGCAAGAGAGGACAGGAAGGGAAAGCAACACTTCTCAGCCATCAGTGGGGCCTGAGTGTTCTTTCTCACTCTGGGTTTCTGCCTCCCTCTAAGTTCAAAGCTTGCCTGTGGTGAATGGGGCTTCCCTGGGTTTTGTCCCTTTGGGATTTTCACCCCCAAACCCCTCACTCTTCCCAGGGTCCAAGGCAAACACGGGCAGTGCTGCTTCCCTGTGCTTTGTCTGGCCTTATGGCAACTCCTCCTAAGAAGAAATGAGTGCTGAGCAAGCAGGACAGGCAGAGACCACCTTCCAGACACACAGACACCCATGGAGCTGCTCATTGTAGTCTGAGAACTCCAGGTGCTAAGAACCTCCTTGCACCTTTTGCAGCTCTGTTGTTGGCTCGCATCAACTTGGCTTTACCAACACTGAGCCTGACCCCATTTAAAGCAGTCCCAAAAATAGCGAGTCTGAACTTTGATGCATTCAATGCCAAGAGACTGTTGTCTTGCTCCTGGGGCTCATTTGTCCCCTATTGGCACAGAAGCAGCAGGAAGGAGAGATGCACCAATGTGCTATTCCTGGAAGCAGTCACCTTTTGCCTTTTGTAGAGGATTTCAAGACTGACAAGCGTTTCTGAAAGCCTGACCGACAAGGAAAGGTGGGAGAAATGGGGCTTGGATCCTTTCAGAGAGAAGGTGGCAACACGATAACAACCTTCCCAAAAGCTAAAGGTTGTTACAAAGAGGACGCTGATCAATTGTTCTCCACATCCTCTGGGGATAGGCTGAGAAAAACTCCACTTGCAACAAAGAAGGTTCAAGTGGGATATTAGCTATACATTTTCTAATTATAAAGGTAGTGAAGCAATAGAATAGATCATCAAGGGAGGCTGAAGAACCTGCTTTGTTAAAGAGTTTCAAGAATAGCTTTCACATGTGTTTGCCAGCGATGGCTCAGCCTTGTTGCAGAGGGATGGGCTAAATTAGCTCTTGAGGTGCCTTCTACCCACCTATTTTGGGCTCTCAGCCATCAATACAGTCAACCTAGAAATAAATGTGTGGCACTCCCCTTGCTGCAGCGTGGACATCTGGAGTTCCTGGTGGTTTCTAGCTCATTCCCTCCCTCCACTTTGGGGCATCATCCCCAACCCTCACACCCTAAAGGAAGCTCCTTTTCTCACCCCTATCCCTCTTCTGGTTTTTGCTCTTTCCCCCTAAAGCACCCCTTCCTCCAGCAGCCCTTGGTAGACATGAACCCCAGCTTCTAAATCCCTCCATCCATGCCTGTTTCTAAGTGGTATTCCTTAAACTTTAGGAGAAGGAGGGATGCACAGAATGGGATGAGGGCTCCTGGAACCCTGGCTGATATGCACCCATCACACCTGCTTAGGAGAGCATCAGGCTGCTGAAACCCTGGTTGAAAGGGGAAGAACTCCTTGTTTGGAGAGCACAGCCTGCCCCAGGGCACGATTTAATTGCATCCTGAGAGGCTGGAGGGCTTCGGTGTGCCCCCAGGCTCTTTCCTGGTGCAGCAAGGGGAAAGTCAGTGCAGGGTTATATCACATTGCATATTCATTGGGTTTGTTTTCCAAGAGAGAAGAGTTAATCCTGGTGCCCCAGCCAAATATTTATCGAGGTCTTTAAGCCTTCCCTTTACTTAGACATGATATTCACCTTCATGTCCTGCTCTGCCACCTTCCACCCAAGAACGGGCTGGTTAAGCCAAGCTTTTGGAATTAGGAGGCCAGCATTTCTGTAAGGATGTACAGCATGGGCGTAGTACTGAGCCCATCACTGAATCTACTGAAGTGCACTACTGCAAGGAGTTAAGAAAACGACCTTTTCCCCCGGTACCCAAACATCTCTTCCTAATGATACAGCAAGACACAGGAGGGATGGGCCTGGATGTCTGGTGATATGGGAAATTTAGGAAACAGGGATCAGAACAGATCAGATAGGAATTGTCCTGCATCACCCCAGCATCTGATAGCAACTTCAGAACTTGTGGGTGATCGACTTTGGCTTAAGAATCTCAGGTAGGTAATAACAGATTGCAAGATAAAGAGCAAGGAACTGGGCTGGTGATGCATCCTCTTCCCTCCACGGTTAATGGAGATGGAGAAAGTCTGGCTCTGTTTAGTTTGCTTGATTGCTCCGAGAGGAAAGAGAAAACAGAAAGGGGGAGGAAGGGGGGGGGGGAATGAAGGCCCTGGGTTTGGGTTTTCCCCCCGCTTCTATTCATTAGGCTGCCAATAATGCTTGGGCCTGGCGTATCGACGGTGGTTGAGCTCAACCTGACTCTGCGTACAAGACCAATGGCTTTTTAACCCAGCTTGTTTCCAAATCAATACAGCCATCAGCATTTGAAAATTAGCCCCAGACGAGATTCCAATACTCAAGCTGGTGTCTCATGCTAAGAGTGCTCCTGCTCAGGGCACAGAGGAAGGAGGAAGGAAAAAGGGCTTGCTAGCAAGGGATTAGAAACTTGCCATTAATCTTCCCCAAGGCAGCACATTGCAGCCTGTATGTCCCACCACGTGGGCTCCTCCTTTCCCAGTGTCCTGCAGCACAGACACGGGATGGATGCGGCATGAACAGTCATTTACTTGATCATCATGCGTGACCACGCATGTAGGTCCCCTCTTAAGAGCCCATGCTGCTTGTATGCTTGCCAAAGAGTATATACATGTATTGTGCACCCTCATCGATGAGCACTCATGGACCAGCACCAGCAGGAGGCTGCAAGAGCTCTGCCACCCCATGCCAACCTTCCTCCTCCTTCTCCTCCCCCTCAGAAGTACAATTTCAACACACAAACACATATTGTTGCTAGGCTTAAACACACCCCCACAGAGTACACAAATCTGCCAGCTCGCTCTATTCCCTCAACACAAGTTTTACTTCAAGCGTTGCCTCCAGCATGGAAAACAAACACAACCCAACATCAAATCACAACACCCAGCATCATGGGTTTGTCAGTGACTACTTCAGGAGGTAAAGCTGTATCAGCCTTCCATGACTACTCCAGGAAAACTGGCTAAACGCATCACCCAGCTTCACTGGGGCTCTCCAAGCCTCTGCATTTGCACCAAGCTGTCTTAAAAGCCAAAAGTAGGAGCAATGGGAAGAGAAGACACCAGGTCAAAGAGGAAGAACAGGCATCAAAGCAAGCCCAACCCCTTTATGAGCTCCTTTACTCTTACCTTGCACAATGAGATGGACGCGCGATGTCTTGGGGTGATTGTCTGTCTGCACAGAGCAGGTGTAGGGGCCTTCATCGTAGACATCCACATCTTGGATCTGGATGCTGTACTGGGTTTTGGTGTTGGCCAAGAGCACCACCCGAGGGTCCAAGCACCACTTGTCATTACCAGCATAGAGGATGCTGCTGCGGTTCAGCCAGGCCACTCGGGTGACTCGGTTGTCCACGGAGCACCTGGGGAGAACAAAGAGGTGAGCTTCTGTCCTCCCTTCCCCAGCCCCTCCTGGTCCTTTGGGTACTATATTTAGCTTTGCTGCCAGCACCAGTTTCAGACACCGAGTGCTTTCAGAGTCCAAAGAGGACAATGTCAGCACTTCACCTGCTCAGAGCACCAATATCCATCTAAACTGGTGGCTCCAGAGATTTGCCCAAGAGCTTCACAATGATTTCAGACAGAAAGAGGTCAGAGCCACTCAGTACCAGCCACCAACAGACTCCTCTGCTCCCATTTGTTCCTTTGCAAACTTAGAGATGAGCTAAAACCTCCATCCTGAGCCCAAACCATGCTTCTGGGGGGATGAAGCATGGCTCCTCCTGCCCAAACGCATCACTTGTCATTCTTTCAGACCCCCAATATCCCTGTGTCAGGCTAAAAATGTGAAGTGGAGCCAGGAAAGCAGCTCGGGCTGCTTCACAAAGGAGCAAGGAAAATTTATCAGAGGAGAAAGCCAGCTCTATCACATCTCTAAAGAGGAAGCTTTTGCTTCCTACCACTTCTCCCCTACCCATCACCTGCATCATTGCATCTCCCTCACTTACTGCACCTTACTCCAGCTAAGCATTTCCTTTACCAAGTGATGCTTTGGAGGTGGAAATCTCTATCGAGCTTTATTAAACAACTGAGTCTACACCACGGTGCAGACCGAGACGATTCTTTGCTCCTGAAGGAGACTATTAATGCCCACATTAGCAGAGACCACTCTTGTTTCTCTTGAAGGTCTCCACCAGCCTGCAACCCTCCATCCTCACGCCCCCAAGCAAGGTTTGAATCCTCTATGACCACAAATCATCTCCAGCTGAGTGAGGAGCAGAAGCTGTGCAGCCTGTCTGCTGGCCCAGAAGAAACCTGCAGTCCCCCAAGGCAGTCAAACCCTTGCTTCCTATGGAGCAGGTTTGGGATTACGGAGCCGTTAGGATTTAGCCGCGCTTTGCTGTATGCAACGACGGAGGATAATGTCCCTGCATAAAACCACTCAGCCTAAGATCCACTGTTTATATTCTCCCCAATCTACTTCATTACTTGTGCAGTGGCTTGGATGCAAATTAACTTCAAAGGCACCAAAAAAGAGCACAGCAGCTTCTGTGAGGTCTCACATGGGGTAACCTCAATGAATGCAAGAGGCTTAATGGGCTCTTCCTGCCAGGCTGCGGTAGGTCAAGCTGTCTCATCTCACCCAGCTTCTTTATGGAGCCTCTTTGGCCCCAGAATGACAGGAAAAGCCTAAATAACCCATGCAGCCTCCACACACAACAGAGAATCAAAGAATCGGCTCAGTTAGAAAAGACCTTCAGGATCATCAAGTCCAACCATTCCCCAGCACTGCCAAGGCCACCACTAATCCATGTCACTAAGGGCCTCATCTACACGGTTTGGGAACACTTCCAGGGATGGTGATTCCACCACTTCCTTAGGAAGCCTGTTCAATTTGGAGGCTAGGGATGACAGGTCCCCATGCGGTGATGTCCGCAAGGTGAGAAGGGTGGTCTGCAGCCCAGGATGCTCCTGCTGATCTGCTAGGCAAGTATCCAAGCTACTGCACCATCCTCCTCCCTCTCCGGTGTGAAAAACATCTGAGATATTAAACAATTTTACTGCTGTTCCATAATGATATTACGATAATAATAAATTACATGTGAGCAGATTTTTATTATCTACATAAAAAGAGGCAATAGATTCAGCCTGGGCTGAACACCAAGAACTTGGCTCTGGTTTTCAGCTCTGCTGCAACTGGAGCAAATCTTAAAAGCTCAGTTGCTCAAGTTGAGCAAAACTTGAGGTTGCATCCCAAAGGATGGTTATTGCGTCTTGTACTCTGAGCCTCAACTCTGCTGGGAACTCAAACCTACGGGGCTCAACTTAATGCAGCGGATATTTGGTGCTGGGCTCATTGCAAGGCCATGAAATAGGCTCCTGTGGTGACAGCGAGCGGCATTTGCTGTGAAATGCATCAGTTTGGAGATCCCTGGATAATAATGGAGCCAGACAGTGTGCAGTCCAAGCACTCCCTCTATCATATGAGCATTTAAAGTGCTTTTGAAAAGCAACGGGGCTGAGGTAACGCATGAGGCAACAGTGAAATAAGTGCTTTTGCCCTTCACAGCACCCGGTCACAATCTCTTCTTATCACCCAGACACGCTTCTCTGTCCCTGGGATGGGCAAGCTTGACGTTGTTATTTTATTTTCTTCCCTCCTTTCAAGCTCCTGAGCTAAAATATATATAATAAAGCACAGAAAGAGCTCCTGGGGAAGACACACTTTGACCTCTGGGTTTGCTGTGCTGTTTAGAGGGTGCTGGGTTGTGCTTCTGCCCAGGCTCCTTCCAACCACTGCGCTAAACCCTCCTCCTCCTCGCCTACGTGCCGGATGGGATCCCCGCGGCCGAGGCTTGCCGCAGCGACCTGATGCTCTTCCAGCCCTTCCATCTGCTCCCCATTCCCTCCTCCAACAGCTCCCCTCTCCAGAAACCAGGATGGGAAGCTCTTCTCTCCTGCACACAGGCAGCCGAGCGGAAAACCTTTGGCTTTGGATGGGAAGCTGGGCTCCAAGCACGGGTGGAGAGCAAAGCCACTACCGAGCCTGCAGCCTCCCACCTTCCCACCCTGTTCCTGGCAAGGAGCAAAGCCCTGAGATGCTTCCTCCACCTCACTGGAGGCTCTCTCCCCATAATGTGCCAAGGAGGGAGGGGAGCAAGAGGTCCTTGGTGTGCCAGAAAGCAGCTCTTGCCTCCAAAAAGATGATGTAAAAACAATTAAGCACAGATGAGGTAATTTTCTCCCTCAAGATCCTTAATCCTTGTTACGTTCCTGCTCAGAAGGCAAGGCCTTCTCCTCCAGGAGGATGAAAAACTGCTGCCTGTCAGCACAAGGAGGAGATGCTGCTGCTCTCCCTCCCTCTGCTGTTTCTCTCGTGCTAAACCAAACTGCAAGCCTCAGGGTTTCTCCTTCTGGAGATGCTGCTAACACTCGACTCCTGCATCAGGGAGTAATGGTTTGCAGAGGAATGTAGCTCCTAACACTACACCAGACCCTGCTGCCACTCAAATGACCCCAAATGATGGAGTTTGGGCATTTTAAGACAGTTGCATGAGTCGAGCAAAGGTGAGACTTATCAGCATACATCTTCCCTACTGTCCCAACATCTCCAGCAGCCAAAGCTTCTTGGGTTTGCTATCTGTCCTCTAAAAGCAAGGCGGTCCTTTAGGGACTGGCTGCTCTTCCTCACAGCCAAAGTCCTCATGCCTGTACCCTCCTCATCCCATGCAAACGACCCATGGGTGCACCTGACATCCAGCCTAGCTGCAGGGACACCAGTCAAAGAAACTGGAAGTGGGAAAATACCACCATCAGGTTTCTGCCCGACTTAGGTAACGCAAGCACAAAGATGAGCAGGGCTATAAATCATAGAATCATAGAATAGTTAAGGTTGGAAAGAACCTTAAGATCATCCAGTTCCAACCCCCCTGCCATAGGCAGGGACACCTCCCACTGACCCATGCCACCCAAGGCTCTGTCCAACCCAGCCTTGAACACAGCCAGCGATGGAGCATTCACAACTTCCCTGCGCAACCCATTCCAGTGCCTCACCACCCTTAGAGTAAAGAATTTCTTCCTCATATCCAATCTAAACTGCCAACAGAGCCTTCAGTGAAGATAAAATAAGCGAGAGCAGGATGTTTTATAGACACAGATCTGCTCCCAAAGAGCCCATCACCAAACTGCAGCCACCACTGTTGAGTATCAGGAATGAACTAGCAACAGGGTGCCAAAACTGGGCGCCCTGACCGCTTCCCACGGGGACCTCCCTGTGTTTTTGGCATGGACACACACAGCACACGGCAATGACAATGAAATCCTAAATCCCTCTCTCTGCTTTCCTGAGTTTGCACACAGAAAATGACAGGAGAGGAGGTGGCCCAGCAGTGGGGGGAAGGAGGTTTTTAATTACTCAAGTGTACTAATTGGCACACAGCACTTTTTGGTTGCCTCTCAATGCAGATCGCTGGTGTTCCAGAGGGCTGGGCTGGAGAGCACAGATTGTCTCAACCCAGCAGGACACACAAGCCATGAATCATGTTAATTAGAACTGAAAAGAGCGCAGTGAAATCACCAACCTGATCGCTGCTTGCTTTGCACTTAGCAGGGTACAAGCACCATAGTGGGGAGGCAGAGATGGGGCTAAGCTTGGCTCACCCCATTCAACTTGGCGGCCAACCTGGGGTTGTGACCAAGCTCGCTTCTCCTTCCACCACCACCTCATTCTTTGTGCGTACCTTAGAGAAACCAGCTTCCCAAATCCAAACTGATGGAATTTCACACACGTTGCACCACGGCAGTGGCCCACCATCAGGTATCTTTAGATGTCTTTTCATTTCCTTCCCAGACACTGGATTTTGAAGCAATCCCTTCCCCACCAGCAGATTTTTGTCCCTACTATAGGTTAGACCAGCTGGAAATCAGCTTGAAATAACTCATTTGGGGTGCAAAAGCTCCCCAGATCTCTTTGCCTGAGGTTGGGCAAGGAGACAAGCTGGTCTGGCCCCAGCATCTCATGTCCCAGACATCACCTTCCAGCCTCTGCACCATCAGCCACGCTATAAATGATCAGCTAAACTAGACCGCTGCCGGAGGCAGGAGCTTCACAGCACAGATTTATTTCTGTGATTATCACATTTTATTGTTATTTATTAGGATTAATTAAAGGCTGGGCTGTGAACAACTCAATCAAGCCCCACTGCTCTCCTACTCTTTCCAATGATGCTTGTGCACTGGTGGCAATAGATGTTTGGCCATCAATTCCTAAGCAAAGGGAAAGGTAGGGTCAGATTGTCTCATGCTCCTTGGGACATGTGCTGCCCACGATCCTGTATGGATGCATGGACAGCCAAAGGTGTGGCTATCATAGAGAAGCTTTGTTACTAGTAAATATTAAGCCAAACCTCTTATTACCACAACTCAATCTGGTTTCCCTCTCAATGCTTTTTTGCTCTATTGGATTAAGTCATGCACAAGCAATTTCTACCAGTCTAGGATTTACAGCATCTGCTCCTACAGACCGTGTGCTTGCAGCACCGTCTGTCACACACACCCCAACATGCAATGCACATACTGAGGGCACACACACTCATCCACATGCATGGCAAATAGCATGTGCACCTCCAGCAATAACCCTGCTGACCCCCCCCTGCAAGCAGGACACAGAATCATAGAATCAACCAGGTTGGAAAAGACCTTTCAGATCAGCAAGTCCAACCATTCTCCAGCACTGCCAAGGCCACCACTGTCACCCAGGTGACTCTAACAGGGGCTTAAGGCTCATCCCTTTTTGGGTCTGTGTGGTTGACAGAGCAGTAGGGCTTTTGGCAGGCCCGTGGGATTGGACTTGATGATCTCCAAAGGTCCCTTCCAACCCTTTTCTGTGATCAGGACCAGGACCACACAAGCCACCCTCACCCTCAACTCCAAGATCAGCTGAAGGGCAGCCCTGCAGCTCACACCGATGTGACACCACCAAAGATGCAGCCTGAGGACTTCTCCATCACTCACGAGACCAAAAACTGCTTCCCAGCACAGAGGGGCTGCTGTCTGCCAGGCAGGATTTGATCAACAGATTAACTCAGCAGTGGGGTCTGATAGGAAACGGGAGACCCTGCGACGGCCGGTGCCTGCCTCCAGTACCTTCCACAGCAACCAGAGCATCGCCAAAGGCTGTGGGGTGAGGAGGTGCCCTCAGATACGCTGCCACCCCAAAGCCCCTTCACAATCACACTGAGCTGGTCAAAAGCAGTGCTCAGAAGTGGAAAATAAAACCCCTTTGTGCTTCTCTTTCCAGACAAGAGTTTCATCTCCGTTGTTGCAGAGGGAGTTTGTGCTCTGGCCTGGGAAGGCCTGCCTTTCCCACCATGTCCCTGTCCTTCGCTTCTCCCCTTCGCCAGGCTTTAAAGGTATTTGGCACCTCCTTGGCAAGGAGGGTGAGTTAATGCGTGCTTGTAAAGCATCCGATCTCCTGCATTGGAAGTTTATACATACAAATGATTCCCATTAATGACATTAATAATAATAATACACCGAGCTCCAAAAGATCTGCCCTGGTTCAGTGCCTGGGATCCGCAGAGCTGCAAACAACTCCCAGTGTGCTGCCTTAGATGAGCTATTGGCAAACACCAAGGAAACAGGAGGAAACCAGGCTGGGGAGGAAGGAAGAGCTGTAAAAAGAGCCAAAGCTTCCACTTTAGAGCCTGAGCATAAGGGTAGGGAGCAGCCACGGGTCCCACGAGCACCTCCGGGTGCACCCAGAACCCCACCAGTCCTTGGAGAGGTAATTGCAAGGACTGGTGCAAAGCAGGCAGGTCGTGCTGCAGCAGGCAGGGATGGCTTGTCTGGAAAAGTCTTTATCTCTCTGCAATGCAGCAGTGCACAAGCACCTTTCCAAGTCCCATGCTCGCCTCATCCAGCCTTTCTATTTATCCTCCTATTGTCTCTGCTAACAACAGGGCTCTGCACATCTACAGCATCTTCCATCTCAGCACGTGAGGCAAAGCATCAATGAGGGCAGCAACTCCGAGACCACACATAGAGGAAGCGTGTCCCAAACCTGGAGCTGACCCCAGAGCGCGCTCCTGGCCCATCTGCTTGGGTGCCCTCCAAAAGTGCTAATGGCACTGGGAATGGGGGTGATGCCAGCGCCAAAATGCCTGTAGGCAGCTGTGCAGGGACACACTTGGTTTACTAATGAAATCCACCAGTCAGGGAGCTCCTGCAGCACTGGGATCCTGCTTGGAGCTCAAGGAACGTGTTGCTCCTCCTTGTTTTCTTCTTGGTCACATTCCCAAAGCCCAAGTGGTTGTTCAGGGGGCTCCTGGATGCCAGCAGGCAAAGAGCCCCAGGTGAAAGCCACCCCTTTCCCAGTTGTGTTCCAGTATTGTCTATGGAAGGGTCCTCTTCCGCATGGAAGACGCCACCCTAAACCGGGACCAGGCTTTGGCAGCTGCCTGCACACTGGCTTAGAGGCTTCAAAAGGAGGTGTGGGAAATGCCACGAGAAGAAAATAACTCCATCATGATCTCATCCTCTCCCCCCAAGTGTTACAGAGCAGCTCAAACCCTGTAAAATAAGGTCTCCTCATCGGGGGAGGTGTGGAGAAGAAGCCTCCTCTCTCTGCCTCCAAAAACCTGGAGATCTCTCCTAGCTGTACACTTTCTTGGGAAAAATGCTCCTTTTCCACCTAAATCCCTGGATTGAGCTACTCGAGACACCCCCAAGTCCACATCCTGCTCAGCCCCGCCAGCATCTCCTCCTCCAGGCTGCATTCCCAGCAGTTAGTGCTGAACTCTCCCAATTACAAGCTGTGGCCCTGAATAATTCCTGGTTCGGCTTTGCTCAGTTGACACTAATAATCCAGGAATAAAGCGATGCCATCCACCCCACCGGCCTGCAAAGGAGCACATTTAACTAAGTACCAGGCAAGGGACTGCTGAGCTTAACTGTACTGCAAATGTATTCCAAAGGAAGCGATGCACTTAACTTCTCACAAGTGGGAAATTATCACTGAAGTGCCTTTTGCTTAGAAGTTGAGGCACAAAACAGGAACATTGAGGGGTAAGAGCTCTCTGCAAGGCCTGTGGAGAGGGAATGAGGAGGGAGCTGGAGCTGGCTGCTAAAGGATGCTCCAGGAGGCACCGGGACAGGAGGAGCAGGCACAAGAGGGAGTGAGAAGTGCTGCAAACAGAAGGCTGTATGGAGATAATGTGGGAAAATCAAACCAGGGAAGGGCACAAAATGAGGTACCAGGTTTTCAAAGCACTGGCAGAGCTCTCCAGTAGCCTGTAATATGGTACCACAGGGCTGCAATGAGGAGATGAGAGGAGCTTTCACTGGTGCTGGTGGCAGCTGACCACTGTGGAGCACATATATGCTATTACACATATGTGCATATATACATACACATATACATATATTATAATCTAATACATGTGTATTTGTAGCATAATCATAGGTTGCCACGTCACTTCCCTACACCAGTTCTCCCTCATGCTCCTAACTGCAATCTCACCACAGCACCCAAGCTTCTATTGCTTCTATAAGCAGATGGGGAGAGATGAACAACCTCTTCAGATGGAAATAAAGAGGTGGTCCAGGTACCACAAGACCCCATGGGAGAAACAGGACACTCCAAGCCTTTGGGGATGAATCCCTATGCTGTGCACCACCACTCCAGGTCCCAGAATGATGGGGACAGGATCTTCCCCTTTGGCAAAAGAAGAAGCTTCCCAATCCAAGGTCTTAAATGACCAAGACAAGAAGGTAACCTGTGCATCTTGCTCTGACATCTATCTCCTCAGAGCGGTCAGCTTCCTAGCAAGAACCTACACAGCTTCTCACACTCAACACCCACAACCCATGCAGATCTTTCCCCATCACACCCCCAGAAGGTTGTTTGCCACATGCACAATGTTTAAGCACCTTGTCTCATGGCCTCCCATCACAATGGGATGGGAATTTATCCCTGAGAGAAGCTACCAAATGGTGCAGCAAAGGAAGTGAAGAACCAGAGGAGGGGAAGTGGAAGGACAGGAGGGATGTCAAGGAAGGAAACAAGATGGAGCCAAAAGCTCATAGGCATATCCCAACCATGCCACTCACACCAATACCCACTCAGCACAAATGAGGCTGAAAACAAGAGTGGGATGGAGGCAAAGACCCCTTCCCAGAACAGACCCCCCCTTTTCCTTCGCTCTCCCCTTGAGGACATCATCCTTAAAATATATTTCATTTCACAGCTGCATTATGGTACCACAAAATCCTGCGAATCCAATTTAAGAACAGATTACCTCCTCACTTACTTCATTTGAAGCAATTACATGTTAATTTTCATTGAGACCAGCCTAATGCATACCAATCTGATGCTGCAATCTCATTTGAATACTTGAGGGAACGCTAGTTGGGCTCCGGGCTCTGGAGGCTCATATTTAAAGGGCCACTTCACATTTCCTTTCCGTTTTCCCCCACTTATTTACGCCTCCATCGCACTTGTGTGCTCCCTCCCTCACTTCCCGGCATTCCCGACAGCGGGTACCACCTGTAAGACCAACTCAAAAGGCCAAATTAGCACTGTGGCAAAGCCTCCAGAATGATGCTGTGCTGCTTCCCCAGGCCAAAAAGCAGTAGCCCAATATCTTTCTGCATCAAGAAATCACCTTCCAGCATCAGCCATCAGTAGAACGTGTTGCTACCACGCATCTCTCTGCAAAACAACTCCTCCTCCCAGACCAAGAACAGTGTCTGCGAGGTTTGTAGGTGATAGCTACCTTCTTCTCCCTCACGCTCACTTATCTAGCCAGGCCCATGGTATCGATTGGTGTCTCGGACACCAAGGTTTGTGTAATTAAGAATGCCAGGAGAGTGGGGATTCAGCTCCTGGATGTCGCTCTGTCTCGCTGTACACATCCCGGTGATGAGCATTCATGTTGGAGGCTGCACCTTAATTAGATTTTGCAGATTGCAAAAGGCCCTGAGACACTTGTGCAGACACCATATAAATGTATATTGCATTGTACTGTAATTAATCCAAGGTGACGCAGAGGCAGATGGAGCAGGAGCAAGGGACTGATTCACGGCAACACAACCAGCCCTAAGACTTCAGCACATCAGCTGCAAACCAAGAAAGCTCCTTCTGCACCCCCAATGTGCTGATGACCACATGTTGGACAATAGGTATTTGGACATCATGTATGGACATCAGATGTGAGGGTCTCAGAAGCAAAAGGTTTCCTGGGGCCTCCTCACCAAGAAAAGGCCCCCACTATTAATGTTGCCCAAAGAGATGGTGAATGCTGCATTCCTGGCAGTGTTCAAGGCCAGGATGGACAGGGTTTGGAGCAATCTGCTCTAGTGGAAGGTGTCTCTGCAACTATATAAGCTTAAGGTCCTTTCCAACCCAAACCATTCTATGATTAAGCAGACAACTTTTCCTCCACACAGCAGTTGAACAGCCAGAAAGACAATAAGGAACAAAGACAAGCAGAGATTAATTGCAGCTTTTCCTCCCCCAAAGAAATCATTGATTTTTCTTGTTGTCTATTGTCTATGCCACTGCTGAAAGCACCCGTGTGTCACAGCCCTGGGCTGCAGCGGGGGGCCCCCAGTCCCTCATGTCCCACAGCACACAGCCAGGATGCTCCAGGAGCACTGATGGAAGTGACTGCACCCATGCAAGTCACTTGCATAGAGCTAAGGAGGGGTTTTGCATGAGAGGAACTGTGGGATTTAGCCCTAGGCCTCTTTTTCCTGACTGTTACGAGTTCTCCTGGAAAACAGAGATGCTGAATCCAGACTTGGCTGGCACAGAGCTGCTGCCTGTGCCCACGGGTGCTTTGCCTGCAGCGGAGGCTGACCTTGAACACACACAGACCTGGAGATGAGCTCCCTTTGTACATGACTGCCTCACCGTGACACTGCTCCCTTTGTACTGGGCCAGTCAAGAGCTTTCCCATGCATTTGGGAACTCCCTTTAGTATAATTGATGCCATACAACTCCTGCTGCTCGAGCCCCACAGCCTTTGCCTTCAGGAAGCCACCTGAAACACTAAGGAGGTGTCAACCTGAAGCTCTACCACCATCACATTGGACCGTTTATGCACTGTAGGACATGAGACCCCTGGGGAACATCATGGCTGCTGTCTGTTCCTACACCCTGAATGATGGTTATGGCCATCACAGAGACAAAAGAAGGAACTGACATCCCACGGCTTTGCTGTCCTTCTCTAGGGAACATCCCTTCCTGCTCCATCTCCCATCACACTCCCTAAAAGTCCTCTGTAGCGAGCAAGGAAGGAGATGCTCTACTGGCAGACAGGGATGCTGATGCTAAGGTGATACCATGACACAGTGGATGCTGGCAATGCCATGCACCTGACCTCTTACAGTTTCACCCTTGGCGAGGTGGGTACCACAGCATCCTCCACATCTGGCTGCAGAATGTGTTTGGCAGGAGGAGAATCAGCCACGCTCCAGGTACAACACAGGGTTGTGGTGCCTCAGGGATACCCTTTCCCAGCACCAGGAGTGACATCGGTTGCCTGTTTCCCACTGAACCAACTCAGTCCCTGTATGAACCTTCGAAAGCGGGTCCTTTATAGTTTTCCATTTTGATGTCACATCTGTAAGAATATATGGTGGGGTTTCCTTTTCTTCTCCTCACCCTCCCCTTTTCAAGAGGAGATGCCACGCTTTGAACTCTAATCTTTATTTGTTTTGTTTCCCTAGGAAAAGCTTAGCTCCCCACTGAGCAGAGAAGGACAAAGAGAAAAGGGAGGTGGGGAGGAAGCCATCCAAAAGTGCCCAGATTTAATTTTGTATCAGAGGAACAGAAAGAGAAATTTGTGCTTGATCAAACAGACTGAAGTACCTTGCACCAAAAGGACTGTCAGTAAATGGAAACTAGTTAAGGAGTTACATGAAAGGCATGGGAGATGCTCGAGAAGCAGAAAAGATGCTGTAACCAAGTGGAAAACCAACCCCATCAGTTCCTAACCACCGGAGCAGCGCGAATCAGTAGGTAAAGTATTTGCTCTATGAAAGCAGCAGGCAATGGAATGTGAATGGAGGGTTTGATGAAGTCCTGAGCCAGCTCAGCACACACTGTGCCCCCACAGGAGCAGCACTGGTGGGGTTTTAACCTCCTCACTTCCCTGCATAGTTAAAACAAGTGCAGGCAGTCAAAGAAAGGGCTGCATTGCATTGAAAAACAGCAGCCTGGGGGCTCTGTGCTTTCCTTCTCCTCCTTGGCACCTTCCAGCTTGAGTGTGCTCGGTTTATAAAGCCAATGATGGTGGGACTGGGTTATCTGCTTATTTCTCTCCCTCTTTTGCTTTGGTTTTAATCCACGAACAGCGCTTTGCAACTGGGGCTGGGATCTGAAAAGCCAGTGGAGCCCTCCCAGGACAGTGGGATACAGTGATTTAGGGAGGGAAAGAGCGAGAAGAGGAGGAAGGGCACAGCAGCATCTAAATAGCCTGTGGCAGAGTCAGAGGTGGCCGTGATGGTGACCAATTCATCCTCAACCTCTATCCCACCCATTCCAGCCCCTCCTTGCCAAAGCCTTGGAGAGTCCATATCCTGTTGCTGTCTAAACTCTGACCTGCCTGACTTAGCATGGAAATCTTTTAAATAGGAAAACAGCCTCCGTTTGCTTTCATGCAAAGCAAAGCCCAAGGGTTGCATTAGATTAGCAGCCCAGCTCTTCCCAAGGCATGGAAACTTTGATCATTCAATATGTATGCGCCGTGTCGGAGCAAGCAGGTCTCCAAACCCCTGTAAATGTTTTATTAGGGCAGCTCTGGCTTTCATGGCCAAGCCTTGCTCCTTTTGGACTCTGGGGATCTTCTTGTGATTGGAGAGACACTGCTCATCATCTCCCTTTTTCCCAAGAAGAGCCGTGCAGCTTCTGCCTTGCTTTTCCCTCTCGTTGTGCTTAAAAGGCTTTACAGTAGCCTGAACACCCCAAAACTGCCCCTACCTTCCTCAAAACACCTCCTCTTGCATCTTGAATGGATGTGGATATAGATCACAACTAGAGCAAGGCTCTGCTCTTCCTCCTCCATCACCACCAAAGCACTTGGGGACATATAAGAATCACAGAACCATAGAAAAGTTTGGGTTGAAGGGATCTTAAATCTCATCCAGTTCCAACCCCTGCCACCATCAGGGACACCTTCCACTAGAGCAGCTTGCTCCAAGCCCCTGTGTCCAACCTGGCCTTGAGCACTGCCAGGGATGGGGCAGCCACAGCTTCTCTGGGCACCCTGTGCCAGCGCCTCAGCACCCTCACAGGGAAGAATTTATCCCTAATATCTAATCTTTATCTCCCCTTTGTCATCTTAAATCCATTCCCCCTTGTCCAGTCACTACATGCGCTTGTCAAAAGCCCCTCTCCAGCTTTCTTGTTGGCCCCTTTAGGCATTGGAAGGCTGCTCAAAGGTAATTTGTGGTTGAAAATGTCACCTTTGCCATAAATTCCAAGGAAAAAGAAAAGAAAAAGCTGAAGTTCCCCCTTCTACTGCCCCTTTCAATTCAACATGAATATAACATCGCTCAGCACTGAATTTCCAGCTCCCAGAGCTGGGTTTCAGATTAGGAAACAGTGCATGAAGAAAGAATAGGGCCAGATATGATCTCGGCATACAAGGACTCCTTTTCAGAGGACACTGGACCAGGATCGTAAATACAAGTGCACATCCTTACATACATCTGTGCCTTGAGAAGCCCTATACGAGCCATTCTGGGGGGGGGGGAACGACACCGTTTGTGTTCTTTTAAAGCAGCTCCCATTTATATTTTCCTGATTCTAAACCATATTTACATCCCAAAATGACAAGAAGGGCCCGGTGCCAAGAAAATAGGGGATTTTTATAGCTCTTGTTGCTGCAAGAAATTACCAAGACAACAAGTCACTAAGTTCTGAGAAAGGATTTGACATTTTCCTGAGTAAAAATAGCACCTGAAGTGGCATCACTTGGGATAACACCTTATGGGCAAGCGCTACCAAAGCCACCGGAGAATGGAACTCTTCCCACAGCATGGCAAAACTCGCCTATGGGATGCCACCAGGGATGCTTCACTGCCTCCTTCTTCTATAGGACTTGACACTGATTTGCACACAACCTTATTGGTCTTGTCCCTATTAAGTTTGATTGGATTTTGGGGGGGGAATTGCCATAAAGGGAATTACAAAGGCTAGTGACTGTCTTGCTGGAAGGCATCACCAGCTTGGAGCAGAATGACAGTGACCCACATGATGCCCCACTGTGCAGACAGGTGTGTTAAGGGGTTTTTGGTTTAAGCACAAGGGCAAGCTTATTTCTCTTTCTTTCTTTATTTCCCCCTATCAGCTTTGGACTAAATCCCAGGTGAAATCTGCCACTAAAAACACACTCCAATGATCCAAACCACTGGTGGACGCAGGAGAAAGATGGATGGATTTGGATAGGATAGGACAACCTGGCTCAGATAAAGGATGCATCTCCCAGAGATGCAGCTCTGGCAGTTTTATCATTCACTCTTTTAAAACCAAAATAACCACCAAGACCTAGTACACCATGAAAAAAGGAGACCAGAGGCCAAGCCAAAATGCAAGGGAAAGATGCATGAGGAAGCTGGGATTTTCTATAAGCATTATGGCCATGACAGCTTTGGAATCCTAGAATGATTTGGATTGGAAGGGACCTTAAAGCTGATGAAGAGTCCCTCTACAGCATACACTTTCTGTGTTTTCAACCTCTAGCCAATAGGTGTGTGTAGAGAAAACTGGATCAGGAGGTGTTTCCAGCCACAACTACCGCAGACCTTACAGGGAAAGCTACAACGTGCAGGTAGGATCCAGGAACATGCATTCATCTCCTGGAGCTGAAAGCAGAATGCAGCCCAGCTGCATCTCTCCTCTCTGGGAGAACTCACATCTCCACAAGCCACAGTCATCTCTTCCCCATGACTGCTAATTAATACCCAACCTGTTCAGTGACTAACGAGCCCCTGCCTGTGCACACATGCCAAGTCCCAGGCATTGACCCAAGGCCAACACTGCTTCCCACGCCTCGGATGCGGCCGCGCCAAGCGGACGGGGAGGCAGATGGATGGGAAGGAGAAGGAGAAGCATCAGCAACGCAAACCGTACAGGAAGAGCCAAGAAAGGAGAGGGATGTGCCTTCTCCTAGGTGCTTTTACACACCAACCTGCTGCTCTGCAAGCTCCTTTGGTGAGGCCAAGCTGCCTCACCACACTGCGCTGCCTCACTGATGCCAGTGTGGAGCTTGACCCTATTTATCCAGATGGCCCAAATCTCCCAGGTGCTGAGGCTGCTGCTGTTTTCAGGGAAATGCCCAGTGGTCTCATTATATCCAATCTCTTCTCCCTCAACTAGCCCAGCAAATCCACTCCTTCTTCCCTGCACATCCCCAAAGTCGAAGGAACAGGGGGGAAGTCGAGGCCAGCAAGGAGAGGTGGGGATTTCATCTATCAAGGGGTTTGCTTTCTTCCTGTTTTTAAAACTAGCATATGAATGTGTCTATTTATAAATCAAAATTCAAACTAATTATTAGATGGAGGCTTTCAAGTAAATAATGTAGGTCATGCAATATTCTGGGGGATAATAGCAATGGTTTCAGCTTCAGGAAGCGCATAAGTAATGGACACTCATGGACACATCCACCCTGCAGGTCAGGAGCTCCAGCATCAGGGCTTAACACATAACTGGGTATCATTTCAACCTCTATCCCCTGCCTTCATCCCAGACATCCTCTTTGCCTGCACATGAGGAGTGCAGGACCAGAGCCACGTGGTCCTCACCTCAGCAGCCAGTCAGGCTTCTTGTAAAGTGCTCGGTGCAGAGCAAACCCAAACTCACCCCAAAGGAGAAGCTGGACCTAACAGTTCAAATACTTAAAGGTGATCATTGATAAAATCAGTTTTCAAACCGACAAGAATCATGGAGACTCCAAAGACAGGAGCCCAGGATGCGCGTTTGAAGCTACGCATTGAAACAGAGGTGAAAACATGGTGGTACCTCCCTCTTCCTGCCTCTCTGCCGTCAGAACCAACTTCATTCACTGCACAAAAGAACCTCTCTTTGCCTTCTCTAAGAGAAGCCTTTCCAATGTTGAGATGTGAAGAGCTGCAGCTTTTCCCCCGTGTTTGTGGGCAGCAGATATCAAAGCCAGGGAAAGCAAAACGTGGAGTTTACACCTAAGGAAATGGCTGGCAGCAAGAAGATCTTTGTGCCCGCACCCATTTGGAAGGAGCGACCGGAGGAAGTGACTTCCCAGAGCCAGCCCAAGTGCCTGAGACAGAGCTCGTTGCAAATGTAACCTACTTGCGGGGAGCGATCAAGGCTGAACAGGTTGCCAATTAAAACTCGTGCTTTCAAACAACAAAGAAACCTGCGGACATTGTTTGATCGTCCCTATTCTGCATGAGTAAAAAGAAATGTATCAAAAGAGGCTAAAAATAGGCTGGATGCCGGGAGCCAGATCCTCAGTGCAGCTTCAGGGAGTCACAAGCTTTACCTATGCATTGGTGTTAAGTTCTGCTCCCTATTGAAACTTGCAAAAGGTTTTCTTTCCCTGCATAAATACAACAATCTTCCTTCCTTTCCCCCCGCCCTCTCCATCTCGGAGCTCATCTCTCCTAAAGCAGCTCACATGATGATGATCAAAACTAAACCCTCCAAGCCTAAGCTCACTAACATTCATTTCTCTCCTGCTAATACTGGACTTCTTACTGTTAATCCTTAAATATATCCTTAAATAAGAATGACACTACCTGAAGCGCCTAACAACCCCGCGTCAGAAACAGACACAGCCTCTGCATTCCTAATTTAGCTTGCCACAGGAGAGCTGACACTAATCCCAGCTCCCGAATCCCAGATATCGCCAATGTAAATGCCATCACCTTGCTCACCTTGACATTATAGAGCAGCCTGAACTTCCCTTGTCCTGCTCAACTTTCCTAACTGCTCGTTGGTTTGCTCCCCTGGGGACATCAACCTTGGCTGATGCTGAGGGTATCAGACAGCAACCTGCTTACAAAACAGCCTGTCTTGCGTCCATCTGCATGGCTCAGGGTGACAGAAACAGAGTGGTGAGTAAAAGGAAGGGGAAATCAAGATGCTGACACTGGCTCATGTTGGGCAATGCACCAAAAATTGCTGGGTTTTGCCATCTGCAAGTTGCAGCTAACTCCTTTTCGATCCGAGACTCCAGTTTTCAAAGGGCTCCAGAGCAGCACAGAGCAAACAGTGAGAAACAGCTTCTCACTCAGCCTAACTACAAGTAAATAGATGTTCTCCCAGAATACCAGGAACCTGGGTAAGTGGATGCACTTAGGACGCAGGAAAAGAGTGCTTGACATTTTGCAAGGACTCCAGAAAGAAAGGGAAGCACAGCTTCACAAAGAGGAGCTCGCCCATCATTCCTCAGTGGATATGAGTGTTTAGGAAATCCAAAAAGGCAATCTGAAAACAAAAGGCTACGAGGAACTGCAGCTGGCTCCTGCAAAGCACCAAACCCAGGGACTAAATGCAGTCTTTCACAGGAAAAGCAGAGGGGAGGGAAGGATTTGAGCCTCACGCTAAGCAAATTGCAGCACAGATTTAACTCTACACCGACTTCTGGGCCTTGCAAAAGAATTATCCTCATCAAGATGAGGGTCAGTGCAAAGCAGCCACGAGGCAGAGACAAGAAATACCAATGGAGCGGCAAGAAGTGCCAATGCTAAGCCAGGCACAAGCCTTAAACTCCATTGCAAGCCCCCATGGACCCTGCAGGCGCCTTCCAAGATGGCAAAGGGAAGATGCCAAAGCCCATCATCCTGTCAGCAGCATCCCCCTGCAAAGCATCTGCTGCCGAGGTGCTGTGGTAGGAATAGTCAGAGCAAGGGCTTTGCTTTGTGCTTCTGCATATTTGCATTGCATGAGCTATGGGCACCCCAGAGCTGAGCAGAGCATCAGGTCTTTGCAGTCCAAATTGGCTCTGCTGGGCTTCACTGCGTTGTCCTGTACTATGGTGTGGGCATCTGTAACTGCTGGAGGAACTGGGTGCCTGCAAGGAGGTTTGGACACCCCTGACCCACCATGCGCTCACTGCTGGGTGGCACAAGTCATGCTTATGGGGTGCAAATGAGCTCTCCTCACTTGGATTTTCCTCCTATGGTAAACCAGGAAGGTTAATCCCTGCCTAGCTCCCAAAGACGGTTAGTTCTACAGCGCTAGCTGCAAAACATTAGCTCTTTCAGCACAGAAATGCTCATAGATTTAGAGACAGATAAACGGCCCCCCGGTTCACACCTCTGCAGGACAGGGCAGTTGTGCTCCAAAGGTCAGGAGCTGCTACACGGGAGGGATGCAGGTTTCCAGGTTTGATTCCTATCGCAGCTGAGATAAGAAGCAACCGCGGTGTGGGAGCAGGTTCAGCTTGCAGGCTTTTGTTCAGAGCTGGGGTTTTGCTTTGGGCCCATCCTTAGCCAACAGTGAAGTGGAACAAACATCACTAGAAGGAAGCATTTGGTGTCCCCTTTTCCCTGGACAAGGTCTGGTTCTTTCCCACTCACACTCCAGTGGCTTAGGAAAACAAGATCCTGCTCCTGCTGCGTATCACATCCCGCACACAAATGGGAACTGGCAAACGTCTTCAGCACTCACTAGCAATTACCGCTGGAGGAAGGAGCCTCAGATCTAAGCATGCCTGTGCTATACACAATTTACATCCTACTTAGTGACTCAGAAGAGGAAAGAAGGTGACTGCGCTGTGTTTGCCTTCTCCTGGACCTGCTTTCATCCTCCTATGGAGCACATGAAGCTTTGTTCTCCGCAATCACACACAGGGATCTTTCTAGACACTGCCAAACCTTACAGCATGACCAAGTATTTCATAACCTCTCTCAGTTTCCTTTTAAGCCCCGGCTCTCAGTCATAGGTGGTTACACAAGAACCTCAGCTTTCACTACAGAAAAAGAAGCTGTTCGCGCTCCTCCCTCTCCCCTTTCCAAAAACCCCCTCAACCCACCAAAAAAACCCCAAATCAAACACAAAAGACCCAACAAAGCAACAATACAACACTTCAGAAACCACCTCCACTCTTCAGACACTTGGTTTTAAAAGCCAGGCTCCAGGTTTTGAATCTTTGCTTACTCCAGAGTGCACAGGAGCCCCTAAGAACAACTCTCAGGCTCCTTTCCTGTCTTTAATCTGTCTCAGCAGGCGCAATAAACAACTACAAATGGAATAACAATATCAAAAACGAGGATTGCGAGGAGGGGAGGGAAGAGGCAGTGCTGCAGAGAAGGGCTGAGATGCTGGCGAAGGCTTTTAAGAGCCATATATGCTAATAATGGTGTTAAGAATCTGCCAGTCGAAGGGGCCGGGTATTAAATGGAATTGGCTTGAGATGACAAGGCTGAACTGGGCTTCAGAAAATTATTTATTGAAATGCTCTGGATACAAATTAATGTTCTTAGTTCAAAATGTATTATTGTCTCTCTGGCTTTGATGTGCAGAGTGCTTTGAGCGACGAATGGGGAAGGCTGTCAAATTCCCCCCTTGCACACACTCTAAGCGACTCCGCGATGCTGCTTGGCAATTTCCTTCAGCAATTCCTCTCCTTCCAGCCCTGGGAAGATCTGCAGGCAACAGCCGTGCCCTACAGCACTGTGAAGGAGCAGGATTTGCTTCCCACTCCTCGTGCCCCACGGCACCGGGAAGGATTTGCTTCCCATCCCCTGCCCGAGCAAGGCTGCTGCACCCATTGCATGGGCATCACCCTCTTCTCCCAAGTAGTTCACCCTGGAATTGGCCAGGCTTTGAGCCAAGCTCCTCTGCTGCATGTCCTGCCTGTCCCTGCCTGCTCCAAGCTCTGCAGCGAGGTGCAAGGCCAATTCCACGTGAACCGTTTGGAAGGAAGAGCAGGAACCTGCCACAACCAACTGCTTCCACGCCTGGGAAACCTTGCTGAAGCCAGGGATAAGGGGGTCTGACCCAGCTTTTTAAGTAAGCTTTGGATCTAAGAGGCAGGATTCAGGCTTGCCCAGTGAAAAGCATCTTTGGGAAGGTCTCTGCTTTCCCCTCCTGCTGAATGCAAGCGGATGCTTGGTCTATGCACATCAGTCAGATAGTAATGGGAAATAATGGGTCCATTCTAGGAAACCTGAGGCTGAAAGGTGTTATCTCCAAATCATATAATCCCCGACTGGTCTGGGTTGGAAGGGACCTTATAGCTCATCCAGTTCCATCAGGCAGTGACACCTTATTTCCATCATGCCAATTTACCCACTGCCTCCAGCAACCACCATCAGCCGCGTGCTTTGGCCCTCTCTAGAGTTCACTCCTCTTGATTCCCAGGTCACCTCCTTCCTTCCTGTTTTGTCTCTGCTGCTTTTTCATGTTTTCGTTCCTCGTCTCTTGCCACAATGTCTGTACAATTTCACTCTCGATAACACACGAGTTAATGAAGCCGTGATCTCTTGGAGACAGGTTGCTACAAGGAGATAAGAGGCAGCTTCTGTTCCCCATAAACAGCCGAGTTCCTCACCACCTTCTGGGGATTTGCTGCCTTTGTACGAGGAGACAAAACAATTGTTGCCAATGAAGCCTCTTTTCCCCACCATCAGTGAAGCTCTTGACATCGCCTTCCCCATGATCCATCCAAAGGAGTTGAGGTTGCAGTAGTGGGACGTGTGGCTTAGGGGACATTAATACCTGGAGTTGTAGTACACCAGATAATGGTGTTAATACAAGCTGTGCTGCTTGAGAGACAGAAGCTGTTGTGTTTCCAATGGAGTTGTGTCAATAATGTGGGTTTGGGGGATGAATAAATGGAAGGAAAGAGAATCCCAAGGATAAAAGCTATCTCATGAGCTATCAGAGATGACTCACGGTTTAGAAGGGCTTGGTGACACCCAGCAGAGGGTTTGCAAGGGCTTTGGAGGGATAGGACTGGAACTTAAAAGGTCTCAAAATAACGGAGAAAGAGTCTGATGTGAAAAGGAGGAGATTTAACAGGAAAAGGAGTGAAGCCGAATGCTGAAGATGGGAAAAATCAGCAAATTAAAGCAAGACCAAGCAGTTTTGCTCTGATCAGCACAGGATGCATTTGCTCAGCTTTCTGTGCACTGCACAACCACTGACATTTACCTTTTCTCCCCATTTTCACCAGTAGGATGACACTAGAACACCAGTATGGACCCAGAGCCACTCAGAACATGCAGACAACAACCCTGACCACACTCTGCACCCAAGGCTGCGGGACACACAGATCTAGCAGTAAGGAGGGACCTGGAGATGCGCAGAGCTCCTCTCATTGCACCCACTGTCAGCGCAGGGCTGGGTGCTGGACCACCAGAAATGACCGAAATGGCACGATTTGAGGCTTTCACACTCATGGATGCTCAATAACCTCCTCTTGGGCTGCTCTGGTTCCCATTACCTGAATAGCACAGAATGGTTTAGGTTGGAAAAGATGGAGTTGAACTATTAACCCAGCACTGTGATGTCCATCACTAAACCATGTCCCTAAACACCACATCTACACATCTTTTAAATCCCTCCAGGGATAGTGACTTCACCACTGCCCTGGGCAGCCTGTTCCAGTGCTTGACAACCTTTTGGAGAAAGAATTGTTCCTAATGCCCAGTCAATCCCCCCCTCAGTTTCACCTGTGGCACCAAGCTCAGAGCCAGGTATTGATCTGCTGTTTCTTCCCTCCTCATGCCATGCAACTGGAAGGACAGAGGAGAACACTTGCTTGTGCCCCTGACCCCTTAACCAGTCATCCCAAGGCACTGAAATCTCTCTTCATTGCCCTCAGACTTCTTGTTGCCGCTTTACCAGTGCCTATCAGCAGAGATACGCCAGGACCTGCTCATTAAACAGTCATTTTGGCTTGGGCGGTGGAGGGAAGAGAAAGGAAAGGTGGGGGTCCCTTTTTTATTCCCCTTGAATATGGCTTTAATGATTTTAAATCCCTTCAACCCAATTACAGCTCTGTCTCCTGATTAGGGATTCGGAGCTGTTGTGCACCGGAGCCATTATCTGGTGGCCCATAGAAAAATTAGTACCTGGAGAGGCTGAGCTGGGAAATAAATCTTTCCCTGACATTTTGGGACCAATTCTTGGCCAATTAGAGCACACTTTAGCAAGGGAGGTAATGTGTATCCAAACTGCTCTCCCTGCTGAAAAGGCCAAGCAGAGAAGGAGCGCAATCCATGCAAAAGAGAAGGACAAATTACCCGCTGCAGACTTGTAACTCCCAGCCAAGTTGTACTCCCTGCTGCAAAGAGCTGCCTCCCACAGCAGTGACCAGCTCCTCTGACCCCAAAGCCATGGGGGACAGAGCAAAAGAAGCTGCTGGCCTTTGTGCTACCAGCTCCATCCTGTTCCTCCCCTGATGGCTGAGCTCGGAGCCTTGGGCTTGTCTGGGATATTGCTTCTGCCTGCAAACCCTGAGCCGCAGATGGCTCTGGATGTGAGCATGAAGGATGGATACAGGCTAAAGAAGGGGACTTGACTCGTGACAGATGTGGCCCAGCGTGGCGCTAAGGCTTCTGAAACTCCAATGATGACAAATCATAGAATCATAGAATAGTTCGGCTTGGAAAGGACCTTAAGATCATCCAGTTCCAACCCCCTGCCAGGGGCAGGGACACCTCCCACTGACCCATGTCACCCAAGGCTCTGTCCAACCTGGCCTTGAACACCGCCAGCGATGGAGCGTTCACAACTTCCCCGAGCAACCCATTCCAGTGTCTCACCAACCTTACAGTAAAGAACTTCTTCCTCATATCCAGTCTAAACTTCCCCTGTTTAAGTCCATCCAGGCAGTGAGGATCTGGCCAACAGAGCTGAGCTAGACTTTGCAGTGAGCGGTGACAGCTCTGAGACATACCAGAGGGGGCAGGAAAGTACCTGGGTAGATCTGAGGTTTATGTCCAGCCTGGGGAGGGATGGTCCAGAAACCTGCTCCATCATCCCAAGTGACAATTGGGTACCTGAAACAAGCTCCTGTTGCACACAGCAATGGGATGTGCAATGGGGACATCAGAGGTGGCCAGAGGGGAATAAAAGGCAGCAGTTCCCACTGGTTCAATAAGAGAAACACATGAGGTGCTCCTTATGCACTCCAGGTCACTCAGCTCCCCTTCCTCCCATCCCTTTCCTCTGTTCCAGTGAAACAGGGAAAATAAGGATTAAACCAGAACTGAACCCAACAAGGAGAAGATGATCCCAAATCCACCATCTCCCAGCCAAGCAGAGGGATCTGCTCAGCCCAAAGACCGACCACAGGAGCTCAGACAGATGCCAGAGGGAAGGTGAGCACCAGGCACAGCATTGCGCGATGTTTTGAGCATGAATCAGCCCTGGTGGGGTCAGAAACCACAGCCACATGGTGTGTCATGGCTTCGAGGAGGTCTCATGCCTCAGCATGAATTGGATGCACCCTCTGGGCCAGCTCCTTGATGTCTTTGCAAGGTGGGAAGAGCCCCATTCCATCTTCTAGGTGGGTTTTGATATAGCCAGGAAGCCTGTGCTCCAGAACACAGTGGTCCTTGGGCACAGTGGTCCAGCTGTGCAGGCACTAATGGCACCAGTTGCAACTTAAACTGGTGCCTCATGTTGCCTTTTAACACCTTCCTCACTCCCTGACCCTAGGAGGCAGCAGGAGAAGGGATGCAGGGTCTGTGGGCTCATCCCACAGTCACAGCATCATGGGGAAGGCTCAAGAGGGAAAGCACCCACTTGGGCCAAATCCCGATGTCGGGGGTTGAGTTCATGTTGCATGAGCATCTTGATGTAACTTTGGGTCTATAATACTAATAGTGAGGGTTCAATTCATCCCTGGTGAGAGATGAATGATCATAGTTAATGGAATTAATGCAAGGTTTTAATTTGCCTCTTGCCACTTGGTCCTAGCAACTCCCCACCCTCCAGAAGCAGCATCAAAAAGATGGAGTTTGATCTTCCCTCCCTTGATACTCATGTGCTTCTCTTAGAATTCACCATCTGGAGGTGAGAAAACCCATCAGACCTCTGGGCTCTGCTGCAGCACTGAGAATCAGACAATCTGGTGCTGTAGCCACCGTGCAAACCCCACATCTTCCAGCTTCGCCTCACCTCCAGGCCTACAGAAGCAGAGATTGAATCTGTGCACCTCAACATGTGGTCCAGCACCTTCTAGCAAAGGGCTGAAGGCAGGAGAGGTTGGCAGCACAGGGTTTATATGTCCATAGCATTTGCTGGCATCTCTTGGAGCACAAGCACCCAGAGGAGCCATCAGACCTAATGTAAATAAGGAAGAAAACCATAGACACGGTCCAAATTTGGGGATGCGAGCCTCAAAGTGGAAGGGCTTGGGGGTTGCTGGAAGCAGTGTTGGTGGCTGGGATGGCTGAGATGCTGAGGAGCACAGCCATGGCTAAAAAAACATGGAAAAGCTGTCAAAGCAGCCAGGAAAAGTCTGCTTTAAATCGAGTGGAAGAGAAGAGATGGGGGGGAAAGGAAAAGAGTATTAAAACAAGCAGAGGTGTGCTGCTGCAATGAGATTAGACCAGTACCAGGTTCACTCCCGTGCCAGCTAAATCCCCATTAAATCAGATTAATGCAGATGGTCTTTATGTAACTGACCAAGAAGATCAATAGTGCTGTTGGGAAAGGAAAAAACTTGTCCTGCTCAACAGAAACACATCATTGATCACCAACAGCCACCTCCTTGCTCAGGACTACCACCATCGGGCTGGAGAGACCAAACATATCAGGAATGTCTCCTTCCCATAACCTGTTGCCACTCTGGTGGGAAAATGAGGCTTCTTCCTTCTTGGAAGGAGGAATTTTGGGGGTTCTTCCCTTGCAAACAGCAGGGAAGTCCCCCAGCAGCCCCACTTCTCACCCATCCACTTTCCCTGTGCCAGCAGCAGTAGTGAAAGGCAGCATCCCATTCCTAAATGAAAGCTACAAGGACATTTGCTATTATTCCCCACTCCTATTAATCCCTCTCCCACTTTCTGCTGTGGACAGAATTACCTCTCCCTGCAGGGCAGGTAGTGGACATGACTAGAGCATCCCCTTCCCAAAGCCTCCCAGCCCTCCAGGATCCAAGAGTTTGGAGAATAAAAAGGGGAAAAGAAGGCAGGGGAGGAAAGGAGGGAGGGAAGAGAGCCTGGGATTCATTTCTCCCGGAGCCATTGTGCTATAGCACAATTAGCACCTGGAGATACAAATCTTCCTGTGACATTTCAGGCCTGATTCCCTGCCAATTAGAGCATCCTGGCTCACCACGACAAAGGTCAACCCCTGAGGATGGGAAAATCCATCCGGATGGAAGACAAAGTGATGCTGCTGCTTTGGAAGAGGGCAATGAAGGGATGCAGGCGGCTGGAGCCAGGCATCTCCCCTGCCAGCCTGGGCTTCCCCATGCTCCCACATCACACCTGGCAATGGGAATCGTGTCCACTGAGAGCTCAAAAGCTCACCCAAAAGCCCTGGCCCGAGTCTAAGCTTTTCCCAGAGTTTGGAGAAGCACCCAGGAGCTCTGGATCCTTCTCTCCCCATCTCATCATCAGGGATGGATGAGATGCTCTGCAGACAGCACTGTTTTTGTTATTCAATCCTAGGTTTGGAAGTATTTCCACAAACATCCCTTTTTGGTCTGGTTCTTAATTCAAAACTCCAATGTTTCAAACAGTCTTTCGCTGCAACCTTTCCTTTCCATTTGCTTTATATCAGCCCTAAATCTAAAAGCTCAAAAGCAAACAGAAGACTACTTTGATTCTGTCGAGGCAAAAGAGTGAAATCCAGTCAGAATATTTTCCCGGACTTTAAATCCAGTGACATTTTGGAACGTTTTGTTTGTGAACGAACCCAAATGATCCAACGTTTGGACACTGCCATCACCGCAAGCACCAATTCCAACCTCAGTTCCTGCTTTTTCCTAAATGATTTGCTCTGACTCCTTGCAAGGTGATCCTCATGGATCACAAGCGCTCAGCATGAGGAGGGTGAGCCATAAAGATCCCTACCTTTATAAAACCAACCACGTCTTCCCACGTCTCACATCCTCTCGCCAAACCTGCAGCGCCAGGGATGGAGTGGGATGCAAAAGGCTCAGCCCTGCCCATGGAATCCCCCTCATTGCTCATAAAGCTAAAACTGATCCCAAAATGCTTCCCCAGGTAGGGTTTGCTCGTCCCTTGGGGAAATCAATCACAGCATCAAACGGAAGGTATCTCCAATGGCAGATGCAGAAATGCACATGCTTTAGGCATAGGCAGCAAATCATACAGGCAGCAGCCCCACTCCCCAGCTGTTTTTTAATGTATTTTGTTGCTGTTTCTTTATTTTCTGTAGTATTTTAAAACACCTTTTTTGGGAACAAATGGAAGAAATCTCAAATTTCATTTAATCATATTTGCACCTCCTCCCTGCCTGGAAATGGCTTTTCTTCAACCCCTACAGTTTCATCCTTTGCTGGTTTCCTTCGGCTAACACTGCCTACTTCCCTCTGGCTTTCTAAGGGACATGCAAGACTCCGCTTACATCCTTTATTTGTGCTCCAGCAGCAGCGAACGCAGACTAAAAGCTGCTGGGGGAATACATTCAGATGGCGAAGGGATGCAGCAGGGCCAGCAAGGAGGGGGAGAACAGCACACAGCGTTGCTTTTTCCTTCCCTCCATCCTAGGGAGATGATGATTCAATTCATTTTTTAATTGTATTTATTCCTCAGCAATGGGTGGCGGACAGGGAAGTGACAGTGACACTAGATAAGGCAGCTAGCAAGTACCAGCATTAAAACCCGCCTGTGTGTGGATGCAGAGGGCCGTAAATCAGTGTCTGTGCAGGACAAGAGCCTCATCTGCCAACGTCCCATAGTGCAGCTCTCCTCATACAGCGCACATGGAGCAGCAAAGGCATTTAAAATGCAAAGATCACCTCCTGCTTTTACAAGCTCCGGCGTGCTGAGGGCAGAGGTAAAGCTCCTGGACCAGCAGCTGGAATTGCAAATCCACTCCAACACAGCCGGTGATGAGGATGAAAGGAGTAACCCACCTGCTGAAGGTGCCCCTTTCTCCCCGCAAAAGAAGCCATGCAACCCCCCCTCCTTCCTGCAAACAGCAAAGGCGGCCTCAAAAACATCCCTTCTGCAAGCCAGGGGTTTGTTACTCTAAATATACCCTAATTGCAGATTGCCAGAGAGAGTGAGGAGACCCTGCACTGCCGAATGAATGCGCCTTGATTGGCATCGCCGGCTCCGCTGCGCTGTGTCGCAACAAGCGTGTAGCGTGTTTGCTGATGGGAAGATGGGTTGGCTTTGGGGGGGCTTGGATTAAGGCTCCCTGTGAAATCAGTGCAGGCCTTGCCTGCAATCAGGGACACCAAGGTACCTTTCCTGATTAGCTTGGAGAAATATACCTCAGGGGTGCAGGAATAACCTGCCTGTTGTTCAATGAAGTGATGGAAAGATTCAGTTTTGAGGCAATATTTGATTTCTCGCAGGGAAAGGGACCGCTGAAATCCTCCTTGGTTTTGAACAGGTTTGGGGAGCTCTGCGTTGGGCTGGTGAGGAGGATCTGCAGGTGTCTGATGGAAACCCTGCGTTTCTATGGGGGGAAAATGGAGTTTTTACAATTGTCTGCTTTCAGAGAAAAAGCAATCCCACTTGACCATACCCTTGGCTCCAGCAGGCTGCTATTTAACCCCTTTGCCACCCATAATGTTTTACTCTGGGTTTACTACAGTCACTTCAAGCATGGAGTCACATATCACAGCAACTACCATGCTGGTAACCACGATTCTGGCAATGGATTCACACTGGATGGGCTTAGAGCAACCTGCTCGAGTGAAAGGTATCCCTGCATATGGCAGGAGGTTGGAACTGGATGAGGTTTAAGGTCCCTTCCAACCCAAACCATTCTATGTGGAGCAGGACAACACCCCGACTGCAAACTAAACCACATCAAGCTCAGCATGGTATGATGGGGGAAAGGGAAAGCAACTGGAAGACAGAGCTCAGGACTCACAGACAAGACCAGCAGGAGTAAAACCAGACACAAGTATGTCTCTTCTTCACCTTCCTTGAGCAACTTGGAAACACGGTACCCTCACTTGCCTCCTCTCTCTGCCCTCCGACCCATGCAACACCCCATCGAGCCTTCGCATCGTGATGACCCTCCCAGTGCCTGCTGTCCAAGCACATGCACACGCTCAGTGTTGCACCTTCTAAATATAAACTACTACCTAGCAATTACTGAGTGGAGAAAGCAGGACTGGAGTTGTATTGACTTACAAGGCCCACACAGTTGGAATGCAGCCCAAACAAATCAATGGCGTATTTAACCAAATCAACTGCTCCAGCAAGCTGATGGCTCCAAGGCCTCCTTGCGCTCACTCCTCTGGAGGCAGTGTTTACTGGAATGCCCTGTGGTTTGTTGGTAGAGCAGTTTTAAAAGCAAGAAGCAGATGATCACTATGGACCTGGATTCCACATCCCAGGATGTTCAACCAGCTGACATCCAAGAAGTCTCCTCCAACTTATTACATGATTCAGCCCACTTACAGTCATGAGAGCATGGCCCAGATGTTGGCAACCACCCCAATTATTCCTTCTCCCCCATTAACACCTGATAGCGAGAAAGGACTGGCAACACTGGTCTGGGGCTCATGGCTTCTGCCAAGAAGCCAATGGGAAACCAATGTTGTTGAGGAAGAGGAGATCCAGGATTGAACTGGGCAGTGGAAACACAAGCACATATCTCAGCTCTTCCAGAAAACCCAGCTCCCAGGTTCCAAGAGTCCCTGTGCAAGCACCAAACAGGTCCATGAGTAGACTGGATCTGATTTTCCTATAGCTTTGAAGCCAGGGAGTGAAATGATGTTCCCCCCAGAAGCAACAAGCCAAATAACTTAAGCCCTTGAGGTCAGCTTCTCCAAACCCTTTAAGAAAATACATTATTAAACAGGCAAATGTCAACAGAAGAACGTAATTTGGAAAGAAAGCCCTAAAATGTTTGTTTTGCAAAGCGATTTTCAGACTGGACGTTTTCCAGGCTTTTTCATTTTTCCTTTTCTTTCTTTCTTTCTTGGCTCAATCTCTCCACCACAGTTGGCAGGGCTTCACAGATGGCGCTGCCCGACCCACAGCTGAATTCGCTGAGAATAAGCATTTTGTCCAAAAGAAGAAAACATGCCCAGATTTACCAGGCTCCAACCCTCTCCCACGCTGCTCTCCCTGCTGCTGCAGCCATCGGCTCACCCACCCCACAGCAGAGGCTCCAGTGAGGAGGAAAACTGCAGGTAAGGAGCTACTTCTTCATCACCAGATGGACAAAGCATCTCTTGCAAAGAGCATCTTCTTCGACAAGCATCTTTTGCAACGAGCGTCATCTCTTGCAAAGAGCATCACTTGCAACGAGCATCATCTCTTGCAAAGAGCATCACTTGCAACAAGCATCATCTCTTGCAAAGAGCATTACTTGCAACGAGCATCGTCTCTTCCAAGAGCATCACTTGCAACGAGCATCATCTCTTGCAAAGAACATCACTTGCAACGAGCATCTTCTGCCAGCAGTAGGAAGACCCAACAGCACCCAACCTCTCTGCTCTTTGCTTCTCTCCCTGTGCTTATTGAGCACCCAACAGAGCTCTTTCCTTCCTGAGCAAGTTCCCTTGGTCTCTGCTGCCCACAAACGGGATGCAAAGCTTGGGCACACAGGAACGCTCGTGATTTGCAAGTTAACAAATGTGCTGGGTGAGATGTGCTCTATCGCTGCGCAAATCCGCTTTGATTCTGAGCCTCTGGAAGCGGAGCCCGTCAAGGAGTCTAATCCCAAGAACCCCTATTCAAGCTCAGCACTCAAGCTGTCTGCAGGGGTTGATGCTCAGGGAGATGTGGGCTCCCAGCACCCATCAGGATGGAGCCCTTAAGCTTACCCTGATGTCCAGGAGAGCTGGGAGATGTTCTCTAATGGCACTTAGCCCCACAACAGGAAAGGAGAGGAAAAAGTACTGCCACCAGCAGACAGGAAGAGACCAACACCATGTGCAGCAGCCACACAGGGATGCCAGCAGCAACGCTTTACCGCTGCAATGCCATAATTCCAAAGGCTCCCTCCTCACACTGCACTGCACTCACACCTACCCAGACCTAATCCTGATCTCTTTACTGAGCTAATGTTCAGCCCTTCATCCCCAACTAGGGAAACAAGGAGCGTTCATCCATGCCCGGGAAATCTGGATCCTATAAATGTGTGCTGAAATCCCCACAGGAGGGTTGGTGCAAGCATTGCAGGCCCTGGAAAAGCAGACAGGCTTTTCCCAGAGGGATTTCCTAAAGATAGGAGAGACTAGGGGAAGTCTTTACCAATCTGACCCTCAACTCCATCAGCATCCTACAATACAGCACTGCCTCAACCCATAACAGCACTGTCAGGAGCATCATGTTAATAGCTGATGCATATAAAGACAAGCAGGGATTTGCTATAGCTCAGTGGAAGCCACCACATGGCTCTGTCGTTTGCAGCTCGCTGTTGGTGTTTGCTCACAAACAATATGTTCACCAGGATTCAGCCTCGTCTCTCAACTACGAGATTTCCTTATGGAAGTTTCTCTGCGGGGAGCAATGCCATGGAACACGCACGGCGGGATCAGTCTGGCATCCAAAGCTCCCAAAGAAAAAGCGTGGCCAGTGCTCAAGTCACCTCCTCTCCATCAGATCCATCTTTCATAAACTAAATATTGCTTCGAATCATGGAAATCCCTTTCCCTCCTTGATGAAGTGCCGTGATGCTGCTATTGCCCTTCTGGTGAGGGCCCCACAGAAGCACTTTTATGGCTTTTTATTACACTTGCACTTAAAAACCAAATAAAATCAACTCCAAATCTATCTCTGCTTATTTGTGGGTTTGCTTCCTGACAGGTTCACACCTTTGCTGTCCCTTCAGAGGACGCAGCAAACACTTGTGACGTGCCAAGTGACCTGGAAGCGGCCCCAGCTTGGGCTGCGAGACGATACCCAGTGCATGAGGAACAGGAGCAGCCTCCTCTTCCCAGGAAGCCGCAGTCACCTGGAGGGAAGGTGATTTTATGACTAGCACGATGATTTTCATGCTCTTGAGATATACCACATGGCAGCTAGCAAGCAAAAGCCATTTATTTCTCTTCCTTAAGCCTAGAGGACAGATACAACTCGGCTCTGCAGCATGAGCACAGCCGGGGAGCTCAGCATCCCCGTCCCGCAGCCCCCAACCCTACCTGCAAAGTCAATTTACTGCTCGGGTTTAGTTGGCAGGGAGAAAATTCCCCATCCATGGAGGCACAGAGGGAGGAGGATGGTAAATGTGATGGTTCCTGCTCCCACCAGCTCCCTGGAGCTGGCTACAGCCGGAGGGGTCTGTGCTGCTAAGGGAGAGTTTGCACAGCTTGGGATGAAATTAGCTCTTCCAACTCATTTCCATGACTGCCAGCTCTTCATTTTAGCCCGCTGCCTGAGCTCCTTGGAAAAACTTCGCCCATAAAAGCAGTGGAGCTGTTCTTATACTGCCCAAGGATCCCAAATGCGGTTATTTCCAGCACTGTCAATAAAGAAAGGCAAAAAGCTGCTCCCTTGAGCACTGCAAAACTGCCCCCTTGGACCACAGGGCTGCCCACAAAGGCACTGAGTCCTAAATGAATCTGAAGTTCTGCAAAGCACCCAAACCTTCATCAGCCTTGGACCCAGTTCAACTGCCAGTTTATAGGAACACAGACTGGTTTGGGTCAGAAGGGACATTAAAGCTCATCCAGTTCCAGCCCCCTGCCATGGGCAGGGACACCTTCCACCGGAGCAGCTTGCTCCAAGCCCCTGTGTCCAACCTGGCCTTGAGCACTGCCAGGGATGGGGCAGCCACAGCTTCTCTGGGCACCCTGTGCCAGCGCCTCAGCACTCTCACAGGGAAGAGCTTCTGCCTTAGACCCAACCTGAGCTTCCCCTGCTTCAGTTTGAACCCATCACCCCTTGTCCTATCAATACAGATTAAGAGTTTATAAGGAGAATGGTGTTACCCCTCAAGCAACAACCCTTATTGTGCTTTGAATGACAAGTTCAAAGCCTCCACACAACAGGCTGCATACCCAGCTGTGCTAGGAAGCCAAGGGGCCATGGGGCGTGCTGTTTCCCCCTCTGTTGTGCGGCATCCCATAATGTCACGTCCATTTGCAGATTGCACATTATTGGTTTTTATTTGGCAGCCTCGCTTGACTCTGCCCTTTAATTTATCCATTAGACATCCTGATTAATTGGCCGATAAAGCTCTGTCCAGTGTTTTAAACCAAATTCCCAGTCCATTTGCTTTTAGTGGAACTGCGAACAAGCAGTTAAACTCATTACATTATAGAGCTCGTGCTGGAGGTTCGCTGGGGAAGGAGATATTTCAGGATCATACATATGGAGAACAGCTCTGATCTGCATTAATAATCCCTCGGAGGGCTGGGGTACGGGGCTGGTTAGGGAGAAATCCCACAGCTCTCCCAGTAAGCTGTGTAGGAATCATGGAATGGTTTGGGTTGAAGGGACCTTAAAGCTCACCCAGTTCCACCCCACTGTCACGGGCAGGGACACCTTCCACTAGAGCAGCTTGCTCCAAGCTCTGTCCAACCTGGCTCAAATCCCAACCATCCCATAGGAACAGACCCTTCCTCCTCGTGTTCCTTTCCCCCACAGACTGCACACTGTTCTATCCATGCCCTGATGCCGGAGGAATGACTAAGTCCTCTAAAACCAACTTTTGTACCTCTCTCTGGTCTTCACCACCCCACTGCCCTCTTTTGTAATGAGCCATCTCCAGGCTCCCTTTCCTCCTTTATCCCTTATTTTTGGGTTGGGAAAACACCTCCTTAACCCCTAAAGCCTCTTCCTAGCCATGTCTCATCCAGTAGCTCCATCTTTCTGGCTGAATAAAACACTTTATACATGAAGATATCTCCAAGCCCAAACAGCCCAGGATGTGGAGGAGGATTCACACTGCCCATGGCAGATGCCTCTTTGCGCATCCCTCCCTCCCATGCTGCTACTTGCTTTGTGTGCAAAAAAAGCCCTCTTTTTTATCTCAGCACCCAAATGTCAATGTGCCAGCCCTTATTCTAGGGGCAAATGAGGAGTGACACATGCAGAGAGGAGAGGAGAGAATAAAAAGCGTGAAAAGGAGGAAGAAAACCAACCCGAAAGCAAACTCCTTTCCCCCTGCATATGAAACTAGGAGTGAATAGCAACGGACTTCCACAGGGCGCCTTAATTCCCACCCGTCAGCCTCGCTGCCTTTTCTCCCCTCAAAATGTTATTATCTATCACTCTCCTGGCGTGAACAGCACTGGGTGCATCTCTCTGTCTCACTAGCTCAGCTGATAAGCTTGACAGACCTGGGCACTGGTGACAGCATTCACATTTCCAGTGGATAAAGTGCCATTTAGATGAGGCAAGCGCCTGGTGATTTTCCATCAGCTGGGACAGAATGAGGATGGGAACAGCTTGTAAACTTCCCCTCCGGAGCAGGGATTGGGCTTTTTTTCCGCTTTCCTCTTTTTGTTGCGGGTTTTTTTTTGGGGGTTGTTTCTGTATTTAAAAGGTAAAATCTGGACCTTTTCCTCCCCTCCGATTTCTAAACGGCACCAGGAACAAGGCCCTGGCCCTGATTAACATTCCCAACATGCCAGAGGTTGCAAAAATCTCCTGCCCTAAGGAAAACAAGCTCAGGGGAAAGTCTGGCAACTCACTGGAGCCGGCTGTTGTCGAGGGGATTAGAGGGGAATTTGGCATGCTCCCTTTTTCCTTCCTTCCTTCAGACTCCTGCCTTATAGTTTTCAAGGATCCTTCTTTAGACCACACTGCTTTCTTCTGGAGGAGCTGGTTGGGTTTTAATGTTCCCTTTTGTCTTCCTGTCACTGCTGCTTTCTTTGCCTTTTACTTTGCAAATCCTTGCCTCCTTTAGGCAGGAACAGCCAGTGGCCAGTTCCCACAAGGAAAACCAGGGGGGTTGGGAAAACACATCCTCGAGATGCATTCTTTCTCTATCAGCTTCCTTGTGCCCTCATATTCTCCATCTTTCTACCCCAGACAAGCTGCACCCATCAATATTAAAGGGAGAGGGTGCTCCACATCTCTTCTGGTCCTTTTGGACCTCATTTTGTCCCATTCCACTATGGCTGAAGTGGGTCTACAAGGCACAGAGACATCCCCAGGGTCGCACAGGGGACCTAAGGGCTGCGGGATGCAGCGAGGATGCTGCCCCAGCACCAAGCTGGATAAAATAGCTGTAAACCCTACTGCCCGGCTCCCAAAGCCCCCAGAGATCCCAGACAAGTCACGTCAGGAGCAGCCACGCCACCAACACAAGTAAAACTTCATTTCTGGCAAGCATGATGGAAGCAATAAAGATCTCCGACAGCGCTGATAACCGCCAAGGTCACCAGCTTACAGCATGCTCTGCTCTGACAACCAAGGCTTTATTGACTTAAAGTATAAAAATCTCTATTTTCCCCCTTTTTTAGCTCATCCCCAACTCATTTGCAGGCCTTGTTTCCAACCAGAAGCCATCAGAAGGTGGGTCCCCATCCAACTGCTTCTTTAGCTCGTTGCTACCACGTACGGAAGACCCTGTGGCTCCATGGAGGAGATGAGAACTGGCTCAACAGCAGCAGCCTTAGAGGTTCATGCATGGCAATATGGGCAATGCAAGGAACACATACCTTCTTTTGGTCTGGAACCAAGCAGACACCCACTGGTTGGCAAATAAACAGCATGACTGATTCAAAGTGAGGAAAATCTCTTTCTGTCTCTTCTTTATCTTGCAGCACGACTCTACATTTAGGAGGGTTTTTAGCTGAATATTAAACCTACGTATTGCCCTACAGCTCCATCTTCCTTTCTAATTGGGAAAGTATCAAGATGAGGGGAAAACCCCACATTTTTACCACCAATACCATCCCTCTTCACTCAATACAAGCACAAACCAAGCACTGACATCAAGGACTACAGGACACAGCCATAGATGGAGCACAGAAATGCAGTACAAGCTCGGGAACAGGAGAGGGAGTACCAGCGGTGGAAGAGGGAAAAGGAGGAGAGGATTCACTTTGCTTTTGCCCCATTTCATCTTGGTAGAAGCCCATCACTGCTGTAAAGTTGTCTGCTTGGATATCTGCCCAGCGCTGGGGATAACAAGGATGCTTCAAGCCACTTCCTATGGAATTCATCCCTCAAAACACCATCCACAGGCACCACTTCACACTTCGATCCCTGCTGGAAAGGGCAACATCAGTCTCCCACAGGGTATCTGCCCCGGGGTATGTTGCTTCCGAGGATATTATCCAAGGATGTCCAGTATCTGAGGAAAAGCGGCTCTCCCTGGGGCTGGGCACAGCATGGGTGGGAGGCTGCTGACCACGGGAGCTGAGCAGCAGCTGTGGTGTTTTTTTGCCTCAGTCATTAATCATAAAGACACAGGGAAGGTTTACAGTTACTCCATGCAGGCAGTGAGCCAGCCGTAGAGGAGGAGGATGGAGATACCCTTTTCACCTTGCCTCCTTCAGGGTTACTTCTGGAAACGCCAGGAGCCAGGCGGCTTTGGCTCCATCCCTTCCCTCAGGCAGCTCTACCAAAGCTCAGGAGGTGCAACAAAGCAAATGAAAGGGGAGAAATGTTCCTTTTCTGCAAAGCTCAGCCTGGCAGGAGCCTGTGCGGGGAGGAGCTGCTCACTGAGAAGCCCGTCTCGCCCCCTTGCCTTTGCTTCCTCCTCTGCTAAAACCTGCCTGGACCAGCCCCTCAACATCTGCCGTGCTGCTCCTCTTTTGCCCCTTACCTGCTGTTCAGACAGAACTTCCCACCCATCTCCGGGCTGGCTTTTTCCAGCCACATCCTCCTCCTTCATCCAACCCTGCAGAGCATTCCCGTTCCTACATCCTTCTGCTGCCGGACACAGCGAGAGCTGGAGGGGCTGCAGTCTCAACCTGCTTATTCATCTGCAAAACCAGGATTTGGGAGACAGGATGCTTCAGGTCCTGTTTTATTCATCCAGATATCTGCCTGGCAGAGGGCGGGGGGTGAGCTAATAGCACAAAGCCTGGGAGGAAAAGCTCATTTTCCACTCCTTATATGAATTCATACAATCTGCACCCCAAATCCTAACCCGTGGGAAGGTGATCACGGGAATTAACCGACCATTCAGGATGCAAACAGTGCACAGACCACGACAGCCTCGCAAACTGCACAACATAGGTAAGAACATTGACTCTCAGCCTTGCAGAGAAGCCTCCAGAGCCTAAATGTGCTCTGAAGCTCCACCTTGCTTTGCTTTGCACTGCAAAACATCCCCACTCGGAGTCCAGACTCGCAGCCTCGTCCCCATCTATGTCCCCAGCCATTCCCTCACAAAGTCTTTCTTGTCCTGGTGCTAAGAAGGGTTATTATTCCTCGCTCCCAGCATGCGACAGAAATGTTTGTGCCGAGAAAAAACTATCCCCCAAGTCAGTACATTAATGTCCTGCGATGAAAAATAGGTCTGCCTAAACATGCTCAGGGTAATTCAGAACACATTTGAGGTGATTTCAGGCTCTAAAGCCCGCTCGGAACAGCAGTTCAGGCTGTGTTTATCAGTGCTTTCCCCCTGCACTTGCATTTTCTTTCTCCCTGCTTATTTTTATAACGTTTGCACAACAACAGAACAGAAGGATCATGGGCTGAGGGTAGAAATCAACCTCCCAGCAGCAATGGAGATTTTACCTTCCCATTTACCAAAGCCAAAGCAGGCTGGGGTTCAGCTCAGGTCAAGGCCCCATCCATGTCCTACAGCAGCAGATCTGCAATGAGTTCCCTGAACCCAGCCAAACCAAAGCCAAGTTTCAACCTGGGTGAGGTTGACACCAAAAGCCAGACGGGGCCTTTGTGGCCCCTGCATGAAAGCTGCTAAACCTGAGGATGCTCCCCAAGTTTCAAGAGGAGGAGACCTTCCTCTGCTTTCTACCACACTAAAGAGAGACCCACAGCTGCTTCAAGATGAACCTTCCCAAGCCAAAGTGCGTGTTTATCTCTCATATTTGCTGCTGGGAAATACCTGTATTCCTGCTTCGAGAGCTTGGGAAAGCTCCTCCAGCTGCCCCAGACATGATCCCAACCTTCCCCACTGATTCACTGCAAGGAGGCAGGAGCTTGAGGGATGACCCAGAGCAGTGAGCCATACATCCTGGAAATGACCCATCACACGGGCTGTTCCCAGTAACAGATCACAGTGCCCAAGCTGTGCGAAAGCCCCTTACGCGCAGACACAGCTTTGGGGATCAGCATGTTGTCCCTCCCGAGCTGCAGCATCGCATCCCACTTGCAGTGAAGAGCAGAGATTTGCAGCAGGGGGAAGGAAATCAAAGCAGAAACAGGCACGTAGGCAGCTGCAGGGCTATTTTCCTCCCATGACAAAGAGGAATTCAGCGACTCGGAGCCAGTTCTGATGTACTACCTGTGGCAAAAGCACCCGGTACGGATCATGCACTGAGAAGCCACTGCGGCAGAGGAGAGCGTCTGTGTGTGTCGCGCATGGCTCACACACTGCTCTGAAGTACCAGTTTGGAAAAGAAACAAAGCGAGATGGCTTTGGGCTCAAGGGGACCCATCTGTTTTTGAGGAGTATTCATTTATTTATCAATTAATGTATCTATTTTACCTTGCGCTTTTGCACCAGCTTGAAAACAGGGAGGCGTAATATCCCTCAAGCAATTCTGCCCCTTATCCATCTGGTAAACAGCCATTCCGCTTTATTTTCTTGGGATTTTAGGGCTTTTTTTAAGCTCTCTGGTTTCTAACAGAGCTGAAATCCACCCATTCCCCAACAAGGACATCGCCATTAATGAGGAGAGCAGGAATAATGCCTTGGCTGGCAGATTTCAATCCATTTTCCAGTCACCTGCAAGCACCCACCCGAGGGAGCCAAACACAAGGCTCATTCAGAAACTTCCAGTGAGAAGCTGAGCTCTCCTTCCAGTCCCAAGACAAGCCTTTAACTGGTTATAAATAGGAACCAGGGTTGCCAGCACCTTTTCTCCCGGTAAATACAGGCTATCACATGCGTGTGAGCTCAGTGACATTTTCCCAAGCACTTCTGCAATTAAACCCTTTCTCGGGCTTTATACTGGCTTGGTTTAATCACCAAGAGCTTTCCAGGAGCTGGAGACTGGGGTTTGCCAGCAGAGGGAACCTTCCCATTGCAGGTTGGGATGAGGGAGGCTGCAGAGCTTCTCTGCAACAGCAGCATCGCTTCTACCAGCTTCAGGGCTGTGGCAAGCACAAGGGTGGCTTGGGACCCACTTGGGCACCGTGATGCTTTCTGAGGCAGAGAGAAGTGCCTGCCTGCTGTGAATACTCTGCTTGCTGGGGGGGGGGATGCATCAGCCTGGAGAAGAGAAGGATCCAGGGAGATGCTAATGCAGCTTCCAATGCCTAAAGGGGCTCAAGGAAACCTGGAGAGGGGCTTTGGACAAGGATTGTAGGGACAGGACAAGGGGAATGGCTTTAACCTGCCAGAGGGGAGACGGAGATGAGCTCTTAGGCAAAAGCTCTTCCCTGTGAGGGTGCTGAGGCGCTGGCACAGGGTGCCCAGAGAAGCTGTGGCTGCCCCATCCCTGGCAGTGCTCAAGGCCAGGTTGGACACAGGGGCTTGGAGCAAGCTGCTCTATGGAAGGTGTCCCTGCCCGTGGCAGGGGTTGGAACTGGATGAGCTTTAAGGTTCCTTCAACACGAACCATGCCATGATTCTACGTGCACGGGTGATGAACACAGCCCCAAATCCAACTACTGACAGCATAAAAGCCATTTGCATCCCTGGGACACATCCCTGCAAAGCTCATGCTCCCCCAGAAGCCCCCACAATGAAAACCCCACGTCGGGGTGAGTGTTTGGCTCACAGCCCTGTGCCATGGGGGGCTCTGCTCACTGTGGGGGGAAAGGAGCTGCTGTCTCCGCCCCAGATGTATGTGTCGCAGCACTGTATGCTCACATCCATTATTCATGCTGCTCCCCCTAAGGCTATAAAGCGTTCCTTTTTAAAAGTTTTTAAGTAAAACCAAGTCTCTGAACGACTGACACGGGGTTAAACTATCTCTATTTCCCAGCAAAAGCCATTAAGTTATAACATATATATATATATATGTATTCCCTCTGAATGATGGAGCTGGTGCTGCAACTGGAGGCAGGGCTAGGGATGGAGAGACACACGGGATTTATAGCCTCAAAGCCTCCACCAGTTGTTCCCAGCATTTGCTCCCTGCGCATTAGAAACCCGGTCCCCATTTCCATCGCAGGCACCGATTGTACTCAGCGGTTATGAAGTTGTTTCCCCTTTCCTCCTCCCTCCCCTCCTCCTTCCCTACTATAATATTTAGTCTGCAGCTCTGCTTATTTACATACTTAATTTCAGTTCTGTTTGCAAACACAAATTAGTTTTGTGCAATTACTTTGTGCACGGACATGGAGTTTATCCGCTTCAGCGGTTTAACAGCACTGAAAGTGACTGCACAGGACCATATGGCTCTCTATATATAACCACAATATTACCTGCGCGTATTAGTTACATTAGAAGTACGTTGTAATGAATGTGGTTCAAAGAGGTTCAAAGAGAAAAAGGCAGGAGAAGAGGAAAGGGAAAGAGGGAAAGGGGAGGATGGGCAAAAGGGGGAAGGAATAAAGGAAAAAACCTGGGAAAAGGGTGGGAAAATGAAAGGAAAAAGGGTGGGAAAGGGACAAAAGGAAGAAAAAAGGGTGGAAAAGCAACAAAACCCATCAACAGTAAAAGAAACACTACGAAAGGCAAAAAGGGAAGGAAAAGGAAAAATCCCCCCAAGAAAAGCCAGGCAAAAAGTATTCCCGACACGTGGGAGAACCGAGCTATGCCCGGCATTGATTTCCTGACACAAGTGAAAAATCAGGTGAAACCCAGCTCGGGTCGACTGAAATGTTTTGTTCAAGCAGAAAAGAAAGGGTTTGTCTCCTTGTCAGGGTCTCACTTGGTTGTTTAGCCCCAATAGCAACAGTTGGGGACATTTTTATAAGCAAAACTCATGTAATAGCAACAAAACACCCAAATACTAAGGTGGAAAATCAAACACGTGTTTCTAAATTGTGTTCTCCTTTCCCCTGCCTAAAACTAGGGGCCTGAGCCCGGTGCAGTGATGCTTCCAGCCCTCCCTTTGCTAGGGAAGGGAGTATTAGCATGGAAACCTCTTATGGGATCTAGCGGATGGAAGCTTCCAGCGGTTCCTTCACGTGGGGTACTGGGATGGGGTTTGCAAGGATCTCCTGAAATTTTCCAGGTTTTTTTATGGGATTCTTTTGAAGCCAAACTGAATATCCCTGTTTTATTGGCTGGGAAGTGTTTTAAGCACATCTAGATCCCTAATGCCCTCCAAAAGCCACGTGATGCCGGTGACCTTGAGGACGGACTTTCTCATCCATTCCCATCCCTGGAGCCACCGGGATGATTGGACCTGAGAAGCATTGAGATTTCCCATGGACACCAGGGTCCACATCCCTGATTTCCCATGGGAATGCCTGAGGGATGCTCTCCTGCCTTGCCCCTCCTTGTACCCCCTTTGTCCCTATGGATTTGCAGAGCAGGTTTCAGCCCCCCTGCAGCACAAAGGGGCGAGGAGATGGGGATAAGGGACCAGTTAACCCTGTGAGCATCCCGGTGCCGGTACCTCCCTGCACCACCTTTACCACAGCTCCATCTCCACAGCCCATTTAATCACTGGTCTTTCTGTAAAAGCAGCCAAAGGCCCCACGAGTGCATCTTATTCTATGGTCTGCTAGGAAGCAGTGTAAGAACACAAATTCATTTCACGTGCAGTGAACAGCCTCCAGACTGAAAAACCTGCCAGCTTGGAGCCATGGGAGCCTCTGACCTACACACCCAGCATCCTGGCCACCTTTTCCCAAGGCCCCTTTGGGTGCTGGAGTCTTTAAATCACATCAGAGCATCACCTATTCCCAGGAAGAACACAGAAACCTCTTCCCCTGCTGCTTGTGATACAGTCTTTATTTATATCATATATTTCCCATCATTGAGAGCTCTACACAAATATTCATTACCAAGCCCTAGGTGGTAAATTATAAATATCCATTCTCTCAGGAGTAAAACCCCCCAACATTTAATAATAATAATAATACTACTAATAAAGATTGCACTGTGGCATGGAAAGTGCAACAGGAAGGAGGGTTCCTTTGCTCCTGAGCTGCAAGAAAACACACTAAACCTCAGAATAAAGCACATGAGACCCTAGAATAAAACACACTAGACCCCAGGATGTAACACGCTAGACCCAAGAATAAAGGAGACTAGACCCTAGAATAAAACGCACTAGACCCTAGAATAAAGCACACTAGACCCCAGAAAACTTAAAACAGAGAACGACTGAGGGTTAGGCCACTAAGCTGGCTGGCGGACACACAGCTCCATAGGAAGAGCCTATTTACAGCCTTGCAAACCCAGAGATTTGATGCACTGCAAATGATGGGGGGGAATAAATCCTTGCAAACATCTGGCTTTGCAGGCCCTAAGCATCTCTCCTCTGCCTGGCCTTTAGCTAGCAGCTGGAAATGGGTACCTGGCGATAGTTCTGCTGGTACCATCTCGTAGGCAAAGCAGGGCAGCATCCCCTCGGCTTGTCTAACACTGATTATCCCCAGCAGGATTTCTGTGCTACACGAAGTGTCAGAGTCCCGACAACATGATGATGGACTCGCTGGCTACAAGGCCAGGTGGAATAAGGAAGCAGCTGCTTTTCAGTTCTGTTTGGGGATCTCTTGTCCTTGCAAAGCACATTGCTGGGGGATACTTGACACTTGCTCCCCAACTAAAAACAGCCACAGTTGACAGTGAGGAGCACATGCAGTGGACATAAGACCCTGCAGCAATAAGAGACCCAAGGCTGGTGCTGCCTGAGGTAGTCCCCAGGGATGCTGCTGCTTCTGACGGGTCCAAACTCATCCAATGAGAAACAGAACTCCAAATCCTTCTGGATGCCCTGTCACAACAGCGCAGGACCCCAAATGTGGGATGGCTGAAGCCCACCCATAAGGGGATGCATGTATCTTCCATATCTTGCTGTGTAGATAAGTAAGATGTAGAATATATATATCTTACATACATAAGATGTATATCTAAAGGATGTATGGTCACCAAGATAAGGAGAAAGAAGCAAAACTCCCTCCCCTCTACTTTTTTATCTCCAATGCACATCAGGCCATGCTGCCTTCATCAACCCCAAACACCTCAGCTCTCCCTCCTATGTCTTTTCAGCACTCTCTGGGTTTCTCCCAGCACTATAGCACCCCCACCAGCCACTGTTCACCTCCAAAACCCCACAACAAGGAGCAGTTGACTGCAATCCTTGCTCTTTGCAGCCCTTTCCAAGCCCGCTGAGCTTCAGTTCGAGTGCTCAAGTACATCACTTCCAAGCTGCGGATGGTACAAATGGGGCAGATCATTTAGAACTTGGTCTTTTATCATTATCATTATTGTTGTTGCTATGATTATTGTTATTATATTATTATTATTACTAGTCTTAATTCTGATTTTCCTTGTTGCTGCCTGCTGGCCTCCCCTTTCTTGTGTAGTACAGAGCAATCACGGAAGAGGACAAAACCCCAGCTTCCCAAAGCGGAAGAAGCAGGCAATCAGAGTGAGTGGAAAGGCCATGCTGGGAAGTCAATGAAGATTGGAAAGAACATTTACAAACCTGGGACTCAGCAGGCCCAGGGTACTTTGCCTGCCTGTTGGAACAGTATGTGCTCCTCTTTCCCTTTAAGCGCAGCAAACAGCTGGTCTCTAAGGAGGGTACCTGAGGATAATGATGCTGGGATGAGCACTGCAGCAGCCTCCATGTGCTTCGACTGTGATTTCAGCCTGCGCAGCTCACTTTGTACGTGAGGGGTGCTTAATGATTTGCCTCTGTCCACTAGTTACCTTCATGCCAAAGCCCAGCGGTGCTTCACGTCCCTTGAGCAGTTCTCCATCCCCATATAGGGCTAAACTGCTGTGCAAGGAGGCTGGACACAGCAGCCTCTCCACCTTCTCCTCCTGCTGCCCTCGTTTTTGCATGAAATACGAAGCCAAACTAGAGAGTGGCTCAGTTTGCCGCTTCATTTCAAGGCTGGTGCCTCCAGCTGCCTCCTCAAACCACCCCTGTAGAGGAAGGAGGCTGAATTTGGCGTTTGTTTAGCAAGAAAAAGCATGGATCCTACAGAAAAACATGGGCGGGATTGTAAGAACTATTTACTGCTCGATGCCTGCTGGATTGATACTGCAGCACTAACAAGCACCCCCCTCCCAGCACACAAGTCCCATCCCCAAGGAGCAGCCACAGTGAAGCACAACACATCTTCAGAGGGATGAAACGGAGAGACACAAAGAGGGGGACGGGGGGGAAAACATCTCCAACTACGAAACTATTTGATACAGAAGGAAATCTCTCCTATATTCACACAAGGAACAAAAGTAACCATTCCCTCTCGGACAGATTGGGGGTTTGACATTGAAACCCCCTCCCACCTTGTCCCCCTTTTTTGCTTCAACATGATGCCTTTATGTCAGGAAAGCTTTTGCCTCCCTCACCCATAGCCCAGCTCCTGCTTAGCTACGCAACTCCCAAGAAGAAGGCCAAATAGGACATCCTATAGACTATAATACATCAAGACTTAGGGAGAGCATTAAAAGCACCTACACCCATAAGGGCTCTGCCCAGCCCTGATTCCCCCCATCACCCGGTGCTAACCCCTCAATTCTCCTCCTCCAGCCCCAGCTGTGGTCGATGGGTCCAATTTCACAGCTGCTCGGTTCCAAATTGGACTTGCACTTCCCAGCTGGACTCGGACTCCTGCATTTGTTTGCCATCAGCTTTAATTAGGAGAGCTTTCATTGCCTGACACATCCAAGCCTCTGCTGCAGCTCCTCCAAGGCCACCTTCCTCACCCGCTCCATCCTGAGCGGCCTGAAAGCTTGCAGCCGCTGCCTCGGAGCCATCTCCTGCCCTGCCAGCTAGGAAATGGCACGGTGGGAAGGCATAGACACCCCTGCCCCACTGATGGGCACCTCTGCCAGGTCTCTGTGCTGAGCCCTGAAGCAGAACTGAGCTGGAGAAATCAAAGCTGATTCCAATCTTATTATCCAACACGGCCCTATCAGCTGAGACAGCGACATTTATCACATTAATAGGAATGATAGAAGAAAACTGGGATCCTGTCCAACAAGAGCACTTTATCACATGTTGCACTGTCTTACAAATCCAATTATCACCAGCTGAAGGTCTTAACGGCCCTCCAAGAGTGGCTCTGGAAATCTTAAAAGACTATAAAAGCACTTGGCCAGAGCCTGCAGTAGCACCTTTGCCAGGGCATGGGAGGAAGCATCACGTGCTTTTCAGGAGGCTGGAGCAGCTTTATCCTTTGAAAGAGAAGTCCAGAAAAGGGGGACAGTTTCCACTGGGAAGTCTCCCATTGTGGCAGGGGGGAGTAGAAAGAAGGATGGACGAAGGAGAGGAAAGGAAGGAGGATTCAAGGAAGGAGAAAGCTAGATGCAGCTATGCACATGAGGAAGGGAAGGAAGCCGCCAAGCAAGTGGTGCTCTCCCTGCCTCTGGATGCTGCCCAAAACCTGAAGGATTTGCCTGTGCAAAGCAGGAGGTGCCACTCGACAGGAGTTTGCTCTTTTCCTTGGTGTTACAGACCAAGAAGAGTGGCAGAACAGGCACAATCTCAAAGGACTTTGCTGCTGTCTTGGCCTTTCCCTATGAAAACACTCAAGCAAAGCATTTCTCAGTTCTCTCTGAATGAGGAACAGTCAATTTAGCATCAATTCCCATCTTTCCTTCAGCCGCCAGTTATTAAGGATTCATTCCAGCTTGATCCAAAATGATCCCCCCATTTTCAATATTGCAAGAGAAGCAAAAGGCAACAGGATTTGCTTTCCCCTCCTTTGCTCTAACGATTGTACCTTAAATAATTTATCCACTCCTCTGATACATTCCCGCCCTTCCCTCACCATTACCCAAGTAGGCTTCAGCAGTTCTCCTTCTGCCCCACTGCTCCTGGTCAGAGGACCAGGGGACACAGCACAGCAGGACAGGCTTTTCATCTCCTTCTACTCCACTGAGCATCTACAAACAACAGCTTCTTATTTCGGCCATCTCCATCCCTGTGCTATTCTCCTGAGGTACAAGACACCTCTGAGAGCCACCACGAGTGAAGCATCAAGGCACCATTTGTGTCTGTGAAAGCCTCCTTTGAACTTCCTCACTGGGATGCTGGGACCAAACAAGCGTGATGACAGGAGTGAGAAAGACAAGGTGCAGGGCAGTGGAAAATCCAGGCCACAGGAGCTGGGAAGAACAAGTTCTCCTCTTCCCTAATGCAGGAGACACTTGCTTAATGTCACATGGGCTTCTAGGATGGGCGCAGGGAGCTTGGAGAGGGTTAGGAGCACCTCATGGGGACGGCAGCCTCACCACCCTGGGTTAGAAGAAACAGGACGTGTGTCCCCTTTGGCTACTTTTGAGGGGTCCTAAGAGCTCTGCTGACAGCACCTTGAAGTGCTCAAGTCCATGCTGGACAGGGCTTGGAGCAAGCTGCTCTAGTGGAAGGTGTCCCTGCCCATGGCAGGGGGTTGGAACTGAATGAGCTTTAAGGTCCCTTCCAACCCAAACCATTCTATGATTCCATGTCCTTCATCCTGTTGCCATCAATATGGGGGGATTTATGGGATAAAGCCAGAAAGCATGGCCTGATTTTGTTGGAGCAGAGGCTGGGGTGATACAGACTACACCAGGCAGGGCTAAAGCATCTCTTGGATCCTGCCATAGAGGGATGGTCCATCACCAGACCAGGAAATAGGGATGTATTCTAGTGCAGTATGGCACAGCCCTTAATCTAATACAAAGCTCCTGGGCACAAGCACAACAGGTCCCTATAACCTGGATTCTTTCTACCCACAGGAAACCCACTTTCCAGGCATAAAGCTGCCATAAACTGTGCTTTACCCAGCTGAAGCCTGCAAAGAAAAAGCATCTTCCGCCTCACATCATCCTGGCAGTGCCACAATGAACCGACGAACCCATAGACCTGAGGTGGGAATCTTATCCCAGTTCACCCCCCACATTTCCAGACATTGCTACTAAATAAAACAACAACCAGACACACCGGGTGTCTGCAGCATTCCCCCCTTTGTGTGGCTGTTGGTACAAGAGGAATGTGCTTCTCCACACCTGGATGGCATTTCCCCTGCCGGGAAGCAAGGGGTCTCCATCGCACTGCTCGTAGCTATTTAAAGTGATTTAATGCTTGTCATTCATTATTAACCATGGTTATTAGAAGGATGGCTATGAACACACAGAGAACAGGATCTTGTGAGGCTAGACACTGCACAAACACCGAGCAGAATGTAAAGGTCCCTTCTAGGAAAAGCCCTGCTCCGATAAAGCAAGCACTTGCGGGAAGTATTTGGTAAGGAGAGACACACACGCATGCATTTTATAATAGCTTGTCTGGCTTTTAATCCTTACAAATTTGATAGTCTTAGCAGGACTTGCCACACTCTGCTTACTCTGGGTGCTTCTCCAAGCGACATGAGCTCCACTGTACGGGCGAAGGGAAATCAGATGCTCCCTGCCTCCAAGCATTCCCCACTATAAGACTCCTGGGCAGGTATAAATCAAAGTGAATTCACAAGGCAGAGGGGAAGAAAAAGCAAACCACAGAGAACTGGGGATATGCAAAGCAATAAAGAGAGGTCTTAATAAGCATCGTAATAGAAATTTATGTCAGGGTCAGCAAAATATTACAGATGGCAGCTTATGAGGCACTTGTATTCAAAACAAAGGAAATGATCTTAAAACACTAGCTGAAATGATTAAGCATACAAAGAAACGAAGAGATCCAGCGGCAGGGGCACAAGCCAGCTCAGCATCCTTGCCCAGCATCCCGCCGCTGGATGCTCCCCCTTACAAATCACTTGGTTGCCTTCCCACTTAAAGGCAAAATGTGGTCTTGAGGTTTGTGCAACAGAAAGGACCCTCTCCGTGTGGGTACAGGAAGCGGATGGATGACAGCGAGGAGATGGAGCGGGGGGAAAAGGGGGAAAAGGGAAAAGAAACCAGCAGAAATACTGGGATTTGGCAAAGCTGAGATGCGCGCCAGGTATCCCACAGGAACAGTCTGTTTTGCCCTGGCATCCGTGCCCATGTCAAGAGCTTCCCAGCAATCCAGCTCATTTTTCTGCCCTGGGACGGCTGAAGGACTTGGGGGCGGCTTGAGAAATGAGATCAAGCAGATGCTATTGAGCCTTCCCACTTCTCCCCACTTCCCTAGGAGTCTGCCTCATTTTCCCTTGGTGAAATCCCATTTGTCACAACTGTGGGGGGAAAGAGAAGGAGGAAAACGAGAAGAAAAAGCCTAAAGCTCATTCACTGCACGTTTTTCAGCCTCGCCAGGTTTTGCTTGGCTTTGGAGATGGCAGAGGGTTGTTTGACACTGTTTTCAGCCCATCAAAGCATTTACAAGGTGGATTTTCCTCCGTTTCCACAGAGCCCTGCACAGTGATGCTGAAAGCTCTGCTAAGAGGAGCTGTCAGGGCACACTATCCAAAGGGGCTGATGCCAATGGATAAAGGAAAGTTGAAACTATGAGTGAGAATAAGGAGAGATGACCACTGAATGGGATGTGCATTAAAAGAGGGAAGGACACCATCAAGAACTTGAAAATCCGTTGGGAAACCTCTTGGTTGGGTTTGGATGGATTGACAATGTATCAACTTGCTGCAGGTTGGGCAGTGCCTCCTAGAGGGTGAGATTTGTCTTTCCAACCAAGATGTCTAGTAGCATGTTGCTTGTATCAATGGTCATGGTTTAAGGTCCTCCCCATAGCATGAGTCCTACTAATCCTCTTGAACACCTTATGCAGGGTGTGATGATGCTCTCCGTGGATCCCTGATTGGGCCCAGAGGAACTCCTCACCCACCACCAACCCATTTAGAGCACTTGGGTCAAATGAGGTTTGTCCTGAGCACACAGTTGTTCTGCTGGCAGTGGAACAATCCTTTCCAAAGGGCACATTGCCTCCTTTGTGGTCTCCATCAGCAGCCTGCTTCAGGAAAGCAGCAAGAACCAGAGCTGGTGCTTCATCTTTTGCGCTCTTATCCCTTGTACAGCAACAACCCCCCCAGCTACTGACCCTGAGACTGAAATCCAACGCAGCGAACAAGAAGAGGCACAGATCTGGCCACCCCCTAAAGCAAAGCAATTATCACAGCATGTCCCTGCCTCTGCCCATGGACAACCACCAGGACGCAGCAAGAAGCCCCAAGTTCTATGGTGTGATTACAATCACTATCCTATTATAATCAGAATTCAATGATTACAAAAATAACCAACTTTTAGGGAACTTTGATCCAAACCCCCATTGCTGAAAAACCAGTTTGTGGCTTGAAAAAGATTTCACAGCCCTTCTGCTTTTAAACAGTGTATAAGCCTGATGTACTAGTGGGTGGTCTCATTCCCTGTATTAAGTGCTTAACTCCCCCCCCGACCAAGTGATGGAGTGAGACAGAAGTGATCAGAAGGGAGTACAGCAGTTTGCCAGGTAAAAAAGCAGCAGCACATCACCAGGACAGGAGAAGGAGGAAGAGGACAGGAGGTGTATCCAGGACTCAGCTCAATCCTACAAGTCACCGTGTCTTCCCTCTGAGGCCCCTGTTATACCTGGGCTCATTTCAGACGGGTGTGAGGATCAGCAGCAATTGGAAGTCTGGAGTCTTTAATGCCTGCAGCCTTAGCTTTCTGCTGTCAGCACTCAGAGGAGCTCTGAAAACTCTGCTCCAAATCACTGAAGGTCTCTCTAATTGGCACAGTGCTGTATGAGAAGAGAGAGGCCCAGGGTAGGTATAAGACAGCCAGGTTGGGTACCAGAAGGTAAGGGCACGGCAACACTAAGCCCTATCCCTGCAATCAATAAGGTGTGTTAGTTTATTAAGGATACCCCAACTAATTGGGATGAGAGGTTTCCCGCAGCTGCATCAGGATCCTGTGGATACAAACGAAGCTCAGTGCTGGGCAGCACCTCTCACATATAAAATCACAGAATCATAGAATGGTTTGGGTTGGAAAGGACTTGAAGATCATCCAGTTCCAGATCCCAGATCTGAGCAGCCCAGAGCTGTGTTGTGCTCCCAATGCAAGGGGGAGGCTTAAAGAAGGCAAGCAGGGCACAGATCAAAGGCTGTTTGGTGAGCAAACACAACCCTTCCTGGTGAATACTGCCCAAAAGAGTCGTTGACCCACTGTTTCTGCATCCACCCGTGCCGAAAAGCTTCCTAAGAGGCAGCAGGAACTGGAAAATCTCTTTTGACAAGGAGAAAGGTGACATTATTGGCACTATGGAGTGATTGGAATGCCTGGCCTGTCTAAGTCTTTGCTATAATCCATATGGTTCCCTACTTTTAGAGCTGTTGAACTCAGATTCATACGGATTGCTACCGAGCTCAAGCAGGCACAACCCACAAAGGGAAACTACAGGCCAGGATGAATTTCTCCGCAGGCACCATGGTGGAAACAAGGGGAAAGATGAACAGCTCAGTCCTGAGGAGCTTCATCTGGGGAGATAATAAATTAGAGCTCAGAGGCAGGCAGGAGTGAAACATCAGGGTCTAAAGACCATCAGCGGTGATTGTCTAAACAAAGGAGTATTCCTCTCCTCCGTGCAGGCTCACTGTACTTGGCTGAGCATCCTTCATAGGAAAATACCACAGACGTGAGGACTGGGGACAGCATTACACTGACAATGTAAACACATTAAGAAAGCAGAGAGTTACAAGCTCAGATGCTGAGTGTCAGAATCACGTCCAACCTATTTAGCAAATAACGTGGAAAGAAGACATGATGGATAAAGAGGGAATTAATGACTGAACCAGTGCTCAGTGATTATCAAGAAACTAGTGATGAGGACCTGATTACATTCACAACGGATAATAAAGGCTTGCCCCAATCAGTAATATATATACTCAGTGCTTCAAAAGGACTCATTGCCAACGCCAGGGAAAATTATGGGAGAAATTGGCTGGAAGGAAAAATGTCAACAGAGAAATGTGGGCTCATAACACAAAACTTATTAGAGAGCCAAAAAGTCAGGCCACCACAATGCGAGAAAGACAATTTTGGCTAAAAGCCCTATTCTTATTGCTAAAGCAGCAATCAAGCATAACACAAAACTAAAAGGAGAAGGAGACAGCAATCACTGTTCATTAGAAGTTATGAAGTGCACTGATAAGGAAAGCTGCAAACACCACGGGGGAGGCAATTGCTGGCTGGTCTTGAAATCACCATGGAGGTGATTTGAACAGCACTACCCAAGGCAAGCTGATGTCTCACCTCATGGTTTCTCTTGGTTAAAGGCATCACCAGAAATAAATCAGCTTTGAGACCACTGTAGATCCTCTGCAACCCCTTCCATGCCATGTCACCCTCCTGCAGCAATGGGTACAATGAAAGCTCTCATCCCTGTGCTTGGTGTGCGCTTCAAACAACGACTTGCCACCACCAATGGAGCTGCACCCTTCTGCAAGTCCAGCACCCTCGCCAACAGGGCCGGAGCCAAATCACATCGCAACAAACACATTCCCAACCATCGCCAACAGTTTGGGCCCAAATCCCCCGATCTTGACTCAGATTTTGACCCCAAACTCAGGTTTTCGGTCTTACGTCTCTGGACTCATGCCCAGAACCCTTCTTTCAAATGTTGATTCAAGCCTTTTCCTGTGCCAGGGCTGAATTTATTACTAACTGCAACTCATTTTGGCTGACGCAAATACTACAGTGTTAATACTGGGAAAGAAGGGGCTGCCCATTATATTTTGCCTTCAGAACTCCGAATCCCAGCTCAGTTTTAGCTCAGGTAATTACAGTCCATCTCCCCAGATGCTCAAGCAGAGGAAGATCCGTTCCTCCCACCATCCCTGAGCAGCTGAGCTGGAAAACTGCACAGACAAACAGATGTGCCAGGCATTGGTATTATTGTAATGTCTTTGGAGCAATTTGGATCCCCAGAATGGTGGTAAAGAGATACTGTATGGCAAATAAATTAAAGCATTTGGCCATAAAGTCCATAACAGACAGAGAAAAATAAGCACAGCCATTGGAGGAGCAAGAGGGTGGTAAATGAGGTTAAAGATAGATGGAAAGTCAAGGCAGGGGGAAAGGAATCCTAAAATACAATACACATTAAAGCAGCAGCAAAGATGCTCTCTCTGGGGTTTGTGGCTACAGCTTGAGCAAAAGGGAAGCCCACTTGTGCCAGCGCACAGAGGTGAGAGGTTAAACCCTTCTCGACACCTAAAGTGGAAAACAGAGGAGCAGAAGAGGGAGAAGAGATGCTCAGCTCACACATCCATGCTCAGCTGGAGCATGAGGCCCAGGTAGATCCATCACTCACAAAACCGGGACTATTTGCTCCCAAGCAAATAGGGATGGGACGGCTTAAACCCCGTTTATATGAAGGCAGTTGGAGAAAGAGAGAAGGGGAAGGAAAGGGAGGGGGGAAGGAGGGAGATCCATCCATGTGCCAGGTGCCAACAAGGGGGAAGGAAGAGAAAAAGAGAAATCAAGCGTGGAAAATAAAAGAAAATGTAGTCGGAGATATAAAGGCTGTCAAATTGGCTGCAAACAGTAACAAAAGCAAAGGAGAGATAGTTTTCTCTTTAACAAATGCTTTGATCAGCTGTAGTTGATATAATTACTATATAAAGCTACAGCAAGACAGAAATAAGATACATTTATCTTGGCAGAGCAAAGAGAACCTTTCTGATCGCTTCCTTTCTTCCCAAGCTGTAACAAACACATGCCAGGCTGAAAGGTCCAACAGCTGAGATTTGCTGGTCCCTCTCTATGGGATGTGGGACCTGAGCCTGATTCCTTGGGCTTGGCCCATGGGAGCCACCATTGCTCCTGCAGACCATGACTGAAGCAGATACCCATGGAAATGAGAGATGGTGAAGGGCTTAAGGTGAGTGGTGCTGTGCACACCCAGCAACCAAGACCTGACCTTGCCGTCACCTTGCATGGTGCAAAGAGGACCAAAGAAGCTTCCATTGCAAACCCAGACCCTCTTTTTGATGCCATGACAGCTCCACAGCTCAAAGCACACATGCTTCACCTCCTTCCTCCTGCTACACCGACCCTCACTGCATCCCTCTCGCTTGCAACTGCTTTATCACGCAGCGGGGATGATGACAGTCCCAGCACCAAGAAACAGCTCCCTACCCCAAGTAGTGAGGGAAGGCAGATTCCACACCAGGAATCCTCATTTTCAGATCACACCACACCAAAAGGTCTGATTCTGTAGTTTCAAACATCACATTCAACCACTCTTCTTTATATCAGTGTCACTGGGTAACGTTAAGGGGGGGAAAAAAGCCACAACAAGCAATTTCTGTGAAGTAGTTCCCTTTTGACACACTGACATTGCTCAGTGGAAATACAAATCAGTCAAAACCAACCCTGCCAAACACCAGCAGCTCTCATTGCAACCATTACCATGCGCTGGGCTCTGCCTCTGCTTTGCTGACAGCCAGTCTAGCATCTGTGCAGAGAAAGAAGGGACTATAATGCCACCGGGGGCTTCAGTGTGGGGCATGGGGGACAGGAATGATTTTGAATCACGGAATAGCTTGGGTTGGAAGCGACCCCAAAGGGACTGAGGGTTTGGTGGGAGCAGGGATGGTGGCGAGCATGACTGCGCATAAAGCAAGCTGAGTGATGCCATGCCCAGGGGAAGCAAGCACGCAGCAGCAGTACCTATAGCCCAGCAGGAAGTTCTGCAAGCTGACTTGGAGCAGGAGAACTAAGACATGCCCGTAAGGATGACAGAGCCCAGAGACCACTAGTAACTGGGGAGGAACCAGGGCTAAATGCACTGGGAGCACATGCGTGTCCCTGCATGCACACAGCCCGGCATGCAAAGGGGCGAGGGGCTCCTCTCTCATCCTCCATGCAAAGCCCTGATTTATTTAGACTGGAACAATTTGTTGGCGGCTGTAATTTTAACTACCTCCGTGCTGAGGAGCCAATCAGGGGCTCTGCTCATCGAGGCTTTTATGAGTTCCCATAAAAGCAGCAAAATGAAAACTCAGGGGCCCTTAAAATATACTCCACGGGTTTGTGCAGTGCAATTGGAGGCTTTTATGACTCCTGTCAGGGCTTTTATGACCCTGTAAAACTGTGCAGCAGCCTAGCTTGCAATGAAAAGTGACCTCAGGTGTCTTAAAAGCCTAAATGGTCCTGTACATTTACAAGACCTGTTGGTACAATGCAGGGAAGCCCTTAGGGGATGTCATCCCAGCTCTGCCTTGCCACCACCGGTGCTGCTGAGGAGGACAGGGATGCAGGGTAGCACCGCAGGCCCTTATCACCTCCATGAAATGACAAATCATGCAGTTTTGCTGGAATAGCAGGAAAAAGCCTCCGCTGCCCTCCTGTCAAAGGCAGGGCAGAGACCAGGGGAGATGTGCTGCTAAGCAATGAGCTCCCTGCCTCTGCAAAACATGATTTGCAAGCAGGCAGGATGCAAACCTAGCCTATCTCCAGAATAAGTGAGTTTGATGGCATCACTCTCTCATTTCCCAACACAAACAGCACTTGATTTAGCAGAAGCAGCAGGGTTTTGTTTCCCCCCTCCCTTAAATGAAGCCAAGGCTGGAAGATTAGGGATGCTGCAGGAAAGCAAAGAGAAAACCCATCAGGCTGGATGTGACAAAGAAGCATTAATAAACAGCACGAGGTACGATATGCCATGTAGAAATAGGAGAAAGGAATGAAGAGCAGAAAGGATAATACAGATTTGGTGCTGTGAGCCAGGGCACAAGCACATTGGGTCACTAAGGCACAGAATCAGAGCAAATGGTGCAAATAAAGCCAGGAGCACATTGCAGAGGGCATTAACTAAACACACACTTGATGCCATAAAACACCAAGCCATCTTCCTATGCTCTCTTGAGCAAGAAAATACACCACAGCCTCTTAATATAAGAAGAGTTGCTTCATGCATGAGGAAAATGCTAGTATATCACAAAGAGAACTTCCCGTCTCCTACATGCCACTTCTAAATAGCTGCTTTATTGCCCTGAGATGATAGCCCAGCCCCAGTGGGGTCAGCCCTTCAGCTTTGTCATCCAGCAGGCATGTGGCATACACACTGATACACACCAGTGTCTGTATCAGCTTCTCCCCTGGATGGTGGCGGGACCCATGGCATGACTGCAGAGCTAACATCACTCCCCCCAGATTTTGCTCTTTGAATGTAAAGGTTTGAATTCAAGCTCAGAACTCAGTTCCTTATAAATATCACCCATCAAAAAGCCCACAACCTTTGGTTCCATTTCAGAACGCGCTCTTACTGCCTTCCTCCATTGCTTCAGCAGCTTTGGCATGGCGCAGAAAGACTCACAGAGGTCTTAATTCCACTAAACATGGGTCCGAATGGAAATGCCAATGGATCAGTAACACGCCAGACTTATCAAAACACTGCAATACGCCTCTAAGTGTTCCTAAGCAACTTCGCGCACCTAGCAAAAAGCAAACCCCATGGGGAAAGCTGGTATGTAGTGTCTAAGTTGGTGGCTGGTAACATTCAGGGCCAACACGTGGAAAACCAGGGGAAAGTGAAAAAGGAGGGATTGTCTTCATTTTCCTTTCCTTCTCCCCCTCCTTTTATTTCAGGAAGGGAGCATGAATGTGGAAAATAGCCTATTGAGCCCACTTCCCCGCCTCAGAGGAGCTGCAAATGTGATCCTTTGCTAGCTCAGACAAAATCTGCCATGCTACATTAGGCTTGATAGCAAATTTGCTACTTGCAAGCTTTTATCAAAACTGTATATCTAAAAATCCTCATAATCCAGAGCGTTTGGTTGGCCTTTAGGGGGCTTCCTCCCACCCCTCCGCATCCCTCTTCCCGCCGGGCACACGGGGCTCCGCTCGGAACCAATTCCCAATTTGGAGCTCAGCGTTTTTAGCCAAGCAAGAAAACGGAGCGTGGCAGAAGGGGAGGGAAGAAATCAGCCACATCTTGATGGCTGGGATGCATTCTGGTGTATAAAAGACCGAACAAGGCCCGATTGCTTCTTCTGTCCCGCATGCGACCTATTTCCGAGCCTTACAAGTTCATTTCTGACTGAACAAGCCATCTACAGTCAGTGGAACAAATAGAACATGGGCTCTACAGCCACGTTCCCCAGAGGATGTTAAGGTGCAAGGGCTGGTCAAAGATATTTGCTTCCCCTGAAATTGCTTATACAGAAAAGTCTTTCTGCTCAGCCAGTGCCTGATGTTTAACAAAGCCTCTGTATCTAGCAGAGCCCCAGCCTCCTGGGGCTGCTGTAACAGCCAGTCCCTTCTACCCAAGCTCTTATTTTAATGAAATATATAGAGATTTAATATCTTTGAAATCTCTTCCCTTCTGTCAAATTGGGTAGAAATTGGCCAGAAATTGGCCAAAGGGCTCAGAAACTACAGAGAGGAAGGAGTGGGAAGGGCAGACAGACAGGGACTGCGTGATTGCAGCGGCTCCTCTCTGGAAGCATCCAAACTAAAAATCAATATCTTTTGCTTTTGTCTCTATGGTTTTCTTTCTTGTCTTTTTTTTTTTTTTTTTGTTTTATGAAGGTATTTTTGACAAAGAACGATTTGCCCTTCAAGAAAGGAAATACGCTCCCATGGAAAACTTTCTATGCCATGTGCGTGATGGGAAGCTGTCAGGCAGCATCACTTGGAGCTGCAGAACAAGCTTTGGAAAGGGGAATATTGTCACTCACTCCTTTCCCTCCCCAGCGCACAACACCTTGAGTTTCCCTGAGTCCCACAGTGTCAGAAGCTACAAGACTAAAGCAGAGAAGGTTTTGTCCCTAAAGCAAAGTGTGGAGAGCCATGTTGGTGTAGGACTCCACAACCAGTTAAAGGATCAGCTCCATGTCCTGGGTCTGGCTGAGGCGGAGTTAATCTTCCCCACAGCAGCCCTCATAATGCTTTTGGGAAGCTTTGTGTTTTGCCTACTACTGAGTAGTGCTCCACAGCATCAAGGCTGACTCCAGCACCCCCCTCATCCATATACCAGGTGTGAGCAAGGCCTTGGGATGGGAGACAGCAGGACAGCTGTCCCAATCTGACCAAAGGAATATGCCAGATCATAGAACGCCTGCTCAGTTATAAAGAGAAAGCAGGAGGAGAGACAAAATTCTTTATGAATGATGCTTGTATTCTGGAGCAACACATCAAGCCTTACTTCCTGGGAATTGTCTGGACAACGCATACCCATAGAAGTAGAGAATCAATTCTTATGTTTTCCTTTATTTAACACATGACTTTTGCTTTATTAAACTGCCTTTTGCTTGACCCATGAGGGTTTTCTTCATGTTATATTACCCCCCCTCCCTATCGTGCTGAGGAAAGGAGTGATAGAATGGCTAGGTGAACATCCAGAGTCCAGGTAAGGTCAACCCATCCCAGTGCTTTTTGGCACCTCACGTAAGGCAGAAAGAATTTGAAATAAGGATTGGGAGAGGTGAAGGGCAAAACACAGACTGAATTATGTTAGGCAGGGGAATGATCATGGGGGATTCCTGTTGCAATTGTGGTGAAAGTGGGGAGGTTGAGATGGGATCTTAGGCAGTTCTTCCCTGTGAGGGTGCTGAGGCGCTGGCACAGGGTGCCCAGAGAAGCTGCGGCTGCCCCATCCCTGGCAGCGTTCAAGGCCAGGTTGGACACAGGAGCTTTGAGCAACCTGCTCTAGTGGAAGGGATCCCTGCCTGTGGCTTTAAGGATGAGTTTAAGGCCCCTTCCAACCTAAATCATAAAGGGACGAGGGGTGGGTTGTGCAAGTTGTCCACTTTTATTTGGTGTCGTGATGATGTTACTTTGATTTTGGCCAAGGGAATTCTTTATTTTTGTGGATAACAGTAAGAAGTGTTCAGTGAATGTGCATTTGAATGGTAAGACTTTTATATGCGATTCACAGTGGCAAGGGGTGGAATGTATTGGGTTTGTGTGGCAAGGGTTTGGTATCATACACACTGGAGCAGGATCCTGGCAGGAATTGTGGCCCCGTGGAGGGAGAAGCCCACACTGGAGAAGGTTTTCTGGCAGGACTTGTGACTCTATGGGGGACCCACACTGGAGCCCTCTGTTTCTGAAGGATGCACTTCATGGAAGGGACCCAGGCTGGAGCAGGGGAGGAGTGTGAGTCCACCCCATGAAGAGAAAGGAGCAGCAGAGACAATGTGTGATCAGAACTCCTATTCCCTGTCCCCATGTGCTGCTGTGGGAGAGGAGGTAGAGAACTTGGGAGTAAAGCTGAGCCTGGGAAAAAGGGAGGAATGGGACAGTGATTCTGAGATGTGGTTTTATTTCTCTTTATCCTGTTCTGATTCAATTGGCAATAAATTAAACGAATTGCACCACATCAGGTCTGTTTTGTTCATGATGGTAAGCGGTGAATGATCTCTCCCCATCCTTATCTTAACCCATGAGCTTTTCATCCTATTTTCTTCCCCCTCTCCAGAAGAAGAAGGCAGTGACGGAGTGGCTTTGCTGTGCGACCAGCCAGGGTCAACCCACTACACTCCATGAACTGCAACAAGACACTCCACCTCCCCAAACCACTCTAGAAAACACTCAGTGCAAAAGCTCATTCAGCCTCAAAACCCAAGAGAAACATGAGAAAAACCTTTGTGGAGCCATTGAAACTGCTGCTCCAGGTTCGTCCCCAACTGCACCATGAGCCACACTGACCAGCTTTATGTTTCTGGAGTGAATCCTATTACCCAGCAACTGCCAGAGCCAGTTGGGAGCTGAAGGGTTTCCTTGAATTCTATTAGAGGGATAATCTCCACACCCTGGCTCAGGAAGCAAGGGGGGGTCTTAACTCCATTACCAAAGTTGATAGAGCAGATGGATGTAAAGCTGTTCAGGACAATGGATGCTCTGCGGAAGTCCATGAGCTAAGCAGGGCAAACACGAAGGAAACCATCTGAGATTGCTGCGTGGGACTGCTGAAATGCAAAGGACTCTGCTTAATTCCTAATGGAAGTTTGTTCAAGCTTTAGCAAAGGACAAAGCCTTCCCCTCTGCAAGGAGCTTGAGGCTCTTGCCAAGTACAACAATCTCTGGATTTTGTAGCTTGCCCAGTTCCAGCAGGCCAAATCCTCAAATAATACTTAAAAGATATTCTCCAAGGCTGCTCGGCTCGGAACACGGGAAGCTGCTGTCAGAGCTTGCTATAGGGAAGCTTGCACAGGCTTCCTATCTGAGGGGCAAGCAGCTCTTTGGCAGGCTGTCCTGAAATGAAGCTTTCAAAGGGTGGCTAATGAGATTCCTTCCTCCCCTTTCAGCCCCTTCACAAATGCCTGATGGAAGGTGAGACCTTGTGGACTCCAGCGTTTCTTTGGATTCCCCTTACAATATGCGGAGGGAGAGGTCCTGAGGAGCTCTTTATTCTGCTGCGAGGTTTGATTCAAGGATCCCAATGCCTCCATCTGCCCACCCTGATGTTCTCCTCAGCACAGAAACGGCAAAGCTGCCAGTGTCAACTTCCACTTCCCAAATCAATAACGAAGCATGGAGCTGTCTAGTTTCTCCCAGACAAGTCACCGACATGAGGATTTTTGCCACGTTAACCATCTTATTCCTCCACTGACGGATTAGTTACTATGCAGGAATGTGTGTACCTCCATTAGGAAAGGAAAGCGGTGATAGAAGCATGTGTTTCTCCGGGTTAATCTTGCATTTTGACATTGCTATTTATAAAACCAACAAAGGAACAATCTGCAAACATGCCGCATCCTGCTGGGAAAGGCAAAGGCACGCAATTCCCAAACTCCATAGGGAAAGAGGCTCGCCCCAAAACACATTTCATAGAATCCCAGACTGGTTTGGGTCGGAAAGGACCTTAAGATCATCCTGTTCCAACACCCTGCCATGGGCAGGGACACCTTCCGCTGGACCAGGTTCCCTCGTTCCATCCCTCTTGGCTGCTCAGCAATGCATATCAGGTTGGCACCTCATGCTCTGCCTCCATCCCTCAGCCACGCTGCATCCCCAGCAAGTCTTTGGTCACAGCCACGTTCCTCCTCCAGCACCACTGATTCCCCTCAAGCACAGCAACCAGATAAGACCTTTATCAGCTATTTCTATTCTGCAACAGGGAGAACACGGGGGGAAATTCAAGGAGGTTGGAGTCGGACTTCATAAAAAGGGCTGATTACCTGCTTCACGAACCGGAGCAAACCACAGCAGCTCCCTCAGCCTCTCTTTTCCCCAGGTTGGCTTAGAGGAGGGATGCTCAAACAGGGAGAGAGCTGCCCTGTTTCCTTCTCCCCCTTCCCCAGCCAGGTGACATCTCTATTAGCCCTTCAGAGGCTCCCCAAACCTGTGGCTCCCTACCTGGTTGTCCTCAGTACAACGTGTGAAGCATCTCTGCATTCCAACCACTGAGCTAAATAAAATTCCTTCAGGGAAATCCTTAGGGATCAGAAGGCTTGAGAACCACCCTGCTGCATAGCAAGCATTTCCCAAGGGAGCTATTTCCTCTCCCTGCTGCCCTGCTTTGCACACGTCGAAGGGAGCAGGGAACGTGGTGTGGCTCAGACCTGAGTGTCACGTCCGAGTCTCGCTTAAAAATGGATGTTTTCTTCTATTTCCCTGAGGAGAAAGGAGCTCACACCTGCACAGACACACACACACAATCAATAAGTCATTGGGGCTCAGGGAACAGCTCTTTTAATTACAACTCTCCCCCTAGCTGGATGCAGGGCAGGGTTTGCAGGCTGGCAAGATGATGCTGCAATGGCACATGGGGAAGAACAGTCCCAAGGGATGCATGAGCACGAGGGTGACCAGAAGGGATGCTGGAGGGAGAGGGGAAAAAATCACCCAATTCCCCGTGTAGGGACTGCCCAGATCAGATCCTGCACCCAGCAAGTGCAGCTGATGCCTCTCCTTACCTCGGTGTGAACCACAAGCTAGACAGCACCACGCTTGCTATTTATCATAAAGGGACTTAATCCAAAGAACCTTTTGCTGCTGGCTTGATCCATCGCATTTGTCTGCTGATCTCTCCCCATCTCATCTCGCATTCAGCGCAGCCTCCCCTGAGCTGCAGCTGGTTTGTGAGCAGCAGGCATAAATCCTGATTTAATACCTGGGAATGGGGGGCAGCGCCCTTTTCTAGGGAGCAACAGCCAGAGAAATTCCTTTGCAAGGATGCTGCCAGTCCCATTGGGATGCAGATCCCCCCAAAAGCATTGCTAGAAGAAAGGCTATGTCTTCACCCTAAGTCTCCCCTGGATTCAGCCAGCTCCCCTCCCTCTTCACCCACTCCTCCTTTAACTCTGTTCCCAAGTGCTGAGTTACTATCAAGGAAGGTTTAATAGGATCCGGGATTTTAAAGCCACCGGCAACACAGCCTGGGCCTTTTATGGTTAGTAATGAATAAAAGAACCCAAATCACTTTTTTCCCCTCCCCTCCCCCCTTCTCTCTTAACAGTCTCTGCCTACAAATTAAAGTCATTGTGCTCCTCTCTCTGTCACACTCCTTTTGTCTTCCTCTTAACACCATCCAGCCCATGCAGCGCGAGTCCAAGATGCGCTGTACCCTGCTTCCCTTACCCCCTTGTCTTTTATTTGTCAATGCTGACCCTTTTTTCCTCTCTATTTGCTCTCATTTTTAGGCCACCTTTTCTCCTTCCGCCTTTTTTCCCCTTTCTTACCCCCAAATTATCCTGCGAGTAATGACATTTCGGAGCCATGCTGCAGAATGAAGCCCTTGACTCCTTCCCGTAGGGCTGGCAAGCAGCCCTTCACGCTACAAAAAGCCAAAATTGCTACTATCTTGTCACCCATGCTGGTTATTTTTAGCACCCTTTCCCTTAAAGCACCAGCTCCCCGAATCATGTGATGGCACCAGGAATCTTCTCTCCCATCTAAAGAAGTTTCATGCCCTCACAGCTGCCGAGAAGTGCTGGGAAATATGAGTCAGGCTTTCAAAAGCACGCAGCCAGGCTGAGCTTAAGTGCGTCTTGCTGAAACCATAACTCAAGAGGGGCACCTAACCCCACTTATTAACCACTCCTAATTCAATGCTGGGGAGAATCAGCCATCCCAATGCTGTCAGGTGGCTTCAGAAGTCTCCCTGTTCCCTCCCTTGATTAAGACAGCGCCGAAGATCTTCATATCCTTTGGGTGAAGCACTGGCTCTGTTGGACGTTTTTTCATTAGCTTCCCCCTAAATAAGATTTCAAGACTTGGCATTTACCACCGGAGCAGAATGAAGAAATCAACGGGAAGACAAACCCTTTTGGTAACCACAAGTGGATTTCAAGGCAAAACACACTCTCTTATCTTCACATTTATCTTTAGCCCATTGATAAAGCGCTATCGATGTCCGGCAGCTATCTGATAGCACGCTAACAGCTCTATTTGTAGCTTGCAATGAGATAGCCCTGCTCTCTCCCTGCCTCACCGGTGGATTTTGTATGACATGAACATTACACGACCTTTTCTTCCACTTTTTCACCCACCCTGGACTTGTTCTGCATGCAGAAATGCTCTAACCTCAGCGAGCCCTAATAGCACCTGGATCCTGGTTAACTGGGAATTTTAGCCTTGTAATATATAAGCCAAGAAGGAAAAGGACAAGAAGAGGAAAAAGTTGAAGCTCCTGGTCTCCATCTCATCTCTTTACAAGTTCCTGCCCTCATATTTACCCTTCTCACATGTGCTTAGCATTTTTCCTCTGTAAAGCAAAAGGAGATGGGCTGAATGACACAGGATATACAAGTACACAGTTTACTCTACTACTGTTATTTATTATTAATAACAATAATGCTAACTCTGCCCTTGTGAGCACCTCGAGGAGGGAAATAGCGTTTGTAAATGTCAATAAGCTGTTTCCCAAAACGCCCAGGCACATAAAGCAGCTCCTTCCCTGTGTTGCTAAGTGGAGGCACATCCCTGTTTCCATCCCCTTTGGTCCCCATGTCCATTCTCTGCATGTGGGCTATAGCGGGATAGGTGCTTCCTTCACCCCCCAGGAATACCTCTTCAAATGAGCCCCAAAATACTATTTCCCCACACTTGAACCTCCTTCTCCTAACACCCCTTCCAAAATAACCCCGAGTTAAGCAGTTGGATTTCCAGTGCGCTGCGCGTTTGTCCCCGTTTCTGTCAAATGACCCACTCCAACACAAAAAAAGGCATTTTTGTCCTTATTTTCCATGCTTTCCCTTTCCTCCAAATAACTCGGGAGCCCTGGGATGAATGAGGAAATGATTTCAGATGGCCTAAAAGAGGCATTATTACTTGTGCAGTAAAAATGCGGGTGGAATTTGCTCTGGCTGCCACGAGAAGAGAGATCCCCTGTCCAACTGACTACATATATCTATGTAGGACATAAACACTTCAGGGAAATCAGGGCAGCACACGGGCTTTGTCCAAGCTCCATCTGTTTCATGGTGCCATCACCACAACCACCAAGGCCACCGTGGCAGCTCTTGGTGCAGGGGACATTTGGAATCCTTCTTTTTTGGGACCAAAAACCTTTCCATGCAAAGTCCCCGGGATTTTAGAGACATGATTTGGGATCCACAAAGATTCACCTTCCAGCATAAGGATTTGTTGGAATGCTGCTGCCCGCCAGAATATGGCTGCACTAAAGGACAGCTGATGCCTGACATTTATCTTCATGACTGAAGACCGTAGACCACAGAACACGAGGGGCAGAGTTAGTTATCTTCTCCTTACCCATGATTGACAGTACATGCCAGGAAAGATTAGTTATTCTGCATCATATACATGCCACGCATGTTTCCAATTCTCCTGCTGCTCCAGTATTATTTTCAGGCGCAGTTGTAATAAATCAAATGTGCTTGCTTTGCCTGATGAAGAGACTCTGCAATCATGAGAAGACCTTCTGGTCACCCACTGTACCTACTTCATGTCCTCAGCCCAGCCAGGGACTTCCCTGCTTTCTATCTCCGACCACAATACCTTAATTTCAGTTAAAATGGTGATTCAACCCATGTGCTGTTTGTGCTGCATCTTCCATCACGACGGATCCACCAAGGCAAGCTACTAAGTGATTCTATGAAATCTGGAAGATGCTGGAAGTACCACCTTTCCCAGCAGATATAAAACACAACTCTCTGGAATAATTTAAGCTGCTTACTCTTCCTCACAGGGCACCACATCCCTAAAGGCACTGGACTTACTGTCTTTGGGAATCAAGTTTTATCTCTAGTCAAGGAGCAATGATACCACATCTTGACCCTTCTGCTTGGTCACTCTTTTGGTGTCACCCTGCCTTGCTTTGCTATTCTTTTTTTGGGGTTCCATGCCAAACAGCAACCAAGCCAACTGATTTCAACCCAAAATGCTGCGGCCGCTTGAAAACCTCCTTCAGGTCAAGGAGGTTATCATCTGCGCTTTATTTCATCCCACATCCCTGGGTCAGCGCTGGTGTTTGCAGCTAGTCCCTCAAGCTGTCAAGGGGAAGCACGGAGAAGACTGCAACGTCTCCGGAGGGGCACCACGTCCCTTCCTAATGGCTTTCATGTCTTCCTGTCTCTTTAAATAATTGAAACCTCTTTGTTGCTAAGTACATCTAAGCAAAGAGGGCACTAAAAGTTTTAAACCTCTCTGGGGACACCAGGGCCAGGAAATCTACACAACTCACAAGATGTCCTGCCACCAAAGTACCTTGTCTCCGGCAACGAGACCAACTACACCTCTCCTTTGTGCTTGCTCGCCTTAATGGCTGGTCTCTCAGGATGCTTGTTGCTACTACAGGAAAGGCGCCCTCCTTTACTCAGAACAGCACTTCCAAATCCAGTTTAAATAATCATTTCAGAGTAGAGCATGATGTCGACAAAGTGCTCCTCCAGGGAGAAGGGGCAGCAGGGTAACTTGAGGTTCCTGTCAGTCAGGAAGCACAGCATGTAGCTGCACATGGCTGGTCCTTACAAGACGCATTACCCTGCCTAAAGCAGATGTAGCCACGGAGAGGAAGTTTACATCTTTCTGCCCCAGGAATTCCCCAAGAGGAAAGAAGACCCAAATGCTTGCCCAAAGAAGTGGTAAATGCTCCATCCCTGGCAGCGTTCAAGGCCAGGCTGGACAGAGCCTTGGGTGACATGGTCTAGTGTGAGGCATCCCTGCCCATGGCAGGGGGTTGGAACTGGATCATCTTACGGCCCTTTCCAACTCAAACCATTCTATGATTCTATGACCCAAAGTGCATGCTTTCCACCTTTGTATCAGAAGGTAACTCTTCTGCAACTGCAAGAGGTCAGCACATTGCAACCAGGAGAAAGCCAGTGGTCCTATCAGCAGCACTGGTTGACTGTGGCTGTTGCTTGCTCAGGAGGCATCACTCAAGTTGGAATCAGATCTAAATCTTGCCCTGAAAGTCCATATATCTTTAGGTATATGCCTTACTAAATCATCTTTTATTAAAGACCCTAACAGCTTGCTAATGACCCCAAAATGGTGACTACATATTCCCTGTCTTACAGAGGAAGAAGGTGAACAACAAAGAGGTGCCTGAAGCACACAAGGGCCTGGGAGAAATGACCCCAAACAAATGTCCTTTGCCTCAAGCACCAGTTCAGCCTTCCGCTAACTAAATCCCTGCGCATCACTCCTGCTGTAAATAACTATCCATTTATAACTCGTTGTAATTACCTGCTATCTCTGTGGCCCGCCTTCATGAGGTAGTCTCTCTGCAATTATAGTTAAGTGCCTTGATTGCTACTGCATATTTCAAGAAACTTCAGCAAAAAAAAAAAAGACACGAGACAGGATAGATCCACAAGGAGCCATAAGGGGACCAGCACAGGAAGAGTTAATATCGAAGCATTTGACTCATGTTTCATTCCTGGCACCACAGTGAGCCCTTTGCATGTGAAAGCCCTACCAGAAGCACAGACCCGAATCTTGACCGCTTCTGTAGCAGGCCATGAAGCTTACTTTGACCAGAAAAACCCTGAGAAGCAGCTGAAATGGTCCCCTGCAGAAGTTCCTAGTAGTAACAGCAGGTTTATATCCTATTACCTGCACTAACTCTAACCCATAATCAACGCATCCTTGGCCAGGCTTGAAATTACGCAGGGTGGGACACTGGAGTATTGATTTAGTAATAGTAAGCAAGTCCCAAGGGCTGTCCCCAAAACCTGAGCAGTCACTAGGGATACCAAAACACTCCCCTCTCTGCCATGGGACTTCAACACAGGCCCATATGGCAAGCCCAGCTCTGAATGCCACCACAAGCCATCAGTGTCCTCGGTTGCCCTCTGTTTATACTGTTATTCCCTCCTTGCGTATGTCTCCTGGCTCCCAGTGTTGCCTTGATGGTGTTACAATCCCTAGCTGCTCCTCAATGGGAAGGTCAAGCAGAGCAAAGCCTCAACCACAAACCCTCAGCTCACCTTCTTTCAGCAGGGCCATAAATCACTCAGGTCTGTCAGGATGATAAGGCAGCCCAGCCTCCATAATAAGGAGGATATTCAAGCTAATAACTTCCCATTAAGCTCCTTGGAGCTGGATGTTTTCCATGCTTTTCTGCAGGCCTGCTGCCAGGGCTTGTTCGCTCCCCTTACCCAGCTAACTCTTGAAATGCTATGGCTTGAGGCACTGTTGTAAAAGAAGCCCTGCCTGGAAATCCTTGGCAAAGCTGGGCAAAGAAACCACAAGCTCCGGGTTTTTGCTCTGGTGCCAGGTTAGCCTTCCTCCTCCAAAGGAGGATGACAGCATTCAATGCTCATTTAAGCAGAACAACATAGAAACGAAAGAAGCATCTCCATCACTGCTGACCAAGATATTGACTGCAAACTTGTTTCCAGCATGCTTAAGGCAGAGCCAGGGAAGGCCAGCCAGGATTCTATGATCCTACATTTCACTCTTTCTCCTCCTGAAGGAGCTCACTAACCTTCAAATGTCCTTCATCACAAACCATGAGCATTCTCAAGTTCAGGGTTAGTTTGTGTCACTGAGCTGAGCATCGACATTTGCACCCATCTGCTTCTGCAACCCGTCCTGCGCCTCCTGCCCACCCTTCCCAGCAGCTCCTCCCAAAGCACTCCGTGTCCCATGTTTCTCAAGGGTGTGAAACCGAGCTGGAGCTCTTTGGGGTTACCTTCACCTCCTAAAATGTGCTTGAGACAAAAACTCTCTGAGCCATTAATGCTTCATAAAAATTTTACAAGGTTTCTGCCAAAGGCAGGCAAACAAACAGAGATGGTGTCGGCATCCAGGCACTCTTTAAATCAAACATTCTTTCTCTAATGCATTAGTTTTTATAGCACCCATCAGGAAAGCAATCAAGCATGAAGCCCACAACTCCCAGTGCCTCCACTTCCAGCATCTCAATGTTTCCCAGATCACGACATACCTTCCCAGTGCTCCCATCAACCCCATGCTGGCTACAACGGTGTGTCCCACACTGCAAACCACCATGCAGAAAGCCAAGGGCACAGCATCCTGACGAGGATCCTGAGCTCCAGGAGAGATACTTGGATCAAGTTAATTAACTTTATTTACAACACCAACACCCAGAACCGGGGTGGGATCAATGCATGGAATGCACGGAGACTCAGAGCATCCTCCAAGCACTTGGGGATGGGTGAGGGAGTCAGGAAGCTCCCATCCTTCTCTAATAAAGCAGGAGCCACCACAGCATTAACAACTCCTTCATTAAAAAGCAGAGCCTGGACTGCTTTTCCAGCAGGGAATGGTGCAGCACGGCTGGGCTATCAACAAGAGATTTGCCATTAAATCAGCAGCTGAGGTGTAGTCCAGGCAGAAACATTTGGAAACTGGATACCTGAGTCAGCTTGAGACCTGTCTAATAAGTCTGGGAAAATGTCAAAGGTATTTCTGCACTATTCACTATCTAAAAAAGCCCCAATAATCCCTTTTTTTCTTTTACCCCTTGTTTGTGTGCTCCGTTATTTTTTCCGAGAGCTTCCCATTTGCTGCAGACACGTTGTGCTGCAAAAGTACATCCTTCCCCAAATCAGGCTTCTTCATAAGCAGTATATTAAAAACCAACCCCCCATAGAAAACTCTGCAGCTGAATCCAAAGCAGAGTTATTGAAGAGCTGCACAGTGACAGCTAGCGATGAGAAACAAGAACACGAAAGGGGGGCATTAAATATCTAGCATCAAATGTGTATCTATAAAATATACATAAGCTTCATAAATCAACATTATATCTAGATATACTACCTTAAATATATATTATTCAGCTTCAAACTTCAATTTGAAAAGCCAGTTTTCACATATAAATGGGTTTTTTGCTCTCTCTTCTACCTGCCATGGGTCCTGAAAAAGGAAAAAGTTGGTTTTCCTGAAGAACTATGCAGAGATTTGGGATAATTCCTAAGGGATGGGCTGTGGGGTGGACGACTGAAGGATGCAAGCAGAGCTGGTGATGGAGCCACCAGCATCTTGGGTATCAGCAGTGAGATCCATGCCTATTTCTGCCCCTCTTCCCAGAGAGGAAAGAAACCCTTTCAAATGGAGCTGCTTTAGTGGAGCAGCACCCTGTTTCCCAGCACTATTAACCCTCTCAAAAGCTCACTCCACACCCCACTATTCACAGCCTGGCCATGCTCTGTGCCTAAGGAAGAGCTTCACGGAGTGGCAGTGAAAGCATCAGAGCTGCCAAATAAAGCCAGAAGAGATGGCTTCTCCCATCCATCTTCCCCATGGCTATTCCACAGAGATCTCTGTGGACATCTAAGACGGTTAAATAAATAGGAGCCTCCCAGAATTCACACTGGGGGTAAGTCACATTAAGGGAGCTTCATCTCCACCTCTTTTTTCGTCTGCTCCACACTCAAACCCCTCTCCATCTCCCAGGCTCCACCCCGAGCTTTAGCAAAGAGAAACAGGAGAGAAACACAAGGCAAAGAGGAAAAAATCATCAGCAATAAAGCCTTTGCTGCCTCCATCCCTACTTTGGAGAGGTTGGGAGGCTGGTTAATGCATGTCAGCTCTGTTTCCATTGAAGAAAATGAAAATCAATGAAAGCCTCTTAGGCAGCCAGGGCACAGCCACGCGCCGTGTGCTGCTTCACCTCTTTGGCACACACCACCCCAGCCTGAAAAGGAGCTTGCACCCACATTGCTTGCACCAAGACATGAAGCAAAGCCAAGAAGCCCTATAGGTTCCTATGGGGAAGCGGAGCATCCCTAAAACGCAACCCTCAACGCTGCTTTTTAACTTCCAGATGCTTATTCCTATGGATTTCTGCAGCAAACTTCGCACTGGGGCGGGAAGATCCTCATCTCCAAGTGGCACATGGCTGCAGTTAGAAAGGATGCAATTATAAAGATCAAATCCTCTTCTGAACGCTTTTGGGTTTGGTTTGGGGGTTTTATGCTCCTGTGGTTTTGCCACTCTGACACAAATGATGCTTTGCTGGCAGAAGGGGCCAGCTCCGGGTGGTCTCCGCAGCGCTGGAGTCTGATTTTTCCCTTACTGCTAATGCATTTTAGCCTCTCATGCAGAAAAGATGCAGCTCAGACATTTCGTTAGCACTCGAAAGAATACTAATGAACTTGCAGGTTGCTGGGTGAGGTACCTAATGACAAGCCACGTGCAGAATTGCTTAGCTGGAAGTTCGAGGGATGAGAAACAAATGGACTACAAGAGAAAATCATCAAGAAAACCCATTTCTTCCCCTTTTTCTGCTTACTGAAGTATCAGGTGCATTCCTGCTGTTTAATACCCTTCCCTAGCTCCAACACCATGCCCTGATCAACGCGAGGTATTCCCTATTTTGATCCCACGGCTTCCTCTATGGCTTGAGTTGGGATTTGTCACCTCAACATTCAAGCTAGCTATTTGGACCCTTTTTTGTAGCAAATGGAGAGAAGAAAGGCACTGCTAGGACACAATCTGTCTGACCTATTTCAGACATCTGCCTTAGACTGGGATGAATTGCACCCTAAAAAGGCCCATTGCTTCTCCAGCAACTACAAAACAGGGCTAGACAAACACACTCGGATGCAGACATCCATCATCTCAGACACCTGCAGTTACAGGAGCAAGAAGCCCAGATTGCTTCTGCTTTTCTGGAGCCATTTCTGGGCTCCTACAGGAATGTTACTGGATTAGGAGCCACCCAGCCTTTGAGGGGGTTTTTGATAGTTCTTTTGCTTTTGCTCTCTTGACAGATGCATTTCATCTTGCCTTAGCCCACACTGGTCATCGACGTCTCCCCATTCTAAAAGACAGGATTCTTGGAGATGGACAGCTGTCTCTTCCCAAGACTTCTTAGATCAGGCATCCAATTTCTGGATAAGCTGGTACCGATCACACTGAGAACATCCTGAAGGAGACGTTCTTATGTCTCTTACACCTTCTTATCACATACAAGCCTTCCATTCAAGGCCAGGTTGGACAGGGCTTGGAGCAACCTGGTCCAGTGGAAGGTGTCCCTGCCCATGGCAGGGGGTTGGAACTGGGTGATAGTCAGGTCTTTTCTAACCCAATACTTTCTATGACTGCATGAAAGAAAAGATAAGGCAGCACATCCTACCCAAAGCAAAGTCCACCTCCACAAAGGTGCTTTCTACACTACCAAAACCCAGACTCAAGTCCAATGTGTCTTGCACAGGGGAAAGGTTGGATGCGGATCCCATCTGCCCAAGCTGCCTTGTCCCCAGATAACATACCCTGATGCATTTTCAGCCTTGGGTCCTGCTGGCATGAGCTTGTGCAGCCATGCTCTTTGCCTGCGTGCCTCCGTCTAGCAATCTTCCCAATAATTTGCGAAGCCCTTGGCCACTTTTAACCGAATTTGACAGAGGAACAGATGGCTCAAAGACATTAAATACCTGCAAGTTTAGTACGGATAGGCAGCCAGGTACAGGAGAGGGACTCTACGAGTGCCCCACGGAGGAAAAGGCCGCATAAAAATGAGATTCAGCCTCATTCGAACCTCAGAGAACCCACACAGCACAAAGCCTTTCCAAATGTCCCCACCGCAGGAGGCAAATCATTTACTCCTATCTTGGACCAAAATGAAGCAAACTTGTAAGAAATCTGCCTTTAATCTGCTTCCATGCCAGGCAGAGGATGGGGTTTGCATATGAAAGCAGGGACTGCGTGACAACCTAGACAAAGGATGAAAACCAATGAGGAAGGAAAGTCAAGTTGCTGTTGGTGCCAAGGAACTGCTGGAAACCTTGCACCAAACCTTCTCCCATCTATCCCATGGCCTTGGATCATGCATCTGGGGTAAGGGGATGGGGCTTGCACCTGATTTTGGGTGGCTTCATTTGGATATATTGCTTTCACATAGGAAGAGCATGCAGGACATCATCTCAGCCGCACCAGGCTGACATGGCATGCTACTCACCAGTAATAGAGCTACTCATCTCTTTCCCATCACAGTAGCTTTTTAATGAAGGAAGATGGCTTTTTAATAAATGAAACCTTGCACCAGAAATAGCAGCACGGTCATCTATAATCCCCTGAAAACTTCTCAAGGCTCAAAGTTGAGATGCAAAGCACAGAGCAACAGTTAGCAACAGGGTGGAGGGGGGGGTCATAGAAAAAGGCAGCTAAAAACATATACACGCATGAAAATGCCTCCTCCATCGCCAAAACAACATCAAAAGCATTTTGCCAGTGAATACTCATAAGTTCCAAAGGCTTAAGCAAGTACTAATCGTATTTCAACACAAGAAGAGGCAGAGAGCAGCAAAATGACTTCATCCGAAAGGGCGAGTAGTGGTACAACCAGGATGCAGGATGGAGCGGCTCCCCATGCCCTTCCCAAGCCAAAACCAGGGAGGGAAGAGGCACGGAGCCACGGAACCACCTCCCCTTTTGTGTCTATCAACACCATCACCCCTTCCCTTCCCAAGTAAAGCGGATTTGTCAACAGAATCAGCTCCGGGTGGCACAGTCTCTCCCAGCAGGTACAGATGGACTCGCTGATCAAGATGGATCATTTGGCACGTTCAAATGACCTGGATGCAACCACAGAACAGGCAACACCTCCATGGCTGGGGCAGGAGGGGAGATAACAAACAGGAACCTCTAAAATACAAAGGACCCCAACATCTGGACCCCCTTTGCCACTGAGATCTGCCTTGTTTGCTTCAACAAAGGCCCCTTCCCCGCTCTCAGCCAAGGTTAATAGGGTAGAGAGGAAGCATCTGTTTATGAGAAGGTTATCAAGTGAAAGGCACTAACGCAGCCTCCAAACCAGCTTTGCAGAGCCTCTTTCTTATTATTTAATTTGGCTCCAGGACGTGAAATTAGGCTAATGGCTGTTAAGTGGTTAAGGCATGAACATTGTCCATCTGCCGAGAGGGCTCTGGGCCCTTGTTCTCTTGCGAAGACTAAGGAGGAAATATAATAGGAGAGCTGCTTGCTGTTAGTTTGAGAGCTCAGAAGTGCATTTTCTCCCTCTTGCCCCCGCTTTCTGATTCCTTTTCTCTCCAGCACTTCACTTCTTGCAGCATTAGGAACTTCTGGAAAGCAAGTTCGTGGCTTGCCTGTATTTTTGGGTGGCATTGTGCCGTGTTTTCTTACGTTGCCTTTAGTTTTTGGAAGGGTAAGCCACTCGGTTTCAGCAATGCCACAGCAACCAGATGTTGCTGTCTCCTCATTCAGGCAAGCCAAGCGCAGCATTCCCTATTTGATTATCAGCTGCATTAAGCAGGAGCTTTTGTCTCTTCTCCTCTTTACCAGGACTGGCAGCCTGTCTCCACCACCACCACCACCACATCGTTGCAGTTTGCCTTGCACTCAAGCCTTCCCCATCCAGACTCCTTGCTGTATTTGATGAATAACTCTACACGTACCACGGGGAACATGTGGTTTCCTACACATTTCAGTCTTCAAGGATGCAAAGGCTGGAGCTCCCTCTTCCCTTGAGCCTTGCATAGAGTGCCCACGCAGAGTCTCAGGTGTCTCGTACAAGAGTTGAGCTCATTCTGCCTGGTGACTAATGACATCTCCCAACCTCTATGCGCCTATTTTGTACCTTGCTTCTACAAAGAAGATCTGAATGACTTCTAGGCAAGCAAGATAGGGATAGGGTGGCCAAACAGCATGCAAAACCTGGCCAACCCTACTCAGAAGATCCATAGATACCAAAACCACCTCTACACTGACACCTTTTTGTTCCCAATTGCAGTTTGCAAGCTCTGCCTCACCCACAGCAGGACAGCACTTCACTGCTGGGTAAAGCTATTGCATGGCCAGACCTGGGTTTATTAAAAGGGGGTGGACACAGGAGGATCAGGCAGTAATTTGGGTATTTTAAGCACTTTTTGGCTATCTCCCAGGAGCAGGCACTTGGCATTGCTGCTGTCCACCCCCCAAAGGCTCACACTTTGGTCATCATTGGGATTTGACTTAAAGAAGCTGGGATGAACACCATAGTAGCAGCTTGGGATTGGCAATGCAGCGGTAAAGCAGGCTCATACCCAAGAGCTGAAGCTCTTTGAGGAGGAGCCCTGGGCACAAGCAGGCTCTGACAAGGTGAACTACAGGCAGGAAAGGGCCGTGGCAAAAGAATAACAGCTCAAAACCCATCTCTCTCCTGTAAGAGCCGAGCCATCTCCGAGCAAGAAGGGTTATTTATGGGGACGCGAGGAAGGAGAAGGTGGCTGAAGAGCTTATTTCTCATTTCCCTCCATTACTGCAACAACTCCACTTGAAATCCAACTTTATTTCTGCCTTCTCAAGCCAGGGGAAAAAAAAATCAGACTGCTGCAAACAATGGCAGCATTCCCTCCTTGTTATCCCGATTTTGCCAGAGGTTACTGAGGCCGTTTCAGAATCACAGCAGGAGAAACAAGCAGCAGTTGGCACTGCTGGGAGAAAAGATTAGGGCATTTACTAACGGGCTTATGCCCCCAAAGCATCCACCTGGAATTCCCGCTCATCTCTTCATTTTGCTACTTGTTTCCTGGAATTGATCCCAAACTGCACCACCCAAACTCGGCTTTTTGGGGGAAAAAGATGAGGAAAAAGAAAATGAAGCTATGGAGCAGCATTGATCATGCTGCCTGATGTGAGAATAAAGCCGCTCTGCACTGGAATAACCACCAAAGTGAGATGCTCAGCCTATGTCCTGCAGCTCTGCACCTGCTTGCACTAAGGAATAAGTGCCATGCTCGCAAAGCTGATGGGAATTACGGAGAGGAGAGTGGGCTTCATGGAATTTCGCCCGGATTTGGCTGTCTGGTGTGGAGAACTTCCACTGGTGCAGCAATCTCCATCGGGAAGGGGGGAAATGAGTTTCTGCTCTATTTTTTATGCTGGCAAAACGCTGCTTTGACGCATTTCTGTCTGTTCCGCCACCAGTCCTGCTTATTCCCCTTGCAGGCTGGTAGGAGCTATTAAGTTCTAGCAGAAGCGTGACACCAGGAGAGTTTTGTGTGAAGAGCATATCCCGGCCAATCTGCAGGATAGAGAACATCTAAAAAGCAGGTTAAGGGATAAATCCCGACAAGCCCTGACTGGATAATAAATGAGTCTTCATTCAAACACCACAATTGCTATGGTTTTCCCCCAAAATGATGCTGAACCTTGTTGACAGCAATTAAGCCACATGAAAGACCAGAAGAAGGATGCAATTCCCAAGCCGAAGGACTCAGGAGAACCTTGCCAGGGTTTTCCAGACCCTTCAGCCCAGAGCGTGGGGGGCTTCCATCTGTATTAGGGGGAGAGCTGGCAGGGCAGGACTTGCAGGAAGCCTCTTTTGAGGAGTCCTTAGCACCAACATGCTGCCAGGGAGCATATGCAAGGAAGGGAAGCATTACAGCACTTTGCTTCTGCTCACCAGTGTTTTGAAGGCTTTTCTTGGCCTTGGTCACCAGCAAATTTGGCAAGAGGTTTCCCAAGCCCTGAGCTGGCACTTATAGCAAAGAAGGTGGCTTTATCCAAGACATAGGAATCCAGGGAGATGATTTTGAACTGAAAATGATGGGGGAGAAACACAAAAGGAAATGCCCTCATGAACACAGCAGCTACTTGGGAAGCAGGAGAGAAAATCAGTGAGGTGAGGATGAGCTTGGAGGAGATCTGATCCATCCTTTTCCTCGGATTGCTTTAAAGGAAGGAAGCTCTGACCTCCTCCTCTCCTCTCATGGGAGTGGTGAAGCAGCACAGGATGCTTCTAACCTTGCTGTTGGGATGGGAAATCACTGGGATCCACAGCCTGGGCCACTAAGTGAGTGATGGATGCAAGGGAGGGAGAGGAGGAGGAAGCTCTGTCTTAAGGCTCTGCAGCAGCAAATGGGCTCAGTGATTAAAACTGAGTGGGCAGCTGTGTATCACTCTGGATTTTCTGCCTGTTTCATCACTAGCAGTGACTCAGGAATATTCTTCATCGCCCTCAAGCGAGGATATGATCATTTTCTGCCACTTGAGATGAAGCTAATTTTACAGCAGCTTAGAAAGAGAGATGTCATGTGCTGATTCCTATACTGCCTGCATCACACGTCAGCACAGCAAGGCTATAGGTGCTGACTGATGGAAGTTATACCTGATACTGGGAGAGAAACACCATGGGCCAGGAGAGGCTTGTTTGGAGCTGCAAAGATGAGAGAAGAAAAGCAGCAGAGGATCAAGACTTCCCAGCAAGAAGAAAGACCACAGCATCCTCTCTCCAGTGAGGTTTCTTAGGAGAAGCATCCAGACTGCCTGAAGGTTTTGAATGCGCTTCCAATAGGATAAGTGAGCTGAGCAAGACTGATGGGCTCCAAGAACAGTTCTCTCTGCTCAAATCCAACCCAGCCCCAGAGAGATGAATTTACCCCAACCCAAGCCTGATGCGTGAGGAGCCCAAACTCCAAGGTGAAAAGCATTCATGGTCCCAGTGCCAAATCGCTCCCTAGGTGCATCAAAACCCAGGTCTGGCTGGGCTCTCCATCTCACCCTACCTGGGCTCCCCACAGGGCTGGGATAAGATGGCAAAGGAACCGGCACTGCAGCTGGACCGCTTGGGATCCTGGCTGGGAACCTCCGAGCCCTCCAGCCACATTCAGATGGGTTTTCTTCCTCATTGATCAGGCCATTTATTTAGTTTGGAGAAGTAAAAGCTGCCTCACACCAGGCCCTGGCAATGCCTTGCTGGGCTCCCTGCATGAAGCCATGGTCTCCCAGCCACCGGCCAGCATGCCATTCCTTGACAGCCCTGGCTTCAGGAGCTAACTGGCAGTGGTAGCTGCATTTGCAGGGCAAATGGAGCAGTCCTGCCAGCTCTTAGTGACAAAAGGAGTGCTTTGAACCGGCATGGTGACAGCTGTCCCAATGCCACATTTATTGACAAAACCTTAGTTAAATTACTGACAGTTGGCACCGCAAAGGGAAGCCGAGAGAAGAGCTGACATCTTCCCATCACACCAATTCAGAGCCCCACGGCACCTCTCCGAAGGCTCCCATCCCACCATGGCTGCAAACCCCATGCTTTCAGGACACCACTGGACTCCATCCCTTCTTGCTTCAACTCCCACCAACCTAGAGAGTCAGTCCAGAATGCATTGCCATCAAGCCTTCGGTCTTTTCTAGAAGGACCAAGAAGATATTTATCACCTTGCGATCATAGAATGGTTTGGTTGGACCTTAAAGCTCATCCAGTTCCAGCCCCCTGCCATGGACAGGGACACCTTCCACTGGAGCAGGTTGCTCCAAGCCCCTGTGTCCAACCTGGCCTTGAGCACTGCCAGGGATGGGGCAGCCACAGCTTCTCTGGGCACCCTGTGCCAGTGCCTCAGCACCCTCACAGGGAAGAACATCTCTGTATCCACCCTAAATCTCCACTGTTTAAGTTTGAACCCATTACCCTTTGTCCTATTGCTACAGACTCTGATAAATAGCCCCTCTCCAGCCCTTCAGGCCTTGGTTTTTGTTGAGGCTACTTAAGGCAGTGCCACTTGAGTGAATGGAGGTCACCAAGCAGACCTCCAAATGGCCAGAAATACCTGGTGTGCTGGTTTTAGATTCATGGAGGTGACTGAGGTGAAGGGCCCCATGTCTCACTAAACAATGGTAATGGCCTGTGTGCTGCTGGCTTGAAACCAGCAAGGAAATTGCAGCTGCCACCTTCCACGAGCCAAGGACAAGCAGAGATATTTAGGAGACCCAACTGGCACACACCAGTGAAGGCATCTCAACCAATCACCTCCATGACAAAGCAATAAGAACCCAAGGCAAGCTATTGACCTTCTGACCATGTCTCACCACACAACACAAGCACTGAGAGAGGACAGAGGCTTTCATGGGTACACAGGTCAAGACTAACAGATACCTTTTGCTCCTCCTGTTTGTAGAGGACTTGATCACATCACACACACATAACCCAAGAAAAAACACCTTTAAAGACTTGGAAAACACTCGAGTTTTCACCTCGGTCACTCTTCCTTTGAACTCATGAAGAGCTTTGTACAGGCCAAGATAAAGATTAGCCTGAAATAAAGCCCTACCACCTATAATTTACTGGATTTGGAAGACTTAAGGGTAAGAACCCGAATATTAGGATCTGTGGGTCCAAACCATCTTGAGATTTGGAAGTAGCTCCTCGCCTGGAGCTGCCCTTCTCGTACCTATGAGAATGTGTTATCTCAACGGCTGTCTATCTCTAGAAGAGATGCATAAGCCTGAAAACCACACCAGAGGATGCGTAGCTGGGAAAATGATGATCCCAGCATGGAAAAAAAACGCAGGAGAAATCAACAATCAGACTGCAAACCCCAAAGTAATGAAGGTTTGGATCGTGGCCGGGGCTCTGCATGCGTCTGATAAAACAGACGCAGGTGTCAGAGCCATTTCTGGTTGCAAGCACAGAGCTGGTCAAAACCTCCCATCTCGGGGAAAAAAAAACACCCTGTGATATTTCACCAGCTGCTCCTGTTGGAAGGTGCTTTGATTCCTTATTTGCTCTGGCCTCATTGAGATGCAGAGCTGGACTCGCTCGTCTCCCGTTTGACCCTTGGTGTCCTTCCCTATTCAGCACTCTCCCCGAAGGTGTCCCCACCTTCAGACCAGGCTTAGCGCTCCAGCCCTTGTCTCCTTCTCACTAACACTGGCTTTCCCAGGGGAGAATCCAGCTGCAAAGTCCAGTTTGCTTCCAGCCTTTCCACACAAATCCATTGGCTTTCTGCCTCCTCACTTGGTGTATGAACCAAGGATCACTTCCCAGCACCACTCACCACCAGCTGAAGAACCCTTATTTAAAGCAAGACTTTCGATATCCTAATGCTTAAGGTGCGTTCGGTATCTCAGCAGATGCTGCAGCATCCACACGGCTAAGCCCAAATCTCAGATTTGGCTGTTTGAAAGCGTTGCACCTCAGAAAACGAAGCCTAAGGAGAGCAGAAGGTGTTTCCCATTTGCTTTGCTAAGGTGCTACATGCAACAAGGAGCAAACTTTCTGTTCAGAGAGGGCTTTCTGCATTGCTATGCCACACTCAACCCAGTAACAGTTTGCATACTGTAGCAAGACTAAAACACCGTCTTCCAACCTGATCCACAGTCCATTACACTTAGGAAAAAGACTTGTGGTGACATTAATGAGCAGTGGATCAACCCCCTTGTTGGCATAAATCTCCTTCTAGCATTAGGAGGATTGCATTTTCCCATTTGCTTGTTTGTTAGGCTTTGTATTCTCATTACAACTTCTATCAGCTCCTTCTCCCATTGATGCGGCCGTAGATTAGGGCCTTCATGATATCCCCCTTTTCCTCCTGGGGGAAAACAAGGATGGCTGAGCTCAAACTGGCAGGTTTAGGTGGGTCAGGGAGGAGGAAAGAAGAGCTCTGCTAGACCAAGATGAGATTTTACCAACACCACAAGCTGGAGTAACTCCAGTGAGGTCACCAGAAGAGGCAATGATTTAGGCAAGCTGAAGATGGCCCAATTCCCAACCCGCCTCTTGTTACTGTATCCATAGAGCTGCCAGTTCATAATGTACAATGCCAAGCAGTGGTGTGCTCCTTGTCCAAAGGCCTCTGCTAAGGCACGGCTGGGCACTACAAGAAGCATCAGGATGGCCAGGACCTAGGGATGAGGCTGTTTGCCAGCCCATGGACTGTCACCCACAAGTCTGCGCCTTAGGTTATCTGGTGGTCATGATGAGAGCGGCTTCTCAGCTGAGTCTGGGGCTGTGAGCAGTCCCATAGCTGGGAATGACACTGCTTTTGCTGGTCCCAATCCCTTATTTTGCGTTGGTTCCTACCTAATGAGCATTACCCACCAAGGAGCTCTGCAGTGCCACAACCATACCCCATACAGCCCTGCAATGATACCTCCAACTAAGAAATGCTCACAGTAGCCTCTCCAAACCCCAGACAGGAGCAAGACATAGGTGGACATCTGTGGTGCCCTCCAAGAGGATGCTCTTCGCATTTTCCTTATGGAATGATGCATCCTGCCACAAAAGGACAGCAACGCAAGCAGATGACTCACAGAGGCAGAGAAAGGAAGCATTGCAACTGCTGCACACGAATAGACACGTTCAGAGGACTCAGGAGGCTGCCTAACGTCACATGAGGAGTCACAACAGGGTTAAGAACCCAACCTCCGTTTCATAACCATGGCTTAATGAGTAGAAATGCCACCCCAGCAACACTCCGCTGGCCAGATGTCACCTCTAAGGATGCTCTACCCTCCCTTCTTCTTCCCCAAGCTCTTCCCATCCCAAAGGAGGAGGGTACAAGTGTGTATGACTTATGTCTTTCCAGAGCTGGTAGACCGGAGATGATTAACCCTATGATGGAGATGACACTCCCCTAGGAGACGCCAGCCCAGACAGCTCCAGTGAACTAGAGGCAGCAGCTCTACCAGGAGAGCTATAAAGGGAAACCCTCCTCTGGAGCAGCAATCAGGAGCTTGTCTCATCTCGGATGGAAATTGCACTAGGGGAAAAAAAAAAAGAAGAAGAAATACAACATAATCCATGCGTATGACAATTTTTTTCCCTCACTTTAAGCTGATTCCATCTCCGAGATGGGAGAGAGGTGGTGGAGATTTGCTGACATGTCACTTGAGCAATAAACTCCTCTTTCTAAAACATGCCGTCGCAAGCAAAGTGACAAACAGCCCCCAGCAGCACACACGGACGCTGCTTGGGGCTTCTGATGAGCTCCAGGGATGTGGAAAGAAAAGCCTGGCCAGAAAGGAGGACCCAGCAATGATGGGAGGAAGAGAGAGGCAGGGATGAAGTCCTAACCCTCAGTCCTGCTCCCATTTGCACTGATTTATAGCATCCCAGTCTGGTTCAGGTTGGAAGGGACCTTAAGGCTCATCTAGTTCCAAGGGCAGGGACACCTTCCACTAGATCAGGTTGCTCCAAGCCCTGTCCAGCCCGGCCCTGAACACTTTTCCTGACTAAGGGCATAGATGCAGAACACACTCGGCCCCTTCTTCACCTCTGTATAGGAAGGGTCACCACAGCCCTGAATTTATTCCCTAACCCTCAGGAACAAAAGAAGGAGAGGGCGAGCATGCTGGATACTGAAGGAGTCAGGAGAGCAAACTTAGGTTGTTAATATGAGTGGCAGCTTAGCTCCATCCTCACCCCATGCCCGCAGGGTCGCTGAGGGCTGCTCCCCACCAAGCCCAAGAGCTCAAAAGTCCTTCACTGCTCACTAACAGAGAAAAGCAAAGTAATTACACCTTGGCTTCCACAGCCAAGCTATATCCCTTTAGTCCAGTCTTGGGAAGAGAGCAGGGAAGCAACCAGGAGCTTCATCTCTGCCAGTCAGACCCTCCACATCTTTCATCCCTAAGGCTACAGGGATGGCAAACACCGCTTCCTCAGGGATAGAAAGCCTGGAGCATGTCCTTCTGCCTTCTCTTTGCACTCACCAACTGCAAATGCAGCTGCCCAAAACCTCAGTGGAGACTCAGCATGGCTCAAGCCCTGGCAGGAGCAGTCCTGGGCATGGAGGGGGACATGCAGCCTCCCCCAGGCTCCAAACAAAAGGAGCATCACACCGTTATCCATCAGAAACAATCCCTGTTCTCCAGATTACACATTAAGAACACAAAAAGGCAAATTCTCATGGATAAAGGAGCAGGAAAAAGTCACAGAAAACAGTCCTATTGCTGAGAACTGCTCTTTTCTGCTTCACAAACAAGCCCATTTTGCTTGCATCCATCAAACACACACGCTTGATTTTGGTTTGTTTCATGGCCAACTTATCATTTCTCCCAAATTATACCAAGAGCACAACAGGGGCAAAATCAATTGGCGAAAGAGGTCGCGGTAAAGCATGGCAGGTCTCAGTGGCAAAGTGCCTTTTAAAAGCCCGAGTGGAAACCATGGGCAACATCGGGGTTAAAAAGAAAACCAGCTTGGACTCATGTAAAACTCAGATCTGACTTGTAGAGCTAGAATCAAAGGGGGCATAAATAAAGGCATCACATCACTCTATCAAGACAAGCAGAGGGATATGAACAGAAGAGCTCGATAAAGAAGCAGCTCTCACCCTACAGCCAGATCCACTCTCCATCTGCCTGGGGCACCACTGGATTTGGTGGGTATCATGCAACATGCTGATGGGATCATCAGAGCAACACTGTGGGAAGCGCTGAGTGATGCCAATTAAAGTGGCATCATAATCAAACTGCTTGTTTTGGTGCTGAGAGAACTGCCCCAGAGGTCTCAGCAGCGCCTGGACTCAGCTCAAGCACTGGACGGATGCTCAGGATAGGGCTTCTCCAGCATGGAGCACTTGCTACTGGTAAGGGCAGATGCTGAACACGGAGGGAGGGGACACAAATGGCCTCATCCTTATGATGTGGCCTTATGAGATCCAGCAAGACAACCACCTCTGACCTTTGCACACACACAGGCTCTTGATGTAAGACCACATGGAGCAGCCTCAGATCAAGGACCATCAAATCCACCAGTAAAAGCACCAAGCTCTTGGACCCACAAACCCTTTTCTGATTCCTGCAGGTTTTGCTGCATCCAGGAATAAATCGTGCCCCTCCTATCCCAGCAGGTAGCTCTATCATAGGGTCTAAACCCAGCTTTAACACACCGATCTAAAGTGCTGGTGCTGAAGCAAGATACATAACATCCCCTCTAACAGACAGCATAAGATGGAAGGAAATACCTGAACATCTCTAATGACTCTGGTCCTAAACTGACTCCTAATGGTGGATTTATGGTAGCTGGGTCTGCATGGATCGAAGCCCACACCCTATAACGGGAAAGCCTCCTCACAGCCTTCAATCCAGTATCGCTTTCACATGCTGAGTTACCTCTGCTTGGAGAGGTGGCGAGGATGGAGCTGAAAGGAACCACCTTAGCATGGGAAGCTCAGGGTCCTTCATGCCACACCATCCCGTGTATAATAACCTATTTCCTATAGCCAAACCCCCTCCCTCGATGGGGACAGGACTCCTGAGCACTTCAGAGAAGCAGCATCTTCTGTTGCTGAGTTCTCAGCTTATTTTCCCTTTTGTTGGCTCTGAAAACCCAAAAAGGGACCTCTAGAAACATCTCTTCCCTTCCAAATCCTTGGCTGCGACTCGCCGTCCTCCCACCTCGCATGGAAATGAGTGGGAAAAGAGGAAATCCTACTTTTAAACCCCCTCCCATGCACCACCATTCTCTGTCTGCCATCCTTCCAGGGCTGGGGAGAGGACCAGAAGCAGTGGTGGAGCCACCGAATCCTTTGTGAGCAGCATTGCTATTCCAAACAAGTTAACTCCACACCACAGATTGATGGATACGCTGGGCTGGGAGGGGAGATTCACGCTCCCTTAATTTCCTCCTCTGGAAATGGGTGGTTTTCCTATGCTTTCGGCTCCTGCCACAAGGCAGCAGGGCTGCAGGGATCAGGACCTACCAGTGGATGCAGCAGTGGACCATCACCTGCCAGACTAACCACTCCCATCTCAAACCAGAAGGAGACCACCTTAAAAAGCCAGTGCAAAACAGTCTCCCAGCTACTAAAGCAGTGCTCCAAGTTAGCAGCAGCAGCAAGGCACTGATTGCCTGCTCTAGGGGCAGGACAGCAGGGATATCATGTGCACAGTGGGAACACCATCCGCACAGACTGCACACCCCGAAGCCCACATGCTCACATGCTGGGGCACACCTGGAATGACGAGGTGCCTGCATGGGGACACAGACATTCCTTGCCACCATCCCAGCCACACTGGGATGCGCACAGGAAAGCTTTAGGGGGAAGACAAGCTGCTGCCTTCCCTCCCCAGCGCAGGATTTGTCCCTCTTCTCACCAGGCCTCTCCAACAGAAGGAGAACATCCCTCCTGCTGACTCACCCCAGCTTGTCTTTATTCTCCACCAGCGCCAGGTGAGCACCCAGAGCCTACACTGGGCGAGCACCAGTATGATGTGTGCTGGAAACCCTTTGCCAAACCCGACTACCAGAGCAATTCGCTTCCTTCCAGTAAGTCTGCGCAGCCCCCGTGTTCATACCACCCTGCTGCTGCCACCCTCCTATGTATTTTGCTGCCCAGAGCCCCAGTGTTCCCCAAATCCTCCCTTTCTGATACCCCTATGGAAATAACTGTAGGATTTTTGGCACTTGGGAGACCTTTACACTTCGGGCAAGGAAAGGAGCTCCTTAGGTCTTCAACCAAGCTCAGTGAGGCAAATTCCTAAGTGAGACACTTCATCCTCCACCCTTTGCTGCCCATTTTCCAGCCTCTTCACCCAGACACGACGCAAGACAAAACCAGAGGAATGGCCATAACACAGCTCATTCCTCCCTGGGAACACGCAAAGGGCTTGGGAAGAGATAAGAGGCTGAGCAGCCAAGAGCTGAGTTGCAAGAAATACACACGGAGGGCATTGACGTTTAAGTCTTCCCACTATTCCAAAACAGACCTGTCTGGAATTCTTCCACTCGCTGGCATCAAGCCGGAGTGCGGCTTTCACTGCTCACACCCAGCTGGCCCCGCAGATGTTGGTGTCACCGATGCAACGCATGGAGCAAAGTCACTCGCTCCCGAGCACGCCGGAGCCGCAAGTGCCGCTTCCCAGCGCTGCAATTACAACCTGCCTTTGCCTTTTTAATATCCCTATCAAACATCCTCTGGGATGACTGCGCCCATCTGCTGCGAGGACAGGGATGGGCATCCGGGTAGAAGATACCGCAGAAGTTACACTGATTAAAATCACAGTTTCCTTGGCACCCCACAAATTGGTGCTGCAGGCAACAGGACCCCGGCGCAATGCTCAGCCCCACGTTTCCCTTTATCACAGAGAGCTAATACTGACAGGGAGCAGCAACCCATGGAATAAGGAGGGTTTAAAGAAGCGCAGCCCCATCCTGCACTCCCTCCTCTCACCAGGTCTGGATAAAATCCCACTGGAGCGGGGGGGTCAGCAACAACTGCTTTCCATTGACTGGGTTGGTTTGATACACGCAAAGGAGCAGAGGGGTGTTTGCCCCCACCGAATGCAGCCAAAGTGCCCAAGCCATGACTACAGACAACAGGAGACCAAGAAGGAATCACACTCCCTTGTTTTCATCCCAGTAACTTTCCAGAGACAACTCGGGGGGGGGGCTAAGCCAAACCCCATCCCTTGGCATCCAAAGCTCCTTCTCGCTCGCTGCAGCACCAACAATGCATCCCCCATGGGGAAACTGAGTCACATTCCCGAAGGCACCGGCTGCCTTCCCGGTTCACGAGCCCCCCCCCCAGCCCCCCAAACCATCCATGCAGGTGCTCCTACCTGAGCGTGGCGCTCTCCCCTTGCCGCACTGTCACGTTGTCCATGGCCTTGGGGAAGGTGGCATCTCCGCTGCGCACGGGCACTCCTGCGGGCACAAGGAAGAGCAGCCTGAGACAGAGGACGACTAGGCACCTCCAGGGCAGGGCTAAGCACCCACCGACCCCCATCCTGGGCAGCAGGGACTTTTCCAACAGGCAAAAAACACACCCGACAAGGCCACCGGGAGCGAAAAGAGAAGGGGAAGAGAGAAGGGATGGGGTGCGTGTGTGTGGGGAAGGAGGGGAGCAAAACCACCGGGGCTGAGCGATGAGGAGCTCCACGGAGATCAGGAGAGCCCCCGGCAAGGCAGGATGCGAGCGCTGAGCCTGCCGAGCGGCATCCGGAGGGAGTCCCCAGTATCCTTGGGTGAGGGAGGAGGACGGGAGGGCCGGAGGGGAGGAGGAAGAGGAGGAGAAGTGGCAAAGGTGCTGGACGCTGGGCGAGCCGGCTCTTCCCGGGAAGCAGTCCGAGGCTCACTTGGATGAGGAGGAAGCACGGGCGGGAGCCGCCCGGCTGCGCCCCGCTCCCGCACTCTTATCCCGAGCCCGCAGCGCGGAGCGGGGGCAGTCCAAGGGGAAAACAACAGAGAAACCCCCCCAAAAAACACCAAAACACGCCCGGAGCGAGCGAGCCAACGGGTCCAGTCACAAGAAGGCACAAGCGGGCAAAGGCAGCCCGGCAGTTCCTCTGTCCTAGTCCCGCTGTCGGGTCCCAAAGGCGAGCCGGTCCAGGCGGGATGCAAATGCAGGATGCAGGACACGGGACACGTCGGGTGCAGGATAAGGGGTGTCAGGACGGCGGAGCCCCCGGGGTGTCCTCAGCGGCGGGGCCGCGGCGGCGGCAGCATCCCGGCCCGGGCGGGCGGCAGCATCCCCGGGCGCGCAGGCGGACTGCCCGCGGTTGTCATGGCAGCGGCTCCATCCCTGACCGGCGATCGGGCTCCCGCACACCCCGGTAACACCCGCACGAACACACACACACACACACACACACAGAGCGAGGCGGGCGGAGCGCGCTTCACCCGCCAGCCTTTAACCCCCGCAGCACCGCGCTATACAAGGACCCCTTTTCCCCTTTCCCTTCACTCTTACCTGCACCCAGCACCTCTAACATCGCCCTCCTCTACCTCTGCACCATCTCCGCCCTATGCGGGAAGGGGAAACTGAGGCACGGGTCAATTCCCCCCCTTAAAGTCAGGCAGGAGATGCTCTCCTGGTTCTCTGCACCTCCCAAACACACAGCATGAGCTGAAGTGGCAAATTCCTCCCTAGCCATAAGCACGGTCCCCGCGTACTTTTTATCAGCTCGTAATTTAACAAACAGCACATGTGCTTATGCCTGGTAGTTCCTCCTTCCCTCCGCTAGCGGCTAAAACACATAAAGATCGCCAGGCACCGTTTCCTGCTGGAAAAAGGTGCATGGGAGCCATCCTCAGAGCACTAAGTCCCAAAGCAAACACAGAGCCAGGAGCTAAGGGATGGCTTTCGGGGTGCTGCGCTCGTGGAATTCCCCCCCCCCCCCGAGCCCCACATTAAGGGAAACCAGACCTCCTCCTCCTCCATCTACTGTTCCCAGTGACTTCCCTGCAACGTGGGACCTTATCCAAAGTCCTCCCTCCATTCCCCACCGTGCACTCGGCAGCTATTACACTGCACCAATTATTCCTCGTTTTACAACTCACTGCCAACCTGAGCAGGATTCCAAGTGGTGACCTAGATGTGAAAGGATCCATAGCCTGTTACTAATCCCTGGAGCCTCCGAATTCCCTGTAAACTACTGCTTAATTCACTAACTGTGCTATTTAATCTCTATAACATTATGAGCTGTGCCGGGCCGAGGAAACACTCAGTCAAATAAAGCTTTATTGCTATTGTGCGTGCTGATAGGCCATAGGAGAAGGGGATTGCTTTGCAAGTCTTTACTTCCTTGTCTGAAAGCTTTCTGCTCCTTGAATTTAGTGCTGGTTTCCCCAGAGGGCACAGCAGCTTTCCCAGCTCATGGCATGAGGAGCTGAATCTCTGCAGCTCACTGTGGCTGGGCTGGTAGGGGAAGGGTGAGCGCCTGCCTTGAGCAGATCCTTCGGGCTCACAAATTACATGGGAGGGCTCTCTGAAACCTCAATTCAAAAAGCAAGATCACTGGTGGGATGGAATATCTTGCATAGGATTGTGGCACTGCATAGACACTGCTTTTGGTGATGCTGCAGCATCCAAGCACCCCTAGCAGGATGGGAACCCTGCTATCCTACCTCCTCACTGCTGGACCAACAAGCCACCACCACGCGCACCATGCAAGAGGCTGCTCTCTTTGTGAGGCTGCAACACGGGATGGGCAGGGACCATCTCCGGTGTCAGCAAAACCCATGGGATCCCAATAACCAGAGCCAGTTAACCCTTCATTCTGGGCCATCATTGCAAGGAACATCTTAAATCACGCAAGAAAGCACCTGACTGCACTGAGAGCATGTGAGGTCAAGGCAGAATGTGACCTGCTGAGTGGCTTCAGCCCTTGGAAGGGCTGATTTGAGCCCACTGTTAGGAGCTCATGAGGTTGTGCGATAAATCCCAAGGAATTTAAACCCGCTATCATTGGCTCCTACATACTAAAGCCCAGCAGAATCCTTGGTCTGTCTCCCCCTCTCTTGCATACATACAATGTACATATAAATCAGGCTGTCACAGCTCGTCTCTTTCCTGACAGCTGTAATTGCTTCAGACTATAAAAATATCTATAGACAATAAACACAAGGCACGAAAACAGCAAAGAGAAAAGCAAATCAAGGTTCCTTTAAATAATTCAGTTGCTCCAGCAGCAGACGAGCCAGCAACTGAGTCCAGCTGTGAAGGTTCAGCAGCAAGAGAAAGAGAGCTTTGTAGCCTCCTCTAGGGATGAGGGAGTCTTTTCTCCTTCACTGGGTTTTGACCGCAGCGGCAGAAGTGTTGAGCTCAGCCACTTGCAAAGCAGCATCAACCCGAGCACGAAATGCAGCTTCTTGCTTTCAGCTTCTTCCCTTTCTTCCTACTTAGATATAAGTATTTATGCTTTTTGCTCTTTCTCGTTGCGAGCAACAGGCAGATGAGAAGCAGCAAAGCACAGGCACGCTTTAGCTGTGTACTCATCTCCGTATCCATCTCCTTCATTCCAGCAAGGCTAAAGGCCCCCCTCTCCTGGCAGAGACTACAAACAGGGCAGCAGAAAGCAGAACAAGCCAGGGATGGAACTGCTCGGTGGGAAGAGCAGCAGCAGGATAGATGGAGGAAGGGAAAGGATTTTCCCTGCGGAGATGGCAACTGGAAGGATGCTGACACCAGACGGATGGGGTTAGAAGAAGCAACAGCCTGTGGGTAGAGATAGAGCATCTCTATCAGAGCTGGGAGAGATGGGGAGGGGAGTCTTGATGCAGTAAATCACTCCCAAAAACTCCCTCCTCCTGAAGACCCATGGCATTTGGCTTCCCACAGATGCTGAGAGACACCAGAAGGACCGCACAGCCTGGGAGCCTTCGGGCAAACACTGCCCCAACCTCAGGCGTTTGGAGCAAAACCAAGCCTAAGTTTCTAATCGACAGATCCAAGTGGTCCCAAAGGCTGATAACCAGATGCAAAACCGCAGTTCAGGACCCTTCCCAAGTAAAACACCACTTTTTGCTGCTTTCTCAGAAACATGCAGCATCCCTTGGGCTTGTAGCTGCTTGCAGGGCTCCCATAGATGCTGTGCATATACACCTGCAAACATCTACACGTCCAATACTAACCTGCCCACACCAAAAGGCTTCATTCCTAAAGAAATTCCTTTCAAGCAGGTCATAGCAAGGCAAGTTGAACAACCAGATTTTCCCTTTTAATTCCCTTTTTGTTCCTTTCCAGGAAGCTGAGAGATGACAATCTCTAACCCCAAAGTCGAAATTGAATCTGAAATGGCCGAATATGAGCAGAAACATAATTCAGGCTCGTTCCTTCAGAATGAAAACATTCCTGCTATTACGTATTCTGCTATTCCTTATTCTCCAAGAAGCTCAGAGTGGGAAAAGTGCTGAAGTTTCCTTTGGTTTCAGTCAGGTGAATGAGCCTGGGGGAGCTTTTCCTGACTAACTACAGAGCTCTCAACGTCTACACCCATTCAGTGCAGACACAAAGGACATGCGGGCCACACTGACTCATTTATCCCTTCATTAACGGGGCCCCAATTAAGAAACAATGATTGAGAGCCTTTACTTGGCTGGAGCCATTTGGAGCCCCTCAGGCCCCAAAGGCATTCCAGTGCTGAGCTGGAGAAACTGCCCGGGCAGGGCTGCTTTTAGGCCAGTTTTCTGAATGCAAGCAGCATCCTCATGGGCACTCAGCCCTAAATCCTTGCACTGGAGGAAGTGGCGGCTACCGGTACCCTCTTCACAGTGTTTAATGGGAGGCCCTATTAACCCCTGCTAAAGATGTTGTTACGTACAGTAACTGTCTTATTAAATGTGAATAGAGTGGGTTTTCGGGAGCCTTCCCTAAAGCCATGCTGGGATCTGGCACTGGGCTTGGGATCTTCCAGTCCAAGTTAACTCCTGCCCTGAGCTGAGCTGGAGAACCAGGCACTCTGCACGAGGCTGCAAAAGCCTGTCCCAAGCTGGTGCTTTCAAAGCTAAAGCCAGAAGAGGATTGACCTCCCTGCAACATCTCAAGAGGTAACCTGAGGAAGAGGGGAAACCCCATCATCAGCTGCCAAAACCCCACGTATAGCACTGCCATGCCTAATACACACAAGGATACAGGGCAGCATCCCTGAAGATATGCTGATGCTACAGATGCAGCACCGAAGCTTGGACATGAGCTCACAGAGGGATGCACAGGCCAAGGCCTGACTTTTCCTTCAGGATTACTCATTTCTATCGCAGGTCTCAGTCTTCGAGCCTTTTACAACAGCCCAGCCAACACACGTGGATTTATCAAGGAAAAACCTTTGTACATCCAGTCTTAATATGAAACATCCATACAGGGAGTGAAAGAAAATTAATGAGGAGATATTGAACCACGCTGGCATGGGGAAAGTTATGAACTGGGATCGATCCTTGCTGCAAATCAATATCGCTTTTCCACAAATCTGTTTCTTGTTGTGCTGCTGTGATGCACGTGGTTGTATTAACACCCTGAAAGACATCCTATACAGCAGCATTTGATCGGCATCAATCAGGTGCCAGAGCCAGCTGATGACAAGGGATAAAACCCTGCCATTAGCCATCTAATAGCATTTTATAAGCACATGACATTAACCCCGTGCTCCACAACTCAATCCACTTTATGTTTTAATAGGAGGAATTGCACATTGGAAGAGTGAAAACGCTGAACAGGCTGAAAAAGCAAAGCCAGCCACATCCCGATTCCCACCATGGCCATCGCAGCTCCAGCACAGCAACCTTAAACATGATAACATGAGCTTCTCCCCCAATTTGGGGGTATTTGTGAGTTCAGCTCTGGAAAAGCAGCTCCAAGAGTTGCTGTGCTATCTCCTTGGACAGCCCCAAACAAGACAAACCAAGCCAAGCCTTTCCCAGCCCATCTGAATATCAACACACACATCCTAAACTCCAAGGAGAAGCGAAAAGGTCGATGTCCCTGGCTGATACAGGCCCACCACCACAGTCACCCCCTTTCCACCTCATTTTGCCTATCAAACCCTTTCCTATCAGAAAGCCACCCGGTGCAGGCAAAGCAGGCGTCATGAGAGAAGCAGATACCTTGATTTAAACCGTGATGATCCATAAAAAGCCAATAGGAAGAACAGAGCCCCTGACATCCCCATTTTATATGGCTCAGCAAACTCAGTGAAGCCCCAACCCACTGCTATGTGTTTGCTATCTTGGAAAATGGGACTCCACTGCAGACACTGATTAACCTTTAGCTGCAGCTGCCTTTGGACCTGCATCAGTCACCTTCAGCAACAAAGTGAGCTGCCAGGTTTGGTACCAACTCCCCAGACCAGCAAACCCCAAAAAGGAGCTTTTTCTCATGCACCTCAAACCCGAATTCCGCACCTTTGTGGGGCCCATCATTTGCCAACCTCATTTCCTAAGGCAGTGAGGCTGCCAAATCATAGAACAGTTTGTGTTGAAGGGACCTTAAAGCTCATCCAGTTCCCACCCCCTGCCACAGGCAGGGACACCTTCCACTACAGCAGCTTGCTCCAAGCCCCTGTGTCCAACCTGGCCTTGAGCACCGCCAGGGATGAAGCATCACCATTTCTCTGGGCACCCTGCGCCAGTGCCTCAGCACCCTCCCAGGGAAGAACTTCTGCCTTACATCTAACCCGAACTTCCCCTCTTTCAGTTTGAACCCATAACCCCTTGTCCTATTGCTCGAGTTCCTGATACAGAGTCCCTCTCCAGCATCCTTATAGCCCCCTTCAGACACTGGAAGCTGCTTTGAGGTCTCCACGCAGCTTCTCTTCTCCAGCCTGAACAGCCCCAGTGTTCTCAGCCTGTCTGCATATGGGAGATGCTCCAGCCCCTGCTCATCCTCGTGGCCTCCTCCGGACTTGCTCCAGCAGCTCCATGTCCTTCTGATGTTGGAAACCAGAACTGCACCCAGTGCTGCAAGTAGGGTCTCATGACCATCACTCGAGTGCTCCTCACGCTGCCTGGATCACTTGTAGCTTTGCTGCTGGGCCTCTGCCCCTCACGGTGCTCTGCATCCAAGAATAATACTAATAACAGTCCGGCCATTTAAGCAAGATGCTTGGTTGGAATCAGGAGATTCTGAGCAATGAGCTCATAAATATAATTCCCGGGGTACCATCTTTGAGCGGTACCAGGCACAGTCGCCTCTGAATGCTGGGAAATGAGCATAATTACATGGAGATCGACAAGGCACAAATGCCAAGAATTCTGTTAACCTTTAATACTGCAAAAAAACTCTCCCCTTGTAATTATCTCTTTCCTTTGTCTTAAATGTTACTGATGAATATTTAGTGGGATAAGCAAATAAAAGGAGGCTGAGGGGCGCGAGGAAGCGCAGAGTCAGTCTGCAAAGCTCAGGGCATCACTGTGGGTCAGGTTGGGACCCAAGGTCACAAAACCTGCCACACAGGGCAATGACATCCCCACGGTGACACGCGGAGTTACCAAAATCCAACTGAATCACCAAAGATCCCCCTAAATCCACATTAACCTGCAAATACACCTTCACCCACGTCCGTGGTATAGCACGGAGTGATGCCGTGGTCCTCAACAGGATGCTGTGAGGTGTCCTTTCCCCAAACTGAACTTAGTCTTGGAATAAAACTTCCTGGCTACAAAACACATCACCTTTCAAACGTATCCTCCCTAGGGCTGCAAATGGCACTGCCCTCTTGCTGCACATCGAGTGTGATGGGAAGAAGATTTTCTCCCGGCGTGAAGTGCATTAATATCTGTCAGCACTGTGGCATTTCTGCCTATAATGATGAAAAATATGTGCAGAGGACGCGGGGTGCTCTCAGCATCCCCTCCCTCCCCATGAAGTGAAATTAGAAGCAGCTGCTGCTGCTCCCATCCTTCCTACAACCCCATGGAATTCTCCCTGGAAGCTTATTATTTGGGAGATGGCGTGGAGCTAACGGAGCCTCAAGACCTATCCACATTCAAGACGTGCCTGGCTGCAGATGGGGGCTCCGCTCTCCCCTCCCTTGAGCTGGAGACCAGTGTAAAGGTCACTCTCCTCTTAATGTCGCGTCAGACCGACTGCTGCGTGAACAAGGGAAGGGAAAAGGCACTTCTCCCCCTGCCGCAGGGAGAAAAGCCAGCTCCACCTCAGGAGGAATGTGCCAGCATGAGGAGGTCGGGCTGTAACAACATGCAACACCAAATGCTTTCAGACCACCGTCCAGGAGCCACAGAAGAGGTTGAAGGAGCATCCTCCTGGCTTTGAAGGTGCTGCACTTAACTGCATCCCAACCAGCACAGCCCGGCTGCTTGGGATGAGGGAAGAGGCAGAGAATGCTGGGGATGGAGGAGGGGGATGCAGGATACCCGACCCAGAAATGCTGGAGGCATTTGTGTGCCTTCAACTGGTGTGTGCTTTCTAGGCTCCTAGCTGTTTTTATGCCCCTTTCAAAGGTTATAAAAGCTGTCTTTATATCCCAATAAAAGCATATAAAAACAACCTTCTTTGCAGTTCAATAAACGTGGTTAAGTCTTCTCCTCATTAAGACTTTTTGCCTCAGGGCTGTACGCATGTGTGGGCTGCTGCAGGGCATGAAAGAGGAGGGGGCTTCGGGCATCGAATCCCATAGCAGAAGACAGCAGAGCATCCCCAGGGAGAGGAATTGAGAGGCCAAACAGAGATGGGCATCATGACCTTTGCTGCTGCCCAAAAAGGAGAGAGATGAGAGAGTTGTCACTGGAGATCCTGTGCTCCAAAGAAAGTAGCTCCTGATAGCTGGTTTGGGGCCAAGGAATCAGAATCCCAGACTGGTTTGGGTTGAAGGAACCCTAAAGCTCCTCCAGCTCCAACCCCTGCCATGGGCAGGGACACCTTCCACTAGAGTAGATTGCTCCAAGCCCCTGTGTCCAACCTGGCCTTGAACACTGCCAGCGATGGGGCAGCCACAGCTTCTCTGGGCACCCTGTGCCAGCGCCTCAGCACCCTCACAGGGAAGAGCTTCTGCCTAAGAGCTCATCTCAGTCTCCCCTCTGGCAGGTTAAAGCCATTCCCCTGTCCTGTCCCTACATCCCTTGTCTAAAGCCCCTCTCCAGGTTTCCTGTAGCCCTTTAGGCACTGGAGCTGCTCTAAGGCCTCCCCTTAAGGAGCTTTCTCTTCTCCAGGCTGAATGAGCCCAGCTCTCAGCCTGTCAGGAGGGGTTGCACTGTGGCATGACAAAGATTCACAGTCCAAGCCATGGGCTGTATACATAAAGGGTGAGCAGTTTCCTAGCAGGGTTTTGCCTCTCCTAGTAAAGCCCCTTTGAATGCACTGGATGATAAAGTGCATCCTGGTCAGCATCCTTCCATGAACTAGCTCGCAAGCCATCTAGGACCATGAGTATCAAGGGACCACTCCCTGGCAACCCCCTGCTCCTTGCAACATCCATTTATACCTTAGGGACTATGGGTCAGGAAGTGTCCCCCTAAAAGCAGCAGTGCCACATAGAGCATGACAGGACCACAGCCTCCAGCCACAGCTCTGCTTATTTATGCCATGGCTTGCAATCAGTCTTCCTCAAAAACCCCTCTTTCCTTGGAAAAGGATCTAAACCCATCCAACAGCTTCTCTGGGCACTAAACCGAGGAGGTCTATTCTTTTCGGTGACAGCCTGTTCTACGAGGTGAACACAACTCCTATGAATCAACCCAGCTTGAATTTCATCCATCATCCCCCAGCACCACCAACATGAAGGGCAGGATACAGAGCAAAGGAGCATGTTATCGCTGGTGATGTATTAATGACCAGGAGGCTGCAGGGCAGTAAGCCTGTGGCTGGTGCCAGAGGAAGAGGAGCAGGAGACATGTGAGGCCATAAAATGTTCCTGGTGTGAGCAGCTATGGGGGACACAAATTGAAGCCCAGCACCAAGGCAGTGGGAGCCTCTCCAGTCTGTGTCATCGCCCCCCATATCCCTCCACATGTGCCATGGGATGGGGACCAGTGCAGTCTTTTTACCAAGAGGCTCCTTGTCCACCCACCCTGGACCAGCTCATCCCACACCCCAATATTCAAGCTGAGCCCTCCCTACCACTGCCAACTAATTAATCCTAGCTAATTGCCATTACCAGGCTCCTGTTTGAAAGGAGAAAGATGAGGGCAAAGGGAAGGTGAGCAGTCTTCCCTAGGGAATCCAGAAGTGTTTACAGTCCCTGGGCCGAGAAAATCCATACTCATCTTGGCTACAGGAGACAGCGCTGCCCCCCCACGCTCCTATTAGCAATTCCCAATCATCTTTTATTAGGCCTGCATTGATCTGCTGCTCATTTCAGGGCGAATAAAGGCCTAAGAGCCTCAAGTCTGGAATCCAGGCATGGAGCCAATGGTGCCGGTGGGGAGACAAGGGCTGGGATGCTGACGTGGGTCCAGAAGCAGAGCAGAAGCTTTGCAATTTCCAAACAGCCTTGAAAATTCCCACTGGGTCTTTTCCACATGGAAAAGGGACCAAGGGCCTGAGGGCTCCTCTGGATCTTTATTTAGGGAGCTCATTCTGCTCTCATATGGGAATTCTGTCCTAGCAGAGATTCATGGAGCCTTGTCCCTGCTGGGAGAAGTCACACCGATCCCACACTTCAAATCCCAGCCCTGCAACTCAGTTGTTATCCCCTGGGAGAAACAGGCGCCTAACACTGCGCTTCTGTTTCCAAGCCAACATTTCCAAGTAGCTTCTGAAACACAAATTCTGTTAGGAATCATCTGAATATTGTGTTAAGATAATGCCACAACACCAGCGCACACATTAGCACACACACCACCCAGCAGACAGTGTCGGAATAGCAAAACAAAGCGAATTTGCAGGGTCTTGGAGGGGTTTTTCCCTCCCCCTCCTGGCAAAGGCATGAAATTATCAGTTTCCAACTGTTTGCTTTTCCACACATGTCCCTGCTGTCACCAAACCTGTCGCACTCCGTGTCCTCACATAACCCGAGATGCGCATGGGTACCAAAGGACCCCACAGCCTCAGGGGAGGAGATCTCAGGGCCAGAAGGGAAGCAATATGAGACCTGTAGAGGAGACAGTGGGAGATACAGGCCTTTGAGTGGCTGAGCTTCAGGTATATCCCCCTGTGCACCCATCAGCACCCAAGGGGATTTTGGTGACAGCCTCATCCCATCGCAGTACATAGGGCATCCTATCACAGCACCCACCTCATCCCATCACAGAATCTATGCCATCACATCACAGCTCATCACACTCCGCACCAGCACCTATGTTATCCCATTACAGCACCCATCTCATTCCATCACGGCACCTATGTTATGCCAGCCTCATTACCTATGTGATGCCAACCACAGGACCTATGTCATGCCAACCACAGCACTTATGTCATCCCATCACAGCACCTATCTCATTCCATCCCTGCAACAACCTCATCCCATCACAGCAGCCACCTCCGCGCATCACACGCTGATCTTCTCAGCAGACCAACGGGTTGAGATGCACTAAAACCCACCCCTTTGTTGCATTTAGACTAAATTACACATATATTTTTCAGTGCCCCTGCATTTAGAGAGCAAAGCCTCTCCCTGAAGCGCCCCAGGTGATATTCAAATGGCAAAGCCAGTTCAGAGGAGAGCAGCTCCCGACTGCCTGTGGTGAGGCAGATGAAAGCCCAGGGCTGCAAGCCCTGGATGTGCCTCACTTCAGGGAGAAAACACTCTTAAAGCTTTGCCCCAGATCTGCCAGCACAGAAAGTTCCACTCCGCTTTGAACCAGGCAACTGAATCACCTCCCCAGGAAGCAGCTGCCTCCGGGCAGTGATTCGGAAGTGATGGGAAGCGCCTGCTGGTGTGGATAACGGTGGAGACCAGTGCTGGATTGGTGGGTGGTGGCCAAAGGGATGCTGCGAGTGATGGCCTTGAACACTGCCAGGGATGGGGCAGCCACAGCTTCTCTGGGCACCCTGTGCCAGCGCCTCAGCACCCTCACAGGGAAGAGCTTCTGCTTAAGAGTTCGTCTCAATCTCCTCTCTGGCAGGTTAAAGCCGTTCCCCTTGGGAGATAAAACATGGAATACCAACCTGAAGTCGTATAATGAGCATGTTGTTTGATTCCCCCTTCTCTCCCCATTAGTGGACGCTTCTGCCCCACACCAAAGCATCACGACCTTCCGTCCCACAATGAAATTGGGCTGCCAAAGCCCTTGCTGGCACCCACTGTTCCTTCTGACTGGCAGCAACACACAGCTACAGGCCAAATTCCTCCCTGGTGCAGCTTAATTAAATCCAGTGATGTTACACCAGGGAGGAACCTGGCCCACTGTCCTGAGCTGGAGTCCACAGCAAGTCCAGCTGGCAGCTCAGTGGCATCAAGAAGGATCCCTGGCACTGGGAGCAGCGCTGGGAACTGTGTCCTGCATTTATGAGTGGGAGACAGGCTCAATAAACACAGCACTAAGTAAACCAGATCCATAATAAATAACAACCAGCAGTTCACCTCTTCCAAATGCTATGCAAGCGGACCAAATTGTCCTCCCAAGTCCTATGAGCGGTGGGGACATTTCATTAGCCCGATTATACTGACAGGGAAAGAGGCACTGGGAGCTTAATAATAATAAACCCCCATTATGTTACAGCGCTTGTGTATCCCAACAAGCTCCAAAAGGCAAGGAAATGGCTCTGCTTGTTTTAATGGAGTGGAGGGGATGGAGATGTCCAAGCAATAAGCTTCAGGTTGCTAACAAAGCCAGGCTGAGTGGTGCCACTAAGTCATGTCCACGCTGGGCTGATGGGCTTGAAGCCCCAAGTGGGATGGATCACACAAGACGCTGTTTCACAGTCTTTAAGCAGAGGAGGTTTCCACCTCACTGGAGTGATGTGCAACAGCTCAGCTCCCTCTGCCCAGCCAAAGCGGTGCCAAGAGAGCCAGGGGAGGTCCCACCAAAACTTGAAGGTGGTTTGTATGCTCACAGCATAAGGGGTGCAATTACCCTGCAGTCGTGGTGTGATTACATGGTAGCTGAGCATCCCACACCTGTAATTTCCACTCCTCTCATAGAACTCCAGGGCTAGGAAATTAATTAGAGTTTAAGTGCAAAATCAGTGGTACCACTGAATGCTAAAACCAGGCAGCCCCAGTGCCCAGGAAGCCAAAGGCACAATTGTGGAGATGGAGACAACCTTAGGGCTACAATACAGAGAAATTCCACTTATAGGGACTAGTGGGTGGTGATGAGGTTATTCTAAAGCCTTACCATGGTGTAATTACACTATATTTGTAAGGTAATTACAGCCCTGCTATTATATACGCTACAACCCTCCATTTCACGCCTAATCTCATGAGGTAGATGCGGAGGATAAAAGGCAACAGCAAAAGACACTTGACTTGCAAAGAAAAAGAATGGACGCGCATTGACAAGGGCATCAAGAGAAGAGGCAAGAATGGAAATGCTCCGGACATCTGCAGACGTCCCTAACCCCACAGGGATGCTAACCCTCTGCGGTCCAGGGATTCAGGCAAGGGGGAAGAGCTGCACTCAGTTGCCTGGGATCTATGAAGGAGGCATAAGCATTCATCAGAAGCCAACCTAGTTTTGAGAAGCTGAATGAGGTGGAGAAGGAGAAACCACCGGACGCTGGCTGCAGGGCTGAGTTCACCCCTTCCCCAGTCACACTGTGGTCCTTGCGGCATCTATTCCAGTGCTGTGCTGGTCGCCTCTGATGGAGGGATCTGCTAGCCCATGAGGCCACCACACACAGGGAATGGGCTTGAGCACCCCACTCAAAAGGAGCAGCCCCCAAGATCCCAACCCAGAGCCAGCTTTCCAGGAACTTCCAGAGTTTTCCAGGTGTTGCCATGGCTTTCTGCTGTGTAGATAAGGCCTTTAGTGACATGGGTTAGTGGTGGGCTTGGCAGTGCTGGGGGAAAGGTTGGACTGGATGATCTCAAAGGTCTTTTCTGACTGAGCCCATTCCGATTTGAGACAACGGGGTTTTGGCCCACTGAGCTCAACCTGCACCTTTCCAGGGCTTCCCTACACCCAGACCATGGAGCCAGGTAGGTATTTAGCTGATAGCTTCCACCAAGCTCCATCAGATCCCATTTGGACCCTCCAGTGCTGCACGAACTAACAGGTTACTTAACACAGCCAGGCAGACAGACCTCATGCAACTTCTGTGTCTCCTACTTCTCCACATCGCCACCTGATCCTACTTCCCCGGTGCTATTTACACTTGCTACGAGGTGGTAGATGGGAAGATGCAGGCATAGGATGGGACGTGAGGGATTGTATCCATGGTGGAATTCAGCCAAGTCTCCCAATAACCCAAACCCTTTCTGGTGCACAGTACCTCGCTGCAATGAGAGACTATTCCCTCCAGCGTTCCCAAAGATTTATGCAGAGCAGATGTGTGGGCATGAAAATACAATCACAAACTGCGATTTTGCTGCTTTTTTGGTTAGTTTTGGGTGGGTTTTTTCCCTCTTTTTCTTTGTTTTAAGTCTATCCAGGCTAAATTCTCTATCAGCTGCCTCTGCAGAAGCCGTGCAGAGCGTAATTACAGAGGAAAGCAATTCCCTGTGGGATGAGACCACATCCCTAGGGAACAACTCATGGAATTGCATCCACGTGGAGTGGCTCTAGTCCCTCCGGGTGCAGTTTCACCCAGGGAAAGCCATCCTTCTCGAGGCACAAGCACACCTTCCATGGGAAATGAGGGCTGAGCTATTGCAGGAATGACTTCCCCATCTCCATTAAGGGCTCAGCTAAGCCATGAGGGCTGGAAGTTGACGATATCTTTCATTAGGAATGATGTTTTTAAAGTGGGAAATGAGCTCACAGCTAAGAGGAAACACTCAATTTCTTTAGTGAGGCCACAGAATAGGGTCCCTATGGAATAGATGCAGTTGTGAGAGTCAAAATTAAATTGATATTGGCAAATTTCCTGAGGGGAATGAAGAAGTCATACGCTGCCTGCAGAAACAGCATCACATTGACAGCAAATGGAAATCCACTGGAACTTGAATATACATATATATATTAATGAAAAAAGCATAAAAATCTCCCCTAACTTCCCCATCTCAGCAGAAATCCCCCCAAAAGCAATATTTCCATGGAATGCACCTTTTCCCTCCCTTTGGAAGTAGTCTTTCAGCTACTACAGGGAATTCCAGCTCCTGGAATAGTCATCTGGCTTTCACAAACTCCCTTTACAACATGGCAAGTTGCCTTCTAAGTGGGGTTGGGAGGAGCAGGGGCTCCCCATTGCTCCTAACAGGCCAGCAAGGACAACTCCTGGCTTAGCTGTTGGACAGCCAAACCACTGAGCTCCTTCCAGGCAACCATCCATTCCCTAGATTTAGGTTTTTCCAATGGAAAACCAATTTCTCTGGGGGAAAAAATGGAAATTGGCCCAGGAAATTGTATGATTTTGTCATAAAGGTTCCTTCTAAGGGGAAAAAGTGCTTCAGTGGGAGATCCTGAGCTTCAAAGGTGGCTTTCTGCGTCCTTACGGATGCCCTCGTGCATTTGGGAATGGGCAAATAGGAGCAAAGTGAAAAGATGGGGACGTGAACACCATGAAAACCTCTCATGCATCGGCCTCCCTCGTCTGCCTCCAACCTGACACAAGCACCAGGAGCTTGCAGGATGCAATTTGCATCCACAGGAAGGCATTCACAAGGGGACCCTTCAGATCACATTAACAAAGAGCCACCAATGGTGACAGCTCCTGCAGTTGCCTGCTGACTATTTACTGGAACAGCCTCTGGAAAGGGCTATGTGTTCCTTTGGCTTTTATGCACTGCTCAATCCAAGGGAACTGGACGTTCCTTGGGGAATACAGCCTCGAGGCAAGCTGGAAGGATGCTGCCAGCACCTTCTCACCCCAAACCTTGGGCATCGCTCCTGGACACGCTGCTCATCCCAAACCACCCAAGTGGGGACACAGCCTCAGATGCCGCCTCTTCCTTGCCTATCACCGATCTGCTTAAATAAAAGCATTCAACATGGTTGTGTGCCCTCCAGGGATCACAGAATCATGGAATCCCAGACTGCTTTGGGTTGGAAAGGACCTTAATATCATCCAGTTCCTACCCCCTGGGACACCTCCCACTAGAGCAGGTTGATCCAAGCCCTGTCCAACCTGGCCTTGAACACTGCCAGGGATGGGGCATTCACCACTTCTTTGGGCAAAGTTCCCCATCCTTCATGCCCTGCAACACAGCGCCATCTCTCCATCCTTACACCTCCCTCAAACACATCCGTATCTCTCCTGCTCCACGTTAGAGCCCCCCCCAACCTTCATTTTGTCATCTAGAATCAAAGCAGCCATGAGGAAGATGGGCTGGTTTTATTAGCCTGCAGGTTCCCCTCGTATTCATGTGTTTTTCTGCAACCCCAGCATCTCAAAGCTGGTGCTAAACCGAAGCCCAGATTCCTGCAGTTACCTATGCCAGTAATACTAAGGAAACATCAACCCTGATGACACCTATGAGACCAGCAGTAAAAACGGGAGAGCTGGTAGCACTGCACACATCTGCTGCCAGCATCATTCTCTGCACCTTCAGCAGCAGATTCCTGCTCTCTGGGTTGGTGTCAGAAGGGGTCAGGGCGCTATCAGGCAGCCCCATGCCACCCCATTTGATCTCTGCTTTCATAGCACTGTTGCCAAATCAGCCCTCGGAGAATGCAAACTCCAAAGACAGGCTCCTAAAGGCAGCTTGTGCAGATCTGCAAAGCAGCAGAGGTCAGAAAGGGAAAAATCCATGGCAAAGAGGAGCCAGGACCTCAAGAGCCCAGGCTGTGAGAAGGGAGCTAATAAAAAGGCATCATCCCTTGGCAGACAGTGAATTGTTGCTTAAACCCAAGGATCACAGACAGCCCTCTCTTCTTAAGGGGAGCAGTGAAGTGAAGAGATTTCCTAGCCATTAAGCCGAGCTATAAAGTGCCTGCAGTAAAGTAGGGTAAGTGGAATTTATCATGGCACTGTATAGACTGTAGGGCCAGGAGAGAGCCAGTGTGGGTCAACAGGCTGACCTCTTGCATTGTCTAAAGATCCTTCCCTTCATCATCCCATTAGCATCCCGTCTCCTGTGCTGCCTCCCGGCGCCTGAGGTCCCTCCTTGGGGAATCTCCTCTTGCTCGACTGCAGGGCACTTTCTTAATGACCAGGCAGGAAATCTTCCTCTTCCTTAGCTCCAAGCCACTGCTCCTTATCCTATCACCTTTGGAGACAAGGGATAATTCCCTTTCTTCATTTCTAACATCACCTGGAAGGTATTTATAGGCTGTGATCACTTCCCACCTCCTCAGGAGGCTTCTCCTTTGCTAGGCTATAATTTAGCACTAGAACCAGGCAGCCCAGTCTTGTGATGCACATGCCCAGGGAAGCCACCTCCCAAGCTTCAATAGTAACTATCATCCTGCTCCTTTCAGGGACTGACACAGCTTTAAGGTCCTTTTTGCTCACTGTCTTATATCCATAAATTAAAAGAAGCCCACGTGCAGCCAGGAAGGGAAATATGATGCAATGTTTTTGCGTGAGGGATGGCAAAACCCCCTCCAAACCAACGTGATGTGAGACCTGGGCCATTCAAGGTCTGGTTTTTGTTTGGGATGAGTGACTTTGCTCAGAGCAGAGCCCACAAGCACAGCTCATGTTTAGTACTGAGGATGTTTTCTCAGTAGCAGCTGGCTGGAGTTATTCTCATTTCTGCCTTTGTCTGTTTCCCAGCAGAGACAAGGTAGAAGCCAAGGCAGCAGAATAACCAACGAGAACACAATTCCCAGGACGATTCCTGCCTCGTATCCGAGGAGCCAAAACATGCAGGTGAAAACTCCGCCAGTGTTTTGCAAGGGAACAGGAGCCCTTTTGAAGGTGGCTGATTTCCCAGCACAAGCGTTTCGTCTAGTGCTTTGCCAAACAGTCGGAGCCCCACAAATCAACCCTCAACAAGCCCCCAGACTGTCAAAACATTGTGAAGGAGGCTGAAGTTTTGTTTTCATTGCAAGAAGAACCATCAGCACCCAAGCCCAGCAGACTGGCAGCTACATGAATGTGCATATAAATAGGGGAGTTGGTGTTTCTGCCCTCTCCATGCAAGAGCCAAGGGGTTGCAGAGCTCCTTGCTCAAGGCTCACCTATTCTATGCCGGGAACAACATCCCCGTCAGTAGCATCACTCTGCACTTAATAGATGGTCACTGCCTGACCAAATCCATCACTGTTGCACCAGCGGGTACAATTCAGTCTGGTCCAGCCAGCATCATCTGGTTGATACCCAGCTTCTCCTAAGCCATTATACTTTGGAGACTAGGAAAAAACTATCCTCACCCAGAGCTGGCTTGTCTTAAGACAAGGAAGAAGGAGAGCGCTCAAGGAAACAACACCTACGCTCACCCACAGTCCCAACATGCAGCACCCAAAAAAAACCTGATGCTGTTGTGCTGTTGCCCCCCCCCCCCCAAAAGCTGATCCCTGCAGCAGCCACATATCATGAGCTTGCTGCTATGCTTTCTCTTCCTCCTCTCCACATGGCTGCTCTGCCCACCTGGCTCCTGCCAAGAGCATTGATGCGAAGGGAGCGCCGGATGGATGGGCAGCAACTGTCAGCAAAGCCAGCCTTGCACAGACGTGATGAACATGTTCCGAGGGGTGCCTGCCAGCTCTGGACCCGCTGTGCTTACGGCATTCCTCCTTCCCCATCCTCTCACCCTGGTTTCATGCTCTGGCTGGGGGTCCAGCCTTCTTGAGGAGCAAGAAAATCAAACCACCGGACCATGCTCAGCAGGAGGAATATGGATGTTTCCTTCCACTCCTGGGTCACTTTGCCAGTCTCAACCGGGCTAAAATCAGATCGATGTGGCCTCAACCCTGCAGTCCCTTCTAGCCTAGATTGAAAGTAACACAACCTGTCTCTGTGCTGGCACTAAACAGGATGCAGGTACCCAAAGCCGCATCCAACCGACTGAGTCACATCCACCCTGATCTGCCGCCCATCCCCTCTCCATCCGCCTTTCCCCTCTGTGTATCCAGCAGCACAGGGCTGGGAAGCAGCCAGTTATAAAAGCCAGCTGGGAAGGAGGGAGGGAGGGATGAAGGGAGGGAGCTGCTGCTTTTCAACAAAGCCAGAACACAGCTACGGTGCTTATGAGCTTCTCCTCCCCATGTGAGCACTGAGAAGAGGATTGGTACCCTGGGTGCAGCAGGCTGGGGGCTGATAGGATGCATCAGCTAATTTGCACTAATGGTCCCAGAAAGGCAGGGAGTGCTCTCCAGAGGAGAATGCACTTGAGCAGTAACCTAAATAGATCCGCATTTCCAAGCAGAAAGTCCTTGAGGAGGGAAGAGAGGCCCCTACAGTTGAATTTCTCTCCCTGCCTGCACCAAGACTTGGCTGGGGAGGTTGGAAAAGAGCTGCCTGGGCAGGGAAAAGCATTGGATCTGCAATGTGGGAAGCAGCACTTGGAAGAAGCTGGACCATGGCTGGACATCCAGCCCCACGCTTGGACAGAGGGATGGCAGCTCTGGAAAGAACCAAGCCCAGAGTGTGTTTGGCTCCATCATCAGCCCAAGGCAAAAAGTCCGCCCATCTGTGCTGCGCCAGGTTGATATAGAGGGTGAAATGCCTAAGTAAAATTCCACAACAGGGCATTAAAAATATGTAATAAAATATACACGAGTTATTAAATATTGTCATCAAGACGAGCCATAAATCAGAGATTTTATGGTTTCTGATTATAAATTCCATTTATTCTGTAAGCGTTTAAAGAAAGAAAAATGGAGACTGGGTAAAGATTTAAGCCCAGCCTTGATGCTGCTGCTATTTCACTGTTGCATGTGGATGGCACATCTATGGGAGCCAAAGTTGGGCGCACACAGTTGCCTGGAAGGATCCTCTTTGCCAGCCTGTGGGCCATAAAGCACCCCAGTGTCCTTAAGGACACCGCTAAAGATGCTCCTGTCCATGCAAATACGATGGTGGGGTCCCCCTGCTGCCTTCTCCACATGCACTATGCATCTGTACCCTCTGCTTCTCCTCCCCACCTCCTGTTTATGGGTTGTAGGGCAGAGTTGACTCGTTCAGACAGAGAAATCAGCATCATTTTGGGGAAGTGAAGGACAAAAGCAGTGAACATACGAAGGAAACGCTTTTCCCCCTTTCAAATGCCAAGAGAAATATCATAGAAATTGCTTTCTTGGAAAGACTCGAGGGTTCACATAAATGGGCAAGTGACAGGGATGCTTCTCTTGGAGCTGGTATTTCCCCTTCTTGCCCCTGGGGCAGAGGAGATGCAGAGGGGCTGAGCTGCCCGTCCTGCAACCATGAAGAAATAGCAGGAGAAGTAAACCTTGGGAAGTTTTCCATGGGAAAACAACCCCCATATCCTTGAGGAGCAGCTCAGCTCAAGGCAGCTGGAAGCTCCTAAAACTCCCCTTTGCTCTCATATTTTACAGGCAGCAGTACCTAGGAGCCTCAATAACCCAGCCACATCCTAGAGATGCTCCTCCTAAATGAATATTGAATGCCCAATCCCATTTTTCAGCATCACAATCCAGCATCAGACAACCCTTCTGCGACCCTCAATTTGGCTGACTCGATCCCCAAAGTGCGTTTTGCAGCTAAGACCCTTGCAGAAACACACAGTGGGATGTCCAGTTTAGCACAGGCTGTTTCCGTTCACCTTAATCTATTCACCATCCTATTGCGCTTTATTTCCAGGGGAACCAAAGCCCACGGATGCAGAACCATAACCCCAGCAGTTAAATCCCATCCTTCAGATAGGCTGGGTGGAAGGTAGACCACAGGGCAGATCCTGTTTAATTAGGGCTCGTAAAACCAGCTCAGTACTGTCCCAGAGAGTGAGGCTGATTTGCAGCTGCCTTTAAAACCAAGCAGGGTTACTGCTTCAGCAGTTTTCCCAGCCAGTTTTATGGATGCAACAATAAAGCAAAAGAAGTTTGGAGTGCTGAGAGTTTGAGTGCTGCAGCACATCTGATAACGTCACACCAGCTTATCGTGGCATCGAGGGAAGGAGAGCTCTGGGATAGGGAGCAAAGTCACAGACAAGCTGTGGGGGGGAAGCAAACCCAGCCTTGCTAAGCTTCTCAATGGAGAGATAAGACACGCTCAAAATGAGCTTTGCCATATTTCCAAATAGCCAGTGCAAAGGTTTATATCCTTCCAGATGAAGCAGTGATGGGCTGCCAGGCCCAGGAGCTGCCGGACCGGGTTTATCTGCCCATCAGGGAGCAGCTATTCATGGTTAGGGCTTATGGGGTGCATCATGAAAGGAACCCTACAAAGCACTGCAGGAAAACATCAGGATACATCATCAGCACCTAATAAATAAGGATTTTTTAACTCTTTTCTTAAATTACTGGGTAGAAATGCTGCCTCCTCCTCCCAAACTCCTCCTGAGCATCCACTGGGGACCAGATGATCTCCAGAGATCCCCTCCAACCCTAATGGTTCTGTGATCTCAGGCTGCATCTGCCCACAGCGCACATTGCCAGGCCAGCTCTCAGCCTTGCAGACTATCTGTCTGCAGAGGGCACTCACTGGGCAAAGAGCCGGGCTGGGGACAGAAACAGGGATGAGTTTATTCCTGATGCTGAGCCCTTGCACAAGGGGAACTGGTTTGTCCAGCAAGACAATCCAGGTGGATACTTGGAAAGGTACTGGCAGATCAAGGAAACAAGGGGGGAAAAGCACATGAGGTTTCTGGGATAGGAAAACCACCAGAGGATGGAAACCTCCCTCAATGGCTGCACTCACACGGGGCAAATCAGTGCTTCCCTCCCTGCTTTGTCAGCTGCGACTGTGGGTATAAATGTGATGAAGCAAGCTTTCTGCATGAGAGAGGCCAACGTAAAGCCCACACAAACCAGGGGAAGTGTAAGGAAGAAGAAGAACAGAGCGAGACTGATGGGGTCAGGGCACTGCTGAGGATGTCAATACCCATCACTCACTAATAACCTTTCTGTAACTCCCGACCTGCAGCGGCTGTCGCGAAACGGCAGCAAAATTAAAGCAGAAGCGAAGCAGCATTAGGTCCTGGCGAGAGGAGGCAGCTCTGACAGGCAAGGGAAGGGCCTGCCATGGACACAAGAAGGAGCGTGGTGCTGGACCTGCCAACCTGGATCCCCCTGTGATCCCAGGAAAAGTGCAAGGGATGCAGAATGCAGAGGGAAGGGGGAGCAGGTAGGATGTGTGGTACCCAGCCCAGCATGGAGCAGGAGGTGAAAGAGGCAGAGGAGGAGGAGGGGATGTGTGGTCCAGCTGACAGCAGCATGCTGATGGAGGTGAGCATCCTCCTCAGGGGGAGGAGAGAGGAAGGACAAGGCCGATACAGACCCAACAGCAACTGCTCATGACTGAGTTACAATGGGCCTGTGTTTTGGGGGATTTCTGCTAACAAAAGGCTGTTTTCCCAGGTTCCAGGTGGGTCTTGGGGGCTGTATCCCATCCATCCATAGAAATAGCAGAAAAAGCAGCAAAGCTCCCTCTGCAGCAGAGCTCAGCACTACCCTCCCTTCTCTTCCTGCCCCCTGCTCTCTGTGCAAATTTAAAGCATGTTCCAGATATGGGCTGACCTTTACAGTACACATGAAAAGGCAAAAGGAGACTTGGAAACGCACAGAAGGGAAAATACGCCTCGGAATGGAAAGCAGAGCGTGCATGTCCCAGCTAGCAGAGCAGGGCAGACAGGGCAGAAAGGGATTCCGGCCTGGGATCAGTCCCAATCAACCCCAAATCTTCATCCTGACGCTCTTTTAACCCCAGAGTGAAAGTCCCAAGGGCAGGACCTGAGTGGCTTTAACCCAAAAGCACACAAGGACCAGCTTCTCTTCCAAGCAGACCTGCTGTCACCCTCACTGCACTCCCCCAGAGCTTTGAAATGAGCCTAGAAAGAGCATCAAGCCCCTTCAGTGGGGTTGTTCTTGCCGGGAAGCATCCCTAAGGCTCATTTGCAAGGATCTCTCAGCTATTTAATCAGGCCTACATAGAGATATTGAGGGAGGTGAATTCCCCAGGCTGGTTTATGGAGCAGTAGACCATGGGCAAGTCTCTCCAGCATTAGCTCACCCATCTCCCACAGCCGGCAGAGCATCCTCCTCCCTCCCCATCACATGGATACCTGCCTTTCTGCTTTACCACCCCTCCTCCAGCCTGCTGTTGTGAGAAAAGGAGGACAAGAACATCCCCCCTCCCTGTGCCAGTGGTTCTTCTCCACACCAAGCACAGCGCTCTCAGAGCAAAAGCACATAGAGGGAAAGCAATCAGGAGAACCATGGGAGATGCTCTCACACACACAAACAGCATCGACCCCCCTGGGTACCCGTGGACCTGTGTATGGCAAGAACACACGGGTTCCTGGGGTTAAGTTAAAGCTCCTTCAGCTTTAACTTGGGCCATTGTGAGGGCTCCCCCACTTGTGGGCATGACCCTCCCTTCATCTCCCAGCCCAGCAGCGATGCGAGGATCAGCTCAGGCTCCTCTCTGTAAGACGTCCAGAAGCTGAGACAGAGCTGATCCATCTTCCCTGCTGAAAGAGTGTAAACAACTCAGCTGCAGGCTTGGAGTGCAAGAGAGGACACGCAGTTGGAAACTTTAAGGGCCAATTTACTCAGTAATTTACTAAACACACTAATAATTGACATTGCAAGCACCATACTGCCGCCCCCCGCTCCCAACTAATACCCATAGCAAGAGGGAGAGAACAGCATTCCCTGTCCTAGCTGCTCTGCAAAGCCTCCTCTGCCAGCCACAAACCCAGTTGCCATCTGGGCAGCCTCGCTCCGCTCATTCCCGAGCAACACAACAGCATCCCTGGCAAACCCCATGCTCCTGCTTAGCATCCGTCTTTCCCAGCGCTGATTCCACCTGGGGATCTGCAAGGGAAAGGTGTGTTGTAATTACCAACCCTTGCCTCGCTGTAATTAAAGACAAACTAAAGGGAGTTCTGCCCAGTCTCCGAGTTTCCCTGAAGCTTTTCCCAGTGCCAAAAAAGCAGGAAAACTCCCAGCAGCTTCTTGGAAGAAAAGCCGCAGCTCAGACTGGAGTTACAACCTGGTTTAGTTATGGTACTTCGACAAAGCTTCCCCCATCCAGCCAAGGGGAAAGGGATGATCCCCAGGTATCCCGCATCCTTTAGCCATTTGCTTTAGGAGGGGATGAACTGTCCTCTCTGGTCAGAATGGTGTTGAAATTTAAGCTTCCCTTGGGAATGTGTTAATGCGGTCAAAATCATCCTTATGCTTTTATTCCCTGTGATTCCCTTCATTTCATTTCCAGGCACCTTTGCTGGTTTTTAGTGGTTTACATCCTTATCTAGGAAACTCTTCCAAGAGCAATATGGGCACTCTGAACGGTTGGTTGTAGAATAGAATCCATGCTCAAAGGACTAGTGAACATCTTTCCATTTATTTCTGCCCTACACCTGGCTGGATCCATGCATTAGAAAAGAGGACGAAGATGTGATGAGTAGTGACTCCAACAGCTCAAAGGTATAAGGGTTTAAAGACCCTGTCAGCCACAGCTTCTCTGGGCACCCTGTGCCACTGCCTCAGCACCCTCACAGGGAAGAACTTCTGCCTTGTATCCAACCTGAACTTCCCCTATATCAGTTTGAACCCATCAGCCCTTGTCCTATCCCCACAGTCCCTGATGAAGAGCCCCTCTCCAGCATCCTTGCCCCCTTCAGACATTGGAAGCTGCTCTGAGGTCTCCCTGCAGCCATTTGAGCATCTTCAGCCTGAAAATGCCTCCAAACTTGCCACTTCCAACGACTCGGGTCACAGTTTGCAATTAATCAGTCACTTGATTCGTTTTGCCTCCTTTTCTGCTGCTGGGTGGCTTGTGAGTCCCTACGGGCAACAGCACCCTGCCGTGGTTGTTATTCCAACTCTTCCCAATGGACCAGCAAAACATGCCTGTAAAGCTGATGGGGTTTTCTTTTTGGTGATGCTTTTCTTTCCTTTTCTTTCATTAGGAGATATGTTCATTAGGAAACTATCAGAAACCTCTGGGGCAGCTTGTGCTTCTTCTAATTCATTTTCCACATGGATAATGAGCCAGGAGTGAATTTTTTAGGGTGAATTTAATTGACCTTTGCAGTGGCATTAGGCAGATTGGTTTCGAGTCTATTAGAGCATAATGTAACCTGGTGAGATTTTAGGGATGCTTCTTGGATAGAATGTTTGAGTTGGATGGCTTTGCTCCTTTCCTCCCCTTAGCTTCATGGAGAAAAAGAAGGATGGCTTGGGAATACAGAGGGATGAGCAGACGGGAAGAGAATTAAAAGGGAGAATGAGGAATAGAATAAGGAGAGAAGAGCTCGGATGCTTGGGGACAGGCAGCAGCAGCCACCAACCAAGCAGCTGGCCCATTAGCTCAGTGACATGGTGCCAGCTTACACCAGCTGAGGATCAGGCCCCGGGGTGATGGAAGACATCCCAGCTTTGCAAGGATGGCTCGGGAGCGGCTGGTTCCTGCTGTCTCATAGGGAAAAAGGGATCTGCAAGGACTGACAGATGTCAGGCTCGGTGCTCTGGATGCCACAGCCAGGGATGTGAGCCTATCCGCTTAAAGCCACCCTTCCTGGGGCAGATTAAGCTGTCCCTATGGAGGCTGAAGGGAGTGACACATCCCAACTCACATCCAAAAGGATACGTCAGATCTCCAGTATTGCTAATAGGGGTTCTCATGAGACAGCAGAATGTGAAACCCACTGAATTTCACGCCAGTGCAGAGGAACAGCACCACAGGTAGGCACCATGCTACAGAGCCCTGTCCTGTACACCCCTGCCCCTCTGCTCTTGTGTTCTCAGAGCACGCTTAGGACTCAAATGAACTATGGTGCGGCCCTATACAGCACCCCAAAAGCCCCACGTGGTGTTCAGAGAACACCCAAGCCTTGCATCAGCAATGAATTTCCACCCTCTGGGTTCAAATCCTGCTTCTAGCCCCTGCAGAGAAGAGGTTCTCACCTTTCAGCATCAGCACCACCACCCTAAAACCCTTATGCCAGGCTCTGGGACAGCAGGGATGGGGAAGAGCGCATCTGCTGTGCATCCTCACCCCTTTGCAAGCCCTCTCATAATAAAATAGCAGCAATCAAATGTCCTGGGAAAAGCGGGATGCCAGGAAGCCGGCATGGCACAGACGATGCCACCTTTCCCCATTCACAACATCAGCATGCCCTGGAGCTTTAGCTGTGCTAAACTCCATCTGATGGGGCTCTCACAGGGATCACAGGATGGGGACCCAATGCCCCAGCAAAGGCTCCCAACAGCATCCTCTAGAAGCTAACATGAGCAGCCCAGTTATCACAGCCCAACACAGGGGAGACCACTAGAAACACCCAGCTCTAACGTGGCAGCACGAAAGAACTGTTATCCCTCGAGTGGGAAAATCTGCTTGGGGGTGTTTTGAAGCATCGCTTGGTTTACATTGGTTTTAATCCCAACCCAGCATGGATAATCTCATGGATAACCTCAACCACTGCCTACACAGGGCTGGGATATGAATCTCCAGGCTCTCCCAGCCCACACCATTCCCATCTAGTGTGCAAGCAACCCTCTCTGAACTCATTCCCCAACCGCTGATGAGGCAACAGGGTGAGAAACGTGCAGCTGAGAGCCCAGGGCAGGGCTGAGGGCAGCAAAACCCGGGCTCAGGCTGGTGCCGTGGTGTGGAAACCATCCCCATCCTCCGTCCCTGCCATACAAAGAGCTCCTGAGGGGTTCTCTGCTCTGTGCCATGGCACTTGCTTTCCCCCTGCTGTGACATAAATGAGATTTCAGGCATTCTGATTTCCAGTTACAAATCCTCCGCCGGGCGCTGACCGGTGCCTGTTGTGCCACCAGATCTTTGCTCATGCACAAACCGGGCTGGAGGATGCTTCTTGCTGCTCCCCCTGCACCAAAGTGGCCACAAAAGGGTTAATGACCTGCTCTGCTTCCCAAACTTTGCTGGGTTCTGCTCCACCCCCCCCCCCCCCAGAGGCTGCATCGAGGGAGAGGAGGGATTCAAAAGAGAGCCGGAAAATGAGAGCAAAGAGGGGAATGTTTCAGCTGGATGCAGTGGAATGGAAGGCTTTGTGGTTTAGAAAATTAAGAGTGTAAGGGGTCTCTTTGTGCTAAATGCTCTGGATGGGATTAAAGTAAATAGAGCTCAGTTAGGGCGACATTGAGAACATTTTTTAGCCCTGTTAGGTATTAATTTCCCATACATCATCTGCCTGTCCTCTGCCTGTTTGAAGTGCTCAAGGTTTCAAGCTTCAAAGCACGGCTGTGCACAAAGCTCATGGATCCGTGGGGAGCCACCTCAGCAGGTTCCAGCCCTGTGTCTCAGCAGGACCCCCCTCCCAACAAGGCCATCCCCTTCCACCTGCAGCCAGGATCAGCCTATGGCTTGTGTCACCATGTGGTGAGTTCCTCAGGTCTGTGCTGCAGGAGGAAGCTGGAAGGGGGGGGCAAAGCCCAAGCAGATGAAAGCACTGACCCACTTTGTAGCCCAAAGCACTCATTAAAACCCATTCACATGTACACAGACGCCTGGAGAAGCCGGTGGGGTCATAAACCCCATCCCTCGCATCGCTGTCACTGAGGAAGCACCTACCAGAATCAATGGGGCTTTGTTAGCTTGCGTCAGCTAATGAGGATAAGGCCATTTATTGTTTCAGCACCACAAAGGAGGCCCTTTGCCTGACTCGGAGCAGGCAGCCTGAGAAGATCTGGGTTTTTTCTAGGGTGATGTGGCTTTGACAAGAGAGTTCTGTCCCTTAGCAACATCCCCGGGCTCAGGGCAGTGTCAGAGTCCCCCTTCATCTGTCCCCACTGGATTCTTCCAATCCAATCCCCTAAACTGCTCTGCAATGACTTGACAATGACATCAGTGAGTTTTCCTCATGGTATTCCCAATTTGCTTGTGGGTGAACAGCAGCACGACTGACCAAAGGGCAGAAGGCAGAGCCGAATCTGACCCAAAGCCAGGCTAGGCAAAGCCCTACCGTCCGCCTATTGCAAAGCCAAGCGAGCTGAGGTTACTTGATTGGAAGAGCAAGTGGATAAATAGCCAAGAAAATAAACAGCAGTCATAATTAATGACAAAAAATCATCATCATTATAAAAGCCTTTCCTTTTTGCTCCTGCACTTTGTGGCCATGGTGCTCAGGGCACATCACACGCCGGAGTAAAAACTAATTATAAGCGGCAATTACAATGGTAATGAAATAATCTCCTTCCCAAAGCTGATTCCCATTCATTTTCCATGCTGTAAATAAGGGTGAGTGCTGAGCAGGGTGGGTTCTCCCTGCCCTGCATTCCAAACCATCAGTGGGAGACAGCAGCATCCCTGGGGCCATCCAGCAGGAGTGAGTTCTGCAGGTGGGCACAAAAACCACGCAGGGAGTTTGGGATGGAAAAGAAGCAAAGTGGCACTGCAAAGACTTCTGTCCTCCTTCAAATGACTGACACCAAAGTGAAGCTTTTCTTTCACAACACTGCTGGAGATGAAAAACAAGGGGGTGAAGGAGGATGCTTTGGATGGTGATGCTGAGGAGCAGCGTTTTTCCCCTCCTAGACTGTGACTCAGGAGAGCACGTGGGCACAGGCTGATGTGTAAGCCAGCGGCTAAGCAATAGCCTGACTGATGAAGTACTCAGGGTTTGCACTTCATCGCTCTCCTGAGTCAGAGCCAGCATCTTGCTCCTGCTACCGACTCATCTCACATACGGCGGTGGATGTGACTTGGCTGACCCACACCTCCATTAACCCCAGGGAGGACAAAGATAACGATGCTAACTCATAGCTCTTCCTTGGTGCCACCAAGAAGCCATAAATACACTCTGCTTTTTGGCTTCAGACCTTGATTTCTATTGCAGAGGACTCAAGTAACTGCATTGCATCAGCTAGGATGATGACCAGGCCCTGAAAAGCTCTCCTCTGGCCATCAAAGTGCTGTATTTAGGCATAAATGCAAAATGTGTGGGTTGTGAAGAGGGAAAAGCAAAAACTCTGCATGCCACGGGGAGGGCACAAGACCCTCGTGTCGTTCAGGATTTTCCCAGTCTAGGATTTTCCTGTCTCTGCTCTGGAGCCAGGCTGAGAGAGCTGGGTCAGCCTGGAGAAGAGAAAGCTTCTTAAGGGGAGACCTTAGAGCAGCTCCAGTGCCTAAAAGGGCTGCAGGAAACCTGAAGAGGGGCTTTGGACAAGGGATGTAGGGACAGGACAAGGGGAATGGCTTTAACCTGCCAGAGGGGAGACTGAGATGAGCTCTTAGGCACGAGTTCTTCCCTGCGAGGGTGCTGAGGCGCTGGCACAGGGTGCCCAGAGAAGCTGTGGCTGCCCCATCCCTGGCAGTGCTCAAGGCCAGGTTGGACACAGGGGCTTGGAGCAAGCTGCTCCAGTGGAAGGTGTCCCTGATCATGGCAGGGGTTGGAACTGGAGGAGCTTTAAGATCCCTTCCCACCCAAACCATTCTGTGATCCAAAGGCTATTGAGATAGAAGATGCGCTGAAAACCACAGGGCTGGGGCTGCACCGAGGAGCGAGCACGGGTTGTAGGATTTAGTCTTCTCTTTGTTTTCCACTGTGTTTGCTAGAAAATGTCATTTCCAGGCACCGAAACCGTGTGTGGATTCAAGTCAGGTTTTGCAAAGAGTTTTTTGCAGAAAATAAATAGAACCGGGAGAGGAGGCAGCTGAAGAGAAGTCAAAACATCTCACGGTGATGTTTCTCGCGTGTTACATTTCAATCTCTCCCTTGAAATGTCATTGTCATTCCCCAAAATTGACATTTATAGAAAGGTTAAACCGAGGCTACGGCAGGGTTTATTTTCAGGTTTGCATACACGGTTTCATTCCGCTTGACAGAAGCACTGCCTTTACTCCATGAAAACCAAAACACAACCACTATTCCCTACTTTTTTACCCAGCTCACCCCAAGCCAATGCTATTTCTTGGCTCTGGCCACCAACCGAGCTGTGAAAAATCACTTGAAAGGCCATTATTCCCCCAGCATTACGTGGTGTTGGTGAGCTTAAGGGGGCTGCAATTCCCAACAGAGGGAATCTTTCAGAGCACTGTAGGTGTGCAGGCACCCCTGCAAGTCATCCGGGGTTTCAGCAGCTCTCAGGGAGCGAAACGGAGTCTTTACTGCACTAAGGGAGGATGCTAAACCCTACAAAGGTGGAACAGAAGGGGTTAAACCATGCTACAAGCAGCACATGCAGGGAGTATCAATCCTCCCATCCATCCTGGGTTTGACCCTGGGAAGCCTATGGAAGCATAACCACCAGCTCCCACCAATTTAATCCCGTGATAATCCTAACTACAGTAGAACTGGATGATCTTAAAGTCCTTTCCAACCCAAACCATTCTCAGACTCTGTAACATCATGCTTCCAGGCTGCCTTTTTATTCCCAGACCCTGGAAAACCGAACAACCACCACCCTGCGCCCAAGGCGGAAAAGGCCCTTTCATCCAGGCTCTGAAAGAAGGGATCCAAGTCCTGATTCTCTGAACTGCTCCACACTCTGATGTAATGCAAGTAAAAAGTATGGGTCGGGGGAGAACGATTAACTGGAAAACAGAGGGAAAATTTCCCTGTGGAATGGCGAGTCAATGTGTCTTTTGTGATACAGCAATCTGAAACTTCCAATGGGAAGAGCACTGCAGGGGAAACATTCAGCCCAACTGTAGGAAGATGTTTGCTCTCCCCTGTCTTTCTCAGGGCTGGGAATGCAACTCCCAGCCTGGGGTGGTGGGCTGGAGAAGCAGGCTGGAAGCACTGAGATGCCCAACTCCTTCATGCATAGCTGGATCTCCAAGTCCTATTGGATCACCAGCACACTGAGCATCTCATTCTTCCCTTCATCACCTCCTACTCCAGTACCTGAGAGGAAAACACTTATTCCTTAGCAACTTCAGCAGGTTCTGCTGATAAATTAACTACTTTAACAGCCCTGGCTCTTCCCAACAGCAGCAAACATTGAAATCAGAACAAAAGCAGGTGAGTTTAGCAGCAAAAGCGCTGGCAACATTTCTGATCCAAGTGTCGTCCCTTGTAGCTTGCGTCAGCTCTCCCCTTTTTAACTCTCTAGTTGGTTGTATTTGTTAATATGTATTTATTCCTTTTAAACCAAGCTTTAAGAGCCTTAAAACAACGATTGGTGGGGTTTCCTCTTCTGTACTTGGCTGATTCTCAGCCCCCTGCCAGAGGTGCTACCAACATACAAACGGATAATTAATCACCATAATTGTGGCTTGGGTGGCTTTTATTCACTTTCATTCTCCTCTGTGGTGTTTCTTCCAAAGAAGAGAGGGGGAAAAAAAGGAAAGAGGGGAGAGAAAAGCAATCTAGCAGAGAAGAAAGCCCCTAAGCCTAAATGGGCTGCAGGGATTTATAGAGAATTAGTTTAGTCTTAGGGACCTTGTGACATGAGGGTCCAACCAAACTCCATTCTTGGCTTTATGATGTTTTCAATCCCCCTCAATGCAATTATTTCCTTGTCTCCCTACAGCCCATCCATTATTCTCTCTAATAATATGTTTTCTGAAACTCCTTTCCATAAACAACTAGAGCAGGCAGCGAGAAACCTCATTGTTATTGATATCATGTCACATCACCAGTAAAACAGCTTATGGAAAATGGGCTGTGAATGGAAGATGGGTTCAATTTAAAACATCCCGACCTTTTCCATCACTTCCAAGATAAATCAAGCTTCATGCGCAGTGATGTCACGTGTGGAAATTCAAACCCAATGGTACCAGCGACGAGGGCGTCACTCTGGGGACAAGGTTGAGAAAATCTTGCCCTGGATCCCATATTGTTGGGAGGCAATGGGTCTCCAGAGGGGTTTTCCTTACTCCTTCCATTGAATCTGTTACTCATCTCCTGGCAAGCAAAAGCTCTTTGCTCAAGTGGCAGCCATCAAACTGAAAAGCAAAAGGCCACAAGCTGCTTTGTCCTTGAACACCACGAGGAAATAGCGCAGCTCCCAGGTAGCCAGCAATGCAATAAAATGGGGTTCTTCGCCATGCACACTGAGCATGACATTCAGTAGCACACATGCAGCTCACTTAGAACAGACAACAACAATCCTCCCCCTGCCAAAACATCATTCTGGGGAGGTTCAAGCCCACAATTCTCGTTATGAGAGGAAAAATCATAGCAGTTGCATGGTCTAATTGGTAGTTTTGATGGCAGTATCACAAGGTGTATGAGATGCGCTTAAATGTGTTATAACAATGCTTGCAGCAATGCTTACTCAGTATAAGACTGGATGGTGAGCTCCTGGAGGCTGGGCATATATACTTGGGATGTAGCTTTAGCCACAGTGATGTAATCTGTACACGGATCATGCTCACTGAATCAATACAGGCCAGTTATGGTGCTGACAGCAATGAATAGGGAGTAATAAGCTGTTTATGCTTTCTAGTTAGCCCCAGCAGTCTATCTGACCATCCAACTACCCCAGAGATCACTGATGGTCTTGAGATACTTCAGGAATAGAAAGACCCTACACCTTGAAAAGAAATCTTTACAATAAGGACGATGGAATCAGCCTATTCATAAACTCAAATGCAAAGATTTCATGTTAAAATATGACAAGATTACTTGTTTGCCACTATAGAGAATAAACCTAAAAAGACCCAAGGCACATAGAAGCAGCCCCACAGGCTGAGCTAACTGATGCTGGAGGCCCTGCCTCCTTCCTCATCCTCCTGTTTAGTTTGACATCCCTGCAACAGCAGCAGCCAAGGCAGTGTACTTACTGAGAGACCAGATTTTTATCTTCCTAATCATGGTCCGGGACCAATACATGGAAGCGTTTACTGGTCCAGAAAGCATTTGTACAGTTCCAGTAACTAAGCACTTTTGAAATGCTCTTTTTCACTTGATTGTAGGAGCTGATAGCTCATGAGCCGCTAGCTAGAGATTGATGCTTCATATGTTTGAAAGCTCAAACTCCAAGAGGAGGATAGAGCACTGGGTTTCTGGCTCTAGTGGTTTTCATAACACCCGGCAGCAATATCATGTCAGAACAGCAGCTGCAAAATCTGCTCTTCAATTATTGCCAACTCCAAGTTCAAGGAGAGCTAAATCCAGGGGTTTGGTGCAACCGGGTGTAAAACGCAGCTCCTAACAGGGCTCCCTTTTTTCCTCCTCCCCCCCAATACATATTTCAGGAGCAACCAGGTGTCTACATTGAATTAGAGCACACCAAGTTCAAAGGAGTGCATTGCTACAGGCATCCCCTGCCATCTATAGCTGAACTAGATGGGATAAATGACACAGGCAAACAAAACCTTATTGCTTCCAACCTCAAAGGGGACCTTCAACCCTTCCCCTTTTACAGCCTGTAAAGGGGTGAAATGAGCTGCAGAAAATGGGAGGTTGAGACTTGTTCTCTTGCCTCTGCTCATTTAGCCCTGGAGAAATGCAAAGGAGATTTATGCCACCTTCAGGGAGGACAACCTGAATCATCAGCTTCCATCTACAACAGCATTAGAGGCTGGGAGTGGGTCTGATGGGGGGACGGGTTCGTGCTAACTCTGCTGGCCCCATCACATTAAAGCCTAATTCTGAGCTTTCCCACCGCTCCCAATGAGCAGATTTTGGCTCTTAAAACCCACCAGATTAGCCCCGTCTCCACAGCACAGATCGTTTAGACAGCAAAGAGCTATTCAGACAGCAGGGACACGTGCAAACGTGTCCTGAGCCGTTCTGGGGATTTGATACCATCACAAATGGGTTTTGTGCAAAACCCCACAGCAAAAAGCTCCATTTAACGTCACCTGAGTGACCTGCGCAGAGTATTAAAGCCGGGGATCAGGATATGCTAATTCTATCACTTTTGCAAACAAAATGAATGCTTCTCAAGCCCTGGAGCCACCAAATTCTCCTGCAGGGCCTCATGGAGGGTGAGCGCAGCGTTCCCTAAAGGCACGTGGGAATTTCATATAAAAGATGAGGGTTTAGCACATAGGGAAGCTACGTAAGGACACAAGACAAAGGCCAAGATGAGTTTCCATCAATCCCCAACGTCAAAGGCCAGAAGAGACAATCAAATCTGACAGCCTGAAGACGTCAAGCCACACAATTTCACCCCTTAAGCCCTGTAGCAAACAGGAGGATTATTCCCTTGCGCTCAGGCAAACACTATCAAACTTGATAACTTCTTGCTGATGCAACGGGCAGGCTGTAGAGGGACAATCAGTCTTGCTTAAAAGACTTCAAGTGATGATGAATTTACCATTTCCCTCACATAATCAAGGGATAGCTTGGTTTGCATCTGGCTTCTATTTTAGCTGAGTTCAAAAGACGTATTACACAAACCAGCCTGGATTTAGGTCATGTATCACTGACATCTCCATCAAAACAGTATGGATTTGCCAGCATCTACAACCAAGGTTTGGGACTGGATGATTTTCAGGTCCTTTCCAACCTAAACCATTCAAATTCTAAAACACCTCTGCCCCAAAATCAGCCTCTGAGTGCCCAGGGCAGAATCATGGAATCATAGAATCCCAGACTGGTTTGGGTTGGAAAGGACCTTAATATCATCCAGTTCCAATCCCTTGCCACAGGCAGGGACACCTTCCACTGGAGCAGCTTGCTCCAAGTCCCTGTGTCCAACCTGGCCTTGAACACTGCCAGGGATGGGGCAGCCACAGCTTCTCTGGGCACCCTGTGCCAGCGCCTCAGCACCCTCACAGGGAAGAACTTCTGCCTTATATCCAACCTGAACTTCACCTGTTTCAGTTTAAACCCATCACCCTTGTCCTATCGCTACAGTCTCTGATGAAGAGTCCTAGAAGCCATCCTAGCCTGGGGATGCTGAAGAGGACACATCCCTGTCATGCATTAACACCAGTCTCCAGCCTGGGAAGCTACAGAGAACCTCCACATGCTTCTTGAGACCTCCATGCCACTAAAAGAAGGGGCAAGAGACCACAAAACCTGCTGCAATGGTCACCTTGGACCCAAAGCATCCTCTGAGACCCATCTGGGAGTGTGGGGATGAGAGAAACATGGGCAAAATAAATACAGCAAGCCAATCTCCATTTGGAGGCTCTAAATCCCCACTTGTTTCCAGATGGCTGGGAGATTTCTCCCAGGTGGTAAATATATTATTAAGAACTCATTTCACCGTGAAATTGACTATTCAAAACACAGACAGAAGTTAATATATTAGGACAACCTGTCTGAAAAACTCCTCTTAGAGGGAGTTTGGTTTTGTTTAATAGAAACAGCAGTACTACACACATGGCTTTCTGCAAGCTGCACCCCAATGTGCCTTTATATATTGGAGCTACAATGAGACAAAGGGCCTTGGATAAAGTCAGCATCATCTCTGGGGCTGCCCAGCCAGCAAGGACATCGTCACTGGAAGGTGGCACCTGTGCCTTGGCTGGGATGCTTCTCTTTGTGAAGAATGTCTTTCACAAGGGCACCATTTAGGTCAGAAGATCCCTCTGGAGATCACCTCATCTACTCCCTCACTCAAAGCAGGGGTAGGCTTCAATCTGAAGTCAAGCCTAAACTTACGTTTAGATTAAGCCTACATTTTGTTCTATTCAAGTACCAAATCCAAAGCCTTAGGAAGGCTGGAACCTTCCGTTACTACCGTTACTAACTGCACGATTAATGTATTATTGCTTATTAATCACTGCCTAACAAGAAGATGCCTAAACTAATGTGTTTGCTAAAGCATCTTCTAGTTGAGACAATTGCTTTGATTTGGGTAATTATTTATAAATATCCCAGGTATGGGGGGGGGGGGGGGGGGGGAGCAGTGTAATTTTGCAACTCAATAATGAATAAGCCTCAAAGGAATGAGGAATACTCTGTCTGGTTAATTTGCTTCACAGCCTTCCCGTCTAGGAGCTTCAGCTTTCCTTTGGCAGAAGGTCTGCCTGGGGAAGGTCAAAGAGGGCAAACTTTGCCTTCTCACTTAATAGTGAAGGATGAGATTGTGACTGCTGGACTCATGCAGACTTCACAATGTGGCTCCATGATAAGCTACACAACATCTCCAAAGTCCCAGCTCTTCTGGAAAAGCAGAGATGGAAGAAACATCTCCAAGTCATGGACCCATTAGACTAGAACATCTTTTGTTTGAATTCGGCTGCTAACGAACTCACTTTAAGCTAAATGTCTCTATCTAGGATAAAGTGAACTCTTTGCAGACCTTTGGTCCAGGACACATATAGCTTGACAACTGCCTCAACGGAGCTTTGTGGCAGCTGAGCTAGGAGGAAAGGTCTTCAGAGAGATGCCCCAGGATCCCTGCAGCTGTCACAGGTTGGGAGACTGGGTTTATGGGACAGACATGGAATCATAGAAAAGTTTCGGTTGGAAGGGACCTTTAAGATCATCCAGTTCCAAACCCCCTGCCATGGGCAGGGATGCCTCGCACTAGACCATGCTGCTCAAGGCTCTGTCCAACCTGGCTTTGAACACTGCCAGGGATGAAGCATGCACCACTTCTTTGGGCAGCCTGTTCCAGTGCCTCACCACCCTCATTGTACAAGTTGAGACGGGGAACGGGTGGAAGATACATGAGGAGCAAGGGAGCATAGAGGTCCTATAGATAACGTGTGAAAAGAAAGAGTTATCCCACCCCGGAAAAAAGTGGTCATTTTGAAGAACCACCACTTTTCCTAGACCTTGGAAAACATCCATAGAAATAAATACAAGCACCCCACTGCCACCACCACCCCAAACCAGCCCAATTTGTCAGGAGGAAGCTCTAAAATCCAGTCAAGAAAACCCATATGAACCCTAAACCCCACCATTTATCTGCAGTAATAAAACCCTACAGCCTCTCTTGGCAACTAAATCTCTTAGCTCTCAGGCTACAGACTTGGCCTCTGGCTTTTTCACTCAGTCTCTTCTCTGAACCATTCTGCTGCAGATAAACAATTAAAGGCACATTGGAACAGGGGCCTGAACACACATCTCCTCCATCCAGGCTGAGTGCCCTAGCTGATGGGCTATAAAATCTCCGCTGGCCCAACAAATATGTATTCATGCAAAATGGAGCAGCTCCAACAGAGACAGAGGCATGCTCTATCTTTTTGCTTCTCAGAGAATTCACCCAGGAGCAAATATGGAGAACGTGGACATGTGGTTTTGTTGGCCAAATGCAAAACGGGTTCGTGTCTTGGCTTAACTCATCATCCTGCCAAATTCAACCATAGTAAAACCAACTGTAATAGACACAGGAGCAGTTTCTATTAATAAAGTAGAAATGGTTTCCATGAGGGAAATGCTCCCCCTTGGATGCTCTAACTCAGCTGGTGGACTACTGAATATGAAGGGCCATGGTGGCCTTCCCCAATGATAGTCAAGGCCACGCAACTGATGGCAAACTTCACCAACAATAAGAACAGTCTCGAAGATGTTACAAGGTACCTCGTCCTTTAGGAGGCCCTCTTGTTAAAGCTTTGCTTCCTTAATTTCAATCTCTCAATAGAACTTCTCTTTCTCAGCCCTTAGTTTTGATTCTCTTCCATCTCCCTTCTTGGGTGGAATCAGCGATTATTAATCCCATCAAAGGAAATGAGGCTTTTGCTCACATATAGGAACACATCTGAAGTTCCTGCAACAAGGAACACATTACCTTGATACCCTGACACTGTGAAAAACAGTGCTGGGGAACGGGCCCTGCTTTTCTTGTTATCAGTTATTCAAGGCACCAAACCCAGCTGCTGTGAGTGACCAGTATTTGCTTTACAAAGGGAAAAGGGAAATAGAATGAGAACAGTTTCTTCTGTTCATACGTTCTTTCTACAAATCTGAGTACTAACAGTATTTGACATGTTGGCAATTTGGGGGGTTTCACCGTAATTCATTTAGTGTGCATCTACTTTATTAAGGTACATTTTACACAGCAATGCACAGAGAATGTTGTGTTTCTTCCTCCTTAAACAATTTCGATCCTTCTAGAAATCACTCATTGATGCTAGCCACATCCCAGGCTACTGAGGGAGGAGGGAAAAAGCAGAAATCAAGTAGAATATGAGCAGTGGGAGAAGAGACAACAAATGAAAAGAAGGGAAAAGACAATAGGAAGAGAAAACAAGGCAAGAAGTTACGCAAATAGAAGAGCCAGGAACAAGAAGGGCAGAGAAGGGAGCCAGTTCCCTGTGTGTTAGGGAAGCACATCCTACCCTTGCCCAGATGCTGGAGCAAAAGGTAATCTAGCAACTTAAGAATCATTTGGATTTATTTGCTATGGAATTATCATAGAATCATGGAATGATTTGGGTTGGAAACTACCTTAAGATCATCCAGTTCCAACCCCCTGCCACGAGCAGGGACACCTTCCATTAGACCAGGTTGCTCCAAGCCCCATCCAACTTGGCCTCAAACACTGCCAGGGATGGAGCTGAGCTGTCCTTGGGCTCAACAACTGGATTTTTCTCCATGCTTAGGCTGTTTGTGTGACATTGGGGTAATCTCCAGTCTGAATAAAGCTGGTCCTTTCCAGTGAAGGGAAGGAGAGAGGGGAGAAGCCGTAAAGATTCCAACCCTGACTATTCCATGATTCTATGATTCATAAACCACAGTCTCAGATCACTTAAACTCAAGTTACAATTGGGCCAAACTCAACAGGATCTTTCCATTTCAACTATATGCCTTATGAACTAAAGGAAAAATTCAGCTACGCCTCAGTTTTTCACTTTGATCCAGAAAATCCCTTTTTTTTTCCTTAATTTCTTCTCCCCCCCCTTAATTCTATTTTAAAACCTTGCAAAATGCTTTCATTTTCCCTGTATTTCTTAGTTTTCCTCAAGCACTCCTTTAAAACTGGCCTGTTGCCCTGCAAAGGCTGGTATCCCTAAATCAGCATGTCCCAGCTTAAGAGGAAGCAGCCACCTTCCATCACCACCTCCTGACCAACCATGGCAGAAAGGAACTTAACGCCAGCGCCATGAATGTCAACCCATCCTCAGGCTCCCCACGGGTGACACAGGAAAGAATTCAACCCCTCAGCTCCCAGCATCACAGGACTGTAGCAATAGGACAAAGGGTGATGGGTTCAAACCTAAACAGGGGCGATTTAGGTTGGATGCAAGGAATAAATTCTTCCCTGTGAGGGTGCTGAGGCGGTGGCACAGGGTGCCCAGAGAAGCTGTGGCTGCCCCATCCCTGGCAGTGTTCAAGGCCAGGTTGGACACAGGGGCTTGGAGCAAGCTGCTCTAGTGGAAGGTGTCCCTGCCCATGGCAGGGGGTTGGAACTGGATGAGCTTTAAGGTCCCTTCCAACCCAAACCAGTCTGGGATCCTACGATAAATGGATAGATACATATCAGCCAGATTCAACTTGGGTGGATGACAAGCAATGGAGCCCTGAATAATCCACCCAACCTCCTGGTGGTGGGAAGGAGCCACTTTGCTCCCAAGCCCTTGATGATGTTATTACATCCCTCTAAGGGCTTCAAGCTGCCTTCAATCCCCTGTTATTTAATCAAGAAAGCAAGATTCAACAACTGTTTTTGCTCAGGCTGCCTTGTAAAGGCTTCATTGCTCAGCAATGAAACAAAGAGGGACTAATAACACCCCGCGCCGCAAAAGCAAGTGCCAAGGAAGAGCCAGGAATCAATTATCTGGGTGAAATTCAAAGGGAGAGGAAGTGGCAAACACGGCCACATCAGCAAACAGCACGCATAATCCCATTAACACAGATGGTGTCTCCCTCGCGGGAGCCTCGAGCCGGGGAGAAAGATGATAATGAAAATAAACAAGCAAGAAGTAGCCTCAACTTCATGGTGAAGGGATGACGGGTGCTTGGGTGCCACTGGGATGTGGTGGAGGGAAAAAGGGGGAGCTGAGATGAAGCTGGGGGGGGGATTGGGACCACAGAGGGATATTTCTTAAGGGAAGGGCTGCATCAGATGATCCTTGAGGTCTTCTTCAACCTGGTGGTCACTGCCCATGGCAGGGGGCTGGAAATGGATGAGCTTTAAGGCGTCCCTCCCCACCCAAACCATCCTGTGGTTCTATGAAGGCTGAAGCAAAGGCCAAGGAGGGATGAGCATGCTGTTGGGAATGTGCTGCTGCTCCCCACAGCAGGGACCACCCCCACGGCACATCTCCATGGGAGGAAAACTCCATTTTTCAGTGCTGATGCTATATGAGGCACTTCCAGTGATTTTGCCAATGCTCCTGCTCCTGGAGACAGATTCAACGCGGCACACAGGGGAATTGCAAGAAAATAACAATCCATCATCAACCCTTCTCTATTCCTTTGTCATTTCTTAACACTTGGAGCTACACAGGGACAGAGATGACCCTTCCGGTCCTCCCACAGGCATTTCAAATACTGGTGAGTGTCTATTTTATCTCAGGAACCCATCTGGGCAAGGATGGGTTTGGCATAATTGTTTGCACAGTCCCCATCACAGCTTCCCAGATAAAATATATTACTCCAGCATCACTCTCTATTACTTTTTTCCTGAGCATCTGCTGCTGGCAGCTTTTAGAGATAGGACGCTGCACTGATCTGGTATTGCAATCCCTAGTTCTGCTCAGAAAAGGCCTCTCTCCTCTGTTAGAGTTAATGGAAAATGGGATTCACACCACACACCATTTTCCAAGGATTTGGGATAAGCACCCAAATGAGCTCAGGAAGCCAAAGTCTAAATCCTTTCCTCTTCAACCCCAAAACTCTTCTTCCTAACAGAGCACCCTTTGCCTCCAACTCAGATATATGGCTATCCTATAACTTATACATTGTCCAAAGACAACATAGCTCATAAATGAAACAAAACAGTCCTTTGCATGGGATGGGTTTAACATGAAAGTTTTCATTTAAGGAAAGAGCAATTCCAGTTAATTCCTGGAAATACTGGGGTGCCAGTTCCGCTTGGTTCATCTATCCCAGGAGCATCAGCAGCCAGGGATGGGGAGAGAGGCTGAACCTGCAGCCTCAGGCAGCGCGTTGGGACCCACGGCACATCCCCATGAAGAAGGCAAGATTAAAACAGAGTCACTTAATCTCCTGCAAAGCCTCTTAAGCGTTTCTATCAGGGGCTGCTCAGTTGGTGCTTTGTCAACCTGCCTCTGAAAAACATCCCAGTTGAGGCCCTTCCGCTGCCTGTCAAGTAGGTTGAAATGAGGGATGGGATCAAAGGCAACAGGGACCAAGTGGACGAAGGTAAATCCCATGTAAGTGACCCTCATTAGGCCTTTTATAACCTCCTCTTTCACACCCATCCTCTCCCAGGGTGCTCCCGCATCCTTCCCAAGCCAGCCTGAGGAGAGGGAGATGTTCTCTTCCCTCACTTCTTAGCCCTCAGTGTTTCAGCATGATGACCTATCCTGGGGATAAACCCATCAGCTTTGATGGAGTCATTTGCACCAGAGACTGGTACCCTGCCTGGGGGACAGCAGATAGGCTTTAAGCTGGTGAGGTTCAAAGGAGAGTTAAATCCTGATAAAACCACCAAAATGTGGGTCTACATCCTCTTGGAGTGCTGTATCCCTCTCCAAAGGAAAAGGCTTTCTCCTCCTCATGACTTTCCCCAGGCTCCTCTCAAGCAGCTCACCAAATATGAGATATTATCCTAAAGAAGTAAGTTGAGGATGGCATTACAGAGCTCAACCAGGAATATTAAGGGCTTGCAGCAGGCATAATGAAAACAAAACATCCTCTGACAGTTTATTTAGGCTAGGCTCTGCTCTGCCACATTCAGTTTGAATCACCTCAGCAGCCCAAATTTTCCTCTTTCTTCCCTTTTCCACCCTTCCCTCAAGTCAGCTAAAATTAGAAGGGAGATTCTGAGCTACAAATGCAACTCCTACACCAATCCTGCCCCTGACACATAGCAGTGACAACGGGAGAATGCTGAAGTGTAGGTTAATGGTGTTTTGGAGCTGGAAACCCAGCCTTGTGCTGTGGGGCATGCTGAGCCCCAGGCTACCCCCTGCATTTGCCCAGAGCAAGATCTTCTGAGCCTGGTTGCCAGCATGAACCTGGCTGCTTGTGCCCTGCAAAAGCAACCCAAAAGCATCGGGTCCAAGGGTTCTCCAAAGCTAAGCAATATCTGGATTCACTGGGAGTTCAGCTCAAGGATGCAGGAGCAGCACAAACTACTTTTGCCCGAGCATGGAGTTGATGATGCTACATGGAGCTGCCTGGAATCCCGGGCACGTAGTTATAACCATAAGCACAAGTGTATATATACGCTCAAATACACACAGACATGCATTCAGCTTGCAAAGTCCAGATGATCCTACAGCTGTACTTTAATATTTCAATACCAGGGTCAGAGTGAATCTCACTGCCTCGCTCTTATCTTCCCTCCACATACCAGTGCTGTCAATGCCATTGGAAATTTTACATGTAAATGAGCCCATTCATCACTCCCTCCTCTGCAGCGCTTCACTTCCAAGACTACCATGGAGTTACACCATTAAATCTCCTGGCTTTACAATATACATCATGACATATTTGACATCAATCAGCTGTGTCAGTCCGCTCACTGTAAACCATAAACTTGCTCTGCATTCCAGCTCCGTGTGCAGTGATTAAAACCTTCTAGCCTGGCTTCCTGATTATGGTGACAAATGATGATGCTTTCCCATCTGACTCAACGCTCGCCCATCCTCTGCTGATCACCCTCAGCCACACCAGAGCTCTTCCTGAACTTCCTGAACTCTTCCCTGGGCACCACTAACCCCCCTTGTCTGGTTCTTGGGTCTTTCTGGACCATTTCATCCATCCATTTATCTCCCTGCATTTCTCCCCCACATCTTTCAAAGCAGCTGCTGGCGCAGCTTTGACCATCGCTGGAGTTTAGGTAAAGCATCAGAAGAGATATTCTTGAGAATGACTGTGACCTTGATGGACGTAGGTTGGTCAACACGGTTAACCAAAGTTATCCTTCACATCACAGCCAACATCTGACAGGCTTAGGCAGTCATCTTTCTGTACACTCAATATATCAAGCGATTTGGTCAGACATACCATAATCCTGCTTCATGCAACATTGTGCTTTGAGGCACCTCTAAAACCCCTTCTCAACTGTCAGAATGACTGATCCTTCCCTAATCCCATTTGCTTCCCGAAGAACAAGTGACACTGCATGATTGCTGAGGATGTTCAGTATGAGGATGTTCAGTATGTTCAGTATGAGGATGTTCAGTATGAGGATGTTCAGTATGAGGCCTATCAAGCCAAGGACCAGGCTTCACACCATGAATGCAACTTAGGCTGGCTTCAGGCTACCAAATTTTCACCTTCTACTTCAGTTTCGTCTTTCTGCAGTGGAAAACTCAGGAAGAAGAGTTTGGTTGGGCAAGTCTAGACTTTAATACCTGTGGTGAGGACCTATTTTTTGCCCATGTGCCTGAAATGGCAGAAAATGACTATTTTCACATCCTATTTTGTATTTCACGCGCACATTTGTTCTTCTGGACACACTTCTCAAAACAACCCATGGCCTAAGATGGAAACCACACTGGAAGGTGAGATTGCATCACGAAAAACCCCAAACTTGAGTAAAATCCCACCACCAGCAACAACAGTTTCAGACGGGGCCTTTCTAAGCTAGGAAATTGAACTTCTGGGGGGAAAAAACCAAACCCACAAGTGAATAATGAAGTCACAAACAGGAGATCTTTACAGCTTCCAGCCAGGTTATCTTGCTATAGTTTCTTCCAGCAACTAATCACTGCTGTTTCTCACAGCAGAGAAGCCCCACAACCTATTGCCATTACTCTCTCCTTTTGCACATCCCTGTGACAGTCAGGACAGAAGCCACATTAGGACTTACAGTATCTAAAATAGATTCCTATGGCTTGGGACTTTTCTTCCACCGTATCACCTTCTGGGCACCTAAGGATAGAAGGTGTATGAGGGCTAGCTCAAAGATGATGTTGTTCCTATCTGGTGCTGAGATGAGGCATGGAGGAAACCAGACAGGTAGAAGAGGGAAAAAGTTAGCAGCTCGCTTTCATTCTTGGGACATCCACAGAGAAATGATCCCTCCTTCACTGAAAGATGAATGGGCAGCTCTCCGGGTTATGAGGGAGGTTTTATTGCAGATCAATAAATCTGTGTCACACACCCCATCTGGAGGGAGTTTTAATTTAAAGAAAAGACTGATGAATGCTGAAAGACAATAAATCAAAAGTTGTGAAACCCCATCAGTGTTAACCTTCTACCAATGCAAACAAGGGCTGCGGGACATGTGTGGGGACAAGAGGTTACTGCCCCATGGACATGGGTTTGAGGGGCATGAAAGACAGGAGCATCAACGGGGATCAAAGAGGCAAAAGATGCCAGGATTTATTACTGTGGTGCTATCAGGGATCAGCGGATGTCAGCAGGAGATAGTTCTCTCAGATCCAAATTGGAGAGAAAGCTAGGAAAAATAAACGGGAGAGAGTTCACAGCAATGAAGTTGAGACAGGACTGACAGCAAGAGGGGAAGATCAGAGATAATCTCATATCTCTCTGCTCAAAACACAAGGAAAAAGCACCTCCTTCCAGAGCTTTCCTCTTCAACATGTGGCTTTGTCTAGCTGCCAAATAGAAGTCAACTGCGGCTCCCATTACAAGGACCACAGCGTAGCTCTAGCTCAGACCTAAGGAAACATCCATAGAATCATAGAATGGTTTGGGTTGGAAAGGGCCTTAAAGATCATCTAGTTCCAACCCCGACCCCATCACCCAAACTATCCCAAACGTGGTCAAAGATGACGGCATGGAAATCTGTGCTAATGCCAGAAACCTCTAGAAGGGGGCTGTGGGGGAAGCCCCACATCCACATCCAGATTCCCAGCTCCTCTGCGTCAGCACACCTCTGTTGGAGGTCAGACCTGGCCAACTTGGCTTTTCTCATCAGAGAAGGTTAAGTCCCCCTCTTACACTACTTTAAGATGAAATCAAGTGTCTGCAGCCCATTTTCAATGATGGATGCCCTGTCCTGACGTGTTCAAGGCCAGGTTGGACAGGGCTTGGAGCAACCTGGTCTAGCGGAAGGTGTACGTACCCATGGCCAATGGAACTAGATGAGCTTTAAGATCCCTTCCAACCCAATCCATTCTCTGAACCACATATCCGTCCCCACTGTTCCTCTTGCCTCACTTGGGGTGCTCTTAATGCAATAAGAGAGATGTGGTTTTTCCCAGAGTGGATGCTGGGAGAGCACCAGACAGAACCCTCCTCAACTGGGAGGTTTCCAAACCTCTTCAACACCAGTTGCTTTGCTAGTTTGGAAATGAGCAGTTTTTTTCCTGCCTTCCCGAGCTGTTCCATTAATCTTATCTTCCATTAGGGAAACAAGAGCTTTTTTAAAATCCAATTTACTTTTCACCGTACACACACTTCAGGTTAACTTTATTTCTCACGTTCCTCCGCTTGAACTCCGCAATAATCATTTCCAGATTAATGATGATAATTTCAAACACTTTTTCAGAGCCAAGCATCTTAATATCCTCTCTGACCAGCAGAGAATTTCCTGTTTTACAACAGGATTACATTTAGGAAGATGAAAGGCGTTTCTCTTTTGCTAGAGGCAGTGGTGATAGGGACTTTGTTAAAGACTTTCAGCAGCACTTTCCACCCAGAACAAGCTCAGAAATGCAAAACCAACGGTCCTGTGCAACACTGGCCTCAAATGCCACTTTTTATGCCTAATTCCATTCCTTTAATCCCCCCAAAAATGGGGGGCATAAAAGGTTGAAGCAAGGGAAAGACTCACCAGGTTTAGATCTCAGATAGGCTTTATGGAGCTGGATAAGTGCCACCGGCTCCATCCTGCAAGGGGAAACTGAGGCCAAGCTCCTGCTTAATTGGTGCTTAAACTGAAAACACAAATTACACCTCCGAGAATATAGTGAAGGCAACTGAAAGGGGCTTGTCCCAGGGGGCTGATGGTGGTGAGATGAGAAAATTCCCACTCCTGTATTCAGTTCTGCTCCTAATGAATTCGGTTTCCTTTCAAAAGACAAATAGTATGGTATGAGAGGATATTTCCACATCGGCTCTCAAGGGCTTTTATGGGCTTTGAGCCACCAAAACAAGAGCGAAAGCACAGCAGGCACTTGAGCAGCAAAAGGCAAGCTGACGAGTTGATGGAAAACACGGACCTGTTCGGATGCACAGTTGATGTTCCTGCAATTCAGGAGCTGATGGGAGAAGGAAACTGAAGGGCTAAATGGAAAAGCAGCAAATATGTGCCCAGAAAGAGAGGAAAGAGCTCCCTGCATAAAATTACACTGAGTTATTCCTGATTTTCCCCCTCACCCCAGCTCAGACCTGCCTCGGAGAACTTAACTGCAGCTATGACCAAAACCCTGCTGCTTCCCTGCTCTCATCTTCAACTGAAGGGGTCAAACCACAGCACATGGCTCTGCACTCAAACACAATAGCCTTTCAGGCACGGAGAAGGAAAAGCCATCAGGAATTTACAAACCCTCCCTAATGACTGGTACATCACCTGTAATTCACTGAGCTGATAATGCTTCCTGGCCCTGGAGGTTCTGAGCCTGGTCTTAAAGGTAGCAATGCTTTCCTGAGCAGTAGCTCAAAATGCCTGGGGCCATTCCAAGTGGGGCTGCTTAAAAATGAAGAAATTAATGCAGCAAATGCACCAAATCCTTCCATCAGAGTGAATGGGCAATGCTAAGGCAGGAGGAGAACATGATCAGCATCCATGTCTGCAGCAAATGTTAATTAGAGGCTGCCTTGACAAAGAACTTGTACTGGTTTTGCCTTTTTAAGCGGGATAGGATAGGAACTCCTAATTGCAAGGTACGGTTTGGAGGCCAGGAATGTCCCAGGAGCACTGTCTGGATGGCTGGAGAAGCCCATGGAATGCTCAGGAGCTCATGGCATTCAGCTCAGGCTTACCCCTTTGAGGCTGATGGGTACGGGGAGATGTGCAAAGGTGCTGCCAGATAAATCCACTGCAATTCCCAGAGACTTTTTCCTCCACCCCTTTGCTCCATCACCCTTTTTATTAATTCTCACTTTATTCATCTTTCCCCAAAGGCCATTTGCTCCCATCACAATCCCCATGGTCAGCAGCATCACTACTTAATCGAGGCTCCTCTGATCCCTCCCACAGCCCAACTCCTCCCAAGGTGGGTGAGAAAGAAGTCTTTTCCCTGCTCAAACCCAAAGCCTTTGACAGAGAGGAGAAGCCAGAGCGAATATTAGCACAGCAGCTTTTTGGGTCACCATTAAAAAGGATCATGTGAAAGGAGGTCAGATAAATATTTAACATGGTTATTAATATCTGCTCCTAATTTCATTCCTCCTCCTCGCCCTCGCCTGGATCCTCCCTTTCGTCTTCATCTTTTCATTTGACGCGGTTGATCCCTTTTAAGAAGGTCAGTTGGGATCATAGGATGGTGCTGGATGGCAAAGCGGGGCAGAAAGAGATAGCTGCAACCTTCCTCTTGGGGAGCACGGCCTGAATTAACGCTGAGGCATCAATGATACCCTTGGGTTTCTCCTCCCAAGTGCACAGCAGCCTTCAGCCCCAGCGTGGAGTGCTGTTCGGTGGTGGCAACACACACCCAAGGGTGAAGAAGTTGTGCAGAATTGCTGACAGAACCTCCAGGGCAAAGAGGGGGCACCTCTTTGTTCAGCCTGGAGAAGAGAGGGCTCCTGAAGGGGAGACCTTAGAGCAGCTCCAGTGCCTAAAGGGGCTACAGGAAACCTGGAGAGGGGCTTTGGACAAGGGATGGAGGGACAGGACAAGGGCAATGGCTTTAACCTGCCAGAGGGGAGACTGGGATGAGCTCTTAGGCAGAAGCTCTTCCCTGTGAGGGTGCTGAGGCGCTGGCACAGGGTGCCCAGAGAAGCTGTGGCTGCCCCATCCCTGGCAGTGTTCAAGGCCAGGTTGGACACAGGGGCTTGGAGCAAGCTGCTCTAGTGGAAGGTGTCCCTGTCCATGGCACGGGGGTCAAACTAGAAGAGCTTTAGTGTCCCAAACCAGTCTACGATGCTATGATTATTCCAGCAAAAAGGGGTATCTGCAGGCCTCAGAAGGGCTCACCAGTGCTTACACGCCAACAGAAAAGCAAATGCACCCATGCAAAGCATGCACCCAAGCCCCATAAACCATCTCTTCTCTCCCAGATGCCAACCCTGTTAATGCACTGCCCACTGCAAGCCCGCCGTGGTGGGTTTTACCCTGTTTTTCCAAGGGGAAAACAGGATCAGGAGCCAGTTTTCTCCTTCCTGAGCCCCATGTGAAGGTCTGAGCTGCTGCTGCTGGGACCTGCTCATGCTGGCACCGATGCACGCACCACCACAGCACCTATGGGAACTTTGCAGCTGCATAGCATGCTTTTCTCTTTGTTTTAATCCTTATTTACACATTCCACAACACACCTGTACTCTCTACTCCTTCACATCCTACTCGCTGTCCTATACTGCCATCCTGCCATCGTTTCTTAAACCAATATTCCTTCAGGGAGAAAAAGAGCAGTTCATCCAATGTCCCTAACAAACAGCTTTCCAGGGTCTTTGGGTCACCACTCCATGCCCCTTCCCTCCCTGACAGAGAGGCCAAGAGCTCATCCTTTTGCTTTGTGCTCCAGAGCCATGCTGAGTGACCAGCACAAAGTGCTTGAACATTAAAGCAGGCTTAAACGACAGCTCTTGGTGCAGCCCCATCCCAAAGCAGGCTCCAGCACAGGTCCTCATTGCTCAGGTGGCTCCAGGATTTACTTAACACTGTTCAAACCCATTCCAAAGACAAAATTATTCACCACCTCCTCAGCCTTATTGTGGTGCTGCTCATGACAGTGTTAGATGCTTCACCAACATCCTCACATTCATCTTCATGGCCCTCCCTCAGTTTCAAGATACTCTCAGTTTTACAGCCAGGCCCCTGATGGTTCAGTCTCCCCAAATAACCTTTGCCAGCAGGAAAGGAGGGGATAAAAACAAGAGCACCAAACCCAACTGAGCATCCAGGGGGATGAGGACGACCTTCAGGCATGGATATGAACAGTTCTGACCTGCAGCATCTGAAGCGTGGGGTGGGATATTTACATACTTGGATTCAGGCATCTAAATTAAGAAGCTGGTCATCCTCAGCAAAGGTGTTTGTGAAAGAGGAGGTCACCCAAGGAGATGCCTCCCTGCTATGGGATGAGGAGCTCTGCCAGGCAAAGCCACCCCACTGCTTTGCAGGATAGCTCTAATGGACCAGGGAGGAGAGATGCTTAGCAGGGATGGCACTCCAAGAACCCCAGTGCTCCTCGAAGGTCCATCCCCAGCAATCCCACATCTCCTGGGCCACCCCTTAGCTCTCCTAGCTTGATCATATCAGAGAAGGCCTCGCTATGCAGCAAGTCCCATTTCTGAAATCAGCCCTTAAGGTCTTATTTGCAGCCTTTTCTTCCTCCAAACCATCCTTTTCCTTCTTTTCCCTAACCATCGTTTTCTTCTTCCTAGCCATCCCTTTTCCTCCTCCTCACCGCCCTTTCTCCTAACCATCCTTTTCTTCCCTCTAACCATTCTCTTCTTCCTGCTCACCATCCTTTTCCTTCCTCCAAACCATCCTGTTCCCTCCTAATCACCTTTTTCTTTCTCCTAACCACTCTTTTCTTCCTCCAGACCTTCCTTTTCTTCTCCTCCTCCCAGTATACAAAAGGTCTGCTGCTAAGCAGGGGTTGCCATGATAACAAGACGACCCCCTCGGCTGCTTTGGGTAGGGAAAAGCACCCACATCCAATGCCAACCTCTCACCAAACAAACAAATAAGGGGGGGAAAAAAAGAGGAACGATGCTTTGTGTCACTTGAGAGGAGTGCAGAGCAGAAATTATGGCAATTTCCTGTAACTGGAATCAAATGCCCAACTTGCCGGCTCGCAGCAGGCAGTGCCATTAATTCAAACACTCGTGTAAGAGCTGGGTTTCCATTAAAGGGGCCAATTTTGAGTCCATTTCCCTGATAAACAGACAGCAGCGAGACTCCTAAATTGGGCCTTGATAGATTTGATTAGGGCAGAATTTGCACAGGTTGTGATTTGGGCGAGGGAAAACTGCCATGTGATGTGCTCGAAACCCTCTGGTGCTTGGCGAGGGGGCAGGAGATGCACCGAATCCCGCCCCTATCCCAATTATCCCCAGTGGAGATCACTGAGCAACAACACATTAGGGGAACTGGAGAGATTAGCTGCTGTAAAAACAAAACTGTTATTTAAACAAGGCATAACAAAGTCCAGCTATCTCCTGCGCCTGCAGCAGGGATTGGCAGGGCTTTTTCCCAGGGATAACTAGGCTGCAAGGAGCTCTGCTATCCAACACCAGGTTCCTGCCATTTTCTCCCTAGTATTTCCAGCTGGAGAATCACTCCCTGCACAGCATGGATATCTGCGGCTGATGTGAAGGTGCGAAGCATCCAGGATGCTCACAGGGGGACTGCAGACTGATGGATGGGAAAGAAGCAAGCACATGGGGAAAGCAGCATCGCTCTTTCTGCCCTCTCCCAACCTAAGTCAGCATCTCACCACCCCTGGTGGAAAAGCTTTGAGCATCTTGGTCTAGTGGAAGGCATCCCTACCCATAGAAAGGTTTGGAACAAGATGATCTTTGAGATCCATTCCACCCCAACCATTCAATGATTCTATGACTACAGCCCTGGGATATGGATATTTGGGGAGAGATGGCCCCTCCTTTGCTCCCTATCTCAAAGCCACCCCTCCAGGAGAGGGTTAATCCCCTCCAAGATGAGGAGCCGGCTCAGAATTGCCACCGCAAAGGATGAATATTCATTCTGGCATTAAGTCCTCTATCAGGCCTTCCAGGCAGGTGGTATTAAGACTGGATCTCCAGAGAGTTTTGTTTTATTCTCGGGAAGCAGAGCCCTGACTCGGAGACACAATAACTCACTTAAGGAAAGCTAATTCTCTCTGCCGGTGAATTTAAAGCGTGGCAGAAAGGCGACACTAAAGCGACAGCCTGGCAACACCTCTCACGTCTCATCTCGTCTGCGCTCGGATGCTTGCAGGGAATGGCTGCAAACCCCTGTCTCCCCAAGCTTGCTCAGCTGCTGCTACAACCACCTTCGTTGCCTGGCCTGGAGCAAAGGAACAGGAAACCAAATGCATACGATCCCAGGCTGGTTTGGGTTGGAAAGGAACTTAAAGCTCATCCAGCTCCAACCCCCTGCCACCATCAGGGACACCTTCCACTAGAGCAGCTTGCTCCAAGCCCCTGTGTCCAACCTGGCCTTGAGCACTGCCAGGGATGGGGCAGCCACAGCTTCTCTGGGCACCCCCTGACAGCACCTCAGCACCCTCACAATAAAGAGCTTCTTTGTAATATCTAATCTAAATCTCCCCTCTGCAATAATAATCCAATAATAAATCCACATTGCATCGCAGCTGAGTGCTGTGGTGGCATTTACCAAGGCGCTTGGTAACCCCCCATCATCCTACAGGGCTGTAGAGCCTCACTGGAGGTTCCCCAGGGCAAAGCAGCTGGCTTTACCACACGGGGAATAAAGGGGGACAAAGTAATTCCTGTTACTGCACCCAAGCAGGAAACAAACCCCACTTTGCAGGCATGTGCCAGGCTCCCAAGTGTGAGCTCCTAATGAAAACATTTGCAATTACAATGACAATATTAGGGTTTTCAAAGGAATTAGATTGGGCTGACCTAAATGTGAACTCTGCAGCAAGCTGAGGCTACGTGGGCTTCTTAAGCTAAGACTGAGTGGTTCCTTTATAGGCGCGTAGGGTCAGAGATGTAACCCTCACCCCCAGCTCTGCCTGCGGAATGCAGTGCCTCAGTTTCCCCACCTTTACAAAAGGGATTCAAAAGGCTGAAACAGAAGACGAGCACTGAGAGCACGGAATGGTTTCCCTCTAAAAACATCAGAAATCAGCACAGAAAGATGTTTCTCTCGTCTGAAACTGCACCGTATTAAACTCCTGAGCAGTTGTGACAGGTGCTTTAACAGCAGCATTCATTATCCTTTTTGTTCTGTTTAACACTCCTCACTCACGTGCTCCTCCCCAGAGCCCGGTTTACTCCTCCTCAGACATCACACTGAGCTTGATGCCTCTTAACCCAGTAACTGGGATCACAGCATTCCCAAAGGTGCAACACATGATGTCCTGCACTGGCCAGCATCTCACTCCATCTTCCCTTCCAAACATCCCTTCTCCCTCCACAATCCACCTTCTTCCAGCTGTTTGGGGCACCTCAACCCATTTTTTAGCACCAACAACCCTTTGCACCCATCTATCCCACTGTAGGTGACTGAGCTGCCATCAGTCAACTCTATATGGCAACCCTCTTGCTTGCCTCCCAGTGAGGCATCATCCACAACTTACCCAATGGAAGATCATCCACCCAGCTGCATTAATAAATATTTTGGGTGGGAAAAAGTGCTTTGTCCACCTTTATCCTTGAGGTTGCAATAAAATAACAGCTAAAGCTCGTTGGGACTGCCTGGAAATGTCAGGAAGTTAAGTGATTTCCCATCTACCTCTCACTGAGCTCCTCGCCAGCGGGCCGGCATTCCCCATTTGCATGGATGAAGGCAGCATAAAGCACTACCTACTTCAGCCTGTGCCCAGATATAAATGAGCACAAGGTCTGCTGGCGCTCTCTGCGTTCAAGTACCTGGCTGCTGAAGATCATGGCCTCTATTTATCAACAGATATGAAGCTTTTCCTGCTCAAGACACTGCCTTCCCACGCCGGGCAGCTCATGGGTGATTGAAAGCAGCTCAGTCTCTGCTGGGGAGGAGGTTAATTATAGCTACCTCATCATAGCACAGACACACTGCAGCCAGGGTCTGATGAGAAACCTCTTCCCTTCCCTTTGGACTCTAAAGATGAACATATTTAATCCTCCTGCACTATTCGCAGAGCCCTGCGAGCCCCAGAAGATTCATGGTTGGTTTCTTGCAGTGCTGCTCTTCCCGCTAATACATGCCGGATGGGATTTCTATTAGTCAGATAGGGGCACCATAAAACGGCATACGGAAGAGTAGAGGAGCCTGCAGGCAATAAAACACTTAGGAGAGGCACTGCCATCTAAGGAGCAAGCCTTGGTCCCCAAGAAAAGGCTTTGCCCTCCATGCCAAGCCCCCCTATGTCCAGCAGAACCTCTTTTGGTACATCAGCAGTTTTATATCCCCTGCCCAGTGCTCCAGACTGAGGGGCTGTAGTATGATGATACAGCTGATCCAAGCATCACTCACAGGGATGTGTCGCAGGGGTCCTCCTCTCCCTCTCTGCCCAGCCACCCTGAGCTACAGCAGAGGGTGGAATTAATGCATCGTTTTCCTGCCTGTAGGATCACAAGCTAAGAAAGGGGGGAAGAAGCCAGCAGGAATACACAGACGGTTGCAGTGAGCATGGCCAGGATGCTGAGGGAGCAGGTTGTGACATTCCCCAGCGCTGCAGGAAATAGCCCGGAGAGGTGTGATAGCAAGAATTCCCCTTTCTCTGCTCAGCTGGTAACAGCAAGAAATGTAACCCAAAAAAGAAGAACAAGGGAAATCAGGAGCAACATCTCACCAGGTATGTTGCTTCTTTCTTGATTTTTAAATGGCATCATATCAGAAGAGCCCATAAAAATGAATCTGAGTGTGTTTTGTAAATTATAGATGAGGCAGAAGCAATCCCTCACCAAAAAGATTGGTGCCAAGTTGTGATTTCAGCAGCTTTCCAGTGGAGCACGCGGGGCAGGAGGTCACAGCAGCCGGAGCTCTATGTTCTCTCTGCTATTATGATGATGATGCAGAAATAATACTGGTGCACTCCACAAGGCCAGAGCGTGGGGAAAGAGAAGGTGGGTGGGTGGTGATGCAAAGGAGCAAGGATGGGGCTCAAATTGTCTTTATTCCCTTTATCTTTCCCTGACTAACTGAAGGTACATGTCAGACAGGGCCGGGTGGGAAAGAAATCACTCTTCTTCCTCCCCTCTTGAGTCAACCTCTGAAGAACTGGAGATATCCTGGTAAAATCAAGGGCTTAGGACCTAAACACATAGTCTTGGGTATGAAAGTGAGCAGAAGTCGGCATCTGGGGGCACTGGCAAGCCTGGCGATGGGGTGACACATGCTGCACCCAAGTGGAGCATCACCTGTGCAACCCGTGCTGCGTTTGAGGGTTTATTTTGCTGTTCTCTGCAGGTATCAGAGCAGAGCAGTTGAAGAGGTGAATATTAAAGCCACCTCACGCCAAAAATAGGGTCTGAAAAAAAGCTGTATTTGGGGTTTCTGCTAATTTCCAGGCAGCTTTTGTTTCTCCTCCTTTGTTTGACAATTCGTTTTGAGCACCAGTAGCAAGATTGGCCCATTATCATAATTGGGTCACCCCTAAAGATTGTGATAGACACCCAGGGCAACCTACCAGAGAGAATCTGACTTATGGCTCATTATTAGCTTGAGCTTGACAGGTTATTTCAGTAACAGGCAGAAAAGCTATCAGAGCAAAAGCACTGGGGAAAACCCGCAAGGCTCAGCCACTGCAAAACCCAATGTCACCTATGGGCAATGCTTTTGGCCTCGGGCTGGGGTTGGGAGGATGCAATTGGTCATGCAGGGGTACACTGGCAAGTAGTTGAGCTGTGAATATAGGCCAAGCCCTGCTATGGATTGGATGATGCACAATGGTTTAGCTTGGAGAAGCAGCAAGCCAATGATCACATCAAGATCCCCAATGTCGCAGCACTCCAGTTCATCCAAATCGGTGTTTTATCTTGTTCTGGGGAGCTCTTTTAACATCAGAAGGTTTGGTGCTGGGTTTTGGGATGACTTAGGGAGTCTGCCTACTAAAGCCTGGTCTTTGCCCACATCTGGCTTAACACTCAACTCAAAAAGGTCAAGAATCAAGTGTTATCTCCAGCCTCCGTGGTGCATGGTGAAAGCACATTCTCATAACCAACAGCTTATAGGAGGAAAGGAGTAAAAAGCTCATTTCTTACTGAACTCCCGTAGAACCCTTCCAAAAAGCCCAATCCCAAATCCCAGTAACCTTTTCCTGTGCTGCAGCGTCTCTCACCCCACCAGCATCAAGCCTGGACCACTGGACTGCATTTTCTCCTTCACACCCTTTCCAAGGAGAGATCCTGCTCCATCCCACCATCCCCACTATTAACACTCAGCAAATGCATCTCTATCCAAGCCACAAGCAGCCAGCCAGCTCCCCAAGCCTCTAAAGGAATCAGGATGGAACAGATGTTTGAAGGACTTCATAAAATACAGACAAAGCTAAAGAAAACCCACCCAGCACTTTCTAACCAAACCCTATGCTGACGGACCGGAGCATCAGAAAGAAATAGAGCCACCCACAGAAACCTGCTGATAAATCTCTGCATCATGCATATATATATAATACATATATATATGAGTGTGTGTATATATATATGAGCTATATATAAGATAAATATACATAAGTGTGCTCATGTTTTCTAAAATACAAAATTGCCACATTTAGACCCTTATGGCTAAAAAATTCATCTTCCTTCCTCTCCCTGGGCTTCCTTTGCTCCCATCGATCTGACCAGCTCCCCCTCTGTCCCTTCCCTCCCATAGCAGTTGTGACTCCCAAACTCCCCCCTCACTAGCATCTCCCCCAGTAACTCCTCACCAAATTCCAGTGAGGTTTCCTAATGAGTCTAATTCATTTTCTGCCCAAGTTAATAAGAGTGTCTAGAGCTCAGAAATAATTGGCCTTCCCAAACAGCACCATCCCCTCCCTTTCCCACTCTCCCTCTGCAGCAAGTGGCAAGAGGGCTCCTTAATAACTCAAACGCAGCCTCTGTTTTGTCAGACCATGGGTTTGTGTTTCAAGAGTTATTTAGTTTGGTCGTTAATGCTCTGACACCAGCCAGGCCCTGCCCAGGGGGACACTGGGAGAGGGATTTCATGCCAAGGGATGCTCTGGAGTGTGTGGGACCCTTTCCAAGAGACAATAAATCCCTTTGGGATCAGCGCACACCGCTCCTCCCATGTTACCAACGACCAGATTGATTTTCCCCACACCAGGTTTTGCTTTTGCAGAGCATTCTGGATTCAGGACTGATTTGGGTGCCTGGTGCTGTAAAAGGACATTCTGCTATAAGGAAACTCTCTGTTACAGCCCCTGGCTAAGACGCTGCTAGAGAACACAGAATGGTTTGGGTTGGATGTGACCTTAAAGCTCATCCAGTTCCAACCGCTGCCACAGGGACACCTCACACTAGAGCAGCTTGCTCCAAGCCCCATCCAACCTGGCCTTGAACACTGCCAGGGATGGGGGTAAGACATTGCAACGCATTCAACTACCACCTGAGGCTGCCTTTGAGCACCCTGAGATAGATTTACAAAGGGCAGAAGTCCCTTCTGCTGCCTTTGGGGACATCATGGTGATGCCCCAACGCACAAAGCCTGCTGCCTTAAGGTTCACCAATGCCTAAGTCAGGCTGAATTTCATCAGAGCTCCATGTGTCATGATGCTAAACCTGGATAGATCCATTTCCTGGTGGAAAAGGATCCAAGAGCATCACAAGGGACAGCTCACACAGCTCTCCTTGTCTAAGCCGAGTACTGGAGCTCCACAGCAGGGCTGGACCACAGCACTGGGGACAGCATCCTACACCCGTGAGCTTGAGCAGACAAACACTGGGTGAAGTTCAGAAGCGAGACAGGACAAGTGCTTCAGATGGAGCAGCTGAAAATAGATATTAACACAGGTTCATGGAGGAAAAAACAAGAAGAATTCTGACACCAAAGGAGAAAATCTCCCAGTTTTAAAAGCATTAATGGAGGGGACAGTCCCACAACCTTCACCTGGAAGCATCCAAACACTTTGACTTCATAAAGGAAAATGGTTTAGTGACAACAAAGTTCAACGTTGCAATGAAAAGGGCCTGTCAGGTTTGGAAGATAGTGAATGGGGCCATCAGAAGAGGCATATTCACATCAACCCTCACTCAGCACTGAGAAGAACAAAAGCTTTCCATGTTTTAAGGATGGGAGCACAGAATGAGAGATCCGGCTCGGTGGGTTTGGATGGGAGGATTTCATGTCCTGACACTCACAGAGCATCCTCCAGGTGAAATTTGGGCTGGTGCTACCCAGAAGGTCAGAGTAAATGAAGGCAATGAGCTCTCATGGCCTTAATCCCCCAAACCAGGCATCCTGCTAATCAAATCAAAGCACGAAGATAAAAGGCCCACCACAAAGCAGAGATTTGCAGCTGGGGGATCTAATTCCAGGAGGCTGCAGGCCATAAAAAGAAGGGATCCATTAGCATCCACTTACCTGCCTTGATGAAGTGACCACGATAAAGGGCACAGGATTAAATGAATTGAAGTGAATCCCCTGACAGCATTTTTAGGGGATTGAAAGAGGTTTTATCCACTCGCAACCTCTATCCTCGGAGGAAACGGATTCAATAAAACCCAAACCCACTTCATCTAGCAGGAAGGGGAAGGAAATATAAACACACACCAACTGCACAACGCTTACAGAGTCACTAAAGCGGGCAGGAGAGGTATTAAATATAGGGCAAATCCCTGGCTGGGAGATGTGTGCAGAAATCTGCTGCTCTAGCTGAGCCCCATCACTTGAACTTCACACTTCTAATGCTCCTTCACTCCCTGAAGAGTCAGTCCCTGCTGCCAGGCACCTCGCAGCTCCCAAAGTATTCGGAGCAAGGGGAAAAATACATAGTTCCTACTTTTTACTCCATCTCCTGACACTCCTTCCTCCGTCCCTCCAGCCCAGCACCTAAATTGCCCTTGGTACCCAACACAAAGGAGCCTGGATATCCATAGCGCCCTGCAACCTCCTCTCTCACCAAGCCAGACCAGAAATCATCTCACCCCCATCTGCTGATGAGAATAGGAATTAGTTCCTTCCCTGCTCCAGTATTTTGTGCTGAGCTTCAAGAAGGAGGCACTGCCGCTGCTGCCTGCAGATAAGATGCTGATGCTCCCTGAGGAGAGTGATGCCATTTTCCATCCAATAGTCCCCATCTGCTGCCACCACCAGTGTGCATCCCGAATGCTGAGCATCCCAAACGATGAGCATCCTAAACACTGAACACCCCAAATGCTGAGCATCCCAAACACTGAGCACCCCAAATGCTGAGCATCCCAAGCGCTGAGCATCCCAAACAACTAACATCCTAAATGCTGAACACCCTAAATGCTGAACATCCCAAATGGCGAGCATCCCAAATGCTGAGCATTCCAAATGCTGAGCATCTCTGGCTCTGAGCATCCCAAATGCTGAGCAAGCCAAACAACAAGCATCCCAAATGCTGAGTATCCCAAACAATGAGCATCCTAAATGCTGAGCACCTGAAATAGCACACATCCTAAACAACGAGCGTCCCGAATACTGAGCATCCCAAACAACAAGCATCCCAAACAAGCATCACAAATGCTGAGCATCCCATTTACCTGCCCCAAATACAAGCCACCATCACTAAGCTGCATCTTTTAGAGCCTTCTCTCCAGTCCCTAAATTATCCAAGCATGGCAGAACAATAAATCCCACTGGACCCCATTTATCTACCTTGTTTCTACCTCTAGATGGATCTACCAGCTGGAAGGGCTTCTAGAGGGGTTTGGCTCCTCTTAACCATGGATTTATCCCGTATCCCCAAATACAAGCCACCATCACTAAGCTGTGTCTTTTAGAGCCTTCTCTCCTGTCCTAAATTATCCAAAGGGGGCAGAGCCATAGGGGCTGCATAAGGAAAACCTCTGGCCTTTAGGAGATCCAGCAATAGATTCCAAAAGGCCATGAGGAAGGAAAAAACAATGGCAATGCTGAGAGTGCAGCAGCCTGGCCCCAAAGAGCAAACGTTATCGATTCCTATCAGAGGAAGAGGAATAAAGATTAGAAGCTCCTCGGAACAAAGCCACTTTCCTCCAACGGGGGGGGGGGGAAAGCCATTTTAATTACTGATTCATAAATGTCTTGCCATTTGCTGGGCCTTTCTTTTTAAATATATATTATTATTTTTGAAATTACTTTGTAGAACGGCTTAAACCTATTAATACATTTATAAGGCAAGAAAACACCCATAAATGCTCCAAACATGGAGCCAAGGAATTCATTAACATCAAATTACTGGTGCTTACTACTGCTTGACGCTAAACATTGCTCCCCTATTATGTGGAGGATGGACAAAAGCCTCTTGCAGCTGTTAATTATGTCAATTATTAATGTTACTTAATAATTCATAACCCTCTCCCCAGCCCCCTGGAGTCTACTACAGGATCTCTGGTTCTTCCTCTCTGCCTCTCCCTAACTCCGCTTGCAGCGGGATAATCCATCACTGTGCAAAGGTGCGAGGCTTTGGCGGGGGGGGGGGGTGTTTGGGATCCTTTGCTTTGAGTTTTGACCATCGACAGTCATTCCCTCGGAGAAATTCCCTCAGTGAATCCCGACTGTAAAGGCAGGATCATCAATCCTTAAAGATGAACTTTTCCCCTCACGTGCTCCCTTTAAAAACGCAAAGTAATACGTCTTCAAATGCAAACCCCACCTCTGAGAGCTCACATCTTTCATAGTACATACATGGGAGTGAATCTGAATCAATCCACTTTAAAGTCGAGCAGAAAGGATGGGTTTTAAGCACCTTTTCAGTCTGGAGTCAGGTTTTACCCATCCTCTGCGTGCCCCCAGCATCGCCCATGGCTGTGCTTGGTCCCTGGCACCAAGTCACAGCAGAAAAGGGGGAGACCGAGGCACAACCCTCTGTTAATGAGACCTATTCATGAACTCAAGTCCCCACCATGCCTCAGCAGGGGTCCAAAACGCTGCCCTGCCCCCAGGAATTAGATGAAAACAGCCCTTAAAATACAAAGGGATTAAAAATGATGCACTAACAGCCCTTTTTCCTATTTTTCCTCCTCTTTTCTCCTGGTTTTTAAGCCTTCAGCATCCGCCTTTTTGTGCTTTTTGTGCTTAACCCCCCTGAATAGAGACTTACTTCAAAGTGAAACAGCAAGTTGGGATTACAGGCAGCTTCCCTATCAGCTGATACAGCAGGAAAACTGCCTTGGCTTTGGAAGTGGGCCCGGTGCACTGGAAATACTGCTCGTGGGTCAAAAGCCTGTCACCCTCAATAGAAACAGCTTGCAAAGAATGGGAGGGGAATAAATAATACAATATATTACAAATACATATAGCTATGCACACATTCATACAGATATTATTCCATAGAACAGCTTAATCCTACTAATGCCTGTTGCATTTGGCGCTTATGCAGTTGAGGGATATAGAAATTGCTTTATTAAAGCATAAATTTAGCTGATGCCACCAAACTGGGTGTGCATCCTTCTATGTGCCCACATTCCCCTGGAAATTCCTTTCCAGGTTAAAAGGAGACTGTTTAATGACAGAAGATAAATGGGGGGGGGTGGAGAAAAGGATGAACCCCCACGCCATGGTCCCAAAGCGCCTCTTGCTACCAGGCGGATTCATGCTTCTGATGGGTTTTGGAGGGGAAAGAGGAGGAATTTGGTGGTCAGCTCCAGGGCAGAGTACCCCAAATTTGATTCCAGGCAGCAAGCATTTAAGGAGAAGGGAGAGCACGCATGTACCCGCACAATAAAAGCCCTCATCTATTAATCTTCGTCATTGAGCCACAGGGTAGAGCTAAAATGACGTTTGATGCTCTTTGCTGATCTCTGGAGGGCAAATCAAATCACAAATAAGGGGAAAAGCAGTCGGAGAGATACAGCACAGTTTATAGTGCATAAAAATAGACACACAGAGAAAGGAACATGAGGACTGTGGGGTTGGGGTTGTTTAAGGGAGGGAGGGAGGGGAGAAGTAGCTTCCAAAACATGATTTTCCTTCTTAATTCATCTATGAAACGTGGTGAATAACAAGATTTGAGTATTTGATGGGCAGCCTGAGTGGGTTTTGCATGTTCTCAAACGCGGTAACAACTGTATAGAGCTTAAATATGATAGATGAAGTGGCTGGTACTCTGCTATTGAGTCCAGAAAGCCCCCTGCTTTTCCATGGCATCACTTCCTAAGGATGCCCAAGCACTTGGCTTTGCTCCCACCTCCCTTAGGCAGCAGGTAAAAATCAGTCCCATTTTGAAGAGCTGGGGAAACTGGGGCAACAAAGATGGGAAACAATTTGCCCACGCTGGCTCAATAATGCGGTTATAAAAGGAATCCGAGAGCACTTTTCCCATCTAAAGCACTAAACCTCCCTCCCTCCCCGAGCGGCTCGGAATAACTGTGTCACTTTGCCTGCAATTTGCAGAGGCCACACGCTGTTCCTCTCTTCCCTTGGCTCCTGCTGATTGGCATTTCCAGCTCCGCAACGTGGTGCTTTTCCATTCACCAAGGGAAATGCGGGGCTTTAGGGGCTCCTGGCTTGCTCTTCAACAGCAAAAAAGCAGAGGACAAAAGCCCAGCAGCCCCAGAGGGAGCAGGAAACATGCATAGTGCCTGTCTGGACCCAAACCTACATGAAATCTGTGTTTTCCTCTTCTTTTTTCCCCCTTTTTCTTCCGGTTTGATATTTTTGCAAAGCCCAGAGGATCACACACCACGGGGACAGTTCTTGATCCCATTCCTGCGATGCTTCTCCCACCACTTGCTCTACCAACCTGTCACAAACCAAACCCTGATGTATCCTCCCTACGTTAAACCCCATGGCTTTGCATTCACCTGGCTGGCACGAGTGCACCAGGTACAACCCTACACCAACAGTTACCAAGAGTTTTCTGCCCCTCCAACATCCCAGTCCCAATCCTGCTCCCTAACTACATGCCTGATGCACCAAGGCCATCACCCCAAAGCAGCTGTGTCAGCACAGGCAACAAACAAACAGATCCCACATGGGTCCTCCAGAGCCGCTTTCCTTTAGGATGAGGAATGGGTTTTGCGGCTGCTTTGGCTTTCTCCCCCCTCTTTTTCCTCTTAGGCCTGAATGGTTTAATGAGCGTCCTTTTAACCTAGGAAACTTAGTTTTAATTTTCCTCCCTTCACCCAGAGAACAATGTGTCCTGGGGGCATCTTTGAGCACAATGCACACTTTCATCATCAAAACAAATGCTAGAAATACCCATCTGCCATGTTATCAGAGCGTGTTGGCTCACTGAGCCGGACACCGCTTAGGGGACAAGGGAGGCGTTTACTCTTCTCAAAGTCATGAGTAGCTCCCTCTAAGCTCTTTAGCATTAGAGACTCCTGTGGAGACGGGTATTAGAAGCTCCATTTCTTTTTTCCCTAGTCAGGAATGATGGGAGATGGAGCTTGCTTTGGTGATTTCTGCTCTATGGGGGAGAAACAAAAAGCAGATCCTCTTTTAGTCATCCCCATGGGTGACTTGTAAGGCCTCGGAGAGTGATGCTCCCTGTGTGAAGCTGCTCAGCGGGAGGGATGCAGAAGCGAGTTGGACCCAAAGTCAAGGATGCCGAGCTGAAGGTGATCCAGCATCCAGCAAGGCTCCACTTCAGCTTTCTGTCCGCAAAAGGGGGGTGATGACTCTCTCTGATACATTTTGCTTGTGAAGCATTCGCTTCCATTGCAGCTTTGTTCTGCATGCAGAGCAGAGGGGTCTGGATCTCCACGCCAGCTCCAGCTATAAGCAATCCACCTCCATTCAACTCCCTCTATGATCCCGATGTTCCCAGTTCCCCCATCAGCATCCAGGCAACCAAGACCCTTCCACCCTGGGCTTTGGAGGATTTTCCTCCTTTTAGTCCCTTCCCCAAGTCTGCTCCTCCGAAGAAGTTTGCAAGCTACAGCACCCTTTCTGTTTCAGCCTGGAATAATCTGGAATAAGTTATAATAATAGTAAACATAGCAAAAAACACCAACAAATCAAACATGCGTTGTTACTCCCCAGGCACACGCATTTGTCTTCCCAGCACCAAAGTAATCACATTTTGGGTTTTAATTTATTATGTGCATTCCAGTCGGTGCCTGGCGGCGTTATCACAAGTCACAGCCCCAGTACGCAACGGGAGGAATCAAGGCTCTTAAATCCTCACCTCCTTTAGCTCCTCCACCTGCCAGCAACTCCAAAGACAACATCTTTCCTCCTGCTTGAGCTGATTGCAGCTGGACCCAAGGATCACACGCCAGCTCCATGGCGAGAGCTGAGCCATGGGATTGCTGGCCCCATGGAGACGGGACTCACAAACCCCACACTGAAACCCTGCCTGGGTTTCATTTCCGAAGGAACTCTCATGGAGAAGCGTATTTTTGCCTATTAGGTTTTATGTTCTCCCTTCGAACAGCCTCGAAACATAATGTCCATCATTAGGGTTTATGGGACACCATCATGCATACAGAAAGCCTCGGAAACCTGGAACAACACAGAGGGTCAATGCCACCCAGACACATAGCTGAGGACCAGCTGCAGAGAAGGATGAGCACCAGGATCTCGAGGGAGTTTAGAGGACATCTCGGCATCTTCACAGCTGCTAGAGAATCTGGAAGGATGGAAGGAATGGGAATGTACAAGGCTCCTGGCGTGGTACAGCCCAGCCTCCCCTTCCACACTGAGGGAGCATCAAGGCCTCAAGGAGAGATCTCCATGCTCAGGGTGCTTTCATAGAAGAAGAAGAGGGGTTTCCCGCTGTTTTGACCACAAACTCATGTATGTTGCTGTTAGTGTGGCAGCAGCCTGTGCTTAACTCGGGGAATAAAGAGAAAGGAGCCCTTCGCATCTGCATCCCACACCAGACATACGGCCTCTTAGTACAGGACCAGCACCAGCATCCCAATGCACACACACACATCAGCTTAGCAAGCACCCAGAGCTCTGTGTCACCTCTGCATCAGGCCAGAATAAGCAATGAGCCTTCACTGGGCTGGGGAAGGGGAAGGAAATGGGATGGGAGCTGCAACTGCCTCCCCCAAGATAAGGCAAAGAGAAATCTCTGCCGCGAACCAGACTAATCACATTTCTTGCCAAGGAGCATGAGCCTTTTGGCAGGTAGGGGATGGATCTCGGGAGCTGACATGTCTCTCTGCCGTCTACAGCTGATGAAGTGTCAAATGAGATGGAACAGAAAGTGAGACCCATCTGGGGAAGCAGGCTCCGCCGGGCTGATTGATACCAGGAGGAGGAGGGTGAAGTGGCTCAAGCACCACAGTCGCTCCCGTGCTCAGCAAGGCGATGCTAAGGGGTGATTTTAGGCTGGCCAAGCATCATGGTCACTCCTCCTCATCCTCCTCCTCCTCCTCCTCAGTCTCCCACTGGCCTTTGTAATTGCCAGTGCAGTCAGCAGTGACATTGCTCATAGTCCTCAACACAACTAACGACGATCATTCATTACTGTCCTTATTCATTAGCATGAGAGGGGGTCCCTGGACAGGCCTCTCTGGAGCTGACAGGTAGCTAAAGGTTCCAGGGCTTTGCTGGAGGGCTGCTTTTAAATATGCACATGAGCTGTTGGGTTTTTCAGCGCTGGAAGAACAGGGGGAGGAGGGAATTCTGGGACTCTCACCGTGCTGACTCCCCAAATCACTGCACAAAGGGATGCAACGAACACAAGAGAGAGATAGGGATGTGCTGGGAGGAGCAGTAACACACCTGGGGGGGCACTGGGAGGGTGCAACGAAGCTACATCCTGCAATGAGTTGGTAAAGAGAGAGGGCGCATCCCCCAGCCTTGCCCACAGCATCTGCATCCCATACAGGGATTAATAGGAATAAGAAACAAGGAGTTGTCACAGCTCCCCCCTTCAAAACAGACCATTGGCCACTCCAGAAAAGCAGAGGGTGGCTTTCACAATGTGGGGGTGAGCTTTCTCCAAGGACATTATGGGAATTCAGTGTTGGATTAATGGAAATCTCCTTCCAGCTCCCCATGGCAGACCCGATGTCTGGGGGCTGAGTTAGTCAGGGATTGTAGCAAGGCAAAAGATCCACCAAAATGAGACACAACTGGAAAAGCCTCTGCTTACAGAAAGCCAAATACACATATAGCCATGAGGTGCTGTGTGGCACGATACCCCTAATAGGATCAGCAAAACAGGGGTCAGCATATAAAATAGAGCTGCTTTGGAGATCACACAAAGTACTTTAATCTGAGGTGGATTTGCACCTCTCGGGGGCTGGGAACTGGTATATTCTATGTGCTTATTTAGCTGAGCCTGTTAAAAAGGTACCAGAATAAAGCAAAAGAAGGGGGAGAGAGGAAAAAATCCTCCCTTGTGTGAACTGAGCCAGAGAAAACTTTCCCTCTAGCAAGACTCTGGCAGCAATCCCAGTCCCACTCCACTGGTGCTTTGAAATACAAACAAGAGGATCCGCTGCTCCTAAAGCACATTTCCACTGCCCCAGGGCTGCCCATGGGGGGGTTCCGGAGATGCTCCTTGAAGCTGGGTCTTTGAGCAGGGGTGGGCATCATGCCTCCTGCAAGGAGAAGCTGGGCAATAGGGATGCAAGAGAGCAGGAGCAAAGGAGAAGCATTGGTGGTGGGTGATTTGGAAGGAATAAAGTGGGATGGAGTTTGCATGTGAGCTCCCCTTTCCCCCCACCCCCACTGCTGCAGCTCTAACACAGAGCCTGAGGGCAGAGGCAAGGACTTTGTCACATAGCAGCATCAGGGAGTGACAGGGAGAGCTGGGAAGCAGAGGGGGGAGTGCTGGTCATGGTCAGAGGCGCTGCCATGCAGGAGAAGGATGCTCAGCACAAGCCGCTGCCTGATAGAGACATCACACGGCAACTATGCATGAGACAGAAGGGCAAGAGCTGTCCTTACACTGCTAAATCCAAGAGAAAAAGCCACAAACAAAGGCAAGATACAAAAGCAGCTCTTGGCTGCTTCAGCAGCAAATTTCGGGGGGGGGGGGGGGGGGAAGGAATGGGGCAGGAATGAGGCAACAGAGATAACAGTGATAGGCAAAGCCCAGACGGTACAGAGAATGTTCCCTAATTTTATGTGAAGAGATGGGATCCATAAAGTGTGAAGGGATAAGAGTCCATCCTTGCATAATATCTCACTGCAATGGGATAACTCCTGGAGGATGAGCCCGCCTCAGCCCCTTGGATTCCTTGGAAACCCCCTGACCAGGGCATTGAGCCCTGCACATCACCCTGGCAAAAGCCTGTTTCTGGCCCATGTGTCCACCACAATGGAGGGGATGGACTCCCGGAGCTTCACCCTATGCCCATATGATACAAGTCGTGCTGCTCACTGGGAGTACTTCAGCTGATCACAGCCCATAGGGTGCTTTGGGGAAGCAAAGGGATCTACCTTGAAACCATCAGCACACCAGCAAACAACCTTCAGCTTGTTCTAGCCCTTAACATCAGCATATATCCCTTAAGGATCCATCATAGAATGGTTTGGAATGGACCTTAAAGCTTATCTATTTCCAAGCACCTGCCATGGTCATGGACACTTTCCACTACAGCAGGTTGCTCCAAGCCCCTTCCAACCTATGAACACATATATTATTTATATATAAAATAATATTAATAATATCATTATTTTGTGACAAATAAGGGTTTGGGGCAGCAGCTCGCCCAGCATCAACCCAAATCCCTGCAACACAGCCAGGAGATGGAACTGCCTCTTAAATTTAACTGGAACTGGCTCTTAACATCAGTCACACTATTCATCCCAGGAGACGCATCCAGCCTGGACCAAGGATCAACAAGGCCCCATTCTGCTTGGTCCTGTCCCCCTCCCTGCACCAGATGCTCTCACTGAGGGCACTCAGGACCAGCTCAACCCTGTGTCCACCACATCAGAAGGGAACTGAAAGGATTGTGGCTCTCACGCTCCCATCACACGGGCGCCGGGGACAGCAGCGCTCGGTGCCTCCAGCCCTGACCTTTATTTTCCATTAATGGACCGGGGTGAGTGTCAGCTGTGTTTGAAGCTGCATAAAATGAACTGAAAATAAGAGGGATAAACAGCAGCAGTTAAGGTCCCTTTTTTTTTCCCCTTCCCTTTTTTTTCCTGACCTAGAGGAATGCTGAACCAATTGCAGCAGTGTTATTGACACACAGCGAGCTGCTTCCAGGTGCTGGTGACTTGCTGGGATCCAGTTCCTAGCCCAGTAAGCAGCAAAGGCAAAACCCAAAGGAAAGCTGCTTCATAGGGGGAGGTTTGAAGTCCCCAGGTGCCAGAAAGCATCTGGTTCAAGTGCAGAGCCATTCAATCCCCTACAGCGAGCATCTCTAAGGCTAGAAAGCAAAGACGTGATATGGGAAGGTGATGCTGAGAGTTGCATTAACTTCATACCAACGTCCCTGAGTGCTTCTCATCCACCCCATGGATGCAGTTTGCTGCCCTAACTGGGGTATTTTGCCCCGTTGCTGCTGTAGGCGGGTGGGCATCACCTACATGGTGAAGCCTACTGAGAAACAAGGGCTCTTGTGTGTCATCCCCATGAACCAAGGAAGGGAGAAGACCCGGGGGGCTCCAGTGTGAAGCAGCATCACCATGGCAGCTCCCGTTTAGGCTTTCACATGCCCAAATTGCTGGCAGAGGGAAAGAACCCAGCCTAAAACCCTTAAAACCAGCAACCTCTGATGGTATTTACAGAGCAAACATGGAGCTCACTCAGATGAAATGGCAATTCCCTCTGCTATTCCCTTGGCAGCCGAGACAGAGGCATTGAGGTCCCCTGGGGAGCCAGGAGCCCACAGGGATGGGCATCCCAGCCCTGCCTGCCAGCCAGGAAAGGTGTGGGAAGAGACGTAGGGATGGAACTGGGTTAGGATAAGCAGTTTTAGGATTCCAGTGCTTGCTGGAATGATCTTAAAGAGCGCTAACTCTTTAATACTTAAAATCCAAGCTCATCTCTCAGCTAGGCATTTAATTTCTATTTAGCTGGATAGCAGCTCCATGTTTAATAAATAACTATTGATTATTTAAAGAGCACCTGGGTTGAGGTTTACCACCTAAGGCTGGCTACACGTGTAAATATACACACTACCTATTACTGCCTTATTAAACCTTAGTCCTAAGCATGTGCTTAATAGCCACTCGCTATTTAATCACACAGTGATTTCAGGGCTTATTGGGGGAAACAAATACATAACCCCCACCAGGAGTCTGCTTTGCAGCAGGTGACACACGCGTCCCCCCTTCCCCATTTCCGTATTTCAGGAGGCCAGATATTTAAAGGGAAGTTTCCATCAGGATCCATGAGGATTTATCTACGCAGGCTCCCATTAGCGGTAATAAGATGAAGGCGATCAGTCTCATACATTTCACTTTGGCCACTCTAAATGCCTTCACATTCATTAGACAGATGTCAGCCGGAGTCAGGGGCAGGAAAAAGCAGGGAGGGGAAGGAAGAAGAAAGGGAAGAAGAGGGAGAAATGACTCCCTGCCTATTCCTAGCTTTGGCGTTGCTGGGTTGGGCTTAGCAAGCATGCAGCAAACAGCAGCTTAGGAGGGTCCAAAGCAGCCTCTTTAGACCCATTTCTCCCTCACGCTCATTTCTGGGTGGATTTGGGGCTCTTCTGGCTGTTCCTTCGTAGGATTTCGAGTGTCTCATTTGCTCCGTCCCAGTGGAAGTTGCCATCTGCCAGTGCATCACCCCGACAGGCCGTTTTGTCAGTGCCGCGCTCGGTGTCACTGTGAAGGTGACACTTTCCAGGGGGTTGGTTATGGGCTTTGTCTGCATTAAATTGAACCTCAGAGCAACTGAGAAATCAAACTCCAAACACGACGAGGAGAGAGACTCGGTACAAATAATCATGACAAAGCTCAGCGCTTTCAGAGACCATCATTGTTCCAGTGAGCCCCAGAGATAACGGCTGAAATCAGGGCCCTGCTGTGCACTTCACAAACATGCCAAGAGTCCCTCCCGTCAGAAAAAGTCTGTGCTTGCTCTGAGTTACAGCACAGACAGCAGAGATTTGGTGGCAGGAGATGCAGACGTGTCAGATGTCTTCTCATGGATCCACACCATGTTAACTCTGAAGCGTACTGATGGCGAGCTAAAAGTCATCTTGGGGTTTTGATTGACTTGCTAAGCTACCCTTTGGCTGTGTGCACAGCCTTTCTCTGCCTTCTGCTTCCTCTCCAAGTAAAGGTCCCTTAGCACCCATAAACCAATCCAAAAAGGGTGGTCAGAGAGCACTAAACCCCAGGCAGCATCCACACAGCATTCTGTTAGCACGGCCCAACGTGCAGCCACCAAACATCTTGCTATTATCTCTGGCTCTTCCTCCACTCACTGGGTGGACACAGGGTTCTGATAACCCTTGCGAAGCTCCAGAGCTATTGAGCCAAGTCACTGCTTTCCTGACATGGCATTTGTTATCCCTAATTACCAGCTTGGCTTCATTTTCAAGTCATTTGCACTGATTACTCCGACTGCTGCCTTGGGTTAGTCAATGACTTAGATTAACTAAGCACAGCACGCAGGAAAATGATTTCAATATATGTATATTCACCTCAATTCCTTTCATGGCCTGCTTTGAGGCGTCTTGGCTTAAACTGATGCCCACTTGTTCCTCTAAGCTGACACAAGCTCAAAGAGCCTCATGGCATCAATCCGCTCAATTCCCTTCCGAAACATGTAAGCCCTCCATGAAGCCCCTTCTTAAGCTCCTTTTTGCCAGTGATTACAGAGCCAGTGTCTCTTACTCAGCCTGGATAAGAGTCCCCATGTCCCCACCGGGTTGCCTTTTTGCTTGGCTGCTTGGTGCTGCTCCTGCAGCATCACAAAATCGGTTCCCTGGGTAAGTGCCTGCTTCAAAGAGAGGATGCATTCGCTCTGCAGCATCACAGCACCTCTCCCATCTTCCATGTACAGCAGGACCCCTCACTGCACCCACTCTTCTCATTTCTGCCCCCCATCACCCATGTTAATGCCATACAGCAAAGCGAATGGATGAGAACTCATTCCAGCTCGGATGGAAGGAAAGCAAACAAATGGGTGACCAGCAGGAGCCCGCTCTGCCCATAGCACGTGGGATTAGGAAAGGCTTTGCCAGCTGCTTCCAAAAACCTGCAGAGACATCCCAGAGGCCGGGAATTGCCCACCTGGGCTCAGGAGCCCTAAATCCCTGCAACACAAGCACTGACAGAGAGAAGGAAGGAGGAGAGATGCTGCTGCCTTGTTGTCTGTACAAGGATGCTCAGTGTGTTTGTGGAAGGGCAGGGGCAATGTGGCACTGGCAGAAGTGCCACATCCATAGGGGAAATCCATGGTGGAGAGGCCCTGGGATGGGTAGGAAGGAGACGGCACCAGGAAAGGTGCCATCTCCTAGGTGCCTAGGACAGGCCCATTTCCTCCTGTTTTCCCCTCTACCTTGCATGTCTCTCACAGACTTTGAACTGGAGAACATTCCCCTTCACCTTCTCCATCCAGCCCCTCGCTGTTCCCTGTTCCCATGCCCCTTTCGCACTTTGCATTCCTGCAATGAGTTGTGTCCGGCCTCAGAGCCCTGCATCCATCTGCTGCGGACTGGGCAAGAGAGGACAACGGAGATTTGCTGCGAGGCACTGGTCTGGTGGTACCGCAGAGCAAAGGAGGGAGGAGAAGAGCTGAACCTGCACAAGCATCACATCCCGGGCTGAGGACACTCAAGGTCAAGAGAAGAGTTTCAGCCACGCTCAGAGCAATCGCGGTCCCCAAACTTATCTCTCTCTGTTATTTTTCCCCAAGCCTTCAGCAGCGACGATGGGGTGAGAGCTGCGAGGACGCGAGGGGAGGACCACGGCGCTGTTTCACAGCTCATTTTCGCCATCTAGCGCTGAAATCTCCACCAAGAAGGTCCCTACAGCGATCCAACAACTTCTCCCACCGAGGAACAGGAAAAAATACACATTCTTTCCCATGTAAAGAATAGAAACCGGCTCATAAAGTCAGTTCAGATCTGGCCCCTGTGCTCCTGAAGACCTACAGTAAGAGATGGTCATAAATGCTCACGTCTGAACTGGTTTTAAGGAGTGGTTTTCACATGTGGATGCGGAGAACAAAACTGAGCAGTCCCAGGTGGGTGCAGGAAAGGTACGGGAAGGACACATGGGTTTTAGTACATGAAACCTCACTTTCTGCTCCCTTTTCCCGTGCCCACAACAGTGGCTTTGAGAAGTCACTGCAAGTGCCTCCGTTTTCCCAATCGGAAAAGGGGAGGATGGAGGGAAACTTCTAACAACATAGAGAAGATTATGTATGGTCATACCTCATCAGTATGCTGGGAAGGGAGGAAAGTTTGCCTTCTTGATGGATAAATGCCCGAATGCATGATGCTTTCCAAAAGATCCCAAATACATACTCATCCCCAAGAGAGTGTGCAAAGGAAAAGTAGATTTTGATACCCACCAGAGTGCCCCACGTCAGCCTGGACATCTGCTAACTCATACACGATAAAGCATTTGAATTGATACGGAAAACACAGTCCTGTGACTTGCTTTAGGGAGGAGCACAGAAGATGCTCCAAAACGAGCAGGAGGGGGGTCGGAATGAGATGATCTTAAGGTCCTTTCCAACCCAAACCAGTCTATGACTCTATCCCCAGAGCATGGTCTCCAGCTGACCCTGTGGTCCCCCAAAGTACCACCAAGAAGCCTGCTTTGCAGTGCTGCAGGAGGGCATTGCCATCTGCTGACAAACTGCAGCCCTGCATGTGCCTGCAACAAGCCCTGCCTGCTCCTGCCTGCTTCCCACCTCACTGCCCTTGCCAGGGATGGAGCATGGCTTTGCCGTGCTCTCCAGCCCAATGGGATGGCTTCCGGCATCCTGGGCAGGATGATGCCCCCGGTGTGGGATGCTGTTCTGTACCAGCACAGCAGGGGGAAAGCAGCATCATCCACCAGCAGCGGCTGCTCCTCACCAGTGAATAATCAGCTTATTACAGATTCCGATAGAAAATCATAATATTTGCTAATCACAATATTAATTTCTTGCTAATTGGCTGCCTGATGGCACAGGCAGAGCAAAGGGGGACCAGCTGGTGCCGGAGCAGTGCCTTGCCTGGCTGCTGCACAGCACCCGAGGCTTTGGCATCCTCCAGCAAAGACGGGTGCCCAAATTGACATCCCCATTCCCCAGGATGGGAACAACGTGCAGCCTTTCACTGCCATGCCAGAACCCTCACCCTCTGCTTCTATGAGGGCAGGAAGAGGGCAAGGGGCTCAGTATGAGGGCAGGAAAACCGAGGCATGAACCAACCATCCCATATGAACTACGAGAACAGCAAAACCCAGAAGCCCCGAGCAGCATTTTGACACTGGCACCCTGTTTTTGTACACCACAAAGCCAACCCCATTGCTCCCCATCCACCCCAGGGCTGTCCCCATGTCCTTTCCCATGGGAACAGGGGTCTGTGGAGGAGGAGGAGGGCGGCTTTGGGCAGCGGCTCACAGGTAACCCCTCTGTGTGGAGCCAGTGTGACATGATGCAGGTTGGATGCCAGGCAAGGCTGATCACAGTCATTGCTGCTGCTGCTAATGAGGCCCTTAGGCTAATTAAAAAGACGAGTAGAACACAAACCCATAATGAGGAGCCAGTTTATCAGTCAATCAGAGGACATGAATACGCCAATAAAAGTTTGAACTACCTCCTTGCTGCCAGCATCCCTGCTCTGGCCCAGCCCCGGCCTGGAGGGGGACCAGGCACTCACCACGATGGCTTTTGGTGCTTCTCAGCTCCTGGCTGAGGACAAAAGGCAGGGATCAGAGGCTGGGAAAAGGAGTGCAGCCTCCCCTCTGCCTACCTTGCATAGGGCTCCTTGTATTTACTGAGCAGCATCTGATGAAAGGGGCTTGGGCAGCTCTTTATTGATGGGGAGCTTCAGTAGGTCCATAGGAATGCTGAAAGACTCCTGTGGCCTCTTGCAGGCTTTTAGGCTCTTCCCCAGCATCACCATCATCTCAGCCATCTGAGACACTCATCTGTGGGCACAAAGCTGCTCGGCTCCCTTTGGATTCATGAGGGCCAAGGATGGTGGTGGGATGCTGCTTCTAGCCAGACCCCCTCAAAGCTGCAGTCCCCTCCCCTTGGGAGCTGCATTAGCCTCTAATCATCTAAAATGAGAGGGCAGGAGAGGCTGCAAACCTGCTGCAAGCCTGGAGAAGAGAAGAATCCCTAAGGGGAGACCTTAGAGCAGCTCCCAATGCCTAAAGGGGCTACAAGAAACCTGGAGAGGGGCTTTAGACAAGGGATGCAGGGATGGGAAGAGGAGTCATGGCTCCCAACTGGAAGAGGAAGGAGTTCTGTGTGATCTTAGGAAGAAGCTCTTTCCAGTGAGGGTGGTGGGACACTGGAATTGGTTGAATGGAGAAGCTGTGGCTGCCCCATCCCTGGCAGTGTTCAAGGCCAGGTTGGACACAGGGGCTTGGAGCAAGCTGCTCCAGTGGAAGGTGTCCCTGCCCGTGGAACTGGATGAGCTTTAAGGTCTCTTCCAACCCAAGCCAGTCTGGGATTCTATGATGCTGGGGATGAAGAGAGGCTGGCAGTGCCTGGTCCTGCTCTTATAGCACCCAAAAAGTGTGGAGAGGCATCGATCCTGCCTGGGGGTGTCCCAGCATCTCCCACAGCCCCATTCCCTGCACCTCCAGGCTGAGGACGGGCCAGGTGCTGGTTCTGGAGGTGTTTTTGCTGACAAATGCCTTTCCCACAGATAAGCTGGGAATCCTCAGGGGTGTCTTTGTGCTGAACAAATGTAAGCACTTATACTTAAACAGTAGCAGCTGGAGCCGGTGTTCCTGGGGCCCCAGGGCACCCATACACCGACACGGAGGAGGAGGAAGGATGCTCTGCAGGTGGAAAGGACGGTGAGGATTTGGGAAGGGACAAAACACAACAGCAAAGGATGGGGGAATGGGAGGAGATGTCCAGCCAAAGAGGGGGATTTGAGGAACTGCCCCTTCTTAACCCTGTCAGCACTCGGATGCTGCCTGCGTTTCCCAAGGCAGCCCCCTGATTACTGCTGTGCCACACGTTCCCTTGCAGAAGCGAGGTCCCAGCTCTATCACCAGAGATGCTCTTCCTGGGCTGCAATTCATTACAGCCGGGCAGAAGCTTGGCAAGAGGGGGTGATACTGCTTCATTCCCCAATCCCAGGGATAGGGCTGGCCTGTGCCCCTAAGCTACTCTCAACCCTGAGATAACGAATTGGCACAGCCCAGGCTGTGTCTGCCTGCAGAGGATGCTCCCTGCAGTGCCCTATTCAACCGAGATGCAAAGATTTCCTCTTATTAAGCTTATTTTCCACGCTCTCCTTTTGCACAGCCCCAGAAACGCACGGTTCATCCCACTCAATGCAATAAAGCCCACCGGCTCACAGTCGCACCCCTTGGATGGTCCAGACCTACGGGCTCCCCATTTTGGGGAGCTCCCCATCATCTTCCTCACTCTTCTCTCCTATCTAGCAGGCCAGCTCCGAAGTGGAGATGCTAATTCAATTACAGCAGCCCAAAGAGCTTTCTCAAGTAAATAAATAAATAAAAATTAGAAGGTCATGGAAGTTGTGTTTGGAGACCATCGCATTAGCATATATCTGCATAGCAATGACGGTGAAAAAAAAGGGGCCATTTAAAGAGAGCTGGTAATTTACCCAGCCAAGTAAACTTCATTACCTTTAAGTAGCACTGCAGGACAAGCACTAATTCACACTTTTAACGACCCTGGCGCAGATGGCAGAGAGGGAGCAGGAGAAGGAAGGGGCAGCATCACCCCCCTCAGCACCCTCAACACACACCAGGGCCACAGGATTTGGGCGCTGCAGGGGGTCAGTGCCAAAGCTTCACCTTCTGGGGGCGCAACTGCAGCCGGACCACGGTTTATGGGTGGGTTTGCTTCAGGTCCTGCATCCTGCCTGCGGCCGAGCATCCTCCAATGCCCCTAAACCACTTCCACCTCTGCACCAGTGCCACAGCATCGCCTGTCTAGAATCACATCAGAGCTCTGAGCAGCTCCTGGGGAGGAAAACGGGGAAAAAATAGGGGAAAAGGTCTGTTTCCCCTTCTGCTTTCTGATAATCCAGCATCCTAACACATCAACCTGAGCATCTCTGTTCCATAGCAGTGCCTTGTAGTACCCAACGGAGCCGTGCGAGGCCACCACAGCCTCGCTCTCCTGTCCCTGCTCTCCATTAAATGCAGCATCTGATTTCTTCAGGCTGTTATGTGTATATTTATTTCCAATGAGGTCAGGAGTATCAAGGTTGTAAAATAACATATTTTCACTTGTTTTCATCCCAGATCTCATAGGAAGAAGCTTCCGAAGTCAATTATCTCCCGGAGGCTCTGCACCCGCTCGGCTCTGCCTTGCGGCACATCAGCCGTCTGATATCACCGCACCGGAGAAGGGAGGGGATAGACACAGGGATGGGGAGGGTGAAGGAGGGATGGGAAGGGGGGAAAACACAATTCCCTGATGGGGATGTCAAGCCTCCGAAACGACAACTGCTTGCAAAAGACACTCGGCAGCACACGAGCGCTTCAAGAGCTAGCGCTGGCTTGGAAAGCCCAACCAGGAAGGTTGCAGAGCCCTTACAGGTTTTGCTACCACACTGCATCCCAGCTGTATCCAGGGATTAGGCTGTCATCCTTGGGTAGGCACAAGCTTTCCAGAGTGCTGTGGTTCTACTATTCATTAGGAAAGGACAGGATTGTTGGGCCAGAACTATGCCTTTCCCAGTTGTGGCATCCCCCTTTTGGGGTACAGTCCTTAGGATAAGGGCTCCCCTTCTAAGGCCTTCATCCTCCAGCCTCTAAAACAAAAGATACTTCATTATACTCAAAGAGCTTTGGAAAAGGTCTCCAAGAGGCAGAAATTCATGGCAGGAGCATTACAGGAGACTCCCAGCAGGTCAGGAGCCCTTCTGGGAAATTCAGCTTCAAGCCCCCTCTCAAACTCAAGCAACATCCCAGCCATTGCTAATGGGAGGGAGAACGGGTCATTTTTCCCATCCCAGTGCCACCCAAGATGCCACCGGGCCACGGATCCAGGATGACATCCCTGCTTTCTGTTTCCCTTCCCCTCTCGACTGCTCGGCTGCATTTTCTAAAGGCCTCTTTTTGCAATGTCTCATTTCATTCCTCATCAGATGCTTTCACAGAGCATAATCCCGGCTTGTCAGGCAGCCCTTGCAGAAAAGACTAAATCCTGTTTGATCCCTTCCTGCTGCACTTTGAAAATGCAGAAGAGCACCTGAGGCAGAAACACAATAACCCTGTGCGTAAGGGGCTTGCTGGGCTCCTTAATTATCCATACACCAAAGTCCTTTAGCTCTGGGTAGAAGTGGTTTAACTCGGCTACTTTGCAGTGTATTTTCAGCTTATTTCTCTCTTCTTTTAACTCAAGTACCAACACAACCCGCTAACAACTGGTGGAAAACAATAATAAGGTGTTTAAAAGACAAGGTGAGGCTGTCCCTTTTCTTTCTCCCCCTCTTGAGACAATAGGGATGATGAGGGTGGTGACGACTGGGAACAATTTAACTGTGATTGAGGGCTCCGTATCAAACAGGATCACTCATTGATCCTTTTTTGCCCCTTCCCTTGGGGCCAAAGAGGTGCCAGGGCAGGGCAGAAACATAGGCTCATAGAATCACAGGATTAAGCAGGGTGGAACAGACCTTTAAGATCAAGGCAAATCTTTACACCAGGACTGCCAAGTCCACCACTAAAGCGTGTCAAAATCAGAGAGGAAATGGCATCAGCATGCACAGCATCTCTCCCAGCTACCAGGGGAACAAATATCCTTCCCCATATGGGTACCAAGCGCCTGGGGTCAGTGTCACAGCATCCGCATCCCTCCTGCCCCTCATCTCTTTGATGTCCTTACGGGGAGAGGAAAGACCCCACCAAAAAAGCCTTTTCAAAGCATTTAGGCACCTACCACCCATTGCCATAAGCCTAGCACTATAACGCCTTGAATAGAACCAGGTTGGGGTTCAGAAGAGATTTAAGGGCACAGACATGAAGCTGTGGACAAAGCAATAACCAGAGAGGGTTTCACCTCTCCTTCACCATGTGCCTGGGGTTAAACAGGTTGGACACGGACCCCGGTGATGGGGACCAACAGAAAGACGTCTCAAACTGGTGTGACTGACTCTCACCCAAGCCCAGAAACACCCTCTCAGCTACACACAGCCCTTTAGATTTGTATTGCATTAACTAGACCCATCTCAGAGCAATGCAGCTGAATATGTTTGGAGACAGACTCTGAGGAGCAGCACAGATCCTATGCTGAAGGATTTGCATTGCCACAGTACAGAGCTGGCCCCATTATAGCACTTTCAGAGCACCCCGTAACTCCAGATACCCATATCCTTGCAACCCCCTGCCATTGCAATGTACCACTACTACCTCCCATTAACAGGCTGTGATTTCTGATCCAGGGAGGTGAAGAGAAGGGATTGCAAAATAACACTTAGAGAATCCTGGGAATGCGCAGCAGGATTTGCAAAGCATCTCTGTGAGCACTTGACTGTTCCACTACAGGGATAAAACCTGCCCCAGGGCATCCAAACTAAACCTGGCCAGGAGTGGCATAGACCTTATGTCCTCCAGAAGAGCATCAGAGGGAAGCAGAGTCCCAGAAGAACATCACATGCACTAGATCCATTCCACCCACCCTGACATCTGTATGAGGATGGTGCCAAGGTGTCATTGCATACATGAACTGCATGCAGTTCTGGTGTCCTTAACATCAGAAGGACATGGAGCTGTTGGAGCAAGCCCAGAGGAGGCCACGAGGGTGAGCAGGGGCTGGAGGACCTCCCTTATGGAGACAGGCTGAGAACATTGGGGCTGCTCAGCCTGGAGAAGGGAAGCTGCGTGGAGACCTCAGAGCAGCTTCCAGCGTCTGAAGGGGGCTACAAGGATGCTGGAGAGAGACCCTTCATCAGGGACTGGAGCGATAGGACAATGGGTGATGGGTTCAAACTGAAACAGGGCAAGTTCAGGTTGGATATAAGGCAGAAGTTCTTCCCTGTGAGGGTGCTGAGGCGCTGGCACAGGGTGCCCATGGAAGCTGCGGCTGCTCCATCCCTGGCGGTGTTCAAGGCCAGGTTGGACACAGGGGCTTGGAGCAAGCTGCTCCAGTGGAAGGTGTCCCTGCCCGTGGCAGGGGTTGGAACTGGATGAGCTTTAAGGCCCCTTCCATCCCAAACCATTCTCTGATTCCATGATTGCAGGGCTGCTGAATCAAACTGGGATGCAAATACTGATGGCACAGACACCTCCTTCCATCCCTCTCCTGGGTCATGCTCCTTTGCCTTCTCCCCAACCCTTAGCTACACCCCACAAAGCGTTTCCCCCAGCCGCTGGGGCTGAAAGCCTCCGCTCAAGATAAAGTTGTGTTGCAAAGTAATTGCAGCCGGCAGGCAGAGCCGCTGCTGCCACCAAGCACCGGGTGCTGCTGCTTTGAAACTTGCAAGAAGCAGCCGGAATACGTCGGGAATAAAAACAACAAAGAGGAAAATTGGGACAAGCCGCACTAATACAGCGGAGGTGGGAGCAGAAAGGAGAGAGGGGGTGGAATGATTTCCCTTATTCCCTCATGAGACAGAGAGACATACACGTACCTATATAATTATTTTCTTTAAGGTTTTTGGGTTTAACATCTTCCTGCTTCTTTCTTTGCCTTTAAAATCCTGACTGAGCTGAGGCATCATCCTGGCTCTCAAGGATGTACCTACCCTGGTTTAAACCACCTCTTCCAGAAAGCAGTAATAGAACCATAGAATGGTTTGGGTTGGAAAGGACCTTAACACCATCCAGTTCCAACCCCCTGCCGTGGGCAGGGCTGCCTCACACTAGACCACGTCACCCAAGGCCAAGCTATGGACAAAGCAACTCTTGCAGCCAACCCCCTGCACCTGCATTTAAGAGTGATGCAGATGAATCATCCAAATCCTCCCTCCCAACTTCCTTTTAATTCCTATTATCTTTTAACACCCCCTTAGGGTACATTTCTTTGACTTGGCATTTCTTCATGCCCATGGGTTTGCTTCCTGCCTTGTGTGGAGCTCCGGGATTGCAGGATCCCACAGGTGTCAATGCTCAAGGCGAGCTTGGAGGAGGCCTGGAGCAACCTGCTCTAGTGGAAGGTGGCCCTGTTTGTGGAACTGGATGAGCTTTAAGGTCCCTTCCAACTCTGTGAATATGAACACAAGGAAGGACACACCTGGAAATCACCCTCCTGCTCGACTTACGCATCACCTTGCAACGGTGATGCTCTTGGAGGCCAACACCTCTTCTTCTAATCCCTTTTTCCCTCTTCCCTAGAGGACCTCACTCCAGCAATAACTTGCTGAGATGTCTTGGGATGCCAAGTAACAAAATGCATTTCCGCAGCGGCTTCATAATTAATGTTTGCATCGTTTATCTTTCATGGAAAGATTATTCTGACTAACGAGGTTCTGGGCCACTAATTCATTACAGTGCCTTGTCACTTCCTGCTCCTTCTTATTACCCAGAAATAGACTCATTAGTCAGAGTGCAATGACAGGGAGAAATTGTGTTCGTTAATTTAATTCCTCTTCTCTCCCTTTCTGGAGCCGTGTTTGTCCGAAATCAGGGATTAAAAGGAGAGGGAGGAAACACGACCTGTTGCGGTGCTCGGCGCTTCCCCCACGCTTTCCATCTGGCTTCACGGAGCGAAAGCAGCGTGCATCGCTGAGCCCATCACTTCTCCGTAGTGACAGACACACACAGGGAGGGCTCATCTGCACGGGATTTTGGGCTTAAAGCTTATTCATGGCCTGGCTTGTGAGCCCCAGGCTCCCTGCAGTTGGATTTCCTGCATTGGCCACACACAAGGGAGGCAGGGAATCGGCTACCCCTGCCTCAGCTCGAGATGGAGCAAAGCAAACTTGCACCAGGTCCTGCCGAACCATTCCCCTTTTCACCAGTAACTATAGCGCACTTCCCTATTCAGATTTACCCCCTTGGTGTGATGGACTTATAGGTCTATATCTCACGTTTATCCATTCCCAGGTTTCTGCTATCGCTCCTTGTCTTGCTCACGGTGGCATTTCCAACTGGGCAGCCCCCAAAAAAGCCACAGAGAGCTGGCCCCAAGCAGCAAACACAGAAAGACATGGCCAAAGAGAGGGGAAATGGATCCCGAATAGGACAGGATAACAGTTCTCAGGCAGGGTTCATGGGAACCAATGGCATTGATAGCACCCCAGGCCCACCATGGCTGAGCTGAAGCCATCAACTAGCAAGAAACCCGCAGCCCCGCAGCTGCTCTGGTGCATGGGCAGGTATTAGAAGCAGGAGGTCCATTTATTTTCTCCTTGGCTCTTGATCAATGTCCTTTTCTTACCAAGTGCAGCCTCCACAGCACGATGTGGGCTGTTTTCTTACATTTATACAGCCCCTGGCTGAAAAGGAACCACTTTCAGCAATCACTTTGTGGATATAAAGTGGAGGTGCAGGGACAGGCAGAGGGAATTAGAGGAGGAGGAGGAGTAAAAGCTATTTTATACCCCCACACATGTGCTAAAACCTGAGCAACGAGTTTAACACCTGCAGTATCTGACACGTTTAATACAGCAAAGATGCTCAGAGGCATCTGCTGTCAGGACTGCTCCGCACGGAAAAGGTTAAAAGCCCTTCGATTTCCACAGGTTTGGCAGCATGTTCCCAGGTTTCCTACAGGTAATTATAATAATTGGGGGATGTAAACACTTGACAAGGGAGATCAAAACCGGAGGTGTGAAAGGGAGAGGTACAAGGAAGATCAAAGGGAGAACTATGAAAATCTATACAGCGCTGCTTCCCAGTTCCTGGGAAATGGAATAACGGGGCTGGTGAATGGCCTCACTGCTGCATTAGTCTTCCAGCCCATATACTCCCAGGACCCCATGAAGCTCACTTATCAAACTATACAGGAAAACCACCCAGCACTGACCCAAACCCATCCCTCACATTCCATGCCCCAGCACCACAGGACACAGGTTATATTCCCAACGCCAAACCACAGAAAGGGGCTGAATCAACTCATCCTTTTGGGAAGAAATTGCTCCATTTGTTGCTTTTCCAAGTGGGATCTAAGCAGAAACTCCAAAGTGGGATCACTTTGGCATTGTGGTCCCCCCCTATCAATGATGCTCTCTCGCTCTAATCAGCGCACGGCAAGAGGATCCATGTTTCCCTGCGGGATCGGCTATTAGCAGATGATGCTCCGTTTAAACAAAGCCTTGAGATTGTACAAATATTTGCCTCAAACACACTTTGTGTTTTGCTTCTCAGCTCAGCTCCCCTCAGCGGGGGGTTTGCTCCAACTTTCCCATCTATCTCCAGTCCCTGGGTACCACTGACACAGTGATGCTCGGGATGCTCATGGGAGCGCAGGAGTGAGACCTAAAGCATCACCCAATAAAGCAAACCTTGACCCTATACATCATCTCCCTCCTTGAAACAAGCCATCAAAGCAGAGGGAAACATATTCTTGGAGCAAAGTGAGTTTTAGGTCATTTACTTTCTATTTGCCCTTTTTATTCTGCAAATCCAGGAGTGGGACGAAAAGGAACACCAAAATGGTATCAAAATGGTAATCAAAACACTGACTTTTCCCAAACCTTTCTTTTCCTCCTGGCCCCTCCCTCCCCCACCAAAAAAGGTTCAATCTGAACATTGAAGACAAACTATCTTTTTGCAGGACCATGATTCAGGCCCCCACACACACACATACTGAGGTCTCCCCAAGTCCACCCCTGCTCCTCCTCCTAGCACCCCCACACTGGAGCAGCAAAACGTGCTTGGAGAAGGGGCTGACACTTCCTTTTGGGAAAGAACAGCACCTGAGAAGCGAGGACAGGGCTTCAAAATGTATTCCCCTTAATGAATTATTCCCCCAAATGCTAATGAAGAACAGAATCCTGGGGAGATGCACATCCATGCAGACCTGGGATAGGATAATACAGACAACGAATATATAGATCCAAACGCTCCCCAGTCCTTCTTTATTCTCCACCAGCCACTTTTCCCTGTCCTGTCTTCAATTTCAAGCCCAAAAAATGCAGTTTTCCCCATGTTTTCCCTGCCAGCAGCTCCGCTTGATGCAGACTCTGGAATAACCCAGGTTGCCTGGAGCACCAGCACAAGCAGGGAGGGATTGCGACGCGGTGGTCAACTCAGTGGATGGGGAGCACAAAGGGAGACGGAAAATAAAGCAAGAGCTGACAACAAGGGTTACAACATGCTGCTCCACACTTGCTTGGGCTCCACAGGGATGCCAGGAGAGAAAGGACATGCTGCTGTTTGCTTAGGTAGGGGTTTTGCTGTTGTTTACAGCTACTTTTTCCCCTTGCTGCACTTCCAGCTAAGCCCTGCAGCTGCATTCCTGCTTGGCAATCCCCTCTCCTGCTCACATCCACGTGGCCATAAAGATATCTCGCTGCAGAGCAAAACAGGGCAGGAAACAATAATTCTTTCCCATCCATTCCCGGATGGCTCCCAGTGCGTTTGCTGCTGGAGTTTGGGCTTGCTTTGCCAGGTGAGGTTTACAGGAGAAGTCAGCACGCTCACATATGATCAATGTGGAAATGCCCCTCACGAAATTACCTCATTCCTCCTGCAAAACAACAGCAAAACCATCCCGGATATTCACCAATGTGGGCACCACTTCATGCTGCAGCCCAGAAATGCAAGAACAAGGTTTGCCCCATTAGCCCTTCCATGGTAGGAGCTTTTAGGGATGGGAGAGATGCTCAGGAGAGCATCTAGTGTCATTGCAATATGTATTCCAGGAACAAAGATAGGATTTCCATGTGCTAAGTAGGTTAATTTCTAGATTTAGCACATCCTTGCCCCTATGCCAAAGCACCAAAAGCACTGCTACACACTGCATTGTTCATACAAGGGATGAACAAGCAGCAAGCAGAGAACCACCACATCCATACACTTGACTATGAGCACATCCATCCACCAAACCCATGGCACCACCCAGAGAAGGGGAGCCAGCCCCGTGCCCCAACTCCCATCCCCACACACGCGCTTCTCCTGCCCCCTCAGCTTCCCAAAAGGCCCCTCCTGAGGCTCTTCCACCAAACTGGATGCAAGGGAGGATGCTGGTGATGGCCACGGATCCCCTGAGGGCTGCAGTTCTTCCCTGGTCCCCAATCAGAGCCACCTACCTCTGCAGCTTTCTGCTCCCTCTCTCTGGAGCCACCGGCCGCTGTGCCCGTGTGGCTCCTTCACTGCATGTCTTATCCCCCTCCCCTATTCCTGCTTTAAAAAGCAAGAATAATCCAACTTTGCCTTAAGGATGAGCAGAATGAAATGTCACCTATTAGGGGGGAAAAATAAAGAGAAGAAAGAAGGAGAGTATTACACACTCATCCTTTGAAATCAGGTCAGCTTCAAGCTTTGAAATGGCAAGGATTGAAAGATATTTTCCACCCGCTTCCCTTCCTCTTTTCTCCCCTCACTCTTCCAAAGGACACCGGATGCTCAAAGTGTTTCCATGAGTCTGGTTTCCCCACTGTTCCGCCTTTGTGTGCTCCATGCCGAGGCAATAGCCACCTCCTCCGGCCACACGCGTGCACACGCAGGTGCACACGGCTGCTGCCATGCAAAGGAAAGAGCTGGGCAGCACAAAATAGCACATAAAGGAGGAGAAATGCAGTGGGGAGATGGCACGGAGGAGTTTACCTCAATGCACTGAAGCCAAGCGCTTCAGTGGCCTCACCTTTACTTCAGCACTTCCAATAGACCTTCCCACACTGTCCCCATTTAAGGGATGGGAAATCAAAGCGCAAGGGGAGCCCAGGAAGCATTCCCGCTACTCCTGCAGCTCAGGACTGGCTCACAAAGGGCTTTTTCCAGCTAATTCTTAAGTGATTTAAGCTAAAGGCTCCTACCGCATCTTCCACAATGCTATTTACTGCCTAACAGGCCTTAATGCTCCAGAAAGCTCAGTACCGAAAGAGGTAGTTATTATTAAAGAGGAGTTTTATCATTTCCATCTCTCCACCTGACCACCTTTACAAGCTACATATCGGAAGCCTCAGATGGGTAGAAATGCCGCGTAAAGTCTCACTAGTTCCATGTAGGAAAGGGAGGAAAATTGGCCTCATCCCTCCTCATCCATTTACAAAGCATCTGCAGCCGCACACTCTGCCTGCACGGGCATATTTAAGACCTGCTGAAGACATGGGGGTTATTTCTCCAGGCTGAGCATCGTGCTATCAATCCCCACAGATTGCTGATGGGGGGAACCAGCTGTAAGACCGCCTGTGCCCATCCATATGCCTCTCCAAGCCTGCTGCCTGCCTGCCCCGCTGGCAGCGGTGACAGTGACAGCAGCCGCACCAGATGGGGCATGCGGGATGCTCTGGAGGGAGGAGAGCACATCAAGCTGCAGCCTGTTTGCACATGCACCATCCCCACTACCTGCTGTGGGGTTGCTCTAGAGAATAGAAGGCTCCAGAGAGACCTTAGAGCAGCTTCCAGTGCCTAAAAGGGCTACAAGAAACCTGGACAAGGGATGTAGGGACAGGACAAAGGGAATGGCTTTAACCTGCCAGAGGGGAGACTGAGATGAGCTCTTAGGCACAACCTCTTCCCTGTGAGGGTGCTGAGGCGCTGGCACAGGGTGCCCAGAGAAGCTGTGGCTGCCCCATCCCTGGCAGTGCTCAAGGCCAGGTTGGACACAGGGGCTTGGAGCAAGCTGCTCCAGTGGAAGGTGTCCCTGCCCATGGCAGGGGTTGGAACTGGATGAGCTTTGAGGGCCCTTCAACCCAAACCGCACTATGAGTCTATGATAAAAGCCTCTCCCTTTCTTTCCTGCAAAGACCTGAGGTGTCTGCCTGCCCAGAGGATGCCCTCATTTCTCTGCAGCCCCAACATGGAGCAGGGCAAATGAAGCCCACCCTAATCAATTGCCTGCTGCTCTTTCTGACACCATTATGACACCAGGGCTGGTAGCATCCTGTCTGCTCCTCATCCCCTTCCACTCCAAGGGGGCTCTCTCCCTTTTAGCTTCAACAGCAGAAGTCACTGTGGTGAGTTTAACACTGCCTTGTGATGGTCCAGTGCAGCCGGACCAGGGTTGAATTCAGCTTCTTCCCATCGAGTTGGAACAATCCAGGCTAAAATATGAAGCCCTTTTGCACAAGCGGAGGCTGCAGCAGTGCCAGCCACAGCCCAGCCATCGCTAGATGGGGACAGAGTCCCACCAAAGCTGGGGAAAATGCCCAGCATCCTTAAAGCCGGGCTGCAGGGATGCTCTGGGGATGCGGAGAGGGACCACAGCCCCTTTGCATTGACCAACTCCACTCACGGCTGCAAAGCTTGAGCGAGAACATAGAAAAAGCCTTCTGGAAAGCCAGAGACAGCATCCAAACCTTCCCAGCAGATATATGTCCTCTCACCAGGTGCCTGCACTATCCCCACTCTGATTCTATCCTACTTCCCCAGCAAAGAGCTTTGCTTTATGATTGCTTTTCTAAGGCCTCCCTCTTAAACAATGATTCCTTTGAGAGGAGCTCTTGCTCTCCCTCCTCTCCGCTTTGCAGCAAGTTTCTCTGTGTATTGTGGGCTTGGGTTTATTTTGCAGCGAGCATATTTATTGATTTTTCACACTGGGCAAAGCAACACGTTCTGCACCTGTGGGGATCTTCATTTGCAGGACCCACGGGGCTCCCTGCCATCCCTTATGAAGCAGGAGAGAGGATTAGGGGACAGAAAGATGCACGATGGGTTTAAACTGTTGCTTCTGTCACCCAGCAGGACACAGGGCAAAGCAAGCACACAAAAAGCATTCCTTTTATTCATTTCTTATGGAAAAAAAAGAGATGTGGTTTTTCCAACTGACATAATTTTCCTGGTTAAAATCCTGTCCTTGCAGCTTATCCACAAGGAAATCACTGCAAGTCACCCCGGGATGCTCTAGTGGGGATGCTCTGATTGGCACAGGAGCAGAGCCAGGCTGCCAGTGACCTCCCTCCCTATGAACACCTGAGGTTCACATTGGGTATACCTATTTCTCCCAGTTCTCTGCTTAAAATGCTCCTTTCCAGCCACAGCAAATGGATCCTCCCAGAGCAAACCCACAGAAGGATGCTGCATCATTCCTTAGGGAGAATTATTACTGATCTTCAAGCAACAAGCCATTTTCCCAACATCTAAATAGGGTCTAGGGTCTCCTTCAAGCCCCACACTGCCCATCAGGAGAGGAGATGTTTTGGTCCTCAGCTTCTAGACTTGGCAATCCCCCACAGTGATGGAGGGGAAAGTCCCACTCTCATGGTCCCCTTGCTTCCCATCAAACTCCCCGCTCCCTCCAGGAGCCCCAGCTGCAGCTACAGCAGGATTTGGAAGACACCAGAGGACAATTCACTACCCCACTTTCCCTCTTCCCTCCTCCCAGCCCCTGCTATCACACGTACCAACCCTTGCCTTTGCTGCCTCTTGTATTTGCCTCTTCCAAGGCTGAAGCAGAAGGAGGGATGTGTGGGAGTGTTGCACCTGGGAACCTCAGCTCCCTTCCCTGCAGTTTCCTCAAGGCTACAGGTGGTAAATAAAAGGAAGATAGAAGATCCTTGGCCTGGCAGTGCTCAAGACCAGGTTGGATGGGGCTTGGAGCAAGCTGCTCTAGTGGAAGGTGTCCCTGCCTATGGCAGGGGGTTGGAACTGGATGAGCTTTAAGGCCCCTTCCAACACAATTCACTCTATGATTCCACAATATCAAAGCAAAAAGAGCTCAGGAAGGATTAGGGGTCCCTCCATGAAGGGGACATGGAAGGGCACATGCAAGGGAAGCAGAACAAGCCACAGCCCTGGGGAAATGTCTCATTTCCTCCCCCTCACCGATACTTTTAATAACCAATTAATATTTAGTCAACAAGCAGCTCTGCTAAATCCAAGGAGATGGATTTCACAGGAGGGCTATTTCATGTTAAATGAGCACTGACTCATCAGCAGCATTTACCAAGGATTATGGATTAGCTGCGTGCTCGGTATCCATCACCACAAATCCAGTGGGGAGGCAGCTGCTGGCGACGCTGTAATGGGAGAGCCCCTGGAGCTGCTTCCTCTGCCCCTCCAAGGGGCATGAGCTCATCCAGGCCCATAACAAGGATATTTCCCAAAGCAGGTGCCCCAGGCAATGATTTGAGACACTTGAAGCCCCCCTGGCAAGATCTAACACAGCACAGAGCCAGGTTGGAGCAAAGCTGATACACACCGGGAATGATGAAGGGGAGGAAAGCATCCTCAATCCCAATCCCCTGAAGAACAGGGCACACCGCATCACACCCTGCACAAAACCTTGCAGAGAGAGCCCTGCCTCACAGTGAGTCTTGCCAAGGCTCAGGTGATTACATGAAGTAGCAGAACACAAAGGTCCTACAACAGCATGGGGCTGCAGCAGACAGCAATGGAAGCGCTGCCGCTTCTCTGGATGACATAGGAAAACTCAGCCATCCCATGGAAAACACTTCTTTCCCATTAAAGCCAGCAACCACACAGCAGCTTCCCAACCTACTTGTACCCCATCCCTTCGCATCCCTCTCCAAAGCACAGTGGGTACCATGGGGCAAGACCCAGGGCAAGGCAGACTGTGCCCCGCACTGCAGCTTATTGGCGTTGCTTCTGCTGGAGGAGGTGATTAACTCCCTGACCTGCCGAGCTTTAACGCGACCTCTGAGAATAGATAGAATCTTGTTATCTTGTAATGAGTTTTATGGCTTATTTCAGTACATTTTGGCCATGTTTCTCCAGTGATTAGGGCAATTATCAGCCTGCGCGTTTCAGGATTATGAATTATGGAGCCTCTGAAAGGCTACAGACATTTAATATCTCCCAGCGTCCCTTTGCCTCACTTCCAGCATTTAACTTGCTCCCAGACTACGTTTGGAGCACGGGAACGATAGCACAGCAAAGGAATTATGTATCAAAGCTTGCGAGTGGGATACAGCCATTACAATTAATACCACACAACACTTAACACTGCCTGACCCGGGGGCACAGGGCACAGCCACATCCCTGCGTACCACTAGCACGGATGCAGGCAATGTCTAACTGGGACGGGGACCAGAGTATGGGTGTCATGACCATTGAAGGACTGAGTCCCAGCTCCCAGGCTTGGCCATAAAGTGGGATTTGGGGGAAGTGATTTCATCCCAAAGTGCTTGAAACACCGGTTGTGGACATCCAACTCATCTGACCTATGGCTATTTCGGAGCTCTCTGACTCACTTAGCTGGGAACACCCAGCTCTATTCATGACCCTCTCCCTGGGCTGCCCTGTCCCATCCAAAGCTTATTTAGAAACCTAAAGCCATTGAGCAGCTTAGGGCTGGACTGCTCACATGGGATTGGCAGCAGGGGAAGGGAGAGATTCCCACCGGATACAACTTGGCTTAGATCTGATCCAAGCTTCTGCCTAAGCAAAAGGCATGGACAAGCTGGAGCCAGTCATGTGGACAACAGCACAAGCACCTTGCCCTCCTAAGGTCCTTGACATGTTCCAAATCACCTCAAGAAAAGGCATCAGCATGACTTCATGGAGGGGTTGGATCTAGATCAGCCTTAAGGTCCCTTCCAATGCAAGCCATGTGAGGATTCTATGAAGGGGAAACTGAGGCACAACACATCGCTGTTGGGGCTGAACCTCCACTCCCAGCCTGGCACTTCACAACACACCCAAGGAGCCTGAGCTATGCAGGAGGGGAGGACAGAGCTACCAGGTGGGCTCATGGCAGGGCAAGGATAAGGAGCACATTTTGCTACTCAGCAGCCTCAGCATCACAGCCCTTGCATTGTCGGAGCACAAAACCAAAGGACAACCCTGCCCCAACACCGGCCCTGCACATGAACACGGAGAGTCCAGCACTAAATCTGCCCTCAGCATCCCCCCACGCTTCAGGGCTTTACTGCACAAACAGCCAAGAGGCACAAAGAACACTGAGAGCCCCAAAAGCTTGCCTAAACCTAACAACAGCTTGGTTGTGATGGGCGCAGCAGAGGCCAGACAGGGCCAAATCCCGCTGCTTTTATCCCTCCTTAGCGCAGGGTCCAGATGGAGCCTTTTGATGATCTTGATCCATGCCTGGGTTTATTTTTATGTTTTCCTCCCTGCAAATGATCACTACAACTTGATGGCTGCTTGGGAAAACACAGACGGCAGCAGAAACGCTGCGGTGCGAGGAGCTGCGCTGACTCAGCTTCCTCCTCTTCTCCCCCCTCCTCCTATTCCATGGATCTGAGCAGAAACCCCCTAAAATATTCATTTTGTGTAAGAAATAAAACTAAGCCCTTGGAAATGAGCTCCAAGAAATAAAGCCATCGCTTGAGTTAATTAAGAAGTGATTCTATCAAAAGGCTGTAATAAAAGCGGGACGCACCGAGCCGCTGCAACAGCGCAGGATGGGGAAGGAGCTGGGTATCATCCGGGGTGAGTGATGGGGAGCGAGCATCCCCTTTGCTCTGCTCCATCCCTCTACCTCCTGCCTCACTTAAACCCCTCTCCTGCAGCACTCTGGGTTAGGCGAAGCCTACAAAGCAAGAGATGCAAAATATATGCAAAGCCAGGCTTCCCCCAAGGGGTGCGAGTGCCTCTGCCCTCCACAAGATGACAGATAAAATCCCCTGTTACTGGAGGAAGGTAATTTGACATAACAGCTGTTCTGACATTCTCTCCCTATGGATATTGCCAGCAATAAGAATGCAAATCAGCGCTCTTTGCACTTCTCCTGGAGAGTAACTTTCACCTGAAGAGTCGAGAGCACTTCCAAAACGTGAACTCATTAAAGCATCTCTTCCTCCCGGCAAGGCCGAGCCTGCGGTGCCCCTTTGCCTCGGCAGCGTCCACCCTGGGAATGAAACCCACACTCTGGTGGGCAAAGCAGGGGGGAAACGAAGCAACTTGTCTTTATCTTGCCAGTAAAAACGTTTTCTAGCTCTTTGCCTTAGTTTCCACGTTGTAAAATCCAGGATCAAGCTGCCTGCTGTGGTGAAAGACCCGGAGATCCAAAGCAGAGAAGGGCTGCAGGCAGCGAGAGCTTGGGGTGCCCACAGTCAGATGCTTTCACTCGCCAAGCACCATTTCCCCAATTCAAAATGAAGACATCCATGTACACAGAATTCCTCCCATCCTATAAATTCCCCTCGTAGGTATAAGTCCTTATGTTGGGACCTCCAAGGGACAGCTCCATCCTTCCTCCCCATCGCCTGGGCAGAAGATGCTCCAAAACTCAAGTGGTTACTGCCCTGCTACTATGCGTTATCCTGGGTTATAGATACAGATGGGCATTTCAGTTAACAGCAGCCTCGGGTCGTTTCCCATTCATGCCACAACCATTCCTGGTTTTAACTCAGGCACCAACCGCCTCCCATGGAATTAGCACTTTCCTACACCCACCCCCACTGTGGGCTGATACCCCAAATTCTCACTGCAGCTTATCAAGGGGAAGAAGTGAAAAGATCCCCATGCCCAAGACCCTCTGCCCCACACGGGAATCTTTCAGCTTCCCTCATCCTTAGGGACCCAAAGCCATGTCCATGTTGGCCAGCGTATCACCAGCCACCCCCTCATATAGTATTCAGGGGGGGTTGCTCCCTCTTGTTGATGATATTTTACTTAGTATAATTAAACCATAATGAGAATAGGGACCGGAGCTTCCCTAGTGAGTAACCTAACCTCTGAACGAGGGAGCCACTTGGATTCCTAATTAATAAATACCTATTGGTATACAAAGCAGAGAGCTCCAAGCAGGAGAGCAACCCAGCATCTCCCATCCACCAACATCCTTCAACATGAGCTGTAGGCCCAAATTCCCCAGGCAAAAAGGAGGATTGATTCCCAAGAGGCTGCTCTAAGCCCTCAGCTACTGGATTAAAACAGAGTTATCACCACTCTATTTCTCCCATCAATCTAGGACCCCCCCTTCTTCCTTTTCCTCCTGCAGTTGAGCATTTTGATTAATTCAAATCACATCACTCCCAGACAAGTAACACAGCACATTTGCTATCCACTGAAAAACATTTGTTCAGGTGGACTGAGGCTCCTCTGCTTCCAAAACCAGGTCTGAGCAACTCCAGCATGTCGGAAAACAGCTTTATCCTTAAGCTCATGACCAAGGCTTAACACTGGCGAGCCTTGAGGAACCAGCTGGTGCATCCCCAGCAGCATCCCTCCATCCCTTCAAACAAATGTCATATAAAAGGCATGTATGACTGAGGAGCATGCAGCCCTCCCCATCCTGAAGATGTGTCGGTGTGGTCTCAAATACAGCATCTGATGGGTTGAAGAGGGATGCTGACAGCGCACAGGGCTGGGGTTTAGACCTCATGTTAGAAAACGTCCCTTTTTCCACCCTGCAAAGCAAACTATGGCCCTAGCTTAGCTTGAACAACTCAAACTCACACTGTTAGCAGCTACTTTACTCTTACTTTTTGTGGAGTTAGTAAACCAGCTCTTCTTTCCAGGACAGGCAAAGCCCAGGGTGCTCATTTCCCACCCTCAAGGCAACACCACCCAGACAAACCAGGAAAATTCCATCATTCCCCATCACACAGAGGAAACTGAGGCCCAGAGATGGGAATTTCCCAGCATCTGTTGCAGAACAAGAAAGAAAACTCAGATTTCCCCGAGTCCCTCATGAGCTCCCAGTTTCTGGCCCATCCTCACTTCCCAAACCAATGAAAACCCTGAAGATGGACACACTTAAACAGGCTTAACCCTCCATTAAATCAGCTCAGTCTCACTTGGTAATTTACTGTCACAAGCAAAATCAATTTAAGCAAAGGTTAAACTAGTTCTGTCTGTATTAGAGTTTGCACCATTTGAAATGAACGGATTTAAAACCAATTGCCTTGATTTTGTGCAACTTTCCTAATACAAGCAAAGCCGTCGCGAAGCTCAGGTGGAGTTTCGGTCCGCTGCTTGCTTTATTTCATTGCTGATGCTTTCCCCACTGATGTCAAATGCCAGATGTGGATGATATCATTAAGTAATGATAAAGGGCTACATAGTTAACCCAGCTTTAAATAGCTATTATCTCCTTTAAAAGTCATGTTGCTCTTTCAAAAGGAGGTGGCACTGCTCAAAGTTTTCTGGGTACCAAAGGAAAGTCCAATCTGCTATTCCTAAGTGACAAAAGGAGAGTCAATACACAATAAAAAGCTTTCTTTCTGTTCCCCATCATTGGGTACTGCCCTGCCTTCTCTTCTTTGGTGGTCGAGATCATGAGTGGGTCCAGGTTTGGCTTCAAAGCATCTCTAGCATGACGAGGACTTAATAATAACCCATCTCTTCAACTTCTGCAAAGCCCTCTCTGAAACGAGGCCATGAAAGCACCCTATTGACTGCCCCATCCCATCATGAGGGTGGAGATAGAAGTATAAATAGCTCAAGCACTGCAAAAGAAGAAAAAGAAAGTCCCTTCTCTTTGTCAAGCAAACCTGACCTCTCATCCCATGAAGAATAACCCCCAGCAGCCTGCCACAGGCTTGCAAAAAGCAGGGTACCATTTGATTTTCACCTCTGTGGTCTGCATAAAATGGTGAGGCAGGGCCTTTTGTGAGCAGCATCATCACCTCCAACCCCAAATTCTCAGAGCATGAGGAGCCCGGCCATGGAGGTGGCTGCATGGGGAACCAACAAGCCAAGGGGTTGCGTTACAATCCTAAGGATGTACACAGGACAGATAAGGATGGAGGAGTCACCTATTGGGATAGTAGAGGTCTGGTCAATGTAGATAGAGGGGCTAAAAGACTATATAGCGCCACGAGACCTGAGTTACCCATTGGTATCTCATGAGTATCGCAGGAACCACACTGTCAAAGGTTCCTCCTCTACACCATACCACACCATATGATGTTACTCTTTGGAGTAGACAATTCTTCCTGAGTTCTGCTAAACTCAGCCTCCATAATAACCTGGGGCAGAAGGTCTCATAGGGTGACTGTATCCCCGCTAAAACCTTATTATGGCTACAAAATTCCCCCTGTATGAGGCTTAGTTTTGTTAGTTTTCAATCCCACTCATCCCTGGGATCCTGAATTAGACGCCAGCCAGTAGGAGTTGCAGCTGACCTCTGCTCCATCATCAACCAGCCCATGAACACCGCAAAACACTCCAGAGAACTCAAATACTGGGCAAACAACACCCTGATCTCTCCATCACCTCCATGTGTAAATTCATTTACACATTGAGCAGACACCTCAGCGACGGCCAAGCACCCCTGTACTTGGTTGCAGACCGAGTGAAATCATTCTAGGCTATGAGTGGCCATGCCCTAAAACTGCAGCAGGGGTGATGCTCCTTTTGTGACATGGGTTAATGGTGGTCTTGGCAGAAATGGTTGGACTTGATGATCCTAAAGACCTTTTCCAACCTGATACATTCCACGATTCTATGATTTTATACTTGCACCTTACCCCCCTGGGCAATCACACAAGCAACCACCTCCTCTTAGCTCCTTCTCCAGCTCCCAGCCCCAGGTGTTATGACAAGAACTATTTGCAAGTTAGATAGTTTGCAGCTGATGATGCAGGGAGTGACATGCAGAGATTGGATTTGTATTTCCCAGCTCTACAGGCTGGAAAAGAAAAGGCTCAGAAAGGGGGGAGGATTTGTGCTTTAGGAGAAGGGGGGCTAAGGAGAGGACAAGGTTGGAAATTTCCTCTTGGCAGCCTTTTCTAGGAAGAGTTATTAGAATTTATTTGTAATTATACACAAGAATAAGCCGTCTGCACTATAGTTAACTTCCAATTCCCACCAATTTTCGACGCATTCAATCACAGATGCCTCAGTGATTAAGAATCTATGTTGCAAAACAATTCCCACTTTGCAACAATGCAATCAAACAGATCTACAACTCATAACCCATTATCCAAGAGTTTCTCAGCTCGTTGGTGAAGTGAAATAGGATTTACCAAGCATGCCCTTTTTTACCCAAGCTCGTTTGCAAACAGATCTGTGCTTCAAAACAACCTGGGGCGGTTTGTGGTGCTTTTCCTCCCTCTCTTCCCCCATAGATGCAGAAGTTCAAGGGGGGGATGCAGAGGCTTTGCTTTGGAGGGTGCCTAAGAAGCAGAGGTGCATCAGTGGGGGACCAGAAGGGGATTTTCCATCACCCATCAGGGTGAAGGTATGGGGAGGGGTTCAGGAAAGCTGCTTCACTTGCAGCTGGCTGCTTTCCCCCCACCTTTATGCATCTCAGCAAGCACAACGATGATCTGACCAATGATACACAACAGGTCATGACAGCCAGAAACACACTGTCCCCATCCCAGGCTCTGTGATGGACCCTGCATCCCCAACCTGCTGCAGCCCCCAGGGAGGAGAAGAACCCACCCCAGGCTTTACAGGGCTGGAGGATGAGGATGGCTAAAGGATGCCTCCTGCATCTGCAGCACCAAGAGTGAGCACAGCACGAGAGCAATGACTTTCAAACCAAGATGCTTCCTCTCCTGAGACCATTTCAAGTAGATAAATACAACTTGGAGCAGCACAGACCCTGTTACAATGCTTACCAAGCAAAGCAGCCAGTTATTCCTGCTCCTACAGATGCTAAAGTGCCTATCTCCTGTGCAGCACACAGAGCATGACTGTCCAGCCCTACTCGTAGGGACCATTCTGAAAGGCCACCAGGTCCTTCTAGGAAGGGACAGGTCACAGTTCACAGCAAAGATATTAGGATAGAAGAGACGATGGGAGATGAGGACTTTAAAGCCCGCTGAGCCTGGAGGATAGGCAATAAAGCACCAAGCAGCCTGCTGATGGAAATGGCTTTCCTGGGCAAAGTGGCATTTTGTCAGGACTAAACTCCTCCCTGGGAATGAGTTGATTTTGTGTAAAAGCCCTCAGAAATGAAGCAAGCCATAAAGGACCAGGCGTTTGAACGACATGCTTTGGAATGGCAGAGTGGAGGTGCCACAAACCACCTGCACACACCTCCGACTGGCTCCCTGTGCTCCAACAATGACACTCAAGACCCTGAAAACCGCATATTGCCCTGATTTGGGACACTGGGCATGGATGGGGCCCATGGAAGCAGATGGATATACCCATTATGTTGGAGACATTCCAATATCTGAAGGGGGCCTACAAGGATGCTGGAGAGGGGCTCTTCATCAGAGACTGTAGCGGTAGGAAAAAGGGTAATGATTTTAAACTGAAACAGGGGAAGTTCAGGTTGGATGTAAGGAAGAAGTTCTTCGCTATGACGGTGCTGAAGCGCTGGCAGAGGATGCCCAGAGAAGCTGTGGCTGCCCCATCCCTGGCAGTGCTCAAGGCCAGGTTGGACACAGGGCCTTGGAGCAAGCTGCTCCAGTGGAAGGTGTCCCTGCCCATGGCAGGGAGTTGGAACTGGATGATCTTAAGGTCCTTTCCAACCCAAACCATTCTATGATTAAGGAACAAGCCTGGAAGAAGACAGGCTCCCCATCACCAGGGATCACACGTGCACCCCCTGCACTGGCTTCTCTCTGCCTTTGATGCTGACAAATAACACTTTCAAGCTGGGGCAGACACCTGGGAGAGCTGCAGCACTTGTGCTACAAGATAATTAGAGATTATTCTAATCGAGATTTCATTGCCACATCAAACTGTGTCTTTTAGCATTAATTAATCTCCTCTCCCAGCCTCTGAGCACTGGCGGCTCCCGCACTGTAGGACAGCAGCTTGTCAAACACGCCAAAGACTTGCATCTCATTACCTTATCAGAGGGGGCGAGTGGGGACCTGGGGAGCAGCAGAGACGTTCCCCAACACATCCAGGGACGTGAGGACTCCGGCAAAGCCGCTCCTGGTTTGCAAACTTGTCGAACAAGGCACACGAGGGATCTTCCTCCCCTCTTCCCCTTCCTCTCACCCCCTCCCTGACACAAGCAGGCGTGGAAGAGATGCTGCTCCACTATACGACCTTGAATGAATCATCTGAATTACAACTGGTGACATCCGTGCAGGGAGGGAAGTGCTCATGTCTTGCTTGCCCAAGTGATTTAGGCTCTAAAGAGCAGATGTAACAATGCTGCTATCTCAGTTATGGTGCAAAAATTCACCTCTCTGGAGAAGGGAGATGAAGATGCTGCGAGGGCTGGAGCAGCTCTGCTCTGGAGCCAGGCTGAGAGAGCTGGGCTGGGGCAGCCTGGAGAAGAGAAGGCTCCTGAAGGGGAGACCTTAGAGCAGCTCCAGTGCCTACAGGGGAAACCTGGAGAGGGGCTTTGGATAAGGGCCTGTAGGGACAGGACAAGGAGGAATGGCTTTAATTAGAGAGGAGGTGAGATGAACTGTAAGGTCATTTTCAACTCAAACCGGACTGGGATTCTACAATTTAGCATCTCATTTCCAGCCTGATGCATGACACTGTCCTCCTTTGGAGGTTTGGCGCTAAACCCTGTTGTCTACATAAGGTTCACAGCATCTCCTGGATGATAAGGCAAACCCAGCCTTGAAGACTCAGCTAAGGGGGGGAAAACTAGACCCAGCTTAAGGAGAGCTATTTCAAAAGCTCTCAAAGGAGCCAAACCAAACCAAAGACCTGCAAAGGGAGAAACCTCAGCACAGGAGCCTGGTGCCATGAGCCAGGCCCACGCTGCATCACTTTAAACAGTGGCACCCTCAGCACTTGGCAAGGGCTGTGTATATATTAGCGATCTGCATGAGGTGCTTTATGCTCTAGTCATTGATTCTCCACTGCTTTCATACCTCATCTGAAAATACATATCCTCTCCCTTGTCTCCACCTCCCCACTCCCCTTTGTGATGGAAGGTCTGAATTTATTCCTCCTGCCATATCTTTGTGCTGCTCTTTCCTGGCGATTTACACCATCTATTACCCACCGTCTTGTGTCATTGAACTCCAGAAAGTGCCCTGAGATCCAGTTTGCTTGAAGGATGCTGGAGCCATTCATCCTGGTTTCTGCAGGATGCCCCTGGCATCACCTCTCCTTAGCTCCTGCTCTTCTACATCCATCCTTACACTGATACCCACTACCTGGACCTCTTTTAACATCTAATAGATACAAGCACGTACGGTTTCCTTCCCTCTCTTAATAAGTATAAATGCTCCATCCCTGGCAGTGTTCAAGGACAGGTTGGATGGGACTTGGAGCGACCTGCTCTAGTATGTGGTGTCCCTGTCCATGGCACGGGGTTGGAACTGGGTGATCTTAAGGCCCTTTCTTCCCAACCTATTCTATGATTCTATCAATGAGGCAGAAGCTCATGGATACAAATGGTACCAGCTTCAGGAGAACAAGTGGACAGGAGGATCATGGCAAGCAGAAACCAGTCAGGGGAGAGAATTCCACTCCCTTTCATCCTGGAATGTGGGACAATGAGAAGATGAGCAACGCATCAACTACAGCAGATCCTTTCCTCTGAGCTGCTAAGTGCCACGCTGCCTGGAAATTGCTCACCAGAGGGAGAGCTTTGACGGCAAAAAGAAAGAGGAGAAGGGGGGGAAAGGAGGAAATATCTACTGAAATGAAAAGATGCCATTTATTTATTTATCAGACTATTTCTATGTGGGGAGAGGACGGGCGGGATTATTCATTGCATTCTCCATAGCAGGCTCTGCAGGGAGACGCTGCCACCACGCTCACATCTCTGCGCCGCCTGACACGTCGTTAGGGTCTATTTAATTGTGCTCCTGCTTGAGAGATGAGAGAGCCGCTGTCTGAAAGAGCCGCGAGTTCAACCTGCTTCAGCAGAGCCTGTGCACTCGGTGAGTTCAGTTGTAAGGAGCCACGCAAGTGAACAGCTACACTGCAAAAGGCAAACCAGATCCCGTACCAAACCCACGCCACCACTAATTCCCAGTGTTTTAAACCCACGCCTGTTTTCATCCTCACTGCCGCCACAGCAATCTGTAACCATCCTGTAGCATTCTCCATATGCATCTCACCAGGGGGGAGATTTCCTTGCTCTTCTTTTGCTGATGGGGAAACTGAGGCACGGGGAAACTGGCCAAGTTTGGAGCAACCTCGTCTAGTGGAAGGTGTCCCTGCCCATGGCAGGGGCTTGGAACTGGATGAGCTTTAAGGTCCCTTCCAACCCAAACCAGTCTGGGATTCTGTGATTTCCTCATCCAAGCAGCATCACTTCAGCTCCTGCCTCTCAGGGCATCACCTCCTCTCCCAGCCTGCCCTGGAGATGCTGCATTTCACTAACTCCTCATTCCTGCTGGTGATTTTCACAGCATTCCCAGCACAGCACTGATGAAGCAGCAAGGCTGGGGGGGAGAGGTGAGATCTTTCATTAGAGCAGCTGAAAAAAGCAGCTTTTATGCCGAAAACCTGGATCTGATTGAGCTCTTCATGAAGGGATGCTGCATCCATCCGCCTTCTCCAGCTGCCTAATAAAGGCTCCCTCCTTCAGCACGAATCCCTGCTAACTAACTGCTTAAAACAGGGGGAGCAGCAAACAGCAGCCAGCCCTGACCTCCTGCATTCAACACACCAACAACCCTCGCAAATCCCTTGGGATCTGCAAGTTTTCCTCTGATTTCCCAGCAGCGCACAGAAACCGCGCAAGCCAGAAACTATTCCAAGCCCATGAATAAGGAGCGACCTGAAATTACCACTTGGATTCAAATAAGATGCTCTCGAGTCACTTTTTGGCAATTGGTTTTCTCATGTCCCAGGGGAAAAGGAGTCATCTCTGGAGAAATAGCTTTATTTCCATTACTGAAGGCAAATAATGGCCTGGATGCAGCTCAGCATCTCTCAGAATGAGGAGGGAGAAGGGAAGGTAGCTGAAAAGGGTTGGGTTTGTGGTTGGCTTGTGGGTTTTGCCTAGCAATGATGTAAAGGCCAAAGCACTAACGAGTGCACAAGGGCAAGAGGCAACAAATGCCTGGGTGAGAGATCCAGAATTACAGTGTTAATGGATGAGCGTTGACTCCCTGGCTCTCCCCAGGGAGCCCTGTTTGGTTTCCTTAGCTGGGGAGCACAAGCATTTGGCACAAGCAATTAATGCTGAGTTCATTAAAGGGGGGGGGGAAGTGCTTTTTCTTTTCTTCCGGATTCAGCACAGGGGAATGGGAAGTGGGGAGTAAATCAGTGGGAAGAAGGTGGCAGCCCTGAGGATGCAGAGGACAGAAGCAATTCAGCACATCCGTGTCCAATGCAACGGTGACATCAGGAGGCTGCCCATTTTGGGATCCAAGCTTCCCAAATCACTGCCCCCAGCATCCTCACACTCCAAGCAACGAATTCATGCCCTCCAACTATTACAACAGAGAGAAAGAAGGAGCAAGCAGGGATGGATCGCCCTTCCTAGGGATGCTCGGAGGCACCTGAACCAGCAGCTCACTGCAGATAAAGCCCTTGCTCAGCAAGAACAGTTTGTTTGGGGTTTTTGTTGAGGAAGCACAAGCAGAGGTGGAAGGTTAAGTCCACTTAGCTGCTCTTTGCAGGCTCTCCAGCCCGTTTGGCAGATGAGCTCCTGCACAAGAGGCAGCTCTGAGAAATGACTGCAGCTGCTGCCAGCAGCATCCCGGTGCTCTGTCCTCTTCCCGAGCTAAACACGAGGCTGCTCATCTGCAGAAACACAGCTTCCCCTTCCCATCCACACCACAGCCAATGCTCCTCACAGCATGCCCCTGCCTAGCCCAGCACCCAGCACTGATGCTCCCGTGAGATGCAGCTCCATTTGCTACCCAGCACAGCTCTACTGCGAGGGGGGGGGAAAGAAGGGATTGTGCCTAAAAAAGGGTTGGTTTATGGTTTTCTTCTCAAAATCAAGCCCTGCCTCTCTTTTCCTTTGACTTCTTCCCCCTTCATCTCCCCTCCTCAGGCCTCTCTGCTAAGCACAGCTCCCCAAGCAGGGGGCTGCATTCTTATATCCCATCACCTGGGGCTAAGAGCTGTAAAGATGCTTCTCAGTCACAGCTGTACCTTGCTACATCAGCTCAAGCCATCAGACCATTACTATACTATTACCAGCTTCCCAGGTACCAGACACTGATAGATCTCACCAGGTCCTCAGAGATGGCTCAAAGATGCCATCAGCCAAGTTCAATGCTAAATACACTCCTCACTTTGCCCTGAACACAAACCAGCTCCCCAGGGAAAGCAGGTAGAGGAGGAAGGGTCTGGCAAAGCATCCACAACCCCATGGCAAATGGGAAAAGCCAGCAAGGAAAAGGACAAGTGGCATTAACAGAGCCAAACACGCTGTGGATGCAGCTCAGGAGCCTCAGCACAAGCATCAGCTCTGCTGCGAGAATAAGGACCAGTGCCTGAGCTGGAGACTGCACTGGGCAGAGATGCACCAACACTCATTTCATGCACAAAGCCCACGAACAAAGTCCTTGCACAAGCTCTCCTCAACACAAAACTCCCCAGGAGCTCAGGTTGGGCTAAACTGGTATCCCCAGGCAAGCTCCAAGTCATAGATTGAGTTGCATGCAGGAAAGCCCTGCTGACAAATTGCAGCAGCACCGTGACACCAATTAGCTGCTCCGTGAGGTTAAGACAATGCAAAGCCCATCCCTGCCAGACAGAAGATGCCAAGGGAACGTGTACTGAAAGGTTTGGCCTCCTTAGCATCTCTCCGAAGTAATTCCACTTGTAACTCATACAGCTTCCTCAGCCGACTGCGCCGTGCTTGCCAGCTCCTGGATGAGACAGACATTTGTATGAGATATACAAAGCCATTTAGCTGTTCAAAAGCTATCAGCACTTACATGCAAGGTTGAAGCAGGACAGATTCTGCCTGTTTTCAGGGCATCAAAAGGGATTATCCAGGAAATGATAACAGATTTTAATTTAGATCCTCCAAGATGGGCACTGGGAATGGGGAGGGAGAGCTGGAGGAAGAGGCGAGCTCAGCTCCACGTTGTGAAAGGGGGGAGGAAAGGGAAATAAATAAGGAAAGAGAGAGAGCTGACTGCAAAAGTTGTGTCCAGCAATTCGCCATGCTGACCACGGAGCCTCGCGCACACCGCTGCCACGCTCTCATCCCTCTGCCTTCCCGCACTCCTCATCCCCCCATCCTTCACGATTCCAGGGTGACTTACAGACCCCCCCCCCCATCACTGGATATTGCCCTTTTTCCCATCAAAGCCTCTTTTCCTGCTCAGAGATATTTTCTTTGTAGGCAGGGCAGGACGAGGCTGCCCATCCGGCTGTGACTGCCGGGTATCAGGCAGTCTATCGACAGCTTCTGGGTACATTAAGCTCTCCTTTGCAATGAGATCTCTATATTCCGGTCCTCCCAACCTGATTTGCCATGCAGATTTAAAGAGCTCTACACAATGAACACTGCTACCTTGCAGACATGCTGCTGCTCGGGTTTAGGTGCTTTCAGGTACCTAATTGGAGAGGCCGGGTCTGAGGTTTTCCATGTAATGGAAGGAATTCATGGAGGTACCCCCAAGAGATGACTGACAGCAGCGTTTCATGAGCTGCTTTTTGGCCCTGCTCAATTTTGGACACTCCCTTAAAATCATTAAAACCCACAAAAAAAAAGGGGCTTTTAAAATGGTTTTAATTGAAGATATGTGGCAAATCCAGCTCGGGGAATAGTCTAAGTCAATCCCAACCCTTGTTTTCTCTCTCGAAGCAGCTCTTTGCCTCATGTCCTCTCCTGCCACATGGCTTCTTTACAGGTTCTGCCTTTCTATTTCCGACAGTCCCAGATGGAATCTATGAATAAAACTGAAGAGGAGCTGGAGATTGGCTCCGAGTCATTAACGCAGCAAATATAGACTCAGCTCAAGATCTAAGGCATGATGGGGGGGAAGCAAAGCTTCCACCTGTCTTCTGATGGATCCAGGCTAACGTGAAATAACACATCCCTGCTGACATTAACAGAGAAGGGGTCTACTTCTTCCCTTTTAATCCCCAGATAAATTCAGTGTACACAGGCAGTATATAAAATGCATCCCCTAGGGATTAAGGGGCATCTGGCTATGTGTGACACAACATTCCTGCCCAAACTGCCCACCACAGGAGCTCCCCATGGACAAAATCTTCCCGAACCCATCTGTTGGATGACCCGTACCTTTCACCCGTGGAAAAGTGTTTTGTCTATGGAGCACTATGGGAACGGGATCCCGTGGATGCAAAACATTCACATGCAAGTTTGACCCATCACAGCCACCCATCCCCAAAACACTCATCCTCAGCACGCAGCAGGGACGCAGAACAAGACCAAGGGGATAATTCAGGCTATTTTCAATCCTGATCCTTTAGGCATTTAGACCAAAATCCTGGCATTTGGTCAAGAAAACTTGGCACGGCTCCCCTCCCAGCTTTGCACAACCGGGCTGCCTGGAAGGCTCAGGAGAAGGATCAAGCCCAGGAAATGCACCCAGCGTCCCCTAAACCCCCTCAAATCCCCCAGCTTCTCAAGCCAGCATTCAGGACATGGACTCCCTGTTTATAACGCTATTGCAAAGCACCCAAAACCCAAGAGGGATGAGCCTCCAGTGACAACCTGAATGCCACCAGTTCCATTGGCACCACCTGGAAGCCCCATCTGCTTCCAAGCCTTTGAGGTTGACCTGATGTCCAGCGCCATAAAACCCCTCAAAAGCCCCCAAAACCATGCCCATCACCCATGAGGTCCACAGAGAAAACGCTGTTGTCTCCCTAAGCAGCTCAAACCCACCACCCGTCCTCAGTTCCCTTTCTTGGCAATTAAAGCCATAAATAAAGGTGAAGGAATCTCATTTCAGCTTGAACGGAAAAGGCATGAAAACAGAGCATGAGCGGCACCGCTGAGAGCCAGGGGGCCATAATTAAACCTTCCCCCCTTTGTATTTTATTGCTGCTTTTCTGTAGGCCTGCCTAAAATGCCTGTAAAAACCTTCCCAGCACAAAGGCAGGAGAAAGACCCCCCCCCTTCCCCTCCCACCGCCGCCTCTAAATGGAATGAAATGGATTTTTCAAATGTCATGCTAGTAGCCACTTAATAATACATTTTCCTATAGACAGGACAATAATATATATTTTAATCACTTTTCTACAGGCAAATAAACGCCAATGGAAGCCTGGCCTTCACCGGCGCTTGGAAATTATGAATTTTTCAATAACCTTTTCTATTATTCATCCCGTGTTATTCCGTAACATTTCTATGTGAGGAATGTGCTTGCCAGACACTTTATGAAGCTCTTCTTTTATTTATTAAACAGCAAGGTGTCTCCCTGAAAGCCTCCTCCCTCCTCTGGAAAGATGCTGCTGGAGCCTGAGCAAGGCTTAAGACATATAATCACACCTTGGCTTATTAATTTCCCTCTATATAAGAGCAGCCATGTGAGCAGCCCCCCGGGTGCTGCTGGCTCAGCCTCAGGTGGTTTTCGGGGCAGATACAGGGAGCAAAGTTCAAAGCTCAAGGGAGATGTCCCATAAGAGTATCGTTCGCTGGTGGGCCATAAATAAGGGAGGGATCAAGGAAGTTGTGGCTGCCCCATCCCTGGCAGTGTTCAAGGCCAGGTTGGATGGGGTTTGCAGCAGCCTGCTCTAGTGGAAGGTGTCCCTGCCCATGGAATTGGATGAGCTTTAAAGTCCCTTCCAACACAAACCATTCTATGAGTCTATGACCCAGCAGCAGTGCAAGCCAGCACCCTTGGCCGTTGCAGGGCCGAGCCAAATTGGAGCCAAAAGCTGTATCCATGGTCTCATGCTTGGGAGAAGTGGCTCCCATGGGTGCCCTCCATGAGGGTCTACACTGCTGGTGCCCCAAAATGCCTGCTGCACACCAAACCCTGCTCTCCCCCATAGTTTTCACTGTGACCTGTGGCAGAGAAGACCCCATAAAGGAAAATAAAGCCCTTGGTAGTACCAAAGCCTCCACATCTGCCCTCCCTCATCGTGTGTTCGATGCCGTGTACAGCACAGGAGGGGATCAAAAAGGGAAGCTGTGCTTCCCGACATCTAATACCAGCTTAATTATGCGATGATATCTGTGACTTTCGTCCCTCCACAATGCACAAACCTCAGCAGCTGAAAGCAAAGAGCTCCTCTGATGCAACCCAATTAGGAATTGAGATCCGACAGCCAAGAGAGCTGACTGGTTTGTGTGTACCTTAAAAATGAAAAGCAAAGGAGATGACGAGGAAGAAGACCTGGAATTAATCTAGATGCTGGGCTTATGTGTACCCACAAGGTGATGGTTAAAGAGATTTGTGATTTAGAGGGAATGACCTCTTGGGAGAAGAGTGGTGGTAGCAGCAAGTGGGACCTTATTATTCTGCAAATGACATCTCCATTGCAAGGCAGAGCCTCTTGCGCTAAAATGCGATGAATAAATGATATGTGGAGGAGCTGCTTTATGCAGATTCCTAGCGGAGGTACGAAGGGGTGGGTGAGGGAACAGAGAGAGAAAATGAAGACATAGATTTCTCAGGATGTTCCCACTCCTCTGCCCAAGTTCAGTCCGTTTGGGAATTAAAAGCTAAATAAGTAAAAGAAAACGATAGAAAAACGCTGCCTGAAGCTCGAGAAAGAGGGAAAGGTGCTTCAAAATAGGATGATGGCTCTAAAAGGAGCTTAAGGCAGTGACGCCATCCCTATGTCTGGTGCTGGTTCAGCATCTAGGGCCATTACCCCCACCAAACCCCTACTCCTTCATCTGCACTCGGTATCTTCAATTTGATGTTCTCTCCTGCCCACCACAAGGACACAAGGAAGGACATCACCCCAGCCCATGGCCGGGAGCCTATTTCATACCTGTTCAAACAGTGATAAACTCTAAGTCCTGCTGCTTCAGGTAACATTTGACAAAGTGTTTCCCTGATAACTGCTTGTAATCAGCATGGAATAGAGCCCCACTGAAGCCAGCACAAGAAAATCATATAAATAATAAAGGCAACCATGAGAAAAGGACAGGGACAGGGACAGTAATGGATTTTCAGGGGCGGGAAATGCTTTTGCACAACTTTTTGTTGTCACAACAGGGGGCTGGAATTGGAGGAATTGATTGCAAGGCAAGGAAGCGGCTCGATGCACTGAGGAGAGCACGTCCCTGCTCCCATCATTCTCCTGCTCTTGTTACTGCTACCTGGTAACAGGGAGAATCCACGAGGCAGAACCGGGGTCCTACCACACACAAAAAAAGCCCAAATAAAAGAAGCAATATCTCCAAGAAACTCATTTCTTTCTATACATTGCAGTGGAGGAGGAGGTTCACAAAGAAACCCCAAGTAGGTGCCATCACCCGGTTGCCTATTGGAATGAAGTGGCTGAGGGCACAGAATAGCACTGATTCCCCCATGCCCTCAGAAGGCAAAATGCATATTTCATGCCCAGGGATGGTTATTTTTCAGCTTACAAATCTACCCTGAGCACAAAGGGGGCATAGGGAGTGAAGAACAGGAGAAGGGAGCATGAGGAGGGTTGGGGCAGGACAGGAGCGCTGTAAACAGGGGAAGTGCAATCCCTGAGGTCAAAGAGCTGCTCCAGGATAGCCAGGAACCTTGGATCCTCCCAGCATCCATGCTCAGCAGGGCTGGGAGGAGGGAGTGATTGCTTAGGGGGGAAATTCCTGGCAGATAAAAGAACGGATGGCTCAGAGACAGGAGCAGGAATGCTCCTCAGATAGTGGGGTCACCATCCTTGCACACTCTTCTATAGCAGCATCCCCATGGAAGACTAAGCGGAATGTTAATCCCATAGGTGTTTCTGGACACCAAGCAAGAAGATGCTCCTGAGAGTACATGTTCAACTACAACCATCTCTGCAGCTCTGCTGAAAACACAGCATTGAGGGCCACCCAAAACCAAGGTCTCCCAAATCCCAGGCCATTGCTTCCAGCTTTGTCCTCACCACGCATTGAACCTGTTCAACCTCAGCTAATGGAAAATGAAAGTGTGTTGGTGAACCTCAGGACAACTGGGGGTCCCCAACAAAATGAAATGAAGGTACCAGGGCTGTGATGGCCGACACCTTCAGAAGGTCTTGGTGATCTACCTCCATGTGTGTGACAAAAGAAACTGCTAAGTATTCCAACGTGCTCAAGAAGTTGGCTGTTGAGTTCCTTGGAAATGCAGGAATTTGTCCAATTCCTTTGCTTTGGAACATACAGACTAAACCAAGCACTTGGAAAAGCGCTCCCAAGTATCTCAGAAGCTTCGCCCCTAAAAGAGTCACCAGCAGCTCCAACTTTTTAATGGTACCCAAAGTATTTGCAGCCTGGTTTCCTGAGGAAATGAGGCTTACACAGCGGCAGCGCCTGCCTGGCTGCTTCCTTCCCCCATCCCTAGTGATTTCTAAACCTTATAACCCATTTCAATAAAATCTGATAGAAAGACACATTTATCTCTGAGATACAAGTTTGGGGAAAAATAGGAAGCTACTCAGATGAAAGATACTATTAATGCTCCTACCGAGGGAAAGGCAGGAGGTTGAATTCAACCTTTCTTAGCCATCCAAAGATCCAGCTTCACTTTGCACTCGAGACACAGGCACACGGGGCGGCAGGGATAATTATTTCTGCGGCTCACAGAAGTAGCTGTGTGGGGTTTTTCGCTACATCCATATGTGAAATCAACACCAGAATATTTGCCTGGATAAACTAATCGAAATTGCTTGTTGGATGAGTTCACCGGCTATAAAACCCCGCAGTTACAAGGTATAATTACAGGAGCTTTTATTTCCCTCAACAAAAAAAAAAGTCTTCATTAAAACAGAGTTAAGGTTGTAAACAGATCATTAATTTATAACAACATTATCAGATGGGTTACAGTTATTCAAAGAGACATCGAAAGAGGCAGGAAAGCGAGGAGTGAAGGTTAAAACAAGCTGGAATTTGGGAAGCTCAGTTTTATCAGGATCAAACCCACAGCCTGAGCAGCAGCAGGGCTAATGGAGGAAGGACACCCAGGGAGAGCTGCATTACGGATGGGGTGGTAGGAGGCACAACACAGCACGGAGATGCTTCAGTGATGGGCATGGGAGATCGACCCCACTGAATAGCGCAAGCAGCCCAGGGGGCTGGTGCTCGCCCTGCATGACACCTCCTGAGCCCTTTTTAGGCTGCATCTCATCTCATATCAAGGCACTGATTATACCGCAAGACATTCAACCCACTGGGGTGCGCCCAGATAAACCAGTCCCACCTGAAACCCTCTGGTGACCACACATGGAGTCATGGAATGGTTTGGGTTGGAAAGGACCTGAAGATCATCCAGTTCCAACCCCCTGCCATGGGCAGGGACACCTTCCACTAGAGCAGCTTGCTCCAAGCCCCTGTGTCCAATCCAGCCTTGAACACTGCCAGGGATGGGGCAGCCACAGCTTTCCCGGGCACCCTGTGCCAGCACCTCAGCACCCTCACAGGGAAGAGCTTCTTATATCTAACCTGAATTTCCCCTGCTTCATGATCCATTCCCCCTTGTCCTATGGCTATGGTCCCTGACAAAGAACCCGAAGACTCATCATGCCCAAGAGCAGTGGCAGCCACAGGGACTACACTAGGTGAGGCACAGCAAAGCCACTGGTCTCTCTTGAAGGAAATCTCATTTTCATTGCCTATAGGGAGCAAAGACCGACACCACCACCGAATCACAGCATATAAGGACCTCAATGAGTTTTCAGGCCATGAATTAAGGACCTTTTGCTGCTCCATTCAAGCAAAGGTTTCTCCTTGAGGGGCAGAAAAGAAGAGAGAGCAGAAAATGAGGGAAAGCACACACAGAGAGGTGGGAAATAACAGGAATTCAGAGCAAACAAGGTTTCTTTAGCTGTATGCTTTCCCTCCAAACCTTTAATCCTTTGTATTCCTTTTATCCCTTAATTTTGCCATAAGGACCAAGTTATCTCCCGGTAGGTCCTGGAGGAGCCAGCAGGGACCTTAAGAGCATCCCACAGATCCCCGACCCCAGCCCAATCTGGGATTTGGTGGTGTGCCATAAAGCAAGGCACAGGTACAACCAATTCCCACAGCCCGGGGCCTCCTGTTTCCCTTGGAACTTGTTTCAGGTCTGCTTTCAGTGCATGGAGTGGAAAGAACGAGAGAGAAATCCAACCCTGGAAAACCCTGGAAAGCCTGCCCAGCTCTCCCTTGACAGCGCATTGTTAAAAGGGATGTTATTCCGAAGGGACATTGTGAATCTATCCAGTCAATGCTGCAGAACTTTAGTGGCAAAACAACTCAATAGCCTCAATTGACTGCATGAAATGCTATCATCTTTACCACTACAAAGAAAGAAGGCAGGAGTAAAAGAAATAAATAAGAGGCTACATTGCATTTGTCTTTCGTTAGCTCCCTGTGCAAGAGCATTTCAATCCTTGTCCTTAGCACAATGTGAACTAACTCCTAAGTGGCTAAAAAAAGGCCCCCAAAAAAAGCCAAACACATCCAAAATACATTCCCCACACTCCAGAGCTATTCTCATGACTACCCCAAAAAGAACAGCATATAAAAAGAGCATCATCCCCAGCCAGCTGCCTTGATTACCACCTTCCCTCTGATGAAGATGATGCGGGCTATGATTGAAGATGCTCTGAAAAGACACACAAGGAACAGATGAGAACTTTTTGTCTCCTTTTCCCAGCTAGGTCACTAGGTATTCCTCCTCGGCAGCTGATTTCTTATTCCAACTCTGTCTGGACCCTGCTCTTCTTCATCAGCAGAAGAGCTCCGAGACTGCCCGCGCCTCAATTGTTCCTCTCCTGCTGATTGGGCTTTGTGGCTCTCGGGGAGCTTCTGCTTGATGGCAGGAGTCTGGCTGCACCCTCCATCAACTGGCGCTTAAGGGGGCTCAGAGGGATCATGGAGGGTTCAGAGCATCACAACGTTCTATTTTCTTGAAGTCAAACCCCTGCCTAACTTCCTTTCCCTCCCTTTTCGCTGCTGCACATGAGCAAATTCAGCTGTTTTGGCCACAGCAGCTAGGAAACACACCAAACCCCATGACCTGTCCTCAATACATCCCCATAAAGGAGGGAAAAGATGCTCTTACTTCGAATAGCACAAGTGAGCAGCCGGGTGCTGCAGTGTGACTTTGGGCAACTCACTGCACTGCTCCAATTCCCCTTTCATTTCCCCTTTCCTTTTGCCCTTCTCTGCCATCTGACACACAGGCTGTTTCTTTGTCCCTCATCCAACCTCCAGCTCCCTGCTAATGAGCGATGCCATTGAAACCTGGACACGCAGGGCTGAACATCTGTGCTTCCGCTAAAACATCTGGATCGAGCGAGCTGCAGGCACGGGAACAGCACAAGCAGGGGGGCTTTGCCTCAGTCCTCCAGCATTCCCTGCCCTTCCAAGCCCTCTTCCCGCCCTGACACCATCCCCCCAGCCCCAAAGTCCATCTCCATCCCATGGGAAGCCCATGTCGCACCAAATCAGAGTGTGGGACAGAGCAGCAGCTTGAGCCCTGCCTGCACAAGAGATGCCAGGAGCGAGTGCATCAACTTGTTCAGTCTCCTCCATTCAAGGCAGCACCTGCCAGGATTTCTCATTGCAGGCAATTGAGATTCCACGGAGCATCTTCGGAAAATAATCTGCAAACAAGATGCTGCAGGCTATAAAATCACTCCCTCTCCTTTGCTTTAGATCGCAGCTTAATAAAAGCCTAACATGAGCTAGCCGAGGAAAGTGCCGCACTTTGCCCAACCACATCATCCCTTTGTGTATTATTAATCGGTTTCAAGTTGTACCACGGTTTCCCGGGGCAGGAAGGAGAAGGGGGTCTCCGGCTGTGGAGGAGACTCGACTTTTCCTTGCAGGATTCAGCAAGAAAAGTCCTGCTTAAAGCTGCAGAGAGTGGTATTTGCACCTCCAGCTCCCTGAGCTGCTCATAGTGAGGATCGATAAAGGGGACAAGAAGAAAGCTGGAGAGGGGCTTTGGACAAGGGAGGTAGGGACAGGACAAGGGGAATGGCTTTAACCTGGCAGCGGGGAGACTGAGATGAGCTCTTAGGCAGAAGCTCTTCCCTGTGAGGGTGCTGAGGCGCTGGCACAGGGTGCCCAGAGAAGCTGTGGCTGCCCCATCCCTGGCAGTATTCAAGGCCAGGTTGGACACAGGGGCTTGGAGCAAGCTGCTCTAGTGGAAGGTGTCCCTGCCCGTGGCAGGGGGTTGGAACTGGATGAGCTTTAAGGTCCCTTCCAACCCAAACCACTCTGTGATTCTATGATGCAATATGAAACATCATTTGGGGCTTATCTCTGCTGAAAGACACAAAAATGCAGACAGCCCCAAACTGGAGAAGAGATTTTGGCCAACGCAGGTGGAAATAGCACTATTGCCTGGTGGGAAGACAAGAGCAGCTCTGGGATGCTGAGTGCTCCCATCTGTAGGGACGCATCTGTTGGGTTTCTGCATCACTCAACCCCAGCACAAGGAAGGGGTTTATCCTGCGGAGGGACAGAGAGGTACATGAAGGTTGAGAACAGCCCCGGGAGGAGCCCAAGAAGCTGCTGCAGAGCCTTCCAATCACTTCTCCACTCCCACGAAGAAAAGTCCAATATATTGTCTATTTGGGAGCAGTTTAAGTTGCTTCATTTCACACAGTAAATTAACCTGATTTCTTTAATAGGGGATTTGTATTTGGTGTCAAGCCCCAACTGTTACACCAACGACTGTGCCCTGGGACTCCAGCTATTAAACCTGCTCTGTGTGCTCGGTGCATCCCAAGCAGCAAGCGCTGCCAGACGTGCTGCTGGGGCAGCAGGCTCGGTGACACTTGGAAATAATGGCTCAATCATTCCTAAACGCCCCAGCTATTTACTGCTGCCACCTGACCTGGGAGATTTCTCCAAGCAAAACCACTTTGTGGAGCTCCCAAATGGAAAACAAAGCATCAGGAGCCTCCCTGAGCGCAGACCCTTCCCATGGGGATGCTGAGGGCAGCGAGGTGCTGCTCTCTGGCATGCAAATTCACTCTAGGATGAGATAAAACACTAAAAGCCTCTAAATATCCTGGCTGGGAAGGATATGAAGGTTTTCCTCTTGTGGCAGGGCTTGGTCTTGACTTTCTATTGAACAGCTACTGCAGTCCAGATGGGAACTCAGCTCCTACGCTGGAAATTGGTGCTCTCTGTGCCAGGGATAAAATGAAGCCCTTGCACGGGCTGTGGTCAGGCCACTTCCAGGTGGGCAAATAACAGCATGGATCTGGCATCCCACTCTGCCCTCTGCCATGATTAATACGGCTCTACATCACTTTAATGGGGCCAGAACCAGTGTCCGAACCAGGTCTGTGAGCAGAGACACACCATCTTTAGCAATTAAAATGGGGGAAAAGAGATTTAGAGTCATTCCCAAGGGGTGAAAAGCAGCTCTTGGGGAGTAGGGATGGGGTAATTTTTCTTGCTTCTGTGAAACCCCCCATACTCAAAGCTGTACCCCACAGCACCGAGTGCCACGGTGCTGCTTGCTATGGCAAACCCCAACCCCAAAATCCCCCTGCTCCGGGGATCAGACTCCCCCCTTCTGCTTCTCTTCCCACTCCATCCCGCTCCAGCAGCCATCACCTTGGCATCCAGCCACTCTCCTCCGCTGCACGCCTGGTTTAACAGCTGACAAATGCCCCAGTTCATTTTCCTCCTCTCCCCCTCTCAGGGGTGCTGCTGACATTCTGCTGTTTCCCCATGAGATTATCCTTCACGTAATGAATTTTCTCCCCAGCCCCTCCTCTTTCCCTGCACCTTTTGGCTCCGCTGCCTCACGCTCTTCTCAACTCTGCCGACTCCAGGAGCATTCCCGACACAAGATGAATCGCCCAGAGACTCCCGGTGCATCCTTCTTTACACTTCACATCTCCCCACCACCGATGAGAAATAGCTTTTCTCCTCATCCATCATAAGTCAACGTGACAAGGCTGTCGTCCTCCAGCACCGCATCACTGTATCATGCGCCGCTCCGACCCGCTTGGCTGAGCAACCCGCTTCCCTCCGAGCAGCTGGGACCTTTCCAAAGTGCTTTCGGTTGTATCGGGGATTTGGGTACTGAGAAAAGTTATTTCCAGCCCCTTCCTTCCTCCAAATTGCATCCTGCATGGCTCAGGCAGTGTTAATGCTAAGGAGAAGTCATATTCAAAGGGGAAACTGAGGCAAGGGGCAACTTTCTGACTCCCATAAAGTCTGACTCCATTCATGGCAGAGCTGGGAATAAATATCCTGCCTTTTAATTTCACTGCTTCCATAACCATCTCCCAGCTCGGCCAGAAAGCAGCCATGACCCCACAGCTCACTGGAAACCTTGCCTTGGCCACCCTGGACCCCCCTGTTATTGTCCTCAAACCATAAATCACAGCCCCAAACTCAACACATGCACGGAATATGCTCACGCTACTCCGCGGCATCCTGAGTGATGGCACAGGAACTGAATAAATGGTCAATTCTCATTTCTTGAGGAAATTCCAAGTGTTTCAGTTCAGTTTTCCTCCTTCCTTCCAAGTCTAAACAGCATTCCTGCCTCTGACACAGTCTGGAGAGCTGGAAAGCAGCAAAGGCGAATCCATGGGTCTCAGAAGAAGCAGGGAAGAGCTCCCAGCCCTAAGGCCTCTTGTCATTCCCAACCCAGCTCAGCCAGGATAAGAAGACTTAACTGTGTTTGCTTCCAAACCCCAAAATGAGTTCCCTCCTATCTGCCAGGAGTGATCCATCTCCTGAGTCAGCTGTAAATCACCTGCAAATCCCCTTGGAGCACTCAAGCAAGAGAGGAATGAGGCAGGGAATTGTGCTCTTCTCTCAGGGTTCACATCCTGCAAGGACACTGCATGTAAACAGTACACTTCTCCAGCACACTTCTTGGGCATCACAGCTGCTGCCTGATGGTTCACTTTCTAGTTTCTTCTGGCTGCAGGTAAAGAACTTTCCACCCCAGAACGAGAACCACAGCTCCTGAAAAGCCTGGAGATCTCCTTACTCAACTTCCCAAACAGTGCTGACAACACCCCAGGGAGGCAGAAACCCCTGTCCCATCACCAAGGTCACAGGTACCCCCAGGACAATCTTTGCATCCAAGCACTGGACAGTCTCACAAGGTGGAGAAGAGCTTTCAGCAGTGAAGCTGGAAGCAGCAAGACGGAGTAAAACTGGAGTAAATAGTGGCCATCAAACATCATGCCAAATAGCGTGTGTTTGCAGACCATCCAAGCCCCAAAGACATCCAACTGCCAACACTTCAAAGTTACAAAGGCAACATATACACGTATCTATATCTATTTTTAAACTCGGGGGCTCATTAGGCAAGTTCAAGCTGTGTTGCTCTACTTGAAAGGCTCTGACGATGCCATCTTTATTCCCTACTGGTACTTTAGTTTCTTCTTGAACTTTTGCAAGTTGAAGTTTTCAAAGGGACACGCTCAAACTTCACTGTCTGTAAATCCATAGTAACAGCAGCTAATCCTGTGCAAACCAAGTGGAAGGGGCTCACAGGGTTGTTGATCCCACAGCTCCAGCAGGAGCTTAGTCCTCAAAACTCAGATTTGACTATTGTGTCTTTTCCCTTTGCTAGCACCTTTCTAACCTTTCAATAAACGCTTTAGGTCTATGCTTTTGGGTTGTTTCTTACCTTGGCATTACCAAAATCCTACAGATGATTGCAAACTACTCCACAGGCTGGACAAGTAAAGGCACTGGGAGAGGTATCTGGATTCTGCTGCAGCAATCAATCCCTGCTGCATGTAAACTGCAACGTAATCGGGGATTTGAAATAGCAGGACGAAAGAATCACTCTTTTCTCTGAAGAACCACCCAAACAAATCACTCCTGAGCATATGCTCAGAGAAATTAGAAAGGAAACGAGAGAGATGCACAAACAGGCCATCCTTATTCCACGTAATGCAAGAGAAAGGAACTCCTTAAGCGAACAGATGATGCTCTATCTAGCTCAGTCCTTTAGCATTCCCTGCCCTTCCAAGCCCTCTTCCCACCCTGACAGCCACAGCAGCTAGGAAACACACCAAACCCCATGACCTGTCCTCAATACATCCCCATGAAGGAGGGAAAAGATGCTTTCACGCCAAGCCCACCGAGAAGGTGGCAACCACAGCGCACGTCTATCTTGCCCTCTTTTCCTCATCCACCCATCACAAGCAGCTAGCAGGAGAGGTCATGGATGCAGAGGCCATTCTTATCACTGCTGGCATGCTCACATGTTTTGGCAATGCTACTGGGCCATGCATAAAACATAGCCAGCTCTGCCTCAAGCCCAGCAGGAGATATTAGCTGCATTAGCACAGCAATCTGAATCTTATCTCCCCCAGGACAAATGCAATTGCTAGTGCTGCAGGAGGCCCACAGGACCCAGATTCACAGCTCTTCAGCTGGGACATTTGGAGTGAGAGGTGAGATGTCCATTCCACAATCTGTAATTCCCTCCCTACCCTGAGAGGTGACAGACACACTTGGGATGCGGATAGCACGTGTGAGGGCAGGATGGGAAACAGGCATCCTGCTCCTTCCACTTGCAGTAAACTCCCCTCCCCAGTCTCAAAAAGAAACATCCCTATGGATCTTGCAGCACTCCCAAATCCTGCTTTTGAACAAGACAAGCACCATTGACTATCCCAGCTGAGCCAACTCCTGCCCACTGTCTCCAACCACATCCCCATCCTCACCCTGGGTGCAAGAGACAATGCCCCCATTACACCAGTGTCCCTACCTCCTGAGAGGGTGAGGTTAACGATCAGAACCATCCCTTTTATTCCCCTTTTCTTATGGTTCTTTTTTCCTAGTGATGTTTAAGCACAGCAGCAAAACTAGGATCAATAGGTGGAAAACATAGATAACAACTGGCCTTTAACAAGGAATCTGGGACGTGGCTGTCCTGCGCAGCTACAGATCCCAGTCCTGCCTAATGGGCATCATTTTGGCACACAGTTCCCTTGGCTCCTGCTGAGCAGCTCCACACTGGAGAGGCCAATATCTAGCATTGCTTCAAGGACTGAGCTCATCCCTTGGTTACCCAGTCAGGAAGGGGCCCAGGATCTTGGCTTTATGGGACAGCACGGGGAATGGTTGGCAGCAAAACCTCAGAACATGGAAGGCTTCTGATCCATCCATTCTGTCTGGGAACATGGCCAAGCTCTGCAACACCATACCCAGTATTAGCACCTACCATTCTATTTGTATTACTAATCTCTATTAGCAAGACAAATATGATGATTTGCAGAGGAGTCGAAACCCCACCGTGGGGTTTTGAAGCCATCTTCAGCTGCAGACCAGGGATGGAAGGAGAGCCGAGTCTGACGGGTCACACCTGTGAGCAGCAACATCTCCAACCAGAGCTGACATACCATACCCCAAAGCTCTGTACAAGGAATCAGTGCCTAAATCGCTTGCAAAGCAGACAAACAACCACCCATGCCAGCCTAAGAAACTGCTGTTACCACCCTATGCAAGCTACTCAACCTTATCCTGAGTACCTTCGGCTTCCCAGATCCATGTCTATCCAGGTTGGAAGGCAACATAGCCACTCCAAGATAAGCAGCCACCCCCTTTGCAGCCTGGCCACCCACTTGAAGAGAAAGGAACTGCAAAGCTGGACTTGTGCATCCCTCAGGGCCTTAGCTGAATATCCAAGCAGCACGGTGCTGCTCAGGGCTGTGTTCCACCTAAAAGCTCCGGTTATTATGCGAGTCAGGCAGCTTTTATGACAATTAGACATCTCCCAGAGGCAGTGCAGGTGGCTGCCTGCACCTGGGAATGCCACCCCGGGAAACCGGGAATGGTTTGGGGGAGCTGGGCCCCTTGCCTCGCTTTTCCTTCCCTCATCTCAGAGGGTGCTATCGGGCCCATAAATGCCTTCAAGATCCTGCATGACAGTGCTAGTCTTCTCCAGGAACCTCAAGCAGGGTGTCCCTCTAAGGAAGCCACCCCAGACAGGATAAGCAGAGAGGATTTGAAGAAGTGGTAAATGATCTATCCCTGGCAGTGCTCAAGGCCAGGTTGGAAGGGGCTTGGAGCAACCTGCTCTAGTGGAAGGCGTCCCTGCCCATGGATGAGCTTAAAGGTCCCTTCCAACCCAACTCATTCTATGACTTAACTCAGCCCCCCACCATCAAAGGCATCCCAAATCCCAGCTCACGACCTCTCCCTTTGCATCAAGGCATTAATCAGCTTCAAGAGCTGATTTCACACAACTTGTGGAGTCAGGTGGCCTCCCTGGCAGCAGCGTGGACGTGGGCTCCCCCGGACCTCTTTCTCTCTTCATCAGAGTTACTGTTTTGGGTAATGATGAAGCAGGGGAATTGATTTGAAGCCTAATGAATAATCAGCCACCATCAATAATTGTAATCACTAATCTGGTGCAATTAGAGGCAATTATAGTAAATGCAATTTCCTCCCGAGCTGCTAACGAACTGCAATAATATGAATTGACTTCAACTGGCTGCCTGTGATTTATGCAGTGGTAAGATCAAGGGTCCCATTATACCAACAAAGGCTTTAAAAGAAGCAGGGAAGTTGGGTTGTCCCCATTTATCCAACCCACCTCTCCAAGCCACCAGAAGTCACATGGAGTCCTAAAGTAGCACTGTAAAAGCACAAAATCCCTATTTTCCTCTTCTTTTTCCTCCATGTGAGACCCATCATATGACGGTACATACAATTCCTTATCTCCTACAAAGGATTACATGGTGCAAGGAGAGGTGCTCCACACCATGTCCATGGAGGCATTGCCACCTATTGGCACGTCCACTCGGACGATGGAGGAGGTAGCATCATCTACCGATCCAGATTGGCAGATCAAGCAGCAGTTCCTTGTCCATTTGGAGATGAAACAGCTGATTTCAAGTTGCCTATTACCCTTATGATGCCATTAAAGGCTCAATTCCAAAAGCACCTTTGAATTCCAAGTGCCCAGGAAACTGGATTTTGCCAATAAAAGGTTCTATTCCTCCAAAAGTGGTTCTAGTACACGTTAGATTTACAAGCTCAAAGCACATTTGATGATGCACCAGCAGCAAAGAGCTGTCACCACCGGCAAATACACACACCAAGGCGATGTATTTCTATCGTGCATCAATCCCAAGGCTGAAGAAACATTCAGCCAGCCTGATGGGGCATGCAAATAAACACATATGATCAGCAACCCCCCTACTCAATCCCATCTATTATTCTCCTCCGAGTCAATAGTTTCCACTCTCAGGTCAGTAAATCTTGATATTCACCTCCACGGAAATCAATAGCTGCCTATTATTGGGTCTGTAATTGTTACAAAAATGTAATCAAGAGTCAATAAAGGAAAAGAGCAACAGCATAAGAATTGCAAAGGTAAAGTGTGTCACTGACCAATTACCCAGTGCTCTTGACTTTTACTAGTATTATTTATGATATGGGCAGCTGCAATGCCCAGAAGAGTCAATCTCAGCTTTGCATGCAGATCTCTATCCAAGAAACCCTTGTCCAACCTGCTTGCAAGGCAGACAACCAACTACATTGTGTAGAAACAGACATGAACTGCTGTTGAAAACATCACTGCAATAAAGCCAGGTCCAAAACTAACCTCTAAGTGAGCTCTGAGACACGTAAAGGCCAACGCAATACTCATCCCCATACAAAAGTGAAGGAAGTGATAATGGGCACTAGGTGGGAATATTTCTTTTGGGTGTGTTTTGGAAATGCAAAGGGGGTTTCTGTGCAAAATGACCACTTCTGTGGAGATTATTTGGATTAAATTCTCCTTATAATAAAGGGAGAAAAGGTTTAGAAGAGAAACGGGTTAAGAAATCCTTTGTCATTTCTACCCGAAGCAGTTCCAGGGTTGTTTGCTCTCCATTTATCTGTGTATGTCTTGCAAAGACCAAAGAGGAGCGGGGAAGTTAAAGCAAGTCTCAACATCTTTTAAACTGCAGAATACTTGTCACTTTGGACCTGTGCCTGTCCTCACCAACCCTTTCCGAAGGGGCTGTGAAACTTGCCCGTAGCTGCCACATCCCTCGTGGCCACTTGACGATAATCCATCAGATTTCCAGTTTTCCCCTAGGTTTGGAGAGTTCTGGCCTGGGGATCTCTCGTGCCTCATTCTCCACTTGCCTCCTGGGCTTTACAGCTGAAGTCCTCCAGCTTCCCATAAATCCATCAGGATTATTTCATGCAAAGGTCCCCATCAACATCGGAACGCAAGTAGCAGGGGCAGGGAGCGTGCCACAGACTGAGCTCAGAGGCCTTAAAGCATTTAGTCATACTTATGAGAACCCTTGGGAATTTGCTAAGTCACTCGAGGGTCACTTTTGCTTTTCTTCTTGTCCAAAACACCTCTTCTATTGCTGTCTGTTTACTCCCCACCCTTCAAAATGCACGGAACCTAAACCATTCCAAACCGCTCTATTCCCACAAAACAAAGCAGAGGATGTTTGCGCTTCAGGGGTTTATGCCCAAGCAAGGATCTAAATAAAGCAATCACATAAAATCACAGAAAACATGGAACCCATAGAAAAATCAACCCCCAAAACACCACTTTACGAGATTCTAGTTAATTACCCAGCAACACATGGTGCCACCATCCTAAAGATGCAGGAGTAGCGGAAGCATCTCCAAACTCTCTCATCCTACATGGATATTTCCAACTGCAAAACATTCTTTCCCCCCTGCAGTCCAAAATAAGTAATAAATATGGAAATCCATAAAGCCAGAGAAAACAGGCACTCCACTGTCTCTTCCCAATAACGTGGCTTCGGGAGGGAATGAGCAGGTTTATTCATGTGACAAATTCCTTATGCTTTTGTGTTACTGCTGGTTCAACTCCAATGAGGAAGCAGGGAGGAGAGGGATGAAGATGGGTGCACTGGGGGGATAGTGAAGCCTCCTCCCCTCTCCAAAACCACCCTGGCACAAGTTTGCAGGCTTAAAGCTTCACTCAACTCTGCCATTCAACTGTTGCCAGTGATATCTTCCACCATGGGCTGGCTAAACCCGGGTTACCAACAGATTTCCTTTGATCACTCTTGTATTTCCAGCTTTGTAGGAGCTCCATCACTCCTTCCCATCAGGGTGGAACCCCCCCTCAGAGAGCTTTTTCAGGGCTGGTTCTCCATGCATGTATCATAGAATCCCAGACTGGTTTGGGCTGGAAGGGACCTTAAAGCTCACCCAGTTCCAACCCCGTGCCACAGGTAGGGACACCTTCCACTAGACCAGGTTATATATACAACCATAAAGCCTTCCTGCATCTTAAACCAGGATAAAGCCCTTCATTTGCTGCAGTTGGGAAACATTTGGCTGGATTTCAAATCAAAGCTGAAGCTGTTTGAAGTTTTCTCCCAGTGTTTTGCTGCTGGGCAACTGGAGCATTTCATTTGCAGGGAAACAATTTCTGTTTGCTTCAGTTTTTTGCTGCCTTCAAATTCTATATTGCGAGATGCAATCAGAGCAGGGAAAATAAAGCAATTAAAGAACTCGCCTGGGATTCACACGCAGCCATTGATACCAATCAGTTTCAAGAGGGTCTTGGCACCCAACCTGCACAATATTTGAGTATCTAGAGTGGGTTTGGGGTTGATTTTTTTAATAAGTGGAGTTGGAGCTCAGATCTGGCCACATTTGCATACGAAGAATGACAAGGATGCTCTAGAGAAGACCAGAAGTGGCAAGCACTCACCCTGCTGAGCTCCACACTGTGATGCTTTTCTGATTCAAGCAACACAGATTTATTCCCTCAAGCTCAAGGATCAGATTTGGTCCTCACTCAGCCTTCTGCCCTTTCCTTGCTCATTACTACTCTGATATCCTCCTCACAGGTAAATGCAGCCCAAACCACCATTCCTTCCCTCTGCACATAAGCAGCCACCCCAGTATAATGACAAAGCAGCTTCTTTCTAATTGTGCTAAAGCTAAATTGTTATTTAAGCTTCAGATCTCGCTTTTCTCCCCCAAAATCCTTTTAATTCCTCCCAGGTTATAATTACACCGAACCACGAAGCTGCAACGATCTCTGGCTGGCTGAAGAAAAAGCCCCTCCGGTCAGATCCTGATGCGGCTTTGGGCATGGGACCCATCTATGGTACCACGAAGACAATGCTTCCCAAAAGACTTAATTGATTCTAGAGGTCTAATTCCCATTTTTCCGTATCATTCCAAGTCGAAGCTTCTCTAACTTTTAAAGAAACCTGGAAGCGGGCTAAACCTCTTTGTAAATCTGGCGTGGATCCTCCAGCCCATCAGTTGCCTACACCTTTGCCCTTACATTTGCTCTCCATATGCTTTCATTGCAGATATAAGGACACTGGAGCAGTGAAGATTTATCTGGGCAGATGTGGCAGCATTTACATATTTATTTAGAGCTGCAGGATATAAATTGAATTGTGGGCTCCTTCCATCAGGACGTATTAGCAGCTCACACATGGATAATGTTTTTCTATTACACCTGGACATGGAAAAGCAGGACTTGCGCCTCGCTCCATCATTTCAGATGTGGTTTAGAGTTCCTGCTACTGAATTGCTTTGTTGTTGATTTAAATACCCGTCACGGTAGGTTGTGGCATTTTGGTGGCTGACTTGATAACCCTTAGGATATGAAAGGGAATGCGATAAGCAAGAGAAAACACTGCTCCTTCCTTCTCCCCATCACGGTTCAGCAGCAGATACAACCCATAACAAATGGATTTGTCAGAAGGAGAGAGACAGCACATGGCGTTAAGAAATTATGAATTATTAGGGAGCTTTAAAAGTGGAAAGATTGGCACCTATAAACCATGGGGGAAAATCCATCTCTGTGACTAGACACCAAATCCTTTGGGATTTGAATTGTCTTTGCACAGTGTGACAACACAGGCCCTGCAACGCTGCATCCTGGCCTAAACACCTGAGCAAAACCAGAGCCAGTCTCTGGTTTTAAGCCCTATTTCCACACCAAGACATCCACAGGGATGCTCCAGCTCCCATTCCCCTCCTGTTCTTCCCAAATCAAAAGCATTCCCCATTTAATTCATCTCCCTTCCAAAGTCCGTGCTCCTCTCATCTGCTCAGCCTTGTTCCACACCAAAAACATCCACAGGGATGCTCCAGCTCCCATTCGCCTCCTGTTCTTCCCAAATCAAAAGCATTCCCCATTTAACTCATCTCCCTTCCAAACTCCATGTTCCTCTCATGTGCTCAGCCTTGTTCCACACCAGAAATATCCACAGGGATGCTCCAGCTCCCATTCCCCTCCTGTTCTTCCCAGATCAAAAGCATTCCCCATTTAATTCATCTCCCTTCCAAACTCCGTGCTCCTCCCATCTGCTCAGCCTTGCTCATTAAACAATTCATCGAAAACTCCTGGAATACAATGAGCAATGGGAGGGATGGGTGGCCAGGGGTGTGCATCCCCAGGGGACTTTGCAACCATAGGGTGTTTGGGATGGCCCAAACCCTCACATTTGGAAGTGGCCATCTCCTGCTCTGAGTGGTACAGAGTAGGTCGCATCCTTGGGCAAGCGAGTTTCTTTATTCCTCTACATCCTGCTGGTAGAAAGCAGGGTGTTTAGAAGGAAATGGCAATAAAAAGAAGGCTGTGGAATGCCAGAGAGCAGGATGGAGCCCAGGAGAGCAGGACGGAGCCCAGGGGTGCAGAGGCACTGCAGACATACCAGCCTGACCTCCTCCACTAAGAGCCTAAGCAAAATGGTAACAAGCTGCAGCCATCACTAAGATGCTCCCATGTCTGCCTCCCGCATCTCCCTGCTCTCTTTCAGTCCCAATCCCACAATCACCTTGTCTCGCATGCTTCTTAGCCACAGTACCATAGGGGTGCCCTGCTGGGAAGGTAAGTCCACCCCTACCCCACCATGCAAGGACAACAGCAGCCCCTCCTGGTCCCCTTTCTGGTGTCCAGTGCTGCCTTTCTCCTAGCTCTAACTGAAGAGCTGAGGTTTTAACCCACTCTATTCACACAGCATTACCCCCACCTCCGCAATCCCTGCGAGGAACAGGAGTTTAGCCTAATATGTATTTAAAGATTGAACGTATGCATCTGTATTTCCAAATATCTGCCACCCAGACACGCAGCTAATCCACTTCCAGACATCTCCCCAATTATCCCAGGGTCTTCTGCACAGCCCATTACCCCGTAGATGTTACTAAGTGCTGCATAAACAACCCTCTCTGCTGTGTGGCTGACACTTAAGCGGACAAGTGTAAGCGTATTGCAGCAGGACAGCAAATGGAGCCATAACAGTCACAGCAGCCAGCGAGCCCCACCGCGAAAGCCATTATCTCCAGCACATGTGTGCTCATTCACCCAGAAAGCAGCTGGAAAAGCCCCATCAGCAGAAAATTCCCACCCTCCTGCATTCCTCATATCCTGCCCAATACACTCAAGCAATATTTGGGGGTTACAAGAGGTTGGGGACGCTCTGAAGCTCACCCATATGATGCCAGGAATCCAGGATGGGAGAGGACGTGAGGTAAAACTCTATTTCCTCAGCTGCCCATGTGGAAAGAACATTCCTATATCCCTACACCATCATTAAGCATATGCACATGCTGTCTGGAGGCAAACAGGGCTACAGCAAAGTCAGGAGAAGAGCCATGCAAATGGATGGCACCCAAGAGGTCAGATTTGCCCCATCTCTACCGAAAGTTGGGTTCCGCTCATCAAAGCAACTCTAGGACACGGTTCTTGGGCATCAAAGCTTACTTTACATGGAGGATGCAGAGAACAGCAGGGACCATGGTCCCCTCTCGTCTGGGTTTGCCCTGATGCAGTGGGCGAGGGATGTGCTTACCATCCCCACCGTGTCATAGAAACACTGACTCATAGAATGGGTTGGGTTGGACCTTAAGGATCATCTAGTTCCTGCCCTGTGCACGCATCCCACATCCTAAGCCAGCACCCCCAATCCCTCTGGACCAGCCAGGCTGATAACCCTAATCCATACAGTCTGCTTAAATCAACAAATTCCCTACGGGAATCCCTGGAGCCTCCATCTCTCTGCTCAGACGCACCAAAAAGCAATTCCCTTCTTAAATTGGGACCAGTCTGACCTAACCGGGCAGCACCCTGTGCTCCCATGTCACCAGCTCCAAATGTCACCACGGGTGCTCTTCCCCTTCTCCCTATTGTTTTGATCAGGCAGGCAGGCTGTTAATTAAAAAAGCAGGAATCAATTGCCCTCATCTCCCCATCAGAAGCTCCTCTGCATGCACGGATTAAAGGCTGCTTCTACTTTAAGTCAATTAGAGATAAGGGGAAGCTGACATTTCTCCAACCCGCCTTATCAAACCGCTTGGAAAGTGCTCGGATTAAAATGTACAAAGATTATTTCTTCAGCTCTCTCGTCTTCCTTTCTTTTAATGATTCATCTGAACCCCCACAATCAATAGCCGATAGCCTGAGATAGGCTTTGCCCTGGGTTTTAGCAGGGATTTGCAGTTCCATCGGGATGGGTGCTGGAATGAGCATCCTGCCGCTGCGATCCCCCAGCACCCCCAAAATGAAAGGGCCACAGGTAAAAAGACCTCAGGACTGCAAAACCATGGGCTTCCCAGCTGAGATCCCATGGGAAACGGGGGGGGGGGAAGAAAAGGGATGGGGGGAAGAGACAGGAACCAGCAGCTGCCAAGGGGGTGGCATCCAGTAGGAACTGCCACAGGAAAAGGGGGGGTGGAATGAGTGGAGGAAAGGCAAGTGTAAAGGGAGGGAAGGGGGGAAAAAGGAGAAGGTGGGGGAAAAGGAGATGAAGAGGGGGAAAAGGAGAGGGAAAAAGAGGGGGAAAAAAGGGAGCAAAAGGTGGGAAAGTGGGAGTGGGGAAGAGGGGAAAAAGGAGGGCAAAGAAGGGGGAATGGGGGGGCAAAAAGGGAGAAAAGGAGGGGGAATGGGGGGGTAGAGAAAAGGGAAAGGACAGGGACTGGGGGCTGCTAAGGGGGTGGCATCCAGCAGGAACTGCAACAGGAAGGAGTGGGGAGAGGGAGTGGAGGAAAGGGAAGGGAAAAGGGAGGGAAGGGGTAAGAAGGAGAGGAAGGGGGGGAAGGGAGAAGAAGATGGGGAAAAGGAGAGGGAAAAAGAGGGGGGAAAAAGGGGGGAAAAGTGGGAACAGAGGAGGGGGGAAGAGAGAGGAAAAAGGAAGGCAAAGAAGGAGGAAGATGGGGCAAAAAGGGGAAAAGGAGGGAGAATAGGGGGGAAAAAGGGGGAATGGGGGGGAAAAGGAGGTGGAATGGGGAGGTAGAGAAAAGGGAAAGGAAGGGGACTGGGTGCTGTCAAGGGGGTAGCATCCAGTAGGAACTGCAACAGGAAGGGGGAGGAGAAGGGGAGGGAAAAGGGAGGAAAAGCGGGGGGGGGGAGTAGAGGAAAGGGAAAGGACGAGGACTGTGGACAGCCCAAGGAGTGGCATCCGGCAGGAACTGCAACAGGAAGGAGCAGGGGGGAAGCGGGAAGGAGGCTCCTGAAAGCTTCTGCATAGGAAATAGCCCAGTGTTATCCCAACCCTCAACTCTAGCTCATGAAATCCGCCCTCCACGAGCTGCTCACCTGGGATTGTGTCCCAGGAGGGAGTTTTCCACCAGGACTGCTCTATTCCTCCAACCTGGATCCGGCACCACTTAACGGCTCATGAATTCCACCTCGCATTAAGCAGATATTAAATGGGTATTCATAAAGGTTTAAACTGATCATTTCCAGTTCTCCTTTAGGCAAGAAACCACCCTCCAATCTGAGAATATCCTGCATGCGGAGCAGTCTCCCCGTGAAATCCAACAGGAATGAGAGGAGACCCCCGCCCCCCCATTCCACAAGGAATAACTGTCTCTAGGTATCAGTACAAGGAAGAGCCCCAAAGGGAAGCAGTAGGATGGAGGACTCATGTGAGCAATGAGAACTGGCGTCCTTGCGCTTCAGGGTGAGATAGAAACTTCTCCAAATGGGATGCAACTGCATAGAAACACTCTGGAAAGCTTCTTGGCCCATTCCCAAACTCCCATATTTCAGGAAGAGGACAGGGGATGAGCTGACCCATTGATTTTGAGCCCCACACTAGTCCAATAGATGTGACAAACCCCTCGTGTTTCCATGACAGGGTCACGAGAAGCACGGCACTGCCTTGTCCCTTTTAATGAGTGTTAATGTTCTCCTTTCATTGCGGCGCCTATGGGATGCCATCCCATTTATCTGCTTTATGAGGCTCAGTTCCATTTCAAGAGGCATTTCTTTGGCCGTGGAACACTGTAATTTGTGCAAGCTCCCCATAGCGAAGGGCTCAAGTTTGAAAAATCACTGAGTGAGTGATCAAACATGATATAAAAATAGGCAGGCAAATGCCCCACTATCTTCTCCTCAAGAGCCATTTATAGGGGCCAATCCAAAAGCCATTCAAGTCAATGGAAAGACTCCTGCGGAATTCAATGGGGTTTTGATCGAGTCCTTATTGTGCTATCCATAAGAAATAGGTCAGATATTTATATATGGGCTTGGAATGTTGTGTGCCACCACACTGGCAGCTTGCCTTTTTGAGGCACTCTTTGCTGTACCAGCTGCAAACCTGAGGCTTTTGCAAGTCCAGTTCCCATCATTTCCCACTCTGGCACCTTTGCTTTCTCCTCAGCTTCTCCTTTCTGCTGCCGGAAATTCCTCCTCGGACCTGGTAATGAGTTTGCATTCGCTTTGCACAAGGGTAACCCAAACTCACGGCAGAGAATTGCTCCCAGTGACCATCCAGAGGGAATAACAAAGAATAACTAAGACGGAACCCGCATCTTTATTACACACACACACAGAGGGACAAACACTCTTGTGAGCACTTATTTCCGTTCCAAAAGAGCTTGTTCCAGCCTAATCTTTAATATGGTTCAAATGAAGCTGAGCCAAAGTGGATCCTTATGTGTTTTCCAGCTTCAGTACATCAGCTTAAAGCCATATTAAGAATGAATTCTTAATGGGAAGACATAGAGACAAGGCTTGTGCTGTCGGCCAGACCTTCGTTACACGCACCTTGAGAGTACAACTGCAAATTAACCTACTCTTGCATTCAGTACATTGCATTTTGTGATGATTTAGGAGGGGACTTAGAGTAGGTTTGGTGACCACCATTTCAATTGAAGGCACAGGATTCCAGGGAAATAATTGCTGCTTGTAAAGTCAGCTCCTTCCGTTCTAGTTTAGATGAGGCTTCAGAGGCAGTAGTTTCTGGGGTAACAAATCTCACCTTTATTCATATGATGCACAAACCAGGTTCGGAGCACTGTGAACTAAATAAAAGCAAGCCTCGACTCTTTGAACCATTATTCAGAAGCTTAAATTCATACAAGCGAAAGCAGGGCTGCTTCTCCCCTACTCCAAGTGAAATACATGCCTGTTTACCAATTAGTAGGACTGCAATAGGTTTATTCGGTGTAGTTCCACGTTAATTATTTATAAGGCTTTGTGGTACTCTAGTAAATGTAGAGTAGCATCTCCTCTGAAAGTAATGAGCCCTTCGTCCTGTGGAAAGTCCCTGCAGCATCTGTTATTAAACCTTCATTGAACTGAGAGAAGAAATGGATGGGTTTTGCATCTGCACTACCAACAGCAAAACTTCCACCGAGTCGAATGGAGCTTTTGTGTGTTTTGGTCCTTTCAGTAAAAAATCAATGGTGAGAAATAGCAACACATACTTTTCTTGCCAGACCCTTTCAGAAGACACTTTGGGAACGTGTGTCACTTTAATGACTTGCCATCTTAAGCAACCAAGGAGCAGGGAGATGGGTGAGCAGCTCTGAGGAACACTAATGGAGCTTAAGGTAGGTGCTCTTGTAGGATCAATTTGACTGCAGGTAAGTCTTGCTTCTTGGCATGGATTTGATGAATGCTGGCTATGGCTTAAAGATGAGATAATCTGCTCAATTTATTCTTATTATTTATTTGCTAGCCTTGTGACAAAATGAGTTATGATTCTGCACAGAGCCAGGAGCAGGGATAACGTTACCATTGGGGAAGAATATGTCACCGTAATAGCAGCTTCTTTCCCCCCCCCCACCCCATCACTGAATGAAATCAGTACAATGAAAAAAAACTGCTTCACACATAACCTGGAGGAATCATTTCCAGACAGCAGAGGGGTGAGCTGAGCCTTTTTGCTTCACTGTACAAACACAATTACTACAACAGCAGCTTAATACAATTGCTTATAGAGATGCCCAGTGTTTTCAACAGCCAGAAAAATCCATGTCTTCCTAGGAAGCAATGCAGGGCTCTGCAATGCTGAGCTAGAGATGTGCTTGGGAGGCAGAAGGGTGGATACTGGACGATGACATGGAGGGCTCCCGATGATCCCAGCTTGCTCCAGCCTGATGCAAACTCCTCCTTCACCTAAGGTCTGCATCATGTTTGGGAAGAGCCTCCAGTGGTGCTGGGGACAGAAACAAGCACTGAGCAAAGAGCCAATGGTTCAGCTTCTAATGGACCAGCAGAGAAGTCCTGGGTTCCTGCAATTCACATGAAAAATCAATCCAGGTGTTTCAGCACCTTGCTAAGTTGATCTGCAGCTGCTGTAGCACCAAGGTTTCATCCGTAATTGGACAACCTGCATGGACGCACATCTCCATTGTCAGCAGATGATGTACATAGAATCACGGAATGGTTTGGGTTGGAAGGGACCTTAAAGCTCATCCAGTTCCATGGACAGGGACACCTTCCACTGGAGCAGCTTGCTCCAAGCCCCTGTGTCCAACCTGGCCTTGAGCACTGCCAGGGATGGGGCAGCCACAGCTTCTCTGGGCACCCTGTGCCAGCGCCTCAGCACCCTCACAGGGAAGAGCTTCTGCCTAAGAGCTCATCTCAGTCTCCCCTCTGGCAGGTTAAAGCCATTCCCCTTGTCCTGTCCCTACATCCCTTGTCCAAAGCTCCTCTCCAGGTTTCCTGCAGCCCCTTTAGGCACTGGAGCTGCTCTAAGGTCTCCCCTTCAGGAGCCTTCTCTTCTCCAGGCTGCCCCAGCCCAGCTCTCTCAGCCTGGCTCCAGAGCAGAGCTGCTCCAGCCCTCGCAGCATCTCCGTGGCCTCCTGTGGCCTCGCTCCAAAAGCTCCATGTCCCTCTTGTGTTGTTGCCTCAGAGCTGGATGAGGACCGCAGGGGGGGTCTCACCGGAGCAGAGAGGATGCATGAAGCAAGACCTAGTTGGTATTTAACCAGCAGCCAGGAGGACTGTGTAGACTCATATTTAGCTCCCTCCTTGCAATAATTTGATGCTTGGCTTTGGGTCAGTTGTCTCCATTCCTCAACCTCACCAGTGTGTGAATATTTCCCTGCGATCCAGCCTGCTAGTGTATAAACCCAGCAGTAGCAACCCTCTGCTGTTCTACATACCACAGCCCATTAATTTACTATCAAAGGGGTGTTACAAGGATAACTGCATTAAGGATCAAGTCTTTGAGCGTCTGATTGTTGGGTAGCTGAGGATGTGTCAAGGAACATGACAGGCAGGTACTTCAATTTCCTACCTACACACAGCGCCTGGTATTAACCCTTCATCAATACTTGATATTTATTTTCCCCTCACATAAAGAAAGGGCAGGAGCCTTTTGAAGAGCTGAACTGCAAGAAGAACACACAAGGTTAAAGCCCTCAAAAGTCCTGATCAAGGAGGCGACTGGATTACAGCCAAAGCTGCAGTGAATTTCTCTCTCTCTCTTCCCAGACAGGGATCTAAACACAAAGCAATAAGGTTTGGGAGGAATTCTGCTTAATTCCATCAAATCCTTTTTGTCATTTCTTCCCCATCCTTTAAACATCTGACAAGGCCAATCGCCCGCACCAGGCACAGAGGGAATCGCGGAGCCGGGGCTATAACTCTAAGTTCATTAAGCGTGAATTATTAGTTGAGCCAGCCTCAATTTCCAGCAGCAGAATTAGACATTCCTAAAATAATGTCCCTGACACAGGCAGAAAATGGGCTTTACGGCTCTCACCTTGAACTCCACCAGAACTCCCACCTCATCTGTTCCCCTTCCACGGGCAGGAGACGGAGAGCAGCGCGGCAGCTTCACCTTTAATTATGCCAGGTATTTAAGGGCTAATGTTCATAGAATAGGAGTATACGAGGCAATAAATGGCTTCTATGGGTGATTAAATACCCAAGCAGAACAGAGGCACTTGATAAGCTCAAAGGCCATTAGCTCGATTATGCTCCCGACACCGTCAACTTTATTCTCACTTTATTCTCCAGAAGGAGAATATTCAACAAGCTGTAGACAAGGAAAAAAAAACATCAACGTCCTGGATTCCATTTATTATGGGGTTTTTCCTTCGCCATTCATTGAAGTCGGCTCTGGGCAAGTGCAACAGCTTCACATCTTTAAATGACAGGTGAAACGACACTAATCACCCAGATCGAGGAGGACACCAGACCAAAGCCTTATTGCAGGGAACATAAATCACATTCCACGGAGCAAGTACCTAAAGCAGCAACAAAGTCGGGGACAGAGGCAGTTTGCAAGGTGTAGTGATGCTGTGACTTCTCTAAGGGCCAACAAACAGCATTGTGATGCGTCATGAGTTCATGCCAATCTCGGGAACCATAGATGGCACCTGAACCATGTCAACCCAGGGACCGTAGACGGGACCTGAATCAGCTTTGGACAAGCCTTGGATGGGGAGAAGTGGCTGAGCATCTGCTGACTTCTTGAAACAGTTGGGGGAAGAACAGAAATCATCTTCAAGTCAAAGGTATCCTCCTTAAGTCCCTAAGTTTGTCCAGTCTGGGGCTCTTTTTTACCACTTTGCATTGCAGAAGTCCTTATTTTCATCTTCATTTTCATTTCCTTGGAAATGGTAAGGAGCCTTCAGAAACATCTTCGTATCAGCATTTTCTTCCAGTTCTAGCTGCAGAAGCAGCTCTAAACACCAGCCTTGCCATACATCCAGCAGCACAAGGAATCTATAACTCTATTTTGCAGCAGATCACCTCCACCCAGCGTGACTAAGGACATCAGCACCATTCCTTAGCTAAATATCAGCTATTTCTTGCCAGTGACTAATGGAGGGCTTTCCCTTGCCATAAAATCACAGCAGACCCCATCTCCTCAGCCTTTTCATTTCCTCCCATCTCAGGGGATGCGCAGCTCACCGTGAAATCCCACCGCTTCATTTCCATGGGGATGGAGCATCTCCCACCCCGGTATTTCATTCCCTAAATTCTCCATATAGAGCAAATTGACCCCATTTTATTTCCATCCCTTTAGTTAATAATGCTATTTACCTCTCCAGAAGGACGCAACCATTTCCACACACACCCGCCCACAATCTACTTTATCCAGTTCCTTTTCATCATTCCCAATGCTCCATTATTAGGGCAACTTTATATTTCTCTGTATCAAAGGCCACAGCCAAGGTCAGCCCATGTTTCACACCATTAAGAAGTTAAACAACATTAGACCCCAGAGGAAATTTGAGACCTTCTACTCTTAAGCTTTTGCTGCAATGAAAATGGATCTATTTGTCTTATTCCCTATTTCCCATCAAGTAGATGGTTTTCAGCTCCTAACAAGGCTTGGCCATGAAGGGTTTTCATACCGTATCCTTAGCATAGGGTACAAAGCTTCAGGCTCTTCCCAGCTCAACTCTCCAGCATGCAAAATTCCTTCTTAAATATTAGTTAATATAAAACTACTTAGTGAAAACTCAAGGTTCAAAGAGAGCATGGACAGGTCTATATCCTCCTTGTTTCTCCTAATCCCCTATGAAGCCTTCTACAAATAAACCCCAAAGATCATCACTACAACTTAGTTTTGTAGTCTAGAAAGCATCCTAGACAGGAAAGGAGCATCTTAGACAGGAAAGGAGCATCTTAGACAGGAAAGGAGCGTCCTACTTTGGCATGGACAGCAAAAAGTCCTCTCCAAGCAGAACATTGCCTGTTTATTCTGACTTTCTCACCCCCACTGCTGAGCTGACGGTTGTTATTTGTTTTCTAGCTGCAGCAACCGATGTCTCTGTTGAAATCCCATTGCTTTGGGATATGTTGCCAGCAGTGCCCAGTGCCAGACACTTCAGGAGGTGGAAAACCCCCCCAGAACCCAGTTTCGTGTGCATTCCTGCACTGAGAGATGTGTTTCTTCCTTGCCAAAGTCCATGTCCTCCATCTCCCAATTCCTTGGATTTAATGAACGGAACAGCTTCTGTGATACTGATATTACCATTTAACTTCTACAATGGCACAAATGGCATCTCTCTCCTCAGGCAGGATCCCAACATTCTGGGTGTTGTTTGGAAACACAAGCAGACAGCTTCCAGGAAAGGATGCTGGATGTGGAAAAGAAGTGAAAAACCCTCATGTCGGTATATCTGCTTTACTAAGGAGAAACTAAAGCACACGGAGATGGAGTGACGTGTGCCCATCACGTCGCCCCAAGGCACTGAGTGGGATGTGACTCCTGAAAGCACACAGACAAAGTAGCACCTACCAAAACATAGAAACGTAGAAGAGTCTGGCTTAGAAGGGCTGGATTTTGCTTAGAAAGCCTCACTCTGAAGAAGGAGAAAGTCTCTCTTTGAAGAAGGGAACAGGGGAAGATGCAACCCAGGAAGCAGCTTTGAAGAGCTCCTTAGAATGATAGAATCAACCAGGTTAGAAAACACTTTTAAGATCATCAAATCCAACCTTGGTCCAGGAGACGACATCCCACCCATCCCCATTAAAGCCTGACAGTCTTCAATTCAAGCCCAGCTCCAGAACTCTGGAAGCATGGAGAGTTGTGGCCACCCACATGAATGGAGAGAAGGTTGGGGTTTAGGAGAACTGGGAGAAGCCTGAGCTAAACCACCACCTGGGAAGCACAAGGGGGTGGTGTCCCCAGCAGCCCCCTCCACAGCCCAGACAGCACCAAACAGCATGGGAAGCAAATCCTGAAGCGCAGCAGATGGAACCAATGGCTCAGGAACCATTACCAATGGTGTTCCCATGTCCTTGCTATGGAGGTGCCTGTGCTATCCCCACCGGAGACAACACCTCCTCTTGCAGCTGCAGCTCTGCGCACTGCTGGCTTGCTGTTATTATATTGCTCCCCAAATATACCCATTAAACTCAGAGAGATATTCTCTCTTGTCACAAATTCTGCCTCCATAAAATGTGACATTTTCCTGCCTTCACCTATTTATTGCACAACACTTGCTCATTCCCTGGTGCCGACTGAGATGCAGAACTTCCCTGTTCGATTTTATTATTTCCCTGGTTTTAATTGGGGAAGAAAATCTGCTCCTCCACTTGTATTCCTTATGCAGTGATTGAAAAACCTGGAGTGAGCTGCTACAGAGACACAAAGTTCTCTTTAGCCCTCATGAGCTCGTTTGGCAAACCTCAGATTTCCCTTATAACCTTGGATACATCCCAGGGGATCACGCTGTGAGCTTTTCCCCTTGGCTCAGCTGCCTGGAAAACAGGAATAATGGGAACTTCTTTATTATCTATGGGGCAGGTCTGCCTCCTGAGACCTGCTTGCAACAGCACCAAGCACATGATGCCTCCCGTCAGGTCCGGACTTCTGGGCAGCTGGAGGAATGTGATGATAAATGGGATTTGCAAGAGAGAGATATGAGATCCTGATAGCTATCAGGCAGAGGTGATAATAGATAAGATAAAGCCTACATGCCTATAGTGCTGTTAAACAAGAAGGGTCGGGCCAGTCTCCTGTACCAATTTGCAGCTAAGTACAACAAAACCCCAGTGGACACTCCAGAGAAATAGGTGCTACTCACTGAGAGCACGGGGAGCTGCTTATTTACTCATGGCAAGAAGTGTGGAAGCAGCTGCGAGGACCCATCAACCTGTGATTGCCCTGGAAAATAATCCCATCTTCCCGGCTTTCCGCAATCAAGGCTGGAGAAAAATCAATCCCGAGCTGAGATTGGGTATAGATAGACAATATTTATGGCTCTGGCACTCAACTCAGGTGCTGCCTACTGAGGAAGGGATCAAGCGCAGCTGTTTGCATGTCTCCTGGGTGCCCAAGTGATGCTCAAATGGACTTGGATTCATCTGCAGCCATGGGTGCTGCCCGCTCTGCTGTCTCTGCGCTAGCCAAGGATTTATAGCAAGGCCGTAAATGCATCATGCCCCTGTGCAACAAGTCCTATAACTTCATCAACATCTCCATATTCATGGAAGCAAGGGAAGGAACAGGGCCTCAAAGACAAGTCTTGCTAGACCCCAAGTTCCGTAGCTATTCCAAGTGGGTTTCCCTGCCCAGGGCAGGTTCTCTGTGCATGGCCACATTGCAGAAGGAACAAACAGATCCTGCCAGATGCTCCCCAGGTTTATTAATGCTTATTAACTCCTTAAAGTCCACATGGAGGCCAGGAGGCACTCATTGCTTTGCCCGTTGAGAGCAGTCACAGTGATGCCCAGACTCAGGGGATGTAGGGAGCAAGGAACTGATTGATACCAACCCTATAAGACACAACCAAACCCTGCCTGCCCCATCCACCCAACCACAAGCACCTATTGCCCAGCAATCCTGCCCAGCCAAGCCATGGTGATGCCCCAAGAGCATGGAAAGCAGCACTGGGGTGTCCAGCAGACCCCCAACACAAGCATCGCAGGGAGGTGGTGGCACATGGAAGCCACCAGCCCCCTCCATCTCCAGAAGGATTTATGGGGCTGTTCTGGTGACATACCGTGTCTGTAGCTGCAGAATGGCAGTTGTAAAAAATCCCATTTGCCGGCGTATTAGAATCCCATTAACGTTCCCGGTGGAGAAATAACGCCGGCCCTCCTGGCGGGATTAAAGGGACTAGGACTCAGCCTCTGCAGTTTTATGGCCCTCTCCCCCATTTGCTGATCAAACTGACAGATATAAAGCTGCAGGCAAGAAGTGTCCTTGGCCCATAAGCCCCATAAGGACAAGAAAAGCCTTTGAAGCAACACAAGTGCTATTCAGCGGGAGCCAGTGCTGCCAGGGGAGGCAAAAGGGCCATTTCTGCTTCCTTGCAGCATCCTCTCCCTTCCAGCCCCAGAATTGCAGGGGAAGATGAAGCACCACAGAGACATGGCCAGAAGGACAATGGGACAAGCACTGATGCTGCTTCCCATCCGTGTCCACATAGAATGAACCATAGAATAACAGGCTGGTTGGGTCTTTAAAGACCTGTTTTCACAAACTCATGGGCAGCTGCATCATTATTGTCCTGATCACTCATAAATACCTATTGATCGTCTGAGGATGCTGCAGGGAACAAAAGGAAGGAGATGGAGCAGCACTAATGGGCAATCCACCCAAAAGACTCAGAACAAAGGGTGAACATCAAACTCCAATGACTTGCCATGGTCCCCAGGAGAGAGTGTGGGGCAGTGTGGGGCAGGACATGGGCAGCCTTCCCCATTCCCTTGGCTCACAAGCAGTGCCTGGCTAGTGACAATAAATACATAAGTATGGGCTTCTTGCTCAGCATGGCTGTAAACAGTTCATGAACTCCAAGGGATTTACTCCCCTCTTCCCACCTTTATGAGCCCACAGCAGCAGTGAAAAGATGGGAAGGTTCATGGTTTACAGCCACTAACCAGAGTGTCTAGGGGGAACAGGGAGCCTAATGCTACATGACAGAAGCAAGTGTGACTCATGGGAACAGCAGGCAAAGACCCACCAACATCGGCTCAACCAGCTGATGCCCATTCCCCAGAACAGGAATGATGTGCAAATGCGTTTCCTAACCCTCACGAGGTCCCTGAAGATGATCCCATTTGCTGCCTACCTTAATCTCGGAATGACTGTACACACCAGCCCTTCTCCAGAGGTTTACAGTGGGATGTTACACAAAGCCAGGAGAACCAGTTCCTCCTGGGAAAATGGTCCATCCACAAGAGATTTCCAACACAAAGAGGATGCAGGAGGTATTAGGAGATAATAAAGAGGTATTAGCATCACAGCCACCCCAGGGACAAACCCTTACAGCTGAGGACTGAACAACCAACTATACATCCAAGCTTTCATTTTGAGCTCCCTGCTTTATTTCCCAAACAAATTTGAGCAGACAGAGCTGTTCCAGGAGGATTTCTCCCCTTCCCACCTTTCCCTTGGTGCTATCTAACAAAAGGGCCGGCAAACCGCGTTGTGGGAGCTCCACACCACGCACCCACCCCTCCTTCCCAACAGAACCAGTGCAGTAAAGGCTTTATCAATCCCTGGAGCCATCCAGCCTCCCCTGCTAGGTCTCTTTATTATGTGCCTTGACATTTCCAAGGGTTATATTTCCGCCTGTGAGAACCATCAGTCCAGCAGCACACAGTAATATATGGAGTAATAGAGTCTCAGCACAGCAGGTTTAATCTCATATTGCTGAAGCCCCTGGTGTCCTAGCTGAAGTAAGTTAGTCATTAGGAATTCCTTTCTCCCGACTGCAAGCGTGTTTTGTTTTGGGGTTATTATTTTTCCCCTAAAGAGAAGAAAAACACTCGAGATTGATTTATGACTTTCCCATTCCCTCCTCTGCAATGGAAACTGGCTGGAGGGGAGAGATGGAGAGAGCCCAGCGCCTGCTTTCCCTGCCAGCCAGCACAGGGACACCCTGCCACTGCCACCACCAGCTGGGTAACACCTTAGGGACCCTCAGAGACCCTTTGCAGCGATGACTCCACAGCTTCACCCCAGCAGATATACCAGGAGCCATAGAAGGTGAACGATGGTGCAGCCAGTAACTCAACGAGAGGGCTGGCCTCAAAGAGGGAAGGGAATAGAATAGTGATGTTTTCCATGGTGCCAACTTGGATTTGGATGGATGAGGCAGCAAATAGGGAAGCAGAGAGTGAAAAAGCAGGTTTCTTCTTAGGAAAGGGGTTGAGCCCCTCAAAGGTGAAAGCTTTAGGAGCAGATCAAAGGTGTGCTGAAGTCACCAAGCTGGCCTGACCAAAAGAGGAGCGTGGTGCTCCCATGCCCATAGGTCATGTTCCTCCAGACCAAGAACATCAGCTTTACCTCCCAGTCTAACCACAGCACTGGGGAGAAGACGTGAGCATGAAAGCATTTTGGTTTCTCTGGGAACCATCTGGGAAAGAAGGTGAGTCTGATTGAGTACAACACATAAGCAGTGACCCATTGCACTGCTGGAGATAGGAACTTGCCTTTCCACCTCCACCCCAATGCTCTGCTGCATGTATACTGCATGCAGCAGCTCCCAACCCATCACAAGCTAAAGCCCAGCATCCAACCTGATGCTCACTGGTGTTTCATGTGACATCTCACAGTGCAGCAGCTCCTTCAAGAGCATCCCAGCTCTGTACATAGAGCTGACAGCAGCAGCTCTCCCAGCCAGCCCAGCCTATGTCTCCTCACTCAAAGCCCTGGAGCCCATCAGCTTCTGCAGCTGACGGCAGAGGAGCAAGTGATGCAGCAAGTACTCTGCTACTGCCTGAGCATCCCAGCTACATGACTGTAACAGCCATGGAAGTACTGCAGCGTGAGCCCAGAGCAAGGCTTGAAAACACATCTCTCGATCCCTCATGTCATGTTCCCATAACCATGAGGATTATCAGACTGTAACACAAAAGCCAGGATTAAACCAAGGGCAATAATGGGGCTGGCAACCTTCCGGAGCCATCTTAGGGCAAGAGGGCCCAGAGGACAGACTTTGTGTGCAGCTCCAAAGAGGGAGAATGAGGCGACACAGATGCGCACAGCAATGCCAGATGCCAGCTTCAAAGCCCCATGTAGAGAGCCTGCAGCACCACATCCAGCTCTACCTGGGAAGCACAAACTCCGCTGCAGCCTCCAGCTCCTCAGAGCCCTTCCCAGACTCCCAGGAGAGATGAGTAATAGTGAAAGGCTTTATCTCAGCCCCCCCAAAGCAGGAAAACCAGAGGAAGAGCCAAGGACACCGTCCCCAAACAGCTCCATGGAAGGACTTGAGGCACCTCTCCACACTTGGGGCCTTGGCAACAGGTTTTGCTCCATGGTAGGAGCTTTACTCATCTCCTTGCTTCTTTCCCCTGGAGCATGGTTATTCCTGGGATCATAGCTTCATGGGGGAGCAAGATAACAAGGTGCCAGGAATGACACCAGAACTCCTGGGTTTAATCCATCCAGAGCTAGCTGACATTTCCCAGTTGAAATCCCTGGCTCCATCAGAGCAGAGGATGCTCTGGCAAGTGCCAGATAGCAAATGGGAGGACATAGACACAGCATTGAGATGCTTCACTCAGATGTATTGGCCATGGCAAGCATGGAGCTCAGCTGCCTCTCCATTTGGACAACAGCAGAGGCTTCAGGGTGGTATGTGGGGTCATATCTCAGCAAGCAGCAGCCACGTAGACTTCCAGATGTCCATCCCACACCTATTGCATCTCTGCACTGGCTTTCAAAGCCTCGGTAACCAGCATGGTAACCTATGCCAAAGCAACAGGTATGGGCACAAAGAGGTCACTGGGTACATAAAGACCCAAGATTTCAATGCACTGTACCTTCTAAACCACGAGGATCAGTCCCAGCATGCTGCTCCTGCTTGGGAATCCCAAAACAGCTTGGCTGAGCTCCCCAGGTGAAGCCACAGACTCCTGTGTTCCCCAGGTATCAGGGCAGCCCATCCCTTCAGCAGCACATAGGGATCCCCTCCTGCCAGCAAACCAATCCCTGCTGTAGTGATTACATTGCCATTAGCAAGAATCCCATCCCAGTGAGCCTGGAGAGGCAGTGACAGTGCTATTGAACCTGCTAAGAGGGAAAAATGCATTTCAATACAGAGGCAACTCTCATGCTCCATGCCATACCCAGCATCCCTGGAAAAATCTGCTTAATGACATGCAGAAGAGCCCCTCTGCTACAAATCCCAGCCACGCTGACAGCTCCTGTGCATATCCCTATTTTCCCAGCTCCTTGCTCCCTTCCCATCAGTTGCTTTTGTGCTAGGCAGGGCAGCAATCAGTCCTTCCCACAGGATCCGGGATCCAGGGCTCAAACTCCCAGCCTCAACTAAAGCAAAGGGGTTTCCTGCTGTAGAAATGATTCCTGTCTTCCCTTACCAGGTTGAGGGCAGCTCTATACCCAGCCTGGCTATTTAAGCCTTTTAAGAGGCTCCAGCTCCATCAATAAGGCTTTCCATAGGGATACAATTCCAGGATGGGTGACTCGTCAGGCAGCACATCCTGACACAGCCCAAGGATGCTGCAGCACCACAGCAAAGCATTTCCCTGTGCAGAGCAGTCGATACAGAGCTGGGGAGCCCAAGCTGGGGCTTGCAGCAGGGCTTGGTGTAGAAAAGAAGCTGAAATTTCTCCCTCTCTTCTGTCAGGTCGAATTTACTGCAAGAGGAGAACGTTTCAGGAGGGATTTGTCATTGTTTGTGGCAGTTTGGAAAGCTCCTAAATACGCTCCATGCAATCCTGGATGTAAATTGAATAGAAGGAAAAGCAATTTGTGAGGCATTAAAATCCCTCTGCAGGTTCCTTTCAAGTGATCGATGTCTTAAACCATGATGTTATCTACACGTAACGGAGTTGGGCAACACAATCCAATCCCCCCAGTCATTGCCTTCCCAGGTAACGCATCAGCCCATGGACCAGATTCCCTCTGACCTCTGCACAGGCAGTGCTGTGCCTGCAAAGCTCTCCACTCCCTGTCTCATAGTGACTTTAGCACAGAGCAAGGGAAGCTGCGCAGCCAGATGTCAGGATGCACATACCTAAGCATCACTGTGCTCCCACCGAGCAGCATCACAGCCCCAAGTGCCTGCAAGAGGGAACCAGGACCACCTTTATTTGTGCACCAAGCACAAACCCCAGATGACATTGCTTGGTCTGAAGCTGTTAACCCTTCAGAAGCACAGTTATCAGCCCCATGCAGCGTGTCCTCACAGCTACCCAGCTCCCCCGCTGAAGCACAGGCAATCTGCAGCAGAACAGGAGCAATCACTGCATCCCTGTTCCCTAGGGAAGTGTTTCTTTGGGAGGAGATTCAGTGTGCTGCCATGCATGTCCCAAGGCAGTGTATGGGATCTAGATCTGGGATCACACAGTGGAACAAGCAAGTGGCAATCGTGACAATCAAACTCCCAGGCCATGCCCCCAGCCTATTCATCTCCATTGTGAAAAGATCCATGTCCACTGCACCAAGGGTTGATAAAGGGGGAGATTCAGGTTGGATATGAGGAAGTTCTTCCCTGTGAGGGTGCTGAGGCGCTGGCACAGGGTGCCCAGAGAAGCTGTGGCTGCCCCATCCCTGGCAGTGCTCAAGGCCAGGTTGGACACAGGGGCTTGGAGCAAGCTGCTCTAGTGGAAGGTGCCCCTGCCCATGGCAGGGGGTTGGAACTGGATGAGATTTAAGGCCCCTTCCAACCCAAACCATTCTATGGTTCTATGATATGATGCTTGTTGGCTTCTTCTCTATCTGCATTTGGCCCTGAGGATAACCTCTGAAAACCCTGCGCATAGAACTAGGTGATGTTTAAGCTCCCTCCCAACCCAAATCACCATCTATGATTACAGAGGTTTAAAAGCATTTACGAGTTTTGACAAGATTGGACTTAGCAAGAAGCCTAGAGTTGGTCAAAGTCACTGCCAGAATGACTGCTCTCCACGATGCTCTTCACATCCCTAATCCCTATTCCTGGCTCCAGCCCTTAGGAACATGAAGTCACACCGGCACATGCATGCATCACACAAAGCACGTACATCACTTGCAAGGCATCTTCCCATGGTGCCCGTCAATCTGCCCTCAAGGAGCAGGTAAGAGCAAGGGGCACATATGGTGTTGTTTATCTTTGTTATTTACTTTTGTGAGAGCTGGGTGGTGTTTAATGCACCATAGGAAGGCGCCGTGATGCTGAGCTGATGAGGAGGATACAAGAAGTGGGGCGGAATAGACAATGATGCTCTGAGCGGAGGCATCCGCCTCCCATGGTGACCAGTGCTCCCTGTCTCCTGGGGCACCCATCTGCAGCAGGCAGATAGGCAATGATTTCTCTGCAAGAAAAGTTTCTTCTAATCCCATTAGCCAAAGCTGGGCCCGTGCCCTGCAGCAGGCAGGTTTCTATCTATTTCAAAGCCTTCACTTACTAAAATAAATTCACTATTAGAGCTGCGGAGCATCTTGTGCATATATAAGCAGCAGGTCTTTGGGGAGCAGGGTTTCGAGTCACAGAGCCAGGGTAGGATGAGAGGAAGGAAGGAGCCAGCAAGAAGGGATGAAGCAAAGTGAGAGAAAGGGTTAAGGCTCCCTCCATCCCTCCCCAGCCCAGGCAGAGCCTCTCTCAATCAGTGTGTGATTGCAATCAGCGGGAAGGTGCCGTTTGCATTAAACAGAGCAGACAGGGGAAAGAGGAAAAAAGCAGGCTGTGCAATCTGCAAAATTTATGGCAAAATCGCCACCAACAAGAAAAAACAGCTCCTTTTCTTTTCCCCTTTGCTTCCCCTTGTTATTACATTCCCCAAGGGCAGAGGACTGGGATGGAGCAGGGAGCCCGCGCTTCCCGTCCCCCGGCCCGGCTGCCGTACCTCAGCCCTCCCTACATCAAGCTTTGCAATCAATCTCCTTTCCTACTAATTTCCCCTCATGTTTTTTAATTAAATCCACGGCTTCCTTCTAACCCCAGCCAACGAACCATCCCCATTCCCTCCAAATACCCTTGAGAACATGGAATCGGGCAACACAGTGCGAAGACACCCAACGAAACATCACCAAAGAGGCATCGTCCAGGGGTACAGCGAGAGACGAGGAGAAGATCCGGGGTAAAACACCCCCAGCTTGGCCACAATGGCTTTTCAGCGCGCTCACATCAGCAGGCAACTGCAATAGCAGCACCCAACCTGCTTGCTCTTAGGAAACAAGGTAGCAGCAATCCTGAAGATGGCACTCATGGGCTACCCTTCCCAAGCCAAGCTCCCTTCCTGACCCTCCCTAATGAGAAGGTGGCCCTCCGAACTCGCCAAGGTTGTTCAGGTTGGACTGAAACGCGTCCTTCCTGCACAGCCTCCCGCAGCTCTGCTTTTGGTTTCAAAGGTAGCTCCTGACAAGGGATTTGAGGCCAAAGACCAAGCAAAAAAGGTTGAGAAACTCCAGGGCGTTTATGTAAGAAGACGCACAAAAAAGGGCAAAAGAAAGATTTTCTTTCATCAGCGTGACATTTGCTGCTCTTTGTTTTGCTCAGCAGCATCTCCTGTCTATAGACCACAAGACAGGGGACCGGTGCCTCCATTTATTCACCTGGAGCCCTGGCGCCAGCCTGGGACTGATTTACAGCTCTGCATTGAAACTCAACGGGAACTGCATGAAATGTGACAGTTTTGCTCAGCGCTGCGCTTTGAGGGCTCAGGCTTGTTTGAACGAGCAGCTCAAAGGGAAGGGAAAGGGCCTTTGAAGCCCCCTGCGGCTTGGGACTGCATGAAAAAGCCCCTGTGAGCCCTCAAGGAACTCACTAACACCCTCATTCCCTTTGTGCCAGGACTCATCCCGCTGCGGAGCACCACTGAGAGCTCAGGACTGAGCCCACGCAAGTCCTCGTTGCTCTGCAGCGCTGCTGGAGCCAGTTACAACCCCGAGCAGGCAAATGCTCTGTGTGGACTGAGCTACACGAGGTGGCTGCTGTGTAGCCTTGGGCTTTCATCCTCCCATCAATGAGCCTTTCTAAGTCATCTTCAACACCAGAGTGGTCCAGGCCATCAGCAGTTGGACCTTAAAATAGGGGATGCTTCTAGGAGCATCTGGAAGCAATTTAGTCACTGATAAGTGAACAAGACTGAATCCGAAGATGCATTTCTGCACATCACAACCCTCGTGGGTGAAGGCCCAACTTCAGGTACATCTGAACCACCTCTGTATTCTTTGCTGGCTCGTATTTGGCATTCCAGCTTGGCACAGCCACACACACGGGGCCATATTCTGTATTTAAATGGACAAGCAGCTTATCCCAAAGACAGAGGGAGATGGTGGGAAGGCAGCGCTTCAAGCCTTGGGAAGACAGGCAGAAGTATAACCAGGCACATTCCCCTCCCCATCCTCACATCACTCTGAGCACGGTGACATTCAGAAGCCTTACACCCAGCAGGGCTGCACTGATAAAATCAGGCAGCACTAGTGATGTCTAGAGGCTTTATTAGGCTCATTTATCTATTTATTTTGGGGAGCAGGAGGTGTTAACCTAAGGTGGCAAAGAAGTGCTGGTATTGGGAACAGCAGACAGGGCAATATGTTATTGAGAATTCTTCTATTTGTGAGCAGAGGCTGCTCTTGTGCTCTATACATTATTTATAGCCCTGCCTTGCGCCTCATCCCCTTTATCTGCCTTCCAAGGGGCTCGCTAGGAAGATGAATCTTTGACTCAGCAATTTTTAGTCCAGCCAAAGGAAAGAGAAATTCACACATAGAAGTATATATATGTGCATATATATATATAAACCAAATCCACCCTGGGGAGGTGACAGGGCACTAATCCGGACCCCTGAGAGGCTGCAGGTACCAGCCTTCAGTGCCTCAGAGGGAAGAGCTTTAACTTGTACATAAATTCCAGGGCTCTTCCCCTTCTGCTGACCTCTACCGCTGCATCTCTCCATCCTTTCGGCTGCACAGCCCTGAAGCAAACCCAAAGCCCAGCCTAACACAGCTTAGGTGCTGCCACCAATTAAACACATCTGCACAAGCCATCACACAAATAAAGAAGTGGAGATAACTGGAGAGATCCACTTCTTTTCCTATGTGCATGCATGCACACATGTATTTGGAGCCTATTTTTCAAGCAATAGAACACTGCTGAAGTTTTTCTGCATGAAAAATTCATTCTGTCTCAGCCACCTCCAAAGCAAATAAGCAACCAAAGAAACCCTTCTTGGTGGAAAGCATCACCCCAACCACTGCTGATGAATCCCCTTCGCTGCGCAAGACAACATCCAAGCAGCCCTTATTGCTCCCCGCCAGGAGCAAAGGGTGGATACAATGATGGGAATAAAACAGTGACGGCAAAATAGCATTCAGCAGCAGGGCCTTCTGGAGGGAGGCAAAGGAAATGGGAGTTATTCCCTTCCCCATCCTGGCCGTGTTTGCCATGGGGAATTCTGGAGCTGCCTGTTTCACAGGTCCCCATCCCTAGCCCTGGCTTGCAGCACAGCCACCAGCTAATTCTCACCTCTTCCTTCCCTGCATCCAGGCTCTTTATAAATAGTTCTTTTAATCAGGGCTGCTTCCCCGCTGGGAGCCAAGGTGCAATCCCAGCACCGGTTGCAAATGGGTGCCCCAGATCTATTTTGGGCTGTGCCAAGGAACTGAGCTCCTTCCCTTGGGAATGGAACTGCGATGCCGCTGGATCCTGCAGGCAAGGAGCTGAGGGCACTCAGCAGGTAAACCCAGAGAGCCACTGAGATGGAATGCTGAAGACATTTGTAACATGTACAGTGGGGTAAGTTGTGTCAGACCCTGTTAGTGGGGAAATTACTTCCTTTTCTGCCTGGGGAATTCCTTCCATGATAACGAGTGGGAGAAGGGGTTCCCTTCATCCCAACTTTCCCAACCTCAGTGGGAACAAAAGCCAAGACAATCAAAATGGGGTTTCCAATCCCCGATGTGAACATGGCCATAGTGTAGCAAGGTATCTATGGCAGCCTTGCTCAAGCAAACCCATGGTCAGCCACGGACATGTTATGCTGATCATCAGCAATGCATCGCTACGGCATTATGGAGTATTTGGTGCTCCCTCAGCTCCTCATTCCTGGACACTATCCTCAGCTCGCCCCAGGGCTCCAGGTGACAGAAGCACCCAGGCATGGGGGAAGCACAGAAATACCTGTGCTTTTAAAGAGCTGGCATTAGGATGCTGCAGCAGGACACGTGCCCCTTGAATGACTCCTTCAGAGCATCCTGCACCCACCATCACCCTGCAGGAAGCCCCATCATGGGAGGATAAACTATGGAATACCCTCCTTAAAACCAACAAAACTAAGCCAAAACTCCACCTCAAGATGCTTTTTGGAGGGCAGACGGTGCTTCAGATGCTAACAGGTAGCATCCCTCACCCTGCTGCCACCATCCACAGCTCCCATCCAGCCACGCCTTTGGCTCTGGGACAGCTCTGCTCTGCCAGCTGGTGGGGACAAAGGTTGACCAAGTGACAGCCAACACGGGTGCTCACAGCCTGAAATCTATTGCAAGACAGGTGGAGGAGGCAGAGGATTTCCTTCAGGACATAAGAAGTCTTCCCTAGCATAGAAAGCACATCCTGTGCCATGGGCCCAGTGCAGAGGTGGGCTCGGAATTCCCATTAAAGACTGGAATAGCACTGAAATCATTGAAAAGGTAAATAACAGACAGGCAGTGAAGGCAAACGGGGTTGGCAGCACCGTCTGTTCGCTAGGCAAGGGGGGCACTTACTACACAGCCAGCAAATTAGCCTTTCATCATCACTTGGGTTTTATCGGTGTGCATGTTTCAGTCTCAGCACCTCCCTTTTGGAAGCCCTGGGGACTTCCAGCTTGCCTCCTGTTTACTGCTTCCCAGCTGCTTTGCTGTCTCCGATGAGCAGGAGAAGGGAGCCGTGTCGGCAGGAGATGCTCATGTGCAGGCGGCGAGGAGCTCACACACAAAATTGATATTTGCTGCAAATTATTTTGGATGATTTACTGGAATGAATTAACTCGCAGTGACGTGGAGAAAATTCCAGCGGAGCTGCTGCTGCCTCCATCCCAGCATCCGCAGCGTGGCTGAGGTTTAGCCTTCACTTGCTTTTGGGAGGATGAGGATGGCAGCAGCTTGGAGAAGGCTCTTAGGACTTAGTCTTGCCGCCTGTAAAGGGGCTGCCCACTGTGGTTCCAAGAGGCCTGACATGGATGGATCTGCACCCCACGGATGATACCACTTGCGAACCCCAAGTTGAATGTGCTGGCACACTGGGAAGTTTGGAGAGGGACGGAGGGGCAAGTTTGGAGAGGGATGGGGAGGAAGGGTTGGAGAGGGATGGGGAGGAAGGGTTGGAGAGGGATGGGGAGGAAGGGTTGGAGAGGGATGGGGAGGAAGGGTTGGAAGGGGATGGGGAGGAAGGGTTGGAGAGGGATGGGAAGGAACGGTTGGAGAGGGATGGGAAGGAATGGTTGGAGAGGGATGGGAAGGAATGGTTGGAGAGGGATGGGGAGGAACGGTTGGAGAGGGATGGAGAGGAAGGGTTGCAGAGGGATGGGAAGGAATGGTTGGAGAGGGATGGGAAGGAACAGTTGGAGAGGGATGGGGAAGAACAGCTGGAGAGGGATGGGAAGGAAGGTTTGGATAGGGCTCTAGGGGGAACAAGTTTGGAGAGGGATGGAGAGAAAGGTTTGGGGAGGGATGGGAGCACCATCCCAACCAAGGGCTGTTGGTTTTCCAAAAGCAGAGCTAATGCCACTGACTGACCTTTTTCTGCTCTTTGGGAATCTCAGGATAAAAGGCTCAGGGTTTAACACCAGGGAAAAGGAATGTGTCCCACTGGGATGCTCTTCCCTTGGCCCATATCCCTTCATGATGATGACTTCTGAGGTGCTCCCTCCCATCCAAACCAGGGCATCAAAGTGGTCCAGCATCCCCTCTGCTGTCTCTGAGGTATCCATGTGTCCCTGATCCCCATGCAGGGGCTTGTGTGCCCACCAGCCAGCTCAGCAGAGGGTTACACTAAGCCAAGAGCATTTAGGGATTGCTCCCAGGCCATGAATACACCAGGTCTTGCCGCAACTCCACTGACTTTGACAGGCTTACAAGAGAGATGAACTCAATCCCTCAGTCCTGGATTTCCCTCCCATCACCTCCCTAGCCCTATATACAATCAGCATGGTTTCCTGGGAAGAGGGAGTCCTCCTGCAACAGGGGCTTCCATCCACACACGAATGCAAAACCAAGATGAAAAAGTCCCTCTGCTCCTTTTCCTGGCTGGAAAAGAGGAGGAAGAGGTTGGCTGCAAGCTGCCTTGACATTTTCCGTGTCCTGGGATTGCTCAAAACCCTGCCTAATCCCTTGAGTAGCTTAAAGCATCCTCAGCAATCCAGTGCTTTACGTGCTGAGCCCTGCAAAGCCAAGAACAACGAAGGACACTCGCTGGGACCACATCCCATGAGCGAGGATGCTCAGAGGCATCACTGCTCCCCACAAACCCCATTTGGAGGGGGGAACCTGGGCTCCCATCCCTGCTCCAGTACGGGACCAATCTGATTTTCCTCCTCCAGCCAGCTCATTGTACAGACATCCATCAGGAAGCGGTTATCCCACATCTGCTCCCGCTCCATGGGGCACCCAGCCCTGCCAAGCTCCGCTTTCCCATGGTCAGCTCGTGTAACAGCCTGCATATAACCACCTAAATGCTGCAAAGTCTTTGAAATAAGCAGGGAAATTGGTTTCCAAGCTCCAGCAGTTTCTAAATAATGGATGTTTAAGATAATAGTGAAAAAAAAACCCCAAGTGACAAAGTGGTTTCTAGAAAGGCAAAAAAAGAAAAAGGTGGAGCGCGTTCTCAATGCGAACGTCCAAGAAAGGCTGAAACCGCATACAGGAAGCAAACAGGGATCAAGAACCTCATCTCCCAGCGCTCCCTCCACTTCTCAGCTCCTCTTCACTTGCTATTCCATCTCAATTCCCATGTAACATTTGCTGTCAGTGCAAAATTCGGGCTGAAAACTGTGCTGGCCTTCAGGAGACGCTGGGATTGGATTGGATTGGAAGAGCCAGCGGAGGAGGGAGCGTTGTGTCGGGCTCAGGAGACAGCTGGAAGGCTTCAACTTTTAGGCTCTTTCCATTAGCCAAAAGGCATCCTTGGCTACTACTCAAAGCAAAGAGGACTGAACTGCTCATTCCTGCATGGCAACATGATCACTACAACTCCATTTCAGCCACAAAATCAAGCTAATATTCACCTAAATCCATAAAACTGAACTAACATTGAGCTTGCAGCTCAGTGCACGCGATGGGCACCTTCCAGGAGCTCACACGTGGACTTCTGTGGTCATAAAAATGAGGACTTTGGAGGCTGGGGAGTATGGGAAGGAGTCTGCAGTAGCACTACAAGGAAAAGCCTGAAGAGGATGGAGTACCAGCTTATCCCACACTGCTCTGTGCAATGCCAAAGCAATCGCTCAACAGGTATTGGTCACCAGCGACTGCTCTTCAGGGGAGGCTTTAGACAGCTGAGTGATGCAACAGGACATCCCCACAGCCATCCCACCCCAGCAGCTCCCCCGAGGGCAGTGACACCGACCGGGAGGGCTGTTTGCTTTAATCACACCGAGCGCGTTACCTGTACCCATCGCCCAAATTACGCACATGAGCACATTGTAATTCACTCAAAGGGACTTTTTGGCCTGAGTCAGCAAAATGAAAAGATTCAATTACAGCCTTTGACTGGCTCTGCTTATTGTTATTTATAATACAATACAGCCTGCCTGCTCGGGAGAGAGACGTACACGTGCTGAAACGTTGCCTGTCTTGCCAGCTAATTGAAACGCCGGCGCCGTGCTAAGCTTGCTCCTCGCTGCCTCCCCAAAGCCGGGTGGTGGCATCTACCTGCTGCCCCATAATAGAGAGGCACTGTCTCCAAAGGCCACCCGTGGCAGGATCAGACCTCTTAACAGCAGCCAGCTCCTACGCTCCAAACCCAATAGCTGCCGAGGTACAATGGGGGGTTTCAAATGAAGCTGGGCAGAGTGCTTGGAGGAGAATGGCTCTATTTTTGACGAATGGCACGGGGGGGAATCCACAGCCATTTCCTCTGAATGGCTTCAGGCCCAGCTGCACTTTAGAAGCAAAGACATGAAGATTTTCTTCCCTCCATCTAGCTGCCCAAGCTGGTTCCATCTGCGATGAAGTCACACTACCTGAGTCCCTTCTGTCCCTGCCTCGCTATTAGCAAAAGGATGCTGAGGTCAAAACTGAACTCATTAGCCACTGACGGGGGCACAGAGCAGCAGGAGAAGTGGCTTTGCCACCCGGAGCAGGGTGGGCTTTGCCCAGCTCATGGCTTGGTGCCAAGGACTTCACAGCCTGCCCGGATCAAGACACAGAGGGAATCGTTTCCCAGGCATGCAGCAGCCAACGTGGGCAGCAAACACTCTTTCACCAACAGCAGCTTCATAAGAAAGCACAAACCCAGACAAGTATTTGCCCAGTCCCTGTCTCCTCATCTCACTTTGGGGCAGCACATCTAGTCCTGGCTCCACGCACACCAGTTCAGGAGTAAATCATACAGGGAGCTGCTCTGGGGAGACCCCCCTGCGGTCCTCATCCAGCTCTGGGGCAACAGCACAAGAGGGATGTGGAGCTGTTGGAGCGAGTACAGAGGAGGCCATGGAGATGCTGCGAGGGCTGAAGCAGCTCTGCTCTGGAGCCAGGCTGAGAGAGCTGGGCTGGGGCAGATGGAGAAGAGAAGGCTCCTGAAGGGGAGACCTTAGAGCAGCTCCAGTGCCTAAAGGGGCTGCAGGAAACCTGGAGAGGGGCTTTGGACAAGGGCCTGTAGGGACAGGCCAAGGGGAATGGCTTTAACCTGCCAGAGGGGAGACTGAGATGAGCTCTTAGGCAGAAGCTCTTCCCTGTGAGGGTGCAGAGGCACTGGCACAGGGTGCCCAGAGAAGCTGTGGCTGCCCCATCCCTGGCAGTGTTCAAGGCCAGGTTGGACACAGGGGCTCTAGTGGAAAGTGTCCCTGCCCGTGGTTGGGACTGGATGAGCTTTAAGGTCCCTTCCAACACAAACCATTCTGTGATATGACGCTTTTTGGCTTCTTCTCTACATCTGTATTTGGCCCTGAAGATAACCTTTGAAAACCAGTGTAGACCCACTTGTAATGGATCCGGCTTCCTGCTTTCTGGAGTGGCAATAAGTGCATGCAATAACCAGGAGCACGTAAGGATCTCGAGCAGACTGACAGTCCCCAGCACTCCTGGCTAGCGGAGGAGATACCCTCCCATGTAGGCAGTGAGACAGGGGGAGAGGCAAGCTCCGTGCAAATCTCTCTCCCCTTCCTTGGCAACTTCATCTCTTGATCGTTTCTGACAGCCCAAGTTTTATCAGCCAGACACATTTAAGAAGGAAAAGAGAAAACCCGAGCAAGTCAAAGACGCACTGGGGGGAAGGGGAGAGGGAATAAGAAGTAGGAGGAAAGGAGAAATCCCCGGAGATAGCAGTGAATATGTAAACTTCCTCGATTTCCTCTGCCTACTCATACCTCTGTGTGTTAACAACGAGACAGACATCTTGTATGTATTTGATAAATAAGCCTCTCCATTTATTCAGGGGAGTGAATTTGTCGCTATTATGATTCAAATGGCATGACAGGTTCTGGATTGTTGGGTATTGAGTTTACCCAAAAAAAAAAAATAGAAACCCAACCTGAAAATTGCAAAATTCAAAGCAATTTTCCCTGGCTATGGATCTTCACAATGCACGGAGAGATGGATCTAGTTACATATATATATATAGAATGAATACAAAAGCCAGTCCAAGCGCTTCGTCTCCGGAGACAGGAGGGTGAGGGGCTCAATAAATGATTTAGGAATTGCTCCCATCACTTGATGCAGAGTGATGGATCTGGCATGTGTTCCAACAAGGCACATGCTGTATTCATTACCCATTGAGCTCCCTTTTAATTTCTCCCTCATTAACCTTATCTATGACTGGGGTTGTGCATCAAGTCAAATCCTTGGCATGTCAATCAATTCATTAGATGGTTGTTTGCTTTGTCATATGTGCTGTTATCGCTTATTAGACCGCCACGCCGATCAATCCATCACAAGGCAGGCAGGAGCTGGCTTGGAAGGGGATGGAATGCAACGGGCAGGAAGCAGGCAGCATTCCATGGAGGAGCTGCCTGGAGCAGAGACTGTGGCCCCATGAGGAGCGTTAATGTTTCATGAAGCTCAAAGAAATGCAAAGAGATCCCATGAAGCTGCGATGAAAACCTCTGTTTGGTTTCGGATCACTGAAGCAAACTATAGGCATATAAAGATAATAATCAGGTTAGTTAAGGCTTTACCACTAAGGGCTGGAAACTTACTACAAGGGACATCATACCATCAGCATGGAAAGTCTCCCCTCCTGAGCAGTCCTGCCTCTGCTCCCACTGGATATTTGCCTCCCATGAGATTCCTCAAGGAGCCCCCTGATGTTTCCAGTCAATAGAGCACCAACAAAAGGCTCTGGAATGGCTGGATCTACATTTCCACCCAGTCCCACCTTCTATCTGAGCATCATTTCCACACATGGATTAAGGCAGAGGCCTCACCTGCCCCCACTGGGAGAGGGGTGGGTTCAGGACAGCCCCCCAAAGCACAGCCCATGCAGGATGGGGGTCCCAGCACCCCCATGAACCTCCACTGGAGCCAACCTCTCTCCCTCATACCCATTTAATTCCACTGATGGCACAATGTGGGGGAAGCACAAGAGCATTTCCATGAAGGAATGGCAAGTTTGCATCCATTTCCTTGGCTACCAGCAAGCCCTCATGCAGAAACCTCTGTGTCAGCCCCAAAACCCCTCCGTGGAGCACCCAGAACCATGTAACAGCCTAGCAAAGGGCCGCGGGTGATGCTACACCCCAGCTCCCCATCAGCAACACTGACTTATCTCTCCTTCCTCTCCCCAGCGTGCGCCTCCACCAAAATCAAACGCGGGACTGGCTGAGGATTGCAGCTGATGCTACACAAAGCCTTCACGCTCTGATTCACACAGGGGTAGCTTGCAAGGCTGCTTGTATGGAGGAAGAGTAGAGGAAATCCCAGTGTAAGCACTTTAGCACTTCCTCCCCTACAACCACCATGCAAAATAGAACAAGCAACAGTGTCCTAGCCGTTGGCTGGGGGGGGTTTGAGCAGGGTACTCACCAGAAAGGTGAATTGATTCACTGGTAGCAGAGGTACTTTGCCAGCTCCTAAGCTGGGAAGCCAACCACACTGCTCCAAGCAGAAAGGATGCTGTATTGTAGTGGAAAGACAGAGCCTGCATCCAGCACTGGGGGCCACCAGCCAGGAAACATCAACTCCAGCAAAGCATCGAGGCACCTACAGCTCCATGCTCTGCACCATCACCAGGACTCCCAGCCACTGTGCTCAGCATCACCTCAAACCACCCCTTGGACCAGCTCTCGGGTGAAGGTAAGAGCCGGGAGAGCCTGAATACCTCCCTCTTCATCAGCAGCCTGAGAGGGTGAAGCCAACCAGGTATAGGCTTTATTTTCCACCAAACCCTTTAAAAGCAGTGCCCAGCTTCCATAGGAATCGCTTCACTGCAGCAGGGTAGTCCAGGAATACTGTCTCCCACGTCCTTGCCCAGCACAGACATAGAGTGACAGCTAAAACAGCATCCCACAGCTCCCAGAGAGGTCAAACCTCCAGGGAGGGATGCTCAGGAAACATCCCAAGGGCCCCCTGACCTTCCATAGCATGCATGGGATGAAGAGGGTCACTCCAGATGCCACCACAGAACGTGTTTGTGCTGGAACTTGCTATGGAAAGCTTTCCTTCCCCACCAGCAGCAATGTTTGCAGATGAGTGAAAGCCTCCAGAAGGCTCAGGGAAACATCCACGTTTTTAAGGGGCTCGTCTGAACCCATTAGCACATCTCAATTGCTCCCAGCACCGAGGCACGACAGACTTGTACACGTCTGCCGTCTGTCAGGGACAGGCAAAAAGCACCAGCACGCAGCCCTGGATCCTGCAGGCTGGAAGTTCGGGCTCCTCTGCGCACAATCTGTCCCCGGGGCTCCTCAGCTGTTTGCAGGAGGAGGAAGGGAGAGGGAAAAGAGCCAATCTCCCAGCCTTCCTCTTGGTGAAAGCCGGGAATAGGGCTTGCCAAAACACTCCGGAGCCAAGCCCGGAGAGACACCCACATTCCCTAAGAGCCAGCACTGGAGACATCACACCCGGGATGCCTGATGTGCCTACGACACCGTGGGGATGTGCTGAGGTTGCCTGGGGACAGAAAGGCTTCCCCAAAGCAGGGAGGGAAGTGGCAGCCAAGGGACAGCATCTCCCCACCGGAGCTGCCGGGAACAACTTGGAGCTGCTGCAGAGCACCAGTTAATTTGTCATCATGGAAACGGCCAGGCCGGGTCAGCAGTGGTTGGAGGAGGAGGTGCTGGTGTGAGCTCTTCCTGTTCTTTCTTTCCCCCCTCACTTCTATTAAGGGGATTTCATTTGAAAAAGCTGCCTTGATAAGGAATTTACCAGGGCCAAATGAGATTACACCGGAGTTCAGAGCAGCTAAAAGCAGCAGTTTGCTGGGGACTCAGGCTGCTGCTTATGCTATCTCTCTATCATCACATATATCCTTCTATCTAATCTATCTAGCACCGTATATACCCTTTAGCTCACCAGCTCTCACAATCCATGCCCTCTATCCATCATCCACCTATTCATCAACACACATCCAGCTCTATCTACCTAGCCATCACTATAAATATCCCATCCATCCATCTCCCCCAATTTATCTCTCATCAGAGAGACCTTTTCCCTACCTACCTTCATATATATACACATATATATCTATACACACACCCCCTTGTCTGTCCATCTGTCATCAGCAGAGTGCTCACCTCCTCTCCCGTTCCACTCCACAATCCCTCAGCGCACATATCCTTCTATCTGCTGGTCCATACATCACAGCCACTCACTCACAGGGGCTGGGGGCCTTCTCTGCTTCATTTACTACCACATCTTTTGCCGTGGATCACTGGATCCAAACCCTACCAAGTGCTGGGGCCACATCCTGGCAGCTCCAGAGAGGGAACCGAGTGGGTTAGTGCTGGGAAATGCACTCCATACCCAGCCACGGGGACTTGTCACTGGAGAGGGCGAGGAGCATCCATGGAGAAGCTGGAGCTGTGCTGGGAAAGAACATCAGTGCCCTGGATCCCCCTGGATCTTGCCTAGCCCCTCTGCAGTGTTCTACCGAGTACAAGGGCAGGAGGGGAATGCACACACAACCATGGGAGAGCTCATGTCTCCAAAATCCCCTATTCCCTCTCCTCTAAATCTGCTGCTGCCCATATCATGCCATAACCTGCCCCTTGCCAAGCGCCTCCACACTGGAGCCAAAAGGAAGCTTAGGGACGGGATGGAGAGGGGGGAATGCTGCCGAGCATCACCGAGACACAGAATTTGCCAGAGAGAAGAAAACACACAAGCTGTGCTTAGAACCTGAAAGCTGTTACTTTAATTACGGGCTTTCTGCTTTATCACCAATAGCATTTCTCACACATTCATGGGCAAACCTGGTAATAAATCAATCCTGGGTAGCCAGGAGCTGCAGTCTGGCTCCTTCCCTTTCTCTTCCCTGCTCCCTGAGAGCTCTCCCACCATTAGTATGCAATCCAGCACTGCCAGTCTGTGCAGTTCTCATCGGCTTTGGACTCGAGCTGGTATCAAGCGGATGCCCCCAGCACACATTTCACACAGCCAGCTTTGGCTGCAGGGAAAGCAGGAGCTGGTAGGGGAGACAGCAGACGTGCCTGTATCCTTTGGGATGCACGCACAGATCCGCCCGCATGCTGTAAGGGTATTTCTGCACCCTGGGATGTTTTGGAGGGATACAGGGATGGGGCTGGGTGCAGCCACCAGCCGCTCTGTTTTCCTGTGCCTTTGCCATGCCCTTGCACTTGAGGTAGCCACAGAAAGGAGCGCTGCCTGTCCCCTACCCCAAAAAGCCGGAGTTGCAAGCCAGATGGGATGGTGCAACATGGGCTGTGCTGCATGGGGGCTGCCAGGCTTATCCCTGCATGCATGAGCTCCAGAAGAGGATGCTGCATCCCCTGAGCGCTGTCACAACTCCCAGACAAGGCAAAGTGCTCCTGTCTGGGTTGCTGGTGAGGCTGGAGCAGCTCTGCTATGGAGAGAGGAGATGCGAAGGCTCCTTCCTTAGAGCAGCTCCAGTGCCTGAAGGGGCTACAAGAAACCGGGAGAGGGGCTTTGGACGAGGGCCTGGAAGGACAGGACAAGGGGAATGGCTTTAACCTGCCAGAGGGGAGACTGAGATGAGCTCTTAGGCAGAAGCTCTTCCCTGTGAGGGTGCTGAGGCGCTGGCACAGGGTGCCCAGAGAAGCTGTGGCTGCCCCATCCCTGGCAGTGCTCAAGGCCAGGTCGGACACAGGGACTTGCAGCAAGCTGCTGTAGTGGAAGGTGTCCCTGCGCATGGCAGGGGTTTGGAGCTGGATGAGCTTTAAGGTCCCTTCAACCCAAACCAGACTGCGATTCTGTGAAGATTCAGCAGTGGGGGCTGAGGACAGGGAGGATGATTCCAGCTGAGAACCTTGTGCACAGGCTTTTTGTTCACTCTTCCATCTGCTGCTGTCCTCTGCAGCAAAGCCATCACCAGCTCTAACAGCTGAAAGTCAATTAAACAATCCCAAACCCTTAATTTCTCCACTCCTTTTTCACTTCACCATCACCTCTGTGAGCTCCCCAAATACTGTACCTCTTTTCTTCTCCCATTGGAGCCTCCGAGCTTCACTCTTCGTTAGCAAGCCCTGCATGCCTGGTGGCGGAGGTCCTCCCCTTGCCCCTCACAGCACTCTGTTACCTGCTGCTTCCCATCAACCATGCGAGCACTGCACAGATGTGCACAGCAGCAGCCCAGATGTGCGCACTGCACTGCCAGGGCAGTGATGGAGAGGGAGATGCTATCTCCCTTCCTGCTCCAGCTCCCTCTGATCCCTGCTGGAATGAGTGGCAGATCAAATTGACCTTGAGCACTAATTGACCCTCTAATTAATACCCTCATCATAGAAGTGAAGGACCAGGAGGAGACTCTTTGAGGCTGTGGCAGAGCCTTGGCCAGGGGAAGAGGAGCAGCGTCCCTCCACGTTGTGTTTCTGTATGGCTAAAAGGGCACATCTGCCTGTTTAACTATGAAAATCCCCTCCCTGACACTAAACCTTGGGAATGGGAGCTGGAATGCAGCTGGGATCACAACCCAGGGAGAGCCGCCCTGCAGCACACACCTTTCCATCCCTGCTGAGTCCCACACCGGATCACAAGCACCTTCCTGGGATGGCCTCCATAGGGGAGCCTGGCTCCAGCCCTCCCTGCCCAGGGTTTGCATCTCTGTCACGCACCGACTGCCTCATTCCATCCTTCATCCTCCCACTCCAACGTGCACATTTCCCTCCTCTTATCCCCTCCTTTAGGCTGGAATTAGGAGCTCTGGGCTTGACATTTTCATCTACCATTATTTACAGGAAGGCAGATCCGAGGAACTGGTCACAGGTGATTTCCCCTCGCTGCCAGCTCCGCACTGAGCCGCAGGCGCCGGATACCTCACTGCAGATACCATCAATTCTCCGAACCCCCACATCCCACCCTCATCCCAGAGAACCTGGAAGCACAACAGCATGTGCAGCCCTGCAGAAGCTCCCACTGCCTCTGGATGGAGCTGCCCTCCCCACTGAGCCCCATGGGCTGGATCCTGCCTGCTCCACAGCCTGCGCAAGGAGGGAGGAAGACCCTCCACAGCTTTACTTCCCAGCAGTGAGTGAGCAAGGCAGGGAAGAGCTGGGGTCACCCCTGCTTTGGGTCTGGTAATGGAAAGACCTAAATCCAGAGCTGGTACCATTCCTGCGTGGGGTGAAGACCAAGAGCAGCACTTGCAAACATAAAGCCAGGCCTTTACACTCTTCCTTCTGATAAATAACCAACACCAAGCGATTGCAACCACCAGGAACCAAAGGAGATTATTCCACTACAATTACTGCTAGGAGCTGCCGGTGAACTGGAAACTCGGGATGCAGCTCCTCTTTGGAGCTGCTCCTGCACAAGAGACACTTTGGCTTCTCGCTCAGATGAGCTCCTCTGGCTGTCACCATCTTCCATCACTCATGTGGATGGCCAGTGAAGAGATGAAGTCGTGCCTGCAGCCACCAAGCTGCTGCTCTGCCCTGGCTGGCATTGCCAGCCTTCAATCCTGATGCCACGGATAAACTAGGGATCATGTCCTGGAATAATCACCATTATGAGCCAGCAGCTGGGCTGGGTTGAGTTGGGCATCACCTCTAACCCCAGTGATGCTCAGAGTCCAGACCAGCACGCAACCAGCACAGTCCCAAGTAAAACCCAGTGCTCCTGCCTCACGGGACTGGGAATGGAGTGTGCCATCCCAGTGAGATTCCAGCCTCATGGCAAACAGAGCTGGCAGCACACCCGGGGAGCTGGGCTGTGCACTCACCAGCTGCTGCTTTCTGCACTGAGCTGTCTCCCTGACCATAACTGCTCTTTAGTTATTTAATGTCTGTTAAACACCTGGAGACTTTGCATTGGAAGGGAGACAAACTGCACGCTCTCAAACGGGGCTCGTTCCATCTCAAACTCCTTGCATTTCATCCTGGGATGAAAGGAGCTCTATTAGGCAAAGCATCAGCGTTATTAGATTTCCTTGGGGCCCTAACAAATGGATATTAGATTATTACTGCAGATGCGTTTCTAAGGCACTCATCACCAGAGTATCCGGGCATCAATTACATAGATTTAGAGACAAAAAATGCTTCCCCCAGGAGAACAGGGGACAAAACCCCTTCTCTTTATGCCTCCCTTCCCCATTTCTTCCGAATCCATTCACCTCCCTCCCACTGCCTTCCGCAGAGCCAGAGCTGCTTACAAGGAAAGCTCTCCGGTTGACGGGCAACCCTTCCATCTTTGAAACATCTGAAGCAGCAAAAGCTCTTTGTACAGACTGGCAGGAGTCAGCTGAAGAGATTTCAATGTGCAAATGGACATAAAAAGATGCAAGAGGGGGGAATGAAACGCCAGATTCATTGTTCTAAGGACAAAGGATTTGCTATTAGATGAGATGACCCGATGGCTTGGCTCCGACACCTACAGGTCACACCACACAGAAAGCTGGGCCCCGCTTTAGGGGTGAATAGGAAAAGCTGAAAAGTTTGGGTTTGGCTGTGCTGATAACGGTCTCTGATAATTCCCTGCATGACTATTGCCATTATGCTAACCCCTAGCAACACCACGGGAGTTGGGCTGGATATCCACCATACAAATCCACGGCTGGAAGTGCTTAAAGGCTGAAGAGAAAAGATCAAAGTTTGAAAGGGAAAAACAAGGAGAAGGGGCTTGGCCAGGATCACACCATCGGGCTGCAGCAAGGACCAAGATGCTCCTCATCCCCCAGGTCCTCGCACATAGGCTGGCATGGGACCAGACCTTGCTTAACTCAGCCTTTTTTACCCTTCCAGCTCATTTTGCTTCCAAAGAGACTAGACAGAGTGATGTATACGTGTTCTTTCACTTCAATAGCTAGTTCCAGAGATGGCAGTTTGGCCCAGTTTCAGAGCAAAGCATCAAACCACATTCCCTGGCAGTGCCAACCCGTGCCCATTCCACTCAGGAGATGCTTCCAGCTCCTCTCATCCTCCCTTGCTTGCACAGCAAGCTGCCAGAAGGGGCAAAACCCAAACTAAATCCCTTAATTCCATTCCCAACGGCCACACACCAGGCTCCCTTCCCTGGTGTGGCTTTGTCCTGTCTCTGCAAGCCAAGCCCAGCTGCTTGGCTCATTGCAAAGCACCTTCTGCATCACTGATGGAGACAAAGCCGGCTGCTCCAGCAAGCTCAGCTTTGTGCATCAGCCAGAGCAGCCCCCATGCAGCAGGGAAAGCAGTTCTATTTCAACACAAAGCTCTCAAAAGCACACACACCTTCTATCCATGTATCCATGGGCAGGACTCCAACTTGGAGCCAGGACCAGGGTCTCCCACTGCAATGCACTTTTGCCCCACCAAGGCCAGGAGCTATACATGCACCGAACTGCCTTGACATCGCTGTGATGGACTTAACATCCCACCATATGAGAGCTGCCAACCCTGGGAGCAGTGCCACAGGGGTTAAACACTTTGCAGGATGACGGGGATCAGCATGAGTAATCCTGACTGACCTGGAGGTACATGATCCTGTAATTCTGCCCCATAGGGAAAACTCTAAGGGTCCGAGGCCAGCCTCCTAGCAAAAATGAAGGGGAGCCAGGACTCAGCTCCATGGCACACTGAAGGGACACGGCTTGGAACAGGAAGAACCCTATGTAGAGGGATCTGGCCATGCTACAGAAGGGCACGGCTAGCAGAAGAACCACAGATCCAAGAACCGGAGCACTGCTGCTGCCCCATCACTGCACGATGCTAACAGCAGCACATAGCCAAGGGGCTAGTGCAGAGGGACAGCTTGTTCATGTGATAGAACCCACTGCTGAGTGCGGATGCCAGGCACAGCCAACGCTCAAACGTTAAAGTAGAAAAGATGTGAGCTTTCGGGATGATTTCACAAGTTACGCTGTCAATGTGCTTGGTCCTCTCAGGTGGAGATGGAGCTTGACCTTGTGCTGCTGCCCTAAGTACGGCTGTGAAGGCACCTCCCAACCCTAGCATCATCATTCTGCCCATCTCCCGCATCCCTGCCATGCTCCAGCCAGAGCACGGAGCATGGGATCCCTCATTGCTAGAGCTCCATGAGGCTCTGGGCTCCCTCCTCCCCACCAACCCCATGCACAACCCACCAGAGCAGCTCTATCACCACCTTCAGTAGCTGTGCTGAGGAGGAAAAGCTACTCCAGCACATCACCTGCCCTGCACCCAGTTCTAATGAAGAGAAGGAAGGTTCCTTAAAGGTTCAAAGACCCAGTTCCTCCTCTCCTCCATTGCAAGCAGCTCTCAGTGCATCACGAGCAGCCCCAGCAATCGATGCTCGCTGAATCACACTTAGTTCCTTTGCTTTATTTATCATTTTCCCAGCTTGAACTCAAACCTCCTTCTGCATGGGGAGAGCAGGGGAAGAACCACCCAGCGCTTCAACAAGCACAAACACTGTGGGAGGGATGAGACAACAGGCAGGAGACCTGCCCTTACGGTGCCAAGCTTCGTGTCCCACCAGGCACAACCCAGTGTGAGTCAGACAGTGGGTGATGGATGCAAAAGCTAGGAGAAACAGGGGATTTCTAGGTGTTTCCTATGTTTTCCTCTACACACTGGCCTTGCTACAATCCTCCTGTGATGACTTTTTCCTTTGGGTAAAAGGAAAAAGCAGGCAGTTATCAAGGCAGAAAGGACAGAGGGCCACCAGGGCACAGGTCCTGCTCTGATTTCTTCACTGGTGATGTCTTTCTATCAACCTTTCCATGCATTAGCTGCCACCTTTGCTCCAGCCAAGCATCCACTGCACTGGGTCAAGGACCATGTGTTTGAAACAAGGTGGCAGGACTGGCAAGTTCCATCTTGGCTCTATGACATCAGGCAAGTCACAATGGGTAGAACCTCTTACGCCCTAGCACTGAAGGGGCTTGGACCCACCAGGGCTTCTCCAAACCCTTCTCCTGCACCACCACAACCCACTTCTTCACGGCCGGAGCTCACCCCTGCAAAGTGAATTGCAAAGACAGCAGCGCCCGCGTAGAAGGTAAGTGGTGGAAAAGCCAGTTCCCACGGGGAAGAGCTGATGGGATCTCCATGTGGAAGGTGGCCGGGGTGAGGGAGCCGAGTGTGTCCCAGACGATCGCTCCCGTGCGGATAAATAGCCGGTGCCAACATCTGCTGAGAAATCCCTTCCCGCTCCACGCTGAGAACTGCAATCTAATAATATCCCATCTGCTCCCCCCTCTTTCTCCATCCATCCCTCCCTCCCTCCCCCACCCAATTACCGAGCCTGACATTATCCGTCATCTTCCCTTTGTGTCAGTGAGATTCCAAACGCAGGCGCCGGGAAATTAATAGTAATTGTTGTGTCAAAAAGCGGGATGTAATCAGGATGCGGCGTGGAAGCTAATACAAACACAAACAAATGGTATTCAGCCTCCCCAAAGATGCTTCCCCTCCCTTCCCTAAGGGCCCCTGATGATAATACTCATGGAAGAGATGAATCAGTGCTAATATAGGGATTAGGAATAGATCCCAAACCCCAGCCTGGGCTGCAATCAAAAGGAGCGCTCTTAATTGAAATTAGAGCTGGGATTTCTGCGCCTCTGCAGGGATGGGTTAAGCCCATCGGGGCTAAACAGAAGGGAAAATAAAAATAGCATCTTTATTGGAGAACAAGAAGGTGGGCAATGAGAAGAAAAGATCCTCTCTGCTCCGGCACACCTGGTTTTCCCTCGCTTTTGAGGCTGGGTTTTGTGTCCCAGCGCCGATTCCCACAGGCAGGCCGGAGGCGAGGCGCTCCCGCTTCTCACGCAGGCATCGCTCTGCCTTTTCAGCTCGGGTGTGGGTTCAGAAAGGATATTTCAAGATCAAACCGTGCCTCCCGTGCTCCAATAAACCCAGAGCTCAGCTCAGGGTCCTGTTCCCTTTCCTGCAACTTTTTACCGCTCTGCAAGTGGAACGTGCTCTTTGCCTTGCAGGGACAAGTGCCTCGCTTCCATCTCCTTTATTTGGCAGCCAAGGTGTGCAGGCACAAAAGGTGAGGGAGAGACCACCAGAAAAAAGGCTCAATTCCTGCTTTTATTACTTCAACATGCACGTCCCTCCGCACCCGGGGGCTATCTGGACCAATATCCCAAGCAGCAGAAAGGCAACATCATCTCCGGCTGGCACACTGCAACAACCTAAGCACATTTGAACATCTAGCACTTACTTAGAGGGGATGAATTCCCCCAAAATCCCAGCCCCAGGCAAACGGGATGCTTAGGAGCCAGGTATTCAATCGCATTTGCTCCCTCTTAAAGGTCTGGGTGATGACCGACTCCTCTTAAAGTTCTCCCTCCCAGTCCTATGCATCACCCCAAGTGAACCCTCTCCATGATGTCCCCTAAAGGAGTCTAACGCACATGAAAAGCAGAAAGCAGGATCCAGTCACAGCTGATTCCCACGAGCATCTCAGCAATCGCTGTGCTTTAATACCAAATTAGACTTTACTTCTAAAAACAGGTTTCTCAATGCCTTGCTTGGGAACGGTGCCACAGTCTGTGCTTTCCGTCAGCAATTACAGACCCAGACTGCAAACAGACCCCAAAATAAAGCAGCCAAGCACCAAATTGGGCCCAGCAAAGGTTGGGATTTGGCTCCAACCTTCACCAGTATCGCTCTGGCTTCCCCACCTCCAGTCTCCCCTGCCCATAAGCCTATTTGTGCCTCTGGAAATCCCATTTCCAGAGGCGAGAGGCAAAGCAAACCCTCTGCAAAGCTGCCTGCGAGCTGTGCAGACTTAATTCATCTGCTCAGCAGCAGCAGGTCCCCCAGGACAACCCAAGGGGTTGCAGGTCAAGAGAGGCTCAGTCAAGTATGGCCAGTTAGAGATGACTTAGATGCATTTCTATTCCCCATCTAAACTTTATCTCTGCTGTGTCCTCTCCAGGAAAAGCTGGCATGAAAGCAAACACGAGCGCATTCAAACACACACAGCAGAGTGCTGATATTGCTGTTTACTCCAGCATCACTGCACGATGATGCTGTGGCTTTTACAAGCATCCCTGCATCCCAGCCAGACTTTGATTTATACCTTCAAGCCGCAGACAACTTTGCAGACACAGAGCTGATCAGACAGTTGGAAAGAGCAAGATTCCAGGCACTGATTGAGTTACGCACATCCCAGAGTTTGGAATTCCACGTTAAAACTCCTCAGTAGCTTTTCTTTGTACATTCAATTATGAGTGCACCAGCAATCTGGTGAGGACAGCTTTGGATTAGCCTCAAGACTAGACTCTGAGAGCAGCTCTGAAGAGCCTGGCTCATCACATATTGAGCCACTGAATCCAGTACAGGTCTTGAGGCCAGTCCAGAGCTAAATTGATTTTAAACACAGGCACCATCTAGAAATTCAGTGCTTTCGTAGCCAGCTGCATTTGGAGTAGGTTTGCAGCTGGGCAGAGGAGAACATTAGGAGCTCAGGCATGTACAGCTAAATGAGCTCCCCAAGGTTGCTCAGCGGGGTGGGGATTCATCTCCTCCAGCTTCTGCAACTAAAACCTTGGCTATATGGTCCAACTGCCTCCTCTAGCAGGAGTGGAGACTGATGCCTCTAAATAGCCCCTATCTAAGGATGAGACGAACGGAGTTTTGGCACTGCTAAACGCCTAACTCATGGGCTGGACCACAGCATCCATGTCCTGGGACTACGACAGCAAATTCCAGTGCTCCACCTAAAGAGACCTAGCAGAAAAGCAAAGATCTGAGAAGTTCTCCTTCCTCCAAAACACCTGATTCCCAGGTGGATTTGCCTGTCTGTAAAGCACATATCTGCACTGTTGGCATCCCAAGGCTGGACAGCCTCCAGGTCTGCAGCATCCCTTTACCGAGCTGATGCTGTGCCTACTTGATCCTGTCCAAACCCCAAGTCACAGCAGCTAAAGAGGGGCAGGGTGAGGAGCAGGATGAGCTCTGAGGCTCGCAGCAAACGGCTGGATCCCTGCTTGTTGCAAGCATGAAAATTCATTCATATGAATTTGGACTATAATACCTGACACAAGATGTATCACTGCTGCCACGCTGCAATCCCAGATAAGGACACAGCAGTAACAGATGGAGGAACAAGGCACTTATCTTGTTAGCTGATGGATTTATCTCTCCTTCCCCCCACCTTTCCCTACATATTCCACAGTGTGCAGAGAGCCACGTTCCTCGGCAGAGCAGCATATGGAGCACGAATTGATTTCTTCCTAACACCCCCTCCACACTTTAATTCAATAAGAGCTGGAGTGGCGGATAAACAGCTTGTTGTGCTAGGAAAATTTCAAAACAGTCAAGAAAATGTCAAACTGTCTTTTTTATGAGTGTCTTTCCTCCCCTTTTCCTTCCCTTCCCTTCCCTTTCCTTTCCCCCTCCTGCTCGGCTGGCAGTGAGGAGCTCGGTGCCTGGAGCCAATGGTCCTTCCCTGGCTGTAGGGAGGCAGGCAGGCACCGGAGCATCCCCTGTCAGGCCAGTCCACGGCAGAAGGTGGCTTTGGTCCCATCCTTGGATGGAAGCTGGGAACAGAGCGGCTCTGGGTAAAAGATTAGGCAGATGGTTTCATCTGGCAGCTCCCTTCATCTCATTACTGGAGCTGGTGGAAGCTTTTAATGTGATCTTTCTTGCCTCCTCTACCCTCACCCCATGCAAAATGCCTTTTTCCCCCCCAAAACCCAGACACGTTTTCTTGGTGGTTTCTTAGGCACGAACAAAAGCTTCCAATAAAAACCCCCAACATTCAATTTCTGGTGTTCTTTCCATCTCTTTCAGTGCTTTATTTTAGCTCTGAAAAGGAGAAATTATGAGAAAGGAGGAAAAAGCACAATTAGGTGCTTTCTGCAGTGATAGGACAAGGGGGAATGGCTTTAAGATGAAAGAGGGGACATTTAGATTAGATATTAGGTAAAAATCCTTCACAATGAGGGTGGTGAGAGACTGGAACAGTCTTGGCCATTAACCTAAGCACAGCAAAGGCTGTGCTGTGGGTGTCTACGTGGGGATGTAGCAATCCAGCCCTGAGTGAACACTGGCATGTCCCGCTGCTCCAGGGTCTCTGCAGGACTCCAGGCCTCTTCCAAGCATGTTTCCCTGATTATTCCTCATATAGCTGCTCCTTTGTTTCCACCCTGTAAATCAACCAGGAACCTGAATCTCCTCCTGAATGTAGCTCTCCCTGTGCTTGTTCTCCTAAAGGTCTCTTGCAGGATAAAACCCTTCAGATATGCTTTTCCATGCATCCTTTCCGTGCCCATTTCCTTCCAGCTTTCCTGCAGAGACCACTGCATAGAACCACAGAATGGTTTGGGTTGGAAAGGCCCTTAGGATCATGTAGTTCCAATCACTCTGCACGGCCCAAGCCATCCCTGGCTCACACTGAGCAGCTCCCAGTGCTAGTAAAACCCATCTCCAAGGTGGTTTGAAGGTATCAGAGGAATGAAGCCCAATCCAAGAGCCTGCTTTTGTATTCTGAGTAAGATCTACACAAGCACAAGAGGAATGTGCCCCCAAAAATGACACCAAACCCAATGGATTCCCAATGAGCTCAGCAGGAGACTTAACTGCATGAATACAAACGTGCCCCTAAAAGGTGTAATTGCTGCTTTGTTCCCTTCAAAACTTCTCCTACAAAGTCTCTTCACTAATACAGGAGTGACTCCAACTCAGACACACCAAAGGGACCCCAACACGATGGCCTCAGCACCCTGGTCAGGATGCAGCACCAGCATCCCACAGAGCTCGCAATCACTGCTCTAGGTGAGGCAAGGACCTGGCATCACAAACCCCAACCCAAGGGGAGACTCAAGCCCCAGCTGAAGGGGAGCATCACCCGCTGGGGAGCAGAAACGAAGACAGACACAACCCTCAGCAACGTGATGCTCAGGGCTGCACATCCCTGCAGGGCCAGCTGCTGGTCTTAACACACTGCAGCAGCACATAGGCACGCAGCAGCTCAGGTCCTGAGCTTGCTGAGCATGAGCTGGGATCGTTTTGGAAGAGAACAGCCCCATAGGAAAGCGTCCAAAGGGAGGAGGGCTCCATCCTGCTGCTTCCCACCTCCCCACCATCCTCCTGCTGTTGTGCTAGAAGGCAAAAGCCACCTCCCCCCTATTCTGCAGCAGAGCAGTGCAGAAGGCTGCAGGATCCTGCAGGGAGACAGCACGTTTAGCAAGCAGGAGGGAGTGCAGAGCAAAGCCCTGGCTCGTGCCATGGTGCACAGGGCCTGCCAAGCAGATGGCCAGGAGCAGCAGAACGCTGTGGAGAGGAATGGGGTGGTGAGAGGCTTTGGAGCGCCTCTGCTGCTTCCTTTACTCTTCCCATTTAGCTGATGGGTGCAAGGGAAAGCTTGGGTTTGGTGCCTGACCTCCCTGCCTCAGTTTCCTCTCTGCAAAGCAGCCATGGGGCAATGCTGAGACCCCACTACCCCTCTTGTACAGCCCCAAGTTGTCTGGCAGGAGCGCTCAGGAACTCATCTCTGTTCCACGATTGCCATCTCTTTCCTCCGTCATTTCACACCCTATTGCTGCTCCTGGCAGCATCCGCTAGGGATGGACCCATGGGTGATGCATCCTGATAAGCACCCACCCCATAGCCTCTAGGACTGATCTCTTCTATGCTGCAGGATGAGCCCTCTGAGCCTTACCTGCTGCCAGTGTCCCCACCTTGTCCCTTCCCTGTCTGCCTCTGCAGCCACACCGAGGAGAGGCCCAAAGAAGATGGCTGCAAATCACCACCAAGAGGCCGGTCCCCTTTCGGTGCTGATGCCTCCAATGGGCTCTGAGCCCCTGCATCTACATCCCCATCAAAGAGTATAATGAGGCCCTTCTCCCTACCCCAGGGCTCTTTCAAACCTGCCCCTTTGAGCCAGACTCTCCCTAAGCACCCAATTAGGGCTCTACCGCCAAGGATGAAAAGCTGCTCTCCCAGCATCCTGTTTGCTTTCTCTTCTCCCCCTTCTCCTTTTCAAGGTTCCTTTTCCCTCCCTTCTCATGAGGTTAAAGAGCTAAAGACCGTCTCAGAGGCAGATAATAGAGTGACAGTGCCTCATAAAGAAGCAGCCCAAGCTTTGGAGAAAGCCGCCATACGCTGCATTAGGGATTTCTGTCGCAGCAGCTGGGAGTAACAGTGACCCTTTGAACTCAATTTGCTCCATGGCTTTAAAACCAAGGAAAGCTTTTTGGACTGCCAAACTCCTCCTCTGGCTTCCAAGGGTGGCTGCAGACTCCAACATGAGCTTTTGGGGGTCCAGCGCACTCCTCACCCTAAAGCTACTCCTCTTGGTTCGCAGCATCCCAAACGCCGCAGGGATGCAGGTTGAGCGGGATGCAGTGCCGTGCACCCCCCAGGAGCGATGCTGAGCCCTGCATGGATCTATCCATTCCCAAGTGGTAACAACCCTTTAGGGTGCTGCTTTCACACAGCAGCCCCTTTCCTTCCACCTGCCCCAAGGCAGCAGGATGGGCTGGGAGCGGGATGCATGCTGCATACCAACAGCTCGGTGCCTCTGCTCAAATCCTTCCCCTTCCACTCTGCTGCTGCCTCCTTTTTCGCCTTTAAATGAGTAGAAATTCTCCCCACTACGCATTAGCGCCCAGCGTAATGGTGCAAAGCATTTTTCATTTATCATCATAATGCCAGTCAAACGAACCCCCTAATAACATAAATGCAAGAAGAAAGCTATTAGAGTTTATTTATGCAGTGCCTTTGAACTCAGCCCCACTGCTCCAACCATGCAACTGGAGGGGATGGATGGAACCTGCATCTCTCCAGGTCCTTTCACGGGAAGATATTCCATGGGTCTTGCCTTCCCGACCATTGCAACCCGGCACACGCTGCTGTACTTGCTGAGTAATCCATAGAAATACCTAAATAGCTGAAGTGATCCCACGTTTAGAATCACAAACATGATGGTACATCCTTTGTGCCATTCCACAAGTATGATGGATTCCAAGTCAAGGGACTTGGGAACAACACGCTGGGTTCACTTCCAGCTACAGATATCCCAGTCTTTGCCTGCTATTCCTTCCATGCATCCCTGAAAAGAGGCATGTACCTTCTGCACCACACGTGGGAACTCCCTTCCACAAGGAAACTTGCCTCTAAGTATAAACGCTTTGAAAATCCATGTAATTCCTCTATACAGCTCTCCTTTGCTACAGCCATTCCCATCCCAGGGCTCTTTTCCCTCCTGCCTTGCAGGTCCATCCTCATCACTCCAGGTCCAGCCCTCAGCATCCTTTAACATCTTCCAGCTTCGCCTGTCCCAAGAGCTCTCATCCCACGGCAGCTCCGTCCTGCACAGCCACCACAAGGCATTCCATTATACATACAATAATTTCCTCATTAAGCCCAAATTAAATGCATATTTCAAAACCCACGAGCGAGAGCAAACTGCTCTTAGGCTTTATTACACAAAAACCTCTTTGTGTGGAAAAAGCCTCGGTGCCAAATCCCAGCCCCACCGAGCTATTCCCAACCCTACAGTAATGGCCATGTCAAGATGTGCAGTGCTGGCAGAGAGGACCCGCACTGCAGAGGGAAACACAGCATGCTTCCTCAGGACAAATCGGGTTCTTCATTAACTTAAGGAGCCCTGTTTTGCTTAACTTCAACAAATCAGTGTATGATCACTCAGGAATCTTGGTCACAAGCCCATAGGAATCACAGCTATTGCCACAAGCGGCGTAAACTTTGTTCCCTTCACTATGCCGTGCGTTGGAGCAGGGAAAATTCACTGTGTATATGATGGGATAGATAGAAACCCAGGCTCATTCATGGCTCGGGTATCAGGAAAAGAGGAGATGCTGGGTGTTTGCAGCAGAGCACGCAGGTTGGAGCATAAAAGTGTCTAATAAGGAGTGCAGAGGGCACTGAAGCTCAGCATACACTGGTTTGTAAGCGTGGTAGTGAATTTGGCATCACAGTTTGCTGTGCTGTGCTTATCACGTTGGATGTGGGTAGTAATGGGCTAACAGAGCCCTTCAGCGAATCCATGAAAATATAGAGGGAAAGGGAAGCGTGTCCTTGCATGGAGAATAACAGCAGCCTTCTAATATCTGAAGGGGGTACAAGGATACTGGAGAGGGAATCTTCATCAGGGACTGCAGCGATGGGACAAAGGGTGATGGGTTCAAACTGAAACAGGGCAAGTTCAGGTTAGATCTAAGGCAGAAGCTCTTCCCTGTGAGGGTGCTGAGGTGCTGGCACAGGGTGCCCAGAGAAGCTGTGGCTGCCCCATCCCTGGCAGTGCTCAAGGCCAGGTTGGACACAGGGGCTTGGAGCAAGCTGCCCTAGTGGAAGGTGTCCTTGCCCACGGCAGGAGGTTGGAGCTGGATGAGCTTTAAGGTCCCTTCATCCCAAACCAGTCTGGGACTCTACGGTGGAGAGCTGCAGGTTTAGCAACCAAACGACACCAAGAAGGGACCAGTCCCTGTGGTCTAGGCTGGGGACAAAAAGTCATCCATGAAGCACAGCTGGTGGTGACAAAGAGCATTCCTATGCCAAAACCAGCAGGCAATTCTGGGAATGAGATGCTATGGGGTGCTCACCAGTCCGTCGCCTATCACCATAGCCAGAACCAATGAGCTGTCAACCATCTCCCCTCTTGCACTTGCAGCCTTGGGTGGAAAGAGGATGACATGAATTGAAAGCAAGAGTCACAGCAGAGGAGGGCTCGCAAGCAGGGGAGGCAATACAAGCCAGGGAGGAAGACAGAGATTAATGAGTGCTTCCCAAATATGATCATTTCTGGGCATCAACACATTACATTTCATATCCTCATGGGCTACCGAGGAGGACAATATCTCTCTGACCCTATACACAGGTCCTGGCTGGCTTGGCAGGCTCATGAGCCCACCCCATGGCACATCTGCCTGAGCCTGTGTGTGCACAGGGGATGGATTTACCACTGCAGCATAGCTCCAAGCCTCTGCGCTTGTGCCTCCTCTGCAGCAGCACATCAGCTGTCAGCAGCCAGGCGCTGGTGACATGTCCCTTAGGACAGGCTGAGCACACACAACAGCCTGTTTTGGGAAGGCGCCTGTCATATGCAGTTGTGGTTTTCCAGGCAATGCCAAAGGGGCAAATCCTGCCCTTACTCTCACGCTGCACTTGAAGAATAGGATTGTTGTCCCAGGATATCTCACACTGGGTCTCCTGACACCATCCAGCCACTCCGCATCATCTCCACATACGCATCCACAGCCTGGCGTTGCCTGCTTCAAGCAAGCTACCACAAAGCCCATGGGAAAGGGGTCTCCTTCCCACCATGCCCACAGAAACCACTCAAGCAGATGGATCTGCTCTAGCAGCCATCAACAACCCCTTGGCTTGCAACCGCAGCTACTTCCCAGGTCTCGCCCCTGCTAGAGGTTGCTCTGACACAGACGCATCGCTCTGGGGCCAGTATTCCCATCCCTGCATTCCCTGTATCCCTCCCCAGGATCTGTGGGCTGGGCAGAGTTGCTTTATTGACATTTAAAGGTCTTTGCCAACCTGGAAAAATGCATCTTTGTTAAGGAGGATGGGATTCACTTCACCCGAGACTGCTGCCTTAAAGTTCAGAGTCAAGTGAAAGCTATTTGTGCCTTCTCAGCTGCTATGGACAGCCACTGGCTTGGTGACAAGACACGCCTGGGACCCCATCACAACCCCAAGGGCCACCAAAGCCTTACAGCCACCACACACAGGGCATTAACACAGGAAGACATCAGTGAAGAAGGAAACTGGTTCTTCCTACAAGGAGTTGGACACACACAGCAATGTGTTTGGACAAGCAGCTGAGGTGATCAGGATGACAGCCAACTGCTTCATGTCCTCATCTAGAGCGGGACACAACCAAGGAGAGTCCCCAGGTTGGAAAAGACCTCAAGGTCCAATCTTTCCAGGCAAATCATGACCCAGACCAGATGTTCCATCACCCATCCAAATTTTGGAGTATCCAACGTTGAGGAATCCAACACATCCCTGGGGAGATTATTCCTCACATGGCAGGACTCCATCCATCAAGCCTCTGTGATGTGTCCCAGGGAGCTCAGCACTTGGGAACTGCAGGGAGAAGCCGGAGGCTGGGGTCTGCCTGGTAAAGATGGACTGCAGGCTTTGCGGGGGAAGGTAATTTGGGTGAGAGTGGTGCTGAAATGATAAGAGTTCACAACCTGATGGAGAGAAAGCCCCAGAATCAGGCTAAGAGACTTCAAAAGCCAGGTTTCAACAAGTTCAGGAAGCTGGTAGATGGGGTCTCCTGGGAAAATAGGTACAAAGAAGGGGAGAGCTGGCAGTTACTGAAAGAGACTGTATTACCTACACAATAGCAGGCTATCCCTATGCAAAGGGAAGATAGGAAGCATAGGAAGAGGCTGCTATGAATCAGGAGCCATTCGATGACCTCGAAATAAAGAAGGAACCATAGGAAAATGAAGTAAAATAAAATACAGAGACAAGGGCTTGTAATTAGGGATGGGTATAACAGAATCACAACAGCACCGGGATGAAGTCAGAAGTACTAACATGCAAAGCAACGCGTTCAAAGGAAGAGGAAAAGGAAGGTGAGGTCCACGACCAAGCAGGATCTTCACTGCTGTGTTTGATTGTAGCAGGATAAAGGCAGGTTTATGGTGAACAGAAAGCTCCCAAATCCATGTTTAACAGGGAAATGGGCATTCACATCCGAGTGCGGGGGGAAGAGGGTTAAAAGTCAAGCTGGCAGAGGCTGAGGAAGCTCTTATGAGAGTGCTACCAACAGTATCAGGCAGAATAGCCCCTGAGCCACCAGTGCTGCTCTATGGGAGGCTGAGGAGGCCAGCAGAAAGGGCAAGAAACCTTTCTATCTTTAAGAGCTGGGAGCTGTAGGCAATGAGCTCAGCTTCAATCACTGGGAAGATACCAAAACCCAATGATGAAACTATCACAGCTTGTAAGGCCTGGGAATTTAATAAAGGGAGGGAAAACCACACAACCAGCACCACCGACACGAGTCTGCCAAGTACACATCATGTCAAACCAACCTAATTTCTGCCTTGACAGGATAACTAGACTTGGTAGGTAAGAGGAAAGCTGTAGACATGATAGACCTTGACTTTAATAAGGCTTCTGATGCCGGTCCCACACAGCACCCTCTGAGGGAAGCTGAGGAAATACAGTGTGGATGTAATCACTGAGGCTGGGGGCAAAGGGGAGGAGGGATAACATCCTGTTGACAAAGCTCTCTCAAAGAGCCCTTATCTATTATTAACACCAAGCTAGGAGGGCAACCTGGAGTGGGATTCCTCTGGGACCTGCCCCAGTCCCTGCTCTATCCAACATTTGCATTTAAAACCTTGCATCATGGATCCGGGAGCACTGTTATTAACGTTTGCAGATGATGCCAAGCTGGGAGGAGAGGGGTTGGAAGGGCTCTGAGGGTAGAAGCAGAATCTCCAGTCACCTCTGGAAGCGAGCAATAGGAAATCCAACACAGACAAGCAGGATGTGATACACTGAGGGGGGGGAAAAACAATAAACACATGTATAAAAAGGAGGACACCAACTAAGGAATCATGTGCAGAAGAGGGCGAGTTGCAGCAGACCACAAACTATGAAGGCACCAACCAGGCTATGAAAGATGGCAAATCTTGAGCATAAGCATCGTAAGAAGGAAAAAGCAGCTTTGCTTTGCCCCACTTAGTTTAATACAAGCGCTCAGCTGCAGTACTTCATCTCGATCCGGGCACCACACTTTGAGAAAGCTAAAGGTGAAATCACTGAGGCTTAATGTGTTCACATCTACCTGCACTAACCATGCTGTCTTCCTCCACAGCACATCTGGCCCCATGGAACCAGCAGCTGGAGGTTCCCTTTCCTTGCTGATCAATCTGAACTGCGTTTGCCACAGCACAAGGCACACAGCTCTAACTGATTGCACATCTGAGCCATGGACGAGCAGGAACGAGGCCACGAATAGCAATGAAGTTGGTGAAGGATGCAGACAACTCCAGAGAAAGATGAAAGATGCTGGGGTTTGCTATGTCACTAAGAGAAGAGATTGGGGAAGGCATGTCAGCGCTCTTCCCATACATTAATATCAGATGAAGGAAGAGGTGAATAATTATTTGCCTCATCCCTTCAAAGAGGCAGAAGAAAGCAGCCTAATTCACTGCAGAGCTGGGGGCTTGGAATAACTTCCACTCAGGCTCATGAAGGTCCTCAGGAAGCTACAGCACAACCACCACCAAAGAGCAGCTCAGTGGCCCATGAAGGACGTCCCGCGTGTGCCCACCTCCTGGGTGACATTACCTGGGCTCCCACCTAGCCGTATGATGCTGTAATACTACAGAGGTTATTCAGCATCAGACTAAGGCACAGCAAGCTTCCAGGTTTCACAAATGCATTGCAGCAGAACAACAAGGGTCTGGACAACGAACTGTTTCCTCCTGCTGGCAAGAAACCTCCGTACAAGTCATCTCTGCAACATCAATGAGATCCATCTGCTCACCAGTGGGAGCAAGGGCTCCGCCATCCCAGACAGCGTGACCCCACAAATCACAGCAAGCCACACTCAGCACTTTTATTCTTTATTGCTACAGTTCAGACAGCTCCATTATTTATCCGGATTACTTATTCATGTCCTATTTCCAGGGACAACTTGCTTTGCTGGATAGAGTCATCATATTCCCCCTTTCACATGGTATTCGGACACGGTGCTGCCACTGTTCGTGTAACATCCCACCCGTCCCAGCCCATCGCAGATGACCATCCCATTACGGGAAGGGTTCTGCCAAGGGGAGGATTGAAAAAGCTCAGCAAAAAACGACAGCTAAGTCTCAAACACTGAGAGCAGCACTGAATGTTTCCCAAGGCAACTCAATCAGACCAGGTTTTCTGTCCATCTTTAGAAACTGCAGCTGCTAAACCAACTCAGGCAACTGCTATTCCTCCCTGGGAGAGACAGCAAGGGCTGGTCATTAGGAGTAGGGTGGCTGCTGGCTTGAATTTAATACAGCTCTCCAACACATTTCCATATGCCCCAGCACCAGAATGGTTTCAGCACCCTCATTTCAAGGCTGCACCTTGGATTTTTACCCCTTTGACAAAGATTGGAAGGCTCAACGGTTTGAAGTTGACTTGATCACACCATTGGCCCCCAGGCTAAACCTCTGGGCACAGCCTGACCTCCCAGACAATTCTGCAGCCCCCAAGCTCAATGCGACCCAGGGCATGTGAAGCCAGCCAGCTCTGTTTAACACATCCTCCTTCCCTTGGCGGACGCAGTTTCTTTATCTCAAGTGCTGCCATATTCAAGTTTCACCCCTGTTAAGAAAGCATTTTGTGAAGAGAAAGTATTTCTAAGAGCAAAACACATCATGAGCAGAACTCGAGATCGCTTCCCCTCTGCCAAGCCCCATGCAGATCCTGCACCTGCAGGTACCAGCAGCAGCAGCTCAAGCCCACATCTGCAGCATCCATCCTCTCCATCACACCTCCTCCCTGTGGCACATCCCATTTCCCCAAGACCATGGAAGGAAGGAATATAAAGAAATGCCTAAAAAATCTAAACAACCCCATGAATTCCCTGAACAAAATGCTTAAGTCAATGCTTAACTCTTGTTAAACAAAGGGAGGTTTCTCTGAGGAGCGATTACAATCAGAGCAGCAGCCTAACTAGGCTTCAGACAGCACTCCAGGCACACATTTCTGACTGGCAGACAGCACTGAGCAAGGTCTGCGCCCTATTGCAACGGGTGCTGAGCACCTCTGGGCATGCACAGCACATTTGAGGCTGCTCCTGGCTTCAGCACGGAGTGAAATACTAAATACTGAGCCAGAACTCTCAACCTCGAGTATCGGGTACAACAAATTAGAGGGACTTGCTCAGTATTTCACCATTCTTGCTAAGGAAACGACCATGGCAAAAGCAAGAACTCCAATAGATCCATGTGTCCTCACCATAGATATCCTCACAGCCATGACCCATGCACATCACAGACCAAGCACATCACCACCAGCAAGGCGTTTCCCAAGCTACAAGCAGACATCTATTTCCAGGTCGCTTGAAGAGAGCTCCAACAAGCTTGAAGTCCCAAGAAATCACATGCTGAGCACATAAATACTCCAGCTCCAACTTCCAGCCTCTTCTCTGAGCCGTCCTTTGAGGTACAGAACAGTCGCAGCGGCTGAGAGATGCTCTAATCAGTGCATCTAATTTCAAACAGTGTAAGGACCATGTTATGCCTTGGGATAAACGTGAAAGGCTGCCATTGAAGTAAAAGAGAGGTATGCACTTCACAGGCTGGAATCTGGCCTCAAAAGTCACTAAACCTAAAATATTAAAGTGCATTTAAAAGCATAATAAGGCAGATTAGCAATCAAACAAAGTGGCTTGCTGGGGGACTGATGAGGGAGGAGGGTTCCAGGGACAGATACCACTACTGAAAGCAAGCCAAAAAGGCCTTGTTTAGAGTAGAAACCACTTTTGATCGAAAATACAGCACGGAAATTCATTTCTCCTCATGCATTTTCCATGAGAGAGCAAGCCCAATCAGCCTTGTTTTAAGCAGCAACGCTGAAGCTCCCACCTGGAGTGTTTTGCACTGGGATGGGGAATTAGTAGCATGATGCAAGCTCCGGCCTCATCCCTGCTGTAGATATTCAAAGCGCTCTTGCCTCATTCAGAATATGATTCGACCCAGCTTGGTCCCAACTTCCTGCACCAGCAGTACAAGAGCCTTGCTCCTTCACCAGTCCTGTTGAAATCTGGTCTTGATTTTCTCTGCTCATTAAAACATCCTTGCAGGAGGCACCTTTTATCACTAAGAAAGGAGAGAAGTCATCAGGAGGAGCTAGCCTTGGGGCTAATGGAGAGATGGAGTGTGGAAAGGCTGCATCTTCTTCAAACATTCAGTCTCTTACTAGGCGATTCTTGAGACACAACTACCTAAAGAGACACAATGTGTTGAGCTGCAAAGGCTGGAGCACCCATTGCTATAGCCCCAAACCTTTCACTGTCTTCAAACTGAGGAATCAATACAGGTTTTGATACCCATTGAGCTTCAGCTCACCTACAGGCTAGCAAGCAGCCAGCCAGGGCCACCTCTGCCGAGCCCTCTTTCATGTAGTGATCCCTTCGCCTCCTGGCTTTGCAGAAATCCTCCTGCTCAGCACTTTCAGTTCCCCGCAATCGCTTTGCTGAGCCTATTCCCCCATTCAATGGCTGAGTTCTCTCTGGTTTAGGTCAGGAAATAGATGCCATCTCTTCTAATGCTAGACCTTGGAGGACCACACAATAACCGTCTTAGAAGGGGCAGATGGCTCACGTGCAACCCCAAAACGTGGCTCAGGTCTATTCAATCCCTGAAGTCTCTGTACAACTCATGGGACAAGTCCCTCGGCTGCACCAAACCCCTTTATAGGTATCCAAACCAGCATGAGAAGGCGCTCACGGTGACAAAGGTCCCCATGGGACCCATCCACAAAGGCAAAAAAGGTGACCTCCATCCTCTAACTACAATCAGGATCCCTGCTGCATCTTCCCAGCCCAAGGGACTGACAGGACATCCTCCCTCCCCGGCTTCCATGGTCACACAGTGCTTGGCTTCCTCCAAAAGCAGGGATGTCGGAGCCTTGTTATTCTGGCTGGGGTCAGGGCGACTGCAAACATGAGTGTAATCCCATCAGAAGTTAATTAAAGCACCCATCCATCCTTCAGTCAAACCATTAGCCATGGCTGTTTATCATTAATTATTTGGAACCAAATCAAACAAACCAAACAGAAGATCCGAAAAGAGGAAGCAAAGCAGAGCCAGGGTGCCCCTGAGGCAGGGCATTAGCAAGGCTCCTGCGTGCCTCCCAAAGCAAGGCGTGAACCTGGTTATTGCCATCACAACGGTGTGATGGAGGTGGTTCAATCGACCTTGGAAAAGCCTCTTTGTCTCTCCTTGCCCTTCACACTGTGACTCACTATGTGCTCTACCCCACACACGTCCCCTTTGCTCCTGGCTTGAAGTGCAAATCAACTACACATAAATCATTTACGCATCTTGAGAGCTCTTTGGTGAGGTCTTGGGAAGCTGGGGCACATGGGTGGACAGGAGCCAGCACTCCCAGCACGCAAGAGGTCACAAAAGCATCTGCAAGGCCTCAGAAGAGGTAAGAACAGAGCAGAGGAGCCTTCCCACCCGCATGGAAAGGCTCCTGAATATTGCAAGGAGGGCAAGCAGCGATTCTCCCTGCTTGGGTGGAGGCTGGTCCCTAGCTGAAGCTCTTTGGCCTAGTTTATCTCTCCTTTTCCATCATCTCCCTCCTTTCTGAATGCTTCATTTCAGTGCAGGTATGCGAGGAGAGAAGGGGAGGTGGGGAGCAGGGAACCACCCTTCTTTTCCTCCGCTGCATCCCCTTCCCTCTCATTCACCGGCACACTTTGTCTCTGATACTGAGCCTCCCTCTCCTCCATGCCCTCCCTCCTCTAGCCCCCATGAACGCAAGGTTTAATGTCTTTCCATCTCTTCCTGGGTACATTGCGGCGAGGTTGCCGCCCACTCGGGTGGAACACACTGTTTTATATGCGCCATAAAAGCAGAGAACTCTGTAAACAATATTATTTTTAATAAAATCCCAGGCTTTGGCAGGCCAGCTGCTTTTGTGTCTGTCTTAATTTAATCAGCCCATCAGCTCTCTCAAGCAGCAAGAGGGAATGAAAAGCATTAGCAAGGAATCAAGGAACTGGGGAGGAAGAGACATGATTTCCATTAAGTGCTTTCTGGCCCCGGTGTGGTGTTACGTGAGCAGGACCAAGTTGGGGGAAACGCATTCCCAGCCTGGCTTATCCGAAAGCAACTTTAAGGATGTGAGGGCACCTAAGCATGTAAAACTCATCCTATAGTTCTCGAAAATGAGCTGTACATCTGGAACATGCAACGAACAAAACCAGGCTCGGTGATGCTTTCAGTTAGAGGGGATCGCTGCGGCTGCCCCCGGGAAGTGGCACATCTCTAACATAACCCAATGGCCCACAAGATGGGCATCCTGCCTGGTTTGGTGTGTCCACCACACTGGTACCCAGGTACAACCACCCAAACCAGCATCCATCAACGCCCTGTCCATAGCCAATCCCCACACCACACTGCACATCCCGTTTGGCAATTCCTAACCAATACATTGAGAGCCTTAAGGATGTGATACTCAATTCCGCACATACATCCACAAAGGTCCAGCCAAAGCTACGGAATGCATCAGCAGGGGAAAAGCCTTCTTCAAAGAGAAGTGGGGGGGAGAGATGATGTTGGCAGCTGGAACAAGGGGAAAAGAAGGGCAGCCCTGAGGCCGCCTTTAACTCTCAGCATCACAAACAGCAGCTGAGCTTCAAAGGTGTCACTTCCAGACAGCAAAAACCTGGCAGAAGCAGCTGATTTCGTGACACTTCTGTTCTTCAAGACCAAGCAACAGCCAGCGAGCATCTGCCGTGCACAAACTCCCTCTTGCTCCAAGCACTCACAGGAGGTTTCATTGCCAGCAGGCTCAAACCTGGCCGTGATGTCCTCAGCACCCAAACCACTGCAGATGTGCTCCCTGCCTCCTCCTAGCTCTTTGCTTCTTGCAGCTAGAGCAGCCTGGAACAGAAGCCAGGAGTCTCCCACCTTGGAAGCAATCAAGGGTTCCTTTGCCTCCACTCAAAGCCACAAACACTGCAGAATAGAGATCCTCAAAAAGACGAAATAATAATCACTAATTATAGACACAAAATAAACAGATTAATTGATATTTACTTGCTTACAAAAAAAACATTAACTCACTTAGCATGTATTTTTAAGGCATTAAACTGTGTTAAGGCGCAGCCAGAAATATCACCAGCAAAGCAAATATGGTGCTCGGCACTGCAAAGGCATGAAAATGACTATTTAATTACAAGAAATCGCTCCAAGTTCTTTTGCTGCCATTAATCACTTTCAATTATGACTGTAATTAAAAGTCAGCTTTTCTCTTTGGGTGGTCGCTGCTGGGACCCGGATTGGTGACCCTCTGCCTCACAACTCAGCACCCCACTTTGCTCGCCAAATGACAGCTCCTCACTAACAGGATCCATCATTTATGCCGTTAAGGAGTTCCTAAGTGCCAAGGGCATGCAAACAAGGGGAGGGCGAGGAGGAAAACTGGGTTACTTCATCCCATTTGCTTGCACTGACTGTTACAACAGCCAGTAGAAGACCAAAAGCAGATTCAGAGCTACTAAGATCGAGTGATGCGAAACCACACTGTCCTCAAATCATTAACAGATGAGATAATAATTATCTCTTATAATATATTATATATTATAATGAGATATAAATATATAAACATTATCTCTTGTTACAAGGCAAATCAAAGCCTAGAGAGTTCCTTGCTTGCAACACAAACCTTACAGTGGGGACATGGGGCAGCTCGACCCCATGTAAGCAGGAGGACAGCATGGTAGAGGGCACAGGCAAAACTTGCCCCCTTCCACCTCAGCATCTCTAGGGCAGGAAGTTACAAGTAGAATCGGCTCTACCTGGGCTGCACTATGGTCAGCATCACCTCTTGGTGGCACAAGATGGAGCACCCTCACTATTTTCAGCTGTGGCTCAGTTTTCAAGGGTATCTACATTGGGAGTCTGTGAAACCTAGGAAAGAGAAGCAAACCTATTGGCAGCAAGCTCTAATTTTTTGAAGGACATGACACTTTCCTTCTTTATTCTTGCAAGTAATGATAAATAAAGCTGTAAAACTACCACTTTGCTGGGTGTAAATCCTCCATCATCAGTGCAGACGTCACTCAAGGAGATTGGGACAACCAAGCTCAAGCCCTGACTGCAGGCGGTCAGTGAAATAAAGGCATGCATCAAGTCGGAGGAAGGATGCTGCTGGCAGAACATCTCCAGCCTGGGACACCAGTGCTCTGATAACCGTAACACTCCCCCCCAAGTCCTTTTAGGCTCACAGCCTGCTTTTGGCACTGCTTGGTACCAGAGGTGACCAAAACACAGAAGACAATGCGGAATATCAAATGGAAACGTTCCCGTTGGGTTCCCGTGGTATTTCTGCCCAGGGAATGTGATTAGACTGTCCTTATCTTGGTGGGAACAGTTGTTAGTAATAATGAAATCATCCAGTGCTTTTCTTTTTGAAACCCAGCCACATCCTTTTGGCTCCTGGAAACAGGGGCAGCGACATGTGCTGCTTTCATAAAAAGCCACAAGACAACATATTTCATCACAATGAATTCCCTTCCCTCAAGAGAAAGAGAGAGGTTTCAAGGACAAGGAAAGTTGCAGCCAAAAGAAAGGGCTGAGTTGAACTCTCGCCCATCTGCTGCTGCTTCTTGTCATCCACTTCTTCACAAACTGAAGGAGGTTGGATGACAACACCACTTCTTGCTCTCTCCATGCTTGCTCCTTCTGTCTCAGCTCCTGTGATGGTAATGTGAATCACTCATTGAATTCCCACACCCAAGTCCAACACAACGACTTTCTGCTGGGAAAGCCCAGCCTCTGGAAGAGAACCACTGCCCTCTACGTTGGCCAAGAGTCCAAAGAGGACTCAGGCCAAACCCTCGTGGCTACTCTCCCAGCTCATGGATACCTTGGAGCTAGGAATACGCTTGCTATGGTGTATATCCAGCCAACTGCATGCTCCATCCTCACCTCATCCTCCCTGGGTGCTGCCCTCACATGGCTCTGGGTCTAGCCCCCTATTCCCTGCTAGGTGCTCCTCTCTGCCAAAGGACCACACAGCATCCCTGAGGATGACTTTGGCACCCCAGTGAGCACATTGCCACCCATGCAGACAACGCACGCCGTGTCTTAGCTGCTTTGCACCTGAATTAACCAGGCACCGTCCCCCTCTGCCCTGCTGTGCCGGCTCCTCATTAGCAGCCTGCATATCCCCATCCTCCTGGTAGGTGGCTGAGTCTCCCCCTTCCTTCTGCTCCTGGCTTCTTGTGTTCACTGAACTAATTGCTGAGCGCCTGCACCCTGGGTGTCTGCTGCTGGTGGAGAAGATTAGGATTTATACAGAGGGGGAGAAAAGAAAAGATTAATAAAAAAGATTGTGTTTTTTAAAGCAGATGAAAGGAGAGCCCAAGGAGATGTGCATTTGACTCTCAAACACGCTCCTTCAAGTCTCCCTCAGCAGTACTTAAAGGCGTTTCCAAAGCAAGACTTTATGAATGCTAAATGAACCCGGCGCCTTGTTCCTCTGCCACAAGAAAGGGGGAAAACTTATCTTTTATATACAATATTTCCTTTATGGCTGACACCGTGCATTGCGCGTCGCTACTACCAGCCCCTCTTCAGACACCAAGGCTGACCTTCACAATGTCACAGGGAGACCAGCATCTCACCAGGACGGAGCAGCGCACGCTGGGGTCAGGGATCTGGCTGGATTCAAGCAGGCACATTGGACTTCATTTGCTGCTTGCCATAAAGGGCAAAGTGGGACCACCACAAATAAGGGAAACGGGAAGTCTGGCTTGCAATAGCTGCAGAGGATGCCCCAGCCAAACCTGGGATGTTGGTTGGGAAGTGTCACCTTCCAGGAAGCTTTCTCAGGATGCAACTCGGTCAAGAGGGATGCGGGCTGGGCCGGGGAATGAGGATCAAAGGGAGAAAACAGCAACAAGGCAGAAGGACAAGGGAGAAAATGTGCCACTGAGCATCCAGCCCTATTGCCACCTCTGCTTCACCAAGGGATGCTGGTGGGGTCTTTAGGGTGCCCATCACCCAAACTCTCCTCAGTTCCATAAAGGATAAGCAATGAGCACATTGATACATTTATGCAGCATTTGAGCACCTTTGGCCACCTGGGTCATCAAGCCAAGGCCACACAACACTTGCAAATGGAGCCTGCACCCAATGCAGTGCTACGATTGCCCACCACCAGCCTGCTCCTGAGCTCAGGCTCACCCTTAGCAAGGAATTCCAGCAGGATCACTACCTTTCCCTACATGTGAAAACAGGGGAGAAGTGCATTCAGCCTCACGCGGAACACCGTGGGCAGAAATTGGTCCAAGCTTTCTGAAAACAGCCACCCAAAGGAAGTCTTGGGAGATGTGCTGAGCTCCCGTCTGTGCCATTTGATGTGAGGTGCTGTATAATTGCTAAATATTACTATTATCTCTGCAGGTAGAGCAGTCTGTTAGGATAATGATAGTGATTGACACTTCCCTGGCATCTTCCATCCCAAGCAGATCCCGTATTTCTCTATTATAAAACACTCCTCTGCCTCAACTCTCCATATGTTTCCAAACTGTCAACAGGATCATAACTGGCTCCACATTGCCAAAAGAAACGAAGGCACAAAGTGGCTCATGTGAGTTCATGGGGTGTATGAGAAGTATGAAGCGTGCTCTACTTCATGCTCAAGAACACAAGTTGTGCAGGTCTGTGTGTGGTATAGACACAGATACCCAGGCTCTACTTCACCATTGAGGTGCAAGAAGTCCCTGTAAGCCACCACAGCGCCCAAACCCTCCCCGGTCCTCATCCATCCCCATCTCCCAGCAAGCAGCAGTGGGTACCACAACCCAACCATCCCTTGGGAAAACCAGATTCCAGGGACAACAAAGCAGAGGGGCCAGCGAGTGATGAATTGGAGACTCTCAGTTGGGGATAGGTCTCTAAATTCTCATTAAGTCAGGTGCTGAGGCATCACGCATTAATCCAGCACATTTCCCCTTCGGCCCAAACAAATAACTAACTCTTGTATAACTCAGGGAGAAGGGGGTGGAGCCATCTCTCCCCCTTCCTCTGCCTCTTTCTAACTAACCAGTGAATAAAACATCGCCCACAAATCTATTAGGCTAATTTTAAATCCTGACAATTTAGCAGCACTTCAGTAAGATAAGAGCCATTTATTAAAAGCCACAGTTCATTAAGCCAAATGCTGCTGGCGTATTTACTCAGAGAAACGGGGCTGGGTTTGGCTCTCACCAAGACCACAAGTCCCCAGAGGAGCAGGAGTGATCCTTCTTCACCCTTCAGAGAGAACCTACCCCCATCCCAATCCCACGTGGGGCAGCGAGTGCTTCCCATCTGGCTCAGCAATGCACCATCACCATCAAGAGTCGGAGGATGCTTTGCAGGTTACGAGAAGGGCTATGAGAAGCCTCCAGGATCTCTGTTAGGATAAGCGGCTCACAGCACTGAGCCTTGCAGCAAAACCGTGCTCCACCACACCAGGGTCCTGTTCCCACCCAAAAGGGATCAAAACCAGATTCCAGATGAGGCACGTGCCACTTTGGATCCATTCCCACTAATAGCAAGCACAGACTGACTTCGGAGAGAGGATGATTGCTTCCAACAGCAAGCCAGGAGAGGGCTGTTTAAGAGGAGCTGTTGCTTGCCAAAAGCTACCAGACTGCACCCGGAGCTTTCCTTCCCCCAAGCTGCTGTTTGACATCTCTGCTAAACCCCCTCTGCTGTGCAGCCTGGGGCTGTGACAGTGACAGCGGGTGCGCTGGGACACGGGGCTTGGAGTTTCCCCGCTTCCAGGGTGGTGGAAGGAAAGAGGAGATGGACTCACTGCTGTGAACTGGGATTTCTGTTAACCTTCATGAGGGATGAGCCTGACGCTCCACCTCAACAAAGATACGAAGGGGATGCAATAACCACAACCCGGTAGAACCAGGTAATGCACAAGCCCACCTTATCCCAAAGCAAGTTTCCCTGGAAAAGACATACGAGAGCACACATGGCCCTGTCAGGCTCTGCTCCAGCATCCTGAGCTTACTCCCCTCTGGAAACTGTGTGATGCCCAGCAGAGCATGGGTCTTTGCAGGTAGAAAGCGATGGAGAGGGTCTCGGTGGTACCCAAGAGCCGGATGGAGCTGCGCTAGCATCACTGCGAGGAGCCGGCAGCAGAGGGCAGTGAAGAAAACCCATCTCACCGAGTTTGTGAGTGTAATTCATTCCAGCGGGAGCCATCCAAGAGACTTTATCAAGTGCAATTGTCCCACTGCGCCTTTCACCTGCACAACACTTGCAAGACAGTCTGAAGTCACTGCAGAGTCTCCCTTTACAGTCAGCGCTGAAAGGAGCATTATAAAGGTGAATTAACATTTAAAAAGAATGTAAAAAACCCAGAACTGTTCTAATGATGATTAATGGGAAGCTATAAGGGAGGCCGTGACCTCCTGGTGTCATTAAATGGATTGGCAGGTTTCTGAGCATTAATTATAAATAGCCACAGGAGTCTGAGTGCTTAGTGGAATGATGATAAATCCATGACACCGGCGCAGGGACAAGGAGCGCAGGGGAACACGTGCCCGTGTGGGCACACACAGCTCAGCGTGCAAAGAAACATGGGTTTGCATGCGTGTTACAAGCAGGAGAGAGCAAAGATGCAGCCACGGGGCCATCGGAGTGTGTTTGGGTGGATGGGAGGATGGAGGGAGAAATGGGTAAATGATAAATTAGGCTTTGCCAGTCAATCACATTTTCTAAATGTTTTATATCCCAAAAGCTATAAAAGCAATATTCCTTCCTGGCCTTATTGGAGCCATTCTGTAAGGCAATCACATCTGTTTCCTCGGGGACTTGAGCTGAACTGTGCCTTGGCTTGCCTTTTTTTCCCCCCCTCCTTCTTTTTCCCTCCTCTTTATATTTACTCTCTAGCCTGCTACCAAAGAAGGGTCAGAGCATGCATACAAATAGGGAGGAGAAGTGGAAAACAAACAACCCCGATCCAGTGGTGATGAACAGACAAAAAGTGGCTGCAAACTTCTCCAAATTCCCCAGCCCATTAGCAGAGGAATAACTGCAATACTCAGGGGCCTGCCTGGCTTTTGAAACAGTCAGCTCTTAGAGTTAATGTTTCCTTTCCTTTAATGCGCATTATTCCACAACTGCATTGATACGATGGGAGATGTGAATTACCTGGGATGTGCTGAGCCACCCAACCTGCCTGGATTGCTGTACCAACAGCATCACTGTGCTCTTGCAAGAGCCCTTGGAGAGATGCTCAGTGCTAAAAGCCCCAATCCCTCTCCCAGTTCCACAGGGACTCGGAGTCACAGCCACATTTGCTCCACAAATGAGGAGGCATGAAAACAGGAGTTCATTGCAAAGAGAGTATCAGCAAACTGTCAGAGCCCTGGGATCACGGCTCTGAATAAATACAGGAGATGAATGGAGCGAGGACCTCAGGCTTCTTAATGAGCTCTCCCATGGACCGCATCGACTGTGGAGGGTGAAGGCTCCTCTTGCTGCCAATAGGCAGCACAAAAGGCTCTGGATGAGATGCCAGAGGGGCAGCCCCGTGGTTTGGGCACCCAGAAAGCCCCCCCTTCACTCTCAGGAAGGATGCTAGAGGCTTCCAGGTCTCACACAGCTCTCTGCGCCGGCAGCTGCATCCCAGTATCCAGCCTTTCCCTATTTCCACTGGCACTTGTGCTAGCTGCTAGCTTGGCTTTTTTCCCCACTCTATGGGAAAGCAAAAGCCCAAGCAAAAACTCCTCCCCCAGAACTAAAACTATGCCTGTTTCTATTCACATTTAAGTGTCATTACTTTGCTGGGCTCTTCCAGGGGGAAGCATAATTTCAACTGATTGGAAAATGGTGGCAAAGGAACAGTTTCTCCATACAATTTTCTTCATATCCTATTAGTTGCAATACAATTACGGTGAATACATCAATTCTTTGTCCCAGCAGCTCCTGGAAAGAGCCACCTATTAAAAGCTGGTTTATTAATGGAATTGTACATCCAGGATTAATCGGGCCGCATTGGCCATTTCCATTTCTCACTCCACAAGTGCTTTTGTTTGCTTAATAGGCTGAAGTAACTGGAAAATGGCACAACTTAGAGCTTCCCCCATTTGCTGTGCATATCACTAGCAAATTTAATATCACTTTCTTTCCTGGCATTGCTCTGGGATAAAACCTGGCATGTGCAGCCAAGGAAATCCAAGCAGCAGGGAAGAGAAGGGGCTTTTTGCCTTTGGCAGAGCCAGCAAGTGGGCATCTCCAATTGATGTAAGGCTTTAAAACCCATTTATCTGCAACACCACAGAACTCCCAGTTGCCAAGGCAAGCAGGCTGGGCAAGAGCCAGGCTACCCCTGCAAAATCCCATGCATGCACCATCCTTGGAAGTATTCAAGGCCAGGTTGGACACAGGGGCTTGGAGCAAGCTGCTCTAGTGGAAGGTGTCCCTGCCTGTGCCGGGCAGTTGGAACTGGATGAGCTTTAGGGTGCCTTCAACCCAAACCATCCCATGAATATCATCTTCCAAGCACTTCAAAAGCCTCCAGCCACCCCAAAGAGCATCACTCCCTGCCCAAGCTGCCCCTCCATCCCGATGAGATCACAGCCGTAGCACACCAGCCCCATTGCCAAGCAGCATCCCTAGCATTGGGAAGCGAGGACCACTGCCTCCCAGAGCAGCTATTCCTATGGCAGCAGACTAGCTGCATGTTGAAGCATGGTAATATAGTATGACTTTCCCCTTTAATGGAATTTTTCTAGCCCACTAGGAACAAAAAAAAGGACTCCATTAGCCATACTACAAAGGCTCCTACTTATTAGTATTTGAGAACAGCGGCAAAAACATTTCTTGAATCTAATTATTGCTGACAAATATGAAAATTGAAATCAAAGTGAAATTTTCAGCTACAGCTGCCTCATACGGCAGCAGCTCGCCAGCTCCCAACTATTGCATCAACACATTCATTCGGAGAAGGCTGCGGAGATTGGGGCCCCCCCTTTCCATCCTCTCCATCTTCGGAGGCATTAACTCTGACATATTCATCTCAACAGCCAGGGCCGTGGAACTAACTTCATGTTTACCAGTCACACACAGCCAATGGATTGGAGTGAGGCTGGCAGGGGCTGAGGAAAGAAGAAATAGGGCTTTATGTTACGTGTTGTACCCTTAAATCTATGTTTATTCATGCCCAACTTTGCTCTTTTCCATCCCATTCCAACCCAACCCCACGAAGGAGTCGCTGGGTGCTCCTGAATTCCTCAAGGCTGAGGATCTACATGGGAAGGGAGAGTGGGGGGGGGGAAAGAAGCCTTGTCAACATATTTCCTTTCTCCTACCTCCCCCCAACATACTGTAAAAATCAATCCCCTTTGTCATTTTGCTCTGCTTGTGTGAATGTTTAATGGCTGTCGAGGGAGATAATGATTGCTGCTTGGAAATTCATTTCAGATTTGCTATTTATAAAGTACTTGGTGCTCAGGTGGGAAATTAACATAAGGAAAGGGGAGAAGGACCGAACCGGGGCGGGGGGGAAAGCAGCAGGAGAGGAGGGATGAGATGCTGCGGGGCTGGCTGGAAGGGGCCAGCGCCACAGGGAGGATCCACATCCGGTCCCATCTCTCCTGGGACAGTGGGAAAAGGCTTGCAAAGAGTAAGAAGAGGCACGCTGGGGACATACGGGTGCTCACAGCCTCTTCCCAGCATGTTGCCAATGGATGCAAGGGATACAGAGCCAGAGTCGTGCAAGGAGCATCGCTTGGAGCAGCCAGCGATGCTCCTTGTCCCCACCACCACTGATGGTTTGTATCTCAGCTCCCTCCTTCCAGCTCTCACCACTCCTCTGGATTAAACAAAAACCTCCTTCGAGTCCTCCCTCCCTGCAAAGCCCAACAACCTGCTGCCACGAGCTTCCTCGTTGAATCCCGAGGGAATTCCCATCTGCGATAGAGCCGCATCCCACCCTCAGTACATGCGCTGCCATTGAGTTGCTAATTCCTTGTCTCAGAAGTTGCTTTTCACTTTCTGATTTTTCAATAATAGGCTTGGTATGAATCCCTTAAGCTTCTGAAATAAGCTGAAAACCGCTTTTCCAGCCATTTACATAAACACAAGTGGATCAGAAGGAATAATCATACTTTATGCATTATTTGGGGGCTTTGGAGCCGGCTGCTAATGTGATGTCAGGTTTTGAAACCCAAAACACACAATGAGAAGCGTTGACGGGCAGAAAAGCAGCGCAAAAAAGGTAAACAATAAATAATACAACTATCTTCAATGTTGTCTTCAATGGCAACGTGGCTTTTGGCTTCGCCGCTATCCTGGCTTCTAATGGATCCCACTCCTTGCCAGCCTTGTTCCAGAAAGGGCTTCATTAAAAGAGATGTCACTCATGCTAAATCCAAGTTCACCTCTTGCCAGCCAGCCCTGCCGCTCTCCTGTGCCTTGGCCAGCTCTCAAAAACCCCGGTGCTGGCTTTGGGGATTGACTTTGTAGACAAATAAGGTCCAACACAGACACCCTCTGATCTATAAATACCATCTGTCCTGCAGAAAGAGAATAAAAGCTCACACAACAACCAAACCAACCCAGAAACTCAGTGTTATTTGCTAGATAACTCCCACAAAAAGGGGAAGAGAGAAAAACCTACTTCAACATGGAGCTAATATTACAGTATTAATGAACCTTGCTTCGCTTCAAGTGCTTGTCACGCTTCCAATGAGGCGGGTCACATTTGGCTTTCAAACCAGTTCTTTACATCGAGAATGCAGTTTGTGGCTAAAGCAAAACATTAGCAGAGGGGCTGTTTTGAAGAAATAACAGGGAAAGAAAATGGAGCAAGGCTCGAGATTCCAGGCTCTTTTGATATTGCTGGAATGCAGCCTTCCGATCGCCTCTTTCTGCTGTTTGAAATCGCTTCACAACTGGGTACATAAAGCTCTGAACGAGAGCAAAGAGACTTCAAATATCAACCCCTGCTTCCCCCAGATTTTACTCGCGCTGGCAATGTGGAACTGGTCTGGTTTATTCCATTTTGGAATAAAGAAATCAAACCCCACTCTGCTTCATTTCGATTTCCCAGAGTATTTCTTTCCCACACGGGCCGAGCGTTTGGGATTCACAAACCCCTTTGCAGCCTAAATCAGGTTTCACCATGCTTAGCAGCGTATACTCGCATAGCTGGGAGGAGGAAGACCCTGTTTTCGAGGCAAATCCAGGTTAGCTACACCAGGCAGAGGGGAAAGATGGCCGGTGTCCTTACGGAATGCAGGGGCAAGTGAGGAAGAGGAAGGACCGCGCAACAAGGCTAAATCACTGCAGAACAAGCAAAGGATGTGAACTCCGGACCCCCATTCCAATGAGGCCAAATCACCGTAGAACAAGCAAAGGATGTGAACTCAGGACTCCCCTTCCAGCAACTCCAGCCCATAGCATCTCTTTCGACTCCTCTTAACCTGCTGAGCCTTCGCTTTCATCCTTCCTGGAAGCCAAACCCACCACAGCTCCAAATACAAGGATGAGGGATAAGCCATATCTCACTGGGTGCATAAAGATGCCCTCACACAAGCTGCTCAGCACCCTTTCACCCCACTGATGCTGGGATCATCCCATCTCCAGAAGGTTCTCAGTGCTGCATCACGACTTTGTAACCTGGCAGCAGCTACATCTCTCTGTCGCCACCCCCATGGGAATGAGGAGGATGCTGTCCCAGCTTCCATCACGCCAGTGCTTTAAAGGGAGTACTCCCACCACCAGTAATCTACGCACACTGGGTCCCTTGGACCCTGGTTTTCCTGCATGGCTGCTCCAAAGCATTCCTGGGCTGCTCAGAGGGAATCTTTCAGCTCTCTCTGATTAGTAAGCCAAGCATGCAGGAGGTGGATAAGTCAAAGGAAGGAAAACAGTAGGGGGAGGATGCCAAGAACCAAACACTGTCTTTAGTGGGAACAGTCAACAGGACAAGCGGGTCAAGGGGTCAATTAATTTACAACAGCTTTCAGCATTGGACATATTAACTGTAAGAGCATCAAAAACCCATGTGAGCTTTCCTGGCGGGAGCCAACAGCACAGCAGAGGCAGCACCTCTGATTTATTATTAACCAAGAGCAAGGTGCATGCCTGGGGAAGGAGAAGGGATGTGCAGAGCTCCTCCAGGCTAGCAGCACAGCTCCAAGCTGTGGAACACTGGCAGTATGATGCCAGGAGGGTGCAGCAGCACCCCAAAAGGGTTGGAGGTCCCTGGGTGTCCTAGGGGATGCAGTGACAATCTGCAATCTGGGGTGGGGTTTGCCTATAAAAGCATGGACAGAGGGTGCAGGATGCTGGCTGAAGGTGGCAGACAGCAGCGTGGCTTGGATTTCCACTACAGAAGCCCAAAAGCTGGCTCCTTGCTCGTTTGAGCCCTTATTTGAAACCAAGAGCTCAACTCCAAGTCCAAGTTACAGCTCCAAGGCAACTGCAATGCCTTTGCCATGAATATCTGAGACAGATCGTGTTTGGTTCCCACTGAGTCTAGTGGGAGATTTGCCACCCTGCATCAAAGGAGCACGACCAGGAACACTGAAAAGAAGCAGATTTACACTTTAAACCTTTTCTCTAGTACAGCATCCCTTCAACTGGGGAGCAAGCAAAGAGAATTTCAGCCTTCCCTGCCACTGCTGAAGTTTGGGAAGGAAAGACACATTCTAAAGGAGGTTTTCTGGGATGCCCGTGATGATGCTCCCCATTCTGGAGCCCACCTTTGCTAGCTGAATTGCTTGGGAAGCAGGCTGGTGAGCTCTTCTCCTCCACCCTTGCTTTAGCAGAGCACACAGCAAGTCCTGCTTGCTAACTTGACCTCCATCTGTGAACTCATCAATTTTTAACCCATAGGGAATCAATAAAATAAGGGGAGGGGGAATCACAATATGGATGTTCTTAAGCAAAAGCTGCGAGAGAGATACACGGAGCAGACACTTGCACTATTGAATGTGCTCATCTCGTGCTTAAGTCAGGGTAGACACGAGGAAAACAGGGAAAGCAGGAGCCAGAGTTAGTATGATGGTCAAAATGCCTATATGGATAAAGGAAAAGTAGCATTTGCTAAGCACTAGGACATCCCAAAATGGGCTGCAGCTTCCAGAGCATCCAGCATCACCAACTCTTGTAAACAGGGATGGTCCCTATGATGCTTCAGTAGTTTTAGCAGGAGTTTCTTCCCAAGCTCACAGCTCGTCTCATCTGCTTGTCAAACTCATACTCACCTCGTCCTGACTGGTCCTTGAGTCCCATCCCAAATGTGGGAATGGTTGACCAGTCCCAAACCTCCTTGGCCACACAGCCCATGTCTGCTTTATGCCTCATGGATCCCACTGTAGATAACCACCTCCACCTTCTTCATGCTGGCATTCCAAGAACAGCAAGCAGCCACATCCCAAAATGCATAGCACATGGGACCTCACACATCCCTGCTCCACAGCTGGGGCTCCTAAAGCTATTGGACATAGAACATGACTCCAGTACATGGTTCCCCCATCACACCATGCTACAAGGTACCTCATTACAAGTGACAACTCTCTGGAGAGCACTCCAATACATAGAACAACTCCTCACTATGTTCTTTCAGCCCATTACTGCATGAGCAGATCAGCAGAGGAACGATCCCAGGGAAGGAGGGATGCTCCTGGGAAAGGAAGGAGAGAAGGATGCTCTTGGGAAAGGAGGGAAGAAAGGAGAGGGATGCTCCTGTGGAAGGAAGCAGAGGGATGCTCCCAGGAAAGGAGGAAGAGAAAGAAGGGATACTCCCAGGAATGGAGAGAGGGAAAGGAGGGACGCTCCTGGGGAAGGAGGGGAATGAGGGATATTCCCTGAGGAGGAACAACACCGCAGCAAGCAGCCACCACAAAGCAAAGATCCCAAGCACCAATCCAACATGTTAGGCTCCATCCCACTCCCTAAAGCACTTTTCCCATGGGAAAGGCCTGCTTGGGTACCTCGTCACCCCGTTGAGTCTTAAAGATGTGATTTCCAGAGGTCCTGGCTACCTGCGTAGAGCTCCAGTTAGCATCAACCACCATGACAGATGTGCAGCAAGGCTCCAAATCACGCCGGTGAGTAAGGAGAGCGCATTCCCCTCCTTTTATGTACTACATATAACTGGGTTATCTAATCATGTAGCTATTGATTATTACCGTTATTACCTATTAAACAGCGATTTGCTCCTGTTGGGGTGAATATCACATTTTATTGACCTGCACAGTAACTATTAACCACCACGAAGCCCCAGCTACTATTTTTCTCAGGGAACAATAAATCTGGGTATTCACAGGAAGATGTCGATACACATACTTTTTCTCAGCCACATTCATTAGCACAATTACCTCCTTGCACAAACTGCCACAGGGTTTCCCCTCCCGGTCCCAGCCCAAAGGAAGTCCTCCCAGGATGCAAAGCCTGGATGCAGGCGGTGTTCCTCCATCCTGCCCTTCCCAAAGGGAACCAACCAGACACAGATGTGTCTCCAAGGCCACATCCAGCCTTTTCATCACACACAACCCGAGTTTCAGTGTGGGAGTTATCTGCAACGCAGCCACAGTGATGGAGCGAATCATTCTTTGGGATGAGGACGGCTCTGCGGATGCTGTTGACATATGCTACTATTTTACATACCTATTTCAGCTTGTATGCTTATTAGAATAAGGTCTTTATGCTAATTTGTAAATCAAATTCCCATCATTCTTGGCTTACTGATGCTAAAGGCCCAGCTAAATCTTCTATGACCTTTTAGCCTGGTTAATCCTTTTACGCATGGTTGAGTGAAGAGTTTGCTTCTCTCCTCTACTCCCCAAGGGCTGGGGTGGGATTTTTGCCCAAGCCTTCCCCTTCCTCAAGAAATCCAACTGGGCACAAGTCAGGGACACTGGGAACACACCAGAGCATCTCCCTACTTTGAAACATGGGAAGAGGGATGAGCTGGGTCCTTAAAAAGACTGTAGATATTCATCACCACTATTTAGGACTCCCACAGCAAACACAATGAGAGCTGTGTTGCCAAACAGCCACTCAATTCCTGATGCCTTGAGGCTATCCCAGCCCTCAGCAGCCTTTCCCAACTCCTTTCCTCATGCACGACCTCCATCTGGCTCTGCTCTTCCTATGAAGGGATGAGCGTCCGCATCTCATTCCCATGGAGATGCAGCATCCTCGGCCTTGCTCTCCAACACCAGCACCCAAAACCCAACAGCTCCCTTGGGAACAGCAGCATCACCAAGCACAAAACCACTGTGGACCCTGACACCCCATCACTCCTGTTTCAGAGAGGCAAAGAGGCACCTTCCCATAAAGCCAACAGCGAACGTGCAAACTTTGGAGGACCTCTGGATGTTTGCACAAATGCGGATGGTCGAGCACTTGGGAATCATCCCGCTTCAGGCTCCGCTTTCCTCTCAAGCACCCTCACAAACCACTTTTCTTACTGTTTGTTTGCCTGTAAATAGGTAAATGATCGGGAGCATCGACAAACCGCTGCAGAGGGCAGCACACGTCTCTTGAGCTATTTGGAGGAGATCTGTGCAAAGCACTTTCCCTGCGCGACAGGAACATTCCCCGGTCAAAGCCACACAAGGCAGCCCCGCTTGGGCGTGCCAAGAGACAGGGACAGAGTTCGGAATTCCAAGAGACACTGGGAACAGCACGAGAGCTCAGGAAGCAGCAGCAAAATGCTGCTGGTAGTTGGCACCCCTACATTACACCTTTGGGCCTAAAGGCCCCCCAATAGCTCAAAACTCCCTTTGAAAGCTTATGCTGCATGGTTTTATCTTTCTAAATGACTTTTAGATACAATTATGCCATTAAACCTCCCAGGGGGTCTCCTTCACTCTGACAGCGCAGCATTCCCATCTCCCAACCCAGAAAGGTCCCAACTTTTCGCTTCCCTGGGCAATCCTTTGCCCAGCACCCCATGGTTATGCCCTGGGTCCCCTCCAGACCTCAGCGCAATGCTGCTCCCTGTTTTCCACCATCCCAGCAGTGACTTAGGGACTTCTGGCACCCACAGGGTGCTGCAATGCAAGGGGCTCAGGGGATGCGTTGCTTGGGGAGGCAGCACATTGCTCTCCTTTGCTGCCTAGGGGAATAGCAAAGGATATACCCACTACTTCCTGATCTGTAAGCTTTTGATGGGAAAACGGAAAGGAAAAGCAGGAGAGATGACCAGAAGCAAGGAATAAGACTGCAAGGGAGCCAAATGAGGAGCCAAAAGCAAGCATTAAAGGAAAATAATCAAATAAATGAAGCAGAAATCCTGGCCAGGAGAAATGAGGAGGAGGAAGGGCAGCTTCACCCTGCTCCTAGGAGCTCATCCTGCGCACCCATCCCTGGGCACCCCCTTGGGATGCAGGGATGCCAGCATCCCGAGCGGGAAGCAGCAAGCCTGGGAGAAGGAGCTTGAGGAGGGGCAGAAGGAGGAAGGCAAAGAGGAGCGATGCCGCGGCGTGTGCTGTGCATGCTAAGCAGCCCGCGCCGGCCGATACGGCACCCGTGGCTCTCTGCAAGAGCGGGCCCAGTGTGCCCAGGAGGAGAAGTTTGAGCCCTCCGCTCCACCAGTGCTCCCCAGTGCCCAGTCAGGGGCTCAGCACCCCATCAGGGTCCTGCAGGGTCCGAAAGGATTCAGCCCGGGCTCAATTGGGTATGTGGGTACCCAAATCCTATCCCTCGGTGCGCACCGGGGCAGCCGGCACCGGCTGCTCTCCCTTTCCCAGCGGGATGGAGGTACCCGCCATGTATCTTCATCCCCCCACGGGTACCTCCATCCCCGCTCCCCATCCACAGCCCCCCGCGGAGGGGATGCTGCATCCTTGGCTCCGCGCAGCGCATCCCCCGGGCGCATCCCCGGCTCCGAAGGATGCAGCCCAAGGCAGGATGAGGCCCGGGGGCAGGATGCGGCCCCCCTTCGCCTCCCCCGGAGGTAACCCCGCTCCCACAGCCCCTCCAGATGGCTGCGAGGAGACTAACGCAAGCTGACAGGCTCGGCGCTCCCGGCCAGATGGGGCTGGCTCCTGCCTCTTCCTTCTCCCCCCTTCTCCCCTTGCTTCTTGCTCTTTTTTCTTGCACACACCCCCCCCCCCCCAAAGCACCGTTCCGGGGGGGATGCAGCCCTGTTGGTCCGGGATAGGCACTTCCCAACTCCCCAGACCAACAGAAGCCGGGGCTGCACCGAGTTTTTGGGACGACCTTGCAGACGGGTCTGGAAAAGCAAAGCTGGGGGGGATAGAACAACAGAGGGACCCCGACCCCCAACTTCCCCCTGCCTGTTGGATGCATTCCTGCACCAACTAAGTCGCGATGAAGTCAGTCGGTACAACCCCCCCCCCCCCCCCCCAAGAATACATCAGGACGGGGGATGCTGCGACATGGAAGAAGTTCCCCCCCTCCCCGCAACCCATCGCACCGGGAGGATGGAGCAGGGATCGGGAGATGCCGCCGTGTCGAACCCGCATTGTGCCCCCCCCCCCCCGCCGCCCCCAACTTAGCATCGGTGGGGACTCCATCACCCCCTTCAGCACCCCGCGGAGGGTGCACCTGCATCCCCGCAGCATCATTCCCTACCTTGGGAAAGGAGGAGCGCGGCCATCCCGGCCAGGAGCACCCAGGAGACCGGGTGGTGCATTTTCGCCTGGGCCATGTTTCGCTGCGGGTTTCTTTTCCTCTTCCCCCCTCCCCTCCCCCTCACTGCCTGGCGGGGAGAGGTTTAAAATCCAGCGTTTTCCCGGAGCAAAGCGCAGGAAAAGGGGGGAAAAAAGGGGGGAGAGGGAAGGGAGGGGGGGAAAAAAAAAAAAAAGGAGGAAAAGAAAAAAAAAAAAAAAGGCACCGCAGGGTGGGGGAGGGAAAGAAAACAAAATAAAAAGGGGAAGGGGGGGGAAAGGGGGTCGGAAGGGGTTGCAAGGTGCGAGGGACAGGCGCTGCCGTGCCCGCCGCTCCGGCCCGCACACGCCGCCCGGCTGCACCACGCCGCCGGCCGCGCAGGCAGCCCTCCCCTGCGCCGCACTCATTGGCTGCGGGCCCCCCCCCCCCCCCCGCCCCGGCATCTGCACCCCCACCCCGCCACCCCCGGCATCCTGCTCATCCCCATTGGTATCCCCCTCGGGGCATCCGCAACCCGCCCTGGGCATCATACACATCCCCATTGGTGCCCCCCCGTCGGCATCCAGTACATCCCCGCTGGTACCCCCCTCGGGGCATCCCCACCCCTGGACTGACACCATACACATTCCTGCCGGTACCCCCCCTCCGCTATCCTGCACATCCCTATTGGCACCCTCCTCTGGTCATTTGCGCTCCACTTCAGCATCCTACATATCCCCACCGGTACCCCACACACGGACACCAGCACCTGAACCCTCCACACCCTCCCCCAGCATCCTCGCTGGGGGGCTCAACCCTCCAGCATCCACACATATATGCCCGCCTCAGCATCCTCTCCTTCCCCACATCTTTACCGCCCCCCCCATCCTGGCACTTTCCTTCCCCAACAGAGAAATGCAGGTGACCCCCCCGGGGTGACTGCACCAAGTCTGTGACTCAGTTTCCCCACCTGCAGGATCCTGGGAAGGAGACCCCCCCCCCCCCCTTTCTCCTCTTTGCACCACCTGCCTGTCCTCAAAGGCTGAAGAGCATCCTCCGCTTTTGGGGGATGTCTGAACAAGCCTCCTTCCTCCTACAGGGCTAATCCCATATGGAAATTGCTCTAAAAGCAAATTTAATAGGGAATAACTCTTTAGTTTGTCACAGAAATCAATCCCAGATTCTAACCCCCTGCCACGGGCAGGGACACCTTCCACTGGAGCAGCTTGCTCCAAGCCCCTGTGTCCAACCTGGCCTTGAGCACTGACAGGGATGGGGCAGCCACAGCTTCTCTGGGCACCCTGTGCCAGCGCCTCAGCACCCTCATAGGGAAGAACTTCTGCCTAAGAGCTCATCTCAATCTATGCTTTTTCAGTTTAGAGCTACAAATGTCTACTTTCATTCCAGATCAAGGCTTTTCTCTCTGTGTTACAACCACACTCCCCAATACCTCCCACCATTACCAGCTCCAGGGCCACTTGCACCCTCCTTCACTTTGAACATCCTCCTGTTAATCCAACTCCAACTGCCACAAGACCGATTCTGGTGCCTATTTCACAACCGTGGAAGCAGCATAGACCTTTCTCCACCTCACTATACCTAAACCCACATCACCTGAACGAGACGTCACCAACACGCCTACATAGAAAGGGTCCTCAGGTTCCAAACTGGTTTTCAGCCTTTGTCCCATATGGGGAGTATTGAAGGCACTGAACCCCAAGCCTCCTTTCTGATACCACCTACATCAATAGTAGCTTGTTAAATATTCATTATTTTCATTAGTGGTAAAAATGCCTCGTTTTGTTGCTCGAGGTGAGTCACAGCCCCACAGAGCAACACTATAGGCAGGAAAAAGTGACAAGGGATAAAAGAAGTAACTTGCCTTTCTTTTTTTTGCATGCATTTCTCCTCAGAGGCTTCCAAAACCTGAGCTGTTCACTTTGCAATTCAGAAGGAGATTTGGCTGCAAACCCATGGCAATCCAGCTGTGTTCCTCCCTCCCCTCTATTGCTGCCGCCCAGAGACAATGACTCACATCCAGGCCAGCCATTCTGCCCAAGAAAGGTGACAACCTACAAGCCCTCGGCTCAAATCCCATCCACAGGACTGACAATCACCATCCTCTTGTCAAAAGCTGGCAGCCTGGGAGGGACCTGTGGCTCCAATCAATACATTTGTATGGAGAAATCCTTGCTAAGGGGTATGGATTCCTCCCTCCATCGCATCGTCTCCTCCTCTCCACTGCTTCCACCAACACAACTCACCCGTGCTAACGCAAGATGCCATGTAGCAGTTGTGCCCACCTTCCACAGCACTCCCCAGTGTGATGAGCCAGCTCCCTTACTTACAGCAGCTGGAAACGGTCCATTAGGTTAGTTTGGTTTATTACCTACCCATTATGCTTTAAAAAACACAACTTCCCTGTCTATTTGCCTAAGCAGGCCCTATGCAGAGGCTGCTGCTCCTCCAGATTTACTCTATGCATTATTAATTCACACGCTGCTTGTTCCGAGCACGTCTATTTACCCGCTGCACCAGAACAGCTCTTAAGGAGCCTTCGGCTTGTGGCTTTGTGGAACATCAACTTTTCATGTTGAACAGCAGGTGATGTTCAACAGAATGCCTTGCAATAAATGCCTAATATATCCATTACACTCATCCATATCTATGTGATATGAAGATAGAGATAACAGGGCTGCACTCCTGAGATAGGGGTGCAGGGGGGAAGAAGTTATTCACTGGAAATCACACGCAGAGTTGGTGTTAAACAGGGACATCGTGCCTCCGTGTGTATCAAGCTGCACAAGGCCCCTTTTGGCATTAATTCCTGGGGAATTTCAGATGATATTCCAACCCCCTCCTCCGGATCTGCCTGGAAAACCAAAAGCCAACACCTCAGCTAAAAGGCTGCAGGGAAATGAAAAGAGGTGATGTGCTGCTCTGAATCAAACCCTCTAACTGGCTCGAAAAGGAGCGCTGTGACCTTGCTCAACAGCACTGTGTAATGTTTAATAGACGTTTCTTGCTCCAACTGACATTCCCAGGCATGGTTTTGTTCCACAGGCGTTTTTTCCACAGGGAAATGCCACCTTTCATTGGCATTTTTTACATCATCCCTACATATACATACCTGTAATTACTATATGCATTACAATAGCATTCACGTGGCTGACGGTAAGATCCTGGCTCCATTATGCTCCACTCTGTATATACACCTGGTAGAAAACAGTCCCTCCCTTGAGCTCTTGGAGTCAAAATACAGGAAGCAGAGAAAGGTGTTGAGACAAGAGCAAATTACTCCTCATTCTACAGCTAGGAAAAGGCGGCCTGGAAAGGCTAAATCACTGCATGAGGTCAGGGAGGGAACTTCCAGCCATGTCAAAGGCTCCACAACAATCTCCCCCATCTTAAGGCAGGGTTGCAGGACTCGCCTGCTTCTTCCTGCAGCCTTTTGCCACCCTGCTTTACTCCTGCTCTCAGTTGCACAGGCGTAAGGGGAGAGCGAAGGGAATGCTTCCGCCCGCTACACAGAAATATCCAAGCTCAGTATAATGTGCTAAAACCCCTTTTCCTTCCTAAGGGATAGCAAGGGAGGGGGGAGGCATTTGTGAAGCTGAACTCAGCACATACTCCAGCCCACCTTCATACAAAGGCATTCCTGCACCCCCGTGCCCTTGCACGCACAGGACACACAGAGCCAGACGAGTGCCCACAGGCAGTGGGTGCCCGGCTTTGCTCCTTTAATTACACCTCCTCCGGGTGAGAAAGATAAGCCCAAATGGAGTGACTGCATCAAGGGAGGAAGCCTATAAGTTATTCATAAGTTCAGGCTCAAGCTCCTCTCTTGCTTTCACTCCATGACACCTTCAAAACATATTATTCATCTCTTCTTTTTTCACCTCCTCTGGGAGCAGAGATGGTAATTGTAGTAAATATATTGCTGCCAAGTCATCCTCACACAGTGCTAGGGGTAGGGACCCGAGGCAGGGGCTGCTGTCAAGATGCTTTGGGGTGCCCAAGCTCCATGAAGGACATCCTCACGCTGCTATGGGGACCACACTGGGGGAGAACCATGCAGCCCATCACTGAGACATCTACTATCCCCCCCCCAACAACACAGACAAAATCAAACCCTTCCACTCCACCCCATTCCAGATGAGAGCCCACAGTCCCCATTGAGCATTCGCCAACAGAGCCACGGCAAGTTGAGCAGAAGACTTTAGTACATCCCCACTGAGCACCCATTGGGACCATTGCTCCCCCTGGGTTGCTGCACCCCATTTTCATCCATTTGGGCAAATTTTGGCTCATAGGAGATCAGAGCAAGCCACGACTGCAGGCAGTGCTGCCTGCAAAGAGCCTTCGGAAACAAGAGCCACAGCACAGAGGTTTTGTTTGCCCTCTCAAGGCTGTTCCAGGCAGAATAATGCTACTGCCAACTGAAGCAGCTCTCCTTGAGCTCGAGAGGTTAGTTTTTCTGAATGCAGCGACACGAATCCTCCTCTCGGCCCCATAGCACAGAGGATTTGTTGTACTCCAGTGCAAAAATAACCCTGAAAGCATCATCTATGGTCACACCAGGCTGAGGCATCGGCGTACGGCGCCTGGGAGGAGGGAGATGGGGGCATGGATTTTATTTGTCCTCCATTCCCAGGGAGGTCGTTCACTGCAGTGCCCCTGGCACTTCCCCAGCCCTTTCTAACACATTTGATTCTTGGGAGTTTTCTTCATCTCATTTCCTTCGTTGGTTATTGCTCCTTCAGTGCTGAACTCAGCAAGATCGCTTCTGTTTAGAGTAAGATTAGCACCGAGTACATTAAATACGTGGACTAAAGGGCACTGGGTCACCACCCCAGCTCCAAACACCCCTTAAACACCTTCCCAAGTGCTTTTGGCTGGGTCTCCTTTTAGCTCACCTCTGCAACACCTGAAGCCTCAGCAGGAGGCTCTCCCAGGCAGCAGCATGTCCGAAGGAACCTTTCAGAGATAAAGACCCAGGAACCAGACCCGATGCTGAGCATCCTTTGTTTCCCATTAGAATTGATCTGCGATCAATGATCCGTATGGGTCCCTTCCAGCTCAAGACATTCTATGACTCTATTCCACTATGGCAAATTATGTGCTGAGGGACAACATGATGCTCACAGCAGAACGAAGGGTGAGAGGGACAACATGATGCTCACAGCAGAACGGAGGGTGAGAGGGACAACGTGATGCTCACAGCAGAACGAAGGGTGAGAGGGACAACATGATGCTCACAGCAGAACGGAGGGTGAGAGGGACAACATGATGCTCACAGCAGAACGAAGGCTGAGAGGGACAACGTGATGCTCACAGCAGAACGAAGGCTGAGAGGGACAACATGATGCTCACAGCAGAACGAAGGGTGAGAGGGACAACATGATGCTCACAGTAGAACGAAGGATGAGAGGGACAACATGATGCTCACAGTAGAACGAAGGATGAGAGGGACAACATGATGCTCACAGCAGAATGAAGGATGAGAGGGACAACATGATGCTCACAGTAGAACGAAGGGTGAGAGGGACAACGTGATGCTCACAGCAGAATGAAGGGTGAGAGGGACAACGTGATGCTCACAGCAGAACGAAGGGTGAGAGGGACAACATGATGCTCACAGCAGAATAAAGGGTGAGAGGGACAACATGATGCTCACAGTAGAATGAAGGATGAGAGGGACAACATGATGCTCACAGCAGAACGAAGGATGAGAGGGACAACATGATGCTCACAGCAGAACGAAGGGTGAGAGGGACAACATGACGCTCACAGCAGAATGAAGGGTGAGAGGGACAACATGATGCGCACAGCAGAAGAAAGGATGGATGGAGAAAGGGCTGGTTCAGCCCAACAACATGTGCCCCATGAAACAGCACCCTGCAGCTCTGAGATACACCTTCCCCTCTTTGTTTAACCCCCAAACTTCCCAAAGCTGTGATCTCAGATGGAGGACCACCCACATCCCTTGCAGGAAGGGGACTGATGCAACGCTGTGCTAGCAAACCACATCCTTCCCTCATGTGCAGGGACCTAGAGAATTCACTTCCCAATTTCAAGCGCGTTGCAACATGGGTTTGACCCAGCAAGGCAGTACAACGTGCTCAAAAGCCCGCGGCCTGTTTAGTTCTGCTATTCCCTTTATTCCTCTACCCAAATGAACCAGATTCCTCCTTATTCCAAAGGTTTTGCTATGACATTTTCCAGCACGTGCTGCTGTTATTCCCCATCCCAGCCAGGCTCTTATCACAGCTCAGCACCTCCATCCCCTGCTTTCCAGTTGATTAGCTGTCTATTTACCTACAGATTACAAGGAGGCAACAAGTCCACCCGGGGCAGAGGCACGGTTACATGGGCAAAGACTCAGCAAACAGATGGCTCGAGGAGATACAGGATGTTTACTACTTTGTGTGTGCTTCTGGGCTCGAGGGTGACACAGCCCTGGCACAGCCCTATGTTTCTTGGCATTCTTTTGCTCCTCTTCGAGCTCTCTACCACCCTCTCTGGGACTTGGAGAGTGAAGGCAAAGACTCAGCCAGCAGCCTGGGTCTGCCCTGGAAGATGGTGCAAGGCATTGGGTTTAAAATACCTGCCCTCAGAGCAATGTGATTTGCCTCATTTCCAACCATCCTAAACGTGACAATGGGATGTTCATTTTGGGGATGAAACACTCGCACAGCTCTTCTCCAGCCCCTCTGAAGCTAGTGGTCACAATGCCAAAGCCAGGGCTTGGCAGTGACCAACACACCAGTTTGGCTTGCAGGCAATAAAGAAGCCCACAGGCACATTATCCCAGGTCATCTCCCTTGAGCAAACTCAGCAGGAACACACAGAAAGCCACCAAGATGCTATTTCTTAAGCAATATTCCCAGTTCTGGAAGGGCCATCCTCAGAGCAGCAGAGGTAATGCCTTTGCTGCAGTGCTCAAACCCATCCAGCGTCTATTCTGCTTTTGAGAGCTGGTGTGATGCCTCTGAATCCAGCCAGCCTCACACATGAGAGCCTTTGGACAGAGAGGAAAACAAATGTGCACGTTACAAAACACTTTCCGGGATGAAATTTGCCATTTGGGACTGTCTAAGGGCTATTTTCCCCCCCTCATCTAACTCACATCTCCCACTGCCAAGAACGAAACCCAGGGAAGCCAGCCCTAAGGAGGAACAAGCTTCATTTCCCCCAGATAACCCACATTTGCAACTTGAGCTTCTCCTCCTCGCCCCAAACTGATCCCATTCCCTCTATGCTCCTTTTCCTTCCTCACCACCCCAATCTTTAAAGGGTTTGGTGTTATACAGTCAGCTCAAAGCACGCTCAAGATTAGTTCCGCGACCTGCTTGGGTAAGGCAGACAATTGAATGTGGTAGCAGCAAAAAGGAACGAAAAGGAAGAACAACATCAAGGAAAAGAAAGAGGCAGCTCTTGTCGAGAGCGTGGTGGTACAAGGAAGTGATTTTTCTCTCCCCATTTCAGTTGCAGGTTGCCGTTTACGGCCGTGCTACGCGCTGCATCCTTTCTTCTCCGTCGCGCAGCTGTAGCATGGGTGCATTGGGGAGGGGAGGCAGGCAGAGGGGGAAAGCAATCGCAACAGAAGTTGGATCCTATTGAGTTCTCAATAGGACACCCAAATATATACATATTTCAGCATGCTTGTGTAAAGATAGACCAGTCAATGGAGGAAGCTGGGAATAGTCGGTTCCGAGTAATTACAGTGGGGGGAAATCATTGGAATAATGAGCAATTGCTGTCAGAGCAGGCAGGGAAATGAAATGCTGGCTGCTGTTTATTAAACAGTGCTTTATTTTCAGTTTAGGGTGTTTGAGATGAAATTAGGTGACAAATACACAGCGTCACTGAATGATGGGGAAAGCCAGAGATCATTCGAGCCGCTCAAGCTGCCATGTCCGTTCCCTCCATTCCTTTCCCCTCTTTCTGCCTTTCCTTGCTGTTTTCTCCCTCCTTCCCTTCCCTTTTAACCACAGCAGCCTTGGGAAGGGGCTCTCACACAGCTCTGGTGCCACAGGAGGAAGAAAGGTGGTCTCTGCCCTCAGATCTCAGCGCTGCACCATGGGCAGTGCAGCAGTGCTGTGGGATGCCAGCGCTGGACCGGAGCCACCCGCAGGGACCACAGACAGTGGGATGGGACTTGGAGACACAGCAACGGGAGCATTACCCTTGATCAGCCACAACCTTCAAAGTCTTTGAAGATTTGGTGTTATTTTCCACCAGTATCCTTGGGAGGATGATGCACATCCACATACACCCAGCGCTGCCTAGCGTATGCTTAACTTCCTTCTTTCAACGACACCAAATAGCTACGGAGCACAGGAGAGAGTCAAAGCACAACCAACACGTTTGAGCCTTGCAACAGCAAAGCATCTGATAGGAAAAGCAGTAGGAAAAGCACATGAAAACCAGATCATATTTAGGAAGAAATAGCGTTTTCTCAGCCTAATCGACCTTTTCTGACGTGGTTCATGCCTTTGCAAAAGACCAAACATATAAGTCTTGCAAGCACGCAGCCCCGAGCCCGCTTGGTATAATGCCCACCATCCCCACATCCAAGATGAGATTTGAATGGGGACATTGCTTTTGGAGCCCTGTGGAGAGCAGACAGGAAAGCAGGAAGAGGGGCAGGATGGTTCAGTGGGAGGTGTCCCTGCCCATGGCAGGAGGGTTGGAACTGGATGATCTTAAGGTCCTTTCCAACCCTAACTGTTCTATGATTCTATAACACAGGCAAAGGGAGACGGGGAGTGGAAGCTCATGCTCTTCACTAGCTCTTACCCACTGTGCCCCAGCCGCTGAAGCATAATGTAACCAGACATGGATCAAGACTGAGGAATGAGAGATGGAGTCTGAAGGAGAGGGAAGCATCTGTGTGTATATGCACAAGATTTAGATATATCAAAAGATTTCACACTGTATTTCACCTAATTCACATTTCTAAGCTGCTCCCTTAGCAATGCAAGAACCGAGCATCAATGAGAAGGGTCAGAAGCTTCCTGAGCGTGAAACGGCACCAGCTTTTCAAATATCCCTTTCAAAAGCTTCCACTTCTGGATTAAGCAGTTACCAAACACCAGGCAGACCAAACCACGCTCCCAAAAGCGCTCTGCAAGGCCAACTTGACACCTCCCAGACACAGGATAAACCGCCCTGCTTTAACAGGTCTACGGCCTTCAAAACACATTGTCTTGTCAGCAGCAGGAAACACGCACCATGGCACAGTACCTTGGAGATGTCTTCTCCTTGGGGTGATGCAGCAATCTGTGGTAGAAGAGTCAAGGTGGCCCTGCCGGCAATGACAAGAGGATGCTCATTCACGCTGGGTGCAGAGAATTCAACCTTTCATTGCTAGTTTAGTTACTGGGGAAGCAAATGAACAGCTTATAACCATTTTTATGAGCATAAAGCGACCTAAGGAGACACACAGAAGCCTTCCCCATGGCATAGCCCAATCCTGAGCTGCAAAACATGAGAAACTCCAGTTTTGGGGTGGGTAAAACTGTCCTCAAGCACTGAGCATCCTCAGGGTCTATACACAAGGACGCAGAAGTGCTTCGCCACACAGAGAAGGCAATTCACGTTGTGTCACTTATAACTATGAGCAAAACCACAGGATCACTATTAAACTTGGAGCTGAAGTAACCCCACAGCTCCACCACATCCCTCCGTGCTGTCTTTCCATATCTCTTCTCACCCTGCAATCCAGTGACCTCTATTTGCGCCACCTCTGCTGTGCATTGAGCTTCCAGCACTGAGGAGAAAGAACTAACTAAAACCACCAGGAAACAAGCATCCACCACCATACAACTAAATTAAACCCCCTGGAGATAAATTGGGGCTCCTTTTTGCTGTGCTTTCCAAGGTACTGCTTAAACACTGACAGGGGAAGGCGCATAAATCCATCGGTTGAGCTTGCAGAGGAGCACAAAGAGGGACCCGAGCCGGGATAATTATACCCCTTGTCTCCATAGAGCCAGCTGGGCTGCAGCCCATGGCCCGGTTTATGCTCCCCAACAGCTCTCCCAGCCCCATGCAAGGGGGTTTTAGCCCGTTCTGGCCTGCGAGGGATGTAAAATCACTGGGCAAGATGCTAATTCCCTTCTCTAATAACCTGCTGGCTCGCAAGAGGGGTCTGAATTGAACTATCTCAGCACAGACACCTCCAATGTGTCTGTTTCCTCACGCTGGCTGCTGCAAAAACACATCTTCCCTCTCCAACACCCCCCAGAGCTATAGAACTAAGCAAGAAGCAGCCAATATTTCCGCTTTGGACTGGTCTTTGCCTTCTTTTGCGGCCCAAGGTGCGAGGGAGCACAGAGCAAAGGCTGGCGGAGCACACTGTGGCTCCTTCCCTACTACCTTGAGGCATGCGGTGGTAACTGGGGCCAGGGAAGGCTTGTTGCACAGCACATAAAGAACATAGGTAACACGTGCACCCCAGGAGGGACATTACCTCCCCCGAGCACTGGCTTTAGTGGCTTTTCAGCTACAAAACACACAGCAGGGACTCTGTGCTTGCAGGGGGAACCAAAGGGAAAACACAGCCTCAAATATGCTCCAAAATTAGCAGGGGATGGGGAGCAAAAAGCATTTGCTTCTGATTGCATCTTGCATATCCACATTCCAAATCCTTTCTCCCTTCAACCTAGAACCCCCTCAAAGCCACATATCAAATAGCTCAAGCCAGAAACCCTGTTGCCTCGTGGGCATGGCCAAAAGCATCTCTTGAGCCATGGCTTGCCCTGAAGATGTAGAGCAGCGGGATAATAACCACTGCAGAGCACCACAGTGCATGCTGCCAATAGCACCAGCTCTGGCCAAAGCTCTGCCATGAGGAAAGCGATTAACATCCAAAATCCTTCTCCCATCCTGAAAGAACCAGGGCTCCAGATAGCAAAAGGGACAAGGTCAACTCAGCCCTTGGCAAAGCTCCTGAGTACACTCCATGATAGCAAAGAGAGTTATTTCTCCTCCTAGGTAGCTCTTACTCCTCTCATAGAGCTGTGTGACTGCCCAAAGCACCCTCCTCCCTGCTTGGTATCCAAGGAGTATAACACTTACCACCTGGTGGGGCAAACCCCAGCTCCTCTGAGCAGCATCCCAGGCACTGGAACTCCGAGCACAAGGAGCCCACCAGGCTCAGGTGGTTTGGGGTTATGGATGAGCTGTTTCAGCAATGAGCTTCAAGAGCCGAGCAGCCAAGTTTCTGCTGTCTCCAAGCTGCAGATACAGGTTCCTTCAGCTCCATTCCATAGTGACTGAGCAACTTCAGGTGTTAAACCAGACATAGCTTCGTGCCATTTGCTCCTTGAGTTACCCAAGTTGTTAAGTCAAATACAAAAGAGCCCCTGGTAGCAGCTCAAGGCACATTCTCCCTACCTGAGGAATCAGCCTACCCAAAATATGCAGAGTTTTGGGCAAAAAGGCTTCTGTCCTCCTTCAAGATCCCAAGATTCCCCCTCCTGGGATGGAAAAGCCCTTTGGGGACATCACTGAGAGATGTACACTTGGAAATTCATGCCACATATGCCAGTGGCACTAATGGAACATGGGGGGGGGGGGAGATAACCCACTGCTGCCCCAGTGCTGTCCATCATCACAGCCTCCCTCCTCTGCTGATTCCATCTAATGTGCTAACACTCATCATAATGAATACTGTTCAAAGGGAAAGGCTCTCTGGAGACTTCAAATCTCAGGCTCAGGTGCTCAGGCTGGGATAATTGGGTGGCTCATTCATTAAGGGAAAGGCAATTTCCAATCTATTACATTCTTTTAGAACACAAAGCTTTTCCCCCTTCTCTCCCTGCCCTGTTTCTGGCCCAAGCCCAGCTTGAGCTCTCCTTGCGTTCAACAGGGCTATTTCTGCCGTGGAGGAGCACGACACAGACCTTCTCCCATTCCCAAGTCCTGCTTTTAAAGTCTTTGTAGAGCCCTTTTCATGCTGTTTTCCAATATCCATATTAAAGAGTAACTAAGAAATGGAGAGACCTGGAAATGATGGGCTGAGAAAACCAGCTCAGCTGAAGGACATGGAGAACCTCTTTAGGCTTTAGGGAGGTCCAGTTTGGTGACAGTAGCAAATGCCAGGTGATTTCTCTCAGCAGGAAAAGACACCTCAATCCCAACCAACCCCAAGTGAAAGAGGAATTAAACCCAGCACTAATGTTTAGCAGTGAGGGTGATTAACCTTTAAAAGCCGCTGCCTGGATTCAGCATCTCCTGAGGTCCTTAAATCAACCCTGGACACCTTTTGGGAAGATTTATGGTCGACAAACACAAAAACCTAAGCACAGGAAAAGAGGCATCTAATGACTTTCTGAGGCCTGGTTATGGGCTCTAAAAATCCCTTCTGGCCCTAAATTCATTGTGAAATCAAGCCCCGAAGTTAGTCTTTGAAGCTGCTCGCTATGTTTCTGCATCACAATGGCCTGCCTCCAATTCAAGCTAAACCAAAGACAAGACAATGAGGGAAAGCTTTCATCCAACCTTTTCCCTCTTTGCCTTCTTTTCCTGCCTGTTTGCAGTTGATGCTGGGGGAGAAAAAGGCACAGAACTGTAGCTGGAGGGATTATTCTTGAGCTCTTCCTTCCAGCTCCAGTTTTGCAAACACAGACAAGAAACAAATAGACCCAAGAGCTGCCCTGGGTTTACCAGGCACCCAAATACTGTTTGCTCCCCAAATATGAATGGCTCTGTGCTCTACGGTGCTGGCTGGGTTACTGGGACAGGTTGTCCTGCTCCTTGGGCAGAACGAGCAGCGACAGAAAACCACTTTAGAGCGGTGTAATTGCAACCGCGGTGTAAGTTGAGTGTACACAGACCTACTGGCAGAGGGAGAAGTGATGCTTCCAGCCAGCAATATTAGAGCAGCAAACATTTCGAGTGCCAAAGGCTCCTGTGGCTCCTTCTCTCTGCTTTTGCTCTCCAAAAACCATGTCCTTCATTTGCTCTTGCCCTGAGCTCTCATGCTCACTGATTACCACATGTCACTGGGGCTTTATGTAGCTCACCTCGTGGCTACCACACCACGCACCATCCAAAACCAACCTGGACAGCTTAAAGACAACGGCTATGGGGTGGAAGATGGTGCGCAGGACACGTGGCAGGGTCGCAGCATTGGGTGAGGTGAGTTTCCAACACTCAGATTGAGCACAAAGGCACAGGAATGGTGCGTGACTCTCACCAGCGCATTAAGCGCAGCTCAGCATCCGCCTCCTCTTAAGATTTCCCTTTGCTGCTGATTTCTATCAGCCACCACTTCTTGCACAGGCACGGTTGCAACCCGCCTCTTCTCCCGTTCAGCCTCAAGGTGTTGCCCTTCATTTGTTCTTCCAGTAAAGGATTTTCCTGCACTGTTGGTATTTAGCAGCAAAGCACACAGTTCAAGCCCAGGAATTTTCCATCTATCCCAGCCTCTACCACCACAGTGAGGGGAAACAGAGATTTAGCCTTTGCCTGCATGACCTGTGCAGCAAACATGCAATAAGCTGGAATTCAATGTCTCTTTCAACACAGAATGGAGCTGAAATCTCAATGGCAGTGTCTTCCCTCTCCATCAGTCCCATTAACCCCAATTGATGAACACCTTTCCCTGCCTTGAGTGCCATTTTGCTTGCATTGCCCTTGCCAGCAGCTCTTCTCGTACTCCAATGCATTTAATAGATCCCACCACCCTGATTTCCAAGAGGTGAACACTCTCTTGACTTATTCCTGGAAGCACCACAGAAAGGCAGGAGTGATACCTGTGAGCATGATACCCAAGCTGTGAGAGGGATGCGTTTACCCATGGATGAGCTGGATGAGGGCCTGAAGTCAGCAGCATCCCTCTGATCCAAGCAAGATCAGAGACGATGCTTTTGGAGGGCTACCAACAGACCTATCGTGCCTTGTCCCAAGCTGAACATTCTTTACCCACAGCTTGACTTCCAACTAAGTCACAACCTGTCACCACAATACTTTTGTCTCTCTGATAGGACTTTGCTTCACACCCAGAGAGCCTCTGAAACCCAGCCAAGCCTGCATCCCCTTTGGCTGCCCATTCATCCTTTGCCCAGGGATGCAGCCTTGCTTCCCTGTGGACAGCAGCTCTGATGGAGGAATCTGCAGGCCAAGGCAATCTGGAAGCAACACCTGATTCCTGCCTGGTTTGAGCAGCTTCCATGGAGTTTCTGGCTCTGAAAACAACAGGCAAAGACTTGGCTTCCACGGCACTGACAGAGGGAGGAGGGAAGAAACCAACACGTCTCCTTGTCCTCTTTTACCCTTCCCAGCCCTAAGACAGGGGCAGAGCAAAGAGACAAAACCCCAGCATGGAAAACCCTCCAAGCATCTTGGATAGGAGGCAGGAAGCCAAGAGCCGGAGCCGCTCAACGGCCGCCTCCTGAAGCTACCAAAGGGACAAATGAAATGCATTCATCTCCCCAAACACACAACGGCACTGTTTTGATCACCCAACTTCGTGACAATCAACTTAATTTACTTCAGTAACAAATGGCAAAGGCAAGTTTTCCATTCTAACAGCAATCGGCGACGAGTGCCACGGTGCTTTACTGTGTGCATCTTCTTTGTTTCTAAAGCAAACTCCATTCAAGTCATTCTCTTTAAAGAAAATAATTCCTTTCTCTATTACCCATTTGAAATACAGAAGGAGGACACAAGAGGCTGTGGAAGCACACAGCTTGTTTCTGACATCTCGGGAATAGTTTTTAGGAAGACAAAACACACTGAGCAAAGGGGGTTGGTAGTTCCTCCCATTCCCGCTGGTTTATGGATTTATAATGCTACCCATCACCCCAGTGACTGCATGCAAACCTTTGCTAGCTGAACCTGTTTAATTTGCTTACTGGTATTCAGGAAGACCAGTAGTTTAAGCGCCTTCACTTGGGACCTGCAGCTATGCAGCAAATGTGCTTGCAAGGCATCTGTCTAGTTTTTATACCCAGCCATCAAGTATGTGTGATTATAAATGCCAAAAGAAACTCCAGCTTTGGGCAGGAGATTCACTGGGAAAATACCCTTTGGGATGCAAAAGACCCAGGAGGGGGCAGCTCCTAAAAGGATGGTTATCCCCTTGCTTTAGGTATAGCCTTGCACCAGCTACTAAGAGCATCCCTGCATCCCGAGTCCCGTTCTCCTTTCAATCCCAACAGGCAGGATTCACCATCATCCCTCCCGTATACTTTTAATATACATCTTGAAGACATATCCAGAGCTCTTTTTGTCAGTGAAGAGAGACCAGCACCTCTAGAGGGCAATTCATCCAACTGGGAGAAGATAAATGGCCTCTGGAGATGCTTATTTCTCTCCACCGACTAGGAGAGAGCCCGAGGCAGCCAACCCTCATGCTGACATGTAGCTTTTAGACATGCAAGTGAGAGCAGATTAATCCACCCCATTACTGGGGCCTTTAGGTTTTACTGGCTGGATTTACTTATGCTCGCTCAGCATGTTGAGCCCCAGTGCCACACCAGAGCGGACCCAAAGAGTTCTTTCTCCTCTTCCCACCTCGGGTACCACCATCTTTACTCCAACCACACCTCTCAATAAATCCCACCAGCACCTCCCCTCCTTCTACATCCCATTTCCACCCAGGACATCGCTCCTCCCTCTGTCCTTTCCCTGCTCCAGTGCTCCTGACTCCATCCTCTGTCTCTCTTCACTGGTCTCCCACTAATCTGTGCACGGGAGCTGCAGCCTGGCTATTGATCACTGTTTGTGGGCTCTCTGTAAACTTTGGCTGTAAAGGTTTCATTAGGCTGCCTCATAGTCATTACATCAAGTAATGGAAAACATCCATCTCCTTCTGCTCCTCTGCAGCAGCCAATGGAAATCGGTCTGAGGAGCGTTAATCAAGCCATGAAAACCATCAGCGGCTCAGGCTTTGATGAAGAGAAACCCTGTACCCTGAGTTTGCATGGCAAGGCCTTGGTAGCAGAGGGGCTACTATAGGGGTGGCTTCTGTGAGAAGCTGCTGGAAGATTCCCCCCTATCTGATGGAGCCAATAGTGAGGATATGTGAAAGCAGCAGCCCTGCAGCCCCCAAGGGCAGTGAGGAAGGAGGGAGGATGTGCTCCAAGTCCCCTGCAGCCCATAGTACAGCCCATGGTAAGGTAGACTGTCCCCCTGCAGCCCATGTTGTGTCCACAGTGGTGCAGAGATCCAGCCTCCAAGTGAGCATCTCCACAACCTCCAGGCTATCGTTTCTCCATGGGTCACTCAGCTTCCCTTATTTACACAAGTCCCAAAGTGGACCTTGGCAAAGGTAGCCAAGATCCCAACCCTCCTCTTGCACCTTGCATTGGGCAGCTGAATACCAAAGGAACAGGAGAAAAGGGATTCATTTGGGGCTGGGAAGCTTCTGAAGCCAATACTCAGTGCTTCATCAAGGCTGAACACTCACTGTCACCCTTCCGTCAAGCCTTACAGGGGAGCAGCACTCTCCATAAGGTCACACTTTGGTACCTTTGCTTTAGTCTTGCTGTAGCCAAGCAGCAGGAGCCATCCCTTTCCTGCAGGGCTCCCAGTAGAGGATATCAGAGCCTTCTTTCCCCTAAAGCCCAATATTGCTGCAGAAATTCATATATGAGGTCCTGCTTCTCGCAACAGCATCTGAGCACACCAACCCAACCCAAACCAGGAAACCACGAAGGTGACATAAGGAATTAAAGATAATCAATATTCCCACATCAAGAAAAAGCCCAACGATGCGAAACTGCCTCGCTATGGATCTCAGACCTGGACAGCACCATTCCCCCCCAGCAACTCCAAGCTGAAGGCTGCATTTCCCAATGGTTTCAACCACAGCGAAGCCAGTTTGGAAGCAAGAAGCCACCAGCCCAACCCAAGCTCACCAAAGCATGAAGAACACCAGGCACATTGTGCCTCATAGCAGGTTGCGAGTGGTTAAGGAGGCTCAGATTCGAGTCAACAGCAGCCTCTAGTTTCAAAGGCCAGTACTGATCTTGCCCCTGGGCCCTCCCCAGCACCAGTGGATGTTTGCTGACCCTCAAAGTTGCTGCAGTTCTCTTGGAAGCAGCCTTTTGTAGTGGTCTTTCCATGTTATTTTAGCAGCTGCTGCCTTACAGGCTGCTGGAATAAGAGATTAATGCTTTAATTATACCATGTGAAAGCTGGGAGCCTGAGCTTTCGGATGGTATACAGCACTGACTTCTGGCACTTGTGCATCTTGAGGGAGTACACACTAAAATCAAGCTGGAATCCAAGTGAGGAATAGAAGTGGAAAAGAACTAAGACAGTACTCAGAATAATGTGCTTTTAATGCCCAATATCTCACAACCAGCTGGGGCTGGAAATTAAAGCTTCTTGCTTGTTGCAAGTGGGGGATCCTGTCTTGCGAAGACTTTATCTCTCCCATCTCCAGCCCTGGTGGTGCAGGAGGTATCGGATGATGAAGTTACCTGCATTTGCTACATGGAAGCATCTGATCACCCTCCTTCTCCACCCAGACAGGTCAGGGCTCTGCCTGACTGCATCCCCTGCCTTTCCTCAGTCACTGTCAGCAGCGTGATGGAGGGCTGCCGCATCCCCAGCATGGGCAAGGAGATCTAGCTGAGGACAACCAAGCTGGAGTCCCTCATCTACCAGTATTGCCTTCATCACATGTGGCAGCTCTGGTGCTGGCTGGTGGCACAGCTGGAGCATCACCACGGCTGGTCCTGCATCCCGGCTGCCTCCTGCATCCCTGCCCTTTTCCTCTCCATTTCCCTCTCTTCTTCCACTCATTTCTCTCCCCCTGCCTTCATTCTCTCACCACCTCCAAACCTATTTTTCTCTCTTCTCCCCCCTCCCACCATCCCTCTTTCTTCTCCCCCTCCCTTCTACTTAGGAGCAGATCAATGCACTGAGAATGCTGACTAGGGAATTAAATCCAGCCAGGCTGTCTCTTTGAGAGACCTCTCACTAATCAGCTTGGATGGCTTCCTATTCCCCCCTCCACTCAACAGAGAACCTGCGATGAATTCGGCCAGCCCTGCTCCTTGTCAGCCTGCACACAAGGAGGCAAATGTCTCTCTCATCTGCTCTGCACTCAGCTTTTCTTCTCCATCTCTGTATCGAGCAGGTTGGAGGCAGTACCAGGACTACCTTGTCTGCTTCTATTTTCTCCCCGAGCTGTGATCTCGACTGGAACACTGTCTGCCAGCAAGGCATTCCTTCCCCTCAGCTGTGGGGTCTGTCTGTAGCACGTGGGGCTTCTGTATTTTGCCACGTCTCTTCTCAGAGCACAGCTGAGAAGGAGAATGGTGCAAATCAGGCTTTTCAGAGCCCCATTTATCTTCCTCTGCATCTTTGAACGGAGGAGCTTTACAGGAATTAGGCTTATGGATGCACTGCTGTGACTTCCATGCTCGGGGCTGGCCTGAAAGGATGCTCAAGTGAAGGCTTCTCCAAACCCAAGGGCAGAGGCAGAGCTGAGCATGGAAACCAGGCAGCTCAGCTCACACAACCCTCAAAGCTCTCCAAACCCAGCCCCAACCTGCAACCAGTTCTTAATGGCTAAAGAGAGCCCAGATTTCCAGCCCACAGGGACTTGTGCTGCGCTGAAACCTGCTTCCTTGTCCCCAGAACAATCCCTTTGCCTTCTGCATCCGACTGTTTTCAATGAGCTCTGAAAAGTTCTGGTTGGGAAATGTCAAAACGTTCCTTTTTGACATTTCTACTACCCGGTGCTCTTCAACTGCAGTGTTTAACTTGGGCTTTGGGGGCCGAATGAAAACATCAGCTCAGCACAGGTCAGGAGTCAGCTCCTGCAATGCAGCATCAGGAGAAACACGGACACACGGCGGGGGATTGGGAGCTAAAGCTGGAGGTGCTCAAATATGATCCCTTGGGCATAGCAGATGGATGCACACAAAGGAAACGTCTGGCTCGCTTTGCCAACACAACACGTACCCCTTTTGCCCACCCGGAGCCCGCTGTGAGGCAAAATAACACGAGGGGAACACACACCAAGCGCTCATAATAATAATTACAACCCAAAGTCAATTCTGGAGCATGTACGTGCTCCTTAAGCAGACGGTCCCAGGAGCAGCACAACTAATGAAGCCTGGCTGCCTATGGATCCACGTCTCAAGGCTCAATTCTCTGCTGTCTAATGAGGTGCAAGCTCTGATCAAAGTTTCTCCCCACCTTTGGGGAATTCATAACAATGCTCTCATCTGGGGATGCTCCAAAGCTCAAGGAAGGGATGAGCTCACGCTGCCGCCTCTCCTCCCACAGCACTGGGAGCTGCCGACACCAAACCCAGCGCCTTTGGGCACAGTGTGGTTGAAGCCACTCCAAAGTGGTGCAGACTCACTCCTGCAGAGCCCCAGGGAGCTGCTTTCCCAGGAATCCAGATGCAAAGAGGACTTCCCAACCTACGCTGCTGTATGGGAGATGGGGACTGGAGCTGTTCGCGTGAGGTTCCAGGCAGAAGGACAGAACCCTTTTAATAGCAAACCAGCATCACAGATACAGTGTTTGCATCACCCCCCTGCTCTCCCATGAGCGGCAGGCAGCAGGAAAGCCGTGGAGTAGGACCCTGAAGCCAATTTGAGATGTGTAGGTGGAGAAGAGCTAAGTTACACTGGAGAAAAGATGCTGTCTGGTCTGAGGGGAGGCAGATGAGGAGCGGTAGGAGCTCACCAGCTGCTGGTCTTTTATTGTAATAGAGGAACACAAGTGATGCAGAAGTAATTTCCTTGCATGGCTGCCTACGCGGGATGCAAGTGAAGTGAACCCAACTGTACACCAACGTGTGTACTACGCCCATGCGCTTAAGCATGCATGCAAACAAGCTCTGCTTCCCCAAAATCTCCCACAGGCTCATCTCTGCATCCAAATGAAGCAAAAAAGCAGTGTTTACCAGCACATCTAGAGCTCCCTGACAGCCAAAATAGAAGATTGCAGCTTCCGAGGCCCTCCTAGGATTATCGTGTTTCTAGGAGTGGGTCTTTTCGGTCCCTAGCAAAGATGCTACACAGGGCAGGATGTACCATGCCTCGGTGTGTCCTTTGCAAACCCTAACACAAAAGGAACCACCTCAGCTGAGCAATGGAAGAGGTAAAAGGAGAGGAAATGGAGCTTTTCCCCACCTCTGTGTCTGTTACATGAGTTCTCCCTTTCCTAATCTCAGCCCGCAACTGCATGAAGATGCTATTCTCTGCTACACCGCTCCCTCTGAAGTCAGCTCACAGGGATGCTGCCCTGGCATCCCTTGGCTGTTGGGCACTCGCCATGGAATACCCTGGCACATGGATTACCACAAATGCCAAAGTGCAACTGGGCAATGCCACCCTTAAAGCAAATAGTGTCTTCTTCATGGACAGAGTAGGCAACATAGATACAACTGCTCGTGCTCAGGATCTCTGCGCAGAGATGCAGGTACCCAAACTGGAGCAGGCTGCATTCGCCCCTCACTCGGGCAAAGCCAAATCCACTTATAGCAGCACTGTGAGATGCCTTGAGCTGTCTCTGGTGATGCGGGAGCTCAGGACCTCACTGCCACAGGGTGACGGGATGCCTTTTGTTCAATACAGAGCAAACTGATGAACCCCACTGTGTTGGGGCAGGCTGGCAGGTCAAAGGGAAGCTGTCACCGCCAAGGCACTGCCGTGCCATGAAAGGATGCAGCAGCTTTTCCCTGCTCCGGCTGGAGCTGGGATGCTGATGGCTGTCACAACCATGAGGGCAGTTTGCTGTGCTCTGATAAGAGCTCCCACTCTTAAAGCTGGCAGCATCTGCTTGTTTCCATCGCCACGCAGCCTGGCTCTGTGCTGAGATGATGTGGCAGCAGCCCACAGCTAACATGAGGTGCCCGACACATGCGTGCCCTTATGGGACCTCTTCTCACAGCTGGTGCCCCCTCCACATGCCAAGGAGTGGTGAAGGAGGCATCAGAGCTGTCACCTCAACTGCCAGGCTTTGAGACCTTGGAAACGGGCACTGCACTTGACCCCCATCCTCCTCTTAATTAACAGCGTGGGTATTTAATTGCAGCCTTTTATTCATGGCCAGGTGTGTGTCTTTGTCAGAGGTCCCTGCTTAAATCATCCGCCTCGTCTCCAATAACAGCGTTAAGGATGCTCAGAGCCAGCTCTGGACTGTAAAACATATTTCCCTGATGTTTGTTCAATAATTCCCTGAGAATTAAAAACATCTATTACCGGCTGCAGGATGCTAAGAGGCCCCTGGAGCAGAGACCAGGCTGTAACTCACTGCAGGGGCCCAGCTGATGCCGCAGATGCTGTTACTGAGTACCAGGCTCTGGCATGCGGTGGCATTTGACTCTGTACCAGTCACAGCACAGGATTGAGGGTTACCAGCCATGCTCACACCCCTGATGTGCTCCAAGAGTTCCCCTGTCCTAATACCATCATTGCCATGTCACTGGGATGTTACCCCAAAGTGGCACTGGGGCCATAGCAAAGCTCCATTAAAGACAGTATAGAACCATGGACTGGTTTGGATTGGAAGGGACCTTACAGCTCACCCAGTTCCAACCCCCTGCTATGGGCAGGGACACCTTCCACTAGACCAGGTTGCCCCAAGCCCCTTCCAACCCGGCCTTAATTCCCTTGCTCTGCATCACTCAAACACCACGGAAAAGGAGGGAGCAAAGCTGTTGAGTACAGGAAAACGTGGAAGGAGGGAGGATGAACCACGCTGTGGCACTTGGTGGCAGCATAGGGACGGAGCCCAGGTGTCCCCAGCTATTCCCAGCAGCGTTCCCAGCTAGAAATACCTATTCACCACCCATATCTTTGGCCACGCAGTGTGACACAGGCGCTGCCTTGCCACAGAATCCCTGTCATCACTTCTGGCAGCTCAGAAATGTTGTTTCTGGAGAAATATTTATCCTGTTAATGAAGCAGAGGCAGCAGCAGAGGCCCCAGAAGGTCAGAGCCGTGCTCGGTGCAATCAGCTCCCTTCACAGCTCCCACTGAATGGGGCTCTGATTGCAGATGCCAATCAGAGCACTCAATTTTGCCTGCCTATTTAGGAATTAAAACATAAAGGCACTTTCCCAGACACTGCATTTAGGGGTGGTTTATAGAACATAATCTTGTGGGCAGAAAGCCAGATGGGTTCTGAGGGTGGGATGCCGGAGTCGAGTGACTCGATGGAGAGGGAAAATAAGCCTCACACATCTCAAAACACACATTCCAAAGGGAGTTAGGGAATATCATTGAAAACACCCTCCCTACATCACCCAGAGCATCCAAGACATTGGGTTTTCATGCTGGTCTCTGTGCCTCGGGACTGAGCCGTTCCCAGTGGCCGCTGGCCAAACGGCAGGTTTGGTTCCGGTCCCTGTGCTTTTTAATTACTAGCGGTATTCCTAAGCATCTTTGCATCTCGCCCAAACGCTGAGGCAGTTGGATGATCGGCAGGCAGGAGGAGGAATAAAACCAAACTAATCCAGGCCCTGCAACAGCTCCAATCCGAAAAGGAAGAGCGCTGAAATGCACAGAGCGCCTGGACTCATCCCGCGTTTCCATTGAAATCATCCCAGTTAAAGAGCAGCTCGAGTTAGAGCATCCGCCTCGAGGTTTGCACGCCTTCCCGTGCCCCCCGTGGCACAGCTGTTTGGATCAGAAGTGGAGGAGCTCGCTGTGGGATCGCAGCCAAAAAGTGATGGAAATGAGAGTTAAGCTGGAAACTCCCTCCTGCACATTCCCCAAGAGCGTAGGGATGGGATGTCACCAAGGGGAGGCTTAATGACAGCACGTGGAGGACCCGACTTTCACCGTTTCATGAAAGGACTCAAACAGGAGCTGAGCAGAAAAGCACCTGCAGAGTTGCTGCCCACATGGATGCCATACAGAAGATGCTCCAGAGCTGAGAAGCCAGTTTCAAGAGAGAAAACACACCTATTCCTTCTGCATCCCTCGGCCCAATGCCTATCACCCCTTTCCCGAGGCTGTCACTTGTTCCCTGCATGCTCAGAGGATATGCCAGTAAGCAGGCACTGAGCAAATCCTTTGGGATCTTTTCCCTCTGGCCCAGGTATGGGGGTTTTGTGCATTTTACTCCTATATCAGCAAATACTTCCAGCCTTCGCTACCCTGGGGAAGCAAGGAGCTAAATGCAAACCTCTTGTGGTGTGGGCAAAGCCAGCCAGGAGCCAAACACAGCTCTGTCCATCCTTTGAGACTGGGGGCAGAGTGACATGGCCCTGGGATGCCTCTGATGTGGGATACGGGATGCTCCAGCCGAGAGGCAGCGCCGGGACAAGAGCCACCTTGTTGGGCTAGGAAAAATAGTGAATGGTCCAGGCACACAGTGGGCCTGTCTCTGCAAGCCCCACAGCCTGCCTGGTACAATGGGGATGTGACAGCCTCCTGCCATCCTCTGGATGCATAGGATGCATCCCCGTGGACATGCAACATGCAAAGGATGCATCCCCATGGACATAGAGGTGAAGGATGCATCCTTATGGACACACAACCATTGGGGCATGTCCAACCTGATCATCCTGTCCATTAGCTGGTGCAAAACCACAGAGAAGGCACAGAGAACGTACTAAGGGAAAACCCAGGATAAATAATCCTGCTTTCTCTGGCTCAGCCCCTCTTCCCCATAGAGCCTCCCTGCCCCGTGCAGGAGCTAATGTTAGCACACCAGTTATGCAAGCACCTTGTAGAGAGCTCCTATTTAAAGCTCTGCTTTGGTGACAGCACATGACAAAGACATTTCAATCCTCCACATGAACCATCCTGATGTGCTTCTGCTCACTCATTCCCTTCACTTGCAAGCTGCCAGGGTACACATCTGCTCCCACATCTTCCCACCACATGGAAACACCATTCTCAAGTGCCTCCCCATGCCTGTAGTCAAGGCTATGCTGCAAACCCAGCTTCGATTACAGGATAAGGGAGCCCATCAGATGTCTTAATTCAGCCTGTGTTCTATTAGTTAAACACACAAGGTATTCAAAGTAGAAAAGTGGTGGTGGGCAACTCAAAAAGCCCCCAGTGATGCTTTGGGAAGGCAACTGCTTCCTGCGCTCCCCACTTCCTATCCCATAGCTCCAGCATCATTTGCCAAACTCAAATGTGCTGTCACCAATACGCAGCTGCCAGTAGGGAGCTCTTTAATGCACTTGGGAAACTTGGGATAGCAGTGGAGAATTGTCCCATCCTAGCACATCCCGAGGCCAGTGGCCCCGGGAAAGCTGCAGCTTGCCATGGGAAGGATGCTCAACCCATGGAGCCTCATCCCCAAGCTCAGCACCTTCCTCAGGCACAGGTGATGTGGTTGCACGAGGCTGGCTCTGAAAGGCACAGTGAGAGATGGCTGCGTGCACCGACACAAGCCCCAGGCTGGAAGGAGCTTTAGTAGGGTACCTCAGGCAGTATTTGCGTGTGGGTACAGGAGCGTTTCTATCTATCCTGGGTACTCATCCAGCAAGCAAATATCGTCAGCCTGAAGCAGTCTCTGTGCGTGCAGATATCAACCAGACCTACCAGGAGAAGGGAGAAGGGAAGAAAAAGCTCCAAACCCAAAGCCTTCCTCTGGCATTCATCATTTTAATTAGCAAAGCTGTGCCTGGAATCTCAATGGGGGATTATTCCATGAAGAGAGCCGGGCGGAATGGCACAAGTGGCTCCTCTCACTTCAGAAATGAACAGAACTCTCCGGGAAATTATTAGGAATATTAGATGTCCCGTTTCAAGCCCAACGCGCACATCCTGGGGGCTCACCCCATGGCAACCTGATGGCTGGGATGGTTTGAAGCTTATGGACCAGCATCCCGCCAATCCATCGGTCCTTCATCCCTTTCTCCCGCATCACCCACGCAGACGTCCCCTGGTTGTTGCTCACAGTACTATCAATGCTGGGAGGCAAAGGAGGCTTCGAGTGCAGACAGTCCCATGGCATTGGGCATCACGTATCACGTACATGCTACTTACGCACCACCCATATGGATACTTCATCCTCAAGTAACCATAAAAATCATGACAGTACATGAAACCACAGTCCTTTTTCTGTGCTTTTTAACAACAGCCTCTTATTCTCTCTGAGAGGGTTAAAAACTTCCTCTGAGAAGATTCAATCCACAGTTTCACATTCAAACAGTCCAGGAGCTGGGTCTGCACAGCCCTGACTATATTTGTGCACCTCCTCCAAGCACGGGCAATCCCAAGGGACCACTTCTGCTCACCACAAGGGAGAGATAACGGGGTGGCAGCATCCAGCATTCCCTATAAATTGTTAATGACCCAGCCAATTGCCTGAATAAATAGGTAGCAAGCAGCAAGCTCCAGAATCACCCCCATTTGTCTCCCCTAAAAGCATCCTTGCTGTAATCTCTTCATTAAAGGCGCCTTGGCTTGCAGCAGGCTGTACTGCAGCACTGTTCTGCCACCGTGACTGGGTTTTGAGCTCTCCCCACTATCATTGAGTGGAAGTTAGTGGAGTAAAAAGCATTTCAGGCTCGTGGTGTTATCGCTTTGTGCTGAATTGGAGGCTACAAAACCGCTCAGCAGATCCTCAGTGCTCAGATAATCAAATCAAACTAAGGGAGCGCCAACTGGAAACGCAGCCTGGCGCCCGACCAAACCCCTTTCCCGAGGATAACAATGGGAAAGGCAGCATTTGAAGGAGTTAAAGCTGCTTGTGTGGGTTTTTCATGTCCTTAAGTGGGTTTTCAGGAGCTTGGCTGGCACCTCCCCAAGTGCCAATGTGCCTCCAGGCACCCTGGTGCTCCCATAGCATCATGGACAGCGGGCTCCCCTCCCTGCATCTCCCCTTCCCTCTTTACAAGGTGATGGGTGAAGGCACCTCTCCCTTCAAAAAGCTCCAGCCTTACAGATGGAGATGCTAATAAGAGCTGGTTGTGCTTAATAAAGCAATTCCCCAGCAGCTGATGCAAAGAGGACATTCCCGGAAAGCGGGCTCCCGGAGATGACTGGTGCAATTTGTAGATCGTTATTGCTCAGATAAAATCAGATAACTTGAAAACAATTGGAAATGTTGAGTTTAGACCATATCCCCTTGGGAGAGAATATATGCTTTAATGATGCTGCATGTAAGTAACGCTACAATTGCCAGCAGCGCTGCATTCCCAGCGTGGAGAACAGAGCCAGGGTCTATGACTGTCAAAATGAAGCTTCCCAAACCAAAGGAAAGGCATTGGGAACCAGCGGCGCTTTAATGCTCTCCATGGGAGGCAAACAGCCACCTCTGGCCCCTCCAGTCGCACCTAACTGGCATTTGGAGACTTCAAAGGACTTATGGGTGGAACAAGAGCCAAGCTGGAGGGGTAAAAGCCTCAGAGACCTCCCATGGGGTGGTGGGGGCCCAGAGCGGAGGAACAGTTTGTCCCTAAATTGAGAGCATGTTATCATGGAATCCCACTGGTTTGGGCTGAAGGGACCTTAAAGCTCATCCAGCTCCAACCCCTGCCATGGGTAGGGACACCTTCCACTGGAGCAGCTTGCTCCAAGCCCCTGTGTCCAACCTGGCCTTGAACACTGCCAGGGATGGGGCAGCCACAGCTTCTCTGGGCACCCTCACAGGGAAGAGCTTCTGCCTAAGAGCTCATCTCAGTCTCCCCTCTGGCAGGTTAAAGCCATTCCCCTTGGCCTTTCCCTACATCCCTTGTCCAAAGCCCCTCTCCAGGTTTCCCCTTTAGGCGCTGGAGCTGCTCTAAGGTCTCTCCTTAAGGAGCCTTCTCTTCTCCAGGCTGAAGCAGCCCAGCATTCTCAGCCTGAGAGAGCAGAGGCCTCCATCCTCTCCCCATTAACAAAAATCATATCCCCTGGAGCCCAGCCAGGCTGGAGCAGTTAAAAGGGCTTTAAAAACACAACCCTCTGACTCCACACACAGTCCCTTGCCCTCAGTAAATCCGTAATGCCCAATATTGAGCCACTAAAAACACGATTAGTAAGGGCAGGTCGAGCCTTGGCGAGTCCAGAGCTATGTAAGAATAATAAAGAGGATGCTGCCTACCTGCCTTCCAACACACAGAGCCATGAAACCACAGGGAGAAAAGATGCTCACACCCTCGTGGACGATGGCAGTGGTTGTTCTTGCATCGTCTCATGCATTATTTAACAGTAAGCACTTTGTAAAGAAGAATGTTATTAAGGTTGGTGTAGTCTGGGGCTCCGAATGTGGCCATACATCAGATGCTGCAAACGCCTCTTAGAGCAGCCGGTGGCAAATCAGCTTCTTCAAGATGGAAAAGAGGGGGAAAAGAGTGAAATGCTGAGTAGCAGAGCCCTGGGGAGACATGTGAGATGTTTGAGGGATGGCTTACCAATAGATCAGAGCATCACCATCACCTGCAGCAATACGGATATCTGTGAGATGAGGGAAGAAGGGGAGGGAGAAGAGGCAAATCCCAGTAAAACAGAATGCTCGGGATGAGAAGCAATTCTTGGCAGCAATTTTTAGCACAAACACATCATTGGGTTGGCTTTTTTTCCTTTCCTGCAATAGCAAATTAATCTTTTTATTGCTGCTGAAGATGCTTCAATAATATTTATTCCAACGCTTTTACGCTTTGGGATGCTTCCTCTGAATTCTTTTGGGCTCTGTCTGGACTACGGATCCTATTTGTTTCATCATCACCCTGACAGCCCCCAAGGGAGGCCTGGAAGAACACTTGCTCCAGCTGAAAGCAAACCTTTTGTGCCCATTCAGAGCCAGGCTGGGCTCCTGCTCACCTTCTGGAGCCCCCAGGAGCCACAGAGCAAACCAAACTCCTGCCTTTCAGCACGTTTTAGCAGCTCATTGAAGCCAAAAGAGTTTTCCTATGGCAAGGATCAAGCCCAAAAGCCCAGAGCTTTGTCCTGGCCCGAAATATGAATTAAAGAGGTCATCTTTGAAGCTCACAAGCTTCTCCCTGCTTATCTGCTGCTGGTCCCCCCCCTTCCCCATACAATTACATAACCAACAGGGGAACAAGGAATGAAAACAAGGAACACAAAGAAGTGACCCAGCGCTTCCCCCCGAAAGGACACACGCAACCTGGAGGATCCCAATTTCCTTTGCTTTTCCACCAGCATCCTGATGCTCAGCTATCACCGCATCCCCAAAACATGCCCCTCAACTCCACAGTCCTTGCCAGGTGGGTATTCCTGTTCCAAAACACTGCTAATATCTTTTATTAGGCTTCCACATACCAGTCACTTGCTCTCAGTGCATAACCAGGAATGGTTATAGTGCCTGGTGCCCATTGACCATCTGAGCAATGGCATATGAAGTGTATTTCAATAGGAAATAGGCCCATTAAGACACTTGGCAATATGGCAGCAGCAAAAGCAGCCCATGAGTTCATCATTTGGTTTCAAAACATTGAAAGTTAGTTGAATTTCTGCATTATCATAATGGAAACCTGGGGAGAGGATGCGTGTGTGGAAGGGAGGGAAGGCTGAGAGGTGAAAACAGGCAGGAAAGGGGATTTATAAGGCTGAATTCCTCCAAGCAAGTGTTTGTACAGCCTAAAGGACAAGAGAATGGATCCTGCACCTTCCTACCCCAAATCCTGGCTCAGAAAGCTGGTAGGACTCAAGCTGGAGCTTGGCATCCACAGCAGGCAGCTGGTGGGTCCCTGCTCCACATGGAAACCTTGAGAGCATCCAACAATCATCCCCAAAAGGTGAGGATCAGGTGAACCCAGGGCTGGACTGCACACCCCATCCCATCCATGCACCATCCCCACCCTCTTCCCCAAAACACCACACTCATACACCAGCCCAAGCCACGCTCAGGCAGTACCAGGGCAGTCCTGCTTTGTCAGTACCGAGTTCATTTAATCTGTGCATGTGTTTAATTCCCCGCTCTGGCATTTCTCTGCTCTATCACTTTTCACAGCCTGTCAGTCCCGAAATCCTTTACAGAGCAACCACATGCCATACCTGCTTAGGAATTACGCCAGCTCCAGCAGTCATTAGGCACTTCCATGTCCTACATGCAGCTGTGAACATTCATGCTACTGAGACTTGATCAGACAGCGGATGTGCTGCAAGCGGAGCGGGGAGGTAAGCAGGGATGTCACCAGCCACACTCGTGCCTTCAGAGCTTCCAGGCTGTTATTAATGGAGGGGTTTTGCCTTAAAATATACACAGTTCCATTTGCTTTTCGTTCTGCTTGAGGGGTTGCAGCATCACAGACTCCTCGTTGCCCATTCACCCCCTGCTCATGGCAATTCACCCCTTAACCTTCACCTTGTCCACCCGCTCCAGCGCTAACTCTCCTTCCACCTTTCCCTGGGTATTCCAAGGGTATTCTGCAATTCCTAGGTATTCTGCAACAATGAGCCCTGGGCTCAGCACTATGGCTCTGATCCACTCTGGGATAGATCTGCAAAGGCATTTAGGTACTTAGAGATGTGTATCAGTTGCCTGGTGGGAGTCTCACATACACCAGGCAGAGGTGCCTGCTCCCCATTGAAAGCTGCAGGAGGTAAACAGCTGCAGAGATTTCTGCAGGTCTCTGCTCCACTGCTCCCACTGGAAAAGCCCCAGGAAGAGCTAAGGCAACACTAGAGACAGCTCGCATCGCAACCATGCCCTTGACAGCACATAAACCTTGCAAGTAAAGAGTAAAATTAGTGCTATCATGAGAGGAAATCATCTTTCCTTCCTTTTGCCCATCACATGTTGCAGTAAATCTCCAAGTGGTTTCATCCTGTTGTTTTAAACACAGGGTGGTTTAAGACAGGGAAACTGAGGCACACAAAGAGGACAGGACATGCTCACCCATCACTTCACAAAGAGCCACATCCTGGTTGGGAATGCGGTCACTGCAACCCAACGGAGAAGGCGGGGGGAAGACTCCCCTGTGCTGCGGCACGGCTCAGACCCACATCTCCCTAACAACCCCAATGGCTATTTCCACCCCGACATGCTCTATTTCCCCCCAGAATCATTAGGAAAAGCCACAGAGGTGGTGGGAGAAGCCAGTTCTTGCTCTTTGCAAGGTCAAGAAAAAAATCCCTCCCAATTTCATAGAGTTTTGAGAGTCCTAAATGAAGAAACAGCTTAATCTACCGGGGGGATTGCAGCTATTCTATCCACTGCCGTAAACAAGCTGCAGATCCAGCTCTTAAGCATTGCACCGACAGAGAGGAGCCGAAGCTAAATTGACAAGTTGTCTCTGCTGCCCTTGAAACTCAATTTGCCATTGCTCACCTCATTTCAAATTAGCACAGAAAGCAGCTTCGCCGGCCGAGGATGCTCTTTTGGGGCTTGGATATGCAGCATCCCTGCTACCTGCTCTGCACGCCATTGGTTTAGGGTTCTGTCCTGCTGTAACAGGCACGGACGGGGGGAAAGACTAAATGCAGACCCTTAAACATGATAAAGCTGCCTAAATTGGGGAGGAATTCAGCCTTTTGCCAGCCAAACCACTAAGGGGCATTCAGGGGAGGATGTAAAGGCTGTACGTGCGAACAATAGGCAATCGCCGCATAGAGGCAAGGTTTATATCTGCTCCAAGGTGGGCTTGTCTGGGGCTGAACCAAGTAGTCACAGTGGGTCAGGAGCCTCGATCCTCCAGATTTGGATGTGATATATTTACAAGGGCCCTGAATAAAAGCGTGCTTGAAGCTCATTTGCAACAAACGTGTTCAGCATCCAGGGAACTTGCTTCTTGTCACCTAAAGAGGGGTTTTCAACAGCTCAAGTTCCAGGTGAAAGTTTGCTATCAGTGCTGGATGGACGCTCTTGGAAATATCAAAGGTATAAGATATTGTCCTTGAGGCCAAACCAGTCTCATTTTCAGACCTCAACCTGGATCTTCACTTGTGCAGCTTGAAACTGTCCCAGCGCAGCGATTGATTGCCCTCTCCTGTTGCCGCCTATGGCATTTGCCCATCAACACTTGAGGAGAGGTTAAAACTTGCCTGTGGTCTCCCCTCCTTTACTCTCACCACGTTTTCCAATCTTCAGGATGCTCCTGGAGCTGGTCCAACCCAGCTTTGCGCCCCTAGGCAGGGAGGACAACATCCACGGATGCTCCTTAGCTTCCAGAGCAGCCTTTGAGCCTTCCCCTGGGATTGAACAGGGCAAAAGGAGTAGAAATGTGCTATTGGGAGAGATGGACAATGAGGATGTTGCTTGGGGGCTTCCAACCTTATCCATCCTATGATTCTTGCTTTTCCTGGCTCTGTTCAGCACCGCACACAACCAGAGCTGCAGGCACTCACTGCAACCACATCCCTCCAGACCCTCCGCTGCAGCAGGGACTGATGTGACAAAGCCACCTCGCATTTGGTCACCCACAGCACACAGAGGGACAACGCGCTCCCCCTCGCAGCCATCTGCCTCTGCTCCCTGCACAAAGAGCCCGTTGACAGCTTGGTTCATGACAGCTTTTGGCCTGAGCCTGCAGCAACAAGAGGGCTTATGTCTGCAGGGCAGGAGGAGGATAAAGAGCCAGTGTTTGCTGCTGCCAGCGTTAGCAGATGACCCAAGACCACAAACAAGAGCCCACCATTCCCCACGCCGGGATCTCCAACTCCCCTGACCTTTCCAGCTTATACAATAATAAGGGGTGGTCCAAGCAGGAGCCAAACTTTGGTTTCCCTCCACCTCCAGACATTGAATTTGATAGCTATGTAGTAGGATGGGGAGGAGCTTCACCAGCACCCCTGGTTAGGGTGAAGAGTGATGGAGCATCTTAAGCAGCACATAGAGGCATGGCCAGGGCTTGTTCTGACCTTGACACCTGCGATTAGGTTGAAATTCTAACAGCATCATGTGCTAAAGCTCAAAAATTGGTGGTTATGTTTCATAGCACCCAATGAGCATTTTCATTCCCAAAAAAACCCTAAAAAGAGCACGGAAATAAGGGAAAGCAAAAAGGTAACTAAGAGTTCCCAGTGAATCCCAAACTATTAGGAGGCAGGTACCACTGACAGGCCACTTGCAGCACCCACATCAGTTCAGGCCAGTTGGCATGGTTTGGGTTGGAAGGGACCTTAAAGCTCATCCAGTTCCAGCGGGCAGGGACACCTTCCACTAGAGCAGCTTGCTCCAAGCCTCATCCAACCTGATCTTGAACACTGCCGGGGATGGGGCAGCCACAGCTTCTATGGACGACCTGAGCCTCTTGCTCTGCTCCCCGTGTCTGGTGTTAAAGCAGCACAGGCTCTTGTTCCAGCTCCCAGCTTTCAAACACATCACATCCACCACATCCCTTTGACTCCCGCTGTGACTTTCAGCAGAGCTCTTTGGCACAGAAACCTTTCCCCCTCCTCCTGCCCTGTCTAATTTATCCCCTGCGCCTGGCTGAGGCACCCAGCGCCTGGCACACTGACCTCCCTCCGCTCCCATGCAGCTCACGGTGTGAGAGTGACAGCGGCCTCTGCTCCCAGCCTGGGGGTGTTACCTACAGGACAAGGCACCGTGCCTGCTTTCAGAGCGGGTGGCCGTGCTCACTGTGCCCACTGACTGAATTCAAGGCCAAGAGCATGAGCAGATGGAGAAGCCAACGTGAAATAGCCCCCCACTGCTTCCATGTGAATCAGCCCCACGCGATGCCCATGCCCTGCTTGGCACAGGAGATGCTGAGCTTGTGGGGCAATGGGAACAGGGGAGGGGAATTAGGTCCTGGAGTAGTGGACACTAAGCTATCCATCACAGCGCATCAAGCCCATTAGCAGCAGCATTTGCCAGAGCAAATTACCTTGAACAGTAATCTCAAAGCTTGTTGTTCACAGAGCAAGGAAAGAGCTGCAGGTGTACGCATGAGCTTGGCTAAGTGGGCAGGGAGGAAGAAAACCTGGGCTTGGCCAAGCAGCATCATTCCATGGCCCTCTGATCCCTCCCAGGCTCCTGGTCCTGATCCTACAGCAAGATGCACTGGTTTGCAAGCACTGTGCCCCTGGGGCTGACTTTCCCTTACAGAAGCACATACAGGACCAGATCCATAAGGAGCATCCCAGACCCCATTGAACCTCCTGCTGACTGATGTCGCTGAGGATCCTCCTTCAACCCATCCCAAACCAGTCCTCGGAGAAGCCCTGCACCTCCCCACGTCGCCACCAGCAAAAAGAGCTTTGGAGCACGGTGTGTGATGTGGAATCCGACTTGAAGCCTCTCTCACAAAGCCTTGGCTATGTTTTAAGCTGGTTTATCCCATTTCCCTCGCTCACGAGGAGTGCACCTCGGTGTCAACAGGACTCTTTTGTCTTTGTAAGCTATTTTGAGGTAAAATATCTGTAAATTACTTCCCCAAACCTCCGCACAAGCAGATCATGCAGAGAAAATAGGCTTTGCAGGAATGCAGTAAATTGTTTCTGTCACACAAGGAAATATAACCAATAGAAATCGTTATGGATGAGTCATTATGAAAGGGACCAAAAAAAATTAACCTTCATCCATTCCCTTCATCCCTGTGTGTGTGTGCGCACAGGGGAGGAAGGTGGGAAGCGCCTCTTAAGGGAGCTGGGGGAAAGGTGGGCTGTGAAGGAATATGGAAAGGGGGAAAGCACAATGTGGGGCTGGGTATCAGGGAGAGAATACAGAGACAGAGGTGCACAGTGCTGCTGCTAAAGGAGATGCATCAGGCCCACCATTCCTGAGAAGGGATGCTCCACGGTGGCAAACAGCTCCATTCAATCCCTGTATACAGGAAGGGGATTCTCCTTTCCCTGCTATTACACATTGCTTTCCTCTTTCCGTGTCCTCAAATCCCTTCTCAGCTCTTGCAAACATCAGGAGGCGAATGTGTTTGTGTGTTTAAAGCCAAAGCTCCACAAGTACTGCTCCTCCCGCACCAAAGCGCATCCCAGCACTGTTTCCTTGCTCACCAGTGTGAACACTCAGGGTTGTCCGTTTGCAAGGGCTTCGTTTTGGGTTAAATACAGAGAAAAAGGTAAAAGAAACGCAGAAGTGTTGGCCAATGAGCAGAGGGACATCTGCTGCCTACGTGGGAGAGGTGGCTCTGAGACAGAAACATCAGGCAGAGCAGTACGTGTGAACACAGCGGAGGAAAACATTCATTCCTACTCACTGGGTAAGTGCTATCAGTAGTAACAGCAGTTTATGCACCAACCCTTCAGCCCCTGCCCATGGACCAAGCGCTTTCCCACGTGGATTTTGCTCCATACATGCGCGCATCTGTTACAGACATAGAAGAGAGATAATAGAGCAAGCAAAAACTCCGTTTCCAGGGTGGCAGACAGCGATCCCTCCAGCCACGGCGCGCAAACAACGCGGCGGAAAAGGCTCAAGTGTTAAATGTTCCCTAATGTGCAGTAATTGATTTCCATGTGTGCAGTAATGGATTTGGTCACATCATGCAACAATGGATTTGACACGGGCTAGCGCTGATATTATAAACACAGGCAAGTTGTTAGCCTCGTGCCCGGGAATTAGGCCTTTAATAGCGCTGACCCCGGCGCCCCGCACCAGCTGGCCCGTGCTGCATAGGCAGTAGCAGCATCTTCAGGCTACTTCATAGTCAAGGACACAGCAGTGATTTAACAGCAAAAAGCCACTCGGAGCTGCACAGAATGTTTTACTCCAGCCATTTGCTTCCGCACACACAATTCCCGTCCAGCCTTTCGCGTTCCCTGCCTTTTTGCACGGAGGCTGCGTGCCGCAAAGAGTTGGCATCACACCACAGGGATGGTCAGGGGGTAGCAGCATGGTTTGGGTTAGATGGGAGTTGAAAGCTCATCCTTCCACTAGAGCAGCTTGCTCCAAGCCCCTGTGTCCAACCTGGCCTTGAACACTGCCAGGGATGGGGCAGCCACAGCTTCTCTGGGCACCCTGTGCCAGCGCCTCAGCACCCTCACAGGGAAGAGCTTCTGCCTAAGAGCTCATCTCAGTCTCCCCTCTGGCAGGTTAAAGCCATTCCCCTGTCCTGTCCCTCCATCCCTTGTCCAAAGCCCCTCTCCAGGTTTCCTGCAGCCCCTTCAGGCACTGGAGCTGCTCTAAGGTCTCCCCTTCAGGAGCCTTCTCTTCTCCAGGCTGCCCCAGCCCAGCTCTCTCAGCCTGGCTCCAGAGCAGAGCTGCTCCAGCCCTCACAGCATCTCCATGGCCTCCTCTGGCCTCGCTCCAGCAGCTCCACATCCCTCGTGTTGAGCTCAGTACTCCAGGTTGGAGCCCCACTACTCCCTCACCCCATCCCACAACTCAGCCATGGCAGAAGCCAACCACCACCGCGTTTCCCGTTGTAGGAAACACCAGCTCAAGCCCAAGCAACGTCTCCTGTCAGCAGCAGCTTTCTCAGCAACAGAGGTGCTCAGGGCAGGGGGGAGAACTGGTTCTCGCTGGGTATTTACAAGCCTTGCAGTGGTGTTAAGAATCTATTACTTTCCCTCAGGTGCTGCAGCAGCGCTCGCCTCGTGTCGAGGAGTGATTGGGCTCCTGTCCATCAGGGACACTGAGTGATTGCACGGAGAAAACTGCATGCAGCAAGGGGGGATTTAAGAGGGTGCTTGTCCTCAAACAGGGCTCCAATTAATTAACTCGGAGGAAGGGGCTGCTTGGGCTTTTCTGTGTTTTCCTTGGCGCGTTTAATCTATCGGCGGGTGCCTTGTTTTGTTTCCTTCTTGCTTTTCTGTTTGTCTTTAAGGCTCTTTGCGGGATGATAAAGCACAAGGAATGTATTTACTTGGCAGGGGATTAATTGGCAAGCAGGCAGGAGAAATGGCTGGGCCAAGCCCTAAATCCCAACCCTCACGCTGTACCTGCCAGCACTGGGAAATTGAAAAGCCTCCCGGTTGGATAGCCCAGTGGTGTCGGGATCCATTGGAAACAGCACCAGGAATGTACCTCAGGGATGGGGCTTTCCCTCCAGCTACACAAAAGGGGGGGAAATGCCAGCAATGCTAGCAAATAGCAACTGGGATGGGCCCAAACTGGGTTTGCCAACAGTGGGAGCTTGGCAGCAAGGCTGAGCTCTGAAGAGACTGGGAAAGTCTTTTACCATGGTGGCTTCTCTTCAAGTCAGCTCAGTATTTGTGGCACGCATAGAGAGTTGCAATGCCTTCTACTCCTCCCTCCGTGCTTTGGTCACTTACTAGTCAAGAGCCTCCTCAAGGCATGCCCAATTCCTTCAATTCTCCAACAACTAGCATAGGATGGTTTGACCCCAGATGGAGTCCTATCATGTAAAGCATACCCTGAAGGGTAATACTCTATGTTTAAAGAGAATGAGTGATTGCTGTTACATATGGAGAGACTGTGGTGCACAAACACATTTATAGGCTTCAATCAAAGCACAGCAGAGACTTGGACAAGCACCACAGGGATGTATGTGACTGCATTGAGAAGAACAGGTCCCCAAGTACGAGGACAGGGTTTGGAGGATGCTATTCCCAAACTTCCACTGGAAACACATTCCCCAACAGCAGATAGCGACGTGGGTGCTGGAATGAACGTATGGCTTTTGGTGACCCACCATGCCTCACAAGCTCCGCCTGTTGGAGACCCACTGCCCCATGACTGCAGGCGAGCCTTCCCCAAACGCAACCACATCCACAACCACCCAGCCCCTGTCATTTCCTTCAGCCCTCGAGACATTTCACATCGCCGCTGCCATTTCGAGGGGTGAGAAAGGTCCTAATCCTGCCCTCAGCTTTCAAAGGAATTAATCTTCAAAGCAATCTCATCCCAGCTACACTGCGGACTCAGCTGTGATTTATGAGTTGTGGCGACGGCCGAGTTCTTTTGACAGGGAAAAGGGGGAAGAGTTGGGTGGATGGGCCCAGGGCTAGGAGAAACCTCACCACAAACAGGCATCCAAGGCCTCAGCTGAAGCAAACGCCATGGGTTTGTCCCAGGGAAATTCCAGCTCAGGTTGTTGCCTTCATTAATGGGAAGCGAGATCCCACCTCCCAAAAGAAGAAGAAAGGTGAGCTCAGCAATATCACCGCCTCAGCCAAGGCTTTGTTTTCCTCTCCTAATACCATTTCCTACTGCAAATTACAACGGAGCCACTATGCAAAATGCTGGGCTGAACCAAGGGGATTCGGTTTCATGGAAATCAAAGGTTCTGATGACATTTGAAATGAGAACCCGGTGCTGGCCCCACAAAATGATTGGATTTCGGGGAATCGGTTTTCATTCGGAAAACTGATTCATTAGGAAATTTTCTCAACCAGCTCTAATCAAAGCGCTTTAAGGCATTGCTGAAAAACCTCCGTCTCGAGCTTCAAAACAATGTCATTTGTGTTATAAAGCAGGGAAGTTTATGACGCACAGACAGAGCGAATGGGAGCGCTTTTTGGCTTTGCAAACACTTCAACTTGGAGAAACTCAATTAATCCTAATGCGGGAGAGTCATTTCAGAAGTTTCCTTCCCCTAGTACAGAAAGTACATTCCAACTCATCTCAAGGCAGGCTTTATAACTATAATAGAAGGTTGTCATCTTGGCACTTACAGCTTGCTTTTCACCAACACCAGCTCCATTTAAAACTTCTTAGGCTTGCGAGCAAACGAAATAAAGGAAAGGCAAACTTAAGTGATGGGATCATTACATAGAGCATCACCGAAGCGAAAGGCGATGCGCGCAAAGAAAGGAGAGCAGGAAAAGAAGAGGGTGTAGAGCAAAAATGGAAAGAGAATGAGAACATCATGGGAAATGCTCATTCCAACAAGAGCCCCATTCACCCTCGCTTGTCTTTCCCTTCAGGGCTGTTTCTTGTTTCATTACAGATTAACACAGCATCTCTTCTCTCCACTCTCACTTGCTGCAGATCGCTCCATCCATTTAAATAGATTTCAAAAGCCGGGATTGATCTATGCCAAGTTGTAATTTTGGACGCTAGCATGATGGGTAATGCACTCCTCCAGCCTTTGCTGAGAGCAAAGGAGGTGTGCGAATTGCTTCCTTGATATGATAAATTCATTAGATAAAGGAACCCGAGATAACAGGCGTGGTACTTTGAAAGCATCTGGTGACACAAAGCACAGATGCTCAAGGAAGGGGGTTGCAGCAGGCTTGATGGCTCAACAGACTTACATTAAAGAGCTGAACAAAAGAGAGTCGGACAGGGGACTGGAAAGGGTCTGTGGGTCGAGTAGTGCCAGTTTTTGCCCATCAGAGATCACCACGTAATATTGTGGTGCCTGCTTGAACCCACGAACTCCATAGCATGGAAATGAAGCAGCTCAAAACACCGACCAGGCAGAAATCTCATTCCCCTAAGTCAGGGGAGACCACAGACCTTGTCTGAAACACTCCTGCACAAGGCAGCTAGTAGGGATGTACCAAACTGATGCCAGAAACCTGCTCTGCTGTCCAGGCTGGATGCAGACAGCAGGTAGTGACACAGCTACAGACTATGTAATCCCTGCTAATGTGCCACGTCCATCTGCAAGCGCCGGCGACTGGTAGCTCACTGAACCAGCCCTCTCCAGCCTTCTTTACATTCAACTCCAATGCCACAGGGAAATGAGCACTGCAGGATCCAAGTACCTGCTCCAGTGCTTCTTCTCACAGGACAGAGAAACAGGAGGATGCTTTGGCAGCCATGTAAGGGAGACTAATGAACAGCGCAGGTCAGAGGTGGGGTGATCAGCAGGCTGAAAGAGGGGAGGGAGGGATGCTTTTATGGAGAACAAGGGGAAGGGGCTGGGAAAGCCAGCAAGAGGTTAGAGATGCTAAAAGCTGTAGGGTTCAGGGGGTCTTAAAAGGCACTGCAGGGAGCCCATAGAACTGGAAAGCCACAAAGCGTGGTCCTGCAGCCGACCAGAGCCAAGTGATCAGAGAGGAGCAAGTCAGGCTCAAGCACTTCCAAGCCCCCCTGCCACAACACCGGCCAGGAGCACCGCATCCACCCACCCTTTGCCATGCACGAAGCTGCTTGAACAAGCCTAGCACTGACATTACTTAATCAATACAGCGAGACACAGGGAGGTGGAATCCGGCACGCAGACATCACCGTGGCGCTGGCAGAAGCCTCCCCATGGCACTGAGTGACTGCCAGACTGATTTAGATGTCATTAACCAATTTGGGGGCCAGCCAGCAGTGCTGCCATGGGCCAAGTGACACCTTCCTCTGAATCCTCTGCAAAGGGGAAGTGTTGTAAGTGGAGATGTTCTCCCACCCGGAGCACTCGAGTGATGGAGACGTGGGTGCTGTATCCGGGCTGTTTAGCCCGTTCTGCAGCTCACTGTTTGGATTTCATGCAAGGGAATGAGGATAACGCATGTGTCCACCCAGGGAAAAGCCTTTCCTGCACTTGTATAAATTAAGTACCCCCTTTAGTGCACAGTGCAAGGGAACAGTGCTGCCCAGTGGATAATGTAGCTGGCTGGGACCTGGGGTCTTTGCTTTACTGCTGGCCCACTAGAATACTTTAAGCAAGTTAAATCCTCTCTGCTTGCTGATGAATAAGAGATAATGAACAGATTTGAGCCCCCCCCCCCCCCCAATGGGAAGCACTCTGTAATTGTTATTTCAGGGATTGGAGAACAGATAGAGGGGTCTCCAGCAAAGCCTGAAAGAGACCCCATAAAGGAGGAGACAGCAAATCTGTTGCCTACAGATATCAATGCACTGGCTTACAGCTCCCTGTAGGAACGCGCATATAGCCATCACTTACAACCAGACCAAGCTAAAAGCAAAGCTGGGGCCACCACGCAGCCCTTGCACAGGGAGATCACTTTCAGCTGCCCCTAGCAAAAGAACACCACACTGCTTTCCATCACCACAGGTCCTCCTGCTCCCTCCACCCCTCCGCTGTGCTCATCGACCGCCCAATGCAGCAAACTGGCCTCTGGCGAGCAAGAGTTCAGCTTCAAAGCAATTCAAATGCACAGATGCGAGGGGCTGCTCTCAGCTCAGCTTCAAGCCAGTTCACTGCAGTTTGGTCTATGTCAATTAAGGACAAATTTAAGCTAATGAGAAATAAGTGTCCAGGCCGAGCTTGACATCGATTTGGTTAAACCCATGTAAGAGAGCAAGCGCATATGTGGCTGCATGTGTGCCGATGACTCTATTGCACAGTGGCATTGCACCCCCCCCCAAAACCTTCCTTGGTTGATTCCGAAGGTTTTCCAATGAAACCACCGGATCTGCAGTGCTCGGTTTGAAAGCAGCATCGCTTCCCCCTGTACTTCCAACCCCGCTGGGGAGCAGTCACTGTTTTCTTTGGTACGGCGAAGTTGGGAGATAAATTGCAGATGATTCAGTAAATAACTCAGCCTATGACCTTGATGCTTATTGATTCCTCAAGCTGTTTATCTTGCTGGTGTGCTCCCCAGCAAAAACAATTATCACTTAATTATAAAGCAGCTTGGCTGGAGGGAAGCACCAATTGGCTGCTGAGCAATGCAGAGGGCTGAGTTTCCCCGTGCGCACCACACAGCCCCGACCGAAGCGACTGCTTAGAATTCGGAGCCACAGACTTCATTATTTTCTTCCCAGCTCCTGTTTTTCCCCTTGTTTGAAAATCACTTAAGGATGTTTAGGCAATCCGGGGGTTTGACTGCCCCAGCGCTCGCAGCGGATGGGATTGAAACAGCAGGTGCCAGCGTTGGAAAAGGGAATCAAAATGAGATCCAATGCTAAAAAGCACAAGGAAAGGCCTGGGAATGAAACACCGGGACTGTTCTATCCTTCAGTGACCTTGGATAAGGCGTTTTCTCCACCTCCATTGCCTCCCCCCTCTTCTCTATGCAGAGCTGCAGCCAGTCCATGTGCGAAAGCCAGCACAAAGCCTTGGTCTTGCTCTTGACCTAAGTTCTGCACCACCACTGGGACATGAATAGGGGCAGTGCTTGGTGCTTCTGCAGCCAGGCGTGCTCTGCAAAGCACTCAGTGACATCCCCTAGCATGCTAGAAAGGGAATGACCATCTCCCCGCAAGGCAGGAGGAGAGAAATGCTGCTCCCCCTTGGCTAGAAATGAAGGATTTGCCATTTTCATGGACTTTTTATGTGCCCCCCCCCCCATGTTCCTTTCAGGGGCTCATTGAGGTGAGCTCAGAGTCTAAACAGCACATTTCCCAAAGCCATTTGGTGGCGTTTGTACCTGCACGATCACAGATGGAGCTACTCCTCTCTCCTTACAGCAGAGCAGGCAGCAGGACCTGCATCTCAGAGGGCTCTCTGGATGCCTCTGTGGAACGTTACCTGGTGCCTCAGTTACCCAACAGCACAAGCTATTGTTATGTCAGAGCTAGGATGGGTTCTGGAACTCCCACAGCAGCTCCAAACCCCACCGTATTGGAGCATCACATAGGAAATGGCCTTATGTTGGGCTAAGGGGAGGTTTAGATTGGATATTAGGGAAAATAACTTCCCAGAAAGGGTTCTGAAGCACTGGAAGAGGCTGCCCACGAAAACAGAGGGATTTAAGACACGTAGATGCGGTGTTTAGGGACATAGCGCAGCGTGGGTGTCGCAGTGCTGGGTTAATGGTTGCACTTTAAGATCTTAAAGGTCTTTTCCAACCTAAACCATTCTATGATTCATAGTCTGGAGGCTCCCTAAGCATGGCTCTGCCCTTCAAACCCCCACAACCTGGATCGGAGCCACTTCACTTCCCAGCACCAGATGCAGGTTTGCTGCTGGCATCCCCAAACCTTCCCTCCTCCTCTGTGCAACCTAAACCCAGCAAACACAATTAGGGGGCTCCAGGACACTGATGCAATCAGAGGCTGCAGATTGAGGGATCCAATGCAATCAAGAGCAGCAGCAGCCCAAACTGCTAAACAGACAGAACATCATTACACACTGTAAAGGAATTAGAGATGAGGAGTGCCTCCCCTGTCTGTCCCTGCCTTGCAAGCGGGGACCAGGAGCAAAGCCACACGATGGCACTGCATCTTCTACACTTCTCTTTCAGTGGGATCCGCAGCAGTGCAAGGCACAATGCAGCATTCGCCTGTGCAATAGCAAGGGGAATGTGGCTGCTTCGCTTCTCAGAGGTGGCTGAGGGGGATTGCTGCATCATTTCAACTCCATCTCCATCACACCAAAGGCAGGAGGGAGCTCTGCAGCAGGACACTGAGCGCTTGGCACAGTTGCAGCAGCCTGAGCATCACTTTCTGATGTTTAAAGGTAAATAACAGGAGACTTTGGTGTCCTCTGTGAGTGACATTAACGAGCTCCAGCTATACATCTTGTCCGCGCATCCCAGGCTGTTGTAACTCCTGCCTTACAACCAGAGTAGCAAGGACTGCAAACAGATCAGACCACAGCTTGGACAAAGGTTATCTCTATTTATGAGTGGAGCTGCCCACAATTACCCTTATTCCTTTCATTCAGGGATCAGAAAAACCATTCCTGCCCATTTTGTTGGCTTTTAAGGCACTTTAAGGTACGAAAATAAGCACTACTTTCCTTCAAACCCCTCTTTCCTGCCCATCAAGCTCATGCGCAGCAAGTCTACCTTCTACCCATCACGCCCTGGATGTAACCCTGCATCTTTCCAAAGGTACAAGGCTCCTCTGCATCTACTCATCAGTTGTTAAGAAGGAAATTCCACACACAGGGAAGATGACGAGCCCTGGACATCCCAAGGTTTTATGGCCCTGTATTTCTCAGGCAGCAGGCAGGAGCAATCCAGCACCAATGCGGTACCCTTGCAGGAGGGGCTTGTCACATTAAAAACATCTAAATGCTCAAAAGGGGTTTTGTTCAGACTCTCCTGCTGACAAGTGTCTTCAAGGGCCCCAGATTTATTGTTTCAGCAGATCAGAGAGGGGAAGTTTGTCAGAGATCAAACAGGAATACATTGGAAGAGACAGGAGGAGAGGCCGGAGGAACCATCGCATTCAATGAAGTGGCATTGGGATGCTCAGCGAGCAGGAGAGGGGTTTCCCTCTCAGCTCCCACCTTGTGCACCCCAAACCCTGCTTAGGTAAAGAGCAGCAGGGTGCTGGGATGGCGAATAAAGCCCTTGGTGTCAGCAGGACCAACCTCCATCACTGGATCCACTGCTCCTTCCATCCCTTTCCCACCACATGAGGTCTAACAGCTCCAGGATTCAGGCAAGAAGATCTGCCATGACACTGATAATACCAAGTCCTGGAGCATGCGATAGGATCTCTGGATGCAGTGAGAACACCACCAGAAGATAGGAAAGCATCTTCCTCCTGCCATACTCGCCATGGTAGAGGGAAACTGTGAGAGATGAGGCCGTGGATCTTATGCATTTCACTATGGATCCACCATAGGTATCACAGATGGGTAAAGCCAAGCAACACTGCAACGTTTCAGGACACTGCTGGCACCCTGTTACGCTACCAGTTACTAGAGGTGTATTTTACAACTGCAGAGTGTGTATACCCTTAGCAAATTGCATTGCAGATCAAAGATCTGGAGACGATGCAAGAGGAAAAGATGGATCTTCCAAGGAGATGAGCCTGAATTTGCTTCCTGGCTCTGCTGCAGGCTCCGTGGGGTACTTCTTCCTCTGTGCCTCAGTTTCCCCATGACAAAAGCAAGCTTCACAATGCTATTTCCTCACACTTTATGGGATGGAGATGGAGCTCTTTTATCCCATCTGTGCCAAACCCCATGGCAAACCCTTTAAATATCAACTGGTGCTTTTAGAACTGGGGCTTGCTGCAGCAAACAGCAATGATTCCCATGCCATGCTACAGCATCAACTCAGGCCTGCGCTGTTGGGCTCTGCTATTCCACGCTGCTCCTCCTTCCACATTGGTGAGTTGAGACACGTCAGATTCCCGTTTCCTTAACCCCCTTCCCAAGCCCGTAGCAGCTGAACAGGCTTCAGAGCCTTCTGTTCCCATCCCACCCCCAGCACCTCTCGGCTCCTCTGCATCTGTCAGCTCACACGGCTCCAGCAGGAGACCATGAATATACACTCTATATATATATAGCAATGTGCCCAGCAGGACCTTGCTTCTGCTCACATGTCTGAGGGGAGCAGGTCAGGATGTGAGCTGCCAGCACGTTTCCTCTCTTAAATCCTCATTCACAAGCAGGAACGTCGCACCTCCGAGGTCAAGGCACCCCGTTTTAATTCATTCAGCTAACTTCTGTGCTGGCTGAGGCTGCAGTCTTTGGGGAACTGCTGGTTTAAAGGGATGGAAATGGGAAAGCTTTGCTTGCTGCTACCCAAATCACCAGCATTTGGGTTGCCATCAGCATCTCCTCACCTAACCTACGCTTGGGCGCTTCATTTAAGGATTAATGTAGTGTGGGTATAGCCACAGGACCAGCTTTCTATCTTCACGCTGCCAAGAATCATCCCCAGACCAAGCAGGGATGGCCTCATCCCTAATGATCCAGGAGGATGTAAACGCCCCATCCACGGCAGTGTTCAAGGATAGGGCTTGAAGCAAGCTGCTCTAGTGGAAGGTGTCACTGCCCGTGGCAGGGGTTGGAACTGGATGAGCTTTAAGGTCCCTTCAACCCAAACGAGTCTGGGATTCTGTGATGGACAATGGAGCTTCCCTCCTCTTCCAGACCCTGTAAACCATGCAGCATTAAGAGCAGGTCTGGGAGATACAGGAGGTGGCAGGAACACCTCGCTGGATGCTCTGCAGGGTGATGGAGAGATGCCATGTCACTGATACAGCAAACACAGTGCCTCCAATGGATCCCGAGCCCTGGACTTGGGGCTGCCAAGTAGAAAAAGGCATGGAAGGAGGAGGGAAAATGATGTTTTCAGTCCTGGCAGCTGGGCAGAGCCAGCGCCTGCATCTGCCTGCTCCAGACTCAGCAAAACACAGCTTTCATCACCTGATAGTGTACACTGCGAGCCCACGCAGACACCCAGGGATCGATGCGCATCGATTCCCCAAGCCAGGAATTCATAAACTCCTTTAAAGGTCAAGGATTGATTTTTCACTTGCTGTAAAAAGAAGAGACTCCTGCCATCAGCCTCCCAACCCCTATCCACTGCCTCATCCCGGGCTTCCCTCTCCTGCAGCACGGCATCCCAGCGGATGCTCACCAAGCACGTACACTACGTGCCATCATGTACCAACATAGAACCACAGACATTTGGAAGGGATCTTAGAGCTCATCTAGTTCCAAACCCAGGCCATGGGCTAGGATACCTTCCACCAGATACCCATAAGTGGCTATTGTACCTCTGTAGACCCACAGGGACCGAAAATCACATCACCCAGCATCCTACATCCTCCTCATCTCCAAAGGATGCATGCGCTGAGCCTCACAGCGCAGGGGTCTGCTGGACATCCCTGCAATGTCAGTGAGGTGCGAGCAGCCCAACCCTGAGCCCCCAAGATCCAAAAGCCCCTTCTCCCTACTCCAGCCTTCACAGCACCATCTCTGTAGGTCAGCATTTTACACATAGGTCCCAAGCAGCTCACTGCAGAAGTAACTACATGGTAGAAGCTTTTCCTCTCGCCCCTGGCTCTGCAGAAACCCGGTCCATCTGTGCAACAAGTCCATCTGCAGCTCCTGCTGCATCAAGATGCAGGATGCAAAGCTCCAAAATGCGCAAAGCTTTCCCCAGCAGTGCCCTGACTTGCTGCAGTTGGGATGCACAAGGAAACAGACTGGAATAGTACTGGATTTCATGGATTTTGCTATATGAGGAGGTCAGAAGCGTGATGGGTGCAGAGGAGCAGCCGTGTTGGGCTGATCCAAAGGCAAGGCTACCTTCATTTCTTTAAGGAAGTCCTGGAAATGGATGAGCATTAAGGTCCCTTCCGCCTCAAACCACTCCATGATGCAATGATGGTAAAAGCCTCCCCAAGCTCTATGGTGTCCCAGGTTTGCCATCCCCTATTCCTCCCGTGGTTCCCAGCTCTGGCACGTCTTCCCACATAACCTTGGGCAAAGCATTTAATGTTGCTCTGCCTCATTTTCTTGGTGCTCACCTCGGAGGACTCTGGGTTAAGACTTTGCCTTACAAGGGCTTTGGCTCCACTTGAATGCTTGCTTTCAATCCAGTAATTGCCAATTAAATCAACATGCTTAGCATGCTTTCATGGGCTCTGCTTCTTGCCCCAGCTAAACATGTTCACCTTAATTAAAGGAGTCTGCAAGTCATCGCAAAGCCATCATTGTCCTGCCAGCTCAGTCTCAGCATTGCAGCATTTGTATGCCCACAAACCCAGTTTTGGATGACTGGCACTAAGGGATGGACCTTCTGTTCATTAAAGGCTTCAAAGTGCCACTAGGCGAGCATATTAAATCCCATTCAGATGGCAGAAGGATGTCTCAAAAGGAAAAGTTGTTTTCAGGGAAGACAAAGGGGATGCACTGTCTTAAACAGCATTTAAAGTAGATATATGGGGCCTACTTTGAGGCAAAAGGGTAAGGTCTGGGCAAAGCTGGCCCCAAAGGGTATAGGATGTCCCTGTGTGTGGCAATGGGGCGGAACAAGGTGAGCTTTGAGGTCCCTTCCAACCCAACCCGCTCTCTCCAACCTGCCCTGACAGCGCTTTGCACAAGCACAAAGTGGCACTTGATTAACAGCAACAGTGCCAAGCTACAGGCATGGGGCTGTGCCCCGCAGCACCCACGGGAGCAGCCCTCCGCTGCCCCAAAGCCTTGCTTATCCAAGCTGGCATCACCCAGCCCCCTTTGCATTAGGGCTGCTGGAGTCTTTTAAGGTAAACCCACCAAAACTTAGCAAAAAAAAAAGGACTTTTTTTATCTTTTTTTAAGAGGATTTGTTTCAGAAAAGCTGTCAAAAATGTTTAATTGATGAAAAGCTGGATTTTTTAAGGAAAGACACGTTTCAGAAGTGACACTGATAGCCATGTGAGTAGAGTCTGGGGTTGAGTGTGAGGAGTGGGTGGGAGTGCAGGGGAAGAATACATTAGAGTTGCAAATGCAAGATGAAACGAACCCCTCCATCACTTGCAAATCTTCACTGAGAGGGAGTTCTACTTTTTGACCCCATCAGGAGTTCACACGGTGCCGTTTGGTCTCAAAGCTGAAACGCTCCGAGCAGTCGAGTGCAGCGATATTCACCCTTCAGCACCAGTTTTATGGGCCCAGGGAGGGATGACCTGACATTTCCCTGCCACCGCAGCAGGGCTCAGGGCTGGCGAAGTCATTCTGTGTCCCAGTGCTTGCAAAGACCTGGATTTCAGCTGCTCCGAGCGCCGACAAAGCTCACGCCACTCATTGCCAAGAGGCTTGAAGATGGATTTCTTGCTCCTGTGTTAGATAATACAACACATTGCATACATTAATAGTATTTTACCATCTATTTTGAACAGGAGGAGCTCTAGAAGGACGTGGCACGGTGCCTATGTGATGTATTATTGCTGTAGAGCAGGCGCATCTAGCAGCCAGATGGAGGAGGATACTGAATCCTGCAAACGGGTACCACGAGAGCTCAACTCCAGTGCTCTGATGTAGTAAAACTGAAGTTAAAATGAACAAGAGAAAGCAACAAGGAAACTAAAGGATCGAAATATTCCCTAGTATTTTCAGAGGAAAAACCACTCTTTTTCACCCCTGTGGCTTATAAATCACGCAGCAAAGCTACAGAGCTGGAGGTTTCTGTGTTTGACTAATGCTGCTGCGTTTCCCTTGGAGAGGAGCAGTTTGACCTCAGGATGTCAGCATTAAATAAGACAAACCCATCATCAATGCTCTCTTTTTATACCCATAACCGTTGTGGCAGCCTCTCACGCCTTTCAAAGCCAGCACCTCATCCCTGCAGCTGCCTCTCTCCAGGGAGCCCTTGCCCTATAGGACAGACATACATTTTGGGGAGCGGATGCTAAGGTGCGTCCCCCAAGACTCAGAATCCTATAGATGAACGCATTGAGCGGCCTTCGGAGCCAAAGCTTCAGGATGGAGAGTAGCACGTATCTGAGCAGCCCTTCCCAAAGGAAACATCACATCCACTCAGTAAGACGTAGCAAAAAGACTTCCAGAGCTGTCTATAAATAATCAGGCTCTGTGCTATAAACATGCCCAGACACCACAGTCCCCACACTCTCCAGGTCCTTTCTTATCAGGCAGTTGCCAGTTCCCAACCTCCCAAGCAGCCTAAGGGATGCATGAAATGAGCCCTAAGGGCTTGGAAGGGACCGAGGGAGATGTCCTTCAGCTTTGCTTGGCAAAGCAGCCATGCCAAGCTGGCTATTACGGAAGCCAAGCATTCAACACCGCCACTGAGGTGACCTTGAGAGAGTTTAGGCTGGGTCTTTCCCATAAACCAGCTGCAAAACAGCTGGAGCAGGGATGGACCTCAATCTCTGCGGTTGAAGGAAGGGGTTAAGCCATTCCTTAATAGCCCGTGGGTCTTCACATTGAAATAAAGCTTCCAAAGGACTCCTCGGGGCCCTGCATCATCCACATCTGAATTTAAACTTGGTATACAAAGGTGCTCCAATAGCATAGTTCCCATTTCAATGAACACATACAGGGCATTTGGCCTTCTGATAAAACCCCAAAGAAGCAGCCACCAACCTAACAGGTCAATTCAGTACACGTACCTGTGTTTCAAACATAACCAACAGTTGAACCAACCGAAATACACAGCTTCCAAATGGCTTTCTTCTTCCAGCATCCCTTAATATCATCCTGTAGAGGCGGCTTGATAGGAACTGCGCACCATTTGGAAACCATTTGCCTCTTTGTGCGCTTAACTCCTCTTTTCCTGGCTCAACACGTGCTTGGGTCAGCACAGACCCATGTTTAGGGGTGAATAAACTACTCGCTGCAAGCAGCTTGCCCAGAGCTGCTGCAGACCACGACAAAAGGAAAAGGGAGTGATCTACAAGAGCATCCACAACCACTTGTGCAGGTTATTGAGCTATTTCTTCCCCCCTCTTTGTGCATATTATGGGGGGGAGAACAGCACTACAGAAAACTGCTTGCTCAACACCAAGCTGCCAATGCAGTAAGTTTACACTGAGCAAACCGCAGCCCAAAGTGATGGGCAATTTTCAACCAGCCTCTCCGTTATCCCAAAAGGACCCATCTTCAGACGGGGCTGTGTGCTTCCCCTCCGGAAAACTGTCTCTGTTTATGGGCGCTTTAAGGAATGCGAAGGTAAAGAGTCACCAAAGCACTTCTGTACTTGGGAGATTAACTGCGACTCATTATCCCCGAGCTCAGCCTGGTCATCCGCAGCATCCGGGATCAATTCTGCTTCCTGACTTTTAGATGGCCAGCGAGACAAATAGCCATGTACATGTTTCCCAATGGCGAGATAAGCCAAGCAATGGGGCAGGGAGGGGGGAAAAGTGACCGACACCGAGCCTGCTGCTGGGTTGGGTCCTGAGCTAGCGGCGCAGCGCGATGCTGCGCTCGCAATCAAGGCAGATTGGAAAGGAGGGAGTGAAACCCCGACCAAATGAATTCCCTGCCAGACACGGCTTGCCACTCGATCTGCTTGTGACACCTCCAGCAATGCAAATTGCCTCGAGCACAGTCCCACCTCCGAGGAGCACCGAGAGGCGAGCGGGCAGGATGGCACCGAGCAGCCACGCGGAATTCCAATGAGGCTCTGCAGGCAGCACTGCTGCAGTGTTTGCCCGGCGTTGGGATGGGTCGGGAAAACCTTTACTCCCATCACAAGCCCTTGTCCTGTGCTGTGTTTGTGATGGGGTGAAGGCTCTGTAGGGATGCTGCATCTGAAATCCTGCAGCGCAAGAGGGACAAGGGCCCCCCAAAGCATGGGGACCATCTGCGAGTGACCACAGCACCTCCTTATGCTGGCAGGGAAAACCCCAGTGACTGAGCACAGCAATTCCGGAGCGAGGATTGAACACCACGCAGCCCTTCCCATCTCCAAGGCTGAGCTGCCCCATGGAGCAAGGCAATGCTCATGCTGGGTCTTTGCTATTTGCTCCTAGAGCCCAAGACAGGGACATGCTCCAACTCAAAGTACCTGCCCCACAGGTCACCCCCTGGGTCTTCTTTCCCCTCCAGAGCACCCAAACCAACAGCTCTTAGTCCCCCCCCATCCTTCACCACACAATGGGAACACCGGGGAGCATTCCACACACAAAAACCCCACAAGCTCCTGCCTGGCATAGGAATTCTCCCTAAACCTCATCGTTGCTGCATTCCCACACCATTGTGCTGCCCACGGTGGAGCAGAGAAGCTGAGAAAGCATTCAATACTGCAGCAGCACAGACCGAGGTGAGAACCCAACCGTAGACCCTCCATCGCTCCCACACCGGCCCCCAGGAGACCAAAGCCTGACTGAGTGACTCTGACAATTAACTTCTATAGTCTCTAACCCAGTGCCTTTTAAGGCAAATTTGCTCTCGTTAATGGAAAAAGGGTGTTTTGGTTTTCCATCACCTGCCAAGTCATTTAAAAAGTTGTTTTCCCCCTTCTCCCCTCTGCATTCACGACTTAATTGCAACAGCTCTTTGACAGCAGATAGGTTCCAATGGGCTGCCACTCCAGATGTCAGGAGCATGTTAGCAGGAAGGGGCTCTGTAGGATATTTATGGCTTTAATTCCTCGGTAGAGGGTTTTGTTCTCTCATGCGGTGACACATGAATTGCTACTCATTTGATCCTCTATTTCCACATCAGTGACATTTTATGGAGGGGTCCTGGCTTCTCGTTCCTGTCGCCAAAGTTATCCGTCCCTCCTCTGCCCTGGCTAAGGGAGGGATAGACGGGAATGCCAAAAGGGCTGTTCAGCAGCATGGCTCCCTCCTGCACAGCACTGGCAGGGGATGGGGGAGCCGAGGGTTTGCACAAAAGACCCCAAAGGTACCCAGAAAGCAGCAGCAGAGGTCATTTAGCTCCTCTTCTCCATCCCTGCATCCTCAAAGCAGAGGTATTTGCAGTAACCCCTTTGTTCAAGTGGCTGCAAGGCTTTCCCAGAGCAGATCCCATATTTCATCCTGCAACAGCGGCCACAAGCCTCAGATCTGGGCTCCACAACCCTGAGCGAGCCAAAGGTGCCCTACAGAGCTACATGCAGAGCTCTGGGAACACATCGCGAGTGATGCACAGACCCAAACATAGATGCAAATAGATGCAGGACACTGCTTGAATATTGACAGCTTGATCCCAGATTTGGGATCAGCAAGCATGTTAAGCAATTACTTTTCATGGAGCACCACCCTCCATCACACTCGCATGTGATGAACCACCCTATAAAAGGGGGGAAGCCAAAGGGAAGGGATTCCCACGCTGCACTGGAAACGGGCTGAAGGAGCAGGTTTACCAAATATAAAGGAAACCCACCCAAAAAGTGACACTTTGGTGCACAATGAAGCAGGTTCATGCTCTTTAATCAAAGCCCACCCCTTAAAACAAACCTCATCAAAGGGGATGCTTGCAACAGACGGTGTGAAGCTTCTCTGCGTCAGTGGCATGGGAAGGAGTAAACCCCATCCCACCATCCCCTTGTTTATGGTGGGGAATTAAACCTCTTTCCCATCTTTTCCCAGCTCCAAATTGCCTGGGAAGAGCAACACCAGGCACAGAAAAGCACGTAGGTTCCTATTTGCTCCCATTTATATACAACAAGAACAAGTGCATGCAAACCCTCGCATTATTTTGTCAACACAATTAGCTCGGGAAGCGCCAGCCTGAGCTGCAGCATCCTCACCTCACCGCCTCCCGGTCCGAGAGGAAATTGGCTTTCCTAAACGCAGCAGTTTGATTTCCCGTTCTCCAACATGCGCTTTGCAGGCAGATTGGGCAGCTCCCCCCTTTTCCCCCCCCAACAAAAGCAACCTTGCCGGATTTCTCCATCTGATGGAGCTACCCCCCTTGAGAAACACACTGGAGGTCCTTCCATCAGCCGCTCGCTTCCACCAGGCAGCTTGCCAGCTAGCCACAAGCGACCAATTTACAGGGGAAAACGGGATGGGAAGTGAGGAAGAAAGGACCCCGGGTTTGACAGCACAAGTCAGCCTAGCTCTAGGGCTTCTTGTAGCACATCAGAAGTCCTGCCGTTACACAACGCATAGCGACGGCGAGGTATAAAGTCACCCTGCCATCTCCGATTTGTTCCGTGGGGTTTGACAGGTTGACTTTGTAGCAGCCCGGTTTACACAGGATCAAATATTGCCTGCATGCGCTGTGCGAACAGCGAGGGAGAGCTCACCCAAATCCCCAGAGGCAGCAGCATCGCAGAGCTCTGCTTCAGCAGGGAAAGGACCCTGCCGGCACCCGGCCCACGTAGGGACTGCACGGTATTGAGCAAATAAGGGTAATGCAACCAAAGAGCACAGCATCACCCTTGTGGGGGGAAGAAGGGGCGATGGCAAAGACACATGGATCTTCTAACGAGTGTTTTGCAAAGAGCCCTGAGCTGCTGGATCAGCTGCAAGGAGCTTTTAGGCTCCCACATGTGTTGTGCATGTGATGGGGTTGTGATGCTGCTCGGTCCATGGGAAGGAGCATCATGAGCAGATGACCCACAGGGACAGCATTTGGTACCTAAAAGGGGCTACAAGAAACCTGGAGAAGGGCTTTGGGCAAGGGTCTGTAGGGACAGGACAGCGGGAATGGCTTTAACCTGCCCGAGTGGAGCTTTAAGGTCCCTTCAACCCAAACCAGTCTGATTCTATGACAACACAGCAGTCCCATCACTCACTCTATACCACAAACTGGACTCTACACATCCCCTTTGGTGCTCAACACCTCCAGCACCCATCTGTCCTGCAGGCACGGAGCCCTTTTGTAGTGAATTGACTCCTTTTTTCTAGGCTTACCCTGTCTGCATGCATGATCATGCAGCCAGTCCTCTTGCACTGGACATAGAAGAGCCATTCAGGCTTGGGCTATTAATTAAAACCCAGGAATGCTCATTTTACTGCCAAGTTGGAAGATCCTTACTGCATTTTATTAGGTAATTGCCACTTGTAAGGGGTTTAAATTGATGTCTTTGTTACACGACGCAGGACAGGACAGTTAGAATGATGGTTGAAATCATATCCTATAAGCGTTCAGCCAGACGGTGCTCCAGCCTGCGCCTCTGAGCAGAATGGGGAATTGCTTCCCATCACAGACCCTGATCCCAGAGATGTCCCAAGCTTCCAACTCTCAGTCCTGGCTCACATCTAAGCAAGGAAGAAAGGGAAAACCTATTCAGCAGGAATAGCCTCTGATCACCCCAAAACATGGCATTGCTCCTTGCTTTGTGCCTTCTCCTTTTACCTGTTCTCCAGGCTGGGAAAAGCCAGCCCTTGCGCTGCTGAGTCATTGCAAACCCAAACTGCAAAGCCAAAGATTTTGTCTGCTTCGAAGCTGTTTAATCATCCAAGGGGCTGATTTGTGTCAATCTGGATACGGCGTCGTGGAGACAACTTGTTTCCCCAGCACATCTTGTACCGCTTCCCTTTAATCGAGTCCCCAGTAACGCACTTATTGCTCAAACAACCCAGCACCTTCCAGCCACGGCGCAGATGTTACATGACAGCCGCAGCGCTCCCATCCCTTCCCAAGGGAGAGGATGCTCGTGCTTAAGAAGACTTTGCTGTCGCTTCAACACCAGGGTCTGAGGAAGGGGGGAGCAGAGGGATCATCCCAAGGGCTGCTGGCACGGCTCCCTATTGCTGCAGGAGAAGCACAAAGCACCCCATTCCTGCAGGATGCCAGTTTCCTCTCAATGCCTTCTTTTTTCCCCTCCCCAACCTTTCACTGTCCCAAGGGGCAAGAGATAAATAGCTCCAACTTAAGCCAGGTTCTTAGAGAATTACAGCCTCCAGACAGCTTTATAACAGCGCTGAGTCACCGGCAGCTCCGAGGAAGCGATGCCCGTTTGGATCCTGTTGGAGCTGGGATGGAGCCAGCGGAAGCAAGGAGCAAGGGCTGCCCAGGGACAAGGAAGGGGGGATGATGTCCTCATTACTGCGCTGCAGCATGGAAAGGATTTGTGCATGCAGACAGGGAACCAGGTGGGGAAGTGGCACCTGTTTGGGTGGCTCTGAGCTCCCCCAAATGAGAGGTCCCAGGGGGTCCTGCATGGTACTCTGCACCAAGAAGGAAGGGAGATTAAAGCTCATCCAGTTCCAACCCCTGCCGCGGGCAGGGACACCTTCCACTAGAGCAGCTTGCTCCAAGCCCCATCCAACCTGGCCTTGAACACTGCCAGGGATGGGGTGGCCAGCGCCAGACCTCAGCTCGCAGCCCCAGCACGGAGCAAGGATGCTGGAGAGGTGGAGAGAGGCAAACTCAAGTTAACAACAGGAGAGCTGGAGCCTGGGGACATCAGAGGTTCCCTGCCCCAAGGAGGACTCAGGGTCTCTCCTTCCCCGTCTGGTTCTTTACAGCTTGCAGCAGTCAGCCCCTATTAACAAATGTACAGTGATGGAGAAAATCAACACAGGAACTAAGAGGATTCACCTCCTTCAATGTTTAAAGCCTATTACCCAAACAGGGGCGCAGGGTTGCTATTAGCAGTGTCATTCCCAACACCTTCCCCTTCCCGCCTCCCCCACTTCCCCACCAAAGTGGCCAACCTATTAGGGAACAAAAGGAAGCTGCCTTTTAAATCTCATTCACTCCTTGCCTGATAGATGGCTTCCCCTCTGAAGCTCTGTTTCACATAAAAGCATCTCAGCACGCTGCTGTAAATCTGGTCTGCACCAGCTTTTATGGGAGGCTGGGATGGGGCCGTGACTAAATTACCATCTATTTACTTGCTTGCTTCAAATATTGCTCAAAATCACCCACTACCACTGGCATTGGAGGGCTGGCAGCACACAGATGTGTTTCACAAAGGGGCCTGGATGGAGTAGAACTACTACAGGTGGCAGCTATGCTAGGAGGATGCTGAGGTGAGCGATGCGGCAGCAGGATCCTCCTCCAGGGATGAGGACCATGGGGTGAAGCAGAGGCAGAAGCTTCATGCCTACATCTCCCGAGTGCTTTGCATGCTTTATGCTCCTACTACACTGAGTAATTACACATTAAGTCATTACTACCACTCTGCAAGTTATTCTGTATTAAATAACTACCTCCAAGGCAGGGAAACTGAGGCACAGATGGGCATTACTTCCAGTAAGTAACAGGAGCAGTAGGTTTACAAGCAAAGCAAAGGATGCTCTTGTCTCTACCTTATCCATTTGAGGCAGCACATTCACATCCACAAGCACCAGCCACCTACTGTAAGCAAATGGGGAAAAGCAGGGAAACAGGGTTTGGGATTACACCAAGTGTTTTGCTTCCCTTTCAAGCTGTTCTTGCTCTCTGGGTTTCTAATACATATGAAGGATATTTCAAGCAAATGCAAGACTGCTTCTGTTACTAAGTGACCCTTTTGTGCATGTTTTCCCTCCCCAAGGCATTGATAGCGTGGGATAGCCATGCCAAATGGACCAATATTAGGGTTTTCCTTCTGAGCAGTCTCACCTGGTTCCTACCTCCAGCCAGCCCCATCCCAAGGCTCATGCTGGCACATCCCGCTGTCGAGATGGATGTATCCCAAATGCACTCTGAGCCTCTGGGCTCACACACAGCCACTTACCTCTCCATCCTGCACAGATTCCCACATCAACACAAAGGTCCCGGTAAAGAGCCAAACAGTATCCCTGAGGAAAAGCCCTATGTCCTCCACACTGCTCATCACTTGGGAGCTGCTACCCGGAACCACCTCCCCTCTACAGCCAGTTTTAACTGCTCCTGCCCCTTCTTGCATTGATTTTCCCACTGGGGCTGTTATCCCAGTTTGGAGGTTTATTTCCTTGCTTTGCATCACACGGAGAGGAGCGGTTTGCAGCAAAAGCCCTTATTTTACACCTCCTTAGGGTTAATTATCCTAAACCACAGTTTTTATACCCTATTGGGAAATAATCATCAGCTTTTACATGGAGGCATTTGGGTTACGAGAGGGGCATGCACAGAGGGACGTGGGTGCTCAAGAGCCACTTGCAGCCAACCCTGGGGCTCCTCTTCTGCTTATTCCCATCATCTACAGCATCTGCAGCTTCCAAACGCAAAGCATCACCATCAGCCCTGGCACAGCACCGGGCACCCAGCATCGCTTGACCCCTGTACCCAATTAGCACAACAGACCATGTGTAACATGCACTTGACATTGATATGATTGAACATTAACAACCACGTTTCAAATATTTATTACAATGGCTGTTTTTAATAAATATTTCATGAGCGCCAATTTTATTCCTGGGGCTTTTTTTTCTCCTTCTCCCTTCCCATTGCCAGCTTCGTGCTTTAATTTGCCTTAATGAGAATAAAAATCACTCTGATCAATTGCTGCTTTGCAAACGTGCCCGATGCAAGAGCAGCACTTGCCTCAAGTATTTGTCGTGTGGAACTGAGCATCTGATGAGGTGTTTGCAAACAGACCCTGAGAGCGAGGAGAACGTGGGGATACCCTCCTCATCATCATCCTCAGGGCTGCGCTGGGATAATGCCGGGCATCCCAGGACAAAAGAAGGTCCCAGACATGAATCACAGCAAAAGAAGAGCTTCAGCTATAGGATAATCACAGAATGGGTTGGGTTGGAAGGGACCTTAAAGCTCATCCAGTTCCAACCCCCTGCCACAGGCAGGGACACCTTCCATAGAGCAGCTTGCTCCAAGCCCCTGTGTCCAACCTGGCCTTGAACACTGCCAGGGTTGGGGCAGCCACAGCTTCTCTGGGCACCCCATGCAAGCACCTCAGCACCCTCCCAGGGAAGAGCTTCTGCCTAAGAGCCCATCTCAGTCTCCCCTCTGGCAGGTTAAAGCCATTCCCCTTGGCCTGGCCCTTATCCAAAGCCCCTCTCCAGCTTTCTTATTGGCCTCTTCAGGGGTTAAAATGCTGCTAAGATATCTCCTACTTTTGTCTTTTATTAAGGGAAGCATCCAATGTTTTCTTTGCAGTAAGAGCTTAGCGTGTGTTTATGCCCCGATCATAAGGAAGTCCCGAGTTAATACACTGAGGCTTAGCATTAGAGATGTTGAACTAAAAGCTTTAATGAGTGCAGGCAGCTAAGCCGAGGCTTTACCCAAAACTAACCCAAACACAGGTCCTCTCCCTGCAGGCATCAGCATCACCACCAGAGCTCAGCTCACTGGTCCATCCCCGGGCAGGACGGACCCACACACCTCGCTTGTACCCATCTCTTCCTTCCCAAATGCAACTGGGGGTTGTTATAGGAACGTGGCTGGCTCGGCCAGCTCAGCAAGGAGTACCAAGGCTTCTCTCTCCTCCAGTATTTATGGTGTGAGCAGACATGGGAGACAATTAGAGGCTGTATAATCAGCAGTGCCAGAGGCAGGGCTTTCATGTGCGCGCACTCGGGGACTCTGGGGAGGGGTTATTACCATACGAAGCATCTTTGGCTCAGCTTTGCTCAGCCACAGCTCTGTGCCCCCCTCTTCCAGCCCCCAAACCGAGAGGAAATCCAAGGGGGATGTGCAGAGACAGCCACAAAAGGCGCTTGAGAAGCAAAACTTCACTTTGTCTTTCCCTGCCATTGCGTTTGATGTTTCATTTTCCTTCTCCCCCTTAGTTTTATGGATTCTTCTCTTTTTTAAGGCACTTTTTGGTGCTTATTCCAACACTCCAGCTTCTTCCCATGCATATTCCCCCCTTTAGGTTGCTGCAGAAAGCATCCCCGTTGCAGAAAATGGGGAGGACAAATCCCATCCAGTGACCAAGACATCATAGATGGGGTGATGAGGAGCAAGCATGAGGGAAAGACCAAATCCAAATGTGCTGCATAACCCCTACCAGAAGAGATTTTGAAGCCAACGCACTCAAAGTGACTGCTTGGAGGAATCAGAGGTGGCTCCAATATGGTTTTCCTCCCCTAAATCCTTTCCAGGATCTATGGGGACCCCCATTTTGTGCTCTGTTTCCTCCATCCTAATGTCAGCGAACGAGGAAAACCCCAAAATGAACCAAAGCAATTCAACTTGCTCTCAACTGCAACAGCTATTTCTGGCAGGAGCAGCAACGTTATAACCCTGCTTAACTCCACATTGAATTGTGTGCAATCAGGAACGATTTAGCAAGTTTTCCCTCAGAAATTCCCCCAGAGGGAAATGATTTTTATCCCAATAACAACAAGGAAAAAAAAAAGGAATACGAAACCATCGCAAGGCAAAAGAGATTCCCCCATCCTGGAAGTTCGCTTCAATCATCGGGAAGATTCGAGTGGCAAAGAAGAGGAAAATCTCACTATTCCCTAAAACCCTTCCAATGGCTCCAACATGCAAAACCCAGTGGGACCTTTGCCGCACTTAGTGAAATAAATATCAGGTTGATGGGCCCTTTGGGCCATGATTATGAATAGGGATGGAGAGATGAAGCAGAAACCCAACAGCTTGGTTTTAATGAGAGTTGTCTAGAGAATGCCATTTTGGATCTGTTCAGCAATCCAGCCCCTTTAATGCCTCGCGTTCCCCCCATCCACCCCAATCTCTCTTCCACGAGGTGTGCCCAAAGTGCCCGGAAACATCAACTGGGAGATGTCAGAATGAAACATCGCAGCATTTCACTTCAAACCCGAGCGTTCTGCTTGGGAATGTCGCTGGTTTATAATTCAATAAGCCCATTTGCAGCATCTTATCTGGCAGCTTTCTGTCCAAAACGGGCAAAAGTCGACTTTTTCTAACAGTTTGGGTAAAACCCTCTGTTTTCTTAGGGACATTTTTAGTCACATTCAATCACCTTTTGTTCTAATGTTCTCTCTGCCGAGTCTCCTTAGAGGAAATCATTGCCTGCTTAGGAAACAGGACTTTATCTCCAGTTACACCCTACCCAAAACAACTCCCAACATAAGAGTACCATTTATCCCTCAGCCAGGTAACGCCGCACAAAACATATTAGCCACATACTCAGTTCACGACCAGCTCCCTGCCTATGGGAAGCAGCATCCCAGGGCTCCTCCTTGCCCATATTAACGGCATGTCACCTCAAAGTGAGAGCAAAGCTGGGGATTTTGTGCAGCTGCAGCCCATAACTCACTATATTTTGCAGCAGAAGCAGCATCATTAACTTCCCAGGGTCTCTCTGCATGCACACACGTGCAGATGCACGAGGAAAAGATGTGCTTTGCTCGATAAGCTCATCGAGATTCTAATCTCACAACAAATAAGGCATGGCATCGAGATGGACAGCCCGACCAGAAAATCCATATTGATTATTAGGAGCAAATATGCAGGATATAGCTGACAGTTCTAAACCCTTTTGAGATCCTGGGAGAAAAATGACAGTTGGATACTCCCAATATGGCAGCGCTGATTCAAACAGCTTCATCACCCACTGGATCAATAGGGAGTTTGGGGAGCTGCAGGAAGCTCAGCCTGGGAGCAGGCAGGGGAATGCTGTGTGGGTTTATAGGGCTGCACTGGGGACAGCTCCAGAAGGGACTGTGGGGGGCTTTAGGCTGTCTGATTATGCACTGTATGGAGACCAGCACCAAGTGTGGAGGTGCTACAGGTTGAAGGGACCACTGATGGGAGATGCTTGAGCCTGCTTGGGTTGCTGAACAGTTCAAAATGCCATTCTCTATATAACTCTCATTGAAACCCAGCTGTTGGTTTTCTGCTTCAGCTCTCCAAGTGTTCATAGAATTGGAAAGGACCTTAAGATCACCTAGTTCCCAGCACCCAAATAATCCAGAATAAAGCTTCACCAATGGGAAAAGCCTCAGGCATGCAAGATGCAGGAGGAGTCACTGGGTACTTGCATGCAGTCCCTGTGTGCATCCACATTAAATACACATTTGTGCAGTGAAACGCGGGGATTTGCTCCCCCTTGCCCAGTTTAAATGGGGATTTAACCTATGGTGGTGGGAAAAAGGAGTGTTCCTGCCCAATCCCTACTGCACAGGGAGCAAATGGGGTTTCTCCCTTACCTAATGTTCCTCGTGGGGCACAGGACCACAAGGTCTCCTCCAGGATTACAGGCAGCATTTCCCATCCTCAAGTACTGAGCCTCAGGAATCCATGTCATCACCTTCCTGCTTTGCTCCACACTAGTCTGGTAGCACACCCATGCACACCCCAGTGTTATCTCTCCCCCTGCATCCTGCTTATCATATTAGTCTTATTGTCCATTTATATTGGCAAAGGCGCTAGCCATGCAGCTGCAACGTGAGCAGTGCCAGGGGGAAGCCTTCCACCCGGGAATGACACTCATTACACGTGTATCCATGGCCTTCCACCTCCCCATCACCGCACGAGCATCGGGAGGCACAAAGCTCTGTGGAGCTGCGGAATGGGGTTTGTCAGCGTTCAGCACGTTAGAGGAGAAAGCATAATGCGTCCCGGCAGTCAATCGAATATGACATGATAATGAATGTTAACATCATGTGCCCCCCTTTGCCACCAGGGGGGAAAGTCATGTTAGATTACAGCTAAACACCATGCCAGTGGGAATGCCGTTTGCTTCCTTTCCTCTTCTCCAGGCTTGTTCCTCACTCACACAGCAAAGGATGGGCTCGAGCAAGCCCAAAGCATGAGGCTCCGCTCTAAAGGATGCATTCAGAGCCAAACTGGGAGGTGAGCCCCTTTGCTCAATCCACCTTTAAGCACAGAGCCAGTTCAGGGTCCTAAAATAACCACAGAAAGGTTTCTTTTGGCCGTGCAATCCTCCCCTTGCATGGTGTCACTCAGGACCACGCAGCACTGACGCTGCACAGGATGCTCTTCGGGGCTGACACTCCTGATGCAAGAAAAGGAGCCCCACAAGAGCCAACACCACACTGCGGGAATGGAGAAGTCAAGTGCATTTGGCCACAGAGCATCTCCCAGTGGGAATCAGCTCAGCGGGAAGCCCTAGAGGCTGCCACATTCCCCAACTCTTTGTGGATACAGGCTCCCTATCAAAGATGCTCTTTCATCAAGCAGTAGAAGGAAGAACTAGGAATCTGGGGCTTTCCCCCGCTTCCAGACTCCAACAGCAGGAACAAGGACCCTCAGTACCATGTGTAGCTCGCTTGGTCCTACCTGATCCATCACCACCTTATCCCAGCTCCCAACAGTTCCACTTAGGGCAAAGAAGTGGTTGAGCTTTTTAGCTATAGATTTAAAAGCAGAACCCCCAAAACTTCCCCTGCAGACACCCAAGCCTGTTGTAACAACTGGATCGGGGGGGGTTGCGGGATGCAGCACAGCTCCCTAATGCTGCAGCAACACACACTGGAGCCGTGGTCCCCCCACTGAGTGCCTGGAATAACCTGGAAGCCCGGCTGCAGACACAGCATGATGCAGACACATTAAGAGACACGCTGCTCACATTGCAGATGCATCGATCACGCCGATCCCTTTGCAGGGACACGCTGATATCATCCCACATCTCAGGAGATGAGTTAGAGACATCAGAGCTAGCCCTCGGAGGACACTTTGCCCTCTTAGCTTTAAGCAAAGACCAAAAGCTGCTTCCTGCCTTACTGGAGATAAGAACTGAGCTACAGCCACAGAGCAGCGATCCTCACATGAGAGGATGCCTCAAGGCAGCCCGAGCCAGGCTTAATGCTGCTGCTTGGGGATATCCTCAGGTCCCTCACCATGGTCCTAGCTACTCTTGCAGTGCCTCCACATCCCTGGCATCCTGCCTCATCCCATATCAGTGTGTTAGCTCCATCTCGGTGATCATAGAATGGTTTGAGTTGGAAAGGACCTTAAGATCATCCAGTTCCAGCTCCATGCCATGGGCAGGGAGGCTTCACACTAGAACATGTCACCCAAGGCTCTGTCCAACCGGGCCTTGAACACTGGGTGGAACATTTACCACTTCTCTGGGCACCATGCGTCAGCACCTCACCACTGTCTCAGTAAGGAACTTCCCCTGTTTCAGTTTGCACCCATCACCCCTTGTCCTATCGCTCCAGTCCCTGATGCAGAGTTCCTCTCCAGCATCCCTGTAGCCCCCTTCAGACACTGGCAGCTGCTCTGAGGTCTCCACGCAGCTTCTCTTCTCCAGGCTGAACAGCCCCAATGTTCTCAGCCTGTCTCCATACAGGAGGTGCTCCAGCCCCTGAGCATCCTCATGGCCTCGCTCCAACAGCTCCATGTCCTTCTGATGTTGGACACCAGAACTGCACTCAGTGCTGCAAGTGCGGTCTCTCCTGAGAGCAGAGCAGAGGGGCAACATCACCTCCAAGGAAAGCCTATCCCAAACCATATCCTCCCCTGCATCCCTCATCCCTAAGCATCCTCCATCACCTCCACCCTGGTTCTCACACCCACCCCTGCTGCTAAGAGCCAGGGAGATGAAGTTGGGGTAAACTTGCTCCCGGTGCCACAGGCACGATCCACCTGCGGTTGCCGGCTCAGTGGGCGTGAAGGGGCCGTGAAGAATACGAATGGACTCTTTCACTTAGCAGGAGGCAGGTAATTTCTTTTGTCCCCGCTGATGCATTATTGATTGTGATGAATGTCAGAGCAGGAGCCTGTTCCAAAAGCCATTAAACAATAATTTCATCTCCGGAGGGTAATTGATTGTCAGAGGGAGCAGCTTTGCCACTCGCAAAGTGGCACTGACGGGAGATGTTTGTATTTGGGTGGGGACGGAGGGAGTCTTGGGCAAACTGCATGATTTATTCATCAGACATGGAAAGAAAGAGTTGGGAGAGCACTGAAAGCAAGAGGCTGACCTCTTCCAAGCTGCTGGGCAAAGCCAGGAGCCAGCCTGACCCCAGCACGGCTCCTTCGTGCTTTGCAGAACACCCTTAATGGCACTATTCTGGGGGCTGCTTGGCTCCAGTGACACCCCCAACCCTAACTCACCACCACCCCTGTTATTCCGGGCTGTGGCCCGCATTAAATTGCTTTCCTGATGGCACCTTATGTCCTGCCCTGCTTCTCTGCTAATGCACTGCCAGCCCAGCCCATGCAGCACCCAAGTCAGCCCATTCCAGACACTCCAGTGACCCCAATTGATCTCACCAGCACGTGCACTTCACTGATTTCAGACTATATATAAGAATACATCACATCTGCATGAAAAGAGCAATGCAAGAAGCAGCAGGGCCCGGATTTGGGAGCTGGGATTTGTACTTAGCGCCATCCAGCTGGACGGTGGCTTCAGTAAGAGGAGAAGGGGAAGGACCCTCATCATCCCCAAGGAGGGAACCAGAGCCCAATGGGCTCAAAATTCATCATCAGGGGTTGAATACGAAGCCTCAACAGCCATTTAGCAGCACTGAAGGGAGACACAGCCTGGCAAAGGGACATGGCACTGCTGCCCCATCCCTGGCAGTGTTCAAGGCCAGGTTGGACACAGGGCTTGGAGCAAGCTGCTCTAGTGGAAGGTGTCCCTGCCCGTGGCAGGGGGTTGGAGCTGGATGAGATTTAAGGTCCCTTCCAGCCCAAACCAGTCTGATTGTGCCCCCAGCCATGCACAAGGGCTGTGATGGGAGCAGCATCCTCACCCCATCTCCTGCAGTGAACAAGGAGAGACAAATCCCGCTGTCAGGAGGAGAAAGGGAGTTTATCCGTCTCCTCCATGGCTGTGAGAGGTGGATTTATCATGGATTTCCCTTTCCCCAGTGTTTTATTCAGTTCATTATCTCGTCAACTGGAACCATCCAGCTCCCCCAGCACACTCCATCACTCCCAAACCCTTACAGGAGCCACGCATGAAACCTGGGTCAAGCAGCCACATGATGCCCACATCTGATCTAGGAAGCAGCAGTTCCTTGTGGATGGGGAACAGGTTGGAATGGAATCTGGGAGCATTTGCTCCCCACTGGCTGTGCTGTCCCCATCTCTGCACCAAGCTGGGAAAGAGCATCCCTAATTCCAGCTGATGCTTTCAATTGGAGACTCTGCTTTTGTTTCTTTGGTTGCTTTTCCACCTAGAAATGCTGTTATGACCTAGAAAGGAAATCCTGTCCTTTGGGTGCAAGGAGAGAGAACTGCTGCAGCAACTCACCTTTAAACACCTTTCCCATGACAGGCTAGTTGCAAACCACATCAAAACAACCTACCAAGCCCACAAAGGGTTGAAAATGGTACCTTGCAATTGCTTCAGACGGTGCCTTTTGCCTTCACATCAACACTAGACCTGCAAGGACTTCCAACAGGATATGCTTCTAACAAAACCCAAATCTCTCCCCACCCTTCAACTCTCAAAGGAGCAAGAAACATCGCTGAAGTGTCTGTTCTAAGGAGGAAAGAGTTTTGAAGCTGTAGCTCTGCTGTGTTGAGGTCAGCATCTTCAGGCAGTACGAGATGGGTGCGATGCTTCTGATTCGCCAAGCTCCCAATGACATCCCTGGCACCAAATGCAAACGCAGGGCTGCTAATGCCAGCTTTCAAGTCAATAAAGGAGAGAAGATGGACAAGAACACAATCTGGATCTTTCAAAGCTACTCCAAGCTAAAAGCGTGGCCAAACCAAGCCAAGTAGCCTGGCAAGGAGATGCAGCAGCCCATCTCCTCTCCCATGGGCTATGCTGCTGTGATGCCCCATTTGCTAAGGGTTTATTTGCCAGGATATCTTCGTAATTGGGGTAAACAACCTATGGTTGCGATGAGTATTGACAAGCAGGTTCCTGCCCCATTCAATTGCTTATTTATACCCCTCCTGGTGCCATAAGCATCTCGCAGCTACACACTGATAAAGGAGTAGCGGCTGCATCACCAGTCACTGCTCCTGCGCAAGACACAGACAGGTCCTTGACTTTCAGATGCAGACCTTGAAAGTTTAGTGTGAATCTTCTGGGTTTATTTGTTTTCATTTCTTTTCTCCATTACTTTCCCCACGATCAATACCATTATTTGAATAAAAATGCACTATGTACCCGAGCAAATGCCATCCAGAGAATACCAATTGCACGCTCTGCCTTGAAGTGAAGCCATCCAGGGGGAACGGAATCCTCCCGGGGAGCAAGAGGCCATCAAGCCTTGATACCAGCATACCACCGAGCCACGCTCCTTGCAGTGCACTGAAGGGAACAAAGAAGAAAAGCAGAGAACCACATCCTGACTTCAAAAGCCTCCCTGTTTCAAAGCATCGCTTGAGCATTAACTGACTTGTCTTCCCAACACCTCTTTGTGGTAGGTACTGTTTGCTGTGCTGCAGAAGCAGCTTGGTTCAGGCCCCAGCCCTAAGCTTTGCGGTCTCTGTGGTTTGAAGCTGGTGCATCCAATGCTGCTTCAGTGTCTGGGTCCCCTGGGTACCAATCTGCCCTTCCCTGGGAGCTGATGGGCTGTGCCAGGGCAGAGAAGGGGCAGCATAGAATCATGCAATGCTTAGCGCTGGAAAGGACCTTAAGATCATCTAGATGAGTGCTTTCTTCATCAGCCCAACCCTCAGATCTATTAATCTAACACAGATCGAGTCAAAGGAACAACACCCATCCTTGTGCTAAGCCCATGCTTAAAGGCAAGACATGAAGTACAAGGGTGGTCTCACATGAGGACACAAGGACCCAGCTAAGACATCAGAGCAGCTCCCAGTGTCTGAACGGGTCTACAAGGATGCTGGAGAGGGACACTGCATCAGGGACCAAGGGAGGGAAGCTGAAGGGAAGAACCAGCTCCGTGTCTAGAAGATGAGGCGATATATTCCAGCCAGTGCTCAGCACTATCAGCATTTTATGAGCTTTGGAATCCAGTTATTTAGCCAATATTTTACTTAGCTCCAGTCTAGATTTAAAAACCTGACCTTCTTCAAGCACATCCCTGCACTGCATTTCACTTGGCCTCCTTCAGCTGAGCTTCCAAGCACCAGCTTATTCACCCCCCTGGTTTGATTGTTGCTCTGGTCTTTGTTCATTTGGGCTATTCAGAAATCAATGAGAAGATGGGGCTCCCTAAGCAGACACTTAAGGAACTCCCATGGCTCTCAAAGGCAGTTTTCACATACAGCAAGAGGCAAACAACCAGGAGCAACTCTCCTCCTGGCCAGGAACGGTTTCAATCAGGACACAAAGCAGCCTTGATCCTTCTCCTGTTGTTGAGATAGACTCATGGAACAGTTTGGGATGGAAGGATAGGAAATTGCTTCCACCCAGGAGGAGGGCAGCAGTCTGGATGCCCAGATGCAGATCAGAGCCCTTCCAGACTTCGCAGAAGGGAAATCACTGTTTGATGATGGGAAAAGCCCAAGGACAGAGCAAGGCATCAACTGCCTGGCTGGCCAATTCCAGCTCTAACAGCAGCAACACACACAAGCCACAGGCATACACACGTATGTATACATACATGCAGTGCGCATCCCAAAGCTGGCGGTTCCCTTATCGCATCCCAGCACAGAAAGCACATGGTAGGCAGCCAGTCACTGTCCCCCTGCTCACACCACCTGCCTGAAGTAGTAATAGAGGAAACAATTGTACTTTAATAAAGAAAATTGCTTTAGTTGGGTTTATTCATTAAGGAATGGGAGCAGACGCCGATCGGGAATGATTTATGCCCGCAATTTGGAAGATGATTTCTCCATTGATCAACCCGGGTTTGTTTTCATGTAGGTTCTGTCAGTTAGAGGGACTAGCACTGAGGTGGGCAAATTAATAGGCTTTAAGTAGAATCCCCCTATGGAGAGGGGCCTGGCAAGACTTGGTGCTGATGCAAAACCACACTGAGCTGAGCTCCATCCTTATGCAAGGCCTTCAGCATCATCTCAGTCCCACTAAAACTGAGGTTCCTAAGCTCCCTCTGTTTCCAATCATGAGCAGCGATTTGAGAGATGCGAGGCTTTATTCTAGAGGATTTTGCATCCAGTTCTTGTTTCATCTCAAGTGGTTTTCTCCATCCTGTGCCCTGCTCCTGTGTTTCTGGACATGCACCATGACGGGGATGGCCACCAGCTTGTCAGCAGAAGGCAGCAAGCTAGAGGGAAAGCATCACGCAGAGCCCACACATGTGGAGCAGCATTGCTGTACATGACCAGGACAGAGATCAGCCAACACAGGAGCAGCCCATTGCTACATCCCACATGGTTATCACTGCACTGCAGAGCATCCCAAGCCCTCTGTCAAGGCTGAGGGTGCTGGCACCCATCTGCCGGCAAACCCTCCGAGTGTGGCTTGATGTGGGACTGCCCCTCACCACGCACACTGCCCTTGCAGCACAGCTGATGGATGGGGCTGCGCACTCTCCTTATCAGCTCCAAGTCAAGCAGCAACATCAGCCCAGAGGGGCTGGAGCAAGCCCACGCTGAGGCAGGCAGGGTGTAATCACACAGGCTCATCTCCTCTCCCAAAGCCAGCTTTTAAGGACCATTTAAGGCACTTTCCTTAATCTCAGCGTTTGCAGCAGAACCCAATAAATCACAGAGCAGCTCCCCCACTGAACACTCCACACTCCCTCGATTTTCCCTCCAAGCATCTCTTCCGGCGTGCTGGACCTGCCATGGAACACACGAGCAAGGCACAGAGTCCCTGCCATGCACAGCATGGATGCAGAGCTGACCCTATGGATGCAGCAAGGAATACAGCTCATCTCTGCAAACATCAGGACCTATCTGTCTTGAATGAGATATGTATATGGCAGCATGATATTAAATTACAAGTCAAATAGTACAAAGGCTTTTAATTACACACCAAACACAAGCTGCTGTCAGGGAAGAGACACTGGGCTCAATGGCCCATCAGGCTGTTCCGCTCTGGCAATTCCTATCTACCCGGTAAAAGTCCAGGAAATTGGATCCGTAATGGGAACGGGGGCCTTTCACCTCCAGCCCAGCCATTCAAATCCAGCCCTGGAGGGAGAAGGAAAGTCATTACCGATGTGATATGGGGCAGCAGCCGCTGTGAAATGAGATGGTGGGGCTGCAAGCCCCGAGGAGCACCAGGGTGACAAGGGCTCGGTGTCACAAAGGCATCAGGAGAGGGACAGAGCATCCTCCCAGTTCCCTGCAACCAAACCGCATCACTTGGCGCCAGGAGGGATGCTGCAGACCCTGCTCCCAGCACATGGGGCCTGGATGAGTCCTCCTGCATGTGTTCAGCAGCATCTCATTCCCTTCCATGTACTTCGAACACTCAAAGCAATTCCCCTTCTCATGTTCCCCCCAGCACAGGCAGTTGGGTTTAGCAGAGACAGAGTACACGTGGATGCTGGCTGGTTTAAATGGCCTCTCACTGCAAAGTCCTCTTCAGTGGGTGCATTTATACCCTCACAGCCCCTCAGGGAGGTGGAATAGCATTGCACTCATCATTAAGGACAAGGCAGCACAGCACAGAGAGACAAGGGGCTTGATGGCCACTGCAGGACTTGGTGGCAGCGCCAGGTAGCAAAGGGAGAGCATCCACATCAACAACTCTCTTAGCTCTATCTCCCCACAGCAGCAGGGCTTGCAAAAGGGAAGGAAAGGCAAAAGGAGGGCTGAGGGCTTCACCAGCATCCTTCAGTCAAAATACATGGGAAAAACAAGGAAAAAGAAAGGAAAAAGGCAGCTGAATGCCACAGTTCCTGGGCATGTTACAGCAATCCACACGCCACCCGCTTTGGTACCCAGGCTGCAGCATCTGCAAAGCTCTGCCTCCAATCTGTAAGGCTAATTTGTTCAACAGCTTTCCCATCCCTTGGGAACGGGGTCATTGGTCACAGAAGATTGATTAAGCTTTTGGTGAATCAACATTAATGAAAATCAACACTAATGAGTGTTTTTTATGGCAGCCCCATAAAAGAGAAAAAGCCATTAGGACAGGTACACAAAGTAACAGCCAAGCAAATCAACAAGGTCCTGTCCTCATCCTTCCTGCTTCCCTTTGGAACACCAGCTGGCAGACGGGGACCTTCACACACATCCCTGCGGATGGGATGCTCATACTGCCTTCAGTCTCTCACGTTTCTGCAGTCTCATCTTCAGCACGAGCTGTGTAAGATTAGACTCCATCGTGGTAGTGACAAGCTCTAGATACCGGGAATTCCTGGCCTGGAATGGGATTCTTCGATGCGTACTTACCCCCCTCTTGCACCAGACGGGAATTCAACTATAAATGGCACCAGGTTTTCCTTTCTGACCTCTCACTGCTTGCAAAGCAAGCAAAAAATAGGCATAAAAGGCAACCCTAAAGTGAGTATTTGATTTCTGAAGGCTGCAGTTAAATGCCTGCTTTAGGGCAAGGAGCATCAACACATCGGACCTGAAGTCTCCCCTTGCCTCCCTCCAAAGCGCTGCTTGACAGGGTAAATCACAGCGAATCGAATCCATGCCCCTTCAGCTGTGGCATCAGGGCTGCAGTGTCTCAGCTTTGGGACCAGCACTGCCATAGCATGGTGATGCCTGGCAGAGGTTTCTGCCTCTTCCCAAGGTGCTTCAGCACATCAGATTTCTCCAAGCCATCCTTTAGAGGCTCCAGATCTAAACAGGATCATCGCAGGAGGCTTCTTGTTATCAGATATCATTAAACATAATGTATGTGCTTCAATTGCAGTCAGCAGGGCAATGCCAGGGACGAGAGAGGGGAAATGCAAGGGCTCTCAACTTGGATAGAGAGAACAATCTATTAAAAGGGAATTGAGCTTCTTACATAGAGCCATCAAACCCTGGTCTCTGCCTCCAGGTTCTTGTACCTGTCAAGGACAGGAAAAGCCCAGGTTTAAGCCCTTCAACCATATTAGAGTATTTCATTTCTATTAGATCAGCTCTTGTACCAACCCCATTTGGACCAGGAGAGTCAAGGCACCCACACTTGTAACTCCGGGTCACTCACTCGAATCACCAATGGGACAGAAATAACCCCTTTCATTGAACATATGCACACCAGAAAACCCCTGTTTGAAGGCAAGGCACAAAGGCATGCTAGGCTTTGACAGGGGAGAGATGTGCAAGACACCCAGCTGGGAATTCCCTCCTTGTCACCAGGATGACAGTGAGGAAGCAGCTTGGGGATTTCTCTCTTCGCATCCCTCCCTCGCAGCACCATCAGCGGTACCCAGCACAAGCAACGCCAGTGCCTTTGCATTGGAAAAGCTCCTGCAGGCATCCCTGGGAGCCGCACACGGAGCGTAATCTTTCCAACACAAACCAGTCTGATTCTATGTGTCCCATAGGTACCAACCCTGGCACAATACTGACCCATGCCACAAGGATACAGCCCCTTCTCTGTTTCAGCTCTTATTCACGCTCTCCCTTGTTCCTGCGCAAGCTGAGAAAAGCAGGGAAAGATTAATTCCAAGGAAAAATGATAAAATACGCAGGATGGCTGCTTTTGGAGGACTCCTATCCATTGAAAGAGCTGCCTTCCCCCAGCCTCCTGTGTCACTGCTGATTGAGTTCCTCCTCTGCTCAGCTCTGGGCTCTGCTCGAGTATCTTGCCTCCTTAGTATTACTGCCGCACTTCCTTTTCATATGCCTGAAACATATACTATTGTGTTCTGACTTTTAGGTTTTTGTGCAGGGATCCCTTTCATGTCTCATCTTCTGTAAGGCCCTTTTTTCTTGGCAGTCAAGTGCATGAATGTTTGCTGCCAGGAGATTTTGCTCCTATTGTATTCCAGGCATATTATAATTTATCCCCCTTTTTTCTTTGCTCTATACTGTCTGTGAGGTGTCCCATTGGTATTTTTTCCACGCTAGCATGACTTTGGCCACGTGGATGCTGCTTGCCTTGCTCCTGCCCTTGTGTCCGTGAGAAAAGCCTCAAGCAGAGGAATGGGAAGAAGGCCGAGAGCTGGGGCAGCGCTGTTTGCGGTCATAATGGAAGTAACCCTCTTTCCCCACATTCCATGTGGTTTTACTGCCAGCATCCCCTTTGCAGAACTAGGACACCCAATAGCAGAACAGGCCAGGCCACAATGCAAATCGCACCAAAACCAAGCAAAGCAACCAGGGATTTCTGTCCCAGGGCTTGGCAAAGGACTTCTATTCCTGACCGAAATTGCCACCTAAATTGACCTAAATCACAAATTCTGCTGCTTAGAGCAATCTTATGGCTGCTTCTTGGAAGCATTTCCAGTCTTAGCAGCAGCAAAAGGCCCCAGCGAGCAAAACCAACAAGGAGAAGCTTATTTGAGGGAAGCCAAGGGCACAAGCCTGCAGGCTGAGCCCTGTGCAAGGAGGAGGGATGCACGCAATGGGCAGAGGATGTGCCATGCTTCCTCCCCTATCCACGCATACTTCATTCTAACCATTCCAGTATAGATTTAGCCAGAAATACCATGGATAAAGTTTTCCTGCTTGTGGTACAGTGAGTTTTGGCTGCTTCGCAATACAGGAATGGGCATTTTAGTTGCTCAGCAGCATCAAAACTTCACTCTTCATCTGTCTGCCAGCTAAAGGAGTCCTTTCCGCAGCTCATCCTGGTTCCTAAAGCTCTGCTCTTCCTCGCATCCAACACCCCACCTCTCTGTGCCATAAAACACCCCTCTGCAAGCCCTCTATCAGCCTTCACTGCTCCACCAGCACAACCCCATCCCGCCTCACAAGCGGCAGCCTCAACGCATGGGATGTTTCTAAATCCCTCTGGCCTCTAGAATGGAAAACAGGAGCAAATCCAGAGTTTACCCAGCTTCAAACAGCTCTACAGGGGGCCTAAACACTGAGCAGCTTCTGGAGAGATTAGTTCTCCCTTAACACGCTTTGTGATCTCTATCAGCATCCCTCAAAGAGCAGCTCTGTTTCCCATTTGTTCTTTGGACCCCTCTCCTCGACTCCTGGACTACTTCTGGTTTGGGGTTGTTATGGCAACTCTGGGTCTCTGCGGGCATCCAACACTCCTGCTTTGGCTGTAAACTGCAACACCAGCTGAATACAAATGGGGTTTGAAATCCTCCTTGCTTCCCAGCCTTGCTAAATCCCCCCTACAAAGAGAGCTGTCCCATTGGCTTGCTCTGATTCTTGTTACTCAAGGAGCCGGCAAAGGCAGAGCAGAGTCTTCGGCACCCTGTGGTAGGGAGGAAGCTACGTGCTTTAAGTCAAGCCAGCACGCAGGAGCTGGAGCAGGACTTCATCACCAAGCAGACATAAATACATCGTGTCACCCACTTCATCTCACACTCACTGTGCTGCTCAGTACTAAGCGAAGCCAGACACATCACAGGAGTCAAGCTAAGGACAACTCAGCCCGTTCCACATGAGGATGCTCAAGCAGGGCTTGGGACCACTTAAAGAAGCCGACACAAGAACACACCTAGAAGCCAAAGCCAAGGTCTTTCCTCCCCATTTGGCCTCATCACCTCCAGTGCAAGCACTCAGATAACGGGTATTAAGAGCTCAGGGACACAAAAGCTGCTCCCACCAAGTCATCCTGCACCACCAAGGCATGGCAGCAGCACAGCTGGTCCTCAAGCTTCTCACCTCAAGAAGACAAAGAGGATCCTGGGCCCTTCCACTCTATTTTTCATTAGAATCAATGAAAACAATGCTCTGAACTCCATTCCTTTATGGCTTTTGTGGCTATGACGTCTCATCAATGCTATGCAACAAGCCCCACTAGAGCCTGGACACTCCCTGAAGCCTTCATTCATTCTTCACAATGTCCCTTACATAGGGACAGAGCAGGGGGGGCTTTGCACTTAGAGGCATATTCATATGCCCCATCTGCTGTGCTTTGCACAGCAAAGACCTTCCATACAAGAACATTGCATTCCCAGCCACAAAACCCCCCAAACCACAGGTCTCATCCACATATGACCCACCACATGTGTCGGGTCATGTCTATGCTGCACTTGAAGCACTCCAGGAAGGGTATCCATGTGCTCCATCCTCAAGGAGCTCCCCTGCAGCCAGGCCTTGGCAAGTCCTGGGTATTTTGGCTCAGCCATGAAAGCATAAATGGTGACCCCATTTCCCCCTATTCCCCAAAATAAGGTTCTCCTTCTCCTTCCTATATTGCCATAGCCTCGGGAGGAGGATGAGGACCAAATTGCTGTGTGACATTCACAGAGTGCCTGCTGATGGAGAGCTCTTTACCAAGCTGGCTGGGGAGGGACCTGCCATCAGCTCCCAGCCTGTGGGAGATCAATACTGTAATTGGGCCTGTTTGTAGCACATGAACTACTGTAGCAATAGGAGTAATGGAAGCAGGGGAGGAGCAGGGTAGGCTTAAGCAAGGCTTGCTGCTCTCTGCAGTGCTGTGATACCATAGGGGACAGTGGCCTCCTTGGCTAGCTCCAGGTGGAGAAGGTGGGCATGGGGTTGTACCATTGCCTGCATCCCCTCTGCAGCAGGTGCCGATCTGAGTCCTTCAACAGCTCTTTTTCAACTGCAATACAGATTCCAGCATAAGAAATAACAAATAAACCTTATGACTGTTTTTAGTGGGGCCAGGAGGAGGGAGAAAGTCCATCAGCTGCTTGGACCTGGAGGGAATGGAGAAAAATCAGGTGTTGCAAGTGGCAGTGATCAATAAAGCATCAGGAGCCTGATGCTGAGACCTCTGCTCAGCCTGGGAGTGCAATGAGGCAGCTAAGGATGGGAACCCTCCCAGCATCACAGGCACCACATTCATAGGGAACAGACCTCCCCTCCCTTGTTCATCACCCTAAAGGCTCCTTTAAGTCATCCATCAGCCAGCCCACAAGAGGGAATGAGCATTAGCTCCATCTTACAGAAAATAAGGAGATGGAGGGTCTCTGGGAGGACCCCCAGCACAGGCATTTGGACTCCAAGCAGCAATCCTATCCCTTCTTCCCCATCTACAAGGGACCAAAGCACTGAGCGCCTTCAGCTTCTCCCTCCTTTCGGGATGCAGCAGCATCTCCTGACTTGATGCGCGCTAAAAGCACCAAGCTCGGGTAAGTCAAGCAGCTTAGACCACGACTAGGTTTCATTCCCCTGCAGCACAGCTCCCAACCAGCGGGTGCCCAAGCTGCATGGGCACCGTCTGCCACCTCGTGGGCAGCAGGAGGAGAGCAGAAGGCTCCTTCAGAGCATCTTCCTCCCCTTCATCATCGCAAAGCCTTGATCCCAAGCCCATAGGCTCCCGGCTCCCCCAGCGCACACAGTATCGCTTCAGAGGTCACCAAGCCGGTTGTACATGGGGGTGAATTATTCATAGGCCAGTATCAAATATTAACAGCAGCCTTATATTGACGTATTCTTTGTATATTCAAGAGCAGTAAATGGCCCTTTCCCTTTTGCCTCCTCTGGACTGTTTCCCAAGCAGCCCGAGGGCCTGCTGATGTGTCATGCTGTTTAATTGCACCTTTACACTCCTCTACGCGCTCTCTCTCTGGATGGAGATGAGTTGGGAGCACAGAAATCATCCGGGCTGTACATTTCTGGTCCTTTCCGGCAAGGAAAAGCTGCATTCCAGCCTCTGCCGGCTCAGCATCTCAGGAGCAAATCCTGCTGCTGGTATGTAAGAGCAATGTGAGCTCTGCTCTTCGAGATGATGGGGTCTTCTGCTCTCCCCTGTAGATATGCTATGGGAGAAGAGGAAGGCATCTAACCCGTCATCTATTCCAATCACCTTTCTGCCTCCATCCCCAGGAGCCACTGAACAGGGAAGCCTTGCTCCTGCAAGGTCTCAGCTCCGATTCCCAAATCCCATCATCATCCCAAGAAAACACCACAGTCCCTGCTCTTTAGTCACCTCCACTTCCATGGAGTTTGAGCCTGCTTTTCCTCCTCCCCTGACACCCACAGAAGCCTCCAGAGAAGGAAGAAAAAGGGAATACATGAATATACCAGGCATCATTTCCATGGGAATCTGCAATGCAGATGGGCTTGGGGAAGCCGGTTGAGCCAGAGCACCCACCCCAGCTCTGAAGGATGAGAAGAGCCTGGGAAGGAAGCACCACTGGTACTGGGGGCTTTGGCAGCTTTGGTACAACTGGGATGAGGAGTTTGCCTCCTCTTCCTTGGTCCACGTGTGCCCTGGAAATGCTCCATCGCTGGTGTCAAGCAGCACCAGCCACATATCGACGCATTCAAGATCTCCTTAAGCTCAGTTAATTCCTCAAGCGCCCTTTCAAAGGGGTAGATAGACACAATCTGGGATCATCTCTGCTCCCTCGGCTCCCGTATCTTCAGTCAGGCAGGGAGATAACATTTCATACCCACTGAGACAGTTTGAGCAAAGGTTGCTGGCTAACCTTTCCAGCAATGGCTGTTTTCAGCGCTCCAGTTTGCCTCCCAAGCTAAGAGGCCTGGTGCAAACCCCGTGTAAGTGCTCCCACCAAGCCATAGTGGGATGCTGCCTCCCGGCACACTCCTATTTCCAAGCACTACAAGTTGCCATCTGCAGGTTTCAGTGCTGTGACACTGACGCTTCCAGGATGGAGCGGCTAAATACATCATTACACCGTGTCCATGCACAAGTCGGCCCAACTCAAGCTACAGACTCGTCTTTACTGGATTCTTTACGGTAAATGGAACTGGATGCTCTTTGAGGTCCCTTCTAACCCAAACCATTCTATGAGACCATCACACTCTGCCAAGCACTGTAGCCCCAGCACTCATGGAGCCCTGCATCTCAGCACAGCCCAAATCCAGCTTCCAAGCCTTGGAATGCCGAGAAGCATTTGGATTCAGGGTTTTCCAGGGTCCAAGACAGACACCCAGGCCCATCTCAGGCTCCTCCGCTTGTCTGGGATGGACTCAAAGTACAACAGAAGATGTTTCTCTCACGGCCCATCTCACGTCCTGCACCATAGGAGCCCTGAGACAAACAGGCAGAACCACAGTGAGCTGGGGAGCATCTCAAAAGCCATAGCTGGCAAGGGAGGGAAGGAGGAATACTGGCAAATGACAGAGCCCTTATCTTAATTACAGGCTTATTTGCATTTAAATGAAGGTTATTCTATAATTACCACCAAATGTTTTGTGTTGCAGCTGAAATACCTCTCCATGGGCTGTCAAGCTCCTTCCCATTTTCATTTTCTCTTGCCATTCTTCTGCTTCCTAATCAGCTGGCACACGCTGGGAGGCAATGCATGCCATCCTGCTCCAGCAACCGCTCCAGCCCACAGCTTCCCTTTGGGAACAGAGCCTTGGGTACCACCGCATCCCTGCCAGGTGAAAGGATGCAGCTCACCAGCTTTCTCCACCAGTGCTATGGGGAATAGAATCAACCCATAACATCAACCAGGTTGGCAAAGACCTTCAAGATCATCAGGTCCAAGCAGCTCTCAAGTTCAGAGGGATGGAGCAGCTCTGAGGTTGAGGCGTTGGGTTTTGCAGGTGCAAAAGCAGTGTTTTCTGTGCGTACACACACAGTTTAGCTCAAACTTCTTGTAACAGGGCAATGTGAAAGGCAGAAGCATGGGCAAGGTCAGTAAGAGATCCAATTCAGGAGAAAAGATGTTTAGAACAAGAGTAGCATCTCAGGCATTGAATTCCCAAAGTCCCTAACGCACGGCTTGCTGGAGACCAGCACTTTACCATGCCTCCAGCCTCTCCTCCGTCTTTCCATTGTCAGTGGTTATTCCTGCAGGCAGGACAGAGACAAACCAGAACGCAGGGAGGGCTGTTTGCACTTCATTGCAATAGATGAAGCGCTCCCATCGAGAAAATAACACCCAATTACATCATTCAAAACAATCACAGCCAACAAACGCATGCAAATGGGCAAATTAGGGCTGAATGAGCAACCTTCTGCTATTCCCTAAATTGTTATACCTTTAATGAAGCTCCTTTAACAATCTCTCACCAGCATTTTCTCCAGCTAGCCAGGAGAACCACATTAACCAACCAGCCCATACAGGGAGGAACAAGACAGCAGCTATTAGAGCCACAGCAGAGCCTCCTGTTTACGAGGCAGTAGTAATGAAAACAGACAGTTATCTCTCACTAGACCCATCACTCCTCTCCCTGCTCCTTCCCATTTCTCCAGCTCAGCTTCCGCATAGCTTTAATCCCCCCTCTGCCCAACTCCAAGTCTCTGCCTCCATCTCATGGAGAGACTGGATCGCTTCAGCTCTGTTCCATTGCTACTTTTGAAGCAGCAGACACAAACCCGTCCCCTCTTCCCCCAATTTCCTATAGCCTGAGGCTCACTTAGAGCATGGAAATTTTTAGCCTGAACAATTACCACTTGGCAGAGAGTTAACTCGCTGCAAACAGCATCATATAATGGGCAGGCTTGGCTATAAGCAACATTTCTGGCTCCGTTTAAAGCAAGTTCCATACCTCAGGATGGATATCCCCCTTCAGCACCCACCCCCCCCCCCGGTCATTTTCCCAGCTATTTATGGTTAATAAGAGGCAGCACCAGCAGTATGGGAAATCAGCAGCACATCCACAATGCGGGCTGGGTGCTGGTGCATGCACCAAACCAATTCATCTTATCCCTCCCCTATTAGGGCTGCACCTCTCTGGTTCCAACTCCCAAGGGCAATTGTGGCAGGGGGTTGGAAATGGATGAGCTTTAAGGTCCCTTCCAATCCAAACCAACCTGATTTTAGGGAAATCCCAGCAACTCGGCATCCAATAGTGCTTATAAAACCTGCAAGGTTCCTCCTTCTCCCTCCCAAAAGAAGAGTTTCTTTAGCCCACACCGAGTCCCATCTTGAATTGCATTGAGAGAATACAACCTGCAGCCCCAGCTTCCCTAATAGACACCACCTAAAGCCCTATTCACAGGGGATATCAGAGGCTGGTGACAAAGCTTCAGCTAGTAACTGCCAGGGATGGAGTCAGGGTCTGCTAATTCAGTGACAGCAACTGCCTGGTGCAGAGCTAGAGCTGCGAGGGGTATTTTGCAGAACAGCCTGCATCAGGGGATGCTACAGACACTGGAAGATGGATACAGCCACGGCAAGGTACACTGCATGTCACTAGGTGCCGGATGTAGGATGCTATAGGCTGGCAAGGATGTGCTAAGGGAACAGGGGAGCCTCATCTCCCCACCTGCAGCGCACGAGTGGCTGCTTGAGCCTGCGCCCTGCCAGCAGCCAACATCTGGCGATGTCAGGCTTTGTTTCAACCCCATCTTTAAGACATCAGTCCACATGGAAAGCAGCTTCCCAGCACGCTGGAAGCCCTCAATCCCTGGCAGAGCCAGAAACTGCCGGACAGCTTCCATTGAAGAGTTAGTGCTGTGCTTCCACAGCACCATCAGGGGATCCGGTACAAAACGAAACCCTTCCAAGCTTCTCATCCAGTTAAAAATCTCTTCCAAGCCTTCCCTCCTCTGGAAGAGGAGGCAAGAAACATCACATCTCTCTTCCTTCTCCATCTCCCTCCCCTCTGCCTTCAAGTGCTCCTTGGAGTGCCTCTGCGGAATCATGTTTATATGCAGTGAGTGCTGTTGTTAGTTAATAACATCGCGATCGCTGAACCTCCCTAATGAAAGAGAGAGACAACATCAACTGTCATCTCAAACAAACATGCAATCAGGGGCCCAGCAGCTCTGAGAAGATTATCTTCCCAATTTCACGGGCTTCATGCAGGAAATAGGCTGCTTTCATGGAGATTGTGGTGCAGCGCTGCTCACACACGGGATGCGGCAGCGGTGGGGACGCATTAGAGCCATGAAATTGGCTGGGCTATGAAGGAGGAATTGTTTTAACAGCTGGAGCCGGGAAGGACAAATAACAGCAGTGATTACATCTTCATTGCTCATCGTAACCAATGCACCAGGCAAGTTGTAATTAGGCGGCAAAGAGCTGAAGGTTTGAGAGCGAAGGCTTTGAGCTCACCATTAGACACGGCGCGTCTATGCCTGCCCCATGGCCACCCTGTCCCTTTCAAGAGCGAGGAGCAGAGCTCATGGCAAGCGCTTTGGTGCTGCTGCAAACACTGCTCAACCTCCATAAGAGCAGTGCCTGGTACACCACAGCCATACACCGCTGCTCCTCCTCTTCCTCCCCTTACAGTCCACATGTCTGCCTCCTCAGCTTTATAAACCCCACCATTCTCAGGCTTTGAGATGATCTCCAGCTGATAGAAAGCTTTAGGCCTACAAAGCAATGCTGATTTAGAGCAGCTCCATGGCTTGAAGACGTCTATCTTGTCAACCGCCCTATCATCATCATTGCCATAGACACAATGATGATGATAATGGTCCTTTGTACACAGAGGAAGCTTCTCCAGGTTCATACACCCACTAATGAGGGTTTGGAAAGCCACTGGGGCTGAAAGACCTTGGGAAAGCATGGTTTAGGATGGATCGCCTTCCCAGCTCAGGGTTGGAAGCAGAAGAAAATCAGCCTGGGTTCATCCAGAGCCGCCTTACGCACCCCTCCCCATGGGAGCCAAATCCAGAAGGGATTCGCCTTGCAGCCCCCATGGTCTGGCACTGCCTTTTGGGTCTGCTAAGGCAAGCTCTTTGTTCCTCATACCAACCAGGATTACATAGTGTGCTCCTGACAGCCTCCTTTTCCTACTGCTGCCATCACCAAGCTGAATGGAGAAGCAGGCCTCAGCTTGAAGGTGAGCGCTCTTCCCCAGCACTGCTTTAGCCTGATGGAGCTTAATGAGAAAAAGGTAGAGAAAAAGGATTTTCCCTTCCACAACATTTACTTTGGCAACCATTTTAAGAGCAAGCACCTTAGAAAAAGCCAAGCTGCACTTAGTACTGGTCCCACATGGGATGGAAGATAGGGTAAATCCCACCCTCACCATCTCCACAATCCCATCTGCAGCCAACGGCTTAAAGAGATACCATTAAGGGAGATAAACCACAGCAAAACCTCTCCCTGTAGGTAAAATAGAGGCTAATTTGCCCTTACCTCAGTGTTTTAATAGACACCAGCACTCCTGTGCCTGGCATCCAGCCCTTGCGAGAGCCACACGGGAGGCGGCAGCGCTGAAGCTTGGCAGCCGCATTGCAATCAAGTTCTAAAAACTCTTCTGACATTTAAGAACGAATCAACAAGCATCTAAAGCGAGGAGGGGACCAGGCGTGGAGCTGCCTGAATGTCACATTTAAAGCTCAAAAGATAGCAGCTGCTTTATCTCCTAAAGCAGGTGGTTGGACTGGTAAATAAGGCACAGAGGGCCAGATCCTGCTCTCGCACCTGCATCCTCCCCTTGTCCGCGATGGATTTGCACCAACGTGACAACCAGCACTGGAGAGTCTATTAAACTTGAATACTTCCGAGCATCTCCAGTGGGGATGCCACCAGCCCCCTGCCTCACCTCGCAATATCTATACAGGTCACAGCCACACCAGTAAAAACTGATTGATTTAAATTGGCAGTGCCCTTTTGGAATCAGTTCTCACTCCGAGCGATGCACAGATATGAGCAAAAGGACATTTGAAGCATTTTAATGCACTTTTTACTGCATTATCTCTCCCCATGATCTTGGCTGCTTCATGGAAATAACTCACATCGCAAGTAGAAGAACCCAATGTAATTAACGACCTGGCAACTCTATAATGATCCTTTCTACATAAAAAGGTCTTCCCTCTGCTATGAATAGACTTGAAGTAATTTATTTCAATCCATATGAAGATGAGACTGCTTTGACCTTGGGGATTTTAAGTTGGTTTTTTTTTAACCCACCATAATTGCGAAGAAGATTTTTAAGTGATAGCTGTTTAAAGGAAAATCCTCAATGCGATGTGAGAAGTGAAGAATCATCACCAACAGCCTTCAGAGAGAATATTAACAAGCATCCTCTGCATCACTTAGGCAGGAGATTGAGACTAAACAACAGATTTCCTCCAGTTCTTATGGGCATTACCCTAATCCTCAATGCGCTAAAGCACAGATGTAGTTCTGCTCCCACGAGTAGCTTCCAGGAAACTAGGAATATACAGGAAAGCCTGTGGGGAAGCAAAGAACAAGCAGCTTCACTGCGTCCTCCAGGCTGTCCCATGAAGCCAATGGTCTGTCATTGCCTCAGTGTTGTGCTTATTCAGCCTGTACAGCCTCCTCTAACAGCACGTGGACCTTCTTGCTCATGCAAGCACCCTTTCTCCCCCTCCCAAGCTGCCTATCAGCGCTCCTTATATTCAGATGGAGCTCAACCACGATTTACTACCGCAGGGCTGTGGGTAAATTGTTAGCTTTATGTCCAGCGTGATAGCTTCATATTGGCTTTTAGTGTTAGCAGTAAAGCCTTTACTCCTTCCAGCTCACTAACACCTTGCCTGCCCGTGCGTGTTGCTTGCTATCCCCTTGCTTCTCATTTCATCCATCGCACGCCTTTCATATTCCCCGGTCCCCTGCATTTTCACAGGCAAAGTATCATAGGCAGGTGATTTAAGCCCAAGTTGAGTTCAGTCTATCAGGGCTCTTTTCAAGGTCTTTGAGAGAGGCAGGGACACCTGGAAAGGGGTCACATCACACGCTGGATTAGTTGTCACAGGACATCTAACAACGCACTAGAGTGACTTCCACCCTTTGAAGTACCCGGAGCTGTTTTGATTCCTTGCCCAGAGCTTCGGGGCTGTCTCGATGACAAGGAAACGTGTTGAGCGAAGGAATAAATCTGGCCCAGCAAAGGGTAAGTTGCAGGTCTGAGTGGAAAAAGCTGGGATGGAGCCGCTTCCCAGCTGAGAAATGAGATTTGCTGCTTTGCAGAGTCAGGCTTTTTCTGTGTGAAATGAAATTTCTGCGGAAAGAAGGGGGAAGAAATCACATCCGACTGCTTTGAATCATCCTGCTTTGATTCTCCTCCAAACCCTGTATCTGCATTCTTTGTTTCACAGCAACTTTAACCTCAGGCTTGCTCCCCCTCAATTGTTTCCCGTTGTGCTCTGTCAAGTCAAACACAAATAAGCTAATGCAAAACAAGAGATGCTCCTGCCTGGAATGTTTGGAAGGCGTCTGGAAACGCAGTGTCTGGTTCCCAGCCATCACCAGAGCTCACAGCTAAAGACAGGAATTTGGCAGTGGAAGGGCATAAAAACACCAGTGTATGGATCAGGATAGAGGAGTCACCCTTCCCACCAAGTGGAAGGGCTTGAAACAGTCAAGCATCAAGATGATGACAGCAAAAAACAATTTGTTTCCCCACTTTGTGGCTCCTATTGAATATAGAGGATGAATTCTTATGATTTAAGCCTTAAAGGTGACAACTGTATTTAAGAGAGAAAGAACCAACAAGTCAACACGCACAATTTGATCCCAAGTCACTTAATGCTGGGAGGAGCCAGCAGACCCAGCATGAGTAAAAAGCATCTTCTTAAAGAAGCTTATTTCACCTCAAAACTAAACCAAAATCAAGACTAAAACCTGCCACCCTGTTTCCCGTTGCCTATCAGCTCCCATCACATTCAATCACCACCATCTCTCACATTAACAAATTAAGTCCATAACTGCAGAGAAACATCTACCCATTTCTTTTATAGCTTCTTGCCACAACGAGCTATATATCTCCATTACCACGGTACTATCACCAACACACAATAGATCTGGGCTTGCACCATAAATAACGTTCCCATGTAACGAAGTTACACTTAGGAGTACAGGCATAAATTAACGCTCCACCATGGAGCTCTAAATAGTGGTTTAGGCCTTGTCAGAAACCAGTTATGCAAAAAGATCCTCCTTGCACAGATGTGCTTGTGCTACTTGAAAGCATTACCTCATATCCACCACAGCAGACAAGGCACGAGGTTGTGAATCAGGGGATGAGGGTTTAGCTGGGGGATGCTTGGATGATTAAACCCTCTGAAGTCATCTCATCATTGGCATCATTGCTTGAAAGCATCTGTACACCCTCCAAAAAATATTCCGAGTCATCCTTTCCATGCCAGTAATCAAGACGCCTCCATCCAGATCCAAGCCCGTTATCCCAAGTCAGTGGATATTCCCAAATCTGAACCAACAGGAGGACAACAAGGGGTTTGCAAGGTTTAATAAATGATATTGCCAATAAAGCTTGTGCTGCCTGCATCTTTACACCATTTTGCCTGCAACACAGCCTTATTTCAGCCAGGAACCAAGGCACATGAAGATGGAACTCCATTCTCAAGGTCACACACAACCCAGTGGGAGAGGGGATGGTGAAATAAGCAGCACCCATCATCTTTCCATCCCATTTCCTGGATGATTTCCATCATTTCTTGGATATTCCAAACTGGACCTGTCAGAAATCACTAGCTGACTGGAAAAAAGCTTGGCTGTCTATTCAAGTGAGGAATGGGTATGAAACTCCCTCTGGATGTTAAGTCAAGTCCTGGGAAATTGTTCATCAACACGCATCTAATGTCCCAAAGACCCTATCCATAAAAAAACATCAATTCGGGGTTTTTTTCCCCCTCTTTATTATGATGCTCCTACATCTTCTGACTTGAAGGTTTCCATGATCTTCCCCCAAAACTGGCCTGCACAAGCACAGCTCCCACTGATGCACAGGCACTTCTTTTGGCCGGCTGAAGCCATCTCCTCCCAGCCACATCAGCTGCTCACTCCTCCCTCGGCTCGCAAGAGCTTGCTGCAAAGCTGATAGCAGATGTGATTTCCAGCTGGGTCTATAGACCGACCACAGCAGGTTCATTAATAACAATTATTAAGTGCTTCATGTTACAAATTAGGCCTTTAGGAATACAAAAAAATATCCAGCCGCTTGGTTTACGGCTTCTTGTCGGGAAGAACTGTAAATTCCCACTGTCACAACACCAGCACCATGGCAAAATGGGGAGAGATCTCACCGTAAATAATGCTTCCAAATAGCTAAATCATCACTGGATGCAAGAACATAAATTAGGAGCCATATGCAACACCGCAGAAGGCCTCAGCTAACAGCTTCCATCCGTCAGCAAGCAAAGGCACTGATCTGGGGAAGCTGCATGGAGAGCATCTTCCTTTTGCTGCTTCCTAACACTCAGCAGCAGCAGAAAGCACAAAACCACTTTGGTGTGGGCATTTTGTTTCGTATATAAAGCATCTTCACACCAATAAGAAGCTTCTTCAGCTCCGTCCTCCTACTAAGCTTCAGTTCCCCACTGCATAGCACCTAGGATAACAGACTCCAAGCCAGAAGAAACCTACTCCTCTGCCCGCAAAGGATGGGAAAAAGCATTTCCCCTCTCCTCACCCAACAGCCCCTACTTCAATCCACCCCAACAATTCTTCCCAGGGATCCTCACTCCTCTCAAGGGTGCACCGAGAGTGCGGTGGACGTGGATAAACCGGAGCTGAGAGCACAAGAAGAAATTCCACTGGGGATATCTTAGGGATTTATTGCCAGACGTTTCCGCCCGGGGCTGGATGTGAGGCAGCAGAGATGAGGGAGTTGATTCATCCCATTACTGGGCCTTTGAGGCATCCAGTTCCCCCCACCATGAAAACGTTAATAAAACCAGTGCATCGACTTTCAATTAGAAGGCCATAAAACGCTTCATTTTCATCTGTTTGTGCACAGGAACACAGATCCTCGGGAGGAAACTGTTCCTTTCCCAGCCTGTCTGCAACGCAGAGAGCATTAATTGAATATTCTGTTGAAACCACACTCAATTAGAGGCTCCGAGTTGTGCACGACATTCATCACTGCTGCTCGCCCCATCCTGCACGCGGCACATTTGGGGTTTCGGGATGCTCGCATCACATTAACTCCCAGCGTTAGCCCCAAAATGACAATGTTATTTGCTAATGAGATCTTAGCTGCTATAGGGTAAGCTGCTGCGTGAGGCAACGGCTTCCTGGTCTGGAGGGCATAAAGCAGAATGGGGTCCACAACCACAGAATAACTACATTTGGTAACAAATTCCTCCTGTTTTACCCAAATCTTGCCATTGCTCTTCCAGTTTCTCTTCATGGGGAAGTCAAGGCCAACCCTCACCTGTGATGTTATGACACAGAACACAATGGTTTGGGTTGGAAAGAACCTTAAGGTCATCCAGTTCCAACCCCCTGCCACAGGCAGGGATGCCTCACACTAGAGCAGCTTGCTCCAATCCCCTGTGTCCAACCTGGCCTTGAACACTGCCAGGGATGGGGCAGCCACAGCTTCTCTGGGCACCCTGTGCCAGCGCCTCAGCACCCTCACAGGGAAGAACTTCTGCCTTATCTCCCACCTGAACTGCCCCTGTTCCAGTTTGAACCCATCACCCCTTGTCCTATCGCTACAGTTCCTGATGAAGAGTCCCTCTCCAGCATCCCTGTACGCCCTTCAGACACTGGAAGGCTGCTATATTACATAGATGCAGCATCCTACATTATAGTTTCCCTAAGAGGCTGGAAACATCAAAACTGTGTTTGCACCCCAGATGGGATCCAAGCTATAAACGTTTACCCTAAGGATCTGAGGCACCATCAAGCTGTAGCAGGCTGAGAGAGCTGGGCTGGTTCAGCCTGGAGAAGAGAAGGCTCCTTAAGGAGAGACCTTAGAGCAGCTCCAGTGCCTAAAGGGCTACAGGAAACCTGGAGAGGGGCTTTGGACAAGGGATGTAGGGACAGGACAAGGGGAATGGCTTTAACCTGCCAGAGGGAAGACTGAGATGAGCTCTTAGGCAGAAGCTCTTCCCTGTGAGGGTGCTGAGGCGCTGGCACAGGGTGCCCAGAGAAGCTGTGGCTGCCCCATCCCTGGCAGTGTTCAAGGCCAGGTTGGACACAGGGGCTTGGAGCAAGCTGCCCTAGTGGAAGGTGTCCCTGATGGTGGCAGGGGGTTGGAGCTGGATGAGCTTTAAGGTCCCTTCATCCCAATCCAAAGCATCCTGACATTCCATAACTTTTTGGCCCTACTTTATCGAAGTTCAAGGCAAATGCTGGCCAGGAAACAGATGGAAGGACAAAAACCTCACTCCTGTTACTCTCTGCTGGCTGCAAGCCTCACCCGCACTGACACATCCATCCCAGGTCTTACTTCTCCCGACAACCAAAGGAGTTTTGCTGCAATGCTGCCCAACTCCTTCAGTTCACAGAGCCAATGAGTTCCCACTGTGATACAGAGCACTGCAGAGCCGTGCTGCTGCTCCCCCCACCTCACAGGCAACCACTCAGCATGGAGCAGAGATGCTGGAAGACATTCGGATGGCAAGACGCTTTCATCTTCTGCCTTGAAAACCATTTCACATTTGGTATGCATCGCTGCTAACTGGGGGCATCTTTTTCTGCTGAGTCCTGATATGCAGCGACCCAATTTCCACTCATTTCATTCGCCAGTCTCCAAACATCAATGCAAAGGGCAGAAAGGAGCCTAAGTGCTCCTTAGGCACTAGGAGCCTGTGACCAAACAGGCCACAGAAGCACAGGAAATTCCAGGGCCAAGGAGACTTAGGGGACACAGGGATGCGGATTTGGACTCATTGCACAGGATGCCCAAGGAAGCTGCGGCTGCCCCATCCCTGGCAGTGCTCAAGGCCAGGTTGGACAGGGCTTGGAGCAACCTGCTGTAGTGGAAAGTGACTCTGCCCATGGCAGGGGTTGGAACTGGATGAGCTTTAAGGTCTCTTCCAACCCAAACCACTCTATGATGCTATCTTACATGCAACACCACACACAGCATTCCATGACATTTACCCTGTGTCAAATGCACATCAAGCTGATGACTTTAATTGCAGGGGGGTGTTCTGAGTAGGGTTTGTCCCCATTGCAGCTCCTTTAGTAGCTTCAACAGCAAATCACTGGAAGGCTGCAGGCGAGGAAGGGGGTCAAAAGAAGTCCTCAGGGACACAGGTAACATCCACACCAGCGGTCCTACACACCAGCAGCATGCACATGGGTGAGCTGGCCACTTAGATGGGTAATTCCCAAGGCTCCACCATGCGTGCACTGATTGCGGTCCCCTCCCAGCACCAAATCACTGCTTAAGCCTCAGGCTGAGTGGCTGTAGTTCAAAGCTGCTGTGATATTTAAAGCTCAGTACGAGGCAAATTTCCCTTCTCATCTATAAACCTTTACTTATTGTCTGTGCCTTCACCAGGGCTCGGAGCTGGGCTCTTGGCTTCCACCAAAGCCAGTTTGCTTCAAGAAATCCCATCAAATACAGCAGTAATACAATTGCTATTGAGAACACATACACACACACACACCCCCCAGTCAAATTTGGGTAATTATTTCTTAACTTTCTCTAGTATAATCAGGTCCTGTGCACAGGGGATTATCAGGCTTATATCCCATGGATCCAATCAGGGAAGTCTATCAGCAAAACATACTTATGTTGATACAGCTATTATAATCTGCATAATTCTTCTGAGTTCACGTACTTAATGGGTAGCAAACAGACTCATTACTGCTGCAGCTTACATCCATAGGATCTCTACGAGCCATTCACTGCAGTGGTTTTTATTATTCATAGCTTTAGTTATTGATTTTCAGGAGAAGATACATGCTTTTAAGCCCCATAAAAGCAAGAGAGGAAAACAAATAGCACTATTCCAAGATTAATACGCTGCTCCAAAGAAAAGCATGGCTGTCACGCTGCCCTGTGTGGAGCTGATGGAGCCTTGACAAATTCCACGCAAAATAGCTGAGTTGCTTAAGAAGCTTGTTAAATAATTTAAAGGCAAGTTTTACTGGAGGCAGGAAAGTTCTTCCCAAATCCACTCCCTTAGATTTATGAGCTCGGAGTATGTTAATCAAGACAAGTGCAGGATGCAGCTGGGATGGCGGCTGGGAGGTTTAAGGGATATAGGATATGATAAAGCCCTGTGATGTCCACAAGGTCTCCAAGACAACAAGCTTGGATGCAATGGTGACCATATGCTTGTCAAACCATATACCTTAGGATAGCATTAGGACTGCTCATCCTGCCCCGTCCCAGCTCTCTAGCACAGGATTCGTCTCAAACACAGGCAATACAACTGCACCCCAAGGCAGCACTGGCTACAGAGAGGCTCTTTCCCTCTTGCCCCAATGGATTTCCATAGGATCACAGTATCATTTAGGTTGGAAAAGACCTTTAAGATCAAGTCCACCATTAAATCAAGTCCCCAAGCACCACATCCACCATCTGTTAAATGTCCCTGGGGATGCTGACTCCCTGGCAGCCTGTTCCAGTGCCTGTACAGCCCAGCAGCAGCACTGGGAAGTGCTGGCCAAGCCTCCAGCATCTCAGCATGACAGCAGCTCTTTTATCACCCCCTGCTCCCTGACAGGCAGAGCTCTGCACTGCTAAATCAGCCAGGTAGATCAGAGCCATCATCCGTAGCAGGAAGATTCCCAGCTTCAGGATATTTATGCTACGAATAGCTTCCAGTGCCCAGGAGCCCCTTCAAAACAGACATCCCAGGACAGCAAGCACAAAGCCAAGCTCAGAGCTGGCACAGCATCGTGGCAAAGCCACAATGCACTTGTTTGTTCACTTCAAGGCACATGTAGGAGGCAGAGAACCTTCCAAATGACAACATTTCTATAGCAACTCGGGTCCCACCGTGGTCTTTTGGTTCCAGACACTGCACAGGCTGTCTCCATATCAATAACCCTGCTTCCCAAGGAGGCATGAAACAGGAACAACACCCCCAAGATCCAATGTAAGGTGTATCTCATACCAAGACAGGGAGGGATGCAGCAAGGGGTAGGCAGAACACCTGTACTCAGCATAGACACGTTATAGCCAGAACCAGCCTCTCAAGTCTGTGCTGGAGAGGCTTTGGTCCTCAAGACATAAAAATCACTTCAACTCCCTTCTTTCAAGCCCACGGCAGATGAGTCAAGCGCTTCAGTCTTCCACACTTGATTTCCACGTTCCTCATTTAACCACCAAGCCCATTCATTTGCAGCTATTCTGGCTGCTGATGCTCTGCTGCACTCAAGATCCTCATCCTCCAAACAGCACAGCAGCACAGGCAACACTTCACGATGGGCAATTCACATGGGATTTATGCATCCCCCACTTTTCCCAACCATTTAATCAAGCCATTCCTGCTCTACTGGGGAGGGGGGAAGAGGATGGATAGCAACCCTAGGATGAAAACTGCCTGCTCTGGCAGTGCCTTGCCACACCATCACCTCTTTTCTATCTGCATTCCAGGAGGAGAAATTGCACCTGCAGTGATTTCCCACATAAGAAGCCCTTGTCAAAGCAGGGAATTGCAGGTACTTTTCCCCTGGAACAACTCCAGCACACTTGAGCCAGGTCATTGTTTCCTGCACCATTTACATCCAGCCCCTTTCAAACATCCACACAGCCGTAACTTCACAGAGGTATCACTCTTCCCAAGAGCAATCCAGTTAAGCAAAGCACTATGTAAATGGGTGTAAATGCACTGTGTAATAGGGGTGTAAGTATTAAAGGACCTTAGAAACTCTCCCCTTGCTTCAAGTAGGGAACTCCATGATCCAAATGAAATCAGGTGCTTGAGAACAGCAGCTCAGGCAGGTGATTGAATCCTCAATATCAACTATTTGGAAGGATCATCATCCCCAAGGACAAGCAGAGCAGGTTGGCACACAGCATCTCACCTTCCATGATCACAAACCTCTTTGCTTCCAGCTCCGCTCTGCATTTCTGCATTAATACAGAGCTGTCAGATTCCTGGTTTGTACCCACTGTAAATGAATCTCTTTTAATTGGCCACACTTCCCAGCAAAACTCCGGAACAACAGCTCCCAATGGGTCCTTTATGTCACATATGGTATGGCACTGAAGAGTTAGTACTTGCTCAAGGACCTTCCAGCCCCTTCCACCCAATAAAGCAGCTAGGAGAGGGAACAGGGATGTTTATCACCATCAGCATCATGCTTCCAACACCTTGGCACCACTCAGAATCCTCCAGCTCCAGGAGTAAGAGATACTGAGATAGCTTAGGAGCACCCTAACAGAAGGGTAATGCTGCACAGCCCATATAGCAGCTTGCAGAAAGAAGCTCCTCTCCCCCAAATCTCTTTGATGAGGAACCTACATTTGCTGGCTTGCCCCAAAAATCACACTTCTTGCATCATGCATTCACACCCGTTCACTCTATAGCACTGATGCTGGCCTAAGGCATGCATTCACACCAAAGCAGAGATGGCAACGAGGGGAAAACCAGAGCCCGGCACACAAGCAGCTCCAACAGCCCTGGATGTGCAGTGATGCCAGGGATACACCAATCCAGTACAGAGAGCAGCATTGCACCTCTGCTTCCCGTAGGATTTGGCTGCAAAGAGCCCCTTTAGGAGTCTACCCCAAGAGGATGCTTTGTCAAGCAAAGGTTTTGATTAAAGTCAGTTTACCTGGTGCTTTGCTCTCCTGCAGCATCCAAATCCCACCCAACAGCAGCTCCCACAGGCAGGAACATCCTTTAATTCCCACTTGGTGGATTTCTTTCTACCTTTACTCTTCACGTGAGCTCAAGAACTGTCACTACACACAAAGGAAAACCAGAAAACCCCAAAAAGCTCCGGCAATAGAAAAGCTTCTCACCCCGTCAGCATTTAACATCATGGACAAAGAACCATTGCAGTAATAACTTCCCACGACACCTCCAACGCCAGAACATGGGGGCAGCCGTAAAGAATCCTTCTTTCCTACCTTATTCTTAGTAGCTCCATAGGGATCGCCTTGCAGGATAAAAGTTGAGGGTCTCCAGGGTGCTCGCCGCTCCGCAATCACAGCGGAAGGGAAACCACGTGGACCTTCCTCTTCCCACATCCACATCCACATCCACATCCACATCCACATCCACATCCACATCCACATCCACATCCACATCCACATCCACATCCACATCCACATCCACATCCACATCCACATCCACGTGGCACCAAGAAGAGCCGACTGCTTCCCCGGGTCTGTTTCGTACCCAAACCCCACCCGCTTAACCCCTGGCCACGAACTGAGCCTTTTTTGAGCCTAAAACACCCTTTTTGGACTGTTTTGGATTGCTGTGATTGGGAACCTTTAGTGATGCTAATGTGCCTTAGGTGAGGCACTCGGCAGCGCAGCTGCTTGTTGATGGCCGCGTTAAGCTTTTATACAGTTTTAAAGAGCAAAGCGATGGGAAAAGATTCCTTTTTTATGGATAATAAGGGTGAAAAAATGGATTTTTTTAAACTCACGTAAAAATAGGGATAAAAATAATAATATTTTCCAATTCAAACGCGAAATAAAGAGATGGGGGAAGGGTTTTTCCCGCCTTTTCTCCAAACTTTAGCGGCTTTTCTTGGCGAATCCCAAGGGAAAACGCGAGTCCTCCGGCCCGCCAGAGGGCGCTGTGAGAAGGGAGGGAAGTGGAGGGCTGTGGGAGGTACGGGAAGTGGAGCCGGTGATGGCGGCCGGTTCCGTGTGGTGGCTCTGCGTACCTCGGGGCTGCGAATTGGGTTCGATATGTCTCGTTGTGAATCTAATGGTGGTCTGTGGGCTCTTGTTCCATAGCAGGGCTTGCTCCGGTGCTTATAGAGCTTCTCTGGTAAGGTATTCGGGGGGTTGGATCCCGGTGCTCGGGGTTAGGCTCCCATGAGGTCTGTTGGCCTCTTGCCTGTGGTAAAGAGCTGTGTTTGGGCTTTAGTGAAGACCCGGTTGTTTGTTCCCTTTAAGGCTCCTGTTCTGTGGGGATGCTTTAACCCTCGGTGAAGGAGCTGGGTTTGTCGGGCTCTATTGGGCCCCGGTGCTTGATGAAGGAGCCTCTTCTGTTGGGTTCTATTGAGCCCCAGTGCCTGGTGAGGAGTTGGGTCTGGCGGGCTCATGGAGCCCCAGTGCTCACTAACGGAGCCTGGTGTGTTGGGCTTCTGTGAGCCCAGTGGATGAGCCCAGTTGTTTGGGCCCTATGCTCCGTAAGGGAGGTGGTTTTGTTGAGCTCTCATGGTCGGTGGGCCCATAGGTGCTTACGGGACCCTAGGACAGTTGAGAAGGTTGATCCCTGACGCCTTGAAGCAGCGCTCGGGTGAGTCTCAGCGCGGTGCCCTCGCCCAGCCATGCCAGCCCAGGGGCCATCAGCCCTCCGCTGCCTGCTGCTGGCCCTGGGGGCTGCCCTGTGCTGGCTGCTGGCCCTGCGGCTGCTGCTGGACCTGCGCGCCCTGGGGCTGCTCTGCGGGCTCCTGGCAGCGCTGGGGGCATGGCTGGGCCCCCGCGCGCTCACCCCTTCATCCCGGCGCCTGCGGCTGGAGCACTTTGTGAGCTCCCTGCGGCCCCAGCCCCAGAGCCCATCGGCCGCGGGGAGGCTGGAGGGGGAGATCGCCAGCACCGTGCGCAAAGTGCTGCGCGACTTCGTGGCCTCCTGGTACCGCGCCGTCAGCGCCGAGCCAGCCTTCGAGGCTGAGGTGGAGAAGGCCATGATGGGGCTCGCCGCTGAGCTGAGGCGGCGCATGGCGCAGGTAGACCGCCAAGCTGTGGCCCGGCACCTCCTTCTCCTCTGCGGGCACCACTTGCAGAGCTACCTACGGGCTCGTGAGGCTCTGAGGTGTGAGCCGAAGGGTGGCCAGGCTCTGTGGCAGGAGTACAGCCGGCTTGCGGGGCCGCATCCTGCCCTCCAGAGCCCTGCAGCTGAGGTGGGCTATGCCAGAGCTGCTGTGGAGACCTTGCTGCAGGCGCTGGTGCCCCGGCCCCACTTGGAGACGCGGACAGGGCGCTTCGTGGTGGTGGAGCTGGTGGCCTGCAATGTGCTGCTGCCGGCCATCAGGAAGATGGCTGATCCCGACTGGATCAACCTGCTGCTCATCGGGGCTTTCTCGAAGAAGCCACGGAGTGAGCAGGCACTTCCTGCGCCCCCAGTGCCTGAGGTCTTGCCTGTCATAGAGCACACAGACCCCACCCCTGTTGGGATGCCACCCTCCCCAAGGGCCGCAGAGGTGCCCAAGCAAGAGGTAGGGGCTGCTGGTGAGGAGGGAGAGGATGTGGTGGGCAAGTTGTGCCACGCAGAGGAGCCCTTCCTCCGTCCACGAGCGCTGGGTTCCCTCTTTCCCTGTGAGGGCTTGGAGCTGGAGTCTCCTGCTCCTGAGGCAGGCCAGGACATAGGCTTGCTGGTACCATCCCCTGCAGGGGAGTTCCTCGAGGAACCCCTCCAAGTTGCCTCTGCTGTTCTTGAAGGACTGGATGTTTCAGGGGATGGTATAGGGGAGCTGGAGGAGAGCATTGCCACCCCCTCTGCTGTTGTGCTGAGCTCCTGCCCAGACATCCAGATTGACCCAGCAGTTGAGAAGGAAGAAGAAGCATCACTTGTCCCTAAGAAATCCTCCTCACAGAGGCCCTCCAGCTTAGGGAAAGATCTGGGGGCAGCAGAAGGTCCATCACAAAGCTCTCCAGACCCTGGCCAGACTCTGTCCCTGCTCTCCTCTTCCCCAATGACCTCCATCAGCACCTTCAGCTTTGAGCCCCTCAGCAGCCCTGATGGACCAGTGGTCATCCAGAACCTGCGGATAACTGGGACCATCACTGCCAGAGAGCACAGTGGGACTGGTTTCCACCCCTACACCCTCTATACTGTTAAGGTAAAGGCTCTCTCAGAACTCACCCCTTATCCAAGATCCCTGTCCTGGCAGGGAAGCATGGGATGATGTTTGGGAAAGAGGATTTGCTTTGTGTGCTGCTCTACAACAGATTCTGGCAGTGGGGAAATATTGGCCTCAGTGGTTTGTGGCTGTCTGGGTATGGGATGGGGTGCTGCTCTTGGCCAAGGGTTGCATGGGGCTGGTTGGGTCCTTGATGTCCATCGTGAGGGGTTCACTTGCTCTGAAGCTGCTGCTTTGCATAGAGGGGTCAATCTGAAGCATTGCTGAGGACCTCTGTGGGGTCTGGGGCCTGCAGGGACCACAGGAGGGTTGTTTAGGGCTCTCTAAAGTTCATTCTGTTGCTTTCTCCTCAGTATGAGACAGCCCTGGAGAGCGAGAGCAGCACGGGCAGCCTGCAGCAAGTGGCTTATCACACCGTGAACCGCCGCTACCGCGAGTTCCTCAACCTCCAGACCAGGCTGGAGGAGAAGCCGGAGCTCCGCAAGCTCCTCAAAAGTCAGTGTCTGCATCAGCTCCTCCTCCCTCTCACCCCAGCCCCTGCTCCTCGGCTCTGAGAGTATCCCATCCTGCCTGTGCAGCTCTGGATGCTGGGCTCTGTGGTACCCACTGGTGCGGGAGCACTGGCATCTCCTTTGTGTATGAGAAAGGGGAGTAATACGAGCTTTTGAACAAAGAAAAGTGTGTTTTCTCATGCTACTTATGTATAAAGCTTCACTGAGCTTGGCAGGTTCCTGCCTAACCCTCCGCTTCAGATAAATCTGAGGGTTTGGCTGGAAAATTGCTTTGCTGAGGAATTTTTAGGGCTCTGAGTGCTGTGGAGTCCTTGTGCTAAACTGGTGTTCTTGCTGCCTTTAACTTGAAAGGCAAATGATGCAGAATCCAGCAGAACACAAGTTCTCTATGGATTCAAGGTCTGATTTGGCTACCCTGATTTGAGGGGCATGTAGATCATCTTGGGCTATCCACACATGCCGGGCAGTGTGTAGTGATAGCCTCAGCCATGAGAGCATTAAGGTTTTAATACAACTGTTGCTGTTGGGTTTGTTTCCTTTATAGATATCAAAGGCCCGAAGAAATTGTTCCCTGATCTCCCATTTGGAAACATGGACAGTGATAAAGTGGAAGCCAGGAAAAGTCTGCTGGAATCTTTCTTGAAGGTGAGATATTTGTTGTGTTCCCTTGTGAACTAGAAAGAATTGCTTGGGACAGCTCTAGAATGAGTGAAGCACATCAGATCTCTTCCCATCTTGCTCAGGTATAGCGTAGGTGGAAGTTGACTCCAAAAAGACCTTAAGCTCCATCTTTCTTTGCAGCAATTGTGTGCAGTGCCTGAGATTGCAAACAGTGAGGAGGTACAGGAGTTCCTGGCCCTGAACACTGATGCAAGGATTGCCTTTGTGAAGAAGCCTTTTGTTGTCTCCAGGATAGACAAGGTAGACAAGTGGGAACTGGACCACGTAAAACTGAACCTAGACATGTCTTTTAAGCTGCAGTGTCTATGTGTGGATGCTGCAGGAGTAGCAAAAAGGCTTGAATGCTCTCTGTAGTTGGGCTCAGCTTGCCTGGAAAGCCATAAAGCTACAAAGAAACTGGGTTTTTTAATAGAAAATAGAGCTCAAGCCTGAAAACTCCTATTTCTTCCTCAAGAAATAAGAATACAAGCAATAACGGATAGCACTTCTGGCTCTTGCAGATTGTTGTCAATGCCATTGTGGACACCTTGAAGACAGCATTTCCCAGGTCGGAGCCCCAGAGCCCCACAGAGGATCTCAGTGAGTCTGAAGTGGATGGAAAACCTCAGGCAGATGGGAAGAAGGGCAATAAGTAAGAGCTCCTTCAGCTTCTCTGTGCTTTGTGCAGAGCAGGGACTTCATACATACGCTGTCTCCATTGTGGGAAGCACTGACTTGGTGCTTCACATGTTGTGGGTAGTAAGTTACTGTTGTGCTCCAGCTGAATTCCTTTCATGTGTTGAGTAAGGGTAGTTGAGTTCCTGCTTTGACTAAAGGAGTTTCCAGGAGCACTGAGGCTTTCACAGAAGGTGAGTTTCTTCCTGGGGGAGCTCTGAGGTGGTGACAAGGACGTTGATGCTCCTGGAGAATTGCCTTTTAACCTTAAGCCTGTAGAATGTGGTGAGGCACTGCACAAGGTACTGAAGGTTCACTCCTGCCTTGCCCATGTGCTTCACACAGTGCCATGCTGCTTTGCTCAGCACACTGGAGTATTTCTTCAGGAATAGATTTGAAGGTTAAGCATCTCTGTTGCTCACTAAGTGTGTATTTGGTGGTGCTGGCAGTGACAAGCCCCGTTGTGCTCATCAGTGATTGTTCCCTTGCACAAGGAGGGAAGGTTGCTCCATGAGCATGGCTTTGTTCTGGTAAATAGATGTTCTGCTAGAAAAAGCTGCTTTGGACAAAAAGACACACCAAAAAAGTACAAGTTTTGAAGCATCTTGGCTGACAAAAAGACATTCCTAAATGATAAACAGGCGGTTTTCCAGTTAATCCTACAATCCCAAATGCCCTTTCATATCCTTCATGTGCGTGTTTATCACCAGATTGCACAATCCTGCCGAGGATGTTTCATCTCGGAGGCTTTTGTGAGCACTGTCCTGTGGATGCTGCAGTGCTCACACTTACTGAAGAGAAATACAGCATGAAAACTTACCTATAACATAGGGTGGATGTTATAAAGCCTTGCCAGGCCCATGTGTAACTGAGGAAAAGAGTTTTAATGCTTTTGTTTCATGGTGTATTGCCAGCTCTTAGTTATCCTGGGGGAAATGCCGTTTTGGGTCTAATGAGACTTGTTAGCCTGGATGTGACATGGGACAAGGAGAGTTGATCCCAGGTCTTGGTGGGGAACTCAATCGCTTGCAGCTTGTGGAGACAAACTGTGCTGTGTTTCTCCTCTCCAGGTCCAGGCTGAGGTTCTCATCCAGTAAAATTGCTCCAGTGCTGAGTGTGAGTGAAGCACAGGACAGGATCGTGTACTCCATCAGGGAGGGCAGCTCTGTAAGTTAGAATCCCTCTCAAAGGCCTTCCATGATCATAGTCATTGCCCTGGTTGGGTCCTGGCTTGGAATAACCCATGTGCATGAGGGTTGTGGCTGCTGCAGCCTTGTTCCTACATGCCAGGCTGTTGCAGAAAGGCACTAAACAGGCATGGTTGTGCTGTTGGCTACAACAAGGTGTAAACCGAGTGGTGGGAGGCTGTTTGGGCAGTGGAGATCGGGTATATCTGTTCATCTCTGACTGTGGCACTAATACACTGGTGTTTTTCAGGTCTCTGGCACCCTGTCCATGACTGCTATGGAGTCCTTCATCCAGAAGCAGGAGAAGCTGCTGGAGGCAGTCCCCAGCAAAGGCCCTGAAGGCGAGGGAGACAGAAAAGCAAAGGAGAGCTCCGTGCAGGATGATAAGGATGGGATGGGCACATTGGAACAGGGGCAACACCCTGACACAGGCTCTGGTGAGCTCAGCCCCTCTGTTAGTGCTTTACATATCCCCTGTGGTGATTGCTCTGGTCTTTGTTATTCCTAGTGGAATAGCAAATGGGGCCTTGGCTCAGTTGTGTCACTGTAGAGCTTCACTTTAGAAGTACTCAGTACAGGCAGTGCATAACTAAGTTACTTAAGGACATGCTGCTTAAAGTGCCAATGTTAAATCAAGCTCTTGGAAACTGCAAAATGGCCAAATTAGGGTTTCTTAGTCTCAAGTTAACCTTTATGTGGCCAGGCAGTATAAAAGGGCCTTTTGAGATGCAATTAAGTGCGGCTAGATCTGGTATCCCAGTACAAAGCATGATGTTCCCTTTGTGCTTATAGATCCCTCCCCTGAAGCACAAAGGTGTTATGGCCCCTCAGAGCAGTTACAAGATCATCCTGACCATGAGCAAAACAATGTTCTGTATAATCTCTTTCTTGGAATAGCTGAGCTGTATCAGCTGGAACTTCCCAAAAACTTCAAGCTTGGCAAGCTCTGACTGCAAACATGTGCTTGTGACAGGATGGGTCTGGTATTCAAAGACCAGCTTGTCTTTGAACACAACCCCATGGTTGTTGTGGGGCTGCTGGGGAGCAGGACTGGAATGGGAGGCCAGTGCCACAGTGCTCCAGGGAGGCCAAGTTAGCTGAGCTCTGAAGGTCTGAGATGCTTCAGAGCTGAGCCAGGGCAGGCTGCTCTGGCAGGGAGGGGGGAATGGATGTCTGCAGAGCAGCTGCCTACAACCAGTGTGAGGATCTGCTCCCTGGGGCACTTCTGGGAAGAGGTTGGCCAGCAGCGATCTGAGGAGGGGACTTGGATGCTGTGGGAATAAACAGAGCATGCTGATCCTCTTGGAGGTTCTGGTGGAGCTCAACAGCCTGCTCCAGGTCTTGCACAGGGAAGTCTCAAAGGGTGAAGCAAGCGAGGAGTAACAGGCATGACGCAGAGAGGTGCGAAATGTACTCACACCCTGTCTTTTCCAAGTGGAATGGCCTAGAGTTAGTCCAGTAGGGAGAGGAAGAGGAGGGAAGCGGAGGTGCTGGTGTCTAGAATCCTTCTTCCCTTTAGCAGCAGTAGATAGCAGTGTCATTGATGCTTTATAGGCAGAGTGGAGGGTTAGAGCAGGGGAAGCTGCTACGCAGGAGCTGGCAGAGCCAAAGCAGTAGCCTCAGGTTGAGATGCTGGCCTAGAAGTGGTTGTCTCAGGCAGGTTTATGGTACATAAGGTTGTTGAGGCTAACACCTATGATGCTTTGGGGCCAAGCAACATCAAAATAATTCTCTAGGACGTCATATGTGCTTCCACAGTGGGCTCTGACACCCTCCTGAATGGAGCTTTTGCTGTCCCAGGTCTGTGTCACCAGGGCTATGTGTGGGTTTGGCTTTACCTGATGCATCTGGTTTCTCCAGATGGGGTTCATCCTTCTTCCTGCTGAGACTTGGATCAGCCACACGATGGCAGCGTGAGGACACCAACCGCAGCCTTGAGCTTGGAAAGGAGCATGTTCAAAGGGGGAAAGCAGTGGGGAAAGAGTTGGTGAAAAGTGGGCCCCCAGCAAAGGGCCTTTCTCCTGGCTACAGTCACTGCCTTGTTTCTCACCTGCTTTGGGCCTGTTGCCATCCCTGTGTATGGACTGGGGCTTGATAATCCCTTGTCTTAACTGAGAAGGAATTTGGAGCAGCCAAGTGCTGCTCTAGTGCACCCCTTGCTAGGGAGGTTGGGGCTGTTTGGATAACATGGAAATTAAAGTAACCAGGGCAGGTCACCTGTGTGGCACAGGGTGCAAGGCTGGGGAGAAGAGTGAGTTTTGGATGAGGTTTTGCACCTGGTTTGCTTTATCTGCCCCTCCTCTTCTTCCTGGCAGACTCAGAGACAGCTTTGGCTGACCTGGCCCTGGATGTGCTTCGCCTGCTGCTGATGGATCACTGGAGCTGGCTGTGCACAGAGAACATCCAGAAGGTCTTTCACCTGCTCTTTGGGACCCTCATTCAAAGGTAAGGCCTCAGCAGCCAACCTCACAGCTCTGGGAGGTGGCATTTGGGGCTGCAGTCTTCAGTGGCACTCATGTGCACATAAGTGCTGTCTGCCACTTCAGACAAGGTTCTGTTAAGAAGATGCCAATGTATGTAGAGTAAATGCCTTGGAGCTTTGCACTAGGAGCTGTTTCCCCCGTGAGCAGCAATGTAACACTAGCAGGTAGCCTCCTGTCCTGACCAGTGGAAAGGAAGGATCCAGCCCTGGGAATGGGAGGCTCCAGGGAGAAGCTGGCCTCTTGGTCTTACAGTGCTCAGGGGCTGAGCTTGTCCCAGGGACAAAAGGAGAATAAATAGGCACAGGGAACAGCAGCATGTCAAGTAACACCTCCGAGTGTGGCCTCCCAGGGCCTTTGTCACTGATACAGCCTGCTCTGATCCATGGTGGGCCAGTTGCGCTGTGCCTTGGGCAATGACCCACAGATGTAGTAAGGAAAGACTTCCTTTCCAGCTGGGCTGGACTTGCCAAGCTGTTCTGGGGCCAGTGCCTCTGTGTGGTAAGGCACAAGGCCAAGACACACAAACAGCATTTCTGTATTCTTGTGTAGATTGGGGACTATCACTAGCTGAGGAATGGTCCTTTAGAGTATAAGGACAGCCTTCCTGGCAGGATTGGGGCTGGGGGAGTCTCAGAGCAGTGCTTTTCCCACCCCTGTGTCCCCTTTATTCTTCACAGGTATTCCAAGCAGGGTCAGAATGTGCAGGGCAGCACATTAGAACTGAGATGGTAACTTAAGCTCTTTTCAGCAGAGATTGCCAGGGTGCTTTGAGACTGCTTGGCCATCACTCCTGAGTCTGTTTCTTGGGTGGGTGTTGCTCCCATTGCTCCCAAATGGGCTCTGGTCTCTTGAGGAATGAGCTGGAATCCAATCCCTGTGTGTAAGCATGGAGAGCTTGAATAGGCACATCATCACCTCCTAATATGCCCTGTCCCTGTCACACAGGGAGTCTGCAGCACTGACACGTGGCATTGGTATTTTCCACTAGAGAACTGTCGCACACAGCACACGGAAAGTGGAGGAGCTCAAGTGCTGGTGGAGCAGGGAATGCGTTTGTAGCTGCTCCACTTCAATGGCTCTGGGTAGAGCCACGTGTGCTATAGGCAAACCCTTGGCTGGAGGTGATGTTGGGATGTCCTGTGACTCCTTAGTGCTGTGATCAGGGTACAGATATGACCTTTAGAACTAACGCTGTGTCCCTGGGACTGGATGTGTCCCCCTGAAATCTGGCCTCTGTGCTGGTTTGCTATTGCACCCTGTCCCTGAGCCATGCAGAGGGTGGCTGAGACACCCTCAGTTTGGGTGTTAGTAAGAGGTTTGCTGCTGGATGTACTATTGGCCAGCTTGTATGAGTAGTGTGCTGCTCCTGCAGCTTTCTTGTGGCGTTGCTAGCCCTCTACACCAAGTGTGCAGGAGAACCAACGCTAAAGCACCAAGAACAAGGTCCAGCTTCTCTGAAGAGCGAATCCTCCTCCCCTTTTGAGGCTTGCAATGCCCACTGCTGTGACATCAAGTGAGTGCAACTACCACAGTGATGATGGGACCTCCCTACCCTGTTCTATCCACCATTCCCTGCATGGAGCATCCCACCACATCCTCTTTTGCCCCTCTTTTCTGCAGCTGAAATCACTGGAGCCAGAAGCCATCAGTCTCCTCTGGCTGTCACAGGAGAGGGTTGTTGTATGCCTGAAACTGGGATTGTTCAGTAAAAGGGAGGCCCTGTATGTGAGCTTACATCCATGTGGAGCTCATCCCATTATGTAACTGGGAATGATCCTTTTCTGGAACCAGGAGAGGTTGGGTCTGTGCCTGTGCAACTGCTGCCCTGCTCCAGCTCTCTCCCCTCCCACAGGCTGGAAATACAGGGCTCTTTGAGCAGGAGGCTGCAACAGGAACCTGTTGGCCCAGGGGAGGAGATGGGGCTATTCTGGGCTCTGGGGGTGTTTGGTGGAGCAGCTAAAAAGCATCTGGAGTATCTGTGAGCTGTTTAGAGCCTTGTGAGTCAAAGGGCTGTTAAAATACATGCATGTGACCCGTGGCTCTGACCCTGTGCCCTGCCCTTGCTCTGTCCCCAGCAGCACAGTGGTCACCAGGTCAGTGTCATGCCAAGCTGTTGGTGGCCACCACTGTGCCCTTCAACTGCTGCTGGGCTTTTCCCATGCCTCCATCTGCTTTTCCTTCTGGAGGGGAGTCCCAGCAGAGTCTGTGTTGGGGGCACATGGATCTACCTTGAGAGTGACTACAGATGACTGTCAGCTTCTGTGAAGTGGTTTCTTTCAGGTTCTTCTAGTTCTGGTGTCCTTTGTGAGTCTGGCTGGTTGTGGCTTGTTTTCCTTGCAGGGCTTCCTCTATTGACCTGCTTTTCCTAAGGTTTGGAATATGGACAGGAAAAGTGGGCTGAGTGGCCCTATGAGGGCTGTAGCAGCAAGGCGTTGTCTTTGGTTTCAGGTGCTGGATCTGGCTGGGATGAAGAGCTGGGTAAGGGCACAGAGAGATGATTATCTGCAGCCTGTTAGGAGGACTGGAGTATCTGAGTTGTTGCAGCTTAGGCTTTGGGGAGATTCTGTTGGGGTTTGGATCAACAGGTTAAGTCCTGGTCTAAAGAGCAAACACCTTGACACAGACAAGGGAACTGCGTGGGCAAGGGATAACTAAAGCATATGGAAGAAACCAGTGCCATGCTCTGGGGCAAGTACAGGCAGGATGCAGTTGATGTGAATGCTGCTGGAGCCTGCAGGGCTCTGGGTTATTCCAGGTTTGGCTCTTTCCTGCACATTCAGTGCACCTTTGATGGGAAGTGCAAGGCTGGGGGAGCCCCCTGACTTTGGGGACTGACTTGGCTTCCATCCCCACCTAGTGAGAAGCCCTTGGACTGATACCCATGGCCTATGATGGACAAAGGTCCTGGCTTGTCAATTTAAGAGGGTAGCAAAGGGTCCTTGCAGCTAAGACCTGGGTTCCTTTGGTAGTTCAGCTCCAAAGGGTGCTGCAGCTTGTTCTCATGGCACATATCCCATCTCTCCATCAGGGATGCAGCACAGTGCCCAGCCACTGCGCAAGATGGGTTCTGATGGGCTGGTGCTGGGGCTTAGCCCTGGGCACAACCCCAGGCTGTCACTTCAACTTCTTGCTGTCACTTTGGCTTCAGGGCCAGGGATAATGGCACTTGTGCAACTGCTGGTGTGAGTGAATGAGCTCAGACCTTTGGGAAGCTGCTTTCCAGGTGGTGGGGTTGTTCTTTTCCTTCTTCCTTGATCTCTGTGCCAACAGCACTGGCCAAAACTAAGATCCTTGGCAGCCTCCTTGGTGCTCTTGACATGAAAGTGCCACCAGCATGGAGTGTTGCCTGAGCCTCTTCAATGTCCTTGAGTAAACCTGCTCCTCAAGCAGCCAAGCACCTGCAGCTCCAGGCGTGCTGGGGATGTGCTGGGAATGGGCAATGGATTCAGGCCAGCACTGGCCATCTGCAGCCCTGCAGGGGCAATCCAACAGCCAAAGGTTGAGCCACACCTCACCTCAATGTGGTTGCTCCCACTTCTGCTTCAGAGCTTACACATAGCTTACTACTCCTTGTGGCAGGGGGTTGTAACTGGGTGATCTTAAGGCCCTTTCCAACACAAACCGTTCTATGATACTCAGAGCTTGGGCAGCACCTGGCAGAGCCAACCTGCAGCTGGAGTGAGTAAATCCATCTACTTCTGGCTTGCTACCTGGAGGAGGTGATTTGGGCACATGGAGTAAGGCCCTTTACAACCATGTGGTGAGGGGCTGGCGCCAAGGTCTCCATCCTGCAACAGTGCAAGTGGGAACCCCTGCCAAAAAGCCAGCAATAGGGCTGGTATGAAGGGGGACCAACCTTCTGGCATCTTCATCTCTGGCTTTAGCCGGTTGTTTTCTAGCTGCAAGGAGCAGGAGGAATGGCAAAAGCAAGCTGTGGGACTGTGTGTGGATGTCAAGTAAATGAAAACCAGCTTGGAAACGGGCCTCAGTTCACTTGTCTCCAAGCACCTGGAAATTTTGGATCTGGCTTGGTATCTCTATCCCAAACAGTGTGTTTTCCTTTTCTGGAAGCAGCATTCTTCCACTAGAACGAAGAATCCAACTCTGCTTTGATAACAGTTGCAACACTTTTAACTGCATCTCTCTTTTGATTCCATTTCAGCCATTAGATCCATGCCAGCTTTTTTCTTAGGTTTAAAGTAACCCACCAAAACCCAAACCTTCCTGATTCAAAGAGAAGAAAAGGATTGAGAGGAACTCATGTCTCCTTTTGGGTTGAGTTTTATGGGCTTTGTGCAGGGTTAATGGTGGGGTTACGCAGCCTTCTCTTCTCCAGGCTGCCCCAGCCCAGCTCTTTCAGCCTGGCTCCAGAGCAGAGCTGCTCCAGCCCTCACAGCATCTCCATGGCCTCCTCTGGACTCGCTCCACCAGCTCCATGTCCCCCTGGTGCTATTCCCCCAGAGCTGGAGCAGGACTGCAGGGGGGGGTCTCACAGAGCACAGCAGAGGGGCAGAATCCCTTTATTCCACCTCAGTCAGCTCCTTGCTGCTTAATTTCTCACTTCCTTCAGCAGAGCTGTGCTCGGGGGGACTGGTGGGATGCTGTGTGAGGGGAAAGCACTGGGTCATAGGGCTGCTGCCTCACTGGTCAAACACTCCATTAGTGTGCTCAGGCAGGGGTACAGGACGTGTTGTTCACAGCATATACAACTAGAAATGTTTTATAGAGCACCATTTCCAGTAAGGGGAGGAGGAGAGTTTACTCTTTGCCTCCTTTTTGGCCAGGAGTTGAAAAGGACTCGGGGTGCTTTGTATGCTTTGATTTATGGAGAGCTTTTTGTCTTTGCTGTTTCCTTCCTCGGTGGAGGATTTGCTATGGCCCGGACAAGTGTGACTTTGCTTTGAAGGTGGTAGAGCCGAGTGTGGGCTCTGCAGGGAAGGTAGATGTGGGCTCATGCAGGTGCTAAAAGCTGAGCCTGGGGGGAAAAGCTTTCCAGTTGTGCGTTTCCATTCTTTTCCTTGTGCTTTCTGCAGCTCTTTCTCTGGTTCTCCAAGCTTTAGCTCTGATCTTTTACAGTCCAAGCACTGCAATGTTGCTGAGCCCTTGAGTGTAGGATGTTCTTGTGGTTTGAGGCACAATTTGGGGAGGAATTTGGGGGACAAGCGCTGTAAAGGGAAGGATGGTGATTTAAGTACCAGCCCTTCTCCATTTCCTAAGAGGCAGAGGCTTGAATGTGTTTTGCATTTCCAGATGCTGCCTTTTCCTTAAATCCTTTTAGGTCTCGGGGGCCTTTTAGCTCCTGCTAAGCCATGGTAACTGCCCTGAAGGAAATAGAGGCCTTCTGGGGTGGCAAGGAGTAGATATTGAGCTGGAATTGCTACTGTTTTGCACAGCTTGTGTCTAGTTAGTTAGTTATACACCTAAAGCAGATTAGGAGAGGTTTTCTTGTCTCAGTCTTATTGTGGTCTCCAGTTTGTGTTTGTCTAAATCATTGCATGGAGATTCACAACTGCTGGTCCATTGTTCTTTTCCAGCCTAAGCAAATCCAGCCTTCACTTGCTGAGTTGAGCTTGCAGGTGAACCCTCTGGGGATTCCACTTCAGAAAGTGCACCCAGCTCACAGGAGGCAGGTGAAAGCACACCCCTACACTGTAGTTTGCCTCTTCCTGACTCTTAAGTCTGCCTTTACCATGGTCTGCTCCATCTTAGCAGCCTTTGTTGCTGCTGAGTGCCAGAAATCATCCAGGATACATCTCCCCCAGGCCTTTTTTCTGTCTTTTCTGTCTTAATGAACCACTTCATCTGATTTTGGAGTTCAAGCCTAAGCCATGGCATTAAATCACCTCTTTTTTAGGAGTCATTTCGTTCCTCCAGCAGCAGCTATTCCAAAGAGGACCCTTACAGCATGGGCAAGTTATGCACCTCCAGGACTTTGTAGCCTTTGCAGTCTGTCTCTTTGCATTGGGCATTATCAAAGCATTTGCATGTCTGAGCCCAGGAGGTCACTTGGTCTATTTGTGGCCTCGAGTGAAGTGTAAGGAGATGGTTTGGTGATGGGTTTATTTTGCTTGCTTTCTTATTAAGGCTGGTTCTTCATGAAATAGCAGGTTGGAAATAGTGACTCCTCAGCCATCCAAATGACTCTATTTGTGTTTCTTGCTGTATTTATTTCTACCTGGAAGCAGTAGGGGGGGGAGGGTGTGCTTTTATGTGGCACATGGATCTCAAATGCTTAGTCCTTTAATAGTACTAAAAATCATCTGTGATCTGCTGGCAAAGGTCAGCTGTGGACCAGCGCATAGTTGGAGTTCCTGGGTGAGAAGTGTAAGCTGTTACTCCTGGTCCTGGGTCTGCCTGATGGAAAGTCAATTCCATAGGACAGAGAAGAAGACTCTTGGTGGCAGGTTACTGTTTCCTTTTGAAGGATCTGAGAGCATCGGCTGCTCTCCCATGGATGCTGAGCCAGATGGACCAGTCCTGACAGTTCTTTTCCCAGTGCGTTTGGAATGGGTCCATGCCCTGATAGACTGGGAACAGGAAACCTAGAGCACAGTTACTCCTTCCATTTGCACCCACTTTTGATTTCCTTATCTTTTTCTTGTCCCCTTCCCTGTCTAGTTTCTTCTTTGTATGTTATTGGTGATGTTTTCCCCTCTTCCTAGCAGTGAGCAGCCTGCTGCTTAGCACCTTGTGGTGGACCACGTCGGCCTCTTCTCGGGAGCATCCACGCGGCGCACGGTGGTGCGACATGGCATAAAAGCAACAGAGCCCTTCTCAGCTCTTGCCATGTGCTTCCCAAAGCAGAAGGCAGAGAGCTGCCAGACTGGGTAAAGAATCCATCAGGGGTGTTTTGGTGGCTTTAATGGAGATAAAATGATAGGTTGTTCGTGCAGGGCCTTCCAGCAGTTGTCAGCTCAGTCTACTGAAGCTGACAACCCCAGACGTGTCTGAAGATGCGCTGTCTTCTCCAAGTTCAGTTTCAGCCCACTATTTGCTTGATTTCTTGCTGCTTTAAGAGCATGGCTAAGACAAAGCAGGATGATTTGCTTTCTGCACTCTTGTAGAGCACGGTAAGTGACTTGCTGAGATGAATTGCAAGTCAGTGTTCAGTCTGATGTCCCTTGACGCCTGGTTGCGCTGTTCGCAGCGCTGTCCCCAAGTCTCTAAACTTATGTTGCTTGTCAAATGGTTTCTCAATTAGGAAAAGCAGGTTGTATAAGAAAACATGTTAATGAAAAAGCCTGATAATGAAAGCTCTTGCCCCTGGAGGAGTCTCACTTTAACATTTGAATTTGGTTGGGGAGTTTAACATGATCCAGGGTGTTAAACTCAAGTGTTGGCTGGAGATAAGAACCCTTTAAGCAATTGCATTTTAAACAGGCAACACTGAGGTGACATTTTGTCCTCTAAAACAGGTTGAAACTATGCTTTGGGTCTCTGACACTGGCTGCTGGCACCATCAGCACTCCTCAGGAGGCTGAGCATAAACATATCTCCCCATTTCCAGTGCCGTTACTGGGATGACCGGGAGCTTTGCCCTTGCTCCAGTCAGACCTTGCTTTGCGACGTAACAGCTCTAACTGCTGCATCAAGGCTCATTTTCAGGTTCTTTGGTGCTCTTTGCTTCTGCAACTCCATTTCCTAGGTCTGCATCCTTCAAGACTTGCAGTTAGGCATCTTATGCTGAAGAAGGGAGCGTCTTCTTGCAGCCTTTGTCCCCATGATCACTACCTGCTCTTCCTTTGCCCCTTTAGGTGTTGCTGTTCCACCTCCTCCACTCGTGGTGTCCTAGTTGTGTGGGGAAGGAAGCCCTTGGCCTGGCTGCCTCGCCTCAGAAGAATGCAGACAGTCTGGCAGAGGGCAGGTTAAATAAAGTTTGCCTTGGCAGGGCCCATGCTCTTGGATGTACTATGAGCTGCCGGGGCGGAGTGGTGAGGGAATTGCAAGCACGAACACAGGCTGCCAAGAGGAACGGGGCTCCTGGCCCTGTTTCCCGACCGCTCTCCCATGGGACTCTTGAAGTACTGGCCACATCACAAGCCTTATCCATATGCCTATCCCAACCCCTTGCTGACGTTCCCTCTTTGCTCTGGAGCCTCCTGCTGATGAGGATGGTGCCAGCGATGCTGCACCACGGAGTCCTGGTCTTGTTAAATGGATGGGAACCCTCCTGGTGGGCTCTGTGGCATCAGGGATTCATCTCTTTATTCTATGGGGAAGGATTTTAGGCAGTACAAGTGTTGACTGATGGCTGTAGCTTTAGCTTTGACGTAGGGAAGTGATTTCATGTCTGGGCAAGGGGGTCTGCGCTACTGATTTAGAATCACACTGGTTTGGGTTGGAAGAGACCTTAAAGCTCATCCATTTCCAACCACCTGCCATGGGCAAGGACACCTTCCATTAGAGCAGCTTGGTCCAAGCCTCGTCCAGCCTGGCTTTGAGCACTGCCAGGGATGGGGCAGCCACAGCTTCTCTGGGCACCCTGTGCCAGCGCCTCAGCACCCTCACAGGGAAGAGCTTCTTAGATGTGACGTGAACTTGCCCTGTTTAAGCTTAAAACGAGGGTTTAGAATCAATCCCTCGCCAGCACTTGGGGTTGGTGGTGTGGACACATCTCCCCTCTGCAGGCTGCAAATGCCTCCAAGCCCTTATCCTGCAGCCTCAGGATGTACAAGTTGTTCCTGTTTAAAGGGCACGGTCTTGACTCAGCACTTTTGTAGGCAGTTCCGAGCTTTCCTCTTGATAGATGTGCAGCACGAGGATTGGGATGGGAGCAGGGATGAATCCATTGCCTGCCACTGGTTGATGGAGCAGGGCTGGATGTGAGAAGCAGGATAACAGCAGAGGGGGACCGGTGAGAGCATCAGTGGTTGTCAGAACATCCTTCCAGGCAGCTGTAGGGCTTGTTTCAGAGTTAAAACACCACTTCCTCCAGCTCTCTGAATGGATGTAACTTAGGAGGTTAAGGCCAGTCATATCCTTTAGCCATGTTCCCCTTAGGGACCAGCTATTTGGTTGCCTGCAGACAGGAGGGTGATGGAGCTCCCCATGGCCTTTGCTTTTCCCCTGTGACTTTACAGATGTGTTTGTCTGTAAAATAAGGACCACGTGTCTAATTCTGGTGCATGGGGAGACTCAATACTTGTGACATTGGTGTATAGGCTTGCAAGCTGCATGTGAACTTCCCCAACAAGCTGCCTTACTCCTCTAGGGCCTCTGATGGGGCAAAAAGCTCCCAAGTTGATACCAAGCCCGACTTCTCCTGACCTTTCCTTCTCTTTCCCTCTGCCCACAGGTGGCTGGAAGTGCAGGTAGTGAACCTGACCTGCACCCAGCGCTGGGTCCAGTACCTCCAGTTGCTACAGGAATCCATCTGGCCTGGAGGACTGTTACCAGCAGTGCCCAAACCAGCCAGGACAGAGGAACAGAAGAAAGCAGCAGCAGAGCAGGCCCTGCAGAGCCTTATGGGCATCTTGCCTAGTAAGCGTGTCCCAGGGATGTCATCTACCCTTGAGAGAGGAGCTGTGCGCCAGGCTGGGGAGCCCTCCAGTGCATTGGAAGGGTGGTTAAACACTGGGAAATGCTCATGGCCTTGGAGTTGCAATGGTTTCCTGCAGGCAAAAGCCAGTTTCCCAGTTGCATGTAGGGAGCAGCAGTGTAGAGACCCAACATGTGTCCTGGTGGTTCCCAGCTGCGTGCTGGTGGGGCAGTTCCCACTGAGGGTGGGCTCAGGAAAGCCAGTGCCTCATTGTGCTCCCATCTGCTCCCAAAGGCTTCCATTGCTGAGAGGAATCATAAGGAAAAGCCCTTGGCTTCAGTCTAATGAGTGGCTTTTCCAATTGGGTTGCAGTCGTGCTGCAGTGCATTTCCCTCTCTTGAAGCTTGACACAGGGACCTTTGGCATTAAAGCAGTTTAAAGCAGCTGCTGCCTAATCCACATGTGAGTGTGCTCTGAACTTTGAGCTCTTTCCTGCAGCATAAGAGGCCTTTACTATTCCTTGGGGATGAAAAAGCACCACCAGTAGATGCCCTTCCAGCCTGGAATGCTTTCCTGACCATTCAGTGCTGTCCCTGGCTGGTTTTTGTCATGGTAATGCTGAATGGGAGATGCCTCAGGCTTGAAGCACCATCATAAGCTTTGATGTAGTATCCACCAGCTTAAGACTGACCCAGTTTTACTACTGTGGAAATGTGCCATTCCTAAAACTTTTTCTGTCATTGACAGATGTGATCCAGGAAATTCTTGGAACCAGTAAATGTCGGATGAGCTGGAAGGTGGTCCTGGAGTCCCTGAGCCAGCCTGTCATCAATAGGTACGTGGATTATGGTCTCTTTACCCTGATAGTCTTTGTGATAGGTGTTGTAAACTCCACTGAGGGCTTCACCATGACATGAATGCTGCTTGGCACAGAACACGTCTGGCTCATGAGGATGGATTTGGACTGTCAGAGGGCATCTGGATGGCTTAGTATGAGGATGCGTGTTTAGGACCTTGGTCTGGCTGGAGAACGCAGAGCAGCGTTGTTTGTGAGTTTGTGGATGTCAGGGGAAGGTCGGGGTTAGAGAACTCCTGGTTTAGTTCGGTTTCAGCTGAGCTTAGGGAGCTGCATTTGTGTTTGCTGTATACCCAACGCTGTGGAAAGCAGTGTGATGAAATCTGTGCCACCTCACTCCAGGGGGTGCATTTGTGTTCAAACACCCACTGCTTTGTGGGGTGGACAAAACCTGCCCCATCCCTTCAAACCCTGCTTCTAGGGTACCAGATCTTTGGCCCTCAGGATGCTTCTTCCTTGCGTGAGCTTTGGCTTCTGCATGTGTGGAGCTGCTCTGCCAGCTCTGCTCTGCCCTCACCAGCTCAGCTTTGTCTTCTCTCCCTTTCAGGCACCTGGTTTTCTGCCTCTTGGACATTCTGCTGGAGTTCTTGGTTCTGAAGGGCTCCAGCGAGGAGCCTGGGACCTCATCTGTGTCACCATCAGCCTCCAGTGGCCTGAACAAAGCACATTGAGCACGGCTGCTGTAGCCAGCAGTGGAGGAGAGGAGCAACCACGGGCATGGGATGGTTTCATTTTCAGTGTTCACTGAACATGTCTAGGAGCTGCTTGGAAAGAAGTGGCCCAGACGGTGCTAAATGAGGCTGCTTCCAGGCTTCTTGTGGCTGGGTAAGGGATTCAGCCCAGTGTCAGGGGCTGTGTGGCATCTGTCCCATTGTTGGAGAGCCTGCAGTGAAGATGCCTGTCCTCTGCTGAGCTGGACACTGAGAAGGGATACTCAGGCTGCCCTCTAAGCCTGTTGTCTCACTCCATGTTTCTAACATCTACAGGCAGATGGCATGGAGGGTTTGTTTCTGGCATGCCATCAAGACTTGATGTAATGGGATCTGGTTGATAGATGTTTCTCCAGGAGGACCAAATGCTGTCCCTGCTCTCTAAGCAGCCTGCCCTGTGCCTCTGCTACATCATTTCTTCTACAAGAAGGAAGTGTGTGGAGGTTGGGAATGTGGTGACAGCCCTGAAGTGAATGCCAGGGACCCATCCCCAATGCCCAGGGAACTGGGAGCTGGGAAGCAGGGCAGAAATCCAAGCTGCTCTTCTGCTTTAGGCACAAAGATAAGCTCCTTCCTACTGCCACTGCTCCTTCATGGTTGTGCTCTGGCATCTCTTGCTGCCTCAGTTGTAGGGTACAAGTAGGATAGCCTGTGGTCCTGATAGAGAGAGCTGTCCCCAGGCTCAGGAGGAGTGTTAGCATAGCCGCACTGCAGGATCACCTTGTGTTTTGCCTGCTGGGTCACGTTTGAGCCCCAGAAGCTGTCATTTGGAATGCACAGGAGAAAAGGAGCTGCCCCACGTGTGATGCTTTGCGGGTCAAGCAGCTCCCGCACACCAGTGCTTGTCACGCCAAGCTCTGGAGGAGGAGAAAGCACCTCTGAGCCCAGGAGGAATACCAGAGGCGTGGCACAGAGCACAGTGATGGGCTTGAAGGCACCACCTTAGCTCTGTTGTCCATTGCTGTGTCACCATGCTTTGCTGCAGCCGCAGCGTGCAGAGGGAGCTGCTCAGGTCATGATGTCCCGTGCCCCCCAGCACAGAATGAATGGCATGTCAGCTTGCTAGCTGCTTTCCCAGCTCATCCAAGGCCTGAGTGGCTCTGCAAGCTTATGCTGCCTGGTTGGTAGGTCTGGGAACAGGGCACATGGACACAATATGCACCCACAGAGCAGCCTGGGGGCTTGTTCCTGGGAGAAAGATGACCTGAGCAGTGCTGGAGCTTCCCAATGGATAGGACACTGCTCTTGGTGTTCTCTACACATCAGAAGAGACTCTTCAAGAGGGAAGCATGCAGGATCCCACCTAGTTTCCATGTTCTAATGCCAAACAGTGTGTTCCATCTGCTGTTCCTCAGACCTGGCTACTCAGTGACATTTTTGGAGAACAACATGGAACTCCGAAGTGCTTACTACTGGAATTACTACAATACTTACTACGTTCTCCTTCCCAGAGACAGCTGCTTAATAATGGACCCATGTGCTGCTTCATGCTTCTGGTGTGTGAAAGTACAAGGACAGATGAGCTTGCTGCCAGCATGTATGTTTTTAGGGAGCTCTAAGGCCATCCCAAGGCAAGGCAGGATCCGAGGTAATGAAGCAAAGCGGTTTGGCATCATTCAACAGTGACACTTGTGAGATAACTTGCTACTTGCTTGGAAAAGGAGGGAGTCTGCGTTAAGTAGCTTAAGAGTAGATTAGGCAAATCATTGGAGATGATCCCAAATGGCCAAGCAGCAGGTTGGGAAGGAGGACTCCCATATATCTTTAAGCACAATATGTGTCTTTCACTGCGAGGCTCATTTCGCTTCTTGTTCTTACTACTTCCACTCACTCCATCAGCTCTTGAGGAGTGGGAAAAGGAGCCCCTTTGTGGCCCTTCTGAGCTTGATGGCTTCCCAGATGCTTGCCTATTGTTTTCTTACGGATTTAATGCGTTTGGAGCTCCAAGATTGCAGTCATGGATTTAGGGGTATCATCAGGAGGCTGAAAACCATCATTCAGAGATGGAGCTCGCACCGTTGCAGTGGATGTGGCTTTGGAAGGATGAGCTTACACTTCTCTTCCACTCAGCATCCCTGCTGTGCAGCCTCATCTCTGAGATAATGCACATAACCCAATGTTCAACCCTCCTGATGGACATAACGGGTGGTTTCTGCTGTCAGGCTCTGAGGAGTGCAGCTCCAGAGCCAATGCTTCACTGGGCTGCTGTGACAGTGAGCAAGGTTTGAACCCAAGGAAGGGCTGCAGGCTGCTGGTACATTAGCTATAGAGCAGTAAACACTTCAGCTGGGTGCTCATCTGTGTGTACAACACTCATTGCAGTGTATATTCGGGACCCCTCTGTAAGTTACATAGGAGTTGTGTTGAGCCAGAGCTTGGTGTTTTAGGGGTAAAGAGCCACCATGCACTTGACTCCCTGTTGTATTTCCTGTGTTCAAACCCTTGTAGCAGGTATTGGTGGTGCAACGCTTCCAAGTCTGTAGAAGAGCACTGTCTTGAAAGCCTATTTTGTTATGAAATGGGGAGCAAAGTGGTGCTCCCAAGTACTTGTAACTTATGTCTCTGTGTATAATAATACTCCCTTTCAAACTTGTTTCTGTGTTGGCTTTTAAAATGGGCCTTTGCTACTAAACTGCTCGCTGCTAAACCCTTGGGAAGTGTAAGGAGGGGGAGAGTGGGAAGGTGGGTGGCAGGGGGGCTGGGATGATGCTTTGCCTTCCTGGCACCCAGTGGCATATACATAGAATAGAATCATAGAAGAGTTATGGCAAAGACCTAATTCCTTAGAAGCTTGGTGAGGAATGGGAACAGTTTTTTCCCTCTCTGGTAGCATCAGCATTGCTTTTTCCTCCCTGACAACCAAACTTGTGGATTTAGGCCCTCCAGTGAGTGTGAAAGCAGAGACCTTTGGCCTTTCTCCTGCAGGGAAGTGGAAGCCACCCGGGGTGATGCAGCTCCATCTGCACATCCCTTGGGCCGTGCTGCTTAGGAAGCTCACCTTGATACTGGGCCTGGAGGAGGAAAACCGGGAAGCTAAAAGGAAATGAAGAATGCCTGAAAATGAGCCATTCCACGTGGGAAGTGAAATATTACATCTGAGGAAAAGAAATAGAGGGGAGGAAGCAAAACCTGATACAATGAGTGCGTGGGGCATGTATTATTGTGGATTAATTCTGCCATGGAAAGATCCCATCCACCCTATGAAATCCATTACCTCCAAGCCAGGGAGCATTTGTACAGCACATGATGTGGGGAGCATGCTGGAAGCCAAGTTCCCCTTTATAATATCCACCCCAGGGGAGATTGGGCCATTTCCAGTGTCAACAGCCAGAGGATGAAGCATTTATCTCTGCAGAGCAGTGGCTAATGAATGCCAGATCCATTTAGGAGCTATGCTCAAGAGAAAGAACCTGCTCCTGCCTGTATGTGGGACTGAGTGGGGCTTTATTGCTCAGTGATGGGGAGTGGGATGCTCTGTTCTCTGCCCTGCAAGGTGCAGGCATTGCCTTGAGATACAGGGAGGGCTTCCCAAAGGAAGCTGAGGGTGAGCTCTGTCTTTGTGGCCATGGGGATAGCTGTTAGGGGTGTAAACCTATCAGGGGAGCTTTCCTTCCAGCCCAAAGGTGGAAGAATGGAATCAGGATGCTGCTATTTGCCATCTTTCTGGATTTAAATGGAAAAGCCAGGTTTTGGCCCTTCTGGTTTCTTGCAGTCATACTGTTCTCCTGGCCACAGGCCAGTTCAGGTAATTATATTCTTCCTACCTTAATGCCACTCCAGCCCCCTGTCTCCACTGGATATTCTATACCCTAATTCCTGTCTGGAACTTGCTTATTATGTTACAAAGTCTTTATTTTTTCCCTCCTCTGAGTACAAGTTGTGCACAGAGCAGGAGCCAGCCCCAGCACTGCTGAGCTGCTAAAATACTTGAGAGAACCTGCATTAGGCATTTCGCTGTGCCTGGGGTTCAGGAGCATCTCTCCTGAGCTGGGAAGGTGGATAATATACGAGCTTGGAGAATCATGGAATGGTTTGGATTGGAAGGATCTTAAAGCTCATCCAGCTCCAGCCCCTGCCATGATCAGGGACACCTTCCATAGAGCAGCTTGCTCCAAGCCCCTGTGTCCAACCTGGCCTTGAACACTGCCAGGGATGGGGCAGCCACAGCTTCTCTGGGCACCCTGTGCCAGCGCCTCAGCACCCTCACAGGGAAGAGCTTCTGCCTAAGACCTCATCTCAGTCTCCCCTCTGGCAGGTTAAAGCCATTCCCCTTGTCCTGTCCCTCCATCCCTCATCCAAAGCCCCTCTCCAGGTTTCCTGCAGCCCCTTTAGGCACTGGAGCTGCTCTAAGGTCTCCCCTTCAGGAGCCTTCTCTTCTCCAGGCTGCCCCAGCCCAGCTCTCTCAGCCTGGCTCCAGAGCAGAGCTGCTCCAGCCCTTCCTTGCAGCATCACCATGGCCTCCTCTGGATGTCAGAGCTCAATGCAGGACTCGAGAGCAAGTGTTGCACTCCCATTGAACGCAGTGGACTGCTAGAGACCCACTTCTCCGTGTGCTTTAGGCTGATGCGTGTGTTAATAGGAGGACACTCAGGACTCCCGGATGCTTGTCTTACCTGTGTTGCCATTGCTTCATACTCAGTTATTTCCATACCTCCAAATGGGGGAAGAGTCCTCCTGTCTGAGGACACTGTAGCCATGCCCAGAGCTCTCTGCTGATGTAGCAACTCAATCCTGCCTTGATTTGAGGTTAGCATCCAGCTTCAAGAAACCCCATTTCCTGTAATGCATAAGTGATGCTGAAACTTGAATACCTGATTTCCCTTTTGGAGTGCAGCTTGTCTGCATTGGTGGCTCATTGGCCTTTATCTCCCACCTTTATCTCCCTTTGGACAAGTATTTCAAGTCTCCTTCTTTCCTTTTCAGCTGAAGCCCCTTCATGTCTCAGCCTCACTGAGCACTTGAAAAGGTTGCTCAAGCGGTACTTGAGGAGAGCATCCTGTAATTCCATGTATTTCCTTCCTGTTCCCAGGGCCCTTCACTCTTCCATGGCCCTTGAGGACAAGGAGGGTTTGAGGGATGTGCTGGAGGGGCAGTGAGGATCAAAGACCATAAACCACTGCTTAAGCCGTAGAGTTACATTGGCTGAGCCTCATTAACCCTCTGCTTCCCCCTCTTCCTCCTTTGCCCTTCCAAATGAACCAAGGCAAACATAAGTTGCCTTGATGGCTGAAGGCTCAAGTGTGTGTGTGCTCAGTGTGGCAAAGCGAAAGCAAAGCCCCTTTTCCATGCAGGCCTCTTCACATTTATTCCCCCTGGAAGACAGAGCTCTTGAAATCCCGATGCTCTTTAGAGTTGAGCTCTTTAACTTTGTCCCTTCCTCCCTTTGCAGGCTTCATTGTCCCCTTCCGCTCGGCTCCTTTCTCTTTTGTCCTGGGAGAAGGAGGCTTTTAATCCCCTTGTACTGCAGATTAAAGCCATTAGAGCCTCCCCAAGCTGACAGGTTCTCAGAGGGACTCACAGCCAGGTCTTTATGAGTGTTCTCTCTCTGTCTGCTGCTGCCTTTCTTCTCAGCGCACTAAACCTCCCTCCCTGACCTTTCCCTTCGGAGGCAAGGGCTGTAATGTGCAATCCCATGTAGGCAGTGACTGGGCGCAGCAGGGCTTGGGCTGCAGGAAATGAAGAGCATGGAAATGAGCAAGTAAACAAGGAGAGGAAGAAAAGATGATGGGAAGGAAGAGAGAGAAGCAAAGCGAGAGCCGTGTTTGGAAGCTAAATGCCAGGCTTGGGGCTGCGTATTGGGAATGCTCCTGTCTTTATGAGGGGCCAAACAATAAACCTGGGGCTCATTTTTAGTACCTGAAACCCCAAATCCAGTCCCACTCTGCATTTGGCCCAAGAATAATGTATCCATGCACCTACGCGTGCCCTGGTAGAGGTTGAGTTTGTGAGCTTTTGGGTTCAGGGATGACTTTAAGTACTATGGGGCCCTGACAGCCCATTTGTTACTATAGGTCCTCAAATGATTGTACATCACCCCCTGAGGCTGCAGAATGGATCAACATACTGCTCCTGGTCTTGTACACATCAGAAAAGCACAAAGGATGAGGGTAGCTGGCTAAAAGTAAGTGTGCTGATGGCAGAAACATCTTTCCTACGGGGTCTCCTGGCTCTTGTCATCAGTCCTGCCTCTGCAGAGTGTTCTGCACATGTCTCACAGTTGTTGGCAAAGCACCAAAGAAGGTGGAAAACTGGCCCTAAGGTGCATTCCCTAGGGAAATGGTATAGGATTGCCTCAGACAGGTCCCTTTTCAGGTTGGTGTACAACATACGAGGATGTATTAGGGCGCAGGAGAGGTGTGTGATGCCAACATGCTTTTTGAGCAGGGAGGAGGCAGTTTGGGTTCCTCTTCTCCAGGACCTCCTGCATGATTTTGGCCATCACATCCGGTTAATACCCTGCTCCAGAGCTGTGCAAGCATCCTACTGCTGCAAAGCTTTGGATACTGTGCTAACCCCTTCAGCTTGAGCTGAAGAAAATCATGCAGTATCCATGGCAAGTGAGTCGTGCTTCAGTCTTCACTCGCATCCATTTATCTGTGGGTTATGTTTGTACCTCCCTTGCGAAAGGACAGACAGGGAATGTGCTTGTCTTTACAAGCACCTTGAGCGCACAGCCTGGCTTGAAGGGTTCATTCAGCATCTCCAAATTCAGCTAAAATAGGTGCTGACCACATCGAAGAAGAGTTCCCGTCCTTAGTGGCCGGATTAGGGAGGCAATGGTGAGCCAGTTTACGGCACTTGTCCTCCCATCTGAGGGCAGCAGTGAAATGCTTTCAAAGCAAGCAATAAAAGTGCAACTGTCCCCTTCTGGGAACTCATTTTGGGCCAGAAGTTCCCCTGCCAGCCCAGCTTGCTGGGAATGAAATGGAACCAGGAGCTGCCCCCTGGAGGGGCCGTACGTGTGAAACGTTGCCATGTCGAATCCATCTGAAGCCTCCACCATGGAAGCCCCAGCTCTGTAATTAGTGGTTTGCAAGCAAGCAGCCTTTTCTTTCTCTTTGTGTGGGCCTGCTCGCCCCCCGTGTGGGCCTGATAAGAGGATATTTGTAATGAAACTCACTGGGCAGAAGCAGGGAACAAAAGGCGGGCACAGTGCGCTCACCGGTGGGGATATTAGAGGCACTGGGCTCCCAGTTGTGCCCAGTCTCTCTCTTGCTGGGACAGCACGGTGGGCTGGGGAGCCTCTTATTAACCTTAATCTGCAGAAAGGGGCTGGAGCCCCAGCGGGGCTTGGTTTCATAGCTACAGCAGCTCGCTCCCAAGCGTGCAGCCTTATGAAGGACCAGTCTCCCCAGCAACTCTTAATGCGGTTTTGCACCGTGCTGTCTAATCTGAGGTAGAAATGTTGCCGCTGTCAGCCCCCAGGCTGGCAGCTCCCAGCCATGGCCGTGCTGGTAAGCACATATCCAGCTTCAACCTTCTGGTTGCTGGGGTGAAAGGGCCTCTTCATCTCCGCAGGGAGAGGCAGATGAATCCCAGGCTCAAACAAGGAACCTGCTTTCCCTCACCAGACGCTCCCCCTCTGCTTCAAGGTCTCTTTATTATGGCCTTTAATTCTCAGCTGAGTGGGAAGGCGCAATAAGGCTGGAGAAATGGTGGGGAGCAATAAGCCCCTCACAGTGGGGAAAGGCCCCAGCCACCAGCGTGTGAAAAGGGAAGGCAGTGCAAGGATTAAAACTGTCAGCTTCATGGGATGTACTATTTATTAGCTTCCCTTGACTGCGGTGACGTGCATGATGCCATAAGAGCAGCTCGGAGCCATGTCCCTCAGAGAAGCCATCATAGAATGGTTCAGAAGGGACCTCATCCAGCTCCAACCCCTTGCCACAGGCAGGGACACCTTCCACTAGAGCAGGTTGCTCCAAGCCCCTGTGTCCAACCTGGCCTTGAACACTGGGGCAGCCACAGCTCCTCTGGGCACCCTGTGCCAGTGCTTTTATAGTGCAGAATTGTAGTGATTCTGAGTGCCTTCAGAGCTATCATGATACAGGATGATGAGAAAGAGTAGTTGAAACTGAACTTCTATTACTGAAGATCAGGTTGTCAGGTTGGGTGTTCATCCTTTTGTGTCCGGTTGATGCAGGATGCTCTGCTCCTGCTGCTGCTGACCAAGCCGACAGCTCGTGCCCTCCATCTGATGGCTGGTAGCTCTTAGGACTTGTTTGTTGCACATAAACCTGCTGCTGGGTGGTCTCTCTACATCATATACTGTAGTTTGCTCATCTCTGAGGCCTTCTGGAGCCTTAGCACTCAGCGATCTCTTCTTCACATGCTCTGATGCTGTCAATCGTGGCCACCGGAGGAACTTGTGCAATGGGAAGGTGTTCTTGTGCTGGTAAGGATCTTGTCAACGTTATTGTGGGATAGGGCCAATATAAATCCTTGGGTTCTCCCCTTGTCTGCAGCATGCACGTGCTGCAAGTGCCAGTGTGCTTGATTCCTCACCCACCTTGCCTCCTGTGCCTCTGTGGATGTGGCCTTGGGAGAGGAAGTTGCTCCCCTAGGGAAATGGTTGCTATCACAATTGAGAGGATGGAGTTTGCTCCTTCTGTGACAAAGCAGTGGAGATGAGGTGATGACTGACTGGTAAAGAGCCTTCACAATGCTCTACATCACTATCTGAAGAGGCAGTGTGCTGTTACTGAATAGCTCTGGGCTCCCTACGCTCCATCAAGCTCTATTAAGCTCTTGCTTTTGTTTGTGCAGGTGAATTGTAGTAAACTGGTTTATGGACTCCTTTTCAACACCCTGCAGCACAAACGCATCCTGGCATGGCTCAAGAGCTTTCTTTATCTCAGATACATTCATATTTATCCCAGATTTATGTGCATCTGTACAACAGCATCTCCAAAGCAGCCCCTATGGACCACCTGAAAGCATCCCCTGTCCTTTGAGGCAATGTTCCTGCCACCACCTGCATGGAAAAGCAGGATGCAGGACCTGTCCATCTCTTTGCTCTCGTGTCCTGAGGAATAAATAGGGGTATAAATAGGCACGACGGGCTGTGATGCTTTTGAAGGGCTGTTCTTGACCCAATACACTCCACCACCAAAAATAACCAGTTCCAGCCCCTTCAGCAAGGTTCACCTGAAGCCCTAAAGCTGCGTTCAAAGAGCTCGTGTTCAAGTACATCGCACCCCAAGGGCTTGGAAACCAACACCGGTGATGGCTCTTCTTGGTCACATTCCTTTCCATGCCAGGCTGCCCATTTCCAAGCCAAGAATGGCACTAACCTCTCCTATTTCTCCTGGGATGCAGATTGAAGAGTCATCTCATCCGTAGTGAACAACAAGTGTTTGCGGGAGGCAGGGGATGCAGAAGGGCTGAGGATGGGTGCGCAGTGGTTAGGAACAAAGAAATGGGATTGCACGGAGAGAAGGAGGGGAATAGGATTGAAAACTGCACTTTCATGTGGCCTGAGAGGAAAATGATGTGGATGAGGCAAGGAATGGACCTCGGGTATCCTGAAACATCTGGAGAGCAGATTAACATGAGCAACTGGCATTACTTGTGTTGCAAAGATGGAGCTAAAGCTCCATCTAAAGCTACTAATGCCCTTTGAAAAGCTCTTGGTCCTGTAGCTCATATTGTCCTTAAGCAAAGGTTCATGCTTTCAGCCTGGCAGCAGCTCTGTTTAGCCTGGAGTGCTGCCCCAGCACTGGCAGATAAGGCGGCCCTGAGGAGCTGTGCAGTCTGGGAGCCCTCCACATCATTCCGGACCCAATTTCCCCACGATGTGGAAGTCAGAAGTGGTTGGAGGAGGGGGAGAAATCACTTGGGAAAGAATAGGGACTGCTTCATGTAAGCAAATGCCCCCCAGCTCTGTGCTGAATGTGGGGCCAGCTTTGAAACTGCAGCTGGTGAAAGCCTTGGAGCCACCATCAGCATGTTTGCAGTGAGCATCCTCCTGGAATAACCCTCAACTGCCCAAGAAGGTGGTATTTAACTTCTCCTCTCTCTAAGTTTTGCAACAGGTCACGAATGGAAACGCTTCCTTTTGGCTTTGAACAGCTCTTGAAGGACCCTTGAGATGGCTTTTTGAAAGTGGATTTAGTGAATCATAGAATTCAGCCTGGTTTGGGTTGGAAAGGACCCTTCAGATCATCCAGTTCCAACCCCCCTGTCAGTCCTGGTAGATCCTGAAATACTGCTTCGTGCTCTGCAGCAGCAGGTCTGAGCTGTCAAATCCAGACTTGTCCATCCACAGCATTGATCTCTGCACGATGAGGATGCAGTGGATGGAGTTGGGGATGGATATGGCATGAACGTGCCATGTCCTGCTGCTCCAAAACGCTTCGCTTTGAGGAGCTGGCGAGCTGCAAGGTCAGGTTTGCCTTCACTTCCTAACCCTGCGCATGCAGGGGTGTGCAGAGCAATCTCATCCTGGTCGGTGCGAGCTGCAGAAGCCAGGAGAGGGAGCTTTAGGATTGTCCCTTCGCCTTTTCCCCACGCCAAGCTAAGGCACAAGGTGGTGCTGTTGTCTCAGCCATCGCTGTTGATGGGACGAGGGAAGCTCGGGTGGCGAGCCATGCACCAGGCCCCCCCACCAACCCATAAGCTAAGTGTGGGACAGGTCCCGGCTCCCACGTGGGAGCTTCCCCCACATTTAAGCCCTTTTCCAGCTCTGTTTCGGGTTTATACAGCAAGGTTCGGGAGGAAATGAGTGGTGCAACGCTGGAAGGCCCAGAGGAGCTGTGGCCGCCCCATCCCTGGCAGTGTTCAAGGCCAGGCTGGATGGGGCTTGGAGCAACGTGCTCTAGTGGAAGGTGTCCCTTCCCTTGCCGTGGTGATGGGGATGTTGGATGTGGAGCAGAAGGTTCCAGCCTGGGTTTGAAGAGCCTTTTCCCATACAGTAGGTACGTTCCCACCAAGGGCTATGGTTTCAGGGTATCAGCATTTTCCGATGAGAAACCATCTCCTTGGAACATTCCCAAGCAGCAAAGAGAAATACCAGTGGAGCCTTGTGTCTGGAGGCCCTGGACAGAGAGAGAAAACACAGCCAACACCACTCGTGGCAGGAGGAGAAGCTGTGAAGTCCCACAGTTGAGCAGCTCTGCTGCTCCTCTTCCCACTTTCCTCTTAGTATTTCCCTTCCATTGGGATGCTGCTGCTTTATGTGCAGGCAGAGGGTGCAGCATGCAAGTGTTACAGACCCGTGGGGCTCTTTCTGCTGCACTGTGGGACATTGCGGATGCTCTCTTCGGGGTTCTCTTATTGAGCATCCTGGTCTAGTGGAAGGTGTCCCTGCCCATGGGACCACCACTAGATGATCTTTAAGGTCCCTTCCAGCTTAAACCATTCCGCGATTCTATTCCTTCTCTTCTTAAGTATCTTTATTGACTGCAAAGGAGGCATCAATCTCAGATGTCCTCACATGGACATGAGTACCTGCTCCATTGGAGGTTTCCTCTGCTCCCCAAGTGACCTGTGCTGCTTGCAGGAGGATTTCAGCCCTGCCCATGCAGTGCTGTGGACCTCCCACACCATGTATCCTCAGAGGGATGGAAGTGATAGAAGAAGAGAATTGAAACCACAATCACGTTCTTTACTCCCCTCTCTCTGCCCAGGATCTCCTCTTCCTGCACCAAGGAATGTTCTGCCATCAGCCATCAACTGCAGGTAGCTGCATAAGGATGGAGGAGAACAGACAAGTCTTCTCCAGGGCTTTGTCCAGCCTGGTTTCCAGTGACTTCAGCCCCCATGGGCTAATGTACCCCAGCCTGCTGGATCTGAGCTGGGAAGCATGGCAGGTACTTCATCTGGGCTCCAAGTCTTCCTTCCCTCTACATTCCTGGTGGCTGTGTCTCCAGCAGAGGTTAACACATCCCTTTGTGAGCCTGCACGTCTTACATGTTATGTCTGGAAGTTTGCTCTGGTTTCTTGCCTTGGGGGCCCTACAGAGGCTTTTATGGGAACCCAAGTCCCCTTTTGACACCACTTCCTTGTGCTGTAGTTGCAGGTTGAGTTGCAGACGGGAACACTTTGGGGCTGGATATCTTTCATTGTCAAAGGGGATTAGAGCAGTGATTATTTACATGCACCTCTGTTACACAGCGTCTGTTTCTCTTCTGGTTTTCGCCTTTTCCCATGTAATTCTACATCATCTAGAAACTAAAGCAGGGGAGAGGGAGACAATGAAGCTCCTGCAAAGTGAAATGGGTACATGGGGATCTTTGATGCTTGGGGGAGCATCTTCTTCCACCCATACATAGACCCTGTGGCCAGGTTCATCCCAGGGCATCCCCTTTTTTCCCTGCCCTGGAGCTGGATACAGCAGGAGGCTGAATGCTTGGCATGATTTGGCCTCTGGTTTGATCTAGGGCGGCTCCTCTGGAGCTTTGGCTCTTCCCCAAGAAATGGGGATATTTTCCTTTAGAACCCAACTTGCATGGCTTGATAGAAGTCCCATTTAGTCCTTTATTTGGCTTGGGAGGCTGCAGTGGAACAGATTTCTTTACATGTCCTTGAGTGTTATTTGATGAAGGTTATGACTGCTCATAAACACTCTGAGGCTATTCTCCTTCCCCACCGCTGGTGCCTGCATGGGACTACCCCTTTGTGTACTGCTGCAAGGGACCAGAGAGCTGATTCTGCTCCCCTTTACTCCATCTTTCTAATGGAAGAGAAGCTAGACATGGGAGGGATGCCAGGAGGGATTCTGGCACAAGACCCAGTGTGCTTCCTTTTCCTTTCCCATTCCCAATCACAAGTTCTCCTAGAAAACAGAAGACCAGCCATTGCCCAGGAGGAGGAAAACTCCTATTGCTATGTGAGAAAATCTGTTTAATGTTTCAGGAAGCAAAAGAGGAGAAGCAATAGAGGCACCTCATCTACCCAGCATCACCCCAAGTGCAGCAGGAGATCTTGGCCAGTGCTTGGAGAAGGCTGGGAAGTGATTCATAGCCTTACTGTGGAGTAAGGAAAGATGCTCAGGCTCATCTAGGGCAACATAGACCGTGTGGAGAGAAAGAAGCAGAGGCTCAAGACCCTGCCTGCAGCCTGGGGTGTAATCAGCGATGCTTGCAAAGGGGTTTAAAATGATGGATGTGCCATTGGAATGAAATGAAACAGTGCTTGGATGTACCCAGAAGGCAAACTCCATGTAAATGAAACTTCAGTCCTCACTGAGAACACACACTGATGGCCAGCTAGGTATCCATAGGAGCACAGAGGTTGGAACCAGATGATCTTTAAGGTCCTTTCCAACCCAAGCCATTCAGTGAGTCAATGATTCCGTTTGCACCAAGCCCTCGTGCTCCCCTTTTCCCTGAAGGTTTGGGGCCTTGATGCCCTTTTCCTGGCCATGAAGCACAGTCTCTCCACAACAGTCATAACAAGCCTTGTGCTGTGCAGTGCTCTAATGAAAAGCTGTGTGGGCCGGTTCCTAACCCCAACCATCAGTTAAGCTGTCAGAGGGAGCTCTCACCCTCCCTTGTTTCATTCTTAGCCTTAGGGCCTTGATGAGCTGCAGGCAGGCATGAAAGGGCAACCTGAGCAGAGCATGGGGCACTCCACTCCCTTAAGCTCAAGGGGTTTTGGTCCTAGACCTGGTTTCTCAGGTCTGGGGTTTACCCGTTGCAAGGAGGGAGCAGAAAAGGGCTCCACAGGGCATGGGTCGCTTTGGGCACAATCAGCTCTTTCCACACATCCATGTTTTTAGGGTCTTCATGGTTTTAAAGACAAGAAGCCATCACCTTGACCTTAGGCTCCCTCCATAAAAGCTGAAGCCCTTGCAGCTCTCTGTGTTTAGGTAGGGATGAGTCCAACTCACGGTGTCTTTCAGGCACGTGTGGATTTTCAAAGGATGCTGTTGGGGGACTCATTCTCTACTCTATGGTCCCTTTAAATTTCACACTAGAAACCGGAGCTGCAGCTGGTGGGGTTTTCATGACAAGAGCACCAGTTTATTTGAACGAGGGTCTTTACGGGGAGCGGTGTTTGTTTGCTCAGACCACACATTATTAACTAAGCCCTCGACTTTGTTTTTCTAGTCGCGTTGAGTGCAACTTCCCACTTCTCACCCCTTCCCTCTGTCAAAACGGCTTTGGCTCTGCGCTCGTGGGACAGCAGCATCCCAAACTGCTGCTGCCTGGGATGCATTTCCAGGCAGGAGTCCTGCCCCGGCTCCGCTTTCTGACTGGGGAAGTCAGACTGGGAATGTCCTGGTGCTCTTTGGAAATGATCAGCTGTGCTCATTGTATATTCTGATCTCTGCTGGTATGAAAGGGTAATAATTCATAGAATCCCACTGGTTTGGGTTGGAAGAGACCTTAAAGCTCACCCAGTTCCAACCCCTGCCACAGGCAGGGACACCTTCCACTGGAGCACCTTGCTCCAAGCCCCTGTGTCCAACCTGGCCTTGAACACTGCCAGGGATGGGGCAGCCACAGCTTCTCTGGGCACCCTGTGCCAGCGCCTCAGCACCCTCACAGGGAACAGCTTCTGCCTAAGAGCTCATCTCAGTCTCCCCTCTGGCAGGTTAAAGCCATTCCCCTGTCCTGTCCCTACATCCCTCATCCAAAGCCCCTCTCCAGGTTTCCTGCAGCCCCTTTAGGCACTGGAGCTGCTCTAAGGTCTCTCCTTCAGGAGCCTTCTCTTCCCCAGGCTGCCCCAGCCCAGCTCTCTCAGCCTGGCTCCAGAGCAGAGCTGCTCCAGCCCTCGCAGCATCTCCATGGCCTCCTCTGGCCACGCTCCATCAGCTCCACATCCCTCTTGTGCTGTTGCCCCAGAGCTGGACCAGGACTGCAGGGGGGGTCTCACAGAGCACAGCAGAGGGGGAGAATCCCTCCCTGGACCTGCAGCTCACGCGCTGGGGGTGCAGCCCAGCACACAGGGGCTGCAGTCGCCCTTCCCTTCCGTACGTGCCAACACATCCACCAGATCCCACGCTGATTTCAACCCAAAGCCCTTCCAGCCGCGGCAGTGGGCCTGTGTGTACACGCACCCGCACACGTACGTGCGCACACACACACACAGAGCGCACACGTGCACACCCTTGTGTGCAAACTGCAGTCTCCCCTTTGTGTTTGCCTTGGCTGCGCAGCCTGCTCTCCCCAGGCTCGGCCAGGAGATATCCAGGCTAAGATAAACAGCACACAGCTGCTGGGAGCCAGAGAGATCCTGTGGTTAACAGCTGTGTGGGGCTCCACAACAGCCCCCCAAAAGAGGCTGCTTCGTGTCAGAGCTCTGTGTGTCAGGCGAAGGATGGGAACCATCACAGGAGGTTGGCTGCAATAGGCACAGGTGGGAAACCTGGCCAGGAGAAGCTTTTGCCCCCATCCTTTCTCCTGTGCCAGCCTTGTCAGTGCCTCTTGCTTATCACAAGGTTTCCCAAATCCATGGAGGAATAGTAACAATCATAGGAGTGAGGCTTGTTCTCGAGGCATTTATGGTTTACCAGAGGAAAGGCTTGCAAGTGGTTCACTTTGGGCTCTGCAAATGGGCTCTTCACTTCTAGTGCGGGCGCGCAGCAAGTGGCAGTTGTATCCTGGAAGAGGAGAAGCTGGAAAAGGAGATAGAGCTGGGCTTTGGGATGAAACCAGGGCTGGTACATGGGGAAGGCAAAAGAAAAGAGAAACGTGGAGCTGCTGGAATGAATCCAGAGGAGACCATGGAGATGCTGCGTATAGCGGAAGGGGTCTCTGCCCATGGCAGGGGTTGGAACTGGATGAGCTTTAAGGTCCCTTCCAACCCAAACCAGGCTGGGATGCTAACATGCATATGGTGTCCCGGTGGTTTAGGTGTGACTCGCATAGCATCTCTTGCACAGGGGTCCCATGGGCTTTCTCTAAGCTTTTCAGATACAGTGGAAAACTCCAGCGCTTCCCAAAGCCTCCGGTACCAGTCAGCCATAGAGGGTTTAAAGCGGCAATTCCCTGGGCCACCGCTGCCTGTTTGGGCAGCAAGGAAGAAGAGAGCTGATAAAGCAAACTGCCCCACCTGCAGAGGTGAAGGAGGAACCTTGTGGCTCCCATGAAGCTGGCCTGCAGGGGGGTGAGGAGTTTATAAGTCAGGCTCAGGGGAGGCTGAGTTCTTTAGGGAAGGGATGAGAGAAGCAGCTCTCTTGGCGTGTCTGATATCCCCTTTGTGGCAGAAGCTTGCAGTGACCTTAGAGGTGAAAGACTTGAGGAGCAGCAAGGAGGCTGGGATTTCTCTGAAGACATCAACCTTTCTTTTCCCTCTGTTTCCAGGTCTTTTCTCTAACACTCAAAGCATCCTCAGCTACCACGTGGCAGCTTGATGGAGCAGAGAAAGCCCTGCTTGGATCCGCACCGCTGCTTGTGTGGTAAGGTAGGATTTGGGTGAACTTAGGGGATGGTTAGAAGCAACTTGAGCTCTCTTTGAAGGACTTATCCATTGCTAATGTGTAAGGACGCATGAGGTTGCGTTGCTGAGCGTTGCGAAGCTCCAAACTAAAGGCTTTGCAGTTTTCACTTCCCTTTTAGCAGTTGGGTTTGTGTTTAATGTTGTTTTGGAGCGAAGGCTCCAGGTTCTTGTTGCTGTGGCTCTCTCCCTTGAGCTTTCAAAGGCTGCTGTGGTGGTGTGAGCTTTAGGCTGTTGTGAGCTCTGAGGAAGGCTGAAATGGTGCTGTGTCTTCCACTGGGGGTGTGTGTGTGTGTTGGTTGTGGGAAGCTGGAGCCTGTGCTGAGCTGTGTTTTGGGCTCTGTAACACTGAGGGGGTGTACTTCCTTAGCCCTAATTTCCCTCTGAGTACAGCGAGTGCCTTGAGTGGAGATTGTGCAACAAAGGCCAGGGCTTCTTCCCAAGCAGCTTGGCTGTGAATGCCCAGCCTTCCTTCAGGTCCAGCTCTGGTATTTATCAGTCCAGGCACTCCAGAGCCTGGGAACAGCCCCAGCTGTCCTTCCCTTCAGCATAGAGCACCCATTTCCTCCTGCCTTACCTCATCCTGCACTTACATCCCCCAGGACAGCAGCCTGGATATCTGTCCTGTGGACATCTGTCCTCTGCGTGCAGCAAAGCCTCAGAGGATAAAGGAATGGAGGAGGAAAGGAGCCAGTTGCCCAGGAGTAGTGGTGGGGCAGATACAGGCTTGTGTTGTCCACCTGGAGACAGCGGGGGTTTGGGAAGCAGAGCTGGGGCTGACGTGAAGGTAGGGAGCTGTCAGGATGCTTCTGCTGGAGCAAAGGAGTCACACAGAGCTTGCAGTGGGTCCTGTTCTCACCAGCACTGACAAAGCCAGAGCCTTTGCTGTAGGTGAGAGACTTCTCCAAAGGGAGAGACTAGCTTTCTGGAAGGCAGAGGACAGGAAGGGAGGAGTTCATCTGGACCAGACTCTGGTAAGTGACTAGTCAGCTGTTTCTGAACGTGCTGAGAGGATGTGGGAGATGATACATGTGCAATGATAGCTCCTCCTGAGAAGCCAAGAGCCTCTTCTACACCAGAGGTGCGATCCCCTTCCTCTCCCAGTGCTTAACTGCGAGCCAGGCAGGGCAGGGTGTTGGGGGTGGCCACACACCAGCGTTAAGATGCTGCCCTAAAGAGTGGAGATGGGGAGGGTTCAGCACTGGGGAAACGCTCTGCGTAGAGTCACTGCTGTGCATTGGGGAGATGATGGTGGGAATGGCTGAGGAGGCATTTGATGACAGGCACAGCTTGGAACTCTGCTATGGGGCTTTAATTCTTGCAACCTGATTGCCAAGGAGCATAATCTCTGGCCTTGCTTCTGCAAAGCTGCGTGGAGCTGACAGGTTGGGGCTCTGCTTCTGTGCAGAGCCGGAAGGAGCTGGGGAGATGTTCCTTAAGCATCCTGATGCTCAGGATCTATCTGGGCCCATCACCAGCGTTTGTGGCATCCAAGCCCCATCCCAACCTGATGGGCAGGGATGGATCTCTGCCTCCCCATCTTGGGGAGGGATATTTGTGTTGTTCCCGGGCCCTGCTCCTCTCCATCCTCTCCACGTCCTTCTGCTGATGGTTAGCGTCGGCTGAGGACATTTGGTAGCTCGCTGTGGGGTGACAACATGCTTCCCATAAACACAGGGGCATCGTTGCCTGCTTCGATGTGCTCTAATTTAACCAACACAGTGTTTTCCAATGAGTTTTGTTGCAGGAGTAACTGTCTGCAGTTAGAAAAGGGCTTTTTTTAGTGGAGAGGGTGTTCTGCCTTCGAGTTAAGCTTGCAGGTCTTAGAAGCAGGGCCTGTATAGAAACACACATGAAACCTCTTGTAGCAGCAGGTCCTGCCACCCTGAGAGCTTCAGCCCGGTGGAGAGGGGCATTTCACACTGGAGTCCACTGCCACTGGCCCAAGGCCACTTGTATTGACCTGAGCTGCACTGAAAGCAGGCACTTAGGTGTGAAATAGATCCCCTGCTGCTCCCTGGGCTCTTTAGTCCCACCCAGTGTATTTTTGCAGTGCTTCTAATGAGCTGTCCTTGAGCCAGGGCTGGCTTTGGAGCATTAAGGATGCTGGTAACAATGAGACCACGATGTGCAGGCAGAAGAGAAGGAGCAGAGGGCTTTGTGCTGGTTGGTTTTCTCTCTCCCTGCTTGGTCTGTGGCTGCTGGAGCCCTGCAGTGATGTCTAACATCTGGCCCAGCATCAGCCCCATCCTATTGCTCTGTGCTGCAGGGAGCTGGGGGGACTTGGCAGCCCAGCAGCTGTGCTGGAGCCATGGATGAGCTCAGAGGGGGAAGGATTGAGGCTTGGATAGGAGAAACTCAATTTGTGGTGGCTTTTGACTTCCAAGGGAGAGGCTGAGAGTGCTGAGAGGATCCAGGCACGGCCTCAGCAGGTGCTGTGTGTGCTGCACCCTCCACATCTCCCCTTTGCAGCACTTGGGGGGCTGCAGCAGGCACCTCACATCAGCCTGTGTGTGCCTCATGGCTCATACCTGGCCTGGAGCTCACATGCAGCTCTGCCTATGCACTCCAGGGCTGATTTGCAACAGGTCTTGGCTCTTCCCACTCTCATGCACCACACAGGGTTGTTTGTGAGCTGTATTTCGGACCTGCTGACAGCCTGCTTTATGTTTTATGCTGCAGGACCTAAGGGAGAGCTGCATTTCTTGTCACCAACATCCGCAGAGCCTCTTGCAGCATCCTTCCTGCCCAGTGCAGCGCTGTCCCTTCGTACCAGCACATATCTAATATCTCAAGCTGGTGTGATGTGATGAGGCTGTCTTGGTACCATGCACAAGGCAGGGGTGAGTTTTCAGCCCATATGCGTGTCCTCGTAGCTAGAAATGATAGATCTTGTGGTAGATGCTACATAAAGCTGAAGTGGTGTGCAGGGTGCGTGTTTAAACAGCTTCGTTAAGCTGTATAGACCCAGGTACGTTCTAGCACAGTGTAAGATGCGATTCCTGCCTTGTAGAGCATAAAGAACTCTCCGAACATAGCGATACCCCTCAGTAAAGCTGAGGGTAGGGGAGGTTTCACATCCATCACAGTCACCTTGGGATTCTTTGGGCATGTTGATGATGTGTGGCAGGATGATCTCCAGGACACAGCATGCGTATGGTAGGGAAGGCTGAAACCCAAACTTCAGGGAGACTCTGCATGCTGTGAGCTTTCCTCCTGAGGGAGGCGAGGGGTTATATTGCTTCCCTCTGGGTGTAGCAGTGTGTCTTCACTAGAGCTCTGCTCTTCCCTTTTCCTAGCAAGCCTTGACTTCCAGTGTGCTGGAACCCTGTGGAGATGCGAGGTTGGCTGCTCTACCTTCATCTTAGCCACTGGCATCCGGAAAGCAGATGTTACTCCTGACCTGCCTCCTGATGCTCTTCCCATGGTGACACTGCTCTCCTTTGCTTCATCCCCCAAAGTGATGCAAAGGGATGAAGTTCTGTTGGACCTCTGGGTGCTGATTCCTGCTTTTTGCTGCAGGTTCTATCACCAGTGATGCTCTGTGTGTGCTCAGCCCCTTCTCCACTGCTGTGCTAAGGCAAATCTGACCTCATGTGCCCTCAGGAGAGGTGTTTGTGCTGTACTGCTTGGCTTTTGGAAGGGATAGACTAAAGCCAAGCTTAATGCTTCCTTAAGTGGTGGTAAAGTAGTGGTTGGGTTTGGGCATCTCAGGGCTTGTTTTCCTGAGGGACCACAAGAGGATGAAAGCAAACCACAAAGTGGGGCAGTGGCAGCATTCAGTGAGTGGGCAGCCTGGGACAACCAACCTTTTGTAAGGGTTTATTTAACCTTGCTGGTTATGGCAGATCCCAGCTCCACGTTTGTGGCTTTCCAGGCATCTGCCTGCAAGGAACAGGCCAGGAACCAGCTCCGGTGTCGGAAAACCAATACGTGGGAATAACACTTCTGGGTTTATTTAGATGCAAGTGCCCTGATGCTCTTTGGACCAGGCAGTTAGAGCACGAAGCCTTTTGCTATGTACCTGAAATAGCTTGGTTTAGGGGTGGGAGAGGGATGTGAACTGGGGGAAGGTGGTCCTGGCTCTTCACCATCACTTGGACTTGCAGTAGTGAGCTCCAGGCTTACATGAAGGCAGCCGAGTGCCAAAGGGGCTGTTGGATGAGCTCGCTGTGTTTACTACAAGAGGGCCAACCTCTGTCCTCCTGGTTGCGGCTACACACACCATAGATGCCTTCAGCTGTCTGGCACGCAGCTCTTTGTGCTGAGAGCGAGTTGAAATTGGAGTTCTAACAGTGTGACATTGAACTTTGAATGAGGCTTTGGCTCTCTCGCAACTTTCCTCTGTAACTGAAGAGGGAGCTGAGGCCTCTGGTTCTTTTTCTACCAGCAAACCCTGCTTTGAGGTGTCCAAAGAGCACTAAAAGCTCAACTGCCTGCAAGTTGTTTCCTTTGAGCTTTTGATTGCATGCATCCCCTGTAGGAGCCAGGATGGATGATGCTCCATCCTTTTGAAGCCCTCTAACATCTGTGAGCTATTTCTTTGGGGTCTAATCAGTTAATGTTTTGGTGAAGTGCTTTGAAGATGTACAGCATCCTCAAATGATGAGTATTGTTTCATTCTTATTCCTATTTAACATCCCTCCATGGCTGAACTACTGTCAGACATCCTCACTTAAGAACGTATTTGGTGTCTGGATCTCTTCTGCAAAGGCAGCTTTTTGGCAAAGGGGGTGGTGGGATGATATAATGGAGGTTGCAGTTATATACTACCTGTCAGCTGAGGCTCTCAACATGCTTTACAGGCACTAGTTAATTCTCACCACTTGGTAGGGCAGGCGGGGTATCCATCATCTGGGATTCTGTGATCTCTGTGCGGATGGGGGAAGAAGTGAGACTTCTTTGGGGTCAGACAGGAGGGGATTAGACCCAGATCCTCCAGATCCTGCTCTCCCCATTGCAGTTACACAGTGCCCTTGGTGAGTATGCCATTGCTTTCATCAGAACCCATCCTGCTCCTTAGGGACCTGGCGAATGCTGTCTTAGATACACTTAGAGGTGCTGTTAGCTGGAGCAGGCAGTCCATCATGGTTTAGACATGAGCATCTAGCCTGGAAGACTTGGGAGACGCTTCTTCCCCCTAGCCCACCCCAGGGACAGCATAGAGCATGAGAACCCCCAAACTCGCATGAGCTGGGGCTGCTTTGCTGACAGCTAAAGAGCAACTCTTCCTACAGGACCTCTGCGTGCTCCTTGCTGCCAAGAACCATGTGAACAGGGGTCATTAGTGCCTTATCTCCCTGCAAACACAAGTGAGAGCTGACATCTCGACGTGAGACCCCATCACTCACTGCGCTGTGGTGGAGAACATCTGGCTGGAGCTCCAGCTGTTTGCACCCTACGTGCGGGAACCTCCCTCCCATAGCCACATGCTGGGACATGGGATTTACAGCTCCCTCCTAAGGGCTGACTGACAGCCCAAGCAATGGGAGCAGGGGAAATGCCTCCTGCTTACTCAGAGCTCTTTGCAGGAGCTTTATCAGAGCTCTGCCTGATAACCAGGCATTACAAACAGCATCAGTGGGGCCGGGAGTTGGGCTGCACATCCTGAGAGCTGTGTTAACCACTGGCAGTGGATTTATCTTCCGAAGATGAAGAGAACAGTGTTATCTGCATCTTAAAGGTAGGGAATAAAGAGAGTGTTAGCTGCCCTGAAGCCTCCTTCAGCCCTGTGTCTCCACTTGGTGCTTTATTAGTGTCTGGCTGGCTCTTAAATGTCCATTGCTCCCCATTTCACTACATGCAGGGATTTGGAAGGGATTTAAGCTGACTGAATATGGTCCTTAAGGTCTGCCCTGAAGTACAGCCCTGGAAAAGGATACAAACCAAAGGCTTCAGACCTCAGCCCCTATAGAATTGCATTCAAAAGCCTCAGAGGGTTAAATGGCCAGGTTTGGCAGCTGAGGGTTTTGAGGTTCAGATGTCTTCTGAAGGCAGTGCTGTGCAGCAGCATCCCTTACAGGCAGCTTCATAAGCTAAAACATCCTAGAATCAGCGTGGAACTTAAAGGCTGGGTCCTGCCTGTTCAGCTTGAAGCCAGTCAAGCCCAACTTGAACCCTCTCTACGTTCTGAACTGTTCTTTCCTTGCTTGTTCAGCTCCTGGGAGGAAAGCCAGCTCTGGGAATGAAGTAACGTTTGCAAATGGCTCTTCTCCCCAGAAAAATTCCCATTGTAATTCCAAGTGGTTTAAAAACCACTCAGGAATCAACTGTTACGAACTTGGCCTCCGGATCTGTCCCTCCCAGCTGTCCTCAAGTGAAAAAGGGGGGGAGAAAAGAGACACTGGCACTGCAAGGCTCTTTTATGACCCAGGTTTTATTGTGTGGGATTCAGCACATTGACAGGCTATAAAAGCTTGATTGAAAGCAGACCCGGGCTGTCAATGGGCTGCCCAATGCCCCTGGCTGGGCTGCATCCTGGAGGAAGGAGCTGGGAGTGTGGGTTTTCCCCTGCTTTTTGACTGGGTCATCCCCAAGGAATGCCCACTGTGAGCCACCAGCGTTGGCAAAGGGCTGCCATGCCTGTGTGGGGATCCATAGTGCTGACAAGTGTTGTGGTGAGTCTCTTGGGCCTAAGCCCATGTCTGAGGTTACACATGCAGTTGGTCTTTCTCACTTAAACTACTACTGCTATAAATGCAAGAGAAGCCCCGGTAGCTCCTCAGCATCCCAAATGAAGTGTACAAGTTGTTCCACAAAAGAGGAGCATCCAGATCTCCAAACCCACCAGCTGAAAACCAAGGTCTCGAACTACTTGTGTGCACCTTCCCTTGGCCTTCTTCTGACCATGGAAGGGAGCTTTTCCTAGGAAGGCGAGTCGTCGTTTCAAGGGAAGGCTGCTCTTAATCTTGGATCATAGACTGGTTTGGGTTGGAAAGGACCTTAAGATCATCCAGTTCCAACCCCCTGCCATGGGCAGGGACACCTCACACTAGACCGTATCACCCAATTCCTCCTTGCTTCTGCAAACCACTTGCTTCACCTGTAGCATGAGTTTAACTGCAGATACACAGAAGGCTTAGGAGATGCCACCAAAGATGGTGTTGACTCATCCCTCTGGGCCTTCACAGTTCCTTCCAGCACCAGATTGATGTTCCTTATGAGGACCAGCAAGGCCAAACTGCTGCCTTCCCTCCTCATGTGCTGCCCCTGGGAAGAAGGCTATGGGGAAGTGCTGCAGCAAAGCTTGGGAGAAGTGGAGTCCAGGTCCACCACGTGAGGAGCTGGGTGCCTGATGTGCTTCATTCCCCGGTCGGTGAACTGGAACAACCATATCCCTTGGAGCCGGTTCAGATCCTCCCAGCAGCAAAGGGCTGCAGCCTCTTGCCAGCCCCCTCACCTTGTTGGCCTGTGTGAGTTTGGATGTGCTGTTGGGAGCAGCAAAGCAGCATTAGGTCAGAGCCCTGCGTTTGTATCCACAACAGCACTGGATCAAGGTTGCCGCGTGTCATTCCATCACTCTGGCATGGGAGAAGCTCCCCTTGGAGTGGGGAACCTGGGTTTTAATAAAGGGAAAAGCTTTGCACTTCTCTGGTGCATCTGTCAGCACTTGGCTGAGCCCTGGAGCAGCTCAGCTGGCCCTGGTGTGAAGGGAAAGCAGCAAATGAGTACAGATGTTTTTGTGAGAGCTCGAGGGCTCAGTGATTTAATCCTGCCTGATATTGGATAGGGGACGCCCAGGGAATATGTGCTGGAAACCAGGAAGTAATATGACATGAAATCCAAATAGAAACATGTTCCGAAAGGGTTAGGTAATTCCTTGCAATTTCCCCTTGTAGAGCTGGAAATGAGGTCTCTGCTTCTCCTCTTCTTCCTGCACTTGTTACGGGAGCAAAGGGTTGTTCCTCTGGAGCTGCATGCGGAATGCCATGGGGTAAAATGGGGCTTTGGGTTGGGTTTTGTGGGGTTTAGCTCAGCTGAGGAGCACACCTTGAAAACACAAGTGGGAAACTCGGAGGTGAAGGAGCAAAGTAGCTTTAACCACCTTCAGGAAGCATTCGGGCTTTGGGGCACACTGGTTATTGTGCCCTTCCTCATTTTTCCAACCCACAGAATTCCCAAGGATCAGTTGGGAAAATACATTGGGCTGGAGTTCTAACCAGGGGGATGAGCTGAATAAAGCCTGGGCCCAAAAGCAGCTTTGATTCTTGGCTCAGGTATGTTGTAATGCTCTAACATAGCCTAACAGAGCCACATCAGAGGAAGAGATGCGCCTTCAGGAGGAGACAGCACAGTGGGAGGGACATCGCTTCCCATAGGATCCCACTGGTTTGGATTGAAGGGACCGTAAAGCTCATCCAGTTCCAACCGCACCTTCCACTAGAGCAGGTTGCTCCAAGCCCTGTCCAACCTGGCTTTGTCTGTTGAAAGGCTGGTTTCCTGCAGGATTTGGGAGGTTTCTTGGTTCCTGGTGGCCTGAAGGGCACTGTTCTGTTGGCATTTTATGTCCTTGTATGAAACCAAAGGTAGAAAAGGCAGATTAAGTCATCCTGCACAAGTATTGAGTTGAGGCAACTTCTCTGAGTAGGTGTATCATGGCCATAAGCAGTATCTGCAGGTCCAGGTGGTTCCGACTTGACATTTAGGACCTCCTGATGTGTCGCAATGGTGAGTCTTTGCCCCATCTCCTGCATTGCTCAATGGCTTCACCGCTGCTGGGTTGGGTTTACTGATACCTCAGCAACTCACAGCAAGAGAATTCATTCCCACCCTCCAGAAACCACAAGATATGGAAAATGAATGTTACTCTTGACTCCCAAAAACATAACAGGAACCGAGATGAAATCATGTGGGCTCAGCAATGACCATCAGGGGGGTTCAGGGATTGTTCAGAGCCCCTCTGGAGATGCCCAGATCTTTGGCAGGAAGGGGGTGATGCCCCGTGTGCTGGTGAATTTAGGGGGAAACACGGCTTTTCTCCCCAAGCTGCCCCTGCTCCACCTGGAGCTGGCAGGGATTCCACGCAGCAATGCGTCAAGAGGGAGATGACAGGCTTGTGGCTGTGTTTGGCTCCTGGGGTGGAAAAGTGGCTCTTTGCTAAAGGTCACACCATAGCTCACCTCCCAGGCTGGGTGAGGGAGGAGGGCAGAGATGTTGCTGGAGATGAAGCTCATCCTTTGTGTAACATCAGACCCAAAAGCATGAGGCAGTTTGGCTCTTCATCCCCCATTGCTTCATAGCAGAGCATGACACAAACAGCAGCTTTCCCCCCCACATTTCTTGGGCAAGGGCTCAAAACCTTCCTGATGTGGAATGAATTTACTAGTCCCTTACCAGCAGGATGTTGCTCTGTGCTGGCTCTCACTGCCATGCCTGAGCATCAGAAGCACATCTTCTGCTGTGTACCTGGAAGCATCGCTGCTCTTGACGCTTGGCCTTCGGTTTTATGGGATTGGGTTCAACCAAATGAAGCTGTTACGAATGTCCTGTTGCTGCTGCACTCAAGACAAAAGGAATTAGAAGCCAATGGGCTTCTCAGAGGTGGAGGTGTTGAGCCAAGGAAATCCAGGGCTGGGAGTGATGATGTTGTGCACTTCACACTGGGGAAATTCCTCTGATGACTGCTCCTTTCCCAATGCAGTTGTGCCTTTCCACGGCCTACAGCCATCTGAGGAGCTCCCATCCTTCTCCAGGATTTCCTGGCTCGCACAGGGATGCTGTAACTGTTTGGGTAGCCCTTGTGCAGGGATTGGAAGGCTGAGGCTTTGTCAGGCCTCAGCTGGCTTCAGCTTGTGTAAACTCTGTTCTCCTTTTACATGCAGCTTCAGGAACACGTTCAGCTCCCCCCAAATTCCCCAACTTAGTGACAAATCTGCTTCCTATAAACCCGAGCTGTTGGCATTTGCTCTTACCCTCCTTTAATGCTTTCTTAATGAAGTTCTTTTACAGCTGTTGCATTATTCCACCTGGGATAGAGTCAGGGTCACAGGTGGAGAATGATGTGGGTCATCCTGTTTCTATCCTCTTCAAACTCTGGCACAACATGAGCTTTCTTGCAGCCCTCCTTGTTCCAAAGCCCTATTACAAGCCCACATTAATGATTCAGAGCACTCTTTGGCCAGGTCCCTTTTAAATCTCATATACAAGTTCTCTGGGCTTTGCTGCTTTCAAAAGACCTCATTTACTGGCTGTGGCTTAACATCCTCCTTAGTTCCTGTTGGATTAGAAGCTATTTCATCATGGCATGGTACAAATAAAGCCCACGGCTTCCTCTCAGACACAGAGTTGTTGTTTGTAGGGTTACAATGCCTTGGTGCTGTGGATATATCCCTTTATCTGCCTGGCTAACTGTGGCTGTACTCATGGCATTGAGCCAGTCCTGTTGTTGGGGGGAGTTGTTCCTTTAGTTACTTGAGGGGTCTGTCCCAGAGAGTTGGAATGAGACCCAAGGAGATGGAATGATGTGGAAATTATAATCCCAGACTGGTTTGGGTTGGAAGGGTCCTTAAAGCTCATCCAGTTCCAACCCCCTGCCACGGGCAGGGACACCTCACACTAGAGGTGTGCCCCATCCAACATGGCCTTAAACACTGCAAGGGATGGGGCAGCCACAGCTTCTCTGGGCACCCTGTGCCAGCGCCTCAGCACCCTCACAGGGAAGAACTTCTGCCTAAGAGCCCCTTTGGCAGGTTAAAGCCATTGCCCTTGTCCTGTCCCTACATCCCTCATCCAAAGCCCCTCTCCAGGTTTCCCGTATCCCCTTTAGGCACTGGGAGCTGCTCTGAGGTTGGACATAGCGTTGGTACAGAGAAAAAAGGCAGGAGGGGCAAAAAGCTTTTCTGCAGCGAAGAGTATGGCTTAGTGGGAGGATGGAGGGTGCCTTCATCTCCAGGCTCACATAACCTCTTTGTGCTGGTAGAGTTTAACCCAGGGTGAGTCTCAGGGATACTCTCCTTGGAGAGAAGCTACTAACACAGAAATAGTAGGAGAGGAAGGAGACAAAGGAGCAGTGATTTAGGGGAAGCAGCAGCAAAACAGAGGCAGAATGGAAATCATCCTTTAATTACTGCCACATGGCTGTGCAGAGCTTGGCTAACCAGTGGAGGGACTGGCATAGCACATCCGAACGAGCTTGAACTGCAGTGTTCTGGGAATGCTTGTGGAAGTGGGATGCGGAAAACCGTCAGCCACAGACAGGGAGTGGGAGCAAGCGGGCATAGTGGTGCAATGTGGGTGTTGAGGTCTCTAGTCATGGAAAACTCAGTGATTCCTGCGTGAAATAGGAAGGAGGATATTAACTGGTGTCTGGCTGGCCAAACTGGTGAGCAGGGGGAGTGCTCTGTGCGTGGTGGTTTAGAGACGAGCATCGTGTTGGCTGAGTGTCGTAGGGAAACATTTGCAGCATCACTTCTGCTGCTGCTGCTTGTGCTTTATCCCGGTAGGCGTCTGAACCTTGTGGAAGTAGAGCGCTGCGCTGGATGTGGGAGAGCTGCTTCTGGCGCTCTATAGGTGAAAAGCAACTGTGTGCAGAATGGGAGCTCAGTAAGTGTCTCTTAAGAAGCAGAGGTGGCTGCCAGCTTCCTATAAGGATGCTTTTCTCTGTGCTTCAGACAGTTGAACAGCAGCCTGGGTGTAAATGGTGTGTTCTGGACACCTATGTGGAGGTGAAAAGCTTTATAGTGTAGCAGGTAAGCTGCTTGGGAATAAAACCATGCCCAGAGCTTCCCTGCATGCTTCTGATGGCTTGTCTGGTTAACAGCTTGGACAGGATCATCTCCTAATCGAGTATGTGCTGTCCCAGGGTTTAACCTCTTATAATAGATCCAGAGATAGAAATCTGGGGCAGGTTCACCATAAATAGAGCCCAATTCACACCAGCCTGCTCCCTGAGCATCTTGCATGTAACCATAGGCAGGGAAACTGTCCCTGTGACCTGTGTTGCTTGTGATGCTCCCGAAGGGGGTTGATGGATGTTTGAATTATGTGGAGTTTTGCTTGATATTTACTCAAGTACTTGCTGTGATATAGAAGAAAACAAGGAAGTCCAAGGAGTAATGGCTCTTAATGGTGATTTATTCTGGACCAGGTTAACTCGGTTGCCTTTCCTGCTGGGTAACCAGATCTAAGGACAGCGAAGAGCAAACTGGTATGTCTTCAACTTGAAGGCTGTTGGTGCTGTGTCGTGGGCCTTTCTCCAGCTTGGGAATCACAGCCTGGGTGCTGCTGCTAACAGGTAGATGTAAGCAGGGGAAAGCAGACATGGAGCAGTTGTTAATAGCACTTGTAGGAGCTGCCAGTGTAGGCCGGGATGTAGGGGGTTATCTTTGTGTGCTACACGTACATCCACGCTCAGGTGTCCAAGTCAGCCATATGTGCATCTTAAGCTCTACATAAGACTTAAGCATATCCGGGGAGTGATGGAGAATGAGCCTGGTGGCACCTTCCCTCTGGAAACCAGCCTTTTGTTATGTCTTCCAGGAGAAAATGGTTCTGCTTCACAGCAGAGGTGGGAATTGGGCCTCTCCTGCCTCACTCTGCCAGTTTGGAGCCTGTGGCTGATCTCAAGTGAGGATGTGAGTTCCATCTGTGCCACCTCCTCACTATAACTCCGTGGAAAACTTGACAATAGGGCCACAATGGGAGTCCAATCCCCAAACACTGCAATAGGTCACTCTGTTGCAAAGGATTTCTTCATTCTGCTGAAGGAAAACACCTTTAAGATTTCCTGGAAGGTGCTGGGTTGTTTCAGTGTTGCTGGAATCACTTGAGTGCTCCCATAGGATTTGAATGATGTGTTACAGAACAATGTGCAGTGTCCAGTGTGCAGAAAGGAAGATGTTTGAGCTGGGAGTTGTTATAAACCAGGGCTCGATGTCAAATACTAATGAAACTGGAGGATTTGATGATAACATGAGTAGCAACAGGACCCTTCCCTCTATGAGATACCTTCAGTCTCCAAACCTGCATGGTCCCGCTAGTGGGAAAGGTGTAGGGAGAAGAGGTGCTGAATCCCAGCACGTGGGAGGGATGGGAATTGGGATGCTCAGCTCCTTCCCAGCACTGTGTGTGACTCCTGGGTAAGCTCTGAGTCACAGCAGCCAGTGCTAGTGCTAATCATTTGCTCTGGGCTGTCTCTTCAGGCTCTGGGAGGGAACATCCTCTTTCTATTCTCATCATTACCCTAATAGTGATGCTGTGGAGGGGGCCAAGTCCCAAACTTTGCCACATCTTCATGTCTGTTGCTGCGCTGTAATGAAATGGCCCCATCTTCTAAGCAGAATCAATGGGAGCTGGCTGGAAACAAGAGCCAGGCATTGATTGTGCTCCCAGACACCGGTGCCTCGGTCTTCCCAAAGGCTTCTGACTGCAAACTCCATCTTTCCCTCCGTCTCTTAGCCCAAAATGAGGTGTTTCCCAAGTGTTCGGGAGGAACAGGAGTGCCTGGTGGCGTTGGGAAGCAGGATGTGAGTCAGAACGTTGCCCTGAAGAGAGGGGATCACTTCATATCCCAGCATGGAAAGGAGACACAGCAATGCAAAGGTCACCAAGGAGAGGTTGTGCTCTGCAGGGTGCCAGCATCTCTGCTTTGGCATCGAAACTGTAAGCAAACAACAAGCTAAACCACATCGTGCTGGTTTCCCAGGCCTGTGTTTGTGCAGGGGATTAAGCCTGGCTTAAGCTGTCAGGGTAAACCAGCATAGATAGGGAATTGCTGATGTGATATTGGGTGTCAGCAAGCTGGAAGCAAAGGAAAAACTGGGTTTCTTCTATTCTTTGTTACTAAAAGCTGCGCGGGTGATGGAAGATGAAGCACTTCGTGGTCTGGCATCTCTTGGCACTGTTAAGGATTCCCTATGGCTGGAAGAATAGCACAGGGGTCAGGATAAGACCAGTGTTGAGGAGGTCAAATGGAAGATGTGAATGGTAAGGGTGGTCTTGGCAGTGTTAAAACAGAATCCCAGCCTGGTTTGGGTTGGGAAAGACCTTAAGCTCATCCAGTTCCAGCCCTCAGTTTGGACACATCCCCTTAGCCCATGTTGCCCGTGGAGCTTCAGACCCTTGGTTTTAACTGAAGCCAAGCATAAAGACAAAGGGGTTTATTCTTCATGGAAGAGTTAAATCTTTTTGCCTTAAATGCACTTGTTGGGAACCAAACCAAAGCAATCTCAAGGAAAACTGCCTCTCAAAACAAGCCCTTCAACCTGGGAAATGCTTTTTGGAGGCTGGTATGGAAGCAGATGCCAAGTTTCCCTCAGTGTTGTCTGTCCAAGTGCCTTGTTTAGTTTCACAGCCCTTCCTGAACACTGGAGAGAGGAGAAGGAGGGAGATACTGCATCAACTTTGTCCCCAGCATCCAAATGCCGTAGTCCGTAAAGTAGCTGATGTGCTACCTGTTATCCCAGGTGACTCTTCATGTCCTGGTACTGAGACTCCCAAGCATCACCAGCTCGCTGAATGGAGTTAGCAAAGCAGTTGCAAATGGTTCTTCTCATTGCATTTTTGTGCTTAAAACCAATCTGTTTGTTGAAAGTGCTGAGAAAAGGGGGGAAATCAGTGTTTCTGAGGTGGGATGCACCGGTAGGACCCTTTTGGTGATGTCTCCTGTAGCTCTGTGTTAGCTGGAGGCAGCTCTTGGTTTGTACCATCAAGCCTGTGCATGCTTTTGACTATAGCCAAACCTAAGGGGAGAAGCTGTTGAGCACACAGGACATCCCATGTGAAGGTGGTAAAACATGGTATTAGCTGAGCTTGCATGGCCAGGGAGACCTTCCTGCTTAGCTGAGGTGTATGTGACAGCTCTGTGGGCTCAAATCTGCTTTACTTAACCAACAGAGACTTTTCTTGCCCTCTCCTCTCTATTTGCCAACGTGTCACAAACCCGTTTCCCACCAGACCAGCCTCATTGGTGCAGCAAAAAGGATGCTGGTGCCTCTTGAAGAGCTGGGCTGAGGCTGTTCCATCACCAACCACGTGTATTCCACCGGTGAGGCTTTGCTGATGGCTGTTTGCTGCTTCTCCTCCACCCCCTCCTCCTCCCGACCGTTGGCTGCAGTTTGTATTTCCCCTTTTATTGCCTTTGGCTCCGTTGCAATGGGCGGTGCAGGGTTTGTGTTCTTCACTTCATAATCTTCTTGGCGGCTGGTAGACATCATTTCTCATTGTATTGGTGGAGGATTAGCTGAGATGATGGGAGATATTTCCTGCCTTAGCCAGTGGGATGGGCTTTGCAGGGCTTGGGCCTTCTTTTCACATAGTGTAATGCTTTGTTTGGGAATGTGCACCGGCAGCTCGTCTATGAGAAGAAAGCACAGCCCCTGAAGCACCATTGCTTTGACTTGTGGCAAGGAGCCATGGAGCAGGAGAAATTCCTGGTATTCCCAGGGCTGGGAGCTGGGTCCCTGGGGTTTGCTCCTCCGTCTGCATTGCGACAAGGAGGCAAGAGGGATGTGGAGCTGTTGGAGTGAGATGCTGCGAGGGCTGGAGCAGCTCTGCTCTGGAGCCAGGCTGAGAGAGCTGGGCTGGGGCAGCCTGGACAAGAGAAGGCTCCTGAAGGGGAGACCTTAGAGCAGCTCCAGTGCCTAAAGGGGTTGCAGGAAAGCTGGAGAGGGGCTTTGGCCAAGGGATGGAGGGACAGGACAAGGGGAATGGCTTTAACCTGACAGAGGGGAGATTGAGATGAGCTCTTGGGCAGAAGCTCTTCCCTGTGAGGGTGCTGAGGCACTGCCACAGGGTGCCCAGAGAAGCTGTGGCTGCCCCATCCCTGGCAGTGTTCAAGGCCAGGTTGGACACAGGGGCTTGGAGCACCATGATCCAGTGGAAGGTGTCCCTGCCCATGGCAGCGGTTGGAACTGGGTGAGCTTTAAGGTCCCTTCATCCCAAATCATTCCATGATTCTATGAAATAAGTTCCCTCTGTTTACCCCAAGCTTGTATCTGGTCACTGTTCCTCCCTTGGTAAGCATTGGTCAACTTCGGTGCTGCTGGTGCATCTGCTTTATACCTGTAGTGGTTACAGGAGTGAGGGGATGCTACAGGGCTGCTTTGAGGGTGTCTGCAAACGGTGACTAATGAAGGAGCAGAGAGGATCCAGTCGTGTGGGGACCAAAGTGTATCACAGCAAGCGCTCCACAGGGTGATGGTGAGCAAACTTTGCTGCCAAACCCAAAGCAGTGCCTGGGAAAAGGGTAGGAGTCATTGGAGAAGGGTGGGTTTAGGTCTTGGTGGCACTTTAAAGGTGTTATCTAGCACAGCTCAGTAACCTCATCCCATCTCAGCTTACTGTATATTGGCCCAGATGGTATCTCCAAGGGAAGAGATGTATTCCCTCCTCAGCTCTAACCATAGAGCCTTGTGTTTGCTCTCATCCAGCTGTAAGGCTTCACTGACTTGAAACTCCCTGAGGCTCTTTCTTCCTTGTGCTGTGTGTTATCAGAGCACAAGGTAGTCTCCCTGTCCCATGGAGTCTGCATCCTGTATTCCTGTCTGCCGGCACTTCCGTGGCTCTGGAAGGAGCTGGTGAGATCAGATGCCCAGTGGGGCTGATGTTACTGGAGAGAAGGGTTTAACGTTGCTGGAGATTGTAAGTGGAGACAATCTTAAGATGAAAAAAGACCTTTCCTGCTTCCAAAGTGATTTGTTTTCTTGTAACAATAAGTGATAGGTGCTGGGGGAGGGATTAGCCATGACATGATCCTTCTGCAATGCTTTGGGAAGGCAGGAGCTACAGGCTTCTTTCATCTCCCTGCCAATTCCAAGCATGGGATATGATACCGAATGCTGCAAACCCAGACGGTTGAAGAGGAGAGGAAGGAAGTTCCTGGAAGAAGCTGGGCTAAAAGTGCCCAGTGTTCCTTGTTGCATGGAGCTTGTGTGATCTAGTCCATAAGGTATCCGCTGTCTGAGATCAACAGCTCTAGCAAGTGAAGTGCAGTGCTGTGGGATTGGCATTCCAAGTAGTCCAGGAAAGCGAGGATTTGACTGCAGCAACCCCTTGATTTCTCTTTGTGGCCAGGTTTGCTTCCTTCCGCTTGAGTTTTTGCTTGCTTTTCCCAGTGAGCAAATGGGGAGGAACCTCCGAACAAGTTGCTCAGTGAGCTGTGATGAACACTCAGTGGTGGGACTTGGATGGGGATGCTCTTGTCAAACCCAGCTCCGTGCTGCTCGTTTTCAGGGATCAGAGGATGAAGAAGGGATTTCTTGGCCCAGGTTTGATAGACCACACTTGAAGTGGACATGAACAGCAGAAACACACCTACAGGAGCTTTCTCATCTCTCTGAGAACAAGGAATAATTCATCTGTGAGAAATATGGCAAAGGGAACAGCTTGGAAAAGGGAACAGGAGCTCAACTGGGCTCTAAAAGCTCCTGCTGACGTTTTTAAGCTGTGCTGCTGTATCTCCCATTGACAGATGGCTTCAAAGTGCTACTCACTGCTCATGCTGCTCCTAAACCCACCTCTATTAGGAGGGAAAGACACTCTTCCAAAGAAGCTTATTCTATTCCCAGCCTAACACCGCAAACTGAAGAGCTTGAGAATAGAGCTGGCTGCAACTCCAGCATTTCCCTTGAAAGTTAAGTGCTGGGAAAAATCCCTTGTTTGACAGCTTTCCGCCCAAAAAAAAGGGGATCCATTCTAATTTTCCCACAGGAAACTTGCACGTTGTGGCTAAGTGGGTTTTTTCCTCACTTTCTTGCTCTTTCTGACTTTTTCCAGCTCAAGCTTCATGTTTTGAGGCATTCCTTTCCTTCTGAGCTGGCAGAAGTTGGCCAAGGGCAATAACACTGAGGCTTTTCCTCTCTGTTGGAGCTCCCTAGAAGTAGGCAGGAGCCCACCATTTGGAAGTGCATTCTGAACTGTGCTAAAGCCTCTGCCTCATATTCTCGTTCTGAGGTGAGAACTGGTCCCTCAAAGGGGAAGGTGCCCTCGGTGGCTGTGTTGTGGGACCTGCAGAAATATAAAGGCTCATTTGGATCTTCTCCATACTGCTCTTCGTGCAGTGAATGTATTCAGAGGTTACTGGGGATGAGCTGATGTGTGGTCCTCATCTGTAATGGGATCAAGAGGTGCTCCACCAGTGATGTAAAAGTAATAGGACTACTATTAGTAACAGTCATAGTAGCCAGTTTGGCTTTTGCCATGTAGAGAGGTCATCTTAGCTTGAAACAACCATCTCCATGGTGGCATTGGGCTCTGTTAAATAAGGCACTGGAGAGGAGAAGGTCCTGCTGGGCACATGGAGCCCTCAGTGCTGACGCTGCTTGATGTGGGTGAGGAGGTTTAAGCAAACCAAGCTGCTTTTCTCCCACAGCAGGCTCCAGCTTTCAACGTGCAGCGAGAGGAGTGATAAAGAACAAAGGTCCCACCAGAGAGACCATCTCCTCGCTCAGTCTGGCAGGCAGACGCATGGAGGATCCCTCCCATAGGGAATGTTACCAGGGGTGTAATTTATGTGGGGCTTGGACTACTATTATTGGAGCTGCCAAGAGCTCCTTGCCAGCTTTCTCTCTGCTGGTTATTTTTAATCCTTGCTTATTTGTGTGCTCTGTCCCAGCCTCCTCAAGCTTTTCTGACCATGCTCTGCAAACACATGCTTCATAACTTCACTCACGTGAGTTGGCTTTGATGCTGACACCGAGTTAAGTATGTGCTTCAGTGTTTATAAGATGGGGTCCTGAGTTTCTTAACCCTTAGCAAAGAAGTTGAGTTCCTGCAATAAATCCCTGTCTGCTCCATCCTGGAGAACAGCTTCGTGTTTCCCCCCACCTCTATTGAGAGACGCGACAGATGTGTGATACTTGGCACTGTGGCCTTTTCCTTTTGCTTAGGACTCGGTCTCTGGGTCTCCAGTATCATGTTTTCCCTCCTCTATGGCTCTGAATAATCAATTTGGAAAGCCAGGAAATAAATCAAAGCCTCAGATAGTAATGGAGAAAGAATGAAGGGGAAAGCAGACATATGGATTTCATCACCAATGCAGAATAACATGTCTAATCATAACAACAGAGTGTAAATGAGTCTATGTACTCACAGGAGGCTTGGCCAAAAGGATTGGGTTTGTACATGATTGGGGAAGTGAGTTTGTGGTTTCGGAGTTCCTTGGAACAGTTGCATCCTGGCACTGCCTGAACTCCTCCCCAGCCCTGTTCTATGCGGCATGGCTCTGGTTGGGTGATGCTAAAGCTTTGCTGCGCCCTGGGCTGGGCTCAGCACTTGAAGGCGCTTGCCTGAAGAAGACTTCCCAGCAGTGCCTGTGTGCTCAGCAGCGCTTTGTGGGACATCAGAGGGGCCTGGAATTCACTGCCACTCCCCGAAATGCAATCCATCCGAGCGCGAGTTCTTCCCTGGCCAAGATAAATGCTGGAGAGGACAGTGTCCACTGGGGGAAAGCAACCCCAGCTTTGTGTGTTTGCTTTGAAACCATAGATTCCGGTGCTTGTGTCAACAAACGCAGTGGGTGTTGGAGAAGGGGCTGCAGAGCCCCTGCCATGGGGATGCTTCCTTGACTTGCACAATGGGTGTTGAAAGCAGCAGTTTTGGTTGCTTTCCCCTGGGACAGGATTCTTGCTTATATATTCTTTTGCCTGTGTAATGGAAAGGCAAAGAAAATGCTGGTGGACACCATGATCTAGTAGAGCTGAAGCTGCTATTGTAGGCTCTTAGGCTGAAGTCATAAAATCACAGATGGTTTGGGTTGGAAGGAACCTTAAAGCTCATCCAGTCCCAACCCCTGCCATGATCAGGGACACCTTCCACTGGATCATGGTGCTCCAAGCCCCTGTGTCCAACCTGGCCTTGAACACTGCCAGGGATGGGGCAGCCACAGCTTCTCTGGGCACCCTGTGCCAGCGCCTCAGCACCCTCCCAGGGAAGAGCTTCTGCCCAAGAGCTCATCTCAATCTCCCCTCTGTCAGGTTAAAGCCATTCCCCTTGTCCTGTCCCTACATCCCTTGTCCAAAGCCCCTCTCCAGGTTTCTTGTAGTGAAATCAGTGATGCTTTAGCATTTAGACGGGTTTAGAGGTTGCCTTTACCCCACCTCTCTCTTGGATATCATCTTCTCTACCTCTGTCAATGGAGAAGTTGGCTTTCTTTTTCCTCTTTCTCCAATAAAATGTATGAGCTGATGCCCTTTTACTGGCTGGGTGGTGGGTGTTGAAACCCAAATGGCTTGTTTTTACAGCTTAGGGGATAATACCACAAACCATGACACCATCAAGAGGTGGGGAGATAACAGAAGCCAAGGGTGAGTTGTTCTTCGTGGTGTGCTCATCCGCAGCTGCAAGATGAAGCTTGTGCACTGCGGTGGTTACTAGGGTCTTCTAGAGGGGTTTTGGTGATGCGTTTCTCAGTCCCTGCAGATCCCTGTGGGAAAGTTGAGGGTTTTCTATGGAAAAATCTGAAGGGAGGAATATGATTTTGACAAGCCTGAAGTCAGATATTCTGATTTCTGGTAACTTTATCACAGCTCATGTCAAATCCTTCTTATAAATTAACATCATCCTGAGGTTTTGCTGCTGTGGTGTGGATCCTTCATCCCATAGGGTCATGACTTCTCCCCAGCTCCTTTCCCAACCCTTGGAGTGCATATCCAGCCACTTTCCCCTGCAGTAAACCCCACACATTCCTCTGCTTTTGCAACCCCCCCAAAAGAAACTCTTCCTGGCAGAATCCTGTCTTTGCATTTCATTGTGAAACAGCTTTTCCTCAGCAGAACTCATGCCCTCTTTGCCTGTTCCAGCTGGGATAAGCTGGACGTGGATGGGCTCTGGATACTGTCAACTCTTGGAGGTTGTGTGACCATCCTCCATGGCCAGGGGAGGTGGGAAATGAAGGTAGGTAGGGTCAAAATGACAAGCACATGATGGAGTGTAGGTCAGGAGCTCCAAATTGTCTCTTGTGTCGGGTTCTGCTGGTCCAGAGGGTTTGTTGAAGCCAGACTTAGTTCTTAGGGCTTTTTCTGGGATGGAGCTCCTGGCCCTGGAAGTTGAAACCATTCCAGGTGTGGAGCAGGCATTTGGGTGCATTTAATGGTAGATAATCTTTCACTCAGTGAAATTCACTGCCTTATCTGCTTGAGTGCAACCCTGCAGCGTGGACACTATCAGCAAGCACTGAGGCATCCCTGCAAGGATGATACTGCAACCGCTGGGGTCCAGCCCTTGGGTCTGTGTTATGCAGGGCTTCAGAAAGGCCTGAATTAGCCAGAATTTGAGTGCCCATTTCCCTTGCGGATCCCCCAGCTCCACCAAAGGCAAAGTGTACCCCCACGTCTGCTCTGCACAGTCTGGATTCAGCTTAGAGTAAGGGTTTTAGTTAAGAAAACTGCGCTGTGTCTTACTAAAGAGCCCTTGATTGAGGGGCTGGAGGCACAGATGGGGAATTCACTTGGGTTTCTGATACCATTAATCATTCATTCCTCAATTTGGGGAAGTCATCGAGCTTGCTCAATAGCATCACAACGCAGGAAACATGGATTTTTCAGGCAGTTTGGATTTGGGTTGTGGTTGACATCACTCAATACTTCTGGGTGTTGAGCTCTGAACCTAGCTTAAATTACAATGGGCATCTCTAATTGGGGGCTTAGGCCTCAGTTTCCCCACTCAATAAGTGGCAATAGTAGCTGCTTCCAAAGAGCTCATCTCAGTCTCCCCTCTGGCAGGTTAAAGCCATTCCCCTTGTCCTGTCCCTCTCCAGCTTTCTTCTCTGCTCCTGATCTTGTGCAAATCCTTTTGGAGCCCCCCAGCGCCTCTGTTTCCCTCCCTGCAACCTGAAATGAGAGCCTTTGCTGGAGCAGAGGGTGTTGTGTGGGGCTGGATGCTTTGTTGCCATCACACTGCAGAGCGGTGATGACAACACAGGGACCCTCCTGGGCTGTTCCTGCCTTGCACTGGCACCGTGTTGGGTCAGAGGAGTAGAAACACGTGTGTGTGTTCCTGCTGAGCCAATATGACTCACCCCGAACACGCAGGGCAGATGGTTGTGCTGATGAGGTGTCACTTTTACAGTTACTTGCTGAATGCAGCCACATTTTAAGGCTGCTTTCCATGCCTGAGGAGCAGTTGTACTGACATCAGGGAAAGACACTGAGACTGGAGAGGTCTAGAGCAAAGCTTTTGAGTTCCCGATGAATCGGGAGTCCATGTTTCATCCCAGCATGGCTTCAGGGACTTGGGCTGGCAGTCAGTGGGATATAGATGATAGATCCTCAGGTATGTTGAAGATGATACCTCTGGTCCACTGTGATCTATTTATATAGGCAGAGTACTTAGAGACAGAAGTTCTTTAACCTCCCAGAGCTTATGCACATACCTCGCAGTAATGCAGATGGATTGGAGAAGTCAAACTACCCCAAACCCAACCCAAAACTTCAAATCAAATCAAGTAAAAAACTCTTTAAGGAGTTCATAGCGCCAGTCCCCAGGGTGCTTTTGACCATCTTGCCAATGCAATATATAGTTTATGGTCCTTTTACAACGTGGGGAGTGTAATTGAGGTCTGTACATGTTTGCGTTAGGAGCAGGGCTGGTGAATTAACCCTTCCAAGCTCTCGGCTACCTTTCCTCTTAGGCTCAATGTCACATTTCCTATGGCCTTTCCAGGTTTCCAAGAGCGATAACTCCTTCTCCAGGGCCCATACTGGACCTTCTCAAAAGCCCTGTGCCATGATATGAGCGTGGCTTTAAGGAGATGGTTTGGGAGCATGGTCACAACTCCTTCCCCTCACACTGGCAGCTCCTCGTTTCTGCATTGTCCGGATTTAAGTCTGGTTTGCAAGGGAATAGTAAGGAGGTGATCTCTTCTAGAGCATCGTGAGTCGATTCCGAAGTCTCTCTGCCTCCAGTGTAGCTTGGTATCTTCCACTTCAGTCGTTAGTTTTTTGGGAGCAAAACTCTATTGATCTACTTGGCAAACTCTAACATTAATGAAGACGGGGTGAGCTCTGCTCCGTGGTGCATCTGAATATCCCCCAAGGCATGAAGACTGCACAGAACTGGAGCTTTTCTCCTACCTACCACAAGAATAATGCTGAAATGATGCTTTTATAGCCAAGCTTTGGCGATTACAGCTCCGTAGTTGCCTTTCCCAAGCCATTTCAGAGCTGGTTTGTGGGGATAACGATCACCACAACCCAAGCTGTCACCTCCTTGTGTGTTCATCAAGGACTGTAGCAATGGAACAAGGGGTGATGGGTTCAAACTGAAACAGGGGAAGTTCAGGTTGGAGATAAGGAAGAAGCTCTTCCCTGTGAACTGGGACTGGCACAGGGTGCCCAGAGAAGCTGTGGCTGCCCCATCCTTGGCAGTGTTCAAGGCCATGTTGGACACAGGGGCTTGGAGCAAGCTGCTCCAGTGGAAGGTGTCCCTGTCCCTTCCAACCCAAACCATTCTAGGAGTCTATGATTTAGCATCCAAACCCTGAGGCCTCCAAGCGTGCAGGCTCCCTTCTCAAGCTATGGGCTGGAAAAACCCCTCTCTCTGCCTTGGCTCCTCGTGTGGAGAGAGGAGGACTCCTACCTCCCTCATAGAAGAGCTGCGGTCGATAATGTTCACAAAGTGCCTTTTAATCCCCTGCTGACAGGTTCTGTGCAAGTGTGAGTTATAATTATTACGTCAACGTGGCTCAGATTTTCCTGCACGAGCCCTCAGCTTGCCACAGAGATGTTTTCCCAGCCTTTATGTGGATGCCATTGGGTTTGCAGCTTCCTGGCCTGTTGGAGGCAGCTCTAGGAAGGCCCAAAAGAAAGAATTCAATCCTTCTCATCAGTTGTGAAAGCCAAACCAAACGCCAAACCGCTTGCAGTAAAACTTTCCAAGAGGAAAATTGATTGTACATCAACAGGGAAGAGATGCAGCTTCGTTAAGGATGGGTGAATGGCTCTAGTTCCTACATCCAAGTGCCCATCAGGTTTAGCCCATAGGTCACTTGGGTCTCCATGGGCAGCTGAGAAAACACGTTCTTCATCACATCAGCTCATCCAGCTAAAGTAAACCATGAGGTCATGCCACCATCATAATGAGCACCTCTGCTTGGGTCCTCTGCACCCCCAGCCTCAGCTTGCATACAGGTGTGTTGTTATTAAGCAGCTGGTATAACAACCCCATGCCAGTGCCAAGTATGAAACAGCTCCGGACCTGTCCAAAACTAACACAGCCAGGGCTGGGAATGGGGTCCAGGGGGTGCAGTTCTCCCTCCTGGAGAGGAAAACAAATCATCCAGGTTCAAAAGCAGGAATTGGGGCTGCAGGCTTGGAGGAATCTCTGTGCCTCACCCCAGGAGAAAAGGAGTTAATAGGTAGCCAAGGCAAAGGTTTAAAAATAGAGCTCTTTGCATAGCTGTTTGGTGAGGTCTCTGTCACGTTGGCTGTGTTTGCTGCTCCGCTCTGTTCCCAGCAGGTTTGTCCTGGTGGGTGTTTGCAGGGATGGGGAATGGGGAAAACGGCCTCTGGAAAAAGTGATTTTGGAGCGCAGGTAATGGGCTGAGTTTGGTCCTTGGTCCCCTTGGCACGGTCCCACTGGAATGAACAGGGTGGATTTGAAACTGGAAGACAGTTCATTGAGCCCGAGGTATGTTTCAAGGAGGGGGGGGGGGTGTTCCAAGAGGTCCTCCCTTCCCTTCTTGCATGAGGTTATTCCTCTTATTCTGTGGTCTTGAGGCTTGCCTCACTCAGTGGAAGATGCAGCTGATGCTCTTATCAGTCAGGACGTGCTCATCGATAAGAGATGTGACCACAAAGTGTCACTGCTGGGACCTGAGGTCCCCAGAAGACCCTATTGCTCTCAAATAGGGGTTGACACTGAAAGGAGCGGCTCCTGCAAGTCCATGACTGAGCTGGCAGCAATTCCTGTGTGCTGAGCACCACAGGGTATGGTTGCCACTGCATGAGAAAGGTGATGCCGAGCCTGGATTTGTGGACATGGACTAAAGGATTGCTGTGATTTCTCCCCCTTCCATCCCCTTTTTTCCCTTTACTTCCTGCACGTCTCTGAGAGCCTGTTTAAAGATGCACTGGGGAGATGGGGGATTAGATAAGGAACTGGATTAGCCCCTTAGGATTTCAGCAATGTGCTTTTGGTTTAATATAGAAGATATCATTTAATATGCTTGTAGAAAAATGCACGGTTGCATAGCTGAGATGGCATTTTCCCATCCTGCTGTCTCTGCCGTGGCTTTTTCCCACTGGAGTGATCTATAAATACAGAGCAGGTGCTCACGGAACATGGTCTGATCCGAGGGGAAGAGCTGGTGTCCAGTTTTATACTGGGACTTCTCGATTCCCTGCCTTCACTGCTGCTTGGTCCTGCTCCCATCAGAGAGAAGAGAGGGCTGGGGACAGAGTCCGGGCCGGCACGAGGTCTAATGCTCTGTTAGCACTGTCCTTGTGCATCCTTCTGTCTCTGATGCTGGGTGAAGGAAGCAAAGAGCTTGGCCTGCCCATGCCAGAGCTTCCAGAAGGGCTTTTCCGAGTCAACTGAAGGTGTCAATCCAAGAGAGAGTCAGGGCATGCTGAGGGAGGACTGCATAGGCCTCCAAAGTGCGTGGTGACTTGAGCCACCACCCGAGGAGCTTGATTCCTTTAAGCTAATACAATCCAGAAAGACTCAGCTGACTATTCCTTAGTGTCCTGTGTCAACAAGCCCTTATTAGATGTTGGATGCACTTGGGACAAACATCTTCCATATGGAGTAAGAAAGAGGCATCCCAATGTCTCCTCTAACATTGCTGAGCTACTGCTGCAGCTCCCTGTAGTCCACACCACACTCGATAGCAGAGATTGCTGCCATGTAGTGCAGCTGCCATTTAATTCTATTCATGTGATGTGTTTCTTTGCTGTCACACCAAGACCAGCAGGGAAGAGTATTCCCTAATCCCTGACCATGATGTCACCTGACATTCCTAGACCACTGAGTGTCCCGAATAGGAAAGGACCAGGAGCTTTATCAGCCCATTCCTCCCGCCTCGGTGAAGGCCTGGCTGCCAAAAGCCTGTCACAGTGGATGGGGAGAGGATGATGCTTACATAGCCCTCGAGAGCAGGAAAAGGGGTTTTGTGGAAAAGCGTGGGGAATGGGAAGTGTCCCACAGATTGGCTTTTGTTACACCCCTGGATTGGATGGGTTGGATTTGGCAGGGGTTTGAGTGCGTACCTAGGATTAGAAGACCTAAAGTCCCTTAAACCCCAATTTGGGGTTGGAAGGGTTAGGACAGGCACTAAGAATTTCCTAAGTTTTAGGCTGATTTATAGAATTTAGGTCAAAATTCCCAACTAAGAGTAAATTTCTCCATTGCAGAATGAAGCCTGGGCACATGGATACGTGCCAGGGTGGGATTTAACCACAGATTTGGGAATCACCTTGTTGTAGGTGAATAGGATGGGATGACCAAGCCATGCAGGCCAGTCCTGAAGTGTCATTAAAGACAAATGGTGGTGAAAACCTTTCTCTTGGTGGAAGTTAGAGAGGAAGATTTAGGCAGCCAGCGCAGGAAGGGAAGGGCAGGGTGGTTAATTCCCATTATCCAGGCTTCGCAGCATCTCCGTAGCCTCCTCTGGCTTCACTCCAACCGGTCCAAGTTGTGCAAGAGCAGAGAGAACAGGAGACTCACTTCTCTTGAGTGCCGAGATCTGCCTTTCGACCACTCACACCTGCCTCCTTCACCATTACCCAACCAGCAGCACCAGTGGAAGCACTCCTGCAAGGACCAGCACCGTTTCCCATCCATTGCCTCACCTTGGAGGAATGCATTTGCTTCCCAAGCCTGCTGTCGGAGTGGAGCGTGTGTTGCAAACACCACTCTCTTGCTCTGGGATGCGTTTGGCATGGCTCCTGCTCTCCTGCTGGGATAGTCCTTGCTTTTCCCATTCGGGATCTGCTGTGTTGAGGCTGGATTTGTTATTGGTGACTGGCCTTGCTGTTGTCTCGCTGATTCCTGCTCTGATCTCAGAGGATAACTCTCTCCTAGGCTGGTCTCGGAGCATTCCTTTCTTATCTCCCACCACCATGAGTTATGCTCTCAGTAATTGGCCCTTATTTCTTAGCACAGCCCAGCCAAAAGCCATCTCCAGGGTTTCCAGTTGCATGTGCGAAAATCCCACCTCCCTTTTCTTGCTCCTATTAGGAATAACCTCTCCTTTCAGGGACTAGGTTGCTCCTTCAAGGGTGCTGGCTTCCCAAAGGCTTGGAGATGGTGTCCCAAATGGGTTAGTGTATTCAGCTCCTGTTTTCTCTTAGCGTAGAGCCCCTGGGGACCAGGTCCCTTATTTCTCCTTTAAGCTGTAAACTGAGGCAGGAAAGCTCAAATCCTGGATACTCTGCATGTTCCCTGCTCCAGATTCCATCCAACCTGGAGAAACTGATAACCTGCTTCTACTCCTGGTGCTGCCTAAGTTAAGGAGAGGAGCGTGGAGCCTGCCTGCAGCCCTGTAGCAAAGCATCTGCCTCATCCCTGGCTGCTGGAGTGAGATGTGAAACAGAGCTAATGGCGAATCCAACTGGATGAGGGGAGTTTGTTTGGCTTCAGTTGAAAGTCGGAGGAAGTCTCTGGTGCACAGAGGTGAGGAATTTCAAAGGCAATGGAAGGGGCTGCAATCAGCAGGGAAAGAACAAGAAGGAGCTGAGGGGAAATCCCGTAGATCAGGATATCAAACAGCCTGAGAGACAGTGGCAGCAGCTCCCAGACACCAAGCAATCACTAGATCTAGAAACACCAATGTGTGGAGGTGGTTACAGTGCAGTAAATAAGCTGAGAAAGCCTTGGTTGTAGCTACAAGCTGGTGGAACTTTGCCATGGTGGAGCTGAAGCTGTCGGGAGCACAAAATGAATCCTGGAGCAGGGATGCAGCAGGGCATCTCTTCCCCTTCTCATTTGGTCCTTCACTAGTGTCACCCCGTTGGTGTAGGGGGAATTACTCTTGTGTATTCCCGATAATTCCTGCTTATAGTTCTTGCTGCCAGCCCTGCCCAAAACACCTCCAAGTGCATTGGCTTGGGTGGGTTTCCATGGCCAAACTCCTGCTGCAGGTCAGGGAGCGTTGTCCTGGATGCGTGGTGTGTGATAGAAGGGGTTTCATTAGGGAATGTGGAGATGAGATAACCGAGGGCAGAGATGGTGACTGCTTTAAGAAAGTGAGCAGCTGTGAAGGGAAAGGAGTTAAAGAACCCAACCTTTGTGCTGCCAACAACTGCAAGCCCCGATTATTTGACCTGTGCTTCCCAGACAAGACATTTTTGATTCCAGTGCAAAGAAATACAGGCAAGACATCAAGTTACAAGCCAGAAATATCATGTAACCGGTAATGGCCCTTTATTGACATAGGAAGTGGGATGGTTTTGATCAAATAAGAGCCCACACAAATGATTTTCTGTGCTTAGGATTCACAAGGAAACCCTTTGAGGAGGTTTCTGAAGGAATGTGCTTGCTTATTTTGTTCCTGTGTTCTTTTAGCTTATTCAGTTATTAAACAGAGGAGTCCATTGCGGGAGGAGCTTCAGCATCCCCTGTGCTCAGCGTGGCTCTATCCATGAGGTTTGCCCTCAAATCCATCAGATAGGAGCCTGGCTGAGGTGTGAACAGTGGGAATTGCTTCTCCCTAGTGGGAAACACTTGGAATAGGGCTGAATGTCCCTTTCCCAGGTGCCAGGCTTTATCCTCTGCCTGCAGTGGTTGTCAGGACAAACACAAGTTTCACTGCTGGAGAGGTTTTGGGGTGCTGTTGGTGATGTCTGTGTTTGCAGGGGCAGCAGACCTAACCAGCCACTGAAGCCAGCTGTCCCGGTGTTGTGGTCCATCTCCCTGCCAGTTTTCCTCACCCGTTTGGAGCTCCAATGATTCGTGAAGACCTCAATCAATTTGGGAAAGGGAATAACATAGCATTAAACGTGATGAATCTCACGCTGCTGCCAATCCCACAGTCATTTCCGGACTCTTCCAGCTGGATTTGTGGATTGAATCCTTGAACTTCTTTGCTGACTGGCATCGTTACAAGGTTGGTTGTGTTCCACTTCCTTCATTTCCTTTGGTGGTGGTGGTTTGGGAGGATGTGAAGTAATGAATATAGGGAGAAGGGGAGCAGGTCTCACCTGATTCGTGCTCCCTGCTTCGCTGGCTGTTGGGAGGAAGAAGTAAACTCCAAGGGCCTCTATCTCACAGGTTACAAAGCCAAATAAGCCCTGCACAGCAACTCAGGCCGTGCTGAAGGGTTCAAATATACACAAGGAGGGTGTTTATTTGAGCGGGCTCTCGGTTCCTCTGTCAGTGGCTGCTTCGTTGTAGGAGAGCCAAAAAGCTAATTCCCCAGAAGTGGAGCTCTGGAAGCAGCAGGGAAGGGCCTGAAGTTATTCATGGATCTGGGTTTTGGTGTCTTGAGTCAGTTTTTGGACCAAAGTTTGTTTTGGCTTCAGCCAAACCAACCTTTTCCTGAGCTCTTCATTTAGATGCTCCAATGCGCAACCATATCCCAAGCCAAGCTCAGGCTTTTCTGTTTGCCAGCCCTGTTTTCCTCTCCGCGGACCTCCCGAAGGGTCTGCACTGCAGGGTCCAAGCCATGGACAGGTTTCCCTGGGATTCTGTTGGGTTTGGAATGGTGTGTGGAGCAGTCTTGGATCTGCTGGAGACACTTTCCCCTTGCTTAAACCTCTGCTGCGTGTAAATGCACAGGCCTTACACATTAGGCTGAGCTTTCACAGATGGGCTGGGAAGAGCCAGTGCTGAAGTTGAAGCCAGCACAAGCGGAGTTTGGGAATAGCTGGCTCAGCAGGGAGGAGGGGTATAAACTGCAGGAAAGGAGGCAGATGAGGTGAGGTAGTGCTTCCAATGAAGGGAATGGGAATTATCTGTTGTTAGGGTGCACTGGAAAGCATGTGGGTCTGAATGGCTTTATACAGGGAGTTTGTGGCATAGAATCATGGAACCCCAGGCCGGTTGGTGTTGGAGGGGACCCTAAAGCTCATCCAGTTCCAACCCCTGCCACGGGCAGGGACACCTTCCACTAGAGCAGCTTGCTCCAAGCCCCTGTGTCCAACCTGGCCTTGAACACTGCCAGGGATGGGGCAGCCACAGCTTCTCTGGGCACCCTGCGCAGATTCCCTATGGATGATGTGTAATAGTTCCCACTCCACTTGCTCTCAGCTACCTCCAGCCTCTTGTACCATATTTTAAAGGGCATCCCACAGCTGTAGGCTGCCCATAGCTAGGAAATGACCACAGCATTCCGCTCACTGCTACCTTCCTGACAAGCCCTGAGGCTTTTACTGCTTTCCTTAGCTTGGTTCTTCCCCCCTCAAAGCTTTTCATGTCACTCAAAGTGTCAGGATTTAAGAGCAGCTTCAAGAGGCACCTCTGGTTTTCTTCCTTCAGCCCCATGTTGTCCTAGGTGGGGAGAGAAGGCGACCAAGAAGACACAGAGACCTCTGGAGCAAAGTGATGTGGGCTATAGATCTATAGATTAAAGCGAGAGTGAAGGCCAAGTGCCAAGTGGTTGTGTCACTTGCAAGAGCCAGGGCCAGGAGCACAAGTCTTTCCATTGCTGGTGAGTCACTTGCTGACACTTTTTGGCTGCCCTCCTGGGCTGGAAGGGGTTGAGGGAGAACCGTAGATGTGGGTTGGAAGGGACCTTAAAGCTCATCCTTAAAGCCACAGGCAGGGACACCTCCCACTAGAGCAGGTTGCTCCAAGCTGGTTCTTCTAGCCGTATTCCAGCAGAATGGATAGAATCCCATCTGAAGAGGTTAAACGCAGCTTGTCTGTGCAAAGCGGGGTTTAATGCTTGGTGGTGCGATGCCTCGGATGGAACCCTCCATCTGCGGGTGCATCGTCTGCCTTTCACACCTGCAGGGTTATTTGCTGTCACACTTCTAAAATAAGCTTCCAACCTGCCCTTCAGTTCAGGCTTTCCGGATTTGGGAGCTGGCAGAGTCAGAACTCCACCTCTGGGGTGCAAATACCAACTCTTAGGTTTCAACAACAGGTTTGGTTTTGCTGAAGGGAAGGCATTTCCCCTTTTGGAAACCTCTTTTCCACGTAGAGAAAACAGGGAGAAAAGCAGGAGTTAAAAAAAACCCCAATTTGGTGCAATTCCCTTTCTATTCCCGAAGGGAGGAACACCACAGACTTGTGACCAAAGTGCCAGTTCCCCTTTGGCAACCTCCGGTGTGACCACGGTGCCCAAGCGAGTGGCAGCTCCTTGTATCATCTCTGGTCATTTCTTGTGCTCCGCATGAAGGCAGCAGAAGCCTTGCCATTAATTCCCAAGGCTTTCAGATTGCTGTACTCATGCAAAGTAACGTGAGCATTCCATATCCTGTTGAGTCTGCTTGGCTCTTCCCAGCAAACATGTCATTTAACTAACCAAACGAAGCCCTTTCATTTCAGATGCTGTTTAGATGATGCATAGAATAGCCCTGAGAGCGCAGGCATCCAGCTGGCAGGGAGCTTAGAGAAGATGTAAAACGTGTTAGGAAAAACAAGACCCTCCTTAGGTTTGGGCTTCTGCAGTGGGATGGAAGGGGCAGTGCATTGCATGGGGATTAAAACCAGCTCCAGGCGTCATGGAGCTGTCAGGGATGGCAGGAATCTTGGAGCTCTTTTGTCTTGGATTGTCATGGACTCCCAGAGTGGTTTAGGTTGAAAGGCACCTTGAAACTCATTTAGTTCCATGGGCCGAGACACCTTCCACTAGAGCAGGATGCTCCAAGCCCCTGGCCTTCCACACTGCCAGGGATGGGGCACAACTTTGGCTCCTTGCACCACGTATAGGGTGGATTATGGGATGTTAGTGGGTTTAATCTCTCAGTGCAGGACAGCCTGAGAAGGGATGATTCCCACTGCTTTCGCACCTCGTGCCTGAAGTGAGAGGTGAGCCCTGGGGTCTTTCTTGCCCAACCATATTGAAAAGAACTTTTTTGGGATGTAGGAGGTGGTTTAGATCAGCTTGCACCGAGGAGGTGATACAAGTGCTCTTTACCATGTCCTGCTGCCTGTTGGATGGCTTCTGGCTCCTTCCTCCCTCTGTCCCCTCCACTGCATCCATGTGCAAGCACAGAGGCGTGAGGAGTGTCTTTGGGAAGGGGCCAGCTCCATGTGTATAAGATTTCCATTAACTCAGGGAGTGAAAAGCTTGGGCTCAGGGCCCAGGCCATGCTGGAGAAGGCAGCGTGGCTGCAGTCATGGTGCTTGTGTAGCACCCCAGCATGGAGACTCACACCTACTTTGATGGGTGATGCCTTCACATCATGGGACAGCTCCTGGGACAGCATCACCCATCCCTGAGCTTCTCCTGAGCTCCTTGTGGATGCACGTTGTGCTAAGGATGCTGTGGGTGCTGCCAGCTTCCCAACGCAGCCCTGCCAACACAGGACACCTTCTGCCAGCCCCTGGCTTCATCCCTCCTGGGGCTGGCAGGGCAGGGAAGTGACAGCACTTAGCCAAAGGAGCTGGAATTCCTTCTCCCAGGCATGTGCAGAACACATCTGGTCAGCAGGGACGCATGGTTTTGGGACCCTTTTTTCCTGCGCTGTGAGTCTGTCCCAGCTGGAGCCAGAACTCCTTTCCCCTGGGGATGTGCTGTGCTGACACATCCGCTCTGGCCACAACACAGCAAATCCTGCTTTCCTCTCTCTTTTAATCCTGCTCCAAGCCAGACAGTGCTCAGTGGTTCCCTTTTCCAAAGGGTTTGGCCACGTCAGGTCCTGTGGGGATGGTGCTGTCTTCTAAAGGGGCTGCAAGAAACCTGGAGAGGGGCTTTGGACAAGGGCCTGTAGGGACAGGACAAGGGGAATGGCTTTAACCTGCCAGAGGGGAGACTGAGATGAGCTCTTAGGCAGAAGCTCTCCCCTGTGAGGGTGCTGAGGCGCTGGCACAGGGTGCCCAGAGAAGCTGTGGCTGCCCCATCCCTGGCAGTGTTCAAGGCCAGGTTGGACACAGGGGCTTGGAGCAACCTCATCCACCAGATGAGCTTTAAGGTCCCTTCCAATCCCAGCCAGTCTGTGATCTATGATTCCCTCCTTCCCATGCACACCAGAAGCCTCAGAGAGGGATGTGAGTGGGATGGGTCCCACCTCCAGCTGAGATGCCACCCGCTTGACCAATGAAGCATCCCTGCTTCCATGGAGAAGCAATACTTCCCCTGTGCGTGGGACTCCCTTTCCCTACTCCACCTCAGGATCAGTAGTGCCCACCAAGGACTGCTCCTGGTGCAGACCTTGCCCTTTGTGCTGTGGCTTTATTTGAACCCCCCCCCCCAGTGCTCAGACTGCAGGAGCTCAATTCCAGATCCCAGCAGAACTCCTCTGCTGTCACTTCCACTTACAGATCACAGCAGTGACATTGCTGCAGTGCAGAACAGCAGGGCTTTGGCCACAATGGCATTGGGGAACCTGAACCTGGAAGAGGGACCTTCCTCTGTCCAGCAAAACCCTCTGCACCTCCCTAGGAAGGGCTGGACGAGGCAGTAGTGATGCTCCCCGCTGTGTCTTTGCAGCCTGGCTTGGGTTAGTTTTGCTCCTGCAGCACAAAAGGACATTCTTGTCCCAAAGCATTTTTCCCTGCATACTTGCAGTGTGAGCAAAGCGGGGGGGGGGGGATTGAAAGGTTGCAGGGAATGAAATCTCACACAGGGCTTAGTTTACAAGGGACAGCTGAGTGTATAAACCCTGTCTCCAAAGAGGGCTGTTAGGAGCTTTTCTGGCAGCGGTTCCCCTCCTACCCCCAGCTTCTGGCTTAAGCTGCTTGGAGGGAGAAGAGAAAGGGGAAGGATGGGGGGAACAGTTCTGATTGCTCCAAAACTCAGGCCTCAGGATGAAACCCCACCGAAAGCACTGACACGTGGAGCAGAGCTCATGGGGCTGAGCAAATAAACATGGGCAAATGGGTTGGGTGGCTCTGGGGATGTGGGCAGAGTGGGGAAGATGAGGGTTATGTCTTGTGCAGCTGAGACATCGTTATGTGATAGGGTGAATGGGTCCAAAGAGGGACAGAGGCCCCCTCGTAGAATCCCAGAGTGGTTTTGGGTTGGAAGGGACCTTAACGCTCGTCCTTAAAGCCACGAGGAGGGACACCTTCCACTGGAGCAGCTTGCTCCAAGCCCCTGTGTCCAACCTGGCCTTGAGCACTGCCAGGGATGGGGCAGCCACAACTAACCCTGGGGCTATGGGAAGCAAGAGGCCTGTTGTTTGTAAAGGGCTTTTGCCTTCATATTGGTGCTATCTCTGGATCTCACCGAGTCATCTTTTGGGATAAAGCTCATTTTGAAGCGCCATGTGTAATTAGGGAGCGATACTGGGCAGCACGGGGGATGCAGCAGGGTTTGGATCCTGCCCTGTCCATCTCCCATACCAAATATCCTTCAAACTGTTATTAATGCAATGAAAAATCTCCCTTTTCCAAGGTAACGTGTTTCCATCCCATCCCAAGCAATCACTAATGCTGTTCCTAAATGTGCATTTCATTTCCATCTCACAGGTCTGTGTGCACTGCCTCAGCTGGGGCACAAGTGCTTATTAAAACCATACTCGCTGTGCATTAACAACCCCATACACATGTATCTCTCATTAAACACTATGGGCTGGAGGGAGAATTGGTGCCCCGGGCTCTCTCTGTGAGATCTCTCAGCACCACATGCAATAAATATGGTTTTAATAAGCAGTCATTAATAACGGGACAATAACAGCTTTATTAAGCTTGGGAACCTTAATCTGGGACTATATGGTGTAATGGAATATACTGGAATTCAGCTTCGTTTTCTTTTAGGCTTCTTGCAAGATATTGGGGGGGGGGGGGGGAAGATGCATTCCCTGAAGGTCTGATCCTGTCCTGGGATCTGCATGGAGCTCTTTACAGGGCTGGAGCACTCGAGCATCCTTCGGAGGAGGGATGCAGTGGGAACACAGCTGCTGTTCCATGGGGGGGATGCTTTATGCTGGGTGAGGAAGGAAACTGCTGTAGTGTTGGTTACTACTTGCTATAGTGATTTGGGAGGACGAGGAGGCTGCTTTGGCCCTGCTGCTTCTTCCTCTCCCCATCTCTAGCAACAGCGGCGTGTTGCAGCGCGGCATTAGGTCCCGACCTCGCTGCGTCTCCATGGGTGGGCATTGCAGAACCGGCCTTTTAGTTCCTTGTGGGGACTGCAGCTCCTTGAGCAGGCAGATAAAGGCCACAGCACTCAGGTTCTGCTGTCTCTGCTTAACCCCTGCCTACCAAAATGCAGGGCTTTGCAGCATCAGGCTGAGTCTGGGCTCAGGAACCTCTCGGTTGTCTTTACCTTTAGGAAGCAGGGAGTACGGAAAGCAAGCCAGGGACCACACATCTCTCTGGAACTCAAGGAAGCAAGCAAGAGCAAAGGGTGCCAAAAAGGAATCCCACTCTTTATTAGATGATGATAAAACCATGGTAAAATAACAATAAGAGCCTGGCACAAATATCCAAAGTACATTAAGCACAGGGGTTTGGCTGGAAATATCTCAGGACAACCTACAACACAATCCTAAGCTGTTGAAAAGCTATTGTAGCCTATCCCACCACTGGTTTACCACCCCTGCATCCTCCCTGACTGCTGAGCTATGCGTTTTGCTTTCTTCAGGGGGTTAGGTTCCATTTTACACTGTCTTCCTGGGACAGCAAACTGGTTTTCAAGCCTGTGACCATCAGCTCCGGTCCTTCCTAGGATTTCGATCCTTCCCCTATCAGGTTAAAGCCATTCCCCCTTGTCCTGTCCCTACAGGCCTTTGTATGCAGCAGGTTGCACTTCCATGGCTGTGTTCCAGTTGCAACCCTGTGTTTGGAGCTGATGTGGGAGCTGGGTTGATCCAGGTAAGCTCAGGCATGTACCAGTTTGTACCCAGTGTCCCTGCTCCAGGGGTAAAAGGCACAGCAGGGTTGCTGGTTACTCTGCTTTCAAAGACCTTAAGCTGACCTGCAAAGCTGACTCTGCATTGGTATGAATCAGACCTTCCTCCGAACCCAAAGCATGAGACTTGCATCAATGCTGTTCCCTTAAATCCACTTACATGTCCCTGTGACCTGGACCCCTTGAACTCCCTCTGCTCCTCTCCTGCTGCCTTGTAATCCTCCGAGCCCCAGCTGCATCCCTGGCCAGCCCTCGTCCAGCATCTTCTGCCATCTGGTTGCTTCACTGACTCTCCAGCTCTTTATTTATGGGAATTCCCATCACAACCAGTTCTTCCTATGTCCACACTTAAGTGGATTACTGTGTTCTAGGAATTCTATTGCAAAGTACAAGCTGTATTGGAGAGGAGCATTGGGCTCATTCAGCCCAACATGTGTTGTGCACAAGCGTGTGTGAGCAAAGCTCTGATTGCTCCGCTAGTTCAGAGCACACTGAAATCAGTGCAGGGAGGGTGTGAGATGAGAGCTGGGCTCTGCGCTGCCTGTTCCTCTGACGTCTCTGCCTTCTAACTGGACAGAATGAACCCGATTCCTCCCTGAATCCATCGGCTCCTTGCCAGGGATGAACAGGATCCAGCAATAGGGAATTGGCTCTGGAGCTGGCTCCCTGAATATTTCACTTTAGAGGAAAATGGGTCGTGTGTGTTGTAGCAGCTCTGAATTGGCTGGAAACTGAGAGGTTTCTTTAGAATAATTCAGTGTTTAATGGGAAAACCCCCCAGATGTGATGGGGGAGGTGAAAACAACAATAAAGCACGCATCATTTTTGGCTGCAGCTCTTCCTGTTGTTCTTTCGGGGTGGATTTTGAGGCTATTGGTAGTGGTGAAGTGAGGTGGAGTTTGTTTGCAGAAGGTTCTGCGCTTGGAGCTGGGCTGTTTTGCTGCCGTGGTCTAAGATGTGTTGGGTTCAGCGCCAGCTACAGTGTGGATGTGTTTAGATCCTGTGTAAGCACCGGCACCGCTTTCCTCTTGTGGAAACAGAAGGATACAAAGCAGGCAAAAGGCTCTTTGCTTCAAAGCTTATTCAGCAAGAAAAACAAACTTCCCACCTCTGCTTTTTACAAGCTGGTTACTCCAGACACGCCAAGTATTTGGCTCCAGCAGAAAAGCCTCAGTAGGGAATGGCATCCCGAAAGAGCAAGTTTAAGTGTTGCTAAGTAGACTCTGAGCTGGCTCCAGAGCCATCCAGGAAGGTAAGGAGAGAACAAACCCTCATTTCGTATATAAAACTATAATGAAGGGTGGTGTTTTCCCATTAATGAGAGTTTAATGATGCTCTGAAGTATCAAGCTGGAGGCTTCAGATTGATCCAAGTGCCCTGTGAAGGGTGTTGTGCAAATACAATACACCCCTTCTCCCTGCGCTCAAGTGGGAGAAGGTGAGAGAAAGGGGTTTCCAGCCACTGTCCCCTTCCACCCTGAGCCTGGAAATCCCATTTTGGTGTTTGGAGGTGGCTAAGACTTGTCACATCCCTGGCAGTGTTGGAACTGGATGAGCTTTAATGTCCCATCCAATCCAAACCAGAGCGGGATGAATACCGAGCCTGGAAAGAGCAAGTTCTGTGCAGGGGTGGTAGAGCGGGGTTAACTTGAGTGAGACTGAGCTTTGTAAGTCCTTCACACAATCCCTAAGTAAGTGGTTTTGCTCACGTGATGTAAGTGGTTTTGCTTAGCATGAGTCACCCCATGGCCTCCAGATCAAGAAGTGTCATGTGGGGCATGGGAGAGCAGGATCAGGACCTGTTCTAATATGAAATAACAGCCTCTTCCCATGTAAGCATATCCAGGTGCTGTGTAGAATCAGGACCTGGAGTGCAATCCTCTGAGCAGAGGATGGAGATCAGGGACCTGAAAGAAGTACAGAGCAAGGGACAATTTGGGGCCAGGCTGCACTTAACTACTGGTCTGTTCCCTTTTAGGAACCATCTCCCCATTGCAGAGCTGGAATTTCAAGCTCCCATCAGAAGGGAACCTCCTAAAGCCAAACATCGTGAATCCTGGTGGGACTCCAACCTTTGGCTCCTGTGTGTCTGGGGACAGAAAAGCTGATGATTAGATAACTGGAATCCATCCTCATGTTCCAGCTCCTGCTGGCTTTGATCAGGATGGGGATGAAGAGCACCAGGCTCCAGTCTTGCCATTAAATGAGGCCTGTTTATTGCAGCTCAAGTACTTCCCCTTGCCGCTGGTTTGGGGCAAGCCTGGCTCAGTGCTGTTTCAGTTTCCCCAGTGCTGTTGCTTTGGTTGCTTCTCTTCCCAGTGCCTAAGCCAGTGAGGAGGATTTTCTGCTGGTTGACTTGATGAAGTTAAACATTGAGGCTGTTTCTGCTCATGATGCCTTGGAAAAGCCTCGAGTGGAAGTGGTAGTCTCATCCCACAAATGCTTCTACTGCAGCAGAGAGGTCAATGGGGAAGAGGGGATAAGCAGCAGGAAGGAGAAGGAAAAAAAAGGATGGAAATGGGATTTAAGCGATCTGATGAAGTTTATCCGGGTGGGAGTGGGATCCCACACACAGCCCAAGCCCCATCTGAGCCTCTTTCATCTCTCCTGGTGCCCATGTCCGTATCACCAGGGAAGAGGTTTGTTTCCCAAGTACTCAGCAAGTCCAATCTGTGCCTGGAGTGGTCTCCAGCTTGTGCTGCTATGTTTTGCCTGGTTGCTAAGTTGGTCTCATGCATGGTTAATGCCTGATGAGATCATGGTGCCATTGAGCGCTTCATGGATAATGCAGGATTATTCAGTAACAGCATGGGGAACAAGCAGGTGCCTTCATGGAAAGAAGGAAAACAACAACTTTGGGGAATGGCATTGAATTATTCCGGGGGAAACTGAAGTGGTGCTTGAGCCGAGGGAGCTTCAGGGAGTGGGGAGATGGAAATGAGCCTATTTGTGGCCATCTCTGTATGTGCAGAGGTCTCATCCCTCTTCCTTTGCAAGGAATTGTGGTGGTTCCTGTCCCATTTGCGGGCAGATGTGGAATAAACCAGGAAAGCTTGAAAGAGCTGCCTGGTTTGGGGTGGACATTGGTGTCTGCATGGTTCGTGGTGGTCTCATCACTGCCTGCACATAGCACAGCTTCTAAAGTGTTCTTCTGGGGGAGATCTCTGTGGAGTCAAACTGTCCCTATAATGGGCTTTGGTGGCTCTGGAAGCATTGCCATGCTCAAGCACCGCTTTCAGATCCTCATCCAGGCAGTTGGAAACCAGAGTCCTGCGTGTTTCCAGTCCTATGGAGATGCCTGAATGCGAAGTTAAGGCCCACGTGCTGTTTGCCCAGGAAATGTGTTCATTTGTGATGTGTCCAGGACAAAGGAACAAGGAAAATGTTGATTTTTGTTGGAAAAGCAATGAGGTGCCAATGGCCAAAGCTGGATCATTCTGTGCTCAAAGTGGAATTTCTCAGTTTACAGGTTTGGGGCTTTTCCACTAAAGCAAGTCAAACACTTTCAAGGAAATCAGATGTTTTCAGTGAGCTTTTCCCACTGAAATGAAAGCACAAGCTTCCCTTGGGAAAATGACCTCATGGACATTTCTGAAGCAATCCTAGCAGGGATTTTGGTTGTTGAGCCTGAAGGGAGAAAGCTCCGTAGAAGAACCATGGAGCAAAGCAGAGCTTGGGGACTCTGTTATCAGAGCCTGTAATTCCACCTCTTGTATTTAAACCTTCACTGAGTGTTCAGTTGTCCCAGTGGTGTTTTTCCTGGATTTTCACACTGATGCATGTAAATCCCGGGGGCAAATCCAAACTTGGAGAACTGGAGGCTTTGCCACAGGCATCCCAAGTGACTTTGGGCTGATTCAAAGAGTTGGGCTGTTCCTGGGCTGTTGATGCTATTCAGTCTCCCTAGAAATGCTCTTCTGTTGGATGAGGGAATGGGAATGGACCACAAATGGTTTTGGGGTAGTAAAAGGAGGTTTGGTGTAGTAGAAGGGGGTTTGGGGTAATTGAAGGGGGCTTGAGGTAGTAGAAGGGGAGTTGGGGTGATGCGCAGGAAAGGAGGAAACTGATATGTGTTAAGATCCTATTAATGGTTGGCCTGGCTTCTTTGGAAGAGAGATGCCAGCCCCACCAGTGGCTTTTCCTACTGAACAATCCCATTTGCCGTGCCCTGCTTTGCCATGGAGACAACCCTCAACCCGTATCTGCTGGAATAAGGTCTTCCTGCAGGTATATGGACAGGGAGCGCACTGAGAGGGGGTTTGTGCCTGGGTTTCACCTCTATTGTACGCCCAGTTCGTGCAGGGACAGTTGCTGAAACGAAAGCGGAGTGCACAGAAGGTCTTTCAAATCCCTTTTCTTCTCCAGCAAGCCTGTTGCCGTGCCCCTGAGGTATATGTGCTCTCATTAAGAGTGAGGTTAACCTTTCTTTTGCCTTGACAAATAGTAAATTCACTCAAGTACGTGCTGGAGCAATGAGTCACAAATACCAGGCTCATTTGGCAAGTCCTTTCTGGCCAGAAAAAAGGTCTCCTTTTATGATTATTATTATTATTTTGGATGGAGAGCTGTTTTCCTTTGACATTTCTCTAAATACACCCTTTTGACCCTGCTTTCTGGATGTGAAAACGTTCGCCTCCACTGCAGGAATAAACCCAATTAAAAGAATGAATCAAAGGGAAACACAACACTGGGTTAAAGCAGAGAAAATATTACATTGACCCAAAGCAGTTGTGTTTAGATTTGCCTTTTAGTTCCTGAAAGCTCTCCAAAGACTCACTCCCTTTTGACCCAAACTGCTTTGTTGTCTTTTTTCTTCCCTTGCCTCTATTTTAACCACTGAGGCCACAGACCTCTTGTGTGGAGCAGGAAAACTCCCCTCAAATCACAGCCGCGAGCGCTGTTTGCTCTTTCATTTCTTCACTTTGCTCCCATGTACATGGTTCTGCTGCTTTTCTGGTCAGGGAAACCCACTTTGAGGGCAGTAATGGTTAAAAAAGGAGTAAATCCATTAGAAGCTACCTCCTGGCTACAGGCGCTATGGGGAGTTCATGGAATCCCGGCTGTTTCCCACATATGTGGGGGAAAAGCTGAAGGTGTGTGGCTGAAATAAGGAGCCCCACGGTTTGTTTCCACCCTGGCTCACTGCTCTAGGGGTGTTTTGGAGGCCTCAGACCCCCTTGGGGGTCATTACGGGCAGGCTTCCTCTAGGCTGCAGCCCACCGCATCAGCACCCAGGCCCACCCAGCCCCACGCCTGCTTTAAATCATCCCCAAGCCACGTAAATGGGGGTGAGGTCAGCCCTGCTGTGGCTGCCCATCACCTTTGCAGCCCGGGGTCCACCCAAACTTCCCCTCTCGACCTCCTCTGCTGCCAATTCCCACACCCCGGGCTTGGATGCGAAGGGAGAGCATCCTGCATCCAAAGCACGCGTCGCAGGGATGACCAAACCTCGGTCCCTGGCACATCTGCTCTTCCCACACTTAGGAATTGTACATGGAAACAGTTTAAAAACTGCCTTAAACTTGAGCTAATGGTGTCATCTCATTAAACATAGAGCTCTTTTATGAATGAATATCTAAAGGGGCTACAAGAAAGCTGGAGAGGGGCTTTGGACAAGGATTGTAGGGACAGGACAAGGGGAATGGCTTTAACCTGCCAGAGGGGAGTTTGAGATGGGATATTAGGAAGTTCTTCCCTGTGAGGGCAGTGAGGCCCAGAGAAGCTGTGGCTGCCCCATTCCTGGCAGTGTTCAAGGCCAGGTTGGACACAGGGGCTTGGAGCAAGCTGCTCCAGTGGAAGGTGCCCCTTCCCGTGGCTTTAAGGATGAGCTTTAAGGTCCCTTCCAACCCAAACCATTCTATGAATTCCAGACCAAACCTCCTTGTAGCATCTGCAGCTCTTCAGGCTGAGGTTAAATGGGCTGGAAGGACCCATCTGAAAAGCTTGGCTTAACCTTCAGCAAGTCTTTAGCTCTGCCTTGTGCGAGGTGTCCCACGTCAGGTACACGGAGCCTGACCTGTGTGAGTAATGGTTTCTGGGGGGTTAAAAGCTTCATCATTAGGAAAGTGTTTGTGGCTCAGGCCGGATCCCGCTGTTGGTTTTCCTCAGCTAGGAAAAGGGGAAAACCTGAAGGGTTTCTTATCAAGTCGAGACTTCAGCCTGTTGAGAATACCTTGTCCCGTTTCCATTCCCATTCGTGCCACTAAATTTAGGAGGTGACAATTTAGAAGTGACAATCTGCTTCGGAGCACGAAATTACAGGGCTGAGAGAATCCAAACGTGGGCTGAGGTTATCTAAAGAAGTCCTAAGGGACTATTTTTACTCCCTCAAAATTGTTTCCTTTTGGAATGCTTTCCAAAACCAGTGTGGAGTTGTGGTTTCTTGTGCTGTTTGAGGACAAAACTGGCACACAAGTGGATCCAAGAGGATATATGCTGCCTTTTCCCTTCCTCTATCTCTCCATTTCAGTCTCCACGTACCAGTGTTTTCCCTGCAGGATGGCCAGTGGGTGCAGTGAACCCCTCTATGCAGGTGAAGAGTGGCTGTGAGCGGTGTAACCCCTCTTTTTGGGGTGGTTTTCCTGCCTTTTCCTGTTTTCCTGGCTTGGCCTGCAGGAGAAGAGCATCCTGCTGTACCCGGGGAGATGAAAACAAGGGAAACTTCTACTGGTGGCTCGAGGCATCCAAAAAACCTCATTTGTGTAGTGATTCGGGATGTGTTTAGTTACAGGCATCTCAATGGTGCCATTCAGCTGGGAGCCCAAAGCCCTTTGCAGGGCACAGATCCTCAGTTCCTGGTGGGGAAGAAGAGGTGACATGGCTGAGGAGCAGCCCGTCACCGTGTCCTCCGGTCTCACCCCCTGCTGGCGGTGATGATGGTCTCATCTCTGCTGGATGCTGGTAAATGATGCTCCAAGGATTGCAGCAGCTCTGGAGCCAGGTTGAGAGAGCTAGGCTGGTTCGGCCTGGAGAAGAGAAGGCTCCTTAAGGGAAGAGCTCAGAGCAGCTCTAGTGCCTAAAGAGGCTACAGGAAACCTGGAGAGGGGCTTTGGACAAGGGATGCAGGGACAGGACAGGGGGAATGGCTTTAACCTGACAGAGGGGAGACTGAGATGAGCTCTTAGGCAGAAGCTCTTCCCTGTGAGGGTGCCCAGAGAAGCTGTGGCTGCCCCATCCCTGGCAGTGCTCAAGGCCAGGTTGGACACAGGGGCTTGGAGCAAGCTGCTCCAGTGGAAGCTGAAGCTGTTGCATCTCCCAGCCCTGCCTTTACGGATTAAGCTCTTGAAGGCAGGGTGATGTGAAGCCAGGGCTTGAACGGTGGGCTCCATCAAACAGTAGAGACTGAACAATGCTTAACTATCGGAAGCTCACCAACATATCCAAGAGCTCAAGGCCAGGCCTTTCTTTTCCACTTCCACTGTGGCCGCTGCCATTCCCATGGAGGAACATGAAAACAGGCTAAGGAAATGCCTTCTTGTCCATGTTTTTGGTGCTAATGCCTTGGAAGAGCTGTTCTCATTCCCTTATCCTGGGTGTATTTACTGGAAGGAACAACAGTGCTTGTGTTAGGGAAGATCTTGGCCATAATGCTGTGAACTGGAAATAACCAAAGCAGAAGCTTAAAGCCCAAGATGTGGCTTTGTTTTCGCTCCAAACGCACCTGAAGCTGAAGCTTTGGGAGAGTTTATGGCCAATGCTGAGAGCAACAACAATGTAAAGCTTGGCGTTTAACCCAAAGCATTGCAGGATCCTAGGATGCAGAACCAGGGAATGCCGTAAGCATCTCCTCACCTTGTAGCACCTCATCTGTACCTTTGCTTGGTGCCACTTGTACATTGAGCTGTGTCCGGCGGGGATTAGGCAGAATTCCCTTTGCAAATCACGGAGCCTGGCATTCCAGAGTGCCCATTTTATATCTGCTTGGTATTTCTTCCCTCTTTACAACACTGAGGTTAGAAAAGCAAGAAAAAAGGGGGGGAAAAGCCACGATGCGGAATCTGTGTGAAGTATTCCTATATTTTCCCTAACCTTGTGCCTGATGTTTTTACCAAGTGCTTAAAGGGGAACTAGGCTTACTGAGCGCTTTTTCCACAAGTATGGAATCTCTTTGCTTTATGTAGAGATATATATATATCCATGTACACACATAGAGTTTTATAGCACTGAGTGCGGCGCAGGACATCAAACCTCCTGTCGTTTCCCCCCACCTCCAATGACACATCTCTGGCATCCCGGTTCCTTGAGCTATTCCAAAAATGCGGCTGATGTCTGTGCTCGGGATGGATGGAAAACTGTCAATGGCCTTTCCAGCTCCTCGGTAGCAGCTGTAACATTACAGTAGCCGTTAGCAGCTCATATCAAAGAGGGGGGCCATGTAGCACTGGGATCATCTAAGCAAAGGCCAAATCCATGTTACCTGCAAGCCTCCGTATGGAATAGTTCTGTCAGGAGAGAAGGAGATGGTGGTGGTCCTTAAATCCAGCCCAGTTCACACACAAAGCCATGCAGTGGGGTGTGAGAATCATTCCTGGGACGCGACTCCAAGTTGTTGAAGAAATTAAGCCCTAAATCCCATTAGGATTAAAGGCTTTTGGGCACTTGGGAAAATGTTACTCATTGGGAGCCAAGGAGCCATGATTTTAGGCTGCAGCTCCAAGCTTTAGCAAAAAGGATTCCCTTCAGAATCATCCCAGACAAACCCCTCCACTCTCTGCTGCAGAGGGTTCGCAGTGCTCAGTCTGCCCATTGGATTTACCTCTATCTCAAGCTGGATCTCCCAGCAATGTGATCCTTTTGGTGGGAATTCGGCTCCCAAGAGGAGTTCTGGTGCCAGAAACCAAAATGCTTTTGGCTTTGCTGTGTTCCTTTTTAAAACAAAGGTCTGAAAAACTTGAAGGAAGAGGGGGGAAGAGAAACGTAAATCACTTTGCTATGGGAAGAAGACATCATTCCTGAGCGGGTTGGAGATGTTGGATGCATCCAGACCTGAGGTTAGTCTATCCCAGTTTCCCAAGGTGTTCAGGACCAGGATAGAGTCAGGTCACTGACTATGGGATGCTGGTTTGGTGCAAACTCAGGTTACTGCAGCTACCTCATGCCCCTCAGGCACCTCCTCTGGGCATCACCTCCCAGGGTCACCTCTTTGGAAGCACCAGGAGATGCTCCTACTCCAGAAACCTTCCTGGAATACACCAAGACGTGACCAGCAGCCTGGAATCTTCTTTTCCCAGCCCCACCAAGCTGTGATGGTAACAAGGAGGCTGCTTTTATCTCTGTGGGTATTAGCACTGCTATAAACCTGATAACACTGGAGTTCCCATAAAGCCTCAAGAGGTGGGACTCCCATGGAAATCTGCTTCCCAGTGTTGGTACTGCAGACGGAAACAGAGCAGAGGCTTAGTTGAAGCAGCCACAACTGCAATTTAAAGAAAGAGAGGTATTCCAACTATTTTGTCTTTAAAAGGAAATACTGAATAACTTATGGATAAGACATTAACCCAGGCCTGGACCACTGTGGTTGTTAAAGAGCCCTCAGCACTATTTGCAAGAGAGGGGGGTGTTAGTCTTGGACTCCTGCCTAAATTCCAGTTTCAGGAAATGCAGCCCAACTACCTGATGTTCCACCTGCATTTTAACTCGGGATTGGGTCTGTATTCCCAGCCAGCGCTCCATAGGGCTGAATCAGTGCTCCCAAACCAGTCTGGGATTCTCTGGTTCTATGATATGATGTGGGTAATTCAGCTGGGAATCTGGCATTCATCCCCTGTAAGAGAAGCCAACCCCTTGCTTTCCCAGTAAGGTTGATGGTTTGAATCTCAAACCTTTAAAGGGAAAAGGCTTGTTCAGAGGTGGAGCAGGCCTTGTGGTGGAAACCTGGAACACTCAGTTATCAACAACACAGAGGGGAAAAGGACTGGCAGGGCCTGGGGGGACCCAGCATCCCCACTCCATGTCCTGCCCTGGTTTCTATCACAGATGATGCTCCGTCCCTGTATCAGCATCACCTTATCTTTACTAGTTAAGAGACTGGCCTCACAGCCAGTGTTTCAAGACAGTGTTTGATGGCCATTGCAGAGAGGTTGTCATTAATAACAGCATTAATAAAATGCTGAACAACACCAGCTCATCACTTTAATGGGATAAATCCATCCCTCCTGCGTGGCGGAGCTGCTTGGCATTCCAGCCCAAAGGTGGCCACATCCATCCCTATAAAACCAGTTAAAAACAACCCGTTGGGATGAAAGGTGGTGGTACTTGAAGCCAGTTATTTTATCTTGCTTTGGCTCTATAGATAACACGCTACCAGCATCGCGTTTCTTCTCTGGGAGTTATTTATGGTCTTACCCCTGCTCCACCCCACACATTACGTGTTTGTGAGGCTTTTCAGTGGGGCTGTTATTGCTTTCAGAGCAGATCAAATCACATTTTCCCACCCTTTTTCCTTGTTTTCACTTCATCTTCCCTGTATCCCAGCGCTGGTATATTTTAATGGCAGGAACCAGCTTTCCCTTCACAGCCCTTTCCTGGCTCAGGTTCCTGAGGAGCGGCACCTTTAAGAGATGCTTTGGATTTGGGTATAAGTGATAAAATGAAGCAGCTTTCACCTTGTCCTTATGGATAATGATGTGCTCTCCTCTGCTACCCCGGTTTTGCAATTCACAGTCACCCTTGAAGGAAGTTTTGGGGATGTCTTATCCCTGTTTTGCAGCTCTCCATTTGAGATGAGGTGTGATGCAGTGATGGAGCAGCTGGAGAGCTGGTTACGCCCCTGGCACAGCTTTGAACCAGCCCATCCTTTGTTTGATGGGGTAAATACCAGAAGAGGAACTTTACTGACAAAGATGGTGCTGGGGCTGGGAGCAAAAGGGTGATTTCTTGGTCCCATGAGACCTGTGGCAATACATAACCAGTTGATGTGGCAAGAGAGAAAACACCTTCAGGCAACGTGTGTGTGTTGGCGAGTCTGCGTGTCCTGAGCATCCTCCTCTGGGATGAGGGGTGTGGGGATGGATGCCCACGAGAGGAGCAGGAGGTGGCACGTTTAGGAGCAGGTTGGGCTGTGAGTGTGTCTGTTAGAAGCTGACGTTGCTGTGAGGGTCGAAGAGGTTGAGATTTTCCACCTTGCAGGCAATCAGGGAGGAAAGAGATTGTCTCACTCCTCGGTGTACGTATATCTCGTCTCCGGGTTGCCCAGGCAACGCTGTATATGTTTGCAGGCTGGAAGGATGTGGGGATGGAAAATGAAGCCAGGGAGTGGACTAAGGAGAGAAGTCCAGCAGGAATTTTCCTCTTGGTCTTTTGTGGCCCATTGCTTAGCGCTAATGCGAGCTGCTCTCCTGGGGTTAGTCATCAAATCCGAGATTTCCAGCTTTATGACTTTAAATCAAGCCCCGTTGCTCCTGGGAGGCCGTTTTTCATGCTCATAATTAACCTCACAGAGGTTTAGCTCGAGGGGGGGGGGGGGGGGGCTGCAGGAGGGGAGCCAGCAGGCAGGGTAATACCATAGAAACACAAACAAGGTACAACATCTCACTCCATGGGCTGGTGGAGAGCTGAGCCCCTGGGGAGTAGCGGCTCCACAGCGGAGCAGCTGCCCCTTCGATGTAGCCCAGTGCCTCCTTCCTTGACAGGATCCCTGGAATCTCTCCATGGGCACTCAGTGCATGACTGTGGCTTGTGTATTGCTCTAGCACTTGGGGTTTTAGGCTGCCCCAGGAGAAGCTGCTGCAAGGATGCTCCTGGATGAACTATAGCTTCTCCATGCTAAGGAAGCTCCTGGTTGCAGTCGATTGCCTGGGGTGAATTCCTAATCTCTAATCTAAATCTACCCTCTCTCAGCTCAAAACCGTTCTGGTGAAGGTTTAGCCAAGGTTCTTACTCTCCCAGGACTGGAGTCATCATTTCCACATGGGATCTTGCTGCCTGTGTGCCGTGGCCTTGAGTCGGCTCTTAGTGGTGTGTGATAGATGGACACTGCCCCAGAGCTGCAGCATCCCTTGGGCAGGGGAAGGAAGAGAGCTCTGAGGGAGCTGGAAGTGGGTTTGTGGATATCTAAAAGAGCTGAAGAAGGGCTTTACTAAGAGTAATGAGTGTAAGTTGAGGCACTCAGCACTGCCATAACCACACAGGCACCTCCTATCCATCCTTCCCACTGCTGTTTCCCCAAACCCATCTGGCAGCTCGCTCCTTCACAGGCTTCCTGCATGAGGAAAAAGCCCCTTCATCTCTCTAAAGCATTTTGGGCCTTTTCTCAGGCAGAAATGGCCCTTTTTCCACCTCTTCCCCCTGCACCCCTGCCTGTAAAAGGCAACTCGTGCTGCAACTTCAAACCCTTTGGCATAAGGTTGCTGTTTCTGCTAGGCAGCTGTCAAGCAAATAAATAAGGCAAGAACGTCACAAGGAAAGGGCAAGTAGTGGAGGTGGTGATGCCGTTCCTGTTGGAACGCTGGCATTCCCCACCAGATGAGAATCAGAGGGGCCATCTGGTACGTGTAGTTCTAATCTCATTGTCTTATTTCATTGCATTGGGTTGCACTGATTTTAGCCCCTCCACTTCCCTAAGCCAATACAGATTCTATGTGGGCTCATAGTGCTCTAAGCTCTTCCCTTTCCAGCCTAAAGGAGGTTTTTAATGTGGGAGACCAGGTTGTATATCTAAATATATGTCCTTAAACTCAAGCTTCCAAGAACAATGGTGGAAGCAGCCCAAAAATGTGCTACGAAGGATGAATGCATTAGGATTGGAGTCCAAGCAAAATATCAGAAGGGTGAATCAGAAAGAAGGAAAGGAAGGAGGGAAAAGAAATGGAAACGTATGGAGTTCTTACAAAGCTGGCTTTGCTTTTAATGGCAATGGCAGCTTTTCAGTTTGAGCTTTGAGTGCTGGAGAAATGTGTCAACTGCTCCTGCCCCAGCCGTAGACTGGGGGGATGCATAAGCGCTGTTGCGGTGACACATTCGTGTTGGGTTCAGTCCAGCCCCATTTAGAATCCGAATGAGAGGGGGTTTGGGTTGGAAGAGCCTTTAAAGCTCATCCAGTCCCTGTGATGTGCAGGGGATGGAGCCTGACATGCTGCAGGTGGAGCTGAGCTGCTTCACCCATCCTCCTTGGGCAGGACAATGGGAGATGCACCAGTGGGTGCTGCATGGTAAAGCTGTTGGTTGAGCAGGTCAATAGCCCAGCAGCAAGAGTATGGGGGTGATGCTAAACGTGCTAAGGAGCATTTTCTGAAGCAGGGATAGCCCTGTGTCCTCTGGAAGTGCCGACTGAGCATCTCACTGCATTTAGCCTGGTGCCTTATAGCTGTTTATAGCACATATATCTATGGTTATATATATATATAGCATATATAACTGGGTATATGGTGGCTGCACTCTTGGGCATCACCATATGGCTTTCTGGTAAGTGCCCTAATCCAGTTGAGTGCTTTGGGCAGGCTAAACTCAAGTTGTCTTCTCCTTATCATTCCTTCTCCTTCCTTTTAGTGCTGTTTGACCTGTCCCTTCACTTCTCGTGCAGCTTCCCCATGTTGCCAGAGGCTCCAGCTAAAAGAGGGCTGATCGCAGAGGGCAGCTGAAGGAGCCAGGAAGCAATCTAGTCATAAACCCTTGCGTTTCAGTGCATGGCAAGGCAAGAGAACCGTGTTCTCCTGGCTGGTGTGGTGACCGCAGGCAGAGAGGGAGGAGAAAGGGGGAGATGAAGCCCAAATCTGACCTTCCTCCTGGTGCCTGCAACACCCATCAGGGTGAAAGACAGGCTGCGTCTCATTAATCTTCTGCTATAAGCAGAGGGAGACGCAGTGGAACAGAGCAGTGGCACTGGATGAATAGCCTGCCCTTGGAAAATAAACACTTCAGGCTCTGCCTCAGCGTATATTAATGCTGAATTCCTTTGCTATGCCCAAGTGGGGTTGTGCTGCCCAAATCCAACCCAGGAGCTTGGGATGCGGGTGGGAAACACCAGTGTGCAATGAACACATTGGAGCAGCCACAGCATTCATCTGGCCTGGGTGTTGCCATGCTTCAGCTCCAAGCTGAAGGGTTGCTCCTGCTCCGAGGGGGTTCTCTCCCCATCACAGCAATGGGGTTGGAATTAGATGATCTTCAAGGGCCATTCCAACCCAAAGCATTCGTGGCTCTTGGCAGCAGGCGGGAAACGAAGCAGCATGGTTGGGCTTGCAGACGGGGATGCTTCTCCTCACCTTGGTCCCAGTGAGCCAGGGAGGTGGCACTTGCAGACGTCTCCATCCATCTTCATGCGCCAGGGGATTGCCACAAGCAGCACTTGTTTTCTCTTCAAATCTCTTCTGCCTGATAGGGTTTTTATTCCCCTGCTTTGCAGAACCCCTCCAGGTGCTGTCTGGAATCCACACTTACCCAAACATGCCTCCAATTCTGATTTAGTGAGATGGTTATTGTAGAGATGATTAGAAACACACTGTGCGAGAGTGCACGGCCTCCCAGCAGACATGTAGCCATTCCAGAGCTGTTCATCCTTATTTAATCATGCCAGGGTTTCACATATGATGCCTGTCCTATGGAATACAGTGTCTAGCTGTATGAAGAATTGCAAGTTGGGGAGGTTTTGTCCTACAGGTTCATTCACTTCTGCTGCTCAGGAGGGCAAAACCACAAGAGGACGGTTGAAGTCAGGCATCCAACATCCCGCTTCCCACCGGGATCCCAGTTGGTGTTTGCTGGACAAGGACCTGCACCAGGAGAAGGGGTTGCTGAGGGAGGTGAGTGGTATCTGCTCCAGCCGTGGACCTGCTACCTGCTTGTTTTTAGCATCACTCAGTGCATCTTGTTCCACCTTTGCCATGCTCAGGGTGTAAGAGCAGCAAGACAGCGTGTATAGAGCTCTGTCAGTGCTTACACCTGCAGTAGCAGGGCAAAACCCAATCCCTTTATCATCTGGAAAGGGGCTTTGGACAAGGGATATAGGAACAGGACAAGGGGGAATGGCTTTAAGCTGCCAGAGGGGAGGTTGAGATGAGCTCTTAGCTCTTCCCTGTGAGGACGGTGAGGCGCTGGGATTCCGTGGAGCCAGGCTGGGATTCCATGATCTCTGTATGCAGTGTTTCCATCTGCAGAGCATGAGCTCAGCAGGACACAGAGTGCGCCCAGCCATAGGCAGAGCAGTGCATGTGCCCCCTCCTGTGTATCTTGCCGTCAGGAATAGCAAATTCCATAAGCGATGACGTTTGGGGCTTTACATTACTGGTGGTGAGAAGAAAACAAGCACCCCCCAGCTATGCTGGGTTGGAAAATAAATGACATAACCTATAGTGGCTCCTCGTGTGCTTCCTGCCGTGCCAGCTTGGTTCCCATCCAGCTGAGCAGCCATTCCTGAGGATGGGAGAGGACAGGTTGGGGGGGGGGGGAATTTCCACTAAACTCGATTATTTTAGCTGGAAAAATAAACTCTTGCTGCAGCTTGAAGCAAATTCCTGCCTGGTGCCTCCCCTGCTTCACGTGAGATGCTGCCGTGCAGCCAGAGGACTCCCTCCCATCCACACTGCTCCACTCGTGTCATGGGTCCTTTAGTCCTTTATAACCAAAGCTTCGTAGGGAACGGGCAGCAACCCTTTGCCTTTTGGAATGCCAGCATCCTGGCATGAAGCCATGGCTCCTGGGTACAGCAGCCCTGTCTGACCCCCTTTTGCATCTCTTTTGTCTGTGGGTCTCTAAACTAATGCTTTTTGTCCCCGAAACCACACTGCCCCGCTACCCCCTGTCCCTTTGGCTGAGAAGGAGCTGTCAAGGCAGGACAAGGGGCTATTCTTTGTGGAGAACAGTGGGGGATCTCATAAGGGGGTGCCTGGCCCTCAGCCGTCACCCACCACTGCCCTCCACACCTAGGTCACGTCTGGGCACTGGCATTTATCAGGACTGGGGCTGGTTTGGGTACCAGGAGTGGATTGTGCACAGAGGGAGGATGGAGAGATGGGGTCAGCACTCGGGGATGGCCTCTGGGTGTGCAGAGGGGTCCTGAGCTCAGCACTTGAGCACAACTGATGCCATAGACAGAGTTTTTAGCTTGTTTTCCTAATGTGGAGGTTTCAGGGGGGGAGACGGTGGCTTCTTGCTGTGAGTGCAGATGAACCATGCCACTGGACCAAAGGGCAGCACTGCCAGCCCAGAAGCAGGCAGGGCAGCAAGAGTTAAGGGCTATAGTTCCTTTGCCATGTCCCCCTCATACTCCGAGGTGCCTGGGAGCCCCGCAGCCCCATGTGCTGGTACTTGGAGCAGTGCTGTTTGCTTTGGAAGGAGGGAGGCTTTGTCTGCGGAGCCGCCGGCCAGTTTTCCACAGCCCACCTTAGGAACTCTCCCCAACACGGGCAAATATCCTCCTTTCCAGGTGCTAATTCCCTGCCTGACCTCCCAGCAGAGGCAGATGTGGGTGTGTGTAGGGGATATTTGCAGGGATGGAGAGACCTGACACCCTCTTCCCTCCTCATGATCCCATCCAACGCGGTTCTTTCATCTCTTCCTATCTGCATGATATTTCCCCTCGTTGCTTCATGTATCTTCTGCAAGGCGATGAGTTCCAAATCATGGAATCATAGAATGGTTTGTGTTGGAAGGGTCCTTAAAGCTCATCCAGTTCCACCCCCCTGCCGTGGGCAGGGACACCTTCCACTAGGGCAGCTTGCTCAAAAGCTCTGCAGTGGTGATGGCACAGAGTGTGATGGGTACCAAGAGCCTGGGGGGGATTCAGGAGGATGCAGGAGAGAGTGAGGATGCCCAAGAGCTTCAATGGACAATGCGGAAAGGGGATAAATCTCAGGGTTTTGACTAAGGCCAGTCAAGGTTGGTGGTTCTCTCCATCCACACAGAACTTTTCCTACATGGAATGCTATCTTTACTGTGTATTTTGAGTGGCTAAAATCCCAGAAGGAGCAAGGTCTGGGGGAAAGGGAGCTGAGGGAAGCGGGGCTGTACTGTAGCTCCAGGCTGAGGGGATTTATGGCTTAGGGCTATAAAGGACTGCCTTTGGGCTAGTGTTGTGTCCTTGTCTGTGAGTCAGGGCTGGGGGCAGTGTGCAGGGAATGGGCAGCTTTAGCAAACCTCTGGTGTAGGTTTTCCTTCTTTCCCATTAGGAAAAGCTCATCCAGGATGATTTTCACACCACAGGAAGGCCAAGCAGAAAGTTCCTCAAGGGTGGCTGACTTTCCATAGCTGCTTTCCAGGGGGAGTTCTTCCCCATTCCTCTGAGCAGCTGTATTCACAGTATTCCCACAGCCAGGAACAACAGCCTAGATCCCCACAGACATCTGGAAGGGAACTGTAGGGTATCACAGCCCTGATGTACCAAAGGTGAGTTCACCCCATCCCAATACGTAGCCTCATCTGTGCCTTGTCCTCAGTTGGTCCCCACTTCTCCACCTCTGGGTGTCCCCAAATCATGTTCCTTCTGCAGTTTGATTCCCTCTTGGATGTCTCTGAGGTTCTCAGTGTGAGCCTCAGAGCTGGAAACGTTTCCTTCTTCAGCACTGAGGGTGCCAATGGCATCATTGAGGCCCAGCATGTGAGATCAAGCAACCACCTTTGAATTTAGCAACACTGCAATAGGGATGTCTCTGTGTGGGGTTGTCAGACAGCAGCAAGAAGTTGGTGTTACCCCAAACCCATGTATTGGGGGCTGTTATGGCCTCTACTGCGCGGTTCTGGAGGCACTCAGAGCGGGTGCAGAGCTTTAGGAGCAATCTGTCTATGCCTTTGGGTTGGGAAGGGTATGGGGTGTCTGTTAGAGCACAGCCCTGAGACGATACCCATTGCAGCCTGGAATGCTCCTGGGAAGCATGTAAAGGGATGGAGACTGTCATGTGCAAGGAAGCAGCTCCCAGGACATGGGGATGCTCATCTGGGACCTTTCTGGTTCAGTGCCTGTCTCCTGTGCTATTCCTGTTCATCCTGGTACCCAGGGTCAGGAGAAGCCGTGTCCCTCTCCAGTGCTGCCAGAGGCCTTGCTGAGGATACAGAGGCATTTCGGAATGTCACCAGGCTCACTGGAAGCTCCAGATTCACTTTCTCACGGGAAGAGCAGACTTGGCCCCTCCAATAGACCCAGGCTTCCACATTACCCCCTGCCTATGTCTGTTTGTGCATGTGCAGCTCCCTGACATCCCGAGCCCCTGCTGTCCATCCCCGTGGCCTCGGGCGACGCTGTGAGCACTCCTAAGGTGGGTTATGAAGAGGGGGCTGGTTCCACCAGCAGCCCAGTGAACCCAACAGCCCCCAGAGTCTTCTGACAGCTCAAGTGGAAATAGATACAGTCCCCATGCAGCCCCTGTGTTGTTGTTGGCAGAGGGACCCAGAGGCCTCCAGGTTGAGAGCATAAGCAGAGGAAAATTGTTCTCATCTGAATAAACACGATGAGCTCTTGCCAGCAGCTCCAGTGCCCCAGCAGAGGAGCCACAGCTGGGCCATTCCCTCACTTTGGGGTAACTGGTTTGACAGGCAGCCTTGCTTCTCTTTGGGGATGGTGTGTTGCTTGTCCTCGCTCCAGCCCCCATCTCAGTGGTGGAGCTGATGCAGACACCCATGCATGAGCATCATCCTTTCTCCAGGGACCACTACTCTGATACAGGGCAGGTTTCTGCAGTCGTGGTTCCCCAAAAGATGGGAAAGCAGGAGCTCAAAGCAGGATGAAGTGGTCCATTCTATGATATCTTCACAGATACCATAGAATGCATTAAAATCAGGTTAAACAGTGTCTATCTCTGTGCTGGTTCTGACTCCCCTGAAGGTGAGCTGCTGATGGATGATATCTTGCAGAGCCAACTACACCCTGCTGAGCTCACACCAGGTAGTAACCTCTGTTGTATGCATCTCTCCAAACACTGTCACTTCATAGGATCCCAGACTGGTTTGGGTTGGAAGGGACCTTAAAGGTCATTTGGTGCCACAGGCAGGGACACCTTCCACTGGAGAAGGTTGCTCCAAGCCCGTGTCCAACCTGGCCTTGAACACTGCCAGGGATGGGGCAGCCACAGCTTCTCTGGGCACCCTGTGCCAGCGCCTCAGCACCCTCACAGGGAAGAGCTTCTGCCTCAGAGCTCATCTCAGTCTCCCCTCTGTGAGCCTCTGAGGTGCTGCCTGTGGGGAGCTGCTGCAGAGGAGTTCTTTGGGGAGGAAATCGTCTTTTCTCTGCTCAGTCAGGTAAAGGAGCACAGATTTGTGCTGCCTCATGCACGATGTGAACACCCCCAGGGAGCAGTGGGATTGTGGCCATCAGTCCTGGCTCAGCCACGCTCAGGTTTGTTGGATGGTGGCTGACTCCAACCGGCCCTGGACCCTGCTTAAGAGTCTTGTATAGCTTCAGTCTGTTCCTAATTGCCATAAAGCCAACCCCTGCTTGCTTTATGCTTCCTACCACCCACCAGGCCTTTGCTCCTACTGAACTGCACTGCTTTAAGCTCATTCTTGTGTCTTGCAGGAGATGGTAGCGATTTCTAAAGGATCTGACAAAGCCCCGTCCCAAACCCTCCCTGAAGTGGGAGCCTCGAGCACCCAGGGAGTGAAGGACGTGTCTCATGTTCTAACATCTTCACCTGCATCACTCTGGGTCCCTTCTGGCACCACAAGGGGCAGGAAAGGCCACAAAGCTCCTTAAATTGTGAGTAGCTTTCCCTCGTTTAAACTGCATCAGTGCATGGAAATGGTATCTGTGTTCCGCTTTTACTGCTTGCCATTTGGGGATGAAGGAAATAGGGGAGTTGGGGGCACTCATTCCTGACCTTGGGAAAAGCAGGAGGCTTATAAAAGCTCTTAAGTGCTGCAGGAATTACGAGGCAATTAAAGAAATCAGGCCAGAGCTGGGACCATGTCAATAAAACTGAGAGGAACTGATGTCAGCTCCATGCAGGATGCAGGGATTGATGCTTCTGCCTTCTCCTCCCAGCACGGAGCCCATGGGCTTGGTGATGCTGAGGCCTCATGCTTCCCACTGGCACATACTTGGAGATGCAGGAGAGATTTTAGGGCTCGGGGGGGCTCTTTCTGGTTGTTCCTTTGGGGAATAAACTGATGTGAATCCAAAATACCCCCCCCAGAAAGCCAAAATGATCATTGAAGGGATGGTTTAGGGTCTGAGGGGCCTGGCTTGAAGCAGGGAGTGCGTTTTACTCCCCGTTGTGTTGTAAGGATTAAACCCAGAGAAGCTGGTTTTATTTATCACGACTCAGCTTGGGTTTCCTGACCTGGTAAGAAGAAGAAGAGAGGAATCAGCTGAGATTTGCAATAGGTTCCATTTCTCACTGCAGTGCCCATGTCTCTCAGATGTGGGTCATTCCCAGAGTATGGCCTCGTGTCCTCAGACGGGGTTGTGGCTCGGGATTGTCACGCTGGGCTTTGAATGTTCCCCTTAGGTGTAAGTGATTTCTCGTGCACGCCACTTGAGCTCAAGTGCTGACATGGAATGAACCCTCTTCTCTGCTTCCTCTTCACACAATCCCAGAGAACTGTTGCTGGGCTCTTAGGAATGGGAAGAGATTTGCCGACATCCTCGGATCAGGTTTAAAACAAGGGGAAGGGGGGGAAAGAAAGTCTGGGCTTTAGTCTGTGTTTGCTGAGCGGGTTTACTTTAGCTTTAGTCATTTATTTACTCACCTACAAGTGCTGGCTGGCTCAGAGCGATGCAGACGTGTTTCTTTAGGGTAGATGAGGACTCAGAATAAGCCCCTAATGTCGCAAGAGGTGCAGCATGAGCTCCTTTGGGTTTGGGCTCCCGGCTTACGTTTCTCCCTTCCTCCAGGGAGAGGGAAGCGGATGCACTTCGCAGGAAGTGGAACGACACAAAACTGAGGAGGGTGATGGGGATAACTTGGGAATGAAAGGGGTGGGTGGGCTGGCAGCAAGCTGGGAGTTGCCTCACACTGTTGCTCTTAGGGACTGTCTCGTTGGCACCTCCTAACGCAATGAAACCCATGCTGCCTGAGACGCTGGCTGGGATGGAGGGTGGGCAGAGTGCGGGCCCCCAGCCCCAAAGCACCCATCCAGCCCCAAATGGGACCATACAGACTCTTTCCTTAGGTGTAGAACTGCTCTTTGCGTGGGATCTGGCATCTCTTGAGCTCTGGTAGCCCTGGTTAGCAGCCCCTGGTGCTGCAGAGACCAAGCAGGCACCAGTCCCTTGCCCCAGGCCATCCTTGCCTCTCGCAGCTTGGTTTTTATGGGCACTGAGAGCAGCTCATTAGCTTCCCTGCTTGCTCAGGTTATATTTGCTGGCTTTCCCTCCCTATAAACCAGGAATGCACAAACAGAGGCTCGTGCTAAGGGAGCAGGTTATGGGGCTGAAGGGGAATGACCCCAGCAGAGAGGCTGTGCCCCCTCTCAGCTCAGCACAGGGTCCCCAGGGGCTTCCCATGGGGTCCCAGCAAGCAGAGGGTCAAGCTGGGGAGCTGAGGGCTCATCCATGTGTCCTGACAGGTTGTTGGGTTTGATACAGACCTCAGAAGCCCTTTAGCAGTAGGGTTTGCTCCAAGCCTTTCACAGACATGGGGAAACTGAGGCGCAATCAGAGCCAGGATGGCCTCAGGCACGGGAAAGAGAGAGGAGTTTGTCCTTTGCCCTTCATGTCCTAGAATCCCGGACTGGTTTGGGTTGGAAGGGACCTGCTCTGAGGTCTCCCCTTAAGGAGCCTTCTCTTTCCAGGCTGAACCAGCCCAGCTCTCTCAGCTGAGGCTGAGGCTGCCCCTGAGCCTTTCCCACATGTCCATGCTCTGCCTTCCTGGCCAGAGGTGACAGCCCCAGAGCGCAGCACTCAGCTCTTATCTCCTCTCCCTGTCTGGTTCCCCCTGTGCCAGCTCCAGATCAAACACAAGGAAGCCCCAAGGGCCTGGGCTATCACTGCTGGGAAGCAGACAGCAAACTGCATCTGCCAAAGGTCACAGCTTGAAAGGCAGCAGATCTGGCAGCGAGGGAAGGTTTTGCTTCCTCTCTCCCTCTTCCCTATAGGTAGGTGCTCCCATTCCCGTTGACTTCAGGTTTGGGATCTCCTCCAGGTAGGATGCTTCCAATAAGCTGAGCAGATCCCACTGCCGAAGGTCCCCACAGGTAAAAACCCCCTAGACTGGCACTTGGCTGCCAAAAGACAGTGTAAAGAGCTGCTGCATGGTGGGTATTGAGTGCCCAGGAAGGACGCACATGGTGGGTATTGAATGCCAGCAGCTGTTCTCCTAGGCTTTGGCCCTGGTGGGAATGAAACCCCTGCCTTTAAGAGCCCCTTTAGCACATTCCCATCCCCACATAACTGTTCATGCATCCGTATAACCTGCTTTACAGCACAACAGCTTTTGGGCAGTCAGCAGGGGAAGGAAGGTTTCCCCTGACCATAGAAGCCCAGCCTGGTTTGGGTCTCACTCAGTTCCAACCCCTGCCACTGGCAGGGACACCTTCCACTCGAACAGGTTGCTCCAAGCCCTGTCCAACCTGGCCTTGATGCTTTTGTCCTCAGATTTTAGTGATCATTAATAACACCTTTAGTGTTTTCTGTAGGAAGGATTTGGGATGTAGCAGCTTCCTAGGTGAAAAAGAGAGTTTATTCCAAAGCTAAAGGCTTTGCATAAGCGACACCTTGTTTCTGCTACCTTTTCACTTGGTTTCCAGCACTTTGTCTTGCCCTTGTATAAGACCTGCCAGTGTCAAGTACCTTTGCAGCTCATTTGCCTTGGTTTAGGTGAGATTTTGATGTATTTAGAATAGAGCTGCCTGCTTTTAACAAATGATTGGATACTAGAAGGAAGTATTTCTGCCTGGGTAAGAGGGGATGCTGCCCGAAAGAGGCACTGCAGCTACTTGTAGTGAAACAAAGGATGCTGGAGCATCCCGGAGATGTGTCACCCCAGTCCTGCGAATGGCAGGAGATGGGGGTACCCAGCAAGGATGCAGGAGCAGCTCTTACTCTGCATCGCTCCTGTCTGTGAACTCATTGTAGCTGCTGGTCTCTACCTTGTGATGAATCCCTGATGACTTCTCAGCCTGAGCCGCGGAGTCACTCGCCTTAGATTAGAACCTGGAACTTGTACAGGCTGGCTGTGGGGTTTGTGGCTTCCTTTGCCTCACTCTGTCTCCAGAGCCCATGCTTCATAATAAATCACCTCCAGCCTGAGCTGAGGTTTGCTGCTTTAAGATGAAGCAGCTTAGCTTTGTGCTGATAAGCCAGGCTTTGAATCCTTCCCAAGATCACGGGTTGGGGCCGGGAATATCATGAAGGAGAGGCCGTTAATCATGATATATCACATGCCAATGGGAGCGCGAGCAGCACATTCCCCTTAGATCAGCAGTTATAGCACTTGGATCTCCTGGAGCCGGTGGGAGGGAAGAATCCAGGCTCCCACCAGACGTAAATTAGGGGGTTTATCAGACCCAACTTAACAGTAAATAATGTGAGGGAGAAATGGACCCCAATGGCAGGAGAATGTTGTAGTAAGCACCTATTTCTTACATCAGTGCCAACAACTGCTTAAGGCCTTGATCTTGGCTTACTCTTGCACTATCTCCCATCCAAAGAGACCGGAATCCACTGAAGGGTGGGCCAAAGCACAGAGAGAACCTGCTACAGCCTCTTGTTTCTCTTATTCTTCTTTGCCACCACGCTGTCAGCCCATGAATTCCTTACCCTTTAGCTCCAGGCAAACATGGGGCATGTTCAGATCCATCCTGGTCTGATCCTGCTCTCTCAGTATCACTGTTGACTTTGGCCAGCTGCTCCCTTGGCTGTGCTGCTGTGGCTGTGTCTGCTGAGCCCTCCTCCTCGGAGCTCCTATCGCATCCCATAGAGACAAAGGTCTCAAGTTGTGTTCCTGTAGGATTAACCCTGCAAAGACCAAGGTAGCACACAGTGCAGTCGCCCTTATGAAGAGGGACCAAGGTCTCTGTGGGGTTTGCACCCAGCAGGCTCTACTGGTATGAGGTGGGAGGTGGAGGAGGCCTCCTTGAGGCATGTCCTGTGCTGACAGCCTATGGAAAGGTTGGATGAGGCAGGATTACAAGTATCCTGATGCAAGCAGCCAGTCAGGAGCCATGAGCCACGTACGTGGGGTTATGGTTCCCAGCCCTGCTCTCCCTCTGCTAATGCCTGGTACAGTGTCCACCCCATCTGCCTTTGGGCTGGCTGTGAACCCCCGAGCCTGACTCATCCTCCCAGCTTAGCCAGAAAACCCCATCCCTTCATCCCCTCGGTGCGGACGGTGATGGAGCATCTTTTATCCTGCTTGGCCCAGCAGGCCACAGATTCCTGATGGGAATGGGAGATTTGTGATGGGAATGGGAGCATCTCGCTCAGTGCCCTCAGCTCCCCGTGTCACGCGCATCAGATGGTTTGTTGCCTTGGAACACGTTTGCTGCTCGCCCAGCTGGGGGCTGGAGATGAGCCAGGGTCCAGCCGTGCCTCTGTGGGAAGGCAAGATGGGAAGATGAAGTGAAGCTCTGGGCTTTGCTGCCTTCATGGGAATCTGTCTCGCTTTCCCTTTCCTTTCTTCCCTTTTGGGGGGCTATTTTAAACCATGAGGACACTGGTTTGGTTCTACAGTTCAGAAAGGTCAGCGGCTGTGAGCTGATGGCATCCATCCCATCCGTGCTGCCTCCTTACCAGCACTACCAGCACGTGGAGCACCAGCACCTTCCCCTTCTTCTTCAGCAGATCATTTTGGCTGGCAAAGGCTGAGACCACCTCAGAGGTGGGTTATGCTCCTCCCCAATGAATCACGTTGGCAGCATCCCTCTGTGCTCAGTGGGATTTGCAGGGCTGATGCAGCTCCGGCTCCCCTCCCACCTCGCCTCGCTGCAGCCATCACTTTGCATTGAAGTCCCAGGGTGAATCCCTCCAAGAGGGGGAGAGCTTCATCAAGCCTCTGCTGACGGATGGATGTGTGTTTTCCTTGGCCTTCCCACCTCGTGGCAGTTATGTGAGTGATGAATTCATCTGTGCAGGGACCCCCAAGTTATGGGGGCAGAGGGGAAGCATCTATTACAGCAGCTTGGCACGAGGGAGGAGGAATAACAGAGAGGAGACTGGTGGTGGTTGCACATCAAAGCTTTCTGAGCCTATCTCCTCGATTTCATCTGGCCATGGTGAAACCACAGGCTCCAGGGAGAGGTCTTGGCCATGAGAGGCTCCTGTGTGCAGGAAGAGCGGGGAATTTCTTCATGCCAGCTATGCTGGGCATGTTCATTCCTCCTTCCTTCCAGGGGTGGTTTTGTCATGGGGTGGAGAGCCCTGCTGCAATCACTGGACATGCTTTGGCTCTGGGCCACCATGCCTGTCACAAGTGTGATGGGGTGTTTTGGGATTGCAGCTTGGATCACGTACGATGCCCAGGCATGAGCATCCCTGGCTCCATCCAGCCGTGGGGCTGGTCTGGACGGCTCCACATCCCAAGCAGAGCCAGCAGCTCCGCCGTGGCTGCTGCTGAGCTTGCAGATTCCAGCAGCAGGGAGAAGGGAACAGCACAAACCAGGAGGTTCTCAGAAGGGCACCGTGGGTTTTAGCATCCTGCTGCAAAGGACTGTAAGGCTCAGTGGATGCCCCAAAATCCTCCTTAGCTTCAAGGCCAGGTTGGACACAGGGACTTGGAGCAAGCTGCTCCAGTGGAAGGTGTACCCGCCTGTGGCAGGGGTTGGAACTGGATGAGCTTTAAGGTCCCTTCCAACCCAAACCAGTCTGGGATTCCAAGCACTCTCGGTGACTGGGGACCTTTTGCCAGCATTGAGCAACGCTGGCTCCTGCTCCCTTTGAACTTTAGTCCTCCTTTAATCGTTGCCACAGCAGCCTCTGGGGGAAAGAATGTTGCTGATTCCCCATTTCAGCTGCTATCGAAAGCTTCCAGCTCCATCCCGGGCCATTGTTGTGTGTCCTGTCACCCACATTGGCCATGGATCAGCCATCCATCAGAGCCAGCATTCCCATCTCCATCCCTGCCGGCTGCCAGCAAAGTGATCTTGCAGCTGGGTTGTACAACCAGCCTCGTCCCCAGCTCCTGATAGCCCCACACAAAGCCACGCTGAACTTGGAGATGTTTGTTTGTTTGCTTGTTTTGGCAGGAGGGGAATGGGAGCTTGGGGGAATGTTTCCTGCATCCTTCATCTCGTGTTGCGGCTCCGGCTGGAAAAGCCGTTCCCGGTTTCCTCCCCTTATCACTTGATGAGGTGGTTGATGTGGGAAAGGCAGCTGGACAGCCATGTGTTAGGCATTATTGCTCCAGCTATTCATAGCCTCACTCTTGGGCAATGACTCTGGGCAATGCTGCATTCAGGAATCATGGATTTGAGGAGCACGGAGCAAGGGATGCAAGGGATGCTTTTGCAGGGCTCTCCCAGAGTTCTCCCAGCAGCTCCCTTCCAACAGGGTGTTGAACTGGAGGTGTCAACCCTCTTGCTGCCCTTCTCCATCCCAGAGTGCTTCATCCATGGAATCCAGCTCTTCCAGAACCATTCCGCATCATCTCTTTCACACAAGGCCAGTTGCCTGGTGTCCATCTCAGCTGGAGCCAGATGGATTTTCCCAGCAAGGGATGTGATGCCAGGCACTGGGAATGGGATCTGGTTGGGGGTTCCCCCCTCCCATTACTTCTTTTGTTTTTCAGGCCCAGATTTATGAAGACCACAGGGTCAACCCATCTCCATGTGCTCATGGGCTGTGATTGAAGGGCTTGGAAGGGGACAGGCAAGAGAAATGCTTTAGTAAAGACATGAATTTAATTGCCAGGATGGTTCTACATGTGGATACAGGATCCCTACTCCCAGAGCATCCTCAAGGAGGTAAAACATTCCCTGCTCTGCATCTGCATCTGCAGATGAGGCCAAGTCATTTAACTGATGCAAACCAGCCTAAATCATATCAAGGCCCTTCCCAAACTTATCCTCAGTTGGAGAAATCCTCATCTTGAATCCTATAGGCACCCTTGAAAACACTAGGAGAGAAGTCTGACCCAATAGATGTGTAAGGACTAAGTTTGGGTGGATTTACTTACTCAAAGTCTGTGTTTGTGTGTTATATATTCAACCAGGGTGTCCATGTCCTGCAGACTTGGCTGGAAAAGTGGGAATTGAGCCTGGAAGAAAGCCCCATCAGGAATAAAAGCAGAAAACACAAGACTCTTCCAAGCCCTGCTCTGTATGTGAATTGAGCCAGGAGGGACCACACTGCATCCCTTTGTGTGCACAGGGCAGGACAGCCACCCCAACATGGTACCGCCACCTTCCCTGAGGCTGGGGATGCCCATTGTGGGCCAGACAATGGTCATGGAGCATGAATGGAAAATGATCTCCTGTGTTGGGCTGACAACAGGCTCTCTGTTGCCCGGGCAAGTTCTCAGCTCCTGGGCGAAGGGAGTGCTCCCACCCCAGGCAATCCCTGCTTTCATCTTTCCCTATGGATGCATTGCTTGTTCCGACTGCTTCTGAATAATCCAGTGTGTTAAACAATAAGAGAGGAGAGGGAGAATGTTCTTGTACAGCCTCATTTCCTGGTTGTTCTTCAGGAGTCCTTCCCTTACAGCAAGGAGATGGAGAGGAGGGAGAGCCATCTGGGATACCCAGGCTGTCAGATGATGCTCACACAAGACTCCTGTGTACCTGAAGGCATCTCAGCCACCTCTTACAGTGGTGAGAGCACAAATTCACCTTGGATATATAGGGAACAGTGGGGTTTAGCATTTTCACGTGCTACTTCTTGCATGTTGGCAAGAAGCAGGGGGTTAGCTGGGGAATAAATGTGTTTGGGGACTACATGTGATGATGGGAGCTCAGGATGAGGTTTTGCCCTAGCTGATGCTATCCCATAATCGTGATAAACTCTGGCCCCTCCTCACCCAGCCTGCAAACTCCATATCTGCCTGCCTCCGCTTTACATCCCACGGTGATGCAGAGCAGGGAATAACCATGGGAGAGGAGCTGTATGTGGCTTGTTTCTGTGCACAGGTGCCAGAGGAAGGGGCTGGGATGAAGGAGATCCAAGTCTTCTTCAGCCCCTCCATGGCTTTCCGACCATGCTACCCCAGTTTGCACACTGACCAAGGGGCAAAAAGCTTTGGGGAATGGGGGGGGGGGAGCACATACATGACAAAATATGACTTGCCAGACCTCTTTTCTCTGGTTTTCTACCTGTTTTCTTCTCTGATGTACATCTGAGGAATGTCCAAACCGAGAAAGCTTTAGCCCAGAAGGAATTTTATCCCCAGGATTTATGAGCAACTTAAAAAGAGGAGGCAGCGAGGAGAAACTGAAAGCCAGATGTAGCTGCAGCTCGAGAGGGCTTGTAGCTGAGTTTCAGGTTGTGCAGGGCCTCTGCCTGGGAACTGTTGGATTTCGGCAGTGTCTGCAGGTGGGTATGGAGGCAAGCGTGAGCTTTTGATCGCTTCTTTCCTGGTCTTCTGCCCATCCAAAAGGGAGGCTCCGACTGTCGCATTAACCTCGTGCTTCTGGATGCTGCTCTAAGGAAGAGAGGAGCAGGAATCAGCAAACAGTGCTGTGATGCTGTGAAATGCTGAACCTGGGAGCTGCGAAACACCTCCGGCAGCACCGAGACGCGCTCCTTTTGAAGACGCATCATGCGAGCTTGGCTCCAGAGGAGGAGACAACTCAAAATACACAGGTCAGCAAGGTCTCATGTGTTGTATATCAATATCTACCCATCCTCTGGCATGAACCCTCGCTCCCTGTGAGGGTGCTGAGGCGCTGGCACAGGGTGCCCGGAGAAGCTGTGGCTGCCCCATCCCTGGCAGTGTTCAAGGCCAGGTTGGATGGGGCTTGGAGCAAGCTGCTCTAGTGTGAGGTGTCCCTGCCCGTGGCAGGGGTTGGAGCTGGGTGAGCTTTAAGGTCCCTTCCAGCACAAACCAGGCTGGGATTCCATGAAGCACAAACCTTTGCTTTGCTAAGGAGGGGAAAATCACGTTAGCTGTGGGTTGAGGAGGAAAATGCAATGCTCACAATGGGGGCAGATGGCTTTGAAGGATGGGGACAAAGCAGAAAACCACCCACAAGTGACTGTGTGAGCTCCTGCAACGCAAGCAAGCTGTCGGGTGCTCCTCTGGGGACATCCTTGGCTAAAGCCACGTCAAGCAGGACAGGCAGAAGGGATGAGGCTGAAATACTCAAGGCACAGCATTTCCCCTTCGCAGATAAGGTGTCGGATCTTAAACTGGTACCATTTTGGGGGGTCAGTGGCTGTGGGAGCTGGAGAAGTCAGTTGGATTAAATAGGAAACCTAGGCTATAAACCAGGGTGGAGGGAACTTGCACAGTGAAATGATAAGGGATAATGAGGATGGGGAAGACATCAGCTCCTACTTCACATCCTTTGAAGTAGAATATGATGCTTTGGAAGTATCCCTGGGTGATTTGGGCGGTGTTGATGCACAAGCTGGGGGAGAGCAGCCTCGTCCTCCTCTGTCCCCTGCCCTGTACCCCAAGCAGCATCAGGGCCTGGTGCTCTCCAGCGTGTTCTGCTTCACTGTGTGCTTTGCCAGAGCCTGTGATGAAGAAATTAGGCTCTGCCTTTTGATCACTGCTCTGAGCGTCTGCCTGATGTCATTCCGTCTGGCAACCGACAGGAGCTCCCTTGGGAGCCATTGCTCAAAGCAACAGCCAGCCAGAAACAAATAATACCCCATTAAATATCCTAAAAGGCACAAAGCACAGAGTCTCCCTGAGAAATGGAAAGGCAGCAGAACCCAGGCTCCCAGCACCTAACCCTGCTTCCTACCGTTCACCCAGAGCAGGGCTGGAGCGTGTCCTGTGCTTACCTGGATCATTACATTAACTAAAGCTGTTTTAAAGGCTGGGATCTCCCATCCTTTCCATTCCATTTATATAGAATCCCAGATTGGGTTGTGTCCGAAGGGACCTTAAAGCTCATCCTGCTCCAGCCCCCTGCCATGGGCAGGGACACCTTCCACTAGCGCAGGTTGCTCCATGCCCTGTCCAACTTGTTGGTGCAGTTTTGTATTCCTGGCTTTAGCCATAACAAAGGGGTTTGTTTTCAGAGCAATACAGCACTCAGCTAGAAATAGGGGTCCAGATCTCTCTGCAAATGGCTCTGTGTATCTACCTGCATCTTTGGGACCTAACCACTGTGAGTGCTTGGCCTTGCATCCCTGTCCTGGGCTTGTTCCACCTAGCTTTCCATCAGACCATGATATTCTGGATGATTATATATAATATATATATTATATATGTAGTGGTGGGTGTATCATCGTAGAATAGCATCACAGATTGGTTTGGGTTGGAAAAGACCTTAAAACTCATCACAGTGAAGATTCTTGTCCTAAGATCTCATCTCAATGCCTCCATCAGTTTAAAGCCACTACCCCTTGTCCCATCACTACATGTCCTTGTAAATTTGGCCAGCAGCACCCCCTGCCATCCCCCCCCTCTGTGCAGAGCCTTCCTGTGTCACACTGAGACATGTGCATCAAGCAGGTTTAGCTCATCATGTTTCCAAGCAGGTTGGGTTGGCTTTTTCCCCCTTGTATAAGGCACACGTGCGCCTGCAAAGCAAACTCTGCCTCTGCTCATCCATATTCATTACTGCTGCAGGTTTCAGCAGTGACAAACACCCTGTTGGAAGCCTTTGGGGAGTGTGTAGTAGCTTTAGCAGCTCTGCTTGTGATTTGTGCGGTGCTGGCAGAGTCCTGAGGGACCAAAAGCAGTTAATGCAATGTGATGCGAAGCTTTATCCGCCTCAGGCTGGGGGAAAGAGTCCCCTAAATGCTGCAACACTTCAATAGTGATTTGGAAATCAAAGATGGGAGGAAATCTGTCAGAGGGGCTGTCATGGAAGGGAGCGTATTGCACTGGGGAAAAGCTGCCCATTTGAGCTGGATCCCAGCTGGGATTATCTCGGATCCATCACTCACACATCCCTAGCTCCTCCTTCCCAAGCCGCTTCTCCCCACAGCACTTCACGGAGGTCATTCCTCTTTGCAAGCCTCATTCCCTTTGGCCTTGCAAACCTCTCTGCCGTGTTCTTCCCTCCCGCTGGGAGCTTTCCGGGCCTTCAGCGCAACCTCTCTCCTTTTTCCTGGAGGAAACAGCCTGCTCTTCCCTTGGCTTTGCTGGGAAGCTCCCCACGAGCAGCTCTGCCCACATCCATTTCCATCAGAGGGACCTGGAGCAATGAGCAGAGCTCGCTCCTGCTGACAGCCCGAGGCTGGGGGGAGCATCCCACAGCCCCAGAATGAGGCGTCAGTGGTTTCCCTGTGGTTTCACAGGGTCGCCGCTGCAAGGCTGAGATGAAAGCCAGTGCACAAGCTTCCCAGCTTAAGGAGCGTTCCTGACCTACAGCAGGATTGTCCCTGAAGCATCCCTACTTAACCCTGGGAGTGCCAAGGGATGCAGCAACCTCACGGGACACCCCCACTCTTTCTGTTCATTCCCAGGGTGGGGAAACCTGTGGAAATTCCTGGGAAAGGTCTCTTTTTCCCAGTTTCCTTCCTCACAGATTGCAGGGGCCCAGGCAATAGAAACCGCAACTTCCCAGCCAGAACAAAGCATCCCTGTGGGGTTTGCATCCATTCGCACCTTCCCAAGGCAGCACCATGCACCCCCTACCACCAGCTATTTCCTTTGCAGTGAGAGGGGAAACTGAGGCACAAACCTGACCTTTTCTGTTGAAGAAGGAGACCTCCTCCAGCCCTCTGCCCCATCTGAAGACGTGGAGCAGATACCCACAGGGATGCTGCTGCATTCATATGGCCAGCGTTGGGGCAGAATGGAGGCTGGCTGCAAGCAGGGCAGTGGCAAGGTAAATAGGCTTCAAGCTAAGCCAGTCTGTGCAGTCTATGTTCCCTGTGGGAGCAGAGGATGTGGATAAAGGGCTATTCCAGCTCCACTTCTTGTCTCTGCCTCAGTTTCCCCTCCAATAGAGATCTTCTCTGCCGCATCCTCTACTGTGGGAGGAAAACACCTTCATTCCCAGCCCCGTTAAGTGGGATCTTCCCTCCCAGACCCCGCAGTGAAACCCTTCCGAAAGGAGCTGGTATCTCTCACCCTTGGCTGGGCTCGCTGCAAGGTTTTTCAATCATCTGCTAATGCAAGGAAAGCAGCTTTTATTCCCTCTCTCCCCCAGTCTTGGCAGGGAAGGTGGAATGTGGATCAGGAGAGGTGCAGCACCTTCCAGCCAACAGCTGCTTTGGGGGATGTGTTAGATAACGGTGCAGGATTCCCAATCAGCCCCACACATCCCAGCCAGGGGTTCAGCAGGGCAGGGGAATGGATGACTCCGATATTCCCATGTTCGTCTTGGGTGATCCCGGCTCGCGAATCCCCCTGCAAAGGCAGCTTGGGATGCAAAAGGAGATGGCAGAGAGAAAACCAGGTCAGCTCGCTTTGCAAAGGGCTGAAACACAAAGGGATCTCCTCCAGGACATCTCTTTTGGATGCCAGGGCTGCCCCTGCAGGAGGAACCACCCCTGCTTCAAAGCACTTGCATGCCGAACAAGACCAAGGTGTGTTTTCCCTCCCCTGCCTTGTGCAGGGGGAGCAGGGGAGGACCCAGCAGGCTCAGGAATGACTTTCCATGCGCTTTCCCATCAACACGTTGCTCTTGGCCGCCTGCTTTCCACTTTGCCGTGTCACTGAAGCACCTCAGCCACCATCACAGCACGCGACGAGGTGTTACCTCTTATGGGTGATCACTTCATGCATCAAGAGATGTTGTAACAGTCTTCCAGTGCTAAAGGGGCTACGGGAAACCTGCAGAGGGGCTTTGGACAAGGGATGTAGGGACAGGACAAGGGAATGCCTTTAACCTGCCAGAGGGGAGACTGAGATGAGCTCTTAGGCAGAAGCTGTTCCCTGGGAGGGTGCTGAGGCGCTGGCACAGGGTGCCCAGAGAAGCTGTGGCTGCCCCATCCCTGGCAGTGCTCAAGGCCAGGTTGGACACCGGGGCTTGGAGCAAGCTGCTCCAGTGGAAGGTGTCCCTGCGTGTGGCAGAGATGATCTTTAAGGTCCCTTCATCCCAAACCATTCCATGATCTTGTGGGAAGGAAGCATGGATTTCTTCTTCTCCCTCCCTTCTCCCCAGCCACCTCCTTCCCTCCCGCCCAGCTTCACGTGCAGTGGGAAGGGAAACACAGGGGTCTGAATTTCCATCTGGGCACAGTCTAACGCGGCCCTGGGAATGGCCACTCTCCAGAATCAAAGCAAGGCAAAAGCTCCCTCTCCTTTTTCCCGGTTGCCAAAGGCTGGAAATCCCACCGAGATCCAAAGCGTATCATTCCAGTGGGAGATTTACACTGGGAGAATTGGTTACTTGATGACTGGCTTGTTCTGAAAGGTCTCAATATCCCCTTCTTCTCTGTACAGCCGAGGAACATGCATGAGAGCGGAGCCGTTCGCACAGCGAGCAGGTGATAAATCACAGGGCAATTGATTCAAACCATTCCAGGGAATGGGAAACACATGGACCCTCTCTCTAATTAACTGTTTGATATGGCTGCGCGGGGTTTGGGTGTAGTTTCCAATGTTTTTGCGTTTGGCTTGTCTCAGCCCTCTCCATGGCAACTGCAGTTTACTGGAAAGGGAGCAAATCCTGCATTGGGGAGAGCTGCAGGGACTCGGTGCAGCTCAGCTCAACCACAATAAGAGAGAAAAGGATTAAAACCCCCACTTAAAAAGGGTGTTTCCTCCATGGGAACGTTCCCTTCTCTTTCCAGCTGCAACAACAAAACAAAGGGGCCTTCTTGCTCTGTAAAACTCCACTTTCTGGTGGGTGAAGGAGCACTCAGCCCCTCCAAGGTAGAGGCTGAGGTTTGCTTCCTCCTTGTTCCTGCTTCTCTCTTGTACCCACACAGCCCATCTATCACCTCTTCTTGGTCCAACTGCCCATCAACCCCCCCCCAGTGCCCATACCGCTCGCACATCACTCTGTGCACCCCATGCCAGACACATCTACATGGGGGATTATTTGTCACCGGGTGGGTCTGGGGTGGTAGAGCACTATGGAGGGTGCTCAGGGCACACGTCACATGGGATTTATGGTGTCACAGTAACCAAGGCTTTAATTCATGGTTAATTCACAGTGATTCTTCAACTCGGGAAGCTCTGACAGGGATCTGCATGGTCTGGAAGAGGAGCAAGCTCAGCCTTGCAGGACGTGCAGAGGCACTCAACCTGCCTGCTTCTCCCATGGCATACAGGAGCTGAGCAGTACCCATGGGACAAACACCAGGAGATGTCGAAGTGCCTGGAAAAGGAGCTGCTTTGGGGACCATCCCAGCACTGAAATCGGGATGGAGCTGACCTTGAGGAGTAAGAGGTAACGCAGGGCACAAGGGTGGGGTGGTGGTGTAGGTGGCAAAAGTGGGTTGTAAATAACAGGAGGATGGGAATGGGTGGATGAGGCTTGGAGCAAGCTGCTCTGGTGGAAGGTGTCCCTGCCTGTGGCAGGGGGTTGGAACCTAATGAGCTTTACGGTCCCTTCCAACCCAAACCAGGCTGGGATGCTACGATATGAAGATGCTACTGGAGTCCCTCTGGACACGTTAGCAGCACACCCTGGGGACCCTCACCCCAACCTCATTCAAACCCTAACCCACCAACACCTCCAGAGCATTCAGATGTAATTCAGACAGGAATAAAGGTTTAATCCCCCTGGGTTTGAAACAGGCTTTTCCCATATCCTGCTTTTGGCACGTCCCCCAGCCAGGGCATTGCACCTCACTCCATAACAGGGGCACAGCTGCTGCACACGAGGTTGGGATGTTAATATTTTAGGTTTTATGGGCTTCTTTTTCCCCTTTCCCCCCCCATTTTACCCTTTCTGCACCACAACTCCCTAGGGCCCCTATGGAACATCTGGCCAAGCCACTTCTGCTTCCATTTATTGGCACATAATGTATTTGTGGATCAGCAGGGAAAAGTGACCCAAGCATTTACTGGAGCTCTATTGGGTGACCCTTTGGTGATGCTTCCTTGAACATGAGGGTTTTGAGGTGTTTGGGGCCTAATCCAGACCCAAGGAAGTCAAATGCAGGTCTCCCCTCTAAGATCCGGGATTGTTAGATCCTGATCCAAAAACACTAAGGGAAATTAGTCAAATAAATGCTCTGTGAATATTATTCCATATTATTCATTCTCTGGGAATATTTGAAGGTATTATTCACTCCTTGTGCATGTTATTAAAGCAGCTCCCACTTGAAGAAAGAAATTCAGTGGTAAAACCCATTCTCTCTGTCCTTTTATCTCTTTTCTGCTCTTTTGCCTCCCCATCCCTTCCTTCCAACCTTCATTTCCAGCAGTCTCCAAGCTCAGGAGAAGGCAGGAGCACCCCAGGTCCTTTTGGATGAGCAGTTTAATGCAGGGATGGTCTTCTGGATCCATGCTTCCATAGCACCTATCACTGCGAGGGCTCGTGTGGCCTCCTCCCTCCTGCTTGTCTTGCAGCAGCAAGCTCAACTCATTGCATCTGAAAGGTGACAACAGGCCAATCCTCCCTTGTCAGCAGACTCCTCAGAGCTCTCTTAAGCCCTTCCAATGGCCATGGATCCAATTCCAAGTCAGTTCCCCACGTTTGGCTAAACTTAGGCAGCTTTCAAAGCTAAAAACGATTCCTTGCACAATCCAAAGCGTGGGCTTCCTTTGCTTGGAATCCAAACACAGGAGGCATTTTCCAAGGAGAAATTTTGGGGGAAAAAAGCATGAAAATGATGCAGATTTTGCAGCCAAAAGCAATTGAGCCCTTTCCCCAGGGAGGAGTTTCATTCACTTCTGGCATTGCCACACATACCAGTGGTCACCCCCATCGGACACGTGGCTCATCACGGAACAGGATTCCGTGCATGGGCCTTTGGGAACAACAGGGAATGCTTCACCTCTGGGCACATCAGTGCACGAATATCCTGTTACATGCACCAGGCAGCACAGTAAATCCCAGTGGTTTTCCAGTGGACCAGCAGGACCCAGGAGCTGACAGTTGATCCCCATGTTGGTGGCTGAGAAGCTTCCCAGCACTTCCAAAACGCTGGAGAAAAGCAATTTCCCCTGTTCCTGGATAGCACCTGGGGCCTGATCTTCCTTTTTACAGACTCAGCTGCTTCCCAGCTTGCCCTGCACGTTTGTAGCAGCTTTAACATCCAACCGTTAACACCCCGCCTGGCTCTCAGCCACCATCCCACCGGGAATGTGTCCCCAGCGATGGATGGAGCAGCATCCTTTGCTCAGTCAGGGATGGGAATGCTTTCTCCTCGCATGCCCCATGTGGATGGGACTGTGGTGGGGAGTTGCTGCGTCTCCCAGGGGCTGTTTGAGGGCTGGTGAAGCCCTGCAGAAAGGCACAGAGGGATTTCAATCCACTTTGGGTGGTTTTTAACAGAGGGTGCGAAGAGCATCCCACAGCCCCACATGAGGCTTGTGCCCATGAGATCATAGAACCATAGAATCAACTCAGTTAGGAAAGACCTTTAGGATCATCAGGAGATGCTGGAGGACAGCAGGAACTGCCCCTCTTCTTGGGATCATGCAGGAAGTTTCCTTTCCATCTGCACAGCCCAAGCCTGACAGCAGATCTCACAGCTCTGGCTCTCACAGGGGGATTTTCAACTCTTAACAAAGAGCAGCTTTTCCTGCTTATGACCAAATCCAAACAGTTAGAGAGGAAAAAAAGCAAGGAAAGAAAGAAATCCAAGCCAGGAAGGAAATCACCGCATGCTTTCATAGCTTGGTAGCACTTCATGAAGGGTTTCAGCCCTCTACTGTCCTTTGCTTTTCAACTGGGAGAGGGACCAGCGGGACGATGCGATGAAGAGACTTCCCAGAGACCAACTTTTTCATGTGCTATCCACCCTTCCTGATGGATATTTGCTTGGAAAAGAGAGTGAGCTCTGAGTGATGATCGATGTCGACAGGTCCCAGGCTGGACTTATTTATGGTGAAACAATTGGGAACTGAAAACTAAGCACCTCTTCTCATCCAGAGGGACAACTGGCTGCTGCTTTCCACTCCAGCACTGACTTACTGGGAGACCTCGGTCGTGTCATCTCATCTTCCTTGTTTCCTCTGTGATGCTCATGGAGATGCTGCCTTTTCCCATCCAACAGGCTCGGGAATGCCAAGGATCAGTGTTTTTCAAGGCAGTAGCCACAGTGATGTTTTCTTCCCTGTGTTCCTGCATGTCTGAATCCTGAGCTCTTTCAATTTCTTGGGAAAGCATCTGGTTTCCAGCTCCGGGTCTCTCCAATCTGTCACTTTACACAAATATACAAACATCCCTCTTTGTGGATGATGGATTACGGCTGCACTTTGGCTTGGATCACACAGCCCAGACTGGAAGAGGGGCTTTGAAGTCCTGAAAACTTCGCATTCCTGTAGTGGCAGCAGAACAGCACACAGGAGAGACGGACATGCTGGGAAACACAGACCCATTTACACTGCTCCAGAGTCATCCCGTATAACATTACACACTTGGTTAATACATCTAAAGGGCATCACTACCCTCTGCTTCCCCTGCAGTAAGTTGGATCTCACATGGATTTACACTGGTTTTTGAGGACCAGGACAGCGACGCCTTCCATGGAGCAGCTTGCTCCAAGCCCCTGTGTCCAACCTGGCCTTGAACACTGCCAGGGATGGGGCAGCCACAGCTTCTCTGGGCACCCTGTGCCAGCGCCTCAGCACCCTCACAGGGAAGAGCTTCTGCCTAAGCGCTCATCTCCATCTCTCCTCTGGCAGGTTAAAGCCATTCCCCTTGTCCTGTCCCTACATCCCTCATCCAAAGCCCCTCTCCAGGTTTCCTGGAGCCCCTGTAGGTATTGGGAGACACGGGTGAGAACACCCTGTGGTTTATCTCCCCATGTGAGCCCAGGGCTGTTGCTCTCAGTCCCAGGACCTTTCACCTTGCACATGAGAAGGAAAACATCAGTTTGCACTGCCATGGTTTTGTGCTGATTTCCTCGCTGAAGCTGTAAATCAACACTTGTCCCAGGCTTGAGTTACGTGCCTGTGCTGGAGATGGATGGAGCCAGCTGCCAGGAGGAATTACCAAGCAGCAAAGTGGAGTCTGGAATCATTGTTTGAGGCCTCAGGGCGAGCTAAAATGTTCAGGTGATTTATACAGGAGGAAACTGATTTATGTCCCGCAGTAAAACCCTGCCCAATCTCCTGGTTTTCATCTCCCACTGGGGAAGGACACCACCAATGTCATGAATTTAAGCTCTGAATTCACCATTATGATCAGTTTATGGGTGAAGTCCTGCCCTCAAGGGGAGATTTTGCCCTCCTCTTCTGCACAGCCGCAGTTCGCCCATCACACGCCGCTTTTCTTATCCCACCTTTTATGTGTGTTTCAGGTCCTGTCCATGTGGAACACCCACAGAAAGCCTCATGGGTCAGCAGGGATGAGCAAGACCACATGGAGCAGAGGTTGTTTGGTGGTTCAGCAAAGCAATGAGGATACCCCATGTCAACTCCAGGTAAAGAGCGGGTTAATACATCAGGTGCAAGTAGATGATGCTCAGTAATTTACAGCATCCTCACCAGGATGAAGTGGTCCATCCCCAGCAAAAGCTGGTCAGGAGGAGGATTAAAAAGCATTCGTTGCTCCAAAAGTGCCACTGCAGATAGAGCAAACTGAGGCACAGCTTAGTGCCTCACACTGACTTCATCTCAAACACAGCAGGCAGGACTAAGCGCCTCGGGCCCTGATCCTGCTGCTTGTTGGCATCTGAGGTTTTGTTTGTTCAGAAAGCATCAGAGAGGGAAAAGGCCATGAAAAAAGACATTTTAGTTCAGTGTCCAGAGAGTATCTCAGTGGGAAGATAAAGCTCCTAATCACAGCATTTGCTTGCTCTTCTTTTAGATGTTCCACTTCCATCCCTAAGTCACTGCAGTGGTTACTTAGGTTTTACTCATGTGGAAATGGAAAAGTATGGAATGCAATGGTTCAAGTAAGCAAGGAGTTGAGTGTTTTCCTGTCTTCTCTTCCCATGGCTTACATGCTGGTGCTTTCCTGGGGATCCCTTTGCCTTGGACACCTTCATCCCTGTCCCCATTCCCTCCTTGTCTGCCTGCTGGATTGCCCCATGGTCACGCAGGAGCTGACAGTGACACTGAATTTCTCCACTGCTCCAGCCTCAGATGAGCTTGTCACAACACTCAGATGTTGCAGGAAGAGACCATCAATAACAAATCCTCCTCCTTCAGACCCAGATTCCAGGCACTGGGATCAGGCACCGGCTCTGTGGGCACCAAGCCCTCAAAGGATGCTCCAGCCTGTGAAATGCCCCAGGATAAAGAAGTTGTGCAAACAACTTAGAGCAGGAATGCACGTTTTTGGACAGGGCTGGTGCCCAACCTGCCAGGAAAAACAGCCTGATCCCAAGGGAGCAATGTCATTAGCTCATTTCCCATTGGCACAAAGAGCAGTGCTGTGTTTGCAGGGCAGCATGGAACACCCCAGGGACATCCATCCCCCCCGGAAGGGATCAGCATCCCTATCCTGCAGCATGGCACAGGCAGCAGGTGCAGGGATGGAGGCAGGAAGCTGTTTATGGAGCTTAGGAAAAGCTGAGGTTTCTGGCAGGTTCCTGAGATGTTCTCTTTGGCCCAGAGCTCTCTGCTGTATAAACTGTGGAATTAAGAGTCAAACATGAAACCAGAGCAATAGGCCAAAGGCAGAGCTGGCAGCTGGCTGAGGCTTGGATTTTCCTCCATGCAAGCGTGTCCAAGCCAGGCTTTTGGAAGGGAGAAAGGTGAGGAACAGGGGAACAAAAGAAAGGGGAGCCCCAAATGGGGATGGAAATAACCCCTAAAGGAAGACGGATGGAGCAGCAAGAGATGGAGAAGTTGATGCAGCGACTGCATAGGCAGAAGCAGCTGCCAAGCAACGTGGTCCAGGGGATGGAGGAAGCCGGAGGAGCATCTCCAGGTTGGTGCCACCAGCCCTGACACCAGGTGACACCCACGAGCAGGAGGGTGCTTCTCCACCAGTGTCTGATTCGTCCTGGTTTTGCTGGAGATGTGACTGTGCTTTTCAAGATCAGGCCCATGCCCTGGCTTGACCTCCAGCCATGTGGTTTGGATTAGCTGACTCATTGTTTATGGTGGGGCTGAGACACAGAAAACATCATCTGTGTTGGGCACGGAGGGAGATTTTGTCTGCAGAGCATCAGCGTGTAGTGAGATAGGCAGGGAAGCAGGGCTTTCCTGGGAGTTTCCATAGAGGGTTTCTGATGTGCTGCAGGTAGCCCTCTGGACCGAGGGGATAAAGTGATTTCCAGCATCAGAAACCTTATCTCCATCCTCCCAGCTTTAGTCTTCTCTAAGCAGTCATCCAGACGTGCTGGGGATAGAAGTCAGATGCGGTCTGAATAGATGTGAGGAATTCAAGCGGGGAAAAGCATACCATATGCATGGAGCAGGAATTTGGGAACAGAGCTGCTGGGTCCTGACATTGCCTCCTTCTTCCTGTGGTTATCTACAGAGCCCTTCCTTTCATCAGATGCCCCCTGAGCTCAGCAGTGGGATCTCAGCAACCTCAGCAAGCCAAGCTTTCATCTCTCAGAGGCCAAGCAAAGCATCAAGCTGTACTCCTTGGTGATGCCATCATCCCTGCGCACCACCAGATCCCCATAGTTGTGTCCACAGTGCCAGATCCTCTCCTGGTGTCATCCCTCCTGCAGCCAGGTAGGGCTTTGCTGAACAGACCCACTCTCCATCTGCAACAAGCACATTGGGTCAGGTCCGTGTCCCGATGTCTGCAGGGTCTGGGGCATTTCGATTGCGGAATCCTTCCAACCCTGTTGAAACTTCCATTGACTTCACCATGCTTGTGGCTTCCATAAGGAGAGGAGCAAGAGCAAGGTCCTTGCGTGGGCTACAGCAGTGCGAGGGGTGGTTTGGGAGTTGTTTAGGAGCTTTGTGCAGATTTTGGGGTAATCGGTGACAGTGGCTGCATCTGTTGAATCCTTTGGTGTTTTGGAAGTCAGGGGATGGAAGCTCATGAGGGTAAAGGGGGAGAATACCCTCCCTCGACCTGTGCTCACGTTGCTGGTTACAGCCCGGGACATGGTGGTTTCTAGGCTGCAAGTGCAGCCCAGCAATGGTCTTGACCTCTGTGCCACCACTCCAAGCTGTCCTCTGCTATATGCTGTGCCCTTGGCAGACAATGCCCCATTGATTTCCCAAGGAGCTCATGCCAAAGGAGAGGGTCGTGCTGACACTCCACATCGTGGCCAGGCCCTTGGGAACGCCTCTCACAATGCACAGCCTGTGTACGTCGGCACATCGTAGCCCCAATACGGTGTCACTGCAGCCTGGTGATCAGGGGCACAAAAAGGGTCTTATGGAGGCAGGGCACAGACGTGCCTTTCTCATGGATGTCACTGGTTTGGGCCCTTTTCTCGCTGGAAACAAAATGCCCTTTAACAATAAAGCAAAAGAGCTGAACTGGCTGCTCTGTGGGGCTGCATAGCGCCGGTCCCCCCGTGCGTGGCCTTTCTGGAGGGTGCCTGATAACCCCGGCTCACGCTGGCCCAGCTCCCTAGGGAAAAGGGAATTAGCACTTCATATTTCTACCCTGCAAGAGCCCAGACGGACGGGATCCAGGCTGCTGCTGTTCCACGCTGGAATTCCTCCTGCTCTCTGCCAGCAGCTCCGGTTGGGTTTCATCTGAGCTCATCTCCCTGGAGAGCCACCAGCATCAGCATCACCCCCAAATCTCCCTCCTCATGGAAGCAGGAGGTGAAAGCCTGGGGTAGGGCTTTGGAAAAGGTCAAATGCTGAGGAGAGCTCAACTACAACAACATAAAGCCATGAAACACAGGGAAGGGCTGGCTCCTATTGGGCTCTCCATCCTCCAGCACCATCCTTGGGGTCATGCAGACTTCGTTCTGCTCAGCGCTGGCTTGTGGTTGATGCTGCTTTTTGGGTTTGATCTTTAATCCCATGTTATTCCTATAGAAGCTTCTTTCCAAACCAGGGCCTATAAAATCCCAGCCCCTCTCTTTCCCCTTCATCCTCAAGTAAATATTTTCCTGCTCTCATAAACACAGGCATTAAGTGCTCCAGAATGAAACCAACGCTCAGGGAAGGCACCACCCCAGGGGCAGCCCACGTTCCTCTCCATGCAGAGATGCTTAAGGCACAACCCAAAATCACCCCTTGAATTTCCAACCCCTGTCTATTGGGACCCACCAGCGGCTCAACCCAACCCGTTTCCCTCCTTCACAGGGAGCTGAGAGGAGGCATAGCTCTGCTAAGCAGGTCCTAAACTGGGACTTTTCACAGGAAAACCAAAGGAATGAGTTGGCCGGATCTCAGGGGGTTGCAGCTCTTCCCAGAATGTCCCAGAGCTTGGAAAACTCTCGTCTCAATTGTTAATTCCCCTGATCCTGTGCTGGATGCTGGATATAAGGATGCTTTGCTGCCTGGATCGTGTCCCAGTGAGGTGCTGTCTTTGGGCTTAGATAAGAGATGGGGGGAAAAGATAGACTTCTAAACTGTACAGTTTGAAGCCTCAGTGAAGATCTTTGATTCCCCCTTTTCCATGAGCTTTCCTGCTGTTCTTGCCCAAGCTTGCACCATCCAGTGCCTCATCCCAGCTTTAATCCCAGGATCCCTGCAGTCTGCACCAAATGGGCCTTGAATTGGTGGAAAATGCACCTTATTTTTCCCCCTCCCCAGTCAAAATGTGGCCATTTGGGGAAATTTGAGCAGCCACAGCTTGAGGCCAATGGCCTGGTTTATACAGATAGCGCAGGGAGCCACAGAGAATTCCCATCCAATTCCCACATCTTGGCGTTGGCCCCAGGTTGTGCAATGGAGCAGGAGGGCTGGGATTGTGCCGAGGAGCACAAGATGTCCCCAGGCAAGGGGACATCCAGAAAAGGCTGGAGGAAGCCAGCAGTGCTGGGAAGGGACACTGGGAAAGCCTTTGATGAGAGCAGATATGACGTTGGCTTGGATGCAGGAGGCCTTTGAAGAAGTAAGGGGCCGAGGACATGGTTTGGGGACAGAAAGTGGCTTTTGGGGATGGTTGGGGGGGTTCAAGCTGTCTGACTCTATGGGCAAGGTCTAGAGACAGGCTGGGACAAGGGCTTAGTGGTACAGCTTAAATGGAGCAGGATCAGAGCTGGGCTCCCATCCAAGGTTCAGGGCAAGGCACAACCCTCCTGGCTTTGCAGCCTCTGGAGATCACATTCCCATGATGGATTCCCAGCAGCAGAAGCAGCAAGGTTCCCAAAAGGGCCCCGAATCCCATCCGCCAAGCAGCCCCCTTCTCAGGCTACTTGTGATCTTGGGATTTCAGGAGAAAGCAGCGAATAAGAAGGAATTTCTCCCTCCTTTGAGGCTCTTGTTTCCCTCCTCCCTGGGGACCATCCCTTCCCCTGCAGCAATGCAAGTCTGAAGCCAAGCCATCAAGCTGCCCGGGGCTCTTCCCACCATCCTTCTGCTCCCAAAAGCTTCCTGCTGGGAAACCATCCTCTTGCCATCAGCTGCAGTCAGAGCCCTGCTTGCTTCCTCCATCGGCATTTATAGGATGCACGGGGATGTGATTTGAACATTTAGCGTAAGGCATAGGTTTGGAGTCTCGAAGCAGTAGCTGAAAGCTCGGGAGCATCCCAGTTTGTGGTTGTTTGTCTAGAGGGTCTCCATCACTGTTTCTTTTCCACCTGCTTCAATCCCACACCCTCACTTTCACCTTTACAGGGGAATAGGGGCATCCATGAGGATGAGAGAGCTGGATGGGGCTTGGAGCAACCTCCTCTAGTGGAAGGTATCCCTGCCCATGGAACTGGATAAGCTTTAAGGTCCCCTCAACCCAAACCAGTCTGAGCCCTCGAGCATCATCTCTCCCATTTGCCTTCCCAGCCCTGAGACAAGAGGGGTCTTGTCACCAACAGGGGTGACACCAACTGGGAATGCTGCACCTCTCCCTCCTTCACAGCAACATCCATGTATTGTCCTCCTGCCCCATTCCTTTTTCTTCTCCCTGCTTTATTCACACCCTGATCTATGGGTTGGATATGGTGTCCCTGAAACAAGGTGATGCCAAGCTTGGGGACAGAAGTCACATTGCCCTGAGTCCTCCCAAACCCACCCACAGTCATTTCCCTGTCGGATCAGCTTTAAACAATCCCGATGTGAGTATACAAGGAAGCAGGGATTGCAAAGCCTGTACAAACACTCCCGGATAACTAGGTTAGACACAGCAGATGTTAATGTTTAGCAGGCAGGGATGTGCCAAGAGGATAAGGGAAAAGGTTTTCCTCCATGGTGAGAAGGGAAAGGGGATGTGGCTGCTGGAGCTGCTGGAACTGGTCCTTTTTGGGTGGTGGTGGGATGCAGGAGGCAGTGGTGCAGCCTGGAGCATCCCCAAACCCCCTCACCCATGCTGGTACCTCCTGTTTGGCTCCAATTCAGCCCAGCACAAGACTCAAATCGAGGAATCATGGAACAGTTTGGCTTGGAAGGGACCATCAAGGTCATCCATTCCAACCTGCAATGAGCAGGGACATCTTCAACTAGATCAGGTTGCCCAAATCATCCGTGCTGGGACGGATGTCACCATTGCAGGGCACGCTCCAGAGGGTTTGTTAGTCAGGAATACTTTGTCTTCCTAAGGAGCCAAGCTGCAGCATGTGCAGAAAAGCAGCCACCATCCTAAACAAATGTTATCTTAGCAAATGGGTTTGTTACGGTTGTGGGCTTCCTTGAGGAGCAGTTCTTAATCTAGGAAAGCCACAGTCCCAACGCGGAGGGAAGCTTTTCATTATCGGCTCCAGGAGCTTGGAGATGGGAGATTAGGGGCAAAACCACACAAATCCTCTTCTCCAGGAAAGGAAAACACAGGATCTCTCTTCAGTGAGATGTGAAAAGGCCTTGGAAACACTGGCTCCATCCAGATGTGAACTCGGGTAGCCCAAACCGTGGTGGGGGTGAGCAGATGTGGGCAATGAGCTACTGCCTGTGGTGCTTTAGCACATAAAACCTGACAGCAAGTGGGAAAAGGAGGAGCCCCACACCCATGGCAATGCCATTTCCTCATTTTGCCACTTTCTTTGCATCATTTTCCACAGCATTTTAGCCAAACCCTAAATATTTCTACGGAGAGAAGCACAATATTGGCTCTTTGTATATATAACATGGGCTTGAACCTGGGTTTGAGTGAGAACTCGAGATTGCTTCTAGCTTCAGAGGTTGTTTGGCACAAAACCCTACAGCCACAATACTAGAAGATAGATAGATGATAGATAGATAGATAGATAGATAGATAGATAGATAGATAGATAAAGATGGATGGATGGATCGATGGATAGGTAGGTAGGTAAGATGGATGAATGGATGGAAAGATAGATTAGATAGATAGGTAGATAGATAGATAGGTAAAGATGGATGGATAGGTATGTAGGTAAGATGGATGAAAGGATGGATAGATTAGATAGATAGATAGATAGATAGATAGATAGATAGATAGATAGATATAGATAGATAAGATGGATGGATGGACAGATGGATGGATGGATGGACGGATAGATAGGGGCAAATTGATGTAAGGGATGAAAAAGCCATTGGGAGAAGACTAAAAGTTGCAAAAAGCATGATGCAGAGGTGGAAATAGCAGCATGTGGGAAGCAGAACCAGAACATGCCATCCCAAGGGAGTTTCACTTCAATATGAGCAAACACATGCTCGTATTAAGGTGAAATATCTCACTGCTACACCATAAAGGGTTTATCCCCAAGTACTTGGACTCTGTACCCACAATGAAGAGGATTTGGGGCCTTTTTCTATGTATCTGTGCTTCATTCCCACCCAGCATCTCTCTGTCCCAAAGTGGGGTTTGGTTTATTCGGTGCCTCAAGGGGAATGTTATAGGGGGTTTCTTTTTCGTCTCCTTCCCTCTCCACTTTTATCAGTTACTCAGTGTGTGGGTTTATTGCTTTCCATATTCACTTTGGGTCTCGTTACTCCATCCCCGAGGCTGCTGAAGCAGAAAATACAGGACGGATCATGATTCTTCCGTGTTCTCTGGAACAAGCCAAGGAAAAGCCTCCAGGGAGAGGGTGGGATTCGCCTCTGTTTGCTTTTTTTCACAGGCAATATTAAAAGGCAAAATGGGAAAAGGCAGCTGGAAGTTAACCCTTGCTGGGGCTGCATCCCCACACCGTGGAGGGAGAAGAGGAAGAGGATGACCCAGGATGAATCAGAAACAGGACTCCTGGTGCTTTGTGGCTCTGCAGCAGCAGGAAGAATGCGAAACCGAGATGGAAGAGAGGAAGAGGAGGTGCAGTGTGGTACCCAAAGCAAAGCAAGGGCCAGGGATGTGCCTTTGTGATGGGTTGGTTATTCTTTACTGAAAGGAAACAAGCCCATTGGCTCTTCCACACGTGCACGTGAAGTCAGGTCCAAATGGGAAGCGTTGGCAGCGGCTGGAAAACCACCTTCTGTTGGATTCCTATAGATCCCTGGGGCCTGTCTAATTGCATCTACATTGGGGATGGAAGGGAAGGGGAAGGTGAAAGGAAAAGGGAAAGGGAAAGGGGAAAATGAAAAGGGAAAGGCAAAAGAGAAAGGGGAAAAGGAAGGATCATTTATACTGGAGATAGACTTTGTTTTACATAAAGAGCAGCTTAAATGCTTTGAATTTAAGTGCATCACAAGTTCTTCAAGACATCAAGTCCTTGCTCTGGAGGGGACAACCCGAAGGGCTGGAAGGCAGATCCATGTTGTCTCTTTTTGCTTCCCTTTCTCTTCCTCAAAAGCAGGCTTCAAAGGGATTGAGCCAAAGTTTCCTTCTCATTTCAAACAGCAAAACAAGCCCACTGCAAACAGCATGAAAGTGATTTCCCTTCCTCCCCATCACCTCTTGCAGCCGTGGTTCCTTGCCCCTCTGCAGGCACCAGCTCATGGAGAGGCTCCAGCTGCTCTGCGCTGCTCCAGGGATGCAGAGAAGCCAAAAATCTCTGGATTCAGGTGGGATAACAGCTGCTTTGCATTAGCATCTCCCTCTTGGGCTTCCCCTTTGTTTTTCTTCCTTCTCCTTGTTTCCTTTGCTCTCCGCTCCCTCCTTTGGGATTGAAAAACACAGCCCAGGTTTTCCCTGTCTTTCAGTGTCCGTGTTTGTTTTCCTGCCTAATATATCCTCACCTCCAAAGTGAGTGCTGAAGCCAGGGGTTAATGGGCAACTTGGGAATACCATGATCAAGGCCATACTTTAATGCAGTGATCCTGCATGACCCCAAGTAAGACCCGTAAACCCCAGATATCACCTCACCCTGAATCCTGGAGGAATCTGAAGATGGATGAAGACGTGGCCTTTAGCCTCCCTAATTTCACTTAATTCTAGTGTGGGATATTGGGGTTTTCCTTCCCAAATTCCCTGGGATTTCTTTAAGATCCTCACATGGACCAGGCTTAAGCAGACTCAGACTACTTATTCCTCATACCTCGCTGCGTCTTCCCCTCCATCCCTGCCTGTGTTCCCTGTCCTTCTTCTGTGTTTCTATAGCATATGGGGCTGCTTCTGGACAGCATATGTCACAAAGAGCTTGAATTCTCTCTGTCACGAGGATGTGGTCCCTGTAACGACCATAATTTGGGATGAGAGAGAATTGCAGAGGCCAAAGCTGTGTATTAGCAAGCAAAAAGAGCTCATTCTACGCCTTGGGGAGGGATATATTTAGGATAGTTTCTCAGCTCTATATACCCCAAAGGCTTTTGAGTCAGCAACTCCCAGCATGTGTGGGAAGTTCTTTACTTACAGGCTGCATCGAGCAGGGGGGTGTTGAAGTGAATGGAGAACATACTTAAGGGCTGAGGAAGATGTGCAGTCTTTAAGCATCAATAGCAGTTGTGCACTGAGATGGGGTCCTGAGGGTGGCTCAGGATCAGAGCATCGCTCAGCCACCTCCTGCCATTCCCAATGCTTTGGCCACCTGAAAGCATCTCAGCTGCTTTGCTGAATCCCTTTGCTCTCTGTCTTTTAACTGAGAGCAAAAAAGCAGCTGTTAGTGCAAATCATTCCCCTCACGCTCGATCCCATACAGCCCTGTTCCTTCCATGCCCCCACAACAGCTTTTCCTTGAGGGCTTCAGATTTGCAGTGCTGTCAATCCAACACCTCTCACCCGGATTAAATTCAGTTACAAGGGGATGGGGGGGGGAACTTGAAATAACAAATAATCAAGCCACATTAAATAACCCTTTGGGAGCCCATCCACCTCCCAGGCTTGCTTGGCTGGAGTTGAGATGAATTAGGCTAAATCCAAGCACAGCATCTTCCCCAGGAGGCTCTGGGAAGCCGTTTCCAAGGGCTTTACCTAGTTAAGGGTTATAATCTTTACCAGCTGCCTGATGTGCTCAGCTCTGAGGTGCTGACGTGGTCCTGGGCCCACAAACACCATCTCCCACTCTCTGCCATCGCTTCATTGAGGATTATACATCTATAGGAGCAAAAGGATGGGATGGAGACCCCCGGAATGATAGAACCCTGCTCCTGCCACCAGTGAGGAGGTAGGAGTTTGTGTGCCATGAATCCGTGGGCTTTGCTTGCCAGGTTGGAGTCGGCCGCACGGATTTGGCACTGATGTGTTGTGTAATTAGAGAGAACTCCCAAAGCAGCCCCAGCACGAACACCCAGAGCAGCAGCGACTGTGGGAACGTGTCACTGTGCTGCCTGAGGAGGTGATGAGGGCAAGTTTAGTCTGGTGCAGGTCACCAGCGAGCACTGGCAGCGCCAGGGAGTTGGCAGCCGCTCCTGCAGTGATGCTGGGGCTCATTTCCATCACCCCACAGCAGCAAAGCTGCCCCGGCTCAGTCCTGACCTGGGGTTACCACCACTGACACATCCTCAGTGCTGCCCGAGTCGGGAAAAGGCTTTTTTCTGCTTGGAAAGCAGGATTTATCCTGCTGGATTTGGGCAGGACCCAGCACAGCCTCTGCTCTGCAGTTACTGTGATGGCGAGGTGATGGGATCTGTCATCCCTGCTCCACATCAGCATTTCATTTGGCATCCCCAACCCCAGGTGAACATCCCCGTTTTCCCTGGGTTGCCCTTCCCAGTTTATCCCCCTCCATCCCAGAGGATGCACATTCTGCAGGACATGTGTTAGCAATTAGGTCTGTTTGTTCAACCTACGTCTGGTTTTGCTTTTGCCTCCTGGCAAAACCCACTAATAATAATAATAATAGTAATAATAATAGCAACAATACGAGCAATGATAACAGCAAGGCAAGATCCCAACCTCGGGAGCAGATCCACAGCCACGTGGAAACCCTGGACCAGAAAGACATGACCCTCGATGGTTTCTCTCCCTGATGTTACACAGTTGATGGCTCAAATAACTCCTATTTTCTCAAGCTTCTTGGGTTTCAGCTTAGGACAAAGGCAAATAAACAGCTTTGCCATCGGTCCCCAGGAGCAGGATGGAGTTTTCAGTTCATAAAGGCATTTGGGATGCGCTGCCCAAAGTCAGCTTCAAGCCAGGGATGGGTTTGGAGCAAAGTACAAGTGGTTTGGCTGGAGCACCGCAGGACACTCCTGTATTAAATCACTGCAAGAGTTCAGCACTTGCTCTGTGTGTTACCATGAGAGCTTCAGAGCCTGGATATCAACATGTCCCATCAGGAACACCTCATTCCGCTGTGCCACAGGGGGTACAATCACTTTTCATACCATTTGTACTGCTTAAAACGGCATTAAAGGTGTTTGGAGCGGAGCAGAGGTTGGTCTCATCCAGCATCTTTCTCCAAAGGTGGCCAAAGGGAGATGCACAAGGAAAGAGTGAAGAAAGTGGATGGGAGGCTAAAACAACCCAGGGATGTGAATAGGTTTGTGCTAGCAGGGGGCTTGGGTAGGTCTGTTCCTTTGGGGAGGGGTTTTGGGTAGGTTTTGATTTGATGGGGATTTGGGGGTAGTTTTTATTCCTTCCACACAAAACTCCATGTGCCAAAGCCAGAGAATAGGAAAAAACCAAAGTGTTTCCAGGGGGTATCTCAGTCCCTGGGTGTAAGTAAATCCCATTGCGAGGAGTTTGATGGGGATTCATGGGCACAGCTCCTTGGCCTAAAGGGATGAGGCTCATTCCCCCCTTCAGTTCCCTGGGATTTAACTTTATTTTTAACCACAGCAAAGCTGAGGTTTGGAAGCTGCAGGTTTCCTTCCTGCAGCATCATTGTCCCATTGCATCAGTGTTCCATGCAGGGAAAAATGTAAGGATTAGCCTTATATTATCTATCAGAGAAGACAAATTAACAGCCAAGAGAAGCGAAACACACACACTCTTCCAGTGTCACAGCACCGGGAACCATCACTGGCAGCATCTCCTGGCGCAGGGAAAAGCCACCCCTTCCCCTTGGATGCTGCATATGGTGCTCCCCATCATTTCTCTTGCATTGGGAAGCTCTTCCTGCAGCTTTGGGCTTGATGTGGATGCAGGACATCACCTGTGTCCCCTCCCTCGTGCCAGCTGGGGGTATTTGGCTCAGTCCCATTAAGTCCTTTTGCTTCCCTACAGCAAAGCACCCTGAGCCAACAGAACAGGATTTGGGTGTTTCTGGCATCAATGCTCCATTTCTTTCCAGGTCAATACTTGGGGCTCTTGTGGGGGTTTGTCTCTCTGGGTGATTTTTAAGGGCATCTGGTGCTGGAGGAGCAAGACATTGGTTTTAACTTGGTTTCTCCTCCTCATCCAGGGAATAGCTGTGGCATGGGATGGAAATCACCCTCTCTGCCCTTGTTTGCAGCTGGAGCCTTTGGATGTATTTGGGCTGAAACTGAGCTTTCCTGTGGGAAAAGGCACGGGATATCAATCCTTTATTGCCCTGCAGGAACTGGTGGCGTGTCCCATGGAAAGGAAGGGGTTGCTTTCAGCGCTGGCATGGCCATAAGAGGAAAAGAGGGCTCTGACCCAGGGTGGTTGTGCTGGGAATGAGCAGGGATGTGTTCCGGGCACCAGCAGCTGTGCCAGGTCAGCTCATGGCTGAACCTAGCCCTGCTTTTCCTGGACCATCCCAAGGTGATGTGGGAATGGGCTGTGACTAAGGCTTTGTCAGCACATGGAGCGGATGACTCCGGAATAGCACGTGTGTCCCAGACAATGGTATGCATGGACACGGGCTGTTCCAGGATGTGAGAGTGCTGTTCCAGTGTACATTAACCCATTTAACTCTATATTGCTATTATCCTGACAGAGAGCATCCTGATCCCAGGCTCAAACCAACCACGCTCATGCATTTAACATCTCAGTGCAGGGACTAAGCCACCATTGGGCTCCTTTGTTGCTGCCCGTAAGACATCCTGCAGCAGAAGCAGGGAGGAACAACCATCTTTGAGGCTTCAAATGGGATGGCGATAAGAGATGCTCCACAGCCCCCAATAAAGGACACGGGCACCACTGTGTGCCCTGGGGAGCCGTGTGGCTTTAAATACAGTTTATTTCAGGTTTGCTATCAGTATACATGGTATACACAGAGCAGCCAGTCCGAGTGGCATCTCCATCCTTTTGCTGCACACTTGGCAAAAGAACCGCGCACAAAGAGTCCTTCCCTGCCCCACAGACGAGGCTGACGGGTTCTCAAGTGGCTTGGAAACCATCTCTTGGGGTGGCAAGAGACAACAGGGCAGCTCCTCGGAGCTCTGCCCCCAAATGGAAGCTTGGCTATGCAGGAAAACCCTCCGGAATGGATCTGATGATGGGAATGGAGACCTGGAAGAGATTTGTTAGGGCATTGAATCCCATTCCCAGAGCAACCACAGCATCTGCTCCTGATGTGGTCTAGTGTGAGGCGTCCCTGCCCATGGCAGGGGGTTGGAACTGGATGATCTTAAGGTCCTTTCCAACCCATCCCGTTCCATGCCTCTATCAAGCAGTGTGGAGACCCTGAACATTCCTGTGTTCAAAAGGCACTATGTCAATCCGTGAGGATGGGTCCCCAAACGTTGTCATGAGGAGTTTGTAAGCTGATGGAAAGGTCTAGCAAGGGAATCCTTGTACTCCCTCTGCCCTGTTCCTTGTGATCTTCCTCCCTTTGCCCATAGTATTGGGGCAGAAGGGGCACAAGGAGTTTCCGCGCTACACCTGCATGGGACTGAGCAAGCCTCTGGCTGCTGAGAGAGCATCTTCTGCCTCCCCATCATCTCTGTTTCCTCCCCATAGCTCCTTCCTGCTGCTCCCAGTACCTGCATCGCTCAATGCAGAGGCTCTGGCTTGCTCCCAGTCACAGCAAATGGGTTCAGAGGCACCTTCACCAGTGAGAAAGCCACAGGTGAAGTGGTCCCTGATTTGATCTGAGTGAAAGACCCAAGTGATGTGTAAATGGTCCCCTCCAGCCGCAACGGGCACGATCTGAGGTACAGAACAAACCCTGCACCAAACCCTGGAGGGGGAAACTGGTTGTAGCAAGAGGTTCAAAGCCACCTTTTCCTCTGCATGTCCATACCCCACTGAGCCCCTTTCCCACCGGAGGGCAGTGGGCTCTCTGTGCGCAGCAAACTGGTCCCATTAAGCAGTGAGCACCATTTCCAGAGGGGAGTCAAGTACCAGTGACTGATGGGGCTGTGTCTGGCCCCATACGCTACAGTACAGTTGCTTGGTTTGGGATGCCAGCTCCAATCCCAGCTCCGGAGTGATCCCTTTTAGCCCTGAAAGCTTCAGGCGGGAGGTTTAGAACCTGCCCTGGATCAGGGTGTGAAAGGAGCATCCAGCTACTCCCAGGATGCTCACACAGCCCCATCCCAAAGCACCATAGGAGACCCTCATCCAGGTGGGAGAGCCCACTGGGAATACCGCCGTCCCCGCTCCACAAGGTTTACATCCATTGGGATGGAGGGGGAAGGAAGGAGGTTAAAACGATATGGAGTTAAGCACCATAAAATCTACACTGGACAGGTCATTAACAGGAGGAGAGAACCACAGCGAAGCCACCCCCTTCCAGCCTGGCCCAGGGATGCTGCTGGGGCTCAAAGGACCACCCTAGGCTGTGAGTCCTCACCAGTGGAAGCATCAGTCCCAGCACCTTGGTGGTTGGACAATGTCATTTGCCATCATTGCATTGATAAATCCTTTTTGGTCCCATTGAGCACGAGTGTTGGGGGAGCCCAGGGAGGGGGGAGGTAGGCTGGGCCCTGGGAAGACAGGGGTGGCTTTGGCTGTGCAATATAGGGGCATCTCCCTGTACTTGGATCCATCCCGGGCAGTGCTCCTCCTCGTTCCCATCCGTGTTTCCTTCCTGATCCCAGCCTCTGCCGATGGGTTTCCGCGTCATTCAGCAGCTTCGAGGTAGATGTTTGCTCCCCCTCTGTCTCCGAGTGACCTCTCAGGCCCATGGGGTGTGTGTGCTCCGTCCCTTTGGTTTTCCCCTGGTTTATTCCTTTCCCCCCCTGTTTTCTATGTGCTATGGACGTCTTCCCCCATCCCCAGCCGGAGGAGCACCATGCCCTTCCTCACACAGCACCCCGGAACCAGCTCAGCACGGCCTCAAGGTGCAGAAATCCAGCTCCTGCGGCTTCCTACGGGAATTGCAGCTCTCCCGCGGGAGCAGGCGCCCGGTTGGGACCGAGCACTTCAGCGCCCGCCTCTTGAACCCACGACCACAGCTTTTGGAGCAGGGGGACCAAGGTCCAGCATCCCAGATGGGGCAGGGCTCCCCGCAGAGCCGGACCTCAGCCGGGCGCTGCGCGGCGTCGCACTCAGCCGCGGGTTGCCCATAGGAGTCATGGCAAGCCACGGAGCGCTTCTGCATCCCATCGCCGCAGGTCACGGAGCACGCTTCCCATCCGCCCGCTGCCCACTTATAGGAGGGACGTTTGTAGCTCGGCCTCCCGCCATCCAAGCGGTTGGACAGGCTGAGGACGCTGTTGTTGAGGTCCGGCGGGGTCCTGCCCTCCTTCCTATAGGAGCCTTTGTCCTCCTTGCTCTCCTTGGGGAGGTAGAAGGAGTAGCGCACCCGCGGAGGGGTCATCTTCCCCACGGAGAGCACCTCCAGGGTCAGGGGCTCCTGGATGGGTTTGAAGGCCTGGAGGCTCTCGACGGCGGTGCCGGTGCCGCTGTACCGCAGGACGCTGCCCTTCACCATGAGGTCCCTCTCCACTGCGGACACGATGAAGTGCCCGTTGAGCAGGTACTTGCCCTGCCCGTTCTTCAGCGCCAGGTAATTGTCATCGCTGATGAGCCCCTTGTAGCCCCGCTGCCTGATGTCGATGTTGGAGGCCCCCGCGGGGATGACCACCACGAAGTTGTAGCCATGCCTGGAAGGGAAGGGTAGGGAGTTAAGCAGGAGCACATCCCACTGGGATGGAGTCTCAACATCTTCCCACCCTGTGGTTATCTCCTATGAAGCTCATTTGGAATCTGCTCCTTACATTGAGTTTCATCTAAGCTGAGCATATAGGAAGGTGCTTCAGTTCCTGTGGGTCAACAGCTTGGAGGTACCAGAGAGAACTCCATCACAAGCCAACAGCAGGTTGAATGTGTCCTGCTTCTCCCGCAGAGCTAGCCCAGCTCTCCATGCAGGGATGGGGATTGGCACCAGGAGGTTTTGCTTGGGATGAACTTAGACCCATCACCGTAGAATGCTTTGGGTTTGAAGGGACATTCAAGACCATCTGATTCCAACCCTCAACCATCTCCATGACCTTCCTGCACCCAGCGGATGGGGAAGCACACGCGGTCACTGAACACTTACATGGGTTTGGTGAACAAGCCCGAGACCTTCTTGCAGCTCTTGTTGTCTCCTCCACAGACACTGCACTTGTCAAACTTCTTCTTGGAGCCCAGCTTCCCATCACAACCCGCTTTGATGCATTTGCCCTGCACGCAGACCGAGGTGGAGTCTGGGGAGCAAGGGGTCCCATCCACAACCTGCACAAGCAAAACAACCGCTGCGTTTCCCTTTGCCCCCCAGATCCATCCAAGGGGTCCTGAGGAGGTGGTAGCAGGCACCACATCACCCTTTGCTGATGCTCTGCCTGGCACCTGGGATCGTTAGGGTCTCTGATGGCACTACATCCCTTTACTCTGCTCTTCCCATTGCACTGGTGCAAAGGGAACACACCCTGCCCACAGCTGTAATGGTCATCCTTTATCTCAGGACTATGTGCATATCCCAGATGCACCTTTACAAGCCCCATAGAAGACCCTCCACGGACCAGCTCCAGCCCTGGAAGAAGGAAGCAGACACATCCAGGCTGACCCACTCCCTCATCTAACACAACTGCCCACCAAACAAGGAGAAATCCTTCATTTCCAGGAGTGCCACAGCCCTGATGGTGACCATGGGGATCCCTCACCCACCTTGGGTGCCAGCACGTAGAAGTAACCGGTGCCATTAGCTCGGCAGATGAGTTTGCATTTATCCCGGGGGGAGACACCGGAGTACTTGGGGACCCAGGAGACGGATGCGGTGAGGCGGTTGGTGCTGTGGCTGTATCCGTTGAAGGCCTCACACTGCTCCTCACGGAAGCTCTTTCCCGGCACTGGAAAAAGAAGTTGGATGTGCATGGGATTGGGATCCCAGAGAAGCTGTGGCTGCCCCATCCCTGGCAGTGTTCAAGGCCAGGTTGGACACAGGGGCTTGGAGCAAGCTGCTCCAGTGGAAGGTGTCCCTGCCTGCGGCAGGCGCTTGAAACTGGATGAGCTTCAAGGTCCCTTCCAACCCAAGCCATTCCATGATTCTATGGAGCTCCGGCTCCAGGTTTAGGGGATGCCACAGGTCATGCAGGAGCGCGCGAGCCCTTACCTGCAGCAGGGCAGGGCTCCAGGTTGCAGGAGCGGTACTTGACGCGGATGCCCTCGCAGTAGGAGCCCCCATTGGCAGGCACGGGGTGGGTGCACTCCCGCTTGGCCAGCTGCACCCCTCCACCACACGTCCTCGAGCACTGCCCATAGGGCGCCCACTTGGCCCAGCCACCATCCACCTGCGGGGATGCGGTGGGATGAGATGCTGCATCCCCTTTACCACCAGCTCCATCCCAAGCAGGGGTTCTCAGCATCCCTTGGCAAGCAAAACCTCTTCCAGATGCTCCCAGACCCATCTGGGACTGGATGGAGCAGGGGCTTTCAGCATCCCTTATAAATCAAAACCCTTTCCAGTTGCTCCTAAACCCATTTGGGGCTGGATGGATCAGGACCTCTCAGCATCCCTCGGCAAGCAAAACCTCGGCCAGCTGCCCCCGAACCCATCTGGGACTGGATGGAGCAGCGCCTCTCAGCATCCCTTATAAAGCAAAACATCTTCCAGATGCCCCCAGGCCCATTTGGGTCTCAACAGAGCAGGGGCTCTAAGCCTCCTTTTGCAAGCAAAACCTGTTCCCATTGCTCCTAACCCCACGTGGGGCTGGATGGAACCCTCCTTGCGCAGCACGCAGCACCCAAGCCACCTCCATCTCTTTGCACATCGTTGTGCCCCCAGCACCAGGAGGATCCCTCAGCCAAGCAAAGCCCAGGGTGACCCCACGGGACGGTGCAGGTACTCACCCTGTACTTACTGATGTTGTGCCTCTCCACGCAGGAGCCCTTGAGGCAGAAGCGCCCCTCACCGCAGCTCGTGCCGTCGGCCCAGGGGAAGTGCCGGGTCTGGCAGACGATCTGGCCCCGTGCCTTGCCCGTGCACCATAGCTTGGTGCAGTACTGCATGTAGGGGCAGGGCTTGGAGCCCACCCCGAAGGCCAGCTCGCACTGCTGGTTCAGGCTGTAGCTCGACCCAGGCAGGTCTTCGGGCAGCGGGATGGGCTTGGCGGGTTGGTCCAGCAAGCAGTCTCCTGCAGCAGGGAGGATGGGGAGGTCTGGGGGGTCCTGGGGGTTGTATGGACCAGTGTGGGGATGGGCGAAGCTATCCCAACCCTGTGCTACCCCAGGGATGCCCTCAAGGGGCAGCCCCAGATGGATTCGTGGAATCAATCAGGTTGGAAAAGAGCATTAAGATCATCAAGTCCAACCATTCTCCAGCACTAACCCATGGCACTGAGGGCCTCAAATGCATGTGTTCAGAGCACTTCCAGGGATGGTGATTCCATTCCTTCTGTCTCTGCAGAGTGGGGAGAAGAGCTGCTCCACAGCCCATCAACCATCCCCAGGCATGGATCCTGCTCCCTAGGGACAGGATACAGGTACGAGGGCTCACCATGGCCACTGTCGAGGAAGTCGGTGATGATGGCAGCACTGCAGGCTGACCAGGGGTTGGCACGGTCGATCTGGATGAGGGTGGGGGACATCATGTGGTTGGTCTTCAGCCGGCCAAAGACCTCCTCACAGGCCTTCACGTTGTCATGGGGCATGTTGAAGACATGGCCTGGGAAAGGGATAAAGAGGGACGGCATGAGTAACACTGCTTGGAACAGAGAGACAAGCTTCTTGCAATGGGGATAACTGAGGCACGGAGCGGGGCAGAGCCTTGCAGGGATTGCAGGGGCTGGAGACCCAAGGGGAAGGATGAGGCTCCGCACAAGCAGCAGGAGCTTGCAGGACCAGCACCATTCCCGCTGTCCCGGCTGCTTTGTGCATGTGGAAAGGAAGGGGAATGGCAAAGAGAAGGAAACTTCAGCGCTCAACCCCCTCCTTCCTCCTCTTCCTCCTCCCGCCGAGCACCACAAGTGTCTCCAGAGGTAGGTTCCTGTTGTTCCAGGCCTACGGGCATATCCCAAAGGATGCTGCAAGCCCAGCCCAGGTAGCAACCGCAACAGCAAAGCCTTTTGCTTCCCCAACAGCTCTCTCCCAGCCGGGTCTCGTGCCCCAAGGTGGAGTTTCCCCATCTCCAGACACCGGGTATTGTCTCATCTTCTGGAGCAGGGTTATTTTGGAGCTCCTGGCATTCCTCCCGGCAGGAATCGGAGAGCAGGAGCCTTACCCAGCTCGTGGGCAGTGGTGAAAGCCGAGGGCAGCCCATCGTCCTCGATGACGGAGCAGCTCCGCTTGGGATCACACATGGTGCCCACATCCGCCATCCCCAGCGTGTCGCACGTGGTGGCACCGCACAGGTCCTGCAGGGTATGGAGAAAAGGGGTTATCCCCATGGGCAGCACCAGCATCGCTGCTCCCCATCCCCATCCCAGCCCAAGTATCCCGTAGGGAGCTGATCCCAGACTGCAGCCCAAAGGGATGGGGACCACTGGGCTGGAAACCTCAATCCTGACCCCAACCAGGGTGCAATGGTGTGTTTGCATTCACCCTTACTGTGGACAGCATCCTCCCAGGCATCCTCAGTGGCAGCTTTTCCCACCCAACCAGCTCCTCTGCCCAGGGTGGAGGTGGTTTTGGCATTGGAGTCGTTGGAGTAGAGTCATTCTGGCTCCATCCTTCCATGTGAGCTCAAAGACCAGACCCAGATGGGCGGATGGGAAAGCACTTGGCTTGGTGCCATGACCTGAGAGCTGACCCGTTCCTCAGCATCGATCCTCTACTTCTTCCTAGGAACAAGGAGCTCCTGGACTGGGTCCAGAGGTTCCCAAGGCTGTTGGAAGCGTTCCTGCCTCTCCAAGACACTTTGCAGCCATTCCAAGCACCACTGACAGAAGAGCAAGCCATCAAGGACCACCAGATCCCATGTAAATGCTGCAGGACAGAGGATGGGAAGGGTCTCATCATCGGTGGATCTGCCCTTCTTCATGATCCGAAGGTGCTTGTGCCAATTAAAGGTCCATTTGAGGATGCAGCCTGGTGAAAGCCTTGATGCTGGGGTCTGTTGGGGATGGAGCATCACCCGCATCCCTCAGTGTGGTCCCAATGGGGCTGGGAGCTGCCATGGAGGCCACGCAGGAGGCAGGGAGCTGCTTTCCACATGAAAGGCAAACGTAAGGGACTCTCTGGGCTATAAATAAGCGTGATTCATGCTCGGTGCTCCCCGGCCAAGGCGCTGCTTGAAGCTTCACATGAGCAGCTCTGCCAATGTTTCCAGTGAGGATTCCAGGCTCAGGCAGGTTCAGCCGTGGGTAAAGAACAGTCCCGATGGCTCCAGAGAGCCCCAGATGGCTTTAACAGGAGTTAAAGTGGCTACGGAGCCGGGAGGCACAGCCCAGGCTGTGATCCGTGGCTCTGGGCTGGCCATTGCAGCGGGTGGAAAACCCCATTGTACAAGGGTCAGCTCTTGCTCTGCATCCATGATCCCACCACCCATCAATGCACAGGGCCAAGCTGATGGCATCCCAAATCCCAGGTGACTTAAATGGGGCTGGCAAGCCCAATGCAGGGTTCCTTGTCCTAAGGAACCAGGGTATTGCCACACTGAGCATCACGCCAGGGATGCAGCTTGCCCAAGCTGGGGCTTTGGGGGTGACACAGCATCACAAGGAAGAAGTGATGCACTCACAGCTCACTGCTCTTTGCATTGTTGCTGGAGCAGCGAGGTTTTGGCTGCTGGCCCATCACCTGCGCTGACACGCAGACCCACTTCTGCTGCTGTGGGGTACATTGAGAGCAGCTCTTAATGGGGTGTTCCCCAACCCCAAGCTGCAGCCTCCTGGGGCAGCACCTCTGGGCTCTAATAAGGGGTCCTGACCCCCCCCCCAAACACATCCTGCTGCTTGCAGAGGTGCAGGAAGGGAGGCAACACAAGGATGGAGCTGTGGAGAGGAATAGAGAGGAGCTCCAGAGGTTTAAGGTGGGACAGCAGTAGGCAAAGGAACAGCTCTGCCTTGAGTTCACTGTCACTGATACCCCCCGCTGCCAGCCCAAAGACAGGGGGGATGCTCCCTGGGACTCTCCTGCCATCCTGACCTTCCCCTGTGGGCACTTCCAAGGCTTTTCTTCATCCCCTTGGGAACACCCGGAGATGTTCTGCAGGTCAGATGGGAGGGATCCCCGTGCACTGATTCACCTCCACAGAGGGATCACTCTCCCTGTCATGGGGGTTTCCCATGTGCATCCAAGGCAACCCCAAAAGGCTGAGCCTTAAACACAGGTTTCCAGGTTCAGATTCCAGATGTTCCTCAGTCCGTTTGGTCGAAGATGTTCAGTAAACCTTTGCTGGTGGGACATGGAGGATCAGGATGGGTGTGATGCTATTTCCAAGAGGCAGGAATGCAGGTGAAGGCTCCAACAAGCACCAGCTCAGGTAGGAAGGCCCCACGGCCATGGTTGCTGGTAGATGTGTACCCATGGGGACTGAGATCCCAAAATCCACAATCCAGCACTGGTGACATCGGGATGGAGCAGAGCCAAGCGGGAGAGGACAGCCCCATTGAAACAACTGGAAGCTGCCTATCAACAGGGCTGGAGGTGAAACTTAAGTCGGGGGCTTTTGTAACAGCTTTTTGGCAGGGAGCGATGCATTGGGGTGTCAGGGGACCACAGATGGATGCACTGAAGGAAGGCAGATGTCTCCTCCATCGTGTGCCTCTGCACCGAGCTTGCCTTGGGATTTCAGGAATGGCTGGGTTAGCAATGTGTAAGGAATGCAGCCCGGCCGTGATCCGCAGCCTTGGAATCGCTGGGATCGAATCTGACCCATGTGTGGCTCCGGTGACCTCGCTGGGTTTCCATAAGGGATGGAGCTGGGCTGTCCTCTTTGCAGCCACCCCGCTCCAGCAGGCTGGGGTTTGACCCTGCCTGTGCTCCAGTGGGATTTACAGCTGGATAGAGGACGTGGTCCTTGCCCAGGGACAAGGAGGATGGACAGGACGAGGTCTCTCATCATTCCTGCTCCAGGAATGTGCTGATGCCAGGGTAGGAGCAGCTGAACTAAACTGGATTCTGTATCCTTCCCACCCACGAGTGCTTGACCTGGAAAGATGCTTTGGGAATGGTGTCCCTGCTGTTGAGGGGAGTTCCTGACCTGTCCCTCATCCTAAAACATCTGGGCAGGGATTAGCACTGCTTCCACGTCACCCGGTTTAATCCAAGAGGGATAACGGTGCCGCCCCGTGGTGCTGCAGAGCCCATTCCAAAGGTGAGGAAAAGGCCTTTATCCCATGTCAGAGGTGGGGGACGCCCTCACCTCTCCCCCTGCGAGGTCTGCAAGCACCGGCTCTATCTCTGGTGCTCTCCTTCCAGCTCTGAACGAGGTCCATGCGGAGCAGCCAGCACGCAGGAGAGCTCCAGGTTCTCAGGAGGACCTCGCATGAGTCAGAGGAAGCAGGGAGAGGTGGGATGCTTCACCGTGAGCAATTCCCAGCCAAGGATGGGGAGTCAGGGCCATGCTCCTCCTCTTCTGGGCTCACACCCCCTGATTTGGGGTGGTTGCTGCCTGTGCCAGAGCCGCTGGGGCTCCTGCCAGGAGCCTGGGGATGGAGCAGCAGGGTTCTGCCCATGGGGACAACCTGCATCTGCACACCACTTGGCCTCACTCAGCCCCCTGCCAGCGCTGCTGGTCCAAACCTGCCCACAGGACAGCAAGGGCTGGCTCTAGGGAGCTTGGTCCACACTGCCCCAGCACCATAAGGATCCATTGGGAAAGGGGGATCGGCCGCAAGTGTGCACTAGAGGTGGGATGAGGTGGCAGGGGCACGGTGTGGGGCTCCTTGAAACGGTGGGGCAGCACCTCTGGGTCAACCCCCCTCCCTTGCACCCACCTGCTTGGTGAAGAGGATGGCGGTGTCCCAGTACTCGGGGTGCTTGTCGCTGCCCTTGTTCCACTTCTTCTGCCAGGCACAGAAGTTGCGGAGGGTGAGGGCGGCATTCCCGGTCACTTTGGGCCCTTTGTCGTCCTGCCCGATGAGGAGGAACTTGACCACGGAGATCTGGATGGGGTTCCGGATGCTGGGGTGCTTGTAGAGGCGGGCGGCCGTGGCCATCAGCGTGAGCAGGTAGTGCTGGAGATCATCCCCATGGAACTTCACCATCGACTCATCAGCCACCACCAACGTCTCCACGTACCGGGGCACCGAGGCAAAGCGCTTGGCCCGCCCCCCTTTCCCCCCTCCGCGTCCCCGGTACTTATCCAGCGCCTGCAGCACGCCGGGGGTGAGCCCGGAGCCCACGGCGCAACGGGATGCTCCGGCCCCGACGGGGCGGCCGGGGCTGCGGCGCTGGAGGCGATGCGCCCCTCCGGCTGCGCCCGCAGCCAGCGGGCTGATGATGTACTCGGCTCCTCGGTAGCCGAAAGCCCCCCGGAGCCCCCCGCAGAGGCTGAGGGCGGCGAAAGACTCCCGATCGGCGTTGACATCCCCTGAATAGAAGCAGTGGTGGAGGGCAGGGCCCGGGCGGGCGGCGGCCCCCAGGTAATGCGCGGCGAAGGCGGGCGCGATGAAGTGAGCATCGGGGGTGAGGTGGAGGTAGAAATCCTCCCCGAAAGCCGAGAGCTGGAAAACCACCGCCTGCCCGCCCCGGGGCGGCTCTGCCGGCCCCCGCCTGAAGTAGGATCTGCCGTTGATGTCCGGGTCCAGGCGGAGCGGTGTCACCACCTCGGTGTCGTCCAGGGGCAGGCTCAGCCCCGGGGCGCCCAACAGCAGCAGCGGCAGCAGCGGCAGCATCGTCCCGGCGGGATCACATCGGGGGTCGGGGAGCGGAGGGGAAGGGGGGGTTGGGATGAAGCGGATCGGGCCCCCCCCTCCTTCCTTCTGTTGGCTGGGGCTGTGCGAGCCGCCTGCCCCGCCGGTACCTGCGGTGAGGGGAGCGGAGCGGTTTTATGCGGGCGGACGGGGCGGGAGAGCGGGCGGAGCGGAGCGGGAGAGCCGGGAGCAGCGGGGCCGGCAGAGCCGAGCTCCGCCCGGGGCGGGACCGCGGCGGGTGGGATGGGATAGAGGGGGGGAATGGGATGGGATGGGATGAAGTGAAATGGAATGGCATGGGAGGGTAGGGTGGGATAGGATGGGGTGGGAGGGGGAAACGGGGTGAGGAGGGAAATGAGATGGGATGGGCAGGGATGGGATGAAACAGGATGGGATGAGGGCGTGGGATGGCCTGGGGAGGTAGGATGAGATAGCGTGGGGTGGAATGGAGGAGATGACAGGGGATGGGGGAATGGGATAAGGGGAATGGGATAGGATGGCATGGGAGGGTGGGTGTGTGGGATGGGATGGGGGGGTGGAATGGGATGGAATGAAATGGAATGGGACAGAGGAGTGGGATAGGGACGTGGGATAGGACAGGAAAGCGGGGTGGGATGGCATGGAGGTGTGTGATGGGGACCCTCTTCACTTGTATCCTTGCAGTACCGAAGGGGGCCCTGCAGCCTGCAGGGATGCTCCCATCTGCCAGAATCCCTCTTGCTGCTCCCCACTCATGCTCCAGGCAATGGGGTGGGATGAAATTCTGTGCCCCCCCCCCCCCCCCCAAGCAAGGAGGAGGCTGTGGTCAGGACAAGGGTCTGTGGCTGAGGAATAGGTGAATGGGCAGCGATAAGCAGTGCCAGCGCTTCCCCAAGCTGTGATTTGCTTGGTCGTGCGCCCCGCAGCTCCACCTGTGACCCAAGATCAGCATCTGGGCTCAGTGAATCCGAGGTTTTGTTTGGATCCCTGTGCCCAGGGATGTCGATAGGACCACAGGGAAAATGGGCAGCACAAGGAGAGGAGGTGCACGGGGGAAAAGGACACAACCTTGAGCATCTTGAGGTGCCGGGAGGGAATTCCTGCTGGATCAGCTGGGATCAGGTAAGAATCACCTACCCGAAGACGGAGCTCTGATTGCAAGCCAGATTGTGTGCTGCCTGTGGGGAGTAGAAAACCTGCTGAGTCTATGGGGCACATATTGCCCTTAGGGCTCACCCTTTACAGACAGCTCCATGTCACCAGACAGGAAGGGGGGCACATTTGTGTTCCATTTATCCTGTAGCTCAAGGCCATGATGTGATTTTCCCTATCCCTGTCACTGGGGAGGACCCAGACCAAGCTCTGGAGCTGTCCCAGGGTTGGGGCATCTTCTGTCTCCGTGGCACATCCCTCCCAAACCAGGGTGGGCAAAGGGGACATCTCTGTTGGGTCTTCTGGGACACAAAGGGGAGATCACAGGACCCAGCCACAGCAGGAGGGCGAGGGCCAGGCAGGAGCAGGCAGGTCCCTTCTTTAGGGCTCTCTGCAGTCCTTTCCATCAGCACAAAGGAGCAGGCCCTTGGTCTCGCTCCACGTCTTTCCGGGTGCTTGGGGATGAAGCTGGCTGCTCTTCAGCCTCCTGCAGTTTGCCTGGATGTAATGGAAATGGGCTGGATATAGGTGACCTAAAGGGAAGCGCGTGGTAAACAGGGAATGGAGATGGATGATGCCTTTGGACCTCGCCAAACAGCTACAGATTAAGGTGTATCAAGGTAAATTTGGCTTCTGCTTTGATTTTTGCCTAGAAACCACTTTAAGGTCGACCTTATCTCAGCCAGGTCTTATCTATAGCTTACCCTGATCCTAAAACGTCAGTGTGAGGTGGTCTGCAGCGTGGATGCGCCTTCTCCCACCTTCCTCCTGCTTCACCTCTGGGAAACGATGACAAGTTCTTCTCTTTCATCACTGTTGCCATGCCACATAGCAATAAAAGAAGAGCAAAAAGCCACCCCCAAACCCTCATTTATCTCCTGGGTATTCCAGACCACAAAAGGAATAGCATTACATAGACCATAGGCCAGAGGCAGAGTGGGAAGGTTGCAGGCAGAGGAAAGCTGGCGTTGCAAGCCCTTCACTTGTCTTTGTCTGGAAGGTTGGCAGATCAGAGGCCTGGGCTCTCACCCAAAGGTTCAGGCTGTGCTCTCCCAGCTCAGAACCATATGGGCAAGGAAGGAGGATCCTCTCCAGGGACTGAAGATGAGTCAAAGCGAGTTGTTAGGCGGCTTTCCAGGAAAGAAAGGCTTGGAGAATAGAAGCTGGCTGGGTCTGGATAGGGTCAGTGAGGGCGAGATGTGCAAGAAACCCCAGCACGTCAGGGCTTTGTGACCTAAAACCTGCCCCATCCTCGGTCCAGGAAGATGCTGAGTTTCATTAGGTTCAGCCTGGCTCTGATGATAGGGACTGGATGCTCTGCTTTGGGCTTCCCATGGCAGCAGCGCTTTCCCTGCCCCGTGAGGGAGGATCTGTGGTTTAAACGTCTTCAAGCCCATCTGCAACACAACAGGAACCAAATCAGCCTGTTCCCTCCATGCAGAGGTGAGGCACAGAAGGATCCCTGTGCCTCATCTCATTGCTGCTGCAGCAGGAGCATCTCTGCTGCCTTCTCTCTTGATCCTGACACATAACATCACCTCTGGCATCAGGGCTTCGGTATGGGAATGGCAAGGTGCGCTGAAAGTAGATGAGCTTTAAGGTCCCTTCCAACCCAAACCAGCCTGTGATTCTGTGATTCCACAAGGCAGAAATCATCCCAGATTCCCCTCTCTCTTCACCTGTCTGAGACAGGGTCCATCCTTGATTGCTTTGCTTTATGGGATGCTCCTTTTGGAGCAGGGATGATACCAAGGGTGAAGCTGCAGATCTGGGTACGCCTGAAAGGTTGTCAGAATGATGCACATCTGGAACCAACTGAGGGGATGGAGGTTCGCAAGCCAGATGTTGAGGATGCTCGTCACTCCGTTATGAACTCCATTCATTCTCCTCAGCCCATAAACCACCCAAGAGTGGAATAAAGAGAAGGGGGGGATTCAGAGGCTCGGGTAGGCTTGGAGGTCTCTGTCACATTGGGATCTTTGTGAAGGGTTTGGGGAAGGACCCGGCGATGCTTGGAGGCTCCTCTCCGGTCTCAGAACACTTTGCCAGCCTCAAGTCCATGTGGAGAAGCAGAGAAGCAGCTCCCCAAGGAGCACAGAGCCGGGGGGGGGGGGGGGGGGGGGGTTGGAAATAGGATTTAAGCCTGGATTTTGGAAAGCCATAAACCTGCGTTCCTTACAGACGCACCTGCGGCGGAGCTCCAAACCCACCCTGTAGCAACGTTGCCCTCTGGTGAGACTTCATTGCTCTGCAAATGGAGGTGCGAAAGGTAATTGAATGCGGCTGATGGCGTTGCACATCAAAATGAGATTAAAAATGGAGGATCCATATGGAGGTGCCTTAAGAAGGTTCGGAAATCAGAGGTAGAATCCTTTAAAATCAAGGCAAACCAAATCGCAGCCCTTTACTCCTGACGTGCCCGGCTGACGGTGCACGACTACATACGCTTGTCTACAGCACCAAGAGGTTTTGGAGTGGCACATTCAGTCGCTAAATCGAGACCCTGCCTTAGGAAAGAGCTATCCCTGCTCTTTCCTAAGCCTAAAAGTCGGATTTCCCCACATTTAAAGGATCCAGTGGGAATTATGGTTTTCCCCCAGCATCACTCTGAGCTCCCAATCCTCTTGTGCTGTTGATACACATCCCCAGGGATGGGATGCTGCACTGGGGGAGGCTCAGATATTGCATTAAGGGGGAGGAAAACCCACTTATTTAAGGGGTTTTGGGGTACCAATGGCTGAATAACCACCACTTGTGAGGCAGGGACGCCCTCTTGTGGCTATAGCGGTGCAGTGCAGTGATTCCTGCTCGACCGGGATGGCACATTTTGCTATGGAATTCACTCGCCACTTCTCACCTGCTCCAAATCAAGCCCCAAATCTCATGCAGATACAAGGCAAGAAATCCTTTCCTAGAGCCTCACTCGCCATCCTTGCAGCTAAGATGGTTCTACTGAAGGTAACCTGGCAGCCCCCAAGGCCGGGGCTGTGATTTGAAGCCCAGATGCCTTTCTGGCAGAGGTTTCTTCCCACTTCCTGCCTTCAAAAGGAAAGCTAATGGAATGATGCCCTTTCCTCGCCATCAGGTGGGTTTGGTGCTGGCTGCAGCACCCTTCACTCTCTTGCTGCTGCTCCCGGATGCAGGATTATCCTCCATAGGGAGGCACTGACATCTAGTGGTAACGTTTATTGGGCTTGTAGCTGCTGATAAATGATTATCCCAAAGGTTTTCCGGGGGCTAAAGGGAGGGAATGGCTAAAACAAGGAGAGGAACGGCTACACCATCAGCCTGGCACTGCAGATTGGGATGTGATGCCATTTGCAAGGCAAGGAGGGCGCAGCGAAGCATCACCCAGGGCCCTGAAACGGCGCAATCCCAGTGCTGCAGGGCAGGAGCAGCGAATGCAACGTGGGCCTCATCCTGGCCGCCGAAATTCCCTAGGAAACGGGTGCCAGGCTCAGTCCCGCGGGAAGGATGCAGGAGGGAGCTGCTCGCCGCATGGATCCGCAGGGATGGGGATGGGGGGCAGGCGTTTGCAAGCGGGGTGATCAAAAGGGACTTTAAATCACAGCGAGTGGGGAGTTCATGGCTTCCACATGCTCAGGCAGCCCCTTAGCAATGAGAGGAGCGCACCCCGAGCTGTACGTGGGGTTTGGTGGCAGCGTGTCCTGCAAGGGGGTGAGAAACCACGTTGGATGGGGCTTGGAGCAACCTGCTCTAGTGGGAAGGTGTTGGAACCGGATGAGCTTTAAGGCCCCTTCCGAGCCATTCCATGGTTCTAAGCAGGAACCCCCAAAAGCCTTGGGATGCCTTGGATGTTATTGCCTCCCCTTGTCCCTTTGAGCTGGTTTATAAAGAGCCCAGTGAGGCCACAAGCCAATCCAGCTCCTGTTTGCAGAGAGGAGCTGCTAATGGAAAGCAGCAGCGCCTTGAAGCCAGGATGCAAGCGTGTCCTCCAGGATCAAAGGGGCAGCTCCGAGAGCGGAAAGCCGGGAATAAATTGCATCCTGTTGGAGGGATGTCCCCTGTGCCGCCTGCAGCCTTCACCTGTCCTAGGTCAGAGCAGGGGCACCACCTCCGCATGGGTTGGGTTGGGTTGGAAGGGGCCTTAAAGCTTATCTGGTGCCATGGGCAGGGATACCTCGGGCACTGCCAGGGATGGGGCAGCCACAGCTTCTCTGGGTACCCTATGCCAGCGCCTCAGCACCCTCACAGGGAAGAACTTCCCTATATCCCAACTCAATCTCCCCTGTTCCAGCTTAAAGCCATCCCCCTTTCACTACACAGCCCCAACCGCACCGTGCATGGGGCTGCTTTTTACCTTTATTCCTATTAATCTCCCTATTTCCCCCCCATCACGCCGTCACAAACCATGCTTTAAAAAGCAAAGTAACCAGAGCCCTGGCCTCGGGCAGCGATGCTATTTAGAGCCAGGGCTGTGTTTACTACATAGGTAGGGACGGGGCTTTTAAGTGGAGATAATAATAGAGAGGCAGATGTAAATACACGCTGGAGTAAAGGCAGAGCAGCCTTTCACCCTGCGCCCTGCTGTTCAGCTGTGGCTGGGTTCTGGTTTCCCGGGAATCCTGAGGTGCCAAATGCTGCTTTATCCTTTTGGATCTTTGTAGGATTAGGGGAAGGGAAGGAAAATAAGAGGGTGGAGGAGCTGCTCCTTGGGCTGGCACCCTACGAGGTTAAAGGAGCACAAACCCAGTCCTGAGTGTCTGCTGCTCCTTGGAAAGGGTTAGAAAACCAGGGTATGGAGCAGGATAACCCCTTCAAGGGTATCCTGGGATATCTCCTGGGCACAAAGGGCATTCCAGAGGCCAGGAATCTCAAGAACTAATGAAGCTTAAAAGGAAAGGAGCAATATGTAAAGAGTGATCTCCCTTTCTCCATCCGAGCTGGTTGTCCCCTGGTGCTGAGCGGGCTCCTGCCCATCTCCTGATGTTTGCCACCAGCGGGTATGCGTTGTACCGCCTGAGGCTCTTCTAGTCCTGGAGGGGTACAGAAGGGAACGTGGACACGGGGCAAAACTCCACTGCAAGGGGAGAGCTGGCTTTCCACGGTCTGCTCGAGCCTGTGGGCTGATTGCAGCCGGAGCAAACCCCATGTGGACCCAGCTGTTTGCTCAGGGCATGGCAACCTTCTTGTCCGTGTCAGAGCTGGAGCTTTCCCTGGGGCCCGCAGCCCCCTCTGCCCTTGGCTAAGCAAAGGACATGGGAACCAGGAAGGGGGGAACCTCCGGAGGCACCTTCTGCCTTCCAGGCTGGAATGAGATGCTTTCCAGCTGCCAAAGGCCTGGCGCTTTCCAGCAGTGGAGGGATGCGGGGGGGAAATGGGGAGGGGGAACTGCGGGATCACGGTATGGTTCGGGTTGGAAGGGACCTTAAAGCTCATCTGGTTCCATGGGCAGGGACCAGGTTGCTCCTGGCCTTGAACGCTGCCAAGGATGGGGCGGCCCCAGCTTCTCTGGGCAGCCCCATAGGGCAAATCCTGCCTTGGCAAGGAGGGCAACAGAGGAACAGGAGAAGAGTTTGCCCCTCAACGGGGGCCGCATCAGAGCGGGGCGGGCAGCGCCTGGCCCGAAGGGGTTAACGCTGGGAGAGTAACGGGCTGGAGTTGACACTTGGAGGCAGGCGGGGCTCCCGGCGCCTGATTGGCCTCGCATCGCATCCAAAAGTGGGTTGGTTCGGGGCTTTTTTTTCCCCTCGCTTCTTTCTTTTGCCTTTCCCCCCCCCCCTCGGCATGGGAGGGGAGAGAATGGGGGGGGGGGGGGGGGAAACAGCGAGACAGCAAAAATAAACCTCTTATGTCAAAGCCGGAGGGGGGCCGAAAGTATAAATACCGCGGGCTCGGCGGCCGGCTCCGGAGCTGCGGCGGGGGGGGCCCGGCGATGGGGCGGCGGGCGCTGCTGGGGGGCCGGGCTCCGCTCCACCTTCTCCTGCTGTGCCACGCCTGGGCGCTGCCTCCGCCGCCGCCGCCGCGGGAGGCGCAGCCGGTGCTGCCCGCCCGCCTGCCCGCCCCGCCGGGGCAGCTGGCCCTGCGGCTGGCGGCCTTCGGCAGAGCCGTCGTGCTCCGCCTCCGCCCCGACGCCGCTTTCCTGGCTCCCCGTTACCGCCTGCAGCGCTTGGGGGGCCGCAGGGCGCCCGCGCGCGGAGCGCCGAGGCGGGGGTGCTTCTACGCGGGGACCGTCGATGGGAGCCCCGATGCCGCCGCCGTGCTCAGCCGCTGCGGTGGAGCCGGGCTCCGCGCCGCTTTCCTCCTCCATGGGGCGGCTTATGAGCTCCAGCCGCTGGGGCAGCGCTGGCCCGGGCCGCCCTGGAGGAGCCCGCATCGCCTCCAGCGCCGCGCTGCCCGCGGTGCTCCCGCTCCCGCCCTTCCCGGTCCCCGGGAGCCGCTCCGCCGCGCCAAGCGCTTCGTTTCGCAGGCGCGCTACGTGGAGACGCTGCTGGTGGCGGATGCCTCCATGGTGCGGTTCTACGGGGAGGATGTGGAGGTAAGGGCTGCTCCCCCGTGCCCTGCCGTTGCCCCATCCCCTAAATGCCCCCTTATCCCTTCATTCCCCCCCTCAGTTGCCCCCGCATCCCTCTGCGTGTGTCCCCATTCGTCCCTGCATCCCTCTGTGTGTGTCCCCACTTCTCCCTCAATCCCTCCGTTTCCCCCCCGGGTTGCTCCTCTGTCCCCACCAGGGACCACCTTGGGCTGGGGACAGTGTTGGGGACCTTGGCTTTGTCCCCCCTTCCCTCTGTAGCTGTGTAGGGGCTGTAAATCCCTGGGGCAAAGGGCTGCGGAGTTGATCGATGGGGTTTGGTCAGTGTTTGGGGACCCTTTCCCAGCCCCAGGATCCAACCCAGGGATTCTGTGTCTGCACAGGCTGGACATGGGGATGTCCCATCAGTTTGGAGTCCCAAAGATGGGGGACCCAAATGTCCCAATGGAAAGACGTCCCGAAGAGGGGGTTAATGCCTTTCTTCCTGCAAGGAAAGAGTAATGAGCTTAACTCTCTTCTGGATAGGAGCTGGGTCTGGACAGTAAATAAACCAGGAGCTGAGTAATGAGTAGTCCTGCTCCAGAGCCACCTGTAGCAGCCCAGCAGATGCAGGAACATCCCTTTCCCTTGGCCATCAGCACCAAAATCACTCCCTTTCCTTCAACATGCTCCAAATGGCCACGCTCCATGGAGACCCCAGGGAGTGGATGCGTTGGGGTCTCAGCCCCCCACATCCATCTCCAGGGCTGTGGACCACCCACTTGCATCGCACTGAGTTGTTGTTCCCGCTCCCCAGCACTGCGCTCCCTGCGGTGATGGATTGATGGGGTCCACGTTCACGTCTGATGGGGATAACTGTGCACTGAAGTTGCTCATCCTCAGCAGCGTTTGGTTGGGTATGGGGCTGTTTGAGGAGCCCTTGAAGCGGGGGAGCAGTTGGGCTTTGGCTTTGCCGTCTCAGCCTGCTTCATCCTTTCCCTGGGGGCTTCATCCAGCTTCTCCACTCCTAATTCCAGCCCTGCTCAGGTGGGGCTGGACCTTGGGAACTGCTCAACCTCATAGCTCCAACTGCTCAGCATCGCTCCTGTGTAGCCCCTTGCTTGGTTTTGCTTGCCAGGCTGGCAAAGGGTTAAGGAGTGCTGGATGCCCCTCCAGAGCTCACAGCAGTCAGAAGCAGAGTTTGCAAGGGAGCAATCCGAGTTTTTAAGCACCAGGCACCTAAATGGAGGTGGGAATTGCTCTCCCTGTGGCATGAAGCTGGTCTCTGATACCCCAAAAGGGCAGAAAAAGGAGTGTATCGCATCTTCTTCAACCAGCATCTTCTGCAGCCCCATGTTTTAAAGCGACACCCCATGGTCTACCTCCTGCTATATCAAGGTGCTATGGTTGGGGTAGGCGCATGACGCAGTTATCCAGCAGTTTCCAGTCCTCTTGGCTCCCATTTTGCCATCAGTTCTCTGTCCCCAAGAGCAGTATCTTTGTGTTATCTCTCAGGGTACCTCTTAAAGGCTTCCTTCCCATCAAAGATCTGGTTTGGGATGGGGAGCAAGAGCCTGTTTAAGCAGCAAGGAGCAAACTTCAAGCAGCCGCAAACCCATACGAAGCCACCTGCTGTGTTTGTGTCTTTTGTTCCTGCCACACAAATGCAGGGAGAAGCTGGTTCCTTCTTACCCAGGAGACCAAAAGCTGTCTCACTTCTCCCCATATAGCTCCTTTTGGGGGGCTAAAAGCACTGATGTTCTTGATGGTGCTTTGACCCTAGAGAGCTGACAGGGAGATGCCCAAGGAGCAGCAAGGTTGAGTCAGAAGGAAGCGTATTTATATAGAGACTTATCTTCCCATAAGCACACTTGAGTTGCCAAATCTTTATTCAAAGCCACAAACATTCCTTGTATTCCCAGTTATTTCCTTGCTTTAAGCTGGAATGGATCAAGTAGAAGATGTGTTCAAGCATCGCGAGTTATAATCAATGCCATGCTGTTAGGAAAAGGCTATTCATGCTTGCTTTCTAATCAGCCGGAGCCTCACAGCTCACCTAATTTAGATAACAAGAGCTTAATTCTACCTGCATCAGTACCCATGTAAACCAGGAGGAAATGGTGAAGACCCAGACATGAAACTGGGGGGTTTAATCATTCTTCTGCCTTGATGCCTGCAGGAGATGGGTATTTGGGGTGGTATTAGCAGCAGGATGGTGCGGAGCAATAGGATCTGTGTGCAACAGGTTGCGGAGAGCCGCGCAGGATGTGACCTGCAGTGATTGGGAAAAGCCTCTTTATACAGGGATGGGTGCGAGGCCCCAGGCTGGACACAAGGGATAACTTGTGGAGGATCCAAAGGTGCTTGAGGGGGAAGAGAAAGGGAATGTGAGCATCACCAGCAGAGCTAAGTATGGGTTTGTGTGCGGGAAGCTGAGGCAGGACACGGCGCAGGGGGCTAATCCCTTTGGCATGCAGCAGAAAGGGCGTCCGGGCTGAGCACCTGCAGCACAGGCTGCACTTGCAGAGATGCTCTGCGAGGTTCCAGGGATGTTTGCTGAGACATCGGCATTCCCGGCCAGTTGGCAGCGGAATGGGATTCCTGTGGTGGGATTTCTCCAGTCTCCTGGGTGTGGATGCGATGAGTTTCCAAGCTTTCCTCTGCAAACATGATGGCTACGATCCCTCTTCTTTTCCCCCTTGTACTTGTGAGCAAGGAGTCTGCAATTCCTTGCTCCAGGAGCTAGCAATGACTCAGGACCGGGGCAAAACCTGATGGGTCTGATTAAACTGGAATTCCTCACTGGAATTCTGTGTTTTCCAGGCAGATTTAAGAGGTTTTAGGGGGGGTGTTGCTACCCCTTCCCTCTCAGACCCGATGGGCGCTGGGGTCCTGCTGCCAGCTCTCCCAAACGCAGACAGACCATCAAAGTGACTTTGGAAGTAAAGCCAAAGCCACCCTCGAAGCCTCGTGTCCTGCTCCCAGGCTCACTTTGGGGTATTTTGCAGCTTGAGTGGGTAAATTCCCTTAATCCCTGGACAAAAGCAGCCCAGGAGCAGTCGCAAACCACCCCGGGATGCTCTCGGGATGGGGTTTTGCTTTGTGTTCACCCCTGCTTGCAAAGAGGTTACGGCAGTCCCGCGCGTGCCTCAGTTTCCCTCGCCCTCAATTGGAGTCATTGGTGGCTCAGCCCCAAATATGCAGTGAAGAGGGGAAAATCAGGCAGAAAGGGGATCTGGCAGCGTGTCCCCTCATCCCCCCTTTTCCCTTGGCTGCTGCCCATGCTGTTTGTGAGGGAATTCTTGGCTTGGGCTCCAAAGCCCAGGAGGAGGGTGGCTGCTGCCGCTGTGGGTATCCAAGACAGGCTGGGATGTGTTTTTACCAGTTGTTTGTTAGGAGCCCTCCCATCTGACCCTGTGTTTTCCTGCTTCCATCCGTCCGCGCTCCAGAAAACCTCAGCGTTCCCGTTCTGGCGGGGTTGGTTTGGTTCCTCGACGGAAATCCCGGCTTCTGGGAGGAAAGGAGGGAAAAATCCCAACCCCATAAAGCCAACAAGGCTGTGAACAGATAAAGCCGCAGCATTAGGCTGGCCGTGCATCTCCGCAAGTGGAATGGAGGGAGGCGAGATGCTCTGGGGTGTTGCATGGGTGCTCCCTGCCGCCCTGTGCTGGATGTTAGACCATTATACCACATATATATACCACAATAATAGTTGGTGTCTGTGTAAGAGCAGTTTCTCCCTCCCATAATCATTAGATTTTAAACACCACCCCCCCCCAACAAAACAGTTGCAGATTTCAGCCCCAAGTGGGTCCCATTCAGGAGAACATAAGCAAGCGCTTGTACCAGAAAGCAAAATCCTTCACCATCATCCGGCTAAAAACAACCACTTCAGTTCCCCATGCTCTGATTTATGCTCATTTGTTCCACTAACCCTCTGCGTGTGCTGTTTGCTGCTGGCAGCCTCATGGCAGGGCGATGCTGTTGGCTCCTAGGAGCAGCAGGAGGGATATGGGAGCTCTGTAATGCAGGTTGCCACACAAAAGGCATCCCCTCTCTTTCTTTTAGTGGGGGGAATGGGTGGAATTCGCTCTTCCTGAGACCACAGGGAGCCAAGGATTGCAGCCGGGGAGAAAAGAGGTTCTGGGGACATCACCAGGCACTGGGTGATGCTTGTGCCTGGCTACGGCAGCAGCACATGGAGCAGAGGAGGGATGCTCCTGCGATCCTTTCTTGGTGCCTTGTCCCCCCAGAGCAGGTAAGGGGCTGGTTTTCCAGCTGCATTTACCAGCTGGACAGAAATCCTGCCAAGATCTCCTGGGATGCTGGTTGGAAATGGCATGGAAGCACCTTGAGCAGAAACCAGTCCATTGGGCTCCCCAAACCTAACCCCTTCGCTGCCCCACAACTGATCCTGATACCTGCATCCCCAGTGCGGGAAGGACACCCTGGAGAAGGCAGCGTTCCTTCCTGGGTGGCTCACCAAGCCGAAGGAGGATGGGACAAGCAGGATTCAACTCAGCTCTTGGCCAAAAGCCTCTCCTGAGCCCTGGGGATGCTGTACTTTGCTTTTGGCTCCAGCTCCAAGCCCTTGGCCAAGCCAAGGCAATGCAGGTGGATCGCTGCTCTCCCCAGAGCATCAGGGTCCATCCAAGCCTCAACCAGCTCCTGCACGGCCCAGGACTGGGTATGAATAGAGACCAGATGGTGGAACAAGTCAATCTGACCTTTTAAATCCGCACTAAAGAGCTGTTTGTTCAGTTTGCTTTCCAGATGAAGGGAAGGCAAATGGAGGTTTTCGGAGTCCCTCCATTCCTGTTGCTGAAAGATCCTGCTGGTTGTAACCCTGAGGGTATCCCAGGGAATTTGGGGTCGGGACTGAGAGCTCCCAGGTCAAAAGTACTGGGATGGAGAGAAACCTGTAATGGGTTAGGAAAGGATGCAGCAGGACCTGCTCCCTTGGGAATGAGGGACGATCCCATGAGAGCATCCTGTGCTCTGCTGACGAAGCACAAATCAGTTTGTGTTTTCCCTGCCCATGGCAGGGGGTTGCGATAAGAGGATCTCAAGGTCCTTTCCAACCCGAACCATTCTGTGATGCACGGCTCTGGCACAGAGCATCCTTTTAGGATGCGATTTTAAGAAGGCGTTGTGATATTTTTAGGGAGCTTCCCAATGGATTCTCCCCATGGGATAAACAATTCCCTCAGAGCAACCACTCCTGGGGATCTCACCTGGGTTTCTTGCCTCGGTGGTGACTTCTCCATGACATTTGGGCTGGGACATGAGTCACGTCGTGGAGATGGGGCCAGTCTAAATAAACCCGTCTATCCAGTGCTCCCTGCCCTCGGATAATGAGCCGGGGAGGATCCAGGATACATCCTGCTGAAGCAAAACATCTGTTTGCATGGAGCTGCCAGCGATGGGATCAAGTGTGGCAGAAGGGTCTAAAATAGCCCCGAGGGCCCTGGTGCAGCAAAGATGTTATTGCTTACGGGGGGGGGGGGGGGGTGTGCTTCCTAAAACCCTCCCTTGTTTGCTCAGGAAAGGGCATTTAGTGCCCAGCAGCATCACGATGCACGGAGCAGGGAACGTGTGTTCTGGGGGGGCAACCCAATAGTAGAGGGCTTCCAGTTTAAGTAGTGGGAGCACGGGGTCTGGGGAGGAGAGGAGCCACTTTCTCTTTCCCAATACTGCATTGTGTAATAGCTGCATTTCTTTCTCCTGACTCCAAGGCTGGGAATGGGTGCCAAGCAGAGGAGGAATGTCGATGCTCTGATAAGATGTTTACATCAGCCTAAACATCACTGGCGCGTTTGACATATTGAGTAATCCCTGGTCATCCCAGCGGCCTGAGCAGGGGATGCTGCTGGGACAAGGCTTGGATGGCAAAGGGTTTCAGCCCCATTTGGCACCGGGGATGTTGGGTTCAGGTTGTTTTATGGTGGTGTGAAGCGAGGTTAGTGCTTTGGGAATATGCAAGAGCATGAATGGGAGGTTTTCCTGAGGGATTGCTGGGTGCAAAGGGTTCACTGTAGGTGAAACAGTGGCTGGGGAATGGGATGGAGGGGTGGGCTTGTCCTGCCTGTCCTTCCTGCTGGCACAGGGAGTAAAGCATCACGCAGACCGGTATTCCAGGCAGCACTTCATCCATCAACGCCGGTGGCTCCCTGGATGTGCTTGGTTGATGAATGAGGTTGTTTTCTCCTAACCAAAACCATGGCCCCACAGCAGAGTTTTCACCCAGGCTTTGCCTGTCCCATTCTTTCCCCACAGAACCACGTCCTGACCCTGATGTCCATGGCAGCTCGCATCTACAAGCACCCCAGCCTGAAGAACTCCATCAACCTGGTGGTGGTGAAGGTGCTGGTGGTGGATGAGGAGGCAGCAGGGCCGGAGGTGTCCGACAACGGGGGGCTCACCCTGCGCAACTTCTGTAGCTGGCAGCAAAGGTTCAACCCCCCAAGCGACCGGCACCCGGAGCACTACGACACTGCCATCCTGCTGACCAGACAGGTCATCCCTTGGGATGCTGTGGTTGGGGTGGGAAGAGGAGGAAGAGGAGGGATCCCCCCTCCAAGCTCGCCGCAATCGGGGGGTGGTTGCATGTGGGTGCAGACCGTGTCTGCCTGGAGATGATGGGGTTGCTGAAGGGGGGACACCTTCCTCCTGCCTTATCCCTTTGGTGCTGCTCCCAAACAGGACTTCTGCGGACACCAAAGCTGTGACACGCTGGGAGTGGCGGATATCGGCACCATGTGCGACCGCAACAAAAGCTGCTCCGTGATCGAGGATGAGGGGCTGCAGGCAGCTTACACCCTGGCCCATGAACTGGGTAATGCATCCCTTCCCAAGCCGGGGGGGGGTCTGCTGGGAGGGGATGTAGCACAGCCCAGCGCCAGCATCACCCCGCTGGGTACCACCAACCAAGGTGCACCAGCAAAAGCACTTGGAAGGACCCGAATTGGTGTGATTTGGTACTCTGGGCCCCCAGCACGAGAGGGACGTGGAGCTGTTGGAGCGAGTCCAGAGGAGGCAACAGAGATGCTGCAAGAGCTGGAGCAGCTCTGCTCTGGAGCCACGGGAAACCTGGGGCTATTACATCAATAGGAGCTGCTTGTTATCTTATAGATGCTCTCAGATGCAGCAGAGCAGGGGTGTTACGGACTGCTGCAGCTCACTGCTGCTCTCTTCTCCTCAGGCCATGTTCTCAGCATGCCCCATGATGACTCCAAGACCTGCGAGCGGCTCTTTGGGCCCCTTGGCAAGCACCATATGATGGCCCCTCTTTTCATCCACTTGAACAAGACCCAGCCCTGGTCTCCTTGCAGTGCCATGTACCTCACCGAGTTCCTGGATGGAGGGCACGGTAAGGCTGGGTTTAGCAGCCTTATCACTCAGAACAGCCTCTTGCTTTACTGCTGAGGCTCTTCCCATTGCCTGGAGTGGTGTGCGGGGTGAAGGGAGGTAAATCAGACACAGAGGCTTGATGTCGCTTGCCTGGTCAATGAGAAACTGTACATGTCCCAGATGCAGTGCAGGGCTGCAGCCCCAGAGCGTGACCAGCAGGTTGAAGGAGGTGATGCTGCCCCTCTGCTCTGCTCTCATGAGACCCCACTTGCAGCACTGGGTGCAGTTCTGGTGTCCTCGACATCAGAAGGACATGGAGCTGTTGGAGCAAGGCCAGAGGAGGCCATGAGGATGAGCAGGAGCTGGAGCACCTCCCTTATGGAGACAGGCTGAGAACATTGGGGCTGCTCAGCCTGGAGAAGAGAAGCTGCGTGGAGACCTCAGAGCAGCTTCCAGCGTCTGAAGGGGGCTACAAGGATGCTGGAGAGGGACCTTCATCGGGGAATGTAGTGATGGGACAAGGGGTGATGGGTTCCAACTGAAACAGGGCAAGTTCAGGCTGGATATAAGGAGGAAGTTCTTCCCTGTGAGGGTGCTGAGGCGCTGGCACAGGGTGCCCAGAGAAGCTGTGGCTGCCCCATCCCTGGCAGTGTTCAAGGCCAGGTTGGACACAGGGGCTTGGAGCAAGCTGCTCTAGTGGAAGGTGTCCCTGTCCATGGAGCTGGATGAGGGGATGGTCTTTTCCAACCCAAACCATTCCATGTGCCCTGCTCCGTGCAACCCATGACATCAAGCCCTGATGCATCCCCAGCCTGATTCTTGTGTCTCACCCAGGTGACTGCTTGCTGGATGCCCCAGCAGAGCCCCTGTCCCTGCCTGTGGAGCTGCCCGGCCAAGGAGCCCTGTACAGCCTGGACCAGCAGTGCCAGCAGATCTTCGGCAAGGACTTCCAGCACTGCCCCAACACCACGGACGAGGACATCTGTGCCCAGCTCTGGTGCAGGACCGGCACTGGGGAGCCCCTCTGCCACACCAAGAACGGCAGCTTGCCCTGGGCCGACGGCACTCCATGCAAAGCCACCGGGATGTGCTGGGATGGACGCTGCATGCCGCAGGATGCCCTGAAACCTCAGGTAACGGGGATGGGATTTGGGACTGACAGGCTTGAGCCTTTGGGATTCCCAGACCTCAAAACCTGCCATCTCTTGGACTGGCTTTGGATTTGCTTGCTTTATTTTCTGGATAGCTCTCCTTCAACAGCACCTATCATTAATCCTTTTTACTGGCAATCTTTATTACTGGCAAGCCTATTAAATGCTGCCGTGCCTTTTGCCAAGGCTGGTTTGAACTAAGAGCAAGCAGATGCAGATCGGCAATGAAATCATCCCTTTTTGCCCTGCCAGGGGAATTAGCGATGATTTCTGTGTCACCCAGCAAAGCACTTCAGCCCAAGCTTAACTTTGAGCCCATGAACAGACTGGTGGAAGTCAGTAACAACTCCATGGGATCAACCAGGTTGGAAAAGACCTTTAAGATCATCAAACCATCACCCCAAGTCCACCCCTAACCCATGTCTGAAAGCCTCAACTTCATGTGAAGCGCTTTGCTGCATCAGGGTTTGCCTGGTGACACAGGGAGGGATTTCAGCGTTGCTCCATGGGGATGGACGGGCACAGGGATGGATCCAGCAGCTTCTCCTGTCTCTTGCAGCCGGTGGTGGACGGCGGCTGGGGCCCGTGGAGCCCCTGGGGCTCCTGCTCCCGGAGCTGTGGTGGTGGGGTGCAGTTCTCCTACCGCCACTGCGACAGCCCCAAGCCCCAGCACGGCGGCAGGTACTGCGAGGGCCAGCGCGCCAAGTACCAGTCCTGCCACACCGACGAGTGCCCACCGGATGGTAAGGACATGCGTCCCACCCCTGTTCCTCCAGAACCCATCACTGCTCCCTTCTCCCTTAAGCATTCATAAACCTGGGGCGGGAATACCCTTCTGCTGGGGTTGTGATCCATTCCAGAGGGGTGGAAGGTGTGCGGCATCGCCCTGATGCTTGTGCGCTCCATTATCTCCTCGATGAGGACAGCAGTTCCCGGAGGTTTCCCACAAGGACGTGTTTTGCCTTCCCTTGCAGGGAAAAGCTTTCGGGAGCAGCAGTGTGAGAAGTACAACAGCTACAACTTGACGGATCTGGAAGGGAACCGCTTGGAGTGGGTACCCAAGTACGCCGGGGTGTCACCCCGAGACCGATGCAAGCTCTTCTGCCGAGCCAGAGGGAGGAGTGAATTCAAAGTCTTTGAGGCCAAAGTAAGATGATAACCGCCTGCTTTCAACCCGTTTCAGACCAAATGCCCTCATTGCTCCTCTGCATCTTGCCTAGGTGATCGACGGGACACTGTGTGGACCAGAGACCCTCTCCATCTGCGTCCATGGGCAGTGCATCAAGGCTGGCTGCGATCACGTCGTTGGGTCCTCCAAGAAGCTGGATAAATGTGGGGTGTGCGGTGGCAACGGCTCAACATGCAGGAAAATATCCGGCTCACTCAACCGATCCAAGTCAGTTTACTACCAAAGGCGCTTGGATAGGAATAGCAGAGCTCTTCCTAGGTCATGTTTGCACCTCACTGCAGAGCTTGTTTGCAGCAGTTGGACTCCAGGAGTGCTTGGCTTCCCCTCCATGCTGTTAACTGGGGTTAACATGCAAACACCCTCAGCCAGACCACCCTTGCAACAGTCTGCACTCCTCCCCAGGCTTTAGGGCTGACACTAAGTTTACTTTGGAGCAGCATTATGCAAGCCAAGCAGAGCTTATTCACTAAGAAACAGCTGGTGATGGGCTATGATCATGATGGGCAACGACCCTGGTGCTGGGCTTGGTATGCCACTGCAAATCAATCTGCTGCCCTGAGGGGTTTACATGTATCTCGTCCCAATGCAGTGATTCAGACACATATTCAAGGGCTGATGTGGGATGTAAATAGCTCAATAGCTTCTCCCTAGGCTCTGGGGTGAATTTCAGGCATCGAGGCAGCCGCTTTCCGTGCCCAAGATCCCCATTGCTTTGCCAAAGAGCTGAATTTAAGGCTTTTGTTGAAAAGATGGTAACAAAAGCCCAACACGTCCAATTCCATGTGGTGAGGTGACTCACGCAGGCAGATTACATTTCCTGAATGGTTTCCTTCCAGGGAACCGGCTGAAATGGGGCTTCCACTCGCCTATGAATTGTTTGTGGTTGACTAAAGAGAGATTAGTGCGGTAGCTCCAGCCAAGAAGAGATCCCATTAAGATCAGGGTCAGGGTGACAGAGAGCAGAGTTTGACCTGAAGGCTTTACTCCGGAATACTCCAAACCCAATTACTGACCGCAGCATCAACCACGGGGATGTATGGAAAACCATCCCAACAGCTCCACGGGCTGAGTCACGCCAGGATGGCGCTTTATTATAGCACCATAGCATGGGGTGCCAAGGGCTTGAGTGCCAAAACCTTTCTGGTGCTGTCCTATATCTGTTGTATCTATAGAGAGAGAGCTATATCGCTATCTGATGGTGTCCTTCAGCATCACCAGTGACACCATCACAGGGCAGAGCCAGGCTTTTGGTTCCAAACACTTCACCCATTTCCGAAGAAAGGGAGTAGGGGTGGCAAGTGGTAACCATGGGGCTGTTGTTTGATTGCATCGCTCACGTTTGATAGCTTAGAACTGCCAGAGGGGAGACTGAGATGAGCTCTTAGGCAGAAGCTCTTCCCTGTGAGGGTGCTGAGGCGCTGGCACAGGGGGCCCAGAGAAGCTGTGGCTGCCCCATCCCTGGCAGTGGCAAGGGGTTGGAACTGGATGAGCTTTAAGGTCCGTTCCAACCCAAAGCCCTACAATTTCCAGCTCCTGAGAGCTCAGGATTACAGAGGGGGTTACCAAGAGCTGTCCCCTGCGTGGGTCTCCTCTTAGTCCAGGGAACTAACCATGTTCCTTTACCCTGCGCAGATACGGCTACAACGACATCGTCACCATCCCAGCGGGGGCAACCAACATCGACATCAAACAGCGCAGCCACCGAGGGGTCCGTCACGATGGGAACTACCTGGCCCTGAGGACCCTCGAGGGCAAGTACCTGCTGAACGGAGACTTTGCCATCTCAGCCATGGAGCAGGACATCCTCGTTAAGGGAACCATCCTGAAATACAGCGGCTCCATGACGACCCTGGAGAGGCTGCAGAGCTTCCGACAGCTCCCGGAGCCCCTCACGGTCCAGCTGCTGACCATCGCCAGCGAGGTCTTCCCACCCAAAGTCAAATACACCTTCTTCATCCCCAAGGATGTCCCTTTCAGCAAGCAGAAAGGCAAAGAGAAGAAGTCAGCCAACATCATCCGCCCGATGCTGACCTCCCAATGGGTCCTGGGCGACTGGTCCGAGTGCTCCAAGACTTGCGGCTCCGGCTGGCAGAGGCGGACGGTGGATTGCCGGGACATGGAGGGTCAAACCTCCTCTACCTGCGACAGAGCCCTCAAGCCTGAGGACATCAAGCCCTGTGGTGACATCCCCTGCCCGCTCTGGCGCCTGGGTCCCTGGTCCCCTTGCTCCCAGACCTGTGGGGAGGGCGTCCGGATGCGTAACGCCTCCTGCATCGACTACACCGGCACGATCACTGCCCCGGAGAGATGCAGCTCACCAGGGCCACCACCGGCCACTGCTGCCTGTGTGCTGCAGCAGTGCTGAGCTGCACCAGCAACACCCGGGCAGGACAGCGAGGGTGCTGTGAGCTTGTTTAACCACTTTCCAGAGGTTCATCCCCATCCCATCCATGTCTACCTCAGAGGGGGGAATAACGGCAGCAAAGTGGGGAGGAATCACTTCTTTTCCTTTCTCTTTTTCCTTCCAGCTGGCTGCTTGCAGGCAAGCTGTAAATTAAAGGGAAAATAGGTGTATCCGTAGGGTTTTTCCAAAGAGCTATTGCTGAGCACGGTTGCAGACTCTGCTTGTAAGGATGTGTTGCTGGAAAAGAATGTGGAATCTGGCTTTGCCATCGCCCTGTCCCAGCTGCAGGTCAAAGAGGTCCAGGGTGGGCGGCTTTGCTGATTAAATTGGGATCCCTTTGCCAAAGGGTTGGATGGGATCGCTGTCCCCTCCCTGCAGCAGTGTGGGTGTCCTTGAGCATGAGGAGCATCTTATCAGCTCTGGGTTTATCTGGGAGATAACTCACTTGGCTGGGAGCTGGAGGGAGCTGAGGGAAAGATCCTGGCGTGCATTAGACAGGACAGGCGAGGTGGTGGTGGTGGTTTCTGTTGGGTTTATGGCTTAAAGGCAACAAAGCTCTGTCTCTAAATACCCCCAGCATCGTAGAATCATAGACTGGTTTGGGTTGGAAAGGACCTTAAAGCTCATCCAGCTCCAACCCCATGCCACCTTCCACTGGAGCAGCTTGCTCCAAGCCCCTGTGTCCAACCTGGCCTTGAACACTGCCAGGGATGGGGCAGCCACAGCTTCTCTGGGCACCCTGTGCCAGCGCCTCAGCACCCTCACAGGGAAGAACTTCTTCCTTAGATCCAACCTGAACTGTTTCAGTTTGAACCCATCACCCCTTGTCCCATCACTACATTCCCCGATGAAGGTCCCTCCCCAGCACCCTTGTAGCCCCCTTCAGACACTGGAAGCTGCTCTGAGGTCTCCACGCAGCTTCCCTTCTCCAGGCTGAACAGCCCCAATGCCATCTGTAGAGCTATTCCTAGAGCTGTGAGCCCGTGCCTTGATTTCCCCAGCTATAAAACCCAGGCTTAATGACACTGATCTGGCTTGCAGAGCTGCCCGGAGGGTTAATTCTGATTGCGAAATGCCCACCCGTGGTTTGCAACCCCCTGCGTGCTCATATCCTCAGCTCTACTTTGATTTTGGAGGTGTTTACTAACCTGGCTTGCAGTAGGGATGAGCTCTGGATGAGTGATTCGATATCCCAGGCTCCTCTCTCAATGCCCCTTGCCTGTACCCTGCCTTGGCTCCCATTGAATACCCAGCTGCATCAACCTTTTCCTCATAGGGAGAAGAGCGGAAGGAGAGGACTTGAGTTTGCAGTGTCTGAGCTTCCCCATGTGCAGAGGGAACCCTTTCTCTTGTCTCTTTCGCCTGAGCTCAGCTCATGGGAGACGCAGGCAGGTTCCGGATGGGACCGGGAGTGAGCTGCTTCCCAAAGCCCTGCCAGAAACCCCACCACCTATTCGAAACCCCAGGTATTCAGCTTTTATCTCCCATAGGCGATTCCTATTGAAAGCAAGGAGGCTCCACCAAGGCCTGAGGGCTTGGGTCTTTAAGGGAAGAGGAAAACATGAAGTCCAGCTGCAGAGTTTGGATGCAGAGCTGTTTGGGCTGTGTTCAGACCTACCTTAGGGCAATGTTCTGTGTCTGCTAATTAATCTTGAGGAATGTAAGCCCTCTCATGCGCTAACAAATAGCTGGATGCTAAAGTCATGTAGCCTTGTAGGGTTGTTTTCCTTCTCCCCTTGGAGTCTGTGAGGGTTTTAAGTCCATGGCCAGCGTGTTTCCTCTCCAGTGTTTAGGATGGGTCAGGAGTTTCAGCCTGAGATGGTGCCAAGGAAAACGTCTGTATTTATCACACAGGAGTCGTGCACGCCAAGGGGCTCTTCCAGTCTTGCTGCTCTCTATATTCCCTGCACGGTCACATAGCTGGAGCTTCCTAGATGCAAAACCCCCCCTGCTGTGGGCAAATCCTGCTGCTTTTCCAGCAGGGAGGAGGATGGGGACCCCGCTGGGAGCAGGGGGACTGCAGGCAGCGATGCTTGGTTGAGGTTTGGGGTCTGGGGGATGGTTAGTGGGATTCCTGCCCTTGCCTTCCAATAGAAACACGTAGCCTTTAAGCTGATTTAAGACAAAGAGGTTATATATTAGGATATATATATATATGTGTACATATATGTTCCCTTCAGTGAAGGATTGTAGCAATGTACTGAGCCTCTTGTGTTAGGTATTTATTATGAACCCCTGTTTGGTTTTGTACAGTGTTTTCAGATGCTGCTCCCACATCCCCACTCCACAACCCGCAGCAGCACTGGAGAGGGGAAGTCTTTGCTCCTCATTTAACCACTCTGGTACATGGCTGGGGTCTCCCTCCTCCCTGCTGCATCCAAATCAGGGTCCCAGTGCCCACCGAGCCATGGACAGCGTAACAAACCCAACCAAAACGAAGCTTTGGGCTTTCATGTTTAAGGGAGGGGGGAGAAAAAGATGATTTTCCACTTTTTAGCCTTGTCTTTGTATTTGGGTTTACTTTGGAAACAGTCTGTTTGTGACTCTGCTTTTACCCCTTCAATAAAGGATTCCCTGCCTCTGACCTCCCTGCTTTTGTCTCTAGTCTCAGGATATACGTTTTCGTGTCTCCATCCCAAGAGGAATATCTTACATCTCCCTTTCCCATAGCTTACCCAGCCTTCAATAAATGGTTAGTTTGCTTTTAAGACGCTAAACCAAAACATTATATGACAGAGGAGGCAAAAAATGATTCCCTAGATAGCTTGGATTGTGTCTGGTCTGCAGACCGCTGATGAGCACCGACCTCCTCTCTATATGTGCATACATATAGATAATTCTTCTACGAGGAGGACATAAAGCCTAAACAGGGCTAAACCAGAGGGGATTCTGCCTCCTTCCCTTAACTATACAATAACCACAGAGAGTAGGAACATGGTGTTGTCTCTCTAGGCCCTCTGAAACACAGGATGGCTGGAATTTGGTATATGGCAAAGCAGGATTTGGAGCTGTCTTGCTGGAACGAGCACGGGCTCATGACAAGGTAATTTGGGTATCTTTGCTTGGGTCAAGCAGGCTCTGCTGCTACATGTCCTGGGTGAAGGCATAGGCTGTTATTGAACAGCACCTATGGTTTATTCCCTATGTATTGGTGATTTCCATCCCCTGATGCTGCCATGGCTGCGCAGAGGCTGTCTGGATTCAGCCCCATGGGAGGGCAAGGGAAAGGGTTAACCCATTGCTGTGGGATGTGTCACCACGTTAATGGGCACAGAGATGCCACCCTATTTATAACCAGGTGTGACATTCATGTTACGTGACTTCCCTTGGCACCCGTACAGGTTCTGGCTCATTAGGGCAGCAGCGTTTTCCTCCCACCTTTCCTTTCTGTTGTCTTGTTGCCATCGCTGGCTTTGAGCTCAATAACTGGAATTCCAAACGATGCCAAAGGTTTTGGGATATTACCAGGTAGGAAAAAGACCTTAATTAATCATAGCAGTGTAACCATCATCAGTTAACTTCTGAAAAAGAACAGTGGGATAAGGAAACAAACCATATGGGAGCTTCTCACCATATCCATGATGGTATCCCAGAGACAAAGGGGACCAGTACAGAGATCCAGTTCTACAGTCCCATCAGACCCCCGCCCCCCCCACCTCACGCTGTAAATGCTGCTGCTCCCAAACCAGGAGTAATCATATTTTATCTTCTTATAAGGCAATTTCAGGGGGTGTAGGATCAGGGAATCACCAGGAATGTGTTGAAATGGTGGCTTGCTCCTTTGTTCCCCTCCAAGGGCTGGGCTTTCCTGATCTCCAACCCCAGTTATCACTGGATCCTTGCTTGCCCTTGTCCTTGTGCTAATGCTGGTTTTTAACAGCTTTCCTGTCTCTTTGGTTTATCCCTCCCCTTCCAGTTGCTTGTACATAGGAGCAGTACCCTTTTCCAGCCTTGTTTTGCTCACCTTCTCCAGCCCAGCCCATCAAACACCCTCCTCAGCTCTGGGCTGGATTTATTATCCCCCTACAGATGTGACTGCAGTGTCCCAGCAAGGTCACACCAGCACCTGGTGCTCCAGCCACAAATCCATCCTTATTCCTGTTGGAAACATCCTTCCTGCCATGTCCTGAGACCAAAACGTCCCTTTTCTGCTGTTATCCTCTGCTCAGCTCATCCACCCTGGTCTCACGGCTGTTCCTGGTCTCCCAGATCCCACTTTATCCATCTAGATACCTGCTCAACCCATCCTGAGTCACCCAAGTAAGTGTTTCCCAGAGCTCCTGGGCAATGGCACTTCAGAGGGGCTGATGCAATTCAGGATGGATGTGCAGGGAAAGTATCGTTTGCTTTTGGTGTTAACGGACGCATCCCACCAGGAGAGGGAAAACAGGCTCCTAGCAGCATGGGATCTGCTCCAAGAGCTGCTGAAGTGAAGGAAAATGTATCCCACGGGGTGCTAAAAGAGGGTAAACCAGCCTCCAGCCAGGAGGAAAGCCTTGAAAGCGTTCTCCTTGTTTTCCCACTGATGTTTTATATCCATCCGATTCCAGCCAAGAGGCTCCTGAGGCCCCTGTAAGCGAGCAGTGGATGCGCAGACCAGATTTACCACTGATTTACTCAGGGTTTATGTCCATCTGTGCCCACGAATCGAGGCCGTGATGCTGCACAGCGCACATATGAGCAAATCCCCTTCCCAGGAAAATACCAGGAGAACTTTGGGAATTCATTGCAATGCCTCTTGCTGCCAAACTGCAAACAGCAGTAAAGGATGACCCAGCAGCTCAGGAAACCCGAGCAGGAGTACATCAGCACAGCTCCCTCCCTGATTTACTCCAGCAGATGACACAGCTCCAGGAATTCCTGGAGAACCAAGGCAGCTTGCTTTCCCATTGGGAAAATGCCATTGATTTAGAGGCAAATCCAAGGTCTCTATGCTGATCTGTGCTCATCTCTGCTCGGGGGGAAGCCCGGGTATCCCATCCATGCTTTATTCTCATGGTATTTATAGCTAATGAATTAATTCCTTAAAAACTAAGTCAAGGTGGTGCTTCACTGTGTGGTTTTATGGCTTATTCTGGGCAGGTTTACAAGTTGGTTTAACTGCTTTATTCTGTTGTCACATTGAAGCACGGGGAGAACATAACCACACTGAACTTTACTGTCTCCCAGATATGGATGTGGGGAGTTTGGACCCTATTTCCCTCCTGTGCAAAGCCCACAAGCAAGTTTCAAGCAGGATATGAGGCGTAACAACCCTCAGCAATGACTTGCTCTGCTCTGGAGTCAGCCTGGAGAAGAGAAGGCTCCTGAAGGGGAGACCTTAGAGCAGCTCCAGTGCCTAAAGGGGCTGCAGGAAACCTGGAGAGGGGCTTTGGACAAAGGATGTAGGGACAGGACAAGGGAATGGCTTTAACCTGCCAGAGGGGAGACTGAGATGAGCTCTTAGGCAGAAGCTCTTCCCTGTGAGGGTGCTGAGGCGCTGGCACAGGGTGCCCAGAGAAGCTGTGGCTGCCCCATCCCTGGCAGTGCTCAAGGCCAGGTTGGACACAGGGGCTTGGAGCAACCTGCTCTAATGGAAGGTGTCCCTGTCCATGGAGCTGGATGAGCTTTAATGTCCCTTCCATCCCAAAGCAGGCTGGGAGTCAATGATTCTGACTGTCATGGATCAGCATTTTGAAGCCATTCCGTAGGGACAACCGAGCCACGGAGACAAACCGGATTCAGCATCTTCAGGTAACGGCGCTGGCTCTTGGTTGACGAAAATCACTCCATCTACAAGCGTTTCACTACCAAACACTTCCACCTCGACTCTTTTTGGAGCAGCATTTTGAAGGTAAGACCTGCACAAGAGTTTATTACACCAAAGGAGAATTAAACAGCAAAATGTCCATCCCTGGGGATGCCTGGAGCTCTGCCTCTCATCCCACTTTAGCCAGGAATCATCTAAAATGGTCCCAGGGTGTTTATGACAGCACAATGAGGAGTTTGGCCTCATCACTGTTGTTACTGCGGTGTTTTCCAGGCCTGGGTTGAAATAGTTTAGGGCTGATGAGCACTGTTGGACCTTTGCCTCTCAATCTGTTTCCTGCTGCAATTTACTGAGCTCTCATCATCTCAACAGTGAGAAATAACCCCCAACGCAAGGTACAACAAGCCACGGAGGAAATGGTTGCACCAGTCACATTAAATTAAGCCGAGCTTACAGTGAGCTAGCGCAGATTTGGACCCAATTATAGGGCTGGGTTCACTAGAGGCTCCTTAACTCTAAACTCCATGGGGGGAGAGTCGCGGGGGCATGGGCCCTGGGGTTGCATGCAGGGATGGGATGCCCGGTGTGCATGGTCCTAGTCCCGGGGGATGCACTCACCATAGCACCGATGGGGATGGGATGCTCGGTGTGCATGGTCCTAGTCCCGGGGGATGCACTCACCATAGCACCGATGGGGATGGGATGCTCGGTGTGCACGGTCCTAGTCCCGGGGGATGCATGTACCAGTGTTTGGGATGCCGGGGGGTGCACGGTCCTAGCCCTAGGGGAGCACGCACCGGAGCACCGTGGGGCTGGGATGCAGCCCGGCCGCGGTCCCGGTGCACCGGAACGTGTGTCTGTGCCTGTGTGTGATGCCCCGTGGGCACGGTCCTATCCCGGGGGACCTGAGCATCCCGGTTCCTTGGGCGCTGCGCAGCCTACTCCCGATGGACGGAGGCCCGATGGAGGGCTTGCACACACCGCGGTCCGTGGGGCAGGCCCCGCTCTATGGGGCGGGCGCTGCTCTATGGGGCGGGCGCTGCTCCATGGGGCAAGCGCCGCTCTGTGGGGCGGGCGCCGCGCTATGGTGCGGGCGCTGCGCTATGGGGCAAGCCCCGCTCTATGGGGCAGGCGCTGCTCCATGGGGCAAGCGCCGCTCTGTGGGGCGGGCGCCGCGCTATGGGGCGGGCGCTGCGCTATGGGGCAAGCCCCGCAGCACGGGGCGTGCGCCGCGCTATGGGGCAAGCCCCGCTCTATGGGGCAGGCGCTGCTCCATGGGGCAAGCCCCGCTCTATGAGGCGGGCGCCGCTCCATGGGGCGGGCGCTGCTTTGTGGGGCAAGCCCCGCTCTATGGGGCGGGCGCTGCTCTATGGGGCAAGCCCCGCTCTATGGGGCGGGCGCCGCTCTATAGGGCGGGCGCTGCTCTATGGGGCAGGCACTGCTTTATGGGGCAAGCCCCGCTCTATGGGGCAGACGCTGCTCTATGGGGCGGGCGCCGCCCTATGGGTCCAGCCCAGCTCCCCGGTAGGCCCGCACCCACCCCGGAACCCTCTTCCCGCAGCGCTGCCCTCCGCGGGGCGCCGGTGCCGGCCGGTCCACAGCGCCTCGCACTGCGCACGCGCCCTTTCCATCTCCCGTCCGTCCTCCCCTCATCTCCTTCCCCCCACCCCCCCCCCCCACACCACCACCACCTCCCGCCCGCGGTGCATTGTGGGACACAAACAAAGTGCCCGGCCGGGCGGCGCGGCGCGCGCGGGAGCTCGCGGACCCCGCCGGGAACCGCCCCCCCCCCCCCCCCCCCCCCCGGGCAGCGCCTCGCGGGGGGGCTCGCGCGCGCCTCACGCACCCCCCCCCCTTTCCACCATCCCCCCCCCCCCCCCTTTTCCTCCTTTCCCGCCTTTTTCCGCTCCCCTGAGGGGGAGGCGGCGGCCTTCGCTTCATCACCACCATCATCATCGTCACCTTCATCTCCGGCATCTGCCGCCGCCTCCCCGCCCGCCCGCCCGCCATGGCAAGGCCACGGCGCGGCCCTAGATAGGTGGGCTCGGCCTCTCCGCGGCGCGCCCCGCCGAGCGCAGGTAACCGGGCATGGAGGGGGGTGGTGTGAGGTATTGAGGATGGTGATGATGATGGTGATGATGATGGTGGTGATGGTGGTGGTCGTTGGGGCCGCTCGTTCCCCCTCAGGGGGCGGGCGACCGCGGCCCTGAGCGCGCAGGCGGGCGCCCACCCCGGGGAGGGCTTTTGGCTGCTGCACGCCGCGGTCCGGCCCCTTCGCCCCCTCCCCGCCCCGCACCCATGGGGGTGGGTGGATGTTGGGGGGGGCTGCCGCCACCGGGCTCCCCCCCCCCCCCCGCCTGCCGGAGGGGGTTTGGTACGGTCCCCCCCCCCGTGTCCCCCTCCTTCCGTAGGGAATGTTGATGCGCGTCCCGAGGGAGCTGCGCTGCCTATGGTCTGGTTTTGAGGGGGGGAAAAGGAGGGGTTGGTGTTGTTTCCCGCATCCCAGCGGGATACCTGCTGCTTCCCACTGCAGGCTTGTGGAAGGGAAAGAGGGATTCCCGCTCGCTGCCCCTTTGTTGTTGTTGTGTTTTCCCTACGACACCCCCCTTCTGCGTGTTCTCCGCTGCCCATCTGCCGGGTGCGCTGCCTCTGTGCGTGCCCATGGCCGTGCGCAGTGGGGATATCCTTCACCAAGATCTGCTTCGTGTTTTCCTGCTCTCCTTCCATGTATTTGGGGTTATTTCCCTATATGCAAACATAAACATTGACAGATGCTGGGGGGGGGTATAGTCTGTTTCTTGCTTGCCAAGAGCCTGTTGCCTCGCTTCATACGCATGGGGCAAGGGTGCTGCTGCCTTATACAACCTGCTGTGCTTCTTTCCGCGCAAAGCTTGACCACCGCAGCCTCCTGAATGCACCTCAGGAGGCTTCTTCCTGCCTGCAGAAGCTGTCAGGATCGGGTTTTTCCCTCGCCCAAATAGATGTGCTCGTGTCTTTCACCAAAGCTTTAAGGGATGACTTCTCCAGCCCATCTCCTGTTTGCATGGTGGAGCTTGTTCTGCCTGCTGATGAGGGAGGGTCTGTCTCCTCCTCACACGCTGAGCAGCTTGTGCCCAGGTAGCCAAGGAGTCCAACAGCATCGTGTCCTGGATCAGAAATGGTGTCACCACAGGACCAGGGCAGTGATCGTCCCCCTGCGCTGGGCACTGGTGAGGCTGCAGCTCGAATCCTGTGTTCAGCTCTGGGCCTCTCATGACAAGAGAGACATTGAGGTGCTGGAGCAGGGCCAGAGAAGGGCCTGGAGCGCAGTGTGGTGGGGAACACCTGAGGGACCTGGGGGGTTTGGATGGAGAAGAGAAGGCTCAGGGGGGACCTGATGGCTCCCTACAGCTTCCTGAGAGGAGGATGGAGCCAGGTCTGCTCCCAAGAAACAAGGGATGGGACAAGAGAAAACGGCCTCAAGCTGCACCAGGGCAGGTTTAGATGGAGCTGAGGAGCAGTTCCTTCCCCAAAGGGTGCTCAGGCATTGGAACAGGTACCCAGGGCAGTGCTGCAGTCGGCGTCCCTGCAAGTGTTCACACACCGTGTAGCCGAGGCCCTCGGTGCCATGGGTCAGTGGTGTCCTTGGCAGTGCTGGGGAACGGTTGGAATCAATGATCTTAAAGGCCTTTTCCAATGTGGTTGATTCTCTGATTGGATATAAACCCACACTGGGGTATTCCCTCTGACTGCTGACGGGAAGCGGCTGTGTCCCCTGCTGTGCACATCAGGAAGGGCGCAGGCAGCATGTCACCAGTGGCCTTTGGGAGGCAGGCCAGAATTCCTCCTCACACGCTTCCAGGGGAAAGGTTTCCACTGTCCTTTCATGCCTTGCACATTCCCACAGACACCCAGCAGCAGCTATTTCGGGGCCTGCCCCCAGCCCATGGCACTTCCTCCCTACACGTGCTTGAGGTCACCCGATCTTACCCATTTCTTATCTCTTCTTGGCTCTGCTTTGTGGCTGCCTCTTACATCGCTCCCAACTGAGACTTCCAACCCTTCTTCTTCATGTGTCCTGCTGCTGCTGCAGTGTGACACACTCAGCTTAACCCTGCCTTGGGTTTCTCTTTGACTTCTGGGGTCTCTTTACTAGAGTAAAAATAAGCAGCCTGCATGCTTCCTTGGCATCTGGAGCTCCTCAGTTGGAGAGCGCAGGTCTAAAGTACATTCACGTTTTCTTTTCCAGCCCATTCTGATGTTTCTAGAAGGCTCCTGCTTTCCTTGCCCAAGGTCCTTGGTTTGCCGTAACCACATGGGGAGGTTCTCAGTTACATGGCTGCCCCCGCTGTCCTCCTGTGCTTCTGCCTGCTGTGAGGCTTTTCCTTTTCCCCTTCTTTAATTTTTATTCTATTTATCCTAGCTTTTACTGAGCTGGAGCTCACCCACTGAGCGGGGGAACTGGGGAGGTGGAGTGGGTGAGCTCCCCAGCTCTTAGCTGCATGTTGTTGAAGGCTAGGTGACGTGGTGCCCATCATGTGTGGGGACCCTGCACGGTGACGCCATGTAGGAATGGCTTTGGCACAGTCTTTTTAGGGTATTCTAAGTATGATGTGCTTTTGGTAAATGCTCCATCCCTGGCAGTGCTCAAGGCCGGGTTGGACAGAGCGTTGCGTGACATGGCCTAATGTGGGGCATCCTTGCCCCTGCCAGGGGGCTGGAATTAGATGATCTTAGGGTCCTTTCCAACCCAAACCATTCTATGATTCTATCATTCTCCTGCCATCAAGGTTTCTTCCTGCAGCTTGATGTCTCTGTGTGACACAGATCCAAGGTGTGATACATGCACCTGGAGACCTTGCCTGTGTTTAAATGCATCTGTTTAAGGGGCTGGAGCTGAACAAGTGTTAACCTGCTGGCTCAGACACAGCTCTACCAGCATAAATGCCTCTATTGATGTACAACTGTTTATACCAGAAACCAGTTACAATGCTGTAAGTGTCTCTCCCTGAGGACTACTTCTATTTAAACAGCTGGTTTTAATCCGAAACTTTAATTGGTGTGAATACTCCAAGCAGTCCCTTTCCAAGGGAAGGGAATTTCCAGCCCTGCTTTAGTCTCCCCAGGTGGATGTAGCACGGATGCTGACTTGTCAGGAGGGAGGATCGCGCTCGTTTTCCCATGCAGAAGGTTTGGTGCTGGTTTTGTTGACAGGGTGAGAGAATTCCTCTTTCTGTGATGGTGAGGTTTGGAGGGGAGCGTGTGTGTGTCCATCCCCTTATGTATTTGTGCTGTAATACGTAAGAGAGGCAGTCAGCAAGTGAAACTGAATCCCTGCCATGTTTGTTGCAACAGGAGGTTAATCATAAACTCTGGCAACTTTTAAAAGGGGTGGTTTCGTTCTGTGGTGTCTGTAGCAAATGAGTGCAGCTACGAGGGTCGGGTCAGCTCTTCGTAAAGAGCATCACAAGGAGCTTCCTTTCCCCCCCTCAGCCTGTGTGAAGCTTCATGTTTTTGGTTGTATCCAAATGCTCACAGGAGGCTTTTTATTCTTATGCCCTTCTTGGGAGTGGATGTGTGATGCGTGTGCTGAGAGGTGAATGGTGTTTGATACGGGGAAGATCTTGGTGTTTGTGTCGCTTGCCCACATCTAGCGTTTCACTGGCGTTGCATGGTTTAAACTTCTTTCTCAAAGGCCTTTGGGAACATTGGAGTATATTCCTGCCTGTGTCACGTCACTCCTTTTAAGCACTGTAATCCACCAGCTTAAACGAGGAGAAAGTCAAACTGACAAAGCAGTGCTGCTTCTGCTGGCACGTGACGAGGAAGGAGATGTCCCCTGACGTAGAAGGGATTGTCTGTTGACATTCTTCTCTCTCGCCTGGTTAGAAGTAGGTTATCCCTGCTCAAATTATGCAACTGCGCAGACAGCCAGACTTGAGGAATTCCAAATACTTCAACGTGTCAAGTGCTGACTTCTAAATGAAATGCCGCGGTTGCAGAGCGTGTTCACAGTCTGTCGCTTGAAATACGGCATCAGTCTGGGAATGGCTGCAAAGGGGCAGCAGCTTCAAGTGCTTCTTCCTTTGAAACCGTGTTGTGTAAGATGGCAGGAACAGAGCTGGGTGGGAGATGTGCCTCTACCTGTAGTAGCATTTTGATGTGGAAGTGGGTGGTTAACACTTCAGCAGTTATAAGCAGGGGAAAATAAGACTGGAAACATCAATTTATGTGAGAAAATCAAACCCTTCACGCTTGTGGCTGCTGCTGTAGCTTTGAAAGATGCTGTTGCGCCATATAGATCTAATTAAAGAGTTGTGTAAACTGCAAAGTGAACATAGGGGTCCGTTTCTCTTAACTTGCCTTGGAGATCAGGTTGGTTCTTCTAATGGTTTCACTGGATTAAGGCAAACGTCCAGTCCTGCTTTGTACAGGGTGCCAAAATGAAATGGGGGTGGTAGGACACGAGTGGCAGACCCAGTGAAATGGAATTCACAGGTTTAGGATGGGAGAGAGGAATACATTTAATTCTTATGTTCCAAGTAGAGGGCAAATGGAGGAGCACACATAGACAGCACAGAAATCATTCCCCTATGAGGTGAAGGGTTTGGAGGTGGCCCAAGCTAGAGGGTAGGTGCTGCCTGTCGTGTTTGATAGTGCCTGTTAGACTTGTTGGATTTGCCTTTTGAGCACTTTATGCCCATAGCTTCTGCAGTAAGCCCCACGATTTGTGCAAAAAGAGCTCCTGGGTTTGTTTCTTTAAACCCAATGAATAGGGACCTCATTGAGTGCCTCCTGGTTTTTGTATGAGAAAGATGAAAGAACCTTCTCCCAGTGGCAGTTTTATACCTCTGTGTTCTCAGGTCTCTTTCCTTGGGTTTTTTAGTCTTTTTCCAAGCTGTATCAGCCCAGTCTGTTTAGTACATCTGTCTGTGGAGGCTGTTCTACATCATTTTTTTTGTCCTCTTTGAGCTCTGCTGTATTGTTCTGAGGTGATTTGACCGCAGTTGTTTGCTTGCTTTGCTCAGGAACGCTGAATGCAGGCAGGTTTTGTCAGAGCAGAGATGCTTTCTAATAAAGGGGCACTTTGTAGCTCATCTGCAATAACATTATAAACACTTACTGTGTGCAACTCATTCAGAAGCACAAATAAATGTGGTCACTGCAGTGAGAGCTGTTTCCGTGGAAATAAAGATACTGAAGGTGATCTTGGTTTATAAATCTAATTGCAGATGGTGGTTGATATGTATTTGGGTATTACCAAGGCTGCTCGGTGGAATAAGTTGTAGTGTGTTCTTGCCAGTCTCCTGGAAGGTTTTGGAAGCATGAAAGTGGAGATCCAAGAGCTTTAGAAACCACTAGTGTGTTTGGGAATCACTGGTGGGTTAGTGGTGTTGGGGACAGATATTTATGTAGTGTTGAAGCTCTGCAGGTCGAAGTGTTTCAGCAGTTTTCTTTCAGTGCCTTTTTTGTTTTAGGTGGATACATACCCTGGAACCTACTCTGGGAAGTTTCTGTGCAATGTTAGTGAAGACACTAAAGATAGAAAGAAAACCCATTAAACTGCCCGGAACCCCAGCCTGATCCACGGATGTAACTCTGCCAGTCCAGGCTTGGCCATACAAGGGGAGAATCAGGTAGTTGCTGCTCACCTGATAAGGTGGTTTGCGGATAAACACAAGGATTTGGAGTTTTCAGGGCCAGGAAAAGCTCCTTTTAGGCACTGAAGTTTATCTGCAGAAGTCATTAGCAAAATAAAGGGCTAAAAGGGTGATGACACAACCACATTCCTGCCTTGCTTCAACTTGCTCAGGATGCTTTATAGCTGCTTCCGTTGGAAAGGTGGCTGCTTGTTTATGTGTCTGTGACACCTTGAGCTGGCTGCCATCCACACTGTCTGGAGCAGCCCTGCCTTTTCTCCTCTTCACATTGTACGGGATGTGTGACTTTGCCTTGATCTCTCCCCTTTGCTCTTCACACAGGTTTTGCGCTGGTGTTGCTCGGCAGTGCAGGCTTCCAGCACTTAGGGTGTTAATGAGACTGGTAGCGTGCTTTAGGGAGATGTAAGAATTGCTTTGGACTTGGGAAAAACTCATTTACTGTGGATTTCACTGATGTATAACACTTCCTTGCTCATCCAAAATAAAAGTGAGAGAAGGGAAGGTGTCATTTTTTTTTGTCATCAACCTGAATACTTCAAACAGTGCATGGGTTGACAGGTAAGCTTTGTGCTGAACTAGTAAAAACTAGCACTTAGCCAAATTTGGCTGTCACCAACCTAATGATGGTGATATGCAGTTAGAGTCGTTTGTTTCTGGGAAATGAGGAGACAGGTTTGTCATTTCCAAGTGACAAAAATGAAAGCCTTGTGCACATAAGGTAGGAGGCACAGCAGAGAGGAGGGATCCTTCACTTTGGTTGCTGTTGGGGCGTTTAGGCCCTGGTTTTGTCTTGGAGGAAATGAAGAAATACATGTGTGAGGAAGCACGGATGAAATTTTCTGCCTTCTGAGTCTTTCATGGCTCTAATGCAGTGATGCTAGCAGGAAAATCTAGAGCAATACTAGTGTATTTTGGTCTGCAGATACAAACCCCATGCCGTCTTCCTCGAGATTTCATTCACGTGGTCCCATCCAAAAGGGCTTGGGGATTTTTGCTGCTGTTACTAATGTGGGAAGTGGGCTTGAGTAGTGGTTTTGATGTGTACTGTTCGTTCCTTTGTGTTGCTACACTTGCAGAGCTGAAAGCCACCACTGAAGTGCTCTGGGTAGCCATGGTAAAACTAGAAGAAACGGCCTTCTGGAGTCAGTTTAATCTAGCAAGTTGCTGCCATGTGACAAAAGAAAGCACTTTATGGATGTTCTTTGGCAATTTACAGTTCTTAGAAGAATTTAATGTTCAGCTTGGTTTGGTTTTGTGTCGTTTGTTTGTACTGCTGTTAAAGAGCAAAGGCTAGAAACCCAAAGCCTCACTTTTTAGCGAGGGAAACACTCCTGTGATGGCTTTTCCACACTGAGAAATTTGGGAAAGTTTTAACCTGACTTTGCGTAGAGTGAAAGTGTAAAGGAGCCATGAGGATCACGTAGAAATTATGCACAAGCACTGTCATGGTTGAATTTGAATGTGTGCCTCAGGGATGTAACGCATCAGTCCATAATCTGATTACGTTCTGTGGCACTTGCCTACGTGATGATATGAAGGGGACTATGAATTCACCTGTTCCTTTTATTCTAGGAACAAAACAACTTGAAAGAAGTGAGATTTCCTTCTGTCTTGATGGCACAAACACCTCCCGAGTGCTCTGATACACCGCTAATAGTTTGATCATGTGCTGTTACAGAGACCTTGTGAGCAACCCAAATTGCAGGGCAGTGAATCTGCTGTGAAACATCTCAATGCATTCTACCTAGTGAAGTTCACGCTAATTTGTTTTACAAGAGTAAACATAATTCAGTCTCTAAAAGACCTTTTAGCAGTTGTGGCTTGTGGTGTTAGAGCCTCTGTATTATCTGGAACACTAATGTGAGGTTCCTACGATAAGTTTGAAGTGAAGGTGCTGTTTATCTGGTTTGCTTATTCAAGTATGTGAAAGTTATATTAGGCACATAAGGTTTGTACTTCACACAACAGCTTCTAAAAGGCAAGAAGTTAAATCTGGCTCCTTTGAAGCGGTGAATGGTAACATTCTGTGGTCTGAAAGAGCTGACTGCAAATGATCACACTGAAACTTGGGGAACTCTTGGGAAAACAGGGCTTGGGGCAGGCGGAATGCTGTGACAACAGGAGGAGTTCCTTTCGTGTCATTAGGGGTACAGTAGCCAGAATATCGTACCTGATAGTGTTCCTGAAGGTCTTTGCATCAGAATGGTGCAAAGTTACTGTTTTAAATTCCCTGCAGATAAATCATAGAATCCCAGAGTGGTTTGGGGTTGGAAGGGACCTTAAAGCTCATCCAGTTCCAACCCCTGCCACGGGCAGGGACACCTTCCACTGGAGCAGCTTGCTCCAAGCCCCTGTGTCCAACCTGGCCTTGAACACTGCCAGGGATGGGGCAGCCACAGCTTCTCTGGGCACCCTGTGCCAGTGCCTCAGCACCCTCACAGGGAAGAGCTTCTGCCTAAGAGCTCATCTCAGTCTCCCCTCTGGCAGGTTAAAGCCATTCCCCTTGTCCTGTCCCTACAGGCCCTTGTCCAAAGCCCCTCTCCAGGTTTCTTGTCAGCCACTTTAGGTACTGGAAGAAGTCTTATTGAAGAGATCAGCTGCTGCACGAGACATGGAAGTTGTTTGATCCATGAACCTCAGTTAAGCAGAAAGATACAGAGTCTTAAGAAAATAATGTCTCTCTTCTTTATATGTCTGTAACTGGTTTCAAGAAGTATCTTGTCTTCTAGCTGTTGCATTAGAAGCCATCAGTGGCGTCAGAGCAACCATTTACATACGTCGCGCACTGCTGAGCTGCCCTGATTATTGTAATCTCTTCTTTTAATTAGATCCCAAGATTAAGAGGTGCTGTCTTGCTGATCAGCACACTTAATGTGTGCCCTATCACTTCTAGCTGGTACATGTTCCCAGCTGAAACATCACCTGGTGAAGTCAGATTCTCTGTGAAGGTCTGAGTATACTTTACTTTAGAGACACGTTAAGAGGGAGCTGCACAGAGAAGAGGCTCTCCTGGGAGCCTTTCAGGAGGTTAAAATGAATATTGACAAATCCCTGACCAGAACATGGCGTGTTCAAATAGTTGGGCTGTCTGTGGGCCTTTCAGTTTGAATTTAATCGTGTGCAGATCTTACTCCAAAGTCACTTTTAACTCATTTAGCTTCCAGGTTCTAGCTCAAGTCCTTTATTTGCTCCCTAATATATACTGTTGAGGCTTTAATTTCATACTCTTGGATTTCCCATGAATTTCATTCTGTTCCTAGGCCTCCAGTTCTCAATCATTTGTCTCTACGTTGTGCTGACAATACATCTTAACCTTTCCATCAGCATTTTCTGAGCCAGTGTCTATATGGAAGCATTGGGAGATCATTGCTAAGACAAGTCCTCATGGCACTTGAGAGGTAAATCCTTCCGAATTATTTCAAGTACGCAAATGACTTCTTTTCAGCCAGCTCCTCAGCTTCACTTTGTCTGTTCATCCCCTTGTTTGCACTAATAACTGCATGTCATGTTACTCGAACACTGTAATGAAGTTCTCATCATAGGTGGCATTGCTTTTTCTTCCCTCAAAAACACATTCTCCAGGCAGCTTTCCACACTTAATGTTCAGTAAACACAGGTGCTGTCCCATTTTCTGTTTGTTTTCTTCTTCTTTTCTTTAGCTTGCTTTCATTTAGCCACATTTCTGCACTTGTATACCAACACCTATAATCATCCATCTTGGAGAGATGAAAACATCTATATTTCTAAACAATCAGAGCTCCTGCACTAAATATTTGAGTGATGGAAATAACACAGGGTTGATGTTGCCAAGCTTGCTGGCAGGTGCCTGCCACAAAAGGAGACAATCTTTGAACACTCCTGCTTCTCCTGGTACACTAGCACCTTGAGAATGAAAGCTTGGTTGTAATCACAGCAGAGTGATGGAAACAGCTTCACATTGACTTCTAATGAAAGGAGTGGTAACATGTTTTACATGCCTACAGCGTGATCTTAATCTGCAAGTTTTATCTAGGCTGGGTGTTGTAGCTATGCTTTAATCTTCTTGCTGCATTCATCTAGCACGCTCCGTGCCTTCGTACAGAGCTCTCTTGTCTGCCAGTGGTTCCCAAGCATTTTCGAGCGCAAGCTGTTGTCAGCTCTCAGCTTCTCCCATCACTCAGCAGGGTCTGCTGTTTGCCACGGCCATTTCCAACACTGTGCAGGCTACAGGTGTTGCCCAGGAGCCAACGTGACTGTTTAGCAGGTTAGATTTCACTGCGTGTGACTTGAATTCCAGCTCGAAGACAGCTCCTGCAATTGAAATTAAAAAGAAAGGTTTACATTAGGGTTCAACTCTCTTGCCGCTATGAGATCAGTCACATCTGTTGGCCGTGTAAACGGGATGAGAAGGGACAGGAATAAATCTGGAAGTGTCACTTTGATGAGGAAATGACAAGCCAGAGCTGCACAAGAGTCTGCTGCAAGGATGTGGCTGCTGGTGCAGTTAATGCCTGTGGCCTTGGCATCTGTAATCTATTACACTCAGGCAGATGACTTCTGCATTTGGCCAGATGCAGGGGTTGGAAGAGTTGGTTTCTGAGTTCCAGGACATGTTTGGGGATTTCAAACAAACACAGGACATGCTGGAAGAGGTGTTGACCCAAATAGGCAACTGCTGTGTCTTGTTCTATTCCATCACTGGGAGGTTTTGGCAGGTTTGTGGATCCAGTTTGGTTTGGGGGCTCAAATATCCATCCTCTTTGCTGTGTGCTGGACTCCAACGTAAGCTCCTCTTCATGCTGTAATACTTCCAGGCTCTCTTAAATACCTCCTGCCACACTGTCGGAACATAACTGCTGAATTTGTACATCTTCATTTCCATGCAAATGACTAATCAGGAAAACAGCCCAGAAATCCCTAAGACACATTGAGCTTCACATTAGGTGTGTGAAACAACAGCTCCTGAAAAACAGGGATGGTTTAAGTGGTGGTTTACAGGTCTGTCTGTCTTATGGTCTCACAGTTCAACAGCTCTGTGGTATGGTTTGGGTTGGTTTTAATATCTTCAAATAAATGTAGTTGCCATGTGATAGCTGCCAGAGGGGAGATTGAGATGAGCTCTTAGGCAGAAGTCCTTCCCTGTGAGGGTGCTGAGGTGCTGGCAGAGGGTGCCCAGAGAAGCTGCGGCTGCCCCATCCCTGGCAGTGTCCAAGGCCAGGTTGGACACAGGAGCTTGGAGCAAGCTGCTCTAGTGGAAGGTGTCCCTGCCTGTGGCAGGGGTTGGAACTGGAGGAGCTTTAAGGTCCCTCCAGCCCAAAGCAATCTGGGATCCTGTGATTCTATGAAATCAAGTAGCAGGAACGTGCAGAAGTAGATTGCAAGGACAGCATCCTTCCCCATCCTACCTCATCATGGGGATTTGGTAGTATGGGTCTGTAATAAGCTGCTTTGGCTTCTCTCACAGGCCCCTTCAGTTCAGCTCTGAGTCAAGACAGTGGATGTGTCTCTCACCCTGTGCACCAGGAGGGCAAGTGGCAGTTGAGGGACGTGCTGCTGGAGTTTGGAAGAGCCAGGAGCACACTCTCTTCAGTCACAACTTGGGACCCCACTTTGAGGTGATGCATGAGGATGATTTTCTGAGCAGGCCCTGAGCTCGTCCTGACAAAAGCTGAGCAGATATTTGTCATTCTTGTGTAACTGTTTTTAGGAGTTTGCGCAGGAACTGGAGCTCTTTCATTAGCCTCATACCTGGTGCATACCACTTTTCTTCACCATTGAGTAACCGACATGTTCCAGCATGTCAAGAGCTCGAGTTTGATACATTGAGGTTGGTTTCTGACCAAGGCTTACACCTTGGTGCTAGTTACAGTTAAACCAGAAAGCCAGAATAGGTGATTAATGATGTACTGCAGGGGTGATAAGTGGCATCTCAAAGAGGGGGGGTGTCAGCTCGTTCTGCATTCAACACACAGCTGAAAAGCAGTATAAGATAGTCAGTACTCTTATGTGAGGGGAGAAATTTGCCCTGAACCTTCCTTCCTAATGTATATGTAAATACTTTCTCATTTGCTCCTTTCTGTTGCAGCTGACCATCTCCCCTGACAATAAAAGCATTTAGTAGAATAAATTGCTGGGTTTGGCACCCCACCACTTGTCTCAGTGCTTTCACCAGCTCTGGGATTCGACTGCACCTTCCAGATTCGCATCATGTCAATTCCCTTTTCCATCATCTGAGTCATTCTTTTCCTGTCCACATTAAAGATTGATGGTTTTGGGTTGCAATGCCCTCACCCATCTTCCTTTTTCTCATGGCATAGTAGTTAAAACTTTTGCTTTCTGCTATTGTAGGGTTTAGTTTTGGGGCAGTTTAAGAGGTGTGCTAGGAATATGAAACAGAGGCCTGGGTACAAAGAAGTTAAATGCTTTTTGTAAGTGCCACTACGGGTAGATGCAGTCAGCAACCTCAAAAGCTCTGACAGATGGAAAGTGCCAAATTCCCAATTTTGACAAAATAAATGGCCTCATCCAGCGCAGAACTTCTGGAGTACACGGGAAAAGCACAACACACGCATTTATATGGCTTCTGCTGTGAAAGGGAATATTGCTGCTCGCAAGAAATAGGTGGATTGCAGCGTTTCAAGTCCTCAGCTTGCTACATGAAATTGCTCTAGCGCTACAGCTCCCAAGTGGAGTTCTCCAGTTACTTACCGGTGTATTGGTGGGCAGACAGAGGCCTTCTTGGAGGGCTGTCCAAGAACAAATCCCCCCCTTGAACTCCTTAAAGCAGAAAATGCCTGAAAATTGTCCTCTTTTGAGAAGCTTGGAGGGAAGGTACCATGGAAGCAAGTTCAATGTCTTGGGGCACTTGAATTAAAGTGGTTCCCAAACCAACAGACCCAGACCAACCCCAGTACGGAATGCTCTCCTGTGTTTTGCAGGGTGTAATATCACCTCAGCCTCCTCTTATAGACTGCAGCTCGGCATCTACTTCAGGTTTTACCCTAAGGTGCTTAAGGTAACACACGCTCCTTTGTACGCTTGCAGTTGGAAGTATGCTGTCCTAGAGGAAATTGAAGTGCTGAAACCCTGCATGCTGATGTGGATGCTTCGTTTCCCTGGGCCAGCCACCCACTGCCGTTAAAGGTTACAGGTTTGCATTCCACAGATGCCACTGCACCAAAGTGAACGCTGCACATTGACGTCATTTTGAGCCCAGAAACCTCCTGTTTGCCTTCTCTCCTTCGTAAATCCCCAAATCCTACTGTCAGGCTTGGCAGGGGGGGGGCTGAGTTCAAACCAGGTTTACTGACCTGACTTAAAATATGGGTTGAGTTTAGAAGGCGCTGTTGAGTCCTTCGAAGTGAGAACAGTGTGGTAGCTCCCACCAGCAGCTGTATCGAGTGCAACAAGGCAAGATTTGTAGTGCGAGATATGAACCTTTTATTAGGCCAGCTAATAAAGTCACACATTTATCCCTATGGAATACTTGTGCACGAGCTGCTGCTGTTGTTTCATAGAATTCCAGACTGGTTTTTGCTGGAAGGGACCCTAAAGCTCATCCAGTTCCAACCCCTGCCACGGGCAGGGACACCTTCCACGAGAACAGGTTGCTCCAAGCCCCTGTGTCCAACCTGGCCTTGAACACTTCCAGGGATGGGGCAGCCACAGCTTCTCTGGGTGTTTCAGTACCTCTGCACCCTGATGGGTGCTGTAACCAGTGCCCAGTGACTGGTCTGAGTTAAAAAAGATAACTGGTGATGTGATTTACACCATGGCTTCACAGCTGAGGGATTGGTGAGCATGAGGGTGGGAGTTTCCTAAGCTTTCTGGGCACTAAAGCCAAGGTGGTATTTATGTATCTGAAGTGTGTTGGGGTTAGTATTCAGAAAAGTGAGTGTTTGCATGATGGAAGTTGCCCCAGGTCAGGATACTGAGCCTGAGGTGTGGTGGCAGTTTTGTGGTGCTAAAACAATCACTCACTCCTGACGTAAAATGGTGTAGCTGAGTGAGAAACAGCTCTGGGAGTTTGATTCACTGACTCTTCCAAAGGAAAACCCCATGATTATCATAGGGACCATGTTTCAAACCCAGTAAGAATGAGCTGAGTTACTTTGAACCGTTCTAATGTATTGTATATAAGTGTGTGTGTGGCGACTGTCAAGGAGGAATGTGCTTCCAGCAGCTGGGAAGGGAAAGCAAGTGGCTGCCTCTTTGATCCCAGTCCCTGCTTAGGGAATCACTGGTGGTTTGTGATTTGAAGAGGAACAGCCTTTCCAGCTCCAGCCCACTTACCTCTTAGTATGCACCTTGGTCTCCATATCCAAGCTACTGTGTATATTTAGTTCTGGTTTATGGTTCTTTAACCACTCCTATTTCACCCTGTATCTTACAGTCTAAGAGCTGCTGTCACAGACTAGCTCATAACTGGTAATGAGACGTGACAAAACATCAATTCAAGCCGGTGATGATTCAGAGGTGTTGGACTTGAGGTGAAGTTGGAACGTTCCAGCCCTTTACCCTCTTCAGTCACTGTGACTTAGCACAGCTGTAAAAGTGCCCTAAAAGATTAACAGGGAGAATTGAACCGTTTTATAACCTGCCTGAGCTTTAGCAGGCTCATCTTTCCATGTGGGAGATGCTTGCATATTGTTGAAATCACCTTCTGAAAACACTGGATGTTCTTAGTACCTCACTAACTGTGAAGAACTGATAACTGTTCCGCCTCCTCAGCCCTTCCCTTTGACTTCTCTGTCCACACCTCTGTAGGAGCCCCTTGTTTGAACGGTGTCAGTGCAATAAGGGGAAGGCTGTTGTGCAGAAGTGACTGTGCAGAGCCATGTCCCACATTGGTGGCAGGCTCACTGCTCCTGTAATAAATCTACATCCATTTATTGCACATCACTGACATCTGCTACTTTATGTTAAATTCTGTCACCAGATCAAGGGCAAGGAAGCAAAAAGATGAAAGAAGGGGAAAGGAAGCCAGGAGAGGCGGGCAGGAAGGAAGCGAAACAAAGAATGGTTCAGGGCAGGGTAGCAGAATAGAGCTGTCACACTCAGAAGGATGAGCATTACTCATTCTGATGGAGAGAGAAAGAAGATGGGTTTGTCTTCTGGGCATATAAGACTTACATGCTTTGACTTTTCTCCTTGTTTATAACCAGGTGTTGGTACTAGATCTAAATACCAGATATACAGATAATCCTTGCAAATGTATTATTCTTTTTGTAGCTAGTTGCTAACAGGAGTTCTCTGTACTTCTGATGTGCCAAGGAGCTGCTGCAGCAACTGGGAATTCAGAAGGAAGGGTATCCCAAGGCCAGTTTAGAATATGCTGTTTAAGATTTTACCATAGGGTTTTGCTCTGAGATCAATGAAATATGCTTTTCATTTGATTCATGCTGGAGAACAAACAGGCTGGATCTTCAGATGCCTCTTGAGGTTGATGTATTTTCTTTCACCAAAGGGAGTGTTTCGCTTGTTCTTAACTTGTTCCTCTGCAGGAGTCTGAAAGTACATTTTAAATCCAAATGGCCCTTATAGTTTCACTCAGACTTTACATGTGTTAACTCCTGGTTAATTTGTTCTTTTCAAGAGATGTTTTTCCTCTGAAAGGGTTTGCAGGATCAAAAGTGAAATCGTAGGAACAAGAAGCAACCAAGTGATGTGTGTAGACTCTGACAGCTGCCATTTAGATCTGTGTTAAGACTTGGGAGATTTGGATGTGTCGTTCCAAACTTGCAGTGCTCTTTGTATCTGCAAAGCTCCGTTTGCAAGCGTGGTGTGTGTCTGTGTACGTGTAAGGGAAGGGAGAAGGATGATGTGAAGCAGTTGGCTGACTCCTGGAAGTAATCACATCCAAGTCTGTTGTTGATGTTTAACCACCAACTTTCCTGAGATGATATTTCTATAGCATGTTAGTTGTGTGAGTCATGTGCAACGCAGGAGACTCTTCATGGCAGCTTGGCAGGGGGCTTAAGAAAGTGAAACCTGATGGCTTTTGTTTCCTTTACAGGGAAATAATCGAGAAATAACTGGAGGAAACCCAGGAGCTGATTCTCCTTGTTGGGAGATGCTCTGCTCTCTGCAAGTAGAGACAGCCTTGGTGACAGCAGAGGTTCCATGCAGGGGCAGGGCATGTCTGGACAGAGCTTGGCACCATGTTGCGGAGGGAGGGAGCTGTGGATCAGCTTCATCCTCCTTAAATCAGAGATGTTTAGCTCTTAGATGCTGCTGCAGCCTTCAAACTTGGCAGACGGTGTGGGGTGCACACTCCCTTCTACTCCTTCAGCGCACAAAACGTGTTTGCTCCCACAAGAAGGCAGTTGTGTGTTTTTCAGGAGAAAGCAGTTGCCCTCCTTGTCTTATTCATCACACATATCAAATCAGTTTGGGTGTATTTGATTTAAACTTCCCTTGGAGGCTTATAATCTAGTGTGTTTTGGAAGGAATGTTCAATAACTTCTCATCCTAGTCCAAAACTAGTTAATAAAAGCAGCTTTAGGCAACCGGTACCTGCACTACAGCAGCAAAGCAGAGCTCCTGGCAACTGCTATTTTATGTTTACCAGCTTGAACTCTGCCCTCAGCCAATTCATATTGTCGTTTCTCTAAGGCTTTTCTGCTATGAAATACCTTCCCTGGGAGCTTTGCCTGCTCCTGCACACTTGGAATTGCACCCAACCTAATGTCTTTTCCACTTGAAAGAATCATTCAGCAAGATCTGTCAGGTTTAAGAACCATTGCTGGGCCCAGCAAATAAAAATACAGGTTTCTCATACAGCTGATAGCTTCTGAAAGGTTTTTTTAGCGTTTTTATTTCCTTAAAGTGTGTTTTCAGTGGGCAGTAGCAGAAATGTGAAAGATGATCTTAGTGGGGCGATGGTTAGAGTCAATGATCTTAAAGGTCTTTCCCAACCTGATGGATTCTGTGATAAACTGCAAAGCTAAAATGGGTAGATTTGCTCTGTGGTTTTGGAAATGACACGTGTGTCATTGCATTTCCGTAGAGATATTCCATTGCACAGTGTGTGGATCCTAGAAAACCCTGACCTGAGTGGATTTGCCTGGATTTTCTTCATGGATTCTTATAATCACGAAGTCACGTGTGCTGTCAGAGATGAAAATGACACCTCTTCTCTTTGTTCCAGGATACCTGTGGTCTCTCGTATGTGGCAGGAACTCTAGCAGAGCGGTGAAAAGATGGGTGTGAAAACCTTCACTCACAACTCCCCTGCACACAGCCAGGAGATGCTGGGCAAGCTCAACATGCTCCGCAACGACGGCCACTTCTGCGACATCACCATCCGTGTCCAGGACAAGATCTTCCGGGCTCACAAGGTGGTTTTGGCAGCCTGCAGCGATTTCTTCCGTTCCAAACTCGTTGGCCAAGCAGAAGATGAGAGCAAGAGCGTGTTAGACCTGCACCACGTGACAGTGACTGGATTTATCCCTCTCCTGGAATATGCTTACACAGCAACGCTGTCTATTAACACAGAAAACATCATCGACGTGTTGGCTGCAGCCAGCTACATGCAGATGTTCAGCGTGGCTAGCACGTGCTCAGAGTTCATGAAGTCCAGCATTCTCTGGAATACTCCCAACAGCCAGCAGGAGAAGGTGCTGGATGCGGGGCAGGAGAACAGTGCAAACTGCAATTTCACCTCTCGGGATGGCAGCCTTTCTCCCGTGTCGTCCGAGTGCAGCGTGGTGGAAAGGACCATCCCTGTGTGCCGCGAGTCGCGGAGGAAGCGCAAAAGCTACATCGTGATGTCCCCAGAGAGCCCCATTAAATGTAACACACAAACAAGTTCCCCCCAAGTGCTGAATCCTTCAACTTCTTACCCAGAGTCCAGAAATCAGCCCGTGGACTCATCCTTAGCTTTTCCCTGGACTTTTCCTTTTGGAATTGATCGAAGACTCCAGTCTGAGAAGGTGAAGCAGGCGGAGAACTCGAGGACTTTGGAAATGCCTGGGCCCTCCGAGGCCAACAGGAGAATTACAGATTATGTGACTTGTGAGAGCACAAAAGCCAGTTCTCCCCTGGTCATTGAGGAAGATGTGCGTGTCAAAGTGGAAAGGTTAAGTGATGAGGAGGTTCATGAGGAAGTATCACAGCCTGTTAGCGCATCCCAGAGCTCCCTAAGCGATCAACAGACAGTCCCAGGAAGTGAACAAGTGCAGGAGGATCTTCTGATCAGCCCACAGTCTTCCTCTATAGGTATGAGAATCTCTGGGGTTAGATACATGTACAAATAGGCATATGTGCACTTAATAACACTGCTTTGTATTTTTTTCCTGCTTTACATTTGGGAAACTGCCTGGCTTTTCCCTGTTTTGTGAAATGTTATGTGTGAACCCTGATGTGGGGATGGGATTTGGAGCTCTTTAACTTTGCAAAAGGCGACTATGAAAGGGAAGCCTGTTGGTAGATCTTAATCATGTAGAGATTGAGACCCCCCTTCTCACCTGTAGTTGGTCGACTGGGGAAAATGATTCTGGCTTTATTAGTATCAAATTGGAAACTCTTCATCAGGGACTGTAGCGATAGGACAAGGAGTAACGGGTTTAAACTTAAACAGGGGAGATTTAGGTTAGATGTAAGGAAGTTCTTCCTGTGAACTGAGGCTGGCCCAGGGCGCCCAGAGAAGCTGTGGCTGCCCCATCCCTGCCAGTGTTCAAGGACAAGGTTTGGAGCAACCTGCTGTAGTGGAAGGTGTCCCTGCCCATGGCAGGGGGTTGGAACTGGATGAGCTTTAAGGACCCTTCCAGCACAAACCGCTCTGGGATTCTAAAAGGCATGATCTCAACTGAGCTGCCACACCAAATCTGGGAGACTTGCGGATGTAGCCACAGAGAACGGGACATGAAATCTTGTCTAATCATGACAGCAAGAGCATTTGTTAGAAGCTTTGCAGAGTAAGTGATGGAACACTGTCATCTTAATGCCCCAGACAGAAACGAAACCACAGTCTTAATACTGAGAATCTTTCCATTTCTGTGGGATTTGGGTCTCAGGTTGCTTCTTCAGATACTGCCAACTGCTGAGAGAAACCTTTTTTTTTCCATGAAAGACAATTTGAAGTCAGGTTTTGGGTTCCTCCAGCTGTATATTAATAGCTAATCCTTCAGGGGTACTGTAACAACCCCTTTCTTTCCTCTGCATTGAATGGCTTTTAGGGCGTCAGAGGTTTTTGCACTATTTCTAGTTTAATTACCCAAATTTGGCCCAAATCAGCTCTTTTGCTTTCACTTCAGTGGCTCGACCTGTGCTTGGTAGTTTGTTTGCTCTGAGATGTTTAATAAAGCCTGGTTTGTTTGAAGTGGGCAAGAATGGCACATATACTAGTCTGCTTCGTTTGAATAATGTATACATGAAAGGCTGCTTCAGTTAGGTGAATAAATAAAGCACAACAAAGTACATAAATACAGCCTATGTTATTATATGTTTAGTTCGGTCAGCATAACACTGGGCCTGCTCTAAAGGAAATAAATCCATCAGTCTGACTATTCCAGGGCTGCAATATAGAATGAGTGTTGGTAAACTACTCAAGTAATAGTCACTAAAACGAAATGCATGTGTTTTCCATTCAAGACTTGTGGTGTTGGGTTTGTTCCTCAGTTTGTGTAGCTCACGTGTTGATATTATAGATGGAAAATGTTTTATTTGCTGGAGATAAGGCTCTTTTTTTCTGCCAAGCAAACTTAATAACAGTTTAAATATAACTCTTGAAATGTAGGTTGCCAAAATAGTACATGGATTAAAAACTCTGCTGGGAAATCTCCAGGAAAAGTGCTCCATGGTCAAGAATAGGTTTTAATTCCTTGGAGTTTGAACTTTGGAAGGGGCTGAGATGATTTCAGTTGACAAGTGACTCAGCACATCACATCCGAACCCAACAGGCATCTGTTTTGAGGCCACATGTTGTTTGGGATAAAGTTTTCCATCTTCTTTTTCCTATTCTGCTCTGGTGAGACCTCACTTGCAGCACTGTGTGCAGTTCTAGTGTCCTCAGCATCAAAAGGACATGGAGCTGCTGGAGCAAGTCCAGAGGAGGCCACGAGGATAAGCAGGGGCTGGAGCACTTCCCATATGGAGACAGGCTGAGAACACTGGGGCTGTTCAGCCTGGAGAGGTGCTGGCACAGGGTGCCCAGAGAAGCTGTGGCTGCCCCATCCCTGGCAGTGTTCAAGGCCAGGTTGGACACAGGGGCTTGGAGCAAGCTGCTCCAGTGGAAGGTGTCCCTGCCCGTGGCAGGGGTTGGAGCTGGAGGAGCTTTAAGGTCCCTTCCAACACAAACCAGTGTGGGATTCTGTGTTTCTATGATTGCAGGTTTTATGCCACTGTGGTCACGTACCTGACCACTTGTATGGCACAGGGCAGAGGGTCTTGGCTGTAGTGATGATAATGTTTAAACCTAAATCTGTTACTGAGCATGTTATTACACCATGTTCTCCCTTAGAGTGGCTGCAGAGAGAAGAAATGTGTTGGGCCAAAGTCTTCAAAGTACAAATCTGGTTTTGTCTTTGTGTATGTTTGAATTCATATTTAATGGTCTCTGCATGACACTGTTAACCATCCTCAGCATAGTTTTTATTCACATTTAGCTATAAAGAGAAACAAGGCTCTTACTTATTAGCACAGTTCTTATGTACCTAATATATGATGTAGCTAGAAAGCACTTTTTACCTCCCAAAGATGCATTTCCTTGTGCAGCAATAGAACAGTAAATGCAAGCAGCAAGATACGTTCTTGTACAGCTTTCTCTTCCCTGAACTTATTTTCCTCCTATAATTGTATGTATTTATCTCAGTGTTTTATAGTGCATTTAGAAAAGCATTCCTGCCTCTCCTTCTGATGGTGCAAGAAGCTCTTATTCACAATTTGGGCCGTTTCAAGGATTGTTCATTTGCAATTCATTCTGTTTGGAAGCACTTTCTAAGATGGAAGGAGCCATGAAGCAAGGCCCTGATAAATAAGTCATTGTGGTTACAACAATAGATATGTCTGAGAAGAGATTTTCCTAACTCATTAACACTGTTTCCATTCGAGAAGTGAAGGCATGAAATTAATCCTAAGAGCAGTTTGGTGTGTTTTTCAGTGAAGTATTGCAGGAGCAAGAAGGATAAAGCAGAATGGGATTCTGCTTTTGATGCTACTGGTGTTATTCTGAGTAGAAATCTCTGCCAGAGATGCAGTTTCCTCCCATCACCAGCCCATCACGTAATGGTTCACTTCAGGAAGGTTTTATAGAACACACTGTCTTTTAGAGGGACAGCTCTTTGGGAGTCTGTACCACTTCTCTGGGCACCCTGTGCCAGCGCCTCAGCACCCTCACAGGAAAAGAAGAACTTCTCCTTATACCTAACCTGATTTCCCCCTTTCAGTTTGCACCCATCACCCCTTGTCCTATCGCTCCAGTCCCTGATGCAGAGTCCCTCTCCAGCATCCTTGTAGCCCCCTTCAGACACTGGCAGCTGCTCTGAGGTCTCCACGCAGCTTCTCTTCTCCAGGCTGAGCAGCCCCAATGTTCTCACCCTGTCTCCATACAGGAGGTGCTCCAGCCCCTGAGCATCCTCATGGCCTTCTCTGGACTTGCTCCAGCAGCTCCATGTCCATGATGTTGAGGACACCAGGACTGCACTCAGTGCTGCAAGTGGGGTCTCCCAGGAGGAGGGGGTCACCTCCTTTGACCTGCTGGTCACGCTGCTTTTGGTGCAGCCCAGAGAATTCTTTTACTTAAGGGGTATGATCGCAGGGGTGGGTACCAGTTCTCAGCGTTGTTTTAGCACTGTACTGCCAACTTCCCTCGCTGTTGTGGTGACATCAGGCCAAACCAACCTTGCTTTATACACCTAAACGAGGATTAAACACCAGAGGGAGGCCCATCAGGGCCACATCCACTTCAGGTGAATGAGGTAGCTTTGGTTTAGTGCTGCATTTACCTCCGATTCCATTTCCAAACCCCACTTGAGCTGCATTTGCTTGACTGTTGGTACCCTGAGCAAAGCCCTGGAATGGTTTTGTGTGTACATTTCTCTTACTAACAGATGTTTGGTCTCTTTTGTGTTGCGTTTCTAATGTCTTGTGGGGCTCTTTCTCTCTAAGCATCTTACCGGTAAATGAAGGCATTATCAACAGATATACCTATGTAAGGTTTGGAACACAATGTAGTGTAGCAGGATTTAGCTTTATTGCTCAAGAAGCCTTGAAAACTGATGAAATTCCTACTTTACAGTGCTGGCACTGGATGTGTTTGGAAAACTCTGGCTCTATTTAACATAGCTTCTTTTCTAGGTGTGCCAAATATTTACCCTTTGAGTTGTCCGTGTCCTATGTAATCTGTGCAGAGGAGAAGTGTATTTGGAACATGTTGCTTCTGGGTTTCCTAAATGATTTTCCAAGACAATTTTAATATCTTACACCATTTGGGAAAACAAATGTACATTCCCCTGCCCCTCTGACCCCTTTTGAACTCTTATTTGCATTAAATCCCCCTTTTTTCTTTGCCTAGGCTCAATAGATGAGGGGGTCACGGAGGGACTACCCACACTCCAAAGCACCTCTGGCACTAACGCTCACGCAGATGATGATGATCGGTATGTACCAGTGTGGTGTGCAAACTGTTCTGCTGTGCTATAATTACCCTCTCCAGCCTTAATCCCACAATGTTTAGTTGTCCTACATCTACTTCTCTGTGGTGATCAGGGTGCAGTCAGTGCCTGAAGGTTCAGATGCTGTAGAAGAATGGAGGTGATGAAAGTCAGGATTTGCTTACTTGTTGCTTTTCATTTCCTGTGAAGAAAGATAGTCATGTTTTCCCTTTATGAATAGATTAAAGCAAAATCTTCACTGTGAAACAAGTGTGGTAGTTGCATGGATGCTAAAGCTGCAAAAAGCCGCAAAAAGAAGTCCCTAGTCCTGGCTTCACCAGACTTTGCTATTGCCATAAACCACGCAAGAGACAGAACAGCCTTAAATCTTCTCTCCCAAGCTTTCTGCATGTAGCTTCTCACCAAGGTGCTGTGTGTCACTTGGTGTAAATATTTAGCAGCCTTTGGCCGGGCTGAGATGAGTGATTTATAAAGAGAATCCCTTATAAGGGAAGGCTGGCAGAGAAAACCAAACTAAAAGGGGTCTGTTTGGTCCAAGATGTAGTCCTCTTATAGGCAGTGTACCTGCAAGTGTCACACAAGGGTGCACGCCACCACTTTGAATGGATTTCTTTGCTTTGGTGGGATGGCCTATAGTTAATTACCCCCTTTCTAAGTGACAGACTAGCTTTAAATAGTGTTTGGTGAGCCAAGTGGGGCTGAGGAAGAAGTGGGAACCTTTGGGAAGTGTTAAGCGAACCTCTCTGTAGAGAGAAGTAGCAAGAGCTGCATTTTCCTTGCTCATCAAATCTTTCCTGCCATTTCCATCTGAAACCTGTCTCATTGCAGGATTAAATATAAGATTTAATCTATCTGCTAACAAACCACAGTGCAAAAACAATACCCAGCACTTAGGATTTGAATTGACGGTAGGAGCACATGTTGGCATTAGAACTAATCCACATTGTGAAAGCTATAGCTCTGAAGTCAAGTGGAATACGTGTTTTCAGCACTGGATTATTTCAGACATTTCCTAGGAAATTGCAGCGCTTCAGCACAAATCCCACATCCATAAAATCCTTTAAAAACCCTGAAAATTCCCACTACAAGTCTCTTCCATGCAGAAGAGGAAAGAGTATTTGCCCAGGTTTGAAAATAAAGAACAGAAACGTCAGCGGAACTGACAGGAATTCCATATAATTTATACAACAAGGGAAGAAATAGGGGAATTTGTAATAAAAAAATGGGAATTTATGGGCATTTTAGACTCTAGACCTAATTTTTTCTATGAAGTGATTCATTTTGTGAACTCAGTTGAAAGCACCAAGACCTTCCTTACCCCGTGAATCCGTTTGAATGCACCTTTAGTTGAAGGGCAGGTCGTACATCGTGTTATCAATATTCTCAGAGTGTCACAATCAGTTGTGGGTGGATGATGCGAATCCATATGGAAAACTGTTTTTTAGTCAGGATGGATTATATTTCTCTTCGTAAACCAAAGCAAAAGATGAGGCCATCTAAAGCTCTTACACTATTAACATCCTTATTAGCACTGTGGTGACAACTGTAAGTATTTAAACACTGAAGATTGCTTCTCCCTTGAGTTTCTGTGTTAAATGTGCGCATTAGGAATTGATCCTCCTCCTGAATCAGTGTTTCATGTAATAATAGACACACAGCAATCTGTTAAGTGTGAAAACTCCTGTTTCCCAATGGAGGCTGTCTCTGATATTCCGCATTTGGAGTATAATACACTGTTCTAACACATCTGTAATTCAGCCTTGCCTGGTTTAATGGTCTCTGTGTTTCAAAAGGCTGCATTTAAACAGGAGCTGCAGAGGCTCAATTATAAAAGACCTCTGTGATCCAACAGAATGAGAACCTCCACTTAGCTCAAATCATTGTTATTTACACCTAGAGAACACTTTTAGGCTGGCTGAGCATTTTTGCACTCCCATTTGTCAGAGTTCAGTTAAATATGTGTACAATCTCATGGTGAAAAGAAGAAAAACTGGCAAGTAGAATAGTTGAGTGTCACAGGGAAAACATTTTAAACCTATCTCTTTATCTGGCTCTTACAGAAAAGCTCTGAGAGGAAATTTCAAATGCCACATGTCTCACGTTTGCAAGTCATGTAAAATGGAGTATTTATGGGGAAAAAGAAGCAGGGGGGAGAGAAAACATGTTTGTGTTGCAGATGGAGTTCCTTCCTTATGCTAAGGTCCACAGTTATGTCCCCAGTAGCTATTTCAGCCTGCTTGCAGTATGAGGGTGGAAAGAGTCACACCAGTCATTGGTAGCTGGAGAGCCTCATGATTCCCATTGTAGAAGCTCAGGAAGCTTCTGTGTAGGAGAAAAGCAAACTTCATCCTACATTTCTTCGAGGGGATTGTCCCTGTAGCACTTCTCCTTTCTTGTGGAAAAGCTGAAGTCATTCTCATCTGAGCACAGTGTGTATGATATGCGTGTGTGTCCATGGACGTACATCTATGAGTAGTTCTTAATAGCTGGCCACTCAACCCTTTCTGCCCCCTGCATTGCACACAGCTGTGAAAATTGGACAGGTGTATTCTCCACCCGGCTGAGGGCAAGGAAACCTTTTCCAAAGGGATTTGTCCCTTTGCCAGCCTGCATGGGATTTGGCAAGTGCCAGATGAGGGCATGTTGTCTGTCTTGGGCCCAAATCACTTGGGCTGTTTGATCATCAGGCTCTTACGGCAGCTGGAATTCTATGCCTTAGGTGCTTTTAGCAGTCCTTTCTTTCCCCTTTCTTTTCCTCTTTCCCTTTTTCTTTCCCCTTTCCCCTTTCTTTTCTCCTTTCCTTTCCTAAGACAATTTGGGTAGCAGACTTGTCTGTCAGTCTGTGTTGATGGAGTTGTCATTGGTAAAGTGGGAAGCATACAGCCGTACCAACTCGAGAGACACAAGCTGCTATTCCCGCAGCTGAGTAAAATCTGTCCTTTCTCTAGTGAGTTGCTCCCAGAGAGGAACAGGAGTGCCAGAGTCGCTCAGGAATTTGCTCAGACAAATCAGAACCTTCCTTTTAAAACCCCTTCACTTGTTTCAAGTGCATTTGGGGAGCCCTCAGTTGGCTTTTGTAGGCACCTAAGTGGCAGTGAGCTGCATTCTGCCAGGCCCAGGATATGAGCTCAAGCTTCCCTCTTGCAAACATTCCCTTTAGCAAAGATCAACAATTCTGTCAGCATCTCTCTTCCCCACAGCTCTCTGGGCCCTGCTGTGTATAAAAAGAAGTGAAGGACAATAAAATTTCTTCCTTAGAGCAAATATTATTCCAGTTCCAAGTGAGACCAGAAATCCTTCTGGGGTTTACAGACTGATTGCTGCTAAGCTCCTTTTATCTGCTGTGAATCGAGAGGTACCTGGCGCTCTCTTTCTCTCCAGATACGTTTTACAGCTGGAGCCTTTGCTGCAGGGGCCCATCACGCGCTCAGAATTCAGATGGCAGTTCTCCCAGTGGTACTGACATCCATTTCCAGACAAGTTGAGAGAGGCGGTTCTAGTTCGTGTCCTCCTGGTCTGGTCTGTGGCTTTGTGTCTGCTGTGTAAGGAAATCTCTTTGTGCAAAGTACATGTTTCATTCCTGTGAGTGGTAAAAGTCCCCACAATCAGCCTAATCTTGAAACCAACAACCTGGGCTGGAGATGGAAGGGGACTAGCAGAAGGATTTGTTTAGTTAAGGAGACTTTCTGACTATGTGCAACAGGAGACGCATCCCATTTCAGACAGTAGCATTTAGTCAAACTAAACTGGAGTTGTTTTGGCTGTGGGATATTCAGGCTCGGAGCAGTTCCCTGCTCCAGTGACATCTGATCTTCCATCAGACTGGGAAGCAAGCTGAAATGTAGCTCAACACCAAATAGAGACCTTAATGCTCAGGAAAGGGAAACCCCAGGTAAGTCCAAACTCCTCTTGCTGTTATGTTTGAACCAGATTTGTTTTCATTGCACTGTGCCATTTAGTGAAGCAAATTCCTTGCCAGAGGACTCAGATTATTCCAGGGTAGTTTTTGCAGCTCGAGGCTATGTAGGAGCAATTAGTCAGTTTGAACTAAATTCCTTTGAAAGGTAAATTGTTCCTTTCTTGTGTGCTGGTATTTAAATGCCGCTATTCTTGAGCTGTTCTCTTAGAGCTGATTGAATCAGACAGGGAGCAAGTATTAATCAATAGGTTAATATTTTCAACTTAGAAATATGTAATTCATTGGACTTGGATGGAAATGAGGCAGAATCAGCTTTAACTTCGCTTGCACATATCACTGAAGCTGCGAAATACTCCTTTGCTTCCCAGTTTGCTCAGGTCCTGAAATTCCTCCTCAGGGGCTGTTTGCTGATGGGAAATGATCGAGATGCTTGAGCAAATGCCCACGCCTGGAAAATGAAGTTCAGTTTGCAGCTGGTGCTCAAAGGAGCCCAAGTCAGAGGTTATTTCCCTGCCCGTGGCAGGGAGGTTGGAACTGGAGGATCTTTGAGGTCCTGTCCAGCCCAACCCAGTCTGTGATTCTATTCAGGACTCTCTGGTGTACGAAGTTGATGACTGTAAGAATTCGGGTGCGGGTCAGAGGCAGATTTCCAGAGCAATGTGATGTGCCAGCCTTTTTCTTCTTCTCATCCAACTGTGTTCAAGGCTCAGCTTTCCACTTGCTTGTTCTTTTTCCCTCTAGCTTGCTTGTAAACGAGTGACTTTTCTCTTTGTAGTTTGGAGAACGTTCAGTATCCCTACCAACTCTACATTGCTCCTTCTACCAGCAGCACAGAGAGACCCAGCCCCAATGGTCCAGACAGACCTTTTCAGTGTCCAACCTGCGGGGTCCGCTTCACTCGCATTCAGAACTTAAAACAACACATGCTTATCCACTCAGGTAAGAAACCTTCCAAGAATTACTACTTTATAGACTCAATAGAATGGAATAATGCAGTTCTGCTTTAATCCCCTGCCAAGTGCTTGAGGATTTCAGTTTCAGAGAGGTTGGAGAGGGGTATGGCTCACTGAATGCTTGTTTGGATCCATCAAATCTGATAGTTCTGCTCATGGATGACAAGTGTTTGTGTGGACTGAAGAAAAGCTGATTGCCTGAAACTCATCAGAACAAGTCATTTCCATGAGATGAACTAAAGTATATGTGGCTTTTTTCTTCTCCTAAAGAAATTATGTAGATTGAAATTCTTCCTCTTACATGTTGTAATTGTCTGCTGTGTTCTAGAGGAGACTTGCAACCGTAAGAATATGTTGTCTATTGTATGTCCTTACATTGAAGAATGTTGTATGCCTTTGGATCTCAGAGGTCTTGGAGGGTTTGCAGGACAGCTGATTTGGTTTGATAAGCAATTTAGCTCCGACAGATAGCACGTGTAGCAAAAGGTTTGGGTGAATGCCTCCTCGGAGCCTTGATCCCCAAATTGTTGCATTCGTGCAACAAGTGTGAGCACCTAATGTCTTTGCTCTTGGTGTTTTTCACTTGTCAGCATTATCTGGCAATAGCGTTGAAACTGTAGTGAATGAAGGGAACATGAAAGGGTTATTGCACTGGGGCATTTGGTTTAACACCTCCTGGTTTGAGCTTGACTCTGACCTGCCTACAGGTGCTGTAGCGTTTTGGGGCAGAGCAACCACAATTGTCAAGAGGTGATTTTTTTCACTGTCAGCAGTTATTCCTTCAAGCAAAATGACCATCCTGTGTTTAGGCCAGCAGTAATATGCGAGTTAAACACTTAGAAAAACCAGCTTTGCGGGCATATCATCTGTGAAATTATCCCTAGCTGGCTGCTGAAGTCTTAACTGACCAGACAAGGCAGGCAGACAGCAAAGCGTCTTTGGCCAACCTGTCAAGTAGGCAAAGTAGGAGAGATGTGGATGGCTGTTTCAGTGTAATCAGCATGCAAAAGAACCCCTCAAATCTGTTAAATGTTGGCTGTGGTTTCACATAAGCAGAATGGCTGAAGAGATTTTTCCTTCAGCTATCAGAGGAAATAGATGCCTTTGGACAGTCCAAGAGCGTGATGGGGTTTAGCTCCACAATACAATATCCTGGTGTATTAACTTGTTTTCATGTGCTTAACAAGGAGTTTGAGTGTAACCTTAACTACAGCTTTCTCTGTCTAAAAGCCCCAATTAATAGTTGAGTTCCTGCTTTGAACATAAGGAAAAGCAGAGTGGAATTAGCAGCCCGGGCTGATGCACATTCAGCCTTTTGAATGAACCTTTTTCCTTCCTTGACAGCCCTATTATGAATAGAGCTCCAGATTCCAGATTCTTGGCCTCGTGGTTGGATTGCCACGCTTTGTGGAGCTCAGAGTTTTTATTCAGCCTTAACTTTTTGGTGATTCGGTCTTTTATGTTGTAGTAGTTGTGTTGGGGTGTGATTCCATGCTCTCGGCCACTGTCCCATGTTGCAGAGCTCTTATGTTTTAAGGGGTTTATTACTGTAATAAGTGCAAAATGAACCAGTAACAGAGTTTCTAAATGAATACATAGAGGCATGAACCTGAACTGTCTTGGAGAGCTGTGTGTCATGCAGAGCTGCTGAAAATGGTTGTCCAGAGAGGTTCCCACGCAACATAAAAGCTGCTCCTTCCCCCTTTTATCACCATTCCTGCTGCATGACAGGGGCATCCTTGTGCACACAGTCCCCCTGCCAGAACACTTCTCTGAGGCCAAAGGCAGCCAGGAATAAAGCCCATTGCAATTAAGGGCAGGCTGATAATTGCATTGTTGGGAACCAGTCTGGCACAAGAATCTCTTGAGATCAAAGGACTTCAAAGGTGGTTTGAGATGACTGCTGCAGCAGATACTTTTTGGCTGTGGCTGAGGATTTGAACCATGGTTTAATCCAGGGAGGCTTTTGTTCCTGTTAAACTGCGGGGAAGAAAAGTGTGAGTGTTACGGACAGGTCACACTGCTGTGAAGTGTATTGGCAGTTGGGTCAGAGGAAATGGAGCTCTGTTCTGTATGTCCATGGGAAATTCAGGTCGGATGTAAGGAAGAAATTCTTCCCTGTGAGGGTGAAGAGGTGTTGGCAGAGAGAAGCTGTGGCTGCCCCATCCCTGGCAGTGTTCAAGGCCAGGATGGACACGGGGGCTTGGAGCAGCCTGCTCTAGTGGAAAGTGCCCCTGCCTGTGGCTGTGGAACTAGATGAGCTTTAAGGTCCTTTCCAACCCAGACCGTTCCATGATTCTGTGGTTCCTGCCATTTTGAAGTGAATTGCTTCCTTTGCTGCTGCCCTCTTCCCATCGGGAATCTGGAAGGGTTTTGCCCCTGAGCTCTCCTTCCAAAAGGTGACTGAGTGTTTCTTTGCTCTCCCCTCCACAGGCATTAAACCATTTCAGTGTGACCGCTGTGGGAAAAAGTTCACCCGCGCTTACTCGCTCAAGATGCATCGCCTGAAGCACGAAGGTAAACGCTGTTTCCGGTGCCAGATATGTAGTGCCACTTTCACTTCCTTCGGGGAATATAAACACCACATGCGGGTTTCCCGGCACATTATCCGCAAGCCTCGGATTTACGAGTGCAAAACATGTGGCGCCATGTTCACCAACTCTGGGAATTTAATCGTTCACCTGAGGAGCTTGAACCATGAAGCGTCAGAGCTAGCAAACTACTTCCAGAGCAGGTGAGGTGCACAGCAAAAACCTACCAGGGAAACGTGCTTTTCTCTTCTTTTCCTAAATCATCTTTTCCTGCTTGCAGGGCAGCCTGCTGTGCCTCTCCTCAGGCTGCCACCAAAAGCATTCTTGAGCCACTATCTGTTGTATCTCCTGGCTTACAGCATCTGAGCTATGCAGGAGGGCACTGAAGGATGCACAGGCTGCTTCTGGGTTACTTCGTTTCTCTTTTCGGTAGTACCTCTGGACAGGCTGATGGTGTTAAACCAGAGCGTTATGTACTGGAGTATCTGTGGAGTCCAGTGAATGATTTGCTACTCAAAACCTGGTCACTTACATAGGGAATAGACTTATATTGTATTTTAAGCACTTGCTCGATGTGGAAAGGTTGCATGCCTTCTCTCTTTTCATTTTCCAGGTAACCTGTTGCTAAATGATCAGATAAACAGGGTCTGAAATAGTAAGGGCCAATTGTGCACTTCTTGCTTAGCAGGGCACAAAAGACATGGCCCAACTCACAGATGCGCTTCACTAAAGGGTTCTGAGGTTCAGCCAAGCGCTGTGTTCCCATATCGAAATAAATGTTTATAACTGTTGGAATCTGAGACAGGAAAACACGAAAGTGGATGAGGGAACTTGGAGAAAGATGGATTCTGCAGCTCTTAAACCTACAGAGAGAGTGCAGCTTGGTGCCAGTCTCGAGCAGAGCAAGACAAATGTAACTGTCGCAGCGTCTACAGCACCGTCCCTCGTGGTTTCTAAACACGATGCTTTTCCCCCTACAAAACGTTGCAGCATTTTGTTCTGTTTGGTTATGTCAGAAGTGGTTTAACAGGAGAAAAATGGCAAAACAAAGCAGGAAAGCCAGGCAGTGTTTTTCCAACAGAAGGTTGCTTAAAAGTACAAGTGCTTCGGATCCGGGGCTTTACGCAGTTCTTGTTCTTAGTACTTGTGCTAAAACTGGAGCCGTGGTTGTAGAAAGCACTTGATTGTTGTCATCAAATGCAAGTCAGATTAGAGAATGTGATTTTAGGGCCCATAGGCCTCCCTTTAGTTTGAGGATTGTGAGCTGGGATTTGAAGCTGCTGTCATTGAAGAACAGGACTGCTTTTAGATGGTTTAGTACAAGGAGGAACGAAAGCAAACGTGCATGTATATAATACGTATAAACTTGCCTCAAGTACAAACTCACATGTCTGGTGCTGACAAGAAATGTTATTTTCCTGATATCTCCGTGCTCTGAAAATACTACTGGGAGTTTGGTAGATTTTCTTTGGGTGCATCCATAGGAAGAGTATGTTCCAGAAGTGGTGTCCAGAAAGGGCTGGAATGGGAAGCAACTGTGTGTGATATGAGTCAAGAACACAAAGCACCACTGTAGCTGGCAGAACCCTCGCCTTCTGCTTGTCCACAGTGTGAGGGGAGTGCTGCTGCTCTTTCTGGAGTGGATCTTATCTCCAAGGCCACATCTTTGCCAGTGCTGAACTCAGTTTTGTTTCTACTTTGAAAGGTTGAGTGCTCCCTTTTTTCCAAGGAGGTTTTCAGTGCCAGATGATGTTCCAGACATTAACTTTCATTCTCAGTAAGGTGATAAAATCTAAATAAGAAGAGGTTGCTGTGTAGGAAATATGGATGCAAAGTAGATGCCTTTGAATACATTCTGTGTGTGTTTAAATGGGAACCAGGGTATAGTGCTTAGTGAAGTATGTCACTGTGATGATCTTGGGGCAATGTGAAATGAATATCCTTGTTCTCTGTGCAATGCTTTATGTAGCTTGTGTGATATAAACTGCTACCTCTGATGTTTGTGTGAGAAATGACATTTCTCTTCTGTCCTTTGCCCCTCTTCTAGTGACTTCCTAGTACCGGACTACTTAAACCAGGAACAAGAAGAGACCCTCGGGCAGTATGAGCTAGGGGAGCATGGCTTTGAAAGCAACTCTTCTGTCCAAATGCCTGTCATTTCACAGGTGTCATCAACTCAGAATTGTGAAAGCACTTTCCCCTTGGGGTCTCTGGGTGGGTTGGCAGAGAAGGAAGAAGATGTGCCAGAGCAGCCAAAGACTAACGCCACTGCTGAGGCAGCCGCAGGTGACCCTCCGAAGCAGGAGCTGTCATCCATTACTATTGAATAAGTCATGGTTTGGTTTCATTTTTGTTCTTTGGAAAGTGCCTGTGTTTGGTCCTGTACATTTTAATTTAATTTTTTTTTTTTTTAAGAGAAGTGGGGGGATTTTCCCTTTTTTCCTTTGTAAGCTACGCTTTAAACCGAAAACTGCGCCAGATGTTACGGTATTCGTCATGACTGAACGCTCACTTCTGTGACAATATTTAAGACTGATTGCACAAAAAAAGGTCGTGTCAGAACATCCTGGAAGCTGTGAGACACCTCTAAAGAAGAACAACCGATTCCGATCACTTTAACTCTTTCTTCTTCCACAGTTAGAGCAGCTCATTGCGTTTCGCTTGCTTCTGCAGACCCTCTGGTGAAGGGAAAAGGAATCAGAGGAAACCTTTTTAAAATGGCAAGCGTTGGGAAGCATTCCTGAACAGTTTTAACTGGTTTCGAGTGGATGCTTCAATGTCCTGCATGAAAACTGACACTTCCTAGCTCTGTGCCTGCTGGTTTTCAAAGCACTTACTGTAACCCTTCTCTTGGAAGCAGTAAGCATTTTGGAAACTCACAGCCACGCACACTGTCCCTTTTCCATCTCAAACGAATCAGTTTTGACAAACCCAGTGATGTCATGCCAGGTATTCCTCCTTCTGATATCCCAGTCCTTTTAGCAGCTGCTTGATCAAACCACATTTGCCCATCTAAGGTTAGGCATGGAAATAGTGTGGTGAGGAATGAATTGAGGCTAGGAAAACATATCCATGCAAGCCTGACAAGTATCTCGTGACTGTATGTCTCTGTAGAAGGGGAACCATGTGTGAAAATGAAGGTTTTCCCAATAAATTCTTCAAAATCCTGGCCAGATTGTCCTTCAGGAAGAGCAGTTTCTTCATGAGGAAGTGAAGTTCTGGTCGCTTGCCCCTGTACTTTTGACTGATCTAACTAGAGAGAGTTTACAGATGGGAAGAAATGAGCTCTCTTGTGCGTTATTGCACGTTTTCTGTTTCTCCATGTGCATGTCTAGCTTCTGAGAGGTTTATTGGGCTTGTTTTGGACAAAACAAGCAATTTATTCTCTTTAGAGGTCGACTTTCTAACCCAACAGGGGGTTGTTTACAAAAAGCCTATAGAGCAATGATGAACTGTTCCTGTTTCCAAGCATTTGAAATCCTTGCCAAGTGGGTTTAATACGGGCCATGACTCCAGCTCCGCACCCAGCTCAAGTAAGCAATAAATGGGAAGATTTGCAATTTCATTATTTCCATAGGGAGAAAAGGCTGCAAATTTAGGCTGGGGGCTTTTCAGAGCAGGGGGGTTTGTTTTGGTGGGGCTCTAGAACTGCTTTGAAATCAAAATACAAGAGGAGGTTGGTGATTTTTCTTATTGCTTCTGAAATGAACTCAGTGTTGGGTGCCAAAATGCCTACCACTATCTTAAGTATTCCAAAGGCATGACATACTCCCTTCGTTTTGAATCTTGTGTTCTCTCTGGATTTGGTTTGCACAGACCTGAGGAGGAAATGAAATCAGTGGAGAAAGGTTGCTCCTGACAAAACAGAAGGCACAAAAATCATGTTACATTGCAAGATAGGTATGTATTCTGTTAGCTTAGGCAGCTCTGATACTCTGTGGCTCCAAGTTGGTTCTACTAATAGCCAGCTTGGGTAAGGAAAAAGGTTTATTGCCCTTTGGAAAGAGCTTAAAGGGTTTCAGTGACTTCAGCAATTTTCCTCTGCTGTGTTTTAGGTAAAGCCCACACATTTTAGTTAAACAGAGCAAAAACGGCTGGGTTTTAAGTCCTTTCCAAGTTACTGGAATGAAGTTTCTGCACCAAAGGGTGTTTTAGGAACATGCTGCAAAGTTCTCTGCTACAATCCAGTCGCGTGTGTCTACCTTTGTTAAGTCTTCTTAAAAGGGCTTGAAGGAGAAACTCTCTTTTGGGGATGCTGTACTGTGTCTGTTGATGGGATGAATTAAAGACCAGTTCTCCCACTTCCAATTCCTGTCATTGAGAAACCAATGCCTTTTGCTGAGTTTTATCCTGAATTATAGGGCTATGACACTGAACTCAAAGACATCATTTCTTTTTGTCTGAGAAGTGTTACTCCACTTTGCGGGTCTATGAGAATCCTTTGTGATTCCTGTGGTAAAAAGTACTTCACACACAAATGCATATCCAACCTGCACAGAGGGCAGAATCTAAGGTGGACATCATCTTCTGTCAGCATCTGGTAATTTCACCCTTTAGGTGCTTTGCTGAACAGGGTGAGGAGTTGCACAAATACAGCATGGACATATCTGGATTAAACTGTTGTATCAGAAGGCAAACTGCTTTCTCAATACCAAAGAGAAGGGGGGGGGAGACTTTGTAGCTCTAACATGTTCTTCCTTGAAAAGAAAAGTATCATTAACTGCTAACACCTTGGTACAAGGCCATGGGTTTCATTGTTCATTGCGCTGAGTTATCATAGGATCCCTGGCTGGTTTGGGCTGAAAGGGACCTTAAAGCTCATCCAGTTCCAGCCCCCTGCCAAAGGGCAAGGACGCCTTCCACTAGAGCAGGTTGCTCCAAGCCCCGTCCCACCTGGCATTATCTTCTCAACCCTGTAGTCTCAGTGTAACATCGTAATTCTCACTTTTCAATCTGATTCAGCTGCAGGAGCAAGAGAATTTATTTGGTTTAGGCTTGGGTTCACTTGTTCCTGTTCCTGTTTGTAACTGTTTCTTGTTAACAGCTCTTTTCTCCATTGAAGTAACCACACATGAAATACAAATATCACTTTATTTCTCCTCCCTAACTTGTTGGAAGTGCTCAGTTCTTTGAAATGCTGGTGTTCTTCACAGGAGAGATGTTAAACTTAGGACGTTTCAAACCAGTCCCTGTTTCTAATATGCTTAGATTCCAAATTGGGCGAGATGGAGATCTCACTAAGCTGGAAGAAACTTGCCTTAAACTACACTTGGGATTAAACCTAAAGCATAAACTTCTTTCAGTCCATTATCAGAGGGGGTTGAACTCTGGACTGCATTTTCTTCTTTTCTCTCCTTTCTTTTTCTTCTTTCCTTTTTGTTCTTTCTCTTATTTTCTGTTTATTTTTTCCCCCTTTCTTCTTCCCCCTCAAAAAACCCCCAGCCATTATTTGATAAGCATTTATATTTCTGCTTGACAGGGATCACAGAATGCCACAAGAGTTGAACTGGAAGGGACTTGGAGGTGATCTTCAATCACTGCACTCAAAACAGAGTCAGCACAAAAGGTTGCTCAGTCCAGGCAGATAAACATCAGCAAAGGTGGATACTCCCCAGCTTCTCTGGGGAGCCCGTTCCTGTGTCTGGCCACGCTCACCCTAAAAAGGGGTCAGTATCTTTAGGTGGCATTACTTGTATTGCAGTCTCTGCCCGCTGAAAAAGGTCTGGCTCCACCTTTGTCCTTTGCCATCCACTGGTTTTGAACATTGATAAGATCCCCCTGAGCCTTCTCCAGGCAAACCAGATCGCTCTCAGCCTCTGTCCCTCCAATCCCTTCATCTTCTTTGAGTTACTGGTGGTTTAGTTCCAAATAGCTCCATATATGACCTGCTGCGGCCGTTTCTTTGTCGCTGAGTAGTCTCCAAATTCACCCACAAAGTGATTTTCTGTCTTGCTTTCGCGTGTCCTTCTCCCACGTGGCACCAGTCTTTGCACTCGGTAGCAAATCCTTTCCTCCCCTGTTTATTTTGCAAGCAGAGTGCCTTCACTACCACAGAACTAGCAAGGTTCTGCCCTATGCCAGGGACCCGGATCTTCAGAGTCTGTGCAGGGTCTTTGCTCCTTGTGTATCATGTAGAGCAGTACATCTGATGGGAACAACGGGAAAGGAAGGGATAGGCTTGTTCCTGATTTAATGTGGTGTTTTGGGAGAGGGGGGAAAACTCAGAAGCTTTGTATTTCCCCACAAAGAGTGGAAGAAAAAGAAGCAGCGTTTTAACTTGTGCGAGAGGGTTGGCTGAGTTGTGAGGGTTTGGTTTGGTTTTCCATGCAGAGACTGGAAATCCATGGGGACACCTACACTTGTAGCCACTGAAGCTCCTGCTCAGAACTGCTTTTGTCACTGTTCTTAACACTGCATTAAAGAAGACGTGTGCTGGAGTTTGAGTTCAGTTGTCAGGCTCGCAGATACTATGGTCAAGTCTCTCATAGTGAGAGATTAGTAAACTAAGTTATGGGAAATGGTTCTGGGTTCACATGTGTCTTGAGTCTAAAAGGTGTGAATTTAGGCTTTTTAAAAGAAGTAATAGCTGCCAATGCAGTCAAATATATTTTGTAAGACTATGATCCCTATATGTCCCTTCTGGGATAAAATGTTACTGTTTTTAAGCTATGGTTTCAAGTTTTTATATGAGGGCTTCAGTCATTTCTTGGTTGCTGGCTTTCCCCTCCAGCCCCAGGACATAAGAGCACTGAGACTATTACTGGTCTCTCTCTGAGAGGAACCAGGAAGCATTTTATATGCAAATAGAAGGGGAGCTTTGTGCACCCTGCAGGGATGGAGAAACTGGGGCTGTTGGGAGCACCCGTTGCTCCTGCGTCCATTGCAACTTCCACACCATCAGAATATGGGAAAATAGCTAATGTTCATTCAGATCCACGAAGCTGGAGTTTTGCTTCCGAGGTGAAACCCAGTTTTGGAGGGTTCTCATCTCCAGGTATGGACATAATAAATTCCATAGCATCTCGATGGCAGGTAAGAGGGTTCAAGGCCGGATGGAACCTCAGCCCCATCAGAGGTCCCTAAGAAACGGAGTCAGTTCCAAGTATTGGAGGAAATACACCGTAAAAGAACCAAATGTGAATTACTTTAATGCAACAGTGCTACTGCTCTGGGTTTTTGTTAACTCAGCGTGTGCTATCACAGTAATTCAGTGTCCCACAGGTCTCAACTACAACCCTGGTTGCACTAAATAAAGCCGACTGAGCTCCCGGTGCTGTGTGGCAACTGTTACCTACAGTCTTCCTGAGGGTTGTCGAAGTCCCCAGAGGAGTGATGTTGTTTCACCATTCCTTTAGCTGATGCATGCTTTTGATATCCTGACCTATAGCCCTGGCTACACCAAGCCCTTGGACAGCTTCTTTGCCCTGTTCCCGCAGTGCCTTCACTTTAAGGTGCTGCCCTATGGTGAAACCCCTAAGAGGGAAAAGAGGGAAAACAAAGAAAAATGTGAATTAAATTATTGTTGGGCTTCTTTGTGCATTTTAGTACCAGTGAAACCCCCTTTAACTTGTGCCAGTCTCCAGTCACCAGCCGTATATCCAGTCGTCATCTCATCCCCAGTACAGCTTCTCTTGTTGATGCTGGCCACAGCTAGATTACTTGGCATGTTTATTGACTTCCCCGAGTTGGGTTTTCTTGGGTTTGGTTTTGTTTTTTAATGTATACGATGTTTAAATACACTTCACATTTTATAGACTCCTATCTGGCTATTAGTATTTTTCAGGAACCATAGTTCTTGGTGGCTATATCTATTTTTGTGACTTCTTTTGTAAACCAAGTGCCGTTTCAACGTTACAATCATTTTTAGAGTTCTTGTAACCAATGTGAATATCCTGGGTTTTCCAATCTGTTCTGAGCCTGTAGTGTTTGCTTTGTGATCATCCGTGTAATGTATATATTCTGTATAGTTACATTGTATTGAAATACTAGCTTGTTTGATATAAGAAAAGTATGTATTGGGTACCTTTTTGCTAGCCTGGTTGTTTAATCTTTAAAAAAAAAAAGGTCTAAAATACAAAAAAAAAAAGAGCCAAACTGGTCCCGTTATAGATCAAAATTAAGGGGGGAGAAAAACTAGTTTTGAGTGTCTTTGGATAGAAACATGAAGCTAAGATTTTTCATTAAAATATTAATGTTTTATGGAGTATATCTTTGCTTGGTGTCGTTATTTGACCCTAGAGGTGGGCTCGAAGCGCATAAGACCAGCGTTGACCTCGTGTGAGAAGGCGCAGCTCGGGTGCTAGAGCTGCGTTCTCTTACAGCTTTTGCTTGTAGTTAGTCTCAAAAGGGAGGAGTAAGAGGAGGAGTCGCTGGTGCTGAAGCTGTCGTTGGGGAGGAAGGTGGCTTAAACCGAGAGAAGCGTTAAATGATTGGAGAAGTGACGTGAATAAGGAGTATTAAGAATGAAGTCCACATTCCTGTTTCGTTTTGCTTGGTATTTCCTTTTGTTAATGTTCTCTTTCAGGCAACAGCCATCTTTTAGTGATGGAAAGGCAGCCAAGAATGAGCCAAATCACATTAGTCCAAGCAGAAGATGGTTAATAAGGACAGTAGAGAGTCATGGCAATCGCAGCCATGAGCTTCAGATTAGGCGCAAGATCATGGACTTAAAACACACCTCTGGTGTTTCTGGTGACCCTTGCAACTGATTTGCCTTCTCCACACCCACCTGTGTGTCTGAGCTGGAATGCTGTCGGGACCAACACATAGCTAGGGCACAGATAGGAAAATGGGAGGTTGGTAATGAAATGGTGGTAACTCTGCCCAGTGGCCTGTATGGGTGACCAGCAGGCTGGCGTGATGGATATGCTCCAGGAATAGAATCATAGTATCATAGAATGGTTTGGGTTGGAAAGGATGATCCAGTTCCAGCCCCCTGCCATGGGCACCTCACACTAAGACCATGTCACCCAAGGCTCTGTCCAACCAGATCTTGAGCACTGCCAGGGATGGGGCATTCACTGCTTCATTGGGCTGCCTGTTCCAGTGCCTCAGCACCCTCACAGTAAAGAGCTTCTTCCTTCTGTCTAATCTGACGTCTGACACAGGAATGAAAATGAAAAGGGAAACGTGTTCCATGGTGCGCAGTAAGTGGCCACAATTAACCTTGGATTGGGAATGGGGCAGGGAAAGGTGGTAAATTCCAAGTTATTCTCCTCAGGAGCTTGTGCAGGGATGAGTATTTTATCAACAGCATGGCTGAGAGAATGTATTTGGTGAAGGCTTTGGAGAGAATGAACGTTGAGATGGAAAAGCTTTAAGCCTTTTGGTCTGTAAAAGCAAGGATTTTGGTGCTTTGAAGACAGGCAGAGCCTGTTAGGAGCACGCAGTGATGCTTAGCAGAGCATTCCAAATGTGAAGCTGTGTGACTGTATATGAACATACACTATCATCACCGCTGAGACTCATACCTTTGATGGAGCTTGAGCTTCAGGCTTCTGACTCGAGGGGGTTTTTCTAAAGCACAACCATATGGTTTAAGTTTAGTATGAAACATCTTTTAGACATCCTTAACAAAGCAAGTGAAGGTTTTTCTGTGGCTTCCTTATAGCATTTAAGCATTTCATTCCTGACAGTAATGAAGTCCTGTTTCTTTTGCACAGAGGCTGAGATGAGATTGGACTCGTAGCTACCGCAACTGTAGTAGAGCAGGGAACAGAGTGCTCCCAGGGCTTCCTGGTGAAAATGAAGCTGCTAAGAGAAACCCGGCTTGGATTATGTCCAAAGGGCTTTTCACAAGCTGCTTGTGCATGCTGCATCTCCAGGGTACTGAGCCTAACTCTGTCATCGTCGTAGAGCGGAGATTGCTGTGAGACCCTGAGCGAGCAGAGCAGGGTAAGTGTGTACGTGTTAGAGCCTTGGTTACAGCTCAGAGACGTGTGGCTTTCACTCCCCCTCATCTGAGGGATCTGGTAACACTATATTTTCAGAGGAGACATGCACTCTTGGTGCAGGTTTGCACTTACTGCTCGTAGCCCTGATGTTCTTAGTCACCTTAGTCCATTAGAAAGAGGCCACAGGCACCCAGAGTGAAATCCGTGTGTTTGAAAACCACTCCAAAGGCTTCAGTTAACTGCCTTTGATCCTGAGTTGCCTTTGGCTCAGTCACAAGGTCTCCTGGTAGAGATGAGGGCAACTCATGGGGCATCTATTTGTGTGTCTCTCTTGAAGCTTTACCTCTGACTGTAGAAGTTTGAACTCTTCCATCCGAAGTTTGAAGGTAATGATACAAGAGAGGTGTTTAGCTCAACTGTACGTTCATTTGAGCGGCTGCACCACTATAACTGGCTCTTAGACACACACCCCCCCGATACAACTGCTGAGGTTTATGTGGGATTATCTTTGAGGAGACATCCACTGCTTCTGGCTAAACTGCATTCCCAGTTTCTGTATGCCTGCACAAACCTAAATGCTCAGGCCTTGCCTTTGTAATACATCATTTGGAAGGTAAGTGATAATTCTCACACAGTACTGCTTGCTCGCCTGGACACGCACGTGCCCGCACGCACGCCATCTGTGTGCTCATTCCAAAGGAATTTTGGACAGCAACCATCCAAAACCATCAATAGACCAACTCTTTCCTTGCTGCTTCCCTACTGGGGATGTCCTTTGGTGTCCGGTTTGACCGTCTTTTGTATGGTCAATGCCCCTTTTAGGGACTAGAAGGCGTTGGAAATGGATCACCTGAATCCTTTGGAGGCAGGGAAGATATCTCCCAGGTGAGTAGGCCTTTGAGTCAGAGGGGAAGAACCAGAAGTGAGAGGAGCAAGGAAACTGTGATGTGCTTGTGGGCTGGTGGAGGAGGAGACTCTCACTTCCAGGGTCACTTTTGTGTGTGTATAAGTGAAGACATCGAGTCAGGCACAAGGAGAAGTGGTCCCTCAGGGTTTGGTGCTACATCGCTGAAGGCTAACAGTCCACTCGCTTCAGAAGAGCCAGATAAATTATAATCCCAGTGCATTAAAGCATTTAAATAGACTGCCTTTCCAAAAATGGGTTTAAATGGCTCCTTAAGAGCTTAGCCACTTGATGAAGTTTACTTCTGTGCCTCAGCACAGGGGACGTTATAGCCTGTGTGTCAGTGGGGCGCACAGAACGGGTTGCGGAGACTTCACGTGCGTAAACAGAGCCTCGCGCTGTGTAAAACAACACTGGAGAGCAAAGACACCCAAGCGCAGGACTAATGGGCAGCAGAGCTCCCAAAACCAAAACATCTCTTCAGGGCAGGGCTTCGTCTTCCCAAATCTAAACGAGAAGAATAACAAACCCCTTTTGTATAACCTCAGTGTTGCAGGGATCGGTTTCAGGGCTGACGTGACAGCAGTTACAAACAGCAGTTATGCAACTGCCCCCTTGATGGAGTTGAGATTAATACAGGGAAAGAAAGGGCCGGGCAACAAGGAACGGCTTTGGGTTGACTTGTTTTGTTTTCAGGAGCTAAAAGACGCTCAGGTCAGGCTCTTTTTTCCTCACGAGTGAGCACAAGCCCAGGGTGAAAAGTCATCCCGAAGAACAAAGTGGATGTTGGAGGCAGGGTTTCGCTTCTCTTCTAAGGCTCACGGGTCCTTTTCCTTCTTTGTCATCTCCCAGTGAGGTAATGCAGGGTTTTCATTTTGCTCGAGTTCCATTTCCTTGAAAACTCCTTTTTCAAGCCCAGTTTAACGCAGTGAATCACTGGGTATTGTGATTCCAGTGTCACTGATTCCGCCCTCGGAGCAGAAGGCCCACGTCCACGTGTGTGCAGACACGTTATTTCCTCCACTCACCATCTGGAAGGCATTTGGATGTTTGTGAGGGGGACTGCAGGCAGAGTGGCTGCCGCGCATTGCACAGGCAGCATCTGCTATCTCAGAGATACCAGAGATTCCCCTTCCTCAGAGGGAATACTGCTTGGATTCAGGTAAGGAACCATCCCTGCCACGGGTAGGGACACCTTCCACTAGAGCAGGTTGCTAGCCCCATCCAGCCTGGCCTTGAACACTGCCAGGGATGGGGCAATGCCAGGGTTGACCTCTTAACAAAGAAATCCTAGGCCTTTCCTGTTTCTCCTGTGTTTCTCCCAGTGACTCAGGGAATAACACATCCAGGAAGAGATGGGAGATACGAATTAAACCCATTGTTTGCTCCTCCTCACCTCTTCTCCCCTGGGTAATAGGAGGCAGAGGAGCCTCAAGCTAATTTGCTTCCAGTGGGAGAGGAGGAAGCGCATTTTGGAGGCTCCTACACTGACGTGTGCTGCTGGGAGTCATGCAGAGAATTCACCCTCTTGTATGCAACACGTTCAGAGGGCAAAGGGCCAACTAAAAGCTTCAGAGTGCAGCACGCTTGTTCTTCATATGTGCGTGCTCTGCTGCAAGGAGCTTTTGTATGGGTTCCCTAACGGGTTTGCCACAAGTAGCCTTGTTGGGGATGACAAGCTGATCTGGAAGCTCCCTATCTTAGCTGTTGAGTTCCCAAAGGCCACTGGTTTGTGCTCATCTTCCCCAAGCCAGTAACTCAGTGTGGCAGATTCCCCTTGATGTGCCTTAGGTGACCTGAGTGGAGTAGCTCCCTCGGCATCCCTGCTTGCATTCCCTGCTTGCTTCCTTCCTCCTGTTGCTGTGGATTCTAAAAGAGCAAGGAAAAAGGGGAAGCTCACATGGTCTTTGCTGTCCCTTGAGCCTGAAATAAAGCCCTGGGAGGTTAAATGGGATGTTTCGCTTAGCCTTCCCCTCTGGAGACATGAAAAGAATTAAAGGAGCTTGATCTATGGCGTGGCTCAGCAGCTGTGATGGGTGCTTTGTTAAAGTCCGTAGCAATCAAGCTAACACAAACCAGAGCCTTCCCTGTAGCTTTCTGTAACCCTTTAAAAAGTGATGGATGCTTTGCAGAAGGAGTGGGGAGCGAGCAGTAGGTGAGGTCAAACTGCACAACATGATAAGCAGGACAATTAATAGCATTTAATGTGAACTAGCAAGCTCTTGGCTCCTTGAAAATGATATGGTTTATAATGCAGGACAGATTACCTTTGAAGTATGGCTCTCATCAAAAGAGCCCTTGCAATAAAGCTGCTCCAAGGAGGGGGTCCTTTTCTCTGTATGTCTGGAGCATTTTCTCCTCCTGGTTTCGTCCCTCTTTGTGCTATGAGTGATGCAGCTTTGGGAGCAAACCGGCAGTTGAACTCTGGTGGCAGTGGTGCCTTTTCCCCTGCCTAAATTCACTGGATCAGCTGCAGAGCTGTAACGGGGCACGATCTGGTTTTGTCTTCAGAGGTAGCGATGATGCGGGAAAGCCTGGTCCAGAGGGGGTTTGCAGGACCCATGGTGTGAAACAGCCTCTCTTTTGTTTGGTGTCAGGAGACTCCGAGCTGGATGTTAGAGGAGACAATCTAACAGCACAGAATGGACTTGCTTGGCTTATCAGGGCACGTTTTCCTCTCCTTCAGCACTTTGGCTGTGTTCATTAACATGAGACATTCCATTTCTAGGTATCTTCTTGTACACCAGGCAGCTACTTCTGTCTCCTTTCCTAAAGCTGGAGAAGGAGGGATCAAACCTCAGCAGGAAGAATCCTTCTGAAACTGCCTCCTGAAGATGCCTCCCTGTTTTTCCTGCTGTTAAGGACTTGGAAGACAAGGTAATGTCAGATCGTTCCCAGTTTTCATAGAGAGGATGCAGTTCCCTGCAGGTCTCTGGCTTAGCCTGTTGGCAGATCAGGAAGCCAGCCCTCCCTTACTTGCCTTCAAGTCATGTTTGCTAGTTTGGCTCCGGGGCAGGGGAGGTTTGTCAGGGCTAGCAAACAAACCTTTCATTCCCCTTGTGAAAGCTGAAAGGATCAGTGCTGGCTGATGGGAGCCCATCATAAAAGTGCATTGGGAAAGGTGGGTATTTGCAGCCTTCACTCAACGAAGCCATGTGTAGTTCCCTCGCCATAACCATGGAGCTAACTACTTGCCCTCCCTATTCTGTTTGTAGGAAACAACTACAGTGGCACTCTAGAGAGGCTGGGCTTGGTAAATTGCATTAGGATATTGGCAGAGTTCAGATAGTCCTGTTCTGGCACGGTGTCCGTAACAAAATCTGCTGAATAACCCCTAGATCCAGCAGTCTCAATGGGGAAAAGGCAGATTTGCAAAGCCAAACCCGTTCTGCTGTTACCTTTCCAGCGCACTGTCCCTAAACAAAGCAGTTCCATCTCCCCATAACCTTGTGGTGAAGGAGCTTCAGGTCTCCGAGCCAAGTCTGAGTTTAGCTGGTGGGTTTTTATCTCCAGAGGTGTTTCATTAGCTCAATAACAAGTGACGTGTTGCACTAGGTGCTGCTGAGTGAGAAAACGCAGCCAGCCTAAATCCCTCTCCAAACAGAACCCAATTAACCTCTTACACCCCTTCCTTTAATCCCCATGCTCATGACTTGCTCGCAGCCACACCTTTTAAAGAAGACCAAAGCAAGCTACCGGAGATAACCACATTCCTAACAGCTGAGGTGTTCATACTGGGTCTTGAGGTTCAATTGGGCTTGGGGGGATGCTGGTACTGTTCCAAAAGTCAGAGCTGTGGTTTCTGTGCTGGTGTCCAGTGGCAGTTCCCTGTTGCACGTCATTTGGGTGAGTGTCTCACTGTCCCCATCTCTAAAGGACAAGCAGGGATCCTCAGTAACACGTCGAATGCATTGGATGCAGGCTTGTGTGTGACCGCAGAGACATCACTTGTTGCAGATGTGTTTGCCAAGGATTCGGGTTGCTTCCGTGAGCTTCAGATCCTGGGTAAGCGTTGTTTGGAAGGTGGTTAAGGTGCCTGGGTGTTACACTGGCTTCCTGCTGGAGGCTGAGGTTTGCCCTAGATCCATTAATGTCTTGGCAGCGGTGCTTCCTCGCTGGTGTTGTCAAGACAGTTAGGTGCTGAAGTCATCAGGAAGGCATATAACCCTAAATGGATGGCTTGGATCAGTGACCTACTTTAACATACAAGTCTTGCACAAGCCTGACCTTCCTCTCCCCATGATCCACCCCAAGACCTCAGCAGCAGAAGCCATTTCAAAGCATCCTCTTTGCTGGTCGTGTAAGTCCTCCTAGCAAGGCAGCGAGTCCATCAGCTGGGGCCAGGAGCTGGGATTTGGAAACCCTGAGTGCTTGCTTTGGCTCCAGCCTTACTTTACAGATCCACACAAACATCTCATTTTCTTGGGTTTTTTCCATTGAATCCACAGCCCATGTCCTGAAGAACTTGTACTCCCTGCGAATTAGCGGTAGGAATTCCATCCGCTGGAATTCCATCTGCTTGCACGCTCAAGTAAGTTCTCAATCTGGGGTGAGATTTAGGCTGCAGCAGTTGTTGGGGTGTGTTATGTTAGCAGTTATTTGTCTAAATAGTTCTGGTTTCATCTCAGAAGCATTTTCCTCCCAGTGTGGCCAGGACAAACAAGCAGTGAAACTCATGGAGTGGCATAACCAGGCTGTTGAGGACAAACCAGCCCTGGGGACTGATCAGAACAGGTTACAGCAGAGGTGGACACCCCATAAGCTGAGGAATACAGTAGAAGACATCCAGAAAAAATCAGTCTTTTCCAATCAGGCTGCTCCGCTGGCTGTGGATCAGTACAATCCAGCTGTGCTCCAACCAAAGCTGGGTTTGGAAGCACTGCTACAAGCAGCACCATAAGAATTCCCGTCTTTATTGGGTTTCACTTTTTACCCCGGTAGGTTTGAATGTCCTGATAGCATGTTTCCTAAAAACCACTGCATGGCCTGACATGGAGCGGGATTCCTGTCCAAAATAAGTCAGTGTGGGATAGACTTGACAGCCAGACAACTGTCTTGGGAAGGCTGAGGGGTTCTGGATGGAGCTGGGGTGAATGCCAACACGGTGTTGTGGTGGAGCAACCCTTGGACTGCCCAGACTGGTGCGTGCCTGTGTTGATGTACTGTGCGCATTTGTGCAGCTCGCTGAGTGATAAAGCAGGATGGATGCCCTGTAATGTGGAGAGGCAAAGTCAATACAGACAGAGCCAGTCTGGTCAGGTTTGCCTCAGTTATTTTTTCTCTTCCTATAATGTCTCTCTAAATCCCTTTTTGGCTTTGAATTCTCCTTTCCTCCCCTAAACTGAACATCCATCCTTCCTGTCTTTTGCTGTCTGAAGCCTGTTCTCACCAGTGGTCCCAGCAGCCTGCAGACAAAGCGCATGTCTTCCCTTTTCCCTGTGGAAACAGCCTTCTCCCCTCAGGGCTGCTGGCTGCTAACTGAGCTTAGGCAGCCTCTCTGCTCCGCATCATCCTATGCATGATATAGCAATGATCCCAACTCCTGAGCTCAGCCTGCCTCGAGGCGCTTCCCCCTTCTCCTGAACCAGGCTGAGACCTTCACCGGCATCTGTCCAGTTCGGAGCATGGGGGAACCACGTCCTTGGGGATGTTTGCAATCCACCCAACATCTCTGTGGCTTTAGCCTATTTCGTGTTCTCTTGGAGATGGGTTCTTTCTGCCTATCCCCTTAAGAGGGGTTAGGATTAGGGTTAGCCCAGAGTTTTCCATGCACCCAAACTCCGCCGCGCACGAGTGCATTTGTTCTGTGACAATACAGCCGAGCAGCAAACCCCCAAGTAAATCAGACAGGGTTCCCCCCCCCCCCCTTTTAATAACAGTTTCCTATTCTGTAAGTACATGTAAAGCACATGCCCTATTCCCCCAGCCAAGGAGCATGACAGCTTGTCAGCAGGAACTACCATAGGTCTAGAGTGAGTGATTTACACAAGCAAAGCGCACGTGCCAAGGCCTGGCAGCAGCCTGCTCCTCTTTTATTTGTTATAAGGACTTGGCAGCCCTCTCCCTTCTCCTTCATCCAAACTTTTGCCTTTTATAGGCTTTGAATAATGCCTTTCTTTTTAATGTATGTAGCGGTTTCCCCTCCCTTCTCTTTTGGCCGTTTACTCTCCTTGTCTGAATTGGCCGTGGGGCAGGCGAGCTCACAACTAGCCAGTCTTGACTGAGTACACGCAATCACAAACCCAGCGTGTTTCTGTGTTTCGTGTGCTTCCGTGCATAGGAACGGGGTATATCAGGGCTTCACGATGCCTTCTTACCTGTGCTCTGCTATTCCCGTGCTCGAGCGTTGTACGTGCTTGTGCTAAAACCTTCCTTTGTGGAATATGCTCACACACGGTTGTTCTCATGTTCTCAGTGTGGAGCACTCATGGTGAGGCACCGGCACCGGTTGCCCTGCTCCTGGTAGCGTTCAAGTTGGACGAGGCTTGGAGCAACCTGCTCAAGTGGAAGGTGCGCAGCGGGCTGGAACTGGATGGGCTTTAAGGTCCCTTCAACCCAAACTGTTCTAGAATGTAAGGAATTACACAGATTCTTACGCGCACACCTACACAGACGTATATTAAACCATCGTGCAGAATCCTGCGGCCTCCGCCGTGGATTCAGACTAGATTGTGTGTGAGGGTTCACTGCTTTCCTCTCACTGCAGCCTGGGTTCAGGTACGGGCTCCTGCCCAGCCGCGCAGCCACGCGGGTCCTCGGGCACGTTCTCAGGCGCAGTCCCTCGCACATAAGCTTATAGAGTCATGCTTTGTTGTGAGAGTGGCAAGCAGCTGCTGCAGGCTGATCAAACACAGCCGAGGATTGAAAGCGAACTACTGAGCAGCGCTGTCTGTTAGGAGGGTGAAATCCTCTGCAGACATGCTGCTCCCATGGCACTAGGCCAGCGCGAGATCAGCCCCTGGCCGTGATAAGCATCAACAGCGGGTCTGGTGGAGGCTGCTTTGCCCTTTAAGGGCCGCCAGACACACAGGCTGAAAATCACACCGGGTTTGGCCCCGTGGATAAGCTACAGAAGCCTGAGGCTGTGGGTTTTGAGGGGCACCAAGCAGAGAGTGGAGTGCTAGGCAAGAAGAGTAGCCCAGCGCGAGTGCAGGCTCTGCAGCACATCGGCAGGGCAGGTTGAAGCCCTTACTGCCCGTCTCTGAAGACGAATGAGAGCCTATTCCTCCGGGGCTGTCAGTTCAGCACCTTTCACCAGTCCTGCCAAGGCTTGGGAATAATGAAGTGCAAAGGAAAGAATTCCAGCGCAGGTTTCTGCTGGCTGACGACACAGGCAATGTAGGATGCCACAAGAAGCTCAGGCTGGGATTAGTTCTCCGTAACTCCCAACGCTGCCGCTTGGCAGCTCAGTGGCTGCGCTGGAAGTGGCTGAACTAGATTAATACCTTGTGGATGCGACCTATAAACTTCCACAAGTGCGGAGGCTCAGCTTAGCTGAGTACACAGTGGAGCTGCTGCTTCTCCTCCTTTTCCCGGTGCCGGTAGGTGGGACTCATCAGCACAGCTCTCCCCTTTCTCACCTCGCACGTACGATCTCATTGTCCATCTCCAGAGGTGCAACTGCAAAGGGCTGGGCTGTGCCTTCAAAGTGCCCTCCTTCCCCTAAAGCCGTGGCTTAGCAGCCTCAGTGGGTCTGTGCTGCTGCTCAATGAGAGCGAGCAGCTCCTGCTTCCTCGGGGGCCAGGCAGGGAAGGTGGGGTACCTGAGCGGAGCGCTCGGGTGTTGTGGGTAAAGGACAGCTGTATTTTGTTCCTGTCTGCTCTTTGTCTGCAGCAGGAGACAAGAGGCTCCTGCTCCAGTATTGGTTTGGGCTGCGCAAGGAGATCCACACATGCTGTGAGTGCCTCCCTATCTTTGCCGTGTGTTTCGAGATGATCAGGTGAGCGATGCTGTCCCATCTGTTCTTTGCGATGAGACACCAACTGCACGTCTACAGCTCCCTGACTCACAGCTGATGGGCTCCACTCTGCCAAGGAGCCCATATTCCCTTTCTTAGTGGGTAGACAGCCCTGGGTGGCATAAAGTACACATCGAAACACACCATGCAGGGATCTGAGAGGCATCTGTTCCTTCCAGATGTTCAGTCATCTCATTGTTTGTTAGATTTGAGGACAGGAACCCCCATCAGTTATGTGAAGCACTCACTGTTCTCAGATGTCCGGAGGGTGTGTGGGGTGGGGGGAGAATTGGCTTTGGGTGACTCCATAAGGAATAGAGACAGAGGTTTCGTGCCTTTTGGAATACACTTGAAAGACCTTTGAGCTCTGGCTAATCTCCTTGTTCGTGTGTTTTCCAGCAGCAGAACAAGGGAGGAAGAATGGGAAGAGGCAAGAGAGCAGAGCTGAGAATGAGGGCTGGAAACCTTTCCCATGCTCAGGCGAGCTTGGCACAGTCAGTCGTGGCAAATGGAGCTGGATGCAACAGAACCCAGGCTTAAGCTTGGCTCGTATCTTAGACCCAGCAGAGCCTCCTTAGATCTGCAGGAGCTTTGTAAGTAGATGAATGCATTTCAAGCCAGCCTCCCGGAACCAGGCACGAGAGCAGCTGCTCAGCTCAGCTGTGGAGCAGAGGGTAGCCCAGCCCAAATGTGAGGCCTTTTTGTCCACAGCCATTTGATGTCTTTGATTCACACACGCTCGTTTCCTTCTTCATCATACAAGGCTGTTAGAACTACACGTGCATTCATATAGGAAAGCTGAGGCACGGAGCTGCAGAATGGCGCTTGCAAAGTGGCTAAGAAAGGTTCAGCAGAGCTGCGTGTTGTACCTGAAGTTCCACCTTTAATCCCTTCCTCTCCCAGCACGCTGCCTCTTAGCACCACGTGGGCCACTGCAGAGTGCAGTTTGGTCTGTCTGCATCATTATAGCCTAGCTGGTGGGTGGGTAGCTTGAGATACAGGGTTCCCAGCTGAGTTTCCTTTCTGATGGAGACATAAGTGCAGCGCTGCCTAAACCAGACATGGCTTGAGCAATAGAGGTAGCCTGGCTCTTTATTTGGCTTTATGGGTTCAGCCAGGTCCAGACTAGAGCAAGGCTGGAGTAGGACGCGGGCTAGAGCAATGCCGCAAAGAGCCATCCCTTCAGTGTATCCACCTCTATCCACCAAGGGAAAGCACCATGCAGCCCGCGAGCTTTCCCACTCAGTACTTGTTCCCTTCCCCCTGCACCAGCAGAGAGCTGCATTGAAAAGAGCCCTTTTCAACCCAAGATTTGAGATGTTTTGTTCCTGACGGTGAGTCAATGGTTTTTCCAGTCCCTCCCCCACAATAAACAAGTGTAGGCTGAGTGTGGTCCAGAGGAAAATGTGAGTTACACATGTCCTGGCCGCATGCTCCTCCTGTACCAATGATAACCATATGGTGGCTTTCAGACCCCAGCTCTCCAGCAAGGAGGAACCAGGGCAGGCTCCTGCAGCTGCGTGTGTGTGCCCAGCAAACACCTTCACAACCTGATACGGTTGTAGTGCCTCGTTTGTGGTGCAGCTGCGCCTAAGGTTGGCTGAACTACTCCTGGAGCAAAAGAACCCTCGCGTACTCTTGTCACTGAGCCCACAGCTTCTGCTGCGCTTCTCCGCTCCAGCACTTTGCTGGGGAGAGGGAAGTGACACTGCCTATGTCCCTCCTTTCCCTGTGAGCACAGAAACTGTGCGCTCTGGAATAGGAGAGGAAACCAGAGGGGATGGGGAAGGGCAGAGACAGGTCTTGGGCTGGTTTCAAGGTTTAGAGGCAAGCCAAGAATAGGTGCGTTATAATTTGGGCCGCTCACTCGTTCAGGGTACAAATCCTACCCACCGCCCCTCACTAAAGCTGCTTGTCAAGTTTGAGGACTATCACGGAAGCAACCGTGTCCCAAAACCAGGGCAGCGACCACAGCGTGGCCCCCAGAGCAAGTGGTACCGCTATGCCCTTGCATGCCAGAGCTTGCATAGCACACGCGCCGAGCTCTCGGCTCCCCATGAGTTGCCATCGTCATCGCCGTGTTCTGCAGAGGAATAGGAAAGGCAGATATCCCGGGAGACATTATTCCCATCATGACCTCAATAGCTTGGAAGATTGGGTCGCAGAAGAAGTTTCCCTTCGAGTTTCCCTTTCTCCAAGCTTGCCCTGGCCTTTGCCCATGCCGTGTGTGAGATTTCCCCATGCGTGCCTTCCCGTTCCTCTCTGGAAACAGCGAATCCCCACAGGCACTCCCGATCTCACTCGCTGTGTTTCTGCTGCCTTCGTTCGAGTGACTTCGGGGAGCAAACAGGAGGAGGCTCATGGATTGTTTTTAGTGTAAAAGCTCAGCTAGGTAGCCTTTATTGAAGCTAAGCTGCATGCACAGCAAACATAAGCTTCAGGCAGGCAGCAGCTCACAGGAACTTGGCACAGGCCTGCCTGCAGTTCAGAATCCTTGTCCTTTTGCTAGATGAAAGCCCTGCAGAAGGATTTGTTTTGCAGACAGGAGGCAAGCCAAGTTGGTGATTTCATCCCAAGGCAGGCTGTGTCAAGCTGGTCCTATTCAAACACGCAGGAAATCAACCTTGGAGCTCGTTCAGAAATGAGGATGGAGAGTGGGGGTAGAGAGGGGGCCCCTGAGGAGGGCGAGAGCTCAGGTTGTGAAGCAGAGCTTGAACGAGCACAGAAGATACCTGCACTCAGTGCAGTGCTGCAGGGACCCTTCCGTCACCCTTTGAGGGATTCATTGGCAAGGTGTCAAGTAGCACTTCTTCATTCCCAGCTTTTCCAAGCAGCCATCCCGTCCCTGTCCTCACGGAGCCCTGCGAGGGCCATGCGCAGCGTTGCTCAGGTGCCTGCCGCAGTTGTGCCCTCATTCCAGGGCACGTTTTTCTGCTTAAAGCCATCACTGTCTGATTCCAAGAGCTCTTTGTGAGTGTGCAGGGGGATTACTGAGGAGAGAAAGACAAGGAGCTTGCTCTGACCACGGGAATGGGGAGAAGGGAGAGGGAAGTGGAAAAGAGACGCTGGAGCGGCCGTTCTTCACAAGCTGTTGTGATGATCTTCACTGATCTGCAGATGGGAGGCAGCGGATGGCGGGATGCAGAGCAGGAGCCTTGGGTCTGGGCAGGATCTTTGGGTGGGATCTTAAGGGAAGCCCAGTGGAGGAAAGCCTGCGTGGATTTTACGCGCTGCGTTTCTGCAGCTGCAAACCTGCCTGCTGACGGGTGAAGATACCGCTCTGAGAGCCTCCGTCGCTGCGCAGCCTTTCGCATCCAGCTACTCACAGGGGAAACGAGTGAGAGAAACCTGCCCTGATGCACGTGTGAGTGTGCATCATCCTTCATCCCTCAGTGACATCTGCAGGGGCTTTGAGCAGCGCAGGCACAGTTTGCTGTCACCGCTGGAAGAAGCTCAGACCTGCCCCTTTGCGCTGCTCTGTGGCTGCAGCACAGCTCCAAGGGCTCCGCTCCTTCCTTTCTAGCAATCGCTTTCAGGGATCCAGATTTTAGTGGTTTGGATTTTATGAAACGAAGCACTTTCTGATGTGAATAAGAACCAGCCAAACGCTCGCAGCTTGGCCTGGAGGATGGGAAAACTGCAGCCGCCCAAAGCCAAGGCAGTTTCTTAGCGCTGATGCTCATTTGGTACTCCTTAACGTTAGCGGCTGGTGCTGGAATCTGCCCACGCAGGCTGGAGGCTGAGGCAATAGAATGTGAACACATGTGCTCCAAGAGATACTGTCAGACTTGGGGAGCATCTTGTGGTAATCAGGGGAATTCATTCCCTTACTCAGTCCAGCAGCTTTTCCCTGATTGCTTCTTTCTGGTTTGTGGCATCCTTGAAAATGATATTATCTGCGTTATTTCCTCTCCACCACTGGCAGCTCCCAGGCAATGTTAAGAGCCTGTGTTCACACAGCACCTCCTTCCCTGTTGCAAAGCATCTGGGGGAGTGTTTTCATAGAATCACAGGATGGTTTTGGTCAGAAGGGGCCTTAAAACTCATCTGGTGCCACAGGCAGGGACACCTTCCACTGGAGCAGCTTGCTCCAAGCCCCTGTGTCCAACCTGGCCTTGAGCACTGCCGGGGATGGGGCAGCCACAGCTTCTCTGGGCACCCTGTGCCAGCGCCTCAGCACCCTCACAGGGAAGAGCTTCTGCCTAAGAGCTCATCTCAATCTCCCCTCTAATCTACCTCAAATCTAAGTTTGGAAGTAAAGGCATTAAAACTTGTAGTCACGGGCTCAAAACACAGAGTTGCACACCAGAGCTGCCTTTCCCCTTTCCTGTCCCTGCCACATCTGCTCCCTCCTCACTTCCCAACCTACGCGTGTGCATCTCCTTCCCAAATAGCAGGCCAGTTACCTGCCTCACCTGCCTTTGCCTCTCCTGTCCTGGACGCTGCCTTGAGCACTGAGGGCTCTGCACTGAGTGCTGAAGGAAGGGGTTGAGCTGGATCAGGCAGAGCATGTCCTTCAGCCAGAAGCATCTTCTTCCCCTCCTTTCTGCTGCTCTTCCCCAACTCAATACTCAATCCCCCACCAACTTTTGCCTCATCATAAGAACTTCTTTTAAAGAAGAGGACACCTTTAACCCCCTTTCCTTTTATTTTCCTGGGGAAAAAACGGTGCTTTTAATATCACGTAATGAAAAGCTCATTCTGCAGAGCTCATTTGATGTCAGCTTTGAGTTTCTGTGGTTTATTTCCATCCTCTTTTGTGTGTTTAAAGCAGCACATTCCCAAATAAGGTTTTCATGCGCTCACTGCACATCTCTGCACTCCCTCCTTGAACCTTAATGCTTGCTGTAGCACGGAGCAGTGACAGGGTTGTATTAACCTCCCTGCTTCCCCAGGCGCATTTGTTCCCTCAACATCAACACAGGAGCTGTAGGGGCTGACACGTGAAACAGTCCTGGCTCTCTTTCCAGTGCAGTTTCTCTTTGGGCTAACATGGATTGCACAGGCCAGAAAAGCAGATCCTCAAGGATGCCAGGGAATCATCAGGGGTTGGGGTGTTTTCTTGTTGCTGCCTTCAAGGAATGCAGAAGCTGCCCTACACCCTGAATTAACGCAGGAAAGGCGCACACCTTGGCCCATAGGCACTCAAAAGTCCCCACAAAGCACATACATAACACTTGTGTCATCATCCACAGGGCAATACAACGTGCACAGAGCCAGGAGCTGACCACGAGCAGCCTGACCCCCAGAAAACCAAGGTGAAGTGGGAATAGCATGGCATCATGCTGACAGATAAGCGGGGTTTGAGTTGGGGTGGGGGCACAAAGCTGGGCGGTGACTGTATCTCTATCCAGTTGTATCCTGGGGTGTGGGGAGCTGAGGAATGCTGCTGGAAGAGGAGGCAAAGGTACCTGTGCTTCAGCTTGGGAAGAAGCCCTCACTTGGAGAAAGCAAAGGTCGTCTGGAGCCTGGGTTGAGGCTGAGATCCAAGGAACTTGCAGAAGCAGCGTTTTCCCCTGCTCCTTAGTCTCTATTTCTAGCTTAACCAGCTTCTAAAGCCCTTCCTGGCCTGGGCAGGGGTCTAGAAGCCTTTTCCTCTTCCTAAAGCAGGTAACAACAAACGGCTGAAGAACTGAAGCCTTTAGAATCGCATCTCTATTTTGTGTCCAGATGAAGGTGCTGAGAGGCCAACACAGTAAGAAGGCGCCCTGAGAGCCAGGAAGACTGAGTTGATGCGAAGACAGCAAAAGGCAGGGACAAGAATTGACTTGTGGGAGGCGTTGGAGGGTGAGGGTGCTGCTTTGCTCAGTGCCTTTTGCCTGCACCACGCTGGTGGTAACGCTGTGATCTGATTAACCTCAATTTTATTCCTCATTTTATGCCCTGTAAGTTGCATGTGTCAGAAGCGTTTCTGCTGTTCTAAATAGATGAAGCTCCTTAAGCTTTACCTCTTTCTTAGCGCCCACGTTGCTCATTTTCATGTTGCTCGTCCTTTTGTTCGGGCCCTTCGAAGCCAAATGCTGACAGATTAGTGGTGCAGTGAGGAAGACTGTGATGCAGAAGTGTGAAATGCAGCAGCTTGCACTGCACGTGCTGAGAGGAGGGATGGGTATTTGGGGGGTCCCTGAACTGAGGGGGAGCCTGTGTTCCATTCCTGGGCATACACGGTGTGACTAACGGTGAAGGACAGGGGAGATGGAGGCACTGGCTGTGGGCTTATGTCTTCAGGAGTCATTTGTGTTGTCTTGATAGTAAGAAATGAGTGGTTGTCATGGTTACTGGCCTCCCCCTCCTGGTCTTGCCAAATGTCTTCTCCAGAGCCTCAGGCTTGGAGCCGGATTCTGTGCTCCTCTCCTGTTGAGATCACACTGATCCAAGCGCCTTCAAACGTGCCTGCGTTGGCACGCTGGTGCGATGCTTGTGTGCTGGGGTGTCCCAAGAGCCTTTGGTGCTCCTATGTGCTTCCTGACCCTTAACGAATGGGAAAGAAAGGAATGAAAGGAAAATGACTATGGGTTGTCCACAGGAGATGTGGGGTCCCTGTTCACTGTATTCAGGGGCTCAGTACAGACAGGACCTCCCGTGGGGAACCTCTGAGGGATTGGCCAAGCTCAACCTTCCTCTCATTCTTGTTTTCTCGCTTCAAGCCGCATGTCTAGCTCTGATGGGACCCAAAGCATGGAGGGAAGTCCTCACAAATTGGCTTGAATGTGCCTTTCCTCCCCTCTTTTCAGTGCCGGTAGTGCTGAAGTGAGAGGTGAGCATGTTAACAAGGAGCCTGTTTGGGTGGGTTTGAGCTGGGTTGGGTTACTATTGCTTTAGAAAGTGATCCGAGCTCTCAAAGAGCTTGTGCAGGAGTCCCATGCAGCAAGGGGATGGCAGGGAGCGCAGCAAGGCACGCTGGAGGAATGCTTGGAGCCGGAGGAAGGTGAAGAGTCTCAAAGGAAACATGAGGTCATTTCCCTTTTAACATAGTACATTGCAGAGATACTTTAACAATGGATATCTAAAGCTGCAGTCCATTAGAGGCCTTGGCAATATGCTGGTTTATAGGCTAACAAAGGAGAGCCTGCCTGTGCTAATGGGTTGAATCCCTGAGCTACATCAGCGTTACCACTAGTACATGGCGAGTGATAACTTGCTCCTCCCTGCCTCTTTTGAGATGAGGTCAACGAGGTTGACCATGTATGGAAGAGATTCTTCTAGGGAAAAAGACGCGGATGCAAGGAATCCACTTTTGCTTTCTTTATTTCCCACTCTTTTTGCTAATAGTCATCATCCAAAATCCGGGAATGAGGGGCAAGGCAACCTCTCGGCACAGGCAGCCAAGTGTTACAACACAGCTTTGGCCTCGGGCTGCTGCTAAGCCCCTTTGTAGCCCATGCAGGAACATCTGGTCCGTCTCATGAAGGTCAGCAATGGAGCTCGGTCCCAACTCCTGCACTAGCCCGTGGGGGCTGAGCAGCTGTGTCTGCTGTACGAGGCACAGCCTGCATTGCTCCAGACTCTCCTAGGGAAAGCGCTTTGCTTCCAAGGGAGGCCCAGGCATCTTCCATTCCCTTCGTGGCTCCTGGATGGCCTCAGAGCATCGTGCCAGGCTTGCAGGATGCTTGGGCTTCCCCAGCCTTTGGAGCAGGGCGATGTGAGGTGTTCTTGGCACGAGGCACGTGGCCTTGTGGTTAGGATGGAGTTCCCTCGCTGCTTTGCTAGCTCTATAGCTGGCGATGGTGGCCAGCAGTTATTGCTCTGCTCTCTTCACCTGGTTAGAAACAAGCCTGGGTTTCTCATCCTCGGGATGTATTCAGCTGCCCCTATCTTTTCGGGAAGATGCTACTTTTTTGGACACTCTTCACCTTTATTCTCCCAAAAGCCCCAGGTTGTGCTTCTCTGATAGTGTCTGGGAGCTTCTTAGAGCGACTACTTGCTGTCCTGCGAGCTAACCTGTTCCCTCTGTCTCCCTGCCCGCTGTCCGCTGTAGGGGTCATCATCAAACAGCCTCCCAGGAGCGCATTAGTCATTAACGAGCATTAATAGGGCAATTATTATCTCCGTAGAATGACGGATCCTGGCACTGCGGTTGGATTTGAGGTGCCGCAGCTGCAGCAGCCTGAGTGAATGGCATGTTTGTTAATGCGCAGTGAGGGTGTTCTGTTTCATTGAGGGCTGTTTATTTAACATGCCATAAGTGTCTTAGTGGATCTCTATTAAAGGCACATGTGGAAACCTCGATTTGAAGCCTCACAGCAGAGAGGGAGACTGGTCAATTCATAAAATCCTATTGAAGCACTGTGAGCTCCAAAAGCTGGCCGGTGCCAAAGCAAACTGTATCCTGGAAGCCCTGTGCCAGATGTCTCATGTGGGGTATACTCAAGGTCCAAAGCAAATAAGGTCTGAAGGGAACAGTTTGGCCATTGACTCTCCAATCCAGCCTATATAAAGGGGTTGCGTTTCCATTCAGGAAGCACAAACTTCTCCTTTATGGATCCCGTTCAAAGCGTGTTTGCTGAACTATCCTGCCCAGCAGCAGCAGTTCTCAGGAACACTTATGCCTGGGAGCAGGAGCTGGAGCTGGTGGGAAGGGTTGGGAAAGGTTCCTGTTAGGCACGCTGGTGGTGTTCCGGGGAAGGCCTGAGATAAACTCAGCTAAAGCTCCATCTTCCTTGTGTTCCCAATGACTTCAGGTAACTTGCTACTGTGGCTCATCATGCTCCGGGATAGTGGAAGAAGAACCTTCAGGAGACTGAGCTGCTGTCCCTGGAGAGCCTGACTTCGCTCTGAACCCGGCTCGTTCCTTTCTGGGTGCCTCTGTGGTATTTTGCAGGCAGATGCATGCTCGTTTCTGCCTGCGTTCAGAGACGTTTGGACGTGAACCAGCTCTGAACCGGCACCCTGCGGCAGTGGTGAACTCACTTAAGAGGTGGGATCCTTTAGCGCTGATTTGGCTCCAAGTTATTGCAGCCACAGGACTTCCAGTGGGCTCAGACTCATGTATAGGCATGACACAGGCCTCTTGAGCCTTTTTGTCGCTATGCCGCTCCAAATCCAAGTGTGTGAACAGTGATGCCAACCTTCAGGGCCAGGACTGGGACATTTGCCCCTCTTTCCTTCCACCTATCCATGAACACTCTGGGTGAGGGAGGGATGGGCAGCCCCGGCAGCCCTCAGTGGTTGCTTTGGGTGAAACGCAGCAATTAGGGAGCAACGCTTCAGGCTCCTGGGAGCTCTCGCCAGCCCTGCGCTGTTTCCTCAGGTGAGGAAACATCATCTCTGTGAAATGTGTTTGCTGGGGTGAAGCCTTTTGCATTTGCATGAGGTCATCGGCTGTGATAGTCACGTCTTGCGTGTCTTCTCATTCCAAGGCAGCTCCGAAGTGTCCTGCTTGGGAGAAGGAAGCAGAGGAGCTGAGAGGGTTGCCTGAGGCTGCTTGACACAGTGTAGGAGCTGTCTCATCCAAGAGATGCTCTTCACACCCCGGATGGACAAAACTGTCTTCTCCCTCTACTGTGGCATCTCCAACTCTCGCTTTCCTTCGGGGTAAGGTACGGTTGAAAGAGCTTTCCACCTTGCTGCCCTCACTATGTACCTGGCCTGGGTGCCAGCAAACAGCAGGGCATCCTGCTCTGAGCCTGGAACAGCTTTGCTTGGGGCGGGAATGTTGCTGAGCACATTCTCGCCGTTGCACGCAGCAGAAACCTTGCCACTCCTGGCTAGCAATTTACCTTTCCTTGGCTTGTAATCCCTTCAGGGCAGGAAGCCAAGCAGGCCCATAGGCATGGGATCAACAGTGCAAGCGGTTTGTTCTATAGGAACAAGCCCATGAGGAGGGAATGAGTTCATCTCCTCCGTGCTCTTGGCTGCGGCAGGGCTGTCCCTCTATTTCCCCACGTGCTACAGCGGGGTGATAAGCTCTGGAAGAAGAGATTCATCTGAACGTTCCCCCTGGGAGCAGGCCTTGGGAGGCAGCTGCAAGTTTCCCTTTCCCCTCATCCCATGACTGCTAGGGAATATCCAGCCCCTTGCATGGTGCGGGCTAATTCCATTGCCCAGAGGATCAGTGTGTGACAGTGGCTGTGGGCCGGTTGTTTCACTCCGTGCGCTTCTGAGCTGCTTCCTCCCGTGTTGGTGCCTCCAGCCCTCGTAGTTTCTCTTGTTGTTGGTATTGCAGCTTGAATACATCTCAGCTGAAGCAAAGGCCACCTCTGCTCCTTCCCTGCCTCCGCCCCAGCCCCAGTGACTGGCTCTAGTGGTATTGTGGAACACGCAGCCCCTCTAAAACACCTCTGTGTCTCCAACCCTGGTTGCAAAGGTATCTTCATTTGGTATCTAAAGCAGCCTGAAGCCTTTCTGGTCCTGTTAAGCCCATTTACAAGGAGTATTAAAGCTGAACAGTAGCAAAGGTATTAAGGAGAGATTTCGCTGTATACAGTTGCCCAAACTGGTGGGGTGAAATCGGTGTGAACCCGCGTGCAGGAAGTTGGATCGAGCTACGTAGAAGGCGCATGCTGAAAGGTGAGATGAGAGCTTGTCATAGTGAAAAGCTCTTGGGTTTCTAGCACAGAGATGTGGGTAGGAAGGTGGATGAGAAGACGGGGAGTGGGATGTGCTGTTGGTTTGGAGAGGGAAGAATGTCATTTCTGATGGGGAAGGGTTTAGGGTTTGACTTGATTTCCTCCCAGCTCACACAAGTCCTCTGCTCTCCCGGGGCTATTGTATGTGACTGTTCAAACAGCCAGAAGCCTGTTTATTTACCAAGGCTGTAAATGATCTTGAAATCAGACTTCATCACTGGGCCAACACCTTGTTCTAACAGGCAGGCTGGCTCTCTGCTCCAACGGCCACAGGAACAGACCTCCAAGCTGATGTGCCAAGACGCTGTCAAGGGCAAGTGCCCTTGCATGGGCAATTGCTGCCTGATGCAGGCAGGTTCAGAGGGTTGAGTTTTGTCTTGGTGGGTTTATCCACTAGCGTGTCGGAGAACGCAGCAGCCAGTGCCCATCTCTGATGGATGAGCGTTGTGCTGGGGTTGCGCTTGCTGGGATTTGCCAGGAGAGTGATCTGTCTTGTCTGGTGTCTTCCAGGCATTAGCAGTATTAGACATGAGTCCTTTCTCCAAAAGAAAGCACAGGAGGCTGGTATTAATCAGGGAATGGGCTTTTCCTGGCTGCTCTTCCTCAGCCAGCCAGCAATAGGGGAGTCTGTTTCTGAAGTCCATGGCTCTCAACAACCCCCCCCATCAGTATCCTGGTCGGTGTTACTGGGTTCTTGCCTTGACCGTTCATTCTGAGGCCTCAGACGTAGTAAGTCGCTGGAAGACCTTGTCTGACAACAGGTCAACATCACACTTTGAGTATGCGAGGAGTAAACTCCTCGTCATGTAAGTTGGAGCTTGGAGATGGAGCCAGGCGGGGTTAAAAGCTTATGGTCCTGTGCTGTCTGTTGCACAGCCTGTGGGGTTTGCCTGCATGTTTCTTCTCTTGTTAGAAGCTGTTTCTCGCCTGGAGCTCCCAGGGCGCAGATGCTGTTGTATGAGCCACGTTGATGAGGTCGGCTCACTCCGATTTGGTGGTGGCAGCAGCTGGGCCTCTGACTTACCTGTGGTGTGCTGTGTAAGCATCACCTTGGCAAACTGCTGGAGCCACAGAAACTGGCGATGGGGAAGATCTGAGCTCATCCAACCTCTCCATTCCCCACTGTGGGGGAAGGCTTGTTCCCTCCACGAGATTTTCCTGTACTGGGTCCAGTTTGAGGTGAGCCAAGCAGCAGGGTTCTCATCCTTTCCCCTTGGGAGCCTGGCAGGCTCCTCACCATGAGAGATGTTTTCCTAACCCTCCACCTGCTCTGCTCCCTTCCCCAGCCCCGGCCTCACGCTGGAAGAGCAGGCAGTGCAAAGCTGCCGTGGGTTAATGCCCAGCAGAGGACTCGAGCTATGGTTAACACTTTCTGGGTCACTTCTATGTGTCCCCTGAATAAAAAGGCTTTAGAAAGGAGAACATTATGGTGACGCTGGCCTTGAGGACTGTCAGGCAGTGATAGCATAGGTAGGAAGAGCGCAGAGAGCTTTGGTCCTTCCCAGGAGCTACAGGTTTGTGAAAGGCTTGACCTGGAACTGGGGGAAACTGGGAAGATCACCCTCCAAGTGTGGCATTCCATGGCAAACTGAACACGTGGCACTCGCTGGTTGTGTTTGAGGCTTTGCTTGTGCTTAGCACTTGGGCAAGAAGTGATTTTCCTTAAGCTCAGGATTTTCCCATTGGATTTCTTATCCTGTCTGTGCAGCCAATAGCTTGTCTGTGGTGCTGGAGTCCTAAGTGGATGGGTCATGATTGGATAAAGCCATTTTCCATGCAAGGTGACTGGGATCAGGCCTGGGATACACTCTCAAATGGGAGCCTACGCAAGAAGGGGGACTAAACTAGAAGCAAATCCAGTGGTCGCCGCTAGGATAACTCCAGGAATACTTAGGGCAGGGTGGAAAACTGGGAGTGAATGAGAGGCCTGTGGTAGCGTGATGTGTCACGGGATGGAAAGCTGGGTGGAGGGTGCTGAGGAGCCCTTGGGAAGCGGTGTCCTGGTTGCTTCGGAATGAGCAGCCGGGTTTCCAGCCCCGGGTTGGTGCTATGGGGAAGCGATGGTGGGCACCGGCTCTGCTCCGCTCACTGCTGGGAGCAAAGCTGAGGAGCATGACTAATGGTGATGTCAGGAACCGCTCTGTGCACGGCCTGATTCACCCCGCTCCGTGCGCAGCCCCGGTGTTCCCTCCAGGAATGTCTGGTAACAGCGTGCGCCGCTGAGATCACCCTTCTGGCAAGCGCCCGTGTGGTGTGAGACCCAGTCATCTGGCAGCTCGCTGCGTCTCCAAGGCAACGCTCCATGCTGTTCTCCTTGGGAAGCTCTCATCCTCCCTAACCGTAAGTGCAGCAGATGGGGACGATCCCACCTGCGCCAAGGAACTCGAAAGCAGGATGCTGCTATCCTGAGGAGCAGCTTTGCCTTGGGGATAGCATTTCCCACTGGAGCAGGCTGCTCCCAAATAGCTTTCTCCTGCTCTCCAAGCCTGTGTCTGTAGCCAGCTGTGCTTGCGTGAAGAGCATGGGCTACCACAAGGAACACGGGAGATCACTGCTGTGGCAAAGCCTTGTGTACCACAGAGAGAATCCATCCCGGGTGAGGGTCCCAAGGTGGAGCTGCCAATCCTGCAGTTGTAAGCGCTAAACCGCTGGTGCTCCTGGTAAGCTGCAGCTCTGATGTGTTCTACGTGTCCCATGGTGTGGGATGTCCCTTCCGTAGTGGCTTCCCTTGAGCAGAAGATGCTGATGTGCTGCTCTGGAGGAACAGCCCCCCCTTTTGTCATGGATGCTTAACCTGGAGTCATTACCCACCTCCAGGGCCCCTTGAAGAAGCCCTACGCACTGCTCTGAGGCTATAACCCAGGTAGGGTTGATCCTTTGTCTTCTGACTAGGCCAGGTAGCCACTGAATGCTCGATAGGCAGGAGCTGCATGATGCTGACCCCCGCTAAAGCTCAGGCTGGATCTGCAAGGCTTGTGGCTTGTGCTGCATCTCCTGAAGCTTGCCGAGAGCCTGCTCTGAAGTTCCCTTTTCAGGGCCATCTATTGGTAAGGGATGAACTGGGGTCTGCTGTGCTGTTGTGCTGAAGGGGGAAACACTCCGTATATGTGTGAAAGAGCCCCCTGCTAGATCATGTATGGACCTGAGAACAGAGGACTACCCAGCTTCACCTGATCTAACGTGGGCACTGATCATGCAGCCTTGATCTCGGGGTCATCCCTGTGCAATGAGCAACTCCCATCTCCTCGGGGAAAGCCAAAGCCACTGCCTATGAGTAGCTGGAGTTAAATGATGGCAAGAGCTGGCAGAGCCCATGCATCTCGTGTTCCCTCTGGGTGACACCGTGCTCCTGAGCTACAGAACCTCCTGGAGCCAGGCAGCTGCCTTCATGTGCTCAGTCAGGCGCCTTCCAGGAGCCACCTCCCTAAGCAGCATCACTGGACGTCACCAAGGGGCAGAGGGGGCACAAGGTCTTTGGCTATTGGGGTGATGCTACGATGTTCATGGGATGGGAGATGGGAGCACCCAGCGCTCCAGGGCCTGGGGAGGGGGGAACCTGCCCTTTCGGAGCCCCAGCAGAGCGGGGCACGTGGTGAGGCTTCAGTAGCGATGAGGGTTGGAGTAACTGTGAGGTGGAAAGCGCGCCCGGTGGGTTGGGAGCGTCGCTGTTGAGGGATGTGATGGAGACCACGCGTTTAGGCTGCCGTGCTGGGTTGCACCTCGTCTTCTCTTTCCCCTTCTCATCTCCCAGCAGCAAGCAAGGGACAACAGCAGCAGGCAGACAGTGCCATGCGGAGCGATTCTCCCTCCCGGCGCCGATGGCATCGCAGAGCGCTAACACGAGTGGTGGCTTGAAGGCCGGAGATAACTGGCTGCTTGCTTGTTCGCAAGGCCTAAAGTGCCTTGGAGGAAGGTGAGACCCCGGTTGGGGTGGCGCGGTCCATGGAGGGTGCAGGTGGGATGCTTCCCTGTAATTCCTCCCAGGGATCTGGTATGGTCTCCTGGTGGCTGTCCCCCTGCACATCATCTGTTTCCATCTGGGACGTGCAGCTCGGGATGCTGACCTGGACTCATTTCCCAGGGGATGCAGCCTTTCCTTCCCCCTCCTGCCCCTGGTAGCTCCCAGCAGCGTGCAGTCCTCTCTGCTCCCTGTTCCCTGACCCTATTGTTTGTGCTGGCTCCCTGGGGTGAGAGGTTGCCCCGATGACCGCATTGGGCTCCCCTTCTCTTTGCTTTTCTCACAGCTCCTAAGGCGACAGCACAAACATCAGGGGGTTGCGTGCCGGGGACCAGGCTGCCTCTGCTCCACCTCCGAGCTGCTGCTGGGTGACACAAACCCCTTCTCAACGCGGCTGGTGACCGGTTCCCATCCCCACTGCAGCGCTTCACCCCTACCAGCTCTGGGTACTAACCAGGGCTGACTTTACGTTGCTGCGATCAGAAATGAGCGGCATCACACTGCAGCTCAGCACCTGGGGTCCCTTTCGGCACAGAACGAGTGGAGGACTCTTTCCTCTGACACCTCAGTGCTGTGGCAGAGGGGGAATCGCTTTGGAGGTGCTGCTGGACTGGGAATGGGGGTAATAAATCCGGTGGGCTGCTGGCCACCAGGGAACCGCTGGACCTGAGGGATGCGGCTCTCCAGGCTGATTCGGAGCTCCAACCAACCCCCCCTCCCCTGCTCCCACATCCCTCCGCTCGCTTCCCTCCCCTTTGGCCTTTGGGATGAGGATCTGGGGCTCGCAGCTCTGCTCCTTGGCTGTTCCCTGGACCTGGTCCTCCTTCCCGGGGCTGCTGCAGGAGCCCGTGTGCCTTGGCCAACAGAGACACCTAGTGGGGTGGGAGTCAGGGTGGCTCTATTCCTCATAGCAAGCGAAGATGCAAGAACTCATCCTGATGAAGGGCTCCCTCCTGGAGGAGGAACTGAGGGTCCTGGCGGTGTTTTCTGCTCTGATTTTGCCTCACAACAACGTGTATTGGGCCCTCGGGAGACTGCCTGCTCATCCCCTGCATGCTGAAGGGGATGGGGAGCATCGGAGCACACTGTGCCTGCGCGGTAGCAAAAGGACCTGTCCTGGATGAGTTGGGGCTGCCAAGAGCCCCCTCTGCTCTCAGCTCCCCACAGGCAGGGTGAATCTCTAAGTTAATGCCGCTTGCTCTTGTAACTCGCGCCTCTTTTGTGCCTTGCAGGAATGCTTTGATCCAAGCCTCTTCCTGCTGCCCTTTCCAAAAGCACGAGGAGCTGGGAAGCGGTAACCCCGGCTGCAATGGTCCCAGAGCTGTAAGTGTTGGGTACAGTGGAGAGCCACAAGGGCTGTCCTGTCCCGTTCTCCTGCCTGCCAGGGCCGGGTTTGGTGCCTGCTGGTGAACAGTGATAGATACAGTGAGACCTTTAATTGTATGATCTCCTGTAGCAGGTGAGGTAGGACCTTACATTCCAGGAGGTGGGATATTCCAGTAGCAGCCTTGCACTGAGCAGGGGTTACACATGGATGGACTGCACACAGTTCCTAAAGCTGTGTCCAAGCCCGTTTGGGCTGAGTTCAGGACAGGGATGTGTGACTTTGGCATCCGTTGTGCTGTGGCTGAAGGGGCTCCTCAAGTCAGGCATCTCCCCAGTATCCTGTATGAGCCTGCAAGGTCAGGGAGATGTTTCATGGGTCTGGGCCTGAGGGAGCTCATGGGGATACTGGGATCAAACCGGTCATGCTTCCGTTTGCCTTCTAGCCCTCTGCTGCAACCTGCTGCCCATCCTCTGTGCAAGGGGAGACCCTGCAAGGCCCCCAGCTCGCAGTGTAGACCGAGCTGGATGGATACCATAGCAAAGCTGCTGAGTAACCGCTCTGTCCCTGTTCCTTACGTTGCAGCAGCATTGTGCAAGCGCAGGTTCCACAAGCAGAGGCAAAGACTCTCCTCCTGCAAGGACTCCTGCCTGGAATGTGGCTGTGTCCTCATGAGTGCCCAGGGGAAGGCGGACAGGACTGCAGTGTGGTACTGGAGCAGCAGCGTATTAGAAAACATCCCAGTTTATTGGAACATTCCCATTCACAGAGTTTTACAAAACAAGGTATTTACAGGCACGGAAGGGACGAACTCGGCTCACCTGGAGTGCGCTCTATGGCAAGGCCTGGGCTCCCCAGGGGCGAAAGGACCGAAATCAGCACATTCACAAGTCACACTTCGCTTTACAGAAGTCAGATGGGCCTCAGAGGCTGCTGCACCGCGGGGTTGCAGGGCTGCACGTTCAGTGCAGCACAGAGGCACACGCGGCGATGCCAACGCTGCTGCCCCTCTGCACGCTGCTGCTCTTGGGTGAGTGACCACCGTGTTCCAACCCAACAGCAAAGCTGCGGACGGCCGTTTGGAAAGCAACGCAGGACTCGGTCTCTATCCTGAGAAGCTGATTCTGAACCCGTCCCAGGAACGTTTTCCCCTCAACGCAAAGTGGTTGCCTTTTTCTTTCTTTTTTAGTTTAATCTTAATCCATTTCCCTATCTATTGCTCCTACCCCATTGTCCAGCGGAGCCGCACTCACTCATCCATCACCTCCGATCGGTTCTATTCCAACCACGCGTTTCTAAGCTGGGAGGTGGGAAGATGACTCGGCGCGAGGTAGAGGGAGGGTTCGAGTTCACAGTCGAGGCTGGATGCGCGTGGCCCAGCCCAAGAGGCGCCCGCGCAGGGCGCTGCGTGTCCTTAGAGCCCGGTCTGCTGCTGGATCCAGTCCCGCAGGCTCGTCAGGCGGCTGTACACTCCGGGCTTGTTCCTCTGCGCGCAGCCGTCGCCCCAGCTCACCACCCCAGCCAGGAACATGCGGCTGCTGGGCTCCACGCTGACCAAGGGCCCTCCTGAGTCCCCCTGCGCGCAGAAACAAGGGGCAGGGTAAGCACTGACAGTGTCCTAATGCCACAATACAGCACCACGCCTGAGCCATAGCCAATCCTTCCACTCGTAATCGATTCCAAGGGAGCTGGCCCTGGCCCTTCCCATGAAATATTGTACATAAACCTGAAACACGGATTGCGTGGCAACAGGAGCTATTCATAACGAAGTACTACCATTAATTAGGGTCATAAGAGCAGACTACCCTCCAACTGAGTAAGTCTCAAAAGCACCGCCCCAGTTCATTGCTGCTACCAGAGCCTAAGTCCTGCATTCCATTCTTTATCCAGGTGGAGTTGTTGCCTATCCATGTACTAAGAGCAGACAAAAGAACTAAACAAGCAGCCTACCTTGCTACCTAACCAAGGCTCTTCTAATAGCAATAAACTGGTGCGGTGGTTCTGAGCTCAAGTCCTGCATTCCATTGGGTATCCAGGTGGAGTTGTTGCCTATTCGACGCAATAAGAGCAGACTACAGAACTAAAGAAGCCTCTGGTAATAGCAATGAACTGATGTGGTGGTTTTGAGTCCAAGCCCTGCATTCCATTGTGGATCCAGGCCGATCCGCATGGAGGTGTTGTCTGCTCGCTATGGAAGTGCCGCGCTGAGCAAGCAGCCTGGCTCCTACCTGGCAGGCATCGACGCCGCCGGTCAGGATGCCCACGCACATCATCCGTGGCGTGAGCTGGTCCGTCAGCAGCTGGTTGCACATGGTCTGGTTGATGAGCCGGATCTCTGCCTTCTGCAGGACGGAGGCGCCGCTGCCTGCCGGGAGCAGGAGGATGGAGAACCATGAGGAGAAGCACGTGCCCGTTTTAAGCAGCGTTTCCCTCCCCGCCGGTCTCCCAACAACCCAACCGCCAGGAAGGCCCCGTCGCAACAACGCACTTGCTCCTAACACCGTTTTCCCAGCAGGAACATTGTGTGCTCCTAAGGGAATCTCCTTTAATTCCAGGCTCAAGGTGTGCCAGTACCTTTGCACCGTGTCCAGGTGACCCCCCTTGTCCCCAGAGTTGCACATAGTGTCACAGAATCAACCAGGTTGGAAGAGACCTTGAAGATCATCAAGTCCAACCTTTACCCCACTAAACCATGGCTGCATAAAGACCACCACTGGCCTTTACTAGCATGGTGATGCCAAGGCACCATTTAATCTATATTGCGCTCTATCAATACCATCCCACAGTAATTAACATCCACATAAGACTGACAGAGGAGAATAATGGATCTGGGTTCTGGCTCTTTCTGGTTTAGAGCTTAACATTGTCAGGTTTGGGACTAAAAGCATTTTGGTGCCTGAGAGACTTCTGCACTTTTACTTTGTTCCTGTATCAGTATCTGAGCTCCTTCTGACTTTAAGTGCTACGTAAAGACATTCCAGCACCTCAGTTAACAACCAACAACTCCTTCAGTCATTTTCATTGCCTTGTACTGGACTAATGACTGCCGCAAGCCTAAGAGTCAGTTTATCTCCTGTGCTGCCACGACCAGTTCAACTGACCCACAGGAAAACAAACCCTGAACCAACCAGGATTCAGACACAGAGGGGAAAGTCTCCTTAGAGGCTGTGCCCTCCCCATCGTTAAGAGGGATTTAAGGATACAACTCAGACTTCACACTAAACCTATGCATCGACTCCAGACCCACCTCCTTCCGCCGTTGCTCCCCACCCGGTCACCCACAGGTCCTTGCCCACAGGGAAGCTGTGCGTGGCGTCAGGCAGGCAGATGGGCTGGATGACAGAGGACAAGGTGACGGGGGTCTGCAGCTCCAACACGGCGATGTCGTAGTCATAGGTGTAGTCGTTGAAGTAGGGGTGGGAGATGATGCGCTTGATCTTGCGCATCTGCACGTTGGCGTTGCTGAGGTCGCCTTGGTCCGTCAGGCCCAGGTAGGCTGTCCACAGGCTGGGGTCTGAGTACCTGCGTGGCACAGGGCACGTGGGATGGTTTGGGTTGGAAAGGACCTTAAGATCATCCAGTTCCAACCCCTGCCATGGGCAGGGACACCTTCCATAGAGCAGCTTGCTCCGAGCCCCATCCAGCCTGGCCTTGAGCACTGCCAGGGATGGGGCAGCCACAGCTTCTCTGGGCACCCTGTGCCAGCGCCTCAGCACCCTCACAGAGAAGAGCTTCTGCCTTATCTCCAACCTGAGCTTCCCCTGTTTCAGTTTGAACCCATCACCTCTTGTCCTATCTCTCCAGTCCCTGATGATGAGCCCCTCTCCAGCATCCTTGTAGCCCATTTCAGACACTGGAAGCTGTGTGTAGACCTCAGAGCAGAACAGCCCCAATGTTCTCAGCCTGTCTCCATCTTAACCAGCTTCCTCAAGGAACACCACAGAGGTTGGTCCTTCCCGCATGGAATCAGGTCCCACGTACCTGATGCCCTGCAGCTGCAGGAAGCAATGCGCCGCCGACACCAGCCAGCTCTGGGAGATGAGCGAGGCGCCGCAGATGTGGCCCTGGCCCCGGACGTGGAGGCTCACCTGCCACGGCCACTCGCCCACATCCGAGTTCTGCCCGCCGACGATCCGCGACTTCCTGGTGTAGGAGCGGATGCCGCAGTCTGCGGAGCAGGACAAGGGGCGCTCAGTTACACCCGGGGTATCCCCATTGCCCACACTGGGGATGGCCTATGGGCTCTTCCACTAGAGCAGGTCGCTCCAAGCCCCGGCCAACCCAGCCTTGAACCTGTTTCTCTTCAGACGTAGGTGTTCCTAAACCCGTGTCCCCCCTTCCCCGGGCTACTCACTGCAGTTGTCCTCATCGGAATTGTCCTCGCAGTCCTGCTCCCCGTCGCACTCTGGGTTCTGTTTGCTGATGCAGCGCCCGTTGCGGCACTTGTAGGTGTATTCCTTGCAGGTGACTGTCACCTGGCCAGCTACGGGCAGGGTGAAGGGGTTAGTTACAGTTCTGGGGACCCCTTTCACCTCTTCTGCCCATCCCTTTCAATCCTGCGTTCAGTTCTGGACCCCCCATGGCAAGAGAGACATTGGGGTGCTGGAGTGGGGCCAGAGAAGGGCCTGGAGAGCAGTGTGATGGGGAACACCTGAGGGACCTGGGGGGGTTCTGATGGAGAACAGAAGGCTCAGGGGGAGACCTGATCGCTCCCTACAGCTGCCTGAGAGGAGGATGGAGCCAGGTCTGCTCCCAAGGAACAAGGGATGGGACAAGAGAAAACGGCCTCAAGCTGCACCAGGGGAGGTTTAGATGGAGCTGAGGAGCAGTTCCTTCCCCAAAGGGTGCTCAGGCATTGGAACAGGTACCCAGGGCAGCGCTGCAGTCACCGTCCCTGCAGTGTTCACACACCGTGTAGCCCTCGGTGCCATGGGTCAGCGGTGGCCTTGGCTGGACCCGATGAGCTTAAAGGTGTTTCCCAACCCCGTGCATTCCCAACTCCGGGGCTGTGCACCCAGGGCAGACCATGGCCCCTCCTCACCTTTCCCACAGCTGCCCTCGTCGCTCCCATCCCCGCAGTCGTCTTTGCCGTCGCACTGGCGCGCGCCGGGGACGCACTTCCCGTTGGTGCACTTGAAGCTGTCGGCAGCGCAGCCTGGCGAAGGGGAGCAGCTCCTGAGAGCCAGCACCCGGCCCTGCAGCACCCCCCGAGACCCCCCCCGCAGCTGCAAGCACCCGTCACCCCGCTCCCTTCTCTAACCGCATCCCGCTGCTGCTTTGCTCTCGCCTTCATCCCAACGCGAGCATCCTTTGTTGCCCCCTTCTCCTCCCCTCCCGCCCCTGGGGTGAGTTACTCACTGCACTGCAGCTCGTCACTGTTGTCACCGCAGTCGTTCACGTTGTCACAGACCCAGAACTTGGGCTTGCACCAACCGTTCTGGCATCTGAACTGCTGCTCCGTGCAGGCTGCAAAGGGACAGCGGGAGCTTAGGCTATAGCGCAGGATTTACGCTGTTCTGGAGAACAGAGCTCCGCCAAACCCATACTGCTCAGGAGGATTACACAGGAAAACACATTCCCAGCTGGGAAGGACTGGAAAGGGAGGGAGATCCCAGAGAATCCCAGCCTGGTTTGTGTTGGAAGGGACCTTAAAGCTCATCCAGTTCCAAGGGCAGGGACACCTTCCATTAGAGCAGCTTGCTCCAAGCCCCTGTGTCCAACCTGGCCTTGAGCACTGCCAGGGATGGGGCAGCCACAGCTTCTCTGGGCACCCTGTGCCAGCACCTCAGCACCCTCATATGGGAGAACTCGCACCTAAGAGCGAATCTCAGTCTCCCCTCTGGCAGGTTAAAGCCATTCCCCTTGTCCTGTCCCTACATCCCTCGTCCAGAGCCCCTCTCCAGGTTTCTTGCAGGTCCCCTTTAGGCACTGGAAGCCTGTTCTATATCCCACTGGGACAGGATCCCAAGCTTATCCCAGGATAAGCCCCAGCCACCCCACACAGACCCCGGGCACAGACTCACTGCAGGATCTCTCGTCGCTGCCATCCACGCAGTCCAGCCACCCATCGCAGCGCATGCTCCTGTCGATGCAGCGCCCCGTGTTGCAGGTGAACTGCCCAGGGCAGGCTGCAAGGGATGGAAAGGGATAAAACAGCCCATGAGCCTTCCAGCCGTCCCCCATGTGCCCTCCCACATTCCCTGCAGTGTGCAGCGTTCAAACACAGCTTTCCCAGAACGCAGCAGCAGTACAAGGGGGCTTTATCCCCCTGGAAAAGCACGCTTCCCCATCTAAAGGGCAGCATCAGCACCGAGGATGGACAGGCTCCAGAGCTGCTGCCCTCCACCAGCCCCAGGGTTTCAACTCACGATCGTTGGAGTTGTAGGACAGGTACTCAGCAGAGAAGCCGGTGTCTGTGTAGGACTGGTCCGAGTGGAACCGGACCTCTATCCTGTCGCTGGTGCTGGTCACCACGAACTGGGATCGCTCCCCACAGTACCTGCAGGGAGAGACAGCAAAGGGGAGTGAGCTGCTGCAGGTCAAAGCTTCTGTGCCCCAAACATCAGAGCCACGGGGCAGCAGAGGAGAGGGGCGGAGGATTCCATCACCAACTGCTGCACCTCAAGGATGCAGGAGATGTGTTTTGCTGCCACTAACAGAAGGTTTGGGCTGCTCGCAATGCAGCAAGTGGCTCCCCTCTCACCATGGGGCATCCAAGAGCACGTCAGACCCCAGCACTCATCGCATCCCTATCCCAACCACAGGTTTAAGGGGAGCACAAGGCGCCACGTAACCAAACGCCTGACGCCCACCTCGTGCTGTTGATCTGCACATAGTCCTTGGTGCAGGAGCCGACCGGGATCCCGGGCTCCAGCACAAAGAACGTGTTGAATCGCACCTTCACGTTCTTCCTGGAAGGAACCTGCAAAAGGAAGCAGGATTAGCTGGGAATAAGCGTCATGGGAGAAGGGTTGTGTCTGAGGGGAGGACAGAGATAACTGAGACACCTTCCCAAAAGCCACCGTCGGCACTGGCTCCCAAGCCTCCAGCTCAGAGCCAAGCAGCACGTCCCACATAGCCAAGTTCATCTGACAGACTCAATGAGGCAAGGAGAGGATCCCATCTTACCTCGATGCTCCAGACACAGTCCATGGCTGGGGGGTAGTGTGCTGGGTAATAGGGAGTGGTGAAGGTGCCGCTCTCTCCTCTCAGAACCCCACCGCAGGCTAGGAGATAGGCAGGAAGGTGAAAACAGGTTAGAGATCCAGAGGGATGCGGTTTGCCTAAGCCTTGGCTGGCTGTCACCCGGGGTAGGACGGGAGGCAACGGCCTCTAACAAGGTTAAATCCATCTCTGGAGGGAGAAGCATGAGGTGCTTCCTGCAGCCATCGATCCGCACGTCTGATCCCACCTAAGTCTTATCTTGGCCTCCTGGGGGGATATGGTTACAGCAGCCAAGGTGGGAGCCCTGGCAAACTGAGCGCATCCCCCCGCCGCCCTGCTCACCTCTCATCTTTGGGAGCTGGAAGAACTCGGCCTTGAAGCCGGGGAACCTGCCCTCCTTGTTGGTAACCAACGTGACGAGCATGACGTTCTGGGAGGACAGGAAGGTCAGATTGTAGGAAGGGGCGTAATTCCCACAGAGCCTAGAAGTCCAGGACAAAATCCATTAGGCTGCGCAGAGCAGCACCCATCACCAGGTACCCGCAGCGCTCCTCAGCATCACCCCGCGCTGCAGGGGAACCTCACGGGGCACACACCTGACCAACGTGTGGGGCTCCACGGGGCTCAGGGAGTTGTACACCTTGATGTAGTCGCTGCCATCCGTGCACGGCTCCAGCTCCAGCGTCTTGAAGGTCAGGCTGATGACGGAGTTGGTGTCTGCCCTCAGGGTCCAGTAGCAGAGGGCGTTGTTGGGGTAGGGGCTGTTGGGGAAGCCTGGGGTGGTGAAAGTGGTGATCTCCCCTTCCTTGGCGTGGAGGGCAAACATGCAGATGTCTGCGGGGAGAGCAGGGAAGGGTTAACCAGGCAGAGGAGGAGGCTCTGCCCTGCCTTGCTCCTCCTCTGCCTGCAGGTTGGCCAGGGAGCACCTTTGCTTATCCACCTCCATCTGCAAAGTGAGTCACTGGGGAATCCCAACCTGGTTTGCGTTGGAAGGGACCTTAAAGTGCGTCCAATTCCAACATCCACGGACCCCTTCCACTGGAGCAGCTTGCTCCAAGCCCCTGTGTCCAACCTGGCCTTGAACACTGCCAGGGATGGGGCAGCCACAGCTCCTCCGGGCACCCTGCTGCAGTCTGACCCCAAACCGGCTCCAAGGAGCACGCTGAGGTCTGCTCTGCACACACAGCACCTCTCTTCAGGCCCTTCCCCAGCCCACAGGGAAAGCCACCACCCCAAAGAGGCCACTATGAGACTGAAGACCTGTACTTACTGTCCCGAGAGGAGTAAGCTATGCTGGTGTCTGCAGCTGCAAGAGAAAACAGAGGTGCTGTCAACCTTTGGGCTCTGAAAGTCCCTGCGTGCAAAGCTGACGTTGTCCCTGGGACCCCCATTGAATCAGGGAACCAACCACGTTGGAAAAGGCCTTTAAGATCATTGATTCCAACCGTTCCCCAGCACTGCCAAGGCCACCACTGACCCATGGCACTGAGGGCCTCGGCTACACGGTGTGTGAACACTGCAGGGACGGTGACTGCAGCACTGCCCTGGGTACCTGTTCCAATGCCTGAGCACCCTCTGGGGCAGGAACTGCTCCTCAGCTCCATCTAACCCTGCCCTTGTGCAGCTGAGGCCGTTTCCTCTTGTCCCATCCCTTGTTCCTTGGGAGCAGGCTCCCACCCCTCCTGGCTCCATCCTCTTGTGAGGCAGTGGTAGGGAGTGATCAGGTCCCCCCCGAGCCTTCTCTTCTCCAGACTTGGCTTTGCCTGTGGGTCTGGCCCTGCCAGCCGCCCAGGGGAAGGCTGCTCTGTGCTCTGGGAGCAGTGATCCAGCTTCTCCTGTGCAGGAGGGAGGATTCATCCCTGCCCCTCTCCAGATGTGCTCAGAGAAGAACACACAGTGCCGGAGCTAAGGGGAGCGGGTCTGCGCCCGTCAAAGACCGGTTCTTACACATCCCCTTGGAGTGGTCCCCGCTGCCAAAGGCACCCAAGGGAGGGCTGTGACCCACAGCAACCCCCCCCCAGCCCTAGGGACAGCAGAGCCGGCACTCACGGAAAGCCACGACCGACTCCACCTGCAGCACGGGGTTCCGCAGGCGCGCGTTCAGCTTCTGCACCAGGTTCTGCTTGTTGGCCATGGCGCGGTCCAGGCTCTCCTCCCGGTACTTGGGGACCAGGAACTCCGACCAGTAGTAGGCAATGATGCTGCCTTCGCTGCAAGGATGGGGGGAGAGATCAGGAGGGCTCCGCCATCGGAAGGGACCTTCTTGAAGAGGCATTTTTGGAAGGGAGAGTCTCAATGGGAAGTTAAGCGAACCGTGGCAGCCAGGGAAGTCCCTATCAGGCACCACCCACTGCAGTTGACCCTCAGCACACGGTGGCTCTTCAGTGCCAACCCTTTCCTGGTTCACTCTCCATCCCAGCGTTGCCCCCCTCCGCTCCCGGACAGCGCATAACGCTCACCTGAACGCGGTTATCACGGTCTCTTTGTGGTAAGGGCCGATATCTCCATGATCCCTGTAGATATCCTCCACCTGGAAGGTTAAAGGAAGGAGTTCAGCACGTCTGGAAGCGAGGACAGGACAGACAGAGCTTCAAGCCCGCTATGGAGAATCAGGGCACGCACCCAGCATCCCTGGCTGCAGCGGCCAAAGAGAGGAAGAACAAGGGGGAAGCACAAGGAATACCCCAAGCAGACACCCTCCCACCTCAGCTCCCACCTAAAGCTCCTACGTGGACATGGGGCAAGAGGGACAAGTCCTTCTTGCAGGAGGAAGGACGCAAGGAGCCTCTTACCGTGCTCTTCACCTTCTTGGCCAGCATGATGAACTCCGGAGAGCTGGAGTTCTCATAAGCATCAAGGAATTCCCAGTTCAGAACCCTCAAGTGGCCATTGAAAACCTTCCTGACGGCCGCGCTCCTGTCTGGAAAGACAACAGTTCCGAGTCGGAAAGGGGAATCGGAGCTGGGACCGCGGCACAGCAGCTCCCCAGGGACAGCAATGGGGACAGGGGGGTGGGAATGGTGCGTCCCCCGCTTGCAGAGCTACAGAGGGCATCCGCACACCCACTTACATTTGAAGTGCCAAACCAGGAGGCCGGTGACAAGGGACAGGAGGACCAAAACGCCAATCCCGGCGATGAGGACCACCCACCGCTTCGGGCCGCGCTTCTCCATCTTCTTGGAGTTCATGGCAGGGAGGAACTCCACCCCTTCCTCCAGGCCATTCATGTCCTGGGAGACGAGAGAAGGGATGGGGGGGAAGGTTGATGCCGGAGCCTGGTTCGGATTGGTGCACCCCATGGCTGGACTTGATGCCGACCCGGCCGGTTGGAGGATTCTACCTGCCCGTGGTGGCTCCCAACAACACAGAGAGCTCCCCACGTGCCTCAGCATCAGCCGCCCCGCGGCAGGACAAACCCTGAAGGCTTTTGCTCTGCTGTTCCCTGCGCGCCCGAGTCCTTTATGGGCTCCATACGAAGTCATCGGCACAAGCAAACCCGGGGCCAAGCCCACGCGCTGCCCCGTGACCGTGGGTAAGCCATAAAGCCCACAACCTCCAAGACCTCAGATGAAACTGCAGACAAAAATGCACCCCTGCGAAGCACTGCCCGGTGCAGTAGGTGCGTCACAGCACGCAAAGAGCCTTGCCATAAAGAAACCCAGCTGCTTCCCCCGTCACAGCCCTGCATGAACACAGCCCTCCCTTCTTTCAGCTTGGGTTTCCCTCTTCAGCACAAACAGTAAAAGAAAGAAGGCAAAGCACTGAGATGAAGGCACGACATTCCCGACCAGCCAGGCTCAAAGGACAAGCCATTTTGGCTAATGAAGGCAGGAAGGAGGGATGCCACCCGCAGCATACTGCTCTCACCGCCCCAGGTGAGGAAGAGGAAGGTCTCCCCATATCTTCTGCTTTCTTTTTGTGCTGCAAACTGCCCAAACCAGGAGGATGCTTCACCTTTCCCACCAGCACCTTCCTGTTTTCCCCTCCCAGAAAGAAGGACAAATCCCCTGGGGATGCTCCTATTCCTGTTTGGCATCCGGGATCATACAGGAAAAACTCCACAACGTAACCCGAGGAAGCTTCAAATCAGAACGCTCGCAAAATAAAGCTTGAATACAACAGACATCCCAAACCGAGGAGCTCTTCAATCAAACTGCCTGCGGTTTTGACACCCTTGAAGCAGCATCTGCCCCCCAAATCATGCAGGAATCACCCCCAAACCAGGTGAAGGGAAGAAACAAGCCACGTATCTCACAAGCGTCAACCCTCTGCTGCTTGCAGCCTTCCCAACACGTGCCTGCTGTCAGCAGAAAGGATTTCCTTCCCTTCTAACATCCGCAGGGTTCCCAACATCCAGCTTCCCCAGACAAAACCCAGGGCTCAGCTGCAAGCAGGAGATGCTGGCTGTGGCTGATGCACTGGACCAGCCTCTCTGAGCCACCAACACACTGCTCCTGCATGCAACTTGGGCAGGAAAACTCACCACCGGCCCCTTCTTTAGGCAGTTTGTCCGCTCTCCTTGGGAACAAAGGATGCAAGCGCTTAAACCTAGGGGAGTTTACAGCACACCTTTGTCAGCGAGTGCTTGCTCCCCAGCTGAGCTGGCAGTGGCACAGCAGTGATTGGGGGCAGACAGGAAACTGGGTTCAAAGAGGTTTCTCTCCCTGCCTGGATCTCCTCCTTTCCCATCCTCTCCCCTTATCCACCCCATCCAACCCTGCCTTGAAGAGCATGGCACAGGCTGGGTAAGCACCAGGGACTCCTGCAGACGCTTCTCGCTCCAAAGCAAAGGATCTGAAGCATCCCCCAAGCACTACAGGAATGCTGCATCAGGTCCTGCGGGGATGGTTTCGCATGAAGCCCCATGTCCCAGTGTCTGAGCAAGAGGCTGAGTCTCCCCTGCCCACACTCAGCCCAAAAAGCTCCCATTGGACCTTGGTATCAGATCTGCCCAACCCGCACGGTCCTTGCTTCCTTTGCAGGGGCTCAACAGCCCATCACAACCAGAGGATCTGAAGGCACATCCTGCTCCCACCTCGTCCATGGAGCAATGGGTTTAAACTGGAACAGGGCAGAAGCTCTTCCCTGGGAGGGTGCTGAGGCGCTGGCACAGGGTGCCCATGGAAGCTGTGCCTGCCCCATCCCTGGCAGTGCTCAAGGCCAGGTTGGACACAGGGGCTTGGAGCAAGCTGTTCTAATGGAAGGTGTCCCTGCCCGTGGAACTGGATGAGCTTTAAGGTCCCTTCATCCCAAACCAGCCTGTGATTCCCTGCGAAACAGCCTCCATGCCAACGCGACTCAGGCTCTGCCTCCTCCGTCTCGCGACAAGCGCCACCAACGCAAAACCTTCCCTGATATTCTCCCTGCCTTAGTCACAGCTTCGGTGACTTCCTCGGGCTGCTCCTCGCTCAGCCTCCATCGTCACCACGGGGCTGGCCACGGCAGGGTCACGGCGTCAGCCTGGTCGGCGTGGCTGCTGCAGCGGGGCAGCCGCATGCCAATCAAGTGAAAGGGTCAGAGAGACATCGCCCCGCTTCTTCCGTGCCTCGGTTTCCCCTGGAGCGCCGATCCCACGAGGAGACACGGAAAAGGAGCGCGCACAGATTGATTTGGAGGTCTCTGCGTGCAGAAAGCTCAAGAGAGAAGCCCCGTGCTTCAGCAAACCTCCCCCTCCTGCTCCAGAACCCATCCCACGGTGTATTTTTAGCCAGCAGACTGGACAAACCAGCTGCAGTGACTAATCCTGACAGCAGGAAGTCCAGGTGGGACCTGCCACGGCCAGCTCTGCATTGGAGGTGCTCGGCCCAAAGCAGAGATCCTCCTGCAAAGGGGGGTCACAGGGAGGCTAGGATGTGCCACAGAGCATGGCTGTCCGGAAGAGAGGTGTCTGGGATGCAGGCAAAGCATCTGGGATCAGCATCTCCCCAAAAGGCTGATTTCTGGCTTGGCTGGGGTTCTCCCAAGACAGCGTGATGCGTCTCAGGTACCAAAAGCCCTCACTGCTCCTCCAAAAGAGGTGCCCATCTCTCCCTCAGCATCTGGGTCACTGGACCCTGACCCACAGAAGGACTGGGCCAAAGCCATCAGCGTCACCCATCCCTTATCACTGCTGTTTGTCCAGCACAACGGAGCCAACTGCTTCCCTTGACCTTTACCACATTCCAAACCCATTCCTGGTCTGACACAGGACGGACTGCTCAGGGCCAAAGCTGTACAGATCACAAAGGGTAAGAGAAGACACGCAACCTCAGTGCTAAAGACCCGCTATCTGGCACTAATGCACAACAACAGGAACCCATCAGATGCAAAGCTGAGGTGGCCTGGGGAGGTCTCGGCTGAAGCAGAGTCATGGGACTAAGTGGTAATTACACCCTGCAGATCCCAGCCTGTGTGCCCCAGAGGCAATTCCCACCTCTCCTCCTCCAGCCACACCTGGGGCGGCTTTCAATGCAAACTGAAACAGCGCGTGAGGAATGCGAGGAAGGAAACCCATCCACTTATCCCCCAGCTCAGCCCAGCGAGCCTCCGACATCAACAGGGTGGGCTTGGGCAGTGCGGAAAGAGCCTAAAAAGCTGTGTTTTCAATACCTGATCACACTGAAAGCCAACAGCAGCTTTGGGGTGCTGGAACAAGGGGAAGGAGCCCGTTTCCTATAAGGAACAGAAGATGGACCCATGGCGTGCACGGCACCAGCTCGCTTCACCTAAGTAGCTACACAACTCTTGATCAACTGTACTCCAGGAAGAGATCTGCTAACAATAACCTCACTTCTCATCCTTGATCAGAAATACATGGGAACGGCATGTGTAAGGGCTCCGTTTCCTTAAGGCGTGCTCATGCTGTGTTGCCCCAACACAGGCAGTAAACCACTCAAAGCACATTGCCGGTGTCTTCAGCTCCATATTAAGGGCAGTGTCCCCATCAAATGATGCCATCAGAGCTAAGGAGGGACTGTGGAGCAGGAAATAAAGGCCATGAAGTCCTCCAGACTGTTACCTTCCAGGCACAGAGGGCAAGTGCAGTAGTGAAAGATAGGAGTCACACCCCCTCTTATTTCACACACCAATTCCCAGCTCACTCCTCCCGGAGCACTCGGTTGCCTTGTGACCATCCTGAGTCACACGAGAAACCAGATCCCTTTAGGTTTATGGCAGAAGAAACTGAAGCTCATGTTTGCATAGGGCACACACGGGCTGGGCTCGAGGCAGAGTGCCCACACTTCCAGCTCTGCCTCTGTTGAAGAGGAAGACTTTTACACTTGAGCCTTAGTAATATGGGGGGGGGGAGTGGGAAATAACGCTGCCTTCAAGGCTTCATTCATGTAGCTGTAAGCCATGCAATGCCTCCCTGTAACACACATGATGTTGCCAAGAGCACAAGGGAAACGCCACGGAGGCAAACAGCTCATTTCTCACAACCTCCTGCATCTTTCCTGGTACCGAAAGTCCTGTTTGCGTAACAAAAACATCCTTTGCCTTGCTCGGGCAAACCCATCCCTATTAATCAGTCCCAGCATGGAAATACAGACCGAACTAGGTTGGAGAAGGCCTTTAAGATCACGGTGTTGGATGGAAACTGCATCTTTTGCCCTGGGCAAGGCAAGAACCTTTGCTCTGACACCTTCCCCACAGCCATGCCCTGGGGAACACTCTCGCTGCTCCCTCGGTGGTTCTACCAAGCGATCCTTTGTTTGCTGAGCAAAGGTCTGGTGCACTCTGGATCAGCCTCAGCCTTTTCCTCATCCTGCCTTCCTTATCCCTTGGCACCAACAGCAGCCAAACTGGCTCGAGCAGTAGCTCACCTGAGCGAGAAGCTCTGCACCTTTCCTAGGAAGAGGAGAGGCTTCTCATCCCCGTGCCCAAGAGCAGGAGGGGACATAGTCACTGTAAACCGACTCACGTTCACTCCATCTTTATAGGGAGCCAAGTCCAGCAACAGTTGCTCCAGGAGGAACAAATTCCTCAGGCTTTTCACTACCAGGGAAACCCTGGATCAGAGCAGCTCCTCTTGAACCGCCGCAGGGACAAAACTGCTCCAGAACCAGGGGAATGGATGCGCACAAAGGGACCTGCCCGAGCGCTCAGCCCTGCCATAAACCACACCGGTGCCCAAACCCAGCTTGTGCCAAGAGAAGAACACGCTGCCACAGTGGCGTCACCCTGACCTGGGCAGGGAACAAGGAGCTCGAGCTGAACGCTATCAGTGAGAGCATCCCCTTCCTGCTCCCGGCAGCCGCTGTGTCCCTGGCTCATGCATACGGCGGGGCTGGAGGCAAGGGAAGCATTCCCTTGCTGTAGGACAGCTTTCTGACGGGCGCTCCCCTTTGCCAGTGACAGTAATACCAAAGCCGGGGCTCACGCACCGACACCAGGCGAGCTGCAGAGCCCTGCTGCGCTGCTTTAACCTCAAACCCCAGTTTTCAAGCAGCTCCGTGGCACAGAACAGGCTTTGGGGTGCAACCCAAACCCCCTGCGGAACCCTCAGCCGGCAAGCCCTATGCGGAAAGCCAGGACCACCGCTTAAGCTTCAAGTCTCAAAGCACGCCGATAACACATCGGTTAATGATGAAGCCCCAAAGCCCGACGTGACGCTTGAACGGGTTGAGTTAGGTCTGTTGCTAAACAACCAACAGCGCCTCAATGCAGTTTGCCTTCACTCGCATCCCAGCGCCCCGCTGGAGCCGAGCTCACAACCGGCGGCAGCGCACATCGAGGCACCGATTTCCCCTTTCTCTGCGCTCCCAAAGCAGGAAAAGAGCCCGAACGCGCGCTCCGGACCTCACCGGGCGGCGGAGGGGATTTCGCCTCCATCCCGAGGGATGCTGAGCCGCCCAAAGGATCGTGCCCCCCCCCGCGCTCACCTGCGCCTGGGCGCTGTACCTCATGCCGGATGCCGCGGGGCCCCGCTCCATGGCGAGGCGGTGCTGAGCCGGCTCAGGCCGCCATGGCCTCGGCGCAGCGCCCGGCTCCTCCTCTCCGTGCTGCGGGCAGGTGCGGGAAGCCGGAAACAACCCCGTGTCCCCTCCTGTGTCCCGGGGCAGCGCCCGCCTCTCCCGCCCCGCGGGCAGGGGAGCATCGCGCCTTGGAGCCGTGCCCTAAAGCGACCCAAGGGACCCCTTTGGGCCATGTGCTTCGCACACGGAAAGCTGTGCGGTGCCGCCGCTCGCACGATGGGTTTAGGGCACCCATCTGCTCCCTTCTCGGGTGGAAACAACCGTGATGCTATGAAACCCTGCTGCAAAGACAGCCGTGATGCTATGAAACCCTGCTGCAAAGACAGCCGTGATGCTATGAAACCCTGCTGCAAAGACAGCCGTGATGCTATGAAACCCTGCTGCAAAGACAGCCGTGATGCTATGAAACCCTGCTGCAAGGACAGCCGTGATGCTATGAAACCCTGCTGCAAAGACAGCCGTGATGCTATGAAACCCTGCTGCAAGGACAGCCGTGATGCTATGAAACCCTGCTGCAAGGACGGCGCTCCCCATGCCCCAGGCGCGGAGCCTAAAAAGGGATACACTCAGAGGCTGCCGAAGCAAAACATTCCCTTTATCCCAGCCTAAAACCTGCTCTCGGTTTGGCTACAGCACCCTCCCAGGGAAGAGCTTCTGCCCAAGAGCTCGTCTCAGTCTCCCCTCTGGCAGGTTAAAGCCATTCCCCTCACCCTGTCCCTGCAGGCCCTTGCCAAAAGGGCATGAAGTAGAAACATCAGCAATAGCCCCCGGGTCTCATATTAAACGGTGCCATCCAGAGAAGGAAAAAGAGGCACCAGCAGCAGAGCCCTGGGTTCTGGGAATGGTCCAATGCAGGTTTCAAAGAGAGCTTTTAACGTGCAAATCTGCCTTCCTGACGCAGCCTCACTCCGTCATTTTCCCCCTCCTTGGAAAGACAACTTCCTCCTCCTGCTCCGATATTCAGGTTTCTCACTCGGGACTAAATCCAGATTAAAACAGCAGGACCGCTGTTATCTTTGTTGGAAAGGCTCTTCCCACGCCTGGCTTCCATGCGACAGCCTGTGTCAGCATGCAGTAGGCCCATCAGCGTCTGAATCCTGAGCTGCCCATCCCACTGCTGATCCCTCTTTGCACCCCTTGATCCAGCCTTGGAAATGGGGTTCCTTTCCACACCTGAACACTTACATTCCCATGGCTCTGTTCTGGCGCAACGGGAGCTGCCCCCCGTTACACCCCACAGAGATGCGGGGTTACCTTCGCTTCCCTTTGCTCTGGAATACCTCCTGCAGAGCCCAGGTTCGGGGGTGTTTGGGGAAACAAAAGGCAGCGTCAGGCTCTGCCCCCACTGCTTTCTCTTTAGGTGGCAAACCACAACCTAAGGTCTACGCTCTTACAGCGATACCTTCACCACCACCTCCCCTGCTCCCTCTGCAGCTACCAGCATCCCCCCTGCTCACGCAGCAGGAAGTACCTCTGGATTGAAGGTATTCCCCTTCCTTTGTTAGTCAGCCTGCTGAAACTACCCTGCTGGCTGACGTCCTGCTGATGCCCAACCCTACTCTTACAGCCGCTCCCTACCTGGGTGACTGTAGGTGCTCAGAGCTGACTTCTTCACCCCCGTGAAACAGCGTATTTGAGGAACAAAGCAGCTACTCCGAGCGCGTTCCTCCTGTTCAGCATAATAAACTCATCTCCTCTGGGATGCGGCTAATGAAGGCGAGGTGCAGGCTCACTCTTTGAGGCCTAAGGAAGCTCTTGCGAAGATCCTCAGGTCCTGGCTTCACGCAGAGCGGTGCGTGCCCGGCTTTCCCTGTCATTCCAGCCGCTGGAATGGTTTTACATGCTAATTCATTAGCCCAACTGGCTCTTAGAACAAGGGGATGCAATCCCCGTGGGGGAAAAAAGCAAGCAATACACATGCTAAATATAAACTATTACATAGCTGGGAGGCAGCTGGTTTAGAGCCCTAAATGACAGGATTCCTGTTTCCCTGCTGCCAAAACAGTGATTTACTTGGTGGCTGTGCTGCAGCAATGGCCAAGTCACCACAGCACAGTAGGTGCGGGCCCCCTCTTTCAGGGCACCACACATCCCAGACCATCAAAGCAATAAGCAGCCTGCCACATCCTTTTGTGGTTCAGGCACTTCCATGTGTCCCTGCGGCCTGACTGAAGGATGCTGAGACGAAGATGCAGCATAAGATCAAGCACTTACCCACGTGCGGTGGCAGCAGTCAGCAACGAAGCCTCTGTTTCTCCCCCCTGGAATCAGTTCATTCAATGGAAGCTGTCACCTCCTCCTCCTAACGTTTTCCCCTCGTATCAGAGCGGCCACGACGGCATGATGAGAGCAGCGAGCGGAGGTTTAACACGCCTTTAGGAGGAAGGAGAGAGCTGAAACCCGAGAACCAAGTCGGTCTCTGTACGCAGGTCCCACGAGCTAAACAACTTCCTCGACCCCCAGGAGAGTCCCAGAGGAGACAGGGATTAGCTGCAGGAACAGCGAACGCGGCCCGAGCGGGCAGGGTACTTCCACATCAGCTCCCAGTCTTGGGAATGCCATCCACGTGGAAGAAGGGAAAATGCAGCTCCCTGTTAATTCTCGCTCGGCCAAGGAGCACCCACCATCCCCACGGCAGCGAAGGGCTGGATTCCAACTCGGCGGTGACAAAGCGCTTCTCCTCCCTGCGGTGCGCCCCAAGGATTCGCTTCTCGCTGGGACTCTCGCCCCGAGGTTTCAGCGGCTGCGCCCTCCCGCCCAGATTCCTGCCAGACAACCCCGAAACCACCCCGTGTCTGCAGCTAAAACGCTCGATCCGGTCCGACGACTCCTACGGCAGCGCAAGAGATTGGGAGAGAGATAAAAGCGCACAGGGTGTCCTGTTACCTCGCATTCCAAAGAGTAAACAGGAGGCTGATTCAGTGGGAGGAGAGGGAAGCGGCACCCAGAAGCTCCGTGGTTTCCAGCTGAAACGGCAGCCCCCGGAGAGCAAAGGGGAACGCCGGGTGCTGCTCCACTGAGGATCTGCGCTGGGATTGCGCTTCCTGCTCCGGGGCCCGAGGGGAGCTCTCGTGGCATGATTCAGCCCCTTCGTCTGCAACGCAAGGAGGATAATTACCGGCCTTGGAGGATGGGGAGGTGTAAAAGTGCACTGAGCTGCCTCAATGGGCCACATGCTGCTTGGAGGCAGAGCAGAGGTGGTGCTCCTTTTCAGAGCGCCGGTACGGGGTAGTTTGGATGCGAATTCACCCCTTTGATGTCAAACGCTTCTCTCCACAGCTGTGGGGTGAGAGTCCTGCTTCCAAAACATGACTTCGGCGGGGAGCACAAATAGCGGTGCCCTCCAGAGCCAGAACACCACACCAGTGACCGGCTCCATCCCGTGGATGATAAGGGCATGAGATGAAGCGAAGGATGTGACTGTACTACTACGCTATTAACTGGGTCTCTTTCTTGGGCTCTTCTGCGGCTCGGGAAAGCAGAGAACCTCTTCTTGTGAGCTCTGAATCAGCAGCAGTGTTTGCCAGCTAGGCTGTAAGTGGACAGGCTGGCTTGCCTGGTTTGTGGCACTGTGTGTTCTGAAACCGGGCTGCACCTCAGGCACACCCAAGATTCCAAGTCTGTTAAGGTCCCGTCTGTCTAACGAGCTGCGGATGCAGAAGCTTTGCCTCTTATTTCCCTCACTGCGGCGGTGCAAAGGACAAGGATGCGGGTATGAAGTGAGGGGTTTGCTGGTTTATGGGCCAGCTCCTGCTGTCTTTTAGGTAACCAATTGCTCGATGTTCTTCCAGCTATCCCTCTGGTGGGGTTTGGTGAGACGGCACAAACTGGCTGCAGAATCACCCACGGATTCCCACGTGTGAGAGGCGGGAAGCAGTGTGTGCTCTCCTAGATGATGCTCGACCTCTCTGGGATGAGGTGGCAGGCTGAAACACCGCCTCCGTCAAGCCCTGTAGAGCTGCTCTAGTCCATTCTGCACCCCAAAAGCAGGATCACTCTGTACAGGCACTCCCCTCCTCTCAAGACAATCTATCCTAGCAGGAAGGTGTCCTTACTTTGTGTGAGAGCCAACCAAGATGCCCCTCACTCCTTGAACAATGCTCTGGCATACCAGGCTCTTCTACCAGCTCTCTGAAGCTCAGACATTGACTCCACGTTCTTGTGGGGTAAGGAAGGGGTGTCCATGGCGTGAAGGAGAGCCCTCAGTTCCTCCCACTGCATGGCAGGGACATGCTGGGAACCCTGCCTCACCTTGCAGCCCATCTGCTACTGAGAGCACTTGGGACGAATCAACCAGAACAGTGGTTCCCTATCAGCCCAACACAAACTTGGCTTTCTAATTACAAAGGACTCATCCCTGTGACTGGGGGCTCTTGGTCACAGCTATTTAAAACCCCAGTTGGAAGTGCACTTGCAGTACAGGCACGCCGTTAAAAGCAAACCTCAATGCAACAGCTGACCAACTTACTGCTTGTCGTGAAGCTGTGAAACTGAACTTCCTTCCTTAGAGGAGCAGAGCGGTGCAAAGGGAGATCCCTAAAGCTGCAGTGACTCAAGGGCTTCTGACTGCCAGCCCGTGCGCAGAATGCCACTGTGTAACTGAGAATGCAGGAGCAATTCTCACCACAGGTTTACGAGCAACTTGCTTGAGCAGTTTTGAAGTCCTCAGTGCAAATGGTTTGAGCAACCCTATTTGTCTACATCTAGAAGCGTTATTTTTTGCACATATGTCTTGTAAATACCGAGTAGCCACTGTTTCCCCCAAGCACAAACAAAAAACACTCCCTGGTTGCCACAAACGCCTTCAGAATGACACCAGAAGACATTAAAGCCACTCACCACGTTTCAAGCTATGCCAGCATCTTTGCAGCTCCTTGTTAACTCTGCTTTCTCGCAGCGGTGTAAAACCTGATCCTGGAGCTCTGAAAGATCAGCACATTTTTGCCTCAGGGACCTTTGATCTGAGAGGTGACTTTGCTCCAGGTCTCGCAACCCGGAGGAGAGTGAGCAAAAGTAATGTTAGAGGCTACGGATGGAAGGCTTAGCCAATTGGATGCTTCTAGACAGAAGGAAACAAATTGCTTCTGAAGAGGCTCACCTCTGACGTAGCAGTTTTGAGGCCTGGGCGCAGGATGCCATACACAAGATGAACCCATGCTCAGATGGATTAAACCACATCGAATGGGTCACTTGACAGAGGATGTGTCATCCCTGAATTCAATCACTAAAAGCCCAAATTCGAGCTACTCATCCAGGATTCTTTTTATAGTCCACGGGAGGAGATGCTTATATCCAGAGAGCGATTCATCCTATAAGAACTCGCGTCAGGCAGGCACAAAAGCCAAATCTATGGTGACTCTGCTCTAGTTTCCGTGGTTCGGGTTTGCCACGTGAAGAATAAGTAACATAGGCTGGGTATTTACCTAAAAACTACACCAAGGCATTTGGAAAACGCAGATCAAGTGTTTAAAGCATGCGGGTTGATGGCTGACTAGCTATTGCTTTTGAAAAGGATGCTTCAGGTAACCTCACGGTGAGTTCACTGGGTTATGAGGGCATCCTACTAAGGTATATAAATACAGATTTCCCCCATGATTTAAATGAAACAGAGCAGCTGTTAAAACAAAGGTTAGAAAGGCTTCAAATAGCCCGTGGCTGCTTGTGTCAGAAGCAATGATTACATGATGCTCTCTTGGTAGAAATAAACATCTAACCCATGGGTTTGAAGAAATGAGGCTCTTGGATAACTCCAAGGAGCCTCCCACTGTGATGGAAACAGGCTGCACTTCCACTTTTTCCACTGTAAAACGTGAGCAGCAACGATGCATCAGACTAAAATGCCCTTTGAGTTTAGTAAGGCTGGAGAATGGGGCATATCAGTACAATACTGCCTCTAGGCTTTCTTCCTCTGCGTGCACACTCCCTGCAGCACTCCACAACAGCTTTCAGTGTCCAGAGCGAGGACATGGGAGCAAACTCCACCTGGAACACAGCTGAGCTTAAATAGTCCCTCATCCAGACACAGCATGCAGCAAACAAGTAACTCAAGCCCCTCTGTGCCCTTCAGCCTAAAGGTTACTTATTAAACACAAGAGCTCTTTACCTGTAGTAGCTTACGGGTTATTTTTCAACCTGAGTGGAAGCAACTCATCAGAGGGTGGTAGCTGAGCCGTAGAACAGGCTTTTCTTTGTTCTTGGACACTGGGACTAAACACATCCCATCTAATCCAGCATGGAGCCATTTGGAATAAGAAGCCCCCACAGTGACGGATGCTCTTTCCCCAAGGATCACAGCCTTCGAAAGCAAAGAGAACAGGCCAAAGTGACCCAGCAAAGGTTGCTCAGAGGTTTACAACCAGTTTTAGTAAGAGTCCTGAACTGCAGGACTCTTCCAAGCAGCAGCAACAATCTGAGATGCACTAAACGCAGCATTAGATACAGGTTTCTTGTTCTCAGCTTAATACTGTCAAAGCTTCCTGTGTCCAGTGACAAATTCACAGGAGGATTCACATTTAAGGGGCTTCACACTGTAGCCATCCTTCGGCACTTGATGGTAGGTTTGGACATTGAAGAACTGTATTAGTTATGAGCAGAAGTAACGTAGTGGGGTTACCTTCACCATGTTTTGAATTCAGAGGGGCTCTTTCACAGATCAGGAAGTCACTTATCTCTTTCTTAACTTCACAACTAAAAGGGCTTAAGAACATTCCCACTTCCCCTCCCAAACCACAGCCCTTCTGCTGTCTCCTCAGTTAAATGTACAAAAAAGGTAGGGTCTGACAGATAGGCTCAGAAAACCTTTATCACTCCAAACGCTGTTCCTGAGGTGCCTGGACCATAATTCAGGTGCTTGCTTTCAAATGGTGTACTGATGTGCTCTGCTTATTCCATCTTTCATTCCTGAAATACCCCATTTCCTCCAACCTGCCCCTGAAGCAGGTTAGATATTGTGCAGGACACAGCCCCAGCCCAGCACTGGAAACGTGCTGAACTCCAAGACTGGGCTCTTTCAATAGATTATATTCAAGCACACATAATTCAGAGCAAACCACACAGGTAAAGAAAAAAGGACAACAAGAGAAATCAGGTTAAAAACCATCTTACAGAGAAGATGGACAATCTATTAGCCCTTGGCAAGCCAGGCAATCATTGTACACAAAACCAAGCTGTACAAAACCAAAAGGAGGTGGCAGAGAGATCTGCGAGGCTTTCTGCACTTCTATTCTTCTCCTGGTCCAACACATCTTCTGATCTCACTCCAAGAAAGCTTCAAGGACGCGTCAGAACAGCCACAAATTCATCCCTGGGGTGTGTAAAATCAGACAAATCCACACAGAGATAAAACTGCAAAGGTAAAACAAAACTAAAGGCCAGGATCATGGGTTAAGACATCCCTGCCGACTCCAAGACACTACACTCTGTGTATAGCTGAAAGCGTATGCCGTACTTTGATAACCAGCTGCAGTCTTTTTTCACTGGCAAAGGGTTTATTTGTTGAAGAAGAGTAAAGGAGGATCCTTCTGGTGAACGTTTCCCTTTCCACTGCATTTGCTGACGGACTTGCTCATCCCATGACTTCCTGTATCTGCTCCACTCCTCACTCTTCCCCACCGTTACTCGCTCTGTTACAGCAATAAACCATCTTGACTGTCATCCTGCCTTTGACATGGAAGCAGGATCTGTTCAAAAGGAGTTTGAGCTCAGGGACTGGGGAGAGCTACTTTAAAAGTCTATAAATAGGATGCTGAATGCATTAGGGGTCTACTTACAGGCTAGGTTCCAAACTGGTGTCTGAGCCACCAGCCTAAGTCACCTATACTGACTCAAGCAAAAGGAGCATCTCCTTCAGGAATCTGAAAAGCCACTGCTTAACCCCTTCCAAACACGTTTCCCTGGTGAAGGAAGGCCCAAGATCATGTGCTTTGTCTACAACCCAGAATGCACAGAAATGCTATTCACAGAAAGCCCCTTGGATGGGAAGAGACCAAAGGAAAGGAATATGTTCCTTAAACAATCAATGCCACCGAACTTGGCTTTATGTATCTGAAGTGAAACACTGCGTTCTGTAGGTACAGCATCTCTTGCTGTGGAATTGCTACCTAGACACCACAATGCTGACTCCAGACAGGCAACGTGACAGAATCCAGTCCCATCCCTCGCCATGGCTGTGGTTAGGTCGTCTTGGGTGGTGGGATGGAGGGTGACAGTGGTCTCAGGGAAGCTCTTGGACAGCGATCCGTTTTCTAACCAGTGTTCATAGCTGGTCTTGGGTCTGTTTTGGAGACGGAGCTGTTGTCACAACCACAGTGGAAACTGCTTTAGTGGAGCCAGACACTGTTCCCTGCTGGAGGTGGGAGGCTGGAACTGTTTGAATTCGCACCTGTTTGAAATGGAAAGGGAAAAAACTCAGCTCACGTCAAGAACAACCTAGTGACACACTGCATTCACATCACGCTCTGAAGCACATCATCTGCTTCTGCTGCCAGCAAACGTTTGCTTCGATGAACAAGACCAAACACCAAAACGCATCAAGAACAGAGTATGTCACAAGGAGATCACTCCATCCACTGTTCATGGTGGGAAGAGATTCCAGGATTAGAGCTGAAAACCTAAATCCTAGCTGGAATAAAAAAACTTTACGACAGCTGCTTTTACAGGTTTCCTAAAGAAGGACCTGGCAAAGTGTTAAATCCTCATGGAAATGCTAAATCCTACAAAGCAAATAATAATCCTCAGTCCAGCTGCCATTACCTGTGTGGCCTGGCCTTGCTGCTGGAGCTGCTGGAGCTGCTGTGCAGTCAGGAAACTCACAGGCTTGTTCCCAGTGATCAGTTTTGTCCCTGCTGGCATCGTAGTCAGAATGATGTTTCTTCCTAAGCCACTGATGCTAAGGAAGGAGAATGTGGAATGGTTAGCGAACGGCACAGCAGGGTCGATCTTTCACATTCAAAAGCTGTTCTTCGCTTGCTAGGAGATGAAAGTTACTTCTTTAAGTTATTAATGGTTTTAAGTAGGGTTTTCCCCACAAAACTGGCCAATAAACAAGCGACAAGTTTATCGCTATTTTAATTCCTTTATCACATGAATGATACTCCAGTTCTGCACCACGCAGATCACTGCGTTACTCTGATTTGACCACAGCACTTCTGAAGGAACACAGAAATAGCCAAGCATGAAGAATTCTGCCTTCAAATGAGGAAGACATGACCGGAATTTATGGAAGAATAAAGGAAACGACTTCAGTATCTGAATGCCAGAGGGATTTTCACTGAGGCAGCTCACACACCCCTGGTTTCTTTAGCAGAGGTGGCTTCAGTTTAAGTGTGGTTTTAGGTATGTCACCACGTTCATTCTTGCTCCAGCACACAGAACTAATCTAATAGCTGGTTTCAAGGCAAAGATCAATTTTTCTTCAGTGTATTTGCTAGTGTATGTCTCAGGGCACCTAAACAAAGACTGTTCTCATAGCCAGACACCACATTCCTTCAGTTCTTGCAGCCAATAGACCTACTAACAGACTGCAGGTCTATTCCACCTTCTATTCCCCAGGCACTTGCTGAACGCAGACCTTTCCTGGCCTATTTCTAAAGCCAAACTATCAGATGCAAAGTACTCACTTGGCCCCAAGGTTGCCCTTGATGATGGGGGCAGTCACCACGCTCTTGCCTTTCACTGGCTGGCTGATCACTGACAGAGGCACTGTTATTCGTGCTGGTAGCTTCCCCTAGAGAAGTTGAAGAACACATGAGGAGCCATGGGATGTTTAGGAGAGAAACGGCTTGACAACATGCAATTACTGCTCAGCTTGCTTTTTAGGAGCCCTGGGAGTAGAAACCAACAGCAGCTTTGCTGAAGGAATCTGTGCTCCGTTTCAGGCTCATTGCAATTCACCACCATCTTCACAGTCCTGAAAACCTGCAGCATCTTGGCACACTGTATTTCTCCGGGAAGGATCACTGCATCCATGACTTTTACCCTCAGGGAGCTACCGTAATGCAGCTTTCATGATGCAATTTATGGTGCCTTCTGCTCTGGCCATTAAAATGGCATTAAATGGGAAAACTGGTAAAAAAGAACTTAATACAAGGAACGAGCACTTCTAGCTCTGGCACCATTCCAAGGGAAATGATTTCAGAGGTGCAAGGCTGAGCTGCACAAGGTACACGGATACGCAAAGTTTATTTCGAGGGAAGACACAGCTGTTTCCTGGTCATTCAGCATTTAGCTGTAACTCCAACACCACAGAACTAGTTACAGAACCCAGCTTCCACAGTACCTTGTGGCTGGTTTTCAGACCCAAACCACCAGTGTATTTCAGCATTGCCTTTTCTCACCCACCTCCAGAAAAACGTTAGCATTACTTACTGCCTGGGATGTAGATACTACTGTGGTGCTGACGGGTACCTGCCGCACAGCAGTGGCTCCTGTGCCTATAGTTATGGGAGTCCCAGCAGCTCCCGAGGCCACAGCAACTGCTTTGGACACTGTGGCACTCATGGTTGGTAAGGAGACAGCTGAGGTATGGACTGTGCCAGGCACACTCACTGCTGAGGAGGAGGGTGCTTGCTTAGTGTGAGTAGCTACAGTAATAGTCTGCCCAGCTTTTGGGGGCATCACCCCCAGCCCCTGCACGATTCTTATGGTAGCAGCTGGCTTGGCCTCAGTGGATGCCACCGTAGTGATGGCTTTGCTCTTCTGATCTGCCACAGTCATGCCCAGCGCAGGCATCAGTCGGAAAGCAGAGCTTGTCGGCTCTGCAGTCTTTAAGTCAGGAGTCACTTTCACCACTGTGCTTCCAGCTGGGCTGGAAGAAGCAGAAGTGGCCGCGCTCGTCTTGGCCGGAGAATCAGCAGTCTGGACAGGATTGGATGTCACGTGCAAGGTTGCAGAGATGCCTTTCCCACTGGTGCTGCTTCCTGCAGCTGCTGTGAAGAGGTCCTGAGTCAGTTTGACAGTAGTGACTTGAGATTTGGCCAGCGTGGCCATCATGTCCGGGGTGATCCGCAGCACAGTCTGGCCCTTGGCATCTGTAGTGATGGAGGACGGGGGGAGGCGCAACACATCCTTCCCCTGGATCCGAAAGTTGGTCGCTGTGAGGGGGATGCCACTTCCAGGCTGGGTCTTCATGCCAAGTTGCCCTGTGATAGCCACCTGGAAGAGACCAGAGCAACGGCTGTATCAAACCAGGATGCAGTCCAAGTAGAACTTCCCTATAGGATGGTGTCTGCTCCCATCAGAATTGAAGCAGAATGATGCCAGCACTCAGGCATGCTACTGAAAACAGTTTCGGTTGGCTAGCAGATGGCATTCCCAAAACCATATACAACCTGGAATACCATGGAGCTGATTTCTTTTCCAAACAAGATGAAGGACAGATCAACATGTGAAGGTGGTTCATTAAAGAACCTGCACTAACACACTGATAACACGTTATCAACTTTACTCTCAGACTAAAGCCAAACCACTAGCTATTAGGAGGAAAATTAACAATATCCCAGCCAAAAACCAGGACACACCTGTATCTATACTGTACAGACTCTAATACACCAGACCAACAACTGCCTAAATCTGCACGGTAAATCAATTCATACAGCACTGTGGCTCAAGACAGCTTTATCTTTCCACATCTGCTATCACATCTGTCAGGGCAAACAGGAAACAACTGGGTTGCAGAGCCAAACTCCTTGTCTCTCCCTCTCACCTGCTTGATGATATTCTGGCCAGCCACATTCTGGATAACCGTGGTGGAGGACGTGCTTGCAGCAGAACTACCTGGAGAGCTGGTTACTGGCTTGACAGCAGGACTGGGCGCTGCAGACAGTCCTGTCACAGTGATGCCTGTCTGTCCTGTCACGGAGCTTCCTGGTCTTTGCACCTGCACCGGGCTGGTTTGAGTCTTCACTGGGAGAGTCATCACTGCCTACAGCAAGACACACAGGCAGCCTGTGAGTGCACTAACACGATACCAACAGGCTAATTATTCTTTCTATTGTGCTTTAGCACGCAAGTTCTATGGACTTTGTACGGTACTGCTCACTCCAAGTGAAACACCACACCAAAACATTAGAAGCAGTCAAGATTAGGAGTCAGAGTTACTCACCACTTCCATGCAGCCAAACTCACCTGAGGGAGCACTTTGGTTTGCGTGGCTGTAGCTGGAACACGGATCTGAGGCACTGATGTAGGCTGCTGCTGCTGCTGGGTTACCACTGGGGCTTGCTGAGACACGGCTGGGAGGCTGGACTGGGCAGTGACCACCCGCACTTGTGGCAGTCCTGAGGACGTGGTGTGACTGACCACCCTGGTGGGAGGTGGCTGTGGCCCGGGCTGTGAACTCTGGGCTGGGGAAAGCAACGTCCCCAGCTGTGGCATGGTAGGGGATGATACCAGAAGGACACTATGGGAAAGATAAAGCCAGCGAGTGAGCAAAGAAGCAGAAATGACCGAGAAAGAAGCAGCAACACTCACAAGTGATGTATGAGACAGCAGAAATACCTTTGGCTGGGTTTTGCTGGCTCTGATGCAGCACTGGATATGCTCTTGCTAACCACAGACACTGGAGGGGGTGAAATAGGCGTTGCTGGTAATGCTGGTGCAGTTGGTGTCACGGGAGTCACAGGAGTTGGTGGCATGCTGGAGTCACTCAGGCTCAGCTGGCTGGGTTCTGATGTGCTGCTGGGGACTGCTTTCACTGAACTCTCCTTGCTGCTAGACTTCTGCAAAGAAACCAAGCCAAGAGTGAAGGTCCTCACAAAAACCGGGTTTGAGTGAGCTGAGCACTTTAAGCTGAGCTCTGTATGGCTATGATTGATGCCTCAGTGCTATATCCTGACCTCACACATCTGCCACCTTCAACAAGAGGGCTGGTGCGTTTGGCTGCTTCTGTTCTCAGGGAAAAGTGCGTCTCAGCTGTGACAAACATACCTAAAGTGCACATTTCCACCTTGGTTAATTTGCCAACAGCAATTACTTTACTGGTATTTGGTATCAAACCCAATAAAAAGACAGCCAAACCCTGACAGCTTCAGCACAGGGGAGAGCAGAAAACGTGTTTCAAACACTCTGCTACAGATTAACCTCAAAATGAGATCTGAAAGGCCACCCCTAAGATAAGGAGCACACATGAATTCCATTGACCTTTCAGTTGACATCAGTGAGGATAACAGTGGGAGCTGGAGGAGCTAAGTTCCCTCTTTTCCTCTTCACTTTGTGCACTGGTGCTAGACCAACACTGACATGCACACCCATAATGAATTAGTAACTCAAATGTGTGATTTTCACCAGCCACTATGGATGCAGGATTTAAGGATTAAATGAAGCCCGTATCTTCTTCCCAATCCCAAAAGCATCGGTGCAAACCTGATTTACCATTTTAGCTGGAGGTTTTGGCTTCTGCTGAAGGGCTTTCTTGGCCTTTGCTGCAGCAGCTTGAGCCTGGTGGATCCGTTCTGCAAATCCAAATGCATGGTTAGAGCTCCTGGACATGAGCAAACTGATTTAAGAGAGGCCACTTCAGAAACGTTAGCTCGTCTTCAGATAGGAAACTGAACACACACAGTCATGCAATAGTGCACAGTAAAAATATCAAGTCAAATTAATGACAGATTAGTGCTCATCATCCAGCTGAAGAAGCTCAAGAGGTTTATGAACATACTCAATTCTTAAGGTATCACCAAGCCAGACTTACCAAACTCTTCCTCACTCCTGTCCCGGTGCAGGTAGATCCACAACTTGCGTCCAATGTCGTATTTCACACAGGGATCTTTCTCATAGTGTAATCGATCCAAAGCACCACTAACAACAGTATTAACCTGAAAGTGCAGCATTCACAGAATTACGGCTCTGCTTGGGCTAGCCAAAAGTCCCAAACAGCAAAGTAAAACCTCAGTAAGCTGCTAGCAGTTCTCATCTGAGGAAGAACTGACTGAGAGCAGCAGCACAGGGTGCTCTTTGCCACCTTGGGTTAAATGGAGCTTCCACCGAAGCTGAAAGCTCTGAAAATCAATTGTTTCTGAACTGTTTCTGACGGCAGAGTGCTAACTCCATGGCTTTTGTGGCTGGCTTTTTTACCATCCTGAGTTTGGTGCAGATTTGCAGCAGCACAGAGTAGTACATAGCTCCCTTTTCCTAACCAAAGCAGAACAAAAATCATCAAGCCTTAGGTACTTAACACTGCCTGGGTCTGTGCAGCGTATTTAAAGGAGAATTTGCCTGAGGCCAGACATAAAAACCGACTTACTTGAGCACTTGTGACATCAGGAGCTAAGAACTGGGAATCTTTAAGCAGCTCACAGATTTCAGCACGAGTTCCTTCTCCATTAGGAAGGCGAGCAGCAGCATCACGAACTAAAACACAAAGAGCTTAAAGCTTGCAGCTGCATTCGGGTACTTCAGCAGACACATTTGGGTATTGCTTTCTTATCCCTGCTCTCACAGTGCCCTCTTGCTCACTAACATCTAGCCCCCATGATCCCTCAGAGGTATGAGCAGAGATTATAAAGGACCTTTTTAAAGTACATCCACTGAGCCAGTTTTGTGCTAGGAGCGGTGAACTTGGGAACTGAACCCCGGAATGACTTCACAACAGGGAACTGAAACCACCACTTGCTGTTTGCCAGTTAACAGAGTCTTGGAGTGGAGACTCTCCACTTCCCATTTTCTCTCAGATCAACAGCAGCATACAGATGCTTTCTTTTCTAGTTATTCCTGCTCCCAGAACTTCACAGAATCCTAGAATGGTTTGGGTTGGAAAGGACCTTAAGATCATTCAGTCCCAACCCCCTGCCATGGACAGGGACACCTCACACTAGACCACGCCACCCAAGGCTCTGCAAAACCTGGCCTTGAACACTGCCAGGGGTGGAGCATTCACCACTTCTTTGGGCAACCCGTTCCAGCGCCTCACCACCCTCACATGGAAGAACTTCATCACCTCTATTCCATATCATCTATTTCTTCTTCACTTACATCACCCCATTCTGCCTGCTGTTTCCCTTTATAACGCTGACTCCTAAACTCATTATTTGGGGAGTCAAGGAGCCTCTTTCATTCTGAAACACCTTTTCCTGGCCATCACCTTACCAAGGGACAAGATGGTGACATATGCTGGTCTGTCCGAGCGCAGGAGGGAATGCTCTCGGGCTTTGTTTAAGGAGGTTTCCTTGTCAAACACCCCCTTCACAGGACCAACAACTGACTCAAAGCCATGCATACGGAAAGTGAAAGCTTTGTGGGGCTGGCTGTAACGGTAACGCTCCTGTGTTTGGGAACAAGAGGACTGGATTTAGCAGGAAACGTAAAGAGCGAAGTCTTAAGGCTTCTGCCACGTTTATATTTCAGTTATTATCATTCTCTAGAGAAAGCTATTTAAAAGTGAAAGGCTCAAACACTACTGTATAAACTTATTGTGGACCACAGACCACTTCAACAAGAAGATAAAGCTCCACCTCACCAAAGTGTGCAGGTGCAATACATGTGGCTCACTGTTAAACAGCTGCACAGACTGGGGAGCTGCCAGAGATACACCTCCTGCCCAGCAAAGACCCCTCCCCCAGCAACAAGAAGCCCTTTCTTCCTCCTGTAATGTGGTAAAAGAGATTTCCATGGTTTTTTCAACTTGCATCTACTAAGATATAAAAGATAACTAAGTGCTTGGGTGCACTTATGGCCGCTTGTCTTCTGCTTGTACTCCTAAGTCCTCAACAGTTCTAGAGACAAGTCATCCTCATATGCTGCGGGATAGAACAGGAGGTAGAAAGGTTGGCACTACCCATTTAAATGAATTTTGCCCAGTACTCATTGGAAATACAGATGGGTTTGAAGTGAGCAGCCAGCCTATGTCAGCAAGTTGTAATTAAGGCCTAGATACTTCAAGGCAGAAGAAACTGCGTTAATAAAGTCTGTGCAGAGTATAAAACTGCCATCCCATATAAATTCTCTTCAGTAGCCGGTTGCTTCCACGTGTGCATTTAAAATTAAGAGGGTTTTCTTCTTACCTGCTCCTGAAACACACGTTTCTCCTCTCCAGTGCTAGGGCGGACTACGTAGTCAGTCCTTCTGAAACAAAGGTCACCATCAGTTCTGAGCAACTACAGTCCCAAAGAACAGCCCAAAGGACGAGTCACCTCATGCTTTCTGCAAATCCTTCTGACCACTTTCTGAAAGCATTAATGATAACATAAATATGGGATCTTAAAATACGCCCTATGTGCTACCTGAAGGTAAACCAGGAGCAGAAATACTCTCCTCCTCAGGACATAAGTTAGATTACAGGCTTGCTCTGATAGCATATGCAAACCTGCAGAAAACCGGTTGATTTTGTGAAGTTACTGCATTTATAACACCACACTATCAAGTTCCCTCCTGCCCCATGACGTGAAATCGCTTTAAGCAACCAGCCCTTCAGATCCAGAGGAGCAAGGACCAAACTTCACACATGCAGCAGGCTGCAGAAGCTGCCAAGCAGCATTAGTTACTTACACCCTGGGAATTGGCATGGTGGCATCTGAGCTGTCTTCGTTTTCCTATCAGAAAGCAGGGAAATGTCAGTGTTGGATATAACCCCGTCAGGTTTTGTGCTGGGGAAGGCGATAATGTTTCTGACTCACTTTGAAAAAAGTCTGGTCCTTGGTCTCCAACCAGAGCTGAAACAGTGCTGCCAACTCCTTCTCATGATCTTGGCACGTACCTAGTCCAAGAAATCAGGGAAAATAGGAAACATAAGTCCTTTATTTGTTATGAAGCCGGCTGCTTGTACTTTCCAAGCCGCCTCTTATTGCCTTCCCCTCTCTATGCCTCACCAGTCACAAGGCATCTCCCACACCACAGATGCTCCAATTTCAATACCTGAAGACATCCAGGGCGTACGAAAGTGCTAAAACCCTGTTAATTCTCCCATGTTGGTACAAAGGCCCCTGTTTCAACTCCCTGCACAGTGGGCAAGACACTCTTTGAGTCACAGCCACCTAATACTTGCAGACGGTTCCTTCTCTCCAAGTAATTCCAGTCACTGAGTCCAGGAGCAGAAATACATCTCTACATAACCTCCACCAAAAACTGTGAAAGGGACCAGAGGAATTGCTTCCTGACTCCAAATCTCTGCCACTTGAAACCTATAAATCTGGTTACTAGAATTGTTATAGTTAAGAATGGAAAACTCTGCTAGTAGCTAAATGAACCAACATAACCCCAAGCCATCTGTAATTCAGACTGTACTGGGCACGTTGAGTACCAATTTGCTTTTTAGTTTCTAAGAATGAGAACAGTATCAGTTTGCTCCACAGAGAAGCGTAATTCATTTGTAAGAATTAACAAATACTCAGAACAACCAGAAGGGATGCTCCACAGAAGGGAAACATGAAGGTGGTCAGATTTGAACTATTACTGTTAGGTCAGCAACATAAAGAAATACAGTCCTGTGCCTTTGCTCACTACTTCTCTGTCTGCTGCTCATGCTAACATCTTGAGAAAACCTCAAATCTAAAACACATCTGTGCTCAGCTAAAGGAAAAGGTCTAGCCAATGAATTAACGGATCTGTCTGAAAAGTAAAGTCCTGGAGCAAACAACAAACCTTTACTACAGAAGAACATAAAATACTCACCAAGCAATTTCCACTGCTGAGTTTTCTCCTTGAATTCAACGTAAGGGGAGAAGCTGGAGTGAACATCTACAACGAAAGGTGTCAGAGACATCATGCGGTTGTCCAACCCCCCAGATCCTACTGTGGCAGTGCAAGCTGTTGATTGAAGACTCATAATGACAGATAAAGCACTTCGAGTGGAGGTAAACATCTCACAGTAACAGCGCGAGCGCAAGAAAAGGACAGAACAGGATAATGAGTCTTTCACTGAGATCCTGTCTATGCTGTGAGACACCAGGAACTGTTACTGTACGGTAACTATTCCTAGGCTCATGGGAAGTAAACTTAGGATTTAAGAGTATTCACCAGTATTACAGAGAACACCAAATATTCCTGGGGCAAAGGCCACTCCAATCTACACTGTCTCTCCCTTTAAAACTTCCCACTAAGCAAGTGAGAACCACAGAGTAATTTAGTTTGAAAGGAACATCTGCAGCTTGAGCCTCAGGTCAAAGCCAACTACATGTTTCCAGGGGGTTACTCAAGGCATCATCTAGTTTATGTTTTATCGCCTCCAAAGACAGCCACATCTTTGCACTGGGAAGAAACTATTTCTCCTGCTTCAAAGCTTCCACCCGAAGTGCGTGATCTGAGCAGGATAAGCTGTGCAGAGGCACTTCCACACGTTTTTTTGCATGCTCAGGAATCAAACTGAGTCTTATCTACTATCCACACATAAAACAGGCCTAACACAAGCAAGAAGTGTCAGCCATGAAGCCTATCACAGAAACACTGTCAACAGTACAATGATTGATTACTGTGAGGAATTAAACGCTGATTTGAGCTGGCACAGGCTGCTCAAAGAAGTGGTAAATGCCTCATCCCCGGCAGTGTTCAAGGCCAGGCTGCACAGGGCCTGGAGGAAGCGGCTCTAGTGGAAGGTGTCCCTGCCTGTGGCAGAGGGTTGGAACTGGATGAGCTTAAGGTCTTTTCCAACCCAAACCATTGTATGATTCTACAATATAAACCAGCTCTGATTAGAACTGAGGTACAAGCATCGCGAGTATTTTTAACAGCCATTCTCACCTCTGCTGTCACCTGTCAAGTACTGCAAGGCGGGTAACACCAGTTCAGACCAGTTAGGGGCAAAGGAGAACCAGTTATTTAGTGCACTGGCAGGAGAAGATTGCCAATCCAGAACTTTATCTTCAAGCTGAAAAGAAAAAGAAATACTCTATTAAAGATCTCACACTCTATGGCTGTTTGAATGGAAAACAAAAGAGCTGAACACAGCCAGGGGACAAAGAGATTTTTAGGCATGAAAATAATCACCTGCCATTTTCAAGTAACCATCACAAGGTATTTCAGACAACAGACACCACAAAGGGGAAGAAACTTCCCTGTCATCTCTGCCCTTCATACACAGAATGCATCTAACCATGATCTAAAGAATAGGTACGGAAAGACTTACAGATTAAACTGACTAAATTTATGCTTGCAACAGGATGTGGTGTGCACTCCCAAAGAGTTTCATTTCTTTACTAGGTAACCTACATCTTCATGTGGGACAACTCTGCAGAATTATAACCACTACACAGTCACAGACTCCTCTATCCCCTGCAAAGGTTCCTAGATAAGCGGGTGGTTCCTTACAACAGAAAGAGTAGCAGGTCCTTCCAGATACAGTATCTCCAAAAGAAGGGAAAAGAAGTTGGAAGAGATTTCATTTATTCCAAGGCATGGCTTCATCTCCTCAAGAGGCCTGCAAATGAAAGAGAGCACAAACACAGTAAGTTCCCTGAGTAAATATTCACCTTCATATACCGCAACAGAAGCTCCACATTTCACAAGCGACACAAAACCGAACCCTACAGATGTCCCACAGAAAACCAAATGCCAACATGTACTGCTGTCTTCATTCTCAGGCTCTCAGGGCCCTCTGAAGCACTTACTCCTCTTTGACAGATGACAAGGGGATGGGGGAAGGATCCTGAGACATTGATGGGATCCCATCTGCGTTGCTAAGAGAGTCAGCCAAATCTTCCACCTCGGATTTAATAATCTTCAGCTTTTTTTTCTTCTTATCATCCTTTTCCTTCACCTTCTTCTTGAGGGTTGCAAGGTCAAATAAAGCTTTAGATGTAAAAGGTAAGAAGGATAATTAAAAGCTTCTCAGCATATTTCAATGAGAGTCATAAACTATATATTTAAGCATACATTCAGAAATGTAGGTAGCGTGTAGGTAGCACTCATTCACACATCATTTATTCCATCTTCCCAGTCATTTCCATGAATCTTTGGATTTCCCTTCAATGCACTCTGATTTAATAGAAAACCTTTAGGTTTTATATGAAGTTAGAAAAGCAAAGGAGCTGCTGAGAGCAGAGATACAAATGACACGTCATCAATTAGCTGAATGCACCTTCAGTGGGAACTGGAGTTGGCTGTGAGCTACTGAAATGGAACAACTCCCAACCACAGCATGGTCAGCAGCTACGTGAAGAGCAAAAGGATACAACAATCCATCAAGACCAGACCCCTCCTGAGCTTTACCTACACACAGGATGCCCTGTGGTACACAATTCTGGTGTCCAAGGCACTGACCTGCTAAGGACCCTTTCCTGCCAGCATTCACTCGGGTCATGATGTCCTCAAGAGTCACATCTGTTGTAACTAGATCAGGGTGATCCTGCACAGGACAACGGGACGCAAATGAAAACTGGGAAACGACAAAGGGTGTGAAGCTAGCAACAAGGGCACAGAACATAACCCAAGTTCCGAAGTGCACCTAAACACAGGTTACAATAAAGGGCTGAAGGATGCTTCTCTGCACCCCAAAGAAGTACCAGCAATTTTGCCACCCACAAGTACCCTGGGCTCTATGGCTAACAGACAGAAGACTAAGAGGTAAAATGCAGTCCCACCCCCCAACTTCGTAACATCTTACAGGATGACGTTTTCGTTTCTCATGGTGCTTCTTTAGCATCATCTTCACATCATTCTCCCCAATTTCTATCTTGTCTGCACGGAAAAAAGAGTCAGAGGTTATTTGCACAGTGAGACACTTCTCAGAATGCCATTTTCCGTCCATTCCCCCTTCAAACAATCCTTAAATTTCAATGACAAAATTTTTCCATACTCAAATTTCTTTTAATCAAACAGTTTATTTCAATACTTTCTTCCTTGGTTCACCGGATTTCATTGCTGATGCAAGTATGGAAGCGAACAGAAGTGAGAACCAGCAGTGCCACATGAAGGGTTTGCAGACTTCATTATAGTAACCTTGATTACAGTAACACATACACAAAGATACTGCTAACTGGACTACGCTAATGCCTCAAACATTAAAGGCAAGATATAACAGAGAAATCAGTCGCCTTCCAAGGAGAAAGACTAAATAGGAAGAGCCAACAAGATTAAACTGGAAGAGCCATCCCCTTTGGAGACTGCAAAAATGAAGCACTACAACATTTCCCATCAAACCACCATTTTTCAGACTGACTCTTGCAGGCTCTCAAAGTCATTCTCACCCCTAAATCTGTATCAACCACTAGTTTGGTTCTCACCTGCTGTTTTCATGTCCAAGGTTGACAATGTGGGGATCACCCTCAGAGGAACTGGTGGACTTGGACAACGTGACGGAGAACTTGGAGGCCAGGCGCTTAGATCTAAACCAGAGAAATAAATGTATCTCTGCAATTCCTAACACCAATCTACATTAATCCTATTATCACAGCCAATAAAACTCGAGTCCAGTTCCCATCCTTCTATCAAAGGCATTGCTCCCACATCGAAATCTGCCTTTCTCCATTCACACCTCTAGTCTTTAGCTCAATCCAGGCATTACCTTCTTCATCAGAAGACAAGGTGGTATCCCCACACTCCTCTTTCACTTCCCTCAGAATCTTCAGGTAGCGCCGATGTGTCCGTCTGTCCCGTTCTTCTGAGTCATAGGTGGGTGAGAAGTGCTTCCTCCTCATGGTCATCTCAGGGCCTCCTTTCCTGGCTAATTCCAGCAAGTACTGGAAGATGAGATACATGTCATGTTAGCTGCCTCAGCTACAGTGCTGTAATCCACAACAGATACGCTCAACTCATGCTTTCAGCAAGTCTAACGTGTAACAAACACCTCAGTTCTTTATGAAGAGGCAGCCCTCAAGCAGTATCAGCATCTGCCACACATTTAAGACCAGCATTTTAGACCAATATTAAAAGGAGGAAAAAGAAAGGTGAAATTCCCACACCTTCCTCTGCACGCATGGCAATAACTCCCTGTCATTGTACCTGGACAGTTGAGAAGAACCTAATCATAGCTCCGAGATCCACTTATGCAGCTTCCATGTCAAATACTTAACATAGACACGGAACACTGTCTCTTTTGAAGAAAACACTCTACATCCCTTATGGCTACAGAGGAAGTAACTTTGCCCGGAGAAGCTGTGGCTGCCCCATCCCTGACAGTGTTCAAGGCCAAACTGGATGGGGCTTGGAGCAACCTGCTCTAGTGGAAGGTGTCCCTGCCAGAACTGCACGAGCTGTAAAGTCCCTTCCAACCCCAAACATTCTGTGATTCTATGAACTTCCTACATACTTCCATATTCTTTCTCCCACATCACTGTGGGGCGTTTTGGAAAGACAGACTTTCCTTTGCATCCACACACCCTGTATGATTCAATGTCTAAGCATAATGAAATTACGTGGGCAAGTATTTACAATGCAGACACTTTATTCAGCAGTTAGCAGAGAATAATATTGACAAAGGAAGATTTGATCATGGATTTACAAGCATCAGAATCAGGGGGTTGTATCTATTCCATACCAGTGCCCAGTGAAGCTTGGGAATTCATATAAGTACATACTGGGCAACCTCACCTGTTTGAGAATGACAGAAACAGTAGAAAACGAAAGCAGAATAACTTGTTAACAGGATAACAAGGTGTAAATGGGCAAATTGTGGAAATGGGACAAAGTGGGCATGGAAAAAAGATGCTATACACAAACAAGAGCTTTGGGAGTTTCAAAACCTGAAATCTGCAAAGAACAATTCTGGGATTCTCATAAGGGCCACAAAAAAAACACAAAAAGAAAAGACCTCTGAGAATTGTGAAAGCACAAATACCAGGATGCTTTGTTGTGAAGACAACGTATATGTTGCCAAACAGAGAATCGCAGCCTGGTTTTGACTGGAAGGGACCTTAAAGCTCATGAAGCTCCAACCCCTGCCACAGGCAGGGACACCTTCCACTGGAGCAGCTTGCTCCAAGCCCCTGTGTCCAACCTGGCCTTGAGCACTGCCAGGGATGGGGCAGCCACAGCTTCTCTGGGCACCCTGTGCCAATGCCTCAGCACCCTCACAGGGAAGAACTGCCTAAGAGTTCATCTCACCCTCATAGTAAAGAGCTTCCTAATGTCTAATCCCAATCTCCCGTCTTTCGGTTTAAACCTCCAGTTTAAGCAGCGATGACACTCACGTTGCGGGAAGCAAGGATCTGCTTGAGCAGTCGGTAGAAGTACTGCTGCTGAGAGCTCAGGTACCGCTTGTACTGGGACTTGAAACAGAGCTGCCGGTACTTCACCACTTCGGGATTGAAGTGTCCATCTGGAAGAGGTAAAAAGCACTCGAGTTCCTCGCTGCCAGCTGAGGAATTAACCCTGACAGGACACAGCGTTTGGTACCCTCACTGACCACGGAAAAGCTTCTGGGCGATGTGCAGGGGGTTGCCGAAGCGGAAGTTTTCGCCGCTGAACAACGCGGTGATGAGCTTGTTCTGGTGCTCCCGGTTGTTTTCAGGGAAGTGCGGCAGGAATTTCTTCAGGTGCTCTTGCTGGGCATCTGTCAGCACCTCCTGCCACGTAGACAAGCTGACAACGTCAAAGAAGATCTCGGGCTAAAGAAAGCCAAAAACGAGAGTGAAGGGAACGATGTCCTGGACAATTCTCTAGCCCTTAAGGCTTTCTGTGGTGAAGTAACAGAAGTCACGGCAGCGTCTCACCAAACGCAGAACACAACAGGGCATGAAAAGGAAAGATAAGGAATTAATGGTACTAATAGCAACAAGACAGTAAACTCGAAACCAACAGCACTTTCTTAAAGGCAATTTTAAAGGAAAAGAGATTGTTACCTAGAAAAAGAATGCCTCGGAACAGCATTAAAAGACATTCTCATAGAATCAGATTCCCACACTGGTTTGGGTTGGAAGGAACCCTAAAGCTCATCCAGTTCCAACCCCTGCCACAGGCAGGGACACCTTCCACTAGAGCAGCTTGCTCCAAGCCCCTGTGTCCAACCTGGCCTTGAACACTGCCAGGGATGGGGCAGCCACAGCTTCTCTGGGCACCCTGTGCCAGCGCCTCAGCACCCTCACAGGGAAGAGCTTCTGCACTGTATCTAACTTAGAATCATAGAATAGTTCGGGTTGGAAAGGACCTTAAGATCATCCAGTTCCAACCCCCTGCCATGGGCAGGGACACCTCACACTAAACCATGCCACCCAAGGCTCTGTCCAACCCGGCCTTGAACAGCGCCAGGGATGGAGCAGTCACAGCTTCCCTGGGCAACCCATTCCAGTGCCTCACCACCCTTACAGTAAAGAACTTCCTCATATCCAGCCTAAGCTTCCCCTGTTTACGTTTGAACCCGTTACCCCTTGTCCTATCACTACAGTCCCTCCCCAGCATCCCTACAGCCCCCCCAGCTTGAACTCCCCCGGTTTCAGTCTGAACCCATCACCCTTTGTTCTGTCACCCCAGTCCCTGATGAAGCCCCTCTCTGCGTCCCTGCAGGGCGCCTTCGGATACAGGAAGGCTGGAGCTCTCTCCTAGGACAGTCAGAAACATTTCCCTCCTCCCATTTTGCTGCAAGCCCCATAAGGCAGAATCAAGCACGCTCGTCAAGGCTCCGTGAAGATAAAGCACCGCAGCGCTACTCACATCCTCCAGCAGGTCCTCAGGCAGGCTGACCCTGGTGGTCCCCAGCATGCAGTCCTCCATGATGCGGATCCTGCTTCCATCCCCGCAGGGTCCCAGCTCCAGGGGGTCCGTCAGCATGTGATCCAGCGAGTCCATGCTTCACCCTGCTCCGGAACAACAGACCCTCAACCACCCAAAACCCCTAACCCTATGGATGGGGAAGGTGCTTATTGAAAGGCGAGGGACAGAACGGGGCGCTGAGGTAAGAGGCCATGAAATGAACGCGTTCAACCCGGTCACACCGACTGAGACAGACCGGGAGGCACTTTGCTTCCCTCCTTCAAGCTGTTACCAACAGAGCTAAAGAACAGGGAGAGAACAGATGTCAGGCCTCAGAACCGTTTCCACAGAGGTAAATAACAGGCCGACGGCACACATGAGGCGATATTAACGCGCGGACCCCACCTCTGCAGCGCCCAACCGGCACCCCCGAGCCCCGTCCCCCCCAAGCACCAACGCACAGCAACCGGACGCCGACAACAGGGCCGGATAAACCCCCTCCTTCCCTACCCCGCTACGCCGGCGCTGGGGCGCCGCTCTCGCAGCACCGACACCGGAGCTCCGTGCGGCGCGGCCCCGGGTCCCCTCAGCCCCGGGGCCAACGTTGAGGGGCGGCCCGGGGCCCTCTCGGGGTGCGGGGGGGGGGAACCCCACACGCGGCCCGCGGCGGAAGGCGGAGGGCGGGAACGGCGGATGCGAAAAGGCTCTCCCGCCGCCGCGCCTGCGCAGGGCCCGCCCCCTTCCTCCCTGTCGCGATAGGGCAGAGTCCCGTTTCCCCCCCCCCATCAGAGTGAAGAGCCGTGATTGCTGTTGGTAGAATAAAAGAGGGGGGAAAAAAGGTTTATTAATGTGTTTTTTGTGTGTCCCCCTTCATCCCCTTCATCCCCATCAGAGTGAAGAGCCCTGATTGCAGTTTACAGAATAAAAGAGGGGGGGAAAAAAGGTTTATTAATGTGTTTTTTATGTGTCCCCCCCCCTTCATCCCCATCCGAGTGAAGAGCCGTGATCGCGGTTTGTAGAATAAAAAAGGGGGGGAAAAAGGTTTATTATTGTGTTTTTTGTGTTCCCCCCCCCCCCCCCCATCCCCATCCGAGTGAAGAGCCGTGATCGTGGTTTGTAGAAAAAAAAAAGGGGGGGAAAAAAGGTTTATTAATGTGTTTTTCTTTTTACAGCTGCGGGGGTCGCACGAGACTATGAACACATCACGGTCACCACTGTACAGTAACGCGGTTAAATAAGAGGGGTGCAACTTGGGGGGCTTGGTTGGGGGTTGTTTTGCATGGCTGGACCCCGAAATGCCGTGGTCCAGCGTGACGTGGCCTTTGCTGGCAAGCAGGAGGAGTCCAGCGCTGACCTCCTGCGGGACATCTTTGGGTTGCTCTGGTTTAAAAGTAATAAGAAATCCAATCCTTTCTGCACTGCAGAAACGAGGAAAAACCCATGCGCTGTCGTCTGGTTCCATGGTGGTGGTGTCTCTAGAAGTAAGTCCATGGCATTGCTTTCATTTCTTACTTTGGAAGGAAAATTCATCATGTTTCCGTATCCCGGGATGCTGCTTTGGCGGCGAGGCATTTGTTTTAACTTCCTTAATGGATTGCCAGGCTGATGGCATGAGTATGCTGCTGTTGCTGTGGGACAGAGTAGAAACTGTGATAAGGAAGGCTGGAGTGCAAAGAGGCTGGTTTAGGATTGGGTTTAGCCTTTTAGGATAGTTCACAGCTTTAAATAATTCTCCTCCTGTGATTCTTTCCAACAGAGGTGAAGAGAGCAAAACAGTTTTTACACCCATCTCCAATACCATTAAGGCAAACTAGTTTGGTATTACAGACTATCAGACCTTTTACACCTTTAAAACACCTCTTGTAGTGCAGTAACCCATTTCCAAGTCTCCTGTTTTCCTATTATTCACACCATTTTTGACTTGTTACAAAAGCACATAGCAGCCTGAAGAAAGCCAACACAAATCTCCCTTCTATTCTCCCACACCAACATCATCACAATGCCCGGCATTGGAATTCAACAGTCCTCAGCAACATGACTTCATTGGATTAGCGGGAACCACGCTCAACTTGATGTGCTCCCAAATGTGCTCAATTTATAGACACTCATCACTGCATTTGACTAAATGGAAGCTCATGAACTTGACCAACCTCAGTAATGCCCCAGTACAGTGGTACAGCGAGAGAAGTGAAATCCCAGGAACAAGTTAATCCATATTTTGGCAAGTCACCTCAAAGCAACCTCAAAACACCTCTGACTGGCCAGTATTCTCCATGTGATTTGTCTCTTCACACACAGTCACTCCTTCCACACCAGATTAACAGATGTGTTAAGTACCCAAGCAATACCTGCTACAAGGCTTTGCCCAGAAGAAACCAGACTTCCTCTTGTCCAGTCCAAGTGTGAAGCTCCCAAATCATGTGTAAGAGCTTTAACTCCATCAGGGCTGATCCCACAACCTGTAAACATCTGTGGAGCTTGCCCACATGTGTAATCCTCATCTAAATCTGTAGTACTTGGGTCAAGGAGTTGCACGTTCACACTCTGTGGCACAGAGAAAACGAACCCAGAAAACCTCTCTCATTTCTTCAGTCTCACAGGCCATAAAGACAAAAGATCCTTCTTTGCTTTTGTTTTATAAATACACGTAATGCTGTTACACACAGACAATCTGGGATGAGTTTTCAGGCAGTGAACGGAGGTTTAGACAGACACAGTACATCCCATCAGGAGTCAATGGAGTTGTAGTTCTATTTTTGCCCATACCAGAATGCATTAAATAACAAATAAAAGGATTCTGGAAGAAAAAATTATAATTACACTGCCTTAAAAAGATAAACCTTCTCTTTCCCTTCCTCCTGGTCCTTAAGCATGACATGAATTCTGTACATAGACCAGGTCTACCAAAGCAGGCAACCCTCAGAGATGGCTTTGTGTCCCATAAACAGTGGTCCACTAGTGTGTTTCTTGTATGCTTCCTGAGTCCAGGGCTGGTCACCTTATGGAAATGTCCAAAGAAATTACACTGCATTGTTAACAAGGCCTTTGGGGGAGAAAATAAGAGTAACCAACTCTCCATCCAGTCTTCAAGGGGAAAAATGGTGGCAACAGAGATAACTACCCTGCCTCTTCAGAGGTGTGCTTCTGCACCCTCATGTTCTCCTGGCACAACTACCTTTAGGCTACAGCAGAAGCTGCTACATAGGCTAAGCTGAACTCTTTGCATCTGTTTTAGTGGGCAAAAAGGTGATTTTCCCTGCAAATACTGAAAGGGAAAAAGAGATAACAGTGGCTCTGCACTACCCTTATGTGATACTACAACCTCCATCAGCTTGTTCCAAACAACACGGGTTTAAGACTGCACTTTTCCTTCTTTTGGAAGGTGGTAAACTAGGGCAGGGCAGACAGCATGTAAACAGTTCTTGAGGGTTGGAAAAGTAAGAATAATAATTTAATGGACTGCTTGGGCACATCTTCACAGCTTCATTGTTACATCCATCCCCTCACATGGACACTTGGCTGCTGCTGCTCTTTCTCTCCAGGCAGTCTGCTCGCATCGAGCAGGTTATGTTCCCTTTCACCCTGGCTGCTGAAATAAGGACATTGGAAGCGGTTCTGCCCTATTCTGGCTATTTACATGGTGGCCTCCTCTTTAACAGCTTCTAGTAAAAATATACATACATCATCAGCCAGTCAGCCTTCCATTAGGGAAGCTTTTTCCCCGTACAATTGAAGTAACAAGTTGTTTACTGGAGATGCTTCCAAAAAGGAAAAGTAAGGGTCAGCAGACATGCCAAAAGTCAAGTCCAGAGCAAGCAGAAGTTTTACTTCTCTTGTCCTTTTTGTTAAAAGCTGCATAAAGTAACAACCCAGAAGGATTTTGAGGGTACTTCTTCATGGTCACCAGGGACTTGAACCCTCTTAAAGCATAACAAGAGCTCCAAGATTTTAGTTGAAGTGAGCATATACTTTAAAACATATTTAACCCCAGCATACCCATAGATCTGGGCTCTGGGGGAGGTGACAAGTACAAGCAAGCGACACCACAAGGCTTCTTCATTCATGTTCTGCTGAGAAAGTTCTGGGTTTAGAGATGTGCACCTCGCTGCCGCCGCTCCCATTGGTGGTTGTAGTGATGATGTACTGGGTGGTGGGCTGCTGAGTGCTTGTTTGGGATTCCAAGGTATCCGTGGGGACTGGGGGCTGGGAAACACCAACCTGGACCTCACTGGGGAGCGAAGAGTTTTGTTTGGCTTCCAGATCAGGCTGACCTTCAGATATCACATAGTGAGTCTGCATGGGGAATATGGAAAATCATCATCATTGCACCTTGTCTGACTTCCCTGTTCTAATCATCTGTAGCTTTCCTGTTGCTGTGCTGGAGACATTTTGGTATGAACTTGGAAATTAAGTTTTATTTCACTTAAATGTACCCAAGAACAACCTAACACTTGTCCTTTGTTTTGAAGTACATTGGGCTACTTTGTATTTGGTCAGCTTATCAATGGTTAAGCTAATGACACAATCAACCCATCACTACGAGTTATAATAGCCATTTTTAATACTACTCTCAAAGTTCTTTGTTTTCCACATGCTCTACAAGTTGCATTTCCAATATCACACAGAACAACCACCTGCCTCCCTATGCTAGACTGTTTACAAGGTAAGACACCGGTGACTCTTAGTCTGTAATCCTACAGGTAATAGAAAGTTGGCAAAATTATTCTCTATTCTGTGTGCCCCAGTATTCATTTTGGCATCCTTTTACCCTTCAAACTCTATGCTTAAAGCCTGATACATGATTCTGGATTAAGAAAACCCAAAAAGGCCATGATGGCTCTTCTTACCTGAGTAACTGCTTTCACTTGCCCTGTGTTGACAGTGGTGACTGGTGTACCCACAGCAGTCTCTGTGATCACGTACTGGCCTTGGGGAATGGTCATCATCTGGATCTCAGATGCTGAAAATGGAAATCGGAGAATCAAGACCTTCAGTCAAACTCGAAGACCACCTTGAAAGATTATGCCTTATGTCAGTAACATATCAGTCCTGAAACAGTTGCTGTTAAAAAGCAGTTCAGGTACTGTAAAACCTTGTAGAACTCTACAGATCTCAGGAGATTTAGTGCCAGCTAACATGAGCTGCAGATTTGTCAATCCATTCATAGACAACACATCCTGTTCTCACCTAAATCACTGAATTACCACCCAGAGCTGCACGGATATGAGGAATAGTTTCACGATACCCTCAATTTCATCCAAATTTGAACTAATCCCTACCCAACACTGAATACAACACCCTTGGAATAAAGGAGCCCAGTCTGCCTGCTCAAATCACTTATCAGGTCATTGTGGACCTACAGTACAACTGCTACAACCATTTCCATTTGTCTGAAACTATTTCTCTCCTTAGATGTGTATAAATATTAATCACAAATCTTAATGAGCTCTGAAAATGCTATCCCATTTGGTAGCTGGAGAAATGGAGCACACCTTAGTCCCATAGGTTAGTCAGATTCCTAGTGAGAGCTGCTGCTGGCACTTACAATAGCTCCGAAAGGAGTTCCATGTGCTAGGAAGATACGTGTGCTGGACTGAAGATCCCTGCTGCTGCTGGAGGGCTTGGGTTGGTGTCGATGTAGCTGTCTGCATCTGTGAGGGGCTGAGCTCCTGCTGAGATTGTTGTGAGGAGGGACTCAAAGGCTGAGCTCCAACCTAGGAAAGGTAAAAGCATTCTCAGTGTAGTAAGTTACAAACATATCTTGTTTTAGTAAGGGAAAACACGGGGGGCAGGTTCTATAGCATATCCTATGTGACTCCTTGTAAGAAGGGAGTCTCATTTCCTTTGTAGCCACCCTTTAAATACTGCAACATGGTGATAAGGTCTCCCTGCAGCCTTCTTTCTCCAGGCTGAACAAGCCCAGTTCTCTCAACCTTTCCTCACACAGCTTCCCAGTCCTTGGTTCACCTTTGTGGCCCTCCTCTGGACCCTCTCCAGCCTGTATAGTCAGGACAAACACTGAACCACCACCCAATAGCATGGAGAGCTTCAAGTATTTGAGGAATGCCAGTTTCCATTTACATCTTTCAATTGGCTACATTTAAGTTGCAATACCTGTGCTGACGACTGAGGTGCTGGCGAAGGCTCTGTGACCTGGATGTGCTGCACCTGGATAGCATGCTGGGTGTAGGTCTGGGGGTCGTGAAGCTGCCCAACGTCCACTGTGGAGTGCTGGGACTGGTGAGGTGAGGTAGCCTGGGAGGAAAATGAAGAAACTAAACATAAGAATATCAAAGCAGCAATGCTATAAACCTCTTCTGTGACACAAGCTCTGCAACAATGAGCTATGAGTCTTAATGAGACCATGGAGCACTCCTGTTCAAGCCAGTGTTTACCCTCTCTTTGCTCCTGGGAGATCAAGGATGAAGAAATACGTTTAACAGATGTAATAGCACTGAGATGGTTACATCTTAAGTCACCCCACTGAAAAATGACTTGCTAAGGACTTACAAGCTGTCAACCAAAGGGTCTGAAAACCAGAACCATCATTCTTTGTAGGCTTCTTTCTATGAAATGCATTTGCAGTCTATAAAATAGATACATCCTCAAGATCTGCATATCCAGAACTGGTTCTTGATACCACTCTGTATCAAGACAAGTGCTGAGAGTCTTACTGATCAAAAGCTTTTTGGAGCAACACCTGCTAATGATACCAATTGGTGTCATTTAATTACAAGTCTAAGATCTTGATAAAATTAATACTAGCAATCAGTATTCATGCTCTCATATCATTACAACAGACACTGTCAATATTAACTGGGGCCAGGCCATTATTTAGGTCTTTATTAACCGAATTCATAACTTCATTTGTAATGAGGGGCCAGGCAGAACAGGGAGTTGCAGATTCAGATCCAAGCACGTGGTACTTTCAGCTTCACCCAGCGGATACCAGATTTGAAGGCCATGCCCATTCATTACGGCTCCCCGAGTTATGTTCCTCAGCTCAGCTGCTCTAGTTACACTTTAGTTTTATTTTCTGGAGGCACAGAAAATTAATATTCTAATAGATGACACAAAGGGGAAAAGCAAGCAGCTCTCTGTACTTCCAGACTTTGGCTCTGGCTCACTGAGAACAAGGAAGTACAAATTAGTCTTCAACTGCAAAAATGGGTCACCCACTGACCCACTTTCCCAGGTGCTGGAAAACCTTCCTAGAGCAGACTTGAGCAAAGCTGCCCAGATAGGCAGAACTAAACTGAAGTAGGACTTAGTGACCGGCAAGCAGACCAAGACCAGCAGGATTATTGATGCGCAGTACACAATGTTACAAAGCGAACCCTATGATCAACCAGTTTATCTATGAAGAAGCATGCACCACTCTTTGTAACTACTCCTTAACAAGCTTCCGACTGCTACAGCCCCAAGAAGGCAACAGGCTTGATATGGAGGGAGTCAGAAGCACACCAAGTCCCCCACCAGGCTACTCACCTGGGCCACTTGCACAACCTGCAGCTGTATGTGCTGAGGCTGCTGCAAGCCAGTTGTGGGTTGAGACACTGGGATGTACTGGATCCGCTGGTAATCTCCCTGGGGAGTCCGGTAGTCTGTGGTGAGGGTCTGGGATATCTCTGTCATTGCCTGGGTCAGCAAATCTGTTGTCTGAGCAGGTAGAGAGAGATACAGACAATCATCAGTTGACATTATATCATCAACTGGATTGAGTACTTCCACAGGGCTGTAGTTCCTTTCATCACATCACTGGGCCTAGACATTGATTTACAAGGGCTTAATGTGTACAGAGGATGGGGTCATAAGCAGTCACCAGGGGTTATCCACTAGAATTGCTCTCTTCTGTCTAAATATGCGGGTCAGGACCTTCGAGGACTAATTTATGCAATAATAATTAAAGAATTAATCTTTTGACTTAATACTATGGTATTAGACAACAAAACTCCTGCATTTGTCAAGAGTTGACTTAGTTTTCAAGTCAAAAAGTGCTTCTTGGATATACTCCACCTTCCTTCCTCACCTACCAGAGCGAGACTTTTCTTAACTGTACTGCCTAAGTGTATAAAGACATTTGGCACCCTCAGGTTTATGAAGCCACCAGCATCCTGGTTGAATCTACACATTTTAAAGCAGAACAGTCTTTTAGCCACTTAAGAGTCTTCAAATGGGAAGTCTTAAGTTGTGATCAATAGGATTTTTAAAGGTATGCAGCATCCCAGCACTACTAACGAACACAGAGCTGATTTTTCTAGCCTCAGCTTTCACCTCCATAGCAGCTGATGTATTAATAGTGAAGAGATCAGCTACTGGAGGTGTGTATCAACAGTACTGCACTGTCCAAAAGTGTCCCTGCCCATGGCAGGGGCATGAAGTGGATGATCTTCAATGTCCCTTCCAACCCAAACCAGTCTGGGATTCTGTGACTATAGAGATCTTGTCTCCTCTGCACAGCTTGATCCAGTCATTATTAAACAGAAGCCGCTCTTTCAAGTGGTGTGTGCCAAATAAACACTAAGACCAAAGGGCTTCTGGGCTGTTTGATTCCCTCTATTGGCCTGATTTAATGTGTTCCAAGTGCTTACCACAACAGTCTCTCCAGTACTGCTGTCAGTGGTTAGAACAGCAGGAGTGGAGCTGATGACAGCGGTCGCCAGCGGCGCGTGGATCGTGTTCGGGAGCTGAGCAAACTCTGGGTGCTTCTTGCGGATGTGCTGGACCATCTTTGTCTGCAGAGAGATGCAAAAGAGCATGAGGAAAACAGCAAGTCTCCTTCAGGTCAACTGACATCAAAAACCATCACAAAGTTCATACAATCATGGAATGGTCTGGGTTAGAAAGGACCTTAAAGCTCATCCAGTTTCAATCCCCTGCCACGGGCAGGGACACCTTCCACTAGAGCAGCTTGCTCCAAACCCTGTCCAACCTGGCCTTGAACACTGCCAGGGATGGGGCAGCCACAGCTAACCCTGGGCTATGGGAAGCAAGAGGCCTGTTGTTTCCCTGGTTTTGCAGTGCCTCAGCACCCTCACAGGGAAGAGCTTCTGCCTAAGAGCTCATCTCAGTCTCCCCTCTGGCAGGTTAAAGCCATTCCCCTTGGCCTGTCCCTACATCCCTTGTCCAAAGCCCCTCTCCAGGTTTCCTGCAGCCCCTTTAGGCACTGGAGCTGCTCTAAGGTCTCCCCTTCAGGAGCCTTCTCTACTCCAGGCTGCCCCAGCCCAGCTCTCTCAGCCTGGCTCCAGAGCAGAGCTGCTCCAGCCCTCGCAGCATCTCTGTGGCCTCCTTTGGACGCACTCCAACAGCTCCCTGTTCTTCTTGTGCTGGGGGCCCCAGAGCTGAAAGCAGTACTCCACATATGGTCTCACAACAGTTGTTGGTCATTAGAGCTATCTGATGCCAAAATGTTGCCCCAAATACCACAGTCTAAGCTTTATACAACCAGATATTTTGGGGACCTTGTCCAGAGGTCACCTTTTCTGCATTTTGTTCCCCTACTCCTCTCCTTTGTAACTGTTAGTGAGGAATTTCCAAGCCTTTCCATTTGTACCTGCACTCTGGTAACATTACCATGTGTTCTTTCCAGTTCATTCCCTCTATTTAGGGAATTATTTTGCCATAAAACAACCAGGCTGTGCCTGCACTGTCAGCAGGCAGCATGAAATCAGCACTCTGACTCAGAATGAAAGAGCTTTGCTTGTGGACTGACAGATACCACAGTGAAAGAGCTGGTTTTTACGCTCAGCTATATAACAACCCTCATACCTTGCTGCTGTACTGCTTGGAACAGTGAGGACAGCACACTGGAGGGGTGGCAATGGTGCCTGTGAGCTGGGTGTGGGTGCTCAGCATGGGATCCGGCTCTCCTGGGCCTGCAGGACGCAGCTTCCGGATGCTTGGAGGTAGCTCAGCACCAGGATGGTTCTTCAGGATGTGTGCTTTGCGCTTACTGGCACTCTTGTACACCTGCAGGGTAGAGATTTGGAGGGAAAATGGTGCAACCCTGATGTCTGTAGAGAAAACAGCTACCTGTTATCTTTATCTGGAAGGTCTGCATGTCACTTTAGACACTACCTTTAGCTCAAGCCCCAAACAATTACAACATAATGCAGGAATATACGTTCACCTTCAAGTGTTTAATGAACCTGCAGAAGCAACTCTTTCTTGTGTAGCACGCAGAAGCCATTTGAGGCTATGTCATATGCCTCAACAAAACATCAAAGCAGGACATCAAAGAGGAAAACCCTTTCTGCCCCATACCTGAAGGTCGAATGTCAGAGAAGCCACTGATCACCAAAGCTGTAATTTGTCCGATGTTAGTTTGTCATGAGGGTTGATGCCTCCATTCTCACACCAAGCATCACACTGAACAGCCTTCAGTGATCAACGTACTCTTTTTAGGCACATTAACAAATGAATATTCTATAATATTACTTGAAACTATCTGGGGTTCATTTCCCTTTAAACAAAAGGAAGGAGGCATCATGAAAGAATAATGACAGTCAAAATACACTCCCTGGTAAATAAAGGCCCACATGCATACAAAGCAAAGGCTGGGGAGTAAGAACAGGAACCCAAAAGCAGTGCAGGAGCAGCTTCAGGCTCCACTGAACACTGGGAATGACTGGCATGTGACTAAGCAGCTTAAAATAAAAGGGGTTAGAGGCTCACTTTTAGAAGTGATGCAGAAACCAAAAGGAATGAGTGTTCAGTAATTAATAGACAGATTTATTACTTAGTCCTGGGTTGCAAAAAGTTAAGCAGGTCTAAGGGTGAGTAGCTGCTTGCTGGCTCATGGTATTAAGTTTTCCAACTCCAAAGACAGGGGAAAGAACTGCAGTTTTCAATTAACATGCAGCTGCCTTGGCCTAAGTGCATTTCATCTTAATTCATTTGTTTGGACGGTACTGCAGGAATGTTGCTGGCAAGCACCCCAAAAGCAAGCTCCAAACCCTGCCAGATGTTTCTATGCAGAGACAAATTGGTTGCATACAGGTCTAGGACTGAGTTATCCTCCTACGGGTGTCTTCCTTACATACCTTATCACAGTACTGACAGAAGTAATCTCTGTTGGGTTTGATGATGGGCAACGTGAGCTCTGGCACCTCTTCTATTTTCATGTCTGGATGTCTCTTTGATAAATGATTCACCTTAGGAGGAAGAGGCACAGAGAAAAAGAGACTATTACAGCTGGAAGCTGAAGCATTGCTGCTTCTCCTCAACATGGATAACAGCCAGACCAAAACTGTAGTGATGGTAGCCAGCAGCACAGAAGCATTTGCTGCTGTAAGGGTTCTTGTGCATTCAGTCAGCTGCAGAAGGTCTTGCTAGGTCTCATTCACAGTTTCTCTAATCAAATTAAGATGGGAAGGGGTAGACCAGCTTGCCAAAACTCTTGCAGCAGAGGTAATGTAAAAGGTCTCTACCCAGGCAGGCCTTGCTAGCCAAAATCACAACCCTCACGAAATACTTGCAGATAAGCTCTCCTGCTGCCTAACACCCTTGACATAGTGGCAGTGAGAGGGCATGGCCAGGAGAGGCTTCTCAAGAAGGGGAGGAAGCAAAAAATAGCAAGACAGTCAGGAAAACCGAGGCAGTACAGCCGAACCAGGTGATATATTCATCTCATATTCTGTTAAGTACACATCAGCCAGCGTTACTTAGTGTTGAAATGGGACAGTGACAACCAAGCATACAACAAAGGCACACATTAAGACACACAGCTTTAAAACAAGATGTATCATCTTAGCTATGAAGTTCACCCAGTTTCACAGCACCCTTATGTTCCAACCACTGAAATTCCATCTTCATTCCTTAACTATGCATCAAAATGGAGAAGTTGGAAGGGAAGCTGGAGCACTCACCAACATGCCCCGGCGACGGAAGCCCATCATGCAGAGTCTGCACTTGAACATGAAGCTCTCGTAGTCAGTGGAAGCGATCCGAGGCTTGAAGGTCTTGGAGCGGCTGATCCGATCCGCTTTCTTGGCCTCTCTTTCTGGGTTGTGCATCCTCTGCATGTGCTCTCGCAGTTTGTCCTTCCTCTGGGAAAGAGCAATAGGAAAGGAAAGCGTCAGCACTGCTACTGCCTGTTACAAGAGCCACAATGCAAGTTGCTCAGATATATCTCTTGGGCTCTCTCCGGTGTCACTTGTTAGTTGCATTCCCAGTGTTGTCCCAGCAGGAACCCATCTGGGTCTAGGTTTAGCCTTCAAGCCAAGCTGAGGTTGTTCAGCCACAAAAAAAGGAGCCAAACTACTGATAATTTAGCAGCCTCCACTCTGGCTTTTCTTTGAATTTATCTAATATATTAGTGCTTAACTGAGTATGGCTGCAAACTTGCATCTAATAATGCTCTTGCTGAGGACCTCACATCCTACCGTAGTACTGAACCTACTGCCCAGATGCAGTCCAGCCCTTCTGGAGACGCACACGCTGTCTAGAAAGTGCTTCTTCACCCCAAAGCATCCAGTCCCTCAGCATCCCATAAGAAACCAAACAACAAGGAGCAGGCTGCTGCCACCACAGTCATCCTGGCTTACAGTCTGCTCCATGTGCTCTGATGGGATCTGGAAAGGTATCTGGGTGTCCTGTGCTGACAAGACGGATGCCACAGACACAGGCATCTTGGCCAGGAATATCATTAATCCACTGTCCTGGTTTCAGCAAGAGGTTTCCTAATACCAGCAAGAGCTTTTCTTAACTAAACTAAGCAATACAACCCAAACACCTGCAATTGAGCTGCATAATGACCCAGTTCTTCATGAGCAGATGGAAGTCTCTTTTGCTATTATATTATTAGAAGTAAGATTTGATAGGTGAGATGCTTATGCTAGGGTGAATCTTGCCCCTTGTCCATCAGCAATCAGTGTTGTCACTCCCATATGACACAAAGCAGCACATGCAGCTTACACAAGTTCATTTCATCCACCTTGGAGAACATGAACTCATCTAACTTGGAGAAGGGTGAAGAACAGTGTTCCTTCGCCACCTGCGTCAAGAATAACCCAGTGAGGACTCCCTTTACCTTGAACTGCTTGCCACACGTGGAGCACAGGAAGTCTTTGCGGTCCGAGTGGCGCAGCATGTGGAGGCGCAGCTTGTCAGGGCGGCAGAAGGCTTTGTCACACTCTGTACACTGGTAGATCTTCTCTGAGTGGAAGCTGCGGACGTGCTTCTTCACCTGCAGTGGCAGAGAGTAAAGAGAATTCATTCAGAAGGGAGGACTATGTGGTAAAAGAGTTTTGGGAACTCTTAGCATGAAGGAAGAGGGTTTTAACAGTTCTCCGATCTGCTTTGGTTTATAAAGTGCTTTAGCAGAACAGTTGATACCTTGGCAATTGTTTCCATAAAGCCAAAACATTTTTATCATGCATCTGGATGGGCAATTTGATTTCCTCAAGACTGATTCTGGAAGCTATTGTACAGCTGGGCACTTAATAGGTGGCCAAAGACCACCATGTACCAGTTTTACTGCAGCATCCTTGAGTTACGGTGTTTACCTGAGGTTCCTTATCTTCATTTATAAGAAATCTAAACACAAGGACCAATTCCTTTCCATCAGAGAGAATGGCAATTCCTTTGGCATACTTTGGGACTACCCCTGACCCACAAAGGGTTTTGGGTTTTCCCACCTCCAATAAAGTAACTAAGGAGGTTTGGCATTTCAAATCCAACCACTACTCAATATATGGATCCCTAATTAAATCTGTGCTGTCTCCTAGTACTTCTGTGAAGTGGAACAACTTGGTATCTGTTCCACATCAAAGTATTCAAGTAGGCAGCAGTCTGTGGTGACCAGACTTTATGACTCACATAGCACCAGCTGAAAAAATAAGGTTTAATCTCCAAAACAGACCTGAACTGCTGGAAAAAAAGCCATGGAATGTCCTTCTGGCTTGATCAGTTCCACAGGAAAGTTCATGGGGCATTAGGCTGCAGTACAGCAGTTCTGAATCATCCCTTTTCCTTGTTCAAGCATTACAGAAAAGAAAGGGGTTTTGCCAGGATGGAGTTAGGTTAGTAAATGACTTTTCCGCATCCTTTCCTCTCTAACCTATTGGATAGTCTATCAGCTTCTATTGATTTAAACTGGATTTCTATTAAAATCTGGCAGCTCAGCAAAATTTCTCAACCTCTATGTCCCTAGGAAGGATAACAAATGTGTGCATGGTACCACTCAGTTTTTCCTTCCTGAACATCAAAATAGCATCCTGGAATTCTATTAACCATCTTCTGCAATGGCTCTGCACACCGCGCAAAGTCATCCCATTACTCATGACTGCAGTGTAACCTCTTTCCCAAGCAGAGTGCCAGGAAGAAGAAGAATAAACTCCCCACGTGAAGCCGAGGGATAAGTGAGGAAGCACAATATCCTGATCTGTTCTGGTGTTTCTGCAAGGATTCAAGTGAATTATTCTGACAGAAACAGTTAAAGACTTAATACCACCATTTGTTTTGCTTCAGAGTCTGAATGACAAAGGACAAGGGATATTGAAGCACACGCAGCAAGACGATTCCTTTTGGTGCCACGGATCTGCACTGATCAAAAGTAGTCAGGACCTCTGTTTTAGGAACTTCTGGAGAATAAGGAACCACTCTTCCTGCAGTGCAGTGCCAGGCTGAAGTACTACATCTGATCATGTAGCAGAAAGAGCACTTCAGTGGCATAAGACAGCACCTAGCAATGCTTGGTCACGCTTCCTTTTTAATTTCCAACTGAGGTGGACCCCTTTATCCTGTGAGAATGAACTGCCATGCAGCATGACCCAAGAACAGCACTGCAAAGCTCATAAACAGAGTGTTTACAAGAGACCTGGAAGGCAGCGCTTCCAACCTGGAAGGCATCTCACCTGGATAAAGTCTGGAAAGCGTTTCTTGCAGGTAGGGCAGGTGAAATAGCCATCGTTGACGTGGATGGCCACATGGTCTTTGAGCAGATCCAGGCGGTCAAAGGACTCGGGACAGAAGATGCAGGAGTATGTTTTCTGGTCCATGTGGAACTTCATGTGGCTCTCGAGAGCCCCACTGTTGATGAAGCCCTTGTTGCAGATGTCACAAGTCAAAGGGCAGTTCCCTTCCCGCCCGTGGAAGCGGAGGTGCTGATCCAGTTTGTCCTTTTCCCTGAAGGCCTTCCCACACTGGAGGCATTTGAAGGGGCGAAAGGACTTCCGGATGAAGAGGTGCTGAAGAGCTGCATTCTGCAGGGTACATAGCCTGTTATTATTATCTATAGATTCCACATCTATTTTCAAGATTACATATATTTCAAAACCAAAATGCTTTCATGTTACACTGTCCCCATTTCACATAAGAGGAGGCTGTGACAGGCTGAACTTAAGGGATAAACCTGCAGTTCCACACCATTAGGAGCACACAAAGCAGGAGTTTCCTCTCCAGTCCATGTTTTCTGCCAATTTTTGTCTTTAGCATGGCATTTTCCTGTAAAATAAAACTACGTCACCTCTGAAGTACCCACCTGGTCCCTAAAAATCAGTGTCTGCACCCAAGATCGCCACAGAGACGTGCAGCAGTGGTTTAGCATTGCCTGGAAAGCTTCTGGTGGAACTTGCATTCAACAGATGCTAGCCTAAAGCTTTCTGTTACCATCAAGAAGAATAGACTCTGAAAACATTCCAGCAGGGGCAGAATGGCAGGTTTACCAGCAATGGCTAAGAACTTGGGAGCAATTTGCCTGTCTTTGCCATTTAGCATCCATCATATGCTAGAGCTTGAAAATGAAGAAGAGAGATGAAGGACAAACAAAAGTGCTAAATCAGGAGAAGCTCTGATAGATTCTGTTGTCTGCTCAAAGGACAGTTGATTATACACAGTCCAACTTAAAATTGCTTTTCTTGGCATTGCAAGAAACAAGAATACGGTGAATGGAGCATGCTGGGCTTTGTGTGAATATTCATTTTCATGTTCTGGGCTGCTCGTCTCTGTTTTTTTCCACTCCTACTGCACACAATTTCTCTTTTTAGCCCCTGCTTTGCTTTGGTGTGTGCTTTCCTTAGGTCTACCTTTCCTGTATCATTTCAGGATTGTTATCTCTTCCTCTTCTCCCCTTCAGACGAATGTTATAGAGTCCCAACACCAGCACTGTCTGCTGGAGGAACAGATGCTGCTGGACAAGCTGCCTGTAGAAACAAGTAAGTGTGGCCTGCACCTGCATTTCAGTATTGGATGAGGATTTGTATGTTGCAAAGTTGGAAGTCTGTCCTACCTCTGCATGCACGAAACCCCACACCACACTATCACCAATAGTGTACTGAAAGCACACTGCAAGAAGTCTAAGGAATATCTGCTCTTCTCCAAAATAAGATCTGTACCTTATCATTACTGCTGTCTTCCCTTCTCAGATGTTACACACAGAGCCTACATGATGATAGTTCAGAGAAACAGCACTAGAACATTCCTGGCACCCGTGCTTGAACGCATTCAATGTTACACACTTCAAGAGATACGTGCCAGAAATCTGCAAACAGACTTCCCTGTTTCCTTTCTCCTCCTCTTGTGACAATGTCTGGGCTGACATGTGCTGTGCCTCTTAAGTGTGTGCCAACAGCTGACACTGAGAAAGTAAAGTCAGGAGCAAGTCTGCTGGAATGAAGGAACAGCTTGGGAATACTGTGAAACGCTGTGCTAGAGATTATATTAGTGAACCTGAATGATCCTTTGCACCATCTGAACTGCAGAGGGAAACCTATACTTTCATTCCAGAAAGGGGAAGGTGACAGCAACTGGTTTTGTTGCTGAATTGTCATCATCTCCGTTCTCCATTTTACCAGGGGAGAAGTGAGGGCAATGGGAAACAGACGGATCTGCTGAAAGTCACACCATGGGTTAGGAAGACAGGCATGTGCTGGGTTGCTTGGACTCCGAAATAGGTAGTTTCCCCCTTAACTAAAGGGATATGCTAAGAAACCAAATAGTTGAAGAGATGCACTTCAAGTCCTTGGCTCCACTATTACCATACTTTGCTATTCGATCACTGGTAAGGTACCAGGATCTGACTGGTAAGATTTCTATACCATGTAAATCAACATAGTCCCATGGCTACCTCAGAGGCTACAGAAGGGTGAAATGTTTTACTGCTTTTTGGTTAAATAAGCTAGCAGCTATTACAAAGAACAGAAAAAGAACTAAGTGTTGTCTCATCAGCTGATAACATTGATCCAGTGCAAACAACTGCACAAACAGATCCTCCCAAACTAAGATGGTTATTATAGTATTTCATCCAGCAGTTTACACCTATAATATTCACCTTAAACTTGCAATGAATTAGTATGGAAAGAACTAGAAGAATGCAAATTGTTATTCAGTTAACACTTAGTTCTGGTCACTGGTTGCTTGTTGAAGAACAAATGTGACAATTTACAATGTGGAGGTCAATAAGGAAACACTAAACAGAAGTTGGACAAAACAACACAGGGGATGATGTTGTTATGTACCATTCCATTAGATACAGCAAAACCCCAAACCAAACCTACCTGCAGCTCCAGCTGAGCAGGCAGCATTGAGGGAGAGAAAAATAGTTACGTTATGCAATGGACTTGAAAACAGAAGCCTTCAACTTCTGCAGGTCACCATGAGGGCCAGCCCTTGTAGCTTGAGTTTACTCATTACTTAGGCATAACTCCTTTGAGGTTCTTGCCTTAGGAAACACTAAGCAGACCTTCAGGGTTTACCCTGTAGTAGTAAATGCCTGAGGGGAGTTAAAGGGCAAAGATAAAACCCACAGATCACCTTGAGGGTGTTTTGTGACCTTTCATGTTTTCTCAGAGTTGACTAACAGTGATATGATGCAGACTGCAGAGCCAAGGTGAGAACGAAATGCTTTTAGCAGAAGGGAATAATTAAGGCAGGATGATAACAGGGCAAGGATTACAAGAGTGAAAAAGGAGCAGGGACTTCTTTTAACCTCAGCTTACTGTTTGTACTCTTCATTATACAACTGGTTGCATTTCTTTCAGCACACGATTTGTGCTTTCCAAACCACATCCCTATCCGTGCCAGTGTTTGGGGCCAGCACATTGACACTCTGGACACTGCCCAGAACTGAATTAAAACCAAGTATTTCTTTTGGCTGCAGACCAAAACCTTCCTCTCATTTGCTACAAGAGTATCTTGAAGGGTGGGTGTATCTTTTCAATACTGAGGACATCAGTACCAAGGCAGTCTGATCTCCAAGGAGACTCCACTCTAAAGCAGAGGCTGAAAGTGAACTGATCCTATCAGGACTGGAACCCTGGGGCACTAGAGATCAGTGCTTCCAGCTAGGATGAAAGCACTCTGAGCATCACTGCCTCAAAGCTTAGAAAAGTTGAAGCAGTTCACAAAGAATTACTGGGTTTGAGAATTAAATCCTAGATGAGTAATAAAGAAGAACTAGAGCTACACAGGTCTCCAGGTCAAGACTTTCTACCTGTTCTTTGGAAGCAAATCATATATACACATCTTAAACCCATATGTTTGCTTGTTTGCAATATTTAAGCGCATGGTATGGGAAGGAGCTGCTGGGAATAGCTGGACTGAATGAGTGCTCATAGGCTGCTAGAGCTTGCTGTGATTTTACACTTGCTAGTTTCCTTTTCTCTCAAGTTCTCATTGCTCACAGCCTGATGCAATATGGAAAGGTGCTACACGATCATCCATCTGCCATTCTGCCCCTGCCCTGAAACATCTCCAGGACTCTGTAGGGGAAGTTAGGGAGATGTGGAGATAGAAACATGTCACCAAGGACTAAACCACCACTGCGCTCCTCTGAGTTGTCATCCACTTGTGATGAAGTCCCAGCGAACAAAAGCTAAGCCACAAGACAAAAGAACTAACTTCCAAAGTCCTGTCCCTTTTTTCCCCACATTCACTGTCCCAGAAGATCTCAAGTTCACATCTTAGGTTCAAAAACGCAGGGAAACAGGCAACACTTTCTAATCTTTTCTGAGGAAGCTGTGGCATCTTGTAAGCAGTAAATACCCACACTCTTCACTGTCAAACACTCAGCATTTGTCTTCATGCTCCATTATCTGCCCTTCAATACATTCAGTAAAAGTCCCCCAAGCTTTTAACATACCAAAGTCAAATGACTGGTAGGAACTTGTCATTCAGAGAGTGCATCTGATATGGTTACCAATTCTGCAGTCTTCATGTGCCTCAGCCAAATTCTTCCTTTAAGATATTCCACTGCACTTATGGGGTAACACCACCACTGGTCTCATATATACTGCTATAAACTGAGACCAAAATTTGCCTCAACATCTTCCTGTATGGAAAAGTTCCTCTTTTCCAGTCCTTTCTCATCCCCTCAAATGGATTCTTACCCCAACTGCAGCTGCTCCCTTCTGTAATCAAAATTTTACACATGGAAGAGAAAGAGAAAGATTGGAGGCTAAATAAGCCAATCTCACACTTACATGGCTTGAAGGATTATTTGCTTGAATCATTTCCCTCCTACGCACAGCAGAGGAAAAACAGCTCACCCCATTGCCACAGAGTTCAGGCTGAAAGTGTTTGCTGTCAGTACAGAAATCTCGTAGCCCAGGTTTTAGGTTAAAGATGGGCAGGTTTTTCGACCCCAGGAAAGGCTTTTTTCACTAAATATCACCACCTAAATGAATCTAAACTGAGGTCGTGGTTCCTCTTTGGCAACTATTTGCAGGGGAAGAGTTGTGAGGGACACAGATGGTGCTGTGAGCAAGTCTGTGCCACAGTACCATGATTCAGCCGGCTGTGTGAAGCGCTCCTGCTTGCCAGCTTGGATGGACTGTGTTTCTGTGAAAGAATTCCTGTGCTGGAACTGAATCAGCTCCAATTGGTGACCTGTTCTCAGTAGCATCTCATGATATCCTAATTCTTTACATGAGATTTGCCTTCCTCTCAGTGGAAAGAGGCTGAAAGGTACAAGATGCTTTATTTGGGATTTGGATATGGATACGACAGCGGGAGAAAGACCAGCCTGGTCCTGGCAAGCAAATCCAGTGTTCTCTGCGTGGCAGCAAATGGAGAGGGAGAGAGAAGATGTCCCCTGCTGTCCTCTTTGCTTACCCTGATACGCTTTGCTCGCCTCATGTCATCTGCTGTCATGGTGCTCTGCGTGGGCACCGGGCTCTCATTGTGCTGTGCCTGTATTTGTAGCGGGTGGTTTTCCGACTGCTGCTCCAGTGCAGACTGTGGCTCGGGTGGCACTGGAGTCTGCTCCTGCTGCTCCAACCCGTTCAGTGTGGCTTGTCCGGCCTCATCAAACTGCCCCTTGCTGGAAAAATGCAGCAAGTCCTGAAATCGCAAATCATACAACCAGTGATTATTCCCCCCACCCACTGAAAGAGAATTTGATAATACTCAGCAGGCAGCAAGACCTCTACATGCTCATCACAAGCTAGAAACATAATGTTTCTACACTAATACGTTCCTACTGTGTTCCACTGATGCTCTCAGCATATCACCTCCACCTACAGCAACAACATTCAGAGCGCCAAGGAAGCAGCACTGACTCTTCTTCATAGACTGGCTTGGGTTGGAAAGGACCTTAAGATCATCCAGTTCCAACCCCTATCCATGGGCAGGGATGCCTCACACTAGACCATGTCACCCAAGGCTCAACCTGGCCTTGAACACTGCCAGGGATGGAGCCTTCTCCACTTCTCTGGGCACCCTGAGCCAGTGCCCCACCACCCGCACAGGGAAGAGCTTCTTCCTTATATCCATCCTGAACCACCCCTGTTTAAGTTTGAACCCATCACGCTTTGTCCTGTCACTATAGTCCCTGATGCAGAGTCCCTCTCCAGCATCCTTGTAGCCCCATCCAGACACTGGAAGCTGCTCTGAGGTCTCCATGCAGCTTCTCTTCTCCAGGCTGAACAGCCCCAACTTTCTCAGCCTGTCTCCATACGGGAGATGCTCCAGCCCCTGACATTCCTCATAGCCTCCTCTGGACTTGCTCCAACAGCTCCATGTCCTTCTGATGTTGAGGACAACATCTTGGCCACCATATTGTCTGACTGGACACAGACAATCAAAGTAACCCAGCTGTTAAATGCCAAAGAAGTTCTTCTGCTCATGACTCATGACTGCTACTGCTTTAACCAAAGGTGACATAAGATGACCCATGAGAAAACAACCAAGACCACTAGCAGAGACCAGGAAAAGCAGAGAATTGTGTCTCATTGTTGTCACTTTGAAACATTATCATGTATTGTTATGCACTGTCTTCTCCTTTCTAACAAACAAGCTGGAGTTCTGGAGGGTGACAAACGAGCTGATTATACTGTGCACTGTGCCTTTTGCCATCCAGTTTCCAAGCTCTGCATACTCTCATCTACCCAGCTGCGTGCACCATTTATATTTATCACACAAAGCAGTTTGCCTCCTCTTTCACATTAGCATGAAAGAAAAGGGAGGGTGTTGGGAGCAGGAAGCACATGCCAAAAAAATCTACATTCTTTCTGTAGAAGTTCCAGTAACTCTTCTGGGATGGAATTCTCTGCTATTACAAGAAAAACAACCCAACATAGATCCTTACTTGACAGCACTTAATGCAAACTAAGGCAACTTAAAAGCCCAAGCCAGGAGAGGGAGCACTAGAAGTATACATTGTCACAGACACAGATGTGGGAGAAGAAAAACAGGGATGTGCTTACCAGCTATGAGATGCTTAGAGCAATACACCAGTCAAATGTCCAGTCCTGCTCTAGGGGGCAAGTTCCCACAGTTACTGACCCTAAACCGGGCTCACAGCACCCCGAGTCTCAAGCTGTCAGGCAGATGAACTTGTGCCTAGTCCTTAGTGAGACAGACAGACCAACCTCCAAGGGCTTGGGATACAACCGTAGCCCCACTGGAGTGTACAGACACATATGAGCTCCGGGCCAGGCTCCAAGCTGGCAGGACACGAGGCACTGCTGGTCCAGAGGCCATTCAGACACGTTAGCATAGGACTGCACCCTGTGTCTCTGTGGTTAAGAGTTTGGGAGCAGCATTATGCTTACTCGTCTAACTGCAGCTAGCTCGTGTCATATCAGATTGCAGAGAGGGTGATCTCCCAACTGCCTGCACGTAATGCAGCATTTAGGGCAATGCTGCAACCTCAGAAGATGAGTGGCAGGCATTCACAGGCAGTGTAGATACTCCTCCCTCTGAGTCAGCACTGAACCATGAACCAGTAAGATGCCAGAGGAGAATTACCTCTCAGATAGCAGCTTTCAGCTGAGTCGTAAAACAGAGCCACTGAGCCCTCCTGACACCTTTCAGCACAGCTCTTGGTGGTAACCTAAGCATGGTCAGCAAGAATTGAGCATTTGACTTAAATGCATCATACTAGATCCCTACAGAACAAAACCAACAGCCACAAGGAAAGGAAATCCGTGCAGGAAGCATGCCTGCAGCAGGCTTTTTTGTTACTATTCAAACATCGTGAAGAATCATAGCTCAAACTGATTTAATTCTACCAGCAACAGCTCTAAAAGCAGGCTCCGACCTCACGTTCCAGAAAGGACTAATACAAACCTGAATTCCCATTACACTTTTACTGCCTAAATTACTTTTGTGGCGCTGCTCAAGTGCTGCAATAACCCACCTCAGTGCTACGTGCTTAGTGCTGAAAGTTGCTGTAGAAATGCGAGTGATTTTACAGTTCTTACAGGAGGGAAGCAGAAAATCACAGCTAGAGAAGCAAGAATTACTTGGGTGTAAGTCCCAAGCACACCCTCAGTTTGCACTGATGTCACGAGTTTACATCCTGTGTGATGATTTCTCCCTCCTTTCCATCCCCCAAAATATACCTGTGTCCCTTCTTCACACTTCTCCCCATTTTCACTGGTTACTTCCATACGCATGAATTTGGGAGGGCGCCCGGGGCGCCTGCCTGGTCCAAACCTCCTCTTCCCTCGGCCACGACCTCGGCCTCTGGCTCTGCAGAACACAGAGAACTCCAGGTTAGAGACAAAACAGGTTGGATTTGGAGTCTCTACTCATTGTACGCATTCTCTCTCAGCATCATTCAACTCAGTAACCAGAACATATTACAACTGATTTGGTTAATTGTGTGGCCAAAAGGGTTACTGGCTTCTAGCAAGTCCTGTGCCGTGGCAACTCTCCTACTTCCAGTGTGCTGGAAAGTGTTTTCAGCTAGATGGAATGCAAGGAAACTGATTTAAAACCTGAAGCTGTAACATGCCTCCCCCAAAAAGGCATGCAGCCATTGATGTCAGGCAGCAAACAAAAGGGAACTATTTTCTATGTCAAGCAAAAAACAAACCAGCCCAAAATAAAACCACTTGCTAAGTTTCAGGAAAAGGAAGGCACCAATATCTACTGTTCTCCGATGGATGTTTGTAGATGCAGCTTTTAATAGGTCAGGATAAACTATCTTGCCAGCCCCATGAGGAGGGCAAAGCACTACAAGCCTTGTTCTCCAAGCTCTGTGGCTGCACACATCCAAGAAGCATATGTATTCCAACATCGTGGTACTGAAATACTGCAGCTTTTTAAGTCACTGCCAAAACAACCCAAAAGCAAACCAAAACCATGTCACCAGTTTCAATGGGGTGTTTATTTCCCTTAAGCTGCTCCTATTGCAAAGTCTCTTACAGCAGTCTGCTTCCTGGTGCCGTGTTCTTACCTTCTGGTGCTGAGCTGCTCTCCCACAGGCACCCAGGTTGGGCAGCAAGATCTCTAGGACAAAACCCCTGCTTTCTGCCAGTTTGGGGACACACCAGAGTGATACAGAGGCAGAGCTTTCAGTACCTGCTGAAGAAGTCCAGCTTCTCATCGTGGGAGTTGAGGTGCTGCTGGAGCTGCTCCGAGCTCATGAAGCGCCGATTGCACTCATAACAGGGCCAGTTCTTCTCTTGCTCTCTGAGAACTATGTTCAAAGGGAAAGGTCAGGAACAGCATTTCAGTCACCACCAATGAAATGCTTCATTTGTTTGGTTGGGGCTTCTTTTCTCCCTAAAGCCATACTTCTCCCCTGAAGGTTAGATAAACTGCAGAGTACCCACAGCACCGATCCCTTTAGCTTTGCTTTTGTCCCCTCTGCACTGTGGCACGACCACAGCTCATCATAGAAAGATAAGAAGGTCACTGGGGACAGTCCACATGGACTATGAGCACCACTTAAAATTCAGGAAGATTCCGAAATTTACCTTCACATGGAAAAGCACCTACAGGATTGGATCTCTGGCATAAGTATGGGGAAGTCAAGAGAAGCTCTCAATCTAAAGCAGCAGCACATCAGTTTATGAGAGACTCAACATTAAGCACCAAGCACAGAAACGTAACTCTTTGCAACAGCAACCTGATGCTTCCCAGAAACTGAGGCAAAAGGTTAAGTTATTGTAGTAATAGCATGAGAAGAGTTAGTAGAAATAAGCCTCAATAACACAATCAAGATCTGGTTTAACTTCTCATAACCTAGCAGAAACTTGGGAGCACTAGACAAGCTGCATGCTTGAAACAGAGAAGCACAACACCCAAACACTGTCACACAACAAAACCCAAGAGAAGAGCCCAAGTTACCCTTCCTTTCCTCCTCAGATATGTCATGGATCTTCTGGTTCACAAACTCTGCATAAGAGGCAGCATACCACACCTGCAGCAGGAAGAGAAGGTAACAGAATGCTCACATGGAACCAGAACTAGAGGGAATCCATTTGAAAGTGGGTTTTAAGCGATGCATTTACTTCACTTGCCTCAACCACTAACTCTTATTGCTCCTTTCATCCTCCATAATAAAGTCTGTTGAGATCAGTGTGCCCCCACTGAGGAATAAAAGAAGCTCAGAAGGCATATCCATTTAATTTTAAGGTATAGCCTCCTAATATGAATGTTCATCTCACACATGGCTACCAGAAGCTCTAAAGGAGATAAGATTAATCTCTTCAGACCCAAGTGTGTGATTGAAAAGGATGGGTGCCACCCAAGTGCTGTTTCCTTGGTAGAACAAGAGTAATAGGAAAATAATGTCCATTTCTTTCCTGCTTTCTCTCCATAGAGAACAGGCAGCACCATCCACAGAGACTCATTTCAAATGTGCCTGAACTTACGAAGGATTGGAGCAAAAGATCGGCCAGGCTGCAGCAGGATGGACCCACCTTCACTACCCGAGGGATTTAAGAAGCTTTCAGCAGGGAGAACCAGAGAGACAAACTTTAGAGCCTAAAAATCAGATGTTCGCTCTTAGCTGAGAATTCTTGCACCATATGTCATTTTCTCTTATTGTTTGATTAAAAAGGTCCCGTTTCAGAAGAGGTTTCTGCACGAAGGCATGAACAGATTCTCGGCATGAAAAACCTGGGCAAGTTTAAACTTGTAGCAGACCACATAGCAGCAGTCAGTGGCATTTCTAACTCCCTTAAAGGTGTGTGTTACTTGGCAGGAATCTCACTAGCTGGATAAGAAGAAAGCCTTGGAGCTCCTAGACCTGTCATGCAATACACAAGTTCTCAACTTTAACTGGTTCTCCTCGTCTTTGGACATAAATTATAGCCCTACGTGGGAAGGAGAACACATTACAGAGCCTGGATCATTTTCAGTTCTCAAACCAATTTTACCCCAAAAGACACTACTTACACATGAAGGAAGAAAAATGCTGCTGCTACATGCAGGTCGGTGCACATTTCATTAAAGTCTGATTTCCAATTGATTTAAAAACTTGAGAAAATGATGTCTGGATGCACTTTAAATGGATTAACAAGGTTTCTAGTGATTCAGCTTAAACAAATTAAAGACTGATACCAGAGAAACCAAAAGGAACCTTACTCTTAAAAACAAGAAGTGTGTAAAGAGGCTTTTGCCCTGGTTAAAACACAGGGTCTTGTTAAATTGTTCAGAACAATGTGCCAGAAAAGATCTGAGGAAGAAAAAGCCATTTCCTGATATCAAAGTGGTTTGGTTACCCCCAGTTTCCCACATGATGCTGAAGATGAAGGTCATCTGAGCAAGCCACATTGCTTGGAACTCAAAGTAACACATTGTAGAGGGAACAGAAAGTAACTCACAGGGAAGTCACAATATCCTTTATCATTTTCCACATGCAAAGTTTCCAAAGCTCCAGGAAAGCCAGGGAAAGCGAGAGACCACAGTCACTTAAGGCACCAGAAAACAAGTCAAGGGCACCCAGGGATAACTGGAAAGGGCATCCAGAACTCAAAAGAATAAGACTGCTGCAATGAAATTAGATTGCATCAGCAAAACAGTTGCAGTGAAAAAGCATGAGAGTGACAAACCAATCATTTATATACTGATCTCAGACTTCCACATTTTATACCTGAGCCAAAGCTCATGTCAAACCCAAAAGTCACTGGCTAACTACTCACTGACCTCGGTGATGTTCGATTCATGTGCTTGATGAGAGAAAAAAGCCCTAAAACTATGGACGGAACCGTTTCTGGCACTTGGAAATGCACTTATTAAACAGCAACCTTTAAGATTCAATTTCATCAGTGGAAAAATGAGCCCCAAACCATGAGGAATGCCATACCTTGAGTTCTTGCTTGGGCTCCACGTTTTTAATGGTGGTGTAGTAAATGTGGTGGCCGTACTGATACGCAACCAGGTTCTGCTCCAAATGGTTTTGAGCTGGACGCACAAACATCATCCAGTTACAAAGTGCCTCGCTAGAAAGTTCAAACCACAGGTCCTCTTGCAAATCTCTGTCTTTTCTGTCCCCCTTCTCAAGAGAAACCTGTAGCAAAAGCCAATTACATGTGGCTGTAACTGCCTGGCAGCAGGTTCAGAAGAATTTGAGTTGCCCATACAACTATTACATTAGGAAAGCAACGAAGGCATCATTGATTCTCTCTCTCTCTCTCTGCTAACAGGGATCCAGAAACTGGCAGCATTTAGAAAACCACTTAAAAGACAGGCAGAGATTTAGCTAGGGAGACACTATGGCCCCTTCCACAGCTTTCAAGGCAAGAATCATTCATTAAAAGCATCAGCCACAGTACTTGACATGTGGCTGTAAATGAGGCATGAAAAGCTCTAGCTTTAGCAGGTTATATGGCATCAGCTGTCCAATGTTTCTGACAGATCCACTACTTTGCTTTCCTGACTCAAGCTGGAAGCAGTGATGCTCTAGCTCAATTTTGGCTGGGTTACTGCATCTGGATCTGCCTGGGGTTACAACTCGCCTGGCAGGCACTGACCATCAGACCGCAGTGCTCCTAAGACTGCAGACTTCACCTCTAGCAAATAAAGAACCAATTCCCACAATCAAACCAGTAAATAAATGGATAAAAGTCAGCCAAATCCATTACACCTCACTCCAACAACCTGGCATGAAGAAGGGCTGAAAAATCTCTCCCCTCCCCTACATTTTGTGGGGGAGAGGAGGGAAAAGGGAATAAAAAGTACTTTTAACTTAAGCTAGAGCATAACGCAAAAGGATGGCTGCAAAACATCCTCAGATGGGGCTATTTTTATGCCCAGATGCTGCTTCACTCCATGTGAAAATGATTCACAGCATTCCATGTTACGCATCCTATACACTGTAACACCATACTGCCAGAATATTCCCCATGATTATTGTGTCTCCCTGAATAACAATAGATTTCAAGCCTGTCTGGGTATTTCCAAGTCACATTCAGAGATAGAAGTATCAGAACAACATCTCTAGTGGAGTAACTTATCAAGGCAGAATGACAAATTCATGCTAATCAAAGCTCAAGCACAAATTGATCCCTCTTCTCCTCTTGTGCACACATGGCCTTACCTTCAAATGGATATAGCAGTCTTTGAGTTCCGTTTGCCTAACCAGGGGTCCTTCCACAGGTCCAAACTGTGTGCGTTTGGGGATCCTCCTTTTGGAGAACACACCTCCCAAAAACCTGTCTATGTAGAGCACCAAAGGAAGGCTGGCTCTCGCCCTGGTCAGCACAGGCCTGTTTGGGATTGGATGCAATGGTCCGTGTTTTGGACACACAGAAGGATGCGCGTTATTACACTCTTCACACCCTACAGCACAAAGTCAGAGAGGACATGACTGTCAGGCAGACACTCAGCTCAGAAGGCACAGCCTCATCTTGTTTTAAACATCTTCAGCTCAGCCGTGGGATCATGTATTCCAATAGTCTGTCTACATTTTAAAGCATTAGAGAGGGCAGCTGCCACCAAAAGGAAGAATAAAGCAGCTCAGAGGCTCCACTTGAGACAGAACCTTGTTTTCCCAGTAAAGCAGCCCAATATGAGTCTACATCTCTGGGTAGCAAGGAATTTACTTATTACTGCTAAGATCTGAATGTTTTTTACTAGACAGAGGAAAAAGAAATAAGAGGAGGGCAACTAACATACTACACAATACTTCCAATGCTTACACAAATCATTGGGATCAAAGGGTCGAGGTGGATCTGGATCCCATTCATCCATGTCAGTGTCTTCCCCCTCTTCATCCTCATCGTCATCCTCATCATCTTCCTCTTTTGTTTCCATCCTTCCCATTTGATTCTGCAGAGGTGCTAAAGGGTCAGAACCATCCACTGCCTCCATAGGAGGTAACACCTGGTTATGCACCGGTAACGATGCCTGGAGGAGAGAATTCACAAACTATAGCAACTGATTCATGAAGAAAAACTCTCTTACAAAGACAAGCAATGAAGGCTCTTGCTAGTTTAACCCTTTCTGCTTCCTTCGATAATGGAAAGGAGGACAAGGGAAAGTGAAGTGAGATGACAAATGACTGCTGAGGGATGTTTCGCATCGCTGCTACCCACAGCATCACTCAGGACAGCTCTGGGTCACTCACTACCTGGTTCTACCCTGTCAAGAACTGACTACTCAGGAGAAGAAACTGAAATCAAATAAGTTCTGGACCCTCACACAGGGTTTGAAACCAAGTCCAGGCTCTGTGGCAATTATTTAGAGCCTAAAGCTGTATTTTAACTTCTTTGGTACAAGTGAGAATCCTGCACTTCAGCACATGATCTTTTCTATCATACAAACAAAATCAAATCCCCAGAGCACACATATATAGATCATAAGGGATGAGATACAGAGTCTAGATATAAACTTGGGGACACGGTGGACAGTTGAGGGCACTGTATTATTTCACTAATTTGAAAGTTTATCCCTTTCTACCCCAACAAAAAGAGACAAAAGTAATTGAAGTGCACTGCACAGAATGTTCTATCACCCACACAGGTTCCTCAGGTACAGAACAAGAAATACCACGCACAGCAAAACTGCCTCAAAGACTAGCAAAGAGACCTGATGGATGTTGGTCCTGGGTGACAGTCAGCATTACACCTTCTGTTAACTTGGCTTTCAAAGCTGAGAAGAGTATTTTAAGGAGACTGCCCAAGGCAGAACAATCTGTAGAACAGGTTTCTATGTATATTAAATGCATAGAATCATAGACTGGTTTGGGCTGGAAAGGACCTTAGGATCATTCAGTTCCAACCCTCTGCCATGGGCAGGGACACCTTCCACTAGAGCAGCTTGCTCCAAGCCCCTGTGTCCAACCTGGCCTTGAACACTGCCAGGGATGGGGCAGCCACAGCTTCTCTGGGCACCCTGTGCCAGCACCTCAGCACCCTCACAGGGAAGAACTTCTGCCTAAGATCTAACCTAAACTTCCCTCTTTCAGTTTAAACCCATCATCACCGCTTGTCCTATCACTACCGTCCCTGATGAAGAGTCCCTCTCCAGCATCCTTGTAGCCCCCTTCAGATACTGGAAGGCTGCTCTCCTGCAGAAACAGCACACACACGCTGGAAGACAGCACCAATTTGTGCTCCAGCTTTCTCCCATCTCCTCCCGGATCACAGACACGTTCCATCACCTGCGACAATGGAGCAATGACATTGGTGTACATTGAGAAGAAAAGGGTGCCTGGCAACTTACTCTATCTGCTTGAGGACCCTGCTCCAGAGCCATTTGCTGGGGGGATTCAGCAACGCTGCCGAGCACGGACAGGTTGGTGGGATTCATGCTCTGAGCAGCAGCAGGCAAGAGCACAGTTACCTAAAATCATAGGCACTCAGTTTAGCACTGCAGCATTTCCATCATGCCCTGCATGCAAAGCTCCCTGGAGTCCTACACTAGGTCAAAAACTGCAGCATTGTCGTGGTTCTCTTTAGTAAGTAGAGATGATGGACTTGGACAAAGCCTGCAGATGTGGGGACAAAGGGAAAAGCTTCAAAACTCACTCTAGATTCTGCAACTTCTCAACTGCCCATCTCCCACTTTTAGCTTTAGATTAAGGTCCTACTCAGCCTGGATTCAAACTGCACTAAGAAAAGACGTAAGAAGCTCTTTAGCTCTTGGTAAAACCAGGGATTTGAGGTCTTTTTCTCTTCTATGTCTAAATTTGCCTGCTTTTTTTAAGGGAAAAGGTAAAGAAGGAAAAAGCAGCATCTCCTCTTTGCACCTTTCTTTTTTCTCTAGCAAACAAAATCCATTCTAAAAACAAGATGGTCTATTGATCCCGTTGGAAGATCAAGCACCCAACAATGATTTTCCTTTTCCTTGCATTACCCGGTCACACTGCACATTTTTGGTTGCCTCCATCCTCAATTTTGTTACTACACAAAAATAATGCATATTCCCACAGCATTCCCATTCATTCTGCTATAAGACAAAGCAGAATTAAGATCTTAAGAATCACCTTTGCTGACTTTTGTTTCCTGCTTATCTACACAGGAATTTGCACCATTACCTCGCACGATTTCTCACCCTTCTCTACAGCTGACATCATGTGGCTTCTGGTTTGTGCCTCTGACTATTAAGCAGCTTTCATGCTAAAATTAAAGCCTCTGCACAGAGTGTTTAACAAATACAGATAAAAGTGAGAACACAAGTTGTGCCAACAGTGAAGGAGCAGACAAGAACCTCTACAGCACAAGCAGACAGCCTTCAAACTTCAGATCCTGTTGTTTTGTTTAGAGTAATTCATGAAACAGTATAAAGGCTACACGAAAAAGACTTCAGGGCCGGCGAGAAGGAAAGCTGAACCAAGCTGCCTGGTGCTGCCATCTCTGAGGCCAAGTGGCAACGGGAAAACCATCAGTATTCAATGGCACCTCCAGCAATGAGAGGTGCTTGTGTCTGGACCTCCTTCTAGGATTTCTTACTACTAATCACACTTTAAACATATTCTGACTTCCACTTCCATCAGTGCAAGAAATATAGGCATTAGATTTAAAACTTCCCAGTTTCTTGCCAAGATGAAGTTTCTTTTGAAAGACAAGTGGAGCTTTAATTCCTATTTTAACCCGTTGCCAGTGAAGGGATGTCCCACATGAAATGCTGACGTTAAAACACCTGCGAAGGCAGGAGCTGTCACCATGAGGGACCAACCACTTGCAAGCAACGAATAGCTCTGCTGGGGCTTTCATCACACAGCATTAAAAGGGAGGAGGGGCTGAGGACACACAGACAAGCACTCACGCCTTTGATACTCCACACAGGGTACACACTCCTCCACAGTGTCACTCACACTGCACATAGAAATAACGTGTGCTTTTAATTAGATCCTGTATTTGTTCACTGAGCTTTAAGACAATTCAATAGGATTTTCTGTCTTCTTCATGCAAGGAAGGTGATGTGGCAAAATATGTTCTAGATTCCTCCAGAGAACTGGAAGAAAACAGGTAACACCTTTACTGGGTCGTTCATTTCCTCAACGATTTAAAAGGTCTTTTTCTAGCAAGAAAATTGGCTTTCAGTGTACATTCAACCCTTCACACTGCCCCAAGACTGTCAATAAAGATGTATTTAAACTATAGCTTTAGTCATGATTCAGATCTAGCACATCCATTCGCATGTGCCATTAAAGACTCAGCAAGTAGTAAGTTTGAAGTCTCTATGACAAGCAGGGAATTGGAACTAGAGGTCTAGATCTGAAAGCACCTCTACCTGATCACCACAACACAGTCCCTAAAGATCCTAGTAAAAGTTAACAATAAAACCTTCCCATTGTGATGGATGAGAAAGGAACCACAGGTTCCAGTTTCATTCCGGCCTTAGTCCCCTTTACACCAGCACATGCCTCAAACCTGGGATGCCCTGGGAAGGGAGCCAGTAACAAACTTCTGCAGGCTTTGCACTTAATTTCCTGGGAAGTTTCTAGTGAATGTAGAATTGTATCCCAAGTTGGCATCCCTTGAGAGCCTCTTCTGGATTTAAAAGGCATTGGGATCAGAATCTGGAGGAGGCCAGCTGCAAAGCCGGTCTTTCCAGAAGGACACACTAAAATAAATCAGCCACATCAGCTTGCTGACTTAAAGGGACACTGGTGAAAGATTTCACAATCTCTCTGGGGCAGTAAATAAGGATTTTTGTTTAACATGAATTAAGAAGAGTAAACTCAAACTCGCTTTTGTCATTCATGCACAGCAGCTTGTTATCATAAGCTTTTTGCCCTTCATGTTGAGATGACAGCACTCAACTGAAGACTGCCATTTGACAAGGTCAGAGCTAGCTTACATTAAGCTCTAGCATCACAGCAACATCTCTCCACCTTCCGCAATAGTCTCCTTAACAGCTCAGGCCCAAGAAAATTCATGTGTCTTCCTTACCTGCTGGGTGGTGGCATCCTGTTGGACATAAGCCACTTGGGAGGGATCTGTAAACAGAGTCTAGACAAAGTGAAAAAGGCTTATCAAACCAGCCTGGGGGCTGCCCACTCCCAACTCACACCAAAACTACCCTGCCACCCAGAAATCATCCATACCTCATCCTCTGCTAACGTGTCTGTTAGCACAGCAGGTTAGTTCAACTTACCCAAGTGCATAAAATTCAACTAAACTTAGTTAGCTAAAGCATGACACCATATTGAAGTGGCACTTTTCACCCATATACTGGAGTACCTCATGGGAGTTTTTCTTCTCCTTTGAATACAGAAATCACTATGTCGGATGTTGGTTTGATAAAGTCTACAGGATGAGATTCAACAGCGGTACGACAACTACATAATACTTGAGGGCAGGACAGAAGATAACCCTTAGATTTATCTCCTGCAAATTCACAAGACTTCTGCGTGCCTTCTTTTGAGGAATTATCAGGCCAGGATGTCGGCTCTTTTCCATTTTACAGAAGACATGCCAGCTCCAATATTCTTACAAGAAGAGCCCTGATGGGAGGGCTTCCCCCTTGGAAAAGCGAGACTTACATGAAAACTAAGTAATGACAGAAGTCAGCCTTGCTAACTCCACTGAAACTTGAAATAGCTGAGCTGGTGGCAGTCTGGCTCCAACCAAATAAAGCATGGCATAACACCAATTCCATTGGGGCCTTGAAAATTTCATCTCAGTTGCACGATAATGTCTTAATACTACACCTCTTTGTTTCAATGGAACAGCTAAGAACTGTGCAAGAGTGAGACCACAGCACACAAGGCTATGCCAGTGTTGCTGTGGGTGTCAAGTACACGCACTCTGTAGCATTGCTAATAATAATGTCAGCTAAGTCACTATAAAACATGCTTGACAAAGCATGCCCATTCCTCTTGTGTTATCTGTGCACAGAGGTACTATATTAACCCCCTATAAACATGTGCTGACAGAGAATAACAGCTATTTGATACAGTTATGAAGAGGAAAAAGATTCTAAGTCTATAAAATCAACAATATCCCTGAAGCTGATTCTAGCAAACGAGACTGAATACACCGAGATCCCCTGCAAAAAGACACAACTGTCATCGTAACTGTCAATTATGAGAACTGTACTATGCAAAACAAGGACTCTTCCAGAAGACACACAGATTGCTCTTAGCTTTGTACTCAATACAACAGAGGCACAGTTTCTGGAGAGATTATCTCTCTTTTGGAAAACACCTTTGAGCTAATTATAATCTCATCCACCTTCAGTGAAATAATCAGCATTTCATAATTCATGGCCTCAACATCCTTTGATTCCCACATTTGCACATCAGACAAAGGAACAACACAAAGTCCCTGTTCAACATCGGGCAGATAAAAGCATAAAGAGGAACTGCCTGCTATTTCCCAGTCCTACCACTTGGCTGGCAACCAGCTTCCATCTCAAACCAGCTTGCTTTATGGTTTCCTAGGTGCCAAAACAGGGTGTGCTCAGAATCACACATGCCTGTGTAGCTTCCACGGGGTGGATGTAAACCAGGGTGTGCTCAGAGGTGTCCACAGAGGTGTAGGAGGTGCCATCCGCCGTGTAGACAACTTGCTGTGAGGGACGGTCCTGCTCATCGCTGTACACAATCTGCGCCACTGTTCCCCCCTCAGGGACAAAGTGTACCTGCAACAAAGAACAGATCCTGTCTTGAAACTGGAATGTAGGCCTACGGGAAGCAACACAAGGACAGAGAGTACCTACATACACTGGGCTGCACCAAAAGGAGCATGAGCAGAAGACTGAAGGAGGTGACCCTGCCCCTCTGCTCTCAGGAGACCCCACTTGCAGCACTGACTGCAGTGCTGGTGTCCTCAACATCAGAAAGACATGGAGCTGTTGGAGCAAGCCCAAAGGAGGCCACAAGGATGAGCAGGGGCTGAAGCACCTCCTGTATGAAGACAGGCTGAGAAAGTTGGGGCTGTTCAGCCTGGAGAAGCTGCATGGAGACCTCAGAGCAGCCTTCCAGTATTTGAAGGGGGCTGCAAGGATGCTGGAGAAGGACTCTTCATCAGGGACTGTAGTGACAGGACAAGGGGTGATGGTTTCTAACTGAAACAGAGGAGATTTAGGTTGGATATAAGGAAAAACCCTGTGAGGGTGCTGAGGTGCTGGCACAGGGTGCCCAGAGAAGCTGTGGCTGCCCCATCCCTGGCAGTGTTCAAGGCCAGGTTGGATGGGGCTTGGAGCAAGCTGCCCTAGTGGAAGGTGTCCCTGCCTGTGGCAGGGATTGGAGCTGGATGAGCTTTAAGGTCCCTCCAACACAAACCAGTCTGGGATTCTATAATACACACTTAAAAACTTACTGAATTATGGCAACAAGATAGAAATCCAGACACAAACTACCATCAGATTCTGGTTCTACTCTGCATTGTAACTCAAGGCATAACTGGTAGAAAGGGCACCTACCCATCCTCAGCTCTTGCATGATGCTCTGAAGATTCCCAAGAGAAAGCAAGTTCATATTTGAACTGGGGTACATACAGAATTTATTGGTATATTGTTTCCCTTCACTCTCATATTCCTTTCTGGATTTATGATAATTACTCCATCCAGCTAGTTCTGTAGTTGGAGTGAATTTGTTCTGCTTGATGAATGGCTAAGAAAACCTATAACTTCGAAACTACTTCAAGCAATAGCATTGCACCTATCATGAGGCAGCAATAGCATATGTTAGATTGCTTCTCTGTAGCGTGTACATGCAGTACCGGAGAAAATTCAACTATTTAAACAGAGAAACATAGAAATGAAAGCATCAAGCAATGATTCCAAGGACAACTGGAACAAGTTATGTCCAGGCCAGCAGTTTAAATCCAAACAAGTTCCTTTTGACAGAGTATTATGGCCATAAATGATGATAATGGCCTACCTTGAACAGGCTAGAATACTTAGTTCCAGCGGCAAGAGGAACATGGTTATCTTTTGACATCCTTAACACACTGAAAACCTTGTTCAGCACACAGTAAAAATAGAACAGTTAGCAGGAAGCCTTGTTTTAGTCTCCATATTCATCCTCACATAAAATGTTGGCACATAAAACGATGCAACAGCTACACATTTGATTTACTTTACTTCACCTTGTAGCTTATGCTTCACAAGACACCTGGTGCTCCCCCACGGGTGCTAAGTGCTGATTCTGTACATTAAATCCTCATACAAGCAGTGCAGTAAGGATGCAGGGAGCATTTCTCATTTGGAGAGCACTCTGCAAATACTAATTAAGCTTTCTAACTGCCATGTGCAAACAACAGCATGATTATCCCATTGTAGAGATAACGGAACACAGGCCATTGAAAACTGCCTTTCCTTGCAAATTTCCAAGCTGGAAATCACCAGGAGAGGCAGAATTTCTCAGCCTGTGGGGCAACCACAACATGCAGCATCCTCTTCATAGCATATTCAGAAGAATAAATCAATTTACAGCCTTCCAGAAATTCCCAGCTGCATTTTATCAGAGCAACGAGCTGCACACATCAGAATCTGACTGTATTAGTCACTCACAATTAACATTTCTCCCTTCCTCACTACCCAGATGTCTGACTGGAATGAGTTATTCATCTTACTTTCCCCAAGGTCCACCCACAATTCCAACCGATTTGACTGATGCCATCCAAATGGGCTGCCACAGACCACAGATTTGGTTAATATTCATTAGGCTGGACAGCCTTTCTCTTGCCCACATGGTTCTACATCTATTAGGCCACTGAAACTTGTACAGCCACAATGTTCAGCTCGTTTCAGATGTCTTTCCATCCACTGCTGCAGTGTGCACTGCTCACTTGAATTCAAAATCACCAGACAGGTATGATTTCTCCTCAAACAAAAGCAGAGTTCCCAGGCTCTCATACAGGGTCGCATGGAAACACAACCCCAAGCAGAAACCGAGAGCTCTGAAAGGCATAATTCACCTGAGCACTATTCTGTTCCTGCTCAGCAGAGGCAGCCCACACCTGAGGACTTTCCTCTTTCGAGTTCATCTCCTCCCTGCTGTGGTGCTCCATGAGGGGAGAGATCTACTGAAGGAATGTCTGGCTGAAGAGGTTCATCTGTTCACTGTGTTTCTACTTCCAGAAGACAAGGCGATCTTCAGGAACATGGCTATAAGAGAAAGAAAGAAAGAAGATGGCGATATTAAAACGAGAGGTATAAGCTATTACCATCAACTACCACACACGCATTGTCATTTACCATGCTCAAGTTCTGCTGTATAATACTTCTTATGTCCTATTAAGGAGGAAATAAGTGAACATTGCTACAACTGCACTGAAGGATTACACTGAATGCCTCCTGCACTGAAAGATTACACTCAATTCCTCCTGCAGATATTTCCTTGGCCACAGAATATTCTTCACGTGGTCCTTCTGGCACCCATAGGCCTTGAAATCAATAAAATGATGAAGAAAATAGACCCTTCAGCTTCCAACAAGAAAACATTATGTTCAGAGATGCATCACCAGTTTCCCAGTTTTGTTCAAGAACCAACTGGGTTTACACACACGGGCAGCTTTCACCTTGTACAACACTGCTGTCCCAGTTGGTATTCAGGCAGGGTTACAACAGACAACTCTTAAGAACAATAAAACTCAAACTCTAATTCATGTGAGCCCAGAGACACTGAGAAATTGCTTCCAAGCTGGGTTTTATCCTACTTTATTTGGGCCTCTCAATCTGCCAGTGGGAACCTCACACACGTAATTTACAGCTCTGCTGATGAGTTTAGTCAGTGGCTCAGCACCTTCCCAGTCCTTGGTCTCTAAAGTCATATTAAATCAGAAGGAATTAGCACAAGGCTGAGCCCATTTCATTTTTCAACTTGATTTTCTACCAAGTGCCTGGTCTGGGCAGCAGGACACAAGCAGAAGGCTCTGTGCTGATGCTTTCATTCATTTGCATTTTAAATGCACATTCTTGTAGGCATAATTTATTCCCCTAAATGCCAGCAGTTGGCTTGTCATTGCCCAACTAAAATGAGGAGGATAAAAAAGAAAGCAGGCTGTGCTTTCTGCCTTCTGCTAATCCTGCCAGCAAGGAATAAGTGTAACAGACCCCAGCACTGACTGTAACCACTGGTCACACAGAAAGCAACGGTACAGCAAAGGCTCAGGTTAACGTCACTGAACTGAGTGGTAGGGGAAATAAATATCAAAACATCCCATTTCTTCCACATATGCAAAGAAAACCATGGGAAAGATATCTGTGGGCATTGCTAGACAGCATCTAATGGCATTATTGGTGACTGCAGCCTCACATTGGCTGTCTCATGCAGAGCAACACAGTGCAGTCAGCCACACACAGCGGCTGAGGAGCAGCTCTGACTTCCCATCAGACCCCTAAACCGCTGCAGGGATAAAAGAACAGAAATCCATTGATATTGCTTGATAGGAAGCATGAAGAAAAAGCACTGAGGAAAAAAGGAAGACAGACATGTGAAACATTAACTGCAGCAAACAATGAGGAGCCATGAAAACTGGATCAACTCGCTTTTCAACCAAGTGTTGAAAACCAGGGCCACTTCCAAGTTAGTTAGCACACACAAGCTCTGATCTATAAATGAACATCATCCATCCCTACTTATCTCAAATCCACTTGTTAATAAGGATTAATAATGAAGGGAATTTCTCATACCTAATCCTAGTGCTTTCGCCGGACTCCATCCCTCATTTTACCAGCTATAAGACCACCAAGGGGTCTACAACTGTTGTGTGAAACAGTTTGTAGGTCAGTAAATCAATAAGGACAACTTCTAATACAAATTAAATGCCTTATCCTGGTGATATGCTTTGGCTGGTTTAACCCAAACAGCTCTTTTCATTCACTATCATTATTAATCAAGAGCCAAGTCAGGTAATGGCACTAACAATAGTCAGTCATTGAATCAATTGCTTAGAAGCATTAAAATAAATGCTTAATAAATGCTTCAAGTTTGGGTTCTTTTAACTGTAATTATCCTGTTAATAAGAATATAATTAAATTAAGCAGTGATGAAAAGAAAGGCACAATTCTGGCTAATTCCACACAGTGCAACAGGTAGGGTTTTTGGCTGCCCTTCCCCACAAGGGCTAAAGGAAGGTGCTGACTCACTCCTGCAGACTCATTTTGGCACAAAGAACTTAAAACGTGCGTGGAAAGGAGACTGAAGGGTTCAGACAGGTCTTTCATAGACAAAACTGGGCATTAAGAGTCATATTTGGCAAAATAATAGCACCAGAAAGTGGAAGAGAAAGCAGAAAAGAGTCACTTCAAGCTTTGCCATGCTTCTGGAAGTGCTAATGTCATATCTGAGTGAAAAGCAGCACGGCTGAGCCAAATTCAGTGGCGCAGTGTCTAAAAATGGTTCTGTTATTGCTGTTCTTCACAGAAATGAAAACACACGCTCTCAGCCCAGGCGATGGTGTAGCAACGACCATCAGACAGTATGAGGAGCTGCAGGATTTGCTGCGGCTTCCAACTTCTGAAATTCAACAATACATCCTAGGATCTACTCTTGGATGGGCTCCTACCACAGGCTGGAAATCCATGAATTCTCATCAGGTCCATCACAGAATGGCTTGGGTTGGAAAGGACCTTAAGACCATCCAGTTCCAACCCCGTGCCATAGGCAGGGACACCTCACACTAGAGCAGGCTGCTCCAAGCTCCAGCTTTTATGATAGGAAAAAGCAAAGGAAGACAACTTTTTTTGCCTAGAAGAGGATGAGGGGGCATATACAAAACATGGAAATGTGGATGTGCCAAGTGAGGAGTCGGTGCATGAGGAGACGGGCCTAATCCCAGAGAGGTCCCAAAGCCAGGCAACAAAGAGGGCACGACGCAGGAACCAGTGTTGGAATTTAGCTGGTAGGAAAGGCAATGGCGAAACACATTAACGTCAGGTGCTGGAAAAGTGGTCCAAAGGAACTGACACCTTAACTTCCAGGAAACACAAGCGCTTGAGTCAGTTTTCCAACAAAATAACTGCTCCCTGCTCCTTCAGAGGAAGCTCTTCTCCATGAATCCTGCATGGTCTTTTCTTCTTTAAATCCCTCTCCCAGTTTCCACTGCAGCTGTGACACCAACAGCCACAGTGCCTTGGGATTTTAAGGATTTAAAGTGGGAAGATGGCATTTTCCTCCCCAGACTAGCAGGCGTGCCTCACCCAGTCCATGCTGCGTGATGACACAAGCTGAAATGGTAACAGGTGTAAATATAGCCCAGTATCACTCCAGTACGTCAGAGTGGTGAGGTAGTGACAGGACGCTGTGTCACTATATATACACATATATATATGTATATGTGTGTGTGTCTATATAACTACATTATATAACATGACTCAAGAACCTGCACAGCTCCCATTAGTTTAAAACTCCAGCGGAAGATAAGCTCATCGTGACTTGTGTTTGCTGGAGCTCTGAGACAGCACCCATGGGTGCTCCTCTTTAGTTTTTGCCTTTCATATCCAATCCAAACTATCTCATCAACAGTGAAGCAGCTCCTTATGCCTGGAAAGTGCCTTTGTGTCGTTGAACAGTTCATCATCTTGGAAACCTCATTTGAAAACTCCTTTCCACCACTATGATACTCTCTAACCCCTCTCTCCTGCCCCTGCAGCATGCGGGTTTCTCTGAAGGTGGATTACTAAACCAGCACCCACGGAACATCACCTCAAGGGTGCACCCAGGACCCCTAACACTGAGCAATGGGAGCACATGGTGCTTTAAGAGCAAACCTCCAGTAACAGCAAAGTCACTTACGTGGCACAAGGTCTGAACTACTTGAATAGAGTCAACTCAAACAGCGCTTCAAAGGAAGCTCAGCTCTGAGATACACCAAAAAGCACTACCCAGAAAGATAAATATGAGCAGCAACCATATTTTCTTGGCTATTAAGTAATGATAAGAACGCTGTCAGTGCTGGACTACACAAAATACACAGACAAAAACGCTGGGGACTTCATTTGCCACTGGTGTAACGACATGCTGCTGAGAAAGCACCCAAGCCACCGACATCCATTTTTGTCCCTTCTCCCGAGTCAGAAGAATGAGGGAATATTAAAGCTGGGCAAGGGGAAAAATCTGCTTCCCGGCTCAGGGAGCCAGAAAGCCACTGCAGTATCTCAAATGAGAATCCACCTTGTGTAAAACAGCTAATGTGATTTACTCCCCAGCATAAGAGGCTTGCAGATAGGCTGGGGTTCCCTGCAGCAGTAATAGCAGGGGCTATTAGCTTAATCCTTTAAGTACTGTGTTCACTGAGCACTCTTTTCCACCACCCCCCATATGCAAGACTTTTACAAAAGGGGGTTTTAGGACCATGGGTCTTCCTTAACATGAAAAGGATTAATTATGCTCCAGAGGAACATCATAGGTGGATGTAAAAAGCTCTATCCCACACTTAAGTGAATTACCCAGCTTGCCTAGAAGGCAGAGTCCTTTCTTGAGATCTGTTGGCAAGAGCAGCTTCCATTGCAGCAAGAAGGCTTCTAACCTCATTGAGGACTGAGTCACGACTTCCGCCTCCTCCTCTGCATTCCCATCCATCAAAAGCACATCTTGTTTCAAGGAACTCTGGCTCTGGAGCATTTTGGCTCAATGCTCACAATCAGGTAATACAGAGCCACACTATTTACGGCTTTTTCAAAATGGAAATCATACATGGGACTAAGCCAGCAAGGATTATTTATTCCCACAAAAGGCGAAATGGCGTCAATATATTTAGTTGTATAAAAAATAGCCAAACACAAATTCACTCTCTACTCAAATTGTGCATAATGACGCTATATATATCCTTATGGCACATCCAGCCTCAAAGCAACAGTGAGCTGGAAGAGATCTCTTCCACCTTTCAAGGCCAGTCCTCTGCTACAGTGTCCAGCATGTGTCACTGTCCTTTTCCTTAAGGGACAGTGGCCAAGCACGGCAGGGGGACAGTTTGACATGTCGTAACTCACAAAGCACCAGGGAAGCAGCTGAAAGTCTACCACAAAAGATGGGAGATAATCAGGGATTCCAAGTGAGACCCAAGAGGAGCGATAACCATCCTCCTGGAGACATGCCACAGGCCGACTTGGAGATGTGGTTCCAGCTCTAAGGACACCCCTGCTGAGTCCAAATTCTTGTATGAGGAAGCATTTCTTCTTCACCTTCTGAGTGGGCAAAGAAACAAGTCAATTACATTTCTGTATATGCCCATGGTCTACAAACCACCTCTCTTCCCACTTGCTCCACATCTAAATATCCACTCCAGTGACTAACTCCTTCCTCCCTTCACGTGTCCCCACGTTCTTCACACGGTCATCTTCCAAATGGTTCATACTCTGAGGTCCCATCGCCTGTTACTGTCACGCAGTGCAAGTGTCAGGCTCCAGCTGCTTGAGGCAGTGACCCTATCGACTGCATTGGTTTGGTTTATAAATGATAGTGAGGTCTGACAAAGCAAGAACTGAGAGAAAACGTATATTTAAGTACAACATGACCACAAAAAGGGGAAAAAACAAGGCCTGCACCAAAATCTGTGCTCAAAACCTTCAGGGCACTCTCAGGTTTTACTGAAAGAAACCCAAACTGTACCACCACACCATTCCCCTCCAGCATCTCCTGGTCATCTTCTTGTCCCCCATCCCTTCTGCTAAGGCAACTCTCCCCAAAGGTAGCATCGATCAGAGGAGGAGGTTGCTCCCGTTCCTACAAGCATACAGTGCTGTTTCTTCCCTCCCTCATCCATCTCCCCTCTGAATTAAATCACCCCTCTCTGTTAAGCTCTCAAAGTTCAAAAGACAACTATACCTTGGTTCTGCACTTAAAACCCAACGATTTCTCCTTCAGAAGAGTTGCTTCTCTGAAGTACAAAAGACCACAGAGAACAAATTAGGCTATCTGCACATTAAAGCAGGCAGGGATTTCATGTATAACACCAGCTAATGTCTACAACACACCTTCCATTTCTGTTGTGTTTTACTGGCAGGAAATGAAAGCGTCAAGCAGACCTGACCTCCTGTTTAAGGCAAAACAAACCTCACAGTACTCAAACAGCCCCTGCAATTAGCTACACTTAGAAGTCAATTAAAATCCGGTTTACACAGCTGACAGCAGCTGCAGGTGGGCAGAAACACACTTAAAAGTAGCTGCTGACTGCAGAGGGAATTACTATTAGTGATAAAGGTGCCAGAGGAGAGCAAGCAATGCCACATAGCCATTTCTCTCTAAAAAGAGAGCATCGATTATACCAACAGAGAGTAACAACAATAATAATTAATAACACCACCAATTACATTGGTATCTCACCCTATAACAAGGTAATAAAGCTTCGTATTAACCACATAATACACAAAGCAAGCGTGAACACGGTAAGGTGCCAAAAAGCACCACAATCTGGGACACAAGTTCTCCATTTAAGGCCTGACCAGAGAAAAACACCCTAGAAACGAAGGCATTAGAAGGCTTGAGACTGCCAACTAGTTTATTTCCACAGAAGATGCAAAGAACACTCTTGTAAAATCTAGCTGGCGATTCATCAGCATTTCATCTGCCAACGTAACCAATGGAAAGGGGAAAACATAACTGAGTTACTCAAAACCTCCCAGAAGGAAGTGGTCTCTACTCCCATTGAAATGCTGGAAGAGAAGCATCGATAGGTATCGTAGAGACTTATTCGGCCTGTGAGCACCATGGATCTATGGTAACACACTAGAGGCTGGTGCACGGATATCAAACACCGACCATTCATTTCACTCTTGGGACTGTGAAACTCAGTACCTTAATTCCAGTTAACTTTGATCTACAGTTGATCTATATTGAAGGGTCTTGGCCCTCCAAGACCCTTCTGAGGCTCTGCAGCGAGCGGTTGAGAGGGAAGAGGTGCGCGTGCATAGCTCGGAACGTCTCCTACGTGCAGGCCCTACTGAAGGGCGGATTGTCCCTTTAGGACCGCCAGGACCTCGTTTTTCCACTCCAACCTAATGATTTAACACGCTCCCATGCCACTGTGGTAGAGGATAAGAGACGGCGGCTCAACACCAACACATAGCAGCGGATCTCCAGACCCAAACGGCCGCGCGTCACAGCCGCATCCCACGGGAACGGGCGCTCCTTGGCGGCAGGAACCGCGACCGCTGGCGCAGACAGGAGCAGAGCGGTGCCCCACACCTGAGAGCCGCTCCTGGGCCGCTTCCCTCGACGAAGGGGAGCTCCCTCCACACAAACCCCACACCCCAGCGCCTCAATGAGGCGGGGAAGGGGCTGCCTTCGCCTCACACCGAGCCCCAAAGCCGCCATGGGTGCCCCAAAGGCCGCCCTTGGGGAAGGACCCCCCTCACAGTCACCCCTCAGAACACCCTCCAAGCGCCCCTCTCCCCCTTATATACCCTCTGCCCTCAACGCCAGCCAATCCGAGGAGGGGGCGCGACGCCCCCTCCCCTCACTAGGCCAATGGGAGGCAGGGGCGCGAGGCGCGCGGCCAATCAGGAGGCGCAGGTGCCCCCTCACCGCGGCTCCCCAGGGTGAGACCCCCCCCCCACTTCGCGCCATCAGCCCCCCGCGAGGGCGCGCAACGGTCAGTCGGCCCCAACCACTGCGGCCCTGAGGGGGGGGGGGGGGCAGGGAGAGGCCGCTCCAGGCGGGCAGAGGAGAGGGGACGGCTCAGCAGCCGAGGTTAAACCCTGATCTAACCACGGAGGAGAGCGGCCCAGAGTAATTGGGGGGGGGGGGGGGGGGGGGGGGGGGTGAGGTCCCCACAGCGCTGGGGGACACGCGACAAGATGGCTCCAGCACCCCCCCGCCACTGAGGTGCCGGTGTCCGGACTGTACCATGCAGGGAGTGGGGGGAAACAGGGGTGGGGGCAGCCCCTTCTCCCTCTGTCCGGGGCGGGCGGGGGATCCCGGCTGGGAAGGGGAGGGGGGGGGAAGCGGACTGTACCTCTCCCGCGGGGGGGGAAGGGGGTTGATTGCTCCCTACTCCCCCCCCCCCCCACTCGCGGGAGCGAACGGTTTATCCCGGCCCCGGCTCTAAGAGGCCGCCGGCTCCGGGCGCCATCTTGGGTGCGACTAAAACAACGGAGCCCAAAAACCCCCGGCGGGTCCCCGCGGCGCCCCCGGCGCGGGCTCCCCTCCCGGACCGTCCCATCGCGTTACCTGAGGGGGTCCCGTGCGGCCGCCGCGTCCCGCCCGCCGCCGCCGGCCCCGCTGCGGCCGCAAACCCCCCCACCTGTCCTCACCTCACAATGGTAGCTGCAGAGCGGGAGGGGCGGGGGGGGAGGGCGGCCGCCAGGACCTCATTACCATAATCTGCCTGGCAACGGGTGGCGGTGCCGGGCTCTGATTGGCTGAAACGCCTCCGCCCGGGGAGATGGGGCGCAAAAGGCCTCGAGGAAAGACGCGGAGAGGCCTGGACAGGGGGATGGGGAGCAAAGGGGGGGGACCCCGATCACGGGGAGGGGACGGGGGGGGACCCGTGCCCGGGCTTTTACCCCCCTCCTCGGGTAACCCGGGACCAATCAGAGCTCGGCTCTCATCCCCACTCTGCTCCGCCGGGGGCCTCTCCACCAATCAGAACGCTGCTCTTATCGCAGCTCTCCGCCCCCTGCTGGGGGGGGTGGTGGTGGAAAGAGGTGGGGAGGGGAGAACGCGAGTAGCGCCCCCTGCTGGGAGGGCGGGGAGGTGCGGTCTCGTAGTGACACGGCAGTGAGGGGCCACATCCATGTCTTTCTCCTTCCAAGAGGAGCCTGAAACCTCCGCTGTGCTCCGAACCACCCGTCCGGCAGCCCCTCGGAGTGTGATTGTCAGAAACTGGGTAAAAACCAGCAGCCCGGTGGGTTCTGGTGTGATTTGACCCGTTCTGGTAAATTAAAAGCTGAGGCAAGAGGTGTTAATACCTGCCAAGGGGTCAGCCCCCGGGGAAATGCTCCCAAAAGGGCTCCTTCTGTCCCAAGGGACCCAGATTGGGGCTGGCGTTTCATTTTGTTTACGTGGTATATATATCCCAGAGTCCTAAATGTCAGCTCAGGGAAGGATAATCGTTACTATTGCTCAGAAATTTAACTAAGTGGCCATCCCAGTGGGGTTATAGCTCTACTTTTGTCACCATTTGTCTTAAAGAGGTGTTTGTATTATGGTGGCACGGCAAAATACTGCTTTTCTGCTTCCTTATTTGACATTAAAACACGCTCAGAAAGCTATTTGAGGACATATTTCTTAAGTAAGACAATCTCTGTGTTTAGGACCTTGAAAGTTTATTCCAAATGGATTCATAAACTGTACGTAGATATCAACACCGTTGCACCAAAGCCGACGATCCTGCAACGGGCCACTGTGGCCAACTGACCCAAAACACCCCCCCAAACCCAGTAGATTGCTCACCAAAACTGGTTGTGCTCATTCTGTGCCCTAGGACAATAGAAGGGTGGTGAGACCTTGGTGCAATGAAGTGTTCTTCTCCACTGGGTCTGTCTTTTTAAAGCCTGATCTAGTCTTTTAAACCCCCCAGTTGAGGTGCAGGCGGATCCTGAGGCCATCCCTTGTTGGACTGACCCATCTTTTCCAGGAGTAACCAAGATTAGAGAACATAAAGTTTTCTAACTTATGCTTAAGAACTTGGCCTTAAAATGGTAAATAACAAGGGTTTTAAAGCTGAACGGAACAGAATTCGTCACCATTTAGGTGTCTGTTGGGGCTTTTTCCCCCCTCCACAATATTTTTCAGTCCTCTGGGCAGTTCTCTTAGTTTGAATTATGAGAGTTACAGAGTCCATTTATTCTTCAATGCTATAAAACCCATATTGATTTCGTTATACTGTGCTGAAACATTAGGATAACAAATAGGACAAGGGGATAGAAGACAAAGCTGCTTTATTTCTCCTAATTGTCAGCAGCTAGGGGTGTTACTTTACAAAATCAAAGTGTTTTCAGTGCTTTATTTGTGTTTATTTTTATAAATAGGGATTTCCTAGTGTTTTCAACACGTACAGGCTCTGACATATGTGCTTTGTGCCATGTGTTCTTACAGACACGCAGTTGGACCACCGAACACAAAACAGCACAAGACCTTTCCTGGGGCACAGATCTTATTCTGGAAGTTATTCCACAGGGTTTTTTTCCCCTTTATAGCTTGGAAAGCCCCATTCAGGGCAAGCAGCAAGCTGCCAGATGCAGGAGCAGCAGCATGCTGGTCTGATTCATCAGCTGCAGTATCTGGAGTCTGATGTCATGCTTATTGCACTGCCCATATTTAATGGAGTTTGTGATGTTCTGGGCTTTGTTTATCCCCTAGCAGAGATAGAAAAGTGTTCACATCAGGTTCATTTATGTATTTCTAATCATCACAGTTCAGATGAGCAATGCGTATTCACCTGTATTGCTTGGAACAGTGCTGTAACTCTTCATCAAGCCCTCTTATTATCTTCCAGGTCATGCAATCCACATCTCCACCCCTGCACCTACTCATCTCTCCACTGCCTCTGCTGCATGTGTCCCATCTTGTCTCTTCCCTGTTGGGGTAAGTTGATTTTCTTGATCCCATTTTGAGAAGCACATTGATTAAAACATGACAAAGAGAAATGCTCAACTGCCGTAATGCCATTGGCATTAGAGAAGCAGATGATGCCTTGCTGGCCCTGCTGACCCCCTGGCACTCCCTCTGTGCATGGTAAGTAGGGATTTGTGCCTAGCTTTCCCAATTAAACCATGCATGGAATTGGGTTCTGCATTGTGGTACCTTCCCTTGTGCATGTCAGCAGCTGGCTGTGATTTAAAGCACCAATCTAGGAGATGGAAAAGCTTCAGCTCTGTTCCTGTTCAAGCCTGCTAATTTATAATGCAACTGAAATGTAATTACTTGAATCCTGCACAGAGAATACAAAACATGGAGGCAGGGATGCGAGTTTCCCACTTTAATTCAATTTATTGTGGCTTGCCTTAAAGTGCCCTCACGTAAAGCAGAAAGACAACAAAGTCATTCCGCTGTGGTTCTCAGTGTTGCTTCCCCCCAAAAGAGCTTAACCAGTTGTTTCAACAAGTTGAATTAATCCTCTTACACTGCAAGGCAAGTTTTGGCTACGAGAAGTTGGGCGTTAGTGTGTCTTAAAAACATCAACCTAACGATTTAAAACTAAATGGAAAACAAACCGTTAAAGAAATCAGAACTATTGGCTTCATTTTTGAGCCGTACCCACCCAAATGGCATTTATCCCCCAATAGTTAATAAGAAACACAGGCAACAAGCACAGTAATCAGGAAATAACCCACAGAGCCCCCTGTAATCTTTACTATGCATTTACTAAGAGGGGCATCAAGCGTTGGAAAAGGGGAGCTTTGCAATTAACCATGAAAAACCTATTTAGCAAAGCCATGCTGTGGGGTATGGAAGGGAAAATGAAGTCTGGGTGCAAGAGTGCCTGCAGGGGAAACACTTCACCACTCACACCAGTATCCCCTGACTCCATTCTAACAGTATGTATTAACACTGCTGCTTCTGATGGTGCCTTGAGATAAAAATCAACCAAGAGGGTTCACCATGTCACAAGGTCGGATGTAAACCGCCTCTTTGCAAGCCTTTTGCAGGCTGAGGAAGGTGTTTGGCATACTTCTGGTGCTACTGTGGAGTCCTGGCCCTTAAGCCAAGCAGCCAAGTGGTTGTGGTACCAGTAGCAAGGCCCATTTCACAGTCAAGTACAACCAGGGCAGCAGAGCTGCTCTTTACATTGCAACACTTCATTATTGGAGCATTTCCCAGGAAACCACATTGGATACATGGAGTTCAACCTCACATCCAGGTCAGCTTCTTCAGCCAGATTACTTTTCAGTTAACACCTCCATTTCTTCTCCAAGGAGGACTTTGAACCATGATCAGCCTTAAGTACTTCACTGGAAGTACTCAACTCTGCTGGCTCATTTTCCACTCCAGTTGAGGTGTCACCACTCCCCAGTTCTGGTTATGCAGAAGCATTGTTTTGAGTAGGAAGTGATTTATACACCATTGCAAAGTCAACACAGAAGCTGTTTGGCTTTTCCCTCCATTAAGCAAACTGGAATGAGTCAGAAAACTATTACCAATGCTTTTTGCTATTTGAGGTAACTAAAAAGTTGACTAGAGATTAAACATTCAATATATTTAGGCATTGTAATGTCTTCAAAAAATAATCATTATTTTACAGGATTTAAAGCATTTCAGGTTTCCCCATCTTCAGTTCTAGGAAAAGATTTTTAATACAGATCCCTTTGATAACTGCATTTTAAAAAGCAATGATAAGATGATAGATGATACAAGAGACACTCTTACCCAGGCTGTGTTGGGAAAGGAGAAGTTTAGAGACATTCCTCCTGTTTCTGGATACGCTTAGTAGATTAAGAGAGCCAACATGGACAAAGCTTTAGTTATAATTTACAGTAGATGTTCAGATTAGAGCCACATTTAACAAGTTACATTTTATGATCTAATTTAGCGGATGTGCCAAACAAGCATTCTGTTTATCAGGGCTTCTTTTAGAACATGAATCCCTGCGTTGGGAAAACTCAGTGTTATCTTTCCAACATGAACAAAGGTATTTCTCTGTCAGATGGTCACTCTGCCTCCTTCCCCAGCACTTAGAAATCAAGAACACTGACCTCATAGTTGGCAGGGGAGTCCATCACAGCTCCCACAGTCGATAACCTGAGCAGGCTTTCTCTTAGGAACAACTGAGACTTTTCTTCTTACAACCCTGAAGAAGAGACTAAAAACACCACTGAAGACAAGGGGCTTTTTTCTTCCTCAAGGTCCTTTTTTCCTTTCTTCTGCCAGTGTTTAAATAGGGGCCTTTTTTCTTAGTGTGTATTTATAGACAGCAGTGATACCCATTCCTAAAGTTGATTTGTCAGACTAGTTAAGACAAATTTGTCTCATCTTTGCCCATGTAGCACATTCCCCATCTGACTGACTACCCCCTCTGCGTAGTGGTGCAACAGTACTTTTAAGAAGCAGCTTTCATCTTATGCAATGTGTTTTCCAAAGCAGCTATAAAAGCCCTTATTGATTTCTAAGAGTAAAAGCCTCCCCTGGGTAATCTCTAGCTCTTACCCAAAAGCCTGGATCTGTAAACCTGGGGAGGTACTCCCCACCTCCAATGTCATCCTTCAGCACCTGAACAAGGTGAGCAGCGCTGACCTGGAAACAGCACTCAGGATCATTTCAATATCCAGGTCAGCAGGCAAGATAAAGAGAATGAGGCAGGTGTTTGGGCCAGCCATGAATTAGGAACAGATTAGTGAGGACAGTCAGGATTAGTCAAAATCCAGTGATCACGTATCAAATCCCCAGCAATGAGACTAATAGAAGAGAAAGCTGGGATGGAAGGCTGAAAAATCTATAGCCAAGTCTAATTACCACTAAACCAAAGCTCAGTACTATACTACAAGCACTAGAGCAAGAAGCAATGCCCCTGGGCTTGGCTTAAATAGAGCTCCTGGGCCTATGGATGGAGGCCCCAGGTGAAGCTGTAAAGGGGCAGTGAGATTTATAAGTGCCTCCAGGCACTGATAGGGTGTTACTTGGATGTTGTCAGTAGGGCTTTGGGTCTGTAGGAGCTCTGTTTTGTGGCAAAGTGATTTTGCTGCTTTTTTTCCCCTTAAGGTTTGTTATAGAGCTTGTCTTCAACGTATGATTTGCAGTGCTTGTTGAAAGGTTATGGGCTTAGTTCAAGAGAAATTGGCTTATAATTTTGGAGAAGGCTGTAAGTGTTGCTTTTCTGAGCTCTGAGTCTTTGCTGCCCATGTTTTCAAGCTTATCCTGTTTTTCCTATCACAGCAGTTACAAAATCAAATGTGTGACAGCCGAAATCCCACAGAAACTTCCTCATAGGCTTCTGGAATTTTATAGTTAAGTAGAAACAACTTACTTGCAATATGGGTGATCTTGTGTTGCTATGAGCGCTTCTGTGGTCTCTTAGAGTACCTCAGCCTGCAGCAAGCCCTGTGTGAGCAGCCACTAGCAGCGGCGCGGGGCTGTATTGATTTAGATGTCATACTAAATTGCATTCAAAATGTTTTTGCAGAGCAGCTCTTTGCACTTGGCTGGGTCCTTGAAGAGGATGTTTGCTGCAACACAGGAGAAATATTTACTGTGGTGAGTGATTAGTTTAAAGGAGGGGATGTTTTGCAGTGAAACTGAGTTTGAATAGTAAGTATATTCCACCCACCTACAGGCAGATAGCTGAAGGCCTTGCAAAACAAGCATCTTAAGGGAACAGTAGGTATCAAATGGAGTGAATGTATGGTAAGTGTCAGGATTTGCCAGTGAGTTCAGTGCTGCCTTATCTCTAAAGCTGACCAAAAGGAAATGCTATCATCTGAGACAGGCATTAAGATTGAAGCTGTAGCCTCTGCCCTGGTACAGATGGGTACAAATGGGAAATTGCTGCTGCCAGACAGACAGGGGAAACATGAGGATTTGCTGCTCAGAGGAAAAGCACTGAGTTGCCCAAAGCTGGGAATTCTGGCAGATCATCTGCTGTCTTTCAAATGACACTGGAGGAGGGATGCAGACTGCAGGCTACAGAGAAATAAGCTCTCAAGCTGCCTCACCCAAATCCTTTGGTGAACATAACACTGTTATTTGCAGCCAATTATTAACACACACAAACACATCCCCTTTTTGTTTCTTGTAGGCTTAACCCTTGTTGTTAAAGCCCATGTGATGTTATTCAGGTGCACCCAGTGTGATGTATTCAAGGTGTGCCCAGGTGCTGGGCCAGTCTGACCTAAAACAGAGGTATTTTCTTCAAAGCAGTGGATTTACACGGTAAGGTGAGAGCATTCTTTCCCCCACAGCTATGACAGGACTTGGCATTTCTCTGTTGTTACAGGCTTTGAACTCCTGTAACCTCAGCCTGCATACAGTGGAAAATTCAGGGTTTGCTTGCCTGAGCATGGGGCTGCAGATCCCAATGTGTTTCGGTGCTGTTCCAGCTGTGAGTGCTCCTGTGTCCTGCATCACAGTACATTTGCTCTGCCTTTGTCTTGCAGGAATCCTTCTGGAGATCTGTATCAAGAGTTTTGCTGTCAATAGGAATGAGATTTCCCAGTGCTCTCAAATCCATTTGTTCTGGAAGGCTGTCTTTAAAGCCACTGCATTTCAGTGGGAGCTCAGGTAGGATCTGGCTTGTAAATCTGATCAAAGGATCCCAGAATTTGCCCTCTGGTTTCCAGAGTGCTCTGGATTTGCTGGTTAGTGAATTTGCCTGAATGATAAAGGACCAAGGGTGTTCCTTACAGCAAATTTGGAGTAATTTTCATTGGGAGACTTGCCAGCTGCAGGCTCATCCAAGCAATAGCTGGTTTTTACACTGAAAAGTCTCTTTGCTACTGTGGTGAGATCGTCTTAAGTTGTTATTGCTGTTGCTGAGGTATTCAGGCAGGCAAAGGACAGGAATATGCTTCTCGGATCAATGTGATCCAACTGAATTCATGTCCCTGGCAAGATCTGCATCATCCAAGAATACCCTAACAAGTTGTCGTGGTTTAAGCCTCTATAACTCACGCAGTTTTGCTCACTCACTCCCCCCTCTATCTTGTCCCCCACTCCCGGAGGGATGGGAAGGAGAATCGAAAAGAATGCAACTCCCACAGGTTGAGATAAGAACAGTTTAGTAACTAAAGTATAACACAAATCACTACTGCTACCACCAATAATAATAATGACAAGAGAAATTACAAGGAAAGAATACAATTCTCACCACCTAATACCAAGCCCGACCACGCAGTGCACCCCCCACCCTTCTGGGTCTCTTCTCTCCGTCCTCCATCTTGGGCATGACGTGCTGTGGTATGGAATAACCTCTTTGGTCAGTTTGGGTCAGGTGTCCTGTCTCTGCTTCCTACCGGCTCCCCTCCTCCCTGGCAGAGCATGAAACTCAGAAAGTCCTTGGCCAGACCAAAACATCACTAAGCAGTAACCGAAACACTGGTGTTATCAGCGCTGTTCCCAGGCCCAAAATCAAAAACACAGTGCTGCACCAGCTACCAAGAAGCAGAAAAAAATGACTGCTGCTGCTGAACCCATGACATTATCCACCCCTTATTCCATACCATTCACGTCATGATCAGATCCCACATTTTCAATATACCATCACATGTATGTGTATACATCCACATACACAGAGAAAGGGAGAGAGATCATCCCTTAGTGCATAAACCAATCCCTACAAAGCTGCTGAGTCCACCCAGTCCATGATGTCAAGCTCCATCTTTTGTAACAGCCTTTCAGAGCAGGAGAGGCTGTGTGCAGTGTTCACACTCGTCAATAACCTGGGCCACAGTGTCCATTGCTAAGTCCACCCCTCGATCATGAGTCCATCTGTATGCTGCATCTCTGCCCTGATGGCCTGAGGTGTCATGGGCCCATCAGGCTCAAAATAATTCATCCACCCCTCCAGCAGTTTCTGCAGCTTGTCGCTGGGGACTCCACACAGCTGCCTTCCATCTCCAATGCTTCCAAAGCACTGGAGGGGCCCAGTGGACAAGATACTCGCCCATACTGTCCCACACACCCTGCCACTCCTGGCTGTCCAGGCTTGGGGAAACTCTCTTGGTCATCCTAGATTGCAGATTAACCCCAGACAAGGCCCACACCCCACTCTGCTTAACTCTGGGGACCAGACAAAATGGTTGTGGGTAAAACACACTGTGTATGCATGCCACCATGCTGATCCCCATCACAATCAGCAGGCAGGTCTCAAGGGTACCCAAAGGCCATTCAAACCCTTCAGAGCTCTCAAATGAGACTGCTGTACTTGTCACTGGGGCTGGTGTAGCTGCTGCGCTTGCCGGCTCTCTCACCACCAGCTGCTCTTTGTCTGAGTCCAGAGCTTCCCCCTCTGCCTTGCTGGGAAGTGCTGCGGGGTCTCCTGCGTTCTCCTGCGGCTCCGCGGGCAGCTGCCGGGGAATGCTCTCGGCCGCCACGAGGCTGGGCTCGGCCACGGGACTCTGTTCAGCCTCGGGGCCCGGCTTCTCTGCCGTCTCCTCCTGCCGCTCGGTAGCCTCCCCCTCCCGCGGCTCGGCAGCCGCCGGGCTGGGCTCAGTCGGGGGGCTCACCCCTTCTGCTACCTCCTTCCTCTGCTCGGCAGCCGTCGGGCTGGGCTCGGTGGGGTGGCTCGGCTCCTGCTCCCCGGGTCCGCTCCCCCGGGCCGTTTCGGCAGCCGGCGGCTCCCGAGGCAGCCCCCCCTCGGCTCTCCACAGCCTCGCCAGGACGGTGAAGAGCAGCCGAACTGCCAGGTACACATTCGCCCCCCACGGCTTCTGGAGCCCGCCCGTATCACAAGCCATTCCAATAAAGTACAATAAAACAAGAACCTTAAACCAAAACCCATATCTGAAACATGCTAAGATAACAAATACCGGCTGTAAGTAAGGTACAACAGGCTGAAACCATGAACGCAAGAGAACCAAAAGCAACAACTTTAAGAGCCAATAAATCAGCATTGTGACGAGTGGCTATTAATCCTGTCGTTATCTCAACCCTTCGAGCCCCACGTTGGGCGCCAAAAGGAACTGTCGTGGTTTAAGCCTCTATAACTCACGCAGTTTTGCTCACTCACTCCCCCCTCTATCTTGTCCCCCACTCCCGGAGGGATGGGAAGGAGAATCGAAAAGAATGCAACTCCCACAGGTTGAGATAAGAACAGTTTAGTAACTAAAGTATAACACAAATCACTACTGCTACCACCAATAATAATAATGACAAGAGAAATTACAAGGAAAGAATACAATTCTCACCACCTAATACCAAGCCCGACCACGCAGTGCACCCCCCACCCTTCTGGGTCTCTTCTCTCCGTCCTCCATCTTGGGCATGACGTGCTGTGGTATGGAATAACCTCTTTGGTCAGTTTGGGTCAGGTGTCCTGTCTCTGCTTCCTACCGGCTCCCCTCCTCCCTGGCAGAGCATGAAACTCAGAAAGTCCTTGGCCAGACCAAAACATCACTAAGCAGTAACCGAAACACTGGTGTTATCAGCGCTGTTCCCAGGCCCAAAATCAAAAACACAGTGCTGCACCAGCTACCAAGAAGCAGAAAAAAATGACTGCTGCTGCTGAACCCATGACACAAGTTGAAAGAGCCACTTCACATCCTTGTGGCCCTCCCCAAATGCAAAAGGCTGGCTGTTAAATGAGTGTTACCTTTTCTGTTCATCTTTGTAATGAGTTCTAGAGCCTGGCTCCCATTCTCTGCCCTCTCTTCACTAATTCCCTTCAGAACTTACAGGAAACCTGCTGGTGATGCCTGTTTTCATGTTTTCCTTCCCAAGTTTATCCTTTATCTAGTTTTATTTGGACCTATTTGCTTTCTCTTACAGTGTAGAAACAATGCTTAACAAAATGGGATTGAATTTAATAAAGGGCAAGTGCCATACAGCCAAAGCACATTAAAGGTGTGATTAAGACTAAAAGGCAAGTCAGTACTTCTGCAGCACCTGCTGGGGGCTTATCTCCTTGTCAGCTATTAAAGGAAACCTGGTTAAAGACTGAATGTGGCTTGATAATATAAATCCACACTAAAAATGCAAGAGCCCTCTGCTACACAGAATGCAGGCTCCTCGCCCTACGGAATAATAGTGAATCATGCCATTGTTGGAAAGCTACTGGCAAGCTTTGGAGTGGAAGGAGGAAAAAAGACTCAACCTGCATGGCGTTTTTCCTTCCCCTACTTTAAAGACATGTTTTGGACAATGCAAGAACCTTCCATGACATGAAAATAAGAGCTTATGTAGCCATAAACTCATTTGAATCTGGTTGTTTTCATTGTTGCGCTTCTTGGTAAATGATTTCCTGCCCTGTGCCAGATGCTGTTTTCATTCACAATGAAGTAACAGTCCTCTGTGAGTGATCTCACAGTATCCTACCACAGCCCGTATTGTGACTTCTCAAATTTAACGGACTCAAATGCAGCCTTTGTTGGTTGTTTGGGGACTTTGAGGTCTGGGGTTTGATTGAAGTTGGTATTTAACAAAAAAAGGGAGCGCAGAGCCTGGGGAACTGGGATAATTTACAGGAAAACATGGAAAAAAAGAAGGGCAGAAAGGGAAAGTTTGACTGTTTGTTATAGTCCATTTTCTCCTACAGACAGAGGCAAAACTTGATGCAAGACTTGTATAATTTGCTGCTTTTCAGGGTTTGAGATGGTGCTTAATTGTGGACCGCACCAAGGGTGTCAGTGATGGATCAGCAGGTAGCGTTAGCCAGGGGGACCAGGCTTGGGGTCTGCTATATTCCACACCACTGCATGTTCTCCCTGGCCATAGTTCTTGCTTTGCACCTAGGCAAGCGCATCCAAATACAAGTAGTTTGTAGTTCTTCAACTAGATCACAGGGTTAGACCTTCCAAACAATGGCTAGAGGCTTTGCAGCTCCCTTTTAGGCATGTGATCTGTAGACTTGATATCACGACGACACAGCTCCATCCTTTCTGCTATAAGGCTTATTCAAAATGGGCTATGTGTTTGTGCCAGTGCGCATAGAAGTGAATCCTTTTGATGGCTTATATAAAGGTATATCTTCCAGAAGACAGAACAAATACAAGGAATCCAGTTGAGTTACTTGAGGCCTGGTCATGCAAAGAGTGGAACACTGGGTTTTAAATGAAGGTTAGAGCACTTTGCAGCCCCCATGTCTGTGGAAGGCTGTAGCGTTGTGTCTATGTGCACATGTAGGTGTTTAAGCGCTGTTTGATCTAAGGATAAATTATCCTTATAAAAACGCTTATGATTTCTTTCCCTTAGGAGTAAACTGGGCATCATGGAAAAGAAAGTGAGATGGAAGACACTCCTTTTGAAACTGGGAAGTGAAAACTGATTGAAGATCTTTGTCAAGGTGGCACTTCCTTGGATAGCTTTTTAGCCTTTCCAGTTAGCAGAGGAGCTGGCAAACAGGTCTGCCTTCCAGCTATAGTTTCAGGTAGAATGGAAAAGGTATCATTGGGCTCTAACAGAAAAGAGGGAGGTATTTATAATACTTGATAGAATACTGATATATTTAAATGTGCTGATAAATGGGTTGTTAAACAGAAAGCATGGTGAAACTTTGCCCTCCTGGAGACTGCACCAGGTAATATGTTGAGGAGAAACTTAACCAAAAGCAGTTTTGAGAGAGCTCCTGAAATACAGCTGAATGAAGATGTTTGCCTGACCAGCGAAATCTGTATTCACGTGGCGAATGGTTCATTACTCATCCTTCAATGCTTTCTGAAGTGTATTTTTGTATCATCATTTCCCATTTTAAATGCAGCTCTGAAATCCCAAAAGGGAATTAACTACCAGGCATTTGCATTTTAAAGGGAAAACTCAAACCTCAGTTGAGTGCTCTACTTAAGACTCCTTTTATATAACTTAGCCAATCAGCTCCATCTCATTGGAGACCTTAGGGAGTCAACCCTAAGACAAGGTAGGAAAATCCAGAGTTGGAAAAAGCCTTGTAATCTGCACATGAAATGCAGAATATGCTGGTATTGGTGGGAAGGGCTCCTGTGAACTGGTGTCTTCATTATTGTGTGACTTTGGGGGGGATAAAAAGGGACCTTCAAGCTTTGGCAAACTGGGATGGCAAAATACAGGATACCCACGTATGCAAGACACAGGAAAAGACAACTGGGAAGTTACCGGAGTTACAACAAGGACCACTCAGGGCTGACTTGTCCTCTGAGTAAATGTGATTCAGAGGAAGGATTGAGGAGGTTGTTCTCCCCTCAGGCCATGGGGTGGAAGCTGTATGTGGTCCACTCCTTCCCTTGGAGACACTAGGATTCATCATCTACCCAGATGACCCAGTTCCTTTCAGCTGCATTGTGCTGGGTGCCTTTATTCAATTGGAACAGACTTCAAGTACATAATTTCTCTCTCATTGCCAAGAGAACCTGTATTCTAACTTCCTGCTGCCTTAGAAGCTTCAAAGCTCTGAAAGTCCTGCTACTTCTTTCCTGTGGCCCTCCAAACAACTCTGTTGCAAAGGTTATAATGAAGCCAGTGCAGAATATAAAGCCACTCTCTTGGATAAATTCATACATGAATAGTACTAGAGAGCACCATCTGTACTTGGGGCATTTAAAGTTTTAGAGCAAGGACTAAAAATATGAATTCCTGTGCTTGGGAATGCCTAGATCCCACTGTTTTTTCCCTGTAAATATCAAAGATGAGACTGTTCATCAGCACCTTCCAAAGTATGATGTGGTGACAGGCACTGGAGGGCAAGGCTGCAGGTCCCTGACGCACCAACTCCCTTGCTTCAGGGTGTGTATTCTGGGAAGCTAAAGTAAATATTCCTGTGTTGACATGAAAAGAATGGCTGGGTGGTTGGGAGCCACCTTCTAATGATGATTGTAACAGGAAATGTTATACAAGGATATCAAGGAGTAAGGAGGGGAGTTTTGGTACAGTTATTTTGCTGTTAAATGCACCAGCATTTCAGACTACTGTGCCGCTGATGGGAAAGAACAGTTCCCAGTACTAATGTTGTACCAGACATGAGATTTGGATCCTGTAAAACTCCTTGTTGTCTGTTCCTGTGTTGGAAGTTACTTCCTAACACACCCTGTTGCTTGCTGGCTGGCTAAAAGCACAAACAAGCGATGGTGGAAGAAAGGGTGACTTTGGTGTGCCATCAAGGAGCTTGTCAGCACAGGTTATTCCATGCTGCGTGGTGCAGCAGGCACTGAATCAGACCTGATTGGGAGGGAGGGGTAGGTTTTTATGTTGTTCAATTGCACTTATCTTCAAAGCTGCTGGAAATGGTTCTACGTTTATGCAGCACCATGAGTCCTGAGGTTTTGAGATTCAAAGTTGTTCACTGCTGTTTGTTAGGATGATTTGGCTTTTAATCCACCGGTGAATGCTGAATGAAGAATTCAGTTGTGAATCAGATCTCTTTCCAAGCCATTTTCAATTTCAATTTCAGGTTCTTTTACAGTCCAGGACAAAAATTAGGAGTAGAAAGAAGCTTAAACTGTTCCTTTCCAGTGACTCTGCTGCATCGCTGCTTAATCCTTCCATTATGTGTGATATCATTTATCATTCCACTGTAATATTTGACACACATTTGCGGGACAAATTTAGTTCTAATCTAAAAGCTGCAATAATAGTGACTTATGTGGAACAGCAGCTAATTAGAATATAGTTGAATCTTCATCTCTTGTGAAAGACTTGTATAAAATGAACAACCTTTCACACTGTTGAAATGAGACTGTCGGAGTGAGATGGGCAAGCAGACGAGGGGAGAGGAGAGGAAGGTTATCCAAGGACAACAGGAGAAATCTGTGGCATAATAAGCTGATACCTGTGCACAATATGCTCAGTTGCTGGTGGATTCTTTTTAATTGTTGTGTTTTTCTTTAAGCTCTCTTATGGCTTCTGGTTTGGTTGCCTTAATATCCGGATGACTGATCCTGCCATCTACAGAGACTAAATGACACTTCTGCCAGCACAGTGGACTAGAAGAGATGAAGATGACAGAATGCCTCCAGCCCATTGTGGGAAGATACTACAATGTAAGAAGGTGAGTTTACTAAATCTTTCCTGCAATGCAGCTCATTTTCTCTCTCCCCACAGTGTCTTGATGAGGCCCTTGCTGGTAGACCTCTAGATTCTTGCCTTCAAGTTCCATGCCTCAGGTTAAGTGTTTCCTACAGCTCTTGGAAGAAGATGCGGGCATGATTCTTCAGGCCTTGAGATCCTGCCAGTGTCCAAAGCCGTGGATCCATCTAAAGAGAGAAAATGAGCAGCATAAATACACAGTTTGTATATTCAGAAAACTGATCCATAGGTAAAAAAGGTGCTTAGTATCTCATAGTTTTGCATTTGGGCTTCTAAATACGAGCCCACACTCAGTACTTTATTGAACTACACATCAGAGGTTATTTCCTGGATAGTGACTCCTACAGATGTGCAAATCTATCCCAGGAAAGGACTGCTTGTGTCTTTGAGATGCTGCTTTTGCCATGGGTAGTCTTCCTCTTCAAAAGAAGAAATGGTTCAGTTCAACTCACTGTTACTGTTGGTTTTGCCCTCCATCTAGAAAGCAGAGGAGGTGGCAGGCTTAGCATGTGATCTGCCTGCTGAGATTTGTATGCAGAGTTCTGAAGGAGCAGCAGCTTCCTTCAGCAGCCACATCCCTGTTGTGCTCACCTTAAGCATCCTTAGTTGATGTACCCGTCATTTTCCAACGCGTTGCCACCTCTTCTGTGCTGATGTACTTCAGCAAAGCAGTGATATTCCTGGACCTAAAAGAAGGGGTTGTTTTGAGGTTTGCAGTTACGGGAGAGCAACTATTAATGTTTCCTTAATGGTCCATTACATGCTGTAGGCAAAGGTTGTGCTGTTTGAGATGAACATAGCACAAACCTGCTATGCTCATCTTCCCCCCACCCCCCCAAAAAAAATCTCAGGACATCTGCATGGAAGGCAGATTAATGGCACTGAACAGGAGCAGTAGGAAAATGGCCATGAAGACATAAGGATTCATTGACATGATAAAAGGAAGACTTTTCCCTTCCCTGCCAAGCCCTTTTAAAGATGTCTTTGAGGAGAAACAGGCTTACTGTCCACCCTTATTTACTGTGTCACTCCTTCTCACAGATTGCTGTGCTGGTTTCCTACAATTACTCCTTTCAGCCCTGTTTTTACTATGTGTTTCCACTTGCAATACATCTGTTTTCTTCTCCATCCCATCCTTCACTGTATTCCCACAGGAATCCCCTTTATTTAAACTCCTGCCTGCCTTGTGTTATCTTTCAAGATCTGGAAGGTCTCTGCACTTTGTGTTACCCTTTTGCTATGGAGCATCTTTATCCTCTGTTGTGCCACAACACTCTGTGTATACCCTGTACCTTAAACCCAGCTTCTTCAGTGGTTTCCTTCACCTTGGTGCTGCTGGACTTCCTACACCTTCTCTGCAGTGTGTTTCCCTACAGATGGAAGCCTGAGCTACAAATCAGCAGAAACCCTAGACTTCCATCAGGAAATCCTGCAGCCAAACACAGATGGTTATGGGGTCTGGAGTATTATTTCCCACAGGCACTTCTATAGCTGGATGCTGGATACAGGTATAGTTGGCCAGTAAGTTTTGCATTGCTATATGACCCTCATACAGCCTTGCTGATGGAGAGAGACCTTGTCCTCAAGCAGTGTGGCTTGTGATGAGTTGTGGTAGCTAACTGAACATCATTCATTCGAGTTCAGTATTCCTTATACTGCTGAACTGTGCTGGAAGGTGTTCCCTCCACAGAAGCCCACCACATGCTGTGGCCATTTCTGTCTGCACTCTACCTCCTAAACCCAAGGTTGACTCAGCTCTTCCTCTGCAACCTCTAACTTGTCCATACCTGGAACACAGAGTTACGTAGGAATGATACTATCTGCCCTTTACAACTTGAATCAAGCTTTTCAATTAAAAGAGCTGCATCACATTAGCACTTCCAGGCTAGATCAATTTTATGCTTTAATTTGTAGAGTTTTAATAGAATGGTGAGACTATTCAAAGCCTTGCTCGCTCCTCTGAGCTCATTCTGCAGGTACTGGCAGGATCTCAGCACTAATGTTGCTGCTCCCAGTGACTTTAATGGTACCAGACACATTCCTTGGCAACTTCCGTTTGCCCTTTTTATCAGGAGCTTAACATTGCCCTTAGAGGGCATGTTTTTGCAGTCATAAATATGCTCTTTGCATTTACACAGTTGTGGTCTTGCAAGCGATAATGGGCAGAGATGTTCACTTGAAACTGCTTACAGAATAAACGTTAGCAGTCAAAGGTGAGCATGACATTCTCAGTGCTTTGTTAGCACAGACGCACTGTGAAAAGGGCCCTAAAAGCCCTGGAACCAAGCATGGAAAATGGGATTCTTAGGAGTAAATGTTAACCCTGTTTAGTAGGTGGCAGCTTACAAGAGGAAAGATGTTCTAGGGAATGCTGCAGCATTGCAGCATTCATTCCAACTGGTGCTGTTGTCAGAGGCAACAGATAGCTGCCAGTTCTTACCTGGAATATATCTACATGTTGAATTAACCATGACCACTGAGAGCATCAGCATACCTGCAGCAGTGTAATCTGCTGTTGCTATGTTGACTGGTGCTCATCTGAAAGCCACCACCTCCAAAGCCTTTCCATGCTGCAAGTGTGGGATTTTCTCACCTGCTTGGACCACGTAAGTGTTTTGCTGGAGACCATCTCAATTTCCCTTCCTACCTGCTACCCAGCAGTCCTGAATCGAGTTGCATATGAGCATTAAGGAAAGAACAAGCTCCTGTGGCTTAGAACCTCCTTTTTTGGGGGTGACTGATCCGTGCATGAAGGGGAATCTGCTGTTCTTCAAATAGTGGTTTGTCACTTGGTTTTTACAGTGAGCCGAGCACTGATGGTCAGGGACATGCTGTGTTGCAGGACTTAGATGCTGGTGTGTCTGCAGTGTAGTACTAGGAGCAGACTGTTACTGAAGGTGAGGCTGTGCTTATCTGTGACTTCCCCAAAAGCTGCCAGATGGAAGTGGCTTTTCAGAAGAGTGAGAGTAACACTGTTGTAATCGAGCTGCCTCATTAAAAGCACTCCAAGTGACTCGGGTATCTGTTTGGTATGTCATGCCTGCATTGGGGAATGCCACTTGTTTTGATGTTAACAGCCAGGGTCCTATCATAAAGTATTATACCCATGTGGCTGTGGAAATTCACATTGTCATGAGGGTCCTCATCCTTTTTAAGCCTCTGTGCTTAAGACAGTGGTGACTTGAGCTGCAGGTTACTGAGCACCTCTTGCAACCGTGACCTTGCTTTCTGTTCTACCCCAAAAATCAAGTCTCCACGTAACCCCAATTAAAAAGCCTTTTTCTTTCTTGCAGCTCTTTCTGCCATCCTCAGAATGCATTAGCTAACAGCAGGGTTGCTAACATGAATACCAAGCACTGCATAAATATTAAGCATTAAAAGTGTATTAATTTATATAGCACTTAAAATGCTATATAAATTCAACCTTGAATGAAAGCCCTTATCCAAAGCTTTCTAGGGAGCTTGTACATTTTGACCTGGGGAGAAAGGGAAACACATCACTTTAGGAAAGGTGAAAAGCTTAACCCAGTGTCCTGTTATTGACATGTGTATTTATATTGCATGATCAAGGATTTGCACTAAAACCTATCGGTTGCCAAAACTCTGTTTTCCAGCTGAATTTGGCCAAGGGGAGAAGGGAATTACGTATGCCAGAGGACTGCAGTAAAAGAGATTTAAGGGGTTTGAAATACTGTAAAAAACGACTATAATAAGTGAGTAGTGGTCCAGTGAGCTGTTTTAATTAAAACAGGGCTGCTTATTGATCTATTGTAGAGATTTACCCCCACCTGCAACTCTTCAGCAATATTCCCTTCACCCGTTTAAGAGAATAGTGCTTCGAAGAGCCATATAAAGAATGTAGAAGTTGAGAATGGAAGTCTTTAACTATGAGTTTGGTCCTTTCTCCATCCCAGGTAAGCACCCTATGTATTTCCATACAAGTGTCTCAAGCCAAAGAGGAAAGGCTAAGAAGGCACTAATAAGAGTATGGAAGGGCAACTGTATCAGCAGCGGTAGCCCTTTGTTCCGGAAGGGCTTGAGTATTTAATTTCTTGCTATAAAAGTAATGTGGTGAAATTCAAATAGGGAGAAATTAAAGCAGTGTTGGTGCAAATTTGGCACAATTGGGTTTAAAGCCCGAAATGTGTCCTTAAATAGTGCTATTGGCTGTGGCAGAGCATCTGCATGGGAAGAAACCAGGGGCAGCAGAGGAGAAGGTGGTGATGATGATGGTCATGATGCTATATCATAGAGATATGTGTGCATTTACCACATAGGAAGACCTTTGCTGCATTTACACAGGTTTGTGGTGCGTGTTGCGCTGCCTTTGTAGTGCCCAATGATTATTTGCCCTCTGTGTGGGTGACAGGATGAAGCAATTGGCGATTATTATCCAACAGCTGAGTTTGAATGAGAAAAAGGAATAAAACCCTACCAAGGATGATAGCGGTGGTTTTCATTGCATACCGAGCAGGGCTTGGAGCTTGTGGGTAGCACGGGGGTCAAGAAACCGGGGTTAGATGTAGAGATTTTAGAGGGGGGGAAACTCATTGTTTTAAAAGGGAAAAGATGAGGAAATTGCCTTATTTTCCTTTGATTACAACACCCTTCTCTTTGCAGTGGGGGGGGAAGAGAAGGAGGGTTTATAGTCCACAGCCCCGTGCCCCTCTGTACTCCCCTATGTAAGGAGTGGGTCGCTGATCTGTGTTTATATTCTATATCTAACGCTAATGGAGTGTGGCATTCCCGCCGCGTCCTCACCTCACGCTCTCCCCTCAGCGCCGGGCGCCATTTTTGGGCGGGCAGGGGACTCACCCCCGCGCCTCCTCCTATTGGCTGGTAGCGCGAAAAGGGGGCGTGGCTCCTGCCCCCCGCCCTCCCAGGGCAGCGGCGGCGCTGCGATTGGCTGAAGAGGGGAGGGGTTTGCGTGACATCATCCCTTTCTCGCCTTGCGATTGGGCGAGGCGGCCCGGAGGGCGGGGCTTCCCGAGGAGGCTCCCGCCTGAGGGGGCGCCGGGGCTGCAGTCGCGCTTGGGCGGCGGCGGGCGGAGGCGATGGGACCGGCGCTGCGCTTCCCGCTCCTGCTCCTCCTGGGGCTCGCCGGCCCCGCGGCCACGCTCGCTGGGTACATCGAGGTGGGTATGAGCCGCTGCCCGCTGAGGGAGCGGGCTCCCCTGGGAGGCTGCCGGGCGTTGGCCGGCGGCGGAGGAGAGGCCGCGGTGGGGCTTTCGCGCCGTCTATACCGGGGCGTTCCAACCCCCTTCGGTCGTGGGTGAGCGCCGGGTGGTGCGTTACCCACCGCCGCTGTGCTGCGGCGGGCGGGAGGGAGGCGAGGGGCGTGTTGAAGGTGTCTCTGCTCGCTGGACCAACTTCAGCCTCCTCACAGGGGTAGGCGGTGGTGGGTCCGTGTCTTGAGGCAAAGGCGGATACCGCAGGCCGCGGGTCTGGCGCGGGGATCGCCTGGATTAGGAGGTTCGTTCCGCTGGGGTGTTCGGGGCTTGCGTTGGGAAGTGACCTCTGCATTCTTGGCACGGTGCAGGGGCTGTGAGCTTCAGATTGGTCTAGAAGCTTAGGAGAGTATTAGAGGGCAGTTTGGGAGAGAAAAGCCTCGGTTAAACGGATCCGTGTGGTTGCATCCGCTTGGCAAATCCCGAATAAATCCTCGGGTTTGAGCCGCTTCCTTGTTTTTTGGAGGGGATGCTTCAGCCAAGGGTAAAGGGTTTGCAGTTAATATGAAAATGGCTTAGATATCACGATATATACATATATATGCACGCACGTCTATACCTGTATCCTATATCGCATCTATACCTATATCCATGAACATATTACATTTATATCTCTACTTGGAAGTAATTGGAAGGTGGGATATTCTAACTGTACCCCATACACGCACACCTACACCCATACCGGTGTATATACATGAATACATATTACATTTGTCTGTGTGAATGTAGTTGGAAGGTGGGAAATCCCTAAACCCCAAAACTTGGTGTAATTTCGCTGTCTCAACAACAAAATGGAGATGAAAAAGCCTTCATTTGGAAACTTCACCCCATGACCAGTCTTTTCAAGTGGAACAGCGAAACAAAGAGCAAAGGACGTGCTGGGCTTCAAAGGTGGCACATCAGTAGAGTTTAATAATCAGTGCGTGGATGTTTGGAGATACATCTGCCTTGGATGGCTTCTGGGTTGTTTAGGGATGGGTAAAGAACGGGCTTGTGGCTGTTGTGCGTGGCTTGACTTGATGGTTTGCAGTAAAATCTAGCAGGTTTGGTTAAGCAGAACATCTGCCTCTTAAATCTGGAGCTGGGGGTAGCGAATAAGTGGCCATGAGAGGGGTTCTGTAATAGCTTTGCATGTGTGTTGTGTGATATTAGTCAATGACTTCTCAACAGCTATGGAGAGCAGTGTTCCCCCTCCTTTGTACCATTCCTGCCGTTCAGTTTCCATACATCAATGGAACGTGGTGATAATTGTCATTGGGAAAAGGATAACCTCACGCTCATTGGGGCTGTGCTGAGGGTGTCAGATCCGGTTGCTTGGCTTTGCCTCAGTGGAAGGGGACTGTCCTGGCTGCCTTTGGGTGGCCACCTTATATCCGAGCTCGCTGCGCTTGTTTGGGAACTCCCCCAGCTGCAGATCACTTCCTCTGGCATATCCGAGGCTAATTTGGGCCCTGTGCACATCCCTTTGGGAAGCCGCTGCTATGGACTACAGAATGCCAGCTTGGGAAACAGAGCTGTAATTTCATCCCGAAGCCCGGTGTCCATCTGATGAAGCAGATCCTGGGATTTGCCAGTCACAGGATGGGCAGAGGGATTGGCAAAAGGAGACCTCAGCACCGCAGGAGGGGCTGGCAACCCATGAGAAGGGGGGTGTTGATGACAATGACACCCTTCCAGCATCATTCCTTATCAGAGGAGGGTGATGGCTGTGTTAGGGTTGGGGTTACAGGCTGGTGTGGGGTAATGTTAGTGCATAACCTGTCCTCGCTGCCCCTCCTGCAGCACAATGTGCATCCTCTCAAGACACAACAGCATCTGCTGACACAGAATGTCGCTGGAATTCCTCCTTTTGCTGCATCCTCTCCCGTTGTCATGTCTGGGGGGGGACTGCAGCTCTCCAGGCGCTGTTGTTGCCAGGTTTCCTCATGGATGCAGAGCTTAGGAAGCGGAATGGTCTCTGGTTTGGGGTTTTATGCTGTAATACTTACTGGATGCTGTCAGATAACATGATGAAAAACAGACAGGAGGTTGCTTATTTATTCTTTTCAGTACTAAAGGTGATGTTTGAAGATGGAGTAAAGGAAAACCCATAGCAGTGGCTGCAGTGATTAGTTCAGTTGGATTGGCGCGGTCCCGTTTAGGTGGATTTTCTTCCCTTGATGATCTCAGCCACCAGCCCCTGTCCCTAGAACACCCAATAATCCTCTTAGGGACTACAGTTTGGTTTTCTTCCTTTCTTTCCCATCAAAAACACACATCTGGGAGTGGCAGATGTGTCTTTTCATTCGAATGACTGCTACCTGAACCTTTGTCCAGGGTGTTCCCAATGGCTGGTGGCTGGGGACAGTCAGTCCCCCTTTCAGATCGTTGTGGTTGATGGCAGATAACCTTTAACAGTGTCTTTTCTAAATGAACCCGAATAGAAGAGCTTGGAGAAATCACTGATACGCAGCTATTGGTGTTGTATTTGGTGCTTGTCTTAGGGTTGTGCTGGATTCGGTGCCTGCAATGCCACAACGACATTGATGCCAACTGGAAAAAGAGGAGAAATCTGTTCTAATTGGATGCGTATTCTGATGATAAACTACTTGTGCGGTGCCCTCGAGGCCTTTAAAGATGCAAAGTTTCTTTTTTATCACTTGACCTTTTAGTATAATCAGATCAGAGGCGATGCAGACTCGATATTGCTTCTCTTTAATCAGGTTTGCTTCCAATGGCTTTTTCCAAAGCTATCAAAAATGCTTACCTGCCTGTTCCAAATAACAGGGTTTGGGGTGAGAACCCCTCCCCTCCCAACAGTGTGTTTTGCAGCAGAAGGATGTGTTTTGTGTTATCATTTCTGTGTACTTCAATTCACACCGACAAACATGAGTCTTGTGCCATTTCTGCAGCCCCTGGGGACTTGTAATTGCCTGCTGCATTGAACAAAGAACTCCACCTAGGGGAAATTTCCACTCCTCTGTTGAAGTCCTGAGGAGAAGCAGCTCAGTAAAATTCCAGCCTGGAGCCTGTGGCCTTTGGTTTCCTTTCAGTCCCTCACACTTCCCAGTAACTGGTAGGAAATAGAAATTCCTATGAAAGCAATGCTTCGACAAAAGCATCTCTGAAGCAGAACTATGTGCGAGGGGATAAAGCCCATGAGGTGGACATCTGATATTGCAGAGGCTCTGGAATTTCTGCTGCGCTGTGGAATGCCATGTGAAGGTAAGCCCTGCTCTTTGGAGAAGGCCTTCAGCTCCTCTTGTTTCGCATGTGAAATATTTATGGCCTCTCTCAAATGGTTTTTGGGCATTAATATCTCTACCGGTGGGTTTTGTTAATGTGTTCGTTGCGTCTCCTGAGAGCTGTTCAAACCTATTGTGTAGGTGGCTTTAGCTGGATGTGAGCTTTATTATCATCACATACAGCTACTCCTTCAGCACCTTACAGTGCAGGAAAGGATTAATGCCGTGTCAGTGCTCTGTACACCATTTAAGCTTCTCCTTTTAAGTCTTTAGGGCACTTTGACTATGTTAATTTTGTAATTGGCGTTCCAGTATTTCCATTTTTCAGCTTTTTTGCTGCACTAAGGGGTGTGGAGGGAGGAAACAGATTGACAGCGTTGCGCAAGGTCTCAAAGGAACTCTATAAATGCATGTATTTATTGTATGCTTACTACTGAGTTATAAAGCAGCAAGAAGGAAGATGTGAGTGAAGTAAATGGGCAGGTTTCTCTTTGTTGTGGCCTGACCAAATGACCTACTTGTTTTTCTTCTCTGGTTCTGGAGGGCTGATGGCTCCTCACTGGGTACAACAGGCTAAAGGGTAACTTCAGCTAAAACAGGGCAGGTTGTGCTTCAGGTTGCATGCTGTAGGGGAAAGAAACAAGTGAATTCCTGAGAGACCAAATGTGCATTTCAGAAGAGAGAGTTTGGCTGGGTTTAGAGGAATTTCCAACCATTAGGTTTGCACTAGATTCACTACCTTCACCCCATCTTCCAGTACCTAAAGGGGATGCAGGAAACCTGGAGAGGGGCTTTGGACAAGGGCCTGTAGGGACAGGCTAAGGGGAATGGCTTTAACTGCCAGAGGGGAGATTGAGATGAGCTCTTCCCTGTGAGGGTGCTGAGGCGCTGGCACAGGGTGCCCAGAGAAGCTGTGGCTGCCCCATCCCTGGCAGTGTTCAAGGCCAGGTTGGACACAGGGGCTTGGAGCAAGCTGCTCTAGTGGAAGGTGCCCCTGCCCTTGGAACTGGGTGAGCTTTAAGATCCCTTTGAAGCCAGGTTGTGATTCTATGTTTAAACCACAGAATTCCCCCTGTCTGTGTAGTTGTCCAAGTTCCAGCTTGGGCTGAATCCTCATGTTAAACTCATCTTTGTGGCAGCAAACCAGCCTGCTTGGCTTTATGTAATCAGGGACCCACCTGACCAGAAACGCATGTGGCTAAGCTGCTTACCAGCGCTTGGGTTTGATGTATTACACTGGGTATTTCGTGTGCAGCCAGAGGGAAAGAGAATAAATTCGTTAGTTTAGAAAGATAGGCCCTTATCTCTATTAAATTTAGTTGTAATGTTTTGTTGCATTTCGTGCTGTCAGCCGCAGTCATGTTCTTGTACAAGTTTATCCATGGCAGCCCTTCGGTTTGGGTTATATCTTTAGTGCCAGTCGCGCTTAGCTAGTGTGAGGAGTCCAAATTGCTGCTCTTGGTGGCGCTTCATAGAATCCCAGCCTGGTTTGGGCTGGAAGGGACCTTAAGGCTCATCCACCTCCAACCCCCTGCAGTAGCATCTGGGCAAAGTCTTAGCTCTCAAGCCTGCTGAACAGTGGCTATACAGAGTGTAAATTCATCTTCTTTGCAGGTTTCTTCTTGGGGGTTTCCTCTTCTGAACCTTGGAGATTCCCACCAGTTATTCTAACTATTAGGATTTTCCCCTGGTGAGCAGTGTGGTGGGTTGCTGTGGTTACCTCCAGTTGATGGAGCTGGGTCTGAAGTTGGTATTCTGTGCAGCCAGCTTTACAGAAGCGTACAGAAGAGATGCAGTCAACAACTCCTTGGTGCCTTTTGTGTCTTTTGAGACTGAAGAGCATCATGAAATGATGACTTTGAGTCTTGAGTTTTGCAAGTCCCCAAATAGGAAGGGCTTAGAAATGACCATCGCAACAGCAGCCTGGAAAGACACCCACGGAAGGTGAGAGCTGACTCCTCCTTCCCAGCAGTGTCACTAAAGCTTCATGTGTCTTGGCTCCAGGTAAGGCACTGAGCCATCAGTAGCGTTGTGGTTCTCCTCTTGGCAATGTGACTCCAACCGGGTACCATGCAGCGGTGCAGCGTGGATGCTGGGCGTGCTTCAGCACTCAGATGCCAGGCTTTGGCTCAGTGACAGGGGTGCATTTAAGTAATTGCATGCAGTAGTTTCTCTCTAACAAAATTACAGCAGTCAAAAGTGTCTTTTGATGCGGGCCAAGACGGACGCAAGCACACAGTGATGTCTGGGGCCGTGGTTCCTTCCGACTGTAACGGCAGGTTGATAGTGAAGTTTCCATTTAAGAAGGATCATTTTACTGATGACTTCACTTTTAAATAGAAATAGTGTTTAACCTCGAAAGTTCCCTTATTTAGGTCCTTTTTTCCCCTCCAACAAACACTTGCTGCTTAGGTTCTGTTTTCAGATGTCTGATACGTTCTGAGTTGTCGTCAGCGTTTTGGGGGTTTAAGCTCTTGCATTGGGGTTTTAGTCTTCTCTTAACTGTCTGTACAGCAGGAGCTTGCATTTCCTCACACAGATGCTGTGCTTGGCTTCTTAAATCTGCCTCCTGAAAGCACTGAAACAGTCAGTGAGGAGACCTCAGAAATGGTCTCTTGATGATGCTGTAGCAGAGATGAAACACCCTTGGTGAAGTGCCGGGTATTTTCCAGGAGCTGCCCTATACTAACTGCAGTACTGAAATCAAAAGCCAAACGTTTGCATTTCTGTTTCATCTTTGGGCTGTTCTTTAAAGGCTCTTATGTTATTTTTAGCTCCAGCTCCTGCTGAAATCTTTGTCCTTCTTTTGGGGTTTTGGGGTGGTGAATCCCACTAGTTCTGACGCCGTGGTGTGGTGTGAAGTGACAGGAACAGAAAGCAAAGTTACCATTGCCATCTGTCACAATGAACACGATGCACTCCTGTTTCAAGTGGCTTTGGATTGCATATTCACAGCAGAAGCTGGTCTCTGCTTAGACGCATGGTAACCTCCAGCATAAAGCTTTTAATCACCAAGTTCTCTATGTGATTTTGGGCTTGGCATGACACGTTGCCAGGTCTAAGTTGAGTCATAGGGGGTTTTATCGCTGTTTAATCTTTTCCCATTCATGCTGGGACTAGTAACTTGCCAAAAATGATCCTCCATGAGCTATAATTCACTAATACCAAACACCAGTTGACTTCTTAGGCTGGTAGTGGTACAGTAATTGTGGCTGAAGTAGCGAGGGGCTTTAATCTGCTGAGCTTTGCTCTCCAAAGATGAAAAGCAGCATGTTGATTCAGGCCTGTGGGTTGAGTTCCCAGTGACTCTATCAGCATTTGAACGTGAGTCTGTCTCTGCATAATTTATCAAAGCTCTTGCTGAAGAAATTGGATTTGATGCCTGCAGTGTTTTCACACATACGTGTTTAGGAGCCCAAAAGAAGGGAGCGGGGGCAGGATCCAGGCTGAGCACACCAGTCTGTGTTGAGGGGCTTGGTCAGAGGTGAATTCTCAAGGGCAGGGTATGGCAGTGCTCATGTATGTGCTTCAGTGCTGCTGCATGCCCAGATAAAGGGAAACTGAGGGTGCACGTTATCATGGAAAGCAGTTACTAATCTTGAATGGAGCATCATCCATCCCTGGAGACATTCAAGGCCAGGCTGGATGGGGTTCTGAGCACCCTGATGTCCTCATTGCAGGGATGACCTTTGAAGGTCCCTTCCAACCCAGACTTATTCGATGAGGCTCACAGCTCCCATTTGGACTGTTGGAATAAGATTAAGTTCCTCTAAGTAGTTTGAGTTGCAGGGTTTTAAATAACTGCTTCGTTTCCACAGTCTTAAAGTAGAGCCTCAAAACCTCAAGCAGTGGATAAGGTTTTTTTCCTTGGTGGTCAGCCAAGGAAGTTGGGATTTTGGGTTGGCAATGTGTTGATGTATTAGAGCTAACCCTTTGGAACCGGTGCTGTGGACTTAGGCAAGAATCGGACCCTGGAAGGGGCTGAGTGGGGTCATGGAATGAAGTTGGGGTGTTCCTGTGGATGCGTGGAGCTTGGGCCTGGCACAGAGCATCGTGTCACAGCAAGAGAGACCTGCTGGAGGCTTGGGGCAGAAGTGTTCCTGCCCCTGTCGCTCCTGATCAACGCTGTCTTGTTCAGATTGCAACAACACTTGCTCAGCAACAAAGCTACTCAGTGTGTGGAGATTCTGTTTAGGGCAGCAGCCGCCTTCTCGGAAGCAATTTACCCCTAACAAAGGCAGGAGATGAATGGCCTGACAGAGCTCAGCCTTGATGCAATGGAGGCTTTGCACTGCTGTAGCCCAGCCTTGACCACAGCTGGCTTCATGGTTTGAATCACAGCTTGTGATTTGCTTGGGTCTCCCTCACCTTCTGTGTTTATTGGTCTGCTCATTGTATGCATGTACAGATCTACTTGAGTTGGTGAATGCGGACTTTGGCTAATGACACTGGAAACTATCACCTCGGTTTGAATCTCCAGTGCTGTGCTCTACGCAGAGGGTTTAGATAGGAATTAATCCATCATTTGAAATGCATCTCCCTTCAGGATGTCTTCGTTTCTCAGGTTAAGAGACAAAGTCCTTTTGCCTTCTCTCCGTCTCCACCAGATCCTTCCCTCAGCAGTGTGGCTCTAAGGAAGACTAACAAGAAGAGCTGGATTCCTAACATAGCTGTTAGGAAGGCAGGAAGTCTTTCCTCATTTGTTTCCATGTAAATTCCACAATACAGGCAAAAGGCATGTTGAAGTAGAGGCTGAAATTCCAAGGTTTGGATGGAGCTACAACATGTGCGCAGCTACATGGAGCAAGAATTGTGTGAATTGGTGTGATGAAGAGAATACTTCTTACAGTATACCCCTATGGGAGGCTTTCCACAGGGCATGACAGCATGTTAATTCCCCCTGTCATTGCAGGGCACTGGCTAGAATGCATCATTGTCATCCTGTTGTAATAGATGCTGCTCTATTTCAAGAGCATTCCTGTTCTGAAATGGCCACTGTCAAACTTCTTAGTCCTGTATATGCAAACAGCCAAGCTGGTTGCTCCAGAGCAGAATACTATCAAGATACCCACAAAACTGCAAGCTTCATCTCTAATGTAGAAGAGAAGTGCTTTCTAAGGCTCTAAATGGCCTTTTTCTTTAGGAGAGAAGCAAAGATGACTTCACTTCATTGCTGTCCTTGGTTTCAATTTGGCTTTTTGGGATTCTTGTTGCTATATTGCAATAGTTTGGCCTAAAGTTAGCTTTTCTCATACTGTTCTGCTATTTTCTTTAACAGCGTGTGATGATTAAACCTGCCTGTAAGCTGCTTCTCGTGCCCTAATAGAGAGCTGGTAGGTTTTTACTGTTTCTAACAGCTAGCTTTAAATACTGCAGATCAAGTAAAGCAGAGATTTTGGGTTTGTAAGGATTTGCCTTGGAATATCTCTTGAAATACATCTCCAAGCAGCTCCCATTGAGCAGTATGCATCTACATCGCATCGAGATGACGTTCTTCAGTGATGAAGAGGATTAAAATAGTCATTAAGCTGCAAAATACACCACATGTCATGTAAAGCACAAACTAAAGATACAGATGGCACATGCTGCAGTGGTCCAGTCTATTGGAATGCATCCGGATGTGAACATCATCAACTCGAGCCAAGTTTGAGATGCTCATATTGCAGAGGGCTGAAACTGGAACTTAGTTTGCATATGAAGCACTCATCCTGCTGTCTGCAGACACACTTTCTTGCTTTCATTTTCTCTCCTATGTAGTTGGTCCCCTCTGCAACACCTTGACTCCTGAGTGAAACTTCAAATCATGTGCTTAGCAGTCTTTGTTAGTGAGAAATACCTTTGGGAATAGCGGCCTCAAAGCAGAGCTCTGTCCTTATTATTCCCACCTCTCTGGGCTAATACATCCCTTTTATTGATAGGGATGAAGATATAGGCAGTCTCTAATGGAATAGCTAGTCCTTTTGTCTTTGCCATGCCAACCTTGACACGCATCAGTTCATTTTGTGCCTGTTCCCTAACCCGTTTTCCTCTGCAATCTGATAGAAGAATTCTCAGAGTCCCCTAAATGCTCCTGGCTCCATAGCACAAATGCACCTAGTACTGGTGTCACCGTTGTCCAGGCTAGCTGGGCATTGTGCAGGGACAGGCAGCCTCCAAGAGAATTCAGGTTTAGGCTGTCCAGGAGCTCTAAATGGTCATTTTTCTTCTAAGGTGTCCAAAAGAGGGATATGAAACTGAGATAGGTTTCTAACTGTCTCGTGCTATTGCATCGTCGAGCTCTGATTGCAGCATGGCCTTCTCAGGTGCTGATGTGTTATGATGTCAGACATCTGTATATACTCCATAGGGCTTATCCACAGCAGGGATTTACCCCATTCTGGTGAGGTTACTATTGAATGTTTGCAGCTGAGACGCATATTTAGACTTGAAAAACCACCTTAATGGGCCCTGTCTGAAGTCGATCAGTGAAAATAAACCCCCAGCTGCCCGGGGTTAGAACTTCATTGCAGCATTTTCATCTTCTGACTTAGAGAAAGCTCGAATGAAACCACTCAGCCTATGGCTAGGAAAATGGTGAGCGGCCTTTTGCATCAATGCGCAGATCAATCTATGCTCCAAGCGTGGTCCTAGGGATAGGATTTACATGTGAAGTCTGTGTTTCCATTGCTGTCCCTATCTGCTTGGAGGGCCAAGGAAAGTAAAGCTTGTTTATGCCTTTCTCACTCAAGTGTGGATCACGCTGGACAAGAGCATCAGAACAAGCAAAAGAGCTTCTCTAAGTACCAGTAGTTACTGTCTTCTGTCCAATAGCCTTTTCCAAACAGGAAAATGAAGAGTTGCTTGGAATCCTTATGTTCAGAATAACACATCTTGAAGTATTTCTTTAGAGATTACCAAGTCTTTAGGGAAAAAAAAGCCACTTTTGCTGCTGTGATGGACAGCCTGGACAAAGGGTTTACAATAAAAAAGATGAAATAGGAATACCTTTCAGAGACCTTGAAGAGGATTTGGGGTGATGGAAGTTCTCGGTGTGTGCTGCCTGTTTAAGGCACGATGAAGTCGTGAAGTTCAGAGGACTGACCATCATGTGTATGCAGCTGCAGTATAGAATGTCTTCCATCAACTGTAGTTCAGCTAAGTAGACAGAAAAGAAGAAAGCAGTGTTTTCTCCATCCCTCCCTTGGCAATTCCCAGAAAATGCTAAAGGAAACCTCAGGAAAGCAGGTATCAGTGTACACACAGTTCCTGCTTCATGCCGAAACCCAGAAGGAATTGCTCGCAAGTCGGAATCTCATTTTATCCGAGATAAAATCCAGCTCTCCCATTTTGTTGTATTTCCATGCAATGCTGTAACTGTGATAGAGATAGAAGAGCTATAAAACTCCGGTGTGTTTGGACAGCACGCACCACCAGTTAAATGTGGGACAGTGTGAAATATTTGGGGTTCTAGGCTGGCTTCTGTTTCTTTCTGTAAAGGGGATCTCAACTTACCCAGCTCTATCTGTGCTATAAATGACCCCTTAATTTTCTAATAGCATTAAGCAGTTCTAAGTGGAGATGTGTTGCTTCCCTTAAAGGGGACTGTTCAATTCTGTGTGCTAGCCTGGCTATGATAGGATGCTGTGACTATTAAACCCTGGCTGATAAATTAATGCTTCAGAAAGAAAATGCTACTAAATTAGTCAGGATTGCTTTTAAAGAGTAAAAAATGGAAACCCATTAAGCCATTACTGAGCTCCTTTACTTTCAGTGACCCTGCTGCTGACAGAGCTTTAGGGGGACTTCGGGAAGCTCTTTGTTATTTGACTTCTGGTGTGTCAGACTGCTCAATCTAGGTGCTGCCAATCCAGGGAAAGAGATAGAAGTCCACCTTTTGTCCTCTGCTTTTGGAAGGAGGAAGGAAGTTGGGAGATTTGAGCCCAAATTGTGCTCATAATACCAGGATGCTTCCGAGAGCTGTTCACTGATGGGGACAAGCTTAAAACTAAGCAAATAAAAGTTTTTGTATCTGACTTTTGGAAGCTTGCTCCGAGCCATCCTCCTGCACTTCAGCCTCTTCGCTACTCATGAAAGGTAATGCTTTGTCAGGCTTTAACCTGCTCTTGTGTGCTTGCTCCTTCTCCTCCAGGTTGCCAGCATTAGTGGCAGGAAACCGGCAGCCTTTCATTGGCTTCACTGCTGTTTACTGGGATCAAAAACAGCTGCAGGCTGGGCAATGAAAGGCCAGTTTTTGGTGAGAATCTGAGGTGGTTTTGCTAAGTTAAATCTCTTGCCTTTATTTTGTAGCCAGTGAGGACTCAAAACTGAAACTTCCTGGGGTGATGTTTAGGTCAAAGTTCTCTGTTTAGGGTAAAAGAGCATCCTTTGCTGTAGCCGGATAAACTTATAGTAGGAACCTTGGAACAGCAGGAACCTGTGCTTTAGCCAGGGGCTTTAAAGATGTAAGTATAAAGGTAGTTCCATTTATACTTCCAGCATCCGTTTGGATGCTGAAACCAGCAAAGCTGATCCATAGCTTTTTGGTAATTTGTTCATTTTGATCTGGATCCGCATTCACTTGGCAAAGCAGCCCTTGGATAGAATAGTTGAGTGGTGACTTTCCTGTGCTCGGAAGATGATCATTAGCATGGTTTGGAAAGCCGAGACTTAAAAACCTCATGGATTCCTCTTCCCCATTTGAAGTTTGATCTGGACTCTTTGAACAGCAGAATTACCATAAACTTGGGATCGGGGTGGTTTTTCTTTCCCAGAAGATGGTGAATTTTGGGCTGGAAAGCGATCAGCGTGACCCGCAGGGCTTCATTAGAGCAATGCACAGTGGATTATTCCTGTGTGCTGTAGGGACGTTTGTGTGTTACCCAACTGCAGGACTTGAAGATACTAAATGAGTGTTTTTCCATGTTCCAAACCAACTGCAGTCTGCATGCGAGCAGCCAACCTGTGATCCTGAACAACAGCTATAAAGGGAGGGATACTTGAGCTCAAGAATGGTTGAAACCAAGCCCAAACTGCATGGCAAACTGCATTCCCACTTGTTATCTTTCCTTTATCTCGCATTTTTCCCCCAGGCATTTTTCCTTGCCACTCCAGATTCTTGGTGCTCTGTTAAGATACACCCGGCAGTTTCCTGCTTGCTTTTGGGATGCTTGTGTATTAGGGAAGAACATGATCTGAAGTCATTCGAGTGGTTGCATGTGTGGTCAGACTGAGTTCCTGCATTGCAGGCTTACTTGTGATGCTCCCACTGAGGTAAAAACCAATGTTCATGCTGCTTCGAGGGTGGGGTTTTGGTTTGTTCCCTGCTGGAATGCTAAATCACCTGGATTCAGTAGTAACTTACTCCTCTGGTCTCCTTTCTGCCAGCTTTTCCCCCTGGGAAAGCTAGCGGATAAGTGGTGTGTGTGAGTTGGGATGAGTTTTAGCCCCGAAGTTATTTTTGCTTCCCACAAATTGTTTTGAAGTGATGGAAGATGTTGGAAATGTACTTTCTTGTGTGTTGTGGAATCTCTGTATCCCAGTAACCACAGCGATTCTATTCCCTAAGTCTTCATGCAGCTAAAGAGCATTAAGATAGAAAGGAGTTGTATTAAACCATGGGGAGAAGTTGTAAAACAGGGTTACATATCGGTACTCCTCTATGTGTGCTGTTGTCAGTGAAGCCTTTATGGTGTGAAGAGTGATGGTTCATATTAACAGCTCAATAATGAAGCTGCAATCCAAAAGGAGAGCCAAAAGCTTTTCCTAAGCGGGGTCGAGGTGTTTTGGATCCCCCAATTTCCAAGGAAGGCAAAATCACTCCGTGGCCATTCTCTTCCGCCAGTTTTGAGTGTACGTGGAAACTCGCAGTGAAGTGGTCACTTTGCTGGCTGGCAAACGGGGCATCTTGAGGCTCCGTGGTTCGGATACCCAAGTCATTCCAGTGGGATAGTAGTAGTTGGTCTTGCCGTGCACACCAGAATAATGGCACAGATCGGAGCGATGAGGAGTTGAGGATTAAACCAGGCTGAGCCTGCTGACGGGTGACCTCAGGCAACTCACTTGACTTTGTGCCTTAGTTTAGCCTAGGAATAAATAGGTCCAGCTCCATGTGCTGTGATATGGCTTGGAATCTCTTCATGAAAAGGGGCCTTTAAGTGGCTCTGGTGCTGGAAAGGGGAAGGAGGAGGCCATAAGTGCAGCTATCCAATGCTTTGCATGGAAATAGTTCCTGAAATCCTTGTGAGGAGTGGAATGCAGCTCGGCTGATGAAACATTTGGGCCTCCCTGTGCACTGTGTAAGGATTATTAATGGCATAATAGTGCTGAATTTCTCTTGCCCTTATATTTTGAGGATGGCTTTCTTGGTAAACTGTTCCAGTCCCAGCCATTAGACACACATTTTGCATGCTTGAGGCCTATAAATTAATCTCTTTTTAAAGGACACTCTTCTGGGTACAGTAACATTTGTTCAGGGAATGTTCCAAGTGAGTTGTTGTGAACTCGGTCTCTCTGGGGGTTGGGAAGAGGATGCCAAAGGCAACTGCGTTACACAAACAACTTCAGGAAGCCAAGGCTATGCTGAACTGTGGCTTCGCTGTGACTAGCTATGTACCAGTACTGCCTGCAGTGCTGCCTTCCCTGTCTGAGCATGGCAGTTCCCCAGTGCAGATGTCTGACAGGCGCATTGTCTGCCCAATGACTCATGGAGGCTTCGTTTATGGAGCATGATAAGCTAGAGAAGGAGGAGGAAATAACCTGCTGCCTCATTAATACAAGCTTCAAGGGCAGAACGGCTGCCTGGGAGTCACAGGTACTTGGAAGTTCCCCCTTTTCTCTGCAGGAAGGCAGAGGAAGCCTCAGGCTTCAGCATTTAGGTCTGTGTAAAGCTCTGGATGAAGATCCATCACTGGTTGTCACTGAACTGCGTGTTAGGCATCCAATATGAACTGCGCCCGAGCTAACACTGCAGCTCCTGCACTGGTTCCCAGTTTGCTGCTGGTGCAGAATCCTTCTCCCCAAGAGTCAATAAAGGACGAGCAGATGAGAACTCCTCCCCTTCCAGCAAGTTAAAGCAAGCCAAAGACTGCCGTTTCTGCCATTGAAATTCAGAGGCAAACACGGGCTGGTATTATCAGCTCGCGCCAGATCTGCCTGCAGACAATAATTCTTCCTGCCTTGGCCCCCTGCCATGTGCATTATTGTAATTATCAGCAATTGAAAAAAAACCTAAAGCAATAAAGCTGGGATGAGCTGCTGGGCTGAGATTTACTGCCTGCTGTGTCAGGCATTCATTAGCCTGCCTGGGTTCCAGCCGCCTATCTGCTGAATAAAAGCAGGAAGAGGAGCGAAGGAAAAGCAAGCATGAAACACAATTTGAGGCAGGGATTGAAAGCTCTGCTCGTGTGCACAAGTTCGAAAGCCCAAAGTGGGGGAATTTTAAGTGCTCTGCTCGGTTCTTGGGCCTAAAGTTGGGGCAGCTTGCTCCAAGCCCCTGCGTCCGACCTGGCCTTGAACGCTGCCAGGAATGGGGCAGCCACAGCTTCTCCGAGCATCCTGTTCCCTGTCCTGAGTCCTCTGTGCAGTTTTCAGCCCAGGAAAGGGTGAAAAGGTGAAATACTCATGCATTTAAAAGCAGCAGCCATTGAGGATTGTGGTTCCAGGAGGGCTGATAAGGTAACAAGGCTCATTTTAGCATCAAAGGAGCTGTTAGAATTCCTCAGTGGTCTTGAAAGAGTTCAATTTATGACCTCCGTATCTGCGGCTATTACAGTGGCAGAGGAGCTGCAGCATTGTGCTGCAGAAACGAGGAAATGCAATGCGTGAGGAAAAGAATCTTCTTTCCTCTTATTTCCCTGTTTCCTTTCATGAAGCAAAGGTGGGAGGTGTTCATCAGGGTAGGGAGTGTGTTCTCGAGTCCCCCAGGTTGTGCTTCACGTGTGTTCTGATGTTAATAACCAGGATTGCTTTCAAGGGGCTTTGCTTAATTAAAAACAAACAGCGCAGGCAATCTTCCCAAGTAGTGCCTGGCATTCCTTGTCAGCGTGGCAGCAAAGAGATGGGGAATTCTTGTCATTCTTCCAGCAGGGAATCTGCTGGGACCTGCAGGCTCTGCCGCAAAAGGCTGTGCGTTCTCTTCTCTGGCCACCAAATCAACGCCGTTCACAATCAGAGCTTCATTTCAGCACCTTATGAATTCTGCAGGCTGGAGTTCCACTTGGAAAACAACTTAATCTTCTATGGCTTTATCCAGCCAGGGCTGCTGGTGTTCTGCTCCAAAGGAAACCTGGGAAGCGCAGTGTGAGTTTTCCTTGCAGGCTCTTGGTACTTCTCAGGCTATGATTTTCCATAATGTGTGCTCCGTGATTGTCTTGGGAAGCCATTTGTGAACAGCTCTTTAGCATGAATGGGAAGGGAATCAAGATTTCCTGCTCAGCTCCCGTCCACTCCGCTTTTACCTGAATGAAGATTGATACTCTGGCTAATCTGATGCGATAGCTGAGGGCCTTGCAGTGTTTGACCTCACTGAAAATTCAGGCCGTAGTTAAATGATGCTGCTTTGTGGGTACCTTTGTGCTATTAAGGTACTCAGGACCTCATCCCTGTCAAACACAGGGAGGAACTTCTCTTCCCAAAAGCAAAACTCCAATCCTGAAGTCCCCAGCAGCACGTGGCAGGCTTTCCTGACCGGCATTGGGTAGGGAGCTGTGCTAAGGAAGGGTTGTTGTGTTGAGCTTTAACAGATCCTGGAAATAAAAGGCAAGGAATATGTGGTTTTCATGTTGTATCTTTCCAAACCAGAACTGCAATGCGTTGCATGTGTTTGAGGGGTAGATGGACCTGTTCATCACAACTGGAAGAGGCTAGTAGTGAGTTAAGATACTTGGGCATCAGAGAGGAAGATGTAGAGGGTTGAATTCCAGTGTTTTCAGGGACCATAAATCAGGCAGTGCGTGACAGGGTGAGGAATTTAACTGACTTTAACTGGCCAGAGATTTATGTGTTTATGGAATCAAATACTTCCTTGGTCTTGGAAAGCAAACTTGGGTTACAGAGTTACACCAAGAGGCCGAGTGGAATTGATCATGAAGCATCTTGTGAGTGCGAGTGCCAGTGAGGAAAGTGATGGTTTGTGTCAATCTGTTTCCCAAATAGCATTCATCTTGGTCTCACGTTATGGATATGTATTAATGGGATTATAGCTCCTCAAATAACATTCGAGGAGGAGGTACACAACTGGATGGACTCTCTTCCATTATGTGTGTGTTGCCCCTCCTAAGCTGTCAGCCTGCTTATTTAAGAGGTTGAATAGTTGCTCCACAGCACTGAAGGAGGCGACTGCTTCCATTTATGGCTGGGAAATTCCCAATGCAAAATGTGCTGTCAGCTTGTTCATCCCTCTGCAATGTGAGTTCTGTGCAGTGCTGAAGAGCTTGACGAAGGACATGGCTTTATCCCAAGCTTCGTGCTGGTTTACATGTTCCTTAGCTCTCCTTTTGCAAAGTGATGCTTGGGGATGTCCCACCCCTGGCAGTGTTCAAGGCCAGGTTGGATGGGGCTTGGAGTAAGCTGCTCTAGTGGAAGGTGTCCCTGCCTGTGGCAGGGGGTTGGAACTGAATGAGCTTTAAGGTCACTTCCCACCCAAACCAGTCTATGGATGTAGGCTGGATAACCTCAGGCATCATCAGCCTGAGCAATCTGCTTTTATTTCTGAGGCACCAAAGGCAATTGTGTGTAGGAACTAAAATTACTTTGTCCCCAAAAGGTGACTTTCTTCACTACTTAAGTAGCAGCATCAAAGATGTGGCTTCCACTGGTACAGATGAAGGTTGCTGTGCCCTGTTCGCTCATTACTGGTAGAATGAGGTGAAAATGCTGCATGGGGTTGGAGCGGTGAAAAGTTGAAGAGGCCTCTTACTCAAAACCCTTATCTTGCAGGTCATGGGGTTAAAGATTCAACTTGTGTCTATCAAAGCTCATTCACTTACTCAACAGTGTGATGCAAGGCAAGATTTCTTCCATTGGATTAAGTGATGAAATCAGGTCATTAGTGTCTCCTTTGTTCAGCTGTGAATTGGGGCTTAGCATGCTCTGGTAGTTGGGGCTACAGCGCTGCACTGATGGGTAAAGTATGTGAGCAATCCACTGAGGAGGAGGAGTGATACCTTTGCCACAGTGCGAGGTGTCAGGCTGGAGAGACAGCAAAAACAAACACTGGATGTGCCTGGGGGTGGTCATGATGTCAGGAGGCTGGTATGTGTTTGAACAGGGGTTTGCTCACGCAAGAGCTGCTGTGAATGGATTACTTAGGCATGGTTCTGCCTCTTTTGCTTATAATTACCTCATTTTGCTGCATCCTCGTGCAGTTTGCTTAGGAGAAAACACATTTCCAGCATCAGTGGTGCTAAAGGTCTCCAAACCATTCCAGAACGGTACCTTTTGTTCTCTTTAGATGCACTGTATTCTTGTGAGGGTTAACACCTTGTGCACACTTCATCTTTCATTTCCTTTTGTTCTCTTCAGAGTTCAGCTTGAATCTTGGATGCAGTTTCATTGTTGTCATCAAAGTTGTGCTGGCGATTGCTTCCCCGAGCATGTCAAGTCTTGTGCTCTCTGCAACGTGCTTTTGGTACCGAAGCGGTGTTGGTTTGGAGAGAGATAAAAAGGCCCTCTTACAAAGTGTGTATGTGTATGTTTATGGAGTGATGAAGGAGCATTCCACATTTGCCTTTTTCTTCTGGAATGCTACAGCAGAGAGGAGGCAGCACAAGAGCATGGGTTTGCTGCCTGCCATCAGTTAGCACTTGATAGAAGTGAATGTCTATTAAATGGTTTGATTTCTTAAAGGAACAAGGTTACTGCATCCTGTTACCATCAGGGTATTCATCCTGAGCCCTCCTACACTTGAAGAGCAAACTGTCTTATTTTTCTTAGGACAAGGCTGAACTTGTATGTATAAGTGAACTTGGAAGCATTTTGTTGTGGGACATTGATACAGGGCTCATATATAGTTCAGTATCTTCTTACTTTGTGATCTGTGCTAGAACTTGCTCTCATATTGGGTTAGCTTAAGTAGAAGCTGCTTGTATAAAACTCTGTGTTAAATGATGTGCAATTGAATAAGTCCTTAAAACTCAAGGGGTGATTTTTCTGGAGTTAAGACATGAATTTAGGTGTTTGTGTCTCGTCCCAAGCGTGTGGTCAGCACTGAACAGTCCTTCGCTCCCTGTTTGAATGTCTTATCTCCAGGCAGTGATTTTGTGTGTAAACCTGGAGGGGGAGAAATGAGCTGATTATGATGGAGTTAATTTTTTCCTACTCTCCACCAAGTAGGAGCTGCACCCAGGGATTGTCCCATTGGGTTCTTCTCTTTCTTTATTTGCTTCAAGCATACATGTGTTGACACAAGCTGATGGGGCCCTGCAGGCAGTAGGAATGAATGGTGCCCACAGTAATGTGTGTGGTTTTGAGTGTATTAAAAAGCTAAAGATGAAGGCCAGGAATATAGAAGCTATGGGGCAGTGGTCCCTGAAGCCTCTGTTTCTAATCTGCCTTTTCTGAAGTAGCTGAAGTGGATTTCATTCCCCTTAAACACTTTAAAGAGCATTGAGTTGAGGAGTTTGGTTTGCTTTGCCTCCTACCTCTGCTTTTACAGCAGTGAGTAGTTGTGTAGGGGGAGCATGTCCCGCTCCCAGCATTCACTCAGTCTTTTCAGCAAAAGCCCAAGCCTGCAATTGAATTTAATCCCCTTTTTCTCCTTTTGGGCAGGCAGCAAGATTGCCAAAAGGGAGCCTGACCTTATTTGTATTGATCAGTCTGCAGTTTGACCCACACGTGGGGTTTTGTCTGCCAGGGCATGCTTAGAAGTGCACGGAATACGCATCAGAATCCAGGCAGGACAAATACCCATAGGAGTGCACTGACCGAGAGGCAACAGGCTTTGAGGACTTGGGTGCAATAGCTTCTGATGCAGCAAAGTCGTCTTTACTTGTACGTTAGAGCAAGAAGCTTCGGTGTTTCCATCCCAAGTTTTTGAAGGTTTTGGGAGAAGCACCTACTTGGAACTCTGAGGAGGATTTGTGCAGTTATTCTATCAGTAGTAGCCGTACTGTGTGTAAGCTCACAGAAGTGTTTCTACCAAAAGTTACTAGTATTAGTTATTTATCTTCAAACACAGGTTGGAGTTTTTCAGTCATCTTTGTGGGCACAACCTTGAAGTGTGAATTACTGTTGGTTTTGGTAAGCTGTTGAAGGAATAAAAGCAGAGTTTGGGAAAACATGGTGTGTGCTCAGCAGCTTTAAGGAATGTCATTACAAGATGGGTGGGAAGACTCTTCCGATGTTCTGGATTAAGCAGGAGCTCTCTGGAGGAGATGGCAGAGGCCTTCTGGTTGCTTGAGTTGTTCTGCTTTCCATCAGACCATGCAATCAACGTGTTCTGTCTTTGTGTTCACAGGCACTCGCAGCCAATGCTGGGGCAGGCTTTGCGGTGGCAGAGCCTCAGATTGCCATGTTCTGTGGGAAGCTCAATATGCACATGAACATCCAGACTGGGAAATGGGAGCCTGACCCTTCTGGGACCAAGAGCTGCTTTGGAAGGAAGGAAGAGATCCTGCAGTACTGCCAGGAGGTGAGTTTTCCTGTGTGACCCTGCATCTTCACTGCAGCCAAGGAATTGGATTCCCATTTAGCCGGTCAGTAGCAGATTAACCCTGCAGGAAATGAGCTTGCTTTTGACTAGCTCAATTCAATGACCTGTCTTGCTCAGGCAGAGCAGGGAGGACACTGCAGTGGGATTGAGGGGCTGCCTCTGGTTTGCATCAGCCACAGAAAGTGATCAGTATTTTAAGTCAGAGGGTTTTTGCAGGGGTATCGCCGAACCTTAACCTGGTTCACCATCACCACCATGTTGTACATGATGGAACCTGACACTGTCTTTGTCAAAATGTGGCTGGGTTGTTCTCAGCAGCATGTTCAGATCAGCCAGAACATTAGAAAAGTACCTTCATCAAAGTTTTGGCAGTGTTTACAGGCTCTTTATGCTTTATTGTAGATGTAATGTCCTTTCAGTGTGCTCCAGATATGCTGTAGCATATTGGCCTTGATAACTGTCTTGAATTGCTCCTCTGAGGTGACAGGCGAGGAAAATACTCTAAGTAATGTATCTTTGAAATAGGAAGGTGATAAAATGCACCATGTCTGGACCAGATAACTTTTCAAACTGTTTTACAAGGCTGATGTAATTGGGGCTACATTTGGTTCACGTAGTTAAAGCCTAAATATAAGTCAGTGTCTGGACTTGAGGACTCGAGGAGGATGTAGGAATCATATTAATACATCATAAATGGAGCAGGCATAAGGAAACCTGAGGAGGTAGGTGCGTATTAGCCTGACAAGTGACAAGAGAGTCTGAAGATGTTATTAAACCCTATTTGTTGGTGACTGCCCTCCTCCAGAGGGTATTGTGCTGCACCAGACAGAATGGAATGGAGAAATCTCCTCCAAACCCAAATCCTCTTTCTCCACTACCGTGCAAAGCCAAACACCTCAGCTTAGTGCCAGCAAAGGCTTTTGCTCCTGACCTGGCTTCCTCCTGCTGCAAAGAAGTGATGACACATTCCATTTCTCAAGCCCTGTGTGCCAAACAGCTTTTTTATGTCTTCAGCTGTTGTAAGCTTGATCCAGAAGGCAACATGTGTCCGTGCGCAGATTGGAACCTGGTTTTGTGTGGAGAATCAGCCTCGCTGCTTTGGTGAGGAGCCACTTTGCACATTCTCTGTCCTTTCTTGTTAAACAGATGTATCCAGACCTGCAGATTACGAACGTGGTGGAAGCCAACCAACCTGTCAGCATCGACAGCTGGTGCAAGAGGGGGAAGAAGCAGTGCAAGGACCACACTCACATTGTCGTGCCCTACAAGTGCCTGGGTGAGTGTGTGGTGTGATGTGCTTGTGTGTTCATATGGAACAAAAAGTCTTCTGGCTTCTCACAGAGGGAACAGCTGAGCTTTACAAGGCTTCTCTCCTCCCAGGTTGCCATTTCCACATCCAACTTCCTCTTAAACGTTTTGATTTCCCCAGGATGGAACTCTCCCTGTCTCAAACAGATCAACAGCTTCATAGCAGCTGTGGTGGGATAATGGTGCCTGGCATGCAAAAGAAATCCCCCTTCTCTCTGCAACTGCCATAAAAACCTGAAGGCTATTGTAGCTGAGTATCACAAAGATGTTGGGATTTAATACTCTGATCCTATTTTTGTGGAGCCTTAATATTTTGTTGCCTTGGAGACTCCAATGTGTGTTCAGGCTTCCTGCTTTGGTCTTGGCAAGAGATCTCTCTTCTATTTCCATGACTATATTTAAACTTTGCTGTTTCAAAGAGGCCCTGCTTCTTGCAGCTGTATCCCATGTCCCCACTTTGAACTGTGAAAGAGTATCAGAGGAGCTGATTGATTTCTTGGTGCTTTCCAGAATCTCTCCACCCACTGGAATGAAGGCACATGTTTAGCTTGTTTACCTTGCAGCTTTTGACCTGTAGGTTGTGTGTGACACCGTGCTGCGCTGCATGTGTTCTTAGCACTAAGCTTAGTCTCAGCTGGGTGAATCTCTTTGGAGTTATCCACTGGAAAATAGTTGGTTTAGTAGAAGCCTTGTGCTATCTTGGGGAGTCTGAGTGCTGGGAGCATTGAGTGGGAACCAGTTTTCCTTATTTGAGGCCTGATTTCAGGTTAGGATGTGGTTTGGCGTAGGAGAACACAAGCAAATATGCAGAACTGTATGGGTACTTTGTCCTGTATGTGTGTGTATATATACACATACACCTTCCAATAGGCAGTCATAAAGCACATCATAAAAATGGAATCTGTCGTGGAAGCAATCTGGGAGAAAGGCTCTTGTCTTTATAGATGTGGAAATTCAGGTTGGAGAAGCAACCAAACCCAGCTGATTATACAGAGAATTCCTAATGGAAATCAGGATGAAAGCAAGATCTCTGGATTTACGAGGAGTCATCTCGTTGGAAAGTAATCCTTCCCCAAGCCTATTCTCCAGATGAAAAATAAGCTGATTTTAGTGACGCTGCCCTAAAATGTGATGAGCATTAAACCCTCTGTTCAAGTTTGTAATTAGTGTCTTTCCCAGTGCTCCTGGCTTGTACTGCTCAGCCTGCAAGGCAGCTTTGGCTTGTGGAGCTGAGTGGCAACTCAGTAGTCCCATGTACGTAAAATACATTCTCTGGTTTGCAGCAGCCCACAGATTGCTTGTTGCAAGTGGATGATGTGTTTCTGTGGGGTGCCTATGACTTTTTGAGTGTAGTTAAGGGGGTTTTGGTCCCATTCCTGCTTGTGTCTTCCTGCCTTCATTAAAGCACAGACTTATCTTGAGGTAGGATTTTGCTGCTTGCTGATTAACCTTCTCCTGCCTCTCCCCAGCAGTGAAAGCTCTTTTGTAATTCAAAGGTAAAGAGGGGAGAAGAGGAGAAGCCATTAGCACTGCCACTGAACTGTAAAACAAAGGTAACAATAGGATGATGAGAGCAGGGCTGAGCCTGGTGAGGTGTAAAAAGACAAACTGAGCTGCTGGGTGGCATGGAAACATAAGAGGTGACATGGAAACACTTCTGCCTGCTCTGAGCAGAAAAGGGAGAGGATTTTGCTTTTTTGACAGTGACCATCAGTGGGGAAGGTGCCATTAACATATAGCATGTAAGGGTTGTCCGATTCCTAGGTGGATTGACAGGATCTTGCATGTGTTTTATGTGATGGTGTGAGGATTCAGTGTTGTTCGAAGGAGCTGTTTGTTCACATTTACTGTGTCTGATCATTTTGGGTCTTTTGCCTTCAGCCCTCAGAAGCTCAGTCTCTTGACTTTAAAGCTTGGTCAGTGTAAGCTTTCCTATCAGAAGCATTTAAACCTCTCCTGAGAGGGAAGGATTGTTGTGTTGAAAATCTGGGTGATCTGTTCTGAGATAAGGAAATGGGGGAAATGCCGTTTCTCTGTTGTGCTTACTAGTTTAAAATGTAGCTGATGTTAAAAGGATGATGCTCAGGTGTTAGTTGATTTCATTCTTGTATAATATCATAATTGTCCTCCCATAATCTGCCCCTAAACTCTGCTTAACGCTAGGAGCAATGTCCCTGAGCCTTGCTATCAGTACTGAGTGGATGCCAAAACACCGGTTATGCAAAGTCAACATGTATTTGGTAAAGGGAATGTTGCACAGATAATTCTGCTCCCTGGAGGCTCTGTGGGGAAAGGCCTTTGGACTTAGGAGTGTTCCCAAACGGTGTAGATGAGGCCGTCAATGCCATGGTTTAGTGGTGAACAATGGTTGGACTTGATGATCTTCAGCGTCCTTTCCAACCTGATTGATTCTAAATTGAGTTTTGGTGGAAGTGTAGGCTGAATGGCTGCTCAGTCCAACTAATACAGAGTCTGGAGAGCAGGCTGATGCTCTCCCTTCTTCCTCAAAAGCAGCGGTCCGGTTCTAAGACAGTGCCAACACTTCATCATGCTGGTGAGGTTGTGGTTATCTAAAGGATGGCATGCAGTGTATTTGCTGGCTCTGCTTGTACCCTGGCATTTAGCCTCTGTAGCTTTGTTTTTTCCAGCCTGCTGTGTTCTGGTTAGGACAGGACCATCCGAGTCAGGGAATGTGCTGCAGTTGATCCTGAATTAAACCATCTGGAAACAAAACAAGACTTGCTCAGATGCCCAGATACTGAAAACATAGATAACACCAGCCATATGAAAGTCTCCAGGCTGTTACAGCACCCAAGAGCATGAAGTACCTTTGCTATGATGTTTAGAAAGTGGTTTGAAAACTTCCATACGCAGATGCAGTGTTTTCAAAGCTCTGTGTGGAAACTCTGCAGTCAATCCTGACTCATCCGTGAACAATTATTTCACTTGCAGTGGAAACTTTTGCCTTCAGTGCAGCTTTAGGATTCAGGTAATGTTTCAGCAATCAGCCCCTACTCCTGTTCTTAGAATCCCAGACTGGTTTGGATTGGAAGGGACCTTCAAGCTCATCCAGTTCAAGCCCCTGCCATGGGCAGGGACACCTTCCACTAGAGCAGCTTGCTCCAGCTTGGAAACTCTGAGGCTCTGATTTTCTATCCCCATTAAGAATATACCAAACTTCTAAGGCGCTTGGAGCAACGTGTGTTTTAGTGGAGCTCTGATGGGGGCTTTGTTGTCTGTTAGGTGCTGAACACTGTCAGCTATGGATGTTTCTTGTTTTTCAGTGGGGGAGTTTGTAAGCGACGTCCTGCTGGTGCCAGAGAAGTGCCGGTTCTTCCACAAGGAGCGGATGGATGTGTGTGAAAGCCATCAGCACTGGCATACTGTGGCCAAAGAGGTAAATGACCTGCTATGGCAGGAATATCTATCGTGGATTCATCCCCTTGGATGCTTGTAGTATTGGAGCACCACAGCGTTCATCTCTGGGGTCTGTCATTCCCGTATTGCAGCCTGTGGACTGAGACAGAGAGGAATGAAAAGGGAATTTGAAAGCACTCAAGTGACTTAAAACAACGTCTGCAGCTAGCTGAGGTATTCCTCACTCGCGAAAGGAGCTTGCCCAAGATCATACTCTAGGATGGAGCCAGGAATTGAAGTCAGGTCTCCAGGGTACTGCTTTAACCAGTGGCTCATCCTTCTTTCCAGGTTAGAGAGCCAGAGTGTTCATGGCTGGTTCCTATTTCCCTTGCACATTATGCATTAATGTACCTGCTGCTGCAGGGGATTTGGATGACAGCGCTTGCTTGAGGACAGTCTGAGTTTCTGGTGCCTGATTAGTGGTGGTTTTACATAAGAGATGGATTATCTTCCCAGAATAAATCTAGCCGGGGGGGGGGGGGGGGGGGGGATGATGGTGTTTGTGTGGCGGTTTTTTAATCCGACTAGCATAAAGGTTGCAAAGCCTCTGCACACCCATTTGAGCTGGGGGTAATGAAACCACGATGTATGTGTCGAAACAGCAGCGCAGTGATCAGTGATGTGCTAGTAAAGGTGAGGTTCAAGATGCACCAGTTAAACCTACTCCTTTAAAATCCCAGGACAAAACCCCATTGAAATAAAGCTGTGCTGAAGGAATCACCTTTTAATTGAGGATAAACTTGTTAATGTCGAGCATATTTAAGAGTCACTCTGCTTTTGACAGAGTTGGAGGCCTTCTCCAGAGATATTGGGCTCATTTTCCATCCCTTCTGTAACAAAGCAAAGCACAAAAGGGTTCTGATGTACATAATAGAGCCTTTCTTACTTCATTCTTTTCTGGTGTGTTTCTTTAGCTTATGAGATGTTTATAGACGTAATGTCTGGTCACAGTTTGCGTTTGGCTTTTTCTTGAATTATCTGATTGATTTTTCATCTTCAGCATGTTAAAATAATCTTGACATAAAGTCCATTGGAGTGAGTATTCACTTACTGCAGTGTAAAATGTAATAAATAAAGTTTAATGAAATGGCCAGCCCAGAAACGCAAACAGCAGTTCTGCTGCTTTGGAGTGCTGCATCCCTGGAGTTGGTACAAAATGTCCTGGGCTTAAATCTGGGACTTTCCTGGAGATGTTGATTCATCTACAAGGTTCCGATCCGTTTTCCTTTGATGTTCAGACTTGGATGTATGTTGCTGTTGTCTTTTTGCTGTCAAGTATAGACTGTTGATACTAATCTCAAGATCTGTGCTAGGCAAACTTTAGCTTTATCCAAAGCAAGAGTGTGATGCTGAACCGGCACAAATGGGCTCCTCTTTCAGGCCTGTCTGACAGAAGGGATGATCCTGCACAATTACGGCATGCTGCTGCCCTGTGGAGTAGACCAGTTCCATGGAACAGAATATGTATGCTGCCCTCATTCAAATGTTGTGGATGAGGCCCTGTCCAAAGAGGAAGAGGATGAAGATGAGGATGAAGACTATGACCTCTATAAAAGGTAGGGTTGTACTAGCACAGATGTTGTCGGCTCTGTACATGAAGTTGCTGTTAGTGCTGTTGTGAGGATAGAGAGATTTCCTATGCTTTTGAACTTCCTAAAGGAGTGTCCTGAGCCTGAAAGAGCCTTGCGGAAGAACAGATGACTTTGCAGCACTCTTATTAGCAGAGGAGCTAAGCAGTCCCCCCCACTCCATCCTCAGACAGTCAAAAAGATTGACTGTGACAGCAGTTTCCTCCCCTGATGGTAGAATTTCACTTAGTGAAAAGAAGCTGATGAGGACATGCAAGTAACTTGCACTAAGCCAGAGGCATGGAGAAGCTCTACCTGCAATAGGTGTGTCTGGAGTGAGGGAGGTCCCATCGCTGCAGTCGATGGGCTGATCAATAGTTGGTCCATTAATTTTTCCCATCTCCTGTGTTTCTGGAACAGATGAAAAGAGAATCATTACTCTGGTACATCAAAGGTTGTCTGTGGAGTGATCAGTCTTAACTTTAAACCCTAACTTAACTGTATCCTTTCAGTGAGTTCCCTACAGAGGCAGGTGTAGAAGACATCACGGGAACGGCTGTGGAGGAGGATGAGGATGAAGAAGATGAAGGGGAAGAGGAGGAGGACGTGGTGGAAGACCGTGATTACTATTACGATAGCTACAAAGTGGATGATTACAACGAGGAGACCCCCACAGAGCCAAGCAATGACAAGGCTGCCCCCGAAAAAGAAGTCAGCAGTGACATGAAATGTAAGAGATGTTCCAGCCTGCAGGCCTCTGGCTTCCCTGAGAGTCATCTTCTTGGTGACAGGTTTTTGATCAAGTCACTAAATGCCACTTGGAGGTTGTATTTGCCAGATAAGTTAGCAAACAGAGGAGAGAAGCTGATGATGCTTATGTTTCAGGTGTTGAAATTAACTCTCTAGAGCATGGGCCATATGCTTGCAGATAAACTGGAGTTCTGCTGGCAGAAAGCACAGTGTTTGGCACGTTGAACAAGCACCTCCGTGAAGGTGCAGGTTTGGATCAGAAAAACCATACCTGCATAGGCTGCTTTTTGGAAAATCCAAGGCATTCGGGGTACACTCTGGATGTAAAATCCTAGTGTAGGGCGATTGTTTTGGATTAGGTGGATTATGAGGAAGAAGCTCTTCCCTGGGAGGGTGCTGAGGCGCTGGCACAGGGTGCCCAGAGAAGCTGTGGCTGCCCCATCCCTGGCAGTGTTCAAGGCCAGGTTGGACACAGGGGCTTGGAGCAGGCTGCTCCAGTGGAAGGTGTCCCTGCCTGTGGCAGGGGTTGGAACTGGATGAGCTTTAAGGTCCCTTCCAACCCAAACCAGGCTGGGATTCTGTGATACAATACTGGTTTACAAAAGGAAACTAAAAGCAGTGAGCCATATTGTGCAGAGGTGGCATAAAGGCGCTTCCTCGCCATTTAAGAGGAACATATTTGGTGCTGCCTCTGCATAAACCCTTCTCGTCCCTGAAAGAAAGTCAGCCAGCACAATTGGCCTGCTTTTATTACACAGGTGACACAGGCTTTCTGCAGTAATAATATATACCGTGCTTAAGTGGTAGGTGCCATTGCAGAGGGCACCTCCTGGTTGTGTGGTGCCTCAGTGTTATATGATGTTCTATCCTTTGCGTGTAGAAGTGTCTGCAGAGGAAGGAGGAGGGGAGAGGGAATGAAATTCAATTAGCTCCAGATCACTGAATCCTTGCCAGCAGTTCTTGCATCTTCCTGGTACAATGCCAGCATGCTGCAGATAATTTTACTTGCTGAGACAAGGCTTAGCTCATGCATGTACAGAACTGTTACAGATCTGGTGTTGAAACAGCCTTGGGAACCATCTGATTGGGGTGTCTGTTTTGGGGGTCCACAGTCTTTTTTTCCCCAAAGTACCATGAACAGTTGCTGAATTGCACGCTGTATCTGTTCTCTTGCCTCAGAATAACCCAGTTATGTGCCTGCTCATTGTGAAGCAGCCCACGTACCGTGGCTACCTGGAGTTTCAGTATTTAGCATATAGATCTTTCCAAACTGGAAAACCTAGCAGCTGAGATTGCCATGGTGATCATGTTCCTTGTGCTTAGCCTGCCTTTTCACTTGCTCTTATGCTTCAGCTTTCAGGTGTGGAGTGGCTACCCAGGCAGAGTGCAGCCAACAGGACATGTTGGGATGCTTTAAGCGGCCCGAATGGGTTTTCCTTCCATCATGTTGGTTTTATCTTTCCATCATGCTGGGATACCCGAGGCATAACAGTGTGACAGCAGCCAAACAGAGCCTTGCTGTTTCAGCCTCTAGCTAAGGAGAAATCACTCCTGCAGATGAGAGCTCCATGTTGAGGCAGCTGCTTGGGTAACCTGGTGCTTCAAAGCACCACATACAGGCATCTCCCCAAATAGCGAGCCTTGGGGTGAATAGAATCATAGAACAGGGTTGGAAAGGGCCTTAAGATCATCTAGTTCCACCCCCCCTGCCGTGGGCAGGGAATGTCTTTGCAGTGCTGAATGTCCCCTTCCAAAACTGACAGAAGCCCTTTGGTTGGTGCAGGTATGAAGTAGAGCCACCGCCGTGTTGTATTAAGTGCTCAGCAGGGCTTGTGCTCATGTTCTAACCCGTCTCCACACAGCTGTCTGCTCCCAGGAGGCGATGACAGGGCCCTGCCAGGCTGTGATGCCTCGTTGGTACTTCGACCCTAACAAGAGAAAATGCATTCGCTTTATATATGGAGGCTGCGGAGGCAACAGGAACAATTTTGAGTCAGAGGAGTATTGTATGGCTGTGTGTAAAAAGATGAGTAAGTCCTGCCTCCCACTGGCCCTTTTACAGCTAGCCACTGTCTGTCTGGTGTTTGGTGTCTCCTCCTCCTTGCCTAGGTCAAGAGAGGACGCGTGTGTAGCTTATCCTCTTGGTCCTGGTGTCTGCAGCAGTTCCGTCTGTCCTTTTGCAGCAGTCTCCTCTCGTCTCCGCTTCTCCGAGTCTTTAGGGTGAGCTTTCCTAGGGAAAGCAGCTGTGGATGTATGGTGTTTGTGCTCTCCGTTGTCTTGCCGCTCTTACTAAGGGTGTAGTTGTCCTCTTCCAGATCTATAGCAGGGATTAAGGGCTGTCTCTCTTGGGAAAAGCTTTTCTGTTTGCTTTTATTCCAAAGGTATGGAAGGACGCACTTGCTTTCCCCAGTGGTGTTCCATCCATACGTTTGACCAGTAGATCCTGAAGAGTAGGCTGCTCCTCACTGTTCTCCTGATGGTGGGCAGTTTCTTGCTGTTGTATTTTGGGAAGGTACTGGAGAAGTAGTATAGAACTCAGATTGCCACTTTCAGCTTGGCTTGAAATATGAATCACGACTCGATCCCTGTGTTTTTGAGAGCTTGAGGTTTTTGGCACCAATTTCAAGCGGCTTTTATGTCAGATGATGAAACTACCAAAACCATTTTAACCTCCTTATTAATCTTATTGTTGAACTCCAGCACTTCCACTTCAGCTCCCATAAAAGCCTTTTGAAAGGCTTTTTGTGTTATCTGGGGCTTGGCAGTCCGACTCCACAGCCATAATCCTGTTTACAGAATGGGCTTCATGCAAGTGCTTTAGATTGGGCTGATCTCACCGCAGCAGTGAAATAAAAGATGTGGATGTCAGGGGCTTTTTGTCTAAGACTTTGTCCTGTAACAGAGGGATTTGGGGCTGGAAAGAGGCTTCTCTGTGTCCAAGCCCGGTTCAGGAATGCCGTGAGCCGGCCCAAAACATGGTACTGATCTCATGGTGTCCCTTGCACGCAATTAGAATGCCTGTGTGATATGTTGCCGTTACCTCAGTTATCCTTTCTCCTTTTCTCCACTCCTCCTTCCCTAGTTAGAGTAAAGGTTGGTGGATTCAGATGCATCTAAACTGTTTGCCAGGTAATTCTTCTCCTGAAGCATTCAATGGCATATTGGAGGGGTTTTCCACCCAAATAACTAATGTGATTCCCCTTTCTGCCCTCCCTCTGCTGAAGGGCAGCGATGGAGAGCATCCTGTTTGCCATAGATCCTTTGGGAAAGGGCTTTGGGATGTGTAGCTTCTAAAACCGAGCACAGAAACTTGGTTCAGCATTTGCTGTACTGCGGTTTATGGAGTACAGAGCCCCCGTTGTGGAGTTTGCATTGTGGATTATTGGATAATGCTTGGAATTATCAGCTCGGAAATTGCGTTTCTCCCCTTGTCAAGATTGAATGTCTTAAAAGATACAAACAGTCCGGTTTATTGGATGAGCCAACTTGTCACACTGAGCCTCCTTCTGTTGCTGTCTTGTCTAATATCGTTGCCTGTTAGTCCTGCGTGGTGCATCTGGTAGGGAAGGTAGGTTTGAAGTGTCAAATATTATGTAGTGTTTTGTGCAGACTTTATTTTTAAGCTCCCTGATCATATTAATGATGTCTGGAGCCAGCTTGTCAGCGAACTGCTAATGCACAAAATGTCATTTAAACTCCCCAAAGCTAATGTGAAAGGGAAGAGAGAGCAAGTTCTTTATTCTGCAGTCCAAGTCATTCCGTTGCTGGAGCTGAATAACGCTCATCTTAGAGCTAATGGGAAGACCGGTTGCCGCAGTGCATTACCGTGCTTTGGGGATGGTGGAACTAACTGGTGGTGTGCAGTAACCTGGCAGCTTTAAGATACCAAACTGGACTCCTGGTAGGTGGTGGTGCAGTAAACTCAGCCTGGCAGGTTAATGGTGCAGGAGTGGAGCTTCCTCTCCCTGCCTGTCCCTTGCCGTCCAGGATCATGGGGTTCAGCACCGCTGCTTATCCTTTCCCTCTCTTTGCAGTGCCAACCGATGATGTGGATGTCTACTTTGAAACCCCAGCTGATGACAACGAACATGCCCGCTTCCAGAAGGCAAAGGAGCAGCTGGAGGTCAGGCACCACAACCGTATGGACCGGGTGAGCTTCTAGCTTTGGTCCTTTACCGACTGTGTTTGGACAAATTGGTGATGGACTGGTTTCCTCTCCATGTGCCAGCCTTTCGTGTTTCTTGCAATATGGCAGTTAGATTCTCACTTCTGCAGAGTCTGGGAGAAGAGAATCGATGGGGACACTTGGCTTGCTGCTCAGTGGGTTGAAGTGCTAGGTTTAAACCCCGCTGCAGCTCTGTTTTCCTAGCCAGGCTGTACAGGGGTCTGCGTGCGAAGGCAAATAAGTTCGTGAAGACTGGATGTTAATTTGGGTTCTGTCTTTCCTTATCCAGGTGAAAAAGGAATGGGAGGAAGCAGAACACCAAGCTGTCAATCTGCCCAAGGCAGAAAGGCAGACTCTCATTCAGGTAAGGGTTGAAGGACGTAAAGAGGGAAGTTACTGGTGTTTGGCCGCCTTCTTCTCAATAAATGAGAGATCAAAGTGTTCAAAGCCAACAGGCAGCTGAGATGGAAGAGCAGCTTTCCTGTTCTGTCAGCAGCTGCCTTGTAGAGCAGATTTGATTCAAACACACGCTTTGTTCTTGAAGCTGGAGATGAGCTGATGCTGTGCCAGGTCCTTCCCTAGACCCAGCAGTAGGAAGCTGTCTCACCCCTCAAGCGTAGCGACACCAGGGCCAAATTGTAACTTCAGCACTTTGGCCTGTTCCACACTAACCAGGGGCCTCACAGCCTGGTTCAAATTGGCCCTGACTCTCTGGACACACATTTCCTGTTTGGGCAGACTTAGTGAAAACCACTTAGCCAGCAGATAAAGCTGGTTTGCTGCCAAAGTGCCAATCTTCTGCCTTAAGAGGAATGTTCAGTTAGACTGCAAAGTTAATCAGGGATATTCTCAGTATGGGATTGCTGGGGGTAGGCTCTCCTGGCAGGAACAGCTATGTGAAGTTCCCTCAAAGCAATATCCATCTTAAGTGACTGACCCCGCTTTGGATTTCAGCCTGGAACACAGCTTTATCTCTAGATTTTTTAACAGAAGCCACTGTTTGGAAATATGGGCAAGTCTAAAAGAGTTTGTCATCATCTCTGTTGAAACATAACAACGCTTGGTGGACCTCTCTGGTTCGTTTGGAGATGTGGGTTGTGACCTTTCTAATAGACTATATAGAGGTTGGTCTGAAGGACTGATGGAACATCCCCTGCGTGATACCTCTGTGAACTTGTGCCAGTTCAGATTGTTGCCTCTGTGCTGAAGGGGTCAATCCTGTTTCCATATTGCAAGGTGAAGGGAAGGAGTTAACACGAAGTCATTAGTTCAACACAGCTGGATCTCCCAACGTGAGCTCTAGCTGCAAGGCCACGTGCCTTCTTCAGACCTCTGAAATGCCTTGTGAAGGCAAATAGTCGCTGTTGAATTTGCAGAGATGAAATCTGCATCAACATCTTGCAGTGCCCTTCTCCCCTGCTATGTATACCTAGGACATGCAGTGTGACAGGCTCTCTTTGTTCCCAGGAGGAGTGAGAATGGGTGACCCTGATGCCTGCAGCGCCTTTCATGCACTTTCTTTGTTGCAGCACTTCCAGGCAATGGTGAAATCCCTGGAGAAGGAGGCAGCAAGCGAGAAGCAGCAGCTTGTGGAAACTCACCTTGCTCGTGTGGAAGCTATGCTGAACGACCGCCGCCGCATCGCTCTGGAGAACTACCTGGCTGCCCTGCAGGCTGACCCACCACGGGTGAGCTGCTTTGCAGGGTGCAAGGTGGGAAGAGCTTGGTGAGAAGGCTGCCTGTGGCTTGCCAAAGCAGAAGCTGGGAGTAGGTTCTGTAAAGCTTTCACCAGTGTGGCAATTTGTGCAGGCTTAGCTGTGGGTCTCCTGACCGCCTCCTCCTTTCTGCCTGGTTAAGAAACCCACCGCTTTGTTTGGTGTTCGTAAGGCACAATAGCTCTAACAGACTTCACATAAAAGAAAACCAGGTATTTTCTCAAGTGCTGTCAATTGGCTCCAGTGGATCTGAACTCTTCCCCTCCTCAAATCCCACAGCCCCACCGCATCCTGCAAGCTCTGAAGCGCTATGTTCGTGCTGAGAACAAGGACCGGCTGCACACCGTCCGCCACTACCAGCACGTCCTGGCAGTTGACCCAGAAAAGGCTGCACAGATGAAATCTCAGGTATAAGAGTGTTTCTATCAAGGGAGGCATTGTTAGCCAGGCCTGGCTGTCAGAGGATTTGGAAGCTGTGCGTTTGCTGGGTGCTATAGCAGCTTCTCATTCTTGTGCAGAGATCTCCTGTTCTTTGTGTCATCGTGTGCTGTCTGTACAAGTTTCCTCTGTGCTTAGTGCTCAAAATGGGAATTCTGGTATATACCGGAATTATTGTTGGTCACAAGGACAAGTCTGGGGTTTAGAACTAGTTCGGTATCGTTTTTATGTTTCCTTTTGTCAAACACCCATGAAATTATTTGCTGGGGACTTGGTCATCCTTAAACCTGCCTCACTTCTTCCAGTACCTCCTGTCTATGTATTACTTTCATCAGGCTGCTTCTTCACGTGCCTGTGGTTTGGGTTTGTGGGAATCTTTCATGCCTCTGCAGAGTTACTGCCTTGGTTCCGAAGCAGAATACATAACCCTTGCCAAGCACTTGATCGTCATTGTTAGCTATAATAGAAAGTCTATTTTTGATGAGTTTATTTTGTGCTGTTGCGATACATTTTACTCCTGAACAGCCAGGAAGTCATTTTCTTTGTGCTGGGTAGTGTCTGTGAATACGCTGCTTCAAGTGGATGTCAAACCTGGCCATCGGTCCTTGTAAGAGGAGCTGCAGATATTCCACAAGTCCCTTGAATTACATCCTGGCAGTTGTTTTTTACAACCCACCTTTAAAGAGGTGGAAGATGTACTGAAAGGCCTAAGAGTCAAAATAAGAACGTCCAGTTAACGTTAAACAGATGTGTTCATAAGGATATGTCCTTTCACAAGGTCAGATTGCAGCAGAGCGCTGACTGTCCAGCTGCAGCTTCAGGAATGTAACCTGTGTTCCACCAGTCCCAGTTAGGGGTGGGTTTGCTGCTTTTGACTTACCTTTGAATTCTGTAATGCATGAAAGATGTGCCAGAATGGAAAAGACTGGAGAGCTGCAACGGGACAAGGTGGTGGAGCTCATCCAAATGGAAAGAGAGAGGAAAAAAATACCTCATGACTTGGCTTTATAACCAGTGAATGGAAATATCATGGTTTAAGAGTAAGACAGGGACTGGAGCCTGTTCCTGTCACCTCTAGTGAGGTGTAGAGTCATGTTGCAGTGATTCTGTAGAAGCAAAGCTCACCCTTGGAGGTGTCCTGGGTGCTATCAGTGTACCCTCAGCCCTTGTCCCTCGGGTTATCTGCCACTGCTGCTCTGACTCTTGCCAAGCTGCTCACCCTGGTGGTATTTAGAAGCTGCTGTTTGCCTTGCGGTGCGGAATACGCCATAGCTGTTTTCAGAGGCAGCTTAGCATAGCAAACGCGGCCCACCCTGACCCTTTGTTCTGACGCTGCCAAAGCCCAAGAGAGCCCACGTGAACTGTATTCTTAAGCTAAAACCTAAACAGTCCTTAATTCATTCTGAAGGCTGCAGTGTCAACAGATCGACAGGGGAGGGATGTGGGTGGGACAGTTCAATTTCCATTCCCTTTGCTTTTCCGAGGCACTTTAAGCGCCTCGATCGATTCCCTTGATTGACAAGCTGCCACATGTAAAATTAAATTGCTTTCATCCTTGCTCTTAAAGGTCAGGCGCACATCAGACTGTAAACCAGGTCCTTTCAACTCCTTTATTTCAGCCTTAGGTTGTCCAGATACATGGTTTTCCTTGTCTACATGATCCCTGATTATGCAGCACCCTCTTCAGGTCAGGCTTGACTTCACCAGCGAATTAAATATGCTGGGGAAGAGCGATTTGAGGTTGCCTGGAGTTGGAATTAATTTCTCAAATGAAGGGAGAATGCTGTTGGCAGCGAGTGGGTGTAGTGGGTGTAAGACAAATGTAACACCACCGTTGTTCTGAAAGGCACCTTTGTTCTGCAACCCGAGTTGATAAATAATATTGTCTACTCCCTTTGTGTGTATCTCATCTAGTAGTCAGGAATGATAACCCATTTAATAAAGCACTTGCTTGTAGCTGCTGCAGGAAATGAATTATGACCATGTCTGGTGTATGGGAAATACCAGCTCCAGCATTTCCAGTGGAGAGCTGGTTACAGTGAGAGTCAGCCACATCCTCTCTGTCTGCTCCCAACCTTTCCCAGAATACCGAGAGGGCCATGCACAAATGACGAGTTCCAGCAGTGATGTGTTAGAGACTATCACCCATGGAATGGGACTAGACGCACCCATGTCCCGTTCTGTTGTCTGTGATGGCAGATCCATCACCAGTAGCAGATGTTTAATGAAGCAAGTGAAGGACTGGTACCAGTTGAGTGACTGACAGTCTTTGCCTCCTCCACCGCACTCTTGTACATCTGCAGGTGATGACACATCTTCATGTGATTGAGGAGCGGATGAATCAAAGCTTGTCTCTGCTCTACAAGGTGCCATATGTGGCTGAAGAAATCCAGGATGAGATTGGTGAGTGTCTCTGTGCCAGCTCAGCTCATCGCTGTGTGAGACAAGCTTTCATAGCAAGCTCCAAAAAGATGGCTAGCTCCTTAGAGGGGATGCCCTCAACAACAGGCTTAGGCTTAGGTACAACAGGGCAGATACTGTCAGGGTTTTAGAAACACAGAATCGCAGAACGGGTTTGGGCTGGAACAGACCTTAAAGCTCATCCAGCTCCAGTCCCTGCCACGGGCAGGGACACCTTCCACTAGAGCAGCTTGCTCCAAGCCCCTGTGTCCAACCTGGCCTTGAGCACTGCCAGGGATGGGGCAGCCACAGCTTCTCTTGGCACCCTGTGCCAGCGCCTCAGCACCCTCACAGGGAAGAACTTGTGCCTAAGAGCTCATCTCAGTCTCCCCTCTGGCAGTTAAAGCCATTCCCCTTGTCCTGTCCCTACAGGCCCTTGTCCAAAGCCCCTCTCCAGGTTTCCTGCAGCCCCTTTAGGCACTGGAGCTGCTCTAAGGTCTCCCTTTCAGGAGCCTTCTCTTCTCCAGGCTGCCCCAGCCCAGCTCTCTCAGCCTGGCTCCAGAGCAGAGCTGCTCCAGCCCTTGGAGCATCATCATGGTTCTCCTCTGGACTCACTTTAGCAGGTCCACAGCTGACTGGCAATGCTTTACAGCACATCCACAGTAGCTTGTACTTAAGAACTTCCACTGTTGGTATCAAAAAAAAAGCCAACAGCATTCCAAATAGCAAAGGGAGATGAAAAAGATCCATAGAAATAGGCAGATGCTTTACCGCTTTACAGTTTAATCCCATCTTGCCAAAACCTCTTGCCACATCAAACCCCTTGGCTCTCATTTGTGTGTATTTCTAGGCGATACCTTTACTTGAGAATTCCAGATGAGACTTGAGAGCATGCAAGATAAGATAACCTGGCAGCCCTCAGCAGCATTCCCTGCCGCCCTGCCTCAGCTCCGTTCAAGCCATCTGCCCCTTTCTGTGCCTGCCAGGCTTCATGCAGTGTGCGTAATATTTCCTCTTACTCCTTTCAGATGAGCTGCTTCAGGAGCAACGTGCAGACATGGATCAGTTCACATCCTCCATTTCGGAATCCCAGGTGGATGTCAGAGTGAGCTCTGAGGAGAGTGAAGAAATTCCCCTGGAGGGCAAACCTTTCCGTCCGTTCCAGGTGAAAACCTTCCCAGCCTTGCCTGAAAGCGAAGGTATGTGGAACTGGAAACTGGCTTTACACAACAGAGGTGCTTTTACCTTAGGCTCAGCTTGGTGGAACAGAAAGTTCCATCCCTTTGGGTGATCCAGGAGGAAAGCAGCTGCCCCAGCAGTGCCCCTGGAAAGAGGCAGTGCCACTTGTAATCTGCACTGAGCTTCTCTCTTGGTTTTCCCATTCTTCTCTTGGCAGAATTGGTTTCTCTCTTCCCATTTTGCAGGGGGTTTCACATTCTGACTGCGTGGCTTGACTCTGCAATGACTTTTCAGTCTTTAAGCAAATTGTTCTCATGTTATATTTAGTCTTTGTGCCCTATTGAAGGGCTGCAGGAGTCGTCTTGCTTTTAAAGCTGTATTTTGTCGTACTGTTGGGTGTTGACAGCTGGTGTGTGTGTGTTGACTTTATAAATGCTTGGACAGAGTCCTGAGCTGAAAGAAGGCTGAGCACTAAAAGCTTTTCCCAGGCTCTGAGTCAGAAATCATGCACAAGCCTTTTCCTTTCTCTCTTAATCTCCTTTCTCTGCTATTTTTGTTTTTGTTTTCCCTCCTGCTAGATCCTCAGACGGATTTGTACCACCCAATGAAAAAAGGTTGGTTCTAAGCTGCTCCCTCACAGTGCTTTCAATCACACTCCTACCTTCTCAGTGTGTCTGATAGCTTCATGTTAGTTCCATACTCACCTTGATCTTCATTTCCCTGCTCTCATTTAGATCAGTAACTTTCAGCTGTGCTTGTTTAGGCCTAGTGTTAAAGATACAAGCTAGTCTGAGCATCTCATTGAGTGCGTGTGTTCCTCCCTGCCAGGCTCACAAGGTGTCTTGGAGTAGCTTTTTGCCCTCGAGAAACCTAGCAGGCTGCCTGCAGCATCTCCAGTTGGGCACTTGGTCGCTGTGGTGGTGGAAAAGTCTGGAGGCTCTTGTCCCTGCTGTGGAATCCATCCTTGCTGACAGCACTGAACTAGGAATCAGCGCCACAGCAGACACGGGCTATGTTTCCTGGCTAAGTGTCCTCATAGGTACCATAGAGTGCAGCTAGTCTGGGACACGTGAATTAGGAGATTCCTTCTTTGTGGTCTCCTCAGCATCCCCTTTCCACTCGTAGCATCTCTCCATACTAGCAACGTCCTGTGTGATTATCCATTTCTCATTTAGCTCCTTATTAATTCCGCAGGAGCTCAGTGCCTGGCTATATGGGGCTGCCTGGGCTGGAAAAGCAGCATAGAAATACTGGCATTAAATTGCCTTCTTCATTAGTGGTACAGTCTCAGGTGAAGATGAGGCCTGGCTGATCTGCTACCACAGATCTCATTCCTGAAGTGGAAATTGCAGGTTAATTGCTAAGATGCTCTTGCAGAGCAGTGGTAGGTGTGCTGTGTGTGGGAAGCAAACCCAGCATTTTAATGGGCCTTTGGTTGCAAACACGTTGTGCAGAATCTCAAAGGGAGAGCAAAGGATTTTGCTAATAACACTGAAAATGAACGCAGATAGTTTTGTAACACGGGGAAGGGCACAAAGCTTGGAGCTATTCTCATTATCAGCCTTTTGCTACAGACGTAAGTCACCTTCATCCCTCGTGTGGAACAGCATACCGCTAATTCAGTGCACTGACTGCTCTGGAAGGAATTAGGACAGCCTTTAGTTTGATTATTTTCCTTTGGACAAGGGCTTTGTTGACTTCAAGGTGATCAACGTAGGCTGGTGCTCCCCATTGCATAGAATCATGGAATGGTTTGGGCTGGAAGGGACCTTAAAGCTCCTCCACTTCCAACCGCCTGCCACGAGCAGGGACACTTCCACTAGAGCAGGTTGCTCCAAGCCCCATAGGAGAGTTTGTGATGGCTTGGGGACAAATATATCTGCGCTTGCTCCTTATCTCTACATTGTATTTCAGGAGGGCTGCTAGGGAGTTTCATGGGGGATGCTGTGCATGTGTGTGGGTTTCTTCCCCCTGGGAAGTGTAGAGTCTAAACTGTGCCTTTGAGCTACATAGAACTGGGTCTGTTATTTGGTACAGCACACTGTGACAAATAGCAGAGCTCAGAACTGCCAGCCCTGGAGACTTTGCTGCGTTGGCTCCTGAGGATTGAAGAAAGCAGCCATAGGCCAAAAGCTGACACAGTAGTTCTCTAAAAGTTGTTTGTGGCTGGTCTCTCCAGAAAATCCCCATCATTGCCTTTCACAATAACGTGACCTGCTGGGGCAGCTGTGAGAAGGCAGACCGGCAGCCTTGGCCGTGTTTGGAATCTGATTACTGTCTCCGAAGAGCTGGATAGGGAAAGGGGATGCACAAAACCCCCGAGATGCTTCTTTTGGGAGGAGCTGGAATGAAACGTTAGTTTCCCTGGCGTTTTCAGGCAGTAAAAACTTGCCTTGGAGCCAAGCAGCCTCTCCTTACATCTCATCAAAGAACATGCTGCCAATTTCAGCAGCAGCTGACATAATGTCTTAGGCAACCTGCAAGCTCAGCAGCTTGTGGAGAGGTGTATGCAGTCACTGGCAAAGTGTTAAGTGCTGTAGCAGTATTGCCCCCACCTCATGCTGTGCATTGGAGAGACCCCGCTGTAGGTTTGAGGCTTTGCTGTCCCTCCTGCTTTTGCATTAGGGAGGTTTAGGTGTTGTGAAGGGCGTGGAGTTGTCCCTGCAGTTAGTGGAAACCGGGCTTTCTCTGATGTGCTGTGTTATGTTAGGTCTTTGTATCTTGCATCAGACTCTCCTCTTATTGATCCAGTCTATTTATAAATGCTTCAGATCCAAACAGTTTATGCAGAGCAGCCGCCTCCTGTTAATTGGTATTCCTCTCTTGATCCTATGCTAGTTTCAGCCTAGAAATGGGTGAGTGATGTTCTGGTACAAAGGCTGGCATGGCTCTTTGCTCCTCCCTTGCCCTGGGATTTATTGTTTCTGGGCTTGTGCCAGGTAAGGGACAGCAGCTCATTATGGAGCTGGGTGACCTTGAAATTCTCATTCCCCAGGCGCTTGCTGATGCGCTTGGTTGCAAAAGAATGGGTGCCAGCATTCCCTATGTGCTGGCTCCCAGCTCGGAGGAGATGTGTGCCTCCTGCACGGGGTCACGGTGAGGTGGTGCTGACCCCAAGTGACATCTGCAGAAAGGAACTGCTCGCTCCCACTTTGTGTTAACACCATTGCCTTGAACCTTCTAACAGCAGCACTTAGCGGTTAGATGGTATTTGTGGATTGACACCTCAGCCTGGTTTTGGTGAGTCTTGTCTGCTCCTCTCATTGCCACCTCATTCCCCCTCATTAACAGAACCCCCCCCAGTCACTTGTCACTGTAGCGTAGCTTCCGAGCTCCCCTTCTGACACAACAGCATGAAGACAGGTTAATAATCAGCGGTCCATGTGGTTAAATGCATTAGCCATGGCAGCTCTGCAAAGAGTAGGTAACCCTTCCCAAAGTCACTGAGTAATGGTCCGTGCCTTGCTCTTCTGGTGCAGGTTCTGGCATGACTGAGCTGGATGGGCTGATCGGCGCTGAAGAAAAGGTGATTAACAGCAAGAAGAAAGTGGATGAAAATGTGGTGAGCCCTCCACCTGTATTTTGTAAAGCTGAGATTGCTGGGGACACTAATTAATAGCAGTGGCTTATTTCCATGCTTGCAGAATGTCACTGCATTTGTTATCCATATGGTGTGGGGGAGTAAGTTTTCTGACTATTGTAGGCTCTTAATACTGCTTAGCATCAGAAGGGTGGGAGGGTGAGAGAAGGAAAGAGATCTAGATCTCTGGCAGTCTGAGCTGGAGATCGATCTGATTTAGTAACTGCTTTCCCAAGCACAGACCCTCTGGTATGGCTTGATTGGAGCTAGGTCTGAACACCCTGTGTGATCCATCTGTCTTCCCACCTATTTTTCATGACGACAAAGGCCCTGCTGCCTTCCGAAGGGGTGCAAGCCGGTTGGTATTAGCTCCATCTACAGTGTACAGAATTCATGAGGTTCTGGTGGCAGCCTTGCCTCAGTTCCCCAGGTTAAAAACCCAACACAGTTGACTTTTGAGAGGTTTCCTTTCAAGATTTATGGAATCATAGAATGGTTTGGGTTGGGAAGGACCTTAAGATCATGTAGTTCTAACCCCCCAGAAAGGAGGTGTTTAAAGCCACAGGTTAGATCTTCCACACCAGAAGTGCTCTGTCCAAAGCTGGGGTTTCATTTGGGCCTTTAGTTTGAGGTAGTCTGGATGTCCAGATGGCTGCAGTACTAACTTTAAACGTCAGAGAACAGTTGAGAGCAGGGAAAGGACGGTTCTGAGTCTTTGCTAGTCTTCATTAAAGGTCTCTTGCGTGCCTCCACATCCCTTCTGTCTTGTATGGCTCCCTTCATAAAGCACTTTTGTGGCCCTTCTCAGGTCATCGATGAAACCCTGGATGTGAAGGAGATGATTTTCAATGCAGAGCGTGTCGGTGGGCTGGTGGATGAGCCGGTACGTACGTGGCTACCGAGTCCAGCCATGGGCAGGCTCCTAAAGCTCGGGTTTGGTTCCTCTGTGGTGCTGAATTTGGGGTTTGGTGCCTTGACACTGCTCTTGGGAGCTCACACAGCACCCGCTTTGCTGTGTAGTGGTGTGAGCAGTAAATACACATTAGAACCTGACCTGGCTCTTGTGGAAGTGTTTTGTGAGATGGGGAGGCAGTGTGGGTCACTGCCTGAGCAGAGGGACAGGTTTGTGTTGGTTATCCTTTTGGTGAAGTACATACCCTGTCCAGTGTAATCAGTCATGTCTTGATACCATCGATGATTAAAGAGCTTTTAGGTCTTTATGCCACCTTTTTGGTTTGGCAGCGCATCTTCCTCACCGCTCTTCCTCCACTTTCTCCATTGTTCTCTTCCCTCCAGGATAATGACAACTCCCTCCGTGATGACTTCAGTTTCAGCAGCAGTGCCCTCATTGGCCTTTTGGTGATTGCTGTTGCCATAGCTACTGTAATAGTCATCAGCTTGGTGATGCTGAGGAAGAGGCAGTATGGGACCATCAGCCATGGGATTGTGGAGGTGAGAAATGAGTCCTGCTCCATAACTGAGGAAGAAAATAGTCAGCATGGAATCACATGTTGTGTGTAGGGGGTGAAGATGGCAGGAGCTGCCAAGCCATCAGCAGCTCCACTCCTAGCTAGATGTGCCTTAACCCTGTAGATGCTGACACGTTCATCACTTACGTATTAGTGTGCAGGTGTCGGTCATCGACGTGCCATGGTGGGATCTGTCACTTCAGAGCTGTATTCCTGGATCACAAGGAATTCAATTAGGTTTCGCTGCCTGGCTCAGGGTAGGATTTAGCAGTAAATAGGCTTTTCAGACGGTATCTTTAGCAGGGGAGTAAGTCAGTCAATCTGTAGCAATTTGTCCTCCTGACTAATGTAACAGCTATTAAGACGGAGCGAGGTTCCTCCTCCTTCCTTCTGCTCCCAACATGCACATTTCTAATGATGACTTAATGGAGTCTGGAGAAAGCTGCTTTTCCCCTTTGCCCAAGTGATGCAGGAAATCATAATGACCTCTCTAATGAGAGAAGCAGGTCCCACACTTGTAACATTGGCTCGCTTAGGAAGAGATTTGTGCAGAACATCTCCAGATAGACAAGAGCAGGCAGGAGGCATTAGTGCCCAAACAGGGAGCTCTGTTAAGCTGATTAGTTTTTGTGGCTTAACCTTTTTCTTCTGTTTGCTGCCTGCTGTGGTATTTATTCAGTGTGTGCCCATCAGCTCTTGGTACTGTGAAATAAGGCCTTCAAGGTCCTTCTTTGAGCACTAACGCTCTGTTCTTCCCAAAGGTTGACCCGATGCTTACCCCAGAAGAGCGGCATCTGAGCAAGATGCAAAACCACGGCTACGAGAACCCCACTTACAAATACCTGGAGCAGATGCAGATATAAAAGAGATGAAGATACAGCAGCCCTGGCTGGGAAAGGCTCAGGGCAGCGGGCCAAAGTGGTCCAGCGTTTTGGATCAACTACTGACCAACAGTTGCTTCGAGAGGACTTCATCTTACATTCAGAACTCCTGGATCATTAAGACTATAATTACTACTGTAGAGTTGCAATTTCCATTCTTTTAAATGGGTGAAGAAATGATAATATAACAATATGATATATAAATCTCCTTAAATGGGAAAAAATGGATCTATTGCAGATATTTGACTGAGATGTAGTTTTCTTTTTTGGTTTTTTTTGGGGTTTTTTTTTTAAATCCTCTGGGAGATACCAGTTCCGTTGTTCTGATGTCTGATACAAGCTCTATATATAGAAAATGGGAAATGTGGATTTTTATTTCAGATAGACCACCTATATATTGAGGGTGCTTTGTCCCAGCCCCCCTGGTAAAAAGGAGACAGTTGTGGCTCTTGAGTCGTTTTGGCTTTTATATATGAAGCAGTATTTGGGTTTTCCTTTGGATTTTGATTCGCACGTTAATTTCACTGGGAGTTGCAAAGAGATTAATTTAGGGATAGGAACTGTGACACAGACGGAAGCAATTGGGCATGGAAACTAACAAAAAAACCCCTGATAACAAGGAAAAAAAGAGAAAAAGAGAAAAAAAGAGTAAAAAAAGAAATAAAGGAGACACCCCCCCCCCCCCATCCTCACATGCCAGTGGTGCGCACCCTGCTGCTTAGCAGCCTGGGCTCTAGGAATCAAAGACTCCCTGGAGGCAAGGAGTTAAAAGGCTTCTAGCATCCCTGTTTATAGTTCTCCTAGTGGAATGTTAGAACGTGGTTTGTGCATCCTGGGGTCTGCACATTCCCCCCTGCCAGAGTCAGTTCTGCTCTAGAGTTGGAAGTTCCTGGGTGTTGAATTGAAATCCTCCGTTCAGAACCAGTTTCCTTCAGTCCTCACCTGGCATTAACAGCCCCCTCTCGCTACTACTTTCTAATTCCCCCCAGCTCTCCTGCCTCACCAACGTGGTAAGTAGCTGAGAGGCTGAGATTGTGGAGCCTTTGCATCTCTCTGAGTGACGCCGGGCCACAGGCAGGGGTCTGGGTGGCTTTGCCACCAGATGACAAATCACTGCAAGATCCAGCCCCTCTGGGAGCTGATGAACGTGGAATTCACCGGAGCTGGGGAGGGAAGAGGGACAAGGTGCCTGTTTGAAGGGCAATGAGATGCGTAGGCTCCGAGAAGAGCAAAAAGGGTGTCGTTCCACTCGCCATCATGTCTTTGTAATGCTTGTATAGTTGGTGTTAATGCTCACGGCTTTTTTAAATCTGGAGGTTCTGGTAACCTGTGGTGTATTTTTTCTATTTTTCCTGTGATTTTCTTTTTTCCCCTCCCCTCCCCCCCCCCCCGTGTCTCTTCCCACTATGCACAGATTTACCTGCAAACTCCTTCGTGTGGTCTGTGGGGAATGTACAAAGTTTAAACACATCAATAAACACTTTAACTTCCAGAGCATTTCTTCTCTTTCTTCACGGGCGCGCTGCGTTTCTCTCTCATCCCTTGCCGAACCTGGGCAGCTCTTACCCCACCTCTTCTGTCCACGTCGCTGCAGTGAGAAGGAACATGATGGCATTAAGAGCATTGAGCTGTGCCCAGAGGCGTTTGCGGCGGTCTCGAATGCTGCTGACCTTCACGGGGAGAAGGAGGCGCGACTGAAGCAGCACCTGGGACTCCTGATGGGCGCCGCGGCCTTGCTCTGCAGGTCAGTGCGAGCTGATGGTTGTCCTCTGCCTGTTGGTTCAGGATACTCCGAGTGGTTCCGGGGGGGAACAGCTCCCTTGGGTGAAGGGAGCCACTGGCAAGGCCTTGGGCCAAGTGGAGCCAAAGCACTCTGCAGTACCAAGCTGTTCCTGCTGTGCTTCCCAGTGAGGTGTAGGAGCGGATCCAAGTTGACTTTCTCTTCCAGGACACCCAAAGCTCACAGCCTGTGAAGCTGTCAGTGCTCCCATGTGCCATTCCTCTTCTGGTTTCTTCCTTCGAGTGCAAATTCCTCCTCTCTGGTGTCCATGGAATGACCAAAGAGTCATTGCCATTGAATTGGTGTTGTCGGAAGCCAAGAGACACAATAAATCTTCCTCCCCGTTGATCTGAGCAGTTTCCCAATAGCTCTGAATGAAGAGGGGGAGAGGAGGTAGGAGGGAACGTGAAGGTTTAGCCATTTGGAATAGGAAACAGTTGCATGTCCTGTGTCTCCTTAAATGTGGGCTCCTTGGTGCCCCTGGAACTTCCACGTTCTGGTTCAGTTATGCAGACGGCCCAGGAAGGAGCAGATGCTGTCCTAGAAACTGCCGTCTGTTGCCTTGTCACAGCTACTTGGGAAAGAGCTCTGATTCTAAACAGGAAATTGAAAGTAACGGATGCCAGAGTGTATCTCCCATCCAAAGCTGCTGCTTGGACTTGCACCCGCAGGTAGGACAACCTGGAAGAGACACACAAAGGACAGAGGCTGGGGCTTGAATTCCAGAGCTGAATTTGGGTATTAGATTTTTCCTCCACTAAATCCTATTTGTCCTATGGAATAAATACATCAGGCTGGAATCAGAGTCTGTGAGTTCCGTGCTTTGGTGCAGGTTGCCAAGCGCTCAGGATGGATTCTTTATGATGCATTTTGACTGCAGCTTTGGAAAAGGGATGTTTAAAAGCAGTCACTTGGAAGATGGTGCCAGATGTTACTGGGATCTGCTGTGCAAATGAAGGGCACATATAGAATCAAGGCCAGGTTGGACAGGGCTTGGAGCAACCCGGTCTAGTGGAAGGTGTCCCTGCCCGTGAACAGGATGAGCTTTAAGGTCCCTTCTAACCCAAACCAGGCCAGCCAGCACCCACCAGCAACCCAGGGGCAGGGCTTGGTGCCCCCAGGACATGCCTTTGAACATAGAGCAAAGAGAGGCAGTCTTCAAAGCAATGTAGCTGAGCAGAGGTGTTCCATGGTGGGGTTTTTATGCTGGGAAGAGGGAGTTGTTTCCCATGTTTGCCAGGGCTGCGGCAGCAGTGACTGGCACAAGAACAGAGCAGAGCGGATGCTCTGGGGGCTGGCACTGTGTCATCAAACACAAGGTGAGTTATAATCCTTGCCTCCAGCCTGGTGGTTTGGCTTCGGAGGGGATAATCCTGCCGCTGGGGCAGGCTCATGGAGAAATGCAGGGTGGGAGGGACTCCTGGCGGGGGCATCTCGCCTCCCAAGTCACAGCAGGTCGCTGTGTGGTTGGAGATAACATTGCCTTTTCCTGCAATGAGTCCTCTTCCCAATCCGTGGGGTTTGGAGCGTGAAAAGCTATGTAAGTTTTGTTATATGAGGTCAGAAAAGTCTAAAGGTGAATTCCCACTTTATCCTAACAGGAAAACTGTGCCTTTTTTAACTTCACTGGGCAAATGGGTGAATTTGTGATGTGCAGCTTTTACTTGGGATGCAGAACTTACGCTGCTGAACTGTGCTCTGGGTGGAGGGAAGGGTCCTGGTGTCACCTTTTTGCTCTTTAGAAGAGAAGCATCTCTTCTTTTGTGCTATCCTGGGATGTGAGTGTTCAGCAGGCCCAAAGGCAGGGAGCGTTCTTCCTTCCTGCAACACTTGGAGTTGTCCACGTTGATGATGAACTTCCAGCTCTTCCACTAATCCTGCTTAATGAAGTCTTTTAAAGGCGGTTTTGACCTCAGTGGCAGGAAGCATCTCCCCACGCTCTTCTGCTGCCAACCAAATAGGGACCTAAGGGGAACACACCCCATGTACCCCCAGACACCAAGTGCAAGGCACAGACCCAGAACTGAAAGGTTTTGCTTGGAAGTGACTGAAGAGGTTGCTGCACAGCCCAGCTCTCAGACACTTACCATTAAGGTTCTTTCTAACCCAAACCATTCCATGAGAGGCTCCATGGCAGTGCCAACAGCAGCCTCCATCCTTTCCATCCCCCGGCCACCCACCCCTTTCTCCAAGCAGATTTGGCCACAGTAAATCCCATCCCTCCGATATGTCATCCACCTCCCAAATCACTGCAAAGCCAAACCTCACCTTAACCGTGCCCTTCAATCTCAAGGCATCGTATTCAAGAGATTCATTGAGGTGGTTCTTTGAAGTGCTTTATTGGCAACCGCGTGTACCCTGTGCACGTTAACCTTTGTACAAAACCCCTTCCATTAACACCAGAGCGAGCAACAGCCACCAGGAGCCTTGGACACTGGTTTGGCTGGAAGAAGCAAGGATCATGTTAAAACAAACCAGCCGAATTGGCCGCACTGCTTGGACTCCAGCAGCAAAGCAGCCCTGCAGCTCACAACACGCAACATGAAGTGCTCCCTCCTGGATGAGCCTGGTTTGCCCTTGCAGCCGCCAAAGGGATGCGCGGGAAAGGGATGCGCAAGGAAAGGCTTCCCATCTCCTACCACACTCCGCCTTTGGGGTCCTGCCTCCCACTTCTGATGCTCTGCCATCGAGTGCCGCTGGAGTTGATCAGGACCAATTCAAAACCTCATCTGGGAGCTCTATACCAATGGGAAGAAGGTTCCATGCCCAACACAGCCTCATTTGTCATCCGAGGGGCTCTCGGGCAGCAGGGCACCGCCGGAGCTCTTTTTGCCTTTGCGGATGCACATGCCACAGTCCAGCTCCACGTCAATGTCCCCAAATCTCAGCTGGCAGGACTCATTACAGCTGCAGGGGAGACAGAGACCCTGGTCAGGTATTTGCAGGCAGAGAGCCCATCCTTTCCATGGACCCCCACTTGTCTTATCCCATGGCGCACTGGATTTCCAGAGTACCAAGGGGTCCCGGTGATGCTCTTGGCCATCCCAGTCCATGCATAGCACCGGGACCCCCCAGCACTCCCCTTTTCCCCCACATACCAGCGGGTTGCAGCAGCGTTTGCTGCCAAGACAGCGAGAGCCCCCGCGTAGTGCCAGCAGAAGCACATGGTGAGGAACTTGAAGTTGCTGCTGTCGGTCTGATCCCAGCCTGGTCCTCCCCATGGAGGGGACAGCACAAACCCAATCTGGTCACAGACAGGAGAGGTGTTGAGCATCAGCACGCATCAGGCTGTTAAGTGCATCCCTCATCTCTTTCCCCCTCTGTTTTATCCAAGTGGCTGACTATGGGCTAGATGCACAATAAACCCAAGGGACGTCTGGGCCACCGTCCTCAGCATCCCCCAAGCATCCTTGTCACCCCAGACTGGACCAGGGGTGCATTTCAGGGGGACAGGAACGCTCTGCAGGTGACTCTTAGGACCCACACTGCAGCCCCGGGGAAGGATGTCAACCCAAAGGCTACACTGCCAGGCTGCTCATTCCTGCCTAGACCCAGAGCCGGGGGGTTATGTGCGAGATCCCCAGTTGTTTCCAGTCACTTGGAGCAAAGAGAGGAATAAATCAGACATAATAACAGGAACAAAAGCTCATGATTGAGGTTTCCCACCCTTGTGGGGTCTAATTTCCATTCAGCATGCAGGTTTGTCCATAGAATCCCAGACTGATTTGGGTTGGAAGGGACCATCCAGTCCCAACCCCTGCCATGGGCAGGGACACCTTCCACTGGAGCAGCTTGCTCCAAGACCCTGTGTCCAACCTGGCCTTGAACACTGCCAGGGATGGGGCAGCCACAGCTTCTCTGGGCACCCTGTGCCAGCGCCTCAGCACCCTCATAGGGAAGAGTTTCTTCCTTCTATCCAACATGGACTTCCCCTGTTCCAGTTTAAACCCATCACCCCTTGTCCTGTCACTACGTGCATTCCATGGGCATGTCTCCATGATGACAGCTTTGGTGCTAAACCTCATTTCATCCCCTTATTTACTAAGATATTCCAACCAGCCTTCAGTTCAACCCCAACAGGTAATGAACAGGTATGAAGCTCAGCGGACAGCACTGGATACGCACTGACCTGCCAAAGCCAAGAGCCTTGGAGAAGGAAGGAGCTGGTCCTGAAGGTCTCCAGGATGATGTGGTCTCGGATGAACACCTCTAGGAGGGCACAGAGGGCTCCAGCAAAGATAGCCATGGCCAGCAGGGAATAGAGGTGGTGGTCCAGCGCTGCATTGCTGTAGTCACAGAAGCAGAAGAGCAAACCTGCCAAGGGAAGAAACCTGCCTGAGAAACGGATGCTCTGGGCTTTGGTTTTACACTGAACCCTGGAAACGGAGACTATGCTCCAGGGCTTGCTATGACCTGCCTGGGGGGAAGAGCGCAACACGGGCATGGCAGCACGATGCCAGCCAACATCCTGCGCTCTGCAAGGCCCTTAGCACGGGGTCTGCTCTGCTCTCGGAGCACCCTGGGGTGCTCCCCATGCCATCAGGAGGAGCACAGCGATGGGGACCTTTGTATCAGGCTCTGTTCCCTCTGTGAATCCAACCGAGGTGGGAGGACAACCCCTATTTGCAACTCCAAAGGGAGCCTCGCCAAGAGCTTGTCAGGAGATGCCCGCATCTATAGGTCCTTGTGCATCCCCTGTGCATGGGGGGCACCCTCAACTATGAATCCAGCCCTAGAGGGATCCATACTTGGAGAGGAACACGGAGGGGGACGCTGGGACGTGCAACCAGTGCTTTTTTGCCCTCAAAACAGGGCTTGGGAGCTGTTGGCACTCAGAGCCCTTCTCCTACCCCATCCTGCCCTCCTCTCCCATGCACCACGCTCCCACCTTCAATGAGCAGAGCCACGGAGAGCGAGAGCCGGTCCAAGCCGAGCGGCAGCTTGAGCCGGGAGTGCGAGACGACGTCCACGATGCCGGAGAGGAGGAAGAAGAGGTAGATGGTGGTGTAGTGCCAGCGCGTGAGGTCGGTCCAGCCGCGCGTCTCGGGGCTGTGCAGCTGCAGATGGGGCCCAGCGGGAGTAAACTGCTCCAGCAGGATCCCTGCGCAGAGAGCGGAGGAAGGGACAATCCTGCAGGAAACCTTCCTTTGGGATGGCTTTACTCACCCATAGAAGCCGCCACAAACCCTCCTATGCCAACTGCAGCCGTTTCCCACCCCAAACAACCCCAGGCTCATGGGATGCAGCGTCAGGAGACATTGGGGGGCATCATCACATCTTACCTGCTAGAGCAAAGAGAGCTTTGACCGCCCCTTCGAAGGCTTCCACGCGCTGGGTCCCGTGGCCCGGCTGGCTCTCGGCATTGCCTTTCCTCCTGAGGTACCTCAGTGGGTATCGCACTGACCACCAGAGACCAAAAAGGATGAAGAAGGTGCCCCGCAGGGCACTGCCGAGGAAACTCGTTGGCATTGGGCTCGCTTGCAGGACCTGCAGGGACAGACAGTGCCTGTGGCTGAGCCAAAGCATCCCCACAGAGCCGCATCCTGAGGGAGAAGGGGCGCATGGCTCTGCAAATGGGGAATACCAGAGGTGCAACCCCTGTGTTTGGCATCACTCTTTCCCTCCGCAAGGCTTCCTGGTCCTTTCCAGCAGCTCAGATGTGCATGGGAGGAGGCATTACTCACCCTGAAGCTGTCGCACCTCCTTGCCCTTGCATCACCGGGCACATCCGCACCGTGTTTATAAATACCAAAGGGAATTGCTGGGGCCGGATGAACAACTCCAGCACGTTCTCCGAGTCCTCCCACACTAGAAAGTAATTAGGCACTGCGAAACGAGGGTAGGATGCGGTGTGGCAACGCTGCTGGGGAGGGAGGGCTCTGCAAAGCTGCCCCACGTCAGGTTGGAGCGCACGGGCAAAGCACGGTGCTCGGATGCAGAGGTGAGCATCACCCATTCCATCCCCACAGGGAACCTCGGGAAGGCCCAAACCTGTTTACACCACATCAAGGTTTCTCTTCAGGAGGGAAGTTACTGAAGAGCCTTTCAGGGAGGTGAGAAACGTCCCATCCCAGGAGCTCGTTCAGGCGCTGGGGATGGTTCCTGCTCTATTTTGGATGCCTGCACTAGGATTAGCTCCTACTCCAGTCTGATTATAGCCCAGATTCTGAGTTCAGGGCACAGACACCTACATGCTGAAGCGACTGAGGACAAACGTTATTACAGCCCATTTAAGCAGCACGCAGTTGTACCTTCCGTATCCCAATTTTACCACTGTCCTCCAGGGACTGAGGACAATGAAGCTGGAGTCGGGAGCACACCTTGACCGAGATATACATCAGGAACTGTCATTTGACATGCTTAGCTGGAGGAGAGGAGGAGGACAGAGACATCCCAGCAATGACACCCAACCAAGCTCCAGAAGATGCTCCCATCTTGCACGGGATCTATCACCCCGCTTCTGCTTCAGTTTCCAGCAGACCCAAACCACTCTGTTCCAGAGCTCTCCTTGCGGTCTCCAACCCCAGCATCCCTCTCCCTTCCCCAGTAACCTCACTTCACAGTGCTGAGGACCCTTTTACTTTGCAACCTCTCAGCAACGCTTTTGGTCGCTGTCAGGAGCCCCCTTTGCTTCCCACCACCCAGACCCAGCGCTTGAGCAGCCACTGCACACCCTGGGGCATCTCTCGCTTGGCAGAGCTGTCCCAAACCATGCAGAAACCCCCTCAAAAGAGCCTGAAGAGCCCTTTCTTAACCACCACTGCTCTGCAGGTGAACCAGATTCGTTTCCAAGCAGCAGTGCCCTCACTCAGCGCACATATTGGAGGGGCAGAACAGCACCCCCAGACACCCAAACAGCCCAAACCTGGTACCCCTTCACCCGCCGACTTCTCCATCCCCTGCCTTGGAGTCCGTGCTCGCACGGAAGCTGATTGAAGCTCCAAGAGAGCTCCTGGGTGTTTGTGTTTGCTGGGCGCTGCTTTGTCTGTCACAGGACCTGAAATACGGCTGCAGTCACAAGCTATGACCTGAGCTCCCAGGCTGCGATGCTTTTGCTTAATAGCCAAACTGGAGCTGCCCGCTCCTTACTGTGCCTCATGCTGAGCGCTTACAGCATTCCCAGGCTTGGGAACAACAGCATTCCTGCCCAAATTCCAGGCTTTTGTTGTCCATTACCATCTATGGCCTCCTATGGGGCCTTGCTCCAGGGGGATCAATGCTCCTGGGGTGATGCCTTCCCATGCGGATGTATGAGTATCCCCATGGGTGCAAACATAGGACAGCCAGCCTATAAGCAGAGGGCAAGCTCATTGCCTGGCCATAGATGCCTGGAGGGGCTTCTCTTTGTGCATCCTCCTCCACCTCGCTACCGAGGCACATCTCCCTTATGCCAACAGCACTCACCCAAGAGGCACAAGCTTCCTCTCCTGCCAATCCTCTGCTCCAAAACATGACAATCCCCCCAGAATAGGGCTAAGGAGCACCTCCACCAGCACTAAACCTTTGCCATGCAGAGATGGGCTCTCCCGCATCCCTTCTTCCCAAGCTCAAGCAGCTGCATCCATCCCATAGCACAGCCTTTCACCACCGCTATTCCTCTCTGTGTGTAGGAGACTTTACCTGCGGCTCCTGCCCGTCCTCCTCCCGCTCCAGATGTGCCACTGAGGAGCTGCTATTACTCACAGGAGGCAGATAAAGGAGAAGCCACCCAGAGGAGGTGGCCCTCACACAGGATGTTTGGAGCTGAGCATCCTGCAGGGCAGTTCAAAGCACGCTGAGTCAACCCAGCTTTCTCAACCGGGGACACCTCATGTCTGCTATTAACAACCAAATTCCAGCCTCCTGGAATCTGCCGCAAGAATCAGGACGAGCGGCCAATTCCCAGCCCCATGGCGACAGTGTTCAATTCTGATGTTGAGCGGTTTCAGGGGGGCCAGGCTGTGCTGGAAGGGCTCTGACCTGGGATTCCAAGGACACAATAACCCTGGCGGGGCCCTCGGGGGCTATAATAAGTGCCTGAAAGCAGGAGATTTGGGGCCAGGAGCTTGCAAATCAAAGCGGAGCCCTTGTGAGCTCCATCTCCCAGCCCACAGCAGCCAAGGGGAGGGGGGCAGTGGCTTTTCCCCCCCAAAAGATGGGTCAAGCAGGACACAGCAGCCTGGTTCCACTCCCTTTCACCTACCCAATAATACACCCAGCACCCACAGGCACAAGCCACGGCCGCTTATCACGCTGCTAGTGGCTGCAGGCCCAGCCTTAGCACCTCGATGAGCAGCACAAGGGCCTCAAGGGAAGTAAACACCACAGATCCCTCCAGCATCCCCATTTCCCTCTGAAATACCGTGTGGATGGAGCAGAAGCAGTCAGCACTGCCCAAATCTCCAGCTACAGAATGGTTTGTGTTGGAAGGGACTCTAAAGCTCATTAGCTCCATGGGAAGTACCGCTTCCACTAGACCCGGATGCTCCAAGCCCCATCCAACCTGGCCTTGGCTACTGTAAAGACAGGCACTAAGCATCACGCAGAGCATCCCCAGCACAGTGTTTCTATGGGTTGCAGCCACACGTGCACAACTCCTCGTGCAGCCCACAGTAACCCCAAGGAAGTGTGCAGGATCAGCCAAGAGCCCCACACGTGAGGCAGGAAAGCCCCAAGGTTGGAACAGCACAGGAGCAATGATGGGCTGCTCTCCAGCACGGCCATAAAAGCCACCAGGCTGTAGCCAGGAGCTGCTTTATGCCCTTTATCTCCATATCAGCAGGAGGAGGAAGGAAGGAAAACAAGGAGCTGGCACGCAGCACACATCACTGCTCACCTCCAACCCTGCTCAGGGAGCAGGGCACGTTGCAGAGGGCTGAGCACACGCACGAAAGGTTCCTGTACCAAGGGGGGGAAGCCCAGAGCAGCAAAGGGGCTTCACTGGGTTCAGTTCATGAGCTTGCTACCACATTAAACCCAAGTACAGAGAGAAATTCACCCCTCAAAGGAGCAATTCCTTCCAGACCTCCCCCTAAAACCGACACACAACAGAAACGTACCTTCCTCGATGGCAAAAGAGCAGCATCAAGGAGCTCTTTGCAGCTCAGTTTTCCCTTCTCCAAGCACCCAGCTCAACAAAGCATCAGCACAAAGGCATTTCCCAAGCAGGATGAGTGAGGTCCTTGCAGGAAGTGGGACAATGGAAGGTGGGACAATGGGCAGCAGGTGCAGGGAGAGGGGAGGAAAAGATGCTCAGCTGAAAGGGATCTGCTCAGAGGCTGAAGGTGCCATTTCCCATTCAGTTTAAAGGGCCAGCAAAGAGTAAAGCATATAAAGGAAGGTGTCTATGGAAAAGGCAACTTATCTTAAAGTACCTTCATTCAGACAGGGAAAGAAGTTATAGCTGGATGAAGTGGTTGGAGGAAAAGGGGTTTCTAGCCTGTTAAACCGTCCGCATGATGGAAACAAGCATAGAACTCTGAGAACTGGATGGGAGCACCATGGGGTACCCAGAGAAAGGATGGCAATGTGCCCTCCAAATCACAGAGCAGGTCACTTGCACACCGCGTGGGCTAAAAACCACTGTGGGCACCAATGGATGCAACTGTACCACAGTTCCTTAGCGATGTCCCTAAGGATATGAGAGGTATCCATGGCAGGGGGTTGGAACTGGATGATCTTTAGGTCCTTTCCAACCCAAACCATTCTATGATTCTATGTATGAGCCTGATCTCCTCTTTCTCCCAGGGAGAAAAGGCGGATGCAGATCTGCATCTGACCTGCTCCTACCCCTCTAATGGTCTCATTCCTGCCCCTCTAATGATCTCAAGCTAAACCCCCAAGCGCATTTCATTACTGTCTTCCTCTTCTCCCTTCTCCTCAGCTGGGAGTGCAGCATCCTCTCCCTGCAGGTTCCTAATGGGAAGATGCGATAATGTTTGCCTGCTTCCCGGGGGTGGTGGGAGGCACAATCTAATTACAGGCTCGCCAGCAGCCCGGGCGCTGCAGATGGATGGGTGTTTGGGAAGTGCAGAGTATGATTATTGTTATGACGAATGCGAGCGCTGCCTTTCATAAACAGGCGACCGAGGAGGTGAAGCAGGTGGTAACAGCACAGGCAGGGCTTGTTCTGCTGCCTACACCATCGTTTCTGCCTTACATAAATGTGGCCAGGAAGGGTGGCAGCAGCAGATCCTATCTCTGCCAGGGAAATGAGGCCTTCTAAAACCAGCTTTGGATCTGGCTATGAATATCCCCCCTACTCAACCCAGTACAAAGGCGCTAACTGGTAACCCAGTTGATACGGTGAAACACATGGTCCAGGACAACTGGGTGATGCTGTGGTTGTGCTAAAAGCAATACTGTCTTTAGTACTGTCCTGGTTCAAAGCAATGCTCCGTTTGGCATATATACCGTGACATGGAAGAAATCAGTGCGACAGCGGCTTGTGGGGGCACCTCGCTGTATCATAAAGCATCTTTGGACCACTCACCATGTTATAAGTCCTCTTAAAGCCAGCGCTGCATTTGACTACAAATATACCCCATGCCCCTCCAGCTGCGTGGCCAGGGGGTTCAGTACAAAGACGCTAGGCAATAACTCGGTTTATACAGTGAAAATCAGGATCCAGGACAACTGGCCCCAAAACCTGAGCTATTTACAAACATGGTTTTCTTTTAGCTAAACGGGAAATGCTTATTCCTGCTCCAGAAGTGATCGTCACCTGTATTCTCCCACTTAACCATAGGCTGCACCTCTCCTCCTTGGCTGACCTTCATACCTTGGGAAAGAATGTGCTCCAGAGCTGGAAAACAAATGAGGAAGCGCTATCCTGACAGTGCTGGGGTGTTAGGAGCAGGGATTAATGAGGCAGGCAGAAACTACTCCAGACAGAGGGAAAAAGCTTCTTGCGGCCACGCAGCGACAAGAGACAAAGAAAACCTCGGGGTGAAAGGAGGCAGCAACTCCATTATGAGCAGCCCAAAGAGCAGGGAATAAACCTTCTGCCACCTTCACAAGCAGGGAACGCTTCCCAAAAGCCAGGTCAGCCTTCATTCGTGCTCCCTGCGATGGGAACAACCTCTGCTTTTAGCCGGGATGGCTGCGTGGGGACGGCAAGCTCAGCCAGCCTGAAGCAAGGGGAAGGAGCCTTGCCTGGTGCTGCCCTCATGTGGCTATTTAATGGGAATAGGGATGTTGGGGGTGTTTTCCGAAGGGAAAACTAATGCAGCGATCCATCCCTGCAAAACGAACCATCTCAGCGGTGGAAATAGACAGCTGGCGTCCAAGGAGAGCCAGTTAGGCTTTATAGCGCTGTTAATAAGCAATAAACCCCAGGTTACTCTGCAGGAGGCTCTGCGCAAGGGAAAGGGTGTTCAAAGGCAGCTTTGCTTTCCCTGGGTGTGAGCGAATGCCCGGCCCTGCCTGAAGCTGCTTTCCTCTTCGGTCATGAGCCAGCACAAACCCCAGCTGCCATCCATCCCCCCTCTGTTAGACATCAGGGAGGAGGCTTCAGCACGGAGCATCCCTCCAGCCTCGGGGTCTGAGACGTGAACAGATGCAGTTCAGCTTGGGCTGGTGTTTATTCTATATATACATATATATATATAGGTGCATCTTTTCCTCCTATGGAGGGGTGACATTTCCAGTCCCTTTTTCTTGCAAGAAACTAGCTGGCAAAGGAAGGCTCAAACCAAAATGTGCGCCTGTTTCCTCTCCCATTGGGTTATTCCCAATGGAAAACTGGGAGGGTTGGCGAATGCCTGCTGCTTAGCCATGTATCTTACAGTCCTTCAGGCCTCGCAGGTCTGAGAGATGGATTTGTCTAAGCTATTATCACACAATCTATGATTTATCAGTCTTAAATGTAAGGATATCAGCTCAGTGGGGGTTTTTATCTCACATTTATTCACTCTTTCAGCCCGTAAGCTATAAACAGCTCAATGTTCAATGGTCAATAGCTCAATGCGTCGGTAATGAAATCTGCTTTGTGCACAATCGAGCCATAGTGGTGGTGCAAACCTGACATCATCTCGCACTCAACACTCTTTTCCTCCTCGGGGTGATGCCTTGGTCCAGAGGTGCACGGTCTCAGCCTGGAGGTGTCCCTGACTCCAACAACAGCAGGTCAAAGCCTCCATGCCCTTGGAAGAGGCAGGTGAAAGGATGCCCCCCATCACTACAGGAACACACACGGGAACCTGTAGGATGAAGCAACCTTGTCACGTTGAATTCCCATGCTTAATTTTGGGGCTAAAACTCAGTGCTGGCTCAGAAAGGGCAATATTGGGGTACGGATGGAGAGCAGCTCCCCCCTGCGTGCTCAGCGTGCTTCCCAGCAGCAGAACGGTGCCACCTCTCCTTGCTCTCCCAAACCAGGAATCATTCCTTAGTGTTGGTTTTTGGTCTTCTAGAAAGCAGAGTCCCCACGTATCTGGAGCAGGCAATTGCCCCCTCTTCACTCTTCATCCGATCCACTTAAGAAGGTGGCTTGGGAGTTGGTGTCACACTTCTGCTGCCGGACTGTGAGGCTGATGTAGGGCTCCCCGCTGCCTGCCCTGCACCTCTGGATGCAGCTGGAACACACGGGCAAGAAATCACTGTTAGCAGAACCCCGAACCGCTCTTTGGGTGGGAATTGAGGGGGTTTTATCCTGTTCAATGTCTATTTGCTTGTGTAGATTATCCCATCTGTCACCCATGGAATCATGGAATGCTTTGGGTTGGAAGGGACCTTAAAGCTCATCCACTTCCAACCCCTGCCACGGGCAGGGACACCTTCCACTGGAGCAGGTTGCTCCAAGCCCCGTCCGACCTGACCTTGAACACTGCCAGGGATGGAGCAGCCGTAATTAAGTTGGAAAACACTTTAAGATCAAGTCCAACCATGTCTCAGCAAGCCATGCAGCACCCCTTAGAGGTTCATTGGCCATGGCAACACCGCTGGAAGTGGGATCATGTCCCCTTCCCATCCACTTGGAAAAGCCATGCTGGGGGCTGGTGCTATTTTAGCCGTCAGACAGTGCTGTTGTAGCTCTCAGTGACTGCCAACAGCCTTGCAAAGGACGGGACAAAGTGTCAGGGAGTCCTGGTAATGCTTTGATTGCTCTATTGAATTAGAGTTTGACTTCCAGCACTCGGTGCATAGCGAAAACACAGTGTGATTTCCAGGCGCAGCTTCGGGGTCTCTGTTATTTGACTTCACATTTAATGCCCGTGCCTCTCGCTGACACTGGTTTGCATTCTGTACACTCAACACATAACGTGCACCCTTGGGACTGTGCCCTGGATGTTGCTGTAGTGAGGAGCTGCTTATTCAGCTCTTTGTACTCCAGGATGGGCTGGAGTACATCCGCATCGCACTCCATCCATCCCCATCCTTTCCTGCCCAAATCCCTGCCCCAGCCATACCAGTAAGTGAGGGTGTAGTTTATAGCCAGGATGGCCACAGCGGCTGCCCAGTGCCAGAAGAAGCACATGGTGAGGAACATGATGTTGCTGTGGTCCTTCTCGTCCCACATTGGGCCTCCCCATGGCTGGAACAGCACGACACCGATCTGGGTGGAACAAGCAATGGATTATCAGATTTCCTACTCCCGGGGAAAGGAAAACAATGTATGTGCTCTGTCCTCACCATGATCCACATGGTGATCGAGGGACTTGGGCCCTGACCAGGATAGTGGAAGTGGACAGTGGAAGTCCAGCCTTGCAACGAGAGACCCCACAAAGGTAGTCTGCACCTATGGTCTCTCTTATTCTATACAACCCCCGCACCACTATAGTCCCACTGCATTGCAGACTCCTATCCTTCCTTTGAAACCTCCCAGTTTAGCACTTTACAAGCTCAGCCCAGTCTTTAACCTCTGGATAAAGCCTGGTTTGAGTTAGGGCAGCTGAGAAAGAGGAGAGAACTCACATGTCTCTTTGGCACCTTAGTGTTGGGAGTGCTTCTCTCCCCCTGATTTCTTTGCCACTCCACCTCCTACCAAAACGAGCAGTTGGCTGTATTTTAACTCAGCCCTTTTATCGCTTGGTGGGGTTTGCATCCTTCCACTAAACCAGAGGAGCGCTGCAGGGTGCATTAGGCACATTAAGCAATTAGGACTTGGTTGTTAGAACCCGTGCACTCACTGGGAGCGCTCGCTTGGGCTCTTCCCCCAAGAGAAGCCATAAGCCAAGACAAACAGCAACTTCAGCAGCAGCAGCCATCAGGGATGACCAATGATAAGCACATTTTCACTGGGGGTTATGATCTATTTACGGAGCGAGCCTGGCAAAACCATCCTTCAGAGACGTGTGATTGACGTGCGATGTACGGCTTCTGTTCCTCTTTGCCTACCGCTCCCCTACCTCGCTGCCCTGCTCCATAAGAGAGCCCACCTGCCAGAACCACGTTCCCTGGACGATGGTGAGACCGGCTCTGAACATCTCCAGGACAATGTTGTCTCGCAGGAAGACCTCCAGCATGGTGCTGCAGGCCCCTGCGAAGACGGCGATGAGGAGCAGGGAGTGGATGTGCTGGTCCAGCATCGGGCGGTGAAGGACGTGGTAATAAAAGAGGCAACCTGCAAAATACCAGGTTAGAGTTAGTGACACCAACCATGACCACGGAGCCCCGGCAGAATCGCCTGTCTGGCTGCCAAACTGAGGCAGGTCACCATGGAAACAAGGCACTCCACATAGCATCATCCCTTTGGGTCTCCTGGCATCCCACCATCCCGGAGGGATGCGACGCCCAACCTTGGGGTAGGAGGATCTGAGCAACATGGGGACCAAAACCAGAGAACAGAGGTGTTTTTATTCACCTCTTCTGATCCCCCTTTCCTCATGGTCAGGTTCCTGCTGTGCCCTGTTTTTCTACTGCTAAAGCCTCACCATGATCTTAGGAGCTGTAGACACAGATTTCCTTTTCGAATGTACCAAATGGTGCCTGTTGAGCTGCCCCTTCTGCTTGGAAAACCACTGGGATGAGGGAAGGGAAAATAACAAGAGCAGTGTCTTCCTTCATAGGGCTTCTACATAAGCAAGACCTTCATTTCCCAGTGTCTTTTGCCTGCTTGTTCCAAGAGGGGCCTGGAATCCTGACTCGTGACTTGCAAGGCAGCCTGAAGACAAAATGATATCCACGATGTGCTGAAGCTTCAATAAGTCACTTGAGTTTGCCACGTGCAATGCAAAGAGATGAGGGTGACGATGCCTGCAGTGCAATTAATGGCTCTCGGGGGGGAACGCAGGCACGCAAACAGCTCTGTAGATGGAAGATAAAGGCAGCACCCTCCAGCCATTTACCATAGTGAGGAAACTCAGCCTGCTGCTTTGTGCCACTGCCACCCCAGAAACCCCAAACCAAGCAAAGCCAGGACCTATTGATGCCTGTATTTTGCATCTTGCTGTGATAATACATCACCTACAGTATGTCCTATCTTCAGGGCAGTATCTCAGCCTGGCAAATTCTGGTCCCTTTCTGACTCACCCTTCAGCATCCCTCCCAAAATAGAGCATCGCCTCGTACCAACCTTCAACAAACACAGCCACAGACAGCATGAGGCGATCCAGACCCCATGGCACCACTGGGGAGAGGTAGGTGAGGACGTCCACTACGCCAGAGAGGCCATAGAAGAGGTACATGGTGGTGTGCTGCCAGTTCATCAGCTTCACCCAGTCGTGGTTCTCCCCGCTGTAGAGGTACAAGTGAGGACCATCCGGGACGAACTGCTCTGCCAGCATCCCTGCATGGACACATGAGAGCATGCTGTCCCCATGCCTTATTTGCAATGATGGTTGACTCGACTCATTGCTGTTGGGGTGGCTCTGAAGCAAGAGGGGCTGGTTTTGCATGAAGGAGAAAGGACTGGATACCAAAATCAGGGCTGGCTGTATTAGTGCTAGCTCGGTTTGAAAAGGAACACGAGACTTGGCCTTTTCACATCAAACTCTACTAGAGATCAAGACAAGATGAACATCAAAGACTCATCCTTCCACATGTAGTTTCTATGGGTAAGGGCTCCAGTTCAGTCATCACTACAGGCTGGGAAGTTACCAGCATAGCCAGTAAAACATAACCCTTACCTATGAGAGCAAAGATGACTTTGAGTCCCCCTTCGATGGCGTCCACACGCTGGAAGCAATAAATCCTTTGGGATTTCTTATTTACTTTCTGGCTGAGATACTGCAGTGGGTATTTCACCGACCACCAGAGCCCAAAGAGCAGGAAGAAACTGCCTGGAAGCGCATGACCCTTGAAGTTTGCCATCCTGACAACCTCCTCTGCCTGCAAGGCAAGGAAAAAGCCATGTCATGATACAACTTACACCAGTTCTTTGGCATAACAATGGGAAGAATGGGGGTCCCCTTCCAGGGTGGGCTTTTTAGCACCTCCTCCCATCCCTTCTTCTCTCCATGGAGCATCACTGAGCCAGGATTTGCACCCCGCAGATCCCAGGATCACAACCAAGCCAGGCAGGAGAGCCAGGGACCCGTTTCTTAGGGGAATTAGAGCAATTCTAACCCAGCCAGCTCCTGTTTGCCATTTGCTGCTTTGCTTAATTAGGAAGAGAATCTATTAACGCTGTCCTGTGGGCTCCAGTGTATCTTTTGGGACCTGCCTTAGTGCCCTCACAGGTCAGTTCTGTCAAGCTGGTCAATTAGGATGTTTTAATTGATAGTAAAGGCTCTGCTGCCCGTGCCTAGGACTTCCCTCTCCATTTAGCAATGCCACAGCTTCTCTTTGCCAGTGCCTCTCCACCACTTATTCTGCTGTTGCCTGCCTCCTGCGTGAAGGACAATTGGGGCATGAGGTGAACATGGCTCGTGCTGCTGGCCTTTGAGAGGCTTTGATTTCAGGTCAGGTTGACCCAGGGACACCTTGTTTCTCCCTTTGAAGCCCCAGAGCTCACCTGCGTGCAGATACCATCTCCCAGAGGAAGCTGTCCCAGGGCAGGACAATGTGTTGGGTTAGATCAGACCTGCTAAAGCCCCTGAAGCCAACCTGCCTGCACTGAACTGGTTTAACCAAGCCACCTAATCCAACAGCTCACAGTGAGCAAACATTGCCTCCCCATGCAAACACCACCCCGGTGCATGCAGCGACACGCAGACAAGGCTGATGTCCTTGCAGCTTGTGCTGGGCCGGTCACAGAACACCTAGGAGCTATCACGGTGGGTTTCATGCCAATACATTTAGGAGGGGATTTAATCCAGGAGTGGGAAACCCTGTGCTTGGCAATGCTATTTTCTCTCTAGCAGCTTTGCAGGCAGGATTCAAAGGGAGAGTTTTATTGACACTGGGTAATTAAACACAAAATCAAAGCAAGGCACCGTTCACCAGCAGCGCCAGCACAGTCCAGTGCATTAACACAATAGGCTGTTCAGAACTTGGAAAGAGACAAGCAGGGAATCAGAGCATCCACCTGCATCCCTGTGGCTAAGGGAGCAGCACATGGGAGCCAGCGAGATGGCTGGAGCGCTTCTGGGTGAGCAGAGAGCCCCATCACAGGCACACTGGGACAATATCAGGATAAAGACCAAAAGCACAGCTAAACTCACCCCAGAATACCAAAGAAACACTGCAGCCACACCATGCCATATTAATGCCATAATTCTAACGCTGCTACAACAATACTAAGTAATATATGTAACTGCATGACCTAGCTCCAGCAGTTTTATTTTTAAGCTATATTTAACGGGACCTGGTAGCTTTCCACATGAGATTGATGCAGTCAAAATAGGATGATCTAAAGGATAAGGTCCTTTCCAACCCTAACCGTTCTATGACTCTATGATACGTTGATCAATCAAAGAAGAGAAACTTGAAGGTCACTTACATGGAGAAGGAATACCCTGGCTGATGTGAGGTGGGGTGAGCTCAGTGCAAGAACAGGGCCTGTTTTGGGGTTGCCGCTGTCTGTCCTGCCTGATGGCTCACCAGCAGGAAGCAGAGCGGCTTATCTGGGATGTGTGACCAGCAAAACTATTCCTCCCGCTTCTCTTCCTCCTCTGGAAGCGTGCAAAAGGTGAGCACAGGAGGGAAAACCCAAACAAAACTGTTCTGTTTGCAGCAATGAGTGCCCTGGAGCAAACAGTTTGGAGAAGGCTCCTTAAGGGGAGACCTCAGAGCAGCTCCAGTGCCAAAAGGGACTACGGGAAACCTGGAGAGGGGCTTTGGACAGGGGATGTAGGGACAGGACAAGGGGAATGGCTTTAACCTGCCAGAGGGGAGACTGAGATGAGCTCTTAGGCAGAAGCTCTTCCCTGGGAGGGTGCTGAGGCGCTGGCACAGAGTGCCCAGAGAAGCTGTGGCTGCCCCATCCCTGGCAGTGCTCAAGGCCAGGTTGGACACAGGGCTTGGAGCAAGCTGCTCCAGTGGAAGGCGTCCCTGCTGGATGGAGCTGAACGAGCTTTAAGGTCCCTTCCAACCCAATCCATTCTGTATCCCCCCTGCTCCAAATGCAACGAGACTTTGTCTGCCATCAATCACACGGGGAAAAAGAAAAAGCTCCAGGTCCAGCTGATGCTGTGGCTTGAGAGCAACAGCCACCATTAGAGAGCATCCCTGCGCAGCCTGACTTTTCCCTTCCCTTCACTTCCAACCTGTGTTTAATAACATACCCACGTCCCTGCTGGCTTGTAATTAGTGCACTTTGCCCCCTGGTTATTACAGTGCCGTGCTCTGCACTGGCTTAATGATTTACTCTTTCATCTGCTCTTATCACCTCCCAGTGGACCTGGTTTCTTCTTGGTTTATAGCTCACGCACCCAACCACCCAGGGAAGTGCTTGGAGCAGCAGGGAGGATGGAGAGGAGCCCAACAAGGCTTTCACCTGCTTTTGCCCTACTGTGGCAGCCACATATAATCTCTTTCCACCTAAACCCTTTGAGTTTTCCAAAGGTCACATTGGCTTTTCAGGAAAGGTTTTATTAGAGAAGCGATAACATTGGGGCATCGCTTCTCTTCTCCCCAGCTTGGAAATCACAGTTTAAAGTTCACCATTGGAAATAGCTCCTGCTGTTAACTCTGCCCTTCAGCCCCTGTAGATGAGGCAGTTCAGACTCATCAGTGCTGGTTTGCTCACCATGGGACAGGCTGCCTGGCTCTGGGGTGACAGGGACGTTCCCCATGGAAATGCTGACTCAGTGGAGAAGGGAAGTGTCTTGGCTTGCAATAAAGACAAAGGCCGAGCTGGGGAATGCCACCGAGGTGTGGAGCTGGAAATAAGGAAGCTATTTCCAACCTTCTAGATGTGGTTTGGGTGTGCTCATAACCCCACAGCCTCAGTACTCTGCCTGGGAGGCTGAATGGAGAAGACAACACGGGGGGAAGATAACTATGTCTCTGTGGGCAGAAAGATGGCAGAGGAGGCACCCAGGAGGTGTCAGGAGAGGCACTGCCTCCTGTTGCCACTGCCTCACTCCATTACCAGCACTGTCTTCCTTGTCTGCAGAGGCACTTGTAATCATAGCAGCACTTCCATTCGCTCCCCTGGGAGCTGGATCCCTAATGCATTAATGTCAGGCTAAAACCCCTCTCTGAACCACTTCATCCCATTATCATCATTTTTCCTTCTATCACTGCCTCCATCTGCACCGGGGAGCGTTCACAGTGGCACTGAGCAATCATGGTCCTCACTGCTAACACTCGCGAGCCCGACCACGTCTGCAAAAGCAGGAAAGCAGCTTTTCTGCCTCTAACAGGTCCCCAGGGGTTTTAGACCTGGCTTAAAAACCATCAATCGTCACCATTGGAACCCATTAGGCTCAATTGCTGGGGGATATCTGAAGGAACATCAGGTCCCGACACCTGAGATAGACCGAGCTAACCCAAAAACAAAGGCCTTGGAATAAGATCAATGTGGAAATTCAACCTGGGACTAAAGCCTCAAATTTGGGATGTTGGACCTGAGGGCTATTTAATAGACACAATGAGACCCACCAGAAAAGAGACCGAAAAGCTGGTGATGGAAAGGTTATATTGCTCTCTGCCTGCTACCGCTCTTCTTGACACTGCCTCATTTATCCCTCTGTTTTATAAGTCCCTGCTTTGGACTCTCCATCCTTACCCTTGTGCTGAGCCTCCCCATCAGGGAAGCAGCAAAAAGCAGCTCTGAGTTACAGCCCAGCAGGGAAAGCTGAGAAATAAAACAGATTGCCCAAAGCCGTCCCAATTACAGGAGCTCGGAGGGGGCACTTTGTCACCTTTTGGCTTCTCTTTGTGACCTGCATTTGTTTATATGTGGTTTTAAGGCAATGAGGTCTGACTAAAACTGATCTGGTTTGGGAAATGAGCATTACCATCTTTAGAGCCATTTTTCTTAGCCGCGGTGCGGTGCCTGATTGATTAAAGGGCTTTCTATAGGTGATGGATGCCATGGGACCCAGCGAGCCAAGCTCCGCCATGTGCGGTGATGGAATAGCCCTGACTCCTCCAACCCCTATTACCCCACAAGTCCCGACATGAAACAGTGACTCAAAACTGGCATTACCACCACCAGCAATGCAGCAAAAAGGGGTATCGTTCGAATTCTCAGCCTGAAACTGTATTGGCGATACAAAGCGCTCCTCCCAAACGCCTTCGCCATCCCTCAAGGAAAACTGCCCAAGACAAGAGACCAAAGAAACCATTTCCATTGCAATGTATCCCAGATATATCCAGATGTTCACCTTCAACGCGTCAGGCTCAGCCTGCGGAGTACTGCAGCTACCCTTGGGTTCAATAGGTAGCTGTGGCTGCCAGACATAAATCTCTGCAAGCCCCCCGTGCCTCGGCGCCTGCACCCGGTGCTGCACAAGTGAGACGCTATTAGCGGTTGCAACAACAGCTAGGAAGTAGGAAGGAGGAAAAAGCCTTTCCCTACAGCACCCCGGGACTCTTCGTTTTGGGGCATTAAAGGGCACCTTTCTGGGAAGTCCTGCAGGGAGGGAGTTTCTGGTTGGGTGCCCGTGGCACTGATTTGAGTTTAGCTTTTAGGCAGAGCTTTTGCATGTGATTTGGTTGGGAGTGCCGAGGGCCGGCAGGGTTTGGGGGCCACCGCTTGGCCCCAGCCTGCCCCACTCTCCCCTCTGCCTGCCTTTAAGCCCCACAGTGTTTGTTTTTCCACTTCCTCCTTGGCAATGCTGCTGCATGTTCACGGGGCTGCCCCATCGCATCCCACCGAAGCAGGGAGCAGCAGCAAACCCCCCTGTGCCCCATGCTATGGGGACCCCAGGGCAGTGGGACACCCCATTGAGGTGGGTCCAGGAGAAGAGAGCCCACTCCCCCAGGACCCCCACAATTTGCTTTCCCATGGGGATGGGTGCAGGCTCACCCACCCCAACCCCTCTCCTCCTTCTCTATGGGGATAGGATGCCAACTTTTGGGGTCCCCCATCCTTACGCACCCAAAGGGCAGGTGGGGGGGGGGGTCCCCTCCTTTCCCGGCTACAGCAGGTGATTCCCATGGCTCGAGGTGACTTTCTCCCCACCTCCCCAACCCCTTCCCCATATGAAACCCCCTCCCCACACCAGTCCCAGTCCATGGAGCCTTACCTGTGCCCGCGATCCCACTGCAGCACCTGCGCCCAGGTAAGCTGTGCTCCTCCCCTGCCTGCAAGACCTGCCTCCTCCCTGCCCGCCCTGCCTGCTCTCAGCCTCACAAACCCCAGACGGATGGGAAGGGTCACCCCAGACACATCAATAATCCACACCCCTGGCCACACCGGGCGCTTTGATTTGCAGTTTTCTGCCCCAAAACTCATCCCCGACTTGAAGAACCGTCTGCCTCGGGGCTTTTCCCCCCTCAAAACCCATTGTTTTCTCACATTTCATTGCAACGAGTCGTTCTCTTTCCATCGACTGCCCCATCACCCACCTTGCGCAGGCTGTATGGGGCCTCATCCCCACCCCAGGTCCCCACATCCCTCGGCACAGCCCCAGCCACAGAACACTGCAAAACAGATTCATTTCCCCAAAGCGCTTCGTTTTCTGTGCTCCCCTGTTCACGATGGGTGTGATGGATGCTCCTCTGAGGATCCCCTGCTCATCACCCGTATTCCAACTGGGAATTCTCGGATCAGGCCCCTTATAAATCGCAGTTTATTCCTAAGAATACTTCCCGCTTTCATCTCCAGCCCTGCAAGTGTTTTACGATGTTAAATAATTAACCCCTAATTGTCCCCTTGGGACAGAGGTAAGCGTTACTATCGCTCTTTGTAAGAGAAGCACTGACAGAGCCCTCTGTGCAACAGCCCTGGCTTTAACTCACTTTCACAGAGGAGCTGTTACACCCCTTAGAACAAATAGACCTGCAGCAGGGAATGTGTAGTGAGGAAGCTGAAATCCGATGTTCCACGTGTATCCACCCTGGTTTATAAATGGCCCCATGGGCAGAAGCGCTGTTTGGCAGTCTTCCCTTGCTATTATCATTTCGATGTATTAAAACCAAAGCTCTTCCCCTGCCTTGTCCTGTTTAAACAGGTGACTCCTGCTAAAAATCGTTATCCATTAACATATCCTTTCCGAGAGGTGGAAAGGAAGAAGCATCCCAAAGGCATCCCCTCGCCACTGATTATATCGGTGGTGGGGTGGGATGCCCAAACGAGGCGTGTTTATTCAGGTGGGGTGATTCAAATATTCCAGAGGCAAAAGCCAAGCTGCAGGCATTCCTTTTCTCTACTTAGGCAGTTCCTCCATTCAATTGGCTCATGACAGTCCCGGGAGCCTGTTGCCGTTTTAACCTGCGTCCCATAAGCCCTGGAATGCGTTGGAATAAATCAAGGCGCTGACGCCAGAGGCGTTCCCCACAAAACACACTCTACCTGAAGTTGAGATTGAGAGATAAATGGAAGGAAACCAAGTGATGAGACGAAGGGAAGCAAGGGGATTTATTTAACTGAGGAGCTGCTGCCTCGCTGTGCGAGCTCATGGAAAAACACCATCCTGAAATCTCAGCCGTTGCTTGTGGGACCTGGAATGCAAACCCCACTGCTCCTCTCGCCTGGAAAGGTGGAGGTTTTAGCCAAAACCTGCGCTTTTTGGCTAACCCTGACTCTGAAATGGGCTCTGCTCTTGGGCTTTCTTTGCTACCAGGAAATCTGCACCATCAAATATTTGCAGAACCAAACCACAGGGTGTGCGTGTGGGGCACTGATCTTACTATAAGGAAACAAATAAGCTCTCCACGTATATTCATTGTAGTAAAGCCCATCCCTGAGCTGGGGGTAAACAGAATCCAGCCTCAGCAAAATGTCTCACGTCCCATGCTCCAGAGCAGCCATTTCCCTTATTGGGAATAACACACCAATAACCAAAGCAGTCTCTGATTTATAGCTGCATCTTCACTAGAGCTCAGCTGCTTTAAGCCCCTGCCATTGCTTAAACAGCCTGGAAATCAGATGTAAAGCCTATAACTCACCTAACCTGTGCCCAACGTTTAGCCTCTCACCAGCCGCTGGCACTGGGCTACCACTGCAGATGGGTCACCATGCTGCACTGCACACCTAGCCAAAACAACCAACACAGGGCTCAGGTCCTGCTCGTCACCTTTTCTATGTCTTATTGCACCAAATCAGTCCTGGAAAAAACCCACAGTTCCTGTTTCTAGGGATTTTGAGGCCTCAAAAAGCTGTTTTGTGTCCAACCCATCTTTATTTCCCACCTCTTGGTGTCTATTTTCTCCCTGCCTATCCCATGCGGAATTGCAGCCCCTAAACCTGCCCATAGGACCTCTGACAGCAAACAGCAACGTGCAGCATCCTCACACTGACATGCCAATGCAGTGAGCAGGAGAACAGGAGTTTGCTGCTCTGGGAAACATCTCAGGATGCCCTTTGGAAAGAGAGTATGTTCTTTGGTACCTGCAGTCTCCAAGGATGCAGCGTCAGATACAGGCTGAAGGATGCAGGAGGATGGAGGGAGCGATGCGTGAATACGATTGGGAATTGCTCTGATTTAATCGCTCAGAGAAATGGGAGGAATGATGGAATGTCAGAGGCAGGAAATCAGTTCCCCTGTTTTCATGTGCTGGCAGGGAGGGTGGGTGAAAGAGCCATGAGCTGCACAGCTGCCTGCAGCTGGAGAGCAGCCTGGCACACTCACCCAGACACAGAGATTTATATGGTCCCTCACTGGGGGATCAATGTGCTTTCCAGCCAAGATAATTAATTACACCTAGTTTTCCTTTCTCCCCGTCCCGCATCCATGCATGGGAGCATATGAAACCTGTCTATATAAGTGGGTCCTCAACGTAGCATCCACCACAGGCAATATATCCGTGGAAATATGGTTGCATGCCTCATCCTCCCATAGATGCAACAGCTCTGTCCCATCATCCTTCCTGGTACCCAGGGAAAGATCCCTTCAAAGCATCCTCCCATCGGCTGAGCCCTTACCTGTTGTATGCAACCCAGATTTGCAGTGATGATGAAGCACCTTGCAGCAGGGGGAGAGGCAGAGATCTGCAGCTACCTCCAAGCTACCACCAGCACCATTTACCCCTCCTTGTGGGCAGCTTTGTTCCCCAAACAGGGTGCGATGGGGAGTGGAAAGAGCCCCGAGGAGGCGCAAACTGGGAATTAGCAAAGGAGATGGAGAAGGACTCATTGAACTCTGCTCAAAATATGGCCTCATCCTTGCAAACACCCGGCTCCTTCACAAAGACATTGAGGAATGAGGTTTCCAGGTGGCAAAATGAGAGGATGAATCAATCTGATACAGTACATCTGCAGCTGCACAGAGCTAACAGCATCCGTGCACAGCTGGACCAAAAAGGGATCACTCTGAGGCAGAGCTTGGCAAAGAAATGCAGCACAAGTGAAGAAACCCCCCCAAAGGTTTCTATTACAGCCCCCCCTGAACAGATTGAGACCTTGTCTGGGTGGAAACAGGCGAGAGGGGACTGGAATTACATGAAAGCAGGGAGAGTTTAGCCACGATGTGGTTGAATCTGCATCAGTCCCAGCTGGATGCCAGCCCTGCAGCGTGCTTGGACGAGGGAATAGCATTAACAAGGGACAGAAGATGACTAAAAAGGGAATAGTGTAGCCAGAGACAGCAATGGCAGAGAGCAAGAAAACAGTGAAAAGCAACAGAAAGGGAGATACAGGAGAGGTGGTGGAGGGTAAAGGTTAAAGTGACTGCACCCAAAAATGAGCACAGAGTGGGCAAAACTCTGTGGAAATTGGAACGGGGGCAAGCAGGGTGAAAACAGAACCGACAGCTGATGCAAGAGCAAGAAAGGCAGGTAGGAAACGATGCCATGAAACCAGCTCCATCCTGCATGGGAGAGGCGCTGACACCGCATGGAGCAGGCAGGAGAGGCACAGCTAAATAAATGGCCATTTTTGTCCCGGGGACCTGGTGCAGGCAGAGGGAAAACAGGGGAAAACACTAAAAACCACCCCAGAGATGCTGTCTGGGGCCTTCTTCCCCTCCTCTTCCAAGCTGCCATTGGGCAATGAGTGGAGCAAGGGCACATCCCGGTGGCAGAGGGAGGAATCGCCTCCCTTCGCCTAGGCTTGCTCTCTTGCTGTTCATCCCCATGTCACCTCTTAAAACAAGTGGGGTTTATCTGGGATAAAGAGCAACTTATTCGTCGGTCTTCAGCACCTGGGGCTGGAAGAAACGCCTGTAGATGGTGCTGAGGTTATCCAGGACATGGAAGTGTGAGGAACCAGCAGCATCAGATGGGGAGAACAGTTCTGTTTGTAAAGAGGGAAAATAAGCTCATCACCTTGACACGTTAACGCTGAGCTCTCCCCAGCGCTCCAGCTCCAACCCTCCTTCCTAAGCAAACAGTCGTCATTTCCGCTACTTTTCAGCATCCCAATTGATCCCAAAATCCATCCGAAACCAGCGGGGAGAGGAGCCGGTTCAAACCCCGATATTTACTCACCTTTAGCAATGGAAATACAGCCCCGATGTGCGACAAACCTGTATCTCCCCAAGCTCGGGGCCGGTGAAGCATTTCAGCCTGCCCTGTGAATCCATGCCTATGAAGGAGACAGCTTTGGGAGGGCTGGGGGAAGTGGGTGCTGCGTTTTCAGGGGGCAGCCTTCACACCAGAGAGCTTGCACAAGGGATTTGTGTGGTTTAAAGGAGAAGAGGCAGGGATTGGGGTCGGGATCCTTATGGGCGCAGGGGTAAGGGCTGCAGGATGCTTGGGGACCAGCCATCACGCAGTGCGGCTGGACACGTCCTGGGTGTGCGGAGATGAAGCCCTGGCTAATTTGGGAACACTAGGTGGTGCTGAGGGCTCGCAGAAAGGCTCCGGAGGCTGCCACCGAAGGATGCTCAGGGATGCAGGCCTAGGAGGACCAGGCCCCATGCTGCTGGTGAGAAGCTCCTTGTGTTGCTCTGCCTGCTGAAGGCACTGGTTTTAGCAAGGGCAGCTCTAAACTGGTCCCTCCCCGTCCTTCCCTAGGGTTGCACCACACATCGCATCCCTATTTTACAAATGGGGAAACTGAGGCACAGTGCGAGGTATTCCATCCCCATATTCCATCATCCAGTGAGGAGGCACCGCTGCCTTTGGGCGAGCCCTAAACCATCAAATCCCAGATTGGTTCAGGTGGAAGGGACCTTAAATCTCATCCAATTCCAACCCTTCCACGGGCAGGGACACCTTCCACTAGAGCAGCTTGCTCCAAGCCCCTGTGTCCAACCTTGAGCACTCCTTGGAGGGCTTCAAACCCACCCTTAAAGCAGGACTGCAGCCAAGTGCCTGCTTTTCAGCCTCCCATCCCCTTGGTGCTGCAACATTCGCACACAAAGAGGACTCTCCCTTGTGAGAAACAAGGGTGAAAGCGCCGCAGGGCTGCCCCCATCCCCAGCCCCCTTTGCCCATCACTTCCCATTCCTTCCCTGGCTCCGGTTACACGGCGGGTCCGTGAGCAGCATCTAAAATAATGGAGCAGTTGTCACCGTTGGACAGGGGAAGGGGGGGGGGGGGGGCTATTTTAAAACACCCAGCTTAGCCCAAAGGGCCGAGGGGATTGTGGCAGGGCCCAGCTGTCCCCGCGGGTGCTTCAAAGTCCCAGGCAGGATGCCTCGGCTGGGAAAGGGAGCCAGGCTGCCCGGGGACGAGCTAATGGTGTTTTGACGTGATGCTTCAAGAGGGAGATGGAGGGAGCAGCTGGAAGGGACCTGGGGGGTGACGGAAGGAGGATGGGAGGGGGGAAAAGGGAGGTTGGGAGAGGGATGCAGATGTGGCGAGGTTGCACATCCCTTTGACTTTAGGAATTGTGGGGGGAAAGCCAAAGCGGAGGGATGCTGCAAGCCCTGAGCCCAAAGGGAAGTACACCTCACCACATTATTTCTCCTTGTCTTCTACCACTTCTGACAGTGAGGTGGCTGGTGTCTGCCCCCGCGGGGACAAAACCTGCAGTCGGAAGGAAAAGGGAAGCACTAACATCTCATAATGTGTAATATGATCAGTAATGCCCCATCCCTGGCAGTGTTCAAGGCCAGGTGGGACACAGGGGCATGGAGCATCCTGCTCTAGTGGAAGGTGTCCCTGCCCATGGGAGGGGGTTGGAACTGGATGAGCTTTAAGTTCCTTTCCAACCCAAACCATTCCCTGACTCTATGATAATCCCACAGGACTACCAAGCTTTGGCCATGCCTCGGTCATCAGGGCAGGGCTTCCCCATAGCTGCAGGCCAAAAGCCAACAGTTTTTATGCTGCCTGCAATGTAAGAGCTGATGCCAGCCCTAAGCAGAATCCAACCTGTTATTTCCTTTGCATGAGGCTGGATGTCTGACAGACGACAAGGATGCTGCCTTCATCTTGGCTCTGTCAGCATGCAAGCAGGATTGGCCTCCCTCCTGATGGTCACCTATTGCTGATTCTGCTGAAAAGGGGATGCTTCTCTCTTCCAGACTTAGCATCCAGCCCTATTTGTCTTGCTTCATTTCTCTGTGAGCCACTGAAGCCCATTGCCTTGCACACTTCCCACCCCATATCCACCCCAGTGACCTCCCATGGCACTCCATGGTCTCCCTGCCTTGGCCATCAGGGTGAATTTATCCCCCAAGTCAATCACCCCAGGAGATGAACAGCCCAATATACAGCAGACCCACTTGTCCATGTGCTTGTCCCTGCCCTCCCTTTCCCAGGGCACTGAACTTTGATTTATGTGGGGGAAAAACCATGCTCAGGATGCTGATTGCCACTTCTGACAGCTCTCACTCATGGCTCACCTGATGCCCGTGCAAGACAGGGGTTACACACAAGGACGAGCCTGCTCCTCCGTAGTGACATGATTAAGGAAGGTGTGATTAGGACCGTGGAATGTCATCACACCCTCTTGCAGTGCAGACACCATCCATCTCACACCTCAGCTCCATCAGCAATACCCACCCAGCGGGGCCAAGCCGTGCACAGGCAGATACATAGGAACCTTTCAGCAACGCGTGCAGTAGGAATGACTTCCCAAACCCCATCTCTCCCCCTTCCATGAATAATCGACTATTTAACGTCTCATGTGAAGACCATCAAGGGTTTTTCACACGTTCTATACAACATGCCGGATGAACAGGATGTGTTTTGGTTGAATTGGCAAACTGACGTGGTGCCAGGGCAAACCATTTAGGAATTGCATGGCCCAAGCAAGGTGAACCCGGAGCGATTCCCAGCGCCAGGCAAGAGCCATCTTTCAGCAGCTGCCAGCCATCCATGAGATGGGTTGGAACACTCCAGCATCAGCTGAGCCGGGGGGATGGATGCAGACAAATGTGGAGAAACCCCCCAGTTGTGTTAATTATGAGCCATTCGGGTGACACGAAGCTGCCCCGGTCCATCATCTCCCCCCCGCGCCGCGGGGCTCCGGCTTTCATGCCGAGGTCCCACCGGGCCCCGTGGTTCTCCCCATTGCCATAGGGCTGGCAGCTGCAGCTGGTTGCTCCCGAAACCATTTCGGCAGCATTTGTCACAACAGCTTCTGCTTAATCTTCGCTTTCATTTGCAATTACTTTCTCGCCCGACACCGGAGCCTCCCAACCCATCCCAAACGGGGGTGGCATAGAGAGATGAAAAGGGATGGAGTGGGGACTGTCTTGGGAGGAGGCCGGTGGGCTTCAAACGGGCTGGGGCTCCTCCAAAGGCGATTGAAGTGGACCGAGGGATGGAGCCGGAGCCTTTGAGGCAGCCCCATCAGCTCAGCCAGGAATGATGAACACATAGTTCATCTGGGGAGCCAACAGCTGTAGGGAACAGGCGATTTCCAGAGGATTAGGGGAGAGCTGCGAAAGGGAGCTCCCACGGGAAGCCTAAAACCTTCCTCTTGAATCCAACCGGCCAAGAACACATGTTGGAGCCTTTGACTTACTCTTTAAGCAACTTTTCTCCCTCCCCTCTTTGCCCTCTTTCTACCCAAATCACTCCACAAACCAACTAGTTAAAGTTGTTGGAGCACAAGGCAGGAAAAATGGGGTTTGTGGCAGAGAGATGAGTTATTTACAAAGTGGGGTTTTGGTGGTTTATGTCAATCTAATCGGTATTATCAATTTCCCAGCATTTCCATCTATTGAGTTTTAAGTTCATAACAGCCACCAGCAAGGCAAGGAAGCAATAGAGACAACTTGTCAAGCAAAGCTGCGCCGCATCCTGAAGCTGAGCTGTGCTTTACCTTCAAACCAACCTCTTCTTCCTCTGCCATGGCCCAAACACCCCAAACAAACACTCTACACCCAGCTGCTGCTTTGCCCCAGGGGAAACGTCAAAGCAGATCTAATCCCAACCCCCTGGGCTTTTGGGTTGCATGTGAATAGGTACAGTTAGAGATGAAGATAAGGTGCCTTGGGAGTGGGTTGCAGCTGAGCTATGGAAACTGCTTCTATGTCTTGTCCCATGGAGTGCTCCAACCTCAACCTGAAGGATCATGTCTGAGAGAGATCATTCTGGCTGTGCTGTGTACCTCCCATCCCAAAAGGCAGATGCCACACTGCCTCTGAGCCTGTCCCTCCTAAAACCTCTCTGCAGAGCCACTGGCTCCTGCTCAGGCACACTTTGCACCTTTTCCTGGTGGTGTTTGCAAGGCCAAGGCCTTCAGAAGCCAGGGCTCACATTGCTTAAAACCCAGGTAACACAGGGATCGCACTGTGGGGTTGGAGATGCTCAAGGAAAGCCTCCAGCATCTGCTGTACCTCCTCTCAAAACACCTGAAGACCTGAAAACCATCTCAAGGTACCCACAGACCACCTCCAAACCATCTCAAGGCACCCACAGACCACCTCCAAACCATCTCAATGCATCCATGGACCACCTCCAAACCATCTCAAGGCATCCATGGACCACCTCCAAACCATCTCAGTGCATCCATGGACCACCTCCAAACCATCTCAAGGCACCCACAGGCCACCTCTAAACCATCTCAAAGCACCTGCAGACACCCACAGAGGAATGAAACCCTGTGAGCATCACTAGGGATGAGCTTGTCCTGGCTGGAGAGACGTGTCTATAAGAGCCAGGTTGAGTTGCTGGCTTGGCCTCCCTCTCCCTCCCTTTGCTGCAGAGTAAAGGCAACCAGCTGATTAAACATTTCATTTTCAAATGGCCACATGAGATAAAAACCCTTTTTCAGCCAGAGGCAGACTCTGGTCACCACATGGCCAGGCACACCAAACCCAGTGCCAAACCCATAGGCATGTTTTCAGCCCAAATCACCCCAAATTTGAGGTTGTCCCATCTTCCCCCCGGTGTGGAACAGTGCCTTAAACAGTCCCAAAACCATACCATATTTAAAGGCAAAGACCTGGCGGTACCAACACACTGCTCACCCCACGTTCCCTCCTAGGAAGTCAGCAGCAGATCAGAGGACAGAGCTGGTAGAAAGCACTAAGCCCAGCAGCACCCTCCCTTCTTTCTCTTCACACCAGCCCCAGGTCTGCCCTCAGACTTAATTTGGATCAAGAGGGAGCAAGAGTTAAGGATCCAACCACTATTTTTAGCAAACTTGTCCTCTGTTGAGCATGTATTTGGCAATCCCTCCAGCTGCATCACCGGCAACGAAACCTTTGGGGATGGGCTTTGCCTAACTCCGGTCACTCAGCAAGAAAACAAAGGTTTAAGCCCTTCCCTTGCTGGTACAAAACTGTTCTTTATGGCCTTTTCAGCAGAGCATTATTCAGGCTAGGCTTAAATTCATGGGCAAGGAGAGCGCCCTGTAAAGTTACAGCAATTTCGACCAGTTTTTGTTGTAGAGGGGAACAAAGCAAAGGAGCCATTTCTGGAGGAGAGATTTGCTGGGGGTTACTAAAGGCAGTGGTTTGCAGGCAGGTTTCTGCTTAGGGAGGTTATAAAGCACTGACTGCTGAAAGCTGCACCATTTACCCCAAAAGAAGATTGTTCCGTGCTATATTTCTCAAGGATGAACAGCTCAAAAGGGTCCTTTTCTTGGTCTCCATCCCTGGTGCTGAGTGAATCTGCGGTTTCAGCTCGTACATAGAAGGGGTGAAGGGACAAAAGGTCCTCAAAGCCTTGGATGAGTCACTCAGCATCTTAAAACACCGTTGCCAGCTTCTCCCTTTGGTGGATGGGGGGCAACGTCTGGAGAAAGCCAAGTTCAAGGCAGTTCTAGCAGACTTCAGTACATAAACCACAGTTTGAGTGGAAACCAGGGTGAAAACCCCCCATTTTAAAGGCCGGGCTGACAAGAGCTTAACAAAAGGAGTCTCGTTTGTTGGGGGCTTGATTTTCTTCTCTAAGTACCATTCAATCATCCCACTCACTGGAGAGACCTTAAATTGAATCTCAGCCCTAGAAAATGCATTGCTTAGTGCCGAATTGATGTCACTGCCAAAGAATTCTCTCTCGGCTTAAGCTGTCTGCAGCAACACGCCAGTGGCACGTTCAAGACGTTTCCCTATTTGTGGAGAGAAATTCCCTGTGTTGGTCCTTCACTTTTCCCCTTTCTCCCAGATTTTCTTTAATCCCTTTGCAGGGGGGGGATGTGATGCTGGAGCTGAGTGGACCGAATGAAGCTGAGGTTTGCTGAGGGTTTCTGTGGGCGAAGAGAAAGGCTCACACGGAGAAACATAGAATTCCAGGCTGGTTTGGGTTGGAAGGGACCTTAAAGCTCATCCAGTTCCACGGGCAGGGACACCTTCCACTGGAGCAGCTTGCTCCAAGCCCCTGTGTCCAACCTGGCCTTGAACACTGCCAGGGATGGGGCAGCCACAGCTTCTCTGGGCACCCTGTGCCAGCGCCTCAGCACCCTCACAGGGAAGAGCTTCTGCCTAAGAGCTCATCTCAGTCTCCCCTCTGGCAGCACATCCCACATGGGGTTTTTGCCTACAGCATTGAGGATTTGCCTTTAGATCCACTGTGGGCATCTCTACATCTCCCTTCTAACCAACCACGCATCGCATGAGCTGGACTTAGACAAGAATTCAGATCACAACCGAGAGGCAGCACCTACAGGGGTTTGATGTGGAGCCTCTGCAACCCAAGAGCTGTTTGTCCCCCGAGTTTCGAGGTGGGTGTATCAGTGACAAACATGCTATCAGTCACCGAGGAGTTATCACTGTGGCTGGCACGGAGGTGCGCATCTCGTTTGCATTGCCAGGCTGCAATTGCTGATGCTCCTCTGCAAAGGTGGCTCCTCCAGGTCACCACTCAGGCACGCTGGCATCGTGTCTTGCATTGCAATAGCACCGTCTGCAGTATATTATGGGGCCATTAGATGTCTCTGCGTGCTGCGGGAGAGCTCCCTTCTAACCCAAACCAGTCTGCGCTTCTATGGCTCAGTTTAAAGCATCCTCATCTTCACGTCGGCCTCGGTAGAAATTCAGCATCCTCTCTCTTTAACAACCCCAAATCTAATTTTTCTTGCTTCTCACAGAAGATTTTCCCTGCCTTCTCATTCTGGTACCCAAAACACAGTGGTGACCCTTGCGTTTACCTTCTCCCTTTGTTTTCTGCCTAAAGACAGGCAAAAAGGTAGCCAGGACTCGACTCACTACTCACTTTCCCTTAGTCCTTCAGAGTCAGGACCTGCATTTCTTCTTGTCTGAGCTTTCAAATCAGGACTTTTCCACATTCCACATCACTTACTTGGCTTTGCTTTCCCCCCTTTTTCACTCAAAGTGAGCACAGAACGGCTTCCTACCATTTGAATGCAAACATGCCTCAGTCTTGCGGGCATCAGCTTCATCCAAGCCCCAGTTTCATTTTAAAAGCCCACAGAAATCCATTTATCTGGAACTTTATGGCGCAAAATTGCCACAACCCCACAGTTTGCCTACTAAGGATGAGGGAGCTGAAGGAACCCAGTGAAGACGCCAGAACTTTTCTGATGATTCAAACTCATTCACTTTAAGGTCAGGAAAAAAGGAGGTTGTGAAGCATGTCCCATGGGAGACCCCACAGAGTGTTGCAGAGCATCTGTGTTCCCTTTCCAAGTGCTTTCAGCTTACTGAGAGCTGGAAAATACAGACTCCAAGCAAGCACAGGCACACGGGTGGGGAAAGGAGCTGCATCCCTGCAAAGTGGGGCTCTTCTTCTAGCCCCTGGCTCCCCAGAGGTCTTCTCCATCACCTCATTGCGCTCTTTCCACCCAGGGCAGGGACACAGCTAGCTGCATACCAGCTTTCAAGTCATGTATTCCCATCCCCATGAAGCCACACTACCCTGGCCTAGGGAAAATCCTGGAGACCTGCTAAACCAGCCAGTGTTAGTGTCCAGCCTCATAGGAGACAGGGGGTTCGCTCATGACGCTGCCTGTGCCAGGACCCACCAGATCTGTCTTGACTAAGATTCCATTGCCATTCCAAACCTCCCAAGCCTCAAAGCCCTGGCCGTTACACGGGCTCAGCATGGAAATACCACACAAGAGCCAAGGGTGAAGCTTTAAAGAGCAAATATGCAAAAACCATAAAGGAAACGACATCCTAGTGAAGTCAGTGGGATTTATGATCGCACAGGCATGTAAGCACCTGATAGCTGGACCTGAATGCATGCTTTAAGCATCACAACTGAATATAGGAAATGTGCTGAACCATTTCTGTAGTGCCCTGGGCTCTTTTTATGTGTCCGTTGCCTGAAGCCAGCTCAATAAAACTGTGAAGTAAAGAGCTCTCCATCTACTTTGGGGAATGCTGCTTGAAGCCAGGGCTCTGCAAACCTTTCTTCCCACCTCTAAGGAGGACAAACGCAGCTAGCCAGCACCTCTGCCAACCCTTTCACTCCCATCTTATTTCACAACCCCTCTGTCTCCCTCCTATCATCCTCCCTCCCTGCACGTACAATTGCTGATGTCTTCCCAACCAGATGCACACCTGCAGGAGAAGTTGGCATCTTCTCTGTCCAAGCTGTCATAGAGTCAAATAGTTTATGAGCCTATTGATGACAGATAAATTAATTGCAGAAAATATGAATGACTTAATATTTTGTGTGCTAATATCTTTTTTTTTCCCCTCCTTCTTCTTTTAAATCCACGTCATGGATAAGACCATCAGGCTATTTGGGTTGCGTTCAGATTCCCATGGCTCCCCATGTACTTAAGGTGGGGGAAGATACCCTGTGGCTTCTGAGCTCCTGGATTTGATGTTCCAAGCATGCAATACAACTTTCCTTGGTGCTTAATGAACTTAACTCAGCCTGGACTAGGGATGGAAGAAGCAGGGAATTTTGGGGAAGATTTTTGCTGGGTATGAAAGCATTCCCATATTCCTACAGCATGCACCGGTACCCAGAGTTATCCTGCTTAACCTCGGGGCTTAGGCTGTCTTTATAACTACCCTGATCATGTTTGGCAACAGCAGTCTGTCTTTGGTGGCTGCAAAAAAACAGCTTTTAAAGGCTGAGCCCTGTATAAACCAAGGGAGAATCCACAGCTTTTATGGCTCATCTCCTGTGGCAGTCTCCCATGATGGATGACACTGGGTCTCTAGTTCAAGCCATGGAGATTCAAGGGGATTTGTCAGGTTTGGTCATTGAGCAAGTGCAGACTCAGAGGGAGCCCATATTGCATACGAAGATGACCTGATACGGATGTTGCAAGTCCAGGTTGAATCTGGCCACAGATGCCTTGTCACTTATGCACGTATTGATGACTAACCCATTACTACTCAGACAGAGATCTCTAGTCTATATATTAGATCATCACCTGATATTGATCCAATGAGCTTCAATTATCTGCTTAGATTTAAATGAATTTCAGTTTGTGGATTGAGGACAATCACAGGGGAGTGCAGAGTAATTAAAGCCATGCAAACATATTTAAGTGAGGTAGTGAACTACCTTCTGTTCACTCTCAATTGGATGAGTAAGGAATGAAGGGGAACAAAGAGGCTCAGGCTGATCTTTAGGAAACATCTAAATATAATGAAAACCCAGAAGAGATTCCATACAGAAATATGGAATTGGAGTCAATGGTGGGTTTTAAGGGCAGGATAAACAAGTGCCCAACATGGATTAGGCAGAGTTGTCTCTGCCTTTCCCCCTTGAGGTGGCAGGTAGGTTAGATGGTGTTCCCAGGTTGCTCTCCATCCCTGCTTTCTAGACCTGCTCGTAAATACTGGGGCACAGCACTGTCAATACTGGGACCGAGGTGAATGTTTAGAGCTAGACAAGTACTTAACAGGTCTGCTGATCTCACAACGTGAAGTCACTGACAAATATTATAAGAGCAACCTCCCCTGTCTTTTAAGCAGTCATTAAATTAGGATAACGTGGTAGGAGTGCTGCCTAGAAGTAAGAGCTAGGATTAAGACTGGTTACACTGGCTCTGGCCCCAAATCTTTACTTGGCTTTAGAAGGAGTTCTGAAACCAAATGACCTAAATAGCAGACACGCAGTGATGTGTTTGGCCTGTAAACCTGAGTTCCTCTTCGAGACGAATGAGCTCACCCTGCCATCTGCATCGCACCCATTTGGGATGGGAGGCTTTATGAGCAGCCAGAAGATGAGGCTGCTGCTCCCACACACCAAGGCAAGATCATTGAGTCTGTGGTGCCACACAAAGGCTTTCTGAAATTGTCTATGACTCTGTTATTGGTGGGTTCCCCCCACATTCCCTCACTGGTTCCTATGGCCCTTGTAGAGCCACTTTGCCTCCTCTCCAGGTTGCAGGTGCATTATAAAGTACAACACAGCCAGCTTCTGGGCCAGGCAGCACTTTAGCAACATCATCTGGGCTCAAAGTAATGTCATAGCTCTGCATTTGCAGTAGATTTGTGCACAGTGTGGTGATGCACCATGGGTGGATTCCACGGTTTTGTTGCAGTGGCTGTTAATGGGGTCTGTTTCTCCAGGGAATAACTACTTAAAGGGGAGGGAGCAGGATCCTGCCCGCTATTTAGCCTCTAGGATATCAACAGAAAACAAGCCCCAAGTGGCACAAGCCAGGCAAACATTGCCAGGTCTCTGCTCTATTCCAGGGAGGACAAATTGCTCTGGTAGAAATAACCTGACCTTAGGGGTGCTCGGTTTGGGTTACGCTGGGGTGATTTGGAGGCAGAGAGGAGTCCCTGCCTCTAGAGCCGTTCCACCTTAATGTAAAAGAACGAAAAGCTTTGAAAGTGGATGAGAACGAAGCCAGTGGAGGAAAATCTGGAGAGCTCTGCTGCAGAAGACACCCTCGCTATAAAAAGTGACTTTTGGTAATTGCTGGCAAAGTGCCCGAGTGTATTTTGGGGCGAGAGGGGAAAGAAAAAGATTATCTATGAGCTAATGGTGCTGGAACCCATCCACCAGCCCGAGTGCCCCGTGGCTGTTCCATTTCTGTCTCTGCCTTCCCAACAGGCGTTTCACAATCCAGAGAGTTTCGTGTGCAAGGCAGAAAGAACGAGGTTGTGCCCTTGCAAGGGCCCTCTCTGGTCTCTGCCTTGAATGGCTCTTGATCAGGGCAAGAGCAGAGAACACCTCTACAGCCAGTTCTTCATCAGCTGTAGCAACCTGAGGACCTCATTAGGGTGGAGGCAGGAAGAAGGGCGAGAGTTAAATTGAGATGTAATGAGACGGACGCTCTATGGTTTTACTGCTACAACTCTAACTCCTGTTGCTGCTATTGTATAACAGCAATAAAAGAAGGAACATTCGCATGAGTAAACGCAGTTATTTATGCTAGCATATGCCATTTCTTCTATGCTTTAATATATAAATATATCCATGGTGATGCTATGAAGTGTGTGTCTCAGAGAAGTTTCCTAGACCTGTTTTCCCATGGGGAATGATGCTGTGATCTCTCGGCTCTTACAGGGAAATGCTGCCATCTCTGTGTGCTATGTGGTGCAAGATCACAACCTGAGCATCTTCTGTCTGAGGACACAGAAAGAAGCTGGATTAGCAGTAAGTGGTAAGAGATAAAGTAATTATCTTGAACCACTGGATCAAGAGTTCACTTAGTGCAAGGTATTTTGCCAGCTCTCCAGATAAGTTTCCTGTGACTGCTCTTACCCTCTTTGCCCTGGAAAAGGGCATGCATCTCCTAACATATCCCTGCAGCAGGATGAAGACTTGAATTCATCCTATGTGATAGATGTTGAGAGCAGCCCTGAGGAGAAGGACTTGAGGGTGATGAGAAGCTCCCCATGACCTGGCTTCAGTGTGTGCTTGAGCACAGAACACCCCCGTGTGGCTGCACCCCCAAAGCATGAGCAGCAGCTCAGGGAAGGAGCGCTCCCTCTCTACTGCATGAAGGGGAGACCTCAGAGCAGCTCCCAAAGGGGCTGTAGGAAACCTGGAGAGGGGCTTTGGACAAGGGATGTAGGGACAGGACAAGGGGAATGGCTTTAACCTGCCAGAGGGGAGACTGAGATGAGCTCTTAGGCAGAAGCTGTTCCCTGTGAGGGTGCTGAGGCGCTGGCACAGGGTGCCCAGAGAAGCTGTGGCTGCCCCATCCCTGGCAGTGTTCAAGGCCAGGTTGGATGGGGCTCGGAGCAAGCTGCTCCAGTGGAAGGTGTCCCTGCCTCTGGAACTGAATGAGCTCTAAGGTCCCTTCCAACACAAACCATTCCATGCTTCTGTGGTTCAGCTTTGCACAGATCTCTCAAGGTGAAACTGCTTTAGGGACCGGGATGCAACAAGACTGATTCCCAAGGGGCCACTGGGGCTGTCTACCTGAACTGGGCACAAGCCTCTTGGCTGCGCTGGGGTTTGGGACCTGATCTCCAGACATCTGAGAGAGCTCAGTCTGAACACGTGCAGAGATGGTTCGGAGCATGAATCTTTACCTTGTAACCTCCCGGCCTCCCCCGTCACACCCTTGGTGCTCAGACTGTGCCATGTGAGCCCACGTTTGCCATTGGATTGCAGAGCCTGTAGGGCTGTTTGTACAAGATGGGCTGGGGGGGGATGTTATAGCAGATTACAAATCAAAAGGGAAGGAATTTGCTCCAGAAAACGCAATGGCAGTGATGGCTCCCACTGAAGCCTTCATCAGGCATAATTAAACAAAGCTTCATATTAGGAAAGTGCTTGTACTTGCTAGCTCCCCTAGGCTGAACTGGAGCTTCTTTCCCCATCACTTAACTCTTTCAGGCACCATCTGTGCACAAACACCCACTGAATCCCTCCCCCCCCCCCCCCCCCCCCCCCCCAGCAAACCAAAGCAAGCAAAATGACAGCAACACCAGTTAATGCAAGCCCACAGGGGCCTGAAAGCTCCCAGGCCACTTCCAGTTCTGTGACACTGGGAAAGCAACAGCAGCAACGGCCATTTCAGCCACCACCAATGGCTAAAACATAGGAGACACTCAATGCCAAAAGCCTGTCTCGCTGTAGTCCATGGAGAGCAGCCAGGACATGAACTATTAGGTGCAAAAGTCACATTTTCCAGCTTCCAGTTAGTTTCTCTCTGCAGTTCCACTTTTTCCCCCCATTAAATGGGAGCAGTACTCATTGCTCCAGCAAGCTGATAGTCCTTGGGACCTGCAAGCACGTTCTCAAGGGGAAAGCAGAAGCATCAGGCAGTGCATTGCTATTGTGAGAGAGAAAGGAGCACTGGGGGATGGTTTCTGAATGCCATGGGCTCTGCTGGTGGAGGGGATGCTCAGCATCTGCACATGGCTGAGAGGAAAAATAAGCTGGGGCGAAAACACCGTGTCTCAAAGCCACCCTGCAGCCAACACTTGAGGGGCGTCAGAGAGGCTTTAAGGGCCTCCCATTGCCCCCACCAACCTGCGAAGTCTGGGGCAAAAAGAGTGAAAGGTGGAGGGTGGATGGAGCTGGATGATCTGAAGGTTCTTTCCAACCCTTGCTATTCTATGAGTCTATGATACAGAAGATCAATAAGACTACAGCATTTACGAAAGAAGACCAGGAACCAGGGTAGCCCTGGGGCTTTGAATAAACTGGCAGATGGTGAGAGAAAAGCTTTTTTTCCTCCTAAAAACACCCTTTTCTCTAACATTTATCTGAAAGGTGCTTATTATTGAGTAAATTTTACCTTCTTGCCTGTGTTCCTCACTGGCGATGGATCTGGTACCACCAGGGCACGCATAGGGTTGCTGTGGTGGAGACTAAGGCTGAGAGTGGGTGAATTAAGCAGCAGTCGGCTGCAAATGTGAAGCCCAAATAGGCTCCAGGTTCCTACTGGGGCTTGTGAGAGGTGTCATGTATGGATTAGCCCTGATAACCCCAGAGAGGTTTGGTCTGGTCCTGCAATCCCAGCTGAGCCCATGCGTCCCTAGTTGTGTCCCCACTGAGGGGGAGGCAGGCTGCAGGTCCGGTCACTGGTACATGACGACAGAGCAGAAGCAAGTCCTTAATTCATCACAGGCTTCTTTAGGTCCTTGGAGCTGGTGAGCAAACTACAGCCCCTTCTGCGGTCATCGTGTCGCGGTGGTGATGTGGCCTCAGAGCCACAGGGGTAATGGGGACATTCCCCCTTTCTGGCAGTGCCACTGTCTCACTGTGTGGTCTGGGGCCAACTGTGTAACCTCTCTGTGACTCTGTTCACCAGTCTACACACCAACGAGCACAGCATTTACCTCATCAGGGGTTGAGAGGCTTAATTATTCCCAGACGGATGGATGCTGCATAAGCGCAAAGTGCTACGATGACTAAATCTTCCTGGAGGTGCCTCTAATATCTCTGATGAGTTTGTTTATCCCTCAGATTCTGTACCATGGGCATGACAAAGCTTACAAGGAGCGTGTTTAAGCAGGGGCACGGATGCTGTGCCAGATACCTCCAGGTCAGAGGGAAACAGATGATGGAAAGCCAATTAATTTTTTACAGCAGGAGAAATAGCTACGGGATTAAGAAACATTAATTATTTATTGAACTGCTGCCTTTGCAGGAAAAAAGAGAAGAGTTTACACATACCTGTATCTATGAAAGAATCACTCATTGTACACAACAGGGTAATAACTAACTTTGGTAATCTGAGCTCCTGTTTTGACACTGCTCTTTTCTCAGAGGTCGATTAAAAGAATAAGAGGGAAAATACTTCAGGAAGAAGAAAACTATCCCAGTAACATCAGGGATTTGAGTTACTGAATATGTAGCCCCTGGTGCATGCAGGCCTGGTTCTCGTCACCCCAGCACTGCCATCATCACTGTGTGTGTAAAGCGCATTGATTTTTGCCTGGGAACGGAGATGCAGGCGAGCTCCAAGCATCAGTGATGGGGAAAAGCTACAGCAGCTTAGCCAACCACCACCAGTCAGCTGGTAATGCCTCGATAATTCAGCACAGCAAAAACCTCATCACCTCTGGGTGCACCTCCAGACCTGTGCTCTGGTGCGTGGCACGCGCGAGGTCTCACCACTGGGCGAGAACTCACATTGTCCGTGCGCTTTGATTGTGGGAAAGTCGTATTTAGCTTCAACCTCCTTGAGGTGCGCCTCACCTCCCTCACGTGCATGCACGCACGCATGCACACTGCACTGGCACTCAAAACAAGGACGCTCATGCAAAACACGTTTCCTGTCTCGCCTGGAAAGCAGAAAAACCCCAATTAACAACTCTGAGCAGGCAGAGAGGCTGGGAACAGAGTGCTGCAGCTGAATGAGGCTTTACCTGCAGCCGTGGAGGGCACCAAGGCTCTTGCTGTGCGAGCAGTGGGACCTCCTGGTCCCCTGTGTGATGCTTTGCAAATCCTGAGCTTACAGCCCTTGTCTCTCATCCCACAGGGGTTAAGGTCCAGGGGCATCGAATGAATCCTGCGCAAGCATCTGGGTCAGGATCAGTTGGTCCTTTGGGATTTGGTTGGTGTCCTTGCCCCTGGGATATCTAGGTGCAACCCTCCAAAAGCAAACTCGGAAGGACGTGAGAAGCAGAACATGTTCTGATGCAGCTTCAAACTGGGGTTTGCCAGATGCATGTATGCCCAGGGGACGAGGTGACCTCCAAGCTCCATCAGTGGTGGAGCATACCCCATGAACAGCCCTGTCCAGAGGAGGCAGAGCAGCAGAGCCAAGTTGGGGCTGTGGCGGCAGCAACTCGAACAAGACAGGAGCGAACAGCAAGCCCATACAGGCCTCCAGTGAGCGCACCCAAGCACATTTCATCTGCAGAGGGGCCCTCACCCACTGGGGCCTCCCAGGGGATGTGGCAAGATTTCTTTCATGCAGGTGGCTGGTGGATTTGGAGGCTTTTCCCCACTGGGATGGAAGTGATGCCCTGATGAGAAATCACAGCTCCATCACTTAAAGCTGGGCCTGAACTTAACCCTTGGGAAGTGAAAAGGGATGTCTTGCAACACGTGCAGCCCAGGAGTTTGATCAGCAGAGGTATTCCAGAGCTGGCTCTATCCATCGCTCAACTCGATTCCCAAATCCCACCACCCTCTGGCATCACACGGCCAGCACAGCTATGGCTTTACCCCCAGCCTTTGGGCCAGGATCCATTGCTTCTGGCTGCAAGTTCCTCCTTGGTTTAGGAGGCTCTTGGAGCACAGTCTGGTCTGGAATGGTTGCTGAGCCCCAGCGTGCTGCTTACTCAGCCTCCAATGGCCAGACCAAGGTTACCACTTCGGCTCAAACAGCGAGTCAATGGGTGGGACTGAGTGGTTGCATCCCATGAGAGAATAGTCCATTGGCCAAGTTCAATATCCAAGGCTGGCCTGCTTATAGATTAATAATTGAGTAGCAGAGACCTTTTTTCTACTGCAAGACAGGAAAACTTCCACATTTCCTTGTCTGGGCCCCCAGTGGGGCCGCTTGAGCAAGCTCAGTGCCCAGAAAAGCTCAGGTCTCAGCTGAGATCCATTTACTATATTTTCAACCCCAAACCCCAACCTCTGCATCCTCCCTCACTTGTCAGCCTCCCTGTCCTCAGCCCTGCCCACCCTCTTTGGTCTACAGTAGACTCCCTTGGGTCTATTGCTCTTTTACTGCCTAAAAGGGCTTAACTGATTCTCTCATTGACCCCAGTTATTTTTGGCACATTAGTGGTTTTAACAGGGTCATTTAACCCGAAAGCCATGCAATCACTTGCGCAGTCACGTCAGTCATTATCAATACACAACATCAGCAATTATAAACCCAGGCACAATAATTATGCGCTTTCCCCTTGTGATTTGAAATGGTGAAGAACAACGGGGTTTGCTTGCTCAAGCCCACAGCATCTCCAGTTGCTGATGCTGAGGGTGAAGGTTTGGAGCAAAGCTAAACACTATGGCTAGCTTGGGAACAAACCTGACTCCTGCGTTCGATGCCCCATTCTGCCACTCCTTTTGGAAACCAGGCCCACATTTTGGCCTGGTGCCTCTGACCACAGGAGCTTAGGGTTTCTTTCCTCTCCAATCAGGATGTGCAAAAGCCAAAGAAATGCCCTGAAACGCTTGATGTGTGTTTTTGGAGCCACACAGAGATGGTTTGGTTTGAACTTGGTTCAAGTTAGTGGCAAAGTTGCCAGGGGGGGTGGAGTGAGAGAAGATAAAACAGGAGGAATTTCCTATGGCTCTTCTCCATGAGTCTTCCTATCTCTGCCTTCATTTCCCTACCAATGATGCAGCAACAGAAGTTTTCATGTGGGGTTTTTTGAGCACGCAAGTCCCTGAGGCCACCCGCCTGTCACCATCCATTGAACCTGATCTTTGCGATTCATAGCGCAAAGTCTTCCAGCAAGGAGCGCTGTGACCAATGTATTGTTGAATGCATCACATCTCCAAACCAACCGATCATGCCAAGCTCCAAACATCTTCTGGAATGATGTCTGAGCAGAGTCCACCCCGTGCAGTTTGCCATGGCCAACAGCAAAAGCCAACGAGAAGGGGCTTTGTCATCATAAAGCTGCTCCAGGTTACCCCAGCAGCCACATAGGGCAGTCAGAAGACTCCCACTGGACTTTGGGTGGGAAAGGGGGGAGACCAGGAGGAGGTTGTGTTGCATGAGAGCAAGGTGGTAAATGCCAAACTGTTTTCTTCCTCTAGCCAAGAAGGATTAATTTCCTGGGTTTCCCCTCCAGGGAGAGCAGCTCGTTGGAGCAATCCTGGTCTTGATACAGTGGCACAATGCTGGGGCTTCCAAGGAAAACGCAAGGGACAAAAGTTTGATTCATAAAAGCTTGGGGAAGGAATTGGGGGGGAGGAGATGATGATAGTAATAATAATAATAATAATAAAAGTGCCTGGGGGTGATTTCATAACACTAATAGGTAATGTAGTCAATTATGTAGGCTTATTTTATTTCAGCTAAGTGCAGGTGGTGAGCTACATCTCATCGCAGGTGCTTTTCCAATTAGCTGTACGTATTCTAGGTGAATACGTGGCTGGGCGCCAAACCTCCGTGCCACTAGCAACAGACTAATCCAAACTAATCCAGAGGACTCATCTTGCTTCATGTTAAAGCAACTGGAGTCTATTTTATTTATTATCTCTTGAAAGATCTCTCCTCGTCCTGGAAAAACAAGGAGGACTATTTCACATCGGAGGCCATAAATACACTTCACTCGGCATTCAGCAAGGGCTAGAAGACTGCATCGCGGCTTAAATCCAATTGCTTATTACCCTTATGTAATAGCAGATGAATATCCTGTTCTGCATTGGCTAAATGTTTTCTTTTAATAATCAACTCACATCCACATCATGGGCCAGCTTATGCAATCGGCTGCCTCCTGAGCTCTTCAGGGAGACATCTGGTTTTCAGCGTTGTTCATTACCAGCATCGCCTCATTAAAATGTGTTTACTTACCTTTGCTGTTACAGCAGGGCGAGCCCCAGTGCTTAGGAAAGTGGCAGGCTGAGAAAACCGCCTACTGTAAGCATGGTGTAGGCAGGAATTACACCAGATAGCCCCCCACACACACATACCTGCATCGACCAGGCACTTTGGCTCGAACGTGAAGCCTGGCTCCTCCTAAAGCGCCTGATGGTGATGTTGGCACAGAGGAGGACATGGGTGGGAGAAACGTCCCTAGCGACTTCACCTGTTCATTTTAAGTTCAACCCAAGCAAAATCTAAGACTTCGTTTCCAATAGCATGTACATTCAGCCCTATAGGATGGATTTCATGGGCATCATCACCAGCCTTGTGACTGCTGGAGGTCAGGTGCTGGGCGTCCCCGTGATGGCAGAGTGATGCTGAGGGCTCAGCAGCTCCAAGTAATTTGACCTGAGTAAAAGGCCAAAAAGGCTCAGTTTTGACCTGAAACCTTACAATCCATCCATGTCTTTGGATATTCTTTGCCAGAGCTATGGTGTTTCTTCACAAAAGCTTTGGGGAATGGAAGTTTTTCTTCCCACTTTTCCAAAGGAGCTGGTTTACCCTGTGACTAAGCAAGCTGCTAACAAAGGCATCATCATTCAGTCCCTAATTCCCACTGATTTCACTGAAAACTCAGCCCCTTATGCTGCAAACTTGTGCAGTGTTGCTCACCAAAAGCCCTTAAACCCTCCTTCTTTTAGGGTTTATCCAAAACCAAGTCTTGGATAGGGTTTATCCAGACCAAGTCTGGGTCACCCACAGACTCTACCCAGCTGCATCCAGCTTGCTTCAGACGCTCCTGGAAGCCCCATCACTTCTGGAGGAACCCTTTGGAAAGAAAGCAACAAAACCCAGCAACTTCTTGAGTTGATGACCCCAGGAGATCACTGGGATCAGGGGGAAGAGGAGCTTGGCAGGATGAGAGCTGCTTGACATCATCCGGATGCGGTCCAGGACCATCAGACACCTGCTGAGCCTCCCAGTGTAATTCCATGGCAGCTGCTGCCCTAACCCACAAGTGCACAAGCGGGAACATGAGTTGTTTGGATCTCTTGCCTCCAACATTGTTCTCCAGAGTGCTTGAAAAAAGCCTAATGAAATGTGACTCAGAAATAGCTGACAAGTGCCAGCCTCACCTTCTTATTGTTTCATCAAAATGGGAAAGACAGTGAAGGAGAAGAGTCAACCTTCTCCATCAGATCTGCTGTCCCAACTTGCCTGCAACTTGCAGGCTAAGTGAAATGTTGACACAGGGTTGACATCTCTGCTTGATTTATGAAGAGCTGGGATGGGGGGGCTGAGGTGGGGAGGGAAGAATTAAACGTTATAAATCAATGAGTAACATCCATAACCCTGAAGTGCTTGTTGTAAACAATACCGAACACCGGCCTAATTTTTATAAGTGTAATTTATGAGGAGCAATTCCTTCCAAATGAGAAAATTCAAAAGGGAAAAACCGTCACTTGTTGGAATATCATTAATCCCATCAGATGAGAACAGAGCCAGCCATTGTTCCTAATGGTGGAAAGTTTCATGGGAGCTAATTGCTCCTGCCTGGTGCCTCTTAGCGCATAGACCTGTTAGTGCTGGAGGAGAACCAGGCCTGGAGGTGAGAGCGGGTGATGGGCACGGATGGACCTTTCGCTCTGCCAAGGCCTAGGGGCAGCCCTTGGTACCTGCCCCGGCTGGAAACACGTTTCCAGGTGTGAAGCTGGCTTTACCCCAGTGTCTCCAGCTCGATCTTCTCTCCAGGGATCCTGGAGCAGAGGAATTTGGGCAGCTAATGATCCGACCTCTTGGGCAGTGGGCAGCAAAGGTCTGAGGGCAGCACCAGGTTGGCTACTTCCCAAAAAGTCCTGATTCGAGTGGATACGAGCGGGATGCTAACCATATTCCCAAAGCAGGAGCGATGCTCAGACCGACAGTCAGGGGGCATTTTGTAGTCTGGAGTTGTAGCTACAGGGTGCAGCTCACCAAACGCTGCTCCTACCTGCTGACATGGGTATTACAACTCCCACGGCGAGGAGATGCCATAAAACCTGCTGTTATTTCTGCTTGGCTTGTTGCTCACTGTCAGCCAGAATTTCTCCCCCTGGTATTCCCCAGCTCCAGTGCTCGAAGCTGGCACATTAAAGCTGCAAAACGGCACCAAGGAGAAACAAAACCCAAACCTATTTTCCAAGTTGTGCAAGCACGGAACAGGAAACAGCTCATTTCCCATCCCAAAGGTGCAAATAGCAAAGAGGAGGAGGAAGAAAGGGATGTTTTTACACCAACTGTCGCACCAAGTCTAAGCCAGAGGCAGATGCTCAGGCAGTCACTCTCCCTGCTGTGATTTAAACCAGTCTGGTTATTAAAGCAAAGCAGATTAGGAGAGCATCCTCCAGATTAGGACAGAGCATCTTCGTCCTCTACACCTCACTCTGAAAAACCCATGCCCTCTTACAGCACAGCCAGATTCCAGTGACCTGGTTTGCAGCAACACGTGACAGAAGCAGGAATCAAATCCCGATTGGAATCGCAACCCGGAGCCTTGCTCACAAGAGCCTCTTTGTGTTTATCCCCAGCGTTTTCACAGCGGATCTCGTCTCTCCGGGCACGCTGTTTGCCTTTAGGCGATGAACAGATTCCAGAGTGCTTGGGGATGGAAAGGCCTTCATAAATAAATAAATGGATCTAACAGGGATGTAATGAGTGCAATTAATGAACGCTTGCGGAGTGCCATGAGAGGCACGATGGAATGTGCGAGCAGAACACGAGGTATTGCTGCAGAAAAGGTATTATTGTTGGCACAGCAGGGAGCATTAGCAAAGCTCTTTGCTTGCTATCTGCTTACTTTCCGTGCTGTTTCACAACTGTTATTCCTCCTGAAGGGAAGCAGGATGCTTAACCTGGTGACTCGCATGCCAGCGAACTGCTCTTTCGTTAAGGGAGGTAATGACTGAGCTGCATGAGGGCACTGAGGGAGGGTGGTGCTGGGGCATGGAGCTCACACGTCGTGTTGAGTGTGCAGCGTGTGCAAGAGGGGAGAGCTACAAGCTCAGATGCGTGGCGGGATCTGGCCTCGACAGCAGGATAAATCACAGAATCCCAGGCTGGTTTGGGTTGGAAGGGACCTTAAAGCTCATTCAGTTCCATCCAGGGCAGAAGACTCACATGTTATAGTGGGAATAATGAGGATTCAGCTAATCCTGGCTGAATATCCACACACTCTATAAAGTGATGTTGGGCTGCATTGAGCATCTACATTCTCCTTTACACTGCCAGAGAATCTGTTCCTGTGCAATTCCTAGGAGCACAAGTCTTGCAAGGTTAAGATTTCCCAGGAACCACAACCATGAGCAAATACTTCTTCCACCAGGAATACTTGGAGAGTGGATGAAAGCACCCTTAGCAACCCACAGGCACATGTACACAAATGCGCACATAGAACCGTAGAAGCAGCTAGGTTGGAAAAACCTTTAAGACCACCAAGTCCAACCTTTACCTTTGATATGCATCAACGCTGAAGGAGGGGACAATTGCGACCTTTGGCGGGTCTGAGAAGTGAAATAAATCTGTTTCTGCTGTACGTGGGAGGGAAGGAACTGAGGCACCGGGTTGCTTTAGAGACACTTCACAGCTTGAGCAATGACATTTGTTTTTCTGGGAAGCTCTTAAACCTTTGAAAGAGGTGAAATGGGATCCAGCTACAACAGCAGCTTAAAGTCACCAATTCCAAAGCCATCCTCTCAATTACACTCACAAACAGCATTGTCCTGTACAGAATTAAGAGGGATCCCCGTAATGCCTTGGCCTTTGTAGTGAAGCGGTGGTGTCCCGTGCAGCCCTGGACCCATGGGCTGCAACGAGACATCCGTGCACGGTGAAGGTTGAGAAGGGAACCACAAATACCCAAGAGCTGCAGCATCTTTGTGGCCTCCATGACTCCAATGACGGATGAGGATGTGGAACTGCTGCATCCGGCCAGCTGGGACAGCAAAGCAACCCTGCAAGTCAACACCTGAACCAGCTTCATGGGGACCTGCATGGCCATAGGTATCTTTTAGCCAGTCTCTTGCCTAAATTCCTCCTCACAAGGCAGCTTCCCACATGGGTCTCATGTCTCACCTACCCAAACAAGACTGTTTTTGGCAGGCTGGCCCCAGGAGGGAGAATAAAAGATGGCTCGATTGCCAATATCTAATCATAATCGGGGATCCAGAAAACTACTTATCTTGGGAATTGCTTAATAATGCGCTTAGTGTGTGAAGGATTATCGCTGCGTATAATTAAATACGGAGAGTTACACAGGGGGAGATAAGGATCCTGTGCAAACGGACAAGGAGGAAGGTAATTGAGATTTAAGCTTCTGCCCTGCCAGCTTCTCACCCAGATCATTGCGAACTGTCTCAACATGCGTGCCTGGAGAGAGAAAGGCTTGGGAAGTGGGAAGGGAGGGGGGGATGTCACTCACTCCTGCCCTATCTGTCCCCACTCCTCCGTTTCCATGAGCGAAATCCACAGGAAGCCCTGGAGTGCAACCAGGGAGTCAGAGCAAAGGAACAATTAAGCCCTGGGGTGTAAATTACTTAGCGCTGTGGGAGAACAATTGAGCTCTGTGAGCTGTTTCATCCAGCCCTAGAGACTGAAGGTGGGAAGCGCAGGCGAGGTGGGACACGTGTGCAAGGGACACGTTGTGCCCGACCAGGAGGGGACCTCAGGCTGCTGCATCCAACACCCCCAAGTGAATACTTCGGCTCAAGGGGCAAAAGCCTCTGTTGCAACACTGAGAACATCCCGAAGGTTGGCTTATCTCAACCTGTTGTTGAGCATGTTATGAGCTGTTAAGGGGGTGATGCGCGACACCCCATCTCCCGCCACCTTCGAGCAGAGCTGCTCAAAGAGAGCCAGCAGTTACAGAGCAGGCAGCCTTCTCATGTGCAAGTAAATGAAAGGAGACAGGCTCCTATTGCTCGCGATTATTCCCCAGTCCTTTGTGCCCATGAAAAACAGAACGTGGGGAATTTGGCTGGAATTGCAGAAGGAGCAGCAGGAATCCGGGGAAGAACCTCAAACTTAGTCCTCCAAGCCCTGTATTCTCTGCACCTATTGAGCGTCAATCATAGCATCCAGCTCCAGCATCATAAATCAAGGAGGGCAGTGAACCCAAGAGAAAAAGCTCAATTCATACATCAGATGCCCTTGGCCATCCTCCCCGCCTGGGCATCTCAAAAGCTGCAGGACTGCTGAAGGATTGCTCACCTTTTCCCTACCGAAGCATACTAAAAGGATAAGCAAATAAGAAAGTCAAGGGAAGAGGGAAGTGGTTCGGGTCCCCTTGGCAAGACAAGCAGTGAGCAAGCACCAGGCTTTGCACTACCCAACATACCAACAGCCAAAACAAAGGCGTAATAGAGGAGGGAGAAAATACGTATTTGCCCCTTCTCTTTGGCATAGAGTCCTTTCACCTTTCAGCCAAATCACATTTATCCCGTGGGGCTTTGACAGCCATCTAGAAACCATACAAAGTCTGTTTGTTCCCATTCCCCTCCCAGGCAGAGGGAGCGGCGGAGCAGCCCTGAGGAATGAGGGGGAAAACAACTGTCCCAGCTCCACTATGTAAAAGGGAGGAGAGGAAGAGCAATATGGAGCAGGGCAGAGGGGGCAAATCCCTGAAAGGGAGGAAACAGTTGAGTTTCAAAGCCAGGAATTAGGAGAAGAGCCCTGAGTCTGTGACCTGGGAATGGGATTTATGGGCAGTTTATCCTTCTCTTTGGGAAGGCAGGGAGTTTCCATCCTGGCTCCAGGGAACCAGCTAGACACCCCCCTGCCAGGAATGGCTCTAATTCTGCCTTTGGGCAAGGAGCTCTGTGCCACTTCCCTATAACAGGGTACGGCGTAGCATCCCTCCTGACGCAAAAGGACACACATCACACTCAAACCCCAGTCCTGAGCCACCAAACCTGGCTACGAACAGCTTCGGGACAGGATTTCAGTTGCCAAACCAAATCCCTGGGTATTTTTAATGCTGGGCTTTAAGCCCTATTAAATCGCACAGATCTGTAAGAAATCTGGAGTGACGACGGTGGCTCCTTCCAACCACGCATTTAGGACGCGATAAATCTGGTCTGAACTTCAACTTCCTCCCACGGGGAGCTCTGTGAGCCAAAAAGCACTTGTAAGACAAATTCACTGCGGTGAAATAGATCTGTGGCTAAACCAGTGCTTTTTAGGTAAGTTTTAATCCTTAATCAATTACAGATCATTTGTATGTAAAAGGGTCATCCGGATGCTTTCAATAACTGGATGGTCGAGAGGAGAGGAAAGAAGAGATAGGGAGAGCAATTAGATGGAAATGTGAATAGAAGACCAGCTTAGCAACCCCTGGGAAGGCTCGTTTTATTTTGGGAATTGCTGGCCTGATGGAGTTGAAATGCTCTGTGGGAAGAGGACAGTGTTTTAAAGCGTGGAAGAGTTTGGAGGTGGACGGAAGGAAACAAGGAACGCTCTCGGAGATGGAGGTTTTTCCTTGTGTGGGGAAGCAAAGAGATCATAATGCACAAGTTGAGCATTTTGAAGCGCTCAGATTGATCCGCGGAGGCTTTTCCTATTCCAATGGCTTTCAAAAAGTTACAGCTTGAGGCTTGATCAGCAAAGCATTGATTTATCAGCAAGGATTTCTGCTTGGAAAAGTAACCTTTTGGTGAAACCCAAAAGTGCTGTTAACATTGAGTATGTTTTTATACAAAAGGACATTTTATCCCTTTCTCTTTTAGTTAAATTGCTCAATAGCTCTCACATGCAACGTATTTCAGTTATCTCAGACTCTCAGCCTTCCTGTACCAAGTGGGATGTCCAGAGTGTAAATGACCGTGGGCCCCAGCAAAGGTTTTCCACTCATTAATCCACCCCAAAGTCCCTCTGCACAGTGGGGATTTACTGTAACCTGGACAGAAAGGCACAAAGGAGTTTGCAGGATTTAGGATGTGCCACTCAACGCTGGACTCAGCATGCAATCTGGTCCCGTGAGGGCTTTGCCTGGCTCCCTGCATCCGAAACCCTGAATCTTGCCAACACCTTGTATCAGCTAGGTTGGACACCCCAAAGCCATTGACATCTCCCCATCCGAGACTGGTAGGAAAATAGACACAGGATTTGCCAAAACACCCTGTTTGAACGCAGCATCACACTCCTTAACACCGCTTCAAAGCCCCATCCTTCCCTTATGCCTTACAAATCACTGTTCGTCTCTCGCAGCCTGCTCCTCTTGCTACCGGGCACAAACAAAACCAGCGCAGACCCTCAAAAAGCACAGGCACCAAAGGGCAGAATCAGGAGCTCCCCCCGGGGCTAATCCTTCGTGACCCACTGGTTCATTATAGCAGGTGATGGATCTGGGGGCCGAGAACTCTGCTCGCTGGTTGATTAATCCGGCGTTACAAGAGCAACGAGAGTCTAATGACCACTCGTAATCCCCCTGCAATAACATTGCATACTGCATTACAAAGCAGGCCACCTGTTGGGGTGCAAGTGAGGCATTCGGGATCGCAGTGGCTACTGGTTATTAGTGCCATATCCACTGCTGGTATTTGATTAGCCATAATTTGATACAGTATCTGCCTCATACACTCAATCCGAGCCTGAACTATTGCTTGACAACATTAATTACAAGCATCGACACCGAATGCTTAGTTCACATGCTCCAGTGCGATGTACAGGGTGCTTTTAATTACCTGACAGCTGTGATTTATCACACCTACCTGGTGGGGGCCACACGTATTTAAATCAATTCGTGTCTGGTGGCTTTAGTGGGGAAGAAGGGAGAGTTTCTCATGAGCAATCGAACTCCAGACACACACCCCAAGAGGGAAAAGAAGTCAGATATTTCAGGCATCTAAACTGCAAACAAGATAATGTGACCTGGGCAGAGCCACACAACAGCTGCTTGGAGGGAGCTGCTTTATTAAGGATCCTGGTGACTTTCAGTGGAAGATGGAACTAATTAGTTGAGCAGGCCCTCAAATAAACGAGACACTCAGTTATGTTTAGCTTTCATTACACAGTAGCCCCGCCGGCCCATTCATTTTCTGCGAGTCGGACACGTGCTCATGTGTTTTGCTGAATTAGGGTCAATATAAATACACATCTCTTGCTTGTAAGCAGCTAGCAAGCTGCACTGATACCCATTTCGTGGACTCGGTGGTTCGCGGAGGCTTGCAACTGGTGAAAAAGTACCCAGATGAATAACAAGGACAAGTAAGAGGAGGGAAGGAAAGAGATGGAGCCTCAGCTCAGGAGGGGCACTCCTCTTGTTGCTCCTATTTAGCAGCATAACAGGCACGTTTGTGTTGAGGGGCAGCTTGTTCCGACGCTCTAACACAGGGCAGAAAGGTTTCCTGCTCCAGGGAGGAAAGGCCATAGCAGAGGGCCCTCAAGGATGGAGAATTTCGGCATCGCACCCTTCTTCTACACCTTAATATCCTCCTTGTCCTCCTCCTTGCCCTTTCTCACCATGTCCCCTCTGCAGGCTGCATGCTCATCCAGTCACTTTGTGTCCCCATCACTGCTACCAGCTCCTCTTACCGTGTCCAGCCCTGCCCTCCTCTCCCACCATGGCAATTTGCAGTGCAGAGCTCTCTTCCCCACCTCAAACCCCATCCGCTCTCTCCACTCCATCCTTCTCCATCTCACACCCAATTTGCAATTTGCTCCTAATTCATACCCACCTCTTTCCTTCCCTGGAATCCTCAGGGGCATCTTGGATCAAGAGGGTCACAGCCAGCTCCATAACTCTCCCGTTTCCACCTCCAGCTGCAGGAATACCCTGGATGCTTTTCTTTTTCAGGTATGTTGTGCCCTAAACCCAGCCAGGACATGAGTATTGGTCTCCCTTACCCCTGCAGATACGTCTCCTCTCCTTGTCACTCCTCCAACTCTTATCTCCAAAGGTCCCCCTTGTTCTGTACTGCTCTGTTCTCTCCTCCAGCACAAACCCCACAAAATGCCTCGCATTCCTCCTCATTCTCCTTTCTTCAGACCCAAATCTCACCCAGTTTTCCCTACACCAGTGACCTTCCCAGCGGTTCCTCCCTTCCCTCCACCTTAAGCTGCTCTCAGGCTCCCATTTACCTCCTCTCCATGATCTTTTTCCCCATTATTTCCCCCATCAACCCAACCAGGCCCTTCCCAGCTCCCACCCATCCCCAGTTGCATCTCATCAAAGATGCTTCTGGCAATAGCAGCCCCAGCTCCACTTTTCCCCTCTTCTGTCCCGTTTGTCTTCTGCCATTTTCCCACCTTCTCTTCGCAGGGAGTATTTCAATCCCATTAAACCAACGTTTCCCAAGACAAAGAGGGCCAGTATTCAGGTGGAAAATGTCTTTACAAAGTAAACACCTTCTACTCGTGCGATGAATACGCGTTACGGAATCGTTTCCCGGCTGCTCTGTTTATGTAACCTTGAAGCTATTTTGTACAATCCTTTAGTTTTGACAGCTTAAGATTTGTTATGAACTGATATTTAAAAGTCAAAATAGCTCAGAAGTGCAGGAGATTGTTAAGGATCACCCAGACAATCGGTGCAGGGAAAAGCTTTCCCTGGGTTACCTTCAACTCAGGAGATGCTTAAGTAAACCCACTCCCTTTCCAACTTGCTGGAAGCTGAAAACGTACGCACGGATACACACTTACTGTCTCTCTACCTGGCATTTCTATGTGAATAAAGGGCTTTCAGCCAAAACCAACCAGATAAAAATCTTTCAGGAACTTTTACAATGTCACATACTTGTGCAAATTGCCAACGTGTTTATAGCAACAGCGCCACAACAGAGCTCAGCGCTTCCATTTCGGCCAGGCAGATCAAGCAGCCTCCTCCGCCTGTTTATGTGCTCCTATTTGCATGCGGCATCGTGCGAGAGAGCGCACGGCAAAGCACGTAGGTGCTGGAGAGGGGTGGGGAAATCACTGCTCCTCACTGACCCTCCTGCCCTCACACCTGCGAGGGACCAAGGGCGCATCCGCAGGGACCCCCATGGCTGCGCTGGGGAATGGAGCCCATTGGGCTGAACAAAGCGAATCCAACATGATGGTTTTGGGTCCTTTTGGAGCAAGACCCTGAGATGCTTCCCCAGTTCTGGCCTATATACAGGGAGGAGATTAAACTGTACTTAATCACCTCGCTGAAGGTGAACTGTCAAAGACCTGGAAATCCTGATCCAGAGCGAGAAGGATATATCATTATGCGTGCCAGTGTGCAACCATCTTGGGGAGAAGTTGCCTAATGCTGGAGATGGGGAAATTAGCTTCTGAGCTGCACTGAGGTGAAGGGGAAAAAGACACTCTTATTCTGCAATGCAAATGTTCCTACCAAACTAATTATTCCAGAATAGTTACTTTGATAAATAGCCAAAAGCGGCTGACTTCTACGTAGTGGAGGAATGGAGTTGCACAATTTCAAGGGATTATATCTAGGTGTGTTGTTGGCTGTTTTGCCTAAAATCGTGGGCTTCCGTCTACCTGGGACAGAAATAGGAATCATATCTGCAAGGACAAGCTGGAAGTGACTGAGTTCTCATCAGCAGAAAAAAGGGCTGGAAAGACAAGGCCAAGACACCTCTAACCATAAAACCTTCCAACAAAAAGCAGGATTTTAACCCAACATATTGATTTCTTCCAAGGAATAAATTCCCTGCTTTAATGCTCCCATTTCTCGATTGTTTTTCAAGAAGCTGAGCCCGTGTTCTCCTCAAGGGACAAGTCCTTTGTCCTTGCGGCAACGCAGGAGGTGCAACCTTCCTCTGCCGATGGCTATCAACAGGTAAAACGAGTCCCTGGGCAGCGCAGGGTGATGGAGAGATCAGTGTGGTGCTTTAAAACAGGACAGGGAAGCGTCTGGGCTGCGGCACGGAAAGAGCAGCGTGATTTATTGCGCTAAATCACCCAAATACAAACAATAAGGGACTCAAGCATGTGCTTGCCTTAGCAGGGGTCAGCGCAGCAGCAAAGCACATCCCTCTTCCCACCTGGTGGAAAACCGCCCCGGGGGATCCTCCCAGGATCCAGTTGCTGAGGTGAGGAACATCACTCCAGTCAACGTGTTTCATTCCCAGTCCCAGATGAACAATCAAAGGGGTGAAAAGGGAAGCTCCACCCAAGTTTGTGTTTCAGGGGATAAGAGGCGCATTTACCAAGAGCCAGCGCAATGAGCCCCAGGCCCTGCAGAGCCCTGAGTTCTGATTAATTACCCCGCTCTGGTTTTGCATCTCTCTCCAGCCATCACTGAATTAACCTCAGCTCCTGGCTGAGGGGGAAGGTGGCAAAAAGCCCTCATTTCCAGCCTGCAAAAACCCCTTTGCAAAGAGAGGGGCCGCGTTAAATGCCTTGTGAGCGATAACTGAGCTCAGCCGGAGCTGCCATTAAAAGGAGACGAAATGATTCACTCCATCACCTTTCCAAGCGACACCATGTCGTTGTGGGAGGAGAGGAGAAAGCACTGAGCACCCACTCGCCAAACCCCGCTCTCCTTACTCAGAGGAGAGTTTTACACGGGCACCCACACAACTGCAGGAGCCCCTGACTCATCCCCATGGATGATGAGATCAGCTTTGGGATGGTGAACACAAGAAAGGTCGCCTCCTTCTTCACTTGTACAAGGCACTTCTCCCACCTCCTGCAAGAGGTGGAAATGTCCTGATTTATTCCCATCTCCACCTCATCATCCCATGATTCCCGTTTTTTGGACAGACACCGCCTATCCTTGACCTACAGCAAACACAAACCCCCATCACAGGAGCTGGTGAAGTCCTCGTGTTGGTGGGAGCCGTGCCCGAGAGGCCTGGCCCATGTTCAGCCTCATCTCGGGATGTTTCACTCCTTCCTGGCTCTCCTCCCACTGCTCCATTCCCAGCTCCAGCCTGGCAGTGGCGGACCTGAATGCACCTCCTCTCCTCTGCAGATGCTGTTGCAGGGCAGGATTGGGCTATGAATCACAGACCCCTCTGGATTATAATTCCCAGAGGAATTCTGAGGCTTAGCTTCAAGTTCAGCGTCTCTCAGCCACTCTGTGGTTGGGGTTTTCACATCACCGTTTTGGGCTCAGGGGTCCGATTACTCCTTTTCATCCCTTTTTTCTTTCCTGATTCGGAAATACTTGAGTGACAGCTCTTTTATTAAAACACCCTTATCAGAAAGCAGCCAGGAACAGGCAGGGTTAGTGCTCCACTCAGGCTTTCCATGCCTCAGGGAGAGCAAAGCTCTTCCTGGCTCTCGCCTGGCCTCTGATGAGCAGAGGTTTGGTATGCAGGCTTGGGAAGGCAGAAGACTGTAGTTATCCCAAAATCCTGGTGGGAAAATGAACGTCCATCAGATCAGAGAGGGAAGCAGTGAGGTGGGAGCTTCTTCCCATCCTGCTCCTTGGTGGAGGGCCATGGTCAGGAAGGACGTGTAATGGGTTGCTGGTGCCGTTACTGACCTTGCTCGCTGTCCACTCAGTGACCACGCACACAGCAAAGAGCTGCATCACCTCCTCTTGCAGTAGCACTGAAGTCACCCAAGCTAAACCCAGTTGTGATGTTAAGGCCCTTCCTTTGCCCGGGTCATTTTCCCTCGTTTCACCCCCATATTCTCTTACTTTGCCCCTTGAGACTGCAAGTACCCCAGGACAAGAAGCCTGCAATGGTCCATCACTTGCTGGTACAATAGTCATCTTCTGACACCGGCATGAAGGGCTACGGGTTATACACTATGTATGGATTATACTCTGCAGGAGGTCAAATTAACTGCTCATGGATCTGATGGAAAATGAGGTTTTCCTCATCCCATTTTTTCCCCCATTAAGTGCATTTTTTTCCCTTTTTCTTTGAGGATTGCTCTAAAATGACACTTGGAGCATCGGGGCCAGAACCTGAAATAAGAAAGGGCCTCACCAGGGGTTGCTATGGGGTTTTCCAGTCCTCCCAGGCTGATGTGGTTTACTCCCCAGCTAAATCAACATCACACCCAACGCGCGTGGAAAAAGTAAGAAGGAACCGACCCAATTTGCTCTCTCTTGCCTATCCGTGAAGCAATTCCAAGTCTTTCATGGAAAGCCACAGACAGCACCCACTTCTTTCCAAACCATAACCTTCAGCAGGGCTTTTGCCACCTTCGTTTTGCTTGGCTGGGCCACCTCTCTTTGTCGTTTGTCACCATTGCCTCTGCTCCTGAGCAGTTGGAGATGGGCACTGCCAGCGGGGACATGCAGGACCCCAAAAAGGTGGGAATAAGCCAACCCAAACCATGGTTTGACAGAGGACTCGGTTTCCTGTGCAGCACCAGCAACTGTCACATCATTATTACTATTATCACCACCATTACTACTATTATTACTGCTACAATTATCTTGCACTGAAATAGCAGCAATAAACACGTTGGGGTTTTGCTTTTGCCTCCCTGTGTTTTCCCAGCGGGAAAACATGCATTTATATTTGAGGGGAACCCACAAATGGAGCAGGAGCATCACCAGCTCTTGGATTAAAAGCCAAATGACCTTTTGTGCTGTCTGGGAAGAGTCTCTTCCATCATCTTTATGGATTTCCACCTTCGGCAACAGCTAAATAGCCCTGCATATCTACCATCAAGACACTAACAGCCACGCCATAAATCTTAACCCTAAACCATCATTATTTGCAGAGAAAATGAATGGCTTTGCACAGCTCCTGAAAGAGGAGACCCCTCCTGAGCTGGGCTGTGTTGGGCTCGCTCCTACTTGTTGGTGGGATGAGCAATTCCTAACGTATTACCCTTTCCAAAACAGCCATGAAAACACGCCGGTTTCTATTTCTCAAAGCCTGATAGTATCTTGATATTATCTGTTGCTTGAAAGAGTGAGTCAGGTTGGGAAACGATGCTCAGTCGCCCATCTGCAAAATGGAGTTAGATCAGCTCTCTTGGAATTAACACCACGGACCACTGGGGGCCCAGAAATGATGATAATTGGGGTTAAACTCATTGATACAGCCAGAAAAAGGGTCCAGAGCTTGGTTTGCCCCTGAAGGACACAGAGCGCAGGTACAGGCTGGAGCCAGCCCCTCGTGTTGGCTGCTGCAATGAGATTTAATTCCCCCCCTCTCATTACTGTTTCCTGAGCAGAGTGCCTGCGAGCCCTAAGGGGGAGCAGGGGATGAGGGAAACGTCAGTTTCTTAACGAATTCTTGTGTCATCTTCTTGACAGCACCTTTAAGGATGAATGACACTCAGGAATGATGTGGCTTAACCTCCAGAGTTCAAGTGAGGGAGCATTTCCCCTTGCCAAGGAGCAGCAGTAATCCCTGGAGAAGGAATCCATTCCAGCAGCCACCGAACCCCCATGGCAGGGACACATCCCAGGCACTCTGAGAGCAGTATCCAACAGGATCTGCTTTCCTGCGGGATGTGGGATGCGCAGGAAGGGCGCCTGGCTTGCCCGGGGGTGAGGAGTTGCATGCAAAAGCTTTCAAGCAGCACTCCTTTTCCACACTTCTTATCTGGAGACCAATAGAAAGCCACATCCTTAAATCCCTGGGATTAGAGGTTTAACATGACCAAGGAGCAGCAGCCTGGAGAGCATTAATTACTGTTTATATGTGGTTTCTGCCTTCTCTTCCCTTTTCCTTCGCCCTTTGTCTGCCTCAATAGATAATAGTGGGAACAGCTTCCCCTGCCGAGGCCAGGCTTCACTGGGGCAAGGCTCTTCTTTCCCTTCTCCAGACCTCATGCATAACGATTTAATGCATGGGCTCATGCAGTTTTCCCAGTATTAATCTGCAATTACAGCTCCCATTGCTCCCCGGTGCTGGTGTTTTCTTGCAGGTTATATTCCCCATATGATATACCCCATCCCAATCCAGTAGCCAAAGCCTGGGGAACAATTGGCATTGCAGCCTCCAGCAGTGGAGCGCACGCTTCTCCTCCTCCCTCTCCAAAACAGGGGGGTAAATCACTTCCCATGGATGTGGCATGAAGAGCAGATACTGGGAGCTGGTGTGCATAACCCTGACTTTCCTTACTAACTCCTTAGGCTCAACGCTGTTCCTTGCCCATGGGATGAGGCTCCGGCAGGGAGGACAGAAGATGAAATAGCTAATCCCCAGCCAGATGCTCGGAGGGTATAAATGGCTCCGCACTGATTTATGTCAGCTGAAAATACGACTGGGCTGCGGCTCTAGGTTTCTGTATAGCATTGCAGTGTGCTGCTCTTCAAGGCAGTAATTTTAGCTAAGCAAGAATTCCAAGCTACTGCAACAGGTGAAAGGAATGAGGGGCCTGCTCCTCTCCTGCCTCAACAGGATGCAGATGACCATCTTCTTGAACACAAGAAGAGCAGGAAACAACAGCACAAAACCCAGAAAGAAATTCCCATCAGCTGCTTATGCAAGCTCCTGAAGCATTTTATGCTCTATTATGCTTTTCCATGCTCAGCCAGGCGACAGGATGTGCTGCATGGATAGCACTGTGTATAGGGGAGAGCAGGATGTGGTGCCTGGGGTGCAGCATCCCTGCAGTTCATCCCACAGAGAAGCCTTTGCACTGGAAAGAAGAGGCTTACATTTAGACACTGTTAGCTCGGAGAAACTTCAAAAAGCCTTTGGTGTTCTAGTTGCCAGCTCCAGGCCTTGGAAGCCGGGAATGCTGGAAACGGGGTGCTGCAAGGAATCGGGAATTAACCTCTGTCCTATTCAGGAGACATCTGCAGGAATAGACTGGGTGAGATATAAAAACCTATGCAATAACAGATGTCCTCTCTTCCTCATTTGCTGCCATTCCAGCCTACCCTACCTATAGATGTGTGTGTCCCCCCCCCTCTTTTCCTCCTGTCATCCATCTGCTTCCCCAAAGCCTGTTGGCCTGCTGACCAGGATGGGAGGCTGAAGCTGAGAAACCCCAGTGCGAGGCAGAGCCTGCAGCTCAGTGCCACCCGTTCCACATGCCCTACAGATTCACATACAGTGACACCACGTCCCGGGCCCTGAATGCTCCTCGCTGTGATGTCTGCATTCTGCTCCCTCTATTTATAAAGCAGCATTGCCAGGCAAAGCACGCCGAGGGAGCGCGCGGTGCCAGGGCGGGATTAAGACTAACTGCATTGCAGCAATTCCAGCGTGGAACAACGGTTGTGGTGCCCCCCACAACCGACCCACAGACACAGCGGAGAGCATCCATTCAGCTCCCAAGAGCTGGTTCAGTCCTGGTGCCATAGAGCCATGGGGATGCTGACAGCACCGGACGTGGTGAGGGGGGGTCCAGTGTGATCCTCTCTTTTCATCTCCCTCATAGCACAGAATTAAATCTAATCAGAGGAAGTTTCTTAAGAAGAGGAATTTTCTCTGGATATCGCTATTTCCAGTAATGGAAAACCCACCATAACCCGGGCACACTGCTCCATGCTCAATTAGCTTTGCTCTTAAAGCATCTCTCCTGCCGTCTCCACCATCCATCCTGTCCATGCGGGAAAATCCGGTAGATTTAAAATTGAGCCGCGTGTCATTCCAACATCCATCTCATATTTTAATGCAAAAAACCTAAAAGTATGATGTTAATTAAAAATCAAACCTCCCCCAAAAGGTATTGCTTTCCAGAAGCTGCAATTAAGGCTCTTTTTCTTCTGCCTCTGGACCAAGGGCTAATGAACTCATTGACAGTATAACCACATGCAAGGAAAGGGACTTGGCACAGCCAGGAGCTGAGCCCTATGAATAGAAGGTTTCCTACAGCCTCAGCCACGTTAATGCTGTCTCCATTCAAAAACGTTGTGCCTGAGCACGGGGGAATGTTGCCACGTTATTTGTATTCCAAATGGAATAACCGTAGCAGCGGGTTATTGTTACCCTGTTCAGCGAGCGCAGGTATTTCTCTGCTCTTTCCCCAAGTTAAAAAGCCGAGGCTGAACAGAACACAACTGCTCACAGCCCGGGTAGCAGGATCACCTATTTTTAATGGGACATCTGTTCCTGTGCCCACGGCTCCTGGGAAATACAAAAAGCCGGATAAAAATAGGACTTTGTTAGTTATAAGCACCAGCGATTACCCGGACGATGGGCCCCATCCTGCCTTCACCTACACACCCCAGGAGGGCACAAACGCCGGGTGAGGCGGGTCAGTGGACCCGAAGCCACATGAGGGGCTGCGCAGGGCAGATGAAGGCACCCATCCTTGATGAACGCAAAGGAGATCGGCCCAGAAGCGAGGAGGAAGAGCTCAGTTGATAGCTTAATGAGGCTGCAGGACTCGCTGCCCCACGATGCTTCTGAAACCCAAGAGCCAGAGTGTAATTTATGTGGATAATGATACCGAGGGTCATCAGAGCCAGGAGTAAGCCGCAGTTGGAAGGCGGATACAATGTCATGTACCAGGGTTAAGCCAGCTGTTAGAGGTTAGGAAAAGGGCCCTTGTGGAAGAAAGATTGCTCTGCATCTGTCTGCTACTGCTCCTTGTGTTTCCCTCCAAGCCCTTGGCAACCACAGAGGCCGGACAAATCCAAGTCCACTGTTCAGGCACCCATTTGTCTAAGTTATTCTGTATTCTCCACATCTACTCCGTGCTACAGGTAATGTTCAGCTAAGAGCGAAGTAGTCAGACTCTCAACACATCTGCTTCTGCTAAAGGTAGCAAGGGATCATTAATTGCTATGCAGATCGAGGTCTGGTGGCTTTAGATGTTACTTAGGCAGCAAAAGGAGATCTCCTTCCCTGCAGTGGTCAGACATGGAAGGAGATGGTCAGCTCAGCCTAAACAGCAAACTCGCAGATGGTCAAAGAGATAAAGCCCACCCAAAGGGAGAAGTGTTTCGAGCTGCTGTAGTGCAGTGTTGGCCGGCAGATTCTCACAAGGAGAATAAGAAAGTAAAGGTGAAGCTCATTTCCTCAGCCGTCACTCCTGAAAGGGCTCATTTTTCGCATACCATTAAAGCAAGAAGGACTTGAAGCGATGCATCTACCAACCAAAACTGGAGGAGAGTGTTGGAGGAAGAGCCAGCGACTTCCACCGAGGAAGCGTGCAGCATTCCTATTAAATCCAGGTGAAATTCATAGAATCATTGAATGCTTTGGGCTGGAAAGGACCTGGAGATCATCCAGTTCCAACCCCCATGCCTCACATTAGACCATGTCAACCAAGAGCGTCCAGCCTGGCCTTGAACACGGCCAGAGAGCGCTGGCTTCAGAACGTGAATGAAGGCTGCAGTGTGGACATGGGAGTTCCATCGCAGCAAACAGAAATGGGACCTAAGACACCTGAAGCGGCTTGGACTCCAAAGCAGACAGCATTTACGAGAAACTCAGTCGGGATTTACAACTGGCTCGCAAGACAAAGCTTTTCTAAACAATCACAATGCATTCCTTATGAGCAGCTGAACTCCGCTCCGTGCTCTTCTTGCCATCAGGCAGGATCCCTGGGGTTTGCTCTGTTGCCATGCTTGTCTTTCTGCTTCTGAGAGCTGCGCTTGGTGCCTCCAGCTTCCCTATCTGTAAAATGGGCACTTCCCCTCACTTAGAAGCTTTCCATCGACTAATGCTGTGAAAGCATTTAAAAACATGGCCATGGAGTTCTGGTTTTCTTCCTTCTGTAAGGAGAGTTAAATTAAAGCTGAGTTGTACAGAAAAGAACCCTTTGTGTCTCATCTTCCTCCCTAGGCTTAAGTTTCGAAGGTATGTTAAGAAATGAGACCCCATGGGGGTTAGTGGTGTCCATTTAAATCTCTCGAATACCTACACGCAAATACCCCAAGTGCACGAGGATTAACTCTGAATCTGAGTGGATTAGTCAAGAAGCCTTGCACGGCAGCATGGAGCTGCTGGAGAAAAAGAGATGAAACAGTCATTTTGGTCAACTTTACCACACAACTTGATCCCCTGTGTTTAATGGGCTGGAAGCCTGGCGCTATCCCAGGATCAGGTGAAGGGAAAACTTTCACTTGGGAAAAGAACAGTGGAATTCACAGGGTCAGAGCATCAGGGGCAGGAGAGACGGGAAACCTGAGGCCACCTACGTCCCTCACTCAACACCCAGCAGTCCCCACCGGCTGCCTTCCTGGAGCTCGGCCAGTCCTGCACGTCTATAGTCACACACACATCCATGTAATAATATAGACTTACATGCTCCCGAGTAACTAAAGACAACTATGAAAGACTGGGATGTCAAGGACATGATGGAACATACGTGGGCAAGCAACCTTGAACCACCTTTTGGAGGGCACATCTAAGACGAAGAAATACCAACTACCGACGCTTAACAAATAAAAAGGGAGACAATTCCCTTTTGAGAAGAACATTTAAGATGGAGAAAGCAGTTTCCTACAGCACTTCCCTTGCTCCCTTCACCTGAAGGAGAGGAGATGACCACTTCTTATGAACCTTACTGCTCTATGCCCTGCCCTGGAGAAGGTGCCACCAAGTTACATGAGCGGAAGAAGCGACCAAAGGAAAGACCCAGCTCTGAATTCTGGCCTAAAATGTTTTGAACTCCATGGAGGAAGGCTGAGAGAGCTGGGTTGGTTCAGCCTGGAGAAGAGAGGGCTCCTTAAGGGGAGACCTTAGAGCAGCTCCAGTGCCTAAAGAGTCTACAAGAGGCTTCCCTTTCTCTTGCCCCTGTAGTAATTCTAAAGCTTTGAGATCATGGTACAAGGTCATAAATCACTGCAGCACTAAGAGCATCCCAGAGGCTGCCCAGAGAAGCTGTGGTTGCCCCATCCCTGGCAGTGTTCAAGGCCGGGTTGGACACAGGGGCTTGGAGCAAGCTGCTCCAGTGGAAGGTGTCCCTGCCCTTCAGCTTTAAGGATGAGCTTTAAGGTCCCTTCCAACCCAAACCAGTCTATGGGTCCATGAATCCAGCAGAACAAGCGATGTGCCACTTTGCCGGGTATGGAGCAGGAATATTAAAAGCTGGCAAGGTCTTTCCCAAGGTTCTCAAGAGCATAAAGTCAGAACGGCCCCCAGGTCCCATAACCAGGACTCTCCTCCCTTCTTCCCTTAAAACACCCCCCTGCCTGGCTGTGCCATCAGGGGCTGCATGACTGGTCACAGCTTATTCATAGCCTTAATCAGCAGGTGTGTGACTGCCTGTTTGGCCACATTTTTAGCTCTCGGGGCTCTCGCAAGCTGTCAGAAAGAAAGGCTTTATTTTAGGCAAAATACCACTGCAAAACCAAGTGACATTCAGTTTGACGCGGGGGGATAAATTAAGGATGAAGATACATGAAAGAAACCTCCGAGTACCTTCGTCACATTCCTACACTGAAGGAGAAACGCAGCCGAGTTTCAGTTGATCTTGGCTTCCTCGCTGACCTGCAGCAGTGAATTTCCCCCCCTTCCAGTGTTTAAATAGCTTGTCAGTGAATGATCCCATTCATAAAGCGCTGGAGATGACAGTCGTGCAAAGCTAAACAGCCCTTAACTGCGCACCTAATAAATCTGCAAGGAAAACAAACAGAGGGGATGAGGATAATGAAGATTAACAGTGACAAAGGAAAGCCCAAAGAAACAGCAGCGGCGCTGGCAGGTCCGAAAGGATGGTGCCGTTATGACTGTTTGAAATGGGGCTGTGCAGGATTGCCCCTGCTTGGCTGACCTTTGGGTCCTCGGAAGCAAACGCACTTGGGTGGTATCTGGGACCTCAGCCTTTGGGCAGATGAATTCCCTGTGGGTAGTGCACATCCACCTCCGTGTGTAGTTATCCACTCCCACTGCGACCTCGTGAGTGAGTCAAAGGGCATCTCCGCTCTCATGGAAAGCAAAATCTGCATTTATCCCCCATTTTATGATTCCACATAGGAAAACGTGAACTCAAATACTGCAGTTGCTGAAAGCAGGAGTCAGGTTGGGAAGGGAAATCAGGGCAGGAACGCTGGAACCATGACAAGCTGCTACAGAACAAGACTCAGAACCACGAACTGCCGGAGCAAGATATTGATTGCAGTCAATCAGATAAAATCCAATCAAAGAGATCGATTTTAATGACTCAATCATTCATTTGAATTGATTGAAATGAATTGATTTTAATGAATCAAACATTGATTTGAATTGATTGAAATGCATTGATTTCAATGAATCTGGCTGAAGGTGGCACTGAAGAAATGTCCCATGTATCCTTAAAGAACTGGGAAGAAGGTTTGGAATAAGCGGACTGATTTATGGCTTAGGGGGAAAAGTAACTTGGGGGAGAAAGGAGATACAGGGAAATGGGATAATGTGGAAAGAAGTTTGCTCTGCCTAGTCTCTCTCTTCAATAAGACAATGGGGTTTCTAGCCAGAGGAAATGGTATGGACTGCATCATTCTGTAGCAGGAATTACTAACTTCACTGGCAAGAGTGGGGTTTCCCATTCGAGGTGGCCAGAGACCACAGGAGAACGTGTTCGGAGGGACACAAGAGGGCTCAAGGGAGTTTATTAACGGAGCTGGTCAGGATTCAGACTAATTCTGTGTAAGTCTTGAATCAAAGCCCTGGGCAGAAAAGCTGAGTTGAGCCCTGGAAGTTTGCTGATGACAGAAAGCTGAGTCAGATTGCCATTAGCAAACAGGACTGTACAAACTGCAGGAAAACCAGGAGATGGAGGACTGGAGCAGAGGAATGAGACGGGGAGGAGCAAACTGGGAGCACGGCAATCAGTGACCCCTTAAACGAGGTTTGCGGCTACCAAAATCAGGTCACCCATATTAAAACCAACGCGTTCGTGTATGACAAAATGAGCCAGAGGAGGAGTTTGTGCTGGAAACAGCACTGCTGTGAGACCTTCAGTGCTCAACGGGTCCAGGTTTCATCCCCTGTGCTCAAGAAAGACAAATTCAGCCTGGAACAGGAGCAGCAGAAGGACACCAGAGTGATGGGGGAAGGAGTTTATCTCATGAGACAAGCCTCCAAGAGCCTGGCAGGACGAAGGCTGCACGGAGATATGATCCCTGGCTATAAATACCCAGCGAGAGAAGCAGCAGAGAAGGAGAAGAGCTGGTTGAGGCAGTGGGCAACGCTAGTAAAAAGAAAACAAACCAAGGAAACCCCCCAGAAACAGTGAAATGGAATACGTATTCATAGATAGAGATAAAGATAGATAAATTTAGATAGATAAGATGGATGGATGGATAGATAAGATGGATGGATAGATGGATGGATGGACAGACAGATAAGATGGATGGATAGATAGACAGACAGATCGATTTGCTGCTATAGCAGATGGGGTCTGTACCGTGTCCAAAAGGTCAACATGACTGGCCTAATCCAGAGCAGGGCTGGGAGCCAGGGAGCTGAGCATTCCTCAGGAAGGGGTCCACGGCTCCACAGCTTTCAAACAACTTCCACGAAGGGGAGGATCAAGTTCACGGGCTTCTGCTTATCCCTGTTGGACAACACGGCACAAAGAGAGAGGCAGGTCCTTGGGAAGGGGAAAACCAACCTCGGAGTTAGCAGGGAGACATCTGGCTGATGCTTCCCAAAAGAGTTATCCCATTTCTCCTGGCAAGAGCGGAGAACAAACGTCGAACCATCCTCTGCTCTTTGACATCTTCATCTCCCTGCTCACAATGGGTGAATTTTCACTGCACAGACACATCTAATTATGGCCTCAGGGGTAAATATTCGCTCAGGCACATGGAAAATAAGGCACAGAACTCCCAGTCTGGGCTCCTAATCCCATTATCAGACACCTTCTCAGCATCATTATCCCAAATAACACAAAATGAAACACAGAGGGGGAAAAAATACCCCATTGTATTTGCAGTAATGAGCAGCATGGACACGAGAGGAAATCATTTCTCTGACTCATGCTCCCCACCCAAATAATAGACACAGCTCCGTGTGGAGCAGCAGATGACGTTATGGATTAGCTGCACTTCATTTTCATCATGGACAAGTTCCTATGTGCAAATCCCAGCATGGAAAAGCCGGCTCCCTGTACTTAGGGCGGCCTAAACTATTTGCTGCCTGAGTGTTGATGCTCTACATCCCTTTTCAAGGGGTCAGGCCCCTCTGACTGAAGCCATGCTCCCACATGGATCATCCCATATCCATCCAGCAGCCTGTAGTTTGGGAGCAGACCCAGGCAATTCCCACCTCTCCTGGCAGGACCTTGGATGCCCAGAGCACCCAGGCTCATATGCACACATACATGCTAAGGACAGGGATGGACGATGGAGGAAAAGTCTCCTCTCACCGAGCTGGTGCCATCAGCTGGGAGCGGGAACACTGTGACATGGGGATCTATTACTTTCAACCCCCCACTTTGCAGCTCTTTGGCTCCTCATTTAGCTGTGAGATGTCTAAGAGAGTCCATATTCCCACCAGGAAAGAGCAGCTGTGCGATTTGGATTTAAAAATCATCTTCCACCTTGCTAAAAGGTACTCAAGAGCCACAAAAATCTGTATCCAGCAGTGTCAAGGAAAATGCTCTGCTGTTTTCACGACACTTTACACCTCTTTTCCCCCATTACTCCTACTATAACATCATAATGATGAGGTGATGCTGCTGCAACAGCCACCCAAGCTTCCCAGCTGTGATAGGCGAAGGATGCTGCTGAAATCTTCCTCCCAGTGCTTTGCTTCTTCCATCAATACCAGAACCTGCCTGACTTCGAGCAGCTCTCAGGCCTGCTTTTAACTGAATTCTCTGGCTGCAAGAGCCTCCCCAACCCCTTGCAGCATCTCTTGTCCATAGGTGTACCCCAGTCAACCCCACCATACCTCACTAGAGGTCTGTAGGTATCTGCACAGCATCACAGTGGGGTACCACAGCTCTGGTATAGGTAAGACAGGTTTTGCTGCAGCACGGAAGTGCTTGCTACCCTTTCCCTGTTGCAACCTGGAAACCCTTTCTCAGCCATGGATTTCAGATATCCCACTGCTCAGGGGAGGGCATCAGGAGCCTTATTTGTGTTAAGTCTGTTCCTTCAAACTGAGGGAAGTCAAGTTCGGAGCCCATCACTTCTGAGCATCTATACTGGAATTAATGGTACAACCAACGAGAGAAAAATCAACCCCCAGCATCCCCCAGCCTCACCTTGGCACCAGTGACTGCTGTGCTAAGGTGGAATGATTCCATCGCGCTGGGACAGTACATTTGGGGAGATCAACAATATGAGAAGGGACTAGAATTGGGTGGAAAGCCTAGAAATCACAGCTATGAGGGGAAAAAAGAGATCTATTTCTGTCAGGGATATACATTTTAGGGCTCAAATCCCTATGCTCCCACATGAACTTTAACTCCAGGACTTCAAGGCCTGAAAGCGTAGAGATTTGAATTACAAACCCTATGCTTCCAATGTGCCACTCTCTTTAAAACAGGAAAACTACTGTGCTGCAAAGATTTAAGCCCCTAAAATCCCTCATCTTCATTTTACAGCAAAACCGAGGGAAGAAAGAGGAGCATCCTTATGGGATGCTCATGCCCACATTTAAGATTCCACAGGATCTAGGCTTCACCCAACTTCTGCCTTTGTCAAGACACAGATTTAGGTCCAAATCTAACCCAACTATTCTTCACTCAGCAACGTTTTAACTTCTATAGGCTAAAAGGAAACAGAAAAAGCTGCCACTCACCATCCTGCATGTATCGCTAAGCCCCAGATAAATCTCTCTTTATGGAACCAGAGCTTTAACTGTCCAAAATTTACCAAAAGTTGATTTTGCAACATTATTTTTCTCCTTAGTTTTTATTCTCATGTAGTTTGAGCCGGGTAAGCTTCCCACCTTTGCTTTTTCTCCCACCTCATCCTCCTCTTCGTTTCACTCACTCTCTTCTCACTGTCCTTCTCCGTTATGCTCCTGAAGAGAGGTGATGGAACTGAAAACCCACCCAAACATCAAATTCCCCTGTGCTGGCCTGAAGTTAAATGAACACATCCTTCTTCTCTTGCAAAACAAGACGAAAGCCCATTCATCCCTGCTGGGACCCGGGGGAACTTACCATCCCGCAGGATGAGCTCAGCGCTTTACAAGATTACCTAAACAGTGGGTACAATAAAAGGTGGGTCCCAGCCAGAGCTCCGGATATGAGCACTTTCAATCCCTGTAGGGAAGTTCAGATTTCGACATCGGGGCTTGTTCCTCGCTGTCAGAACTGGAAGCCAAACACCCCTGAACATCAGCGAGGTTCAACCCCAAGGGCACACGATGAGGCTCCTCTGATAAGTGACAAACAGTCCTAGGACAGGAGATGCCTGGGAGACAGAACAGTCAACAGCCTTTTAAAGAAGTAAAACTACCTTCAGGACCAGGCACTTGGAAAGCCCTTGGCTGTCATTCTCTCAATAAAGATGAGGATGAGACTTGAAATGTTCTTTCTGGGTCTCAGAAGCACGAAGCAAACACAGCTCAGAGCCATGAGAGCCAGGCATCACCACAGCCCCCTTTAAAAGCTAAACTCAAGCAGCCAGGCTTTCTCCAGCCCCGCTTAGCTCGGCTCAGCCCAAAGCAAAGGGGAATCACTCCTCAATTCTTTGAATTCCAGTGGAGGAAAACCTTAAAACAAGAGAAATCTTACCCAGAGAAGCTGTGGCTGCCCCATCCCTGGCAGTGCTCAAGGCCAGGTTGGACACAGGGGCTTGGAGCAAGCTGCTCCAGTGGCAGGGGTTAGAACTGGATGAGCTTTAGAATCCCGTACAGCAAAACCCAGTGATTCCACGAAAAGGAGTATTTGCCTACCAACAATAGCTGGGATCACTCTGTTCAATTCCACTAGAATCTGGAGATGTTTTTTCTCCAGCTGCAGATATAACCCAGGACAAACAGAAAGTATGAAAAGACTTAGCCAAGAAATAATTCAATGGGTTTCCATCCAAACAGACACATTCTGCATGTGCTTTCCATGAACATTCAAGAGACGATTAGGCCAAGTCAGCAAAAGGAACTCAGTGGGAGCAAGTATCAGCATTTCAAGAGCTAATTTTGCACTCAAAGAACTGCACTGAAAAAGAAGATGCTAAGATTGCTACTCATCCAGAAGAGGAACAAAACCATCCTCAGTGTCTTATGGGCTCATTCAAAACTAGCCCAGACAGCTTGAGTATTGCATTTGTACCCAGATTGACTCATAAGTGATTTAGAATGGGATTAAGGAAAGAAAAAATCAAGTCAAATCCCTGGAACTGTTCCCACCATAAAGTGGGGCTGAGTCAGGAACAATTATTTTCCTCTGGGAAGTGGGAAACGTCGTTTTGCAACACTTGCTTTACTCTTTGCTGGAAGCTCACCAACTTTGCTTCGCTGGTGCCTTAAACGTGTAGCTTGAAAAGGATTTTACACCTTCTATTTTCTTATTCACCCATTTCAGTGGACAGCACAGACCCAGCAGCGCCTATTGCAGAGCAAGAAAATAACTTCTTTGCTCCTGTTTCTACTTTTCCTGCTGCTCTGTAAATGGACCAAAACTCCTCAAATCAGACAAACCCACTGCAAAGAAGGAAACACAAGCCCCACATGCATCACCCATTGTATGGAGCAGCCTTTGGCTGATGGAAAGGCTGTATGCTGAAATCTCCCACATTTCAAATACACCTCTGGATGTATTTGGTTTGTTAATTCACTAGAATTAGAATTGCTCTCTTCACCCTCACTGACTACTACAGCATTTAAGCCTTGTGGAAACATTCTACTTTGAGATAACAGTGCTGATGCTACTATCCAAGAACAACAGAGGACGACTGTGGGTTTCATAGACCACCTCATGTAATTCCTGCACAAACAGGCCATAGGCCTTGCCTCAATTCAATGCCATTTCAAGTCCAATAGATACGGTTGAACTAAAGCACAGTTCTGGAAAGGAAAAGAAAGAGAAGGCAATGAAAAAAGACCGCCACAGATAAAGGAATGTGCAACAACATCCTGTATGGGAAGCCCAGACAAGCACCAAACCCCTGCCCAGCCACCCTTGCCTCTCCCTATGCCTATCACCAAATCCTGCCAGGTTCAAAGACAAATTTGGAAGCATCTTCATGGCAGAGAAAAGATTTTGCAGCTCACAGCCTGCATCTTCAACACAACAGGCAAGAGGGAAATCTATCCTGCTTCCATCCCTCCGTGCCAGTAAAAAGCACCTAAATGGCACCAAATGCCTGGGATTTCCAAAGGTTCTTCCAAACGGGCATTGCCCAACTCTGGTGCATTTGTCTTAGGTTTAGGGGTAAACCTGTAGATTGCACTTAAATCTGTAGATGCCTCTTCAAGGTTGGTTACTATGCATGAAATACACAGCGAGTGGAGCAATGTCCCACCCTGGCTCTGCTGAAGTCAGCTGGAGTTTTGCCATGCCAGTATTACCTGATGCAGATGCACGTGCCACAGCAGAGCTAATCCAGAGGTGGGATTAAAGCCTTCCAAACCCCACTGAGCAAGAAACTGGAGGGTGCGGGGGGTTTGTGGGGTGAGAAGAAATCCCTTCTCCCCACTCTCCGCTCCTTGGATAGGCCGCTTGAGATCTATGGGTGTGAACTGTCACCCCCACCCCAAAAAAGGGCTATTAAATCATCTTCACAGGGCCACCAAGACCCACGAATGGGGTGCCTATAGCCAGAACACCAGTGCTCTCATTCTGACACGTTCATCTGCACCCAGTGACAAGGTGGCATTACCAACACCCCTCACCTACCTCAGCATGGTGCTACAAGGAAGTCTGCACAGCGCCTGCTACCCAGTAGTGTTATGGAAACTCTGATGACTCCCATTTCCTCCAGGGTTTGTTAGAACAGGCAAACCTAGCCCACAAAAAGTCTCTGTCTAGCACTCTGAAAGAGAAACAACAACTGGTTTATTTAGATATTTAATTTTTAATTAAAAAATAAAGGTTATCTGAATACATCTCTTGCAGCCTTTGGGCAAAATGCACCCTTAACAAGACTTTATGACACACGATGCACGTCGATTCTTGGCACACGTCTTGGACAAATGTGAACTTTCCGCAGCAACTTCTTCAATCCATCATTCTCCCAAAGCCCTGGAAACATTTCAGTGTTCTTTAGAAAAAAACCTGACAAAAATTAGAAGCGGGCCCGAAGCAACAATCCCAGCTCCAAGCATCCCAAAGCTTTTGGAGCAGACTCAAATCCAAACCCATCCTCTCATTCGAAGTTTTATCCTGGATCACTGCAAATCCACAGACACGGCACCCAACCAACCCAGAGAGATGGAATCTGGACGCTGAACCCGGTGTGGATCTCGCTTCAGAAGCTTTGATCTTTACACTGGGCCAAAGCAAAGCGATGGGACTGAGCTCCCTCCTGAAACGGTCTGGAGTGGCGCCCATCCCAAACACAGATAAGTGCTGGTTACACAAGGAAATGGTGCTATCAGAGCTCCCCATTTCTCAGCTGTCCCTCATCTGAGACCAGACCAAGCGCTCTGTCCATCTGCACTACTTTAAAATGCAAGGATAAAGTTAAGCTACCACACCGACCCCTCCAACACAGTCCCAGCACAGTCTTTCTCCCACCACGGCCCATGATGGCTGATTCCCAAAGGCACAAAGTGACCAATCTTTAGACTTATACACAAGGTCTACATATATATATATATATTTATATATATATGTACACACACACAATTACATACATATTTAAATATATATATACATATATATATATTTGGTTTTGGTTTTTCTCTTTAATATTTCTTTTTGCTTTTCTTTTTCCCTCCTTTCTTCCCCTTTTAACTTGATGGTGTAGTCTCCTCCGAGGAAGGCTCTGGTATATGTTCTGGAGACTCCTCTGTCTCCAAAGAGACTTCTGGCTTCTCCTCTGTCAGTTTAGGCTCCTCGGGGGCTTGAGATCCCTCCAGCTCCTGACTCTGAGCTTGACTGTTCATTTTCTCTTCTGCTTCTATCTCTTCCGAGGTGGGAATGGAGTTTTTCTTTGGACGGCCTTTGGGCTTTGTTGGAGCTTCCTGTCCACCCTTCAGCACCTGGAGCAACGAGATGAACCATCAGGATCAATGTGAACTCTGCTGCTGTGAGACATCCTTCAGGGAAGGATGAAACTCGGCTTTAACCTCAAAAGTTAATCCATGGTCACCATTTCAGCCTGCATTCATGGAGCGAGCTCACCCATTTTCTCATGGAAATAAAACGAAATGCAAACATCATCAGCAAGGACACCCAGAACTCTGGAGGTCTTTATGTCAGCCCCTACAGGGAGCCCAAGAGCAACCCAGGCATGCAGTACTCATCACTACAGACAGAAGATCAAGTTCCTTTCCCGAGTGTTTGCTTTATTCCAAGCCCAAGTCTTAAAATGCATGAGACCCCTTCTCATCCGAGTAAAAGGTGGGAGTCAGCAAGCCAGGTCTGATCCTATGTTTAATTCCCTCTCCCTTCACACCATCAGTGCAGCAATAAGACACTTCCAAAGATCTGTATCCAAGCTAATCCCAGATTTAAGTGGCAGTAACTTCTGCAGCTGTCACACACATTCAGAGATACGGTCTAGAACTGCATCTCCTCTGCCAGATCAGACTACATAAACATCTCCACTTGAGAATGTCACAGCATCATGGTTTCCACCAGGATTTATTGGACACTTGTCCTTTCGAAAAGCATTTTCACTGGAAAAGGGCCATGAAGCTGTGAAGAAGTGAAAGACATGAAAGGAAGATATGAAAAGCAAGAATTAACGATACTAGCTCTCAAAACTGCACTGGTTTCCGCAGAACAGCACAATCTTTGCTGTCTATGCACACAACCTATCCCACAAGCATTAAGACCCCAGGAATGCTAAAAGTGCAGAGGGAGATATTTTGGTTCTTCCCTCTGTTCTGTCTTCATTTCTTTCATCCCTTTGCTTTGTATTCTTCCCACTGCCTAAGGGCCCCTCTAGCCCACCAGGCTGCAGGATGAATATCTGAAGAAGAGTGTTTGTACGAAAAGCGATCAAGAATAAACCAGAACTGGATCTCAACAGACACAGGTCACTGACACTGTGCTCAGCTTCCAGATCTGTTCTTAAGGACGACGGAATGAACCATTTACCATTTTCTTCCACTTCATCCTACGGTTCTGGTACCACGTCTTCACCTGCAGCTGCGTCAGCCCCAGCGACTGGGCTAAGTCCAACCTTGGAGACAAAAGAGACACTGAAATGAGTTTACAGAGGACAAGAAGAGCTCAGATGCTCCGGGACAGCTGCTGGTACACCACATCCCTGATAAACAGGTCTATGGTGTTTGAAGCAATCCCCCAAGAACCAAGACACTCAGCATCAGTCTGCTCTTTGCATCCTATTTCTTCTTCACTACCCCCATAATGGGGGTATTAATACTTTCTCATTTCTCACGGAGTAGTAGTACATCTAAATCTATTAATTCCTTTTGCATTCTGCTATTATAGGCAATTCAGGCTTATAAATGAATTTATTATTTGCGTGCTTAGCTTAAGGCTATACGTGGCAGACAGCCCATAATCCTGATTCACCCTCCACAAATCTCCAACTTAGGCAAGTTCCTCTGAGACCATTCATTATTTCTATATTAAAACCCAGGCTATGAAGCAAATGCAGCTCAAAGTAACTCTTTATCCTTCCCCACAGGTGATAGCTCCATGCATCTGGCAGTTTTGTCATGGAGTTGCGCAATGGATGGAGCTGGAAATCCTCAGCCACGCTGGGTAAGTGCCCCATAGAGTCACGCAAGTCCTGCAGGTGGGACAGCTCCAACTCAGAGCCACATTCCAATGTGTTCTGGACTGTGTGAGCTTCCTGGCAAGTCATTCCTGGCCTTTGGACAGTGTAAAACAAAATGTCAAGGCCAAGTTTTTCATAACCAAACTTCAGTTTCAGATGGCAATAGGCTCACCCTCCCATCCACAAACACCTACATACCTGCAGCAGCTTGCTGTCAAACTCGTGCATGGATTCATGGCTCTCCCCCACTGTGGATTCACTCCAGACCTGCAAGCTTGGTCTCTCCGCTGCTTAGGCATAACATCTGAGAGACACCCCATCGACTACAAGACAGTGTTATGTGAAAAGGAGAATCTAGCACAGGCATTACCCCGTTGTGCTGCATTCCCTTTCTGCTGCTAAACCAGGTGCTTCAGTTGCTCTGCCACGGGTACAATCTTGTGTCCAGGAGCAAACCTGAATCACAACCCACTGTTTGCCATCACGTTTCCAGCCATGAGTTGACAGAGATAAACCCTGCTTGACTAACTCTTCTTGCCTCAGTTCACATGTCTGATCATACTTTGTAACCTGCTACCAGCTCTTGCCACACACGTTAGGGTAACCAGCATTGCCTAGAAACCCAAGGAAACAAACAGAGGGGAAGTGGTACATGGACAGGAATTGCTCATCAGCCTCAAACATGTCCAAAGCCAAGGAACAGTCATACGATAATCTTAATTAACAGCCTCGAGTGCTTCATCCACAGTGTCAACCATCTTGTTATGTGAAGCTGTGAGAAGTCAGCACAGGAGCATTAGGAGCTCTGACACTGTGTGATACAGCCTGGCCAAGCCGGTGAAATTTGGTGACAGGCAGAATGAGCACAGAATGTCATCTTCAATTGAAATACTGGGGCACTGCCATCTGTGGAGCTCAAGGCCTGCTGTACCTTTCAAACCCTCTCTAGGTTTACAAACTGCATAGGAACTGGACAGGTCTTTCTCCTATCATTTCCATTTGCAGAATAGGATCCAGAGCCTTCTTAAAAAGCTAAACCTCTCCTTGGTTTGGTTTCTCCACGTGGTACCAAGTAGTCCCCAAGAACTTCCCTTTTCCTTCAAAAAGACAAGGTACTTGCAAGTGTCTTCACAAGGGCAAGGCAGCTTTCAACTCTCTGCAACCTTGGATGGATTTTCCAAGCTGCTGGAAAAGCCACCACCTTCTCACTGAACTGCCACCCTTTTGTCATGAGCACCAGGAATGGGAAAGGCTGAGATCCTTCTGCTCAGTACTTTGCCTGTCCCTGAGCCTGGATGCCTGCTAGCAAGGACATAGATCACCATGTGGCCTTTTCCTGAGCTAATCTATCTGTGGAAAAGTTATCTATCCCAGGAAAAGTTAAGCCTTGGAATTGAATCTGGTCATCTGCCCACTGGCCAATGCCAGAGGCATCTCTGTGGAGCCAGAAGGCAGAACACTACAGTAATGATGGGAAGAGCTGAGCAAGTCCAGAGCAGCCCTTTAGCTCCTCCCTTTTCCTAGTGGAAGAGTCTGACCTACCTGTCAGGGGTAGAGAGATACTTCTGCTTCTGGAACTTCTTCTCCAAGCCCATCAGCTGGAGCTCAGTGAAGATGGTCCTGCTCCGGCGTGGCTTCTTCAGCCGAGGTGTGGGCTGCTCTGCCTCCGACTCGCTGCTGCCATGGGTCTCGCTGGCTGGTGCCTCGGAGCTGGCAGTGCCTGATGGGCTCTGGGCTGGCAGCACGCGGGAGCTGGTGGCAGCAGGGATGAGGTGAGGGACCACGGAGGGCTGCCGGGTGATGACGGAGATGAGGGGGTATGCCCGCAGAGAAGGGGAGCCTGGCAGGGGAGGAAGCAGAGGGGGATAAAGGCCAGTTCAGCGGCAGTGTGCTAATGGGAGCACTGGAGAGAGCAGGGAGAGAGGAATACCTTTCCTGACTCTGTCCTAATGACCACAAGCAAATCCATTCCCCTCTCTGGATCTGTTCCTTCTCCCATTCTTCATAGGTTTCCTTGTGCTGGGAATCTTGATGTGCATATCTCTAGTACAGGGAAAGGAAGGCCTGTGTTTCCACTGATGACTGGTTTTGTAGGAGCTATTACAACAGTTGCCGTTGAAGCCATCTGATTGCCACAAGAGATTAAACTCCAAGCAAACGATGACATCTACCCCCATTCATGCAAGACTGCTTCTCTCTGGACACTGGCACTGGGTTCACTTGAGATAATTGCCTATTCTCCCCTTGCAGGCAACAGACAGGGAGTTCAAGTCACAATTCATCTCACCCTTTAGTAGGCCACTGAGGGTTACCTACTAACCAGACGGTCAGATGAAGCACACTTTCATCCTCCACTGTCTACACTGACCATAGAGGCAGATGAGGGTGAACAGATCAGAAGCAAAGCTCTTTGCTGACTCTTAACTCCACATCCAACCAGTTGACAGCAGCCCTAAAGCCAAACCAGCCATTGTCCTCCAATCCTTGAAGGGCAGGGCCATTCTGGGGTGACAAATCTAAATGTCCCCTAACGCTACAGGAAGTACTGAATCACATCAGACCTGAATTTACAGCTATAGACAGATTTCTGCTCAGTGCACAAGAGGGTACTCCGTACAACTCTGCAATCTTGCACAGTCTTGGGCAAGTCACACTCTTGCTCTGTACCTCTGTTTGCCTCATTTGCAGAATGGAAGCAACCCTCCTTTACCTACTCCACTGGAGGTAAAACATGGATTAAAGTTGAATGTACACAAAGGATTCCGAGATCTTTAGATAAATGGTGCTGTGGAAAGGAACACCTTACACCAGCAGGCCTGATTGGGCAACTCTTCATGTGAATCACCACTAATGAAAATGATCTGTAGACCTCAATGAGTCTATTTGGGTGAGTAACTTGTTGCAGTGGAAGCAAGGAGCTGTCAGCTTGGCCTGCTGATGACCTTATATATATATATATATATGTAAGGTCATCAGCACATATTTACCTATTATGAGGGTATTCTCACCCTCCTCCCCTGAGTGAAGGGTTGTGATGGCACAGATCAGGCCCCAAGCACCAAGTACATCAAGGAATCACACAGCTTGTTGATGGTCACTTCCCTCCACAACCACTGCAAGCTGTGCAAAATCCAGCCACTTACAAAGCAAGCTTGGAAAACTACTGCCCAAATGCTTTAAATCCCAAGAGACGGGGATTTAAACAAGACTGGGACTACAAACTGGGGCTTAGGCAGACTGAGGCTTAAGCCTTGCTTTCTCCTCCACATCTTTGCAATGCTAAATACCAAGCTAACTCCATTGATTTTAAAACAAAGCACCAAAGAAGTTCTTGAGGGGTGAGATCAGAATTTCCAGGCAACCTTTAGCTTGTGCAAAATCGACCTTTTCTTTCTGCAGCTCTTTTTCAGCTGTCCTACAGCATCACTGAGGAGCCTGGCAGAAATTCTGCCTTGATTTAAAACCTCGGTGGCTGCTCCAAGATCACGAGTTAGGACAGAGCACCCTGTCCTTTGCTTCACACCAGATCCAGCTCCCATAGCCTATATCCAGAAGTCCTGTGCAGGAACCTGAAGAGATGCTCCCAGGGGAGCGATGAGGTTCATCAATGGGACTTGGCTCTTCTGCTCTCGTTCAGAGAGGCTAAACGAGAAGAGACCTCACAGACCCCAGCTCCAACCTGCTCTGGATAAGAAGACTGAAAACTGATGCCCAAGCTTTACACACTTTAAAAGAAGGGATCCAGTCTTACTGTATCCCTCATCCTGCTGTTAGGGGGTCCTGATTCAAACCATCCCATCACAGAGCTCCTGCTCCTCTGCAGGTTCATTCTCTGAGCCATATCTCACGGCCTGAAACCTGTCCTTGCTCACCGGTGACTTTTGGCACCAGATCACTGGTTAGTTGATACTTTTACCCTTGTACCCCTGTATATTTGCAGTACAGCTCTCCATTAACCACAAGATTACTAAAGAGTAATAAATCAGCAGAGCTCAGAAGCCCCTGCAACGCTCCAAGTGACCGAAACCTCTGGACAAAGGCATTCTTACGAGGAACTCTCTTCAAGGGAAGTCAGCAATAGGTATTTGATATCAGAGCAATCAAGAGTCATAGAACCATAAAATGGTTTGGATTGAAAGGGACCTTAAAGCTCATCCAGTTCCAACCTCCTGCCATGGGCAGGGACACCTTCCACTAGACCAGGTTGCTCAAATATCAGGGATATTTGCTTTCCTGTATGGCATGGAACCAGCATGGGGGACTGTCTGGAGTAAGAGAAGGCTCGCTATAATGGTCCCAGAGCTTAAGATCTGCCTCAGACAAATAGAGGGAAGGCTCTTCAGGCTATTTTCCTAACCATCAGGTAGGATGGGGAATAAAAAGAACTGCTTCCCTCCTTCCCCGATGGGCAGCGAGAATGTGGCTGGGTCTGCAGAGTAGAACTGGCTGGGTTTTAGAGAAGCAGATGACATTGGAGCTGTTCAGGTCCAGGCTTCCAAGCGCTGAGCACCTGAATGGGGGGATACATTTCCCAAACATTCAGCAGCCAGCAGCTGTGTCCTGGCCAAGCACTCAGAAAAGCTCAGCACAGGCTTATTTTTGGTGCCCACGTCAGGACGCTGATTTCCTTACGGCTGTTCTACTCCTGTGCTACTAGTGGCTTGCAACTGCTGGGTTGCTTCGAGCTCCAGGTGGTGAACAGATTGGCGAGACTGTTGACACCAAGTGTCTTAGATTTGTTTATCATTTGTGCTTGAAAGAGAAGCCTTTGCTTATGGTTTGACCCTAACAGTTGCGACGGCGCTTTTAGAAACTACTGTAAATAATGAAGGCATCTGCTGATGTTCGGCCCAGCCGTGGACAAGACTTCTCAGCTTTCTGCCCTCAGCCTGATGAGGACACAGGATGGGGAGGGCGTAGGATAAGGACAGCTTTTGGAGAAAGAGAAAAGGGCTGAGGTTGTTGCTGGCCAGAAAAGGGGCAATGCTTCAGCAGCCAACTCTCCTTGCAGATAGAGGAAACCAGAGACAGCCTCTACAGTGCCCTAGCTAGCTTCTAGATCACGAAGAAACAAACCTAAGTTCAATGTCCTCTTCTGGATATAGTTATCCCAAAGTTCAAACATAGCTGAAGTTGAGCCAGCCCACTGTCTCTAGGTACACTACTAACATGACTCCCCTTGAGCCATCCATACAGTTCTTACACTGATAAAGCTTTTGCTTCCAAACACTATGAAATCTGAGGCTAGATCTAAGTTCCTCTTCCCCCAGAATTCAAACGGTATTGTAAGAATGGAATAATTTCTTAATCTTCAACAAATTAAATGCTGGCAAGCAGCTCGTGTCTGCTCAGCACTGTTGTGACATGCTCTGTCTCCCAAAACGGGAAGGAATGGAAATGGAGCGCTCTTCCTTTCCCTGCCTTTCAGAACAGCTTCAGCTGAACCCAAACTTTTCCTGCATTGTGTCTGAGCACCTCTTCCAATCCTGACCCACTGCTCTTTTGCACTCGAAAACCAAAACGAAGCCCAAAAGAGACAGAAAATGAGGAATTCACGCAGCAACATGCACCAAGCACTTTACTGCTTCCACCTAAAACAATCAAGAGGCAGCACAGTCAAATGTTAGACTGAGATGAGCTCTTAGGCAGAAGCTCTTCCCTGTGAGGGTGCTGAGGCGCTGGCACAGGGTGCCCAGAGAAGCTGTGGCTGCCCCATCCCTGGCAGTGTTCAAGGCCAGGTTGGACACAGGGGCTTGGAGCAAGCTGCTCCAGTGGAAGGTGTCCCTGCCTGTGGCAGGGGGTTGGAACTGGATGAGCTTTAAGGTCCCTTCCAACTCAAACCACTCTATGCTGGGACGTTTCAACTAAGGTGCTTCTGAGCAGCAGACATGACGCAGTCGGTACCACCACACCACCAGATCGCCTTTAATTAAAAAGAAATACTTCAAACCCATCTTTTCCCCTTCTTTTTCCCCTTTCCCCTCCTCCTTCCCTGGCTGACTTTCAAGCCCATCAGACGACAGACTAGAGGGAAGAGAAAAGGGAAAGCACTAATTACTTGCACTGTTTGACTGCCGGCAATGGCAGAGCAATTTTCCTCCTAGGCAAATTCAGCTAATGGTGTTTTGGAAAGGAAGAAAAAGGAAGGAATGATTTATGGGTAAGCTCCTCTTGGCAGGTCAGCCCCGCTCAGAGGCAGAATGAAATCTCACTCAGAACGGGCTGCAGTGAAAGGTAAATAATGAAAGAAAATGAACTTACGACTCAAGAAGGTCTATAAATCTGTCGTCTCCTGAGTGTCAAAACAAAAGCAAACCAAGAAGGAGTTGAGTTCATTTGGGGAAGAACTTCATTTTGCTGAAGGAGCAGGCAGCCTACTGGCAGGAAGAAGCCAGCCCTGAATGAAGCAAAGGAGGCAAAAGCAGCAAGGAAACATTGAGGATAAGTCGAACCATACGGCTGGTTTAGGGGAGAGGGCATTACATCCACTTTATCCACCACAGATCCCCAAATGTAGACGTTTGCCAGCCAGGCCATTCCCACCGACCTGGTACAGTCCAGAAACTCAGGACCCAACTGGTTAAAGACAACAGCCAAATACCCACTGTGCATCCCAGGACGTCCTCTCAGGTCAGTGTGGGCTCCTTTGCCTTATGGTTGCTAGAGCTAGCTCAAGGGACCAGAGACCTAACATGACTCTCAGCAAAGGCTGTGCTCCTGCTCAGCTTCCTCAGCCACCACTGCATGGACCTGCCACCTCTCTTGCACATCAGAAACCCCACTGAGGGAAGTAAAGCAATTCCTGCTCTCAGGGTAGACCTTACCCCATGTGTTACATTACCCAATAGCACACAAAACCCTCCCCTTAACCCACTGTGTAAGTAAAAACCTGCAATCATTTACTCTTCATGCTTTCCTTAAGCTCCACATTATGATTAACTATGAGAAGGCAGCTTGCATCAGGTTTTTCCAAGATCAGTGCTGTGCTCCACCGAGTGCCTTGATAAGGGCATAAAGGCAAAAGGAAAAAGAAGAACAGCAATGGGCTGTGCATACACCAGGAAAATTCACCTCTTCTTGGGAACAAGTGCTTAGGAAAAGGTTCAAGGAAAATAACCAGGACTCCAGGAAGGGCAAATAGTCCCTTCCTAGATGCCCACTGGAGTGTTGTCATTAACAAACACTTGGATCCTAAGTTACAAGATGACCTGGGTGCCATTTATGCTCTGCAGCATGGTGCTGTGCACAGATCCAGGATGCTGTCTCCAGAACGGGAAGCAGCACAGCCCTGACAGGCTATGATTGCACCTGAGCTAATTATGGCCTGAGGAGAGGTGGGCTAATTAGGTAGTGAAAATGTGTTGACAGCCTGACAGTTTCCAAGACATGAGTTGGTGTATTTGCATGGTGCAGTCCTTGCAACACACTGATGCAGATGGGCTTTCAGAGCTAGGTACCCCTCTCGTGTCCTCTTGTAATGGGCTGCAAGTCCAGGCGTAGCCACAGCCTTCCTGAAGCTGTCCTCTGCACAAGTCAACCGAGTCTCATGCTCAGAGGTGGTACCTAATTATGGACATCAATGTCTTTAGCATCTCTATCAAACAAAGCTCGGCCAGAGAGGTGGTGACAGATGATTCATCAAGAGTCCTTTCTATCAGCAGTGCAGACATTGATTCTCTTCTCATTCTTTCCACTTGTACTGTAAAACAACCCTACAGAGCCTACCCCACTTTGAGAACTGAAATAGCTGGAAAACCTGCATGGGATCCTCAGATCCTTTAAAAGCACCATTCTTCAGCTCTATAATCTGATCTTTCTGTAGCTATTGCGTATTAAATAGGAAAGCTGGAACTGGGAATGCTTGAGAGTTACCTTCGTTGCCATTCCTCTTCTCCAGCATCTCAGCATCCAAGAGCTCGGTCACCTAACTGAGACTTAGTGCTGTTTTGGGAGAGATTTGTCTTTGGTTTTGTTGTTTCTTTTCTGACTGGCTCTCTTTTTCTTTGGTTACACATGGAAACCTTTCGTAGCTAAGCTAAAGGCTCTGCACATGAGCAGAGGTGAAGGGCACTTCTGGGATGCTCTGAAAGCTTCCAAAAAGAACAAGACTCAGCCCAAATGCACAGAGCCAATATTTCCATGGGAATCAGGAGTGCCTCAGTGGCTACAGGAAAGCAGAGCTTTTTTTCCCTGAAATCAAAGTGCAGAGCTGGAGCATGAGGAGACACTGGTGGCGCTCCAAAATAGCACGCAGCAAGGTTCCCTGAAGTCTAAGTGCTCCTCAAACAAAGACTGCAGGTACAGTTCACACCGCATCCTATTTCCACTTTAACTGAATGAACTATGTAAGCCTGACAAAGACTATGAGCCTTGCAAAATTAAATGCAGCTCAGCTACACAGCCGAAAGACCCCTTGGTAGCAAACGGCTTCTCTCCCTTGTGGAAGAATCCAAGCCCAACCCATGTCCATGGCAAAGTGCCCATCAGCTCCAGGGGAGCCAGGATTTCACCCGCATGTGTCCACAGAAGGAAAACAGAGAAGAACTGAAAATCAGTGCAGCTAATTTTAGCACAGCTAAAATGATCCTTTTTTGGAGAGCCAAAGGCCAGTTCCTCAGGAGTCTGCACCTTCTGTGATGAGCCAAGTGGAAGCGAGGGGGAAAAGTAGCACCTTTTCAAATGGTCATTTCTGACAACAGCTTCTTAGCTGGGGGAAAAGCAGGGCTCATCCATGTGTCCTATTTCACCTTCCCCCGGCACATTAGAGAACAGTCCCTGTATTGGTTTTGAGTGGGTTTCCAGCTACATCAGTTGCAAACAAAACCACTGGCGTCCGTAAATGTTAATTTCAATTGAACGTAACGTATTACAGCTAAATGCTCCTCCTCAAAGCATCTCTTACCATGCGACTGAGCCCAGGTTCGTCGGTGAGATCCAGGTTTTCCCTTCCAAGCCTGTCCCCGTTAGCGATTCATCAACGTAATGTTTCAGTCTACCTTCTCCATAATAACAGTAATGAATAAGTGTGAATGCATGTGAGGCATGCGTGCCGCAGGCCTGCACAAAAACCAACCAGAAAGATAATTAATCCTCACTTAATAATGACATTTGATATTTATGTTGTGCTTTTTTGACACGTTTAAGGCACTGTACATGCAGTAAGTAATTGGCCCTGAACAGACGCTGAGCCTGAAGGAGAACTTGCCTCACCCCCTGCTGCCACAGGCAGGATGTGGATGTGGGGTGATTAGAACCTTATAACCACAACCCAAACACTCACCTACAGCGCCAGTGTCTCCAGGGATGCCAGATCCCTAAAGCACGGCACCAGCGTTCTTCTGGCAGGGCCGGCAATAACCGCTCTAACAAACTGGTGTTGTTGAGGGCTGTACTGGTGGGGCAGGAGACAGGAATTCATGTCGAACTGGGAGTCCTGGTTGCGCTGCTGTCCTGGGGTGAAGCACTCTGCTTCCTATTGTCACAGGATAGCACTGCTGAGCTCCTCCTGAACTGCTGCAAAGATGGAAGCACGCACCTCCTTGGTGCTACGTGTTGCTCTCCTTCCCTTTCTTCCAGGCTGTCTGTCAAACAGCAGAGTGTGCCAGGACCTTGTCAGATCCTCAGTGAAGAAGAAAATTTATATAGAAAGAAGATTATTACTTTTTTAGAGAAGCATTTCAAGCATCGATTTGGCCAGCACTCAAGAAATCCTTTGGAGCAAATGTAATAGCACTCCGGCTTCATCAGTGGAGGATGAATCAGAACAACATGCACCGCTGCTCTATCCTGAATTATTCTGCTTCAAGTATTGGAACAGCAACCTGCCTTTTGAAGGTTTTGACTCAAATCCACATTGAGCATGGCTTGGAGAGTTGCTGGTCCTTGAGGACAGAGAAAAAGGTCCTCATCTTTAGCAGATAATCCCTTTCAATCCTCCTCAGTGGGAAAGCGAGTGCTCTGAACCCAAGTAGATCTGTCCTAGTATCTCCTATTAGGATATCTGGGCCCAAGGCCATCATGACAAGAAACAGCTCCAAATGGATGAGTGGGCTTGGACACGAACCTCCAGTCCAGCCCCTTACAGTTTGAACTCTGAGAGAGCTCTAAGACCAGGCCACATGAGTCCCAGAGAAGTAAAGACAAGCTCCATAAAGGACATCCGATGTCCTTTATGATCTCCATAAAGGATAGTGCCCAGATGGTGCGTGAAAGTTGCTGGGATACAAGCCATCAGCTCATTTACTGTATCTGTACCAAGGGATGCTCTGGCTCCACTAAGCCACCTTCAAGTTGAAGCTCTTGCTTTTGAACTAAGTCATGTTAAATACTTCAGAAAAGTGTTTCCTTCATTACCATGGATAAGACTCCACTCATTACCCACTGGATCCAGGTTTAGCAAGCAAAGTAGCCAAAAGATTACAGACTCAAACAGCTAGAGTCTCTGGTCATCTCTACTGGGGTGGAAGAAAAACACTGCACCAAGATGACACAGCTTTCAGGGTGTCGAAGCTTAAGATGTCTTTCTGAATGACGGCCAGATGACCAGACATCTTCGGACATGGGGAAGAAATGTAGGAGGCCAAATCCAATCCTCTCTCCAGGAGCAGGATTTGGACTTAGATGGAGAAACAGAGCTGAGAGGGTACAGTTCTAGTGGAAGGATAAGTCACGTTCTGCTCTTTACACTGCTCCCTATCTCTTGCTGGCCAGGATACGAGTCTATATGGACTTTGGACTGACATTATGCCCATTCTTACATCCTTACACATTTGATGAATAAATCTGCCTTCTCTCGGGATTTGAGAGTCTCTGTCCAAGTTCAAATGCACAATGCCACGTGCGCATAAACCAATCTGTCCTTTACTTCCTGCTCTGTTAATTATTGTCACAACAGCCATAAGCAAACACTAGCCTTGGACAGCTGACTGGCCCTGCACACAAAAGCACTCTTCAGGTTTCTCAAGCCCACCCTTGTGTGAGCTCCAGCAAAAAGCTTCCCATAAATATCACTACCTCTTCCTGCTCCGAGCCTCTGAAACACTCTGGTGAGTGACACATGGGAAGAAAGAGAGTTCAATTGCTGCTGAAGAGCAGACTGTGTAAATTTTGCCCGATGGACCCTTTGGAAAGTGCTTTTTTTTCTTCTGGGGAGAATAGTGGATCAGTGTTTAAAACTCACAGACATCCCCTCCACACAAATGAAAGGGGGGCTTCACCAAGCACCAGTGTTAACCTCAAAGAGACCTGTCACATCTTTGCCAAGCCTTTGACTCCTCTAACTGCAGCTTATCATCTCAAGGGTTGCTTTATTAATAACCTTGCCCCCATCAGGACACGTTTAGCAGAGAGGTTGGTCTCTCTGAGCTGCTTTATATGACTCTTTGATCTTGCATCTGCCCTAACAGAGAGAAAACTCATCTCCGTTTCCTCTATGGACGAAAATAAACTCTGGGGATGGTTTGGCTGAACAGCTGCACAAACAATGCCATTTAGAAGGATGCAAATGAGACACGAGCGGGTTTTGTTCACAGCCCGTCTCCCCTTTGTGTTTGCCAATTAGATTGGTGATCTTCACCCAGCTCTTGTGGCTGGGCTGAGGAGGAGAGATATAACCAGGGGATAAAGCTAAGCATAATGCACATCACAGGAAGGTGAAACCCTATTATCATAGTCTATAGCACCTTGGAATAAGGATTTCCTCCAAACCTGATCTTTTTGGTTGAATAAGCTGACAAAGACTATGTCACAGCTTCCACCGGCACAGGGCATGGCTATTTTTAATCCCTCCACATCAAATAACAGCACACCCATGTCACCCCATGGACTGAATCTGAGCCCAAACAGAGTGAATCAAGGAGAGCCAAGCTTTCACTTTTTGGATGGGGAAAAAAAAAGAAGTCATAGAACCCCAGATTGGTTTGGGTTGGAAAGGACCTTAAAGCTCATCCAGTTCCAACCCCTGCCACGGGCAGGGACACCTTCCACTAGAGCAGGTTGCTCCAAGACCCGTGCAGCCTTGCCTTGAACACTGCCGGAGATGGGGCAGCCACAGCTTCTCTGGGCAATACAGCAAAACCACAGCTGAATTTCCAGTTTATGGAAAGCTTTCATTGCAAACTGTTTTGCAACATTGCAAAAAATCACTGCTGGCCACTTCATTCCCAAATCAGCTTCCTTGACTTTGTATAATGTCTGCATTACACAAAGTTAGTCACTAAGTTGGAAGTAGATGATCTTAAGGTCCTTTCCAACCCTAACTATTCTATGATTCTATGAAACCCCAGTCATTTGCCTTCATCACTGCCTCTACCTGCAGCTGTGACTATCCAGTATGGACACAGGGAGGTGGGATGCTCCTACCAGTCTCCAGGCAAACTGATACTCCACTCACTTCAGCATCATGCACTTCATTAGCCAGGCTAATGAGGACGAGGAAAGCTGCATTCATTGCCACAGACATAATGGAAAGATCATGTCAGATGACGGCATTAAATTGCAGAGTACAGCCGGTGGGTGAAGATACAAGCAAAGCAGACAAGGCAGATAAGGGGTTGGTGTGCAGTATGCAACAAGCAGAACAGCCAACTGCTGGAGAAGGACCTAGAGGACTCCAAACAAGAGCCAAACCCATCCTTACACCCAAACCTGCAGAGCCCCCAGCATCAAAACCAGTCTGATGTATAGCAGCTGAGACCCAGCCCATTCGTTTCAGGGTGGGTGGTGGTTCATTTCTTTCCAGCTGAAGCATAAAACAAGTTTCACTCCTATTGAAACTCATCTCACCTCAAACAGCAAGCTGAAAAATGTCTCAAGGATGGGCGCTCTCAAACTGGTCACACCCCGAATAAGCAGTTCCATGAGAAAAACCTTCCAGCTGCAAAGCACTTCAGGGGCATGCAACCACTTCTGGGCCAGGAAAGGGGTGACAAGGGTTGCCCAGCTACCAGGCTGCCTTCTATGGCACTGGTAGAAGGGTAAGCCGGAAATTCCAGCTGGTGAGCTCTAGCTGTCCCAGTCTCCACCGAATACGAGCCCTTGCTCATGTCAGACATTGGTGTGCTGGGGCTTTTTCCGCTTCTGATAGGAAGTCGGCCAAAGAGACACTATTTGCACATCTCCAGACAAATACAGATTAGACTTAGGGTGGAAATAGGCTCTAATTAATCATCACAGGGGACTGAATTAGGTTTCGACAGTGCTCAAATTGTGAATTAATGCCATTATGGATAGAAGCGATGGAAGGACACGTTTCCGACAGCTCCAATCCAGAACCATAAACATGCCCCTACAAATGATTTAGGGATCCAGATGGGAGACTCCCCCTCACCCTGAAGTTTGGAGAGCTTTGAGGCAAAGCTTGGGTTATCCCCCATCTCTGGTTCCCATGAGCACACCTATTTACCTCCGATTCTCCTTTCGCACCGTCACTGAGGAATGCAGCATTGCCATGTTCCACAAGTACCTCAGGCTTAAGCATCTCATTTAAATACCAATCAGGAAACTCAATAAGCAAAACACAATGCAGCCCTTTCTTCCCTCCACACGGGTGTGGGTGTGCAGTTAGACACAACTCCAGGCTGATGGGAATGTTGTGTCATTCCCACCACCTTTATTTATCCTCACTTGTCCCATCAAGGACCAAGAGAAGAATGTTCTCTTCACTTAGATGTAGCTCTGGGGGGAAGAGGACATTAGGCATAGTGTTTCCAACCCTACCACTGCTTTAACATAGGATCTCAGCCACACTCTTGAATCTCATTCTGCTTTACCAAGTGCAAGGTGAGGATGGTAATACTGACCATACGAGGTGGTTGTATGGCCTGGAAAGTACTCAAAGGGAAGCCATGAAGGGAGACAGAGATGTGACCATCTCCCAGCTGGCTGAAGACATTTCCTATTAACAGACTGCATGAGCTCTGCATTGAGAACTCTCTTCTGTGTCATTGGATTACGAAATTCCTTAAGGTGCCATTAATATATATGTTAATATTGAAGCCATGTGTGTATCCTGTTGTTGTGTAACTGGCAGTGTTGCCACAGGAACTCCTTCGGTAATAGGCACGTATGCAGCATGTGGCTTTTCAAACCAAAATAACTCCCTTCAGCCTTCCTGTTTGGTTGTTTGAGGGGTTGGTTTGTGTGTTTTAAAGTCCTGAACCAAGATTCTCTGCCAAAGATCAGCTGCGGCTGCCACTTTTTACATGACGGTGATCTAACCACATACAGAAAGCATTTCAATTCAAACGTTGTTTAACAAGTCCTACCCATTTTTGCTCTCCCTTGGGTGACACGATCTAAGGTGAGGTGCCCCTGCCAGTGGCAGGCGGTTGGAACTATATGATCTTAAGGTCCTTTCCAACCCAAACCGTTCTGTGGTTCTGTGGTCAATGCCATGCCTACAGCTGTCTCTGTTTCCACCCCAGAAGATCTCCTGGGAAGCCAGATCCAAAGTCTTTCAGTTCATGCAGAGCTTTAGAAAGACTTGGACACTGCAACCCGCTTGACTGTCTTGAAATAGATTTTCTCCAATTCATTCCAGAGCGCTTTTTCCTCTTTCCTTAATAAAGCTATTCTATAGAAATGAAAACCTTGAAGTTAGATGGATGCAATGCTGAACACGTACAGATATAGAGTTGGTTTAATAAGTAGATGACTTCAACATCTAGTTCCTGCATTCAGACAATCACAATCACTGCCCCACCACCGTCGCTCCACATAGAAAATGACATAAACGGGGAAAAAAGCACAACTGAAACTAAAGCAACATCAGAAACTTGCAATACAAGAACTGCTTCCAGATAACTAGAGATTTCAAATTATTTTAGTCCTTTACTAAAGTCATAAACCAAAGACAGAGCAACTTTAAGGCATTTGGATAGCTTGTCCCTTCCAAATTTATCAAGTCTCCGACTGACAACACACTCTTGACTCCTTTCCAAGCGGGAGGGAACAAAATAGGAATCTCTATAGAAAAAGATAAATCACGTATTTAAATCAAAAGAATTAAACAAATTAATCCATGTGAGTTGTCTCTGCACACATCGCAGAGAGGCAAAAAAAAAAAAGGCATCATCTGAAGTCTTTTCTCCTCTCTGTAGGTCACCTTTCATTCAACTGTTGAGAATGAACCATCCTCCCACCAAGACAATAACATCTTATTTCCAGTCCTGCTTGGGTGAGGAGCCCACATAAAAATAAATGACTTCTCCAAGACGACACATCGTCCATCTTCAGCATGTAAAACAGTCATTAATCACAGCAGCAACCTACTTATTACAGGTATTCAAGCACTGGCAATACAAATGCTTATAAAACAGGGGCTCCTTTCATAATTCCCTGCCCTTGCTTCTCAATAGTTTAAAGGATTAACCCTTTTACAACAAGGGATGGGCAAACTGGTTTTGCCTAATTCCAAACCAACTTGACGTCATGGGTTCGAAAGTTCGACTTGAACTCAAACCTTATCAGATGCAGTTTGTGCTGATGGGAGGCAGCTCAGGGGGGTAGAAAAGGGAAGGAAGACAGTGAAGGAGCACCTTAAAATCCCCAGCAGGCAAGGGCAGAATGCAAGAAGTCCAGTAAAGAGTCAAAGGATGGATAAAAATTGCTAGTGAAGGAGCTGAAACCCCTATGAAGTAATAAACACAGCTTTATCTTCACACCTATCTTAATGCTTGATGTTGGGAAGTCTCTTCCCTCCTACAGACCTCTCTGGTGGGGAAAAACATACAGATTTGATTTGTGCTTCATTAATCCTCCACAGTTAAACAGACACAATCCCCACTGACCACATCCCTTTGGGTCTCTCTTGCCTTAGCAAAGGATTTTACACCACTTTGCACAGGTGTGCAATGAACCACTGTTTTCCTTTAAATAATGGGAAAGACGAGCATGTAACTGGCTCCACGTCACACCGCGAGTCAAGGACAAAGCCAAAGCACCGAGTGGCCACTGCGAAGCTCTCAGCTCTTCCAAGGGCTCTGCAGAATCACAAGCTCCGTTCAGTTATCCCGCTTCCCACCAGTGGCATGTCCCAAGCTGCCGGCTAAATGAATGCTCAGCAGAAAACATATAGACACATGCAGTCTGATGCAATTCCTTTTCTTTTTCTACACACCCAAAACTTCTATTGACTTGAAGGAGTAAATAAGAACCGGAGACAGGGGCGTAAATCAAGAGGTACTGAGAAAAGCAGCATTTGGCCATAACCTGCAGCAGGCAAAAACACATGAGCCTCACTATTTACTGTGCGCTGTAGAAAGTGAGCCAGCTGAATGAAGGAAAATCTCGTGGAGAGGAAGGAAAGGAGTATTTGGATTGGCTCACAGTGTGCAAACTGGCCCCAGTTTAACCAGAAACAATAACTTTTCAGGCACTTAAATTCACTTTGCCGTCAACTGGATAAGCATGTCCAGCATTGGCATCGATTACCGGAGGCACAGGACCCAGGACTGGCTTTTCAATATCTTTCACCGTCCAAAAGGATTTGCTACCCTGTAATTTACTGCAGGAAAACAGCATTTTTATTGCACCGGCGTTCGCTCACAAATAAATACAATCACCAGGTAAAACCATTATCACTGGGTTTGCTTTTGAAAGGTAACACCGAAGTTAAGATCACTGGTGAGTTGATGTGAGTCAGCCACATCACGCCTAGGCTGGACTCAGCAGTCGGTCTCTGTGAGGAGGTACCAGTAATGCTCAGGTTTTAAATAGCTGCCAGCTGATTTCAATGCATTTTTACAAGCTGCAACATGACTATTTGTGCTAATATTAAGGAGGAAGAAACAAAGCATCACAGAAATTAGTTTTTTCAGACATATTCAAGCCACGGACAGTCATCTATTGCTATCACGCTGTCTGCATTGCTTTCATGGCAGCACCTTTGCTTCCTGATGGGGAAGAGAGCAGGCAGTGTTTTTTCTTTTGTGACACAGAAGCCCTATACCAATATTTATCATGGTCGCATCCCTTTCTCCCGATTAACACTGATGGGTACCACTTTTGCCCTTCTCTGGAGGACAGACAACTCTATTTCATCATTGCAATCTCTTTAGAAACTGCTAGTGGAAGCTATGAATTGACCCTGCTATTCATAGAGATGCATGGAAAACAGAAAATGATAGCAAAAAAAAAAAAAAGGCAAAGCCATCATGAAAACTGTGACAGCCCAAGAGAAAAGGAAATAATCTGCCAAACAGAGTTTGCCAGGCTAAAAAAGAAGCTCGTTTAGTCAGCTAACCAGCTCTGGAGGCACTCCAACACTCCCGTGCTAAGTGTGCATGCAGTTGAATGGATCCCGTTTTCCGTCCCTTCGGTGCTCTGCAGATATCCAACATTTCTATCCACCACAAAGACCTTTCACAGCGCCAGAGCCATGCCATGGCCTCAGTTAAAACGAGGGTCAGGCCCCATCTTTCACTTTAAACACAGCTGCTTACGAAGGCAGAAAAGAAACCAGACCAATTCCAAGCCCTGCACAAGTCCTTTCAGTGCCTGGCATTGACTGGGAGATCGTCTGTCCACAGGGACGAATTTAGTTCCCTCGGAGAGACGGGAATGACCCCAGTTAACAGCTATTCCCTGCTCCGTGCACAGCTCACCATGCCCCAGGCTTCTGACAGATCTTTAGGGATGGCACTTGGGATGGGATGCGGTGCTAAAACCTCCCGAGACAGCCTGGAAATGCAAGCCAGGAAACCCTAGACCTGCCAATCCCGAGCTGCTCCCAGGAGCAGGAGATGCCTCAGAAAGTGACAGTGAGGAGAAATGCCGAGGACAGACTGAAAAGGATCAATCTTGAATTTATAAAACAAAAATAAAGACATAAATTGCCTTAAATCAGGCTTGTGAATCCCAATTTAAAAGCTGATCTCCCCGAGGTTCTGAAAACACCCTTATATGTGGTTAAACTTGAACGTAGCCATAAATCCCTCTTTTTATCACGGAGGGCATTTCTTTTTAGCTAATATTTTGGGTGCTGTCCATTGTTCAGCTGAGACAAAGATGACTATCCATAACCATTACGGTTTTGAGATGAGCTGATGCAAAAGTCGGAGTGGTTTTTGAGCTGGTACTTACAAAAGTAAGCTCCCTAAATCCTCACAATTAGATGAAACAGCACCGGGATTTCTACAATCTCCTCTCAGTCATCTTTGCCGGTTCTTCTCATGCAATCCCTGGCCAGCGAGGCTCTGAGAGACAGAAATACATCTATGGTATCAATTGCTGTGACATCTCTTCACAACAGACAGGTGCTGTAGGATTTAGGCACCACACCAAGAGGTCTCCGGCTCCCAGCCGCAAGAAAAAGGGGTTTTCAATAGAGCTGTACAAATAAAACGCTCTCCATCTGGGATTTCGTAAATGCTTTTGGTTTAATGCAATTTAAGTGCTAAACTACCTTATAATAATGTGCTTTTAAATGTTTACAGTTAAGGAATAATTGAATTTGACTCATTCTGGCCCTGATCCAGCTACGATTTAATTGACTTCAGTGGGAGTTGGATTGGGCTCTAAGTAATTTTAACTAAAATAATCCATCAATTGTTCCTCACCCACTTCACCAAACTCCTTCCCATCACTTATGATTGCTCTGTAATTTATGGCAACAAGGTGAGACCAACCCTTCTAACTTCTGCCACAGCCTCCTGCCGCTCAGTGGGGACTTTTACTACTCTTCAGCAACCTAAAATGCACGCAGAAAGCTAAAGAGCACAACGAAGAGCAGGCGGCAGAGATCCAAACTGCCGAGCGCCGGCCTCTGCTGTCACAGAGAACTTCAAATATCAGCTCCTCCACTCTTTAGTCACCGCAGGAACAAAATGAACTGTTAGCAAAGCTGTCAAGAGGAGGTTTGGAACAAAACAGACAGAAGGGTGAAGCAAAATGTATTCACAAACTCACACAAATGTTTTGTGGGCAAAAAAACCCCACCCCAACCCATTCACTTCAGACTTGTCACCATTATACTGTTTCAATGATTACGTTCCCCATTTCTATTTCAGGGGGACTTTTCATGGTTTTGACTTTTTGAGCTGCCTGCATCAATGCAAGGCAGGGAAACAGGCCTTCCTAAAGACATATGACGTTATGCACTTACACGTATGTGTTATGTACGGCATGCAAGTAGATATTTTCCATCAGGAAGTACCACCACTGCTAATTTTGCTGCTAAGATAAAAGGTTAATCTGACACAGAACACCCTATTTAAGTAACCACAAACGTATCACACACATTTCTCTGTCTTCTGAAAGGAAGGAGATGCTTTTATTAAGGCTTTACCCCTTCTTTGTGCTTACACAAGAGTGTTTTGGTTTTGAATGTACAGACGTAGGCAGCTGTACACTAGATGTGGCAATAGGTCCCTGTAAACTCAAAGCTATAGGGACCTGTTTTTGCCTCAACATAAGTCCTGAAGATGCCTATTAAAATTTAATTCAGATTTGGATTTAAATCCCAGTAAAAAGGAGCCATTAACTGATCCCTAACGTGCAAAATAATCACTAGTAGAAATACCCAAAGCCAAGCGCTGAGCCAAGGGGTTGATGACTATGTGGAAAACTCTCGTTTTGAAGAAAAGCCACAAAATGAGTAGCAAGATTATCCCAGTTACAGGGCAAATACAAAAGCTTCCAACCCAAATCCTTCTTTGCATGAGTAGTCCTGTTGAAGTCAGCCAACTAGCTACACGAATCAAACCCACTGGCACGTTAAAGAATGGACAAGATAAGACCTGAATACGCACATCCAACTGCATTTTAAGGTCATAGTGAGGTTGTTGCTCCGAATCTCACAGAAAATAAAACCCAATTTGCAAATTTTCTGCCATCACATTTTCAAAGGAATTTTATTTTTCTTATATAGGACGCTCTGGAAAACTGGTTTTGTCCTTCCTTAAAAAAAAAAAAAAAAAAAAAAAAGTGGGATTTTCTTTTTCCAAAAAATGAAAACCAAAGCAGAGGTGCTGTTAAGGAGGGTGCTCCTTCAGGTGCTGCGTTTTAGATAGACCTCAAATACTGGGGAAATAAATACTGCCAAAACCACAGCTTTATAAAAGTCTTGTACAGGGAAAAGACTGTATTTTCCCACTCATCATATATGCCTTTCTTGTAGGAAATATCTTGGTTTTACAGAAAGTCATTTCTTCTTACGGAACTATATATTTATATTCTGCAGAAGTGCCAGCTATCATAGAATCAGCCTGGTTTGGGTTGGAAGGGACCTTAAAGCTCATCCAGTTCCAACCCCCTGCCACAGGCAGGGACACCTTCCACTGGAGCAGCTTGCTCCAAGCCCCATCCACCTCACAAATTCTCATCAGGAAGCCAAGAGCAGAATCAAGCCTTTAGCACCCTTATGGCACAGGTTCTACCAGCATCACCCAGACTCTGCTGGGCTTGTCCCCTCTGGGGTCAGGATACGTTCAGAGAAGCAGCAAGTATAGAACTTCATTTGCAACACAAGGATGTGCTAAGTGCAGTTGGAAGAGGTCTGAGTACCAACCAAGGGGGGAACCCTTGAGTTCTTCACCCTTCCCTTGTGTTGTTCCAATGGATCTCAGTGCCAAGTACCTAAACACCTGTCTGAAATACCTGCAACTGGTAACTTGGCGTTCTGGCCAAGAGAAATGAGGGAGAAGATGTCAAGAATCAGTCAAAACTTAAAGCTGCTGAGAGGAAACCAGAAAATATTAAGTATTTAGAGTGTTAGCCAGGTCCTAACACCAAATCTCTCTATATTTTTAAAGACGTCATTAGGATATAGCTTTGGGAATTTCACATCACCCAACAAGGGCTAGAAGCCTCTCAGCTAGATTCTCCCAGAGTGCTAGGAACACAAGAAACAACAGACAACCTGGGAAGGAGAAATCCATCTCCAACCCTTCCCTGGATGGTAATATAGATACGACCTCACAATGTATTGCTTCTAAGCTACTAAAACTCTTGCATTTGTCTCACCCACACGATCCATGCTGGGAGCCATCAGACACACGATGGCACAAAAACACGAGCAATGCAAAGAGGGGACACTTCAATCAGTGTCAGTGGACCCTGGTGCGTCCACCAGCAGGAGACATAACGTGGTCTGTGTCATCTGAGCAAGGCTACACTCCACTCCAAGGGTCCATAAGTAAAATGACATCTACTCCTCAGCTCCCATTAGCTTGTTCTTGCGACCTTGTTCTGTTACAGGCTTTGTCTTGACTTACACAAATACAGCCGAGACCACAAAGCAGGTCCTAAGCTTTCCAAGGATCTTATTTCCTAGCAAATGAAGCTCCTGGTAACGTGCTCTGGCTTCTGCAGTCCAGCTGGAGCAAGTCTGAAATCGAACTGACTGAAAGCGCTCACTTGGAACTTCCTGCCATTGAAAACGAGGCAAAAAGAGGGAAATTCTGCAATACAAAGTAACTCCACTGCTTTGCAAATGTCTCAGAAGAAGGAAAGCGTTATAAGTTCTGGTTCAGCCTAGAGATGCTTTCAATGTTTTATTCTAGATCAAGTATCTTCTCTGATCTGATCCCCCCCCCAACTTTTTAAGCCTTTAGCTTGCCGAGATTTATCTAAACCATTTTGCTCCACTCTGACCTGAAGAGGATGAGGGATTGTGATTTTTAATAGCTACACTAAACCACCCATTTTCCTGACTACTCCCGGTATTTTCACTTCGGTGTGATGAAACTTTACACATGGTCCGCAAACACAAAGCCCCAGTTTCCAGTTCTTCCGAACTGGACTGCAGAGTCACCTCAAACTGGAGGAGCATGGAATCCCAGACTGGTTTGGGTGTGCAGGGACCTTAAAGCTCATCCAGTTCCAACCCCTGCCACTGGCAGGGACACCTTCCACTACAGTAGCTTGCTCCAAGCCCCTGTGTCCAACCTGGCCTTGAACACTGCCAGGGATGGGGCATGAAGGTATCAAGGGAATGAGCATAAGAAATAAATGATCAGACTTATGAAATCCAGATGATCTGAGCAACAGTCAGCAAGAGCACAGCCTCTCTCTCACCCAAGTTAGTACCAGCAGAGGAGTAAGGAACACCTCCAGCCAGTGCATCGAGTAAGTCATCTACAGAGATCGGTTCCCTATGTCAAGATCGATTCCTGATGATAGCTCTGCTGTCTGTTATGGCAGTTGAACGTAAACCTTCCCTCCACGTAGGCTAGCACTGAGGGCACAGAAGCGACTTCAAGCCAGGTATTTCTTTCCCTCCTGCTGCTTACAACACTCCCATCGGCATTAAATCCTTTCTGAAGGTGGATCTCGCTCCGATCACCGTTCTGCCAGAACATGATACACCGAGCTGTCCTTCACCATGCTCCTCCACTGCGAAAGAATCGGAATGCTCAACGTGAGTAAACAAGACAAAACAAAAACGCTCCTTAGCTACTGCCCTGTTCCCTGCTTCACACGCAGCCTCACTTCTTCCTCCCCCTTAACTCCCCAGTGCGGATTCTTGCCCTTCCTCGCACTCAGCTCATGCTGAAGGCCGCAGTGCTGGGGGACGTTCATTCACCTTTCGATGCCTGCCTTTGCCTGCATTTTACAGCAGCAAGTGGAATGAAAGGCATAGAATCAGTAATCCCAACACCCTGAAAGCTGTGGCACTGTGCAGTCACCTCCACGAGGACACCTTTTACACATCTACAGCCTTTAAACCTTAATCAGCGTGGAGATGGATCCACCTGTGCTTCAGAGCGAGCCGTGAGGCTTCAGGAAATCAGCTGCAGGTGTTGGTTTTCCCAGTGGAATCCTAAATTCATGAATACCTCCTATTAGAGCATTCCTCTACAACGCTTATTCACACCTAACCACAACCACAATGCTGATTACTTCCCGCAGCAGGTTTTGGTGGGATTTTCTCTTTTGTCCCACGTAGTATTGCCTTTCATTCATTCTTTTAGTCACTATTAACTGTACCAAGACCCAGACAGCAAAATTCAGTCTGGATTCCAAATGTTTTACTATCTAGCACCAAAACTATTTCAAAGCCAGATTTCCCTGCTCAGCAAGACCTGGTTTCAAATCCAGATTCTGAGCTGCCTTTGCTTCTGAAGCACCACCTCTAACACTGAATATAATCTGACAGGGAAAAATGACAGATGCTTCCCGAGTATCTAGTTGTTATTCCCGAGCCTATTATTATCTCTCATATGCCACTTTTTGGCGTTTCTGAACTATGTTTTCTGCTAAAGACATCACAACATGTAAAAACCAAGGCAGATGTCCAGAAAAATGCCTAATCCTCAGCAGTTACAGATGAATTCCATGATTCAATGAACCCATTTTCAAAGTCTATAGCATCGGGTCCGTTTGCCTCGGTTGATAAACTGGTCTTCAGCATGATTGCTATGGAAACACTTTTACTTGTAGGGCTAAAATGGGTGGGTTTTGGAGTTGTTCGGGGGAGAGTTTTGAGAAAACTCCAGAATTCCCTGAGGTTGCAGCTGCAGGAGCAGGAAGACAGTTGGGACAGCAAAGCCTGGCTTTTCCAGGTTCCCAAAGGAGAAACATCAGTGTAAATACGACTGCGTCTTCTAGGATGTGTATGCAGCAACATCATCTCCAAATTATCTTAATGCTTAACAAGAATACCTGAGAGCCCCCCTAATACTGCAGCAGGGACATCGACAGATGCAACCCTTCATACTTTTAAGGATTAATGGATACCCTTTGCCATTCTGCTTTGTTTTTGCTATTAGCCACTAGGATTAGACCGTTCTTTGGAAGCTAAACCCAATAGATGCAGGCAGTTCCCGAAAGATCTTTCTTACCTTCCTGCGCTGGCACAAATAACCAGAAAACCCCCAACCAGCGTTGCAGCAATGTGGATTGCCACACAGGCGCACTCAGCTTTGCAACTGAAGTTGGCACCTATCATTCCCTATTCATCCTGGCCCCGCTTCCCTCAATAAATCCAACTTGGGACACAGGTCCCAGAGGATGCCTCAGGAGCCATCAAGCTCCAGCTCCTGCCATTTCAAGCACACGTTTAAGGCATTTGGGGGTCCTGAGCACCCAACTTCACATGCCACAAGAGCAAAACTCTCTTTCCAACACCTTGGAATTTTGGCTGGAATGTCATCCGTACATCCACAGTGAATTAGGGGATGGCAATTCCACCCCAGCTGAAGATGCAGGGCTAAGGCACAAGCAGGTCCAAGTCAGCTTGGCAGAAGGTCTACCCATAACTTTGCATTAGCTTTATTTCATGGGATTAATCCAGCTGTTATGTTTCAGATAACACACTTTGAATGGATGGCATCTCATTTTTCCCCACGCTGGGGACATAGGGTACATGGATTCCCTTTTCCTTTCCCACAGTGCCCTGCTTTCCCCCAGGAACTCTGTAACAGGATCCATTCAATTTAAAGGAGAGAGGTTCAGCAAGTATTAAAGCAGAAGATATAATGTCCTAGAGCAAATGCAACCCTTGCCTTGATGAAGGCTTTGTGAAGAGAATCAGAAGGAAACTCGTGGTGGGGTCACACATAAAGACTGAGCTGGTTTAAGACACAATAAAGGCACTTTCTCACCATGTGTTTCCCAGAAGGGCTGGTAAGACTGAGCAGGAGCAGGATATCAAAGCTCCCCCTTGAACATGCAAACAAGGATTCCCAGCAGGCCCCACTGGTTGCGGGAATTGCTTAGTGTAATCCAGAAAATACCAAAGATACCTGGAAAACGCCAGCTAGAAAAAAACAACTTTGGGATAAGCCGTTCCCAATTTCAGCTTCGGATAAAACAACAGCAGACAGGCAAAAGAACTGGACAAGAAGAATGCCAGTTTCCATTTTATACTGGATACCTGCCTGCATTAAAACAACCTCCAAACAACAAAACCCCACAACCGACAACCCCAATAATCATTCCAAGGATGCAAATCACTATTATAAGTGGTCTTTAACTGGTTCCAAAGACAGAGCAATAGTAGTTAATGTTCAAACAAGTGGAGAAAACGAAGCTTATGTTGCCACCTCCAAAACTACTTTCATGCGAGACCAGCTTCTAGTAGGATTGGGGCAGGTGAAAGAGAAAGCACAGTCCGACTGGAGAGACGCGCTAGCAAAAACCTTGGTGTAGAACAGAAATTAACCTGTCCTCAATGGGATTTAAATGATAAATCACTCTGCTACGTTCACATTTAAGTGGGGTTTTTTAGGAGCTCTGGAGTAAATCCCGGTAGAAATGAACACACAGCATAGACACTAAATAATCCGTCCTGCTTTGCTAAAAGAAACCGAACTCTGGCAGCTCACTCTTGGAAGAGGCAATGCAATTCTTTTTAATCCAGCCAGCTCAAGTCATTTGGATAGTTCCGAAAGGATGTCCATGACCGGTATTGTTAATTATTAATAGACAACATCACACACTGCACTATTGCTGGGGATGGAGCACAACTTCCCCCCCCCCCAGCTTTCCCTTTGCAAGCAATTTGAGTGATTTTGATGCTATGGAGCATTTCTAGTTCTACCCCGTAACATCGTACCATGACAAGTGCTTCTTTCTCATGCCCAGAGCTACAAATACATGTAGGCAATTGCATTTGGAACATATTGCTAAGCCAGGATTTAAAGCCAGGAAACAAACCAGAATTGATACAGACTCACCCACGATGTTGTTACAGGTAAAACTGAAAAGACATTTGTTTTCTCTACATATTGTCTTGTATAAAAGCCTCACACATTGTCTGCATATTATCTTTTATAGGAGTCGTATACTGTCTTATATAAAGACAATTTGAGAAGTGATTTCTATGGAGCTCTGCTCAGTCGAAAGCAACCTTCAGAAATCACTGTAACAAACCAAGCAGGGGATAAACTAACACTGCAGGCATTTACCTGCACAGATGAATTGGGTATCGCATCAGCTGAAAAGCCAATGAAAAGATAACTATCATGAACCAAACAAACGATGGTTTCACTCAGCCACCCCATTCAAAAAGTCAGGGAGTTATTATACATCATCTGAAGAGATTTCTGTTTTCATCAATGGATTTTTTCCATCACACTGGCTCTGCACTTCGTTACAGGTTCAGCCCGAGTTCCTTGTTTATTTGGCTTGAGAAATGCCACAAGAGATCCTCTAATGAGCTAATGAGGGAACCTTCTTACATGGAGTTGCATTTTAACTTCCAGAACAAACACACTCTCTTTTGGCTGGGGGAGGCTCCACGCTATTCGCAACGAGAATCCCTGCAGTGAGACAGGCGAGCTTTACATTAGACCTCCAAATGCTCCTGCGCACTAAAACATCAGCTTTAGCCCTCACCATGCACAGGGAAAGCCCCAAATGCCCCTTCCAGCCCCTCTCCCCTCCACTTGACAAATCTGTTTCACCCCAGCTCAGCTGCACACGCTTAAATATTCAGTGTTTGATCATGGCCAAAAGAAGAATCGTTTTCCATTTGGTCAGCCGTGGTTTGCAGCTCACTTAACAAAGGACGTCCTTAAACACACACACACACTGCACAGCTACAGCATCTTCCACCTTGCAGCCCCAAGTAAGTTCTGAAGGCACATCGGGCTTCCCCGACTTCACCCCCGAGGAAAGAACTGCTAAGTGCAGCCCGTGAAAGCGCCGACAAAGTTTGCCTCCCAACTGGCCGAAAGCCGTGCTGCTGGAGAGGAGCTCAGCTGAAACAACCGCTTACTCATTCCTCTTCCAAACACCCCCCAGGTCCCAGCTTGACCAGGCAAATGTCTGTGATTTAGGCTGAGATTTAGGTGAAGACTTAAGTTTTTCAGACTGCAAACAGACTCCAAGCGCTCACTCGCTTCCCGATGAGCTCGAGAGACAAAGGGAACGCTGGCAAGTTACATTCTGCAGCCTTCAGTGAGCTTGAGGGGGGTTTGGTTGGGTTTTGGGGGTTTGCTTTTTGGTTTTTTAAACAGATTCGTATTGGGTTTGATTCTATGCCTGTTCAAATCCTCACACATTTAGGTCTCTTTTGTGGTACTGTCCACTCTGTAGAGAACGACAGAATTTCCTCTGTTATAATAAAAGAAATCCCATGACCTAATACATACAGGACTTTAATTACACCTCGAAATCTCAGACAGCTTACAATTTGGAAGCATTTTGTGGCAGTTTCTTCTACGGTTTTAATCCCACAAAGCAAATCTCTCCTCATACTTCGCTTCTCAAGCTTATACAGCTTATTCCATTAGAAGCAGGTATTCCTAATCCACCCCCCCCCACCAGGACAGGCCAGAGCTTGGGCTAGAAACACAACCTTGAGGGCAAATCCATTAAAGATCCCAGGCACAAAGAGAAATAAGGCTGCAATTGAACAGTAACCAGAAAAGCATCACTCAGAATCCCCTGCTGAATCACTGCAGGATTATTAATGGTTATTTAATGAATATCTAGATGACTCTTACAAAGACAATGCTATATTTGCTATATATATCCTCGCTATACTTGACACAGAAGTATATATTAAAACCAATTCTCTCCTTTTTTTCCCCCCAAGAGGGTGGTGAGAGGCATACAGCTGCTGGGAACTACTCCAGCCATCAAAAGTATTAAATATTAGCCCTAAAGTTGACCCTCAAAATGCAGGTTTTGATGCCGAGTTAGTCCCATGTGTATCTGGATGGTGGCAAATATTCAGACTAATATTCCTTTTGGGTGCTAAGGGGAAGATTTTCTCTAATGCTTTCTTTTTCTGCATATAGGAGATAGAAACCTCGTCGCCTTGGCAGATGGAAGCCACGGCACTGACTCCAGCACAAGCAGAATTGGGCCCTCGGCGCCTGTAGCCAAACTGAACCCATCTGAGACCTTCATGCCCATTTTGGCCAAGCACTGAATTTCCCCCTCTATGCTTGGAAAACTTCCCTTGTCACCAATACCTTGATAAACAACCAGATCTTCTTGTATAAAACCACGCCAGCCATTAGGTAGGGGAGGCGAGGAACAGCGATCGGAAGAAAGCGATGTTGAGGGAGGGTCACACCATTCAGGTCGTTTCTTCCCATCAGGGCTCTTAATTCTGATCCAGCCTCCTAATCCCTTCCAGATCTTTAATAATCAGTATTTATATTGAGTTCAGAGGAAGACTTAAGCTTGGGCCGAGGGTTTACTCAACTTGCCCAACTCTCAGGATACCCCAACAGCGAGTTCTTTATTAGCACAGTTCCACTAAGACCCAAAAAGTTCCTTTTTCTTTATATTCAGCCATAAAAAACCCAACCTGAACAAACCTAAGTGCAGGCCTTGAATTTGAAGCACAACTTAAGACAAAAACAAAATGAACTTTCCCGGGAAAGAGGAAGAACAGGATTTTCTGACCTTGAAATAGAGACTATTTTCCCGGGAATTATCCCTTTGCAAATATTATTTTCAGGATTTTTTTTGTTGAAGAGTGTATTTTATTCTGCATTTTCACCACCGGATTCGCTGAAGACATCAGGTGGCACCACTGCAAGTACGGGAAGAATATAATAAACCTGGAAAACTGCCTCCTTCGCCAAAAAGAGGGATTTGTTGCTGGTTTGAGATCTGGAGCGCATTAGAACAAGGATATTTTGACTTTCAGTTCGGATTTCCAAAGCTCACGTTAGATCAATCTGGTTGTGATATTTAATAATGCTTATGATCAAGACCCAACTGCTCATTCTGGTGTGTTTTGTCTGCCCAGGACGGAGGTATTTGTGTGTGCTTAGTTGTGGTGCCTGTGTCTGCAACACCATTACAAGTATTTGCACATCTTTACCACTAGAAATAGCCTAACTTCTTTCAACGGAAGAGAGGATTTAGGGTAGAAAAACAGGGTTTAGGGTACAAAAACTGTCTCAAGAGCTATTTGTTCTCCTTTGTCTGATTTCATTATTCATTTCTTTGTGCGAGTGGCACTGAAAAAGCAGCACGAGGTCACCGCCGCTTCCTAAAGGACCTGAGCTCCTCTCAACCCCCCTCCCATTCGCATTGAATCGCTTGTGAACACCCCGACTGCGAACCCCACCACCGCACGCTGCGACGAGCCCGCAAGGCTCCCTCTTCCCTGGAAAACGAGGGCAGAGGGAGGAAACCCCGATGGAAACCTGTGCAGGGGTTGGTTTGGGGGAGCCCCTTCACTGCAGAGGAGAGGATGGGTTCGGCCGGCAGACAATGACCTGCGCGCCCTGGGTGTTCTTTCGGGGCAAGCGGTCTTACCGGCGCAGGAGTGCAGCGGCTTGGGCCGGACGAGGAGGGACGGGCAGACGGAGTAGAGGGAAAGTTTCTCGAAGTAGTCGCAGGTCTCCTTGGAGAGGATCTCGTCGATCATGAAGGTCTTGTAGCGCCTCCTGCCTGCCCTGTGCCGGCCGGGAGCGGCGAGCCGGGGCTGCGGCTGGCAGTGCATGGCGGGGCCGGCCCCGGGGCTGCGGGGCGCTGCGGGACCCGCAGCCGCCCGCGCATCGGCCGCCTTCTCCTCTTCTTCCTCCTCCCCGCTCGGCTCCGCTCCGCTCGGCTCCCCCGCTATATAAACCCTGCGATAAGCATCTCTCCGCGGCCTTTTTAGGACGCCCCGGCTGTCAATCACGACGCCCCGAGTGTCAATCACGGCGCCCGCGGCTCCCCGGCCAGCACCATTGTTACCCTGCGCCGGGCGGGGAGGATCCGCCGGGCCGCTCCCTCCCTGCGCTCTATTTTAAGACACCGGGGTGTGTGCGCGGTTCTCTCTCCCGTCTTTTTCTCCCTCTGGAAAGGCTCCAGATTGGGGCTGGCTTTGCCTTTTTTCCCCTCCTTTCTTCTCTCCCCACCCCCAGGCCTGTTCATTTAAGAGATTAAAAGTGCACATCCCGCATGAAATCCATGCGGCGGGAGAGCGCCTCATCCCAGCTTCCCCCCCGTCGGCATCAAACCTATTCCCCAGTCACCGCGTGCTGCGGAGAGGCAGAGAAATAAATAAGACCCTATTTATAGGGGCCTTGCTGAAGCAAAGGCTGCTTTCCTCGGTACGGTGTCCCAGGATAAGATGGTTTCCTGGCAGATCGCTGCTCATCTCAATTGGATTTTTGCAGGGATGAGAGCTGAGGATGGACCCCACCGGTCCCCACTCCACCGAGGCTGTGTCCCAAACGCCATTTCCCTGCGGCTATCCCCCCCAGTGTGGGGAACTCGGAGTGGTTTAGGGCAGGAATCACCAGGACACACTAGAGGGGTAAGGCTGATTGGGATGAACGGGAGCTGCGTGGTTTGCTGCAAGATACAGCCGGCTTGCAGCGACTTGCGGCCGCGGACGGGTGCATAGAGGCTTGTTAGAGCTGTGCCACCCCTCTAAAACAACGATTTGCAGCCTTCCCGCAAGGATTTCAGTGCCATCTGCAAAATGCTACCAGCAACCCTTTAGTTTTCATGCTTTGGTGATCCCAACGGCAGCAAACTTATCTTCCCATTAGAAAACCCTGTTTATACAGAAGGGAACAACCATCTCAGTCGCGTAAAAGACTTACTTTCATTTTGTTGATCAGTATCATTTTTAAAAGCCCTTGAAAAACGCACAGCCTACACCTGTAATCTCTTGTTTTACTACTTCACTATTTCTTTTCCAATTGCAAGAATCGGTTGGCTTGAAATTCAGAGCTACATTTGCTGATTTGGGCAAATTGGAGCCCAAATCCCTAACCCACAAGGCACATACACGGCGGCCACAGGCTCACACAAGTGGAAGGCAGACACAATGAAATACACTTTCCTTTGCTCTTATTTCCTTAAAACCCTGTTACATGGGTTTAAAAAGCATTCTATATGAAACTAAAGGTAAACCACAGCGTTTTGCTCCTTAAACCATTGGAGAAGAATTCTCATTTAAAATAAAAGGCTTGGAAATGGGTTTGTCTTTTTCTATCGAGAAAGTAAAGTGATCTGACCAACAGGAATTGAACCTGAATGAGAAGAGCAATGAAGGCGCTCAGAGACTTCTCCCCCCATGTGACAGAACTCTTTTAAGTGTTGCTTTAATTCCTAAACAGCCATTTAACAGCTTTGCTGACTTCATTACGAACGCAGCTTTATGAATACCCAATCCAGACACGAAGCATTTTCGGAGCCCACCTTCTTTGCCTCTTCTCCCAAGATTTCTTCTTTCAAGGGGCTAAAATAATTACTAACACCATTAACTTCAGCAATTAGTGCTTGAGGTCATTATGCCGAAGAAGCTTTCTGAAGCGCCATCCTGAGCGTGGCACCGATTTAAATCCCAACGCAGCAGCAAAAGGCGTTTTGCTCCACCGAGGTTCCTCGGTGTCTGGGGAGCTGCAGCCCCTCTCCCCCCACGTCAAATTCATCCTGCCTTCACTGACAAGACTCAGCAGAGGAATGCTTCCCAAATGGAGGGTGCTGGAAATCAAAGCCTTCCATGAGCCCGATAAGATCCAGCCCTGAAATCAAGAGGGGAAGAGAAGCGTCAGCTCGCCTGCAGCTGAGCTCAAGACAGAAACCTGTGTTTGGCTTTAAACATCTCTTTGCCACATCTGAACAGTTGGATATGCAGAGATGCGGGGCTGGCACCTCTGCCCGTGCTCTAGAAACACCAGTGCCCTCACCAGACCCCATCCACGAAGCGTCAGGTGGGATGAACACCCCCAGACTCCATTCATGAACCACCAAGTGGGATGAGCGCCCCGTGAACACGGCTCTAGGAGCTTGATTTCTGTCATTAATTAAAACCAGAGAAGTCAAACTGTGACCAGAGCAATACAGTGGGTTGTGTCGTATGGAACACACACTGGCTGTCAATCAAAACGGGGGGGCTTCGGTCAGGAATAATCAGGGGTTTTGTTTCCTAAATTAATGAAGTGGCTGGAATAGCAAACATCTGCTGAGGGGACTCAAACCCTGAGCAGCTGCTGGAGCCCCCAGTGCTCTCCCCATGTAGGAACTTCTCCCTAAGGTTTCTCCTGCGGTTGGGAAACGGGGCCGGGAAGCAAAAGGCATGTTTGGGAAGGTTTGGAGGGCAGAAGACGTGACGCAGTCGGCATGTGCGAGCCCCGCGCCCGCGCTGCACAAATGACAGCGTGACAGCGAAATGCCAGCATTGCTCCGCAAGCCCTTTTTCCAAAGGGGAATGAAGCCAAGGACACGATCCTACAATTGCAGTTTTTGTGGGGCTAAAAGCACTGTCAAAATAGAGGAGGAAAACACTGACAGGAAAGCTCTGAGCTGGTCAGCCAGCAGCGGGTTGTTCATGATGCCAAGGGAGCTCAGCTCTCCACTAGAGCACTGAAAGGAGAACCTCCAGGAGGCAAATCATGTTCCATCAGGGAAGAGATCAGCAGGAGACTTTAACTAGGGTTTGAGGAGACAATTTGCTTTAATTCAGAGAGGATTTGTGCTGCCAGGCACTTCTTGTGCTGTAATGGAGCCCTGCTGGTGCTGAGCACCTCTGGAAGATTATTAAGCACCTTCAAGTAGACTTGTTTAGTCCCATCACAATCATTAGCATAAGACGGTGATTAAGGCCAGAGCAATTAAGCTGCTGCTGGATTACTACAGTTGTTATTTAGGTAGAACCTAAGTACCTGGCTGTGCTCAGGGAGGAGCTGCTGGTTGCGATGACTTGCTCCTGTATTTGCACACTGGCATCATGTGCCTAAGGAGAGGAGCTCTGTCCAGTGGGTTTGCAGCTCACTATTCCACATTCAAACCCTAAAATGCACAAAAAGTGAAGTTTCCCTGCCCATTCTGTAATAAGAGTGCCTTAAAGTGCATTGGTTCTGGTTCCAAATTCCTTTTGCAAGCCCCTGACATTACGATGTTTAACCACTAGAAAAGTCCCCTTTCCAGTGAAATCCAACCACCTTTGAAAACAGACCCACAGATCCTGCTAACCAGCAGCACTCGGATCCTAAGTGTACCCCTTTTTCAACAGGATATCATGCTTGATACCTGAGCCAGAATAGAAAAGCCCAATGTATGTCTACACACAGGGAGGCACAGTTCGGGCCAGCGTCTCACTCTAAATAATCCAGAGGCTTTGTTCTCTCTCTCAGTGCATCAAAGTCGCTCTGAGTGAAGGAGCTCAGCATCCATCTCACAGAAGTGAAGATGTTTCTAGTATCCGCTTGAGGCCAGAGAAAATGGGCCAGGAAGGGTGTAAAATCTCCCCACACATAAGCCCGTGAGCTGCTGACAGAAATGCTCTTTGAGACAGACAGTCAGACACCCCTGCATCATAGAATGGTTTGGGTTGGAAGGAGCCTTCAAAGCTGTTCTAGTCCAACCCCCTGCGATGAGCAGGGCCATGTTCAAATAGACCAGGTTGCCCAGCCCCACATCCAGCCTGGCCTTCAATGTTGCATCCACCACCTCTCCAGACAGCCTGGGCCGGTGTTTTACCACTCTCATGAGACAGAATTTCTTCCTCGCATCCAGCCTGAATCTCCCTCTTTTAGTTTAAAACCAACACTCCTTGTCCTCTCAGGACCTTTGCAGATGGGAATATGGTACCACTGGCACCAAAGCGTGCGATGCAACAGGAATGGCAGAGCAGAGAGGGGAGTGCTTGTGGTCACACACACCCCCCTGGCTTCAGGGAGGCTCCCACTATTCCCCCTGCACCACTCTGATGCTGCAGCATGTGCGGTCCAAGCCCACCCTGGATTTGTCTCTCAATGGGCAGAGCTGGGCTTAATGGCAGCCACAGCACTAAGTGGCCCTTGGCATGGTGAGAAGAAACAAAGGCTTGAGTCACTTCAGTCAAATTATACTGAAAGCTGAACTATCAATTGGAACACCTTTGTTTCATTCCTTGCTCTGCCACAAGCCCTAAACATGATCTTCTTTGCTTAGAGCCAACTTTGAATAAACCCAAAATAGAGTATAATGGTATTTATCATGCCAAGGAAGCCATTCGCTAGTCCCCAAATTAGTTCAGATGCTCTGCTTTAAAGTACTAGCATAGCTCTTCCAAGCTGATAGCAGGCTCCAAATGCCAGAAAGCTCATCACAGAGACAGTAAAGTCCTTCAGAAAGATAGAGATGAGGTTTCAGATATGCCTAAAGAGAAACTGAGGCAGAGGCTCCCCCTCTGTTAACCCTCAGGGCAGAAGGCAGATGCCCTTCAGCACTATGCACCCTCTCCAGGAGGGGTGCATGATCTAAACCCCAGCATTCTCATTTCCCCTCTCCCCCAGCAGCACTGGGGGATGCGAGACAGCATCTTGGTATTTTCCCAGTTCCCTCTTTGCAGGGCACACAGCACCTCAACAGCTTCTTTCCTAGGCTCTGTTGCTACCAAAGTCAACCCAGATGCACCATTGGCAGTGCTGGTTGGGGTGGTTTCCACGAGCATTGCCTCACCACTATGGAGAGCACCAAAGGACACACCAAACCAGATGGAATAAATCATTATGCACTCTGAGACAGACTCACCAGCAGAACTGAAAGCATTCAGAGTGATATTTATGGGGTGGCTCTGATTTTCTGGGTGTTGGAAAGATACCACATACACCTGAGTTGATGCCAAGGAACATATGGCATCTCTCAGCAAGTGGGGATCTGTTTCTTCATGCTATAGCTCAGAGGCTAGAATGTGGACTTGTGAACTAAGGAGAAGGAGTTTGGGAGCAGCAACCAGAAAAGACGATGAGAATACCCTGGACAACATCACAGAAGGCAACTGATCTGCTGCTGTCCTAAGCACCACAAATGAAGGCACAGTTTGGGCAAGACTAAATGTGCCTGGTCCCCTGCTGTGCATCCCAAACATTAATGGGACAAGAGTGTTTTGCCCGTGCATCCATTTCTCCAGGGAACTCCACACTGCGCAACCATCTCTTCTTCATCCTATCCACACTGTTGTCCTCTCCAGGATGCTAATGGAAACCAAGTTAGCTATTGTACTATGGCCAAGGTACCAAAACTCTCATTTAACCCACTATCCTAGAGGGACTGGAACCAACAGAAAGTGGAAATACCTGATCTCATGAGAATAGGTGCATTTGGGACCAGAACATCCTAAAGGTCTCCCTGTTTGGGGCTTTTTTGGCCACTTCCCAAAGCTGACACCGCTTCACTGCAATCCACGCTCCAGCCTTACATGGATGAGGATCAATACGTGGATCCTCACTGCCGCATTCAGCTTTGCCTAAGGCCAGTTATTTTTCACCCAAGGCTTGCTAAATCTCTGCCAAGCTGGATGGTAGCATATTGGAAAAGGAAAATATCACACTATTCCCAGCTCCCACAGAAGAGGACAGGATGTTTTGGTGCTCTGTGAGCGACGCTTTATTCCCCATTCACAAGGATTATATCTGTTTGTCTTCTTTTGTTCCGACAAGAAAACTTACCTGAGAGCAGAGAAGAAAAGCTCCCAAACCAATAGACCAGTCTCCATAGAGACACCAGCAAAACACCATGATCATGTGAGCTGCGCACAAGCAGCCTATTCATACTGGAATGGGTAGTGTTCCAGGACATGAAGTCATGTTGACAATCTGCCACTATCTCAGCCTGCAAGAAGCCCAGAGGGAGTTATTGATGCCATCAAGTACTGAGTTCTACACATGGTTTCTAGACAGCCCTTCATCAGTCTGAGCTTGCAAACCCAAAGCTCCAGATGGATCTTAGCACAGCCATTCAAAGGAAACCAGGACCACCATCCTCAGGGACAGCCCAGATGTCCTGCATAAACTGGTCATGCTTCCCCTCCCAAGCAGGCTGCAGAGAGTCAGGAATTGCCTGCACAAAGCCCAGTCATCACAATACATCTGAAGAACCCAAGTCTTCCACTTCACTTACTTAACTGTAGCACTCCTGGATCCTCAGGAGTTCACAGGACTCCCACTGCCTTACACTAAGGGAAAAAAGCAGAGTTATTTGCAAGAAGCAAAGCCTGATCATACCTGTAGATTCACTCCTAAACAAGAAAAGACCAAAGTCTCAGCTACAATGAAAACGCCCTTTCAGAGGCCCTGGCCAAAATGACTCTTCTGAAGTCGGCTGCAAAGGGCTTGCTGTATGCATGAAGCCAGCCAAGGCAACGTTTGGTGCTTCAAACACAGTGGAGAGCCTATTCCAAGCACTTAATTCTGCTCTAATGATGTGCGGTGTCCTTCTGCATAAAGTTCTACAATGTCTACATCAAGTTTCTACCTGCGGAATAGCTCAGGAACGGATTTCATGGTCAGAGCTGAACAACAGTGCCATTCCCAAAAGGATTTGTTGCAGCAGTCAGGCATTTCAACATCAGCTAGGAACCAGCACCCAGCTCCTAAGATTCAGGAGCACTGGGCTGCCTGCAGGACGCTCACATATATCAGCCCCAGCTCAGTCAAAGCTATTCCTACCACCAAATCCCTCAAGAAAAGCCCTGGACTGAAAGACCTGGCCCTGAAGAATGATCTGTCTGTACAAGTGCCGTTCTGGAAGCAAATCTGTCACCCTCTGGATTGCTTAACAACAGCCAAGGCACCCACAGGAACCTGCTATCAAGCAGGTTGTGCCACTGCCCACCTCCACAAGAACTGGCTCTGCCTCACTGCCCTTCTCTTTGCTGCAGCACGCTTTCAGACAGAGCTTCCTGGAGGATCCCAGCTTCATACAAGGACAAACCCTGCCTCAAGCCCAGGGCTCAGACCAAACAGCTACCACTCACGAGGAACAGGGGGAAGCCAATCGTAATTCAATTGCCATTCAGTATAATCAGGACATTAAAACACATAGAGCTGCTAAGCCCCTGGTGCCAACGGTTAAGCCACAGAGCTTTCACAGTGTTAGCAATGTAAGAGGAGGAACAGGACATCAAAAAAGCAGTACATATGGCCAATCCCTTTGCATTTAAGGAGCACCTTGACTCAGACATCCTGTTTTCCTGCATGCGATTGCAGCATTATGCTTGATCCTGAGCTCTTTGTCTTCTCACCATTAGCAGCATCCTTGCCTTCTCTCTCAGAAATGCTCTTAACAGTGCTTTTCCAACAGCATTCTGAAATGCTTCATCCCTACAGCCAGGGCTCTTACCACTTCTGGGAACATCAAGCCTAACACTACCTGCTAACTGACCATGTGGGCAGAGTTCTTCATAGTTCAGCCCCAAATTATCCCTCTATTACAGATTATTTCCTTATTGACATACCAGAGTAGAGAGATTATCTTCTTTCCTGCTCTAAGATGCCATATTTTACTCTGAAAGCATCTCCAGAAAGCTCACATTCCCCCTTTTATAAGAAAGGAAGTGTGCCCACACCCCTGCATTTCCACCTGCAAGCACTAATGAGGGCTCATTGGCCTAAGTGCTTCTGCACTATAAAAAAGGGGCAGGATAACCTTAGGAAGTCCTGTTGTGGTTGTTAGTTATGCTGTGGTATTAGCTCAATATTAAGCTCAGCAATTGAAAGCAAAATCTTCTGTTGCTAAATTAAGTAAGGTTGAAATGAAGTAAGTTTATAGGATTTGTATTAGATTTTATATTCTATATAAATGATGCATTATAATTGTATAATACTAGCTTGTAAGGATGCTATAAGAAAAACAGCTCATGTGGTAAGGGCATCTTTCCAGAAGAGCAATCCAGGACTTATCTTCTGAAGCCTCACTAGCTCTCATGGAAATTTACTTTCATCATCACCTGTGGATCTTCATCATAGGTAAGAAAGTTCTTTATGAGCATAGGTCAGGAGCACTCTGAGATTTCTCAGTCTTAGTTCTTCTGTGCATCCCGTTTCATGTTTTTTCTATTGAAGAAAATGATGATTTTCCATAGCTGTAGCTCTGAAGTCTAGATGAACACTAAATGCCTAGGAAAACAGAAGCATTAAAGTAGGTATGTGCATTGTCTTATGGAAGAAGTGTTAAGGCTTATAGGAAGTCTTCTATTCAGTGAGCAGAAAGAAGTTATTCAGCTGGAGAATAAATCAAGATCTGAAATTCTTCATAGTCTAAAAAGCTTCTTTTCATCTTCTTACAACCCCTGGGGCTGACAATACATGCTGATAACACTGCTGGCTGGGAAGCTTAGCAGTGAACTAGAAGATGTTTCTGTTGTGGTGTAATGCCTGAACGTGGACATTTGATGTGTAACTAACGCCAAACTCAATGATGAGCTTTATACACCAATACCAATAATCAGAGCTGGCCTTGCTGATCTGGGAAGAGGAAAGCAAGTTTTCAAGTGCATCAATCAGCTTGTAACAGGGTTCGGACCATTCTGGCATGACACTCCTATCTTACCTTTGCCTGTAAATACAGCAAGCTGTGGATGCTCTAATGCAGCAAGATTAGAGAGCTAATGGCACTTGGGCATTGGAAGCATGAAAGGAGGTGTGAGAGCTAAGAAGCACATGGAACCCTGATAGGAGGGAGACTTGAATGCCACTGTACAGAGAGGGCTGGCTGGGGCAGAGGGGGCAGATGGCTACCTCCAGGAGCTGGTCCGTGTCCTGTTTGTGTGCTGCTGCTTTGACCTGCATTGGCCAATCCAAGGCATCTGTGGCATGCTACCTTCACTTCAGTCTTTCACTTAACACTTGCTGTTAGCTGTCATGTTTCTGCAGATTTAAGTGGGAAAACTCCCAGGGTCTTCCAGAATAGTAGGATTGTGAACAGCATCCACTTTAACACATGATTCCTGTCCCATTGCATGCAATGGGATTATTGATACTGGATAAAGATCTGTCTTGTGATCCAGCTGAGGCAAAGCTTAGGAATTACCAGGTAATCAGGTCTTTGGTCCAACTGTTCTCTTGGTGGAATCATGACAAGTAACTGGTTCAAAATCAAGACCTGCTCTGAGCTTAGAGCAGTGAGGAGTTCCTCCTTCACACTTCCAATGTGATATTTTTCTCTATATAGTCAAGGCACAACAATGACAACATCAGTCAGGCAAAGGACAGTGACTCAAGATGTAGTGATAAGCCACAAATGATTGTTGAGAAAGGCAAAGAGCAGATTAGAGTTTTCTGGTCCTAATTGTTTTTAAGCAGAACTGGTATGGCCACATTGCTATGAGATGCTCCTGTGCACAGGAGTACAAACAACTGTGCCATGTTCCACAGGGCTCTCTTGCTAGGAGGCACTGCTTTCAGTGCCCAGTTCTTGCTTCGTACACATGCAGCCTGGATCATGGGCTGGGATAAATCAGGCTGGTTCTGCTTGCTTTAGACAACTTATATTAGGAGATACAGGTCTTGGGCAAAGGTGCATGGTGTCAGCTGCTGCTTTGTCCCCTCTGCAGGGGATTTGGAGGTCCCAATGACTAAGCAGAGTGGGTAAAGGTGGAGTGTTCCTGGACTGGTGGTGTTTGTGAATGTTGCCCTATTGTGCTTTACAAGTGCATGCTCTCAGCTCTCAAATGAGCACTTGGAACTGCTCTAAATAGAAGAGGATCACAGTGTTATCAAAAGGCAGGCTGACTAGAAGTCCTGGACTCATCCTGACCTTTTAGAACTTGAACAGCACTCTGTCTTCTGTGGGATTTCCAGGACCTTGCTTCCCACTGGATCCAGAAGCACTGGATGAGTGGTAGGGGGAGAGATAGCTACCTCCGTGGTAGTGGTAGGCAGAGGTATGTCAGCACAGCTAGCTTTTCAGTGAACTTACCGACATCCATCGGGGAGAACCCCTGTTTTGGATATCCTGCTTCTGAAGCTTGCTAATATTGTGGTGTTGGATGCTGACAGTCTGAGGTGGCAATGAACTGGTCATTAAAAGGCTAAGTTTGAGAAGACGGTCAAACACAGGGTGCTGTGTGCAGTTAGAATAGATAGCACCATAAAACCCAAATACTGGTAAAGAAACAAGAGAACAACTGTCCCTTAGGTCTGCTCCAGCCTCAGATGCCATCCAGCCCATGGTCAAACATCCAGACGGGGATGCTCAGTACTCAGAACCAATTGGCTCTCCCTTCTGCAAGCGCTGGGTCACGGACGCATGGGATATTAGTGTGAAAAGCCAAGCTCTTCCATAAAAGTCCAGCAGCCAGCCACGTTAACCCCTGTAATCCCTTCCTGTGGGGTACACGACGCCACATGGATTTATTAATTAAACCCTGTTATCCGGTGGCCACTGTTTCCTTGTAATGTGTATAATGAGGGCTCATTCATTAGCAGATGTTTCCATTACATTTAAGGCTGTGAGGCTCTCTGAAGACTTCTCCTCCCCAAAAAGAGGTACAGAATTTGTTGTGGTTTGAGGTTTTGGGTGAAGGGAGGGGATGCAGAAGTAAACCTGGAGATGGAGCTGTTGCTAACCTGAACAATTTCAAGCCTTGCCCTGGGAAGACACGGTACTACCTACAGACAGCTCTGTGCCAGGAGACGGATGCGATTCCTCCTCTGGCACTTCTCAGCCCTGTGATCCCTACCTTTTTTGTCGCTGTGCTCTGCTCAGCGCTCTGGAGAACTGCATGTGCAACTGAAGAGAATCCACCTGATGCGCAGGGCCTGCATCTTGATGACTGCCTCCAAAAGGTACCCTCACCAAGTAGCCTCTTCAGGGGTCCTGACTTCATGGCGAGATCTGTAGTGCTGACACTTAAAAGTACCAGCTTCCCGAGTTATGTCACTGGAAATATAATCACTTCTGTCAGATGCACTCGGAATGTTGCGAAACGAAGCCACCAAAGGACTGGACAAAGAAAGCCCAAGATGCTTCTTTCAAGCAGCAGCTGTAATAATAGGAAGGTCATGATTTTAAATGAGTACCTGATGTCTCTTCAGAGATGTGATTTTTAGATCATTGGGCTTTGGTAAAATGGATCTAATGGACTATTAAATCTGCTCTGCATGTTACCGAGAGTTCTTCCCAGCAGCTGCTCCAGAGAAGGAGGGAAAGGACTATGTGAATGCAAAGCTTTTAGGAAGCGCAGGCCTGGCAGCTGCGCTGGAGCAGCTGTTGGGAGATGGAGCTACAGTTCCCTCTTCCGGCAAAATCCGCAGTTGCAAGTCCTTTTTAAACCGGGATTTAATTGTGTTTAAATTACATGTTCATTTAACCCAGGCCTGGGCCAGGGCTCTGTGTGAATGAAGTTCAAAGCTAAGGACGCCAGGCAAATCACAGAGTCTGTGTGTGAGGGGGAAAAAATAAAGCCTTTCTGGAGATAAAGAATAGTTGAAGCAATTAAACTTGTTGGCCAACCTGACACAAGTAATCATGGAATCACAGAATCCCAGAGTGCTGGAAGGCACCTTAAAGCCTAAGCAGTTCCAACCCCCTGCCATGGCAGGGACACCTTCCACTAGAGCAGCTTGCTCCAAGCCCCTGTGTCCAGCCTGGCCCTGAGCACTGCCATGGATGGGGCAGCCACAGCTCCTCTGGGATGCTCTTAGTGCTGCAGTGATTTAATGACCTTGCACCACGATCTCAAAGCTTTAGAATTACTACAGGGGGAAGAGAAAGGGAAGCCTCTTGTAGTGACTCTTTAGTTGCCAGAGCCTGGAAAGAGATGAGAGTGGACACTTGGATCTCAGGCTGAAGAGTTACTGTGTTGTGTCCCTGTGTTATTCCCTGCTCACTGGGAGCTCTTGCCTGCCAGGAATGGGGTCAGCAACAAAGCCTGAAGGAATCCCTCAGCTAAGACGTGAATCAGATGTTCCCCCTCTTCCCTCTGCAGCCAGACAGTGAATGAGCTGTTCCTGTTGAGCACATGGAAAAGGGGACCTTATCGAATCAAAATCACTGGGAAAAACAGCCCATCCCATCTGCTCCCGAGCGGGCTGCAGACCTTGCTGGCGCTGGCTGAGGCAGCCTGAGCACTCATCCTTCCCCACGCATTCCTGGGACATTTCTAATCATAACTGTGAATGGCATCCCGCAGCGCCTTTCTGGGATCAGGCTCCCCTCTAGAGATGCCCAGTCCTGTGTCTGGAGGCAGCGGAGCTCCAAGCAGCACAGCCTGCCTCCCTAAACACTTCACTGGAGGACCATTAGTCAGGCTTTTAATAGAAACTGAGATTCTTTAATAGTGCTTGGGGTTTTCAGAGTGGTGCTGTAGCTTCTCACAGCTGCGTTTGTAAAGGAAGCCAGGAAAAGACAGGCGAGGCTAAAATGACCTATTCCTTGTCCTCTCTTCTGAGCTCTTCTACAGTAACGTATGTACATAATCAATTATGGAGAGCAAAAAATAGGATTACTTCTCACAAGGCCGCTTGACATGTTTCCCTTCTCAGCGCCGGTGTGTTCACACAGCTCCACATGGATCCCAGTGCTAACGAGTAACTCGGCACATGGCCCTGTCTGCTGGCTTTATTATCATGCATTCCTGTCTGCCCGTCTAATCTAAGATGCTTTTAAAGGACCCATCATCAAAATAGCGAAGTGCTGCCACAGGATCTGGTTACTAATCTCCAGGAAGAAGCACTGGCTTTGCTGCAGAGTTGGAATAACCTCCCCTTAAATGTTTATGAAGCAGAAGGCTGAAAAGCACCTAAAGGATCAAACTTGTGCATGGCGGTGAGCGCTTGAGGCATGATGCAATATAGAACTATTGTTCTATCAGAAATGATGGTGTTATTTTACTCTGCACAAGACCATGAGTCATTAAAACTGTGCTGAACTATGTCCAAGAAGCGGTTTATATTGGCCTGTGTAATTCATCACTTGCTTTATTGGTTGGCTTTGCTCTGAGTGTGTTACCAGAGAATGTGAGTGCCTTACGAGTAGCGGTGGAATCACTGTCACAGCATCCACAGATCACACAGCGGTTTCTTTCCATGTGGGGGAATAGGAGGCATAATGAAGAATGAGATTTGTCGAGGGAAATAAGAGGTGATTTTCAGGGCAGCACTCCAAATGCAACCAGATGCCCTGTGTCCTAGTCCTTCTCTGCAGGGTCTCCATCTAAACTGAGTATTTCCCCTTGTCTCCTGACAAGCCAAGGACAGGTTCACCAGCTGGACCACATAAAATCATAGCCAATGTCTGCATCCTTCTGCTTAAAGAAGTTGATAAAACTCTCATGGTAATGATGTTGGATATTGACTTTGCTGCTTACTATATAAAACAGGGAAATGGAAGACTAGGGATAGGCCTGAGATGAGCCTTTTAGCTTTGTTATAGAAACCAGCTTGCCTAATTCTAGGTCTCTCTTCTGTTCCTAAGTCACTACCAGCCTTATGCTCTGCTTTGCATATCCTTATTCCTGGATAATTCTTCATCACAGACAGGAACAGGCTCATGTATCACATCCATGTGTCCCGGAAAGCTTTCACTCCAAATCAATCCGCAGAGTTCCTCAGCTCCGTCTCATTTCCATCAAACTGTGATTTTCCTAAACCCACTGTAAAACTGTGGGTGGGCACAGTCTGATTTCCAGTTTGTGTGAACTGGGTCAGATTGTAGCGGTACATCTGCAGCTCAAAACCAAACCATCAGAGCCAACTGTATTGTAACCGAAACGATGCATGTAACACTCCTATAACTGTGGGTTTAAACAAACGTATATAGACAAATGGATGTATTATCTTAATAACTGCCATCCACTTTCTCCTATGGGTAGAAGCATAACCTCCATAATCTGAACCCCAGCTCAGCCTTCTCTTCCCATTATTCAAGCCATGCTCCCTACCAAGCAATAGATGCATAGAACCCCACACTGGTTTGGGATGAAGGGACCTTAAAGCTCATCCAGTTCCAACCCCCTGCCACAGGCAGGGACACCTTCCACTGGAGCAGCTTGCTCCAAGCCCCTGTGTCCAACCTGGCCTTGAGCACTGCCAGGGATGGGGCAGCCACAGCTTCTCCGGGCAATAGCAGCACATTCGTAGAGTTAAAGCATGGATCATAAAGTTATCCAGGCACCTCAATGCGGATGTCCTTGAACTGCTCTGGTTAGTCATTCTGGGGGGAAACGGCAACTTCAGAAAAGCATCCATAAAGCCTTCATTTGGTGGCATCCTGAAACAGAGAACTGATCCATCTGCTGAGACGTGCCTCTACAAAAGAATAGGTTTACCATCCAAGTGGGATGCGCTCAGCTTTAGCATCTAAGTGCTGATTTAAAAGACTTGAGTTCCAATGTCAAAACTTCTAATGATTTTTTGAGTGCATTTATGAAAGTGGTTTTAAAAGTGTTACAATTTTGTAAACTCTCCCACAGAGCAGGATTTATCACCTGTAAAACCAGCATGCTCCTCACCAGAAAGCCATTTTAAGGCGTCCGGCTTCGATCCCTATCCTGGCTGCCTTGGGTTTAGCAAAGGCTCTCCTGCCCTGCCAGCGTACCTGAGGACACACAAGCCGCACAGGTAAAAGCAGGGCTGCAAAACACCAGTTCCCCCCAGCCCTTCGGCCCTGCCTTTCCAAGAGAAGCCCACCAGATGGCAGTCCTCTAGAGCAGAGCCTCAACCTCGCACATGAGCATCACCTCTTCCTGCTGCACATCAGCCAAGGGCAATAGCTCAAACCAAGGAAACCTGAGAAAATGAAGGAGCAAAATGCCCCTAAGCTTTGCTGAAACATTCAGCCTGAACTCCTATACCATAGCGGGCAAAATCGTTGCTGCATGTGCCCTCTTCTGCCTCTCATTTGTCTGTCTCACTCTGTTCTTACTGTTGTAGCTGTTTTAACTTTGGGAAGCAATAATCACTTTCAATAGGATGGCACCCTGCTGGGATGAGCAGCTGGATGCTGAATAAAACCCACCCCTTTAACCAACATTTTCCAACCTAACGTTATTCTGTCTCCACAGACAGGGTAACGCTTTTGCTACTCCAGCAGCATCTATGCAGAAGTCGGAGGGAAGGTTGTTAGCCTCCACACACCTTGGTAAAACTGCCCGCCTGTTTTATACCACATGGTTTGCATGGAAGAGTGAAGGGTCCCGGATGAGCTCGAGTTAATCTTCCTATTTTCTCCCATAATTGTATCATTACATCTTTTACTTTAAACCCACTGAAAAAGGAACCAATCTCAGCCTAGAAGTGTTCCTGCTGCGAAGGACAAAAGGCGGCCTTTAATGACACTAAGACTGAGGGCATAAACTGGCAGTGCTCACAGCTGGGCTGGACGGGGCTTGGAGCAACCTGCTCTAGTGGAAGGTGTCCCTGCCTCTGACAGGGGGTTGGAACTGGATGAGCTTTAAGGTTCCTTCCAACTTGAACCATTCCATGATTCAGTACTATAATAAATAAAAAAACCCCATACAAACTTAGCAAATCGATGTCTTAAACCCCAGCCCGAGGAGGTAGAGGGAGAGGCGGTGTTATCCTAAACCTGGGGAAATTGAGAGAACGGGTTATACAGTATTCCACAGGAGTGACCAAGAGCTGGATGCTGAGTGCCGAACAGCCAGGGAACAGCAGGGGGAGGTATCAGGCCAGCCATGAGAACAACCAGGCGGAAACGCCTTGCTCTGTACACTCACAGGAGGTGATCACTAAAGGTCCTTTGGGTCTGCACGCCTCCCACTCCCGAATTCCACTGTGGAAATACCCTCAGAGTAGTGGTGCATAAAGAAGGAAATGATTTTACAGGCAATATACAGAGAGAAGCCTTTGTGTCCTGGTCAAGTGCGCAGCTGCGCACATCTGTGAGCCCCTGAAAGGACAGTTACTGGAGGAGCATGTAAAAGGCTTTGGCTTTTGGGTGTACTTCTGAATGCTGCTGATCTCATTGCCACCACTCAGGTCTGAAGGAGAAAGACAGTGATGCCACATGCAGCCCTGGAAGGGGATGTAGCTCTCACCCTCCCAATGCACAGATGCTCTCAACAACCAGAGGTTCTGAAGAACACATCTGGAATCACTTCTGGCAGCATCTGGAAGCTGTCATGAGCTCCGAGACACAGTTGTTTAGTTATTGTGGGTCCGTATCCTTTGCCACTGCGAAGCTGTCAGTGGCCATTCAACCTCCTCTGCACAGATCCCAGCACACCGTCCCTGCACGCTGCTTGTCACACATAACGCTTGTAATGGTTCAGGAAGCATCAGCTTTATCTTCAGCCCTGCCCTGGTGGCATCCAGCACAAGAAAACAACTGTGGAAAGTTTGCTGTTATACTAAGAGGAATGAAAGACAAAGGCAAATGTCTCAAATAGAGAGCCTAGAACAATAGCCCTGCAATCTTCATCGATTATCTCACCCCCAGACACAAATGAAGCTCTCATTCTACAGCTTCAATCCATTCTTTCATGAGAAGTCCGTCAATAAATGTATTTGCAGCAGCTCTGAGGTAGCACTATGAGATATCCTAGAAGAGGAAAGGGGCATGAACATGGCCAGGACACAATGCCACTTTACTATTATATTCTCAGTACCTCATGCTCTTTTAGCAATGTAGAATAGATGGTCTTTTCATGCAAGGGGATACTTTTTGTTTCCCTCTCTCTTTACCAGCATCTGTGCTTGCTCCTGGAAGTGAAGGAGTTAAGCGGCCTGCACACTGCATTTTGCTCCTAGCACAAAGGGGGAGAAGCTAAGGATTCTTGCTCTTTATCCCAGGGCTGAACTTCCTCTGGAATCGTTTGCATCTTCCCTTTCCGCCTCCAGCAATGCCTCTGAGGTCAGTGTCTTGACCCAGGATGGATGCGATTAGAGCTGATGCCTATTAGGAGTGGGACGGTGCTCCCTGTGCTAAGAGGAAGCAGGGAAACGCGAGGAAAAATGCACTAAAAAATAATACCAACCAAACAATAATGAGGGAACACGACTGTACATGGGATACAAAAGGGCAGAGTGCTCCAGGGGCACAAATGAGCCGTAGAGAAAATGTAAAGGAATGACAGGGAAATCATTAAACCAGGACCAAATTCCAGAGGAGACATCTAAGGGTTCAGCTCATGCTGCAATAAACAGCCAGATGGCTGCGTATCCCAGACAGATGCTGCTGGGAAAGGAAACGGAGAGGGAGAGAGAGGGAGAGCAGGGTCACTTACACATGACTCTGCCATTCCCAGGGAAAGAGGAAAAGGAAATGTACATTAAGAGAGGTCTTCGTGGCCCCAGCGCAGGCACGGGAGGCAGAAGCAGCCGAAGAATGCTTCTGAACCCCTTGTACTCCCATATTTTTCTTGTCCTCTTCCCTTCTCACTCTCCCTGACCATTCCAGCCTCCTCTTTTCCTCCCTCTCTCCATTCTGACAGCATCTCTGTGCTTTTTCAGAGGCCCAGAGCAAGGACTGGGTTATAACACCCTGAGCCATGTATCACGGTCTCACATCCTCTCTTCTTTTGGGGCTCCAGAGTCCTTCACAAGGTCATGGTCAAACAAAGGGGAAGCTGTAAGAAGCGAATTTCAAAGGAGGAGGGTTTTGCTGTTGTTGGTTGGGTTTTTACTGGGCTTTTTTTGGCTCTGATAAGCTCCTTTCCATTAAATACTGTTCTATTACCTGTGCAGAGGCACTGAGTCCTCAGTTAAATACCAATGGGAAATGGGGGAGCTGTGTTATATAGAAAGTGGCTGTCTAAAACTTTGGTCATTAAATTAACACTAAGTCTTCTTACTTTGTAATGCCAAGGGCATTCCTGGAAAAACGGAAAAACCAGTACCAGAAGCCATTACTCAGGACATATTCCCAGTGAGGCTGTAAAGGGCTGAGACATAAGGAATACAGAAACAGAGGAGATATTAGCTATGGGCTGTCTAGCAGGGGGAGACACATTGTCCTTCCACCACCCTGAGAGGTTAATATATCAGATTGATTTATCCAAGCTTTAAAACATATATATATATATTTGGGAAAGGGGATAAAGGTCTGGTTTTCCTTTTTTCCTGCTGTTCTGTGCCTTCTTTAGGTTGAATAAGGTATTCTTTCTTCTAAGCTTTTTCTTTTCAGCATCACCATTTGAACCCTATTCTCCCTGTTACACACATCTGCCTTTAGAAGGAGATGGAAGCCTGCTGGTAGGGAGATGTTGGTAGTACTTCTGTCCCTGGGTGGTCGAATGGCAGGGTGCAGTGCTTGGAGAAGTCAGCATTTTTAGGGTTGTTTGCTTGCGTCCTTGCTTTGAATCTGTTTTAGAACCTGCTGACTAAGCAGGGAAAACAGACTGGAGCAGAGAAGGACAACAGACTGCCATAACACCTTGTTCAAGGATCTCTTTTATACCGAGACTGCTAATAATCACAGAATCCCACACTGGTTGGGGTTGGAAGGGACCTTAAAGCTCATCCAGTTCCAACCCCTGCCACGGGCAGGGACACCTCACACTAGAGCAGCTTGCTCCAAGCCCCTGTGTCCAACCTGGCCTTGAGCACTGCCAGGGATGGGGCAGCCACAGCTTCTCTGGGCACCCTGTGCCAGTGCCTCAGCACCCTCACAGGGAAGAGCTTCTGCCTTAGAACTAACTCGAACTTCCCCTGTTTCGGTTTAAACCCATCGCCCCTTGTCCTGTCACTACAGGCCCTGATGAAGATCCATCAGGGACTGATATTGCAGATGGTTTTACCATCACTTCAATCCCATGAGCAGAAACTGAATATTAAGAGGAAGAATAAACAGTTTCATGGATAAAAAGGGTAAGGCAGATACTGCAAATTTTATATCGTGTCTTTAGTAAGTCCCTGTGTGATAACTCATCTGTAGCAAACCAGTTTGCTTTTCTGTCTCGCCTTTCTGGATGCCCGTTTGGTGTCTCTCTTGACCCACAGGACATCCACCCAGCGGATTGCTGCGCCTGTGAACACCACCACAGTGGGGAAATCAATGGTGTGGGCTGAATCCTGGAATACAAGACTTTGTATTTGTGATCCCTGTATCATTCCCACATAGCGGACAGGCACCTCAAAGAGCAGGAGGCCAGTTTTAGCGATCGGCTCAGCTTCCAGAGCCTCAGAGCAATAGCTTAAATAGAACAGTCTTTCAGCCATGAAGATGGGCACCAGGCCAGCGTCACTTTGCCTCTGTAGCAGCATACTTTGGCCGATGGGTGAGCAGAGGCCAAGAAAGGCACACCACAGAAAGCACATTCATTCTTCTGAGTCAAAACTGCACAGAAAACATTTGCTGGGCTGCAGCAATAACTGAGACAAATGCACTTGCACCTGCCACAGCATTTGGAGTATTTCATACTCCACAAGAGCTCAAGGTACACAGGCTTCTCAATGGCATTTGCCTGAACTTCCTCCCCAGTCCTGCTTCTCAAGCCAGAAACCCCTCCCTGCCTCATCAGAATCTAACAGGCTTTACCTACATCTTGGTTGGAGTTGTCCTTGATTTGTTTAATGAGGTGCAGGGTATTTTTATTACCATCATCTGCTTTGCAGAAGCATCCAGCATTCCCAGTGGCAGCCCTGGAGTACCAGCTGCCATATGAGCGCAGGAAAATGGGAACAGACTTTCCCCAGGGAAGTTTATCTGCTCAGACTTGCTGAATCCTCCTTGTGACCTGTACACAGCTAGTTCCTTCCTTCATAAAGCCAGGTCTGCTTATGCTTATCTTCATCCTCTTGAAATAAAGCCACTTCATACAAAATTACGCTCCCAGAAAGCATCAAGCTGGAAATCAGATCTTTTCTCATGGCAAACAGGAAAAGGTTTAGGACCATTACAAGTGGTGGGAACTTCCCAGGGGATAATGGCACTTCACTGGGAGGAACTTTTCAGATGCTCTTTCACACTTCTCATAATGGTGTCATCAGGATGTTACGCTTCAGTCTAAACCGGACACAGTGATGCTAAACCAAATCAACACGAAGCCCCAACCCAAACCCCCAGAGCAGCTTGCTAGCATTCATTAGCTCATCTCAGGCTCTCAGATACATGGGATTTCATTTTATTTTCTTGTTCCTTCCAGGAAATTTTATCCAAGGAGATGTGAAGAACACACACACTTTTTTCGCTGGGTTTCTGGATGCCCAGCAGCGGCTTTGCTTAGGTAACTCTGTGCCCAGGACTCCTGAACATACCCTTTGGATATGGAAAGCTCATTGCTCCAGTACCTACAGAGCAAAACTCCACAATCCAGGAAACTCAGGAGCTATTAAGCATGCAGCTCACAGTCAACCTGCATAGGCAGAGTGACTCCACGGTGTTCCTGGCGTACTACATAGAATGCCTGAACAGAAACATGCAGTCCCACACCTCTCCAGCAAGACAAACACTGTCACTGTGACAATGAGCTTGATGAAAGACTACACATGCAGAAATCAAGCACATTTTGGCCGTGCAGAAGCTCACAGATAAGCTATTCTAAGGCTGGGATGCTTCAGCTTTTCTAGAGGGTGGGGATTGGAACTAGATGATCTTTCAGCTCCCTTCCAACCCAAACCATTCTATGATTCTGTATTGTTTGATGCTGGGACATCAAACAGCATTTAAAACATGCTGCATTGGTTCCAGTCTACTCTTTAGCAGCTGCTATGGTTCCCTCCTAGATCCAGCAGCCTCTCACTGTGGGCACTCACCACCTTGCAGAGCATCACACACTGTGCTTGCCAGCAACCTTCTAGTGGAAGGTGTCCCTGCTCATCATCCATGGAGCTGGATGATCTTAAGGTCCTTTCCAACCCAAACCAGTCTGGGATTCCATGAATCTATGATTCTCTGATTCCACGTTAGTCATCTTTGCTTGGCACAGGCCTCAGAGAGCTTTCTAAGTGTTTCTCTCCTTCCACTTTCAGGCATTGCAGAACCTTCACACAAACACCCACAGATAAGTGGGCTCAGCTCTGAGATAAATACATCCAGGTACAGAAAAAAAGCTTTATAAAGCACTTCGTGGCAAGCACTAAGAGGATGGAGGTCTCTCTGTTCCTCCTCTCTCATCAGTAAGTATATTCTTTCTTGTATTGAGGAACAAAGAACATGGCAAGGAGCAGCAAAGGGAACAGGGATCTCCCTGACATGAGTAAGGAAATTCCAGCAATTGAACAGCTCATATTTTGACACATTGAGTTATTAAAGTTTGAGAACTGATGAAATCTCTCTAGACATAGCACTGCTTCCCCAGCGCCAGGATAAATAGCAGAGCTGAGGCAGCCTCATTTTAACAGATACATGGCCATGAAGCCTACAGAGCTGCTGGTAGAGAGAACGTTTAGCCTAAAAAAGAAGGTGGCTCTGAAGGTAACAGCACCCCAACGGCTGCACACATGCTGATGGCATGTGTAACCAGGGCTTAAGGATCATGGAATTGAAGCTCTTCCATTTGCTCCTGTCTTCACTGAAAGCTGAGGAACCTCCTCCAGTTTCTATAACTTGCTGCATTTCCAGCTCTTTTCTGTTCCAACAGGGACTGATAGTGCACTCCCACAAGCCGGCTTTGGCGCTGTGCATCCCCCTACCTAACATACCCTTGGATCTTGGCTTGCAACCTGAAATATGCCATGGATCCCACTTGAAATGTAATATTTCCAATGGAACTCAATTGATTTTATCCTGCAAATAGCTGGGAGCAAGCATCACTGTTAATAACTTAGAATCCCTTGCACATACTTAGCATCCTTCATTCCAGAGTCTCAAAGCACTCAGGAAGAAGCAATTCATTAACCCTGTAACATCTCACTGCTGTAATTACAGCATCTCTATAAGGACTAATTGCAACATCAGTGGCTCTGATTCCAGTAACTTCACCAACCTGCAGCAGATCTGCGGCAGCAGCCTGTAGGGCAACGCAACAAACAGCAGCACCTTTAGAAAGATCCTAAAAAGCTCTGGATGAGGCTCCAGTGAGGGATTCGGGAAGGGAGAAGGCATGTAGGGAACTCATCACTGGTGTTACAGGATTCCTGGACAACACACTTGAATGCTTATCTAGAATAGATACATTAATCACCAGCATGATTTTGTCCATCACATTCACGTTAGGTTAAAAGCACCCCATGGAAGACTTGATCCACACAATTCCCATAGCAAGAGGCAAGCCAAGGGTTTCAACTCCCAAGCACAACGCTTATGGAGCAGTTAGGCCAGGGAGAAGGCCTAATGATGACTTGGGATGTCTTTAAAACACCTTCCAGACTTTCAGGTTCACAAAGAAATAGCTCCAAGGAACATGTAAAGTGCTAACAGCTCAGTATTACATTGCATTTGCATTCCAGAGCCCAGGGCATTAAGTGAACAACAGCCACTGTCTCAAAGGCACAAAGGGCCCTTCATGTCAAAGTGTTTATCAGACACCCTCACCCAGCCGGTTTGAGGATACTTCATGTTTCATTCTCAGTTTGGATGAAGAGCTGCCTCCCATCTCTTCTTTTCCTATTGATGCATTAGCTTCTTTCCTACCCTTTGATACCTCCTTTCCAGCAATAGCTGTCCAATCTTCCCATACAATTGTGACATTCTGTTCCCAGAGGAAGGAAAAGGGGATTTGCTCCTTTAGAGAGCTTTGCTCCTCGCACAATGCTTCAAGGCATCCGCCTCGATTTCTATAATCTGACAGCTTAAAGATGGAACAACAAGAATAACCATGGCAAGACTTGCCACGTTCTCCAGCAGCTCTCTCTTCAGCAACATGAATTTTAACAGTGGTTTTGTAAATGGGAAATCTTCAGCATCCACTGGTTAAAAGGACTTGCAGGGCATCACGGAGGTCAGAAACACAGGAATAAAGTCCAGACAGTACTGGTAAGGCCTAATTTTTCCTTTTTCCTTTCCTCTATGTGTGCATTACAGTGCATTTCTAGTCTGCTGGTGCATAAGAAGCGGCTGTACTTCCCACCCTGCTGCTTGCTCTTCTCTTTCCAAGCCCACATACCATCAGGCTGTGTCAGTACCCAGCACAGGAAGGACACTCCAAAGCAGTGCCTGAAATGCTAAGCTTTGAGATGTCATATCCAAGATTTTCACAGCAATAGAAGGCTATCGATACCGAGTTACTTTCTATTGTCAGGCAAAAAACACACAGCAGTAAGAGGCCGAAATCTTAGCAGGTACAATTTAACATAGTTTTATTGAACCCAGAAACCATAGACCAACTTAGACCCGTCAAAGCTGGGATAGCAAGACTCAAAGGAAGTATTCATCAGGGACTGTAGCAATAGGACAAGGGGTGATGGATTTAAACTGAAATAGGGGAAGTTCAGGTTAGATATAAGGCAGAAATTCTTCCCTGTGAGGGTGGTGAGGCGCTGGCACAGGGTCCCCACAGCTTGGAGCAACCTGCTCTAGTGGAAGTTCTCCCTGCCCATGGCAGGGGGTTGGAACTGGATGATCTTAAGGCCTTGTCCAACCCAAACCATTCTATGATTCTATTTAACATAAATAAAACCATCAAGATCTGGAGTTTCAACATAATAGAAAGATAAGTATCTGCTTCAACATTTAAGCCAATCTTTGGAGAAGGTCCAAAACAACACTGGGGGTGAGGTTTTCCCCACACACTCACTCTATTGCCTAAACAAAGGAGAGCGAGTTGTGGCAGCGCTTGGACCTGAAAGGCAACATTGTCAGAGTGACAATGTGACAGAGAATCAGCAGTGAAAGTGTTAACCCAAGTCTGGGTTTGTATTGCCACAAAGGCAGCAGAAAAGAGTGGTGACATCTCGGGGTTGGTTGGCTGAGAAAGCACCAGTTGTAATTTCAGCTGTACGGGTAACCACTGCTGTAAAGTTTCAGCATGCTTCACCCACCGGTTCCTCCTGAATAGGAAACTAATGAGTGGCATCAAAGGTGCTGCTAATGAAACGCTCCTGAAATGCCAAACCTTCTCTGCACTTGGGCTCACAGTCAGCAGTTCTGCAGGGCTGGGTTAGGCTGCAGACCAGCCCGCAGCCGCTGGCAGCAGTGTTCAACTATGAAAGATGTTCAGCCAGTATTAAACCCCTTGTTAAGAGCCATCCACATCTTGTTTAAATCTACCCAACAGCCTGCTCCTGCTAAGAAACATTTGACATGGCAGAGCTCTGTCAAACAGCTCAGAGGTTTTTCCTGCTGTTTAGGGCACCCAAGGCGATGTTAAAAACATAGAAGGAGCATACAGCTCACTGTGAAGTCAAAGAAGATGCTGCTGATCTACCTGAACTAAAGCAGGCCCCAGATTCTCATCTCACATCAGAATTCACAGAGCACAGTGTGTCTGTCATATAAAGGATGTGCGCCTCTTGCAAATGAAGAGGCATTTCCTATGTTTACCATTCAGGTCTATTGTTTGGTACATCAGAAAGAAATGATCATGCTGGAGGAGGAGAATGTTGTTCTGTTTTACAGAGCTAAAGCTGTCAGTATTAGTTTTTGCCTTGATACAAGTGAAGCAAAGAATCCCCATTCAAATCAAACTCCATTTCCTGGCTGTTGTGGTATGTGGGACAAAGCAGCAAGTCGAACTAGAAAGGAAAAGGGATGAGGAGACTAAGGCACAGCACACTGGGCACATCTCCCAGACTTCTAGCTGCCCAAAAGCTAAGAAACCCACAGAATCTCCTTGTCATTGCAAAGCTTCTCAACATCCTCACATGTGTCCCCAACATCAGAAGGACATGGAGCTGTTGGACCAAGTCCAGAGGAAGTCATGAGGTTGAACAGGAGCTGAAGCACCTCCCACATAAAGACAGGCTGAGAAAGTTGGGGCTGTTCAGCCTGGAGAAGAGAAGCTGCGTGGAGACCTCAGAGCAGCTTCCAGAGTCTGAAGGGGGCTACAAGGATGCTGGAGAGGGACTCTTCATCAGGGACTGTAGCCACAGGACAAGGGGTGATGGGTTCAAACTGAAACAGGAGAAGTTCAGGTTAGATATAAGGCAGAAGTTATTTACTGCGAGGATGGTGAAGCACTGGAACAGGCACCTCGTGCTGAAGAAGTCCTTGACTGACCTGGAGGCCTAACCACATAATTACAGCCTTAAAACTTCAGAATTTAAAAGAACTGCAGCAAGGATGGGTGGACAACAGGTTCTGCAGTGTTTGTTCCTCATGGCAATTAGAAAAAGACCTTTATTCAAGAATTCATGGATTAATATACAGAAGACCAGATATTAAATACATCGCATGGAACATTCTCCTCCCATTTTGCTCCAGATTGGTGCATGTACGGAAAACTTGCCTTGCAAGGAATGCTCTTGTTTAAGTGGCTTGAGAAATTGGATTCCTTTGCTGCTGTTTCCTCTTCCTTAATCTCTCCTAATTGTAATAATGATTCTTTTTGTCTGCAGTGCATCTGACCTACTTGCACACTCTCCTTACCCCGCTGCTCTCTTCTGTCTACATTCTTTGTGAAGTGTCTTCATTATCCCTCCCACCGCCTTTCCCATTCAATTTCTTCCCAAAAAATTAGGATCCTCAGGCAAAAGAGGAGATGTTTTGATTCTCACCGCGTAGGGAACGCTGGAAACCACATGCAGGGATTCTTCCCCTTTAACCAGTCCAGGCATTAACCTTTAGCAGTCCCAAGACACTATTAGGCTACGTGGGATTTGCTGAAGTATTTGAACCACGAGAGACCTACAAAATGAAAGCGATGCCTTTTTTCATCAACAAAAAAGGAATTTGGCAATTAAAATAAATAAAAAAGAATAAGGCAACTTTGACACAGGGACAGAAGGAAAATAGCTTTGAGTAATGGCAGGTGCATCAATTCAGGCAAATGATACACCAAGCATCCTGAATTCTGTCTGGTAGCCAAGACATGAGCGTTTTCACGGAGAATTTAGAATTAGGGATTACAGTGCCTGCAACTACAGGGTTAACAATTTTCCTCCTCCCACAGCAATATTAAACCACCAGAAACACTGAATACTGTCAGGCTCTTAAGGCTAGATACAACCTAGAAGGTATCGTACTGGGATGGAATCATGGGCACTTCATGTGGGAGCTTCGTGAGCATTTAAACCGAGAGCCACGACACTTCAACTCTGGTACAGTCCACAGGGGCTTGGTGCAAGCTGCTCTAGTGGAAGGTGTCCCTGCCCATGGCAGGGGGTTGGAACTGGATGAGCTTTAAGGTCCTTTCCAGCCTAAACCAGCCGAGGATGCTATGAATAAAACCAAGGAAAGAGCAGCTGGTTGTACACAAACCAAACAGAAGTAGATGCTGATGGGGACCAGACTGCCACAGGACGGAGGATCTAAAAACAGCAGCACAGAGAAGTTTAGACCCAACCTCAGTTTGTGAGGCTGTACCACTGACGCAGCATGGAGCAGTAAGATGGGAGAGGGACTGAGTCTGCACAGTCAGCTGTGACAAACTAACACTGAAGACCTCGTCACAGTTGCTGTTTCTGCTCAGACCTTAATTATTTTCCATGTTTTACCAACTCCACTCTTCCCTGGAGATCATAAGAGGCAAGAGCAAAGCAGCTTTTGCATCAAGAAAGTAATTTCCTTCCTCATTTCTGGCATACTCCACTTGGAAACCAGTAGTAGGCATCTCGCCTCCAGATTCATATTTGAGAGCCAGGACTCCTGCAGACTTTGCACCATTCTGTACCAGACTTCACTTCTAAGTCTCCCCTCCGTTAGTTTAAAACCATTCCCCCTTGTCCTGTCACTACCTGCTCTCAAAAATCCTGGAAGATTTGGGAAGAGCAGTACAGGATCCTTGACAAAGCTTGACATCCTCCCGCCCCCAACAGTCCTAATTCCTCCTGTGTGTGTCAATGCTTCTTAACTTGCTGCTTCAGAAACAGGATCCCACATTTGCTGCAGCCCAGGGGAGAGGAGAACCTGGGCTCATGTTCAGGGAACAAAATGTTTAGAGCCAAGCAAGCAAAGACAAAAGGCCAACAGGAATCAAAGGGTGTTGTATCTGATCCAAGAACACAGGGCAGTTAGAGTTTCAGAAGTAAATTGCAATAAATGGCAGGTACTATGGTAGTTAGAGAGCTGAAAAACAGAGATTTCCTGTGCAAGCAGCATTACATAAAAGAAGAACTTAATTTAAAGGGACAACCATACTCACTCTGTCCTTTCCACTGCTTTTAACACTTCTGTGACAAACCAGCAAGACACCCTAATACTGCAGATTTCCCCCAAAATCCCTGAGGTGATTTCTCTGGATGCCAAGCCAAAGCACAATAAGGATACATGGCCAAATTCAGAGTCTGTCTCTGGCAACGCAAGAGCTGACTCTGGACCTCCCACAGTTCAGATCAATGCTCACAATCACAGAATCCCACACTGGTTTGTACTGGAAAGGACCTTAAAGCTCATCCAGTTCCAACCCCCTGCCACGGGCAGGAACACCTCACACTAGAGCAGGTTGTTCCAAGCCCCTGTGTCCAACCTGACCTTGAGCACTGCCAGGGATGGGGCAGCCACAGCTTCTCTGGGCACCCTGTGCCAGCGCCTCAGCACCCTGATAGTAACGAATCCCTCCCTTTCAATGCCAGCATCCCCCTCAACACACTCACACTTACAAGACGGGGTGGGAAACTGGGCTCAAGCTCACCTGATTTGCTTTACTAAAATTCCAGTGAATCATCTCTTGATTCCAAAGTGCAGAATAATGCAGATGTGATGTTCAGAATCCAGAGGAATTTTCCCCCTCCTGTCCTCAGTACCACACGTGAAATGAATTTACTGGGGGCCATTCACAAACCACACCATTCCAATGAACAGTGTATCCTGTCTTGTCAGATACCTCACAGTGACTGAAGAGCTTCTTCATCCAAGAGTAGTTCTGCTTGCACTGGGCATCCAGTGGATTCATTACAGGTCTCATTCCCACTGCCTGTCTTGCACTTGTCAGAAGAACTGCACAGACCTCCCCTAGAAATGAGAAAAAAACATGTTCTAGAATAAGCAGGCTTAAAAGAAAAAGCAGCTTTTGACTGGAGTATATATATCTAATAGCTACTGATGATGCTAAGTCATGGAATCTGATGCTAACAGAACTGAGGTATCCCCAGAAGACACACAATAATAAATGTTCATTGCAAATCCAGCTCCTGAATCTGCTGCCTGCTGAGAGAACGAAGAATGACTCAGGCAGACCCAGACACCTTTTCATTTCAGCTGCAAAAGTGCTCAGGCTGCTACAGAAAGGTAAATGTGGGGGACAACCAGTGCAAAATGGGCTGCCACAGCCCAGCCAGGAGCATCCTGTCCAGTTCCATCATGAAGGCTCAGGGGGAATAACTGCCAGTAGGATTCCTGCCTTAATTCTTGGTTTATAAATGCACGTTTTCAGCCCATTTATGGAACAGAGATCGATTCTACTCTAAAGACTTTGCTCCTTGTTGCTGTTCTTCTCCCATCACAGCAATCCTGACACATAACCTTATTCCCTCTTGTATTTCTATTTATGAATGCCACTGCAAACTCTGCCCCTGCCCTCTGGGCAGCAATACCTGGTGACTCTCCTTCACCTCTGAGCTGAGAACAAAGCTGTTATCCTGTTACCTTCAAAAACCATTCAACAGCTCCAGTAATAGAACATTAGGCAGCAAAACTCTCATTAAATAAGTTGGGATGTGCTTTTTGTTTCCTGAGGGACACATTTAATCAACTTGCATTTTCAAGGTGTTGATAGCACATGGCTCTGCTCCAAAGACAGCCGGAGAGTTTCCATAGCACAAGAGATCTCAAAATCACAACACACAACTGATGATGCAGCACTTTTAAACCGATTTCCAGATGGAAGGAGGTGCTCTCCCTATCCACCTCCTGACAGAAGAGCGCAGCAGGTATAACACACCTACAGCTTCTGAATTGGCATGTAAAGTATATAGTAGGGAACTGTCCTTGTAAGGGACATTTCTTATCCCTTTGTTGTTTACTTGCCCTCAGGCCAAGATGCTTGGCCCAACTCTCATTCTAGGACACTCAGAGGGAGAGCAATCCCATAAAAGCATTGCAGACTTGACCTAAGGCCAATTTCTCTCCAGTGTCAGTTAAATCAATCAAGGAAGGAACCTTTCAGCTAAATTCCCTGCTTATTTCTCATCCTGCGTCTTTCCTCCCCGTTGCCTGAAGCCACCCTCAACCTTCCCCCTCCTGCTGGCTGCAGTGCAGGTCTGGAACAATGAAATTCATCTGCTGGTTCACAGCATCAGCTCCTGCAGCCATTTTTTACAAGCGAACTTTACTCATCCCTTCATTGCTACACCCCATAGCAGCTCACATCTGCTCTTGATATAAGGAACTGCCACAGTTGTCATCATTACAACAGCTGGATTCATTACAAGGGCTGGAGGGTGCTGAGGCGCTGGCACAGGGTGCCCAGAGAAGCTGTGGCTGCCCCATCTCTGGCAGTGTTCAAAGCCAGGTTGGACACAGGGGCTTGGAGGAAGCTGCTCCAGTGGAAGGTGTCCCTGCCCGTGGCAGGGGGTCGGAGCTGGATGAGCTTAAGGTCCCTTCCAACCCAAATCAGGCTGGGATTCTACGTTATACCTCCTATGTCGGGGGTTAAGCCACTCTCTGACAGAGATGGAGAACCTAAGATCGAAAATGCAAGACACTGTGCACTTCTTACAAGGTAGTTGTCCAGCTTGTGGCAGCTAAACCTCAGGCTTGATCCAGTCTGCTATGTCCATTCACTTCAGGCAATGGAGAGACGTGAACAGAAACAGGCAGCTCTGACCACACACAGTCATAAATATACAAATCATTACACAACCTAATTTGCATTAAATATGAGGGGGTGCAGCACTAAATCGGCCACTGTGAAAAGTAGGTAGGGGCTGGTGTACCCTGCTTGTTTTATTTCCATCACAGAGTGCCTTGGATACTCTCCCCCAGCTAAGGAACAGCGCTGGGCTGCCGGACAATGCTGTATTTCCCCCTCAGCCCCGTATCTTTACTCTCTCAGTGGTGTGCTATGATCTTAGCAAGTCGCAGAAGTTAACACGTGCTAAGTCTCTTCAGTCTTGCGGGACCCCTGCTTACATGAATTCATCTCAATCACTTTCTATAGAGAGAAACTGTGTGCACTGCAATACAATCCCTTTCCACCAAGGTCCCAGTAGCTAGACGCTGGCTCTCTCAGAGAAATAGGCATGTGATTGACCCAACTAGTCACTTGATTTCACAGATGCTTCATGGCAGTATAGCTCCAGGAACAGTTATGCGACTATAAAGGAGGGATTAAAGAGCAAGCAGTCAAAAGAGCAATTTTACTCTATCCCAAGCACAGCATCACATTTGCAAGCAAGGAGGAATCAGCCCAATACTTGGCAGAATTCCATTTGCACTCATCTGAGCGGATTTGACCATCAAAGAGACAGGCTAGGACAGAAAGTTCTATTCTGCTCTGCTTGTATTTAGACATAGATGAACTTTACATAGTCCCAGAGACTATATGTGTACGCTGTTTTGGTACCGTTTAGGGCTTTAGAAATGAATTTATTCAGTTAACACTTCTCCTCTTCCTCATTGCCTCATATAACCAAACACAATGTTTTCCACAGAGGTGCCATAACAGGAAGAATTTGGAAAGGGTGGAAAACCATCCAATTCCTTGGATGAAGGCTACAGAATACTGCAAATTCACCCCAGTGTTTGCAAGCGTTTTGAGTTTTCAATGGCTATTTCAGCCAAATCATCTCAGAGGATGGCAGGTTTTTTGCTAAGTAGTCTGAACGAATGGCTCCTTTAAAATCTGACCTCAGTATATCTTTGTGAGTCTAATTCATGTGGTTTTACAGTGTTGTGCACATAGACAGAAATGCTGGGTTTGTCCTATACGAGTCAGGAGGATTCAGATACCTAAAGATACTAAAAAAAAAGAACAGATCAAAAAATCAAGCCATCAAATACTGTAGGGAAAAAGCCAATCTCCTATCTGTGCTGAAAAGGAGCTGAAATGTCTGAACATAAACCATGCATTTGGAAATAGAGCGACCAGCTGAGCAATCAGCCCTACTGAGCCTGTATATCCATTGCCAGGAAAAGATACATTTATTTCCTGAAAACATGAGAAGGAATATTGGTAAAGACAGAGGCTTTCTCTCTCCTCCCCCAGAGCCCTCTCAAACATGCCAGGTTTGCTACTGAAGTTACTTGGATGAAGACTCTTACCACTAACATCTACCTTGGGGAAAAAAGCCGGGCTTCAGTTGTCAATAGTAATGCTCCCATCAGCTTAAACAGAGGCAAGATACCACACTTGGCATCTCAATCCTAACTGAATTACTGGAGTAAGCAACTGAAATGAAGATCGAGCTAAAATCTCAGAGCAGCTAAGACCTCAGAGCAGCCTTCCGATATCCGAAGGGTGGCTATGACGATGCTGGAGAGGGACAGCTCATCAGGGACTGTAGCAACAGGACAAGGGGTGATGGGATCAAACCAAAACAGGGGAAGTTCAGGTTGGATATAAGGAAGAAGTTCTTTACTGTGAGGGTGCTGAGGCGCTGGCACAGGGTGCCCAGAGAAGCTGTGGCTGCCCCATCCCTGGCAGCGTTCAAGGCCAGGTTGGACGGGGCCTTGAGTGGCATGGTCTAGTGTGATGTGTCCCTGCCCTTTCCAACTCAAACTATTATATGATTCTACGATACTAAAGCTGAAATTAATGAACCTGATTGCATTTTTATAATGATGCTTTTTTTCTCAATGTCAAACACTTGCTTTGTAAAGATTCTGATAAATGAGGTAATCTTTCTCTGCTGTAACCCCCTGAAGCACCAGTCCAAAGTCAACACCCCTATATAAGAAACTACACAATAGTGTGGCTCCCACAACCCTGCACCAGAAAGGGTTCACCCTTCTCCCTGAGTTATATCTATCCAGGAAACTTAATCTCTAAATGGCGGCAGGAATAGCCTCAGTTGCGTCCCAAATCTAGCGTGAGGCATGACTAACGCTTGTGATGTGCCCTGCAATGCTGGGAGGAAAGGTTCTATAGGAATGCAAAATCGCTTTCAAGAAGAGAAATAAATTGTCTCGCACTCTTCCTTTTCCCCGTCTTGTTTTTTCACTTTCACACGTCTTTGTTGTGGTCCCAGTTTACTTTGTGAACAGAGCCTAGTACTGTTTGGCAACGGCATCAGCATCTTCTCAAAGCAAACCTCTAAAGCTCATCAGAAATCTCCAAATGCAGCCGATTGTCTTAGATATTCACCATTTCACTCCAAGAAAAATATTTACCAGAAGCAGAACATGAAGGAACGATACAGTGTTATCCCCCAGGAGCATCTTCTCAAAGCACAGCTGATACAAAACAGAACTCGGAACTAGCTATCAACATAGCTGCTCTCTACAGCTCCTCTCAGCATCCGAGGCATCTTTCCGTTAGCATTCCCGGACCAAAAAGGGCCTCCAAAACTCCAACTGTTCTAAGCCAGGTAAAATCCCCTTCTTTGCTTTTCCTTAGTGGAAGAAAAGATAGCAGAGAAACGACAGAACATATGTGACAAGCCCTGTGGATCAAAAAGTCTTCACTCCGGAGAAAAACAACCCTACTCTTGATAGCAAATGAATAGGCACCAGTTTTCAAAAGCTGGGGTCTGGGGGAACTGACACTCCCATAATTGCCACAATGGCCGTAATTCCTCCCTCTCATCCTTTGGGAAAGTCTTTTTTTCCCCGAAAGCACTGGCTGCTGAGGTGATCAGGGCTGAGCGACCTTCAGATCCCACACGGAAAGGGCAGACAAGCCCTGCGGCACACAGCAGCAACCTCTAACTGGCACAGGCTGAAGCAATTCACATCAGTCCTTTCCTGTTTGGGTGAACTGGACACAAGGGCTTAGGACTCTTCATGCGGGTTGAAGCATTTCCTGAAGAGCCATCAAAGTGTTCCAGAAAATCAGCAAGAGCAAGGAGGGAGGAACAAGAAACAGGGAAAGGCTGAACCGGGAAAACATTCTCTTTCTAGTTTTCCCCTTTTTAAGCAAAGCTGTTGAGACAGCAAGTAAAGGCAGCAGCTTCAAATCACAAGCCACAAGCTTGGTGGGAAGCAGTTAAAGGGGAAATGCAGCCCCAAGTCAAGACCTTTCTTTGATCTCCAGTTTTCCCAAGCTGCATTCCCATCTGCAGCCCACCATTTGTTTTCAGTTAGCCAGGCAGAATGAAAACTCCTCTGCTTGGGAAGAGCAACAAACCAGCCCTGCAAAAATCACACAGTGACACACAGCCGACATAAGGAAGAATTAATATCTCAAAAGAGCTGATGGCATCTAACGAAGAGGGAAAGGCTCATACTTGGGGATGCTCTGGGTATCCTTCATCTAGGAATTTTGAAGTCACTCAAACCAGTGATGGGTAGATAGGGATCGCCTCCTCACACATTCCTACATGGAGCCAGCAAGCTGGTGCCCCAAGGTTTCATCAGCAGTGAGTGTGGTCCTGGCCCATCCTAATGAACTTGACAGGTTTGACAGGATTAGAGCAGTAGGTTGTAGCACACACCAGCACAGTAAACCCCATGATTTTGCCCTGTCAGCACTGTAATTGATGTGTTTTCTGCATCCTCTTTTGTTTATTAGCCCACACAATTACACTCTTCCCCACTTTAAGGGACACTGCAACATCTTCATGATTTACTGTCTCCTGACACGTGGAGCCCCAACCCCATCGACGTTCTCAACTACAGCTCTGTCTGTTGGCATCTGGCACGGCATATGCTGACACAAAGCAGTTCGCATGTCCCAGAGCTATTGTTCCAGACTCTGCACATTTACAGTTACCATCAGTTACTCACAACAGGCTCTGAAAATTTGCATTGCCACAACTAAAGATTCTTCAAATCTTTTAAAGCTCATGCCTCAAACTTCTGCATGCTTCCAGCTTGCTTTAGTCACCCAATACATTAGCAAACAGTGCTGTTTAACCACTCTGCATAGCTGGTGTCACCAGAGCCTTCACGTGGATTACATACAACACTCACAGTGTTTCACAGCTGGAAGTGAGAACCAACAAGCATCAAATCCAGCTTGTGGAATAGTCGCCCACGCCAAAGGCACCGAAGGAATACAGGAGGATGAAGCCAGGACACGGCTGGTCTCTTCTCCCAAGGAACAAGGGGTAGGACAAGAGGAGGCACCCTCAAGTTGGGCCAGGGACGTTTAGGTTGGCGATTAGGACCAAGTATTCCAGAACAGGCTGCCCAGGGCAGTGGTGGAGTCACCGCCCCTGGAGATAGCTAAAAGACATATAAATGTGGCACTTGTGGGCATGGTTTAATGGTGACCTCGGCCATGCTGGTCCAACGGTTGGACTCAATGATCTTAAGGTCTTCTCCAACCCGGTTGAAGTGACGTGCAATCACAGTTTTAACCTCTGTGGTCACGAAATGGCGTAGCTATCGGGAGGGATTTTCCACATTGCCTACTGCCAGCAAAACCAAGTCGTGCCTTTCTGAGTGTGCTAATGACGGCATAACCCTTCCCCTTCACCTATAAAGCACAGGGTCGGCTACTGAAACACAGCACAGGGGTAAAGTCTCCATCAAGAAGATCCTACGCTGCAGCATTGCAGGTCTCTTCAGTCAACAAGGGACTTGAGGCAGCTGGGGGAAGGACACTTAAGTCCCAGTTAAAAGTTCCAACACCATGTCCAGACTGGGGTTAAAGCATTCGAAGCTTAAGCAGAAGGGAAGGCTTTGTATTGTGAACGGGGTGTGTACACAGCGTGTCCATGCATACACGTGTCCTGTGACCGAGGTAAAGCATCCTTCTCGAGCCGGCGCTGACACAGCGGAGGAAACAAATTAATGGCTGTAGCGAAGCAATCAAAGCACCAAACAAACTGCAGGGCCTCTTGGACACGGTCTGGAGTGCCCTCCCCCGAAAAGAACGGCGCAAAGGCTTAGAACAGCCCCACCGCCAACACCAGCACGCACCGAGGCCACCGCACGCCCCCAGCCCCAAACACCCCCTCTGTGCCCAACTCAGCCCTCACACGAACGCGAACCCATCGCCTCCCCGCTCACAAAGCCCCCTCGGCCCCACAGCGTTACCGCCATCGCCCGCCGCATCCTCCGGCCCCTCTCCGCCCTCCCCCCCGCAGCAGCCCGCCCTTCCCCCGGCGCCGGGGTGGAGCCAGAGAGCGGCGGCAGCGCGCATGGGCCCCGCAGCTCTTTCTCCGGAGCCGGGCACAGTGTGTGTGTGTGGTGCCGGGGGGAAGGCGTGAGCCGGACGCGGTTTCCCCTTCACCCGGCGGCGGGGCCTTTCCCCGCCGTTCTCCTCACCTGCGGCGGCCATGTCGGCGGGACGCGGCTGGTAGGCGGTGGTTGGAGCGGCCGGGCTCGGGCCCCCGCTGTGGCGGAGCGAGGTGAGAAGGGCTCTGTGTGTGTGTGGGGGGGGTCGGTTTGTGTCGCGATAGCGCCCTCGATATCGCGGAGGGCGGCCCTGAGGGATGGGCGGCGGGCGGGGATGGCTGAGGTGAGGTGAGGGGGGGTGCGCGCCGCCGCCTCGCCGGCGTTCTCGGCCGTTGCAGCCTGTACCTCAGGGGCCGCTCAGCCTCGTCGTGAGGAGAAATAAGGCGATAAATGGAATAAACCCCCGTGCTGGTTTGAATTGCTGTTTGGTGCCCCCCCCCCCATTTTCTTCAGTCCCCATCCTCCAAAGACGGTCTCTGAGGTGGATCAGTTCGCCTCTCGCCAAGAAATAACGTAGGAAAGAGGGGATAATCGGCATTCCAGCCGCCCGTGCTTAGGAGGCATGAGGCAAACGGCGTTGTGCTCCCCGGCTAGCGTGCGGCTGCCGACCGGCTTTGTGCTTGGCCTCCTCCATTGTCCTCTGTGGTGGCTTCGCTAAGGCTCCTTCAATGCCCTGTTAGACCTTTTCAGGTGCAGTGAAGGTCTGTGGGTCAGCCAGGGTGCTCTGCCAGTGACATGTGTGCTTGGGAGCGCTGTGAAATGGAGGAGAGCCCCAGCGGCGTGTCACATACGTGTGTGTGTGTGCACACACGCGTGGATGCGGTTTTATGTGCAAGATCCTGGTTCTTTCTCCCACCACATTGCAGTGGGGAGGTGATGGAAGGGTCGCAGTGGAGGGTCTGGTGAGGAAAGGTCTGTAACGCGTTTGGTCTGTGGGCGAGCAGTGGCTTCAACTTGAGAAGAAGCTGAATTAACCTCAGCCCTTGCGTGTGTGGAGTCTTGTGTTTTCCTTCCTCTGAGAACAGGTCTCGTACCTCAGTCCGGAGCGGCCCGATGGCGGTGGGATGTTCAGGTGATGGGGACGAGTAATTTCATGCTGCGCCTCTGTACTTTGCGCACAAGACCGTGCAGAAAGCAGCACTTTGGACAGAGGCTTGGACTTGGGTGTCCAATTTGTGGTGTTGGGTCGATGCTGCCTTTGGTAAGACTGGAATTTAGAGGAATAGGTGGGAAGGCAAGAGGACAGAAGCTTAAAATATGCTATAAATCTCAAGTGTGTTATCCATAGGTGACCAGGCATGGAACAGAATGAGTCAGTTTCCAAGACTCCTTAAAGTGTATCTGTTTCAACGGTTCGAGGTCGGAGCGTGGGTCAGGTACCTTTTTCTACGTGAGAAGGACAGATTCCGTGCGTGTGCTTGTTCACAACTGCGCGGTATCTTCCCTGCTGCACGGATGTCTTTTCATTCCGGCTTTGTAAAATTAGGTTAGCCTTGAGTGGGCAATTTATTTTGACTGGCAAGTAAAATATTACGTATTCCTCGTGATAAAAGAGCAAGCAAATCGTTCTTATGCTCGCGCTGATTTGTTTTCATGAAACTATTTGGGGAAAGAACGCAACTGAAAGGGTTAATGTGGTATTGATGCCGTGCATAACGTACAGAAATGGTACTCTGTTGCCAGAAGCAAATTATTGGTCAGTCTTTCAGCTTGTAGTCATAACCTGGGGTTTGTTTCAAGTATATAGGTCAAGTTTATAAAGCAACAAAGAGCTTCGGAGGCAGGTCAGCGGGAGTATCAGTGGGGAATTGTTTTGCCTTGTAGACTTTCCATAGGGTTTGTAGCTGGATGTTGCAGCGCTTTTGTGCCGCTCGCTGATGGGTTGTGACCTGTCAGCATCCCAGTTCTTAAGAGCCTGTTTTTTGTGTAATGCAAAGTGAGGGAAAAGGTGATGTCATTGAATTTAAGGGGGAATCTAACAACATGGGGAATAGTGCTACTTTGGCCGTTTTCCCTTGGGCTTCTGTTTCTTTTGGGAGCTTCTGACAAGGAAATGTCATTTTGCTGGTTGAAAGCATTGTTTTGCCTGAAGTGTCAGACCACACTGTGGGGATGATTCCAGTCAACTTCCCCCGTTTCGAACCAAACACGTCAACTAGCCTAGTATGTTTATACAAAAATTCAGTGTGTTTTTGTATGTTAGACATATTTCCAAAAATAAGTGATGTTTTTCATTATTATGGCTGGAAGAGTTTGTATAGGAGACAAAAAATGGAATGGTTTCCCTTGGCCTTTGCATCCTTCTCTCCGCAAGTACAAGGAAGATGTTGGCTTCTTCAGGAACTGGGGGATTATGTTCATTTGCACTTCCTCTCCTAGTATCCTTATCTGTGTAGTTCTGTGTGATTCCAGCGGTTGGGACCAAGGCAGGAGCTGTTGTCTCATACCTCTTGGCTCGATACCATTTTGGCTGATTACAGGGTTAGGGCAGAAAGGAAAGAAGCTGTAAAGAGCTGCAGGAAAATGAGTACATTTTACTTGCAAACCCCTGGACTAATTGCTCTCGTGGCACTGTAAATGTGGGTGGCTTCTGTCAGATAGCATGTGCTCATGCAGGGCCAGTTCCAGGATCTGGGTTCAGTGTGATTTCAAGCTGGGTTTCAGTGGGCTGCAGCAGCATCTCATACCCGCAGAGCCCATGAGCTTCCTGATGAGAGGATTTGGTGATGAGCATGGTAAGGCTGAGCCAGTAAGGCAGCCTGACAGACCCATTCTCCTCCACATCCAGACCCAGTCTCCTCCATCCATGGTAAGGCCGAGCCAATAAGGGGCCTGAGAGACCCATTCTCCACCTGTAGACCCCAGACAGACCCATTCTTTTCCACCAGATTCCTGCAAGGATTTGAACTTGAAGATGAGCATGTGCGATGTCTGAGCCTGCCCCAGTGAAAGTTGTCAGTTTCACTGCTTGGATCTGGTGGCTTTCCTCTGGTTGTCCGTTACCTTAATATGAAATAAATCAACTGTCAACTTTTAAGGCCCACAACTGTTTTCCTCGGGAAAAGAAGTCAGTTTGGTGTCTGGGTCACGGAGTCTGGTCAATGGGAGCCTGTGGATTTCTAGAGTGATTTCTATTCTGATGCTAATCCTTTACACAGGCTGGCTGTGCTCTGTTAGCCAATTGGAGAAAGGGGATATGCATGCTGAGGACGCTCAAGGGAAGCCATTTGTTGTAGTTATTGTTATGCAGATGGAGTCTTCCAGCCAACCAGAATTTGGAGAATCACATAACCTGAGGATATAGTGCTGCAGGTCAGCAGTCATGGAGCAATTCTGAGCCGGTTTGGTTGAAACTGCTTTTTTCAGCATGAATTTTGTGGGCTTTTTGTTTGATTTGGGTTTGTTGGCTGGTTTTTTAATCCGTGTTGTAGCTGAAAACAAATCGGTGCTTTACAATTAGAGTTGGGAAACTGGAAGTTTTAATTTTTAATCATTGGGTTGGGTAAAAAGTGTAGGAAGGCAGCAAAGTTGTCACTCCATTGACACAGCTACGAGCTGCTTGGTTGGATCCTGCCTCTACTTCTGATGGGGACTTGCAGTGTTTCTGCATTGCCTCTATTTCTGCTGTTTAAAACGCTTCAGACTGTTGAGTAACCTGTGTGGGAGTGTTCATAAGTGTGTAAAACCAGGTAAAACGTGTAAGTCTTACTCAGAGTTTATTTGTTTGCTGTATATTTGTTCCCTAGAGGTTGTTTTAGAAATAGGAAGTACTGGAGTAATGGAAAAGTGCATGGAATGCTCCAGGTTAGTCTTTGGTTGCGTATTACACATGATGCAACTGTATGTGGTTTTCCTCCTTTTAAAGATTCCAGCTAACATCATGGGGGCTTTTGCAATATGTTATTAGGGTGGGGTTGATGTTCAGGTATTAAGGAGCCTTTCTATGTTTTAAGTGGGGTTTTTTGTGTTGCTGGAGTCCAGAGTAGATTAACATAGCGTTTGTTTGTCTCTGTAGTGTTACATGCTTTGGAAGTGTGCAAAAATAATTAAAAGCTGCCCTTTAAACTATTTAGTAAATTGGATTTGCTTTTACCAGCAGTGGCACAGAATGTTAATCGTGTTTAAGCTGATGGTGACTTTTCCAATCTGATTTTACCTGGCAAGAAACTTTGCTACCCAGTTGTTAAATGCAGTTAATGAAGTGCTGATTGTTTAAGCTGATAAACCAATGCTACCGTGTTTACTGGGATCACTTTGGTAAATGTGTATATGCTTCCCTATGTTATCATCCCGCTTTTTGATTAAACACAGTATTAACTACCATCGGACTTACAATTAGAATCTATTTAGATGCTATTGCCAAGTGATGGTTATGACATTTAACTGTTATTATCCACTGGGAATACTTTGGCTCTGTCTTAGTTACACATGTGCAATTCTGGAGTTCATAGTGTCATCTCTGAGTCAATAGCTAAGAATATGGCTCAGCAGCTCCTGTCTTTTAAGCTGCGGTTTAGAAGATAAAGCTCTGAGCACATCTTGTTGATGTGGCTTGAAGTCACCAGCTGTAGCGATAGTTCAGCACAAACTGCTGATCAATGAATCATTCATCCTCTTGTCGCGTCGGTTTCTTTTGCTGATGAAAGAGCTGCAGTTGCTGCCCCTCCATTCCCTTCCTGATGCGCCCAGTGCTTTTGCCTGTTGACATCTCGGCCCTTGCTGGTTGCAGGTGAAAAGCGTTGATTTAGCATATCCGTTATAACTCTCCACGAATCAGAGAATGGAGAGTTTTGCTCATTCCTGCCATTAATTCATTAACCTGTGACCACAAGATGTTTGGAGCCAGGCTTCCTATGGATTTCAGGGGAAAATTAAATGCTTAACTGTCCCTGAGGTTGTCTGTTGGATGGAAGGAGACTTATTCAGCTGCAGCCTTAGATCTCCAGTAGTGGTCCTGTGTTACTTCTGATATGGTTTTGCTTCATCTTTTCTACTAAGCATAAAGTCCTAACGCAGGTGGAAAAGTGTCTTACAGCGGAAGTTTGCTGGTGTGACATCACATGTGCAATTCAGACCTGTAGGTCACTAATACATGGATGTGGTAGTGGTCCCCCAGCCATGGCCCCAGAATCCAGTTGTAGAAAAGGATGACAGAGATCTACTTACTCCCATAATTTGCTCTTAAGACACAAGGATGAAAGGGGGTGTTCTAACAGCTTTGTTAGATTGAGATAATCAGTTTTGCTAAAAATAACTTTGATGGCAAGGTGTTAGGTTCTTAAAAGCGGCTCCAAAATTCTTGCTTCTTAGAGAAAACCGTGTTAAATCCCCTGTGTATTTTGTTACCTGAGAAATACTTATCACCTGAAGACTAAACGAATATCTACTGGCATGTTAAGCTGTTTGGTTTTTAATTTCAGTAACAATGTTTCCTGCCATTTGGGAGGCCGACTCTTTGCTCTCAATGCTCAGAATGCTCCAGGTGTGTGTGAAAAGGAAAGAATGGTGCTCAGTGTTTTGAAAGCAGATTAGACACACTCTTGTCAGATCTGTCGTTATCTCAACCCTTCATGCCCCACTTTGGGTGCCAAAAAGAACTGTTGTGGTTTAAGCCCAGCTGTAAATCAGAACTACGCAGCCACTCGCTCACTCCTCCCTTTCTTCCCCCCAGCTCCCTGAGGGACGGGGAGGAGAATGGAAAGAATGCAACTCCCACAGGTTGAGAGTTCTTAGAACAGTCCAGTAACTAAGGGATAACACAAACCACTGCTGCTACCACCAATAATAATAATGATAAGGGAGGTAACAGGAGGAAAGAATACAGCACCTGCCAACTGATACTCAGCCTGACCTGAACAGTGATCTGAGCCTTCCGGGTAACTCCCCTCAGTTTATATAGTGGGCATGGTGTGCTGTGGTGTGGAATACCTCTTTGGCTAGTTTGGATCAGGTGTCCTGTCTCTGCCTCCTCCCAACTTCCCGTGCCCTCCTCACTGGCAGAGCATGAGACTGAAAGTCCTTGGTCAGAGTAAACATTATTTAGCAACAACTAAAACCATCGGGGTTATCAGCGTTGTTCTCAGGCTAAAGTCGAAAACACAGCGCTACACCAGCTACTAAGAAGGGAAAAAATGACTGCTCCTGCTGAACTCGGGACATTTTCTTTTGTGCCAGTGTAAAACCAGAAAGTTTTCCAAATAAAAATGCTTTGGTTTGGCCATATTCTAACTGCCTTCACCAAGGTTGTAAGTGTGGCTGTTACGAAGAAGAGTGTAGCTGGACAGCCTCTGTTTGAGCCTAATTTTAACTGTTGCAGGAGCCTTAGAGTATTTACTGGGAGCATTCACCTTTATTCCTTGTTATGATCCATGAATGTTTTCATTCGATTTCAGATTAGCTGGTATCTTTAGTGTTGCGTGTTTGACAAGAAGCATCTCTAAAGAGTCAGTTCCCACCTGTGAGGAGCAGCCAATCTTTTAAAAGGATAAATGTAAGTTTTAATTTAAAAGGCTAAATTAAAACTTAATTCAAAAAGCCACTTCTCCTGCTCAATAATGCACCTTGCTTGTTTTCCTCCCCAAATTTACATAGCAGCTGACAGAATCTTTACAAACTCTGCCAACAATTTCCAGATCATCCTTTCACTTAATGTGAATATATTTTGTAGCTGCTTTCAGTAGCTTCCCCTTGAGATGATCATCTCATCCCTTGCAACTCCAGGTGGGATATAATCAGTAAAAAAATCCCTCTTTGGGTTTCCCTGTTTGCTTCAAGTGTGTATACGTGTGTTATTTAAAATATTGCTGACAGATACCACTTCTGCACTATAATGCAGAACTTGTAGAATTTTATTATAAACTCCCGAATCATAGAATCATGGAATGGTTTGGGTTGAAGGGACCTTAAATCTCATCCAGTTCCAACCCCTGCCATGGGCAGGGACACCTTCCAGTAGAGCAGCTGGCTCCAAGCCTCTGTGTCCAGCCTGGCCTTAAACACTGCCAGGGATGGGGCAGCCACAGCTTCTCTGGGCATCCTGTGCCAGCGCCTCTGCACTCTACAGGGAAGAGCTTCTCCTTATATTTAACCTGAACTTCCCCTGTTTCAGTTTGAACCCATCACCCCTTGTCCTGTCACTACAGTCCCTGATGAATAGTCCCTCTCCAGCATCCTTGTAGCCCCCTACAGACACTTGCAAGCTGCTGTGAGGCCTCCACTCAGCTTCTCTTCTCCAGCCTGAACAGCCCCGACTTTCTCAGCCTGTCTTTATATGGGGGGTGCTCCAGCCCCTTGTCATCCTTATGGCCTCCTCTGGATTTGAATGAAGAAATGAATGAGCAATAGTTATAAGTTTATTTTCAGATAAACCATAAAGATGTCTTTTATACAATCTGTAAACCAGAGCGTATTGATCGTTCCTTGCTTCTCTGTATGTGCAGGAGTGTGAAATAGAATCATAGAATATATAATAATATAGAATAAATACTGTATATGATACAGGAGTATGAGATTCTGTATATACTGTGTTTGCTGGAGGTTGATATAATAAGCAGTTAGGTGATTTTGATGTCAGAACAAGTTCTGATCATTTCTTCTTGAAAGTGTAAATGAGATTCCATCGCCCTTCAGATGAATGGTGCACAAGGCAAGCTTTAGACAGCAAGTTCAGTCATTGGTAACTGCTGCAGCTTATTTCATTGAAGAAACAGGAACAAAAGTTGGTTTGTAAGTACTCTGGAATGGAGAACAAAGGCTGTGGGGACCTTTGAACCCCTCTGGCTGTGCAGCTGAAGGAGGAATTGTTCAGGAATGGGAAAAACTGCCAGAAGACCAGAGATCTGCTTTTCCCTGTGTCTTTTTACAGCAGTGTTCAACTACTGCAAGTAAAGCAGAAAGTAGTTAGTTAATTGGAAGAGTTTCTTTCTTATTCTTCCCCAGCTTGATAATCAAGTATGTGCAGGAGTGGTTATTCTATCAATTATTTTTCACTGATGCAAGCTTGGAACAAATGAGTGTGTGTGCTTTTGTGTCTGCTTTGGGGTGTGTGTGTGTGTGTGTGTGTGTGAGGGAAATCTTAATGGTTAATTGCATCCTTCAACGTTTTGTTCTCTCTCCACTGTTCTGTGCAAATAAGTCAGGCTTCTGAAGCAATTTGTTTCCGTGCTTCCTGGTGGTGGTCCACCTTTGTCTTTCTGTGCTAGCTATCTCACCAAGGAAAGATGGGAGGGAATAACCAGTGTGCTGAAGAAATGGTTATTCACTGCAAGATGTGATGGCTGGCATGTTGAGGGTTCCATCTCCAGTGGGTTGTCCAGCAGGAAGGTGCCTTCAGGCAGTGATTTGTGCCATATCATGGAATCATAGACTCACAGACTGATTTGGGTTGAAGGGACCTTAAAGCTCATGAAGTTCCAACCCCCTGCCATAGGCAGGGACACCTTCCACTAGAGCAGCTTGCTCCAAGCCCCTGTGTCCAACCTTGCCTTGAACACTGCCAGGGGATGGGGCAGCCACAGCTTCTCTGGGCACCCTGTGCCAGTGCCTCAGCACCCTCACAGGGAAGAGCTTCTGCCTTAGATCTAACCTGAATTTTACACGGCTTAAAAATAGGATGGACCATACTCGAAGAACATACTCTCAAAATTGCTTCATGCTGAGGGAGAGAAACCACAGTAGTGAGTGTTTTTCTTTGAGTGATGAGCATAACCCACCAGCTGGAAACAACAGGGTTGTTCATTTATCTTTCTCAGCCTGTACATGCAGCTCGTAAGTGTGCTCAGGCATGCATGTAGTGTTCATGCCTGTCCTTCTTTCTGTTGCTGAAGAAATGCTCTGTGCTGCTCTGGATTTGGTTGAGTAGAAGGGAAAGGCACATGGACTCTCAGTGATTGAACTGGGAGTTCTGGCATGTGGTGTTCTTCTGCCTGGCTTGGTTCAGCCTCTGTCAAGAGAGGACTGGCTCTCCCTGGCAGTATGGAGGGGCTGCAGTCACCTTGAGAGCATCGCTTGGGGTGTCCTATGGTTTCCTCATCCCCAGAAGCACAGGGAGGATTGGAAAGGCTCTAGCTACCAGCAAGAGGAATAGCAACTGGGCATGGTTTAGTTGACAGATTAGTATTTCAAGCACGATTCTTCCTGCTGCTAGAAAGGAAAACAGTTTCTTTCTTGGAATGTTAAATTGTTTAGGGGCCTTCAGTACCCATTTTGGCCCTTTTTCCTAAGGGGTCCATGCAGTCAGTGAAGGTTGTGTGTTCAGCATGCCTTTTCAGCTGTCCAAATGATAGTGTTTCTCAAATGTCTTCTCTTGCTTCTTCCAGCTTGTCCTCTTCCTAACCTTTGGCTGCAGATTCTCTGACATGAGCCTGTGCTGTAGGGAAATTCAGCTTCCTGTCTTCCCGGCAGCATATGATCCTGACTCCCAAGAGCATGGTAGAACTCCATGGTGGTTGTCCTTGTATCTTAGAAGTTCCTTACAGTGTACTGGTTGGTTGTCTCTGAGCTTTTTGCTTCCTCCTTTGGAAAGTTGCACAGCAACTTGAGCTACATCAGTAACCTAGCATGTTTTAAGGATTTCACTATCGGGAGTATTCATTACCTGATACTTCCAGTCATCCATACACAAAGCAGTACAAGGAAGCCAATACATCCTTGGCTATTTAGTTATGCAGCCATGTTGTATTGATTTAGGGAGAATTTAGCTGTCTGGAGCTAAGGAAAAGCTTAGGAGCTTTCTGAGCGTTTTCACCTACATGATAAGAAAACTTTTCCTTGCTTACATCATTTGCTGTAGGTACCCTTTGCATTTCCTGTTCATCAAATCCCAGGTTTAAAAATTAAACCGCAGTTGATTTTGAAGATTAAAATTGGAAATTAAACCATATAGATCAGTGTTTGAGAAAACTTAATGTGTCAGTTCTTATCTCCAGCAAACATGTGTGGAGGAGGGCTGCCATATGGCTGCTAAATATAACCTAACTTTCTGCTGAAAGCAGTCTGAAAAGTACAGAAGTTCACAATCTGGTATCTGTGTTTTTAAGGAGAGTGTGCTGCAGTTTAAGAATTCCATGAGTGCAAACTAAGGTGATGGGAATAGAGCCAAAAAGTTACCCAGTAACATATAAGTATTTCCTGTGCAGAGGTGACGCTGGCTGACACGCTGGGGAGGTGCTCAGCAGCACGCAGATACTGGACCCTTTAGCAATGCCTTTGAGGTGTAAGGGTGGTAGTAGCTGTCAAGGTGACATCAGTTGTTGGTGCTTCCTACCCTGTAGGTCCAACAGCTTGTATTCTTGTTTTCCTTCAGTATTGCTCTGTTACACCTCAGCACTGCGATGCTGGGGAACTCCGTCTCTTGCTACACTGTGCAAGATAGTATTTCTATGTAGATTTCAGTCTTGGGCAGCTTTGTGAGATACTTTGCCGTGGAGATGAGCCGTTTTCTGACTGGCAAACCCCTGAGCTCTCAAATAATTGTGATTTCCTCCTCCCCCCCCCCCAAAGATTACTCCCCATGCCATGCTGTCCCTCTCCTCTTTTTGTCTGGAAATATCCAAAATAGGTATTGAATTTCAGATTGAGCAAAACACTTTAGAATAGGTCTGCTGTTAGTAATTCGAGGGCTCTGTATAGGATAAAAGGCATTGCTGAACGCAGTCAGATATATCTGATAGGAAAAGCTTATCTTGGAAAAGAATCAGAGGAGAAATTATATTGGTTATATTCCTTAAGGCCTTAAAATATATCAAAGGGATGAGTATAGATTTACTGATGGGGTTTTGGTGACTAAAAATGCAGTTATGCAAATCAGAGCTTGTCGTGGCAGGGAGCACATGTGCCCCTTCGCTGGTTTCTCTATGAAGTTGAATTATAGACAACAAGAATGCACTTTGTTGTTCTTTAATAATAAATAACAGCGCAGCACTTTTGATCTTCAAAGCACTGCTCAGACCTTAATTAATCTTCATAACAGTCCTTTGAGAGACTCACCAATACTCCCTGCTCTTTTGGGGAAGGAGCTCCTTAACATAGAGATGTTGGAGGATTTGCTGAAGGCCATATTGTCAGTGCTTGCTGGGACAGTGGCTCAGAAATCCCTGCTGTGGCTGGTTCATGAGGCTGTGTTGCTTCTCTTTTCGGTGTTAAAATTCCCCCAAATTTGAATACATAAAGAAATGGAGTTCCAAATTCCTTGTGTCATTTTGGATTTCCATCTGAGTGTTAACTTATGCATATGCATGTTGGAATTTCCCTTTTGAATACTCCTGTAGGCGCCAAGTGCTGAAGGTTTGTGTGTGTGTGTGTGTTGTGCACAGCGTGTGGGAGCAGGTATGCAGAATGGCAGTGCACAAAACCTGGGGCACAGCTTTGGTGTTACAGGAGAGGCAAGTAAAAGGATGCTTTTAGAGACTGTAGGACACATAATAAATAGATAATGTCTCCTAGTCTGCTTTCTGTAATCTTCCTAAGTATTTATAAAGTTCAAAATAAGGAGAAGAAGAGGAATTAGTGCTGATTTTCAAGGTTTTTCTTAGGTAATTATTGATTTGAGTTCTAAACCACATTTAGAGAGCACATTCCTGCCTGGAAGCCTGAGCTTGGAGAATAAAGCAAGAGTGGCAAAACCTGAGACTGTTCAACTCCTCTGGAGAAGTGGTTCAGCAGAAATGATCATCTAAAGGTGGTGATCTCTCTATATAACCCTGTGTGGCCCGAGTCTGGAGAACAGCAAAGCTGTGTTAAACATGTGTTTTTCTCACACACAAGAGGGATGGAGTGTTTGTGAATATGTGTAACTGAAGGTAAGGGACTCAAAATGCAAACCATCACAAGGAGCGCAGAGATAGATCTCTAAAACAGATAACGGTTGTGTTAGATTCTGAAATAACCAATGTTTAACGCTTTCTAAACTCCAAATAGTTTGTCATGAGCTGGGATGCCTCCAACTAAGAAGTGTTTTTATAACGAGCCTCTCTTTGGCATAAGGCGCTGTAATTGCTGCTGGCGGTTGCGCCAGTTTGCATGAGGAATGAATGTGGGTCTAGTTTGAAGGAGAAGGCTGAGAACCTGTTAAACAGGTTTGAAGAATTCTTCAGTACCACCAGCTAAGTCAGCAGAATGCTGTAAGCAATGCCAGCAAACCCTGTTGTACTTAACCTGATGACCTTGTCAGCTCAGGAGAACTTGCTGACAGCATGATGCTTCCAGCTTTGTTTGGGTGAAGGTCTTCTCAGCCTTCCCTGCTGGGGTTAGGAGCCGCTCATTGCTCGGTACATGCATTCAGAGGAAGGATCTACATTTAAATGTCTGTCTTTAGTTTGTTAGAAATGCAGTGATTTAGGCTGACTCAAGGGGCAATAGAATCATAGAACATTGTGCATGTGGAAATAGCAGAGAAAACACTCTGCGGAGCACACTGCCACCTTCTAGCCCCTGAACTCGGGCACTGTGGGCTGCTCTGCTTGACCTTTGGAAGCATGAACGTTTGAACAGTGTGTGACTTTGCTTGTATTACTGCTTCAAGTAAGGCAGTTCCTCTTTGTGTGGGGAAATGTGGATAGCATGTAGCTCTGGAGAGCGCTTTTTGAAAGCTGATTGGGAAGGTTGTTTGCTGACTGACATATGGAGTGACATACGGTGCTATTTACCACCTCGGGGGCTGAACTTCCAGGGAAATGAGGTTCTCTTTTTGAAACATTTAACTCTATTAAGCAGTTGTAGCAATCTTCCTTGTCCTAGCCAAACCCATTTACACTTTCCTTTGCTTCTATTTATCCCATCTGGTTGTGATTGTTTGTTGTTTGTTCTGTTGTAAATGGACTGTAGTGTTCCAAGGGCTGAGGCTGTCAGTAGCAACCAGCGCTCTTAGCTGCAGCCCTCAAGGTGTTAGGTTTCTTCTACCTTCCTAGAGGATGGAAACGCATGCCAGGCTAGCTAGTAAGCTGGAAAAATTGCTCTCTGCAAGGTCTAGCGGAACATCTTTCCAAGTCATCTTTGTTCTCCTCGGGGATAACAAATGTTGGAAACCGAGTAATGGGTGAGGATGGAGAAATGACATCAGAGGTGACTTTTTTTGTTGTTGAAAAGCTGGTTTGTAATGGAAGGGTGGCAAAAATAACATGGAGCAAACTGTTACCTTAAAACCTGCTCAAAAGTAGCTTGAAGGCAGTAGAGCTTACGGAAGATACCTCCTGCCTTTGGGCGCTGGTGGGTGATGTTGAAATAAAAAGGCCTTTCAGGGCGAAGAAATGCACTGGACTTTTCCAAGCGTGACTCCTGATAGCATGGATTCTGCTGTCAGGTTTGCTGCCTTCCAGCTGGCCCTCTGTAGGGATTGCATTGAGGATATTATTGGTTTGGTTTTATATTACTGCTTTTTCAACAAATATGCTTGAAGTATTCCCCTTATATAAAAGAGAAGTGGTAAAAGACTTGAAATATAGGGGGGTGGGGGCTGCAGAATGGCCTGTGTATGCTAAGCTTGTTTGCATCTTTCTAGCTTATATTAGTCTCATTTCTTTAGGAGATGCTGCAGTTTTGCAGGAAGAAACATTGTGTGTGTACAAATAGCTTGAGACTTTTCCTTGTGCTCTGATTCCACTTTTGTCTTCTCCGCTCTCATTGGGAACAGCCTGATTGAAACGTGGATATACATCCCCATGAAAACAGCGTGTTCGAATGTGTCCCACTGCTCTCTGAGTAATCACTCACCTCATGAACATTCATGTAGAGAGCAAGCAAGAGATGTTCCTCCTCCCTGTTTCTTCCCCTCTCCTCTGCTGTTTCTTTCTTTCCCTTTTTTCCCCTAGTCAATATGAAATGGTGTTGAAAGGTTTAAGCAAAAAACTTGTGTAAACTACTACATTTGCTGCTTAAATTAACAGGTGGTGGAAAACTTAGAAGTGAAGGTCCAGCTTCCCCCAGTTTCCTGTGTTTCTACTCTATCCCAGATCTATGGCTTGATAATCTCATTGTAGGATGCTAAATGTTGACCCTTTTTTTCATGTATTTAATTCAAATAGTAAGAAGCCTGTAAAGGAAAGGCCTTTTACTGCAGATTATTAAGTTCTTCACTGTGTGAGGTGCACACAACAGAGAAAAGTCCTCTCTACTTCCATGAAGCTCTGTGGAGATTAAGAGATTCCAACCTGAAAAATCTACCTGGATTTGTCAGTTAGATAGTTGTTTCTTAACACTAGTTTTTAGAACGTGGAGAAGTGGTTGCTTCAGTATGTCAGAAGTGCGGGATAATGCAGGATGGGGAGGCAATCCAGGTCATCAGTGTGGTGCCTAAACCAGACAGGACAACTTTAAGAGGCTTTCTTAACCTCTATGAAATGCCCTTGTCAAAGTGCTTCAGTGAGGGCTGGTTTTGCTTACGGAGACCATACAGTAAAATAAGCTTAAACACGACTGCATGGCTTCTGGGGGGACATGAAACACACTTTCCCCCCCTTCCTCCCCCACTAGGACTTCTCTGATGGCATTCAGGAGAACCAAAGTAAGTATTCTTGTGGGTAACCATGCGTGATGAGTGTTAAAACCCTGGTGCCGTAAGAAGATCAACTGTGTATGGCAGCAAAGTGTTTACTGCCTGCAGGACTGTGACAAACTCCTCGGTTTGGTAGTCTCTTCCTATGTGTGGTAGGATAGCGGATGTCCTTTACAGGATCTTAGAATATAGTGGAGGTGGCAAACTACACGCCAAGGGGGAGAGAGACTTCATGGGAGTGCTGTGATCACAGCTCAGCACTCTGGAAGGGGAGTAGCACAGGAAGCAGAACGGAGCCATCTGTCAGTGGCCATAAGGTTTGCAGGGAATGCGCCTGGAAGTTTGTGAAAACAACTTCTTTGTGATGTAAATGTTACTTGGACTTTGCTAACCCTCTGCAGAGAGTTTTGCCCATGGAATGCATTCTCTGGAAGGCCAGAGATTAAACACCAAGGTCCAGGTCTGGAATTGCTTAACACCCCCATGGCTTTCAGTTGGGGAGGCGATCCCACCAAGGCTCCAGACACCTTCAAGCCAATGTAAAGTGGAAGAGCAGCAGAAAGGAAATGGATTAGAGCTTCATCAGACACAATTCCAGTTGGTACTTCCTTGCAAACCCCAATTTACTTGCAGGTTTGGCCTCCTGGGCTGGCCTGTGACCTGGAGGTACAGGTGCTCCTCTGGTTCTGCAGTGGGACAGTGGTATTCCAAGTGGACACTTGATAATGCAGTGGAACTCTCTGTTGCTGGCTCTCATTCATTGCTGCTACATTTCTTAGAAGTATTTATCAAGTCTGTGTGTCTTCCTGATGGTGGCAGAGGTGGCTCCTTAATTTCACTCAAGATATTTCTTTGTCAAACTTCCCTACATAGAAAAGGGGAGATTAAATGGCTGTGTTATGGAAATGGGGCTAAATCTCTCTGAAGTGGCTTGAATAAATGCTGCTGCATAGTCTGTGTCCATCCTTTGGAGGAAGTGTTGACAGAGCAGTTAAGGTTTTTGCCTCCTTTGATGTATGAGGGTTTGACAGCTCTTCAAAATCACCGTTTCTTTAAATAGGCCCAAATCTTACTTTGAAGGAAGATGAGCAGGAAAAGTGAATGAGTGATGAGACCAATTTGCTTAAGAACTTCCCATTTAGGCAAGAGATCAAACTGGTTTTCATCTAAATTCCCAATTTAGGGTAAGACTGATCAACCCAAGAGCCACATTAAGTGTTCCTGTGCACATCTTCAGGTCAGCTTCAGATCAAATCGATCCTGTGGCTGTGTCCTGTGGGGCTTTTTGCTCTAAATGAGTATGTGCCTTGTGGCCTTCCAGAGGGTTTTCTGGGTCACTGACTTCTTTCCTGAATTGCCAGACTCTCTGTGTGGGGAAAGGACCCAAATACTAAGAAAACATTGAGTTATAATTCTTTTTGTGCCTGCGAGCACAAGTTTGTAAGGAAAAAAACCTGGAGTATTTAGAATCTAGTTGAGCTTTACAGGATCGCTTTGGAGAAGTGATCCTGAGCAGCCCCGTGGAGAAAGACTTGGCGGTATTGGTGGATGAGAAACTGAGCATGAGCTGCTTCACTGTGTGCTTGCAGCTCAGAAACCAGCCATGTGCTGGGCAGCATCAAAAGCTGTGTGACCAGCAGGTCGAAGGAGGTGATGCTGCCCCTCTGCTCTCGTGAGTCCCCACTTGCAGCACTGGGTGCAGTTCTGGTGTCCTCAACATCAGAAGGACATGGAGCTGTTGGTGCAAGGCCAGAGGAGGCCATGAGAATGATCAGGGGCTGGAGCACCTTCCACATAGAGACAGGCTGAGAACATTGGGGCTGTTAAGCCTGGAGAAGAGAAGCTGCGTGGAGACCTCAGAGCAGCTGCCAGTGTCTGAAGGGGGCTACAAGGATGCTGGAGAGGGGACTGGAGCGACAGGACAAGGGGTGATGGGTTTTAACTGAAACAGAGAAATCAGGTTAGACAGAAGGCAGAAGCTCTTTCTTAAGAAGGTGATGAAGCGCTGGCACACGGTGCCCCATCCCTGGCAGTGTTCAAGGCCAGGTTGGACTCAGGGGCTTGGAGCAAGCTACTGTAGTGGAAGGTGTCCCTGCCTGTGGTCGGGGGTTGGAACTGGATGATCCTAAGGTTCTTTCCACCCCAAACTGTTCAATGATTTTATGATTCCAAGCCCAGTGAACGGAACTTGTCACCTGCTTCCTTTGGCTCTGCTGGAATTGACATCTTAATGGGAGAAACAGAGTAAGTCCAAGCTGAAAACTGTGGAAGGCTTTGAAGTTCCTTTGGTTAAACTGCCATTGAGTAGTGTTGTTGCTTCAGTCCTTTGAAAAGCTGCCCAGTGTGTAACTGGGAGTGCAGCAGTCCTGTATGTTGCCTGGCACACATGGAGCCTGGTCTGTAGCATGACATCTGTGTGCTGCACAATCTACTTGTTAAAGTACTAAGCGTGGTAACGAATTTGCATTGCTGAGCAGCCACTTACCCAGGTGAGTTTAACTTCACATGTGATTTGGTATCTGCAATCTTAATCTTGTCAATAGGCTTTGAGATGCATCACTTTAGGGCTGGGGGAGAGGATTGAATCCCTGTCATATTTATCCATGATGGTTGACCAAAAACATATCTATGTTTGTTCAGCACAAATACACTCTTCTGGAAGAGTTCCCATCTGTTTCCTTTCTTCTGCAGCTGTGAAAACTGGTCTGGTTTTTCTTTTTTCCTCTGGGTAAACTTATCCTTGTTTTTCAAGCCTGCAGTAGATGATCAGTAGTTGTATTTGGTTTGTTGGTTTGAAAAAGCCTGTTGTGAATTCATTACTTAATGTCATCGTACTGATACGCTCCATGAAGTTCAATTGCAAAGCAACTGGTGACAATAAGGCTTTTGGTTGATAGACACATGGAGTGATTGACAGACACGTAGAGTATTTGACTCGTGTAGCAGAGGGGATTTGTGACTGTCCTGCAATGGGTTTGCCACAGTGCACAACTGCAGTGGTGCTCTGGCCTAGCTGATCCTCAGCTCTGTTGTCACGTACCAAACTCCTCCCCCCGTGTTTGGTTCTCGTGTTCAATTTATGGTGATCTACCTTTGGAGATCATTCTGGAAAGGAAGTTTTCCTTCTTCATGGGTGTTGTTGATACTTGATGGTGGGGTTTTTTTTAGCACCCCTCTTGCACACTGCTTCCCAAACTTATTTTATCCTTTAAGCAAATAAGCATTCATTTTATGGCCCGAGATGCGAGGTTTGTGGAAGTTCACGTCAGGAACGTGACAGGGCATGCAGTGGGGAAAAAAATCTCTGGCTCAAGGTGGTTTTAAAAGCAAAATGAATTAATTTTCCCTGCCTCTGACTGATACTCATGTGGTGCCTTGCTTTAGGTTTGGTCTCTTGAAAGCTTCAAGGAGCTACCAGCCACTCTGAGGCTTAGAAATGCAGTGCCTTCAGTTGGAGCTGCAAGCAATAAGTGCTAAATAAGATCGTTTTTGCCATAAAAAAATCAAGAGCAGGCAGGATCAGGCAGTGGTCAGCATGAGCTCCTCTAGTCACCAAAGGGATTGTTTATATGGCTCCTCTGTAAGTAAATACCAATAAGAGGTGCCAGGAGGATTCTGCTCCGTGTTGTAGAACATTATTGGAGGTGCTGAACCTGCCCCAGTGAAGGAGGTTTTGTTGCTGCTGTTTCTAATGCACAGGCTGAATGAATCGTTCTGTGGCTGTGAGGATGACTGAGCAACGTGCAGCCTCCTGAATCCAGTGTGTGTGTTGCGTGCAGGGCTATTGGTGATTCACTTGGAGTTTGCTGCAGGTTAGTTAGGATTCCTTCAATAAGGAGTCCTGTTCTTGAGCTCTTTCAGATCAGACATACAGTCACTGACTTTAATAGGCATCTCTGGGAGGGAGCAGCGCATTTAACAGCACTTGAGAAAAAACAATATCATTGAAATCTTCTATTTGAGTCCGACAGGACTTTAGAGCTGACGTGGTTTGTTTAGAGAGGGTTTTTCACTGTTAGTTCTGTTGTCTTTGCTAATGAACCAGTTTGTGTCCAAGTCAAATGATTTGGGCACCTTGTGTATAAAATAGATTGTAAAAGGCCCTTTATGTAGCTTCTCTGCAGTGGAAGCGCAGGCCTGCAGCCCCTGTGTGTGCTGACAGGCTCGGAGCCTTTCAGTTGCCAGATGTGAGGCTGGATTCTGCTGAGCCACAATGACTCCATGGGAAAGGGAATGCTCTCAAGAGTGGCACATTCCGCTGCAGTTTTATTTACAAGCCTTCGCGCTTCGGGGGGGGGCACAAAAAACAACATTTCAGCAGCAATTTGCTTCATAAACACTGTTCATTCAAGTTGCAGATGCGCTCGATTGAGGACTGTTCCCAGCAGCTGCTGAGCCTGCAACACAAGCAGCCCCATGGATGTCAAGGGAACTGATGTACTTAACTTAAAGCATATGCAGAGCTGAAATGTAAACTGGAATAATATTGGATTCTGTTTTCTGAGCAGATCCGAATTCTAACCCATTCCTCTGTACTTGGGAGTAAAATGGCACTTTCTCCATGCTTGTTTTGCAGCATGGTTATTCCTCTTGGATAGCCTTTTAAGATTTAGGCTAGCGCTTTCCTAGCTCCATTTATAGTTGAATTCCATAGGTTTATCTTTGTAAAGTCATTTCTATGAAGCGGGCAAGCAGTCTCTTGAACATCAGTAGCTAGTGTGCAAAGGTAAGAGCCAGTTTGGGTTAGAACCATGCCATGTTTGCGTGACTGCATTGTGCTGACATTTGCTCTTTGCTTGCGAGCTGGAGATGACTTTCTCCTTCTGCCTTTTGAAGTAGCAGGCACTCAAGGTTATCCCCTCCTACCACCCAGGTTCTTGGGCTTTGTTCTTTCACCTACAAACTTGCCCCTTCATAATCAGGGCAGAGCTCATTCCTTCCTCCCCAGCAAAGCCATGATCTGCGTTGTCCCTCTCCATCAGGGACTGTAGTGACAGGGCAAGGGGTGATGGGTTTAAGCTAAAACATGGGAAGTTCAGGTTAGCTCTAAGGAAGTTCTTCCCTGTGAGGGTGCTGAGGCACAGGCACAGGATGCCCAGAGAGGCTGTGGCTGCCCCATCCCTGGCAGTGTTCAAGGCCTGGTTGGACACAGGGGCTTGGAGCAACCTGCTCTAATGTGAGGTGTCCCTGCCTGTGGCAGGGGGCTGGAACTGGATGAGCTTTGAGGTCCCTTTCAACCTAAACCAGTCTGGGATTCTGTGATTGTCTCATGTGATGACCCCTCAGTGGACAGTGCTTGAATCTCCTGTCGATGCTGCTCAGACATGCTGTGAAGCTCTTTGCTAAGGTAACAAATATGATTAGTCCCATTTTACAGATAGGCAGACTGTTGTAAAATCACATGTGATCCTTGTTAACTTGGGCAAATACTTTTGATCTGAGACCCTATTCTAGGTGTCCAGGAGTGCAACTGGGAGTGGGAACGGCCACCAGCCTCAAGTGTTGCTGTGTTACATACATGTGTGCATTCACCAGTAGACGTTGTAAATCTGAGTTTCCCTTGACTGAGCCTCGGGTCTGACCTTGTTCTTCAATTGCAGCAGAGTTTAGGCGAGAGCGCTAGTTCCTCTCTCCCCCCCTTTCCTTTCTCTTTTAGGGACAACATTTTTGAGGCTCACATTGTCTGGTCATGCCTCTTGAAACGTAGGTTTTATCTGACAGCCCCTGGATTTTGGCTGCACCTTCTCTTCAGCCACTTGGGTGTTTAAGAGGAGGTCACCACTTGAGCGTGAGAAAAAAGGGGTTTATTGAATTGCAAAAGAGCATACTTGTGTCTTTGAATTCCTTTGAGAGAAGCCCTGCGTTATGTGTATTGCTGTTTGGAATTGGCCCCATGAGTTTGGCAAGCACAAATGGAAGTGGGTAGGAGAGCCAGAGTATTGTGCTTGTTCCTTTTAGTGCTAGATCCTGAAGGTTGGTGTGTCTTTAGGTTTCAGTGAAGTTGCCATATCAGTAAATAAGTCACGTATGTGTTGGAAGCACATTTTAATAGTCCATTTGATTTCAGTGGTCCTGAATTTTCCCTGTGCATTTGCATTGAATAAATCATGGCATTAAAATGCTGCTTGTGAGGTAGAATAATGTATGTCCTGAAGCAAAACCATTAGAAATAGGAACTTCGGAGACCTATCTCTGTTTAGCATGTTGTAAATGTGATCCATGTTCCATAAGTGCTGCAATGGGGATGTTAGACCAGAACAGTGGTGGCAGTTTACACTTTGCAAGAGCAAAGCGATGTCATCAATTAGAGAAAACAATAGAAGAAGAATGTTTATTGAGGAGAGAATTCTCAATCTTGTTATAAACTTCAGCATTCATTTCAGCTTCCACTGAAAGCTGTAGGAAAACTTAGTTTCCAAGAGCACAAAGCAGCACTGGGCACACAAAATGGAGAGGAGCTACTTTCACATTATTGCTTGGGAAAAGAAAATCTACATATCCTTCCTTTGCTGGCCCTCCCCCAGCTGTTGGTGACATAAAATGGGGAATGTGAGTTTGATCGCATGCTTATTCCAGCTGCAGTTCTGGGACTTGCAATCATACTGTATGCAGTTGTTGTGCCCTCAACGTAAGAAGGCCATGGAGCTGTTGGAGCAAGTCCAGAGGAGGCCACAAGGATGCTCCGGGGCTGGAGCAGCTCCTGTATGGAGACAGACTGAGAACATTGGGGCTGTTCAGGCTGGAGAAGAGAAGCTGCATGGAGACCTCAGAGCAGCTGCCAGTGTCTGAAGGGGGCTACAAGGATGCTGGAGAGGGGCTCTGCATCGGGGACTGGAGCTACAGGAGAAACTGAAACAGGGGAAGTTCAGGTTAGATATAAGGGAGAAGTTCTTTATTGTGAGGGTGCTGAGGCCCTGGAACAGGCTGCCCAAAGAAGTGGTAAATGCTCCATCCCTGGCAGTGTTCAAGGCCAGGTTGGACACAGGGGCTTGGAGCAAGCTGCTCTAGTGAAAGGTGTCCCTGCCCGTGGCAGGGGTTGGAACTGGGTGATGTTAAGGTCCTTTTCCAACCCAAACCATTCTATGATTTTCGTTTATTGCCTGAAATTTCTTTTCCCTGCTTGATCTCCAGCGCTTGCTACAAACCAGGTCTTCACACCTTCCACTTCACCTTTTTTGGGCGCACATGTATGTGAAAGCCCTTCTCTGGGTTGGATTGAATTGGTAATACACTGAAGTCTACAGACTCATCTGCTCCTCCAAGTGTCTTGGTAAATGGGGCATGGAGGCTTGGTAGTGAAGTGTTTCTCTGCTTGACCTCAAAGTCAGGGGCTGAGCAGCCCATCCTCTGTGGTTCCTGCATGGCACACTTACCGTTTATAAAAGCAAATAGGAAATTGTCACTGTTGGCAAACTAATCATGTCTATTGTATTTGGCCTTTCAAAGGCATTCTCTAATTGAGCTGTAAATTGCTTACCCAGAAGGCATGCAACAGGAAATAATAAAAGCCATTTTCTTCGGGGAGTGTTTTTAATGTCCATGTTGGGTGTTTGATGCTTGGAATTAAATAATGGGGAGACTCGTAACTGCAGACTGTTCCAAAGGGAAGCATCAACAAAGGGGAGGAATTTCCCTCCTGAAACTTCTGGGCTGGCAAAACGGTACTCTCTGGATTCCACATTGATATTTAAAATGTATTCAGCTCTGCAGCATCCCCCTTGTTTTGAGGCCTCGTTTGCCGAGTGCTGTCCAGGAGTCAATTTATCTTGGCATTGGCTTTTATCTAAAACGTAGCTATTTCACTGAAGTCAAGTACTCCCAATCCCATAGACCTGTTTCCGTGGCAATTTGCCAAAGAAAGGGTAGAGAGCGGCTCCCCAGTGTCAGGTCTGGTCCTCCTGCTGGTCTATGAAGATGATGGAACCGATGCATTTCAGAGGGCAGTCAGCTTCAACTGTTGTATCGATATGGATTTTAATGGAGCCAAAACCAGTTGAGGATTTAGTCCTTGGTATAGTTGGAAAAACAGTGTCACGACAGGGCTGTCTGTTTCTATGTGTACAGTAACCGGTGAGGAACCACAAACCACATGTTGTGAATACATTTACATGGAGCATTGTTCAGTGCTCCGCAGTGATTCTTACGCTGCTGCTGAATTTATAAGTCGTTGAATATATCAAGATCTAGAAGTGCCTGATTTAAAGGCACCATAAGATCTTTCTGCTGAGGGGAGGTTTCATCTCAAGTGGCTATTATGCCTTGAATGTACCAGGATTTCTTATTTTGGCATTAAATTCCAACCTTTGGAAAACACTGCAGGTGCTTGGGAGCTGTTTGTGAGATGATTTGGGAGATGGTGAATTGGAAGTTACCTGGGACATATGTTGACTATAACTCTGTTCTGAAACCTGTATTTAGCTCAGTGTGGATGTAGCAAAAGGAATAGAACTTCTAGGTTATAATACATACTCGTCTTTGCAGATTACCAAGAGAGAGATCAAACTTGCTTTTTACATGGCGAGTGCTCCTGGAACAAGTCTGTTAATTTAATGGGATGGGAGGGATGCAAACAGCGTGTTTTTCTTTAGCCTAGGGAGGTGATATACCCATTTGAATACCTCTCAGGGCCCTGAGGGCACTAATAAGCCCCACTGGCTCTGAGCAACCTCATCTGGCACCTGCACCCACATCCCTGAGCCCAGGTAGTTCAGGCTCAGTCTCTCCCTGGGCTGTGCTGGAGGAGTTTGGCCACAGGTGTCTGCCCCAGGGGTGTCTTGGTCTGGACCTCAACCCACAGGCCGGCCTCCTGGCTTGGGCTTAGCTCTCTCCAGTTGCTGTGGACCGAAGCCTAACCCTGACCTAAGGATTGGCTTCCCAGCTTGACCTCAGGCCTGCCTCAACACCAGGATACCATGTTATGAGCTGGACTCCGGGCTGGAGCTGCTGCCCTCCCTGGGTCAGTCTTGCTTGCCTTGCTGGAGCTGGGCCCTGCAGGGAGATGTGACAGCACCAGAGGCACCCAAGCCGGGTTTGATTGATGCTCGCTGTTTGCCTCTCAGACTCTACGCAAGCTGATTTGACTACACGAGTAGTTCTCACAGGAATTCAACAGTCTCGCAGCGCAGTTCAGCTTGTGTGTACCCAGCATATCAGGAACAGGTACGTTTCGAAGGGCTGTGCTTTTGAGAGCCTTTTCCTAGTTAGCTTGCTTTCCATTTTTCCTTTTTTGTTTTTTAATTAAATGCAAATGCTTGGAATTAGGGTCCTTTTCCCCGGTTCAGCCTCTTGCTGGTTCTAATAGTGCTGTTGAAAACAGTGAAAAGCTTTCTGGAGAGCCATCCTCAAGCCGTGGATCTGTTAAGCCTCTTGCTTCCCCCCACAGCTTTAATTCCAAATCAGCAGCCTATCCAGATCTTCTGCTGCATTTTCTTAATCCGTAGAAGTTCAGGGTATTCCAGAGGAATTTTAATGATTCTTGTATCATGAGTGTGGAAAAAAATAACCCCTTTCCTGTAGTGTGAATGTGCAGGCAGTGCTATTGTCAAGTCTCGGTGGGTTACTTGCATATAAATAAATTACAGGGGGGGGAAAGTAATCTTTTGTTAATGTTGCGTTCTCCTAGGCTGCTATGGTAACAGATGAGAGGGAGACAGGGCTTGCATGGTGAAGCTTCGTGGCAAAGCGGGAGGAAGAAAGGAAGAGAGCACAAATCCTCTAGCAATCATAGGATGAACTGCGTTGGAAAAGACCCTTTAAGATGGAGTCCAACCGTTCCCCAGCACTGCCGAGGCCACCACTGACCCATGGCACTGAGGGCAAAGTGATCTCTCCTCATGGCTGCTGCCCATGATCTCAACTCGCAGCCACCCCTCATCTGCCCCCCAAGGTGAATCACACTGCTGTCCCTACCCCTCATCTCTCACAATCAGCCCTCACAACCCATGGCCACCCCTCCTCTCCCATCATGATCTTCCCAAAATGAGTCACCAATTCAGCCACAGATGGAGAAAAGCTTGCCTGTTTATTTGCAGCTGATTTACATCAGATTTAGTTGCTTATATTTGGAGCAGGGAGAGTGGAGGAATGCAACTTTGGGCAGCAGTAAGTTGGACTGCATCTTTTTCAGCTGATTCTTTCATTCCCCCCCCTTGAATCAGCTCCTTTGTGTGGCTTGTCAAGGTGGCATTGCTGGGGAGATGGCTTCTGAATCATTCTGAATGACTTTCCTGACTCTGGACCTTGCCAAGGCAAGTCAATGGGCAATTTCATAGATTCTTAGAATGGTTTGGGTTGGAAGGGACCTTAAAGCTCATCTATTCCCACATCCCTGGAACTCCAGTTTCTCCCAAACTTCTGTTGAGTGGTGGGCTTTTTCCCCTTCCATATATTCTGGTATGACTTCTATACTGCTGAATGAGAGAGTGGTTTCTTTGAGCTCCTGGGGTGGGTACATGTCATCTCAAGTTCTTGGTGAAATATCAGGAGAGAATTATCGTTACTGCTTCAGTGGGAGCGTTTAAGCGCAAAGTTCCAGAGCATGGGATCTTTCCTGCAGAAGCTTCATCCAACGCTTTAGCATTGTGGATGTCACGCCATGGAAGTGGTTCCAGAAGTTAGTGAACAGCTTATTTACTGTCAGTTAGTAGTGCCAGAATAGTGTCCATTCCACAGCTGTGAAGAAGCAGCTATGCCAGGTTTTCAGCAGAGCTGGAGGGAGGGAATGGGACATAAGAGGAGGGGCAAAGGGAAGGGTTTTGTGAGAACAAGTGACATGTGAGATGAAAAGCTGAAGTGCAGACGGTTGAGTGGAGGATGTTTAGCATTAGATTTCAGTTTCATTAAGTTAGAAGGCTGAACAGTGTGGCATGACCCTTGGCAGAGATGGGTGCGGGGTATTCTGTATTGCTTTGGGTCTTGGTCTTACTCTTTCTGCCTGTAACTGGCAGCAGAGTACCCAGGGTTGCTTCATGAGGGTAGAAATGGATGGTGATTGGACCAGAGTGGTAGAAGAATTAACTGAGATGAAAACCCAATTTCTATGTTCTCCAAAAGTGAGCAGTTATAAATAGTGGGAAGTTAAATTCGGGCCTCTAGTATGTGCTGTGAGCTTGTTACAATGAGAGCCCTGTCACTGCTGTGTCCTTGGCATCCTCAGGAGTTCGTGGAGAAAGCTTGCTTTTGCAAGGCAAGAGGCTTTGTGGGACCTTCTGTTGATTGTCCCAGCCTCTGGGGAGAGATGGAGGAGGTCTATTAAGGTCTGTTGATTGCCGTTTCAGGACAGGTCTTGCAGGGGAGGGAATACTCTGGGGTCCTTTACAGCCTAATTCTGGTTGCAGGAATGGCCTTATTTTGCAAGCTTCTGTGGTTTGAGATGGGCCCTGAAGGACAATGCTGAAGGATTTCAGTGTAGCATTGTCCTGTCTGAGCTGAGGAAGGCAAGCCATCACCTTGCAACATCTTTGTTAGTCCTGGAATTACGTTTTTATTTGTCGTTATTTGAAGATAAGTGCCATTATATGATGCATTTCAAACAGTGCGGGTGATTAATTGTACCACCTTACGTTACTACTGGCTTCCTGTTTCCTTTCCCAGTTTCACTTGAATGAAGGATGTTTCATCCCTAGACACTTCTTCATTTTCTGCTCCATAAAGCAGCATAGTGCTGAAGAGCTGATCTAGCAAGAAGCACCTTGTTAAAGGTGAAGTTGGGTCATTTCCTTGCCTCTGACAACCTTGTTCCTGTTCTGGACAGTATGGCACTGTTCAGGTAACAGGCTGCAAGAACTGGGCTTGTCCAGCCAGGAGAGGAGAAGGCTCCTTAAGGGGAGACCTTAGAGCCTAAAGGGGCTCCAGGAAACCTGGAGAGGGGCTTTGGACAAGGGCCTGTAGGGACAGGACAAGGGGAATGGCTTTAACCTGCCAGAGGGGGGACTGAGATGAGCTCTTAGGCAGAAGCTCTTCCCTGTGAGGGTGCTGAGGCACTGGCAGAGGGTGCCCAGAGAAGCTGTGGCTGCCCCATCCCTTGCAGTGCTCAAGGCCAGGTTGGACACAGGGGCTTGGAGCAAGCTGCTCTATGGAAGGTGTTCCTGATCATGGCAGGGGTTGGGACTGGATGAGCTTTAAGGTCCCTTGCAACCCAAACCAAGCTGGGATTCCATGATTCCTGCTACGGCTGGCTTTATTCCCTCATAACTGTAAAGCAAATTGATTTCTGAAAAGTTGGGATTTTTACTTTGGAATTCATTTAAACCGAAGCAAGCTGCAGATAGGGATTTAAAATGAAATCTTCTTTTCAACACCTACTTCTATTACAGCCGATGAGTACTCGGCCTTTGCGTGCCATGGATGCAGGATGTGCTGAATTGTTGCTGCTCTTTTGGCGTACCACAGTCACATGCTGGTTTTGGCTGCCAGGGGAAGGGGTAAGAGCACACATTGACAGAGCTGAAGTGTTCCAGGGAGATCACACAGTTACTTGTGTACATGTTGAGTTTGGTGAGCTGTATGTTTGTATGATTACTGAGCTGCTGGCAGTGCTCTGAAATAAGGGAGCTCTTTCCGTCTGGGACATGGAGGACCGAAACTGTAAGTGTTTGAAGACATTGGAAATAAGGATGCTGAGCAAAGCCGTTCCTGTATCAAGCAACCAGTGAGTCTAGAGCTTGAAATAGAACAGGGATGTCTGACTTGCCCGCTGCTCTGCTGTGAAGCTACTCTCATTTTCTAGCAGGAGTCTTGGTGTCACTATGGTGTTGGTAATAAATTGAACCAGCAGATGTTCATTTCCTGCTTTGCAGTGATTTCCGCAGAGCTTTCTCAGGTCTGAGCAACTGCTCCAAACAGCACAGGTTTTGTTTTCAGCTGGCCCTGTTGGGAAGTTCAGCTTTTGCCCCTTCGCACAGCGCTTGAGGATTTTGGGGTTCGGCTGGGTTTGGGTTGGGGTTTGTTGTTGCTGTTGTCTTTCCACAAGTGCAGTGAAGGGACAATGCGTTGGAGGCTGGTTTGGGTTTCGTTCATTTTCACAGCTACTTTAATACTCTTCTGGCCACACAAACCTTCAGCCTCAGCTCTGCTTGTGCTTGGACCTCTTGTAGTCCTCCCGCTTGGGTGGTTGTTGCCTGATCAGCCTGTATTTCCAGTGGGGTTCACGTCTGTCAGCTCTCTTTGAGGCTGAAAGGCAGCGTTTGGGGGGTGAAGTCGGATCACACTGGAGGAGATGGGTGTGGGTAGGATCAGGAGAGACAGAGACAAGTGCAGTGAATCAGACTTTTGAAGCTGGGTGCGTACGTTTATTCTGGGTACAGGGTGGTTGTCTTCATGGTTAGGAAGACATGCAGCTTTGGAAGGGAAAAGAGGCAGTGTAGGGCAGAACCCCGCTGGTTCTCACTAAAGGCCTCAGGGACAAGGCACGGATGTTGTTTCCTGACAAGATCAGCACAAAGTCTTTTCAAACAACTCATGTGCCTTTTAGAGCCCTTTGTTGTCTATGGAAGGGGAGCAGCCATTTTTGGCTCCTGTCATTGGCTTTTAGTGCTATGAGGGACAAACTATAGAGAACCTCATTTTGAACACCATAGGGTAAGCATTGCTCACGAATACAAACAAAATACCTTCTTACCTGGTGATTGCTCAATATACAGGTATAGCAGCACACCTGGAAGGCCTTAAAAAGTTGGGCAAGATGAGGCATGGCAAAAGGCATTTTGCCTGAACACGTTTCTCGTGTTGAAGAGAAGGTGTGTGCTGCTCTGAAGAAGCTGTAACTGTTCCCGAGGCCTTCAGCAGCCTCAGTCCGGGTGTTGCTGTGGATGCTGTCAGGAATATTCTCTTACCAGTGAGAATGCCTTATCCTTATTCCATGTATTTTCAGTGTGTGCAGGTTGTGGTGCTGTCAGGTTGTGACACATGGGGCACAAGGTTCCTGCGTTCTGCATAACAAGCTGTGTTTGCCTGTCAGGTGTATTTGTGTGGTTCCAGTGGGCTTATGGTCATGATGCCCTCAAGGTTTGGTGCTACCCTCGGCAATTGCCAGAGGCTTCCAGGGTCATTTGCTATCTCAATGTGCCATAAAATTAAGGAGATACAGCAGACAGACCTCTTTCTTCCTGAAGTATAGGTTTAGAACGTAGAATTAACCAGGTTGGAAAAGACCTTTAGGATCGTCAAGTCCAACCATTTCACCAGGGCTGCTAAGACCACCCCTAAACCGTATCACTGAGGGCCTCATCTATGCAGTTTGTGACCGCTTCCAGGGATGGTGATTCTACCCCTTTCCTGGCCCATATCCTTTTAAAAGAAGGAAAAGATGCAGAGATGCAGTATCCAAGGGAAGCCCCTTTCCCCTGTAAATCCTGAAAGGCCTTGGACCAGCCAAGCAATGGATTTGTAGCTTTTACCAGTCCTAGGACACCAGATTATTATAACTGCTTACATATTTCTATGTCATTTTAGCTCTGAGAATCCATTGCTGAAACTCTAAAATACCATCTATTGAATTATGTAAAGCATTAATCTTTAAATCGAGCAGAGATACTAAAACGGTTGGGATTATGGGGCTTTTCTGGAGGCACGTCCTCGCGCTTAGATCTGGTGCTTTCCGTGACCAGGCCTTCATGGGTGTCTTGGGTATCATCGACTATTTTTGATAGGAGAAAGCACTTCTCAAGCTCTGAAGCTTCACAACAGAAAAGACGGAGGTTGGTGCTCATTGTTGGGTTCTTAAAGCATGGTTTTCCTGCAGCGCAGTTGCTGGGGGTGTTGAGGACAAATTGGGGAGATGGTAACAGGACTCCAGAAGATTACAGGAAGCTCTTTGATGGTTTTGGGCAGGTTTTCAGCCTGACTAAATGAACCAGCATCCTTTTCAAGCAGCAATTTCATGATGTAGTGTACATTTTCTGTCTCTTTTTTGAGAGGAAAAACCCACTCACCAGTCCTTTATTAGACTTCTGCTGAGGGCCAGATGTTTCTCTGCTCCAAAACTGAGGCCATAATGCAAAGAGGCACTCTGTAATGAAGTCCTTTGCAGCACAAGTGCCTTCCCCAGATTGAAAAGCAGACCTGTCGAGGGTAAGATATTAACTTCTATTATGAATGATTTGGGAGGGGGAATATGTTTGGGGCTTGCCGAGGGATCGTGGGTAGTGCTGATTTGTCCAGTCCCAATGAAGTAAGCGCGGAGTCCTTTCTAATGAGCACACATGACAGTGCAGCTGTCTAAAACCAATCAGATGGCAAATAAACAGTCTTCTGTCATCTAAGTGGTGGGTATTATCATCATGGGAATGACTTGCCGAAGCTCCAGGCCAAAGGAATGTGCTGTAGTTGAGCAGTGCGTAACGCAAGGAGGTGTTCCTGCTCCTGCAGGTCCCAGCTCAGTTTGTTCTCCTGGGAGTGAGTGGCATGTGTTGTTCCTGTCACTTAGGTGCCATGCTAACAGGAAATTCTGATCCATTAGTCTTTGTGCTGTTGTTTAGTGGCACATTAAGAATATGCCAAAGGAGACAGAAGGCTTTGCCCTTGACCAGGAGTGCTCCCTTTGCTTCCTATGATGCTGAGGATTTTCAGCTTGGAAACAGTTGAAACTGGAGCAAAGCTGGGTCAGGATGTATATGGACAACAGTGCATTCTTTCAGAGAGAAGCAGGCAGATGTTCAAGCACAAATAATCAAAATGAATAGGAAACGACTTTTCCTCTGCATTAGCTGCCATTAGAAGAGATGGAAGGGGAAGCCTCCAGAAATGAAGTTCTGCTACCGAGAGAGGCACTCGGGAAGTTGCGCCGTGTCCTGTGGCAGAAATAGCTCCTTGTGATGGATTCCCTGTTTCCTGGTTGTGTTTTCAGCAAGCTGTGACTTCTCCATGAGTGTTTATGAGCAGTCTCTTCTATAACGGTCTTGCCCAGACTTCCACTTCCCCCTCCCTCCAAATTGCTTGTTTCTTTTTGAATGAATCCCTTTATACGTAAGACTATGGAGAGCTGAGGCATCAATATTGTCACAGAAGCTGGAACTGCAGCACTGGCTTTCAGCCAGAAAACACACTGATTCATGGCTTGGATGTGGGTGTCTGTTAATGAAATAAACTCTGATTCTCAGGTGAATCAACGAAGGAGGATTTGTGTTTGGGTATATTTATTTTTCCCCCCTAGGAGGTGTTTTGAACATCTTTCTTCCCCCGTCTTCTTTTTCACTTGTACCATTTTAAATGGTAGGAAGGATGCTAACTGCGCCTCAACTGCTTAGATGAGTAAATACAGCTCTGTGAGGTGAATACTAACTTGTTTCTTCTTCTCATTTTAGCTCAGCTTTAAATTCACAAAGTATGAGACGTGGAAGCTGGGGTATTGTGATATAGCAATTTGATACCATCATGGGCTGCTTTGAGAGCAGGTTTGTGTCTGGAATGTGTGAATGTGGTTTCTGTGTAGGCCACGAGGATGCGCTAATTGCAGATCAGGGTTGCTAAATGCAACCTCAACTTCTATAAACGTTGGTTGTGCCCACAGTGAATCCTACGTTTTGTTTATATTTATACATAGAAATAAAGTAATTGCAGCACACACACAGAGGCACAAGTGGAGATGTGAACAGCAGGGCTGTGTTATGGGTACATGTACTTTCAGCATCCTCCTGTTGCTGAGAGTTTCTCACTGCTCTCTTTGAGCTGGGGCACCTCGTCATAGAATCAAAGAATCCCAGACTGGTTTGGGTTGGAAAGGACCTTCAAGCTCATCCAGTTCCAGCCCCTGCCACGGGCAGGGACACCTTCCACTGGAGCAGCTTGCTCCAAGCCCCTGTGTCCAACCTGGCCTTGAACACTGCCAGGGATGGAGCATTCACCAGTTCTCTGGGCACCCTGTGCCAGCGCCTCAGCACCCTCACAGGGAAGAACTTCTCCTTATATCTAACCTGAACTTCCCCTGTTTCAGTTTGAACCCATCACCCCTTGTCCTATTGCTCCAGTCCCTGATGCAGAGTCCCTCTCCAGCACCCTTGTAGCCCCCTTCGGATACTGGAGGCTGCTCTGAGGTCTCCATGCAGCTTCTCTTCTCCAAACAGCCCCAAGTCCAACAGCTCCGAACAAGCCCAGAGGAGGGCCACGGGGATGAGCAGGAGCTGGAGCACCTCCCGTATGGAGACAGGCTGAGAAAGTTGGGATTCTTCAGCCTGGAGAAGAGAAGGCTGCATCCTCATGGCCTCCTCTGGCCTTGCTCCAACAGTTCCATGTCCTTCTGATGTTGAGGACACCAAACTGCACAATTAATATCAGTTAATAAGGAATCATTCCTGTCAGCAATTTGAGGCTACAGTGAAGTAATTTAACAGGGTTTACACATTTGAGTGCCATGTGTTATTAAAGATTGCTTTTCAGTTTAAATGTTCTGTTATGGCAAGTAATATGCAAGATGCTCTTTCCCTCCATTTCTTCCTCCTCTTTGTGCCTTAGGTGATTTTTGTTTCGTGGGCTGTGCTTGTCTCTGCAGGTCTTTTACCTAGGATCCAAAGAAGTCCATTTTAGAGCTGTGGGTTTGCCTTCTGTCAGGACTGTTACAAATTCACATCTGTGTTGACCTCTTAAACAGGTGAAGTTTAGGTTAGATATAAGGAAGAGGTTCTTTACAGTGAGGGTGGTGAGGCCCTGGAATGGGTTTCCCAAGGAAGTTGTGAATGCTCCATCCCTGGCAGTGTTCAAGGCCAGGTTGGATGGAGTCTTGGGTGGCATGGTTTAGTGTGAACTGTCCCTGCCCGTGGCAGGGGGGTTGGAAGTGGATGATCTTAAGGTCCTTTCCAACCCTAACTATTCTGTGATTCTATGATGATGTGAATTTGTCAGCCCACAGGCTTTTGAGTGAGCTGCTGCTGAGATGCTGTATCCTGTGCAGTTTGTAACAGGGTTTTTGGTGCTGCTGGGAGTGTGATACTGCTCTTGAAATTTGGAGTCCCACAAGGATAGAGACCTCATGGGTTCAGCGGGGCAGAAGATTCAAGATGGGTCTGTCTCCTACTCAGTGATGCTGTGGATGTCCCTGGAGACATTCAAGGCTGTGGTTCTGCGCAATCTGATCCAGTTGAGGATGTCCCTGCTCATTGCAGGGCCTTGGAGTAGATGAGCTTTGGAGGTCCCTTCCAGCCCAAACCATTCTGTGGTTCTACCTGTGGAGGAGCTAGAACCTGCTTATGTAGAGCAGGAAAAGTGTGCTACCAGGACTGGTTGGGAGCCAATATTGGTTTGCTTTCCTATTTCAGAATCTGTTTCAAACCCTCCCCCTTCTGCCTTCTTATTTTAATAAAGCAAAAGAACAGATTAGTTGTTTAAGACAATTGTTTCATTAGATTCTGAGGCTTAGATGTTTCCAGCATATACAACTGAGAGACATTAGGTGTGGGGGAGAGGGGAACAGGAAGCCTCTGTGGCCCTTGAGTGCTTTAAAAAGCATCTCTCTGTTTCTGAGGTGCCCTAAAATGCCATTTCTCTACTATGAGTTGTTCTGTGTGGGGTTTTTCTACCCTCTGTTAAATTACTGGGGCAATTTTGGTGGTTATTGTTGTATATTTTCTTAATCTCATGCTCTAGCTTTTCAATAGGGAGACAAAGCTGGGTGAGGAAAGCAGGTCCTTCTGTCTCCCTGCTTTCCATGTGCTGTGTGCCTTCATTTGCCTGTTGTCTTTTCTGAATAGTGTGGCTTTTCCATCCTCATTCCAATTGGGAATGGATGTGGAGGAGGAGAATGAGGTAATGCTTCCTCAAAGACATCTCTGTTGCTGCTGAACAACTCCCTGCTGTGCTTCCTACCCCGCGTGGTGAAGCTGCTGCCTTGTAGGTGCCCTGTCACCAATGGCAGGGATGTCATTTTAGGTCTTTTAGAGTCACGATTGTGTTCTGGGGCTGTATTTTGACTCATTCATGAGGATGCCTATGTATAAACGGGGCTCATGGAGTACCTGACAGCAGCTGGAGATGTGTCTAAAGGAAGGCAGCATTCTGGTTGGGCTCTTGAGGAAAGTGCTGGAGTAACAAGCATTCCTGTACATCCATTATTTGCCTTTCAGTCAGATGGGAGCAAAACTGACCCATATTTTTAGTCTGGCAGTAAATATTGGAATATGAAGTAAAGAAGAGACCCAAATGATGGCAATTATTGGCTCTTTGCTGCAGACGTTGGGGGCATTTGACTAACCTGGCTTGTAAGTGCAAACAGACTATTGAACATCAGAACACATCACTGTTAGGAGTAGGCAACGCTTGGGTTTCACAGTGAGGATGAAGGACAGGATTCAAGGCAAAGAATGAGCTGGTTTGTGTCCCCTCATAACCACATTTGACAGCATAGCAGCTGTGCTGGCAATAACTTCCATGCACACAAGTTCTGCAAAGCTTTGCTTATCTCTAAGGCCACTGTGTTTGGAATGCACCCGATTCAGCCGTTCAGACCCTAAGTGTGAAGCTTTTCAGACTGGTTTTATAAAGCCAAACCAAAACACCCTCCCCAGCCCAAATGTAGGTTAGAGATGATCGTGACCTGATGGTTCTGTTTAAAATTAGGACTGGTGGGTTGGTTTCTGCTCCCCCCCTCCAAATGCCGTCTTCATTTCAGCCAAGGAACTTAAGCGATCTTGTTTCTTCTATAGAGTCCTGAAGTTTCCCCTCATGATGTTCCACTCACTGGACTGGATGAACAGAGTTAGAAACCACCTCCTCTGGTAGGACACATCTGCCCCAGCTTGTGCAGTTGAAAACTGGTGGCTGTGTCTTCCTCTGGAGCACATGCAGGCAAGTGAGCACCTCCCAGGGAAAAAGCATCCCTGTATCTCCAAACACTGTTTATAGGTGAAATATAGGTATTTTAAGTTCTATGCACAAAAAATGTGAGTTCTGGAGGGGCTACAGGATTTTGATGCTAATCATAGAATCCCAGCTTGATCTGGGTTGGAAAGGGCCTTAAGATCATGCAGTTCCAACCCCCTGCCATGGGCAGGGATGATTCACACTAGACCATGTGCTTGCCTGTCTCTCGGAGTTGATCTTTTACCTCATAATGGGCTATGAAAGTCTCTTTGGCCCATCTTGAGGAGAACTGGTGAGACTACAGCGGCTGGGATTTCAAGTGTTGATGGAATTGCTCTCATGGAAGGTGAGATTGTGTTGATAGGCGGAGTATGGCAACAAAAGCCATGTAGCAAGCAGAGAGGCTGTTCTCCTCTCCTTCCACAACCCTGTTGTGTTCCTGTGGAGTAGTTGGCCTCTCCAAGCATCCCTCTGTCCATGGCTGCAGCTGCTGTGGAGGAGAGCAGGAGGAGGTGCAGGTCAACAGGATTTGCTGTGCTGGAGGCAGTGCGGAAATACGCATCTCCCTGCCTGAAACACATTCAAAGCTTTGGAATAGCTGTGCTTGGTTCTTTGCACCTCTCTGAATCCCAAGTACTGAGGAAGAAGGCATCACAGAGAAATACAGAAGAGGTTTGGCTGAATGTGCTGAGCCTGTTGGGACAAGAGCTTCTTCTGCCTTGAAATGAGCTGAAGATGAAAGGCAGTTAGCGAATGATGAGTGTTCAGTAGTTCCTAATGTATATTGCTTCACCTGAGGGGCCAAAGTTCAGTGAAGGTGGCTTTATACCTGCCTGTGTTTGGTACTGGGAAGTGTAAGAAAGATTAATCAGAGCACTGAACTTGGTATGAGTTTTCCATGTCTAGTGTCAGTGGGGTTTGGGGTTTGAGCGTAGAATCACAGAATGGTTTGGGTTGGAAAGGACCTTAAGATCATCCAGTTCCGACCCCCTAAACAGCTTTTTTTACTCAAAGGACTGAGGAATGGGAGTGCTTCATTCATCTCAGTTATCAGGGTGCTAAAACCATGGGGAACGTGTGTAGTTACTGAGGGTTCAGCTGATAGATCTCATTAAGAAACAAACTGTTTTGAGACGAGTCAAAGCAGCTCTGAGCAGTGCAGTGTCAGTGTTGATGCCTCTGTTTAATGGAGGGTTATTTGTTGCTACGGGTGCTTTCATGAAGGTGAATGTTTTCCCTCTTCCAGCCACAGTTTCAGTTGTGGTCAGTGTGGCTTGCCTTTTGCTTGGGCAAAATATGAAGCACGATGCTTGTTGAAACCCACATGGGAGGAACATCCTATTTGCCTGTCATGCTCAAAAAGAGGCCTTTCTGGTGCCCTTCTGTATGTTAAGACTTAATAGCACCTGCTCTTTGCTTGTTGTCTGAGCAGTGCCTCCACTGCTGCGTGGTATGGAAATCTCTATAGCATAGAAAAAGAGCTGAAAACTTGATTTGACTACAGTGAAAGGGCAGGTATGTGCCTATCAGCAGAGGATTCTGAGGGTTGGCAAGATAAAAAGTCTTATCTCAGTTGAGAGACGGGGGCAGCTGTAATTCAGAACAGGTCAACTGTCAGGCATGACTGCGTGGGGATTCAAGCTGGGCCTCTGAACACTACAGAGGCTTTTTAATAGCTGCTCTCTGTAGTAGAAGCCTTCATCCTGATGTGGATGCTACTACAAGGCCGGAATCCCCAGTCCATTCTTGATGGCCATCCTTTGCAAGTGTCATTATTCTCCCTGTGTTTGGGGTGGAGGGTGGAAAACGGGAACAAGGGTCATACTTTTCATGTCGGGATGCTCAGGACTAGCTGCTGCTAGCACTGAAAACCAAAGAGGAGGAGGAGAAAATGGTGCTGATAGCAATTGCCGCTGCTGTACACAATTAACACTATTCAGTTGGGATAAAGCCCCATCAGGAGCGTTTTCCAGCAAAAGGCTGATTGTGACCTCTGAGCCTTTCTACAAGCAAGCATGCAGAGTATGTGATGATGCACAGTCCTCGTAGGGAGCAAGCAGGGAACTACCCCTCTGTTATTAACTTTTGAAATCCTTAATTCCTGTCTCTTCCCTTTTCTGCTTCCTTTTGGTTTATTCTTGACCCAGTGCTGTATTTCTTTGCTGTGTTGGGGTTACTGCTTTCTGCTCCTTTGTATTTCTTTGGGATGATGCTTTTGATAGAAGTGGATGTTTTGGTGACACCGTTCAGCCGGACCGCATTCATTACTGAGTCTGAGTGGCCCGAAGTGCAAAGAAAGAGCAGAAAGAGAACAAGACAGTGATCTAACCGCTGCAAGAGTCTGGCTGCAAGGGGGCAAAGAAGCTGCCAGCTGAGAAGTGGGACATATCTGGGGTCATACAGCTGTTCCTGCCCTGTGTTCTCTCACGTGCATCTTCACTTTGGGCTTGCCTGCACTTGCAGTGTGTTGGAAGTTAACTCCTTGTGTAAATTAACAAAGCTCTGTGCCTTTTTCTGCACATCCTCTGGTGTTGTACAACACATCCTTGTGTTGCTGGCGCAGACTTCAGCCCACAGCGAAGTAGGTGTGGGTGCTTTGGAGCCCAAACCTCTTGCAGTTCTGGGGTGTGTTATAATTCAGTGATTCACTGGGCTGTGTTGTCTGTTCTCCTTAACTTCACGCCTGTCTTGAGTGGACATTGCCTTTTGTTGTTTAAGTGAATTCAAAGCCTTTCTTCTAAACAGCCTGCAAGCTGGAAGCTGTGTGTGCCTTTGCTGTATTTATTCATTCACTGCAGCGCTAGGAATCATAGAATCACGGGCTAGTTTGGGTAGGAAAGGACCTTAAGATCATCCAGTTCCATCCCCTTGCCACAGGCAGGGATGCCTCACACTGGACCATGTCACCCAAGGCTCAACCTGGCGTTGAACACTGCCAGGGATGGAGCATTCTCCATTTGTCTGAGCACCCTGTGCCAGTGCCTCAGCACCCTCACAGTAAAGAACTTCTTCCTTAGATCTAACCTGACTTCCCCTGTTTCAGTTTGAACCCATCACCCCTTGTCTTATCCCTACAGTCCCTGATGCAGAGTCCCTCTCCAGCATCCTTGTAGCCCCCTTCAGACACTGGCAGCTGCTCTGAGGTCTCCACGCAGCTTCTCTTCTCCAGGCTTAACAGCCCCAATGTTCTCAGCCTGTCTCCATACAAGAGGTGGTCCAGCTCCTGCTCTTCCTCGTGGCCTCCTCTGGCCTTGCTCCAACAGCTCCATGTCCTTCTGATGTTGAGGACACCAGAACTGCACCCAGTGCTGCAAGTGGGGACTCACGAGAACAGAGGGGCAGCATCACCTCCTTCAACCTGCTGGTCATGCTCTGGGGGTGCAGCCCTGCACTCGGGGAGTTCTGGTCTCAAAGGCACACTGAAACTGGGTCATGGGCAGCTTCTCATCACCCAACACCCCTAAGTCCTTCTCCTCAGGCTGCTCTGGATCGCCTCTTCACCCAGCCTTGCAGAAGCAGTCTGAGGCTGAGCTGCGAAGCAGATGTGGCTCTCTCCAGCAAAGGGATGCGGTGGAGTGAAATGCAGTGGGTGGCTTCATGCAGGTGCTGGCACAGATAAGGGCACGGGGAGGTTTTTTGTTTTCCTCTCTTACAAAAGATTTCCGTGGGTTAATTCTGCTGCTGCTTCAAAAGTTCCCAGAGAATTAAACATTTCAAAGGGTGGATTCAAAGCACAGAGGTGTCATTTAAGCAGCAGAATGGAGGTGGGGGGCAGAAGGATTTGCCTATTTGGATAGGTGTAGCATGCCAAGTTCTAATTAGAATCCTTGTAGGTTCCTTCTGTTTTTCTTTGTCAGGTTGACTAAAAAAGGTATTTTGTGATAGCTCACCTGCATGGAGAGAGAACATTTTCTAGCGAAGATAAGAACGTCTGGGAGGGAGAGAAAAAGGAAAGCCTGGAGATGAAGAAGTTATCCTTGTGGGATGTCAGCATGGGCTTCTGAAACAGAACTGGTTTCTGGTTTTCTTCACTCCTGGGATTTTGTATGACACTGGAAGGGGGGGGCAGGAAATCCATCCCTGCCAGTGTTCAAGGCCAGGTTCAACAGAGCCTTGCGTGACATGGTCTAGTGGAAGGTGTCCCTGCCCATGGCAGAAGATTGGAACTGGACGGTCTTAAGGTTCTTTCCATCCCAAACCTCTCTGTGGTTCTATGATTCTATGGAAAGATTGTGTTTGCTTGAGTAAGGAAGTAGGAGAGAAGAGACTGGGAGGTGGAACACTAGGGTTGGGAATCTCGGAGATATCCAAGTGAAGTTAAGGAAATTGTAATTAACCCTTTTTGTAGATGAAATAGGGACAGAGGTAGAAAAGCAGCATCTGAATCTCATGGCAGGGTTTAATGGCAGCATGAACATGAGCAGCTTGTGCCCAGGCAGCCAAGGAGCCAACAGTATCCTGGCCTGTATCAGAGATAGCATAACCAGCAGGACCAGGGCAGTGATTGTCCCCCTGTGCTGGGCACTGGTGAGGCTGCACCTCAAACCCTGTGTTCAGCAATGGGCCCCTCACTACAAGAGAGACCTTGAGGTGCTGGAGTAGGGCCAGAAAAGGGCAATGGAGCTGGTGCAGGGCCTGGAGTGCAGTGTGATGGGGAACGGGTGAGGGACCTGGGGGGTTCTGATGGAGAAGAGAAGGCTCAGGGGGACCTGATTGCTCCCTACAGCTGCCTGAGAGGAGGATGGAGCCAGGTCTGCTCCCAAGGAACAAGGGATGGGACAAGAGAAAACGGCCTCAAGCTGCACCAGGGGAGGTTTAGATGGAGCTGAGGAGCAATTCCTTCCCCAAAGGGTGCTCAGGCATTGGAACAGGTACCCAGGGCAGTGCTGCAGTCACCGTCCCTGCAAGTGTTCACACACCGTGTAGCCGAGGCCCTCGGTGCCATGGGTCAGTGGTGGCCTTGGTGGTGCCGGGATGGTTGGACTTAAAGGTCTTTTCCACCATGATTCATTGGATGATTCTGTGCTTCTGGCTCTGTCCCAGAGACATGAGCTCCACACTCATGCATTGTTCTTGTAGGGGAAGTAGAGATTTCAGACTATGAAATCCCATTTTATCCTTGTGCCAAAAGCCTCTTTAAAACATTTCCCTGGGCGTTTTGTTGGAAGGCTGTTCTCTAGACCTGATATGCAATGTATTTTTGGCCGATGTTTTCTCTGAAAAATGGGTTTCTGACTTTTTTTAACTTTAGCAATTGCCCTGCTTTAATTCCTTTTCTTTTTCCAAGCTATTTCATGTAAATTGGAATCTGTAGAAATAGCAGTTAATTATAGCCAGCTCAGAGTTAGGCCTGAAATAGGTCACACGCTGTTTGGAGTAAAACGCACTGGAAGTTGTTAAATCTGTGTTGGTGGGCTTGAAATACCTTCTGGGGTGTTTGATCCTCCCCTGGCTGCTGCTGTTCCAGGTTGTTCTTATCTACCATGGCTGCACCATCAGGTGGCCATCAAGTGACAATGTCTCTTCTAAAGGAAAGGAAGAGGGTATGAAACTGTTGGGCTTTCTGTCTTTAACACCGAGGCTGAAGTCTTCTTTCACTCCATCTATCTGAGACCAACTAAACTTCTTCCTAAGGGTTGTCAGGTTAGCTGAATTCCCAGGGGGAAGATGTGCTGTTTACTGTCAGAGAAAACAGAGGGGATAAGGATGGAGCTGCCTTGGTGAGTCAGCAGGATCCGGTTAACCCTCTCCCTCCGAGGGCTGCGGTGCTTTTCTACTTATAGGTGATGCTTCTTGTTGTGCTTCGTAGGAATTTTGTGCCAGTTGGGGTTTTTTAATTGAATTCTTCTAAATGCTGTTGTGCCATTAAAGCAGCTTCACCAGTGACCTTGAGCAGAAGGGATTTCCAGCAGCGTATCTTCTGCATTTCACACTCCTGACCCAGAGTACCTGCAGCGTAAGTAGAAGGGGGGTTACTTTAACTTTGCAGGAACTAGGAGATGGGTAAATCCAACTGTCGTTTCCTCCTGTTCTCTCCTCCATCCCTAACCCCACTGTCTGAGACTTCCCAGTGTGTCCTCAGTGGCATGCATTGCTCCCAGTGGATTATACGCTGGCAAGGAATGGAAGTAGGCAGTTGTGTTGATCTAGTGTTGTCACTGAAGGAAGGAGGCAGGGCGGACCTTGGGCAGCTTTCAGGAGCTGCACTGTTGAGCAGGAGGCTGTTTATGCTGAGTTAGTTTTAAGGATAAAGCTGTGGCTCAAAAATAGGCCTTTCCTAACGAGTATTTTCCAATACAGCTGTGTATGCATGCCCAGGAAGATAGCAGTGCAGCAGTCCCGAATCTGATCTGGTGCTTGAGGCCTTGAGCATCCTCACCCTAGAGGGTTGGATTTCTCCCAGTTCCCATCACCATAAGTCTGTTGTTAGTGTTCTTTTGACTTGCACATCCACAGGTAGCAGCATGTGGCGGTTCTAGATCTGCATCTCCATCGCAGAAGAGGTTAGGCTGCAGGTGCTGCCTCCCTTTAAATGATTTTTTGGACATCTGCATCCTGAAAGGTAAAATGTTGGAACCTCGAGGTTGTTTGACTTCAGATTGTATGGAAAACTCACCAAGTACAAAGTGCATTTGTTTTCCCTTGGCTGACATCACTGAAGATGGGGAATGGAGGCAGCTTTCCATACTCAGCATGACTGTGGAGTCACAAAATGAGATAGTCGGTGGTATCATTCTGTTAACGCTTCAGAAAAGACGGATAATGGTTTCCCATCCTTGAAGAGTTCACTCTGGGGGCTTCTTACTTCCAGCTCTTGTATTTTGAGCTGTGGTTTAACAGGATCTGCGAGGGAACAGAAGGGATGGGGGCATTTTAGAGGTAGATTTCTAGCAGCTCGAAGTGTGTTTAGGTTCCCTCAGTCCCACAGGACTGCACAAGTGAGGGGTTGCCTCGCTTGTCATGAGCAGCTCTTGGTGAGTTTGGGGCTACGTTATGGTTACAGTGAGCCATTTCTAGTCCCTGGTTACTTATATATAGGTCAAGAGGCAGGTCCTGTAAATCATTCCTTATTGTAGTCACTTCTATATGGCAAATTTTATAGGAGATGGTGTCCAGCTTTTCCTTCTCTTCATCTTTTGTATTTTCCTTCTGCTGTGCTTTGAGCTTTTACCACTGAAGGCTACAGGGATGTTTTGTAGAGAATATGATCTTTAAAAAGAACACTTGATGGAAGCAACTTGTGCAAGAGAAATACTCTGTCAAATGAAATCATTCATGGCTTTTAGGTCTTTAAAACCCCATCTTAATGCTCCTGCTGGGTTCCTTTCACTGGGAAGTAAAGCAGAGGATTAGTCAGCACCAGCTCATTAGGCAGCCGCAAAGTCTGTTTGAGCGACTCTGCCCTGATTCAGTTTCCATTCATAGGACTTGCCCATTGAAACCAAATGAAATAAGGGCATCTTGATGGCATTGGAAATGTCAGAGCAAGTGTGAAGTGAGGCATACTTAAAGGAGTTTTGCACCCGAGGAGGAAATTCTGTGCAGTTTCCATACCCAGCTTTCCTGTGTTCTGAGTGAGGCTACAGGTTTACCTCCTGGTTTTCTTAATAGCTCCAGTGGTTTGAGAGCTGTAATTCTGCTCTATCCATCTGAAAATGATGGGAGTGAAAGAGTTCATAGAATCCCAGACTGGTTTAGGTTGAAAGGGACCTTAAAGCTCATCCAGTTCCACCCCCTGCCACAGGCAGGGACACCTTCCACTGGAGCAGCTTGCTCCAAGCCCCAAGTCCAGCCTGGCCTTGGTCACTGCCAGGGATGGGGCAGCCACAGCTTCTCTGGGTGTCCCACTGCCTCACCACTCTCATAGTAGAGCTGCTGGAGAGCCTTTCCTTCCTGCTCCTGCGAGTCTGGGCTGCCTTGGGGTGCATGTTGGGTTGGCTTTGCATGCGTCTGTGGCTGAGAACCCTTTGCCACCCAAACTGCTTAGCATCAGCTCCTGGCAGGCCTGAAGCAGGCGAGCACAGCTTGGGGGTGCCAGGATAGGCTGATGAAGTCTCAGGATCCAAGAAAACCGTGGTTTACAATAGAACACACAGGGACCAGGAGCAGTAGCTTCTGTTGGGAGGTTTGTCTTGGCCTTCACTTCACAAAAGCATTTCAGCACATACTTAACTGCACATAGACCTACGTGTTATGTGCTGAGCAGCTTGCTCTGACTTTGGACCTCACTGAGGAATGCTGACACTTCACTTCATGTTTGCCTATAAGAACAAGCTGGATTCTACTTCTTGCCCAGTGGTTCCCATAAGATTACTTACAGCTGAGGAGTTTGGGAAGAACAACTCAGCCTTTTCTGAGTGGAGATTATTCCAGTAAAGCTTTGCCAATTGGGGCACTGGATCTGCAGAAAGGAAGGAATTGACCTTTTTGTATTGAGCTGTATAAGCAACAAAAAGCAACCCATCTCTTTCTTACTAGAACAAGGGATCTTTGAGTTAACATGGTATCATTTTAAACGGAAGGCATTGCTGGAGATCATCTGTCGTAGATGAAATAGCTGGGACATGGTAGAGGAGGGCAGTAAAGAGGTTTCTGCTTTTCAGTCAGAACTGCTTTCTAGTGACACGTGGTGGTATTTAACACATCACTCTTATTGCTGGTATTGGTAGTGGACCAGTAAATTACTTTTTATGACTCCCAGTTTCAATGTAGGGCCTTGAAGCTGAGCCCACAAGCAATCAGCTGGTGAAGAAAGGACATGGAACCAAGGAACACCCATTACTTTAAATGGAACATCCACTTTGGTGCCTGTGAGTCTGACCCTGTTACACAGATGAGAAAAGAGGTAAAATCCCCTCCTTGTGCAGCTGCTGAGGAGCTTTTAGGAGGAAAGAGCTCTTGGGAAGAGAAGGTTGGGTGACTTTGACAAGGTGTCTGCAGCCTTGAGACTGTTGAAGGGGATGAGGTGAGGCTGGGGTTCAGGGAACTGAGAGAAGGAAGCAACCAGGAGCAAGGTGAGTAACACCAAAACCCAAGGCGGGATTGGAAGAAGTGGGAGAAATCCAATTCCTCTTTACCTTTAGGCACTGCAGAAAGCCTGAACGTGGACGAGTTGCTTCCCTGCCTCCCACACCCCCTCAGGAGCACCAGCTGCAAAATACTTCTCTTTTCCAGTCTGTGGAATGCCAGAGTAGATCAGAGCCTGTTCTTCCCAGTGTTCAGACAGGAGATCCCTAGGGACATGTCTGCCAAACTTCCCAGCCAACCTTCATTGCCGTCTTCCTCATTTTTCTTCTTTTAAAGGAACATCCTCACTATAACAATAAAAGCAAAGAACAATTCACTCAAGGGGGACCACAGTGAGAAAACAACTGTTTAACTTGTCTGCCCATTGAAAACACCTTCGGAATGATGTTCTGCATGCAGATGAGGGCTTGGAGCTTCTTCCTGATGCTGTGGTAGACATATGGCAGTGTCATGTGGAATCAGGGTGACAGCTTCTGGTCTAGCAGTTCCCCCACATCGTTTTTGAGCCTTCTGAAGCTTGGATATCCCATTGTTTCCTAAATGTTTTGGAATGAGCTTTCCACAGAGATCCTATTTTCCTTTGGTTTTACTCCTTGAAGAGAAGGTGCATTGTCTGAGGCAGTTCCAAGGTGAGTCACTTGTATATAAATAGAAGTGCTGAGCACACCGGGTAAGCTGCAGCGCGCAGAGGACAAGAATGCTTCGGGAGAAGGAAAGCTGCCTTATTAAAATGATCGCATCATTGTAAATGCCTGTCCTTTGAGACTGCTGTCAAGGGAACCTGCCACAGCATCTTTTCCCTTCCCCAGGCCCCTCCTCGCAGTGCAGGTTCATTTGAAATGGTGATTAGTGCATTTGTAGGACCACTGAAGCTTCAGTGGACAGCAGCAGGGGTAGAGAGAGCTGCACTAGAGATGCTTGCAATGTAAGTTCTGTTTCTACACGATATTTCAGTTTGCCAGCACGTGGTTCATGTGGCATTAACATGGTAATATCAGATCCTGTGCTGTGGTTCCATGGTGCGGGAGAGCAGAGGCCTGGTCACTCAGGGGTGCTGAAATCATTCAGGCTCTGACAGAGTTCTTAAGGCTTTATTCAGTTAGATCTGATATGAAGAGCAAAAGGAGGCTTCTGGCAGGCTGAAGCATGAAGGTGTCACCAGGTTCAGCAGATAAAAGGCAGCAATTCAGTAGCTGTGACAAAAGGTCAATTTGTTGGTCAATGCAGACTCAGAGAGGTGCGATGGGGAAGGCAGAGGCATGTGGCTGGACTGGTTCATATGGCAGTAGGGGTTTTGCACCAAGTGAACCTGCCTGGGTGCATTTTTCCATACATTACAGTGTTTCAGCATGCCCAAACTTCTCTTTCTGAAGAGCCCGCTCCCATTTAGAGGTAAGTTTTTGCTTACATCTCAAACTTCCACTCCAGAATGGGTTGGTGTCGGAGTTGTTTGTTCTTTGCAATAACATCCTTTAAATCTTCATTAAACCCACTCTTGGCAAAACTTGAGTATTTTTAGCAGCACTTTCCCTGGGCAGTTCTCACTTTAACATTCGTGTTTCGAGTCAAAAAGGCATTTCAAGGCCATTTCATTTTCATATTCTTCATTTAAATGCAGTCCCTTGCACTATACAAGTGATGAGGCAATACACAGTTTACTAGGTGAGTGTTTGGCCCTCTCAGAGTATGAATTAAGTCAGCTGTGAGTTATATTTGGTCTGTAAAACACACGTCTAGGACTTCTCTGTAGTGATTTAAAACGATGGGAATGGTCTGGATTTAATTTGCAGGTATCAGGTCTTGTTGGTTGTATCTTTAGAGCACATGCACAAACAGAAGCTTAGCATCTAGAGAGCTTGCAGTGAGCTTGAAGCTTGAATAGTTGTACGTGTAGCTGTGGTGCAGTGCACCAGTAGAGCTTAAATTGGCTTTATTCTAGAATATCTTGATTATCATCTAACTCTGTAAAATTTAAATCATGTATTTTATATATAATCATTTGGAAAATGGTTCTGTGTTTTCCCTGGTGATGGAGCACAGGGTGCGGCAAAAAGACTTCGAGACCCCTTGCAGCACCAGCTGTGGTTGAGGATCACAGCCCCGAAAGCTTCAAGTTGTCCTGAGCATCCAAGTAATCAACTTGTGTGCTTGCAATCTGTCTGGTGCTTCTCTAGCCTCATCCCTAAGGAGTTCTTCACAGCGCTTCTCTCTTCACTTTGTCCTACCACAAACAGAGAAGGGGCACTTGCCGAGGTTTTGCTGCTCTCAATTTCATCCAGTAAATGTCGATCTGCTTGTTCGGGTTTGAGGGAGGAACGTGACATTTTGCATCCGGTCCTTATATTCCAAGAGCAGTCTCCAAATCCTCATTGTGGCAAGAGTACGCTCTTTGTGTAAAAATACTCATCTGTAAATATTGATGATGAGAACTTCATGGCACCAAATTACAGCCTGTCTATGCCAGGGCGTGATTCACCTCCTCCTGCACAGCACTTGTCACCCAGGAGTCTGGCACTTGGGTTTCTTTTTATACATTTGGCTCCAACAGAGGGGTTTTGATTTCTTTATTTCCCTCCCTCCATTCCTTGTGAGTCCCAAGACATCTAAAAAGAAACATGGGGATTGTTGAGACTTCCAAGTGACCGCCTGAAAGAAACCCATTGGGTTGTGTCTGGATGTTCACCTGTGGGACTGGACAAAGGGGCACAAAAAGTGACTCCACGTGCTCGGTGCCCTGTTGATGTGATGTCCCATTTGCATCATTGTTCCCCTTGAAATTGGAGTTTCAATTGGAATTGGGGGCAGTCTGAGTGTGTTTCATGCAGCTGTGGTCGATGTGGATACAAGTACCTGGCGTTGGAGGTCTGCTCTTCAATACCCTGTGGTTCACTGTGAAAGACTCCGTGTCTCTAATGATGCCTGTGCTCTCTTGGTAGGCTATTTAAAGTGATGTTCTATTTGGTTTGAGTTAGACCCTTGTGTCCTCTCATAGTCCATGAAACAATTGACTTGGTTGGTGTAGGTTAGTGTTCAGAGGTGAGCTCCAAGGGCTTATTTTGGCTTAACCAAACAGGAGACGCAGTTTGCCTTCCTTTCTGGCCCCAGATGATGGTTTGTCTTCTTGCTGCTTTAATGAGAAAGAGAAATGTGTGTTGGTGAACCAAATGGGCTGAGAGGTGAGGAAATGGAACTGGGTCACGGGAGACCTGGGCTGTAATCACTGTTTGTGATCAGAAAAGTCATTTCATGCCCCATCCCTTCATCTATCCTCTAGACCCTTCAAAAGGCCAAGTGTGTCCTACAAAGGACTGTACTTAAACTAAACCCAGCCCTCCTGCAGAATCCTGAGCATGAAATCAAACCCCCCCCATGAAATCCCCATTTCATTACAATTACTGAGGAGATGCTTTAAATCTCTTTTCCAGTTGCTGTTTCCTTTTAGCTACCTGTAGCATTGAGGATGATGATGAATGTTACCTCACAGAGATGGGAAACGGGGTCTGTTTGCTTTTGACCTGCTGCTTTTACACCTTGTGTGCTCCTTACATGCTTGAAACTCCATGAGAAAGCAGCTTCTTGGCCTTGTGGGGTCAGTTTCCAGTTGTCTGTTTAAATCTTCACTATTGTGTTTGCAGCAGGGCTGGTTCAGAGGGCGTTAAAGCCTTGAAGTGCAAAGCATCAGTGACTGTGCTCTCAGAACTCTGGGATCAATCGCTATTGAGCTACTTCCAAGATGCACTTTTCCCCCTTTTTTTCCTTCCCCCGTCTCCCCCCACCACCAGAAAGGGAAATTTTTCCTGCATCTTACGGCTCATTTATATATATTATATATAAAATATATTAAATGTGTTTAACAACTCTCCCACCAAACCACTAGCCTGGTGTGTTAGGTGTTGGGCAGAGCAGGGCAGTAGCACCCTCTTCTGTATGTCCTTTTCCCCTGACCACAGCACTTGTATGTTTTCCTGCTTGGATGCTGTTCTCCATGCAAAACTCCTGACAAATTTACCAAAAGGTTCTCCAAGTTCTTTCTCAATCTGCTTTTATTTTCTGACGGTGCTTTGTAGGTTTCTTATCCTGTAAGACATTTAGATTATACCAGTGGGGAAAGCAATGAGCAGAAATCTGTGCATCATTGGGTTGCAGTGGGAGAAATCAGATGTCTTTTGTTTTTTCTTTCCATTTGAGCACAAGAAAGGAAGTGTAATCTCTTCTTCATGTCCAAAACAGCCATTTTATTCTTCTTCAGCTGCTTCATGGAATTCCCACCTCCGGGAGCTGGTGTGCACACACGGAGTTAGATCACCCCTGCTGCAGAGGACCGCCTGTGAGTCCCAGTAGATACCTGTATGCAACCTTTAGGTGAAGTGTCTACCACCAGTCCTAACAGTTGACAGCTGTGTGTGAAGAGCAGCTGGTTGAAAAAGGGACTTGAAACTAAAACAGGGCAAGTTCAGGTTAGAGGTAAGGAAGCTCTTCCCTGTGAGGGTGCTGAGGCGCTGGCACAGGGTGCCCAGAGAAGCTGTGGCTGCCCCATCCCTGGCAGTGTTCAAGGCCAGGTTGGACACAGGGGCTTGGAGCAAGCTGCTCCAGAGGAAGGTGTTCCTGCCCGTGGCAGGGGTTGGAACTGGATGAGCTTGAAGGTCCTTTCCAACCCAAACCAGTCTGGGATTCTGTGAACCCCAAAACTTGTGTGGGGTAACCACCATGGCTGCGGTCCTGACAGTGCTGAATCCAGGCAGGAGGATTGCACAGACACACCTTGGACACGGCATTGCAAAGCATCCCAACAAGCAGGAACTTGTGTGGAGCAGCACTTGCTCAGGCTGTTTGACAGAGCAGGAAAAGCAGTGTGGGAATACTAGAATGAATCATCTGGTTCAGCGTCTGCCTCATGTCTCTGCTTTGGAATAAGGTTTCACTCACAGTAAGTTGCAGGGAGCGCTTCTTTCTTCTCCTGGCAGGGAGATACTCCATGTAATGTACCCAGTGTGAGAGGGGGTTCTCTACACCTCAGTCACCCCCTTTCAGTCCTGATCTGAGGTGCTTGCAGGGATGGGTTTTCACTGAGATCCTGAATGATTTATTCTCTTCTCCTTCTCCTCATACCCCAAGCTCTCTGCAGCTCATTTGTAGAGACATCAGTAACATACCTGCAGTAAATCAGTTGGGCATCAAAAGAACAGGACCTACACCAAGAAGTTCAGCGCAGCATAACTGTCATGGAGGTGTAATAATCCAGAGCTGTATCACTAGCCTTGGAAGATGGTTAGCTGGGAGGTGTGCAGCAGTGGCAATAGCTTTGCATTCAAAGTAGAGCCTGAAGCCTAGTTCTGGCCTGGGGAATGTGTCCCAAAGGAATCTCCCTTTGGATCGGAAGGTGTCTGCTGCAGCCTCCTCAGCGTGTCTGTTGTCTTCATGGCGAAGGCACAGCTTAAACCAGCCCTGCAGAGAGTCTTTGGACCTGGGCCATGCAAAAGGAGCATCTGATGTGGTAAGGATGTGTTTTGTCAGCCAGAAACTGTAGTCTGGTTTTCTCTTTGTTGGGCTGTGATACACCTATAGACCCCATGTATAGACCCCCCTTATCTCATAAAGCATTGAAACAGGCTATGAACTAGGTGCACTGTGGCTCAAGGAAGGCAAATGTCCTGCCATATGCTTCAGTAGAGAGCGGTTTGTGACCCGTGTCGTCACTTAGCAATGAAATAGCTCTCATCTTGGGGCTAGCAGCAAGGTTTTCTTGTCAGTATTGTAGTTTCTTGGTTCCAGTTGGTCTTGATGTTTCTTGAACTTGTTTCAGTGTGTACTTGAGCAACGCCTGAGCTAAAACTGTGGTTGGAATATACAGTGGGAGAGTGGAGTTGCTTCAAGTCATTGATTCAAAGGTATTAGATAACCTCAAGCATTGAAAGAGGTTACATTTAAAACCCACTGCTGCTGGGCATTTTTATCCCTTGAAAGGGAATGGTGTTTAAACTCAGAGGACCTATGGAAGGAGGAATGAATGTGCTGGCAGAGGTAACAAGTTGGATCATCTCATTCTGGAAGTGGTTAACAGAAGTTGCTGTTGAAGTAGTCTGCAGTGTTGCAGGTCCTCAGAGTGTATTCAGGCAGCAGAAATCTGAATCATGATGTAAATCCGGTGGTCATTCTTGATATCATTCTGTATCAAGCTGGAAGTGAGGAAGTTGGTTGTGTCATAAAGAAGCTTTCTGGATTGGAGACTTCTGGTGATGTTTGATTCTGCTCTCCCGTCTGTTACCCCATGGATTAAGAGATCAACATTTTCCAACCCACTGCTAATTGGAGCTTGCAGTTAGTGACACGCTCTGCCCTGTCCTCTCCATCACAAACACCAAACCACCTCCAATCTGGGTCAAGTTCCCAGTTTGGTTTTGCTGCTGTTGTGATAATACAAGCCCTAAGTAAGGATAAAGTGCCGCTGATCTTGTCTGTGTTAGAAAACTGACCCTTTACTGTCAAAACTTGTCTCCAGCAGAAATCCTCCAGCTCACGTGCAGCGAAGCTGTTCGGTCACATCAAATCTTAGCGCAGTTTCGAGCCTGCTCTTGAAGAGATGCCTTAAAACCACAGTTTTTAAACCGCGACGCTTGCTGTGTGTTTCTTAACTAGTGAATGGTTGTTCGATAGGAAACAAAGCGCTTGTGACTGTTTAACCATAGAATCCAGAGCACTGCTCTTGAAAACAGCCCGACTGCAGCTGAATTCAGCCTGTACTCAAGTCAGAAAGGGCAAACCACAAGGTGAGGGATGCAGTCCTCGGGATGAATGCATCAACTGTACCTGGGTCTCAGCCACCAGGAACTACCGGAGGGGGAAAGAAGAGGGTTGTGAGAGCTCCGGGGGCTCCACAGCATTCACCAAGGCAAAGCCAGGGGAGTTATTTCCTAAATGGGCATGTTGTTTCTTCTTCAGTTCTTCTGTCTTTAGCTTGTCCCACTCATAGTGTCTGTTTTAGTGAAGCAAAGAGAAATTGGCATTAGGAGAAAAGGGTTTAGAAAGAATAATTAGGCTTTCTAGGCACAGAACAGGTATAACCTGTTTGACTTTGCTCCGGCTTTGCCAAGCTTGCATCTTCCCCTGTAACTGCTCAAGGAAGGGCTGGCATGGCTCTGTCCTGCTGCATCAGGTTATTGTCTCTGATATACAGCATCTAACAAGTAACATTGATCCAGGCAGCAAAAACAGAAATACAGACCACTGACTGTGGTGTGTAATGAGGGACTGTGGAGTACTTGATCTCCCCTCTGTCAGGTTAAAGCCATTCCCTTGTCCTGTCCCTACATCCCTTGTCCAAAGTCCCAGGTTTCCTGCAGCCCCTTTAGGCACTGGAGCTGCTCTAAGGTCTCCCCTTCAGGAGCCTTCTCTTCTCCAGGCTGCCCCAGCCCAGCTCTCTCAGCCTGGCTCCAGCCCTCACAGCATCTCCGTTGCCTCCTCTGGCCTCGCTCCATCAGTTCCACATCTCTCTCGCGCTGCTGCCCCAGAGCTGGACCAGGACTGCAGGGGGGGACTCCCCAGAGCAGCTGGGCAGAATCCCCTCCCTTCACCTCCTGCTCACGCTCTGGGTTGCAGCCCAGCACACGGGGGGTTCTGGGCTCAAGCGCACACTGAAGCCGGGTCATGGGGAGCTGCTGGGATCCCCATCAATATTACCCTGTTCTCAAACAGGAGGAAGCAGAGCAGCAGGCCTGTTGATGTGACCCATCCAAGGTCATGCAGCTGGCAGAACTGGGCTTAGACTCCTGCTTTGAGGACTCTTACGGGTCACAGTCAGAGTTGCTGGAGTTTTGCATTGGGTAAAACCCTGCAGAGAGCAGGAAAGAACAAAGAAATCCTTTTTGCTGCCTCTCCTCCTCTGGCTCGGAAAGGGTTACACTGAGATGCCTGGAACAGCCTCGGGAAAACATGAATCAGTGCTAGCAAGAGAGGGCAGAATGGGAACCCGGAATTGCGACCTGGTCTGTGCTTTTCATTGCTATATACATTGGGGTGTTAGTTAGACCCCATGTTTCAGGGGGTCAGGGCACAGCTGGTGCTTGAGCAGCTCATGTACGGTGTCATTAGTGAGTGCCTTTGTGCTGGGGTTAGGGGGGGACAGCATCATCCCTTCCTCCTCTCTGTGCCTCCTGTTCCGCAGAGCCAGAGTGCGAGTGTGAGTGCACACACGCAACATGGAGGGAGGGACCGGAGCTGCTGCCGCTGCCGCCTTCCCCGGTGTGTCTCCGGCAGCAGCGGGGACCGGAGGAGCTGGAAGCGATGCTGAGGAATCGGAAAGGTCAGTGCGATCCATGCATCACCCGCTGAGAAACGCTCCTCGGAGCTGCTCCTTCCTTTCCTTCTTCACCCTGTTCCCTCAGAGGTAGACTATGAAAGCAGTACCCTATCTCTGGGATTGTGTCAGTGTGTGATAGAGATGTGGAGCATGACTTAACCAGGCGAACCTGTCATTTCGTGTAGCAAATACACCTTCAGTTTAATTCTCGGTGTGTTTTGAAGCATATGTATATGACTGTCTTTTGAGTGGTTGAGTTACTTGAATGGAGAAAGGTTAATTGCCTCCTTCAATCAGATTGCATATGTAGGTTACAGTAGCATGCAGAAAGCACACCAAGTATAATCTTGCGTCCCATTCTTCATGTGACACTAGTCCTTGAGGCATTTTATGGTGGAGTGTGTAGAAAGTGGTTGCTGGCATGCCTGAAACATGCATTTAGAAAGCAAAAATGTCCTGTATCCTGCCTGTAGCAGAGTAGAGCGCTTTGGCTGTGTGCAAGCAGCAATAGTCACGAGGGCTCTGTGCTTAGTGGGCTTCCTTTCCTAATGGATAACCAAGAGCTGCTGATCTGGTGGGGGTTTAGGAGCAATGGGTCTGGAGGGCCAGGTTATGGTGGAGCTGGAATTCTTGTGGAATGAAGCAGTGCTGATTATCCTCGTGGCCAATCATCCCCTTCACCCTGGGCTTGGGTTTGCACCGATAGGAACTAAACCCACTGCTGCTGCAGTTCACTTGGGGTTTTCTGCTTCAGGGCTGAAGGTGCCTGAATATTTAGTGGTGGAAGAGAGCAAAAGAGGGAGTTGGGGAAGCAGTAAAGCAGTGAGACTGAGAACTTGCTGTTACCCTACCTGTGTCACACTTCCAGGCTGCTTCTCCCAAACTCCAAGTTCTTTCTGAACGGAGCTGCTGAAGATGCAGGTTCCTATCTCACTGGGTAATAGATGATAACAAAGTCCTGGTAAATTATGCTAATCCCACCTCCTCCACCTCCCACTGCCAGGAGCCAGAGTGTAGCTCCGGCACTGCAACATTTCCCTGCAATAGGCTGCCTTTTCCTTCTTTCTTGAAGTACTGTTCCTTAGGAATGCTGCTGCTGAGTATCTGCTCCTTGTTTGTACTACCTTGTGAGTTAGCTCCCCTTAGACACAAAGCTCGATGTGTATCTAGTGTTAAAGCTGAAGCCCTTACGCTGCCCAGTGCTTCCTTTGGGGCAGAAAAAGCAAGTCCACAGTGTGTTGCCACCCGTGCGTATGGACACACACATGCCGTAGAGGATTTTGTGAGCAGGAACACCGTGGGAGTTCGGTGTGAATTCCCTTGGGAATGTGAAGACTGACCTTTGTGAGTAGCTGGCCGTGTGAAGACCAATGCCGCCAGGCCTGTGGCTAAACCCAGCTGCAGTTCAGCAGTGCTGTGGTCCAACCTCTGCAGTTCTCTTCCAAGCAGGTCTTGTCTCTCAGATGAAATCTGCAGCCTGTTCCAGGTCTGGCAGTGGTTGCACTGCTTGTACAGACGGTCCCGAGCATGACAGAACTTCCTATTAGCTAATGACAGTTGAGTACCTGAAGGGAGACCTCTCCTCATGTCCCCTCAGTGTCCTGTTTAGCATAGACATAAAAACTTGCATTGTTTCTTAGAAGCAAGACTTTGATAGGATTATAGAAGAGGTTTGGACTTCATACTCTCAGTCTAGAGGTACTTGGAGCTTGCAAACATATCCAGAAAGCAAAGGTGTGCATTTCATGCTCAAGCCTGTTCTTTGTGCTGGCCCAGTGGTAGAGACAAGAGTGGGATTTACAGTGGGAATGGCAAGAGGGATTTGAACTGGTACCCCATTGCTTTGAAGCTCCACTTATATTCTGGCTTCTCCTACATCCCGAGTTCATTCCTTCTGAAACTGAGTGTGAAATTTGTTGTCCCAGCAGCCCTGCAGACACCCGAGGTGATGCAATACCTGTTTTTCAGTCAGTTGCCTTTTCTTATGCAATCCCTAATCTAATCTGGGTTTCTTCCTGTGGGGAAAACAGCAGTAGAAGTGCAATGTTTATTACATACTAAGTCACAGTTTTTGTTTCAAAGCTGATAGCAACCAGGATGCTTTGTCGCGGCAAAGACTGCACTCGGTTCCAAGAGGCGGTGGCAGAGCCCAGCGCGACCCTCTCTCTGTTCAGCCTCCTAAGCCAGGAATAGTGTGGATGTGTTGGGTCGTCTGTGTTAGATCACCCTCATGGCCTCTGCTTTAGTTTCTAAAGGGCTGCCCAGCCTTGCATTCCCTTTCAGTATAATCCCATGGCTGAATAAACTCCTGAAGATGACAGTGCATTACTGCTTGTTGGCTTACATATTTACAGTTACTCTTGGTTCGTTTCCAAGCTCCTCGTTGGAGGAGTGAAATCTCCGCTTAATCCGACTTGGGGAAGGCCTTGTAACACTTTCTGACACTCCTCGTGATGTTAAGGAGTAGAGCTTTATCACAGCTCTTTGTTTTCTGATTCAGACAGTTCAAGCTGGGGGCAGTTTTAGCTGGGTGATCACAAGCATCCTATTGCTCTTGCTGAAAGAAGATGACAGCTTTGTGGCCATGGGGCTGATGCACAGGCGGTGGTTTGTGTTCTCAGCGCATGAATTCAACGCAGTGTGGAGTCCTGATGGGATTTAACCACTCTTAGAGGGGGGCAGGTCTGGTGTAATGACTCTCCACTTGGTCCAAGTCTCTGCCTGCAGCTCGCTGTTGTAAACCCAGTGAGACCCATGGATTAACTCTCGCAATGTGTGTTCATTCTGTATCATACAGCACCTTTCCTATTAGCAGCACTATTGAATAGTGAAGGATTTCTCAGCGTTCCCCCCTAGGTTATATATTAGTGCTCCAAACCTTGTTGAGGATTGGACTGCAGCAGATGAGATTTCAGCCCTTAAGGAGCGTTGTAACCAGGCAAGCAGGCTTTAATTTCTGGCCGCTTGTGTATTTCAGGAGGTTTTGTCCTTCTAGAAGATAACAAGGCATTCCACAAACTTGTTTGTGAAACACGAACCCCAAGTTTCCAAGCCTTTCCAGTCTCTTGTTCTCTGTGTGTTTTCTCTTGCTGCTGATCTAATGCAATTAGAATAGCATTTCTATATTAGATAAATGTGATTTGTGCCACAGTCTGTGTCTCTCTGCAGCTTGTTCAGTCTTGGACTGTGCTGAGTTATACTGGAGAGGTGGAAGGACCAAGGCATGTCGTCAATTATGTCAAGTCATATTAAATTACCTATTTCAAGGGCATGCGCCCACAGTGACTGTGTGAAAACTTACTTGTTCTTTAAATAATGATGGACTGGGAGAGAAATTTTGGGGACCAAACCACTGTATACCATGGGAGCAAGAGCCAAAAGGGAAATAAAAGGAGTACTCAACTCCTTACCACCTATTTTTGATGGTTTCTCCTAATTCAGAACGATGGGAAGAGGGGCTATGACGCAGTATTTCCATGTTTTCCATTAGTGATACCAGAGTAAGGCTGGAACTTTGTCTGGCATCAACCACACTTGAACTAGGAATGAGTTTTAACCTCAGTCATGTCTTGAAACACTTGATGTGTTTGGAACTTAGATACCCTGTGTTGCACAACAAGCGTCTCACTTGGTACACTGCAAAGAAAGGGGCGTACTTTCCTGCCCAGAGCCAGGACATGGGTTGCAACAACTAAGAGGAGGAAATTACAAGGATGTCTTACTTCTGCATGGTTTCAGCCTATTTGTGGTTGCAGAAAGCCTCTAACTTCAGGCCCAGAAGGTTGACCGATCCAGGTTGGGTTTTTTTGTCTCCAGCCTAATGCGTTCAGTACTGCCACAGTCCATCATAACTTTTTGCAGGAGCAATGTAATGAGGTTGACCATCTGATCACTTCTGTATCTCATACTTCAGTCCCTTGGGGAGGTGTGAAAGTGTCAGAACTCCGCTGCGCTTGTACAGGGGGAAAAGCCAGGAGTTGTTCCATATGGAAGATGTGGAGTTGGTTGCTGGGATGATGGGGAAGCAAAGCTTCAATGTGCAGCCATGGAGCAGGAGGGACTTTCAGAAGCAGAGCAGAGATGCTGAGGAGTTCATTATTGGAAAGAAAAGCCAAACATCCCCTCCTTCCCCTCACAATCCTCTGAAGAGGGAAGCAACTTCCCTAGGGAGATAGTTCTGCTACTGGAAAAGCTGCTGTGACAGCAGTGGAGTGCTTGTGGGGAAAAGCCATGTTACATAGACACCGATTTCTTCCCTTTTTCACCCATTTAGGCAGGGTGTATATGCAGAGTGCTTACCTCCTTCCAGGGCTTTCTTTGCCTGCTCCAGGCTAACAGGCAGTGAGGTGGTTTAGTTGTTTCAAGTGGGAATGCAGTTTGACCCCTTAGTTATATTTCCTCCTGCTTGTAAAAGCATCCGTCGTTGGTTATGCACGCAAAACTAGGAGCTTTGTCTTCAAACCAAACCGAGAGAGAACTCCGCATAGTTTTATTGTAGAAGCAAACAGAACACGACTATGATTCTGAAGCAGTGGTGCATTCCTGTGCTTGCTTTACCCAGCACTTTAGCTGCACTACGGATGTTGTGGTAGTCCCCACATCCCCATAGCTCACAGCCCCTTCTGGCTAAGGTGCATAAGTAGCTTCCCCCAGTCCAGTTCTTGAGCTTGGTGGAGATGTTCCCTTTTGCCTTGTGCATGGAGCTGGTGACTCGTTGGAATAATGCCTCTTTTTTCCCACTCTTCAATGTACATTACCAACTGCTGGAGACCCGAATCACACAAAAGCCTTTTCTCCAGCCAGTGTCTCTGGGTTTGAATACATTCTCCCTTTTGAGGGCTTGACCGCACATGGAACTTCTCAGGAACAGCTGCTCCCAAATAACTCCAGATGCAGACAGGCCTCGAATACAATGTTCTGCTCTGTTTTGAGCCTGTTTATGCTGCCCTTTTCCAACCCTTTTTATTGCTCTTTAAGCTCAGGATTACCTCTTTGCTCATTTAAAAATACAGACTCTACATCCCTTAAAATCTCACCATTCACGCATGCGAGCTGATGCTACTTTTATTCATAGCTGTATTCTTTGTGCCATTTGGTGCTGTTGGAACTGTCCCTCTGACAAGAGCTGTAAGATCTGGGGGGCTGCAGAGCCATTGGTACACAGGCAGTGAAGCCTTTGCTGCTTGAGGAGAAGGGTTTAGTCCCCTGAGAGCCACTTCTTTGGTTTCGCACCCAGGTAGGTCAGAAGCGCGGGTATGGCAAGGGAAGAACTGAACTTCTTGGCCACAGGACGTGGTGAAACTAAAGATTTCCCCTCAACAAATATTAACTTCAGTTTCTTGATTCTGCTTTGCCTTATTTCCCTCTTTTTCAGTGAGGAAATGTCAGAGCACATTACAAATCCTCCAACTCATTTTCAGGTGAGTGGACCTGCACTCAGTTAACAATGGAAATGTACTTGACCAGCGTTTACACAGGGAACAGCCAGCAAGAGCAGGGCTGGAATTGCTTGGACCTTCTTGACTGCTCGCTGTACAGGGAGGAGCATTCCCTGTGCCAGCTGCCCCTTAAATCCGGCACTTAATGTAGGGTCCTATCAAAGTCCAGGGGAGTGGAGAGATGACCTTCGGAGGTCTCCTCCGGCCCCAACTGTGGTTCTGTGATTCCTGGGGCAGAAACCTCCTCCTTCTTCAGTACTTTCTGCCCCTTTGCCGAGGAGTGAAGTTGTTGAAAACACTCGATGCGTTTGGGTGCTAACACAAGCGTAGCTGTGATGTTGAATTTCATCCTCGTTAAATGAACATGGCTAAGAGGAAGAAGGTTAAAGCTGATTTGGTGAACGATTTTACTGGGGTTTCTTTGACTCTTTCCATACCTTGTAAATGATTATGCCAGAAAACAACAGAGAGTTCCAGTTTATTTTCAGTTATGTGCTTCCTTTTGTGTTCAGTCTTTGTACAGCGGGGTTAATACGTTTATTCTCCTGGCAAGCAGCACATGCAGACATCCGTCAGAGATAAAATGAGAAAGGGAATGTACGTGTGATATTGGGAGTTGAATTATTATATGCTTTCTATTTATCTTCACAGCTGCTTTACTGGCAGATCTGAGCAAATGTGAGCCGAAGGAAGGGGGTGAGGTTGTGGGAAAGGGGCGGCCTGTCTGAAATCTGTCGCGCAGCTGTGTTAGGAGCAAGCAGTACCTTTGGGAGATACTCATGGTATTACAATTATGTGTATACTCAGCAGCATACACATACTATGCTTCACTGGAGCGAAGAAGGCAATAACGCACTTGTGTGCGTCGTAGCTTTTCTTTCCTCTTCTCTCTTAAGGGACTAGAAAGTAAGTTCTTTAGTGGAGATAGGGTGGTTCCCCTTCGTGGGGGTTGACTTTGCCCTGCCTGTCGCCGTGACGTTTCTTCTGCCTGTGCTTGAGGCTGCGATGGGCTCAGAGGTGGCTGACGCACTTCTCTGTATGGGAGGAAAGGTCCAGTGCTGACTCACAGTCCTGTGCTTGGGCAGAGTGAGCAGCACACTCCATTTAGAGAGGTCACAGTAACATTTCTTCCTCCTGGACATGAAGAACTTCTGTATGATGAGGGTGGTAGAACACTGGCACGGGCTGGACACACCATCCCTGGAGACCTTCAAGGCCATGGATGCGGTTCCGGGCAACCTGGTCTAGTTGGAGGTGTCCCTGCTCATTGCTGGGGGTTGGACAAGATGAGCTTCGGGGGTCCCTTCCAACCCAGGCTGTTATGTGATTCTAACAGGGTTCGCAAAAGGGTTTCTCCATTTAATTCTGGACTATAGCTTCTTCCAGGCATTCGTCTCGTCCATTAGATGATGATACTTTATCCTAGTGCTATCTTATACCAGATTGTGGGGTTTGCTGTTCATTGTTTTCTTATGGGCATCTCTTGCCTGAGTTTACACAGTCACTCAGAGACTGACAGGCTCATTGGGAAGAAATGCTGAGCTACTACAGTGGCATTTCATCTCTCTCTTGACCCCTCCAGCATTTAAAACCCAGCAGTAAAGTCACTGCAACCCTCCCAGATTGCTTTTTAAAAGGGCCTTTTCAGGTGCACTTTCATTATTTACAGGGTTTCAATTAGAATCCAGTTTGAGTTTTTGCATACAAGACAGGTCATGTTGTACAGCTTCCCTCTGCACCATGGGTTCATCACTATAGGGAAAGCTGAGAGTGATTCTTCACTGTTTGGCTCTGTGGGAGGCTTGCAGTGGAATGACAAGGAATCCTAACAGTGAGCCTTGCATGGTGTATTCTGAAGGTCATGGGCAGTCCCAACGCCCTCTATGCTCATGGAAGTCTTAGTGGATGGACTGGCAATGAAAATATCTCCCCATTTCTCCTCAGCTCCTTGAAAAACAGCAAGAAAGGGGTTTTTTCCTTCATGTGCATGTAGAAACGTGCACACACTTTCTTCTTTCTGAAGGGCACCTGAGTCCAGCTTCACATTGAATCGTGGCAGCATCTCCTACTCCATGCAGAGCTTTATAAATGCACACTTGCACTTGGTAGAGGTGGAGTTGCAGGTACTGGAAGAGGCCCTCACACCATGCTCTTTGCCTCATGGAGCTGTTTGTCTCCTCCAGGGAAGCGACAGCCACATGTATGTATATTTTCAGTTACTTGTGTACATCACATTGAAGGACCCTGAATGCTTTGACTCCAGAGTCTGTGCTGTGCTTTATGAGCTCCAGCTCCTCAGCAGCAAGGGGAAGACAAGGTGTTGATCTCCCCTGGCAAATGAGACCTCCTATCTGATTACAGCTGGCAATCCATCGACATAAGATATGGTAACAGATACCCGATGAGATGCAAAACTGTTGCTGAATAGCAGCTGATGCCCAGGGGGCTGTTTAATTAGGACTTGGCCTCTTTCTGAACCAAGATGTGCCTCTATAGAGGAAGATTTGGGTGCATTTTGGCTCATAAAGCACGAGAAGGTAATGTTCTTTTCCCCTCTTCCTCGATGTGTTTTCCTCTTTGGTAAGGAGATGTAGTGCTGGTGAGACTCAGTTTTGGCGCTCTGGGGTTTTCCCTGCCCTGATGACAAGATGAACTTTCTTTTCCAAGCCTTACAGTAGTGAGGAGGGGATGTGAGGAGTGAGGAACGGGTGAGTGGCTTTCCAGGACATATCATTGGCTCTTCTGTAAGGCCAGACCTCAACAGGAATCATCTGAAGCGCTGTCAGGCTGCTCTGGTCCCTGGAAGGTGTATTATATCTTACAATTCTACTCTCTAATTTGCTATGTTTGTACCTTCTTTACTTCTTAACCTATTCTCTCACAGCTTTCTGGTTTTGCTGAGGTGTTCCTTATGCACTAAGAAGTCTCTTTTGCAGGTGTCTGTCCTAAAATCATCAGGATTTCTAAGGTGGGGGGGAAAGCTTGAAAGGAATGCGCACTGATATCAACATTATCTCATTCCTTTGGGAAGGCCAATAGCCTGGTCACTTCATTATCCTGCCTTTCTGCACAAGAGCCACTGTAACAGAAATGCTTCCATTTGCTGCGCTACCTGTTGGATGCTTGAGACAACTGCTTGCAGGAGTGGAACCAGGCTTTCTTCTTTGTTCTGTCAGTAAATCTCATCATCGCCTCTCATTTTAGGTCAGCTATTGCATGTGCAACCCTTTCTAATGCCATCAGTGGTGTGCTTGCCCTGGTAGGTACTTTAGCAACTCATTAAGGCTTTCTTCGTCTATCTATTGATTTTTCCCAAGAGGGCATTTTATTACTGACAGCATGAGTCAGGGCAGTTAAAGGTTGCAGTGAAATATTCCAGCTTCTGATGTGATGCAATAGGAGCTGGAATGAAGTATTCCCTTCGTTGCAGTGAAAAGAAACCCCTATGAACATGCCATGGTACCTGTGAGTTAAGATGCTGCCAGGTCTCTCTTCTCAGTACCTTCTCCCGATGTGCATCCTTGTTCTGTGTTAGTGTGCAACCAGCATGGAGTTAAAGCGTGTTGTCCACGCTCGTGTTCTACGGAGAGAAGGCTGTTAGGAAGGAAGGAGGGCAGGCAGGGCTCTGGGGTTTTACTCCAGGCTTCATTGACTCAGCCAGTGCTGAGTCTTCTTGTGCATTATTTACCCCAGTTTTAGGCAAGGGTAGCAAAAATAGCTGTTTTAGGGGAACGTCCTGGCTGGATTTGAAGAGCTGTGTATAAATACGTATACAGAGAGCTGTATGTATAAAATATAGGTATAAAAATGACTTCAGGGCAAAATTCTATCTTATCCCTGTTGGTTTTGACTCGGGATTGGCGGTGGCTTTCGTGGCTGTGTGAAATTTCCAGCAGGATTGGCCTTGTCTATTGGCTTCCCCTTGGATTGTAGGAACTCTGCCCAAGGCAGGGTGGATGCTGACAGGGGGTTGCAGGTACCACGCTGCTCCTCACTGTGAATTCCTGGGTTTAACAGCAACTTCCTTTGACACAGCAGCCCAGTGTCCATCTTGGGCCCTCACTGCCACCCATCCAGCCGCACAGACACATGGAGTCATGGAGTGGTTTGGGTTGGAAGGGACTTTAAAGCTCCTTAAAGCCACGGCAGGGACACCTTCCATTGGACTAGGTTGTTCCAAGCTAGGTATAAAGCCCCAGCTCCTTGCCGGGTTTCCTTTCTCAGTGGTGGGAATGGGCAGTGTCTTGTGTTAGGTGGTGTGGCCGCAAAGGGGAGAATTTAGAAGGTCATTTTAAGCACTGTTACCTCTTCAGCTGCTCTGGCCAGATTTTGTGGCCTTTCCTCCCCTTCCCTCTGACTTTATAGTTCCCTGCTTTAGCCAGCCCAGTTACACAGATACGTTCCATGGCACGCAGAAGGTGTTGGCATCCTCTGAGCTTCTATTCTGCCTAAGGAGAATGGTTGCAGAGATACCATGTAGCATCTATACTGATGGAACCAGGCCAAGAGTGATTTTCAAGGCAGAGGAGAAGGAAGTGATAAGGCATGGCATTTCTCAAGAATGATGGGAAGGAGTTTCAGTTACCTGATATCAGTTTTTAGTACCCCCTGAAAGCACATCAGCATCTCCTTAAATGTCACAGCGCTTTACCACACGGCTCAAGCAGCAGCTACCTGCGCCCTTGGTGCTTCCCCTGCAGCTGGTTCCAGGCTGAAGGGCGACTGAGGTGTCAGTGGTAATTTAGAGGATTAAATGTTCTTGCAAAGCTGCCGCAGAAAGGTTTGTAAAGGAAGGAATGGGTTCAAGCTGAGCACTGAAAGCTGCACAGCTTTCCTTATCCATCTGCTTGGACTGTGTTAGCTGTGTTTAACACATTACATTTCACCTTCCCGTTTCAGGGAGGGCTTCTTGAGCCTCAACAGCAATGGGAGAGATGTCCTGTGGAGTTATGCAGGTGAAACAGGAGCTTCAGCTTCACGCTAACGTGAAACAACAGGGAGGTGAGAACAGCAGAGGAGGCGCACAAGTACCACATCACCTTTGTGCCCTGACCAGCTCGTTGGCATTAGAGGCCAGGAACAACGCTCCTGCTTTGCTTCCTGGGCTAGGGCTGGGTTCATTTTCTGCCTTCCCTGTGCTTGGGGCCTGGCTTTAGCTCCCTGTCACGTTGAGAAGCAGGCTCCCAGCCTGCCCAGGCAGCAGCAGTGGTGAAGCAGGGGTTAAAGGAGCTCAGTTTCCTGCTCTTCTGCTTGCTCAGGTGTGCTGCAAAAGGGAGTAGAGAATGGCTGATCAGGAGAAACAACTTTGTGCGCGGAGCTCACGGGACCAGGCGCAATTCCAGGCTGGGAGCTCTTCTTGTTTCTCTCTGTTTTCCTTCTTTTTCCTCTGGTAGCTGTCATTCCTTATGGACAACTCTGTCCTATCTGCAGCTCTATTTTTCTTCTGTATTTTTTCCTTCATGCTGAGTCATTGCCCAACTCAACAGTCATTTCTGTGCTCGCTTCCTGGAGTCTCGAATGGGTTTGTCACTGCCCTTTCTGCTTCCCTCTTACGTGTAATACAACTGCACTGGCTTCCAGCACAGCAGAACTCCTCTCCGATGGTGCCACGGTACCTCTCTGTGATCAGGGTGAGTGGGAATTGGCAGGATTTGTCCTGTGGAACAGATCAGCAAGCTGTTATTCCTGGGATAATGTTAACATTTAGGAATTACTCATTTTCCTTATACAGAGGCAGCCGGGAATGCAGGTGTGTTACCTTATAATGGAGGGGACAGAAAACTTCCTTTGCTTTTGCTTTTTCATACAACATCCCGCTGTTGGCACCTGCAGCCAAACACCCTTCATCTTTTTCATCCTCTATAATGCATGAGAGGGGTCCTTGGTTTGTTGTTTGTTGAGTAGCTTCCCCATCCTGACTTGTCTATGAATACGGAGTTCACTTTTCTCCCCTCTTTTTGTCCCCCCTTTCCTTCTGCCTTTAGAATTGGGTTGGTGTTTTAAGGGCTTGCTTGGCCTGGCTGATGTAAAACTGAAGAGGTACCTAAAGCTCATGAATAGGTTTGTTTTAAAAGGGGGATAATTCCTGACTGATGCTTTATCGGTGGTAAAATGCTGTTCTCGGCTGCAGGTTGGTTTGTAGCTGCAGGTTGTGATGTTTAGATGTTGATGCTCAGAATTTGCTTTTCAGATCAGCAACAGAATCTTCACCTTTTTCTTTCCCCTCAAGTGTTGTGTTTCAGATGCTTCCCCCCTCTAAATAATCAGAAATCACAACAAGCAACAAAACTATGCTTTTTCCTGAGCTCTGGCATTCCCGAAGGATTTGGGTGACGTTGCATGATGAAGCATTGCAGCAACCTCTGCTCCTCAGCATTAGCCCTTGCAAAGCCATGATAAATATCCAAATCCTCTTCACTCAGTATGAAGAGACACACGTACCCAGGAGGATGGGATCTGCAAAAGCCCACAGGAGGCTTCATAGGGCAGGAGGTGGTCAAAGTCAAAAGGTCTCTGAGGAGAGTGAAGATGTTGCTCATCCCCTCTTGTGGACCAACCATCTAGGGCAGGTGAACTAAAGCAGTGAATGCCCCATCCCTGGTGCTGTTCAAGGCCAGGTTGGATGGGGCTTGGAGCAAACTGCTCTAGTGGAAGGTGTCCCTGCCTGTGGCAGGGGTTGGAACTGGATGAGCTTTAAGGTCACTTCGAGCCCAAACCACTCTGGGATTCTATGATTCCATGTTGTGGCTGAAGGAGGCATTTCCAGCCCTACCATCTCCATTAGGCCGAGAGGAGCTGCTGCGGGGGGGGGCTTTGCTGCTGATCCAGTGACAGCTCGGCCTTTTTGGAATGTATTTCTTTATCCTCCTGTGTCTGTAGAGAGGGGCAAGCAGCTCTGCTGGCATGGGGAGATACATCATCAGGTGCTGGGGGGCAGCGGGGAGCTGCCCTTTTGGCACCAGCCGAGCCCTTTGCATTGCTTCTTACTGTTACAGAAACCTGCTTGCTGGGTTAAAGTGCTGTCTTGAAGCTGTGCTGCACCAGCACTTGGATGATGCTGATCTCTGCAGCCCAGTCCTCCTGGGTTTAGTGGTCCTAGGCAGTCTTTCTGTACGTAGCTTATGGCTTTCTCTCCGAGTTCTTTTCCCTCCAGGCCTTGATAAGGTGTTTGGTACTCACCTGCCTTTGGATAAAAGCTGTGTGTGATTAGGAAATGTGAAACCCAAGCGTATTCACAGGACAAGCTCTCAGTTACTTTGGGAAATGGATGGAGGTATTCTCTTTGCTCAGCCCTTGACCGCTTTGATGCGGATAGTCCTTACGTTGATGTTTTATAGTCTCCTGACATATCCAAGTGCAGCATAATAGGGGCCACTGGGCCCTAGGCAATAGTGCTTGTCAGAAATCCTTATAATCCCAGGTTGCGCATGGTATTTCAGTGTTGTGCTCCTCTGAGTAGCCTTTAGAGTTAACGCTTTTGTTTTAGGATGTGCCACCTCTCAGCCTCTCCTCCAAGCAGAAAAAGCAATCTAAATTTGCTTGGCTAATTGTTCTTTCTCCATTCGTCCCTTTGGCAGCAGGAAACCTAGCAGCAGGGTTTCCATTTCCAGCAGACGTGGTACACTTCTGTCCCAAAAATGTGGGAGGGGGAGGTAAAAATGGCTGGGGGCAGTAGTGGATGCAGCTGCATCCTTGAGACCTCAAGGCAAGGGAGAGCAGTGATTTCTTTCCTTTACGTTGAGGCCTTTTCTTATTCACTGGAAAAGATATTTAACAAATTACTCTAAAAGGGCCAAGTAAAGGTATTTTGGGGTCTGTTTGCAATGCTGTGCGCAAGGGAAGAATGGAACTGTGCTCTGAAGCACTGTGAGGCAATTCGACCCCTACAGCACCTTCATCTTCTGGTCCGCGTCCAGCTCTCAGGTGCTGCTTCACGTGTCACCCCTACATCTTGCTGTGCTGCTGCCACTTCCCTTTCCTCATGTCATGCATCAGGAGGAGCAGATGGGTGGCCTGGGAGGTTTGTCCTGGTCAGCACTTTGCTGTTCCAGCTTTGTGTTAGCCTCAAGATGGCCCGTTTGCTCCTGAGACATATCTCTGCTGTCAAGAAATACTCATAGTACAACTTTGCTCATGTCATGCCTATATGACCTCCATGTGTTAAATCTGACCCTGATGACTTATTGTAGTTGTAGACCTCCATTTAGCTGGTCTAGAACAATCCATTGGGACTAATAAGAGTGAAACATGTAAGTAGTGGTTTCTAGACAATGAAAGGATGGAGCAGCCTCTTGTTTGCTGTTGATGCCGTTGAAATGCAATGATAGTAGCACAGATAGGAAAAGTGCTGTTGTGAATAAGATGCAAGGGGCCACCAGACCTTTCGGCCTGGATTTAAAGTCAGAACAACTGTAGCTATTCTATTCTCTATTTGTTTAGTGCTCAAGGCCAGGTCGGACAGAGCTTGGAACAACCTGGGCTAGTGGAAGATGTCCCTGTGATCTCAGTGCTGTTTCATGTTAGGAGCAGTTGTCACTTAACAGCATGTGCGGGTCATTGTAACTGGTGAGTTGATTGCACTTGAGCATTGCTGAAAGCATCAGTTTTCCAGTGTATGCTTCTATGAGGAAAGATTACATTTGGCTTTGCAGGGGCACTGAACAGCAGCCCAGAGGTCAGATAAATGTCCTTGGATGTAGGTTTAGGTCATTCTTTACCATTTGGGGTATACTTTGATCTCTGCTACATTTGATGAGCTGTAAGCAGATGGGGTTTGTTACTGCTCTGGGTGAGTGGGATATCTGAAGACTCCAGCAAAGATCAGAATTGCTTTTGCTGGGCAGAGGGGGAGGAATGAGGCTGCTTTAGGAGAAGGTGCGATCTTAACAAGTCGAAGGAACATGACTTCCCGGTGCAGCAGGAAGGCAGGAGCACGCAGTCCTTCCCCATCTCTCCTCTGTGTCGTAAGTTCAGAGCTGCTTTTAGCCGTTTATTAATTGTAAATGAGAGGTTTTCTCCCTGGAGGAAAATACCTTTAATACCTTTATATTTGTTCGTGAATCAAATGAAAGAAGTCCAAGGCAGGGCTCAGTGATTCCGATTGTTCAGTGATTTCCTAATTCCTTTTCTGAAAGTGATAAGAAAAACCTATTCCTGAAGAATTGTTTTGTTGACTGCCATTGTGTTCTGCAAGAAAATGCCGAGCACCTACTGAAACAATGTTCTTTTATGTGTTGCCAGATAACAGAGCAGGTTTGTTCAGTAATAAATGCATGCAAAAGGGTGAGGATTCTGTGATTATAAAGCTTTTTAATAGCTAAGAACATGTCTCAGAGCTTGTAAAAACTGAATGTTCCACAAACTTCTTCTTTTCATAAAGAGTTTAAAGGAATTCCACTTATGCAAAACTTGGATGCAAATTGTTGCAGCCCGGTTCAACAAAGCTCTGGAAGTACATGTTCCATTCCTTCCAGAGCATGAAGTCCGTATCCCTCTATTTTCCTTACTTATGGAGATGGTGCTACTGACTTGAGACATAAGACACCATCAGGTGAGATAAGAAGTGGTGAAAGAAGCTGTCAACACTATGGCAGAAGAGCAGAACAAAGGGAAGGTGGGTTTATTGCCATTTGTTGCCTCCCTCCTTACCCCTTGATGGATGTGCGAAGCATCTCTTCAGTGGGTACATCTTTGACACCTTGATAGTACTTTACACCTTCTTCCCTGTGAGGGTGCTGCGGCCGCCCCATCCCTGGCAGTGTTCAAGGCCAGGCTGGACACAGGGGCTTGGAGCAACCTGCTCTATGGAAGGCGTCCCTGCCCGTGGCACTGGATGATGGATATATCTACTTGTGATATACTGTTACTCTATTAATTATTCTTGTTTAGTGGCTTCCCAAACAATTGGATTTTGGCTGCCCGACCCTAAGCTTCCATCAGAAGTAGCAATTGCAGCTTTCAACTTGGTGGAATCAATCACGGTAAACCATTTAGTTATGCCAGGTCTTCATTTTGTGGTCGAGGATTAAGTACAATCCATTTACCATCTGTTTTTTTATGATGAAGGCTTTAAGCTGACCTTGTAGGTCTTTTCTATCTTCACGTTGTATGATCCTTGAGACGGAAACCTTGTTTTATGTAATACAGATGGACATAATGGAATAAGGAAGGTGTTGACAAAGCTGATTTAAAACGTGGGAAATGAAATCCTCTTTCAGGTCAGCACTGTCAGCCTTCAGTTCCCATCTTTTGTTTCATTTTTCCTGGGGCTCCTGAGCTATCTCTGCTTTCCATATTGCACAACTCTTTTCTTCCTTTCCACTGCATTAGTTTTCATTTCATGGACGCAGAGTTTGCTTGAAACCACTCTGTGATTTGATGGGTTTTAACCCCCCGAAAGCTCAGCTTTCAAGGTAGCTCTCTGTCGATTCACTGTTGGCTTTTACCTGTCCATGCAGTGATTGAGACCTTTGGGATCGAATCCTATCAAGACTACTTGATTCCATGGGAAGAGGCAGGGACGCTGTTACGCTGAAGGGCCTTGAAGTGTTGATATGTCCTGTGGCTCACCCATAGTGACATCCTGAAGCCGCAAGTAACCTGTCTCTGTTGTGCTCCTCTTCCTTGAGCACTGTCTGGCAAACCGGAGAGCGCTTACTGAAGACAAACATGGTTGCTAGGAGCAAGGGAGATGAGCCAAGTAGATGCAGAGGTCCCTGCACGTGATATTTGCAAGCAGTGCAAAGCTCAAGCCATAGTTCTTTTTAGTGTGATAATTTGGCCTTTTGTGCGGATTACTTGAGTGCATCAATACCAGTTTTCATCAGCTTGTGTTTGGAGCTCTTTGGCTTTCAGAAGTTTGTGTTAGCACAGTTTGGCTTTTTGGGTAACATTTATAGCACAGAAATCATCGCTTTCTGCAGAGCTCTGAATCCTCTTGTATCGTTGGTTCTGTAGGGCAAAGCTTTTACATTGGCTGAGCAATCTCCAGGCGCATCACCAGTGTTAGATAATGAATACGCTAATAAATCAGTTCTCCTCAGCTCCCACCTCTCAAACTGAGGCCAGAAACAAGAGCCGTTTGTGGGAGAAGCAGCAAGGAAGGCTGAAATGCCTCATGTCTCCATGGGGGAGCGCAACCTAAAGATCAGGCTTGGCATTTGATTCAGAGATTGTATAGCCAGGCCCCAACAAGGCTCTGTCAAGCAGACAGTTCCCTCTCTGCTATGAGCCTGCCATTCAGAATGCTTCCTGCTTCTACCAGCACAAGGCTTTTAAACCACCTCTGCAAGTCATTTGTCAGCAGCCTCGTGTCCTCCCAGAGCAGAGCAGCTCATCCGTGTACCACCAGCCTCTAGGTGACAGCAAAGCCCATGACAGTTGTGGTTTGTGGTCTGTTGTGGGACGCAGGACGTGCCAAAGAGCCTCACGCAGGGGGACAAGGGGTCTTGTAGGGATCCCACAATGGTTTAAGAGTTTGTCCTTTCTCCTACGAGGATGCTGGAGAGGGACTCTTCATCAGGGACTGCAGTGATAGGACAAGGAGTGATGGGTTCAGACTGAAGCAGGGGAAGTTCAGGTTAGGTATAAGGAGAAGTTCTTCCCTGTGAGGGTGCTGAGGCGCTGGCACAGGGTGCCCAGAGAAGCTGTGGCTGCCCCATCCCTGGCAGTGTTCAAGGCCAGGTTGGACACAGGGGCTTGGAGCAAGCTGCTCCAGTGGAAGGTGTCCCTGCCCGTGGCAGGGGTTGGAGCTGGATGAGCTTTAAGGTCCCTTCAACCCAAACCACTCTGAGATTCTGTGATTCTCCTCCCTGTTTGATTTAAGGAGCTCTTCCCACAAACCCACTTCTGGGACCAGCAAATGGAGCCCGTGGAAAGGATGCTTCTTGGTACAGTTTGCTCATGTACCGATGTACATCCCTGACTTGAAATACATCATCTTGACCTACCAGAGAACTTTAAAGAATGGGTGTGAATGTGGGCAGGGCCTTTTGTGAAATGTCCTGCAAACGTTTGTTCCAGTACATTTGCTTCTCAATTTACAATGAAGAAGGATTCATTCAGCTGAACAGAGATTGCTTAATGGCCTCTATGCAGTCAGAACCTTTATTAATGTAATGGTGTTAGCTTGCGCTTGAAGGGCATTCAGAGCTGCTCAGCGCTTGAAGAAGTGGCATTTTAAATGAAGGTGGGGTTCTATTCTTATGGCTCCTGTTAAATTTCCCAGTGGATTTTCAGTCATTTACAACTCCCATGGAATAGCCAAATATCTGCTCCCTGCAACAGAGTATTTAATGTGTACACAGTATGGGTGTCGGTGTTTGTAAGTGCCACTGGGACTCTGGATCTTCTCCCCTCTCGTGGAAAAGAATCCATGGCAAAACCAAGAGGAGGGTGGATGGAGAAATAATGCTCAGAAGCATTGTTGCAGATGGATGCCAGACCCTGAGGTTTGGTTCCGTTGTTTGTGTCATCCTCGGGAGCAGAGAGTTGGAGTCAGCTCTTGTTGGAGCCATGTAAGAAATGGGAGCATCTTGAGCAGCTGCTTTCCTTCCTCTTCTTCCACCTTTCTCACCCTACTCAGACCCATATTTTACTGCTGCTAATCCACAACGTTCGTTTTCCATCATCCCCATCGTGGATAGGGAGGAAAAAGCCACTAGACTCAGTATATAAGGGACTAATATAACCCGTAGCATCTTGAGCCTTCCTCCGTCTCTTATCTCAGATGGCATGGAATGACGTAGTTACTATTAAAGATTAATAAGGGTTCAGAGGTGGTTATCAAGTGGTTTTAATTGGTCAGGATTCCACCATTTTTATGGTCCTGTGACAAAGGGTTTAATTTTCATCCGTAGTAGAATATTGTGTTAAATAAGTCTGGGAATTGGCCAAAGTGTTGCCTGCAATATGCAATTGGACCCACAGGGAGTTTCTTATTCCTAAGAATTGACTGCAATATGCAGTTGGACACACAGTGAGTTTCTTATCCCAGGAAAAGTCCAGAGCACGCTCAGGAGGCAGGATCATGGGACTGTGCTTCTGGATCTCAGTGGGAAGGCTTTGGGAGGAGTTTCTCATGGAGTTCTGTAGACATAATCGGAGTAAATGTGAGTAAATAGATGGGAGTCTGTTAAAAAGGTCTGCTGACATCTGTGTTTGTCCCCTGTGAAGGCTGGCCCGGGAAGCCTAGGTGACGTTACAGCAGAACACCACAGGGTTTGAAGCATCTTCCAGGCTAAGGACAGACTGTGTGTAATACAACCATTCAGAAGGCTTACTTCTTCAAAGGAAGCCAAGCTCTGCCGAGAAATCCAGGAGGAATTGCCGTAAGCCTGAGGAGTCATGCAGTAAATGAGTCTGTAATCCAGAGTGCTGATAAAGGTGTAAATTCAGGCTCATGGACTTTCATGTAATGAGAAAGTGTTCATTGTGATAAGCTGTTTGTGTTAAGCATGGGGTTGGAAGCTGGGTCTTGCCTGTGTTACCCATCCTTTTGTTCCAGCACCCACTGGAATTAGACTAAACGCTGTCCCACAGCATTAGACTGAGGGATGGTTTGTTCAGAATCTTTGTCTACAGCTGCAGTAACCCAAGCCCCAACACTCAGAAATGCTGAGGAATGCCTGACTGCGCCTTGCCCAAAACCGTGAGGTTGATTTAAAGAACTATGGACTTTTCCCCCCTTTTTTTTTCCAGTTTCTCTCTCATTTTGGAGCTGCACCACCCGATTTTCACTTGTAAGATCAGTGAAAACAAGTGGCAAACTCCTCACACGGTGGAGAAAGAGGCCGCATCTTCTCACTCTTGGTATGCAAAGAAGGAGGAATGAAAGAGCCACTGTCTTTTGACCACATACATGTCAAAGGTGCCCATCTGAGCTGGCATCACACCTCTACCTTCTAAATCATGCTGTTGTCGTGCAGGGCTTTTTTGAGGCTGGAACTGGATGATCTTAAGGTCCTTTCCAACCCAAACCATTCTATGAATCTATGGAAGTTGTTCTCTCTGTTTAAGCAAAACATGCATGGATAACTTAAGACTTGAATGTGTGTTTCTTCTCATGTTGTTTGCCTGAGCATCAGAAGCAATTAGGTTTGAATGGCCTGAAAACTGCTGCTCTGCGTTTGTCTGTGTTTCAAGACTTGCAAACTGTGCAGTGATCCATTGGGTGGTTAGGGAGTGCAGCTTTCTCTCCGCCAGATTTACACTTTGTCCTGCTTGGAGAATGAGAAACGAAGAGAAACTCAGAGGTCTGTAAGAGTTCTGGATTTATAAAAGCATTTATATTGTCACATAAGCCACAAAACCAGGCACTAGCACTAGTAAGATTACCTAAACCTTGTCGCCTGTATCAAACCTCTCTCTCCTCCTTTCCAGAATGATGAAGTCCTCTGTACACGCAGAAGAAGATGACTTTGTGCCAGAGCTTCAGAGGAGCATCCATCCCAGAGAGAGGCCAGACTGGGAGGAGACTCTCAGCGCTATGGTGAGACACTGCGTGGTGTTTTCTGTCTGTGTTATTTTCAGTTCTGAACACTCTTCCAGTTACACACTCATTTACATGCCCTGAGTTTCGGATTTCTAAATACACGGTGCTTTCAAGACCAAAATACTTCCCTTCCTCTGGCAGTTTGTTAAGGAGAGAGAAGGAACGTGCATAATGCTTCTGCCCTGTTAATATGTGCCCTAAAGCAGGTCTGTCTGCAGTAACCCCTTTTTCAGCAAGGCTCATGAGCATGAAGCATGTACAAGACATGCTCTTTGAAGCATGCAGCATTGTGGAAGAATTAGGTTTTAGCAAAAGGCTGCTTCGGTCTACAGAAATGAAACCTCAGCCTGAAAGCTGATGTACCATCAGAGGGAGCAGCATTGCAGAGAACAACCACAAAGGTGCTGTTCTACTGACAGAAGGCATTGAAATGGCAGCGGGCCACAGGCAACTGTATAACCTTCCTATCTTTGTTTTCTTTCTAAATGAGGGAGTAAAGTACCCGCAGTTCCACTTTCCCAACCCCCTCTGGCAGTTGCTGAGATTGGAAGGCCAGGTGTTACGTATTACCTGACAAATAGGGCAACGTGATGAGGTGGTTTTGTGGGGTTACCTTACCTCAACAGAAGCTTGACCTGCTTTGTTGCAGTTCGGGAGTGTCTGGAGGTTGTAACTTGTCTGGTGTTTTGAGTTGTTCTTAAAGTACCTCCTTAGCATCCTAAATTGGAGAGGAAATTGCATTCTGTGACAGAGCTTGGACGCCTGGTTTTGGATTAGCTGTTGGTTATGCAGTGCTCAGAAAGTGCATGGGTAATAAGCTCCCTGTTTATGTTGATTTTAAACAGGGGAACAAAGATAAGTACTCTGCTTTACTCTTTGAAAAGCATCATCAAACCCCATATAATACAATGGTCACATTTTGTTCCAAACTTTATTTTCAAGGCAAAAAAATCAACCCAAACCATAGGATTCGCCAGTGGTTTTGGCCGTGGGTATTTTCTGTGCTGGTCACTCCACTCAACCCCTCAACACCCAACATTAATGTTCACTTTCTGCAGCTGGCACTATGTTTTTTCTCCTCTGCAGCTATTTTCTCCTCCTCGGCCAGCAGCTCCCACTGGTGCTGGGTGTCTTAAGAGCACTGTCTGTTCTCATCAGCGTTCCCCAGCCTCAGCGCATGGTGCTTCTTCTGCCCCTGGAGCCACGCTGGTGTCAGTCACTGTGTGACACCACTCCGTGCTGGCTGGAAGCTCATGGTGTGTCTCAGGATTGGGAGTCCCTAATTCAGTGTCTCCCGCTGTAACACAAGATAGCTGGCATACCTCATTTGTTACTGCTCTGTTCCACTGTTGATTTACAGGGAAGGAAAGGTTCACCTCTTCTGCCTTGGTTCTCATCCTGGCTATTGTGCTCATGGCACAGGCTGTTCTTTTTCCTTAAGTGTTGATCTTTAGGGGAAGAAAGATGCCTTGGTTTTAGCTAATGATGCAAGAAAACATCCTTGGAGGATGAGGATTCTCACTATCACTTCCTGCAGAGTTCACTTCTTGTTCAGTTGTTTGGGGTATAAATTGCATGTTACAAGTAGGCACAGTCTTCACATTATTATGCTGTTAGAAGAGCTGGGGAGACGAGTGTATCATACAGCAGGTTTGTGTTTGATGCCACTGGGAGCAGCTCTTCATATAAACCAAAAGCGGAGGCCAGGTTGGCTTTACGTTGTTCAGTGTTCAGCTCCTACGTGTATGAGTAAAGTTGCCCTCGCTCCACTATCACATCACTTCTTAATCAGCTCTGTGCCAGCAGTATAGAGGTTGAATGCTCCAGGTGGCTGTAAAAAAGAGATTTAGAGAACGACGAACAAGGAAATTCCCATCTCAGATCTGCTGCACAGGGATTTGGTATGATGAAGCGCAGGGCTCGGGGCACCGACCCTGTCTTTCTAATGGCTTGGATTTGTGCTTACGGCATTGGTTTGACCTCTTGCTCCTCTGAATGCATTGTAGGTGGGTAGAAAAGCCTCATGTTTACTGTGCTGAGAGAATCACATTTCCTCTCTCAGTCCCTGCCTTATGTCCTGTCAGAGGGTAGGATCTACACGATATCAGTATTTACAGGCCAGTGGCAGGCAGCTGGAGAGCCAGCTAGGGACAGGGCTTTGTTATTGAGCTGAATTCCACGTTCTGGGCAAATACTGGGAGTAGGAACACTATGGAGAGCTCAGGATACTCAACAGACCCGTGATGCTTATTCATTTGTCCCTTGAACTTTGCCTTCATACACGGCACAGGGTGCCCAGGGAAGTGGTAAATGCTCCATCCCTGGCAGTGTTCAAGGCCAGGTTGGACGGGGCTTGGAGCAGCCTCTCTAGTGGAAGGTGTCTGTGCCCATGGCAGGGGGTTGGAACTGGATGATCTTAAGGTCCTTTTCAACCCAAACCGTGCTGTGATTCTATGTTTTTGTACTTTGGGAAAGGGCCATTTATGCAGTCACAGATAGGTGAACTCTGGTCATCCCCACTCTCCCTCCTCCCTTTTATCTGCGGTCCATTTTGAAGCGCTTATTATTAATGTATAAAAGCGCTTTGTTTTCAGAGCTTTTTCTTAACTAGAAATAAACTAAAGGTCTTTGAAATGGATGGGGGTTGAATGTCCTCCTCTACTGTAAGTATAGAGTAGGGCAGAAACCCTCTTTCTAATGCTTCTGTCCTTGCCAGTTTATTCTGGGCACCTGAGTAGCTTCAGTCCTTCAGTATCACTGTACTACTACTTTTATCATGGAATCAGGGAATAGTTTGGCTTGGAAAGGACCTTAAAGCTCATCCAGTTCCAACCCCCGCCACGGGCAGGGACACCTCACGCTAGAGCAGCTTGCTCCAAGCAGTTAAGTGGATTTTGGGAACCAGGCTGGAATCTGAACCACACAATACTACATGGACAGATGTCACAGCAGCTGGATAAGAAGCCAGCTGCCTGCATCGTCCTCAAGGACTCCTGTGTTCTACATTCCCCTCCCAACTCCTGTTGTGCATTTATAGAATGTGGGAGTATTAGAAGCCCCTGGGCCCTCTGTGCCTCCGGGTCACCTTCACGCAGGTCTTTTTCTCTCTCTGCTCCAGAAAATGCAGTTGATGATATTGACTTTCCTCGTAGGAGACTTGTGAGTTCTAGGGGTGAAAAGCCGTATTTGAGGCAAGTGATATTGCAGGATATGGATGTTCCCTGAATTGATGCTTGTACTTAATACTACATTTGCCTTCCGTTACTGGCCATCTGATTTACTGTCAGCACCCCTGTGTGAGCTCAGTAAACTTCCCACCCTTCCGAACACTTGCTTTTGGCATCTACATTGAGGCTATTGAGGTGGCAGCCATGGTGTCCAATGTGTTACTGGCTTTTAGCCAGGCTGCCAGCGGAGGTGTGGTGAGGAACCTCTACATTACCAATAGGAAACCATAATGGATCCTTGAATTTGGCCAATGCAGGAGCGAACAAGAAGGCAGGCAGGTGGCTCTTGGTGCACATCATCCTCTTTGGCTTATGCTGGTGGAGTTTTCTGTGGAAAAAGACAAATCTATAAGTGTTTTTGGAGGGCACAGGGGTTATATGCTGTCCTAGGAAGGCCCTGGAGTAATCTTTGTTCCTGTGTCAGGTCAGATGAGTTCTAAGATCAGCAAATGATACTAGATAAGGGAAGGTACCACGGCTCCAGAAGGTAATAGAGGCGTTTTAACGAGACCTCAATATATCACTGTCAAATCTGGGACATGAGTGAGGAGAAAACTATTTTTAAATGCAGTTTATAAAAGCGTGTGGAAATGAGTGAATTGCAAAGGTTCAGAGAGAGATTTCGCTCTCCTTAGTGCAGGGTTTGTTTCTTGTTCTTCCTATAGCACTTAGCCCAGTGCTGCCCGGGGCAGTGGCACAAGAGACCTTAGAGCTGATCCAGTTCAGACAATGCAGATTGGAGATGGATTTTAGATCTGTTCTTCACTGAGATGCTCCAGCAGTTGGCTTCTGGCTCTAAATCTCTGCATTTCCTAAATGCCATGGAAAACGTTCCTTTAAAACTGTTGCGTGCAGTTCTGATCTGGCATTGCACCAGTAACCTCTATTCCATTTTCAAGTCCCATAACTTGTTTTCCTTGTTCTTGCTTCAGAAATGAAATGGGTTTTCCCCTTGTTAGGCTTTTGGCAAGGTGTTCTGTTCTCCTGCGTGGTTCTTCCCCTCCCTCTTTGGTCAGAGAGTTGTTTTATTTCCCAGGCTAACTCCCAGCACGAAGCTCGTCCCTGAGAATCTCAGAAAACTGGGACAATCTCTGAATTGGAAGCACATTGACTTCCATTTGGGCTCTCTAATTAAATGAGTTCAATTAAACCAGAATGGATCCCATCTTTTTGGCAGTAAATATTAATTTATAGCAATCATTTCATTTTCAGTGGCGATGCTGTGGAAGGGATTGTTTCTGGTGGCATTTACTCACTTTACAGTGTTGATCCAGGAGAAAAATCGTGCATTTTCTCTATTTCTGGTTCAAGTCTGTGTGGTTACAACATTTAGCCAAGAAGGTATGAGTTAGAATTTGGGAAGGCCGCATCAGTAACGTTGTTGTTCACCATGATCACGACTTCGTGCCCCCTTCTGCGTATTTATCCCTCTCAAAGTGAATCTGATGCACGTCCGTAAATTCAGGTCTTGCTCAGTGAAGTGTTTGGGGCATGGTTTTACGCATCTCCACTAGGAATTCTTTTATGGTCGTAGGGGATAACGGCAGTTACAAAGATGAAGATGGCATTGAAGTGTAATGGCTCGTGTTTGGAATGCTCCCAGCCAAATTCCATAAGCGTAGGTAGATGTCATCATGTGTTAATGAACACGAAGCACTTAAGGCTGGGTTTACTAAGGCATTAGGGAGCCTGAGCACCTCACTTTGTCACACTGTGAGTAAACCACTGGGCTCGGCAGTGTGCATACTATAGGTAGCAGCTTTTGTGAACGAGCAGTCTGCATTTCTTGGGGTGCACATGGCAGAATTGTAGGTTCAATGTCAGACAGTTCCGTATCCCAGTATCTATTACCATTATCTGCCTGTTGGTGCCAGTATGGTGATGCTGTTGTGATGAGTCACTGCTGGAAGCTCAGAACAGCACCATGAGATGAGCTCTGAAGACAGGAGCACGTTGCCATGGCCCTCCACCTCTTTTCCTCCTACCTTATTCCAAAGGTGATCTCTGTTTAGTAGCGTTTTGTTGTACTAATAGTAGGAGAAATGCCACATTTGTGTGCAGTGTACTTCTTTGAGAGATAAAACTCAGCATTTGTTTATCAGTCAATCTCTTTTCCCTGCTCCCAGCTGCTTGACAAGAAGATGGAGCATCCGGGAAAGGAAAGGAATCTCTTCTAAATCAAGCGCTTGCTTTTATTGGAGGGTTTTGTTTTGGTTTGAAATCATTGATTCTTAGTTATCATAATGCAAGAAGGGATAGAACCGTTCTTGAAGGGCTGTCAGTAGTTTCCTCCTCTATCCCCTTCTGTTCCCCAAGTTAACTGCAAGAGACAAGCCAGACATGTCATATATTGCCTTGCTTAAGGTTGTAGGGATGAATTTTTTGGCCCTAATTCAGCCTTCTTAATTACAAGGTGATGAATTACTCCCCGAAAGCACTGCTAAATCTTTAGCCTGATTTATTTATTTAAGTCCAAGTGTTGTGCTCATTGGATGTGCTATTTGCTGGGGCTTTTTCCTCCCATTTATTCTGTAGGCTCTCCAGAAGCCATGGGCAGGGCGCCTTCCACTACACCAGGTTGCTCCAAGCCCCATCCAATGGGGGGATTCCACTTCCCAAAGTTGTTGTTTCCCGTGTGAGCTGGAGATGGTTTTCCCAGGAGATGAATAGTTAAGCATTTGTTCTTTGTACATTCCAGTCTGATCCTTTAAACTATGGTAAACGGATGCCCTGGTCTAACTCCTGTACAGTGCTGAGGCTCAGGAATGAGAGGTTTCTCTTCATTTGCCAGCTCATGGCAATGCTTAGGAATGTTTTTCTTCTTATTTCCCCCCCCACACACACACTCCTTTTTGGAGGGGAAAAGCTGGGAATAGAAAAAGTACATCCTGTGTGGTCTTTGGAAAGAGTAGAACTCCCTGTTAACCGTGCCATGCAGCAAGTACTGCCCATAACAATCCAGCATTGACAGGGAATGTGGAAAATGGCATTAAAAGTCCTAAGCTCACAAAATGATACACATGAAAATGCCTTCTTTATTGAATGCAGATTTCTTAGATGCAGGAGTAAGGATGCTCACTGCCAGTATTCAGAGTTTCCCTACTGGAAGCACTTTCCAGTTTTTCACTGGCTTTCCTCTATCCCATGTCTCTGAGGTTTTAAAGGCATCTCTGGCTGGGTAACTGCTTCCCTGCATTGCACAGTCCCTGAACTGAGGGCTAAATGAAGAATTCAGTGCTGCCTATAATGAATGACTCCAGCCATTGTGGCCTGGAGCTATCCCTACACATGGTCCTGCTGCTCTCCTGGGACACATCAGAAAGGATGCGTCTCTTTGCAGCAGGGATCCAGCCATTTGCGCACTATGGAAGGAGCTAAGTGATGCCTTCAAACTGCCAAAAGAATACCTTTGTAAAATGTAAAAGGTCCCACTGTTTCTCATTGTACCTTCTGGTGGATCTCGAAGCTGTTTATTTGCTGTAATCACAGTATGTTGGGCCCTCAAAGGCAGCATTTCTCTGATGCCTTGCTCGTAGCTCTTCCAAACGTAGGTGGGTACCCAGGCCCCTTGGGCGTGAGAAGTGAAGCTTGTCCTTGGTGTGCAGCTTTGGCACGGCTCTGGGTGGTTATTCAATGTGCCAGTGCTGCACTCTGCTGACCACGCCGTGAACAGCACAGGTCTTCATTCCTAAGATGCTCCGTTAGGAAACGCGCTTGGAAGGGGGGTGGTTATTTTCCTTTTTGGCTTCTTCAGTAAAGCTTCTGTGGTATCATGAGCAGATAGTTCTGTTTCTGCTGAGATTGATGGACCCTGAGACAGCCTGATGTAGTTGGAGATGTCCTTGCTCATTGCAGGGAGGTTGCAGTAGATGAGCTTTGAAGGTCCCTCCCAACCCAAACCATTCTATGGTTCCATAAACCAGATGCAGTTGCTTCTTCATCTTAAATGTGTCCATGTATCTTAAGGAGCTCTGAAAAATGTAGCTGAAATGTGTTAAAGCGACACAAACACCCTGGATGAAAATACTTAGGAAGATTCATTTGCACCACTAAATGAATCAATGGGAAGTGCTAATATGGAGAACTTGGCAAACATTTGCAGTTCTGTCATCTTGCCTCTGTATCTCAGATGTTTTTGGGTGACAGTTGTATCTTCTTCAATGACCAAACTTTGCTGCTGTTCACAAAAGTTGACCCAGTTGCAGCCTCGGCTGCCTGCTATGTTCTAATCCTTTTCATAGAATCAGGGAATCAACCAGGGTGGAAAAGCCCTTTAAGCTCCCCCAGTCCAACCGTTCCCCAGCACTGCCAAGGCCATCACTAACCCATGGCACTGAGGGCCTCGTCTACACTGTGTGTGAACACTTGCAGGGATGGTGACTGCAGCACTGCCCTGGGTACCTGTTCCACTGTGTGTGAGTGGCTGTGGAGAATGAAGCCGAACTGAGCCATCGTTCTTCCTTTTGCTGTGCTTCAGGCTAACTCTTGAGCAGTAAGGGTCAAAGCAGGACGGTGCTAATGAAGCCATCATCTCTGACCCGTGATGAGGGGACAGTTCCTTCTTGATGTTGCCAAGCTCTGCAGAGATGTTGATGCCTAGCCAGCTTTGTGTAGCTGGTTGGTACCCAAGGTTTGGAATAGCGCTCGATGTCCTTGTGCATAAACACCCACTTCAGATAGGCAACTGTGGAGTTCAGTCCACCCTCTTGCTCAGGTTAAGTAGACTATTGCCACAAAGTCGTGTCTTATTGAGCCAGCATTTCCCCAGGGAAGAAGTAGAGCTCTAACAAAGCTTTGGGGTTTCTGATGGTGGGTGGTTTTTTCCCCTTCTTTTTTTGTTTTTTGTCTCTCCTCCAGGATCATGGAGGGGAAATGAAGATGATGTAAAGGAAAGACTGTCATGGAAACCAACCGGCTCAGCCGTTTCCAGAAACAAGGCCATGTGCTGAAAGGATCCAGAGCAGTCTGGTCCCTCCAAGCTGGTTTCAGTGAGAGATTGGTGGTAGGAAGGTGCATAAAGGCCAAGGCCAGGTCGGACAGGGCTTGGAGCAAGCTGCTCTAGTGGAAGGTGTCCCTGCCCATGGCAGGGGCTGGAACTGGGTGAGCTTTCAGGTCCCTTCCGACCCCAACCAGGCTGGGATTCTATGAAAGTCAACTGAGTTCCGGATCAAGTCCTAATGTGTTGACCAAGACTCAGGACAGAGCAGCTTGGCTCAGCAGTAACATTGAGCTGTGAAAACTGGGCTAACTCATTTGCCTAAGCAGACTGGCTCTGCAGTTCCTGGCTTTTCACAGACCAGCGCTGCATGGAAAGCAGGGAAGAGAGGAGCCATTGCTGAGGCTGGTGAGCTGATTTTCAGGTGTGAATAACCCAACTGTTTCGAAGTGATTTAAAGCGTGAAACCACTGTGACACAGAGCACAAAAGATGACAAATCTCATTTGGAGAGGTTTGTATTTTGAGAGGAGGGGACAGTTTACATGCCAGGTTTTGGATCCGAACAGGTACAGACTAGCAGGGAATAAAGTGCTTTTATCTAGCTTCATATCTTTGGCTTAAATAGAAAGTAGTTGCAGTTTCCTTTGGAGTAATATGGTTTCTAAATGGCAATAAGTTTCTTTTTTGCTTACCTGTCTATCCACCCTGGTTTTGGGGATTAGTACCTCATCCTAAAGATTTTAGCTTGCACAAGGTTACCATTGCGCCCTGTTTCCCTCAGCTGTGAGACTTTGGAGAGATTGTCATGCTGCAGCAGAGTCAGAGAGCTCAGATCTACTTGGAAAAGCAACTGAAGTGAATTACTGTGTTGCATCTCATTGTAGTCCATTGAAACGGATACTTGATGGTAATGGGAGACAGATCGCTCCTTCCAGCAGGGTTTGGACATAACTGAACTGGGAAGAAGAGGATAATACAACTTTTTCAAAGAGAGATGCTGGCATTTCACTCTGCTGGAGGTGTGAGTTTTGCCTACGCTGCTTTGAGTCAGATCCAGGAGAGTCTCAGCCCACTGCTGCAAACTGGCTTGAAGCCCACATTTCTCTGTCAGATTTGTTTATCCATTTTTATACCCCACCAGCTTCTACTGCTGATGGAGGAGAAAAACTCTTCTTCTTCCTACAGAAATTCTGTTCCTTAGAAAATGAAGGCAAGCGCATCCAGCTTTGCCTGAAAGCCGCTTGCAGGGATGGCATGTGTATTACTGTCATTAGTTATTTGCTTATGTAAAAGACCTGTCAGGTTTGTTACATTGGTCATCCTCTTAACATTACGACTTGCAAGGAGACTCTCAAGTGTCCTGTTCCATAGCGGAGCAATCGTGTGCTTAGTCAGTCAGCCCAGAGAGTTTTCTTTAGAGGTATAAATACTTCTTTAAGGGTATACTTCCTGCAGTGCATGGTCTGTACAGTGGAGGGACAGTGGAGCTGAAGGGCTGTGAATGGCACAACTGGGAGAGTGAGTGTCCTGGCTTCAGATTTATTTAGGAATGTTGAAAAGGGGGAGCAGTAGTGCTGGAGAGAGCAGGAATTTGGCTGGGTGCAGAGAAGATGCTCTTCTCGCACCCTGTGTAAGCCGCAGTGATGGCTGAATGAATGCAGCCAGGGTCATCCCACATTCCCTGTGTCAAGGGAGGAATAGATCCTGCCACAGCACGGTTTCTTTTGTCCTCATCTGTTGCCTGAAGTATGTGAACTGGACCCAAGGTTTATCTCTGATGGCTGTAAAAGCATCCTCAGGTAGAGAACACAGTTGGAGCTGTGCACCCTGTGCACACCTGGAGCTGAGAGACATGAATCCCTTCCTGTTGCTGTTAATTAATGAATCTAGACAATATTCAGTTAATGGATCTAGACAGTATTCAATTAATGAATAGAGACACAGGGAATGATTTTGAGTCATTTGCTGCAGCTTTTTCTGATGTGGTGAAGCATGTGGAAATGTGACCTGTGTCAAGCTGAGAGGAAAGCTTCAGGGGTAGGGATAAGAAAGATTCCCCCGTTGTTCATCCTGTATGTGGGCTGCTGGCTGGAACTGTAGTTGCCTGGCTCTGAAGTTTTGGGGTGAGGACCAAGTTGTTTCCATATTTGACATGTATCCTGTTACGTGCAACAGCTTTTGGACTGAGCATCTCTGTTCAGAGGTCTTTGGTGGACCAGGTTAGAAGCATTGGTACTGATGTGGATCAGGGAGGTCATCTCTGCTCCTAAGGGATCTGATGTAATACTTTTTCATTGCAGACCTGTAGGAGAAGAAATACTGAGGTGCCTTTCTCCCACATCATTAATTGTGTAAAGCAGAAAGCAGCTCTTTCAACCAGTGTCACCCACGTCACTAATGGCTGTCTCAGGCCAACATCAGGGACCGTGGTTTCCTCCTCCCATTTGATCACTGCTCTCTTCATAAGAGCCTCACCTAAACCCCTTGATTGCTCAGGGCCTGGTACAGCACAGCAGTAACATGAGCGTTTCAGAGCCCCTGGGATGGATGCGGCTGGAGGAGGGAGCGGATGGGAAAGCATGACAGAACAATTGGGAAGAGGGAGTTTGCAGTTCTGCCCTCCTGAAAGTCAACCAATTTCCGTGATTAAGGAACTTTAATATGCACTTATACCAGTAGCTTCAAACACCTCCTTTAAATGTTCACCTCCCACATCTAAGCAGCTCTGTCATTAACTTGATTTCCCAGTGTGTGAGCTCTCCAGCTTCTTCCAGTGCCTCTGCCTGAATCCAAGTGTTTGGAAAAGCAGGTACTTAATGAGGAGTCTGAGGATGGAGTTTAGGGATGGATGTCTGACTCCTGCCTCTGAAAACCTCTTTAGACACCAGCAGTAGCAATGAATGAAATCCTGGCACTTGCGGTTATTACTAAGAGTTGGGAAGGTTCCGGAGCAGGGTTCGAGGAGAGAGGATCCCCTCCTAGATCGTAATCCTGAGGTTCCCTTTTCCTCATTCAAAGGGCAAAAGTACAACTTGTAGCAGATACGTTTTAGCTGTGTTTGTAGATCTATGTGAAAATATGGGCTTAGCAGGCAGCGGGCCATAGCATGCAATCAGATTTGAAGTTCCTTGTTGTTTCTTCCTCCTGTTTTGCAGGCAAGAGGCGCGGATATTCCCGACATTCCAGGGGAGCTGGCGCTCCGGACCTGTGGCAGCACAGCTAGTATGAAAGTGAAGAATGTGAAAAAGTAAGAGCAGCATCCTTTGATTTTCCTGTCCTTGCTTGGCTTCTCTTTCTGATATCCCAGCGAGGGCATTTGGGATTAATTTGGGGTAGCATCTTCATGAAAGCCTCCAAGATCCATGTGAAACCAAGTAAATCAGAGCTGATGGAGTCTAAAAGCAGGGATGTGAGAGGCTTTGGTGGCTCTCTCCCCTGTTTGTGGCCATGGAAGCAAAGCTTCTTAGAGTTTTGAACTTAGCATTTTCTTCCTGGAACTAATTAATAATAATAACTTAAAAAATACACATTAGAGGAACCTAAAGAGGGTCCCAGGCAATGTACCAATGAGAGAATCTTCCCTCTCTTCCCATGCTCTGGAAAGCTAAACCAGGACAAATGGGTGGCCTAGATCTATTTTTTCTCTTCTCCTTTCTTAGCGTTCTGCCCTGTGCATCTTCCTCTGAATGGGTTTTGCGCAGTTTTAGGGGTATTTTTTCTTCTCTGATCTCCCAGATTTATTTTTCCATGGTCTCGCACTGTCCTTCTGTCTCATTCTCCCCCAGAGAATATAAAGCAATTGATTCTGCTTGCAGCTAAGGTTTCAAACCTCTAACCTGCAAAGGGGATCAGCAGCAATCGATATGTCTTTGCTATGAATGCTGACTGGAGGACCACAACTCCCCCAGCATCGATTGCTCTGTGCCTTCAGCTCACCTCTCTGATGCTGTAAGGGAAATGGCTCTTTGTTCTAGTGCTGAGCAGCCAGCTGCTGCATCTCACTTCCCACTTATATTCCCGTGGGAAGAGAGAGCTAGATAATGACAATCTCATTGGCTCACCACCAGCAATATCTATAGGAGTCTATAATAGCTTCAGCAGAAGCAAGAGCATGTTGCAGAGCCAGAGGATCTCCCCGTCAGCCCTCATTGTAAATGGAGACACTTGGAAATAATTATGGCTCACTTTGGAATTTGAAAAAGGCAAAGGATAAATAGCGTTTGTTCTGCACCCTCAGATACATCAACCCGGGACTGATGGGCTGTGATGCCTTTCACAGGTAAAGCTCTACTTTCCTATGTGTCTCGTGTAAGGCTGTGTATTTGCACTGCACAAAAGCTTTTGTAACGATAGAGCAGCTTGTCCCTGTGCCTGTCCTTCAAGATGTGGGCTTTGGTGTGGATGAGCTGCCACACAGTGCTTTAAGGATGCCGTGGTAAAAGTCACTTTTGCACTTTAGTTTTCCTTTCTCACTTGATTTCTTTCGGTGCATCACATCAACAAATCCCTCTGTTCCCTTGGCTTTTGGATGAGAAAGTGGGAAGTGTTATTTGCTATTAGCAACTGCATTTTGGAATGGTACTTGATGCTTGATTCGCTGATTTGCATCTGTCTGATGGGGTGCTTTTGATGTGCTTCAGGTTATCCTTTACAAAGGGTCACTTCCCGAAGATGGCTGAATGTGCACATTTCCATTATGAAAATGTGGATTTCGGCAACATCCAGGTGAGTTTCTGGCTTCTTTTATACACAGAACATCCCTGGGTTTGGCTGCCAGCTTACCTGCTGGGGAAGGCAGAGGGGGGACCTCCACTAAGGTTGGTTTAGTTTGTTGTTTAGGGATGAGAAGTTAAAGCAATAGGGTCTCTTGCTGTGGGCTTGATTCCATGTACTGGGCCAGCATCTGCACGTGTTGCCCCCCCTTTGAGGCTGGAGTGGTGTTATTTCCACTGGATTTGGCTGATGTCACTGAAGACTGCATCAAACACTCATGATCGAGTCATCTCGATAACTGCATGCATGAGTTTATGTGTGTGTGTGTGTCTTTAGACAATTGTGTGAATGTATTTATGTGAATAGAATCATTCCATTTTATCCCTTCTCTTCGTGTTATCTTGGCTCTGCATTGTGCGGCTGTGTCATCAGAATCCAAGCAGTTGTTAGGCAGCCTGAGTTGCACTTCTGGAAGTGGGATCCATCCATCAGAAGCATTTCTTGCTGGGCAATACTGGGGAGGGCTGAGAACCAAGAATCACAGCTGGTTTCTCCTGAACAGGGCACATCTTGCTCTGCACTTAGAGAAGCAGGGATGCCTCCAGCATCTGCCAGCCTTGGAGCCAAAAAGAGGTTACAACCTTTTCATTTGTAGAACATTTCCTGGACTAGAGAGTGAATTATTTACAGCCTTTCATGTTTCTTTACTTGACAGTTCTGCAAGCAGAGTTACGCATCCAATCTTTCTGTCTCTATGAAATTCCAGCTGAGAAGGAGTTGGGGTTCTACTATTGCTCACATTTAGTGGCTCTAAGTAGGTCCATTCTATTGAGCATAGGTTGGCAGACACACATACACACAAAGGCAAAGCACCTGAGGCTAAATGAAGATGACACCAGCATAAGAGCTCAGTTCTCAGGAGGTCTCTGGAAGATGCTGACACGAACAGGAGCAGTCCTCAGTTTTCTGGAGCAAAACTGTGTTTTATTTTCAGTGTATAGGAATAGGTTGGCTACTCTGCGTGCCTGGGTTTGGTCTCCTGGGAGTTTTCTGATTTGGCACCATTACTTTTTCAGTCATCTTGGAAAGAACTTTGATGTTGGAGTAGGCCTCGAGCAGGTATCTATGTCCATACGGACCTCTCTTGCATCTCTGGTTTTCCTTTCCATCATTCAGAGATACAAGTGAGCTACAGAGAGATCGCAACCCTTGCATGGCACCAGGATTTGAAGCATTTTAAAGACAAAGTGGGGCTGTGTGTGCTGGGAGGGGGGGGATCTGTGCTCTGTTTCCACCACTCCTACCTCTGAAAAATCATATAGGCTTCACTATTTAGGTGCCTAAAGCAAAGCATGTGCTTAAATCAGGTGAATGAGGCTCTGAGTACTGGCTCAGTGCCTCTTGTTCTTGTCCCTTTCTTTTTCTAAGCAAGATTTCTGTAATGACCATTTGATATGCATAAAAATATCTTAAGAACAGAGCTTTGCTCCTGAGATGCAAGAGGTGTAGGACATTGCAGTATTTCCTCCGTAGAAGAGCAGTGTTAAGGGTAAAACAAATGCAAGCTATTAATACAACAGCAGCATTAGTCTACAGGTTTCAAAATAGGTTCATCTGGGGCTCATATGTGTGAATTCATTGGTGGCTCCTTGGTGCTAAGAAGGGAGCCAGCGAATAGCAGTAGGCTGAAGTGACTTGTAAGTGACAGCTTGGCACCTAATAGTGAGTTGCCAAGTTGCATCCAAGGGGTGGTGGGTGGAAACTCCTTTCAAAAGCTCTTCAGTGTTCAAAATGTGCAGAGTTGCAGTGCAGCATTAGCAGGTATTGTGTAATGCTGCCTGTTCAGAGCCTGGCTGGCTTTCAGCTTGTTTTGTAACTGTTGATGTCACTTCGACGACGGGCTCATGGCGCAATCGGTATTAATATCCTGGCTCCTCACCTCATGGGCTCATTCTAAATTAACTGTCTGAGATGCGTGAAAAAGGATTTGTTCTCTTCGTACCCTAGCACCATGCTAACAAAACTGGGTGCTTTGGGGGATGCTTTCTCTTTGCAGGAATGTGCTGCTCTCCTGCTTTCTACGTGCTTTAACCTTACCTGCTTCTGGCCAGTGAGACACGTGTTGCATAGGCAGGAAATTGCTGGTAGTTGATGTCCAAGCTGTAGTTATAGGAGAGGCTTTACCGATTGCATCAGTGCCTGAAATGCACTGCTGTTTCGCTGAAATACCTTACATTTCTAACTACATTGAGTTTTCAAGGCTACATCATTGATTTTTAATCTTACAATGAAAAGCCACTCTCTGCATAACAGATTTCTCTTAGTCTAACATTGGATTAATGTGTAAGAATCCTATTAGCAGGAGCAGAACTGTGGCTGAGCTTCCCTGTGGTCTGGGTCTCCCAAACAGCATGCCTTGATGATCTTAAAGGTCTTTTCCAGCCTGGTCGATTCTGTGTGAAGCCGTGGCTGGATTGGGATCACTCAGCATCAGTGAGGTCAGTTCTGTGCCTTCACACAGGGCTTAGCTAAAACCTTTCAGTGATGCCTTTCGCTCTCTGGAGCATCGACACTCAATTCATTAATACACAAAGCACTGAGGTTTGGAGTTGGAAGTCCTCAACATCTTTACCAGCTCTTACATTAAGGCAGAAAGGCTCACAATGCATTTTACCTCATGAGTGCCTAAGTCATCCTAATGTAAAATAAGTTCACAATCAGTTTCTAAATTATTAAATGAAGCACATTTTGGGTCTCAGAGTGGAGTGATTGTCCCCCCAGCGTGGTGCAAATGTGATTGTCTTTTACTTAGTGCTGTGTGCCATTCATGTTAATGGGAGAAATAGAGCTTGGGTATTCTGTAACATCTGTGCTTCCTGCCAGCAATACTTCGTTCTCCCCTGGAGAGAATTAAGACTTCATCTTTAATTGAGTAGGTTTTAGTAATAGAATATGGAGAGCTGATCGGGTCCCCGCTTCCCAGGTAATATTCCTCGCTCCCTGAAAAGCGTATCGCTAAAGGCACAGTGCTGTCAGGCATTTCAGCACTGTTCCATCTGTCACGGATTCAACCCCTTCAGACAACCACTCTCTTGTCTCTCTGTGTAGCTGCCTTCTAAAAATAACCCCATCAGAACAGGATTGGATTACGGAGCATGGAAGATCCTTTCCCTCTCCTTATCTGTTAAACTTTGGCATTGCAAGCAGTAGGAGCATGTTATCAGCCGTAAAGGAAGTATTTGATCCAGAATCACTTCCGCCTGCGGAGGCATCAGCTGCCAGGAATGCTGCCAGGAATTCCTGTTGCCAGCTCAGCAGTATTGTTTGCTGCTGAATGCCTTTGGCAAGCTGCAGCTTTGCAGCCAAGATGATGCTCTGCCTTGCAATGGCGGTGGTTCCTGCCTGTCACCGTGTTTTCCTGTTGCATCTTCAGAGTGAAGAGCAGCTCAGTTCTTCTCGTGCCTTCTGCCAGCAAAGCCTGTTGAGAAGAGATTTTTCAGGGTCATCTTCTGTTGGTTTGTCTTTTTGTTGAATACCGTTGCAGGGAAGGGGGTGCAGAGGGGAAGTGTGCTTGGGAAGGTGCCTCTGTTTAGGTATACAGTCATTTTCCTGAGGTGGATTGCAAAGGAAACACAGGGGGTAAAGCCTGACCAGACGGCCTCCTCTGGAATGATCTGGGGTAAGCTGAAGATGTTTCTGTCACATCCAAAAGCAGCTCTCTGCACAGATCAACCAGAAAGAGCAGGAATAGAGGAGTGCTGCTGGTCTGCGTGTGAAGTCGGGCAGCTTAGCTCGAACCCCTTGCAGCAGTCATTTCAAAGCAAGGCTGCTCGCTACCTTCAGTGTAGGAGGGTTTCTCCATTCCGCAGCTCTTCTGCGGGCACAGTGGCTCTCAGTGTCTTGGCACTCATGAGCAGCTCCAGGCTGTAATGTCTCCATTTATTCTACTCCTTTGCAAAGTGTTCTAAGAGAAAAACATCATAGAACCGCAGAGCAGTTTCAGTTGGAAAGACCTTAAAGCTCATCCAGTTCCACCTTCCACTAGTCCAAGCTTTGATGTATTCTGTGGTGTTCTGTTCCCCTTCTTTAGATGAATACCTTCCCCCCCGTTCCCTGTCTATTCTATATGGTTTCTTTACTGTTGCCTTCTACAGTGGCAGGGGGAGATGCTGCAAGGGCTGCTTTAAGGACATGGGTGTATAAACCCAACTATGTTCATAGTGTAGGTGGAAACCGCTTCTATTAAATGAATCATTCCAGCCACAACTCCCCGAAAACTGGCACAGTCTCCTGCCAAGATTAAGAGTCTCTAGGCCAAGCTTCCTGATGCCAACAAAGTTAGGAAAATATTCGAGTAAGTTCACCTCAGTTTGTGGATTCTTCTGTTTCCTGGTCTTGCATCCAGCTTTGCCACGAACTCCTCAGAAGAATTCCTCCCTGGAACGAGATCAGACCTATGACATTCCAGCTTGCTTGCTTTTCTTCCAGGGAAGTGGGGGAGGAATCCAGCATGGGTGTTCCAGTGTGTGGTAACTTCAAGTGGATGGAGGATCTCTCATGGAGCTTTACGGTTGCCTCTCACATGTTTACTACTTGTTTACACTCGTTGCTTGCTGTACAGAGCGCTGGCAGCCTTCAGGTGATCCAGCTTTAATGGGGCTGTGTTGAAGGCCAGGTTGGATGGGGCTTGGAGCCAGCTGCTCTAGTGGAAGGTGTCCCTGTCCATGGCAGCGGTTGGAACTGGATGAGCTTTAAGGTCCCTTCCAACCCAAACCAGGCTGGGCTTCGATGACTGACAGTTACTGAAATCAATACCTGCTCCATGTTTATCTTGTATTAAAAAGTAAAAGGTAGTTTGCTGACATTACTCAGCTGGAGGGTTATTGGTTGCCTGTGGCAGGAAGGAAAAGATCTCAATTAGCTCTGATTCCAGGTATGTTCATCATCTAGGTGTATAAATGGAAGGGCAGGCTATAACCCCCAAATCATTGTTAAAAGCAAATGGGATTCTACTTGTCACTCTGTTGAACAGGTATTTCTGCTTTGTCTTCTCCTGAAAACACAGCAAACTCGTTTGTGGATCTTGAGTGCATAGCGGCTGTTTGATGGCATGAATAGATCTTAAAAGTGAGTGCAGTAAACCGAGCTTTAACTTGGGCATTGACCTGCTGTTTGCCACCATCATCCATCATCTCTAGCAACATGTGGCGGAAGTATGCAAAAGTTGGTTTAATTAGTGACTTGTGTTGCGAAATTTGCCTTCCCTGAGGATTAATGGCCTGGAAAAAGCAGGAAGATGTATTGCATGTGCCATTAAAATGCATTAAAGAGAATCCATAGGCTGCAGAAAACTAACCTCTCCGTCACTGGTGTTTCATGGTCTGAAAAGGGATGAAGACCCCTGTGGTTTTGTGTATAGTCAACCACGTTGTCACCACGAATGGTGTTAAAATGCAGCAGAGTATTGTACTCAGAGACCTGCCAGCGTGCCAGGCTGGTGAGGTTTTAACGACCAGCAAACTTCATGTTGCTATGATCCTGAGATTTACCGGAGCAGGGCTGTGTTTCCAGTCTGCAGGGGGGAGAGTTGTCATGCCAGTGGATGTATTAGCTGTTAAAGCAAACAGCACGGGCAGCGTTTCCATTCTGTACTTACAGTACCTGCTTGCAAAAAGGGCCGTTTCTTTACTTTGTGCTTCTGGGCCAGAAATGTGAGGTTTGATGACCGAGGTGGCAGCTCAGGGGTAGCAGGTTAGGCTGCAGGGGTTTAAGGTGTTCATTCATCACCTTGCCTTTCCCGTGGTGTGTACCTTTGTCCTGCAGTTACAGGCATCTTCATTCATTTCCTGGTGAGGAAGCACGGGTAGGATAGAAGCTACAGATGTGATCTTGCAAAACGTGGGTTCCCGACCGGCTTGGCTTTGGGAGCTGTTGGAGCGAGGCCAGAGGAGGCCATGGAAATGCTGCGTGGGCTGGAGCAGCTCTGCTCTGGAGCCAGGCTGAGAGAGCTGGGCTGGGGCAGCCTGGAGAAGAGAAGGCTCCTGAAGGGGAGACCTTAGAGCAGCTCCAGTGCCTGAAGGGGCTGCAGGAAAGCTGCAAATCAAACGTACTTGTGCATGCACAAAGTGGTGCTTCTGCCTTCCCCCAGGGCAAGGTAATGAGCAAGTGGCTAAAGGCCATAGGCTTTATGGGAGAGCACTGGGAGCCCTGTAGCTCTGCGTGTGTCTGTATGGTATTCAGGTGCTTGCAGCGTTTAGTCCTGGCCTAACCTTTGTGTCAGGGTGGAATGCAGCACTTAGAGTTTCCCACAGCCTGATTGGTGAGGATGAGTGGTTGCTGATCTTTCCCACTTGTGGGGTCATGGCAGGAAATGGGCTACACTTCCCCTCGGCTTTTATCACTTCCTCCTGCCAGCTAAGGGGAGATTATTTTCCTTCATTCGCTGCTCCTCTTGTCAGCAAGAGGAGCTGGTGTTTAGCCAGACAATAAATAATGCTTTTCCTGGGGAAGGAGCTCTCAGTAATGCTGATTTCCCCGGCCCCTTGTTTCCCTCTTGAGCTTAGTCCTGCAAGTTCTTGCTCGGGAAGATGTGCTTTGCATATATGCGATGTGCAAAGCTTGTTTGCTTTTGCTTACAGTCCCTTTCTGAAGCTTTTTCAGCAGTTCTGATGGTGGCTCCTTATCTGCTGTTGTCTTAAGGCTTTTGAAGACTCTACAGACCAGCCTTGCAGTGCAAGTATATGCTTGTGCACGCAGGGTTAGTATCATGTATTCTTATTTATGGAGTCTGCTTGATCATTCGCAAAGGGAGACCTTGTCATGTTGTTGAGTTGATTCTTTTCACCTGAGCCTGCAAGGGTGCTGCACCCCTGCAGGAGGTTGAAGAATATGCATCCCTCTGTTCTTGGTGATGGGTGAAACGTGGAGCGTGGGGTGGAGGATGGGTTTTGCAGTGCTCCGGGAAGGTAACAATGACCAATCTGAAATCAGCACATCAGGATCCACTGGAATACTCTCCAGAGCCTACGGAATTACTGGGCAGATGAGTCTGTGGAAAGGAGGTTGTGCATCACCCATAAATGAGGGGCATCACATCATAGATGCATCACCCATAGTAGAGGGGCAGGATCACCTCCCTCGACCTGCTGGCCCCATGGGTAAGATGAAGCCAGGAGGTGCACTTCCTAATGAGATTTCAGAGTTATTCATGTCCTGCACCTTCAGATACAGCGCAGCCGAGCTACTGACTTCAAGGCACATTTGCTTTTCCCTTGTGGGCATTGGTAAGGTTTGTTTGCTTCCTTTTTGCCCTGGGGATGTGGGTTGCTTGTTACTGGTTATAAATGCAGAATAGGAAATGTTACTGAGCACAGCTCTTGCTTTGGCCTGTGCATTCGAAATAGCAAACACCTCTCTTCGGATGAGATGAAGGTGAGAAGTCATAGCAAAAACCTACCTGCACTCTTGAGTAAGGAAAGGTGCTTTGAAAACATGGCAGTGAGACGGGATCAATGACTGCCTTAAGCACATGAAGCTTCTCATCACCGCAGTACTCCTACCCCCATCAAAAGTATGGTTTCTGGGAGGGTTTTGGTGTTCTTTCTCCCCCCTTGGGACTCCTGCTGGTATTTCAGACATAGAAGACATTTTTTGCCAGTGATTTTGATTCTTCTCAGTGTGGACAAAACCGATCATATTGATTTAGTGGGGGAGAAGAAAGAAACAGTGAATGAGTAAGGGAATAATAGCCTGGAATGACAGGACTGTCAATTTTCAGTTCTCTCACAGGAATAATGTGCTTGTTTCAAGCAAATGGAAAAGTCGACTGTGACTAAAGCTGTCACTGACCTCCCCGAGAATTGAATGGCTTTTGGAGCTCAGAGAAGAAAAGGCAGTTGTAACTAACATGGTGATTTTAATGTGCTTTCCTTGAAAGTCAGCAGTTCTATGAAATGCTGTGTGCAGGAAGGTTAAAAGTATCTATATAGAATCATGGAATCCCAGCCTGGTTTGGGTTGGAAGGGACCTTAAAGTCACCCATTTCCAACCGCTGCCACGGGCAGGGACACCTTCCACTGGAGCAGCTTGCTCCAAGCCCCTGTGTCCAACCTGGCCTTGAGCACTGCCAGGGATGGGGCAGCCACAGCTTCTCTTGGCACCCTGTGCCAGCGCCTCAGCACCCTCACAGGGAAGAGCTTCTGCCTAAGAGCTCATCTCAGTCTCCCCTCTGGCAGGTTAAAGCCATTCCCTTGTCCTGTCCCTACATCCCTTGTCCAAAGCCCCTCTCCAGCTCTCCTGCAGCCCCTTCAGGCACTGGAGCTGCTCTAAGGTCTCCCCTTCAGGAGCCTTCCCTTCTCCAGGCTGCCCCAGCCCAGCTCTCTCTGCCTGGCTCCAGCCCTCACAGCATCTCCATTGCCTCCTCTGGCCTCGCTCCAACAGCTCCACATCCCTCTTATCTCACAAAGCTACAAAACAATTTATATTCCCTGGCTTGGTTCTTTTTTTGGCACGGTTGAACGCGTTTTTCAATAAGCTTAACCAATATCTTACATGATAGAATTATAAATATATTATAGGCTCAGCACGTAGAACAAACCTGTTTAAAAATGATGGATGAAAACTTGAAGCAATCTCTTTCGAGTGGCTTTTCTGTGTGAGCAGCAGCACCAACTCTGAAAAGGTCCCTTTTGTAGGCTGAGGAGGAGCGTTGCATTTGTGTGTATTTATTGGCAACCGCCAGAGTAAGAATCCTGTTCTGTCCAGTGGCAGACAGCGAAAGAAAGGACACTTTGTTTGGTGGCAAAGCCACTTTCCTTTTAAATAAGCACAGAGATAGATAAACAACAATATAATTGAACTGCCTCTTTGTTTTTGCCTGAAGCCACCAAGGGGCTGGTTCCTCTTACAGAGCCATCTCCATTGTGTTGACACTGGAAGTATTCAGGCAGTGGTGCTGAGCACCTGGCCTTCCAGGAGGGCCAGGAAGAGAATTGTGGGGGTGTTTTCTCCAGGAACCCCAATCGCTGCTAATCCCTGCGATCATTTGTAGTGCAGTGCCATCTAGTGTGCAGTGGGCTTCCAAACCTCTGGAAATTCATGTCTTCCCTGTCCATCAAACAGCCGCATCTTTCAGTGGAGATGGTTCTAATGACATTTTGGCATCCGGAAGCATTCAAGGCCAAGGTTGGACCTGGGGCTTGGAGCATCCTGCTCTAGTGGAAGGTGTCCCTGCCCATGGTAGGGCGTTGGAACTGGATGAGCTTTAAGGTCTCTTCCAACCCAAACCAGCTTTTCTCTTCTGGGGTTTGCCTCGTGTCCAGTGGTTGGTAGGTGTTTACCTCTGGTCTGTTGTGCTGCTGTATGAAACACAGCTAAGAATCACCTTCCCAAGGCAGAGGCCATTTGAATTGACGTTGCTGTTCTTCAGACCTGTCGTCTAATAGATTTAGGGCAGGAGCAAGTGATGGTTGGCATCATCGTGTGCTACCCAGTGTCTCACTACTGCCAGGAGCAGGGCTGTGTCTCTGCCGGTGGTGACTGGACCCCAGCCTGGCAAAGGCTGCCAGGGAGGATTCGTTTCTGAGTATTCTCATTTGGGTTTCAATTAACTGTGAAATCAGACTCTAACAGGGTGTGAAATGGAAAGAGGGGTAACAGCAGATGCCTTGATTTACATGTGTTAATCAACAAACAGCAACAGATTCCACTGGAGCCATTCATAGAGTTTGAAGCGCTCCACGTTGTAAAATGTATGGCTTGGGAGAGAGATGGAAGGTCAGGAGCATGCAGCAAACATGCCAGCATCCCATCCGAACCCCCCTGCAGTTACAGCATTTCGGAACCCCCCAATGCGGCTATTGAAACCCATCATTACATTGAATTAGCTTCCCTGTGGACAGTAACGTGAAAGATAGTTACTTCCCCCTTTCAGAGCATAGCCCATGGAGTAACAACGAACACGCAGTGTTATGTGTGTTATTCTGTGTACTTCGTATCTCAAAATGCCTGTTTCCAAATGGCTGGTATTATATTCACCAGGGTCAATTTGCTAGCGACTAAAGGGGGGTTCCTTTGGAGGCAGGCTGCTGGTTCTGTAATGGTAGGCATTGGAATTCTATGGGAATTTATACTGGAAGCAAAGTTGGTTGGCAGCCAGCGAGATTTTGTAGTTAACTCTTTATTCAGCTCAGTGGGGTGAGGGAGAGAACCAATATCTGATGGTGGTTGTGCTGCCGATGGTAGTAAGAGTTTTGTCTCTGGGAAAACACGCTTCCGGCTAATTCCGTTGTTCAACAGAGCAGTTGGATTTGGGAAACTTGTGGATTTTGATGCTGTTTGGGGACCAGGTTGGGTGGAAGGAGGAAGCTGATTCCTCTAGGAAAGAGTTGAGGCAGGTTGACGTAGGTGTGCGGTAACAAGAAGTGGTTTTCTTCGAAGCACCACTTCTTCTGGTGCTGTGAAGTCCTTTTTGAAACCCTGTTTATAACCCTGCAGACTGCATAGATCCCCAGCTCCATCTGTGGTGGGCGAAGAAGTGGTCAGCATAGTCAATAACGTGTTCAAAGGGTTAAGAGGGGACAAGGAGAGTTGTGGCTATGTGGCGTCGGGCTCTGCATGCTCCTGGGTGCAGATCTTCAGCATCCCAGGTAGGATGTAGGATGCATTGACATCAGAGCTCCTCTCGTGATGTCTCTAAACCTAAGCTGTAGTTGAGTCTGGTTTGTTTCAGCAGCGGTACTCGCCATTCAAAACCCACTCTGTGACATGCTGCTGCTGTTTTAAACCAGACAATGATTGCAGGATTTGAAGTTCAGGCAGGTTTCTTACCCCTTTGCACAAACTGAGTGTGGCTGAAGAAAGGATGTGAGCAATGGTTTCATTTAATAAAGTCAATTTAGAGAAGAGTTACGATTGTTGCTGGTTCAAATGCGATTTGTCAGTTGAGGGAATAAGAACTTCTTCAGTTGTTTGCTGGTGGTTTTTTTCCCTCTTAGAAGGAGATCAGAGAATCATAGAAGCAACTGCAATGGAAAAGACCTTTAAGGTCATTGATTCCAACCATTCCCCAGCACTGCCAAGGCACCACTAACCCGTGCCAGTGACAGGCCAGCCTGCACATCAACAGCAGCACCAATTCTGCATCAGGAGTTGCTTTCTAATGTTACCGGACAAGACCAGGTACAGGAGTGCTTAACAGAGAGCAGGGCTTGGAAGCTGCTACTCACTGATCACTGCCCTCTTTTGCACAAAACAAGGCTGCTCCTGAGGCGTTGGCTGTGTCATTTGAAAGCACTGACTTCCTTCGTTCCCTATTGTTTTCTCTGTGCCATTACAGCACCCTGTAGACTCATTTACTTTGGTGCATGAGAAGCACTCTTATAAACTTTCCCAACTTCTCATCCCTGAAAATACAGCAACCGGTGGCACTGTCTAATAAGTTTTCCAGTGTGCCAGTTAAGAACACACTTTAGTGGCAAGCAACTTTCCAGGGTTTGGGAAAAGTAGTGTATCGGATGGGGAAGAAACTTGAGTTTCTTCACAGCAATGTTAGTTTGCATTTTTGAAACAGCTTGCCTTCAGCATTACAAATTCTCTGTGGTGTTTTCCTGTTTTCTGGAAGGACAAAAAGAAGCTTTGAAGAGGGGAGAAATCAGTTGATGGGGTTTGGAAGTGTAATGGTCCTATATGATGTACAGGTGATGGACTTGAAAACTCTCACCTCGCCGCATCTTCCACTCCGCTTGTTGGAGAAATAAATAGGAAAAGGGTGCAACTTTCCATTTTAACCTTTGAGTTCAGGAAGAGATGTGAGAAGAGGGAGCTGACTGCATTCCCTTCCTTCAAGGTGAAATTACTGCCTGGGCAGAGCAGGCTGGCTGTAGCTAGAACCAATTCCATGGTCAGAAACTCTCTAAGTGCCTCTTTCTGAATAGAAATGACCAGAGCTTGATATTCTGGACTAGCCAAAGTGCTATGAAGCTGCAGCAGCAGTATTCCACAGCGTGGTGGTCTTTAGAACTCGTAGTTCTTTGCATGGTTCAATGACCAGGCGTGCTTTCAGTTGAACCTGGGGCTGGAGGTAGGGAATGATCCCCTTGTTAGTGGGCACCGCGCTCGGGAGCCGAATGGTAAAGTCCTGCCAGGGAATAATCGTCTGCCAACTTCGATTTTGCACGTGCCCAGGACCATTTGTTCTATAGCGATGGTACAGAACCCCCGGACAAGGAAATGTGTTCAGGCTCTTAACCAAACAGAGGATTTTGACAGCAAATTTTCACCATCCAAATGCTTGTTTTCCTTAAGGAATATGTACAGTGAACAGAGAACCCTTGTACCTAGGCACTAGGGCACGCATCCTGCATCGATCTGCACCGGGGACTGGAGAGGAATTTCATGGAGCTTTAACTCTGAGCAGTTTGATACCAGTGGAAAAGGACGAGCAAGGAGGAATCGGCTTGCCTGGAGCCGTGCTGGGCTTCAGGCATGTGATGGCAGTTTGCTGTCATTTGTTTTCTTTCCCTTTGAGCTGCAGCAGCAGACTTCTCTGCCTCAACACAGCCCCTGCCTGCGTTCCCTCCCTCTCTGTTTCTCTTGGCTCCTGTTAAACTCCACGGCTTGCCTTGTGGGACCTTTCCAATGCGAGAGCGAACGCGAGAGAAAGGAACGCCGCAGCTTGCTCCCCAGTGCAGACTGAGCATGAAATGGGCAGTGTGGAAGCGGCGATCAGGGCTGCGGAGGCAGATCTTAAATGCTATTCATAGGCACTGAAGAAGCAGCAGCACCAGGAAGAGAGCGAGGGAAGCGAATGTGGGGAGTTTGATTTGCTTCTTCCAGCCTGGAGTTCCTGCCTTTCGGAGCTGATGCCTGCAAGGTTTCTGCTATTAGCTGCTGGGAAGCTACGGAGGGACCTGGAACCGTTAGGCCTTGGCTAGGGATCCATCCATGGAAAGAATAGATCGTTGTAGCAGGGGTAAGTAGCACACGGCCTTTCAGAGATCCTCTGTGCTTGAGAGAAGATCCTTTTGGTTACTGGCACAATGTAACCGCGATGCTAGCAGGAAAGCAGCAGGAAGGATGGTACTGAGTGCCAGTGTGGCAGGAAGGGACGGTTCAGATGGCAGTTTTACAGGCAGTGGTTCCTTTGCAGAATGATCCGCTGCAGTTTCCAGGGGGAGTTTATTGCATTTTTGTGCAGGCTGTCTCCCATTACAGATTTGAAAGCTCAGCACAATGCAAAGTGTGGCTCTCCTTCCTGAGATTAACCTGCGGCCTCTGGGAAGATCCCTGTTTCGGAGGTACCCAGAATGAAGTGGGAGTGGGGCTGGGAGCATCCCAGGAATGATTTCCTTCTTTGGCAGAAGTGAGTGGCTCTTCAGATGCACAGTTTTGAACTTGTAGTGTGTCTTCTAGTAATTAATGAGGGGCCAGTAAAAGAAGGAATATATTCCATTTCAGGGTGCTAGATATGTTCCAAACTGTTGCTGATAATGCCCAGAGCGCTCCCTTTGTTCTAAGGGTCGGATTAGTAAAGGCTTCTTTGTGAAATAAGGAGACTTTAGAATTTACTTCATTTTCTTTGATCTTTCATGCATCTTCCTTTTAAAATCGTCGTTGGAATATGAAATGTTGATAAAGGGAGTGTGTATTTGACTTTGTAAACCTTCATTCCGTGTTTCTTTTTGAGGCAGGTATGTGGGTATGTGACTCATAGATTTGAATAAGTCTTTAATCAGGTGCAGGGGCACATAATACTCATCTTCGGTGCCATATTGAAGGAACCATAGGAAAGTATGCAGGGATGGATAAGGATTTTTCCATTTGTAGCAATGAGTTATTAACCAGACAAAAGCAGCTTCTGGGCTTTCTAGGGATGACTTTGTCCACGTGCCTACCTGCGGAATTCCTGCCACAGGTAGCTCAGTGCCACTCCAAGCCCTCAGTTAGCAGTGCTAACCGGTACAAAGCACCTGTGAGACCCCTTCTGAGGGTTACCATTGCTCCTTCATTTGGGAATGGGGAATCCCTGTGAGCTTTTAGGATGCCTCCTAACGTCTCCCTTTGTGCTGGCTCAGCTCTCCGTCTCTTTTGTGCAGGAGAGTTGGGCTTCAACCACTTCCCATTTCCTGCCTATCTCTGCTCATTGCTTTTCATATGGCCCACAATGCCTTTTATCCCCTGCCTCCACATTTGCATTTGTGAGCATCCTTTTTTTCCCCTCCGTTAGCTGTGTCAGGCTGGGGGACCCCGTTCATTTGTGTTCTTGGTCAGTGCTGCTGGTGACGCAGGAATCTGAGCTGAAGATTTGCCATAAGCTAAAGAAACCGAGAGCTTTTTGGTGTTGTATTTATGTGTTAGGCTGAGCAGAGGACCCACGACCAGCTGCTTTCAGGACACGGCGCAGTTTGCTTCTTGCACACAAACTTCAGCAGCTGTGACGTTTAAATTCATTAGTTGGACTTGGGGCTTTTTTCTGGTGCTCATTCCTCCCAACACATCTCAGTGAGTAGCCAGGTTTTCTGCTTGTTTCTTCCTTCGTTACCGTGCACCTTTTAAAAGGTAGGGATTCACCAGGATCTACTTGCTATGCTTCTGGAGCTCCAGGGGACTCATCCTCACAAGAACTGTGCTGCTTAATAAGATATGTGACACGGGAAGACCCGTGGGGCTGCAGGCGATGTGCTGGTCACCGCTTCAATGCAGTCATTTAATCAACAACATGCCATAATAGAGGCTCTGTATTTACTGAAACCAGATGCATTCATGTCTCTCAGGCTGGGCTTAAACTTCACAAGAGCTCTGGGTTTGATTCCCGTCGTAGGTGTGCTGGCAAAACGGGCTTTTTCCTTGTTGTTTTATCCCATGCGTGTTCTATAATGGATAGATATATGGATAATATATCCTCCCCTGTGAGGGTGCTGAGGCACTGGCACAGGGTGCCCAGAGAAGCTGTGGCTGCCCCATCCCTGGCAGTATTCAAGGCCGGGTTGGACACAGGGGCTTGGAGCAAGTGGAAGCTGTCCTGCCCACGGCACCAGAGGAGCTTTAAGGGCCCTTCCAACCCAAACTAGTCTGTGGTTCTGTGATATGATTCTGTTGTGTGTCTCTTGGTGGTAACAGAAGTTATAGATGGAGTCGGTAACAGATTCTCTTCATTTATCTTCTAGTTCTTAATCCCTGAAGCACATGCCTAGTGGCAGAGTAGCCCCGGAGCCCTGGACTCTGGTTAACGTGGTGTTGGCTATGGCCTAATAAGCTCTCAAGGGTGAGTTTGAGGAAGGAATATGATTCCCTGCACCCATTCACACTGCTCTGGCAGTGATTCCGCAGTTGTGGTCACAGTTACTGGATGCAGGGACTTTCCACGTTGTCACCATGTGTAACTTATTACCCCATTGTATGCCTGGCAGCAGTACAGCCACCCGTGTCCGCGCTAAGCATTTGCCACTGCTTAGTGTCATGTTTCATTGCTGTCTTCCGAAACCCCAGAGACTGAAGTAGTTTCCCCCATGAGAAAAGGAGAAGAAAGGTCATCATGAAAGCTAAAACCATGCAGGAAAGAAATCTGTGAAACAAAGCTGGCAGTAGTTCCGTATTTCTCCCATGTCTTCCCAGATTTCATGACAAGTGAGAGAGGAGGCACAGGAAGATGGGAAATCCAGGTTTCACCCAACTAAGGTGAAAAGCAGTTTTCAGCCTCAAAATGCTCTCACAAACCATGTTTTGGGTCTGATTTCTCTTTTGGCCACTCTTGCTGTAGAGTGGAATACATGGAGTGAGAAGTTTCTCAGCGGTCAGTTCACACAGAGCTTTAAAGACAAAAGTCAAAGCCGCTAAACTCCATCCAGGTGACAATTCCAGCTTATGGATCCGTTCCAGGATGTTGGCGACCAGGAAGAAGCGCCTCAAGCAGTGCTCCGCATGCAGCCATGTGGAGGGGTTTGTTTTTACTAACAGCAGATACTTGGGCTTTGTGAAAACATTGTGTTGTCAGCCCTTAAGAAGTTGGGTTTGCCTCGTGGAGTCCCTGATGGCTGCATCCAAGAAGTTTATATGACTATGTCATTGCTTAGGAAGATTGACCTTAGAATCATAGAATAGAATCATAGAATAGTTAGGGCTGGAAAGGACCTTAAGATCATCCAGTTCCAACCCCCTGCCATGGGCAGGGACACCTCCCACTAAACCATGCCACCCAAGGCTATGTCCAACCAGGCCTTGAACACCACCAGCGATGGAGCATTCACAGCTTCCCTGGGCAACCCATTCCAGTGCCTCACCACCCTCACAGAGAAGAATTTCCTCCTCATATCCAATCTAAACTTCCCCTGTTTAAGTTTGAACCCGTTACCCCTTGTCCTCTCACTACAGTTCCTCATGAAGAGTCCCTCCCCAGCATCCCTATAGGCCCCCTTCAAATACTGGAAGGCTGCTATGAGGTCTCCACGCAGCCTTCTCTTCTCCAGGCTGAAGAGCCCCAACTTTCTCATCCTATCTTCATACGGGAGGTGCTCCAGTCCCCTGATCATCCTCGTGGCCCTCCTCTGTGTTCCAACAGTTCCATGTCCTTTTTATGTTGAGGACACCAGAACTGCACACAATACTCCAAGTGAGGTCTCACGAGAGCAGAGCAGAGGGGCAGGAGCACCTCTTGCACACTGAGAGGAAATCAAGGGGTGAGACCACAAGAGAAAACATTTGCAGCTTAATACAGGGAAATCTGGGGAAGAAGTATCTGTGACGCAGCTCTCTGAGATTTTATGTCTCAACAGGCTTAGGCATCAAATGTACTTGGCTTAAGGATTAGAGCAAACAGACTCCAGCAGCATATACATCAGCTGCCTGTGTTGCCAGCTCAACCTGGAATCAGAGAGTGAAAGTATGGTCTTTCCAATTGCTCATTTTTCTCTCCACCGGCTCTTGGGGGTATTCCTCTGCTTGGCCTTGAATCCCCGCAGTAGGTACTGAGATGCACAGCACATGTCCATGACCTCCTTGTAAGCCCATACAGAAACCAACATAAAACAGCCCAGAGGAGACCTGATCTTGTGCCTCTAAGGCACATATGGAACTATGTGCGACTGAAGCACCTCGAGGATCCTGCTGCAGAATCAGTGTCTGCCCTTTTCTCTAGCTGTGTGTGTTTATGGTAGGATTTAGTAGTCTTAAAGGTGAAGCTCAGTTGAAGGGATGCTGCCTGCTGAATAATGCTTCCATCGGAAAAACTTGCCCCGTGCGCTTTGCAAGCTTAAAATAGTTCTGAAAGTAACTAGAGGCAAAAGGCACATCCCACCACCTTTCCTGTTTCCTTAGTGCTTGTGCTTGCAGGAAATCCAGCCTTCCCAGTACCCCTGCCGTTTGCTGGGACTTGTGTCTGCGAGGAGGAGACTTTAAGCCAGGAGTTAACTTCACCTCTGGCACTGGTATCCCTCTTGCATGTTCTAGTGATGTTTTCTAGTGTTATAGAGGTTTGGGTTGGAAGGGACCTTCAAGCTCATCCAGCTCCAACCCCTGCCACGGGCAGGGACACCTTCCACTGGAGCAGCTTGCTCCAAGCCCCTGTGTCCAACCTGGCCTTGAACACTGCCAGGGATGGGGCAGCCACAGCTTCTCTGGGCACCCTGTGCCAGCGCCTCAGCACCCTCCCAGGGAAGAGCATCTGCCTAAGAGCTCATCTCAATCTCTCCTCTGGCAGGTTAAAGCCATTCCCCTTGTCCTGTACCTACGTCCCTTGTCCAAAGCCCTTCTCCAGACTTTTCTCAGCCCCTTTATGATGCTTCTATGCAGATGTATCACTGCATTTTGCAATACTTGGATCATTCACTGTGTTTATGCTTGGGTAAAGAGGCTGCTCTCTCAGAAATGTTCTTTTCCTGCTCTGAAGCCACAGTTCGGTATGAAAAGGATAAAGCAGGAGAAGATGGGGAACCCAGTGGGAGTATAATTAGTACATTTAGCTGGAAAACTCTGGAGCAAGGACAAATAGGCCAGATAAATACATGTATGGTGTCAGAGTCATGAGTTAGAATACATTTCCCTGCTTGAAAAGATTTGCCAGCCTAGAGTTACAAACACAATAAAATGCTCAACTATATCAAAACCCAGGTCAGGAAGGTGCCTCAGTGCAGGGCAAATGTGTGTCATGGGCTCAGCTAAATGAAGATGAAGTGGTTCGTGAATCACCAGCGTGATTCAGGAGATAGCGGAAGTCTTGTCCATTAGGGACTGGAGCTGCGAGAGGGAATAAAAGCTGTTTCCTATAGTAAGTCTGCATCTCTCAGTCTGATCAGTGTAAAGTCTTTTAATTTCTTCAGGGTTTATCCCCAGGATATTTGGGCTTTTTGGGAAGTAAAGCAGAGCAATATTTCACAGGCAAATGAGCCTCATGTTTCTTGCTCTTGGCCACCAGACATACTTTTCACCCCATCCATACATTCCAAAGCGATGCATAAAGGTGGCATTTGTCCTGTGGTTTTTTTCCCCTCGTCTGATTTGCTCAGTTGCACAAACATCATAAATTCACATGGAGGAGGCAGGAGGTGGTCCAGAAAGAGAAGAAGGACAAAGTTTGTTCCTGACGCTGTCCGAAGAAAGATCATCGGATGTCATAGTGGTTTGGAAACTTAATGAGCTTTTGCTCTGCTTGAGCTTTCGGTTGCATGTGTCTGGCTGCTTTTAACCTGAAATTCCAGCTCGGAAAAACATAAAAGGATTACCAGGTTTCCTTGGAACAATGACACATCCTTTGCCAGGAAAAGCATCAGCCTTTCCACTGACATCAAGCTCCTGGCAGAAGACTTCTTCACCATTCTTGCCACCTCTCCTCTCCTGGAGATCTCTGCAGATGTGCACTGTGTTTGAGTTGACACCTCTTGAAGCTCATGCTTGCCCGGGAGCTGGTTCATCGCAGTCTGCCCCATCACATCCCTCCAGGAGCTCTTCATCCCACCGGGAACTCTATGCCAGATGCTGCCAGTTGTGGGATGTCACAGCTGGGCAGGTTGTGGCTTCAAGTGAAAGGAGTTGGGTCTGTCTTAGCTGACTTTATAGCAAACTTCTAATAATATGAATATTAGGAAGCATTACGGTTTCATAGAATCATAGAATGGTTTGGGTTGGAAAGGACCTTAAGATCATCCACTTCCAACCCCCTAATGTGCTCCAAGCCCCATCCAACCGGGCCTTGGACGCTGCTAGGGATGGGGCAGCCACAGCTTCTCTGGGCACCCTGTGCCAGCGCCTCAGCACCCTCACAGGGAAGGGCTTCTGCCTTATATCCAACCTAAATCTCCCCTGTTTCAGTTTGACCCCATCACCCCTTGTCCTGTCACTACAGTCCCTGATGAAGAGCCCTTCTCTGTCATCCCTGTAGGATCCCTTGTAGGATTCCTCCTTGTAGATTTTCCTGCATCTGTAAAGAGGAGTTATATTCGTTTTATGTACCTAATTACTTTGATTTGTCATGGAATACATGTTTCACAGGAGAACATGCATTTGCACTGCTCAGATACGTGTATGCAAGTGAAATCCGTGTGTTCCTGACTTTTGGAAGCAGAAGCTGGAATAAGTAAGGTTCAGAGATGAATTAAATCTATCCTTCCCCAGTTTTTCACATATTATCCTGTCATCAGGAGGGCTGGATGATGGAGTTAACATCACTCAGCAAACAAGGAAATGAAAGCCAAAGCTATTTAAATGAGCTTATTTGGCATCTAGGGTCAGAGGCAGAGCGAGGAGGAGCAGACACAGCCCCACTGACCCTGCAAAGCAGAGCCAGCTTTTACTTGGTAAGGATTTTGGCACTTCAGTTTAGTAGCCAGCAATCCTGGTGTTGGCAATGGATTTCTGTAGTGCTTTTCCTTGAAGTGATTCTTCAGAGCTTCTGCAGTTCCCAAGTGGAGCACGCAAGGATGTGACTGTGTGGTCACACTGACAAATAAAGGACCTACCTCTGCTCAGATTCAAGCCCTCTCCCCAAGTCACTAGCCCTTGCTTTTTGGTTCTGTGTGGGGAACGTGGCAGGTCCCATGTGGCTTCCAGACAGGTTCACAGTGGCCCTGTGGAGCTCCAGACAAACAAACGTGTCTTTAAAACACAGGCTGCTTTGCTCCAAGCATGGATCTGCCAAGGTTTGATGCGAGGAGTGTTCTTGGAGGGCTAGCAGAAGGGAGCTTCCAAGCCACTTTGGAGAGGAGGGATGAGTTCTGTTCTTGTTAGCCCCACTTCTGGAAGGTAAATGCACACGCACAGCATTGCACCTTGTAAAACTGCTGAGCTTTGGAATAAGCCTTCTGAATGTGCCCTATCATAACTTACCCTGCTGTTCACTCTGGTGCTGTTTAGCTCTACAAGAGGAGTAAGCAGTAAACCATCCTCTGCTGGAGACTCCTGTAATCACTGTCTTTATCTGCTGGCTCGCCAGAGATGAGCTGCTTGTTGTCAGACTGCACGAACTAGAGTCCTATCTGTATGTGTGACCAGTGGCCTTGGCTGGTGAGCACTGCTCCGTGTGGCAAAATTGTGTGTGAGCAAGGAACATTTTGCCTTTCGCTCTTCCTGGTGATACCATGAGGTCCCGATGGCTTCTTCCTCCTGCTCTTGATGTCTTTGTTTCTATTTGGTTTATTATAGTTACTCATCCTTTTGCAGATCATCATAGTAGGGACTACAGCTCTTACTAGTCAGCTGCACAAAGCAGCGTAGTGTGAGTGTGCTGGTAGAGGAAAAATGGCCTGTCTGCTCCAGGATTTAATACACTCACCGGGTCCTTATGGATGTGTGCAGGAAGGCAAAAAGGAGGGGACTCACAATGAGAGCTTGACATAACATTCACAGCACTGTGCTATTCAGGCACCTGTTAAACCTCATAGGAGCATCTTTAGGGCTTTCTTTGTGTATCAGAAAATGCTTCCACTGAAAAGTTTAGGGTACCCTAAACCTGATTTATGGAGTCAGACCTATCTGCCTGTGCTAGCTGAGCATAGTATTCCAGTAACAAATGTACTTCCCCAACTGAATGCATCCTATGTGCTTATCATGCTCAAGAAGTTTGGCATGTTTTGAATGTGAAAAATGAACGGTTTGGATTCTCTGTCAAGCCATACCTATCTGAAGGATGCAGGTTAACCCTTTGCTCCGTCGCCGCAGATGCTATTCACGGGCTGTTTCAGCTGTCTCACATTTCTGCTTCCATTTGTCGGGAATTGTTTGCTCTTGGCCAATTATGATTTTTTCCAGACTTCAGTTTTTCTGTACACGTTTTCCAAAAGAGAAACAAATCTCTTGTTCCAAAAGTCCTTTGTGGAAAAAGGCCTGGACTCTTCCTCAGTGCTTTCTGCTTTTAAGCTGCCGTCATTTCTGCTTAACAAGGCGCTGTCACTGCAATTTAGTGTCCATCACACATAAGGAATAAAGGTAGCTGTGATGGCTGTATGAGTGCTGCGAGGTTGAGATCCTCATCCTGCTCTGTTCATAATGGAGTTTTCCATATATAGATATATATATATATATATATATACATACAGTTTTTAGTTCCTGGGTCTCTATGCTGGGTAAGGATCTCTTTCTTTCCTAAAACTACTTTTCTAAGACATTTCCTTTTCTCATTTGCTTTGCAAAGTCTTAATGTGCTTGTGATCACTTTTAATGGTGACTTTTCAGAGAAGATGATGAAATACAAGCAATTGTACATATAGGATGTTCAACTAGTCGGAGCAGCAGGACTAGTAGTAGTACTAGTCAAGGCACTTGGTACGTTCAGTGCATGTAAGGAATGAGGTGGTTAAATCTCTCCTCCCTGCTCTGAAATAAAAGCACATCCTGATGTTGGATTTAATGACTCTGTATGTGATGAATGGTGCCATAAAGCTCTCTGTTGTGGTAAATTGCTTGACAGGGCTGAAACGAGGAGATCTGGTTTGTTACCTAATGTCTGCTGAACACAGTTGAATAGAAAATGAATAAAATTGGGGGGGGGGGGGGAATCACTGTTATCTGATACATGAATATTTATGGAGATATCTCAGTGAACAGTTGATTTTGCAGATTTCTGAGCTTCAGTCCCTGGCTTGAATGCTTTGCCTTCCTAGGCTGGTTTTATTTTTGAACCATAGGTTTAGTTTTAAGCTGTCAGGTGAGATGCCAAAACCCAATGGCATTCCAGCACACGCCACGAATGCTCAATGTTTTCTCTCTGACAGCTCCAGGCACACAAACACATCCCGATTCCCTGCTACTCAGCATGTCCTGGAGCAAGTTGATGTGAACGTTGTGCTTCGTGCATTATTACATGCCTGGCTTATCCCTGCTCACTGACCTGGTCTTTCTCTCTTTCTCCACCCCATCCCTTCTCCCTTGGTGTAGCTTTCGCTCCCGGAGGAACAGAATGAAGTAACAAGAAATGGCTGTGAATCCAAGGAACTGGTCTACCTTGTACAGATCTCTTGTCAGGTAAATGCTATGTTTTGTAGCCCCACTTTGTTTTACATTATGTTTGGTCAGCACAGCGTTTTGATGGGGCACTTCTCAGTGGCGGGGAGGTGGGTTTCTGCTTCTCGCTTTGGGTCCTCCAAAGGATGCTGTCGGTGGGACTGCAGGGAGCTTGTTGTAAGCAAAGGACCATCAAGGGGAGAAAAAGGAGTCTGTAAGCAAAGGATCCTTGTTCCAGTATGTGCAGAGCTGCTGGATGAGTAGCCTAGAGATACTGGCTGCTGGCTGCCAGGAGATGGGGATTCTCCACCTATGTCTCTTAGACATCTGGCATGGAATTCTTTCCCTGCCTGTCATATCCAAATGCTTTGGGCAGCTAAATCTGCTGCTTTGGACCCTGTCTGCTTTGATTAAGATAGTGACTTTGTCAAATGCTGCATAACAAGTGATCATATTTTAATATGTGGAATTGCTGTTTGTGTGAGACGTTGCATGGGTGGATTCAGCTAAGTGTGATGCCTGTCTTTGGTCATTTCTCTCCTCTATGGCATAGCAGTTCTGTCTGTGATTCATGTCAGCACTTCTTGAGCATCCCTCTTAGCAATTTATGCTGGCCATCACTGCGGTGTCTCTCTTTTTAGAGCTCTTTATGTGATCCTGCTGACATTTCTCAGGTACCAAAAGGAAGTGTACAGACAAGGCACACCTCTGCTGCCTACATGTGAAGTGCTGAGGTAGGAAAGTATTTTCCTGTTGGCTATTGGATTGTACTGGCCCAGTGGCACTAGTACACACAGAGACAGGTAGTGAGTTCGCAGCGTACTTGCTCCTCTCCTCTAACTCTGTGTGCACCCTGGTGTAGGGTGTCTGGTGAGAGCTGAGGAGCAAAGCATCCTGCTCTGTTTTGAAGGTGGAGCTCGGCAGAAGCTGTACTACAGTGGTGTAGTTGGTGTGATAGAAACACACAGAATAATTCTTCCTGTTGTCGTACTCTCTCAGATGCTTTGCAGGGATATTTCTGAGAACACAGGGCAGAGATTTGGTTTCTCTGCCTTGGCTAAGGAAGATGGTACTTTGCAGCTGCCGTCCAATAGATCCAGAGGCTGTGAACAGTAGAATCATGGAATGGTTTGGGTTGGAAGAGACCGTAAAGCTTATCCAGTCCCAACCCCCTGCCACACGCAGGGATACCTTCCACTAGAGCACGTTGCTCCAAGCCCTGAATGTTCAGCCTGGCCTTGAACATTTCCAGGGGTGGAAGCACTTCCATGTCCAACTTCTGAGAAGCTCTGGAACCTTCTTTTCTCCTGTTTTCTATTCTCTTTTAAGTAATCCTCCCTGCTCACTAGGTTCCTCCCTACCCCAGCCGTTGATTCGCCTCTTGTGTGCTAGGCTATGTCCTTGTCTCTCGGATACTTAGAAAGCTGAGAAACTTGTGGCATCTGGATTCAATGAGTGGAAAGGCATGGAATGAACTGCACAGCTGAGCATCATTCCTACCAGGGAGATACTTCACCCCTGACATCTCGTGGGCTCTCCTAATGTCCAGGGAAAGATTCCATTCTATCACACATTGGACACTGCCAGTGTCTGGCTGGATTTGGCTCCACATTAGAATGGAATGGGAGGTGTGAAATAGCTCATGGAATGATAGTGCAGTGAGGGAGAGATTTTGGCAGGATGCACTTGGATAACGCCAAAAATATTGAAGGAGGGAGAAAAAAGGCCTATAAAACAAAGTTTGCTTTGCTCACCCTTTGGATATGCTGCTGCCACTGGTACTGCAGTGCTTGTCATTTCTCAGATGGACACAGAGAAGATGGATCCTGTTGATGAAGGCTAAACCCATGTGCATTTAAAAGCCGTAAGATACTTGGGGTTTGTTGCATAAACAGATAGCATGGGGAAGAGGAAGGGCATTTGGTCATCCTGGCAATTTTAGATTACAGACCCAAACCCCCTTAGTTTTGGGGTTGAACTTATTCTGCTGCTGTGCCTTGCACAGTTGGGATGTGCAGCCCCTGTCTGTGTTGTGTGGTCCAGTAAAAGGCATTGATTTTGTCCTCTCACTCTGTAGCAGGCAACAAACCAAAGCTTGTGAACATTAGACCTTTAACACCTCCAGTTCAGCCTTAGCTTTGTTTGGCAGACTACACTCAGGAAACTCAATCCCACTCTTTCCCATCTGTAAGTACAATTTTAGTGATGCAAAGAGAATTATTGTTTTGCAAAACCCTCCCAGATAAGGGTTGAGACAAGTTTTGAGGGGAGTTGCATTTGTGACACAGTTCTGCTGCCCCTCAGCTTGTGAAATACAAGCTTTGTGTGAGGTTCAGGTGGGGAGGGGGGGTGTTCAAGTCTCTATACAGCTTTTCTTCTACTTAGAGACCTCAAAGCAATAATCCAGTTTAGTAGCTCTGAAGAAGAAGTGGGAATATAGAGAGGTTGATATTATTAAACTAAATCTAACCAAAATCCCTTTCTGTGATAAAAGCAGGGATGCAGGGAGGAAGGGAAGAGAAGATGGAAGGAGGGATGGATGGATGGGCCTCTCAGTGCGAGTAATTGCAAGTCTTAACAATAACTCTGGTCCTTCAAGGACTCCAGGGAATGCTGAGACCTTGGTGAACCTGTGCTGTCCCTGCAGGCTGGGAAGGGCCATGGGCAGCGTTTGCAGTCCTTGCAAGGTTCCACAGGGATGCACAAAGAATTTACAAGCTTTGCCACACATTTAAAGGGGTTATTCTGTGCCTTGAGAAGAAGTGAAGCCTGCAAAAAGGTTGAACTAGGCTAAGCCATGGAGTTTCATCCAGTCCTAAAGCAGGCTGTGAAGATACACCTCTTTAGTGGTTCTGGACCTGTTTGTGTGGCAGTGCAGCAGCAGCTTCCTGCATATTTAAATATCCCAACGTAAGAATGGCCATTCTAGGCTCTTGTTCTGAAAAACATGCACTTCAACACTTCAGACGTCATTTTGTGATGATGTTTTGAATGGGAGGGAGAGAACAAGAGACAGGTTGTGAAACTGAGACCTTAAACTCCAGTCATCTCCTAGGGGTTTTACTGTTCATTTTCAGCATCACGGGTAGATTGTTGAAACAGGAGTGACAGACTGCAAGCATGGGTGATGTTTAACACAACGAGGGAAAGGTTTGGGTTGGAAGGGACCTTAAAGCTCATCCAGTTCCAACCCCTTGCTACGGGCAGAGACACTTTCCACTAGAGCAGCTTGCTCCAAGCCCCTGTGTCCGACCTGGCCTTGAACACTGCCAGGGATGGGGCAGCCGCGGCCTGTCTGGGCACCCTGTGCCATCACCTTCATAGTGAAGAGCTCCTTCCTGATACCTAGTCTAAATCTTAGGAGTAGATCTCATGACAGACCTTTAAACACAGACTGGCTGTTGTGATCTTGGAACTGAGCTACACCACCTCCTCTGCTTCCTGCTGTTCACGGGATAACACCGGCGTCCTGCAAAGGAAGCCTCTTCCTGCTGCAGCTTTGGGAGGTTGCTGAGGCTGTTCTCATGGGCCAAGTGTGGCTTTTCTCTGTTCTGCTCCCGTTTGCAGACCCCACACTGGCAGCAAGTGGGGCTGTGTGGCTTTGTTGCGCAGGATGCCCTGTTCCTGCTTTTTGTTCAAGGCAGCCACTGCTGCCTGTGCTGTGTTCATTTTGATTGATAGAAGGTCTCTTACGCACTACATGAAGGCTTTTATGCAACTCTGTGCCACTTGTATCTCCCAGCTCTGCCTCGCAGGAGATTCAAGCTCGGTATCTTCTGTCTGAAGAGCAGCATTTGCAAACCTCTGAAGGCACCCTCATCCAGTGTTGCATGGCTGGAAGCGTGGCCACAATGCTAAGTGCATCAAGGGCAGCAGAGAGAATGCCAGGAAAAAATGGGATCCAAGAAGGAAGAACAGACAGGACTCCGTATCCTGGGTGGTTTGTGGGGAGAGGAGAGTGGGATCTATTTTCATAGAAGCAAATGTCTTACTCAGGCTACTGACATCCAAAGTATGGTTCTCTCTGCCTGTCGTAGCCCCTGCTAGAAACCACAAATTGCTTGCAGTAGGAGTCAGAAACCCTTTTGTGTGCGTGGTTTTTGTCTTGAAGGCTTGTCCTTTAGCATATTGGTGGTTCCATCTTGTGTGATTGGAGTTCAAACACCTGGGGAGCAGTTACTGAGTAGGTGCTGCTGACATGCCTCCTGTGGAAAGCCACAGTCCTTTAAACAGATGACTCGATGGGACTGGTCCTTCATTCCCAACCACTCAGCAGACTCAGTACTCCTGTGTGTGAATCCATCCCCTGGTGATGACTGATGAGGAATCTTAACCTTCAGTATTCCAATTCTCTGTTCATGGCTCTCTCTGAGGTTTTCCCTCTATTTACATATGGATTGGGAAGGAAATGGTTCTTTCTTCTTCCTGACTCTGGCTACTTGAGCTGCAGTACCAGGGTTCTAGCTGTGCTGTGTGGATTTTGAATGGAATGATTTCTTTATTGAGTGATGCCATAGAGATAAATACCATGGAATGTTTGTGCTAAAGCCCGTTCCTTCAGCAGATGCAAATGGAAGTGCATTTCAAGCTGTCCCTTCAGTGTACCAAAGATATAGAGGCTTTACTGTGCTCTGTGCTAAAGGCTTCCACTGTAAACTCTAGGAGAGAAATCACAGAATCCCATCCTGGTTTGTGTTGGAAGGGACCTTAAAGCTCATCCAGTTCTAACCCCTGCTACGGGCAGGGACACCTTGCACCAGAGCAGCTTGCTCAAGCGGAAGGTGTCCACTTGGAATGGTCTGCTGGATTTATGTAAGGGTGGGTTTTACTGGGAAAAGAAGGTATCCAAACAGGTAACAGCCTCCCAGTGCATCAGACATGTGCTGGCCTGAGCTGCAGTGCAGTTGTTGAGTGCTCCATAGCAGAATCTGCTTTCATGTGCTCTTCAGATGCTTTGCTGGGATGAAAACCCACATGCTGAAGCGAATGCTCAGTGTAGCCCTGCTCTAGGAAGGGATGGTGAGCAAGAGGGAAAATGATCTCTCTGAATAAAATGCAATATCACATAAAAGTGCTGCCACGAAAGGGGCTTTTTAAAGCAACAGAAGCTCTTACAATTATATGGTAGTTTGTTATTGTCTCGTCCTTTGGGCATTTTGCTTTCAGAAAGCAAGCTCTGAATTAGAGACACCAATCCTCTTGTCTCCAAGTTGTGTTCTGCTTAGCTCTGAAGCAAATGTGAAAATCACTGTTGCAGCCCAAGATCCAGGATGCTGATTATGGTTTCTTGTCAGTAAGTGATGGTTTTGGCAGGGCTTCCCCTTGTCATGTGGTGCTCTGTAGACAAGGCTGGGCCCGGCCACAGATTGAAGAGTAGAGTTGGCTTTTCATCTGAAGAGACATTGCATCCTGCCCCGTAACCAGGCAAGTGCAAACCCGTTGCAGAGGAGCAGCTCGTCTGCAGTCTTACGTGTTTGACACCTTCTCCACGAGCTCAAATCCAAGCTAAGAGGAGGATTGTGGTGCCTGTTCCTGGTTTTCAGTGATGGTAGAACCGTAGAATGGTTTGGGTTGGAAGGGATCTTCAAAGCCCATCCAGTCCAACTGCCCTGCAATGAGCAGGGACATCTTCAACTACATCAGGTTGCCCAGAACCACATCCAGTACCTTGAATATCTCTCCGTGGCCAAGAAATGAGACTTAACCAAATGAAGATCACTGCCTAAGCCAGCGTCAGGCGAGTCATTGGGAAAGTTGTGTTATATTTTCATTCCCTAACCTCAGGCGAGTCATTTTCAAAGGGGTTTTTTTTGTTGCTCTGCTTTAAAGGATAGTGCTGTGGCCTTACAGTAATGAAACTCTGCTGCTGGTTCTCTGTGGTTAAGATCATAGCACGTTTAGAGCATGGGGTGAAGAGGGCCTTGTGTTTAAATACGTGCAGTGTCCTTGTAATCGCTTGTAAATGTCTCTCTGTATCCACTCCTTGCCTTGCTCCCTGGAGGATGGGAGAATCTTACTCCCTGTTACTCAGCAGTCGTGTCAGTGGCTTTGAACTGGTCCTTGTTGGGTTGGGTTATTCCTTGACTGTTCTGCAGTGTAACAGAGCAGTCCCCATGTTGTGGCTTCACCTCTGTGTCCCTCTGCGACCTGCTGCTCTTACAGGATCATTTTACTAAAGAGATGACTGATGCTGGGTTGTTTCAATTATAGCATGCCAGGAGGGCAGGGGATTTCATTCACGTGGTGAGAGTTGTAAAGCCTGGTTCAAGTTCATTGGGTGCCTGTCAGCCTGCCATTCAGAAACAGGCTTTCCTGTGGGAGCAGAAGTGGATGTTGAGATTTCAGATACACGTGTTGGATCGTCTTAGTGTGCCCTTACTTCTTTGTACCAGGGATGGGGCAGCCACAGCTTCTCTGGGCCCCCATCTCAGCCCCCTCACAGGGAAGAACTGCCTAAGAGCTCCTCTCAATCTCCCCTCTGTCAGTTTAAAACACAGTTCCCATGTGTGTTTTTAGTGTTCCAATCTGTAATTGGAATCAGGGTGAGCAAGGAAGCATTAGTTTTTAGGGGAAAAAAGCTTCAGTGGTTTCCATTAAAATCCCTTTTCTTTGCTGATTGCAATTAACTGATAATAAACTGATAATTAATGCTGAGAGACATGAATTTCTCCTGTGGAATAAGGCTGTTAAGGATTCACCACATGAATACACTGAACCTTCTCCTCTGCCTTCTGCCTTGCAGTCTGTCTGTCTGTTCCCTTCATGTGATTTCAGTAGTGCTGAAGTTACAGCATTCCTGTTATTTTCACCTTATTTCACCTCCCTCCGGCCCATATTTCATTTTCTTCTTGTCATAAATAAGGGCCTGACAGCAGAATGGGTATCACACTGCAAGCTGTGGATGCTCTCTTCTAAGCCGGCCAAGTGAGCAGACATCACCTTGGTGTAGCTGTCCTTGCTGTTGGCTTGGCTCTGCCCAGCTCTCTCAGCTGAAATGGGAGCAAGCGCTAATGTTTGCCAAGGAAAATGTGTTCATCAGTTCCAATATCTTGGAAGTGTCTTCCAGCTTAAGGAAAAGCCATAATGCATGTTCCATACCCATGAGGAGCAATGCAAGTTGAGCATCCATCTGTGGCCTCAAGGTGAGACCTGGAAGCCCGAAAGCATCGCTGAGCATATGCTTTCATTCAGAAATAAAGTTGCATTCGTGCAAACTCCCTTTAAGTTTTAATGATTTATAGTTTCCCTAAGGTTATAATAATACAGCAGAGGTCATGAGATCATCCAGGACATTTTGGTAAACAAACTGAAGCTTAGATAAAGCCACCTATGGCCCCAGCTAGGAACGCTTCCTGGGGAGACCCAAAGTGATGGATTTTATCAGGCTTGGTTTCTGTTTTGACTCAATGTCTAAGCCATTTTCCAGTGTGACATGACATAGAAAAAGGCTGAAGGGTCAGCCTGGAATAACATACAGAACCCAAGATCCAGACAGCTGTCAAAGTCACCCTCACGGCAGAGTTAAACTCTACTGGGGGATGCTGTTTCCAGCTATTTAATACATGGTGTTTTCTTACTGTCAGGTCAAACTGAAGTGACTTTTGCCATATACTTTAGTCTCATTTTCTGGGCTCGATCTGGTAAGGTTCATGAGAGCATCCACGTGATTTCCCTCAGGAAATAAGCATTTGAACCAGAAAAGAAAGGTCTACCCCTGTCTTTAAAGAAATAAATCCGAGGTGCTACAGAGAAAACAGAGACCGTGGGACAGGCAAGTTGTGCATGCAGGGACTCAGTAGTACCCTGCCTGGCTTGAAGGGGCATTGATGGACACAAAGGACTCCTGTCTGCTCAGCTGCAGGCAGATGCAGCTGGAAACACAGTCTTCCTTATATCTAACCTGAACTTCCCCTGCTTCAGTTTAAACCCATCGCCCCTTGTCCTATCGCCACAGTCCCTGATGAAGAGTAATATGTATTATTTCTCCTGCAACTGTGATCTCTACTAACATACCATATACATAGGAGCTCGAACTCGAGGGCCGGGATCGCAGGCATTGAGCTAACTGAATGCAATAGGGGTTCTGGTCCACCCCGGTTGTGCACCACCCCTCTTCTGGAGGTTGCTGCTGCTGCTTCCGCAGGGATAGCTCAGGAATAGCTCAGCTGGTTGCTTAGCAGCAGTTGGAAGGTACAAGAACGGGTCAGGGCTACCTCTGCACCACGCTCAGGCTGCGCTGGCTCAGTTCTTGCTCCACGAGTTGTTGCGAAGAAGCTCCCAGAGAGATGCTGGGGCAAGAAGCACCACTGCTGTCAGGAGGTAAGCTGTCCCTGCTCCCCGAGCAGCTGCCTTGCTAGCTAGTAGGGGCCTTGTCACCATGATGATGTAGCATGGCTTTCATCAGAGGCAAGAAGAATGCTGTCTCGTCTGTTCTCTGGAGCTCATCCTGCTCACCCCATGCCATGGACCCGTTGTTTGCCAACCCCAACTATTCCCACCTTGTAACTATAACTGAGGTCTTGATTACAGGTAAAAAGAGACTGCAAATCTACAGTCCAACACTTGAAAATATAGAATCATAGAACGGTTTGGGTTGGAGAGGACCTTAAGATCATCCAGTTCCAAGCCCCTGCCACGGGGGGATTGGGATCTGTCATTGAATTAATGACAGATTTACGATCGTTTGACAAATCTGCTTGTGATTTGTGTGGGTAACGTGTGAGATTGTGTTGAAATATCCTCTGAGGTACAGTAGGCAGAAGGAAATGAAGGACTGCAGTGATTTCTCACTCTGTTGTTTCTTCTATTGGTGACTAAACCTTGCTTTAAGTTGAAGGTGACTTACCTAGAGAGCAAGAACCACTGAACTGCAAAAGGTGGAGAGGATGGAAAGGCTGTCAGCTTTCTGCAGATAGACTTGCACTCCTGGTTTTGGTTTTCTCCTTCAGGGGAAAAGTAAAATGATGGAACTTCTGGAGATTACAAAGCATGTATGTCCTGTGTAGATACCCTCTTTGTAGGGTGGTGAAATAGGGGTGATTCCGTGTTTCTGGGCACAGTACACGGTCTGGAGTTGCCTTAAATAAATAGTTGGTATACTGAAGTATAGGTTTTGCATTTACAATTGCCTTGCAAGCTTTGGATAGTGATATAAAAATGATACTTAGAACCCTCCTGGCAAATGAATCCAACAGAATGGTGAATGCAAGGTAAGGCTTTTTGTATATCAGGTGAAGAGGGCATCCAGGGGGGATCGAGAGCCACGCACAGCACATCTGGTTCAGGCTTTACAGCTCCTTTCCCTGGTGATGTGTCCCCTCTTATGCCACGCATTTCCCTCCTGTTCGTGCTGGTTGCCAGGCTTTGCACTTGAAAGAGAAGGTGCAGGAGCTTTGTGGAGGTCCACGGTCTCTGAGGCAGCATCCACATCTGTACCACACAAACAGTCTCACTTAAGGTGCTGAGAGGATGAATGACTGTTCATAAAGTGCTTTGACCTGTAAACTGCTGCATTATTGCAACATTCTTTTATTGATCCTAATAGGCCATGCAGCATTTAGAAATGGTCATTTAGATAGGAAAAGCTTCACAGAGCAAATTATGGTGCCCTGGTCTCTTCCTTGTCCCCTGAAGCAGTGTGTATCTTGTCTATATTGTAACTGGGGCAGTGATAGGCACTCAGGAGCAATGTGTTATTCATCATAGATTGCTTGGAACAATTCCTTCCCCAGAGGGTGCTCAGGCATTGGAACAGGTACCCAGGGCAGTGCTGCAGTCACCATCCCTGCAAGTGTTCACACACGGTGTAGATGAGGCCCTCAGTGCCATGGGTTAGTGGTGGCCTTGGCAGTGCTGGGGAATGGTTGGACTGGGTGAGCTTAAAGGGCTTTTCCACCCTGGTTGATTCCCTGATTCTCCACACGCTTCCATTTCCTCCCTCTACCCCAGGGCGTGAGGAGCTTCTGACAGGGGGATTCTCTCTTGTCTTTCTGCAGGGGAGGAGCTGGATCGTGAAGCGCAGTTATGAAGATTTCCGAGTACTGGACAAGCACCTTCACCTGTGTATTTATGACCGGCGCTTCTCCCAGCTCTCTGAGCTACCCCGCTCTGATGCCCTGAAGGACAACCCAGAGGTGAATTCCCTAAAGCACAGTCACCAGCAAGGGCTTGGAAGAGAGAGCTTAAAACTGCTTTTTCGTGTACAGAGCAGTTTCAGTGCTGCCGGGGTTAGGTTTGGACATTGATTATGAGTGAGAAGATGTAACAAGTATGTGTTTTCCACCCTGAATTTCAATGGTCTTAAGGGAAATGCCCTGCAAGTTCATAAGGATTAATGGAATGGTTATTGAGAGTGTCAAGAAAGAAGCTGTCCAGTCCATACCTTAGCTAAGAATGTAGTTACGTCTTTGGAAACTTCTCCAATGATGTGGATGAGTTCCTGACTTCATGTCAGCAACTTGAAATCATGCTGTGCCAGGGCTGTGGCACTGCAAGGGGACTGCCATTTGCAGTGCTAGACTTACATCTATGGACTGAAAATCACTGAAGCGTTTGCATTAGTGCATTATTTAAATGCTCTTTCAAAAGCTTAAAAAGGGGGGGGGGGGTCCCTCAATGAATAAGAGGTGTTTTTCGTTTCTTGACTTACTGTGCTCCCCTGGAATACAGTGAGCTGGAATTCCTGTGGCTTCATAAGCCCGTTGATAACTCAGAGATTCATCCATGTCCATAGTAATCTTCTGGGAAGTAGCAGGTGCATCTTGACTGCATCATGTCAGAAGGGGTGGAGAAGGAGGCAGTGTAATGCATGGCCATGGAGGTTACTTGAGCCAGTGGAGCACGACAAAACCATTCTGCCTGTCTGCAGGAGGAAGGTGTTACCCAGTGATGGGCAGTGCCCCTTGCTTCATTTCACAGGTCACTTAGCTCAGGGACCTGTAGCTGTATGTTTGCCCCCTGCCATCAAGCACAACTATGGGACAATCCTGACATGCTGTGTGGGAAGGCTGATGTTGCCTGCCCACAAGATGCGTCGCTGCAAAGGGAAGTGGGGAAATTGAGGCCATTCAAAGAGGAATCCATCCAGGAACTGTCAATCAGAATGTGTGCTCTTTCAGCACGGAGCTGGTGAGGATTGGTTGCTTTTGAGCAACAGACAGTGGCTGAAATCAGTACCCACTGGAGTCTGCAGGGCCATTGAATATGGGAAGTTGGTAATGCGGTCCCATTGCTCATCAGCACATCTGATTTATTAGTTGCTTTGGCTTAATGCAGGCTGTTCCTGTAGAGAATTTAGTTTCTAATCTTTTAAATTCAGCAGAAGCAGCAATATTCAGGGGAATGAATACCCGGGTTTATTGTTCTAAATTCTATTTTAGGCATTCCTATCTCTTACATCTTTATTTGTACAACAGATTTAATATGCGCTTTGTAGCATGAGCCTGAAAATTATCTCTAAGCACAGAAGATGTAAAGGTATTGAACAGCTCGACTGCTCTGAAATGGAATTCTGCAGCTGGGTGGCATCTTGTACTGTATTTTTCACTCTGAATTGACCACGTTTGAACAGATGTTTGAATAAAACAATGGTTTAAACCCCTCTACCAACTCTGGGCTGCTTGATAAAAGTGCTTCATAACACTGTGAAGCTTTGGGAAGTCCTCCCCAGCTTCTGTTTAATGAAAGCGAGTTTACTGTTACAGGAGGGGCATTGCCAAGTGTATTTTTAACCCCCTCTTCTTCTGTTTGAAATATCCCTCTTTGAGTTGCCACGTTTCTAAGGGTTTGCAAGTGGGTGGACAGAGTGGGGTTCGTTGCGCTAAATGGTTCCAAGCTGCGTCTGATGTCCATTTGTTTGGTATGAAATTCATGATGAGAAGAAGGCTTTAGGTTTCAGGTGTTTGACGAGGGAGATCAATGACATCTACATCTGTTGTAAAAATCACTGTTACTTTCACAGGGAGCTGCTGCTTGACCCTGTTTTTCTGGTGTGTGATCATTGTAGTGTGCTGTCCTCCTTCCAAAGACAGATTTCCTTGCAAAAGGGAATATACCTCTTTTATGACAATGGGTAATTTATGGTCTCTCTCTAAGTCTGAAGAAGTCCCTCTGAACTGGTGTATTAACAGGAAAACTCTCTCTTTCTTTCTGTCCCAGCTTGTCACCCAGATGCTGATGGCTTACCTGTCACGTCTCTCCGCCATCGCAGGCAACAAGATAAACTGTGGGCCTGCTCTCACATGGATGGAGGTATGGGATGAAGCTGAGGTTGTTCTTTGTGTCCTGACCTTAGCAAGCCACAAATGTGCTCTTTTGCCTTTCCAGAAAGAGGTATAATCCTTCCAGACCTATTTATTGGTGTCACTGAAATGCTCTCCTGAAAGCTTTACTCCCTGGTTACCAGCATATAAGTAGCCACAGAATGTCTAGAGCAAATAGAATCAGATCCAGTGTTAATATAGGAGCTTTTCCCTCCCTCTTGCTTGGATTTTGTCACCCAAGGGCATATCATTCTGCGAATACAAAGAAAAGGAGGTGGCAATTCCAGGGAAGCAGTGACTTGGGCAGTGGACTGTCTGGAAAAGTCCCCGAGGACTAGGTTGCAGAAAGCACACACGTTCTTACCCTCCTTTTTGGCAAGGCAATACTGCAAGTGTGTCAAAAGCTACTGGGGCTGCCTCAGTTAACAGTGTTTGCCTGCCCTCTTTGGTTTGATTTCCCTGGTGATGGCTACAGAAGCAATCAAATCAGCTCCCATTTACTGTTGGCTAAACTGGTGCTGTTTGGGTATTGTGAATTGTAGCTTTTGTTTCTCTGTTAATGGCCTTCTGCCTCCTCAAACAATAGACCTTATTGGGCAAGGGGTACAGGAAAGACTGGGGCTAAGAGATGAAGCCCCCCTTGTGTGTGTCGGCAGTGCTGTTGCTGATTAGTCTTGTGGAGATATGCGTGTCTTTCCATTGCCTGATGGTATTGCTGCACACCAGGAATAGAAACACCTATTATTAGACTGTTGCAATTCAGGTTTAAATGGTTGTAATAAGGATTTTGAGTGCATTTTCCTGCAATTTTCCCTGCTGATATCCTCCTCACCCTCAAATACTCTTCCTGGGTTGCTCTCCCTCTCCCTGGCTGTGTGTGCTGCTCTCCTCAGGGGGCCCTCAAGCTGTGCTGTTGCTGGGAATCAGCTTGAAGCCCCTGCGATGTAGATGAGCACGCTAAAATGCCTCCTCGCTTGTCCTCAGCTGCCTCACAGTCTCCTGTGCTCTGTATTTCAGATTGATAACAAGGGGAATCACCTGCTAGTCCACGAGGAATCATCCATTAACGTTCCTGCTATTGCTGCTGCCCATGTTATTAAGAGATATATTGCTCAAGCAGCAGATGAACTGTCCTTTGAGGTAAATAAAAGAACTTCTATTCCTCGTTGCCATACATAGCAGAGTGTAACGTGTGTGTGTGTGTGCACATCAGGAGTATGTTCAGACACTTCCAGAATGTTTTGTGAGGTGAAGCTTAGAAGATTCAGTTAAATACTCGATTTGCAATGGGTTAGATACAGGGAGGTGTTCAGTCATCTGTAAAATACAGCTTTACTTGGCATTGGTATCTCCTGATTACACAGATGCTGCCAAGCGTGCCAGCCTGGTCTCTGAGCAGCAGCTCATACTGCACAGGGTATTAAAAGTATGCTGTCTCCGTCCACAAATGTGTGTGAGGACACATGCCAAGTGCATTCATCACTGGCCAGTATCCACAACCTGTGTTCCTGTTGGCAAGGCCACATCTACCCCCGTTTCTGAAAGCTTCTGCTCCCATGAAAAGTAAAGAACCAGATTGTCAAAGGATTTGGTACTTGAGGAGTGTGATCATCTAAAGCTGCTCTGAAGATCTTGCTTGATGCAGAGTGGGAGCTGCTGTTGGAGCAGAGATCTGGGAGATGAGACCCTGGAAGGCTTTTGGTGTCCACCTCTTGTCTGTTCTACCCAGAGAGCAGCATTTTGTGCTCTGATTGTTCATGTGCAGTGGTACTATCAATGGAGCATTCATGGTGGTGTGCAAAGAAGTGTCAAGGGAAACAGGTAGTGCCCAGAGGGGTGTTTGTGATCACATTGTTGGCATGCAGCACAGGAAGGAAAGATAACAGCGCTAGTCTGGTGCTGCCAGGGCTTTGTTCACATTCAGGTGCAGTAACTCTTCTACCTCACATTTTGATTTTACAAAGGCAGATGCCTCAAGATTGGTATTTCTGCTCACGAGTTGAACAGGTTTCTTGCAGTGTTGAAAAATGCAGTTATTTGAACTGTGCTGTGAACTGCAGGCTGTGACTGATGTTGCCGTTCTTTTGCAGGTGGGAGACATCGTGTCTGTTATCGATATGCCACCAAAGGAGCTGACCACATGGTGGAGAGGCAAACACGGATTTCAGGTAGACACAAGCATCAGGCATGATAGTGCAACTTTATTAAAGGCAGGAAACTCAGCAGGGTGTTTACAGGGCTGCTGTGCCTGCACAGGGTGTGAGCAGTGCCCTTGTGTTGGTGTAAGAGGACTGCTTTCTCTCTGGGCTTCCTGTCTGAGTTGCAGACAGCCATGACCCTTTGGACAGCTGATGTTAGGGGAAGCTGATATTGCACCCCCTCCACGGCAGCTGACACTGTTATTCAAATCATCTCTGTAATCACTGTTATTCATCTCATTCCTTCCACTATCTAAAACTAGATCAGGCAGAACATCGAGGGTTCAGATAAAGCCAGTTGGTAAGACACTGCCACTGACTTGGACAAGCCACCCAACTACCCTGTGCTTTCATGTCTGCATTTATTGTGTAGTTGTAGCGTTACTGTTACAGCAGAGAGAATTAGACTCCCATTTTCAAGAGATCCTAAACATTCCTGGGAATTAGGTACCAAAAGTTTTGTGTGGAAGTGGCACCGCTCTGCCCAAAGAGTTTTATTCCCAGCTGGGGTTTTCTCATAAGGAAATTTAAAGAGAGAAGTCTCTATTTACAAAACGAAGCCTTCCACTAGAGCAGCTTGCTCCAAGGCCCTGTGTCCAGCCTGGCCTTGAACACTGCCAGGGATGGGGCAGCCACAGCTTCTCTGGGCACCCTGTGCCAGCGCCTCAGCACCCTCACAGGGAAGAGCTTCTGCCCAAGAGCTCATCTCAGTCTCCCCTCTGGCAGGTTAAAGCCATTCCCCTTGGCCTGTCCGTCCATCCTCTGTCCAAAGCCCCTCTCCAGGTTTCCTGCAGCCCCTTTAGGCACTGGAGCTGCTCTAAGGTCTCCCCTTCAGGAGCCTTCTCTTCTCCAGGCTGCCCCAGCCCAGCTCTCTCAGCCTGACTCCAGATCAGAGCTGCTCCAGCCCTCGCAGCATCTCCGTGGCCTCCATTCTTCAGTGCAAGCTGCCTGCTTGCCATCAGGCTGGCTGAAATCACGACTAGATACAACGAGAACTGCTGGTGATTAAAGGCACAAGAAGCAAGGGAGCTCTTGTGCAACCTGTCACTGCCTTCTGCCTCTCAGATCCGAGCAATCCTAGAGTGCTTTCCCAGCATAAAGATATGTTGATCAGCAAAGCGTTTGAAGAGGGGTTTGTCTATATCCATGCGCAGTCAGCCTACTGACACAACAGATCTGAGCACCATATTCTGGCTCCACAGAAAACTAGGGGTGGAATAATCTCATGTCTTACATTAGAAGCAAGTCTTTCACAATGTGAGTCCGGTCACCGCCGCTGAACCGCACCACTGGAAACACAGCAGCTGTGGTACATGTTTCAGGAGCTCTCAGGATGTGTTTGCATTGTGTGTTTTGGGCAGCTCCTGCCTGTCGGCTGGGGCAGGTAACAAACCATCTGGGTGCTTTCTGCTCCCCCTGCTGCCATGTAAAGCTGCTTAGAGCAGAGGTGGTTTTCAGCAGCTGTATCTCGGCTGACAGGCAGTGATTTCATCAGCTATGCAAACTCAGTTATTACTACATCAACGTAGTTCTTCACACCCCATGGATGTGATTTGCAGAGAGGTGCATTTTTCCTATGAGTTGATAGTTTTTGTCGTTTCTTTGAACAGGACTTGGCAGAGCTTTTCACTTCTATGAAATCAAAGAGGGGTTTTTAGTGTCAGTTTAAGGCCCATAAGCTGTGAGTGTGCAGGAAAAGTACGCTTTCCTGATAGAACAGGAGAATTCAGAGAAAGGAGATTTATCTCTGGTGTTGGTACACCAGACTTAGAGGTGTGTTACTGTTCAGTACCAGACTGGTCTTGATGAGTGTATAGGTGAAGGATGTTGTTATAGTTACAGGTTCTGATGAAGCTGTGCAGCTTTGGGAGCACTTGTTATAGGCAAACAGTTGTGTTCCCATGTAGGAGCAGAAGGTGATAAGGTGATAGCAAGCAGTTGATCCAGTCATTTTAATGGATAAAATGAATCAACAAGCACTGTCTTGCCCCAGAGAGTCGTGGTTCTGAGAGCAGAGAAAAGGACGAGGCCCAAAGACCAAATGTTTGGCCATGTTACTGCTCTGGGCTCAGGGAGGAGCAAGGTTTTAGGCAATGGCCACAGCTGACACTGTAAATCATGCCTTGGTAGAGGTGAGCAAGGCTTTGCTCAATGGGGAAAACCAGGACTTTGGGACTGAAGAGAACTTCCTTGGTTGTGTGCATTTAAACCAGCCATGACTGGGTTATGCCTGGGCAGAAGTGTGTTCATTTCTGCATGTCCCCCCAGCTACTGCAGTGAATAAAGGCTTTCTCTGTGGTGGGCAGATGAACAAGAGGCAGCTCTACTGATACCATCAGAGAAGCAGATCCAATCAGTTACAAGTGTGTTCAGTGTGAGCTGGAGCTTTGATTCCGCATGGAAGTCAATTTATTCTATGCCAGGCAGAGCTATCCTGCAGGGATGAATCACCACTCCTGTTATCCCCCAATTCCCTGTTAGAGTTGCAGGTCCTTTTCTCCCAGGACCTGATCTGATGACTGCCTTGCAAGACACTCAAGCCAGCGGGGAACAAAACAGCTCACTGGGCTTCTTATCATTTTCTCTGCCGAAAGTAAAACGATTTGGAAGACATTTCTCCTCCAGCCTTTTTCTTTTCAAATGCCCTTGGTGAGTCACTGCTTTCCTTGTCAGATTGTTACCTAAATTGCAGCCACCTCCGCACTAAGAGCCTTCCAGCCCTCTTTGTTCTCCTCTTTCTTCATGCTTTGTCTTTTCAATCACAGTTTCAGGCAGCTGAATCACGAGGGAGAGGCCCTTTTTTGATGCACAACTGCCTTTGGATGCTCTGGATAATTCTCTCTTTTAGTTGCACTGCTGCTGGAGGTGACACGAAACACTGTGGCAACGAGAAGTGGATTGGACTTTCTGGTAACCAGTTGAGCTTACATGGGCTTGCACTGGTTGTGGCCCTTGCTTTCAAACCCATGGTCCGTGCTGAACCCAAACAGGGGCTTTAAGACTGAATGGATTTCCCAAGAAGGGATGTGTTCTGCCCTGGATGGTCAGCAGTGAAGCAGTGGTTTGTGCTTTCCTCCTTCGGTTAAGGGTTGTGGTGGTTTTTTAACCTTTAGATGACTTTGTATTGATCTAAATACATTGCTATTCATTTTCGGATGCTGCCAAATCCTTTAATCCAGGCTCAGGCTCTACCAGCGCCTTACTGCATCTGTTGAGATGAACTCCTGAGCTAAACTCCTTTATTTATACAAAATCAGGGAAAACTTTGCAGGGGAGGAAAAGCAGCATCTTTTAAATGGGTGGGAATGAGGCACAAGGAAGAGGTTATGACCCTGAAGATGATCTCTTGGGGATGTTGGAAGAAGCAAGTCGGAAGATGTAAGCCATGAGAACTGTTACCAGGGAATTAACATCAGATTGCTTGTCAACAGCAGCATGAGGGCAAATCCTCCTTCCCTAAAAAATCCATTATTAGTTGGGAACATGGCAGAAATGACACAGTACAGTGTTTTATTTGGGAATGGTTCCGAGATATCGAATGAATGACATAAAAGGGTCTTCTCCCCTTCCTAAATTCATGTTTAGCATTTTATGTTGCTAACAGGAAAAACATTAGGTTGCAAATCAAAGGCAAATGAGCTTTTGATTACAGGATGGGATTTGGGGCTGGATTTAGATCCACCATTTTTCACAATCTCCCAAATGTATCGTTTATGTGATGGGCTCAGACTTCCAATGGATATGTATATTTTTCCTAGCATAAATATTGCCTCCTTTATCTCTGGCTCAGGAAATGCCCAAGAGAGGCTCTAAGCTATAGTAAAGTAGCTAAAAACCATAGAATACCTATTGTTTAAGTATATTTTGCCTGGAGAAGCTGTGGCTGCCCCATCCCTGACAGTGTTCATGGCCAGGCTGGACACAGGGGCTTGGAGCAACCTGCTCTAGTGGAAGGTGTCCCTGCCCGTGGCAGGGGGTTGGAACTGGATGAGCTTTAAGGTCCCTTCAACACAAACCAGTCTGGGATCCTATGATTCCATGAAATCATTTCCCCCAGGTATGGAGACTATTGAGTGGCATGTGAATTCCTGCTGGCACATCCTATTTCATCAGAGCATCAAGCGCCACACCACACTCCAGTCTTTCAACTTTACACTGGTTTTGACAGTCTCTCTGGCATTTCTGAGGTAGGGATGCAGGGAAAGCTGCCGTGATGAGGGTCGGTGCAGGGACACTGCAAATGAACGTTTGAGAGGAGTGGGTATGGTTAAGGAGCTCGTGTGCTGTGTTCATCAGCTGTTCCTCAGGTCTGTCCTTTGGTGACAGGGAAACTGAGGCACAAGGGTGACACTGACTTGTCCATGTTCAGATGCACGCCAGGAATTCTGGCTCTTGTTAGAGGGGGTTTTGCTACATCACACTTTAAAACCACTTACGTTTAGTCAAATCTCTGGGTTCTTACTTACGAATGTAGAACTCACTGTGCATTTTATTACGTCTCTTCTCAGTTCTAAGACTGAATTGAATTCAATAGAACTAAAACCACATGTCTTAAACACAAGTGCTAAGTGCTCCATCCCTGGCAGTGTTCAAAGCTAGGTTGGACAGGACCTTTGGCGACATGGTCCAGTGGGAGGCATCCCTGCCCATGGCAGGGGGTTGGAAGTGGATGATCTTAAGGTCCTTTCCAACCCAAACTAATCTATGATTCTATGAAACACACTCATTTGGGATGCTTCAGTAGTATCACGAATCACCTCATTAGCTCATCAGACCAAGCACGTGCAGTAAGGCAACGGCACGGTAGAGAGCTTTGTGCATTCAGTGTGTCGTCTCCTAACTTAGCGCATGAGAATATGCCTTTTTTCCTGTAATGGAACTACACAGACAGGCAAATACATTGAACCATTCTGGATTTCAGTTTTCTAAAGGAGTGAATTGCTACAGTGCATGTGAATACGGTATTTTAGCAGTGAAAACAGCGAGGTGTTGATGTGATCTGAGTACACACGCTTGCGCTGCTAAGAGCTCTTCCTTGAATTTCATGCTACATACATGCAGTGCAGGAAACCCAGCAAAAGTCTTTCTGTCTCTCTTGAGCTCCACTTGAGCTTTAGGGATGTGTAGCACACTTATCCCGTTCCCTCTCTGTTGCAATGGAATATGAACCAGGCTTAGGAAACAGACTCACAACAGTGTTTTCCAGCACTATTTGGTTTGTAGAATTTTAGCTGCATCACTTCTCTCAGGCCGGTCATTTTATGTTGGGGCATGCTTTGGAGCATCAGAGATGAAGGCAAATGTTTCACAGGTGCTGGTTTAACAGGTCGGGTGTTAAACCCACCACATTGAGTATTGTGCCTCTCTTTGTGTTTCTACTACAGGTTGGATTTTTCCCTAGTGAGTGTGTTGAACTAATTAACGACAAAGTTCCTCAGTCCGTGACCAACTCTGTGCCAAAACCAGGTATGTGCGTTCAGGTTTATGATGAGTGAACTGCTCTTTTCGGTGTTCCATGGTTAATATCTCCTTTATACGTACACACCATGTTACACTCTGTGTCAATCATTCTTTGTACGTACCGTGTTATCCGTTCTATGTGTCAATCATCCCCACATTCCCTCTCTCTGAGTAGTTCCCACTGGTGAATGTCTTTCATCTGCAGTGTTTTGTAAGTTCCTATCAACGTCCATCTCCTGCATGGTTGGAAAGATTTTAAGCTTGTAAGGACTTAAATGCATTCAGCAATCTGTAAGTAGCGATTCCATGCGACATCCTGCTTCCTGGTGTCCAGAAGGTGGTGTCTGTTAGGGGTTATTTTCATACAGCATACAGGTGACCCAAAAATGCTTCTGCTGACTCAGGCGGAATAGATTAATTAGGTGCTGGAAGCTTCCTTCTGTTTGAGGATTGATGGAGAGGGTCGGATTTAACAGAACTTGGAATCCTAATTGCTTCTGCTGTGGGTATATGACTCCATCTACTTCCTCCTGCCTTCTGTACCAGGCAGGTTCCTACCCAGCATTGCTGAGGAAAGGGAAAACTGATAGAAAATGAGACCTTGGATCTATTCTGTTGTCACCCCACTAAATTGCTGATCTTTCTTCAAGTGTTCTGGTGCTGGCAAGTTGGGCTGGAAGATGGTTAGCTGGTGTTCTTTGCATCTATTGGAATGATGTTCCTTATCTTCTAAGATGGCTGACTTGATATTTGGGAGCAAATAGGTGTGATTCAGAAGTCTGGCTTTTACTAAGGGAAATGTGTTGTATCAGCTCTTGTGTTACAGCTTGGAACTTACGGTTCAGTGGTAAAAAGCCATCAGTGCGCTGCATGAATCTACGTGCTTCAAAGAGCTGACAGCTTAGGGAAATCGTGTCCTCAGCCTTCGGTATTGCAAGCCTTTGTTATTCCTGGGAACATGCAAATGGATTTGTTGGAATCAGTGGCATGGAGAATTCAAAGCAATCCAAAGCGCTGCAGCGGGTGATCATTCCATCAATCCAGTATCTGCCTTTTGTTGTTTGAAGTTGATCTCTCAGTACTGTGATCAGCCACTTCTCTGTGCTCCCTCTGCTAAAGCATGTGGACAAGGGCAGCTTTAAATCTAAATACAGGCCAGGCTGATCAATACAATCATAAGCAATGTGCTGTTAAACATGGCTCAGGCAATGAAGCAGCTTGTGCTGCTAGTGAGTAGTTTCTTGCTCTGCTTTAATGAGAGATAATGAAGCAGCACGGATTAATAGATCCTATTTGGCTTCAGCAACACACGTGCCGGTGGATTTCCTCTTTCAGCCCTGGGAAATGGCTGTTAGAAGTTGATACCAACAGCCCAGCTCCTATCAAAAGTAATAAGTTGAAAGATATCACCAAGTCATGAGGCTGTCCCTGTTGGCCTTCCCCGGTAGTTGTTGTGGGCATACAATTAAAGGCAAAAGTCCACTCTTGAGGAGCACTAATGAGCTTCCAGGTGTAAGGATTGCTAGAAGGAACCTCGACACTGGTTCTGCAGTCCTGCTCTGCTCTTCCTTCGCACGCAGAATTGATGGTACAGTTCCTTTGTAGCATTATGCTTTCCATGTTTCCCACCTGGGGAAGTAACAGTGCTTCTGTGGTGGAGGAAGAAGTCTTAGAAGAGTCTTCCTTGGGTGCTACAGAGTTTGGCATGGGTCAGATATGAACTGCTGGAGCACCCGGAGCAGCTTAAATAGCACTGCTGGGAAGTGGGATCTTCCCAGAGCTCGCTAGGAATTGCATTGCTGGGATAGCACGGAAAACGCTTGTGTTTTCCTCCCCCGTGTTCCTTGCATTTAGTATGTTCTAGTCTATGGCTTAAACGTATACGGTAGTTCTCACACACATAAATGTCCACATCCATGATTTTTGTCTCTTTAACTATATTTGAAAGAGCGGATTGGCTTTCCCCAAGGGATAAGAGACTTCTCTAAAAGGAACCACTTGGAGCTTTTGTCCTTACTCGTCATTAGCAGCATATTTCATCTAGCATTAATGTGATTTGGGGTTGATAAGAGGCACTTAGGACATGCAAGCTTTATTTTCTTCCATCCAGATGTGCAGGACATTTTGTATCTGCAGCGGAAAGCTCTTTGCCATGAAGGAATTTACAAACATAGAACTCCTTGTGCTGTTTAGTTGTCCATAGGCTTGGCTGGGTTGAGGAATCTAATGAAAAGCAGATGGAAAGCGAAGAACTTCCTGCCCTGTGTTTTTATTATGATTTATAATGAGAGGGTTTGATTTGCAGAAGCGATGGGGACAGCATTTTAATAGAACCAGAAACTACTGCAGTGGGCTGTAACAGTGCAAATAATGACTGAAGTTCCAATGGAAATGAAACGCAGGGAATGGGAGGGAAAGGCTGGGTTGAAGTGCAGACTCTGCTCGTAGAAGCACTGTTTTCTTTGCCTGTGGCCTCCAATGATAACTTCTTAGCCTAAATTATGGTATGGAATTGATAGCTGATATTTCAGAGCTAATCCCATTTACTGTCAATTTCAGTACTAGAATAGATGGGAGCAGCTCGTATTTCTAATGGGTTTTGAAGAGATCCAGGATAAAGGTTGCATTTGAATTTCAGATACTCGGGGAGAAGTGAATCTCTTCAATATTCATTGGTAATAAAGAAAGCTCTTGTGTTTCTTCCTTCTCAGTGCCCATCAGGGAATTGTCTGTAGCATGTGGCTGTGTCTACTCTGCTCATTCCCTTCTGTCCGTCTCTGGTTGGTCTTTTCTGGGAACGATGTGTCCATGTGTGTGCTCATCTTGTCCCCACTCGTCGTCTTGGCATAGCTCACAGTCCCAGGCAGCATGTCTCAGCTATGTCTCGGTCTGTCCTTCCTCATAATCCTGGGTATCTGGAGCTTCTCAGCCTTGCTTAGGACAAAAGAATGACTAACCCCAGCAGCTCTGGCCGAATTCCTGTCCCATCCATTCATTTCATTTGGATTGAACAGGTAAATGCGCTCTTACGATACGCAACTAAGGATGCATTAAAGTGTACTTGTTAGCATTCCAAGCTTAATCCAGGTCAACACACCAAATACAACCAATCCCCTGACCTCCAGAAGGATCGAAATTTAGGTCTGGACCAGGCAGCAGACTCTGTTCGGACTTCCTGAAGGCTCTGGTACAGTGCTGAAGGAATGAATTTGGACTGCAAAGAATGCAAACTGAGCTTCATTCACTGTGTTAGAGCTATTGCAACCGTGACAGACCTTTACAAGGTCAACCCTAGGTTGAAACGGGCCAGTTGCTAATCCCAGGGCATAAAAGATTGTAGGTTTTCTTTACACAAGAGTAAAAAGCATGAAGAATAAGGTGCAGATAGAAGGTAGGTTCTCCAGAGGCCTGGGTTGAACAGTCATTGACACTGATGAGTGCATAGTGTTTTAATCAGTGGTTTTATAAAGAGAGATCTATGTAATTAGCATCTTTCTCCTTACTCTTATAGCAATGAACTAGTCGTTTGGTGTCCAACATGCAACTGTCTCATTAAAGCTAAATGAACTGAAGCTCTTACCGAGCCAAGTCACGTCTCCATTTCCAGTGTGAAAGGAGACAGGGAAGAAACATGCTCAAGGCCCCTAAATATAGCTCTCGATGCAGAAGACAGGACATGTGCTTTCAGTATTGACAGAGCTCAGGACCAGTCCTTCAGGAAATCAAGTTATCTCCTGGGCTTGGTGTTTTCTCTCTTCCATTAAAACCAAAGCTCATACTTGGCGCTAGGCAGAGCTAAGTCTCTGCCTCCTCTGCAAGTCATGATTTTCAGCAAGAACGCCTTTAGTCAAGAGGAAAACACAGATCTGTGCCTTTGTTATCTTTTTGGATGGAATGCACAGCAAGATAAAGCATAATTAAGACAATAAAGATATTAAAGTAGAGGAAAGCTGAACATGTAAGGAACCAAACCACACTAAATACACCTTTACAAACCTGGGTGTTGTTTCCTTGTGGCATTGTCCATTTGGACAAAGACGTGTCACATCTTCCAGCCCTGTTTGTGACCCCACAGGGTACTTAAACATGGGCTTAACCATAAACACGTGCTCAGCAGAGGGTGGAAGTAGCACAGAGGAATCCCGTGCTTCCCTCCCTTGCTCAGCAGGGATTGGCCTTGTGCTAAAGGTTCAGACATGCAATATGTCTGGGGGGTATTTTTTGAGCTGGGGCACACTGGCTGGGGACTTGTTGGATCCTAAGGAATTTCCAAAGCGTTTAGGGAATCAAGCACCAAACAGGGTGAAGGATTGGGGCTGAGCTTTGTATGAAATGAACCCCTTTCAATGGGTGCGTGTTGTAACCAACCTTTTTGTTTCTTTCTTTCTCTCTTCGCTTACTCCTTCCCAGTCTCCCCTGCCCACGGAGCCCGTCCAGCATCCTGGAGCTACTTCCCCCCTTGTACGTTCTCATTGATTCCTTTCTCCTTCTTTCACTCTTTCTCTCCCTTTCTCTCTCTTTGTATCTCTTAAAAATCACTCTTTTCCTCTGGACTTGCAGGTCCAGGTGCTTTGGAAGGGTATTTAGGGAAACCAAGCCAAACCTTTAGTCTTGCATGGCTATTTAAAAGCTCTTTGGACATAAAGCAGGGAAACCAAGACATTTTAACTCCTTTCTGGAGGAGATGATAAAATCGTTTGGAATGAATAAAACCAGAAGTGAAAGAAGTGAAATGTCAGGCAAGCAAATGTCAGCTAGAAAGAAAGCGGGGATAAAAGTGGGTGATGGAGAGGAATTAACTGTTGTAAACCACCTGCGAGGGTGCTGAGGCGCTGGAACAGGTTGCCCAAAGACGAGGCAGTGTTCAAGGCCAGGATGGACGGAGCCATGGGTGACATGGTTTAGTGTGTGGTGTCCCTGCCCATAGCAGGGGGTTGGAACTGGATGATCTTCAGGTCCTTTCCTGCCCAAACCATTCTATGCTTCTAAAGTTTGTTAGAAAAGGAAACCTTAGAAGCAAAGATTCCCCTTTACTTTTTCTTAAGCTCAAAAGGTGCTGCTTGAGCGCAGCATCTCCCAGCGCCCAAAGTGAAGCTGTTATGTGGCTTATTTATTCAGAGAATCCCGCTTCATATTGCCCTGTTCTTGTTTCGATCCTGCTAGTGCTCATCTCACCTCATAGCAATGATCTGGCGTGAGTAAAATCAGCGGCTGTTTCCATAGGTGTGCCTTGGGTTTACACTGAAGGCCTCATTTGCACTTATTGATTCCCCCTGGGATGTTGTTTGGATTTCATACATCAGCCTTAAAACTGGATATGCAAATACTGTAGAGAGAGATAGATATAAAACCCAAAATATATAATATGCATATACATATATATGCACACACAGACATATATATATGTGTTTTCCCCATGCTCATGCACGCTTCCAGCCTGTTGGCATAGAGATGGTGTGCTGGTAGCCTTGTAACATGGGAAACAGGAACACGGTTCCTATTCCTAATGCTTCCTCCTGGAATGTTATTTGACAGCAAACACCTTGTTTTGGAGCACCTTCCTCAGCATGTGCTAACATTGTCGAATGCTCTCCAGACAGAAAGGTGGAGGCTTCAGAGAGGAAGGGGAGAATGGGGTTTGTATTTCAGATATAGCTTCCAATACCTACAGGGGCCAACAAGAAAGATGGAATGGGACTTCTTACAAGGGCCTGGAGGGACAGGACAAGGGGAATGGCTTTAACCTGCCAGAGGGGAGACTGAGATGAGCTCTTAGGCAGAAGCTCTTCCCTGTGAGGGTGCTGAGGCGCTGGCACAGGGTGCCCAGAGAAGCTGTGGCTGCCCCATCCCTGGCAGTGTTCAAGGCCAGGTTGGACACAGGGGCTTGGAGCAAGCTGCTCTATGGAAGGTGTCCCTGCCCGTGGCAGGGGTTGGAGCTGGATGAGCTTTGAGGTCCTTTCCAACCCAAACCAGTCTGGCATTCTGTGATTTCTCTAGCCCTGTCTCTAACTGCTGCCTCCTCTTTGTTCCAGGAGATGCTTTAACTTTGTCCTTTCTCTTGCCTTCTCTCTGTCCCTTGTCCCTCTTTCCCCCCGACCTTACTTACATGCAGATTTGGAGATGGATAGTGTAAAGCCAGGCTCTGCGTATGTTACAGAGGCTCTGAACCACTCCCAGCCGAGCTCAGGTAGAGCCCATTGGTGTCCTAACCAAGTCTAACGCTGTGTGTGATAGCAATAACCATTTACTAACACCCTAGGTTTGGTTACAGAAGCTAGATGTAGCTGAAATAGTTTATTGTTCATTTTGTTTCTGTTCCTATCTGTTGGCTGGAAGAGCCAAGGCCTCATTCTCAGAATCCACCTTCTCACAGGCAGGTTTTCCACAAGTCAATGAATCCAAATCTTAAAGGGTATGCTTAACATAACCGGGCTTGTATTGCGAGTGCTCTGCAGCATCAGGGCTATGTGACTCTTGGTCTGTGTATCCTAAATTACCTTCTTCCCCCCTGCAACTGCTGGATTTCTAAATACAGAGTGTTCTTCTCTTCCCAGGCTTTCAATTTGTGTCTCAGAAAGATGTCTGCAAAGAGTGTGCCAAACCCCATTTGGCCATGTTCTGTAGGAAAGAAGTTGCTTGAATAAGAGAGAAATGTGGTTCAATCCTATAGTGGGATGGCAATGTAACAACCTTAATAGCAGCAAACAACTGTGTTGTGTTGTCTTTGTCATGACGACGTCGTTAGAGCTTTCCAGAGCTACCATTAGGTAAAATCAAAGTGCTCCAGTGGAGCTGAGCAATGAGATAGGTCTCGGGTATGTCTTAAGTACATGCCATGTACTCAACCAGTTTGATCCTCAGTTATTGAGGGCTGTTTGCCAACAGACATTTCAGCTGGGGTTGTTTTGTTAAATCAGACGTGGACTTCAGTTTTCCTGGATCGAAGTGCTTTGAAAAAAGACGGAAGTGGAATTTTAGGAGAGGCTGAGTAGCAAACTGTGTAAGTGTTGTTTTCCAGAAGCCTGGATCAGGGCCTTATCAGTGAAGCAGAGTGTTCAGGCAACGTGTCCCTCTGTTTCATCCAGGCCTTTCATCCGGTGGTTGCAATGCATTTGCAGGATGTAACTACCTGTCACAGAGATCCCCCCAGTCTGTTCTGCGGGTGAAGTGAATTGCTTAGTGGCTGGCTGGTACTGAAGTGATGCCAGGAAAGGCAGGCAGCCAGCGCTCCCTCGGGTCCTGCTGCCCACGGTGCTGGTTTTACGTTTCGTTGCATCTTGCATACATTAGGAATGTCTTCCATAATCATGTTGCATTGCTTCTTGCTTTCAGTGCAAGGAATACTGATGAAGTGCTTGTTTAACCTGAATTGCTCCAGTAATTAGCTGGTTGTCGGAGAAGGGGATTGATTGCAGTGACTGAACACAACTCTAACACATTCTGTTGCAGTGGTTTTAGTCTTTAGGTCTTCAAATTCATGCACGGAATTGTACCAACAGAACAGCAGCAGTGTTTTCCTCTTGGTTTTTCATTTCCTTTTTCTTTGCTCTCCCTCCTTTCTTTGAAGCGATTCTTCCCCCTGCTTTTTTTCCTCCTTCCCTTTTTTTGGCTGAGCTAGAAAGGGACAAGGACTGTGGGCTGATCTGTGGAAGTGCTGCTATATACAGGATGCATCTGGTGCTCTCTGAAAGTCACACCATAAAATCTGTGATCCTGCTGGAGAAGTATGAGTTGGAGAGAACAGCTCCCTCGAGCCTGTGTGCTGGGAACACATAAGTGATTGAAACTCTAAATGGCAGATCCTGTGCTCACCGGGCGCAGAAGCATGGGTAGGTACGAGGAGCATCCCAACTGCAGCCATGTATGTGCTGCCCTGGGTCCTGAAAATCAGGTTACCCAGAGAAGCTGGGGCTGCCCCATCCCTTGCAGTGTTCAAGGCCAGGTTGGACACAGGGGCTTGGAGCTGCCTCTGACTATAAGAACATGTTTTTCTGTGCTACTTGCTTTTGGATTCAGCCTTCAGCAGCGTGTCCGAAATACTCTTCCTGACCACCTAAATAAAGGCAATAAATCTTGGTATAAGTGAGGGACGAGCAAGGGTTTCAAGTATTTCAAAGCAGTTCTAAGGATGCACAGCATCAGGAAGTCAGTGTATTTTTTGTCTCCTTCTTAATCCTTTAATCCTTTACCAGTGCAGATGTTGTCTGCACTGACAGCAGCAGTGAGAACCAAGCCTTCATTTTGGCAGGCTTTTGAAGCACCATGGTTGTGGTTCTTACCCACAGGCTCTGTGGAGTTGTCGGTGATGTTTGTAGTCAATGCGGCATTTGCAGTGTGAACAAATGAGGTATTTCTGGAACATTTCCTCGGTGCTATGGAAACACGTCTGGATGGTTATCAGGTATTTGAGAGTAAATTGGTTGGTGTTTTCTTCAGGAAGCCTGGATGGGAAAGTCTGGAGTTTCCTGGAGGAGAGAAGGCATTTGGGGATTACTGATGGGTCCAGGGTCAGGGGCAGAGGAAGCTTGGCACGGCAGGAGATCCCTAGTTTGGGGAAGACCAGGAGAGAGCCTGGACTAAACCTAAAGGGCATCTGCAGTGATGAAGAGGAGTTTCCTCTTTTCAGGAAGTGCTCAGGTGCGCAAAGTAGTTATTGCACATGAGCGTTGCCTTACACAAGTGCAAACTGAACAAGGTGATTGCTCCTTTGGCCTTTGTACAGGACCAAGCGGTGAACATCAGTGAATGCGACCTCGGGCTCCAACCCCAGGCCAGGTTTGCCCAGATGTGGATATGGAAAAGATCACACCAGAGCTGGTACAGCCAAAAATACCCCCCTAAGGACCCAGTTGCGGTGCAGGCACGGCCGGAAGAGTCCCTTTGCTAGCTTAGGTTGTGGCAGAGCTCTGCCAGTTGGGAAGCATCTCCCTCAGCACATCCTGCATCTCCACTGGGAGGCACTACTGCTGTAACCATAGCATTGGAAACCCCTTGGGGTCTCCTCAAGTCCAGGAAACACACATAGAAGGACAAGACAGATGAATTTCTGCACTCCCTGTAGACTTCTTCTTCGTGCATGGTCACTCTCACCACTGAGGCCTTCCGAAGAAGCTGAACCCATGGGCTTCAGGCTTCACGTGGTTTTACAGGTCATTTTATGGCAAATCTTGGCCGTGTTTCCTGGAGGAATTGTAATTGGAAAGGAAAGCGTGGTGTATGGCTCCATACGCACGAGTTCAGAAATGATTACATAGCTCTGTGACTTGGGTAGGTAAGAAAGAGCTATATTCATCTTTCCGTTGCAGAACCCTTCATGGCTCACCTCTTCGGAGACTTTTGGTGGAGGGTCCACCAGAAGAGGATGACTGGTTGGGAAGCTAAGGGGTAAAACTCGGCTGAGCACAGGGGTGTTCGAGGCACCGATGTGCTGTTAATAAGGCCCGCTTGCTTTTCACATGTTCTGTGCTGCTTTCTCACCCTGCCTGCTCTTCACTTAATTCAGGTTGGAGGGGTTGTTATTTTTAAACTAGATGTTTCTTCCCTTTCACACAAGCTCTGTCGAAATAGGACCTGACTCTAATGATGGTTGGCTTGAGCAAAACTCCACAGTCATGCTAAGAGCTTGGAAATCGTGGGGAAAGGTGGTTTGTCCTGCTCTGCTTTTCCTCTGCTTTCCTCCTGAATAATCCTGCAGATCAGTGTGGGAGCCAAGTTGTGGCTTAAAAACGTTCTCGTAGAATCCCAGATTGGATTGAGTTGGAAGGGACCTTAAAGCTCATCCAGTTCCAACCCCTTGCCATGGGCAGGGACACCTTCCGCTAGAGCAGCTTGCTCCAAGCCCCATCCAGCCTGGCCTTGAGCGCTGCCAGGGATGGGGCAGCCACAGCTTCAAGGCCGTTTCCTCTAGGTCTGGCCCTACCTGCCCTTGTGAAAATCCACACTGGCAAATCCCTGTGTTAGGGAAGGTCTCGGATTGGGCACAGCTGTGGTGTGTACTGGGGACATGTGGAAATGGATCTCCTCCAGCAGCAAGGCAAGAGCACTCCTGCCCCTCTCTGCCTCGCCATCCCTCTCTGTCCTCCCTCCTTCCCCTCTCCCTGGTGGTGAGTTCAGTACCTGCAAAGGGCATCACTGTGGGTTCTAGGAGTCGCTTTGCTGGCTCGTGAATCAGCCTGGCCCTGTGATTAATTCCCAGGTCTTTGCTGATCTGGAGTTTCATCTGCCGGGTTTCATTTAGGAGCTTGTCTCAACGCCATGCTCATTCTCCTTCGGCGTTTAATCCTGTAAGTGCGGTGGGGAGCTTGCAGCAAATTCTTTGTCTTGTTCTCATGGGAACTGCTTTTGCTGAAGGAAAGGCAAGTAAAAGGCCTCTGTTACCCGCTTGGCTGCCTGTTACCCCATTCCTGGCTGTGGTTTTGCCTCTGTAAACGCACTCTTTGGACTATTTGTCATGCAGACCATGGCTACATCCACCGTAAGAACAAGTCACCACCTGGCTGCCCAGGTCCTCTGTGACAAGGCGATTTCTTTCTCTCCAGCCTGGTTTCTGTGAGCTCTGTGAATCGAATCAAAGCACTGTGATGATGGTGTGCCGTTCTGTTGGGGCGTCTTTAGTCTCTGAGGCTGCTTGCGTCTCTAATCTTGGTTTCTCCCCAGACCCCTTTATTTAAGAAGGGGGGGGTGTTTATTTGGAGGGTCTTCTTGTGTGTTTTGAGAGCGTTCGATTGCGGGATGCCAGGTTGGACAGAGCCTTGGTCAACATGGGCTAGCGTGAGGCCTCCTGCCCGTGGCAGGGGGGTTGGAACTGGCTGATGTTCAGGTCCTTTCCAACCCAAACCATTCTATGATGCTATGATAAACCTTGCTGAGTAAGACCCAGCGCTGTAAAATACTGGCTGCCTAACTCCTAATAGTGGTTTGAAGCTTCCTGCAGCGGTTCAATCTGCCAAGCCAGGGTATATTAAGAACAGTTTCTAGGCTCTCTGCCTCCCCAGTACTTCCATCTGAACTGACTTCTCCAGTATCCAGGGCAAAGCCCGGGAGGGCCCAAGCAGAGGAGTCCCATCCCTGTGGTGCTGTGAACACGCTCCTCAGTGTGCTGCAGTGCTGTGCCGAAGGCAGAATTGCTATTTCCAGGCTGGAAGAGCCGCTTCTCTGGTTGCTCAGGTTTCATTCCTTAAAGGAAGGTGTTTTGGAGCAAACATCAAGTGTTTTCCTTTAAGGAAGCCAAGTGCGGGTGGGGAAAGGTGTGCCATTGTACCCCATGTAGTAAAGTGTCTCCTCAAGCGCTGCTGATCATCATGCAACTGATGTTCAGAGGCTTCTACCTTTAAGTCTGTTGTCCGTGTTGTTCTGCATGTCGATTTGGAAGAGTTCCTGTGGTGTTCATTCCCTGTTTGTGTTGGGATATCACCGACTTTTATCCATAGGTTTGATAGGAAGAACGTCCCTGGCATGGCACTTTGTATCAGGAGGAAGGGGTGGCGTTCGGAATCGTACATAAGCGCGTGCAGAACCTGCGTTAGGAGTCATGCTTGGCTGCTGTGGAAAATAGTGATGTGGTAGCGTGATCCTTGTCCAAGCAAAACACTTGCAGTGATGAATCCCAGTGTAATAAGCAGCTGGGGAAGGGGCAATATTTGGAGATAGGAGTCAGCACACAAGTCTGAGAATAACCCATTTGCTTCAGGAGAAGCCTTTTGGCGCGTGACAGCAGTTACTGACATCGATGAACCGAAGGGCAGCAGTACTTATTCCTCAAGCCTGGAATAAGTGCGGGTAAGGCAGGAAGGTTTGTCCCGCGCTTCCCGAGCCCGGTGACCAGCTTGGCTTTTGGGTGGCCAAGCGAGCGATGGTCGAGTCAGGGCGCGTTGCGCTTCCTGCCCCAGGGCACGGCGCGCTGGTGCCGGGGTTGGAGCGGGGCTCTAAACCGGGTCCGCTCGGTTTCCCTTCGCTTTTAACAGCGCAACCCCCGGAGCTTTTAACCGAGGGGCGTTGTGATCACCGCCGCCACAAACTGCTCTCTGATGGCCGCTCGGGACCGGGGCGGAGGGGAGGATGCTCCGTGCCCGTAGCACGGTGGGTGATGCTGCGGAGCCGGCGCGGAGGGAGGCACCTGCGGGAGGTGGAGCCGGGGAGGGGCCTGGCGGAGCCGCAGCAGCGGTGGGAGCTGCGCTGAGCCGAGCGGGGCCGTGCGCGGCTGCCGCCGTCGGTGCGCGGACCGCGGCCCCCCCGGGCGGCATTCAGCGGCTGACGGTAGGAGCGGGGTCGTTCCCCGCGCTGGGCTCGGGGGGGACCCGCGGGGTGCGCTCGGGCTCCTGCTCCCGCTTCCATGTGCGGGTGCGGAGGGGTTGGTCCTGGGGGGGGGAAGAGGTGGGCATTGCTTTCGGGTGCCAATGAAGTAAGCGCCATGTACTCCCCCCCCCCCCCATGCTGATTTACGTGTTCCCCTCTTGCTACCCCCGGGTTTCTATTGCACCTTTCTCCTCGCCGTGGCCGCAGCTGTAAACGGTTTATCGCGCTCGTTGCAAACCGGAGCCGTTAAAGGGAACCTCTTTCGTGTCTGGGATGATCCGTGTGAGGATTCCCACCCGCATCCCAAGGGAGAAGGGATTCCAGCTCTCCTGCTCCCATTTATACCCAGCTCCCAGAGAGGCAGCTGACAGCTGGGAACGGCTGGAATTTCAGTTGCGATAGATTCTTGTGTATCACTTATCCCCCCCCCCATTGCTCGGCTATAGGATGCATTCCTAGGCGCTGTATTCCTGAGTCTGTTGTTCAGGAGGAGGGGGCTTCCTGTTTAAAAGTGCCAGTCCTTTGTTTGCTGGAGCCCTGGGGCAGCGAAAGCCATTCCCAGGGAGAGCAGTTACTGTGATCACAGGAGACATTTTGCAAGTAGCTGTGCCTTGTCTGTTCCTATTGGATCCCCAAACCTCCTCGGAGCTACAGTCCATTTTAAAGGCTAAATGCCCTGCAGGAGCTGATTCTTTGTGACAGAGGAGGCCCGAGGCCTCCCCTTTCCGCTCTTCCCTGACCTCCTTTGTTCTGGGCACTGCACAGGAATGATAAACGAGCCTGATTTGAAATCAAAGCCCTTGCTGGTGAGATAAAGAGAATAAAGCAGGCAAAGCAGTGCAATATCTGCATTCCTAAGTCTGAGAAAGCAGATTTCGTTCGCCTCAAATCCCCAAACAGATTGGGCCCAGTTTTCTTTCTCCATAAAGCTTTTGTATCCTTCTTCAGCTGCATAAGGAGGATGTATGGGAAGATGCCGTTTTCATCCTCTTTAAAGCTACTGATTCCTGCTGGTGCTGCTTAAGGTGACTGTAATGTGGACGAGGCTCGTGCCTGCTGTCTCCAGTAGTTTCCCCTCCAGGTGCATGCTATTTTGCTTCCAAAGGCAGAATCGTCTCATGCAGGTGTTAGTAGCTAAGGTATAAATCATTCAGAAAGTCGGGATTGCGACGGAAAAGAGCCCGAGCGATACAATCTTGGAAGAGGAGCTCGCTGTGATTTGGAAGTCACTGCTCTGGGCTGTAAACAGCTGCCCTCTGGCTACTGAAGATGGAGATCAGCATCATCTCGGAGCGAAGGGATTGAGAGAGCAGCAGCAGCGCTGCTTGCCCTACCGGGAGTACCACGTGCTTCAGAGGAGTCCGTACTGAGGGTTGAGGTAATGCCTGCACCGTGTGGCATAAGGGAAGGGGGGTAGCGTGCTTTGAGCTGAGCCTCCTCCTTATTCCAGCTGGATTGCTCCTCTCCCTTCCTGGTGGGCTGCAAAGTGGCTTTCCGGGGCCTTGCGTAAGAGCAAACACCCTCTCGCTCCAGGATCGGCCTCCATCTGCCAAAGTGCTCGTTATTCAACTCCTGTTGGTTGTTGATTCATGTCAGATCTCCTCTCGTCACTCGCCTCCTCCCACCACCCAAGCTGGAGTGTGCTGCCGTGCAAAACTGGAGTAACTGGAGCGCCGCAGTCACTCTGGTTATCCTGGTTCAGCTGATGGCATTGTGTTTGAGTGCCTAGTGAAGGCTCCAGGCTGCATGTATGTGTCCAAAGCATTCGATGTCATTCGGGGTTGGCTTGGGTCACTGTCAAGCTTTTGGAAACTCTCCTCTACTGATGGTAGCAGAGGTGGAAATGGTGTGGGTGAGGCTCAGCAGCGTCACTCAGGCTGTTGTAAAGCTTTTGAGCAAGGAAGGATACTGCATGCAGCACGGGGTTTGAATGAGGCAGGGCAAAAAAGCACTTCACTTTGGATTTCTGACTTCTCTGGAGCCGTGGCCACTGTGGACAGGACAGTGAACGTTCGGTGTGGATTGTATGAGAAGGAGGTTGGGGTCAGGCAGTGAGCAACTACATCTGTAAAGTTAGAACCAATAGTATCCAGCAGCTCGAAGTAATCACCAACAGAGAGCATGGGGCATTTTCATCGCTGGCAGCTGCAGTCATCTAATGGGTTAGGTGGCAACCTGGCTCTTGGTTTTTGTCTCCTCTCTTCCTGATTTACAAGTATCTGTAGAGTACCTAATACACAATTACAGTACACAGTGTGGATGAATGTCTCGCCCATCTTCTCCTAGGTCTGCCTTTCCCAGTTTGCTCCGTTGTCTCCCAGTCCTGCTGCTGGCTTTGTGACCGCCCTGCCGTTTGAGCTGCTGATGCTGCTGCCTTGGGTGCTGCACACCCTCAGCTCTACTCTCTATCCCAGTTTTGGCCTCTGATAACTTGTTCCTTATCTATTATCATTTCCTCACTTCCCCTCAGTTCCTTGTGTCCCGTACCTGAAGCCCATCCCTGCTGCATCATGGCCAGGACTGCAGTCAGCGCTGCTTTTCTGTCCCAAATAGGATTCAAATAGAGTTACTAGATTGAACTTGTCAGGTCCCTTTGGAGCCTCTTTCCTTTCCCAGTTAGCCTTCAGCTGACTGATTTCCATCTCCTAACCATAGGCTGCTTCCATCAGGGTAGGTGCATGATCTGTTTGTTTAGGAGGGCAGGTTGTATTATCTGATAGCCTTAGAGCCTCTGAAAAGATCAGACGCCTCTTTAACGTGGAAAGTATCAGTTTTCTCAGTATCAAACTTCCCTCCCTGTATGTGCATGACATATCTAGCTCACCTTGTGGTTATCATTCTTATCCCATTATAAATACCCAGCAGATTTGGCAATGGGGAGCACGGAAGGAAGTTTTGCCTTTGTAAATAGTGCCTGGGTTTTGTCTGCATTGACATAAAGAAACGTCCTCCACACACTTCAGGCTGTGTATACCCCTTGTGCGTGTCCTTACAGACGCGTGCTTTGAGTTAAATCAATGGTGCTGAAAGCAGTCAGTGCTGCTGGTGAGAAGCGGTTGAATTTGCAGCCTTCTGTCTCTGGAGGAGGGCTGATTAGACCCGAATGAAGCAGAACCTGACAGAGGCTCTGCATGAAGCAGCACCAAGTGAGTTGCCAAAGCTGGTCCATCTCCGGCTAACCGAAATAAGCCAGTTCTCCAGCTTGAGCCAAAGGCTGATGTTGGCAAGGATGAGGGAGAGATGCTCTTCTGAGGAGGTGATTGCTTCCAGACGCTGCCCAAAGCATGGCTCCGGAAGCTTGGGCTTGGGCGAGGGTGAATGTGGCTTCTTTGCTACTAGACTTTGTAAGAACAGCACCATCCCTTACTGCTTTACTCTCCATGGCCATGGTGATAGCTGGAAATCTGTGCCATCATCGTTAATTGTGATGGTTTTCATCTAATGACGCTTAATCACCTGTAACCTATGTCGTGATTACTTACAACACAAAGGCCAGCTTGAGCTGATGGCAGCCTGGCCCGAGATAAGCGCTGCAGCATCAATGAGCGTTTTTGCTTGTCTTCCTCTATAGAGTGAATCAGTAAGCACACATTTATGGAGGTTATTTTTGACTCTCTTCCTGAAAACCTTTATGACCAGTGAGGGAGTCTGGTGCAGAGATGAGTGCAGCAGTTATTAATGTGGTGTTGGTTGGTCCTTCTTCAAACCCAGCTCCTATTCGAGGACTGAAGGATGGTGCTTGGTGGTGCGTGGTTCCAGATTCTGGTTGGGATTTTAGGGCTGTATAAATAAGCTTCCAAAATAGAATGTGCTGTGGCAGGAGGAAGGCAGGAAAATGTCTTGTTGCTAAGGAACATGACAGAGAACCGGGAGATGTGACTCAGTTCTTGGCTTCATGTAACTTCTCTTCAGGAAGATGTGGGTCCACAGAGCTTGTCTCTCCAAGTGTGAAGCAATGGATATTTACTGAGGTTTTGAGAAGATGCTGTGTGGGGAACCAGCTGAATTCAGTCCATTCTCACAGTTAAATGTACTTAGAATCATAGAATGGTTTGGGTTGGAAAGGACCTTAAGATCTTCCAGTTCCAGCTCCCCTGCCATGGGCAGGGACACCACAAACTAGGCCATGGCACCCAAGGCTCTGCCCAACCCGGCCTTGAACAGCCGGAACATTCAGAGGAGGATGAGTCCTCAAGGCCCAAGAGCCTGGAAAGATGATAGCTTGACTCGCTGCAAGTCTCTCTTCAGAGAGGAGGCATTTGGCTTGTGGTCTGTACTACCTACCTGCAGCTTCTTCTGTGCCATCCCCATGCCTTTTCCCAGCTTTGATGTTGTGACTGGATATCACCTGGTGGGTGTCTCTTTTCAACTGTGCAGCCGCACGTGTTCGTGTTCCCGACCTTAGCACCGCGCTCTGCTCACGCGGCTGGGTCCTGGGGTCTGTGAAATCACTGCTAATAGTAAGAGAAGGAGAGAAATAAAGGTGGCCGTGTGCTGGGGCAGCACATACCCTCCAAGATGTTCTTTCGAAGTCAAAGTTTACTAACCCTGTATTAGGAGGTGCTTTGTTGTCAAGTTCCAATCCAACATATTAGTGATAGCAGCAGGAGATCAAGCAGGTGTTCCGTGTTTCCTTAGCATGGGTTTGGTTTCCCTCAGCAAAGTGTCTCCTTAGGAGCTGCCATTATCCTGTTCAAAATAGGACTATACGCTGGATGGGCACCAAGCAAGCACTTGCCTTGCACCGTAAGTGTGCAAGACTTGAAGTGTGTTTTGTCCTTTGAGCCTTTGTTTCATGGGGTTTTCTTGCTGAAAAGGGGAGGCAGATGCAAGCACAAGATGATCTGGGGCGACGCAGGGAAGCGTCAGTTAATAAAAGGCTTCTCCTGTTTGTCTGCCGTGATGCAAAGCCAAGGAGTCAGGAGACAGTGCTCTTTTTGGTTTGGGCTGGAAGGGACCTTAAAGCTCCTCCAGCTCCATCCCCTGCCACGGGCAGGGACACCTTCCACTGGAGCAGCTTGCTCCAAGCCCCTGTGTCCAACCTGGCCTTGAGCACTGCCAGGGATGGGGCAGCCACAGCTTCTCTGGACATCCAGCACCTCAGCACCCTCACAGGGAAGAGCTTGTGCCTAAGAGCTCATCTCCATCTCCCCTCGGGCAGGTTAAAGCCATTCCCTTGTCCCGTCCCTACATCCCTTGTCCAAAGCCCCTCTCCAGGTTTCTTGTCAGCCCCTGTAGGTACATTCCTGACCTAGCCCAGGAAGGACATATTGTGGCCCACAAGAGCCATGCAAGCGCCTTGAAGCAGCTGCTGGCACACTTCTCCATGAGCAAGCTTCCTGAAGCATATCCCAAAGTGCCTTTTCAGCCTGGGCATCAGGCTGAGCAGCTTTTGCCCTGCTTTTAATGAAGTAATTGTTACTGTATGGTTTTTATCAGAGCCAGGGGAATCTCAGGCCTCACTTGTACTACTTGGTGGTATAACAGCAGCATGGTTTGAGGGATGAATGTTCCTCAGGGAGGTACAGCCTATGGCAGATGCCCAAACCCACACTGAACTCCCTGGCACCGATATTCCTTTTCCTTCCCTCCCTCCCCACCACATAAAGACTTTGTCCAGTGTAGTTACGTGAGCCAAGGGGGGGAGATTTCTTCTCGCTCCTCATAGAGTCGTGCCGCCAGAGCTGCCCAAGGGGTCCAACCTCAGGGGAGGGTTTTCTGCAGCCACTATGTCTCCCTATGGAGATGGAGAGCTTGTTGCTGGTTCAGGACCTGGGATTTATCCAGACCTGAGGATAATCAGCCCTTGGCTCTTCTAGGGAAGCCTCTGTTTCTTGGATTGTGGTGGTTAAATCCAAAGTGGAAAGTAGTATGGGTAAGCGTTAGGATTTGTGTTGAGTTCTGTTTGCCTTTCGGTCGGTAACTCTTGTCTCTGACTGCAGCAGCCGTTTAAAACCGCCCTGTCGGAAGCTGCTTTATCTGAACTTACTTCTGAATTCACCTGAATTTACTCCTAGGTGCCTCACGGGGAGACACAAGGTGTGAATGGTTCGCATGTACCAGATCCCCGCTTCATTGGCGCGACTCGTTTGGGGGGAAGCTGTTTGTTGGCAGCTCCTTGCTTTTATGAGCTTCTTTCTATAACCTGTCAGCAAAGAGATGGCTGCTTGGATTGTCCCGGTGTTCTCCTTTTCTTCCCCACCCAGAAGCTGAACTCCTACGGGTGAATCATTCCTGCGCAGATACAAAGCTCTGAAGTTGCTTTAGCCTGAGCAGCTCTCCTACAGAGCAGGCAGTGATTGAGAGGAGAGCAGCGCAGGCATCCGTTTAACCAAGGAACAATGCAAACTTGTGGCCAGGGCATTCCTGGTTATGGAACCTGCTCAGGCATTGTTCTGGGCACTGATGCAGAAAACAAGGGGATTGTTTTAACCTGCACTGAGTGGCTTAAAGGCACAACAGATTTATTGTGGTTTAGAACTGAGCTCTCCTTTCTGGTTAGTGGTCAGTGCCAAGCAAAGGACATCTGTGCATCCTGGAAGCGCATCCCTTGCACCTTTTCCTGCTTTGAGCAACCAAGGTGACACCCAAAAGACACTCGCTGTCCTGGTCACCAGCAGTAGTAGAATATCTGCAGTGCTGGACTGCATTTCTCTCCATTGGGCTCATTTTTCAGTATGTGGAGTAAGTGAAGAACTGTGTGCAGAGTCTGTAAATGAACCCCTGTGTATTACTCATAGCTTTATTTGTCTATTTGACTGCTATAAAAGCATCCATCTCAGACCTATCACCTCCCACGCTGACATTCCCCCACGTCAGGATGAGACCCCCATTGGGGGATGGCTGCCCCATCCCTGGCAGTGTTCAAGGCCAGGTTGGACACAGGGGCTTGGAGCAAGCTGCTCCAGTGGAAGGTGTCCCTGCCCATGGCAGGGGGTTGGAACTGGATGAGCTTTAAGGTCCTTCCAACCCAAACCAGTGTGGGGCTCTGTGATTTATTCTTGAGGAGGGCTGATAGGAGATGATCAATGATCAGCTAAAGCCCCCATAGCCAGTTTGCGATGCTCAATGCTTGTGTTTTGGTGAGCGATTCGGAGTTGATGCAGACATGGGGGTTGTGGGAGGTTTTAGGAGTTCAGGTGTTCAGATGTATTTGGCCGCTGCGGATTGCGGTGGTGCCCCATCCAAAAAGCAAACCTCTGCTCACATAGATAGAAGCATGTTAAGGTCGTAAACAGAGGGACCGCATCAATACCTGGTGAAATAGAAGGGGAAATACTCAGCTGTTTGAAGGGATTAAAACAGCTTGAAGCCTGTGGTATAAGCTTGTTCCTGAGACAAGGCTTTTCGTGGTGTCTGCTTGAGGAATACGCTGCCTGCCGGTATGAAGCATGAGCCCATGAATCCCAGGTTTGCCGAGTCCCACTTCCAGAGCTGCTCACTGCATTTCCAGCTGCGTGTGTTAGCCAGGCAGTGACCCCGAAGAGATGCCCCTTTGCCACCAGGGCTCTTCATTGCTCCTGTGGTTCGCTTGAACCAAGCCTTACTCTGCTGCAACCCAACGATGGGGCTCAGGGGTTTAATGCAGGTGGAATAAGGGTTGTCTTTGCTCCCTGGGATCTGAGACAGGAGCTGGGGAGAGGGATTGCTGGTGCTGCTTCCTCACAAAGCAGCGCAGCCTTTTCTACCCAGTGATTTGTTCTTTTCAATAGAGCCCTTCTGGTTTTACCTCCCCTACACAATGGCACTTTTGTTGGGGATGCCTCTGGGGCCTCGGGAAGAGAAGTTGACATCCAAGGGCATTGTGCTGCGTCCCATGGGAATGCTCAGCCTCTCCTTCCAGTCTGCGGGAGGTCCTTTGTGTCACCCACTCCTGCCCTGGGTGACTCCCCACATCCTTCCACTGTGGATTATGCTCCTTAAGGGACTGGCTGGTGGTAACAGAGCCCGTGTGGCAATGCGTAGGGAAACGGAACAGGAGGCTCGGAGGGACAGCTCTCTTTGTGGGCTTCTTGTATTTATTCTGGAGAGGATAAACTGCACCCCTTCAAGTCAGCTGCCTTGGTTTGCCATGAAATCAAACAAAGACAGTAATGTTTTCATCTTGCAATGGCTTGAGAAGACTCGGAAAGCCCTGGAAGGGAGCGTGCGGCCGCAGCTGCAGCGAGGGCCATTCACACTGCAGGTGTGCTGGAAAGGGCGCTTAGAGCCGACCGTCCTCCACGTGCGGCTATTATCCGGCACTCGTTTGTTCTGGAGGCCCCCAGGAGCACTGGAATGGGAGTGAAGTTTACACCAATGCATTCCTTTCTGCTCGTGCATTATAAACCGCGTCGGTCGGTGCACGCGAGGTGACCGGGTTTGTTGCTTTAGCCTTTTGCATTTCCCCAGTGCTCGGGTGCTGCTCAGTGTCCAGCGTTCCGTGTCACGTCCTTCAGGACCCTCCGCCGGTAAATGTGTCTTTGTGTTCGGTTCTTCTCCTGCTATTCCTGCCCTAGCACCAAAGCCAAGTCTCTGTTTGGTCTCGGACCTTGGAAAACCTGTACATAATCGGAATGAATGTCACTGCAGTTGTTGCTTGCCCTGTAGAAGGTGTTATGCTTGGCCTTGCCTGACTTGAGCCCGACCTAACCTGAGGTGTTTTCCTTCTGTTGTGCAGTGTCAAAAAAGCACGGCAAGCTCATCACCTTCCTGAGGACATTCATGAAGTCGCGCCCAACCAAGCAGAAGCTGAAGCAACGGGGGATCCTGAAGGAAAGGGTGTTCGGCTGTGACCTGGGGGAGCATCTTCTCAACTCTGGCCATGACGGTAAGAAACGCTCCATCCTGGAGCTCTTCCTCTGTTGAGGGTCTTATTTCAGGGTGATGGTAGCCAGTGGAGGGCTACCTGGGGCTAGCAGAGAAATGGGTAACAGAAGAGAAGGCTCCAGGGAGAGCTTAGAGCAGCTCCCAGTGCCTAAAGGGGTTACAGGAAACCTGGAGAGTGGGTTTTTATAGAGAAAGTAGGGATAGGATAAGGGCTAATGGAAGAAGTTAGATTTAGATTAGATACAAACAAGAAGCTCTTCCCTGTGAGGGTGCTGAGGTACCCGCAAACCCAAGGCAGGGATTCTTCCATGGTTCGCGTGGTTTCACGTGGTAGCTGCAACCTGCACACCCTGACTTCACACACAGTGTTTTACGACCCGTTGCTGAATAACGCCAGCTTGTTCTTGTGGAATCAGGGCTGCAGCAAGGCTCATTGGCTTGTAAACCGGAGCCAGTCTTTATTGCTGGGCCTTGAAAAGCATCAGAGAGCCAGAAACGGGATGGTTTGGAGGCAGAAACAGACAGTAAGTCGTGGAAGAACTACATCAGGGGTAGGTAATTCACACCACCGGGTAGCTCGAGAGCTGGGTTTATAGTCATGCTGTGGGAGCAATCTGGGAGGGCAGGAGGCATGCCAGCAGAGTGAGCTCATTCATGGGAAAGAGAGAGCTCTCTTTTATCCCCAACCCTCCTCCTGCCCATTTTAGTTAGGCAAAAGTCAGCAATAACTAAAGCTTTTCCCTGCCCTCCTTGTTGGCGTCTTCCCCTGGCTTGGTGTGTGTTGTATTCAGCATTAAGTGACACATCCTGAGCTGAACTGCATTGTTCTAAGTCCACCGGAGGCTCCTGTTTGACAGTCTCGGGGGAGCTCATGTCTTCTTCTGGTCGCTCCACCTCCCATCACATGTGCCTGGGTGACTGTGCTGCGCAGGGCTGGTGAGGCCTCTTCGTCTGAGGAGCTGCCAGTTGCGTTCACCCTTGAGTTACTAACTCCTTCCTAACTCCCTGGAGTGAAGCAGATCCAGTTTGGATGCTGCTAACAGGGGCACGTCTCCTTTATGCACAGCAGGGTTGGTTTTGGGTGCGATTCAGCTCTCTGCCCCGTATTCCAAGTGATGTAATCCTGGGATTGGTTTTGTGGAGATGTTGCTGCGTTCCTGTGAACCAAGCTCCGTGCCTGAGCAGCATTTTAAGGTTCCCTCATTCCATAGCATTAATGTCTTGGAGGCAGCTGCTGGAAGGGGATGGAGATACCCCAGGAGACCCTGCGTGGAATCAGAGAGAGCAGTGCTCCCTCACCTCATAAACAGAACGTAACCGGGTAGGTTTACGGGAGCACGGTGTTTGAAATGAGCAGCAAGGTGTGCACGTGCTCCTCGGAAATGCAGAGCTGAACCAAGCTGGAGTTATGTTCAGAATTCTATTCGTTACCAGAGCCTAAAGAGGGGCTCTTCATCAGGTACCGTAGCGATGGGACAAAGGGAATGGCTTTAACCTTCCAGAGGGGAGGCTGAGATGAGCTCTTAGGCACAACCTCTTCCCTGTGAGGGTGCTGAGGCGCTGGCACAGGGTGCCCAGAGAAGCTGTGGCTGCCCCATCCCTGGCAGTGTCCAAGGCCAGGTTGGACACAGGGGCTTGGAGCAAGCTGCTCTATGGAAGGTGTCCCTGCCTGTGGCAGGGGTTGGAACTGGGTGAGCTTTAAGGTCCTTTCCAACCCAAACCAGCCTGGGATTGTGTGGTTCTATGCAGCAAATTCAGTGTAACCTCTGGCCCAGGTAGAGGCCATGTTCCCTTTGTAGCTAGGGAGCCTTTTTTCCTCTCAAAGGAAACCAACTAGAGCTTAAGTTTAGCTTGACCCCAATTAGCAAGCATTGTGCTTGCGGAGGATGTGTTTGTTTAGTGTGGGAGCTGCTGAAGTGCTGCATTGCAGCATCCGTGCCATGTCCTCATTTGTGCCTCTGAGTAGTTCGAAACAGAGCGCTCTATGGCTTCAGGGTGCCCAGAGAAGCTGTGGCTGCCCCATCCCTGGCAGTGCTCAAGGTCAGGTTGGACACAGGGGCTTGGAGCAAGCTGCTCCAGTGGAAGGTGTCCCTGCCCGTGGAACTGGATGAGCTTTAAGGTCCCTTCCAACCCAAACCAGGCTGGGATTCCATGGTTCTATAAGGTACAAACCGAGCAGCCGGTGTCAGCGCGGCTTGTTGGGGGTCCTCCAGTGTTACCTGTTCCTTCAAGCCGTGCCCTGGCTACAGCTAAGTGACGCTAATCTATTGCAGATTTGAGCTAGGGAGAGTACTGCGATCAGAACAGGAACATAAGGAATGAGATCTTGGGCAGCATCTTGGCAGCGGTCTCTAAAGACCCAATTCCCCTTAGCTCAAGGGTTGGTCGTCTCTGTGTTGTCACTTTGGTTCCTACTATTAATGTGAGGAGTGCCATTTACTAAGTGTTTTGGTGATCATAAAAGCCTCCCTGGCTGGCTTTGGGGCTTTGCCATCTCGATGTGGAATTCAGGACAGCTGAGTCTTAGTATTTAGCTTATATGGATGTTTTAGAGGGTAAGTGCAACCATTTTCCCCTCTCTTTTACTGCTGGAGAGGGAAGTTGAACAGGACAAACCAGAAGGGAAGCAAAGGAGAACGTTATAAACACAGGTTTGTTGCTTTTTCCCCCCTTTCCTTTCTTCAAACACTAGATTGAAGTGGAAACACGAGGCACATCCTGGAATCCAAGAAGGTGCGGGTGAAATCCCTGCTTGTCACAGCCTGGACCACAAAGGGAATTGCTTTGCTCCAAGGTTTTTGCTTCGGAAAGTGCTTTGCAGATCTTACATGAGAAGTAGATCCTGAAGCTTTAGTATAGACTCACGGAATGCTTTGGGCTGGAAGGGACCTTAAGGCTGAAGGAATATTGCTCAGGGAAGGAATAAACCCAACTCCATTAGCGCAGTTTTGCTGTGTGCCTGGGAACATGGAATTGGCAAGGGGCTTTGTGCCGGGTTGAACAAACACAGACACCAGTTCTGGTGGGCCCGGAGGCACATTCTGTGTGTTAACCCCGTGCTGAAGCGGCTTGTCTGTGGTGGTCAGCAGGACCTGGGTGCTGGGCTAAGGCAGGCCTTGATGGCTCTTGCTACAGACCACGTGTGTGATCGAGTCGGGTTGGTAAAACTGCAGGAAACCACAGTAACTGCCTGACATTAGTGGAATTTTAGTGTGGATGCTGCTACATCCTGTGAGAAGAAACCCCCGGGTCTGATCGGTTTGGGATGCAGAAGCTGGAATTGGGCTCTGAACTGGCAAGTTCACTTAGGGATTTAAGCCACAGGCAGGGAGAGGGGCCTGGAAAAGTCACAACGTGATGGCAGAAGCCACTGTTGTAAACTCCAGTCTCAGCTTGCGCTCCCATCCCATCACTACAGGACATGGTCCCCTCCAGGTGTGTGTCTATACATGTAGAAAAGGAAGTAGCTGGAGGGCTTGGGGCTCAAAGGGCAGAGGAGGTTAAACACACATGTCATTGTTAAACAGTCAGAACTCAGAACAATCAAGCCACCATTCCAGCAAAGGCCTTCAGGTATAACTATGGCCCTCCTTGGACTGCAGGCGCTTCTCCAGCCGTGCAGAACTCCCCCCAAAATATCCATGCTGCTGGCATGATATATTTAGCTTAAAGAACAGCTCGTCCTGGTAACCAGATTAGGAGCTGCATAGAGCGAGTCTGCTGGAGCTCGCTCAGTGTCTGTTCGTTATTCTGGCTGGGTCCCTGACAAGGAAGTACTTTGGGAAGCACAGTGTAGGTGCTGCATCCCTCACCCTTCCCCCTGCTGTCCCTTGACCTGGTTCACATTGTCACAACAGCTTGCTGCTCGGCTGGAATACCATAAATACCATGCAAACACTGCTCTTAGCCTGCTGTTTGTTGACACAGCCCCATAGACCCCAGGGGATGAGGCCTTGGGGCGGTGGAAGGTCCCACACACAGTGTGTGCATAATGCCCTTCCTGGGCATTATCAGCCTCCTGGTAGGAATTGGGCAGGAATGCGCTATGTATTTATTTGTTTATGTATTTCTTTCCATAGGGAACCCTAACAAGATTCAGATGTGGGTTGGTAAAGGCTTTGGGATTGTGGAGCTGAGCATTAGGGCTGCATTGTTCAAGCATTGGGCTGGTTCAGCCTGGAGAAGAGAAGGCTCCTGAAGGGGAGACCTTAGAGCAGCTCCAGTGCCTGAAGGGGCTGCAGGAAACCCGGAGGGTTTGAATCTCTTTGCAGAAAGGGGTAGAATTCAGAATTCAGGGCCATTTGGTTGTGCCCTGTGCTCAGGACTCACCTGCTGATTGCCAGGGAACCCCTTGGTACGGCTGTGTCCTCAGGCTGCAGAGGGAAGCACGGAGCACCTGAGTGCAGGAGGATGGACTCCCAGATGGCATTTGCTGCTTGATGGAAGGGGATTTGCCACTTGACCTGTTCAGGATCTGTCACGTGGCAGATTGATCAGACCCGTCATCTAACGTAAGGATAAATGTAGCTCAGCGCAGGAGCTTGCGGACGGATCCAGCGGGATCTGAGCTTTTCCCGTGAAGATTTGCTGATGCTCCCAAAAGCCGAGTCCTGATGTTCCTTCTCTGTTCAGGGGAGTTTCATCTCCCTTTTATTAAGTGGTTTCCTCCTCCTTCAGCTTCCAAGGGTGGACAGATAGCTCCAGCAGTGGACGCTGCATGAGGCTGGAAGGAATCGCTTGGTGAAGCGGTTTGGATATTAACTTGACACCTAATTATATCCTCTGGGCTTGTTCTTTCCATTCTGCCATAGCCTGGTTTGTCTGCAGCTTCTGTGAGGGGCGCGCATTGTGTAGCTCCTAAATGCTGCTCTGGGAGGCATTAGGGGGAGAAACTATCAGTGGTGAAAGCTAAAACTGTCCTGGCTCTGGGACAGAAAGGAGCATCTCCTTCATGTTTGCATTTGCTTAAGCCAAGGGGTGAGGGTTAACCCTGTGTGGGTTTGCAAACAAAAGAAACCTTTGGCTAATAGGGTGTCCTTACGGTAGCTCTCCTGGAAAGGAGTTCCATGCCGTGGTTCTTGCAGGAGGTGTGATGGGACCTGCGCTGTCTCGGCTCCACCACGATTGACTCTGTTCAACCTGATTCGCATCCTGGCGTTTCTTTAGAGCAGAGAAAATCTCTGACCTCTTTCCACGCCAAATCCTACAGTGAAGTTCCTTACAGACTTTCTCCCCTAAGAACTAAAGGGAGAACTAAAGCAATAGCTCAGCCGGGTTTAGTGCAGGGCATCTGACACCACAGCCCGAACTAGGACTTTAATGACACGCTCAAGTAACCAGCGACGCTTGCTCCTTAGTCCCACAGGTCCTCAAGAGCTGCACTGAATTCATTGAGAAACATGGCATTGTGGATGGGATATATCGTCTGTCCGGGATTGCATCCAACATCCAGAAGCTACGGTAGGGGCACCACTGACCCACTGGGATGGGCTCTTCACCTCTGGGCTGAAGCAGCAGAGATCTCTTCCGTCACACAGCATTGTGTCTAGGGGAAGGCAGGAGCTGCTTCTTTGCCCTGTAAGGGATGTAGGGGCGATGGCTGCAGTTACAAACGCACCCGATGCCTTGGGCACAGGTACCAATGGGCTCCATTCTGTCGGCAGAGAGGTGAGCTCTGTGTTTGAGCCGTGCTGAAGGCACATTTTATCTTCTGGGCTACAAATGGCCTGGCTTGGACAGCGGGAAAGGCCGGGGACATTGCCACCAAGCCCCTGACATTGTGGTTGCAATGGGGACAGTCGCTGAGCAGTTTTGGTTTGAAGCTGAAAGCCCCTCTTAGGGAAGCGCAGCTTCACCGGGAGCAGCCGTGTTGTCGCAGCCCCTGCCAGTCTGGCTTCCTCATTCCAACCAGCGCTTTCCACGCACGTATTCCAGCAGCTCAGCTTTGAGTTCATTCACGTTCGTGCTTTGGGTTTTCCTCTCTCTCGGAAAGCCAAGGGAATGCTCAGGGGTTTTCTTCATGTGGTTCCGGGCTCCCTTCACCCCGTAGCGGAGGTGGGTCCCCAGGGACTTTCTGCTCACCCCGGTTTCTGTGTGCCGATAGCCCTGCCGGTGGGCATTGCTTTCTCAGTTTGATTTCCAAGCCTTTGCGATTGCCTTTGTGCTTGTGGAAGGCATGCTTAGCCTTTGGGAAAAGCCCTGGCGCAGCAGCAGGGCCTGCAGGCCAGGCACTCGGTTGTAAAACAAACTGGAAATGCCTTATTAAACCAAAAGGGTCTTATTTATGGCAAGCATACCAGCAGCACCACGGCCATTGGGCACGTGGCTCTGGGCACCAAGGGCTCATGTTTTCCTGCTGATCAGGAGCTACTCGCTTTTCTGGACCGTAATTTGCCCTGGTTTTTCTTTTCACCCCTCCTTTCCAAACCCCTTTGCCCATTTTGCTGTCCTCGTTTCCAGCCACGAGTTTGACTCCGAGCAGATCCCTGACCTGACAAAGGATATTTACATCCAGGACATCCACTGCGTGGGCTCCCTCTGCAAACTGTACTTCCGTGAGCTCCCGAACCCTCTGCTGACCTACCAGCTCTATGAGAAGTTCTCAGTAAGTACCTTTGGCTTTCCACTTCAGCTCCACTTCATCCACATGGAGAAACACTGAAGAGGATCCAGCAGGAAGCTGAACCTGCCTTACACACACCTTTCTTTGTCTTACTTCTGCGTAAGTTGGGGTTTTAGAGAGAGCAAATCCGCACCCCCTTTAGGTTTACTGCCGTGTGCTGTTGTCCCCTGTGCCACACCGTCTTAATTCCAGTTGTGGGACATAAGTCAGCATTCCCCTCTCGTTTGCCATCCCCCAGTGATTACTTGAACGTGATGGGGATTAGAAGCAAGCACTGCTCGGAGCGGGAGACCCTCCGTAAGGAATGGCTCAGTTGTTTTAAAGGTGATGATTTACAGCCTTGCTGGAAGGAGGGAATGACCATTTCTCTTTCCAGTCTCACCTGTAGTAATAATTGCTGCCTCATTCCTGCTGCTCTGTGTGTGTCCACATTCAACAGCAGAACAAATTGATTCATGTCCAGCTCTGTATTTTTGTCCCCGTTTATATACACGGATAAAATAAGCCCCAAATCCCAGGCAGCGCATCTAAAATTACTTGGTTTGCACCCGTGTTATCAAGGTGGCTTTGAAAACAATCAGTCCCTCAATTCCTTCCCCCTTTTCTCATCCCTGTTTCAGAGCACTAAGGGACCTTCCCCACCTCTTGTTTCCTTTTGAACATCTGGGCTGAAAAGCTCCATTTTAACGTCTGGCTCTGAAAGTCTTTATTTCAGTTTTCCTACTGTAGGTACTGAGGTGCCAGCGTGAGTTGTCTTGAACAGTTGGACTTGATGATCTTAAAGGTCTTTTCTAACCTGTTTGGTTCTGTGATGCTAGCAAGTGGCCCACATCTTGATGTACTTGGCCTTTCTCACATTATCTCTGTGCTGCTCTGTCCCCAGAAGGTGAAGACCAGCACGATCCATCTCGCCGCTGCAGAGGCCACGTGGATCCGGATGATGTGCCAGGTATTGAGTCTTATTTGCGGCTAAATCCCTTCCTGTCTCATTCCAGGACGCTGTTTCTGCTGCTACAGATGAGGAACGGTTGGTGAAAATCCATGATGTCATCCAGCAGCTGCCCCCTCCTCACTACAGGTCAGTGTCAGGATGGGTTCTAGCTCAGGTTTGCTCCTTAGCAAACACTGTCTCCTCTGCATAGTCTTATTTGCCTGCCTTGGAAACTACAGTGTTGTAGTCGATTAATTATAATATGGGGGTTAAAAAACACCAGCTAACTATAATATATTCCAGCTTATTATTAACTAATTTGTGTTATTAGAGTGTAAGTAATTGTGTTTAATACTCAAGGCCATGCTAATAGCCTTCTGTAGTAAAAGTTATGGTAAAAAGGCATTAGACACAAAAAAGATGGCGATTGGTGTTAATAACTAATATAATAGTGTATGATAATGAGTCTTTTAGTAACTAAGTATTGTGATGGGGCGTGCTAAGTTCTCTTCATCAACTGTGTATTCTAATGGCTGGGTGCAACTCCTAAAGCTCCTTGGATATCGATAAGTACGTATTGTGTAAAGAACGCTAAGCAAGCAACAGGATAAAGCAAAGTAAATCAGTGTTAATTTATGCTAATATATGTTAAATTATCCGTGCAGATGTACTTGGATGAGGGGATCTGGTGATCTGGCCCTATGCAGATTTATGCTAATACATTGAAATGAGGGGATCTGGTGATCTTGGCTTTTAGCTCTATGCAGATTTATACCTATACATGGACATGTATGTTAATGGTGCTAATTTATGCTAATAGATTTACAGGAGGAGGGCCTTCTGTGTTCTGGCTCTTTGCAGATTTAGGCGGACATATTAACATTTTATGTTAATGAATGATAATTTATGCTAAAATGGAAATGAGGGGACCAGCTAATCGCATGTCCCGACTCTGTTCAGCTGTATGGGGATTTATGTTAATGTATTCTAATTTATGCTAATATATTGAAATGAGGGGATCTGGTGATCTTGGTTTTGAGTTCTGTGCAGCTTAATGGGGTATGAAAATGTTAATGTGTTTATGATTAGATACTATGGCTATTTGAATCATTGTAATGTATGGTGGTTAGCTGGACCATTGCAATGCTGTTCCTGAGTGCTATAACTGTCTTATATGTTACTTCAAGATCAATAATTAACTCTATGGGCATTCATCTGGACTAATCCTTGTTAACTAATGTGTTAGAAGCTATGTGTGCGTTAGTGTGGTAGCTGGTACGCTGTGCTGACTAATGGCAATACTCTGTATATGTTAACCAAGGGGATAGGACCGTGGGGGGACCTTCTCACAAGCGATCTCCTTTTCTCTAGCGCATTCCCCCTTTTCCCTCAAACGCCTCATCATTTTATGGGGGTGAACAAAGACTTGGAGCTCGTGAGTCCTCTGTGTGTGGTGTAGCCCTAGACCAGAGGGGGGGACATGGGAGACACCAGGGCGCAAAACGGTGTGCAAAGAGGGAGAAAACACCTCACTGTTGCGCTGCTCTGCACAGAGAAGTTCCGTGGTGTGCTAGAGCTCTCCGGGTTATTTCCAGCTGGAAACATCCATCCTCACTCCAGGCCTTGTCCCTGTGACGTTTAACCTTTATATGTACGTACAGGAGCCCCGGAGCCAGTCATTTCATAAGCAGACTCAGACACAGTGGAGTTCCGTGGTGCAGTGTTACAGTAAAGCAGCCAAGCAGTGAATTTCCAGGGTCCTGTGCTTCTGGATCCAGCCCTCGGACTGAGTAGCTTTTCCTTGAGCTTACACAAATGAGGGCAGACACCCCCACCCCAGTGTAGTTACCTGCTAAAGACTTCACCATCACTCTTAGGGTACGTAGTGCAAGGTTTTATTTCCTGGGAGCTGTCAGACCAAAAGAAACTAATGAAGTGGGGTTTGTTTCGTAAGCCGCAGCATGGCTCTGCTCATCCGTGCTGAACATTGGCCTGTCTCCTCTTTTCCAGGACACTGGAGTTCCTAATGAGGCATTTGGCTCGTCTGGCTGATTACTGCTCCATCACAAACATGCACACCAAGAACTTAGCAATCGTCTGGGCTCCAAACCTCCTGAGGTACCCTTTGGCTTTTCTCCCCCATTTCAGTACTAGATGAGGTTTTATGTTTGTATAAAACCAGATAGCTGCTCTCCAGCAAAATCACAGCTTTCAGCAGGTGAGAAAGAGCTTCCTTTCCTCCATCCAATGTGCTCTTTTCCTCCTGTGAAACCTGCTCATGGGAACGAAGCACAAGCTCGAGGCCAGCTCCAGACCCAGCAACGTAGTTCAGCCACAACCCTGGCCCCTGTTGTACCCATTCCTGGACTGCTTTTGTGTCCAGCCTGAGATATGTGAGGAACCTGAGTCATAGATTCCCCTGGGGACTCTTAATTAGGGTAAACTCTTTTCTCCTTGCTGGCAATTCACCCCCAAGCAGTCAAATGATGTGAATATTGGGGTACTGGCCCCTGAAGCCCTGCCTGAGGAACCAGGCACAACATGCCAAAGCCTTACTCGAAAGGAGCACACCTTCAAGTGTTCCTCTGGCTGTTGGTGTTTCATTTCCTCTGCCTTCTCTTCAGATCAAAGCAGATAGAGTCTGCCTGCTTCAGTGGAACCGCTGCCTTCATGGAGGTGCGCATCCAGTCAGTGGTTGTGGAATTCATCTTGAACCACGTGGATGTCCTCTTCAGTTCCAAGCTCAGTTCAGTCATACGGGACGGAGCAGGTGAGTGGCTTCCTCCGGGAGCTGCACCTTGATCAAAAGAGATAGCAGGCACTTCGTGGGCATCTGGGACATTGAAAATACATTTGTTCTGTAAGCTAAAGGACACATTTCCAGGGTCATGATATTAGAACCTGGCCAATACAGCCTGGTGTCAGCAACTGCTGTTAGCACCTTTCACAGGAGCCAAGGATGCTCCACGTAAGCATGCATCTTAATGTTTGGCTGCTACTTTTATGTTCCAGCACTGAGAAGTAAGGAATCTCCTAAACCTTTGTACCCCTTGCTCCCTGCCCTTTCTTTTTAAACCCACCCTCAAGGATGCTCCTGCATGTCCTTTCGAGCTGCCTTGCAGTACCACACCATGCCTGGTGTGTCCACCTTCACCAGCACCTTAGAACGTAAAGAGAAACAAAGCAGTTTAAAGCAAGCTTTCTGTATTCAGTAATGGAATACCGAGTAAGTAAGGAACTTAACAGGGAATACTTTAGCATTTGCTGTAAGTATGCCCATTCCATTGAAAAGGAGCAGCGTTGCATCAAGGAAGTTTACTCTCCGTTAGCTTACCAAACTTAGGTACCACGAGCTGTTACTACTCCTAAGCAGCAGTCAGCCTGTACCATCTGCTTTGATAGCCTGCCTTTCCTGTGAAATGCACTCATCCTTTGCAGGTACGACCCCCTGTGGGGCACAGATAGTTGGTTTTCCGGTGCATTTACTGCTCCCCCTTTTAAACAGCTCCTCTTAGACAGCAGAGTTGCTCCAAGTCCAGCTTCTGTTCCTACTGGAAGGCAATTTTAAGTCAAGAGGAGCCAGAGGTTAACTTGGCTGAACAGGAACAGGCCGCAGCAGGCTGAGCACTGCCAGGGCAAAATAAGCACACTAAGAATCAGAGCCAAATGATTATCCAGGCTTTGAGTGGACCATGGCAATTCAGCTAATTGCTCAATGACTTGGTCATTCACAGTCAGTGTGCTCTGGCACAAAACCGGCAGGGAGATGGCTCAGGCTCTTTGAGAGCAGATGAGCCAAGAGCAGGCAAGGCAGCATCTCTTCAGCGCTTCCAGGAGCCTGGCTTTGAGCATGGCTCCTTACCTGCTTCTGCCCCCGAGAGGTCCAAGTGGTATTCCCAAGCCTGCTTTAAGCCACTCCAGGTAAGGCAAAGAGAGTTGGACCCTAAACTTCACCTGGGATAGCATTTACAGCTGACAAACGCTACGCAAGAGCTGGGGTGCTGCAGGAACAGCAGTAGGAAAGGAACCAACGAGGGTGTAGATGCATTGGCATCCTTCCCCCTGACCCCTTAACTCACAGCAGTTTTGGTGCACCAAGAGGTGGAACCTGGGGCTGACCAAAACTCTGTGGGTATAAACCCGTAGGTTGCTTTACAGGCTTTTGCATGGAGGTGAAGCTTAAGGAAGGCTTGTGTTCATGTGGGTTTCTAACCTCCCTGCTTCTTAAAAGACACTAAGCTGCTCTCGGTTATGTGTATTTCTGTTTGTCATAACCATCCCTCTAACAAAGGGTTACTCTGACCACGTCTTTCAGTGGCTGAGATAACAAAGCTTGAGGAAAACACGGCACCTCCCTAGACACACAGAGCAGGGCTTTGATCTCTGTACCGCTGTGTTCTGATTCTCCTGTTGCCTGTGGTTTTCCTTCGCAGGGCACAGCTCTTTATCACGGCCCAAGTCTCTGCTGGTGTCCTCTCCTTCCACCAAGCTGCTCACGCTGGAGGAAGCCCAGGCACGAACACAAGCCCAGATCAACTCTCCCATCGTGGCAGACAGCAAATACATCGAAGTGGGAGAAGGCCCTGCAGCTTTACAGGGGAAATTCCACACAGTCATAGACTTCCCATCCGAAAGGTAGGGACGAGTTTCCTTTCCAGCACGTGTCGTAATTGGTTTGGGGTTTTATCACAGCAAAACCTTGCCAGTATTGACTTAACGCTAACCGTACCTGGAGGACTGCAGCCAGTTTGCCACCTGCTTTGGGCTGTGTGAGGATTCAGCTTAGATCAGCTGTCTGCTGGACTCAGTTTAGGCATGTAACTTCCGTGCCACGGCCACCTTTTCAGCAAGGTTATTACATGTATAAACCCATGTTATATGTGACGCATAGAGATGCCTGTACTGGTCACACACACTGACGTGTGAGTGGGGTGAACACTTCAAGACTGAGAACAAATGCAGGTTCCCCTCGAAACGGAGCAGTTGAATGGATGTGATGGCACTAAATACGGCAGTGGGAGGAGGCAGATGTGATTTTACAGCATCAGCAAGAGACGCTTTCACAGTTCATAGAGAACTGGTGCATCTGCCAGCTAAATAAAAGCCACCCATTCCCTGCCATGCTGTGTGAGTATTTGATGCACCACACCAGGAATTTACCCCGCAACACTTCAGGGCTGAGCTGTAGGAACAAAAAACCTCCTCGGCTATTGAAAAGAGACCAAGTTCCTAAGCTCAGTGAACCGGGCAGCGCTAATACCAACCGACCGGTAACGGGAGCTAAGTGCAGCTTCCCCCTCCAGAGGTTTGCCCTATTTTCTCGCTCCAGGAAGAGGCCTCCCAGCAAGATGAAGAAGTCTCCCGTTGGCAGTTGGCGTTCCTTCTTCAACCTGGGAAAATCCTCCTCCGTGTCCAAACGCAAGCTGCAGCGCAACCCCAGCGAGCCCTCGGAAATGAAAGCCATAGCCCTGGCAGGTGAGGCTGCAGGCCCAGCTCCCAAAACCTGGGCTTCCCAGCAGGGCACGGTTCAGATTTGCAGTGTGCCTTTATCTCCTTCTAGCGTTCGAGTCGTGCATGACACCTTCAGCTCACTGCTGGCTTTGCTAAACGGGTCTCCCATTAGCTCAGATCTAGAGCGCTCTTCTGAGAGTAGCCTGTGAAAGACCATATGTGGGCACTGCTGTAATAGGTCTGAGTCATTCCTTTTGACACTTACTATGAAATAATAAGCTCTGTCTCCCTTTGCTGCTCTCAAAAGACACCAGTTCAAGTAAGTAAAGTCACCTTTCACCCCCAAAGTGTCACTAGAGGCAGCACCCAACATTTATAGCCACGTCCAGTGTCCATAGGCTGAATTCTCAGCCCTTTCCGTGTACAGTTTACTGTCTCTTTCCCACTTGAAAAATAGCAACAGCATATTCTTGTGGTAAAACGCACCACAAATCCCTAACCACGGGCGAGCGAGGACTTTTATCCCATCTTTTCCCTGCTGCCATTTCCACATTAAGGCTGTTGTAGACTTCAGGATAACAAACGTGTGCTCCGAGTGCCCTCTCAGAGCACCGAAGTCACGCTTGCTTAGCGCTCGTCAAACAGGTTGTGTAAGTGTTATGTTCTTCCCCATTTTTAAGAGGGTTTGTTTGCTGGCAGGAGCCAGCCCATTACCATGGGTACATCCAGACAGAGCCTGCAGCAGGGTGACGGGAGGGTTGTTTCCCAACCTGTCATCTGCATCTCTAAAATAAGCCCAACTGTTACTGTTGTGTTACTGCCAGTGTTCCATAGCCACATATAAACCACTTCCCTAACTCAGCCTTTCCCTGCCTTGCTGCATTCCCCCAGGTGGACGAGGAGACAGCGGGACTCTTCGCTCAGCTAAGAGTGAAGAATCGCTCACCTCCCTGCATGCTGTTGATGGTAAGACAAGTTGTACCTGCCCTTTTAACCGGTGAGCATTTAAAAAGGCAGTGTGGTGTTATTGACTGCAGAGTTTCATTTCCAGCCCTTCAGCAAAAGCTGGACTTGCTAACTAATGAAGCAGCTTACTGCTGCCCAACGCAGATGGGTATCACAGAGACAGCCTTAGTTCTACAGCACACTTAAACTAGTTTTGCTTGTGCACACAGCTCTGGTCCAGGCTAAACCAGCCCAGACTGTTTGAGCAAACACAATAAAGAGCTACTGCTAACTACATTGGGTTTTTGTGCAAGAGTTGACCAGGTGAGCATCTCGCACACTGCCTTAAGACTACTTTAAAAAGACCACCAAACCGTCACCTCCCGGACCATAAAATTTGACACTAACCCATCTCTGTCTGCCCTTTTCTAGGTGAATCTAAACTCTTTAGGCCCAGAAGACCTAGGTCCAGTAGTGATGCGTTGTCTGCTTCCTTCAACGGAGAGCTCTTGGGAAACATGAATCGCTGCAATTCTTACGACAACCTTCCCCACGATGACAGCGATGGGGATGAGGGGCTCATCCACGTTCCTGCCCTCATTTCTCCTCGGTCTGCTGAAGATGTTGACCTGAGCCCACCCGATATCGGAGTCGCAAGCCTGGATTTTGACCCTATGTCTTTTCAGTGCAGCCCACCCCAAGCAGAGTCCGAGTGCCTGGATAGCAGCACCTCCCTGCTGGAGTCCGTTGGCATAAGTAAGGAGAAGCCAAGCCTCCTAAAGAAAGATCTAGAATCAGGCAGCCAGTCCCAGACACCAGGCAGTGCCACGAGCTCTGAGACAGTCTCCCCTTTCCACGAGAAGATGAGTCCCTTCTTCACTCTGGACCTGAGCCCCACGGAAGAGAAGAGCTGCAAACCCCCCACGTTCTCCCCCAAGATGGGCCGGAAACCCATCATCTCTCCACCGCTGACTACACCAGAACCTGTCTCCTTCGCGCTGCCCAGCCGCATGCCAGAAGCCACTGGGGCAGTGCCCGTCACATCCAGAAACTCCTCTGCTTCCAGCTGGAGCAAAGGGATTGGCATGACTGAAATCACAAACAGGTCCCCAACCCAGATGTCCTTGCCCCTGAAAAGCAGTGAAACAGGAGCAGGGGAAGGAGCCCATCAGGAGCTACAGCACACCCAGCTAGTGGCTGCTGGCAAAGCAGAGTTGCCAGAAGAAGGGGAGAGACCAATGCCAAGCAGTCAGAATAAGACTGTACCCACTGGACACGCACAGCCAGGTACAGTGCATTTTCCTCCATTCTTTCTTTAAGTTCCAAAGGGGACCTGCTCTCGGAAACCTCCTCCTCTGCGTGCCTTTTAGGAGAGGGGATTGCCCGTCCGTTCTGATCACAGGTGTCTTGCAGGGCTGTGCAGATCAGTAAGGTCTTAACCTCTGCCTTCTCCCTACATCACACAATCACATCATAGTCTACCTACCACTTTTTCCCCCCCCATCCTGTCATATGTGAAAATCTTTAGCATGTCCTTCTAAATCATTTCAGCCACCTAAGACTTTTCTTTGTTAAGCACTCGAAGAAGGGACCTTTTCGCCTAAAACCTTACGATCCCAATTGTGTAAGGGCGTCTCATTCTCCGCTTCCTACCTCTCTAGAATGCGAGAGGAGCCTTTAGACAATCTCCTGCGGCTTTTTTTCCCCCCTCTTTGTGATGAGCTGCTGTGCTGTTGGGCAGCGTTGGCATTGTGAGACACGAGCTCTAAGTCGTGTTTCGCCTCAGACGGAACGGCCCCTGTGAAACAGTGTGGAAAGCATCTGTTTTTCTGTAGTAGTCATTACGGTCGCTCTCCTTCTTGGGTAACGTCAAATCAACTCTCTCTCTCGATTTTCCCCCCATTAGGAGCAGTTGCCCTCGACTCCCCCCAGGATCCTGTTCCCGTCAGTTCTGTGTCTCTTATCCCTCCTCCTCCTCCGAAAAGCGCGGCGCGCATGCTGGCCCTAGCGTTAGCCGAGTCTGCGCAGCAAGCGTCCGCCCAGTCTCAGAAAAGGCCGGGAGATGCTCCTGCTGAAAGCACAGATTATGGAGAGGCCGAAAGTGGCACGGCTCTAGAAAAGCTCCATCTCTCTGCCGGTGCTCCAGACAAGCTCCACCTCTATACAGGTCTGCCCGAGAGCCGACTTCACTTCCAGACGGGTGCACCAGTAGAGCAGGACTTCCAAGGTAGCAGCAGCACAGCCGGGGAGCAGAACCACCCACCGGGTGCACCTGGAAGCCAGGACCCCCTTCCACCTCTCCACACCCCAGGCGTGCCTGGGGACGTGCCTGGCAGCAGAGATGCAGAGCAGGAGCAGTCCAGCTTCCATCCTGGTAAACCGGGGGACAAAGACCACTTCCCCTCCCATGCTGGGGACTGGGAGCACCCCCCCCCCCACCCTCCTGGTGCGCTGCCTGACTGGGAGCCACCCGCAGCAGACTTGCCTGTAGATAGGCCCCAGCTCCGCACCTCTGCGGCTGGGGACAAGCACCACGTTCCCATCTGCACAGCTGATGACAAGCTTCAGTCTCCTCCTGTCCTAAGCGCCGGGGAGAAAAGCACCCCGGCCTCCCTGCCGTACTTAACACCCATCCAGACAGCAGCAGCCGAGCCTCAGCGGGGACCGGCAGGCGCCACCACGATGCAGGCAGAGGTGGCGGCGGTGCCAGCGCCGCGCACAGCACCGAGCAGCCAGCCCGCCCCGCCACAGCGCCACGATCCCCAGGCGGCAACGGGACAAGTGCCGGTGGCCTCCACGAAGGCACCCAGTGCTTCCAGTCAGGTACGTGCGTGTGGCCTCGCATGGGCTTGTAATCATAGGAGGTGCAGCTCTGGGAGAGTGCCGTTCCAAATGGCACAAGGCAGGGGAGTCACAGGATGCTGGGAATTCCACCAGAGCCAGGCTTAGAGGAAAGCAGTGCAGGATTTCCTCAGGGAACACTCCAATATAGAATCCTAGAATGGTTTGTGTTGGAAAGGACCTTAAAGCTCATCCCGTTCCAACCTCCTGCCACAGGCAGGGACGCCACACACTAGACCGGGTTGCCCAAGGCTCTGTCCAACCTGGCCTTGAACGCTGCCAGGGATGGGGTAGTTACCACTTCTCTGGGCACCCTGTGCCAGCGCCTCAGCACCCTCACAGGGAAGAACTTCTGCCTTAGGTCCAAACTGAACTGCTCTCCTTGGCTTTAAGGACATACAAAAGGGATCTGCTAGGGTAACTGGTACAGGGGATGCTAGTTTAGAAGTGCTCAGAAACAAGAAAGAACTTCTGCGTTCCCTCCTGTGGCAGATTCCCCACCACTGGGCGCTCCAAGATGAGGGTGCTGGGACATCTAAGTCTAGGTCATGCTTTGCCTAGAAAAGTCGGACCAGATGATCCTTAAGGTCCCTTCTAACCTGGGATTCTAGGATTCTTCACTGAGACTAGGACCCTCGTATTCCTTGCATGAGGGTTAGACATCCACTCAGATATCCAAGCTGCTGCAGCCTGTCTTAAGCACCATAGCCACATTTAAGGAAGGGGTTTCTGCTGTATCGCTTGATCTGCTCACCAGGGTGCGAGGAGTTTAATTCCAGGTGCATTTTCATTTGACCAAGTATATTTGTAAGCAAAACACTGTGTAGAAGTTTTAACCTGTTGCTACAGACAGACAGCTTCTCCCCTTGCCCTAAATTGCCGTTAGTGATGGGTCCCAACACCTCCCAAAGGCACCACCAGCCCCTTGCTCCCCGCTCCCAGCGGCGAGGGGGAGCTTCCACATCTCCTGTTTTCCAGAAGCACATTAGCTCTCCAGAGCAAACCAGAACTTCAGCTGAACCAATCCGTACGAGCATCTGTGATTTTAACTACAGAACAGGAGGGGGAAAACGTGCGTCTAACCAGTTCTTTCTCTGTAGGTATGGGGCACAACCGCACCTGAGAAGCCACCGGAGCCCGCGCCTGGCTTTGTCTCAGAAGGCAGTTCCACCACCCGCTGCTCCTCCTCTTCTGTGCCCACGGGTCAACAGAGCCATGTGGAAAAGCCTCGGGAGATGACGAGGGCTCCCCCGCTGCACCTGCGGTCTGAGTCCGTCCCTGCTCACTCCTCCTACAGCTTCACACCCCCTGTCCCACCTGTGAGAACGCTGGAGAGCAAAATCGCTGCCGCCATGCACTCGAACAACACGGACCCCGTCAACAACTCCAACTACCACACCTTCTTCTCTTCCTCCATGCTGGCCTCTTCCATGGAGGAAGCCCTGCTGCCACCACCCCCACCCCCCCCTCCTCCCAAGCACGCTTCCCTGCAGGCCGTGTACGTGCCGCATCCCAAGCCAGAGAGCATCCCTGAGCCCTCTGGTCCAGACAGCTACCTGCACCACAAGCCAGCTTCCGTCCACCAGTACAGGCCCGAGAGCGTTCCTCCTCACATGTACCACAGCAAGCCCGACCAGCACCAGGCCTACCCTCCTCGCTCCGAGACGCCCGCATCCGCAGGCACTCGCTACAACACCTACGCCACCCAAGGGAAGAGCACCTCCGCTCTGCACTCCAAGCCTCGCAGGGAGTTTGTGTCCTCCGTGAGCCCGACGGGCCTGCGCGGCGCCGGCTATGCCGAGGATGCTCCCCCCTACCCCACGATCCGGAGGGTCCAGTCGCTGCACGTGCCCACCCCTGCTGCCTCTGCTATCCGCTCTGTGCCCATTTCACGGACCGAGGTCCCTCCGGATGATGAGCCAGTGTACTGCCCACGGCCCCTCTATCAGTACAAGCCATATCAGCCCCACTCCGACTACCACGTAACTCAGCTGCAGCCTTACTTTGAGAACGGGAGGGTACATTACCGGTACAGTCCTTACTCCAGCTCTTCTGCATCCTCGTACTACACCACTGCTGATGGGAGCTTTTATGACCTGGATCCCTACAGCACCGTGCGGGTCCGGCCTTTCCATCCACTGCCCAGCCGAGACTTTGCCTCCTATGCCTCACGCCTGCAGAGCAAGGGCCTGTACCGCTACCCCAGCTTGTCAGCCTACCCTCGGGGTGGCCTCATCGGCCACCTTGCAGGCAAAGAGCACAGCTTCATCAGCAGAGACGTGCCACCCGCCCCGGACATCAAGCACATGTACATGTCCTGGGACCTGGAGGACATGGAGAAGTACCGCATGCAGTCTATTCGCCGGGAGAGCCGCACGCGCCAGAAGGTGAAAGGGCCGGTGATGTCCCAGTATGATAACGTGGCCCCTCTGCTGCAGGAGGATCTGGGAGGACTGGATGTGATACACTTGCGCAGCAAGTCAGATCCTGGGAAAACTGGCCTCCTCACCGTGGCAGAAGGCAAGGAGGGCAGGTACCCGGCCAAAGCAGCTACGCCCGAGGGTGAGGAGCGTTACTACATGCAGCACCCTGAGCCGGAGCTGGAGAGAGCCCACTACCACGGGGCCTACGGGAATGGGCAGTCAGAGAAGCCGTCCCTTCCCCAGAAGCAGAGCAGCATCCGGAACAGGAAGCTCCATGAGCCAGGCTGCGGCACAAACGAACACAGGACGCACTTGCAGCAGGAAGCGAGCCATAGGCAGCCTTCTGAACCCAAAAACGGGCCCCCTTACCCTGACTACAGGCCCAAAGGTGGCCCAGAGCCCTCTGAGCCCATCGGTTACCAGCACGCGGGCAGCAAGTACATCCCGGGGAGCCAGGAGACCCTGAGACTGAACCACAAGGAGGTGAGGTTGGCAGAGGACAGGCCAGACTTGGAGAGGTCTCGAGGCAGACCCACGGCGTCTATGGAGAAACACTCCAGAGACTGCTATAAGGAAGAGGAACACGCTGCCTCCCCCATGGCACCACCGCCCAAGCCCGAACGGAGCCACAGCCTCAGGATGCAGCACCCCGACCCCATGGAGAGGGACTCAGCCCTGCTCTACCCCTACCAAACCCTTGGGAAACGCCAAAGCACTATGACTGTGGTGTCCCAGTATGATAATTTGGAGGATTACCATACCATGCCTCAGCACCAAAGAGGGGGCTATGTTGGAGGAGGGGGGTTTGTGCCCCCCAGTTTTACCCATGTGCACAGTAGAACTTACGCCACGGCGCTCGGCCAGGGAGCCTTCCTCCCGACGGAGCTGTGTTTGCAGAGGCCTGAAACAGAGGTCCACGTCGAGTGAGTTGGTGGGGGGGAAGGTGGGATAGAGTCTAAGCAGCCTCTGCTGGACAGCGGACTGTTTTATTTTTTCAGTGATGGAAAAAAAACCCCACAAACACAAACCAATCCTGCCCCGATGAGCAAAGCAAACCCCCCTGCAGCACCCCAGCCCCACCACTCACTGGTTTTATGTAGTAGAGGTAGAGCTTTTCCCATGTAGTTTTGAGACAACTGGAACGATAGGGCAGGCTCTTGGCACACAGACGTTGCCAGAGAGGCGGGGCAGAGCTGAAAGAGGTGCTGTTGGGGCAGGGAGGGAAGGAAATGCTTGTCCTTCCCCACATTTGCCGTTGGCAGTTAGCGCCGCGTCCTCCCCGTGCATGAGGAACTGTGCATGCAGCTCTTCTCCCTTCCCACTGCCAGCTTCTCAGCAAGGGGCTCCATACAGGCCTTGGAAAACCAATGTTGTACCCCCCCCCCCCCCCCGAGGTTACACAGCAAGAACTGGATGGGGGGGAAAGAATTCCCAAGTATTTTCCTGATAAATGCCGAGGTCTCCCTTGAAAACGGTTGCATAGGCCTCATGGATCCATTTCAATTGCTTTGAAGTGGGTGGGAGCCAGTTTTCACTCAAAGCCCGGGGACTAGGCTCTGAAGCAAGCTCAGAACACAACACACTTTCTAAATTGCTCACTTACAAGCTGTTTCTGACTACAAGCAATCAATTACTTGCAATTTCTATGGGAGCCAAGTAGGGCAGTTTGCATTTCGCATACCAAAAGAAACAACACAAAACCACACCAAACCGTGCACACCCATTGGGAACAGCGCACCCATTTCATGCCAATTCCTCTTTCCTGCTAGGCTGTCTCCAGTCCAGACAATGTGATGCTGTGTTGTGGCTGGCCAGACAGTATAATCTCTACAAAACAATACTATAAAGTCTCGTTAGCGTTCTGTCCAGCTTGTAAATTGGAGCCAAACTTACCAGCTGGGAATGACTGCGTAAGTGCCAAGTTACCTGCATGACCAGCTATTAGCCCCGAGCCAGATTCTGCAGCTCTTAGATCAGGGAATGCTCCTGTTGACCTCAAGGAAGGTCTCCAGGACATGGCTTTCTGTAACCTTGAAGTTCTGTGTTGGCAAGGGGATCCCTGTGGAGCTGTGGCACATGCAGAGTAGTTACGTGCTGTCTGTGTGCTGTGAGATAGCATTGCCTCCCCTATTGCAATCGAAGCTCATACCAGTGTTCAGTTAGCAGTAGGGACAGAAGGTCAGTGCACTCTCTAATACACTAATCACGTTGTCCTAGGTATTTAAAAGCTTTCCTTATTGTCAAAGAGAAGAATAATGGTCCTCTTCGACATCCCAGGACGCCCTACAACCTCACCTTATAGATAAAGCACATCCATTTCATTAGGCAGGGCTTTGCAAGCAATACTTGAGACTGAGTTAGTTTTTACATGTTCACCAAGAAATTCCAAGGCCACTCCTGTTCCATGTGGTTGAAGAAAGAACTTTTCTACCCATGTTGAATCTCTTAATGTTTTATTAACACCCTGGAGGTTCTGCAGTTAGCACACAGCTGTTAAAGCTCAAGATGATTGAACAGAACTTCCATGGCTATTTTAAATCCTAAGGAAAACCTGTTTCTAGTTGCTAACAAGCCTTTAACTTCTTTTTAATGATGTAGCCCTGTCTGGGGCTGTTTCAGTGGCACCACCTCATGGTCCTGTTTCATTGTGCAGTGCTGTTGGTTTAAACATCATGTTGAGAAGAGTCGTTCTGCCATGGTACAGAGCTAAATCTGGCGGCAGGGGGGGAAATGGGATAAAGGAAGAAGCAGCACTGTGAGCCAGGTTACCACCATCTCCTTGTGAGTCATCACCAGGTTAGAGGGGTCAGGGTTTTGTAATGTTTTCTTTGGAGGAAGAGTAACAAAAATACATAGAAAGTGGCCATGAGGTGAGCCACATTGGGCATTGCTAGCTGACTCCATAGGGAAGGGCTGACCTGTCCGGGTTCCTCAGCACAGGCTCACCAAGGGAGTCCACTGTGAGTACCTGCTCTCTCAGTAAAGGTGTGTGTTGTAGAATGACTAGTAGCAGTCTTCAGGCATTGTAGTACAGTCTCCCCACAGCTGCCAGTTACCTGCTGAGGTCTCCAGTCAAAGCAGGGACAATGTGTTTGGTTCAGGCTATTTGGGATTCAGGTAATGAGAGCTGGAGGTCAACCCTCTCTCTCTGTGGAAGCCTTAACTCCCCACTCCTGCCCCACAGCAACTCTCCTAACCTCCATTTTGGCCTTACGTTAACCAGGACTATCCTACAATGAGGGAGCTGAGCCCAGCTCCCAGGAATTGTCAGCCCCTCGCTGGATTTTCCTGCTCAAAGCCAGTGTCTCCCTCTAGTGCCATCCTCGGACAACTTCTGTTCCTTATGGTCTTGTTACTACTCCTGCCTGAGCCTGGGCCCTGCAGCTCGGTGCATTGTGTGAGGTGCCAAGTTCCCTGTCACCCCATGGGAAGGAAAAGCTGTAAAGGGCTTCTGGAAGTGCACTCCATACACTGAGGTGGCTGCTACACGCAGCCCTTCCTCTTGAGAATAAGGTCTCTATTTATAAAAGGCGGCAGAGAACTTACTATCCGTCTGCACACAGCCACATCAGCGCGTACCTCAAGGGCTGAAAGCTCTCCGAGAGCCCAGAGTAACTGCTGTACGCTAGTGTTGAGCCACAGGGACAAAAAGGGAAACAAAAAGCAAGGTTAAGGCACCAGCTTTTCCCAGAGAATAGTGCACCAGCACCTTTCTTTCAGTGTAGCTACTGCCCATGGCTTAAACATTGAGTACAATTCAGGAGGCGTCCCGCATCCACCCCGCACAAAGCCATACAGTGAACTATGCAGTTCTTTTGTACTGTGGTTATTTTACATCCTCATCAGCTGAGTCAGCATCAAGGCAAAACACCCCAAAATCATAGCTGAGCTTCCAGAGGGCATCACGCATCACCGTGAGGAAGGGGGGGGGTTACACCAGATGTGCGAGTAGGACCTGTGAGTTGGTCGTTCTGTTCTTAGTGTCCCAGGAGAAAATAGGAGGGCAAACCCCGTTCTGCTCTGAGTAGTAATTCCTTGCCTAACCCTATCTCCAGTGATATGACAAGCAGCTATGTTCTTAAATAACACCCTTCTAAGTTGCCACAAGCTGTCTGCATCTGAAATTGCCCTTTCCCAGGTTTCCAGCCAAGGTCCTCCCTCATGCACACGGGTGACACTGGATTGTCACCTCTGCTTTCAAGCAGAGACTTTAGAGCCAGGGGGAGAGCAGATGTTAGGGAACGAGGACCTAGCCCCTGTGAAGTGTTAAGTAAAGCATTAATGTCTCCCTCTTAAAGGGTCTTACCAGGTGAAATCTATATGCACAGACAAAACACCCACAACTTTGTGCCTATGTCTTTCCAGAGGTCCTGGCTTTGTGCTCGTCCTTTGAAGGGGGGGGTCAGTAAGGATTGCACAGTGGTAGTAAGTTGCTGCATCAAACAGAAACCAACTTGAAAACCTGCTGTTCCTTTCTACCTCTAGAAAGGGACAGACCCTCATGCGTACTCCGCTTGTCAGTACATTGACTGAAGCATTAGGAAACGTGGATGAGAACCTGCTTCGCTTCCCTTAGAGGCAGCTTAGGAGAGCAGCAATTTCCCCAGAGCCTCGTGCTGCAGATCCCTGATGGTGAAAGGCATGGTCTGGTCTCAACAGACATAAAACCTGCGTGTGTGTGTGGAGCCTTGCCTCATCCGGTTGTGGGGAGGGAGGAGGAAAGGGTTGTTTTGCAGTTCATTTTCCTGCTGTAAAAGACTTGATTTTTCTTTCCGTGAGCCGCATGAGAGAAAAAACCTCCCAGAAAGTCTTGGGTTCCCTTTGGAGTTCCCTTCACTTTAATTTATAGAGTGTCTTTTTTTTTTGTGAACTGGTGTAAAATGTATATGCTGACAAGCTCCTGTATTTTTATGTAAATATTTTTTGTGGTTTCCCCCCTTGCCCTTCTCTGTAAATATTCGGAATTCTCATCTTCTTCTCCTCACCTTGTATGATGCAGATGTGGTTTTGTTTCTGGTTTTTATTTGTACTGTAATGCAACAATCCAGACTGAGGTGTCTTGTGGTATTAAACAAAAGCAACAGTCCCACTGAGCTCACACTCAGATGTGCAACTTGACAGCATTAATCAAGCCAGGTTAAAAACTATTCCGATGTGTTTGTGTCTCTTTTTGCCTCTGCCTCATCTGTTAATTGTAGATCCTTAAAGAATAGGGAAAACTGCTTCAGAGCCATGTTTAGGAGGGATCTTCAAAGACAAACAAGGAGGTAACTTTGTGTTCGTACACCAAAGCCATCACAAAACACTCACCTGAAGCCCTGCTCATCTCTGCAGTTACTCCTATGGCCATGGCATACTCTATACCCACAAATAAACCATCCTGGGGTTTTTAGCCTCACCCGGCAGAACACTGCAAGGAGAAACAGCTTGGTGCTTGCACACAAGGCACGTGGCAGATGAAGTGAGGACTACGCAGATGGCACAGGCCACCTTAGAGCTGGCCAGAAGGGATTCTAGGCACCAGTGTAATATTGTTCGCAGTTAATTACAGCAAAAGGATGATTAAAGGAAGCTAATTTCGTACTTTTTTAACACTGTAAGGACTTCTGTCGGTCCTCAGAAGAGGACTTGGGGTGTACAAGCAGCATTGAGAGCGTTTCTCAATCACACCCCCTTTTGTGTCACCTTGGTGACACAGCAGAAGCAGCCACCTGCATCCTCTCCCTGCCTGGCAGGGCTGTGACAATGCCTGTGGCAGGGGGAAGCCCTGCAGGGAAAGTTTTACCTCTCTGTCGAGCGTGGGAGAGTGAAAATGAGCAGAGTTTTGCATGTGGCAAAGACCGCAAACCTCTGGCTGAGGTTTTACCACTGCTGAAAGCAGCCCCTTCTTGAGCACTACTGGAAATGGCAAGGGAATGCCTTTTGGAGGCAGGGGAATCTCTGCCCGTGTTGAATGCAGGGATGAGTCTATATCCAGGGCCTTTGGGTGCTGACAGCATAGGAGGCAGAAGGGCTACCCAGCAGCAGAGTGGTTTGGGGCTGAGTGGTCAAGGCCAAAGGGAAAGGTGGGGTAAACTTGTCTGGCTTTGTGCCACTGCCCCGTCCCACTTCTGCCCTCAGCTTCATGAATGTCTCCTTTATGCCTGCTCCAGTGCCTCCTCCAGGTCCCACAGCCTCTGCCTGAGCCCTTCGTTGTCAGCTTTTGCCTGCCAGGTCATGTCCCTCCAAGGAACTGCAAGCCAGGGATGCCCAGGACTGCCCTGGGGACAAAGTGCTTTCTGCCAGGTGACCCACACCACAACCTTGGCCTGAGCACAGGCAGTCAGAGGGCACCATCCAAACCATACTGGGTGGCTATCCCCTGCCCAATACCTTCTTGGTGCATCAGACCAGCAGTGATTTGTTCCTAGCCTTCTCTGCTCCCAAAGCCAAGGGGATGTCGACATCACCTCAGCCTATACCTGGCTCCAAGCCTTGCCTGAAAGAGGGTTAATCCCATAGCAAGACACCTCCCCTTTGCCTCAGCTCAGCACTGTGCTAAGGAAGCACTTCCAGGCACCCCTTGCCTGGCCCGGCCCGTGGCTCCTTCCAGCCTTAACCTGGGTGCTCTTTCAGCACCTTAACCTCCAGTGCCATTTCCCAGTGCTGCTCTTTCTGCAGCCAGAGGGAAGAAGGAAGGGGCAGAGTCAAGAGCAGCTCTTGGCCCAGGGGAAGCCTGCCTTGGGACCTAAACGCTGCTCTTTGCCCGCAGCCATACATACATGAGATGCACACGGACAGCCAGAGGCACCATGGCACACTCGACCAGCACGACGTGGCTTGTAGCGAGTGATCACTGTGCTGAGAATGGCCCCATCCCCATCATGGGCCTGAGGGACAGAAGCAAAGAGGTGCTCTGCCCTTCCTTCCTGCAGGGAGGGCATAGTCCCAAGCAAAAGCTTGAAGCCTCATACATGAATACAGCTGTAACGTGGAGTGAATCATGCCCAGAGGAGCAGATAGTTGGGAACGCAATTGCTCAAGCACGTTTCCTGATCTCTTTGGAGTGGGGCCACGGTGATTTTTGCTCCACAACGCTGGTGTTACCCTCCCCAGCCCTCTCGCCAGGTACCTGTGGTATTCCGGCACCCTCCGGTGGTCAATCCGGCTTGACTCTTAGCCAGAATCCATTAGCACCTAATGGGAAAAGCCTCAGGAACACGGCCTCAATAAACGTTGACATATTTGAGGTCGATATAATCCTGAGGAAAATTTGCACAGGTAATTAAAGCCAGACAAGGCTTTAAAGCCTGTCCCAGAAATACTTACCAAAGGCAGTAAAATCAAGACAGTTTAATAACCAACCTATGCACGGCTCCTTTCCTATACCCGGCGCTGCGTGCCGCTGCTCTCATCCCGCGCCTCAGCAAGCCATGCGCTGGGCAAGAACTCACCAGGGAGGAAGGAGGCCGAAAAGAGGATCTGAAGGCAGCGAAGACCCAGAGCCGAGCTTACTGCTGAGCACACGCCGTGATGCCCGCGGGTTCGGCGGTGTCAGCTCGAACAGGTTCCGTTTTCCCCCTTTCTCTGCCCGCTCTCACCCTGCGCGCCGGTAACTGCACGCACGGGCTCAGCCCTTCCTCTTTCTGCCGTTCGAACGAACGGGAACGCGCTGCTGGAAACGGGAAACGACGGGAAACGACGGGAAACGGGAACCGCCGCCGGTTTACCTCAGCCGCGCCGTTCCCATGGCGACCGCGCCCCGCCCCGCCCTGCGCCTGCGCCTCCGCTCCCCCCCGCTCCCCCTCCCGCCGCCTCCGCCACCCACCAATCAGCGCCGGCTCCTCCCCGGCGGAGGGGGCGGCCCCGCCAATCAGCGTGCGCGGGGCGGGGGGCGGAGCCTCGCCGGAGCCGGGCGCCCCCTCCGCCGCCGCCGCCTCCACCTCCACCGCCGCCGCCGCCTTTGCCTCACCCCGGCCCGCGGGAGCCCGGGGGGGGTCCCTCAGGGCCGAGCCCCGGGGCCGGGGGTGTGTGTGCGCGCTCGAAGCCCCCCCCCGCCCGGTCCCGATGTCGGCGCCGCTGAAGAAGGGCCCCGGGGGGCTGATCGGGCTCATGAAGGACGCGTTCCAGCCGCACCACCACCACCTCGGCCCGCACCAGCCCGGCGCCGTGGACAAGAAGATGGTGGAGAAGTGCTGGAAGCTCATGGACAAGGTGGGCCCGGCGCGCGGGGGGGTGGTCGGGCTGGGGCGGAAGCGGGACGCGGTTGAGGTAGGGGCTGTCCTGGGGAGGTTGTGCTGCGTCCCAGGGCTGAGACCGCAGGGGTTGAATTGGGGGTATGGAGCTGTGGGGCTGCGTTTTGTGTGCGGGGAGGAACGGGAGCGGCGCTTCGGAGAGGGGAGGATGTGGGAGGTGGTGGACAGGTACGCGGTGGAACAGAGGCCGGAAGCGGGATGGGAGTGGGATGCGGAGATGGGGAGGTGTGGACGGGGAAGGGCGGCTCTGTGAGTGCGGGGCTGCGGAGGGAGCGGGCTGGGGAAGGAAAGGTTTGGGAGGGAGGATGCTCCCGGGGATCAGGGCTTTGTACCGCTGCATTCTCGTGGGTGCTGGGCAGACGTGGTAGGGAGCTGCAGGTGCATCCTGCCGTAGGAATTCCTACCTGCGTATAACTGCACGAGGGAGGAATCTAGGATTTGTTTGTCTGAAGGTGAGCTTTGGCCTGTGGCAGAGCCTGCAGTGTGGGTACTGCATGGTAAGGCTGAACATCTGCTTGGTGACAGCTCGGGTTCTTGTTAATCAATGGGGCCGTGTTACTGAGCTCAACACAAAACCTTTTCCTGGGGCCCTGATAAAAAACACCATGAAGGTCTGAATAAAACCCTACATGCAGTAAATGCCTGTAGTTCCATGAAGATAAACGGGTGTGAAATCCAATATTGAATAACGAGAACCTGTGGTGCAGGAATTGGGAAGGCCATCTTACAGCCCTACACCTTCATGCAGGACACTACGCTCTGGGGTCGTTAACACTCTCCCCTTCTCCGCCTCTTATAATGCCAGGGAATGGCTCCTGACAGGGGCAGCACACCAGACGTTTTGGCCTGATGGTGTGATGGAGTGAGGCAAGTGATGTACTGGCCTGGCTGGGTGTGTTGGCAAATCCATTGTTTCAGGAATGATGAGGTGTTAGTGAATGCTGGCATTGCTTACAGGAGGCCCAGCAAGTGAGCATGAACTAAAGATCCTCCAGTGTTTTTCCTAGGATTTTGAATGATCCTTTGATGTTACTACTGTTCAGCCCTGAGAATTGAAGCTAGAACACGCCGTGCGTTCTATAGTGCTGGGTTCAGGGCCCTAAAAGTAGTGCAGGGTAAAAGCATTGGCAAAGGTGCCTCCAGTCCTTGGGGAATGTCACCTTGCTGCCTTCTTCCCCTCTGGGAGCAGAGCAAGCAGGGCTGATGGGCACGCTTCATCCAGTTGCCCTGCAGGCTTATGCATTTCGACTGTTCTTTCTCCTTTCCCTGCCTTGCTTATCCACACAGCGTCTGAATCTCCTGCAGTAAATCCTGAAGCAGGCAGAGCAGGTGATGTTTTTAAGGACATACTAAGTTATGTTCATGCCAAGAAATCACTTTGTGTTGGCTGGCTCAACAAAAGACATGGTTTATAGTTGTGCCTTGCCGTGCTGGTGATGGGCTTTGATCACCTTCTGCAGAGAGAGACTGGGATAAAGAAGAAAGGCTTTTGAGAGGTGCCAGTGGCTCTCTTACAAACATTGAGGGCAAGCATAACTGCTACTGCGGGGAAGGTAGCGTGAGCATAGAAACGTGACCCTCAAGTTTAACTCGCAGGTACAACTTGTAGGAGCGCGCATCTCCCTTCCTGTGCGTGTGATATGGATGTGAGTGTCACCCTGTGTTTGACCTCATAACCTGGTCTGCTCAAAGGAGAAGGTTGGCCTGAAAACAACCTTTTCGTTACCTTGGCATTTTGAATTGCGGTAGGATGGTTTGGTGTGGGGCGGGTACTTTCACTGCATAGGCAGTCTTTGGCTGTGTACCCTCTCCACCATATCACTGACAGAAAAGCCAAGGCTACTGTTGTATTTGTCACAAGTTAAAGAAAACTCTTTTAAATGTGCCCTGACTTCTTCAGTTTGGCTCCTAGGCAGCATCTGAAAACATAGATGTGTAGGCTTAATTTTTAAAGGCTTAAAGAGTTAGTTGTTCAGTCTGATTTGTACGAGAGGAAAGGTTTGGCTGTGAAAAGCCTTTCAGATTTCAATTAGACTTCAGTTGTACTTATGCACGCATCTGAATTAAACACCTTTTTAGTAGGGTAGCAAGTTGTCAGGCAGACATAGTCCTTGTGAAACCAGCAGTGAGAAAGGCTAAACGAGTGGGAAGTGTTGAAAAGGGGTTAGTTTTCTGGGCCAAGAAACTGAAATTACAGGTGCAAATGGAAGAAATGCTTGTGAGCATGTTTAATAGATGACGTGTTTGCCTTTCAGAGCGGTATCTATGTGTGTACGCTACATTCATGACCTGATTCGTTAAGTCTGCATAATCAGCTGGTGCTGTCAAAGCATTCGTGCATCCCTGTTTTCAGATGTGACTGATGAATTTCCTATGCAAGTTGATTCTTGTCCAAATATTTTCCCCATAATGTTCTCCATAAGCTGCTTGACATGGATTCCTTTGGCTTCAAGTTCTAATCTTTGCCAGTCCTGACTGTTCCTCCCACAGTTGCATGTGGACACGTAGAGAGCATGGACATCAAGTAGCCCTTTTCATCCCTGTGCAGCAGGTTGTTCACCTTCAGTTGACTTACGTGATGGTTTTGTGCTCATCTATGGAATAGGGGTTAAGTGTGTCTGTGGAAGCTGAATGCATTGTCAGATATCTTGTGAGCCTGCAGTGATGAATAGCAGCATAGCAATTTCCTTGCAGTGTCCTGAACCTAGTAAAGAGTATAGATTAGTGCCGGTGGGAGGAACTGCTGTTAGTTTGTTCTTATTATGCTCTTACTAAACTCATTGTCTCTTTGTGTTTAGCAAATAAAGCAGTGTTTAGTGTAAGAAACATACGGAATATTGGCTGGTGAATCCAATTGATATTTTTTACCCAAAAGGGTGAAATTACACATCAGTTCTTATGAATGTGGTCTGGGCAGCAGGTAATGCAAGCCTCTTGAGTTCGTTGCTGTGGATTCTGTTTGAAGAATTGGTGGTGTAGTTGGGAGCCACTCAGGATGAGGTACAAAGGATGTAGCAGAACAGTGGTAAGAGTACATGCAGCGAGACATGGAGGAGGAAGAGAAGCTTTGAGATAAAGCTTCTCCAAACAGCGTACCGATCCCATTCAGTTTCTAGAACTGATATAGAGAAATGCCACTGTAGGTCACCTTCATTGTAAGTAGAGGAGAGGCCGAATGCAAATTCAGCAGGAGATAAGAGACCTTTGAGTGGGTTTTCTTTTTGCTGCTAGCTTAAGATGAAATGGGATGTGATTTAGTAAAGAAGGTACTTAAAGGAAGGAAAGAACTATGGCTTTTCAGAACTGTGCTGAAGAAGAGGTCTGAGCTGGAAGGAGGGAAAGGTCATCTGGCACAGAAGCACATTGGGGGCCTGTTAGACACTGTCCCCTGTCTGAGGCAAGCAGGTAGGAGGTGTCTGTGCTGGGGCCTTTCTGCCTGAACAAGCATGGGGTGCTGTATCAATGGCTGCAGCAAACAGGCTGGCACCAGCTTTTGCATGTGTGAGGCTGGGGATGAGCAAAATGGGGAAAGAGGATGGGATGGGCAGACAGGAAGCTGAGAGAGGGGGATTCATGTTGGAGGGCAGCGGGTGAGTGTGCCTCGTGGGGCCACTGTTTGGATAGGTTTGTTAAGCTGCATTCTCTGCCCTTCCTAACAAATGCAGCGTATTGTTAAGTGAGTGCATTTGCTTCGGTGTCTTGTTTGTTCTCGAATGCTTCTTTTCTGCTTTTACTAACATGCACCTGATCCAACTACGCGACTGGACTGCAGTGTCTAGATGAGCTTGTGGTTCTTGCTGTGTTTTCTCAGGTTGGGTATACGTTGTGCCTGTGACAGCGCTTTCTACCTAGCATCGCTGCTTCCCTACACTGGTTACCCAGTTCCTATATTTGTGCTAGCCTAGTGAAGCAGTGCTGAAGAGGAATGTTTTACATCCAGACACAAGTCAAGGCAAGCTGAAGAGTCTTGAGGGAAAAGCCTCAGTTCCAGGCCTAGAAAATCTGCATGGGACTCGTTTCCTTGAGTGAGGAGATAACAGATTCTTGCCTCAAAACTGAGGGAGGAAACTGTTTGCTTCTATTGCTTTCTTCTCTTGAGGTTGGAAAATGAAAAGCAGTCAATTTTAGGCTTCTTCACAGTCTCTTAGACTCCTCGTGCTAAGTTTGAAATGCTTTATTGGTGTTTCTAAAAACCCAAAAAAACCTCCATAAAAGGCTTGTTCCTGAGCGAATAAAGCAAACGTGGACGAGTTTGGATGGTGTTTTAAAACCACGGATTGCCTGCGTGTGTTTTCATCGCACCTCATTGAAAATACTTGCTGCTTGTTGCTCAATTCCCTTCCACGTTGCTGCTCCGCGGGTAAGCTCGCTGAGGGGCAGCTGTTCCCATGGCTGGGAACATTCCTTTTGACGTGGTCACGATGCTGCAAGTGCACACTTTGAGGAACAAGCGGAATGCAACGGGGTTTGTTGCTCCTGTTATAAAATTACCAAGTCTGCTCAAGAGTTCCATAGCTTTATTTAAGTGCTTATCTGAGCAGATTTTGGCCTGGGTGGTAAATAAAGCAGCTCATTTGATAATAAAATCGTGGCACTTTTGGCCTTTCTGTTAACTGTTTGAGGCATCTTTGCAGATCACTTCTTGGGAAGCATTTCTCTAGGGGCTATGAGGATGAGGAGTTTGTGGAACTTGCTCCTGCTGTGGGGAAGTTTTTCTCATTGCTACTGGTTTGTTACATGCCAGCAACACAGTGGGTCTGCTGCTGCTGGAACTGGATAGTTTCAAGGGGTAACAGCCAAACTGTTTTCTATTACAGATGACAGAGAGAAGTACATACTGTGACTTGTATGCTTGCTTAATGCGGCTGCTCCGTCAGAGCTGTCCGTGGTTTTATTAAGGGTTTAAGGCATGCAATAACCAATTTCTCTTGGAAAAAAAAAGAGAGATAAAGTCTTTCTGCAAACAAGGTTTTGCTGTCCGCAGCACAACTCAGCTGTGGCTGAGGAGCATATTTAGAACCTATTCATGCTGCATAGTGAAGCAAGTTCTATTCAGGGGACAAGTGCGTTGACTCAGTCTGTTGATGTTGTTCATTGTAGAGTGTTCACAGAAGTTCAAGCATCAGAATGAACTGGGTAAGTCAGTTGTCTGACCATCCGTCTCCTTATCTAGCCCATGGCAGCCTCTTCAAGATGGGAGGCAAATCGTGGTCGTAGTTTTCCATGTATTCTTGCAGAGACTTTTAATGGCAGTCAGATTTTTCTGTTTGACTTTTGATCCACTTCCTCTGCGCTGAAATTGAGTCTTTCTCAGTGAGCTCTTATTAGAAGCCCTGCTGTAAGTCGGATATCATTGGGGATGTCACTTGACAAGGTTGCTTTTTGCATATACCCTGAATGGCACAGTTAAACGCTAAAGCACTGTTTGAGAATAAATTACTTTGTTTGCCATCAGCATGTGAGTGTTTAAGGGAAGTAGGTATTTAAGGATGCGTTGTAGGGAACTAGTCAATTCCTCTTGAAGGTTTCACAACGTTTTGTGGAAATGATGTGCTGCGAAAGGACATGAGATGGTTCTTTCACTTTTTCTTATCCACTTCCCTTAAGCTTTGCATTCTGCAGCACCACACTGTTTGATACCTGTACCTTGCAATGTCGTTAGTTAAGACCTCATTCATGTGCGGTAGGACTCTACCAGCTGCTGGTTCTCTGCCTGTAAGCTTCATCTGAAACAGGCCTTGCAGCTCCAGAGTTTCAGCCCTTTTTATAACTGAAAGGGCACCACTGACTTTTCAAATTGCCACTTTGCTGTTATCTCTGTCATTCTGTCAGTCTAGATGATGGAAAATTGTGGCTATGGTGGATGGTGAAGTGGTTTCCTTTCTCCTCCCCTGTGACATAAACTTACTATCGTGAGCTTTTGGCATGTAAGCTCTCTGTTCCTCTATGTTAAGACCTGTATTCAGTTCAGCTTGCATCCTGATCTGAACAACTGTATTGCTTGTGAGTCCTGAACAGGGATATTCTACTTGTTACTTGGGCCTTAACTAAGTAATGCAAAAGCAAGTGCCTAAAATTATTTTGTGAGTGATCACGTAAATTCACTGTAGAATGCAAAAAAATTGGGGTTAATGGATTCAGGTTCTTAGCCTTGAGAATATGTGATCTTGCTGCTAAAATATACATAGAGCACATGTGGCTTGGAAGGAGGGAAAATGAGACGTTTCGTTGTATGCCAAGCGGAAGACAGGTTGAGGTCATCTAATAACCCTTGAATCTAATTCCTGGTATCACTGTGGATGTGTTGCTAGAAGAGTAAAACCAAGCAAACCCACAGAAATCACTGTGAAGAATCTGGATTTGCTCTGAAATTCATCTAAGAGAAGCTAGAAGCAAAGTTGATGCATAACTGAGGGCACGAGTTCTTGCAAGCTAGACTTGTCTTACCACATCTGCTATGCTGCAGCTTATTCCTCATTGTAGCCCAGAAAAAACTCCTTTGAGTTAGCTCTTTCTTGATGGTTGTTATTATCCACAACAAATAGAGTTTGTTGCAAGTGAGCATTTCAGTGTATTGTGTTTGTAACACTGAATTGTGTGTGAGTAACTGATCACTGCTTGCTATTAAGTTTTCAAAATGGGGTTTTCTTCATTAACCGTAGGTGGTGCGTTTGTGTCAGAACCCAAAACTGGCGTTGAAGAACAGCCCACCCTATATCCTAGATCTGCTGCCTGACACCTACCAGCATCTACGAACCATCCTGTCGCGCTATGAGGGGAAGATGGAGACCCTGGGAGAAAACGAGTATTTCCGTGTGTTCATGGAGAACTTGATGAAGAAAACCAAGCAGACCATCAGCCTTTTCAAGGAAGGGAAAGAGCGGATGTATGAGGAGAACTCTCAGCCTAGGTAACGGGGAGAAATGTTTTCCAATACTTAGGATTTTTGCAGAGCAGCAAGTTGCTTTTAAAGTAGAATTTGTCTTGAAAACAGTGTTGTGTGTTGCTCCCAAGTAAGAGAATTGGTGTTACTTTCTAGAAGACTTACTGTTACCTCCAAAAGTAGGCTAAACCGGTGTATAAAACCCTTTGGAATTTACCTGTGATATTTGTTCTGATTAACTGTGCGTGTGTTGTGAACATCTGATGAGTAAGCGATAGCCATGTCAATCCTAAATCCAACATCTTGCCTCCAGTCCCTTGTTCTTTTCAGAGAGAAGCAAAGAGAAAGGATTCCAAAGAGTTAATCGTCCTAGTCAGTTTGTAGTCAAACTAGTTGATAAAAGGGGGTGGGTGTAATCCAAATCAATAGGTATGAACTTCGGAAGCGGAATTCCAATAGGGGCTTGCTTTCTCACAGCAGTGATGGGAGTCTTTGGGGAATTGCTAATTGTACTACTTATGAATAAACAGCTTACCAGGGAAGCAGCTGTGGTGAGACTTGTAAACATAAGAGTAAAAGCAGAATCACATTCTGGCTAGTTTCATTAGGTCTTCATTTGCTTTCCGCTCAGCCCAGGAAGCAGCAGTTACTGGTTTGTCATGAAGGGGAAATACCAGAAAGCCTTTTCTGGGGGCTGATAATGAGCATCTGAACTTTCTTAATTCCCTAATTTGTCATATGGACAAATAGAAAAGGAAGCGGTTGGAGCAGTCAGTGCATATGATTCCAATACCAGTTCAGGAGATACCTGCACAAAGAATGGCCCTTTTGCTTCAGCTGGGGGATTCTGTTAAATGCCAGACTTTGTGGTTGTGTAAGCTTTAGAAGCTTGATCACTTTTAAGTGCGATTTATTTCACCTGACATTTAGTTAAATGAATGGTTGCTATAAAGGCACCTTTAGATTTAAAATGTGCGTGATAATTTAAGGTGAATACATTTAGAAAAACCTCTCACCTTGTCAGGAGTTGAAGAAAAATAGGGGTTTTTTTTCCATTTGTGAGAATTACTGACTTCAAATATTCCAAGTGTGTGGGACGCTTCAGATATTCACAGTGTAGAGACGATCTTTCTCAAAGACTGGGAGCACCCTGTAAACCAAACAAATGTAACCTGAACGTGGTATTCACTGAACATGCACGCATGGGAGTGTATGGATATATAAACCAATCTGGTTTGCTCTTCATCTCCTGCAAGGTGTGGCCAATGTTAGTCTGCAGTGTTTTGAAGACGTGCCTTTAAAAATCTAACCTGCTGCACTGAAGTGTCGCTTGTGGCTTTTCCTGACTTTTTTTTCCTGTTGTCCTTGAAGCTTCTTTCTTCCTTTCGTCCACATTTAGCGTTCCCGTTGTTTCCTGTTGTCTGTGCTCTTATTTTCCTCCCCCAAATGTCTGCTGATGTAGAGCAAATGCACTCCTTTGCTAGCAGCAAACACCTGCACAGCTTTCACACTAGCTATGCAAATGCCAGGCAGACCAGTAATTAGAAATGACTGAAGTCTCTTTCAGACTGTAGGGTCAGAATTGCCTTGTTCACTTGACAAATTCTGTATTTATTATTTCTATATTGCTCTTTGCGTATTTCCTCTCTAACTTTTTAGAGGTTCTCCAGTGTGTTCATCCAAGGTGGACTGAGGCACAGCTGTTGGGAGCACCATGGCTTGTAGCTGCTCGTCCTGCTTTGAGAGTTCCCATAGCAGCAAGATGCGTGTCATCTGGCGTTGAGCAGTTTGGTACCCTGTTGTCTGTGTGTATACACTGTGTAGCAGTAGAATCTGGATGCTGTTTGGTGTTTGCTGTGAGGCAGGCAGTTTATTCTCTGACTTTCAAAACACAGTAAAGGTGCTGTGAACAGGGTAAGAAAAAAGCTTGTGTGAGCATCCACTGTGCTTACGGATGTGGTTGAATGTTTGTTCCATCAGTTTTTAACCAGTTGCAGTCATAAAGCTGGTAAAAGTGAATGTAGGTCTCCTACGTCATACCTTAACCATCAGGGTGCTGAAAGCATCCTTCTGTTGTGGCTAACTCACAGTTAGGTGATACCCGATGCTACAAACACTCAATGGCTTCCTTTTCTTAGGACTGTAACGGCTGTTTTGTCTCTGTAGCACTGTGGTTACCATGCATAGACTTTCAGCTGAAATTGTTACCCTTGCATCAACTCCTACTGTGATTTTTGTGAAGAGAACTTGGTTATTTTATTAGGAGAGCTTTAAAGACGCTATTTAAATTCTGCTCTGAGTCACTTCCATATCTGTTTAAAAATTAAAGCTGCCGAGTGTGCTTTTACAGCTATGTATGCACTTCCTGACTAATAAGTGCACACAATAACTTCTGGTTACTGTTTACAGGCTGAGTTTTAGCAAGTACATCAGCTTCGACTTGGTGACTTCTGAGCAAGGTGTGGGTTTTAGAGTGGAGATATGTGTTGCTTTTCTGAGTTTTAGCAGCTTAGGAGCTTATTTGGGTTATCCTTGCCTATCCTATATGTATCCTATCCTATAGAATAGATATATATCCCCTATTGGATATCCTATCCTATAGGAGATAGATATATATATATATATATATATATATAGATAGATATATATATATATATATATATCTCCCCTATGGGATATAGCCTATCCTATAGGTAGGTCTATAAAAACAAATTATATATTTGAGGATCTGGTAAAATACAATGATAACGTCTGCTGGCCTCAATACTGGAATCAAATAGTATTTGAAGAGTTAATAATTCTGGATATTGTCATATGCTTGCAGTCAGGTAAAGCTAAGTTAGTCAGTAATTAGTTGGCTTTGCTGCAGTAATTAGCAGGTATTGAGGCTATCCACTTATCCAAAGCTGTTGTTTCCTGTTCTTTAACAGATCCACAGTGCTTTCTAATGCAAAAGGTATTTTAAGACTCATCACCTCAAGTAAGACCCACCCTACAGTCGAGTTTGTAGCCTTTATAGCTGAAACAGTGCAATAAAAGAAATCCCATACGGGATCCTTAGCAGGTCTCTATGCAGAGCAGAAAGCTACCCCTGTGTAGCACTGAGTAGCTTGCTGTGCTGCTCCGGTGGTAAATATGTGACTTCTCTGACCCTGTAGATATGGCCAATTTCTTGAGTTTACTTTTTAAGCAGCGATAACAAAAACTGGTTAAACGTAGGTATTGCTTTTCCTGCAATGTGAAGCTTCCATTGACTGATAGTGCCATTAGTGCTAATGCCACGACTGCTCCGAGCATGCTGAACTTGCTTCAGCTCTTGATTACAGTTTAATTTAGGGGCACAGTGGTTATGCTGGAATAGTTGTTTCTATTGCAGAAAGCTTTTACTCCTCCAGACCTCTTACTTGCACAGAGGAGCTGTCATTTGTCAGCTTTCCCCACTTCATAAGTTACTTATTGCAGCAGCGTTTTGCACTTGGGTAAATATTCTTCACATGGCAAGACAGAAGAATAGCTTGCTGATCAGTAAACAGGGATAGGAACCGTCTGTTACATGGAAAAGGATGAATTAGGCTGAAGAGTCCATTTTTCTGCACTGAATCAAATTTACTGATTATGTGAAACCAGTCTATTATGGGGGACAACGATTTTCTAAGTAAAATAAGACCGTTGCAACTGTTTCTACATTAGAATGCAGTTGTGTAAGCTGGAGGGTAGGGGTTAGGTGAAAGGCTGAGAATAAGTAATTACTCAGGATGTGGACTGGATATTTAAGAACTAGCACAAGTTACTGTACTAGTTCAGCTTGCATACTGTGGAAAACAAACTGCTAACAAAGCTAGCATATCTGTAGAGGAGAATGGGATTAGGGGTGGAATATGGGGAATATCATAAACCCTCTCCAAAGGACATAAAGTTGCAAAAAGGTTTTGGGAAGCTAGTCCTCATCTAAGTGTCTTTGTGACAGGAGCCTTATGGGATGCTGGCTCAGCAGGATTTCATATCCTTCTCTAGCTCCAAAGTGAAGACTTACTAATTTGCACAGGAAAAAGCAACCAATACTTAATGTCTCCTGGAAATGACCATGCTCTAAAGGGAGAGGAAATGAATGAAGAATGACTTGGGGGGAGGAAGTTGGATTTTAAAGAGGAAAAAGTTGGAAAGCACTTGCGCTAAGCCATGAACCAGTAAAGCCCTTTGGGGGGAGGGTGTCAGTGCCCTAATCTCATATTTTAGAGTGCTTGCACATATTGCTGTGCAGTGAAAAAGAGATGGTATAAAATGTGGCACTCGAGCGGTGCGTAGTGTGTGAGTCCCCTTTCTGTCACTTCCTTCTACTACAGCTAAGACTTTTTTTTGGTAACAAAACCCACTAGTGTGAAGAAGTCTACATCTGCATTTAAATTAGAACATCTTAAAGAAAAGAACAGGCTCCAAAGCAGCCCACAAGAAAGGTTTCCTTGCCAGGCTGCAGCATATGAACACTAACTAACTGCTTATTGCCCAAGAAGAAATCCATTATCATTTAAATGGTGTCGGAGGTTGAAATGTGCTATTTCTTTCTCGTTTGGCTTTAAATTGCTCGCTTAGGTGACGGTTGTGGAACTTCAGTAACACTTAGCGTAGTTGGCATAAGCTTGCTATTAGTTCAGTTTTCTTTCTGCCAAAAATTGATCACAGTCTTGAAAATCAACTTACGGACAAACGTCAACTTTCAAAGTACTGCATAATCAGGAAGGAAGATTGTTTTGTTCTTTGTTCTTGGAGCCTATAACATCATCGAGTTTTATGGAAGACTCACGCTGAGGACTCGATGATGTGGATGGAAGTGCAAGCATGTTACTTAGTCGGCAGTAATTACAATTTGAAGTGTAGTTAGGTTTCATGATTCTGGCAAGAATGCGTTGCTGCTACTTGGCAACCGTAGCCTGTTTCTTGGGTGCTTGGCTTGTGTATTAAGGGCTGAGATGCTATGCGTTGTATTTCCCTGCTGTTTAAATCCAGGAAAATAAGTGGATTTTTAGCCTCTTCACTTTGAAAGAGATCTAGCTCGTTAAAAGTACAGCACCAGCATTTGTGCCTTGAATAATAAATCCAGATCCTCCACGGGGTCAGTGGGTTTGGTGCGCCTGGTCAGCGTGCTGGCCTGTTGTCCTCTCTGCTTCAGATCAGTCACGTCCTTGTGCATGATCATATAGGTATACCAAAATTCGCTGGTGTATTTTGCATGACACTTTAAACTGATTGGCATTCTCTACTTGCAGAACTCAAGGTATTTAAATAGATATATACGTTAGTTGAAAAGTGCCAGGATTCGGAAGACTATAAGGAAACGTATGTTTCATGTAATAGCTCCGTCTCGGAGTATCTAAAACACTGATGAAAGAACTAGCCCATAATATTTCTCGCTTCTTTAAAGCTTCAACTGGTACCATTAAAAATATTTAGAATGGGGAGAAATGCTATACATAATACTAGTCAACTACTGCAATTCATGGGGGCCAGCTTAGGTACCATGCCTTATGAAGTCTAGCTTCCAGGTGCAGTTAGATGGGTGTTCTGCGCATGAGCTGACGTCCTTAGCCTGGCACGCTGGCATCCACGGCATCCACTGATGCAGAGCCGCTCCATTGCAGAGGAGGCAACGAGCAGTGCATTCAGCTCATTCAAGCCTGTTGTTGAGACTATATTGCGAAGCTGGGATTAGACCTGGAAATGACAGAAATATCTACTCCTGTGGTTTATGTGCGCCTGTTCCCGTTTTGCTGTTTCAGTAAGCGAAGTCTTGAAGTTGCAGAATTAGCAACTGGTTTTATAGCTCTACAAAGAATGAAACGGTGAAGCCCATAGTTCTTGAAATGGAGAAGTGTTTCTGGAGCTGACCCTTGTATGAACAAGAGGTGATAAACATGTTGCGTGTTAGTTTCCTATTTTCCAAAGGGTGCTGGCGTGAGCTAGTCTGGCAGATCAGTGTAGCACTAGCTGTCAAGTTTTATAGTGCAAGCATTTAATCTGCTGATTCTACAATGTCTGGTTTGCTGTTAGTCTGCTCTGTTAGGGGTCCTGTGGCAATACTGGAAGTGTTGGAGCAGTGGCCCAGCAGAACTTTGTAAGGTGGCTTCTGTTGGGCCAGTAACAGTTAAATGGAATTTCATTCACTTCCTGTGTTGCAAGCTGTGTTGAAAGTAGTTCCGCTGCTTCTATTTTTAACGCTGATTGCTGTGTGTAGAGGACTGAGGCTGCCTCTGAGTTAGAAAAGACATCTTGGGAACACTTCAAGCGTTTCCACTTACTGCTTATATGCATAGGCTGTTTCTGGTAACATGAAGAGCATGCACAGAACTTCTTGCTGGTGTGGTAGTAGCATATAAGATGCGGTTCTTGCAACCAGGCTCGGTCACCTATCTGCTGAAATTGGCTCTAGTTGCTCACGTCTGGTGCCTATTTGGTAACAGCTGCAAAGCATGTGCTATGTGATAACCTCACACCTCTGCGGTTTCCCAAAGGAACATTTTACTTGTTGGAGACTTGTGAAAGAGCTGATTATGGGGGGGTTTGCTTGGGGTTTTTTTTAGCTATTGAATCTCCCCAATATCCAATTGTAAGATGTAAAATAGTTACAGGAAAAAAGAACATTTGGCTGTTTGCAGGACCTGTGGTTCTTAGTTGTAATTTCTTGCAGTAGTACTTAGTAAGGGGATAATATGCTGCAGTCGTGAGCATGTGATAAGGAATTAGAAGTTCACAGAATGCATAGGCAGTGCATTTCTTACTTTGAGCTGCAATTTTGGCTCATGCCTCTTGAACCGATTGGGTTGATGCGCAGAGAGAGCCTTCTCTTGAGTTTTGAGCAGAATGACTTTACAGTAACTGAGGTCCTCTGATTTTAATTCAGTTTGCACATCAGCAGTGAACACTGAAGAGGGACATCGTAGCCACTTTGGCACTGATTTGATAAAATAAAGCGTTTTCCCAAAAGCGTGTGGAGATGAAGTCAGTTTGAGTCGTGTTCAGCTTGATTTTGTTTTGGGGCCAAGGTGGAGGTGTGGCTGTGCAGCCTGCTCTTACCTGAGCGTCCCTGGTGTAAACGCAGCGGTCACAAGTGTAACTGAAGTCAGTGGCAGCGCCAATACAGAAATCCCAATGAAAATCTGGTCGTAGATCCGAAATATCCCCATTAACCGAAGAGAAATGAAGCATTTTGTGGCAGCTCCGAATTCCTCTGCGCAACGGTGTTTGTAACGCGCTTTCAACAGCGCGAGCTTTACAGACGTGACAGCGTGTGCGTGTCAAATGATGGCATGTGAGCACAATATTGTGACTAAATCATCCAGAGGAGCAGACTCCCTGCTGCGTGCGCGGAACAGAATTACACCATCACAGTGTTAGCTGGGAAGCAGTTGAGAAGAAATTGGAGGCAAATGACTGAATTCTGCCTGGTAGCGGCAGAAGTGTTAGGACTACATTAGCATCGCCTTGAGGTGAGAAAGGCGCTTTAGTCATGAAGCGCATTAAGTGCTGTATGACTTTGTAACATGAATTAATTGAACTAATGGTGGCAACAGAGCTGAAAGAGGCAGCACTGATTAACGCTGTCCTCTGCCCTTAATGGCTCTGGGAGACTGAGCCTGGAAAAAGGCTTTTGTCCAGCTAACAGGAAACTGGAAAAGCAAAACGTGCCCTGGGTCTGGGGGAGGCAGCAGCACCAGAGCACCCAGCTGGGGACCAGCCTGCAGCGCAGGGCTGGTGCAAATGGAAGTGCCTGCTCGACCTTTTGGCTGCCACTAAGATGCACAGAGCAAACACAGGCCTGAAACAGGAAGGAAGTAGCACAGCCACAGCGGAGGGGCCACTGAGGAGGGAGCAGGAAGGAACATGCCTACTCAGCCTGCGGACCCGGCCTTGGGGAGCCAGCTGATTGATAACCATGGGGTAACTGAAGAAAGAGTCTTGCTTCATGCTGGTTTTTGTTCCCCCAAACGGCTGCTTTTTACAGTCCTGTCAGTGTCAAGACAGTGCAGTTTTACAGGCAACTGTAACTGCAGCCGTACAGGCTCCGGTGATGCTTCTGGGCTGTTGAAGGAGCTGTTCTGTTAACGTGTGTGTGGAAGGAATTGTGCCTCCACACTGGAGCTGCAGATGTTTGTTGGGAAAATACTTGGCTACTGTATGGAGTGGAAAACTATTTGGTTTTCTGAGCTTTCACCTTTTCTGTCCTTCCTTGTTTCACTATCTTAACAATAATACTTTGCATGGATGTGTGAAATCCTGCCTGAACTGTAGCAGTTGCTCTGCGTGGACGTTAAGCACTGCACGCAAACATGCTGTAGTTCTGTGTTTGAAGCCGGTGCAGGTGTTACCTTCAGCTCAGTTGCAAACAGTGAGAAGAGCCAGCTGGTACAGCCTGTGGTGCCTGGGTGATGTTTTCAAGAGTGCTGATACGAGAGGTGTTTAAATTCAGTGGGATTTAGGTGCCTAAAGCAGCGATTCCCAAACTGCGATTACCAGACCTGGGATGCAGCTCTTGGTTAGCAGTATCTGTGTTCATTACTGTGTTCAGCTAAAGCTTGAAAGGGGGTCATCATGGAAAATTGCTGGAGCTCTGTGGCCAGAAGTGTTTGGGAATCTCTGGTGGAAGTCTCTTAAGTGTTCATTGAAAATAGCACGCTCGCTTTTTCTGGGAGAACACTTCCTTCTCTTTAGTTGAAGCAAAGGAGATGAGGCCAATTGCTGATGTTGCTAAAAATAAAATACAATCACTGCACTTCAATATGCCAATAAAAATGTTCACTGTCATTGCAAGCACTTACTTGGTCTGTGTTAACTTCCAATTGTGTAACTTGCCTGACTGAAATAAAGGAGCGCGCTCTTGAAAGGAAGTGTCCTTTTGGCACAGGGTTGGTAACTGGTCGCTGAATGTAAAAGCTAGCTCCTGACATTAAACATTCCCTTTCTGTGCTTCGCACTGTTGTTGATTTAAGATACAGCTGAATGTTTGTAACTGAACTGCAAATGTTCAGTTAATAGAAACTTCTTTGGAAACAGAGTCCCTCATTGTGTGTCTGTGTAAAATGATTTGTTTATCCCCCTTCCAGCCTGTGCACGTTCATTCTTCTCTCACTGAACTGACATGCTCAGCTGAGTGCAAGCACTTCCTGAAACTCGGCTAAGGGAGAAGGCTCTAAGGCAGAAGCCATAAGCAACTTGACACAGGAAGATACCTTGTCATCTTGCAGTGTTAACTCTTGCTTTAAACCATGCGCTTGTCCACTTAGCTGCTTGTCTGGGGGTCTGAAATGGGTAAGGATGCTTGCAATAGGAAGGGTATATACCTGAAATGACTTCACTTCCACCTACCAAATATCGCATACATTAGTTTCGTGCCTGTTAAGAGTGCCGTATAACTAAACAGCTTTAGGGTTGCTGACTTTGTAGTCACTTGGCGTTAATGGGTTGCTGCGAGGTGCCACGTTACCTGCTAAGACTGCACACAAATAGTGCATGCTGACCCTTCAAGCAACTAGTCAGAATGTAATTCTTACCAATGACTTCCATGTTAGTGTAACAAAATAATCAGCCCCCATTTTTATCAACTTAGGGAAATGTCTCTGTTCCGGGGTTGTGAGTGATTTGTAATCCACAGCGTTTGCTTTGTTCCCTTGCACTGCTATAACCTGTCATCCTTCCTGCTGCTTTATGGAAGTGAGGACTTTGAGCAGCCAGCCTGGGGAGCAAGCTCTGCAGCTGGAACCTCTGGTTTGCAGCTTTTCTGCTGGTTGTCAGCCAGAGGCACTCCAGGGACATGGTGGGAACCTACCCTCTAGAGGGGGAGAGGGAGCTGGGCTGTGAGTTTACACTGAGTCTTCTCTGTAGCATGAGCCCGTGGCTGTGCCTAGGAATCCGAGCCTTCCCGCTAACTGCACAGTTGCTTATCTGCTCCTGGGAAGAGGAATACACAGCCTTGAGCTACTTAGCATTACACAAGGGTGGGGAGATGCACAAACAGTTAAGAGCCTGGTTTTGTACTGCGCTATCTTCTTTATGTATCTATAGTTCTAGGTCTTAAGCCAGTGATCTTCATAAATGCAATTGTGATCCCGCAGGAAGCCATTACTTTGCTGTTCTAATACAGCTTAGTTTTCCCTACACTCGGATCCTGTATAGTTTAAGACATGCTGTATAAACCCTCCTGAAAAGAGACAGTGAGGAATTGCTGCAGCACTCCAGAGTGGATGCAAAAGTGGATGACTTGAAGTTGAGATGCACTAGTAAGGCAAGGGGGGCAGTTAACTAACAAAGAGTGGTAAACAGCAGAGCTTTTTGGTCTGTGTTTATAGAATCAGACAAGCAAATCATATAGCTGCTTTAAAGCACACCCAGTTTGAACGTGGGACACATCCAGCAGAGAGGTGCTGAACGGAGCAGCTGACGGAAGAGCATCTGCATGGTTTTGCTCTGTTAATCTTGAGCACCTGTTGTTATTGGCCATGTATGAAATGACAAAAACCAGAGCCCCTTGCTGCGTAGCTCGCACCGTCTATAAACGCTTGGAGCAGACATCGTTGTTGAGACACAAAACGTAGGTGCATAAATGAGGGTAAGGAGCGAGAGCTGCTGTCCAAGAAGATTTACAGGTTTGAGCCGTGTATGCCTCCTAGTCTACACACACTCCATCCCAGCACGGAGAAAGGACTCACATGGAGCAGAGTAAATAGCAGAATATATGTCAAGCAAAATGGGCCACTTCCAGTTGAGTTTAGACTGTATGAAAGTGTGGTATGGAGCCAGAAGACCTAAGCCCAAATGTCCAGAGACTCTTTGCAGTTACCTGCCTCTACGTGGAGGTCAGTTCTGCACTAGCAACATGTGCAGCAAGAGAATTTGGAATCAAGGCATTAAGAAAATGCTGTGTGACTGGGGATGCTTCCAGCCCTGGGTGGTTCAGTCTTTTGAAGTCTGCAGCACAACTTGTTGCTCAATGTCATAACTGACTCCGTGCAGTCCCTTGGTGGTTGTGCAGTCTTCTGACCAGCTCTGGCCTCTTGGGTGTAACTTAGAAGTTACCCTATCCCACATAATGCTAGTTCCTTCTTTTACCTTCAGGCATGTGACATGGGGGTGAAAAAAAGCCCCTGGCCTAGAAATATCCCTGTCTCTTTTCAGGAACTGCATTTTCCTAACATCTGCATAATGTAATGGAGTGGAACAGAAGAGAATCATCCTTTATTTGGATAGAGGAGTGATACAAATAGATGCCACTAGTGATATTTTTTTCCCCATCTATGAATAGAAGACTTCCTCTCTAGTGTGTAATAGTGCTGTTGTTTGACTCCTTAATAGGAAGACTGTTATTTTGGAATTGCTGTACTGCTATAGGCACTGATGCTTTGAGGTCCCCAAGCTAGCTCTGTTTCTGCTTAGCACAGTTACAACATAGAGCTTACCTCCTTGTGTAGTTGCTCCCAATGCTCTTGTGTCCTCTCTGCTAGGTGGGAGTCCTTCTGTCTTCTACTTCTGGAAATCCTTTGCATGTTGACTAATTCTCTCCTCCAACTTTCCCTGTCCAGTTTAGAAAAGGTCATAACCTGATGGACTAGAGCACTTCAGATACATGAGTGTGTTTAGGCAGAGAAGGGATCCGTGCCAATTTGTGATGAAATTGGATAATTACTCAGTGCAGTGTGGTTGAGAAGGACTCTCAAGCTTTTGAAGGAGAACCATCAAGCTTTTGTCTGTAACTTATTCCCATTATAGACAAAAACTGCAGGTGTTTGGACCTTCCTTTGAGAGATGGACCTGTTGTTATCACTTAGAAGTTACCTGAGCAAATCTACTCTGTTGGGACCCTTGGAGACCTGGAAGAACATTCAGCATACACAGTCCAAGGCAGTAGTAGTTTTATGTGCTGTCACAGGGAGTTCTTAGATGCAAGACCAAAGGAGTCTGATGTGGTTTTGGTTATGGTGTTATTGAATTAATAGGTGAGGTCTGAACACCAGTTTTGGACATTTTCTGTGCATGTGTTTTCTTGGGAGGGTTTGCCATGGAAATAACCTGCCCACCTCAAAGAGATTATGCAAAGCTAGTCTCGGTGGAAAAACGCCTTCACAAAGACCTTGCTGGTAAGCACGTTATGGTGGATGTGTTCTGAATGCTGGGTAAACACGGTCCAAGCAAGAGTTTTCTAGGCTGGGATGCTTGAATAGCAGTAGGTACTGTTTCTGTTTTGTTCAGTGCTCAACCACATCTGTCTTTTCTACAAGAAACCTTTGGTTGTTTTGTGCTCCTTTGTAGGCGTAACCTGACAAAGTTATCCCTGATATTCAGCCATATGCTGGCCGAACTCAAAGGTATTTTCCCGAGCGGCCTTTTCCAGGGAGACACGTTCCGGATCACCAAGGCGGATGCTGCGGAATTCTGGAGAAAGGCTTTTGGTGAAAAGTAAGTTTCTAACTGCTGTCGTGGGAACAAATTGCACGCAGCAGTGTGTGTGGTTTTCAAAGCTGCTCAGAAGAGGCTTTGTAAGGTTCAAATGAACAACGGGAGAGACCTGCAGTCATTTGGTCCACTCTCTGGGGTGAGATAACAGGATTGTTTCTCCATTATGTTTCCTAGTTCTTCGTCCTGTCTCGTTTTAAATGTGTCTGGTGATGGGTCTTTCCTCACTTTCCCTAGGAAACTCTTGTGCTGTCACGGGGTTTCCCTCTATTATTCAGCGTCAATTTTCCCCTCCTTAATTTAATTCCTTAACTTGTAAGTTACTATGCAAAATAATCTGCTTTCTTCTTCCAAAGGTTACCATGCCCACAATATTAGTTGTCCTTTAGCTAAGCCATTTCATCTTCCCTCCAATTAGTTTGTCTAATCACTTAGTCACCTTTCTTCTGGCTTCTCTGAACTTCGGTCAGTTTGCATAATAGCTTTGTTAAGATAGAAGGAAGGAGAAAGTGAAGTGCAGACGGTTGAAATCTCAGTTTTCACTTTTGTATCTATTGAAAGATGACCAAATGAACTGTAGACGTGTCCAAAGCAATGTTTGAGGATTAAAATGAATGGATTTGGCTACTGTTTTCTAACTAAGGACACTTAAGGTACTTCACATGAAGAGTTTAATTAGTAGCTGTCAGAACAAAAAGCAATAATATATTCAGTCAGGAAGAACATGCCTGAAGGTAGGCATGTTCTTTCTATGCTTGTATTCATTCCACTTGATATTTTAACAGAAGGAAAATATTCCTTGAAACAGGAGCCTTGGTTCTGGCTTCTGATTATCTTCTCCAGTTAATCCCTTCTTTTGCAGCTTCTTTTCCTTTTTGTGAACTATACAGACCTCTACTAAAAGACTTACTGTGAACTCCTTCCCTACCAGCCACTACATTCTGAAACTCTTCCCAAGTGATAGCGTGTTATACAGCCATGGGTACACGCAGGCATTGACATGATTGGAGTGCAGAAGAAGGGAAAGGAGAAAGCAGAACTGGACTTCAGACATTCTGCATGTGCAGAGAAAATTGTTCATTTGGCTGCTAATTTACTGCAGTAACAAGAAATCTGTGCTTGCCCAACATGAAGAAATCTCTTGTGGCTAATTCTGATTTTCTTTGCTTTCGTTATCCTGAGGTGCATAGTCACAATTAAAGTGTGTAAGGTACGTACATGGTGGTGGTCTTGAGATGCATCACCTTTACAGATGGCTTTGTTTTCCCCAGGACTATCGTTCCTTGGAAAAGCTTCCGTCAGGCCTTGCATGAAGTGCATCCAATCAGTTCAGGGCTGGAAGCCATGGCCCTGAAGTCAACGATCGACTTGACGTGCAATGACTACATTTCAGTGTTTGAATTCGATATCTTCACACGACTTTTTCAGGTAAGAACTGAGGATTGGGAATCACTTGAAACGTGGCTCAGTGCTTCACTTTAGACCCCTTTCCCAGGACAAAGTGTCTTTTACACACTGAAATGATTTATGCTCTAAGGGATGTGGTCGTCTTGCCCTTCATCCCCTAAACAGCTGCACTAATGCTTAGGACCCCAGATTACAGTGAAAGTACTTCTGGTTGTAGAAGAAGAGATTGTCTGAATATATACTGCAATTGTAAGGCACATTCACTGTCCTCCCATGAATCAGTTTTTCCTTTTCAAAGGTCACTTTAAGACTCAGGTTCTGACACAAGTTCTGTAAGCCAAGAGATGTGAAGCTTAGTTTATCACTTTGTCTTCCCTTGTCCTTTGCTTTCTTGTCAGATTTCTTTTCCATGGAGGGGTAGTGCAGGATGGAGTCCAAGCATGGAAGTTTGGGCTTCCCAGCTTTTGAGCTGTCACAGCCAGGATGTTGTGGACATGTCTGTGTCCTGTGCAGGAGAAATATCCTTATTGCTAGTAGCTAAAATTCTAGCCCGTAGTCTTTAATAGTGCTAAACTCAAAACCACAGCTTCTGATGGCACAATTGGGTATTTACAAGAACAAACACTTACTTCTTTAGCTCTGACTTGCCTTTTCCCATGTGATAGGGTGGGTTGTAATTAAGATATGTCTAGATGAAAAATGCCCATGTGCAGTGTTGCAATGTAGCTGATCTCATTCAGTACTTTTTCCAGCTATAGCACATAAAGAGCAAGTTAAGAGTTGCTGCAGTTTCTCAGAGGTGCGGAGTTCTTAGGGAGAGCTAACATCTTTTAGGTGAGTTGAGTAAATTGGAAGAATTGGATGCGATTTAGGCACCCAAACTCTTTTCAGGATTGGAAGCTTCCAAACGGTCGTCACAGCTTTTTCTGCATCATTTTAAGGAGTATGTAACATGTATGAGCTGGTTTATTTATTCAACTCTTAGACTAGCCAGTAATCCTTGCCACACCCAAGTGAGGTTAAGTGGCTAAGGAATAGTCACAAGCATCTTACACACAGTGAAACTGAAACAGAGAGGGGAGGTCACTTTCCTGAGGCCGTATAGGAAGTCGGTGTTAGAGATTGGACTAGTCATGGTTTCTGGTCCTGTGCATAATGTTATTAAACTCCCATCTTTATCCCTGTCTCAGGAATGAGTCATTTTCTCTGCAGAAGCAGTACAAATTGGTAGCTATTGTTGAGCTGTCTTTTTGTGACCTCAGTGACTTCTCCCTTAGCATTTCTTAAAGGAGTTTCAGTTAAGGTCTGTCTTAAGTGATGTTTTTGTCACCAACAAGAAACTGAGATGCTAAGGCTGCTGCCTGGGAATGTAGTGTTTAGTTCCTCTACTGGATTTACGGTGGATAAGAGACCTGCTGCTTTAACTCTTTATCCTTTTGATTAAGGAATATTGTATGTTTTAGAAGTGCGTGGTTAATGTAGCTCTTTGTTGTTTCTATAGCCATGGTCCTCTTTGCTCAGGAACTGGAACAGTCTAGCGGTGACTCATCCTGGCTATATGGCATTCCTAACGTATGATGAGGTGAAAGCCCGGCTGCAGAAATTCATTCACAAACCTGGCAGGTTAGTGCTCCACATCAGTTGCTTCTCTGATCCTTCTTGCTAGCATCACTGATTACTGCACCGACTGCGATTGGGTTTGGTTTGCCTTTGTCCTCCTTCCTCAGAAACCTAGACTATGACAAACCCTAGCTTGCCCTGTATTCATGTGGTGACTTACCTCCTGCCCACCCCTCCCAGCTGTTACAACAGCTCCCTCAGGCATGAGCAGGACACAGAGGCAGACCCTGCCAGAGTGAGCCTAAACAATGGGCCATTTAGGACCATAAACAAGGGCGTGTATCTGTAGGCCCCATAACTTTCTGATGTACAGGCGTAAAACCAGGAGAGCTGAGTGGATTGCAGCCCTCGAGCAGTGTGGGCCTTTGAAGCCAACTTTAGACAAAGAGAACAGCATGGTGACAGACAGAGTAGGCTGCGAGGTAATGCTGCAGGCAAGGCACACTTCTGAGGCTCCGGGGGGCAACAGCTCTTGGCCTACCTAACGTCCTGAATAGAACTTGGCCCAATGCAACAAGGTTAGCAGCCCTGCCTTTATGCAGGAAGGGCCAAGCGTTAATTTCTGGAGGTTATTACTATGTGGTTAATTCTGTGCTGGTTTTATGAATGGAAACCTTGTGTAGTCTGTTGGGTTTGTTGTTGGGGTTTTTTCACGTTAATTTGAAACAAATGATTTTAAGGCTGCTGACACTTTTCTCGCTCTGGATGCTGGGTTTAATTTCACCTGGAGGCCAGGACTTGGATGCTTTCCTCACTTTGTATCAGATTGCAAGGTTCTCCTTTGATCTGCCTGGGGGATAATTAAGGAAAACCGGTATAAATCATCAAGTTATTCCTACTAGGTTTTCATTTGCTGTCTTGAGATAGCCAGGCAAAGGCTGCCTACTTGACATTCAGTCTTTTCTGGCTGTTCCAGTCCAAACTGAAGTTTCTTTTCCTTTGTGTGTTTGTAGTTACATTTTCCGATTGAGTTGTACACGGCTCGGTCAATGGGCCATTGGCTATGTCACTGCAGATGGGAACATTCTTCAGACAATCCCTCACAACAAACCTCTCTTTCAAGCACTGATTGATGGCTTCAGGGAAGGCTTGTAAGTAACTTTACCAAAATCAAGGGGTTTGCCCTTTTTTCACTGTTTGTTCTATAAATCTTCATCCTGTGATGAGGTCTTGAAGTCGGTTGAATGGTAAAATGTACCTTCTGGGTTTATCACGCGTTATCACAGGAGAGGCAGCACATTGCAGAGGTCAAACAATCACTACTGAAATCACTTGAGACCCTTTTGGCCACCTCTTGGCTCTTCCTTTTAATTTAGTTGTGGATTCAGCACAACAGTTCAATTGCCAACAGTGCCTAATTTGAGCCGCTGCGATTTACGTTATGGTAGCTGGTTTATTACTGTGGGTATTACAGCTTCACTACAGGATGATTTAACCAGAGCAGTCTGGGACCGTAACATCCTGTTCGAAAGAAAAATTACTGTCAGGAAGGAAAAGAAGCTTTTCTTTTGAAGAATGACATTTTTGGGGTTTTGTCCCATCGTAAAATTCTTCCAAACCTCCTTTTGAATTCGGAATTCCTTGAATTCCCACCCCTTGCTTCTTTCCCACCCTCATTCTTCTCTTTCCTCCACCATCCCCAAAAGAAACCTTGTTGTGTGCATTCGTGTGTGTGTGTGTGTGTGTATGCACGTGTGTATATGCACACACAGAGAAAGAGATCTGTTTTTTCCCCCAACTGCTTACAGTTATTTATTTCCCGATGGCCGGAATCAGAACCCTGACTTGACTGGCTTGTGTGAACCCACACCTCAGGACCACATTAAAGTTACACAGGTGAGCAAGGTATTCTGTCCCATCAAACTTGCTAACTTGCTTCCTAATTCCTAGTCTCCTTAGCTGTTCGTAGAATTCTGGCTTACTCGGTATCCCCAAGACTTTGGTTCTAAGGATGATGTATTTTACAGGTAGGGATTTGAATGGTAGGGATGAGCAGAGGAGATTGCAGAGGTTAGCTAAAGCTTTATGCGGGGCTGACAGTTCTATTTGGGGTTAGAATGTTTCTGACAAATATTCCTGCTTTTGTGCCATGCAGCGCATCTCGAGCCCTGCTTTTGGGACACCGAAATGAAAATGTGGGCTAGCTTGAAGTCCATTGTTTTCAGACCTTGACAGATGTATCTGGTACATAAACCTATCGGGAAATCTCTGCAGATCTCTGTTCTCCTTTGCACTGTGTTCTTGTGTTGGGTTTACAGCATTAACCGTGTATGCCTCTCTTGCCCCAAGGAACAATACGAATTGTACTGCGAGATGGGCTCCACCTTTCAGCTGTGTAAAATATGTGCTGAAAATGACAAGGATGTGAAGATCGAACCGTGTGGCCATCTGATGTGCACGTCCTGTCTCACTGCGTGGCAGGTGAGGTGTTGCCTCGTGTTAACCTCTGTGAGTAAGGCTCGTTGCTCTTTTACAGGAGCGGTGTATAACAGCTCTCTTCTCTCCCATGAAGGAATCAGAAGGCCAGGGATGTCCTTTTTGCCGCTGTGAAATCAAAGGCACAGAGCCAATTGTAGTAGACCCGTTTGACCCCAGAGGAGGAGGAGGATTGTCACGACAAGGGGCAGAAGGAACTCCCTCCCCCAATTATGATGATGATGACGACGATAGAGCTGATGATTCCCTCTTCATGATGAAAGAACTCGCTGGTACCAAAGTAAGCTCACCAGGGTGTGTGCTAGTAGATGTGGCAGGATGTACACAGACTGCGTGTTCTCCATCAGTTTTCTGTGGTCTTACTGATTTGTGTAGGTGAGGGTTGTCAGACCTTATAACAGAAAAGATATCACACAGTATGGAAAACATGGATTTAGGGTCAGTTTTGCCAGTTTAGTTCACACTGTCAGTTCTATTAAGCAATGGTGATTACACTTGGAAATCTGTCATCTTTTGTGTGTTGTCTTGAAAGAAGGGTGAAAAGGCTGGCTTGACCTGTCGGAATGCAAGATCTAGGTTTATAACACTTTTCTATATACTTAGCAATGCTGCTTTTGATTTATTAGCCATAATTCACTCATATCAGCAAAAATTCATCCCTTTTCACCAGTGATTAATACAGCCAACTAGATAGAGTCTTACCAAGGTCCTCATGACTAATGGGGTAGAGGGCAGGCTGTTTTGCTCTGCAAGTCAATTTGACGGTCATTTTTTTATATGGTGTCTGATAAATCCATATAATAAAGGTGTGATACCTCTGCCATTAGTACTGCTTCCTTCCAGGAGATGGGCACAAGACAGGCATTCTGTATGGATCCCTTCGTGGTTTGCTTCTAATACCTTGTTGCTGCTCTTGCACACCTGCACTTTGCATTGTTTACTGCACAGGGAAGTGGGTTTGAACTTGGCTTATTTTTAGTAGTTGAATTCACTGAAATAAGTTGCCTTTCCTGGTCAGAAAGAAGCCTTTACACTGGTTTACCTGTGGTCACATTTCTCTTTAGCTTCCACCATGTGAAATAGCGTACTAAACAGTCAAACGTATTCCTGGAGGTGGTTTTTGTATCCGTAACTTGAGAAAGCAAAGCAGTTTCCTCAGTGTGACATCCTGTCCTGGTTTGCAGCAGGCTAGCACTCAGTTGGCATTAGCCAGCACCGTGGCACCTGCAGTGGGTTTTGCAGCAGATCATGCCCTCTTGTGTTGAAAAGAAGCTTGCTCCTGCCAACAGGCAGCAAAACAGCTTTTCTGTTATTGTGCCCCTGCTAAGCATGTGTTTTTAGTTGTGTGCCACGGCTAAAGCCATTGGTGATCTTCAAGGCTTGAAAGTCAAATGCTGTAGTGCTGGGAAATTGCCTTCATTTACTGGCGTGTGGTGGTTACTGATACAGTAATCATTGTTAATTCGATAGCAGTATTGAAGCCAGTACAAAGCACAGAGCTTGAAAGCCTCTCTGGAGGAAAGGAGCGCTGCTGGGGTTTGTCATGTGTTGATTTTGCCGTTCTTTTCTTCTTCAGGTCGAGCGTCCTCCTTCTCCGTTCTCAGTAGCTCCACAGGCCGCCCTTCCTCCCGTGCCACCACGACTGGATCTGTTGCAGCAGCGAGTGTCCAACCCGCCTGGAGCTTCCAGTCCTGGGACCACTTCAAAGGTCAAACACACTGTTTTCCCTTTCAGCCGTGATTTTGGGGGGGCAGGCAGGAAGAAGAGCATTCTGGTGAAGCTTTGTGACATCCCCAAGTGCTTTCTCGCAAGGCTTTTTCTTCTTCCTTTCCTGTTAGGCAGTTTTCCTTCCATTCCCCATGAGAGTCCAGTCTGTCCTGAAAGCAAATGCTTCCTTCTGGAATCTATGGTGGGAGACTCCCTTTATGCTGTTTTAAGGGCCTGTCTTTTCTTCACACTTGCCCATGCAATTGCTAGAAAGAAGCCGATCCTAAGGTGAAATACTTACTCGCTTATGGTGACTGGCATCCTCCTGCTGAACCAGTTATTGTGATTACCAGTACCTTCACTGAGTTTCAGCCAATGCTCTTTGGAGCTGCATTTGTGAGCTTGTGTGTTGTTCCAGCTATCAGGGAAGGTGTCGTATTGACTGGTTTTCTGATTGACTAGCAGAAGGCAGTGGTATGATCTTGGTGGCATCTGATCACTTGCTCTTGAGATACAGCAGCACTTCTTCAGCTAGTTTGGGTGAAGTGATGAAATTATGCTTGAAAATTCAGGCAGAAGAAAATACCCATTTCTATGAATATTCGTGGCTGACTGATGAACGTTAACTTGTATAAGTAACCCACCATTGTATGGGTTTTGGAAGTGATGGGTGTCCTTTGGAATCCAATCTAGTGCTGATGTGAGCTTTTTTTCCTTCTAGAAAAGTCATCTGGGGTATTCAGTGCCCTGCTGTACCTGCACGTAGGTACCGTGTTATCTCTTCAAGCCTGTAGAGAAGGCATCTCTGGAGGGTTAGCTTGTGGAGAGTTATCTCCACCCCCTTTGAGATAATTGCATGTAGAAATAGATAAAACGAAAGCCAAAACTCACCCTTGTGCCGCCTGCCTCCCCCGTTTTGATGTTTTGCGGCTGAACTACCTTTGTTAAGCAATATTTTGCATTCCTTTGCCTTGCAGGCTGCTCCTGGTGCTCTTCACAAGGATAAACCTCTCCCAATCCCTCCCACGCTCAGAGATCTCCCGCCGCCACCGCCTCCAGACAGGCCACATTCCATTGGGACTGAAGGTCGACCTCAGAGACGTCCTTTGCCCTGCACACCAGGAGACTGCCCTTCGAGAGACAAACCACCCCCTGTGCCCTCCAACCGCCAGGCAGATCTGTGGCCATCCAGGCCCATTCCAAAAGCCCCATCTGTAGCTCTCAGTCCTGGTGACCCTTGGGCTGGGAGAGAACTGTCGAACAGGCACTCCCTTCCCTTTTCCTTGCCCTCTCAGATAGAATCCAGGGCTGAGAGCCATCGGCTTGGGAGCACACTCAGCCTGGACAACCCAGTGGTGAGTAGGCCTATTGGAGGTGAAGGTAATCTGTAAGGAATTAAGTCTTCCCAGGTGTCCTCATAATGAATAGAATATTCATTTGAATAGGGTGATCTTGCACCAAGGGAGAGATGGAAAGAAACTGGCGAATGCTGGGCAAGAGAGAATAAAGGGAGGACTTGTTAGGGAAGTGCTTTGGTGCCTCTTGGGAGCTAGGCTGGAATCCCAGTTTGAACAGTCATGAGCCACAATTTCATGATCATAGCTCACATTTCAGTTCTGAAAAACTGGGAATCTTTTGTGCTGGGAGCTGATGTGCTGAAAAGGTGCGGTTTACTCTTCTCAGGAGCTATGATGAGTTTCACATGGTTAAATTTGGATCTATTACCAATGTCATGATGTGTAACTTAAAATAATCCAACCTATTGTTCTCTAAAAGAAATCCCAGGCAGATTTGCCCTTTTTTTTCATTCCATTCCCCTAATTTTTCCTTTTTAAACCTCCAGCTTTCTCCAATTGAAAGGCAGTACGTTTGTAGCCAGATTGTCTAAGAAAATAACACTTGGACATTTGTCATTCTGTCTTAGGACATGTGTGCTTGTCTGCATGCTTTTCCTCTTGTCCCCTGTTTTGGCCTTCTAGCCTATTTATATAGCTGAATTTGCCAAAGCCATTGGAATCTCAAAAGATACGAAGTTTCCTGCAGTTTTCGTGTAAACAAGCAGTTGGATCCAGGAGAAAAACCCAGCTTGTACCCCCACTGAGGGAAAACTGTCACAGAACTCCCTGATTTCTAAGGCATTAGTAAATGCTTTGGCGTAAATGAAGATGTTTCATTCCCACACAGGATGTTTGGAATGAGTGGCTGACAGCTTGGCAACTGCATTCTTGGTGTCTGTGGTGTTTCTGATTCCTGGTTGGAATTTTTGTCTTTCAGAGCTTGAACAGTGGTCCACCAACAAGCTCAGAGTGTGAACACCCCAAGATTAAACCCTCCTCATCTGCCAACGCGATCTACTCCTTAGCTGCCAGGTCTGTTGTTTTCTAGCTCAAGCGCTCTTTTATACCTTACAGAAGGGTAACTGTAGGGCTCTCTCCATGCTGGTGGCAGGGACCGAATTTGACGCAGCTCTTGTCAGCCCTAATTTCAACCTCTGACAGGTTCAAACTATCCGATCTAAAGGAAGTAGATTCAATCGGAATCCCAAAGGTCTGTGGATTGTGGTGGTAGTTCCCCTTGGCCGTGGCAATAGGAAGCAGGCTGCAGTTGCTATTAGCTCTTGTATGGAATCACTTCTGAGTTGGTATTTATGTGAAGTAGGTGATGTGTAACGCGTGTGATTGCATTATGAGCTTGTGTCAGTGTGACCATGTACCTGGGCTGCTAAGAATACTGAAGGCCAGATTATTTCTGTAGATAGAATCACTCTGACTGCTTGTTCCATCCACTGTGGATTTTAAAGGTCACTTTGGTATTAATTAGATTTGGTGTAAATGTATTTCTGATGTTTATATCTTGTTTCTTCTGCCTCCAGACCACTGCCTATACCAAAACTGCCTCCTGGGGAACAGTCTGGAAGTGATGAAGACACTGAATACATGTCACCATCCTCTCTGCCTGTAGTGCCTCCAGGTCCTGCTGTACAAAAACCAGAGATGAAAATGCCTTTGGAAATGACTCAGAGTTTACGGTGAGGTTCTGTTTGCATGTTCTGTCCTTTCTCCTCACAGCTCAGGGAAAGCTTTTGCTTACTGGTTTACTAGGGGGGAGATTTTGCTTGCTGAATTCCCCCAGTGATACTCAGGAGATCTCGACTAACATAGTAACTGTACATTCTGCTCTATAGCAGAATCCTTATACGGTATTGAAGGAGTCAGATAACCACTCCCCCATCTTTCTGATAGTAACCTTTGGAGAGCAGCAGCAAGTGAAACTCTAAATTCTGTTAAAAGGTGGTGTTCTGGTGGTATCAAACTCCTTTAAGCCAATAAGCTCTATTGCACTAGACATTACTGAGCATTTTCTAGAGTCACAGAGACTATGTGTTGGTGGTTTACTGCTGCCACTTGTCTGAAGGGAAATACTTGTTCTCTCCCTCAGAGTTTTAGACTGCGACCAGCAGACGGATGGCTGTACGTACGAGGCAATGTACAACATTCACTCCCAAGCAGCATCCTCAGCTTTTGAGACTGTCAACACTTCTGGTGAGTAGGTGTGCTAAAAAAATCCCCTGAGAAACTGGAGTACAATGGATTGGTCCCACTCACAATTGGAAAGGCATTTCAGGCTAAATTAAATGTTACGTGCTTTTGCTGTTAAAATAGCTAGGGTGGATGGGGAAACATCTGGGTCTCTGTACTGCAGGCTGCATAGCATGTGGGGATGTTGTTGAGGAGCCTGGTTGGAATGCATTGTAAAAATACTCAACAGTTGTTGGAAAAGTTGCTGGTTTGAAGATTCTTATTGTTTTATGGGCAGCAGTTGTCAGCCCACATTTATCATCAGGATTTTAATCTAATACTACCTCCTGGAAAGAGCTTCTGTTGAATATGGGGTTTTGGCAGCAAAACCTTTGTTCTGTGTCCTGTCAATGTTTGTGAACTACAGGGGACCAGGGTCTGCCTCAAGAGACAGAGGCTCTGTTCTGTGCCAGGGCTCATCAAAATGTGCCTCTTATTCTAGACGAAGGGGATCTGGCAGCAGCCACTGCCAGCAACGGGCCTGAAGAGTCAGAAAATGAAGAGGATGGCTATGATGTCCCCAAACCACCGCTACCAGTTGCCATTGCTCGTCGCACCCTGTCTGATATCTCCAATGCCACACCTGCCTTCAGCCGAATGTCTTTGGAAAATGACCCTGTGACAGGTTAGAGAGCGGGGCATTCTTCATGCTGTAGTGGGTACTGATGGCTTGCTGTGCACTGCCACTCACTCAAGGTTTTGTATGTAAGCTGTGAAGGTTTATAAAGCAGATCACACTGATTTCTTAGGTGTTCAGTTGAACTGCCTTGGTCATTTAATCACTGAGCTAGCAAATAGCATTGAAATCACAGTTAGGAAAAGCTTTCCTCAGCTTCAAGGATATTCTTTAAGCCACTGTTTCCTGCAGAGCATGGCATACCTCTTGTGCCAGGGTGTACCGGGGCATGCAACAGATCCTTAGAGCATCGGTGCTTACGGCTGTTGCAAGGAAATGGCATTGCTGGCCTTGCACGGCTTGGCTCGGTCTCGCCTGCGGTTGCGGCCAGCAGATGGCACAAGTAAACTGTTTGAGGCTGTCAGTTGCCTTGAGCAGGGACCTAGCGGCTCAGCAAGGTCGGCTTTTTGTCCCTGGGGAGTAGAGGACATCTTGTCCTTGCGGCTGTAAGCACACTGTCCGAAGGAAAAACTAAAGCCTCATCTCTCCAAGAGCCTTTCTGAAGCATGCTCGACTTATTCCCTACAACTGCTCTGAAGGAAGCTCGGAAACATTTCCTGCTGGGGGCTTTCCACGTGTCTAAACACCCTGGTGATTTGCCAAGTAAGAGGAGTGAGTTTCTTGTTCCTTATGGAGGTAGAGCCAGGACCACTTGCCCCAGGGAGTGTTTTGTTCACCTCCTTCACCACTTCCCCTTCTCTGAGCTTGCCCTTCTTCAGCACAGAGGAAGCTTTACTGGCGCAGAGAAGTTTATTAGCTGTTGCCACTGCTCCCTGCCTCATTGTTTAACTTTCTCACTGTGCTGTCGAATGTTGCTGAGAGGGCTAAGAAAGGGCAGAGAGAGCTCACATCCTCCTCCCACGTGGAGTACTCAGCTTAAACATTGAGTCCTCTTTGTTTTTAGGGCCCTGAAATAACAATGCATTGTCCTGATACGTAGTGGTAGGAGATCTGCTAATGAAGAATGCCCTGGAAGTGCTGATTGTTACTGCTCTGGGGAACACATGCAGTTTAGTGAAGCACTGGGTATTGGCCCCTGCTGTAGTCTGGTGTTAAGCAAACGTGACTAGTCTGGGATGCATTTGGGCAGATTTATGTTCTCATGCATTGTGCCCTACACTTTGGTTTCTTAATCATTTACCAGAAGAGCTGCACTAGTAGTTGTCCTTTCAGATTGACCCATGGTCTCTGAAATTTGATCCAGTTCTAGCAGAAAGAGCTAATTCAAAAGGCACTTTAGGGGAGAGAAGTGGGTAGTCCCTTTTCTCAACTCCACAAAAAGCTTTTTATGTGTCAGCAGCTTGGAGGTTGAAGATCAGGGAGTTGAACTGCATTGTGGCTGGGGAGGAAGCTTCAATGAATTTGCTTCCTGAGGAGCCTTCTCCATCTTAGTGCTTTCAGTGCAAGTGTTTTTGGAAGGCTCTGCAATGACTGCTTCTTTTCTGACCAGTGCTGCAGTGCCCACTCTTACAAAGGGCTTGTTTGGGCATTCTTAGCCTTATGGGTTTGTCTATTGTACTACTAGAAAACTCTGTCTTGATTGCCTTGAAGGGATTTTCCAGGAGACAAATACAACTTTTAGGTGGTGTCACATGTTCATGCAGAAAAGTTTCCTGTGATTTGCCAAGTAGGAAAAAATGTTCTCTGCGATGCTACACAAGGTTAGAAGTCAAAGATCTATCGGATGTTGGATTAATACATTAAGCAGCATTGGTTTTCCCTAAGGCCTTGGAGTGTTATGTCTCTCATTTGGCTTACTGGCTATTCTTTCTCCTTCCCATGATGTGGCTACTGGCAAGTAACACATCCGCATGACTAAGGGGAAAGGCAGAACAGGCTGAGCTTATCGATCTGCCACAGCTGCCAGCCATTGGCCATTAGGTAGGGTGAGCTTCAGCAGGAGCTCTTGTAGGTGGCCCTGGCCTGCAGAGGAAGAGGAGAGACCTTTCAGAGAACATAATTCAGTTGCTGGAGCAGTTATGGTGGATGAGCTGGAACTGAGAGATCTGGTTTTGTGCATCCACTCCCTCAGCACGCTTCGATGTGGACAGCAACTCGAGGCAAGATCAGCATCTCAGCAGTTAAACTGGAGGTTGCTATCTGATTCTAGGAGGAAATGGGTGAAGTTGTGTGGCTGGGCTTTTCGTGGCATTCTTTGCAGTGCCATGCATCAGTCTAATGTCATTCCTGCTTTGTTCCGAGCAAGAATTACGTATCCTTTCTGAAGTGATGCCTTTGTTTCCCCTTCCAGGTTTCTCCGATGGCTCTCAAGTTCCAGAAAGGCCGCCAAAGCCGCTACCACGGAGAATCAATTCTGAGCGGAAAGCAGGGAGCTGCCAGCCAGGCGGAGCCAGCAGTGGGACCGGTGCATCACTGCAACTCTCCAGTGAGATTGAGAACCTAATGAGCCAAGGCTATTCATATCAGGACATTCAGAAAGCACTGGTCATTGCACATAACAATATTGAAATGGCCAAGAATATTCTCCGGGAGTTTGTTTCCATTTCCTCCCCTGCGCATGTGGCCACATAGCACATTACCTCCACACCTACATCTTCTGTGGACCAACTGCCTGGGCAGCTGTAGCCCAGCTCCGCACCAAAGGGGAAGGGGGTTCCTTTAGAGACTTCGTGCTGAGGTCAGTCCTGCCTCTCAAGAGAATCAGTTATCAGGTTTTTGTGGTTCCAGATTTCAAAGCAGTGGGATGAAATGGAGCAGAATGGTGTTTTATACAGTGTATGTTTTGGAGTCCTTTACCCCTACCTCTTGTTTGAGAGAACAGATTTATTTCCAGGGTGTTTGTAGAGAAAAAGGTATCACAAGAGGGGATTCCCAAGCTGATGCCCTGGAGGCTGGGGGGAGTGTTTTGTGCTGTGAATTCTAAGTGAATGCTCTGAGAAACCAAGTCTTGAGGTCGGCGTGGTGTGTCCTGTGGTCCATGGTACTCGGTTTGGATCTGTTCGCTGCTGTGTGTCTGGCTCAGGCTTTTTAGGCCAGCTGGGAGGTCACTTTCTGCTGGGAATAAATAGGAGACCTCGGAAGAATCTTTAGATTGCTTCCCGTTTGCCATGGCGTTTCCCTCTTGCCTGTAATAATAGCATTTATTGCTCTTGATTCGAGTCCTCCCTTTTGGCCTGGAGGTAGCATGACGAGCTTCTCTCAGGCATTTTGATCTCGCCAGGGCAGGGAGTTGGGTTTCTCTCCTATGTGTCCTCTTGCCCGCAGCACTATCAGATCCCAGGCAGCTCGACAGTGCTGAAAAGGTTTGCATGTTTTTGAGGGGTGGGAGAGGGGGGCAAGAATTTGAGCAAAGATCTGCCCGCTGCTCCTCCTTCTTTAGCCTTGAGCATTTTGAGCTTCGATGCTCAGACTTGATCCTGGCCCTGCTGGGCCTTAAGCAGCCGTCACTGGACGCTCCCCCGCGCTCTTCCTCTAGGAATGGTGCACCTGGTAAATATGATGTTTTATTTATCTTAATTGCATGGTGACTGTGCAGAGTAGTGGCCTTCACGCGCATTCCATCATCTCCTTCCGAGAGCTTTTGCAGGAGCCAGCTGTCTTCGTGCCAGGCTGTGTTGTGGAATTGGTAGGTGCAGCTGATGTGTTTGTTGGTGTCTTACCTGCTTCGCAGTATAAGAAGCGCAGCAGTTCTCTGCATGGCTATCACAACAACATGGGGGGCTCTTCTTTCCATTGCCATTAGTCTAAGGCATTGCCAGAGCCTGTGCTAAAGCAGATCTGGGAATCTTCTGTGTTTGTAAAGTGATCACATGGCTTTCAAAGTCAGTACTCAGCTGTTACTTTGGAAAAACCTGACTTGCAGACTCAGCTACTTGACTCTGTTCGTGTGTGCTTGACGTGTGAGAAGTGTGCAGTTGCTTCTGAGAAGATCTAAACCGAGCAGGCACGCACGCATCGCAGCCTGACAGATGAACAAGTGCTCTGTGTACGCCGAGAGGCTATTAGCCTTTCGAAGCATGGCTAGCATTACTGGCATCTCTCAAAGGGCAGAAGGAGTCACTAGGCAAAGGATTGCGACTTGAAATACTGTTGGGGTGATTATTGGATGCAGATTAGCCCTTTTAAGAACCCTGTGGCTGGGCCCAGATCTCAGAGAGATGGCTTGCAATTGGCAGAGAAGACTGCCCAGCTATTGGCAAAGGGAGCTAAGCATTAAATGTTCGGTTTATGTATAGGTTTCTCTGTAGACCTACGGCTTTATACACCGATGCAGCGGGTTCCAGGCAGTCTCAAAGCAGGACCTGTCTCTCTTTACTCCTCTGCATTCTGTAGTAAGGAATATTTTCTCCCATACTGTAAGGAGATCTCCTGCAGCACTTCCAGGCTATCACCACCGTTGCTATTTCAGGGTGAGGGCTGAAGCTCGGAAATGCAGCACGCTGGGGACATGCATGTCAGCGGGCACGGCGCGATGCTGTGGTGCACAGAGAGGTCAGGCGCAGGGGCTGAGCACTTCCCCAAGCGCTGAGCTGAGCTGCAGAGATGGTCTCAGTGCACGTGGCACTTGGGGAAGAAGTGCTGTTGTTTCTCCCTTGCCCGCACGTGCAGCAGTCAGCAGCGTTGTGAGCAGGGCCTGCTCTTGCTGCTTGCCATGCTCTGCCAGTTGTGCAGAGCAGCCTTGCTCAGTGCATCTCAGCCCAGCACTGGTGCTGCTGAGGCAGGAGCATGGGGCAGCTCCGGTTGTAGATGTGCATGTTACACTTGGGAGCAGTGTGTATGAGAGTTACTTCCTTGGCTTTGTACTGGAGAACCAGATAAAAAGCCTTTTGTGAGGGAGCACTACGGCTTTATATCCCTCTTTTTGTGTATCCTCTCCAGTGCTGCCACTTGGTCCCTGTTAGGTTTGGAGCCACTTTGCTCCCGATTTGCTGTGTAAACACAGTGCAAGTGTGTTCAAGTGTGGTGTGCGACTCTTGCCGCTGCCAAGGCTGCGTCAGAGCCAAGTCCAGCCAGCTAGAAAGCCTTAATTCTCGTCTTGCACAGTGTGTGTGATCAGACTGGTGATGCCCTGTCCCGTACAAGCCATTTACTCCAGGCTTCTTGTCGTAATGTTAAATGAAATCATGCTTAGCAGAGCTGTTACAGGCCTGTCTTTGGGGTTTATGTGCTGAGAGATGTTCCTATGGCTGTTGTTCCGCGTGTTAGAGATTAGAGAGAACAGTCTTTGTGGCATGTGTCACTGATTTTTCTGCATGTGTCCTTTCTGTGCACTGTTTGTGTCCCGACCTGATTAAAGAAACTTAAATCTTGCCTTTTTGCCCTTAGACATGTTAGCATTTGCTAGTACCGCTGAAGTGCAGCAGAGTCCTGCCCATGTCCTATGGCTATGCTCTGTGAAGTCAGTCCAGGCACTGTTGAGTCTATTTTTCTTGTTCCTGCACAAAAGTAAGCCCAAGATTGAGTTCTCTTTCTTCCCTTCACCTCCTTGATCTTTATTCTTAAGAAGTTAACGTTATGATGCTACTTTGAAAAGAAATAAACCCCCCACGTGTCTAGTGCCTTTCTGAAGGGAATGCTGCATCTCTAGGCTGGACCTGAGTATCCACCCCTCTGCGAAAATGAGGAGCCCAAAGCAGACAAGCTGTAAAGACGACCTTTGAGCCTGAGGCTGCTTGGAGGTGGGTGAAAAGAAGGGGCAAGGAAGACGGGCAGTTGTCACTTCAGCTCTGACACTGCTTTGTAGCATTTCAGCCGTGGAGGTTTCTCGCTTCGCTTGTTGCTAACAGTGACTTGTCTGGACTGGTGCTGTACTAAGCTTGGTTGTGAACACAGTAGCATTGTAGGACAGGATTGGTTTTGCTTGTGACACAAGGTGAGTTCTGCTCATACAAGATGCTGGTTTCCCCGCTGCCTGTCAACCATGGACGCGCAGCAGGCAGAGAACAGCACAGTAACAGCTGGGCACAAAGCAGTATGAGCCTCTGCCCAGCGAGCAGCAGGTTGCTGTGGAAAGCAGGCAAGTATCGACTGCTCTGAACAGGGGTTCTGAGTGACTTCCAGTGCCACCGTAGCTGAATGGGAATCTGAAATGAGACATATCCTGCCAGGGCACTGCCCCTGTGTGTCTGTCTCTACAAGTGCTGCAGCTCGGGGCCTGCAGGGCTCTCTGCTGGGAACCATCAGCCTTGCTTTCACCAGGAGCAGCCTTTCTGCATGCTCTTCACTGAGCCCTTCCTTCGGGGGAGCCGCATAGGCTCCGCGTACGGCATGTTGCTTCCTGCACTAGGCTGATTACATTACTGTAGCTAATCCTGAGGCAGGGTCATTACTGTAAAGGGGTTGATTTCAGTTGAGCAAGAAAAAATGCAACTCCTGGGGCACTTTCTGAAAGGTGCCCCTTTAAAAAGGAGTGGGGAGTAAGGACGCTTGATTTAAAGCTCCTAATAGAAACGTGGCTTGGAATTCGCGGTGGGGGAGGGACAAGGTGTTCTTCCCCTTGAACGACAAATGAATCCCGATTTGTATAATATCAGTGTTAAAAGTGTTGAGATTTCCACAGACTATTTTAAGAAAGCTATAATAGCGTCATTAATATAAAACTATAATTAGCAGTATTTAATCCTTCCAGATCTGTAAAGAATAAGGAAAAACAGAAGGTAAATATTCTTACAGAGAGTAGCTGAGCTTTAAGGTTCACTCGGTTGAAAGTCCTCGTTGGCGTTTGCGAGCGCGTTGTTCCTGTTTAGAGGTTATACTAATGTTATTTATTAATTGTTCCCGTTCCCGTCTGCTGCCCACTGAGAGCTGCGTTCTTTGGGATTTCATTCACCTGTGTCCGGACGGGAGAAAGCAAAAAAGGTTTATTTTTCAATAAAATTCCCTTTGTTGTAGCACACGGCCTGTGTCGCGTCGCTTCTGTCCCGGAGGAAAAGGGTGTCCTGCTCATGCTGCGTCCAAAGGAGCGTGAGGGAGGTGCTCCTGCCCCTCTGCTCTGCTCTCATGGGACCTCACTTGCAGCACTGTGTGCAGTTCTGGTGTCCTCAACATCAAAAGGACATGGAACTGTTGGAACACAGAGAAGGGCCACGAGGATGATCAGGGGACTGCAGCACCTCCCGGATGAAGATAGGATGAGAAAGTTGGGGCTGTTCAGCCTGGAGAAGAGAAGGCTGCGTGGAGACCTCAGAGCAGCCTTCCAGTATCTGAAGGGGGCTATAGGGATGCTGGGGAGGGACTCTTCGTGAGGAACTGTAGTGAGAGGACAAGGGGTAACGGGTTCAAACTTAAACAGGGGAAGTTTAGATTGGATATGAGGAAGAAGTTCTTTACTGTAAGGGTGGTGAGGCACTGGAATGGGTTGCCCAGGGAAGCTGTGACTGCTCCATCGCTGGTGGTGTTCAAGGCCGGGTTGGACATAGCCTTGGGTGGCATGGTTTAGTGTGAAGTATCCCTGCCCATGTCAGGAGGGTTGGAACTGGATGATCTTAAGGTCCTTTCCAGCCCTAACTATTCTATGATTCTATCGTAGTCACCTCCATTGGGTTGCCCAGGTCGGAGGTGTTCACGCAGCCTCCTGGACCTCTTGCAGATCATCACTTGGTACCTATTTTAATTAACTCTATATTGTAACAGTTATCTGTTCAATTCACATTCATGTCATGGATACTAACAGAGGGCAGAATGGATTTATGCCAAGGTGATACTAATAATTCTATTGATAGAGTTATCCATCATAGATAACTAGATAGATATCATAGACAACATAGTCTATTCTAATCAAATCGATTAATAAAGTCCATAATCCATCAGGACCTATTGGAGTCTGAGAATGACATTAACAGATTTGTTACCTCCCCTGAGGAGAGTCTTAAGAGAGTCCATGGAATTTGGTGGAGCCTAATGCTGGGGTGTAGTGGATCCTGAAGCTGTAGTCCCATGCTGCTGGAGTCTGTCAGGCTCACACAGAGTGGGTTAATACATTACTATAGCCTCTTAAAGACTTTTCTAGTTATTGCATAGCATCTCTATAGGTCCATATATTGCACATATATGAAGTATAAAGGAGATACAATGAATCCAAAATGACACCTACACAGGCAATATCACACACCTCTACCAGTGTGCGTTCTAGTGGGTGCTATACAACCTGCTAAACACTGCTGGAGCCCAGCACGTTGTGCTGGGGCCGGTGAGAGGCTGAGGTGTGCATCTGGTACCCTGGGGCACCAAGATGTTGGATGCGTGAAGCCCGGCGAGCCCTGAGCATCCAAAGAGGAGCACGTTTTGGACAACACCGGAACACCCCAAGAAATGGAGCCTAGAGAAGACAAACTGCCCCAGCTGAACCCCCCAGGGCATTTGGGGGGGGGGGGGGGGGGGCACATGGGGGCGAATAAGGACACACAAGTGGCAGGGGGTTGAGGGACCCCCAAAACCAAGTCACATAGGGGTCAAATGAAGCCATGGGGATTACCTCGGGTCAAATGCTCACACTGGGGGGGGGGGGGGTGGGGGGGGTGGGTGGGTGTGTCAAATGAGATCATAGGGGTCGAATGAGGACACAGAGAGGTCACCTCAGGTCAAATGAGCCTCTCAAAAGGTCATCTCGGGGTCACGTGGGGTTAATTTGGGGTCAAATGAGGTCATAGGGGTCAAATAAGGTCACAGGGGTTACTTCAGGTCAAACAGCACCTCCAAACTTCCCCTGGGGTCACTTTAGGTCACAGCAGGGGTTACTTTAGGTCAAATTCACCTCTCAAAAGGTCAATTCGGGGTCATTTGGGGTCAAATAAGGTCACGGAGGGGTTACTACAGGTCAAAAGGGTCACAGGAGGTCACAGAGGGGTTACTACAGGTCAAATAGGGCCCCAGGGGGTTACTTCAGGTCAAATGGCCCTCTCAAAAGGTTACCTTGGGTCGAATGATGGTAACGGGGCTCAGCTGAGGCTATGGGGGTGAAGGGAGGACAGGAGGTGTTAAAGCCCTCTGTTCATTCAGTGCACTGGCCTGGCACGTTCCAGCTATCAGCTCAGAGCTGCTGGAGATCCCAGCCATTGGGACCACGAATTCCATGTTTTCCTTTATTCCAGTCAAAACAATGGTCTGTGGGTCATTATCAGCGTCTTCAGCACAGGGGGTTTCTTATGGCTCCTAATAATAGACCCGTGTATCAGTACCTACAGTAGGGAGCACCACCGATGATAACTAGCTCAACCTATGAAGTTGACCCTAACAAGTCCTCCATGAAGAGCAGTTGGTCCCAAATAGTCATGAGCTTGTCCTAAAATTATTGATCAGAATACACTGTGGCTCTATCAGTGCCTACAATAGCTGGTGAGATTTTCCTGTATGAGCTACCAATACTGGTCTCCATATTAGCGTTACTAGCATCTCCAATAGCTAGAAACAGAATAGCCTAATAGAATCAATGGCAGAATCTACTTACCCAATTCACTACAGTAGTTATTAATGCAATTACCCATCAGCATTGCTGTAATCCCTCAATTTCTTATTACTTAATAGCTAGAAATACAGTTTTGTCTTCTAAACTAGGAGAATCTTTTGACAGAATTCCCTATTCTTACCTATATTAGTAGTATTGCAACCGCTAATTTGCAATAGTTTAATAATGGCAATAATCGATAAATAATAACTACAAATAATTAATACATTCCCACTTAACGAATCCCCTAGTTGTGTTTAGCATCTATAGCAGCTATTAATACAAATTAAAATGTATTAGAATATATCAAGAACAATGATCAATTCGGATCTAGAGTAGCTAGAGTGCGAATAAGCTATGCTTCATTAGAGTTCCTAAAGAGGAAAAAATGCATTACCATCAATTAGTGTCTATAGGAGATATCAAACCAACTATCTACTATAATGCTATTTATTAGAATCTAGTGCTAGGCTTAACCACGAGTAGTTATCAGTATCTGTATTGGCAACTAATAGATTCTACCATTGAGATCGATCACATTCTATTGACAGTATTATCTTTCAATATCTACCATCACTAGTAATAAACCTGAGTATTACCATCTAGTACTACAGGCATCTATTAGAATACCTAGATTATCTATTGGAATATATGTATTATATACTATACATATGATATATATTCATATATATGTATATAATAATATACTATAGAAGTATCAGTGTTGGTAGTCGTGTCTGTATTAGATGTCAATGCAATTACCCATTAGAATCTATAGAGCTCTCAGTTATCAGGTCCAGGGGATATCTACACATCATCTGCTCTCTGTACCTCACCAGCCATAAACGCTGCTGCCCCTGCGCGGTGTCGGGCCGAGCATCCCCACTGAACCCAACCCATTTTCCTGCCCCAGCCGCGGTCCAAAGGCAGTGTTCTGCCACCCATATACACAGTGCCACCCCCCCCCCTCGGTCGGGTTGGGGAGCCCTGCGATTGAGGAGGGCCAGGGCAGATGAGAGGCAGTGGAGCTGCCGCCGTAGGAACAAACTCAGACCCCGGCGTGGAATTTGGTACTTTATTTTCACATATATAAAAAAAAACACCTTGCGAGTATCGGACAAAACCTCCGGAAATGTACACACGATCCGACAAAAATATATATAAACCAAAGCTCTCGCTCCGACAACACTTGTAGCTCAGTGTACAGCTCGCTGCTTTGTTAGGGCGCTGGCTGCTGCACGGCTCCCCGTGACCTGCAAAGGGCTACCCCAGGGGCCGGGGCTTGTGGACGGCGTAGCGCTGAGTACATGGCTTAGAGGAAAGGGGCTGCAGGGCGCTGGTCTCTCTAGAGGAAGGCAGGAGAGAGCCACGTTGCAGGCGGAGGGCTGGGAAGGGCCACGGCAGCAGAAACTAAAGGCAGGCTGCCTGCCCATCCACCTGCCCTCTCCACCGTTCAAGCCGCCTGGTGCCACCGAAGCACAGAAACGAACCACTTTAACCTGGGGCTGGGAACTGCTCAGCACAAACAACACAAACCCTGAGACATCGCCAACTGGCTCTGGCCTAATATTCCTTAAGCTGTAAATTGGGGGGGGGGGGTGGGGGTGTCTGGGACCTGCTGTTGCCAGCCCCTCTAAAAGCAATCCGATTCCTGGGGAACGGGGACAGGGAAGCCCTCCTGCTCCTGTCAGCAAGGCTACGCTGCAAACCAGAGACCCTAAGCCCTTAGTCTGGCGTGTGCCTGAGAGATGGGCACCCCACTGCTGCTCCACCGCATCCTCGCCTCCCATAGGCTCACAGCTGCCCGTCCTGGAGCTGTGCGGCACCCCCAGGGCACACTGGGCTAACCAGAACGGGTCAAAGGAAAAGCAAAGCCCTGACACAAACACTGCTCTAACCCCGCGCTTGCGTTCCCGACCTGCACACCGCTACACCTAAGGGACATCCCAAAAGCACAATCCCACCAGCTTTGCTGAGCAAGCTCGGGTTAAAACACATCAAACCCTTCCCATGTGTGTACAGGAGGAAGAGCTCCTGAAAAGGCCCCCAGTCCTGCCTTCAGGTAGCTTAAATGGGGTATTTGTGTCTAATACTGCTGTTGGCTCCTCTGCAGCAGGAAGCAAGTCCAGCTTTGCTGCCGCCAAGCCAACAACCTGCAAGCCCATGGTTGAGGTAAGAGAGGTTGAGTCAGGGAGGCGTCCTGAGCTCAGCACCGCGCCGCAGTCATCGTCTCCGGCCGTGCTTCCCGGGTACTGGAGCAGGGGTGGGACAAGGCAATCCAAGAGCAGGGAAGGGTTGAAGGAAGAAAGCACTTGGTAGATTCAAGCCCTCTCTAGTTTCTCAGATCGATGTATTTCTCGCTCTTCGGTCCACCAAAACAGAAAGAAAGGGGGAGGGGGGGGGGAAGGCAATTAGGGATAAACACAAAACCAGGTCCTCTATTGCAGGCAGCAACGTGATGGGGTTGAGCCCAGGAGGCTCATCCCATCCTGCACTGAGAGCTTCGGCTTAAAGACGCCAGAGCACAGCCCATTCCCGCAGCCTCCGACTCTTGGCCAGAGGTGTTTAAGCGGTTCCTTCTCCTTAGGGAGCCCGGCTCCTGCTCCAAGGAGCGCAGGAGGAGGCAGAGCCGAGCAGGAGCCGGCACGGAGCAGAGCGCTGGCGCCGCATCCCCGGAGCGGGAATCCACGCAGCTCTCAACCTCCCCTCCCTCCCACAGCCCCCTCTGAGCGCGGATGATGGATGATGGGAGGCCCATGCAGGGTGGGCAGCTTGCGGCGAGGAGGGAAGCACAACCTCGATGTCCTCCCCGTACGCTCCTCACCTCTGCGCCCAGCCCTGGGTGCAGGGCACGATGCGCTGTCCTACCTGGTCAGCGGCAGATCTCTTCTCGCCGTTGGCGCCCTGCAGGAGCCCAGCCTCTTCGGACACTTTATCTGACTTAACTTCTACTACAATCTTGTCTTTACGTGCCTCTGGCCTTGTGCTAGGGGAGGGAGGTGACAACTCTGAGACACGTTCGCGGTACCAAAGAGGGCAACGTGGCCGCTCGAGCTTGGCTCCATCTCAGGGGATGCTCTGGAGCAGGGCCAGGGGGAATGAGGCTCTGGCTCACGGGAAGCTTTGGGCTGCCCATCCCCTCCCTTGGCTGCTCTACCACTCTGCTGTCCTCCTCATTGCCTCCCTGCAAGGACGGGGCAAGCACTGCGGTCCCCATGCTGTGGGAAGCTGGAAGCGCTGCCGAGAACCCCAGCACGGTGCCCCCCGAGGCTGCGCTATTGCCCCTCTCTGCGGTGGGCAGGGAGCGGCTGGTGCAATGAGATGGGAAGCATGAGTGATGGCAAGCACCTCTGTCCCCAAGGGCTCCCCGGATGGGGCAGGCGGCAGTGCTTACATGTCCTGCTTCCCAGCGCGGCCACATGGGATCTTGCCTTTCTTGTGCAGGAAGTAGATGACAGACCCCAGCACAGCCACCACGAGGATGCAGACGATGATGGCCACAATGATCACCCCTTTGCTCTCGGGTATCTTTTGATCTAAAGGCAACGAGAGAGGAAGAAGTTAATGCCTGTCCCACCCCGAAGCTCTCCCCCTTCTGCATCGCTGCCGCTCCCGTGGGGGCGAGGAGAGAACCCTTGCCCTTAACAAAGCACCATGGGGGGCCCGCTTCCCGGCACTTCTCAGGTCCCTGCAGGATGCAGATGTTGGTACAAAAGTGCAGGGTTTGTAGTTCTTTCCTCTTCTATTCTATTCATGTAGCCTGCATTTATACACGAACAGGGCAGTTTCTGTATAAATACACTTTGCATTCTGCTCCTGGCTGCCATGCCATGGGATACAAGCCATCAGGCCATCCCCTTGCTTCCAGCAGGCCTGGGCTGCAGGAAGCAGCGCTTGATGGCCTCCCTGGGCTACAAGCTGAGGATAAGCAGGCAGCTTCCACACCGCTGTAGGAACAGATGGAGACAGAGCCTCTGTTTCCATCTCGGCTCGGCAGGGAGGAGAGATGCAGTGCAGGAGCAGCAGCCAAGGTTCCCTCCTCAGCCCAGAGACGAGCATGACCCCCATCGACGCTGGGCTGACGGACGCATGCACCCAAGCACAGTCCAGGGACTGACCTTTCCTGATGGACTCCACTGGTAGAGCAGAAAGGGAAAGAGACAGAGCTCAGCCACGCCACGGCCACAGAGCACACGCGGTGCCTATGTGAAACGCACTAATCCTGCCTTGGGCTCCCTTCGGGAGCAGCGCCCGCGACTCACCCAGCAGCTGGATGCGCTCCTCGCTGACACCCAGCGCGTTGGACACCCTGCACATGGCTCCTGCCCGCAGCAGGTCGTGGCTCACCTGCACCGTCAGGTTGCTGGTGATGTGCTGGTCTTCCACGTACTCATGAGCCTGCGCGGGGGGGAACAGCAAAGGGATTCAGCGCCCAGAGCAAGGCGCAGCCCCTCCAGGGTTTGAGCCAGCTCTCACCGTCCCATTGATGCTCCAGTGGACAGAGGGCCTGGGGAAGGCGATGGCCTTGCACGTCAGGTTCACCACCTCGTCCTGCCGCACGTACAGCGGGGAGCTGATGGACACGATCCGCGGCTTCCCTGTGGGGAGGCCACGGGGGGAACGGGGCTGATGCTGGGCAGGACAGGCTCGCTCTGGCAGTGACGTGCCCGCGCGCACGCCGGCTCTTACCCTCAACAGCCACAGCCACCCGCTTGCTCTGCTCCAGCCCCGGCACGCTCGGGGCCATCACTTTGCAGCTGAGGTTCCGGGAGGTTTCGAAGGTGAGGTTGCTCAGGAAGAGCTGGTTCCCTCTCGCGACCGTCCTGTCCTGTTGGGATGCGATGTCCCCCGACACTGAGCCCCAAGCACTGCGCCCTTCCGCTTCTGGAACAAGCTCCTGGCTCTGAATAGCCCAGGCTTGCCATAAGCACCTGAATGCCTGCTCACCTTCTCATCCCTCCACTGGTAGTCCAGAGACAGAGGGCTGTGGGCGTTGCAGCTCAGCCTCACGCTGTCCCCTTCCCGAAGGGGCGAGGATGGCTCCATCTTCACATGGACCCCTTCAATGTCTAGGGGAGGGATGGAGACCGGGGCAGGGTGAGTTGGAGGGATGAGACACAAAGCAGGAGGCCCACAGGGTCCCGTCCCCCTGCCTTACAGTTCACAACAAGCTCCACGTCCTTCTCCATCTGTTTCATGTCATCCAAGTCCAGGGTCTGGCATTTGTATAGGCCGCTGCTGCTCTTGTTCACGCCGTGCAGATTCAGCACCCCACTGCTGGCGTCCGGCAGCGATGACAGGTCGTGCCAGACGTCATCCAGCTGCAGGCAGCGGGAAGCAAGCAGAACCCTGAGCCCCACACAAGCATCCTCCACCCCAGCCACTGCATCCCGCTCCGCAGGGCCCTCCGGAAGGGGACGAGGAGCCAGAACACCAGGAGGCACCCAGGTTGCCCTCGTGGCCTTACCCCTCTCTTAAGGAAACTGTAGACGGGCGCTGGGTTGCTGTCTGCCTCGCAGACCAGCTTCACATCATCGCCTTCCTTCACCAGCGCCGAGGACGGCAGCACCTGCAGCTTCACGTGCTTCGCGGGGTCTGCGGGAGGAGGCAGCGGGAGCGCTCGCTGCGCATCCCTGCCCCGCAGCGCCCGCCGGCACGGCCGCAGCCCCCCCCCGGACTCACAGAACACGGTGATGCCGACCCGCCGCGACTCCGCGGTGCGGCGCTGGCCCCGCAGCCAGTAGTGCACGGCGCAGTGGTACAGGGAGTGCCGGTCCTCGCGGGTGACGCGGGCGAAGAGGGTGCTGCTCACCGTGTACAGCCCGCTCGACTCGCGCGTCAGCGTGGACGGCATCTTCACCGCTACGGGGGGCACAGGCGCTGCTCGCATCCCGTGGGAACAGACCCAGGGCATGGGAGAGAGGAGCGCTCCCGGGGGAGCACGAGGCTCCTTTGGATGGCCACAGCCGCTCTCGCAGGCAGGCAGGCATCATCCCCATCCCCATCCAACTCACTGTCCTCCTCCGGCTGCAGCTGCTCCCCGTTCTTGTGCCATGTAATATTGGGCGGTGGGAAGCCGTTCTTGCTCACACAGCGGGCAATCTGCGGGCACGGGGAGCCCTGAGCACACGGGGTGCCCCCATGGGGAGAGGGGAGCAGGGAGCGCGGCTTGGAGCCTCCCCCTTCCCCATATGGGGCATCTCCTCACCTCCGGGATTTCGCTGCTCCGCACGGATGCACCTCCTGAGCTGGCCACGATCTCCGGGGCCTCAGGGACCTCTGGAAAGGGAACCCACCCCACGTGGGTTGGAATGCACAGAATGGGATACCCCACCAGCCCGGCCACGCCGCCCTCCTGCCCCATCACTCACTGTACACATGGAGCCTGGTCTGGTTCTCGCCCAGGACGCGGCTGCCTTCCCCGACCTGGCACACAAAGGTCCTGGCGTCCTGCACCGTCACCCTGCTGATGGACAGGGCTTGGTCCTTGCCCACAGACAGCCGCCCCTTGTAGTCCACGTTCTCCTCCAGGATCTCGCTGCCCGCGATGCGGCACAGCCTCACCCGGTTGTTGCGGTCCATCTGCAAGGCGAGGGGCCGAGGCTGTGCTGCTGGGAACCCCGGGGCTAGCGGCTGCCCCAGCCCACTGCTCCCCTCCCGGGCCACACTCACATAGAACCAGGTGATAGAGGTGGAGGAACCATTCTCAGCGGTGTAGAAGTTGCACTCGATGCTGGCCGTGCCCCCAGCCTCCGCTTCAACCACTGCCGGCATGGAGAGCTCCAGACTGCTGGCTGCCGCTATGGGACAAGGTCCATCAGGGGCAGGAAGCCCAGGGAATCCCTCGTGTCTGAGCCCATCCCCACCTCCACCCTACAAAGGGCATGGGGCAGAGCTGCGTCCTGCGCCAGCGCTCCCGAGGCACCACGTCCCAGCACGGGAGCGCACGGCATCGCTCACGCTGCCTTCTGCGCGCACAAGGCAGCACTCAGGAGGGGGGTTCCAACCCTGCGGCTCCCTTTCCCCCTCCGTGCCCCCAGCCACCGCAGCCATGGCACGAACGGGACTCCCCAGGTCCTTCTCCAGCACATCCAAGCTGAGCTCCTTGTTGCCCCTGGCACCAGAGACCCGAGCAGAGCCTGCCCATCCCTGCACCACGCATTCCCTGCTTGCCCACACCAGTAATGGAGCTGCTGGCCACGCTCCAGAGCGGCAGGGAAGGGTAATGGCTATCGATCCAGGACAGCTTCCCAAGGGGACGGGGGCTGCGTCACAGGGCTGGGAGCTGCCATTGCCACTGCGGGTGCCAGAACAAGGGGGGGTCCGCACACCCCTGGCTGGCACGCAGCCCTGCAGAGGGTCTCTGCCCCAGCACGCAGGGCCAGCTGGCTCAGCACCCGCAGCAGGTATGGGAACCTGCGACAAGAGCACTGAAAGAAGGCAGCTGTGTCAACAGCTCCCCTGATAGCGCTGCTCGGTGACAGCCACTGAGCCCTGCGAGCGAGGGGACTTCAAAGGGCGATGCCGTGCTCACAGAACGCTCTTTGTCTGGACAGGGTATGGAGTGGCACGACGCCAAGGCGCAGCCAGGAGCCCTTCGGCCACGGCACAGGCCCCGGCTCGCAGGATTAGCCACCCCGGGGCATCCCAACAGGCAGCTGCTGTCGCTCACCCGTGCCGTTGGCACTAAGCAAAGAGGGAGAAGCAAAGCACTGAACAGGAAAGGAGGTGCTAGAAAAACAGGTGAAAACCCCATAGATAGGCATGCAGCGGGGGCAGGAAGCTACCCCAAGCACGCGCAGGAAAAGATAACTTTGCGCTGGAAGCACCTGCACCTTTATGGCCATGGACTTGGCTGCCTGGTGCGCCCCTGTGCCCTCACACTTCTGAGCCGTAGCCAGGCTTTGTCCCCCAGCATCTCTACAGACCTCCTGCATGGGCTCAGGGCAGACCCAGCCCCTGCGAGAGGGAGAGCTGGTGCCCAGCCCCACTGACCTGCTCGGCATGAGAGCCCTCGCCCAGGCAGCGAGGCAGCCGAACCATGAGCTCAGAGCTGGAGAATGAGTGGCATCCGGGGCTGGCATGAGGCACACAGCCCTCCCAGTGCCCTTGGGGAGGTGGACATGGTCCTGCGGCCCCCGCACGCCTGGAACAAGGCTTCATTGCTCTCCACCTCCTCCAGGGCAGGCTGGATACTCGCCTCCTCCTCTGGGGGACACAAGGCTTCCTCCTGCAGCTCCATGGCTGGCTCTATGCACGGGCAGGCTAGAGAGCACCCTGGCACAGGCCATGGCAAACCTCGCCTGTGTGGGGCCACGGGCAGAGCCGAGCTCCATCCTTCACCCCGCACCCCAAGCGCCTGGCACAGCGATGGGGAGAGGACCGTCTGCAGCGAGCAAGCGAGCGGGGAAGGCAGGAGAGCCCCCCGGTGCCGCTCCATCGGGACAGCCGGAGCTCCGCAAGAACAAAGATCCGCTTTGAGAGCCGGGGGAAGGGGGGCGGGGAGAGCGCAGCCTCCTGCGGAACGAGGTGCGAGGGGAGACGGCAGAGCCCCCAGCGCGGGGGGAGCACACGAGGAGGGGCGCCCGCAGGGCTCTGGAGCCGCGCATGGGATGCCTGAGGTTTCCCTGCGGGCAGATCCCGCCTGCCCCCGGCGCAGGCAGGCGCGCTGCTCCCCTCCGCGCCTTGGCGAGCGGAGACCCCTGAGCCACGGCGCCCAGCGCAAAACGGAGCAGCATCACCCGCACTCCCTTCTCACAGCGTGCAGAGCCAGCGCCCCAACACCCCCCGCCCCAGCCCTTTCGGTGCGGGGGATGGAGCACAAGCCCTCCCGCAGCATCCCCCAAACCAACCTCAGCACCCCGCCAGGAGGGGAAAGGCTCCGAACCCCAATCCCGCAGGCAGGTGACAACAGGCACAGAGATCTGACAGACAGAGGCTGCAACGCGAAGGGGGGGACACCAAGGGTGGCACCGGCATCAGCGTGCGCTCAGTCCGCTGCTCCAGCAGCGCAGCGAGACCCCCGGGCCTGCCCGGGAACGGCTTGGCCGTGGCCCCTCAATGCTTCTGGGAAGCATCAAGCCTTTCACAGCGGCTGGGCTTGCGAACACACCAGTGCCGCCAACCAATAAACTCCTCGCTCGGCACATGTGCTGTGAGGAAGGGGATCGCTGGCTGCGAGCACGGGCCGGGGCTGGGAGCAGCCTCCTTTGGCTTGGGGCTCCTGCGGAGCCAACGCCAGAGCAGCTTCCCCAGCGCCTGGGGCCACCTCCGCCGCACGGCTGGGCAGGGGGAAGGCGGCAGGGAGTAGGCAGCGCACCGGCACCGCTCCCCGGCCCCCGTGGTGGAGAGGGCAGGGCAGGAAACGCAACCTCCCCCCCCCCCCCCCCGCCCCGAGGGTGAAAACGGACTGGAAAGAGGATAAAAAAAGCAAGCTTGGAAAAAGCCAAGAGAAACAGAGCGCTCGGGGAAAAACTCCTTAGAAGGCATGGGGTGGATGACCAATTCAAGCCGCTGTACACACGTGGGGGGACCGCCGGCACCCTGCCCCTTAAGCCCCACGAAGCACGGACCCCGCAGCTTGCCTTGCGCCGGCCAGCGCCCCCCCCCCCCCCCCCCCCACGGGGAAGCAGAGCCGCCTGCTCCGCATTAGCTCCGCATTAGCGGACTGCTGCAAAGGGGGTCCCGGGAGCGGAATGGGCGCTCCCCGGAGCCGCCCCGAGGACGTGCGCCCGAGGGAGCTGCTCCCACCTGGGCTCTCCCAAGCATTCCTGGCCCCAAGCCAGGCTGCTTCCGAAGGGCGGCAGCTCCGCTGCCTGCCCGGGCTGCCCCCGCGGCGGCTCTGCGGGGAGGCCCCCGTCCGCCCGACGCCCCTCGGGGCAGAAACCCATCCCCGCCGCGGCACGGGGCGAAGCGGCCGCCCCGACCCGCGGCCCCGCAGGTGCGTCCGCCCCGTCCCCCCCCCCCCCCCCCGGTGGCACTCACCGCAGCAGAGCAGGAGGCAGCAGCCCCAGCGCAGGGCGAGCCCCGCCGCCCGTCGCCCCCCAGCCATGCCCTCCGCCACCGCCGGCCGCCCGCGACTGAGCGGGACCACGGCCTGACGTCAGGCAGAGGAGGAGGAGGAGGAGGAGGAGGAGGAGGAGGAAGGCGCGGAGCCTGCCCACCGCCCGCCGCCGTTTACCACCCCCCAGCGGCGGCCGCCGGGGCGCCGGCGCACCGCCCGGCACGGAGAGTGGGGATCGCGGAGCTCCGGCCCCTATCGGGCCCCTCTGGCATCGCTCGGGTGTTGCCGGTGCCCCCCGCTGCCCCAGGTGGGCTCCAGCTCTGAGCCCCGAGCAAACCCCCCCCGCCTGGTGTCGGTGTGGGCCGTTCTCAGGCATTCCTTGCCCGGCTGGAGGGGCTCGTTCCGGCTTCGCTTGCAGACGCGCCGTCTGCCAGGTCCTGCCTGTCCGGGCGCGCACAGGCTGCTGGCGGCAGACTGCAGGGCGCTGGAGGTGTAAATCACGGGCAGACCCTGCGGCGGGGGCAGAGGTGTAGGTCGGGTTGTTTTCCACAGGGGTTCAGGGGAAGGGGGACAGTCCCGACCCGCTGCCCTGCTCAGCCCTGCGCTGCCCCGAAGCCCGGCCACAGCCACCAACCCAAACCTCAAAGCCGGGGGAACCAAACCGCTCTTCATCGTTTGCCTGGGCTCTAAGAGACGCCTGAGGATAGCAGCAACAGGGACACAAGGATGGGGCCATCCTAGGCGGGTCTCTGAGGTCTGTGCCCCATGGGGAAGCTCTGTTCAAAGCCCCTTGCCCCTGCAGCAGGGCCCCGGGCCCCGCTCCATGGAGCACGCAGCCGTGGCACAAGCCCCACGCAGCTGTTGAAGAGGGCGGCTGTGCAGAAGCCGTTGGTTGCGGTGGCCGGGGCAGCACGCCTGGATGGGGGCCAGCCCGGGGCCGATCAGCGCTGCACAAGGCTGCTATTATCCAGGGGTAATCACCCAGTCCAAACACAGCCCTGCGGGAACACAACAAACCCCCCCAGGTACTGCTGCGAGTTGTCCCCAGCCTTCCATGCGGGACAAAGTCCAGGGCTCTGCCCCGTCACGGCTTGGTTCTGCGCCTCGGCTTCCCCCCCGGGGCAATCGCAGCCGGAGGAGCTGCGTTGGAAGATGAAGTGCTGGGGGGTTTCTTCTCCTTCAACACCCTTATTCTGCCTCCCCCACTCTTGCTCCCCATTCACAAAGGACTCTGAGTCGCGTTCACACCCTGAGGACAAGCCCCGGGCTGCCCCAGCATCACCCAGGCACAAGAGCGTTGTCCTCCAGCTCTCAGCCCCAAGGTTTCTGAACCTTCGCATACCCTCTTGTCTCCTCCACTTGCTTTTCCTGCATCATGATCTATGCTCCAGACCCTGGGCAGCATGGGCTGCATCTCTCTGACCACCCTGAGCCACGCTGGGGCCAGGCTGCAGCTCCCTACAGCATCCCTGCTAGGCATGCCCAAGCACCTCTCATACCTCCAGCCCCAGCAACCCTGTGCTGGCCCCCAGCCCCACTCCCCCCCCCCCCCCCGCCCCGGTGCTATGCAGCGGCTCCTCCTGCCTCCTCTGCATGCCTGGCCAGCCCCCCCTGTGCCAGCCACATAGATGACTCATCAGAAATGATTAAGCTTTTCCCCACGAGATTAACTGCTTTAACTGGCAGCGCTGGGCAGTGATAAGGCCCTTGTGCTGCCGGTGCGGAGGGGATGCTTCCCCCCAAGGCAGTGCCTTCTCTGGGAGGAACAAGTGCAAGGGAGCTGTGCCATCATGTGCAAGCTGCTCACGAGGTGCTCTCCACCCCATGACTGCAGTGTGGGGATGCTCCCTGTCTGTGCTGGGTACAGCCCCCCCAAAGAGGATGCGCAGGCCTTGGGGACCCCCCGACAACGCGCTCACACTTTCCCCTCCCTCCACGCAGCGCCAGGGGGGCCTCAGGCTTTGCTCTCCTCCGAGGAGGGAAAGGGATGTTCCCTTTGGCACGAAACACCGCAATTTAAGCCCCTCAGATGCCACCCTACAAGGGGGGAGGACCCGAGGGGCCCCACTTCCCCGCGGGAAAGCACCCACCAAGTGAACCAACCGAGTGGGAGAGCTGCTTCGGTTGGGTTCGTTCTTTGCGTTAAGAGTAAAGCAAACCGCTTCTAATAAAACCTCGGCAGACAATGCCCCTCTCCGGGGAACGCAGGGCCGGCCAACCGCTGCACCAGGAAGCGTGCCACCCTGCACCAGCCTCCCGCTGTTACTGCAGGGGCCGTGCCTCCAGCCGGTCGGGCTTTTGCCTTTCTGGCTGCTTCGCTCGGAAGCAAACTTGCGTTTCCCCCCTACCTAAGTGATGGCCCTGGGTGGGACGGGCAGGGTTTGAAAGCAAGGCACGTCTGCCGTGCAATCTCATTGCCACGCCGCGTGTGGCATGCGGCGGGATCAGGGTGTCTCTGGCCGCCTTCATCTTCCCTCCCTGTCGCCTTGTCACATGCCTTCCGATTTATTTGCTTGCTTAATGGATTTGCCTTCGGCTCCCGGTCGCTGCTATGCAAATAAACAGTGCGGATCAGGCTCCCCGCGTCGCACAGCCGGGCTGGGAAGTTCAGGGCATGGGGGTCCATCCCCAGCTGAGCATAGGGAATACAAGGGAATACCGCTATCCAGGCCTCCCGGCACCCTCCTCCAGCCCTTCTGCCACCTCTGGGATGAGAGGCACATACCCCAGCCCCTTCTGCCTTTCCCTGTGAGACCCCTGGGGCTCCCCTGGGTCCTGCCTATGCTGGCCCAAGGGGGCCGGCCCCAGTGCGGGCTGTGCTGGCAGGCAGCACGCTGCACTCCCCCTTGTGCGTGTCCATACACGCTGCTCAGCGTGCCTCAGGTAGGGATGAGGGGCCCCACGCCTTCCCCAGCACCCTGCAGCATCCGACCGTGCCGATGGTGCCCGGAGCAGCCCGGGTGTCTCCGGAGAGCTCTGTGGGATGCTCCGTGCACCAGCAAGCCCCCACCAGCGCCAGTGAGCCGTGGGCTGCCGGATCCCTGCTCTGCTCCAGGCTGGATGAAGGGCAGCCGTGCCGGGCGGAAGCCAGCTGCCGTGTCCGCCCAGGCCTGCACCTCTTCACACAACACCGGCAGGGCCGAGAGGGGCCCCGTTCCCTAGGGAAGGGAAGGGACGGGATGCGGGCCAGTGCTGTGCTTTCCCACACCACCCGAGATGGCTCTGCTGATGGGGCATGGCAGTGCTGAGGCTCATTACGTTGGGGCACCCTCAATCCAGCCCCCGGCGCCGCATTCAGCACCCCATTCCCTGGAAGACCATGAGGGATTGGGTATGAGATGTGCCACGAGGGCAGAGCTGCCTTAGGATACTTCCACCCTCTCTCTGACCACCTTTGGGACTGATGGATGCTCCTGTCCTATAGCTCAGGAAAGCGCCTTCTTCCACCCCCCTTCCTTGGCTGGGCTCCCAGCAGCTCCTTTGTGTCTCCCCTCTCCTTCCTCTCCTCTTCTGCAGGGCCTTTATGTAGGGATTATTAACCATGGCTACGGGGCCTTTGTTTAGGAGGGGCCAGGAGCCGGGCAAGGGGCTGGGCGGGCAGAGGAAGGAAGGACGTGAGCGGAAGCGGGGAAGGAAGGTGACATCTGGATTTCTGCGCTGGAGGAGCGCAGTCTCCCGGGGCAGCTGTGCAGAGACGGCCCCAAAGAGGACCAAGCCGGCTCACCCATGCCAAGCGCAGCCCCCTGGTGATGGTGCCACGGTCACAGGACAGACCCATAAGCTCCAACTCCACTGCAAGGGCTGGCTTGTGGTATGCAAGCGATGGGGCTTGGCTGTATCATGGGGAAGGCTGTGTAGCCGTGCAGCCTCTTGTGTTCTGCCTTGGGGACCCGAACCTCGCTGTGTGCGGGGTGGATGGACCAGGACAGGCGGGGAGCGAGCGCTCCTGACTGAGACCGAGCCATTCGGCCTCAGGTGAAACAACTACTTTTCAGCATGAATACGACTTAGCACCCAAACAAGACTGCTCCCTTAACAGAGGGCTCTGAGGGTGGGAACCTGCCCTTCTGGTGAGGCACGATTAACAACGCGTTAGAGTTTGGGCCTGCAGACAGCTTGCATCTGCTCCTGGAAATTGCTTCTAAGCAGGGGCATCCCTCATGGTAAGACGTGACGACAGTTTCAACCCAGAGCTAAGCACGTAGCTCGCAGGTATCAGCAGGTAACCAACAGACTGTCGCTGTGGCCCTATGCCGAGTGTGCAGGGGGATAAGAGGGCTGCAGTTGTATCACTTACCCGATCGTATCTGTGGATGCTTCAGGTAAAACTATATCGAGGTGAGAACGTAAAGTATAAACCCCCCTGAAATGTACTGCGCTTTGGAGACGTGCACGGAGCTTTGGACCCCCATGCGCTCCCGGCGCCTATAGAGGTCTGTGTGTCCTCTGATTTCTTTGAATCACGACGGCCACTGCCAAGGCACAGGGGGAAGGGGCCCTGCACCTTCCAGGGGTCACTCCACATCCCAGGGGTATGGGCTCCCCATGGCTTGGGACAGCGGGCAAACATCCCACGCTCCTCTCCCAGCCCCTGTGCATTGCTTTGGGGCTGGGGCTGGGTGGGCAGGGGGGCTGATGGGGCAGCAGGGGGAAGCTGGAAGTGTAGGGATGGCTATTTATAAACCGGCCTTTCCCTTCGGAAGACTTCCGAGTTCATCTCCCCCCACCCTGGCTGGAAAAAGGCCCCATTGTCTTGGCGCCAGATGGGCCGGGGCTGGGCACCCGCCCGCACAATGGGATGGATTATGCACCCGGATGGTGGGAGTCCGGCACTGGGATGCCCGGGAGGAGCAGCTGCCATCAACACCCATGCAGCAGCCCCGCGGCTGCTTGTTCCTCACCCTGCTAATGCCACGGCTCCATGGAGGAGGAGCACCCCTGCCCTGTGTTCATTGCGGTGTTACTGAGCAGTGCGCTCCCCACCACCAAAGAAGGGAGGAGAAGCCAGCATAAGGGACCAGCATCACCCCCTGCGCTTACCCTGCAGGCACTGACGTCTTCATCCTGGCTTTGTCTGCAAGGTTTGGCATTAGGAGTCACTACGAGAAAGCATAACGAGAAATTAGCCCCAGGCAGGTGAGGAGGCCAGCCCCAGCTTTGGGGAGCCCCTCTCGTACCCTAGGGCTGTGGAGGATCCCTTTGGAGGGCTTTGGAGAAGGCTCCCTGCTGCTGCTGCCGCAAGGACACACGGAGTAGAGGCGAGGACAGATGGTGGAAGGCAGTGAGATGGACACAGTCCCCATGGCACCTCCTTGCGCCACCGGCCCTGCACCATGCTCAGCCCCACAGCACTGGGGACACGCCAGAACGCCAGGGCCCTGGGGAGCTGTGCGGCCGGCCGGGCCAAGCAGGGACTTCTCCTTGCTGGACTTTCCCATGGAAGAGGACTTGCTTTTCCCAGGGCTGTCTGGCCGGGCTCCAGGAGGAGAGAGATATCCCAGCTCCCTCTGTGGGGATCCGCACAGCCCTCCAGGAACACGGCGGGCAGCCCTTGTGCTACCACTCTGCAGGGCAAACAAAGGCAGGGAAGGTGTCTGCTGCTGGGAGCACAGGGGGAGATGGGCACCCTCCAGCTCTATGGGCGCTCCCCAGCAGCATCATCCATGCAGCATCCAGGTTGGATGCCAGCTGCCATTCCCTGCGTGCAGTGCGGGGCACCATCACCTGTGCCTCCAAGGCTAGGCGAAGGCCAGAGGAAGAGTGAGCCACATCATCCTGGAGCTGAGCCCAAGTGAGGATGGGGACTTCCCTGGAGCGGATGCACTGGAATGAGCTATTGTTCCAGCCTGCCTTACGAGCATGGGGCTGCAGGCGCCCGCTAAGGCATCTGCCCAGCCCTTGGTAAGGGCATCTTGAGGGGAGCTGAGGTAAGGATGCTGGCAGCAGGACCATGCTGGCTGCCTTCTCCCAAGCCCTGGGGCTGCTGCATGGCCAGGGGGCTGCGAGGGCACCCTGTGAATGGTCCCAGCTGCCTGGCCGTTCGTGAGCATGCTGGGAGCACTGGTGTGATGCCAACAGGACCCACATCCCAGAAACACCCTTCCTGCCTCAGGGCAGGAAGCGCCCATACAGCAAGGGCCTAGGTTTGATGCTGGGGCTGGGGAAGCTGAACGTCCCCCCTATGGAGGCAGGCCTGAAGGGAGCCACTGTGGTCCCCAGCACCGCTTCCCAACTCCGCGGCTGCAGGCTGTGCTGCCAGCCCTTTATCTGCCTCATTCTTCCCATTCCTTTGCCACCCACAGCCTGTTCCCAAGACACAAGGCAGCCCCTGCGCTGCTAGCCTGGTCCCAGGCTCCGCACAGCCTGGACGCCAGAGCACAGGGTCCTGATCCCCCTTCAAGGCTCCAGAAAGCTCCTCAAGCACTGTGACACCCAGCCATGGCGCTGCTCCCTGTGCTTCCAGCTAAAAGCCCTAGAGCTGCCTTCCTCCGGGTGCTCTGTTTTCCCGAAATGCGGATCAGCTGCCTGGCTGCAGTGAGCTCAGCACCGGGAAGGCAGCTCAGAGGCATGATGCAGCAGCAGCTCTGTGGCCAGGCTCAGTGCCAGCAGCGGGTCTCCAAGCCGGGTACACGCAGGGGTGAACACCATCCTGGGTTCCTTAGCACCGGTGCAGCCCAGTTTGTGATAGAGCACTGTCTATATAGGAGCGCTGAGGGGCTGATGAGGAGGGGGGGCTCACAAGCCTGTCCTGCTGCTGGCAGCTGCCACGGGCAAAACTGGGAGCTGGTGGCATCACGCCCGGACCTCCAGCAAGTGCAAGGACAGCTGGGGGGGCCCCTCCTCATCCACGCACCCAAAGCAGGGCCCCGGGAAGGCGTTTACCATCCCTCGCACCCCATCCCCTTCACGGGGAGCCTTGCTCCGGTGTTCCAACCTGAACCGATCCCCCGGCTGCTCCCAGCCCCTCTCTCCAACAGGTCTGGATGCTGCGGAGCCGCACACCCTACAGCCGGGAAGCGCAGGCTCCCTTCTGCCTCCAGTGATGGAGAAGCCCCTGCTAGGGAACCACGACCTCTAAACCCCGCGGGGAACCCTGCAGGGATGCAGGTGCGCTGCCGGAGGCAGGGCCGGAGCGAACCGCGTCAGCTCCCGGCTCTTCGCTTCCCTTCTCCCGTCCGGGGAAGCTCTGAGAAACCCAAACATTACCATAAATGCCGAAAGCATCCCGGCTCGGTGACGCGGGCGCGCACACCGCCGGCGGACGGGGAGGGGACGGGGCTGGAGGGGAGCCAGCAGGCAGGACACGGGGACGGACGGACCGGTGCTGCGGTTCGGGGGGCATCACGCAGCATCAGGGTGCCCCGGCTCCTGCTGTGGGCGCTACGCTGCAGGAAGGGGACCGCAGCGTTCTGCTCCCTCGGGGCTCCCGCCTCGCCGCCCGCGGGGACAGAGCCGGTGCTTCCCGGGCTGCAGATGTCTTTGCCATGGGTCATCCTCTCTGCTCCTTCTCCCCTTCCTTAAAAAGCCTTTGGGCTGCGGGGCTGGATACCCCAGAGCTTGGCATTGCTTCGGAGCGCTGGGGGAGCGCAGGAGCCGCTCCGGGGCCGTAACCTCGGGCTGGGTCACGGCCGTGGGGTTATTCTTAGCCCTCCTGCAGGAAACTGCCCCGGGACCTCGACGGCCGCCGCACACTCATCACACGCGCGGCCCCGGGCATCCCCTGCGTGGCGGTACCCACCCGCGCCGCTCGGAACCAGGGCGAGGGGGGCTTCGGTCGCGTCCGGTCGGTGCACGGATCCCCCCCCACCCGCCGCTCCCACCCGGTTAAACGGGGGGCCGCTGGCCCTTTAAATGCGGTCCCATAGACCACGCCCCCCCCACCGCGTCGTCCGAACTCACCAATGGGCAGCGGGGAGAGGCGTTGCCCTCGCCTCCCATTGGCCCGGCGGCGCGCGTCCGCGCGAGCGAAGATGGCGGCGCCCAGTGCCGGGGGTCTCCGTGCGGAGCGGCGTTAACGGCTCCGTACGGACCGGACCGGATTGGAGCGGAGCGGTCCGGAGCGGGGCTCCCGGTGCCGCCCGCAGCCCCCCGGCTCCGCTCCCGCTCCCCTCCGCCATGGACCTGCTGTTCGTGCTGCTCCGCTGCCTGCGGCTGGCGCTGGACCTGCTGCTGCTGCTGCTGGACGTCAACTTCTTCCTCGTGTCCTCGCTGGTGTCCGCGCTGCTCTGGCTGCTCGCCGCCGCCTGGAGCCTGCCCGCCGCCGCCGCTGCCTGCGCCCTGGCGTGCTGGGACGGGCTGCTGCTGTCGCTGGCCTCCGTGGAGCGAGCGGCGCTGGGCGCCCTGCAAGGGCTGTCCGCCGCGCTGCGAGGCTGCTGCTGCTGCGGGCTGGAGGGGCTCAAGGTGCTGGGGCACCTCCTGTCGCACTTAGCGCTGCGGGGCAAGGAGCTGCTGCACCGGGAGCTCTGCTGGCTGCTGGGCTGCGGGCAGGCGCTGGCCAGGCAGGTGTGCGAGGGCTTGGCCATCGGCACCAGCCTGCTGGCTTACCTGGTCAACAGCCTGGTCAACGTGTGCCTCATCGGCGCGCAGAACCTCTTCGCCTTGGCCGCGGCGCTGTGGGATTCCCTCGCCGGCCCCTTCCTCAGGGTCGCCGACCTGCTGGCCGCTCTCCTCGCGCACGTCTCCAGCGGTGCCATCGCCGTGTCCATCCTGCTGTGGTCGCCGTGCCAAATGGCCTTCGAGCTCCTGGCTTTCGTCGCCCAGCTCTTCGTCACCACCTTCTTCGTGAACATATACGGCCTGGGCTTGCTGGTCCTCATTGTTGTTGTCGGCGCCTTCGTCTTCAACCCGGGGCTGCTGTGGACGCTGACGGACTGCGTGCTGGGTTACCTCAACACGCTGCCTTCCTACCACCGCCTGCAGCGGGATGCGTGGCGGCTCTACCAGGTGGCGGTCCTCACGCTGGGTATGGCCATGACCTCCCAGACCTGGCGCAGGTTGGTGGACTGGAGCCTGCAGGTGACCAACTGGAGCCAAGGAGGCAGAATGATGAACAGGGAAAGCAACCAGCGAGAGGCAGCGGCGCCTGCCCTGAGATACGCAGCTCCTGGCAGGCCGATGCTGGCAGGGCTCGGCCAGCTGCCTGCAGAGCATGAGGACGATGAGGATGCTGAGCGGGTACCACAAGCGCGTCCTGCTCTGGGTCGAAGCGTGGCAGGACAGCGTCTCCAGCCACACAGGGAGGAGCCAGGTACCTCCTGGGGGAAAGCTCAGAGGAGGCAGCAGCTGAACGCAGGGGCTAGGGATGCTGAGGGCGCTGCGGATAACGACCCCTGGATGCTCCTGAAAGAACAAGAGGAACGCAAGAAATGTGTCATCTGTCAAGACCAAACTAAGACGGTCCTGCTTCTGCCCTGCCGGCACCTGTGCCTGTGTCAGGAGTGCACAGAAGTCCTCCTGCAGCAGGCCATCTACCAGCGCAACTGCCCGCTGTGCCGCCAGATGATCCTCCAGACCCTCAATGTGTACTTGTGAGCCCAAGGGGTGGGTGGCTTGGGTCACTTTGCCTGGCGGTCAAGGGCATCCCACCCCTGTCTGCCTCGTGTCAGGAAGCAGATCTTCCCAGGGCTGCCTTGGGGCAGCTTCCAAAGAACTAAGGATGGTGCTGAAAGGGCAAAAGGCTTTTAGGGGTGTCTGCTAGCCACGTTTGCTACGTAACTAGACTGTAGCTGTTGCTAGCAAGCACCTTAACCGATCTCTGCAGCGGGCTGAGTTATCTTTTCTTTTGTTGACAACTTCTGCTGTTCCAGGGCCTGTTCTGAGCAGTCTCAGATTCAAAGCAGAGTGCAAGAAAGATGCTCTGGTTCCTTCTAGCCAAAGGTGATGGCAGGTTTAAATGCTGTGCCCTCCTGGGAATCAGAGGAGCTGGTGCAAGGCAAGGGAGGGTTTTTCCCCAAGGTCTGCCCTGAAACTACCTGGCAGGCTGCATTCAGGTCTCTGTTACCTCCTCCCACCATCTAAGCATGGTGAGAAGGGAGAAGCGTGCTCCCTTTGCAAGGCCCTGGGAGAGCAATGAGCACACTCAAGTTTAAGCTTTGCTACCAGGGGGCTAAGCCTGGCTTTCAGCTAGAGAAGAGCAGGGTCTCTGGGGTTCTTTAGCATCCCAGCCACCATGCCTTTGGTTTTCGAGCTTCCTGTTCCCCTAGAGCCAGGACAATGAGGAGCTGTGACCAACGCAGGCTCCCTGCAGGCCATAGCTGACTGCAGAGCTCAGTGTTGCTGCTGCTTCCATGCGTCACCTATGCAAGACTAGCAAGCACACATCAGGTTACTCATATGGGGAGGCCGTAGGGAGTCACTTGTTCTGCAGGGGTGGTGGTGCTGCTGCTGGGGAAACCTGAGGGCCCTGGCAGCACACATCTGAGCCAATGCTGGAGAATCTGCTCTGGATAAGACATGTTCCTCAGGCTCACAGCGCCATGGGACTGGGTAGTGCGCACCAGTGCTTGCCTGCTGCCTCCCAGGCTCGGCTGCTTAGAGGGAATAATGTTCTGGGAGGAGAAGGGACACCCCAAAGCTCCTGGGAGCCCGTTGAGACATTCCCGCTCCAGGCAGAAGTTCTGCATATCCGTTCTGTGGATCTGCAGTCGTGTGCACGGAGCAGTACCAGGACCATGGGCTACCACTGATGAGGGGCAAGGTTCCACTGTTGCGCTGCTGTTCCGTCTTCCTTGTCTGTCCAAAATGTAGCTAGTTTTATTGAAGTGGCTCCTGAAGCCTGACGATGGCATCGGATCCCAGCTGGGAAGCCTGAGGTGGCTCATCCTGGCTTGGTCAACCAGCACCATTCCAAGGAATTAGTGGGCTGCAGGAGGGCCTTGCACTGAAAAGCTTTTCCTTTTCCAGCAGCTTGCCTGAGGTCAGCCACGCGCCACAGCCGGTTTTGGCTGGAGCCAGCCTGGAAAGAGTCTGGTCTCCTGGACTGCAAGCCAAGAGCCCGAGGGTGGCTGGCATGGTCTTCCTTCTCTGTTCTCCTTCATTAGTGATTTAAGCCAAACCAGGCAGCAGAGGGGCCAGGCCATGCTGGGAGATACCTCTGGGCTGTAAACCTGAGCTGCAGCAAGATGCTATCTTGCTGGAGAGTGGCTTTGCTCTGGGAGGCACCGCAGGGACTGGTTTACCCCGTTCCGATGGGGTCTGGAGGCACTTCCCGGGCTCCAAAGCGTTAGCAGGGCCTGGGCCCAGGGCTATCAGCTGCTTCCATCTCACTCTGCAGAGACACAGAGCTCCTGGCCAAGCCCTGTTGCTCAGCCTCTTGTCCCTGTGCCTCCCCAGACACACGGCACCCGTGTTCATGTTTGCTCGCTCCAACCACCTCCCCTATGGCTGCAGCCAGTGACCCTTTGCAGTCAAGTAGCCAAGCCTTTGCCAGAGCAGCGAGTACAACCCCACCGCATTCCTGCATTCCACAGGGTCCAGCTCATCCCCAGCGATTGCAAGAGGGGAGCTGCACCCTTCAGGTGCGCCTGTGGGGTCAGCCAGGAGCAGGAATGTGGTGTTTGGTCAGGGACCACCTCATGGTGCAGTGTTTTCTATGTGAATTACAGGGAGGAAAGGACACTTCCCCCCAGGGCTGCAGTTTCTCCCCTTAAACCCTTTTTCTATTATAATATTTGCTTTTTGTTTTAGGGCCTGTTTGTTTGCTGCCTGTTTATAAAGAAAAAAAGAGAAAGCTTTGCCTTAAGTTTAACTCTTTGCACTATGGACTAGACACTGAGCAGATTAAAATCTCCTTTACCAAAAGCTGTTTGATGCCTCATTCTTGGATAGGGTTTTCTCTGCAGGGATGGGGTCACCCCTGGGCTCCACGGCGAGCCTAGCACTCCCCAAGGATCACAGCTGGAGGGATGACACCACCAGCAAGCTATGGGGTGCTTGCACCTCCAAAGGCAGAACTGGATGGAGCTCCCCAGGGCCTGAGCAGCCCAAAGCTGAGGGGCTGTTATTTCCCAGGCAGACAGGAGCATGACATGGACATAAAAATCCCTGCTTCTGCATGTCCTCAGCACCTTCATGTCCTGCTGCTTGTGAGGGAGGGCGATGCAAGCCTGTCTGTTGCAGGGATGGAGGCAGCACCCGAAGAAGCAGGAGCTGTGGAGCAGCATAGGGCTCCGTCTGGCCTTGCTGTGGCAGGCTCAGCACTGTGCTACTGGTGAGCAGATGCACTGGCTGCCCAGTGCACTCCTTGGCCGCGGTTCGAGCTCTTGGCAGGTTGCTGTGTGCTTTCAAGCATCCCCTGCTTCTCCAGCAGCCTTGTAAATGGCTTGGAAAAACATTTCAGGACCCTGATGGGCAGAGACGCCAGGAGCTCTGGCTCGCCCTGCGCTCAGCTCACCTGCCTTGGCAGGGCCAAGCCAGCTGATTTTAACCTGGATGAGTACCATAGCTGGGAGAGGGGGCTGCTGAGAGGCCAGAAATGGGCACGGGCTGCAGGAACACAGCCCTGGCTGGCACAGGGAAGAGCCCACTGAGCCCTGTGGGTGGATACAACTGGAGAAACTGAGGCACTTCCAGGGTGCATGAGCTGAGGCTGCAGAGCTACCCCAGGGCAGGAGGACAGAGCCAGCAGGGCCATGGTGCCATCCCCTGCATCAACAGGGCGATGAACCCTGGGCCAGCCCCAGTGGGGGACGCAGAGGGTGCTCAGCCCACTGCAGCTGAGCAAGGACAGGATGCGAAGGACAGCGTCTTCCCCTGGGAGCCGTGCTGCACGCACTTGGCTCAGCCCCTGGCCAAGCAGTAAGCAACAACAGGAGGAAGACACAATCATCTCCCAGCTAATGGGCAGGGCATAGGGTCCCCGAGGCTGATGGTCAGCATTGCTAGACCTGCCTTCTCCAGCACTGTGGCTTTCGGTGTAGAGCTGCAGTGCCTGGGGAGGGTACCCAGCCCTCACAGACCAGGGCATAAGAACTGGAGTCCCCCGGGTCATCCCTCCTTCGGAGCTTGCTAGAGAACCTTGCGTACGAGCTGAGCGGGCTGGTCGTAGCCCATCGCAACGCCAAGACCCTTCCCCAGGGAGGGAGGAGCAGGATGCTGCTGGGTTCCTGCAGTTCGGGAGCACCGGGGGCTGACAGCTTGCTGAAAGCAGGGCCCCCCAGGCTCTGGGAAGATCCCTTTGTTAGCCCAGCTGCCCCAGCCCATCCCTAATGAGCCGCTATTTCAGCCTGGGGACAAGAGCCGCCGCCTGCCTGACAGCAGGGAGCAGGCTCGACAGACGCTCGCTGCAGATGCGCGGCTCGTGATACCGAGCCGACAGGGAGGGAGCAGGTGATGCTCAGCAGCCGAACCATGGGGGGCCTTTGGGCTGCTCCCGGGCACCAGCTTTGCTCCTTCATTATCAGCTCAGCGCAGGGAACCTCACCAGCTCCCCAAGCACTGTGGCAATCGCCGTTTAAAGCACTCCTTACCACGTCAGCTGGCCACCTGAAGATGGCTGAGGGTGGTCCCTGCATCTCCTCAGTGATAAGGGCACCCAACCTATGCCATAACCACAAGCTTTTGGGTGGAGCAGCATCCATCCTTCTACTGCCAGGAGTCACCAGGGCAGCCTCCACCACTGAGTCCATTTCCACTTTCAAAGCTGTCAGGAGGATGCCCTGCTACCATAGTCAAAGGATTGGGCTCAGAGATGATCCAGCTGATCTCCTTCATGCCCTCTTTGACACCATACTTCAGCAGCTTCTCCACTTGCCAGCGCAGCTCCAAGACGTACAGACCACACGCCTCTTGCAGGATGCACCCTCAGCATCTCAGGAATGGCCAGGCTGTGTCCTCCAGCACTGCAGGAAGAGCTGCTCCAGTGGCTGCTGGGGCTCTGATCAGGGGTGCTGCAACCTTAAAAACCCTAAATGCAAAGCAAACAAAAAGGGGAAAAGATAACCCCAAAAGAACCCACCTTCCTGCACAATCTGCTGCCTCCATCCACCGCGTTACAGCACTTCATGGGCTCAGCCTGCCTCCTTTATAGGCTTCTGCCCTGCACTGGCTAAGGGATGCTGGCCCCTCCCTAACCTGGGCTCAGCTGGAGCAGGGGCTTCAAGCACTCCTTCCTCAGGTGCAGCTTCTGGCGCTCGTTAGAAACAGCTAAACCGTACTAGAAACATGCCAGAAGGTCTCCTGTGGCTCTCCTTCCCTTATCATTATCCTTCCCTTATCATTATCCTTCCCTTACGCTCTTCCTCCCCAGGCAGCAGCAGGCACCCCTGTGTTCCTCAGAGGCTTCCCAACAGCCCCACACTGATCCCAGACAAAGTGTCCAGAAGACCAAGAGCATCTCAAAGGAAGCAGAGCCCAGAAACTGCTGTGCCTATGGCTGCCTCTGTTAGCTGTGCTCCCCCCTTTGCGATAGGGACCAGAGGATGCTCCCAGCCCCCACGCACCTTCCCCTGGCCTGGTCTCAAGAGAAGTCATTTTCCTCCTCCCAGAATAGCCAGCGCCTGCCATCGATCTGCTCTGCGGCGCTGTGTGCCCCTGCATGGCTCTGCTTACAGAAAAGGCCATCCTCAACCCAAACAGACGCTTCCACTGCAACCCAATCCTGCCGCTGGGAAGAGGAGCCTGCAGGATGGCTCCAGAGCCCCTCTGTTAGCTTCCCCCTGGGTCCCAGCACCTCCACAGGCCCCTATGGGTTAGGGATAGCCCTTGGGATGCTGGGCTGTGCACCCCCCCTAGTCGCACACAACCTGACAGACTGCATGGACGTGTCCTTGGCCCCAGGTCCCTGCATGGTCCCCAGTCCCATGGGGGGGAGCTGTGGGGCTATGGGCAGCCCCTTTTGGGAGTGGTGCTGGCTCTCACGCAGGGCCACAGGAGGCCAAGGTCCCAGGCGGGTTTGTTCATCCCGGATGGGCATGGCCATAGCCCTGGGGGCTCCACGCACTTGTGGGGCAGGAGGGGATCCTGTCCGGAGGAGAGGTGGCTGTCCCGTCGTGCAGACGCTGCTGGCATGGCAGAAGAGCCCAGCCCAGCTGCCACCCGACGGCCGGGCAGAGCAGCCGTCCCCAGCCTGCTCCCGGCAGCACGGCCCATTAAGGGCTTGGGCCGCTGTCCAAAAGCCCCCTCCCTGGTTGGAACCCGCAGGGACCCATTTTGGGCAGGAATGAGGAAGCTCTTCATTCCCCTGCTAAAAATAGGGACCTTTGTCAGCGGCGGGTCACCGCGTTCACACTGGAGTGCGGGGCGGGCAGGGGAGCAGGCAGGGACGGGGGCCCCATCCCGGGCACCTCCCGCGGCGCTGGGGCGGGCGGTCCCCCGCTCAGGGGCGCCGGTACCTCCATCTAGTGGCTCCCGCTGGCTCTGCAGCCCAGGAGCGTTCCCTCCGGTCTCCCGTCGCGGCACCCCGTCGGCAGGACCCGGCACACGCTTGGACAAGGAGCCCTTTATTGGAGGAGGAAGGGGAGGCGGAGGGCAGGGAGCAGCGGGGATGGGCAGGGTAGCTGCCAGCCCTACGGACCGTGCCAGTAGCCAGGCAGCCAGGGCTGGCTCTGCGTGTGGGGAGAAGCTGGCAGCACCAGGGCATCGTGCCCGTGTTGGCTGCGTGTCGAGGCGGCTATGGCGAGTTGCATACAACAGCCAGGTTACTGCGGCTCTCCGGCACGGGTGCCTGGGATAATACTTAGCTCTTATACAGTGCTGCTGGAGGGATGCTCTTCACCACACCGGGGGTGGCAGAGAGGCTGTATCCCTGCCCTGTGCTGGGCAGCTGCAGCAAAGCAGGGCAGGGGTCCTGGTTCCTATGTGGCTGGACCCCAGCATTGCCCTCCCCAGGGCATCAGTGGCTGGGAAGCGGCAGGTACCCAGGTCCCGGCCCCAGCCAAGGGCAGGCTTAGGCGAAGACAGCGGAGTTTTGCCAGTAGGAGTAGATGAGGAAGCCGGTGAAGGTGCTGTCCGTCTTGATGCTGGCGTAGAAGCCGATGTAGTCCCCAACACCAACCTGCACCCACACCTCGTCCTCAGGCTCCAGGCGGACCAGGGCACCCCCAGAGAGCGAGGTGGGCTTGGGCCAGTTCCCATAGTACTGGAAGAAGGATGCGATGGACTGGCCGTTCTTCATGATGTCGAACTGGAGGCTGGCGCGGTACACTGTGGCATGGACGGCGAAGTAGTAGAGGCCGGGCACCTCGCAGGTGAATTTGCCCGTGGTGGGGTCGTAGTGGCCCTGCTCGTTGATGAGCACCACGTCGAAGAGGATGGGCTGGTCAGCCAGCGGAGGGCTGCGTGACTCGGAGCGCTTGGCGCTGAAGGCTGAGCGGGGGGCCACTGCACACTCGCCCTGCGCCCCCTTCTCACCATGCATGCCATCCATGCCGGGGCTGCCCACGTCCCCACGGGGACCGGGCACTCCTGGGGCAGGCAGGAGGGGAACAGGGTTACCTCTAAGCCACCAGCCCCCTGCCCAGTTCCAACCCCCCCCCCCCCCCGAGGTTTCAAGCCTCCCACAGGATGCGGGTGGTGAATACCTGCCGTGGGCAGTGCTCTGCATGCGGAAGCAGCACAAGCGGGAAGGGATAAAGAAAGGGATGGCAGTCAGGGATGGGGAGAAACGCATCTTTGTTAGTGACAGGGAGCTGTTGCCTGTTGTGGGCACCACAGGCAGGATCAGAGGGGCAGTGGTGGCAGGATTTGCCCTCAGTTTGGTAAAGTGGGGCTGTGCCAGCATCTAGGGCTCCCCCCTGGCATGAAGGCATTCCCCACAGGCAGTGCAGAGCAGGTCCCCATCCCCAACCAGCAAGTCTCCTTCCTTACCAGGGGGGCCCATCTCGCCCTTCTCCCCCGGCATCCCCATCATCCCATCCCGGCCGTCTCGTCCATCTCTGCCTGGCAGACCCTGGCCCCCATGCAGGCCCGGGGTCCCCGGGATGCCCGGCTGCCCTGAGCACAGCCCAGGGATCTTGTTGTCTTCGATCTGCAAGGAGCTGGTGATGAGCCCCAGGAAGAAGAGGAGGAAGAGCTGCTCCATCTCGTCTGCTGTGGAGGGGCTGGAAGGGGCAGAGAAGGGGAACGGCTCTGGGGACCTCAGCGAAGAGGGCTGGGAAACAGACTTGCAGTGCTCAGCAGGGAGTGGGTACAGGAGGTTGATGAGGGATTGTTCCTCCCTTCTTTCCTCTTTGCCTTTCTGACTGCTCTTCACAGGGGCTGCACCTGCCACAGCATCCCCATCCGTCAGCAGTGCCACCACATCACCCTGCATCATGCACTCGTGTATCCCACCAGGGAAGTGCCAGGGCCAGGAGGCGTTTGTGGGAGGCAGTAGCTGCCTGCGTGTGGTTGGGGCTCTATGGGGTGGGAGCTGCCCCATGCCCGGCTATGGGTGTACATGGGGGTGCCGGCAGGGCTGCTGTGGGTGAGCCACCGTGCATGGGGTGCGGTTGCTGCATCCGGGACGGCAGCTCTCCACCGGGGGCTCGGAGCTGCCTCACGGCCCGGCCCTTGGCAGCATCCCTGCTGCCGGCGGCTCGTCCCTGGGGCATGGCTGGGGCTGCAGCATCCCCGGCTGTCCGGGACCACCCCAGCCCATCCCACACCAGCGCAGCGAGAGTGGAGCCCCACGGCCCCTTCCCCGTGGCCTTCCCCGGGGGGCGCTGCTCTCTTCCCCCTCCTGGACGCGACGGGTGCAACAAAGAGGAAAAGGAGGAGGAAAGAGCCCGTCCTCCGCCCCGGCGCTGGAGCCAGGACCCCGGCGAGTCCCGGCTCCCTCGGGCGCGGGGCGGACAGAGCCGCTCATCCCCACTCACTGCGATCCCGCCGCTCCTGCCCCGCTCCCTCGCTGCTCTCCGGCGTGGAAGGGCTGCGGCTCCTCCGGACCGCTTCTCTCTGACGAAGGCCCGAGGAAAGGCAGCCTCACCCCCCCCCCCCCCTCCTCACGTCTCTCCTCCCAAACTCCAAAGGAAATCAAGGGCCTTGGGAGCCAAAAGCTACAAGACAAGGGGAAAAGACAAATAATCCCATGGTGTCGGAAGTGCTGTGAGCAGGGGGAAGGGAGGGCGAGACAGACAGCCCGGCAAAGGGAGAGGAGCCATGGGCTGCAAACCCCGTCAGCTGAACGGGAAGGGAAACGAGAGAAAGCGAGCAGCAGTGAGGGTGGAACAGGAGAAAGGCCAAGGGAGGGAAACCCAGCAAAGGCAGGCGGGGATGGAGCAGCAGAAGAAAGGCTGGGCTCTTAGGGCATGCAGGTCCCCCAGCCTCAGGGCAGGATGCACTCAGGCTGCAGCGCCAGCGCTGGGAGCGCCTATGGGAGCTGCAGCCAGCCGGGGGGCCAAGGGGGCAGAGTGTGGGGCTGAGCAGGCAGGGATGTGCCAGGCAGCATCAGCATTGGAAGCGCAGGCAGAGCAGCGCTGCGGCCATGCCAGGAAGCAGGATTAGCCCTAGGGGACCGCGGAGCACGAGGGGAAGCTTTCGAAGGCATTCCCAGCTTGCCTTTAACTCGTTCCAGCACTGAGTGCGTCCAAGGGACACCACTGGGCTCCAGCGGTCGGGAAGTCCTATGGCAAGGGGGAGTCCCTGTGCCCTGCAGAGCCTTCCTGCCTGCACGCCCAGCGCCAGGCTGGTGCTGGCAGGGAGCCGCATGGCTCCTCCCTCCCGAGGTGTGAAGGGGTTTGTTGGTTTTGGCCAGCGCGGAGCTGGTTTGTGGCCACCGGGTGTTGCCAGGCTCGTGGCCATCAGGGCCGCCTGGAGCCCGTACAACCAGCTCAGACAGCAGGGACACAGCCCTTGCTGGGGCAAGGATCCCCTCCCTGCACCATGGGGCCACCAGCCTGACCCCCTCTGAGACCCATCCATCTCCCCAGGGCCCTACAAGGCTCTCAGCCCATCGAGGGCACAGCCAGCGGACAGGCAGCATCCCCTCTGTCCCTCCATTCCTACCCAGACCCCCCACCCCAGCCCTGGCTTCCCTCCTTTGGCCCGTGCCTCAGTTTCCCCTAGGATGTGCAGGCAGACCCTCCCCAAACGAGCCACCTCCTCCATCGGGTTTGTCAGCTGCTCATGCTGTTTATTCTGCTAGCTTTGGGGCTGCGGGATGTAGGCAGTCCTGGGCTCTTCTTCTGCAGGCTCCGTTTAGGGAGCATTAAACCCTTCCCCTTTTAGGCTAACAGCAGCCTGAGGGCTGTGGGAAAGAGGCCTGGAGAGGCTGAAAGAGAGAAACGGGCTGGGAACCACGCACAGCCCCAACATGGGGCTGGCTGAGGATGGGGAAGCGGTGCCCAACTCTCTTGCCACCATCCTGCTGCTCAGCAAGGGGACTTTGCATGGTGCCACCAGCACAGCTCCAACCGGTGGGCACAGCCCCTCCAGCGCAAGCCTTTCCCTGTAGCAAGCCTGGGAAGTGGCACTTGCTCTCCATGGCATCCTTGAACTGAGCTGCCTCTGAGCAAAGGCGCTGACCCCAGGGCAGGCAATGGGGTGCTGCTGATGGGGGGCACCCCATTAGCTGGGTATTTGCAGGAGAAGGAGGAGGATGGGAGGGACATTTGGGGCAGGCCAGGCTGCTTCAGCCCTGGCTCTTCTTCTCTTGCCGAGTCAGGGTTGGAAGCACTCTATGGGGTCATTGGAGTCAGGCAGGATGTTGCAGTTGATGGGCCAGAGGATGCCAAGGAGGCCGAGGGACTGCTGGCACCGCAGCTCCGCAGCCAGGCACACGGCTCGGCAGGGCTGCAGGACCCCCCCGTCCGGGGTGCATTTGGGCACGAAGAGGCTGCAGATGAGGAGTCGGAGGTGCTGGTAGCAGGCGAGCTCCATCAGTGTCTGCAGGAGAGCGGCAGTGATTGTGCGCACCGCAGTGCGGTGTGGGCAGCCCTGCGGGCAGCCCTTGGGAAGCTCACCTGATAGTCCTGGAGCACCTCGGCGGCTCCCTCCTGGTCTGGAATGGCCAGCCAGATGTTGGGAAAGGAGGTGGCGTTGTAGCCCAGCCCCAGGCACATCTCCACTTGCACAGGCTCGCAGGCAGACCCTGCCAAAGGGCACTTCACTTCTTGCAGCAGCAGTGATGCCCACCGAGTGCTGTGGTGCTGCCAGCACGTCTGCCGGGCCAGGACGAGGGGTGGCACTCACCAAAGGCTGGGTAGGAGACCCCAGTGCAGTTGAGCTCATCGGTGCCGTCGGGGCAGTCGTGCCACCCATCACATACAGACTCCAGCGCCCGGCACTCGCCGTTCCCACAGGAGAACTCTGCGGGGCTGCAGGTCTCTGTAAGAGCAGCATGGGCACAGAGCAGGCTAGCCACGGCTGGGACTCATCCTGTTCCCATGCTGACCACCCCTGCCTTCACTCTCCTTGGTCACTGGCCAACAGGTGACCATTGCTGGCTGAGCTAAGGGGGATCCCGAATTCCCTGTGTTGTCTGGGGGCAGCCCTCAGGGGATGGATCATGATGTGTGCGGGTGAGCAATCCCATTCCAATGGCTGGGATCAATAGGGTAATTCGGGTGAGAATGGACCCCCAGGGGTCTGTAGCCCAAATTCCTGCTCCAAGCAGATGAGAGCAGGTTTTCCTAACCCAGTCTGGGTTTGCAGGCCCCCAAGGACAGTGCCCCTGCTTGGCTGCTTACTCTCTGTGGCGTTGCGGGCCTGGTAGGTGGCAAAGAACCCATCGTCTGCAACCCCCTCATCTGCCACGAAGAGGACAGTCATGACGTGGCGTGAGGAGGTCAGGATGGGCGGCAGCTGGTGGCCACAGAACCTGCCAAGGCGATGGGGTGAGAGATGGGGTCAGGGTGGGCAGCACCTCCCCAGCCCTGTCCTCCGGTGCCTTCTCACCAGCCTGCCCTACGCATCGAAGCCACAGGAGCCCAGGGCGCTGAGGCTGGCGCAGCAGGGCCAGAGATACCGTGGCCTGTACCTGCCCATGAGGCTGGCAGCCCCCGTGCCGGCGCTGTCGTGCACCTCCACGAAGTCGAAGCTGCAGTCCTCGTGCATCTCCAGGCTGAAGTTGTGGAAGTGCAGGTCGATGACGTGTCCCACGGGCACCAAGATCTGCCAGAGGCACAGCTGCAGGGCAGGGGGCAGCTGTGACACCCATGAAACCAGGCTCTTCCCAATGGCAGGTTGCCTTCATCCCTGCCCACCCTCACCCTGCTCCATCCCACCAGCAGCCCTTCTCTCTCACCTGCTGGTGCGGGTATGGCTGGGGATGGTTTGGGGTGGAGAAGTGCCCCTCCAAGGCGGTTAGTGGCCCCCCGCACTCTGGATGGACACACACACACACAGCTTTACCCCCTTCGTTCTGTTTCCTTCCTCCCCTGCCTCCCGCCACCCATCACCGTGCCCTCTGGCCGGGCGCTGCGGGGGCTACAAGCAGCGTTAACCACTGACCTTTGTGTTTGAGGCTGCAGTTGGCCTCATCGCTCTTGTCCGTGCAGTCATGGAAGCCATCGCAGACAAAGCCCAAGTGGAGACACAGCCCCTGGTCACACAAGTGCTCATTCCAGGCACAGCTCTCTGGCAGAGACAGCCAGGCTGGTGGTGGCATCCCACTGGGCACCCTCCCATGCCCCGGTACCCCAGTGCTACCCACTGCCTGCAGTGAGGAGTCCGAGTGATGCCCAGGGAGGGGGTACTCACTGTCACTGGGGGCCACAGCACGGTAGTGGGCACTGAAGCCTGGGGCACCCACACTGCTGTCGGAGACGAAGGTGACACGCAGTTGGTTGGAGTTGGTGTTGAAGGTCGGGGGTACCACACTGCCACAAAACCTGGGGGCACAACAAGGGGTGACACCGCTCACCCCATCCCCGCTGCATTGCCACGCTCCCAGGGTGCGAGGCGTCCTACCTGGTCGGACCCCCTCTAACCGGGGCAGGGTCCGCGCTGCCAGCACCCTGCTCTTCATAGAGCTCCACACGGTCAAAGAGGCAGGAGGCAGTGCCCTCCACGCTGAACGTCTCCATCTTCAGCTGGATGGCGAGGCCGGGGCTCACCTCGATGCGCCAGATGCAGAGTGAATCAGGGGGGTATGGGCTGGGGTAGTTGGGAGAGCTGAAGGAGCCCTCGGGGCTCCGCAGGGTCCCACCGCAGGCTGCACGGGGCGACAGTGTGGGTATGAGACGGTGCTGCAGGACACCGCTGTCCCAGCGCACTGCCCCGCATGGGACTTACCCGGTGCCGCGGTGCCGGCGGTGGGCAGCCGGCTCTGGGTTGGGGTGGCAGTGGTTCTGGGGGCCGTGGGGGCCCTTTGGGTGGGTGCTGCAGCGGTGGTGGCAGCTCCATGGGCAGGCAGGGCTGCGGCTGGGGCGCCGGGTGGCTGCGGGGATGTCAGCTCTGTGCCCAGGGAAAAGCAAGCCCAGCTCAGCCCCAGCAGGGAGAAGCGGCTGCAGTGCAGGGAAGGGGCTTAGGAAGCCCACCCAGCCCCGTGTCCTCTGGTGCGTGCATCCCACAGTGACCTTCCCCATCCCAGGGAGGTGGAGATCCCACTTGCTCCTATGCGTGGTGGCACTCTCCCCACGGGCAGACCCTGGGAGGTCCTGTACAGAATGGATACCCTCCCTGCGCTCCTTTCCCCCCATCGCAGCTGGTTCTGTGCGCTCATGCACTCACGGTGGATAACGATGCCCAGCAGGAGGGCGATGAGGAAGATGAGGACCGTGCCCATCAGGGCCACGCAGAGCCAGGTGAACTTGAAGTCAGCGCGGAACCGCCAGCCTGCCTGCCCCCAGAGCTGCCGGCCTGTGGGGAGGCAAGGGCAGAGGGCAGAGCAGCAGCACTGCGAGCAGCCCCGAGCTGCCACGGCTGGGCACAGCCCCAGGGTGATAACGGGTCCCCTGGGGGGAACTTGCCCACCACCCTGCTCCCCACCTTGTGCCTGCGTACAAACCCCGAGGCTGGTACCGCGGCCGTCCCGCTGCGATGCGGGGCTGCTCCCATCCTCATCTGCTGGGCACTCTGTGCTTGGCGCTGCCCGCAGCTCCTCGCCCTCGAAGGCAGGGTTGCAGAACTCGGTCTGCAGGAGAGTGGGCACGGCTGGCACCATGCGGAGCTCGCAGCGGGGACCCCTCAGTGCCACCCATCCGCCCAAGCCCTACCTTGCTGTGGTCCAGAGCCTCTGGGCAAAGCACGATTTCAGTGAAGTCCTTCATGGCAGCAAGCGATTCCCAGCGCAGCTTGGCTAGAAGCCTCCCCAGCACACTCTGCCCCACAGCGCAGCCCCCTGCCCCACTGCCTGCTCCTCCCCAGCTGCCCCCATTGGCCCGGGGGTGGTGTGGGACCCCCGCTCCACCATGCACCAAGGCAGAGGTGGTGGCAGTGCCGGCTGTGCCTACATGTGCTGCCCCAGCACCAGACCCCTTGGAAGCCCAAAGGCCATTCCCACTGTGCAGTGAGTGTGGGAAGCACAGCCCCAGCCCCCTCGGCAGGCCCCTTGCCCTGTTAATCCAGCTCAGCTGAGGATGCCGAGGTCAGGCTCTGGCACAGGGAACCAGCGTCTTAAAGGGGAACGTGTGCTTGCACCCACTCTGCTGGGAGCCCATCCAGCCGGGGACCTTGCTTTTTGGGTGCATGGAGGCAGCATTGGTTTGCCTGCTATTTCCAGGCTGCCCGTCAATGCAGGGCAGCACTGAAGGGGCTGCGCTGGGGACACTGAACACATCTCTCCTTGCCTTGTGCCTCCCCAGCACTGAATGCCCGAGCCCTGCCACCTGCATTCCCACTGCCCCTTAATGCCCTGGTGCCAGCCCGGTTCCAAAGAAGGGGAGAAAGGGGCCATTGTTCAGGGGCTTTGGGGGAAGAGCATGGGCACGGAGGAGCTCCACAGGGCTGCAGCAGGAGGAAAGGCTCCCTCTGCCTCTGCAGGTGGCTGGAGGAGAGGGACTGCTGCCTGCATCCGTTGCTCCAGGCAAGCCTTGGGGCATGGATGCTCCTGGGCCTGCGGGGCTGTGCGGTGGTTTCCCTGTGGCTGCTGGAGCCACGGTCCTTCATGCGCCCGCCCGGAGACAAGCACAGGTACACAGCGCTCTGTTCAAGCTCAAGTTTATTCCTGCACGAGTCTCCCTTGTATGAGACACTTCCCGCCCATCTTGCTTACACAGTAAACAAGCCACCTGCCAAGCAGCATCGCTGCCCCAGTCCGGGACCTGCCGCGGGCAGCCCCTCCATCCTGCCTGCCCTCCCTTCCATCCGAGCCCCACTGGGATGCCCCCGGGCTGGGTGGGATGCTCATGGCACCAGAGCGCTCCGTGTGCGCCAGCGAGGGCAAAGGAGAATGGGTTTGCTGGGTTGGATGTAGCTGCCTTGCGGGCTGGGGCTGGGATAGGGCTGGATCAGGCCCATCTCTCCTCCAGCTGCACCTCAGCCAAGGCAGGATGGGGAGGAGAATAAATTAAAGGCTTAAAAGGCCACTGGCATTTGCTAGCTGGAGGACAGAGCAGCAGGGCAGGGGGGGACACTCATCCCCGGGCACCCAGCGGGGCTCCTGATCGCAGGGACAAGACAGCCCCAATTGCAGATGGTCCCGGAAAGCCGCTGCCCTCCCCTCCCTCTCCTCCACAGGACGGATGTTTCTGTGCAACCCCAATGGCCTCCCGCTCCCCCAAAAGGGTTTAAGGCACCGTCGTATGAGGATGCAGGTAAAAACCCACCTGAAGCATCCCCCGGCACAAGTCCCTGGAGAGCCAGGAAGCAGCGGGGTGCTCCAGGTTGAGCAAAGTCCACTATAAATACATATAAATCCCACAAAACGTTTTCCTCCTTCCTGTCCATGAGTCTTGCTTCGAGGAGGGTGCATGGGGCAGCTGGTGGGGACATGCTGCCTGAGATGGGACGGAGGCGACCGAAGGGCTCAGGTCCTTTGCCAGGAGGTTCAGAAGCGCTGGGAGGAGGCCGGGAGCAGTTCTCAGATCCTCCGGGATGGCCAAGCAGAATGGGAGCGCCAAAGAGGCCAGGAGGGATGCGGGATGCTCTCCTGGATCCCCAGCTGTGGGTGCTCCCCCCGGGGGGAGCAGAGGTCCTGGCTGAGTCAATGGGGCCGTCAGCCCCATGCCCGCAACGTCCCTCGCTCTGTATTTTTATTACACACCAACCAAAAAGAAAAGAAGAAACCAAAACGTACCCCGAGGTTAAAAACAAACGCCGGCGACCAGAAGGTGCCTGAGCTGCCGGGGCCCTGCCCTGCAGCTGCTGCCCTCCTCAGGTTGGGGCTGGGGTGTTCCTCGCTCGGGGTCTGCTCCTTGGCTGCCTCCAGCCTCTCGCTGCAGCCGTCTCGGGGTCCCTCCTCTTCTCCTCCTCCTCCTGCACATGTGGGGCCGGTAGTGAGGGGTGTCGCAGGGGATCCCCAGGGAGGCAGGGCTGGCTACATGCGGGAGGACGGGCTGGCCAGTTCGTAGAAGAGCAGGTAGGCATCGCTGCTGCGGATGTGGCTGGATGACATCGGGGTAACGCTGCGGACATGGGGAGATGCGCTGTGAGCGATGGGGATAACGCACCAGGGTGATGCCCGGGGCAGGGGGTCCCTGCTTGCCCTGACCCTGCATCCCATGCTCAGCCTCACCGTGAGTCATTGAAACTGTGCCACTCGCTGGAGATGGGGCTCTTGCAGTAGGCAGTGTAGTGTCCCCCCATGGTGGTGCCCGAGTGGTTGGAGACGGCATAGAGGTTGTAAACGGCATGGTCTGTGGGGAGCAAAGGGGTGCTCAGCCGTGCAGGCTACTGCTCTGCTGTCCCCCAGTGCACCAGCACGGAGCTGGGGCCAGAAGGGACCAGTACCCATGGCTCTGCCCCCCAGGCACTGCACTCACTGCAGCTCTGCGAGGCGAACTCCCGGAGGTCCAGGTCCTTCAGCTGGAAGTTGATGAAGGTCGTGAGCTTGCTGGTTCTTATTCTAGCCTCTGAGAAGCGCTTCAGGTCTGGGCATCAGGTCAAGGAGGCGAGGGATAAAGGGGAGCCTGTGAGGAACTGCCTGCCCCCCCCCCCCCCCCAGCACCATCCCTCTGCCTGAAGGATACGGAGCACCAGGATCTTGGGGAACTTCTGGATGCTGAATTTCTTCGTGCACCTTGTCCTGGCTTTGCAGCGACAACAAGTCTGTGGGAGACAAACAGCATGAGAAGGAGGGTGAGAGCGGAGGCCAGCCCTGTGGGGCTCTGAGCCCACAGTGCTGGCAACACAGGCACGAAGGGGAAGGGTCCCATCCTGCACATCAAGGCAAGCCCCATACCGGTTTCTCGTCCCCATCCAGCACGTCCTCTTTGGTGAAGAGCCGTAGGCAGTCCATGAGGGTCACCTCCCCGTAGCTTTTCTGTGGGAGCATAGTGTGGATCAGGGACAGGGTGTGCAGGGCAGGGCGCTGGGGGTTAGGGATTGAGAGCACCCCTTACCTTGGGGATGGGCAGGGACAGGTCCCAGAAGGGATCGAAGGCTGTGGAGCAGTATCCGCACTCGCTGCAGGTCAGTGAACTCTTCAGCTGCCCGACGAAGAGGTCTGGTGGGACAAGGATGGGACGAAGCCAGGTGAGACCCCGTGTTTCCAGGCCTGCTCCCAGCCCTGCCCTCCTCTCCCCACAGCCCTGCTCACCGCTGATGCGGCTGTCCTCCCTCTCCTGGTACCTCCTCCACATCTGGCGGCTCTTCTCATCGTCACTGCAGGAGATGGGGAGACACAGTGGTACCAAGCAGGGCTGAGGGACACCAGCCCCCGTGACAAGCCCAGAGGGACCCGTGTAATCATCCTCCCTGGGCCAAGCCTGCCTCTGCCCCAGCCAGCACTTACGGGAGGTGGTCCAGGGTGTCCGTGCTTGCCCGGGGCCGCACCAGCACACGGTTCACCTCGCTGTGCAGGCCATCAAGGAGGAACCGCAGGAACTCCTGCGCATCCTGCTGGCTGCAAGATACAGGGCATGGCCAGTGAGCAGTGGCGGGAGCTCAGCACCCCCCTGCGCCACCGCGGCACTGACACCCCTTACTTGTAGCCGACGAAGCGGGGGGCATATCTCTGGATCTGGATCTTGAACTCGGAGGGGCTCACGCTCTCATTGGGGGACGAGGTCCAGAGCAGCTGAAGCAGCTTTGCAAACTCTGTGTGCAGAGAGCCAGGTCCTGGTGATGGGGCCCAATCCTCCCCACTGCCTGGGTACCCACAGCACAGCGCCAGCCCCAGCGAGGCTTGGGGATGTGGGGCATCCCAGGGGAGCAAGGACATGGTGCAGGGCGCGGAGGCAGGGGCTGGGGTTACCTGACATGAGCGCGGTGCGCATGCGGCTGTTGTTGTTGAGGTCCCGCAGGTACTGGTTCTGCAGGCAGTAATCCCGCAGCTCCTTGGTGTTGCTCAGGCACTGCAGGATGGAGTTCATGAAGCACTGGGGGAGGCAGAAGAGAAAACCATGGCAACGAGAGGCAGAGGGAGGCAGGCGGTGGAAGGGGGACACGCGGGGCGGGTGGGCAGAGGATAGGGATGGAGCAGGGAAGCTCTTCCTCAGCTAGCTCCATTAGGATTGGGGTGCAGGAGACCCCCGGGTGACAGTGCGGGTGCTGGGGGGTGAGCAGATGTGCCAGCAGAAGGCATGGTGTGAGCTGGGGTGCCCAGCCGGGTGCCTGGGTCAGCACTCACCGTGTTGCCGAGGTTTCGCAGGCCAGTCAGCCCCTGCACCACCTTGGAGCTCTGCAGAGAGAAGGAACAGGGCTCAGACAGCGTCCGACACAGGCTGGCCATGCCGTGGGCAGCACAGTGAGGCCGTGGTGCCATGGGGGAGACCCCCAAGTGCAAGTAGAGGCCCTATCTCCCTATGGGCACTGCAGGCAGCACCGCAGTTGCTCGGTGCTCTGGATGCACACAGGACCGTAGGCAGGACCCAGAGGGAAGCCATGGCTGCCCTGCCCCATCCTGCCCGCCCGGCTGCTGCTTGGCTCCCTGGCCCAGGACAAAGTGCGGTGTTCGAAGTTCTCCCTGCCTGGTGCCATTGCTGCCCCATGCCCTGGGCTGCCGGCACGCAGCATTCCTCCCCTTGCTGTGTGATGGAAGCGCCCTGTGCCTGCCCCATGGCTGCGGGAGGTGCGCGGTGCCCCACTGCTGCCTGCCTCGTCCACGCTGGGTGTCCCCCCCTGCGCAAGCACACCCACACTCCGGCACAGGATAAAGTCCACCTGGGAAGGTGCAAGCCCAGCCCTGCAGCAGCGAGCCCAGGAACCCACTCGCTGGGCTATGCCTGTGCCATGGGTCAGTTCCAGGTCCACAGGTATTCCCTGAGCCAGGCAGGATCATGCCAAGCAGAGGCAGATGGGTGATGGGGCCACTCTTTGCTGGAGAGACCGAGAGCGCAGAGGGGCTTTGGGAGCCCCAGGTTTGCCTGTGTCGCATGGAGGGCTATGGGGTTGGTGGGATGGAGCAGGGGTCCTGCTCCCAGCCCTGCACAGAGGGTAGTGGCGGGATGAACCTCCCCGGAGCTGTGCCCAGGGCAGGGTGGGGGGTCAATGAGGCTTGCAGGGCCAGGCTGCTCATCCTGCTCCCTCAGATGACCAGGTTTTGAGGATCCTCAGGCACCCCCCCAGCTGCCCACCCCAGTGGGAGGAGCGGGAGGAGAGGAGGGGAGGGGGCCCAGCAGCTCTGAAATAGCAGCATCTGGTGTGCGTGTGGGAGGTGCTGAGCACCCAGCCCTGACAGCAGCCCAAAATAACCCAGATCCACTTACACGTGCTCCTTAGCGACGGCGCAGGCATCACCCACCGCAGCACCAGCGGCCACTCGGCCGCCCTGGTGTGGGTGCACATGGCACGGCCGGACCCATCGCTTATCCCTGTGCAGGGACCCACAGGCAGTGGGGCAGGCTCAGCTGGCTGTGGTGGGTCAGTGTGACACCCCACGGCTGGAGGAGCTGTGGGTCTGTGTCCTAACAGCCTCCATCCCTTGAAGGAGCTGACCCTCGCTGCTCGCATCTCCATGCCTATTGGAGGCAAGGTCACAGTCCCAGGAGGGTAACTGCATCTCCGGGGGGCTGCCCCAGTGTGCCAAAGCCATCTTAAACAGGACTCTGCTCATCCGGCTGCCCTGGTTGGGCAGCTCCCTCCGTGTGCCCTCTGGGTCCAGAGTGACCCATCAATGTGGGTGCAAACCTCCCCATAGACATGGCATTCACTCGCTGCCTGGCCAGGCCGGAGGCTGAAGCACCAGAGGCCCAGGTGCCCCCCCACCATGGCACAAGCGTGTGTGCACCGAGGTTTTATCTTCCTCCCCCCCCCCGGTTTTCCCTCCCGTGGGTGACTCAACTCCAGCTAATCCCCCTCTCCGGTCCAGGGCTTTATCTAGGACACGGCACTGCTCGGAGGCGGAGAAGGAGAGCTGCGGCGGCTGGGGAGTCCCTGAGGCTGCACTGCAGGAGGGGGACAAGGGGCAGGGGATGGGGACAAGGGACAAGACCCGGGCTGTGCTGTCCCATCCAGGTCCACATGCCAAGGGCCTGTTGGGGCAGCAGGAGAGCTGGAGCAGGCAGACTTATGTAAGTGCCCAGATCTGCCCTCCCTGCCCCTTGCCTCTGCCGTCCCTGCAGGCAGAGATCTGCCCTGGCACTGCCGCTCTGGGGACAGCCAAGCTCAGCACAGCGACACTGCCAAGGGGGTAGCGTGGCCAGGAGCCCCTTCCTCGCACTGAGCAGGCCGGGGCACGGGAACCTGGCCAAGGTCACCACAAGGGCAGGGCTGGGAGGGCGACCCAGGCGTCCTGACACGTGCTGTCACCTGCTCCGTGTCCCTCCTGCAGGGCACCGGGGCACCCTGGCTCCACAGCCAGCCAGGGTGGGCACCCACCCCCGGGCACCCCATCCTCCAGCAAGGGGGATGCCGTGGGGTACCGCATGCTCACCAGGGAGGGCAGGGGCCACCCCATCCCTATACCCCCTCCCATGCCCCCATGCCGGGGGGCAGGGGCTGCAGGCAGAGCTCATACCTTGGTCTTGTTGAGGACGAGCCCGACGAAGGTAGAGACCAGCAGGGACCCCGGCATGGAGGCGCGGGGCCGCAGGTCCTTGTGAAGGTCGGGGAGCGCAGGGGGCTCCTCGGGCAGCGTCACCGTGTACGAGTCCCTCATGATGGCCCTCTCGGGCACGGCACGGTGAGGACCAGCGGTGGGTACCGGCGGATGCCGAGCGGGCTACCCCTTGCCTGCGGCCAAGCTATCGCCCTGCGCACGGGGTCAGGCGCCCGGCTCCGGCGGAGCGCCAGCAGCGGAGCCGGTGCCGGCTTTGGGGCTGACGGCACCTGAGCGGCTCTGACATCAAATGGGTGGAGAGGCGGCAGCGGCTCGGTGACGGGCCGGCCCCCGCCGCACCGCGTGGTACAGCCGAGCCCGCAGCCAAGGGGGCCCGCGAGGGGCGGCGGGGCCCGGGGGACACGGTCCCAGCACCGTGGGGGCTCCGCGGAGGGTGTTAGCGCCCCACCGCATCCCTGTACCCCCCCTCCATCCGCCGCAGCGCGGCTCTCGGCAGCGCTGCTCCCCACGCACGAGGTTGTCCGTCTCGCAACGCCGGCGCCGCGCCAGCCTCATAAGGGCAATAGGGCGAAGAGGCAGTCGGAGGAGCGCCTGTTCTCCCCGTGCTTCCCAGCTCCTGGGGCTGGCTGATGGGACTGGCTTCCCATCATTGCCAGCACGCTGCTGGCCTGATAGCTGGGCAGAGCCGGTCTCTCCCAGCCGGGAGTCACTCACCAGAGCTCGGTCAAACTGGGACACTCGCACAGCATCGGGTGCATGGGGTGCCCAGAGGGGGGCTAAGGGCTGCCTCAGAGGGGCTCCCAGGCAAGTGCCCTCCCCTGCAGTGCTGTGCTCCTGTTTTGGGGGGACTGAGCAACAGGAGACAGTGCAGCGCATCTGTGGAGGATGCATTGGCACTGAGCTCAGAGGGCATTTCAGTGCCTTGCTTCATCTGCTGGGGGAAATCTCCCCCCACATCCTGTGTGAAGCAAAGACCCCATCTGGTGCCTCCCCTCTGAGCACTGGGTAAACTGAGGCATGGAGCGAGCAGCGCTCAGCCTCTTCTCCTGCAGCAAGGGCAGATGAGGAGGCTGGCAGGAAGCCCAGCTATCCCGTGTCCTAGTCCTGCTTCTCCCCTCTGACCACAGCAGGGTGAGCAACAGAGGCTTGCGACTGCTGCGTGTGCCCAGCTGTCCTTCCCGCTGCTCAGGGAAATTTCCATGGCCAGGGGAGACAGGGAGAGCAGCCCGGCTGCTCCGAGCACATCCAGAGCCTTCAGCATCACTGACCAGGCTGGAGGCACCGAGCAGAGCCTGCTTTCCTCCCATGCCAGCCCCAGTACAACCCCCAGCCAGAGCCAGCGGCTGCTGTCTGAATCCCAATTGCTGCGGATGCAGCCTCCCCTTGTCCGCGGCGCAAGCTCGGCACAGCCAGTGGAGGGGCTGATGGTTGGGGGGGGGGGGGAAGACTATTTTTGGCATCAGCAAAAATATCCGAGGAGGCATCTTGCAGCGTTATTCATCTGCAGGGCCAGGGCTTTTTGCATCACAACAGGATGCTTGTCGTAATCCCTGCTTGCGTGTGCGCGCGTGTGTATATATATACACACCCCGCCGTGTGTACACCGTACACACACGGGGACACGACGTTCACATGGGGCTGCGCGCCCCATTGGCATCATGAACGCTGCGTGGCTCTCACAGCCCCTCCATGTCACATCCTGGGCCCCAGGACCGTGGCACAGCTCCTCAGTGTGTCCACTGCTGTACCAGTGCGGCCTGCACCAGCCAGGGTCCCACCACCCTGCCCTGCATCCCGGTGGGTAGCTTGGGGACAGGATTTGTCCCAGTGCACAGCCTGCCTCAAGGTCTGTGCAGGATGCTGGTTCCATGGCCAGAGGGGTGGCATTCAGCCTTGTGCCCTGGTGGCACCCTGCGCTGAGGACCAAGTGTCACGCAGGCTCTCAGGGCAAGGCTGGAGCAGGATTGAGAAGGGGAGACCCGGTGGGCTCGCATCCCTCAGAGCCAGCTCCCTGCCCTCGGCAGCGGTGACCTTCTGCCACAGGCAGAGGATGCCACGGGCCTGGTTGGCACCGCCAAGGCAGGCAGGACCAGCAGTGGCCTCAGGCCAGGGACGTCAGCTGCTCAGGATGGGGCTGCTGAGAGCTGCCAGTGCTTCTGCGGGTGGCGCTGGCCTTCTGACCCTATGTTCACCCAGGGTGGTTAATGGGGCGGCACAGCCCTGGTCCTGCCCCCCCCCACCAGCCTGCCCTTCCCGGGAGCCAGTCCGGCATGGAGCTGGCAGGCACGGCCACTCGCTGCCGCTGCACACAGCGGGATGGTAAACTGAGGCATGGAGCGATGGGTAGGGACAAACGCGGGCACCTCGCCTCCTGCTCCTGGATCGTGGTTCACGGGGTGCAGAGGCAGGGGGCACATAGGGAAGAAGGGATGGGAGGAGGCACTGAGCCGACCCCCCCCGCCCTGGCTCTGGTGGGTGCTGCTGGCACTGCCCGCAGGGCTGGGTAATGGGGCAGAACCGATGGCGCTTGTTTCCGGCGCCTGGCACGACCGCAGCCGTTTTACGATGGGGACATTTGCTTCCTGGCTTGGGAAAAGGAGGGAAAAACCCCACAGGAATGGAAAATAGCCCATCGGAGCACCAAGGAAACCTAAGCCAATGTCACTGGTCCATCCTCCCCGCCTGCCCTAGCACCCTGTGCCAAGCCCTGCCCACCTGCATCACCATCAGCCCTGGCTGGAAAGCCCCCGGCCCCCCCCGTGTCCGCATACAACCACAAGGTGCGTTCTGGGTGTAGCTGCCCCATGGCCATCCCATGGGGCACCCCACATCACAGTGGTGTATGGGCACCTGGTGGTGGGGACCCCAGCCCAAGCAGTGGTGGTGAGGGCTTCAGTGAGTGCCATGGGGGCAGCAGCTTCCGGGTCTCCCCTCGGTCCCCCACACCAGGTCCTGCTGTGGGGAGGCACGGAATTCCCTTCAACAGCATCATTCCTCCACTCACCCAGCCCTCCAACCTGCTCCTGCGCCCTGGGGCTGGGGACCAGGGGCCAGGCAGGTTGGGCACAGGGGGTCCAACATCAGGGCAGGGGACCGCATGTGAGCCACGGGTCAGACCCTGCTGGCCTCCACCATGGATGAATGAAGGCTGACTGGAAAGAGAGCGGGACACAGCGCGTGCAGAGCCTGACAGGATCTTGGAAGGAAACCCGAGTGGAAAATTACCAGGCTGCTCCCCTCTGCGCCCGAGAAGGGCTGCGCATGTGATGCCGGCTCCTGGCCTGGGCTGAGGCCCTGGGGATGGCGCAGCACCGACTGATACCTGGGGCACCGAGTGCCTGCGACCACAAGCGATGCTGAGCAGAGCAACCGCTGCCATGGAGAAACTGATGCTTCCCTGGCTGCCACCGTCTATGCGAGGGACTGGGGCACAGTCCATAGACCATTCCAGTGATCAGGCATCACCGGGTATCAGTGCGAAACCTGACCAGCAGCTGGGTACCAAGTCATTGTGCCAAAGCACCAGCCAAACCAGCCTTCCCAGCTGGGTGTCACAGCAAGGTGAGCGCCCAGCCCGGTCATGTCACCCTCTCTAGCTGGGGTGAAGCAGCAGGAAACCCATCAGGGCTGGGATGGAGCAGAGGCAAGGGGTGTGGGCACAGTCAGCATCCAACCTGGCCTTGAGACGGGGCAGCCACAGCTCCTCTGGGCACCCTGTGCCAGTGCCTCAGCACCCTCACAGGGAGGAACTTCCTTAGATCTAACATGGGCACCCTTAGCTGCAAGGCATCCATGGGGGAGCCCTGTGAGCTGTGAGCACAGCCCCTCAGAGGACACCCGCACATGGCTGTGTCAGCAGCTCTAGCCCAGCACCGCTGTGACAGCAAGGGCGGCTCAGAGGGTCAGCAGCAGAAACAGAGGCACAGAGCAGCGCACCAAGATTCCCAGGGAGAGCACGCAAGGTATCCCAGGCTCCCTATGTCAGCGCAGGCAGGCACGGCTGACATTCCCCAGCACACCCTATCAGGAGCCACTCACCGTGGTGTTCCTTGTGGATGCGTCACAGCACCCATCATCACTCCTCTCGCAGGATGGAGCAGTGCCGCGGGTACCCGAGGGTGGCAGGGCCTGCGAGGGGCTCAGGGGACCCGTGGGGAAGCTGCTATGGCCGCTCTTCCTCCCATAGCTCTCCATGTAGTTGCGGACGTAGTCGGAATGAGCAGCAGCCTGGTAGAGACCTTGCAGGGCACCGAGATCCTGCTGTCCCTGTGCGCTGGTGCTCGCATAGGCGCTGTCCGAGGCGCGCAGCCCGGAGAACTCCCGTGCCAGGTCTGAGTGGCTGATGGATTTGCGACGGCTGAGAGATGCTGTGGGGGGCAGATAGCCTGGGGGGCTGCTGGGTGTCCCTGCGAAGGTGTAACAGGCACCCCCGTTCAGCCCACCGCCCGGTGGCCGGGGCTGGGTGCGGATGTAGGTGGAGCTCAGGCGGATGCTGGAGTCGGGATACAGGGGCAGCCGGCTGTTGTCATAGCCGCCGGTTGGGGACAGCCCCATATGGTGGTAGCGAGGGGAGGGCAGGTAGCTGCTTTTGAAGCCGATTTTGTCGCTGCTTGCATAGGATGTGGACAAGGTGGATCCATAGGAGGTGTAGGAGCTGTAGCCGCTGGGCACCTTGCTGTAGGTGGTCTCAGCATAGCGGGATGAGTCGACGTACCGCTTCAGGGTGGAGGAGAGTTGGGACATGATGGAGGCTGGGGTTCTGCAGGCTCTCCTGGAGTCATCGACTGCAAGAGAAGAGTCCAGGGGTCAAATCCCATGGGCCATGGGAAGCCCAGCGCTCACCCAGAAGGTTGCTGGCTCCTGCCTTGCCTGGAGATCCTGGGACAGGCTACAGCGGGATCCCAGGGGATGAAGGGTGCAGGTGGGGCTGTGTGGTGCAGTGTGGCCATGACTTCCAGAGAGCCTGGTACACCAAGACCTAGCTGGCACTGGCACCCATGTGCCTTCAGGTACCTTGTACCACGCTGAGCCAGAGGCACCCAGCATCCTGGCACCCATAGTCACCAAAGCCAAAGGACTGCAGTGGTCACCTCTGCCCCAGCCCTGGCATCCATCCATCCCGTGACTATTCCACACCTGGGGCTGCAGAAGCGTCCCCAGTGCCTCCTCCACATGGGAGGCAGTTGTTCGGTCACATTCATGATGCTCAGCCCCAACTCTGGCTCAGATAGGCAGATGGGATGGACTGATTCAGCCCATCCAGCACCTCCCCTGGTTATTCAGAATGAGCACCAGGGCTTGGCAGGGGGCTGGCGTTTCCAGCTCACTAAAACACTCCCCATTTGGCTGATGGGGAAACTGAGGCAAGATCTGGAAATCAGCACAGGAGACCTTGACATCCATCCCTGCTCCCCACTTGGTGCCTTGGGGGACTGTGGGTACAGCCTGGGATCCCCTCATTGCAGTGCCCAGCCAGTCAAGCCGCCTGCCCCATCTCCCTGCTGCAGCTGTGCCCTGCTAGCCTCCCATCAGTAATTCAAGCTGATGTGAGTCCTTCTGCGAGGCAAAGCCAGCCCGTAGGGGTGGCTGACACCCCAGCACTTGATCCCCACAGGGAGCTGGTGGTTTCTGCCCCATGGCACCCACATGGGGCAGGAGTATAGAGGGATAGAAGCACCCAGAGCACGCGCGGAGCTGGGACAGGGCAGCGCGGCAGCCAGCAGACCCCAGTGCCTGCAAACACTGTCTGGATCTGCAGGGAAGTCTGCTCTCAGCATCCATGGCTGATCCCCTACCTGTGCAGGGTCACAGGACCCAAGCTGAGCTCCTCCGTCCCTGTGCTACCGGTGCTCAGCTCCCTGGGATCCCAGCGTCTCTGGCAGGACAGTGGCTCATGTGGCTCCGAGAGTCTCCAGTCACCCAGGAGATGACCCTGATTCAAAGGCTTTTCCCAGCCCAGCAAGGGCGGGCTATGGCCCGGCTCCAAGCCAGGAGGTGATGGAGACGGTGCTTGGCCCAGCCCTCGCACAGCCCTGGCAGCACACAGGGCGCATCCAGGCTTGGGGACGGGCACTGGATCCCCAGCATGAGGAGCCACCACAGCATCACTCCCTGCCTGACCCAGCTCCTGCTTAGAGCCCCAGGCATGCCACCCACAGCGGGACCCCCTGGCCAGAGGAGCCAGCAGCACACCCTGGGGTGGTGGGTATCAGCTCCCACAGCCACCCCTACCCGTCTAACCCTGCTGTGGAAATGCCCCAGGACTGCTTTGCTTTTGGGAGGCGGTGTTGGAAGCACCATCCAGCCACCTCCTGGACAGCAGCCCAACTGCATCCCGGCTACTGTTGTTATTGCCCAGGGAACAACCGTCTCACAGCGGAGAGGGAGCTATTTACAAGCAAGAGCAAGGTGGAGCCAACAGACCTGTTTGGGAATGGAGGCTGAGGGGTGAATAATAGGCTCGCAGGCAAGGACTCCACCAAGCACCCAGCTCTTCCAGGCCAGGCTGCAGCCACCCTCACCAGCACTGGGAGGACCCAGGAGTGGTTCTGCCAGCCGCAATTTGACATGAACAACGGGGACCCCAAGCAAGGGACTGGGACCCCCTATTGATGCTGGAGTCACAGCCGCTTGGCTTCCAGGCACACCTTGATGGGGCACACAGCAGTCTGGCACAGGGATCCTCTCTGGGCTGCCCCTGCTCCCTATCCCCTAGCCAGAAGAGAGGATCAGTGCCAGGACAGCCCCATGCCATTGTCCCACTGTTCCATGCCACCGCTGGCACCAGCAGCATCTCTTCTTTGCTCTCAAGACAGCCACCGGCTTGGGAGTGGGAGGGCAGCAGGACACGTCTCCATAGGGCAGAATGCGCTCTGGGAACCTGAGGGAGCTGATGGAGGGATGCGGGGCCCGGGAAGAGGAACCTGTCCCAGACACAGCAGCTAACCCATTGGCATTGCGGGAAGAGGGGTCTTACCATGGAGGAGCGCCGCATCTCCTAGGACCGCCTGCGCTGCGGGGTCCCCATGTCACACCAGAGCAGAGCCCAGCGCTGTGGGGCAGCGGAGCACGGCAGGACCCAGAGGAGCTCACGGGGTGTGAGAACACGCAGGTTCCTCCCATCACTTCCTGGGCTGCCTGGCCCCTCCCTGCCCGTAATAGTGCTGAGCTTTCCTGCTGCCTGGCAAAGCCCTGGGGCTGGCATGGCTGAGTCAGGACTCCTGCACCCTCATCATCCTCCTGGGGTGTCAGGGGAAGCTGATGCACAGGAATGTCCGGTCTGCCTTCACGTGGCCAGCGCCAGGGACCCACGGGGCTCCTATGGGAGTCTTCCCATAGGAAGACTCCTATGGGAGTGTTCCCATAGGAAGTTCAGCCTGAAGCTGGGAGGCAGAGGCTCCTTCTCCAGCCCTTCCTCTGCCCATGGCCCTGCGGTAGCTGTTCCCCTCGGAGCCCCAGGGCAGGCTCAGCTTACACAGCGCTGGCTCCATCCAAGGTGTTATGGCACAGCTGCTCCTCGCTTACGCAGGCTTGGAGCTGTATCCCCTGTCCCTCGAGACGCAATGTCCCAGCCTGGAGGTGACACCACAGCTCCAGATTCCCTCTGGGAAGGGTGGCCCCAAGCAGCCCTGGAGGGGAATGTGCTGCAGTGTTTGCTCCCTGCATTAAGCCCAAGTCACCGAGGGGTGGTAGAAAACCAGTGCCCAACGGGACCTGCCCAAGGTTATGCGTGCAGCTTGGGCCAGCGTCACCGCAGTGCTGACCAGGAGTCATCACCATGGACCTGCTCCTTGCTGCTGGCACATACTCACCTGCTCCAGGGCCACCCCCAGGCAATAGAACCCCAACCTCACAGGGAACCTTGACGTAAAGACCCAGGGCGTGTGTTACTGCTCTGAGGTCTGCGGGTGGAAGGAAAGAACAGACCCCGGGGACGCTCTGCCCATGCTGGGGGTCAAGGATGGTGCTGGGGAGATGGGTTTGGATGGATTCGGCGGGGAGCTGCCAGATTTCGCACTTGGGCTCTATGGAGATGCAGAGACCACGAACCTCACCCCTATGGCTTTACCCAGCCGAAGGGCTGAGTCTTTGATGCCAGGGCCCCCGGTGCCCCCCCTCCACTCACCTGCGTGCGGGTCAGCGGTGCGGGCGGCTGGCGGCTGCTTATGGGGCTGAGCGAGGGGACCCGATCCTGCCTCCTCGGGGCATCTCCCTTGGGGCGGGATGAGAGTGAGCGATGCAGAGCGGGCCGGCAGCACCCCGAGCCCTTAGCAGGGGACCCGGCACCCCGTGGCTCAGCTCCTCCACCCTGCACCGAGAGGACAGAGGGGGCCGAGCCGGAGGGCGGTGGGGCCGCATAAAAACACCAGGGTAGAAATTCACAGCTCAGGTTACCGGCTAGATAAATATAGTGCCTTTATCTGACCTCACAGGGCGCTGAAATGCTCCTCTCGCATTCCAGCTTCGGGGAGGCTTAAAGGGGACGTGAAGCCGAGAGGGCTGGTGGCCCACGGCAAGGGGGTGCTGGGGAGGGGGAAGGCGACAGAGGTAAGGGGGAATTGTTGTGGGAATGAAGAAGCATGTCTGAAGGTATGGGGAAGGGAGAGATCTGGGAAGGGAGAGGGAGGTCCGGGCAGGAAAGGGTGGATGGGGCATTAAGAGAGGGAGCAGGGTGGGACGCAGCTTGGTGTGGGGGTCAAGAAGGCAGAAAGAGGGGATGCCCACGGCTCCCACTGAGGACTGGAGTAGAGCATCGAGGTAAGGGGAGGAGATGCTCCCTCGGGACAAAACATAGGGAGAAGGGTCCCCTAAGCCTGCATCAAAGGCGGGCACGGGGTGGGTGGTGCGGCGGTGATGCACAGGAGCACCCATTCCTCATAGCCCCATGGGGACATCGGGGCACCCACCCAGCACCGCTCCCCGACGCCTGACCCGCCCAGGGCGCTGTGGCCAGCACCGGAGCGGCTGTGACTCAATGAGCACCTGCCGAGGGTAATTAGCAGGGATGTAATTATGGCATTTGGGGCCCTCCTGCCTGGCTCCAGCCCTTAAACAGGGAGGGATGCGTCTGGGTGTCACTCTGGGAGGCTGCTATAGGGTCACCAGTGGTGTCCGTGGGTAGTGTCGGGCCCCACTCCCAAACGTGAGGGTGAGGATAGCCCCCGGACCCTGGGCAGGGAGCAGTGTGTGGGTGCTCCAGGAGATGTGGGGCCCTTGGCATCCCCACGGACAGCGTGTGCAGGAAGGACCCTGGCATGACGGACACAGCACCGGGATCTCTAGCGTATGCACATACACCCAGCCCTGCTCCCACACACACTCCCAGCTCTGACAATTCCCTCCCCAGAGGATGGTTGGGCCAGGATGTATCCTGGGGTGTCCAGTTGTACCTACCCTGCTTTGCCTCCCTGGTGGAATGCCCTGGCCCTGAGCTCACAGTGGGGCCAGGAAGGTTGGGGTTCCAGAATGGAGTACAGGGCATAAGGACAGGGGTGGGATGATGTGATGGGGCAAAGGGCCTGGGTGCAGGGATCCGTGCTCCAGGTTCATAGGAGGGGATCACCACAGGGAAGGCAAGACTTGTCCCTGCCTGCTCCTATCCCTCCTGCTGGAGGCCTGGGGGAGGCAGGATATGGGTTTCCCAGGATGGGTGTCCCCTTCCCGATGGGAGGCTGAAAGCACAGGCTGGATCCCGGCCTTTCGCCCCACCACCGCACACACGGCCGCGGCTCCGACACACAACCTAGGGTTTTATTGTGCAGACAGAGGAACACTCCCGGAGGATAAGGTCGTTTTTCTGTTGTTGCTTTTCGTAGGGTTCTTTTTCACCCCCCCTTGGCAGAGTTTGGTTTACGACAAGCTGTGGAAACAACTACAAACGTTCACCAAAAGATGAGACTCGAGATGCATCCGCGCTCTGCTGGCTGGGCTCTGCGCCTGCCCTGGCGCTCACCAGCAAGCCCAGGGAGCTGGGCGCAGCCAGACCTCAGCTATACACAGCCTCAGCAGCACTAGACAGCAAGCAAGCAGGCAGGGATGGGCAGGGAACGGGCACGGGGGTAGGGAGGAGGCAGCTGCTGTGGGTTGCTCTCAGCCGTGGTGGCACAGCTCAGGCTGCACGGGTAGCTCAGTGGGGCTGGGGTTCACCCTGTGGACCAGGATGCTCCTGCCTGCATCTTCCCCTGCTCCTGTGCCCTCTTCTGGGTGAGGGACCGCAGGACCAGCCCTCCGGTCTCTCTCCCCATGGCCAGCTGGGCTGCCCTTACACCCTTTTCTGTTCTTAAATGGAGACAGGGAAATGATGAAAGGGAGGAGGGAGAAGGGAAGGGGTACATGGGGGCCTCCCAGCGGCATGGTGGGGCTGGAGGAAGACTGCTAAGCCTAGCTGTGGCCAGGCATTGGGATGTGCCCTCCCCACCAGCCTGACTGGATCCAGCTCTGGGGACCCTGGGGAGAGGAGTAGGGGTGAATGCAGGGCTGTGGCTAGCTCAGAGAGGCTCTGCTTGCCTCCACTGGTGCTGGCAGCAATTCTCTCGTCACAGCTAAGGGCTGGCCTCGGGGGAGAGCAAGCGGTGTCTGTGGCTCAGGCAGCCCAAAGGTACCAGATGATGTCTGGAGGAGGCCTCGCTTCCAGCTCAGCTCTATAAGACAGATTAGGAAATACTTGTCGCCAAAGCATGTTTGCAGGTGGCCCCTTCCCCGGGGCCCCAAAAGAGCCCTAAGGAGGCAGGGGCACTGGATGGTGTCTCCTAAACCTGCTTCCCTCTCTTCTCCCAGCCCGGCCGGACCGGGGACACGCAGCCCCATCTGTAATAGGGGCTGTGGGCACAGCACCCAGCACAGGGACCCCCCTGCATGCTCTCGCATCACCTCCCTCTCTTACCTGCCACTCCAGCTGTGTTTCCCCAGTTGAGAAGAGGCAAACCCCAAAAGCCAAAGGGATGGGAGAAGCGGGCTGTGTGGGGCAAACCAGCCAGCCTACCGAGCCGGGGGGGGGGGAGCGATGGGAGAAGCAATGCTGCCTAGCAGAGCCACCATGCTTCGGAGCGGGGCATGTGTGCGTGTGACGGCGGGCCTTGGCACCGGACGGTGGATAGCGTTATATACGGCTATATAGAGATAACACAGAGAGAGGTTTCACTGGTTCCAAATGGTTCAGCTTCTCTTTCCAAGGGCTGCGTTCTGGCAGGGGAGGCGGGTTTGCTGGGGTACTCGGTGTGTGCGTGCATGTGTGTGTGTGTGTGTGTGTGTGCTTTTCCTTTCACAGGGACACGAAGTCCACGGCTTGCAGGAGAGGCAGGGAAAGGAGAAGGAGCAGGAGCCACGAAGTGTTCTGGATCAAGAGGCTGAAGCCGGCGCACTTCTCCAGTTTGTCTGTGAGGGCAAGGGATGGAGAGGGAGAGAAGAGCCACGATGAAATCCCTCGGGAACAGGCATCAGGTGTTATAAGGGGTGTTGGGACTCAGCTCCTCGCTTTGGCCATAGAACTGCACCAAGTCTCCTCCTGGCCCTTTGCCTGTTTCCCCTCCCACCTTGTGCCCATCAAAGATTTAGGGGCACAGAGACCTGGGGAAGCATAACCCTGCTTTTGCCGGACTGAGGTGACAAGGGGATGGGCACCAGAGCAGATGAAGGGCTCTGTAAATGGAGGCCTGCTCCGGCACAACATAAGTGTGGAAAAGCCACATCCCTCTTCAGTCCTTCCCCAGCACACTTGTCCCCTCTGCTGGGATTATGAAGCACCACCTATGGGAGGACACCTGAGACTCGTGCCCAAGGTGGGGCCCAAGAGAGACAGGGTTAAGCAGTCAAGGCAGAGCAAGTGGGGCTGATGGCTCTGCCTGCAGTGTGAAGGGCTGGGAAACACTTCTGGGGCTCAAGGAGGGTTTGGGGACACCACTGGGGGTTGTGGTTCTCTCTGCTGGCCCTGCCAAGCCAAGGAGCAGGTGGGAAAGAGGGACTGAAGCCAGGCTGCCCATCTCACCTTTGATGACGGTGATGTTCTTTATCTGGTTCCCGGTGTAGTCATTGGTGGCCTTCAGCTCACACATGTAGACACCCTCATCGCTGGTGGTGAAGCTCTGCAGGTAGAGGCACACCAGGTTCTTGTGCATGGTGACGTTGGCTCGGCTCCGGTAGATGTTCTCCGAGACGCTGATGGTGCTGTGGATGACATGCTTCCTGTTGTCCTTGGTGATGCTGAACTCATAGGTCAGGGGGTTGCTGGTTTTGTTCTCATAGCGGCAGTCCACCCGGAGGCTCTGGCCCAGCAGGCAGGCACTCAGGTCCTTGATCATCTGGCAGTGGGCAGCCTGGAGGACTGGGAGAGGCAAGCAGGGGTTGGACAAGGAATGCAAGCACTGGGGATGCCCGCATAGCCTCCTGGCTCTTGCCTGGCTGCTTTGGGCTGAGCTCATTGCAAGGAAGGGAGGGGATGTGTGTCTACCTGTCAGGATGACAGCGATGCCGACGGTGGGGTTCATCTCTCCACTGAGGTGCTCAGCAGTGGCTGTCACTGAAAGGGGAGCCTGGACAGAGGGAAGGAGAGGAGGTTAGCCATTGAACCCCGCACACAGATACAGGCACACATAGCACAGATAGGCAGGCTGGCTCTCCCCTGTAATGCCCTATAGCCTGCTCCTCATCATGGTGGCTGATTGACTGTGCAGGGACTGGCCGGCCCTGCAGAGAGCTAGGAAATGAGGGATTATGTGTCTGGCCAGCATCACCTTCCCATATCTCCAGGCAAAACCAGCCACACTCTTTTCCCTGTCTGTATCCTCATACCAGACATTAAATAAGCATGGCACAGACCTGCAGCACGGCCTATATGCACTGCCTTCCCTTCCTGCTGCCCAGCGCCCAGGATGGGGACTAGGCAGGAGGAATCAGTGCCTGCCCATGATGTCCAGAGGGCTGCCAGGTGAGGGACCCTCCATCGGTGCCGGGTGCCAGCCCTCCTGCGTCTCCAGCGGGTGAGCTCAGCACGGATGACTCACTGCGATGCAGCGAGGGAAAGGGGCCAACAGCAGTGAGGAAGGACACGGCAGCTGGACATGGAGCCAAGGCTGCCAAAGCATGGCACCGAGTCCCCGAGGGCTGAGCCGAGCCTGCCCAGCTGCAGGGTGGAAGGGCTTTGGGGTGGCAAAGTCCACCCTCTGGGTCCCCAGCCTGTGTCTCTTCAGGGCGAGGGGCCCGTGGATGCGCTGTCAAAACCGCAGGGCTGTTGAGAATCCAATGTGGCTGAAAGGAATCAATTAAAGGTTTGCAGCCCAGCCAAGCAGCCGCATGGGGAATCCAGCCGCAGACATGCGGAATGGAGGCAGAGGGTGGGGGAGCAGCGAAGCAGACACTGGGGCTGAAGGACACTGCATCCTGCAGCCGGTTCTCCGGGCTGGGGATGCGGAGCCAGGTCAAGAGGAGGAGGTGAATTACCGCCCTTTGGGACTCCAGGCGGGCAGAGGGGACAGCAGGCCACCAGTTTGCTCCCTCTGTGCCTGACTAAGCATCCAGGGAAGAGCTGGGAGCTGCCTGCCAGCTGGATTATTCTTCTTAGCAGTTTTTCAGCCTTCCATATAACATTCTAGGAGGAAATACCAAACCCATTTGCTCACTGTGAAGCTGTGGAAGATCTCTGCATCTGCAACCCCAAACCCTGGCCAGGAAGAAAAATTCCCTGCTGTATGGTCTCGACAACCAAGAGGGTGCAAATGGGGGCAAAGGCATGATGGAGGAGACTACTCGAGTCTCCTTTGGGTGCCTAGAAACTGGCCCCTGTCCTTTCCTTTGCTATTTCTCAGCTCTGACCCACTCCTTTTCGAATGTCCTGGGACACTATCTAGGTCACAGCAAGGCTTTCTTCCAGCAAATCAGTGCATGTAAGCTTCCAGAGAAGGGGGCTTCCTCCCGTCTATGTGCAAAAGCACTCAGGTATTCCAGGCTCTGGATTCATGACCCCTTGGAACCTTTGTACCTCTCCTCCCGACAGTGGTGCCAGGTAACTCTTGCTCCTGCACAGCCCCAGGGGCTTTGCACAGGGACAGACCTCACAAGAATGGTAGCATTAGAGTGACTCCAGCTCTTACAGAGCACAGCTTTCTAATGTGGTCTCTACCCCTGCTTGGGGCCACGCCATGATGGTGGTACCTCCGCGCCCACCACCACGACAAACGAGCTGTGATGGCAAAGCCATCGGGGCAGAAGAGAGCCAGGCTGATGGGCTGGGATAAACCACGGGAACCTGGCTGCAAACCTGGGAACACGGGTACCCGGGTTCTCCCTTTACGCCGTGAGGATGCTCAAGGAAAAGCGAAGCGGGCAACACCTCTGCCTGGCCCTGGAGGGGCAGGAGGGCTCCGCGCGAGCTGCCCACCCCGCAGGCATCGGGCGGGCGCGCCGCCGCTCCCGTGGAGGAATGCCGCAGTCCCCAGCCTTTGCAGGGGAGGGAGGGACGGAAGGGAGGAAGGGGGAGCGCCGCCCTCCAGCAGCATCCCGGTACCCAGTCCCCCCGACGGGCAGCGCATCCCGCACGGGTCAGGGACAAGCGGCTCCCGCTTTGGGAACCCGACCCTCCCCTCGCTCTCCCGTTGCCGCCGCCGCTCCCCTTTCCCCGCCCCGTAGAGGGGCATCGGCGCGGCGGGACCGAGCCGTGCCGTACCGCTCCTACCTGCCGGCGCTGTCCGGTGCTGGCCGCGCTGCCGCCCTCGGGGCTGCCGGCGCTCCGGTGCTGCCCGGCGGGGCTGTGGGCGGTGCGGAGCTCCCCGCAGTTTGGGCCGGGCCGGGCAGGCGGCCCCAGCAAATCAGGACCGGGCGGCGTCACGCAGGCTCGGCCCCCGGCCCTGCGGTGCGGTGCGGTGGGGGGGGGGGGGGGCTTGGCTCTGCGGACCGGCCCCGGCCCAGCCCCCGCCCCGGGATGCGGCCGAACCGGCCCCGGGGGGGCGCGGGGCATCGGGGGTGACCGGGGGGGAAGGAAGCCCCCGGGCGGCCCCTCACTGGGGTCCTGTTCGGCCCCTTCCCCACCCATCCCTTGCCCATTCCCCCCTTCTGCGCAAACCGGGAAGGGTGACACATCCCCATTGCCATGGGAACACCGCGCTTTGCAGAAGAGCCGCCAGCCCTCGCCCTTCCCGGCAATACGGGTGTTGCCTTGCTGGGAAAGGAGGATGCTTTGGAAGCGGACAGAAGAGCGTGGCTTGAGCTTTGCTGAGGAGAGGGGAGGTATTCCCCCTCCCCAGATGGGTACAGCTCAGGCGCACAACGAGCAGCAGACACCAAGTCACCAGAGACCCATGCGCCATGCAGGCTATGGTGGTGGAAACAGCATAGGACGCAGCTGAAGCTCTGTGATGCCACTGGCCACAAGCCTTAAGCTTTAGGCCCAGGGCTGGTGGCAGCGAGGATGCAAACTACGGCTTGCTCCCCACCACTGCGTGGTTGGGAAGGGGCTAAGCTTCTGTGCAAACTGCCTTTGAACCCAGTAAACAGCCTGGCAAAAGAGCTCTGCTCTGCTATAGGGCCAAGTGGAGATGACAGAAGAGGATGGCAGCATCACGGAGCTGCTCTTCCGAGGAGTCTGCTCCACAGCATCCCAACAAGGAGCAGAGGCACGCAGGATGGCCTGCCCTGTGCTCAGCTCTGCCCACAGCCCTCGGCTCTGCAGAAAATGACTGGCACTGTGAAAGCCGATAGCAGAAGTCATATTCTGCTCCAGCAGAACCTGATCCCGGTGACATCCGAGTGCTGAGCTGGCTGTGCAGTGGGGTTTTGCTAATTCTACGGAATCTTGGCTCTGGCTACACTGCCCCAAATGGGGCTGGACACCCAAGCCCAGGAATGATGCCCAGGAAGGGTTCCCAGGGTGCTGCCATGAGGAGCACAAAGGCCTGACCCTATCTGGGTACTGAATGGACCCAGGCTGTGCTCACTGCCACATGTGCATAGCGACACAACTAGGATGGTAACCCAGCCTATACAAAACTGACAGTGCTGGCGAAGGATGGGATTAAAGGCATGGCAAACTGACAAAGAAAGCCATCACGAGCAACGAGTGGAAGCAGATTGATGCAACGCAAGCAGACAAGAACAAGAGGCGTGTTGCCGCGTTGTTAGGGTGCAAATAACATGCAAGCATGAGGGCTGCATCCAAACACAGCTGTGATGTGAGGCAGCACATGTAGCCATGCACACACGCACGTCCCTTTTATATCTAGCTCCACATCCCCACCCTCACTCCCAGCTATGCAAGCATAGGCAGTCAGGGAATTCAGGCTTGAGGGACTGGCTTTTGGAGGCACGCAGTTGCCCAAGCCCCACTGCACTGCAAGAGATTTCAGCTCCCTTCAGATCTCTGGCTGGTGATGCTGTGGAAGCAGGCATGATTGTGCAGTTTCTGGGCAGTGCTGGCAGCGAATGTCCTGCCTAGGTACTTGCAGGAGGCTCCTTGCAGAGGTTCTCTCCCTGGGTAGTCCCTTCACTGCAGATGGCAGGCTGGCTGCTATCCATAAACCAGAGAGCATCAGTCCCCAAGTCACACCTAATGCAGAGGCCTCCAGAGAGCACGCCAAGGCAAAGAAAAGGGTGGGTAGGGAGGGGAAAATCTAATCATGACAGAGAAATGGAGAGGGTGCAGGCAGTGTTTGCAGTGGCAGGGGACAGGCAGAGACAGACAGGCATAAACAGGGGCAAGGAGGGAGCCGGACACAGTGCAGGTACCAGCAGGCGCGGGTGGATGTGGCAGGACAAACAGGCAGAGGCAGGGCACAGCTCTCCTAAGAGCTCAGATCAACTGAACTGCCCCTTTCTCCTCTCTGGAGAGAAAGCCAGGGCATGGGGGGAGTCCTTCTGCTCTGATGGAGTGCCTCAGGGGCATCACTGCTCCAAGTCACCCTAGGACCATCCCCAGTAGCTGCAGGAGGTAGGCTGGAAGCTGAGGCACTGATTGGGGACCGTGACTCGAGTGTCTGGTGCTGCTGCAGCAATTAAAACCTGGCCTTGTCCCAAGGACACGCTGCTGCAGGGGATGCCCTTCTAGGAGTGAGGTGTGCATCCCTCCCAAGAGGAGCATCTCCCCCCTGCTCTCATCCTACCCCCAAAGACGGGAGGAAAGAGAGCATCTCTCCCTCCTGCTCATGAATCACAGCGCAGCATCACACTGGGTCCTGCTCAAAACGTGACAGCAGGATGCCCACGCAGCAGCCGATCCCTACCAGCAATCATTTGCTCCCCTGCTGCTAATTGCAGGGGAGGAGAGACATTAGGTCCCGGCCAACAGCATCTGTGGCAGCACTCCTGGGGAGAAACCCCTAGCATCCTCTCCAAGACCATTAGAGCTGGGGACTTACGGGATGGAGGAGTGAGGGAGGGCATCTGAGAATCAGTGCTATTGATCTGGCAGAGATTGCAGCTCTAGGCTCGACTGATGGATATGCTCGCCAGCTTCACAGTGCAGTGCCTGCCCCTGCATGTCCCCACTCTGCCTGACCCCAGAGCTCCGGCTGACAGGAGGGTGGCAAAGACTTCATGCTTTTCACTCCACGAAGCCAAACCCAGGCCCTTCCCACCCCATCTCTGAGGGACAAGAAAGGGAGGCTGCAGAAGAGCTTTGCCCTTGATTGGAGAGACAGACAGGCCCTTGGGAGCCCAGCGAGGCACCAAGGATGCTATATGTAGCATGGCCCAGATACAAAGCCCTTGGGCTTTGTGGCACCACCGCACAGAGCAGGGGTGGAGGATACTGTGCTCCCCTCTTTTCTGCATGCAGCACACAGCCATGGAAAACAGGGGCAAGCAGGGCTGCTGCTGCAGCACAGTCCTGGGCTCTGCTGTGCTTGGAGCAGCCACATCAGCCCAGCAAAGGCGATGGGTGGCACAACACCCCAGCACCGCAAGGGTGGGTTGCCTGCAGTGTACATGGCTCCTCCATGGGACCTCTGCCTGCTCATGGCTGCATCCTGGGTACGGAGAAGCCCCGGAGACTGAAGACCTGTCTAACAGGAATCAGCTGTTTAGAGGGATCAGCTCCAATCCCTGCACTGACAGCAAGAGCATCCCTGCCTTCCCTCTGTGCCTTCCTGGTTGCCTGCAGGGTCTGGATAGCTAAGTCCTGGCTCCATGCTGACATGCAGTCCTGCGAGAGTGCCCAGTGGGGATGCTGCACCCTCCTGCTTGTCGTGGTGGCTTGTCTTGAAGGGAGACACTGCTGGGAGGCTGCCAGCAGTGAGTATGCACTGCAGTGTAGGATGCCCCATAGTAAATCCCGGCTTCACCTGACATTGCTATCGGGGTCTGGGAGCCACGAGGCAAGGTCCCAGCAGTGCAGCTCTCCTGCCCAACCGTTGCGGAGCAATTCCTTGCAGTCCGATCTCCATGTGGAGGATGGGTGACCATCTCTGCTTCTAGCCCTTCATCCCCAGAGCCGCTACACTATTCCTGTAAGAGACTTGGAAATCCTGGTGGGAGCCAGCCAGGACATAAGGAGCCAACTCAGCCTGCAAGAGGGGTTGACTGAGGCATGAAGCTCTCAGCTTGCTCCATCTGCTCCTCAGACTGAGTGGGAATGGTGCTTGGCTGCCTGCTCAGACTCCTCGCTGCCTCCCATTGCAACCAGCAATGCATCCTGGTGGGATAGGAAAGCTGGTTTCTGGACCATGCCCTGCAAACCTGACCTGTGCTGAGCTCACGGGGAGACTTGTCCCTGACGGAAGGAGAAGCATCTCTGCCAACTGAGCCAGGCAGATAACTTGGTTCCTAGCTCAGGGTTTGGAGGTCTGGGTCTCTTACCTGCAGGGTGAGTGGCCAGAAGGCCTGTATTCAGCCTCTTCATAAGGGTGCCACATCCCACGGGCTCTTCATATGGGAGTTGACTTGAACAGAGAGCTGGAACTGGGAAAAGATGCCACTTCAGCTGGTGGAACCCCCCTGTTCAACCTGCTGAGCACGTTCCCCTGTGACACACCATCACCCCCTGTCCTGCGTTAGGATGGGAATACCCCACTGATGCCGGGTTGTGCAGCATTAGAAGCCCCAGACATGCAACTGATTGATTGCCAGAGCAACTTAAAACCCCTTTGTCTTGGGGAAACTTACCTGTGTGGGAAAGGAGAAGCTCTCAGGCCCTTCCTGGGGGGATGCTGGACAGGGAAAGATGCATGGAGCACAGCACGGCTTCTGCTCTCCACTACCAGCCTAGCTTTCTCCTCCGTGTCTCAGGAGACATGAATACTGCAAGCTACAGAAAATGGAAACAGCTTCCCTGAATTTTCTCCTCCTACCTGCTGGGCCTTAAGGAATGGAAGGTGTTTATTGGTGTTCCTTATTTATGAAGGAACCGGCGGGGCAGGGTGGTCAACGCTCGCCACACAGGTTCCTGGGGTTGATTCGCAGTCGGCGAGGAGGCTCCTCAGGCTGGAGAGAGGCAGGTTAAATACAGGCAGGTTAAATACAGGCAGAGAACAGAGCTCGGTTCTACTGTTGGGAGGCCTGGCTCTCACCCTGGCAGTGCTGGACATGCAGGGGCTGTTGCTGCAGCACGCACAGTGCTTCCCTTTAGCATCCAGCCAGCTGCTTGCCTCACTTGGGTTTGTGTCATCAGCTCCAGCACTCGCTTGTCTCCCCCATTGTTAGTGGGGACAATGGGAGTATGTACCCAGGCTGGGCATAAGGGCTTCCCCTGCTCCCTGCCTTCCCTGCAGCTGATAGGAGCACCGGGCGCCTGGGCAGAGGGGCAGACAGCACTGCCTGATGTCAGCTCTCCCTGGAGGCACTGGGCAAGCCCTGGTCTGGTCCTTACCCTTCTCCTCTGCACCAAGCCACAAACACCAGCATCCGCCCAGCCACATCTGGCCGTGTAGAGCCACATCTGCCAGCCCCGTGCTGTACTGAGTCACTCACTGTTTCCTCCCAGCCCGTATGATAAATGGTTTGGAGCAGAGGGAGATTTTCAAACATTTCCCAGGCAGCTTTTTAGCCATTGTTGTCTGCTTCTCTTTGCTTAGGAGGATGGAGAACCTCTTGTTTTCCCAGGCTCTTGCAGCAGAGCTAGGAAACCTGAGTCTCCATCTCTTCTACAGTCTCCTTCAGGGACAGGAAGTGGGTCACTTCATACCTCTGTACATCAGCACTGCCACAGAGAAACACGTCCTGAAGAAATTCCTTCCTTTTTCATCCAGGCCGACCTTCTGATTTGAAACACTTGTCTCTAGGAAACAGACTGCAGATGAAGACAGCACCATCAGGAAGAATCACTGCGCTTTCGTCAAGAGACGCCCAAAGCCATAGGGCAAAACTCGAAATGAAAGAGAAAGAAAGAGTCACCCAGACACCCAGTGAAGAACTACATTGGTCCCTCAAGGGAGTCCCACTTCCAAGCCAGACAGGATGCCCATTGGCCCTGCACTCCACTTGGGAAGGAACCAAAGCACCTCTGGATGCACACCAGTTAGTCTGGAGCACTGCCCCATGAGGTGTCTGCTGTAGTATGGCAATGTCACTTACCTGGATACCACCTCATGATACCTGAGATTCCACTTGGGAGTACCCAGAACAAATACACAACCACCTTGTGACAGCTGTAACTGCGACTGCTGTTGAAAAGGTGCAATTGTGTGAGCATAAGAAGCAGGAAAAAAGGCTGTGAAAATGGCTCTGAGTATAATACAGAGATTGAAAAATCATTTCATGGAGGAACCACAACGCTGAGTAATGAGAAAGGGAAAAAGAGCGGTTACAGATGCTGTACCTGCCCAGGAAGAACACTGATTTCCAGATGTTGGGGTCCGAAGTTGTCTCCAACATGAATATGCTGCAAGAAACCCAAAACTAAGCGAGGCAAAACCACCACAATAAATCTCTAACCTAGAGGACAGCAAAGCAGCCTAGAAGAACAGAGCAAAGGCTCCATCCTACAAGGATACCCCATTCCGCACAGCTGCGGGACAAAACACTGCAAAAGGAAGCTCTCAGCAGGTCCTGCATTGGAATAGCTGATGACAACCCCCACCATTACAGAACTCCCCTCTTCCCTCGGCTTGTCTCACCAAAGCGATGTGCGGCAGAGTTCTGGATGGTGCTGGAGCCACTCCCCTAGGGCGAATGGTGCTGGATGTGCAAAGGTGCAGCAGCCCTGCTTGAAGAGAGCTGCAAGGTAACTGGGACTCCAGGGCGCTCCAGCAGCCCACAGCCTGCTCTAGAGCTCAGCTGAACACAAGAGGCCCTTTCATTTCCTTTATTATAGATAGTTGGAGATCAGCACTCTGTGCTCGGATTTGACTTCCCCAAGTTCCCAACCACATGCACCCCCCTGAAGTGGTTTTTTTTACATAAACACGTCTGGTTTAATCTTTTCCACATTTGTGCTGCTGTTTTCCCAGAACAAACGCTTCGGCAGTTATCATTCCTCTGCCAGGAGCAATTCCAAAGGGAGCGCGCTGTTTCGCACTGGAACGCGTGGTCAGAAAGAGCTATGAAAGTTAAGGGAATAAGGCTGGTTCCTTATGCATTTTTAAGCCTTTCTTTTCTATTGCTCTCTGCACAGAGGTTCTTGTGGTTAGAAAGGAAAATGTACATTCCCTGCAATCAACATCCTGGGGCAGATTGCAGCCCTGTGTCCATCGGGCTTCAAGCTCCAGTTTCCAACCCTCGGGAGCCTCGAAAAGAGCCCCTAAGCAAGGCAAAGGAGGGCCCCCAAAGCCAATTCATGAATGACCTTCTCTAGAGAGTCTTGGCACTCTTGCATGTCAAAGAAATTACATTTACTGGAACTAGAAGCTCACATCCAGGCCTTGAATACCCACTTCCAGATTGGAGATGCTGTGCCAACACAAAATGCTGAATCAGTGTAAATTCACTCTGCTGATTCAGGTGTTCCAGCACTATTACTGTGAAGGAGGAAGCTTTGTCCCAGCAGGTTTATGCCAGATAGGCTATCATCTGTGCTCCTGCAGATGACACAGCCAGCACAAACAGCTCTGCATGTGCCAGCAAATGGGACTAAAATCTGCCTGTGCATCAGTCTGGGCACCGCTTTCATTGCCAGGTGATGCACAGGTATGTGGGTCCAGTACCAACCAATGCAAAACAGCAGCCTGCTCCAGCTATGCTCTAAAAAGGGACTAGACATTTGGAAGTGAAATTTCTCTGTTGAAAGAGAGCAGTCTCAAGGCAGGGAACAGCAGATGCCAGCACTGACACACAGTGCAGGGTCTGGCAGAGCAGCAGCTTCTCCACTTGTTTTTCTAGGCTTTTCAAGGCATTACCAATGTTTCTGCAAGCATTTATACCCAATCTCCAGCCAAATACCTGTATCTGCCTGCTTTCCTCTGAAGCTTTAATGCAGATCATACTGCGACCCTTCCAGCACCTCATGCCAGACTGCAGCACAAACAGCAGCTCTTAACTGCTGCTGGGAAAGGTACTTATAGGCACCCCAGCTGCATTCCTAGGGTGATGGGGGCAGGAGCCCTCATTGGCAGCACCTGAGGGGCAGTTAACATCAAATTAACTCTTGCATTTACATCGTTCAGGAGTTGAATCCTAAACAAGATGGTTTAGGCCCTCTACATGCAAAAATGCTGTCACTGTATAGTATATGAGCACGAAGTTATTGCTGTTCTTCAGGGGTCTCCTTGGTGTTTTTAAACAGCAACCTATTAAGAAGTTGTTATTATCTTTCCCGTGCAATGCTAGGAAACAAATGTGGAAATGAAGATTAATGCTCTCTCTTTCTAGTGGTGCTTCTCATACCTGCATCCTTCTTCTCTCTGAGGCTGGGTTTGTACATGCCATTGCCTTGAAATGCCTGGATGCAAAGCACTGGCCAGTCCGACTATCATAGTGTTCTCCCGAGCCCTCTGAGGTATTCAAAGACCTGAACCATGATTAAAACTCATGAGATAATGAATCTTACAAAACAATCTTAGCAATCGTTACTCAAGTTTGTACGTTGGCTTAGAACTCCTTTGAACGAGTATGCTTCTTGGTCTTTGCTATGGTTTTTCACATCGCCTATTTACACACTGCGTTTCACGACATATACACAGACACTGCATTTATTGACATAGTTCTTTCTATTGCGAGCAGCGGAGGGTGTTTGTGATGAGTCAGTTGTAACACGAGGTGTTATACATACATTTCACTCTTGCCATGGGATAGATGTCTTTTGATGTCGTGAATCTCTGTTCTGAAGAGATTCAGACGAGAAGTGCGTTGGGAAAGATACTCCAGACCCCAATGTCTAGTATATAACCAGAATCTAGGCTAAGGCTAGGAAATGGTAGAGAAGGCAACCCTCTCGATACACGTCATTGGAATCTCTTCAGCCGTCACTGAGGGGAAACATGCATCTTTCTGTGCATCTTCCTCAGTAAGGTTCCTTTTCTTTCTGGTGATCTCTTAACTTGAAGGAAGCCCTTAGAGGTATTTCTGAAGCCGCATCAGTAAACTCAAAAAGAAACTCCTCGAAAAACAAGTTATTGGCAACCAAAGGAAAGTTTTATTGGTGAAAATCAGAGGCAGGGCCAAAGAGATGGAAAAAATGAGGAAGGCAGGGAAAGAATGAGATGAAAAACAAGCACTGTCAGAGGAAAACATGGCTATTATAATCGTGCATGCACACAGACACAGGGGAAAGCTCTACTTAAAAACAAACACACACTTAACAAAAAGGGGATTTATGAAGCATCTCAAACAATGTAATCTGCTGTTTACCACAGGAATGGTAAATCAATCCTAGGAACCAAACCACAGCCTATTTCAATGCGATTCCTGCCGGTGCTGGCAAGCCAGGGCTCCATTTCTGAGAATGTATTAGAAATGAATCACAGAAAGCTCCATGCAAGTGAAGGAAAGCCTTGTAAATGGGAGTTAATCAAGTGTGAAGGGCCAACAAAGACTGCCATGAAGTCTCCATGTGCCCTCCTCATGTAAAGCAATGACTTGGTAAGAGTTAGCTTCTTCCTCCATTACTTGAATGCTACATTAGTTGCTTCTCCTGTGGAGGTACAGGAGGGAATTTACACTGAAACCACTGAAAAGAGTCAGAAACAGCTTTAACAGGGGGAGGAAAAGAAAACAGCTCCATTGCCTGCACAGATGGGTGTAAGCACAGCCCCTTGCACCTTGCTGTGTTCATTTAATGGCTTTCCATGGTGAAGGTGGTCTGTGTTATTGGGGTGAGCCAGTCAGCATCATTGGACATCTCTTTCCAGTGCAGTGTTTTAGGGAGCCTGGGGTGCTACGGCACATAGGCTGGCCTATATGGACTGGTATGAGGAAGCAGTATAATAGCATCCCTGCCTTGCAGGCCCTGCGTTAGCCCTGGTGAAGTGGGCAGGCTGGTTATTCTGTTAGGAAGCACCAGAGGGTAGCATTGCCTTTTGCTGGAGTAGGCTCGTGGCAGCCACTGTCATGCTGCTGTTGTCCCTAGTGGGAGGATTGTTGGGATGGAGCAGGCTGGATCCTAACGTCCTACAGTGGTCTGTTCTTACATGTGAAAAGGAACACATTGTAAGAGTCTAAAGCCCCATCTTTTGTTTATGGGATGAAATAATAGGGATGAAAGTGAACCTTATGGACCCATCTAGCCATGAGTTGTACAGCTCATGTATACGCTAAGTTACTGTGGCAGGACTTTAGTGGAGGAACGCTGATTTCAATACTGATCTTCTAGAAGCTTACTAGATGAAATGATGAAAAGCAATCACAGGACAGCTTCTGGATGCCTTGTGGAACCCATTGGGAGCTCTCCTGGATTGTCTTTACAGATCTAATGTGTCCTTCTCCTGCAGGTATGCACCAGGATGAGGAAGGACTCTGAAGCTGCCCTGATGACTCCAGAGCTCAGAGTTGCACTGTACTCTGTGCAGCTCAAGCTACCTTGGCCTATAAAAGGCAACCAGAGGCTCAGAGCTTCTCTGTGCTATGGGGTAGTGACGGCGTCCTGCTTCAGAGGTAGCTGCATCATTTTCTACCTACAGCAGAGCTTGGGTTCCTTAGTAAGAAGCATTAATGAAAAGTAAGCCAGAGCTTAACAAAGTGTTGAGACGCTGATTTCCCATGCAGTTTATGGGATGCAGTGGCCTACCTTCACCTAAGTGATGCTGGAGTGTGGTGAACATCTCGGTTTGCCTCCTACTTGAGGCAAATATATATATATAGTGTGGAAATAAAAGAGCTTTCAAGGTCACTCAGCAATATTGGCCCAGTGACACCTCTAGACAAGGTCCACCCCTCTCCCCACGTTGTGCAGGGTACCAGTGTCCAGTCAGTGGGGTCACAGGACCTTCAAACACCCCTCTATGTTCCCTGTGCCCTCTGCCTGATGCGCTTTCTTCTGCAGCCTTTGGCTCTTCCTTATCATAAATCCTGTAGGATTTAACTTCAAGCTACTGATCCTTTTGACAGTAATAGACCATTAACTAACTAGACATAAAATTGAAAGTGTAAATCTCTCTCCCTTGGGGAATTAGAAAGTAGGTTTAGGATGCAGGCCATGAAATGCAAGAGTTCACTGTAATCACAAACAAGGCCTGATTAACTCTGCCTGCCCAGCATTCCCAGGTCTGTGCCAGCTCATAAACAAGAAAACAGAAGCTGGGGCTAGTACAGCAGAACCATTCGCATCCACCAGGGAAAAGCCTTTAGTCTCTGAATTTGAGCTTGTTCATCCTATTGCCAGGGTTTCCCCTGTAAGAATCAGGCTATGAAGGAGTTATATCCAGAGACTGATGCTGTCTCGGACTGCAAGCTCAGTGTGTTCCCCTTTCCTGGAACAGGGTGAAAAGGGAACACCAGGAACTTTGCTCAATTCGAAAGTGAAGGATGGGATGATACAGCATCCTTGGTGCGTACCAAGTCCAACCCCAGCACTTCCCCTGGGCTCTGCAGTAATGTGGCAGTGCTCCACTATGTATCTGTGGGAGTGAGTTTGCTGCTGACTCTGTTCTATAGACCTTGAGATCAGTGCCCACTGATTAAGAAAGTTAATTACCTTCCTCTTGCAGGAGGGACTCTCCTTTCAATGTCTCGCAGGTCCTTAAGCAAGCACCTTCCTTTGAAGGAGACTTTGGTTGAATTGCAAGGAGCAATTAGAGCCAGGATGGCCAGGACAGAGGAGGACGGGTCCAGAGACCAAACCGGGCTGTCTGTATCACTGCCCTCCTGTGAAGTGCCAGCTCATTGCACCTCAACCAGCCTCACCCGTGTGTATGCTCCAGCTATTCCCTCCTTTCCTTGCTCCACACTCCTGCAGCCAAGCCGTGTGCTGGTGCCTGTGCCATTCATCATGCCAGCAGCGCAAGAGCAACTGCAGAAAGTGCCTGGGATTTATCACCCGTGGCAGGAGTTTTGTCTGTAATAAACCCCACTTTTCCCCTCCCCTCTTGTAGAGCTTTCCCCCTTCCCTTCTCTCATTATTATTATTACTATTTTTAAGAAGCTTAATGCCATATGCCTTGCTGTTTCATAAATAACCCCCGTAATCAAACAGCACCGGTAAATGTAGTATTCCAGCTTATGCAATTTGTTTGACAAAATGAATCCAGAAGAGTATAAGTCTGTGGTGGAAAGACAAATAGAGCAGCTTGGATGAATGTGTTAACCAAGAGAAAAATGGCTTGGCAGAGTGGTTGATGCTATATTTATCCATGCAAATGGAGCTCAGGGCTAATTTATTATAAATAGAGTGCAGAGCGTGCCAGAATGGGCAGTGTCTCCTGAGAGGGACAGCAAGAAACACGGCCCTGCCAGGGTCATGGAGGGGAGCTGGGCTCAGGCTTGGCATGGGGATGTTAGGTCTTTGTGTACTGTGTGGAGAGAGGCAGTGTCGAGGGGCTAAAGGGACTCTGCTCAGCTGATGGACACATGGGATGCAGCAGTGCTAGTGTGTACTGGCAATGCAAGTAGCCCTTGCCTAGGTGTTGGTATACCCAAAGACAGACATTGCTGCAAGGACCACACAGTCCAGTGACAATGATCAGCAGGTGCCTGTTGACTCTTTCATCTTCTGGGCTTTTTTAATGGCTTTCCTCTGTATCCCCCTCTGAAGGTGCTCAGTAGACTTTACATTGGGCATCAGCCCTTCCCTAGCCTTACTGGTGCATTTGAATTGCTTGTGGGGAAACCAGGAGTCCCCACTCCCTGTTTTGGGGCTAAGCAGGTCACAGCTGCCTACTGGCAAGTTTTCCAGCCCAGACACCCTTGGTTCCAGCTGGGAGACGTATGCCAAGCGTGGCTCTTTGCCCTCTGCTGGCAAATGGGCTGTGGCTGGCCATGGGATGATGCTGCCTGGCTGGGGACTGGCAAGAGGGGAGCCGAGTCCTAGTCCCTGCGAGCTGCGAAAGCCTCTGAGCTGTATGGAAGTTGAAGGGGACCCCCAGTCTCTGCAGTTGCTGCGTTGCTGGGCCTGATGAGCCTCATCGAGTTGTTTCCTGCTAGAGCTTGGGTGCGATCCTGATAACATCACAGGTAATGTGGGGTAGCCAGGATCTGAAGCTGCAGCCCTTTCCATGAGCTCTGCCTGCCCCTGGGCTGTGTTCCCTTTGTTAAAGGTGATCTTTGTCTTTCTCCTCTGGTGAGGTCCAAACCCTGCATGGCTGCTCACCTTCTACTCACCCCAGCTAGGCTGGGTGTTCCTAAAGCTATCCTCAAGGTGAAGGCTGTGGGTCAGGCACCCCATAGTGCTGCTACAACACAGTGCAGGCGTTTCTGGGTACCCTGGCTGCAGCTGCCTCGTTTCCTGGCAGAGGACACAGATAAATGGTGAGCACTGAGCACACAGCCTTTTGTCTTCCTCAGAACTCCTCCAGTGCTTGGACACAAAGAGCTGAGCAGCCTGTGTGCATAGCAGCAGCCCTTTGCTGTGTCTGGGTTTGCTGGGAGGAGGTCTGTGCCTTCCTGAGCATCTCTCTGCACCCGGACTGCTGCTGCCTGTATCCCGCTGCAAGACGTACCTGAGCCTATGAGCGAACTTCTCGGGGCAGGAGAAGCTGAGGTGTGCCTTTAGCCATCTCCTGTGAGGTTGTGCCTCTTCACCAATGCTGTGTGTAGTCTCTTCCACGTGAAATCCACCCCGGAAGATGGTGAGAGCCCGCCTTAGCCTAGGAAGTGCTGCAACCTAGAGGAGAAATCCCTTTATACTGCAGCAGAGCCCTGCCTCCTCTTCACCATCAGGCGGCATTACAGGCTCTGGTGACTGGCAGGGCTGGGATGCGCCCAGGGCAGAGATGAGGAAGGGTATTTTTCATGGATGAGGAATATCTCAGCTCCTGCTCCCTGCGTTTCACCTTTTACAGACTTGCCCCTTGGCCATGTCGGCTGAAGAGCTGAATTTTTCATCAAAGCAACGACTGTGCTTTTAGATAAGGGGTGTACATGTGTGTCGAGGGGGATGTCTTCCTACCTTTTCACCCCCTTCCTGCCCTCAGAGACACCGATCTGACTCTGCGAGCACAACGCTGCCCTGCAGGCTCGAAGGGAAGCCTGTGGGATGACCCACACGTGGGATGCAGGCTGGGAAAAGCAGAGCCTGTTGCTCCTGCAGACCTTTGCTGGCCTGGACTGTGTGCCGGAGGGAGAGGCAGGCACGCGTGGGACTGCGCATCCAGCGGGAGAGATGCTGGCTCATTAGTCCAGAAAACACCTCCTCCAAGCGGGAACACAGTCCCCTCTCCCCACCCTTCTCCCTATTCCCGATGTGTATGAGTATTCTTTTTTTAAGTGGCGAGCTGAATATTTTAAACAAACACTGCTTAAAATCTATAATTGATGGGCAAAGCTTCAGAAGAGGAGATCAGTCGTCTCTTGGTGCTGAGGGTGGCTCTCCATCCGCAGCAGCCCCCACTGCTCTGTTTCCAGTCAACTGGCGCAGGCGTAAGGGATTAGCCTTGGGCAGGGCAGCCACCAGAAAATTCCCAGCTCTGAATGAAGGGAAACCGGATTGTCTTCTCTCGCAGGCGGGAGCAACTCGGAGCCCTTCCCCAGCACATGCCCCCCATTGAGAGCCCTGGGAGCAGCTGGCTGGGCCCTGGGGTTTGGGGCTGTTTCAGCTCTCAGTGTAGGATTAGGAATGCGCTGCCTTCCTTCAGCTCCCTTTGGTGCAGTGTGCTGGCTCCTGCTTGGGGTGACACGGGTGAGGAGGCCAAGAGGCTGAACTCCCAAAGCTAACGGGCTAGACACAATGGAGAGCTGCACCAGGACCTGAGCTAATGGGCACTGCTGGATAGGGGTAGACCCCAGGACACTAGGAGAAGACCCTGCCTTTGCTGTCCTTCTCCCCTCTATGCCCTGGATGTTCCCCAAGCCGAGCTGAGGGAAGATGCCAGGCTTGTTCGTTAACGGGAGCGGAGAGACTTTTGCTTCGATCAATTAATTTGCTGCTCTTCCCCATTTTCAGCACCATCTTTTATTCATAGCCAAGTGGCGCAGACACCGCTGCTTGCTGCCTTCTCAGGATGCTCGCATTAATATTTCATCCTGGAGCCTGCTTGTGCTGAAGAGAGTTCACGTCCCATGTACCTGCCTCTTCCCGCTGATCGCCTGCCCTGGGCCAGCTCATGTTCCTCCCTTCCAGACCCAGACTGGGTCTCCCTGTCTCTTCCCTGGCTGTAAAGAGCTCATATTCTCTGGCTATTAAATGTGGCACGCTTAGAGATGGAGCTTGCAGCTCACTTTGTGTCTTCTATGATGCTGGGTAACCAGCCCTGTGCACAGAGTGCCATGATTATTGAGGCGATAATGGATTCTGGGAGCAACTTACTTGGGTATAAGGCAGTGAGGAAGGGGACTGATCTGTATTCTTCTGTCCTTCTGCCCCGTGCTAGGAAATCAGGGAACAGATGAGCCAGAGGGGCTATTCAGTGCTGTGGCTGCAACCTGGGAGGAAAGAAGGCTGAAGGAGAAGAAACCCCTGTCTATACCTGGCAGAGGAGCAGCAGCAAAGGAGCTCTCCTGCTTCTTCACTCCTCTCCTGGCTCCTGTGCATGCACTCTCCAGCATCACTTCCAGGAGCAGCCTCTGCCTGCAGCTCCTGCGGCCCCAGCAAGGCGCTGTCTCTGAAGACAGGCAGGCCACAGTGCAGCCGTTTGGAGTGGCACTTCATTTACTGAATGGCAGCTCCATAATCCTCTTCAAATAAAAAGACTGTGAAGTTTCTGTGCTGGGAGCAGGCGGAAGCCTTTGCATTCAGGCAGGTTGCGCAAAGGAGCATCTCCTTGCTGGAAGAGCGCCTGGGTTTTGCTTGGGCTTTGTGATTTGATCATCTGTTTTCTTTTGCACTGGGAGTGCTAAGGATCTACCGGAGGCATCCCTCGCGTGTGGAACTGCAAGGCAAGAGCGCGCCGGAGGAGAAGCAGCAGGCTGAAGAAGGGCCCAGAGGAAGGCACTCTGGGCAAAGGGGCCTCCCTGGCACCGGGGCTGCAGTCACACTACAGCATCCTTAGTGCTTTTGGGAGGGTCTTTATGGGTCTGGGGGAGGTACTTGGCTCAGTGCCTTTCCCTGGACTTTTAGAAGCCATTCCAGTTCTGCCATGAGGAGACACATCTGAATTGTTGCCCCTGCAAGGCTGGGGCTAGGGACACTCGCCTGCTTACAGGGGGGCCCTCCCAGCACTCCCACTGGGAGCAGGGGACACACAGCCCTCCTTACAGGGTGGCTCTGCTCACCTCAGCGCTCCCAGCAAGCCTCATGGAGCCTGAGGCTCCGACATGCACCCAAATTACGGATGGGCCGTCCTGGCTGCAGCACATCACCAACATCATCATCATCATCATCATCACCATGTACTTCTTCAGGAGCCCATCGAGCAACCTCGACCCCAATGAGGGGGAGGTCACCCCAGGCAAAGGTGGGCCTGCGCCCTCCGGCATAGCACTTCCTCAACCTGCACCCTCTAAAGGTCGAGGGAGGGCTCGTTCCTGTGGGCTGCCTAAAGCAGCCTCCCAAGCCCTGCTTAAAGCTGGCTGGGGATGCTCCTGGGGACAGAGGGCTCCATGGACTGTGACAACAGGGAGTCACGCTGGCAGGTCACCAGCAGGACAGGCAGCCACGCAGGCAAGGAGCCAGGTCCTGACTACAGGCAGGTCGCATTGCCTGCACCACTACTAAGTGGCTTGGTGCCATCCTTGGAAAGAAGGGGCGAGCTCAGACCATCCTTCTGCTCATGGACTCAGAGGGGACCCCCTGTTACTGCACAGAGCCACACATCTCAGCCCCATGCCTCTGACAGGCCGGGACCAGAGACACCCGTCTGATTACAATGAGTCCCTCCCAGCATCTCCCACCCAGCGCAGGGGCCACGCACAGCCCTCCTTACAGGGCAGCCCTCGTCAGCTTGGCACTCCCAACAAACCCCATGGAGCCCGAGCTATGGGCTGGTCTTCCTGGCTGCAGCATGATGCCCGATATTCAGGAGCTCCATTTCCCCCCACCCAGGAATGGGGAGATGGTGGCTTTCACCCTGCTTACAGGAGCAACATGACAAAAGGCCAAAGACTTGTGCCCTGGATACAGGGGAGGCATCCGGCTCAAAGACAGCCAGGGCATCCCGAAGGTGGCGGTGATGCTCTGGTGTGCCCGCAGCGCCGGGGATAGGGAGGTCCCTGTGCCCAGAGTGCCTTTCTCCTTCCTCCTCTTCAGCCTCCCGGTCTTCCCCCACTCCGCTCCTCTTCCCGCTTGCTCTTGGCTCGCAGTGCCACACGACGGACGCCTCTTCTGCCTGCTCCGCTGGAGGACGCGGTCGGGAAGAGCCGGGAGCGCCCCACAGCCCCGCCCGGCCCCGCCGTCCTCCCGCCCCTACCCCTGCCCTCTGCCCCCCCACTTCCCACCCGGTAAAAGCTCACCCATCGGCTCCTCTCACGGGATGGGTGCTCCGGGGCTCCCCGCAGGGAAGAGGGCGAAGGGCTCTGTGCTGCTCCGGGCCGCTCCCGGCCGCAGTTGGATCCTCCTCGGTCCTGCTGCACGCCCATCGGCGATGCCTGACAGTACCTCCCGGGTCGGGGCAGAGCCCAGCCCGGCCCACGGCGCTCGCAGACCCCCGACGGCGGTGACCGATCGCAGCCAGCCCCAAGGCTCTGCGCCGTCCCGGGGCCGGTGGTGCTGGGGACAGCTCCCGCAGGTCCCTGGCTCCGGGCGGCTCCTGCTCTGCGCCCTGCAGCAGCTTTGGCGCTGCCCTTTTCCCAGCTATTCAGTGCGGTGGGTACCCAACAAAGCGCTTTCTCCAACCGCCTCTTGTCCATTTGGCCGCTTTCCTGCCCAAATCTGCTTTAAGTGATGCAGCGCAACTGCACAGCACATGTGAAATGCAAACCCCAGCCGTCGGGCTCAGAACAGAGAGGCCTGCCCTGCAGCAGAGCCAAGTGCTTTACAAGTCATCGTACCAAAACACCATTTGAACAGAGGTCCCAAAACTGGGGTGTGAAAACGCGAGATTTTGGAAGGACCAGATGTGGCTAATGGAGAGTCACAGGCCCTACGTTTGCCCTATGGCCTCAGGAGCCTGGGAGGAGGCATGGACAGAGAGGGGAGTTGGGAGCAACTGCTCTGCAAAGGGTGGATGATGCTGGAGTGCACATGCCAGCAAATGTGCCTTCGCACATGTGTAGCGGGGCTGTGTTCAATTAAGGGAATGTGACTGGAGGTTGCAGGATGTGGAGGCTGCGAGTGGCAGAATCTCCACAGCCTCATTAAACTCTCATGTCCAAATTAAATGTCAGATTTGCATACTGGGTCTGTGTTTTCAGGCCCGTGATGCAGCAGCCAGAAGGAAGCGCATGGGTGGGGAATGCTGTGGGTGTCCAGGAGGGAATGAGAGCCCTGATGTTTGCTCGCTGGTTTTGCTTTTCAAAGCGATTTACCAAGCAGGGCATTGGCCCAGACCAGTTTGCCCATCAATGCCTCATTTTATAGTTGAGGAAACTGAGGCACGGGGAAAGATTCACCTACCAAAGCCTTTTCACCTCCAGGAAGCCTTTTACAATTTCCCCCAGGCTGGATTCCACTAAGGTCTTGTTTTAATCCAGATTTAATTATCCATAAAGACAGACAAGCCTCTTCCTTGCCCCTTGGGAAGCACAGCCAGCAGGGTAGCTTCAGGTATTGGTGCAAAGCCAAACTGCAGCCCAGGCTGGGGAGACCCTGAAGTGCACAGGGATTTCCCATGTGAATGGAAATATGCAATGTAGCAGGAGAAGAGCAAAAGCCACCCTCTTCACCACCCCTCCTCAGATAGGACCCAGCTAGTGATTAGCATGAAGATTAGAGCACCTCATCTGGGAGAGGGGGAAGGTGAGACAGTCTTCATTCTTTCAGGAAAGGGATCACGGTGACCTGGGTATGCTGTTGTGTGTTGCTACTGGGACCTGAAGGAGCCAGGCAGACGGTGTGTCTTCAGTCCCTGAAAGCAAGAACGAGGAATGAGGTCTCTATTGCTCTGCAAAGCCTGTGCCTGCTGTCCTGCACATCTGCGTAGCATGTCAAATCCCTAATGGGCCAGATGCTGAAAGATGCTGAACATCCTTAGAAGGTCAAACTCATATGGCAGAAAGCCCTACTGGCTAATTCTGAGGCATGGAAGTGACAGGGTCTACATGACAGGAGATGACTGGGAGGCAGGGAAGCATCTGAGTCAGCCTCTAGAGAAAGATTTGTCAATGGATGGGCTAGTTTTCAGCAGCTCCACAGCTGGTGGCAGTTTCTGCACTTCATGCAAGAAGCATCTTGTGTGGCTGACATGCTGGTGCTCTGAGGGGAGCCAGGCAATGCGACCACTCCTTTCTCAGCGGGGGTTGATGCCTGTGGACTTTATCCAAGCACTCGTTGCACTGCAGTACCGCTTCCGCAGGAAGAAAAGGGGCCCAGCATCAGGAAAGAGCCTGAAGGCTCAGGGCTGCGAGACTCTGAAGGGATTGAAGTGTCTTCTCTTCCTAACTCATGCCTACCTATGAGGCCAGGCTATGAGAACAGCCCACAGCTCAGCACCTTATAGCAGGCTGCTAGGCAGGTAAGGACAGCGTACTTCCAGGGGAGTTGCTCCAGATTTGCATGATTGTAAAGGGAAGGGATGCAGCTTTCATTAAGCCCAGGAGGAGTCCTGGCAGGGGCAAAGTGATGGATGACTGGAATAAAACTCTGAGACCTGCCATAGGCTTCCTATAAGTCAGATGTATAATTCCTCCCAATCCCAATTCTCCTATCCATAAAAGCCGGGATACCTCCTGCCTTGGCTATGAGGAATATAAACCTTTCAGGTCTGAGAGTGCTCCTGCCGACCATCACAACACCCAGGAGGGTAATGAAGTTCCACATGCTGCTCTGCCCACTGCTTCAGCATGATTCTGGGTTGGCAAAACTCACTATGGGGTAAAGCTCACAGCAGGGCAGCAGAAAGGCCCGTGTGCTCACCGCGCGGTGGAGGAGAGCATCCTTCGTGGCACAATGGAAGCAGTGAGCCTTGGGCTTCTGTAGGCAGAAGAGCAAGGCGTGCAGGATGGCTGAGGTCATACGGCTCTGAAGAGGAGCAGCAATGAGCTTTTATGCCCATGCCCTTTGATGCTTGCCTCTATTCGTGCTGGCAAGGCAACTGCTTTCTCTGTATCCATCTTCCTGTCAGAAAATCCTTAGCCTCTGAATAGATTTACTCTCTGATCTGTAAGCTGTTTAGAAGCAAGACTGTCTAATGGAAGGAGCTGAATGCGTCTGGAATGCTTTATTGGCAGGACAGTGCTCTGGAGGGGAGGTTGGCTCACTTGTTATTGATGGAACCCTTCATTGGTTTAGATAGCCTGAGGATGGGGAGTTAGGCAGCGGCAGTTAGCCCAAGAATGGAAACCTGGCTACAGGTTTGACCCTAATGTCTGCCACTGCTCCTCTGCTCTGTAGCCATGGGCAAATCGCTAGTATTTGCTTTGCTTCTGTACCAGTTGCCCTTCTGTAAAACGCAGTGAAGTATCCCTTTCTCCGCGGATCGTGAAGCAGAAGTCTCCTCTTGGATTTAAGACCCAGAGCTAAATAAGGTAGTTTGTGAAAAGGACACCGCATGGAGTGCTTGCTCAGCCTCTGCTTTCTGTCATTGCAGTGATGGTGCAGACAAATCCTTGCTCCTTTGGCTGGATTCCCCAGAGGCAGCTGTTAATGCTGCTTCCCCCGCTCCTCCGCTGAGCTGTCTCTGCTTACTGCACTCATATAATCAGAAGTTGTAAAACCACTGACAAGTCCATAGACCAGAATGGAGATTACATGCAACATTAACATTAAAAATGGGCCAGACTTACCAAGTTGTCTTCATTAGGCAGCTGTGTTTTATTTGTGGCTTTTACTGCCAAATAAATAATCCTTCAGGTGAGTTAGTTAAGCTGCCCTCAGGAGCAAGAGAAGGTGGGGAAGGACAGAAAGTTCTGCATGGTGACAAATGAGCCAGCCTGGATAATGCAGAACTGGTGTAAAATCAGGATGAAAACTTTCAGACCCCACCGGCTCTCAATGCGGCCCCAGGGATTGAAATGCGGGGTGAGAGAAGTGATGCTGCTACCACTGCCAGCAGAGGAGCATCAGCGTGAAAAGGGCTATCTTTGGCTTCCTGACTGTTTTAGGCTGAGGTTCTGCCTCCCTGATTACTCCTTGACTCCCTGACATGGGCCAGGATCATGGTTAGCATAGAAACCCTGCCCTTCCACTTCCGCAACTGTCAGGCTGTGTCAGAAAAGCTCCTAAGGACTAATGGGGAAGAGGAGATACGACCCAGGGAGGTCAGGTATTCTCTGATTATCTGTTTCCTCATCAGAAGGCTGCTTTAATGAAACTGAAATTCTTTGCAGAAAGCGCTTTCATAAATAAGTCAATTTTTACAAGAAATGCAGTAACAGATTAATCTAAGGGAAAAAAAATGAAAGGCAGAGGCGAATCATCCCATTTCAACATGTCCAAAATCGACAAAATCTTCCACTTTGCATTAGAAGACACCATTTTCTTCAGAAATGAAAGTTAACTGCTATTACACAAAAAGAAGATCACAAAGGCTGAGCTTGTATGGGTGTAGATAGGGAAGGAGCCCTTGTCTTCTTCCTGCTCAGGGAGTTCAGGCTGAGCTCAGCTGAATGAACTTCATCCTTTTAATACAAAGCAGGTCTTTTTCCAGTCCACCTTTATACTTTGAAGTACCGTTCACTGCAAAGCCAGTGCTGTGAGCAGGCACATTATACACTTTACACATTACACCATGAAATAGGTGGAAAATAAACAGTATGGGAAGTGGGACTGTAGTTGTGAGACACCTTACTAGCAGCACGGGGACCTTTCCCTGTGTGGATGTCTTTGGGTAGGGGCGGAGCATCCCATGCAGGATGCCAGCCCAGCCAGGCTGGTGGTGTGGAGCGCAGTCATGGAGCATCACATTTGGATGCAGATGTTGGCACTGGTGCAGACTTGTTTCTTGGCCCTGGTTTTGTCATTTAGATTTCTCTGAGCATCTCATCTCAGAGGCTGTCTGGAAAAAAGGGAGAAAAGCAACTCATGACTTCTCTCCCTTAGGCATGTGATAAGGATGTGTGAAACTAGTAAGGAGATCCTATACAATAGCCAAAGAAGTTACTTAAGCCTTGGAGATGGGTATGTTTTCACTGGCACAGATGTTAGACCGTAATCCATTCTCCATGTCAGGCAGGCCAGAGCCCTCGTCCGTGCTCAGCAGCGTGCCTCCGCTCCCTGTGCAGCCGGGCTCCATCCTGCCCACGCTGCCATGGCGTGAGCTGCTGCAAACAGCCTTTGGTGAGCACAACTCCCCCAGCCCTCAGCGGGAGTGATTGCTGTGAGCTCCAGCGCTCCCCAGGGAGGCAGCGGGAGAGGGTTCATGCTGTTTGTCTCTGTGTGTCTATGTGTGGGTTTTCCCTGGCAAAAAAGAAAACTTGGCTCATCTGTCAGGGCATGATGGAGCTCCTGCCTTTGTTGCACAGACTCGCTGTGAAAGCCTTGTCACCCCATGGCTCTGGAGGGGCACAGCACGAATAACTGCACTTGGTCCCCAGCTGTGCTTTTAAGGAGGCGGTACTCATTTGTACAATGTCCTATTGTTATGGGATTTAATTAGCTGTGGTTTGTTCGCTCAGCAGACACAAATGAGGTTTTAATTTTTTGTGTACAGTTGCGAGGTGGTTTTTATTCATCGCATCAGGAGCTCTCGGAGCCCTCCCACGTCAGAAACTGCCTCGAAAAGGATGGAAAGAGCCAGACAAAACTGGGAGGCTATTCCAGAAGTGGCAGGATGAGATTGCGGCTTTAATATCAGCTGGGGCTATTTGTCACAAACACGAGACACTGGAGTGTGCCCCTCCTAGCACCTAGGAAATGTCCTGGTTGCACAACAACGTAACTTGCTGCTGGGCAATAAGTGACGTAGGGAAACTCGTCCTCGGCAATGGTGCCAAAACAATCCGAGATTCCTGGGATCATACACCATGCAAGTACTGGTAGGAAACTCTCTCGGCTCCGCAGAGGTGTGAAAGCACAGGAGGAGGTGTGCAGCATGGGAGAACTTCTGGATATTGGACAGTTGGCTTCATCCATGCTGAGAGCCAGTCAGCAATATTGGAAGAGACTTGCAAAAAGCCATTCAAGAAAGATGGCATGTTAGACACAACCATGAAAACATTTAGTTTGGTGTTACTTTTATCCTTTTCTCTGCCTGTTTTCTACCTTTGCCACCTTCCTCAGCATTCGCTGTCTTGCTGTCTCCATCAGAAAGCCTAAGTCACTCTTCCTCCCATCTACACCTCTCAGTGTGTAGATGCTGAGAAGGGCTGGGAGCAGACCTAAGTCTCTCTAAAACTTTCCAGCCTCATTTCTTTCTGTTCTATATTGTCTCCCCTTTTTAACTCTCTCCAAGCACCCAGAAGCAAAGCGCCATTTACTTTCTTCTTTAATACCAATATTTGCTTTCCTTTGGCTCTTTCTGTTTAATAATGATTCTCAAGAACAGAGGAGAGGTGAGGCCTCTGGGGCCAGCTCTGTGAGCTCAGACTGGGGAAGGTGGTCCTGGCACTCCTGTTTTCTCTTCCTCTGGGAGACATTCTCCTACAGTTGGAGCAGTGAAGGGAAAATGCCTGGACTCCAGGATGTTCATGCACGCTTGCAGATAGACATTTGACTTCAGTGGGATGCCAGTATGCGTGGTTCCTACTCCTGTACGATTCTCTTCACTCCCCTTCCCTCTGTGATGAGTGCTGTCTATGAGACAGGCAGCTGCAGAGGGAGATGCAATTTTTCTTAGCTTACCAGCCATCAATCTCCTGAACAATGCTCAGCTAATGAAGTGGCAATGTTATCACAAGCCTGTCACCAGCAGTAATGGGGCGATTGTTAGAAACTCAGACCAGATGGAGAGAAGGCGAGCAAGGCTTCAGGGCTTGTCTTCAGGGTGCAATTCCTGGTGAGCTCTGGCCATCCTTTAGTGCAGAACTGGGAGCCCCGGTTTGCTGTCCATCTTCTCCCACTTTGAAAGCAACACCTTCCTCTTGTACCAGGAGAGGATGGAAGTGTCCACGCATGAGCAGCCACTGTCCTTTATACAACGCTGTTTTAATCTGAGTTCACAGAATGGACCCCTGTAGAGATCTAAGCAGGCATTTTCTCCTGTTCCTTTGGGAACTGATATTGCCAAGTGAGCAAGAAAGGTTTTGATGCTTCTTCCTTTGAAAACCAAGTGGGTTTAAAGTGGGCAAGCTGTGCCCTGAGCTGTTGCTATTCCACTCCTTGCTTTCCACACTTGGCATTCTTTAGATTAGGCAGAAAAGGGCTCATTGAACAATACTTTGTCCCTGAGGCCCTTCTATCCATCTTTTTAGTGAATCCTAAGGCACAAAGCACAGTGAGAGAACAGTACTTTGCCTCCTGATAGCCCTTCTGCTCTGCATGGCTTGTTTTTGTACTGAGTGATTAAATACAGACTGGTGATCTGTTTTCATTGCGAGGAGATGGAGCTGGTGGCAGATGGAGACACACTTGGAACCTGCAGGAGACATTAATCAAAGCAAAGGTGTTGCCTGGGCCATGCTGCATATACCATGGGACAGACTCCTTTAACAGTGAAGAATTTCCAGTTACAACAAAACTCCTGTATTCGTCAACAGATGGAAGGAGCAACTGGGAGGAAATGAGAGACAAAGGGAAGATACCAAAGGAAGAATGCTTCCCTTAGCCAGGACTCTGGGCTGCCTCCAGACAGGAAAGATGAGCTACTCTTTAGGTCTCATCCTGTTGATGCATCTGGCGCAACAAACACCGGGGAAGTTGGTAACACCTCCAAACAGTGAAGAAGTGATGAAAACATGGGTGTTATGTGCTCATTCTTTCTTAGTAGCTTTGGTGTACAACAGGTACAAGTAAGAAAGTGCTGGGGGTGTTGCAGAAGTTAAACAACGCAAGATCTCTCCAGCAAATCAGCTTCGTGCACCCAAGGTCACTTAGGCTCTCCGAATTTACGGCACAGGTGGGTCCAGCCACATTGCTTCATCCTTTGTGAACTGCTGTTGACGTGACTGCTCCCATTCTAGGTCTTGGATGGAAAAAATGTGGGGTTGTTTGTTGTTATAATTGTCACTGAAGACTGAAAGAAGAAGAAATGAGAAATGACCAGAAAATAACCTCCTGAGAGTGCTGTAACAAAATGTTGGCGTTTATTTACTTTGGGAGGAAGAAAATCAAAGAGAAGAGAAATAAGAAAAAGACTCTGCAATGAGAGAAAACCGCTATTTTCCTTTTAAAGATCTTTCTGATTCTAAAGTGACATATGGGAAAAAGTATAAATGGTTCTAAAAAACTGCACCAAAACAAAACCCTAACCCAAAGCACAGAGAAGAGAAAATAACTACAGCAAAGGGCACTATATCAAGGGTCGTATCTGCCTTCGTCTCCTGTAAAACAATATTTGCTGCAACGAAGGCATGGGTATTTTTGCTATAACAACAACGTTATGTGTTACCATGTAACCGCTGGCATCACCTTGCAAAAATGATGATGGAAAAGATGGTTGTGATGTGCCTTGCCCATCCTGAAAACTGCTAGGCTGAGTGAGCAACTGGGCTTTCCATGCGAGAGACCCCAACACCAGAGAAAGATAGGCAAGCTGTGAGTAGTGCTGCAGACAGCCAGAGGGAGCAATGCCGTTTGTGCATAGCTCACTTGGCTTTTCAAAGCACAGTTAAGAGGCTGTTGAGCTGCAAGGAGGCAGAAACGTTTCCTCCCACCTTAGGTGGGCTTTAGTTCAAGAGTTTTTCTTGTCGTATCTTGGAAACAATCAGATGAGATGTCCAAGATGTGATCTTGGTGTTACATCCCATCCACCAAGGTGATCAGGACAGGAAAACCTGGCTTAGCTGCAAGCTGCAGCGTTGAAGAGAAGGCAGAGAGCAATTTGTTTGCAGCTTTCCAGAAGTGGGATTCTCCTCTGGCATCGGTCACAATAGTCAAAGAGCAACACGGCTGGATGTAGGTAGAGGTGCGGGGCCGTTTCCCTTGCAGAGCCAGGAAGAGCGCCAGGAGGATGAGATGAGGATGAGTAGGAGGGTCTGTCTGATGAAGCCTGCCTGGTGGCACATCTCAGCACCTTGACAGTCCCCAGGGCAGCTTCGCCTCCATCGTCCCTGTACCTGTGCCAAGGGGGAAACCACAGTGCTGGTAGCCTGGGGGTCCCAGTGCTGGTAACCTGGGGGTCCCAGCTGCCCCCAGATGTGGTAATGGCACTCCTGAAGGGCATGGTCACTACAGTGAAGTTCATAAGGATCTGAAGGTGACACGAGTACAAGGAAGAAGAGATCTTGCAGAATAGGTAAAGTGGCAGACAGCCCCTGCAGGGAGAGGGCTGCCCTCCTTCATGCACAGTCACACCACAGATAGACACTAATAAGCAAGATTTAAAAGTGCCAGAAACCCACCACCTGTTTCAAGTGAGCATGATGTCAGCTCTTCCTCATCCCAGTTTGTGGACTGAGTGCGCTGAGCCTCTTTCAATCCAGCCCACAGATCATCTTGTCCCTTTTATGTCTTCTCTTCAGGCAGTTGGTATTTGTCATTAGCACATTTTAGTAATCCTTGTTGCCCACCCCCAGTAAAAACCACACAAGTCTTAATAAAATGCCAGCACACATACTGAGCAGGAGAACAAATTGTTAATGCTTTCATTAAACAAATACACTTCTCCTCCAGTCTTTGGATGGGAATTAATTACCCTCCTGGAACTTAAACCTGGATGTGTGCTCTGATTGACAGCTGGAGGTTGCAGCTGAATCCTTTTTATAGGGGCTGAAGTGAAAACTGGCTTGACAGCACTGCCGAGCGGAGTCCAACAGCTTGCTGGGTGCAATCACCCCAGCATGGTTTCTGATATGCCTCAGCCCTGCCCCAGAAAACAACATGCCAAGGCCAAAGCCACATTGGCGCATTTACAGCGATGGAGCTTGGCTGTTAATTGTGACACTTTCAGTCCTGAGGTCAGGTATTGGCAGGGCTCTGAGAAGGGGGTGAGACAACGGTTCGCAGGAGGTGGTTTCATTGGTTGCTGAAAAAGACAGGAGCAAGACGCTTGCTAAGCTCTTCCAGCAGCTTGCAGGCTTTCTCATTGGCTTGTGGCCCAGCTAGAGGCAAAATCCTGGGCTAACTGAGCCTTTTGTCATGCTTGTGTTACTTTCCTCTTCCTGCCTCCCATTGCCAGAGCCAGAGGAAGGCAGGATTCCTCTTTATCCTAGCAATAAAGTGCCCTTAGATGCAGCCAGACGCATAACCCCATGCAGCACATCACTGCCACACCAGTGAAAACAGCTCCAAAGTCCAGACCCAGCACTCCCTGCAAGGCCAGGCTGGCCTCCTGCTGTGATGTTTCTAGGACATGTAATTGAACTCCCCCATGGTATGGGTGCATTATTAGTCCACGAGCATGTGATAATGAACATTTTGTCTGTGATTAGAGAGGGGGGAAAAGAAAGAGAATGAATGAGCTGGGAAAGAGAGAATGACTGAGGGTTCAGTTAGTTAATAAAGGGATTGCAGAAAGCAAGGTGAAGAGACAGTGGTAATTTTATGCACTGCCAGTCAGGCCCATTTGTCCTGGGAGCAGCTCCAATTTCTCTCTGAGCTGTTCTTTTACTTTAGAAATGTAGCTGTGAAAGGGAAAGAAAAAACCAAGAACCAAACCCTGATTAGAATCAGCACCCAAAGTTATAAGGAAAAAAGGCATTTTCATCTCTGCCTCCATGGATGTATCTTCTCCCAAATAAGTGAAACAAAGGGGAACTCAGAATGTTGGCCAGTCATACAGATCAGAGGCTGAAATCATCCAGACTTTGATGGTAGTCTTGTTATCTCCCAGTTCTAACCACAAGAGAAAGCCAAATTTCATCTTTACAACTATTAATTCCCACACATATACGCATCTATCCACTCCACCCTCATTCACTCCCCATTCATTCATGACTGTTCAAGAGCAAGCCTCCCTTAAAGCCCTTATTAGCACTCTAACTTTAATGCCTTATCTCTACAACTGGTTCAATCTCCTTCCCATTATTAAAGATTCTTAATGCTGCATCATAACTCATAACCCCTGCCCTAGCCTGAGCTGAACTCAGAGGAAGAGACAGTTGGTACTCTGCCAGCACCACACACTGGGCTTCTCTTGCCTTTAAACTGACCTCTTGCAGATCCGTGAGCATCAAGGAGGAGGGAGATGTGCTTGATGATGTTGCATAAAGCTGTAGTTTCTAACTGAGAAGCGAATGAGTTATTTGGGGAAGGGCATTCCTGCGTTTAAAAGCAGGCATGGATTTTCCACTGCAGTCAGTGGGAACTCATTGTGAAAAGGCTGGCTATACTTTAAGACCACAGGATGGGGATATAAATAGGAATGTATAAGTATTCAATTCTGGCTGAGCGGTGTTTGGAAGGGGATGGATGAGACAGTTTCGTGGCAGGTCTTTGGGTGGATGGATGTGTTTGCCTGTAAATTCTCCTTCACCACAAACCATTCCCTGTAAGTGGGTCCAGGTTCTGGGCTCCTGAGCAGTTAGTGTGCACCAAGGTCATGCTTTTGCCTTTGACATAGATGCTCTGACCAACTGTGGCAGTGGCTTGGTACAAGGATGAGTGGGATTGAGCGCACAAAGCACAACTGGGGCATCTGCAGATGCAAGCTGCTAGTATAGGAGCATTCCTGTTGCAGAAGGCAATTGCTTCGTTTTATCCTGTCCTGTCCATCCTCAGCTTGGCTCAGAGAAAGCTGAGGCCTGGCCACAGTAGATGTCAGCTGAGGCAGCAAATGCAACCACTCAGGGCGGTTAGAGAAGCTTTCAGGGCTTGTCTCCAAGGGAACATACAGAAAGGTTCAGGAGCCAAGCCAGTGCATTTCTTAAAGAGATTTAAATCTAATGGGGATTGCCTGTAAGCACAGCGTCTTGCACAAAAGGCTGAAAGTCCTCATATGTCTGTTTAACCTCTTTTAACTTCTCTGCCTTTACCCCTTTGACTGAGTGAGCACAATTGCCTTGTTCTTGTCTTGATGACTTGAGTGCAAAAAGGTGTGTGGGATTCTTTTTAGCTGAAACACCAATAGCACGTGCCCTTTCCTCAGGCACGCAGAGGATATAAACCACTCGTCAAAGAGCTGGGGGTGTTTTACTTTGGTATTATTGCCCATGGAGATGAGATGGGGGGGGTTAAGAAATGATGGCAAGTAGCATTGCTGACCTTTGGTCTAAAGGAGGATGCTGTGGCTGTTAATGCGAGGGGCAGTGCTGAGGCTCAGTGAAATGAGGTGGGTTTTGTGGTGCAGCTCAAGCTTGAGGGGACTGTCCTGCTCTTTTACTGCCAGCGGTGCCCTTTGGTTGGGGCTGTAGTTCAGCACAGTTCAGCTCTGGCACAGAGACCCTGCTCCAACCGATGTAATCACATTACAGGGAATTATCAGGTGGTTGCACCTGGCTTAGAGAGCTCCAGGAAGGCGCAGGGTGCAAAAGGGAAGGAAAAGCACCGGTGGCTTATGAAATTGAAAAGTTCATGGCTGCCAAGTCCATGTGCTAGAGGGGAACGGAGAGATGGAAGGTTTCAGGAGCGTTTTATCAGGAGGTAGGACAAGGAGATTGGAGTTGAAGCACTGATTTGCTATCTTTTCTCTGCACCTTGGCTGCAAGTTCTGCCTTTAGGGGTTTGTTAGGTACCTTGGGTGAGAAATACTTCTATATATGCATTCAGAGGGCTCTGCTTGCAGAGGCATAGCATGCATAAGGTAGAAAAACTCTGCCTGGAGAGATCAGATCGAGTGTCTCTTGTACCTTACTGCAAATAAAAACAGAATAGGGAAAAGGACAAAAACCTAACACTGGCTTCAGGTGAATTCTAAGGCTTAAACTGCTTAGGATGCTCTTGGAACTGGGAGTGCCTGGCATGGAAGTTTTGGCAGAGGAGAAAGACAGCCATGTGCAAAGCATATAGGGCATCTGTGTAAGGGGCCACGGTGTCTGGGCCTCAAGTGAGAGAGAGCTGACCTACTGCTGTTGCCTCTGAGGGCAGAGTAGGGCAGGACAGCCTAGGTGTTACAGTGGTGGAAGAGGTGTCAGAGCTGCTGTGTTCTCCACACATTGCACTAATAGTGGCTGTCTGGCCTGAGGCCTTTTGTAAAGAGAAGAGGTTCACAGGGAGATCTGCTTTTGTGGGAGCAGAGCCTCTCCCCACCACGGACAGCATCCGGCTTGATGTGCTTCCCAACATCTTTTTGGAGATGGATGATAAGCTCTCCAGTGTTCTTTCTCCTAAACCTGCTATGCTTGCAAACAGAATTGATATTTGCATTGTAAATGTTATTGGGTTGAGCTATTCCTATTTGAAGGAGACCTTGGCAGTACCTGGCTATCATGCTGCTGCTGTCTTGATGTAAGAGAGGTTATGCATGGGGCAGAGCAGGGTTTTTATTGTGTGACATGCCTGCTGGACAGGAGTGTGTGGAGAGGAGGAGATGTCAGTATTCCTCTGAAAGAAGGAGACAAGATACTTAGACAAACATCTTGTAAAGCTCATGCTTAGGAGACTTGTTTTCTGGTGCTGCTGAAAGAGAGAAGGGGACTCATAGGCAGCTTTGTAGTTAGCTGAGAAGCAAGTTTGCAGCATCAAACAGGTCTGTGCAATGCAATGAGTGCCTGTGGTTAGTCTGGGGATACCAACAGATCAGGAGACCTGCTGGCCCAGAGCTGGTATTAATGTAGAAGTTAAAGGCCTTAAATGATGCTGCCAGAGGGACTAAGACTTTACTTTCTGTCTTATAAAGATGGGGCAGTTGGCTCATTTTGCCTTGACAGTGTGCTGCCAATTGAAAACTGGATCTCAAGAGAGTGGATAAGATTCTCCTTTGCTTTTAGAATCTACTGTTTCATCTCTACTCTTTCCTCAAAGGGAGAATCTCCATTCAAGGCTGGAAACCTTGATACCCCTGGGCACTTGAGTACTGTCACATGGTGGATGCCAGTGCAATGTAGGCCTGGTCCTGTAGATGTTGGTGCTGATTGGAGATGCTTAGTAATAATATCACGACTTGCTGGCAGTGGCACAACAGGAAATTGGAGTAGTAAAATATTTCCCTTCTCACTGCATCCCATTTACATGCTTATAATGGAGGGTTTTAAGACCCTAATGAGGAAGAATGCTCATTGCTGTGAGATGATTAAAGCAGAGACAGAAGGGATTTCAGATAATAACAAAGGGATGTTAATTACATCAAAGGAACCAGGGGGGTGTGCAGATGGAGTGGCTGCTGTTTACCACCCTGTGATTGGAGCTGACCTTGTCCCCCTCATGCCAGCACAGATGTGCTCACCCACAGACTCCAAAAGCAGCTGAGGTGCAGCTCTGGGCAGACAGGGACAAAGCAGACAAAAAGAGCCCCAAACAAAACAGAAGTCTCCTTCCAGCTGCAGTTTCCAATAGAAAGAGGGATCTGAATAGATGCATGGAAAGCAAAGCTTGCCTCTGTCTGCCTGTGGGCAAGTAAGCAGTATTCACAGCAAGAATGAAGATGCTCAGGAGAAGCAAAAAGAGAGCGGAAGGGCCCTGGAGACATGGCTGAGAGCACAGCCTGTTAGGTGAGGTGGGCTGGGTAGTGAATTGATGGGGTGCAGATTAAGGAGCTTCTGCTGGGTGCATATAAATCAGAGCCAGCCTTTGAAGCTATGTAGAGGATGCTGTGGTTGTTTCTTCTTTGCCAGCCAAGTTCTCTCAGAACTCTGATTTCTGCTGCCTTGCTGGTGGAGCAATGCCCCAGGGAGGTATCTCCTTGGATGGAAAATTGCCTTCCCATGAGAGTATAGGGCACAGCGCTGTGCTGGTAAAGGTGTTTGAGGAGATGTACATTTGGTGACAGAAGAGAGACAGAAAGAAAAGGATAAAAGAAAGTGCATGCATATAATTCAGCGTAATCAAAAATAGCTGGGGGAAGAATGAATTAATGGAAGCATGCATGAATGAGTGAAAGAACAAATGAAAAAGAAGCCTTTAACATTGCATTGGGCCTAATTTAAGCAGAATAATCCAGATAATTTCTCTTTAAATAAATATATCAGCAGAGCCCAAAGTGTTTGAGTTGGTCCCAGTCAAAGCCTCAGTATCAAACTTTCATCTCTTCTTGACAGAGCAATTAAAGGGAGGGATACAGGCTCGGAAATGTAGCCAAGAGTAGACTGAATATTTAATACAGTTCCAGGCTTTGAAAGTCCCAACAAACGAGTGGAATAGGGAAGCTGATGACAGCTTTATCTTAATAAGGAAACAAGGGGAAAAACCCAGGTGGCACATGTTCTGCAGAGAGGGAAGGCCTCATTAGAAGGAACGGAAGGGCCGCACTGGCAGCAGGGCTACTCCAAGCTGTGGCTGGGAGCATAAGCACCTGTAAGTGAAGGGCAAGAGGGATGTGCTGACAGCCACAGGGCTGCTCTTGCGAAGCAGGTAGAATTGCATTGTGAGGCTTTTAGTTAAGTTTGACCAGTGCCTATCTCCCTCTAAAATCCAGAGGAGGAGAAACAAAGCATCAGACCTTGTAGGTAGGCTTCCTGCCCACAGACACTGCAGCAGGGCTATGACCAGAGCCTGGTCAGGGGGGGATGTTCAATCAGTGTGGTTGCTTGTATGCCTCCATTCTCAGCATTTGAATCTGATTTGGCCTGATCCCTGGGAAAGCAATTAAAGCTGCCAATGTGGGGCAGTCAGAGGCTCCTGAAGCAGTAATCCTCCCTCATTCATGCCTGATTTACGCTGTTTCTTTGCATCAGGGCAAATCGTAGCACCAGTGCAAAATAACAAAGAACAGCCATGAAGGCTGGATGAGGCCACTGTGATGTGTTCTGCCATGCATTATCCATGCAGAGAAATTTTGCCTTGAGACCAAATCAAGAATGTATCCCTATCATCCTTGCTGGCTGGGTAGGAAACAGGCAGCACCTTTCCAGACTGTCTCCTTAGATGCTGCAATAGCTTTTCCCAAGCTGTGTTCAGTGAAGAGCGAAGTGGATCTTCCCACCTCTCCTGTCCTATCTCACCGTGAGTGCTGGGGGTGGATAGATGGGTTTTCTGTTTGTGCAGTACTGAATGACTGTGAACAGTGATTAACTGCAGGTTATTGAGGACTCTGGCCATGGGTCTGCACCCTTCAGAGGTGGCAGTGGTATGTACCTTGCTTCCCTGGGGATGCTCTTCGGGAAGCTCTGCTCTCTGACACTGGTTGGAAGCCTTTCCCAGCCCATCAGGTGCTTGTTGTAGTGAAGGAAGTGTCATTAGCTCCAGTGAGCCTTGGGAATGAATGACTGAGAGTGAATCAATGGGAGGTTTTAGCCCTTGCACAAAGCCTAATTTAGAGAGAGCAGTTCAGCCTAATGTGCATGAATAGCCCAGGGTGATTCCACTCCTATTGCTGTTTGCAGGGAAGATTCTGCTTGCCAAAGAAGTCGCCTTGCCCGTGAGCACAGCCTGTGTGCTGTGTGTGATCTGAGACTGGGCCCTGAGACACCCGGAGGGGAGCCCAGCGTAACAGCTCAGCACTGGGAGGAGGTGAAGGTGAGCTTGTATGGGAGGAGAGGAGAGCTGGTGAGTTAGCATACAGCTTAGCTCAGCTGCCAGAGCTATACAACTCATTAAAGGGATTAGGCACCATCCCTGACTGGATTTAGGATGGTGGCTGTTGCTATCAATAAGTAATCCTATCTCCAATCCTCACTAGTGGTTTGGGGAAGACAGACAAGAGAGGAAGGATGGGAGGGGAGGAAGGACAGTAAGAATTAAGAGGGACAAATTAAGGGAGGAAAGTTAAAAATCAACCCTGAGACTAGATGTCCTGCTGGCTAGCCAAGGAGCAAACTATCCCAGCTCCCTGGGCTGGGGAGAGGGCTCTGTGCTCTGGTGGAGAGGCAGGGAATGATCAGTTTGCAAGTCACTGGAACTGTTTCACCCTTTTCTCCTTTCCCAGAGCTGGAGGTGCTTCACTCCTGCAAAGGATGGCATTGCAAAAGCAAGCTCTGGCATGGGACCCGCCTTTGGCATACTGCACAGGGCTTGCAACCATCCGAGTTAAACTCGCTGGAAGAGGGTTGTGTTGTGCAGTGGCTGGGGGATTGAGTTTTGATTAGTCCTGACACAGTCACTTATAACCTTTTCATTAGAAAATTACGTTTAATAGCAATTGCGCTGTCACCTCAGCAGTGTTTTCTGCTAATTCATTACAGACTTACATGGTGGGAAGGGATGGCAGATAAATGGAAAGGTATCTGTTCAGACAGTTGCTGTTCGGTGACAGTATTGACACTAATCAGGCTGTAGTGTGAAGTGACTGGCGAACAGGAGGTGGCAATGGGGCTGGAAGGAGAAGGAGCACAAAGGAGAAACTCTACTGAGAATGGTTTCCTTCTGAGGGAGAAGAGGCGCATCAACCCAGTGCATGCAGCAGGGAAATGTAAACCAGCAAATAACAGACCTGTCAAGGAACAGGGAGCTGCTGCAGGAGCACAAGCGCTTGTGCTGGTTCCACAGGGGTGGTTGGTACCAACAGCAAATGCTACACGCAGGGACCTAAAGCCCAAGACGCATCCCCAAGAAACTGCCTGCTGCTGAGCTTTCAAGTTGCGTGTCCAGCCTTCCACTCATGAGTGCTGGATGCTCACCTGAGCATCCCTTCACACGAATTCATCTACCTGCTTACTGCTGCATCTTCTAGCTACACTTTTATTCATACATTTACAATAGCCATACATCTCTTTTTTACCTGCTCACCTATTTGCTAACTTGTCTGTCTATTCCTCCTTCTGCAATATCCATCCAAACAGGGGGTGAATGTGTCTGCTTTCTGTTCTGAATTAGAATCCAATGTTACTCTTTTCTGTGGAAGACAATTTTTTGCAAGCAACATTGTTTTGGGCCAACTGCAATATTTCTTTTCAATTGTGCCTTGAAAAGATAATAGTATAAAAGCCATGTTCTGAAACTGCAGGTCTTAAAATGAGAAATGAAGGTGCTCCTTTCTAACAGTGTCAAAGCTGTGTCTGCTTTATCGAAAGGGATCTCCACCTGGTTTTTAACCAAAATTTCTTCCCAGTTGATTGGTGTATGGGTGGTGGAGGAGAAAACAGCAGAGCAAGCATAGAAAACGTCTCCATGTCCTCATCTGCATGATGCAGCCTCGTATCAAAATGCTTAGGGGTGTGTATGGCTTACACTTGGGTGTGAAGGATGTATTCGTGTGGGGATGCTGATGTGTCCAAACTAAAATGCTGCTCCAGGTAAGTGCCGTGTGGGAGAGCACGTGGCAGGTCTGCATGCTTGGAGTTTCATAGAGGGTAGGAGAGATAAGACTTGGCAGAGAATCTGTTGGTGGCAGCAGTGACAGCGCATTGGTCACCTCAGCGATACAAGGTGCTGCGGTGTGATTATTTGCATTAGCTGACTTGAGGCTTGGGGGACCATGCCTGACGCACTGTGTATGACACAGATCATGTCATCTCAGCCTCTGCTTCCATACCTGCATGATGGAAAGAAATACCATGTGTGGGAATATAAGGAATAATAGTTATTTGCACAGCTCTTTGAGATCCTTATAGGGAAAACCCGGGAGAGATGTGAAGCATTATTATAAGAGCTGTAAGTTCTTTTCAGGTGGTTAAAGGGATAATAAATTCATTGCCCAGGAGATCTGGTAGTATAGTTCTGTGCAGAATACGGTAAAAAGGCAAGACTGCTGGAGACCAGGAGCTTTTAAACATTGATACTGAGCAGAAGGGCAACGTAGCCTGGGTTATCAAGTTGAGGGTTACCTTGGTTTGGGTTAAAGTGAGATTGAAGGAGGGTCAGTGTGTGTGTGTGCACACCTCTTCGGGATGATCTACACTGTGTGTTAGCCCTGGGGTCTGAATCTCAATTCCCTCCCCAAGAATAGGGTTGTGTGGCTTGGAAAGGGGACAGGTGGATGCACGGACAGCCAGGAATGATAACGCGGGGCATTTGCTCATCTTGCTTGATAATGGAGCTATGTTCAGCAGTTTCTCCTTAGGAAGCATCAAAGGAAGGGAGAACTTGAAGAAGCTTTTTCTAATTCTAGAGATTCTGTTTTCTTTCCAGCAAAAGACACGAGCCCACCAATTTTTTGTTGCTTAAGGCAGCCTTTCATAAAACACGACATGTAAAATACTACATAGCTTGTGCTATTCCTCTGGTTTGTTATGATTTAATCACAAGGTAGTCAGATATTTGGGCCTAATCTCTCATTTGAATTTCTTTGGCTTCATCTTGTAGTCGTTGGGTTGCTCTAATGTCTTTTTCTGGCAGAATAATGAGGCCTTTAGTACCTGCTATTGCCTCCCCACAAAGGTTTTAAACTGTTCCAGACAAGCCACTTCTCAATATCAAAACTTTGCTTTGATAAACTAAAAGGATTGAGCTCTTTATGTCCCCCTCCAGGGAGCAATGCATCAGTGCTATCAACATGCTCTGCATCCGCCTTTGGTCTCCACCAAGGGAAAGCTGTTATTCAGACACTGGCCCTGCTTCAGTGAATTCCTGCTATATGGATGCTTGCTAGCCAGCGTGTTTTCCTGGCCAGGTAATTCGTGAGGCTCCAGATTTGTAGCACCCTTTGGAGAGCAGGGCGGGAAGTAGCGCTTGATTGCTCTCATTGCAGCTGTATCCAGTGGAGCAAGTGCCTCTGCTTCACTGCTGCTCGTGCACCAGCTGCTGGGTTACTCATCTGCCTCCTGCCTCTGCTCGCTATGGAAATACAGACACACTCTTCCATGCCCTTTGAGGCTTGAACAAGCCCAGCTTCCTGAGTGATCCAGGGCTCTTCCCGAGCGATTTTCCCTCTTTATTGTCATATACCTCTCCTTAGATCTTTGGGCTTATCTGTTAAGCAAATTTCGTTAGTATTAATTAATTCTTCATATCAAGATTATCAAGGAAAATTGAGTGCAAGCTTAGAAATGTGTCAGAAGCACCATTTCTGCCTTGTTCGGTGATAGTTCTCCATTGACAACCCATTTCCAAGGAAGCGTCAGAAAGCCGCTTCTTAATCCATTTAGCATGTGCTTTACTGATATCGTATAGCGCTAATTTTTAATCAGAAGGTTGTGAGATACAAAGTCAAACATCTTACAACAGCTAAGTATATTACGTCTTTGCAGTTACCCTTATCAACCAAACTTGTAATCTCATCAAAGAACGAAATCAGATTTGTCTGACAAGACCTATTTTCCATAAAACCATGTTGACTGATGTTAATTATATTCCTCTCCTTTAATTCTTTATCAATTGAATCCTATATCAACTTTTCTGATTACTTTGCCAGGGACAGATGTTAACTGGCCTAGATTCCCTGGTTCAGTCTTGTGGTAGTTGTGAATACAGGCACTGTGTTTGCGTTTCCCTTCTGTGATTGTCTTCCTTTTCCAGGGAACTGGATAGGTGTGAGCCCTAATGTATAGGAGAATATGGCTGGGGGAGAAAAGATAGCAACTACTTTGTACAAATAGGGTTGAAGGTGGTTTCCTGGGAACTGAAGTGGCAACCAATGCAGGACCATGCTGGTTGGCCCTATTTTGGTTAGGAAGCCCACCTCTTCTGTGTCATGGAAGCACCCAAGGACCCACTGCAAACACTCCTGGCACCATGTGTATCTATTACATGTGTTGTGTTGTGTGTATCCATCCACCTGATCAACTATTTGCATCTGAGTTTCACTCTGCAAAGATAGAGACAAATTAGCAGCAGCTTAATCTCCCTCGGCTGGATCACTCAGAGGTGTAATTGTGCAGGGAAAAAAAAGGGTATTAAAATGCAAAACACTCTCCTATACTTTTTCATGTTAAATCCCTTTTTCCTTCTGTTCTTTTAATTCTACAAGAGGGTTTTTACTCCTTTCCTTCCCCCCCCATGTGTGTATCTGTGCATCTTTCATAAAGAGAACGAGCTGGGCATGCAGAGAGAATAATTTCGATTTCTACATGAATCTCAGAAATGAATACTTAAATTCAAGGAAAAAATACATTCTTACACCTTTAATTTCCTCTCTATGAAGTATAATGTAAAAGCCTGATTATTTTTAATTCTTCCCTTTAATAATTCAGCAGCAGAGTGATTTAAAGCTGGGGACGATAATTACCTTTTCACTTCCCTGGTAAATGGAGTTTTAATAGAAATGGAAGCTCAAACACTGGAATTAATTCAACCAGGTCAGTGTCAGGTCATCCACAGCATCTTCTGTATAAATCATTTATCTGAAAAATGACATGCTTCTCAATTTCACAGGAATCCCTACCCAGAGGCTACATTTAAGAAAGAAGATGCAATGTTTACACCTTGTAAAGCGTGGGGTGGGGGGGGAAGTGCAATTCACATCATCTTGGATGGATTTCTTTAATGCAAATTAAACTGCTAGTTGAAGGACAGGAGAACAGGGGCTTGTCTAGATTAGGAAAATTCAGCTGTAGCTACAATGATCATTTACTCTGGAAGCTTATATAGATCCCATTATCTGAGCAGTTTGTGCTCCTCAGTCTATTTATCTTCATACTACACCTGCTACACCCATTTTATAGAAGAGAGATGGAGGCGCGCGGTGTCATCCAAAGAAAGCAAAGCAGCTCAGAGTAGATCCCAAAATGGTGACTGGGTTTTAATTACTGACCCAGTATCCATTGTGGTTTTGGGGTGGGGAGGGTGAGCCTCTTCAGCTCAGCCATCCATGGAGGTGTGTGTTGTAAAAACGAGCCAGGTTTGGCCAAAGCTGATCCTGCCCTGGGGAGGATGGTCACCCCTCAGAGCTGGTGCACCAAGTCTTTCCTTGGGAGGAAGAAAGGCTATGATGGCTTTGCGGAGATTCCCAGAGCCTGCACCAAGGTTCTAACCGAACAGATTCAATTCCCAAACCATCCCAGTGGCCTTGGGAGCTCTGTTGAAACACCTTGAGCAGTCCTAAGGCTGGGGTTGATGCTACTGTGCAGGGAGAGGATGAGCCCAGCACCCTGTTGGAAGGTGGTCCAGAAGCAGAGTTTGGCTGGAATCAGGCAAAGCATGCGGGGGTTAAATTTTTCATGAGAGCTTAAACATAAGCAGCCTGGTCTCTAATTAAGCACTGGGACGATGGAACTTTAAAGCACTCCAGCTCTGATTCGCCACAAGTGCGTGGTAATGATTCCTTTTCAAATGTCAAGCAGTTTTGTTTCTATTTCCTTTCATAAATAATTGGTGCTGAGCCGGTGGCAACACCAGCATCCAGCTGGCAGGAGGAGCCCGCGTGATCCACTTCTAGCATCCAGCCATGCACTGGGGCTGTTGCAGCGTATCCCGGGAGTGCAGACAAGATTTAGGGTGCTGTTCCACCCTAAAGAAAACAGGGAGAGGGGTGGAAAAAGCCCTTTTGCCTGGGTGGAAATCTTCTTTCCTGCTATCAGAGCAGGGTACAGGAAGCAATTGCAATGTCATTGCATTTACAGTGTGCTCATGTTAGAGAAGTGTGGCTGCGCACTGTGAGGATGGAGGAGGGCAAAAGATGGGCTCTTTGGCAGGAATAAGGAGGATACCTCATGTCTGAGTGCTGGGTGAATTCTGGACCTTTGACCCTGTGTTGACTTACAATGGGGGAGGAAAGGAGCATGGGTCAGGCTTCTTCTGAACCTTGGTGGAACTGTTGCTTGTCTCCCATTGAGCTGTCACCAGGTTAGCACTGGCCAGAGAGCCTGCAGGTGAATGAGTACATGCCCAGCTATGCTGGTCTGACAGAGTGTAGCCAACTATTCCATGTGAGTTGCCCCTTTCCATCTCCTCTGCAATGAGCACCCCATCCTGCTGGGATGCACTGCCCTTCCTAGAGCTCCACTGGTTGTTGTGTTTTCTCTGCTGGTTAGACTCCACACTAATACTTCTATATCCATTACTGTTTACAGCCACGTATTATACACCATTGCCTGGGGAACTCAAGCAAATGATTGCATTGCTGGAATCTCAAACTCTGTTGGTAAATACAAACACAGCTTCCAGACATACACAATGACCCAATCAGTCATCAAGTCAAGGAGTTCAACTGATGTCTTCTTTTGGGGTCCTACTTAAAATGCTGCTGAAGTGCTGTATGTTATAAAAATGTTCGGTACAACTTGCAGGTCCCTATTTAGACTGACAGACTCTCTAATCTGAAGTTAAATAATGCCCTTTTCCTTTCCCTCCTCTCTGTTGTCTTCGGGGGTGGCACTGGCAGTGCTATAGATAAATGCATTCAATTAAAGAAAGAAAATGCCTTAGAAATGAAAAAAACTGTGGAAATCGGATCTCCTGGCAGAAAGGTGACCTGCTGAAGGACATCCTGCCCTTACTGCAGTGATGGGATTGATCAAAGGAATGCCTGGAGTTCTTCAGGTTCCCTGGACCTATCCAGCTGAGGACTGCAGATGGTTAAACCCTGATTTTGCTTGCCTCTTGCTGTATTCCTTATTTAGCCCCAGAAATATCTGAAGTGGGCATGCTGCCTATCTCAAGAGGGAAGGAAGAAAATAAATCAGACAAAATAGAAGCTGGGTTGTTTGCTTAAGGCATGGTGAAGAAGTGTTTGCATAGCCTCCTGCTTCAGCTGAAGGGTGCTGCCATGCTCCGTTGTTTCAGATGCTACTTGGGGCCAGCCAACTTGCGCTGTCTGGGGCTACTAAGCAAGAGACCTGCATTGTATGCATGTCACTCACAGACTCACTGGCTGGCTTCTGTCTATGCATGCCCTGGTGTCAGCACATACATGTATAATATACATACGTAGCTATATCTCTCCCATGCCCATGTGGCTCTCCCATATGGTCCAACCCTCCATTATGGGAACAAGATGGAGCAATGCAAGGGTATGCTTCAAACACCCAGGGCTTCTTGTTTGCTGGAGCATTTCCCCTGTGCTCTGCGGTGTACCACTGCTCTCTGAATCACTGTTGGTTGCAGCCTCTTGCACACACAGGTCTTTCTCCTTTCCCCTTGCAGTAATGATGTTTATTGAGTCACGCACGCATCCACTCTCCTGCATTTTTCATGGCCTGCTCTCCAGAGGCAGTGCAGCCTGCTAATCAGACCTCACCAAAACAGGCAATTGCTTCTGCTCCCTACTACAGCCGATAATTACCCTCCTTTCCCTGCAACAAGCCCTGACAACTGCCACCCGTTGGTCACTAGCCACATATTTAATTGACAGGCGGTCTATTACCTCTGCTCATGCAGCCTCTCTGATTAAGTGCTAGGAGAAGGCAGACGCTGCCCTGTCCATCTTCAAGCAAAGGAGGGGAGGAAACAGGCTGTGCTGTATGGTTGGGACCCAGCCACCGGTATCATTATTCATCCTGTGATAATAAACTCTGCCTTTTCCATCCTGTCTTCTTGCAATAGTTCAGCAGGGGGTGCTGGCCATGACAGTAAGGCAGAGCCCTCGTCTTACAGCAGAACTATAGAAGGCTGGAAGGGTTGTTCTCTTAAAACAGCCCAGCAAGCGTCTGCTGTGTGAAATAATCCCCTTCATTTGAAGGCCTACACCTTGAAAGCAATGAGGTAGCAATCCTGCTTCCCTTACAACGAGGTTTTTAACAGCAGGAAGAATTCTGTGGCACTGACAGACACACGCATGATCCCCACCATGCACACACACAGTGAACAGGAAAGGGGAGACTCTCTTGGGATACAGAAACGTTACACATACTGCTTTCTCTTTTCATCCCTCCCTCTAGACATCTCTTTCTCTGTATAAACACAACTGTCTTCCCAGTCATCCCTTTACATTGCTTTCTCTCTGTCTTGCACACATACCTCTGCCTTTCTGTGCTTTACCATCACAATATCTTTGAGTCTCCCTCAAGAGTGCTCCATTTCAATGGGAGATGGGACCTGGGAATTTGCCTTTAATATTTCATAAGCTTCCTTCTAAAATGTAAAGCATATTTACGTTATTTGCATCAACTACCAGGAAAACAAATGCCTTCGATTTGCAAGCAGATCCCAACCTGCTGCCCATTTTTCCAGGGTTGAGCATAAATAACACAATGTATTCAAAGGAACCCTTTCTCCTATTTACATTTATATTGAATAATGTAAAGCAACTTTCTCCACTCCCATCAATTCTTCCTTCTCGGGTGAGAGAACCTGTCCACGTCCAAGGAACATGCTTCTAAGGGAAACTTAACTACACAAGCACACGCATATGTTTGCAGATCTGATCATATTCATGCCTGACCCCTCCTTGAGGATGAACGGACCTTACTGAGCAAAGAGACCATACCGTGAGCCCAGGAGTGAGAGCTGCAGGTTGGATTATACCGAGGAAGAGTTCTCATAGAGGACATTAAAATGCCAGCGTGAAGCAAACTGCCATTAGCACTCTGCTCTTGCCCAGACAGTGTTGTTCCCTGTGTGTTCATTTGGGAAAGATGGAAGGGTTTGTCTCTCAGAGGTAAGCTGTCACTGCAGCCTGTCAGCTGAGACAGCAGAGGGCTAAAAATCACCTGGCCCTTTCCATATTCTCTTCCTTCCTCTTTTGCCTGCATCTGAAGAGGAAGATACAAAGGGACTGCATTAGAGATCAACACAGGCTGATGTGTAACGCAACAAACTCAGGCTCCGCAATCTGAATGCTGGATAAAAGCTTGTAGGATTCAGCCTGCAGAGTGTTAGGGCTGAGCTCCTCCCAGCAGCAGCCAGGGAGACAGATCTTCAGCTGGTGTCAGTCTGTGATAATCAGTGAGTTGATTTAAACCCACTGAATACTGCTTTCCTACTTTCATTTCCTCTCTCCCTGGACAGGTTTAGGCTCTTTGTCTCTTATCTCTTTCTAATCATTTATATTTTCATCACTTTCTCTTCCTCAGGGTTTCTTTGGCAGTATTCTCTTAAGCCTGGTTTGTTTGCCAGACACAGAGTTAATGTTATTATTCTGTACTGGCTTCCAGACACATTGTCCATCACTTAGGCATGACAGGGAAGTGAGCCAGAAATGAATCAAGCTATCACACCCCAATGGATGGGGGAATCTCTATTGGAAACCCAAGCAGGAGCAGCCAGAGAGGAAATTCTACAGTGAATCTCACTATAGGAGTGGGAGTCCATATTGATTAGCAATAGCTGGGGGGGGGGGGGGGGGGGGGAGTGTGAATAGTAAGTGTTTACCTGATATAAACCCCATCTCTATCTCTCTCAAGACTCCAGGTCCTCTTTCTAGCACAGAGCATGATCTAAACCTTACCATGTGCCCTGAATAGCTGATGATTTTTTGACCCTGCCTTTACAGGAGCCTACGATGGAGGTATGATATTTTCCCCTTTAATTTCTTTAATCTATGCTAATCTCAGCCTGTTGGACCCCTCTGTGTAGTAGGCACAGGCTTATCGCAGTATGTAGTTTATCCACAGGCAATAGAGGGATCTCCTGTGGTTGGAAAGCCTCCTGAGTTTACCTTTGCTAAATGGTAATTGTTAATTTGAGGGGAAGCCAGGGAGGCGGAGGAGGGCCCTTGAAGCAGACAAAAAGGGTGGTAATTGGCCATGCAAGGTTCACAGCTCCTCTGTGGGAGGCATCTGTAAGCTTTAGACTTGCATATTGGCTTGTTGTATGTTTGGAGGTGCTAGCTTGCAGACTTCCTCTCAAATGAGAGGAAGGGAGGGAAATGGCAAGCAATTTGCTTGCCCTTTGGGAATAACTTCTGCAAGCGCTGTCAGGAATCACAGGAAACTCTGCTGGGAGGAGCCTGATACCGCGCTGGGGAGGTGCCGGAGAAATGGAAGCAGAGAAACGGGCAGAAACACCAGGCAATGAGGGCAGGAAGCTTCCTCCTTTTCACTGCAGCTTTGTTTTGCAAGGGTGAATTCATATGCTCGGCCTTCGGCTGAGAAAGCCCTCAATTTATCCCTCAAGAGGTAGCAGATCCCAGAGTACGGACAGTCACTTGCTGGGCTGAGACCTGCACAGCTCGGTTCAAAACTGCTCAGAGGCCACCAGAAAGGTGCAGTCTCTTATTCAGGTTCAAGCCAAGGCAAGCTCTGGGACCCCAGATCAGGAAATCCATTGTTTTCAAGGATAGTTTTAACTGATGACCCTGAGGTGATTGATGACCCTGAGTGGATCAGACCACAGAGGGGTGGGAGACCCATCCCAAAAGAGAAGACAAACAAACGGCAGGGAATGCTACCCTTAAATTGGAGTAAATTAGGAGCCATTTAAATGAAGCCCAAAGCACTTGTGAACTATTTGGATAAACACGTTTTTAATCTGGCGTTGGGTCCTTTAGAAACAGAGGAACCTAATTTCTGCTTGCAGTAAAACTAGAGAAAGATGCTGGCAAAACAAAGCTGGTAGAGTAACAGAAGTGTTAATCTTTTAATCGAAAGTGGAATAAATCCACTTGCATATAATACCTCCCAGAACATTCCTCCTCAAAGCTGCCTTTTCTTTTCTCAGCCATTACTAAAATCTCAAGGTTAGAGATTAATTATAATGGTAATATTACCGTTTATTTTACTGCCAGCTGAACAGGGAAAATAAATCTGGCTTCAAAATAAATTGTGATTACTGTGTCCACACTTAAAAGCTTGTGATACTGCCTCTGTATTAATGAAATATTATTGACTAATTCTATTGAATTTGGCAAAAGCACTCCCTTGCTGTTTCCTCTGCACTGAGGCACAGATCTTGAAAACACAAGATCTTGTTTAAATAGGAGTTCAGTTCCTGGCATCAAGCAAACTGGAACATCAGAAAAGAAAAGGATGAACACCTGTCCTGGCTTCAGCAGTAGCAGTCATTTTTATTCCTTTGTAGTAGCTGGTGCAGTGCTGTGGTTTTGACTTTCGGCCTGGGAACAGCGCTGATAACACTGATGGTTGTAGCTGTTGCTCAGTAATGTTTACTCTGACCAAGGACTTTCTGAGCCTCACACTCTGCCAGGGAGGAGGGGAAGCCGGGAGGATGCAGAGACAGGACACCTGACCCAAACTAGCCAACGAGGTATTCCATACCACAGCACATCATACCCACTATATAAACTGGGGGGAGTTACCCTGAAGGGTTAGATCACTGCTCAGGTTGGGCTGGGTATTGGTCAGCGGGTAGTGAGTGGTTGTATTCTCTTCCCTTGTTATCTCCCTTATCATTATTATTATTGGTGGTAGCAGCAGTGGTTTGCATTATACCTTAGTTACTGGACTGCTCTTATCTCAATCCATGGGAGCTGCATTCTTTTGATTGTCCTCCCCATCCCTCCGGGAGGGGGGAAATGAGATAGCAGCTGCATGGTTCTGAGTTACCAGCTGGGCTTAAATCATGACAACACCCTTTCCTTCCTTGCCCTTAATCTGAAGTAGCTTGTTTCGATTCCCTCTTCTTTTGTTTTTAGTTCTCTGAAATCCAACCTCCTGGTAATGTTTTATGTCTAAGGGCACAGATACCCATTTAATTAACTCCATAATTGTATGGTAACCTCTGGTCCTCTCATTCCACAGTAAGCGGCAGATAGACTAAGACAGTAATTTCATGGTTATTTCTCTTTCCCAACTGCTGGGGTCTCGGGGACAAATTCAGATATCCCTTGGGAAACTTAGAATTTGGCAAAGCATCTCACTCGGGCCAGGTGAAGATTGGTGTACCCAGACCATCCGCACATGCCTATTGACCCAGTTACTAATGCTACAATGAAGGGAGCTGGAGCTCCCCACACAGAGCTCAGCAGCATCAAGGGCCACACAACAGAGAGAATCCCTGTTCCTGCTGTGGGAGAAGGCAGCTCTGATTTCTCCTGCAACTGTGAGATACAATGAACAAATTCCATGTGGCTGCAAAGCATGAAACTCTTGGCTTTATTAACTCAAGCTTCTTTACTGGTATCAGGCTTGTAATGCCCGCAGAACAGATTGCCCATTAGCTTGGTAAATTATGATAGGAAAGGAAAACAAGTTCCTTCCTCTTCTCCCGCTCTCTCAGTCCATTTCAACTAGTGTGTCATGATCTTGCTGTTTTCTTTCTTTATCAGCTCAAGTCAGACATGAGGTTTTAGAGTCCAGGGTTGCATCGGGAATGACGAAATCACAGAGACTTCACATTCTCTATTGACTGTGAGGCTGGGCCACATTCGTTTGAAGCCAATGGGACACCTTCCTAGACATTTTGTCCAGACTTAAAAAGGATTGACATGCAAAATAACAGATAGGGGTAGAAAGAGAAATTGGAATGGCAAACACTGTTCTCAGTGGGTATGGCTGAACCTAGAGCAAACCCAGTACAAGATTCAAAGCTGAGATCCACTGATAGTTTCCGCTGGATCTTCAAGCTGTCTTTAGTTGTCAGAACATTTGGGAGCCATATGGTACTGATGGCACTTGCCACAGAGCTTGATGTGCTGGAAATTCTGTTTAGGAACCAAAATAAAATCTTCTTTCTGGATTCACTTCTCAACAACCCAAATTGTGATACCCCTTCAAGCACCAGACAGGGGCCCATTAGGGCGCTTGTGTTTGAACATTTGAAGCAATTATTCATGTTCATCGAGCTCCGAATAGCTACCAAACACCATGTGTTTTTCCTCAGTGTTAATAAAATTCTAAATGATTCTTCATTAAGAAGCCCATTAAGATGACTTCAGTTTCCTCGAAGCTCGTTAGAGGATATTCCCACCACTAAATTATCACACTGGAGTTTTATAGAAGGCTGAGGAAAGATGCCCTATTGTGATTAATTCATGATAGATTTTCTCCCTTGTTTGCAGTCTGTTCCCCAGACCTGGCTTTGCCAAGCTCTCAACCTTTGGTTTACATGGCAAATAACAGTGATTCTTCAGCTTTGCTTCATGGGGAGGCTGTTCCAGAGCTCAGAGGTGCTGAGCCTGATAGTGGTGATGGCCAGGAGAAAGCTGACTGGCCAGTATATGACCTCTGTTGGCACATCTCTGCTGGAGGTCAGTGGGCCACCTCTTGCCCACAGTGGCGAGTGGTATGTCTGCATGTGTTGCCTGGAGAGCACCAAAGTACCACACTGCACCCATTAACCACACACCCTCCTGTAACTCTTTCATCTCCAAAGCGTTAGGACCAAGATCAGCCCTTGCAAGGCAAAAACCTGAAGACAAAGTGGTCAAAACAATAGCAGAAGACAGAATCATTTAAGCTAAGTCCATGCTGGGTCAATGTGTATTCTCCCCACACCAGGTTCTCCTGAGCCCAGTGGCAAGCTGTAAGGGCTGTGGATCATTAAAGTGTGGGAACACAGGCTGTTTTAACAAAATAAAGCTTACTAGCTGCTCTAATTTCCCACCAAGTATTAAAATCTCATTTTATGCTACATTATGCACTTGGCCTTTCGAGCAATCAGTGACCATAAACGGTGTTTGCCTCCTGAAGCCAAATCTGGGGAAAGAACAAGAGATAATCCTTCTGGCTGGAGAGGATGGAGCGGGAAGGGCCAGCTCTGCACAATTATTTATGTCCATTCAGAGACACAGGAAAATGAAGTGCATTAACAGGGTTGCCAGGCCCTCCTCAGAATGGGGCTTTAAATGATATTGATGTGGTGTTAATATGCGCACAGTTTATCTTTTTTGTATTACAGCTCAGGGCCTGGAACAGGCACTTGGATAGCGAGTTTAGGCATATTCTCTCTCTTCCGGAGGATTTGTTTTTAGGGATTTGGAGCTTTCAAAAGCTGCGCATTGTATCTGAACCACCAAGAGGATCAGGGAGGTCACAGGAATACCCAGACGCGTTTCTGATCCAAAAGTTGATCTGCAGCTACTTCTGAAGTAGGATGTATTAAGGCATCTCTGGAGCTGTTTGCCCAGGCATTTGGGGCATGTCTTATGCTGGAGACTCTTGTGCTATGGTGACTTAAAGGGTTTGGTCCTTTGCTGGCTTCTGGGCCAGGGAATTTCTTGTTTTGATTCCCTAGGTTTTTGGGACGTGCCTCCTATCAGAAACCACTTTTTCTCAGGTGACAGGAAACCCTCTGTCCACTCTTTCAAATGGTGTGGCTGCCCTTGTAAGGCTGCCTAGGAAATCCCTCCCACCTATAGATATAAGTTCCTCGTATGTGGCCTATTCCTTTCAGCTTTAATCTTCTCCAGAATCAGCTATTACATCAAGAGTGCGTGTGCTTATCTGCTGTCATCTTTGGAGAAAAAGATGCCGAGATTGAAGGCAAATGCTGTTTATTCACTCAGCTCCTTCTGCAGCTCAGGCAGAACACTGATCTTGGCACAGAATGAGAGGAGGAAGGGCAGTTTGCTGTGATTTGTTGGCTTAATTTGACAGGCAAGTTTCAGATCTGGATCAGAAAGTTATACTGAAAGTTTTAGGAATGGCTGCACTTGGGGTTAGCTTTGGGGGAGCAGAGTGTTGTTTTTACTCTAGTATTGGAGGAAAAATGAGGAGTTTTCAATCAGCAATTGCAGTTTTTAACGATTCAGTTCTGGAACTGCAGTATCAAGTGAAGCTAGCTGAGACCAGATACTGGTTGTGCTATGCACTGCACAGGCATGGAGCAAGCATAGACCCACCCCAAAGAATTCAGTTATACTAATAAACATAAGGGATAAATGAGGAAATTATCCTGTGAGTAATAAATCACATCGATGGAAGTATGTAACAGCATTATTTTCCAATTCATTTCCTATCTGAGGGTGTAAATACACCACTTAGATCAGCTGAGGGAAGCTGGTCTGGTGTCAAAGAAGTTGCTGGGCGGTGGGCAAGCCAGTGTAGTGAACTCATACATCGGGTAGTTCACAGCATCTGTTTCTTAAGGGAAAACCTTCTCCAGATGTCTTGGGGAAAACACAAGCCAAGACTATTTGATAGCAACTCAGAAACCCAGGCAGATCTGGGCACGTGCTGCTCATGTTTTCTCTCTTCCTCCCTCTCTCTTTTCCTCTTCATGAGCTGAGATAATTATTTCTGTGCATCGTGGTTCTAAAGTGAACATCCCTGATACCAGCGCTGCCTCTTATCATGAGGCAGCTGCAAAATTGCTTTCAGATTGTTTTACAATCGGGTTTTGCATGCGGACCTTTTGACTGAGCAAGGCAGAAATGACATGAGAAAAGCATTTGGGAAGGAGGGAGCAGAGGGGAGGCCAAGAGGTTGAGACTAGGGAGACTGAAGAAATGAAAAGAGGGATGAAAGATGCTGTTTTCAACAGAAGCTCATGGCTCATCGAAGGGACGGGTTCCTTAACCTTTCAGAATGAGAAGCACCTGGTGTGCACAAGCGTTGCTGCTGCCCTGAGCCTGTGCAGAGCCTAGCGCACGGTTAGAGAGGATGTGAAGTGCTATGGGAAGGCCAATATCTTTGTGCCTGTAATATCTGCCCACACATTATGGTTAAAATCAGTTGAGTTGATTGGGACAGACCCAGAATCCATTTAACCTGGTATCTTTTTCTCCGACAGTGATAGAAAAAGGGAATTGTAGCCATCGTGCAAGCAAGTATGGAACCTAGTAAGAAATGAAAGCCCCCAGGTGAAATTGTGTCCTCTGAGAAGTGGAAAGTAATTTTTCTACTGACTGCATCTACCAGTGTTCCACCCTCTCCCATCAGATGCTAGGCCATAATCAGCACTGCTGCCAAGGTATTTCCTTGAAGTGCAATAAAAACAAAATACTATCTGATCCAGCAGTTCTGATAGCAGTGACTTTGTTTAAGCAACTTTATAATGAATCCTAGTTCTTCTCCCAATAGATGCCTTTGCTATAATATCCTAGAGTAGCAACGGAGTAAAATAAATCAGCGTTTACAAACTCATAAACACATAGAAGGGAATGTAAACCAATTTCTGATCTAGTTGAGGTGCGCTGAGATTTCACAGAGTGGCATGAAGCTTGAGTGGGTTCTGAAATTGCTCTTGAGCATGTGAATTCATCTCTCCTTTCCTCTGCCAACAGGGATGTTGCTCTTAACCCTTTGAAGGCTGTCCATGCATTCACACTTCCTTTTGGTCTCTTTCTCTGTATGTGTGTACTGTATTATCTTGTATAGCTGTGTGCAGGTAAACTCATGTATGCACACATGCAATCTCCCAGGCGATTTTAAGACAGCAAGCTGAGAGAAACCAGATTGTCTTCTTGTGTAGTCGGGTATCTTTTACTCCTTTTGCAGGGCAGGTTTTAGTTTGGTGTCTTTGCCTTGTGTTCTTGCTGTTGCATGCTCTGCTATCCACAGCATGGCTATTTCATCCTAGACATGGCTCCATTGCCAGAGAATCAACTTACAGAGCATGCAACTGTGCTTTGGGCTAAGAGGCGATGGGGTGATGCGAGCTGTTGTTACAGCCATCCCCCCTGACTTGTCTTCCTTTCATGCTTAGTCTGGGAAGCATCAAATGTCTTGGCTGAGGGAGAGGGAGAGATGCATTACCTTTAGCTTGCCACTGTGCAATAGGAAGATCATCCACAGAAAAGGTGCATAAAGGTCAGCTTTGAGATACGGAGAGTTCAAAGGGCCAAGATGCTGAAAGCTCAGAGCTTCCACTGACAAGCAGTTTAACAGCTCTCAGGAGAAAGGGTCCATCTGGGACAGAGACCATCACCATTTCCCTTGGTATTCAATGCCTTACTCAGAGCACCATGGATGTGAAATGCCTGGGACATATAGGGCTGGGTAAAACTGGTTGCACTAGAGCAAAGCTTCCTCAACCCAACAAGGATATGGCCCCACAAATGAAGAAGATGCCACTCCATAGGGGGGGAAATGAAGGAGAGCAGTGACTTAGGTAGAGAAAAGCTACCACTGTCTGGTGCAGATGGAAATACAGAAGAGGTCCTCAGGGGCCTGAGGAGACAGACTTGCAGCCTCTAGAGCCATGCCAAGAGACAGTCCCCAACCTTTTTGAAGCATGTCACTTTCCTTCATTATTTCAAAGTAAAGATTTAGCAGGTAAAGGGGTGTTTCTGCTCTCAGGATGCTTCCCACATCCCCTTCTATGCTAGTGCTTTACCACAGGGCATAAAGAAATACTTCTTAGTTTTATTTGTTGTGTTCCTATTAAGCACGTTGCCTGACCTGGCTGTAATGGGGGCTGGACACAGCCTTGAGCAGGGACCAGGGAAGACAGCAGCAGCAATGCAGCATCCAGAGCATGCATCCAGTCTGAGCTCACAAAGCAGAGCCCGTCACTCTCAAAGGAAGCTTATTCTAGAGTTTGCTGCTGCATTTAGTATTTGGAGAAGAGTCCAATTTGCTGATTGTGCTGGTGGGATATGAAAGGCAGGATAGAGTTTTGCTGCAAAGCGGTTGTCCTTGCTCCAGAGATATTGCCGATACACAGCTGCTATTCAACGTTTCAGAACACTGTAGTCATTATGTGAATCCGTCTGCTAAGAGTAGCAATTAGACTTGAGAGCGTTATGGTCTCCTTGTCTAAAGAAAGGGCACATACAGGTGGGAGGATGGTGGCAGTTGCCTCTCTGTCTCGGTGGGAGAGCTCTAGAGAGCACACGGAGCGTCTTGTGCTGTCATTGAGGATCCAGGCAATGACTCTTCCCCACTCCAAACCAGTTGAAGACAGGGTGGCAAATAGGGTTCTATATGTTGGTCAGTGGGATGGGAGTTTGCAGTGGCAATATCCAAGGCTGAGACCAGTCAGAGAGGGGTTAAATAGTAGAACAAATCCTATAGACTCTTTCAAGATCTCCTTATTGACATCCTTGGTTCCTTCAACAAGATCAGCTGAAGAGCAGAGGTGGCACTTCTAGCAAGAAGGTGTGAGGCTAACCTCAAGGGCTATTGCGATATAGGATGCTCAAGATGAGGAAGGGAGGACAGGGAAGGGTTTTGTGCTTACTGGTAAGCTGTAATTATGCTGCAAGTCTGTATCACCGATTACACTTGTTCTGCTTGTACAGCACAGGGCTGGTGGCTTGTTTAACAATGCACAGCGCATTGTTCCTGCTCCAGCCCTTAACGGCACAAAATTGATATTGCTTTTCCACGGGCAGAGAGATAAGACATGTGCTTAGTACACAGTCAGGGCCATGATACCATCGCCACATGGGGAAATTAAAAGTCTCCACATGGCACCAAAGCCTCTCTCCCCTCCTCAGCACGTCATGGGGCAGCATAGAAGCTCCCAGCAGGAATAGTAAAGAGGACAGCAAGCAAGAGGGGATATGCCAGTGAGGGACACATTTAGGCTGCAGGAAAGGGGGGAACTCCTCCTGTACAAGAGGGGAGCTGAAAACCAGTAAAATCCAATAGAAAACCAACTGGATCTCAAGGCCGTCGGAGACGTTGAAGTCCCTGTAACTTCAGGCTGAGCCTTTAAAACAATCAATGTCCTTTCTGCCCTCCCCATGCCAGTTCTCCAATATACACTCTTTAGCTGGGCACAAAGCGAAGAGTGTGTTTGTACAGCAGAGGGCAAGGAGCTGTTGTGTGCTACAGCTGGGAATAAGGGAACTGGAAGGAGAATGGTGAGCGTGAGATTGCCTCTGACAGGCAGACACAGCAGCAATTTTTTGCACTAAGATGCATTTTTGTCCTTCACTGTAAAGTGCTGATTTGTTGCTATAGAACTATTCAGGATTTGGAGTTTTCTGGGTTGGAAAAACAGCTGAAAATTAGCAAGGAACCTCATATAATCAAGGCACACAGTCTGGGAAAGTCTTAGTTGAAATCTGTCATTTCACTTGAAGCTTAAACTTGTATGCTTTAAAATACCTCAAGGCTCAAAATCAAAATGGAACAATCTAAAGTTATTGGAGTAAAGCGTGGAGTGACCTAATCTAAACTGTATTTCTCCTGGTCATCTTGGGAAAATTGGCAATACATTGACTTCTTACCTCCATTTGAAGTGGATTTCTGTCAGTAAAGAACATCATTTCCCTCCCCATCTTCTTTTCTCTCTATATGGTGTGACATGAGCACACTGAGGGGTATGTCTGCCGTACTTGGCACGGGACCTTGCAGCCTCTGTGCTCAGTGCATGTCTCTAGGAGCAGTCCCTCTCCCCATGCTGGACACCACCTCTGCTTTGTGGGATGGGGCTGCCTTCCCAGCTTGTGATGGGAAAACACACGTTTCATAGGGCTGCAGCGTGGGTTGTTGGTTGGAACAGAAGAACACCACATCACACACTTGATTTTGTCAGAGACGGATGGCTCCAGGAGACCCATCAGCTCAATATGAGAAGAATTATTGCAGTTTTAATTAAACTTGCGTTGTTGCCTATATGGGCCTGGGGGAGAGAAAGTGCTCGGAATCAAAACTCAATATTTTACAGAACCTGTGGGGTCTTTTCTGGCTCTTTCTCTTCCTTTCACCCTCTTCTCACTTCTTCCTTCTGCAGGATTCACTTGTGTCCCTGAGGGGATGGGGAGTGTGAAAACTGCATGTAGCAGTGGCAGGAAACTCATGATCAGTGGCAGAGAGGCTGAGGTTGCATGAGGGAAGAATGGAAGGTGCAAGACAGAGTGGGAGCCATGGTATGAAGGTTCAGCCCCAGAAGGTATGGGGTTACCATCAGGTCTAGGTGAAGCAGTGCCGCATGAGGGAAGGGAATACATGAAGCCAGAATGGGAATAGAGGAGAAGGAATGGAAAACTTGCTTCAGAGCCTGAAAGAAGCTAACACGAGCTTTGTCCAAATATTTCCCTACTAAAACAAATAGAATTTGTTTGTGTGGGCTGGCTTCCAGAAGCCTGGCTCCTCTCCTCAAAGGCCTCCCTTTCCCCATCACTATCCCCTTAATGAAGTTGATCATAAGCAGAGCAAATCCTGTTGGATAAGTAATTAATCAGGAGGCTGGAACAGTGCAACAGCTTTCATTTTTTGCAAAGCCAGAGATTTCTTTCCTGGGAAACCCCACAGCACAAGAGGATGGGAAGGCCTCGAGAGGGTGGTATGAGGAAAGGAGGTGTCTGAATTGGTGATAGGCAGTGAGAAGATGGGTCAGAGAGACAAGGGGTGTCCAGCTGAGTTTCTCAAGATTGCCCCTACTTATGGGGAACACGCTTTAGTCTCACTGTTCTGAGACTGAAAAAGAGGGGATGCTCAGGTACTGTGGCACTCAGGAGGGCATGTAAGGCTTGCACGTTGCATAAGCCACTTGCAGGCTGTCTCCTAGAGTATCTGAAATACTGCTCAAACCACACTTGGAACCAGGACTTCTCAAGACCTTCCAGACACCTCTGGCATAGCTTTACCAGATAATGTGAGCCATGCCACTCTGGGAAACAGGAATGAAGCAGGCATATCCTGCTTTAAGCATCCATATTTCTGGCAAGAAAGGATGCAAAATAGAAGGGGCTGGGCAGGGGCTCTGAAGTGCACAGACCTTCCCCCAGACTGCGCCTCCTCTTTTGGCTCTGCAAACGCAGATACCCAGCCAGAAGGAGCCATTGATCCACATGACTAATGGGGACTTTAAGGGGAAAAGTGTGCCAGATCAATATGCAATCCACAGTACATGAATCACTCCAGCTTTTCCAATTTATTCAGCTCCAAATCAAATGAGTGGACAAAAGATAAATATATAGCCATGGGGAGGCTGGGGTGGGGGGGATGTGTGTGTGAGGAAGGTGGGAGAGGGAGGCAGAGTCTCACAAGGGATAATTAACTAGCTTTTATCATTCTAACAAAGCATTAAGCCAGTAAATCTATGAAAATGGGAATACCCCAGAGAGTTCTTACTGGCATAAAGCAGAGATTCCGGAGTCCTGCTCCTCTTCTCAAAGTTGCTTGGGTTGAGGCAGAGCTGAACATAGGACCCTACAGCCCATTTCCATAGCAGTCCTAGGGGTCCCTTAGCTGATAACAGAGTATTGGCAGCCTCTGTCTCCATAGTGATGTCTCAACTTTTAACTTCATCTCCTGGATTCTCTCCTGAGTTAGCAATGCCTGAAAGCAATCATCAGAGCATCTAAAACCTGCATGTTTCCAGCTGCACCAGGCGTGACAAAATACAATCCCTCCTTGCCTGCTACAGAGATGGAAAGGCACATTCACCCGAGTTCACAAGGGAGAATTAGTGGCTGAAGCCACGCTGTACACTCTGCTTAATGCTTCCATTGTCAGATGATGCATCAAAAAAGCTGCTTTAGGGGTGAGGAATTGGAGAGCTTGCTGGTGCAGGCATTGCTCAAGGAGGAGAGGAGGGCAATGGATGTTAACGTTCCAGAATGGGTCTGCTAGACCCTGAATACTGGGAGATTTTCCCAGGTCTAGCAGAGCAAGGAGCCCATTTGAGGGTTGAATACTCAAAAGAGGCAGAAAGAGCACAGGAAGATTTACAGATCGAAAGCACCCAAGGATCAAAGGCAGCAGAGGTAGGAAATATATCCTCCTACATGGAAAACCATCAAGACAGGGTGCTCTCAAACCAATATCATTCTGCGCTAGCCTAGCACTAGCCTATCTTCCAGCAGAGCTCATAAAACACTTTACTAAGGCACAGCAGCATGACCTCCCTCAGATACAGACGCAGCTAAATGGGGACATTTAGACAGTTATCAGAGAGCCATCAGCACCACCAATTCCATGTCTCAGCCTCCTGATTCCCTATTTTTTGGTCTGAATCACTTTCACACATGGCTGGGCAGGAATCTGGATCCATAACACATCATTCAATCCCCTGGTGCCTGGGAAAGCAGTTTTAAGCTATGTGCTGAGGTGGCAGGCACCAAAATGCTACAGATCAGTGGTTTCTAACCTGCACTTTGAAGACTGTTGGGGGTCAACAGATTATATCTAAGGAGCTGCAAGAAGAGACTAAGAAAAGCCAGCTTGTCAGCAGGCTTAGCCAAGGTCTTCAGCAGTCAGGAAAACTATTCCTCCATGGGAAACTTAACAGGATCAGGAATACAAAGAAGACTGAAAGCTCGGTATGTGGCTGAGGGTAAGTACTCAAATACGAGGATAATGCAGGAGGGCCTTTTTGTCTGTTTAATTTAAAGGTATTTGTATTTCTTCCAGGCTGGGTTCTGCTCAAGAGAAGCTGGTTGGTCAGCATTACAGCTCATGATTGTGCCCTGAGAAAGGGACCAGGTCCCTCCTCAGAGTGCTCCTGTTGACCCCTGGATGTTTCAGAAGCAGGAGCAGTTTGTCCCATGCTCAAAACCACGGTTTTGCCCACACTACCAAAGCAAATTGAATTAATTCAGGTTGGGAAACCTTATTCTGGCGCTGTCTCATAAGTAAGTCCCATGAATCCGTCCCCTGCTCTCTCTTCAGGAGTGATCCCAGCCTGTCTCTGCTGGGAACAACATCATTGGGACCAGCAAGGAGCATCTGGGCTGTGTTCAACACATGCCACAGCCCCAGCAGGCCCTGACAAAAAGATCTCAAACTTCCCATGCAAACTCAGTCATGCCCTGAGGCTCCTGGGAGCTGATGTGTCAAAGCTACACGTGGGCCTGCTCCATAGGATCCCCTTCTTTATGCCTATGCTAGATAGGCAGCAGAAGGGGAGATGGGTCTGCCTTGTCCTGTCAGGCTGATAAAATCCTTCAGCAGCTTCAGAGATGCTAACATGTTCTGCCTGCCAAGCTCAGGGTGATGGGAGCATCTGACAGACAGCAGCTTCCCTCTGTGTTAAACATTAATAGCTTTCCAGCTTTGCTGCTGGATTTTCTGTTGCTAAGACCTGAGCTGCCTCTCTGGAGATGTCAGTCCACGACAATACAATTACTGCCCCAGCTCCACACTCACTGAAGAGGCCTGATGGCTTCAGCACAGGCAGGGAATGGATTGCCCAAGAGTGATTAAAGGGAATACGGTGGCATGAAGGGACTGAATTGAAGATGTGCTGCTTGGCAGGGGCAGAGGACAGCTGCCAGGTTGTGGAATCCATCTCCACTGAGGAAGATGAATAGCTTGGTTTCAGGGAGATGTTATCGCCGATATCTTATTGCTCCTGGTAGCTTGGACAAAACCTAGGGCCACACTCCAACTCTGCCACCGCCATCATCTGTCTCCTCTATTTCCCTCATTCTGAATAACATTCCAAGTACCCATTACCCATCTGCATGCTCACCTGATCTATTTCTGCAGACTTTTGGCTCTCTGCTCTGGTTCTCCTCAGTGATGTCTGCTTTGCAGGGAAGCTGCTCAAAGATGTAAATACGGCAATGTTGTATAAAATCTCAGCAGCTATTTTCCCCGTCTTTTGTATATGATTCACAATTTTGCCTTTGAGGAAAATTCATGCCAGTGAAGTGTCTTCTCTGTGAGATTTCACCAAGCAGAGGGTTTTCCCTGCTGAAAATACCTGCAACTGCAAGTGTTAGAGGCTTTGGTACAAATATGCCTTCGTGATACCATTTGGAACTGAATCAAGATCCCCTTCATGGCCACATGATCTTTCACATAGGCTAGATTTGAAAACAAACCCATTTTCTGTGCCAAAGAGAAAAAGGAGGAATCCTTTCATAAGAACAGGATAGGTTCCAATTCAGCAATGATCCATGTAAACACCCAAATATAGGGTGCTATCCTTCAGAAATCTAGACATTAAAAGATCAGCTAACAGAAAATAACATGATTGCTTTGAAAACTACATCATTTGCACTGTTGGATGGAAAAATATGGGCCTATGAAATAAACCCAGCAGGACACAAGTGTTAATTACTAGAGAAACAGTCCTTTCCTAAACAGCGTATGTCTCTCTATGTAGTTCTCCCTCTGCCTCTCCTGTTCCCCGTTCTGGCTCATGAGCCACAAATGTGTTTCTGCTGGTGCCTGGTGTGGAAAACACCATTCCAAAGCCTGGCCCAGACCTGCAGGAATTGGGAACAAAAGATGCAATCAAGCCTGTTGCTTCAGATCTTGTTGCTGGTCCCATACTACTTGTCAGCATCACAAGGTTTTGCACAGCCCCGGTGTCTCTGCTGCAATAGATGGCTATAGACAGATGCAGTAGAAAGATCTGCTGTGCAAATAGCAATGCAGGATGAGGGAAAAGAAATAAGGTTACCTATTTACCAACCTCTTAATATTTATGAGGTCTATGAACCAGATTCATTTCCATGCACCATTTCACCTGCAGTGCTTTCCTTCCATATTTATGGAAAGGGGAAATAAACAAACAAAAGGAAATCTACCTAGCTTCCTTTAGATGGTGTATGAGCTATCTGTCATTTACATCAGGATGCTTCTCTTTATGCAGAAAGCCTTTCTCTGTGTCTTCTTGGTTAGTGAGAAGCTTCAGGCCAAGGGATGGCTTGCCAGAAGACTTCAGAGCATTATTATAGGGGCAAGATAGCCAAACACTGTGCTTTTCCTGTGAGTGGTGCCATATGGACCTATGGGAAACAAGACCTACAGGTCAGATATGGGTGGGAATGGGTATCTTCAGAGTCACAGAGGAAGCAAAAAGCAAGGCCAGTGACAGACCCACTGTACTGACAGACCATGCACTATACATTCAACTGCACCTCTTCAACCTCATCCCAGGTGGTTGCAGATTTGTTATTCAGAAATGCAATTCTGCTGTTTGGATGCTCCCAATCCCCCAGGGAAACATTTTCTTTCTGTGTCTAGGAGAAACATAGTTAAGTCTGTTTATGAAACTAGTTATTGCTATAAATTAACATTTAAAACCCTCTACACTTTACATTTCCATTTATAAAATCTCCTGTTAGGATTATTTGATAATGTGAATTCTCCTCTACTGCTTTATTAGACCCTTCAGTGTCGGGGTGGGTTTCGATTTCAATTGCTTTTTGGTGGTTTTGTTCTCCTCGTAATAGGATTTGCTCTACGTATGACAGGTTTGTCAGTGGAATTTGAACAAATAATGCCAAATGAACTCTAAATGCCATTTGTATCATCAGTTTTTAATTTCGGAAGTGTCACCCTATTGCATTTGGGGAACATGGAAATTGACAGTTCACCCTCTAAATTCTATGGCAGCCCAACGTGTCCAGAATACTTTCTCCTGATATTTCTGTTTAGTTAATCCTTGCAATATAAGGGAAAGATTAGCTGTTGGTCTTTCATCTATTTGTTTCAGAATGGCTTTGTTTCTTTCATTAATGTAATGATGTAGAGTTATGCAAAATAAGGTACAGATTCTATTGGAAGTAGACTATGGAATACACAGCTCTGGTGGGAGAAACCCAGGCTAAAGAAATGGAATGATTATAGTGTGCAACAGCATGTGGTAAGTCTTTAAAACCCTGTGTTTGTGTGGCTCTGCAATGAGATGCATACTTGAGAAGCTAACTTGCAGTGGAGTTCTTGTTTCTGCAGGAGCACAGCCCCTTTACAGCTAGATAAATAACTCCCTTTGGACCACTTTGCTTCACCGACTTCATGGCCCATGCCAACACACTCAAACACAAGAAAGGATCATCGTGTTAATTGCAATCCTCTTGTTACGCAAAGTCATCATCAGACTAATGTCCCATGTTATTACCAGGAGCTGCAGACACCTCAATTCGAACAGAAGCCAGGATGTGTGCAGAGACAGACCTGACACCTACGGCTGGCTGGTAAGCTGGCTCAGCTCTGTGTGTTATTGTTGGAGTTAGTGACTGATGTATTTCTTGTGGTACAGTGTCAAGTGTGTCCCTGGCCCCTTTGCTCACACATCGTGCCGCTTTCACACGTGTATCTCTTCATGTCTCCTTTTCTCTGAGCCTCCCGTATCTTTTGTCTTTAAGCTGTAGTGGCAGTAGTTGGGTTGTGGGAGCCTTCAATTTCCTATTCTGTTCATCATGGAGCAGTAATTTTCTGCACTTCCATAATTAGGGGAATTTTAAGCAAACTACCCTGCGGATGATTACAGCCGGATTCAATTTCTCTTGCTTTGATCACCAAAGGACGGAGATGCCACTTGAATATTTGGTTATGTGCTCTGCCTAACGAAGAACCTCACACCAGCTGCTTCCTTCCTGTCTTCTCTCTCCACCTCTCCCTTTTCAGCCCCCACCACCCCTCCTCCCTACCAATTGGGAGATTGTCTTTCTGCTGCTTCTTTAGCTCAAGTGGAAGTAAATGCCCCTTTCTGAAAGATGAAGCTCTATTTAAATCAGGATGTTTTCCTTTTTAAGGCAGCATGATCTGATTTTTAGAGCAGGGCATAAGGAAAAAGCATAGTCAGGGAATTTAATTTCCAGGTGCGTCCCTCGTTTTCCTCATTATAAAGTGATGGGGCAGAGGAACAGGGCATTCATTGCTGTTCTGTTTTGGAAAGGCTCCTATGCGCCGTGTTGCAAGGACAAAACTGTAAGCTTGGTTTCTTGGGTCTGCAAGGTGGTTTGGGAAACCCTATGACATCAAGGTGTCTTTGCAGTGATAATTGGTTCTTCCTGGTTTTATCAGCTTTAACACCCTGGAATAAACACAAGACCTTTTGCCATCACCTTTTTGCTTTAGCTATGCTTTAGCTATCTCCCTGATCATCTGCTTTCCGCTCCAGGGCTGGGAATTCATCCATGAGAGAACAGTCCATTGCAGCATTTAATCGTCTCTAGTTCCAGAGAGGGGAAAATGACAGAGCACAGCTAAAGTGGCTGAGGACACCCTGTGTGTTTCCTGAGCCTCCACAAATGTCTAGTGAGGGCTGCAGTGAGTGGGCAGGATGTGTGACAGGAGACATAGGGAGATGCAATTCAGGGTTGAAGAGCAGGACGACACAACAACTTCAGCTCATGCACACAGGTTATGGCAGGAGACGCACCAGGCCTGCCACAGTCCTTCCCAGCATAGGGGAAGATCAGACCTTACCTTTCACAGGGAGCTATTCTCAGTGGGAGACCTCGCTTCAAGGGGTTCTGCCTTCCTGTTCCCAAACGTGAGCATGACGGGCTGTCAGCTCCGGCGTATTAATAGACTATTAATGCTTCCAAGTTTCCTGAGCCACGTGTATGGGTTTTCGATAGGTTAATTAGGCCATATTTCAGGATAATTACAGCTGTATATTTCTACACTAATTAAGTGGCTTTAAAACATACCCACAATGTGGCTCAGTGAATCATAATTAAACTTCCTCTGCCTCCTGCTATACACTATGGAACTAGTACCCAGAAAAGACCCAAGCGCTGCTCCTTGCCAGCAGCAAATTAGAGCTCACAAAAATAATCTTATGGAATGTATCTTTTTTTATAGAATCGTGTACAAATGAATTCAAAATGAATATTACATGAGTCATCAAAATGCTTCAGCTGCCTTCTCTTTATTTATATTTATCCTCCCACGTGAACCGTCACCTGGTGGAGACAGTGGGGAACCAGGGTGAAGGGAGAGTGACTCATTCACGCAACATTTCCCGACAGTGATGTGCTTTGATTTTCCCTCCCTTCGAGCTGGGGAAGGTATAAGGTCCATGGGAAAACTGGCAGTGAAATCCACACTTTTTTCTTCCACTTCCATGAAGGACTGCGTGCAAAGCAAAGCACAGGCTGTGGTTAAGTGCTGGTGGGGTAAAGGAGACCGGTACTGGATGCTGTGGGTCTGGCTGTTACTGCCCCTCAGGTGGAGCAGGTTGTGTGCAGCAGCCAGAGCTTGCCCAGCCAGCATCAGCCCAATGGAGACGAGGAATACTCTGGCACATCTGGGAAATGAGTGGCCAGGGGTGCAGGCAGCCGGCCTGTGGCTGGTGTGACCAGTGTGGTCCTCTCTGTGGGCTGTCATCTTCTCCAGCATGGAAAGCATCATCTGGTGGCCCTGATGGCAAAGAACCTCTTTCTTCTTTCTGGCCTAACTGTATCCACTGATTTTTTTTCTCTGTTTGCCCTCCTTCTTTGTTATTGTTCGGCTGGAGGATTGAAGTTCCCTCCTCTTTCCTCTGCTGTTAATAGCCACAGGCATCAGATGCTCTCTCAGCCTCCACTTTTGTTAGACAAAAAATGCCAACCCCTTCTCTTTGAGGTTTATCATTCCCTAAAAGATCCCAGAAATACTTTATCTGTACTGGTTTCTTTTTTATTTTTCAAGACGAGATCTATCCTTTTCTTTGTGCCTTGTCTCAAGCTATTATCACTGCCTCCTGCCTACTGGAAAGCTGCTGTTGAGCCATTCTAGTCTTTTTACTGCCTGCTTGTAGGCGCAGTGTCCTGACACTTGGCTCTGGGCACCCACTCTCCTGCAATACAAATAATAACCATCCTTTTCTTCCTTATATCAGATTATTCCATCTCCAGTGGAACCTGAACAGATTCATACTTAGGCTTTTCATTCTCCCTGGATTTGTGAATGTTGTCCAGCAGTTTTAAAGGCCCTGGAAAACTGGGATTAGATACAGGGAACTGGCTAGCAGATTTCAGACAATATCTGTCTGCATTTTTCAACTGGTTTACTCCAGTTGTATCTACATGCCTTTGATGTGAGCTTGCAGCAAGCATTCTAGTGGACGAATTAATGACTAGATGGTGCAGTGATGGGTGCGCTAGAAACAAAATTAGACAGACAGATAGATCAGTGTGACTGAGGGAAGTGAATTTTAAGTGGTGTTACCGAACATTAAAGGGAATCAAATGTGATATTCTTATTCATCCTGGAAACTCATTCCAGGGGCTGAGTTCAGCTACTCGACACAATGCCATGTGAGCAGCATAGCCAATCCAAGCCAGCTCTCACTTCGAGTCCTGAATAATTCCTGCTGCAAAGCAAAGCAAATTCAGGGCTTCCACTAGGACCAGGGTTTCCCACCTGGAGTCCCTCGGCCGTTGTATGTGTAACCCCACCTAATGAGTAGATTCTGGGAGAGACATCTTCGTGCAGAGAGCTCACTGACAGGAATGGAAGCCAAGTTGGTGGGATTATTCAGCCATCTCTCCCTGTAATGCTGACATGTGAGTCAGGAGCTTCATGCCCCGAGGCACCGCATTCACTGTGGGAGTAGGAATCCAGGAATGCTGGTTTATCATCAACATACTGCATAAATGCCTCTTATATGTGCAAGTCAATTTTCTCCAGGTCTCAGGCCTTAGCCTCAAGTGCCTCCTACTTGGGAACAAGCAATTGAATTCTGGGTGGGGCTCATTCCCTATGGTTCATGCCAAAAGCTCTTACTGAGGCACGAAAACTGCTTGGTTCATTACTTATTTGTAATGAATGGGAGAGGGGAAGACACAGCAAGACGATTCAGGTGAGGTATAAGGAAAAGCTTTCTAATTATGGTAGGAGTGGGGCATGGGAACAAGTTATCCAGGAGAGTTATCCTCCCTCAGAGGCTTATGAAGGTGGGCAAGGATGTGTTTGATATGCACAGGAGGGAGGGATGCGATGCTCTCCTGATGTCCCTCCCAGCTGTACGTGTCTAAGGCAGAAAGGAAGGAAATGAAATTACAGGTCAGCTGAGACAGGCTTCGGCTGTGATGAAGATGTTTCAAAGACATCACTGAATGTGGGGAACATGAGCCTTGGCAATATGCAGATTCCCCAGGATGGGTGCTAGCTGCCTTAATTCAAGACACATACCCATCAGGCTCCAACCATCATCAGTGCTGAAGGTGGATTTTTAAAGCTGTTTGGGTGCACTGTTCCAGTTCAGAAGAAAGAGAGTCAATCTTCCCCTCTGCTGCCCATCCGGGTTCCAGGACAATGCTTGCCACATGCCATTAACATTGCATTGCCCAGGGGTTATTCTTCTGGCTCTGGAGGAAACAAGGGTCTGTATTTTGATGCAACCTCCTAAGTGCCCTGCAACACTTAGACTGGAAGGCACTGTATGAAATGTTAACCATTATCATTAAGCGCTCCTCTATGTTGCTGCTGTCTTTTATGTGGCAGCACTGCAGTCTAAAACAAACTACTGTCACAGTAAAAATATTCCTGTACATTCGTGGCTGAGCTGGAGGGCATATCAGGAGAAAGGGAACAAGCATTTGCAGCTGCTGAGAGGGATGAAAGGGGTTGATGCCTTGCAGGGGTTGGCAGAGGTATAGGGAAGAGACAAGGCTGGATGCAGCAGCTTCAGTAGGGCTGGGGCTGTATCAGTGCTTCCAGCGGGAGTTACAGTTGGCTGCAATAACTCCATCCCTGAGTGCAGACACAAGGATGTTGGCTCTCTGAATACAAATAGACTTTTTTTTTGCTGTGTGGACAGCCTGAGGAATATCAGACACATCTTTTCCTGCAGTTTGCACAGCAATAGCATACCTGCGGGGACTTCCAGGAAAATCCTGGATCAGGGAGTGTAACTGGGTGTTTGGCACTGGATTTTGAGGATGGAAGGAGTGCTGCCATAGGGCAGGAGAGAAGAGGGTTGAGGAGGACTCCCATTCAAGGGGGCTCACGGGACAGGAGAGGCCTGTTAGTTGAGGGCAGTGGGGCTGGGGGTGCATCAAGATTGGAATGGAAGAGCTAGAAAAAAAGAGGATGCAATGGAAGGAGGAATATGTTATAAGGAGGAAGTTCTTTACTGTGAGGGTGCTGAGGCACTGGAATGGGTCACCCAGGGAAGTTGTGAATGCTCCATTGCTGCCGGTGTTCAAGGCCAGGTTGGACATAGCCTTGGGTGGCATGGTTTAGTGGGAGGTGTCTCTGCCCATGGCAGGGGGGGTGGAACTGCATGATCATAAGGTCCTTTCCAACCCTACCGATTCTATGATTCTAATGGGGGTACCTTTTGTTGTGCAGAAGGCAGAGCATCCCTGCTAGGCAGGGCTGAGGGTCCAGGCTGCAATAGAGTGCATCCCTGGGCACTCAGTGCACACTACAGAAGAGCTCTTGAGGTGCAGGTGCGATCAACAAATCAAGAATGTCCAAGACAGAAGAGGATCTGACAACTACACCTTCTTTCAGTCAGCCCTTAATGGCAGACACCTCCTCTGTGCTGGAGGGCATGAAACTGTGGCTTGGCTACACCCTGTGCTCCCATCTCCTGCTGCTGAAAGGGGGTGTGATCCCCCCAACAAGCCACAGCCACTTGCCTTCCCTCTTGCCAATAGAGTTGGTAAAAGATGAAAGGAGAGAACAGAGGATTTGTTCTAGAAGCAATGCTATCACCTTAGGCAGTTTTAATAAACCGATAATCGAATAAAGAACAGACAACAATAAATTAACATCTTTTACCAGGAGCCAGGCAAGACTATCCTTTTAAAGCCATTGTCAGTATGTGACCAGAGAGAAGGAGGAGGGAGGAGAGATGAAGGAGCAGTGGAGGGGAAAAGCAGGGGGGGGGGGGAAGGCATTTAACCCTGCTTGTTAGACATGTGAATCCCACGTCCAATTTCCAGCGGCCTTACACCATGTGTGAGCACTGATAAGGCCCTGTGTGAAATTGACAGCTCGGTCTGAGCCGTCTATCTGCCATAAACCATTTCTTTATTGCACAGATAAAGGAGCGAGGCTGGCTGAGCATGACTGTGCGATTAAACTTTCCATCCGAGGGAAGAGAGGTGAAGAAAGAAACACATTCCTATTAGGGCCACTATTAGTTAATGAGCAAGTGTACGTGTGTGCCATGATAGAGTGTTTGCACGCATGTACCTGGTCCCAGGTTGTGAGTGGAGCAGAATGAATGTGGACAGGCAGGATGGGAAGTGGAGGGAGAGAGGCAGTGCAAGCACCGTGCAATGCAGGTGGGCTTGGAGATGTGTGAGAGAAACAGGGAGCAAACCCGTGTTTGGGCACATTCAGCTGTGCTTGTGAGGACAGGTGTTGCTGGAGGATTGGACCATGCGCTAGTGCTGCTGCTGCCCGATGGATTGGCTGCCTGAGCTCAGCTCTGGAGATCTGCAGTTTGGGTACTGAAGCTTTGCTGAGTAGTGTTACACTGCTTAGCATGTTTCCTGAGGGTGTTATCCCTGCACTTCTGATGCTGCTTTACTTACATCTCTGTCACGGGTGCAGTCCCCACTTGTAGGGCAATCAAAGGAGGTAGATGTAGAGCGCTCGGGTTCTTGGATTCCTTGACTCCTTTCCCCAGCCAGGGAAGGTCTGATCTCTGTGCCTGGACAGTGGCAGACATGGCACTATGTGACAGGCAGCGATGTGGCCCCTGCTCTACGCTCACTGCTAATGGAAGCCAATGTACTGGGGAGGAGGGAACAAGTGGTCCAGAGGGCTACGGAATGCTTGGACTGGAGCAGGCTTGTTAAATCAGAGCAGATGGCCACATTAGCCCTGCGGAAGAGCAGCAACTCTGTACTCATCGCTGGCCACCCATCCAGTCTCTGCCTTCCAATTTTCCCTGCAAGCCTTTGACAGCTGCTCCCAGGGAAATTGCACTCATGTGGTGAGCTGGGGTTAGAGAAACGTATCCCTCACCTCCTTTTCATTACCAATAAGCACGCACTCCCTTTGTCTTCTAAAGCAATTTCATAGCTGGTGCACAAACACGGAGCCATCAAAGGAGCCTTTCACTGGGCTGGCAAGCAGATACACCTTCATCAACAAAGAAGCACATTTCCATTTTGATAACAAATGTCTCTGGCTCCCCGTTGAACACCTGCATCTTGTTTTCCCTCTGTTTTCTCTCTCCTTCCCCAAGCCAGCGAGAGGAGGCCGCCAAGCAGAATGGTGTGTACAATAGCATCTCCCCCTTCCCTCCCATTGCCAGTTGTCGTGCTGACAGATCTGATAGGCCTGCTTGCCATGCTTTGCCTTTCATTCCTAACAGCAGAGAGAGAGAGAAATGCAGGCCTTATTTTCCCCCCTTCAGCGTTATCATCCTCTTTCATGTTCTTATTACAATGCCACCATGGCAATAGGAAAGGAGAGATTCAGGAGCTGCCAAAAGAGCAGCCAGCTATTTTACTGCTCCCAACAAACTGACACATGGCAAACACTGCATGCGCATGTACAGGGGTGCTGACCCATTAGAGTAGGTGAACATGGCCCTTACCATACAAAGGCAAGCAGAGCACTGTCATAATTAGATGACTCCACCCATTTCTTCATTATTTACCTGTTTTACCTCCTCCCTAAACTAATTGTCTTGAGCAACCGCCCAGCAGATCTCAGGGCATGTTGCAGAGGATGAAGAACCCGGGTTCCTTTTACCTTTGCAAGGCTGAAATAAGCAGGGCACTGAGTTTCCATCCATCCATCCCCCCATCCGAGCTGATGCTGTCCTGTGGTTCAGGTGTTTTCCATGCTGCCTGAGCAAGACCATCAACTTGTGACTCACCTGCATCGAGGACAAGTTGTTAGGTATTGTGTTACAGAGGGAAATAATCATAGACAGCCCTCCTGGTTTGGTTGCTGCCTCCCAAACCTTGCACTATTCATGTCCCCACAACTGAGTTCAGCTATTGCAGATCCTGGGAAAGGCAGGCAAGGAAATGAAGAGCTCCAGCGCTTTGTCCTTATGGACACTGTAATGGAGCACTTGCTGAGCACAGGAACACTGAGTTTGCTCCCTCCAGACTCTGCTGGGAGAGCATCCTGAAATGTAGTTGGAAAGATGTGATGCCTTATACAGGTTCCTCCCTTTACTGCTATCTGGTGGCAATCCAGAGAAGGGTTCCAGTGCCAGGAGTTGTCCAGAACACTGCCTGGTCTATTTTGCCTCTTCCACCAACATTTCTTGGTCTGGCAAAATTTCCAGCCTCAGCAGAAGAGCAGTTTCCTGATCAGATTCATCCTGAGGGGATGAACAGATGCCTTCTTTCATTGCAGTACCTCTCTTGGTGACATGACATGGTGCAGGGATTGAGAGAGAATCAGGGGTGAAAGGGGGAGCTGAAAGAGAGAGAAGGATGGGTGAAAGACAACCTAAGGAGAGGGAGATCAGAGTGTAAAGAGGGTAAGGAGACAGGAGACCTTTTTAAAGGTAGGAGGGAATGAAAGACTGGGGAAGCGATGAAAACAGAAAGGGAAAGAAGCATTGCGTGTGATGGATTGTTCACCAGGAATCCAAGATCAAAATGCTGCCTAAATTAGGGTATTATAGGTCACTGAACAGAAATTGCACAACGGCTGAGCCTCTAACAAAGGTTAAAACATGGAACAAAGGCAAATAATGACACAATCCATAGTCAGTGACCATAAACTCAAACAAAAAGGAGGGCGTCGCGGAGATGATGGGAAAGCAGAAGAAATCATTGCCTGCAATCAGTGTTCAGTGGGTCAGATTGAAAAGAAAATGTGCTTTTCAGAGCTTACATCCTAGATGCAAACACAAATGCAGGTTTGACAATGTCCTTCAATAAAATTAATGCACTTAGAACACTCAGGAGGAATGAGAAGCCAACATCAGCTTAGGGACAGGCAGAAGCATGCCGAAAAGGTACAGTATTACATATGAACATTAGAATGAAGGGAGGAAACCCCGCTTTCTCTGAGCTGCTGAACACAGCTGTCTGTGAAGTTTTCAGTGAAATCTTTGGTTGGAAACTATCAATTTAGCAAAATTGAAGCCCTCTCCGTTGAAAAAAGGCAGTTTTGCTGAACTTTGGGTTTTGAAAACATTTAGAATTGAAATGGTTGAAGCGTACCAGTTTTAGCCTGGTTTTCTAAGGGAAGGGAACTTACGAGATCACATCACACGTGGTATGTGTCCTCTCCTACAGCTCTTGAACCCTTTGACAGGCTTCAACCAAGTTTGACAAAGGGATAGTGGGTCTGAGTGTTATTAAACTCTACACGGGTTTATGCAAGAGGCAGGTTACGTAGAAAAGACGTTGGGGAAGCAGCTGGGTTGTGACATTAAAACCCAGCACCCAGAAACCCTGACTCCCCTTAATCTTATGCATAAACCATCTCTGATCTCCCAGACAGGCTGTCGTTCAGGTGACTTTTGGGGTTGCTATGGCAGCAAAATTGATAACTCCCATCTAAAAAGGCACTTCAGTGTTACGCAGGACGATCAATGATATCCATCATGCCTGTATCCCATAGGTGCTAGGGTATATGACCACCATATCTACTCCAGCTGTATTTTCCAGAAATCCTTATAGCTGCATGCTGTTAGTTAGACCTCCTCTCCTCTGCTCACAGTTCACCCTGTAAAGAGAAAGCTGTAGCCCAGCATGTGGAAAGTGAGTGAAAGATACACAACGTTCTTGCTTTGACAGAGATGTTTCATTTTATCTCAGGTAAATCTCTGTAGAGGGTGGCTATGACCACGGCTGCTGCTTGTCAGATGCTCAGTAGTGCACTGCTCTTTAGAAGGATGCTTTGGGTCCTGCGTGGAGTGATAAATGCTCCTTCAGCTTCATATCTTGTTCTGCTGTGAGTTTGAGATAGTGAAGTCTTCGCTGGATTTCTTTAGGGTGCTATCTTTTAACACCTCAGATCTGCCTAGCAGCCAATGAGGTTGTCTAAATAGAAGGAATCTGGGGATGCAAAAGATGGAAAGGCAGCCCATGTGGTCCGTGACATAAAAACAGGGCTCCCAGCAGCTACACTGGCTGGGATGAAACAAAAGGGAGCGTGAAGAGACACATGGCAATGCTGAGAGCACAGCCTGGATCTATGAACTCCAGACTGCAAGAAATTCAGGTGACAGCAGCATGTGGAAGACCTTGTTACTGCTCTAGGCATCTCTAGGGTCACCGTATCTCATCCTTTTTCAACACAATCGTGTCTCTGCGAAGTAATGTTGAAAGCAAACACTGCTGCTCTCCCCTCCAAAATCCCAGGCAAAAAGAATGATGAGATCCAGCTGCAGCTGCTTGTGCTACAGCACTTAATAAATGCTGACATTTTTACAGAGAGAAGTGTGCGTTCTATTGGTGTTAATGTGATCTACACAGGATTAACGGGACCCCAAACGTTGTTCTCTCAACATGCAAATAAAGGCATATTTGCTCTTGCCTCTTATTTTGGACTTGATTATAGCTTTCCTTCCCCTTGATGCTGAGATGATGCAGCAGGGAGGGGGTTAGCCCTCCCCAGCTCCCCAGACCTGGGGATCCACTTGACACCTCCAATCCCCCTCCCTGGCAGCATGGCCATGCTGCCCTGCTCTGTTGTCGAAGCAGTCACTGTGCTGCTCAGTTTCACTTTCCCTCGTGCTTCCTTTTGACCTGTCTTATTTTTAGCTGCTTCTCATAGCTCTCTGAGCTGCACGTCTTCAGCTTTGATTGTAGCGGCTGAGGTAGCAATAGCAAGTGCAATCTGTAGGCTACGTTTCATGGATGGTTTAGAATAAAAACCCCCTGCATTAGCCTGAGCGGCAACTTAGCGTTCACGAAGCTGCTGCTTATCATGCATGCATACAGCATTCTGCCCCGTCTTCCATTTACTCATAGGAGCGACACCATTAGTTGAACTGGCCAAGAGCTACTGATTTGCACTCACACGGTCTGCAAACAAACCTCTTCCTCAGTGCCCTCTGGAGTAAGAAAATGACTGCTTTGTATTTCAGCATCCCTCACCAGTGATGGAGATGAAGGCTCCTCCTTTCTGGGCTGACAGGTAGGTCATCCTCCATCCCAAAAGGGTACCACAGACCATGAACCTGGCTGCCAGGTCCTGTGCTACCTGTTAGACTGTCTTTCTCCCCAGACAGGGCAGTGTCTGTGACAAGTGTCCAGTCACCCCTCTGCGACTTGCTTTGCAGTCAGTTGAACCTAGCTTAGCTCTGCGACCAAGCATGCTGCCAGGTAAAGTACCTCCAGCCGAGCACAGTGCTCTAAATCGTTGCTTATACCTCTGAGTATTTTCCAGCCTGCACCTCAGCCCTCCTTCCTGCCTCTCTCCGTGGTGGATGAACAAATAACCATGACAAGCCACAGGGATGCTAAAGGCAGGCTCTCATTCTCTCCTGGGACTCATCTGTGCAGATGCAGTCACCTTCCTCTCCATTAATCCCATGGAAGCTCTGCTAACTGCTGCACCACAGTCCCAGCACTGGTAAATCTCTTTCTTGCTCACAGCTGTTTATTCCCTGGTTGGAGCAGCTGGGATTTGCAGCTCTATAAAAGTCTCTGAGCACCACTGGGGCCCCCAGGCACCCTCATGAATAACACTACTCAGTATGGAAATGATCTGACTGGAGAGGAGACCAGGCAGCGCCCCTGGGGTGCCATTGTTGTCTCTTGGCTGAGGGCACCTCATCTGTCTGGTGTCAAAGCCTGAAGCCTGCTGCCTTCACGATGGTTTTGTGTGTAAAAGCTTCACCCAGGGCACAGGGATAAAGGAGGCTTTCCCCGCACACTCCTGGCTTCTGTGCCAGCTCTGTCCTTCCCAACTCACAGTGTGCAAAATGCATTGTACAGGGTACATGGTACATGGATCCCCAGCGCCATGTATCCAGCCAAAGGGGGAAATGCATTCAACTTGCAGGAAATGGCAACTCAACCTTAGTGGTTTAGGGTGGCCCTGCCAGCTGAGCTGAAGTCTATACATGAGACCCAGGAAGCACCGTCAGTACCCTTCCTAATGTCGTGCTAAGGCACAGGTTGCTCATGTGAGCATGCAGATAGAGGAAATCATGCAGATCACAGTCCTTTCCCCTATAGCCATGCACAGTTTTACTGTTTTTCCTTGCCATCCACTGCCAGCCCTGTCTTTCTACCCCACTGTTCAGTGCACATCCACTACAACCCGTGTCATGCTGTTCTCAGTGACTCAGTAAGCAGATAGCTGGTAAATACACAGAAAGCTCTTGTCTCCCCACATTCCCCAGTGCCTGGGGAAAAGCTCTGCGAGAACAGGTTCCATCCCACTTGTTCTGATGCCTCCTCCCCTGGCCACCGCACCAAGCTGAGTTCAGCATCCATGTATTCTCCAGTGGATGAGCAGGGGAGGATATAGCCAAGACCCTATCAAAGCTGGAGTCAGAGGAACAGTGAGGTCTGCACCTCATTAAGTGGAGTTAGGAAGTGTGACGGTGAGCTACAGGCTGCTGGGCATTCATGCTCTGCAGAAGTCCTGGATGCAGACGGAGGGGGGAAATGAAGGGTTTTGCATTGAGGAGTAGAAACAAAATACAGATAAATAGCAAGGCCAGCTTTATCTATGGCCTCTAGGGGATCTCTGTGCAATTCAGACTTGCTTTGCTCTTCCTCCTCGGGATGGCACTGGCACAAACCTCAGCAACATGTATGTGTGTGCAGTTTGGTCCAAAAGCAGTGCATAGCTATTCCAGAGGATTTAGTACTGCTGCCCTGTTGATACTGCTCCTGGTCCCGGTGTCAGAATGGTTTCTGCTTACTCAGCAATCTCTGCTCACCTCAGGGACTTGCCTCAGCATCTGATGCTGATGGACCTGCAGAGCATCTGGCTGCTGCACCAACACCTTTGCCATTACATCTGCCTGCACTGGAACATGAAGCAGCAGCCTCAGACACGTTTTGTGTGCAGCTACAGTCCCTGAGACACCAGGGCATGCATCTCGGCACAGAGCTGCTGGGAGTGCCAAAGGGAACCTCCCAGTTGGCGAGGGGCTTGGGCCAGATGGTGGCCAGGATTAGAAGCATTTGACTTTTCAGAACGCATCAGAAACCTAGATGATCTAATCTAGCTCCAGATGTGAAATGCCTTAATCCACAGGGAAGAGATCTGTCTTGGGGGAAGGGACAGTCCCTGCCAATTCCCTTCCTGGAAAGGAATTCTCTTGCCCAGTGGGGAGTAGTGGTCTGGGAGTGTGTTAAAGAAATCACAGCACATAGCTGGCTCACTCTTCGCTGGCAAGCCACACGGAGAGCCCTCCTGCACAGCAGCTCCCATACCCCTCCGTACAGTCATTTGGGCTATGAGGCTTTAAGAAACGCCTTTATTACAGGGATTATTATTGTAAGTAGGTTAAACCATCATTGACAATGCCAGCTACCCTGAGGAGGGAAAAATAGTGACTTGAAGACTGGTGATGTCAAGCAGCTGCCCCCCTCCCATCCCAGCCCCATTCTGACTCATTCAGACCTCAGGCAGATGCCTCTTGGCTATGATCTGCAATGCACAAAGAAAGCAGTATAAATAATCACTATTGTTCCAAGATAGCCATCTCTGCCTCTTGCTTCTTCACCGTCCAAGATAGCCATCTCTGCCTCTTGCTTCTTCACCGTCTCCCAAAGGCAGATTCTGAGGCCTCCATTTGTGCTAAGGAGAAGAAGGAGAGGGATGCTCAAATCTTCCCTTTCCTCTCTGCATTCCCTTTGCTTTGGCTTTGCTGCAGCAGGGACACAAAGCTACGCTCCCTCTGCTTCTGAACTGCACCTTCCGTGAAAGGCGAGGGGGAGCTCAGCTTTGCTTGTCTTTGCCCACTTCAGCCTTGCATAACAACAGCTACCGATGTACATGTTGGCTTCACATGTGGATTTGATCCACCTCGGTGTTCCTGGACATCCCTAAGTGAAGAAGTATTTTACCATTCAGGGAAGCGTACGCCTGAGTAGGGTTTGTAAATAAGGACTGAGCCTCTGCTCTGCAGGACACAGAGGTTTTCCATGGAGCTGGCCTGGGGGCCCTGATGGAGGGGTGGATGGAGAAGGGAGGGATGCATGGAACACACAGACACCATGTGAACAAAGGCTGGTTTCTCCCTGTGTGTGAGCATGAGGAGGGCAAAGCTATTCTCCCAGCCTGACGTACAAACTTCAGTGCCAGGGGGTATTTTCCAGGAAGGATTTCTGGGGGAAGGAAGCAGAGCATTTCCTGGAGCCGGTTTATGGGAGTTTCCACACTCGCCAGCTGTTTGCACATGAAATTGTTTCACGCGATTAGGCAGGTAACAGCACCTCTAAGCCCTGTGTCAGATATTATTACTCAATAAAATAAACCCCTGAAGGCGATGGTCTTGACACACACTCTGATTTACACCCTGCACCATGAAGATAATTACTTTTCAGTGTGATATACAAAAGGTAGCATAAGAAGCTTGTGAAGAAGGTGCAGTACCTGCTGAGTCACAAGAGTCTTGTTTATCACTGGTTTACGGGAATCAAACAACCATTGGTACAAACAGGGACTAAGAGGTCTGATCCACAGGGTGGCCGTGAGGAGGGCTGGGAATAGGGCTGACTTGGGAAGACTGAACAGCAACAGGAGGATGGGAGCTGTGGCCTTTTCCTGTGTCTCCATTTCCTAAACAAGTATATACCACTCATTAACCACCTGATCCCAACAAGAACAGAAACATGGCTGGAAGTGTGGCTGCAAATGTATTTGAAGACGTTAAGGCTGCTGGAGAGGAGAACCAGGAAGGATGCCTTTGCTCAGGGGGGAATGTAATGTCTAAGAGAAGGGAAAATATCCCTATTCCCAGAATAAGCGCACTGGGCCAGGTTGAGGCTTTATTCTGCCTCTGTCCTAGTCCATGGAAAAGGGAAGTATTGAGATCAGTAGTCACTAGAGCTTATCAGTAGTTCATCTTTGCCTTGCCTTCAGGCAGGAAGACTTCCCTTCTTTCTCATTTATAACAAAGGCACCTCTTGAATTTGATTTCTTCCTAGGAAATCCCAGGAAGAAATGAGATTTAACCATGTCTCATTGCCAAAAAGCTCATGCCAAGAGTTCAAGAACAGCGCTGGTTTTTCCTTCTCTTTCTTGGAGGCTGGTGAGACTAATCCTTTCAGGGCATGAAAAAGGGCAGAAAAGCCTGTGGCAGATGAAAGTCTCAGCCCCCACCTCCTTTCCTAGTAGAGAAGCTGTGGCCTGAAAGTGCAGCTCTGTGTGGTCTCTAAGCAGAGCAAGAGTCAAAGGAGGAGTTAGATGTTACGTTGACTGAAGTGAGCTGCGCAGGATACGAAGCACTTCATTTCTCAATGGTTCATAACCCTTCAGCCTTGACAGCCCCTGCAATTCATCACTTAACACAAAGCCATATGTATTAGAAATGACAGGCAGCTTAAACTCTGGGTAGAGCCAAACCTTCTTCATTTGGGCCTAGAATTGGTTTCAGACTGCAGGGGACCTTGACAGTGATAAATAGTTGGTGTGGTGGTCACTGCTGCTTACACTCACAACTCATGGAGTGAGTGGGTATTCATTAACATCACTGTATTAACTTTCCAGTGGCAAGTGACATCAGCCATCGTGTTGCATTTGGGCTAGAGAGAGCACAAGGCGAGCCCGAGACACAGCTGAAGGTCCACAAAGTGGCTCCTCTGAGCTGCCTTTGCTGCCACACACCAGGGACGTTGAACTGAGTTCTGTCCCACTCTTACATCTTTGCCTTTTTGCTTGTCTGAGCATTGGTGAAATAAACACTGTGATTAGGAAAAGCAGGGAAGAGAAAGAAATTAATTACTCATAAGAAACTTTGAAGATCATGGGTTAGACATTGCCTTCTTAAAAGTCTCCAAAGCCCCATGAAAAACCAGGTCCATGCAATGCGCTTTACATACTAACAGAGTCTAATTCCCTGTCTGATAAAAGCAGAAGGAAAGATAAAAAAGCCTGAAGGCAAATAGGATTAATTGTGTGTCAGAGGTGCCTAATTAGAAAGAATGATGAACTGGAAGGCAACACACAGGAGGCATGAGCCAGCCCAAGCTGCTCTAAATGGCCTCTTCTGCTTCTGTGTATCCAGGAGCATCAGTTATAAGCAATGTAAATGCTTTAGCATCGGTCCCCTTTTTCTGATGTTTCCCTTCACTCAAGGAGCTAGGAAGCCCTTCTCTAATACCTCTTGTGTGTCAGTGTGACCCTGGGAAGATTTTATCCGTCCACATGCTTCTTCATTCCGTCTACTTTTCCCCTGAGAGGTTGATGTGTTAAAGAATTCTTGCTCCTTCTCTTTCCCTCTACATCCCAGTGTCTGTCCTCCTCAGCCTTTTCTCCCACAAGCATTTTGACCAGCTGAAATTTGTAAGGCAGATATTTCTCTTCACTCTCCACCTCAGGAGACCCCTGACTGCCTGGACCCCTATGAGGACAGAGAGTTGGCTTCATCAGACATGCCCCATGCAGGTAGGAAAGCCAAGCTGCTCAAGGGAGGTCAAACCACGAGCGGGCAGTAGAGATGGGGAGAACCTTTTGTCTCAGTGATTCTTCTTCTTGTGTGGATCAGGCCATTCTCTTCGTGGCTCCAGGGCCCTACCTAAAGAGGTACAGTAGTCCTTCTGGTTTGAGCAAAGAAGAAGAGTCCAGCTGACACAGTCAATACAGATACCAGTAACTGGCTGGGCTAGAGTTACCTCCTGGCAGTGTCCCATTAGGAGAAATACAGCCCAGGGAGAGAGAGTATGAGTTGCCATAGTAAATGGAAATAAATGGCCAGCAGTGTTGCACTGGAATTTTCCATAAAGGAGAGCAGCTGGAGGGGATCTGGTTATTACATGTGATGGGTAGGTGCCAGTCTCTTCTCCTGCTTGAGGGCTCCGGGAGCGTGAGTGGGACTAATTTCATTTCCCCTAAAGCATTCAGTGATCCTATTCACCATGTAAAATCCATTGCAGTTTTCTCATTAATCCTCCAAAGCACAGACACTTACTCCAGGCCTAATCCCACTCCTCTATTGTGTTTCTCTACTGCAGCCTTCCCTCATCAGCTTAACAAATTCCCTCTATTTCAATGGAATATCCAAAGCTGAACATGCTGGGCATTAAACTGAAACTGTCTCCCAAGGGCTGCTACACCTTCTTCATCGGCAGCCTCATTTCCTGGCCTGGGCAGGGAGGAATCCTGAAAGCAGACAGGAGAGATGGAGGTCATGAGCTGTGACATTAAAAAATTGCTTCTCTGAGCCTGTGTGAGGTGAGACAAAAATGTATCATGTCCCAGGCAAATGAGAATTGATTGCACTCGCTGTGGGGTTGGGATTTCTTTTTTTGCCCTTTGTCTTGCATCTGGGGCTGATTCTAACTCTGGGGGAGAATATATCGAGAGGCCATGCTGGTGATAAGGCACTGAATGTAATTGAAGACTTTGTCAAAGGGCTTTGTTTCAGAGGCTCAGCTCCAACTGCCAATAGATCCCCCATCCATCAATGTTAAGCAGGCCTTTTCTATGCATAGATACTGCAGCCCAAAGTGAGCAACTTGCTGAGGACCTCTTAAACCCCCAGCCACTGGCCCTCAGCCCTTCTGCTCTTGTTAGAGTGGCAGCAACACAGCACAGGGCTGTTCTCAGGGAAGTTCATCCAAGGACTTTTGCTTCTTCTGACTTGGTGCCTGGTTTCCTTCCTCCGAGCTCATTTTGGTTTCCTTTCCTCTTTCCACAGAGAGGCAAGACTCCAGAAGAACAACTAAACAAGTAACAACGCAGACTGATTCAGTTGCAACCTGCCATATCCCAACTGTTGGCCCATTCATAATTCACTGGGGACCTAAGGTGACCTGCACAGCTCAGTTTTCCTATTCCACCTGCTCCTTCTTTAGCTTTCGAGAGGCACCTAACACCTCAATAAGTTTCATATACGTATCTGGCCTTAGACCACGTGTCAATAACTCAGGCTAATACCATTTGCTGTGTTTCCCTTTATAAGGTATGGCTCCCATGTAAATGTTTCACTTGCTTTTGAAATGACTTTGATCTTTTCTGCATTTTTTTACCTCTTTTTACTCTATTCTGTGATCATAATCCTGCTTTATGTCCTGCTATCTTTTGGATAGGCCGAATGCCTACGAGCATTTGGTTTTCAGCCTGGCATTTTCACTGTGCAATTGCTGCATGAGCACACTTCTGAGGGAAAGATTCACAGTGGAAATTAAACACAAAAGGCTAAATGCTCCTATTGAGCTATGCGCTGTTGTGTTGCTTTGTTAAATTTTTAAGAGTATTTGGATGGAAATAGTCCCTTTTTTGGCTTAGTTTTTACAAATCTCCTCGGAGGAACCATAGCATTCTCCTGGATCATGCAGGAAAGACTTGTCTTTTGTAATAAAAGTGAGAAGGGAGAAGAGAAATAAAGCCAGAAACTGCCGTATATCCCCTGAAATTACAAGCATCTTAGAACTAACTTGGGAATGATGGTGCACAGAAATGGGGTAGAAGCAAAAGGGGTGGGAAGCAAGTGTGGGTGAAAAATAGGCTTAGAGGAGATGAATATGGTACAGAAGGGAGAATGTGTACGTGGCATATTGTCTGTGCCTGTGCTGTGAGACAACAAGGGTTTGTTTTCCATCTTTATCACATTCTGATTTGTAAAGCGAGCTCACCCAGCCAAGAGGATTGCTCTACTGCTGGCTTCCAAGGAAACAAAGGAGGCCTGTCCATAAAGGACCAGTCTGAAATACCCAACATTAACTTGATAGTCACATTTCCATGCAGGCTCTCTTGTGGTTCATTTCCATGCATTAGTGAGCCACTTCTGCTGCCTTAGATTCAGGAGGGGATTTAACCTGAACATGTGTGATTACTTGGTGAAAGGCCAGCTGAGGTGCCTAGTTTGCCCATTACATATGCATGTAATCATGATGCGTGCTGTGGATGGATGCTGAATTTATACAATCAGCCTCTGATCAGATGGGCTTGAGGCATTACTAAAACATAAAGCACAGGACAGGCCTAGGGAATCCTGAAAGCACAGGCTCAGCATGATCAAACCTGTCTGCTCCTGTTACACTTCAACCCCATCTTCCTGCAGATCTTTCAGAACAAAGTACAGCCAACAAGACAGGCAAAGCAGCCACTGGTGCTGTCTGTGAACAAAGCATTTGATGCTGATCCCAACATTTAAAGCGAAAGCACTCTTCCCCAGCTCCAGCTCCAGTCTACTGGAAGAGGAGGTTCTATGACAGCCCCCCTGTTTTCCCTTTACCTCCCTCCCCATCACTGTGAAGTGGAATGTTTCCACTGTGTATTTGTCTGAGTTGTAGAGTTATGGCTGTTATTAAGCTTGGATATTTTTATAGACTTCGCCACTTACAATATACAAGTGTACCTACACACACGACCCTTTTGCTTTAATTTAGTTCTCTCCTTCCCTGCACCACACCAAGTAACTTCTAATAAATGACCGAATGAATGCATTCAGATAGTGCTGTAATGGAGAAAAATTCAGTGTCTAATGAAGAGATTGTTCATACCCCAAGACTGTAAAGATGAATGATGATGACTACAGTTTGAAAACTCCTTTTAGCTTAAAATATTGCTCCTTCATAAAGAAAAAAGAAAGCACAAAGAAAAATAATCCCACCCAATCCTGTATAGTTTTTACCAGGAAGGAGCTGCATGCACACAGAACTGTCGCAGCCAAAATTGCTTCATATATCATAGACCAACACCAGGCAGATAATGGCAAACAAGTTCTGATCAGGCAGTGATTACTGCTCCATGCTCCAAGCACTGACTACAGCTTGTTTTTCCTTTAACTCAACTGATTTTTTGAGGTTGAAATTAAGAATATAATCACATCGACCGGTAAGAGGAGGTGCCAACCTGAAGGGAAATGCATACAAGAAGTCAGTCCTTCCTCTTTCACGCTTTTGTCTTCTCTTTGGAATAGGTTCGTCTCTTTCCACATTGTAGATACGGGTGCTTGTGCTTAAAGGAAAATATAAAAAGGCTCATCTTCTGGACCTGATACTGACAGAAATCAAATTATCTCAAAATCACCTTGCACCTGATGGAAATCTGTAGTCAGATGAGTTATCAGATCTCAGGCCCTGGCAGAAATAGGAAGCAGAGAGAAGGGAGTTATGATGAGATAATTTAGTTTAGTACCAATCTGCTCTACCCCAGCTTATCTGATGTGATGCTGAAGCACCCATCATCTCCCATGCAGTTGGAGTTGGTGTGTGTTTGTTTTGCCAAAACAGGAGAAAAGCTGCTCACACAGAACAAAAGGCAGGCTGCTATGAGTGATTTGGGAGCAGAGGGGTATGCCAGGGGATGCATTTGCAGACAACGCACAGAGCCTCTGAGCACTGTGTCCACTGGCTAGGAACGTGTAAGGAGTGCTCATCCTTCTGGCCAGTCTTGCTCAGACACATACGTCCTTTGGAGATGATATAAATCTCAGCAGATGCCAATGGACATCTGCTCAATGCCATCTGCTCTGTTACACCCCTCTGGTTGTTAGCTCCTTCCCCTGGGCACCACTTCATGCTCTTTGCTTTGTTTGGCTTTGGCTGTACTGCTGGCACTTACAACCACATTCATGCTTTTCAAGCTCACAAAGGACACTGGGATCAAGCACTCTGGCGCTGGAGGTTTAAGCTGGAGCAGGAGAGATGCAAAGGCAGGTCCTCCTGGTGCCAGCGTATTGTGATCATATGGGATCATCAATCAGCCCATTTGGCCAGCCTCAAAACTCTTCCCTTCTCCCAGTATTGCATCTACTTAGGTCAGATGAGTTTCAGGACAGGGACATTTTCTACCTGGTATAGAACCCAGCTGGACAGGACCTGCAGAGACACAGTGCAAATAATGATCAAATGCACCAACTAAATTCTGTCCACTAACAACAGAGCTGTGGCTGAGCAGAAGGAGGGAATAGAACCTGCAGAAGGAGGGAAGCTGCCCAAATCTGCCCTTTCCTCTGCTCATCCTGACACAGATAGAGCTTGAGCCTCCAGGGTTAGTGTGGTGGTCAGTACTCCAAGGGAAGAAGTCAAGTCGACCAGCATTACCCAAAGGTTCAGGGGTCTATAGCATGTCAGCGCACTGGCTGAGCAGTTCCCCAAGATGAGTCCTGAGAGGGGGGTTCAAAGTAGGAAGCAAACAATACAGTAAGATAATTCATGCACAGATGAATCTCCTGCCACTAAGACAACAAGAAGTCAAACTTTCCCCTTTCATGGCTGAGACAGCACTTTAAAATTAATTGAATGAGCCCCAGCTTTCATGAAGAGGATGTTCTATGGCTGTTCATTTGAATCCTTCCTCCCCTCAAAGATGCTGTTGTGTCATTAATCCAGACTTGCTCTGCATATACTCTTTCTTGTAAAGCACAATGAGACACACAAGACCCGGGATCTGCCAGAGTTTGTTATTGAGTTTGTAATATGCAATTGTGGAAATGATTATAATATTACCAACTGGATTTCATCTGTCCCTGCACATTCAAACGTGCGAGCTGAAATGAACAGTGACAGGGAAATGTTCTTGTTTGCACACAAATACTTTAATAGCTAGCAATTTCAGAAAGGGAAAAGTAGGAGGAAAAAGAAGTTGAAGGGCAAAGAACTCGCGCATTAAACTCTACAGTGAAGTTAACTCTTAAAATACATATCATTAAGGCTTTCAACACGCCTTGAAGAGTGGTAAAGGGTTAATTCCCCCCTTACATCTCTTATCCAGCGACCACTACTTTGCATGCCTTTTAAGGCAGCCAGGAAATTACATTAATTCCTCTAATGCGTGCGATGCCACAAGTTCTTTTTTTAATTATGATGATCAAAATATTGCTTAAAATTAAAGGCAGCTGCATTTGTTTCTGACGGATATCATAATTGCAATTGTAAATTGGGAAATGTAATGTTTCCTGGTGCTGCTGTGAGTAATGGTTCTGAAATCATTATAGATAGGTAGATATAAATAAACCAAGAGATCTGTGGAAAGGGAGCAAAAGCAAGCTAAAAGGGTAATTAGCAGAGCAAATGGGAACAGAAGAATCCAGTGCTCACAAAAATCCACAAATTCTGTAGAGTTCTGTGACTGCATTTGTAGCATTTTGTAAAAAAATTGAACGGAAAATTGCTTTCCAAAAAAGGAGGAAAAAAAAAAAAAAAGAATGAATTTGAACTCTGTATTTACCGTGAAGTTTCTTTGCTGTCTGTTATACCCTGCAGAGAAATAAATTCCTCCCCATAAGATACTCAAATGCAAACGCCACAGATGATAGAGTCCTGTTCCGTTTGGTTTGCCCTGCCCTTGGGATTGACTTGGGGCAATGCTGACTCTTTATGCTGACTGCCTTGCTTTCCCCTGGGGATCAGCAGGTGAAAAGTGAGTTGTCCTGGGGCTCTGTCACTGCCAGTGATGAAAGGACAAGTCTCATCTTTACAGAGGAGGACCAGCTGCCTCTTTTTGCCTCCTGGTCCTGAAGAGGGAATGGGGCTTCTTGCCTCAGGGGCTGTGCCTAATCCGGATGCAGTTACCCTCTGAGAAAGGAAAGGAGTGGTTTTACACCCAGGAAGCATTTCTATCCCACAGAGTTATGGAAGAGCAGAAAGTATTCCTGAAATCCCTGACACACCCAACAAGGTGCTGCTGAGCTCACACCCAGAACACAACGAGCCAATTCGGGATGGGTGTAAATCCAGAGGAATGCACTATACATCCGTTTATGCCATGGGGTAGAAAACAGAACCACGGAACAGCTGTAAAAGGTATCTTGTATTTGCCCTACCCCAATACCCATCTCTTTAGACTGTGAAGGAAAGAGGTAAAACTTATAAAAGAGGTAAAACTAAGGAGGAAAAGGTAAAACTAATCTTAGTTTTAAAGTCTTAGGCTCCTTTTTTTGTATTTTAAGGAAAAGAAATGAAAGGTTTTATGGTCCTGTGGCACTGACAACTGTAAAGCAGCCAGCTCAATGGCGACATTTGTCAGTAGACCCTCAGCAATAACAAGCAATCACACTCCAGCTGGTTCACCATCAATAAGCAGGGATGGAATATTAGTAACAGTTCTGTAGGTTTTAGGAAGCAAACACTGAAAAAGAGCAGTTGCAAACTGGAGACCTCAGCCTGGATTTGCTGCTCTGCTAAACTCACTTGTCCAACAGCTCCAGGTGGGGCTGCCACGTAACTGCATCCCGAGTGCCATGCTGCAAATCGCTGACTGAACCGGAGTCTCATTGAGTCGATAAACACATGCACACAGGAAAGCAGCCAACAGCTGTACAGACTCCTGGAACATCCCCAGATGGAAAGAAGCTATCGCTGGACACGCTGACCACAGGGCTGGAATTGCTCCTAGCACAGGCAGGAACACATAGGTCTAACACTCGTTTGAAGACACTTGTTACAGATAAAATTAGAGGCATAGGAGACTGCAAAAACCAGTGGAGCTCTGAGGTGCTGCGAGAGACCAAACGTGGCTTTGATTGTTACACCACAAAATCTGCAAGCACAAGTAGAGCTGAAATTGTATCACATCTGCTGAAGAAATAGCTGGTGGTGCATATGTGACACTTCGGCCTTAATTGGAGCAAAACAAGCACCAGAATTTGAGTAGCCAGGCAGAATTCCAAGAAAAGCCAGTCCATTCGACAAAGCTGATTACCAAGAAACACTTTCCTTCTATTGGGGGCTGGAGGAGAAGCCAAGAGACTTCTCTGGGTTCATTAGAGAAATGGGATCATTATTTTCCTTCTTCAGCTCATAGAATCACCTCCTGAAAGGCTCTTTTGGCAGGCAGAAATGAACTTAACCAGGACACTGACCGATTGAAGAGCCTTTGTGGATTCTATAAACAGTATTGATTTTCACATTCACAAAGAAATGAATTAGATGCCAATTGTATATGAACTGAGCCATTGTCTCTTGTACGCAGTGTGTCTCCCTACCTGCATGAATAGACATAAGTCTGCAAAACACAGGGTACCCTCAAGCAAAGAAAGCGTTGAGGAGAGAAGGAGTAGAGTTGTGGGATTGAAAAGGTGGTGTCTCCAGTTTAGTCCTCTGCTATTGTCAGCAAGCACCTTAGGGAAAGCCATTTCTCAGCTAATCAGGCTGCTCTATAAAACAGTAGGGAAAGAGATTTAAACTCCATGATCACTATGGTGTTGATATGCATGGTTATAGACTACCCTTGCACCTCCTACCTAACTGCATATTTATTCTCTTGCTTGACAAATGGCAAAATAGACATGTCATCGAGCATCACTATCTCTGTGCCAGTCACAATGACCTTTCTCTTTCGGAGCATCAAAACTACTGCTCAGGGCAGTTGTCCAGCTCTGGGAGATGGAGGGATGCATACCACTGCTGTGTCCCATCATGTGCTGGCCATGTTTGACAAGGGCAGACCTAAGAGCCGTGACAAATGACCTGACCCCATGTCATAAAGCTCTGTCTCCTACTCCAGCATTCATTATCACCATCATGAAGAAGATCTCAGACACTGAAGCCAGGGCTGGTTTAATTTTCTGCAGGCCTGTAATGGCTCTGAACCCTCTGTCTAACATCACTCAGCATGACTGCTTAATTACAGTAATTAAGGAGCATGGTAGAAACCTGCGCAGTGTGAAGGAGGCACTGCACTCAGGAAATGGATGCTCTGTCAGTCGGGTCCATTAGGAGCTGAGCCCGCTTGTCACTTCCATCTCCGGCAGCAGATGATGCTCAAGTCTGGGAGCTCGGGTGGCCTTTCTGAAACACGCTGGACTGAACGCCATGCCCTAGGCAGAGGACGTGCGACTTCCCATCTTTCTTCCTTCCTTCCCATTCCCAGGACTGCTTTTACACTCCAAGATCAGGCCCATTGAAAGGCCCCTCCTGGCTACTCTTTATCAGACAGAATAGTGCTTGTTAGTTAGGGAGGTGTCCCTGGGAAAGATGGTGACAGTGAGGGCTCCTCTCTTACCATCACCCCCAATAAGAGTGCAAGTGCTCACCATAGGTTTACCACTGAGTCTGTGCATAAGCCAGGATGGCCTTTCCAGCCCACGCCATGTTAAGGAAGTGACTAGAGATTGCCCTCAAAGTAGGTGTGATGTCTTTCTGGAGAAGCATCTCACTCCTGACTCTTGTCCAGCCACCTAAACATGTTGCCTTAGGTCAGGCAGTGTAAATCCTCTCTGTCCTGTGGCACGAGTGGCTTCCGCAGGCTCACAGTAACACTGTGCCAGACTTGGAGCTGGATCTCCCAAGCACTAGTACAAACCTTTTCCCACACCACTGAACATGCTCATTGCAGTCCTGGCACGTAGCCTGCAATATTCCTGTGGCTGCTCTCACTCTGCTCGTCACACCTGATCTTCCCTGAACTGTAACCGAACGCATTTCACACTAGGTCTGCACCAGGGATGTTGACCTTTCCATCCTCATGTGGTTCAGAAACACCTTCCTGCCTGGTGTGATCCTCCTGTGCGAGCTCACACAACTTTGTTCACACTTCAATAGGGGATGCTGAGTGTGGCCAAGGGACACGGATTAGAACCTGGCCCCAGCCAGGGCAGAAATAATCCTGGCCCCACACTACTGCGCCAAGGAAGATCTCTGGCTCTGAGTTAATGAACCATAAATTCCAGCTTAATGAGTATTATACTGAGGAGAATAATTAATGTAATTAGTCCTGATACGAAAATGATGGTACTTGAGCCTGGATTACAAGGGGGAGGGGTGGATCTGGGGGTGGGAGGAAGCTTGGAAAAAGTTCATTTCATTCTGTGGTGCTGCTCACCCAGAGGAACAGGCTGGATGCATTCTTGGCAGGCTTTAAAACCTCACCTCCCATCCACCATAAAGAGAAAGAAAATAGAGCATGACAGAATAAGGCAGAAAAAGAGATCAGCCATCCCTGTTTGCAGCAGAGATGTGGAATCTTTAATGCAGCTCTTTCCTGTGCTCTCCTCTAATTTGCAGCTCCCCCACTGCACTCCACACTGGTAGCGTATCGTCTGCCCTCCACAGTGCCTATTTATTGCTTCTATATGAAAAGCTCTTTAGAAAGGTGACCAGCTCCAAGGATAAAACAACAGCTCTTAACCTATACAAGTATTTTGATATGGTTTATATATGCAGCGCACTCTAAGAGGCAGTAATACCAACGTTTTAGTTTTATACACACAGATTCATATGTAGACTTCTATACACACACAAAGTGAGGCTGCAGGAGGTACTGTGTTCTGAGTGAGGCATTGATCATAGTACGTTCAGCACTGGAGAATGAGACCTCAAATCTCATCTTAAGTGCTGACCCTGCTTGCATATCTGATGTCAGTGGGGAAATAGAAAACAAGCATGAATGGATGTGCTTCACAGCATCTGTGTCTGAATGTCATCTTTTCCACCGTATCTGTGCAGTGTCCGTGATGCTGGCCTGGGTGTTTGTGTGCCTTTCCAACTTAGATGAGCAAAGCTCTAGCTGGGCGTTGTGGGAGCCTCCATCCAAATGTGTTATAACTGCCACGCATGAGATAAATCCATATTCCTTTCCCCTGCTTAGAAAATAGATACAGCCCTGGGGGGAGATGCCAGGATCCAGAAATACAGGATAAACTCGTCTTTGTGCAGAGGGGCTAAATCGTTCCAAAAGATCTTTATCCAGATGCAGAGGCTCTATCCTTGTGCAGAAGAGTTTTTACCCTGGGGCTACTGGGGCTGTGCAGTCATGGGGCTGCGGTGGAAATCCCCCCCACAGGAATGCTTTCCTCTCCCTGTCTCCTGCCCTCTTGCCAGACAGCTTGTTTTTAACCTGAGGACCCCCTTTAAAGACAGGGTTTTATTCTGTTGCCTGTTTCTCATGCGAGTCCAGCTATTGCTAATCCCAGATTAACCAGGGAGCACTTCCCACCAGATGATCGCCATGTGCTGCTGCAAAGGAGGCATCCAGGACACCAGCACTTGCTCACTGCACCATGATTCACGGGTGCTAGTGGAGCATGTAATGAAGCAGGGGCAGAGATGGAGTAGCCTTGTTCCCCGTGTGTTATGGATGGGGTAGAGGAGGGCTCCTCATCCCTCTCTGACAGCTCCCATGCAGCACACCAGAGTTCAGCAGAGGCTCTTGAGCAATCCCTTGCAGCAAAGGCAGCTGCAATGCATATGTTGTCATAAGACAGTGTTCAATGTCTACCTGCATATGGAAGGCATGTGGAATGCATGTGGAGTGCTTGCCTGCAGAAGGAAAACAGGGCACTTACAGTAGAAGTGGGCTAGAGAGGAGGGGGCCCCAGGCATGACTTTACCTGTACATTCCCTATATAGCTGCTGGCCCAGAGAACTGGTGGTGACTCTGAACCTATTCCACCCACTTGCACTATGGGGAGGTGGCTTCCCACAAGAGTAGGAAGTAAAATGAACGAAGTGAAAGGGGCATCTATCTTAGAGCACTTGGGCAATGTAATTATGTTTGTATTGCTCCAGGGGCAGAGCTCTAGTAGTAATGTGCACCAGACATTGCCTTGCAGGTCACCTGAACACTGCTCCTCTGCTTACATTGAAGTCCCATGTCCCTGCCAGTGCTTCAGACAGTGAAGGATGCAACATGGAAGGTGGCTTAATCTAATTCCCAAGGACAGCCTTTGCAGAACTCAGCCAGGGAGGAGCGTGTGCGCACATGTGTGCATTTTGGGGTGTGAATGTGCAGGGGATGATGGATGTAGTGAACAACTCAGGAGGAAGTCAGCACTGGGAGAAAGGAAGAGATCAAGCACCTCACACAAGTTTCACAGCTAGGAGAGAGGTTGTGACTCTTCAGTTCATCTTTATTTGAGTTCTGCGATCAGTCTTTTCCATCTGCAAGAGCTCGTGTGTCAGTGCCACCAACATACGAAGCAGAAAGGATGACACTTCACCCCGGCAACAGGAAGAACGGCTTCACATCTCACACCAGTCAGACATGGGAACAGAACACCAGTTTCTCCCATACACTGCGAGCCCACTGGATGCACGATCACACTCCACCAGTTTCCTGTTAGACTTGTTTAGCAATCTATGCCCGACGATGCTACTGAATGGCTCTGTTCCCAGAGAAGGGATCTTATTTGCACCATGGCAGGAGGAGAACGCCTCTCCTTAGCATCGCTGTGGCATTTCTGTTTATGCATAGATGCTTAGCATTTCTGTGCCTGCAAGGTCACCACAGACATGGGTAGCTGGTGTTAAGCCCATGGCAACAAGTGCAGCAAAGCCTGGAAACAGCCATTAGGCAAACACCGTAAGGAAAGGGAGGGAGGAATAAGAGCGCTGACTCTGGACCATTTCTAAATGCAGCTTTATAAAACGGAAACAATGGACTTGAACCACACTTTCTCCTTCAGCAGAGGTTTTCTGCAGGGTTTTCCCCCCTTTTCCTAGGGTACGAAGGAATTTGGTGGTGTGTGGAGGCTCACGTTAGCCAGTTTTTGGAGACCAATGCAGTCTTAAGGAGAAGAGAGGCAAAGAGAACCAAGACATTGCTAAGCTTAATATAGCTGCTGACATAAGTCAAACTACTGCTTGAATTTATGCTTTTCTTGCTTTTTCCCTTTCTAAGGAGGGTTGAATTCCTTTTCCTTTGCTGGAAAGCACAGTAAAACCCTTTGTGGCTGTGATTCAAAGCTGCACAAGGCAACCAGTTTCTCTGTAACGCTGCAGTCTATATCTCTGCCTTACCCTTCCTTATCAAAGCATCATCTCTCCAGCCACAGGCAGCACAGGAAACCACCTGCATCGTGTTCCCTACCTCCTCTGGCAAACAACCATTTTGTCTGGCTTGTTCCCTTATGTATTTGAAGATCTGACCATATCTCACTTCTCATTTATATTCTTAGATCAGTCTGAAAGTGCACCAGGTGAAGGCTCCCAATCAAATCTACTTTAATTGCCACTGTGCAGGCAGCATCCTGCTATTACAGGCAAGCAAACAGGGAAGTGTCTCAAGGACTTTTCCTTGTTTTTTCTCCATAGTCGGTGGTGCTGGGTTGATTCTAGGATATCGGAGACCCCTGGATTTTCCAGCACCTCATCACCTTTCCAAACAGAGTGACCAAAGGCATGTTTGTCAGGCTCCGTGTTCCCCCTGCCAAGGTGAATGTGTTGGTTGTGGCTTCAGATCAGTTCAGAGCACACCCAATTTCCAGCTCTGTGGTAAACAGAAAGTACCTTAAGGTATGGGGAGAGGAAAACAAGAGAGAGAAATACATTATCTGAATCAAGACACGTAGCACTCGAGTCCATTGCTGTAAGGAAATGACTGGCTGAAGTCTCTAGAGACTGGCAGGGGAAATGTGAATCCAAATTACTCTGAAAAGGGTTTCATCAGTCAAGACCAAAAGGATGGTATTGGAAAAGTCGTGTTTGATGCTCTACGGCTATGTCTGTACAGTGCCCTGATCCTCCGGGAATGAGAGTGCTCCATGCACTAGCATGTATGAAAGCTGCTACACCTGTCAGAGGTACTGGCCATTTCAGCTTGGCCAAGAAACACATCAGTGCCCTTTCATCCACACCTTACCCTGGCGAGCAGAGCCAGGTCACCTAGCTGATACAACAGCCTCTCAACCCAGTGAAGAACCACCTCCCAGCAGGAAACTACCTGCCCATATGGTGTAGCCATTTCCCACCACAGAGACAATAACCTTGTCCTTGTGACCAACTACCGTGCTGTCTCCACAAAGCGGCAACGTGCACCAGGGAAGCAGGGGAAGAGGGAAGGTTGGTTCTCCAAGGGTGTGTTGTATGCCATGCAGGGATCCATGCACATGGCGTCATCCTCATGCAGTGCTATATTGCCTAACTGAAGCATGAACATCTCTCTTATATACAGATCTATTTATTAGCCTGCAGGGAATCCCTGAGGTAGTGTGAACACAGATGTGCTTCTCTGCGGAGGAAGACGGACAAGCAGGGTGAGTCTTGAGGCTGCTTTAGATGATGGGAACACAGAAAGTGCCTAGAACAACTATAGCTGTTTAGATTTAGATATACAAAAATAAAACGGTGCCTCAGTCCATGTGGCACAGCGGGAGCTGGGCTGGAAGCATCCAATGCAGTATTCATATCTCCTCTTATGGGGAAGGTTTTGTCTTCTTGGTAGTTTCATTTCTGATTTGTGCAGGCAGCACTGACATGTTATTGGTGTATGGGCAACAGGATAATGGTGTGGTCCCCATCTCTCCCCCCCACATGCACTTTGCTCAAACATCTTCATGGTTCCCAGAGTGATATTAAGTGTGCAATGTCTGCAGACTGCCAAATACCCAACCTGAGACAAAGGAAAGTAAATGCCCATTCGCCAAGAAGGCATATCCCTTGTTCAGAACTGTCCCAGCTGTCATCTCTTCTATGCCATACCTGGGTGAAAGTTATCCTTGAAGCCAAGCTCTCAGACAGGATGTTGATTCCTTTTTCTCTTCTTCTTTGCTTTTATATACATTTAAGTGTATATCTCTATTTATTTTTACTCTAATACAAGTGAACACAAATGTGATGTGGAGATGAGTTCCATTCTTTAAAACACTTTGTGGTCACAGGAATATACACGTTTGCATTCACACACTCACACACATTCCGGTATCAAAAGATTTGTAGTCCCAAGACCAAGATGCTTTAGAAAAAGTTAAAAGGCCAGATTCTGCTCTTGGCTTTTATCCTTCAGTAAGAGCAAGAGGATTACCTGAAACTGTGACTTATTCTTTATATTCTGCCTGAGTTCATTCCGAAATTCCAATCAACAGATGCAAGGAAGAGAGGGGGAGATGCTAGTGGGGGGTCACATTAGGCTTCAAAAAGGAAAATCAGAGAGAATATTTTCCTTCCTATTTTTTTTTTTCCCCCTTTGGGTTTTGGGTTATAAGATGGTTATTTAAAGGATGCTTTCCTCAAACGTGTTGGCTTCAAAATATATCCCCATGCCATCTGGATTTAAAAGAGCCAATCCAAGATATTGGGAGTGGGAGCAGGAGGGAAAAGGAAGAGAAACAAAACCCCTAAACCAAGACCTTTTCTCTATTCTTAGGTTGGTTTTGAGCATCTTTCGTTATAAGCATCTTATTATCTGGTTCAGCAATCTTGGCTGTTTAGCTCTTTACAACAGGGATTTCCTATCCCCACTGCCAAGGGGGAAACAAATTTCTGCAAAGGAGGGGGAAAAGCCCTGCTACAGCCTCAGATTTAGCACTGGCTGTGCTGTGAAACTTCACGCGAGCTGAAACAAGGGCTGTGAAGAACCCACATCCAGCTACGCTGGAGCAAACAGTGCAGAGGTTGGCACAAGGGAACCTACGGACATTTAATCAGGTTGAGAACATCCCATCCAACACAGGCAGCTGCCACCCACATACACATGCACACACAGAGCGAGCTCGATACAGGAGGGGCAGGATGAGAAAAGAAAGATGCAAGTACTGAATGCGATGTGGGTGATGGCAGAGTGTTCCCTTGAGCATAAGCAAGCCAGGCAGATACTTAACCTAACCATGTCAATTACAATCGCACCCAGATTTCAAATTCCATAAATAAAATAAGCAATGGCAAAGGAGGGATCTAAAAGGCCTTGGTTGTTGAGCGACAGGGCCAGGAGAAGTGAGAAACATTAGCTTCTTCATTTTGCAGTGCTGATGCTTTAAACATACTGTTCCTTAGGACAGATGTAAGGAGCCCGGGAACCAGGAGGTGGGCAGCAGAAGGAGATGTCAGAATGATGAGGATAAAGATCTTGTGGAAGATCTGACATAGGGGTATAAACGCGAGGGATCTTCTCCAGGTATCGATCTTCATGTGAGTAACAGCGGGTCAGGTAATCACTCGCATTCGATACCTCTGAGTGACACTTTCCAAAGTTCTGTAAGTAGAGACAAAAGTCAATGGGTGAAAACTCTGGCACCAGTGGCCATAAAACATAGAATCATATAAAACATAGATTAGTTAGGGTTGGAAAGGACCTTAAGATCATCTACAACTCTTCAGTTCCTTGCTGAGACACACATAGAACAAGTAGGATGGAAAGTTAAACAGTTCCACTTATTGCTTCGGAAAAACAGAAACCCAGGTGATAAATCCTCACATTCCAAAATCATCGTCTCTCTTCCTGAAATATCCATCCTGCCGATGAATATGGATAGATTTTGCACTGTTTGCCCCTTGTCTGTAAATGTACAAATGCCTCTGTACAAAATAAGCGCTTGGCCAAGCAAGGACAGTTTCTTCTCAATCTTCCTAACTCTTTCACAGCTGAGCTTTGGAAAAGCAGCGCTTGGATGCATCATTAATCTGATTCAGGCTCATGTTCTTGTATCTAAAGGGCACATGTATCTGACCAGGGACTTTGGAGGCAAAATAGGTTATAGTGTGTAATGTTTACCTAGTAGATAGGAGTGTGTGTGCTAAGCTTTACCTGTATGAGCAATCCCACTAAAAGCCTTGGGGCCAGTTTTGTAAGTCAAATCAACTGCAGAGAATGTAAAGCGCTCTCAAGATTGAGACTGCTCTGTGGTCCCACGATCTTCCCTCTGATGGAGCGCATTCTTATGGATGCTTTGCAAAATCTGAGTCGTCTTCTTTAAGTGCCAAACAAAATGAACCCCCCTCGCAGTCCAAAATGCTTTGATTTCCATTGAGGTGATTTTGCAGAGGCGTGGCAAGCAATACTGAAGAAAGATTGCTTGTTCGAGTGCAAATATTGCAGAGACCCTTTTTCTCCATGCGAACAGCAGCAACAAGAGACAGAGACCCCCCTGCTACACGCCTGTTTAAGCTCAGGAGAGCACAGCTTTGCTGTAGCCCAGGACTCCGGCTCCCCAGAGGGTGGCAGCAGATGGGAAGGATTCCTCCGTGCTCCCAGACCCTTCACTCCGGCTTGGAGCCCTATAAAATGACCCAAGCAGGAGGGACATCTAGCGAGGACAGCGCTTTTGGTCTTTAAAATCAACCCACATTCAGTTGCTCTCACCAAGGGCTAATCTGCTCGCTAAGAGAGAGCAATGCAGTAGCAACCACCTTTTATGCCTGTGGTTTGAACGGGGGCTGGTTGAAGCAAGTAACTTGCCCTTGAGTCCTTCCTTGTTCTCTTTCAAAATACCAGAAACAGTCAGTTTAGTGGAAAGGACAGGATGTGACCCTCAGGAGAAAATGCCTGAAGGAACAGAGCAATCTACTCTGCTCATCTGCTGCCAGTTCCTGGATGAATATTTCACCAGGGTGCTTAAAAAATCTGACAGAGAATGAAGTGTCGACAATAATTCATTGATGGGCCCGACTGCTCGAAGGGGCGACAAGCAAGTTGGAGGGCTGCACAGTTAGCGCAATGTCAGGAACAGCTCCACGAAGGGCAGTGAAGGCTGCTAAGGGATGGAAAGTTTGTCCAAGCACCAGGAAAACTGCAGCAATGCCAAAGCCAATCTGATTTTCATTTCCCTTTCCTTGGCAAAACTCTATATCCCACCACTTAGGCTGCTAAAAGTCAGTGATCTTGACCTGGCCACATAATGACGGACAAAATGCTCTTGGCCCTTTCTATTTAGAACTGCTGCATGGGTACCCGAAATTTAGGCGGGCCATTCATACAGCTACCTCCTGAGGGTTTCATCCACTTCTGGCTTTTAAATGCAAAGTGAACATGTGGAGAGATGCTGGGCAGCATTATAGCTGTTAAACTGGAGGAACCCAAGCCAGGGTACATGAGGAAGCTTCACTAACTCTACCTTAACCCCTACCATCTCTTCCTGCTGCTTTAGGGCACCCTTCCAAGTGGCAGCTATATTTACACAGGAAGTTTAGGCCTCTACAGAGCCAGATTTACGCTGTACACATACAACCCTGTGGCTAGAAAACTAGGTAGGCTGTGGCAACACATCCTTCAAGCCTGGAGACAGTTATCTTCATGCAAATTCTATAGCATTAACAGGGATTCACACCATAAGGGAAGCAGAGGACAAAGAACAGCTGTTTGCTATTCTTCTGATTGAGCCAGCTGATAAAAAGGGATAAAGAGAGGTTAACAGGTTAGGGAGAGTGTTGGCTAGCAGAGAGTGGGTAAATGTTTTCTCCATGCTTAATCTACTCTAAAGGAGTCTCAGACACAACAGAGCTTCTTTCCATGCCTGCAAGGGGGTAAAATTATTAGTGGTGCTCTCCTCCTGCATTATTATAGAGGTAAGTCATTAACTGATTGCTCAACTACCTGGATAAAACTAACCTGAAAGGGAAGTTGTCTCAATGATTGAAACTTAGATGTAGCAGGCAAGAAGGGTCTTTTAGGAAGGCTAGCAGTCTTTTATCAATTAAATGGTAGGGTGGCTTTATATGATTTTTGAGCATGCAACAGAAAAGCATAGGGCTTCATACTAGTACGTGCGCTCAAAATGTCTAATAGACAGGTCTAACAGGAAAGATTCTGAGTTAACGTAAGTAGGTGACTTGTGTAAATTGAGTTGGGTATTAGCATCTACCACTGTAAGAAACAGAAGGGGTCATGAGATGCTATTTCATGGGCTGCCTATTGACAATATATTGTGTTAGTAAAGCATGCTTCCTTCTGTTTGTTAACGTGGGCATGAAACAAGCATCTATGAAGTAGGACTAGAGCAAATAAGTGACGTCTCGTCAGTACTTCAGTTTGGCCGGGTGAATATGAACAAGTTCTTTTCTTTCTTCACTCTGCATGGGTTGGAGTGGGGCCAGAGCAGGGAAGCTGGAGAACACCAGTACTGGGGTCAAAGAAAGAGACTTCCCTGTCTCTTTTCACCTTTCTGCAGCATGTGAAGCCAGGAGCCACATTGCTTCATTTGCTCCCTGATCTCATTTCTAGCTAGCAAAAGCAAAGAGAGCAAGATCAGCCTGATGTTTTTTAACATATTTAGCAGCTGGTGCCCTTTGACTCCCCTCCCCATTCCCACTGTGACTTTTCCCAAATCTAATTTGTCTTCAACAAAGTTTGAAATTAAATTAGGGATAATGAACTAATTAAATTGAACTGGCACACAATTCTGCCACCTTCCCCCACCTGACTTCTCCCACTTGTCTTTGTTTCCAGCATGATTCCATACAATTCTTCATTATCTGGGTTACATGCTCCCCTCTCAGTTTTATTTTCAAGAGCTTGATTAAAGGGGGTGTCAGTAATCTACCCATTTCAGACAGCCTGGTAGATTAGCTTTAAACAGTCTTTATTGGATTGAATTAGCTTTCATTTCTGCTATGACTTACTCTCAACCCCTCTCCATTCCCTATGCACCTTTTCTTCTCTATCTCTTTGGTAAAACTAGGTGTGCTACAGATAGCTTTCTCTGCGATCTGACCATATCCTATACCTTTAATCATCCCAAAATAATGAGTTCTTGCTGGTCCAAATGTGAAAAACTCCTTCTCAGGGTCCCGAGGATTCCTCTGCTATAGTTTCAGGAAAATCTGAAGACTCTGGTAACATGTGAGAGTTGGAAAGATACCGCTATAGGGAACTGGCTTTCTGTTATTGCTCAAGAGCCAATTAATAACCTCTCATGCAGTTTAAACTTGTCTTTAGTCTTGCAGCATGGCTCACAAACAGAAGTAGGCTGTTTTTTCTCTGCTTGGCCAAATTCAAGGCAAACACAGTGCACACTCATGCACTGATCGGATGTATCAGCTTGTTCCCTGACCAGGAAAAATCCCTGCAGTTCAAAACTATTCCAACTTTGGGCTGCCACTATCCTGACCCTCTTCATGAGTTGGTTTTGAATTTCAGGATGCAGCACAGGCTGATGGATGGACAGAAAGAAGCAGTTCTGTTGAGTGACAGCGACTGAAGACAGTTGTCACAGTGCGGACCAGTGCGTGGAAAGGGTGTAGGTGTTGGAAGATAGAAAATATAATGGGAAACCAAAAATAAGAAGAAGTGTGGTGCTGGGAGCCTCACATCCTCCTTGAATAATCATCAATGTATCAGGGATGAGCAGGATCCAGTGGCCCTGAGCTTGTTTTTAGGAGTGCCTTTCTTTTTGTGAGGACAAAACAGAGAGCAAGTGGGACACAGGGGCTCACCCCTGGGTTAGAGGAAAAGAAAAGGCATGAGGAAGGCTTAAATTCCCAAAATACAGGGCAAGGACCTATGATGAGCAGTGCACCCACAGACACATGCAAGTGTTACTCAGAAAACTTGCTCGTAAAGTTGCATTCCTTCTTACAGCATGCTTTTAACTTTCTGTTGCTGTCTAGGGTACGTACCTGTTGTGCATTCCTATAGGATCTTAGACCAACAATAACCTTAAACGTTTCCCTCCTTGCTGCTTCTCTCCCGAGTCCTTCTGTCTACCCTTTTGGAGTCAGAGCAGGGCTGTCATCCTCATGTACAAATGGGAAACTAGCAAGGAGCCGCCTTAGTTCTTTGCATTATTTCTCCTGAAAACTGAAAATGGGGCTACAGACCTCAGTGTTGCTGGGAAGGAAGTGTGTTAACTGGGAATTGAGTCAGGTCTGCTACATTTGATGGTTAAGCAATCATTTAAGAAGCATAAAAACATCGCCCTGCTCAACGGTGTGTCTGAGGAGGGAGGTTTTGTGGCGGTGAGATTACACCTTCAAAGCACCATATGACTGGCTTTATTTTTACTTCAGAGAAACTGGGAGGATTGCCCAATTTGGATTTGGAGGATTACTGTCCCTTCACTGACAATAAAATCCCCCACCCCAGGGAGGGCAAAGCAGGACCTCCCAAGATGGATTAGAGAGCGCTTGTCTCGTTACAGTAGGAGTGGTCCTCCAGGGCAGGCCAAGAAACAGCTGGGCATTGGAGGTGCTGCTTTCAATCACATCTTGCTCTGAGCTGCCATTTCCATCCTCTCTCTGTGTGCAAGAGGCTGGTGGTGCTGCTGCCCAGGAGCTATCAGCACCTCTCTCCAGTGGCAAACAGATCCCACAACCAGATAGAGAATAGAAAAAGCAAAGTAATCCAGCACTTACTGTCCACTCTCGCTCGTTACATCTACGAAGACCTTGATCCTCATTCTGGGAGCAGGGGTGGGTGAGACACCGCAAGAGAGAGAGGTTACCGTTCTGGTCCGGGCCAGGCCTGCTGCAGACACTTACCTAGGAAGGCTTTTCTACAGCAAGGGAACTACAGGGCTGCTTCCGACACAGGAACACCAGGGACCACAGGGATAAAGGCAAACTGAGCTAAGCCACTGCGCATCATCTACCCTGGTCTTTGTGCTCCACCTTCGCCCACCACCTTAGCATGGATGTTCCTTTCTTGCTAGGAGGTACTAATCAACATGTGTGCAATGAGACGCTGTTTTTCTCCTGCATAGAGCTCTCCCCCTCCTTCTCAAGGATCCAATTCTCTTGCCCTTTACCTTTTCCAAACCCCCTTTCTCCATCCCCATGCTACTCTGTGCCTCCTATGATCTACCCTGGGTGATACAGGAGGGATTCAATGAGCTGCAAAGCACTTCATCTCTCCTTTTGCTTTCTTCATTGTCTCTCCATCTCTTCACTGAGCATCCCTGTGTGGCTGTAGCCCCATTAAATCTACAGCCCCTTCCTCCCATTTAAAAGGGAGTAAAAGAAAGGGGAAGTAGCTGCAGTTGCAAACTCTGGGAATACCCAGGAGCAAGGGAGAGTTATAGCCAAGGAGAGGGCTGCTAGTGGAATTTCTTTGCCCAGCAACTCTTGGTGTCATCCAGCAAATACCTCCCAGGGGCTGAGAAAGGGAAGTTGCCTCCCTTGCAGATAGAGACCTGCTGGCTTTAATAACTGAGAAAAGGGTATGGTTATAGGGGAAGGCAATAAGAAGCGCTGAAGACATCGCAAACACTATTCCATTTCAAAGGGTCACTGGTAGCTATGTATAGTCCAGAGCAACCACTTGAAGGTTTAAATGCAAGCTGAGTCCTAATCAGCCCCTGCAGCAGGACCTGAGCTTGCTGACACTTAAAGGGGTCAGAAAAACATAAGAAGAGGGAACAGTGAGGTCTGGGATCCAATTTTGAGAAGGAGAGCTCCAAAGAAAATAATCTTTCTCCCTCTCTTTCAGACATTGAAACACGCTGTCTGCACCAACCCTGCACAATACAAGCTCTTTTATTTTAACATCCCTGGTTCCTCTCTGTCTGTCTCTTATTCACTGACTCTTTTAGATGCAGGAACCTTTATGCGTTCCCATATCCTCTCGCATCTTCTCCCACCTTGTTCTTTCACACATGCACATATGCTCCATCTTATCTATAGTTGCTTCCATTCACACAAAGCTCCTTGTTTTGCTTTTCATTTCAGTAAGTCCCCTTTCCTTTCTCTCCTCTTGTATTTGAATAGCTTGGAAAGGCCCTCATAACATCCCCACAAGGCTTTAGGATTCTTCGCATCCTGGTATTGCTGCTCTGCTTCACGCTGTTGGGCCTTATAGAGATCCCTGAGAGCAGATCCCATCCCAAGAGCTATACCCTTCAAACCCACCTCGTTCCTCCCTGTGTCTCCAGCCACACTGACTGCATAGGGAGCAGACCCCTGTTCTGAAACAAAGCCATTAACCCTTTCCCCTTCCCACATGCCTTGCCTCACTGTATAAAGCAAAGGAGAACACTGCAGAGCATGCATGGGAAGCAAGACAAGGCAAAGGCATTCCTGTCAGCACCCCCAGAAATAAGGGTAGCAAAGGGACCGGCCATTGTGGGCAGCGTGCAGGAGGTGGAGGGAGGAGGATGAGGACAGACTCGATGCACATGAGCCACTCCACAGAAGGGGAGGAGATGCAGGGGGGAGGCAGTGACTTCAAAGGGGGGCAGTGAGGAAGGCAGAGTGTGATCGTGTACCTTGAGGCCAGAATCTGAGGGGAAAGGGCCTAGAGTGACATGCGCTAGCGTAAGTTGGGCTGGATAGTTGCATACTCGACTAGGTCTCCGCCAGCATGGATGGAGGTCCGAGGACTGGGTGACGAAGCCAGAGCGGAAGTGTCCAGCTCTGCATAGTGGACATCACAGTCCTTGTTGCCAGAGTTCTGGAGAGAAGAGAGCAGCAAGGCGGTGGGGACACAAGAGGAAGGAGTTGGGGTTGAAGTGGGGAGGCACAGGAGTGAGAACACAGGAACCATGCAGAAGGTGGGGAGTGAGTGAACGAGACAGGAGAGGGTGTGTGAAGGGTGGAGGGAGAAAGAAGAAAAGGGTGAGAGGGGGGAGGAAGAAAAAAAGCCAGTTAAAAAGAGGGAGGTGGGGGAGGTGATGAACAGTCAGTCAGGTAAAACCCCGAACCAAAAGATCCCAATGACACTGCTCCATCCACTACTGAGCTGAGTGACGCAGCCCAGATTGGTAGCATCTGCCCCAAGCAGCATCTTGCTGCTCTTGTCCTCCCGTGAACCTTTCTAGGATCAGCGTTTTCCTTAGCTGGTGTGGTTCAGTGAGTTCAAACCCTATCCGATATCTGAGCTGTCGGTTTTGATGCAGGAACTTGGGGTTCGTTGCAGCACACACTGGATGCAAATGCAATGTTGGGGACATGAGTGAAAATCATGAACTTTGGGTGTCAAGAAGGAGATTCCTAGAGGCAGCGGTGTCAAAGACATGGGTGGGTTTGCAGCAGATGCATTGCCATAGGGAAATGACGCTGCTATGCAGCCTGACATTGTCATTGTAATAATGTCTAATAGATGCTAAAAGCATCCTTCTTTGCCATGAAAATATTTATGGGTATTCCTTAACTAAGCGGGCTTATCAGCAAGAGCTGTGTGAATGGAATATTATCCAATTTGTCTGATCATTCCCGCTCAGACATCTTTCATGCCTTGCAAATAATAACGATTGGAGAGCCCTGAAAAGCAGAATGCCCTGGAAACTTCACTGCTTAATGGGCAAAATTAGTCACCAGGAGGAGCCCTGGTGTCAGTATTGAAGGTGGGAGGGGATTCCCTGGCTACTTGCCCTATGGAGTTTCTTTAATACTAGCTTTTGGGCTTGGTTTCTTCTTCCAGCATTAGCCAAGTATCTTGCTAAGCCTCTCTGAAAAGAGTTGTCTCTTCCAAATGAAATGGCTTTCCAGTTCCTCTCTCCGCTCTCCAAAATGGCTGCATCACTTGGCAGTTATGCAAAAGGTGTTTAATGTGAAAATGGTCCTCTTCTCTTTGTTTGGAAGCATCCTCAGCCACAAACCAGCTGTGGCAGAGCCATTCTCAGAAGTCTATAGCTCTATAATGAGCTGCTTCAGTGGCTGTTGCTGGAAGGGGTCATTCAGTCAGTGATTATCCCTGTTGTGCTCTTCTGCGACAGGGTTTGGTTCCCTGAGGGTGCCCCTCAGCCACATGGATGAGTGGAAAGGGGAACACTGCTGCAGTGGCACTTCAGAGTATCCTGCTTCCCTGTGGAAAGCAAGGCTGCATGCTGGAGGACCACGAGACTTGAGGTCCCCCCTATGTCCCACCACTGGGGAGGTGACCAGACAGCAGTGGCAAGCTGTTGGTGTGAAGGCTATGTATCCTATGGCCTTTCTGCTTCGTGTCTGTGGATGTTTGAAAAAGTAAGTGATGCCAACTCTGGGGTTAAACCTAAACCTATGCCCTGTAGAACTTTCCCTGTGAACTTTGTATCTCAGTACCTCTTCTAGTCCCAGAGAAAGACAGACTAAGTCTTTACCTCCTACATTTGTATTCTGTCTACTTTGCCTCGCTTCTCTCCCAGATAATGCTTCCTTCCCACTGGAGGTGTTCTCTCCATGGATATCCCCTGCTTTCTGCCACTCTTAGGCTTGCTCCTGCTCTGTGCTGCTTGTTTGGAGCAAAAATTATTACCATATCAATAATGTGACTTGTATACAAGGCCTAGCACTGCCACATGCAAGTGCTCTGTGTAAATCATCAGCATCGGCACCCTGGTAATTGCCCTGTAAACCGAAAGGAATTACTTTGCTGTCTATAGCAATGGAACTTTCCTTTCTACCTGTGCAAATGGGTATTGCTGACACGGACACCAAATCATACTTCTGCTACTGCATGCACGTGTACTTCCACCTCTCTTGCTCATGCTCCCTCTCACACACAAACCCACAGGATCTACATGACACACAGGCACTGCCATGTGCTCACAGCGCACCTCTGCTTTTACACACACACACGTGTTACTCTGTGCACTGACCCACATAGGTACCAGTGCTCTGGCATGAGTAGTCTTTGTAGCTGTTACCTGAAACACGCACTTGCCTTTCCATCCCATTCACTCCTGCTTAGATATCCTCACATAAATCACAGCTTTTACCCTACAAGAGCTCAGAGACAAATGCTGCAAGCAGCCCCATCACCCTTATGCCTACTTCTGTACCTTTAGTTGTCCCCTATACTATCCTTGTGTATTTCTGTGCTGTCAGCCTCATGTTATGTTTCCCACAGTTTGCAACCCACAAACATCCATATTCACTTACAGCCTCTGACACGGGGCCCATCCCTGCTCCTTTGTGCAGGTATCTTGTCCCTGCAGACATGCCCCAGCCTCTCCCCTTCACCTGGTCCCCTGCCAGCACGCATCTGCACACAGCCACACGTACCTGCACACCCTCTTTGTGCAGTCCTCCTCCACTTGCCTTCGTATCTCCTGGCACCCCTCCCATTTCCCTCACTCTTTGCCATCTCTAATCACTTTCTGACTCCCGTTCTAGCGCTGTGAAATAGTCAACCCCAGGCAGTGGCTTTCATGCTGCCTTGTGATGAATCTGGTTTATCCCAAATGATGAGGTTTTGCACAATTCATTGAAACCTGAATGCACCCGCCCCATTTTCCCGCAGAATCCATTCCCTTCAACTCTCATCTTCTTCACTACCCTCCCGAGCCAAATCTCCAGATGAAGTACATGCAGAACAAGAATATCCTGCCTTTCTTTTGTGCCTTCTCCTCTAAAGGATCCCAGAACCTCATATATAGCAGAGCAGCTGCCTACGTCTGCATCTGAACACAGTGGGAGAGGGGCTGTATCAAAGTGAGGTTGGCAGAGAACCAGTGAAGCTGAAGGAAATGTGGTTCCCTCCTCACCCTCCAGCTGACCCAGCTCTCAGGCAAAAAGGACTGTGCTGGTCTAGCTTGCATTGGTCAGTCTCTTAGCATGCTGTTGGAGTGTGATTGCTGAGATTGAGCCAAGCGTGCTGGTTTTGGTTTCAGTAACCACCACTATCCCTGGAGGTTTCCATGCAAGTGCTATCCCAGCCAGCCACTCCTCAGCATCCCCTCTGCAGGGGAGAGAATGCGTGTGACATGAACAAGAAGCCTCTGCGATGCTTTAGGGGTGATGCCCTTGAGTGGTCCTGCAGGGAGGAGGGCAAGCGCTGGCTCCTTGCGCATGGGCAAAGTGATGCACACCTGGTGCTGGCTGTGGCAGTGCACACTGCCTGTGTTATCTGGGCAGAATCCAGCAAAACCAGCACTCTCTGGCAGCAAACCCACACCCTCCTTCCCCTTGCCAGTCACGAACCTGAATAGCCTGCTGTCTGCCCAAAGGATGCAGCGATTTAGCAAGAAACGGGAGCGAGTCTCATCTTGTTCCTGCGGCAAGAAGCCAAAGCGCGGTGCGTGTACGTGATGGGGAAGCCTGATGCCGCTTGGAGGGACTGCCAGCCAAGCTGACCAGAGGACAGGTCCGATGCACAGCTGGGCTAGTCTTGTGCCAAGAGTGGGCAGAGCTGTGGCTGAGTCACCCAGACACCATATCCCTACTGCACAGGGAGTTCCTTCATGGGTCAAATGAAATGAGGGCTCCACAGTCCATCACCTCGTGGCTAAAGCCATGGGTAAGGAGCAGCAAGTGCCAAGCATGGGACATAGAAGTGCATCTTCTCAGGCCAGAATTGAGAGCAGCAAACTCTGTTCCCATGGTTACAGAGCAGCTACCCATCAGGCCCCATCTCACATCACTAACTCTGCCACTCTAATTAACTGACTGCTCGTTATTTCCTGAAATGAGCTTCTCCATCCTCCTGCTTGCCTGAAATTTGGCTCTCAGATGCTCCCCACAAAGCCATCCATCTCAGTCTTGCATCCTGTGCCTGCCTCATTTAAAGCTCAGCTACCACTCAGCAAGGATTAGAAAGAGCTAAAGACAAGCCCCGGGACTGAGGGAGGACTCCAAAGGGAAGATTTTCTTTAGGGACATCAGTCAGGTTCAACTAGAATGAAGTAAATAGGATCACATCAAGACAGTTCAGTACAGAGCTGTGCCTTTTTATTTCCAATACCCTCAGGATCTGCCTCGCTGCGGACTTCTTCTAGCTAAAGGTCACTGGGTCCTGTCCTTCTATTATTTGCACAGGAATATGCATTAAAGGGTCATATCAGGATGAACTGGAGGGAGGGTTATAATTAGTTAGGTTCATAAAATCTTCCTCTGCTATGGGCTGATATTTGTACTTGATACTCTCCGGCAAATGGATTCACATTGCTGAGGCCTAGAAGCACCAGTCTTGGTGTGGAGCACTGTGAATCTGCCCACATGGAGGAAGAATTTGAGAGAGACACACAGCTTTTACATGGTGACCCCGTGTCTCCCATGGAGGATGGGGGGAAGAGCCCCATGCCATAGGATGAGGGAGGGAAAGGATATTGTCCAAGGTCTGGAAGGAGGAAGGTTTTCTGCTTCCTCCTCAGGGGAGGACTCTCACTCTGTTTTCTGCTTCTCTTGACTTTGCCCTTTGTACACAGTATTTCTTTCTTCAGCATCAGCCATTGAAAACCAGCCTTTCCTGCATGGCTGCTGGTGCCTCTCAGCTGCTGCCTCACATTAGCATCTCCCTATCTGGGGCTGAGTAAATCCACACAAAGTGGTTTTAAAGAACTGGATGTCAATTGAGAGTCAAATACAGGCACGTTCTGCCCCACAGATAATTACAGGGTGTTTCATAGAGGAACGACCCTTACGGCACAGCTCTAGGACCTATAGAAACCAATAGCAAAGGGGGCAAGTGCTGAATTAGCAGCAGTGGTATTTGAGAAGTGGGCTCAGATCAGAGTGTGGAGGTTGCCTTGCTCCAGGAGAGGATATTCCTATATTGTGCAGGCTGTTTGCTCACACCCATGGATGGTGGGGCTCTTTTGCTGTTTAGGGTGAGAGATCCTGTGTGAAAGGCAGTGAGGATGGGGCCAGGCAGCGCTATTAGCACCCTGATCTCCTTACCAGTTTGTCAGTGTAGGGAGAGGGCTCTGTGGCTGCCATGTCATAGTATGGAGTCTGCAGAGGGAGTTTCTGGATTTCCTCCTCGTGTTTCATGTTGTCTAAGTGAACAACCTGTAACAGAGGAGAGAGAAGAGGGATGAGAAGTGCAAGTACTATTCTTCTGTCACAGCTCAGGGCCACCTCTGCACCACCACAAGGCATCATCATAGAAGGCAGTGCATCATACCTTCTCCCTTCCTCCAACCATATGATTTGCCTCCCATTCTCTTTCTTTCCCTCGCATACCCCTCACTACCACTCGTGACATTCAGAATGGTGAGCATGCTCAAAAGCCCTCACATCTGAACACCACCTCCTTTAAAACTCAATCCCCACAAAAGTGAGCAGGATCCAAATTATAGCTTTCAAATAGTGCCAATCTTTGGGAATTCTGAGCAGACAAGTCCTCACTTTCTGACCTTCAAACTTAGGCCATGGATGATTTTGCTCTTGCAAACCTGGTTTTCCAACTGCGGACACTGCTTGAAGTCAGTTTTCCTTGCCAGAGGAAGGAACTTGCAGCTGGGTTAGGGAGGCATACCTGGATGTCTTCTGCAGTCAGGTGGCTTTTCATCTCCTGTTTCCTCTTTGGTGGAGGGGCAGGTTTGTGGGATGGAGGCAAGTCGATTCTGCAGAAAAGAAATGGCTGCTGGTTAGAGAGGAAAGGGGTCTGCTTGCTTTGGTGTACGTGACAAGCTGCATCCTGCATGCACCAAAGATTTGGTTGTGTTTGTCACCAAACTGCCAGTATAGCCATATACATTATTCTCCGCATCCCCTCTGTGCCCTCCTTCCCATCCCAATCAGAACTGTTAATGGAAATCAGCATGCTGTTCCTATTTCCAAGCAAATCCCCATGTCGGATTGCAGATCCTGAGGTGCAGCTGGGATACCTGTCTCCCAGCACTGTTTTGGGATGGCTCCAAGTTATCCCATGGGAGGTGACTTATTTAATATATAGCTGTAGGGTACCAGGAAGCATCTGGCAGTGATCACTGCAAATCAACAGGGTCATGTCACCCCCAGTTCAGGAGCCTATCTGGAAGGGCAACCCCTGCCACAGGCTTCCCAGCAGGACTTTGCGTCTTCCTTGTAGATATGCTATGCCACGCAGGCGTAGTTATCCCTGACCCGCAGTCAGGGGATCAGCTTTTGCATAAGGATTGGCAGCCATTATAATCCCAGCCTAGAGACTGTCTCTGCACATTCTGTTCACATGCATAGATGTGCCTAATCCTTTTACAAAACTTATTAAAACTGATCCACTAATTGGCTAGCTCCCCCTCCTTCTCTCTGTACAAACTTCACCAGATCTTCTGACAGAGATGGGTGACTCTCCTTGGCAACCCAATGGATTCCAGCGTGGGATCAGAGTGTAGGGGGGAGTGGGAGGGTAAAATGGGTCCCCAAGGCTCTGCAAATCATTGACATGATGGCTTTAAAGGAAAGAAATGCTATTACCTTTTGGAGGCTTTGGAGTAGACTCCATGATAGAGGCAGCACCTCTGCAGACTAGGGCACCATTGTGTTTCTATTCTCAGCTAAAGTGGCTCTTCACTGTGCCAGTGTGGAGGGCCATTGTGGGAAGTGGATTGTCTGAATGCATCTCTAGCATACAGTTGATGCTGTTGATGCAATTTCACCTTGTGGTGCTACAGTTTTGTTTGTGTGCCTTTCTGTTCCTCCTCCTGCTTTCCCTGTTCTCTTCCCTTACTCTCCAGTTGTCCTCCAATGCCCTCTCTCAAATGGGATTAAATGGAGCACAAAATGTGGCCAAGATGTATCAACAATGAGGATGGGTGTTGTGGAAGATAAAAGCAACTTCTGGCCTTTGGGCTTTCCGTGCCTGCCTTATGAAGTGGGGAGGAAGGGAGGGGGTGCTCTTGTGAAAAGGCAGTTACAAGATAGAGCTTTTCAGGAAGAGGCCAGGATAAACAGTTCTGAAGAGGACTCTGTTCATGCTGCATAGGATGAACTCTGCACCGCCCAATTCCCTGCCTGGGATCTGTGCTGCACAGCCTAGGGCAGAGCAAAGCAAGTACCTGTCAAAGAGGAGCCCTTGGCACATCCCCTTGCCCTGCCCTCGTATTGCCGGAGTTCAGGTCTTCAGGCTGGCACAGCATGAACAAAACTGGAACGTGGAGTGCCTATGTCTGGATTCCTTGGGATATCCAAGGTGCTCGGGCTGTAGCAGAGACCCCTCTCTGAGTCAAAGGAGCGAGCCAGGGGGTGGCAGACAGGGAGAAATGGCAGGAAAACCAATTTGCTGACCAGCTTTTCTTTGTGCAGGTAGTAAAGGGCCCGTGGTGCTCTCTGTCTGTAGCCCCGTCCAGCCCGTACCACCAGTGTGCTGTACTTCAAGCACGGGGCTACTCACAGGTCGTTGTCCGCTTCAGTGCGGTTCTTTTGTTGCCTCCTGTAGACAATAATCACGGTGACAGCCACGCCAATGATGAGAACTGCTGCGATGACGCCTCCCACGATCCCAATAATGCCTCCTGGGGCACCCTGAGGTAGTGGCTTATCTGCAACACACAGGGAAGTGCAGGAAAGAGGGTTTAGGGTATCAGACAACACAAGCGGTAAGGCACTAAGAGCCAAGGTCATACTGAAACGTAGTTATCAGAGCTCAAAGGGAACAGAAATCTGTAGCTGCAAGTGCAGCCCATGTGTTTCCAAGAGCTAACCACTTCCTTATTCCATTCTGCAATTTCTCCTTGAATTGGGGCCTGCTTTTCTGCTTTTGTTCTGTCCTCAAAGAAAGAAGGGCTTTGGGAATAAAGGTGCTTCCAAGATGACACCCCGTGTGGTGCAGTGGGACTCATATGGGCTTGCTGCTTGAGATAATAGTATCAATAACTATCTTGAAAGGCTTCTGCGGGGCCTTATCACAGTGTGTTCAGTGAAGTCCTGGCACTGTTGAAATGAGGGAGAGCTTTGCTATTAATGTAGACCTTAGAAGACCTGAGGACCAAAGCTTGGTTTATCCATTTGGAGTAGAGCTATGCACACCCCTAAATCATACCAAAAAGAAGTCCTGCATGTAGGATTGAGGGGCGAGGGGAAGATGTATCACATCTTGCATTTCATCTCCTGTTTGCCTCATGGCCAGAGAGCTCGGTGACTTGGGCCAGCTCCTCAGTGGCTATCATGGACCTCATTCAAAGGAAATCTATCCCTTGGGCCTGACGGGAAAGCGCTTTGAAACATACGATAAAAGGATTTAATTTGCTCTACCTTCCAACCTAATTAAACTTGAAAACTAGCTAATTGGTACTTTGTACTTACAGCTCCGGCAGTGATGAAAGGAGGAGATAATTGGAATGGAGGAAGAAGGAGGAGGAGGAGGAGAAGGAAAAGGAATTCGAGGGAGGAGAGCGAGACAAGGATGAGGGAGCAAGATATTTCGTAGAACTTGTCTGTCACATCTGATGTTTGTACTTAATGCCCTGGCTGCTGTTAGACACTAGCTACTGGACTATATGGACCTCATTCTGCAATAGCTGGCTTTGGGTATCATAGTGGTAGCCTGTATCTCCACTAAACCCAAGGTCTCAAAATTACACCTACCTTACATGGTTATAAAACATCCGCACACATTCCTAAATCACACAGGACAAATTATACAGGACATTTCAGGGTGAAAATCTGCCATGTATTCCCACCTCATATCCATGGATTCATCACTTGCTTATCTTGAAGGCTGGGCTCCCTGAAATCACATACATCAGGTGCAATTGCACAGCTGTGCTGCTAAGAGCCTATTCACAGATCTCACCTCTTCACCTTTCAGATTTGCTCCTGTCATCCAGAAGTGAACTGAGATGTATAAACCTTTCCCAGGGAAAACCCCTCTCTGGTCAATACTGACAAATTGCACAGCAGAGAACTGGCACGTTTACTGTGTTGGTACAAAGCACTTGAACTCCCAGCACCATGCTGAGACATTGCTACCAATGAGGCATTTTCCCTGGGAAGTGTCTTGACACAGATCCCTCATCCCTTTCCATGCAAACCTCGCTTTCTCTTGCCTCCATCAGTCAGCATCCCATACCCCACCTTTCCCTGTTCATTAAGAGCTTAGAGCTGTGTGTCCTCAAATGATGCTGTAGTCATCAGAATGTGAGGCTCCGCTCCCCACCATCCTCAGCAGTGGCAGTCACTTTGCTTTCTCTTCCTTTCTTCATAAACCACATTATCTTGTAAATTATATTTCTGCCTTGAGACAGCTCTCTTACAGCCATGCTCGGGCTGATGTGTTGCAATCCAAACCCCAGGACAGCATTCGAGATAGTGGCAGGGACAGCGACTGTAAAGAATCCTGCAGTCACTTTGGCTGGGGCATTTCCATGATGAATCGGTCCCTAATGGTTCTCTGGATGGCAGGTAGTGAGCAGAGAACATCAGCCTCCTGCTACAGCTGTAAATCACTAGTGCGTATATGTGTGTGGGGAAAAGGGATGGAAGGAGAAAGAGGGAAAGGGAGATAAATAAAGCTAAAATGAATCTCCAGGAACTTGAAGAGGGCTGTGCACTGGTGGGAAAGGGCTAGGAAAATCTAACGAGGGGAAAATGCAGCCATCAGTTTACAGAAGAGAAATACAGGGCACTGGGTAAAGAAAGTAAGGGGATGAGGAGAGGGAAAGAACAAAGGAGCACCGTGAATGCTTTGGAGTGTCTAACAGAGTACTTCCTTCTTGCCAAGCTATGGTATGAACATTCTGATGTAGGTACCTATCGCAGCTGCCTAAGATGGGGCTGTGTGGCAACGCAGTGCTTCCATGGAATGGCAAATACCAAGCAATGACACAGTCCTACAGTAACAAGCCCTGCCCTATATGTGCAGGTCTCTTTCCTGAGGACAGGCTGAGCCTGCCTGCGGAAGTGGTGGTGACATCTTTGCAGGAATACAGCTAGGAAGCTGTGAAAGGCAATGGGATCATCGCTGTTAATAAGAGGGAACACTGGGAGACGAGGGAGATAAATGAGGGATCATGAAAGTGAAGAAGAGGGTAGAAGAAGATGGAAGAGGCAGTGCGAGACCTTCCTTTCTGCTGTCTCTTCCCTCTCTTACCCCTTTTGGTTTTGGGTTTTTCCTGTTTCAAACCTTCTTTTCATCAGCATCCCTGGCTATTTCCTCAACCTCCCCTTCCTGGGGATGAGCTGTGGCTAGCATAGTTTGGAGGACTCACCTGCAACCCAACCTATGCCCTTCCTTCCCCTGTGGGCGCTGCCTCCTTAACAGGTAAAGTCAGAGGCACCAACAGGGCTTGTCTGGAGGCTGGGGGGTCTGCAAGAAAGGGTGCTGTAAGTCAAACAGGAGGACACGGGGAAAGCCTCAGGCGAAGATAAGAGCGGGCAGATGAGGATTCAGTTACATTGACAGGGCAGCCCTGGGAAGGTGTTTGCAAGGCTTGAGGATCAGGATCAGAATAAATTGCCAGGACAGCTCAGGGGCCTCCAGACTGGAGTGGGAAAAGGCTTCGGCAATTAAGAATGCAAAACCCCTTGCTTTGTGTCATGCTCGGATAATTTAAACTCTCACAAAAGTTGGTGTGAAGCAATTGGCAGTGAGCTTGGTACCAGAGAACCCAAAGGGGTTGAATGAAGAGCTCAGCTTTATCTGGATGCCTAAGGGCTGCTGGGAACTTCTCTCTCCTGCTGGAAACTGAATTAATTCACAGTGTTACAATTAAGGAGAAAAGAAGGACACTCCACCCTCAGTCTCTTTCAGAGCAGTTTCCTTCATTACTTTGCTCTCCCATGGCTCTTCTGGAGAGAGAAGATACAGGAAAGGAAGAAAAGTGGTTATCTATCCATAAAGCATCCTGCCCACTCACCCAATGGTGTGTGTATGCATCCGGGTTTCCAAACGTAGAAGACCTTTCTACCAACTAGGTCAATTAAAACATGGTGTGAGGTGCTGATACTGTAATTCACCAGTCCCCATGCTCAGTTCAATCACACCCAGAAGTTCAATGCTGTCTGTTGTTCACATTTCCCAAACAAGTGAAGAATGTCCACTAGACGAGATGCATCCTGGAGAGATGCTTCAGCCACAATCACAGTGCTCAACTGATGCACAGCTTCATAGCACTGGCTGTGAAAAAACCCTTGTCCAAACAGCCGCAGGGCTCTGTCTGTATGGACAGAGCCGTGGCTCAGATTTACTGCATCAGCCATGGTAGCATTTCAAAGCACAGAGACAAACGGACAGAGCTGTCCACATGTGCTATGCCCACGGGGTGAAATAATGCAGCTGCAGAGCGCAGTAGTAAATAATAATAGAGGAACAATGAAGGCTTTGGAGAACCAGCTTGCAGGAGAGCAAGAGAGATGTTCCCAAAGGGAACTTGAAGTGAGGCAAAGACGGATAAACTGGAAAGCTTCCTGAGGAGGGCATTCCAGAGCAGAGGAAATGACTCACTTGCTCTTGGTGGAGGGTGATGTGAAGGACTTTGCAAAAGGAAAGGAAAGAAGAGGCAGAGGAGTGTCTGTCACACTTTTGAAAGTAAGGTGTCTTCCCTTACAGCTACCTGTGGGGCTGGGACATTCGCATCATGAAGCAGCCTGGCTGTTGCTGGGATCAAAGCGTGTGAGCGGGATATATGGCATCCCCACCAAGGGCCTGTGCCTGTATGGGATTGACTTTATGTAAAGCTGGGATTGGCCAGACAGCTCTGTGCTTGCTGCAGTTTGGGTCTCACACCTTTAATGTCTTCTTCCTATCCTGTCTGCCATGTATTCAGCTGCCCCAGGGAGAGCCTAAGCCCCATCTAATTGCTGATGCACTAACCTGAATCTCCCAGGTAAATCTGGAAGCCGAGTCAGTCTCTGGGCCCAGTTCACTGCAGCTCTTTGGGCTCTGTGGCTTATTTGAGCACCACTTTGCTCAAATGGAGCTGCACACTCTTCTCCTGTCTTTGCCTCCTCCTAACTTCAACCTGATCCCTCAATGCTTTGTAAAAAACCAGCATGACAGCATACACCTCTTCTGATAAGCCGTTTGCTCAAAGATCTGCCTGCATCTGTAACCAATTGCAAAGCAGGGTTCCCTTTCTGTTTATCACCTCCCCACACAAAACAAATCCCCATCTATTTCAAGGCTGGCTAGCCAAGGCACTCAGCAACGTGCTGCCTCGCTCACAGACAAGTTGCAAATCAATAGGAAGGAATCGTGATTCTTTTCTTTATGCTGGCAGCTTTGAAGCTCTTCTAACTGCCAGCCTTGCTGGAGTTAATGTTACCTTGGTACTCGACTGCATTCCTGTTCACAGGCATATACAGCTTGCATATACAAAGCAGCCTGTCCTGGTACATCGCCAGCTCAAAGTAAGCCTGTCTGTGACCTGGATTGTCACCCTGCTCCAGTGGAAAGAGTTAGCGCTTGCTGGACTCTTTCTGCTGCTAAACCTTTGAGCAAGACGCTGAGATCAGATGATGCATATTTATAATACACCCCACCTGACACATTCCAGGGAGCCTGAGACACGGCAAGTTCACAGTGCTAAATTAAACTGAGCTGAAAAGCTTGGCAGAACAAATACATCTCCAGTTTGGTTTAAAAGACAAGAGCAGGATTGGCTAATTTGAGACGCGCTCCAATAGCGTGCACATCCCCAGGCAAAAGCTGGTTCAGAGCCTCATGATGCTTTGTGTTTGTAAAGGGTTAATGAAATGCTGTTCTCAGGGGATCGGAGGTGTGAGCTGGTAGAATTGATGGGCCAAAGGGTAAGATGAACAGCAGGGCTTGCGAATCACTGGAGGCTTTAAAGGGATCTGAGGTATGAGGGAGGAGAGATGGGGTAGGTTTCTCTGGGGACAGTTCCCTTCACTGCGTATGTTAAGTGAATCCCTCCCAGGGACAGTGAAACATCCAGAGGATAAAAGGGATTAAGAAGGAAAAGACGTTGAGCCAGTGGCAGTAGACCATTAGTGTGTGAGGTTGAAGTTCCATCCTACCCCCTCCCAGCAGCAGCATTTCCTTCACCCACCAGAGCTGGGTCCCAAATCTTCATGCCCTTTCCTTTTGCCCTGGCCTGAAATGGAGAGGAGAAAGGGAACACAACATCTCAGTACTCATCCAGAACCAGCTCTGCTACCAAGTGCTGTTCATCTGCTGACATATGCTGAGAGAGAAAGAAGGGGAATTAGAAAGATGGGCAAGAGGAGTGATTTGGTTAGCAAGGGTGGTTGGCAGGGTTTTCTGAGCTGGAGGAGTATCTGGGCTTCACTTGGCAAGAGCAGCCCTTCCCATCCCTGCCTCCCAGAGACTCCTCCAGCTACAAAAAGAGCTCAGGACCAAACTTGCTAACAAGAGAAGGTGCTTCTGGTTCTTCAGCATCCCCAGGGGTACTTAAACAAGCAAATGCTCCTGACCACTTTCTGTGTTGTCCTTCCTCTCCCTCCCACAAGTGGGAATCCCTCACAACTGCCAAGCGCTCTGTGAGTGATCTGATATATCCCCCCTCTAATTCTGCTCTCATGAAGTTACGGGTATTCTCTGGGTCCCAAGTGCATTCGGAGCATGGGTATCCCACTGCCGAGGTACTAATCGCAGCATCCTTTTAAGATCCCTGCCCGCTTTGCTTTCCTCTGTAATTTTTACCAGCCCAACTTAAAGACTTTGCGAACCACTTTGCCCGTCTCTGATGAGGTTTTGGGCGAGTTTGGCAGTGTGGTGTGTGGATCCAGCCCTCCCTGGGGTGCCTGCTTTGAAGAGCATGCCCAACTGCAAGTGGACACATGGATCTGCTTGATATTAGTAGAGATTTCACACACATTCCAGCAAAGGCAATTGCTTTGCCATTCACCAAGGGTGGAGGCATCTCCGCTCTCTCCAGTAATGACCAGCTTTCTCCCTTTCCTCTCCTGCAGGAGAAGCAGCAGAATCATCCTTGGTTAAGTAGCATCTGCTTAAGTAGCTGTTGGCTGCAAAAGCATGTCTGGAATGTGGCTTTAACCCCTGGTGACCTTCCCTTGCAATGCTTCCCAGTGGCCACTAAAGAAGCTGAGGTTTGGATCACAGCAATAGGAGCAGTGTGTTAACCCCATGGGGTCCAGCAGAGAGAAGGACTGACCCTTGCAGCTCCCCTGCAGACACCTCTTACTGAGTTGGTTTTTCTTCCACTCCTGGAGCAAAGGTGTTAAACAGCGCCTGGAAACACGGCTTGGGAGCTTAGGAAGGAAGGCCTTTCTCTGTGTGAAAGGACAGAGCTTAGCAAAGACATCACTGTGCAACAGAAAGGCCAGATGTTCAGAGGGTGCAGCAGCAAGCAGCCGTTTGCAGCAGTGTCCACCCTTAGAAACTGAGCTCCTCTGTGCACATCCCTGTGCTTTCCACTCAGCCAAACCATGGCTACATCAGCTCCCGATTCTGGGATGTCCCTGTCTCTCCATGCCACTCAATGGCTCTAGCAGACAGGGGCCAGACATGACTTTGTTTCTAACCCATCTATCCAAACCCTGCCCTCTCTCCATCCTGCTTATCCATCTCCACAGATCTCCCTACCTTGCCAGAGCCAGGGGCTTCACAGCTCAGTGCAGCAGTATGGAGAGTGCCCAAACCTGTTTTGGGTGAGAAGATGGGCCCCGGAGAAGATGGAAAATGTTATCTGACATTTCTCCTGCCTCCCAACCCTTAATTTTAGTTCTGCTTCATTTCCTTGCAACTCAGCAGAGTAATGAACAATCAAATCCCTTTAGTAGTTTATTTCTTCTGCTGTACAGTTTCAAGGTGGTGATGACACTTTAAATTGCCTCTCCTGGAGGAGGAAGGGGTCAGATCCTGAGCCCCATTACACCATAGTGTGCCTCTCTTGATCTTAGCAGCCTGCCCAGAGCACAGTGTGGTCCCAAATCCATGTTTAGTCAGAGATTCAGCCTTGCTCCCTTGATGAGTCCATTAAGGTCATGCTAGTACAAGCAGCCACCAGATGAATTGTGTCAGATAGAAGGTACAGGGACTGCAGCTCAGACTCTCATCATTTGCGTTAATAGAGTTAATTTGCTCCACAATCTTCAGCAGCACTCCTGGGAACGTCTCATTCTGCTTGGCCACGTGCCCTGGGTTGTGTTTGTCGCCTGTTGCCTCGTGGATGCTTACAGCACAGGGCAGCTGTATCTTGGGTGTCCCAAAAGGATGAGATCAGTTCCCTGTTTGCATCTATGCAGAGAGAGGTGCAGACACAGGGCATGCGCGGCAGGGCAAGGAGGAACTGCTCTGCTTCTGTGTCATCCGGCCAAAAGTGCATGAATAGGTGTGCAAATGGGAAGGTGAACAGGGCTACAGTTCTCTTACCTCCCCTGGTAGCTGCTGCCTCCTCTCCTGCTCCTCACATGCATCTTCCTGACCAGTGGTGCTGAGGGTGAGATCTGCTTCTCCCAAGCCAGGGCTGTAACTGCGCCTGCACTGATTTAGTAATAACATCCCTGGCTGCCTCTATTCAATCCTGCTCCGGAAGAGAGACAATGGGGCAGAAAGCAACAGAGACTTGATGCTTCTGACCCTTTTCCTGTTTCCTCCCTTCTGTTAATAGCAATGGAAGCTCCTAACACACCTTCCCTCCTAACTTCTCAAACGTCTTGCAAGCTCTGCGGGGCAGTCTCTGCCTTAGCGTGGAATTTAAATCAATATTTAGCCATGTAGACTTATTCAGCTGGGTACTTCTTAGCTGGCACATAGGGAACTTCCCTCATGTCCAATATAGATCAAATGGAAAAGCTGGAAAGAGAGCGATCAGTCAGTATGAAAGAGAAGCCGTGAAGGACAGGCGATGAATGCAAACGTGAGGGTTACTCAGGGGAGTGCAAACGAAATCTCTGCAGTGCTCTATAGTCGCTTTACCAGACGGATATGGTCAAGAGGGCAGTAATGATTCAGAAAAGGCAGGAGATTTGAACAACGATTCATGATCTCTCTCTGGAGACCAGCAGCCATTTGTTTGTTGCTTCTAAGATGACAAAACCATTGCTGCATGTTTGAGGATGACAGGACTGAGGAGCTTGCTGGACGCCATCTCCTTGGATACTCCACTTACTATAAGCGGAGAGGTTGAAAGTCTTAGCTGAGGAGATCCCTAACTGAGTTCTGTTAGTTTTTACTCTGTGTTAAAACAGTGGAATTCTAGAAGGTTAAATTCCAGCAGGCTGGAAGAGGACACAGAGAATGCTATGGGGTGATTTGTTGGCATCGACGAAAAAAGCTAACACAGGTTCCAGTTAATAAAGAATTAATAAAAGGCAGGAATAGAATCAATGCCAATCTACCTGGTTCATGGGAAATAGCTCTTGTCAGTCAAGCACAATGTCATCTTTTGCCTACTAAACCAGTCATCCCGTCAACGTAAGCGTAGAGGTGGAATGGAAAATAGATTAAGATTGGCTAGCTGACAGGTCTCTGAAGGAGTTGTCAAGAGGGAATCACTGTCAGCAGGCGCATTTCTACAGTCTGCAAGGAGGGGTGGCGGTTCTGATGCCACTCAATGCTTTCATAGGGCAGGTGGAAATAATGACCACCTCAATGCCTTAACAATCCCTGGAGGAGACAGAGGTTGGTGGATTTGTACAGAAGACCATTAATACACTCAGGACATTGTAATTCAGCATTGCAACACTCTGGGAAGGGGACCGAGAAGGGAAGAATGCAGAAGATGCCGGCGTATAGCTTTTCAGTAAGTGTATTGAAACTGGACCTTGAGCAATACTCCTTAACACCTCCCTGGCAAGAAAGAAACCAGTGCCAACCTGCAGCAGAGAAACAGGGGAACAAGCAAGAGCTGAACACGGAATCTCAGAGGCTGCCAGCACCTATCAGTCACGAGGCGATGCTGCAAAGCACAAACCTTCCCCATCTCTACACCTCTTTCTCCCCACCCTAATCCTCTGCTGTGTGTCAGCCTTTTTGGCTTGGCAGTCAGCTGAATGCTGAAAGAGGGGAGGTGACCCCCTCTCCGACACAGGGAATGTTATTGGCTTTGAGGAAAGAGCATCCTAAGGAGGGGAGAAGGGTCTCAAAGCCTCTGTGGATGGTGCAGAGCTCCCCGCACACATTCCTCCATGCAGGGACCGGCTTCACACTTCCTCCTCTTCTGTTGCTCAGGTAACACTTTCAAGGCAGGTCCTCCAAGGAAATTTTTAGGTCAGTTATAATTGGGAAACCTCGCGTGGAGCTATAAAACATCAGTTAATATGCTGGAACTATCTAGTTAAACGCCAATTATAAAAGCCCATAAGCTCCTCAACTCAAATATATTAATAACATAATTAGACATTTATTGCTCATGCAAATTAAAAGTTAAGTTAATCGGACATCAACGAAACCCCAGGAAGTGACCATTTAAGTAACTAATTTCTATTTAATTATGATTTCTTCCTATTATAAAGCCCCCATGCCATTATTTCTTGACTGCTCCGCAGTGTTTACTCTATCCATTCAGTCTTAGCATTCCCACTCTGGTATCCCTTCATAATACCAGACAGCTGTGGCATTCATATCAACAGCCATGGACCTTGCACAGCTGGCAGCAGCTGGACTGGCTGCCCCTCCTACTCATTGCTTCTCCTACCTCTTTCTTGTCTAAGTTACTAGGAAGGGCACAGCCAGTATTAAATGTCCTCCAGGTTCTGTAGATTAAGGGGGGGTAGAGGGTGAGGTATGCACCAGACCCATGGAAAAGCACCTGCTGGGGAAGGTGACAGTGAGCATATGTTTGTACACATCCCATAGGCAAAAGTGTGCTCTCACAAGCAAGATGAGGATTTAGTTCTCCTAAGTCCGCCCCTGAGCCTTCTCCTCTGGTTCCCTGCACGCCTTTGCTGAATTCATTTCACTTGTCTGTATCACCCCCCCCAGGGAAAGGGGAAAATGATGGACCTCAGGGGCTGAGTGTTTTATGATCAGATCAGCTCTTTGGGCGGACAAAACTGTGTGCCAGCAGAAAGCTACTGTTCATTATGACTGTAAGGCAGTAATCGAAAGGGCTGGGAGCTACAGCAGGACAATAAGATGAAGCTGGGAGATGGAAAATGAAGTAGTTTGTTCCTTGAGGGATGGAGACATTTCCCCTGGTGAGCCGAGGCTGTGCAGCCAAGGCCGTATGGGCAGACTCCCTCCAAGCAACAGGCAATCAGTTAAACCTGACAGGTGTGAAGTTGGCAATTTTCTTTTCAAAACAGTGAGATAAACAGGCTGCCAGGAGCTCCAGAGGAGCAGAGAGATAAGGGAGGAATGGAAACATCCAGGTGCCCTCTCCCCATGGGGCTAGTGGGGGCTCACAGGCAGAGGGATGGAGGGAAGCGTTCACTTTCAAAGGTCCAGATACACCAGGGGCTCAGGTGCAAGGGTAGAAAAAGGCTTGGCACAGATGAAAGAGAGAAACCCTTTCCTCCCACAGCTCCTCAAAGGGCGCTCCCTTTGGTCTCCTAAGGTCTGATCCCTATTAATCTCCCGGGATTTAGCCCGCACCGAACTGTTCCTCCTGATCTCCCCGGCAAACTACGGGACAATGTTTTCTGCAAAGAGCATTTAGTGCCTCTTTGCATGCATTTTCTTCTGGTTCAGACAGAAACCTCTGCCTGTTTCCTACGAGGATCTGGGTTTGGTTCAGCAGTTGTGAAACCTACAGAGGAGGGATTGTCCCTAACTCACCTTGTGCTGGGCTTAGATGAGGTGAAGGGAGCAGCTCCAATGGCTGGGATCCATAAATCACTGCCTTTCAATAACTCAGCCTCTGAGGTGTGATACAACATTTTTAACCTACATTTTAATAGCGGACACATTTATCTTGCTGTGCCCTTGCTTTGCCTGCACTGCCATGCCTGTGCAACACCATCCAGTTGAGTTTTTAACAGGCTGATCCTCGTTCTGTTCATCATTTGGCAAATCCCATATAGGAGTGAAAGCCTGCGTCTAAACACATCGGGGAAGGCTGTGAAATGCATTGTTTGGAGGAGGAATGAAGCAGCCCCCCTTGCCTTCTGCCAGGCACCACTGAGAGCATCAACAGTGTCACAGGTCCCCCAGCTGGAATACATTTGCATAAAGCAATTTCCTCTAACAAATACGTTCATACAAATCAAACTCAAGATTGCAAACACTCTGAAACCATGAAAACGACCTCATCATACATATTTGTTACTACAAGTGATTCACCCAGCGCTGCTCTATACCGACAAGTTTCCCTCAGTTCCACTTTTCCAGCACTAGCTCTAGGAGATTTAATGGTATGTGTGACCTTGAGTGCTTTGCCTTGAAGTGAAGCACAGATTGCCTCTTACCTCACAATGAAGTTTGAACGGATGGTGACCTATTTCTGGACTGGCGGTCTGTGACCCGACCTGTCTCCAGTGCCCCTCGTGCTCCCACCCCTGCATAGCCAGCTTGGTTTAACATCTCCCAGTTAACACTGCCTTTCTCTCTGTCTGTTGCAGCCCTTTGTGCTTCCACTTCTGAGCCTGCCATGAATGTGGTTTTGGGTGTTGTGCAAGACATTAACCCCAGTATGGGAGGGACATCTTCCCAGGAGCCAGTGCCCAAGGATATCGGGCAGGTTGCCTGCTAATTCCCTGGTTACACTGGACTGTATCTCACTCTTGCTCACTATGTATCCTACTTAGGTCACATTCATTTGTATGGGTGGAAATAAGCATAACTCCATTATAGGCGGAAAAGCTGAATATGCTCGCACCATCGAGGAACCTGGCTCCGTAGCTTCACCATGGACATTTCAGCCCTGAATTCCATGTACATCTCCCAGGTCCAGGGAGGTAATCTCGTGGCATTTGCTCTGGTTCAGACTGGCTCTCTGCTGCCGGACCATGCTCAGCAGTGGGCAAACATCCTGTGAGCAAACACGAGCCTCTTGTTCATCTCCTCCTGCCCTGATCCAGCTCCTCCCCTGACTCTGCTGGCACCTCTGCTGATTGTCAGGGCTCTGAAGTTGCTTTTGGGGCCAGCAGCGCACGCCTGCAGAGATGTGGCTTTGAGAAGGGATCCAAGCCACGCTGCCGTTTTTCCATGGGCTACATGCATTGCTGGCATTCCCGCCCCCAACGTGTTTCTGTTTTGTTCCAGAGAAACACAATACTTAGGGGCACTGCATGGGAGTCAGCTCCCACTGTGTTCAGCTCTCTGCAACCTGAGCTGCTGAGAAGAGGCCCCATGCAATGGGTTTTATCCATCATCGCTTAACTGTAAGACATGGTCTTGGAAATCAGCGCAGCATTTCCCAGGGGCTCATCACAGTAGGGCCATAGGCAAAGACAGCCCCTCCTATCCTTCTTTCCATCCAAGCACCCCGTCCCAGCTCCCCGGTGTTCCTTTTCTTTCTCCTTTATTTCCCTACCCCCAAACTTGGCTGATGTGGATGAGCCAGCTGCTGGGGATCCAGTTCTATAGATTCCTGCCCCTCTGCATCTCTGCCATGGTTGGTCCTGGGGCTACTGACCTGAACCGCTGCAGCTGAAGCAAAGCTTCACTCATAACTTCTTGTCACGACTAAGAGGAGCTGCAGACAGAGGAAAATGAGAGGAGTAAAATATGCGGGCATACAGACACAGGCCAGATAGTGGTTACAACTCCCTTGGCCACATTAAAGCCTGATAACAAGAGTGTTCCTGGCTTTAGCACTCTTTGCATCTGAGGAGAGGCTCCCCAAGGCTTTGTCTTTAACCTCTTCCAAAGTGAGGTGCCCACTGTCCTTTTTCAGCAGAATGGCTGAGCACCGGTCCCTTTAGTGGCATGGGGTTTTGAGGGAGCCTGTCTGCCAAGCAGCGCACAATGCACTGATCATCCAGCCTTGTATCAAAGAGCCTCCGGCTGCTCTGGCTTATGCTCCATGCCTGCTGACAGGGAATGAAGAGTCTGCACCAAACCGCTCCTTTCCAGCCTAATCCTGAACACTTCCTGCTCCTTCCAACCCATCTCTTCACAATGGAGACCAGTTCAGTTCAGACCTGGGTCAGGATCCCTCTCTCTGCGCTGGGGTGTGCTGGGGTTTGGCTCAGACCACCAGCAAATCATTCACGTGCTGAAGTTGGGTGCAAAATGCCTTTCCCAGGGATTATTCCGCTCTCTAGGCCAGAGCCGTGGCAAAATGCCTGTTGATATCAGTGCAAGGAAGAGCATGGACATTTTCTCTCATCTCTTGCTTGCTTTGTCTCTCCCTCCCTTGTAGAAGTCTGTGCCTTGCAGAGTTGTCTGCCTTGATCTTTGGGAACAAGGTTTTCTTTGTAGGGTATATTCGCAGTCAGGAGGCTGAAAAGAAAGGGGAAAGGCAAACTGCTCTTCCCAATGCAAAGATCAGTAACAGAGATGCAGGGATGCAGTTTGACTGATCTTGCCTCTCAATGGACCTTTAGCATCCCTATAGCATTTCGATGCTTTCGATGCGCTATAGGAATACCCTACTGTGTCAAATCAAAGATTGGCCTGGCCCAGTATCCTGGCCCTGACTGCACCAGTTAAAAGTGCCTAGAGGAAATGTAAGAAGACAGCAAGTGTGTATTGACGTATTTCCAATAGCCTGTCCCATCTGCTATAGCTAACAGCAACTTAACTTCCTAAGCTAGAGACAGTGTCATAACTGTTAATAGCTTTTGATGGATTTTTCTTCCCTAGGTTCTTCTAGGGAGGAACTCTTTCAGCTCAGATTAACTTTAGACACCAGCAGCATCCTTTAATGAGGAATTTCACTGTTTACGTTGATGAGGAAACGCTCGCTCCCACCTCCTTTTGTCTATCTTGAATCTGATGTGAAGAATTCCACTTAATACAACCTGTGTCAGTGGCAAACCCAGTCATTCCCTGTCCACCTTCCCCAGGCCACTCACTGTCTGGCACATCTCTTAACCCACACCCTTGAGCCTTCACCTGCAAGCAACTCCCATTACAAAATACCACGTATCAAGGGAACAGCCCTAGGTCATTGGAAAGCAGATGCCATTGCTGTTACTGTGACTCTCCTTGCAGCTCCAGTCCCTGGTTGCGAATCGACGCAGTCACAGATGCACAAAGAAAAGGAGAATGTCTCTTTTTCTTTTAAAATTCTTTATTTATAAAAAAGTACATTTTTTTTTTCCACAGCTGAGCCACTATGGGGTTTTATACAAGAAAAAGGAAGGGCGATGCAACACCCTGCCCACACAAATTATAACCATGAAAATGCCTCCCTGGACCCCAAACAAACAAATTACAAAGGATGGAAAACGAAACGGAATGAAACCCAAACAAAAATCGTAAAAGTCCATTACATTATTATTGTTATTTTTATTTTTTGTTTTTTACAAAAGCACTTACAACACAGATTACAAAAAAAAAGAAGAAAGAAAGAAGTGGGGTTGGGGTTGTTCGTCTGTCTGTAGTCTTTATTCCACAATTTAATTACAGCAAGAGGAGGAAGAAAGAGAGATAAAGATCACTGCAGTTAAGGAATTACGTTTAAAAAACAGAAAGGCAAAAGAAAAGAAAAATCAGATCCTCAGCGTGAGAGTACCTCCACCAATACGAGTTTATGCCAGAGGAGGATCGGACTCCATACGCTTCTTACATTCACCCCCTAGGTAAATGCCATATGAAAGTCACACTGGTCTGAAGTACAAACTCACTCCCTTCTCTAAGGCTTGGGTTTCCTTCCCTTGCTGGTGGACTGAATCCTCCCCTTAGCCCCATTGCAGAAGGCAGCACCCCCTGCTCCAGCACCCCAGCCCTGGCTGTGCTCTGCTATCGTAAGCCCGGCAGAATAAAGACCAGGCATCAGTACACACAATGCTGGCAGCATCACATCTCCTCACTGGGTCCTAGCAGAGCAAACAGACCCCAAAACTTCAATGGGCCTGGGATATCCCCCTCATTTCCACAGCATGAAACCCCCTCGCTTTGTGCAAACCGCAGGCACGACACATTTGCCTCCTGAGTGAGCTGGGCAATGGGGTTTCCCCTCCACTCTTGAGCGTAATGACTGGTGGCTGAACCTCCAAAAAGCTCTGTGTGCGCGTCTGTGCTTGTGTGCTTATGCATGGGAAAGAATAACAGCAAAGGAGAGAAGCAGCTCCTGTTCTAATTTCATTCCCTCCTCTAATTGCTCGAAGATCAATCTCTTGAATCTCTCTCTAACCCTCAGTGATTCCTGCGGAACAGTTGTTGTGTTCCTTTTTTGACTCAACATCAGGAAAATGGCTCCCTTTGTCCCTTACGTCTTTGCAATCAATTTGGTGCTACCATTTGGTTTGATTTTTTATCTTTACTAAGAAATCGTCAGGGTTGGTTTGGGTTTTTCTAATTATTTTCCTTTTTTTTTCCCCCTGGCTGAATGAGAATGTTTTATCAACAGCGGTGGGGTGGAGGAATCTGGCAATGAAATAAGGGAAAATAACATCACCAGGGTGAATCGTGATGAAGAATCTCAGAGCTAAGCCCCAGCAGGAAAACAGCTGGGGTGTCTTTGTACATAAACTACAGGCTTGTTTTGGGTTGTGACATCGACGCGTCTGCACCAGTACCACTCCCTGAATACACACAGGGGCTTGGCCCAAATGCAGCTGCATTTGCTTTGTTGAGATGCGGGTGAGACTCAGAGTGATGGGCTCAGGCTGACCTCCCCTCATCCGCCTGTTCAGCTTTCCCACAGGCACATCTTACACCTTGAGGTACCACAAGTTTTGCCTCAAGTTGCCATTCAGGATCAGGGCTTGGGAAGGGAAAAGCACCATGTTGATAAGTCTCTTCACTGGCAAGAACCCAGCAAAGGAATGTGGACAATGATACCTTCAAATGGAGGTAGGGCAACCAGCCATGCCTCCAAGGCAGCTTCCATCTCCCAAATGGAAGCTTCTGCTTGTTCTTTGCAGCGTCCCACAGGGACATTTTACACCTCTTTAGCACCTCTGATGAAACGGGGGTAGAGAAGCGGGGGATTTTTCACTTGAGGTAGCCTGAGGATCCCTGGGAGAGGTGGCTCAGCTGGCCCAGCCTGTGGGAAGTGCCTCACCACTTAAAACCGGCAGCTTGACTCCAGCCTGCCAGAATCTGGACCGTTCCAAGAAACTGAGGCACAAAGGGACAAGTGACACCGTCCCCCAAGAAAAGCAGATTGCCCCTCTGCCTTCCCTCGCAGCCCTAAGGGGCCACCAGGAGGCAGATTGTCCCTGCAGGATGAGCACTGCGTGGTCCCCAGCACGTCCAGAACCTCCCAGGATACACATGGTCTCGGATTTGGCATCTCTACTGAGCTCACCCTTGCATTCGAGCAGAAACAGGTACCACTTTCTTCCTGATGCTGCTGGAAAACCTGATCTAATTTCCTTCAATGGCCCCCTCAGAGCAATTCAACCCAGAGAAGGGAGTGATGCTATTACTGGATCAAAACAGCTCTCGGATGAAACATCAATCTGGTTTTTTTCCTGCACGTTTCTTTTTTCCTTCTACCTTGCTTCAGTTTAATGGCTAATCATTTGGCTAATTACCACCCCAAGAGTCTCTAGGCCAATTAGCTGACCTTGCAAGGGACAGCAAGAAGCAAATCACTGCACAGAGGCGGCATTTCTCTATGGCTCTGTGGATAATTGCACCAATGCAGTAATGCTGAAGGATGAAGAGGAATGCACTACTGAACCTTCAGCTACCTGAACCTTGCAGGGTACCTTACTGCTGTGCAATACTGTCTAAGGATCTTCCACTCCATGCTTGCCCAGGTTCTGGATGAGAAATAACCATTTGACCCCCTTTCTGAACCCCTCTGATGAGCTAAATGGCTGAGCTCTCTGCTATGCTTGTGCTGGTGGGACATAAAAAGCATGATGTGTCAGAAAGAGAACTGTGTACAGGCTTGTTGTGGTTTGATCCCAGCTGGCAACTAAGCACCACACAACACCTGGAAGCACCGTATTGCTTCGCTATCTCCTTTCCTTTCTCTCAATCCCACTGTTTTTCCATGTGAACTGCATATGAATGGGCAACAAATAATCCAAGGAGGCTACGTATCACAAAATGACACCTCTAAGTGCAAGGCTAACAACAACCAAAGCGTATTTCTTAGAGCTCCTTGTTCATGCTTCCTGCAAGCCATACGTTAACTCGGGAGCACTCATACTGTCTCATTCTCTCCCAGGTCTGTCTGCTTCATTTGCAAGGCTTTGTACCTTTGGTCTTTAGGACACAGCTTCACTGTGGGCTGGGACCCTGGAGGGCTGTGGAGTCAGTGCAATGCGAATTTGCCAATGAGATCAGTGGTCCCTGCCTGCGACTGGTGCAGAACATGAAAGAACCACTGCTGGACCCCGCGGGCTTTATAAAGGGTTGTTTTCTTCCAAATCCATTTCCTTGCGGAATGTATCTGTCCTGGGGGAAATGTGCCACTGCTTTCCATGCGCTTGGTCATGGACCACCCAGAGTTTGATGTTGGAGATGTTGTCACAACCCTTTTCAGATCCTTGTTGTGGAATTCAGATCTAAAGGATGATTCACTTGAGAAATGGACTTTGTTGAGAACTGTTTCTGAACCACAAACTGTGCAGGCTCAGAAGCACATCTCGTGTTACATTAAAGTAAGCTGTGGCTAAGGTACAATGCTCAGCAATGCTGCTCTGTCCCGATCCAGATTATAGGTTCAATCCCAAGAGATCCCAAGGGAATCTCTGTCTGCCCTGCTTTGAGTGGACATAAAGCAGCCTTCCTGTGGCATTTGGCTGCTGTGCCAGAAGCCAGGAAGCCTGAAGGGCTGGCAGGAACAGCAGAAAGATTACAGGGTAACAATTGGATTTCTCATTCCCTTACACCGCTAACGCAATAAGAGCAAGCTACAAAGTGGGGATGGCTCAGGCTGAGCTTCATGTCTGGACCAAGCACCACACGCAAAGGAAAGCATTGGAGGCTGCCTGGATGACAGATCTGACCTTCACTCATCTGCGTGGGTCTCACTCTCCACCCTGCCTTTTGTAGCGGGATAGCTGCTGGATGCTATGGAACAAAACGCAGAGGGTAGGGCAGGAGGAGAATTAGTCCTGCTATTTTTAGATGTGCATGATAACACAGCTCAGAAAACTGGGGATTTCTTTTCAAACAAAACATTTATTTGTACATCGACTTAAAAAAAAAAAAATTAAAACAACCCACAAGAAGAAATAAAAGCCCCAACCCAGTGAATCTGCTTTGGAACGGTCAGTGTCAGAGGGGTCCTGAAGTCTGGAATCCCATTTATCCACAGAGCAGAGATAGCAGCAATCCAAGCCTCCCCATCACAACACAGTGGCTCAAGGGAAGGAGGACGTGATCAATACCCCAGGCTCACTCAATCCTGCTCTGTCTACCAAGTCTCTGCTTGGAAGAGGGATGTGATATTGAAAAAGTGGCAATCAATGCAGACTAAGCAATGGATCTAAAGGCTGGGGTTGTTGCTAGGAGAGTTAAAGAGAAGTAACCCCATGCTCTGACTCCCTCCCCCCCAAAAACGTGTAAACACATGACCATTAAGTCTTAGTGGTATAATAAACCTTAGGGGCCTGATCCTGCGCTGAAGCCCTCAAAGACACTGGATGGTACACACTGGGAGATCTGCCCTGCAGGGCCGGGCAGTGGGGTTGTGGAAGAAGCAAAGTGGTATCGATTGGTCCCCTTCCCCAGGCGAGGTGTGTGCACGCGGCGCACAACCATCGTGCCGGAGTTAACTGCTCTGTGGCTGGTACGAGCAACAACAACAGCAACAAGAACAAAAAAGAGCCAGTATTTCTCTGAGCCATCACAGGGGGAAAAATGTCAGCAATAAATACTCCTTTCCTTTCTTTTAAAAGAACACTCAAACAAAGACAGAAAATGAAAAGCCAGGAAATAATAAATTGCAGGAGGAAAATGGCAGCTGTTTCCCTGCCCTGCTATCAGCCCATGCACCTGGGGTTTGTTCTAGGGCTTTTTCTCCCCCCTTTCTTCTAATTCTCCTGGGGGTTTTTTTGGATTGGATCTCCCCAGGCATGCACTGGGCAATGGGATACCCAAACCCCACTGAAAACGAAGTGATTAGGGAAAAAAAGTCAATCAGTTCACCCTATAATGGCACCTGCGTTTCCATTGCCATAACCTTTCCTGGCCTCTGTCCTATGGGCAGCCCACTTGCCCCCCTCCCAAGGTTAAAAAACAACAAAGAAGACAACATACAAACAAATTCCAGTGTTTCAGGGGTGCGGAAGTGGGAGGAGGAACCTCGGGGAGGGAAGTGGGGCCGAAGGGCACTCTGAGACATGAAGACACAAACAAGAGTGTAATATACAGGCTGGGCAACAGTCGTTAAAGCAAATAGTAACACCTAAGCCACCGACCAATACAAACACCACAGAAGGGGACGAAAAGTCATCGAGGGAAATTAAAAAGCAAAACCAAAAACTGAGAAAATAATTACCCAACCTCCCGCCCGCCCCCCAAAAATGATCTGTAAGCAAAGCTGCCCTCCCCGCTCGCTCCTGCCGCTGCTGGGAGCATCCAAAGTCTCTGCTTGAGCGCCTGGGGCAGGCGTGCGTGTGCAGGGGGGTGAGCACTGTGCGTGCAGTGTGTGCGCGCGAGCGGCCGCGCACGCTCGGCTCCGCTCAGCAGGGATGCAGGGGAGTGGGAGGGCATCACTCGTGGTGCGTGTGTGTGTGTGTGGATGGATGTGGATGCGTGTGTGTAGCGACGCGGTGCTGAGCTACACGTACCACTCCTTTTTGGAAATAAAGGATCCGTCGTTCTGCGAGACCATGTTCTCCGCGATGTCGAGCTGCTCCGGGTCGTATTGGAAGCCGAGTGTCCTTTCGTCGTAAGGTTCGGGGTGCGCCTCCCCTTCGTCTACCGTGAAGTAAGGCCGCTTAGCATCCTCCTCGTATTTGTTGGGGCCACCCAGCTTGCGCTCGCCTCCTGCATCCTCATCCTCATCTTCATACGTGCTGCCGCCCAGGGGGCCCGGCTTCTTCTCGTCGTCCGAGTCGTCGGGGTACTGGAGGTTTTGGGCCATGGGGGGGTGATGCTGCGGGATGCCAGCCTTGCTGTAGCCATTGCCGTACACATGCTTCTTTGTGCTGTAGTCACCCTTGAAGGTGTGACGCCGGCGCCGAAGTACCACAAAGAGCACCACAGCCACCACCAGGACCAGCGAGACTCCTCCCACTATGCCCCCAATCACCGGTGTGGGGATGTTCGGCTGCACCATGGATTTGCGATCATCGATTGGAGACGGGGTGTAGGGAAATTCTGGGTAGGAAAAGACAGATGGAAGGGGGAACAGTGTCAAACCATGCGGAAACGCGCCCTCCCTCCATGCTTTCATTGCCATTTTTGTGGGGTGAGGGGGTGGGAAGATGAGGGTAAGGAACAGGGAAGGGAAAAAGTAGGGAAAGGGGAAGAGGGTGCATCCTCAGAGGGATCAGCGCCCGGGAGCTCTGCTTAGCAAAGGGAACGCAGCGTGCCGTGCCAAGCTCGCCAAGCCTCATGCAGGAGCAGGCTGGAAGCAGTGTTTCCCTTCCCACCCCACCTGGTTTCTCCAGACGAGCTCAGATCCCACAAGCCCAGTGCCTTGAGTCCAGACGCTTGCCTTTTTACTGGGTGAATTTCAGGTCCAGTTTACCAGAGCACACCGACAGCCCCAGTGTGCTTCTGCCGGGGAGCAAGACCCAGAGCCCGTTCAACAGTGGGCAGGGAGCTTCCATGGCTGCTCCAATAGATGCCATGCTAGATCTGCCACCTTTGCAGCCCCCTTCTTGGCATCCCAGCTCGGGCTGACCCCAACCAGTGCAGCAGCACTTTGTGATCTGCCCTCCCATCCCCCCCACAAGCGATGTGCTTAAGGCCATGGCTGGCTCCTGGACCCGCTTACTGCTGCAGCACAGGGACACAGCCCTCCCACTGTTTCTTTTCCTTCTGCTATGGCTCTGGCCAGCTGAATGCCACTGCTCAAGCTGATCTTGTTCCTGCAGTTACCCTGACCTATTTAAAAAAGCCATAAATCACTCAGAGAAAGAAAAGACATGACAAAGAAACTCTTTTCTTTCAGTTCAACACCTACATTTTGGCACAGACAAAGTTTGATCCAGGACTTAAATCAGTCTTCCTAACACTCCCTGGGCACAGTTACAGCCCCTGGCCAAACTCAGCTTTCACACACTGCCTGTTGAGCATCTGTGTCTGTGAGGCATTAAGAACCGAATGGCTCTCTTGGTACTTTGCCTGCCTCTGAATTTAGACAGCAGGCTCCTGGTTCATGCCCCCTGGCAGCCTGGCCCTCACACACCATGCTCAGACCCCTCACACTGCTATTTCCATCCCCAAGGCCTCTCTGCAGTCCTTGTTTGCTGCTCTGGAGCCTCCTGGCCCTCACATTTTAACCTGGCAGCCAAGGAGAGGCGCAGAACAGCCACAATCTCAGCACACCCTCCCAGAACAGCGATAGGGCGATGAGGAAGGAAGGGCTCAAAGGCAGCACATTTAAAAGGGATATGAGGCAGAACCTGCTTCTTGCCCCCTCTTCATGTACCTGTGGGTCTGCCTTGCTGCTGGAAGCCACTTTCCCATGTTAGAACAAGCAGGAGGTGGGCAGGGAGTCGGGTTCCCTGCAGCACAGCTTAGCCCAGCTGCTAAAGGAAGAGCGGTAGAAAAGAGCATCCTCAGGGTAGAGGCAGCTCCTGAAACAGCTGCAGATTTTGGACAAGGGTACTGAATTCGAGCAATTGCTGGCCTGATCCTTGTGGCATAAACGTTTGGCTTGTGCCTGAGAGCTGTTCCGTGCCTGCCTTTCCTGAGACATCATCCCAACAGCAGCATCTTGGTGTCTGCAGCGCTGACTTGCCTTGAGCAAAGCCTCACGAGCCCGAAACCACACACAGAGCGGCACACTGGGCAGACAGGCAGATGGAGGGGCTCCCTGCTGTAGTCAGAATGAGGAGCAAGACACTGCGCAGGCAGGAGCCAGCATCCCTGTCCAAAGACAGCCTTCAGAGCAGGAGCGAGGGCATGTCTTGGTTTCTGGAAAGCCAAAGCCACACGTTGCATCAACAACACATGGCTTGTCATAGCCAGCTGGGTAATACAAAACCTCTCTGCACAGACAGTAAGAAATGTCACGTCCATCCCCTGGTAACCCTGGCTGCTGAGGGCTCAGCCTCAACCACACAAGCATCCATACAGCTCTTTCTGCCCTCACCCATACCACCTCCTCAGGCCTGCTCTTTGCCATCACAGCCTCACCCACCCCACAGCTTCAATCTGAAGCCTCTTCCTACCCAGAGCTAGGCTGATTTTGTGCATGGGACCCCGACATGGTGTGCATGTCCCTAAAGCCATAGCGATCCCCTCTGCCTGCCAGCTCTGGAGCACAGACAGATCTGAGAGCAGAAATCTGTGTCTGTGCACGGTTTCAAAAGCAGCTTGGCCCACTTTTCTATTAAAAGCCTCATTAACAGCCCAGGCTGGACGCAGGAAGCAAAAGGACTAATGTTTTTCTACCTATTTTTTCCCTGCCCTTTGAGCTGCCCACCCCTAAGGTAGCACTCTCCTACGTGCCACCCCCCTGCCACTGCCAACGCCGCGGACATGAGCACTAACGCTGCTGTGTTGGATTTCACACGTTGTGCAGGGAACAAACTATTTTCTGCTCGGATCCCAGCCCCATCCTCCTCGCAGTGGCCCAGTTCCCATGCCAGAGAAAACAAAATCAAACTGTGGGAAGACAGGGAGAAGAAAGATGGGATGATCGCAAGCCAGCAGTCGAAGCCATCCCCTCCCTACTCACATGGTTCCCTCCCCTCTCGTCCACCCACCGCACTCCCCCGGAGCCTGGAAAACCGAGTGGGGATGCGGATGTGGAGGGGGAAACGTGGTAGAAGGGTACAAGCGACCAACAGAGGAGGAGGGGGACCGGCTGCTCGGGAGCAGGGCAGGGCACAGGCCCGACACTGCCGCTGGATGGCGGTACAGACCGCGCTGCCTCCGCAGCCCATCGCCGTGGCCGCTGGGCTGCAGCGAGCTGCCAGGCCGGGCTAAGCCGACAAAGGATAGGGGTCCCCGGCTTGGGGCAGTGTTTCTGCCTTGTATCAAGGGGGAGCCCGGCACGCCTGCATCCTCCTGCTATGGTTTGACACCCAGGTAACCTGAACTGATGGACGGCTGCTCCTTCATCAGTTTCAGGTTACCCAGGTAACTAGAAACGAATGACCTGGGACAGCGGTCCTCAGCGGGTGCTGCTTCACACACAGCCACTGCTGTCAGCCCCACAAAGGCGGATTTACCCCTCTGCCCACCGAGCTTCGTGCCTGGGGTGCACAAGAGAGACTGGGGAGAGAGGGCAAAGTGTGGGAAAAGGATCCCCCTTTTTGTGCCCAAGGGGGGGGCGTGAAATTTCTGGGAAGCAGTGCGATGCCTGAGCGTGCCGGGGGCCCCATGTGAGAAATCCATTAGGAAGAGCCTGCAGAGAATTAAAGCCGCTGTGAAAAGCGGACTGGAGAAACAGGAGACAGCAGAGCAGAGGGAGGGGGAACAAGCCAGGCTTTAATGGCAGCATAAAAAGCCTCCCCCCCCTCCTGCTCCCCCACTCATAAAAGAGGGAGTGCTGTATGAATAGGAATTAGAGCAGCAACACTATCTGCCCGCTGCCCAGCTCTGCCAGCTGTTGCATTCAGCCCTGCTTCCTGTCCCCGTGCCAGGAGCCGGACCTCTGGGGCGGCAGCTGGGAGCGCAGGGAGATGGGGCCAAGCCCACAGGTTCTCCTTATCCCTCCATGCAAGGCGCTGAGCATCCCCCTGCCCCAGCTCCTGCCTGCAGCCATCAGTACCCAATGACAAACCAGGCCCTCCCCATCACAAAATACATGGTTTAAAATCCACATCTTTCTTCTAATGGTTGGTTTCCAGTGAAAATGAGGCGCATGCAAATCCTGCCTGTCCATCATCCTGCCTTATCTAGTGCTTTTTGAACCTGCTGGCCAATTGCAGCGCTATCTGACAGAAGAATGAGCCCAAATTATCCTATCGTAAAGCTCTTGGAGAGAGCTGGAGTGGGATCCTTGGTAGAGGTGCGAGCTAAGCCTCATTAGACATCAGAGAACCCATGGGGACAAGGGGCTGCTCCCAAGGGCAGGAAGGGCCCAGATCAGAAAAAGCTTATTTTTAGACATCAAGTAATTCTTCTAGGATATGCAGATCCACAGGAAACCAGGTTTCAAAAGCCTCTCTGCTTATCACACTGCTTAGATGGTTGAAAAGATACCACTTCCTATGGACGCATTGCTTCTTGAAGTTACATTTCCATCCTTCTTCCTTCAATCATAAGCACCAAGGAAAAACCCAGCACCAGCCAAGATTCGCACTGTAGCCATGGGCATTGAGAACAACGTCAAACTCCACAAGAAATCGCTTTCTTGACATGTATCAGCCCAAGCTGCTCCTTGCGTGAAGCCCTTCCAGAGGAAGATTCTGGATTGGATTTCCTCCTGCCTTGCAAAACCAAACACCCGCTGCAATGGGAAGCAGAAGGGGGCATAGCCAGGGTGAACAGCAGCTCCGGGAAGGAGCAGGAACCTTCATTCCAATGGGACTTCCCGGTTCGTAGCTGGTCTCAGCAAACACAGCTGTGATCATGTGGGGTTTGTTAAGAGACAGCTTGCTGATGGTGGTGCTTCCCTTGCCACTCCAGTCCATGCCAAATTATCCCAGGGCTGCAATGTGAGAAACCTGTAGCACTATCTTCTTTCCTTCGCAACAGCCCTTGCACCTACGCATGCCCATCTCCGGCTTCAAGGGATCCTGCTTTTCCTCTCCCTACCAGGGATTTCTGTTCTCCTGTGGAGCAGGGTCATGGGGAGAGGAGGCAGTGGGGATGGAAAAACCACTGGCAGCTAATCCAGAAGTTCAGCAGCTGCCGCTGGCATTTCAGAGTGTGACGGCTTTCAGGCCAGATGCCAAACGTGTCTTAGGTTCTAATCTCTCTGTCAGGTCACCTACCGCTTGTCAATCAAGCGCTGCTCCCCCCCGGGGCCCGTTGGCACAGACGCCATCAGACAGGATGCAGCAGACACTCCTACAGCCATCCATGCATCCGAAAGATTAGCATCAGTCAGACCCCCAGGCTTGCTCCTCTGTAGCACTATGTCCTCCCGTCTAAAGCTGCCATGAGCAAACACTTGCTGGTGCAGCATCTGGGCTTCGGGTGCACTTGCATTTAACGCTCCCCAGAACGAGCTTCCTCTCCAGCTCTGAGCCTCAGCAAAGGGCTGGGGCCGCACGGCAGAGAGCTCCAGTGAGCCCCGAGGGCTGTCTGCAGTGACCTTGCTGGGATGAGATCATCGGTGGTGTGCAAACAGCTCCCTGATGCAAGTCAAGCAAATGGGGGGGGCCATCAGCCCCTGCCTGCCTTTCCTCCCTGCCACAGCATGTTGCACATCCAAGGCCAAGGCTGCAGAGCTTGGCCCTGGGCAGGGAACAGCACAGAGTGTCCATACGCCTACTGTATCCTGGAAGAAAGGACCCCTTCCTGGCCTTGGGAAGCAGGTGGGAGCCTGTCTTAACCTCCTTCTCCTTGTGCTTCCTCTGGCTAAAGCCAGCACACAAGTGCGTGAACGTCCCCTTGCAGACACACAGATGTATATGTACACACACGTGTTGCTGCACACAAGCCCATAGAGCAAAGCGCACGTTCATTAATACGTGCGTATTCACACATGCCAACGTGATGCTCTTGCTCCCTGCATGCACAATTGACAGCAGGCACGCAGGTCTGGGAGGCCCATTTGCACGCCAGGGTGCAGACTGGGGTCTCGCATATGTGTATGTACATGGCCAGCCCTCTGTGCATGTGTGTGCAGGCATGCAGGGACACACATGCAGGTTGTAACCACAGCCTTTTATTATGTCACCTAACCGCCTGTAATAAACAGTTACATGTCACACTACGTGGCTTGGTTTCAACTGACAAAGGTCCTGCAAGGCTGGAGAAGCTATTATAGGAACAGATTGCTGGAATAAAATATTAAATTTCCTCTTATCAATCTCTTTAATGTGCTATAACTCTCATGGAAGTGTTCAGCCTTCCCCCTGCAAACAAATCGCCCTCCCCAGGAAGGGGCTGAACCATCCCTGCACTCCTATCTGGAGCCAGGGCTGGGAGGAAGGATGCTGTGTGTACCCAGGGAGACAGGAGGGGGAAAAGCTGCTGCAGGGTTTTCTCTGCATCAGCCTTCTGTTTTTTTCCCTCCCAAGGCTGGCTGCTCCCTAGATTGAACGCCATTTATTGCATGCAGCTCTTGAAAGAGGTTTCGTGGTCCACTGACAATCCCTAAATTGCCTGCAAGACCCAAACAAATGTACCTGTAATAGCTGAGCGAGGACGGCTGAGTCCTCCCCAGCACTGGCCTAATCGGTCCTTAGGGAGAGCTGGATAAACATATTCAGGTCCCATGAATTATTAAAGGCGTTTTCTTATGTGGTGGAGGCCTGGCCTAACAGATTGCCTGGTAATCCCTCCTAGCCAGACAGCTGCGGGAGTGCCCTTCCTTCCCTTTCATTTAACCTCAAACCCCATAACCCGATCCTTTGGGAATAAACTGAGATTACAGGCAGGCAGACATCAACCCAACACCATTCCCCCAAAATCCTGCCAGTCCTCACTTCCCTTGCCAGCACTGCACTGATAGAGCATGAGAATGATGCTCTACCATTCCCCCAAAGAAACACCAGGAAGGGAGACATCTACTAAAGCCCAGAGGGGGAACCCACAGTCTCTTGTCCCTAAAGGAGCCCGTGCCCATGCAGGCAAGTCAGGCTGCAATGCTATTGCACTGAGACAGATAAGATGCTGGCAGGTGGCAGCAGGAAATATGAAGGCTGTATCTGGTGTTTCGGAACGTGTGCCCTGACACTGCAAGAGACAGACAGAACCACAGCAAGAAATGGACAGCCTATGCAGAAATGGAAAATGAGTCATGGTGAAGAGAGCCCATTCCTCTAAGTCTTCTGCAATACCCATCCCGCCTCCTTCTCTGCGACTGGGGACTGAGCTGGGAGGCTTGCTCCCTCCAATTACTGTTTCCAGTGTGACCCAAGGTGCTTGTTACTGCGTGGGACTGTTTTCTATTGCTGATGGGAAGCAAGTCTGACAGTCTGTACCAGGCAGTTGCCTGCACTGTCCCAGAAACACAGCGCCTTTGGTGGCAACTGCCTTTAAATGGCCAGTGGCTGAATAGATTTTGACCTTCCCCCCAGCTTCGGGGGGTTGGGCAGGGATGGAAAGTGTGCTGCTTCACATCTGTCCTGAACAAAGAGCTGTGTTCTTCTCCTGCCTTTCACTGGCTAACGAAATATCCCCCAGAGAAAAGCACACACCAGCAGGCAAGGATCCAGGACAGGAGGTGTGAATTAAAGGCTTGCTACAGTTGATAATGATCATAAATAAATACTTGGTAATTAGCATCTAATTAGCACATCCCATCCACTGACCTCCAAGCACTTGGATAGAAGAAGATTAGCCTTATTTACCCATGTTGCAGAAGAGGGGAATGGAGGTGGAGGGGGCCAAACAGTGTTATTGCTGATTTCAGGAGGTCAGCGGCCCAGGCCTCCTCTTCATGCTTGCCCACCGCTTACCACTATAGAGAGTGGGTGAAGAGAGCAGCAGCTCAGCCCCCCTGATAAGCCCATTTCATCACTCCGAGGTTAGACAGCACCTCCAGGACTGGTGTGGCTCAAGGAGGTGGCCGGCTACCAGGTCTGATTTGCCTCAGGCTGGACAGCAGGTAGAGGTAACAACCCCAAGCACCCTTCCTGTATTTCCCATGCCTTGGGAAGACCCCAGTGCACCTCATTCCCCATCCAGTTTGCAGGCACCAGTGCTGTCTGTGGTACCTGCAGGACGCAGGCTGCTACAATACCGCACGGTCCCTGCGGTGAGCCCAGCTGGAAAAGCGTCCATGTGCCCTGGTTTGTGCTGCCTGCCCACCTTGTCTGCATCCCGTGATGTTACTCCTTTCTGCAGCCCAGACAACGCTACTCAAGCGCTACTCATGGCTTCTTGGTAATGTGTGGCAGTCAGACGAGCAAGTGCACAGATCAACAGGGCCTTGGAAGGAGCACAAATGAAAAACCACAAGCGTTGCCTAACGTCAGAAACACCAAACATCATCCTGAACAACTGACTCATCCATCTCATGCTTTACTGCCTCAGTGGTAGTCCATGCCCTCATCCTACTCCTTCTTCTACCTTCTAACAAACATCTCCCTGTTGTGCATTCGCTTCTGACATACCCAATAATCTCTCTGAATCCAAAGCAGAAGGCAAGGGGGAAACAAATTGAATGTATTTTGGTTTAAGAAAGGAAAAGACAACAAGCGGAAAGGAGAAAAAATCCAAGTCAAAACCAGTACAAAGCAAAGAACTTCACTGCTCCCTTCCCATCATGAAACTTCCACCCCTATGAGGGGACACTGGTGATTAAGACAGACGTTAAGGAGACATAACTGGTAGCTGTCAGCCACCTGTACTCTTCTCTCCCCACCTTCTCCTCCTCTTCTGTCTTTTGAAGCACACCAAGTGTTTTCCTACCTGTGACATTGACTTCCACCAACCCCGACCGGGTACCGATGGCGTTGGAGGCCTCACAGACGTAGGTGCCAGCCACGCTGTAGGAGACAGGCCCTTTAAAGTAGATGGTGTTGTTCTGGATTTCCACACTCCCTGGCACAGTCCCATTTGGCCTAGAGGAAACAAAGTGGGTAAATCCATTGAATGATGAGAATCAGGTTCTTTACATGGATTGTTTGGGGTTTTTTTCCCTTTCTCTGTGATTACAAGGGAGATTGGACATATCTCTCCAACCCTGACTTTGCATCTGATGGAATACACAGGAATGGGACACCAACCTGACCCTGTTTTACTCCAGTCTCCTGCCCATGGAAGTCTCCTGGGCAGCTTATCAGCCAGTGTTAATTGCAACTCAGCTCGAGTAAAGCGGTGCTGATGTAGAGCCCTGCCACCTATGACCTGCCCGTGTCAGAATAGGTGTGAAAGTGGCATAATGTGGAACTAGATCTGGAGATACACAGAACAAATGAACAAAAGCAGGCAAAAAATAAAAGCAAAACCCCTGTGTGTTAGGAAAAGACACACATGGCCTGGTTATTCTTAATTACTGAAGCAAAGTAAAGTAATTACTTCTTAGGCAATTAAAAATTACTCAAGTCATTCTTTCCCCTCCTCCCAACAAAATGCACATATTGTCAGCAATTTGTAAGAAACAAAAGGGAATAATGGGGGTATAATTAGGGTTGTAAAGAAGTGCCTAAACGCACATGCACATATTTTGCATGTCTGCATGTACACATAGGCACATATGTATAGCAAACACATTAAGTCTTTCTCGGCTACATCAGGCCAATGATCCCAAAGCTGTTAGAAGAACACAATAGCCTAATGTTGATTCTCTGCCCTGAACCTGCAAAGAAAAGGCCGCATCTAAAATCTGTGGTGTGTGATGCTAAAGAAGGCTATTGCTTCCTCTAACAGCTCCCCTGACTGTTGCTCTTCAGGGATGGCTGGTTTTTACATTCCAAGCAGGAACCAAACATCATCCTCCTTCCTTTCTTCCTCTGTTTCCCCTGGTCTCACTTGCTTTCTCTGTTTTCCTCTTCTTCCACCTTCATTCTCCTTATCTTCAGCTGCGCTCCATCATTCCCTTCCATCCTCTCAGGTCAATAATCCTATACGCTGTCCTAACTGACCCACCAAGTGTGCAAGAGAGATTGGGGAATCAGGCTGAAGCACTGTCAGGCTTTGAAACCCTTACTCTGTAGTTCCTTGCTTTCTCTCTCCATTATTCTTCCCACAGTTCCTTCTCAAAGCAAAGTATTGATGCTCCCAGCTGTAAATCAAGAAACCCTTGCAGGCTAAAGACAGACAAATGGACATATGCCCAGCTCATAGAGAATCCAATAGGAAAACAACTCTTTCCAGCGTTGAAAACAAAAAGGCATCAATCAGATAAGCACATGGGGACCAACTCAATGCCTGGCTCACAGAGATGCTGTTCCCAACAATACATTCCTGCCAGAGCTGAGTTTGTTACCCACACAGTGTATAAACCAGGTGTGCAAATGACACGTAATAGTCATGTGGTGCCATGCTCAACCCTAACACCTGCATCCCCTGTTGCGATTGAACCTAGTTGGTAACTAAACCTCTTTCTTGCCCAGGGCTGCAGAAACATCACCTGGCTGAGACATTTGGCACCTGGTGACCCCATGCTTCATCTCTCAGCCTGACTTCAGCATCACTATCATAGCAGGAGCAGACTGCTCCAACAGAGATCAGGGTCAGCGACAGAGCCCCTGCTGCAGAGAGCCTGATACCCAGGAGCCCAGCAAGCATTCAGCCTCCAGCCTAGATGTGAGCAATAGCACAACAAAGGGATGAAATGAGTTGCCCAAAAGCAGAGCAAAACTCTGCCTTCTGTCCCCAACTCCATCTCTCAAGGTTTGCTTCAACTCAATTCATCGGTCCTGCTGCACAGAGATAGCCTAAACTGGAATCTCTTCTGCCTTGGGTGCCACAAGGGGCATCTTTGCCTCTAACGCTTTCCTGGTAATGTTGTGTGGAACCCAGAGAGCCCTTTGGAGTTTAAGTCAAACTGGCAGAACCAACAGAGCAAGAGAAGGGGGAACAAGAACTAGAAAGAAGGCAAGAAAAACAATCCTCTTCAGCCTTTCACTGTGAACAGTTTGATCTGGGAAGCGGAGTAAGAGTGAATATGCCTAGCTCCTTACAAAGCCATTTTGAGAGCCTCTTTCCTGATGACAAATGCCAGCTGAAAAGAAGAAAGGATCCATTTGATCTTTCTTTTTTAAAGCTACATGAGTGCCTCTAGAAAAGAAAGAGGGAGAGAGAACCACATCAGGTTGCATCAATTCGCATCCGACTCCCCAGACACCCCTCACTCACTTTTCAACCCCTTTAGTGTGTTCAGCCAAAAGCTGAAACCCTGAAGGATAGGGAATTGCTTCTGTTTAATGTCAGTCACAGGAGGATGAGCGTTCCAAGGGGGAGCTCCTGCTCACTGCTGGGGCTGATTCCAGGGAAAGGCTTTTTGACATGGAGATAATTTTTGTGCTGTTTGTGCCCCTTTAAGGAAGGGAAATCTTGGGTTCTTTTTCAGCACTCCTACTGACTCACTTGATTGGTGCTGGGCAAATTATTCACCTTGTCATACCTCAGCTGCTTCACATCACCAGAGCAGAACGTTATTCCAGTGCAGTGAGAATAGGAAGTCATCCAGGGTATTGAGGCTGCAGCTGATCAACTCTCCCCTCACATGCACAGGTTTTACCTTGGACATTATCACTGACAGTAATGCAACCAGGCCCTAACTGACCAGAGGGTGACTGAGGTTTCTATAGGTTTCCTTGTCCCTGTTTGAAGGTCATTTGTGCTGCTCAGAGCAGTAGCACTGTAGACACTTACAGCTTCCACTCATAGGTGTGAGCTGGGGGGTTGGCATCAGATTTGCATATCAGCTTCACATCCTTCCGGTTGAGGAACCAGTTGCCATCAAAGCCCTCGATAGTGACTTCTGGCTCATCTGCAAGGGGATGAAAAAGACAGAAAAGCAGGATGGAAAAGGAGAAGAAAGAGTTATGGGAAAAGAAGAGGGAGAAAATTAAGTAGGAAGAGATGAGGGGGCAGAGGTGACAGAAGGAGAGAGATTGAAAGGTGGGAAAGATGATGGGAGAAGGAATGTGAGAGAGGATGAATGAAGAAGAGAGAGAAGGGGAGGAACAAAGGGACATGGCAGAGGCAGAGAGGGAAAGAAGAAAGAGAAAGCATATGATTATTCCAGGCATCACTTCAGCTTTCACTCTCCAGAAGGAGAGAGCAGCCCCTACTTCAACCCTTGCACCACACCAGCATCATGCATTCAGAACAATCCCTTTTTTGCCAGGTTTATCACCACTCCAGGGCCTGGCCGTGGAGTGCTCTCTCCAGCCCTGCCCATGCTCACTTACACTGCACATTGAGGGTCATGCTGTCTGTAAAGCGGTCCAGCTGGTAATTGACCACACACATGAGCTGTTGGCGGTGGGCTTCCCGGCTCGGCACCAGCCGGTACCGGCTGATCACGGTGATGGTGCCATTGTTATTCCGGATCTCCTCGAACTCCGCTTCCCCTTTGAGCTTGGTGTCCCAGGTGACAGTGCTGGGGGGCTTCCCATTTGAGGAGGTGCAGGTAGCTACCAGGATCTTTTCCGTCCTGCCAGACTTCGCAATAAGTGGCCTCTTGGTGCCCTCCATCCGATTTGTGGGCTTGGCTGCAAGGAATTGCAAAAAGGAGGAGAAGAAAAGGGTTAGGAAAGCAATGCTACCCTCTTTACTACAGCCCAAGAGGCATCTAGCACCACCAAGCCTGCTTCTGAAAGCTGTCAGCACCCTACTCCGGGGAAAGAATGGTGGAGGTCCCCTAGAGGCACAGATACACCATGGAAAGTCAGTCCTTTCCTGCCGTAGGTTTTCAGCACTATGCTTGGATGAGAAACCAAATCTGGAGAGCAAATGAATCATTTGCACTGTGGGTGGGGTCTATTCGCTCACAGCCTAAGCTCCATGGACAAGCTCTACTTGTGCATAGGATCCTTCTGTTGTCTTTTCTCTGTTCACTTGACAGCCACCAGCTCACTGCGACTCACCACTCCCTTAGGGAGCAGGTCACTGTTATTGCTCCTGCATTTAAGAGAGAGGGGAACTGAGGCCTGGAAAGAGGAAGAGGCATTCCTGTGAGAGCTCAGTGAACCACCCACCCTGAGTTCCCTGCTCTTCACCTCTTTACAGTCAACTTGAAAGATCACCATAGGTGAAATTCACACCCAAGATTCACCTCTGCCCTAAGCTCCCAGGAAATGAATCTCAACCTCCCCCAGATCTGTTTAACTGCAGGCAATGGCTCACACGACTCTTACCCAGCACAGTGAGGTTGAGTTGACTTTCCCTGTTGCCGGTTGGGAAGGTAGCAAACTCACAGATGTAAACTCCCTCATCCTCCAGCTCTAGCCGAGAGAGCTGAATGGTGCCGTCTTTGAAGGAAGGATTCCGGAAAGTCACCCGCTCTTTGTAGGGCGAGAGGATGGAGACCCCCATGGCAGGGTTGTAGATGGCCACATTCTGCTTGCTGCCATTGGTGGCTTTCTGCCACGTCACTTGTGTGATCTTCACATTGGGGAGTGGATTGGTGAAGCTGCAGTGCAGGACCACGTCTGCTCCGATAAACCCCGAGACTGTGTCATTGACTAAGACAGTCTGAGCTTGCAGCCCTGCAATAAAACGGAAAGACATGAATATAACTGTGCTTCTCAGACAGAGGGAGTCAGAAAAAGAACAGTTCTTGGACATCATGCCCATGAATTCCTTTATTTATTCCTTTTTCTGCTTCTTGGCACGGCTGATATGAGGTCAGTCTACGGTTACAGGCACCCATTATCTTCTGCAACTACCTGCATCCACCTCCATCTCCTGCAGCTTCATTCCTGCTCATAAACACCTTCCTTTCCACAACTGGTCTTTCCACTTCACTACAACCAGCCCTAATGCTCAGCAGCCTAGGGTTCATGATCACCAAAAAGCATGAGGTTGGACCAATAATACTTTCCTCCCTTTTGTCTTCAAATTTGGATGACACTTGATCAGTTGCTGTAAATATACAGAGCATGCGTATCTGGAGGCTCATGAAAGCACTGATATTTATCAGCACAGCATATCCTAACATATGCTAACACACACCCAGATGTCCATTTAATCCTATTGCAAAAGCATCAGTAATTAAGTGAGTTGCTAAGGCTCAGCCCTGATTTCGGAGCAGCAATAGCTCCCATCTAAGAATAGACTTACAGCAGTGCCCATACACCTTTGCATGATCTACCTGCATGATCTAGATTGTTTCTGTAGGCTTTTATTAACCCCAGAAGTGGCTGCATTTCGGAACCTTCCACCTTTATCCTGCGGAGTAAAGATGAAAGGTGCTTGGGCAAAGTGGCGGCTGGTGTTCATGACTGCTATTCTGTCTCAGCTGATTCCTCCCCTAACAGCTGGAATACAGTGTCTCCCACCAGACTGACCCTGAAATTCATCTTTGACTGCCACTGTGTCTTTCCCTAATCTGTATGTTTAGAGATAATGCTCTGGCAATTATACAGCCAGTATTTATATGATAAATGCAATGCAGAAGCAAGGTGGTAAGAACAAGAAAAGCGGGTTTTGCTCATTGCTTCTGGCGGCATCTGAAATTGGTTGTCTTCTGGGAGACTGAGAGTAAAGGAAAAGAAATGGGTAATAAAAAAAGAAAGATGTACAAAGAGTGAGGAACATGAAAGGGTAACGAAAGAGACAAAGGCTGGGCAAAGAAAAAACCTATAGCAAGAGAAACAGGACAGCATCTCCTAACTGAGAGGACAGAGCGTTTCAGAATGCTCTATTCTTCCAGGGACAAACAGGTTCCGCATGTCAGGCAAAAATGAATTCCTCAGTCTTAACCCCCACAGTCTCCTGGTGGATGTACCCTGTGATGTACACGTGAACCTGAGCAAGGTCTCCCTCCTGCACCTCCACATGCACACAAGCATCACCTCTACCATCCCCTCGGCATGCTCCCATGTTGTCCTCTCACACCATGCCTGCAGCACTCCGCCTCATCTCCTTCCCCACATCTCATCCATAAGCCTCTTCTTTCTCCCCTTCTCCTTCCCACCACGCCAAGCCTATGACCCTGAGGACAAGCCTCAACAACCCATCCCGGCCATGAGACGCCATCAGCTGACCACAGTCATCAGCAGTTAAGACCGAAACTCAGGCTCTAGAGCTTTGTGTGAACTTGCCCCCTTCCCTGAGTCAAGTGCTGGTTTGCCCCACACCCTAGCATCGCAGGTGGGTGCTCAGGAATGTCTTTCAGTGCTGCTCACAGCCACAGCGAAGCGCCGGTGCCCTCATGTGCCTGCACGCATGAAGACTTTTCCGACACCAGACTATGACCTGCAGGACTCCCAACACACATCAGCCTTCCTGATGGAATGAGGGCACTGGATGTAGACAACGCTATGCTGGGATCTGAGGAAGACGGATGGCGAGAGGGGAGATGTCTCCAACATGCTTTGCAGCATATGCTGCTGCTTCTACCCTGCAGGTGAGAGCCTCTTGCAGAATTGCCCACACCCGCGGAGGTGAGCAACACAATTTGCCAAGCTGTCTGTCTCGGAAGCCTTCAGAGCTTCACAAAGCATGTGGGAGCTTGCCGGAGAGCAAAAGCAATCACGTAGCAAAGGCCCTGGGAACAACCTGCCGCCCATCTCACGCTGCCTGGCTGTAGGTGTGCTCAGCACTCCCTCTTTCTCCCAAGGCTGGAGCAGAGCGGATTCATCAGCACCGGTCCCCACCTCTTTCATGAAGGGCCCATGCCCTGGAGCAGGACCTGCCCACGGCTGGGGCGATGGCGCAGCTGGCTGCGCTCCCACGCAAGCTGCCTGACCCCCCACAGGCCCCAGCGCTTCCCTTTGAACCCAGCTTTCCACATCCCAATAAAAGAGGCCCCGTTCACGACAGCAGGAAGTCGTGGCCCGGCGCCTGCTCCCTTGCCAGCAAAGCGAGGGATGAGCCGAACCCCAGAGAGGAGGCATGGAAAGCCACCGGCATCTCCCCAGAGTTCCCATGCAGGACAGCAGCCTGGTCTCTCCCTAGCAAGGGTTGTGGATGAGCACTGCATGCAGAAGGCTATGCCAAGGATGGGCACCTAAGACATGCCTCTTAAATAAGGATACTGTCAGCCAGCCTGGCAGAGAATGCGATATACATCACAAGAGAGAGATCAATCCAGTCCCTCACTTATCATTACTGTGTCCGTTCTTCAAGCTGTGATTTCCCTGCAAATTAAGGAATGATCCTTTTAAAAATCAAGTGATTTTTCTTGACCTTGAGTGGTGGAAAGAATTCCCAGTCCTGCTCTCCCCTTCTACCCTACCACTGCCATGGGGTCCATGCATCAGTGCAGACTGCTTGGACAGGAACTGAAGAAAAAGCAGACTTGGGTGTTGACAAGCCTGACCTTGAACCAGACCCCAGAACGGTCCTTGCAGAACCCTCTGCCCAGGTGCAGCAAACTTTTGGCTAGGGAAAAAGGCTGGTGCCAGCTCAGGACTGCCTGCCAGCAACAACACACTGCCAAAGCTGGGATTCAGGCTCCGACACGTAGCAGCTTTTAACAAAAACACATTCCAAACTTTCTAAAGGCTTCAGGGGAAAATGGGGGAGAATAAAACCAGCAGAAGAACAAAACAAATCAAACAAAAAATACCCCCAAAAAACCCCAAACACCGTGCGGAAATCGTGTTTCCTTTCCAGCTGACTGAATAACTCATGGCTCTTTTGCAAGAGAGGGTGAACCCTTTCTGTTGTGCTCCTCGAAGCCTCTCGTCAGGAAAACAGCTCACCCATTGCTCTGCTCCGTACCAGGGCAACAACACCCGCACCTCAACAGCGAGGACGAGGAAGGGGGACAGATGGAGTAAAGGGCTTTTGCAAGTTGCTGGATTAGCCTTCCACGCTCCCATCCTAAAGCAGAAGCCAGAGGGCAAACTAGCGGCCGTCATGCTCTGGGGAGCAGTTGTTTGCAAGGTGACTGAGCTGGGATGGCAGGTCTTCCCTCGCCCCGTTACACGCTCAATAATTCATCAGGGCAAACGCATCGATAATTGATGGTAATGAGCGTGCAAGGCCGGGAGAGGAGGAGAAAATAAAATCACTAATCAACCTCTGGAGAGCCTTGAACATATTAAGCAGGATGTGCGTGTGTGGATGTGCAGTGCTGGGGGTCTGCCTTGCTGCTGCTTTGCTGAAGGATCTGTGTGGTCGGTGCGGCAGGGAAGAGGCTTGGATACATTCTGCCAGTTGGGGTTCCTATGCCAAATCCCCCAGTGCCCACCAATCCACTCTGATACCTCCCAAGGGGCAGCCAGCACACACGGAAGCATTAGACGTATAGGTTGAAGCTTGCCGAGGTGTGTTTTACTCGTTAGGTTTTTGGTGTTTGCTTTTGTTCGGGACCAAAAGCAATAAAAAAGGCCCAGCTGAGTGCCAAAAACATGTTGGTGCCAAGACCTCATTAGTGGAGACCTCTGAGATCCTACTCCTCCACCTTGGCCTCTGAAGTGGTTTGCGCTGATGCCTTTCCCCATGATCCCAAACCCAGATATTTACTAGGTCACACAAGGCCTTGGGGGCACCATGCAGAACTCAAGGTGCCCTGCGGCACAGGCACTGGGCTGGGAAGGAAGGTCTGGACTCCTTGGGTGTGAGGGGTGCTGGGGAGGGAGCAGATGAAGTGGCAGCTTGTGGTTCTTGAACCTGAAAACCCTTTCTCCTAAAAGCCCGCAAGGTGCTGTTACATCAAGGCTCCCACACTTGTAAATCTGGTTCTTGCTCCCCCATATAGAAAGCTCTGGAAATGATCTCCAGGCCCTAGCAAGCTCTGTCACAACAGGGAGCCTCCAATCAATGCCTCTTTGCTAAGAACCATGTGAACTCCACACTGCTTTGCACAACCTTGCCTCAGTGGTGGAGCCTCTCACCAATTTCTCTCCCTCCTGTTCCCCGATACTCATCTCACCCCACGGGCATTGAAACAGCCCTTGGCAGCAAGTGTGATGAGCCACCCTTCAGTGTGGCAATATCATGGTTGATGCAAAAGTCAGAGGAATCAGTACTGATAGTCTTTGCATCGCTTATATAACCAAACTGAAGGTCACAGTAGCTGGACCTTACGAAAGCATTTGTATATTCTTCTCTCGGCATTTCTGAATTCATCTTTCAAGTCCTCCTTATTCTTAAGTGGAAACCAAGGTCTGAAACACAACCCTTGCGGAGCAGAACACAACCAGATCCCAACAGCCCAGAGGAACGCCACAGGTGTGTTAGGCAGGGTGGGAAATGGGAAAGAAGATCCTAAAACCCAGCAGGGGAATTTCAGGTGGCAAGAAGCAAAGGTTTGAGCTGGTGCTGCGCCAAGATGTTGGGGTTAATACCTGTCCTCTTGCCAGAGAGACTTTGTATTGATTGCCAGGCATTCAAATCAGTACTCTGCTGCTCTTCCAAAAGAGCACAGTGCTTGCCTCACCCTGCTTAGTCAATGCTTGCAGCCAACTGCAACGAAGGAGTGGTCTCCCGTGATTCATCAACATGCACCTCCTGCAGCAGCAGACTTTCACTGGAGGTCTCACTGTCATGCACTGATTCAGTTCTGCCCCACTTACTGCGGAGCTTGAACACCAAAGAGATTAGAAGAGGAAGACCGAGTTTCCAACACAAGGGCCTTAGAAAGAAGATGAATGTAAGAGATGTGGCAAGATTATAGCCCCAGGTGACATGGCTGCACATGAAAGTGAAAGGCCTGAGATAACATTGTGATCGGGTGGGGGCACACCAAGAGAAACTGCAAGCCCAAGCATCCCTCTCCAAGCCGAGAGCTGGGAGCTTTATGGGAACTGGAGGGGAAATGGCAGTGTGTACACTGGCCCGTCTGGCTTTCATCCAAATCCCTCTCAAAAAAGAACCAACAGGCTTGGCTTTGGCTTGCAAATGGGAAACACAGGGCCTTTTACTCTAGGTCACTGGTTCATATTCAGAACCAGCAGATAGTAGCAACAGCAGAGATGTTATTGTCTGAGGTCCAGTCAATGGCTTGCATTGAGTGAGGACTCTAAGTCGGTCCTTCATTGGCTGTCTGCTGGGACAGAGCAGTGGAGATGCCTTTGGGATAAAGCAGGGTTGCCTTCTGTCTATGCAGTATTTCCTCTTAGGATAAATGGAGTACAAAGTAGCCTCAGGATCCTCTTCAATAAAAGATCTTCCCCAAAGGGCCTGATCCATTGATGCTCCCCTTGTTCTCTCTTAAGGCTTGGAAGGTCTATTCATTGAGCCACCACTGGGATTCACATAAAGGCCCTAAATAAGACCGAGGCCATGTTTGTCCCAGGTGTTCTTCATAGAAATGGATGAAAGAAAAGCAAACGCCAGGGTGAGACTGGCCGCAGATCAAACAGACAGTGGAAAGCAGAGATGAACACCAGGCTGGACCATTACTTCTTGCTGTCTGTGCTTCAACTTTGCGAACGGTCTCAGTTGCAGCCAACCTCCTAGCTCTGTAGGAAAAGGGCTGCCAACCAGAGGAGTGGGAATGGAACAATGATGCCTGCCTTTGCTCCTGGCTTCCACTCTGTGCTTTACCTTTCCTGGCTTTCACACCGCTGCTTTGCTTCCCCCCCCCAAGTCAAGGAGGGGAACATGCCCCATGGCAAACGCAGGAGGGCTGGCAGAGCAAGGCTTCTGCTGAAAGAGCTGACACAGCACTGGGAAAGGCCTTCCTGCAATAAAGCTGTGAAACCCCATGCTCAGCAACAAAGCACAAAGGCTCCTCAGTCACCACCGAGGAGCCGGCTCCGCTGCCCGCCCCGCCCCGCAAGCATGTCGGCTAATCCTTGGGCAAGAGCTGCCAGTTCCCACACACCTGAGCAGCGAACCCGGCTGCCCCCAGCCTCCACCTGACGGGCACCAGCACTTGGACCACTTTCCCATCCATACAGCCTTTCCCTTCAGCTGCCTGTGAGCTCTTACTCATACCCGTCCAGTGCCTGGCTTCACAAGACCATCATCTCCTTTCCCCTTGCAGCATTGTGCAACTTAGTATAGCTAACTCACAGCTCCCCCTTCCTCTGCTGTCTCAGTAAGCCGGGAGAGGATTGCCTCTCAAACTTGGTCTACAATGCCTGCTTCTTTGACTTGCCCTCCCTCCATTTTAGCCTTGCAATAGTTCCTACCCCTTTTGTGTCTCTCCAACATCACATGCATCTTCTCATCCCTAGCCACTAGTTCCTCTGGAGGGGCATCAGTGAATATGTCCAGGATCATAATTCTCCACTAGAAAAAGCAGGCAGCGGGCCACGAAAATACAAGGGTGGGCAAAGAACAAAAACATCAAAGACCCTTCTCTCAAGAGCCATCTTATTGTCTTCCAGCAAGGAAAAAGCCAGAGTCTTCTTGCTCACCAACTCTGAGCTGTAAACAAGAGGGAAGACTGGGAAAGAGGACCACATTCAGAGCCAATGCTTATTTGGTGGTTGGGTGGGGAAGCAAAGGCAGAAGAAAAACAGTACAGCTGGAAAATCAAGTGTGGAGGAGGGGGAATGCTAAAGCATTAAGCTGGGGTGAGCTAATTAAGCTGAGACTGTCCCGAGACCTTATCTTGATGGGCTGAGTCCCCAAATGTACATGAGTATTTTCTCTGCCCTGCCTCCTTGGACTTCCTTGTTGCCTTGGATGTTGTTCAAGGAGTCCTGGTCCAGGGCTAAATATTCTTTCTATTAGAGCTCTCCAGGTGCTAAGGAGGAGGGATTTAACAAAGAGCTGTGAAGAGGGGATCAAGATAGTAACCCATAGAGCGTCTCATTTCCGAAATGGAGGAACTTGAGACTGAAGAGATTCAACACAAACAAAAATAAACTCGATGGCACAGAAAGAGGGAATATCAGATCCTTCCTTCCCTCCCTGCACTGACAGCTCAGAGCAGGAAGCAGGGGAGCTCTCAGGGCTCGGCCGGCCATGACTCATTCGCCTCCACAATGGGAACGCGACAAAGCCGAAACTCTGCTGACTCAGGCGTGACTTCAGCGCCAGGGTTAATCGCTGGCAGCCCTAAGCTGGCTGCCCCCACCAGCCTCATCACCCCCTGGTTCTCTCTGCCCTCACTCAAATCAGGCCTCTTTTATCAGAGGGGTAGATGCCAGGTCATGGGAAATCACCAAAGGACACAAACCCTCTGGTCTTCTGTCCAAGACATGGTGAAAAATGCACCCCTGCCTGCCAAACCATGCTGGTGTTGACCAGACCTGCAATTTCTGTGAAGAAGATCAAAGGCCCTGCTTTCCTGTAGTTTACATGCATGCTAACCAGTCACGGCTTTGTGCCTGTGGTCTTGCTTTCCTCTCGTCTTTCTTCCCATTATCCTTTTAGTATATAATGTATTGCTGATATCTCCTAAAGTTAAAGGCAAACGTTTCCTACTCCTGCAAGTGGGAATGCCGTGCTCTGTTCTACTATAATTTGTTTGAAGACAGAAACAACACAGTTTTTTTGTGACCAGAAGAATGTGATCCATGTTCTGGCAGCTCATGACCCAGAGCTGACAACTAGGAAAAAGCTTTGCAAACAACAGAAATGCAAACATGGCACCAAACAGATGCAACGGACAGACGCCCTTTGCCAGCTGAATGCCTCTCTCATAATGTGTGGAAGGTGTTCCTGCCCATAGGAACAACATGATCCATATGGTCCCTTCTAACTCCAAACCATTCTGTATTTCTATGATGATGTTGTCCTAGGAAAAGTGAAAGAGACTCAGACCTCCTAACTTTGTCTGACCTGTCCAAGGACTCCTGCCCATGAATAACAGGCTGTAAAGAACGGTGTGTACATATAAACTCTATCTCAGTGCCCTGCCTTATTTCCAGCCTGCTGCTGCTCAGCTTTCTTATCACCAAGTCCTTGCGCAGGGAACTGATTTAACCTCTTCCAGGATGTATGATCCCCACAGTGCAGAGGGACAGACACCAGGCTTTAGTCCTACCTCGGCCCCATCTGTAGGCACGAGTCTGCATCTTTATGAAAAGCTTTGCATCTTCAAAAGGCTTTTCAAACAGCAACTAATTAATCTTCCAACACCCTGAGAGGCAGGAAAGTATTATTACCCCTGCTTTCAGGGATGGGGAAATCAGAGGTGCTGAATGACAAAGAGATGTGCCCAAGGCCACCCAGGCAATCACTGGCAATCTCACTTGAATGGCTCGGTTTAGATGTGGGTATCTGCATATTATGGTGACAATTCTCACCTAAGGAAGCAGGTATGGAGGCATTTGTGGTGAGGCCTCACAGCTCCACCCACCACTCATGCAAACACAAGAGGTCACCCTCATTTTTATGGCTGAGGAAACCAACCAAGGCACGGGGAGATGAAGTGGAAAACTTGCTGCTGACAGCGCCTGGGAGCAAAACTTAAACATTATCCACATCAACAGCTAGGCTAAAGGCTCCCAAAATGCGGCTCATGTTTTCCTCAAGGAGCAAACTGGCTGCAACCAAATCGATGTCATTTTGTGTAAGAACACGCCAGAAACTACAAGAGACATTGAGGCTGATGGTGACTGTCCCATTCAACCTCTGAGCAAAGCCAGCTTCACAATTCCATCCCCCACTGCCCCAAGGAGCTGACATCCACTCCTCATCTCTCTCCTGCTAAAAGCGGCTGTTGTGATCCTCCTAGCCCAGGTTTAGACCTGGCACAGCCCTCTACAGCTCAGCAGCAATGCCACATCAGTGAGAAGAGACACGTAAACAGGACAGATTTGGGTGCATGGGAGTCCCGTTGACTCCAGACCTCGCAGCAGATGGTGGGGTTGAGTGGAGGGCGGCTGGCAGAGATACAGTCTCTGTGCTGGATGGAGATGCATCACTCTATCTATTAAGGTCACAGCCTCCATCCAGGCTGTCTGGGGAATGATTGCTGAGCTTCAGAACGCTTGCGCAGGTGGGGGCTTAGAGGAGCCTGCTGAGCTTGTAAGGCTCAGAACTGTAAACAAGTGACAAGACCACCCACTAAAGGCAGCCTGGTCTGGCCCCAGTGATGAGCATCTGAAGTGGGGGAGGAAGGCAGTGAGGAGGCCTCCCACAGGGGGTCATGCTCCTGCCTGCTACACAGCTCGGGATACATGAGGCAGTGGCTTTGGTTTTCTGGGGATGGCAAGGGAGACCAACACGGTTGTACCCACTCTTACCAGCCCAGAAAGGTTAGGGCAGTCAGCAAGAGCTCACTGCACTGTGAAGACATTTAGCACTCAGCCCAGAGCAGAGGGCAAGTCAGGAGGAACAGGAGTTCAAAGGGACTCTCCAGAAAGAAGACGATTTGTCCTGCAGAGAGCTGACAAAATAGGGACCACACTGCATTTCTCTTTGGATACCTCAATGGGAGCAAGGCTTGGTCCTTCTGGTGGGGCAAGCAGAGGTAACTGGGGACTTTGACTTAATGAGAGCTTCTTGCCTTATTATCCCCTCCCCAAACAAGACAGCTTTGTGCTTCCAGGTAGCCCCAGGGAGGAGGTGGGTTGTGATATAACACTCAGGGGAATTTGATGACAAATGTCACTCAGGAGGAGGAATGACACTCTGTGCTGAGTGATTCATTGGGCCTCCTATGCCCAGGTATAGAGATGTCCCTTCATACACATCCTGTGAGACATTTCTGCTATGTATCACCCAGAGTCTAATGAATGCATCAGCATCTATATTGGGTTTCTGCTCTTTTGGGCTGGTTTTTGGGGTCTCTCTCTGTATGTTTTGCTTTTTCCCGCACCTGGGGATGCCTGAGTAGGAAAGCTGGGATACCAACAACTGTGATGGGAGCTGCAGGTCTGAATCCCAATAGTAGGCTCTAAACCTAACTCTTCCCTAGCTCTAGATTCATGAGAAACAAGCCAGAACCAAAAAGCAATCAGTTCCCCACAAAGATCTATTAACAGCAGACAGGATGGAGCAAGCCGAAAGTCAACATTCCATTTTCAGCCTCACACTGGAGAAACTAGGCCCATAGACTGAGGGTTAAATAGCTCGCTTGGCCTTAATTGCCATATTCTTTGACTTTCATAGCTATTTTATTGACTTCTGTTGAAACTGCATCAGCACTAGGCTCCCTGTCTCCTTACAGACCATTGAGCCATGTTCCAAAGGCTGGCTATGGGGACAGAAACAGCAGGCTGCTCGGCTGCTCAGCGGGGCAGATGTATTTTCCTCTGTGCCACTGGGGAGAGCTCCGGTGAATCATCGTGGTCTTCAAAGACCAGGAGGTCAACTGCTCTCTTGGGGCTCCTGTGTGCTTCGTCCTAGCTGAAACCAGGGGCTGACGAAGCTGCCACAAAAATGGAGAGCATGTGGAAACAAACACTAGATCTAGTGGAAAATCTTCCGACACGGCATGTTTTTTTCTGATGGAAAGTGCCATTTAGCGCAAGCCAAAACTATCCTCTGGAACGTGCTGATTTTGGCAAAATTCAATTAAATAAATAAAAAGCCTTTTGATAAGGTTGCAATGGCCAAAGTTGGAAATGAATGTTTCCTTTTTTTGTGGTTTCAGCTTTTCCCATTGTCAAAAAAAGGTTTCCTCATTTTAAGTCGTATTAAATTCATTGTAGAACAACTTTTGGACTCTCCTCTCTTTCAAATGGAACATGGTAAAACACTGACCAGAACTGCAACCAGAATGAAATGCTTTGGTTGTAATGCAATGGCACATTTTGGATTAAGCCAGGCCAAAGTTTCCCTTTGAAATTTCATTTCCATGGACATTTTCAAATGCCAGTTCGTTTCAAAAGCAGCAGGAAAACTCATTCTGAAGCACCCGACATCCCCACTTGCAAGCCCATTCTCTGTTTTAGTCATCTCCACAACTGACCTTTCCAACAGCTCTCGCACCCAAAGAGAAAGCACCTCCTGCCTGCCTGCCTGCAAATCTCCCCACCTTCATTTCCACAGCCCACTCTCAGCTTCAATCCATCTGGATTCATTCTGTAAGAGTCTCATCCCACCCTGTCCCTGGGTTAGGAGTTCTCTGGGGACTTGGGACAATCCATGCAGCCCATGAAGGGACTGCGCAGCCCTGCTCCACGGGGTACCCCCGTTCCAATGTGCATCCCTCTGGACTCCATTCCTGACATCCTTCTTCCTTCCTGACAGACGGATTTGCTCCCACCCTCCACCTGCCTGCTGTGCCCACCTCCTCCTCCGTCTGCTGTTTGTGTCTTCCCACTTGCTAACAACTACATGGGAAGCTATTTAAGAGAACTCGTGTTCTTTCCAGATTGGGGTGGGGAGGAAAGCAGGAGAGAGAACACAAACCAGACTATTGCGTTGTTTAGCAGACGTGACAATACGGATGCAGCTCCTGCAGAACACTGTACCTTTTTAAAGCCAAACTTTACCAAGGACGGATGCTCCCCAATACGACCACACCACACAAGAGCAGCCCTGTTCTCCATCAAGATGGGAAAATGGCTCTGGAGCCAAAGCACTGTAAGCAGAAGCAGGGAGACTTGTAGGACAGATGTGATGGAGTCCCGGAACCGCTGATAACCATCACACAAGGGAAGGAGGAGCTGTGCAGGATGAATCCGCACCTCCCCTGGTGTCCTGATGCCCCACAGAAGGCCAGGACAAGCCTAGCCAGGGCTCCCCTTGGTGCTTCACCACCTCTGGGCATGGGAGCTGGGCTTAAATTGCTCACAGGCTGTCAATTGTTTGCCACCCCTGCTCTAGAGCAGGCATTGCTTGAGCTAACATCTGTTAAGAAACATCTTTACTTGTTGATTAGGCACCAAGGTGACAGATACAACACATCTGGACGCTTGACTACGTAAGAAGATGGATGGAAGGATATAAATAGCTAAGAGCAAGAGAAAAGAGGACAAAAAGTCCCATCTCCAATTCTGTAAAAAATGACCAGAATAGAACTGGAGAAAGACTTCCAGAAATATCCACATGGATACTAAATGGATGCAACAAGAAAAAAAAGAAACCAGAGAAAAAAGATTAAAGGAAGCTTCTTAACTTGTTTGAACATTAATTCTCCCATCCTGCAAAAAGAGTTGATGTCAGCTGGATGCCACAAACCAATACTGGCAGTAAGGTACCCAAGGTACCCAGATACTTCAGTGTGGGGAGGGGAAAAGAAAGGTAGATAAATGTCATGAACTCCTATTAGTGGGGGGGTTAGAGAGTTCGAAGGGTCAATCTTCAGTTAAGGGTAGAGGTTTCAGGGGCTGTGCTTGTCTGCAGAAACTCCCAAGAGGAGGCAAAGGTGGGCAGAAACACACCAGTTTAAAGGCACGTTGTCACCTTGTGTGAAGACGGAACAGAGCAGGACGTGTCCTCCTGGCACAGCACGGTGCCATGCAGAAATAGATTAACTTGCTCATTAAATATAAGCTCAGGTACTGGAAAACGGTATAGTCATTGTGGGAAAAGGCTCGACTTGTGCTAAGCAGCACAGTTGGTTTAAGCAAGGGGAATACTGCTGGAAGGCACAGACTGGTGCCTTGCCAGTCACCCACCAGTTGGATGAAATGAAAGAATCATTAATTAAACCAAAAGCTAAGTCCTGGAAAGGCACCAAACTTGAGAACTGACTGTTTCTGATGCTGTCACAGCACCAAATCTGACAGTCAGAAGGAACAGGTCTTTGGACTTGAGCTCTCTCTCAACAGATCAATAGCCTGGCGAGCAGATCGGTCCACGCTGGAATTGCCCAAGCAAGAACGCGTGATGGGTTCTGCATCCGAAGTCACCCTGTGCCCAGACCCAGCAAAACACATGGGCAGAGATGGAGGAAACAGCGCAAGACGATAAGAATGATGTGCCCCAAAGGGAAAGGAAGAGACTTCATTTAGGGGAGAGACACACCTTCCTCAGCAGAGATCCCATCAGAAACAAATAACACCCCTCATATGGAAAACAACTGCCTCTTTGCAGAGCTGAAGGCAACCTGAAAGGGCAGCCCAGTCTTATCCCCAGGGCTATTTTCAACCCTCGGGGCTATACAAGCTCAACAAGCACTAAGAAAAGGACTGGGAGTTTTTGCTGTGGATCTCCTCAAGCGAAGGACTCAGACAGGGAAGCAACAGGAAGTGCAAGAGGAAGAGGAAGTTTACAGTTGTCCTCAGAAAAGTGCATGTGGCATTTACTCTCCGAGCTTCCGTATCCCTTGGGAAAGCATAACAGCTTACACGCAAGTCTGCACAGGACTCTTTAGGAGTCTGAACCTCAGGCCTGACAACCGACCGGCATAGTGTGAATCTAAAGTAATTGCATTGTTTGCTCTGGGAATACTCCTGATATGCTTGGCCTAACTGAGAAATAAGACTGCAAATGCTCCTACTGCAGGATCTACAAATCCTCTGCTCTTTCACATCCCTTGGAATTGTTTTTTCTCTTCTCTCGTGCCCTTTCTTTCCATTGCCCTGATCCCGGAAAAAGGTATTTGAGTTTTGCCTTCACTCTCCCGCTATGTAATGAAATCCTTGTATCCTCCAAACATGCCTTGCAGTTAAGGGGCTCTGGAGCACACAATGAGGTAAGGGTCCCTTGGGCATCAAGACAAGTTATCTGCAGGCAGCTGTTTGGGCTGCAGGGTTAAGCCATTTTAATTACCTGTAAGCAGAGCGCCAGCCAAAGAATGGTCAATGTGTAAAGCAAGCCCTGCTGTCCCAGCGGGGCTGGGATGTCTCACGAAGGCTGCCTGCTGATCTTTAGCTAGATTAAATTCTTCTGTGAGCCTGGGCCTACAGTTTGATAGCAATGGGGATAACTTCTTTCCTGCACCCTCAAGTCCGTTGTTTGGTTTGGGGCAATGCCTGTGAGCCCAGAGCACTGCAACTGCAAACCTCCCATCCGGATTACAACACGCCCTGCAAAATCCCGGGAACCATGACTTCAGCGGGGTTTGAAGCTGTTGCTTTTCCATTCCTACCATTGCAGAGAGGCAGATCCCACTCTCTCAGAGCCCTAGAGCTTCAGGAGATCAGTGTATTGATCCAGATATATTCCAGGATGTGTCATCCCCAGAAACAGTTCTCATACACACTGTCCTCAAGTAAAGCGGTGCCAAGCCTACCACTCTCACCATGGCTCAGGCTTGGACTACAGAGGAACGTGGGACTGAGCTGTGCAAGAGGACTCACTGTGTCATGATCCCATCTCACCCACCCAGCACGTTGCTTGATTGTCTGGGCTCCATCTGCCTATCTGAGTCCATCTGTCCCAATCCTGCCTAGCCCTACCCAATTCCCAATAGTTACCCATGGCTTCTGGTCCCCTCATATCCCTGCCATCTTCCTCAATGCCCACAGCATACCCATGTGAAAGAAAATGGTGTCTGGGTGTGTTTATATGTGGGCAGAGGGAAGGGAAGGAACAGCTCTCCCAAGAGACTAAGATGGGAGGCAGTGCTGAACAGCAGCTCTTCCCAAAGCAGGGATGGCCATTTGCCTGCTGGGTCGCCCTGTCCCTGTGAGAAGTCAATTGAGGCTATGGCAGCATTGCCCACCAGAGACTCAAATAGCCCGTACATGGCATATTGCTTGGCAAGCTGTGCTGTGCCTCTATTGACACTCCTGCACATGCCTGACCCCCCTCTCTGCTCTTCCCCTGCCTCCTTCCCAAGGAGAGCTGTTTAATCCCTGCAGGTCCATGGAATACAGTGATGTTCTCCAGGGTAAGCCCGTCCCCTCCCAGCTGGCAATGGCTCAGCTGCATAGACCCCACATGGAGCTGCTTTGCTGAGGGCAGCACGTCTTCTTGGCTCCTTGCCTCCTTCCCTTCTCTCTCCGTACTAGGTCCCGCAGCTTGGCCCCACAGGACTCGGGGTCTCCAGTTGGCCCTGTCATGTGGGAAGCCGCACCCTGACCTCTTCGAGCTCTGACTTGCTTCCCCAAATTCGACTGGTTATGGGCAGGACAAGCCGGAGCCTGCCACCTCCTCCCCATCCCTTTGAACACAGACATGTAGGCAGCGAAACACGCTGAACGCAGCTGCAGGATCCAGCCCTCCGACTTTGGTGTGGAAAAACCACAGCTCCATGAGTCACCTGGATTCAGCAGAGACAGGGCCTGCAAACGTTCCCGTTCTCTTCCCTTGCTCAGTGGGACAGACGTGCTCCCAAGGCACCATGTCTACCTCTTCCCTTCCCAGTAACTGGTGGTAGCTCCTGAGGGGGACACAGACTGCTTTGAGAGGAGGATCCTGGCCCTCAGGATGGGTGAAGGGGAGGCTTTCATGCAACCTGATGTCCTGCTGTGACAAAGGGGAAGGAGGGAAGAGACAGGGATGTCTGGTGCTGCAGCAGGTAACTACAGCAGGCAGCTCCCTGCAGAGCAAGCCTCAAGTCACGGAGGGCTGATGTGCTTCAACCTCGACTGCAGCAAAGGAGCCTGCCTCAGCTGCAGCATCCATGCTCAGCATCAACCCCTTCCCTTTCCCCCTTTCTCAGCGACCCCCTCTCCTCCTCAACTCCATTATCACCCTCTTCAGGCGCTCCCCTCCTTCCACTGCTGCCTTTCCGACGGGAAGGGATGAGGTGTATTGGGTGTGGATTGCTCCTGCCTAGCACTGGGGGAGCCATCTGACAAGTAGGGTGCAGAGCAGTGTGTGTGCAGAAAGCATGTTTGGGAAGAGGAATCCATGCTCTATTCCCATGGATGCACTCCTCCTTTCAGGGCTTGGCACAAAGGCTTTTCACCTTCCGCAGCCCAGCTACAAATCCCCCACAAAGGCCGTTTTCTCAGGCAGAGAGACAATAGAGATCTCATATAAACAACCTAGTACGGTTAGCACAAGGGGAACTAGCCTGCCCCCACTGATGCCTCTCTTCTCCCTCCTTGGAGCTGAGGGTAGTGCAACACAGTGTGTAATTAGGTTAATGAGCTAAGCACGGATTTTAATTGGGATTCCCTGATTTACTGGTCTATCTCCTTCTTTTGTTTTACTGTTGGGGAAGGTTCCTAAAAGCTGCCCTTGCTAAAGGCTCTGATATCAGAAAGGTCTTACAGATCTTTAATTGTATTTAATCATCAAGGTAATTAATGATCCTTGAGCAAAATGGAGATTGCATCTAGAGTAGTTCCAGTCTTGCCCTTCAGCATCTGTTGTGTCTGGGCAAAGGCATTCGGCAGACACGTAGGAAGGGGGTTGAAACAGAGAAAGACAAAAGGATAGTGGATTCCTATGGCCTCGCCTGAGCTACCCAAAGGATAGTGGATTCCTGTGGCCCTGCCTGAGCTACCCAAGGGGACAGGAGGCTATCCCTATGCCTCCAACCATAGTGCCTCAACAGGCGCGTAGTGCTCACACTCCAGCAAGTTTACCCCCATAAGACAGAATCACCTGCTCCTGCTGTTCCCCTTTTTCCATCTTTGCTTCCGTTTGGCACCATGTCACACCTTTTTTTGCAGGGACATTTCCAAAGCTCAAAACCCTGCGAGGGAACCGGGGGAGAAGGGGAGCAATGGGCAGCAAGTTACAACACATCCCCTTCTCTCTCTCCCAGGCCACAACCATGCAACTCCCATCCCAGGTGAAGCCTGCAGCTAAGCTCTCCATTTCTCCCAGAGCACAAAGCCTGTCCAACAAGAAACTGGGCTGCCTGCTCCGACTTGCCCCACAAATGCAGCTTCAGTTAGAAACGTCAGCGGGAAAGCAGAAGGGTCATGGAATCGGTCCCTGTCACTTGGGACCTATGTGCAAAGCAGGGAGAGGTGTGCGTGTCGACAGAAGGGGTCTGTGCTGGCTTGTTGAGGAATGTACTCTGGCTTCCAGCCTCAATGACAAGGGGTGGTTTAGTGCAGAAAAGCCATGGCGCTCCCCTCTTTCAGCCTCAATAAGGGTGGAAGGCTAAACACAGCTGCTCTGGTGTGAGAATTGAGGACAGTTGCGAATACTGCTTATAATACAGGGGAAGGACCAGTGGAACCTGGTAGTGGGGTGATACTTGGAATGAGTCTTCTGTAGAGGAAAAACCCAGCTGTCACAGCAGGATCCACCAAAAAGGTTCCTTTTCTCATTCCTATACTGGTGGGCTCTCCATAGTTGAGCACAAGTGAAAGCTCCTGGTGTGCTGCTAGACTGAGCCTGCTTTTATACTGCCATTGTAAATTAGCCCCAGTGTGGCTTCAGACAGGACCCAGATAAGCTCTGTGAACTGTGACTTGCAGAGAAAGACAGGTTGGGCTTGCATTTCAAACTGGGTTCACAGCCTCCCTCTAGCTTGGAGCAGCCTCAAATCCTGGTTAAGGGTTGGGGAAGAATTACCCTTCCAGATACTGGGAGCCCAGCTTTTCCTGGAAACCTTGGCCTCCATTACCATGAGAAAGGGACTGCACAGAGCCAGTCCTGACTGGGAATCTGCCCCTTTCCACTCTGGAACAAGCCTCCTCACCTGACAAGTTTCAGCTTGCTTGGGCTGTCGGCTTGGCGGATCTCATTTCTAGTGGTTTTTCTCTCCTTTATTGCCTACTTATCTGCCCTAGGGCTTGAGAAAAGGCTGCCTCCTTTATAGCATTAGCTAACATGCCAATTTTCCCCACTTGGAATATTTCATACACAGGCCCTTTTCTCCCACGCTCACTCCCTACCCACCTTCCCTATCCCACATCGGGCCATGGCTACTGCAGCAGCTTGTGATGTATGGCAGGCACGGGCGGGCAGGCAGTGTGCTTGTTCCCTGTACTTTACCCTCCAACCAAGCAAATAGGAGCACTGGATGTGAGATACGGGGAGAGGCAGAGTGCCAGAGGCTGCAATGAAGGAGTGTCACCCAGAAGTATGGGACAAGGAGCAAGCCAGCACAAAGACAACAGGAGGGGAAGAAGTCACGGGCTGGTTTGTGCCTGCCCACAGCAATGTGCACTGCAGTGGGGAGAAAGGGGAGGGCTGCAAGACTGGGGGAGCAATGTGGCTACAGTGCCATGACACTGGGGTCGGTCATGCTTCCACTAGAACTCCCCTCCCTGCAGGCAGAGCAGGGTCTTGGGCTCCCTACCAAGGATGATCTCTACAGACCCTGATCCTGGGAACAGCTAAAGCTGATTGCAGCAGCAATGAAGATCTGGATCAATCCTCTCCTCCCTCCCAACACAGAAGATCAGCCCGGCTGATTATGTCATTTATTCCCCAGCAAACAAAGCAGCCAAAAGAGAAACCCAACCCATAAATGAGAAATCCTGGAGACCCAGCTCAGCACGGAGCAGCTGGGCAGAGCAGGAGGAGAGCACGGATGCTGCTTCCTGGCCTGACCTCATTTGCGCAGGAGCTGCCTTGGGCTGGAACACAGCAGAAGGCACAGCACCTTCATCTGTACTTTATCGAGTACTGTGTTATTAAGCTCACACTATCCTGTTGGGTGCAGATGCTGTGCAGGGTGCTCTGGTGACCAGCCCCCACTGACAACCAGCTCCAGCACGCACCCAGCCAGGGCTGTACTGCACCAAGGAAAGCCTGGGGCTCTCTTTGGAACCGCTCAGCATAGCCGTGATGCCAGGGCCTGCTGGCAGCATCCTTGCCTTCTCCTGGGGGATGGTGTGCAGGGGAGGCAAGCTGTGCTGGAACTGCTTGCCTTGGGGTCCCTGCCAGCACAGTGATTTCCCTCTCGCGTGTCAAGGGCAGCGGCACAGAGCTGGCTGTGAAGCTCCCCCTCTTGTCTCTCAGCTTTGCCTTCCCGGCAGGAAGGGAAGCAGAGCGCCAGGCTCAGGAACATGCACAAATGCACCTGACTTGCACTTTCTCTCTCTTTTCCTTTCCTGCCACCCACCACATTGTCTCTTGCTCTGCCCGCCCGGCACCTCTGCACACAGCAGCATTGTTCTCTCCTGCCAAGAAAGAGCAACCTGACAAATTTAGAGCAGCGAAGCTCTGCAATGGCGCACAGGGAGCCAGGTGTGTGGGAAGGGGGGAGCTGAGCAGGTTCACTTAACCCCATCTCACTGCAGGAGCTTAAACATCTGCGCTTACACACGAATACAAAGACACCCAGCAACGGGAAGCACCACGATAGGAGTTTCTAGCCACAACTCAGCAAAGAGCCCGTGCGGCTCTTGTTTGCTCCTGCCTGCCAGGGAAGGATTGGGCCCGAGGATGCAGTGTGCTTGTTTGAAAACTGAGCTTGATCCTTTGCCTTTGTTTTTCACAAAGAGGTAGAAATGGAGCAAAAGATCTTGAGGGAGGCAGTGAAGTTGCTGACTGAATGCACAGGCTATGAAACCTCACCAAGACACTGTGAAACCTCTGAACCATTGTTCAAATAGATTGCCAATAGAGTCCCAGGCCTTCATGCACTGAAGGTGATGAAATAAAAAAGAGGAACGAACAAATTTCCAGTGTACACATTGAGGACAAATGGTTTTTTCATTGATAATGCCAGGGGATGAAGCCAGAGGATTCATCAGCATGCTCTGGCATCCCTTGGGACTGCGGGATTCTGCCCACAGCAATGTCAAACAACACATTAACAGGAGCAGAAGTGCAAGCAGGGTGCAAGGCCTCCCAGCAACTGAAAGTACCACAGAAGCTGCTGCCAGACGCACTCAGGAGACTCCAGCTTTCATAATCAACCCCATTATCATCACTCTAAAGATGAACGCAGAGTAACTCCTGCAGTGCGGACACCAGCCAGGTCACTTGGCTTGGATTGTCCTCTGCTTCTGTCCCAGAGGAAACACTGGGCTGGCAATTACCCCCAGAGAGCACAAGCAGCTTAGCTTCTGCACAGTCATTCCTGCTCTTATCCTCAGCTTCCCGCACACAACCCGAGCAGGTGCCGGAATGCCACCATGGTGGGATGCTGCTATGCCCTGTCTGCAGACTGATTCCATGTATTTAATTTCCCACACGTGTGTTTTCTCTTCCCATCACACAAACACGCTACTAAAAACGCTGGAAGGCACAAGGAGCGATTGAGAGAAGCAGGGAAGGGTGGAATGAGGCTCCATCTCCCACCCTGTGAAGCTGTTGGGCATCTCCAGAACATGATGCCAGGCTACTGAAATGGCTCCTACAGTTGCAGTGGCAGAAAGGTGAGAGGAGTAGAAACCCTGCCTGCACAAGCAGCCCCTCACATGGAAAACGCAGCTCCTGCTGCTGATCATTCAGCAACTTACCCAACAACTGCTCAAAACACTTGCTCAGGGGACCTTGGTTTTCTACAGGGGCTGCCAAGCTGGAGACCCCATTTCATGCAAGCCTCTTCTTTCCACAGTGACTCTTAACATGGACAGCCCAAATCACAAGCTACAAGGGGAAGATCAGCTGAACCCATCTCCTCCTCCAGAGCCTCCCTGGCAGCAGGAGCTCAGTTGTTGCCCAAATTTCTAAGCAAAGCACTTGTCTGTTTTCTTCTCTGTTTGCAAAACATCCCTCTGTGAAAACTGACACTGCCCGGGGATCACATTGCTGACTCATCACTTAAAGATGATGCATTTTGGCCCAATGCTCAATCCAGCCTTTGTAAAATGATGCTTGACCTCTTCTCTCTCCCACCCCCTACTGCCCTCCTGAACAGCCAGTCCAGGAGACAGAGGCAGGGGTAACCCAGATGTATCTGTTGCACTGACAGGCTGATGATGCAACGACCTGTCCATCAGAAGGGAAAAGAAAGGAAGAGAAGGGAAGGGAAAGGAAGGAAGGGAAAGGGAGTGCTGGACCAGCCATTCCCAGCCTGGAATGTGCACTGGACCCGGGTGTGCAGGGGGAGGGGAGATCTGCGGGGAGGTGGTTTGATCACTGCTCCTGCCATGAGCAGGAACAAAGCGATGGGGCCTGGAATTCAGAGCAACCAACAGCATTTCTATGCTAATGAAAGCTCCGAGTTAGATCCTGCTGCCTGTGGCAAATTGGAGTGAACATCCAGGCTTGAAAGGATGCGACTTTCATGTCCGACGAGCGTTGCTGGGCTCCAGCACCAGTCCTTCTCCCTCGGTTTATTTTTAATTGACTCCTACTAAGCCGGAGTACACGTTCATCCGTTCCAAATGGAACAGCTGTTGAAACTGAAAATCAGCATCATAAAGTGCAGACGTATCTAGTTTGTGGTGCTCACTTCTTAGCACTCCATTTCCAAACCTCAACAGCCTGCCCAGAACAAAGGATGCCCTGGCAGAGCATTAACCCCATCCTGCAACTCTTGCATCCCCTTGGGCTTGTGCAGAAAGGGCTGTGGGCTGGATCCTGCGCTGAGCATACCCTCCACACTGATGAACGCAGTGGTGCAAGGTGAGGCTGGAAAAGATCTGTCCCACAGGGAGCTCCCAAAGCTAACTACGCTTCAGTCAGCCCCCGCAGGGAGTGTTTTGATCAACAGGGGCAGAAGCAAGGTCTCCATCCTTTGCATAACTGTCCACCAAGGGGCCAGCACACAAAACCCTCAGAAACAAGACCTGACAAGGCACTGGCCCCTGGAGATGAACTGATGGACTCCATGACCTATTACAATTGCTGGCTTTCAGCAGGCACGGTGTTCTGACCATCAGGCAACAGAGCTGACATGCTGGTGCTTCGTCTGCCTCACAAATAAACCATGCCCTCCTACACAATGAGAACACCAGCTGGCTAAGTCTTGGCCATCCCAGCGCTTAGTCTCAAGGGATAATCCAGACACCAGGCACAGCAAAATATAGTGGAGAACCCCAAGGACTGCCAAGCTCCTGCAGCAGTCCCAAACCAACATGGAAGTGTTGCAAAGTGGAGCAATTGGGCTCCAACTTGGGAGCTGCGCTCGGCAGAGGGATAGGATCCATCAAGCTGGGACTGAGCTCTCTGCTAACACAGTGCTGGTGGTCTGGCTGGCTCTGCGTACAGGCAGGGTTCACTCCTATCTCTCTGGAAAGATACCATGTACTTTGATGTGAAGAGGGGCTCAGCAAATTCCTAAGGCTGGTGTGCCAGTGTCTTTCCCAAAAGAAAGGACAAAAGGGGCCATAAAAACTCCACAGGGACCAAAAGGGGCAGGATGCTGCAGACCAGCCTCTGCTACTGCAGTAGGTTCAGGGCTTGGGACGAGGAGCATTCCTGGATACTGCTCTACAGATGTTACAGCCACCATCTTCCAGGTTGGCAATAGCCCTCTTAAAAGCCATTGCACCTCTGCTCTTCTCTTCTCTGAGCTCGACATGAAAGAATAATAAGAAGAAAAGTGGTGCAATGCTCCAGACAGCCTGACCATGGAGTCCAACTGTAGAAACATTCCTGGAGGCAACAAGAATTGCTAATGGGAGAATCAAAGCTCAAGCTTTCTCCCTTCGGAGTCTGCAGCAGGGTTTCTACACTAAGAGTGGTAAAGGGCCTGGATCCCTAATACCAACAAAGCCAGAGGGAAGGCTTCCTAAGAAAGCTAGATCCTGCTTCAGGAAGGATATTCCTCTCACCTCCTCCCTGCATCCTCAGGAGCAGAACCCAACCATGTGAAAAGACCTGGAGGAAAACCCCAAGAAAGAACAGGAGAAGGAGGAGTGGATGAAGAGATAACACATTGTTAGCATGCACCAGCAGGACTTTTCCTATAACCAACAATTCACAGTCGGTCCAGAGATCTGGCATTCACCGCGGGGGTTTGCTGGGAGCTGAAGTGTTTAGGAAACCTGTCACCGACCAACGTCAGCCTTAATCCTAAAGCAACCGATTAATTCAAAGTTGACCCTGAGCTTTTCCTAAAGCCTGCCCCTATCTGCCCAGCTCCAACAACAGAAAAAGCAGTTTCTCTGTTTTGCCAAGCAAACAAATGGAGCTCCAGACCTCTGATTAAATATTAACTACCCTGCACAGACCACAGGCAGCATCCACAGCTATTCCTTGCTCCAAAGGCAGCTGCAGCAAGACACAAAACAAAGCACACAGAAGCAGGCAGGAACGAACGGTGTTATCCACATCAAGAAGCTTCCCATGTGTGCTTGAGTCAGCCTGAAGCCAGGAGGCATTTAAGAGCACATTTCACTGGGCTCAGCGCTAGGGGAGCCGGCGCTGTCACTGCATGGCTCTCTAGGTCCCACATGCCTCCCAGCACCCTCCGCTCCTCCCTGCACCGCATGAGTGAGCAGACTACAGCCCGATCCATCGGCTAATGACGTCAATGCTCTTTGCTTTGGATCCCGCTGCAAAACCTCTGTGATGCCTTTGGGAGGGTAAACTGGGGACTGAGTCATTTACCCCCTTTCATCCCCTTTAAAAGCCCAGTTCGGGACCAGCAGAGGCCGAACAATGACAATTTAGAGACACAGAAGGAGGTGCCCGGCCAGCCCTGTGAGCCTGCAGCTGCAGAGGTCAATGAGGCTGCTGTTGCTGCACCAGCCCTAGGGCACAAGTGTAGGACACTGGTGGGAACCCAGGTCAAAACAGCGTCCCCATATCAAACCCACTCATTTCTTGCAGCCCTGTTAAACACCTGATCACACCATGGAAGAGATTTGTGTTTCACAAAAGGATAGCACAGATCTTCTGCATGGTACAGCCTTCACCTTCCTGCTCCTCCTCCTCCTCCCAGATGCTTCTCCTTAGGGCTCCTCATGGGCTTGGACTTAAGCAAGTGCTGAAGGGCTGCAGGAAGCGGAGCTGCCCTCCTTGCTGTGCGTATGCTGAGGCAGGTATCCGCAGCCTTCCATGACTGAGGTGGGGCAGCCTGCAGCACTGGCTGGGCTTTGTCCCACGAATGGCTAGGTAGCCCCAACCCCACTTGTATGCCCCATGCATGTCCTTGAAGGCTTTCCCCCGGGGTTCCCAGTATCATTTGATGCCCTGGAGCAACAGGACAAAAGGTGATTGTTCCTCATCTTATTTCTAATTACGACTGGAAATAAAAAAGCAGCTGTGCTCCTATTTGGGCCCTCAGCCAGCCCTGGTATCCCCCCCCCCCCCCGCTTGATTTCACAGACATACGCTCAGGTTTCTGACGCACAGAGATCAAATAACCCATCACTCAGGGTAAGATATTATCCCCTATTACCAATTCAATGCAAACAGCTCTCATCTTCTCCAGATTAAAAGCCAATTAGAGAACCTTGCTTTTCAAGGGGAGAGGAAACTGAGAGAGGGTTTCTTGGGGGGGGTTTTGTTGGTCTCTGGCAATCTCTCCCATAAGTGTTATCGACGAGTTCTTTTCAAATAACATTGATTTTGCTCCGAACCCTTTGGGATTCACATCTCCAGAGGAAAAAAGAGAAATGCAGGGAGGACAACAGCACAATCACAACAATCCACGTTCTAAAAAGGTAAAGGACATAAATTTCACTTGCTGGAGGAGCAGCGGTGTTTGCTTAAGTCAGCAATTGGTGTTTTGGGTTTCAAAGCTTTCTCAGGGCAAGGGAGCCTTCACTCTCAAGGTGAAGAGCAAGCTCATAAATCTGGGAGAAGCTTCAAGACCAGAATATGCTGATTCCCCACTGCAGGGAGGGCAGAGCCAACAGGAAAAGGGCATTTGCTCCGCAAACAAGAAGTAGGATGAGTACTTGTAAATCGCTAGTCACAAGGGAACAGGTGACATTCAGTCCTGCTGCACTCAGACCTGGAATACAACGGGAAGAGAAAGGTGACTTTAAGCCAGCTCTGCACTCGCAAGGAGCCCCTGGTTTCTCCTCTCAGGTCAGGACTGATATTCTGTTTCCTACAGCTCTCACTGTGCAAGATTTACCTCCAAAGCAGCAGAGTCAGCCCTGGCCCCAGATGCCTCCTCTTGCCCTGGGAGCAGACACGTCTAGAGACATGTCCGGCGCAGGGATAAAGCCGGAGATGGGAACATCTCCCGGCTGGGACCGTGGCCAGCACAGCAGGACTCCAACACAAAAGTATGCAGTGATAACTCTCTCCATCGATCCCGCTTCCCTACATTTAGCAGAAACAGACACAAAAAGCCTCATCATCGCAAACCCCAGACTGCCTTTCCAGCCAGTAGCATACCCCAGTGGAGCTCCGCGCTTAGGCTTCCCCTAGCTTGCTACTGTTTTACTCCCTGCCCATTGACCCCCTGCCTCTCTGAGGGCACACGCTGCTCATAGCCCATTACTATTAGTCTGCAACCAGTAGGCAGGAACCGCCCCAGGCTTCTGCCTGCTATGGCCCTGCAAAGCCCTGCCACCCAGAGCAGCCTTCTAGTGTGTGCGTGCTGCAGGGTGAAAAGGGGTTGAGTTCCTGATGGAGGGTGTTTAGCACACCCCTCTGCTTCAGTAGGTAGCTGGATGACCTCCCGAGGTCCTCTGCAACCCGAATGATCTGCCGCTTCTATCAGGATGCTAAACGAGCACAAAAACATGTCTGTCTTTCTGTCAATCTGTCACTTCGCGTTCATTTCATCTTCATCTGTCACGCGTTAGCCCAGGTCTTGCTGTCTATAAGCACAGTTATTTATTGTTTCCCCTTTTGCTTTCCTTTTTAAATCCATTTCCACTTGAGATATACACACACACACACAGACAACTGCAGGCGCACCATTTTCACCAGGCTTACTCTTTGTTCCAGGCTTAGTTAGTGAGAAAGACTGGGAGTAACTCGGTCTGACAAGTGACTCTTTGCATTAACACCGACAGCCAAACCACCGCAGCCTCCTCTCGGCTGCACACACAGGCAGGGCGAGGGGATCTGCCCAGCTTCCCTGCATGGTGCACAAGCAGAACAGGAGGCCAGGCTGTGTCTACACCGCCAGCAGCAGATCTCAGCCCGTTTCCAGTCCGCACTTGCCCACCAGCCAACATGTTCCCATGCAACCACAAGTTTTGCATCGGGAGAGGAGGGGCCCGACCACAGCCCAGCAAGGAGGAACCCAAAATCTTGCTCCCACTGCCTGGGCTGAGCATGAGCACAAACCAAACCACCCACAGCAGATGTCCTGCACGTCCTTGTGCTTCAGCATCATGCCGGTGACTTCAGCCTGAGAAGCCACTGGGCAGGAAGTGGGAAGTGGTGGGATATAGGCACAGCGTGTAGGAGACTACAACAGCGTCTCCCCAGGGTTAGTAAACGTGCTCTAGCAATGGGCAATGGATGGGAATAGCACCAGGGCTGGGGGAACAAAAGACACCTCCCAGCACACACCTGCACAGCCACAGCCCATCCTGCTGCTGCACACGTGCATTGAGACGCAGGAAGGGAAAGGGGGGTGAGCAGGAGGAGCCTGGGGACAGGCCAGCAGGGAGGAAGGAGGGGGGAGGATCCCTCCCTCTGCCCTTCATTTCCGCCCAGGAAGGAAAAAAAACCAAGGAAGACTTTTCCGTGCCTGGATTATTTTTCCCATCGTCCCCCGCTGCCGCTGGTGAAACCCCATCTCAAGCCACCCCGTCGCCATGGCAACAGGCCGAAAGGAACAGATGGTCCTGGCAAGCCAAATCCCATTCGAGGGGAGCAGCACAGGGCCCCTGAGGGGCGGGGGGGGGGCACCTCCATTGAGCTCCTATCCCTCATCCTCCAGCCATGGTGGGACATTGGTGCCATGTTGGGGTGGCCTCATATGGATGCTCAGTCCCAAAGGGTATGAACCCTCTAAGACCTACCCATGGGCTTCTCTAGCTAAGTGAATAGCCATGTTTACTGAGACATCTGGAGCATCTCCCTGCCTGCCTTTAGCAAACCTGATGTCCCAAGATGGGGGATCACAGAGCAGGCAAGCGTGGCATCCAGACCTGTTCATTTCTGAAGTGAGCAGACACAGGGCTCAGCTGCCACAGCCTCGCCGCATCTCCCAGATGGATTCATCCAAGCAGACCAGGGATGAGGACCGGGGTGGGTGAAGATAAAACCCAGCCACTAATCTCCTTGTGGATTAACTGTCAAGCCTGTCCACGTGGGGCCATGGTGTGGGGCTTTGGAGCAGACAAACAACATCTAAGCTCTGCTGGAGACACCCATGACTCTGGAGTATTTGAGAAGAGGACCCAGAGAGAAGAAGGTATTTCTTAGGGGCACAGACCTCTTCTCTCATTGGATCTGCAGAGTGAGCTTGGTGTGGTCAGCCCCATAACTGGTTGCACTATGGGGGAAAGCAGCAAGTGTGAAACCACACTTCGAAGACTACACAGCAGCCTGGACCTGTAAAGGCAAAGGACTCTCTATGGGGAAACACAGGTTAAAGATGCCAGGGAACATCACCGCAAGAAATGAAAAGCTAAAGAAGCGGCTTTTCCTTTAGGAACCTCAGCTCCTGGCACAGGCTGTCTCAACTGCTCAGGTCCATTCTCCCCTGAAAACCCCAAAGCAATACTCATTGGAGTACTGGAGCATTGGACTCAATGGTCCATTATAAACTTTCCAGAGCCAGTTTTGGAGCTGTTACCACCATTACCACAACTTGCTAAGCTCCAGACAAATTAAGGCTCCACGGACCACAGTTTTGCAGCTGCTTTTCTTGCCCATGGGAGGCTTCATCCCATGTGTTTTTCAAGGGCTCAGGGGCCAGAAGAAGCTGAGGACACAAAGCAGTTGTCCTAGGGTGAGAACTGAGCATGTGGGGACCTGAACCCCCATCCTGCCTAACAGCGACCGCTTCTCCCTGCTCCTAGGAGCCAAGCTGCTCCCTTTCCTGCAGCCCTGGCACGCTCACAGAGATACTGGCCTCGGGGGCCCAGCCCGGCCCAACCGGCTCCCAGCCCACACCCGTGAGAAGAGCGAGAGCCCATCCTGCCTCTCAGGTGTGGCCCTTTGCCTGCGGGCTCCCGCTGGTGCCAGCTTGGATGCGGCCACTTGCGCTGGTGAGAGAAGGAGCTGCTGGGCTCGTGGGAAGCTGCAGAGCATCCTGGGGGGGGGGGGGGGGGGGGGGCCGCAGCGCCCCTGTTCTGCGCTTCCTCTCCTTCAGATGGGGTTTCACGGATGTTTTCTGCTCACATCTGGGTTCAGCCCTTTCCTCCCCAGCGCTGGAAACCCGCAGCTCTTCTCTGCAGAACAGGTTGGGTGCCGGAGCCGTGCCCGCTTCCCACGCTCCAGCCTGGCCCACACCCTCCCCCTGCCCCAATAGCCCATCTCTTGCTTTCCCTCTGCCTCCCCTCCCTGCATTACAAACATTATACAGCTGCTAGATAAGAAGCTCTCCAGCAGCTCTTTATTAATCCCAGTGGAGGCAGAAAGGAGGCAGAGTGAAAGGACACAGCATGGCCAGGACAGGGACTAACGTTCCACGAAGCACCTCTGCAAGAGCCAGGCATGTCTTTTTCCCAGCAAGTCTCATGGGAAGCTTGGGTAATAATTAACAATTACTGAACTTTAAAACGTCCATCTCTCGCTCTGTCCTGACTAGGATTTTGTAATAACTCATCCAGTCTAAAACACTCCCAGCCTGATTTGCAGGGGCACAATGGGGCAGGAAGGGTAAGGAGAGGGATGCAGACAGACTCCAATGCAGGCAGTTGCTGAGCCTGCTGCTTCCTTGCTTTTACACTGAGCTGCCATGCCCCAGCTCCAAGCTGCCAGAGAGCTTGGATAGGAAAATCCTTTCTCCCGTTCAATGCATCTTGCAGCTCCTTTGGCCACAAAAAGAAATGGCTTGTTGTGGGAACTTCCTAGGGAAGGTTCCCCCCACCCTTGGAATACCATAGACTCTTGCATATGGCTAAAATTGTAATCTACCCGGGAGATAGACTAGAAAGCTTTTATAGCATAAAGACACTTGTTTAAATCCATCTGCTGTCTGAGGCAACTATAATCAATACCATGTGATGGCTCACACGTGGAACAAGTTGCATGGTTCATAGGGCCTGGGTTTGCATTGCTACCTGCCCCCTCTTACGGATGGACCACGGAGTTTGTGAAATGCTTGTTCATGCAACAGGGAGGGTATTTCTGTAACCTGCATCCCACAGTGGGGCAACTCCGGTGTTACAAAAGTTGCTCAGAGGATATTAGTGGCAAAAGGAAAACACCCTGCAGATACCTGAAGACTTAAATTACTGTCCCCAGCACGCTGCCATCCTTCCAGCCTTAGCATTTACAGCAAGCCCAGCAAGGACAGGGAGCAATGTGAACCCCTGTCACTTGTCCTGCCTTTGAATTAAACCAGCCAGGGAAGCCAGGGGACCACGATCAGCTATTCCCATGATTTCAACCCACCCATCACACACCCAGAGCAGTAAGGCACTGTCTGCACTGACAGAATATGTGTGTGTCAATCTATGCAAAACAGTTCCCTGTCTTCTAAAGGCCTCGGGTACGGAGCCGTGGGCTCCTGGCTGCTAGGAAAAATGACAAAATAAGGGGGACCCATCTTTCCCTGTGCTTTGCAAACGGGCTCCTGCCTGCATAGAGTAACGTCAGCAAGATCAGTTGTGCAAGGCGCCCCGCGGACACAGGGCGATGTGAGCAGAGAAGGAGAGGGACTGCTTTTGACAAGGAAAGGCACACAGAGGTGAAGCGAGCTGGCCAAGGATATTCCAGGGAGCCTGTGGCAAAGCCAGGAAATGATGCCAGCCCTTCTGAGCTCCGCCTGCCTTTGCCATCACCTCCAGGCCATTCTTTAAGTAAAAACTCATTCACTCCTGGTAGAAGTCAGTGTGAGGCAGCAGATATTCCCACTTCCAGCGGGACGCTGTAGGGTACTCCACGGGCATGGCAGCAATGGGGATGTCAAAGATACAAAAACATATATATACCTAAAAATAATGACTTAAGCCTTTCATTTCCAAAGTGAGCTTAGAGCTGGTGAAAGGTCTCAGATCAATACCAGCAAGCCTGAAAACTGGAGTCCTCCTCTAAGCCACAGAAAGGGTACAGCTGAGACAGCATCTGCACAAGCAGCCTGCCCATAGCCTCTGCCAGCCTGCCTCAGCTCTGACCTTGAGGAGCTGCCTTGAAGCGCAAGGAGGAAACTCCCCCTTCCTCCCTGCTTCCCATGCAGCCCTGGCCTTTTGTTCCCCAGCAGGGAGATCACCGCTGGTTCACTTTACTTGAGTCCATTCTGCCTAGTGAGTCCTGACAAGCTCATTCCACGTGCACACCAAGACCTGCCTCATCACTGAGGGTAGAAATCCTAACGGCTTCAGTGGGATTCTGCCGCACGGATTTCGAGGCAAATGCAGCCTTAGAGAGAGCTTAGCTACCAGGCCGGCTCTGGGATTTCAGACGGTGAGATGCAGTTGCCTGTTCATGTGGTCCATTATAAACAGGCCTTTCTTCTCCCCTGCCCCACATGTGCTCGGCCCCATGCCCCAGGGACCTTTGAAAGCTGCATTATAGGTTCTCCCCATACAAAGTTTGGTTCAATACAGCCGTCAGGCTTTGGCCACGTTACCCCTGCTAATTGGAATTACAATAGGCAGACTGCAGCTTTCACTCCATCTCTCTGTTGCTTGTCATAATGTAATCAAAATCCCTCTCGCTCTCTCTTTATCATGGAGCGTGACGGGAGTAGAGGCACTGGCAACCACGTGGCCTGCAGAGACTACGGATTCCTGCGGATCACACTGGGGCTGGGATGCTTTGCCATAGGGTGGAAAAAGGGACCCTCACTGCCAAAACTCTGCAGGCAGCCTTTGCCAAGCAGGTTAATGGGTAGGGACCCGGCTGGCACAGCAGGGAGACAAAGATGGGGACTGAGGATTGCTGGTGGAGCATGTCCTGTGGTTAGGAGGTGCAGAGGCCAGAGGCAGGCACAGAGTGATTGTAGAGCTGGACACTGGCTGGGTGTCTGGACAGGAATGTGCCAAAGCTTTGTGCTCACATAGGAAGCTGCCTACTTCTTGCTTAGCCCTAGCGCAAGCAAAGCTGAGATAGCATCTAAAGGCTTCAGCTTGGTCAGGATCCCTGCCACGCTAGGTGCTGTGCACAAGTCCCTGCCCCAGCAAGCTCTCCAGCCCGCTGACTCACAAACCCCTGCCCACATCATCCTCACTGCTCCCCGCCTATTTGCAGCAGCTCTGCCAAGCAAGAGGCCTTGCTCACACCAGCTCCAAAGGCTCGGCCAATTTACGGAGTCAGGGTGATACATAGCGGGCAATAGATAGCGCATCTGTGATTTGTTGATCATTATCACAAGGCAGTAACGCAGGGCTGAATTACCCAGGCGAAAGAAGGATCGGCAGCCTGGACCTGCTCCGCTCCCCAGAAACTGGCCATAAACAAAACTTGGATAATTAGAGTGCTTCGGTGGAAATGCTGCCTCTAAGTATTCTTAGGCTCACGCAAATAAAGGAGATAAATTCTTGGAAGGTGCCAGGCTGGATGGGGCAGAGGGAGGCTCATTTTCCACATCACTTGAGAGCAGCCGTTATAAATCCCACTGAAAGATGCACCTCCCCAGGCTAGAGCTACTTTTATACTCCAGGAGAGAAGGGGGGAGCAAAAACACGTTTTAGTATTTACACCACAGGCGAAAAGGGTATTTAAAGACCAGGGTGCATTTCTGGAAGGCTCCTCCTGCCATGCCCAGAAAGAAAGAAGGGATTTTCTTCCTATAGCGTGATAGCTGGAAACATCAGCCCCAGAGAATTCATTGTTCTGTTGTAAGCTGGGAAATCAAACTCCCACAAGGACTGGGGGGGAGACAGGGGATAAAGGTTCCTTCCCTGGCAAATTGCTAGTTCAGTTCCCAACTGAATCAGCAGCGAATGCAAATCAGCTCCTCTGAATCCTGAGGGGTGACTTCTGCACTGCCCCTGCTTACTGGTGTCTGGGATAGCATCCCATAGGAGATGAGACAACAGCAGCACCCTCATGGGAATGGCAGTCTGGTTTGCTGGGCCAGGAGCCCGAGCTGGGTACCAGACACAGCAGGGATGGGACACCAGGGCACAGCGACCGGCTCAAGGATGTCAATGAAGGACGTGGCCCTGGAGTTAGAGCCAGAGCAGAGCCCCACGTGGTGAATCGCCCGCTGGAGCAGCGTGTCCCAGCCGTTCTGGATGGCAAGGGCACCTCAGCTTTGGGGCGGGGAAATCCATGCACCAGCTTGCGTAGGATCACCAGGATGGTTTTCCTTCCTGATGCTCCATTGTTCCTGCAGCTGGTTCGTGCTTCCTTCCCTGTGCAGGGTGGGGAGTGGGGTGGGCTCTGGTTTTGGCAATCACCTACTGGTGATCATTGACTGACCACAGGCTGATTGATGCTGCACAGCAACAGCCTGCCACGGGAAGTGTAATGATGGGAGAGTTCTCAGCCTTGCTCTCTAAGGGGTCCCACAGGACCCAAAGATAAACTGCCTTCCTCTACGACCACTGCAGCTTTCCTCCTGCTAAACTCAGTCCTGCTCCTAATTCCCTCCCAGATCCTCAAGCACTGAGAACATTCCTCCTTTTACAAGCTGTGCTCTGTGCAAGCCTCTCACCCTCCCAACCCTCCCACCCCTTACCAGGACTGCTGTTATCTTCCCAAAAGGATCCTATTCAGCTTGTATCAAAGGGATGCATGAGCACACCCATTAGGAATCAGAGCACCAAGCAAATCCCCAAACAAGCCGCCTCTAAAGATCAGAGCACACTGTAATCACTCCCTCTGTGAGGAGATCCCAATAAGTCCTCCCCCACTTTCTCTGGGTTCTTTCTGAACCCAAGCACATGAGATAGGTTTGGAAAGCTCAGCTGCAGCACTAGTAAAAGTCTCTTCATTCAACTTGCACACATTGCTCCTGGCCTCCCTTGCGAACCCTCTCCTCCATTGCAGCACACAGATGATGCTCAGAGGCTGCCCCAGCCCTTGTGCCCTGCAGTCAGAAGGGCATTGCTGCTGGTCTGGGTCTCACATCCTGGGTAAGAGGGGCTGCTGCAGATGCCACAGGTGATAGCAGCAGATCTCCTCACCCTCACTGTCCTCTCTCTGCTTCCCTACGGGAGACAATGGAAAAGCGACGCCAGCCCAGGGAACAGCAGTATGGGAATGCCTGCACAGGGACAAACACCAGGACAGAAGTGGCTCTTCGGTACATACATGTTGATTCACGTGTTGATGCACATGAGCATCTTTCATAACCATGGCCTCAAAGAGAAAAGCAAGGAGCCTTTCCTAAAGCCTTTTGTAAGACACCATGCGCTTTACCAACATGACACAAGCACAGCACTTGGCTTTGACGTTGTGGCAATAGGTGTCTTGTAGCTGCGGATCCTGGGCTGCCCCTTTCTTCAGCACCTACCACCGAGGTCTCACCCCCTTGGTACACATGAATGAACTCATCCTTCCACAGTGACATACGCAGAGCTCCAGTGCGTCCAGCTGTGGGGTGCAATGCACAGACAGCAGCACTGCCTGCAGAGCCAAGAGGGGTCCTGTATCCCATGGAAACTGTGGCAGCTGATATAAATTACAGCATGGCAAGGATGCTGCTATGCAACACATCCCTGATCCTAATGACCATACATGGGCACAGTTTTGGTTCTCCTCTGCAGCCAGGAGATACCCCTTCCTGCAGCTCGGTCCCCAGCCACTGCAATGGTGCAGCTGACAAGGGAAGAGCATGAACAGGCCCAGTAACGAACAGCTTGCACGGCTGTCTCCACTGTACATCACCAAATCACTACCCGCTGCCCCTGCTCCAGCCCTTAAAACAACATTGCTTCTCAAATGGCTAAGTGAGCAAGGTGACACAGGCAAGAGCAGCAAGGAAACGCTGTGTGCTGCAGCCTCCCTGGCACAGGGATCTTCCTCTTTGTGCGTACTTCCAGCCCTTAAACTGACTTTGATTATCCATCTGTAACACTTCCTCTAGTTTTGGCACCCCCAGGCTAGGAAGGCCATCAGCACAACTGCTCTGGTGGGAATGTGACTCCAGGCTTGCCTACAAGGAGCCTCAGTGCTGCTGCTGAAGGCCAAGAAAAGTCAAAGAGTAAAGCTCATCAGATGCCTTTCCCTAAGAAAAAAGTAGCCACAGCTTGATGCAGCTTAGTTCTCCAGTGAAAACAGTGTAGTCCTGACTGCAGGCTCTGTATGGATTTTAATGTGCTGCCAGCAATGAACACCCTTCTCCTGCCCCCCCAGCATTCACACTGATGGCCAATAGCATTCACCAGTCTCTGGTGCAGTGGCTGTAGGAAAGCTGAGGCTGTAGCACAATGAGACTGGGACAGACTCTTTCATTCTGGTCCCAGCCCAGTGGGAGGATGAAGAGATGCTTGAAGGCAGTGGAAAGCTCTGTCAGGGCCATGGGTTTGGGTGAGAGGTTAAGTTACGAATCCACACTGTGCTGATAACTCACACAGCCCCAGAGTGTAGGCTCAGCTCGCTCTTTTGCTTGGGCTGTTCAAGGACAGGGCAGGGTTCATCACCCCTCGCTGCTCTCCTCTGCCCTGTGCCACAATGTCTCTCACAAACCAGCATAACCATCGCGTATCAAACTGCTCTACAGAGACCTGAAGAAGACAGTGACAGAAACCCTGACCTTTCTCCTCAAACTATCCAGCCCTCTGATTGTGCCACCCAGTAAACCTTGTTCATCGTATTAAACTCTCCCCTAGGTCTATGACTTCTGTCCATCGCAGACTGTTTGTAACCCCTGGCCTTTCTAGGATGCTCAGCACAACAGCCTTTAATTACAGACCTCTGCTTGAGTCCCACCAGCCTACTTTGCATTAGGCCCTGAGCCCACAGGCAGAACTCTGCCCTCAGACTGCTCCCTTGAGCTGTCCTTCCTAGGAACAGTGAAAATGGTCTATGAAAAGCTTTTCCCCCTCAGTCCAGAGGGTATCAGAAGTGAAATGTGGTTTTGCCACCTGTGGGATGCTCACTACAAAAAGCAGATACCTATAAGGGCAAGTGAAATCCAGTGTCCTCCCCAGCATCCCCATGATGTGGCTACAGACTCTCCACTGCAGCAGCCTGTTCTGACTCCGTGCCTGTAGCCTCACAGAGAACAAGGCTGGTTTTGCTCTCAGGTGGCCACACAGCGCTCTGCTCCAGCCCCCTCGTCTCCCGCACAGATGGGCCTTTGTGCTGGGAACCGCTCTCGCCTGTCACCAGAGCAGAAACGCTGGATGTTAGCCACTGGCTGCGAGCTGCATGGACCCTCTGTCACTCCTGGCCAGGCCACCGGATGCCTTGATCTAGCAGGGGGAGAGGAATGGATCCTCTATGGGAAAGGAGAAATAGACTCCAATTCGGTCGGATTACGGGGTTTTCCCAGGTAGGGAGAACCGCTCAGAAGAGAGATGGAGGCAGAGTCCTCTTGACAAACCAGGCTTGGAGCACCTGCTGTCACATAGCCAGGTGGTCCATCTGGTACCTGCCGCTGCTTCAAGGCAGTGATGTGATTTGCAGGTCCTTCTGTAGCATCCCTGCATGGCTGGGAGCAGATGGAGGCACTTTGCTAATTCCTGTAGTTAGAAAGGCAAACAGGCTGGGATGGGGGACGGAAACCCCCATCCCTGCGCTTTCTCTTTCAGGGAGGAGAGTCACACGGATCTTGCTGCTCTCCCCACCTGTAGGTCAAATGAAGATGGAAAGCATTGCTGCACACCAATCTCCAACTGGCTCAGAGAGGTTAGATGAATGGTGCTTAGAAAGTCTTTCCTCCTGCATCACACCAAATAATGTCAAAGGAGGATTATAAACCTCCTGCAGGGACAGCTTTATCTTGGGGGAATGAAGAGACAGTTCATCAAGTTGGGTCAGTTCCTCCTATCCATCCCACAGAGATGCCAAAGGGACAAGAGGCTCCTGGCCGGATTCCCCGTACCCCCTGCTGCTGCAGACCTGTACCATACAGGCACAAGCAGCCTCCCCAGCATGGGACCCCTTGTCCTCCTGGGCTGGGCAAACAGCAAGGGCCTGAAGCTCACTCTCCCCCTCTCATGCCCAGTAGCTGCTGTTTGTCTGCTTTGGGATTGCTGCAGAGCTGAGAGTTGCCACAGCTTTTGTGATGCCAGCCTGCTGCATCAGCCCCAGAGATGGGGAGAAACAGTGGATGGACAGCAAGGCGTTGAACTCCCCACGCTTCCTTGGGTGCCCGTGGAGGCAGGGACACACAGAAATGACAGCATAGGGCATATAAAGTAACAGAGTGCTGGGAAGGGCAAATTTCACTTCCCATTTCCATGTGTGATACAGACAGGGTTGTAAAAGCAGGACTTTAAACCTCGCATGGTGTTCCCCTGGAAGGACACAAACATGCCTGTTTGGCTGCCACAGATGGGAAACTGTCCTTCCTCCCATGGATGTTACTTCTGCACTTGGGCAGATTGGGCAGTAGTTTCTCTTCTGCTATGGAGCTGAGAGGTTCCCCTGGAAAACCCAAGCGGGGAGGGTATGTGCCTATGTGCTGAAAGGGTAAAGTGCATCAACCTAGGCTGGACTAAACCTTTACTGGAGAAGTGAAGAAAACTGTAAGGCCAGGAGAATAACTGCATCTCAACAGCAGCCAGGAGGAAAAGAAAGGTGCGTCTCATGAGAGATGTCATTCCTTAGTTAAACAAATTTTCACCTGGAACAATAATCTGGGTTAGGGAACCCTCACTGCAGAGCTCTGAATCCTCTGTGCTGGGATGGCTGAGCTCTGGTAATTAACACAAGAGGTGTCTCAAATGCAAACTGGGTCCCAGCTCCAGTGGCTGGCGGCTCCAACTCACCCTGCATCAGAGCAGCCCTGATTTAATCTGACGTAGTCGAGAAAGCAAGCAGAACTCTAGGGGGTGCTCAGATGGGAGTATCTTTGTCCTTCCCTCATTTGTTTCTGCTTTTTGCACTGATATGCCTTGCTGATGGCCTGTTAAAAGCACTGAGCAAGAGCCATCATGACCTCGAGCAATGATGCTGCAAGATGCAAGCCTTTCCTCAGAGGCCTGTGGCCATTCTATCTGAGGTCTTACCAATGCATCCCTGCAGCATTCACAGGCACCGTAGGATGGGCTGTCCCTACCCTTAGCAGCACTAGCAGAGGGCAAGGGGTGCCAGTGGAAAGGCAGGCCTGGGAAGCAGGTCACGACAACCGGCTCTTCTGGTTCCCTTCATGATTCAGCCGAGGTGTGAGCGGTGCCCAAAGCATCCTCCTGGTGCCTGCCTTTAAACTTAGCTTTGCGGCTGGTGCAGCTGCAACCCAGAGGAGGGGTGATGCGAGGAGAGAGATGTGCCAAGCTCCACCAGCACCGGCATCTTGTCAGCCACCGGCTACTGTTGAGCGTTTGCCTCACGCTAGATATGCTGCTGGATGTGGTAATGCCCCTGCTTCTGTTCCATCTACTTGCAAATGGATCCGTGTGCACTGGGCTGGGAGCTCTTGCTTGATTAACGCTGCCGGTTCAGAGAGCAAATAGCATTAACCACAGCCATCCCCTGGCTCTGGCCATGGGGCAGACACTCTCCTGCTTGTGGGCTGAGCTGGCTCTCAATACAGCCTGTCGCCTCACCCACACTGACACATACATGAGCTCATCAATTCGCACCAGGTTAAAACTCGGCGGGTTGGTTCCACTGCAACAAGCAAGGTTTAATGAGAAAACGCCAGCAGAAGGTACACCTCTGCTTCCTGAAATAGCCTGATGTTGCTTCTGAGTTTTGGGAGGAGATAGGTGGGGGAAAGAAGAATAACAACCAAGAACTTAAACCAAAGGCTGAACACAACTCTGGCAGCTTTCTGGCTGCATTAGGACATTAAAGCAGCTCAAGAGCACAAGATGGACCAGATCCTGCAGTGATACACTGACTGTTCCCAGCACTCCAGATTGCTGTCATACCTCCCCAAAAAGGAGCCCCCCATCCAGCTGCAGCCAAGTTTGACCCAAGGCCTCCAGGTCACTCGGGTTCAGTCAACGCCGCTTTCAAGTGCCGTGATGGAAAAACCCTGTGTCAAAGGCTCAGACACCTCTCCAGCTCTCCCCTGCTGGGGATCTCAAAGCACTTTGCAAACTAAGACTCACAGGCCCCTCTCAGAGCCCAAGAGGTAGCCCAGTGACAGCAGACGGGAATTTGCCTGCAGAGGGAGCGGAAAGCTTGGAAACAGAGGCCCAGGTCTGCAGATGCAGGACCAAGCACAAGATGAATGCCTCTTCTCTGCCTGGTTGCATCTCAAGCTGTACTGGGTTTCATGGCGGGGATAAACACACAGATTGCTAAGACCTGGAAAGCATAAATTTAACTGCAAGTGTTCTTAACCTCTAAAGATCTGCCTTGGACCTCCCCTCCCCAGTACCCTATGGCTTTTCAGTAAGAGCTATTCGTATCAGTAGCTTGAAGCCCTAATGCCGTAGCCTGAGTTGATACCTGGTTAATGGTTCCAAGCGGATAGGCAGGCAGATACGCGTGGAAGGCTGCGGGAGCCCTGAATTGAATCCGTTCTGGACGATTGAGCCGATCACATTAAAGACAATTTGTAAAGCAGATTTTTATAAGGGGCTCCTTTACAGCTTTTACAGCACGGAACTTTTATTTCCTTATCAGAAAAAAAGCTAACATTGTCAGAAGGGGGAGGCAGCATACGTGGATGGGAACGAAATGGCACTGACCAGATGAGCATGAAAGGTTTTCCAGAAAGCAGGTAGTGTCTCCTGCCTTCCTCTCATCCCTCTTGGCTGCTAGGTACCAAATCAGTTTCCAACAAAGTCCACAGCTACTGATTCAAAGCTTACATATGGCTTGTTATATATATATATGTGCGTGTGTGTATATATATATGTGTGTATATATATCCTCAGCTGATTTTGGCCCAACGCACTGCAAACTTGAGGAACTACCTGCCTCAGTACGGCAGACCCGTGGTTTAGTAAGGACTGTCAGGCTGCTGTGGCTTTGTGCAGCAGCTGGCACAGCATTGTGCTGGTCCTTCCCTGCAGCTCTGGGATGCATCCACAGTACAACTAAGCGCACAAAGCAATGAGTAAATATATACCGTGGGATCAGGCGTTCCTGCAAATGTGCTGCATCCACCACTAAACTGGTCCAGCCACGTCTCACCCACACAGGCTGCGGGGTACTCGGTGATCATGGATTGGGGTCGGGAAGGATTATCTTCCCGGAACATTGCAGAGCTGGCTGTACCCTTTCCTTGGCAAGGCACCACTAGATGCACCACTGGCTTATCCTGGCAGAGCTGTCAGCGGGACAGTGCAAGACAAACTACCAGGCTACTGCAGAGTGGCAGGAGATGAGTTTGCCTGACTGCTGGCAGCAAAGCCTTGAGAACAGCCAAAAATAGGATAAGTGGGGGGGGAAAAAAAGCCTTTCTTGGCAGCACAAGGTGAGATGCCAGGCTGCGCCAGGGTCACTGTCTGCCTGTCCCCTTGGTGAAAGCTATTCCTAGAGGGACTTGTGGAGCATAAACCCTTTTTGGTTTACCCAGCACAGGCACTTCAGCATTACCGCAGCTCCAATGCCTTTCGCAGGGGTTGTGGGGAGGGTTCCCTGCTTGGTGGAGGGATGAGAAGGAGGGAAGACCAGGTGAAGAATGGCATGGAAAGTTGTGAGAGTCCTTGTGAGGAACCAGAGCTCAGCCAGGCACCTGCCTGGAAGCAGAGGAGCGCAGAGAGCCTGAGGCTGTCCCTTCCATCACCTCTTTCTGTAATGCACGGCAGATCTCTTTGTCCTAGGAATACAGAGGTATACCCAGACCTGTTTTCTCATCACTCTCATAACCTTTTTCATCTCAGAGTCTCCCTGGCTTCTCGACTGCCACCCCCTGCCATTTCACCTCTGTCCTCATCCATTTTAGCTGGACCATTGAGTCACTGTGCTCTGTTGATCTCCCATGCCCTGGACATAATCACCTCTGTCTTTGGCAGCGCCAGAGACCCGTGGGCCCTGGCATTGGCTCTGACGGTCGGTCCTTTGGCCCAGACCTTGTTAACTGCAGCCACATCTCAGTCACAGCCCAGCCAGCCTGGCTGCTCTTCTAGAAAGCTGCCCCAGCCCAACGAGAGGGCGAGCGGAGGCAATTTCACCCTGCTTCCACTGCAGCTTCTCTCCAGCTGCAGATCCCACTCCTTCTGCAGGCACAGGCTGCCTCGCACCCCTGCAGAAGGCTGGGCACCGACACAGGGGTGGCACATGTCTCAGCCACCAGCACTCCAGACCCAGCCACCAGGAGCTCAGCCTCAACAAGGCAAACAGGGGTCCTATTTGCATTTCCCAGTTCATTCACAAGCGCTGCAAACCCAGATTGAGGGTCCCCCTTCCATGTCTCCGACAGCCGATTCCGGAAAGCCCTCCAGGATGGCATTAACCCATTCTGCACTGGAGCAGAAGAGTTCCCCACAGGGCACTTTGCAAAGTGGGTCACTCTTCTACTTCAAAGAGGTGCGCAGGACAGAACAAACGGGGCAGGAACAAGCCCTGGGGTGGGGACACAGGGGCTGTTCTGCAACCGCCCGAGTGGGTCCAATGAGCCGGGGAGAAGTCGAGCCAAACCTTTGCCCACCTCCTCCTTCCCAGGGATGGATCAGAACCAAAGGGATGGCTCAGACACCACCAGACACCCGAGTGCAAAAGCAGTGAAAGGAAGGTCTAAAACCTCGTAGCAGCCCATCCCCTCCACAAAAGAGCCCGTGGGAAGTGTGTGTGTGCTGAGGGGAACGGGGGTTTCGGGGATGCTGGGCAGCTAAACCCTTCCTTTCTCTCCTCCCGAAACATCTGTGCTCATTACCCAGCCGTGTGGCTCCCTCTCCCTGGCTGCTATGTCTCGCTAGACGTTGCTCGATCCAAAAAGCAAACAAACGGCCTCAGCTCCCAGGGCTCCGGAGCCCACTGCCTGCAGCTGCTTCCAAAACAAACGATCGTGTTGTTCCTTTCCAAGCCAGCGATGAAACCGGCCCCGACTCCCTCCCGCCCTCCCGCAGATGCTTCCACACCTGCTCCAGACCCGGGCGCGCACCCCAAAAAGCCGATCCCCCCCCCCCCCCAACCGGCACCCCGCAGCGCCCCGGCAGAGCCCACCGCCTCCCGGGGGGGACCGGCCGGCAGCGGCTCACCTGGTAGGAGCGCGGCCGCCAGGATGCAAACTCCGATAGTCCACCGAGATGCACGGCAACTTGTCTGCAGCCGTGAAGCCATGAGAGTTCCTTAGGAGAAATGGGCAGGGGTCGGTCTGGCAGCGTCGCTGGCCCCCCCCCCCCCCCCCAACCCCTCCCGGACCCCGGTGGTGTAAGTTCAGGTCTGCTTAAGGGAAATCAGGGTTGAAAAACTGTAGATGCGGGAGGACAAAGAGGTGCTGCGCCCCGCAGGGAACCGGCGGGAGGACGGCGGCCGGAGGAGAGCTTCGCACATCCGCAGGGGCCCTGGGGCTCGGCGGGACGCGGGGCCCCTCTCGTCGGGCGCCGGGGCAGCGGTGGTGCCTTCCTCCGGGAAGCGAGCACGGCCGCAGAGCCGGGCGGGCGAGACGGGGAGGGCGGAAAAATGCGGTGTGGGGTGGGGGGGGGGGAGGATAAAAAAGGGAAGGGAAAAAAGGAAAACGAAAAGGAAAGGGGGGCAGGAAAAAAACGGATCGAGAAGAGCGAGGGAGAGCCCTCCGCGGGCTGCTGCCGCCGCTCGCAGCGCGGCGGTCCCGTGGCTCCAGCGGCGGGGCTCGGCAGCCCCCGCCCGCTGCCTGCCCTCCGCTTCCCGGCGTCGCTCAGGCGGCGGCGGCAGCGGCGGCGGCGGGCCGGGTGCGGCGCTCCATGGCCGGGCGGTGGGCGCGGGGCCGGGCCGGCCGCGGGGCGGGGGATGCGCGGTGCCCGGGCTGCGAGGCACGGCCGGCGGCTCCGCTCGGCTCCACACGCACACACGGTCCCGGGCGGGGCGGCGGCGGCGGCGGCGCTCGCCCTCTCCCGTGTGATGTCAGCGCTCGGCGGAAGGAGGGCGCAGCGTTAACCCTTCGCCTGCGCCGCTCTCCGGCTGCCGCCCCGCCGAGGGGGGATCGCCGAGACCCGCGTCGTGCGCTGCCCGCCTCGGCCAGCGGCGGGGTCTCGGGTACCTCGCCTCCCCTTCCTGCCTCCTCCTCCCGCCTCTCCTCGCCTTCTCCCCTGCAGCCGGCTGCTGTTGGCAGCTGCCCTTTGTTAGGCGAGTGTCCGGCGTGCTTGCAGGCGATAATGGGGGGGGGGCCCAGGGCGCCGCTCTGTCGGTTTCCTAAGGTGCTCTGCGCTCAGGTTTGGTGGGCTCGAGGCTTGGTTTCCGAATTCCCTTACGGGTGCTGGAACGTCTGGGCCGTGGCTGCTGGCGGGGGTAGCAGCAGCATTGATCCGGCTTGCAAGAATGCCTTGCGTAAACCGCGAGTGAAATAGGCGCAGCTATCAGACAGCATCTAGATTTGCACTCACAAATGCTTTGGGTGCAGTCCCTAAATAATACACAGTGTTTTCATGGGGCCTACTGAAAGGACCTTGTTCTGGACGCGTTGTGTGCGCTGATAAGCGAGGGGATTCAGAATCAGCGCAAGGGCTGATGCACTGGAGGAGGGAGGCACTGGTTTGCTTTGCTTTGTAACAGCCCTTATTATGTGGACACAAACGCAGCCTTTGTGGATCTTTTTGCTAAGGAGGTGTTTAGCCTGCTAATGCCAGCTCCTGAGCTGCCCTGGCCTCCACAAGGATGCTGAACCCCAAACAAAGATGTGAACAACAATGACAACAACCAACAACAAAGTCATGTTGATTTCAAGCTCCGTTAGAACAACACAGGAACAAATCAATGCCTGGCAAGCAGAAAAGGACAGAATCAGTGGGGAAGGATACCACACATAGTGGAAAAGGGAAGGGGGGGGGGGCAAGCAGCAGCTATAAGAAGATATCTCTAAGGACCCCTTCAGCAGTCTCCTCCTTCTTTTAATTCCTTTAGAAGTTAATTCCTGTTGGAGGGAAGGATGGGCAGCTCTGTAGCAAAGCGGATTAGCCAGATACAAGGTTTGTTCCGAAATAACAAAAGTTATTACGTAGTAATGAGGTTTAGTTAATAGATTCACAGACTTTAAGGGCCGCTGGGATTCCTTTGGCCATCCTGCTTGTGGAGGGGATGCTGAGCTTGCCCTGATGACTTCTGCCTCCTGCTTCTTGTGTAAAGCTGCAAGGGCAGAGCTAGGAGCGCGACTCCCTGTCCTTGCGGACAGACAAGATATGGAGAGCTCCCGGCATCCTTGCAACAGGTTTTTCAGCAGTTGATTTTCCAGTCCTTGGAGTGTTAATCTGGCTAGTTTCACCTTTAAACCATAAAATCTCGTTATTCCTTTTCCCAACTTCATTAAAGAGATACCTCCAATGAGACGTTACTCCCCTGGGCAGGTCCCTCTGAGTTGCAATCGAGCCCCCCACATTGCACAATGGTCCAGCTTACATTTCTCCCAGTGTTACACTCTCCTATCTCCCTTTTAGTGTATTGCCACTGTCACCTGAGATGCATGGGGCAGGCCAGACCTCAGCGCTATTGTGATAAGCTTTCTGTGAATACAGGCGAAGGCATCTTGGGTTGAGTACCCTCGCTTCACACATTTGAGGCCAGCAGCTAGAGGCTTTCCCCTGTGAAAGGGAAGGGAATAGCCAAAGCTGTGATTATGCAGTACGCCAGGCAGGTCTGTTCTCACCCTTGGCAACCCTTTGGTGCTGCTTGGCCGCGGGGAGCAGCAATGGTTTGGCAAACACTGGAATTGCTCGAGTCATTCACTGCGATTGCTAGGAAGGGGAGCGCTGTTCCTGGGGGGTGACACACAACAGATGTGGCCCAAGCAGGGAATTCCCTCCTGGTTTGCTGCACACTCAAATCTGAAATCGATCACCCAAAATTCAAACTCGGGATTGATCATAGCTTGGTCTGAGCAAGCTGACATTTCCCTGCTGCATCTGGGGTACGATTAAGATTTCCCTTCAAGAATATGGGGAGATTTGATAGAGCCTTGGGCCTTGGGCTCCCGAATCACAGACCTCAAGCATTTGAGACAAAAATGGAAATCCATTAGCAGCAGCAGCAGCAGTAGAACATTAGCCGTGGTGCATCAGGCCTGACTGATTGAGCCAGAATGTATTATTTTCCTGATCCTGTGCAAAGCAAAACCCATCGCATTTGGCACAGTTCTGGCTGTTAACTTCTAAGATTTATTACACAGTGCCATGGGGCCCCCGTTCTGCAGCTTTTTGTGAGTCCAGAATTTCCGTGAAGCCCAAGGGGACTTGTGCGTGAGCAGGAAAGGCAGGACTAGAATACTTCAGTTTGGCAGGTTTTTGTCATTTCCAGGGGAGGAAGAGCATAATATGTAACATATTTAATTGCATCACACTGAGTTTTTGGATTTGGGGAGGTCTCTGTGTGCATGTCCTCTGACGAGGCTGCCTTCTGCTTCGCTCTATCAGCTGGTTTAGCCGATTGTTTTGCTCCTCGTCTCGCAGCAGGAGGATTCTAAAGCGCATCCCAGCCAGAGATGTGATGGAGGAGCCCTAACTACTTTATATACCATAGTGCCTGCAATAATAGGGCAGGGGGTTCAGAGGTTGCCCATCCTTTCCACTCTTAGTGTGGGAACACACAAACCACTCTGATGCTCAGAAATCCCTTTCATGACTATAAACATATTCCAGTAGAAACAAAGAGAGTCAAGAACAACCTACCTGGTGCTTCAGCCAGTCTGAAGGACTGGCCTGTGAGGAATCCCCCTTCCACAGGGCGCAAACGGGGAAAATCATTCCTAATACTGTACAGAAGTGATAGTTACCCGCTCTTGATGTTTAGGGGTGGCAGAAGTCTCATTTCAGATAGCAACTAGCCATCAGAACAGAGATGCAGAAGTTATACCGGCCCCTTCCTCTTACCCCCCTGTGAAATCTGTCTCAGGCACAGATACTGGAAATGGTGTAGTCGCTTGGCCGACACTTACATAAGTTGTCATGCTAATACAGCTCTTGAAAATTGCCATTAAAGCATGAAACAACATTTGGCTGGGAGAAAAACAAGGCTTGCTTGTAGTTGAGCACTGCTTTGTCCGCCCAGCATTTTGGCTGTTCAGCCAGCACAAGTTTTCTGCTGATGCTGACATGTGAGGTAACGTCTCTGCAGCAACCTGCTGTACTAGGACATTTCACGTGTCCCTCCCCAGTGGCTAACGTGGTTGAGTGCAGTCTTCTGGCAATGTGCAGGAGGACACAGGATGGGTTTGGTAAGGGTTCTGCAGTGACACAGTCCCTTTGGATGGGGTCTTTCCTGGCAAGCTGATTCACATCCTTTCCCGGGGGCTCAACAGTTGCTGGGCTGGAAACAGGGCAAATGGCTCATCCAAATCTTTGGAAATGCAGCTCCTATCTGCTTTGGGATGAGCACAGCACATGCTCAGGAACAATGGGGCTGAGCTGATGGATTGCTCTCAGGGGACCACTTGGCTTCCATCCTCGGGGCTGCTGCTGCCTGCCACCGAGGGGGAAATGTCACCCAGGAATTCCCCCACACTGGTGAACTGATTCCTCCCCTGATGTCTGGGGCTGTGCCTCTGCTCCCCTTCTGCAGCCATGGCCACATTCCAGTGGCTCCCTGCACACACGCTGTCTGGCAAAGCTCTGCAACTTGAACGGCTCTTGGACTTGAATGGACATCTTATATAATTTTATACAGTGATTATTACCAGAGGGGAGGAAGAGGAGGAGGAGTTGCTCTTTGAAACGTTCCTCCGTGGGCTTTTTCAGCTGCTTTTGTTTGATCAAGAGCCCCCAGCAGAGGCCTGTCATTCTGAGCTGGGAGCGCAGTTGACACTTGCGTCCCCGCTATGTACCTGGTGTGTATTTGCTGCTGTGCTGATTACATTGAGTTCTGTGTTTATAAACATTTTGAGTCAGTGCAGGAGGCTGTGCTGAAGGGAATGTTAAAGCCAGCATCAGTTTTATTTTTGCCTTTTCATCTGTAAACACACATAATGTGTCTGCAGCGCAGTCAGCAATGAGGGATCAGAGGAGCAAAGGGCTTCCTGAGCTGATTCTTTGCTTGGCTTCACTTCTAAGCTCTCCTGATACAGCCTCCTACATGCTTACGTGGACACACATACGTATGCACGCATAGACCCTGTACAGACAGCAGACACTCCTTCAGATCTGAAAGCACTATCCTTTTGAAAGGCAATTCAGTGCTGATAGTCACTCCTGTCCTGCTGTTCTCTGGATAGGGCCAGCAGCTGGAGAAGATATTAAATCTGAACTGGTGAGAAAATTGCCTCCCAGTTAAGGGCAGCTGATTGTAAGGGAAGGTTGTAAGCAGTCTGCAAACAGCAGTGAGGTTTTACTGTCCCCCTCTCTTGAAGGGTTTGTAATAGCCTTCCTGCAATGTTATCTGAGCGCCTTAACCCTCTCAATCCCCACAGCACCCCCTTGTGAGACAGGAATTAATCCATAATCCTCATTATACATGGAGAAAAGAAGCCCAGGGAGATTAGGAATGCCAGCCTTGCAGGAAGCAATATGAATTCTTCTATGGGCTCTCAGTGGAAAGTGCCTCTAAGTGCAAAGCTCTTGGGCTTGGAAGGACCCATGTTTGGAAATGCCCAACAGAAGCTGATCTGAGTGCCTCTCAATCCAAGCAGCACTGGGTGCAAATTTGGTCTGGAGTGCTCCTGCATGGGTAAAACTGCTGCAAGCAGCATCCATGCGTGGCTTGCTCCACTCTTCTGGGCTTTCTATGCCAGCAAGCACCTTCCACTCCAGCCATAAACGCTGAAGTTCCTGCTGGGAGATGGTTTTAGTTTGGAGCAGAGCTCGGCAGAGGAGAGCTGGAGGCTCCATCTGTTGATAGGCAGGGGAAAGGGTTCCAAACGTCTTGAGTGCTGCTGGGGCACCTCTCGCGTTCCAGCTGTTAGAGCAGGCTCAGTGCAAGCATCCCGCCGGAGCAGCAGGATGCGGCTGTGTCCGTCCTGCCCGGCATAGGGACCACGGCCACGGCGAGAGGAGCCTGTCTGGAGGAGCAACGAGCCGAACACCTCGCGAAGGAAAACGTTAGGAGCCCCAGCGCCAGCCCCGGGCGCCGCCGCACCGAGCACAACGGCCGAGCACCACCTAGCGTCAGCAGGATCAGCTCCGACGGGCAGGGCATCGCCGGTACCGCGGCGGGACGGCTGCGTACACGTGCGTCCAGCGTTAAAGACTGAACAGAGCATTCAGAGGTACGATGGCATAGAGAAAGAAAATAGGGGTGGAAATACGACGTGGTCCAGTGTGAGGCGTCCCTGCCCATGGCAGGGAGTTGGAACTGGGTGATCTTAAAGTCCTTTCCAGCCCAAACCACTCTATGTGTTCCTGGTGCTGCTAATGAGGGGAATTCTCCCTCTTCACTTCACGCTTGTCTCTCAGCTCCAACATGCGAACTGACACGCTCTCTGGCACTGACACAGCTCATTCAGAGCATGCACAAGCCCCAGAGGTTATCACATTAGAAAATGGTATGCATTATTGAACAGTGTTGTAGCCCTGCCTTCCTGAGTGCCTTGGCAGCGCCCATGCGTGGCAAAGAAGGCAGGACACAGCGTCCCAATACCCAGAATAGCCTTCTGTCTGAGGGTTTTAGAAGCTGCTGTGTAGTCATCCATGAGGGAAAAGCCACAGAGAGGATTTCTTCTGAACTGGAAATTCACTGACATGTTCTGCTTTGGATTTGAATGAGGATCAGAACTTGCTGTAAATTTACAAGTGGAAAGAAGCCCTTTGCTTTTAGGAGCTGGACAAATATGCTTCTTTTCTTGCCTAAGCTCTTCTGGAACCTGATCTCTGGATCAGAGGGTGAGAAGTCAAGAGGTTCGCAGGCCTGTCTCATTTTCAGGCTGTCAAATCAATAGCACCAGAGTGTAAATTCAATGCTGCAGCAGCAGAGCTGCTGCTGTGAACAGGGAGCAAGGCCCCTGCAGACACCACAGTGAGTCTGGAGGGGAACGTTGCCATCAGCAGAGCAACTCCACTGTCACCCCACTGGAATCAACTCCCCCATGTCAAGGTGTACTTCTGGAGCAACTCCAATGCAAACGTGCAGCAAATCCAGACCAGACTTGGGACTTTCTGGTGTAAATCTGGACCGAGTTGGTCTCGGTTGGTGGGGCAGCGTGGCAGCCCGGTCTGTGCTCTTGTGGCTGGACACAGAAGGCAGCCCCAGCATTTCTGAGGCAGATGTGAGCTCTGCTTAAATGCACATCCAGGTGGGGACACATTTCTGCTGCACAAGCACCTTCCCCATTCAGCGCCGTTTGCTTGTGACGCACATCCAGCAAACACAGTCCTCTCTCTCCCCCCTGCTCCCAGCCAGGCTGTTCATTTCTGGCTGTCACAAACGAGCTGTTCCTCTGTGAGCAGAGCCCTTTGCCCCTCTCCACAAAGCGAGGCAGGCATCAGCCTTGTCAGCATCAGAATCAGCCACAGGAATCAACACATCCCGGTGATGCTGATTTATCACCCTCTAGGCTGTCAGCATAAATGCTTGATAAATACAGATATGAATAATACAGGCTGAGTTTACCTTGTTGGCATTAATGAATCTCCTGCTGGAGAGCAGGGGGAGGCTATCACCAGGCTGTGCATGCAGTGGAGGTCTCCTGTGCGTGCTCCTCCACCATCCCAGGCAAAGTGAAGGGTTTTCATCCAAACAGTGCTTTTGTGAACCTGGAGTAATCCCCTTTGCAGCCTGCTTTTGTAAATGCCAACTGGGCCTGGCTCTTGTCTACTGAGGGGATTTTTGCTGCAGTCTGAGGAGCTGGAGATGTGAATTTGGAGGGACTCCAAGGGAAATGTTTCTGTCAGCCTGGAGTAGCTGCAGAGGGGCCAGCGGTATGATGCCACTGCTCTCTCTCAGAGGACAAACCTCTCGTCATGGGCCAATTCCCTCCTCCTGTCCAACAGTGGGAGCAATTGTTCTCCCCCATTCTGCAGATGTTGGAGGGAGGAGGTCACCTTCCTTATGCTGAGCTCCTAGGAGATTATGAGACCTTTCCGGAGATGCTGGATAGGGAGGCATTGCTCATCTCCCTGGGGGAGCTGGATGAGCGTTTGTCCTCATGGCAAGTCTACCCAAGCTTTCACTCAACTAAGCCAACTAGCCACCCAACTAGCCAAATAGCCAGGCTCCGCCTGATAATTCCTACTAGCTGATTGGTTGGGGGATGGAAAATGATACTAGGAAAAATACGGTAGATCTGTGGTACTTTACAGCCTTCCCATGGGAATCCATGGGAATTCATGGTTGCTCCTCAATGGGGAGACTTGGGGGAGTCAGGTTTATTCCCCCTACCTCCTAGTGTTTGGGGGTAATGTGGCTCTACTTCCAAATGCTGTAAGGCCTTGCCATCCTGGGCACACAGTAAGAGTTGGAGGCTGACTTCATGAGTCATCCCTTTCCAAGCAGGGAGAAAAATGTCACATCGCATTCTTGTTTGCAAATTCTTCACACGTGTATCTCGAGTTCTCGACACAAACGAGCTCCCAGTGGAAGCTGTCTGCAGGGCTCTATCTCCCATGCTTTTGGTGGAGGTTTGGTGATGGTTCTGGGTTCCAAGCTGCCCTCTCATAGAGTGACAGCTAAAAGAGCATCTACATGGAGTTTCAGGGTAGTAGAATTCAGCATGTCTTATCTGTGGCAAGAAGACAGAAGTCTTCTAGCGGTAGAAACAGACTCCTGATATCGAGTCTCTGTTAGTCTGTATTTCTGACACATATTTTCCCATGTAATATTCTGTGCGGTGTTCAAGGCCAGGTAGGGCACAGTCGTGTTTATTTTGCCCTGATATAAGCAACTGGGACTAGAATTCGCTTTGCAGCAGAGCTGCCAGTGCCTGTCTGTAATACCCACCGCTGCTAGTGTACCTGAGCATCCAAATCTGGCCATGAGGCTTCATCATTTCATGCCTCAGTTTGCCACCAAACAGCGTGTCACAGCTAACAGGAGAGTTTGGAGGCCAAAAGCCCTTAGTGGCTGGAGCTTGCTCATCCAGAGCTTAGGTAAATGCATAGACATCTTCCCTTTGGTGCATTATGGGAATCTGGCCCTCTTTGGAGGTGATGTGTTGTGAGATGGATAATAGCAGGGACAAGCTGTTAAGAGCTTTCTGTCCTTCTGCAGGCAGCAAGGATTTCATCTTTTAAGATAACCTGAGAGGAGTGGGGCTATGGGCTCCCTCCATTCATCAAGTGATTCCTTTTTTTTTTCCTTTAATGCCTTTAAACACTTTTACAGTGTCTGTTAATGAAACTTTGGTGACCCTGGGGCTCCTGGGGGAATCCATCTGCATCTAAGTGGTGGAAAATGAACTTGGTAGTGGCTGGGGCCTGCTCAGTCAATATAGGAAATCGATTCTTAGTGATGAAGGGCTGTATAGGAAGGGGCTTGGCTAAGTGGGTTTATCTTGAGGATGAATAGGGATGGGTGGGTGGGCAGTGCAGAGCAGTGACTGATGAGGAGGATCAGATGGTGGCTGGGAAAAATGCCTCATTTTTACTGCTAACTGCAGGGAATTAGGAGGGCTTGCCAAACTGAGGTACTTGTGCCTGAAGGACATGTGGAAAGCCTGTGTAAGATCTGATTGCAATCTCTCTACTTCTCTCTTCTGTGCTTGTACTCCACCTAGCACCACAGGAGGTCTTCTTTCCCTTCATTCCCAGTTTTCCTCTAGGAAAGAGAGATGTCTCTTCCCCAAAGCCATCCGTCCCTGCTCCCATCAAACCTAATCTCCTCCAGTCACAAGTAATTCAGCATTAGGAGGGAGACTATTGCTCCTAGAAGAGCTCACACTATGGATACCAGAGGATAAAGGCTGGCACTACCAGAAAGCCATTGGAAAGCCATGCACCAGGTGCCTGGGTCCTCTGGGAAGCGCTCTGCATTCGTTTGGACATCCGTCCTGCATCTAACAGGAGTTATTTTGCCCTTTGCTAATCCTCTCCACTTCCAGCTCATTCTTTTCCTCTATGGCCTTTCTGCACTGCAACAGGGACACAGGTTCCCCACCTCATGCTGAACTTGTACATGAGTAGGGACTTGCAACTCCAAGGGTATTAGCAGTGGTGGAGTTACATCATTGAGGGGATGGTGTAAAGGGGATTAGGGTGCCCTTTATATATGAAGGTGGGGAGGAGGATGACAAATTAGAGAGGTAAGAAAGGAACAGGAAGTGTATTTTGCTGCATTTGGGGATGCTGCGTGTGCTCTACACACCATCTGTGCACTGGTGAAACCGTGTTGGGTCTTTTAAGAGCACTGATCCACCCTTTCATCTCTCACACAGGGCAAAACATGTACCGTGGAGCTGGGAATAGAGCCTCAGACAGAGTAAATTGGTCATGTTCTGCTGGTACCCACAGGGGGATGCTGATTTTCATTACAGAGGCGGATGGCCCAGTGAGATCACAACAGCAGGGCTGGCTGTGCTTTCAGTCAGTGTCCCTTTACACCCCTGTCCTCTGCTTCAGGGGGATCGCCCTGGTTTAGAGCAGCTGAACCATCAGGCAGTGTACGAAAAAGGCAAGTTTGGAAACGGGAGGAAAACCTTTAAGGCTCTAAAGCAGCTTTGGACATCTGCAAAACGCTTTGAGATCTGCAGCAGCCGGTTGCCAAAGATGAGCAGTTTAATTATGATGTGATTGGTCTGTGCCCTTCAATGATTCGCACATCCCATGGCTCAGATCCTTGGCTGATAAAAGCTGGGAGAGCCAAACTGATTTATGTCCACTGAAGATCAGCTGCAGCGAGCCCACATTATGCCACTTGATGAAGTCTTCTCTCTCTCTTCTCTCTCCACTTGCCTTTAGTCACTAAAATCTGCTTCATTAACAAACTCTCCCTAATCACTGCTCCTGAGCAGTGGAGCGCTTTGCCCAGTGGGGCTCTGCATGAAGCTTCTGCCCAAGGTTTGTTACAGTGAATGTAATGCACACTTTAATGACTTTGCTTCTCCTTAGCCAGTTGTTGGAGGATATGGAGCAGCGATTCTGCAACGCTTGCTGTGCTGGGAGTCTCTCATGGGTGGCTGGATGTTAGCTGTGAATCTGCTCACCTCCTGCATGTTGAAACGTCTTCCTTCTCTAAACAATCTGGTTTGAATCACAGACTTATAGCTAAAGGCATCTTTTTGCAGAGTCAGAAAGTGAAGGCTAGGAGGATGGCGGAGGTGATGCTTCAGGTTTTAGGCATGTCATGGAAAGAGGTTAGGGGTCTTTAAGGATTTTTCTGGCAGGATTTGGATGGAGATTTTTGGGAAAATAAAAAAAGAGGTTTCCAGGAAATAGAGTTTCCTGATCTGGAAGTTATTAGGTTTTGTCTACGCCATGAGGGGGGGAAAGATGGGTATTGAAAAGAGCAGGTTCAGCCCTGGAAGCATGACCAGTCTATGCGCTCGACAGTAGCTGCCAATCCTCTCAGCCCCACGTGCTTGCAGCCCCGCTCTGTCAGCACAGCTGATGGAGACCCGCGCCCAGCCCCGCGAAGCAATATGAAGAGTATAATTTAAGCTGTTCTATTCCTATCCTGGCATGGATCCATTTGTTGGAGACGCAAGAGTCTCCCCCACACAACCCATCGCGGCAGAGTGTTTGCTGTGGGGAGCCACGCGCTGCACGGAGGTACTGGGGAAGCAGCGGAGCCTTGAGGAGCAGCCCAAGCCAGCATTATCCTGTGGGCGGCTTGTTTTTCATCCTTCCCACCCTCTCAGTGATGATGAGGCCTATTTTTCTCTCCTTCCATGTGCAGAAATAGCTTGCGTTTGTCGTAAATCACCTCGGCTGCAGATGGTGAGTCACTGGTTGATCAAAGGCGAGACCCTTTTCGAGGTCTGAGCGGAAGACTGGATGCTTCAATAAATCATTAGGAATCAGCAGTAAAGAGAGTTTCCTTGGGTCTAACAAGAAAACCTCACCACCCCCCTCCTTTGTCACCCATGCCCCCTGGCTTGTGCAGTGTAAATTGAAAATCTCAGCAACATCAATGGAATTACCTGATTTAGGATTCCTGTTACAGCTATTCCTAGGCTTTGGGCAGTAGTTTTCTGCCCCAGCTAACAAGTCTGGATGGCAGCATGGGAAAAAGTGCTATAGCTGAAGGGGATAAATGTGACTGAGCACAAGTGCTAGGAGCAGAGAATAAGAAAGGACACAGAGTGTTGACATGTGCCATTCACCAGTAGGAAATGATGTAAGAAATGCAGAGTCCAATGGTGTCGCCATCTGCTAAGCATGAGTGTGACACGAGCTAGCATAGTGATGACAGGAGCTGGGATGCAGGGTGAGATAAACCACAGGTTCATGACATAACTGCGTCAGGGTCCAAAATGCCACACTGTGTACCTATTGCAAGGTGGGGTGAGGTGGCACTGAACAGGACTTCTCACTCAGATGGGACAAGGAGCATTGGTATGGCAATGGGGAGGGGAGGAGAGACTTAACCCAAGCCACGCGTCTGCCAGCATCAGTGACGGTGGCATCCTGCCCAGGACAGGGTTATGGGGGAGCAGAGGATGGTGTGAGAGCTGTCAAGGGAAGAGAGCAACACCTGAAACCGTTCCTGTACACTACACATTCCTTTCCTCTCCTCATCCCTTGCATGTCTCCAGCCAGCCTCCCTGGGATCAATGGCTCTTGAGTCAGAGACTCCGCTGAAAGCTGAGCAGATGAAGGGTTTGCCATCTGTGAACAAGTTGTTCTGATTGAATTAGGGAACATTTAACATTTACAGATAATTAGAAACAGCCACCCATTACAGAGGGAGCAAGGGACGGCAGAGAGAAGCTTTTGAAAGGTGATTGGAAACTCCTTGGCGCATCAGCCAGGGGAGCTTTTCAGATGCAACTTCTGAGCCTTTCCAAATGCTTTGTGCTCATTACATCCCAGATCTCGGAAGCCGTGTACCTGCCTCTGTCTCTCTTTTCTGTCCTCTCCATTACGTTTCATAACTACCTTTTTCTCCCAGCCAGCTATCAGCCAGATGCCTTTCTGGTCGGTTGCAACAGGGTGTCCCCTTTGGTCTCATCCTGGGCAAAAGGGAAGGAAATTTGCTTTTCATCTCTATGACTATCACAATCTCCTTGGCCTGGCTTTGGGCTGTGCAGCCACAGGGAGACACAGCTCTGGATGCAGAGGCTCCTATGCTATCCTGACCTCTACAGGATAGACCTGCATGTAAAGCTAGGTAACCTTATTTTCAAGCTAGCTTTATTACACAGAAAGATAAACACCCTTGGAAAAGAAAGAGAAAAAAATCGGACAAGAAAGTAAAATATGTAAAATGCTCTCTTTTCTACTCAAAGATAGCTTCTTTCTTACAAATGCCTCTTTTTCTTCCTCATGTTTCCTTAATATGTTTTTACATCAACAGTGTTAAGAGAAGGCTGTTTCTCGTACTTTGCTTTTGAGAGAAAAAGAAGCGAGTGGAAATTGAAAATTCCTCAAAATACAAAAAGAGATGATTTCCTTCCCAAATTTCCTCTGAAAAATAGCTGGCACCTCTCAAGCAGCTTGAGCAGTAATTGTGCTTACATCAGTGACGGTAATTGCATTGCATCTGCTGCAGAGAGTTACCCAAGAGGTGAAACCATAATGCTGCAGCTGCCCTTTTGCTGGAAGAAGAAGCCTCAGTGATGGCTCTTGGGCAGCGGCTCCTTGACTTGACCTGTGCTCCAGCTCCACGGGTGGCTCCAGGAGCAGAGGCAGCTGCAGTTGCAGCCCATCAATGGGCATCCCACCCTCCAACAGAGCAGAACAGGTCCCCCACGACAAGAAGGTGATAACAGCAGAATTAAAAGGCTGGAGAGGCAAGAAAAGGATGAGCCCAGGGATGTCTTTAGGAGGTCAGTTCAGGACACACTCATTTGAGACCAGGATGACGAAAAAGTGATGTAGCTTTTGCAAGACATCCTCAGGTCTTCAAAGAACACGAGCTGCATGAATGTTTTGTCCTTTGTAGGATTGATTTTGGGTGAGCAGTCCTACTAGGAAGGGCTTATTCAAGGGCTGCACATATGGGCTTGCTCTTGGCTGGTACTGGAACAGCATCTTCCTGTTATCTACGGTAGGGCAGAGGATAAGGCCTGTCTAAGCAGCCTTAATGGAGGTAGCTACATCGGGGCCATGTTCTAAGGAGACACTTTAAAACTTGCCTAAAAAGCATCTGCCATGAAACTGGAGAAGAGCTTATGGTACACAGAGTTAATACTCAGCTTCCCCGCATTTCTTAGAAGGAAATAAATGGAAAACTGGGATTTCTCTGCAGGTCCAATAATATCCAAAAGCCTGACTGGGATGATGAAGTAAGAAGCAGACAGCCTTCTGCGCAGCTTGCCCCCCTGCCTTGTTTACCAGGGCTACCCCCAGCAGGCAGTGTGTAGGACCCTGACAGACATCTAGTGGCATTTGACTATAACTACAAGCTAAGAAGGGGGTGAAGGGGAAAGTGGTGGGGGTATGTATGATGGTAAGGAGATGGTTCTGCTCTCCAAATAAGTAACAGGCTTTGGTCACGGGGAAGTATAAGCCCCTGTCCCTTGCACTGGCATCCATCTTATGGAAGAACGAAAGGGAAAGACTGTGATGTAGCAGTATTATTTCTTGGAGAGCTGGGCTGAAGGCAAAGGAATCCCTGCAGACGGCTCACCCTACACAACCCCGTCATGCTGGCTCTGCTATCTCTGCTGCTGTTGGTAGGGAAGGACAGGGTATGGAGGGCAGCCCCCTGCCATCAGAGACAATGCACGCTGGGGGGATCTGCACGTGCCTACGTCTTGGTTGGGAGCACGAGAAGATGCCTCCAAGGGGGTGTCAGACACAGTTACAGTGAACCACGATATTTATAACAAAGTGTGGGGGAAGGTGTCACATCACATTATACTGATGCTCCGGCGCCAGAGAGACAGGGACGATGCTGCAGAGTGGGATGTGGGGAGGGCCAGGAGGCGGTGAGATGAGTTTGCTCTGCAAATACCGAGTCTTTGTTGGGGTGCTGGCAGCATGGCACACCAGAGCAGGGTTTTCCTGGGGGCCAGGGGAGAGCAAACCTCTCATGGATGCTAGTACCAGCTGGTGGTGGCACTCTTCAATCCCTGTGCCTGGCCCTGCCTTAAGGGACAGTAGAGTTAGGGTGTATGGTGGTAAAATGGGGGAAATATAATCTGGGTATTCCCAATGTACTTAAACGTTGGAGTCTGTTTTCTTTCCTGGATGGGTATATCCCACTTGCTTTTGGGCCAGTGGGAGGACATTGGCCTAGGAGCATAACCTTGCTGATAGACCTCCCTTCACCAAGCTATGATCTAAATGCTGTTATCTTTTGAATAAACAGTTCTTCACAGAAAGCTAGGCTACGTCAATGCAAACATCTGGGATTGCACAACTCCCTCCCTAAAGAATGAATCCCTGAAAGCACCCAGCTCTTTGGAATTGCTACAAAGAGTGGGCCAAGACATAGAAAGCTGAAGCCGAGGATCAGGTCTCAGAGCTGCATTTTCCCTGTGCAGCAGGAGGAGGCCTGAATCCCCCTGCAGAAATACCCTCATGAACCGTAACCAGAGCAGCGGGAGCTCCTACACATACATAAGCATATCTCTGTGCATCCAGTTCCTGCTCCTTCCCCCTGCCCTGGCAACAGTGCAGTCAAACAGGGATGCAGTGCAGCACAGCAATTGCTGCCTTCACGGGCCTCTTGAGGCTAATTGCTTGGGAATAGCTTTTGTCAGCTGCCGTTCGTCCCTCACTGCAAACATGTGAGCATCGCTTGAGACAGCAGGCAGCGCACGGGCAGGCAGAACCGGAGCCTGCTGCTTGGTGCAGTATTTGGTATTTGATGCTGTTCTGGTGGCAGGTAAACCCTCTCCCCACTGCGGTGAATAGATCCTGGTCTCCACACCTCAGGCTTGGATGGGCTTTGCACACCCTGCAGTAGACACTTGTTCAACTGAGGAGTCATCCGCACTGCCCTGCAGTCCTTTGTGGACCAGTTCAGCCTCCATCCACTCCACACTACCCTGCTTTTCTCCCTGCTTCTCCCCCCGTGCAGACAGCCCTGCCATTTACCTCATAGGGATTCAGCTGCTCAGTGCCTGCAGGGATTGATGCTCTTTCCCAGGGTGTTTAGAGTGCAGGCTGAGCATCCCAGCTCCATCCAGAAGCAAAGACCTCGTAGAATCATAGAATAGTTAGGGTTGGAAAGGACCTGAAGATCATCACTCCTGGCATGTTGGTGCCAGCTTTTATTCTCATGGAATTCTGCCCGACTGCTCTCACTGGAGCGCAAGCACGGGTATGGGTGACCTTGGCCCCTTTTCCTGCCCTTATGAGGCTGTTTCCAAGCGCCTGCAGCACTGAAGCCGCAGTCCCTGAGTGGAAATGGCAGCAGTGGCTGCAGACAGGGAGGCAGGCTCTCCCACAGCCCCCTGGGGCAAGTGTTCCATGGAAAGACATCAGCTCCTGCCCGCTTTGCAAAGCAGGCTTGCACGTGTCTGTTAGTTTCCCTAGGGAATTGAACACTCTTGACCTCAGCCCTAGACCGAGCCAGCCCTGAGCTCTGGTGGGCTCTGTGTGGCAATAATAGCAGGTGGATGTGAGATACCCTCATTAGGTTATCACGGGCCTGGGCTTGTTCCCTTGAGCCATGAGAATATCCACATGAGGAAAGAGCCAGGAGAAAGGAGAGACAAGAGCACAGGCTGGTAGTAGCAAAGGGCTGGAGCACCTTAACAGGTATGGTCCTTTGTTAGCACTGCTGTCAGGGCTGCTTTTGGAAGGAAAAGGGCTAGTGAAGGTGCTGGAAGCATGCAGGTTGCTAATTGAGAGCCATTCAGTTGGTTGTAGAGTGTGTCTTTGTGTGATGGGGTGTTCTGGGTGTATTTTGTACTGTATACATCTGTATGGTCTGTCTAACCCAGACTGTTGTTGCATACCTACTGTGACAGACCAGCAGACGTACTGTGTCTGATGCTCCAGTATGACTACATGGGGAAATACATCAGCAGAGTACACTTTTACTGTGGTCTGTTGGCAGTGGGATCAGAGAAGGACACAATGTCCATACGAGGACAGAAAATGGCTGGGTCCCTGCACGCCACCTCCATGCATGGGTGATACATGCAAGCGTTCTGCCTTGGACGTAGTTATGCTGACATCCGACTGCAGACGTCACAACCACGTGGCACGTTGGGCTAAGGAGGGATGGCATGTGTGTGGCTGTGAGGCATTACATCTCCCCTCATCCTCGTCTGCAGAGCTCTTTACTGTCACATGTGAGTCAGCGCGAAACCCAAGCAGTTGGTTGGGATGTCCCTGACCGCGTGTGTGGCTTACCCTGCAGTGTGTGCTCTGTAAGGCACGTTCTGCAGTGCGTCCCATGTGCCTGTTTGCTGCCTGAGGTCCCGCCGGCTGCGTGCCCACAGCAATGGCACGCGTGCAGCCAGCCCTCTAATGAGGACTGCTCCTCTCACTACGCAGGCAGTTTAAAGGAGGTCGTCCTTGTCCCGCTACAGCCAGTAACTAAGGCAGCCTGGCATTTACCCAGGATTTACTTGGACACTCCAGAGCCAGCTGCACACATTTTTTGGTTGTTTGGTTTTTATCTGACTTCATGCCCTTTTGGTGATTCCTCATAACCCCAGCTCAGAGAAGGGACAAATCCTCTCTGCTTTCAGCAAGAGGAGGATTGTGCAGCATCCACCGCATGCACACAGACCATAAAAACCAAGAGAAAGCCTCTTGCATTATCTGTCCTGGAAATGGTATTTTGTTCTGTGTACAATTCCCTTTGACTCTTTAGGCAAAGATTTATTCTCTCTTCTCTCATGACAGCAGAGTTTGCAGCGTTCCGGTAAGTTTGGACCAGCCCAAATTAACTGTGCATCCTCAGTGTCTGATTAGCTCTATTTGCTGTGTTTTTATTGACCTATGCAAGTGAAAAACTAGGTCAAGCCAGGCTGATGAGGCTAGATCTGGCTCTGTAATATAAATCAGTGCAAACGAGGCCATCCGTTCGCTGAGCCATCAAATCACGCTCAGGGGTGGGTGGCCTCCAAAGTATCCAGGGGACATAATTAGGAACTTTCCCAAGCTGTCAATCAGAAGGGGAGCGTGGTGTGGAGGTAGAGGGCGGATGGACTATTTTAAAAGCTGTTCTTTGTTTCTCTGGTGAGGGGCATTCTGTCAGCAAGTGGATGAAGCACAGTCACTGCAATGGCTGCGAATAGAAATGGCCCTTGCCCATCTGTGACTCCTGTGCAAAGTCTCTCCACAGAGAAGGGATGGAAGCAGTTAAAAGAAGCCTGCAGGGCTGAGGTGAGGTTTCGTTCTACAGAAGGGAGAAGAGAACCTTTCACCCAGCTTCCTTGCTAGCAAACCTTATTGATGGCTTTTGCCATGCACAGCCAGGGGTGATACAGACAGCCTCTACTATGGAGAAGGTTTTGAGACTCCTCTAATGTTGCCTCTCCTGGTTTGGTTGGATCAGAGCAGGAATCAGCCGGTGACCCAATCTGCTGCTGCTGAGTTAGGCACCCTGCTCTGCGGAGAAAGGAGGTGATGAAGTCTGTGACAGGCTGAGTTCAGATGCATTAAAAGAATCCCTCCATCACCCTGGAAAAGCTCTTTGGGGGGAGACTTGTGTGTCTGGTGCTGGAAGTTTCCAGGACAGGAAGCAAGGAGCAGCCTCAGCTGGTCTCATCTTCGGTGTGTGATGTGCTGGGAGTGCGATGTCACACAGCATTAGCTTCACTTTTGGTGGGCAGTCGCGCTGTGACAGCTCAGGGGCTCACATAGGCACCCTGCAGGGAGGGCTAAGGAGCAACATGGCAAAGCAGGGGGGGCCAGACCCAAGTAGTTTGTGCTGCTGTGGCAGGGCTCAAAGAGGGGGTACTCAAAGGGGGTGGAGGAGGCCCATTGCTGTATTCACAGAGGGCATAGCAGGCTTTCCCTGCTCATCATGATTACCCACGGGGCTGCCAGCAAGCCGCTGCTGCATTGGCCTCTGCTTTGCGGAGCAGCAGTGTGTGCAGGGGGGAAGCTCAGGTCAGCGTCACGTTGTGCTGCCCAGAGCCACACATGTGATGGCCAGCTGGAGGAAGGTCACCTGGATGTGAAATCCGGTTGGGATCTGCTGTTGAAGAAGCAAAGGCTTTGGGCAGACCCGTGCAGGGTGAATTCAGCCATGATAATGGAGCAGGATGTTTTCAGTGAGCAAGGGGAGGCAGAGCTCTCAGCGTGTTCCAGAGTCTTTGGGGATCTTGCATAGATATCAGGCCACAAATACCTCATTCTTCACCCCTGAGAATATCTGCAGTCCCTTCTCACTTAGTGGGGTCTGAAGAGATTTTGTGTGTTGCAACATACAAGGCACTTTCAGTGGGAGTGCCAGGATGCAGAGGCTTACCTGTTATGAAGAGGGACAATCCACCATCTTTTGTACTGCTACGCACCTAGCTCTGTACAGCAGGTGTCAGATGTGCAGTAAATGCTGTTCCTTTGGGGAAAACCTGGTCATTAAAACGAGAGGAATATCAGCTTTTACGGGGAGAGACAAGAGATGATGAGACCCGGCTGTTAATAACCTGGAGTTGCCAGGTACCTTCCACTGAACCCAAATACCCGTTCAGCTAAGTCAGCTTCCAGGCAGATGCTTCCCATTTCCTTCTGCAGGATGCTGTCTTTGCTGGGTGGCTGGTGGGAATGCCAGAGGGTAGGAGCTGGCACGGGCATCTCTGCCTGTGCAGCTATCAGACCTGCCTCTCCTGTCTGAGCTCAGCAGCAACCTGATGTGAGTGATGGCCCCGGCTTCCCGGATGCATTTACATTCCCTTTGCATGCTCCTGTTGCCTTCCCGTCTTTATGGTTGTGATTTACTGACGTCACAGGCGCAGCATCATGGAATTGAGTTTACGGGAGGCTGAATTTATGATTAGAGGAATGAACCCTCCACCACTCCACGCTGCCCCCCCCCCCCCTTCCGTACACACATGCGGGAGTGCGCAGCGCCTCGCTCTGCTCTGCAGTGCAGTGGCAAAGGGGGAAGAGAGGCCATGGAAGACCCTGGTTTATGGAGGATAAACTGCAGCCACTGTTGTGCGCTGGGCTTCTGGGTTTTGAGTGCGTGTCTGAGAGGAGGAGTGGAGTGGGTTGCAGCCCCTGAGGTAGGGCTCCCGACTGCTTTGTTTCATATTAACAGTCCTCTTCACAGTGATGCAGTCCTACTTTTGGGTGGTTTCCAAAGCGTTCCCAGCGGCCATTTCTCAGCCTTGCCACCTCCTGGCCCTCCCCTCCAGATTTTTCCCTCTCTCCCTCTGAACTTCTGGATAAACTGCAAGGTCAGGAAGCCAAGCAAAGAAGGAAGGGGAGAGAAAATGTACAGGTTGTAAGCCAAACTCAATAGGATGCAGCTCTGTGCAGCTTCAAGCATGGCTTAGTTTGCGTCTGGGTGTGTTGGAATAACTCCCTTCTCGGGAGCTAATTTAGGATGTCCTCTGCTCTCTGCCTGGAGAGGAAGCAGCTTCCATACAGAAGGCACTTGTCTGTGACAGATCTCTTGTAAACAGCATAAAAGCTTGATGTCAGACACGCTGAAGACATCTTTATCAGGTACTTTGCCAAAGCCCCCAGGGGGAAGCTGCAGGACAGAGCTTGGTCAGCAGAGATCTTTCAGGCACAGGCTGGCTGAGATTCAGAGCCAGGCGGCATGGAGCCCTCACTAACCCAAAGGCTTGGGTAGACCCCCAGCTATTAATGAAAAAGGAGGTCTGTGTTATACCACGCTGCATCACAGAGCCAGCTGTCTCTCAGCGGAGGAGCTTTGCTGAGATATTCTAGGCAGAGGCACTAAAAAGATTGTATCAAAAATGGAGCGCGTCAGAAGAGCAGATTGGATAGAGGATTTCCTGCTCTGCGGGAAGGTCAAAGCCTGCTTTTCCAAAATGAAAATCCTGGTGCTTTTCCTCGCTCATCAAGACCCATTTTTGCCTGTGTTTAATCGCAATGATTCATATAGACCTTCTTATATTTTGCTTTTCCCTACTTCTGTACCTGTATTGAGTACCTTCCCAATGGAATATCCCTTCGCACCAACAGTCCCCGAAATCTCGGCTTAAAAAACATCGCTGTTTCTTTTTCTCTAGGGCGTTTAATAAGGGAGGGGAATCAGTCTTGCTTTTACATGAACAATTTGGGGTTTCGTAGGAAGCTGAAAGCAGAGCGATTTTAATGGGCATCAGTGTTTCTCTGGTGATGTGCTTGTTTCTTCCCTGCTTCTGAAAGCCAGCACCCTTGTGCCTGCTGCCCATCCATCCATTCATTCATCCACCTATCCATTCCCATCTCTCCCCGCATGCCAGAATACCCTTTGGCTATGCTGAAACATACTGAACTGCAGAGATTGTGCTTGAGGTGGAGAAATTGCAGAAGCAGAAGGAGCCTTCGCAGCAAACAGTCTATTTATTGATATTTTATTATGCTGTTTAGCAGGACCCTGGTGCCTGTAATAAAGCATTAAGGAAGTGTAGCAGCACTTTCTCATTGATCCCATTCAGTGCTGTGGTATTAGTGTGATGGCCAGCGACAAAAGAAATCGTTTTATTTCCCTCCCCTGTGCTGAATTGCTGATGGCAAAATGCCCTGTAAGCCTGAAGATTAGTTAGTTGTATTGCGGTGCCTGGCTGAATGATCACAAACCACATGCAAAAAGGGAAAGGCAAACTCTTTTTGTTTGCTCTGTAGAACTGCACAGTGAGGGATCTGCAGAAATCCGTGATGACTCAGGAGAGCTCAGATCTGTCAAACCTGGTATTTCATGACTGGAGGTGGAAGTGGTCTGAGCTGGTCCTGAAGAGCAGGCAGGGAAGGGGATGAGCTGAAAGCTTCCCTGTGGAACAGAAGTGTTGTGGTTTTGTCTGCCTTGGGTTTCCTGGTTGCAGCAGCTAGTCTGAATTGCAGCACAAGGACCAAGCCCCATAAGCTCGCAGATCTGGCTGGTAAGTCTCTCTCTGTCCCTTATGATTACTCCACAGCCACATATGACACCAGCAGAGAGGGAGAGATGTGAGCCCATCCGTAACAGACCACAGTAAATGTGCTACACATAGCCTTAACAGGAGACCTTCAAGAGTTTATACCATAAACACAAACCAAGTGAGAACAGTAGAAAACTGGTGAAGCAGTCTTTCAGCGTGACAGTGGCAGAATAGACACAGACTACTTGGTCACTGTATGACAAGCCAGAGACCCAAACACTGCCCACTGAGCAAGAGAAGATCCCTTGCTTCTTCCTCCCTGGTCTTTCCAGGGTGTTTGGTGGTGAAGCCATGGCCAGGCTGGGGCAGGCTCCTGCCCTTCACCACGCAGAGAGCCCCATGCCCCAGAGTCTGCCCTGTGCCCCAGAGCCCTGCGAGCAGAGCAGCAGTACCATTAGTGCCAGGGGCTGGAACCTCTCCCCTGGGGTCTTTGCTGCTTCCCATGCTGCCAGTACCCTGGGGATGGAGGGTTGTGCTCCTGCTTTCTCCTTTATTCCTCCAGAGAGCCCACACGTGCTGCTCCTGGGTGAATCCCATCTCCTGCTCATCTCCATCTGCTCAGCCCTTGCCCCGGAGGAGGTGGCTCAGCGTCAGCCTTCTCCAGATTAACATATGCAAACACTGCATTAGCCAAATGGCCTTTCCAGAGGGAGGAGGTGCCTGGGTGTTTGAGGAGGGATTTAGCTCTATTATTACCTGGGCAGCTGGTGTTCCGGCCCAGCCTCCTAAATATTTACAGTCAAGCAGAGTGGTTGGGGAATACTGCACAAGGGGTGTCCTCTCCTCAGCCAGACTCACGCTGCTGCTGCTCATCCTGAGGTCTGCTTTCTAACCCTCTCCTCTACTAAGTTCCTACATGGGCTCTTCACCTTCTGATGCTCCTTTCCCTCCTCCCTTTGAAGATTAGGGTAATAATAATTATAGCAACCCCTAGGGTCACTGGAAAGGGATGAATCATTAGCTCAATTAATGTTTCCAAGGGCCTAAACCTCTCATTTTGCGTGTGGTGGGGTTTGCATCCGCATGAACGTGCTTCCTCCTACTTTAGCAATCTCCACACTCCCCCATTGTAACTGTGGGGACAATTAGTAGCTGTAATCTTCTGAACGTTGTGTAAGGATGGAAAGAATCCAGTAATACCTGGCTGGGATTTTGTGTGGATTAATTAGCTACCGTTTGCACAGCTCTTTGAAGCTTCGAACCTATTCAAGTGCTAAGTATTATCATTAAATAGCGATCCATTAGTTCTGATCATTGACTACAGCCCCTCCACAGCTTCTCTGGTGTAATTTTCTACAGCATCATATATTTGTCTTTGCTATTCCAAATAAATTTATTAAGGAGATGCGGCAGCAAAAGGGTCCATCTGCAGGTTTGGTTTACGTGTGGTTTTGGTAATCATACTCACGATGGATGGGTTGTAACTGTGCTTAGCAGTAACAAGCTTATTAAAACCTGTACTTTCCTGGTTCTGGGACACTTGCTGAGTACCAGGTGAGGTAAACACAAGCAGGCTGTGTCCTTCACAGTGGCAATACAATGCCTTCAACCCCCTTTCTAGTTTAGTAACTGTAATTTTAACTGGCACCACAATTGTGAAAGGACTGTGTTAGCTCCGAGGTCAATGGAAGCTGTGATGCATCCAACCTGACATTTGGGACATGTCCAGCTGGTTGCCATGTTTCAGCTGGACTGTGAAGCCATGGGGATTTGAATCCTGCTCTAAATCACTTTGTGCCTGTAGAGCTTTGGCTGTTGTTGGTGCATCTATGGGATCGGGACCTATCCTGCTGCAGGAACATTGCCTCTGTGCCATCGTACTCTTTCTGCGCCGTGTTGTAAGAGATACCTAACTTCCAGCTGAGCTCCAACCAGCAGGTTCAGTGCTAGCAGCCTTCTTCCAGCTTGCATCGCTCTAGGGGCTGTTGGCCTGTCGGCCTGTCTGTTTACAGCACAGCTGCCTTTGTGTGTGCTGGTGGTCTCCGAGCAGGGACAGGCAGCTCTATGGCACTGCCGCTCGCCTGAGCATCACCTCAAAAGACCCTTCTTTCAAGTAGCACTGTGACAAGTGGCACATGGCAGCTGCTGGGCTCCCAGGCGTGTGACCCATGTGCCACGTAGTGCCCTTGACTTGACAGGTCCCTCAGGCAAGCAGGAGCCTCCCTCCTCGCACAGGTCTTGCACAACATTCCTCTGCTGGGGTGAGCTGTACCGTAGCAGGGACAGGTCTGTGAAGCTCCCTGCGAGCCAAGACCAGCTGTTTAAACCCTCTGGGGATGATGTGCATCTGTGAGCTTACTCCTGGTACTTACCAATGGGAAGAGATCGGAGCCCCTGGCACTGACATACATACGAGGGTGCATATTTCTATCTGGAATTGAGGTTTTATTCTTGTAAACATTGTATTTATTATTGAAGAAAAAAATACAGGCTGTCGAATTCATATTGCACAAAAAGCCATAAACCTCCTACTAAAGAGCCTGAAAAATGCTATGAGGAGAACAAAGCAGACATATATCACTGTATTTGGCCAATCTTAAACCTAGTCACAGCATTGCAAATTAAATACACAGTGTTCCCTTCACTACAAATGTATTCTTGATCAGGAAAAAAATACATCTATAATTCAAGATCTAATATGCTCCGAATCGAGTTGTGACTTATGTTCAGGAATCACAAAGATACAAAATCTGGGCAATTTTTACATCATTCAAGTCTCCAAATGCTCGTTCTTCAACTGATGTTTGAGGGAGAAGCTTTGGGAACAAGCAAAGATTGGTAAGTGGAATAATTCATTTGGAAAGCCTCAAATTCTGAGGCTGATCCCCAGCTTGCTTAAACTCCAGCATCACACCAGTGAAGGGGGTCAATCTTGCTCATTGCTTTGGAACAGATTTAAGCTGTTTCCCACACATAAAATCATATCTTTATGGGATGATTTAACTCTTGCTCTGTTTGATGCAGGCTGAAAATTTCAAGCATGGGTGTAAGCCATGAGTTTCATGCCTGAGGTCCTGACTGCTGGGATATCAGTCCTTTTACCCCTTATTATTCCAGGTTAGTATATGGATTGGGCAATACTTTCCCATGTGGAAATGGAAGGTGAAAGCTACATAGGCACTGTGGCAGCAACTGCTTCTCAATAGAGGTATTGGCAGCATGAAGAATAGCAGAGACCTATCAGGCTTGGGGAATTTAAGCCCTATCTTCAGATATAGATAAGCATCATGACAGAACCTGGACCTCTTTGCCAGAATCTTCAAATGGTGCCGCAATGCAGAACAATTTTGTGCTTGAATGTGTCTGATACTGCTTCAGAGCTATTTAAGTCTAGTTTAACTTGATCTCGATCCCTTAATTATACCATTTGGATCAGTTCCAAACTAGTTCTCTAAAACATCTGACTCCTGAGTCTGGAGAGAGCTGTTATTCAATTCTTGATCCATTTTCCTCATAAGGCTTATGAGATGGGTTTCAGTGTGATACTACTTCATCTTGATGCTGAAGAGGCCAGATTTACAAGCAAGAGAGCCTGTGCATTTGGGAGATGACCACTTCAAATTACATTTGTGTGCTGGCCTATGGTAAACTCTATGTTGATATTTTGATGGCTCTACCAGTGTGGTGGATCTAACTCAGCATGTGGCTGCTTTGGGGTTTTTGTCTAAATTGCAACCTGGGCCTTATGGTGTGGGGTGCCTTGAAGAACCTCATTGAAGGAGGGAGGCAAAAGTGTGCAGAAAGGAGTGCTATTCCCCCTGTTGTACAGCTGGGGGCTCTGAGGCACAGTAGGATTAAGCGCTCTACCCATAGTCCTGCTGTCCAGTGCATCACTGCTTTTCCATGCTGAGAGCCCTGCAGGGTCCTGAGGGTTTTCCTTGTCCTAGTCCCGTAAGGGGTTAGGTCTTCAGCAGGTATAAATCCACACAGCATCAATGAGCAATGCTTGCTCCCACCCACTGCCTCTGTGATCCTTTGGCCTTTGTTTCTTAGCATGGATAATGTTCATCTGTTAACACGTATGGGAGCTTTTCCTCCTCAGGTTCATCTATGCTTCTGGTTGCAGTGTTGTTTATTAAACACACAATTGGAAATGAGGCTACATCTCTCCTTAGCCTTGGAGATCCTGCCTGCACACTTGTGACTTCAATATAAATACAGAGTGCTGTGAAACTCTTATCTTAGGAGAAGGTAAACCTTTGCAGGATAAACGTGCCTCCATCAGTAAGGGAGAATGACTTCGCTTCTGGCTCTCAGTCACTGCTTATGTGAGCTTTAATCATTCCGCTCTTTGTACTAAGTGAAGCCCTTATGATACATCAGAACCTTGAAGTTTTGTTATAAAAATGTAAATGAAATGTGTTTCTAAATGAAGCTTTTCTTCTGCCTCTGCATTCTTCGCCGTGCCCTTGCAGAAAGCACAACAGTGCTGATAACAGCGCGGTCGCTCCGCTGGGCCATTTCAGCACTGAGGTGTACGTGTGCCTTGTTCCTCCCGCTCTCCTCACTGCTTCCACTCTTCCACTTACAAAAGAAGAAAGGAAAAGAGGAGCAAAGCTGCCCCCTGTGCATTTGCAGACATTTTGATCCAATTGGGAGACAAAAGGTTCTTCTGGTTAAGCTCTAAAGATAAAGATGGGGCTTGTAGGGAAAATATTGTGCTACTGGTTGCTTCTCTTTAGAAAGTTAAGCCTGACTCCCAAGGGAAGCAAGGTGCGTGCAACCTGCTGGCTGTCTGCCTGTGTGTCTGGTACACTCCACTAATAACTTCTGTTGTCGTTGGCCTCTTTGGCTCTCACAGAAAGAGAGATGCCTCTGAGACGTGAAGTTCCCATAAGCTTCCGAAAATCCTGTCTGTCCAAGCACACTGGTTTTGACCCGGTATCTGAGACTTGGCAAAGGAAATCAGCCCCTCAAGCGCAGTTCTTCATAAGGCTGACCCTGGTGATGAGCAGCTATCAACCACCTGGCCACAGCCCTCGGAGCAGCCCTTCCCAAGGGTTTTGGCCAGGATCTGATCAGAGAAGGGTTCTGGTGGATCTCAGCTAGCCAGGTGGAAGGTGGAGCAGAAATGTCTAGTGTTTAATTTCAAGCTGTTTCCTCAAATTCCACCTTCATGCCACTCTTAGCAGCTTCCGGAGAAGCAGAGCCAGCCAAGTCTGGCAGCCGCCTAAGGACAAGACAGCTCTCTCATGCCCTAAACACTTGTTCTGGGCATGTGGGTGGATTTTTTGTTTCCAGTATTCTTCTGCACACAGAGATTTGCTGGTGATGTGGTGGAACCTTGCAGAAACCCCTGCTTCTCCAGGGATTGCTGCAAACCACTCACTCAGGGCATCAGTGTGCTGCCACGCACGAGGGCCACACAGCTGGGATGTGGCCAGCTGGATGCTAGTCTCCTATTGTTTCCTATTGGAATGCAGTGTTAGAAGCAGGTGGATGAAGATATCCTTCTCTCTGCACTCATATTTTACTTCTTTTCTTGTTCTTTTTTATTTATAGCATCTGGTTTAAGGCTTTGCTTGTGCTCTTCATAGACCCCATAGGCCATAGACATGCTATGCTTAACTCACCTGCAAGGCACCCCAGTGCTCAAGTGCTCACCTAGACTCTCACACGGCGGTGATGAGAGGCAGCCTGTTCCTTTTTGTGATACACTTTCCAATATCCCTCTCTCAAGGCAAGCCAGAGTGCCTTCAAGGAGCCAAGAGTGATTGCAGTTGTTGCAGGAACCCAGAGGCAAGGGGAAGAGCAATGCCAATTTCTCCTCTCTGTTTTTCCCTTGCTATAGCACTTTTGCAGGGAGCTAATGTGATTTTAAGCAGCCGCTTGGCTCCGTGAACGGCTGGAGCCCAGAGCAAGGTCCAGCCTTTCTGCGATGCACATGGCATCCTTTTCCTATCGCTGAGTGCAGGCTGCCTCACCTATCCACAAGGCGGTTTGGGAGACTAATTGCACACGTTAAAGTGCTGACGGGGGCAAACCTCTGTCCCTTCACTTGTAATTGGTATTGACATGGTGCTCCCAGGCCTGGGGTGCTCCACAGCCAAACATAGGTAGGCTATAGGGTTTCGGTCTGGGAGGTCTGCTTAGTAAAGACTTTCTTGAGTATAAGGTGGAATAACACTTTTCATAGACTTGCATACAGTTATTTGTTATGTATTCTATTTGTTCTTTACTGCAGTCAAACTTGGCAGCATTTTTGAGTCCAGCTCTCTCTATCTCTATGTGCCAGTCCTGTTTCTAATCAGTTTGAACTATTGGCTGATTTCAGCAGATCCCTGGTGAAGCTCTGATGGGTTTTTCTAGCTGGGAGCATGAGTCTAAAATTACTTCCCCAGCTAAAGGAAGAGCTGTGGTGTGAGCACAGCAGCAGTAACAGGCATCAGAGAATCCACATAGGCCAGGGGCATGCTGATTGCTCAGCCCTGAGAAAGACTCCAGTCGGAACCTGCCACACATTTATTACAGGAGATCTGTGTGGCACTGAGCCTCAGAAAACAACCGAAGGCTGATCCGATCTGTTATCTAAGTCAGACATCAAGCTTTAGAGTGGGTTGTGATTTTAGTTTGGATCCGATGTAGACCTGTTGATGCTAATGCCCACAGATAATAAACTCCAGGCTGGAGAGTCTCTAGATGCTAATTGGCAGACTGTAGGAATTTGATAGCACAGCACCCTTTCTCTGAGAGTGTGTTTTACAGGGTATTAGATTTATGCCATTGACTACTTTATAGATGAAACAGTCACTGTGTTCTAAACCGGTGATGTACCGGGGAATGGGGAATGGACTGGTTTAGTGGTTTCTGAGTTTGATTGCTTAGAGGGCAGTTTACATCTAGACTGGGGAGATGGAGATGGTGTTCTAAATTACACAGCTGGTGCTTTTCTGAATTGAGCAGGGTATGGATTAAGCAGGTGAGGGGGTTGTCTGTTGACTAGTGGCTTCCCATCTTTCAGGATGAGTGGCTGAGGTCAATTGAAGTTCATTACACTGCAAGGAGTTTATGATTCCTTTGTTATGGAGGTTCAATACGAATTGATTTTAAAATAAACTTTTTGGACCAATTTAATAAATTCACTTTATTGTTCAGGCTTTTGATGTTGTTTTCCATGCGATCAGCATAAAGCATTTCCCTTGCTCCCACTATTACTCTGAATGTTATTTAGACCTTGCAGCTCTTCTTTCTTTCCTTCTCTCCAAAGCTTGATCAAAGATGGGTTTCAGCTGAAGCTCATTTGAAGCTTGGGTCCTAGACGCCAGTTTTGCAGATGGAATTCAGCCAGTAAAGCACAGTGAGAGACACTTTTTGCTCAAGCCGCTATTTTCCCAGGTATTTTTGTTGGAATTAAGGAATTTCAAGTCTTTTCAATAAATATTAATGGATGGAAAGTTTCAAACGCCCGGTCATCATCTGCATCATGGTGCAATTTTGATAATGCTCGCAGCTATTCTTTAGGGACAACCGAGAATTGACTTGGCATAGAAGTATCTTTTTCACTCATCCAAGCCAGGGACAAGAACAAGAAAACGTTATCCACTTTGTAAACCTAAATACATTCTTAATTAGGTCCTTGTTCTGGGGAATCTATGGACTCACAGTTGCAAGGGATGAGCGTTTGCATATCTTCTTCGCTGTCTAATGGTCTCATGCTTCAGCTTTTCCTTGAGTACAGGCAGTGCTAGAAACAGTTTCTCCCTCCAGACCTAAGATGTAGAGATGTGTCAGAACCTCACTCTCACATACTGTCTTGTCTCCTGTAAACAGAGTGAAACTGGACTGGGATTTCAGGAGTTCTGTAGGATAAACATGAAACCAACAGAAACAGCAGGATTATTTCATAGAGCATCAGGTAAAAGTAACAGCAGCAGTCCTAAGCCTCACTTGGGAATGCAGGTGATTCAGTAATGGGGACAATAAGGTTTTCTCCTCTGGAAAACATTTTCTCCCATAGCCATGTATCAGTTTCTTCAGTCTATTAAAAATCAGCTACAGACGCTACCTTCCATCTGCAACCTATGCCTGACATCAGAGTGAGCTGTCGTGATTGCAAACAAACCACGTTTCAGGCACTCTTTACCCAGCTGTTTCTCATCAGGCCATGATGCCTCAATCAGCACCATCACCTGGGGGCACCGCCTTTGCAGGTGAAGTATTTATTGAGCAGCACAGCCTTCTCCCTGGCTTTTGCATTGCAAATGTGGTGCTGCTTCTTGTTCTATGTGTTGCTTGTGCTTTTAGCTATCTCTTTTCCTAGCTGGACCTCACTGTGCTGTAGGTGCAAGGTTATTTTCCCCTTTGCTCTACTCGCCTCCCTGAACCCTGGAGCTGCATTGATGATAAGGTAGGAAAACTTCCCGTTACTTCTGGTTTTTGGCCTCGGGTACCTTCCTCTAGCCTGGAGTGCTAGGGGAGGTAGTGGAAGGATGCAATGGATCTGTCAGTGATATCTGTCAATGAGACAGCAGCTGCACAGTAATTCATTTCCATCTCTGCCTCCTCATCTGCCCAGAAGTGTTGACGCAGCGCTTTTTCCCCCCTCTTTTTTCTTTGTTGATTTATTATTGCTTTCAGGGCATCCAGGGGCTATATCAAGGAGAGGACAAAGAAACCTAGAGAAAGCTCTGCTGTGCAGCCCAGCCCCAAATCCCTCCCCAGACTCTCCTCCTCAGTATGCAGTGGTGGGTGAATGGGAGTTTGCTAAGGCTGTGCCTTGGGAGGACTTATGGTGCTATGCACAGTGTTAAGCTAATGCCCATCTGTTGGCTTTGGGTTTCCAGTTTGTCCCTCTGTTCCTCTCTCTTTGCTGCTTAGTAAGGTCAGCTGGGCTGGAGGGCACTGAGCATGGCTCAGTATCCTTTGGGGCAGTATAGAGGTGCTGCAAGCAGCAGCCAGGCTGTTCCCATAGAAGGGCTGCACGAGACAGGGAATAAGTCAGTGGTTTTGATTGAATGCAAAATATAGGAGGGAAGCTCTGTTGTTGCTGAGACCACCAACTTTATCTCCAAGTCAGTCTACCTAACCCTGTGGCATTCCTAATGTGTTACTCAAGGTGTACTGTCTTTTTGCATCTGCTGGCCTCTATCTTGACTGGGCCAGAGAGATACATTAGCACCTCATGTTACCTGGTTTCCATCTTGTTTGTGGGGGGCACTAGCAGAGGTCCTGATCCCCTGTGAAAACCCCTATTCTGCACTGAAGTCAGGATGGTTTTACTAAAACCAGGAGCTTTATCTTGGGGTAGGACCATTTGCAGTCACATTCTGCAAAAGATTAGTAAAGGGACCCCTGCTTTGGAAGGCAAGTATGAGTTGGTGAGTAGCCCTTTAGCATCTCTAGATAACTCCATTTGAGTGATTTGCCTCTGTGAGGCTCGGTGTTTCTGTCTGCTTGCTCTGTAGTTGCCACAGCTTCTCCACTTGGGCTCCCTTGGGCTGCAGAGAAAGTCTCCAGCGTCCCTTGGTTCTGCACACCCTGGGTTATGCTCGTGGGACGTTGGTAAAAGTTACTTACAAACTGTCTTTGCAAAGGAAGAGGGACAGACTACAGCATGTGTAGCTAACACAGGTGATAGCTGTGAAAAGCAGCAGGCTTGAAGCAGCCCACTTTGCTGTCACCTACCATTTTCTGCTGGTGAGACTGAAGTTTTGTTGTCTCACATCTTTGGTGGGGAAGATTTAAAAGGCATTTTTGCAAGCCCTGCTGGGGTGTGGGGTGCAATAACATCTGAATGCATCAACGTACTGGAAATGCCCTTGGTGTTTCTGTGCTTGTTTGTAAGTCTTGTCTTTAAGGACCTTTCCTCCAGCCTGTGCTTCTGTGTACAGTCCATCATGCCCATGCTCTCCGCAGTGCAAACAGCATCTATTACCTGACAGAGGAAGTTTCATGAACAGTTTGTTATCTGTTCCTGTCGTCTGCAATACACAGTAATAGCTGGGATGCTGATGAATATGCTTAAAAGCTTAAGTGTAAGCAGTGTGGATTTACCCAGGTGTTCAGCTGGACTGGTTACACATGTTTGTTGCTTTAAGTCGGGAATGTGTCACTTGTAATGTCTTCTATTGTTCCTGTGTGTGGGATGGTAGGGAGCCAAATGATTACCTGCTCTAAGTTGGGATAGCTTCTCTGGAGTCGCATTATGCACGTTTGGGCTTCAAAGTCTGTTGTTTCAGTGGAGCTAGGCTGATTTATGCCAGCTGAAGATCTGTTTCTAAAACTGTTTCAAGCTTAGTATTCCTCTCTGCGCATCCCTGCGAGATAAGGATTTACTGCAGCTGTTTGAAAAATGCAAATTTGGGTTCAGAAAATATGTTTTTGCGTAAAAAACACTTCTCCAGTGAGCGAAAATATTTCATGAGCATCTTTAAGGTTTTGATGGGAGATGGGATCCCACAAAGCAAAACATTTGGAGCTGTCTTTTTGAGAAGGCTGCGTTTGCTCGAGACCTCAATTATTCGCGTTAGCTTCGTGATCAACATGGTGATCAATGAAAATAGGCAAGTTTTTCATGGGGCGTTTTGAGGGAGCCTCTTTTCAGTGAAAGCATTGCATTGTATTTAGGGCTCCAGCCAGCCCTGTGATGAGCTTAAGCTTAAAATAAGGAAATCCTGGGTTCGGTTTTCTTTTGGCAGGTTTCTTTTCTCTTTTATAGGCTTCTGCAGAGCAGCCCATGCTTCCAGTACTTGTTAAAAAGCAGACTCAATACCCGAGGAGGGTTAACTAGCTTACAATTCATTACATGTATGCATTTCTAAGTGACAATGCAATTCTTGTTTCTCATTTTTCATGTCAACTGTTTCTTGGGGAAAACAATGAAATAAAGTGGAAAAAGACAAAAAGAGGGAGATTTACCCAAGTCATCAAGTGAAATGAGAGCTGACAGGTTCTCTAATGTTACATGCCCAGAACAAAAAGGATTCCTTGCTCTGCTCCTCTGTAATGTTTGAGAACCCTTTGTGTGTAACTGTGCTTATTCACTGAGAACCTCAGCTCCAGGATTCCCCAGTAATTCCTTTAGAAATGTACCCAAGATGCGCCTTGGCCTCGCAAGAATTATTCAGCAGATCAAAGGCAAGCAGCAGTGAATTGTTTGGATCTCTTCCCATCTTTGTCACTGAATGTGCCCAAGTTCCCCCAGGCACAATTCTTTTTTTCTCCCAAGTTTCTTTCCTTGTTGCATGGTAAGAATAGAAGCAACTTTGGGAATGGTAAAGATTGAAAACTTCAGGAAAAATCCCTGTTGGGGAGAAACTCCTCTGCGGATTCAAGTAGGACAAGCCTCTGCCCTCATCGTGATGTTTTAACCTAATACAAAATGTTGGCATGGTTGGATGTGCTTGCAAGTGCATTTGAAGATCACAACCATCTCCACTCATGTATAGTCAGAAGGTGTAAATACAGAGGCAAAATCTTGGATTGTGGTTCACACTTCAGCAGATGGAGACAGCTTTCCTGCTGATGGGATAACAGGGATGATCTGAGGCTGGCGGGGATGTGACTTCAGCCATGGGGCAATGTGTTTAAGGCGAAGTTGCAAAGCAAAAGTGAAATATAACAGAGCTGTGGGGTTGTCCTTACTGTAGTGCCAGGTCTGCTTTCATTGACAAAGCTTCCATAGATATGTAGGCTGAAATCACTCAAGCTCATTGATTAGAGGTTGGGTCTAGTTCTGTTGCAGAGATGGGTTTGGAGGTGCTTGATCAAAACAAGTGTCTGTGAGGGCTTGGTCACAAAAGCTTCAACCCTTGTAAAGGGCAGAGGTGGGTCTTTTGCACGATGTTCTGAAAGCTGCTTTGAGCTCAATGTAATTTATCTGCAGAGGCTATCGGGAAGAACTTGACCAAGTTTGTTCCACTGTGGGCTGATGTTTGTAACTGAGGTGATATTGTGGTAAGCCCCTTTGCATTTCTTTCTGCCTGGTCCACCCCAGCTGATTTCCAGCAGCCAGGGGTTGAGAGGGGCACAATGAATGACAAAAAGAGCCTCCTTGGTCTTTTTTACTGCCCTCTTTAAGACACAGCATACACTGCCAGCCTGGATAAACTCCAGCACTTCCTTGTCCTCAGGAGATAAATCCATCTCTCCCAAAACAGACTTTCTGCTAGAAAGCAGGCTGAAACCTGTTTTCTTCCATCTTTCCATCAGTTCCTCTTCCATCTTTCCATTAGTTCCTTCTCCATCTCCTGCGTGACAATATTCCCCCCAGTCCCTGCATGGTGCAATGCATCTGGAGTATCCTACTGCAAGTCAGCATTGCCTGGCTTCTCACAGCCTGCCTGTCATGGGGAAAAGGAATGGGTTATTCTCAGCTGCTTTGTTGAGGAATGGAGAACTGGGGAGATGTTTTGCAGGGCTAATGATGGAGGGGGCTTTGCATCTTCTAGGTGGGTGAGGGAAGGCCAAAAGTGAATTTGGCTGCTTTTTGCCCTGTACTAGGTGAAGCTTCTCTTCAGGGCTTCTGGTACTGGTATGCAGGGAGCAGGAAGAATGTATACCAACAGCCTGCCTCCTTTCATTCCATCTTTAACTTCTGCATTGCTGCTTTTTGCCTCTCCTGGGTTATCAGAGATTGGGGCCGAATGGTGGAAATCCCAAGTATTTACAACCCTGAGTTAAGAGTCCCAGTAGCCCATTCCTGTGTCACTGAGCCACAAACACAACTGTGACTCACTGTGCTAAGGAGCATCTTGCTTTGGCAGGGGAATGGACCAACCAGTGTAAGCAGCCTTTTCCCCATCTGGCTTTTGACACAAAACGTGTTTCCCAGTTGGAGTCAAGCTGTGGGGTTGGATCTGCTCACACAGCCTGGCCAGCTCATGGCCCTCTGAAGCTGACACCTGCAGGACCAATGCAATTGATTCCTCTTGCCAGTCAAAGCTTGACTGAATGCCAGGGAACTCAGTAGTATTCCTTATCCCAGCAAATGCTGGGTCAGGTCCTGTGCCTTGCTCTTTCCCAAGTCTTTCTGCAGTTAGATATAATCCCTGTCAGGGGTTATAGCTGAAGCTGACAGCTTCAGCTTTCCATATTAGCTGAAAAATATGCAGAAATAAGCTACTCATGCATCTTCTTAGACTAGCATGACTTTCCTGTCATGTTTTCCGTGTTTTCTCCTAGCACTTGATGTTTGCAAGTCACTTTGCTTTAAGCCATGTTTGCTACAGGCCCAGAACATGCAGTAGCTACATCTTTCACTCTCTCCCCCTCTATCTCTCCTCAGCTTCAGTGTTTAATTTGCTCCAGACTCTGCTTGAGCAATTTTTGGAGAGTACAGTTTATATTTGTGTATGCAAATAAGCTGAGCAAATATGCTAAGGAGCTCCAAAGATAGATTGGGAGGCTTAAGTACATGCTAGCCCAGAGCAGAATCATCCCAGGACATTCTGGTCTGAGTTAACCTTTCTGCCTTCTTCAGTTTAGAGTCTGGCAAGTACTGGGAGATACCCTCCCACCTCTTCTATCGCTGTTAAACACATGAGCATCACTGGCATCAGTGGCACCGTTCTGTACCATGAGCTGGGCAATAAGGCGCAGCACTTTGCCCATGGTTACGCATAGTTATGTATACAAATATTACCTGTCTTTCATGTCCTTTGTGTTGTTAAACAAGCAGTTCCAGGAGCTGCAGAGGTAACACAGCCAGCTTTCCTTCAGACCTGTGATTTACGTTGGAGTCTCTGGTGTCTCATAAAATGTGCGCTTCTGAAGCTTTGTGCACAGTTGAGAGTTCATAAAAACACTCTTCCCTGTGGATGCTCTGGTAGCTAATAACATAGCTGAGCATAGTCATTGCCTTTTCTTTAGGAGCAGGCAAGAATTTGACCTTTTTCCTCTCATTCCTGCCAGTGATTACAAAACTTACAAAAAAAAACCCCCAAACCATAATTCCCTTAAACCGGTGGATCTGTCCAATTAGTTCAAATTCATTCAAACATCTTGTGATGAACACCAGCTTTGCTAATGTGCTTTCCCTCGCTGAAAGGATCCCTATGGCATCTGCACTGCAGCATACTGCTCTCCTGAGAAAACATCGAAGCACCTGCATACTGGAATGGCCAAACCTTCTCCCCATCAGAAGGAAAGCTCTCCACTAGAGGCAAACACCTTCCCAAATAGCAAAGGCCATCAGTGCCAGATCCCCACAGGACTGATTTCTTGTGTTCATAAAGACTTTGATCCCTAATGTTGGGTGGTTTAAATCTTCAGTTGCTCCCTAAGCTTCCTAGACTGTTCTCTGAAATACTGCAATGTAGCCAGCTCTATGGAGGAAGAGTTGTTACCCATTTTCTCTTCCCTGTTCTATTCTGCTGTCGCAGCCTGACTCGCAATTCGGACTGCCTGTGAGAGCTGGAACGTTTTCCTTGCAGTCCTCCCACTTTGGATTGTTTTCTTGCCTATCTGCAAAAGGGGGACTCTGCAGCAAGCCTCTCTAAATGGAGTCAGATGGCATCTCAGGGTGGTGTGGTGGTTTTGCGAATGCATTGCTCAGCTTGTAGCCAAAAGCAGTCTCACTACAAGGCCTTGCTAGACAGTGTAATCTAAATCCTTCCCTCTCAGGTCTGCACAGCTGCAGTATATGGAGGGCTGGGGAGAAGTCCTGGTTTGCAGGGCCCTGCTTCCCATTTCCAGAACAAGCAATTTGGTTGAGCTTGTTTTTCCTTACACCACTGCATTGAGAAGGCAGCACCTACAGTCTGTGCATCTGATCTGTACACCTGTATTGTCTTAGTCAATGAAAAGAAAGAGGAACAGAGAAGTCCTGCTACCTGATATTAGAAGCCCATTTTGGGACCTGGATGGGACTCATTGCTCTTTAGAATACCTATTTCTCTTGGGAAACTGAAGCTCAAATGAAGACCTTCTGGTCAGTGTCTACATTGAGACAAATAGATCCCTCTTTCTGCAGCCTGTTCAACCACACTAGATCCCCGGTGTGGTGAGGTGACTTCAACAGTGAACAACCACCATCAAAATGCAACTTATCCGGGGTAGGTGGAGCTGGAAATCAACTGCAGAAGGTGAAATGCTCCAGGACAGACTTGGGCTGGGAAGAGAAGTTTTAGCACTTAAATAATAGAGAAAGGTAGCTTAAAACTATGCCATTAGGTAGATACCTGTAGCTGCATCTGCTGAGGGGGAGTAAGGTCTCCAGATGGAGTCCTCAACTGGGACAGACTGGAAGCTGATACGTTGCTGGAATTTGAGCCCTGGGACTTCCAAGTGAGTTATCTCTGAGCAGAACATGGATCCTTATGCAGTGACTCTGTAGAATAACTGAATGAGGTGAGGGAGCACTTAATGACATGGAAAAAGAGACCATGCCAGGAGGGTGTCACAGCCATCTGAGTGATACAGCAAGAAGGATACAATCTGATAAGCTGCTGAGGCGTGGGGGACCAGTTCTCTGCATCATGCAGACCCAGAGTGGAGTGGTTTTGGGACAAAGGACCTGCTATTTGTGTCCCATCACATTCCTTTAGATCATCTGAGCAGTGATGAGAAATCAGCACAGCTCAGGCAGTGCTGGGAGAGGCTGTGGATGGGAGGCAGCAATGAGGTCAGCGTTTATCAGATGCCTGCCCTTGTGGTGAGTGGGAAACCAGCTTTGCTCTGGAGTTGTGCTATAGAATAAGTCAGTGCAGAGGACCTGATTTCGCCTATGCTACTGCTCCATAGCCCTGATTCCAGCAAGAGTGGGATAGGAGACCCCCCTTGGCCCATGCCAGCCTGTGTCCTGCTCCAGGCAGGCTGTAGGAAAGGGCTGTTTCGGGTGCTTAAAGTGAAGCTGCTTGTGACTATGCAGAGCCTGCTGCCTTGTCCCCTCTCTGTGCCCTGGTTTTTGCTGGCGAATGGTGACAAGCAAGTGCCTGCTGGAAGGGCTGGCACCTTCCATGTGCTCTGGGATGCGTTCCCAGATTTGGGCATGGCAGGGATTTTTTGCATGTCTCAACATTAGAAAGCAAAAGCCAGACACAGGGAAATATTGAAGAGTCTCTTGCCCAGCACGGCTTTTGTGTGTTTATTTGTCAACACTTAGTTTTGTTTCCTGACACAAAGTGGAGACATTTGGTCAGTGTTTTGGCTAGTGCTGTTTATCAGCTGCGGTGTCACTTGCAATGATGCTCATGGCTTTTCTAGTCCTCTAGATCTGCAGGCACTGACACCTAATGAGGTTGTAAAATGCTTGTTGCAGCCCCTAATCTGAGTGGGGGTAATAGGATTCTACTGACAGGAGCTGTTTTGCTAGCTCAAGCAGCAAAGGGCTGGCCTTTGGTAGAGGGAATGTTATAAAACCCTTCTGCAGAGCTGCTATATTTCTGATCATTTAGCTTAGTAAATGAGCTGATAGTGCACTGAGTTGAACAGAAGCAAAAATCATTTGGCTAAGCTTATGTTCAATGGTCCGAGTCCTAGTTTTGAGTCTTAGTAATTTTTAATGCAATTACACTCAGTATTATGGTATGATAAATCAATGTTCAAAGAGATCAAGGAAGACTTGGATATGTTTGCTCTGTTCTTTTCTTGTCCCTATATCTAGCCACTGTATAAAACAGGATGATGGATTAAAGGGAGCATGGATCACAGCCTGGTGAGCCTGCAGTTAAGACATTGAATTCCCTCTTTCTCACCCACTGGATTCATAAACATAACTGCCTTGGTTTGTCCTTACTAGAGTAAATCAAGCCTCCTTTGCTGTGACTTGCCACCATTGCTACTATGCTTATTTCAACTCCTTTATTTCCAGCATTGTAAGAGAGGTCAGAGTGCTTCCTCGCTGTATTAAGCAGTACCTCTCAGTAACCAGAAGCACCGTTCGTATTTGAACTTTGTTGCCCAGGTGCTTTGCTGGCTTTAGTTTGGGTCAAATGTTCTGCTGCTATGGCATCCTTTGTACCTTTGTGATGTGACAGTAGCAAGGCAAAAAGGCTGGTTTGTAAAGATGAAGGGCTGATCCTGTGGGTGAAATCAAGCTCCTGCTGCCTTTGCTGTATACACATGCAGGGACTTGTTCCAGTTTGTAGCACCAAAAGCTTGTCCCATGTATTGAGTTGTGCCATCTCTTCTATTTCCACTTGTCACACAGACATATTTTGACCCTGAGCAAACATTGACTTCCCTGCCCTTCAATTTCTCCATCTTGGCATGGGATGTCTGGATCCCTCTACACCCATCAGAGCACAGGGTTCAGCCTCATTCACTGAAGTTCACAGCATGTGTTGAGAGCCTGGGTAGCAATTGACATTATATTATTATTTGGTGTATATATATAAAATATAATATTATGCAATTGACATTATATTATTGACATTATTATACAAACTGTATAATGTTATATTTGCTCCTCTGTGAGAAGGACATCGAGGCAACAGGCAACTACAGCACTGGATTTCCACAAGGGCTTTGCCATGACCCAGCTGTCAAAGTGAGTGCTCTGTAAACTTGAAAGGATTTCTATTTGCAGAGCCCTATATCTGTTCTTTAACTATTTTGCTTCAATGGACTCAAGCTTTCCAATGAGTCTCTATGTATCAGTATGGAGACCACGGCAAAAATTCAGCCGAAATACTCTTTCTTACTACAGGTAAGGTACATGGGTTTTCCACTAAAAACCCCTACCTTTCTTCTTGGAAGTAGCAAGCTTATCCCAAAAGAAACTCCCTGTCAGGTTTTGTCTAGCAGACAAGCCACTGGCATGGAGACTCTTAGCTCAACTGATTAGCATCTGACAAAGTCATAACTGAAGTCAAGGTTGTGCGCAACCTTCCTGCATTGCCTATAGTAAACCTCACAGTGGAAGGCTGGAATTAGGTCTGGACTGAAACCAAAATGAGAAACGATGATTGGAGGTGAAATCTCTTTCAGGTCCGTGGTCAATGGCTAGAACACACCGAAGTAACAGAGTACATGTTTATACATCAACAAATGCTCAAAGAATTGATTCCTTCCGGCAGGCTCTTGTAAAAGGCAGGCAGCCCATATGAGCTGATGCTGTCAAGTGAAATTGGAAGCTCACTGTTGTTTGACAGGTATATTATTCCAGCTGCCCTGAACTTATTTACAAAACAAGGAGTTAAGATTCCCAACATGGTGCAAGTCAGTGCTGTGGAGCTGCATGAGGCCTGGTTTTTTAGCCCTTCAGAACTGCCTTCAATTTGCTTGACATTTGAAATGGATGAAAGAGGAGGAAGGAAAAAACATTCTCTGCTTCACAGCCTGTTCTGTAAAGGAGGCAGATGTAATATTCTAGGAGTGAAAGGATGAAGGTTCATTTTTCCTGGCTGTGCCAGCGGGGATTGGGACTGCGACAGTCTCTTGCACCTTCCACATCTCCGTGTGCCTCTATCCAACTGTTGTGGGCACTGACACTAGTACAGGTGCTCCTTCTCTTGGGCTCACTGGTGCTAGCTGGGAGAAGGGGGAGGGACACAAGGACCTGTGGGGCCAAGCAGGGCTGGGAATGACTCCAGCAAGGGCAGAGCAGCCTGTCATTGGTGGCCTGCTCTTCCCAGATTCCCTTGGCTGTGCATGCGGCAAATCCTTTGTTGAGAGCTTGGATTTATAGGTTTAGCCTCATCCTTGTCAGGCCCAAGGGACTTCATTTCCCTTTTCAAGGTTTTCCATTTCAGTTCCCAATCTCCCTTACTTTTAGTTCTGGTCCTTCATCCATCTGACAGGTTTTGTAAATCACGCCTTGGAGGGAGCTTCTCTTCCCTGACCACCACCAAGAGGGGCTAGAACCATTAGTCTGCAATGTCTCTGAGTAGCTGATGTGAATACCTATATTCCTGCTTCATGCTTGTTTTCAGACAGTTGAAGCTTAAGGAATTGGTTTTGAACAGCGGCTTGGAGCCTGCCTGCTTGAGGGAACTTCACTGTACCCTTGAAGAGTTATCTAATGTAGTGAGATGCAGTTACCTGGTTATCTAAGTGTTTTTATTGCATTTCCAGAGAGGAATTGCTGACTTCTAGTCATGTTTGACATGACATCCTACTTCCTAAAAGCTACACCTCTCCACCCTGTCTTTCCAAATGCCAGATCTCCACTAAAGCAGAGGAAGCGATGGAAAGGCCACTCAGTTAATGCTTTCACCTACACTGAGCTGGTAAAATCCCATCCCTGACATGAGACTTTGTGTATGACATGTGTATTAGTTCCTTCTATACAGAGAACAAATGCAATTATCCTTGCTTGTCTATCTGCTTAGTAACAAAACACTTGAGAGCGGCTGTGTATCTGGATATTTACTCCGTCCAGTGTAGCCAGGCTTCAGTTAAAAGCAGGTGATGTAGGTGCTACAGCAGTACAGGTACTGAGACTTTTCACTTTGTTTCTTCTCTGGCATGGGTGTATATCTCTCTCTTCCTACTCCTTTCTGAAAGGTAAAGAGCCGAACCTTAGTACATAAAGCTTTCTTGTACCCAGAAAGCTCCCTGAAAGCTCTGTGCAGTGGAATTTTCTCCTTGGGTAAGGATATTGAAGATGTTGCAGCAAGATCATAAGTCACCGTTATCTTGACATGGGTCCCTAGAGAGTTTCCTTTCTGTTCAGGATGCTTTGGACCTGGTTGTTCAGGATGCAAATGGGGCTCTGTAATATACATGTATGGCAGTGTCTGATAGCAGACATGCTCTAACAGATGCTTACCTCTGTGCTTCTGCTGAAGGTGATTTTCCTATTAAAAGTGTTTGCATGCACAGGAGCCCTCCTCAGACAATGGAGGGAGAGGCAGGGTCCTTGGAGAATATGGGATGATGAAATGAAATGTTCACTTGCAGGTTCCTGGAGAATTGAAATGGGAATCAGGTCTGACTTCATAGCAGATTCAGCTCCTGCCTTCAAATTCCTTCGCAAGATTCAACAGGTGTCAGGCTATGGAAAACTGCTGGGAAGGGCAGAGGTTGTCCTGTCCTAAGAGGTGAGGCACAAATAGACCTGGGAAGGATGTCTGAAAATGAGCTCTCATTTTATGGTAGCGTAGCAGGTACTCACCTCTGCCTCAGTGAGCTTTTCCCATGGGTTTTGAGTTTGAGGGCATGCCCTTGGGACATGGAGGCAGCCTGTATAGGGTGAAGACATTAGCAGTAGCTTTTCATAGATGAGAAAGCAGAGCATGCAAGTGACTGGCTCAAAGGCACCCCAGAATTCTGGCTGTAGCTCATGTCAGTGGATTCCCCTGCCCTTGAAGGCAAGGGGAGATAAAGAGATACCCTGTTGGCCAGCCACACACTGAGTTGTTTCATTAAAGCATGTGAAAAGCCTTGCTGTTTTTCAGCAGTGATTAGATGAAAATATGTATGTGCACACAGAGACCTGATCTCAACCCTGCAGTCAACACAGCCTGAGATGAGAGACTGGAGAAGTACAAAGTTGTCACTGATGCTCTGAATTCACTGTGCCCCCAGGTTTGAGGGCTTTCCTGTACTTGATGAAAGTTTTTAATGCAGTATATTGAAATCACTTTAAAGACAAGAATGTATATAGCAAAAGAGGAGATTTTGCCATGCAGAAGCCTCTGCAGGTTCATGTGGTCTTTTCTCCCGTGGTATCATCTGAAAGCTGATAGATAGCTCATGGTATCAGGAGGGATACCCCTCCGAAGAGGTGGCTCCAGGTTTGAAAGCTGCAAAGTGAAGCGTTTACATGCTTCATGTTCAGCCCAGCTGATCTTATTGAGGAAACACTCATTTTGCATTGTCAAGAGGGAACCAGTTATGCTCTCAGATGATGAGGAGCCTCTCTGGAAGGAGGGCATGAACCTCTGCCTCTCATTTGGAGTCAATAGGTATTGCGATTGTTAATTACCCTTTAGGGTCAGGTTCTATGGGAACATGTTTGTGCTGTGGATTAGAAGCAAATATTAGGAAAGAGGCTCCTGCTCTTCTATCTGGCACAATGGAGGTATTCCTTTTAGACAAGTATTAAGGGTAAGCTGGGAGGAACCTGAAAGCGGGAGCCAGGACCTGCGGATCCTCCTGGCTTCTGGTGTTGAACACACCTCATCACACTGACCAAAATGCCTGGGGATGTGGGATAGACACAGGTGCTCAGTTCTGGGTTTAAGGCTGCTGAGACTCAAAGCTTTTCAGGACAGCAAATCGCTAGAAATTGTCTTCTCACAGCTGGAGATGTGACAGCCTCAACCCCTTTGCTGCCATCTGCATGAGGATCCAAGATGCTCAACAAGTGCCTTCTGAGATATTGTCTCGAAAGTATTCACTGATATCAAAATACAGGCCATTCCTCAGGTGGGAAGCAGGCTCTCAACCTGCCCTTATCACTGATGCTTACTGGAGCTTTTTAGGCTAACACATACTACTTTTTTCCCCCCTTCCTTTCTCCCTGTTTTATAGCTCACCTTTAAATTCTCCTTAGAGAGCAGAACAGGCACAAAGGCAGCACAGAAGGGCAGAAGACATCGTTGTCAAAACCCTTGGTGTCAAAAATAGCTGCCTGAGAAATTCTTTCTCCTGCTGCTTAAAGCTTAATTATGATCATGAGTAGCTGTCCTCTAATGGTATAGTGCAGTGTCCTTTCTTCCACAGCTTCTCCCAACCCTTGCTAGCTTCAGAGCCCAATCCCTTCCTGTCATGTCAGACATCACAAGCAGCAAGCGGCAAGGCTGCAGAGTCCAGAAATGGCAAACCAAAAACCCCTTAATGAATGTGAAACAAGTGGCTTCGTTAGTCACAGCCATATGTGTCTGTAAAAAGCTGTGTTACATCAGGGAGGCAGTGGGGGAAGAGGGACTATAGGGGTCACAGCTGAAGGAGGAAAGAGAAGAGGTTGCTAAAACCAGTTCCTGCTGCAAATGAGTCTTGGTTTTACTTGGTCATTGGGATGTTTTAGAGCTTAGCTGTTGTTGCCTTTAGGCTAGGGCTGAGTGCATCCCTCCTTGCTTTCTCTTCTGGCATACCTCTTTAAATCATGAAGGCAAGTTCTGCCCAAACCTGATCATGTTATGTCCCCTCCTTACAAAGTCTGAACCAAAAGCTGTATTTGCAAAGAGGCTCGGGTGTTGAAAGAGGCAAGCCTCTGTTTTGCACAAGTCTGTTCATGCTGACTTGCACAGAGAGCATCCCGGGTCCTGGAACAGCAGAGCTACGTGATGTGTCTGGCCATGCAGTGTGGAGATGACACAGGGAAGGGTTACTTGGCTTATCCTCTTAAGTGCTGATGTTGTGAAAGATGTCAAAGCCAGGATGCAGGAGTCTGTTGTATGTGCCTTAGCAGTGAGTGGAGCTGTGCCTCTGTTCTTGCAGGTAGAGCTATGCTGCCAGGCAGACCAAAGCATCTCTGCAGCTTGGATGCCCTGGGGTGTAATAGGGACTGACTAGCACTGACTATTCTAGTTTGAGATAGTGAATGCTGTAGGCTGATCAATACTTTAATCAACACCACTATGGCTTTGTCACTCACCTAAACTGGGAAGAAAAGAATGCAAGAGATTAACTAGAGTACTAGAGCTCCACTTGATGAGTAATTAAATCAACCTGAGCAAGAGAGCAGCTTGGAGTGAAAAGCAGGGATAGAGAAGGGAGAAGGAGTGGGAAATGGGATTAAGTCTGTTAAGCTCAAAAGGACCATAGCTGTTATGTTGGAGTGTCTGCTTTAGCTGCTTCTGTTTGGAGGAAGAGAGCTGGGATACAAACTTCAGCTGATTGGTGCAAGTTGTGACCCCTGGATCGTTTATGTCACCTCCCACCTTTGGCTGAGCTTCCTTTTAGGTGGTGGTAGAGGCTTGCTCAGGATGCCAGCCACGCTGAAGCCGTTGCAGGCAGCTCTTCCTTTGAATCATAATGACAGTCCTGAGAGCGCTGTGGCTTACTGCATGCTTCTACCTTTTCCTTCAAATAAAAAGGACTTATTTCAGTCCACAATGTTCCAGACAGATGAGAGGAAATGGGGGGAGCGCGTGAGGTTCATGTGGTCCCAGGGCTTCTGGAAATGAGTGCGCCAAACTTCAGGTGCCCAACAGCAAGACTGTTCTTGAAGTGTCTCTAGACTTGCATACATGCATTCATAGAGGAGATGCCTTTGAGACTGTGATGTTGACAGAAGGGAAGGGAGCTTTTGAGCTCAGGCCTTGGTGAGACACATGATTTGCTGAGACAGGATTACATAGGTGAGAACCCTGTTGGGGTTAAGGATCGTCTACATGTACCATAGGAGAAAGTGTCCATCTGGAGTGATTTTGGAATCTTCATATGAAATCTAAAAATTAAGGGTAAAGGCAGTCTGTTAGTGTTAGTATGTTAATACAGCCACAACTTGGAGCTAGAAGGACCATACTATATACTCCAGACTGATAAATCATCAAATTCCCTTCTTCAAGGCATGCTCAGCTCTATTTGTCTTCAATTTTCCATCTTATTTCTGTGTAGCCTTTAATCAATGTTTTCCTCTGCCCCCAGAATAAATCAGTCTCAAATGGAGTTCTTAAGTTTTTGGAGAACATCCAGACGAAATTGCTCCACTTCCTGTTTTAGTTGTCGTAGAGAAAAGATGAAGATGTCTAAGAGCCTCATGCAAATGTTCAGCTTTCGGTGCTGTTCGATAAAGTTGATCATTTTACTCGGGAAGTATCAATGCAATTTTCCACGCCAGTAACTTAAAGATCGTACCTCAGTAAATGCATCCATTCCTTTTCTCTCATTTGTGTTATGAACAAACAAAAGGAAAAAGAGAAAATGTCTGATGTTGTCTCCCTGACAAACGTATTAGAATCTCATATAAATTGCTGAAAGCCTGTCCAGAATAGGCACCACCAATGCATTTCTGCAAGTCCCTATTCCATCTGTGTCTCAGCTAGAATAGTTATTGCGGAGCAAGGGAATGTCTTTCCACCCCATTACATTTCCCAGGGAAATGTGTGAGAATTACCTCTGATGTTAGTAGGAAACCATCAGGACATAAACCACAGAAAATGAAATATTAACTTTGCTATCCAACCCAGTAATGGTTGTTATGTATTGTATTATAACACAATAAGGTGAAGCTTCTGAATGAGAAATAAAGATCCCAGGCTCCCATCTAGAGAGCATTGCACATAGACACACTGATGGTAGATGACAAAATTGGAAAGATGGGGGGGAATATAATATATTCACAGTTTAGATGACAGTGAATATAAAGACAGACTGAGCTTAAGTGGAAGTTGCAAAATATCCTTGAGAAGTCTTATTCCCTCCAGATTGCCACAAGTTATACTGGTAAGTATAAATTCAAAACAGAAGAAAAGCAAAGCCTTATGGATCCGTGAACTAAAAGCACCTCTGTGTCATGCTGTTTAGTTCCTAGGGTTTACAGAAAGGTTTGATGTTTGCCATTATTCTTAGTGGCCTTGTTTTTATCTTGAACTGGTCCCTGACTCAGTGTGGTGGCTGAGCACACAGGTATCTCCAAACGCATGGAACTTGGGAGCAGTTGTGTGGCTAGGGCAGGACACTCGTGTTTTCATTATCGGTTAGGGGCAGATTGCCTCTTACCGTGCCTATTGTGGTAGGTTTGGCTTAGAGCTGGAACCTGCAGAAAACAAAAGCATCTTGAGAGACCAAGAATCCACACTAGACAGGATGGATATACAATGCTTTCATTCACTGCTTTTCTTTCGCTTAGTTCTTTATTACATGTGCTTCCACCAAGAAACTTCTTTCAATGCTTAGGACAAAAGAAAACTGGGAAATAACCATCCAATCCTTTTCATGCTCTGCCCCTCCAAAGCCTAAATATACCTTCACCACAATGCTGCTCATTTCAGTGAGCTTCAGTGAAAAGGATAAATGCTGGTTCGTTCCTCTAATTGCCTCATCCTGCTGCTTAGTCTAAGGTTATTTGTCTGGATAGCAAGGGACCTAGTTTGCTTGGGGTTCTTGGGTATTACAGCATTTTCCTTGGTAGATAACTTCTCTGTTTCCTGTATCTGATTGTAAGGTTTGAGGCCAGATTTGCAAAGGTGCTATGGTCCTCTGATCCCTACAGGGACATAAAGGAATTGCATGCTCAAGTGCCTTTAAGTAACTGGTTCTTCCTTTAGATCTAATTAAACAGTCTGGAGATTTCAGGGGCCAGGGAGTGAAAGAGGTGATAAATGCAATGTGGCTGAGAATGTTTAGAAAATGGTCTTCAATTAGTGGGCTACTAGATGTTAGAAACTAACTGGAAAAGCAAGGGATAGCATCAGGGGGCATATCTTTTTCTTGTTTTCTGAGACTGGAGCTTTGTCTTAAAGCACACATTTCCAGTAAGGAGTTAGAGACTGGATTGGCTGCTTTAGTGGGAATATTCTTAGTGATTTCTCACCTGCATCAGGCCTAGAATTTATTCATGTTTTAGTTACTATATAGTAACTTAATCTCTGTAAAAGCTGCGTTTCACACACCCCCAGGTGACAGAAAACACTATTGTACATTTTCATTTGTGAAGGATTTTCCTGCAGCTTTCAAGATCATCTTAGACTTGTCTTCTAGCATGGTTCTTAGACTCCGGTAGCTCTGCAGAAGTTAGAGATCATGTGTGGTTTGACTTGAGAAGTAGGAATCCTGTGTCAAGGAACTATCACCTATCCTGTCTCCTGGGACTCAGATTGCCTCTGTCTGCTTTTAGTTGTGGAGGGGCCTGCTAGGAAGTTCGTGCTGTAGGTGAATAGGGGAAAACACCTTCTAGCTCATTTATTATGAATGCAGACTAGCTTTCAGCATGTTCTCTGGAGCTGCTACCTCTGTCTCATCTCTCCCTGCTGGAACAAGGCGTGAGCATCGCTGGTAAATTACTGAGCTCTGTGCTGGAGCACCACAGTGCATCTTTTGGTACCAGCCGTTTGCTTGTCTCTGGCCAGACAGTAAACAAATCTCAGCTCATGGCATGAATGGTATAATAAGCAGCTGTTTCTCCACTGGAGCTGAGGGAACTCACTGCTTTGGCCTTTCATCTAAGTGCTTTTGACAGACAGTGCTTGGAAAATTGTGGGTGCCTCCTGCTGCAAGGTAGTCTAGGAGCTATCAGCCTTGTAGGCTGGTGGGAGGAAGGAGAGACCTAATGCCTGCTTAGTATATAGAATGAAAGGTATAAAGTATTCTAAAGCATAAGGTTTTCTTAGTATAAAGAATGAAAGGCTCTCTTGGGGCCACAAACTAGAAAGGAATGAAATAGGCCCTAGTAAACATTTGCATGAGACAATGGGGTGGGGGGTGTATTTCAGACAGCAGAAGCCTGACAGATGGAAAGGAAAAGCACTGACGTACTATTGGTTGTTTTCTTTATCTAGAAGTTAGTAATGGGCACCTTGCTGGCTTTTTGCTCTTTAGCAGGGCAATGTGTTCTGCTGGTGCACCCTGCTCTCTTTGCAAGTGTGTAGCCTCTATGGGATTCTAACCTGGAAAGAAAGAGGGTGCCACTCGCCTTATTCTGCTCTATTTTCACCTGCCTGCAATAGTTATCCTGCCTCTGTCTTGGATGGCACACACACAAAGCATGCTGAGATTTGTCACATATCATACAGGTATCATACCTGCATTCAGCCATTGATGCAGCTCTGAGCCCATGGTCCCAATGTGCTCTTTTGCTGGCAGCCCTCAGGTGCTCTTTCTGTGTATATGACTGCCCAACACAATGGCAAGGTGTCCCTCTCCTTCAGACAGAGCTTCTTGTGGAGAAACTGTCCTTACCTCCTTGAGCTGGGTTTGAGGCATGAACAGTGAGAAGCAGAGGAAGGATGAACACAAGAATTTATCCAGATCTACTGTTTCTCAGGGGTCAGTGTTTTTCTCCTTAACGGATCTGTCTGCATCTCAATAAGCATCTCTGCCTTCACCTAACTGGTGCAGGTGTCTGTTGTCTCTGACAGTAAGATATGAGCATTTCTGAGTGGGGGAGTAGACATTCTTGGGAAAGCTTAGACTAATGGAGAGCCCCAGTGCTGGGGCAGCTGGTCTGTGATCTCTCTCCCTTTCAGAGCGGTGTTCTGCTCCCAGCCAGATGCTGAGAAATGAGTCTGTTAAAAGCAGCCATGAAGATGTTGTTTAAGAGCATCATCCATAATTTCATTTGAGGCTTTTCTAGGGCATGCTTTGTTTGCAGTATACTATGAAATTAGTAGGGGAGAGAACAGTAAGAAGCAAATACAGAAAAGTGCAGTCAAAAGCTATTACAGACCTTTGTTGAAGGCAGTGCAGGGTCTTCCAGATTTGTCAATGAGCAAAACCTTCTGGGTAATGAGTCCCACATAGTGATAGCCCTGATACAGTATGTTTTGGAAGAAAGCAATAAATATATAATAAATGGGAAACTATTTTATGAGCATTTTATCTGCTGTTAAGGACATATAAGCAGAGGAGGAGGTAACTACCCCTATTAATAATGATTAGTCCTCTTTTAGACCTGAAAAATGCATTATAGTTCTTGGTGCTCATTTCCCCAATGGAGATAATTGAGTCCTGAAGTCGTTGCAATTGTAAAGTGGCGATTTATAATAGAACTTGGAGGTCTGGCTGAAAACAAACTGCAAGGGTATGCCAGAGATGGAGTTTTGGCAAATAGTCTCTAAATGTGATGGTCTTTGGTGTTCTTCCCACTCCGGTGATGCTTCTGCATCATTTCTGGTTGGGATTCTTTACAGACAGGTGACTGTGAACAAGGTGCTGTAACTTTGCTGGGCCTCAAGGTTCTGGTTCAGAGCTTGAGCTGATTTTGTGAGCAGGTTGCTGGATGAATGGATGCTGGTTGCAGCTTTATCTTTCTTGCCCTTTATTGCGTTGCACATGTAGAGAGCTGTGAATGGGGACAGAGGGGAGGAAGTGTGTTTTCGTTTCAGTTAGCAGATGAAAAAACTAGGAAACAGTTATCAAGTGATAACTGAAGAATGCAAAGTGTTCATCAGGGCTGTAACTGAATGCATCTGGACAGTTACTTAAATGGTCCACTCAGTGTTGCACTACTGTATCCCAAAGAATATTAAGAGAGACTTTTCCTATAGAAAGGTTTTCTTTTTCATTGGCATCCTCCACAAGACTAGGCAACAGTTTTCCTTCTCTTATCATGCTGGAGACTTCCCATGAGAGGTGGCATGTAAGAGAGGGCTGTGTGTGCTTTAAGTCAAAACCTCCTGATGGCTTTTGCATGACAACCTGTTTCTGGATCACTGGCCATTCAGAGTTTAAGTGGTCAATGACTATGGTGGTGAGTTGAGCGCATCATATCTAGACAGATGAGTTAAATGGGCAGGATCAAATCCACAGCTTGGAGCTGGGAGGATTCATCTATCTAATCACTGATGTCTGAAGCCACTGGACACATCATCCTTAAAATCCACTCTTGTCTGCTGTGAATGGAGTGAGAAAATGCTTATAAAGAAAAGTGCTGAGAGAATAACTTCCCATTTATCAGCATCATCTCCTCACTTGGATTATCACTTGTCTCCAAAACTATTGAGAAAGGGTATGCAGGGGGAAGGAGGAGAGGAACTAAAACACGTGCTTGTGTTTTGCATGATCTGAAACTGAAGGTGTCTTTAAAAGCTGTGCAATTTCCTTGCAGCCCCAGAATGTTATGGAGGTGAGCAAGAAAGCATAGAGGTGGGGAGGTAGCACTGACATACTTTGTTCTAGGAAGTGGACTGTTAGCAGGGGCCTTTTAATCTGCACTAAGTGGAACATGCTCTGACTGCTTCTTCAGGTAAAGCTTATTTTCTTCTGAGAGGCAAGAGTCTTTTGTCTGTGTTGGGATTCGTGGGGCATCCAGGAGTTGTCAGAATAATGAGCCGATAATCCAACAAGAGTAGCAAGGGAGAAGCGAAAACAATGAACCGTCTTGCATCCCGAAGCAAGACTCTCCAGCATGGTGGGGAAATGGGAAAAGAAGGGACCATTAACACTGCAGCGTGCATTGCTGCTTGGAGCGTGCAGGGGTGTGGAAATGGGACAAGTGGATTAGGAAGAGGTGGAAATCTCCTGTGATGAGAGTACCTGGTTCTATCCCCTTTAGGTCCATTCCAGAGAAGCTGCTGTGCCATGTGTTAATCTGGCCTCCAGGTTTCTTGTAGCTTCTGAAAACGTCTGTCGATTTACACTTCAGATGCTTTTAGCTTTTGAAACCTCAGCCTTTGTTGCTGGAGACTAGGTTCTAAGCTTTGCTTTTGCTTGAGTGGCCCCATGTTACACACAGCGTACTGTTTGCTTCAAGGTCTCTGAAATGCACCAGGCAAAGGTTTGTAGCTGGCTGTGTGATAAGGTAAAAAGAAGGGGTTTGCTGAAATGAGCTTGAGGGAAATATGCATGGCTGCTCCAGGAAGGGTAGAATTACACAGTTCTTGGGCTGTAAGTATGGATCTGCTTGCTTCTCTGGGTGTGAGTCTTCCTTGCCAGCGATGTGCCTAGGCATCTAATAATGATTTATAGAGGAGACCAAGACAAACAAGGCAACATGTTTGGAGGCAGATCTGGTACAAGGCTGCCTTCTAAAAATGGCCATAGGCTTATTCTCTCTTTGGGTCTAAAATTACTATGTAAATGACTTCTCCCCACCCCCAGCGCCTGCCTGCTGCATCTCTGAAATGTGATTCAGAAGTGACAGAGATCTATGGTTCTATTGGCAGCAGTGCAGGGAAAAGAGATCCGAAGGAAACAGCTCTTGTTCTCAGACCAGAATCCCTGAAATAGTAAGTGATCATTGATTTGAGAAAGGCTGCTGCTAGAGTCGGGGCATGGGAGCCAGGGTGAGCACAGCAGTGGGAGCTGGAATGCTGCTGATTATGTGCTAACATGTTATCAGCTCTGAATTTTGAGTAGGCTTGCAGTGCTTTTAACAAGAGTTTGACTTCACTCCTCGTTTTCCTTTTTCCATTCCTGGTAATGCTTTTTGTGGAGTATATTGAATTCCATTTGCCGGAGTATTCCTTCCTTAAATATTTTTCACATAATGTGTATTGTACACGTTTATAATGGCTTTTGCAATCCTTGTCTTTCAGTGGCACCAATAAAGCAATTTGGTTTAAATTGAATTGAACTCAGTAAAACAGAGAATGGAAATTGAGAAAGGGGAAAGGAATGCAGGCTGCCATTGGGCAAGGGGAAGGAAAGCAAAGGAGAAAGTGTGCAAGCTAGGGATTGTTTTCTGAAGGAGAGGTTAAAATAAGGAGAGAAAACAAAAACCCAGAAGAGGAGGAATGTTAATGGTGACTCACAGCTGTTGAGAATCCAGCATGGTGGGGTCAGTGTTTAAAACAGGACACACAGACATGATGATGCTGTGGGCAATACAAGTGCCCTCTCTGTGTTTATCAAACAGCAGTTTTGCTTTCTAATTGATTATGAGGTGGAATTTCTCAGTGCACCAGGATGGACACAGAGCACTGGCTTGCTGATTCGAGAGAAGGGGTAAAGGGACATGGTAGCAGGTGACAACTCCAGGGCTCTGTGTGAGGTGCATAAGGTCTCTGGGACAATGAAGATGATTCCAAGTCAGAGGCAACTGATGACTGTGTTCCCATTGTTATTCAGAAAGTTCATGGCTATCCTTTCACACTGTAGGATGCAATTCAGTCTCAGGATAGGTCGAGCCCAGAGTGCTCAAGACCACTCAACAATACATTTGCTTTCATTGTCTGTTCCTCTTATCTTTTTTTATATATTGTTACAGGGATCTTATTGTAGGTTACATCTGATTCTTTTCTAATTGGCAGAGGTTCAATTATCTCCTTGAATACAACTGTCACGTTCTCAACAACAGAAAATGTCAGGTGTCATTTTGGGGGGGGGGGGGGAATGAATGTCACACTTCCATCCTCCCTTTCACCCTCTTCCATTCTCTTTTGTTTGCTTCCACTCTCAGGTTTGTTTTGTTGCAGATTCAATCTGAAAACAGTACAATAAACCAAGGAAACTTCAGATAATGAGACAGCAGGGGAGGCTGAGCTGCAGTACAGCTTACCCTAATGGACTCCCTTGGGCAAGGGCTACTGCTGTCTGTCACAGCTGTACCTTAAGCCCTCAGACTGGGGCAAAGTCATTCTTTTCTGAGCCCTTCATGGGAGATCACTAGAAGATGCTGTCGCTACCAGGAAAGGTCTTTTCAGTGCGCTAGGAGCACCTAAAACATCCAGAAGATATTTGCATCTTGGCCATAGATAACGTGCTTTGGCACATTAAGAAATATAACGGCTAAAGGCATCAGTCATCCAGCCTTTCCTGGTCCGGTGTACTTTGAAGCCTGTGCCTTCCTGCTTTAGAGTGGAGCCCCTGCAGAGCAGATCCTTTCTCCCCATGGGCATCTGGAGAGGAGGAAGATGAGAGACAGATGCAAAGAGCCCAGGAATAGCCATTGTTCTTCCCATTTACTTCCTAGAGGGCAATGAGCACAGCTAATGGCATCTTGATATTTAAAAACAGGCAGGAGTTGAAGCCTCTCAATTTTTACTAGGTCTCTGACATTTCAGAGAACTGTTGTTGAATGAATGCTTGGGTGATTAGATGATGAGGTCTAAGTACCTCCAGCTATGCTAAGATCATTGCCCAAACTACTAGTCTGATGACAGCTGAGGCATGTCTTCTGAGCTGCTTGTTTTAGCAAGGCAGTGCTAGTGAACTGCTTGGGATGGGGATCAGCTGTCACCAGAAAAGCCTCTGTTCCTTGCCCTGTAGTACTGGAAATGCAGGAGATGGTTTGCTTGCTGCTTCTTCCTCCATACTGAATTCACACGAACTAAGAGCAGCTTCCCCAAGGCAGTAGCTCACCCCAGCACGGCTTGCAAAGGAATCTCTGTTCTGAGTGCTATTGGAGAGATGCTGTTTTAGTAGTTGAGTCTTGGAAAAGGAAAGAAGGGTGGCTTGGAGGTGAAAGAATGAGCACTGAAATCTGTGCAAGGGCCTTGGCTCCAGTGCTCTCAACGTTTCCATATGCCTCGTAATTAAATTGTAAGTAAAAGAAAGGCGCTGACTGCTTCACTAATAGCAGCGAAAGGAGGCAATCATGTAACTTCCATCTGTCTGCAAATATAGTTTATGGTGGAAATACATTAGCAACCTGGAGCTGTGTGCCAGGCTCAATTAGACTAAACAGGATCAAAGGGCACCCTGGGTAATAAATATCCTTGCAGAATCAAGCCAGAATCTTTCTATTTATTGTTAGAGGAGATAATAATCATTAGTGAGCCGAAGTGAAATCCAGCAAGCAAAGAAAGCTCGGCTTGGGAAGGGGGTGACATTATATTAGAGGGTGAGAAAGCATGTCCCTTTTCCCTAGGACTACGGGCAGGCTGATGTTATTACCTAGATTGCTTTCTATATTCCACTGGAGTTTGGGAAAGGAATGTAGCCCATATATTGATTATGGGACTGTAATGGGGGAGAGCTGGCAAGGGTAATTGGGGAAGTTCTTAAAGTGTACACTAGGCAATTGAAAGCTAATACAAACTCTAGTTTGAGCACAGAAGAACCTCTCTTCTAATGAGGCATAGGGTGAAAGGAGATTGATTCTGACTTGTACTGCTACTCCCAGAGAATTGCTTTGCTTTACTGTTTTTAGGCGCTCCTGTGTGCGTGCACATGCTCAAGCTTCTATTAGTGCGCTCACAGATAACAGTACTGAATCAGCAGCAAAGCTTTTGTGACACATGTAATAGCAATTGTGTCTGGTCATGGCCTTGTAAAAAAAAATGCTAAACTTAAATCCTCTTCTACTTCAACAGCAAATAAAGAAGAAATACAAATATTTCAGTATCAAAGCTTGCTTTCAGTCAGGTTTTTTCCTGCCCTGAAGAAATGAAACAACAGAAACTACCTAAAGGAGTGTTTTCTCAAGATGAGCCGCTTATGCTATCTGAATGTGGATTGAAGGATCCGGCGTGTCAGGCCATGTTTGCTGTTGTAATAGTTACGAAGGGAAGCACATGGCTGTGAGATTTCACTGCCTATTCTTCCCTAGGACTGAGTTTTTGGAAGAGCTCGGTGACAGTATTAAGGCAGCTAATCAAATGACCCTGTTTTCAGCAGCTTTTTCTCTCAAGTGCAGAGTGAGACTTCTTCAAGACTGCATAGGTGATGACAGGGTGCAATTTGTCTTTCCCTGAGAAGTCGTAAGATGGCAAACCTCTTGTATTGGGCGTAACTATCAAGCGTTATGTTAACTGTTTTAGACAACTATGATGTGATCACATCAGCTCTGCTCTCTGTACAGCTTCCTGCATCACTTGACTGAAGCCAGATTGAACAGTGGCAAAATGCAGATTCAGTATGGGAAAGTGCATCCCTGTGGGAAGTGGAAGCTCCATGTGCCAGCAGGAAGCTTTGCTACTTCCCTTTTTTCCTCTCCCTTCCTTACTTCCAAGGCCAACAGTTTAAAAAGACACTAAACCAAACCACAAGCTTTGCATTCTGTGAGTACCAAACTGTTCCTTCTTGATTTGCTGATTTGCTTTCGTGCAGCATCTTCCCCCTCTGCCCATCTGTTTGCTTATGCCACTTGGCTGGAGATGAGCTCTTTGCTGTGTTGGCAATGTGCTGGCCAGATAACACCACCTTGATTTAGCACTTTGGGAAATGACCATAATATCATCAAGTGTTTTTATATATTATATATATATAAACTTTTTAACTACAGGGGAAGCTAAAATTGCATCTGAGTGTATGGAGCAGTACCATGTCATTGACTGAACACACTTTTGTCTGACAGTCTCTTGTCTTACAGCTTCGGTAGATAACCTTCTTTCTCCCCATGCAACCACCAGTATATTATATTCTCTTATATATAGCTAAAAATACGTCGTGTTTTAAGAAGACAATTCAATAATTCATTTCCTTGTAGGTTATCCTGAAATCAGTTATTTTCTAGTGTGATTCTGCATAAAAAGTTGTGTTTTCTGTCAGTAAACCTTTACCTTCCACTGCGCCATCCTGTGTACCTGCCATGTGCTGTGCTGCCAGGGGGAAGAGATAACTCAGTAAGAGCAGTTATGCTCCAGCTCCACTGTACAGAGAAACAAACTGCAACTCCAAACCAGCTCCTGACATTCCCTTATAGCATGCTTCCCCAAACCACATTCCTAAGGGTCAACCACATGTGCAGTATTTCTCTTCCTCTGTCTCCTACCTGTCTGTTGCCAGCAGCTGTGCTCAGGTATGGGGAGATGGGTTTGTATTTGACAGTTAATAACACCCTTTGTGGGTGTTACATGGCAGAACCTGTGCCCTGAAGAGCAGTCTAGTTTGTTATACATGTGTGCAAAGCTGAGCGCAGAGAGACTGATCCCAGCTGAGACCTGAATGTGCTGCTTCAATAGGGATGACAACAATAAATAGTTAATAAAGCTGGGGACAATTCAGCCTGTCCTCTGCTCTGAAAGCAGAAGACTGGGGAAGCTGGGCTTTATATATACTTGCCTAAGGGTTCTGGTAGGTGCAGAAAGGTTCAGTGATCTAAAAGCTCAGTCATGGTTAGTTTAAAAGGAATGGGGATGTTAAATTTTGATTGTAAACTTTGTCTATATGGCAGTGTTGAAGAACACCCCCCTACCTGGTTCGATTTTTGTGCTCTCAGATGGTTCAGCTTCACTGGCGAGTGTTGTGTTGTTGTGAATGCATTGGGAAAACAGGCTTTGCAGACTTACTTCCAAATGGCTGATGTGCAGCCATGAAGCTATTAATGCCAGATGTGAGTTCATGTTTATGATCACTTGGAAATTGATTTGGGGAAAGACAAAATAAATCAGCAGCACATAGTGACTGTTTATCTAATGGCTGTAAATTTTAATCGCTTCCATATTTTGATGTCCTTGTTGGGGTTTTTTGCCCTTCATTGAACTGGAATTTCCTCTTTAGCAGGAACAGTGAGGCAGGGGATCCTTGCCTTATTTCAAAGGAAAACTTATTAAAAGGAACATAATTATGGGAAGACAATAACAATCTAATGCACACAGTCTTTTGGTGAAAGGTGTGCTTCTGTTTTGAGACAAGGAGGGACCAAATGTAATCAGTTTTGGGTAAGGGTGGGTTTGGTGGCTTTGTAATGGAAAATAACTGGTACTTGAAGGTAGTTGACACAGCTTTGTGTTCTTAGGACCTTAGTACAAGAAGTGTGGGATAAACAATAGAAAAACAGGACTTGGTGAGGGGCACAGTTCAACTGGCTGATGGGTGGAGGGACAGGATGATTGCTATGTTAATGAACCCATTAAGTTGGTGTAAACATCTACTGGGGAGTATCCCGGACTTGAAGATATCCAGGATGGGAGCAGTTAAACTAACTGATAAGTAGAAGGACGGGATGATTGCTACGTCTGTAATGTTAATTAAGCTGGTGCTTCAGAGACTGCCAGCAGTTAGGAAGATTGTTGGAAGAAGTAAAGGACCCTCAAAGACCACCACCACATTTTTGTATGTATGTATGCCCAAACGTGTATATAAGGACGGCCTGTGCGGCAATACGGGGACACGCGTTAGGAAGAGCTATCCCCCGTGTCCGCCGGCGCCGCAATGAAGAATACCTGCTTGTCAACTTCAAACTTTGTTGGCGAGTTTGTTCCTGGAGTTTTCTCCTAATCAGTTTACAGCAGAGAGATAAACGTTTTGCCCAACCACAAATGATAGGGTTGCATATACAGGGGTCAACATGAGGGGGAGGAGATTATTTCCATGAGGAGCAATATCTCTGTTTTCCAGAGGCGTGAATAGAATGGCTTTTTAGATGCACAGAGCTCAAACTCTACTCCTCTCTGCTTCCATATAATAACCTGTTTTAGCTTCTGTTTGGGGGACTTCAGACTTTAAACTAGCTGCGAGGTGAACAGCAATCCTTGCAGTGGCAGTCCTCGGCATGAGGATGGCGGATGAGCTCTGCGCATCTCTGGTTCCCGTTAGGAAGTCTTTAACATGGCCTTCTGTGTAACCTCCGTGGATTATTCGGGGTGGTGCTGGCAGCCTGCATCTGAAGGCATGTATAATGCCGATGCTCCTGCTTCCCCTGCCGGCAAGCAGGATTGTTGTGTGCATAAAGCCTGCCCCTGGGGATCGGCTGGCAATGACTGCATTGTAGACTCTGAATGGGCAACTCCTTTCATTTTTCTGTGCTTCTCTGCCCTCTTGTGAAGCTGCGGGTCACAACCCCCTTTTACCCTCCCCTATTGCCGTCTGTGTTTGGAGGCTTTCGGAGCAAATCTTTCCCCAGCACTTAGCAGATCATTGCTGGGGTCTGTTGCGGCTATTGTATATGACCATTAATAGCAGAAAGAGAGCATGGCGGAGAAAGACTTGTGTGGGGGAGGCAGTGGGGAGCGAACAGGGAAGCAGAGCCGAAAGACGGTTACCGTGTTTAACCCCAGAGGACTGTGCCTCTTGAGGCAGATCACAATACATCAGCGTTGCTTGGCAGTACTGCCAGCAAGCCTGAGCCACTGGGGCACTATTTATGAAGCCTGATATATGCTTTGGCTGCTCTGCTCAGTAAATTGCTGAGACGTGGATTCCTGACAGGCACACAGCAAAAGGGAAATTAGCGATGGATAAAGTGAATTAAACATAATAAAACTCAAAGTGTCCAGGCGGAGCATTCATCTAATATCTGAACAGCTTCCCAGCTTGGGGAATATGCTGGGTGGAGAGATCATTTATAATGCAAGGGGCAGGCCCTGGTTTGGAAAGGAGAGCTCTTAAGTTGTCTCTTAGTGGGTTGGTAGCCTTGAGACCATGGGGCCACTCTGGGTACTGGTCCCTTGTCACTGTATTTGGGAAGTCAAGATTGTTTCGGTGAGAGCAAGTGAGTATGACATGAAGCTGAGGAATGCTCCTCACAATGACACCTGACTGGATTCTGCTTCTCCATAAAGGCACGAAGAGAAGTAGCGAGGAAGGCTGTGTACCTGGGATTATTCAGTAAGCTGTGGGGAGCTCTAAGTTAAGATGTGCTGTAGAGGAGATTGGAGCCTTGACACAGCTCTTTGCTAGGAAGTGCACAACAAAGCCTTTAAGGTTTTCAGTGTTCCTTTCTCCTTTAGCCTTAGGTAAGTGTTCTCTCCCAAAGTAGTTATCCTTGCAAAACATTGCTTCTGTGTGGTTGCCTTAATCCCATTTACACCTAAACAGGACCTGCTTCAAATTCTCCATTATTTTTCTTCTACGTGGCACAGCACAGGAGTTTCAGAGTCCCTGGGTCTGTCCTGCTCTCCCCAGTGACTTATATGCAGCCATTGACCAAGGCATTTCTCTGCTATTTTGTCTTAAGTGGCTGGGTTCTCTCTGGAGAGGCATAGAGAGTTTCCGGGGCCTTGGGGGCTTGATTTTGTCAACGTTCTAACAAAACCTGACCTTTTAAGTTATGGACTTTCAGATGTGAGCCCTCTATAGCCTGACCATTGGAATATAAGCTGCAGTTTCCCCCAGTGATGGTTGCTGTGAAGGAAATCATTCTCCTCTCCTACGCAAGCATGCACTCTCAAACCACCTACATGTAGCCCGTAATTATGTACTTATCTTAGTTGTACTTTGGAAGAGACTTATAACAAGACAAGCTTATTTTGTATGGCATCTTTCATGCAGACACTATCCTGAATGCTTTTCAGAGGCAAATAAAAATGAGGCAGTAGAGTACAAATTAGAGGAAGCAGTGGTTTTTGAGATGTTGGCCAGTGAATACATTTGAGCAAATGGAGAGAAATCTTCCTTCTAAAATGGACTATGTATGCCACTCCTGTCTCAAAGAAGGATGGTTAGAATAACAGCCATGTGCCTTGTACTGCTGGGAGTTGAAAAGTGAAGGAGATCTGGTCTTCAAGCAAAGGAATTGGTGCTGCTATGACATGCTGAGCTGGCTCTCTTGTGCAAGGTCAAACTTGGGCTTACCTGACTCAAATACCTTTGAGCCCATCATTGTAAAAGCATTTCAGTGGAGCCCCACCACACATCCTATAAAGCCCAGGTGCTTTACTTCCCAAGGCTGTTAGTAGCACTGTCCTGGCTGGGACCCAGATGTCCTGGTGCCAATGCTTTGATCTCTTGCAAACACGCTGTCTTAATCGGAGAGATGTGGGGAAATGTGTAAAAGGCCTTGCTGGATTCACGCTGGAGCCAGTGGCATTGCCCCAGGGATGAATCTGTCCTCTTGAGATTGCTCTATGTATCTGAGCAAAGCACAGCCAAGTGGCACAGTACAAATGTAAAATAATGAGGTAGCAGCTGAGAGTGTCTGGAGCAAACAGGGAGGAATGAAGATGGATGACTGTAGCTAAGAGACAATCTAAAAAGGGATAAATACAGGCAACAAGTTATTCACCACAGCAATTTGTAAAGAGTGCTAAAAACCTTCAGACAGGATTGTTTCACATTGCCTTTTTCTATATGTAGCTTGACACTTCTTGTGTAAATGGTACTGATTGATGCCTGCAAACCAGTCCCCCTAACCTGTTCCTCTGGTACTGATAAGCTTAACTCTTTTAATGCTTAGTGCTGGTGGTACCTGTCATGCCTGGTTGAGGGGGAGCAGCCCCATGGACATAGAAAGCTGGGTGACCAAGTGGGAACCCGATCCTGGCTGCAGGGGGGCAGTGGAAAGAACCAGCAGCACGGAGTAGGTCCTATGGGGTGGGGGAGAGTGTTACTCAAAAGGAAGTGGCCAGCTGTGTTTAGAAATTAATGGCCTGAAACACAGGAAAGTGGGAAAGAGATGGAGTGTTTTCCCACAAAGCAAAATGGCTATGTGCAGTTTTGATGGGACACTGGCTGCAGTGTGAGAGAATGTATCCCCGGCCTGAAAAGCCTTTAGAAGCTAGGAAGAAGCAATAGGAAGCACAATGGGGTTTGCAGGCTCTACATGATTCAGTTTGCTGCCTCTCCCCCTAAACCCAAAGCTGCCTCTGGAGTGTAGGATGCTCTAGGTCTGACCCTTGGATCTGCATAAACTCTTACATCACTTGATCTTTTTGTGCCTTTATTTCTCTTGTGTTGAATAAAGCATCGTAATGCATCCTGACATCCAGAATACACTTGTTCAAGTGTGTTAGGCTTGGGTAATGAAAGGGAGGCAGGCAACCTTCAGAACAGGGAAGTGTGACAGTGGGGACAGAATGTGATTACCCATTCTAGGAGCTGGCTATATCATCAAAGTTAATCTCTTGAGAAATTACCTTTAGATTGTTAATATAAATGCACAAGGATCTTGGAGCCTTCAAGGGAATAGTCTTTGTTTAATTTGCTGTCTATAAACCCAGCGTATATCAGCCCCTTCTTTGTTCAGTCCATGCAGGCCAGTCTTGATTCAAGAAGAAGAGCATCACATCACCTGCAGAGCTGAAGCTCTCTTATCTTGGTAGCACTGCTCCTTCCCCATTGTGGCTATAGACTGCACTGACCTTCCAGCATCCTATCCTAGGACTGAGAGGATCGCAGTGAGCACTGATGTAGCTGAAGCAGCTGGGGAAAAGGGGAAAAAGTCATTCATGAAGATACTGATGCAGCATTTTCTCTCAAGGGAGGGGAAATGGCTGCAAGCAGCAAGAGTAGGCAGAAGCTTCATAATTCTTCATGTTGCAAAAGTGGCATGGGCCATTCTGTGTGTGCGCCATCATGGGGATACGGATTTTGGGAACAGACTTGCTGTGAGTCAGCCTGTACTGGCTGTCCATTTTCCACTGGTACTTCCCCGAGTTCTTCACGATCCTTGTGAATAGACTTAAAATGGAGCATTCCTTCAGTGCCTTTGGTATCTGTTCCCTGCCAAAGTAAGAGCTGGTACATTATGCCAGAGTGAAATCTCCCTAGCCCATAAGCATCTTTCAGACACTGGCTAGATATGAATAGGGTTCTTCCAGACTGACTCTTGCTATGCAACACTCTCCCTATTTCAGCAGAGAGCGGCACTGGAGAAAGGATTGGCAGTTATCTTTATGACTTGGAGGCATCTCAGCCAAAGAGAGGTAAAGATCTTCCTCCCTCTGTTTGGAGGACAGCCATTTGCAAATCAGCCTCTACCAGCAGCAGTGAATTCACCTCAGCAGAAATAGTTCTTTGGAAACAGTAAAATGGACTATATTGTATAGTATTCTATATTGTATAGAATTTATATATTCTTCAGTATAGAATTGTTTCCCAAGGGTTTAATTGACCTTGTTACCTAGAATAATCTATAGAACAGGCTATTACACTGCAGAATGAGCAGATCCAGCTCCTGCTGTCCCCAGATTGGCTTTAGTGTGTAGACTTGCAGATTCCCTTCTGCTGTAATTTCCAGCAAGATGAGATGACTCGGGATTTGAAGGTCACTATCGGTTAGGTCAGCTTGCCCTTTGCCAGGAATGTGACTCGACACACAAGCATCTGGTTGTGATTCAGCATTCCTGATCAAAACATGACCCTTCCCTCCCTCCTACAACCAGCATGCGGCTTTCTTTTTATTGTAGCTTGTTTTGCCTATAGTTCATTGCCAGCCTGTTACAGGAGAGGGGTGCAAGTAGAGAGAGAAGGGCAGGTACGGGGGGAAAGAGTTCTCTAACTGAAAAAGAACACGCTATGGCAATCTTATGGAGTGTTGTGGTCTATGTTATAGTGAGCAAAGTGACTTTAAAGGGTTATTGTGTGGACTCCAAGGGGGATATTGGCTGCAAGTGTATTACTGACATAATTAAAATGTAGTGACTGCCTGTTTTCTGAGTGTGGAGCAGGTTGGCAGTAGACTGGCAGGCACATAGCTGTGGAGTGGGTGGAAGCTATAGTTTCTCCTTGCCTCAATCTTTACCACTGCTATTAATTTTCATTACAGAGGAAATTAAACTCAGCCCAGGAGACACCCCCCTCCCTTTAGTTCCCATGGAGGAAAGCATCCTGCTTTTATGGCAGGAAAATGCACTTTTAAATGTCTTTAGATTCCCTTGAAGACTGGTTTACAGTTCAAGTCATAGCTTGTCAGTTGGCAGGTAGCTGCTGCTTCCCCTGGGCAAGCTTTTGTCTACCTTGGGTTTCTTCCTGTAATGTTCATCTCCATGCTTCAGGGCATCAGGCAGCTTCTAATTAATCAAGGTCAGGAAGAAAATTTCCCTGGGGAAAGGTTATTTTCTATCCACCTGCTGCAAGGCTTTCTGAGCCTTCTAGAAGAGCTTCTGGTACAGCTTTGAGTGGAGGGGGTATACTAACATCCCAGCATCTCATGGACATTTGTGTCTTTTGCTGCTGATTCTGAACTAACTACAAATGCATCAGCTCTGATCTTCTTGGAAACATTAGCTTTTGAGAGAACAACTTGCTAGTGAAGCTCTGAAGGAGTCTCTGCTAAAGGCTACCATAGTTTAACCCATAGAGGGTGAGAGCTGACAGTTGAGTTCTTTCACTACTGAAGTTGGGTTAACTGCAGTCTTAGCATGTACTTTCTGTTAACAGCACCCCAGATGCAAGCAGGATCGGGGAATAAAACCCTGCGTCCTCATGGATGTGTCTGCTTCTTATCTGCACTTGGTGACAGACAGCAGCAGAGGCTATGGCATAAAGACAGCTGGCTTAGGTTTTACCCTGTGGAGGGCAAGGGCTGAGCTAGTCTGCTGTTGCTGCCCACTCTGCAGGCAACCCCTTGTTCACTTTACCCATGTCTTAGAAGGGGTATAGCAACACCTCACTCCTATCTGGAGTGCAGGCTGCTGGGCTGAGCACTGCACAGCAGCTCAAGACCCTCAGTTAACCAACTGTGCTCCTAGGGGTCTGAAGGGAGTGCTCACTTTGATCCCAACAGCTCAATGTCAGGTGCTATCCTGCACACTGACAGGAGATGGGCATTTTCTGTGCTGAGAAATTGCAATGAGACGGGCAGAGTGGGAGAAGAAGGATTATTTAGCTTGTTTTACAGAACAATGAAGTGACTTGTCATGGTCACAGAGGGAATTTGAGCTAGAGACAAGAGCACAGATTTCTGGTGTCCCCTTGCAATGCTTTAGCCCTATGGTCATTTTGGTTAGTAGAGAAAATTAATGTTACTCCTCAGCAGCTGATGACAGATGACTTCCCTCAACTTGTCCTTTCTAATCTCAAGGGAAAGGAAAGGTTTCCTCAGTCAGATTCCTAACCAGGGAGCTCAAGCTTTCTAAAAGCTGCTCTCCTGACCTATACCCCCAGAGTGCCAAGGATAGGGTGTATTAAAGGCCATTTCAGCTGTCTGGAAGTAATCCCAAACCAAACTTATCCTTCAGAAACTTGATTAAGGAGCAGCTTGTTTGGAGCTAGGGGCTGATAGAAGCTTGAAAAGGAATTTTAATGGGAGCTGCTGGTTTCTCCTCGAACAGCAATTGCCCGAAGTTCTGCATTAGGGAATCGTGAGTTCATTTAGGACTCCAGCATGAAGCTGGCCTCCACATACCCTCTGCCCAATCCACTGATTTAATTCCCTTTCTCCATCATAGATTTTAAGGGCCAGAGCCAGCAGCAGCAGCTGCAGCCAGCTTGATGCTGGTACTGTTGTTGTCTCTTGGGGGTAAGCATTACCCTATTTGTTCTGTCACCGGTGCACGGTTTCGGATGCAGCAATGTCTCCAGTTGGGAATTTTTTGATTTGGACAGATTCATATTGTTAGTGATGCAGCAGCAGTGAAGCTGCAGCAATTCACAATTCAAAGGCAAGTGTTATTCAGACTTTCTGAATAGCTGTGTACAGAGTGATTTCCAAAGGAACGGACAGGGTCAGGTAGGATACAGACATTGGGGGGTTTTGGGATAGAGAGAAGCCACTGGATGAGGTGGATGAACAGTAAAGAAGCTGTGATTACAAAACATGAAGCACTTTTTAAATGCAGTCAGCAAAGGCGATGCAAACCAACAACCCGAAATAAACAGATGCATTTATCTCCTATCCCTAAGCTAATAAAGGGGGTTTTGTGACCACTTACTCTAGGGTCCTCTGCCAGCAGTTTACCATCAATACCAGTTCTTCTCCAGGTGTAAGCCAGGCTGTGGAGTGTGCCCGGGCAAGGGAAAGACCACTGACAATCTCTTGTAAGAGCATCCCTGGTCCAGGTTTGTATGAGAGCTCCAGTGAGGTGAAATCTCATCTCCCTGATATTAAACTTAACCTTTATGTATTTCACTTTAAACAGCTATGGAATTACACTGCCTGTCCTTTAATCATACAAGGTTTTAAAGTAACATTTCTTTGTTTAATGCTGTGGTCCACTCAGATTTACCAGTGATGAGAGGGAGCGGATATGGGAGGCAGATAGGGAAAAGAGAGCCCATCTCCAGTTCTGATGCTGCTCTTGGGAGTAAGTCAGTGGAGGCAGTGCTCAGTGACAACAGGGGGTTTCAGCAGCATTCTGGTGGATGTCTGCACTAATATGGGCTGTGAGAATATAGAATGTTCCTTCTGGGACTGGAATTTCTATCTGCTTTGGGCAAGGAATTGTCTGTTTTTTCCCCAGTCAGCTCCAGTTGATTTGCATGTTTCCCTACTGATGACTGGAGGCTAAGTCATCAATCTGCCTCTCTAGGCATGTGAAATGCCTCCGGGAAGTAAAGCAGGCCTGATATAGGTCAGTCTAGAATAACATGGCATAGCTGTGCACTCTGTCCTTCCTTTTCAGGTCCAAATAGTAACATGTCTCCCTTTGAAGCCCTCTCGTGCCATACTGCATGAAACTGCTCCATAGTAACTTTGGCGAATCAGCAGCAGCTCCGCACGTACACACACAAGAATTGGCGTAATCCTCCCCCAGTTCTCCAACCTCAGGAAGATCCAACCTGTGAGCATTATTCCCCTCTAAGTAGCATTGGAATGTCCTGTTATCTTGAATGCTTCCACATTCTTTCTCTAGCTTCCAGACTTGTTAATATTTCTTGGATCGCAATGGTTTTCATTTTCCTGGCAAAGTCACATTTTCTTTCCCAGTCAGATTTTAAAGGATAATGAATCGAATATATTCTTGCAAAGAAAGAGCTGATCTTCTAAGCCTTCTATTGCAATTTAAGGGAAAAACAGGGATATGTGCCGTAAAGTGACTCCAGAAGTGACCGTAGCAACTGAAGCATGACGCACTGATCTCCCTTATCAGTTCTCAGCTTTGTGCACAAATTGATAAAGGAGCAGTGTGCTGACCCCTCTGAAGTGGGAGAAAACTGTCTCCCTGCACCATTAGCCCCACTGAGCAGCATCTGTCACTGTATCCCGACCTGGCTCTGTTGCCCATACTGGGTTTTGAGGACAAGGTAGAAGCTGACAGGGTTAAACGTGCATCCGCTTGCGGCACAGAAATAAGCCATGTATTATTAGAGACCTACCACTTTAAATACCACACCTATAAATAGCTGCAAGGTGAGCCAGTGGTAGAACGGAGTGAAGGAGTTGGCTAGTTCCACCAGTTGTGTCCTGTCCTCAGCCAACCCTCAAGGTCTTTGAGGTGAGGGTTGTTTCCTGTGAGATGGTGAAGGGGATCTTTGTTGTGTGGCTGCCTCTGACTGCAAACAGATGATCATGTAAGACATGCAGCTGAATGAGATGGAAGTGATTTTGCTGGAGATCATTTCCAGTGCAGGCAATAAGCTCTCCGGGCTCAATGCCTGCATTGTAAGGCTAGCTTTCATTTTCGTGTGCTCTGCATCAGGAGTGAGCTCCGAGCTCTTTCCTGGAGGATATCTTGCTTAGATACCTGGCTGGGTGCTAAACAAGCAGCTGATGCAAAAGTGGTTTGTAAGAGCACCAGTCCCACTTGTAGTGACCTGATGCCAGTCAGTGCTCAGTGCATGGGAGCTCAGGCATTGGGGCCCACAAGTGCCACAGCTGCTGGTGGAGGAAAATGCCTGGAGTGAACAGTGGCTTCTCAGTTGAGGGGCTTTACCACCTGCAAAGAGATGCTCCCACCCTGCTGTTTCCGTTTAGCCATCAGGGTGTTGTTTATGGCTGCTGTTTGTTCCCTCCTTCAGCTGTAGACTTAGTGCTCCCAAGGGCAATGTCTGAAATTTATTGCCAGTTTCAATTCTGCATCTGAGCAGATGCATCAGACCACCAAGTCATCACCGCGTGACTGAGAGCAAAATTGGACTCAGCTCTTCTGCAGCTAAACCTTTGGAAGGCAAATAAACGAAGCGGAGAAAAGGCTGCTGTTTGGGTTACTGGGAGAGGAGATTTTCAGAATCCAGAAAGGCTGATGGATTCTATCGTTTAGTGTTGGGCTGCTGAGGCTTTATCTCTAAACCAGGGATCCATCATGGATGAGACTGAGAGAGTTCACAAAAGAACTGTGCAGGAGGACTAGGCATAATGCAGAGAGCTCAGAGTGGGTATGTGTCTTCATAAGCTCCATGGGCCTGGATTTAGTGATAATCACTGACCTAGCGTTTCTCCCCGTGGCTGCTATTTATTTGCTGACATCCTACACAAACGTGGGGTAATAAGGGCAGTGGTCAGCTTGGTTCCTTAGTCATGGTGAGCACCATGCTGAGTTTAATGGTAGGACCTTCAGGACACTATAACGCTGTTGTTTCTGCTCTTGTCCTCAGGCTAACTTTACCTAAACTTCCAGTTCAGTTGCTAGGAGTGTTGTGACCTCCAGGGCTAAAAGCATGCTCTGTTATGGTGTGAGCTGGAGGCAGGCTGTGCGGATGTTAACACAACAACTTATCCCCTGGGGCCAGGCATAGACAGGGAACTTCGGAGATGTGCTTGTGCCGTTACACAGCCACAGATGTACACACAGCTACAGAAAGCCTTTCATTCTGGCACTTCCCCCCCCCCCCCCCCCCCCTTGTTCCTATGCCTGACTCCTCTACCTCTTAGCACCCCTACCTTGCACCTAAAGGAGCCTGGGAGCAGCAGTCCCTCCTCAAGTGCTCTGTCACTGATGCAGATGATCAAGACAAGAACCATGTGAAGAGGTTTCTAAGGGATCACATTGCTCTGGAAGGCTCTCAGCGTTTTTGATGTGGGCTTTGTCTTTCAGGCTTTAGCTTGCTAGTGAAGTGAGTTGTGAGCTGCCCCACCATGTGAAGTACCTGGGGAAGGTACTTCTGTTCAAATAGAGGATGCTGCTTTGTCAGTCTGACTTGCTGCATTCAGCTGGCAATGAAGGAGCTCTCCCTGAGAGCTGGTGGCTTGCAGTGCATCACCCTGTGCAAGGTACAGCTCTAACAGTGGGAAAGCTGAGCAATATTATGCTGGTGCATAAGCCTTTCCTGGTCTGCGCTGCACACACGTTAGATAGAGGTCTTACACCAGTGCCCTTCAGCTCTGCTCCTGAAACACCTCACACCAGCAGGCACTCTCCTGCTGCGAGCTGGAAGCCCACAGTTCAGTCTTGTGCAAATATGCCCTTGTACTGGTTAATGGAGTGAGCCTGAGCTGTGCAGCATAGCTGAACCTTGGCATGGTACCCGCTAGATGCTGCAGGCAAGGACCAGTGCCCAAGGGAATTTGCAGCTGTGGTAGGCTTGCAGAGCAAAGATGTTCACTGTGCTCCACACAAACACAAAGAAGAAAACAATTCAATGCCCTTCATCCTCCTCCTCCGCATTATCCTATTGCTGGCTGTTGCCGGTGAGTCTACTCTGTCATCCTTCAGATGGAATACTGTAAGGGAGAGGCTGTGGAAGGAGCACCACCAGACTGATACCAAACCCCGATGTCATTTTGTTATGTGGCAAAACAAAGTGAATCCAAAAGTAACAAGAAAGCGAATCACAGATAAAACTCCCTGGTTAGATGAGGGGCAGATGTCAGAGCCGACAGAAAACAAGCTGTGGTGTTAGACAGAAATCAATAGCTGTGGCAGCCCAGGGAAGAGGAGACCGGATTCATTATAGGAAGGATAAAACTGATATTACCCAACCTAGCATACAGTGTGTGTAGGAGAATTAAGGCCTTTAACTTTCCAAGTGCTGACAACAGAAAGGAGGATTTGCAACAGATAAAGTCAACTTGCATAGCTCTATAAATGCTTAGAGAAAGAGGGAGAAAAACCCTTTCACTGGGTAGCTTTCTGCACAGCTTCATTTCTGTTCCATCCTCTGTAACATAAGGAACCATGTTGTGGGAATTACCTTAGCTTACGTTCCTCTCACACCGAGGTGAACTAGCCCACACCCTCAGTCCCTGGTCAGAAGTGAGGATGTTCCTTGGTGGCACTTCTGTGTCTGAGAAGCAAGAGTCAGTTCTTTGGGTAGGGGTGGTTTTGATGTGCTCTGAGTTTCACAGCTAGATGAGGAAAGAACACACAGATGCCAAAACTACTTCTCCCAATATAAGGAACAAAGCTTTGTGTAAGTGTGTGTGGTGGTTTTTCACATCCATATGCTTCCAAATAGTTCCTCTTCCACAGGTAAATCTGCTGAGCAATGTGAAGGCCTCTAGCATCTGCTGTGTTTAATCCCGTAATAGCCTCCCATTTGGCTAAGAAAGCCATTTACAGCTCCTTATCTCCAAAGAGGTGTGAAAGTGCAGGTGGCAAAGGATTAGGTGGAGCAGGAGAGAGGCAATAAATGCAACAGTGTGGCTGGACAGGTAATAGAGTGCACTTTAAAAGGCAAGTGGAAGGAAATAAGTCATTAATCTGCTTCTGTGTGGGCTCAGAGGTCTGACCAGACCTATCTGCTGAAAGCAGAGCCAGCCACTTGTCTAATCCCTGGAGGTCTCTGTACACATTGCAGATGGATGGTGGGGGAGATCTCCCTTCTCTTCCTTAATATACCCCCTACAGTGGTATATGCCCAGGCCCCAAGGTATGCATCTCAGAGCAAGGAAGATGGATGGTGACTTCACACAGAGGCTCTAGCTAAGGGGTATGTCAGAATGATGAATATTCCTAAGACCTGAAATGTCTCAAAAGAAAGTAGTGAAGAAGCTCCCCTGGGCATGGCCATGGGTCAAGGAGGGGAGAGACAGCGCAGGAACACTTAGACTCATTGTGGGGTGGCAGAGAACCAAAGAGACGGAGTTTCACTCGAGAGCTGGGGTTTTGTCCCCTCCTTCCTAAAGGGCATTTGTTATGCTGGAGGGATGCTGGTGTTAGGCACAAAGCAGCATGATTTTAAAGGAGAGAGATGTGTTGCTGTGCCATCCTTGGCCACGCCTGCAGCTATCTGGTAATCGGAACCTTCCTTCTCCCACCCCTTATCAGTGTGATAACTGGAATTAACTGGGAAGAGCTGGCTCTGAAAGCCTTTACCTGACAGTGGTAAAAATTGGCATCCTGCAGTTAAGCCTTTTCCAGCTTGTTGCATGAGTTGACAGCTTTCATTCTTGACTTTCAGCTTTGTGGGCATCCCAGGGTGACATAAATCTAGCCCATGGCTGGTGTGTGCTGCTGCACAACAGGATGCAGCACTGTCCCATGAATAAAAATGTCCCTCTATGGACATTCACACCAGCAGAAGCTCAACTCTAAAGTCTTTTGCCTGCCACATTATTCATCCAATTTCTTCATCACTCTTGTGCTGCAAGTGTTGCCTTTCCTAGGGACAGGGATGATGTAGCAGCCTCAGCTAATCCTCTGATGATTAAAGGTGTCATGCTTCTGACTGAGCAGAGGGGAACAGAGTGTGTGTGTGTCTTTAGGTAGAACACAGAAATCCTTCTGATTCCCTCTGAAGGAGGAATAGATGGGTGAGCGAACAGAGCCCCGTAAGAGACTCACTGCTCCTGTTGGACAGATTATACTGTTCCTCGTAGGGCAAAATCCTCTGCAAGCACAGGCAGCAACAATTCCCTCTGCTCATGTTGAGCCTCAGGCTTCTGATTTTTCTCCTTTGGCCTTTTCATTTCACAGTGGCTGAGGATGACATTTCCAAAGCAGCCTATGGAAATCGGGTGGCCACATCGCAATGGGAGGTGGACTTCAGCTCAGAAAAAACACTTTAATGTGTTACTGGCTTTCCGTGTCTCTACCCATGTATAATTGCAACCATCAAAAATCTGGCCTGATCTCAGCACTCTTCTACCTCATCTTTACACCCTCAAGCCATCACAGGGGCTTTTGGGATCTGTTGTCTCATGCCGTGAGAACGCATAACGGAGCAAGACAGTATTGTGCTATTAGCTGTCTGTGGTCTCATGGAGAATCCCAGGGCTCAGGGAACCTGGGAGTGGGAACCTTGCTTGGCTTTTGCTGGGTCTCACTTTGTCTACCTGGGCAGGGATGATGAATTTCTTCTGCAGTGGTTCCTTTTGGATGTGTTAATATTTCAAGATGAATTGCATCATGCCATAGTTAGCTGCTGTGAAGTGCCCTGGGTTAGCAAGCACATGTTTGTCCTAGGCACGTTTAAGCATCTAACACGAGGTTTGGGATCAGGATTTTGTACCCCTGTGATATAAATGCCAAACAGAATTAATAATGAACAAACCCAGAGCTGCTGGATGCTGAGAAGGAGAAGGAAGCAGCTGTTGTTTGTTTGGTTTTTAATGGCTCACAGGAACAGGAGGCCATAAACAGTTAAATTTCTCTTGACAGCTGGGGAATGCTTTGGATGCCTCAAATCAGTGCTGTGGGTTCCTCAGCACCTCCGCATATTTCCCCTGCAGGAGTTGATGTTTTGCTGTCCATCACTTTCCTGCTTTGATCAGAGAAAGAATACAAACGACACCTTGATGATTACTCACATTTTCAAACGCTATCCAACAGCAACAACTGCCACCTTTCATAACACCACACTGGGCTCCCATTGCATCGCTTTGTGGCTTGCCCATATCTCCTCTAAGGACTGAGCCCACGCTTGTGATTCCTTACAGCTTCGGCTCCTTGGAAGAGGTGGGTGAGGGAGAGGGTTTTTGCAGCTGGTCAAGTGATTTCTGCTCTGTGAATGCAGTCATACAACAAAAATAAGAGCTGCTAGAGAAGTAAGGAAAAAGCTTGGGATCAATGGGATGTGCAGCATCTTTTCCCTCAGGGGTGTTGAGTGCTTCCATATGATGGTTATCAGTGAATTAATGAGTCGAGGTCAGCTCAGTGTTGCTAGAAAAATGGCTTTTTCCAGTTCATGCCGTGATTTACTTAGGCCTCTGGAACTGGAACAAGGCAGCGTTGCTTAGTGGATGTGTATTTAACAAATAAATGATTCTTACATTAGTGCTGAGGCTGGCCAAATGTTTCAGCTGGGGAGGAAAGGGAGGGAATTAGATGGTGCGTGGATCCAGGCCTTTGCAGCCAGTCAAGCAGTGCCAGTACCCAGTAGCTGTGGGGCTGACTGTTCTTTTATGCCATGGTAAACTTAGGGCACAGCAAAGGACAATCTTGAAAACGCAGCCATATTGTAGATTCCATAAAATCAAGGTTAAAAAGTACTGCTGTGACTGCAGGTCACAATTCCCTCTTTTCAGAACAAAGCTATGTCGAGTCAGGCGCTGCTTGGGAAGTATTTCAACCTCATTCTGCTAGTGTCTACCCCAGCTAGTCATGGTGCTCTCCGTGTACCAGCTCTCTGCAAGTGAAATGCTTAGTTACTGGGTGTGGAAGCTACCCTGTGCCTTCCCCTGCCTTTGGAAATGCTGGGTGAGATGGCAAAAGCTTCACAGCCGCTTAACTTCCATAAGAGAGAGGATACTCTGCAATGTGGCTCATAGGCAATGGGAAATGGGGATTGCCTGCTTTGAAACCGAGGTTCTCATCTGCCCTCAGTCTCCAAAACAGTGTGTTCTAAGCAGGCTCTTCCTTTGACATTTCTATCCTGCTGCTCCTTCCATCGCTTGTCTCTCTTCCTCTTTTGGTTTCCTGAGTGTGGTCACCCAATTTCTCACTCCTGTGAGCAGCTGGGGCTTCTGGAAACAAATTGAAGTGTCTTCATTTTTAAGAGAAGTGATGCATTGCACCAGCCAGCTGCCCTTCCTCAGCTGCTCCCTCCTATTACACAAGCCCTGTGCGTGCGCACACACCTTGACAGATGGCGATGCTCTGAGGAACTGCTTCAATTTTTACTCTTTCCTATAATCCATGGCTGGAGTGCCAAATACTTGAAAGCTGCTGCTGCTCCATAGATCACCCCAAAGTGTTGAAGTCCAGTGCAGTTATACCACTCTGGAAATGATATCAGTCACGGAGGGAGAAACATCGAACGGCAAACTCCTTAGCATCCAATGTACTTGCTCATGTCAGAGACAGATGTGCCCACAAACCACTGCAGCCTCATCTTTTTCCTCTTCTATTTCCCTAAATCCATTATCAGAGCTTTTCCGATCAAGGCAGCATACTTGATGCTTTCAGGCTTGGTGGCTGCCATTTGTCCCTGTCCTGGACTTAGCTTCTGTACTCGAAGGCAGTCCATACTCTGGTAGATGAGGGGCAGTGTTTTTCCTCTTCCTGTACTGATGCAATTTCTCACCGGTATATTCTTTCATGTGTAACAGTCACTATGGTCTCAAGTATCAAGTGCCATGATGTACCATTAGTCATGAACCAGAGGAAGAATTTAACATCAGGTAGGTAGTGTTGTCTCCCTCCCTGTGCAACCTTTCTTCAATGCATCTTCTCTTTTAAAAAGCTCCTGCTGTGGTAGCCATCTCATTATGGGTAATGCACAGCAGACAGGGAAACTGTGGTTCTGCCACGGTTTGTGTGCATTTGTATTATAGCAGCACTGGCAGTCCCTACCAGAGGTCAGGATGCTACTCTGCTGGGCACTGCATTCAGACACCAAAATACGAGCACAATGTGAGAACAATAGAAAGCCAAAACTGAAAGGAGTTTTCTTCAGGACAAAATGAGAAGCAGAAATTGGGAGGCAGGTACCCAGAGTTTCATTCCTTATTGGTTCCTGGCAGCGCTGGACTCCGTATGAACACGGATGCAAAGACCACATATTTGTCCTGAAGGGTGCTAATAAAATCATGCTCTTAACTGTTGCAGATCTGCTTGAGTCAGCAGAGCAGCTGTTTCTTAGGGGATAATCAGGATAGTTGCTTCATGAAGAACACAATGGATTAAGTGTATTCAGAAGTCAGACCAAAGCCCTTTAACCTTCCTATTTAACTGTGCTGGAGAATCCAAGAGCTGTCCATCTGCTATTAAACATATCGGCTAGGCAAATTTCTACAGAAAATAAAGCCAACCTACTGTGCAAATGCACACCTCTACACTATTTATTTCCTGCTCTTCCAGCTTCCCCTGCAGCCACTCCTCCAGTCAAAGGAAGATCTTCGCCCTATGTCTTCCCACACGCTGCTAGAGGATGTTTCTCTACTTTCCCCAAACCTCATGTCTGAAGCTATGTCAGGCCAGATGGAATACAGGCAAAGGAAAAACAGCTTGGTTCTTACTGTGCTTGAGTAAATAGGTGTCAAGCAGATTGTGGTGGGAAGTGATGCATTAACCAGGTGACCTACTCAGTAGCAACCTGTTGCACTTCTCTCAGCATATGATACCTGTTACCCAAACCTTAAGAAGGTGTAGAAAGGTGTAGGACAGCTACAGGTTTGTTGCTGGAGAATGCCTGAGGAAATTGATGAAGGGAAGAAGCCAGCAGGTGACAACTTCACTGTTGGCTCTTCCCTTCTTGTAAAGGATCCTGCCCCAGTGTCAGAGATCCTGATGCTCCTGTATTTCCTTTGCCCACCCATATTGCTTTGCTTCCAATTCCTTTCATATCTGTAGCACCCCACTTTGCTTGCTCCATGATAGGTTAATAGCATATTAACACTGCCTCATTGCAGGATGTCTGGGATAGCTTTGATTCAATTCTGAATTATTAGAAATAGATTTTAATAGCCGCATCACTTCTCTTGGCTGCTGTGATGTTCATGGCATGTATTGTTCATTCACCTTAAACAGCAGTGTATAAAAGACCTCCCATTTCTTTAAGTACTTGCTATTCAAGTCAACAGTACCCTAGCAATGCAGAACTGGATCCAGAGATCATTGTGTGCAGTATAAATAACTACACGGTAAAGCCACTTAATTAAGAACTGTCTGTGCCTGGTAGCAAGAAAGCTCTGAGCTGTATCAGAGTGTGTACAGGGTGATGAAACAATCTATATCAAACACCAAAAAATTCCTACTGGATTTAAATAGATGTAGGCTTCCTGTCAAATGCCACGGCTCAGGCTTCTCAAGGAGGTCAGCAAGGTATAGTGCTTTGTCCTTCCATGTTCCTGCCCTCTTGTCCCCAGCCTTTGCTCTTCCCATGCAGTGTTATACACTGCAGCATCAGCTTCGAAGGCTCACAGACTGTATAACATCTATGCTGCTTTTGTTTGTTTTTAAATATGAGAAGTACTGAAGGAGGACTGTGCTATAGAGACAGTGTTGTGCTCCCTCATTTTGAGTTTTGTCTTCCAGCATTTGCTTATATTGATGCCAAGTACTAATTTCGATCAGAGATTGGGACATTGAATCCCCCCAAACCCTTCCAAGTTTCATTTCTCAGACCCAAAGCTGAGAGTTTGAGAGGTGACCCCTCTCCCTACAGTCTGCTGCTCTAAGGTCCAGGATCGTGTAAATCTACATTAACTCTCTGTACCATGCCTCTTTTCCCAAGTCAGACACATGAAAGCCATCATTAGTTGACTGTTGAGTTCAGCTTTTAGCAAACAGGCATACATTTGATTGTTCCTTTGTCTTTACGAAGGCAGCAGCAGGGAAGTGCCTGAGCAACTAATGTACTTGTCTGTGTCGTTATGAAGTAACCGTAAATAAAACGGATAATAAAAGCAGTCTTTTTTACTCTCTCTTTTCAAATAGTGACAGGATCTTCCTGGAAAATTACCTTTTTCCCTTTTTTTAGAGTACAAGTTAAAAGGGTTTGGTATTTCTCGACATGTAATAAACAACCACTTTCCCCTCATTTTCCATCCACTGAAGTAGAGGTAATGAATGCATTTTATCACTGTCTCCCAAGAGAAGACAAAGAATCAAGGATCTAAAGCTTTAGGTTTTCGTCGATGGAAGTAGCATTGGAATAGGGGCAGGCATCTTCTATTCCCACAGCCTGGCTGCTGTACGGAAGATGTACATGGCAATCCTAATCTTCCACCCAGTAAAAGAGAACCTCTTTTGAGGATGTGACTTATATGTATTGTTCTCCATCAGAAATAAGATGCAGTGGAAAAAGTGCCTTTGATATTTTCCTGCAATATAGAGGATGCTAAATATGTATATACATACTTCAAGAGAGCTAAATACTCCAAAATGTAGTGTCTTGATAACAAATTAGGCTACAAGAAATATGCACTAGAGAGTACAAAGGAGGCAGGTCCAGAGAGGGAAAGCAGGCATAGCTTTGCCACAACTTCCCTGGCTTTACCACAGAGGAGTTTCTTAAACCTTTTGTGCCGCTGCTCCCCATCCCCAACATAGAAATACTCCTCAATGCATGGTATTTGAAAAGGAGACTATGGTGTTCCCTATGCATTCCCAACATCAACCATTGCTCAGTAATGATTTTTCAACCAACAGACTCGGACTGCGTTGAGGTTCTTTTATTAACACTGAATGGGGGGACAAACCAAGGTGTGTTTTGGGGAGGAGGAGGAACCTGCGGTGTGCACTAAACCCCTTTTCGCTGCCTGCAGCTTCCATCTCTCTTGGGAAATCCTTATCTGTAGAAACAGAAGAATAGGAGCTCCCACCGCTAAGAAGGGTGAAGCAGTTCTGCAGCAAAGGTTACTTTCTTTTCCTAAGTAGAAACGTGTTTATGAGCTGAGAAAAATGATTTCTGCAGTTCAAGGAAAAAAGAAAAAGAGATAAAGGGATTGGGTAAAAAGCGGGAGTTTGGTGTTGGCAAAGGTCTGGAGAAACCATAATCAATGAATACAAAGTTCAGCCTCATTTCTTTCCTGAGGGCTTGTTGAATGAGGCTATCAGGGACTCCTCCTGGAGCTTACAGGTGCAGAGGTTCTGCTCTGCAATCAAGAAGTAGCAAGCGTCTTTCTCCGCAGCCACACAGGCACATGCTGTGAGCTTTAGAGCTTTGCTAACAGTTCCTGACTGACATTAGGTATATCCTCAAAGGGAGACATGGCTCTAAATCACAGTGTCCCTTTGCTGCCAGCTACTTGCTAGGTCCCACCCCAGAAATGGTTGTGTTCCTATGGTGGAAGAGGTGATTCTTCAATCAGCAGCTAAAAGGTATTTAAGGTTTTGTAATGCACTGCCCCACAGGGCAATTCCTGCTATGGAGGCAGAGTTTCTAATGCAACTTCTGTACCTACCCACCTATGAGCCTACTGGAATGGTAACAAAGGCCACCTAATGTAGAAAAGGGTGGGTTTAATGCCAATCCCTTTCTTACTTAGGAATGGGTTGAGGAACAGGTGGTAGATCAAACTCCTGCTTAGGCTGTCAGTGTTGTGGAGCAGGGGTTGTTTTTCAGTGCTCTGTACAAGGTATGTCTGTATAACACTACACAGTGCAGATGTGTAATGTTGATGTCAGGTGTACAGCTTTAGCCACTTTATATTCTTGTGTTCTCGGGACTTTGCAAAGGATCTTGGTGGTTAAAACAAGTAAATTAGTGGCTGGAGTGGTTTATTCTTAGTATCTCTGCCAGATAACCAAGTTGAGGGCTGCAACAAAGGTGCTGTGTGTGCCATTGGAGGAACAAGTCTGTTTTCTAGTGGCAGTTTTCTCCCTCATAACAGCACCTTGAATCTAATGTGTGCCAAAGGGTGCTGGGATCTCCTCTCCTTTTCCCACCTTTCTTGTTCCCAAGCACCAGGAGGCAGGTGGCACTTCTACTGATGACTGACATATTCAGAGGCTGGAGTGACAGATTACAAGTGCATTGGTAGGAAGCTGAGTTGATCTTTCCAGGTAAGGGTATGTTTCCCATCTAGGAGCAAAATTGTTTCTATGTACCAGCGTATCAGAAGAGACAGGCACAGCAAAGAGAGGAAGGACCTTCTGCCCTACAAGATGAGAGCTAACAGGGCCTATTTAGCTTTGTGCATCCTTCCAAGCACCAGTATAAGAATAGGAAAGTGGTGACAAAAAAGAATCGAAGCCATTAGAAAGTGTGAGGGGCTGAAAGGCTGTGCAGGGATTGCTGCCTATCTATATTCCTTTCTTCAGGATCTATAAATACATATGTTTATGTACCAGAACATTTCTTTATCTTTGGGATGTTAACAGAATGGTTCAGTAACTTAGTCTCCAAATAGGAGTCCATTCACAAGAGGAGCAACTTGAGTGCTGCCAGGGAACCACAGTGGGATAAAGTTGTGGTTTAGGATAAATAGAAGTTTGGTGGGACTTGAGGGGTTAAAAATGGATAGTGGGGACTGGGAGATGAGATCTTAATCGCCAGTGTTGTGGTGCCAGGCTGGGCTCTGCTTATTTCAGTGATATGAGGGTATGTGTTTGGCCAGAGGTGTTGAGGCTTGGATTTAGTCCCAGAAGCAAGATGTGTTGCTTGAGGTCATGAGAAGGGAGTAATAAGGAAGGGAAAGGATGAATAAGGGGCCATGAAGTTTGTATCTCCCTGCCCCTTTCTGATTGTACTGCGATAAACCAAACCAGGAGGGATGGAGACCTCTGCAGGAAAGAGACAGCTGCCGCTGCTGGTTAGGTCATGCATTGTTTAATATCTGGCCCTGACACTGGTCACTGGGGTGCTTTTGGGACTCTGGCTCTGAACGCGACAGCTGGGGGGTGGGCAGTCAGCAGTGGAGCATTTTGGATGCTCTTTTGCCTTTATGCATACTCTCCATCAGTACGGTTACTTATGCTCCAGTGCCCCAGGCTCCTATGGGCAGCAGCTCTCCATCACGCTAGCACTGTATCCAAACAGGCTCAAACACCTCCTGGCTGAGGGGCAGTACAGGCAAGAATGATGCTGATTTTTCTTGCAGAAGTAGCACAAGGGCTAAGGAGGATTAAGTAACTTAACTGGGATCTTGCAGGATTTCATGGCAGAGCTGGGAAGCGAGCTTAGACCTCCTGCTTTCTCTCTGGTACCTCTAACTCTCAGTCTGTCTGAGAAAGTGTGAGTCAAGTGCACAGCTGACCTGGCGAGACATCAGCCTCAGCATCCCATCACGCAGCTGCACTGGTGCAAGCACAAAACCAAGCCCATCAAATTCCTCCCTGTGTTTGAAAACAAACTTGACCTCAATTTACATGTCAGCCTTGCTGCTGAAGGGGATGGTAGGAAAAGGATCTGTTTTGAAGCCCAGCTTCCCCTGCCAACACTGTAGCTTTCCTTTAAATGGAATGGTTAAATGAGTCCTTCTGAATAAACTCTGTGGGCTCCTGCGAGGGACTGGGCTGTGGCTGCTCACCCCCCTTTCCGGCTTTGCAGCATTCTAGCTACATTGCAATGACATTTGTCAGGCCAGTGTTGCTCAGGGCATAGCTGCGATTCCAAAGCTCCTTTTCTGGCTTGTCTCTCAACACTGCCACAGGCTGTGGCTCCTCCAAGACATTGGCCTGTGGCCTGGTAGGACAAAATTGACGTGTCAAGCCCAATAAATTCAGAGGCCCTCATGCTGAGTAACTCTGTTGAGTGACCTTGGAAGCCACTGTGGAGAAAGTGGCCTCTTACTGTTTTAATACTGCTGATAGTTCCAGGTAAATGCTGTTGAATTTCTGTTGTCTAATTAGCCGATAAATTCAAATCTGTCTCATTGTAAAGGAGGTTCCATCTACTTGGCCGTTGCTAAGTTAGCATCTATCAGGAGATGGGATATTGAGATCAGAACATAGGCAAAGCCACGTTGCTAACCAAAGGCCTTCCAGTTCATTGGAATTTGGAGTTTTTCACTAAAATCTGGACAAATGGCAGAGGCAGAGTGCCAGTTAAGAGGAATAATGGGGGAAAGAGCAAATCCTCCTAAGCAGGCAGATCCTTGGGATCCTTACAACTTCCTAATACTTCGAAGCAGAACTATTCAGTGGGTTTATTTCTGCCTCCTGCTTGCAGTGCAGAGTTCTCCCATTCTCCAGAGCATTCATCAGATACTTATTACCTGGAGTCTGAGATTGTGATGAGCGCATTACATTACCTACATTATGCCTTGTCCTCTCAATTGAATTTTCTCTAATGCTCTCCTTTATTGGCAAGAGACAATGAAGTTAAGGTGTGCTGTCAAACTGAGGTTGTTTGCTTGCCTGATTAACCATTGCTGTCCTCCACTCTCCACCCCATATTGAGCCAACAACTCGCACAATTACTAGTTGTAAAGGCAGATAAATTGGTGGCTAATCTTTTAAGGAATGCGTAGGATGTTAAGCTTCATTGGCTGCCTTGACTGCAAGCTTAGAGCATGCATGACTGACACACAGTAATGTGTTAAGCTGTAGAGATGCAACTACAACTTTTAGCTCTGTGTTTTGCCCTTCAAGGCCAAAGATCTCCTGCATGCCCTTGAAAAAGAGCACTTGGGTTCGTGGTTAAAGCAGAGGCAAGAAGGGTTCAATGGCTGTGCTTTGCTGTACAGCTGCTGTTCAAGTCATCTCACTCCTCTGCTTCATCTTCCCAAGGCAAAATGCCATTGGGAACCAGGAAGGCACTTTCAGGTACACAGCTAAGTGAGGCTGCAAGATGTTGACAATGTCTTGTTATTAACTGTGGTACTGGGAGTGCGTGGGAAGGAAAATGAGGTATTATGTATTTTAGCTGCTTCTGCTTTGCTGTTGTTGGCTGAGGTTGTGATACTTCCTGATTGTACTTATCTCTATAAACAAATATGGTATTTAACATAGAGCGTATCTCTCATCTAATCAACATCAATAATGGGGAGCTAATTATCGCAATTGAAAGCCCTGGAGTGTAACTCCCTCAGTTTATGGATCCGGGTGGGTATATCATCATGCTATAGGACAGAGCACAGGTTTTGTTAGCAGCCTGTGAATGTGGTTCTGGCTTGAACAACCATGAATTATGTCTGGCTTTCTGAAGCAGACCCAGTGGGAGAGCTCTGAGTATTCATCTCCTTTCTGGTAGTAAAATAGCGCACAGTCCACAGATGAAGTAGCTGCCTGAAGAACAGCTTTAGCTGTGAGTAGGGAGTAAATGTATTTTCCTAGTTTCTCTGCTGAATATTAATGCTTCATCCCTGAAGCAGTGGGGTTTAGCACAAGATCTTTCTGCAGGAGTCCAATTTGAGTACACTGTAACACAGCTGATAGCCCAAGCACGAATGAAGGAACTTGTCAGAGGTTTGGATGAAAATAAACAGAGGTATGAAACGTTTTGGAAAACATTCAGAATAGGTGCTTCCCAGCAGGTAAACCACTAAAACTGAAAGCTATAGATGCCTAAAGGTAGGACAGGTCAGTGTTTAGAGGAGATGCAAAGGCATTTTGCTACCCATCCTTCCACACCTGTGGAACAGCCACAGAAGGGAAGCCATGCCCTTTGCCCAAAGCAGGGATATACCTTTCCTGCTGTCTGCATTCAGCTCCTTTTGTTTAGCATGATCTGGAGGGACCATTACAATGCAACAGCCTAAGCACATCCTTTCAATGCCTGAAGGCAGCACGGTCCTGGGGAAGCATTCTGTGTTGCATACCTGCAGCCCTTTGGGCATGGGGGCCGGGTATGTATCCCTCTGGACACTGATGCCTTTGGCTTATAAAGGCAATGTATGGAAACGTAGCACACGATTTAGGCCCTCAGCACTTCTTTAATCCTCTTCAGTAACACAGGAGTCATTCTTTCTGCATAACATAATCAAATTTCTCTGGGTTTATCTGTCACTTGCAGACCTTCATCACCCTTACCTAGGAGCAGGAGGAGATATCCCAGTGACTTGTAACACCAACCATATCCTATTGTTCCCATTTGTTTGCTGAGCAGGAGGGTGAAGAGGCATAAATATTAAAATATACCTATTACATAGCCAGGTCTCCATTGATAAATGATGTATAAAATCAATTTACAACCTAGCAATAAAAAGCATCCATGAAGTGGTTGCTAGCTCCAGGTACTAGGAAATTATTTCTCCATAACTTGCTCTGACTGGAACTCATTACACACTCTGTCCATAGAATGATTTTGTTGTTAAAAACTGTGTCACTCAGAGCTTATTTATTCCCTCTCCTTGCAAAGACTTTTCGGAGTGCCTGCTGCCTGTAAAGCAGAGAGGTACATTGCTTTTCTGGGCTAGTGCTGCACTGCCGGTCTTGCGTGCCTCGGTAGCATTTAGGCTGCGGGAGACATTGCTCTGATAGGGCAGGATGAAGAAAATGGAGAACCATTGACATCTCAGATGCTAAAGTGCCAGCAGCTGCATATTTAGCTTCAGGGAGGTGAATAGCGATCCCACTTTCTTCTAAGAGGTGATGCTGAAATTTCACCACTGGGTTACCTGCTCTGCTGGATGACACTCACAGAAGGGAAGCCATCTCCTGCCCAAGTATAGCCTGGAAATAACATTCCTTTCCAGATCATTAAGTTTTTGTCTGGGTGGCTGCTTTTCTGTGAGGTTTAGGGGAGAACCTTCAATTAGAGGAAGGAGTCTGGAATAAAGGCATCTTCCTCCTACGCAGCTAAGCTGAGGTGAGATTTGGCTGCTTCCACAAGTTTTCTGGGTATGCAATGCCAGGACATAAAGAATCAAAATAGTTTGGTTCTTATAACTGAAAGATAGTTTGTGTCACCAGCTTTATACTGTCTCAGTGCTGACCTTTATGTACACTGTTTTGCCAGGGTACCTAAATGACCCAAAAAGGAAGACTTTCCTATCCATCTGAAGGCATACCTGATACCTAGCTGCATTGTACATAGGGTACAATGTCACACCTCTACTCAGCTCCCAGAAACCTACTTATGAACCAAGGTGGTAGTTTAAATTCTTCTCCCCTTATGGGAGCATCTGCACGAATGGATACAGACAGACATGAGCTCATTCTGCCCTTGATCTGATCTAGCTGGGTGCAAGCCAGCTCTGGTGTCTAGAAAACATATAGTTACATCAGCTAGTAAGGTCTTTTGAAAGATGAGGGATGTATATCTGAGCATGGCACATGTCTGTGTGGTGGTACGGCTTCTAGCCCAGCTGAAGATGAAAACCCTTCACAGTCCTGTCTCTGAAATGTTCTGCCAAATCCTGTGTGCTTGCAAGATCTAAATAAGGGTGAAAAGAGGCAAGGCAGATGGTGAGAGAAGCAGCAGTCTGAGGTCAAGCCTGCGTTACAGAGAGGCATGGCTGATCTGGTATTTTGGCAGGAGCAAATCAAGGGATAAAAATAAACCTAATGTGAGTCAGCACAGTGTCCTCTGAGGTAGGACTCATCAAACAAACCTGTTGTCTATTTTGACAGGTACACAGATCTGGTTGATACGGCAGCAGTGTTGGTAGCATATCCTTCGTTTGCTCTAAGGCATTTCATTTGCTATCACCTGACATTTTGATTAAGAGAAACTTTCATGAGATGGAATTAATAGGTTTCATGCTAGATGGATGAAAGCGTGGCTCGGCAACAGAGCTCAAAAGGCAGTTGTTTGAGGAACAACATCAGTGAAGAAGGTTCCTCAGGGATGGATTATTTTGATCCAAGGCAACTAATGAATATACTTTTAGGAATGGTTTAGCTGACGAGCCACACGGTTTTCTGGGCTAGAATGCAGATGATGTAAAGATTTGTGATGTTGTAAATAACGTAGTTATCATTATAATGTGAGGCAAAGTGCCTGGTTAAATGCTTGCAGTCCAACAAATTGAACTGTAGCAAGTAAAAGCACCGAATGCATCTAGGAACTAGAATTCTAGGCTTTGGGACTTAGTAGTTTGCCAGAGATAGACCTTTCCTGCCCTGCTGGACAGTGTTTTAGCTCATCTGCAGCACTCCTTTTACCAAGCGCATGTTGCACAATACTCTGCTGTCAAATCTTGTCTCTATAAAGAGGAATGTAATTGCACCCTCGTTTGAAAGTATCCTGCTTGTAGCAAAGCCAATTGGTGTGAGCAAGGAGAGAATCTAGCCCCCTGAGCAAGACATCTTCAAAACGCATCAATTCAGAGTATTGGCATCTCTGCAGCCCCTGGAAGAAGCAACACAGTCTGTGGCATTTTTAAGGGACGTTGTTGTGAATAGACCATGCCTGGGTTAAGCAGAATTTAATCTGGTGGCTTTGCAAATAATGTTTTCGCAGCTAACAAGCCAGTGGCAAAATGAGTCTCTCTCTTCTTGAGGCATTGGTTTCTTCTATATAAAAACACCAAAACAAAAAACCCATCTGGTTAAATGCAACAATGAAGTTCAGTGATTCAAAATCAGCGCAGGCTCCTCACCTTGTGCCCCACTCCAGGAATGCTTTTTGGCACCACAGGCACAAACTGTTCAGACAGTTTTGTGCAGAGATACCTTCTGAATAGCTGAGGAAACAAGGGCAGAAGAGGAGGGCTGAAAGCACAGATGAAACTACAGCTTATTGGCCCTGGAGTAGTCCATCATCAGCCTGTCATCACACTGATAGAAGCATCTTTTGGCTAAATCTGTCCTGTTTCTCTGCTCTTCAGAGACCTCGTGTTCGGTCAGAGGGTTAATAACACAGAAGTGACATAGATTAAAATCCAATCTCAACTGAGGAGTGCAACTGCTCCTTAAAACTCCTCTGTTGCAACCTCTCGAAAGAGTCACAAATGCATGGGGAGGCCCTCCATCCTCCTTTCTTCTTTTTCTCCTCTGAGGCAGGGGTTCACGGCATTCACCTTGTTAAAAAGCCATTATGCTGTAAAACAATATCTCTCTTAATAACTATATTAATTTTAAATGCCAGAGACAGAGTAATAAAATCTCTTTGTAGGTTGTTACAACCATAGAGCCCTTTATCTGGCAGGCTAGCAAGCTTGAGACTTCTCTCCAGCCCCTTCCTCCACCGGTACTGGTGATAACTGTAACGTAATATTTTACATCAAGCACTGTGTTTGAAAAGGTCAATGGCTGACATTATTCATGGAAGGGGGGAAAAGGAGGAGGGAGAGAGATCTCCCAGCGTCTTGCTATGGAAAGTTCCTTCAGTTCTGTGGAGGGGCTTTAGCACCTCCTAGAAGGAAATGGGAGTGGGGTTTTCATGCAGTGCCAGCTGCTCAGGAAAGGGTGATTTTAAAGTCAGCAAAGTCATCTGAAGATGCTCTTCAGAGCATCTTCTAAATTCCTGACAGCTTCCCATGTGTTTGCATTTGCAAGGGTCTCCAGGCTGTGATGCTGAACCGCTCTTCATTGCCTAAAGTGCATGGAAAATGGTTCCCTGATGGATTTCATGCCTGCTCTTGACCGTGCTTATTTCTGTAACAGTGGGTGATATGAAGATCACTTGGATTTTCTGCAGATTTTTGAAAGCAGAAAGGACATTAGAGTCAGGTTTCTCTGTAGCCATGGCAGGAAACATACCTTGATAATCTTGTAATGTTTCCTTGACTAAGAGAGTTTTGGGTTTGTTTTTATTCTTTTCTGTATTTAAGATGGAGATGGGCAGTTTTGGCTGGGGCCACACACACAGAATCCCAGTTTTCTGCTGGAAAAGTACAAAGCATGTTCTACTTCCAGCCTGGAGCTCTTCAGCTTCAGCGATAAGGCTCTAGTTTTTGTTATGCCTTTGCTAGATTCAAGAGACCTTTACTGTCTCAGAGGTGGGTTAGAAAGACCAACAAACCTATTCATTCTGTCAATAGGCAAACAAAACCTGGCTTTGGTTTGAAGTTCAGCATCCCTGAGGCTGGTACTTAGTCACCTACTGGGCAATGTGGTCTGGACTTCCCCCCCCTGTGTTTATGAACTCGGAGACTCCTTGTACCTTTTTTCTCATGGGGCATCATTCAGCAGTCAGTATTTGCACAGCTAACAAACGGATGGGTCAACAGAGGAAAACAGACCTTTCACTGTCTTCTCCCCCTTAGAAGCACTTATGAGAAGTGATGCTCAAGTGATGGAATTTCTGGGGTTGTGAGCATCCTGTCAGTTGCTCATCCCTAGAAAGTGAAGTTAATTGAGGGGCTTCAAAGCAGACTGAGAGCTGGAGTATAACTGAGTACCTGGCATAGCCTATAGGTATTCGCAACTTTGCTATGAATCTGTCACTCAAGTGCCCTTTGCTGGCATCTATCTTCAACATCTCATCACCTATATTCAATTCCTAACTGTCAATTTGCTGTTTGCTGTAAGACCAAAAGAGAAGGGCAGAAGCCACCTAATCAAGGGCATCAGGTTGTCAAGATTCCTTGGAAATTCAAAGCTGTCTCTGTTTATGTCAGCTTGTTTTATTACTGGGAATGGTTTGTTAGATGAAGAGTGAGATGCAATGTAAAGCTTCAGATGATGACTGACTGTTCAGGAGAATTCAGACTTCTCCCATTCAGCATGCCTTCGCATGGCACAGTGCCATTCAAATGACAATCAGCAGTGATGTGTACTATCTGACATACAATGCTGACGCATGATCATGTATCAGTGGTGAGGCAGGCAGAAAAAAAGGGTGAAATACAGTGTTCAATCACAGACAATGAGTGTGTTGTGTTCAGTTGCAAGTGCTTTTATCAACCCTGAAAACAGTGTCTGTGCCTTAAGTGTTGTGCACAATCTTTAAGAGCTGTCTGGCTTGCAGTTCACTAGTAAGGAGTTATTTTAACCAGCCATGTTTGCCTCTTTTCCTAGTCTGTTTGCTCCCTTTAGTACATGGCCTCAAAACTAGCCAGGAATTTCAACTTACCTGGATTCTTCGCAAATACTTTTATAAGGAGAGCCTCACCAGATCGTCTGACCTGACTTCCTTCAAGTGCTCAAGCTCATGTCAGAATGTGGCTGATGTCTATGTCCTATTTTTCCCACCTTAAATCTCCCCCACCTCTTGGCCCAAAAAACCCCAAACCCCCCAAAATTAGGCCTGGATTTTGGGAAGAGGAGAGTCCTTTGAAAGGCAGCATTGGGTGAGGCAGGAAGAGACAAATATCACATGCCTGTTTGACACTGCCTGCCCATGCCAGAGAGAATTCGGTCATTTCCAGAGCTGGCTAACTTACCCCTGCGTGTCTTTTCTCAAGCTGCTGGTGGTGGATAGGTAGGAGCTGAACCAATACAGCACAGGCTGAGCCATCCTTTCCAGAGTTGTGAAACCCGCAGGCAGCTGTAAGGGTTTGAGAGCAGGAGGCTCAGAGCTTGCACTGAGGAGCGATGATTGCAGGCAGTGTCCCAGCCAACAGCCCCCAGGAAAAGAAGCCTCGAAGAGCTGTAGTCTTAAAACCAGTTTAGGGGGATGGGAAGGACATTGTCCAGCTCTTATCTCTAATGACTTTCACAGGAGCAGTCTTTTTCTCCCAGCTAAGGGCAGTAGGGTTATTTCTATGAATGGTGTCTGGTGAGGAAATAAAAAGCACCCCGCTAAACAAAGTCAGATACAATATTTTCCAATCTGTGAGTTATTTAGACTTTGTGTGTCCTTTGCGAGACACAGAAATCCTCAGTATCAGGTTTAATGGCTCAAGGGCTGAGGGAAGAGGTAAATAATTCTTAGGTTTGATATAGAGATGGCTTTCTCCTTGTTTGTCAGATATGATAGATGTCACCTGCTGGTCACCTATTGTTATTCTGCTGTTGCTTGTCACAGTCACACCTTCCTTTGAATTCTCTTCTTTTTTTTCCCCTCTTTCTTTCTCTCCTGGCACTGGCCTTCCAAGTAATTTATGTTGACAATATGAGACTAATTCTGTTATTATGTCAAAGGGAAATAGAATCTGGGGCTTTAGAGCTTCATCTGGGAGAAATCTTCAAATGAATCTGGAGTGCAGGAAAACTGTGTTCGATTCATTTTCTTGTCACGCTGCCTGCCAGATTAAGTCATTATGAAGGACTGAGAGGAGGAGAAATGAGGAAGAAACCACAGGAGCTGGCCTGAGAAATGAAAGGATAAGGAGGAAAAGACAGAAGAACTAAAGGCAGAAATAGAAGCAGCAAACTGAGGTGGTATTGTCCAGCTGCGTAGCCCTGCAGAGCCATCCTTCGATCTGACAGAGCTGTCTGTGGGTGAAGATGCATCATCTCCCCCTAATGCCAAAGGAGTAAGCTCTTCCAGACCACAGATTGCCTCAGTCATTCCATGAAGGCTTCTGTCCCTTTTCATTGGCAATAGGTAACTCAGGTATTCCCACTGACTGAACTAGCTAAAGTGAGATGGCATGTATCCTATATGTCATCTTGCCTTTTGCTGCTCTTATTTCTCATCGTTTACTTCACATGTCACCAGTCTGTGAGGCAAAGAATGTGAACAAGCCTTACCTGGGACCTTGAATGATGCAATGCCAGTTGGGTTTTGCTGTATCTCTGCAAGTGGGAGCAAAACCACGGCAATTGATAAGACAAAGGACAGAGCAGATTTAGGAGATCCTTGATGTCTTTTACCAGGTCAGTCATGCTATGTTCAAACAATAAGTTAAAGGGGAAAAATTCATCAATGGTATTTTATTCCCAGTGCTCACTGAGCTGGACTTTCTTTGATGTGCCTGAACTGTAGCTGCAAGTAACATTTTTACTTCGTGTGTTAGAGAATATTGGAGCTAATGCAGTTCTTCTCCTTTCTTCTTGTTGTTTTCACTTGCAAAGAAGTGTGTGCATGCTTAATTACTGTGAGCTTGTTTATGGCACTGTTTGCACAACTTTGCCCCCCAGCTATTGTAGAGTTCTGCTTATCCTGTGTGTGTACAAGGACTGGCAGCTTCACCGCCCTCCCACACCTCTCCCATTCAGCAGCATCTATCACTTCTGTTCCTGATGCTGCATTACTATTAATTGGCTTGTGTAATCTCTGAGATTGTTATTTATTAATAGATTGTTCTGAGTGTAGCAAAGTTCATTATTTAAAGCAGGAGAATGAACGAGATCCAGAGGAACAGATGGATGCATGGACGTATCAGAAGAAGGACTAGTTAAAATTCTAGGCGTGCGCTGAGCCTTGACAAAGGATGGAAAACAGAATCAATCATCATTATCTAGGAGAAAAGCCATCAGTCTGTGTTTAAAATAAGCACTTTGTGTATTAATGCCAGACATCCAAGAGTTTTGACTGGTAGCTGTAGACCCTGAGGTTAGGCAAGTGATGAGGGGGCACTGCTGGGTGCACCAAACAGCAGAGGAAAAGGAAAGAAGATGCGTAAGACCTGAAAATATAATGAGAGTTGGGGTTGACGTCCCTTCAGTTCTGACTGGCTGCAGACAACAAGATTTGTTTATGGTTGTATTTGGTTAAAGTCATCTCGGAAATGGTAGTGCTATTTAAGGCTAGCACAAGCCTTTCAGATACTGTATAAGGGACCGCTTTGTGCATCAGCTATAGAAAGCAGGCTTGGAAAAGACCCTTAGTATTTATCCTAATGAAGGAATTTCCCTGTTGGAATGATTTGATTTCCCACCAGACTGCTCAGTGACTGCAAGGTGGATTATCAATGGAAACTGATAATTGCCTGTAAGTGCTGTGAGGGTGTCAACACCAAACAGGGGAAGTGTCAAACAAAAAGAAAGGTAGATTTGAGAACTACAGGGGAGTGTTGTGAGTCAGTCAAGCCTTAAAGATGTGTAAAATGAGTCCTAGCAAGACAAAATTACTGTTAACACTGAGTTGATGACAAAGATGAGAATAGAATTTAGGTATCTTAAATACTAGATCATGTTCTAAACCCTAGTTCACATCATGGTTTTCACTGCTTAGATAAGTTCTGGTTCGTGCAAAAACAGAAGCTTTATACCACAACAAGTGAAATTATGACTAAACACAATATTTCTTTGGGACCTCTGTGTGTGAAAGCAAAGGTCAGTTCCATTGTGAGCTATTGCTGAAATTACTCTAATTGCATCCAATTTCCCATACGTGAATTTATCTCCCATTAACAGGCCCTGAAATATTCAGCTATAATAGTCATACCAGCAAGCACTGCTGCTCTGAGCTACCTCTCAGTAATTGGTTAATAGTAGAGCTGTTTGGTATATAGGTAAACCTAGATGAACTTAAAGCTTGTATCGTGGTTGTTCCTCCAGACAAGGTTATTTCTGGCTGTGTTCTGGCTGCACTTCTGTCTTGAACCTGTGACGTATACCTGGGCCAATGTGACATAAGGCACAGTTAGCTTCTGCTTTCTTTTTTCCTTGCTTGGTGCTTGCCTTAACCACAAAGCATGTGTTTGGGACTCTTAGCATGCTCATGGCATGTTGATAAGGGGGGTTAGTTAACGATCAGAAACAGAACTCAGGCCCAGTTTCTATAGTTATCTAAAGACCTTTTCCTGAAAAACCTTCAGCTTTCTTCCAAGCGTTGAGATTTCCTGGCATGTAACCTGTTGTGCACAAACACTTCTCCTTCCCCCAGGGAGTACTTCTCCCTTGGAGCCATTTACAGCTTGTTAAACTCTCTCTGTCTCCTAATGCTGCTGCTCTTTGTATTTGGAGGGCAGCAGAAGATGATCTAATAATGCACAACTTCTCTTTTTTACCATCTCTTCTTGAGCATAGACAGATTGCTCTTAAACTCCATGTCCCTTCGTACCTGGCTTCCTTTTCATTGCACTTGAGATGTCAGAAAGCAAGGAAATGAATAATCCTTTGTGTCGTTAACATCTGCATCTTCTACAAGAAAGGGGCTGGGGGGGGGGGGGGAGAAGCTTTGTGAGCCTTGTTTTCAAGATCCTTCCAGAGCTTCTGTAAGAATTAAGATGATGGATTCAAGACTGTCAGATCCATCAATGCTTTTGTGAGACGTTTTGCAGAGCACAGCGAAAGAAACCTGGACGTGTGGGATATGAATACTGAAACAATTCATTTGATGTTTTCTTAGCCCTTGCTAGGGGCAAAACTGCCTCTGCTTTTCATGGGTTTTGTCTGGTATTGACTTCAGGGAGTGTTCTTGCTTGGGATGGGGCAACAGAGGAATAACTATTTAATACATAGAAGATATTCATACCTCCCTATTTTGCCAGCAATGCTCTAAAAGAGCCTTCCACTTTCCATTGACTAGATGGGAAACCAGTAATGAAAGCTGAGTTGTGGTACCTGTCATATTTCCTCTAGCATATCCCATGTACCTACTTAATCTGTTTTCTCATATATTATCCTTGCCAGCAAGTACTACTTATGGCTGTGTTGGTCTGGCTGGGGAAGGCTAAGTGGCAAAGGAAGACTTGTGTCACAGGCAGCAACATCATCTAACAGTGTTGTTAATCTGCAGCCTCTCCCTGGTATTAATTCAAGCAAGGTTTGCATTTGTTTCACACATTCCTTGTGTACCCCTGCTTGGACATACTTGCTCCCTGGTAAATGACTGGGTATAAGCTGAACAGGGAAAAGAGTTCAAGTCATGTGTCCTTAAAAACCTGATTCAGAGCCCATGGCTAAGCTGGAAAGAAAGCTCAGGTTTGTACTCGAGGAGGAGGTGGTTTTTCAGGGTTAGTTTCCATGGAGGTGGAATGAAATGTTAGTGGAGTGAGTGGTACATGAGCTGGAGATGAGTCCCTCTCTGGGGACTCAGAACACAGTTTCCTAAAGGCTTCTTTTGCCTTTCAGAAAAGCCATCCTAAAGCAGTACCTGTAAATGCTGCCAATCCATCATAAAGGTAGTGGATCAACCCAAGTTCTCATATGTCCTTGGCTCTTGTAAACCATTTGGTCCTTGGTCTTGAGAGATGGGACAGTTTCTTCTCTTCAGCCTCCTCTCAAGGGGAATTTGAGCAGGACTGGTGGGGGTGATGGATAGTAAGTTTAGAAAACTAAATCTGAGAGATCAATAGAAGCATATACAACCAATGCATCATGCAAGCTCTTCTTGTCTGTGCAGCACTAAATCAAAAATGATGAATGGCAGGCTTTTCAACCTTGGCACCTCCAGCCTTCCCCAGTAGAACAGCATCCAGTGACTGATATGGATTATGCTGCTTTCTAGTGTATTTCCTTTGCTTTCCTAATAATTTAGGCATTGAATCATGATGCTCTGTTTTTAATATCCTTTCCTTCCTCCAGTGCTACCTACTTCTTTCCCCATGTAATTTCCATCTTGCAGGCATACTGCCCATTTTGCATTCCCCTTGCTCATAGTTTATTCAGGCAATCTCTTGCAGGCTGGGTTCCTCCAGAGCTTACACTGGTTTGTATATTTCTCACTTTCTGAATGAGTTACCTCTCCTGGGGGCTGTGTTCCAGCCCCATGAACAGTCCAGGTATGTCAGGAGCTTTGGATTCCTTTCCAGTTGTGAGCTGACTGCTGCTGGTGCTTGTCAGACCCAAGTGGAGTGGGAGTGCATGAGCATGTGTGGAGAGGGTGCTGATGTGGCACCAGCTCTGGGAGCCTGGGCTCAGCAGAACTGCTGCCCTAAGGTCAGCAAATGGCACTTACCCAGTGGTTTTGAATCAGAGCAGGAATCCACAGTCAAGGCTCAGAGACTGACTGCCCTCTTCCACCATCGCCTTGTGCCTTTGCAAGGTCATTTACACCATGAAAAGCAAGTGACTTATTTTATTGCATTATGTATTTATAATAAATGTTCTCAGTAGCAGCTAAAGCGACGCTGATCTAACGCTGAAATGTTCCTGGATCGGAACTCTCTGGGTGCTCCAATGGGAATATTTACATCCCCTTTGCACAGCTCTGTTGGGCCAGCTGCAAATGACGAGCGTCTGCTTTCATTCTTGTGTTCTTGATGTAAACCGGCTGTAAGTTCTGCCCAGTCAGTAGACCTACATCACTGTGATAAAAGCATGCAAGGATACAGTCAGAACATTAGCTTGCTAAGAACCTTGTCAAGTCACTCTTAAAACAGGCATAGCCGAATGTATTTGATGCAGAAAGCTGAGCAGTTATATCAGGGCTGAAGTGGCCAGAAGCAAAGAGCTGAGGGGCTTAAATAGCAATAACTGCTTTGTAAACATCAGATCATTCATAATGAAAAGCTGGTCCAGGCTTTAAGAATCATATGGGAAATTTCTATTCCTTGTCTATGATTACATCATGACTGCAGCATGAAAGCAGCAACAGGATTCTCATAGGCTTCTGCAAAGGCGGATCTGAAGAGTATCTTTGGACACATGTGCTCAAAAGAAGTATTATAGGATGGGGACATTGAGAAAGGAAAAACCTAATTCAGAATCATGACAACAGCACACCCCTTGAGAGCATGCTGAAAACACACATCCAAAAATAAACTCCAGTGAGTGAGACAATAATGGAGAGAATTGTGTCTTGCTCTGGCTCTGAATAAGAGCTTCTAGAATGAAATAGGAGAGGCAGATGATCTGTGTTATCTATCAAGTCAATTGGTTTGTGTATCCAGAGCTTGGCTCTGTAATAAATGGGAATGCCGCTCATCTGGTTTTCTGGTCTATTTAGAATATTTTTGGAACTCTTTCTGAAAAAATATTCTGATAAATCTCCTGAATTTCCCTTTGCTCACTGAGACTTAAAGTAACATTGGATTTAATTATACTGTGACTGGAAGGGATGTAACGAAGGCAGATACAAATCCTTGTGACAGGTTAAAGTGGCAGTGAGAGTATTTATCCATCTAGGAACTGAAAAGATGAGTGGTGTATTAGGGCCTGAGCCTTTTTCAAGCAAAAATGGGATTTCGCTTCCAGCATAGGCAAAGCAGAGGAACTGAAGTGGTGTGAGAACCCTGGAAAGATGTAATTGCAAAACTATCCCTGTCAGACCCAATGTGGCTTGCCAGAAGTTACAAGCAAAGCTGGTGGTACCCAGAGCTCAGATTCCAGAATCCTAGCTTAGGGCTTCAAACCGTTCTCCTCATGTTCTTCAAGCAATCTAGGAATGGGCTTCTCAGTGATAAAATAAGCTTTATGGAGGCTAGCAAGATTTCAAGGGCTATATTGTTTGGGATGCTGAATTTAGGGCTGGTGCTTGCATCAGGTGGGATGCATGACTCGGAAGATGCCATCTTCCCAGCCCACATACACCCAGCAGTCTCTTGCCTGTGCACATTGCCACCTCTGAACACTGCACTGTGGATGTCAGTATAAGTAGCTGTTGCCTTATGGTCCCTTTAGTGCATCTCCTGCAGCGTTTTGCAGCCATAAGAAGATAAATGTTTGTTAAGCTGCACCTGCTTGCTTGAATAATTTCCCACAAAAGGAGGCCACTTACCAGTAATTCATTACCAAACCTTTGTTATCATAAATAAGGCTGTGAGAAGTAAGCACAGATTTCCCTGTGCCTTACTGTTTATCGGCTGTGGTTTCTATTAAGAGCTATCAGTACCTCTTCTCCTCTCTCTTTCCCACATCTCAGCTCTGCAGCATAATCTTGTCATGTTGTGGACATTTATATCTGCTTTCTTGGCTTGTTTTTATGCTGTAGTCTAAAGAGAATGAAACAAAGCTTCCTCATGTGAAGGAAAGCAAATGGGCGGACAGACCAGGAGCGCCTGGCAGAAGGCACAGTGCTATTGCTCAGCATTGCTCCTTCTGCTCCATGTCTCTTCCTCCCACCCAATGACACTTGCTGGGCAGTGGAGAAGGAAAAGGTTAGAGCCTTCGATGCCATGAGCTTGCTCCATTAACCTGGATGGCAATTTCTAGAGAACGCATTTTGTAGCTGGGGCACTGGATAAAGGATTCTGCTTCTCTGTAAGTTCCAAATCTATGCCTTTTGGTCTGTTACAATAAGAAAGATTTGAAACTTTCTATGTCCTTTCTCCCCCACGCTCCCCTGTGGCTGCTGGACATTTAGGGGAAAGAAGTGTCACTTGAGAATAGGATCTGGTGGATCTGTGCTAACAAGATGGACTGCAAATTCCCGCCACCCATTCTGAGGTTCTCCCACCATGAAGTGTTGAGAAATAGATTGGGGGAAAAGCATTTTCTGTGTCACGCTTGAATTTTCCTTATATCAGTTAGTTTCCATCAGGCTTTTCTGAAGAAGAATTGAGCTTTGAAATGCTTTGGCTCAAAATTAACTCAAGTTCCGGGGAACTGAGGGCAGGAAATCAGAAGGAAAACTTCTGATGCCTTCTGCAGTGTAGTTAGGCACATAATTAATTTCTTGCATCTTTAGAAGTCCTTCTTTTAATTTTTCCCCCATTTTGGTCAAAGTTGATCTTTGCAGTTTGAGCTAAAAAGCAATTGGCTTGTAAATCTTTTGGAATGAATATTGAAGAGAGAAATTCTGATTGTCGTCCGCTCAGTTCTGTTGTTGCCTCTGGCTGCAGTCTTTCAGAGCTGCAGTAGATATGTCCTTGACTGAGCGTTATCCTTGAGATATTCATGGAGGTTTCCTTACTTCTTTCGCAAAAGGTTTATTGGCACATCCCATGCAGTCATTAGCTAGGACATATGCAGTGCCTAAGCTATGACCTGACTGCAGTTCTGCAGTTCACTGAAGTAATCCCTGAGATCTCCTGCGTGTAGACATTCCTGCCTCCAATGTTTGTGCTGGAATCTCAGGTATTAGTGGATTTACAAAAGCAGCAATGAGTCATCCTGTGACAAGAGCCTATAGTTTCCACAGGGAATCTCCTGTCATCACATGCAGGCGAATCACCAGGAAAAACTCAGCTTTGCTTTTTTTGTTGTCTTTCTGGTTTCCAATTCTAAGTTAAACCTGTAGCCAGAATACTAGGTGCTGCTTGAAACCTAGGGCTGAGAAGTTTCCATACCAAAAGTGGTTTTCTGTATCTTGCTACCTATCTCTGTAGACCTTAAAGAGCGAAGCAGTTTTTGCTCTTGTTGTCTTTCTGGGTTACACTTTTTCCTTGTGCAGCACATTATTCCGTGTACCTTACAAAGTTCTGCTCTCCAGTCGTGGCAGTGACTGATCTTAATAGAGAGACTTTAAATTAATGTTGCAGTAAACCTTTCACGGAGAAGGCAGCTTGTGGGCAAACCAAAACTAATGCAGTGATTCATTTCCATTGCTCATGAACCATCCCAGTGCTTGTAAACCAAAGATGGATATTTAGTAAATAATGTCTGCAACAGACCTAGCTTCTGGGCTGGGGTAAGCTGGCAACGTTTGAAACACTTAAACAACAACTAAGGTTGCAACAGTACCATTTCTTTGCAGTAGATGAGAATGTCTTTTAATGTCAAGTACTTCAGTTTCTAGGGAATGTGATTCCATCTGAATAATGCGGAGTTAAGAAGTGAGCTGAGAGGTACTAATTGCCCATCTCAGTAGGGAAAGGCTTGCGTTTCCAGCTCCGATTGTCCCAAGTTTAGTGTTAAGCTAAAAGAGCTGCAGCTCTGTGACAGGTAAGAGAAGGGTTGTTGCTTGTTGTCCTTTCTATTTAATGGTGTGCTGCAGTGGTGTGCTTTTAGCCCCTCCCTGGTCGGGTGCTGCATTCGCTGTGTTGAGAACCTGGGGGGCAAGGGATCACTTTGCGGTGTTCTCACCACAGAAAGAAAAGTGCGACCTCTAACAGCACCTTGCAGAAGAGATGTTGGTGGACAAGGGAGTGTTGGCTGCCCATCCTTCCTTGGGAAAAGGTGTGTACCATTGCAAAGAAACAGTTGGCTTAGCACGGTCCTGTCCAGTTTAGTGACCTTTTGGAGAACAAGCTCAACAGTATTCAGGGTACTAGTTTCCCAGTCTAGCAGAAGAAAGGTCTTGCAATGAGCCTTAATTGCCCAGCTACTTTTGCTCTAGCCCAACGCCAAACTGCATACAACTCAAAAGAAACTGTTCATTGGGTAGGAGCAAAGGATTAAGTATTGTGCCTGCAGAATTATATGATAATGTGATGCATTTTATTCTCTTGGAGTTATTCTTTGCAGGGAATCCAGAAGATTAGACGTGCTGCCATCTTCCAGCCTCACCAGGAGACACAGGGTCTCTTTATAGACTTGCTGAGCCATTGTCAAGTCATTTGATTGTGAAAACGTGTATCTTCAAGACTGCTGACTGAGCTCTTAGGCTAGAAGAGATGAGTTTTGCAGAGTGGCATTTGTAGTTTGTTGGGATGAATATGGGAAGTTACATTTCCACAGCTGACTGACCACTAGCAATTCAGAAGGTGTTCAGTTTTCCCTTCCGTAGAATGGGGCCGTAAGTTTCCTACTGTGCTTGAAAACCCTAGGAAAATAACAGGGAAGCACAAATCAGTGGTATGGTAAGGGATATGGAGCAATATAATTGATATTCTCGTCTCTCAGGCAAAATGATTTAGTGTTTTGTTTATTAAAGAACATGGAGATTTATAAACTTGCAAGAGCAGACTCCCTTCTGGTGTAAGTTGACACTGTTGTTTCTGTTTACATTAGCTGTGATTTTGGGCCGTGGTTGGATTTCTGTAGCTTATTAATAGGCTCCTGTTGACCGTTATCATTTGCATTAAGCAAGAATTTAGATCTAGTAGTCTACATATCTTGAAAGCCATTCTTTACCTGAGGCTGTGTTGATAAAACTGATTAGCAAAAGGAAGGCAGGCAGGAAGAAATGTGTTCATGGTGAAAAGGGCAGTACATCAAGCTGAAATTCAGGAGAAATGCTGAGTTCACAGAACGTATCAGGAGTTATTAACCTTTGCATGAAAACTGTACTGCGCAGCGGCAGGAAATTTGCTTAAGTTGAACTTCAGCATCGCTCTGACACTGTTTGGCATATGGGAAAAATACAGCAGCAGCACTGATAGTCTGATTTTTACTCTTACTTGACAGCTTCATTCAAGTATTTCAAAGCACCTTTACCATAATGAATTTATCCATGCAACAACTCTTGGCTCTGGTCAAATCTCTACCAGGTGACATGTGACAGGTGAATTCCTCTGTACAGTGAAGTCTGCAGTAGACATTTGCAGCATGTAAATGGATGCTGTATCAGTCTGTTTCCTGTCATGAACATCTGGAGGCACTAAAAGAGGAATATCCCCTTTGCCTTCTTGTCAGCATCAGTCAGTGCGATGAGTAATCCTGCATTTCCTATCACAATCCTGAAACTAGACATGCTAAAGGTGGTCAGATTAGGGTCTATATGCACCCACAAGGGAAATAATCAGCTTTGGTAACCTCACAACAAAACATTTCAATCCTGAAGTCATTCGTGGTGTTCTACCCATTTAGAAAGCAATACATAGATCAGTTCTGTCACAGAAATGCCATCGTGAAACCAGAACTTAATCTGCTATTTTGAGACATGCACAATGGAAAATCTGGATCCTTTTGAAATGAAATGTTTTGGCTTTGGATGTGTTTCAATGATATGTTTTTGCCTTTCCAAAAATGATGTTGTTTCCCTTCCTACCTCTTCCCCTGAAGCTGCATTGTTAAGTTAAATAAAATAAGAAACACGCTTTTCAGATGGAATACGCTTCCAAAATGCCCTGAAAATTAAATAACAGCTTAACAGTAAAAGGTTGATGTATTGTTTGACATCTAGGATGTAGGCAGCTACCTAGATGTGGCGTGTGTGGCTTAATCATTTTCTGTCACTTCTGGGAATATACTGTTACCAAAGGCTACATGCTCGGTAAACTAAAGCATAATTATTCTGCATCACCATCTAGAGAGCCTAGTTAGAGCTCTCTGTTTTCACCAGTAAATGGTATAACATCATAATTTTGATGGGTATCCTTTCTGGTTTTAGTGCTATTTACTCTAAAGCAGCTCCTATTTACAATATATGCTCTAATGCCACATCTGCTTTGTCCATATGGGAAAGAACTTTCAATTTTTACTCCCCTTCCATATGGAGTAAGAGGTGTTTTTTTTGGGAATGTGGGCAGGTTAACATGGGAATAAGTGATAGGAAGCTCCTTTCTTGACAACCACCCTAGAAATTAAATATTCTGGCCTGTTCCAGAGTCAGCCTGCTCTCCCAAAGGGAACTGTGATCTGTATCTTGGAAGTATTTGAATAGTAGCAATGACAATGCACGTACATCATAATGCGTATTGTTGTGCATTTGTATATGTTGCTACAAGAATCAGTGATGTAATGAGGAATGCTGAGCTTTGTTCCGTCGTTCCAGGAAAATGCCTCTGGATTTGGCTAGAGTACATTATGGGATTACTTTTGGTTGCTGAAGTCAAGTCCTGCGGGCCAAGATTTCTCTTCATAGAGCCCACAGTTGCAAGCTGCCTGGGATCCTTTTGTGAATAATGGAACGTTTTCCTGTTTTAATCAGATGCAATTTTGCAAATGGTTTTTATGATTTAGCAAGTCCATTAAAAGTGACATTTGTTCTGCTCTGACACTCGTAAGGAGCTCCACAGAGCATAAACACTGGAAATTACTTGTAGGGGAAGAAGATATTAAAATTCCCCAGCCCTTGTGTGCTTGTCTGAGAAATTCTGCTACCTTGTATGGTGCCAGCTTGGAGCTGAGCCATTTGATATGTCTCAGTTTTCTATGTGCACTGACTTGGGGCAGCTCCAGGCTGCCGCAGAGACAAAACATATATATTTATCATGGTGTGCCTCTCATATGCTTTATAGAACTATGTCTTAAGGCTGAAAAAGGGGCTAAGCTTAACTGAATTGAGGCACTTGACCATTCAGAGCAGAAGGGTTAGTAAATACAGTAAATCTCATTCAAGGCATGTTGTGTAGAGCAGCGTATGTACCACCTGGTCCTTCCCATTATCTCCTATATCTACTAACTGAATTCATTCTAGCTCTGTATTAAACTCTTCCAAGATTTGCACAATACTTAAATCCCATTTGTATTTCTGTCAAGTTCAGAGAAGTTTCAGAATGGAGATCAGTCCCTTACCCTGTGTTCTCCATCCGCCCTTAATTCCCAGAGGAACTATTGGGTTCCTGGAGTTCAGCTCCTTTCTGTCCCTCCAGGGATCCTTTCAAGAAAGACTACCTGCCCTGTCATACTTGAATATCAGCTTGGCGCTAAAAATGACTATTCCAAGTCTCTTTGATACGAAGCTGACATTGGCATTTCATCTGTAATACACAGCCTGCAGATGCACAGCTTTCAGGAAGCATCTTTTTTCAAGCTTGCTCCCTTGTCCTATTCAGACAGCGGTATGAAATTCCTCTGACTGGGGAAGAACTTTCCAACACTTTGGAAATGTACCAAGTTATCTGTTTTTTTTTCCCCAACCGTCACTTTTGCACTGGTTGATTTTGTGCATTTTTAAACAAGTTTGTTGTATCTAAATGCAAAATGATGATGGATTATTCCAAGCCATATCTCTCTGGGCATGGAAGACTACTCCGGAGTTGCAGCTGTCACAATGGGCTCTGCCAGAAAGCGGTCAGAGTGGGTTTTTCATAGTTAGGCTTTCAATGATTCCTCTGAAGTCCATTCCAAGCTTGCGTTGGAATAGACTTCCTTTTTTCCCCTGCAACCACCAACCACATGCTGGGCACTTGATGCTATTTCAGACTTCTTTTTTATAAGCTGAAACAGTAGGTGCTTTTACTTTACTAAACTGAAAAACCCTCAATCAAGAAATATCCAATATGAGCAGGAGATACCTCAACGGAAACCTATGTAGGGTAAATTGGTTACCACTCAGAAGACTACTATATTGGACCTGATTACCTAGTAATTAGCCAGAGCAACCTGCTCTTAGCCACCTGGAGAATATGTCCCCTGCTAGTCACAGATTCGGGTATTCCATTTTTGTTCAGTCCTGCATCAGGCATCACTTTAATGCCCCACAGTTGGCTAAGTATGCCGACTGGCAGTAACGTTTTGCAGATATGCTCTGCTCAGTCCAAACTATCTGAAGTCCAGCATTTCATCCTATTTGTACCTCCCGTTCTCCTCTTTTCCCTTGTAGAGGGATTAAGGTTTTTCATTGTAACATGTGGGATTTATTGTCAAATCTTTCTAAATGTGAAAATAGCTGGAAGTCAGATTTCTCTTCTTGGATTCTAACTGCAAGACTCGAGGGCTGTTCTTGCTTTCTCCTCTTGAATGTTTAACTATACCCACCATTAAAAAAAGCCTAGCTGCTGATTGTATAAAGGCTTGGTGGGCAGAAAGAGTGTTACTGTAAAAGGCCAAGAAAGATGATTTCTTGTGCAGAGGGAAGTGTTGGTCATACCCACAGGTCATATTGGAGTGCTGAAAATCTGGGAATGGAGCTGTCATAAAGGGATGGACATGATTTCTCTGGCAGTTGTGTGTCCTTCAGGAATGAATCTGTTGTAGGCACTAGGAAATCTTCAGTGGAGATCATGGTGGATTCTGTGGAAGTAGGAAGCACTGGAAAGAGACAGATTGGTGTGCAGGCTACTGGTTTAGGTTACCAAGATAGAGGCAAATGCACAGTTGCGGGAAACCTGACAGTCTGGAAACAGCAACCTTGGGCTTTGTAGGGGGAGAAGGTGATGCAAATTGAGTCAACCTATTGTGAGACATTGAAAAGAGAACATTCACCTTGATTGGGGATCGTGGAGAGGCTGCAGATTCTGATTGAAGGGTAGGGCAAGAAAAGTCAGGAATCTGATTGCATTTGAGATGCACAGCAAACTCCAAGGTCTTGTACAGCTCTCTTGATGCTGTGATGTGCCAGATCATACGGAGGGAAAACTGCTCTAACAGTGGAAGTGAGGCTAGAACTGCATCTACTTCCAGTGCAAGTTCTTTATGACTCCTTCCATCCTGCCAAAGGCTTCCGCACCTTGCAGTTCTCTCCAGGACCATGAGCAAAAGAATTATTACTCATTGTTATGCATTGCCAGCAAGGAAATGCACATGATGCGCTACCTACCTTGAGGGCAGTGTCATCAGAAACTTCACGCTGCTATTACAACTGCTTATGTGCCACTCTTCATAGCAGCAAACAGCAGGATGTGCCTGTGATTCTTGCAGCCTTCATTTGTAGTCCTAGAAGCTTTAGATAAGCATCAAGAGCTAGATTCTTGGGCTGTGCAAATTGGCTCCATTTCACCAGTGAAGTCAGTAGAGCTGTTCTGTTAAAATACTTGAGAAAAATCTCACTTAACTGCTCCCTAGGGCTGTATTAGGTGAGCATCACACCATCTTTAATGTCCTTCTCCTCTCTCCACCCTGGTAAGACAAGAGAGTGTTATTATCTCCAATTTTTCTGATGGGAAGCTACAGTGTCAAGCTGGGTTTGGGCAGCTTGCAATGTGCATGTTGTAAGTCTCATCAGACACTGTCCATAGCCTAAGGCACAGAAATCTCTCTGCAAATCTCATCTGGCTGTAGACCAGGCTCTGATCCTTGAAGATATTTAGATGCCTGATTTCTACTGAGACATTCAGAGGCTTAATCTATTTAAAGAGATGATTCAAAGTTGCTAGCTGATATTACCTCATTGGGTTCTCTATCAAAGCAGGGAGCTGAGCCAAAGTTAGGATTAGCAGAGTAAACGCAACCCTCCCTCTTTGCTTTGGTACCAGAGATTTTGCTGAATCAAATGATGAGCCCCTCTGCAGTGCCAGCTTCCAAGCCTGATGGTGATGGTGACTTCCACTTATTTAGAAAGAACCTTTCTTTCCCCTTTTCAGAAACTGAAAGCAAAACCAGCACAGACAGGCAGCCAGCATTTCCACTACAAAGGCTTCCCCCTCCTCCTTAGATTTAAACCATCACCACAACTAAGCAACAGAAACAAGCAGATTGAAAAGCTAAAAGCTGTGTGATGCTTGATGTCTTGCAATGTGTTAACAAGCCCCAAATTTACACTGTCAGTAAGAAACCCCAAGGAAAAGTGAAAGTCATTCTAACCAGGGGAGTGTCTCCCATCCTGCTGCTCTGGCTTTCACTTCTAATTTCGGCAAACAAAGTAAACATGGAAAACACAGTGCTTGTGCAAATTGCTCTTACGGAAAATATGGACTTATTTTGAGCCTCTTTTGAATTTGCGTCTTAGGTTGTGATTGCACAACAAAGGGAAAGTATTTTATTGAGATCAAGGCTGAAAAGGAATTGCTGTTCGCACTCAAAAGTGATTGGACTCCATGGTTATCCCCTCATCTCCCATCAGTTTTGAATTAACCTGCCATTTGAGTGGTCAGATCCATTGGGTTGCCTACGAAATAATACAACAAGCTTTTGACATGAACTGTTCTGCTCTAGAGGTGCCACTGTTCTGGAACTGCTGATCCATGTTGGGGTACCGTAGGGTTGGTGGTGCCAAGTATGGCCACACTGAGTGCATTGAGAAATACATCTCATACTTAGAGCAAAATAATTACTTGTCCTCTGCATTAATCTGAGTTTTCTGCTCTGTTTTTCCTGTCACTGTGGAAGCATTCATTGGCAAGTTTACAGATTAGGAAACAGGCATTTTATTGCCACTGCTGGAACACAGTGCGTGTAAAGGCACTTTCTTTGATTTCTGCAATCTTTGCTGCCATCATTCCTAGAGGCAATTGGAAAGGGAGAGAAACTGGAGGAGGTATAGAGGGACCCTCTCGTTTGCAGTGCCATGAATGAAACATTATAAACCATGCCTGCCAACTGAGAGAATCTATTATCAGGGAGCTGTCAGTCAGTGGCAGAAGAGTGAGGAGAAAATAAACAATTTAGAAAAGGGGCAGAAGTCACTTTATAAAACCCTTATTTTAAATAATGTTTGCTGAATTATTTGGCTGGGGGTTTTTTTCCTCAAGCTTGAAGGAAAAAAATATTGGTTCTTTTTTTCCCCCTTTGATTCTCAGTTCTGCAGCATGTTCACACCTTTAGTTAAGGGAGGAAAGGAGAGATGCACCTGAAAGGATGGTAGATGTTTGGGATCCTGAAGGCACAGGGGTTGTCATTACTCTCCCAATTCAAACACGACTACCCCTGAGCTAATGGACTGGTGGAGTTAAGTGGCTGGAAGGGAAGATAAATATTCAGGTCTTATCTTTAATACAAAAGTCTATGAACAAAGATGACATTTCCTGTGTGTTCTCTGCACGTTCAACTCTTCCTTGTATTAATGTAAATAGAAAAAGGCTTGGATCTGGGAGAGATCTTGACCTCCCCACTTACCCTTCCTTTTTGTCAGCGCTTACTCCAGGTTCTGAAATTGTTTGGTATGAGTATCAGGAGTGCAATAATACCCTTGGATATTAATCATCACAGGTGCATAGGAAATAAAAAGAATAAAGGTATCAGAGTAAGTTAAAAATGCACACTAAGTTTGCAAACCTCTTTGCTTGTCTAAGGTTATTACATTTAACCTCCAGTGCTGTCGTGCATGTTATCTTCATGCAACTCTTAACCTCCTATCCACTGCTTTTGTGCTTCCCTTCCTGTGGTGGGTTTGTACATTCACTGCTTCAATTGTTCTTCTTTTAGTTGTGTCCTCAGCTCCCAGTCTGCACATTGCCCACTTAAAAACCAGTCTGGCTGTTTGCATGTTTGCATCCCTTCCCCAAAACCAACAGAGAATATCTTTTTGTTTGATTGGTTTTAACCAGAATCAGTCATTAGGTTGCTGATGTAAGGGGAGGAATCAGGATAGATTCAGATGGCACAGAAAGGGGGGGAACATTCTTTTTCTCTATTTTTTAATGTTCTTTCTTAAAATGATGGCAATTTTCTCCAAATCCCAGGACAGTCACTGAGTATTGATGGGTTTGTTGTTGACTTCAAGACCTTGTGCAATTTATCTCCTGTTAACCCTTGCTCACTCATCTTTCCCTAGCCTACATAGGAAAGTCCTCTGTCTGTTTGTACTAGCTTTCTGCCTTTTTGCTAGCAGCTCTTCCTTTAATTGTTTTCCAGGAGGTGATGCAACCCTCTTGAAGATACAGGGAGCTGAATAAAAGACATCCTACAAAGGAAAAGGAGCACAAAATATGGTGCAAAATGAAGAGTATTCAGCATTACTCTGTTATGGGACTGCTGTAGATGGTGTCTGGTTTACAGGTGTGATAAAGCCTAAATCAAGTGGATGTCATAGGCTGATGATTGCCTTTGCTTTATTCCGGTTGCTGGGTTCAGAATATATCCTCAATCAACAGAGTCATCTGTAAAGCTCCGGGTACTCTGGGAATGGACAAGCAACACAAGCTCCTCCACACTTGCATTCTGAAGCATCAGGCATCAGTGGCAACAAGGAGGTCAGTTTTTCACCTTGTTCATTTATTGGTGGGATTTTGGGTCTGGAGATTCTTTTGATAAATTCCTGAAAAATGCAATAAAGCAGAAAGTGTCTGGGAGAGAAGGTGGACCGAGGTGATTCCTATTTCATCTTTGTATTGTAAGACTGGGAAGGAATGAAGGAAATCTTGAAACAAAACGTGATTGATTTTTCAAGCCTCTGTAAAGCTTCAGTTCTGTGTAGCAGATCATGAGGAGGCTAGATTGGCTCTTTTATTTAATCCAATCAAAATCATTCTGGGTCCTGATTTTCCAGCGCAGTATGAAAAGATGACTCTGATGCAAGTCTGTTATCATCTAATTGCTTTTCCATAAGGCTTTCACCTCATAATTCGGATATTGTTACAGCTACTGAAACCTGATAATTATTCTGTCTGACATCTGCCTATATTCATTATTACCTATGCTATGGGAACAGCTTAAGGATCAGAGGGAGGTTGAGTCCTCATTAATGACCACTATAGAGGTTACACTGTGGGAGATTTTGGGCAAGAGAAGGAAGGCACGAGGGAGCATGTTGGAGAGGAAAAACACCAAGCCACTCAAACTTAAGCGGAGTCCGAAGGGACTCCGCTTCTTACTATAATCCTAAAAACCACAGCTAGTGTTTCATACTAAGCACTATACAGTAAGCATGCTCAGTTTGGTCTTTTAAAAGTCTTTTTACGTGAGAATCCAGGTGAGGTGAATCCATTGAGGAAAACTTTGCTAAGAGAGCAGTGCAAGGCTGAAGTGTGCTACCTAGAGGTGCACTGTTGTGGAGGTTTCAGATATACAGAGCCGTATCTGGCCTGAACTTTTGGTGGTAATTGTCCTGCTCTGAGCAATAGGATGGATTAGGTGATGCCTGGGGGTCTTTTCCAACTTCAAGTGACTTTACAAAGTGCAACAGTGGTTGCATTTAGCAGAAGGTAAAAATAATATAATGCAAGACACCACCTCACCCCCTAAAAGGGGAGATGTCAATCTCCATCCAGATCCTAATAAAGACATAAACTCACTTTCCCTCGGCTTCAGTACAGCAGTTGACAGGCACCATGGGTGCCTGCAGCGGTGCGAAGAGGAGGAGAGATGGGCACTCAGGGAGCTCCTCTGGTGATACAGTTATTATACGCTCGGTTACCAATCAGAGATTTCTCTGAATCCCATGGCTTATGAATAATTTCCACTTGCACTTCAAGTCTAGCAGCCAGTGTCTCTTTATTCATGCCTCTGTGTCACTTCTTTCCAAGAAGTGGTTAATCACCAGTTTCTCTGGAAGGTGGACAGGGTTCGATCTGACTGTGGCCTGTTGTGTGCTTTTCCTCCCTGCTGAGCTGCCATCCAGAGAACTATTAGGTCAAGATAGAAGTGCTTTAAGGAAGCTTTCTTAGGCCTTCTCTGTAGGCTAGGTACCTGAAAAGATGAGGGTTTCATCTTAAAATGACTTCAGCAGAGGAAGGATGCTGTCAGGAGAGTATTCCAAGGTCAGAGAAATGACAACAGCAGACTCTATATGGTGTCAGTGATCTCTGCAAGCTCTTATATCTCTCTTAGAAATCAAATGCAAAGCTGCCAAAGCCCCTGTCTCTGTGTACGTAACCCTGACAGATTTCCCAAAGCAAATTTGTAATTTCTACCCTTCTTCCATAACATTCACCCCCAAAATGTCAGACTTTTGCCTACTAAGGTTTAGCAGCATAAGGCTGGAGGAGATGCTTCATGTTACTGAGACTAGCAAATTATAGTACAGAACATTAACTGCTATGCTATAAGGTATTACCATAATTAATTATAAATAAACTGCAGTTGTCAAATGAACAAAGTATGCACTTTTCCTGCTCTTTTATTGTTTGTCCTCTTGCTTCTTAAGCTAAAAGTAGTCAGCCATTTGCACTTGGGCTTCTCATTATTAGACTGAAAGTTCCACTGCAGCCACGGAGTAGTAGGGAGGTTTGTGTGTGCCTGTGTCAAAAAGGAATGTAGTAATAAATATGAAATGGTTAATGTAAAAAGCTCAAATGAGAGTAACTTTGAGGTCAGGGCAACTTTCTTCTTTGGCCTTTATGCAATAACTGAGAACAACAAAGTGTTAAAATGCTGGTAAGATGGGTTGGTACTATTTTATGTCTGCTTTTGTCAGAGGTAGATAAAAAGGAAATGAAACAAATTGCGAGAAGCTTGTGGACAGCATGTAACAAAGGAGAACATTAATATATCCCTTGGGATATGAGACCTTCTGCAGATAAAGGAGACAGGACCTCTCCAGAAAGTCTGTAGAATGACCTTCCCAAGGTCTCTGAGCATAATTTTCAGCTTCCAGATATTGACAAAGCTTCACTGGGATTCATCTGATTTATTCCACTTAAAGCTCATCCAACAATTGTAAATAGCTGAGGAGAAAGTTACGCCTTGTTTTAGTCTATTTGGTGGAAATCATCAGGCGGTTAAGTCCCTTTCCATGGGTGTGATTGAGTTCATCTTGTTAAAAATGGTCTCATTAACTTCTAAAGCAAAAATTGATTCTGAGCACTAGCGTGACAGAAGAGGAGGCTGTTGTGTGCAGAAATCTTCAAGCTAGACACATGAAACCCTTCTTTTTGAGAGTGTATACCCATGTGAATGTACATGCAACTTGTAGGCATGCACAGATAGTGACGTGCTTTCACAAATAGTTGCCTAAGCATGTAATATAAGGCTATGCAGCTATATATGCCATTGTATACTTGACTAAAAATATCTGGCCTGTGGCAGAAGGGATGGAGATCGTGACGAAAATGCCAGTAAGGATCACTGGAGTGAGATTTGTCTGTGCAGGCTGCAAACCTGATCCTAAGTCTCCGGGCTTGCAAAACTTGCTCCAGAATTAGCCTGGTCCAGAGATGAGCCACAGGCTGGAGATTGATGCCTTGCTCCTCTTTAGGATGGAGCAGAGACTTGGCTGCTTCTCTGTTGTTTAATGTTACTATGCGGGCACTGTAATTTTCTGCAAGGCAGATGTTCTTGTCAGTTGTGTTGTTTCCTTGCCAAGATGTGTGTTACCTCTGGGAGCCCTCAGGGGTCCATTTACTGGAGATAATGAATTAAATTAACAGCCTTTTGTAGGTGTGCTGGTGGAGGTTCATGTAAGGAGTGTGTTTGGAAACATGATGCTGGATTTCAACAGTCATTGGTAGCGCGCAGGTTAAAGCTCTTGGCCATGTCTTTCACTGGTATTACATTCAAATTGTGCCAATTACCCTACGTAAGGACCCAGCTCCTTTTATCTCCTCTTTCATATTTGCTCTCTCTCCACTAGGTGTAGAAAAATCTGGTTTTTCATGCATACCAAAGTCTAAAATCTCATGCCACTTCCTGTCAGCATGATTGCACATCGATTGTTCATCATCTTTCATGTAATAGAATTAGGTCTCATTAAAATAATCTCTTCCCCTGAGAGCCAGACTTGTTCAGTCTCCTACTGTCTCCCCAATTTGCCCCTTGTTCTAATTAAAGGAATCTGCCATTTGCATCCATTCCCTCCTCCTTGGAAGATAAGGAGGAGAAAGATGGGAGGGATCAGTTACTGGGAATATCGCTTGCCGCTTTAAATAGGAAACCAGCACCAGCTATTTGAATACCCTCTTGTTTTAGCAACGATGGCCCTGTTGGGTTATAATTATCCATGGCCTTCCATGCCACTCCACCTCAGGGTCACGGGTCATAGCTTTGGAGCAAGACAACGTGTTCAGCAGAAAGGTCAATCAGCTAGTAGAAGCTATTTCCCTTTCTGTTCAGCTGAAGGTAAAAGAAAGTGGGTGAGTTGGTCTGCATTTCAATGAACTCCATGCTGAGAGCTGGTTCAGCAATTGCTGCTGTGCTACAGAAAACTGCCTTTTTCATTCTCCGAGTTGTTGAGGTGCATATGGGGAAAAAACAGAATAAATTAAGGACTTTGCAAAAACTTCTAGTGACAAAAGAGGAAAACTTCAGGCAAACCTTTACTTTTGGGGTTTTGGGGAGCTACGTGCATATTGTGTTAGGGCAGATTTTAATTCACCTTCGTTTCTCTGAGTGACTATAATGAGGGGGAAAAAAAGAAGTAATATTGCATTTTTCTGTTCTACCATAATTATCCATAAAGAAATATGCTTATCGCATGGCATGGACTCAATTCTCTCATTCTTCTACCACTTCTATTTTGGGCTGCCTGCGCTCAGGCTCACAGCCTGAACAAGAGGATTATGGTATTATTCAGAGAACAGCAGCAGCTGACTGGGACTTGGTAGCTTTTAACCATTGACCAACTTGACTGGAAAATCATGGCTACCACGTTGTCCCAGGATAAACTGGAAAGGGTCCTAGTTAGAGCCAAGTAAATTGTGGAGTAGTTTGAGTGGTTTTTAGCCTGCCATGTGGGCTTCTGCTGTGAAAAGGGTTCAAACATGAATTGAACTGACTGACATCAATATAGGAGTTTCATTTTAATGGAAGGGTAGGAGGCCTGAAGGAAATCCAAAACTTGTCAGAGATCAAGAAGCCAGCGGACAGGGCACATTGTCAATGTAGAAGTTAACCTTATAGAGGAGAGCTGTGTCTTGAGATAAGTAAATCCCCACATTCAAAGCTTTCCCTAGTTAGTACCTGAGCTGCAAATACATGGCAGCACAACTGAACCAGGATTTTGGTACTTCCAGGGCTAGGAGCCACTAGCTTTATGTTATTCAGGATGACTGTCCTGTTCTCAGCATCTCCATAAGCTCACCAAGCTTAGATGCACCACAGCTGAGAAATTGAACTCCCTTTGACTTTGGGCTTTTCCTTTATAGCTGAAAGGTGCCCAGCACTTAGACCTTCCTCTGCTAATATTAGTTAGGGAAATATGGGACTGAACTGTTTGAGCATACAGAGTTGTTCTCTGTATGTCTTCTTTCCCCACTTCCCTTGCCACTCTGCCATAAGGCTTGATGAAAGAGTAGAAAATGCAGCTGGGTTCTGCCCACCACAGGATTCATTTATTTTCATAAAGGAGTCAAATTTTCATCTACAAACCATCAATATTTCAGGGCAATGGCAAAGCCCAGAGTGGGGGAGGAGAGCTCCCTCAGTCTCAAGGCTCTTTTCATAGTTAAAAGTTCCCCACAGAAAATTTGATGCTCAATAAATTGGAGCCTTCTCTGCTTTAAATCATTTTTACAGCCATTGCAGAAGAAAATATAATTATTACAAACTGGTCATTTGATACTGAGAAATTTCATTAAATTGACTTCATGCTGGAAGGTTTGGTGGGGGATGGAAGGTAAAAGAAGCAAAGACCTGACATAGGGGTGGGAGAGAAGGTTCTTAATTACAGATTGATTATTTCTTTTGATTGAATGTAGAACATAATCAGTTCATCCTTTCTAGTAGGGCAGATGGGAGCTACAGGGACCTTTTTGTCTGCCTTGACTTACAAGTGTAGCATGCTAACGGTCTGGGGATGCAGGGAACAGCCACTACCACTGGAGAGCTTGCAGAAGCACACTTAGCTGAAGTCATGGATTGGGACTGCTTTTTTTCCCTGGGAGTCAGTCTGGGCCAGCAATTGAATTCAGTGTTGTCTTATCATCATATCTTTATTTCTTTTAGAACTAATCGCATTGCTCTTGTATGCCATGACCAGTCTACTTTGCAGCTGAACAGTGGAGATGCTTGAATAGCCATATCTAGACTAGCTTTGAGTCAGCTGCCTTAGGTGCTGCCTTGCAGTATCCAGGCTTACCTGAGAAGCTGGAAAACAATGGTCTCGCTTGCTTGTGCCAGTCCCCCTCCCAACAAGGAACTTCTTAAATCTCACCTACTGTCTGATTTCAGCCACCCTCACAGCAATATGTGCATGTGTATGTGCAAAGGCAGATTAAACAAATAGACAAGATGGCTGTATTCTGAGATGGGGGTTAGATTTAAGGTGGAGCCTCAAAAGGAAAGCAACTGCCATGTAAATTGAAGCTTTGCTATCATTCTTGAGGAAGGCATCTGCAACTAAATGTGCAAAAATCACAGGGGGAATGATTGCTGCTAGGGGTGAAGATATTTATTTTTTTAACCTTCTTTCAAAGGAGAAGAATATTGTGTGTTTTGACATCAAAATGGAGCAATTGTTTTTGGAAAATGATTTTTCTCTAGTTTTAGACCTTTTTAGTGATTTCTCATCTTGGATCCTTAAAGCAAAAAGAGTTGCTGAAATATAACAAATTGATAGACCATAATGATCAAATCGTGTGGGACGTGTTTCTGAGCGAGAAGGAGAAAATAAGAGCAAGAATAGGATTTTAAGACAATGATTCCTGGTCTTGTAGATTGTCTTTCACCACCATAAAGAACAATACCATGCACTTATGCAGTATATTTTCCCCCATGAAGATCATACAACTTTTTTGTAATCCTGGGTGAAAAAGGTTATTCAAATCTTGGAGTATTTATTTAATGATAAAACCAAATAGCAAGGAAATGAACTTTTTTGTCCTATTACTAACGCATGCTCAGGATCTTAGGCAACAAAGCCCTATTAAACAATTAACAGAGGCTGAAGCACTCAGCAAGTCCTAAGGGAGCCATTATCTTTCATTCACGGGTTAACAGTACCTTGGCTTAACTATGAACACAGCAAGAAGAAATAATAATTGGGGGGGGGGGGGGGGGGGAGTAATTGTAGTGACAAAAATAAAGGTTTTGGCAGTTCTGAATTTTGTACAGATACTTCTGTTGACTGAAACTCTTCCCTTAACTCACCCTGGGTTTTGCAGTTAGTTCCTGCTGTTTTAGAACTGTTCCTTTTCTGTTTCTGGCTACGTTTCACAAGGAAACTGAAATGCCATCCAGCTTTGAGGCTGAACTTTTTGCCCCATCTTACATCTGAAGTAACTGAAATAGAAAAGCGGTTTGCCCAACATCACACCGAAAGGAACATGTGAAATTAGGAACAAAATCCCAACCAACTAAAACCAACTCCTGGATGCTGGTCAAAAGCAAAAAGGATTATGTATTTCAAGGATTTGCATTAGCAGAGGGATACATGCAGTGTTGCCGGGAGTTGTTTGAGAAATGCTTCTGCCTGTTTGAAATGCTCCTGTCAGTTAAGAGCTGACAATGAGCAGTGAGGTTTGGATGGTCTTTTGTAGTGGTGGGCTACATTGTGCTGTTGTATGCTTTAGATTGTATGGTGTATGTACGTCGTGTGTATTTTGTGTATGTTGTATGCGAAGCAGAAATGTGGGATTTATTCCTCTTATTTAGAAAGGGAAATAAGCCTTTCAGGTGTCTCTTCTTTGTGAACCTGAGGTTATAAACTTATTTACACTGTTGCAGCTTTTCTATAAATGGTGGCTTTTTGACTCATGGTGTTGAGATCCTACAGATGATGAAGGAAATGGGTCACGTGTTTGCTTATCTATCCATCAGAGAACCAGCAATGGAAGAGTGGTAGATTTGGTACGCATAACTGCGCATAGATGTGGCTATGTCCTTTCAGCATCATTACTCTGTGCAACTGCATTCCTGGAGACACGGGAAACCTACTTCCCAAAGCAGTTAGGGCTGCAGTGAGCCAGGTCTTTCTCTACACTGCCAAATCTTGCAAATCTCCTCCTGCCAAAATTAACAGCTTCCAGTCTTGGCCCAGTCTTATGCCAAGTGGATAGCTTGCAGGATCCTGCCTGATTTCATGCAGGACTCAACACAGGGCAATCTGTTGAATGCAAGGGGGGGTCTGAATTACTTCCAAGCAACAGAATGTAGTTTGGATAAGCAACTCCTAAATGTTAGAACTATTTCAGTGATCAAGTGAGGCCGTGAAACCCAGATGGACACTTGGGGAATCACAAAATGAGCATACCAAGAACAAAAGCCTTTCCTGGAAGAAAATTCTGGAGAGTACCAGCCTTCAAAATGGTTCACATAGAGCCGGACGTGAAAGGTTATCTGGATGGCAGGGTTCATACAGACTAATAGTGCTGTGTACCAAAAAGGAAATATAAAAGGTCCTATTTGCTCCCAACAAAATCGACATGCTCTTTGTGTTTCATGTACCCTCACTGATGCTATAGCCATCAGAGCAGGGGGACAGGTGTCAAAGCAGTCATGTTTGTGTGTTCTGATCTGCTGTAGTGCTCTGTTGTGTGACGTTCAGGTTTCATCTCAGCTGTGACAATCCTATCTGATTATTAATAATACAATAATGAAATAGCAACTGGAGAGACACTTGGATAATCATCTGAGCAAAGGCTCATTAGTGCTGCAGAACAATCACTGCCGTGTAATAACAGATCCCAGGAAATTTCAATTAAAGCTGGAACTCTGTTGCAATTTCATTTTATTTCCAGCCAGACAGTGGATGGTGTAATTGCAATCAGCCAAAGCAATGCAAGATCCTCTACCTCAAACCTTCCCATGGGGCAGGAGGTGGGTTGCCTGTCTGGATTCTGGGTTTTTCCCCCCACTGCATTTCATTTCACTTCCACTTCTGTTTGCCCTATAAAGGTATATGTTGTTCCCTGCAACATCATACTTTCTTCTACTGCAATGCTGATCTGAGTGGGATGCTGAACTTAAGGAATGCTCTTCCAATACCCTGATGCTCTATAAGGCAACATGTGGAAGAACACACAAATATCTGTCACTGTATAGGGCTAAAGTCAGGAAGCAGAGGCAGATGGAAGATTGTTAGTGAGACCCAGGTTTGCTGCAAGCCAAAGTCCAGAATTTGGCCCAGAATGTGTTTTAATATTGTGTTTGGGGAGGGAAAAGTGGGGTGTTTTTGCCCTCTGTCCCTTGATTGTTTCCACCACGGTCACCTGTGCTTTCTTTATCAGAGAGCTGCTCTTTCATTTGTCCTTCTATTGTTCTGACTTGCATTTTGCAGGAGCAGATGTCAGCCTGCCTGCCTGCCCTGCAGTCCACCTAGGTTTTTGTACTTCGTCCTTGAGCAAGATAGCTGTGTCCTCACTGATATAAAGCAGAGGTCCCAAAACCTTTTGTTCATTCAGACCTGGGTATTTTGCATGGATATTAGCTGGCAAAACTCCAATGTGAGTAATTGTGTCCTGCCATCTAATTAAAATGTTTGTGCTTTCATATAGATGTTGTTTTCTCCTTTACTTCCTGGCCTAACCCTTTATGCCCTTTGTGTGCTGTTCCAACCGGCTGCTGGGCTCTACCCTTGGGCATACATAGATGATATGAGCTAGGTGTGTCTGTATGTTTATATATTGCCTGAAGAATGGGTTTAGTGGTGAGGAACACCGCTGTTATCCACGTACAGCAGCTAGATAGAAGTTCATGGGGGCTGAATGCAAAGAACTTCTGACTGCTATGAAAGTACAGGTTTCTCTCCCTTGTCATGACAGCCCATGAGACAGCTATGTCTCCCTACAGGAGCAGTCAGCACTGTTACCTTTACAGCAGTCCCTCTGCCTTCAGCTCAGGTCTCCATGCCACAGGGGTGCTACTTGGAAAGGTCCCTTGTCTTCATGGAAGAAATCAAGGACCATAAAGGCAGCCATGTGAGAAACGTTGACTGTCTGACCCAGGGACTGAGGCCATGATTCACTGTTGAATCAGTAGCTGGAGGAGGTTCACAGCAAACTTGGGGAGGAGAGGCAGTCTGAGAAGTCATAAATACCTGGTTTTACTTGAGACCTGATAATTTTATGCAAACAAAAGCGTGATCTCTTGCTAGAGGTCTACTTAGTCACCTGTGGAGGCAGCTACTGTGAGCATTTGGAATAGAAAGTGGCTTTTGTTTTAATGGTTTATCAAAACCAGGGTTTTTTTAAACATTCATTTTTCCTGTAAGCAGAAAGAACTTAGCAGCACGGAACAACAGGTCAATGTGCACTCAGCAAGCAGCAGTATTTAGCTTTGATCTTCTACGCTTTGGCTTTTATCTGGAGATGCATAAAATCAAGTCTCTTGGCATCATTGCTCCCTGCTCTCCATAATCCATAGAATAATTGTTTACACCCTCTGTTCTTCAGTATTTGCTATCACCCCTTTTTGAGATGGGCAAAAGCTAGAGAGATGGACCCACAGCCTGACCCAACCCAATCATTTTCATGTTGTTATGGAACTGGTAGAGGGGTCAGTTAAAACACACTGAGGAAAAGGCTCAGGGTTCTCCTGCATGTCTGTGCTGGAGATGGAGCTGAATGCTAGATCTCCTGAACCTCAAAAGGCTAAGAGACAGATGTTCAAACCTGGTGTTTGTAGGGACTTGAGGACTGTTAGAGAGGAATGTTTCCAGAAGGGTGAGAGCACATCCACTGAATTCTTGCTTTGTGCTCACGAGGAAAATATTTTTCTCTTTTCCCCTCCTTCCTCAACTTTAATCCTTCCCAAGGTCCCTTGGGGGAAATTCCTTCCCAACCACAACTATCTCCATCAGCTGCACCCTCATAACCTGGAGGGAAATTCCATTCTAAGTGCAGATTTCTGCATGATTCATTTCTGAGGTGCTGGACCCTTCCCAGCTGTTTCCACCCACATCTCTTACAACCTGTACCTTTGCAACTTAATTCTTGCTGATATTGGTCTGAACTGGTTGCAGACCTTTCAGTGCACGCAGAACCCACCGATGCCTTGTTTCCATCAGCCCTGCCAAGGTGCTGAGAGACTCTGGCTTGCTCCCATACATTGCTGTCCGAAAAGCTTAGAGGTGTGAGACAATGAGAGGAGACAGGATTATATGATAATTGACAAGGAAACATACTTCAGGGAAGGGAGGGAACAACCTGTGCTGGGTGGAAGAAAAAGCATTCCAGAAAGTGTCCTGGCAATACAAGAAGCTTCTGGCATAGCAGATTCAGTGAGGCAGTGAGTGGGTGCCATGGATGTGCTGCAGAGTGAGACTGCATTGGCTGAGGAGACCCAGACTCTGCCCCAGATTACCTTGGCATAAGCAGTGATGCAGGACTGCTTTCCCCACTTTTTATGCTCTATCTGTCCACTTCCCATGCCAGGTGAAGCGATGTGTGTTCAACCTGGCTACTCAATCATATCTCCCTCAGACAGGTTTCTCCTCTTATGTTTTGGCAGTGCTTCTAGTGCCTGTCATGTCAATAAAGTATTTTCCTAATTTGAATTTATATGAATATTTGTGCAGCTTTATCCATGTATAAGTGCATCTGCACGTGAGATGTACGTAGTTTGAGAGGGATCTGCAAGTGTTTACCAACAGCCAGGAGTGATGAACAAGTTGGTACACCCATGCTCCCCATCATTAGATCAACAGAACTAATCTTATTCTGTTGATCCTCCTACTGACTTGTACAGCCCACAGCATGCTAGTGTGACAGTATGGTTCCTGTCCTGATTTTTCCAATGTGATAGCAGCTCCTGTTAAGCTCCACAAGTTGCTTAGCACCTCTGAAAATGAAACCTTAAACAAACGCTCCAGTGATCGTAAAAGCAAGATAGTTGCACCACTTCCTTGCAATGAGATTCTCCTAGCACCATACCTGTGGGCATGAAGTGAGGGTACTGCCGGAACATACTGTGCCTTGGATATCCAAACTTCCCTAAAAGCTTGATGACTGAGCTAGGAAGCAGTGGCTGATTAGAGCACTGAGATAAAGGGAGGCTGAGCCAGTGACGTTGGTGAACATTGGATCAGCCTTTTTAGATTTGGCAAATGGGAGCCATACAGGAATTTGTCACATTCTCTGCTTGATCCACACTGCAGGCATATGTTGTTTGGAACAGGCATTTAGATTGAGCTTAGTCTGTTGTCACCCTGTTGTGGCAAAGCTGTTTGCTCCCTGCAGTCTCCTGAATGCTGATGGCTTTGCACTGGTGTGGTCTGGCTGTGCCTTCATCCCCATCAATGTCATGCTTTTGTGTTGCTTTCTGAGATTTGTCTTGTACTCAGTTATTTCTCTAATTAGCAGCTGATTTTCCCTCTTTTGCTTTGATCTTGCTGTGGTCTGCTGGGACCATCAATAAGATTAATGGAGAAAATGTGCTTTTTTGGGCTTTGAGATTTTTTTCTTTGAAAGGGTTTTTTTTTGGGGAGAGTGGAGGAAAGAACTGAAGGGGAGAAGGCAAATTATCATAATTTTACCTGTCTTGCCTCTTCCTTATCGAGATCTTGAGAATAAGGGTGAGAATGTGTTTCTTGATCTGTCCTTTCATCTCCCTCTATTTCTGTCTGCAGATGACTGATCCTTGGTCATCAGTCTCATCGCAGGCTAATGGCATACCCATAATGGGGCTCTGCTTTCCTCTGAACCCAGCAATGAACTTGAAAGCATGTCTCCTGTGTGGAAATAGGTCAAATCCAGATTTGCTTCTAGAACACATGAATGCATTGGGTTACTGGAATTTACACCAGGGATAGATCTGTCTCAGCCATATGTCCCAGAGCTAACTCGCTTCCCTCCCACCTTTTGAGACTGCTAATGAAGCGATATCCCCTGCAGAGGAAGCAGTATGCTAAAATAGGATTGTCGCATCCCAAGAGAATGGGCGGTAGCAGCAGAACAGAAGGAGGGAGAAGGATAATGGAAATCAATGTGCATCAGGACCTGATCTATGCTATTACAATCAATAGGAGTTTTTCAGTGCCGTGAAATTTGAAGTCCAGAATGTATTCAATCAAGTTTTCAAAGTATCCAAGTTCTTGTGTTGCATAGTGTAGCTTCTGAATTTTCTCTGACATATAATTCACTTTGAATAACCACTGCAGAAGCTGAGATAGCTCAGGAATTTCCCTCTCCTTGCTTACCACAGCACTCTGGCTGCCTGAATCCCGTGAGCCTGCTGCAGAGAGGATGGGGGTTAGGTCTGTCTTTAGACATGACTATGGAGTAGAGTGAGGGGTAATGGAGGATAAGGAAGTTGACTGCTTCTTGAATGCAGGTACCATGCTTTTTAACTCCTAGATCATCCTGTCCTAAGTATTATAATTATTATGATGAGGATTTGTTGTCATGATGTTCCTCAAGGGAGAGTAGTGAGGAGGTTTGCCCAAGCCATGAAACTCCCAAGTGGTCTGCCACAAACACTATATTCTCTATATCAAGTAGGGCAGGGCAAAGGTAAAGGCATGGCTCCTAATTGATAGCCTGGTATAGCTGGACATTAGTGTGTGGTTACAGCTGGAAAAACTGCAGCATCTCACTAGCTTGCAAGCTGAAACTGCATTATAATCTTAACAATGATGAGGGTGAAGGAGTTGCAGGTATCCTTACCCAGAGGTATCACTGCTGCAATCATTGCTGATGTGTGATGCGTTTTCTGTGATTTTAGAGTTTAACAGGAATTTTACTATAGCTAGAATGAACATTGTGACTCTCAGCTCCTGATGTAATTCAATCAAAAAGGAACCAACAGGGAGGTGGGGGGAAAAAAGACATAAATCCTTAAATTCCATATAAAAATAGATAAAAGCAACTGGCTTAAAGGATTTAATGGAGGCTTGCTTAAAAACTTTCTGGTTTTTTTTTTTTAAGGGAGAAGAAAAGGAATTTAGCACACACAAACTCTCTCACTGTTCTCATCCAAGGGTCATAAATTTTAGTTCAGGTCCATATCAAAGCCAGATTCAGAGGTCACCAACAGGGGGGAAACAATCTGAATAGGAGAGGTGGGAAGACAGGTCAGCTATGCAGTGTCCGCAGCATCCTCTAATAACATTTCCCTCTGCTTGCCAGATATCAAACAAGAGAGAACGTTTGAAATAATACATCCATTAAGATACCTTCAGTGCCTGTCAGATTTGCTCTAAGAGGATTGTGCTTATTACACAGTGGTAAGGTTTTTATATTCATAAAATTCCTTCAGAGCAAGCAAACTAAAAAGAGGTAGGAATAAAACATGCCTCTCTCATGCCCTGGAATGGGGCTGGGCAAGCAATTAAAATTCTGCCCTATGCTAGCCTTCAGCAAAGGATTCTATGATTCTATGACACAGGTGAGAACAAGTTGGTCTCGACCTCTTCAGTTCTGCTTCTACCTAGTTTGGGCATATCCCAGGAGCAAGAGGCGAAATCTGGAATTGTAAGGAAAGATTGACGGTGTCAGGGATGTGTGAAGCTGCTCCTGTTCCTTGTTGTGTAGGTAATGGACTAGTGAGAGCAGTAGCTTTGAGAAAAGGGAGAAACAAGAGCTGCCTTATGGGAGGACAGCTGGAGCATCTGATGTCTATAGCCTGTTCCTTTTCTACCTCTCAGCTTGCTCCACTGCCATCTTCTGATCTTTCCCTCATTGATCCTTTCTTCATCCGCACATCTTCGGTGACTACCTTGATTCTTGTTTGTAGTTTCAGATGCTCAGTCTTGATCTTGACTTCAGATATTGGGCTCTAACTTCAAGGCTTGCCCACCTGCGCCCCTGTCCTGTACAATGGCATCTCTCTGATGCTAGATGAGACAAGTTATCCGTATCACAGGTGAGGCAGATGTTCTCCCTGACATCCTGAGATCCTTCAAAGAGAGATTCTCAAAGTGCTTTGTGTTTTTTGTTATGAGCATAATCGTGCAAATCAGAACCCTGAGCATGCACTAAAAAGATGAAAAGCTCTAACGATGAAAAGCATTCTAAACAGGGGCTAAGCATTTCTGCTATAGATCAATGAAGATCCTTTTTCTGTGTGAATAACTGTTTCCCTGGGAGTCCCTGCCTCACGCTCGCACCTCTGCCACTTTGGACAGAGACAGAAACAATCTCTCCCTCCCTCTTGCTTTTCTTATTTCAGCCTGAATCTGTCAACAGATGAGTGTTAACAGCCTACATGGGCAGGAGTTTTAGTTAACATAATGCCTTTTTCCTCATCATCACCTTTTTCGTTTAATCTTTCAAAGTCGCAATTATCTAATATTAATGTTCTCATCATTATGACATTCACAGGAAGACAGCAGGTTTTTGTCCGCAGAGACAAAGATCTCTGAAATGAATATAATAGTTGTTCAGGATTGATTTCATCTTATAGTTGCCCTCAGCCAGAGGGACCCATCTGTTTAAAAATATCTGATACTAATTACCTAAAAAGCCATTATTCAGCCGGAGGATTGAGTGAAGTTGTCCTTCATACATCATATACACCTACATATAATGTCAGGCTTTGTTGGTTTTATGCGTCTTAAAAACATGTTGTGGTTTAGCCCCAGCTGGCAGCTCAGCCCCGTGCAGCTACTCACTCACCCCTCAGCAGGGTGTGGGAGAGAATCACGAGAGCTCTAAGAGAATGTGGTGGCCAGATTTGGAGATGGGTAACAATATATTAAAGGGAAAAGGCTGTGGTCTGGGAAGCTTCAGATGGCGAAGATGAAGCTCCCTTCCCTGTGTAGGTAGTTCATAACTACAGAGCCTTATTGTGGGTCTTAGTTTTAACTGCCCTCTACTCCAAGAGCTGTGGAGAACAATATTATGAGCTGACATAAGGAAATAAGCCAGTATAGGGAAGGAGAAGCAGAATGTGGGATTTCTTTACCTTTCTCCTGATAGAAGTTAAAAATCCTTCTTAGAACAGAACACACAATCAAAAACCATCAACAAACCCCAAACCCAAACAGCAAAACTTGAGTCCTGGCTAAATTCAACTCCAAATAGATGTTTCGTATCTCCCTCAATTGCTCGCGTTACTCCATATGGTATTCAGCCCACACACTTTCTATGCTAACTGGGTGTGACGCATTGCTGGGGAATGTGAAACACGACGGTGGCAGGTATGCAGGTCCATAAAGACCCAGTTCCATTGGTTTGCAGCTGAGTGTAATGCTGCCGTTGCTGGGGAATAGTTAGCTTGGCTACACTGAATATGTTTGATAGGAATATAGATGTGCATCAATAGAGATATGACAAATCCTCTCCTTGGGTTTGATTTATCAGAAGACAAACACTTTCTATAAAAATTCATTGGGTATTCCGTAAAAATATAGGTGATAAATGTCACCTCTTTTACATGAAATAGTGAATTATTTACTGGAAATAATGACTTGAAAGCTGGGTCTATTTAAAACCTCTTGACATACTTAGCTCATCCATCCTAAGCGTTTCAGAGGTTTGCATTTGAAAAGTGCAGCATTAGGAAAAAGCCAGTTTTGTGCCACACAGGTCCCAAAGTACAGCTGTGGTCATGGACTGATGCAAGCTAAAGCAGTACAAGAGCCTTGGCAGCTCCACAAGTTAGGAATTCTGTGCTAGAATTAGCAGGAAAGTGAATTTTAACCTCTGTATAGTAATGAATGGCAGAGGGGAGTGCTTTGGAGTATTCTTTTGTTTGGCTTTCTGCTGCTTCTATGAGAAATAGGTTTGTTGGGATTGTTCTGTAAACAAGCGTGTACGTACCTGAGATGAGGTGTGCTCACAGCCACTTTTGGAACATGTAAAAACATGGGGTTAATGTTTTTTGCTGTCAAAAATTTTCACTGTTGTTAGTTTTCCTGTATTTTACTTGATTCCCCCCCCAAAACCCTCTCTTTACCTTATTTTTAATCTCTGTTCTTTTCTCTATGTTGTTGTACAAGTATTTTACTCCAGGAAAATACCTCTGACGAAAAAGATATTGACTTCCATGTTCCTTCTTGCACATAATCTCTCTTCTCTCTTACCCTCAAGGTCATGCAATAGCTCGCATTCACCAAGTCAGAGGAATTATGTAGGATTAAAGCAAAGGGGAGTGAAGTGAAGAGCTGTATGTGGAGAGGTGTGTCTGTGGATGCTCAGATACTCTGGTTTAGGACTGCGTTGTGCAAATGCCCAGAAACACGCACCACGAGTTGTCCTATGAACATCAGTAGCACTGTTCATCATGCTGCCCTGGCTCATTTGCCAGCACAGGTAGACTTGTGATTTCTGTAGGCTCCTGGAAGGCTTCACACTCAGAATTTATTTGCTCCTGACAACCTCTGCAGTATTCCCTTCCAAATGTTGCTGTCAGGATCCTGTGCTGATCATGTGATGTAGCCAAATATCCATCTTCTTGCCATTCCGCAGCACAGCAGGGTCAAGAATTAAAGTCCTTTGTTCTTATCCCTGATGTAGCCCAATAGTGGAAGTAATTGGAGGCTCCCAAAGGGCAGTGGAAGTCTGAAATGGCTGCAGGTTCCATTAATTTTCTGTGTGTCATCAAGACAGGTGCAAGATGAGCCTAATTAAGCTCAGAGGTTCAGAAAATGGAAGGAGCTGATTTTTTTCCCTCTTCCAAAAGGAATTCACTACCAGCAACATCTGTCTGATAGGTTTAAAGGGGAGAGGAAAAGAGAAAGATGAGAAATGCTGGACAATTGGAAACTGCTTCCTAAGGACAGGATGGAAAGAGGTTGAAAACAGCAATGTCGAAGTCCCTCATACCAGATATTCCCATGAGGGTGACAGGGCTGCTTCTGAGTTTGCAGCCAGTTTTACTGCAGATAGGGTGGGAAAGCTGCAGACAGCTTCTGCTGTCCAAATGGACTGAAATGAGCCATAGGATTTTGGAGATATCTTTTCCTCTCCCCCCACTGCAGAAAGGAAGGGAAAGGTCAGTGGTTATCCCAAAGTTTCCTCAAAAAGTTCCCTTTCCAGATCTGATTTCTGTGGCATTGCGTAAGAGGCTTAGGAGGAAAAAGCCAAAGCAAAACTGAGAGGAAACTCCAGGAGTGTCTAGACTTTCCCTCTGCTTGGAGCCCTGACAGATGAAGATTTGTCTTGCTCTTGGGAGATATATATCTCTAAACCAGGACTGTAAATGCCCTAGCCTGATATTTAGGGACATTTTTGTACCTTGGTATATAATCTTAAGTGTAATATGATATGGAAGATGATGCTCTTTCATCTGAAATGATCTTTTAAAGGTCATTTTTCTGTCTTCCTTTTAGTCCTCCCTGCAGTTCTTATTTTCTGGGCTCCTTGTGAGAATATAATGGTGGTGTCTTGTTCAGACTCTACCTTGAAAGTAGCCAGGTTGTGCAGGTTGTTTGTTGCCTTCCCTGCTTCCTTCCCTCTTTCAAAGCTTCATCGCTCCACTGGATAGAAACCTTCCAATTCTCAACATAAATATATTCATGGAAACCTTATGTGTACTCATTCTCCCTTACACATAGCTATGCCTGTTGTAAATTATTTTGCATTTTGATCATAGTTTCTACCTCTGCATGCTTTATGAGTTTTACTTATTTTAATATATATACGCAAACCATGCTTCCTTGTTTGGTCCTTTTAGTGTGAATTGAATGGGCAGCGTTCTGAGTCTGCATGCAAGGAATTTGGAGCAGAGGAAAATGAATGGGGAAAAATTATGTTCTCAGGTGAGAAATGTTATTGTGGATGCAAGTGCTCTGCTGCCTTATTGCTGCTTCTCCCATCTCTCTTGTTAGTTCAGAGTTCATGTGTGTGTTGCAGTAACAGCCCTGAAAGAACAGCAGCATCATCTCTCTGAACAGCCTGGCCACCCCAGGAGAAAACTATGGGATTTTTTCATACAAGCCCTTGATTAATGAGCTCAAACAGAGAAGTAGCAAGTTAAAGTGCTCTCCTAGCATTTTATTTGTCAAGTCCTACGAAACTCTCTAGAAATCCAGTAATAAGATGTGAGCTCTTCTCTTTCTTTTGCTGGAGAGTGTTTCAAGACACAGTGGATACAAAATCACTTGTTAGCATAGAGATCCTCATGGTCCCTGCGCTGTCATCAAAGCAGGGAGTATTATTCTGATCTGAAGGAGCCACTAGAATGTAATTTGAAATCCTGATGTATGAGAGCAGTCCCTAGAGCTACAGCTAGCCTTCCTTGTTGCGTATGCAGCCATGCATCCTCAGTCCCTTGGCATCCAAGCTGCTGTTCTTTTGCAGCTCTTCTCTGGCCCATGCTGCAGTTTATTTGTCACGAAGATCTATTCATAGGGAATAAAGGGAGCCTATATCCCTGCCACTCCATGGAGGTGTGTGCTGCATGCTTGGACTGCACACTACAGTGAGAAATTAGTAAATACCTTGAGATACCTCATCCTACAGTAACATTCCAGCAGTCTGGAGAGCTAGGACAGCAGTACAGCCTTTGTCTTGCTCTACTCTTTCCCAGACATCTGCCAGTGACCACCATTAGCTACCCGGAGTGGGATAAATGGATGTTTGTCTTTTGCAGAAGAGCTTCTCTCATGTTATTTGTCGATGATATTAGCGCAACCAGTCAACTGTAACCTCTGGGCAGATAAAAACCTTGCTCAAGCAGCTGTCTGGGAGAAAGCAACCACTGAGGTTGCCAAATGCTCCTATTTCCTTCCCTGTAGTTGTTTGAAGATTCTTGTCAACTGCAAGAATGAGGAAGAGGAAAAAGCTTAATTAGCACCAAAATGATGTTCAGTATCTGGGTCCCAGTATATCTTACCAGCACAGATGTTCCTCTGCTGTTCTCCTTCTCTTGAATGGCTTTCAGAATTAAATTGGGAATTGGGTGATTCACAGTGTTTGGAGCCTATTTTGTGAGGAAATGAGCAGGACTTTTCCAAGGCTGTGTGAGTTGAATCCACACCTTTGTCATCTTTGTTTCCTTAGGTGGTGTAGTGCCAAATGTCCCTCTTTTCAGCAGTGTCTCTACTGTGCTTGGCTTGCAGCCTTCAAGTGACTGCTGCCAATCATCCCGATCCCTCACTGAGTCTAAGAATTCCCACTCACGGGCATACATGCACACAAACCCCTCCGTGGGTGCCTTGCTTGATGAATGCCAAAGTATTGCTTTACTTTTGAAATATTTAGCTAAATTGTTTTGTTTTGTTGCTCTCCAAATTTCACTGCCCACTGTGAGTTGTAGCACAGAGGCAGAAGGGGGGAGGAAGCACCTTACCCCCACAGGAGAGCAGTGGCAAAGGCTTTGGTGTGAATGCAGGTCAGCTGGTTTGCTTTCTACACTACTTTTCCATACCCCAAGCTTAGCAAGCAGGCTTAATCCAATAGAGCCTTCTCCTACTTATTTCAGGAGTGGAGAAGCTAAAACATGCAGACCGGCATTCCACGGATGCTCTTGTTTCTATCAACCCTCAGCCCAAATCTGTTGGTCAATCCCCTGTGGGTTTTGACGTGATCCCAACATGAAGCCACATCTTCAGAGGCCTCCCAGTAAATCTCTGGAGCTTTTGTCTCCCTTTGAGACTTATCTTTTTGACTGCATACCTTTGTTATTTCTACATGGCTTAAAGCCCTAGGTTGCTTGTGTAATAAGCAGAGGGACATACAGTATGGGAGACATCTGCTCTTTACACCTTCAGCTCTTCCTTTTAATTCAAATGTTCAGGCTAAGCATAACAGGTTTTCCCTTCCGAGTTCATGCTATGGCTCAGCCACTTAAGAATCTTTGCTGGCGGTGTGACACCTTCCAGACAGACATCATGTTCAAAGATGCCAGGTGAACTTTTGGTGGCCACAGATGGGATCAGAGACAAGAAATGTCATCAGGCACAGACCTTTTCCTTCTCCCGAGTGCTACATTTAAAGTCTTGTTGTTCAAACCTGAAAGGTAACAGCAGGCCAGCCCTGCTCTCTGCTGAGCCAGTGTCTTCGGAGCAAAGGAAAGGACTGGTTCTGCTGTTCTGCTGAGCTGACTTTAGCTTTGCCCTTTTCACGTTGCATTTAGCTCAGCAGGGTTTTACGTTTTTGTCACTTTTAGAGTGCCTCGTCTGAGAGACCTTTGTCAAATCCTTCCTCCCTAGTCTCTAGAGGACTGCGCATCTGCAGATCATATGCAATGGCAGGAAATAGCCAGGAGGAATGGAGGGAGAAGCTCAGAAATGGGATTGAAAAAGAAGGTGGGAGAATGGGATTTCCCAGCCAAAGCTACTTAATTCTAGAGACTGAGCCAAATTAGTTCCTCTCCATTATACTGAAAGGCACCAAAGCACTTCAGCTGCGTGTGCTATCCAGGCAGAGAAAAGCTAAGATTTTGGTAGTGCGTGTCTTGGATGAGTGGGTATAAGGCTCTGAAAAGGAACAGTCCCGCACAACTAAAGCAAACATGCAACCCAGAAGAGCAAAGAACAGCTTGAGTTTTGTTTCAGCCTTTCAAAATGGTGTGGAGAAAGGGAGATGCATTTCAAAATCTTTGACTTTTCTAAGCAAATTCAGTTTGAAAACCCAACAGAGGATGGATTCTCTCCTGCAGCCAGCTCTAGAGAGGTACTGTTTGTTCTGAGGATGACTTATTGCAGGTCTCAGCCCATGTCGCCTTGTTCAAGCTATAAAAGGACCTAACAGATGGGTTCATGAATACATTTAGCTCAGACATGAGCAGGTTTTTGTAAGCAGTGATATAACAGGAATGGATTAAAAAAACCTAACCAAACCCTGGTTTTAGGTGAGACTTGGCCAGCTTTCAAAATGGAATTGTTTTGCTTTGGTGTTGATATCTGTATTTTATCAGGTGAAAAAGCGGAATTTCTATCATCTCACAAAGAAACAGCAGAGACTCTTATTCTCAAGCTCCAAACTAAGACATGTCATCATTGTCGATATTCTTTTACACCTCCTGGCCAAAATTAACACAACTTCACAACATATTTTGATTTTGGAAGAATGACATTTTCAAATGGGAAACAGTTCCATTCAAGTCCTCATTCATTCGATTCGGAATGAATTTTGGTGGCAGTTTGATCCACTCTGCTTTCTGTGAATACTCTGTGATTGCAACTTTCTGAAACATGTTTATTGGCAACATGGTATTCAGAAAGAGTTTCTACTGATAAATCTTGGCCTGAAGCTTGTCAGTTCTGAGTGTCTTGGAAGTGTATTTGGAGCAGCTTTCACTCTTGTCTGTGGTTACACGGCATATTTTAAATCCTTGATTGGATAAGCATAAATCACAGCATCAGATTTCCTGTATAAATGTTTATGATTATGAATCTCAGAATTTGTTTTTCAGTGATATATCCTCTTCAAGCACCGTGTCGAAGACACTTTTTCCCCAACAATTCATTTACTTTGAGTCTTAAAAAAGAACAGCAAACATGAAGAGCCTGTGGGCACTTATCTTTAGAGCTTTTAGCCATTTTCTCTCATGGTCTACATTTGTTTGTTACTTACACCTGTTGTGCTTAATTTAAATTGAGATCACAAGTGCTTTTTAGCAGCACTTATCTTACCTTGTGTATACACAATTCTTAGCATAATAGGAGCCTAATCTGGATAGCGTTTTTTGGTGTGCTAATAGATAATGACAGTGGTAAAGCAATATTGCTTCATTGCTGTAGCAGATGTGTTGGGCTATCAGATGAGCAGTCACCAAGATGAGGCACTATCTTATCACCTGTGTCTTCTTACAGTTACTTAACTTGAAGAAGGTGCCTTCTTAAAGTTTTCTTTAAAAAATGGTCATTAATTTATTATAATTATTCATCATTCTGACAGAAAGATACATAAGGTTCAGTAAGACTGAAGTTTTTTCATTCAAGAGTGGAATTAGGGATATTTTTTTCCTCTGTCACTGTCATCACACTTTGATTGATGGCTTTGTTAGTCTGGGACTCGCCATACCAAAAACTACTGCTGCAGCTGCTGAGGATAGAAAGTGTATCATTCCCGTTAAGGCCAGTAATGAAACTATATGAGGGCATTCCCTTCATCAACAAGGTGCCATGGATAGGAACAAATCCCTCTGAAATGAAAGTGAGTGTCTGGGCCAGCTTTTCTGAGCTTTGTACCAAGTCTGTTGTGCTTAATGTGTAGCCTAAGGTATGAGTCTATATCCCCTTTAAACCTTTTATACTAGAGATGTATGTTCTGCCTCTGTGAGCACTCCCTCTTTTGGGACAATCCTAAATTCTCTATGTAATACCTCACACTCATGAATTCCACTGCCTACTAGTGCTGCATGTGAAAAGAGTATTTCCTCCAATCAGTTTCAAATGAATAGCCTTTTAATTTAATTGGATTCCTGTATTATGAAAAGTAAAACCAGGAGCATTCAGCTGACCTTCTTTGTGCCATTTATTACCTTCATGCCTCTGTCATGTTACCTTTTACTCATTTACTTTCAAAACTAACCTACTGTTAATATTTTTAATGTCTTCTAATGCAGAAGCTTTTGCAATCTTCACACAATTTTCCATATGGGTCTTAGATCCTCAGACCTGAAATAGGTCTAAACAAGCTGATGTCCTAAACAAGCTGTTAACACTGAAAACCGTGGCAAGCATCTAATGAAAATTATATAGTGATGCAAAGAGTTATTCCAGCTTTCTGGATCAGTATGATGCCACAGATGGTCTTTCTGCTAGTCTTACAATCTAATACACTAAATCTTATTAATAAGCATCTCCTCAATTGAAATCAATGATGCATGGCATTACCTGACATAAATGGAGATTTGAGAGTGACCTATGGCCACAGATCAGCTAACAGGGAGCTATCAAACTTATAGTGCTTATGTACTGGAAATAAAGGCCTATATGCAACTTTGCTCCAGTGCTTTCAAAGAAAAATATTAGCCGAGTATTTTACCATAGAATAACCTAAAGGTCAAGCTTAATGTATCCAAAAACATTTCTTCTTTTGGTGGATGCCTTGCTGTTATTTCCAAAGTAAGAAATTTAGTTGCCCTTTCTTTTCCGCCTCTGCATCCACAAATCCTTAATGATAGCAGCAAAATACAGAGATTTATGACACTAATTTGTGACTTGTTTTCCTGGCAGGAATGTTCTTGTCCCACTACCTCGGAACAGCAGTTGATGCACTCCCTGTTCTCTCGTTCTATTCCCAGTGGTCTTGTGTTAGAGGTCCTTCTAGTTTAGACTGAAATATATTATCCTCATTTCACATTTAAGTCTGGATGAACCCACTGTATGAAAGTTATTCCGAATTTAACCATTCCCAATAAAGTCAATGGAGTTAGTCCAAATTTCTAATGAGATAATTGGTATTCAAGCCTGGCTGTTTTCCCAGATAAATAGCTTTAGAAGATCAAGCCATTGGTCTACCAGAGCAGTATCTACCTCCCACAATAAATGGCTGCAGATGCTGGAAAGGAAGTCACCAGTGGATAATTAGGACTGTTTGCTCATAGGGAAAGTGTGTTCCTAACATACACCAATTAGAGGCTGGCCTGAGTGCTGAGACTTAAAGGTTTATACCCTTTAAAAAAGTAGGAACAGAAACTGATTACTGAGTTCTGTTCCTTGGTCTTTCAGTCATCTTGAGGCTTAGTGCTAATTGCATAGCATTTAATTGTCTTGTATTATTTGTAATCCATTTTTTTCCACCAATCAATGCAGTCATTCAGATAAAAGATTGGGAATCAGATCCTGAGCTACAGAAAGTTTATCATTACGCTATTGATTTCTGTGGCATCACACTTAGCTTTAGCAAACGAAACTCTTGTCCATATCATGGAAAAAATATGCTGATACAAAATAGAATAAATGAAAAGAGTAGAAATTGCACGATGAATTTAAGTAACAGTTAAAATGTTTTTGTGTGCCATTTCTGATCCAAACAGGAACTGTTGCCTTGCAGGAGCAATCAGCATTTGGCATACCTCCAAAACTCCTAACACAACAGCAAACCTGAGCCTTCAGGACTATTCATGGCTCTTATTCATGTAACCATGGGCATAATTATGAATATATGTGTGTGAAAATGCTGTGTGTATGTATCTATGATGTATGCATTGTTATTAGATCCTCAATGAAACATTAGGAGACTGCCCTTATTGCTTCGGTCACTAATTACATATAAGTTGATTGCATCAATCATCTCCCTGTACATCCAGCTGAGGCCAGTTTGTAGCTATTTATCCGGTGATGGAAAGAAGAATAGGAAAACAGTTAATCGAGAGAGCCTGTGATTACTTTGCTTAGCACTCTGCAAAGGTATACTTTGCTTATGTGCCTGTTCCATTGGTGACTCCGTAATTCTAGCATGAGGATGTATTCATTTCCTCTCCAGGACCTTGTCCTTGCTCATGCATACCAATATATAATGACTCAAAAGCATGAATCAATGCGTACATATGTGCCTAATATCTGTTCCAGGTTTCCAGGAATGCTCCTGAAATCACAGTCATTTCATCCAAGGAACCAACAGGAATTAATGGCAGAACTTGGACTTTAATACTGTCACGTGTACCCTCCCTACAGCCCACTGATGTGTGAGCACGTACATGCTCTAGACTTTTATACAATATGTATGCACATACACACAGCACAGAGGCCTGGTTTTACGTTCACACTAAAATTGTGTCCAGCCTGGAATCTGATCTTCATACTGCCACAGGTTGTCAATAAGGCCTTGGTCATGTCATCTTGTCTCTTCAGGGCTTTGTTTCCCAGTGATAACACAATGTCCGGTTTCCTTAAGCTCCTTAAGTAAAAGGGTCTTTTCCTTATCCATTTGTAATATGCTTCAGTATAAAGAGGCTGTAGTCTTAGCTTTGCAGGTGTTGAAAATGTGCACCAACCCTTATATTTGCCTGAATTCCCCTGCCCAATCTCAACTACAGTGTAGGGACCCATCCCAACACTGAAATGCTTTGAGGTCCCATTGGCTCCTGCTCCCCTGTTGAAACACTGAAGGAATTATTATGTTGTGATTTTAAAAGGAAATTGAAAATTCCCTCTTTACTGCCTTCTAAATGAACCTTATAATTCCTCCTCTGTCTGTTAGTGACACTATTCAATTCTCTCCCTGTCAAAATACAGTGGTGAAGAGCAGAAGTGCAGTCAGTGGCAGGAAGGATTTATCACCCTGTCTCCTGTGATTGGACAGACACCTGCCTGCAATCTCCTGTCATGCAGGGCTGGGAATAACCCATTTGACAGACCAAGGAGCAGCCTGGGATGTCTTGCTATTGCCTTCCGACTTGCTCTGTAATACTCCCTGTTTGGGGCTTGCCTTTGCTTGCTTCTTTCTCCTAGAAAAGACTTCATTATTTAGATTTGGAAAACTCATTACAGTGTTCATTTCTGTTGAATTACAGGGTTAAGAAAGCATTTAGTACTTTTCTGCCTTTCTCTGCTATAGAATGGGTTCCTCTTTCATACCCACTGTATATCTCTGAGATAGCCTGGTTACTCTTGTGTACAGAATGAGCATCCGATGAACACATCACCTGGATGTGATCAACGTAAAGTCTCAGTTTACACTAATATGACACTGGACCCTGGATTAGAAGAAATCATCTGGCTTATCGGATACAGTCCCCTGCAAGTATACAGTCTCATAACAAATGTGTCCACAAGCACTGTGACAATCTCTGTATGCACAAGTCTTGGAAGCATTTCCCTAGGATATGAGTACCCTATGATAATACGTTTAAAGCAAACCCAAAAGCTCCCAGGCTAAAGTAACCTGATGGAAGAAAGCAAAGCAGATCAAGGACATAAATTTCCTCAGTGGCTGAAATAGCAGGGAATTTGTTAGGCAATAAATGATCCTGTGCGGGGTTGAACACTGGGGGGTTCTTGCCTTTCTCTGCTTTTTCTTGCCTTTATTACCATTCATTCATAAGAATGCAGCATGGGACAGGCTGGAAAGCAAATGTATTGTGGCATTTAAGTTATTAAGGAATGCAGAAGTGAGTTCTGCAGCCCTGCCTGCCTTGACCTTGACTTTCCTTCTTATTTCTTCTGTGTTGCTTTTCTGGGGAGTGAGCACCACTGAATTTGGTGGAAGACAAATGGGACCCAACTGACCGCTGGGTCCCTGGCGCGATGCACGCTGTGATGCATGAGCTGGGATAACTCGAGCTGCGTGTGCTGTGCGGAACGCTCTCAGCGTGGTGTGTGCTGCAGGGCTTGGCTTCGTCAGCGGAAGGCACAGTGGGAAGGGTGGCAGCCGCCTGTGTCTCTCATGTCTGGAGGTTAACAGTATGATTAAAATATTAAGAAAGCAAGCATCATCGAAGTGAAATCTTGTGCCCCTGCCAGCATAAATCCCTTTGCAGCAACTAGTAGTATTTGACAGTTTCCTCCAGAGATCACAGCCTCTATCTCTACAGGGGAAGTCACTCACCAGGATAGCAAATGGAGCTAGTCAGACTCATTTGCTGCTCCCTCTGCCTGCTTATGCCCTGCTGCAGTCCACTTGGCATCTGCTGAGTCTGGGGAGAGGTCTTCATCCATTTTCTTTGCGTGTGTCAAAGGTGGGCAGGTCTGACTCGCACTAGAGGCAGGAGAGGAGGCTCCTCTGCCCACAGACCTTCCATTCTGCCATGAGCTCTCTGCTTCAGTATCACTCCATAGAAAAAAGATACCTATCTATACAAAATCCATGTTTGTGTCCCTGGGACACTGTCTGTGAGGCTAAAGCTCTTCTCTCACCAAAAAGCATGGGCTGGAGATGGTGAGGTGATCTGAATCATGAAGGATGGTCTCAGGACACAGATTCCCTTCTCCTCCACTTAGAGATATGTGGAAAATCAGAACTTCCTTAGTTATTCATGTGCCCTTTCTCTTTGTCACAAGTAGTTCAAGTGTTAAAGCAGGCTTGAAATCTGGAGTAGTCCCCAAAGTACACTCTTAGCTTTGACGAGGCAAGGATTTAAAAGAGAGGAGAGGTAGGGAATACCTGAATACAGAGCTCTCGGGCCAAGTTAGATCTCAGTACTGTTGGAGTTGATGATGTTGTTATAACGGGATTACTGTTGTGATTTAAGTATCTCTCTTGTATAGTGGTTTTGTTTAGGAACTTTAGGGGTAGTTCAATCCCTGTGGTGCTCAGAGAGGAATAAGTACTCAATAGGAAGGTGGTCTTCTCAGACAGTTCAAATTAAACATGCCTGGAGATAAAGAATGAACACAGGCAGAAACAAGGCAAGGAGCAAGGGTAGTTTATCATGACGGGCTAGAGATGCAGCCCCCAGGTAAAGCTGCTGCTTCACTGGTTTCTTTGCAAGGGTGTTTTTCGGGAGCTCTGAAGGGGAACAAGGATTTGGCTTTGTGCACGCTTGCAGGTTGCTTCTTTGGACCACGAGAAAGCTCCAAAATGCCAAACAAATGATATAATAAGTGTCTTAGGGCTTGGCATCCCTATGTCTTTGGAAGACACATCAATAACTCAGCAGCCAAGAGGTAAAGGGAGGACAGGAAATGAGTAAACCAAACCAGCTGCTTGTGTCAGCCTGGCTGAGGGACTGACTTCACACCAACACTCCTGATTTAATCTGTAATTAAAACTGCAATTGAAAACGGGGTTTCCTGAGGATGGGTGGGTCCCATAGCGATCATCACATCCTCTTTGGAAGCAGCACATTCAGTGCTCAACCTCTGCCAGTGCTCCACCAGCAAACAGAAAATGACAACCAACGTCTTTGTTCCAAAGCCCCAAGCTAGGGGTGGATTTGGCCATCTGGAAGAGCAGAGTAGTGGTGTGGCTGGCCATAGGAGTGTGGAGCCCAAACAGGAGCAGGTGCTTGGATGAGCAGGATGGAAGTGGAAGTAATGCCAACACAGCTTTTGTGGTAGGGCTGCTGACCTCGCCTGGCATAAGCTGGAGTCAAATCAGGCCTACAGTTTATTTAAGCACTGCTGAGGTCCCATTCCATCGCAAAGCATTTGCTGAGCAGAGCAGGAAATTAGGCTAGCAGGAGGATGCAGCGGAGGAAGGAACAGGGCTGCCTGTCTGGCTGGTTAGTATAGACATGGTTTTCAGTAGCTGGTCAGAGGGAGGAGTGTGCTTCTCAGCTTAATCTTGGCTTGTACGTGCTGGTCAACAGTGATGCTCTATTGTGCTGAACTCTTCTGCTGATCTTTCCCTCCCTCTTGGAGTAGTTTTCCTCATCCTCTTTCTTTCCTTCTGCTATTCCCTGCTTAGACAGCAGTGGCAGTCACTGGAAAGAAAGACAGGTTGAAGTGCCTGAGGCTCTGTGAAGCCTCTTCCTAATGTTGTCAAGAGAGGGGAAGTGGGAGCTGACAGGGTCTGTCACGGTGAGGTACATCCACTGTGACAGGCAGCTCTTCTAGTCCTCCTCTTTGGGAAAGCAGAGGGAGGGTTTGGCAGGCTGACACAGCTCCTGATGTGGCTGACCCATCAGCATCTCCTCTTAGGAGTGGTAGAAAACCAGGAATGGCCCTTTGAGGGCTGGAGGGAGGCAGAAGCCAGCAGCAAACATCTGCCTGACTGCTTTCCTTGCTTAAGCAGAGCAGCAAGCACACAAGTCCTGCATTCGCTGCCCTGCTCATCACTGTGTCCAGGTGAGACCTAGAGGCAGCAGCTCCCCAACTGGTGAAGGCAACAGAGCTAGTGGTGGTGAGGCCAAGTGGTTCACTCAGGTATGCAGCTGTGGCCCCTGCAGGTTGTGCACCGGCCTGAGAGCGGAGGGATACAAGCTCCTATTTTTGCACCCTTGGAAAGCAGCCCTGATTTCCAGGGAGCTGATGGCATTAGCCATAAACTGGTCATTTTCTACCGGAAGAACAAAGTTATCCCTTCCAGGAAATTCCATCTTCTCTGTTCCTGTCTTCCCAGAAAAAAAAACCAGTCAACAAAACCCGTAGCCTTCAACACTTAATGCTAACACTAGTTTGAGAGCAGGGTATGCAGATGCTACTCTCAGCAGTAACAGGCAGCTGAGGGTTTTTTTAAGGACCCAGGACCTCTCTGGGTTTAACTCAAGATTATGGGCTTTAAAAATGATACAATTTTGCTCATAGAAAAATTGCAGCCTATTCTGGGTAGAAAGTGGGTTTTCATGGTAAGTGTGGCCTCTTCAGATCTGTGAATCTACTGTTCTCATAGCCACACTAATACTTGTTATCTAAGGATATTTAAACGTCTGTATTTCAGTTAATCAAAGCTTATTTTGCAAAGGCACAGAGAGAGGACTTGGCTAGATAACACCAACTCAAGCAGGGCCCAGAAACTGGGGATACACATTGCGTCACAGCAAATAAAGACAAAAATCACAGAGAAGGTGTTTCTTTGATCCTCATATGGTCTAATTGTAGCTGAATACTTTTCTAGCGGCTTTTCTCCTCCGCCTTCCCTAAGCCCCAGCTGCAATCTCAGTTTAACAAACTGTGTCTCAGTATATAGTTACCCCTTCCTGTCTGAAGAAGTCTAATTGGTTGTGAATAATATTGTATTAACTCTCCTGGCTGGATCAAAAGGCTCTTGCACGCCTCTTCCCCGTCCCATCTCCATGGAAGGTTTTGTTATCTTGTGTATAAGCAGCAAACACAGGCAAGAAATTTGCATATAAATAACCTGCCAGCACAGAAAGGCAGCAAGAGGCACCTGGAACCTGCTACTTTTATTACTCCAAAAAGAAGGAAGATGCAATCAGGCCACTGCCATTGGCAGCTCTGCTGTATCCCAGATTCACTCCGCCCTGACCCTATAAGCAGGAGTGTTACTGTATAGACCAAGAGTTCGAAGATTGGGAAGTTGTGGCTTCCCAGCGAGAGGATGAGAGCAGAGGCTATCAGAGCCAGAGTGGCACGTCTCATCTGTGGCATTGGGATTAGCAGGAATTTAGTAAGCTGTTGGAAGAGGGCTGATGGAGACCTGAACCCCATGACTGCAGATTGCTGGGCTGATACCAAGGACTGGGTATACAGGGAAGAGAAGCGTATGAGACAAAAAGTGCTTTGCCCACAATGTGGACATTGAGGGGGTGACCTTGGCAGGCCAGGGAGAAAAGGAGAAATTAGGAGGGCCTGGGGTGGAGGACAGAGGAGGAAATTAGTAAGGTCCTGGCCATGGATGATAACAGGGAGAGGCAAGAAGCATCAGGGTTACCAGCTTAAAGGGGCTCTTGATTCTGGAACAAGCTGGTGAGGAATCAAAGGGGAGATAAAACGTGTTTGCAAGGCATATGAGGCTTTCTTCATTTCACGCGCCCCCACTTCCTTGTGAATGGATAATGGAACAGAAACAACTAATATAATGTCAGCCAGGGCTGGAGTGCACGTCTCAGCAAGAATAAATAAAGCCCAGGTTAATCTGGCTAAACGTTCAAACACATTCCTGCCCAGATTTAACAAGTGCACACACATAAAAATCTATGACAAAAACAAAGGCATTAAAAGAGAATGTGATGAACTGGTGAAGCAACCAGTGAACTGCCTGCAGATAGGAAAGAGGGCAGAAGCACAACAGAAGCATGGGAGCATAGCACCATACCCTGTCCAAAGCAAAACTCAGGGTGAGTCAGGCAAAGAGCTTATCTCAGGAGGAGATGAACCACACTGAAGAAGTGTCCATTTCTCCCTGCTGGTTTACAAAGTCGCTGGATAAGGCTGCTGTATTTCCACTGGCAGGGCTGAACCTTGCTCTTTATGCTTATAATACTATTTAAGGGGCAACCCATATTCTCCTGTTCACCTGAGTAGCTCTCCCTGTTTCTGAACAGTGTGAGTCCAGCCCTTCCTAAATGGCACTGATTTCCTAGCTATGCTGTAGCCCTTCCTCCTCTCAGGGAGGCAAGAGGACTTGGCCAGTCATGCATGAGACTCTTGCATGTCTTGTATGGCATCCTGGAAGTGCATCCAGGCATTTCTTAGTCCCTGGCTCATACAGCCCTCAGACCAAGGGCAGCTTTTACCTGGCTAAAGCCCTGTCACCTCTGTCAGAGCTTTACTGCATATGGTCTCAAGGTTGTTCCTCAACACCAGGGAAAAGGGGTGAAAGTTGAAGAGGACATGAGATCTAGAGAAAGCTAGTATGTTGACTAACCTTCAGGGGTTGTTCTTGAGCATTTCTTGCTGTTATCCAGATGGGACTCGTTCCAAGTGGATGTTAGTGATATCCTGAGGGGTATTAGCAGCCCTGGATCAGCATTTTAATCTTCATTCAATTTCTTGTATGGCCTCTGGAGACCATCTCAGAGCTTTTAGAAGGAAGAGTAATGGGAGATTTAAAGAGATGAAGTGAAGGCAAAGGCTGAAGGGACTGGTTGTGCCGACTGGGAGATGCTGACCCCCAAAAGGGGAACTTAAACCGAAGTTTTCTCAGCAATGCAACTGTGAGCAGGGTGGCTGGTAGCTGTTAACAGAGTGAGGATCGTGCTGTAAGACCCTGCCTAGCAGCACGAAGTGCAGACACAGCTGTACGGGCAGCAAAGCCCCCCTGCCAGCTCCTGCATTCTGCACTACTCAAGGAAGAAAACTCCATGCCTTCAAAAGCAAACCCCAGATTGTCCCAAATTGCCAGGAAATGACTCATTCCACAAATGCAGTCTCAGAGTATGAGTACAGCATTCAAGTTCTCATCCAGGTATGGCTATGGGAGCACTAGAGCATCACTTGCAGTTCTGTGGGGCAGTGTTGTCAAGATCTTAGACACTCTGTGTGCTCTGTGTTTGTTTCAAGCCCTTTCAAGTGTAAAGAAATACTAACGCTTGCTATCTATAAGCGAGGCCTCTGGTCTGTGCTGATCGTTCACAGTCCATGTAGAAAGGTTGTCTTGGAACAGCAATACTCAGATTCTGCTCTGCCTGCACCATGCAGCCAAGCAGCAATAGGTTCAGTTTGACGATCTCCCCTGTCAGAATGGTACTCTGCAGATAATTACACAGCCAAACATTGACTGGCAGGAAGCTTGGGCCACACTTACCTGGGATTCAATGGGGAAATCATAGCTCTGGGTATGTTTTTCCAATTGCCTGAAGAGCAAATACTTAAGCTAGAGTCTCTCTAGTATTTGGCCATAACAAAAGGCTGGCTTTCTTTGGCAATGCCCAAGAATTCTGCTCTATCTATTCCTATTTTACATAATACAAAGAAAAAATGCATAGAAAATGACAGAGGAACAAACCAAATCCAAAAATAAGCTCCTGTCCTTGTTTTTGTTCTGTTACTGGATCCCTTTGCCTGTGTTGTTTTACAGTGGCTGATGTTCTCTCACGGGCATAATCATATTGATTACATTAATATGATTGTGTAGGATTAGCAGTGTTGTTCTGGTGCTTGGGAAAGCACAGGCAAAAAACGCTCTGCTGGACCAGGGACAACTGAATAGAAGGTTCTAGTAAATAAAAAACATGGGGCTGTATTGGTTTGGCTTGTTCTCTAGGGGGGAGCAGGGGGGTGATGGAAGGAAACAGACACTGCAAATGTCGAGGTCTGTGCAGCAGAGCAAGTCAATGATTCCCTTTCATTTCTGCACCTTTGCTGCCCTTCCTGTGTTCCTGCCTTCATTTTACTGTGTATAAATTTTAGTGTATCCCTAGCTCCCACCTTGGTGCTTCTATTCCACCTGGGAGTTTTCCCATCAGCATTGTAAAATGCCTCATTAGGAAGAAGGCAGAGCAGGCTTTGCTCAGACACAACCTGGAGGTGTGATATTGGCTTTTCTTTTGCTCTTCCTCAACTCAGATGCACTAGTTTCATCCATGATATTGTGCTTGAATATCAATCTATTTGCTAGTATATCAATCTTTCAGATATGGGGGGGATTTGTATTATTAATACCCTATGCCCTGCACTTTGAACTGAATGACCCTAAAGGCAGTCTGTCCTGTTTCCCCAACCCAGAAGGACTCAGAAGACCCAGGCTTATAAGTACCTCTCAGTTTCTTCTTCCCCATTTAGTCTCCCTCTTTATTGATCTGTCAGACACTGAGCTCATGTTTTCAACACCCTGTTGCATGTAAAGGAGTTGCTCAAATTGCCATGCTACAGATGTATTAAAAAAGCTTGATCTGTTTGTCTAGTGGATGTAAATGTTTCTCTTATGAGGTTCCAAGTAAAACTTAGTCCACTTTTCTCCTTCTTTCCTTCCTCTGTATTGGACTGAAAGAGTTGATTTCATCACGTTTCATTTCCTTGATTTTTCTTATAGCTTCACCTACACAAATCATGTGTTTAGCTTGAAAATCAAGAAGAAATACTCTCTAGCTCCCCCCTTGCACTTCCATTAGAAATTCTAAAAGCTCTATAGCCTTAGAGAACAGCCTTTTTAAAGACATGAAAAAGAATTGCTGATTTATTTATTATTTATAAATCTCATTATATTTTAACTCCAGGGGGTGGCAAATGTAGGATAGATTCCTTCGAACAGCACTTGGGCCCTCCAGTGGTGCTCACCACGTCTCTGCGCCAAAGAAGGTAGCAAAACAACAGTCCAAGCAGCAATGTGAAGCAAGCACAGAGAGGCTGGTGCTTCATGGAGTCCCCAGCAGGTTACTCAGGAAGAGGCACCATTGCTGCCCCAACACGAGTTGATGGAGCTCATGCTCTGGCTAACAGAGCTCTGTAGCCATTATAGCCGACAGTGGGAACCAGCTGTGGACCTCTAGGGTGCTGATGCAGCAGAAAACAAGCAGAAGAAACAAAGGGCTGAGACCAGTGTTGCTGCTGTAAAGGTGTAATATTGCGCTGTTGTGGGACAGAGCTAGGTGTATTATACAGTGACCAAGATTTGCTGCCTCCACTTCCAGGAAAACAAGCTGTAACTTTAAGGCAATGGGAAGAGAAAGATGTTTTAGACTGCTGTGGCTTACGCCCCTCCACACCTCTGCTCCCCATCTATAACCTTGCGGGGGCACGTGACAGGCTTCAGTCTGTTTGCCCCTCTTTGATTTGCTTCTGTTGTCCTGCTGAGTGAATAAGGACAGGGGGAGCAAATAAACAAAGCCATGGGTTTAAGTCAGGACTGAAATCTGATTTGAAAGGATTTGCTCACCGTTTCATTTTTTGTTCTATGTATTTTTATTAACAAGTCTATTCAATCAGAACTGCAACTCGTTGCCTCCTCCGCCTGGAAGGATCTTCTCTCAATGTAATTTGTCAGCTGGATTCCTTCCCAGTCGTGCTCCTGTTTTTCCTCAGCGCATTCTGAATCCCCCTTTTTTTCATCAAAAGCAGGTACTTCCTATTGTGGCGCACAGGGACACCAATCATCATTTCTGTCCCAGCCACACAGAGACATACATATATATGTATACACACGTTCCCCTCTTCTTTCTTTCTTTCTTTTCTTTTCTTTCTTCTGCTCTCCGCTTTTAATTGAGTTTACAGTTACTCCCTGACAGCATAAGACATGAAATTGCAATCCCATCATCTACTTCACAGGAATTGGTTGTGAACATTGTCTACATGGGCAATTCCTAGCTATTACAGCTGTAGCAACAATGGCAGCAGGAGGATGCAATGGTAGGTTGTGTTTTATCACCCAAGCAGTGAGGGCTGGGGGAGTTTCTGCCCTTTGATACGTAGAAGGGAGACCACCCCATGGAGCACCCTTTTGTAAGAGAAAATGTGAGCTGATCCTAAAACCAGAGCTTTTAGCAGGAGTGATGTATTGAAACTGCTGTTTGGAGCTACAGGATAAGGGGAAAAGCTCAAGCAAGGTGACGACTGCTGTTCCTTACTGTGCAATAGGAAGGCTGTTAGGAGAAGGGCAGTATAAAACCATGTCTAGTATAGATGTCCAAAGCCTTGCTATCCTGTGCTTCTCCCACCATACCTAGAGTCCTGTTTAAGCAGCAGCAAGACGTATGATACTCCTGTCACGATGCTGATGGCAACATAAATATAGTCCTGAAGATACATAGAGGAGATTAGTGCCTTGCTGATTTAATTTCCAACATCCAGCCCTTGAAGCCTCCACCGTTTCCTGGTTTTTAGGGGTTTTGTGATGACTGCAGAGAGAGCAGCTTTAAGAACTGGCAGTTTTCTGCTGATTGTGATTCTCTTATCACAATTTTGATTAAACTTTTTCAGGATCCTACTCATTACCATAATTTGGGTGGATTTATTCTGTGTCTCAGCAAAATATCTGATTATTTATGGGAGCTCACGCCCGATGACAATTAACTTTGATGAATGTAAAGTTTTCTGGAAGAAGGAGAATAATATCCCCTCCCTTTGCTATAATTCATAATGCAGGTTAGTTTATTTTGGGTGCAAATAAATAGATCTATGTCATAAAATGTCTCGACTCAAGGCAATAAGAGAATCTTTGCGTTATGCCTGTAAACCAGAGTAGCTTCAATAGAATTCAAAGGATTGCACAGACCTGATGCAATCTAGTCCTTTCTCCTTAATCTGTTCTTTTCTGCTTATCGGAGCTTTACTGGATGGGGGTTAATTTATGTTTCATGGTTAATTTATGTAGGTTTATGTGCACTGACAATATTTAGGTAGGTGCTAGTACATGCACACCAAAAGGATGGGGAAAGAAAAGTATCATCATTGGAAATGTCCACAGCAAGCAGAAGCTATGGTCTCCAGAGGGGCTTTGCCTGGGGAAGCAACTCTCTACCCAAGCTACATGAGAAATCATCTTAACCTCAAAAGAGGGCAATCCTGTGCCTGAACACAGTGCAGCCTTGAAATGCAGTAATACCCAGAGAGGTTTGCTATTGAAATTCTGTGGCAAGGGGAAAGACAGCTTCTCCTGAAAGCTCAGTAAAGCACACCACCAAACCCCAAGTGCCACTCATCCCTTCCAATAGGACATGGTTATGCTTGTTCGACTAACAGCTAGGCTGCATGGGCTTTCAGGTTCAGCTGCCTTATTCAACCCTAACCTAAACCTCACCACTGCCTTCTGAGCAGAGGGTTTATTTACCTGAGGAGAGAATCTGGCCAGTTCTGCTGGTGCAGAGCAGCCTGCTGCAAGGTCTGTCTGCAAACCTGCAGCTGGCTTGCAAAGGAGTAAAGCAGAATGTCACTTCCCCATATATGAGCTATAAGGGTGGGCAACTGCACTGAAGCCCAGCACTTGCATCATAGTTGCATGGCTCAAGTCTGATTGCGTGATGGAAACCAACTCTGTATCCTGGGCAGCTCCATAGTCTTCTGCCTTGTGAGAAACAAGGCATCATGTCTTGCTTGGCATGAAGGGGGTGCTAAATAACCTCTACATGTTATTGTCTTGTTTCTGCTGCTGTACTGAGGATAGAGAGCCTGCATGAAACATTTTATCAGCTGTAGTAAATGTTCATTCTTCATTAATTCTATTTGGGATCAATAATTGATGCTGCTGCCTCCTTTACAATTCCCCTATTACAGGTTCAGTACGGTGCAGCCTGAAACTTGCATGCCAATTACGAGGTTATCAGCCCCCTGTGACATCCTGCTGTTAACAAAGCAGGGCAGGTTTGCTTCTAACCTGAGGGTGGAAAGGCTTTGTGGTCTTTTATCAGCCCCTTGAGCCAGTGCACACCCCTGGAGCATCTCTTAGGGAGCCAGAATTTCCTTAGCTTCTAGCGAATGTCTTTAGCCATTAGCTCCTCTTGCGTTAGTCCGTGGCACATTGGGGTTCTTTCTTGGCTGCTTTTTTGTCTAATGCATTAAGCAACAGGAGAGAAACCCTAAGCTTATAAGTTTATTTCTGTACCAGACACGAAGACAGGATGAGATCTCTGTGCCAGCAGCACAGCCCTATCTCAGCCACACCACTTGTGGCTGTTGACCCTGTTGTGGGTAAAAAGAGACTTTCAAAAGTTCACAGGGTATCAGGTAAAAGCTCAGCTAATACCACGCATCTCAATAGCTCCTTTCATGCCAGAATGGCAAATGGATTTTGCACACTCTGTTGAAGCACGCTTACTTCTATCCCTCAGATGTAGATGTTATCGTCCTTTCACACGGCAGGGAAACAGGCAGTGAGTTAGAAGAAGATTTCCTCAATTCATCTCTTTTCCGAGCATTTAATTTTTGTGCTGTCTTCTCACAGCTTCTTCCTCTCCCCTTCCCCTTTGCCCTTAATGAAAATCAAGTCATCTAATTTGACAGCATATGTTTTTACTTTTGAATCAGTGAAGATGCAGCAGCAATAAGCCTGGCCTTGATACTGGGACAGATATTCAGCTGCCAGGAAGGTAGATGTAGCTGCTCAAATTTGTGGAGAAGACAACTCAGGTTTGTTCTAAAGGCTTGTTCAGGCATTTTTCTCTCTCTTATTTATTATGCTTATATCATGCTTTGGGGGTAATCCCCCAAACGTTCTTTGCTGAGCATTCGTGTTAGTTGGTGTGGTCCTTGCTACTCAACCTGCTGCTGGGATGGGAGCTTACTGATTTACGATCACATCCCTACTAACATGCTTGGAGCTATAATGATTGTCCAACACCCAGCTTACAAATCCAGCTGAGAAGCTGTCATGCCAAATGCCTTGCATCGATTACCGAACTGGTGATTCTCTGGCTGCATCCCAAGGACTGCTCCTCTCCAGCACGTCTTGGCTTCTCTGCAAGCCCGTAATTCGTCTGAGCCATGGAGCAACAACCACGTTTGCTCCAGTTTTGCATCAAGGTTGCTTGCTTCATGTTGCACAAGCATAGGAGACAGCTCATGTATGATCTGTTTCTCTTCCCCTCAGCTTTGTCCACATGTGGAGACAGCAGCTCACTGAAGCTCTTAATACATGGATAATCCACGTCCCTGTACAACCTGCTGGATACTCCTCCTGCCTCTGTTGCACTTGTCATTTCCTACTGATGTTTCCACTCGAATCTACAGTTTTTTTGCCAATGATATTCTTTCTTTTATTATCCAATAACTTCTCTTTGGATTGCATTGTAATTGCCCAGCTCCTGGCTCATGTGATCCAACAGATCTGTGAACTGAATAAGGTTTTCTGTCTTTGCCCCATATTTGAGCCCTGCATTATATTTGAGTCTATAGCATCAATTGCATTAGAATTGCCTTGGCCGTCCTCAGTCTTTGCAAATAGGCTCCTCCTCACTTGGGCATTCATTTCTCTTTGGTTTTGCCTACCAAAAGCGTAAATGGGATTATACTGTAGCTCTGCAGATAGTCACAGACCCAAAACATGAAAACAATGGAGCTATCTGCCAGCATGAGTGAGTATGGGATTCAGAGTCTAATTAGATGGGGAGGCTGGGAACAAATATGTGAATAACACGATGACTATTGTAAGAAGTATTTTTAGCTATTTGTACTGCAGGGTTTCTTGGTTTGCTCTGGGACTGTGGGGTTTGGCTCTGGTTTCTTAGGAAAGAAGAGAAAACACATGCAAAGCGAACCACTGTTTGTCTGGGTTTGTTTTTCAAACATGCTGCAAAGGGGAAGGGCAGGTAAGCATCACTCAGTTAAGGGGAATATGAGGGAAAGGGGAAATAAGAAGGTCTTAAAGATGATCAGCAGTCTGATCTCTCTGAACACAGTACATACGGACATAGATATGGTGTGACTAGTTAATGTCTGAAAGGTACACAATGCAAATACATGGAACAAAGGTGTTTCCAAATCCCCAGCTGCAGAACCCAAGCAATGAGACAGGTTTTTTTAGTTAGAACTAGAAATGCCTGACAAGAACAGTTTAACAAGTGCTGCTTGAAATAATGGAGGAAGGAATAACAGGCAAGATCCTCAGAATGCCATAGAAATGCAGTGTTTTCTGGTGGAGACATGGCACCTGGAAAGACTTACAGGCTGAACACACAAAGGTACGTTTTGGACAGTGGCCCCTTAGTGGAGTGCTCAGATTGACCCAGGACAAAGAGCATCCTGCTCTGCAGCCCTGAGCTGAGGCCGAACAGGCCTTTCTTTGAATCGCTGTACAAGGCTGCTACGAGGTGTGGTAGACAGCCCAGCTGGGGATCTGGCCATTGCATCAAGTTTACATGGGACTTGGGGGTTTAAAAGCTGCTGAAACAAAAGCCCCAGGCAGGAACCTTGTGTTCTGTGGCAGGTAACAGAGTTTGTAATGTGCTGATTGGCAGAAATAAGGGAAACTGGTCTTACTGGTAATGCAATTGCCATTTAAGATCAACCCAAACAACCCATGAAAAAGAAGTTGCCTAAAGGAGAGTCTGGCCTTTGAGTAAAAGCTGAAGGAAATTACTGTGGTACCTCAGGGGAGACTCTAAAGAACTGATTTAAAATGGGTCAGAACGGTTCTTAGCACAAATTGCCCTGTGTAATTTCTTGTCTGCCAAATGCCGGCCTATCTCCACTCTCAACTCCCTGCGTCTCCAAGAACCTTTCCTCCCTCTTTCTTCATCCTCCTTTCCTGAACCCTTAATCCTTCTGCTTTAAATAGAAAGCATCTTTCCCTTCTGCTGTGAAATACAGACTTACAATTATCCTTAAAGAGGAAACAACCACTTGCAAGGAAGTGAGTTTCTACATTGCTTGAGCTTCAGCTCTCTGTTTTCCAGGGACCTGCTTCCAGACTGGAAAATGCTTAGCAGCTGAAAAAGCAAAATAATTAATGCTCTGAAAAGAAAAGAAAAAGATAAAAGAAAATAACATCCTTTGAGCTGGAAATTTGATTTCCCCCATGGTATACCAGACATTATCATGGCCTTTTTCAGTGCACAGGTATCACTAGGAAACACTTGGAAGTAGCTCACTCACGTTTGGAGTTGAAGCAGAGATCATAACCTGTCCTGGATCAGTAGCCAGTAGGAGGGCAGCTTGCCACGGCTTGATATGACTTTTTCTTGGCCATCTTGAGGTCTCTCTGCTCTCAGGAAGAGGAGATTCACTTCTGCTTGCTAGAGCAATTCACATGAGGTGAGTCAGGCAATTACTTCCTAGATGACTGCTTGCCTTGCTTCTGGTGAGCACAATATGGATACAGCCAGCCCACACAAAGCCTTCCTTACTGGTTCTAAATGAGATCTGGCTATGGGGCAGAGCTAACCCAAACCATTTCCAGCATTCACAAGATTGTCTGCTTACATCCAGCTTGTGCCTGCTGTAATACTTTCTGCATCTCCTGGCCCACAGCACCATAAACTCTGGGAAGCTGATGCTGGGGCACTAGCCATGACAGCTGCATTTTTCTATAACTCTATAAGGTTTGGGAGAGCCAAGATAAATGAGATGTACACAGGATGAAATTGAGGTATGGAGTCAGGAAGCCAATCCCTGTGCCTGAATTTCATTTTCAAGTCACAGTCGCGATTGCAGCTGTATCATTTCCTATCTCCCTTCCACTCTAGAGGCAGGGACCTCAACATGGGGAAACTATGACAGGTCTTCTCCATCTTTCTCAATCTCAGGATCCCCTAGTTTGTGTCAGGGAGATGAGGAAATCCACAGACCCTCTTGTGTCACACTTAATTTCAACGATGCAAAAATGATTCTAGCCTTTTGAACATACACTTCTTTTATTTTACCTCTGCTCTGCTGCTGCAACATGTGGAGGTTGCTCTCTTGGTGTTAAAGCCTGCTTCCTGTGGTTTGGGTGAACCACAGGCTCAGTGCTGCGCTGGGTAACTCTGACATTAACTGCTTGGCAGCAGAGCCACAAGAACCTTGGTATTTTGTGGTGCTAACCACAGAGCCGTGCCCTCTCCCTTTGTAGGAGACCTTGCCATTGCTACTGCTTCAAAAGGTAATCTCTTGGCCCTTCAGCAGCTGTGACTCCTGATCCATGAAGACCTGGCTCTCTCCTGCCTGTTTCTCTGATAAGAACTGGGTGGCTGGGTTTCACCATTTGAGCTAGTACTGCCCAAGGGCTGGAGGGGCAGGAATGCAGCAGAAGGGGAAAGGCAGTAGGTGGAGTGGGAGACTTGAAGACATTTTGCCATTAGGTGGTGTAATTTAGTCTCTGCTCTATGTTTTGATTTTGCCCAGCTGTGTCTGTGTGCATTTAGATTAATCCTGTTAGCTGGCAGGAGCAGGATTGCCTGCTGTTTATCAAGAGTGCTTGTGTGATTTCTACTTGATATGCAGTTGTCTTGGAGAGGAACTCTGCAGCCTTGCTCCTTGCTGTGGCTGGGCTCTTTTAAACCTATCTGGGTGTCAAAAGGAAGAGCTGCTGAGGACAGGCTGCTGTCTGCCTTGAGACTGTCTGAAATAGGAGGGAAAAGGGCCAGTGCTTTGGTCACCCAGATGGCACTGATGTGTGGCCATTGAGTTTTGTTAGAGTAGATGCCAGCCAGTTTATGTGCTGTCACGTGGCTGGTGTTGTGACTTCTCCACATTGTGTTTTAGTGGCTAGAAATGAACAGAAAAAGACAAATTCTTCCTCGTCACAAGCGACAAGAGCATCTTAGGAACTGAAGAGTGTGGACTCTGTCCCTCCTTTTGCCAGGGAAAGCATGGACTGCTTTCTGAAGTTAATTGCTCCTTTAACAAATTACTGCTCATTAGCCAAGCCACTGTGACTCTGCACGCACTTAGCCTGTCTTATCTATGGAATGAAAAGATACTACCCTTAGAAAAACTCCTAACAATTAGCATAACTGAGTTGACTGGAGATAACTCTATCAGCTTATGATAAAAAGTGATGCCCTATGTTCCTAACAGCCATAATAATAAAGCACCATAGTATAGCACACAGGTTTGAACTCCTACCTGGCTAGTTCAATATGGAACATCATGGCATGTCTTAATGCAAAATGCGGTAACAGAGACGGGTGCCCAGAACTGCTGTCCTAGGTCTGAGAGATGAGCTCTGCTTTTTTACGTATGCTCAGAGATTTGTGACCTTGTTTGTGTATTTCATTAGTCTAAGTCCTTTGGCCTAGACCTCTTTTTAATTCTACATATTTCAGTGAAACGCTGCATTAGTTGTGATGGAAGTGGAGCATCTAGAAAGGTTCAGATAGGAATTAATCACCTCTCTGAGTAATGCAAACACAAAGTTGTTATGTTAGTTATGAAGGGCAAAAGTCCCTTATGCCTACTGAACACGAGAGTATGCCGGGATGAGATTTTTGATCTTGATTATTTCCCTCTACTTCCTCTGCAGCTGTTCTGTTAGCAGAAGTGAATGGATTTGGGAATATTCAGTTATTGCATCTCCCTGAAATTATTTTTCCTAAAAGTGTATCAAATAATGAATGTGTCAGATGGGAAATTTTTCTTTTCTCTTATTAATTTTTCACAGAAAATATGTTACTCTGTTTAGGTTCCTCTAATTCTTAGATCGTGTGCATTATTCCATCTTTCCACCATCTCCCAAGCATTGCACACAGTTTCAGCCTGTGTGATTCTTGTCTCAGTAAATGCGCTACACTGGAGCAAAAAGGGTGGAGGAAATCCCTGTACCCATCATGTCCTCTTTCTTCTTTGGCAAGACCAAGGTTCCTAGTGATGCCTGTAGTCTCTTCAGGTAGAAGTTGGAGCTGTGCTGTAATCCTGTGTTCCTTGCAGTACTAACACCCTCAATCTGACGAGTGGCTTTTAAATGTGCTATGATGTTGTTCTCAGAGAAGTATTTTGATGAGACGAGACTGTAGAGCTCTTTGCCACTGCATACTCCTGAGCTAAAGGACAAGTGGGTTAAAAATGGGATTAGGTATGTTTGAGGAAAGTAATCCTCTCCTGGCTGGAGATTAGACCTCACGTTCCTGCCTTGCTACAAACTCCTTTTATGACCTTAAGCAAATCTCACCTTCTCTATGCTTCTGTTCCCAGTGGTCATAAAATGGGGATTCATACTTGCGGTAGGTGTTGGGATAATAAATGCATCAGAGATCCTGATGCTGATGCTCAGCTATTATAGTAATAGAGAGCCACATCAGATATGTAGTTAATAGGATTTAAAAATACTAAAAGTGGTATTAATGAAGGACATAAGGTAAGTACTAACTGATGCGGTCATGAGGAAATAGCTCTCCCTAAACACAGTTTATCCCACATCTGTCCACTGGAATCTTCATCGAAGCATCTGGTACTGTCAGACAGGTTTCTGAACCAGATGGACTTGCTCTGCAGTTCAGCCTAACACTGTCTTTGTTCTTGCATCTCCTGACTGCTTTCCCCCTAAAAGTTTCCATTTTTCGTTTGCTGTGTGTCCATGGGGATTGATTACTACAGAGCAGAATCTATACCCTATCCATGTGGAAACCCAATACATACAACAAGCCTGATTGGAACTCAGACTTTTTTTTTTTCCTAAAAAAATTGGGAATTGTACATGAATATTGCTACTTGGTGTTTATTCTTTGATTTAGCCAAAATGGAGTATGATGAATGATAGGGAGAAAGAGCTACGGATAATGCGTTTCTTTATCTTGGAAGCACATGGCAGTACAGAAAGGTCAAGGTCACAAGTCTGTATTGTTGTCTATCTGCATTAAATGTGTATCTCTGGTCCATCTTGCCTAATCTCCTCCCCACCACTGCAAGCTCAGTCGTGTGTATTTGCTAGCACAGCCAGGTAGCATCATCTGTTGCCATCAGATGCCCTGGAAGTGAGCTGGGTGAAGGGTGTTTTTGTGGACACTGATCAGTTCCCACCACCCACCAAAGAGTTTCCTTGCTGATTACTGCTGCCAAGTTTGGATACTCTCAGTGAAGATCCTTGGGCTAAGTAAAGCCAAAACTTGACTGCTCAGAACCTCAGCAAAACAGAGTGGAGAATTCAGCATACGCTGCTCCTGCTGTTGTGTGGGGAAGCAGAATAGAGGCAGGTCTGATAAAGCAGAGTCAGGCTGGCAGACCCAGGGCACTGCTGTCCCACCCGCCAGCTCCTGATGTGCCTTCGACATTCACAGCATCAGCCAGCTGAATATCTTGCCAGGAAGAGCCGAGTAGTGTATTTTAATTAGAGTGAGAGTAAATTACATCGGGCTATGAGAACCCGACTTTTTCACAACTGCTTGGGGAAAATAGAAAGACTAGCATTTTCAATTTAAGGTTTAGTTAGATAATGCCTGTTGGTGCCAGTAGTTTACAGAGTGGATATTAAATCCTCCAGGATTTGCAATGGGAAAGTACTCACAGAATCCTTAAGCAGGCAGGAGAGCATAGCTATGGAGCTATCGTCCCCTGGAGGTCCTGAGCGGAAAGAGAAAATGTGAAGTAAATCTTTTCTTTGAAGGAGGCTCCACATAAAGAGCACACGTATGCAGGCTGTGGCCTTTAAAGGTTTCCCCGTTAAGAGGCTTTCTTCCTTCTGACAGCAGCCAAATGGCATGTGAAAAGGTAACGGGGTCTGTCAAACTGCTGGAGCGGGGAAACGCGAGGCTGGACTCCTGAGTGCTAATGCCCTTGCCATGGGGTTTGAGACAGGTCTCTCTCAAAGATCCCACAAAAAGACCTTCTGTGCATGCTGTCCTAAGGAGCCTGAGTTGCAGGGACTCAAAAGCAGTTCACAAGGAGCTGAGCTGTGCTATTTAATACAACCAGTGCAAACTGATGCTGCTGATGCAGCGGCTGATGAGCCGTTCCTGACAGCAGCAAAGCAGACTCTCTTGCAGAGACTCAGGATCTGTTGGCTTATATTGCTCCAACTTCAGCAGGGGCTGGGGCCACCTAGGACTTGTCAAGTTTTTCCTGAAGCTCATCAAAATCAGGCTAACCAGGTTTAGTGTGCCAGCTATAGGGAGATTGTCCAACACTGCAATCCAAGAAGACTGGCTAACACTATTGCAAAGCGTCTGTATTAGGCCTTACCAGTGTCAGCCACCAGGCGAGGCAGAGTCTGATGAAATCTGCCTTAAGTCCTCCTCGAAACACAGAGTTCATCCTCAGCAGAGCAGGAGAAGCTGCTCCATTTGGTCTGTGCTTGTGTCTCCTGGTGAGGCCACATTTGCTTACTTTCCCAAGGAGAAAGTGTTGAAACCTCACATTTCCAAACCACTGAAGATCTTGTAATAACAAGTGATAGAAAGGGCAAAACGTTTATCCTTCATTACTGCAACATGCAGAAAGCCTTGTCTGACGGTGCATTACGACTCTGCCAGCCAGGACTAAATATATGATTAATGGAAGTATGTAAGATTACTAGTTTAAGTGCAGTAAAATGTGCAAATGAATTACCACAGCTATCCATGCATGTTTTATCTGGCTTAAATGGTTTTTATTTCCCAAGTTAAGGAAAATATTAACCTGAAAGGGGTTTCCTTACAATTCTTTCTATTTAGAATGATATAAAAAATTCTGTCTATTGAGTTAGTGAAGAGCTGTTCCAAAATCCAAGTAGAGGATTTTTAGCTGGGATAAAAGGAGCATATTGTACGAGGTTTGTATTTGTCGTTTTATGGAATACTGTCTGGATGGCTGTGCTGAGACATGCGCCTCACTTGTACTGGACAACAGAGTGTTTTATATCTGTCCACATGTGAGCTATGGTGAACTGGTCCAGCGCGTCATGGTCTGGAGGAAACGCTTTGTAAAGCTGCATCATTTCAAGGTTTGTAGCCTGAAAAGCTCCAAGTCTAAAGATCAGATCCTTAGCAATGAAAATTCAAAAGCTATCATAGTCTTTGATTGAACATCCCAATAGTTTTATTAAGAACATGTCCCTGTATTTTATGCTTGCTAATTAGGAAATTCAAAACCTTTATTTCTGTGTTATCTTTGTGCAAGAGAGTGGCAAATTTATCTCATTAAAATATTGCAAAAACTTAAAGGTTCACAAGCAATTAGATTTTATTATTATTGTTTATGCCCCTGAAGAATAGTTCATTTAAAAACTTTATGGTTAATATGTACAAAGATAAAACAGTTGTCACTCTTGCTGTGGTGACAGAAGTGATTGAGTGAGCTGAATGAATGATTAGTGAAGATCAGCTTTTGGAGCTACTTGCTTTGCTTCTTCACTGACTGTTGAAGCCAATTTGCATCCAAGATGGGAGTCTGTCCCTGTGTTACCTACGTTTCCCTTGAACTAGCACAGATCACTCATCGTTCTAGTTCAGAAGCCCGCAGTTACAGATAGGCTAGTAAAATTCAGCATGAACTTGCTCTTATCTGCTTGGCAGTCAGTGTCGCTCCTCTTTGATTACCAGAAGGCTGTGATTACAGGCAGGTAGCCCATTACACAGGACCATGCCCTGCATCCCGGTGGCACAGCAGCAGAGCCAGGCTCTGAAGCACTGCGTCTCACTGAGACGTGTCGCCTTGGCCCCTACAAATTGCTGGGGGCTAAAGAGGTCTCTCTCCTGGTTTCATCAGCATCCAGGCCCTCTAAAGAGGTGACACAGCTGCTCACCTCTCCCTCTGAGTCACACTGACTGTACATTTTGTCACCGAGCTCAGCTTTGGGTGTCCAAGTGTCCTCCATCCTTCTGCCTGGACCAGAGAGACCCATCACTCCCACCCTTTTTCCCAGAGATCTCATTGGGATGAAGAGCTCACACCTGACCCCAGAGCTGGGTATGCAGCAGCGATGAGCTCAGGCAACACTTCCAGGCTATGAAGTTCATTATGTGTGTCTGGGGCTGCTCTGACTAGACTCCCTAAGCAGGCATCCAGCCCAGAAGTAGTGAGGTTCATTACTCCATTGCCATGCCACCGGCACAGCCAGTCGTGCTCACTACCTCTGACTGCTCAGGAGATGAGCTCCATTATTTGTTCTAGTGTTGCAGAGTCCAGGAGTGCAGAGCGTGCTTGTAACTTGCTCTTCTCATGCTTAAATGGTGGAACTGAGACATTTGCAGCAATTTCAGGACAGGAAAAAGATTTCTCTTTGATTGCTTTTTAATCACAGTAATAACAGTAACGGAGGCAGTGAGTGGAATTGATGGGAACGAGCTGAGCTCTGTTCCCTGGTAACTCCCATGTGGGGTAAACAAGGAGGATTTACTGGCTTCTCAAGTGAATTGGTAGTATCCTTGCTCTTTGTGAATGACTGGCAGCAATGCCTGGGGAAAAATAGCTGGTATGTGGTACCTGGGAGAAGAAATACGCCAGGCATCCTCTGGAATGTGTACCTAGGGTATATGAATAAACCTTGCCTACCTCTGTTCTTCTCCCCACAGATTCACATGCACAATTGCTCTTTTAAGTGGCTGTCAGGGCTACACCTATGTATGTCTGGCCCTGAACCCACATCTTTAGCATCCCACAAGAGGTTTATTCTTTTCTTCAGAGACAAGAGAAGCCATGATACAGGCAAGCAATGCGAGGTGTGCAGGGTCAGAGGTCTGGTTTTCCACAAGGGTTCAAAGGGACATAGGGCCCCAGTGGTGCCCATAACCAACCTCCCAGGGAGACTCAGGTCCAGGCTGGGGCAAAACAGTGCCTCAGCCCATCTCTTCTCAGCCTGGTCATTTCCAAGCTGATTTTGGCCAGCACATATGTGAGCAAGAGCTTTCCTCAGTGTGAACTGGTGAGGTTTAACTCTGGCAGGGAAGAGGCATTGAAATCATGAACAATCACAGGCTTGAAGGGTTTCTGGAAATACCCTTGCAGGGACGGACTTGTTTGGGAACTGACCTATCTGGGAATATCTGCGGGGTAGTCTCAAAGGATTATACTACAGTTGCATCCATCAGTCTGACCTTCAAGGATGTGGGATGGTTTGACATGACCTTGACTCATCCATAAGGCTGTGAAAAGAAAGCCCCTAAGAAAATGGGTTCTCCAAACCCTTCACTCGCCTAAAGGATATCTTGAAGGGGCTTTACTTCACTGAGACTCTTACAAGCATACAAACACCAAAGACAGACCTCATCCCCATTGGTTTTGGTCAGACATGGAGCTTTCTCCTTTATTTCTGCAGTATGTTGCACACGTGAAGGGCCTCACTTACATCAGCGCAGTCGTGTCCTGTCTGAGGAGGTGGAATTCCTCTTGCTTTGCTGATCAAGACAAACACGATAAAAACAGTTCATGCACAATACACCTTGAAGCCGCGCTGTTGGTTCCCTAGCAAGGTACAGTGGGGCTGGAAGGGGGTTCCAGCATCCTCCCAGGCTAACACAAGTGGGGAACAGCTCCATTCCCATTGCTGGAGCGTGCCGGTGTGGAAAGTCATGCGTGTATGGTCTGAGTGAGGCCCTTGAAGTGAGGAGAGGACAGGGAGCAAACAGGCTGCAGGGATGGGGCAGTGGGACAAGGGGACACTCTTCCATTTGTGTGCTGGGCGAGGTGCAGTGCAGCTCCCAGCTGGCACTGCAGTAAGCCTTCTATAGGGCAGGAAAGAAGGAGTGGACTTTAATATCCAAGTGTTGGAAGAGGAGGGAAGTATCACACCCATAGTTTGGAAAATGAAAGGAGGCGGTAGAAGGTTTAACTGGGACATAAGGGACACAAGTGGTTATTGGATGCCTGCTCAGGGGCAAAATGAGCAGTGAGATCTGGGGAAAGACTTATTTTATCCTTTCACGCACATACTCAAACCCTTCAGTGTATTTCCTAGCAACTCTATCCCAGTTTCCTTTTCTTCACTTCCTTCCCTGCCATGCTATCCCCTTCCCTTCTCGTCATTTCAAAACAAAATGGGAAGTGCCATTTCAGGTATTCTGGAGCAACCAGCTAAGTTTTGTCTGAGGTGTTGCACTAAAAAGCACTATCTTTGCCCAGCAAGAAAGTAATCTTCTGTGAGTGAATAGGTGTGACCTCTCAGCAAGGTATTGCAAGCATTTGGGGGTAGGAAAGGTGGGGGAAGCCATTCCAAAACCTGCTTGAACAGGGCAAACCATGAAAAGTAGCTGTTAGGTCTTGTTTCTCTGGCAGCTGCTCATCACTGAGGGCTCTGATCCTGCAATGGGCCATCTGCTCCCAGTGACTGGCCTAGGGAGGTTTCTACACAGCATGGACCGAACCTCTCAGCTTTGTCCAAGGGGAAGGAAAGTAATCTCAGTGAGATCATGGAAAGCTCAACCAGCCCTGGCTGGTTTGCAGGCTGGGTGCTGATGTGATTTGTCTATCTAGGGGACAAATACAAAATGCTATCCTGAGCAAAAAGCTACAGTACTAATTCTCATTGCCCATTGCAGAAAAACAGAACCAAAAACAACCCCTGAACCACAATGTATTAATCAATTTTGGTTTAGGGGAATTAAAAAAAGCCAACACGAAACGAAAATGCACCCACCACCTATGGCATCTAATCAATCTTACGTTAGTAGGATGGATTTCCTTTTTTATCCCTTAATTTGAAAAGGTGGCTGGGGGTACTTTAATGGGATAGAAAGCCTCTCTGTCCTCCACCAGTAGCTGGCCTTGGGCTGTAGCAGCTCTGACTAGGTCCTGTTGGATGGCTTTTGCAAGGCAGAAAGAGCAGAGCTGAGCTGAGCTAAAGGGCTCTGAAGAACTGTGCTGCCACTGGCATGGGCTGGGGGGAGTGGGCAGGAGTCTTGGGGAGGTGCAGCACTGGACCTGGTGCCAATGAGAGCTGTTTCCCTGTTTCCAAGTGACAGGCTAGAGAGGCAAGGGAAGAGCTTCAGCCTGTCCCAGTGGCTGTCTGGGGCCTTTTCATTCCAGGAAGACCTTTGGGCCCCCCCAGCTTGGGACCTTCATCAGAACTTAATGGCTATGGTCATATAAACACGCTTAGGACAAGGGGACAACTGATACAATAGAGTTGGAGGGGTTGCTACCCAAGCATGCATGCTTCCCAGGAGAAGCAGAGCAGCTTGCTCTGCAGAAGCCAAGAGAAGGGCATTGACAGAGAGGGAATAAGGAGGTGACAGCAGAGGATGGGGTTACGTTGTTAAGGCCTGCGGAGCTTTCAAGGCGATTAGGTGATTTGGAAAAAGTCCTTGTTTCCTCTAGTAAAGGCTATTCCCTTCTGCACCTTCCCTCTCCCTGGCAGAGATTAGAGCAGTAAGGTTAATATAGTAGCAGGTACATCCATGAAAATCCGCAGCTGAGTCTTCACTCCAAGTGCTGCCAGCTCTTCCCTAAATCTTCAGGAATCAAGGTGCCTCGTTGGAAGTGGCTCCATTGCCTTTGTTGACGTAAAAGGGGCGGTAATGTGACTGTAATGGAGAATTTGGGGCATGTGAGTTTGACCTACCTTCTTTTTCTGACCACCTATTCTTCACCCTCCTAAGTAGCCCAACCATACATAGCTTAACACCTTCAGCCTTTTCTCTTGCAGAGCATCACTGCCTCATTTCACTACTGGAGGTGCTGAAGTGATCAAATGCAAGTGGTGTTGGTTTTTGATTTATACACATGCTTTGCAGGACCTCATTCCTGAGCCAAATGAGTCTGTGCATCATGTAAAATCTCAGACTATGACTCACGGTTTGATGAGAGGCTTCTCGGAGAAGAGGAATGTCACCTTTATTTTTATGCTTCTGTCAGTGTCTTTTAATTGCTCACTAACCTGAGAACTTTGGGGAGGTTTCACATTTAAAGCCATGCACAGTTATGTGAGCAATCAGTTAAGTCGCATGGTGTTTATTTGTGCCCAAACTCTTCTCACACAATGGTGTATTCACGCCTGCACATGTTGCAGGGCCCAGTACTAAATGCTTGTGTAAACAGAAGCGAAAAGGGAGAGGTAGGGGCAGAGCCTAAAGCAATTGCCATTTGCTATCTTTCTAGCTCTGTTTACTGCAGTCTTGAATATCTCTTCTCATCAGGACCTACCCCTGGGATTTCGTTCTTATCTGCACCTTTACTAATAAGCAAAGTTGTGTTGCACAGCTTAGTGTTGGCTTGGGATGATCACAAAACACAAAAGCCCATTTATTGATTGTGGTACCTGATTGCACTATTCGAGGCAAAATCTCTAGCCTGGATGAGAATATGCCTACACTGGTGAAATGGTGCCCAAGGTAATCAGGAGCAGCTGTGGTTTTGTAACGTCTTATCTGTCTTAGGTTTGATCCACTGCCCAGATCTTGCTTGCAGAAGGTGGGAGAGACCTCACAGGAGCATTCTGTGCAATGCTATAGTTAATACTGGGCATGGCAGGAGGCTGGAAGCAAGGGCAGAGCAAACCCAGCCCGACCCGTCTTCCTGCTCAGTGCTGACTCCCAATACCTCGTGCTCAATGTCCCTTTTTGTTGAAGCTCTTTTCATTTTATGGCTTTAATTTCCAATATAATTAAGATATGAAAGAGGGAGGTTTCATTTTAGAGGACTCCCTGTGGGTTAAAAAGACATTCCTCCTTAAACAGTATAGTCCTTCGTGAAAATTCATGTTTACAGAACTTTCAGAGTGTGTATTACTTAAATACATATTTAAGACTCTTTAAAAGGTCGATTATTGGCCCAATAGACCATAAAAGCTCCTGCAGAGCTCCTGCAGTCCAGAGCATGTATTTCTATTTTGGGACTTTTTTAAATGCTTATATTTATCAAGTCAATTGTTAAGTTCAGGGCTATCTGGTGAATATAGACTATAAAACCAAAATAACCACTACAAGTGTATGCATGAGAGAGAACAGGAGAAAGAAAAAGCCTGATGACTTCCTGTGGGAGAAGTTACCTAGGCTTTCTCTATGGGGATTAAGGAAAGCATGGGTTGTGTTCATGAAGCACAGGATGCTGCCTGTCACACACTGGGATGCTTATCACTAGGACCACCCTACTTGCATCCACCAGTGCTATAGAGACTTTGCTTTCCTGACCAGACTTCCCTATATACCACCACCATTAGGAAGCAGGCTGGTATCTAAAATCACTGGGAAGACCCTCCACCTGAGCACACACATGATGAAGCAGATGATGTTTTAGAAAGGCAGTAATCGAAACACAAGACGGAAGACACTACAAAACCTTGCTGCTCCTAGGAGATACGTTTTGCTGTAGCACATCCAGAGACTCAAGGCTGGATTTTGTGAAGCGGGCTACCCAGGTACATCCCTTTCATAGGCATTCATCTCCTGGTAGGGCCTTCACAAGTTAGCACAGACTAAAGCTGCAGTCCAGCCCCTTTCTGTCTGCTGTGTGTTTCCTCTGCTTTCTTCCTTCAGTGTGGGAATGATCTCAATTCTTGACCCTCTGCTTCTTACAAGTCTTATTTCCAGGGAACAGTAAATAATCTTTCACAAATGTAGAATGAGAATTCAAAACATAGGTTTCATCTGTGGGGACGGGGTAAAAGCTTGACGATCTCAATTCAGGTCATGCAAGATCTTAACGTAGCACAGTGCGAATGGATGTTAAGAAAAATAGATGAACTTCGTGTTTCTGTGGCTATGCATTAACTGCTCGTTAACCTTCTATGTTTGAGATTATAAGACCTAAAATAACACTATCCTCTGCCCCTTATAATGCATTGTTACCTGTTTAGTGCTAACAGTGCAAAATGAGTGACTTATAGGTGTTCTAGTGATTTACGGCCATAGTCTGACCCCTCAGTTTTGATATTGCATCTGTGCACTTTAGGATTTAACTAGCAAGATACCCTTGTATTTTTGTCTTTGGTGTCACTTTCACAATCTGTGCTTTCTAGATGTCACAGCCCAAGAGTATATGGTATCCCTGCAGGGAGGAAAAGTACTACAGATCGCAGCATGTGTGCTATAGTATTTCTATAGCTTCTAGAAGCCTGGATCAAATTTTAGACCAGGGCAAAATGCTTTCAATACGTCATTTTGAAGTATAGATTATTCCTAGGACCCAGAGCTGTGGTGGCAGCGGTGTTAACCTGCATCCCTCTGTGGATGCAGTTAACCACAGGGAAAAATAATAGGAGCTGTGTCTTGGAGCTTTTACATTCCCATCTCCAAAGAACCCAAGCCCTGTTCTCTTAAGTCTCAGATATCCCTAAAGCGGATAGTTGTCTTGCTGAAGCTGCGCACATGCTTTCACACCAAGGGTATATTTCTTACCAAGACAGACTGCTTAGAGGATTTCCATGTCTGTGGTGTCACCTTTGCAGACTGATGTCTCACTATTGAAGGATAAGCTGTGACAACACAAAACAACCTGTTATAGATCAGTCCCTGCCACCATCCCCGTCTCCCCTTGCGAGCGTCAAGATGAGTAGCAGGACTGGAAGTGCCACATAATTAGTATTGCATTGCTTAACATTGAAATGCAGCCATTTCTGGGGTGGGACATGACAGCCATCAGACGGTTCCCTATTCTGACACCCAATCAGTTAGGAAAAGGAAGTAAAGAAGGTCTGTCTAATTAAAATGTCTGAGGAGTGCAGAGAGGTGGAATGCAATCAGTCCAGTTAAACTTAGGCCAAGTCCTGAACTAAGCATTCTGACTGTTGCAAAGAGCACTATCGGCTATTTCATTACTGCAAAGATCCAAGGCCTGGGTTTCATGTCAGAAATTAATGACAGTACCTCTGGCAGTGTGATAAGTCCTGACCCCCTTCTACCACAGGAGCTCCATTCTGATTCCAAAATAACACCAGCTCTGCTGCACCATAACCAGTTCCAGCACTATCAGGCAATGGCCTTTCCCCACCATCTCCCATTCACAAATTATTCAGACCTGGCTTTGCTTGGCAGGTGCTGATGCTCTTGGATTCCACCTCTGGTGCCCTTGAACTAGTGAGTAGTGGAAAGAGGATTATGAGACGGTGAATGGGGGATTCTGGTTCAGATGAAGGAGAACAGGCAGCTACTGCACATTGGTTTAAAGGTTGTGCTTAGTGGCTATTATTCTTTCAGGATGATAGCTCTTTCAAAACCCTGATGAAGCAAAAGGGGTAAATGCCCATGAGCATCATTTCCCATTATATTTCCCTGGTCCCATGCCTCTAAAATCATCTAAAATTCTCATCTCTACCCATTGCACACAAAATTTAAGACCACTTCAGCTAGTCACTAGATATAACTTTTTAATGCTTTTTAACACTCTTTAATAAACTCCTGCTGCCCTGGCTCAGCAGAGTAAGTTGCTCGTGTGAACATGTGCGTGTATCTAAGAGATTGACAGTCAGGACAGGAGATATGGGCTAGGTGCAGGACTGCTCCAGGACTTCTCTGGGGGAGCAAGAAGAGGATTAAAAGTCTTATCACCTAAAAAAGGGCAAGAAGGAGGGGATAAAATACCAAATGCCTAGTACCGGTCTTAGTGAAGAGGCTCCCATCAGACTGTTTGCTGAATTCACCAGGCGGATTCTGTCCCACCGAGGAGAATTGAAAAGGCAGCTTAGTACCATTGCCAACTGAAAGATAGAAGAGGTTGTGTTATTCCATGGTGTTGCATGCTGCACTGGGGAAGCCTAAGCATTTCTAAACACACATTGTAAAGCTACCTTCAACTGGCTTGGGGGAAATGGGAACTAACAGCCTTGTCCCTTTTCTCTGAGTAAGAAAAGGCAGATGAGTGCAGTCAGTTGTGGGGTCCTAGTGTACACAGTGTGCAAGCGTGAATTGTTCCCAATGCTCCAGACAGGCAGGGAAGAGCCATTCCTTTGAGATACCCAGAGTGCAGGTGTGACTGAAGAGCAGCAGCTTCCTGGCATGCAAACTGCATCTCCAGAGACAGGAGTAACAAGGCAAAACTACATAACTGCCAAAGCTCCCTTGCCTCCAAGCAGTTGAGGCTTTATTCAAAGCCCATAGAAAGTAAAGCAAGGCTTCCCCTCCTGGCCTTGTTGGGGTCAGGCCCTGGCTGCCAGAATGAATCTGAGAGCAGAGATGATGAGAGGGAGACAGCCCTGCCTGTGGCATGAAAAGCAGGAACAGCTTAGGTGTGGTTGTGAGTCACCAGAGCTCCCCCAGGTAGAGCGGCCATGGATGCTTGTAGGCTGCCTCTGAATGAAAGGCAAGGCAGGACCCTCAGAGCATGAACAAAGCAAAGAAAGAGAATATGGGCAAGTAAAAGGAAGGTGGGCATCTGGGAAGAAAAGGCATGACTCACTGCTGCTGGGGTTCTTGATACACTAGCTCAAAGCATCCCCTCCTCATCGTGCTGGATGCTGTACAGACAGTCAACAGTGGGCAGGCTCTTATAAGCTAAGCAAAAGGTGTATGTTTGGTGGAGAAGAGCTGCCTTGTGCTTCTGAGACTGGCTGTGGGTACTTGGAGTCCACCACATCCTCCACTGGTTGCTTTGGATGATGTTGGCACTCGTCTTGATTGCACTTGGTTAGGAATCTCAGGATCTTTACAGATTGGTATCTATATTTTCCATCTTCTTCTTTCATTGTCTAAACAGTGAAGACAGGGATGCCTTTCCCTCCTGTATACGTCGGATCTAGAGCAGTGAGATCCTGGGTTTGGGTCTATGCAGACAGTGCTGATAACCCAGCTGAGAGATGGATCTGTGAGACAGTGGTTGACAGGTGACAGGACAGCTGAGAGGGGAAGCAGAGGTTTGGTTAGGCAGCTAGAAAGCTGTGGCACGGGGGGTTAGATCCTTTCACACTGAAGTCGGAATTACCCATACCAAGTGTTTCCTCAGTCGCTTGGAAGGAGGAAAATTCCCATGATCGTGGGTTGAAACTGGCTGTAAAACAAGAGCATCCAGTTCAGCAGTTGGCTCCTGATGAGCTGGCTCAAAGGCCCGTGCCTGGCACTGCTCTATGAAACAGTCCCCACCAATCTGGAAGCAGCCCCAAACCAGAAATCTGGGTCCATGGAGGAGAGAAAAGCCTGGTCTTTTTTCCTCTGGGTTCTAGGGGATGATGAACAGACTTCTCATTTAGAGAACAAAGCACTGTAACTGCCACAGAGCTGTCTTTAGCTGCATTAAATTGCCAACTCAGGTTTGTCTACTCAACATGACTCTTCTGCAAAGAGTCATGCAGGCAGAGGCTTGGATTTGGAGCTCAAAGAGACACAAGAGAGGGACATTTCTTGCTCCAGCACACACTGTCTCAGCCACTGTAGCAGGCTCTAGGGTTTCACTAATGCATCATACTGTGACCCCCAGAAGAGTGAAGAAGAGGTGAGTACTTGGAGCTCTTATGCTGCCATCCTGTGGCCTGTTTTTCTGTTCGAGCGGCGTTTCTAAGCAATTGGCTCTCCTCTGTGCCTGAGTCCCTTCTACTCTTCATTCAAAGACTTCCGAAGGCACAAGATGATCTTTCTAACCTCCTCCTGGCTCTGGCCAAGCTGTTTGCCACATCAGGAGAAGAAAGCTCAGTGGAGAGGACAGAAAGGAGTGCCGAGCAATGGAACAGATTGTTTCTCTATCTTTTAGGCAGCATTTGAAACCTCTTATGTCTCCCCTCTGCCTCATTATGACGCCCCTGCAAGCAGATGCTCTGTGATACTGTTTTTAATCACTAGGCCAGTAGAAGTCTCCTTGAATTTAAGCAGGACTTTAAAAACCTATAGGTTCAGCTCAAATCCAGGCAGTTTCTTAGTGTGGGACACTGCAGTTAACACAGAGCACAACTTGGGTAGCTTTCCTCCATGCAGCCCACAGACTTGCCACTGTGGCTTCAGGCAGGATTTGCAGTGATCCAACATAGCGAGAAAAAGGGTGTGTTACAAAGCTATCATGAAATATTCAAGGATATCGTGTATTATGCAATGCAAAGGGTGGTCCTCTGTGCTTTAAAATCCCATTTTATGGAATTCCTTAGAAAAGATGCAATGGGAGGCATTGCTGGACTTCCATGTGACATAGTGCATAGAAATCTCCAGAGAGTTAAATGATTATGGGTACATTGCATTACTCATCAGATAATCCTTTGCTAGCCAGCATGCAAGCTAAATGGGTCATGTCTCCTGTTTGCCTACTGATTCATTCTATTCCCAAGCCCCCCATCAGTGTGGTTTCAGCAGCTGGTTGCTTTCTATCATGCTTGAGTCCTCATCCTGGCAAAAGAACCCTGTGCTATTCAAACCCCATTTCAGCAGAGATTGTGCTCAGTGTTTTTTGATGAAGTGACTTTGTTGGCAGAGTACACAGAATGAGGAATTTTGGAAGGCAACGTGTCTGTGCTCTGAGGAATAGGTAGATGTGCATAGGCAGAAGAAGTGCTCCCCCAGTATGTGTATACCCAAAAACCCATTGCAGCACCAGGGGCCCACTGAGCTGCAAGCTGCTGTACAGCCCTCACACTACTCTCTAGCTGACTGCATCCAGCAAGTGTCCCCACTGGCTCCAATAAAGAGCACTAAATAAGATACCCTGTATCTAACAGTCCCTGTTGATCCCTCTTTTCTCTAGGCACATCCTTCAGGAGGTTGGGATGCTGGATCCCAGCTGGGAGCCAGTAAGCCCCTGTTCCCAGGTCTTAGCAATTAATTATCCAGAGAGAAGAAGAGGGAAGTCCCTGCTCTGATCTGGAGCAGTGAGCAGCTAGGCTATGACATGCAGTGGCACTGTCACAAATTACTTTTCCTTCTGTCATGTCAGGTTTCACACACATGGGAGCAGTGATGGCAAAATAGCATTGTCTACTGTGTTCCTCCCATCATACCCTGCCACACTCTTCTAGTGCATGATAGGCCATTTCAACCTGAACCCGAATTTGGGTGGAGATGGGTTCAGACCATGCAATTTTAGATCTAACTTACCACCATCCCTTAAGGTTGAAAACAGTTTTGGTCTCTCCCGAGCATCTGCAGCTCCACTTAGCAGAACATGTGTTTCCCTGACAGCACAGGGCTTGTAAAGCTCTGAAGCAGCTGGGGCAGCACAGCAGCTATAACCATCCGGGCAGTGTTTGGAGACAGGCTCCATGCAAAACAAACCCACCACTGGCAAAATGCCCCCCTGCAGCCTCTGAGAAGGAGCCTGTCTCCTAGCATGGTGGCCCTGCAGGAAACAGTCCAGCTCAAGCCTCGCTGATGCTCAGCTGGGAATGCTGCCTCTGCTCCAAAGAGCATCCTCATCCCCATGGCGCCAGGCAGGGCTGCCAGCGACCTGCCAGGCGTGGGCTGGGAACAGAGGAGAAGGGCAAAGTGGAAAATACAGACAAAGGGCTCAGTGTTGGGATCTGGGTTATCCCCATGGAACCTTAACAACAGAGTGGGCAACACTGCACTCCAAATGTGCCTTCAGGGGAGTGCCAGTGCTAACTGCTGGCATATCCCTTCACACTGCCCACCATCTGGCTTTGCAGAACAGCAGCTGTAAACACCTGGCAAATCCAGGTCCAGGGACCAGAGGAAATTTGGTTACTTATTTTGTGCTACCCTTTCTGGTTTTCTGTTTCTGAAGGCATTGCCTTGCTTAGGCTTTTAACACTCACTGCTTCTCACTCTGGAGGAAGCCAGGCCACCATTAGGGTGCCATACCTTTGGGAGACAGGAACATGGAAAATCTCTTCAAGTTGTCAGGCTGGTTCCACTCATAGTTATTCATCATGTACCGGTGGTCACCTGGAGAAGCAGAGTAGGGCATAAGCTGGAGGCAGCTGATGAGTGATCCTGATATAGGGATGGGAATAGGGGGAAGAGGATAACAGATTGGAATTGCTTGTTCAAGTGCTGCAGGAGAGATGGTTCTGCTCTTCGAAAACAAGTTTATCTGTTATTTCTTAACACCTCTGTGGGACTATTTGGCTGGAAGGTAAAGCGGTGCTGTAGCTGCCCAGAGGTTCAGCCTGGGATGAAGGAGAAAGCTCCGTCAGAGACATAGCAAAGCTGAAGCATTTGGCCATTCAGTAGATACGCTGTCTCCTGAAAATCCATAGGGAGATTTGAGGGTGAGGTATTTTCCTACCAAAATACTGCCGTGTGGCTAAAAATGTATCCCACTTCAAAAGCAGTGGTTTGGCTTCTTTTATGTGTTTAACCTGCGCATAGTGCTGGCTTCCAACCAGCAGATCTTGAGCTGCAAGTGCTACAAAGCTCAAGCAAATCAGTGTTGGGAGAGCTCAGTTGGTTTCTTCAGTTTTTAAAGCAAAGTGCTAAACCTGAGCTGCAAACAGCTCTAACTTCCTGGACTCTTGGACAAGGATGTTTGCTCCAGGCTTCATGCAAAGTAGATGAAACCTACCCTTTTCCCAGGTATTACACGGCCCGGTTTTGGGTTTCTGACACCGACCCACAGGAGCTGGTGCTCTGTCAGTAGAGATGCTCATAAAAATACTTGCTTTTAAGTCCTCAAGTGTTCTACAAACCTATTGTTCTCTGCAAGGGGGTGAATTTGTTTCCCATGTTTCAATAGTTTCATTCTTTTCTTCTTAAGTCATTGAGCAAACTTTTATATTATTTCTCCCATTTATCTTTGTGTTATGTAAAATCCCTGGATGTTCTCTGATTATTTTCCTCTTTGCCGCACTACTAAGTAGGTACCTGTTATGACAACTGAAAGAAAGTGGATTCCCTTTGGAGTCTGCTATTAAACTGGTTTCATTCCATTAATACAATATTTCTTCCTGGGAAGTTTTTTACACTAGAAGATCAAGCCAGTTGCAAATGAATTTGTTGTAGTGACTCAGGGGGAGTCTGAGTTAATTAAATCCATTAAGTAATTGTGGAGTTATTTCCTCGCAGTCACTAGATGCAGAGTGCTGTCCTCTTTCAAGTGTAACTGTGGGTTGAAAAACGGAGAGCTCTGAAGCTTCTGAGACTTACCTTAAATAACATTTCCCAGCTGAGTGGATACCATTGTTCTTCTCGTTAGGCAGATTCCAAGCTGTGTCCATTAAATCCCTGGTAAAGTTTCTCAAAGTGCCCAGCTTTCTGGCAGTAGTTAATTGTTGCCCCACTCGTATTTTGCCACTTGAACCCCACAGATTGCAAGTACCATTGAGGACTTCTGACATCAGTAATATGGAAGGGGCCCAAATTAAAAATGATCAAGAAATAGCCAGTTTCTATCCAGAGCCACGAGGACTGAACATACTCTTGTTGGGTTGTACAAATAGCCACATCAAATATATTTGCTTCAGGACTGGCAAAAAGAGAGTCTTGAGAATCCAGAAGGTACGTGGTAGTGTTAAATGTTGGAAGACAAGTACTGGTGCTACTTGAAGGGTAGGGAGAGTTAAAAAATCCAACTCTAGCTATGTATCATGAGCACTTTGAACTAAGAAGTTCAATTCTCCTGACCAGAAGAATCTGCTCCATCTAATTCATGCCTAATGGAGATTGACAGCACTAGATAAACATTAATGAACTGTTTGCAGTGCAGGCTCCTTGGGGCCAGGGGCTTACTCTTTCTCTCCTTAATGTAGGGAGGCAGCAGGCTGTCACTTGATGAATACTAGTGATTCTCATTACAGATCTAAATGTATTCTGGTCCCATGTCACCTTCAGTCTTACTGCTCTAGATTGTGAAGGCAGACAGGCTGATTCATAAGACCCAGGCTCTGAAGAGCATTAACATGTTGACCAGTAACTGAACCCATGTTGTTCTGACTGCTGTGCATCTTTTCAACAGGCTGCTTTTTGTCTGGGTTTTTGTTTTGGAGGATTTTTTGGTTGTTTCTTCCCTTCGTCCTTTATTATATCATCTTTTAATGTGAATTTGTCTTTTCTGGAAGGAAGTTGGAGTGATTTACATGGCTGTTGCCCAGGGAAAGGGTGGTATATTAATATGGCAGGAATTAGTACTGTGAATTGGCATGAAAAACAACAGTGATCTTGCAGATTTGGCAGCAGAGTTCCTCAGCTGCTTGTGTTGCATGAACTGGACTTGAGATTATCCCTGCATCTTTTTGAGTCGCACATCCTCCTGAACAGCAGGGTGCAATTTATCTTCGTGTTACCTAGCCAGCTTCTTGACCTTTATTGTTGTGGTATCGAGGTTCCACAATTGTTAATAGATTATATCCTTATAGCAGCCTGGTGAGATAACTATTAATTCCAATCCCTATTATTCTTAGTTCAGGAGGTCATCTTTGGGAATAATTAACCTGCCCAAGGTTACAAAAGCTTTTTGTGGGAGAGTTAGGAAGTGAAACTTGGCTATGGAATTCCATTCTAGTTCTCTGTCCTCCTAAAATTATGTGTAAGCTTGATGCAAGACAAGTTCTTTCTGCAGAACTAATTGGGAGATATGGAAAGTAAGGCTTAGAAGACTCCTTGTAGTGCTGTGGTACTAACCAGTTACTGGCAGTGTTTCTCCCACTTTCCCTAGGTCTTTGCTTACTTTCTGCTCTGTGAGAGCACACTGATCACACTTCACCTCTGACTCTGTGTAAAGCTTTGCCGAGGGAGGGAAGGAAGGGGTAGATCTCAGATACTCTACCATTCTCCATGTGGTTCCTCTCAATGAAGTTGCGGCCAAGGTCTGCCTTGCAGATCTTCTCCACGTGCCTCATGCAGACATTTAGGAGGTCATCTCTGAGGAGTCCCATAGATGGGCTCATGCTCTCCCCTTCGAGCAGCACACTGTATGTTGGAAGAGATGGAGGGGGGACGTAATTCCGCATCAAAGCCCCAAACTCCTGCCAAAAAGAAGGGAGGAGAAGTTACTGAGGAACATAAAGAGCTGGAATTTAGATCCTAGGGAACTGGCTAATGTTAGGCTCCAAATATGAAGTGCAAAGGAGAACAGTGAAGATGGGAGGGGGCAGACAAATGTTCTGCCTGTGAGCTGCAGCCATCTACAAAAACACCAGGAGTTAGCATGCAGAAGTTCATTCTTCACCTACCAGAGCAGAAACAGCTTTGAATATCAGGGTAGGTTCCTGCCATAAATGTGCATTGAACTGGTGGATATTAACACGTTTTACACCAGCTTCGGATTTGTCTTTGGGACAAATACTGTCTTCATGGAAAGAAAACTAAACTGAGATCTTGGTTACCTGCAGGAAGAGCACGGAGTCACTGATCTGGTGGATCTGCTCCCTGTTCTCCTTGTCTTCCCGCAGAAGCTTTGCCCTCTCTTCCAGCTCATCCACGATTTCTTTCACGTTCTCTGATGCAGTCTTTTCCCTCTGATCCAGGGCAGCCTTCACTTCATCCCTCTGCCTCTCCAGGTCACGGATCAGCTCTTTGAAATGCTGGTCCACTGTTGCTTTCTCATTGGTGGTGTAGTTCTGCAGAGGGAAGGGTCAGAGAGAGGAGGCAGAAGGAAAGAGGCAGGAGAAATAACATGTTAAACTTCTCAGGGAGTCATCTAACAGAGGAAAACAGAGAGGGGGGGATATGCCCAAACATCCTCAGCATTTAGACTGTGACAATGGAGGTTCTGGGTACGTCTTAGCACCAGAAACGTTCTGCCGAGAGAAGTAATACTTGTTCTTCCAATAATGTGTGTATGTAATCTAAAGGACACACTGTCTTCTTGATTATAAGAACATATATTTCAATTCCTGAATTGCACTCTTCAGTGGTATTTAAAACCGCTGTTTAACTTTCTAAATCGTGGTTCTGGCTCCTCAAGAATTTGAGGACCAAATTCCCACCGTTTTCAAAGATGAAAGGGGCTAAAACACTTCTTACAAACCTCACTTCTAGGTCCCTCTGAAATATTCCTCAGAAGGACTGAGAATGTAACTCTATTCAGAGTGAAAATTTCTAGGTCAGGTTTCCAATAATAATAACAGTAATAATAGTCATAATCGTAATAATAGTAATAAAGCAGACGAAAAGCAGAACTGGCAAGACAATGTACGTGTACCACATAAAAGGGTGAAGAATGGCTTTGCCTATTAATGTTATGCAGATTTTCTGGGGTGCCTTCAAATTGTGTTTTCACTGCTCTATTCAGTTAGGGTATAAATGACAAAAATAACACCACGACTACAGTCTAACCCTTAGCGTGATGAAAGAATTATAATAGGGCCCTGTATCTGTATGGAAATGAGACGTTCCACCATAAATCAGGTGTTTGCTGGTGTAACTGCATCTTTTCTTGTTGCCTTATCTCTGTTTAGGCAATCCAGAGCCCTTCTGGAGTTTGTTTGTGCGTGTGGTCTAGCAGTAAAGAAAGCAGCAGCGCACCTTTGTTTCCGAATCAGCCTGGCTACCAGCGATAGAACTGTAAGGGACCAAAGCAGGGAGGTGCCTTGGATCGTTTTGTAACAAGGCTGTGCTGCCTCTTCTTGATCTCCTGCAGGGTATGTTGCAATGGTAATTTAGTAGGAGTTGTTGTTTCCAAGACTTGGCATGAATGAATTTTGGAGAGTGATGAGAGAGAGTGAGGATAAGGAATGGAGTGAATAAGAGCTGGCTATGTCAAAGGAATTGAGGAAAGGAGGAGAGGGATGTGAGAGAGTGGAAAAGAAAGTGACAAATACAGGAAAAAGAGAGAAGTGAACTGAAACGAATATCCCATACGCACCTTGATGCGGTCTCTCTCCTTCTGCCACTTATCGATTTCATCTTCTACCTCAATGATCTTCAGCTGCAGTTGCTCTTTCTGCAGTGAAAGCTCAGCCTGTGAGGAGAGGAGAGTCTCATGAACTGGGGCTGAGGGTGGCCTACTTCAAAGATGCTCTGTGCTCCCACTTATGCATTTGGCCCTGAACAATAACAGCTGGGAGGTACAGGTTCCTGGCACTGCTTGAAATGGAGATCATGTGCTGACACTGGACAAGATGCCAGAGCTTCTCGCTGGGTCAAGACATTCAGCTCCCTCAGCAAAGACAGCAGCAGAAGCACCCACCTACTAGGCTACCGTCATGGTGCCGCTTTTAATCACATTAGAGTCATTAGCTGGAGGGGGAAGAGGCCTGTTTCAAAATTCAGCTGGGTATGCAGTGAAGGGCCCATCCCAGGGTGTGCCTCTGCAGCAATAACAGTTTTCATGTAATTACGGAATGACGTTTGACGAGTGTTGCAACAAGAGGACGATGCCTCCGGCAGGAATTCTGTTTAGACAGGATTGTGGATTAATTTGCTCTGAATTGAGTGCTTTCATGTTATGATGAAGCTGGGGAATGCTTGGAAAAAATAAAAAACAGAGAAGGAGGAGGGAGGAGGTGTAGTCAGCCATTGCTTGGCTTAGATCAGCAACTTCACTGGGATTCATTTGCATTTCATTTTGCACTGGCTTCCCAGAGAAGCTCAGACCAGACAATTGCATGCAAGGCAGTTCATCGAACTGGAGCCCATGGAGGGCTGGGCAGCTATGCACTGATGTAACATGCCGGGTGGTGTGCATGCCATGTCTCTGGACATTACTAAACAGGACCTGGCTGTTTGGTAATGCCTTGCGCCGTTAACTCTGGGCAACCCCTCCCTCGGTAGTTCATATTCACCACGTCCCTGCCCAACAGATCACAACAAAGCCTTTGTTTATGCATTTCAAGACCTTTCTGTGTTTCATGTGTGTACAGGTTGGTCATGGCACAACTATAACTACAGGCAATCTGGCAATGGAGCACTTATCCCAAGAGCTGTTTAGGAACTATATAGTTTGCCAGAATTACCTGTACTCCACGACTGCACTATGTTGCATTGGAAAAGTTCTGAAAGCCTGCTGTTCATGTGGGATTCTTTGGCAAATGGATCTATTATCCAAAAGCACTTACATTTAGGCCAACAGTTAGAGGCAGGAGAGATGAGGGATGGATAAATCCACTCGTGCAGCAAGTAACACAGTGAGGTCTCCCTGCTGTTAAAACACAAGTTGTAGTTCCCACTGCTCTGCTGCCATCCAGGAATATAACACAGCATGAAAACCTAGGTCTTCCCTTGTGATCATGGTTTCCCTTGGGGGGGGAGTATTCAGGTTTTCAATTCTCCATTCAAGGAGTAGAAAACAGCACCACACAATGAAGAAAAGCATGCAACAAGCTGTCAAACAGCTCAGACCAAGAAAATCAGCCCATCAGGGCTCTTGTCTTGGTGCCAGTCACCATAGTGTCTGAACGTCCTCTTAAGCTTGAATCATGCACAGCTGCATCTGAGAGCCATTGACTTTAGCTGTTCCAATTTAGCAAAATCTCTATTTATAGAGGGAAAACAATCTGATAGTTTTTCTATTGCCTGATAAAAGAAAGGGGGAACAAAAAAGGCAAATGTACTTAAAGGTATCTCAGTGCCAGAACAGCTCCATCCTCACATTGTCATTGTAATTGTCCTTGTTTGTTGAGAGTTAGGAGAGCACTGGCCCTCTAAATACTATCCATACACCCTGACAGCCTTCAACAGTCAAGTAAATACCATAACGAGCTGAAGCTCATATTCTACAGGGGTTCAGAGAAGATGGCATTAATTGTTTGCAAAGTAAAAAGCACATCTCCTGGGAAATGGGAGATATTCCTTCCTTCTCGTCCCTAAATATCGGGACATTCTTATTACAAGAGTATGAGTGAAATCATACAGAGAAGGACTGGAGGGTATTTTTTGAGACACTCTCAAACACAGGGATTTGAAAAGAAAGGTAACAGGGAAAAGAATCAGGGGGTGGATGGAAAGATGTTGATAGCAATATTATGCTGTTATAGTACTTTTTAATTAAGATGGGTATCAAAGGAATTTTGTAAACTATTACTTGCTCAAAAGTGACACTAACTCCTAACAGCTTGTTGCAGTTATAATATCCCTTCACCCAGAAAGGTAGCTTGGGTGCCTCTGGGATGGGATTAACAACTATTTAAGAGCAGACCCACACTACCATTTAGAGTGAGAACTGTGATTTGCAAGTGGAAATTACAGAGATAGGTCCACAAGCCAGAATGCAAATACCGCAGTCATCCAGGTTCAGCATGGGTTAAAATGCCCATACTGAGGGCAAAAGGAAACACTAGCACAGACACCAGCAATTTCATAATAAACCAGTGTTTCATTGCACGGTAGTACAAATGTTTAAACTAGTCTAAGCATAAAAGACAGCAAAAAGAGGCTCAGGGAGGCTGCGGAATAGTACAAGAACTGGTGATGTGGGTACAAGGAGGCTTATTCAGTAGGAGTGCTCTAGATATGGACCACAATGTAAGGGGTTAAGCAAAAGTGATGTTTTTAAGGCCTTGATCAGCCTGGGACTGGCTGAAAGATTGCTTTGGCTATCCATGCACATCCTGTGTTGCATTTACAGTAGGCTCACTACAGGTACTAGGTATTGTCATCTTCTTCGCTTTATTCCCTTTAAAGAAACTTCTCTCTCAGCTTTCTTCATATTTCTCAGATTTTCCAGGGTCAGGAACTCCTGATCCCCTTATGTGATGGACCACCCAGAACAAATCCATTGGGTGAGACATGGCGTTCAGAAGGGCCTTGTGAAAGATAATATAGCACCTTCACCCACTGTAAGGGGAGTCCCTACAGTGTAGAAATAATAACGGCGAAGAAGCTGTAGGAAATACAGCTTTAGACCATTTGGTTTGACTATAGCAAACTGGCACTGAGAGCCTTTGAGCTAAGAGAAGATCCTCTGTAAGAGTCTAGGCAAATTAGGACAGTCAAGAGGCCTAAGTGAAAGTTCAGAGTGTACATCCACAGCTGAACCCAGCCCTTGTGCTGTAAAGGACCTAGAGATGTGAGATTATGAGTCTTGCATCACGATGTGACTCATTTTTGCAAGGCAGCAATACAAGCATCATCATGTCTTAATGCTCTGGGAACCCAGTCCTTGAATCAGGGAACACCCCTGTGTCACCAGCCTGGGAGAGCTATGCTAATTACCTGACAGCAACAACCAAAAGCAATAATGAAGCTAGAGAAGTGTTTAAACCAGTTGCCCTAATACAGGGCTTGTATTAGAAATTACACACTGAGAAGTCAGCAAGTTGTTGTTTGGGATGTTATTTCTGCTGCTTTTGCCATTGCATTTTTCTGTCTAAGCTTTTGTTAAGCAAAGGTGGGTGTCAGTGGGCTACAATCTCTGTAGGCTCTGCCAGCGTCCTGCATTAATGCCACTAGTCACGACACGAGCGGAGGCCAGGAAAGGCTCTCTGCTTTGCACAGTTTGAAGAGAATTCCTTAATGACAAACTGGTGGGTTTTCCTTGTGTCCTGCCTTTCCTGCAGAGGCACTAATACAGAATGCAGGCAAACAGGCAAATCAGTTGGCAGCAGGTCAGCTTCCCCAGCCTTCCAGCTAGGAAGAACGTCCTGCAGATAACTTGCACCGTCTCTGTGGAAAGAGCATCTATTTTAAGCTGTGTCCGCAGAGCAACCACAACTTGTGTGGATAAGGTCTCACAGCCACATTGTGTCCTAACCTTGCATCAGAGAGAAGGGCCAGAAAATACTTCCACTGGCGTATTGACACACTCTTGTTTGCTCTCTATTCAGACAGCGAAAGCAGTACAGAGAGGGCTCAGATGGAAATCTCTCTGGGTTCATGTCTGTGGATGATTGACTCCAAAGCCCAGTTCAGCCTCCGTGAAGTCTCCCCTTTTAAAAGTGGCTTTATTGAAACAAGGAACACCCAGGTCCCATTTCTGCACAGTTCTGAGCTGCCTCTTTAAACCTGCTGTGCAATGTGAACTTCGCTTTAAAGGTAAAGAATTAAAGAAGAGAATCAAAGTGCTTTATACTAGAACTGACCTGACGTGCTGAGTACCAAGGCTGGTGCTGGGTAGTAACGACAGGTTATTTACAGCTCTGTGACTGGCAGGCATATGTGAAGTTGTTTCATTTTGAGCTTAGGCCTGTAAAACAGGTTTTGCGTGAAGGATCCCCTTTCAAAATGAAGGATGCTGTTCGAAAGGGGGACTCTGGTTCTGCTGATAAATCAAGCTGGCCAGAGGGTTTTATTTGGGTGTACAAGCTGCTATTGACAGTTTCTACTTTTCAGCTGTGTGTGGTCATTACCCAGCCTCACAGCCTTTTTCTTGGTTGTTTCTTGTGCTGATTCTGGTGGGGCTGTCCCTTTTCTTCTAAATCTGTAGCAGGAAATGAATGCAAAGTGGCTCTGGGGAAGGCATTAAAGGTTTGCTGGGTGAAAAACGCAAATACCATCGTGTGGAAAATCAGGAAAAAAGACTCTGTCTTCCCTGCCAAGTTGAGTCTGTCTGGCCCCCTGTGCCTTTCACTCTTGTCTTGTCAGCGCACCAGGAAAAGGGGGATGAGTGACTCTTACCCCAGGCTCCTGAAAAGTGGAATATGCTGCTGTGTTCTCCCTCTGTCTCATAGACAAATATCAGCCTTTCCACTGGTTGCCTAAATGCTCTAACTAGTAGGTGTCTGTTTACTGGCTTGTTTGCATTCCTTTTCTCTTAAGCTGTACTGTCTCTGTCTGCACTGTGGAGCAAGCAGAGTTACCTAATTTTACACAAGGATCTTAAACTATCCCTTGCTTTCCCAACATGGAACCTCAGCACCTTTCTTCCATACAGACCTTATAGCAAAGGCACACTCATGAGAGAGACTGTAACCTGCATTCATTCTGCCATATGAAAGGAATAGATGTGCCTAAAACAAGCATATTACGCTTTATTATGCGACAGCTTTGTGCCACCAGATTGCTGAGCACCCAGATTGACAGTCAGGCTTAAGTGCATCACAACACACACACATACATCCCCACACACCAAGTTCTGCTGGAATCCTCTCCAGGTTTGGAGTTGCAGTACAGCCAAGGACTGGGAAACCTTTGCAGATAAACCAATTGTTCCTTGACAACCCACACTGTGTGAGAGGGCCTGTGTAGATAAAGCTGTATTTTGGTCAGCAGCCGGTGCTATAGTTAGCAAATTTGGAGGTACAAAAGCTACCCTAGTGATGCTTGGATGCAAGCTGCAAAAATGGGTCAAGGATGGGGATGACCTAATGTGGGGGTTTTGTTCATTGTCTCCACAAAATCCAGCAGCACCAACCATACTTTGCCACTCTTCCAATTTGTGGTCACATCCCAGTTCAGCTTATTTGCAAGACTGGAAAAGAATAGGTGGGAACAAAAGGGACTTGGAAACGTTCGTTCCTCTTTCTGGTTCTTGCTAAGGCTCCACCTAGGGTGAATAAATCAGGGCTAGGAATAAACATTTGCAAGCAGCAGCTATCCTGTTAATTGTTTTTGTCTGAGTGAATACTCACTCAAGTTACAGCACGATCAAAACTCATTGTCAGGAGAAACTTGCACATGTGTGTGATTCATGTTGATAAGGCCCTAAATCCTTTAGGCTTAGCAGCAGCAGAAACAGCAAAGGATAACATAGGAACTGAAGCATGGAGCTAACAAGAATGGCATAAGGATTGTGAGAAAGAAATCAGCATCATTTAAATGTTAGGTAAAGTCTCCTCTGCCCAGCTTCTTTAAAAGCAAGGTGTTCTAGGTCCATCCAACCACAGGAAGAAGGCTGTGACTAGCTCTGGCTCCTCAGGAAGCAGCTGTTAACTTCTTTTCAGTAGAAACGGCTAAGAGGAATTGGATGACCTGGCAGACACAACTTTATGAGAGTCAGCATATGCTATGTTGAGAGCTGACATCAAAAACACTAGAACAGGCAATTATGAAACAAACAGCAGGCTAGCGAGCCCTGCAGGAATTTCTTTATGAAAGACTGGTTGAGACATGGAAGAAATGTCTGGTTTCAGTAAGTCTGCGAGTTGGAGATGACATTGCAAGAAAAGACAAAATATGTGCACAGGAAGAAGCTCTGCATAAGGTGTTATTTCAGCCTCATGAGATACATCTTCCTACCTCCTTAGAGAAACTTAAACTCTCCTTCCAAGCTAAGGATAACTCCGGAATTTCTAGCAGCAGGTACTTTTATTTGCCTGTTCACCACACCACAGCACTGGCTTGGGCTGTGCCTAAGAGTGGGATTTAGCAGAACTTACTCAGTGCCCTTCTAGTTTCTGTCGTGGACTGGCTGCGTGACTCTAGGCAAATTGGTTTACATTAGCATTTCATGGGGAATCCTTTCTGTAATATCTCTTGTCCTGTCTGCTTAGAAGGTTTCTAAGCATGCTCTTACTATGGGGATGTACAGCACCAAACGTGGTGAGACCCTGATCTTTACTACATCTAGTGGAATAATCGCATGTCCAGCCAGAAATCAAACAACGTGAGACTTGAAGCAATCAGAGGTGGAAGACTTTTGATTAGTGAGCACTGCTCCACACATCACCCTCATCTCCTTTGATATCTGTCTTCTAAATCTATTTTAGTAACACGTCAGGGGAAATTATAGTGTTTTGTGTTTGCACCAGGGATTTTTCTTCATCTAAGCTTCAAAATACTCTTCCCATAGGTGTGCTTGACACTATGATATCCGTAACAGAAGAGAAAACCAAAACCCCGTAATCTCACCCTAAGTATCTGAGATGGCAATTTCCAATAGTAACCTAGCAGCCATTAGTAATTTTAGCAGCCACTTATCCAATTAACCTGCACTCTGGAGGTCCTGAACTTGAGCAGTGCTCACATTTCTGGCTGTGGGGATCACTAAGCAAAACTTAGCATGTTGGGCTTTGATTCGGCTTCTGCTGAAAGTCAGTCCTGCAACCAGGGTTGGAAGCCGGGTTCTCAACCCCACCAGCCCAGTGCTATGCTGCTGTAACCGGCCATTAGACCAATGATCCCTTGGCAGCAGAACCCAGGCAATACCCATCTCCAGTAAACACTCCCCATCCACCACCCCTGCATTCCAGAATTATATTGAAGACATGATTTGAGGAGAAATTGGAAAGCCAAAGCTGTGGTGTAATATTGAGGTGCATTGGAAAGACTGATGGGAATGTGCGATAAAAAGAGCATTACCTCTTTTCCTGCTTTCTCGATCTCCACTGTCACTGTGCTGTGGTTCTTGTGCTCTTGGAACATGCAGAGGTAGCAGATGCACATCTGGTCTGTCTGACAGAACAGCTCCATGGTCTTCCCATGCACAGGGCATTTTCTTGCTTCAAAGTCCCTGATGGGGTCCAGGAGCTGGTGGTCCCGGAAAGCTGCTCCCTCTAGATGGGGCTTGAGGTGCAGCTCACAGAAGGAAGCCTGGCACACCAAGCAGGACTTCACAGCCTTTTGCTTGTTATCAATGCAGGAATCGCACAGAACATCCTCAAGCTTCACCCTGGGCCGTGACCCGGCTGCTCTGTCAGGCTTGTTGAAGGTGGGTCTTCTCAGGTCGCCTGTCTCTACCAGAGGGAGGGAAGCTTTCTTCAGGTCCCCCATCTGCCCCCCAGAGAACAATGACTTCCTCCCTTCACCTTCATTAGGCAGGAAGGTCTTTTTGGAATCCAAATTGAAGAGGGACTTCCTGAGATCGCCTTTCTCTGCAAAGGAGAGCGGTGGTCTCCTCATCTCTCCTATCTGTCCGCTGGCATATTGCATCTTCTTTGAATCTGCTGAATCCATGCTGAAGTAGGTTGATCTCTTCTCGTCAGATGACTCCACAAACTGAATGATGGGCCTCTTCCAGTCACTCCCGGAGAAAAGGGAGCTTTTGATTTGCCCTGTCTCCAAAGATGCACTGCCAGTGCCCTTCAGAGCTTCCTTCTCGCCTCCACTAGAGTTTGTGTTCTTCTTCACTTCTTCTTCCTTTTTGGGGGCAGATGGACTCTTCACATCCTCTGGCTTCCCAGTGGTACCATTTGTCCTTGCCGCACTCCCCGTTTCCATCCTCTGAACAGGGCAAATGAGCTTCACCACTTAATCTATCCTCCAGTTCCTGCCTCTCAGCCCAAAGTGGGTATGTCTGCCCAGTCGTTGTCTCAGCAAGGAATGACGATAGAATGCTGGAAAGTTTCTGCCCAAGTGACGCACCTGGAGCTCCAGCAGGGAGGAGGAGAACGCCTGGATTATGCTGGGGAGACGCAGGGAGAAAGAAAGGAGTTACTCAGGATCAGAAGCTACAGCTGTGCAGTTAATTATACAAGGCAGTCCACACCCAGGAACATTCTTGTCTAACCAGGTTTGGGAGGAAGGGCTGTTTATACACATAGAAATGTGTTGGGTTCTTTAAAAATCGTTTTCATTAAGATGCAGCAACCAGTTCAACCGCTTGTTTCAAAAATAAGTTTGCTCCTTGTTGCCAGGAGCTGAGGTTACCTCCTTGTAGAGATGGGCAGGGTCGGAGAGACCATGAGATGCAGAAGATGGGTTTGTTAACTGGGTCATACCCATGCACAGAAATGATTATGGCTGTAATTAAAATGAACGCCTAGAATAAAGCATTCTTAAACTCGATTCCCCTGAGGGCTTACTGCATTCAGTAGGACAGGGAGGGGAAACGTAGGGATAATACTGGGTTTTAAAGACCCTATTACCTTTATTTTTATTTTGATGCTGGGTTTGTGCAAGGTCCGTCCATTTAGACCTGGAAATAACCCAACTATGTCGCAGAAGAACACAGCTGACCTGAACTTAAAATGGGCTAGTCCTGTTTTTCCCACAGGCCATGTAATCTCCACTAATGTGACTAGTAGAATAAAAACCCCATTCCCTATTTCACTGTATGTTCTCGCTGAGGTAAGGGTTCAGGTGTATCTGTTGTAGCTCTTCCCATGAATGTCTACTGAACTGAGACATACCTGTAATGTACCTGGAAGAAGAAATATTTTACAGCTAAACAGACAAAAATATTTCTTGCAAGAAAAAAGAACTGGGAAGGGGTTTAAAAAAATATTTTTGCCTCCAGTAGCTGTATTCCTGGGAAATGTTCAACTTGTTGGAATCACAGAAGATTTCAGAAGAAAAGGCTCTTTAAAAGCACTGTGAGTTCCATCATTTTGAAAAGGAGGAGGTTGATCTTCCACTCATATCGCATCAATTTAGCATAGAGTATGTTCTGAATTTCAGAGAGATTGCTCTGAGATTAATGCCCTGGCTGTAAATTAACCATGCCTAAGATTTGTGCTTAATCTAATTGTCACAGAATGCGATGGTTGTGTTGCTGGAGAATGTGATTTTTCAGCTTTAATAATGTCTCCATAGAAAGCTGTAACAAAAGCCTGGCTGGAAGTGTCTGAAGTAATGGAGTTAAAAAGCCAGGTTTACATTTAGCACCTCTTTTTGAGGTGTGGACGAAACAGAGGTGCAACCCAAACCAAGAACAGCATACATTTTGGATCTGATATGAGAATGAGATAGCCAGGAAGCGCCTGTCTAACAGATCCAGTTTCTAAGGGCTTCGAGCAAAAAGAGAAAAGGAACGAGAAAATATTCTTCTCCTCAACTGAAATGTGGTTGGGGCCCCTGGCTCACAGATCCTGTCCCTCTCATAGCCTGTATGTCATTATAGCTTTCTAAATATGAGAAATGATTGAGTATACAGTGTTTTTTTGGATAATAGTTGGAAAAGGCCACACCTTTTCCAGTAATTTCTAGTGGAGAGGTTTTCTATTAAGAGGATCATAGTCTTTTGTGAGTCATTCTTCATTCTATGGCATAGCAAAGGGCAATGCTACTTTTTAAAAATGAATTTCATACAAGGAAGGCATTGACTGACAGACACGTATTTCTTTCCCCCAGCTTCCTGGGCTGAGCTGATCTTTATAGCATTAACAGTCCTGTAGATCTCCAAGTGATTAAAAATCCTGGAGGGTGGAACTGTCTGTTCTCACGTGTACAGAAGAGAATCAGCAGAGCTTTTCCAAGCTGGCATTAATACTTGAGGACCTTAAAGGTCTAATGTGGAAGAAGGTGGCCTTGATTTCTCTTGTTTTCCTGACAGGCAAGATTGTTAAGATTTTGGAATAGGCAGTCAAAAGATTAAGGACTGGATTTTTTTGTGGTTTTACTGATGCAAATCCAGAGTAAATGAGTTTAATCCTGTTACTTTAGGCAGGCTTGGGAGTATCTGCACTCAGGAGGAAGTTAATTATTGATTCTTCTGTCCATGCAGAGGCACATACAGACTGACACCCTGCAGTAAGTCAGGTTATGGCTGTGCCTTGCCTGACCTATCCCAATGCCAGCCATGGCATTAGCTCCTCCATTGTTACAGTGCTAGTGAAGTATGGCCACGCTTGAGGTGTAAGATGTTGTAATGTTTATCATCTACTGCTGCAATCAGAATCAGATGGGCTGTTGTCTACCCTTAAAACATTTGGTATGTCCCATGAAGTTTCAGGTTCTTCTTTGGCTTTTGAATAGGTGGTATCTGTCCTTGCTGTTTAGTTCTAGAGTATCCTCAGCTTAAATGCTGCGTCAGACAGAAAGAGGGAGGTTGTGCATATGTACACACACACAGAGACTAATGGAGCCAGTGCAAACTGGATTTCTTGAAGGTCTCCCACCCCCTTTTGGCCTCCCATGGCATGTCAGCCTCCCTCCCCCCCCCCCCATCATCCTCCCAACCCTGTTGACCTCTCATCCCCTATCAGTATCAGGGCACTTTCACTGGTCCCCTTTTACCCTCAGCTCACTCTCAAGCATCCTGCGTGCCTGGAATTAGTGCCTTGGGCATGTCCTGCTTGCAAATACCTGTGACATCGTGGCAGGCCCACATGTGACCAGCAAGAGCTAAACGCATAACCTCTGCTGCCACCCTTCCTGCTACTTTGCTCTGTAGCCAGAGGCCAAGCCCACCTTTTCCTCAGCATCTTTCTGCATTTCATCATACCTTATCGTGGTTTTTTTCTTGCCAAAAGATTGTTTGCTCATGTCTCTCTTGTTATTTCTGGCCTTCCCTGGGCAATCTGCTGTTCACGCCTGTCTGAGACTTGAGGAGAGCATGGTATTACTGGTGCTTGTAACTACTGCCACTGCTGGCTAATTCTGCCTGGGAATAACAGGAGGACTACAGGAGTTAAAGGGCAGTTTGTTAGTTAAAGGATAGTTTCTCAGACAACCTGTGCTTCAGTTCCCAACCCTATTTAGAAGACTTGTGCACACACGTGTGTTTCAGGCAATTTAGAAGCCAAAGTAAAGTACAGACTGGATGTTCCTTTATTGTAGGCTTTATCTTTCTGCCTCCCAGAGGGAGGTTCCTGATTTCTGCAGCATGAGTTCACACTTGTGTAAGCATCTTCTGTGATTTTTGTGCTAGCTATCCCTACTTTTCCCGCAGAAGACAACTGTCTCCTATCTAGTGCACTGCGTCAAGCCGATCACACAATATGCCCATGTCTATGCCTCTGACTCAGAGCATCCACCCACGTTTGGCATCTGCAGTGCCTTTCATCTGAAAAACTCGGAGCGTTTTTCAAAGGTTCACAAATTAAACTTGACAACACCTTCGCAAAATAGGTCTGGGTTGCTAACCCCATGGAACAATTAGAGAAACTGAGGCATGGACTGTGGAACCGCCTGAAATTGCTCAGGGAAAAAGTGAAACTTTTTTGCCTGATGTTGCTATGCAGCTTTTTTGTTTGTTCATTCTCTCATTTTTCATGCTTGTGACCCCTTTAAATCCTTGGCATGTTTTTTATGATGCTTTTGTTCTTGTTTTGAGCTTGGTTTTTTTTTTCATTGTTAACCAGTATTTAAGTAGTTTATTGCTTGTACTCAAGTGTTTCCATTGTGTGATGCGCTCATGATGATCTTCATGGCTAGAAAAAATTTCCCCAGGATGGAAAAAGTGAAAATATTGGGTCCATTTCAAACTAAATAGAATAGAAACAGTTAAGCCAAGCCTGGGGCACTCCTTTAGACAGGCTCCGGAGCAGAGTTTCAAACGCCAGTGACTGATGAAGTCATGGGGAGTCTCAAAGAATTAGATCAACCAGCCCATGAATCACTGGGCCCAGTTCTCACAGTAGCTCCAACCAAACTAGGAGCAGGGAACCTGACTACTAATTGCCTACTCTGTGCTCTACCCACTAATCCACACTGCCTTTCACATCCTACATATTTTCAGTCCTTTCTCATTTCTTACACCTTTATATAACACAATCCACAGCCCAGAAAATGTTTGGCTGAAATGCAGGCTATTCCTGCTGCAAGAAAACACAGGAAATCAACCCATGAAGCATGTAGACACCATTGAGCAATGACCATGCATTAACCAGCTCCCAGTGTAAGAGCAGAGCAGGCAAAACAAGTTCAAGGCTTCGTGTTGCTTTCACACGTATCACCTTCAGTCAGCAGTGCATCCAGATGGATCAGCAGAGCTACCCTCATATAGAGAGCACATGGGTTAAAAAACAGTGCTGCAGGTGTGCTTAAAGGAGATCTACAGATGCTCTCAGAGCTTTATACAGGTGATTTATAGAAGATAGACTCAATTTATATGGCATAAAATCACATTCAGGTATTTGTAACAATGTGGGCTCGCATCCTTTGTGTGATATTCAGCTGTGTGTTGCAGGGTAGGCGATGAAGGGAAGGGAAACAGAATCAAGTTGTTTGGGGATGCATTTTCATGCTAGCGAACATGCATTGAGAGCTCAGTGAAGATGGTCAGGACCTGGCTTCAGATAGGAGGATGTGAATTTTTAGGGTAGCATGAGCTTCTGAATAGCTCCTCCAGGGTACCATGACAAAGACAATCACAAGCTTCCCAGGGCTTATATCAGGCCTGCAGGCTATGAGCTGGACCATGGGGAATCTTAATTATTGGAACAAGTTACAGGCACAATGTAAGTGCCCGTTGTGTAACAACGATACTCAGTGAGCGTGCAGGAGGAGGGAGATTCACTGAAGGAATGAGAGGGTGTGTGACAGGACAAAGGCATTAACTGGAGGATATGTGCTGCCTGGGGGAGGACCCCTTTCTAGTGGTTATGCAGAGTCTTCAACTTTGAAAGAGCTGAAGGGGAAAATGACTACTCAGCATTAAATTCGTGGAGAGGACAAGAAAGGGGATACCAGCTAAGTGGGGACATCTGTTTGAATCAAAGAACACTGCTAGTGTAAGATCAAGCAGGGTAAGTCTGCCCATGTGAAAATATAGGCTAGAAATTAGAAGAAGATTTCTGGGCATCACAGGGGCACAGTTCAGGCATGGCCTTTGAAACAGTCTTGGGCACCAGGATCTGAACTGTATTCAGCTTGCTACAGTCACCGACACGTTGCCTAACTGTATGGATGATACTGCATGCCTTCAATGTGCTTACAAGACTTGTTGCGCCATGTCCATTTTGGTTTTAATTAATTAATTAAGCCTGTGTTTCAAGGCTTCTGCTGGTTGCCTGTAGAGGCCAAGAAGGATTTCCTGCTCCCACCCCCCTTCTTTGATGATTAACTTGGTTTCTGTGTCATTGGTTTTCAGTTTTTGTTTTCTTTTCCACCTCCTCTTCGCGCACTGGAGGTTGGCACAACCTGAGATGGGGAACTTGGGTGGAGCTGGGTGCACCTCTCAGGTGTCTGCTCAGCACAAAAACCCCATCTCCAAATCTGGGATCGGGAAGGAATATTCCTTGGTTGGATTGGCAGTGACCAGTGGAGCTGTTTTACCTTCTGCTGTAGGACAGCAGATTCCTTTTTGGCTTCTTGGCAGCATGGGCACAGTCAGCCTCAGTAACCGCACGGTTGTGATTTCATGGATGCTTCCACACGCAAACCTGGGAGATTGTGATTCAGTTCTCTGTTCTGCTCCAACCTGTTCATAATCTTCTCAAGTGCTCTGGGATCTCTGGGAACAAAGCATACTACAAGAGATAGATATTATAGATGTAAAATTGACAGTTCATATCATCTCATGATTTTGGGGGCTGTAGAAGAAGTAATAAAACATTCCACGCTTTGCAGCTGGCAGAACTGAATTTATTGGTGTCTGGATAGATGCTGTACTCCTTCCAGAATAGATTTGGTCCTGTGGTATAGGTGTTAGCCTATAGCCCCCAGCATCTCTTTGTGTATTCTTCTGTGAGGATGCTCTTTTTTGTTTCTGATGCTTGGAAATGGTAACTTTTAGCATCATTTGCTCTTGTCCCCGGCAGCAGGAATTCCTTTATTAGGTCTAGTTCTCTACAGGTTTGCATCTCAGCAAGAAATGCTGAAAGAAGAAGAAAAAGGACAGAAAGCTATTCATCAAGTCTCCCTAACACTCAAACTACTCTGAAGTCACCTGTCTTTGGCAATATCAAGCCAAGCTTCCCTCCAGGCAGTGCTTGTTTCTAGCAAGGGTAGCATGGAGAGCTGTGCATGGGGAAGCACCCCTTGCCATGGCCTGCCCTGGAGACAGAAACTGTGGCTCTGTCCCTCCTGAGGTGTCTCCAGGTCTGTGCGGCCACTGAGCAACCCAGCATGATGGGGGAGCAGGAGTGACAGTGGGGCTAATGAAGGGATAGATGCTTCTTTCCCTGTCCTTCTTCAGAGTCTGGGGGCTGTTGAGGGGCTCCTGTGCTTGTGGGATCAGCTCTAGCCCTGGTCAGTGTCTTCCTTGCTAAGAGCAAGTGTCATCCCTCCCAAACGTTCCTTCACCTCTTGCAAGAGCCTCAGTGTCTCAAATCGGATCTCAGCCAAAGGCTCAGAGATCCTTCTGCTTAGAGGGATGCTGCTTAGAGGGACAGGGAGCCCTCACCCACCCAGAGTGGATGTGGAAAAGCCCTAGCAGGCAAGGTCTTGGCTGCCCATGGCTTCTTCCCTGCACAGAAACCTCCATTGGAGGCTTTGCCCGTGTAAGAGCTGCTGCTCCATCACGCCAAGAGACAGCTCAGCACTTGGGGAGCTGCAGCCTCACCTCGCTGGGCTTCCCTGCCTGCCAGGGAGGCTTTAGGGCAGGCGGTGGGTGGGCCCCGCTCTGTGTCATTGTTGGGTTCCTGGAAATCAGGAGTGCAGGACAGGGGGGAAGCCTGAGGAATGAGGCCACCACGAAGAGCAAATGACTGAGAGCTCAGCTCTTGTGTCTGGTTGTTCAGAGGAATACTTATTCTGCAAAGCCCCTGGGAAGTTAAATGGGAAAACATGTTGAAACAAGGACGCTTATTCACTCTGTGACCGAGCAAGACAAATATCCAGTGCATGTGTGTCTTAATATACTCCCCTCTTCCCTTCCTCTATAAATACTGAAGGAAAAAAATATGACAGCAAAAGAAAAATGAGACCGAAGTGAAGGGGGAGAGACAAAGAAGTGGGAAAGCACTGGGAAAAGGAGGGATGAGAAAAATATCGGAACAGTTCTGGGAGAGAAATATAAAACCTAGATAAGGGTGAACTTGAGGCCTGAGCCTCCCTTACTCACTGCCATGAATACAGGATAACATGATAGAAGCTGGGTCAGGACCAGACCTCGAGGAGGGTTAGCATCCACCACTCTTACTCATCAGGAGCAGCCCTGTGCTGCATGCCTTGCCTGGGCTTGCTTGTCCTCGGTCAGCATTATCCCTCTGTAGCTGAATCCCACCCTCTGGTCTTAGGGTGGTGGCAACTGCCTGGTAAATGACTTTGTCATGCCATCCCCTTCTCCAGGGGAAAGCAACAGGATCAGCAAGGTGCAGAGAAGCATACAAGGCTGCTTTTGTTCCCGGTAGCAGTACAAAGGCTGTATTTTGGTTGCTGGCATTCAGATGGAGATGGGAGTAGAGGGAAGGCAGTCCTTGACACAGCTTGTCTTCCTCAGTCCCTTATCTGCTTCTGTCAGCGGCCGCTCAGTGTTTGGGGCTTGGGAAGCGATGTGCGATTCAACAGGAGCATGTGGACACTGGTCCTGGCTTGCACAAATGGGAGTGAAATTTGGCATACAAAGAAAGCAGCGTCTGATGGAAAATGTCTGATGTTTGCCTTGGAAAGGAGCTGGGGACATGCTGATCACAATAGCTCTCACGTCACTGGCACTGAGCTCACAGTCCTTCAGCACCTGTTTATACCTTCCTCCAAGCCCCACCGAGCCCCAAGCAGGAGCTCACCTCTCATTCTGCCATCCCAGCTCTCTATTCTGGCTATTGCCTCTCTCCATATGCATCCTCACTGCTCTGAACAGCCCAGAAGGGTCCCCTGCACCCTGAATCCCCCCTCACAGCCACCCTGAAACCAGCCCTCAACTTCCTGCCAACTGGGACCTCTTTGCTTCACTCATGTGTGGTCTGGTGGCAGAAAAAGCTGTTCCTCCCTCCATCTTCACCCAGCAAGGCAAACCTGTGCAGGGTTCTCTAGCTCAGGAGCCCTGGACCTGACTCAGAGTCAGGGGAGATCATCCTCTTCTTGGTGGCACAGGCACGGCCACCCGCTGCATCCTTGCCCATGGATACCTGCCTGTCCATCCCATCCTCTCACCTACCTCCCCAGGGCAGGGCTTTCTATGTGGCTAGCATGTGGAGCTCTCCTCCAGCCTTGGTGACAGCAATGTCACTGCGGTAGCAGTTCTGTGTGGTCAGTTAAGTGCCCATAATAAGGTGCAGGGTAGCAGACTGGACATTGGCAGTAGCAGCAAGGGGCACAGCCTCAAGCCAGGCATATGCCACACTGCCTTGCATGCCAGCCAGCACTGTCACTGCTGCTGACCCTGCAGAACAGGATGGGGAGCTCTTGCAGCTGCATGTGAGCATTGGAAGGTGACCAGCACCCAGAGGGCCCAGAGCTCATGCATTCCTGACTCCCCACCTCGCTACCTCCTGGCAGAGCCTGCTTCTCCAGCACGGAGTGCTGGCAGAGAGGCAGGATTTGGCCTCCTCTTTGGTGGTATAGTTGTGAAAGAGGGAAAAATAATGGGGGAGATTCCCAGGCAGCTCTGAGCCATGTGCTGGCACTGCAGCACTGCGGGCTGCAGGAATGCCAGGGAGCGGAGAAAGGCTGATGCTTGTGCATGGGCAGGGAACACCTGGAGCTTGGGCAACTCAGGGAGCTGTCCCTGCTGCTCCGGTTGGCTCCATGCATGCACTAGCTGCTGGCCTTTGTTACATTAATTGCATTTAAGTTTGAGGTTCCATCAAGCCCAAACGCAGCCTAACGTAGCGTCATGGGGCTGGCTGGCACCCAGGAAGGAAAGCCAAGGGGGTGGAAGAAGATGGGGTGAGAAAGCTGCAAGCCTGGGGGAGCTGCAGCTCTCTTCTGGTACAGGGAAGGGCATGCTTGCCCTTGCCTCACACTCCCTGCCTGTCTCCCTGCACCCTGGCAGTGGTGATCCTGCCCTCTGGGCTGGCTGGCACAGCTTTCTGGGGTAAGTTACCATGTCAGGGGGGACCCTGCCACCCAGGACCACCTCTGCCACTATAGGAGAGGGAGGAGGCAGCAGGGGACTGCCCTCAGCCACTTATACCTCTCCTGGAGATCCCGGCCCTGTGGCAGCAGGGAGAGACGCAGCGCGTACGTGTGGACACACACGAAGCACACGTTGGCTCTCACTGAGGAGGGTGCATGCCACCCACCGCCCTGAAGAGCTGCTAACTTGTGAAAGGGCGTTTCTGATGGTTGAACATCTCTTGGACACTGTGGAAGGTTCCCATGTCTCTCGCTTGGCAGACTTTAGTGCTCAGCTTTTCCCAGACTCAGTGTTCACATCTCTGTGGTGCAGCATTCCCTGACCCATCCCCAAGCCCTGAACCATACTGGGGAAGATGTGAAAGTCCAGCTTAGAAGTGCACGGGAAGTGCTTATTCCTCCCCACTGACCTTCTGCAGCCATATGCCTACACCATGTAGCATGCAACTACTCTCTTACACAGCCAGCTTGAGCAAGGATGTGGTCTTGGGAGGATGTCATTGATGCTGAGCCCCACTTTCCTCCTCCTGCGTGATTTCCCTGGTCCTGGGGTTTGTGTGCGAGCACTGAAGATGGAGAGGGGAGCTCAGGGCGGTGAACGGTGGGAGCGGAGCTCGCACCGGGTATGCCATGGGGCGAGCATCCTCGGGGCCCCCGGCTCGGCGCGGCTGCCAGCCGCTAGGTGTCCCCCGTGACCCGCACACGGGTGTCGGGGGCGCCGCGGGGAGCGGAGCCTCCGGAGTGCGGGCGCGGGGGAACCCGCTCCATGTCCTGGATGGGTTGGGAGGAGGTGGAGGAGGAAGAGGAGGAGGAAGAGCCTTCCCCGAGGACAGGACCCGAGCTTTACTATAGATCATTTCCAGGCTTTTCCGTGCTTTGCTAGAGGGGTAAATACACCGCCGTTGAAACGCAGCCAGCCCTCGGGAGCAAGAGAGCCGCTGAGCCAGGTCCCGAAGTGCAGAAGCAGCAATGATCTGCCTGTGTTGGAGCTAGCCTCTCCTTGTGCTGCTCCCCTGGTCCACGCCTGTCCTGCCAGGGTCCCTGACAGGTCGAGTGCATCCATGATTAAGGTACCCTACTCTCTGGGGGGGTGTCCAATACCTTTTCCTCTCCTCCTCCCTGCTGGAATGCCTGAGATGCAGGGAAAGGATAATCGGGTTTACAGCAGGGAAAACACCCCAGATTCCTTCCTGGGGGAGAAAAACATAATCCTGGAAATCCCAGCTTTCCCAGTCCTGCTTTTCTGTCCTAGGAAGACCTTCTCCCTAAGCGGCCTGAAATCAGTGCTCATGAGTAAATGCTATTGCCTCTGTAGGGTGTCAGCAGGGTATTTCCCAAACACCTTGCAGAATACAGCTTGCAGCTTCCCCATCTACATACTCCCCCCTCGTTTGAGTCAGCTACTTCCCGCACTATCTTATCAGCACACTCATTATACCCTCAGAAACACAATGTAAACATCTCCAGCAAACTGCTCTTGATGACAATTTCTTTGCCAAATAAGCCACTTCCCCGCTTGAGTGATGGTTATGAGAGAGGGTTTTTGTAACTGCTGCTGTTTGAACAAGTGAGAAGTAAATACAGCTCCCTTTCTGGGAGCACACACGTGCACCTGCTCTTGTGGAGTTTCATCACAGGCAGGGGTAGGAAGGTGTCTGTGGGAACTGCTTATTAAAATACTGGCAGCTCATCACTACTGCTTTGTTCGGTTTCTAACCTGGTATTTGGCTGAGGGAGGAAGATAACACCGGCAGGAGCTGCCAAGGGAGCTTTTATAGTCCAGACTGTCAGACAGTTGGGTTTACATCTTATTCCAAAGGATGGCACCTCCACTGGCACAGCATCTCTTAGCAAGCACAGCAGGATGCTGACACGGGCTGTGTTTGGAAGAGATTGGTTGTGCTTGGGATGGCACAACTGCTGGAGCTCAAAGAGCAGAATACTTTTGTGCTAAGCAGCAGGAAGACAACAGAGCACTCACCACCTTCAGCCCTTGCCTGTCCCTGCTTTCATTACCTGCCATGGCTGCTGTGGGATTTAGTGTAATCCTCAGGCTGCTCTACCTCTCAACGGGTAATGCAGCTGGATGCAGGCAGGATGGGACCTGTTGGGGATTGCAAGTGCTTCCTGTGCTCTTCTTCAGCATTTCAGCTCAAGCACAGCCTAAGAAAGCCCCTTCAGCTTTCCCTGGTGTTTACTCCTTCACTGAGTGACCCAGTCTGCCCCCTCTGAGCCTGCACAATCTGGCTGGAGCTGAGCCCTTGGCTGCGTTGCTCTCCTATTCAAAGAGGGAAAGAGGGAGGATGGGGACAAGGAGAAAAAAGCAGAAACTAAATTAGTCTCCCAGCTGGTAGCTGAGCTTCCGTGAAGCAATTCCAGAAGCCTTTGCAATTCCTTCTCCCATTGCAAGGCTTCACTGCAGGCTTGTTTCAGGAGCAGCATTCCTCTCCATGAGAGCTGTGCTAATTCTTCCCACAGTCTGGCTTGGGATGGCTTTCTCAGATGGGCACATTCCCACCCTGCTCTGCTGTGTCTCTCTTCTCTCTCAGCCCATACTTCACAAAGATGGGTTTTTTTCTTCACTTCCCCATGTAAATAACATCACATATGGCCACAAATGGTATGTTCAGCCAGCAGGGCTGCTTCTGACAGGAGCCAGTGCTAAACTAAGCAAACAGTATCGTTCAGCAGCCTGGCCTGATGCCCACCTTAGCAGGCTGAAGTAATCCATTAAAGACCAGGGAAGGGGCTGAAACATCAGGAGGTGAAACGGAAGATTTTTAGTAAGGAACTCAAATACAGATTAAAGAGGGAGAAGAGAAAATCCCTTTGGCGTTCTGCACTGATTATCTTTGTTTGCTTCTTGCAGTGATGTAATGACACCGAAGCAAACTTCTTTGTTGCTTCATGAACCCCGCCACACATTACAGCAAGGTACTGCTGCGTGGCATGCATTGTACTATCGCCCTGTACCTGCGTTGCCTCTTTGTACTTATGTATGTAGTAGTTGCTGTTACAGTAACTGAGAGGAAGACTGAACAGAAGCTACACTCTAAGCATAGACCCTTGGTTTTTAACTCTGCTTTTTGGAGCTGGAGGAATTAGAAATAAGAAAGGAGGTAAAGCCTTGACCATTCTGTGCTGAATCCCAGTTTCAGTGGACCCCTACTTCAGGAAAATGCATTTCATCACCATCTGCAGTGTTTCCTGCTTCCCAGGCAGCGGATGCATTGCACTACGCCGTGCGGTATCTGTCTGATGAGGTGCAGAAACAGCAGGCTAGCTGGAAACCTTGCTCTGAGACAAGATCCGAAATAATTACACTTCCCTAGGGGTATATATGGGAGAAGGGGCAATACAGAACCTTATGGCAAGAATTTCTATGTCTTGGCATGCCATAAAAGGAATCTATTAGACTTCAGATCAGTGGAGAAAGAGAGATGGGCTGGTCCTGGCATTGTGAGCAGGCTGTGCTGTAGATTTCCAGGGTCAGACGGGGACACGGACAGAGAGTCCATTGCCTGATACAGACTGAAATAGTGTGTTCTTACTCAGGAAATGAAAGTCTCTCATTTAGCATGAAAAATCAATGTCACTAATACCAACAAGGAATACATTCTGGCACGTAATAGCGGGTGAGTCTCTTCACCAGCGTTCACTGAACCAGTGAGGAAAGGTATTGCCCTGGAATGGATTTTGATAAGCGATGAGGGCACCGTACTGAGAAATTTAGCCTTGGATGCAGAGATTAACTCCTGATTCAATTAGATTGAAATGGAAGATAAACAAAGGTTGCAAATAACGTTCTTGATTTCAAATAGGCAAATCCTTGTTGGCTAAAAGAAATCCACAGGAATGAAAATTGGACTCGGGAGCTCAGAGCAGGCTTTTGCAATATTCCTAAGTCAAAAAAGCCCAAAGTTTAAGGTGTTTGAGATGTGGGGGGTGGGGACACCTTCCAAGGGAAGTTTCCAGTTCCAGCTAGATGAATAACCACCTCAAAAGGATGCTAACAGTCATCAGAATGCCTGCAAGGGATGTAGAAACAAGCCAGATCGGCAGAGAAAGCAGCAGCTTTGAGGTTGATGTGTGGAGGGATCAATGAGAGCTGTCAAAAGCCAAGCTGGCTAGCCTTGCACTGGCCATTAAAATAACTAGCCCTAAGTTCTTCAGGTGCAGAACAAAAAGAGCAAGGAAGGAAAGAAGAAATGGTGATGCTCTGCAATCAGCATGGGGTAGAGGTTAAGCAGGGTCTTAAATATTGCCATCATCAGTGCAGGAAAGGGGTAAATGAGGGGCAAGTGAAGGCAAAGGTATTCAAAGGGAAAATGACAAGTTCCTGGTAGAAATAGAATTCACTTTCTATGGGGGAATACCTTTTCCTCCCTGGTTCTAGAAAAGTGAAGGAAATCACATCTCTTTCATTGGGGTTTTTAACAACCCCGTGTCATCTCATTTGGTCCCATTATCACAGGACCAAAGCACCTAATTCAATACCTACAAGTGAAAAGGGGACATGGCTGGGAGAGATTAGTGTAGCAGACTACAGAAACGCTACCTCGTTCCTCAGCAGGATGTCAGAGCAGTTATTGCAGGGGAGAAGAGTTAAGGCTACATGTGAATGGAAAATGAAGTGGGTTATGGCTGCCTAGGAGGGACAGTTGTTTTTCTGACTAGTTGTTTTTCTTCCCTAAAATAACTCAACTTGTAGATAGAGCCTGGGGAGGGGAGGGAGGGGAAATAACCAACCTCTCTAACTTGCTATGACATGAAGCTCAAGCTATTTCAAGGAAGCAAGTGTGTGATATAGTTTCTCCCATGACTCTGGCAGATCCTTTCCTGTTCCTGGAGGAGGAGACAGGGCACCTGAGAAGCAGTGTTGCTGATCAGCTTACATGCATACCTGTGCTGGTGGCAGTGGCCACGGAGGTGCTTTACCCTGTGGTTTAATTACACTGGGTTCCCAGTTGAATCACTGTGCTGCCCATCCTTTCAGCAGTGCCTTGTCCAAGGCAAGGGTGAGCAGGTTGGGCTCGACAGAGGCAGCAATGCCCTTCAGTGTCTGGAGGTTTCCTAACTGCACAGTGAAGAGGCACTTCAGACCAGATGCTGGTTTATGGGGGGTCCTCTTGGCTCTCCTACCACTGGGCTGCGCAGCCAGGGGCATGCTGTGACCCCATCTGAGTGCATAGACAAGCGAGGCTAGAGAGATGCCAACTATCACTGCTGTTATTTCCGACCCTCGCATATTGAGGTCTCCTCATCGCCTCACTGCACACACTCTCACTGCCCTAATAGCTCACAGTAACCCGAGTCTGTCCTTCCCCTTTTCCTTACTTTCTCTTCTCTTGCTCAGGCACGTTACTGAGCAGGCCAAAAGTCAGTGCTGCTTCAGGAGGGAGCCCTTCATGCTCCCAGCATCGACACAGGAGGAGAGGAGCCAGCTGGCAAGGAGAGGAGTCTGAGACTGGGGAAGGGATGATGAGAGGAGGAGAGGAAAAGCTTAGAACCAGGGACAACACTTCTTGCTCTGATTTGTGGGAAGTCCCTGTGCTGTCCGTTAGCAAATTCCTCCTGCATTTGCCTCAAGCTACAGCCTGGAAGCAGAGGAAGATGAAAGAGAAAGAAGAGGTGGGAGAGGGCCCAAGTCTTGCTAAACCAGCGGGATGTGAAACCCGTAGCACTAACTGGCTGTCAGCAGTTTCTTACTGCTTCCTGCCACGTAGTTCACAGCCCAGCAGCGGGGTGAGCTCACAAGAGAGAGGAAGGGGATGCAAAGAAGCAGCAAAGGAAGGCACTGGAGATGGGAAGGAGGGAAAGGGAGATGGGGGTAAGGATGCTACGGCCAATAGTGCTAGTAGTTTCCTCCAAGCCCTGAAGGCATCTCAGGGTCCAGCAGTGACCAGGAACTGCAGAGGACTCCCTTAATGCCTCTCTATGCCAGCCAGGAGTTTCTCCAGGGCTGCCTGGTACAGACAGAAGCTCCCTCTCTTCCTGTTGCTGCCCTGGCTGGCAGGGAGCAGTTTGACTCCAGTGCTTGCTTTGCCTCTTGGCACCGGAGCAGCAGATGGGGAGATATTGTAGCTCAGTTGGAAGAGTCTGTTGAGTTTGGGGTTTTGCTCTTTTATTTCTAACCACAGTTAATGTCTCTAATGCTAAGCTAGGCTGCTCGTAATTCTCAGAATTTTGCACTAAGCAGGCCCGCTCCTGCTCTGACGCAGGGTAGGAGATGTTCAAAGTGCTCCTGCAGGGCAGGGGAGGGGGTTGGCAGCTCTTTGCTTCATCATCTCTTTCAAAGCTCTTTGTTGACCTTGCAGCTCTGCACTCTCCTGTCCATCCCAGAGGGTGGCCTCTGCCTTTCCCACACCTCCATGGGTCACTTCCTCAGTTTAAAGGTGTTTTGAGCGGGAGAGCACACCTGCTTTCTCCCCACATGCTCTGTATGGACCCTTATGCTCTCCAGCAGTGCCAGTCCGCCCCATCCTCAGAAGGGCTGTGAATATTCACCACCAGCCCCCAGAGACGATGCATGCCCTAAACCCCAGCACAAACACAACATTTTATACCCGCTGACACGTCTCACCTGCCAGGATTAATCATTACACCAAATGTAATACTTCCACTAACCCTGAAACTGCATCTGCAATGTGAAAACCTGAATGACTTCAGTGCCGCGCTAAGCAAGAGCTGTCCTGCCCTTCACTGTCCTGTCCTGGTTATCACATGGTGCATTTAATGCTTGCGTGGCAGCGAGACCTCTGCCACTGGTGTCAAGGGTTTCCTCTCTGCTTCCAGTGCTTGTTGGTGCATGGCAGGAGGCAGCCAGCCTTGCCTGGGACTTGTGCTTTTTGTCACCATCAGCATGACCATAGCAGGGGGACCCAAATGATACAGCCTGCGTGCATGCCCACCACATCTGCTCTGGGTGGGAACTAGCTCTGCTACCTCCTCCATCCTCCTGGCTGCTTCCGAGCATGGGAAGACTGCCTGGCATCTTCTGCTGTCTTGCTTCCCTGCTGGTGGCTTTGCTGGTGGGGGAAGGTTTTGCTCAAAGGCAGGGAATAGGACTACATCTATTTGGAGCCTGTGTTTTGAATGGGGCCCCTCTTTCTGACCCCACCTCCTTTCCCCTTTTACGATAAGCTGGCCTCTTTCAACTGACAGCAGGGCTTTCCTGCCAGGCTTGTTAGCTTTAGCTGGAACAAATTTCCTTTGAACTCAGCTTGAATTAACATCTCCATGGCAATAGGATCAGGGCTTTGTTTCTTGCAACCTGCCTTTCACCCTCAACAAGAGGTTCTACCAGGAGGTGGGAAGGGAACGGTATGCCACCCTGGCCAACATCACCACCTTTTCCTGGGGAAAAGCAGAGGCATTTGCTGGGAGGACAACGCAAGGATGATTCTACTGTCAGTAACTTCCCTTGGCCACGGGAGGATTGGGGATGCTGCAGCAGATGCTGGCAGGTCCTCACTCGGTTCAGATGAGTTTGCTACAGAAAGTGCCAGTGAGTGGATGTGTGTGTTGGGGGTAAAAGGAAAGCAGCTCCTTTCACTTCACCATAAACAATCACAAGCACAGTTCCCCTGGGAGTGGGTTTCTCTGGTGCTGAGCCAATGCAGTGGAAGGAATACAGTGCTCCAGCTTTATTCAAACTCAGCCTTTTGCTTTCTGCCCCGTGCTCTCACCCCATCTCTCCTGCAGTCACTCCATCTCTCCTTCATCTCCATGGCTTGGGAATCTGCTGCTGCTGAAGGAGGTTGGCTGGGACACTCTCCCATCTCTTCACAAGGTTATGTGATGCACACAGCGCATCCTACCATAATCTTCTCCCCTGCAGTATGAAAAGGCCATATGTAAGTCAATGACCATCTGGCTGTTTGCTCATCAGATGCTCCTCCTTATTCCTCCCCTAGTTCCCCCAGAAGGAAGATCCCCCTCTTCAGGCTGTTACAAAACTTGACCTTTCCAGTTATGCTAACTATGCATCAGCCCCAGCACAGGCAACGCAGGCACCAGATAAAGGGCCACTTTATTCCCTCCCTGTCTCACTCTCGCTCCCAGCCCCAGCCCACGTGGGTCTGTCTGTTTGGCAGTAGTGGGCTCTCACTAACAATATGGGGTTTTTTCCTCTTGCAGAGCAAGAAGCTGGTTTTGCAGCCAAGTCTGTAGGTGGGAAAAAAAGAGGCCTTTTCCTTTGAATGCCGGGTAAATTCTTTGAGAGCTGCCTCAGGGAAACCAAATCTCAGTTTCTTCTTTTGGGGGGTATAACAGGGGGAGACGTAAACACTGCAGCAACCGCTTCCCTTTCTCCTGCTCCTCCTCTTCACGCAGTTCCCTGCTCCAAAATACCCAGGGAAGGCAAAGCTCTTCCTGCTCCTGACATCCTGGCATGGGCTGCAGGTGTGTGGGCAGGACAGGGAAGCCCTAGACAGACATTGTGTGTCTAGAGAAGTCGAGGTCATTGCAACTGGTTGGTCCCCCAACCCCATTGTGGTCCCCCAAGAGGCTGAGGGAGGAGAACAAGGTCTTCTCCATTGTGACATGCTAGCATCAGTGGGGTGCAGGGGCAACACCACAAGGCTCAGGCTTTGCAATGCAGTTGCTTGTTTGATTTCCTTTACTACCTCTTTCTTCCCCCCCCTCCCCCACCTCCCAGCATTGGTTCTCCCTCCTCAGTGGGGTTACTGCAGCTGGATCACAGCAGGCAGTTTTCATTCCCTGTTAATGAGAAACTCCTGCACTTTGTCCCTTGAAACGGAGCCATGTTCTCCACGTGATTGTGGGGAAAGGCTCCAGCTAAGGTTACGGCGAGAAAGGGAGGCGAAGGGGTAAGCTAGCTCCCCTTGTACACGTGGTTCCGATGCGAGGGGCTGAGCTGGGTGGTAGGAAGGCACCAGCTGAAAGCCAGTTGCTGGGGGAATCAAAGCCTGTCTGGCCTTACCCTGCTGACCCTGCGCTGACTCAGCGGGGCTGTCTGGATCTCTTCATACCAGGGATCAGGAATTCATCCCCCTGCACTTCCCACCTCCCCCATCTCCATCCTCAGCTGCGATTAGCACACAAGAACCTACATGCACGTACCAGCCTCCACACTCCCGTAGCCATGAATCATAAACCAGTGGGATGGCTTCCTGGAGCTGGAGAACAGGGGTCATTCCTCATCTCCTGGTACAGCTGGGCTGGCCTCTTCCCACGGGAGCAGCTTTTGGTCAAGGCCAGGAAACACTCCAGCATCGGATAGCTGGGGCAGACCTTAGGACCCTGGGGCAGCTAACAGGAGTGTCAACGAGAAGGAAGGGGTCATTTCTTTTCCACAACCCAGGCTTTGCTGCCAGGGGTTCCACAGACCTGCTTGGCATCACCAGGGATGCAGCTTTCCTCCCTAATCCAGCCCTGTGTTGCGAAAGCATGCTTGCAGGGAGTGGGCCCCCTCTGTGCTGAGTACAGCATGTGCCTCATGAGCTTCTGCTCTCCTGCCTCTGCTTTGAAGAGGCAGTGCACAAAGTGCCAGGCTCTGCCTCCCTCCCGCTGCGGTTAGTGCCTTTTATCTCAAGCAAAAGGTATCTCTTTTCTTGCTAATACAGACAAGAGAGCCATGACCTTTTTGCGGCTCCATCCCAGTCAGGGATGCTTGTTCTCTTGCAATCCTGCCCCACGAGCTGTGAAGGGAATATAATGTGATTTCTCCTGCGGTGCTGAGAGCTGCTCAATTAATTCTGGGCTACAGACTCCCTTGCAGCAGCGCCCCATGAACAGTGTGATGTATTCTTTCAGGCCTGGCACTCCCGGCGACTCGCACGCGGCCCAGCCTGGAAGTGGTTGGCAGGGCAGCTACAAGCAGGACCATCTTGTTTTGCCCTCAGCCAAGCTCTGAGCTTCATGCCGCAGCACCCTGGGCACACAAAGGGAACTTGCCAGTCTTCCCAGCAGTAGTTCTGTCTTACTCCAGCTCTCGTGCTCCCTTTGTGTTCTCTTTCACACTCCTCTGCTCCCATGCATCACTATCTAATAGCAGGCTCTGGTTTTATTCCACCACATGACTGAAAAGACGCATCCCAAACTCCAGAGGAACAGCTTGAGCCAAACCTCTTCAGACTCTGGGGTATTTGAAATGCACAGCCCAGCTCTTTCATGAGGGAGAGTTGGGAGCTCCGGGATTTTGGTATAGGATATTTCCCAGATCACGCTGCTGATCTGTCCTGCATGCCACAGAACGGGAAGGCTGAAGCATCTTGCCTTTGATGCAATGGAGGGAAGAAAAGTCTTCCCAGCTCTGAAGCTCTTGCATTCCTGCTTTCCCCACCTCCTAATGGGGGGAAGGCAAAGCAACAGGAAACGCTCTCAGACAACTGTGATTTTTCACTGGAAACTGCCTGAGCTCTGCAGCTGCACTTAGAGCTGGCTCATTAAAAGGGGCTGTGGGGAAGGACAGTTTCCCATCATGGCCTTTGGGAGCAGGGGTGGGGGAAGCCCCATCTCTGAAGGAACTGGGGAGAGGCAAAACCAGAAAAAGACCTTGGAAACACTGACTAGAGACACAGCAAACGCTCCTCTAAGTCCTGGTACTGTGCCCAGCCGGTGGGATGCCACCGGTCTGAGAGCAGGACGGGGGTATAAAGGGTCACCTGAAAGAGTTTGGTTTGCTTTGCTGGCATGGTGCTTCTCACCATTTACCAGTCCCCAGCAGTGCTGGAATTGAGGCTGGGTGAGGAAGAGATCTTTTATTTCACAGTTATTTAGCTCCATCCCCCAAACGCCACATCAGCAGCAAGCTGCAGGATGACCTCAATGAGGAACAGATTGTCCCTTGGCCTGCCTCCACCTCACTGCCTGCGGGGACATCAGGCAGGAGGACCTTGAGGAAGGAAGATAGAGATGAGGGAGGGTGGATTGTTTCCAGGAGCCACGCGTAGGGATAACAGCACCTAGGAGCTGGAGCCAAAGCAGCAGCAGGGTTTGGGAGCTGCAGGAGGGACTGCAGGAACTGGCATAGGGGGGTTCTTTCCATCATCTCTTTTGATGGCTTGTTGGCCGCCCCCAGCAAAGATTTACCACACAAGTTAGGACCGAGCTATGATCAACTCTAGCACTATAACCTGGACCTGAACCAGCTCTACCCCTTCTTCTCCCCCAGTGGAGCCCACAGCACAGAATGAGTGCCGCCAGCTTCACTTATGGTTAGACCCATGACTGTGATGAGAAGAATATAATATGACAATAGTTTGCAAAGCTATTTCCAATGAGCTTTAAGGCACGCAAGATTAGGTGACACAGAATGCAATGCATCTGTCCATGCACACAGTGAATAGACATTTTGGTTAACTTGGGGTTTTTATAAAGCTATTTGATTCAGTGGGCACATCAGTCCAACAGGCTGCCTAACTCTGCATTAACGTTCCAGGAAAGCATAGGAACCATTCCCAGCTACATCTGCAAGAAAAATATTTGCATTTCCCTCCAGGCTGATTTCTATCCCAAACTGGTGGGGTTGGGGTTTTTGGGAGGGGGGTGCTGCTTTCCTCTAAGTTTGCGCAAAATGGATGTTTTCCTTTCTTCTGGAAAACATGAAATTCAGACCGCTGCAGATGCTCCAATGCCAAATTACATTCAAGCACGAGAAAATGTTGAAATCTTAAGCATAAAACATATGGCACTTTGCTTTGGAATAAGATTAGAAGGGAAGAGCTCAATTGTGAACCGAGGATGTTTTGTTATTCAGAATGAAAAGACAGAGCTTTCTTTTCGCTAAAGGGAGACAGAATTTTGAGCAGCTCTGACTATTCTCTGAAACTGATCATTTTTTCCAAAGACAAGCAACAGCCTTATTAATTATTTGTATTGGGGTCATCTTAGTTCAATTGTTAAATCACATAAGCGAAAAGCCTTTACGTGAAAGTGGATGGAAATGGATACTACCACGGAGATATTTGCAGTTGAAAGGAAAAATAGTAACCACTGGCTCCCCCTGCAAACACAGAAGATTTGGGACAGTTCTGTCTTTAATCATGGGAGGCAAAGGGGGAAGGAGGGGCTTCTTGTTCATAACAGAGCAATTTTGCTCCAGGCTTAAATTGATTCCGATCTCTCTTGACTGTTTTGAGAGTCGACCCTCAACATGGGGCTGCCTCTCCCAGCTCACATTGCTGCGTCAGGTCTGATGGAGTCAGATGAGTGCATTCAACTGTGCAAGGGGATTAGGCTTGTTCCCATGAACTCCTGCTTAACCAACTATCCCCCAAAGCTCCCAGGACCTCGGGCTGGAGGACTCTGGGGTTCCTGTGAACAGAGCTGTCATTATCTTCGCTATGTTACATTTACCCAAAGCAAAATGTCCCCATTTTCCTTTCATGCCATTCACATAATGTGGGTCAGAAGCGACTCGAGTGTTGTACTCAGAGAAGAGCAGCTTTCCTGACCCCTTCTGCAACTGGAGATTGCCCTGAAGCACAGCACCTAATTAACCTTGGTTTTTTCTTTGTAGCTGCAGGTGTTGATCTCGTGACCCTATCCTGGTCCCTCCATTCAGCTCTTCTCATCCTCTGTATTCTTTTCAAAATGCCCATTTTATAAATCGCTTTAATTAGGTTCATATCATTCTATTCATATCACTTGATTTAGGTTTCAGATTGCTTCCGTTACATCTTATGTACTGCTTTGATTTTATTTATGGTGTTTCTGGTGCATTTGCATTGCTTTCCTTAGATGGATATCATTTTGGCTGAATTTACAGTGTATTTATCCAGTTAGATTTATATCACCTTAATTAGATTTATATCCCTTTAGAATTGGAGGATTTCACTTAGATTTATAGTATCGCTTTTACTAAGCTTGTCTTGCATGGAAGATTTGCATCCTTTTTGTTTTAAAGGATATTGCTTAACTCAACACTGATGTTGCTTTATCTAGACTTTGGTCAGCATCCCAATTAGATATATGAAGCAAGAACTCACCACCTGTTTTTTTTCCCCCACTAATTTCCACTGGGATCATTCCAGCACAAACTGTGCTGATTTAAATTAACCTCTTCCAAGTCAGCACCAGCAGGAATGTAATGGAGATCATCTGACTAACTGGATTCCTCAGAATACCCAGTGGAAGTCCAGTTAGTGAGATACCATTTTTATTCCTTTCTTTTCTGTACACTAAATATCACCCATCAAAGGGAAGCTGGGCACACTCTCCTGGCATGACAGGGAACCAGAATTGCGCTCTCCCAGGATGCAAGACTCTGGGATCAGCGTCCAGTTGGGTGACATAGGCTCCAAGCAAGTATTCCTGGTTTTCCTGTCCAAACAAGTGCCTGTTCCAGTTCCAGTGCATAAAACTGTGCCTGTCCCCCAGCATCCTGGCCAAGATCACAGCAGGAGGAAAGCCACTTTTAACAGCCACAGAGGACCTGGTTTTGTGTTTCCTGCTCAGCTCTGATCATAGTGGCATAAGAGATCAGCTAAAAGGGATCTAAATTCACATGCTTCAGGGTGAAAGCCAACCTCTGAGTGAGATAATCGCATCCTCCCCATCCCTGGAAATGGCAGGGAGGTTTTCCTTCTGCACACAGTGATTACTGCAGGGCAGCTTTCATGGGACAGGTTCAGAAGACTTTTGCAGTGGGTTTGAATAGGATTCCTGTATTTGTGTGGCATTTCGGAGCCCACGTCAAACAGGCCAAGAGCTGGGTTCAGGGAAGGAAAAGAAAACAGCTTTTCACCTACCAATGCCTTCGTCCTGCCATGTCTTCTTTGTCTCTCTCTGCCCTCCCCCTCTTTGTGTTTATTCCCTCTGTGAACAGGGCAAACCCTATGAGGCATGAAGCACTGAGGGAGGCGAGGAATGTGTTACAGAAAGCCTGCTGTTTGATAGTTGAATCCAGATGTTAAAGGAAGGAGCAGAGTTGTGAGAGTGGGACAGAAAAAGGCTGGAGCAGCAGTAAGTAAGGAGCGCCGAGCCTGCACTCCCCATTAGACCAGTCGAACACAAAGAGTATGAATTCATCTCTTCAGGTACAACTTCTATTCTGCTTCCAGAAGCTGGACCAATAGGGAAGCCTGCCCAAATCTTCAGTGCAAGAGAAAGATTGACCTGCAAAAACTACTAAATTCTACTCTCCTGATCCAAGAGAAGGCATCCACAGCCAATTCATCACAAAAGCAGCTATTGCTCACATAAGGAGCCATAGAACAGTGTTTGCCAAGAGGGAGAGTTCCCCAAGCATTTCCTAGTAGCTCCCAGATGCACACCATCAGCTTGAACTCTGAAGTCTCTTCTTCAGACATACCAGACTTTTCCACTTGATCCTTCCAGCTCTCATGGCCTTTCTAAGGAAGTGCAGCCCAGATCTTGACTATTGTTAGTGGACAATCCCCACCAGCTTCCACAGTTGAGGATTTGTCTCTTACAGGATCCTTATCTGTACTGCGCCTTCATGGGTGTTATATTTTGTGGCGTTTCGCTATCCTACCCTATCTATGAACCAGGTCACACAGACCACAGCAGGAGCAGGCTCATGCTTTTGAGTCTCTTCATGTGAACGTACCGAAGAGAAAATGGGTAGAACCCCATCTGTGCATGCCAAGAACCTCTCCAACTGCTCTCCTCCCCCTTTCCTCTGCCTTTCTCATCCTCCCTGCAGTTACATCCAGCCTCTGAATAAATGAGCATGGGATCTCAATTAATGTGCATCTAATCAGGACATGAGCATCTCTGGAAGAGAGTAGGCATCTGCTGTGGAGGTTGAGCACTCAGTTAACTTCCCAGTGCTCTGCCACTGGGGCCTCTTCATTTAATTACACCCAGGCTGCTGTACTTCTCAACCTTTTAATTGCCCAAGACAGAGAATAGCGTCGTAAACAGGTTAGAAATAGAAGATGATAGACATTGTTTAAAGAGAGTAAAGCTGTTTTAAACACCATTCAGAAGCTTGCTTTATGTAATTGCCAAGAAAAGGAGGGCATTCAGGAGGGGCAGCAGGGGACACTCAAAAGGGACGCTGAATAGGTTTTAATTAATGAAAAATGACTTGAAGCCCGATTCCCTTCTGTAACAGTAAGATCTTTACTGAACACCACAACACAAGTACTTTCCCAGAGCTTCAGATCAAGCCATAGGTCCTCCGTAGTAATACTCCTGATAATAGCTGGGATTTAGTCAACAAGTTGGGGACTAAGAGAGCAAAAAACATCCAATTAACTCTCTCAGAGCTCTATTAGTTCTGCAATGCTGTGAACAATAGTAAGAAGCTGGGTTTTGTGTGTTCAGATCCCAAAAATAGTTGCCCTGATTGAATCCTTCAAAAAGCACTGATGATTCTTTCATGTAGCTTTAAAAGTAGAGTTTGGCACGAAAATGAAGGATGGAAGATTAAAGAGATCAAGGCAGAACATTTGGGTCTGATCCCTGACCACAGTTACACCAACTTCAGCTGAGATTAACACCAGTGCAATCTCACTGGTGCGCCTTCCCTGACAGCCAGGGCTTCCTAGCTGCTTTGTGGCTTCCCTACTGCATTTCTGTCCAACAGATTGCACGATGCCTCTAAAGGCAGAGGCAACGTGAAATGGCAAACGAGGCCTTTCTGAAGAAGCAGAGACAATTTGGAGAACCTAGAGCTTCTTGGGAACCACTGTGGTTGTTGATTCAGCATGCTGTCTGAGGGGAACCACGCTGGCAGTGACGAAGCTTGTTTCTACAACAGCAGCGTTGCGTGGGACTGAGATCAGGTGCTCTTCCCCACTGCCCACTTACCAGGATTGTTTCTTAGAATAAGCAGCTCCTTCAGAACAAACATCCTCACTCTTTGATGTATTGGTGGTACTGCTGTTGTGGTGTTTTAAATGCCTTGGTTTCATGCTCATAATAAGAAAACTAGCCACAAAGCCTTTCAGTAAGTTAATGAGAAAGTAGCAGTAATTATTACTCTCCTCCATGGGAGAGTAAACTTCAGATGCTAATGGCCTCTAGAGTATTGACTGATTCCTCACATTGGGGTGAAACAGCAAGGGGAAAGGGCTTTCATTCTCTCTGGTCTTAAATGCTCCTGCACTGAGGGGGCTGGTTAGGCAGGAAGCGTCCTAGGCTGCGTAAGAGATTGTTGCAAAAGTCTGATTTTGGATTTCTTTGGGATGGTGAGGAACAGGACGGATGCGTTCCTGGAATGGATGAAGGGAGAAGATGGTGCAGGTATTTAAGCATCATCCAGTTTGACAGCCTGGATGCAACAGCAAGTGGGTGGTAAGTGGTGAAGACAGGGTGGCTACAAGCATTTTTGTTTGCCTGGTATATTTGCATGCAGGAAAGGCAGGGCTCTTGTAAGCAGTTTACCCACAGTGTGGGATGCTGTAGGACTTCTCACGCTCTCCGTTTCTGTTTATCCCCTGCCTATTAGGGCTCTAAGCTTTCACAGCAAGGGCTGTCTTTGAGTCCAGGTCTTAGTGCGCATAGATCCTTCCTGGTTTTCCAAGGTGCTGATGTGACACTGAGCTTCTCTAAATGAAGTTTTGAGGAAGAGGGAATGAAGGTTTGTAGCTTGGCCAAACATTAGTGGTTTTCCCCGGGGATGACAAAGAATCCATCTAAAGCACCAAGGCAAGCCCCGTGTCAGATTGTTATCCCTGCTCCCACGCACTGCCCTGCTGGAACATCACAACAAAGCACGGCAGAGAGTGTTTTCTTTTAACAGCATTTTTTCCCCTTAACCTTCTTCTCAAACATGGCTGAGGTATTTTAATGGAATTTTCCTCCCAGGAAAAACACTGCAGCGTGCACACGCAACAGAAACTCTTGGCCCAGGCCATTACCATTCAGTAAAACTGAACGTAACTCAGTAACTCATCCTGCAATGGGAACATCAAACTGAAAGGCATGTTTCGCCTTTCCTGCAGTTGAGAAAAGAGATTGTGCGCATGAAGAACTGTCCCATATTAGCAAACAGCAAAGATAAAGAGGCTGAATGACACCAGTAAAGTACTGTTTTGGCCACTCACTTTGTCTTGGAGCTGCGCTTGCTCTTCAGTACATCCCCACTAACCTGTTTGATGTCTCTTGCTGGGATACTGATGTTTCTTGCTGGGATACTGACCTGCAGAATCTGTCCATTTCACTTGTCAGCTTTCAGTCTCTTTCAAATCTCAGCAAAGCACTCCTTCCGGATTACTTTTCTATTCTCTGCTATCTGCCAAAGAGCTACTTGCTCTTCACTTCTGCTCACCTGCCAGTGTTTGGAATCCCCTCCCCACCCTCCAGTTCTTCTTGCCTGTGTGTCCATTCATTTTGGTACTGGGCTCAAATTTACCATTCCCAGGTCAGATTCAAGGCTCAGTTGTGCCCTGCCCAAGTTGCGGTCTGCATGACTACAGATTCCTGGCAAGGTGCTGAGCCTCAGTCTGCTTTCTGGTTTCTTTTGCTCTAGGAGGTACCAGGAGAAAAAGGATATCACTTACTCCAAGCCAACTTTGTTAGCTTGGCAACACAAGAGGAACAATCCTGAATTATCTCTTGCACCCCAGGATCCAGGTACCCAATGGGCACTGCTGAAACCTGCAGCTGACAGTGTATTCCCACAAATGTGTATTGCTGCAGAGAGTGCAGGCTTCTCCCTCCTTGTGCTTCATCACATCCCATCCAGCACAGACAGGGGACCACGCTGTGCTCTGGTGCTTGGGGCTCAGTTGCAAGCTGATGGACCTGAAGTAACTCTTGTGCCACTGGGGAGCGGATTCCGGATTTGGGCTGAGAAGCAAGTACGGCCCTATGGACTGGAAGTCTTCCAAGGGTTATTTGTGCCCACTGACCTCATGGCACTCCTCCTTCCAGCCACTGCTGGGGTCCTCCTGCCTTTATGCATACTCTCCCCTGAACAAATACGCTGTGAGTGGAGCCTTCTTTGTAATTTCTTTTCTCCCCTGTGTGTACCCCTTAACGTTTTCCTCTCCCCACCTCTCATTTTTAGCACTGCTATTGTCCTGAAGGGTATTTCAAGGGGCCAATTTGTTTGAGAGAGGCTGTGAAAATTTAGGGTTAAAACTTGTGTGAGGTCCCACAAAAAACACTATTTGGAGAAGAGTGATCTCTGCCTGGAAGCATGGATTTAAATAGTTGCTTCCTATTTATTTCTGTGCTCCTCCTCGCAAAGCCCTTTCTCTGAGAGCCTGATCCTGCCTGCCACAAGTGACCTTTGTGTTTGCAGAGAGACCTTTTGAAATCAAAGGCGCCCTTCACGAGCATCTGCCCATCTGGAAGTGATTGCAGAACTGGGGGGGTGAAGGGCAGATCGGGAGCCTTTTGACTGTGACCTGCAGGGTCTGAAGTGACCTGGGTCCACATGCCTGGGAAAGAATGTCTGAAGTGGCCCAGGTTACATGCTCAGGGGCAGGAATACACCCAGCACGGCTTGTGACAGACCTGTAACGGTGCACTGCCTTGGCAACCATGTAAATGGCGTTTGATTCACTACAACCGCACGTTTGGAGGACTCTGTACAGGCTGGAGAGCCGGGCTTTGTTGCTAACGCTGCCCTCTCTTCTCCTTTCCAGCTGCAGTTTGTATATAGCTATGTATCCCGTAGGAAAACACCCAAACCACCCAAAGCAAGCGCAGGATTGCCCCGAAGCTTCCCGGAGGGGACGTCTATCTCCATCCTCCCGCCGCACCCAGCTAACGGGAGGGAGCGGGGCCGCTGCCCGGCCCGCAGCTCCATATCCCGGCCGTTTCGAGGACTCTGCCCGCTTTTCCTTTCCCGGCCGGGCGCAGCCGTGGGCCGGCGCTGGCCCTTTAACGGCGGGGCGGCGCGCTGCCTCGGTGGGGCAGGTCCCTGAGCCTGGGGAAGGAAGTGACGGGCGGGGGGCGAGGGAAGAGCCCGCCGAGGGCTTGAATGAAAAGGGCGAGCGGTCGCCGCGCTGAGCCACCCCAGCGGGGCCGGGGCTGGGGCCGCGGCGGGGCTCCTTCCCACGCCGCCGCCCGCCCCATGCCGGCGCTGCCCTGAGCCCGCAGCGGCCGGCCCCGGCTCCGCGCCCCGACGGGGCGGGCGCGGGGGGATGCGCGGCCCGCGGCAGCGGCTGCCGGCGCTGCCCGCGCTGCTGTGGCTGGCGCTGGCCCCGCTGCCCGGCGCGCCCGGCCCCGCGGCGAGGGCTGAGCTGCGGGTGCGGGTGCGGCTGCCCGGCGGGCAGGTGACGGAGGAGAGCCTGCAGGCCGACAGCGGCTCCGACTGCATCAGCCTGGAGCTGCGCACGGCTGACGGCGCCCTCGTCACCCTCACCGCCGACTTCAGACAGGTAGGGCTCGGGCTCCCGCCCCGCTGTCCCGTCCCAGCCCCGCGGGATAGGCATCCCCGGCGAGCACGGGAAGGTGCCCGGAGGAGGGTTCCCCGAGGAGGATGTGTGCGCTGGGAGCCTGTCTCCATCCGTGGTCCCCCAACCCTGAGGAGGGCTGCGGTGGGGTAACCCGCAGCGCTTTCTGCTGGTCCCGGCTCCCACGGTGGTTCCCCGAGGAGATCAAAGGCTGCGGCATGGGAATGCTGGCGCATCACACCTCGGGGGTCGGCAAGAGGATCGGGTCAGGGCTCTGCAGAGTGTGTGCTCTTTGTGCGGGGAGCGATGGTGATAGCGGGACACGAGGTCCTTCCGGACCCGGGACTGACTTGCAGCCTGGGAAAACCCTGGCTGAGGGATGGAGGGTCCTTTTGCTTGTGCGAGGAAAATTCCATCCAGCACTGTTTGGGGTCTTTGTCTGCAATCTCTGCAGAGCAATTCATGCATGTTTTAGCTCCAAGCCTTTCAAGCAGGCAGTTGTTACACCTGTACCCTCTGCTGCTTCTGTAGCCTGGGCAGGAGAGTCTGTGCGGTGGAGAGACCCTTCTGGATAGGGTTTTTATGCTCTGATCTATCTCCAGGACATCTCTCTCCACGATGTGTGTGGGGTACACTTAGTTCCTTAGGGGGGCTCCCACTGTCTGGATGCACGTGTGTGTTTGTGGTATGGGAGATGCTTGACTGAGAGCTGTCTGTGGGACTGACAACACCCCCCCCCCCCCCCCATAAGGGGAGCCTTTCCTTCTGGCCCAGTATGCAAGAGGTGGCCTCCCTGCAGGGCGATGATACCTGCTGAGCTGAAGCCCAAGATCCAATTCTTCTCAGCAGTAAATGGTAGCCTCTGGGCCAGCCTGGCATGCTTCAGAGCACACCAAGCCTGCCTGGGTGCATCAAGCTTTATATTGCTTAGGGAAGAGCTGTTTGCCGCCCTGTGGGTGGTAGGGATGTCCGGTGGCACAGAGGTGTTACCTTGTTCCAACCCTCCATTCAAAGTGTTTGCTCAGGTGGACTTTGGCTTGCAGCAGGAGGAAGCTCAAAGGCATGAGATAGGAAGGCGTTTGTCCCAACCTGTTGTGAACCTTGGAGCCTTTTGCCAGGGATGGTTCTGGTGCCTCTTCTGCTTTCAGCTACGCTCTTTGGTCCCGGTCTCCTTGCAAGCCTTTTGGATGGTCCTCTTCCAAGTGGAGGATGCAGGGGCAAGCCCACCTCTTTCTGTGATGCTAGCAAAAGCCATGGTGATTTTGGAGGTGATGGCAGCGCTCTGTGTACTGCAACATACATGCAGGAAAGCAGTCCCATGATTCCTGCTAAAGAAAGGCAAGACATGGCACATCAGGGAAGTTCAGGGAGGGAGGAAGGGCTTTTAAGCCAAAACCTGCATACTGTAGTGTATTCTTGGCCAAGGGAAATTCAAACTCATTACAGGTCCTCTAAGTAGGCCCTCTGGGATCAGTGGGATGTGACAGGGGGACTTCTGGTGTCCTGAGCTGTTGATCATTTCGGCATTTTTCACTTCCTTGAGCTCTTCTTGAGGGGAGCTTGCTCTCAAGTCTCATCTGCAAACCCAACAGAGTGTATGTTGGCTCTTATCTCACTCTCATTCTTATTCTAGTTGAGCTGCTTCTAGATACTGCTTCTCTGAACGTATCTTGACTTGAGTGTGTTAAATCCTTAGCTCCATGCATCCCCTCAGCTCCTGCTGGCAAGCCACAGGAGATGGTCGCTGGAAGGCTTGGCAGGCATCAGGCTTGCAGAAGTCCATTGCTAATCCTCAGTTTTAGAGTGATTGTGTACCGGTTGTCTCTGTTCATTGGCTTTGCTGGAAAGTAGCTGGAAAAAGCTAGAAAAACCATAAAGGATTGAGGAGATGAGTTTGTGGTGCAGTGAGTAACGATGTGAGCAGGCAGCTGCCTGGCCAGGCTTCCCCTGCTGACCTGTTCTGGCTGCACGCAGGCATTTCTCTGCTCTGGTGCTCATCCCTCTAAGATTACACAACTTCTCTCCAGAGAGAAGGTCTTGAGGCTCTTATCCTGGGTAAAAACTGCTGGGGTTGTTGATCTGGCTTTCCCAAGCTGGATTGTGTGGTCATGCTGTGGCCAGGATGATGGGGTTTTGCACAGATGAGTTTTCCACTTCTCTGGCTTAAACTGCAGGGGGTTAGTCCAAAGGCGGACCTTTCTGCCTCCTTTGCTGACAAGGAGCTGCCGCCAGACTGGAGAAGAAAGGACTTAGAATGAGATCACAGTATTTTGCTCTGCTCTGACAGTGGTGGACGCTTTGTGGGACTTGAGCGGTGGCTGAGTCTCCCACAGAGGTGGGATTTTAATTGCTCTTCTATCCCTGCCTCTGTTCTAGAGCTGAACCTGAAGGATTCATGTCCTCAGAGCACCCCAGGTTTTTCCTCATTCTCCTGTGCAGCACAGACTGGTCAGTGGGAGCCCAAACTGGGCAGTGCAGTAGTGAAGATCATTTCTTGTAGTGAATGCGATGAAAATGCTTCTTCTCCTCCTGTGTAGTGCTGTCAGGCATAAAATGCATTGCAGAAATGAGTGAGGGAGACAGCACCCCTAAATGTTGCGTCTGATTTGAATAGCATGATCCTGCCAGTTGTTCTACAGTGGCCTGAGAACTAAGTGGGTGGTTATATTCCAAGCTCAGCACAAAGATATAGAAACCTTTCTTTTTCCTCTCGATGGCTGGAAAAGTTGTGTTGGAAGCACAAGGGAGCCAGCCTGGGTAATGGTATTTTAACACTTGTACTGCCAGTCCTTTCAGTTTCCTTGTTAATAAAGCTGATGTTATGTGATATTCCAGGGTGCCGTTTTGAGAACTTCTTTGTGCCCCAGGGTTTCATCATGTTAGGTGCTAAATGACCAGATGAAACAGGAAAGCATCTGTCTGAAGATTATATCTGTGTGCTTTGGAAAGCAGTCTGTTTCCTGTAGAGATACCAAAAGTACAAAGGAGGGTTATAAGTGGCCTCTGACAGTTACTTTTAGTCATCACTCAGGCTGTGGGTGCTGAGCGTGAGGATGCTTAACTAGAGGATGTTTTTCCAAGCATTTCAGAGCAATGGGGGGATTTACAGCTGCTCAGTTCTTGTTAGAATCGGGGTCAAACCTTATTGCTCCCGAAAATGTGGGTCCCCCCCAGTACATCCTTAATTCACCTTTGTACATACTGTGATATAAGAGGCAAGACAGCAAAGTTTCTTCATTCTAGTCAGCTCTAGTAGGAGAGGGGTTAAAAACATAACCCTTACCCGTTCAGGGTAACTCAGCTGGCTGGCCCCCCCGGCGTGGATGCACTAACACATTCTCTGTGTTGTACAAGCACAAGGACATTCTGGCCAGCTGTAACTGTTCCCTTGGGGCAGTGCAGCAGGGCCCTGACCACAGCAAACGCTGCTGACCTGGTAAGGAATTAGCTCAGGAGTGCCGGTGTTACCCAGTGCCCCGAGCAGCGTATCCCCCAGTCTGAGCAGGCATGCAACAACAGAGACTGAAGTGGTCCCACAGCAGCACTGATGTCCTTGGGGAGAGAAATTTGGCAGGAAAGCTGAATGGGTTGCGGGGAGGAAGGCATTGAAATGATTTATTTTCCTGGGAACTGGTTTGCTCCACTGGATGTGAAGTTGAGATGCTGGGCTCAGATCTGGACCACACAAGCTTGTCAGTCTCTACTGGATAATGTAGAGATGGACTAGAAATAGAGGTTGAATTGCTCTTGCACCCCAGATGACTGTCTCTGGAGGGAAAGGAGGTAAGGGGTTCAATGATTTCCCTACTCCCTCTTGCAGGCTAGTCTTTGCTGGAAGTGCCAGTGCACTGATTTCCTTTCTGCTATAAGGAAAGAGGAGCTGCTCTCTGCTCGCTATGAAGGCCGAGGCTGCGGTTACCTCCAGTGCCATGGTTAGAGCGTGGCCGCAGAACTGGTTGTTCTCCGTAACACCAAGCGTTTGTCATCCAAAGCTGAACAATAGCTGTAACTGTACCCGCCATAGGAGTGCAGGTCAGGGCCAAGGACTCTCATCACCCCTGTGATGAGTTCATCTGGAGAGTCCCGGCATTGCAAAGGCAATGTTCTGCTGGGGCTTGTTCCCTGCTGGGAAGTTTTGCAGAGACCCAAGGTCTCTGTTTGTTGCCTTGGCACTGATTCACCCTGCTCCTGCTGATGGCGAGGGAAAGGTGCCCTCTCTAAGCAGGAAAAATGCGGTGGCTCTTTCTGTGTGAGAAGCGTGACATGGTTTTGATGTGACAAGCTTTGGTTCTTGCTTCATCTGGGGTTGCATAGTCAGGGCAGGGAGAGCTGGGAAGCTAAGGAAAGCCAAACAAGGCTTTGCGACACAGGGGTGAAGCAGGGCTTCCTTTAGGTGTCATGGAGCGGGACAGAGCTGGGAGAGGGATGTGGGCCAGAAGGACTGGGGACACAAGGAAGAAACATCCTTCCATCCCCTGCCAATGAGCATATCCAGTAGTGATTTTTGCACACTTTTTCCTGTATGCTGGGAATTCAGAAACACTTAAATAATTAAAACCCTTGTCTGAATTCATCACTGAACTGCATCACTGAATCCAGAAACCCTTTGTATACTCTGGAAGTGGCACTTTGGGACCTGAACCAACTTGGGAGGGAGCTTATCACTGCCTGGACTGTGCAGGGACAAATGAGGGAAGGCTGCAGAGCAATTTTGGGTCTGCTTGCCCTAAGTAATACATGGAGATAATGGCTATTTGTTATTTGTTTAACAAAACAAACGAGACTCCTTGGAGGTTTGCCTCCCTTCTTGGTAAAGGACAGAAACCCCCCAGCTGTTGTTTGTGGGATGAGACCTGGCAGCAATTTGTCCTTGCCACAGTGGGGTTGCGAAAACCCTTACTTCTTTCCAGGCACCAGTCATTTATGCTGCAGGCTTTTGGGTGGGATTGAACCTGGGAGCTGCACCCCTGTGCTCAGGTAGCAGAAGTATGAGACCTTTGACTTTGTTCTCTTGGCTGGAGCCTTTCTCTTTGACCCTGACTTCTCGGTTCACGCCAGTGATGCCACAGGTCTGTGATTCTCAGTCTCTTTGTTTATCTCTTTATCAGGAGGTGAAGATTTTCCGTGCCTTAATCCTAGGGGAGCTGGAGAGGGGCCAGAGCCAGTTCCAGGCGCTCTGCTTTGTCACACGGCTTCACCGCAACGAGATCATCCCCAGCGAGTCTATGGCAAAGCTGCGGCAGGTAAGAGGCACCCCAGCTCCATATCCCAGTGCATCCAGGGTTTCTGGATACCCTTCCCAGGCAGCTGCCAGACTGTTTGGTTGTTAGACCTACCTTTGACCACTCCTTCTGCTTGAGAGACTCGGTATTAAACTGAGTTTGTCAACAGTATTGATTCTGTTCTATTAATGTACTAGGAGGCATGATTTCGTTCAGCCTAGTCTGTATCAAAGGATAGGTGCGTGGCTAGAGCCGTGAAATCTCTGCCCCGCACTGCCCAGTGCAGTAAGTGCTGATTCATTGAGAAACAAATCAAAGCAGAGATAGACTATCATTAAGTTTCAGCTTCAGCAGAAGTTTAAGTGCCTTCCATCCAGACAGGATGCAGGCGCATTTGCAGAGGAGCATCCATTTGCCCATCTTATGTTGGCATGAAATCACAACATGCTATAAGGAATAATTGTTGCAGCCAAGATTCAAGTTTCCTTATTTCATCCTCTGCAGAAGAATCCCAGGACAGTGCGGCAGGCTGAGGAGGTGCGTGGCCTGGAGCATCTCAGCATGGATGTAGCTGTCAACTTCAGCAAGGGGGCCCAGCTGAGCTCTCACATCCACAATGTCTGTGCAGAAGCCAAAGAAGCGATTTACACCCGAGAAGAAGATGTCAAATTTTGGCTGGAGAAAGGTAAGTTTCCTTCAGTTTCATTGGCACTCTGCTGGGATCTCTCCTGCCAGGTTTCTGGTGATCAGCACAGACCACTTTGGCTTCTCTTTAGCTCTTTAACAGTGGGTAAGGCATGTGCATCGCTTGCATGTCCCATTGCAGTAGTCTTTTTATTAGTGTATCTGCCTTGTTTTGGTGGTGCTCTCCTAGTGAACTGAATTAGGCAGGTATCTTCAAGGTAACCTTTCACCTGGTCCACCACCCAAAAGAAATATGTTCTTAGTGCATTTTGTGTATCTTTTGGCTTTCTTTCCCCAGGGCCCTTTATTCTCCCATGGTTTCTATTCAGACTTGTGTCCAAGCAGCCCCTGTATAACCTCATTCTATTCTGCTGTCCTGGAGACTGTGCAGAGGGAGCAGTGCTGGCTTTGGTGGCTCCCACCTTTGCCCTTCTGGCAGTGCCCTGAGCAATGTCTCCCTGCTTTCTCCTGCAGGGGTGGATGGCTCCATGTTCGAGGTCCTGCCACAGACGTCAGATCTCCCTGACCTGCAGCGCTGCAAGCTGTGTGCAGACCGCTGGAAGCCCTGCATTTGCAGCTACACACTGAGCATCGAGTGGTACCCGTGCATGCTCAAGTACTGCAAGAGTCGTGATGCTGGGGGCAAGGTTTCCTCTTACAAATGTGGCATTCGCAGCTGCCAGAAGGGCTACACCTTTGATTACTATGTGCCACAGAAGCAGCTGTGTCTCTGGGATGAGGAGACCTAGCAGAGCCAGGCCAGATCTCTACAAGGGGCAGCTCATCTGCCCTCCTTAGCCACCATTTGTGATGCTAAGGGCCTCCTGGAGCTGTCTGCTCCAAAGAAGGAATCCAGTTCGCAGCAGTGCCTTGTACCAGGAGAGCTCTGTGTGTGTGCCTTTCCTTCTGGCCCTCTGTGAATCCCTCCCCACCTGATGCTGCCTCGTGCTGTGACAAGCAGCCTCAGCTCACTGTGTTGATGCTCTCCTGCCAGCTGCTGGGAGCTGCTGCTTCCTGGAAGAAGCAGGAGATGCAGGTTTCTAGGGTGAAGCCCTTGGAGGGGGGTGTATTGTCCTGCTCTGGAGTTAGCAGATGTGAAAGGGAGCAGCTCTGATCAGTTATCAGCTTCGAGCATCCTGATGAGTGGTCAGGGCAGGGAGATAAACGGTCTTGGTGACCTGGGTTGTCAAACATCTCTGACACCGAAGAAGCCCCTTCACCATCTCCTGGTGACACAGCAGCATTTCCCAATGGGAAAACAGCTGATCTATGGGACCACATACCCTGAACAAGGAAGGTACGAAGCCTACCCAAAGCAAGAGCCTGCCTGTAGCTTTTTCTAGTGTCCAACTGGCTGTTAAATCCTTCCCGTGGCTAGAAGATGTAATGGGGGGGGATACATCCCAACAATGACATTTGGCCCTAAAGGGCTGGTAATTAGGGCTTTAATTAATCCCTTTGTAGACTAGTGAAGGCCCAACTTTTTGTGTTGGTCTAGTGACTCTCCCACTGAGAAAGAAACATCTAGAGACTTGTGGCTACCGTCACAAGGCTGTGGTTGCAAGGGGGGAGGATGATCCCAGGTGGGTTCACACTGTTGTTTTGAAGAAGGCAGCATGCTAAATCTACATCCAGTTTTATGTCCTACTCTGCCAGCTATTCACAAGAAGCTCTTAGATAATTGTACTGCTTTGCTGTGCCTTGGTTTCCCTTATGTGTAGAACAGGGATGACACTGCAGCTGACCTTGGCCCTGGTATATACCCGGAGGGCATCAGGTGAAAAGCCCTGCAGAAGTGCTGCCTGGCTCCCGTGTCCTCTCCCATTCAAGTTAGAACAAGCATGGAGGGGAAGGAGGCTGTTGAGGTCCTTGTGTTGCCCTGTACCTCCAGGTGAAAAGCCTTCACAATGTGCCTTTTTGCCTAAAACACAGAAAGTTTTGATGAAAAGGTTTGGTCACAACTATTTTTGTATTGATCACTTACGGGGGAGAAGGGAAAGGTATTTTAATATTGCAACATGAAGTAAAATACACTTGAAATTAATTTTTTAAGCAAATTATTTATCATTTGTAAGGTTAAATAAACTGATCTTTTTTAAAGGATCCCTGCAGTAAAAGTTTCTCTGTGCATTGTAATCTCTGTGGGCTGCAGTTGCTTGGGTTCTTGGTCAAGAGTAGGTCCCTTATGGGTAAGTCTCAAGCCTGCATGGCAGGACGTTGAAGACTCATGGATTCGGGGGAGCCTCCTGCTGTTCAGCATGACCACGGCACTTGTCAGTGTGGTCCTGCATCTCACCCATATGGTCACCCCTCAGAATGGAAACACCTTTGACTCATCTCAAGCAACTAATGCAGCTTTGAGCCCAAGCTCTGGTGAGTAAAAGACCAGCAGCAGAAGCAGGTCCTGGGGTTACCCAGGTGGGTGCCTGCTCTTCACTCCAAGTGATGGTGGGCTCCCATGAGGAGGGGGTATGGTGCAGAGGTGGCTGGAGGCTTGTCTAGGTCCAGCAGGATCAATAAAGTATTCTTTGTCTATTCCTCTGCAGCTATAGCTGAGGGGAGATGAGAGCGGCAGTTCTGGGCCAGCTCTTAGCTCAGTGAAAAGTGGAGTGCTGATTCCCCCTAGTGTGGTGAATGCAGAGATGGACAAGCACTGCTGCAACCTCAGCCCTTCTCGGCTTGAGCCATCCAGGCAACTGATCCCCTTACTGTGATTTCTGGGGGAGCTGCAATAGCTTCTTTATCACTTTCATGGCCTGCGTTTACGGGGTGTGTTCTCTGCTGCCTCTGTCCTGCTGCAGCAGGACATCATGGGACTTTGTTCCTGCTTTCTGGAGTTAAATCCAGCTGTGGGGGCAGATGGGCTGCGAGCGGAGTGGGGGAGGATTGCAGAGTGGCTGTGTGCCTCTCTCCTGGGAGCCCTGTGTGGCCCATTGCTGCTGTTGCCTCCTATACAGGGCTGCTGGGAGGGGATATGAGCTCCCTCTGGGAGCATTGGGTTGTATCCTGGCGAGCTTGAATATGCTTATAACAGTGAGGCTCTGGGGAGCCTGGACTGTAGAAGCACCTCTGTCCTTCCTGTTCTTTTAGCAGCACCAAGCTGAAGTATTCCAGGACACCCTGGGAAAGCAGCATGGTGTACAGCAGAGCCAGACCATCGCCTCAGCTTTGTGGGGTGATGGAGGAGCCCTTTATGAGCTGGACCCATATTCAGCAGCGCAGGTCGGATGGTGTTCTGAGCTTTTTCGTGCAGCAGAAGCCAGTGCTGTGTCGTGGGAGCTCTGGGAGTAGCAGATAAGTGAAGGACATGAACTCCAGATAATGATGGGCAGTACATTCTGTGCTCAAGTCGATGGGGAGCCCTGCCTGCGGATGGGGATCAACCCTGGGATGGGGAGCCCGGCGGTGCAGGTTTCCCGTCCGCCACAAGTGGGCGCTGGCGGAGCACGGCGCTGCGCTCCGTGGTGCGCACCGCCGGCGGAGCCTCCCCCGTGCCAGGGCGGGCAGAGTCGGGTCCGCAGCGCCTCGGTGCAGGGGGGTGTGTGTGCTCCATGCCCCGAGTCACAGCCCTGCAAGGTCTCCCTATCTCCCCTGCTTTGCTGTAAGAGAGCTGCGCTGCAGTGCGTGTGCCTTTCCAAAGAGAAATACCCCTTTTGGACGCGCTTAAATAACACCCTGGAAAAACAGCTACTGCGAGCAGAGACAGGAGATCTACCTGGCCCGGAGAGAAGACGCAGTTGGCCAGGAGAACTGGTATAAATCCTTGCCGCTAGGGAGAAACAGCGAGGGATTTTGTAACGTCTTTCTGCAGTTCATGCTTCCAGGGCCTGTCCAAAGGCCATACTCCGTAGATCAAGTGCTGTCTGCAGAGCTTATCTTCCTCCAAGAGGGGAATAAGCATTGGCAGCAGGAGTGCAGGAACACATACATACGGTGAGGATGAGAGAGGGTAGATGAGTCATTGATGGCCAAGGCGAAATAAAAAGAGCAGCGCATCTGTTGGCATCTAGGAGTGATCGTCTCAGGACAGAGTAAAAGCACATCTGCCTTTGCCTGGAGGAGGTGCTCCTATTTCCACAGCAGAAATGAGGCTGTTGTGATCCATCCTCTCTTTTTTCTCTGCCTGGGTAGCAGAGGTGTTTTGAGTAGCTTGATAAGGAGGATGAATTCTCTCTTGCCTGCATAGCATGTCACTGAAGCCAAGGGTACGCAGGTGAAGGGCATTGCTCCCGCAGCTTTTGGGGTGAAAAGCGAGTAAATGCTGATTTTTTCCTGCTGTTTCACTGGCCATAATAGTAAGAAAAAGCAGATCTCATCAGCTATAGAGAGGGGACGGAGGGTTCCGCTTGTACCTGGCTGCTTCCGCGGGGCCAGGAGAGGGCACTGCGACCCTGGCAGAGCATCCCTCCTGGGGGGTACGCGGGAGAGCATCCCACTCGGAGGGTACCCGGACTCCTGTCCGGCTGGAAGTGCCACCGCGCAGCACCAGACACCCTGGGGCTCCGGGACAGGCTGCTCCGCATGGGAGTAAGGGAAAAACGCTATGGAGCAGAGAGAAAAGACGGGAGTAAAGCGTAACTCCCCTTGGTGTACAAAAGGTGCTCTGATGTAGGGGGGAAGGAGAGAGCTCTCGTGGTCGCCAGCCTTTCCAAAGCCTTTCTCTTGTGCCCTAGACGCCTTCGAGCTGGCTGGAAGCCACCAGCAAATCCATGGTTGACGCAGTGAAGACACTCGATCACGTCAGTCTTCAAGATGGGGAAAACCCAGACGTGGGGGTCATGCTGAAAACACTAGAAAATAGGCCCAGGAAGGCCCCGAGGATCAGGACCTGAATGGCTGTGGCTCCACCACAGGCTGGGGATTGGTGGCAGGAGTTCAGTCCCTCCAGCAGCTTAAAACAAACCACCCCATGTCACCTTTGTGCTTCCTGGAGCAGTGCTAAACGCAGCCCTGCGCCCCATCCTGCAAATGTTAGCCTGACCTGAGAACTTCCCTTCCTCCCTGCTTTCCTTCATCTCCCCTCCACCTTTTCCTTGTTAGAGCGGTGTTTAACACAGCCACCCTTTCCAGCTGGCACATTGCCCTCTCCTGAGGATGTCCTCTCTGACCAGGCAAGCCGAGGGCAGGCACTGCAGCCCCATAACTGGGTCGGACTGGGTTGGAGGTGAGGCTGGAGAGCCTGCCCGCCCACCCACCCATCTCTTCAGAGAAACCTGTCTTTCCAGGGAGGGAGAGTAGTATGTGGGAAAGCCGAGAGCCCTGGAACGTGAATTAGCCAGGGAGAGATGAATGTGATAGCTTGTACCTGGCAGCTACCAATGGAGCGTGTTAACGCTTTCAGGAGGGGGTTGAGCAGCGCTGGAGCTCAGGCGTTTAATGCAGGCATCCTGCTACCCCCTGGGAAGATTTGGGGTCACCAAGGTAGCTCACAGCAGGGGTGGTGCCTGGGTTAGTCAGGATGACTGCTGGTCCCATCACAGCACAGAGCATAGGATGTGGGTCTGGCCCCTTGACGGCTTTCTCCAGAAGAAGCCAACATTAGGGGATTTTTCCCCCTGGCTTCCTTGGAAGTCTGCTAAATACTGCAGCTTAAACAACATGGAAGAGGAGCAGGAGGAAGAAGCCGCTACTGTCCTTTTCTAAGGGTACTGGCATACCACACAAAGCACAAAGCAGGGAAGGGGAGTCTCCATGTGCTGGTCCTAACCCTGCCATGTGTCTTTAGCCAAGTCAGGTTACCTTTCTGCTCTTACCTTTCCTTTTAGTGCTGCTTGTTTCTTACGGCATCATTCAGGTTCAGCCCACACTTTAGGGGATGCAAAGACTCAACCACACAGGCTCACTGTGAGCAGACCCCAGGGTTTATCAGCGGCCGCATTCTGCTTACTGGAGGGACTGTTCCCGCAGCTCAGACACCTTCCCTTGTGGCTGCTGCCCAGCCTGGATGGATGCCTTGGCCTCTCTTACCCATGCATTGCAAAGGGCTGATCCCAAAGCCTATCCGCGAGGGCACAACTGGGATGGTGGAAGCCCCCCGGTCGCAGCCCAGCAGGCAGGTGCTGCGGGGTGTATCTGTGCAGCTGAGGGCGGGCAAAACCACCTTCCTTCCTCCCTCCTTCCCACCCCACGCCCTGGTAGCGCTGCAGGGACTCATCTATTCCCGAGTTACTAATATGCAAATAGGAGCTTTTGCATGGGCCAGGCGCCAGGCTGCTGGGTGTCAGGGCACCCGAGGGAGCCGGAGGTGGGGCGAGGCGTGGCGTGGAGCCGCATGCTCACCTGGCCCTGCATGGCAACAGGCAATGGAGCTCTAGGTCCCTTCGGGAGCGGACCCACGGCCGGTTTGAGAGGCAGCGGGTGGCAGAGGAGGGAGGGCAAACTGGCAGCCCCTGGCAACCTGGGGCTGACGGCAGGAGGCTGGGCGCACCGCGGATTTCCCTCCGCCAGCAGGATGGTGAACCTGGAGTCCGTGCACGCAGGTAAGGAGCACTTGAGGGAGGATCGGGCTTGGAGATCGCCGTGCAGCTGAGGTCGTGGGCTTAGGCAGGAAATGGGGTTGCTGTGATTCCTGTGACCTTTCCTCCCTTCCTTTCCCTCCTCTTTCCTCCTGATGGAGTGCCAGCTTAAGTGCCCACATTCCTACCTGCGGATGGATGCTGCCCTGATCCTCCTTAGGGGGCTGCCAAGCCATGCCCACAATGTGGGTGCATCGCTCACGCTGCCAGCCCCAACACGGGTCGGGGAGCAGAGTGCAGAAGTCTCTTGGGTACCTGGAAAGTGAGCATTTAGTGCCTGGCCTGTGGGTCCAGTCACTGGGATAAAGCTGGGAGGAGTGAGAGGGGATGAATTCACAGAGGGATGCGGCAAGGGTGGAAGGGGGTGTGTGTGAGAGTGAGATAGGACATGGGTTGGAAGGGGAAAAGTTAATGACAAAGAGGGAAAAGGAGGGAGAAATGAATGAGGAGAGAGCTGTCGGAGACTGGGCTGAGTGAGGAACGAATGAACAGGGATACTCAGGAGGACAGAGACTTCTCCTAGGGGGTCCGATCCAGAGATACGGCTTTGGTAGCCTCACATCTCCTCTGAGCAGACCTCCCCTCTACAATTAGCTGAGAAACCAGAGCGATCACTGCCAAATCCCTTGGAAATGCGCTGAGCTCTGGCTCACCCCAGCAGAGTGAGTTTAACTTCTGTCCCCAGCTCAAGCCCATGTGCAGGACTTCAGCCCTGGGTATAGCAGGACTGAGGATGATGCTGGGGCAGAAGCAGAGCAGTGGAAGCAATGAAAGCCAGATACTGACAGCCCCTTCTGTGGCAGGGGCAGGCAGTGGGGTGTTGGGGGTACAGGAGCCGTATACCCTGGTAGTGACCTATGTCCAGTGCTTTGTGCAGCACAAAACACTGTGTGTTGTCCCCAGGTATGGAGGGGAGAGGGTGGATGCATCCATCAGTCCTTCCCAGGCTCATTCCCTTTGCATACCTATTGGCACACTGCAGTGAAACTCAGGTATTTGGGGGTCCTGCTGTGAAGGGGAGACCCAGGGGCCCATGCTCAATGCTTGCAGCCCCGAAACAGGCTCTGCCTGAATGTGGGCTCATGGACAGGCCTGCAGAGCAAGAGAGATGCTGCAGAAATGCTATCATTTAACAACATGTCAGCCTGCAGAGATGGCCAAAGCGTCTGCTCCGTGGGTGCTTTGCAACCTCCCCCTGGCTCTGGGGTACCAGCAGCCCCTCTGAGGCTGGTCAGCACCCCACTGTGCAGGTAGGCTCCCTGTGCCAGCCATGGGGAAGGCAGCAGGGGATCCCCACGGCCGGCAGTGAGCAGAGTCTGTGGAAGGCGTGAGGCTCATGGTCTTGGCTCGGCGTGTGAGCCCGACTAGTCTGAGCACCTGTGCTGGGTGTGCTTGTGTGTGGTGTCTCTCGGGGACGCATCCCCCGCAGGCTCCTATCCACCCATCTGCTTGGCTTGTGGGCGACTCTTTCTTCATGAGAAGATTCCCCAGATCGATACCGTGCCCGCTGTCAAAGCCAGTGGCATCACTCCCAGCAGGCTGGATTTGGCCGGGAGCTGCGCAGAGCTGGGTGCGTGCTGAGCTTCCATTCTCCCACATCATCCCACCCTATTGCCTGCCAGAGGGGCATCAGTTTTAAGCAGTCTTTTTGCATGGAGGGACACCATCCTGGGCCCAAATTCTTTCATGTGCCAGACCCCAGCCCTGATGGGGGGGTGTTTCTTCACCCCTGTGCAAGGGCAGCTCCCATGTTCAGTCCTGGGGTCCCTGAACAGCAAACCTTTGCAGTGAGCTGCTTGCAGAGATGCGTTCTGCTTCTTCCCTGCCTGTGAAGACACAACGTGCAAGGTGAAGGTGGACTGCTTGGCTTTTGCATACCCTGCTTCCTGCTGAGAAGGTTTCCTTGCAGCAGCATTCCCACCACCTCCTCCCCAGGCATTTGGATATTTCACCTCCAGAGGGGCTTGGGCATTTAAAGCACAGAAAATTCAAATAAGCTTCAGGTCTGAAGCGAAGCTGAGTTAACACCATCACCAGCTTTCGTTTTGCCTTTTAAAGTCATCAGGCTGGTTTATCCTAGTGCCCGTGTTTGAACAACCACTAGGAATATGGGCTTGGGAAAGCTTTATTTGCTGACGCCATTTGTTTCAGCAAAAATATAGATGCAGATCCATCCCCAGAGAAGTGTCTGCACTGGTAGAGTTCCTTTGGTCTGGGTGAACAAACCAGACTACCCCTACTCCAGGTATGTTTGCTAGCTGAGGTATAGCAGCACATTTTTAATATGGCCCAGGCCACAGTGGCGGCTCCTAATAGGTCTGTGGTTAGGACTTAGGCAGGCCTAAGTTGCTTTGTTTTTCCCAGAGATTTTTTCTTCCTAAGCCTGCTTATTCCCTGCTTATTGCCAGCCTGGCAAAGCTGCATGGAAGGAGCCTGCATTTAGTTGGGCTTGAAGTCTTACAGCCTGTCTTTTCTTGAGACAAGGTGGAGGAGACAGTCAAATCCAGATGCATCACTCTGTCCTTGTTTATAGTGGAGGACTATATATGTTGGGTGTATATACGAGATATATATATATATATACTGGGTGTCAATAAAAAAGGTGTTGCCCGTATATTGGCTACACTTATATCACATTGGAAAGTGATTCCTCCATATGCCAGCTTCTTGTTCTTAAGGATCTCTTGGAAGGTGATTAGTGCTTCACTGCTGTCCTAGGCATACAACAGGAGGCCAGCCCCAAACCACTCAGATCAGGCTCTGATCAAAAGGGTTTTCTTTTGCTTCCTATTGTTATGTGTTTTCCCCAAGGTATTTAAACTGTAATAACTCGTGTACCTTTATGGTAGGAATTTGAATCTGTGTGGAAATAAACTTCTTCTTCTGCTGTACGTATGGAAGAATCAGAACATATTTTGCTTTGGTTCTTTTCACCAAACTTGCAGACTTTCTCACTAAAGCAAGCGCTGAACTTCTGGCTTAAGATTTTTCTGCCTCTATTTTATGAGCATCAGGCTTTCTCTTTAAAGATACTCTTTGGCACCAAGTATAACTTTGCGCTTTGTAGATTGCTTAAGTTAGGGTCCCTTGGCTGTATGACAAGACAAGATGTTTATAGCTGATGATAATTACTCTTCCTGCAGTAGAAATGCTTAGAAGCCCCACTAAATTTTCAAGTCTTAATTGCAGAGGGTTTATTTGAAGGGGAGGGAGGGAGGGAAATCCCAGAAGTCCCCTCTCCTTTTCCACCTTGTTCCTTAATACAGGAAAAGAAGCTTCTGAAGTATGTGGATGTTTCTTCACTTGGTCCCTGGTATAAAATCTTTTTTCCTTAATTCAACCAAAGCAAAACTTTTCCATTTTGGCCAACAAGGAGCTATTTGCACACTGGAAGTTTGATTAGGGGAAAGGAAAACCTGACCAAAGTAAACCAAAAGGCCTGCCTGGTTTAGTGTGAGTAATAGAAGGAAATAGGTATAAAAACCTAGAGGATTCTTGTCACCCTTTTGGCTGCTAGGAAATCATACTGGCGTATATAGGAAAGAGGAAAAGGTTTGCATGATGCCTTTAAGAAGGCTTCCACCTGCCTTTTCTACCCCAGCAAAACCACAGCAAACACTGGTCCCGCTTCCACAGTGTTGTTATTACCCGATGCAAATCGGGTAAATTCTGTGGCAGGGACTGGCTGCAGGAAGCACATGCAAATCAGTTACTTCTTTAGAACAAAATGTTATCTTTTTGGGGTTTATTCCCCAAATAGCCAGGAAAGAGTTAAAATTCCCATGCGAAGGGTAGAAGAGGTGAGGGGGGCTGTCCATCTGAATTTGAATAGATATTCTTCCTTCTCTCACCAGTGTGTACTTCGACTCTTAAAGTGGGGATGAGCAAGCTAGTGTGAAGTTGACTATTCCCACCTTTTCTTTCAGCTGTCCCGGAAGGAGAAAGTGGCCCCGGGTGTGGTGGAGGCCATCACTTCAAGGGTAAATGACAAATCTATTGGCACTGATAAGGATGGGGGGAAATATGCAGGAGCTTGATTGCAAAGCACTCTTCTTGCTCCTGGGCTGGGGACAGTGCTTTGGAGCAAGGCAGCTTCTTGGTGCTTTGCAAGGGCTGTGAGCGCAGGTATGTGGGAGAGAGCAGGGTAAATATTGTGCAAATAGGGATCAAACATATTGAGAGAAACAAGCTGAGTTTGCAAAGGAGGAGAGGAGAAGAGAGACTTCACCACCCTCCCTGGAGCATCTTTCTGAGACTGGTCCTCCATGATTGTGCTTCATACAGCACCAAGCACTGGGCCGGCTGAGGCATCTTGAGGGACAAGGAAAAGATCTAGGAGAAGGGAATGCTGAGAGGGATCCACTGCCTCCACAGGTGTGAGAGCAGCATTAAATTGGGAACCACACCAGCTGGCTTGGGAAGTCTATATAAAGCTTAAGGAAGAGATCTGTGGGGCTGAGAGTGTTCCCAGTGTTTTAGCGGCTCCTCATCCCTTGTTCAGGAGAGGAAGGAGGAATAAGAGGAGCAGGAGAAGAAAAGAAGGAACGGGAGAAGTGAGAGCACAGCAGCAAATTGGGGAGGGGGGAGAGGAACGAGAGGGATGCGAAGAGCAACAGGAGGGAAAGTGCATCCTCGGAGCTGATGAATATTCTAGTGACTATATTTTGAGGAATCAGAAATTTGAAAGTCTGATGGTTTATTATAATTACACATTCATTTGTGCTGTTTAGTGGAAGCCACATGTGCCTGTTGCCTGGGACTGTGACCTGTTATTAAAATCAGTTGTGCCTCCTTTTCCAGAGATAAAGATGAGCGGTGATGCAGCAGATTCCACAGATACTCGGCATGAACCTGACCAGGTGGAGCCAGGTAAGGAGGGTCTGGGATGTGGGGGGCAAGCAATGACGGAGGGGAAAGCAACGAAATGGTGGGCATGGGTGCTGGAAGTTTCTGTCTGTGTTTTGCTCGACTCCTGTTGCTGGTACATTGAGCTCTTCCAACCAGCCTGGGAGTTGATCAAGAATGTGCTCTGGGCTAGGATTGCTTTTGTATCTTGATCAGCATGCAAGATCCTTCTGTAACAGCCCTGAATCAGCTTGTGCCTCAGTAATGTCCTCTGCAATTTTAGCATGGAAATATGCTCATGTCTTGGCAAAGGAATAATGCTACTGACATAGTCTTACTCCACTCTGTTTAGCACAAACACCTCTTCGTTTTACACAGGGTTCATATCAGGAATGCTTCTGTAGACAAAACTCCCTGGGGACTAAGCCTTTTTTGGCCACATATATGTAGAAAAACAGGAGGGATTTGGGGAATATTCAAATCCAGCCAGGCAGTTCCAGCAAAAATTTATTGCTCTTCACCTTGAAACATGATTGGGTTTCTCATCTCCATTGCTCCCAGCTGACGGCTGCTCAGACTCTCGCTGCTCCGGGGCTGGAAGCCCTAGTTTTCCTTGCATATGGAAAGCTGAGGATCAGGGTGATCCTTTGAAGATGGTAGTGCTGGTGTTAGCACTGGTTTCTGCCAGGTTACCAACCAACTTCTGCATTGCCACAAGGTGTGATATACACCAGGAAAATCAGTTCTGTCTTTTCTGGCATCACTTCTGACTGCCTCTACCTGTAATCTGTGAAATTACAGGAATATAATTTCACAAAGGCTCATGATCAGATTCATTTTTAGGCAAATAAACATCAATAAGAAGTATTTTTAGCACCCACTTGGTGTAAGAAATTCAGATTATTAGAAACTTTGTGGCTTATCATAGACTTGGAAATAAACACCTTTAACACCAAAGCTGCTAGAGACAATGTAGAAGAATCATTTTTCTTTGAGTAATGAAGAGTAATGTGTTCAGGAGCGTGTGTAAGGGGAGGACGTGTAACAGCAGATTAAAACTGCATGAAATGATTTTACTGTTTCTCTTCTTTCATTTGAGATTACTTAAAAATAAAGAGACCTTGATCAAGGCAGGGAACTCCAGGCATGTTTTAATGAGACTAAAACTACTCCTTTATTTCCACCTTACACTTGAGGACCAGAAACCCTCTGTGCTCTTAGCTTTTAAACTGTTATTTGACATAACCTAATGTAGAGGTGGGACCTGGTTCTATTCACGGCCATGAGCTCTGATTGACTCTGATCAGGTCAGCTTTTGTTCAGGGCTTTCAGTGACCCTAAACTGTCTTTTGAAGGAGGCTGTTTCCCAGACATTTAGCATCAAATATGTCCCCAAGGTCCCAAGCTCTTTAAAACAAATCCTGAATTTGGGAAGCGCTCTCCTGAAGTATTTCGGGCGTCTTGGCATGCGGAATTAATGGATAGCAAAGTTGAGTCAAGATTAGGGAAACCTTTATTGAGAGACGGTATTTGGGGGTTGGCATCAGCATAAATGCAGTAGGAGTCTCTGGCTGCTGATGTTGCAGTCAATAGCTTTAAGTAGGTGAGAAGCTGGCACCCTGGTTGATTGGATAACGTGTTTTTCAGCTTAAGCTTCACAGACGGCCATTAGTGTTAGCTGTAGCACCTCTTTCGAGTGGTAATCGAGAAAAGAAAGCAGAGAAGTGAAGTCAATTTGTTTTAAAATAACAAAAATGTTTGCAGCAGCATTAGCTCTGCTCCAGGAGCCTTCAAATCAAGCAGGGAAATCAGAACAAGTCAATCGCCTTCATTTGCAAGAGAGCGACACTTGCCTGCGGACTGATACAAGGAACCTGTTTAAATTACTTTGCCCTCACTCCCCCGGCCACAGTGCAGTCCCCGTGAGTGGTTGATCTGTTTGGGATCTCCAGAGATCATCACCAGAGCTTTAGCTATGATGAGAAACTCTACAGACAGTTCCGAGCTGCTTGTAGGAGTCTGTAGCAACCAGCGCAAGCCCTCCTGTTCCACAGCAACTCGGAGAACGGGATGCTCAGGGCAGGATCACAGGCTCTTGCTCAGCTGTGTATGTGCTGTAACCTGGCACATCAGCCCCGCGGGCAATCACGACCAGCCGAGTCCACAGAGGGTCGGCCTCGCTGCTTTACCTGAAGCCTCTGCGCATCTTCATCAGGCTTCGTTTTTTTCTCTTCTCTTCCCGACCATTCTGTTTATAAACAACAGAGCTCTTTGTACTGAGCTTCCCTGGAAGTTTTTATTTTCCCTTACACACGTCGTTAGAGGAATATTTACTGCAACACCTCGTAGTTCAGTGTTTTGTTTACTAGCCTCATGTGGGAAAATCTCTTTTCCAATGACTCATTAATTGAAGACCCGTTTCCTGATGAACTGGACCAATCCACGCAGCTTCCCCGGGACTCTTGTTACCCCCAAAGGAGAGGGCAGTTACCAACCTAACAATAATAGAGCTTATAAAGAATGGAAATCCTTCGAGGTGCATATTTACAAGGGCCTTTCATCACTAAAAGATGCAGACTGGCTCCAAGAAGAATTAAAAAAGTACTGAAGGGAGCTGGGTGCCAAAATGCTTTTGTAAACCAAGCCCTTGATCTAAACCTGATGCCTGAAGATCTGATGGGAAGTGTCAGTAGTCAAAAGCATAATCTCATCCTTTCATATCACCGCCAGTTCTAGGCTCGGGGAGGGGGGAAGGGGGGAAAGGGTAATTTGGAGCATTGTTTTACTTTGAAAGTGTTTAAAACAATAGTGGGGGGGTTTCTTTTTGGAGAAAATTGGCAAAATGATTGTTCTTTCATAGGGGGTTAGGGAAGTTAAGCTTTGTTTTTTTCTTTCCATCCACACCGATTTCACAGAAAAGGCTTCAAGGTTGTTTTATTTCAATAAGATGCTCTCCAAACCCCCATCTTTGCTTGATTTCACTCACTCCTCCATGTCTACTGGTTATAGTGGAATTTTGCCATTCCACAGAAAACTGAGTACAAATACATATATCTAAACCTAAGGAATATCACGTACCCTGCCCAGTCCTGTAGATCTCAACTCTTCTTTAACCCTGCCTTTTTTATCAAGGTACATGTGTGAGACATAAAAGGGGAATAGGCACGAGCCCCTCCTGTGAGGCATGTAGGTTCAACTGCCTTCCCAGCAGCTGAGTAGGTCAGCCCCAATTGGAGCACTGGGTCATCTCTCCTGTTTGAAGGTCCTTTTCACCCTGTCCAACACAGTTTAATGCTCGGCTGTGGCTGGGCTCATAGGCAGTTCCGCTGACTCCATGGGGGGTAATGACAAGCGTGAGTTTTATGCTTGGCTCTAAGCTCTTTTCATCTTTTTAAACTGATGAAAGCCCTGCCAGCAAGTTCTGGGTTGATTTTTTTATGGGAACTGTGGGGGCTTGGCACTGCAGAGTGTCGCCCCTGGTCTTCAAGCCGAGAGGCAGAGATCTCCCCCTTCTTGTGGTTTATCTAAGTGCTCTCTATCTGATGCAACAAAATGCTGAGGTGGGACTTGCCTCTGTCTGTCTGTTTGTTTGTGTCAGACACTTGTTCCCCGTTTATCTGCTTGATCAAAACAGGTTACACCAAGCAAAGCTACTTCCCTTTGATTTCATCTGTTGAGGCTATGGGGGGGAAGCCAAAAGGGCGATAGGGAAGCTCTTCAAACACAACCATTGGTAACTGAATAGCTGCAGGCGCTCTGAACATCTTCTCTCCCCACCCTGTAACACGGGGAACTGGCCAGCCTGCCAGGAGCCCAGGGTGGGGTGCGATGGGCACCCCAGCACTTGGGGTGTGTATGTGTGGGTGCAATATAGGGCAGCCCCACAGCACTATTTCTGCCTTGGGAGCAGCCGGTATCACTCCTCGGGTTGGTGGTGCTTGGCTGACCCCATAGCTTTGCCCAGCTCTGGGATCTCGAAGAGCAGCAGCCAGGTAGAGGAGTGTGGTTTCCTGGGGAAGGCATGTGGAGCCAGAAAGGTGGGCTCTGGTGGCCATGGTAGCAGGGTTATGTAACCCTCACACATCTGGTAACCTATCTGAGTGCATTGGGAGGCAATAAAGCAGATGTCTTCTTTCTGACAGTAAGAAAGTCCCTTTCCTTTGGATACCAAGAAAATGAAAATGGTAAGGAGCTATACATCCGCTCCTATGGTATTGCAGTGTCCCTTTTGAACACTATACATGTCGTTCTTGTCACTCTGCATCTTCAACTTCAGCTACATTGTGCCTATGGAGGGATGTCAGCATCGGATACTTTATTCCTCTGCTGCTGCCAGACACCTAAGGTCCCTCGACAGCAGAGGAGAGAGCCCAAAGGCAGCTCTTAAACTGCACACCAAAACTTGCTCCCAAGCTAACCTTCCTCCCAGTGCTCCCATTTCTTTGTCACTGCTTTTTGCATTAGATCCATACCAGGGCAGATGGAAAAGCAGAGACCATGTCTCAGTCTGTCTCTCTGCCATAGGCTCCCTGTGCAAACTTAGTTAAGTCTATGTCTGTTCCTCGGCTCCAAAGTGAGGGTCCTGATCTCTTCTCCCACCTTTTTGCCTGGTGTAAGCTCCGTGATGCAGGTGTTGCTCTCCCTAGGGATGGGTATACAGCTACGGGCACAGTGGAGCCCTGATCTGCACTGGGAAGGCTGTTTATTGCATTCCAATTGCAGGTGTTGGGGTAGGGTCTCTCTGAGCGCAATGGCTTATGCTGGGATAGGGTATGGTGGCTCTGATGTCTGAATCAACTTCCAACTTGGGCAAAAGGAAACGTGCACGAGCAAGGGATGTCAGACTGAGCAGTGCAATGGCTTGTGTGAGACGAGTTGGTGGGTGCTCAGGCTGTGCTGCTTGGTGCACAGGGACACTCCTTGTCGCAGGCAAGCTTAAAGACTGCACAGCCTGAGCTTTTCTATTGCCTTTTGTTACCTCTTCAGGTGGTGCTGGAAGCACATTGCCAGCCCTAAGCTTTTGAGGAAACTTGGCCTTCCCTGGCCCCACACTGAGCCTAGTCCTTGGCTACGCCTTTGCTCTCCAAGGCGAGCTCTCCCTGGTGAAACTTCCCTCAAAGCCTCCAGGATTTCTCTTGTCTCTTCCCCCTGCAGCCATGCACAGCCCCAGGACAAGTCCCGGATAAATGAAAGCAGCAGCAGTTGGGCTGGAAACAGCTGGTTGCTATGGCAATTGGGCCTGCTTAGGATTTGCATAAGGCTGATGATTTTCATAGCACAGCCACATTTAAGGCGAGCAGGAGAAATTTCCATATTCCCAGCTCCGAGTCAGTTGGGGCGTGGGGGAGGCCAGGAGGGGGGTATTTGAAATTCAAATGAAGGTGATTAGGGTTTGAGGTTGGGTTATTTTATATTTTATATATATTTTTTCTTTCCCTTAAACATCCCATTATGGAAGAGGATAAAAAAGGATGGGGAGGGGAAAGGGGAACAAAAGGCTGGTTTGACTTGAATTAGAGGGGCAAAGGAAGAGCTGGTCTGATCTGCCTCTTGCCTCTGGTCTAAGAGAAGAGACTTGCCCTCTCCCAGCACCTGCAGGTGAAATGTTTTCCGTGGGAACAACTGCTGCCCTCGGGTTTCCTTCTGGAAACTGCCCCCGTCTCCCACAGTTGCTGTCCTCCTTTCTCCCCCTGCTCCCTGCCCCACATGAAGGGTATATTGCACTTGGAGCTGCAGTGGGACTAGAAGATGGGATTTCTTTGAGGCACTGCTGACAAAGGAAAGGTGTTTTTATAACCCAGGGGTTTCCACCCAAATGAAACACTCGTCTTCAGTGGAAGCTTCCCCTGGAGTCTGTAGCTGACTGAGTCAGCACAGATTCACTTTTCTTGCTAACCAGCCTCAACTTTCCCATGGCAATGCTCTTGATGCCCCGGTTTGGTCTGGTTTTGTCTTTAGAGATAATAGTAAAGATGAAAGCTGCAGCTCAATCTGCCTGCCTCAAACTCCCCATCCTGTTCACACTTTCCCCTGCTCCCTTTAAAAAACACTTAAGCCTTGGGAGCAGCATCCCAGTGGGATCCAGGGAACTGACTGGTTTCTGCTCAGCTGCACTTTCTGCTTCCACTGGATGCTGGAGGGAATTGGGGGCAGCCACTAATATGGAGAGAAGGTGATTAAAGTGAGCTCGTTTCCCTGCTAGTTCTGGAAGAGAAGCTGGTCTGGCTGCTGAGAAGAGTTGCATGGGGGCTATGACTTGGTATTTGCTTGATCCTCCAAAGTGAATTGAAATTCTAAGCTATTTGATGCTGAATATCTTTTTTGCTTAATAGAATACATTCTTCTCAGTGCAGGTGAGCATCTTGCTCAATCTCCAGTATGTGGGTCAAGTATTTTTGATACTGGCAATAATTGTTGCCACTCTTTACCCACTCATGGGTAATCTTTTATCTTCCCATGTTGTTTGAGGTGAGAGATTTGATTCTTGGCTCAGTTTAACAACTGAATTTCTCAGCTCCTAGAAAATGTACATTGAAAAGCACTCTGCATCCGGCCTGCTTTGCCAGTCCCTAATGGCATTGTGCTTTATCAGCTGGAGTGCTAAAATCTTCAGGATAGGTGAGATTCATCTTAATTTTAGATATTCAATACTTTGAGGCTGAAGTCTGACCTGCTCACCCCAGGCTCCTTGTACAGCCAATGATGAAAATAGGTATCTCCAGAAGGTGATTCATCTCTCTGCCGTCTGTCTTGGGGGCAAGATGAATTGCCCTCTGGAAGCACCTGCTTCCTCTCCATGGCTGTAAAGGGAGCCTAGAGCAATTGGCTCAGAATTAGACACCTAAAAGTTAGACATCTAAGCCCAGGCAGCTGAATCCCCTGCCTGGTGTCTGCCTGGCACTGTTCCTCCATTGCCTTTCAGCTGTTCCGAATTTCCCTCCCAAATGCATGTGGCAGAAAACTGATTCCCTGTGGGAATTCCCCAACACCTGTTAAAGATTGAAATCACCTTTTAATTCCCTGTCCCTCTGTGCAGCTGAGATCAAACCATGGGGTGAATTAAGTGTGCAGTTGGGTGGGAAGGGGTATAAGGTTAGCCTTCTAGTTTCAGCCCTGGTTTTGTCATGGGGTGAAAAGCCACGGGCGGTTGTCACTCCCTATAGGTGACACCTGCATGTTGCTGCATGTGTTTACCTGGCAAAGATGAAGGCACGTTGCAATCTTCATTATACTTTTCTCCCATTCCGGTGCTTTTATCCTCAAGCGCTGGACTGGCTCAGCTGCTTCCAGTGGGAATCATGTCGGTTCTGATAGAGCGCTTGTCTTTGGTTTTCAGAGCAAGCACTGCATTCCAGGCAGGGGGAATGGCAGCGGGTGGGGGGGAGCTGTCCGGAACTGTTCTGCTGCTCCCATCCCCAGAGAAACCTCCCCAGGCAAACTCGCACCAGATCTGATGCCAGTGCTATGCAAAACAGCTGCCAGGTGAACCAAGGAGAGCAGCAGAGTCCTTGTCTGCAGTGCTGAGCTTATCGCCGCCTCTTTTCCCCCTGTCCAGAACACATGTAAAGAGGGGAATGAAGGCTTGTTTGATGGGGAAGCTCCTGGGAACCATAGCGCAAGGGGCTCAGAGTGATCCTTCTCCATTTAAATGCCAGGGCTTCCCCTGTTTGATGGAATTTAAGGATGAGAGGACTGCATCTAGTAGATATTTTGGACCCATTGTGCCTGGCTGATGTAGCAAGAGGCAAGTTGCTGGCTGGTGTGAAGCTCCATTAAAATTAGTGGAGTTCTGGCAGTTTACAGCAGCAGAGAATCTGCTGCCACTTACACTTTCCTTTCTTTTTATCTCCTGGAGCTAGAAAAGATTAAATCTTAAGTGCAGATCCTCATTGTTTGAGGAACCTGCTTCTTTAAGGAGAGAAATGACTACTTCAGCGTGAGTCCTGATGTGGGTAGAAACTGCGAAAATGGAGTCTAATTTGATAATATCTGTAGGAAAGTTACTGATTTGAGAGAAAGAGGGGAATTGTTATTGTACCCAAACCTTAGCTGGCAGCTGGAATTGCTTTAATTTTGCTCAAACTCCAGCTTTTACTGAAATAGATATAGACAAGATTTGTTTGCAAATAAATCTGTGCACAAACACTTCTGTTGAGACATTGAAGAGATTTGTGCATCCAGCTTCCATTTACATAACCACTGGGAATAGAAATAACCTCACCTGGTTTTAAGTAACTCACTGTTGGACATCTAAGGCTGAACTAGTTGCCCCTCCGTCCCTTTGTAGTCAATAAAGAGAAATAGTCATCTCCAGAGGGCCATTCATCTCAGCTTAAGATAGGCGTCTAAGATAGGTCAGATGAATGGCCTCTGGAGGTGCCTATTTCTTCTTGCTGTCTACCAGGACAGCCTGGGGCAGTTCTCTCAGACTTAGACGCCCAAGATACTACTGAGTTAATGTCATTCTCCATGCACATTTGCAATATGCTCCGCTGTCACAAAGTACCTGGCTGACATGCCTCCCAAACACCCCTGGTGATCTGCAGCGGGATATGCAAGAGAACACAGGGTAGGACTTAGAGGAAGCTGCGTTTGTCCTTGTAGGAGAAGAAGGGAAAAAGAAAGGCAGAAGCCTGTCAGCTGCACATGCTGGTGATGGGAGGAAAAAAGTAAGAGATGGGAAGGCTGGAAGAGGAGGAACCAACATGCAGGAGAACTTGGGCCTGGAATTAGCAGTGCAGAGCGATGCATCTCTGTTCCAGCTGTGTGTCTCAAGTTCCAGGTTTTGGGGGTGTATGATAGTGACTCAGAGCCATCAGCACTGGCACCTAGGGATTTCCCTCAAGGTCTTTGGATCTTGCCTCATCAACGCACTGCATTTGAACATGAGCAAAACTCTTGCATCTGAGAAACCAGAAGATTACCTTTTCCTTCCTGTTCTATTTTAGCAGCTGGGAACTTTATTTCCTCCTTCTCTTCTTCTTGCCTTTCTTCCCTTTAGCTACTGCCTCTAGATTGCATCAACCCACCAAGGGTTTCAAAGGTAGAAACTGCAGGCCTTGAAGATCCTCACACAGTCCTGCTCAGGTGTGTGGATACTGATTGCGATCATCTATTAACACTATCAGCATTCCCATCGTTATGTGTGCAGTTGTTGGTTCTTGGGGCGTAGAGCTGGAACGCAATGAATGAACGAATTCCTGAGGCAGGAGCAGCTGGAGAGGGGTGGTCAGGGAGCAGATGGTTACAGCGAGAGGCATGGAAGCGCGTGGCAAGTTGGAGGTTGTAGTAGGGTAGGGAATTACATGGAAGAAGATAAAAACCTGAGATTGGGAAGAGAAAAAGCTTTGAGAACCAGGTCTGGAGGAAGCCAGGAAGTGAGGGCAGGCTCTAGCACAGCAGAAATGCAGACAGGCTGGGAGAGAAAGCACAGAGCTGGATCTAGGTTGAGTTGCAGATGATGAGAAGATAGAGGAGGTTTTGGAGCTGGGGGGCAACAGCTTGTTCTGCCATGAAACAGTGCCGTGGCATTGCTTGAAAGAGAAGACCTACAGCTCAGCCTCATGAGAGCAACAAAGGCAGTTCAGTTTCCACAGTCAATGCTGCTAACCCGTTGAAGATTAAATCTGCAGAGCTGTTTCTAGATAGCAGAGAACAGGGTGCCATGAAATTGTTATGGTTTGACTCTAAAATATTTTGCCATCTCATAATTGTACCGAGCATGCTTCCCCTGAGGGTCAAGAAGAACCAGGCTGACTTGCCTGGGAATACTGTGTATGGTGCAAGCTGGAAAACTGTGTGCTAGTATAGGATAGGGGCTTGCTCCATTGAAGAAAGCAAGTCAGTGGGAGCGCTGGATTTGCACTCCTGCCTGCACAACCTCTATTAGCTACTTTCCAACTTCGTGCAAGGGAGAAACGAACTCCTGAAAAACATGATGTGTTGAAGCTTGATCAGATCACAGGGCATGGGCTATGCTTTATGGGGAACGTTATACTCAAAAAGCAGAAGGAAGAGGCCCTAGGGGCTTGTGCCTGTGGGATGTGAGCAATTTAAAGCTGTTTATCACCAACTCAGTTGGATGAGAAGAGAATGACCTAGGGAATGGATTGCAAAGGGAAGGGGTTTCTTGGGGTTGCCTTTGCAACTAAAGAGGCTCTGTGGAATCCCTTAAAGCGTTCATATCTATGGAGCATACAACTTTTCCTCTGTGATATTCTTGATGAATTTGGCAGGTGTGATGGGGGGGGGGGGGGTAAATGTTTATCATCAAAGGGGAATGAGTGAGGGCCTGTGTGGTACCTTCAGGCTGAAACCTGTCTGATTTTTCCCCCTGTGCCTGCCAATCTCACTTGGAATCAAGGAGACGCCTCTTGAGCACAACCCCACGGCACCCTCTGTTCCTTTAGATATCCCGTAATTACTTGGTGCCACATGGGTTCCTGAAGATCCGTGGTTCACAGCCTTGGCCACCTGTTTGCTAGCTTCTCCCTCAGTCAGTTCTTCTGTTATGTACAGTGCCATGGTCATGGATTTCCCTGGATATCTGTAATGTCCTCCAGCTCACCTCTGCTGGAATCTCCCTTGCAGTCAGTGAGCTTTCCCCCACCCTCACTGCTTGGCCAGGTATCTCCGGGGCAGAAGCTCTTCTGTTTAACTTCAGCACAGGCTGATACCTCCAAATGCTGCAAAAGCTGCCTCTGTATTTCTGCTGCTGCCTTTGCATTGACTCCACTTTCCTTCTCCTCTCCTTGCTCTTACAACGAACTCAGCTGGGCCAGCGGTGTGTCCTTGGTTATGTGTGTTCTAAGTTCTGGAAAGTATAAATCAGTGCTGTCATTAATCCTGAGATATTTGTTTGTTTCATTGTAGGGAATGAACAGAATGGGCTGGACTTTAACAGGCAGGTAAGACGCTCCCTGGGTTACCAGGTATTCTCCTGCTTTCTTGACTTATTGTTTTTTAATTGCTCATCTTGCTGAGTCTCCGGCAGCTACTGCTAAGAGATAAAACTGTTAGGTCAGAAGCTGCCATTAAACAGACCACATAAATTCTTCACAATTCCCCTTGTGGGATAGGATGACAGATTAAACTTCTGGTTTCCAGGCCTTCCTATTTCATAGAAGTTCAGTTAATTATAGAGTTTCTTTAAATCACCTTTTGCTTCAGGCTTTTTCTGGCTTTTTAATTTTTCCCATTGTCATTTAGAAACAAAAGGGACCTCAGTTACACTGGGAAATGTGCAAATCCCTCCCCAAAGCCCCATGCATTTCCACTGTTTGTGACACTGGCACTGAAAGCACTGTGGTATGCAAGCCTAAGAGCACAGAGCTGACTCACGGGAGTATCAGCAACGACTGAAGAGGAGGTGGTTTGAGGTATTGGAGTGCACAGGTCAAGACCAGGCCTGCCTACAATGACAGATTCCTCTATGCAAGACAGCGGGGAAAGGGACAGCAGATAAAAGGAAGTGTTTCTTGCGGGGCAAGTGAGCCCTCATTGCAAGTAAACGTGTCAGGGACCCTAGTCTTTGCTGTGATTGTTGTTATCCTCCTGCTTCATACAACTAAAAGCAACCCCTGTCTCCTTGAGTGACTGCAAAGTCTTCCTACTTGCAGCAGATGGGCAGCTGAAGCTTCTCACTGCGACTTTTCTGTCCTTCCAGCTTGCCTTGGTGGCTCTGGTCTGACAGATGTCAGCAAGCTGCTGTTTGTTTGTTTGGTTTGGCTGCTCTGGCTTTGGGTGGGTCGTAACTTCCTAGCAAAGGTGTCTTAACATGTTCAGCCATCTTCCAGGTTTTTGGAATACCGAGCTGAAAACAAAAAGTCTTGTGTCTCCAGCTCTGGGGATGGCAGAGCCCAAAGCACAAGCTTTCTGTACGCCAAGAGAAGAATCCAATCTGCTTATAAGTAGCGATAAAAGAAAATTCCCCCAAGATAGAAATAAGCCAGGAGAGTACAAGAACGCTGCATGCTACAAACTTTTCCTATGGCAACACCACAAAGATGTTAGAACTGGAAGCTGGGCTGAGGTTAATCAAGGAAACATTATTGACTGTGGTGAATCAATGCTGATTTACAACCACTGATGATCTGACCCATTATCTTTAAGGTCCTAGTCCTCTGCATGTCACTGATACCGGTAAAGTCAGGGGGCCGACAGCTTCACTTCACAGTCAGTAGGATTTGGGCCTCAGCTTGATAGAAATGTCCTCCTCCCAAAAAGAGATTGAGGTTTTGTGACAGACTTTTGTAGCATCCACTTCTTTTCCTCTTCCACCAAAAGGGTGCCGAAAACTCCCTTTCATTTGTGCCTGCGCCACTGTTTGTGTCATTGAGCAGCAGACTTGACTGGGGACCTACTGAGGTTTAAAAAGCATAAGCCTGTGAGAAAGCTTATTTTAATGTTGTGTTCCTGTTTCGCTTGGGTTTTTTCTTTACTCTGGTCCGATTCCCCACAGGAAGTGTTTTCCCAGCAATGTCAGGGCTCTGGCTGTAACAGTCCATGTGAGCGGGCACAGGCATGAGCAAATGGCTCTTTGTCTCCCTCTCTTGGCCCTCACAAGGCCAAGGGTAGACTTGAGCCATTATTATCACTACTATTTTAAATGAGCAGGAGCCCAAATGCACATGGGTTATACACTCACGTTTCAGGTTAACCTCAGCTATTGGTGAATTCATCTTCAATTCACCAAGTAAATTTCAAACGCCAAAGAAGAGGGGAGATATGGAAATCTCAGAGTGTTTTCATGTGAAATCAGGTGCTGAGCTCTTTGATTAGGGGTGGAGGTTGGTGGGGTTTTAATTTTGGTTTGGGGTTTGAGGTTGGGTTTGGGTGGCTTTTCTTCTTTTTGTTACCTTGCAATTCAAGTTCTCAAACTGAAGCCAAGAAGTATGGTTTGAAACCCAATTCCAACCCGAATGCAAGAGCTGCTGAGCTCTCTTTGACTTTATTTGGAGTGCTGGGCGCTAATCACTTTGAAGATCATAAATCTCACATCGTTTAAGCCTCTCCCCCAGTCTTTGTAGATGGCCTACATTTCAGGTCTGTTTCCCTCCCATGTTATGCTCCAGGCGGGAAGAGAAGGGTGGAGTGACCTGGTTAGACCCCTTACTTGCCTACCAATTCCCTGCTGTGGCTGCTCTCACCCTGAAAATGGGGAGGAGGGAAACTCTTGTGGAGTTTGAGGTTTTCAGGCATTTTGTGGGTCAGCTCTGTGCTTTATGAGAAAGCTGCCTTCTGATCCCTCAACCTATTTGGCAAACATTTCTTTCCCCCCCTCTCCACTCTTCAAACTCTCCTCCCACCTGGATGCAACAGTAATTTGTATGTGAATGAGAGGGAAAAGGGTGTGTATGAAAAAAACAGCATCTTCTGCCTTGCCTATCTGGTTTGGCTTTTCATTTAGCCAGTCTAATGCTGTTTGTTTCCTGTTTATATCAAGGGAAATGCAAAGAGATAGTAATAAACTTTCACCTTCAGTGCTGGCAACCTGGATAGGGCCATCTGCTTCTTGATGGTTTGGGATCGTGTCCAGATCATGTCAGGAACAGAACTGAGGAACTCGCTGGTTTACTCAGTCTTGCCATGAAAGGACACTGTGTGGGACCAGGGGAAGGTCGGACTGAAAGAGTTGAAACAAGAGCTTTTCCCTGCTCTAATGTGGTGATGCTGCTGCGGTCTTACCAGGTCTTGTTTGGTTTATTTGCCCATTGGTGTATGCAGCATTCAGGCTTTAAGGAAATAGTGCACTGTTTGTTTTTGCAGGTTGCTCTGAAGAGAGCTGTTCTAGAGACCCAGGTAATTCACCTTGTGTCTGCAGTTAATATTGCCTTCTGGAATACACGTACGGAGCTAGGGCTGATGGTTTTGGGAGACGACAGGGCTTGTGCACAGGGTAGCCCAGCACATAGTGCTGTGCATCGATCTGCAGCTGGAGGAGGAAAATACACAGATGCTGAATCACTGACAGCTTTTCCACCAGAAAGCGATGTGTAGGATCGTGTCACCTGTTGGTCCTTGCAGCAATGCAGTCTCTGAGTGCTAGGGGGGACAAAGGCTCCAGAGAAGGGAATGAGAGGTGCTCTCCAAGCCCCTTCATGCTCTCAAACACTGAGCTGCACTCCAGTGCTGGAAGAGAAAGTCTGTCTTGAACTCAAGCTGAAAGGTTATGTGTTGCCAGAGCAGGAAAGGTCTCGCAGGATGTACACGTGCTCTGTATCCAACTATGTCGTGCAATTTCATTCCAGCAAAAGGCTACCCCTTGCAGACAGGCTATCATTTGTTTAATGATAATGACAGGTTTGATATTGGTATCCATGTGAAAGTGATCCTGCTGTGAGACTTTACCATATTTAAGACAGACAAGCAGGCATTAATGTGCTTGAGCAGTCCAGGGCTGGGCACAGCACAGCTTGAATATTCCTGTTGGCTCTTTATTCCTATTACTTTGTCTTCGATTTGCACCCATTAGAGGATTTAATAAGGATATAGATCTCTTTCCCACCAGCCTCCTAGAAATAGGATCTTGGGATGAATTTACCTGAGAGAAGTAGGTAGCTTGGAGATGTATTGCTGGGGCAGAAGACATCTTCAGAACACAAACAGAAGCATCCCAAACAAAATAAGAAAACAGGATATGCAATTGAAGTGGCCTCATGTTTCTTACGCACATTAGCTCAGTACTTAGTTTTGCACATGGCGTAATAGTGAGTTGTCTCAGGTCTTCATAGCTGATGTCCTGCAGAAACACGATATGAGAAATCAGAGTGGGCAAACTGCACCCAAGATCTAAAATCACTGGTAGCTCTTTTTCAGTGCCATGAATAACACTCTGACCTTGTTTGGTACTTTCCACCCACACATCTGAAGGTTCTTTGCTGATGAATTTAGAATCCTGGTGCCTCTGGAAGGTAGGGAGCTGTTTAACCCTGTCTTAGAGATGAAACAGACACAGACTGAACTATCTGGCTTTTCCCAAAGATGCTGAGTACTGTGATTGCTCTTGAAATCAATGGATGCTTTGTAGGACAGTTGCCTGTGGACACTAAAGGTGTATTGTAATCCCAGGGACCTGCTCCCTAGCAGTGCTGGGATATGGACTCTGATTCTCTGATTCATAGTCTTGTGCTCAACCACAGACAAGTTCTTCCTCCCCTCCATCCTTTTGAAGGCAGAAAGAAGGGCCTAACTTGCTAGGTAGTTTGTTATTAATATCTGGGATGCAAAACTCCCTGCAGATTTAATTTTGCTCAATCAGGGCTTCCCTTCCCCCAGGGATCTCTCTCAGTTTTTCATTCCACTTTGTGTTCCCACCTCCCCCTAATCTCACTTGTTCCCTATATGTCATTTCTATTCCTGCTTGGCTTTTCCCTGTGGGTAGTTCAGGTTTCAGTCTGCCCTCCAGATTTCCATCCCAGTCCTGTTTTGCCCTCCTCTCAAGGGGAGGTTCACATCCTGCTTCCTTCTCCCCTTGGGGATCAATTCAGATTTCACTCTCTCTTCTTCTCTGCATTGCCTCGGGGTATCAGGCTAAGTCTTACATCTGCTTTTCATCTCTTGAGCCTTCATGAACTGGAAATCAGCCTGGCTGTCCCGTATCTGCCTTGACTGACACTGGATCTAAGCTGAACACTACCTTGGCCTTTCACTTTTGAAGTCTCCTTGCTCTGTCCTAGGGACAGACTGATTGCATAAATTTGTATGTGTGTTCTGGTTCTTCATTGAAATGCAACCCTTTGGGAAAGCATCAGAGAAAGCCCTGGCTTGAGGGAAAGTCCTCTGTTTCTATATATGGCACTGTTTTGCTTAGGACAGATATGTAGAGGAACCCCTTCTTCAAGCTAGTTTTGTTCTGGCGCCTTGCAGAGGCCCTCAGATGAGATGGCTGGGAATGAACTCCAGAACACGCCACTGAGTCGCTGGGGAAGCTTATGAGGGAAAGGGGGATGGAAGTAGGAGGGAGGATTTGGCCTGTTAAAACTTCTCAAGAGCTGGACTGAGACCACAGATTATGTTAGCCAATAACACTTGACAGCATCCCACATTCACTTCAGACATGTCTGGATCTTTAAGATCCAGCTGTAGTCAGTTCACAGACTCCTGCTTTCCTTCCTCAGGCTTAAGAGCAACCTGCGTTTATAAGGTATTTCCTACACTTGGGGCCGTGGTCCACTGGCAGTGTATCTTGTACAGCTGTTTCTAAGCCACCTTAGAGATGAGGGAGAGATAGATCTTCTCTTTGTGCAAATTCCCTGCTCCAACAGGGCTTCTATCACCCTTTGGGAGATGTTTTCTAGGCTCATAGGGGACAAGCCCTTTTTTCATGGACCTGTCTAGAGGGACATAACAATTGTGTCCACAATAGAAACTAAGCTCAAGGCATGGTTGTTGCTGTCAAACCACTCCTGAGGTTTCCCGGCACCTTTTTAAGCAGTGAGTCGCACGAACTACTGTGCATGGATATGACTCTTGTGCCTGCTGGAGAATGGCTCATCTGTAATGAGGAGAGGACTCTGAATTCTTGAAGGCCTTTCATCTGGTGAGCTCCAAGAATTCAATCAAAAGCCTGCACCACCCAGCAAGGGTGGGGCCCTGCACCCATTTTGCAGAAGGGCAAGTCATAGCATAAGAAAGTAAAGGTGATGGGGTTTCAAGCAAGGCCTCTAATTTTGGAAGCCTGATATCAGAGTGCACTTTCTCCCTTCCCAGAGGTGCTGATCTGCCAGCGCTCCATGTGAAATCAGTGGGCTGAACTGGGGCAGCTCAGCCCCATGGGAGTCAGACATTGGGTTTATCCTAGCAAGAAACCCTCTCGCCTTGCTTGCCAGCACATGGAAGTTGCCCACAGCCACCATGTTGGGAGCAGAACTGGCTCTGAGCTCTCTCTTCTCCTCAATAGCTAGACTTCATTCCCTCCACCCAAAATGAAAGCCTGTGATGCTCCAGCAAAGCTGATCTTTCTCACTCTCCCTTTCTTTTTTAATTATATTACTTGTGTGTATTTAATGCAATCCCTCTAGCTGCTCTTCTCGTGTCCCAGTTCCCTGGGGTGCAGCAACTGGTGCCAAAGCTACTGGGAACCAATCAGAGAAACCTGCGGAGCTGGGATGGAGCCAGCCCCAGTCACGGGAGCCGCCTGATTCCAAGTTAATTCCTTTCAAACGTGGGATGTGGTGGAAAGAGCCTTGCTACTGAGGGCTACCAGCTCCATGACTCATTAGGTGGACACTGCTCTGCCCTCTTTGTGAATGACTGAGCTGGGGACATCAGTACTATACAGCAAGGAGGCAGTGCCAGGTATTTAGATATTTTGTGACTGGTTGGAATCCAGAGGGCATGGAGAATCCAGAACAATCACAGCTTTCTCCCTCTAGAGAATAGATCCATGGAAAGGGGAGATTTTTCATGCAGGAGAATGGTGAAGGGTCTGCTTATGGCCCCAGAAAAGCCCAATAAAGCAACTTTGCTGCTGACTTCAACAGAAGTGTGATTAGGCTCCAGGGAACCTGTGTGAGCATGCAAGAGGGCATGGGAGAAGCCATGAAGGCTGGTGTGTGTGAAATCGGATTGATAAGGAAAGGGGCAGGGATGCAGCCCAGGGTGGGAGCAAAGAAGATAAGCACAAAGGTGTAAGCAGAGGTGGAGTTCTGGAGAGCTTTGGAAGTTGGGCAAGTGAAATCGAGAGAAATGCAGGGAGCAGTGCAGCAACACATGAGAAGGTTGGGACAGAAGGGCAGGACCCCTGGACTGAGGATGGCTAGGGAGGAAGGGGCAGGGAGAGTCCTGGAATGGAGACATGAGAGAACTGACAGCCTTAATGGTGGTAAAATTGTTTTCCACGCTTTTGTTCGGAAGTTCTCACCATTCTGACTAAGAAAATGGGATATCCTCCTCCCCTCTGTCCAGTTTGGCATGTCCACACTCCTTTGCAGAGAAGGTGCCACATGCCCAAGTACAAATACTAATAGTGGTTGCTTTTCAGTACTTTTCTGCTAGTTCTGCGCTCCCTGGATGCACATCACCTTCCAAAAGCACTAGTTAGCTTCTGTGCTCCTGATGCTCCTGCGGAGGCTGCAGTCTGTAATGTGGAGAGCAGCCCTTTGTCAGGATGCACCTACTGAGCAGGCACTGATATGAGCGTGGCCACTCAGGGCAGATGTTCTTCCCACCTCTGGTTTTGGTTCTTCCCCTCCCTTGCTCAGCAGCTGCTTTTGAAGCCTGTTGTGCTACATATGGTCATTTTGAGGTTTATTGTCAGTACAGGGGAGAGGGGCAGCTTATTTCTTTTCCCTGTTCTCTGTTGAAATGCAGAAACACTGAGGAAATGCTGTATTGGAAAGCCTGTGAATGCAGAGCTGAGCGTGGTTCTCTTCATTTTCTTTTGTGAAGCATGTGGCTTGCTTATTGTTAGTTTTGATTTCCCACCCCCACTTTTACTACAGCTAAGGCGCAACTATTCATGTCCCGAGCTGAAGCTCAGAGGATAAAGCATATCAGATCAGGCCTCAATTAATAAACTCAAAAGCCTCATATAGCTGTGGTGCAGGTGTGTTGAGGTTAGGGATTGCATTTTAATGTTCCAGTGTGCTGTCATTGCTGAGTTTGAGGATATAGTCAGCTCGACATCCAGAATGAGATTAACTCCCCTTTTGTCATGCTGCCTGCTTCTGAATAATCCCCCCTTCACTGTGAAAGCATATCAGATGTTATAGGGTGAATACGTAGGGGTTGGCTGCTCTCTTCCTGCGCGTCTGTTAAGCCTTGCCGTATGTGCAGGATAGTACATGTGGAAATAGTAATTGCAAGCCCATTATTATTATTGCTATAATTTATTGTTAGTGTGTTTTTTATTTTATGGTGCCCACGTGTGTGGGTAATTCACGAAGAAGTACACTTACTCCATTGGAAGGTGGGAAGGCTTAGTTAAGTGCAATAGCCTTGGATTCAGTTTTCATACCTGCTTCTGTCTTAAAGCTTCCTCCCTTGAATTCAGGCAAATCAATTTGGGCAGCTTCAGACAGCTCTGTTGTATCGAATAGTGCTTTCAGGGTGACTGAGCCCTGTGCTGTTTGTTTTCAGTGGGGGGCAATTGGTTCGGACCTTAAGTCTGTGTGTACCTGATCCTCTGCTACTTAGTGAAATAGCCTCAGCACTCTGCAGTAGGGGAGGAGGGATAGATATGAGTAAGTCAACCTCTTAAACAGTTGTGAGTTGCTGACTATGAGATAAGCCAGATATGAAGGCAGATAAATATCTGTTTCAAAGAGGTTACCATCTAAATAGAAACTACACAACAAATACGATTGTCTTCTATCTCACAATGATGACCGCAGTTCCTGCCTACTACCTGGTACTGGAGAAGGCTGACATGGCTCTAACAGCCTTACTCTGGCAGGGAATGGAGATCTCTTACCTAGATTTGGGGCAAGCATCCGAAGCTCTGGGTGCTGCATCAGTCAGTGGGTCCCACCTTTGTGAAGAGGATGACGGAGCAATGCTTACATTACATTAGAAGTGCTCATCAAAAGGAGCTGCATTCAAGCTGCCTGCTTTGGTGTCCAATAGGTGAGGAAGACCAATTCAGGTTACCAGTGAGCAGTGTTTAAGCTGGGTTTACAAGAGGTGGGCTGCAACCAGCGTCCTGCCCAACCAATGGGATCTGACCATCAATTCATTGAATCAAATGTGGGTCAGTCTGTCGGAAGGGTATGGCCTTCCACGTGGTGAAATCAGAGCTGCTAAGGTGAATCTTTGCAAACTTCCTTGTGTAAGGCTGGCTTTTTACAGCTTTCAATATGTCTGCAGGATGTTTTCATGAGCCAAATGCTTGCCAAAAGTTCACAGATCAGTTACAAAACAGATGTACTTTTTTTTTCCTCTCCCCTTCTTCCTACTGGTAAGGAAGAGTTTGTGCAGTAATTGCAGGCAGGTTGGGAGATGTTTTCTTCATAATTCTCCTTCTTATGAAATGTTTATGAAACACCTTCCACAAATCGGTTACGCAAGCAAGCTGAAGAGCTTTGATCACTTTCCATCACCCTCACTATATTTCTTAGCTTGTTTTGCTTTTTGTTTTTGTGTTTAGGCCAGCGATAGGTAAGAAACAACCCATCCTTGCCCAGGCCCAGCAGATGTGCTAGCCAACTAAGGAAAGGACTCTCTTTCCACACAGTCACCCTTCCTGTGTTTTTCACTCTGATAGCTTGAGGGCAGCTGACCCTATTTTAAGGCTGCGAAAACATCCACTTGAGATTTGCAAGTGTGATTCCTTTCCTATCCCAGAGCCCTCGCTAGCTCTGCGTTCCGGTGCCGCCACCTGCCGTTACCTCCTCAGGAGGAGCTCAGAGCTGCTCCCAGCCCTGCCTGAAGACTCCCCTCCAGCCCAAAGGGAAGAAAGTGCCTCTAAATTCACAGCCAGCAGCCCAGGCTCTACACCTCACTTCAGCTGTGAGCTGTGAACAGGATGTGTTTGCAGTGCGTTACCTGGTCCCGCTGTTCTCCAAGCTTTTCCTTAGATTGTTTTCCTTAGATTGTGTTATTTCCCCAAATCAAATTCAATGGGAAGAAACTCAGATTTGCTCTCAATGTCTTCTCATTCCCCATTTATCTGGCCTGATCATCATGCAAAGCCAAGGTCCTGAAGAACCACAGTGGGATCTAAATCACTGTTTCTCGCTTGCAGTGTTTTAGCTGGGTTCTCATCACATCCCTACATGAGGTGATTCTATGATAATTTCCACTGGTTTTGGTTCCTTAAAGACAACTTTTCTCATATTTGTAGCAAATGCCTGCAAATCTGAGGCAGATGCACTGGGAAAGGAGAAAGCAACTCTTCTCCTTGCTTTATTAATTGGAAATTTGCATTATTTTAAGGGAGTCTCATGATATTGAGCAGCCTCGCCCACAATGTGTGTGGTTTCTTGGGGTTTTGGGTTTTGGCTTTTTTAATGTACAGTTGGTAATACTGCCGGTTTAGCCAGGGAAAAAGGGAAGGTGCAGGATTTGCATAAACCATCCCAAAAGTTTTGGATATACCCTGAACTTTTGCTAATGAACAATTAGCCAGCTGCAGACCTGTTGGGGAGAGGAAGAGGAGGGAGAGGTAACTTTGAGTCCAAACCCAATGAAAATAGGTGCAGGGGAGAAGGATTTGTCAAGAACACCCAGGTTCCCGCCCACTGAGCAGGAGGGAGCCAGAGAATTCCAGGGACGGGGGAAGGAGCAGTGGGAGATGTTGTTGTTTTTAAATCGGGAACCGGTCCTTTGCCAAACCCACCTCCCGTTCTCATGTTGTGCGATGCTGGGATGCAGCTACACACCCCTTTCACCCTGGAACACTTCCAAATCACTCCGCTTGGCAGCTGTAAAAATTGATTTCAGTTTGGAAATGGCTTGTGCTTCTTCAACACTCCACTCCTATTGGGATCATAACTTAGGCGGGATCAAGTGCCTTGTTCTCTAAGACGTGGATAACTCTTCTTTTTGGGACTGTTCAGACTCGGATGACTGCGTTGTGTGAGGCAGATACACATGAATTGCAAGGAGGGGTAATTTATTTTTCGCTTTTTGGCTCGGATGACTCCTTTTTAATGCACCCTTCAGAAAGAAAAACGTGCATAAACCCATTTGCCTGCAATGACTGGATGGCTCAGGGGTAACGGTGTATCCTCCTGAGCCTTTTGCCTAACATTTAGTAGCTTTAACACTATCGGCATCGATAGTGATCAAGAAGATCTTTCCATCTGATTTTTTCTTTTCACCAGGCTAAGAGGGATGATCATGCCAACCTGAAAGGTAGGAAAGAACTGGAATTCATAGCATGTATAACTCTTGTTGCAAGGAGCTAGTAGTATTGCAAAACTAGTTTCGGCAGTGTCCAGAGCTATAGTTGTAACGAAAGGAGATGTTGTAAGTCTCTTCCCTTTGCAAAGTACCTTCCAAAATGCAGAGGGTAATGTTACGTGGCCAGCCCGCTGCACTGCAGCTGTGAGCCTCTTGCGATCGCATTTTCTCCTTTGCTCCTGTGGTGATTTGTGTGTTCTTTTGCTTGAGTCAAACTGAAACAAAACCTCCCTCAACCAAAAATGGCTTGGGCCATTCTTATTGCAAGCTGAATTTCTTGTCCCCCTCTGCTGGTAGGAGGTTGCATGACCTAAAGTCCTCAGCACCGTAAAGCCCCAGTAAATGTGACACTCCTTGCAGGCTCGGGAGTAATATGATGGGAGATGCTGAGGTTCAGCTGTAGTAATCGGAGTGAGTCTGCGCTGCTGAGCCCACGGACAGGGTCTTCCGGATGATGTCCTGCTTTTTCCAGTTTGTGGAAACCGAAGCTGTCTCTTGCGCTAGAAAGGCTTAGATGAGGAATGGGACTCATGATGTTCCATGCATTGCCATGCTTAAGAATAAATTGAGCCTAAGTCTGGAGATTGTTTGCTTGATCTCTTTTTAAATGAAATGTGTTACAAGAGCTCTATGTGACTTTTCTGTCTTCTGTGCATGGTATCTGTGCATAGAAACTCCTCATACAGCTTTCAGGAATTAACCTAAAACCTTCTAAAACCACCCCAGCCATGTTCCCTTCAGCCCTGGTCCCTGGGTAAATTCTTCTCTTCAGAATGTGGACTCAGAAATCATGATTTTTCTCGTAGACCAGAATCTATCCTGAGCATGAAAATAGGTCAAGCTTTGACCACTGGATAAAGGGCTGACATCAGTGAAGTTTTCCAGTTCTTTCTCCACAGCATGTTCTAGCTAAGAAAGTGGATTTTTCTTTGCCAGATGAGTACGGTTTTTGTCACTTTCTGATAGAAGCTGAGCACAAATGTTTGGTGCCTGGGGTGCTGCATTTTCAGGTCTGGAAGATTACACTGCTTTTTGAGGTCTTTTACTTCATGACCTTTCCTTTCCCATTACCTCGTACCATTCTCTCCTACCTACAGAACAAAATGAGAGGCTATCTATAGACAGCCCCGCCATCGGGCTGTGAGTCGTGATCTATAAAGGATAATAGCTTTGTGTCTTTTTAACTCTACAAAATGCCTCAGTGTTCCATCTGAGGAAAGTGCTCGCATGCTTTAAACCTTGCTAAGCCACTGGAACTTGGCTACTTCTTGAAGTGTTTTAATTCATGCATTTTGATAGAGTGAACCGCAAGCCTTCCTTTGGCTTGGCAGAGCAGGAAAACTATGTCCATGTGATAAACTGGAGAGCAGAAGTGGGGGAACAATTGCATCTTACTGCAAAGCCAGGGATGGAAGCAGTGAGCGCTGACCTTTAATTTTCCCTGAAAGAAGCCCCTTCCCAATCCTTTCCTTCCTCTCATCCTTCTAGGCAGCCCACACCTCCTGCCTCCCCTTGTCTCTGCTCCCTAATGCTACAATTCCATTGCTCTTTTTCAGATTAAAACTGAAGACCTCAGTGACTCCTTGCAATCTACGATCCCCTCTAGGTCAGGTCACCTTGTACAGGGATCATCAATGATGCCTGGGAGCCAAATTGCAGGGGTAAGTGATTCCAATGCTTCACGGACCCCAAAGTTTGAGGTACTTACTTAGTATTTTGACAAGAGGAGGCTTGAGGGTATGATGGACACTAAATTGGAAGAGAGTCTATTGGCAAAAGTCATTTTCCTCCTCAGCCTCTTTCTTTTCCATAGATAGCTATATGTGGGTTCAGGGGTAAACTGGGCACGTACTTGAAAATGATTTCCTTTGAGGGTTTACTAAGTAGGCAAACTCGGGAAATCTCTTGAACTGAAAATAATTGAAGGCTGAGACAACACAAAGGGGAAGTGTTAGATATACTTGCTTTCTCTTTCCTGAGCATCTGGTTAATGCCATCGGTGGAGATAGGATTCTCAGCTAGAGTAGCTCTTAATATGAACCAGTGTGTCCATCCTTGAGTATATTGCCTCAAGTTGATTCACCCCAGAGAAGAAATTCCTTGAGGGATGTTTTCCTAAGGTAAAAATAGGAGTTTAGCACTTAACTCTGGTTGAAATCTTGTGAGAGTTAGATGCCAGAAGGCCATACAGCTGCACAGTAAGCAGTAGTATCTATCTTCCCTGTTCTTTTGCAGGGTATTCAGATCCCTTACAAAATCTGGCACTGTTCAATTTCCTCAGAGTTTCAAAACAGTTCTTGAGAAGCTCAAAGAGCAAATCTGATTGGGCAATGAGTTCCTTTAAAAATGTACCTCTAAAGAGTTGGTTTTACTGCGGCATCTGCATGTGTGTGTCTGTGTCTATCCCAAGCAAATGCAAACCCTTATCCCCTAATCCCAGCAAAGATCCTGGGGCTGGGACCCCAATAATGTGACAGAGAGTTAGTGTGTAATCCTAATCTCTCAGTACCTACTGCCTGATCTGCTGAATGCAAATCATTTCCTCCAGGCAAAGGTCAGGAAACACTTTAAGACCTGGTCACTGTGTTCATTACAGTGTGTTTGCTGTAGGTGCAGAGAATCAGGCACGGTTGGGCATTGCTTCTTTCCCATGTCAGCACATGGCTGGCTGGGAAATCAGCCTTCCATGGAAAGCAGGCTCTCGGTGAGATGGGACAGTCAGTTGCACTTCCCTGTGTAATTTTAGGGAGTTCCCTTTCTAAATCATCTGGAGGAAACTGGAATCCCAAAGGTTTCCCTATGATTTCTGACAACCAGGTTTTGATTGCTAGTACCTCTGTATGCTGTATGATGAACAGACATCTGAGTTTTGTTCTTCCCTTTGTTTTTCCCCCCATAGGATATGAGCTCTCTTCACACCTTGCAGCAGCTTGTATTGCTTCCTGGTCATATGCAGTCAGTTCCTCAGTTTCTTCTGTCTCAGTCACAGGCCGGGCAACAAGGTAAGAGCACTAAAAGCTGAAAGGGGTGTTGCTATAAGCAGATACTTATCTAGGAGAAACCTCACTTCTCTTTGCTGCTGCTTTTAATCTGGTCTGTTACTTTATCCAAGCATGATGGTGTCTTTACCCTGTATGTTACCAGATGCTGTTTCCCACACCTGGGATGATCCTGTACGTACGCATGTAGTTGTTGCGGGAAGGATCCAATTCCAGAGATGCTCCTGGCACCTATGGCTTGTGTGCGCCAAGAGTGCCACCTTGGGGCCGGTCTTTGCAGACTTGGCAGGGATCCCAGCTCTGGAATTCCGGATGGCTCTCAGGAAAAGGGCAAGGAGCCTGCTCCCTGGGGAGCAGTTGCAGCCTGCCTGGGCTCCCAGCATCGCTGGGTCAGCGCTCTTCATTTCATGCAGAAAACCGATGAGAGCTTGAGTTGATCTAAGTACCTTAGAGAGAGTAAATCCATGGATGGAAGTGAGCTGCTCTGCTGGAAGGATGGTGCTAGCATTGGAACAAATAGGTATAACCTAGCCAGGAGTAACCCGGGGATGAGAGCTGAGAGGTTTGGAGTTCCCAGTAGCTGTTCCCAAATCTTGCTTCAAGCCATAGAGGAGGACAGGAGGTAGAACTACTTCTGAAACAGTGTAATCAGACCCATGAAAGGGATGAAAGTACTGAGGACTGAACTCACTATTAGAGACAGTCTCTGTGTTTCTGTCTTTACTGACAATTTTAATGGCATTTCTCCAACAGCAGGGATACAAGTATGTCATTGATAAAGTTTTATGCTGCTTGTGGACAGACAAACATAGGTTTTGATCCATAACCTGACAAGCAGGTGAAAAGGGACTTGGGTCCTTTGCTCACATTCTTGATTTATTCCAGCACAGAGGTCCCTCCACATGACCCAACATTCCAATTTAAAACCTTAAAATCTCTGCAACTTGAATCTACTGATACATAAGCCCCAAAAGAAAATGTTTATTATAGGCCGGTGGGAAACCTATTTGTCTTTGGCAGTATATAAACTCTTTTCTCAGCCAAATGATGCTGAGTGATGCATAAAGAAGCTACTTTATATATATATTTCCAATAATCTAGTATTTAGTTTCTTTGAAATGGCAGGGTCAGGATAATCTTTTGCTTACTTCCTGCTTTTATTCATGTATAATAGGAAACATTATACTGCAAAACAGGAGTTGTTTCTGTGTATAGAGTGAGTTTTTCTGTTAAGTGACTTCCCTTGGCAGCTACAACCCCTCAAACACATGGGCACTTGCTTGGCCATGACCCTTTTTGGTTCCAGACTTGATAAAGACTGGATATTCTGGCTTTCTGTGCAAAAGCACTTCCATTTGGACAGACGATTGCCAAGTTTTAATGATCCTTTGCCATGTGCAATCACAGCCAGTGAGGAGTGAAAGTGAAGGCATAGACTGTTTTTTGTGGAATTAGTTGTTTGCTACAGGTACAGCGAAGCATTCTTCATACCAAAGAGACGCATGAAATATTCCTGAAGTTGTCCCTCAGGCCATCATGGAAAACCCTTGATGTTCCTGAGGTCTGACTGATGGGAACATCAGTTCATGGGTTTCATGGCCAAAGGGACCTGGCTGTGGGCTTAACTTCCCCAAGAGGGCACACATTTTGGTTTGTTTTTTTGTGTTTTCATGCTGGTTTTAAGCCAGATCTGTCCCCAGATCTGATTCATTATGCTCTGATGCTTGAGTGGGAGGTGTCCCTGCCTGTTGCAGGGGGGTTGGAACTAGATGATCTTAAGGACCTTTCCAACCCTGACAATTCTATAATTCTATGTGATTATTGTGCAGCCCTTAAAGGAGCTAATGCTGGTGCACCTAACTAAAGACGTGAGAGCTCTGTACTGTAAAGATGGAAACAAGCAGCCAGGTAGATGCTGGGAATACTGTCAGCCAAAATGTTGCTGCTGAAGTCTTTGTCTTAGGAAAACACAGCCTTGGTCCCATCAGCTGTCAAACCGGTGATTCCTGACTCCAGCCCATCATTTTCATTTGAGCTAGAGCTTTGCTTTTGCAAAGGTGTTCAATCATGATTTTAAAGACTCCAAATGACAGAGCATCTCCCATGTCCCTAGGCAAGCCATTCCAGTGATTAATTACCTTCACTGTTCAAAATGTGCACCTCATTACCAGCCTGCATTTGAAATTCAAAGTTGTTCCAGCATGAGAGAAGGCTTATTGAAGCTCCAATCTAAATAAATAAATGGGATCCTGCACATTCAGATCTAAATTAAAAGAGGGAAGGCAGAAAGGGGGGAGTGATTGATTCTGGAGATGATATTTTTCCCAGGTTTTTTAGCAGAAGTCCATAAATTTGTATAGCTTCCCTGTGATTGTCGGTCGCAATCAATAGAATATATTGACTGTTTCAAGACAAGTTATAAATCCTCATGGAACTCTCTAGGCTTCACTCACAACAGACTTGAAGAATCTAACTGCATTTCTAGGGAACTACGCTGCTGGGTCACTACTTAATCCCCTAGGGCATTGCTTGTAAGAGATATAAGCTTGTACCAGGCAGTTTGTCAACTAAAGAATTACACAGCCTCCATAAATACTGTGTTTTGTTAGTTTTATAGATTTCTCTTCTTTTTTCCTTTCATCATTTTCTGTCAGCTTATATATTCCAACAGAAATTCAATTTATTTGAAATACAGTAGAGGAGAAAAGAAAGGGTCAGGTGGCTTCAAAATGACGCTTCAAAATGAAATGTAGAGTAGAAAGCAAAGTGGGGTAGGCTCATGAGATTAACTGTAGGATCAGGATGATTTCTTTTAACAAGATCAGTGCTGAAAGTTGGAGCTGGAAAAGCTTATATTGGAATGAAGGTGCACTCTTGTAAAAGCTACAGTGATTAAGCACTGGGAGAGATTACTACTAAGGACGTAGTAACTTCTCTGCTGCTTGGCATCTGAAATCAAAGTTAGGTGTCTATGTAAAATGTCTGTGCCTTAGTTCAGCCTTAGATTAACGCTCTACATGTAGGGATCTATGGATATTTTACCTATATCATTATTGTAATGATCCGTTTCAGGCTAAAAAGCCATGGAAAAAGCCTTTTCTTTCTCATAATCCAACTTGGAGCCATCCACATTTGTAAGGGCTGAAATGCTCATATTTTGAACAAGAGCTAATGATTGTTTTCCATTCAGAGCTTCCTGAGGCTTTCTGGTACAGCGTGATGTTCGGCTGCCTAGATGCCGATGAAGGAGCTGATCTGATCACATGTGTCTCTTTTTGTCTCCTCAGCTTTGCAGCCAAACATCCTCTCCTTCCCTCAGCAACAGGGCAGCCTTCTCCTCTCCCAGCCAGGACCCAGCCTGGCATCACAGGTAACTTGTCCCAACATACAATCCCACCTTGAGAAGCACCCGTCTACAAAAAGTGCTGCTTCATTAAGGGCAAATATACTTTTCTGTTGTTGTGACTTTATGCATCTTCATTTCAACAGGCTGTGGGTCGTTCTGGCCTCCCTGGCTCATCGGTTGAACCCCACCTGGATGTACCCCAGCATTTGCAAGTGGCAAAGCACCTAACTCCATCAGGGGCATCTGAGGAACCCAGTGACTTGGAGGAGCTGGAAAAGTTTGCTAAGACTTTCAAACAAAGGCGAATCAAATTGGGGTTCACGCAGGTGAGCAGCCCCATCAGTGGGAAGAGTGGTGTCATTTGTGACGTGGGCTTGTTGGGCTGGGGGAGCTTATGGCAGAGGCATGGGCGGAGGGAGGGCTGGATTAGGTACAGTTTGGCTTACTTTGGAGAATCCTCTTCCAAACACATAATAGACAAACCCTTCTGGGTACTTCATTACCGTGATCTCACTACTACACCTTCTTCAATATATAAAGGCTCAAGGGTGTAGGGCTAAATCCCATGGGAAAAGAATTTGCTTTCTTCGGAAGGCGGGCCTTGGAAACCAGGCTGATTCTATTCTGGAAACAACCTGAGAGGAGGTCTGGCAGCAGGAAGCTGTGAAGAGGTTTTCTGAGCTCATGTTGTGATTTGGATCTTCCCTGGCAGGGTGATGTTGGACTTGCCATGGGGAAGCTTTATGGCAATGACTTCAGCCAGACCACCATTTCTCGCTTCGAGGCTCTCAACCTGAGCTTTAAGAATATGTGCAAGCTCAAACCCCTGCTTGAGAAGTGGCTGAGTGACGCAGGTAGGTGACATCACGTGTAGAAATGCCATCAGCCTTGGCCAGGATGAGGGGATCCACCAAGGAACCTCCAATAAAAGCCAGGAAAATCAAAGCTGGAGCTAAGATCTCTCATATCCATAGCTGAGCTGGTAATAGACTACTTTGTGGATCACACAGCAGGTTGCAGAGCTGCCTAGATATCAAACCACATCTGTCCTTTCTGCCTGGCAATATGGGATTCGCATTGCGACACAGGGTTTGAGCCAGTCACTTTCTGCATCACCTCCTGCTCTGTTGCATGGCCTGGGGTGAATCACTGGGCTAGTCCATTCAGTCCCTCCATGAGTAAACTGTCAGAATAGGAAGGGACTCCTACTAAAGTGCTCAGATATCAGGCCCTAGGCAGCAATTAAGAGAGGAAGATATCACCACAAGGGGAATCCCCAGTAGTAGCAGGATTAGGCTGATGTCCTCTGCTGGCTGCAAACTGGTCTAGGGATGGCATTAGTCTAATGTGCTTCACACAGCCCTTTAGGAGTTGACCAACTTATCAAGTCAGGAGGTGTCTCAGCTACATGAGACCTGATCCATGTGGTTTAAGTCAGTATCTTTAACTGTGTGAAAATAAGGCACTGGGAAATGTGTGGTCCCTATCGGAGGAGGCTGGAAATCAAGCTGGAAAAGGAAAATAGTGTGTTGATCAAAACTTTACCATTCCTATTTCTTTCCTGATTTGAACACTATCATTGATGGATTTGGGACTGTTAGAGCAATTTTAATCATCATCAGAGGAAGGACACAATGCAGGAACATTTTACTTACTTATTTCACAGAAAGGCTCTAGGAGTGAAAATAACTCATAATCTGCTCGATGATTTCCTTCTTTCTCCAGAATCTGCTCCTTTAGATTCTTCCATGAGCACTCCCAACTCCTACCCCTCAGTGAATGAGATGTTTGGACGGAAAAGAAAGAAGCGAACCAGCATTGAGACCAACATTCGCTCCACACTGGAGAAAAGATTTCAAGATGTGAGGGGAAAATCTTTCCATGTCTTGCGGACTCTCTTTGGGTTTGGCATTTGCTAGGTCATAGTAGCACTGAGTCCTGAAAAAGAAAGATCTTGTTTGCTTGCTTTGATAGCAGGTTAGAAGAAAGGGGGTTAACAGGAAAAGCGTCAAAACCAAAGAAATCAGCTCCCATTATTTCCTTGATAAATGGAGTTTTAAAGGAATTAGTTTCATCCCCAGAGCTCCCCGTTATCATTCACTGATCAGTGCCATAACCAAAGCTGATTCCTTGCACCCTTCTCTCTCTGAGTTGTGACCTTGTATCACAGGAATAGCGCGGCCATGCTGTGGCATGGAAACGATGCCCCATTAACCAGGTCTTCTGAGACCACAGAAGTAGCTGCTCCATTAATTGCTGCTGAATCGCTTCACAAGTGGAGCCTTTTACTTTTTAAGCATCAAGATTTTAAAAGCAAAAATCACTGCAGAGAGCAAACAGAGCTTTAAATCAGTAGGGCTAAATTGGGCATTGGAAAATGCTCATCAAAACTGGTTTTGACCAGCCCTTGTTTTTTCTTGGTTTCTCCCTCATATCTGATCATATCACAATTTCCTCCTAAGACTGTTAATGAGAACAGAAGACACTCATTGTCAGATCTTGATGGGTACCTCTTTTTATTAGCTAGTACGAGGCATCCTTTATAATTGGAGAACTGTCTTGGCATCTCCATGCTAGGTATTTTTGACCCTCAAGTCTCCAGCTCAGATCAAAACCCACAGAGCTAAATGCTGTCAAATGCAGCAGACAATAAGTGACTAAGAAGAAAGGATGAGTACTATTATTTCCCTTTATAAATGAGAGATGGAGGAAGAAAGAGACTAAGTTGGAACTGTTCAGCCTGGAGAAGAGAAGGCTGTGTAGAGACCTCATAACAGGCTTCTAGTATCTGAAGGGGGCCTACAAGGATGCTGGGGAGGGACTCTTCATTAGGGACTATAGTGACAGGACAAGGGGTGATGGGTTCAAACTTAAAGGGGAGAAGTTAAGTGAGATATAAAGAAGAAGCTCTTTACTGTGAGGGTGGTGAGGCGCTGGAACAGGCTGCCCAAGGAAGCGGCAAATGCTCCATGCCTGGTGGTGTTCAAGGCCAGGTTGAACAGAGCCTTGAGTGACATGGTTTAGTGTGAGGTGTCCCTGCCCATAGCAGGGGGGCTGGAACTGGGTGATCTTAAGGTCCTTTCCAACTCAAACTATTCTATGAATCAGTGAAATGGCTTTCTTGAGATGCTGCAGGTTGGTGTACAAACAGCTCTCGGAGCTTGTGTGTCCTATGTAGTGATAAGACCACCAGCAGCCAGAAGCTTCCCCCCAAGCAATGATTAAGGGTGCTGTTAAGATCAAAGAGTGTGGTGTCTTATGCAATAACAGGTCCAGGTACTGTGACTCACCCCCCACTGCTTCCATGAGACTTGATGTTGATTCAGAGGCACTTTCTGGTTCACAGAACATAATCTCCCACCCAAATATTTACCCTTTGATTTAGAAGCAAATTTTGTCCCCTCCCCAGTTTACAGCCAACCCCACCCTGTTGTCCTCTGCCTTCACTGATGCTATAAATTACAGCTCTTTGGGACTTTCTTTAACCTCTTGCCCTTCCTCAGCAGAACCCTAAGCCCAGTTCAGAGGAGATATCCTTGATAGCAGAGCAGCTTTCCATGGAAAAGGAGGTGGTCCGGGTCTGGTTCTGCAACCGGCGTCAGAAGGAAAAACGGATCAGCTGCCCAATACCATCCCCCATCAAATCACCTATCTACAACTCCAGACTGGTGAGAGGCTTTGGATTAAGGAGTTCTACATTCCAGCTCAAACAAGAAGGGAAAAGAGAGGGGGGGATGCAGCAGGGTTTGCTGGAAAAGGAAACGGGACATTTCCTTGTAAGCACAAGTCCCTCAGTTGCTGGTAAGCCACTTCACCGTGCAGTGGGTGACTGTATCTACAGGAATGTGCAGAGAGGCAGGTGGGCTAGCCATGAATTGCACACATAATCTGCGTCACAACTTGAATGGGATCTCATGCCCACACTTACAGAGCACTTACTTTAACTCTATTAATGAACAATAGAAAGAAAATGGGAGCTTCCTAGAAGGTCAGTTTAATTGTAGGTAATTTAACCAAATAGAGGTGCTATCCCAAAACTTTCAATCCTGAGATTAGTAAATAAAAGCTTTCCAATGCCAATGGAGGAGGAATCAGCATTGCGTAGAATGAGAGTAACATCCACTCATGTCAATTTAGTTCTGAAATGTAATGGTAGCTTACACATGATTGCTGTTTTATATCTGTGCAGAAATGCAGAATATACTTAAAGAATGCTAATTGTCCTCTCTTGCTGTGCATTCACACTTTGGCAAGTCAGGAAGGAGGAGAAAAGGAGAAACTATTGAGAGATAGTGAAAGCGTATCCTTGAAACCTAATGTCAGTGGCTACTGTGGGTAACAACCTACTATTGCATTTCTGCTGCTTAAGAGTTGCTTCCACGTATAAAAGCAGCAGGAACCTCCCTTCGGTGTTTAGTGCTGAAGTACATGTGAGTGGGAGGCAGAATACATATTTGCAAGCAGTATTCTATCTCGAAATCTGGGTTTTTGAGTTATCCATCAGAAGGCAGGAAAACATCACAAGGAGCTTGGTCACTTGTTGCACAACACATTGGGTTTACAGTCACAAACACAAAAGGCTGCTTGCAAGCCATGAATTTCTGAAGCAGTAGCTTTGGTGAATAGCTTCTCTGTGAATGCATGGTACAAAGTATGCCTTTTGCTCATCAGTCATTCTGAGCGACATTGAGTTCCAGTATCGCAATTGAACAACGAATGCCCCAGGCTCGCTTTGATTGCAGGCACCGAATTACTAATTGTCACCTGAGAATTCTCACCCATCAAGAACTCCTTGAAGGAAAAGGGATTATTTGTGCTCGAGACCAGGGTGAGCTGGGAAGTTTCAGCTGAGAACATCCAAGGTGAAACACCCAAAGGGCAGCAGCTCCTACCAACCGGATATCGTGATTTCCAGAAAGTTTGGGTTGTGTTTGATAATTTCAGTGTTTTGCATAACTGGCCCACAAGTTTAGACATATATAGAGAGTTTCAGGCACATGTAATACTCATTCTGGTTTCTTTCCATGGCCCTGGATACGGGAATGGTGTTTTTACCCTAGTGCGTGAATAGACATATCTCTGGGAGCTTCAGATGTGGTTAAGAAGTCAACCTGGGAGCCCACACACTTAAAGGCAATGAGAAAGGAGCTGTGCTTTGTGATCTATACCCTCACAGTACCAGCTGCTTACTGTTTGCTTCTGTTTCTCTCTAGGTCTCTACCTCAGGGTCCTTGGGGCCCCTCTCCGTCAATCCAGTGCATAACACCATGCCTGGGACTGGTAAGCCCTGAGAAACCTGCCTCACTCACCATTCCTTCCCTCCTTCCTCTGCTCTAGCTCTCTGACTACTTGGTTTCTAGGTCACATTTGAAGGTCACTTAAGACCCTTGGGTTTGGCTAAGGAAAGTGCCCCCATATAACTAGTGTACAAGGGATAAAAAAAGCTGAGTCCGTCTCTTGGCTGGAACAAAGACATGGAAAGCTTCCCAGGCATGATAACATTCCCAGGATAATCCTAGACAAATTTTGTTGGGGTGTTTAGCTTTGGGAGCCAGGCACACCTAGAAGCCAAACAAGAGGAGTGCTTGGGGGTAGGTTACTGGTTACTGCATTTCTTCAGCAGAACATTGTCAGATCTCCTTTGAGAAGTGTGATTCACACTTATAGAGATCAAGTACTACAGAAACAGCAGTACTGGAGCCCACCCCATTTCTCTCTGGCTGGGGGAGAGATTCTGCCTTGCTGCTGCAGGGCAGGCAGTGAATGAGACAAGCAACATGATGGGTACAAGATATGATGGGATCATTTGGGCTTGGGCTGTCCAAGGCAGGAAAAGGAGATCCCAGTTTTATTCTGCTTTCTCTGCTACGCAGTAACATCATCGTGTTCCCCAGGGAACTCCAGCAGGCCCTCGTCCCCTGGCAGTGCACTCCATGCCAGCAGCCCCGGCACAGCCCAGAGCAACTCCAAAGCTGCAATGAACTCTACTGGTTTCAACTCTTCAGGGTAAGGCACTGGGGGGTCACAGGTTGCTCCTTGGCAAAGGAATGGGGGGGGGGGGGCTTAGGAGAAAAGCAAAGGGTCCTTAGAGAAGAACATGAAAGCCCTTAGAGATTCCAGCAACGTGGAGCTAGATGGTGGCATGTTCTTACATAAAGCTTTATATCTAACCTCAAGCTTCTTGGGATATGGCTATTTTTCTGCTTGAAGACAAATAATAAATCAAGTTTTTCCTAAACAAACCCCAGTGCTGGTTAAAAAAGGATGGACTGAATGGAAACACTGTCCTTAAGGACTGTCCTAAACTAGCTCTTTGTGTGGAGGAAGCAGAGCAAGGCTTATTTTGCTGTTTCTGCTCAGATAAACCCCTACACAGCCACTTTCCTCTCCTGCAGTGCCACCCAATAGTATAACTTGGGACTGCTGCAGAATAACTATTCCATGGTAGCAGATGAAATAAGAGCAAAGATTTTCCTCTACCCTGCATTTAGATGCTACTAAAGCTTTAAGCCACACATATAGGCTCAGAGCACTTGTGGTTATTTCACTGAACATGTCTCTGCTACAGTCTGAGCTGCTCAGGCCTCTCTGCACTTGTAGTTCCTGCTACATCACATAAAGAATGCTGTGTTAATAGGAAGGCAGCAGGGAGCAGAGGGCGTTTACCCATAGCTGCTGGGCTTTGAGTCATAGACCATCCTGTGCTGTGAATCAGACCTTCTCTTACGTGGAGGAAGTCCAACAGCCAGGTAATATGTGAAATCCTGAGCACAACTGAAGGTGTTGCTTTGAAAGGCAGAGGGGTGTGCTGTAAGCTTCCAAAGGACCATTCACTGGCTGCCAAGTTAAACTAAGGTTACAGAATAATAACGCTTTTTATTTCAAAGGGAAGCTGTTAACAACATGGCAATCGTAGCTCTTATTCCCTATGTTGCAAACAGATCTTGGTACCGATGGAATCAACCTACCTACCTCCACTGAGATGACTCCTCCTCCGCCGTGTGTAAAAGGAGCTCTGGCTTCTAGCTATGGACCAACTTCTATAGGAGCAATGCTTGGGGCAACATCTGGTGTTCCAGTGCCTTCAAAATGCTGCCAAATGAAGGTCTTGTTTAAGGGAACCCATAGCAGCAGAACTCTCCAGGGACTCAAACTGCAGCTGACCTTCCCCAAGGATTCTCAACGCCAACAGTGACATTATAATACTCTTCCAGGCATTCACTTCAAGAATGAGCCCTCGCTTAGCACTATTAGCATGAAACACTGCCCTCTGCTTGCAAATCTCTGCATTCACACTGGATTGCCTGGCAATCTCTGATCTGGAAGGATTTCTATGTCAGGACCCTCTTTTTCCCCTCTTGCTCATTTCAGAGCTTCCCATAAGAAGGGTCAATCATGCTGTTACTATCACGCACACATACCATAAATCCCCAAACTGAGCCGAGGTTACCCAGTTCATTTCACCAGAGACCTGTGTCTAGCTGCGGGCCTTGGTTTTCAATAGGCTTCCAAGGTCAATGGCACTGTGCTTTATCCACTACCAAACTTGCTTCGCTTTGAGCTGTTCTGTTCTCTTTCTAAAGGGGCTTTTTTTTTCTCCCCAGTTTTCTTTCTCCTTTTTATTTTTTTTTAATTAATATTTTAGAGCCTTCTTATTTTTTTCCTTTTAAAAAAATGGTTGTCTTTTGCAAAATCTGTGTCCAGGACTTGTTATTGCTCACAACTGGCCTCATTGTCTCACTGGAGGATGTCACTGTTTGCAAACCTTGGGTTTCTGACTCCATTGCACACAAGAAGCAGTTTGTATTGATTTGATAGGACAAGGTTTAGTCTTGACCTTCCCTTTTGTTTTCATCCATCCTTTGGGTTCTATCTGATGCCAAACAAAACCAACCTGGAGTAGAGGTGTGCCTGTGTTCGGTCTTTCCCGAATTGTAAGTCATGTAGCTTGCCTGTTCGCTGCAGCATGCTCTTCTGTTCCTGGGGGAACAAGTTGTATTGCTCAGGTGTGAATCTTAAGGTCTGTGTGCGCAAGTGTTTCTTAACTTCATGTGATGCCAAAGTGTAGGAAACTTCACTTTTCACAGCGTATTACCAGGGAAATTGCAGTTACTTTACAACTGCCCATTTGAAAAGAGGTAGATATTTAAAGTAGTCTTGAGTAATACCTATCCCTGGTCAAGTTGTCTATGGGTACAAGTAATGAATTCAGTGGAACTAGAGTAAATGAGTACCTGGTATTGTAAATAGACATTTTTGAGGAGCCTTTTTTTTTTCTGATGACTTTTTTTTTAGGTAAAATGTGAGCTTTTGTTTAAAGTAAATATCCTTTTTCATTGTTGGGGGGGGGAATATTGATGTTTCTTATCCTACTCATCATGATGATCATTGCTATAGGGAGTCTGTGAAGCTTAAGTGTTTATCAGCTACCTTCACACAAAGTATTGAGCTCTATACCCATGTTTATCTAGAACAGCAGTTGTTGCTCTAAGTAAGGTTTTGTTACAGAAGCAGACACTGATGCTAACAACTGGAAAAGATAGGGTGGCATTTTGTTTCTGGAAAATAGAAAAGAAAAAAATCTTTTTTTTTTTTTTAAAGTTAAATTGGGGTTGGTTTTGGTTTTGGTTTTTTCCAAAATGCCCTAACACAAACAAGGGAAAAACTGTATTTCTGTTTCCTGCATTCCCCACCACCACTCATTTACCTTGACCTCAAACACTTTCATCACGCCTGTTTTTCAGTGGAAACATTAAAATTAAAGGAAACTTTTGTTTTGGGACAACACGATCTGTTGTGATTTACAAAACATGCTAAGGAAAAGAGACATCCAGATGGGAAGTATTGATCTGACTCTCCTGGTTGTTATGGCCCTTCTTACTGCCTTTCTTTCCTTGCATGCTGGGAGGGTTGGTTTCAAGCCTTGTTCTCCATTGCTTCCCCACTACATATACAGATGTGTAATGAACTATTGGAATATAATCATTGTCAAGAAAAGCTGTGACAGGTTTGGTACAGCTGCAAGGGTGGATTATCTTGGCGGTGTTTTAAGGTTCCTATTACTGCCTCTATCAGGGACTTCCTTGTGAGAACTTCCCTGCCTTCTACAGCTAGAGTGACAGGAATTAAACATGACAGATTCTTCTATGGTGTGCCTTAATCACAGGGTTCTCGAAGGGAAAACACATTCTCCTCCAGCCAAGAGAACGATCCTACAACAGGATTGTGGTGCTGCAACAACTGCATTTAAACGCAGCTACCTCTTTGCTGTTTCAAAACACCCAGGGACTGGAACCAGTTTTTATTCACACATGGGATCTTTGTTACTTGGACAGAGAACTGAGGTTGCTACTGCACTTAAGTATCTTCCCTGATTAACTCCATATGAGCCTATGCATTGAACTGTCCGGGAGGCTGGTAGGGTATGACCTATACTCATGTGCAGGTAGAGGGGATGAAATGGGAATTCTCTCCTATCTCTGTTTGGGATGGCATAAAACCCACAGTGGATTAAGGTGAGCTAATGTACATTGAGGACACAATCATGCCTTCCCCTGCTGAACCTGGCCAGGGGCATTGCTATGGGCCCTTGAGGAAGAGATGCTGTGAGGCCTACAGGAGAGGTATAGGTGAGAGCTGGCAAATAAAACCCCTGCCTCAAAGAGCTGCCTTTACTCTCTACCCTTTCATTGAACCACCTCTTGAGCTCCTGTGAGGGCTGGGCAACAGTGTGAGAGGAGGATGGAAGATGAAACGAATGATGTCTTTTCATGCCAGGCTGAGAAGTGATTTGTGTGTGACGGTTCACCGTGCTGTAATGCTACGAATAAAATCAGTAGGACTTGGATTTTGACCAAACAACTGCCCTGGCCAGGGATGAAAAAGAGGGCTAGCTGGTGCTCTGTAATTATAAAGACCCCCTAAGAAGCTTCTAGCTTTTCAAGCAATGGTTTTACAATCCTTATTCAAAGCCACTTCCTTATGAAAAAGACACGAAGGGATCTTGCTCTAGCCTCTTCCTCCTAAGATATAGATCTTCAAATTACTACTCTACATAATGGACACAAGTACATCACAGGATGGCATACTGCTAAAACAGTTACACTTCCTTTCCCCCTTCTTTCTCCTCTTTTTCTTCCCTTTTCCTTTAAAGATTAGCAGACAGGAAGGGCAGGTTTAAACCACCAATTTGTACCTTTGCACCACCCTATATAATTTTACTTCCTGCATGATCTTGGGCAAATTACTTAATCCCCATTAGATGATGGTGTTGATAATCTGTCCTTCCTCCTAGTGCTAAACAGCATAGTTGATGGATGATGAACATTACAGCTGGTCCTGCTGCCAGCCACAATAGAACGCACTTACTACACTGACCCTTAGTAAATCTCTAGTTGCCAGTTCATTTCTATTGTGAAAAATCACAAGTTATTTCATAGATTATAAGCAATAGTTTAAAAGCTCAAAGTGACCATTCTTTTAGCCTCATAGCCCTAGCATTCTTGTGTTAATTCTGTACCTGAAAGCTGAGCTGTAACTTGGCTACTGATTGCAGCCAGTTGACTATTTCAAGTCTTGGTTTTGGAGCCTCTTTGTCAAAAGAGACCTAAAAATAAAGTTCTGAAAGGCAGCTAACTCTTTACAATTATAGTTGCTGTACGTGTATACACTCTTATAGCATAGAGAAGATGCATCAAGATCATCTGGCTCTTACCAGACAAGGACTATTTAATGTAATCTCCAGAAATCCCTCTAAGTAATTGGCTTCCACCAAAGCAGCATTTCATACGTTTTGGAATACTATTTCGGAGAGCTGGAAGGGAAATTGCAAGCACATTAAATGCTGAATAACGGTATGTGCACATTAGTATTGCAGCTGAGCTCAAAGCCAAGCTGTGCCAGGTGTTGTGCAAACACATCAGGAGAGTTGATCTCCACTCAGAAGTTTATAAACACAGTAATGAGGTGCTCAGATTTATTGATAAACTGATCCTGAATAGGAAAACAAACATCAGCAGCTTGTTTGTTCTACAAAAAGCTACAGTTGGAAGGGGTACCCCTGGCTTCCAGGAACACTTCCAGTCTCACAGGAGCATCTAAGGGAATAAAAACATACAGAGCAGGAAATTCCAGCTTTCCAAGACTAAGAGTCACCCTCCACAGCCATAGAGAAACAATGCTGGGAACAATTGCTCACAGCAGATGTACCTCACAGTGGTTATAAGAACTCACATCATCTCCCGGCCAACCTAACCTGCTCCCAAAGCAGCCCTTGTGCCTGAACAGTCTCCATGCTCTTTGTCCCTGCTCTTCTCTTGAGGAGAAGACCTCCTCTATCGTTAGGACTCAAGCATCAGTGACGTGAACCCCAGGAGCACGTGAAGAGAGAGCTGTCAGCTGAGTCCCTGTCTAAAAGGCATCTCTGTGGGCCCCATCCCAATTGCTTGTGAGTATACAGGGTGTGACCCTATTTGTCTTTTATCTTTATCTGTGGTCTGGTCATTCACAATCTCTCTGGAGAAAGGAGACAGATCCCCCTCAGCTCCAAAACCAAATCAAGGGCATGGTGTGCCTTTGGAAGTTGCAGTCTGGCTGTAGGTGAATCTCTCTCTAGTTCCTGCTCTCCTCAGCCAGAGACAACTGAACTGACATCCTCAGAATATAAAAGGGATAAATACTCCTGGCTTTCCTCTCTGTTGACACATACTGGAGTGCATATAGGAGATACACTCCTATTAATGACTCACATCAAGGGTGGCTTTTCTGCTGTAGCAACTCCAGAGAGCTAAGCACGTATTGCAGATGAGGTAGGAGGTGGGATACCCAACACATCCACGATGCTCAGTAGTGCTCAAGTTCAAGCAAGACTGGGAAGGACTGGAAAATAAACAATTTACTGTTGTATTTACTTTATTGTTCTTCCCCCTTCCTCTCCTCCTCTGTTTTCCACCTGCGAGGTGAGTGAGTGCAAGCTGGGAGAACAGGGATCTGTTTCTTGCCCTTCCCAGTTTTTTCTGTGGCCTGAAGGGAGACTTTGAGCATTTCTACGTGTCTAAGTGATCCCATCAAGTGCTCTCATCATTGCTGATGCTCACAGCCTTGGGACTTACAATCCTTGTAGAATTAGCATAGAACCTAACACTCCAGTACAATGCCTTCGGTAGCTAAGCTTAAATTCAGGCTCACTGTTACAGATGCCAGCAGGGACCCATTGTCTGAGCTGCAGTGGGGTCCCTGCCTGCACAGCCCATGGGCTTGCTTCAGAGTGGGGATGAAATGCTGGCAAAGAAGAAAAATATCAGGAAGTTTTAGCTCAAATATAAGCTATAATCTACAATCTGACTAGAAGCACATTTTTATAACACAGGGAAACATCCTATGGAGTGCAGCACACACACAACAGACTAAAGTGACCAGAGATGAGGTCTTGCATGCTCTGAGTTGTTGGTTTCACTCCCAGCATAGGAGCTCTTTAGCTTCAGAGGAGGTTTGGGTTGTTTCAGACACACAAAAAGAATGAACAGAAGTTAAGCGGTACCAAACCCGACCTTGCTGCCAGGGTTTGGAGGAAGCACAGCCCTTCCCTGGTTACTCAGTCCTGCCTCTGCCTGTCCCTGCTGCTCAGCCCCAGCTCAGCTCCACGCTCACTCATCCTGTTCTGCATGTTCTATGTCACATCTCTCTGTGCATTCCGCACCACTCCCCAGCTCCGGAGCTAAGCAGTCCCAAACTGACCAGCTCCTGCCTCAATCTCCTCTCCTCACAGTCGGCACAGGATAACACAAAGGTGGTCACCATATTCCCACCCTCCTTGTTCAAATCGGTTCAAATTTTGAGAGTGCAGGACACTTTTTAAACCAGCAAAAGGACAAATGCACACATCTCCCTCCCTTGCTTCATTCAGCTTTATTGTCCACTTATTCTCCTTCATCAGACAGAAGGACATTCACCCAAATTAAAGCCTGGGGACTCTTCCGGATGCTCACAACTGGGCGGGCTGAGCCTGGGTGGAGGTACCAGCCCTGCTGACACGCTCAGGACATGTCTTAACTTCTCCTACCCTGCTTCCCCCTTCGCTGCCCCGGGGCACGCAGCTCTGCCGCTCGGACCCCTTTCTGCCTCTCGGGGCAGGTAAGCGGGGCACAGCGAACGGCGATGGGGAGCGGAGAGCAGCGCCGGGAGCCCAGCCCCGGCCGGAGAGGGGAGGGGCAGTTAAAAGGCTCCCGCTGCGCGCTGGTACCGCCTCCAGCCCGGGCAGCGCAGAAGCCCGCGGCACATCCCAGGCTCGCAGAGCCGGAGCGGGGCAGCGGTAACTCGGGGTGAGGAGCGGGCACGGCCCCTGGGCGTGAGGGGAAAGGGTGTCCCGGTCCCCGAGGGCGAGCGGCGCTTTGGCTCGGGGGTGCTCCGGTCTTGGTGTGCTCCGGTCTTGGTGTGCTCCAGGCGTTTTAGAGGCTTGGTAAGGAGCGGGGCTTGCAGGGGAATGGTGTTAGAGGGGAGCATCTTGCTCATGGGAAGGGTGCAAGGCATATTTTGCTGGGGTTGTTTGGTTTTGTTTTGGTTTTCCATCCCTGTGGTTTCCGTGAATGGGGTGGGGATACAGATGGTCCCCCCTTGCCGAGAGAGCAGCAGTGCTCATAATGTCCTCGCTCTGCGTTCAGCAGGATGGTTTCCATCGCTCTCGAGGTGACTTGCAGCTTTGTTACCTGGCTCTTTCTGTATGCCTGCTGCTGCTGCTGGAACAGGGGCCGTTCCTACGAGTGGAGCTGTCGCTTGGTCACCCTGCTGCATGGGGTGATTGTCACCTGCCTCTCTGGTTATGCTGTGCTCTTGGATGGCCCCTGGCCTCTGACCCATGCAGGTATGTTTGGAGTCTTACCCTGACACATATCGTTGTCATGCACTGGGGACGAAGCTGGTTCTGTTACAGGTGGAGTGGAGAGCAGATTGCTTTTGCTGCATGTTCTCTTGTGTGTACGGTTTTGGAGTGTGTTTGGGGCAGGATTTTGTTTAACTCCCCCTGCTTCTTCTCCTCCCACTTCTTACTGTTAACCTTTTCCTTCTTTTATCCATGTACGTATTGAAAGCTATCAGGCTGGCAGCTTGAGTTTATTGCAGCATTAGGCGTAACAGTGTGTTGAGAATAGACCAAGTTCTGTTCACATCTTTAAGGTTACAACAGCTCCTAGCATTTGGCTGTGGGGTTTTATTTGCTGTTTCCTATAATCAACACTCAAATGGTTCTGCTGATGGTGGTCAGGCTTTCCAACCCCCCTTCCTAAGAGAGAAAAAGCAAAACAGAAGTGTGGAGGGATGAGTGGCGTGTCTGTGTCTGCTGGGCAGGCTGAAGTATGAAGGGAGAGCAGAACCAGACCTCCAAGCTTCCTGCCTGGTCGCTGACCCATAGGAAAGGCTGGAAACTAAGGAGGAAAGAGGCATGCTCACAATCTGCATTGATCCATATCATAGAAGAATGTCTTAAATCAGCCTCCAGGCTTATGTATATCTTTCGTTTCAGGTTCACCAAACACAGCTCTTCAGATCCATGTGCTGTCCCTGACCTTGGGTTACTTTATCTTTGACCTGGGCTGGTGCCTGTATTTCCAGACAGAGGGGGACCTCATGCTGCTCCACCACATGCTGAGCATCTGTGGCATGATCATGGTGCTGGGGCTTGGGAAGTCTGCTACAGAAGTCAATGCTGTTGTGTTTGTGAGTGAGATCACCAACCCTCTGCTCCAGACCCGCTGGTTCCTGCGGGAAATGGGCTGTTACCACACTCCCCTGGGAGACATTGTGGATTTCTTCTTTGTTTCCCTCTTCCTGGTGCTACGAATCGGGGGAGGAGCTTTGATCATGTATGCGATGGTGACATCGCCTGATCCCAGCTGGCTCCTCAAGGCTGGAGGCTTGGCCATGTACCTTGTATCTTTGGGCTTCATGGTTGAAATCTGCCGCTTTGTCAGGAGGAAAATGATGAAGAAGAACATTTCCTGGACAAGGCTGAGGAGTGGGAATGCACCTGTGAAAACTAACGGGCACTTGACAGCTCATTAATGGGTTGTGGATAATCCCCTGGGATAGGGCTCTGGCTACCAAGCTTATTCCTATAAAAAGAACTCCTAAAAGTGACATGGAACGGACTTTCTGGCACTGGCTATGCCTGGAGGAGATGAACCGGCACTAGGAACATGCAGAAGCTGACAGAAGAGGGGTTTGAGTGCACATCTGCAGAGTCTGGCATGTCTACTGCATTCTGATCCCCTGACTTCTCCAGTAATGGTGCAGCCTCAAGGAGAGTGGCAACACCTGACCTATTCATTCTGCCACTGAGAGCTGCACAGTCTGTATGTCCTGTACTCATTTTGGAGATAGAATTGTTTTACAGTGTACAGCCAGAAAACCCCATCTCCCTGCCAGTGGGACCAGGTAGGGGTGTGACTTAGGAAAGATTATTGAGCCTCACTCTCCCTGGAGCTGGACAACACACTTGACTAAGTACTTGGATGAAAGCCTCTGAACAAGATTCAAGTGCTTGCAGGGTATGGTAAAGTTGTCCTTTGTCTGTGTGAAGTGATGGTACTTGAGGTGAGGTAATGTTTTATCTCATTGCTTTTAATGATACATTTCTTCTTTTTTTTAATACTTGTGTTCAAGCAGATACTGATCTTAGAGTGCTGTGACTTCACTGGGATTGACTCAAGCTCTTGCAAACAAGAGTCAAGAATTAGACTAGTGCCAAGAAATTCCATAAGCAGGTATTCACCTAGTCTTGGATTGCTTCAAAGAAACCAAACAGGCATTTTGTGGGTGAGAGAAAGAGAAGAGCCCTCTCTGGATGCTCTTTCTGTTCTGGGTTGGCTCAGCTACAAGCCACTTAAGCTGAAAGCATAGCTAACAAGTTCAATAAGTGACTATATTTTTAGGGCTGTGACAGTAATGTTTAGGCAGATCTCAATGCAACATCTGTTCCATACTAGCAGGTCTTGGAGTATGGACCCGGTCTCTTGTTTTACCTCCCAGAATGGTGTTCTGACATTTCCCCTGGGGTTTTAATGTGAATTTCCCTTTGTTTAAGGCTGCAGTTCAGATTAACTCTCCCATTAAAGCCTTGCTTGCAGATGAGAAACAAATGGCTCTGTGTTGCCCTCAGGCTTAGTAAGGTTGGTTGCCTTTCCTTCCTCATTTCAAGGAGCCCCTGAAACAGCTTGTGTGGCCCTTGCTCAAGCTACGTGTCACCCCTGCTGCAGAGGGGAAGGAAGAGAGCAATGGAAATACAGTTGCTATGGGGACACAGCCTCACTAGCTCCTCCATGCCTCTTATCTCACCAACTTTGGCACTGTTCAGGGCAGATATCTGCATTGGCTGGCGGTTAGAATAAGGTGTGTGGAGAGATTAAGAAATGCCATGAAATAACCTTTGCCATGCCCTCTGAATGCACTGCAGCTGTGAATCCAGGGAATTGAGCAGGCTATTGCCTTTAGGGGAACAGGACCCTTGCTCTGGGGGCCTGGGTTTGTGAGGTGTGAACTCTTGCCAGAGTCACTGTGCCCTTCCAAAAACTCCTATAGAGTGATGAGACTTCTAATAAAGTTATGCTCTCTTGTTCAAAAGAAATGGTTGCTGTAATGTTCTTTTGTTCTGGGTCTTCAAGTTAATGAAGCCTGAGGAAGAGAGGCTTGAGGGTAGTCTAAGCATGCTAAGGCGAGTAGTCACTGACAAAGCTCTGGCTCATGCCCTTAATGTAGTTCAGGATGGAGTGAGCCATATGCTCTGGAGCTCAGGTTTAAGGTGTGAAGAATAGATGAAGGTCAGCTGAAGCTCAGATTTGTGACTAGTGCACCCACAACCTGCCTTGACAATGAGCTATATCACAGGGAATTTGAGAATAAGCCATAAAACTGAGGTGTTTGCTCTAGATGGATGCAGAGTCACAGGGTAACTTAAATTCTGATCATGTCCTTCATACCAGGTTGCCCTTTGTTAGCACCAAAGCCTTGGTGTTGCTGTGCTTCATCTTACAAATGGCCAATGCAGAAGGTTGGGATTGCTGGTGGTTTGTCTATGCTGTATTTGGAGAATATAGAGTTATGAGATGTCCTAAGTCACTGCTGAGTGGCTGTATGGGGTGGAAGTGGGCCTGGGCTTGGCTTCTAACAAGAAAGCTCTCTTCCTTTTGCTGCAGGGACAGTAAGCCAGTGCACACAGCTTGCATGCAAAACCGGACTGATGGAAGCTACCCCGTGAAATTTGAAGACAAGTGCCCTCAGGTGGTCAAGCGCCTTGTCTCATCTAAGCTTCGTTTTAGCCTTAAATCCTCTAATGTGATGCTAGAAAAGCATCTGGTTCCACCCTTGCTATCCCACTGGATTTCTTATTTGCTAGTATGTCAGAGAAATGTCATTTTCAATACAGGTGCCAGGTTTTTATCTGTCAGACATCCTTGAGGGCTTTTACGGTCACAAAAAGCTGTTGGGCTCTTGTGTATTTCCAGCTCTTGTGTATCTCTTGTAGGACAAGAAGTTTCCCACCGTTGGCAAGCCAATAGGTTCAGTGTTGTAAGCTCTCCTTAGAATGAGTACAGAAAGTAGAAGGAAGGTACTGCTGAGGGAGGTTGTAGCTGTACTACACCACATAGCAGCGTGCAAATAACTGTTAGCAGAGGTTCCTGGCCCGAGCTGTTTTGCTGAATGCTATTCATCTACAGGCAAAATGAGCCAGTGTAACCCAGCCTGCCTATTTAAATGGCTGACACTGCACAAAGTGAACAAGGAAATGAGTGTGCAAGCTGCTCCTAACTTCTGGTACAATCCACTGGGAGATGGCTTAACTTGCTACCTTGCATCTCACTCTGTTTTGCACATTGTACAATCTAGAACTATACCTCCCCCTGCCCATTCTACCTCAGACATTAAATGGTCCTGGTCTTGATAGGACTTTCAGAGTGAACTTTGGTAACCATCTCCACTGCTCTTCCTGGCTGCTGAGTTTCTCTGCTATGAGTCACTACAGCTTTCTGTCTGTCAACCCTGTTTTTTAGCCTAAGCTAAGGACAGCTCCATCTCAGTTGTTACTGATGCTGCTGGAGGGGGCTGGTGCCTGGTCCAGCAAAAGTGGAGGAAAAGAAGATGAGACCTAAGATTTGTCAGAGAAGCAAATGCGCTGTTAATGCTAGTGAGGCTGTCGTGCTGAAATAGTTGAAGGATGAGCACCTTTAGCAACAGGAACCTGTGCCTGGCCTGAACTGGAAAAGTAAGATAGAGAGATATCCAGTTGAAAACAGGCTTATTACAGGTACTGTAAAAGGCAGGACAAGATACTTCCATCATCTGTATTTCAAAGGGTAAAACTTGACAGGATGAGATAAAAAACCCCAAACTGTTGCTGGGTGTGAGAGGTTGTTTTGATTGCAACATAAGAAAGGAGAGCGTTGGTTATGGAGGAATGTGTTTGCAATATACTTTAGGCTGCATAAGCCCTGGATTTTGCTACTCTGTGGATGTGGATGAAGGCAGGAGAGAGAAAAGATGTGGTTTAGCACTGAATGCTTGCAGCGAGAAGAAATTGCTAGGCTTCGTCACTGCTGCACAGGCAGTGGATGAGAGGGTACATTCAGGGCAGGGCTGTGCGCTTGCACAGCCTGCTGAAGCTGTGTGCTGTGCGCTGTGGCTGGATGATAAACCCCGCGGGCTATGTTTGTAACCTTGAAGCTGGTGCTATAGTGATGCAGTGTTGCAAGTTCTGTAGAAGAGTTGGTTTGCATCAGGCGCTGCCTGGCTGTGAGAAAAGCAAGTCCACATATGCCATGTTATCTCTGCCACACGTGAGATGGTTGAAGTGGGTCATGGGTGTGTGGGACTAACTTCCTGTGCCCACAGGCTAAAGTGATGCTCTACGTGTGCGTGTGCCCAATGGAAACATAACCTGCACCTTGTTCTGTGAGTAACCGGGTACTGCACAGCGGGGGCACCTGCAAACCTGCGCGTTCGGGCACTCGGGACCAGCCCTAATGGTCCCCAGCCTCATGGCTGGGTTTAGGAGGGACGGATGCTCACGGAGCCGCTAAGGCCGGGCGATGCGGCGCTCCCCTTCCCTGCTCTCCCGCGGCCGTTGCCGTCCCTCCTCCCCGCCAGCAGGTGCCCCTCGGCCGCCACTTCCTCTTCCCGAGCGGCGGAGGCGGCCCGAGCAGCCGCGTCCCTGCGGTGGGTGCGCGGGGAAGGGCCTGCGGCGTGCGGGGACCCGGCCTCGGCATCCCCGGGCGCCCGCAAAGCCGCGGAGGCCGCTGGAGAGCAGCGGGGCCGGAGGCGAGCGGCGAAGGCCGGGAACAGGTGGGGCGAGCGGGGCGGGAGGCGCCGGGAGGGATGCGGGATGCGGGGTAGGGCGCTGGGCACAATGTCCGTGGTTTGGGGCACGCTGTGCAGGCCCTTTGGGCTCCTCTGCTTTATAGCTGTACCGCTTAAAACCATAAAGGAATAACGGTGCTTTGCTGGAGGTGCCCACCTCGGTTTTAAGCTCTTTTGGGGGGAGCAGGGCTGTGCTACACCAGGATTTTAGGCACGTGTAATTATTATAGGGCCTGCTTTCACTCATGACCCCGTTGGTCCTGGTGGTATGAAGGATAATATGGTTACTAAAGGATATTGCCCTTTGCAGGCATAGCTCACAGGTGCAATGTATGTATGTAATGTATGTGTGCAATTGTATGTGCTCATGACAATGTTGAGCTTTGATGTGCAATTAGAAGATAGCCCTCTTTCTTTCTGGGGGATGGAGAAATAGTTTTTGCACCTCTTCCTCCCTTTTGTCACATCAGAATTCTTCCTGCCTTATCTGCCCTGACTCTGAATGCGTACATACCTCACGTATCAGGGATGTCAATGGAACGCCTGGTCAGAGCAGTTAATCACATCCTTAATTCATCTCCCCATGTTCCCAAGGCCCATTATAACATAATGGTTTTGTTTACCCAGCCTCCTAAGTAATTCCTGGTCAGACTTGCAGTGCCCAACCTTCCTGTTTGGCCTGTTGCAACTCTGACTCCTCATCAAGCGTGGTCCTTTTGGTGTTCCAAAACGCTGCGTTCCAGTGCGCTGGTCAGCAGGTACCAGCAGGACCAGTGGCACTTTTGCTATTACACAACTGGAAACTCGCGCATCCCAGAGCGTGACTCAACTGCTTTTGATGTGCTTCCCTGAATGCTCAGGAATAACGAGGCACATCTTAAATTTCATGGAAAGGTATTATGAATATGAATCAGAGTTAGATATTAGAGTATTGTGTATTTGGGGGGCTTTTAGCAACTGGCTGGTGGGCTGCTTTATCTGATCACTGGTTGCTGGGGGGTGCTTTATTCTAATCTGAGCTTTGACCTCAGATGCTCTTGAAGATGCCTGAACTATATGTTGTTGTTGGAAGTTTCCTGGGGAGGACAAGGGGATTTAACAGTGGTTTTTCTTCCCAAATTGTCCTGGAAATGTGCTGGGGCTAGAAGGTTGAAATTCAGTAGGAGGAGGAGACGGCAATGCCTTTTGTGTTGACTTATTAGCAGTCAGTGTTGCTGCACTGGCAAAATTGATTACCAGTGGACATAGCAAGAGACTGTGGTGTGTGGGTTTTATTGGAGTATTTTGTTGTTTCAGGAGAGGAGGAACCAAGCTAGCAAACAGCATGACAGAATGAGTAGGTCAGGTGGGACGGCACAAGCAGACCAGTGAAATGCAGATGCATGGGCAGGGAGCTAAAACAGAGAGGCAGGCGTAGCTCTGGATCAAAGCTTTATTGCTGGATGTGGCGCTCCTCAGCCTGTCCCACAGGCAGTGCAGATGAGCACTAACACATCCCAGCAGATCCTGCACTGTGGACTGGTTGGAGAAGTCCTCTGAGGTCCTTTACCAAATTGTGGTGTGTTTTCTGTTCAACCATGTAGGAACTCACTGCCTGCCAAGGCTATTGCTTTCAGTGCATTTTCCCACAGCTGAGGTGACACTGGTGGGGGCCTGTTTGCTGGTGGCTATATGGTGAATCTGCCGTGATTCTCAAGGATGCACTTCTTTGATGTAGGCCTTTCCCCAGAGGATCTCCTTGTCAGGAGCAAGGAACAGCATCAGGAAACACTTTACACTCAGTGCTGGGGTGGTCACAGATGAGATGCTGTACTGGGTTGTGCTAACACTGTTGATGCTAGACCTTCTGATCCATTTTGTCTTTCTGTTCCTGTGGCAGGATGCTGTTCCCCCTGCCTCTGCGGGTAGCCTGCAGTCTGCTTGCCTGGTTCTCTCTCTACACTTGGTTCTGCCATCGCTACAAGCACCGGAATTATGAATGGAGCTGCAGGCTGGTCACGCTGACCCATGGCATCCTTGCTACCTGCCTCTCTGCTTACGTTGGCTTTATTGATGGTCCCTGGCCTATGAGTCACCCAGGTAAGTAATGAAAGTTGTGGTCCCAAGTTCCCCAATGTGTGATGGCACAAAGCAGGGTTCTCCTACTACCTCAGTATCCAGCCCACCCAAGGAATGATGATATCTGAGCTGCTTTGGGATGGAAAGTACTAGAGAAATGGGGAGACTGGTACTGTATTTTGGTAGTGTAATGGTCTTCCCCAGCTGCAGTGTGGCAGGGAGTTTGATCACATTGTGTAGCTATTACATGTGTGCAGCTGTTAGACTAACAGCTACAGTATTGTGATTTCTCTGTTTCTACATCTGAGCTGTGATCAGTACAAGCTAACACCACTCTGCCAGCACTGAAGGTGAATACCCCTTCCTTGTCTCAGATGCTGCCTGCTTGTTGCCTCTATGTTTTAAAGCTCTGTCTGATCTCTTTATTCCAGGATCACCAAACACAACTCTTCAGGTACATGTGCTGTGCCTTAGCTTGGGCTACTTCCTCTTCGACCTCTGTTGGTGTGTGTACTTCCAGACAGAGGGTGCCCTGATGCTGGCCCATCATCTGGTGAGCATCTTGGGTATCACAGCATCACTGGCACTCGGGGAGTCAGCTGCGGAGGTCAATGCCGTCATCTTTGGCAGCGAGATCACTAACCCACTGCTGCAGGCTCGCTGGTTCCTGAAGGAGATCGGGTGTTACCACAGTTTCACAGGCGACGTGGTAGATTTCTTCTTCGTGGTCCTCTTCACCGGGGTGCGGATTGGAGTGGGGGCCTGGCTGATGTACTGTGAGCTTGCTTCTCCCAAACCCAGGTGGTACATTAAGCTGGGCGGTGTCATCATGTACACTGTCTCCTGGGTTTTCATGGTCAGCATCTGTCGCTTCGCTAGGAGGAAGAGCATGAAGAAGTACCATGCCTGGAGGAGTCGGAGGAGTGATGAGTTATACTTGAAAACTAATGGACATCTGAAAACCCACTGACGGGATGCTGAGTAAAGACTTCCTCGAGTTCATAATCTGGCAAGGAGGGGATCGTGCCTGGAATGCCACTGTTGGGAGGGGAGCCAACACACGTTAGCAATTCTGGAGCCAAATTTATCCCTGGCATAACTCCACTGAAATCCATGGAGCTATGCCATGGATTTACTGGATCTACAGTGTTTGGCCTGGCAGAGCCTGGCTCAGTGTCTATGTAAGCATGCACTAAATGATATGAGTGAAAGAAGGGCTAATTTTACTGACTAAACATAACTAGTCCAGCAGTGCAGGTGTAAATAGTAATTTTCATAGCTAACTCCTTCAGCACTGGTAGAATCTTGGCAAAGAGGAGGAAATAACACTGGGTCTTCATGTTCAAAGTCCTGTACAGTCTAGCCAGTTAGAGTGACTCTTCTTACTGTTAGGAAGAAGCATCTTCTAGTGTTTTGTCAGAGTTGGGATTCCTGGCTCTTCCACCAACTTGTTATGTGACCTTGGGCAAGTCATGTAACTCTAACTCTGTGCCTAATTTCCCCATTGTGAATTGGGGGTGATGGAGCTGATCCATCTGTGTTATGCACTTTCAGATTTTTACTCGAGAGGTGCTATATAAATGCAAAGTGAGGGTTGTTATCTGCACTTCATTCATTATCCCTGTGTTTCCTTTGGGAGAAACTTATCTTGGTGATTGAGCTAGGGTGTGACTCTAGAGAGAACAGAATTTTAGGTAGGTGGTTGTTTCCTACCCTAATTCCTTTCAGTAACTTACTCAGTAGTGTCCAGGAGCTCTCATCAGCACTGGCGCCTTGCAGGACTAGGTGCTCTGTGAATACACCCAAAGACACAGCCCCCAGCGCGAAATGCTTTTCTGACTCTTTCTGTCTTCATCCCTCACTGTTAAAACTCCACCCACCCCTTCCAAATACTGCTATTAGCTCCTTGAGTGGCTACCACTGTTATGAGAAGCTCAACAAGCATGTTTCCTCAGATTGGGATTTCAGGGTGAAGAGTGGCCAACACACATCTTCAAAATCACGGTGGCTAAGATGGAAAAGCTGCTGGGCTTCAAATCTGTCCTCTGCCCTGTTGAAGACAGAGTCTTATCCTTGGCTTTACTTATCTGAACTGACACCTTGACCCCTTGTCTTTGAATTCACTTCTGCCTCCCTGATTGGGTCTGTGTATAAAAGTGAGCATTTATAGCCACTTATTTGCAGCCAGTAATTAAAGGAGCTAGAGGTACGTAATCTGGCCTTTTTTTAAGCAAAAAAGTGAACCTGACTGGGAGACAAATAAGTGTTACTTTCATCTGGTCCCATTTCCAGGGAGGAACTGTCCCCCAGTTGGCAGCTTCTGGTGTTTATTTCACTGTATGTTCATAAGTGCTGTTCCTTTGTTACTGCCATCATCATTATGATCATTTATTTTGAGCCTCAGCACCAGGCCTCCAGTACAGCTCAGGTGCCAGTTCTGCTGTGAGCCTTGCCTGCTGCAGCCAAAGACCTGAAGAGCCCACATCACTTCAGATTTAATAGAGCCAACTGATGGGTTAGTTGGTCCTGAAAAAGAAACTTGACTCGTTTAGCACAGCACAATGATAGGACTATTGGGCCTTGAAGGGAGACAAGAAGGGCTAGTTGGGGTGTGCTGGTTCTTTCCCAGCAGTGCTGCTGCTGTTGGGCTTGTCAAGGAGCCTTTTTGCCTCAGCTTACCCACTCTGTTAAGCAGGTACAGCGTTACCTACCTCGTGGGGTGTTTTCATTTGTTAACACTAAGCCACCTTTGATGAATGCTTGGTGGTCTGTGTCAAGCTGTGCTGTCTAAAGGCAAAATTGCTTTGGGCATAGCACTTGTAACTATGACCCATCATTTAGTACTTTGTCACCTGAACATGGCACTTCCAGCATCTGGCTTGCCTCACGAAAGCAGGAGTCCAAGCTGTTTTGCAATGGTTCTAATGGGTAGCAGTCTAAAGGACTAGACATACGCATAAAGACCAGGCGTGCTGCTGCTTGTCCAGGTGGACTCCCAAGCTGAAGACAGGATGTCCGGTGGGTTTTCCCTAGTAAGGATTGCAGTAAATGGAGCCAAAGGCGTTTCAGCAGCCAGCCTGACCAGGGAATAACAGCTTTCAGCAGCAAGTCCTGCAGAACTATAGGTGAGAACAGCCTGTTCATTGTTCAGTGCAGCCTCTGACTTGCCCACCAAGAAGAGTTTACTGAGCAGTCCTGATGATTTGGACTCTAACCTCTGCTGTGCAGCTTACTGCATGGTTACTCCCCTTCTGTGGGGGCTGTACAGCCTATACCTGCCCAAGTGAATAAGGATGTCAGCGACTGCAGGTTATGAAACAACTTGTATGAAGATGTTCTGAGAGATAATGCCCTTAATGGCTGACTTGTCCCCTTCTTCAAACTGGGGGGAAGCTTGGTTGGAAGAAGTAGAGCACTGTGGTCACTGTTGAGGACTTAGAAGTTAAAGAAGGGCACCAGAAAACAAAAGAGCAATTGGGAATGGCTTTATGAAGTAGAGCTAGCAAGGATGTCTCAGAGTAAGGCCTCATTGTTAGTGGGCTCCAGCATAGAATCACAGATCCAGAAGAAGTGTAATTTTAAGGCTATGGAGCACATGGTGGGACCTGTCCTCAGGCTAGTCCATAGTGGCTAGAGCAAATTGTAAAAGGAAACTATGGAACTAGTGTGAAAAAATAACTTGTGTTTGAATTACTGTGTAATAGCAACTAATGTTCCACCAGTGAATGGTGTAGATGCTTTGTATTATGTTTTATAAAATAAAGATTATTTAATTACATGAGATACTTGGTTTTTCTCCTTGTATGTGGTTATTAAGTTGTACTGTTCATTACTGGATTGTTGGCATTGCCCGTGTAAATGAACAAAGTGATGCTTGGTGGATGCTTTTTAGGGACTGAACCAACAGCTTTCACTGTTATTGCTTCTTAGGTGTGTTAACAGGCAGAGAAGCCACTCTTCTTTGCAAGGTGGTCTCAGGAGTACTTGGTAGTTTGGTGTTTGCTAATAGATGCTTTCAGGTGGTTGACTGGCTGAACAGGGTGCATTTCTTCAGTTAGGTTTGTTCCCAGGCTTTTCATGTGCCTATCCTCAGGCAACTCATGGAGGAAAAATGTTTCCTTTGTTTTCCATGCCGTGTATGCTAAAGGGGAAGGTTCTCCTGTCTTTCCACTTTTCTCTTCCCAAGACAGATTCAACACGTGCTCTTGTAAATCCATGTAAAAGAAGGTGTTAGCTTTTACTGCCTTTGTCCTGTTTCCCTCAAGTTCTGGGGGAGTTGAGCAGCTGGTAAGTTGGAAACATAAGAGGTCTTTGGCAAATAACTTTTAAGAATGAACTGAATAGATATGGAAAAGCTTTTGCAAAATAAAAGCTGTTTATTGGTAGCTAATTTTGTATGGGAAGCGGAAGGTTTCTGTGGCTTCTCAAATGTCTCAAAGTAGAGGTTTTCAGCAATGCTTGTATTGTGGTGGTGTTTGAATCATGTATTGTGTCAGAAGGTTCAGATCTGTTCAGTGTAACTGATAATCCTCAAATGTGATGAGAAATAATGTTATTCTCCATGTCTTTAGGTCTTACCCTCATAGCACATATCTTTCTTCTTATAAGCCCACCTCGAATCAGAGGACATTGATTCTAGCAGAGAGCAAGAAGGAAACTCATGGCAGAATGTACAGCAGCTTCATTTATCTTTACGAAGGTTGCTCCTTTAGTTATGCTGATATGGAAAGAAAGCTTAGTGCTATAAAAATGCTTACTGCAATATGGATTATCCAGGTTTAGGAACTGTAATAAGCCCTCACAGTAGAAGCTCTGATAGATTAGGCTATCTGTGTCCTAACAAAGTCATCAAAGTATTGCATTTGTGTCCCAGTGACTTGAAAGCATAGAACAAGCCCTGTACGGGTTTCCAGCATTGCCAGTGAACTGGATGCAGAATGAGCTACCTGTCTGTATGCAACAAATCATATGCCTGTTTTAAGGTGTGAGATGGCAGTCATCCATTGGTAGCTATTGGACTGGTCATATTGGTTTCTGAAGCAGGTTGCATCCACATAACAGAGAAGGTGGTTAGCATCAGCCCAGCACCTGTAAAATGCAGTATATAGCCAAGCAGATAGTCTGGATTTGATTCAGGGTATCATTACTAGCTTCAGCTCCCTCAAAGGTAGAATCTCAGCAAATAATGAAATCCCACAGATGTTCTCAGCTGGCTCAGGGGAATCTCATACCAGAGCAGCTCTCTGAATTCCCAGGGATCGAAGGATGCTGAACTAAGAGGCAGCCGTTAGTGCTTAGGTGAGTTTGATTGGTTGTAACTGCTGGGTACTACGAAAGATCAGTAGAGCAGGAAGGTTTAAGTTGTGCTTAGCTTGAGAGCAGAGCCAGGTTTACCCCTGTCGTGGCACAAGGTCATGGTCCTATCCATTCCATTCTTCAGGAGTCACAAATCCATATGCACATCTGGGAAGTGAGCTGTGGGTTAGCCTTTCCCCTGTGCCTTTCCTCTCCAGCTGCGCAAGGCATAAAAGTTGGCTGTTGCCTTCTGAAAGCAACTGACTTATTTTTGCCAGAACAGAGTTGGCATAGCAATTTCTGGTAAGTTTAAATAACAGTCCAGAATACTGGTTCATTCTGTCACTGATTTTACATTGATTACTTGCAAGTAGCAAAAATTAAAAGATACTATCCATAAATTATGATTAGTGAAACCTAGCTAATAGCACATCATACTTGACTTCAGGCACTCAGTTTTACAAAGCTAGCTGCTATTTACGTGAGGTGTGCAGGAGTTCTATTGCTCACACAGGTGAATTGCTCCAATGGATCCTACCTGAAATGATGCGAAGGGGCAGGGGTGTGAGCAGGACCTCGCCGAGAGGTGCCGCAGAAGGCTTTGCCAGCAGATGGCAACAGCTCCTCAGTGAGCACAGCTAGAAAACGGCAAGAAGAGCCTCAGTGAATCCTTTCTCTCTAAGCCTGCCTTAACAGGAGCCCCGTGTAATGCACCTCCAGGGAATCTGCCCTTTTGGTGCCATCTTTTAAGGAAAAGTAATAAGCTGCACTTCACAGGAGTCAGCCGCCTTTGTTTCAGGCACCAAAGCTTACTCTGCGCAGAAGAGGTCCAGCAGCATCTTTCAGTCATGGCTCTTCGTCTGTGGGAGCAGAGTCCAACCGTTTGTGCTCTACAAATTCGGCTGCAGGACGGCCGGGAGCAGGCATCAAAGATGTTGTATTCAAATGCACTTTGAGGTGGGAAAGCAAGGAGTGACAGCAACGCAGGTGGCACGGTTGCAGAGCCTACTGTGTGCAGAAGAGATCCAGCAGCATCTTTCAGTCCTGGCACTTAGCCTGTGGGAGCAGAGTCCAATCATTCATGAAATGAAAACTGGGCAGCCGGACCGCCTGGAGCAGGCATCAAGGATGTATTCAAATGCACTTTCAGATGAGAAAGCAAGGAGTGAGAGCAATGCAGGTGGCACTGTTGCAAAGCTTACCATGTGCAGAAGAGTTCCAGCAGCATCTTTCAGTCCTGGCTCTTCGCCTGTGGGAGCAGAGTCCAATCATTTGTGCCCTGAAAAACGGGCAGCAGGATGGCCAGGAGCAGGCATCAAAGATGTTGTATTCAAATGCAATCAGAGGTGGGAAAGCAAGGAGTGAGAGCACCTCAAAGTGCATTTGAATACATCCTTGATGCCTGCTCCAGGCTGGCCGGCTGCCCAGTTGTCAGTGCACGAATGATTGGACCCTACTCCCACAGGCAAAGAGCCAGGACAGAAAGATGCTGCAGGATCTCTTCTGCACATGGTAAGCTTCGCAACGGTGCCAGCTGTATTGCTCTCACTCCTTGCTTTCCCACCTCAAAGTGCATTTGAATACATCCTTGATGCCTGCTCCTGGCCGCCCGGCTGCCCAGTTTTCAGTTCACGAATGATTGGACTCTGCTCCCACAGACAAAGAGCCAGGACTGAAAGATGCTGCTGGACCTCTTCTGCACACAGTAAGCTTCTCAACGGTGCCACCTGCATTGGTCCCACTCCTTGCTTTCCCACCTCAAAGTGCATTTGAATACATCCTTGATGCCTGCCCCAGGCTGGCCGGCTGCCCAGTTTTCAGTGCACGTATGATTGGACCCTACTCCCAGAGGCAGAGAGCCAGGACTGAAACATGCTGCTGGATCTCTTCTGCACATGGTAAGCTTTGCAACGGTGCCACCTGTATTGCTCTCACTCCTTGCTTTCCCACCTCAAAGTGCATTTGAATACATCCTTGATGCCTACTCCAGGGCGCCCGGCTGCCCAGTTTTCAGTGCACGAATGATTGGACCCTCATCCCACAGGGAAAGAGCCAGGACTGAAAGATGCTGCTGGACCTCTTCTGCACATGGTAAGCTTCGCAACGGTGCCACCTGTATTGCTCTCACTCCTTGCTTTCCCACCTCAAAGTGCATTTGAATACATCCTTGAAGCCTGCTCCTGGCCGCCCGGCTGCCCAGTTTCCAGTGCACGAATGATTGGATCCTGCACCCACAGGCGAAGAACCAGGACTGAAAGATGCTGCTGGATCTCTTCTGTACACGGAAAGCTTCGCAACGGAGCCACCTGCATTGGTCACACTCCTTGCTTTCCCACCTCAAAGTGCATTTGAATGCATTCTTGATGCCTGCTCCAGGCTGGCCGGCTGCCCAGTTTTCAGTGCATGAATGATTGGACTCTGCTGCCACAGGCGAAGAGCCTGGACTGAAAGATGCTGCTGGATCTCTTCTGCAAATGGTAAGCTTCACAACGGTGCCACCTGTATTGCTCTCACTCCTTGCTTTCCCACCTCAAAGTGCATTTGAATACATCCTTGATGCCTGCTCCAGGCCGCCCGGCTGCCCAGTTTCCAGAGCACGAATGATTGGACCCTGATCGCATAGGCAAAGAGCCAGGACTGAAAGATGCTGCTGGATCTCTTCTGCACATGGTAAGCTTCGCAACGGTGCCACCTGTATTGCTCTCACTCCTTGCTTTCCCACCTCAAAGTGCATTTGAATACATCCTTGATGCCTGCTCCAGGCTGGCCGGCTGCCCAGTTTTCAGTGCACGAATGATTTGATTCTACTCCCACAGGCGAAGAGCCAGGACTGAAAGATGCTGCTGGATCTCTTCTGCACATGGTAAGCTTCGCAACGGTGCCACCTGTATTGCTCTCACTCCTTGCTTTCCCACCTCAAAGTGCATTTGAATACATCCTTGATGCCTGCTCCAGGCCGCCCGGCTGCCCAGTTTCCAGAGCACGAATGATTGGACCCTGATCGCATAGGCAAAGAGCCAGGACTGAAAGATGCTGCTGGATCTCTTCTGCACATGGTAAGCTTCGCAACGGTGCCACCTGTATTGCTCTCACTCCTTGCTTTCCCACCTCAAAGTGCATTTGAATACATCCTTGATGCCTGCTCCAGGCTGGCCGGCTGCCCAGTTTTCAGTGCACGAATGATTTGATTCTACTCCCACAGGCGAAGAGCCAGGACTGAAAGATGCTGCTGGATCTCTTCTGCACATGGTAAGCTTCGCAACGGTGCCACCTGTATTGCTCTCACTCCTTCCTTTCCCACCTCAAAGTGCATTTGAATACATCCTTGATGCCTGCTCCAGGCTGGCTGGCTGCCCAGTTTTCAGTGCACGAATGATTGGACCCTGATCCCATAGGCAAAGAGCCAGGACTGAAAGATGCTCCTTGATCTCTTCTGCACATGGTAAGCTTTGCAACGGTGCCACCTGTATTGCTCTCACTCCTTCCTTTCCCACCTCAAAGTGCATTTGAATACATACTTGATGCCTGCTCTATGCCGCCCAGCTGCCCAGTTTCCAGAGCACGAATGATTGGACCCTGATCCCACAGGCAAAGAGCCAGGACTGAAAGATGCTGCTGGAACACTTCTGCACATGGTAAGCTTCGCAACTGTGCCACCTGCATTGCTCTCAATCCTTGCTTTCCCACCTCAAAGTGCATTTGAATACATCCTTGATGCCTGCTCCAGGCCGTCCGGCTGCCCAGTTGTCAGTGCACGAATGATTGGACCCTGATCCCTCAGGGAAAGAACCAGGACTGAAAGATGCTGCTGGATCTCTTCTGCACAAGGTAATCTTCGCAACGGTGCCACCTGTATTGCTCTCACTCCTTCCTTTCCCACCTCAAAGTGCGTTTGAATACATCCTTGATGCCTGCTCCAGGCTGGCCGGCTGCCGAGTTTCCAGTGCACGAATGATTGGACTCTGCTCCCACAGGCGAAGAGTCAGGACTTAAAATGCTGCTGGACCTCTTCTGCACAAGGTAAGCTTTGCAACGGTACCACCAGTATTGCTCTCACTCCTTCCTTTCCCACCTCAAAGTGCGTTTGAATTCATCCTTGATGCCTGCTCCAGGCTGCCCGGCTGCCCAGTTTCCGGTGCACGAATGATTGGACTCTACTCCCACAGGCGAAGAGCCAGGACTGAAAGATGTTGCTGGATCTCTTCTGCACATGGTAAGCTTCGCAACGGTGCCACCTGTATTGCTCTCACTCCTTGCTTTCCCACCTCAAAGTGCATTTGAATACATCCTTGATGCCTGCTCCAGGCCGTCCGGCTGCCCAGTTTTCAGTGCACGAAGGATTGGACCCTGATCCCACAGGCAAAGAGCCAGGACTGAAAGATGCTGCTGGATCTCTTGTGCACATGGTAAGCTTCGCAACGGTGCCACCTGTATTGCTCTCACTCCTTGCTTTCCCACCTCAAAGTGCATTTGAATACATCCTTGATGCCTGCTCCAGGCTGGCCGGCTGCCCAGTTTTCAGTGCATGAATGATTGCACCCTGATCCCGCAGGCAAAGAGCCAGGACTGAAAGATGCTGCTGGACCTCTTGTGCACATGGTAAGATTTGCAACGGTGCCTCCGGTATTGCTCTCACTCCTTGCTTTCCCACCTCAAAGTGCATTTGAATACATCCTTGATGCCTGCTCCAGGCCGCCCGCCCGCCCAGTTTTCAGTGTACGAATGATTAGACCCTGCTCCCATAGGTGAAGAGCCAGGACTGAAAGATGCTCCTTGATCTCTTCTGCACATGGTAAGCTTCGCAACGGTGCCCCCTGTATTGCTCTCACTCCTTGCTTTCCCACCTCAAAGTGCATTTGAATATATCCTTGATGCCTGCTCCTGGCTGGCCGGCTGCCCAGTTTTCAGTGCACGAATGACTGGACCCTGATCCCACAGGGAAAGAGCCAGGACTGAAAGATGCTGCTGGATCTCTTCTGCATATGGTAAACTTCGCAACGGTGCTGCCTGTATTGCTCTCACTCCTTGCTTTCCCAACTCAAAGTGCATTTGAATACATCCTTGATGCCTGCTCCAGGCTGGCCGGCTGCCCAGTTTCAGTGCACGAATGATTGTACTCTGCTCCCACAGTCAAAGAGCCAGGTCTGAAAGATGCTGCTGGATCTCTTCTGCACATGGTAAGCTTCGCAATGGTGCCACCAGTATTGCTCTCACTCCTTCCTTTCCCACCTCAAAGTGCATTTGAATAGTTCCTTGATGCCTGCTCCAGGCTGGCCGGCTGCCCAGTTTTCAGTGCGCGAATGATTGGACCCTGATCCCACAGGCAAAGAGTCAGGACTGAAAGATGCTCCTTGATCTCTTCTGCACACGGTAAGCTTCGCAAATGTGCTACCTGTATTGCTCTCACTCCTTGCTTTCCCTCCTCAAAGTGCATTTGAATACATCCTTGATGCCTGCTCCAGGCTGGCCAGCTGCCCAGTTTTCAGTGCACGAATGATTGGACCCTGATCCCACAGGCAAAGAGCCAGGACTGAAAGATGCTGCTGGATCTCTTCTGCACATGGTAAGCTTCCCATCGGTGCCACCTGTATTGCTCTCACTCCTTGCTTTCCCACTTCAAAGTGCATTTGAATACATCCTTGATGCCTGCTCCACGCAGTCCGGCTGCCCAGTTTTCAGTGCACGAATGATTGGACCCTGATCCCACAGGCAAAGAGCCAGGACTGAAAGATGCTGCTGGATCTCTTCTGCACATGGTAAGCTTCGCAATGGTGCCACCTGTATGGCTCTCACTGCTTGCTTTCCCATCTCAAAGTGCATTTGAATACATCCTTGATGCCTGCTCCAGGCTGGACGGCTGTCCAGTTTTCAGTGCACGAATGATTGGACCCTGCTCCCACAGGCAAAGAGCCAGGACTGAAAGATGCTCCTTGATCTCTTCTGCACATGGTAAGCTTCGCAACGGTGCCACCTGTATTGCTCTCACTCCTTCCTTTCCCACCTCAAAGTGCATTTGAATACATCCTTGATGCCTGCTCCAGGCTGGCCTGCTGCCCAGTTTTCAGTGCACGAACGATTGGACCCTGCTCCCAGAGGCAAAGAGCCAGGAGTGAAATGTGCTGCTTGATCTCTTCTGCACGTGGTAAGCTTCGCAACAGCGCCACCTGTATTGCTCTCACTCCTTGCTTTCCCATCTCAAAGTGCATTTGAATACATCCTTGATGCCTGCTCCAGGCCGTCCGGCTGCCCAGTTTTTAGTGCACGAATGATTTTACCCTGATCCCACAGGCAAAGAGCCAGGACTGAAAGATGCTGCTGGATCTCTTCTGCACATGGTAAGCTTCGCAACGGTGCCACCTGTATTGCTCTCACTGCTTGTTTTCCCACCTCAAAGTGCATTTGAATAGTTCCTTGATGCCTGCTCCAGGCCGTCCGGCTGCCCAGTTTTCAGTGCACGAATGATTGGACCCTGCTCCCACAGGCAAAGAGCCAGGACTGAAAGATGCTGCTGGATCTCTTCTGCACATGGTAAGCTTCGCAACGGTGCCAGCTTTTTTGCTCTCCCTCCTTGCTTTCCCACCTCAAAGTGCATTTGAATACATCCTTGATGCCTGCTCCAGGCTGGCCGGCTGCCCAGTTTTCAGTGCACGTATGATTGGACCCTACTCCCAGAGGCAGAGAGCCAGGACTGAAAGATGCTGCTGGATCTCTTCTGCACATGGTAAGCTTCCCATCGGTGCCAGCTGTATTGCTCTCACTCCTTGCTTTCCCACCTCAAAGTGCATTTGAATACATCCTTGATGCCTGCTCCAGGCTGTCCGGCTGCCCAGTTTTCAGTGCACGAATGATTGGACCCTGATCCCAGAGGCAAAGAGCCAGGACTGAAAGATGCTGCTGGATCTCTTCTGCACATGGTAAGCTTCGCAACGGTGCCACCTGTATTGCTCTCACTCCTTGCTTTCCCACCTCAAATTGCATTTGAATACATACTTGATACCTGCTCCAGGCTGGCCTGCTGCCCAGTTGTCAGTGCACGAATGATTGGACCCTGCTCCCACAGGCAAAGAGCCAGGACTGAAAGATGCTGCTGGATCTCTTCTGCACATGGTAAGCTTCGCAACGGTGCCACCTGTATTGCTCTCACTCCTTGCTTTCCCACCTCAAAGTGCATTTGAATACATCCTTGATGCCTGCTCCAGGCGGTCCGGCTGCCCAGTTTTCAGTGCACGAATGATTGGACCCTGATCCCACAGGCAAAGAGCCAGGACTGAAAGATGCTGCTGGATCTCTTCTGCACATGGTAAGCTTCGCAACGGTGCCACCAGTATTGCTCTCACTCCTTGCTTTCCCACCTCAAAGTGCATTTGAATACATCCTTGATGCCTGCTCCAGGCTGGACGGCTGTCCAGTTTTCAGTGCACGAATGATTGGACCCTGATCCCACAGGCAAAGAGCCAGGACTGAAAGATGCTCCTTGATCTCTTCTGCACATGGTAAGCTTCGCAACGGTGCCAGCTGTATTGCTCTCACTCCTTCCTTTCCCACCTCAAAGTGCATTTGAATACATCCTTGATGCCTGCTCCAGGCCGCCCGGCTGCCCAGTTGTCAGTGCACGAATGATTGGACCCTGCTCCCACAGGCAAAGAGCCAGGACTGAAAGATGCTCCTTCATCTCTTCTGCACATAGTAAGCTTCGCAACGGTGCCAGCTTTGTTGCTCTCGCTCCTTGCTTTCCCACCTCAAAGTGCATTTGAATACATCCTTGATGCCTGCTCCAGGCTGTTCGGCTGTCCAGTTTTCAGTGCACGAACGATTGGACCCTGATCCCACAGGCAAAGAGCCAGGACTGAAATATGCTGCTGGATCTCTTCTGCACATGGTAAGCTTCGCAACGGTGCCACCTGTATTGCTCTCACTCCTTGCTTTCCCACCTCAAAGTGCATTTGAATACATCCTTGATGCCTGCTCCGGGCTGGCCGGCTGCCCAGTTTTCAGTGCACGAATGATTGCACACTGATCCCGCAGGCAAAGAGCCAGGACAGAAAGATGCTGCTGGACCTCTTGTGCACATGGTAAGATTTGCAACGGTGCCTCCGGTATTGCTCTCACTCCTTGCTTTCCCACCTCAAAGTGCATTTGAATACATCCTTGATGCCTGCTCCAGGCCGCCCGGCCGCCAAGTTTTCAGTGTACGAATGATTAGACCCTGCTCCCATAGGTGAAGAGCCAGGACTGAAAGATGCTCCTTGATCTCTTCTGCACATGGTAAGCTTCGCAACGGTGCCCCCTGTATTGCTCTCACTCCTTGCTTTCCCACCTCAAAGTGCATTTGAATATATCCTTGATGCCTGCTCCTGGCTGGCCGGCTGCCCAGTTTTCAGTGCACGAATGACTGGACCCTGATCCCACAGGGAAAGAGCCAGGACTGAAAGATGCTGCTGGATCTCTTCTGCATATGGTAAACTTCGCAACGGTGCTGCCTGTATTGCTCTCACTCCTTGCTTTCCCAACTCAAAGTGCATTTGAATACATCCTTGATGCCTGCTCCAGGCGGGCCGGCTGCCCAGTTGTCAGTGCGCGAATGATTGGGCCCTGATCCCACAGGCAAAGAGTCAGGACTGAAAGATGCTCCTTGATCTCTTCTGCACACGGTAAGCTTCGCAAATGTGCCACCTGTATTGCTCTCACTCCTTGCTTTCCCACCTCAAAGTGCATTTGAATACATCCTTGATGCCTGCTCCAGGCTGGCCAGCTGCCCAGTTTTCAGTGCACGAATGATTGGACCCTGATCCCACAGGCGAAGAGCCAGGACTGAAAGATGCTGCTGGATCTCTTCTGCACGTGGTAAGCTTCCCATCGGTGCCAGGTGTATTGCTCTCACTCCTTGCTTTCCCACCTCAAAGTGCATTTGAATACATCCTTGATGCCTGCTCCAGGCTGTCCGGCTGCCCAGTTTTCAGTGCACGAATGATTGGACCCTGATCCCACAGGAAAAGAGCCAGGACTGAAAGATGCTGCTGGATCTCTTCTGCACATGGTAAGCTTCGCAACGGTGCCACCTGTATTGCTCTCACTCCTTGCTTTCCCACCTCAAAGTGCATTTGAATACAACCTTGATGCCTGCTCCAGGCCGTCCGAATGCCCAGTTTTCAGTGCACGAATGATTGGACCCTGCTCCCACAGGCAGAGAGCCAGGACTGAAAGATGCTGCTGGATCTCTTCTGCACATGGTAAGCTTCGCAACGGTGCCACCTGTATTGCTCTCACTCCTTGCTTTCCCAGCTCAAAGTGCATTTGAATACATCCTTGATGCCTGCTCCAGGCCGCCCGGCTGCCCAGTTTTCAGTGCACGAATGACTGGACCCTGATCCCACAGGGAAAGAGCCAGGACTGAAAGATGCTGCTGGATCTCTTCTGCATATGGTAAACTTAGCAACAGTGCCGCCTGTATTGCTCTCACTCCTTGCTTTCCCAACTCAAAGTGCATTTGAATACATCCTTGATGCCTGCTCCAGGCTGGCCGGCTGCCCAGTTTTCAGTGCACGAATGAGTGGACCCTGCTCCCACAGGCAAAGAGCCAGGACTGAAAGATGCTGCTGGACCTCTTGTGCACATGGTAAGATTTGCAACGGTGTCTCCGGTATTGCTCTCACTCCTTGCTTTCCCACCTCAAAGTGCATTTGAATACATCCTTGATGCCTGCTCCAGGCTGGCCGGCTGCCCAGTTTTCAGTGCACGAATGAGTGGACCCTGCTCCCACAGGCAAAGAGCCAGGACTGAAAGATGCTGCTGGATCTCTTCTGCACATGGTAAGCTTCGCAACGGTGCCAGCTTTTTTGCTCTCACTCCTTGCTTTCCCACCTCAAAGTGCATTTGAATACATCCTTGATGCCTGCTCCAGGCTGGCCGGCTGCCCAGTTTTCAGTGCACGTATGATTGGACCCTACTCCCAGAAGCAGAGAGCCAGGACTGAAAGATGCTGCTGGATCTCTTCTGCACATGGTAAGCTTTGCAACGGTGCCACCTGTATTGCTCTCACTGCTTGCTTTCCCATCTCAAAGTGCATTTGAATACATCCTTGATGCCTGCTCAGGGCTGGACGGGTGTCCAGTTTTCAGTGCACGAATGATTGGACCCTGATCCCAGAGGCAAAGAGCCAGGACTGAAAGATGCTGCTGGATCTCTTCTGCACATGGTAAGCTTTGCAACGGTGCCACCTGTATTGCTCTCACTCCTTGCTTTCCCACCTGAAATTGCATTTGAATACATACATGATGCCTGCTCCAGGCCGTCCGGCTGCCCAGTTTTCAGTGCACGAATGATTGGACCCTGCTCCCACAGGCAAAGAGCCAGGACTGAAAGATGCTGCTGGATCTCTTCTGCACACGGTAAGCTTCGCAACGGTGCCACCTGTATTGCTCTCACTCCTTCCTTTCCCACCTCAAAGTGCATTTGAATAGTTCCTTGATGCCTGCTCCAGGCCGTCCGGCTGCCCAGTTTTCAGTGCACGAATGATTGGACCCTGCTCCCACAGGCAAAGAGCCAGGACTGAAAGATGCTGCTGGATCTCTTCTGCACATGGTAAGCTTCGCAACGGTGCCACCTGTATTGCTCTCACTCCTTGCTTTCCCACCTCAAAGTGCATTTGAATACATCCTTGATGCCTGCTCCAGGCTGGACGGCTGTCCAGTTTTCAGTGCACGAATGATTGGACCCTGATCCCACAGGCAAAGAGCCAGGACTGAAAGATGCTCCTTGATCTCTTCTGCACATGGTAAGCTTCGCAACGGTGCCACCTGTATTGCTCTCACTCCTTGCTTTCCCACCTGAAAGTGCATTTGAATACATCCTTGATGCCTGCTCCAGGCCGCCCGGCTGTCCAGTTTTCAGTGCACAAATAATTGGACCCTGATCCCACAGGGAAAGAGCCAGGACTGAAAGATGCTAATTGATCTCTTCTGCACATGGTAAGCTTCCCATCGGTGCCAGCTGTATTGCTCTCACTCCTTGCTTTCCCACCTCAAAGTGCATTTGAATACATCCTTGATGCCTGCTCCAGGCCGTCCGGCTGCCCAGTTTTCAGTGCACAAATGATTGGACCCTGCTCCCACAGGCAAAGAGCCAGGACTGAAAGATGCTGCTGGATCTCTTCTGCACATGGTAAGCTACGCAACGGTGCCACCTGTATTGCTCTCACTCCTTCCTTTTCCACCTCAAAGTGCATTTGAATACATCCCTGATGCCTGCTCCAGGCTGGCCGGTTGCCCAGATTTCAGTGCACGAATGATTGGACCCTGCTCCCACAGGCGAAGAGCCAGGACTGAAAGATGCTGCTGGATCTCTTCTGCTCACGGTAAGCTTTGCAACGGTGCCACCTGCATTGGTCTCACTGCTTGTTTTCCCAGCTCAAAGTGCATTTGAATAGTTCCTTGATGCCTGCTCCAGGCTGGCCGGCTGCCCAGTTGTCAGTGCACGAATGATTGGACTCTGCTCCCACAGGCGAAGAGGCGGGACTGAAAGATGCTGCTGGATCTCTTCTGCACATGGTAAGCTTTGCAACGGTGCCACCTGCATTGGTCTCACTCCTTGCTTTCCCACCTCAAAGTGCATTTGAATACATCCTTGATGCCTGCTCCAGGCTGTTCGGCTGCCCAGTTGTCAGTGCACGAATGATTGGACTCTGCTCCCACAGGCGAAGAGGCAGGACTGAAAGATGCTGCTGGATCTCTTCTGCTCATGGTAAGCTTTGCAACGGTGCCACCTGCATTGGTCTCACTGCTTGTTTTCCCACCTCAAAGTGCGTTTGAATAGTTCCTTGATGCCTGCTCCAGGCTGGCCGGCTGCCCAGTTTTCTGGGCACGAATGATTGGACTCTGCTCCCACAGGCGAAGAGCCAGGACTGAAAGATGCTGCTGGATCTCTTCTGCTCACGGTAAGCTTTGCAACGGTGCCACCTGCATTGGTCTCACTGCTTGTTTTCCCACCTCAAAGTGCATTTGAATAGTTCCTTGATGCCTGATCCAGGCTGGCCGGCTGCCCAGTTGTCAGGGCACGAATGATTGGACTCTGCTCCCACAGGTGAAGAGCCAGGACTGGAAGATGCTGCTGGATCTCTTCTGCTCACGGTAAGCTTTGCAATGGTGCCACCTGTATTGCTCTCACTGCTTGTTTTCCCACCTCAAAGTGCATTTGAATAGTTCCTTGATGCCTGCTCCAGGCTGGCCGGCTGCCCAGTTGTCAGTGCACGAATGATTGGACTCTGCTCCCACAGGCGAAGAGCCAGGACTGAAAGATGCTGCTGGCTCCCTTCTGCACACGGTAAGCTTTGCAACGGTGCCACCTGCATTGGTCTCACTGCTTGTTTTCCCACCTCAAAGTGCATTTGAATACATCCTTGATGCCTGCTCCAGGCTGGCCGGCTGCCCAGTTGTCAGTGCACGAATGATTGGACTCTGCTCCCACTGGAGAAGAGCCAGGACTGAAAGATGCTGCTGGATCTCTTCTGCTCACGGTAAGCTTTGAAACGGTGCCACCTGCATTGGTCTCACTGCTTGTTTTCCCTCCTCAAAGTGCGTTTGAATAGTTCCTTGATGCCTGCTCCAGGCTGGCCGTCTGCCCAGTTGTCAGAGCACGAATGATTGGACTCTGCTCCCACAGGCGAAGAGCCAGGACTGAAAGATGCTGCTGTTTCTCTTCTGCACATGGTAAGCTTTGCAACGGTGCCACCTGCATTGCTCTCACTGCTTGTTTTCCCACCTCAAAGTGCATTTGAATAGTTCCTTGATGCCTGCTCAGGGCTGGCCGGCTGCCCAGTTGTCAGTGCACGAATGATTGGACTCTGCTCCCACAGGCGAAGAGCCAGGACTGAAAGATGCTGCTGGCTCCCTTCTGCACACGGTAAGCTTTGCAACGGTGCCACCTGCATTGGTCTCACTGCTTGTTTTCCCGCCTCAAAGTGCATTTGAATAGTTCCTTGATGCCTGCTCCAGGCTGGCCGGCTGCCCAGTTGTCAGTGCACGAATGATTGGACTCTGCTCCCACAGGCGAAGAGGCAGGACTGAAAGATGCTGCTGGATCTCTTCTGCTCACGGTAAGCTTTGCAACGGTGCCACCTGCATTGGTCTCACTGCTTGTTTTCCCACCTCAAAGTGCATTTGAATAGTTCCTTGATGCCTGCTCCAGGCTGGCCGGCTGCCCAGTTGTCAGTGCACGTATGATTGGACTCTGCTCTCGCAGGCGAAGAGCCAGGACTGAAAGGTGCTGCTGGATCTCTTCTGCGCACGGTAAGCTTTGCAACGGTGCCACCTGTATTGCTCTCACTGCTTGTTTTCCCACCTCAAAGTGCATTTGAATAGTTCCTTGATGCCTGCTCCAGGCTGGCCGGCTGCCCAGTTGTCAGTGCACGAATGATTGGACTCTGCTCCCACAGGCGAAGAGCCAGGACTGAAAGATGCTGCTGGCTCCCTTCTGCACACGGTAAGCTTTGCAACGGTGCCACCTGCATTGGTCTCACTGCTTGTTTTCCCACCTCAAAGTGCATTTGAATACATCCTTGATGCCTGCTCCAGGCTGGCCGGCTGCCCAGTTGTCAGTGCACGAATGATTGGACTCTGCTCCCACTGGCGAAGAGCCAGGACTGAAAGATGCTGCTGGATCTCTTCTGCTCACGGTAAGCTTTGCAACGGTGCCACCTGCATTGGTCTCACTGCTTGTTTTCCCACCTCAAAGTGCGTTTGAATAGTTCCTTGATGCCTGCTCCAGGCTGGCCGGCTGCCCAGTTGTCAGTGCACGAATGATTGGACTCTGCTCCCACAGGCGAAGAGCCAGGACTGAAAGATGCTGCTGGATCTCTTCTGCTCACGGTAAGCTTTGCAACGGTGCCACCTGCATTGGTCTTACTGCTTGTTTTCCCACCTCAAAGTGCATTTGAATAGTTCCTTGATGCCTGCTCCAGGCTGGCCGGCTGCCCAGTTGTCAGAGCACGAATGATTGGACTCTGCTCCCACAGGCGAAGAGCCAGGACTGAAAGATGCTGCTGGATCTCTTCTGCACGTGGTAAGCTTTGCAACGGTGCCACCTGTATTGCTCTCACTGCTTGTTTTCCCACCTCAAAGTGCATTTGAATAGTTCCTTGATGCCTGCTCCAGGCTGGCCGGCTGCCCAGTTGTCAGTGCACGAATGATTGGACTCTGCTCCCACAGGCGAAGAGCCAGGACTGAAAGATGCTGCTCGATCTCTTCTGCTCACAGTAAGCTTTGCAACGGTGCCACCTGCATTGGTCTCACTGCTTGTTTTCCCACCTCAAAGTGCATTTGAATAGTTCCTTGATGCCTGCTCCAGGCTGGCCGTCTGCCCAGTTGTCAGTGCACGAATGATTGGACTCTGCTCCCACTGGCGAAGAGCCAGGACTGAAAGATGCTGCTGGATCTCTTCTGCTCACGGTAAGCTTTGCAACGGTGCCACCTGCATTGGTCTCACTGCTTGTTTTCCCACCTCAAAGTGCATTTGAATAGTTCCTTGATGCCTGCTCCAGGCTGGCCGGCTGCCCAGTTTTCAGAGCACGAATGATTGGACTCTGCTCCCACAGGCGAAGAGCCAGGACTGAAAGATGCTGCTGGATCTCTTCTGCACGTGGTAAGCTTTGCAACGGTGCCACCTGTATTGCTCTCACTGCTTGTTTTCCCACCTCAAAGTGCATTTGAATAGTTCCTTGATGCCTGCTCCAGGCTGGCCGGCTGCCCAGTTGTCAGTGCACGAATGATTGGACTCTGCTCCCACAGGCGAAGAGCCAGGACTGAAAGATGCTGCTCGATCTCTTCTGCTCACAGTAAGCTTTGCAACGGTGCCACCTGCATTGGTCTCACTGCTTGTTTTCCCACCTCAAAGTGCATTTGAATAGTTCCTTGATGCCTGCTCCAGGCTGGCCGGCTGCCCAGTTGTCAGTGCACGAATGATTGGACTCTGCTCCCACAGGCGAAGAGCCAGGACTGAAAGATGCTGCTGGATCTCTTCTGCTCACAGTAAGCTTTGCAACGGTGCCACCTGCATTGGTCTCACTGCTTGTTTTCCCACCTCAAAGTGCATTTGAATAGTTCCTTGATGCCTGCTCCAGGCTGGCCGGCTGCCCAGTTGTCAGTGCACGAACGATTGGACTCTGCTCAAACAGGCGAAGAGCCAGGACTGAAAGATGCTGCTGGATCTCTTCTGCTCACGGTAAGCTTTGCAACGGTGCCATCTGCATTGGTCTCACTGCTTGTTTTCCCACCTGAAAGTGCATTTGAATAGTTCCTTGATGCCTGCTCCAGGCTGGCCGTCTGCCCAGTTGTCAGTGCACGAATGATTGGACTCTGCTCCCACAGGCGAAGAGCCAGGACTGAAAGATGCTGTTGGCTCCCTTCTGCACACGGTAAGCTTTGCAACGGTGCCACCTGCATTGGTCTCACTGCTTGTTTTCCCACCTCAAAGTGCATTTGAATAGTTCCTTGATGCCTGCTCCAGGCTGGCCGGCTGCCCAGTTGTCAGTGCACGAATGATTGGACTCTGCTCCCACAGGCGAAGAGCCAGGACTGAAAGATGCTGCTGGATCTCTTCTGCTCACGGTAAGCTTTGCAACGGTGCCACCTGCATTGGTCTCACTGCTTGTTTTCCCACCTCAAAGTGCGTTTGAATAGTTCCTTGATGCCTGCTCCAGGCTGGCCGGCTGCCCAGTTGTCAGTGCACGAATGATTGGATTCTGCTCCCACAGGCGAAGAGCCAGGACTGAAAGATGCTGCTGGATCTCTTCTGCTCACGGTAAGCTTTGCAACGGTGCCACCTGCATTGCTCTCACTGCTTGTTTTCCCACCTGAAAGTGCGTTTGAATACATCCTTGATGCCTGCTCCAGGCTGGCCGGCTGCCCAGTTTTCAGTGCACGAATGATTGGACTCTGCTCCCACAGGCGAAGAGCCAGGACTGAAAGATGCTGCTGGATCTCTTCTGCTCACGGTAAGCTTTGCAACGGTGCCACCTGCATTGGTCTCACTGCTTGTTTTCCCACCTCAAAGTGCATTTGAATAGTTCCTTGATGCCTGATCCAGGCTGGCCGGCTGCCCAGTTGTCAGTGCACGAATGATTGGACTCTGCTCCCACAGGCGAAGAGCCAGGACTGAAAGATGCTGCTGGATCTCTTCTGCTCACGGTAAGCTTTGCAACGGTGCCACCTGCATTGGTCTCACTGCTTGTTTTCCCACCTCAAAGTGCATTTGAATAGTTCCTTGATGCCTGCTCCAGGCTGGCCGGCTGCCCAGTTGTCAGTGCACGAATGATTGGATTCTGCTCCCACAGGCGAAGAGCCAGGACTGAAAGATGCTGCTGGATCTCTTCTGCACATGGTAAGCTTTGCAACGGTGCCACCTGCATTGGTCTCACTCCTTGCTTTCCCACCTCAAAGTGCATTTGAATACATCCTTGATGCCTGCTCCAGGCTGGCCGGCTGCCCAGTTGTCAGTGCACGAATGATTGGACTCTGCTCCCACAGGCGAAGAGCCAGGACTGAAAGATGCTGCTGGATCTCTTCTGCACATGGTAAGCTTTGCAACGGTGCCACCTGCATTGGTCTCACTCCTTGCTTTCCCACCTCAAAGTGCATTTGAATACATCCTTGATGCCTGCTCCAGGCTGGACGGCTGCCCAGTTTTCAGTGCACGAATGATTGGACTCTGCTCCCACAGGCGAAGAGCCAGGACTGAAAGATGCTGCTGGATCTCTTCTGCACGTGGTAAGCTTTGCAACGGTGCCACCTGTATTGCTCTCACTGCTTGTTTTCCCACCTCAAAGTGCATTTGAATAGTTCCTTGATGCCTGCTCCAGGCTGGCCGGCTGCCCAGTTGTCAGTGCACGAATGATTGGACTCTGCTCCCACAGGCGAAGAGCCAGAACTGAAAGATGCTGCTGGACCTCTTCTGCACATGGTAAGCTTTACAACGGTGCCACCTGTATTGCTCTCACTGCTTGTTTTCCCACCTCTAAGTGCATTTGAATAGTTCCTTGATGCCTGCTCCAGGCTGGCCGGCTGCCCAGTTGTCAGTGCACGAATGATTGGACTCTGCTCCCACAGGCGAAGAGCCAGGACTGAAAGATGCTGCTGGATCTCTTCTGCTCACGGTAAGCTTTGCAACGGTGCCACCTGCATTGGTCTCACTGCTTGTTTTCCCACCTCAAAGTGCATTTGAATAGTTCCTTGATGCCTGATCCAGGCTGGCCGGCTGCCCAGTTGTCAGGGCACGAATGATTGGACTCTGCTCCCACAGGCGAAGAGTCAGGAGTGGAAGATGCTGCTGGATCTCTTCTGCTCACGGTAAGCTTTGCAACGGTGCCACCTGTATTGCTCTCACTGCTTGTTTTCCCACCTCAAAGTGCGTTTGAATAGTTCCTTGATGCCTGCTCCAGGCTGGCCGGCTGCCCAGTTGTCAGTGCACGAATGATTGGACTCTGCTCCCACAGGCGAAGAGCCAGGACTGAAAGATGCTGCTGGATCTCTTCTGCTCACGGTAAGCTTTGCAACGGTGCCACCTGCATTGGTCTCACTGCTTGTTTTCCCACCTCAAAGTGCATTTGAATAGTTCCTTGATGCCTGCTCCAGGCTGGCCGGCTGCCCAGTTGTCAGAGCACGAATGATTGGACTCTGCTCCCACAGGCGAAGAGCCAGGACTGAAAGATGCTGCTGGATCTCTTCTGCACGTGGTAAGCTTTGCAACGGTGCCACCTGTATTGCTCTCACTGCTTGTTTTCCCACCTCAAAGTGCATTTGAATAGTTCCTTGATGCCTGCTCCAGGCTGGCCGGCTGCCCAGTTGTCAGTGCACGAATGATTGGACTCTGCTCCCACAGGCGAAGAGCCAGGACTGAAAGATGCTGCTCGATCTCTTCTGCTCACAGTAAGCTTTGCAACGGTGCCACCTGCATTGGTCTCACTGCTTGTTTTCCCACCTCAAAGTGCATTTGAATAGTTCCTTGATGCCTGCTCCAGGCTGGCCGTCTGCCCAGTTGTCAGTGCACGAATGATTGGACTCTGCTCCCACAGGCGAAGAGCCAGGACTGAAAGATGCTGCTGGATCTCTTCTGCTCACGGTAAGCTTTGAAACGGTGCCACCTGCATTGGTCTCACTGCTTGTTTTCCCTCCTCAAAGTGCGTTTGAATAGTTCCTTGATGCCTGCTCCAGGCTGGCCGTCTGCCCAGTTGTCAGAGCACGAATGATTGGACTCTGCTCCCACAGGCGAAGAGCCAGGACTGAAAGATGCTGCTGTTTCTCTTCTGCACATGGTAAGCTTTGCAACGGTGCCACCTGCATTGCTCTCACTGCTTGTTTTCCCACCTCAAAGTGCATTTGAATAGTTCCTTGATGCCTGCTCAGGGCTGGCCGGCTGCCCAGTTGTCAGTGCACGAATGATTGGACTCTGCTCCCACAGGCGAAGAGCCAGGACTGAAAGATGCTGCTGGCTCCCTTCTGCACACGGTAAGCTTTGCAACGGTGCCACCTGCATTGGTCTCACTGCTTGTTTTCCCGCCTCAAAGTGCATTTGAATAGTTCCTTGATGCCTGCTCCAGGCTGGCCGGCTGCCCAGTTGTCAGTGCACGAATGATTGGACTCTGCTCCCACAGGCGAAGAGGCAGGACTGAAAGATGCTGCTGGATCTCTTCTGCTCACGGTAAGCTTTGCAACGGTGCCACCTGCATTGGTCTCACTGCTTGTTTTCCCACCTCAAAGTGCATTTGAATAGTTCCTTGATGCCTGCTCCAGGCTGGCCGGCTGCCCAGTTGTCAGTGCACGTATGATTGGACTCTGCTCTCGCAGGCGAAGAGCCAGGACTGAAAGGTGCTGCTGGATCTCTTCTGCGCACGGTAAGCTTTGCAACGGTGCCACCTGTATTGCTCTCACTGCTTGTTTTCCCACCTCAAAGTGCATTTGAATAGTTCCTTGATGCCTGCTCCAGGCTGGCCGGCTGCCCAGTTGTCAGTGCACGAATGATTGGACTCTGCTCCCACAGGCGAAGAGCCAGGACTGAAAGATGCTGCTGGCTCCCTTCTGCACACGGTAAGCTTTGCAACGGTGCCACCTGCATTGGTCTCACTGCTTGTTTTCCCACCTCAAAGTGCATTTGAATACATCCTTGATGCCTGCTCCAGGCTGGCCGGCTGCCCAGTTGTCAGTGCACGAATGATTGGACTCTGCTCCCACTGGCGAAGAGCCAGGACTGAAAGATGCTGCTGGATCTCTTCTGCTCACGGTAAGCTTTGCAACGGTGCCACCTGCATTGGTCTCACTGCTTGTTTTCCCACCTCAAAGTGCGTTTGAATAGTTCCTTGATGCCTGCTCCAGGCTGGCCGGCTGCCCAGTTGTCAGTGCACGAATGATTGGACTCTGCTCCCACAGGCGAAGAGCCAGGACTGAAAGATGCTGCTGGATCTCTTCTGCTCACGGTAAGCTTTGCAACGGTGCCACCTGCATTGGTCTTACTGCTTGTTTTCCCACCTCAAAGTGCATTTGAATAGTTCCTTGATGCCTGCTCCAGGCTGGCCGGCTGCCCAGTTGTCAGAGCACGAATGATTGGACTCTGCTCCCACAGGCGAAGAGCCAGGACTGAAAGATGCTGCTGGATCTCTTCTGCACGTGGTAAGCTTTGCAACGGTGCCACCTGTATTGCTCTCACTGCTTGTTTTCCCACCTCAAAGTGCATTTGAATAGTTCCTTGATGCCTGCTCCAGGCTGGCCGGCTGCCCAGTTGTCAGTGCACGAATGATTGGACTCTGCTCCCACAGGCGAAGAGCCAGGACTGAAAGATGCTGCTCGATCTCTTCTGCTCACAGTAAGCTTTGCAACGGTGCCACCTGCATTGGTCTCACTGCTTGTTTTCCCACCTCAAAGTGCATTTGAATAGTTCCTTGATGCCTGCTCCAGGCTGGCCGTCTGCCCAGTTGTCAGTGCACGAATGATTGGACTCTGCTCCCACTGGCGAAGAGCCAGGACTGAAAGATGCTGCTGGATCTCTTCTGCTCACGGTAAGCTTTGCAACGGTGCCACCTGCATTGGTCTCACTGCTTGTTTTCCCACCTCAAAGTGCATTTGAATAGTTCCTTGATGCCTGCTCCAGGCTGGCCGGCTGCCCAGTTTTCAGAGCACGAATGATTGGACTCTGCTCCCACAGGCGAAGAGCCAGGACTGAAAGATGCTGCTGGATCTCTTCTGCACGTGGTAAGCTTTGCAACGGTGCCACCTGTATTGCTCTCACTGCTTGTTTTCCCACCTCAAAGTGCATTTGAATAGTTCCTTGATGCCTGCTCCAGGCTGGCCGGCTGCCCAGTTGTCAGTGCACGAATGATTGGACTCTGCTCCCACAGGCGAAGAGCCAGGACTGAAAGATGCTGCTCGATCTCTTCTGCTCACAGTAAGCTTTGCAACGGTGCCACCTGCATTGGTCTCACTGCTTGTTTTCCCACCTCAAAGTGCATTTGAATAGTTCCTTGATGCCTGCTCCAGGCTGGCCGGCTGCCCAGTTGTCAGTGCACGAATGATTGGACTCTGCTCCCACAGGCGAAGAGCCAGGACTGAAAGATGCTGCTGGATCTCTTCTGCTCACAGTAAGCTTTGCAACGGTGCCACCTGCATTGGTCTCACTGCTTGTTTTCCCACCTCAAAGTGCATTTGAATAGTTCCTTGATGCCTGCTCCAGGCTGGCCGGCTGCCCAGTTGTCAGTGCACGAACGATTGGACTCTGCTCAAACAGGCGAAGAGCCAGGACTGAAAGATGCTGCTGGATCTCTTCTGCTCACGGTAAGCTTTGCAACGGTGCCATCTGCATTGGTCTCACTGCTTGTTTTCCCACCTGAAAGTGCATTTGAATAGTTCCTTGATGCCTGCTCCAGGCTGGCCGTCTGCCCAGTTGTCAGTGCACGAATGATTGGACTCTGCTCCCACAGGCGAAGAGCCAGGACTGAAAGATGCTGTTGGCTCCCTTCTGCACACGGTAAGCTTTGCAACGGTGCCACCTGCATTGGTCTCACTGCTTGTTTTCCCACCTCAAAGTGCATTTGAATAGTTCCTTGATGCCTGCTCCAGGCTGGCCGGCTGCCCAGTTGTCAGTGCACGAATGATTGGACTCTGCTCCCACAGGCGAAGAGCCAGGACTGAAAGATGCTGCTGGATCTCTTCTGCTCACGGTAAGCTTTGCAACGGTGCCACCTGCATTGGTCTCACTGCTTGTTTTCCCACCTCAAAGTGCGTTTGAATAGTTCCTTGATGCCTGCTCCAGGCTGGCCGGCTGCCCAGTTGTCAGTGCACGAATGATTGGATTCTGCTCCCACAGGCGAAGAGCCAGGACTGAAAGATGCTGCTGGATCTCTTCTGCTCACGGTAAGCTTTGCAACGGTGCCACCTGCATTGCTCTCACTGCTTGTTTTCCCACCTGAAAGTGCGTTTGAATACATCCTTGATGCCTGCTCCAGGCTGGCCGGCTGCCCAGTTTTCAGTGCACGAATGATTGGACTCTGCTCCCACAGGCGAAGAGCCAGGACTGAAAGATGCTGCTGGATCTCTTCTGCTCACGGTAAGCTTTGCAACGGTGCCACCTGCATTGGTCTCACTGCTTGTTTTCCCACCTCAAAGTGCATTTGAATAGTTCCTTGATGCCTGATCCAGGCTGGCCGGCTGCCCAGTTGTCAGTGCACGAATGATTGGACTCTGCTCCCACAGGCGAAGAGCCAGGACTGAAAGATGCTGCTGGATCTCTTCTGCTCACGGTAAGCTTTGCAACGGTGCCACCTGCATTGGTCTCACTGCTTGTTTTCCCACCTCAAAGTGCATTTGAATAGTTCCTTGATGCCTGCTCCAGGCTGGCCGGCTGCCCAGTTGTCAGTGCACGAATGATTGGATTCTGCTCCCACAGGCGAAGAGCCAGGACTGAAAGATGCTGCTGGATCTCTTCTGCACATGGTAAGCTTTGCAACGGTGCCACCTGCATTGGTCTCACTCCTTGCTTTCCCACCTCAAAGTGCATTTGAATACATCCTTGATGCCTGCTCCAGGCTGGCCGGCTGCCCAGTTGTCAGTGCACGAATGATTGGACTCTGCTCCCACAGGCGAAGAGCCAGGACTGAAAGATGCTGCTGGATCTCTTCTGCACATGGTAAGCTTTGCAACGGTGCCACCTGCATTGGTCTCACTCCTTGCTTTCCCACCTCAAAGTGCATTTGAATACATCCTTGATGCCTGCTCCAGGCTGGACGGCTGCCCAGTTTTCAGTGCACGAATGATTGGACTCTGCTCCCACAGGCGAAGAGCCAGGACTGAAAGATGCTGCTGGATCTCTTCTGCACGTGGTAAGCTTTGCAACGGTGCCACCTGTATTGCTCTCACTGCTTGTTTTCCCACCTCAAAGTGCATTTGAATAGTTCCTTGATGCCTGCTCCAGGCTGGCCGGCTGCCCAGTTGTCAGTGCACGAATGATTGCACTCTGCTCCCACAGGCGAAGAGCCAGAACTGAAAGATGCTGCTGGACCTCTTCTGCACATGGTAAGCTTTACAACGGTGCCACCTGTATTGCTCTCACTGCTTGTTTTCCCACCTCTAAGTGCATTTGAATAGTTCCTTGATGCCTGCTCCAGGCTGGCCGGCTGCCCAGTTGTCAGTGCACGAATGATTGGACTCTGCTCCCACAGGCGAAGAGCCAGGACTGAAAGATGCTGCTGGATCTCTTCTGCTCACGGTAAGCTTTGCAACGGTGCCACCTGCATTGGTCTCACTGCTTGTTTTCCCACCTCAAAGTGCATTTGAATAGTTCCTTGATGCCTGATCCAGGCTGGCCGGCTGCCCAGTTGTCAGGGCACGAATGATTGGACTCTGCTCCCACAGGCGAAGAGTCAGGAGTGGAAGATGCTGCTGGATCTCTTCTGCTCACGGTAAGCTTTGCAACGGTGCCACCTGTATTGCTCTCACTGCTTGTTTTCCCACCTCAAAGTGCGTTTGAATAGTTCCTTGATGCCTGCTCCAGGCTGGCCGGCTGCCCAGTTGTCAGTGCACGAATGATTGGACTCTGCTCCCACAGGCGAAGAGCCAGGACTGAAAGATGCTGCTGGATCTCTTCTGCTCACGGTAAGCTTTGCAACGGTGCCACCTGCATTGGTCTCACTGCTTGTTTTCCCACCTCAAAGTGCATTTGAATAGTTCCTTGATGCCTGCTCCAGGCTGGCCGGCTGCCCAGTTGTCAGAGCACGAATGATTGGACTCTGCTCCCACAGGCGAAGAGCCAGGACTGAAAGATGCTGCTGGATCTCTTCTGCACGTGGTAAGCTTTGCAACGGTGCCACCTGTATTGCTCTCACTGCTTGTTTTCCCACCTCAAAGTGCATTTGAATAGTTCCTTGATGCCTGCTCCAGGCTGGCCGGCTGCCCAGTTGTCAGTGCACGAATGATTGGACTCTGCTCCCACAGGCGAAGAGCCAGGACTGAAAGATGCTGCTCGATCTCTTCTGCTCACAGTAAGCTTTGCAACGGTGCCACCTGCATTGGTCTCACTGCTTGTTTTCCCACCTCAAAGTGCATTTGAATAGTTCCTTGATGCCTGCTCCAGGCTGGCCGTCTGCCCAGTTGTCAGTGCACGAATGATTGGACTCTGCTCCCACAGGCGAAGAGCCAGGACTGAAAGATGCTGCTGGATCTCTTCTGCACGTGGTAAGCTTTGCAACGGTGCCACCTGTATTGCTCTCACTGCTTGTTTTCCCACCTCAAAGTGCATTTGAATAGTTCCTTGATGCCTGCTCCAGGCTGGCCGGCTGCCCAGTTGTCAGTGCACGAATGATTGGACTCTGCTCCCACAGGCGAAGAGCCAGGACTGAAAGATGCTGCTCGATCTCTTCTGCTCACAGTAAGCTTTGCAACGGTGCCACCTGCATTGGTCTCACTGCTTGTTTTCCCACCTCAAAGTGCATTTGAATAGTTCCTTGATGCCTGCTCCAGGCTGGCCGGCTGCCCAGTTGTCAGTGCACGAACGATTGGACTCTGCTCAAACAGGCGAAGAGCCAGGACTGAAAGATGCTGCTGGATCTCTTCTGCTCACGGTAAGCTTTGCAACGGTGCCACCTGCATTGGTCTCACTGCTTGTTTTCCCACCTCAAAGTGCATTTGAATAGTTCCTTGATGCCTGCTCCAGGCTGGCCGGCTGCCCAGTTGTCAGTGCACGAATGATTGGATTCTGCTCCCACAGGCGAAGAGCCAGGACTGAAAGATGCTGCTGGATCTCTTCTGCTCACGGTAAGCTTTGCAACGGTGCCACCTGCATTGCTCTCACTGCTTGTTTTCCCACCTGAAAGTGCGTTTGAATACATCCTTGATGCCTGCTCCAGGCTGGCTGGCTGCCCAGTTTTCAGTGCACGAATGATTGGACTCTGCTCCCACAGGCGAAGAGGCAGGACTGAATGATGCTGCTGGATCTCTTCTGCTCACGGTAAGCTTTGCAACGGTGCCACCTGCATTGGTCTCACTGCTTGTTTTCCCACCTCAAAGTGCATTTGAATAGTTCCTTGATGCCTGCACCACGCTGGCCGGCTGCCCAGTTGTCAGTGCACGAATGATTGGACTCTGCTCCCACAGGCGAAGAGCCAGGACTGAAAGATGCTGCTGGATCTCTTCTGCTCACGGTAAGCTTTGCAACGGTGCCACCTGCATTGGTCTCACTGCTTGTTTTCCCACCTCAAAGTGCATTTGAATAGTTCCTTGATGCCTGCTCCAGGCTGGCCGGCTGCCCAGTTGTCAGTGCACGAATGATTGGACTCTGCTCCCACAGGCGAAGAGCCAGGACTGAAAGATGCTGCTGGATCTCTTCTGCACATGGTAAGCTTTGCAACGGTGCCACCTGCATTGGTCTCACTCCTTGCTTTCCCACCTCAAAGTGCATTTGAATAGTTCCTTGATGCCTGCTCCAGGCTGGCCGGCTGCCCAGTTGTCAGTGCACGAATGATTGGACTCTGCTCCCACAGGCGAAGAGCCAGGACTGAAAGATGCTGCTGGATCTCTTCTGCACATGGTAAGCTTTGCAACGGTGCCACCTGCATTGGTCTCACTCCTTGCTTTCCCACCTCAAAGTGCATTTGAATAGTTCCTTGATGCCTGCTCCAGGCTGGCCGGCTGCCCAGTTGTCAGTGCACGAATGATTGGACTCTGCTCCCACAGGCGAAGAGCCAGGACCTACAGATGCTGCTGGACCTCTTCTGCACATGGTAAGCTTTACAACGGTGCCACCTGTATTGCTCTCACTGCTTGTTTTCCCACCTCTAAGTGCATTTGAATAGTTCCTTGATGCCTGCTCCAGGCTGGCCGGCTGCCCAGTTGTCAGGGCACGAATGATTGGACTCTGCTCCCACAGGCGAAGAGCCAGGACTGAAAGATGCTGCTGGATCTCTTCTGCTCACGGTAAGCTTTGCAACGGTGCCACCTGCATTGCTCTCACTGCTTGTTTTCCCACCTCAAAGTGCATTTGAATAGTTCCTTGATGCCTGCTCCAGGCTGGCCGGCTGCCCAGTTGTCAGGGCACGAATGATTGGACTCTGCTCCCACAGGCGAAGAGCCAGGACTGAAAGATGCTGCTGGATCTCTTCTGCTCACGGTAAGCTTTGCAACGGTGCCACCTGCATTGGTCTCACTGCTTGTTTTCCCACCTCAAAGTGCATTTGAATAGTTCCTTGATGCCTGCTCCAGGCTGGCCGGCTGCCCAGTTGTCAGTGCACGAATGATTGGACTCTGCTCCCACAGGCGAAGAGCCAGGACTGAAAGATGCTGCTGGATCTCTTCTGCACATGGTAAGCTTTGCAACGGTGCCACCTGCATTGGTCTCACTCCTTGCTTTCCCACCTCAAAGTGCATTTGAATACATCCTTGATGCCTGCTCCAGGCTGGCCGGCTGCCCAGTTGTCAGTGCACGAATGATTGGACTCTGCTCCCACAGGCGAAGAGCCAGAACTGAAAGATGCTGCTGGACCTCTTCTGCACATGGTAAGCTTTACAACGGTGCCACCTGTATTGCTCTCACTGCTTGTTTTCCCACCTCTAAGTGCATTTGAATAGTTCCTTGATGCCTGCTCCAGGCTGGCCGGCTGCCCAGTTGTCAGTGCACGAATGATTGGACTCTGCTCCCACAGGCGAAGAGCCAGGACTGAAAGATGCTGCTGGATCTCTTCTGCTCACGGTAAGCTTTGCAACGGTGCCACCTGCATTGGTCTCACTGCTTGTTTTCCCACCTCAAAGTGCATTTGAATAGTTCCTTGATGCCTGATCCAGGCTGGCCGGCTGCCCAGTTGTCAGGGCACGAATGATTGGACTCTGCTCCCACAGGCGAAGAGTCAGGAGTGGAAGATGCTGCTGGATCTCTTCTGCTCACGGTAAGCTTTGCAACGGTGCCACCTGTATTGCTCTCACTGCTTGTTTTCCCACCTCAAAGTGCATTTGAATAGTTCCTTGATGCCTGCTCCAGGCTGGCCGGCTGCCCAGTTGTCAGTGCACGAATGATTGGACTCTGCTCCCACAGGCGAAGAGCCAGGACTGAAAGATGCTGCTGGCTCCCTTCTGCACACGGTAAGCTTTGCAACGGTGCCACCTGCATTGGTCTCACTGCTTGTTTTCCCACCTCAAAGTGCATTTGAATAGTTCCTTGATGCCTGCTCCAGGCTGGCCGGCTGCCCAGTTGTCAGTGCACGAATGATTGGACTCTGCTCCCACTGGCGAAGAGCCAGGACTGAAAGATGCTGCTGGATCTCTTCTGCTCACGGTAAGCTTTGCAACGGTGCCACCTGCATTGGTCTCACTGCTTGTTTTCCCACCTCAAAGTGCGTTTGAATAGTTCCTTGATGCCTGCTCCAGGCTGGCCGGCTGCCCAGTTGTCAGTGCACGAATGATTGGACTCTGCTCCCACAGGCGAAGAGCCAGGACTGAAAGATGCTGCTGGATCTCTTCTGCTCACGGTAAGCTTTGCAACGGTGCCACCTGCATTGGTCTCACTGCTTGTTTTCCCACCTCAAAGTGCATTTGAATAGTTCCTTGATGCCTGCTCCAGGCTGGCCGGCTGCCCAGTTGTCAGAGCACGAATGATTGGACTCTGCTCCCACAGGCGAAGAGCCAGGACTGAAAGATGCTGCTGGATCTCTTCTGCACGTGGTAAGCTTTGCAACGGTGCCACCTGTATTGCTCTCACTGCTTGTTTTCCCACCTCAAAGTGCATTTGAATAGTTCCTTGATGCCTGCTCCAGGCTGGCCGACTGCCCAGTTGTCAGTGCACGAATGATTGGACTCTGCTCCCACAGGCGAAGAGCCAGGACTGAAAGATGCTGCTCGATCTCTTCTGCTCACAGTAAGCTTTGCAACGGTGCCACCTGCATTGGTCTCACTGCTTGTTTTCCCACCTCAAAGTGCATTTGAATAGTTCCTTGATGCCTGCTCCAGGCTGGCCGTCTGCCCAGTTGTCAGTGCACGAATGATTGGACTCTGCTCCCACAGGCGAAGAGCCAGGACTGAAAGATGCTGCTGGATCTCTTCTGCACGTGGTAAGCTTTGCAACGGTGCCACCTGTATTGCTCTCACTGCTTGTTTTCCCACCTCAAAGTGCATTTGAATAGTTCCTTGATGCCTGCTCCAGGCTGGCCGGCTGCCCAGTTGTCAGTGCACGAATGATTGGACTCTGCTCCCACAGGCGAAGAGCCAGGACTGAAAGATGCTGCTCGATCTCTTCTGCTCACAGTAAGCTTTGCAACGGTGCCACCTGCATTGGTCTCACTGCTTGTTTTCCCACCTCAAAGTGCATTTGAATAGTTCCTTGATGCCTGCTCCAGGCTGGCCGGCTGCCCAGTTGTCAGTGCACGAACGATTGGACTCTGCTCAAACAGGCGAAGAGCCAGGACTGAAAGATGCTGCTGGATCTCTTCTGCTCACGGTAAGCTTTGCAACGGTGCCATCTGCATTGGTCTCACTGCTTGTTTTCCCACCTGAAAGTGCATTTGAATAGTTCCTTGATGCCTGCTCCAGGCTGGCCGGCTGCCCAGTTGTCAGTGCACGAATGATTGGATTCTGCTCCCACAGGCGAAGAGCCAGGACTGAAAGATGCTGCTGGATCTCTTCTGCTCACGGTAAGCTTTGCAACGGTGCCACCTGCATTGCTCTCACTGCTTGTTTTCCCACCTGAAAGTGCGTTTGAATACATCCTTGATGCCTGCTCCAGGCTGGCTGGCTGCCCAGTTTTCAGTGCACGAATGATTGGACTCTGCTCCCACAGGCGAAGAGGCAGGACTGAATGATGCTGCTGGATCTCTTCTGCTCACGGTAAGCTTTGCAACGGTGCCACCTGCATTGGTCTCACTGCTTGTTTTCCCACCTCAAAGTGCATTTGAATAGTTCCTTGATGCCTGCACCACGCTGGCCGGCTGCCCAGTTGTCAGTGCACGAATGATTGGACTCTGCTCCCACAGGCGAAGAGCCAGGACTGAAAGATGCTGCTGGATCTCTTCTGCTCACGGTAAGCTTTGCAACGGTGCCACCTGCATTGGTCTCACTGCTTGTTTTCCCACCTCAAAGTGCATTTGAATAGTTCCTTGATGCCTGCTCCAGGCTGGCCGGCTGCCCAGTTGTCAGTGCACGAATGATTGGACTCTGCTCCCACAGGCGAAGAGCCAGGACTGAAAGATGCTGCTGGATCTCTTCTGCACATGGTAAGCTTTGCAACGGTGCCACCTGCATTGGTCTCACTCCTTGCTTTCCCACCTCAAAGTGCATTTGAATAGTTCCTTGATGCCTGCTCCAGGCTGGCCGGCTGCCCAGTTGTCAGTGCACGAATGATTGGACTCTGCTCCCACAGGCGAAGAGCCAGGACTGAAAGATGCTGCTGGATCTCTTCTGCACATGGTAAGCTTTGCAACGGTGCCACCTGCATTGGTCTCACTCCTTGCTTTCCCACCTCAAAGTGCATTTGAATAGTTCCTTGATGCCTGCTCCAGGCTGGCCGGCTGCCCAGTTGTCAGTGCACGAATGATTGGACTCTGCTCCCACAGGCGAAGAGCCAGGACCTAAAGATGCTGCTGGACCTCTTCTGCACATGGTAAGCTTTACAACGGTGCCACCTGTATTGCTCTCACTGCTTGTTTTCCCACCTCTAAGTGCATTTGAATAGTTCCTTGATGCCTGCTCCAGGCTGGCCGGCTGCCCAGTTGTCAGGGCACGAATGATTGGACTCTGCTCCCACAGGCGAAGAGTCAGGACTGAAAGATGCTGCTGGATCTCTTCTGCTCACGGTAAGCTTTGCAACGGTGCCACCTGCATTGCTCTCACTGCTTGTTTTCCCACCTCAAAGTGCATTTGAATAGTTCCTTGATGCCTGCTCCAGGCTGGCCGGCTGCCCAGTTGTCAGGGCACGAATGATTGGACTCTGCTCCCACAGGCGAAGAGCCAGGACTGAAAGATGCTGCTGGATCTCTTCTGCTCACGGTAAGCTTTGCAACGGTGCCACCTGCATTGGTCTCACTGCTTGTTTTCCCACCTCAAAGTGCATTTGAATAGTTCCTTGATGCCTGCTCCAGGCTGGCCGGCTGCCCAGTTGTCAGTGCACGAATGATTGGACTCTGCTCCCACAGGCGAAGAGCCAGGACTGAAAGATGCTGCTGGATCTCTTCTGCACATGGTAAGCTTTGCAACGGTGCCACCTGCATTGGTCTCACTCCTTGCTTTCCCACCTCAAAGTGCATTTGAATACATCCTTGATGCCTGCTCCAGGCTGGCCGGCTGCCCAGTTGTCAGTGCACGAATGATTGGACTCTGCTCCCACAGGCGAAGAGCCAGGACTGAAAGATGCTGCTGGATCTCTTCAGCACATGGTAAGCTTTGCAACGGTGCCACCTGCATTGGTCTCACTCCTTGCTTTCCCACCTCAAAGTGCATTTGAATACATCCTTGATGCCTGCTCCAGGCTGGCCGGCTGCCCAGTTTTCAGTGCACGAATGATTGGACTCTGCTCCCACAGGCGAAGAGCCAGGACTGAAAGATGCTGCTGGATCTCTTCTGCACGTGGTAAGCTTTGCAACGGTGCCACCTGCATTGGTCTCACTGCTTGTTTTCCCACCTCAAAGTGCATTTGAATAGTTCCTTGATGCCTGCTCCAGGCTGGCCGTCTGCCCAGTTGTCAGTGCACGAATGATTGGACTCTGCTCCCACAGGCGAAGAGCCAGGACTGAAAGATGCTGCTGGACCTCTTCTGCACATGGTAAGCTTTACAACGGTGCCACCTGTATTGCTCTCACTGCTTGTTTTCCCACCTCAAAGTGCATTTGAATAGTTCCTTGATGCCTCCTCCAGGCTGGCCGGCTGCCCAGTTGTCAGTGCACGAATGATTGGACTCTGCACCCACAGGCGAAGAGCCAGGACTGAAAGATGCTGCTGGATCTCTTCTGCTCACGGTAAGCTTTGCAACGGTGCCACCTGCATTGGTCTCACTCCTTGCTTTCCCACCTCAAAGTGCATTTGAATACATCCTTGATGCCTGCTCCAGGCTGGCCGGCTGCCCAGTTTTCAGTGCACGAATGATTGGACTCTGCTCCCACAGGCGAAGAGCCAGGACTGAAAGATGCTGCTCGATCTCTTCTGCACGTGGTAAGCTTTGCAACGGTGCCACCTGCATTGGTCTCACTGCTTGTTTTCCCACCTCAAAGTGCATTTGAATAGTTCCTTGATGCCTGCTCCAGGCTGGCCGGCTGCCCAGTTGTCAGTGCACGAATGATTGGACTCTGCTCCCACAGGCGAAGAGCCAGGACTGAAAGATGCTGCTGGACCTCTTCTGCACATGGTAAGCTTTACAACGGTGCCACCTGTATTGCTCTCACTGCTTGTTTTCCCACCTCTAAGTGCATTTGAATAGTTCCTTGATGCCTCCTCCAGGCTGGCCGGCTGCCCAGTTGTCAGTGCACGAATGATTGGACTCTGCACCCACAGGCGAAGAGCCAGGACTGAAAGATGCTGCTGGATCTCTTCTGCTCACGGTAAGCTTTGCAACGGTGCCACCTGCATTGGTCTCACTGCTTGTTTTCCCACCTCAAAGTGAATTTGAATAGTTCCTTGATGCCTGCTCCAGGCTGGCCGGCTGCCCAGTTGTCAGTGCACGAATGATTGGACTCTGCTCCCACAGGCGAAGAGCCAGGACTGAAAGATGCTGCTCGATCTCTTCTGCTCACAGTAAGCTTTGCAACGGTGCCACCTGCATTGGTCTCAGTGCTTGTTTTCCCACCTCAAAGTGCATTTGTATAGTTCCTTGATACCTGCTCCAGGCTGGCCTGCTGCCCAGTTGTCAGTGCACGAATGATTGGACTCTGCTCCCACAGGCGAAGAGGCAGGACTGAAAGATGCTGCTGGATCTCTTCTGCTCACAGTAAGCTTTGCAACGGTGCCACCTGCATTGGTCTCACTGCTTGTTTTCCCACCTCAAAGTGCATTTGAATAGTTCCTTGATGCCTGCTCCAGGCTGGCCGGCTGCCCAGTTGTCAGTGCACGAATGATTGGACTCTGCTCCCACAGGCGAAGAGCCAGGACCTAAAGATGCTCCTGGATCTCTTCTGCACGTGGTAAGCTTTGAAACGGTGCCACCTGCATTGGTCTCACTGCTTGTTTTCCCACCTCAAAGTGCATTTGAATAGTTCCTTGATGCCTGCACCAGGCTGGCCGGCTGCCCAGTTTTCAGGGCACGAATGATTGGACTCTGCTCCCACAGGCGAAGAGCCAGGACTGAAAGGTGCTGCTGGATCTCTTCTGCACGTGGTAAGCTTTGCAACGGTGCCACCTGCATTGCTCTCACTGCTTGTTTTCCCACCTCAAAGTGCATTTGAATAGTTCCTTGATGCCTGCTCCAGGCTGGCCGACTGCCCAGTTGTCAGTGCACGAATGATTGGACTCTGCTCCCACAGGCGAAGAGCCAGGACTGAAAGATGCTGCTGGATCTCTTTTGCTCACGGTAAGCTTTGCAACGGTGCCACCTGCATTGGTCTCACTGCTTGTTTTCCCACCTCAAAGTGCATTTGAATACATCCTTGATGCCTGCTCCAGGCTGGCCGGCTGCCCAGTTGTCAGTGCACGAATGATTGGACTCTGCTCCCACAGGCGAAGAGCCAGGACTGAAAGATGCTGCTGGATCTCTTCTGCTTATGGTAAGCTTTGCAACGGTGCCACCTGCATTGCTCTCACTGCTTGTTTTCCCACCTCAAAGTGCATTTGAATAGTTCCTTGATGCCTGCTCCAGGCTGGCCGGCTGCCCAGTTGTCAGTGCACGAATGATTGGACTCTGCTCCCACAGGCGAAGAGGCAGGACTGAAAGATGCTGCTGGATCTCTTCTGCTCACGGTAAGCTTTGCAACGGTGCCACCTGCATTGGTCTCACTGCTTGTTTTCCCACCTCAAAGTGCATTTGAATAGTTCCTTGATGCCTGCTCAGGGCTGGCCGGCTGCCCAGTTGTCAGTGCACGAATGATTGGACTCTGCTCCCACAGGCGAAGAGCCAGGACCTAAAGATGCTCCTGGATCTCTCTGCACGTGGTAAGCTTTGAAACGGTGCCACCTGCATTGCTCTCACTGCTTGTTTTCCCACCTCAAAGTGCATTTGAATAGTTCCTTGATGCCTGCACCACGCTGGCCGGCTGCCCAGTTTTCAGGGCACGAATGATTGGACTCTGCTCCCACAGGCGAAGAGCCAGGACTGAAAGATGCTGCTGGATCTCTTCTGCACATGGTAAGCTTTGCAACGGTGCCACCTGCATTGGTCTCACTCCTTGCTTTCCCACCTCAAAGTGCATTTGAATACATCCTTGATGCCTGCTCCAGGCTGGCCGGCTGCCCAGTTGTCAGTGCACGAATGATTGGACTCTGCTCCCACAGGCGAAGAGCCAGGACTGAAAGATGCTGCTGGATCTCTTCTGCTCACGGTAAGCTTTGCAACGGTGCCACCTGCATTGCTCTCACTGCTTGTTTTCCCACCTCAAAGTGCATTTGAATAGTTCCTTGATGCCTGCTCCAGGCTGGCCGGCTGCCCAGTTTTCAGGGCACGAATGATTGGACTCTGCTCCCACAGGCGAAGAGCCAGGACTGAAAGATGCTGCTGGATCTCTTCTGCACATGGAAAGCTTTGCAACGGTGCCACCTGCATTGCTCTCACTGCTTGTTTTCCCACCTCAAAGTGCATTTGAATAGTTCATTGATGGGTGCTCCAGGCTGGCCGGCTGCCCAGTTGTCAGTGCACGAATGATTGGACTCTGCTCCCACAGGCGAAGAGCCAGGACTGAAAGATGCTGCTGGATCTCTTCTGCTCACGGTAAGCTTTGCAACGGTGCCACCTGCATTGGTCTCACTGCTTGTTTTCCCACCTCAAAGTGCATTTGAATAGTTCCTTGATGCCTGATCCAGGCTGGCCGGCTGCCCAGTTGTCAGGGCACGAATGATTGGACTCTGCTCCCACAGGCGAAGAGTCAGGAGTGGAAGATGCTGCTGGATCTCTTCTGCTCACGGTAAGCTTTGCAATGGTGCCACCTGTATTGCTCTCACTGCTTGTTTTCCCACCTCAAAGTGCATTTGAATAGTTCCTTGATGCCTGCTCCAGGCTGGCCGGCTGCCCAGTTGTCAGTGCACGAATGATTGGACTCTGCTCCCACAGGCGAAGAGCCAGGACTGAAAGATGCTGCTGGCTCCCTTCTGCACACGGTAAGCTTTGCAACGGTGCCACCTGCATTGGTCTCACTGCTTGTTTTCCCACCTCAAAGTGCATTTGAATACATCCTTGATGCCTGCTCCAGGCTGGCCGGCTGCCCAGTTGTCAGTGCACGAATGATTGGACTCTGCTCCCACTGGCGAAGAGCCAGGACTGAAAGATGCTGCTGGATCTCTTCTGCTCACGGTAAGCTTTGCAACGGTGCCACCTGCATTGGTCTCACTGCTTGTTTTCCCACCTCAAAGTGCGTTTGAATAGTTCCTTGATGCCTGCTCCAGGCTGGCCGGCTGCCCAGTTGTCAGTGCACGAATGATTGGACTCTGCTCCCACAGGCGAAGAGCCAGGACTGAAAGATGCTGCTGGATCTCTTCTGCTCACGGTAAGCTTTGCAACGGTGCCACCTGCATTGGTCTCACTGCTTGTTTTCCCACCTCAAAGTGCATTTGAATAGTTCCTTGATGCCTGCTCCAGGCTGGCCGGCTGCCCAGTTGTCAGAGCACGAATGATTGGACTCTGCTCCCACAGGCGAAGAGCCAGGACTGAAAGATGCTGCTGGATCTCTTCTGCACGTAGTAAGCTTTGCAACGGTGCCACCTGTATTGCTCTCACTGCTTGTTTTCCCACCTCAAAGTGCATTTGAATAGTTCCTTGATGCCTGCTCCAGGCTGGCCGACTGCCCAGTTGTCAGTGCACGAATGATTGGACTCTGCTCCCACAGGCGAAGAGCCAGGACTGAAAGATGCTGCTCGATCTCTTCTGCTCACAGTAAGCTTTGCAACGGTGCCACCTGCATTGGTCTCACTGCTTGTTTTCCCACCTCAAAGTGCATTTGAATAGTTCCTTGATGCCTGCTCCAGGCTGGCCGTCTGCCCAGTTGTCAGTGCACGAATGATTGGACTCTGCTCCCACTGGCGAAGAGCCAGGACTGAAAGATGCTGCTGGATCTCTTCTGCTCACGGTAAGCTTTGCAACGGTGCCACCTGCATTGGTCTCACTGCTTGTTTTCCCACCTCAAAGTGCATTTGAATAGTTCCTTGATGCCTGATCCAGGCTGGCCGGCTGCCCAGTTTTCAGAGCACGAATGATTGGACTCTGCTCCCACAGGCGAAGAGCCAGGACTGAAAGATGCTGCTGGATCTCTTCTGCACGTGGTAAGCTTTGCAACGGTGCCACCTGCATTGGTCTCACTGCTTGTTTTCCCACCTCAAAGTGCATTTGAATAGTTCCTTGATGCCTGCTCCAGGCTGGCCGGCTGCCCAGTTGTCAGTGCACGAACGATTGGACTCTGCTCAAACAGGCGAAGAGCCAGGACTGAAAGATGCTGCTGGATCTCTTCTGCTCACGGTAAGCTTTGCAACGGTGCCATCTGCATTGGTCTCACTGCTTGTTTTCCCACCTGAAAGTGCATTTGAATAGTTCCTTGATGCCTGCTCCAGGCTGGCCGGCTGCCCAGTTGTCAGTGCACGAATGATTGGACTCTGCTCCCACAGGCGAAGAGCCAGGACTGAAAGATGCTGTTGGCTCCCTTCTGCACACGGTAAGCTTTGCAACGGTGCCACCTGCATTGGTCTCACTGCTTGTTTTCCCACCTCAAAGTGCATTTGAATAGTTCCTTGATGCCTGCTCCAGGCTGGCCGGCTGCCCAGTTGTCAGTGCACGAATGATTGGACTCTGTTCCCACAGGCGAAGAGCCAGGACTGAAAGATGCTGCTGGATCTCTTCTGCTCACGGTAAGCTTTGCAACGGTGCCACCTGCATTGCTCTCACTGCTTGTTTTCCCACCTCAAAGTGCGTTTGAATAGTTCCTTGATGCCTGCTCCAGGCTGGCCGGCTGCCCAGTTGTCAGTGCACGAATGATTGGATTCTGCTCCCACAGGCGAAGAGCCAGGACTGAAAGATGCTGCTGGATCTCTTCTGCTCACGGTAAGCTTTGCAACGGTGCCACCTGCATTGCTCTCACTGCTTGTTTTCCCACCTGAAAGTGCGTTTGAATACATCCTTGATGCCTGCTCCAGGCTGGCCGGCTGCCCAGTTTTCAGTGCACGAATGATTGGACTCTGCTCCCACAGGCGAAGAGCCAGGACTGAAAGATGCTGCTGGATCTCTTCTGCTCACGGTAAGCTTTGCAACGGTGCCACCTGCATTGGTCTCACTGCTTGTTTTCCCACCTCAAAGTGCATTTGAATAGTTCCTTGATGCCTGCTCCAGGCTGGCCGGCTGCCCAGTTGTCAGTGCACGAATGATTGGACTCTGCTCCCACAGGCGAAGAGCCAGGACTGAAAGATGCTGCTGGATCTCTTCTGCTCACGGTAAGCTTTGCAACGGTGCCACCTGCATTGGTCTCACTGCTTGTTTTCCCACCTCAAAGTGCATTTGAATAGTTCCTTGATGCCTGCTCCAGGCTGGCCGGCTGCCCAGTTGTCAGTGCACGAATGATTGGACTCTGCTCCCACAGGCGAAGAGCCAGGACTGAAAGATGCTGCTGGATCTCTTCTGCACATGGTAAGCTTTGCAACGGTGCCACCTGCATTGGTCTCACTCCTTGCTTTCCCACCTCAAAGTGCATTTGAATAGTTCCTTGATGCCTGCTCCAGGCTGGCCGGCTGCCCAGTTGTCAGTGCACGAATGATTGGACTCTGCTCCCACAGGCGAAGAGCCAGGACTGAAAGATGCTGCTGGATCTCTTCTGCACATGGTAAGCTTTGCAACGGTGCCACCTGCATTGGTCTCACTGCTTGTTTTCCCACCTCAAAGTGCATTTGAATAGTTCCTTGATGCCTGCTCCAGGCTGGCCGGCTGCCCAGTTGTCAGTGCACGAATGATTGGACTCTGCTCCCACAGGCGAAGAGCCAGGACCTAAAGATGCTGCTGGACCTCTTCTGCACATGGTAAGCTTTACAACGGTGCCACCTGTATTGCTCTCACTGCTTGTTTTCCCACCTCTAAGTGCATTTGAATAGTTCCTTGATGCCTGCTCCAGGCTGGCCGGCTGCCCAGTTGTCAGGGCACGAATGATTGGACTCTGCTCCCACAGGCGAAGAGTCAGGACTGAAAGATGCTGCTGGATCTCTTCTGCTCACGGTAAGCTTTGCAACGGTGCCACCTGCATTGCTCTCACTGCTTGTTTTCCCACCTCAAAGTGCATTTGAATAGTTCCTTGATGCCTGCTCCAGGCTGGCCGGCTGCCCAGTTGTCAGTGCACGAATGATTGGACTCTGCTCCCACAGGCGAAGAGCCAGGACTGAAAGATGCTGCTGGATCTCTTCTGCACATGGTAAGCTTTGCAACGGTGCCACCTGCATTGGTCTCACTCCTTGCTTTCCCACCTCAAAGTGCATTTGAATACATCCTTGATGCCTGCTCCAGGCTGGCCGGCTGCCCAGTTGTCAGTGCACGAATGATTGGACTCTGCTCCCACAGGCGAAGAGCCAGGACTGAAAGATGCTGCTGGATCTCTTCTGCACGTGGTAAGCTTTGCAACGGTGCCACCTGCATTGGTCTCACTGCTTGTTTTCCCACCTCAAAGTGCATTTGAATAGTTCCTTGATGCCTGCTCCAGGCTGGCCGGCTGCCCAGTTGTCAGTGCACGAATGATTGGACTCTGCTCCCACAGGCGAAGAGCCAGGACTGAAAGATGCTGCTGGACCTCATCTGCACATGGTAAGCTTTACAACGGTGCCACCTGTATTGCTCTCACTGCTTGTTTTCCCACCTCTAAGTGCATTTGAATAGTTCCTTGATGCCTGCTCCAGGCTGGCCGGCTGCCCAGTTGTCAGTGCACGAATGATTGGACTCTGCACCCACAGGCGAAGAGCCAGGACTGAAAGATGCTGCTGGATCTCTTCTGCACGTGGTAAGCTTTGCAACGGTGCCACCTGCATTGGTCTCACTGCTTGTTTTCCCACCTCAAAGTGAATTTGAATAGTTCCTTGATGCCTGCTCCAGGCTGGCCGGCTGCCCAGTTGTCAGTGCACGAATGATTGGACTCTGCTCCCACAGGCGAAGAGCCAGGACCTAAAGATGCTGCTGGACCTCTTCTGCACATGGTAAGCTTTACAACGGTGCCACCTGTATTGCTCTCACTGCTTGTTTTCCCACCTCTAAGTGCATTTGAATAGTTCCTTGATGCCTGCTCCAGGCTGGCCGGCTGCCCAGTTGTCAGGGCACGAATGATTGGACTCTGCTCCCACAGGCGAAGAGTCAGGACTGAAAGATGCTGCTGGATCTCTTCTGCTCACGGTAAGCTTTGCAACGGTGCCACCTGCATTGCTCTCACTGCTTGTTTTCCCACCTCAAAGTGCATTTGAATAGTTCCTTGATGCCTGCTCCAGGCTGGCCGGCTGCCCAGTTGTCAGTGCACGAATGATTGGACTCTGCTCCCACAGGCGAAGAGCCAGGACTGAAAGATGCTGCTGGATCTCTTCTGCACATGGTAAGCTTTGCAACGGTGCCACCTGCATTGGTCTCACTCCTTGCTTTCCCACCTCAAAGTGCATTTGAATACATCCTTGATGCCTGCTCCAGGCTGGCCGGCTGCCCAGTTGTCAGTGCACGAATGATTGGACTCTGCTCCCACAGGCGAAGAGCCAGGACTGAAAGATGCTGCTGGATCTCTTCAGCACATGGTAAGCTTTGCAACGGTGCCACCTGCATTGGTCTCACTCCTTGCTTTCCCACCTCAAAGTGCATTTGAATACATCCTTGATGCCTGCTCCAGGCTGGCCGGCTGCCCAGTTTTCAGTGCACGAATGATTGGACTCTGCTCCCACAGGCGAAGAGCCAGGACTGAAAGATGCTGCTGGATCTCTTCTGCACGTGGTAAGCTTTGCAACGGTGCCACCTGCATTGGTCTCACTGCTTGTTTTCCCACCTCAAAGTGCATTTGAATAGTTCCTTGATGCCTGCTCCAGGCTGGCCGGCTGCCCAGTTGTCAGTGCACGAATGATTGGACTCTGCTCCCACAGGCGAAGAGCCAGGACTGAAAGATGCTGCTGGACCTCATCTGCACATGGTAAGCTTTACAACGGTGCCACCTGTATTGCTCTCACTGCTTGTTTTCCCACCTCTAAGTGCATTTGAATAGTTCCTTGATGCCTGCTCCAGGCTGGCCGGCTGCCCAGTTGTCAGTGCACGAATGATTGGACTCTGCACCCACAGGCGAAGAGCCAGGACTGAAAGATGCTGCTGGATCTCTTCTGCACGTGGTAAGCTTTGCAACGGTGCCACCTGCATTGGTCTCACTGCTTGTTTTCCCACCTCAAAGTGCATTTGTATAGTTCCTTGATACCTGCTCCAGGCTGGCCTGCTGCCCAGTTGTCAGTGCACGAATGATTGGACTCTGCTCCCACAGGCGAAGAGGCAGGACTGAAAGATGCTGCTGGATCTCTTCTGCTCACAGTAAGCTTTGCAACGGTGCCACCTGCATTGGTCTCACTGCTTGTTTTCCCACCTCAAAGTGCATTTGAATAGTTCCTTGATGCCTGCTCCAGGCTGGCCGGCTGCCCAGTTGTCAGTGCACGAATGATTGGACTCTGCTCCCACAGGCGAAGAGCCAGGACCTAAAGATGCTCCTGGATCTCTTCTGCACGTGGTAAGCTTTGAAACGGTGCCACCTGCATTGGTCTCACTGCTTGTTTTCCCACCTCAAAGTGCATTTGAATAGTTCCTTGATGCCTGCACCAGGCTGGCCGGCTGCCCAGTTTTCAGGGCACGAATGATTGGACTCTGCTCCCACAGGCGAAGAGCCAGGACTGAAAGGTGCTGCTGGATCTCTTCTGCACGTGGTAAGCTTTGCAACGGTGCCACCTGCATTTCTCTCACTGCTTGTTTTCCCACCTCAAAGTGCATTTGAATAGTTCCTTGATGCCTGCTCCAGGCTGGCCGACTGCCCAGTTGTCAGTGCACGAATGATTGGACTCTGCTCCCACAGGCGAAGAGCCAGGACTGAAAGATGCTGCTGGATCTCTTTTGCTCACGGTAAGCTTTGCAACGGTGCCACCTGAATTGGTCTCACTGCTTGTTTTCCCACCTCAAAGTGCATTTGAATACATCCTTGATGCCTGCTCCAGGCTGGCCGGCTGCCCAGTTGTCAGTGCACGAATGATTGGACTCTGCTCCCACAGGCAAAGAGCCAGGACTGAAAGATGCTGCTGGATCTCTTCTGCTTATGGTAAGCTTTGCAACGGTGCCACCTGCATTGGTCTCACTGCTTGTTTTCCCACCTCAAAGTGCATTTGAATAGTTCCTTGATGCCTGCTCAGGGCTGGCCGGCTGCCCAGTTGTCAGTGCACGAATGATTGGACTCTGCTCCCACAGGCGAAGAGCCAGGACCTAAAGATGCTCCTGGATCTCTCTGCACGTGGTAAGCTTTGAAACGGTGCCACCTGCATTGCTCTCACTGCTTGTTTTCCCACCTCAAAGTGCATTTGAATAGTTCCTTGATGCCTGCACCACGCTGGCCGGCTGCCCAGTTTTCAGGGCACGAATGATTGGACTCTGCTCCCACAGGCGAAGAGCCAGGACTGAAAGATGCTGCTGGATCTCTTCTGCACATGGAAAGCTTTGCAACGGTGCCACCTGCATTGCTCTCACTGCTTGTTTTCCCACCTCAAAGTGCATTTGAATAGTTCATTGATGGGTGCTCCAGGCTGGCCGGCTGCCCAGTTGTCAGTGCACGAATGATTGGACTCTGCTCCCACAGGCGAAGAGCCAGGACTGAAAGATGCTGCTGGATCTCTTCTGCTCACAGTAAGGTTTGCGACGGTGCCACCTGCATTGGTCTCACTGCTTGTTTTCCCACCTCAAAGTGCATTTGAATAGTTCCTTGATGCCTGCTCCAGGCTGGCCGGCTGCCCAGTTTTCAGTGCACGAATGATCGGACTCTGCTCCCACAGGCGAAGCGGCAGGACTGAAAGATGCTGCTGGATCTCTTCTGCTCACGGTAAGCTTTGCAACGGTGCCACCTGCATTGGTCTCACTGCTTGTTTTCCCACCTCAAAGTGCATTTGAATAGTTCCTTGATGCCTGCTCCAGGCTGGCCGGCTGCCCAGTTGTCAGAGCACGAATGATTGGACTCTGCTCCCACAGGCGAAGAGCCAGGACTGAAAGATGCTGCTGGATCTCTTCTGCACATGGTAAGCTTTGCAACGGTGCCACCTGCATTGCTCTCACTGCTTGTTTTCCCACCTCAAAGTGCATTTGAATAGTTCCTTGATGCCTGCTCCAGGCTGGCCGGCTGCCCAGTTGTCAGAGCACGAATGATTGGACTCTGCTCCCACAGGCGAAGAGCCAGGACCTAAAGATGCTGCTGGATCTCTTCTGCACGTGGTAAGCTTTGAAACGGTGCCACCTGCATTGGTCTCACTGCTTGTTTTCCCACCTCAAAGTGCGTTTGAATAATTCCTTGATGCCTGATCCAGGCTGGCCGGCTGCCCAGTTGTCAGTGCACGAATGATTGGACTCTGCTCCCACAGGCGAAGAGCCAGGACTGAAAGATGCTGCTGGATCTCTTCTGCACGTGGTAAGCTTTGCAACGGTGCCACCTGCATTGGTCTCACTGCTTGTTTTCCCACCTCAAAGTGCATTTGAATAGTTCCTTGATGCCTGCTCCAGGCTGGCCGGCTGCCCAGTTGTCAGTGCACGAATGATTGGACTCTGCTCCCGCAGGCGAAGAGCCAGGACCTAAAGATGCTGAAGGAACTCTTCTGCACGAGGTAAGCTTTGCAACGGTGCCACATGCATTGGTCTCACTGCTTGTTTTCCCACCTCAAAGTGCATTTGAATAGTTCCTTGATGCCTGCTCCAGGCTGGCCGGCTGCCCAGTTGTCAGTGCACGAATGATTGGACTCTGCTCCCACAGGCGAAGAGCCAGGATTGAAAGATGCTGCTGGACCTCTTCTGCACATGGTAAGCTTCGCAACGGTGCCACCTGTATTGCTCTCACTGCTTGTTTTCCCACCTCAAAGTGCATTTGAATCCATCCTTGATGCCTGCTCCAGGCTGGCCGGCTGCCCAGTTTTCAGGGCACGAATGATTGGACTCTGCTCCCACAGGCGAAGAGCCAGGACTGAAAGATGCTGCTGGATCTCTTCTGCTCACGGTAAGCTTTGCAACGGTGCCACCTGCATTGGTCTCACTGCTTGTTTTCCCACCTGAAAGTGCATTTGAATACATCCTTGATGCCTGCTCCAGGCTGGCCGGCTGCCCAGTTGTCAGGGCACGAATGATTGGACTCTGCTCCCACAGGCGAAGAGTCAGGACTGAAAGATGCTGCTGGATCTCTTCTGCTCACGGTAAGCTTTGCAACGGTGCCACCTGCATTGGTCTCACTGCTTGTTTTCCCACCTCAAAGTGCATTTGAATAGTTCCTTGATGCCTGCTCCAGGCTGGCCGGCTGCCCAGTTGTCAGTGCACGAATGATTGGACTCTGCTCCCACAGGCGAAGAGCCAGGACTGAAAGATGCTGCTGGATCTCTTCTGCACATGGTAAGCTTTGCAACGGTGCCACCTGCATTGGTCTCACTCCTTGCTTTCCCACCTCAAAGTGCATTTGAATACATCTTTGATGCCTGCTCCAGGCTGGCCGGCTGCCCAGTTGTCAGTGCACGAATGATTGGACTCTGCTCCCACAGGCGAAGAGCCAGGACTGAAAGATGCTGCTGGATCTCTTCTGCACGTGGTAAGCTTTGAAACGGTGCCACCTGCATTGGTCTCACTGCTTGTTTTCCCACCTCAAAGTGCATTTGAATAGTTCCTTGATGCCTGCACCAGGCTGGCCGGCTGCCCAGTTGTCAGGGCACGAATGATTGGACTCTGCTCCCACAGGCGAAGAGCCAGGACTGAAAGATGCTGCTGGATCTCTTCTGCTCACGGTAAGCTTTGCAACGGTGCCACCTGTATTGCTCTCACTGCTTGTTTTCCCACCTCAAAGTGCATTTGAATAGTTGCTTGATCCCTGCTCCATGCTGGCCGGCTGCCCAGTTGTCAGTGCACGAATGATTGGACTCTGCTCCAACAGGCGAAGAGCCAGGACTGAAAGATGCTGCTGGATCTCTTCTGCACATGGTAAGCTTTGCAACGGTGCCACCTGTATTGCTCTCACTGCTTGTTTTCCCACCTCAAAGTGCATTTGAATAGTTCCTTGATGCCTGCTCCAGGCTGGCCGGCTGCCCAGTTGTCAGTGCACGAATGATTGGACTCTGCTCCCACAGGCGAAGAGCCAGGACCTAAAGATGCTGCTGGATCTCTTCTGCACGTGGTAAGCTTTGAAACGGTGCCACCTGCATTGGTCTCACTGCTTGTTTTCCCACCTCAAAGTGCGTTTGAATAATTCCTTGATGCCTGCTCCAGGCTGGCCGGCTGCCCAGTTGTCAGTGCACGAATGATTGGACTCTGCTCCCACAGGCGAAGAGCCAGGACCTAAAGATGCTGAAGGAACTCTTCTGCACGAGGTAAGCTTTGCAACGGTGCCACATGCATTGGTCTCACTGCTTGTTTTCCCACCTCAAAGTGCATTTGAATCCATCCTTGATGCCTGCTCCAGGCTGGCCGGCTGCCCAGTTTTCAGGGCACGAATGATTGGACTCTGCTCCCACAGGCGAAGAGCCAGGACTGAAAGATGCTGCTGGATCTCTTCTGCTCACGGTAAGCTTTGCAACGGTGCCACCTGCATTGGTCTCACTGCTTGTTTTCCCACCTGAAAGTGCATTTGAATACATCCTTGATGCCTGCTCCAGGCTGGCCGGCTGCCCAGTTGTCAGTGCACGAACGATTGGACTCTGCTCCCACAGGCGAAGAGCCAGGACTGAAAGATGCTGCTGGATCTCTTCTGCACGTGGTAAGTTTTGCAAAGGTGCCACCTGTATTGCTCTCACTGCTTGTTTTCCCACCTCAAAGTGCGTTTGAATAGTTCCTTGATGCCTGCTCCAGGCTGGCCGGCTGCCCAGTTGTCAGTGCACGAACGATTGGACTCTGCTCCCACAGGCGAAGAGCCAGGACTGAAAGATGCTGCTGGATCTCTTCTGCACGTGGTAAGCTTTGCAACGGTGCCACCTGTATTGCTCTCACTGCTTGTTTTCCCACCTCAAAGTGCATTTGTATGCATCCTTTATGCCTGCTCCAGGCTGGCCGGCTGCCCAGTTGTCAGTGCACGAATGATTGGACTCTGCTCCCACAGGCGAAGAGGCAGGACTGAAAGATGCTGCTGGATCACTTCTTCTCACGGTAAGCTTTGCAACGGTGCCACCTGCATTGGTCTCACTCCTTGCTTTCCCACCTCAAAGTGCATTTGAATACATCTTTGATGCCTGCTCCAGGCTGGCCGGCTGCCCAGTTGTCAGTGCACGAATGATTGGACTCTGCTCCCACAGGCGAAGAGCCAGGACTGAAAGATGCTGCTGGATCTCTTCTGCACGTGGTAAGCTTTGAAACGGTGCCACCTGCATTGGTCTCACTGCTTGTTTTCCCACCTCAAAGTGCATTTGAATAGTTCCTTGATGCCTGCACCACGCTGGCCGGCTGCCCAGTTGTCAGTGCACGAATGATTGGACTCTGCTCCCACAGGCGAAGAGCCAGGACTGAAAGATGCTGCTGGATCTCTTCTGCTCACGGTAAGCTTTGCAACGGTGCCACCTGCATTGGTCTCACTGCTTGTTTTCCCACCTCAAAGTGCATTTGAATACATCCTTGATGCCTGCTCCAGGCTGGCCGGCTGCCCAGTTGTCAGGGCACGAATGATTGGACTCTGCTCCCAGAGGCGAAGAGCCAGGACTGAAAGATGCTGCTGGATCTCTTCTGCTCACGGTAAGCTTTGCAACGGTGCCACCTGTATTGCTCTCACTGCTTGTTTTCCCACCTCAAAGTGCATTTGAATAGTTCCTTGATCCCTGCTCCATGCTGGCCGGCTGCCCAGTTGTCAGTGCACGAATGATTGGACTCTGCTCCAACAGGCGAAGAGCCAGGACTGAAAGATGCTGCTGGATCTCTTCTGCACATGGTAAGCTTTGCAACGGTGCCACCTGTATTGCTCTCACTGCTTGTTTTCCCACCTCAAAGTGCATTTGAATAGTTCCTTGATGCCTGCTCCAGGCTGGCCGGCTGCCCAGTTGTCAGTGCACGAATGATTGGACTCTGCTCCCACAGGCGAAGAGCCAGGACTGAAAGATGCTGCTGGATCTCTTCTGCGCATGGAAAGCTTTGCAACGGTGCCACCTGCATTGCTCTCACTGCTTGTTTTCCCACCTCAAAGTGCATTTGAATAGTTCATTGATGGGTGCTCCAGGCTGGCCGGCTGCCCAGTTTTCTGGGCACGAATGATTGGACTCTGCTCCCACAGGCGAAGAGCCAGGACTGAAAGATGCTGCTGGATCTCTTCTGCTCACAGTAAGGTTTGCGACGGTGCCACCTGCATTGGTCTCACTGCTTGTTTTCCCACCTCAAAGTGCATTTGAATAGTTCCTTGATGCCTGCTCCAGGCTGGCCGGCTTCCCAGTTTTCAGTGCACGAATGATCGGACTCTGCTCCCACAGGCGAAGCGGCAGGACTGAAAGATGCTGCTGGATCTCTTCTGCTCACGGTAAGCTTTGCAACGGTGCCACCTGCATTGGTCTCACTGCTTGTTTTCCCACCTCAAAGTGCGTTTGAATAATTCCTTGATGCCTGATCCAGGCTGGCCGGCTGCCCAGTTGTCAGTGCACGAATGATTGGACTCTGCTCCCACAGGCGAAGAGCCAGGACTGAAAGATGCTGCTGGATCTCTTCTGCACGTGGTAAGCTTTGCAACGGTGCCACCTGCATTGGTCTCACTGCTTGTTTTCCCACCTCAAAGTGCATTTGAATAGTTCCTTGATGCCTGCTCCAGGCTGGCCGGCTGCCCAGTTGTCAGTGCACGAATGATTGGACTCTGCTCCCACAGGCGAAGAGCCAGGACCTAAAGATGCTGAAGGAACTCTTCTGCACGAGGTAAGCTTTGCAACGGTGCCACATGCATTGGTCTCACTGCTTGTTTTCCCACCTCAAAGTGCATTTGAATAGTTCCTTGATGCCTGCTCCAGGCTGGCCGGGTGCCCAGTTGTCAGTGCACGAATGATTGGACTCTGCTCCCACAGGCGAAGAGCCAGGACTGAAAGATGCTGCTGGACCTCTTCTGCACATGGTAAGCTTCGCAACGGTGCCACCTGTATTGGTCTCACTGCTTGTTTTCCCACCTCAAAGTGCATTTGAATCCATCCTTGATGCCTGCTCCAGGCTGGCCGGCTGCCCAGTTTTCAGTGCACGAATGATTGGACTCTGCTCCCACAGGCGAAGAGCCAGGACTGAAAGATGCTGCTGGATCTCTTCTGCACGTGGTAAGCTTTGCAACGGTGCCACCTGCATTGGTCTCACTGCTTGTTTTCCCACCTCAAAGTGCATTTGAATAGTTCCTTGATGCCTGCTCCAGGCTGGCCGGCTGCCCAGTTGTCAGTGCACGAATGATTGGACTCTGCTCCCACAGGCGAAGAGCCAGGACTGAAAGATGCTGCTGGACCTCTTCTGCACATGGTAAGCTTTACAACGGTGCCACCTGTATTGCTCTCACTGCTTGTTTTCCCACCTCTAAGTGCATTTGAATAGTTCCTTGATGCCTGCTCCAGGCTGGCCGGCTGCCCAGTTGTCAGTGCACGAATGATTGGACTCTGCACCCACAGGCGAAGAGCCAGGACTGAAAGATGCTGCTGGATCTCTTCTGCTCACGGTAAGCTTTGCAACGGTGCCACCTGCATTGGTCTCACTGCTTGTTTTCCCACCTCAAAGTGCATTTGAATAGTTCCTTGATGCCTGCTCCAGGCTGGCCGGCTGCCCAGTTGTCAGGGCACGAATGATTGGACTCTGCTCCCACAGGCGAAGAGCCAGGACTGAAAGATGCTGCTGGATCTCTTCTGCTCACGGTAAGCTTTGCAACGGTGCCACCTGTATTGCTCTCACTGCTTGTTTTCCCACCTCAAAGTGCATTTGAATAGTTCCTTGATGCCTGCTCCAGGCTGGCCGGCTGCCCAGTTGTCAGTGCACGAATGATTGGACTCTGCTCCCACAGGCGAAGAGCCAGGACTGAAAGATGCTGCTGGCTCCCTTCTGCACACGGTAAGCTTTGCAACGGTGCCACCTGCATTGGTCTCACTGCTTGTTTTCCCACCTCAAAGTACATTTGAATAGTTCCTTGATACCTGCTCCAGGCTGGCCGGCTGCCCAGTTGTCAGTGCACGAATGATTGGACTCTGCTCCCACAGGCGAAGAGGCAGGACTGAAAGATGCTGCTGGATCTCTTCTGCTCACAGTAAGCTTTGCAACGGTGCCACCTGCATTGGTCTCACTGCTTGTTTTCCCACCTCAAAGTGCGTTTGAATAGTTTCTTGATTCCTGCTCCATGCTGGCCGGCTGCCCAGTTGTCAGTGCACGAATGATTGGACTCTGCTCCCACAGGCGAAGAGCCAGGACTGAAGGATGCTGCTGGATCTCTTCTGCTCACGGTAAGCTTTGCAACGGTGCCACCTGCATTGCTCTCACTGCTTGTTTTCCCACCTCAAAGTGCATTTGAATACATCCTTGATGCCGGCTCCAGGCTGGCCGGCTGCCCAGTTGTCAGTGCACGAATGATTGGACTCTGCTCCCACAGGCGAAGAGGCAGGACTGAAAGATGCTGCTGGATCTCTTCTGCTCACGGTAAGCTTTGCAACGGTGCCACCTGCATTGGTCTCACTGCTTGTTTTCCCATGTCAAAGTGCATTTGAATAGTTCCTTGATGCCTGATCCAGGCTGGCCGGCTGCCCAGTTGTCAGAGCACGAATGATTGGACTCTGCTCAACAGGCGAAGAGCCAGGACTGAAAGATGCTGCTGGATCTCTTCTGCACATGGTAAGCTTTGCAACGGTGCCACCTGCATTGCTCTCACTGCTTGTTTTCCCACCTCAAAGTGCATTTGAATAGTTCCTTGATGCCTGCTCCAGGCTGGCCGGCTGCCCAGTTGTCAGTGCACGAATGATTGGACTCTGCTCCCACAGGCGAAGAGCCAGGACCTAAAGATGCTCCTGGATCTCTTCTGCACGTGGTAAGCTTTGAAACGGTGCCACCTGCATTGGTCTCACTGCTTGTTTTCCCACCTCAAAGTGCATTTGAATAGTTCCTTGATGCCTGCTCCAGGCTGGCCGGCTGCCCAGTTTTCAGGGCACGAATGATTGGACTCTGCTCCCACAGGCGAAGAGCCAGGACTGAAAGATCCTGCTGGATCTCTTCTGCACGTGGTAAGCTTTGCAACGGTGCCACCTGCATTGCTCTCACTGCTTGTTTTCCCACCTCAAAGTGCATTTGAATAGTTCCTTGATGCCTGCTCCAGGCTGGCCGGCTGCCCAGTTGTCAGTGCACGAATGATTGGACTCTGCTCCCACAGGCGAAGAGCCAGGACTGAAAGATGCTGCTGGATCTCTTCTGCTCACGGTAAGCTTTGCAACGGTGCCACCTGCATTGGTCTCACTGCTTGTTTTCCCACCTCAAAGTGCATTTGAATACATCCTTGATGCCGGCTCCAGGCTGGCCGGCTGCCCAGTTTTCAGTGCACGAATGATTGGACTCTGCTCCCACAGGCGAAGAGGCAGGACTGAAAGATGCTGCTGGATCTCTTCTGCTCACGGTAAGCTTTGCAACGGTGCCACCTGCATTGGTCTCACTGCTTGTTTTCCCACCTCAAAGTGCATTTGAATAGTTCCTTGATGCCTGCTCCAGGCTGGCCGGCTGCCCAGTTGTCAGTGCACGAATGATTGGACTCTGCTCCCACAGGCGAAGAGCCAGGACTGAAAGATGCTGCTGGATCTCTTCTGCACATGGTAAGCTTTGCAACGGTGCCACCTGCATTGATCTCACTGCTTTTTTTTCCACCTCAAAGTGCATTTGAATAGTTCCTTGATGCCTGCTCAGGGCTGGCCGGCTGCCCAGTTGTCAGTGCACGAATGATTGGACTCTGCTCCCACAGGCGAAGAGCCAGGACCTAAAGATGCTCCTGGATCTCTTCTGCACGTGGTAAGCTTTGAAACGGTGCCACCTGCATTGGTCTCACTGCTTGTTTTCCCACCTCAAAGTGCATTTGAATAGTTCCTTGATGCCTGCACCAGGCTGGCCGGCTGCCCAGTTTTCAGGGCACGAATGATTGGACTCTGCTCCCACAGGCGAAGAGCCAGGACTGAAAGATGCTGCTGGATCTCTTCTGCACGTGGTAAGCTTTGCAACGGTGCCACCTGCATTGCTCTCACTGCTTGTTTTCCCACCTCAAAGTGCATTTGAATAGTTCCTTGATGCCTGCTCCAGGCTGGCCGGCTGCCCAGTTGTCAGTGCACGAATGATTGGACTCTGCTCCCACAGGCGAAGAGCCAGGACTGAAAGATGCTGCTGGATCTCTTCTGCTCACGGTAAGCTTTGCAACGGTGCCACCTGCATTGGTCTCACTGCTTGTTTTCCCACCTCAAAGTGCATTTGAATACATCCTTGATGCCTGCTCCAGGCTGGCCGGCTGCCCAGTTTTCAGGGCACGAGTGATTGGACTCTGCTCCCACAGGCGAAGAGCCAGGACTGATAGATGCTGCTGGATCTCTTCTGCTCACGGTAAGCTTTGCAACGGTGCCACCTGCATTGGTCTCACTGCTTGTTTTCCCACCTGAAAGTGCATTTGAATACATCCTTGATGCCTGCTCCAGGCTGGCCGGCTGCCCAGTTTTCAGGGCACGAATGATTGGACTCTGCTCCCACAGGCGAAGAGCCAGGACTGAAAGATGCTGCTGGATCTCTTCTGCTCACGTTAAGCTTTGCAACGGTGCCACCTGCATTGCTCTCACTGCTTGTTTTCCCACCTCAAAGTGCATTTGAATACATCCTTGATGCCGGCTCCAGGCTGGCCGGCTGCCCAGTTTTCAGTGCACGAATGATTGGACTCTGCTCCCACAGGCGAAGAGCCAGGACTGAAAGATGCTGCTGGATCTCTTCTGCACGTGGTAAGCTTTGCAACGGTGCCACCTGCATTGCTCTCACTGCTTGTTTTCCCACCTCAAAGTGCATTTGAATAGTTCCTTGATGCCTGCTCCAGGCTGGCCGGCTGCCCAGTTGTCAGTGCACGAATGATTGGACTCTGCTCCCACAGGCGAAGAGCCAGGACTGAAAGATGCTGCTGGATCTCTTCTGCTCACGGTAAGCTTTGCAACGGTGCCACCTGCATTGGTCTCACTGCTTGTTTTCCCACCTCAAAGTGCATTTGAATACATCCTTGATGCCGGCTCCAGGCTGGCCGGCTGCCCAGTTTTCAGTGCACGAATGATTGGACTCTGCTCCCACAGGCGAAGAGGCAGGACTGAAAGATGCTGCTGGATCTCTTCTGCTCACGGTAAGCTTTGCAACGGTGCCACCTGCATTGGTCTCACTGCTTGTTTTCCCACCTCAAAGTGCATTTGAATAGTTCCTTGATGCCTGCTCCAGGCTGGCCGGCTGCCCAGTTGTCAGTGCACGAATGATTGGACTCTGCTCCCACAGGCGAAGAGCCAGGACTGAAAGATGCTGCTGGATCTCTTCTGCACATGGTAAGCTTTGCAACGGTGCCACCTGCATTGATCTCACTGCTTTTTTTTCCACCTCAAAGTGCATTTGAATAGTTCCTTGATGCCTGCTCAGGGCTGGCCGGCTGCCCAGTTGTCAGTGCACGAATGATTGGACTCTGCTCCCACAGGCGAAGAGCCAGGACCTAAAGATGCTCCTGGATCTCTTCTGCACGTGGTAAGCTTTGAAACGGTGCCACCTGCATTGGTCTCACTGCTTGTTTTCCCACCTCAAAGTGCATTTGAATAGTTCCTTGATGCCTGCACCAGGCTGGCCGGCTGCCCAGTTTTCAGGGCACGAATGATTGGACTCTGCTCCCACAGGCGAAGAGCCAGGACTGAAAGATGCTGCTGGATCTCTTCTGCTCACGGTAAGCTTTGCAACGGTGCCACCTGCATTGCTCTCACTGCTTGTTTTCCCACCTCAAAGTGCATTTGAATAGTTCATTGATGGGTGCTCCAGGCTGGCCGGCTGCCCAGTTGTCAGTGCACGAATGATTGGACTCTGCTCCCACAGGCGAAGAGCCAGGACTGAAAGATGCTGCTGGATCTCTTCTGCTCACGGTAAGCTTTGCAACGGTGCCACCTGCATTGGTCTCACTGCTTGTTTTCCCACCTCAAAGTGCATTTGAATACATCCTTGATGCCTGCTCCAGGCTGGCCGGCTGCCCAGTTTTCAGGGCACGAGTGATTGGACTCTGCTCCCACAGGCGAAGAGCCAGGACTGATAGATGCTGCTGGATCTCTTCTGCTCACGGTAAGCTTTGCAACGGTGCCACCTGCATTGGTCTCACTGCTTGTTTTCCCACCTGAAAGTGCATTTGAATACATCCTTGATGCCTGCTCCAGGCTGGCCGGCTGCCCAGTTTTCAGGGCACGAATGATTGGACTCTGCTCCCACAGGCGAAGAGCCAGGACTGAAAGATGCTGCTGGATCTCTTCTGCTCACGGTAAGCTTTGCAACGGTGCCACCTGCATTGCTCTCACTGCTTGTTTTCCCACCTCAAAGTGCATTTGAATACATCCTTGATGCCGGCTCCAGGCTGGCCGGCTGCCCAGTTTTCAGTGCACGAATGATTGGACTCTGCTCCCACAGGCGAAGAGGCAGGACTGAAAGATGCTGCTGGATCTCTTCTGCTCACGGTAAGCTTTGCAACGGTGCCACCTGCATTGGTCTCACTGCTTGTTTTCCCACCTCAAAGTGCATTTGAATAGTTCCTTGATGCCTGCTCCAGGCTGGCCGGCTGCCCAGTTGTCAGAGCACGAATGATTGGACTCTGCTCCCACAGCCGAAGAGCCAGGACTGAAAGATGCTGCTGGATCTCTTCTGCACATGGTAAGCTTTGCAACGGTGCCACCTGCATTGATCTCACTGCTTGTTTTCCCACCTCAAAGTGCATTTGAATAGTTCCTTGATGCCTGCTCCAGGCTGGCCGGCTGCCCAGTTGTCAGTGCACGAATGATTGGACTCTGCTCCCACAGGCGAAGAGCCAGGACTGAAAGATGCTGCTGGACCTCTTCTGCACATGGTAAGCTTTACAACGGTGCCACCTGTATTGCTCTCACTGCTTGTTTTCCCACCTCTAAGTGCATTTGAATAGTTCCTTGATGCCTGCTCCAGGCTGGCCGGCTGCCCAGTTGTCAGTGCACGAATGATTGGACTCTGCACCCACAGGCGAAGAGCCAGGACTGAAAGATGCTGCTGGATCTCTTCTGCTCACGGTAAGCTTTGCAACGGTGCCACCTGCATTGGTCTCACTGCTTGTTTTCCCACCTCAAAGTGCATTTGAATAGTTCCTTGATGCCTGCTCCAGGCTGGCCGGCTGCCCAGTTGTCAGGGCACGAATGATTGGACTCTGCTCCCACAGGCGAAGAGCCAGGACTGAAAGATGCTGCTGGATCTCTTCTGCTCACGGTAAGCTTTGCAACGGTGCCACCTGTATTGCTCTCACTGCTTGTTTTCCCACCTCAAAGTGCATTTGAATAGTTCCTTGATGCCTGCTCCAGGCTGGCCGGCTGCCCAGTTGTCAGTGCACGAATGATTGGACTCTGCTCCCACAGGCGAAGAGCCAGGACTGAAAGATGCTGCTGGCTCCCTTCTGCACACGGTAAGCTTTGCAACGGTGCCACCTGCATTGGTCTCACTGCTTGTTTTCCCACCTCAAAGTACATTTGAATAGTTCCTTGATACCTGCTCCAGGCTGGCCTGCTGCCCAGTTGTCAGTGCACGAATGATTGGACTCTGCTCCCACAGGCGAAGAGGCAGGACTGAAAGATGCTGCTGGATCTCTTCTGCTCACAGTAAGCTTTGCAACGGTGCCACCTGCATTGGTCTCACTGCTTGTTTTCCCACCTCAAAGTGCGTTTGAATAGTTCCTTGATTCCTGCTCCATGCTGGCCGGCTGCCCAGTTGTCAGTGCACGAATGATTGGACTCTGCTCCCACAGGCGAAGAGCCAGGACTGAAAGATGCTGCTGGATCTCTTCTGCTCACGGTAAGCTTTGCAACGGTGCCACCTGCATTGCTCTCACTGCTTGTTTTCCCACCTCAAAGTGCATTTGAATACATCCTTGATGCCGGCTCCAGGCTGGCCGGCTGCCCAGTTGTCAGTGCACGAATGATTGGACTCTGCTCCCACAGGCGAAGAGGCAGGACTGAAAGATGCTGCTGGATCTCTTCTGCTCACGGTAAGCTTTGCAACGGTGCCACCTGCATTGGTCTCACTGCTTGTTTTCCCATGTCAAAGTGCATTTGAATAGTTCCTTGATGCCTGATCCAGGCTGGCCGGCTGCCCAGTTGTCAGAGCACGAATGATTGGACTCTGCTCAACAGGCGAAGAGCCAGGACTGAAAGATGCTGCTGGATCTCTTCTGCACATGGTAAGCTTTGCAACGGTGCCACCTGCATTGCTCTCACTGCTTGTTTTCCCACCTCAAAGTGCATTTGAATAGTTCCTTGATGCCTGCTCCAGGCTGGCCGGCTGCCCAGTTGTCAGTGCACGAATGATTGGACTCTGCTCCCACAGGCGAAGAGCCAGGACCTAAAGATGCTCCTGGATCTCTTCTGCACGTGGTAAGCTTTGCAACGGTGCCACCTGCATTGGTCTCACTGCTTGTTTTCCCACCTCAAAGTGCATTTGAATAGTTCCTTGATGCCTGCACCAGGCTGGCCGGCTGCCCAGTTTTCAGGGCACGAATGATTGGACTCTGCTCCCACAGGCGAAGAGCCAGGACTGAAAGATGCTGCTGGATCTCTTCTGCACGTGGTAAGCTTTGCAACGGTGCCACCTGCATTGCTCTCACTGCTTGTTTTCCCACCTCAAAGTGCATTTGAATAGTTCCTTGATGCCTGCTCCAGGCTGGCCGACTGCCCAGTTGTCAGTGCACGAATGATTGGACTCTGCTCCCACAGGCGAAGAGCCAGGACTGAAAGATGCTGCTGGATCTCTTCTGCTCACGGTAAGCTTTGCAACGGTGCCACCTGCATTGGTCTCACTGCTTGTTTTCCCACCTGAAAGTGCATTTGAATACATCCTTGATGCCTGCTCCAGGCTGGTCGGCTGCCCAGTTTTCAGGGCACGAATGATTGGACTCTGCTCCCACAGGCGAAGAGCCAGGACTGAAAGATGCTGCTGGATCTCTTCTGCTCAGGGTAAGCTTTGCAACGGTGCCACCTGCATTGCTCTCACTGCTTGTTGTCCCACCTGAAAGTGCATTTGAATACATCCTTGATGCCGGCTCCAGGCTGGCCGGCTGCCCAGTTGTCAGTGCACGAATGATTGGACTCTGCTCCCACAGGCGAAGAGGCAGGACTGAAAGATGCTGCTGGATCTCTTCTGCTCACGGTAAGCTTTGCAACGGTGCCACCTGCATTGGTCTCACTGCTTGTTTTCCCACCTCAAAGTGCATTTGAATAGTTCCTTGATGCCTGCTCCAGGCTGGCCGGCTGCCCAGTTGTCAGTGCACGAATGATTGGACTCTGCTCCCACAGGGGAAGAGCCAGGAGTGAAAGATGCTACTGGATCTCTTCTGCACATGGTAAGCTTTGCAACGGTGCCACCTGCATTGATCTCACTGCTTGTTTTTCCACCTCAAAGTGCATTTGAATAGTTCCTTGATGCCTGCTCAGGGCTGGCCGGCTGCCCAGTTGTCAGTGCACGAATGATTGGACTCTGCTCCCACAGGCGAAGGGCCAGGACCTAAAGATGCTCCTGGATCTCTTCTGCACGTGGTAAGCTTTGAAACGGTGCCACCTGCATTGGTCTCACTGCTTGTTTTCCCACCTCAAAGTGCATTTGAATAGTTCCTTGATGCCTGCACCAGGCTGGCCGGCTGCCCAGTTGTCAGGGCACGAATGATTGGACTCTGCTCCCACAGGCGAAGAGCCAGGACTGAAAGATGCTGCTGGATCTCTTCTGCACATGGTAAGCTTTGCAACGGTGCCACCTGCATTGCTCTCACTGCTTGTTTTCCCACCTCAAAGTGCATTTGAATAGTTCCTTGATGCCTGCTCCAGGCTGGCCGGCTGCCCAGTTGTCAGTGCACGAATGATTGGACTCTGCTCCCACAGGCGAAGAGCCAGGACTGAAAGATGCTGCTGGATCTCTTCTGCTCACGGTAAGCTTTGCAACGGTGCCACCTGCATTGGTCTCACTGCTTGTTTTCCCACCTCAAAGTGCATTTGAATACATCCTTGATGCCGGCTCCAGGCTGGCCGGCTGCCCAGTTTTCAGTGCACGAATGATTGGACTCTGCTCCCACAGGCGAAGAGGCAGGACTGAAAGATGCTGCTGGATCTCTTCTGCTCACGGTAAGCTTTGCAACGGTGCCACCTGCATTGGTCTCACTGCTTGTTTTCCCACCTCAAAGTGCATTTGAATAGTTCCTTGATGCCTGCTCCAGGCTGGCCGGCTGCCCAGTTGTCAGTGCACGAATGATTGGACTCTGCTCCCACAGGCGAAGAGCCAGGACTGAAAGATGCTGCTGGATCTCTTCTGCACATGGTAAGCTTTGCAACGGTGCCACCTGCATTGATCTCACTGCTTGTTTTTCCACCTCAAAGTGCATTTGAATAGTTCCTTGATGCCTGCTCAGGGCTGGCCGGCTGCCCAGTTGTCAGTGCTGGAATGATTGGACTCTGCTCCCACAGGCGAAGAGCCAGGACCTAAAGATGCTCCTGGATCTCTTCTGCACGTGGTAAGCTTTGAAACGGTGCCACCTGCATTGGTCTCACTGCTTGTTTTCCCACCTCAAAGTGCATTTGAATAGTTCCTTGATGCCTGCACCAGGCTGGCCGGCTGCCCAGTTTTCAGGGCACGAATGATTGGACTCTGCTCCCACAGGCGAAGAGCCAGGACTGAAAGATGCTGCTGGATCTCTTCTGCACGTGGTAAGCTTTGCAACGGTGCCACCTGCATTGCTCTCACTGCTTGTTTTCCCACCTCAAAGTGCATTTGAATAGTTCCTTGATGCCTGCTCCAGGCTGGCCGGCTGCCCAGTTGTCAGTGCACGAATGATTGGACTCTGCTCCCACAGGCGAAGAGCCAGGACTGAAAGATGCTGCTGGATCTCTTCTGCTCACGGTAAGCTTTGCAACGGTGCCACCTGCATTGGTCTCACTGCTTGTTTTCCCACCTCAAAGTGCATTTGAATACATCCTTGATGCCTGCTCCAGGCTGGCCGGCTGCCCAGTTTTCAGGGCACGAGTGATTGGACTCTGCTCCCACAGGCGAAGAGCCAGGACTGAAAGATGCTGCTGGATCTCTTCTGCTCACGGTAAGCTTTGCAACGGTGCCACCTGCATTGGTCTCACTGCTTGTTTTCCCACCTGAAAGTGCATTTGAATACATCCTTGATGCCTGCTCCAGGCTGGCCGGCTGCCCAGTTTTCAGGGCACGAATGATTGGACTCTGCTCCCACAGGCGAAGAGCCAGGACTGAAAGATGCTGCTGGATCTCTTCTGCTCACGGTAAGCTTTGCAACGGTGCCACCTGCATTGGTCTCACTGCTTGTTTTCTCACCTCAAAGTGCATTTAAATACATCCTTGATGCCTGCTCCAGGCTGGCCGGCTGCCAGGTTTTCAGGGCACGAATGATTGGACTCTGCTCCCACAGGCGAAGAGCCAGGACTGAAAGATGCTGCTGGATCTCTTCTGCTCATGTTAAGCTTTGCAACGGTGCCACCTGCATTGCTCTCACTGCTTGTTTTCCCACCTCAAAGTGCATTTGAATACATCCTTGATGCCGGCTCCAGGCTGGCCGGCTGCCCAGTTTTCAGTGCACGAATGATTGGACTCTGCTCCCACAGGCGAAGAGCCAGGACTGAAAGATGCTGCTGGATCTCTTCTGCTCACGGTAAGCTTTGCAACGGTGCCACCTGCATTGGTCTCACTGCTTGTTTTCCCACCTCAAAGTGCATTTGAATAGTTCCTTGATGCCTGCTCCAGGCTGGCCGGCTGCCCAGTTGTCAGAGCACGAATGATTGGACTCTGCTCCCACAGCCGAAGAGCCAGAACTGAAAGATGCTGCTGGATCTCTTCTGCACATGGTAAGCTTTGCAACGGTGCCACCTGCATTGATCTCACTGCTTGTTTTCCCTCCTCAAAGTGCATTTGAATAGTTCCTTGATGCCTGCTCAGGGCTGGCCGGCTGCCCAGTTGTCAGTGCACGAATGATTGGACTCTGCTCCCACAGGCGAAGAGCCAGGACCTAAAGATGCTCCTGGATCTCTTCTGCACGTGATAAGCTTTGAAACGGTGCCACCTGCATTGGTCTCACTGCTTGTTTTCCCACCTCAAAGTGCATTTGAATAGTTCCTTGATGCCTGCACCAGGCTGGCCGGCTGCCCAGTTTTCAGGGCACGAATGATTGGACTCTGCTCCCACAGGCGAAGAGCCAGGACTGAAAGATGCTGCTGGATCTCTTCTGCACGTGGTAAGCTTTGCAACGGTGCCACCTGCATTGGTCTCACTGCTTGTCTTCCCACCTCAAAGTGCATTTGAATAGTTCCTTGATGCCTGCTCCAGGCTGGCCGGCTGCCCAGTTTTCAGTGCACGAATGATCGGACTCTGCTCCCACAGGCGAAGAGGCAGGACTGAAAGATGCTGCTGGATCTCTTCTGCTCACGGTAAGCTTTGCAACGGTGCCACCTGCATTGGTCTCACTGCTTGTTTTCCCACTTCAAAGTGCATTTGAATAGTTCCTTGATGCCTGCTCCAGGCTGGCCGGCTGCCCAGTTGTCAGAGCACGAATGATTGGACTCTGCTCCCACAGGCGAAGAGCCAGGACTGAAAGATGCTGCTGGATCTCTTCTGCACATGGTAAGCTTTGCAACGGTGCCACCTGCATTGCTCTCACTGCTTGTTTTCCCACCTCAAAGTGCATTTGAATAGTTCCTTGATGCCTGCTCCAGGCTGGCCGGCTGCCCAGTTGTCAGTGCACGAATGATTGGACTCTGCTCCCACAGGCGAAGAGCCAGGACCTAAAGATGCTGCTGGATCTCTTCTGCACGTGGTAAGCTTTGAAACGGTGCCACCTGCATTGGTCTCACTGCTTGTTTTCCCACCTCAAAGTGCGTTTGAATAATTCCTTGATGCCTGCTCCAGGCTGGCCGGCTGCCCAGTTGTCAGTGCACGAATGATTGGACTCTGCTCCCACAGGCGAAGAGCCAGGACTGAAAGATGCTGCTGGATCTCTTCTGCACGTGGTAAGCTTTGAAACGGTGCCACCTGCATTGGTCTCACTGCTTGTTTTCCCACCTCAAAGTGCATTTGAATAGTTCCTTGATGCCTGCTCCAGGCTGGCCGGCTGCCCAGTTGTCAGTGCACGAATGATTGGACTCTGCTCCCACAGGCGAAGAGCCAGGACTGAAAGATGCTGCTGGATCTCTTCTGCTCACGGTAAGCTTTGCAACGGTGCCACCTGCATTGGTCTCACTGCTTGTTTTCCCACCTCAAAGTGCATTTGAATAGTTCCTTGATGCCTGCTCCAGGCTGGCCGGCTGCCCAGTTGTCAGAGCACGAATGATTGGACTCTGCTCCCACAGCCGAAGAGCCAGGACTGAAAGATGCTGCTGGATATCTTCTGCACATGGTAAGCTTTGCAACGGTGCCACCTGCATTGATCTCACTGCTTGTTTTTCCACCTCAAAGTGCATTTGAATAGTTCCTTGATGCCTGCTCAGGGCTGGCCGGCTGCCCAGTTGTCAGTGCACGAATGATTGGACTCTGCTCCCACAGGCGAAGAGCCAGGACCTAAAGATGCTCCTGGATCTCTTCTGCACGTGGTAAGCTTTGAAACGGTGCCACCTGCATTGGTCTCACTGCTTGTTTTCCCACCTCAAAGTGCATTTGAATAGTTCCTTGATGCCTGCACCAGGCTGGCCGGCTGCCCAGTTTTCAGGGCACGAATGATTGGACTCTGCTCCCACAGGCGAAGAGCCAGGACTGAAAGATGCTGCTGGATCTCTTCTGCACGTGGTAAGCTTTGCAACGGTGCCACCTGCATTGCTCTCACTGCTTGTTTTCCCACCTCAAAGTGCATTTGAATAGTTCCTTGATGCCTGCTCCAGGCTGGCCGGCTGCCCAGTTGTCAGTGCACGAATGATTGGACTCTGCTCCCACAGGCGAAGAGCCAGGACTGAAAGATGCTGCTGGATCTCTTCTGCTCACGGTAAGCTTTGCAACGGTGCCACCTGCATTGGTCTCACTGCTTGTTTTCCCACCTCAAAGTGCATTTGAATAGTTCCTTGATGCCTGCTCCAGGCTGGCCGGCTGCCCAGTTGTCAGTGCACGAGTGATTGGACTCTGCTCCCACAGGCGAAGAGCCAGGACTGAAAGATGCTGCTGGATCTCTTCTGCTCACGGTAAGCTTTGCAACGATGCCACCTGCATTGGTCTCACTGCTTGTGTTCCCACCTGAAAGTGCATTTGAATACATCCTTGATGCCTGCTCCAGGCTGGCCGGCTGCCCAGTTTTCAGGGCACGAATGATTGGACTCTGCTCCCACAGGCGAAGAGCCAGGACTGAAAGATGCTGCTGGATCTCTTCTGCTCACGGTAAGCTTTGCAACGGTGCCACCTGCATTGGTCTCACTGCTTGTTTTCTCACCTGAAAGTGCATTTAAATACATCCTTGATGCCTGCTCCAGGCTGGCCGGCTGCCAGGTTTTCAGGGCACGAATGATTGGACTCTGCTCCCACAGGCGAAGAGCCAGGACTGAAAGATGCTGCTGGATCTCTTCTGCTCATGGTAAGCTTTGCAACGGTGCCACCTGCATTGCTCTCACTGCTTGTTTTCCCACCTCAAAGTGCATTTGAATACATCCTTGATGCCGGCTCCAGGCTGGCCGGCTGCCCAGTTTTCAGTGCACGAATGATTGGACTCTGCTCCCACAGGCGAAGAGGCAGGACTGAAAGATGCTGCTGGATCTCTTCTGCTCACGGTAAGCTTTGCAACGGTGCCACCTGCATTGGTCTCACTGCTTGTTTTCCCACCTCAAAGTGCATTTGAATAGTTCCTTGATGCCTGCTCCAGGCTGGCCGGCTGCCCAGTTGTCAGTGCACGAATGATTGGACTCTGCTCCCACAGCCGAAGAGCCAGGACTGAAAGATGCTGCTGGATCTCTTCTGCACATGGTAAGCTTTGCAACGGTGCCACCTGCATTGATCTCTCTGCTAGTTTTTCCACCTCAAAGTGCATTTGAATAGTTCCTTGATGCCTGCTCAGGGCTGGCCGGCTGCCCAGTTGTCAGTGCACGAATGATTGGACTCTGCTCCCACAGGCGAAGAGCCAGGACCTAAAGATGCTCCTGGATCTCTTCTGCACGTGGTAAGCTTTGAAACGGTGCCACCTGCATTGGTCTCACTGCTTGTTTTCCCACCTCAAAGTGCATTTGAATAGTTCCTTGATGCCTGCACCACGCTGGCCGGCTGCCCAGTTTTCAGGGCACGAATGATTGGACTCTGCTCCCACAGGCGAAGAGCCAGGACTGAAAGATGCTGCTGGATCTGTTCTGCTCACAGTAAGCTTTGCAACGGTGCCACCTGCATTGGTCTCACTGCTTGTTTTCCCACCTCAAAGTGCATTTGAATAGTTCCTTGATGCCTGCTCCAGGCTGGCCGGCTGCCCAGTTTTCAGTGCACGAATGATCGGACTCTGCTCCCACAGGCGAAGAGGCAGGACTGAAAGATGCTGCTGGATCTCTTCTGCTCACGGTAAGCTTTGCAACGGTGCCACCTGCATTGGTCTCACTGCTTGTTTTCCCACCTCAAAGTGCATTTGAATAGTTCCTTGATGCCTGCTCCAGGCTGGCCGGCTGCCCAGTTGTCAGAGCACGAATGATTGGACTCTGCTCCCACAGGCGAAGAGCCAGGACTGAAAGATGCTGCTGGATCTCTTCTGCACATGGTAAGCTTTGCAACGGTGCCACCTGCATTGCTCTAACTGCTTGTTTTCCCACCTCAAAGTGCATTTGAATAGTTCCTTGATGCCTGCTCCACGCTGGCCGGCTGCCCAGTTGTCAGTGCACGAATGATTGGACTCTGCACCCACAGGCGAAGAGCCAGGACCTAAAGATGCTGCTGGATCTCTTCTGCACGTGGTAAGCTTTGAAACGGTGCCACCTGCATTGGTCTCACTGCTTGTTTTCCCACCTCAAAGTGCGTTTGAATAATTCCTTGATGCCTGCTCCAGGCTGGCCGGCTGCCCAGTTGTCAGTGCACGAATGATTGGACTCTGCTCCCACAGGCGAAGAGCCAGGACTGAAAGATGCTGCTGGATCTCTTCTGCACGTGGTAAGCTTTGCAACGGTGCCACATGCATTGGTCTCACTGCTTGTTTTCCCACCTCAAAGTGCATTTGAATAGTTCCTTGATGCCTGCTCCAGGCTGGCCGGCTGCCCAGTTGTCAGTGCACGAACGATTGGACTCTGCTCCCACAGGCGAAGAGCCAGGACTGAAAGATGCTGCTGGACCTCTTCTGCACATGGTAAGCTTCGCAACGGTGCCACCTGTATTGCTCTCACTCCTTGCTTTCCCACCTCAAAGTGCATTTGAATCCATCCTTGATGCCTGCTCCAGGCTGGCCGGCTGCCCAGTTTTCAGGGCACGAATGATTGGACTCTGCTCCCACAGGCGAAGAGCCAGGACTGAAAGATGCTGCTGGATCTCTTCTGCACGTGGTAAGCTTTGCAACGGTGCCACCTGTATTGCTCTCACTGCTTGTTTTCCCACCTCAAAGTGCGTTTGAATAGTTTCTTGATGCCTGCTCCAGGCTGGCCGGCTGCCCAGTTGTCAGTGCACGAATGATTGGACTCTGCTCCCACAGGCGAAGAGCCAGGACTGAAAGATGCTGCTGGATCTCTTCTGCTCACGGTAAGCTTTGCAACGGTGCCACCTGCATTGGTCTCACTGCTTGTTTTCCCACCTCAAAGTGCATTTGAATAGTTCCTTGATGCCTGCTCCAGGCTGGCCGGCTGCCCAGTTGTCAGTGCACGAACGATTGGACTCTGTTCCCACAGGCGAAGAGTCAGGACTGAAAGATGCTGCTGGATCTCTTCTGCTCACGGTAAGCTTTGCAACGGTGCCACCTGTATTGCTCTCACTGCTTGTTTTCCCACCTCAAAGTGCATTTGAATAGTTCCTTGATGCCTGCTCCAGGCTGGCCGGCTGCCCAGTTGTCAGTGCACGAACGATTGGACTCTGCTCCCAAGGCCGAAGAGCCAGGACTGAAAGATGCTGCTGGATCTCTTCTGCACGTGGAAAGCTTTGCAACGGTGCCACCTGCATTGGTCTCACTGCTTGTTTTCCCACCTCAAAGTGCGTTTGAATAATTCCTTGATGCCTGCTCCAGGCTGGCCGGCTGCCCAGTTGTCAGTGCACGAATGATTGGACTCTGCTCCCAGAGGCGAAGAGCCAGGACTGAAAGATGCTGCTGGATCTCTTCTGCACGTGGTAAGCTTTGCAACGGTGCCACCTGCATTGGTCTCACTGCTTGTTTTCCCACCTCAAAGTGCATTTGAATAGTTCCTTGATGCCTGCTCCAGGCTGGCCGGCTGCCCAGTTGTCAGTGCACGAATGATTGCACTCTGCTCCCACAGGCGAAGAGCCAGGACCTAAAGATGCTGAAGGATCTCTTCTGCACGTGGTAAGCTTTGCAACGGTGCCACCTGCATTGGTCTCACTGCTTGTTTTCCCACCTCAAAGTGCATTTGAATAGTTCCTTGATGCCTGCTCCAGGCTGGCCGGCTGCCCAGTTGTCAGTGCACGAATGATTGGGCTCTGCTCCCACAGGCGAAGAGCCAGGACTGAAAGATGCTGCTGGATCTCTTCTGCACGTGGTAAGCTTTGCAACGGTGCCACCTGTATTGCTCTCACTGCTTGTTTTCCCACCTCAAAGTGCATTTGTATGCATCCTTGATGCCTGCTCCAGGCTGGCCGGCTGCCCAGTTGTCAGTGCACGAATGATTGGACTCTGCTCCCACAGGCGAAGAGCCAGGACTGAAAGATGCTGCTGGATCTCTTCTGCACATGGTAAGCTTTGCAACGGTGCCACCTGTATTGCTCTCACTGCTTGTTTTCCCACCTCAAAGTGCGTTTGAATAGTTCATTGATGCCTGCTCCAGGCTGGCCGGCTGCCCAGTTTTCAGGGCACGAACGATTGGACTCTGCTCCCACAGGCGAAGAGTCAGGACTGAAAGATGCTGCTGGATCTCTTCTGCTCACGGTAAGCTTTGCAACGGTGCCACCTGTATTGCTCTCACTGCTTGTTTTCCCACCTCAAAGTGCATTTGAATAGTTCCTTAATGCCTGCTCCAGGCTGGCCGTCTGCCCAGTTGTCAGTGCACGAATGATTGGACTCTGCTCCCACAGGCGAAGAGCCAGGACTGAAAGATGCTGCTGGATCTCTTCTGCACATGGTAAGCTTTGCAACGGTGCCACCTGTATTGGTCTCACTGCTTGTTTTCCCACCTCAAAGTGCATTTGAATAGTTCCTTGATGCCTGCTCCAGGCTGGCCGGCTGCCCAGTTGTCAGTGCACGAATGATTGGACTCTGCTCCCAAGGCCGAAGAGCCAGGACTGAAAGATGCTGCTGGATCTCTTCTGCACGTGGAAAGCTTTGCAACGGTGCCACCTGCATTGGTCTCACTGCTTGTTTTCCCACCTCAAAGTGCATTTGAATAGTTCCTTGATGCCTGCTCCAGGCTGGCCGGCTGCCCAGTTGTCAGTGCACGAACGATTGGACTCTGCTCCCACAGGCGAAGAGCCAGGACTGAAAGATGCTGCTGGATCTCTTCTGCACGTGGTAAGCTTTGCAACGGTGCCAGCTGTATTGCTCTCACTGCTTGTTTTCCCACCTCAAAGTGCGTTTGAATAGTTCCTTGATGCCTGCTCCAGGCTGGCCGGCTGCCCAGTTGTCAGTGCACGAATGATTGGACTCTGCTCCCACAGGCGAAGAGCCAGGACTGAAAGATGCTGCTGGATCTCTTCTGCTCACGGTAAGCTTTGCAACGGTGCCACCTGTATTGCTCTCACTGCTTGTTTTCCCACCTCATAGTGCATTTGAATAGTTCCTTGATGCCTGCTCCAGGCTGGCCGGCTGCCCAGTTGTCAGTGCACGAACAATTGGACTCTGCTCCCACAGGCGAAGAGTCAGGACTGAAAGGTGCTGCTGGATCTCTTCTGCTCACGGTAAGCTTTGCAACGGTGCCACCTATGTTGCTCTCACTGCTTGTTTTCCCACCTCAAAGTGCATTTGAATAGTTCCTTGATGCCTGCTCCAGGCTGGCCGGCTGCCCAGTTGTCAGTGCACGAATGATTGGACTCTGCTCCCAAGGCCGAAGAGCCAGGACTGAAAGATGCTGCTGGATCTCTTCTGCACGTGGTAAGCTTTGCAACGGTGCCACCTGTATTGCTCTCACTGCTTGTTTTCCCACCTGAAAGTGCATTTGAATACATCCTTGATGCCTGCTCCAGGCTGGCCGGCTGCCCAGTTGTCAGTGCACGAACGATTGGACTCTGCTCCCACAGGCGAAGAGTCAGGACTGAAAGATGCTGCTGGATCTCTTCTGCTCACGGTAAGCTTTGCAACGGTGCCACCTGCATTGGTCTCAGTGCTTGTTTTCCCACCTCAAAGTGCATTTGAATAGTTCCTTGATGCCTGCTCCAGGCTGGCCGGCTGCCCAGTTGTCAGTGCACGAATGATTGGACTCTGCACCCACACGCGAAGAGCCAGGACTGAAAGATGCTGCTGGATCTCTTCTGCTCACGGTAAGCTTTGCAACGGTGCCACCTGCATTGGTCTCACTGCTTGTTTTCCCACCTCAAAGTGCATTTGAATAGTTCCTTGATGCCTGCTCCAGGCTGGCCGGCTGCCCAGTTGTCAGTGCACGAATGATTGGACTCTGCTCCCACAGCCGAAGAGCCAGGACTGAAAGATGCTGCTGGATCTCTTCTGCACATGGCAAGCTTTGCAACAGTGCCACCTGCATTGGTCTCACTCCTTGCTTTCCCACCTCAAAGTGCATTTGAATACATCCTTGATGCCTGCTCCAGGCTGGCCGGCTGCCCAGTTGTCAGTGCACGAATGATTGGACTCTGCACCCACACGCGAAGAGCCAGGACTGAAAGATGCTGCTGGATCTCTTCTGCACGTGGAAAGCTTTGCAACGGTGCCACCTGTATTGCTCTCACTGCTTGTTTTCCCACCTCAAAGTGCATTTGAATAGTTCCTTGATGCCTGCTCCAGGCTGGCTGGCTGCCCAGTTGTCAGTGCACGAACGATTGGACTCTGCTCCCACAGGCGAAGAGCCAGGACTGAAAGATGCTGCTGGATCTCTTCTGCACGTGGTAAGCTTTGCAACGGTGCCACCTGTATTGGTCTCACTGCTTGTTTTCCCACCTCAAAGTGCATTTGAATAGTTCCTTGATGCCTGCTCCAGGCTGGCCGGCTGCCCAGTTGTCAGTGCACGAATGATTGGACTCTGCTCCCACAGGCGAAGAGCCAGGACTGAAAGATGCTGCTGGATCTCTTCTGCACATGGTAAGCTTTGCAACGGTGCCACCTGTATTGCTCTCACTGCTTGTTTTCCCACCTCAAAGTGCGTTTGAATAGTTCCTTGATGCCTGCTCCAGGCTGGCCGGCTGCCCAGTTGTCAGTGCACGAATGATTGGACTCTGCTCCCAAGGCCGAAGAGCCAGGACTGAAAGATGCTGCTGGATCTCTTCTGCACGTGGTAAGCTTTGCAACGGTGCCACCTGTATTGCTCTCACTGCTTGTTTTCCCACCTCAAAGTGCATTTGTATGCATCCTTTATGGCTGCTCCAGGCTGGCCGGCTGCCCAGTTGTCAGTGCACGAATGATTGGACTCTGCTCCCACAGGCGAAGAGCCAGGACTGAAAGATGCTGCTGGATCTCTTCTGCACGTGGAAAGCTTTGCAACGGTGCCACCTGCATTGGTCTCACTGCTTGTTTTCCCACCTCAAAGTGCATTTGAATAGTTCCTTGATGCCTGCTCCAGGCTGGCCGGCTGCCCAGTTGTCAGTGCACGAATGATTGGACTCTGCTCCCACAGGCGAAGAGCCAGGACTGAAATATCCTGCTGGATCTCTTCTGCACGTGGTAAGCTTTGCAACGGTGCCACCTGCATTGGTCTCACTGCTTGTTTTCCCACCTCAAAGTGCGTTTGAATAGTTCCTTGATGCCTGCTCCAGGCTGGCCGGCTGCCCAGTTTTCAGTGCACGAACGATTGGACTCTGCTCCCACAGGCGAAGAGTCAGGACTGAAAGATGCTGCTGGATCTCTTCTGCTCACGGTAAGCTTTGCAACGGTGCCACCTGTATTGCTCTCACTGCTTGTTTTCCCACCTGAAGGTGCCTTTGAATAGTTCCTTGATGCCTGCTCCAGGTTGGCCGGCTGCCCAGTTGTCAGTGCACGAACGATTGGACTCTGCTCCCACAGGCGAAGAGCCAGGACTGAAAGATCCTGCTGGATCTCTTCTGCACGTGGTAAGCTTTGCAACGGTGCCATCTGTATTGCTCTCACTGCTTGTTTTCCCACCTCAAAGTGCGTTTGAATAGTTCCTTGATGCCTGCTCCAGGCTGGCCGGCTGCCCAGTTGTCAGTGCACGAATGATTGGACTCTGCTCCCACAGGCGAAGAGCCAGAACTGAAAGATGCTGCTGGATCTCTTCTGCACGTGGTAAGCTTTGCAACGGTGCCACCTGTATTGCTCTCACTGCTTGTTTTCCCACCTCATAGTGCATTTGAATAGTTCCTTGATGCCTGCTCCAGGCTGGCCGGCTGCCCAGTTGTCAGTGCACGAACGATTGGACTCTGCTCCCACAGGCGAAGAGTCAGGACTGAAAGGTGCTGCTGGATCTCTTCTGCTCACGGTAAGCTTTGCAACGGTGCCACCTGCATTGGTCTCAGTGCTTGTTTTCCCACCTCAAAGTGCATTTGAATAGTTCCTTGATGCCTGCTCCAGGCTGGCCGGCTGCCCAGTTGTCAGTGCACGATTGATTGGAATCTGCTCCCACAGGCGAAGAGGCAGGACTGAAAGATGCTGCTGGATCTCTTCTGCACGTGGTAAGCTTTGCAACGGTGCCACCTGCATTGGTCTCACTGCTTGTTTTCCCACTTGAAAGTGCATTTGAATACATCCTTGATGCCTGCTCCAGGCTGGCCGGCTGCCCAGTTGTCAGTGCACGAATGATTGGACTCTGCACCCACAGGCGAAGAGCCAGGACTGAAAGATGCTGCTGGATCTCTCCTGCACGTGGTAAGCTTTGCAACGGTGCCACCTGTATTGCTCTCACTGCTTGTTTTCCCACCTCAAAGTGCATTTGAATAGTTCATTGATGCCTGCTCCAGGCTGGCCGGCTGCCCAGTTTTCAGGGCACGAATGATTGGACTCTGCTCCCACAGGCGAAGAGGCAGGACTGAAAGATGCTGCTGGATCTCTTCTGCTCACGGTAAGCTTTGCAACGGTGCCACCTGCATTGGTCTCACTGCTTGTTTTCCCACCTCAAAGTGCAATTGAATAGTTCCTTGATGCCTGCTCCAGGCTGGCCGGCTGCCCAGTTGTCAGTGCACGAATGATTGGACTCTGCTCCCACAGGCGAAGAGCCAGGACTGAAAGATGCTGCTGGATTTCTTCTGCACATGGCAAGCTTTGCAACAGTGCCACCTGCATTGGTCTCACCCCTTGCTTTCCCACCTCAAAGTGCATTTGAATAGTTCCTTGATGCCTGCTCCAGGCTGGCCGGCTGCCCAGTTGTCAGTGCACGAATGATTGGACTCTGCTCCCACAGGCGAAGAGCCAGGACTGAAAGATGCTGCTGGCTCCCTTCTGCGCACGGTAAGCTTTGCAACGGTGCCACCTGCATTGGTCTCACTGCTTGTTTTCCCGCCTCAAAGTGCATTTGAATAGTTCCTTGATGCCTGCTCTAGGCTGGCCGGCTGCGCAGTTGTCAGTGCACGAATGATTGGACTCTGCTCTCGCAGGCGAAGAGCCAGGACTGAAAGATGCTGCTGGATCTCTTCTGCTCACGGTAAGCTTTGCAACGGTGCCACCTGCATTGGTCTCACTGCTTGTTTTCCCACCTGAAAGTGCATTTGAATAGTTCCTTGATGCCTGCTCCAGGCTGGCCGGCTGCCCAGTTGTCAGTGCACGAATGATTGGACTCTGCTCCCACAGGCGAAGAGCCAGGACTGAAAGATGCTGCTGGATCTCTTCTGCTCACGGTAAGCTTTGCAACGGTGCCACCTGCATTGGTCTCACTGCTTGTTTTCCCACCTCAAAGTGCATTTGAATAGTTCCTTGATGCCTGATCCAGGCTGGCCGGCTGCCCAGTTGTCAGGGCACGAATGATTGGACTCTGCTCCCACAGGCGAAGAGTCAGGAGTGGAAGATGCTGCTGGATCTCTTCTGCTCACGGTAAGCTTTGCAACGGTGCCACCTGTATTGCTCTCACTGCTTGTTTTCCCACCTCAAAGTGCATTTGAATAGTTCCTTGATGCCTGCTCCAAGCTGGCCGGCTGCCCAGTTGTCACTGCACGAACGATTGGACTCTGCTCCCACAGGCGAAGAGCCAGGACTGAAAGATGCTGCTGGATCTCTTCTGCACGTGGTAAGCTTTGCAACGGTGCCACCTGTATTGCTCTCAGTGCTTGTTTTCCCACCTCAAAGTGCATTTGAATAGTTCCTTGATGCCTGCTCCAGGCTGGCCGGCTGCCCAGTTGTCAGTGCACGAATGATTGGACTCTGCTCCCACAGGCGAAGAGCCAGGACTGAAAGATGCTGCTCGATCTCTTCTGCTTACAGTAAGCTTTGCAACGGTGCCACCTGCATTGGTCTCACTGCTTGTTTTCCCACCTCAAAGTGCATTTGAATAGTTCCTTGATGCCTGCTCCAGGCTGGCCGGCTGCCCAGTTGTCAGTGCACGAATGATTGGACTCGGCTCCCACAGGCGAAGAGCCAGGACTGAAAGATGCTGCTGGATCTCTTCTGCTCACAGTAAGCTTTGCAACGGTGCCACCTGCATTGGTCTCACTGCTTGTTTTCCCACCTCAAAGTGCATTTGAATAGTTCCTTGATGCCTGCTCCAGGCTGGCCGGCTGCCCAGTTGTCAGTGCACGAACGATTGGACTCTGCTCAAACAGGCGAAGAGCCAGGACTGAAAGATGCTGCTGGATCTCTTCTGCTCACGGTAAGCTTTGCAACGGTGCCATCTGCATTGGTCTCACTGCTTGTTTTCCCACCTGAAAGTGCATTTGAATAGTTCCTTGATGCCTGCTCCAGGCTGGCCGGCTGCCCAGTTGTCAGTGCACGAATGATTGGACTCTGCTCCCACAGGCGAAGAGCCAGGACTGAAAGATGCTGTTGGCTCCCTTCTGCACACGGTAAGCTTTGCAACGGTGCCACCTGCATTGGTCTCACTGCTTGTTTTCCCACCTCAAAGTGCATTTGAATAGTTCCTTGATGCCTGCTCCAGGCTGGCCGGCTGCCCAGTTGTCAGTGCACGAATGATTGGACTCTGCTCCCACAGGCGAAGAGCCAGGACTGAAAGATGCTGCTGGATCTCTTCTGCTCACGGTAAGCTTTGCAACGGTGCCACCTGCATTGGTCTCACTGCTTGTTTTCCCACCTCAAAGTGCGTTTGAATAGTTCCTTGATGCCTGCTCCAGGCTGGCCGGCTGCCCAGTTGTCAGTGCACGAATGATTGGATTCTGCTCCCACAGGCGAAGAGCCAGGACTGAAAGATGCTGCTGGATCTCTTCTGCTCACGGTAAGCTTTGCAACGGTGCCACCTGCATTGCTCTCACTGCTTGTTTTCCCACCTGAAAGTGCGTTTGAATACATCCTTGATGCCTGCTCCAGGCTGGCCGGCTGCCCAGTTTTCAGTGCACGAATGATTGGACTCTGCTCCCACAGGCGAAGAGGCAGGACTGAAAGATGCTGCTGGATCTCTTCTGCTCACGGTAAGCTTTGCAACGGTGCCACCTGCATTGGTCTCACTGCTTGTTTTCCCACCTCAAAGTGCATTTGAATAGTTCCTTGATGCCTGCTCCAGGCTGGCCGGCTGCCCAGTTGTCAGTGCACGAATGATTGGACTCTGCTCCCACAGGCGAAGAGCCAGGACTGAAAGATGCTGCTGGATCTCTTCTGCTCACGGTAAGCTTTGCAACGGTGCCACCTGCATTGGTCTCACTGCTTGTTTTCCCACCTCAAAGTGCATTTGAATAGTTCCTTGATGCCTGCTCCAGGCTGGCCGGCTGCCCAGTTGTCAGTGCACGAATGATTGGACTCTGCTCCCACAGGCGAAGAGCCAGGACTGAAAGATGCTGCTGGATCTCTTCTGCACATGGTAAGCTTTGCATCGGTGCCACCTGCATTGGTCTCACTCCTTGCTTTCCCACCTCAAAGTGCATTTGAATAGTTCCTTGATGCCTGCTCCAGGCTGGCCGGCTGCCCAGTTGTCAGTGCACGAATGATTGGACTCTGCTCCCACAGGCGAAGAGCCAGGACTGAAAGATGCTGCTGGATCTCTTCTGCACATGGTAAGCTTTGCAACGGTGCCACCTGCATTGGTCTCACTCCTTGCTTTCCCACCTCAAAGTGCATTTGAATAGTTCCTTGATGCCTGCTCCAGGCTGGCCGGCTGCCCAGTTGTCAGTGCACGAATGATTGGACTCTGCTCCCACAGGCGAAGAGCCAGGACCTAAAGATGCTGCTGGACCTCTTCTGCACATGGTAAGCTTTACAACGGTGCCACCTGTATTGCTCTCACTGCTTGTTTTCCCACCTCTAAGTGCATTTGAATAGTTCCTTGATGCCTGCTCCAGGCTGGCCGGCTGCCCAGTTGTCAGGGCACGAATGATTGGACTCTGCTCCCACAGGCGAAGAGTCAGGACTGAAAGATGCTGCTGGATCTCTTCTGCTCACGGTAAGCTTTGCAACGGTGCCACCTGCATTGCTCTCACTGCTTGTTTTCCCACCTCAAAGTGCATTTGAATAGTTCCTTGATGCCTGCTCCAGGCTGGCCGGCTGCCCAGTTGTCAGTGCACGAATGATTGGACTCTGCTCCCACAGGCGAAGAGCCAGGACTGAAAGATGCTGCTGGATCTCTTCTGCTCACGGTAAGCTTTGCAACGGTGCCACCTGCATTGGTCTCACTGCTTGTTTTCCCACCTCAAAGTGCATTTGAATAGTTCCTTGATGCCTGCTCCAGGCTGGCCGGCTGCCCAGTTGTCAGTGCACGAATGATTGGACTCTGCTCCCACAGGCGAAGAGCCAGGACTGAAAGATGCTGCTGGATCTCTTCTGCACATGGTAAGCTTTGCAACGGTGCCACCTGCATTGGTCTCACTCCTTGCTTTCCCACCTCAAAGTGCATTTGAATACATCCTTGATGCCTGCTCCAGGCTGGCCGGCTGCCCAGTTGTCAGTGCACGAATGATTGGACTCTGCTCCCACAGGCGAAGAGCCAGGACTGAAAGATGCTGCTGGATCTCTTCTGCACATGGTAAGCTTTGCAACGGTGCCACCTGCATTGGTCTCACTCCTTGCTTTCCCACCTCAAAGTGCATTTGAATACATCCTTGATGCCTGCTCCAGGCTGGACGGCTGCCCAGTTTTCAGTGCACGAATGATTGGACTCTGCTCCCACAGGCGAAGAGCCAGGACTGAAAGATGCTGCTGGATCTCTTCTGCACGTGGTAAGCTTTGCAACGGTGCCACCTGTATTGCTCTCACTGCTTGTTTTCCCACCTCAAAGTGCATTTGAATAGTTCCTTGATGCCTGCTCCAGGCTGGCCGGCTGCCCAGTTGTCAGTGCACGAATGATTGGACTCTGCTCCCACAGGCGAAGAGCCAGAACTGAAAGATGCTGCTGGACCTCTTCTGCACATGGTAAGCTTTACAACGGTGCCACCTGTATTGCTCTCACTGCTTGTTTTCCCACCTCAAAGTGCATTTGAATAGTTCCTTGATGCCTGCTCCAGGCTGGCCGGCTGCCCAGTTGTCAGTGCACGAATGATTGGACTCTGCTCCCACAGGCGAAGAGCCAGGACTGAAAGATGCTGCTGGATCTCTTCTGCTCACGGTAAGCTTTGCAACGGTGCCACCTGCATTGGTCTCACTGCTTGTTTTCCCACCTCAAAGTGCATTTGAATAGTTCCTTGATGCCTGATCCAGGCTGGCCGGCTGCCCAGTTGTCAGGGCACGAATGATTGGACTCTGCTCCCACAGGCGAAGAGTCAGGAGTGGAAGATGCTGCTGGATCTCTTCTGCTCACGGTAAGCTTTGCAACGGTGCCACCTGTATTGCTCTCACTGCTTGTTTTCCCACCTCAAAGTGCATTTGAATAGTTCCTTGATGCCTGCTCCAGGCTGGCCGGCTGCCCAGTGGTCAGTGCACGAATGATTGGACTCTGCTCCCACAGGCGAAGAGCCAGGACTGAAAGATGCTGCTGGCTCTCTTCTGCACACGGTAAGCTTTGCAACGGTGCCACCTGCATTGGTCTCACTGCTTGTTTTCCCACCTCAAAGTGCATTTGAATACATCCTTGATGCCTGCTCCAGGCTGGCCGGCTGCCCAGTTGTCAGTGCACGAATGATTGGACTCTGCTCCCACTGGCGAAGAGCCAGGACTGAAAGATGCTGCTGGATCTCTTCTGCTCACGGTAAGCTTTGCAACGGTGCCACCTGCATTGGTCTCACTGCTTGTTTTCCCACCTCAAAGTGCGTTTGAATAGTTCCTTGATGCCTGCTCCAGGCTGGCCGGCTGCCCAGTTGTCAGTGCACGAATGATTGGACTCTGCTCCCACAGGCGAAGAGCCAGGACTGAAAGATGCTGCTGGATCTCTTCTGCTCACGGTAAGCTTTGTAACGGTGCCACCTGCATTGGTCTCACTGCTTGTTTTCCCACCTCAAAGTGCATTTGAATAGTTCCTTGATGCCTGCTCCAGGCTGGCCGGCTGCCCAGTTGTCAGAGCACGAATGATTGGACTCTGCTCCCACAGGCGAAGAGCCAGGACTGAAAGATGCTGCTGGATCTCTTCTGCACGTGGTAAGCTTTGCAACGGTGCCACCTGTATTGCTCTCACTGCTTGTTTTCCCACCTCAAAGTGCATTTGAATAGTTCCTTGATGCCTGCTCCAGGTTGGCCGGCTGCCCAGTTGTCAGTGCACGAATGATTGGACTCTGCTCCAACAGGCGAAGAGCCAGGACTGAAAGATGCTGCTCGATCTCTTCTGCTCACAGTAAGCTTTGCAACGGTGCCACCTGCATTGGTCTCACTGCTTGTTTTCCCACCTCAAAGTGCATTTGAATAGTTCCTTGATGCCTGCTCCAGGCTGGCCGTCTGCCCAGTTGTCAGGGCACGAATGATTGGACTCTGCTCCCACAGGCGAAGAGCCAGGACTGAAAGATGCTGTTGGCTCCCTTCTGCACACGGTAAGCTTTGCAACGGTGCCACCTGCATTGGTCTCACTGCTTGTTTTCCCACCTCAAAGTGCATTTGAATAGTTCCTTGATGCCTGCTCCAGGCTGGCCGGCTGCCCAGTTGTCAGTGCACGAATGATTGGACTCTGCTCCCACAGGCGAAGAGCCAGGACTGAAAGATGCTGCTGGATCTCTTCTGCTCACGGTAAGCTTTACAACGGTGCCACCTGCATTGGTCTCACTGCTTGTTTTCCCACCTCAAAGTGCGTTTGAATAGTTCCTTGATGCCTGCTCCAGGCTGGCCGGCTGCCCAGTTGTCAGTGCACGAATGATTGGATTCTGCTCCCACAGGCGAAGAGGCAGGACTGAAAGATGCTGCTGGATCTCTTCTGCTCACGGTAAGCTTTGCAACGGTGCCACCTGCATTGCTCTCACTGCTTGTTTTCCCACCTGAAAGTGCGTTTGAATACATCCTTGATGCCTGCTCCAGGCTGGCCGGCTGCCCAGTTTTCAGTGCACGAATGATTGGACTCTGCTCCCACAGGCGAAGAGTCAGGACTGAAAGATGCTGCTGGATCTCTTCTGCTCACGGTAAGCTTTGCAACGGTGCCACCTGCATTGGTCTCACTGCTTGTTTTCCCACCTCAAAGTGCATTTGAATAGTTCCTTGATGCCTGCTCCAGGCTGGCCGGCTGCCCAGTTGTCAGTGCACGAATGATTGGACTCTGCTCCCACAGGCGAAGAGCCAGGACTGAAAGATGCTGCTGGATCTCTTCTGCTCACGGTAAGCTTTGCAACGGTGCCACCTGCATTGGTCTCACTGCTTGTTTTCCCACCTCAAAGTGCATTTGAATAGTTCCTTGATGCCTGCTCCAGGCTGGCCGGCTGCCCAGTTGTCAGTGCACGAATGATTGGACTCTGCTCCCACAGGCGAAGAGCCAGGACTGAAAGATGCTGCTGGATCTCTTCTGCACATGGTAAGCTTTGCAACGGTGCCACCTGCATTGGTCTCACTCCTTGCTTTCCCACCTCAAAGTGCATTTGAATAGTTCCTTGATGCCTGCTCCAGGCTGGCCGGCTGCCCAGTTGTCAGTGCACGAATGATTGGACTCTGCTCCCACAGGCGAAGAGCCAGGACTGAAAGATGCTGCTGGATCTCTTCTGCACATGGTAAGCTTTGCAACGGTGCCACCTGCATTGGTCTCACTGCTTGCTTTCCCACCTCAAAGTGCATTTGAATAGTTCCTTGATGCCTGCTCCAGGCTGGCCGGCTGCCCAGTTGTCAGTGCACGAATGATTGGACTCTGCTCCCACAGGCGAAGAGCCAGGACCTAAAGATGCTGCTGGACCTCTTCTGCACATGGTAAGCTTTACAACGGTGCCACCTGTATTGCTCTCACTGCTTGTTTTCCCACCTCTAAGTGCATTTGAATAGTTCCTTGATGCCTGCTCCAGGCTGGCCGGCTGCCCAGTTGTCAGGGCACGAATGATTGGACTCTGCTCCCACAGGCGAAGAGTCAGGACTGAAAGATGCTGCTGGATCTCTTCTGCTCACGGTAAGCTTTGCAACGGTGCCACCTGTATTGCTCTCACTGCTTGTTTTCCCACCTCAAAGTGCATTTGAATAGTTCCTTGATGCCTGCTCCAGGCTGGCCGGCTGCCCAGTTGTCAGTGCACGAATGATTGGACTCTGCTCCCACAGGCGAAGAGCCAGGACTGAAAGATGGTGCTGGATCTCTTCTGCACATGGTAAGCTTTGCAACGGTGCCACCTGCATTGGTCTCACTCCTTGCTTTCCCACCTCAAAGTGCATTTGAATACATCCTTGATGCCTGCTCCAGGCTGGCCGGCTGCCCAGTTGTCAGTGCACGAATGATTGGACTCTGCTCCCACAGGCGAAGAGCCAGGACTGAAAGATGCTGCTGGATCTCTTCAGCACATGGTAAGCTTTGCAACGGTGCCACCTGCATTGGTCTCACTCCTTGCTTTCCCACCTCAAAGTGCATTTGAATACATCCTTGATGCCTGCTCCAGGCTGGCCGGCTGCCCAGTTTTCAGTGCACGAATGATTGGACTCTGCTCCCACAGGCGAAGAGCCAGGACTGAAAGATGCTGCTGGATCTCTTCTGCACGTGGTAAGCTTTGCAACGGTGCCACCTGCATTGGTCTCACTGCTTGTTTTCCCACCTCAAAGTGCATTTGAATAGTTCCTTGATGCCTGCTCCAGGCTGGCCGGCTGCCCAGTTGTCAGTGCACGAATCATTGGACTCTGCTCCCACAGGCGAAGAGCCAGGACTGAAAGATGCTGCTGGACCTCTTCTGCACATGGTAAGCTTTACAACGGTGCCACCTGTATTGCTCTCACTGCTTGTTTTCCCACCTCTAAGTGCATTTGAATAGTTCCTTGATGCCTGCTCCAGGCTGGCTGGCTGCCCAGTTGTCAGTGCACGAATGATTGGACTCTGCACCCACAGGCGAAGAGCCAGGACTGAAAGATGCTGCTGGATCTCTTCTGCTCACGGTAAGCTTTGCAACGGTGCCACCTGCATTGGTCTCACTGCTTGTTTTCCCACCTCAAAGTGCATTTGAATAGTTCCTTGATGCCTGCTCCAGGCTGGCCGGCTGCCCAGTTGTCAGTGCACGAATGATTGGACTCTGCTCCCACAGGCGAAGAGCCAGGACTGAAAGATGCTGCTCGATCTCTTCTGCTCACAGTAAGCTTTGCAACGGTGCCACCTGCATTGGTCTCAGTGCTTGTTTTCCCACCTCAAAGTGCATTTGTATAGTTCCTTGATACCTGCTCCAGGCTGGCCTGCTGCCCAGTTGTCAGTGCACGAATGATTGGACTCTGCTCCCACAGGCGAAGAGGCAGGACTGAAAGATGCTGCTGGATCTCTTCTGCTCACAGTAAGCTTTGCAACGGTGCCACCTGCATTGGTCTCACTGCTTGTTTTCCCACCTCAAAGTGCATTTGAATAGTTCCTTGATGCCTGCTCCAGGCTGGCCGGCTGCCCAGTTGTCAGTGCACGAATGATTGGACTCTGCTCCCACAGGCGAAGAGCCAGGACCAAAAGATGCTCCTGGATCTCTTCTGCACGTGGTAAGCTTTGAAACGGTGCCACCTGCATTGGTCTCACTGCTTGTTTTCCCACCTCAAAGTGCATTTGAATAGTTCCTTGATGCCTGCACCAGGCTGGCCGGCTGCCCAGTTTTCAGGGCACGAATGATTGGACTCTGCTCCCACAGGCGAAGAGCCAGGACTGAAAGGTGCTGCTGGATCTCTTCTGCACGTGGTAAGCTTTGCAACGGTGCCACCTGCATTGCTCTCACTGCTTGTTTTCCCACCTCAAAGTGCATTTGAATAGTTCCTTGATGCCTGCTCCAGGCTGGCCGGCTGCCCAGTTGTCAGTGCACGAATGATTGGACTCTGCTCCCACAGGCGAAGAGCCAGGACTGAAAGATGCTGCTGGCTCCCTTCTGCACACGGTAAGCTTTGCAACGGTGCCACCTGCATTGGTCTCACTGCTTGTTTTCCCACCTCAATGTGCATTTGAATACATCCTTGATGCCTGCTCCAGGCTGGCCGGCTGCCCAGTTGTCAGTGCACGAATGATTGGACTCCGCTCCCACTGGCGAAGAGCCAGGTCTGAAAGATGCTGCTGGATCTCTTCTGCTCACGGTAAGCTTTGCAACGGTGCCACCTGCATTGGTCTCACTGCTTGTTTTCCCACCTCAAAGTGCGTTTGAATAGTTCCTTGATGCCTGCTCCAGGCTGGCCGGCTGCCCAGTTGTCAGTGCACGAATGATTGGACTCTGCTCCCACAGGCGAAGAGCCAGGACTGAAAGATGCTGCTGGATCTCTTCTGCTCACGGTAAGCTTTGCAACGGTGCCACCTGCATTGGTCTCACTGCTTGTTTTCCCACCTCAAAGTGCATTTGAATAGTTCCTTGATGCCTGCTCCAGGCTGGCCGGCTGCCCAGTTGTCAGAGCACGAATGATTGGACTCTGCTCCCACAGGCGAAGAGCCAGGACTGAAAGATGCTCCTGGATCTCTTCTGCACGTGGTAAGCTTTGCAACGGTGCCACCTGTATTGCTCTCACTGCTTGTTTTCCCACCTCAAAGTGCATTTGAATAGTTCCTTGATGCCTGCTCCAGGCTGGCCGGCTGCCCAGTTGTCAGTGCACGAATGATTGGACTCTGCTCCCACAGGCGAAGAGCCAGGACTGAAAGATGCTGCTCGATCTCTTCTGCTCACAGTAAGCTTTGCAACGGTGCCACCTGCATTGGTCTCACTGCTTGTTTTCCCACCTCAAAGTGCATTTGAATAGTTCCTTGATGCCTGCTCCAGGCTGGCCGTCTGCCCAGTTGTCAGTGCACGAATGATTGGACTCTGCTCCCACTGGCGAAGAGCCAGGACTGAAAGATGCTGCTGGATCTCTTCTGCTCACGGTAAGCTTTGCAACGGTGCCACCTGCATTGGTCTCACTGCTTGTTTTCCCACCTCAAAGTGCATTTGAATAGTTCCTTGATGCCTGATCCAGGCTGGCCGGCTGCCCAGTTTTCAGAGCACGAATGATTGGACTCTGCTCCCACAGGCGAAGAGCCAGGACTGAAAGATGCTGCTGGATCTCTTCTGCACGTGGTAAGCTTTGCAACGGTGCCACCTGTATTGCCCTCACTGCTTGTTTTCCCACCTCAAAGTGCATTTGAATAGTTCCTTGATGCCTGCTCCAGGCTGGCCGGCTGCCCAGTTGTCAGTGCACGAATGATTGGACTCTGCTCCCACAGGCGAACAGCCAGGACTGAAAGATGCTGCTCGATCTCTTCTGCTAACAGTAAGCTTTGCAACGGTGCCACCTGCATTGGTCTCACTGCTTGTTTTCCCACCTCAAAGTGCATTTGAATAGTTCCTTGATGCCTGCTCCAGGCTGGCCGGCTGCCCAGTTGTCAGTGCACGAATGATTGGACTCTGCTCCCACAGGCGAAGAGCCAGGACTGAAAGATGCTGCTGGATCTCTTCTGCTCACAGTAAGCTTTGCAACGGTGCCACCTGCATTGGTCTCACTGCTTGTTTTCCCACCTCAAAGTGCTTTTGAATAGTTCCTTGATGCCTGCTCCAGGCTGGCCGGCTGCCCAGTTGTCAGTGCACGAACGATTGGACTCTGCTCAAACAGGCGAAGAGCCAGGACTGAAAGATGCTGCTGGATCTCTTCTGCTCACGGTAAGCTTTGCAACGGTGCCATCTGCATTGGTCTCACTGCTTGTTTTCCCACCTGAAAGTGCATTTGAATAGTTCCTTGATGCCTGCTCCAGGCTGGCCGGCTGCCCAGTTGTCAGTGCACGAATGATTGGACACTGCTCCCACAGGCGAAGAGCCAGGACTGAAAGATGCTGTTGGCTCCCTTCTGCACACGGTAAGCTTTGCAACGGTGCCACCTGCATTGGTCTCACTGCTTGTTTTCCCACCTCAAAGTGCATTTGAATAGTTCCTTGATGGCTGCTCCAGGCTGGCCGGCTGCCCAGTTGTCAGTGCACGAATGATTGGACTCTGCTCCCACAGGCGAAGAGCCAGGACTGAAAGATGCTGCTGGATCTCTTCTGCTCACGGTAAGCTTTGCAACGGTGCCACCTGCATTGGTCTCACTGCTTGTTTTCCCACCTCAAAGTGCGTTTGAATAGTTCCTTGATGCCTGCTCCAGGCTGGCCGGCTGCCCAGTTGTCAGTGCACGAATGATTGGATTCTGCTCCCACAGGCGAAGAGCCAGGACTGAAAGATGCTGCTGGATCTCTTCTGCTCACGGTAAGCTTTGCAACGGTGCCACCTGCATTGCTCTCACTGCTTGTTTTCCCACCTGAAAGTGCGTTTGAATACATCCTTGATGCCTGCTCCAGGCTGGCCGGCTGCCCAGTTTTCAGTGCACGAATGATTGGACTCTGCTCCCACAGGCGAAGAGGCAGGACTGAAAGATGCTGCTGGATCTCTTCTGCTCACGGTAAGCTTTGCAACGGTGCCACCTGCATTGGTCTCACTGCTTGTTTTCCCACCTCAAAGTGCATTTGAATAGTTCCTTGATGCCTGCTCCAGGCTGGCCGGCTGCCCAGTTGTCAGTGCACGAATGATTGGACTCTGCTCCCACAGGCGAAGAGCCAGGACTGAAAGATGCTGCTGGATCTCTTCTGCTCACGGTAAGCTTTGCAACGGTGCCACCTGCATTGGTCTCACTGCTTGTTTTCCCACCTCAAAGTGCATTTGAATAGTTCCTTGATGCCTGCTCCAGGCTGGCCGGCTGCCCAGTTGTCAGTGCACGAATGATTGGACTCTGCTCCCACAGGCGAAGAGCCAGGACTGAAAGATGCTGCTGGATCTCTTCTGCACATGGTAAGCTTTGCAACGGTGCCACCTGCATTGGTCTCACTCCTTGCTTTCCCACCTCAAAGTGCATTTGAATAGTTCCTTGATGCCTGCTCCAGGCTGGCCGGCTGCCCAGTTGTCAGTGCACGAATGATTGGACTCTGCTCCCACAGGCGAAGAGCCAGGACTGAAAGATGCTGCTGGATCTCTTCTGCACATGGTAAGCTTTGCAACGGTGCCACCTGCATTGGTCTCACTCCTTGCTTTCCCACCTCAAAGTGCATTTGAATAGTTCCTTGATGCCTGCTCCAGGCTGGCCGGCTGCCCAGTTGTCAGTGCACGAATGATTGGACTCTGCTCCCACAGGCGAAGAGCCAGGACCTAAAGATGCTGCTGGACCTCTTCTGCACATGGTAAGCTTTACAACGGTGCCACCTGTATTGCTCTCACTGCTTGTTTTCCCACCTCTAAGTGCATTTGAATAGTTCCTTGATGCCTGCTCCAGGCTGGCCGGCTGCCCAGTTGTCAGGGCACGAATGATTGGACTCTGCTCCCACAGGCGAAGAGTCAGGACTGAAAGATGCTGCTGGATCTCTTCTGCTCACGGTAAGCTTTGCAACGGTGCCACCTGCATTGCTCTCACTGCTTGTTTTCCCACCTCAAAGTGCATTTCAATAGTTCCTTGATGCCTGCTCCAGGCTGGCCGGCTGCCCAGTTGTCAGTGCACGAATGATTGGACTCTGCTCCCACAGGCGAAGAGCCAGGACTGAAAGATGCTGCTGGATCTCTTCTGCTCACGGTAAGCTTTGCAACGGTGCCACCTGCATTGGTCTCACTGCTTGTTTTCCCACCTCAAAGTGCATTTGAATAGTTCCTTGATGCCTGCTCCAGGCTGACCGGCTGCCCAGTTGTCAGTGCACGAATGATTGGACTCTGCTCCCACAGGCGAAGAGCCAGGACTGAAAGATGCTGCTGGATCTCTTCAGCACATGGTAAGCTTTGCAACGGTGCCACCTGCATTGGTCTCACTCCTTGCTTTCCCACCTCAAAGTGCATTTGAATACATCCTTGATGCCTGCTCCAGGCTGGCCGGCTGCCCAGTTTTCAGTGCACGAATGATTGGACTCTGCTCCCACAGGCGAAGAGCCAGGACTGAAAGATGCTGCTGGATCTCTTCTGCACGTGGTAAGCTTTGCAACGGTGCCACCTGCATTGGTCTCACTGCTTGTTTTCCCACCTCAAAGTGCATTTGAATAGTTCCTTGATGCCTGCTCCAGGCTGGCCGGCTGCCCAGTTGTCAGTGCACGAATGATTGGACTCTGCTCCCACAGGCGAAGAGCAAGGACTGAAAGATGCTGCTGGACCTCTTCTGCACATGGTAAGCTTTACAACGGTGCCACCTGTATTGCTCTCACTGCTTGTTTTCCCACCTCTAAGTGCATTTGAATAGTTCCTTGATGCCTGCTCCAGGCTGGCCGGCTGCCCAGTTGTCAGTGCACGAATGATTGGACTCTGCACCCACAGGCGAAGAGCCAGGACTGAAAGATGCTGCTGGATCTCTTCTGCTCACGGTAAGCTTTGCAACGGTGCCACCTGCATTGGTCTCACTGCTTGTTTTCCCACCTCAAAGTGCATTTGAATAGTTCCTTGATGCCTGCTCCAGGCTGGCCGGCTGCCCAGTTGTCAGTGCACGAATGATTGGACTCTGCTCCCACAGGCGAAGAGCCAGGACTGAAAGATGGTGCTGGATCTCTTCTGCTCACAGTAAGCTTTGCAACGGTGCCACCTGCATTGGTCTCACTGCTTGTTTTCCCACCTCAAAGTGCATTTGTATAGTTCCTTGATACCTGCTCCAGGCTGGCCTGCTGCCCAGTTGTCAGTGCACGAATGATTGGACTCTGCTCCCACAGGCGAAGAGGCAGGACTGAAAGATGCTGCTGGATCTCTTCTGCTCTCAGTAAGCTTTGCAACGGTGCCACCTGCATTGGTCTCACTGCTTGTTTTCCCACCTCAAAGTGCATTTGAATAGTTCCTTGATGCCTGCTCCAGGCTGGCCGGCTGCCCAGTTGTCAGTGCACGAATGATTGGACTCTGCTCCCACAGGCGAAGAGCCAGGACTGAAAGGTGCTGCTGGATCTCTTCTGCACGTGGTAAGCTTTGCAACGGTGCCACCTGCATTGCTCTCACTGCTTGTTTTCCCACCTCAAAGTGCATTTGAATAGTTCCTTGATGCCTGCTCCAGGCTGGCCGACTGCCCAGTTGTCAGTGCACGAATGATTGGACTCTGCTCCCACAGGCGAAGAGCCAGGACTGAAAGATGCTGCTGGATCTCTTTTGCTCACGGTAAGCTTTGCAACGGTGCCACCTGAATTGGTCTCACTGCTTGTTTTCCCACCTCAAAGTGCATTTGAATACATCCTTGATGCCTGCTCCAGGCTGGCCGGCTGCCCAGTTGTCAGTGCACGAATGATTGGACTCTGCTCCCACAGGCGAAGAGCCAGGACTGAAAGATGCTGCTGGATCTCTTCTGCTTATGGTAAGCTTTGCAACGGTGCCACCTGCATTGCTCTCACTGCTTGTTTTCCCACCTCAAAGTGCATTTGAATACATCCTTGATGCCTGCTCCAGGCTGGCCGGCTGCCCAGTTTTCAGTGCACGAATGATTGGACTCTGCTCCCACAGGCGAAGAGCCAGGACTGAAAGATGCTGCTGGATCTCTTCTGCTCACGGTAAGCTTTGCAACGGTGCCACCTGCATTGGTCTCACTGCTTGTTTTCCCACCTCAAAGTGCATTTGAATAGTTCCTTGATGCCTGCTCAGGGCTGGCCGGCTGCCCAGTTGTCAGTGCACGAATGATTGGACTCTGCTCCCACAGGCGAAGAGCCAGGACCTAAAGATGCTCCTGGATCTCTCTGCACGTGGTAAGCTTTGAAACGGTGCCACCTGCATTGCTCTCACTGCTTGTTTTCCCACCTCAAAGTGCATTTGAATAGTTCCTTGATGCCTGCACCACGCTGGCCGGCTGCCCAGTTTTCAGGGCACGAATGATTGGACTCTGCTCCCACAGGCGAAGAGCCAGGACTGAAAGATGCTGCTGGATCTCTTCTGCACGTGGTAAGCTTTGCAATGGTGCCACCTGCATTGGTCTCAGTGCTTGTTTTCCCACCTCAAAGTGCATTTGAATAGTTCCTTGATGCCTGCTCCAGGCTGGCCGGCTGCCCAGTTGTCAGTGCACGAATGATTGGACTCTGCTCCCACAGGCGAAGAGCCAGGACTGAAAGATGCTGCTGGATCTCTTCTGCTCACGGTAAGCTTTGCAACGGTGCCACCTGCATTGCTCTCACTGCTTGTTTTCCCACCTCAAAGTGCATTTGAATAGTTCCTTGATGCCTGCTCCAGGCTGGCCGGCTGCCCAGTTGTCAGGGCACGAATGATTGGACTCTGCTCCCACAGGCGAAGAGCCAGGACTGAAAGATGCTGCTGGATCTCTTCTGCACATGGATAGCTTTGCAACGGTGCCACCTGCATTGCTCTCACTGCTTGTTTTCCCACCTCAAAGTGCATTTGAATAGTTCCTTGATGCCTGCTCCAGGCTGGCCGGCTGCCCAGTTGTCAGTGCACGAATGATTGGACTCTGCTCCCACAGGCGAAGAGCCAGGACTGAAAGATGCTGCTCGATCTCTTCTGCTCACAGTAAGCTTTGCAACGGTGCCACCTGCATTGGTCTCACTGCTTGTTTTCCCACCTCAAAGTGCATTTGTATAGTTCCTTGATACCTGCTCCAGGCTGGCCTGCTGCCCAGTTGTCAGTGCACGAATGATTGGACTCTGCTCCCACAGGCGAAGAGGCAGGACTGAAAGATGCTGCTGGATCTCTTCTGCTCTCAGTAAGCTTTGCAACGGTGCCACCTGCATTGGTCTCACTGCTTGTTTTCCCACCTCAAAGTGCATTTGAATAGTTCCTTGATGCCTGCTCCAGGCTGGCCGGCTGCCCAGTTGTCAGTGCACGAATGATTGGACTCTGCTCCCACAGGCGAAGAGCCAGGACTGAAAGGTGCTGCTGGATCTCTTCTGCACGTGGTAAGCTTTGCAACGGTGCCACCTGCATTGCTCTCACTGCTTGTTTTCCCACCTCAAAGTGCATTTGAATAGTTCCTTGATGCCTGCTCCAGGCTGGCCGACTGCCCAGTTGTCAGTGCACGAATGATTGGACTCTGCTCCCACAGGCGAAGAGCCAGGACTGAAAGATGCTGCTGGATCTCTTTTGCTCACGGTAAGCTTTGCAACGGTGCCACCTGAATTGGTCTCACTGCTTGTTTTCCCACCTCAAAGTGCATTTGAATACATCCTTGATGCCTGCTCCAGGCTGGCCGGCTGCCCAGTTGTCAGTGCACGAATGATTGGACTCTGCTCCCACAGGCGAAGAGCCAGGACTGAAAGATGCTGCTGGATCTCTTCTGCTTATGGTAAGCTTTGCAACGGTGCCACCTGCATTGCTCTCACTGCTTGTTTTCCCACCTCAAAGTGCATTTGAATACATCCTTGATGCCTGCTCCAGGCTGGCCGGCTGCCCAGTTTTCAGTGCACGAATGATTGGACTCTGCTCCCACAGGCGAAGAGCCAGGACTGAAAGATGCTGCTGGATCTCTTCTGCTCACGGTAAGCTTTGCAACGGTGCCACCTGCATTGGTCTCACTGCTTGTTTTCCCACCTCAAAGTGCATTTGAATAGTTCCTTGATGCCTGCTCAGGGCTGGCCGGCTGCCCAGTTGTCAGTGCACGAATGATTGGACTCTGCTCCCACAGGCGAAGAGCCAGGACCTAAAGATGCTCCTGGATCTCTCTGCACGTGGTAAGCTTTGAAACGGTGCCACCTGCATTGCTCTCACTGCTTGTTTTCCCACCTCAAAGTGCATTTGAATAGTTCCTTGATGCCTGCACCACGCTGGCCGGCTGCCCAGTTTTCAGGGCACGAATGATTGGACTCTGCTCCCACAGGCGAAGAGCCAGGACTGAAAGATGCTGCTGGATCTCTTCTGCACGTGGTAAGCTTTGCAATGGTGCCACCTGCATTGGTCTCAGTGCTTGTTTTCCCACCTCAAAGTGCATTTGAATAGTTCCTTGATGCCTGCTCCAGGCTGGCCGGCTGCCCAGTTGTCAGTGCACGAATGATTGGACTCTGCTCCCACAGGCGAAGAGCCAGGACTGAAAGATGCTGCTGGATCTCTTCTGCTCACGGTAAGCTTTGCAACGGTGCCACCTGCATTGGTCTCACTGCTTGTTTTCCCACCTCAAAGTGCATTTGAATAGTTCCTTGATGCCTGCTCCAGGCTGGCCGGCTGCCCAGTTGTCAGGGCACGAATGATTGGACTCTGCTCCCACAGGCGAAGAGCCAGGACTGAAAGATGCTGCTGGATCTCTTCTGCACATGGATAGCTTTGCAACGGTGCCACCTGCATTGCTCTCACTGCTTGTTTTCCCACCTCAAAGTGCATTTGAATAGTTCATTGATGGGTGCTCCAGGCTGGCCGGCTGCCCAGTTGTCAGTGCACGAATGATTGGACTCTGCTCCCACAGGCGAAGAGCCAGGACTGAAAGATCCTGCTGGATCTCTTCTGCACGTGGTAAGCTTTGCAACGGTGCCACCTGCATTGGTCTCACTGCTTGTTTTCCCACCTCAAAGTGCATTTGAATAGTTCCTTGATGCCTGCTCCAGGCTGGCCGGCTGCCCAGTTTTCAGTGCACGAATGATCGGACTCTGCTCCCACAGGCGAAGCGGCAGGACTGAAAGATGCTGCTGGATCTCTTCTGCTCACGGTAAGCTTTGCAACGGTGCCACCTGCATTGGTCTCACTGCTTGTTTTCCCACCTCAAAGTGCATTTGAATAGTTCCTTGATGCCTGCTCCAGGCTGGCCGGCTGCCCAGTTGTCAGAGCACGAATGATTGGACTCTGCTCCCACAGGCGAAGAGCCAGGACTGAAAGATGCTGCTGGATCTCTTCTGCACATGGTAAGCTTTGCAACGGTGCCACCTGCATTGCTCTCACTGCTTGTTTTCCCACCTCAAAGTGCGTTTGAATAATTCCTTGATGCCTGATCCAGGCTGGCCGGCTGCCCAGTTGTCAGTGCACGAATGATTGGACTCTGCTCCCACAGGCGAAGAGCCAGGACTGAAAGATGCTGCTGGATCTCTTCTGCACGTGGTAAGCTTTGCAACGGTGCCACCTGCATTGGTCTCACTGCTTGTTTTCCCACCTCAAAGTGCATTTGAATAGTTCCTTGATGCCTGCTCCAGGCTGGCCGGCTGCCCAGTTGTCAGTGCACGAATGATTGGACTCTGCTCCCACAGGCGAAGAGCCAGGACCTAAAGATGCTGAAGGAACTCTTCTGCACGAGGTAAGCTTTGCAACGGTGCCACATGCATTGGTCTCACTGCTTGTTTTCCCACCTCAAAGTGCATTTGAATAGTTCCTTGATGCCTGCTCCAGGCTGGCCGGGTGCCCAGTTGTCAGTGCACGAATGATTGGACTCTGCTCCCACAGGCGAAGAGCCAGGACTGAAAGATGCTGCTGGACCTCTTCTGCACATGGTAAGCTTCGCAACGGTGCCACCTGTATTGCTCTCACTGCTTGTTTTCTCACCTGAAAGTGCATTTGAATAGTTCCTTGATGCCTGCTCCAGGCTGGCCGACTGCCCAGTTGTCAGGGCACGAATGATTGGACTCTGCTCCCACAGGCGAAGAGCCAGGACTGAAAGATGCTGCTGGATCTCTTCTGCTCACGGTAAGCTTTGCAACGGTGCCACCTGCATTGGTCTCACTGCTTGTTTTCCCACCTGAAAGTGCATTTGAATACATCCTTGATGCCTGCACCACGCTGGCCGGCTGCCCAGTTGTCAGTGCACGAACGATTGGACTCTGCTCCCACAGGCGAAGAGCCAGGACTGAAAGATGCTGCTGGATCTCTTCTGCACGTGGTAAGTTTTGCAAAGGTGCCACCTGTATTGCTCTCACTGCTTGTTTTCCCACCTCAAAGTGCGTTTGAATAGTTCCTTGATGCCTGCTCCAGGCTGGCCGGCTGCCCAGTTGTCAGTGCACGAACGATTGGACTCTGCTCCCACAGGCGAAGAGCCAGGACTGAAAGATGCTGCTGGATCTCTTCTGCACGTGGTAAGCTTTGCAACGGTGCCACCTGTATTGCTCTCACTGCTTGTTTTCCCACCTCAAAGTGCATTTGTATGCATCCTTTATGCCTGCTCCAGGCTGGCCGGCTGCCCAGTTGTCAGTGCACGAATGATTGGACTCTGCTCCCACAGGCGAAGAGGCAGGACTGAAAGATGCTGCTGGATCACTTCTTCTCACGGTAAGCTTTGCAACGGTGCCACCTGCATTGGTCTCACTGCTTGTTTTCCCACCTCAAAGTGCATTTGAATAGTTCCTTGATGCCTGCTCCAGGCTGGCCGGCTGCCCAGTTGTCAGTGCACGAATGATTGGACTCTGCTCCCACAGGCGAAGAGCCAGGACTGAAAGATGCTGCTGGATCTCTTCTGCTCACGGTAAGCTTTGCAACGGTGCCACCTGCATTGGTCTCACTGCTTGTTTTCCCACCTCAAAGTGCATTTGAATACATCTTTGATGCCTGCTCCAGGCTGGCCGGCTGCCCAGTTGTCAGTGCACGAATGATTGGACTCTGCTCCCACAGGCGAAGAGCCAGGACTGAAAGATGCTGCTGGATCTCTTCTGCACGTGGTAAGCTTTGAAACGGTGCCACCTGCATTGGTCTCACTGCTTGTTTTCCCAGCTCAAAGTGCATTTGAATAGTTCCTTGATGCCTGCACCACGCTGGCCGGCTGCCCAGTTTTCAGGGCACGAATGATTGGACTCTGCTCCCACAGGCGAAGAGCCAGGACTGAAAGATGCTGCTGGATCTCTTCTGCACGTGGTAAGCTTTGCAACGGTGCCACCTGCATTGGTCTCAGTGCTTGTTTTCCCACCTCAAAGTGCATTTGAATAGTTCCTTGATGCCTGCTCCAGGCTGGCCGGCTGCCCAGTTGTCAGTGCACGAATGATTGGACTCTGCTCCCACAGGCGAAGAGCCAGGACTGAAAGATGCTGCTGGATCTCTTCTGCTCACGGTAAGCTTTGCAACGGTGCCACCTGCATTGGTCTCACTGCTTGTTTTCCCACCTGAAAGTGCATTTGAATACATCCTTGATGCCTGATCCAGGCTGGCCGGCTGCCCAGTTGTCAGGGCACGAATGATTGGACTCTGCTCCCACAGGCGAAGAGCCAGGACTGAAAGATGCTGCTGGATCTCTTCTGCTCACGGTAAGCTTTGCAACGGTGCCACCTGTATTGCTCTCACTGCTTGTTTTCCCACCTCAAAGTGCATTTGAATAGTTCCTTGATCCCTGCTCCAGGCTGGCCGGCTGCCCAGTTGTCAGTGCACGAATGATTGGACTCTGCTCCAACAGGCGAAGAGCCAGGACTGAAAGATGCTGCTGGATCTCTTCTGCACATGGTAAGCTATGCAACGGTGCCACCTGTATTGCTCTCACTGCTTGTTTTCCCACCTCAAAGTGCATTTGAATAGTTCCTTGATGCCTGCTCCAGGCTGGCCGGCTGCCCAGTTGTCAGTGCACGAATGATTGGACTCTGCTCCCACAGGCGAAGAGCCAGGACCTAAAGATGCTGCTGGATCTCTTCTGCACGTGGTAAGCTTTGAAACGGTGCCACCTGCATTGGTCTCACTGCTTGTTTTCCCACCTCAAAGTGCGTTTGAATAATTCCTTGATGCCTGCTCCAGGCTGGCCGGCTGCCCAGTTGTCAGTGCACGAATGATTGGACTCTGCTCCCACAGGCGAAGAGCCAGGACTGAAAGATGCTGCTGGATCTCTTCTGCTCACGGTAAGCTTTGCAACGGTGCCACCTGCATTGGTCTCACTGCTTGTTTTCCCACCTCAAAGTGCATTTGAATAGTTCCTTGATGCCTGCTCCAGGCTGGCCGGCTGCCCAGTTGTCAGTGCACGAATGATTGGACTCTGCTCCCACAGGCGAAGAGCCAGGACCTAAAGATGCTGAAGGAACTCTTCTGCACGAGGTAAGCTTTGCAACGGTGCCACATGCATTGGTCTCACTGCTTGTTTTCCCACCTCAAAGTGCATTTGAATAGTTCCTTGATGCCTGCTCCAGGCTGGCCGGGTGCCCAGTTGTCAGTGCACGAATGATTGGACTCTGCTCCCACAGGCGAAGAGCCAGGACTGAAAGATGCTGCTGGATCTCTTCTGCTCACGGTAAGCTTTGCAACGGTGCCACCTGCATTGGTCTCACTGCTTGTTTTCCCACCTGAAAGTGCATTTGAATACATCCTTGATGCCTGCACCACGCTGGCCGGCTGCCCAGTTGTCAGTGCACGAACGATTGGACTCTGCTCCCACAGGCGAAGAGCCAGGACTGAAAGATGCTGCTGGATCTCTTCTGCACGTGGTAAGTTTTGCAAAGGTGCCACCTGTATTGCTCTCACTGCTTGTTTTCCCACCTCAAAGTGCGTTTGAATAGTTCCTTGATGCCTGCTCCAGGCTGGCCGGCTGCCCAGTTGTCAGTGCACGAACGATTGGACTCTGCTCCCACAGGCGAAGAGCCAGGACTGAAAGATGCTGCTGGATCTCTTCTGCACGTGGTAAGCTTTGCAACGGTGCCACCTGTATTGCTCTCACTGCTTGTTTTCCCACCTCAAAGTGCATTTGTATGCATCCTTTATGCCTGCTCCAGGCTGGCCGGCTGCCCAGTTGTCAGTGCACGAATGATTGGACTCTGCTCCCACAGGCGAAGAGGCAGGACTGAAAGATGCTGCTGGATCACTTCTTCTCACGGTAAGCTTTGCAACGGTGCCACCTGCATTGGTCTCACTGCTTGTTTTCCCACCTCAAAGTGCATTTGAATAGTTCCTTGATGCCTGCTCCAGGCTGGCCGGCTGCCCAGTTGTCAGTGCACGAATGATTGGACTCTGCTCCCACAGGCGAAGAGCCAGGACTGAAAGATGCTGCTCGATCTCTTCTGCACATGGTAAGCTTTGCAACGGTGCCACGTGCATTGGTCTCACTCCTTGCTTTCCCACCTCAAAGTGCATTTGAATACATCTTTGATGCCTGCTCCAGGCTGGCCGGCTGCCCAGTTGTCAGTGCACGAATGATTGGACTCTGCTCCCACAGGCGAAGAGCCAGGACTGAAAGATGCTGCTGGATCTCTTCTGCACGTGGTAAGCTTTGAAACGGTGCCACCTGCATTGGTCTCACTGCTTGTTTTCCCACCTCAAAGTGCATTTGAATAGTTCCTTGATGCCTGCACCACGCTGGCCGGCTGCCCAGTTGTCAGTGCACGAATGATTGGACTCTGCTCCCACAGGCGAAGAGCCAGGACTGAAAGATGCTGCTGGATCTCTTCTGCACGTGGTAAGCTTTGCAACGGTGCCACCTGCATTGGTCTCAGTGCTTGTTTTCCCACCTCAAAGTGCATTTGAATAGTTCCTTGATGCCTGCTCCAGGCTGGCCGGCTGCCCAGTTGTCAGTGCACGAATGATTGGACTCTGCTCCCACAGGCGAAGAGCCAGGACTGAAAGATGCTGCTGGATCTCTTCTGCTCACGGTAAGCTTTGCAACGGTGCCACCTGCATTGGTCTCACTGCTTGTTTTCCCACCTCAAAGTGCATTTGAATACATCCTTGATGCCTGCTCCAGGCTGGCCGGCTGCCCAGTTGTCAGGGCACGAATGATTGGACTCTGCTCCCAGAGGCGAAGAGCCAGGACTGAAAGATGCTGCTGGATCTCTTCTGCTCACGGTAAGCTTTGCAACGGTGCCACCTGTATTGCTCTCACTGCTTGTTTTCCCACCTCAAAGTGCATTTGAATAGTTCCTTGATCCCTGCTCCATGCTGGCCGGCTGCCCAGTTGTCAGTGCACGAATGATTGGACTCTGCTCCCACAGGCGAAGAGCCAGGACTGAAAGATGCTGCTGGATCTCTTCTGCACGTGGTAAGCTTTGCAACGGTGCCACCTGTATTGCTCTCACTGCTTGTTTTCCCACCTCAAAGTGCATTTGAATAGTTCCTTGATGCCTGCTCCAGGCTGGCCGGCTGCCCAGTTGTCAGTGCACGAATGATTGGACTCTGCTCCCACAGGCGAAGAGCCAGGACTGAAAGATGCTGCTGGATCTCTTCTGCACATGGAAAGCTTTGCAACGGTGCCACCTGCATTGCTCTCACTGCTTGTTTTCCCACCTCAAAGTGCGTTTGAATAGTTCCTTGATGCCTGCTCCAGGCTGGCCGGCTGCCCAGTTGTCAGTGCACGAATGCTTGGACTCTGCTCCCAAGGCCGAAGAGCCAGGACTGAAAGATGCTGCTGGATCTCTTCTGCACACAGTAAGGTTTGCGACGGTGCCACCTGCATTGGTCTCACTGCTTGTTTTCCCACCTCAAAGTGCATTTGAATAGTTCCTTGATGCCTGCTCCAGGCTGGCCGGCTGCCCAGTTTTCAGTGCACGAATGATCGGACTCTGCTCCCACAGGCGAAGCGGCAGGACTGAAAGATGCTGCTGGATCTCTTCTGCTCACGGTAAGCTTTGCAACGGTGCCACCTGCATTGGTCTCACTGCTTGTTTTCCCACCTCAAAGTGCGTTTGAATAATTCCTTGATGCCTGATCCAGGCTGGCCGGCTGCCCAGTTGTCAGTGCACGAATGATTGGACTCTGCTCCCACAGGCGAAGAGCCAGGACTGAAAGATGCTGCTGGATCTCTTCTGCACGTGGTAAGCTTTGCAACGGTGCCACCTGCATTGGTCTCACTGCTTGTTTTCCCACCTCAAAGTGCATTTGAATAGTTCCTTGATGCCTGCTCCAGGCTGGCCGGCTGCCCAGTTGTCAGTGCACGAATGATTGGACTCTGCTCCCACAGGCGAAGAGCCAGGACCTAAAGATGCTGAAGGAACTCTTCTGCACGAGGTAAGCTTTGCAACGGTGCCACATGCATTGGTCTCACTGCTTGTTTTCCCACCTCAAAGTGCATTTGAATAGTTCCTTGATGCCTGCTCCAGGCTGGCCGGGTGCCCAGTTGTCAGTGCACGAATGATTGGACTCTGCACCCACAGGCGAAGAGCCAGGACTGAAAGATGCTGCTGGACCTCTTCTGCACATGGTAAGCTTCGCAACGGTGCCACCTGTATTGCTCTCACTGCTTGTTTTCCCACCTCAAAGTGCATTTGAATCCATCCTTGATGCCTGCTCCAGGCTGGCCGGCTGCCCAGTTGTCAGGGCACGAATGATTGGACTCTGCTCCCAGAGGCGAAGAGCCAGGACTGAAAGATGCTGCTGGATCTCTTCTGCTCACGGTAAGCTTTGCAACGGTGCCACCTGTATTGCTCTCACTGCTTGTTTTCCCACCTCAAAGTGCATTTGAATAGTTCCTTGATCCCTGCTCCATGCTGGCCGGCTGCCCAGTTGTCAGTGCACGAATGATTGGACTCTGCTCCAACAGGCGAAGAGCCAGGACTGAAAGATGCTGCTGGATCTCTTCTGCACATGGTAAGCTTTGCAACGGTGCCACCTGTATTGCTCTCACTGCTTGTTTTCCCACCTCAAAGTGCATTTGAATAGTTCCTTGATGCCTGCTCCAGGCTGGCCGGCTGCCCAGTTGTCAGTGCACGAATGATTGGACTCTGCTCCCACAGGCGAAGAGCCAGGACTGAAAGATGCTGCTGGATCTCTTCTGCACATGGAAAGCTTTGCAACGGTGCCACCTGCATTGCTCTCACTGCTTGTTTTCCCACCTCAAAGTGCGTTTGAATAGTTCCTTGATGCCTGCTCCAGGCTGGCCGGCTGCCCAGTTGTCAGTGCACGAATGCTTGGACTCTGCTCCCACAGGCCGAAGAGCCAGGACTGAAAGATGCTGCTGGATCTCTTCTGCTCACAGTAAGGTTTGCGACGGTGCCACCTGCATTGGTCTCACTGCTTGTTTTCCCACCTCAAAGTGCATTTGAATAGTTCCTTGATGCCTGCTCCAGGCTGGCCGGCTGCCCAGTTTTCAGTGCACGAATGATCGGACTCTGCTCCCACAGGCGAAGCGGCAGGACTGAAAGATGCTGCTGGATCTCTTCTGCTCACGGTAAGCTTTGCAACGGTGCCACCTGCATTGGTCTCACTGCTTGTTTTCCCACCTCAAAGTGCGTTTGAATAATTCCTTGATGCCTGATCCAGGCTGGCCGGCTGCCCAGTTGTCAGTGCACGAATGATTGGACTCTGCTCCCACAGGCGAAGAGCCAGGACTGAAAGATGCTGCTGGATCTCTTCTGCACGTGGTAAGCTTTGCAACGGTGCCACCTGTATTGCTCTCACTGCTTGTTTTCCCACCTCAAAGTGCATTTGAATCCATCCTTGATGCCTGCTCCAGGCTGGCCGGCTGCCCAGTTTTCAGGGCACGAATGATTGGACTCTGCTCCCACAGGCGAAGAGCCAGGACTGAAAGATGCTGCTGGATCTCTTCTGCTCACGGTAAGCTTTGCAACGGTGCCACCTGCATTGGTCTCACTGCTTGTTTTCCCACCTGAAAGTGCATTTGAATACATCCTTGATGCCTGCTCCAGGCTGGCCGGCTGCCCAGTTGTCAGTGCACGAACGATTGGACTCTGCTCCCACAGGCGAAGAGCCAGGACTGAAAGATGCTGCTGGATCTCTTCTGCACGTGGTAAGTTTTGCAACGGTGCCACCTGTATTGCTCTCACTGCTTGTTTTCCCACCTCAAAGTGCGTTTGAATAGTTCCTTGATGCCTGCTCCAGGCTGGCCGGCTGCCCAGTTGTCAGTGCACGAACGATTGGACTCTGCTCCCACAGGCGAAGAGCCAGGACTGAAAGATGCTGCTGGATCTCTTCTGCACGTGGTAAGCTTTGCAACGGTGCCACCTGTATTGCTCTCACTGCTTGTTTTCCCACCTCAAAGTGCATTTGTATGCACCCTTTATGCCTGCTCCAGGCTGGCCGGCTGCCCAGTTGTCAGTGCACGAATGATTGGACTCTGCTCCCACAGGCGAAGAGGCAGGACTGAAAGATGCTGCTGGATCACTTCTTCTCACGGTAAGCTTTGCAACGGTGCCACCTGCATTGGTCTCACTGCTTGTTTTCCCACCTCAAAGTGCATTTGAATAGTTCCTTGATGCCTGCTCCAGGCTGGCCGGCTGCCCAGTTGTCAGTGCACGAATGATTGGACTCTGCTCCCACAGGCGAAGAGCCAGGACTGAAAGATGCTGCTGGATCTCTTCTGCACATGGTAAGCTTTGCAACGGTGCCACCTGCATTGGTCTCACTCCTTGCTTTCCCACCTCAAAGTGCATTTGAATACATCCTTGATGCCTGCTCCAGGCTGGCCGGCTGCCCAGTTTTCAGTGCACGAATGATTGGACTCTGCTCCCACAGGCGAAGAGCCAGGACTGAAAGATGCTGCTGGATCTCTTCTGCACGTGGTAAGCTTTGCAACGGTGCCACCTGCATTGGTCTCACTGCTTGTTTTCCCACCTCAAAGTGCATTTGAATAGTTCCTTGATGCCTGCTCCAGGCTGGCCGGCTGCCCAGTTGTCAGTGCACGAATGATTGGACTCTGCTCCCACAGGCGAAGAGCCAGGACTGAAAGATGCTGCTGGACCTCTTCTGCAGATGGTAAGCTTTACAACGGTGCCACCTGTATTGCTCTCACTGCTTGTTTTCCCACCTCTAAGTGCATTTGAATAGTTCCTTGATGCCTGCTCCAGGCTGGCCGGCTGCCCAGTTGTCAGTGCACGAATGATTGGACTCTGCACCCACAGGCGAAGAGCCAGGACCGAAAGATGCTGCTGGATCTCTTCTGCTCACGGTAAGCTTTGCAACGGTGCCACCTGCATTGGTCTCACTGCTTGTTTTCCCACCTCAAAGTGCATTTGAATAGTTCCTTGATGCCTGCTCCAGGCTGGCCGGCTGCCCAGTTGTCAGGGCACGAATGATTGGACTCTGCTCCCACAGGCGAAGAGCCAGGACTGAAAGATGCTGCTGGATCTCTTCTGCTCACGGTAAGCTTTGCAACGGTGCCACCTGTATTGCTCTCACTGCTTGTTTTCCCACCTCAAAGTGCATTTGAATAGTTCCTTGATGCCTGCTCCAGGCTGGCCGGCTGCCCAGTTGTCAGTGCACGAATGATTGGACTCTGCTCCCACAGGCGAAGAGCCAGGACTGAAAGATGCTGCTGGACCTCTTCTGCACATGGTAAGCTTTACAACGGTGCCACCTGTATTGCTCTCACTGCTTGTTTTCCCACCTCTAAGTGCATTTGAATAGTTCCTTGATGCCTGCTCCAGGCTGGCCGGCTGCCCAGTTGTCAGTGCACGAATGATTGGACTCTGCACCCACAGGCGAAGAGCCAGGACTGAAAGATGCTGCTGGATCTCTTCTGCTCACGGTAAGCTTTACAACGGTGCCACCTGTATTGCTCTCACTGCTTGTTTTCCCACCTCAAAGTGCATTTGAATAGTTCCTTGATGCCTGCTCCAGGCTGGCCGGCTGCCCAGTTGTCAGTGCACGAATGATTGGACTCTGCTCCCACAGGCGAAGAGCCAGGACTGAAAGATGCTGCTGGCTCCCTTCTGCACACGGTAAGCTTTGCAACGGTGCCACCTGCATTGGTCTCACTGCTTGTTTTCCCACCTCAAAGTACATTTGAATAGTTCCTTGGTACCTGCTCCAGGCTGGCCGGCTGCCCAGTTGTCAGTGCACGAATGATTGGACTCTGCTCCCAGAGGCGAAGAGCCAGGACTGAAAGATGCTGCTGGATCTCTTCTGCTCACGGTAAGCTTTGCAACGGTGCCACCTGTATTGCTCTCACTGCTTGTTTTCCCACCTCAAAGTGCATTTGAATAGTTCCTTGATCCCTGCTCCATGCTGGCCGGCTGCCCAGTTGTCAGTGCACGAATGATTGGACTCTGCTCCCACAGGCGAAGAGCCAGGACTGAAAGATGCTGCTGGATCTCTTCTGCACATGGTAAGCTTTGCAACGGTGCCACCTGTATTGCTCTCACTGCTTGTTTTCCCACCTCAAAGTGCATTTGAATAGTTCCTTGATGCCTGCTCCAGGCTGGCCGGCTGCCCAGTTGTCAGTGCACGAATGATTGGACTCTGCTCCCACAGGCGAAGAGCCAGGACTGAAAGATGCTGCTGGATCTCTTCTGCACATGGAAAGCTTTGCAACGGTGCCACCTGCATTGCTCTCACTGCTTGTTTTCCCACCTCAAAGTGCGTTTGAATAGTTCCTTGATGCCTGCTCCAGGCTGGCCGGCTGCCCAGTTGTCAGTGCACGAATGCTTGGACTCTGCTCCCAAGGCCGAAGAGCCAGGACTGAAAGATGCTGCTGGATCTCTTCTGCACACAGTAAGGTTTGCGACGGTGCCACCTGCATTGGTCTCACTGCTTGTTTTCCCACCTCAAAGTGCATTTGAATAGTTCCTTGATGCCTGCTCCAGGCTGGCCGGCTGCCCAGTTTTCAGTGCACGAATGATCGGACTCTGCTCCCACAGGCGAAGCGGCAGGACTGAAAGATGCTGCTGGATCTCTTCTGCTCACGGTAAGCTTTGCAACGGTGCCACCTGCATTGGTCTCACTGCTTGTTTTCCCACCTCAAAGTGCGTTTGAATAATTCCTTGATGCCTGATCCAGGCTGGCCGGCTGCCCAGTTGTCAGTGCACGAATGATTGGACTCTGCTCCCACAGGCGAAGAGCCAGGACTGAAAGATGCTGCTGGATCTCTTCTGCACGTGGTAAGCTTTGCAACGGTGCCACCTGCATTGGTCTCACTGCTTGTTTTCCCACCTCAAAGTGCATTTGAATAGTTCCTTGATGCCTGCTCCAGGCTGGCCGGCTGCCCAGTTGTCAGTGCACGAATGATTGGACTCTGCTCCCACAGGCGAAGAGCCAGGACCTAAAGATGCTGAAGGAACTCTTCTGCACGAGGTAAGCTTTGCAACGGTGCCACATGCATTGGTCTCACTGCTTGTTTTCCCACCTCAAAGTGCATTTGAATAGTTCCTTGATGCCTGCTCCAGGCTGGCCGGGTGCCCAGTTGTCAGTGCACGAATGATTGGACTCTGCTCCCACAGGCGAAGAGCCAGGACTGAAAGATGCTGCTGGACCTCTTCTGCACATGGTAAGCTTCGCAACGGTGCCACCTGTATTGCTCTCACTGCTTGTTTTCCCACCTCAAAGTGCATTTGAATCCATCCTTGATGCCTGCTCCAGGCTGGCCGGCTGCCCAGTTGTCAGGGCACGAATGATTGGACTCTGCTCCCAGAGGCGAAGAGCCAGGACTGAAAGATGCTGCTGGATCTCTTCTGCTCACGGTAAGCTTTGCAACGGTGCCACCTGTATTGCTCTCACTGCTTGTTTTCCCACCTCAAAGTGCATTTGAATAGTTCCTTGATCCCTGCTCCATGCTGGCCGGCTGCCCAGTTGTCAGTGCACGAATGATTGGACTCTGCTCCAACAGGCGAAGAGCCAGGACTGAAAGATGCTGCTGGATCTCTTCTGCACATGGTAAGCTTTGCAACGGTGCCACCTGTATTGCTCTCACTGCTTGTTTTCCCACCTCAAAGTGCATTTGAATAGTTCCTTGATGCCTGCTCCAGGCTGGCCGGCTGCCCAGTTGTCAGTGCACGAATGATTGGACTCTGCTCCCACAGGCGAAGAGCCAGGACTGAAAGATGCTGCTGGATCTCTTCTGCACATGGAAAGCTTTGCAACGGTGCCACCTGCATTGCTCTCACTGCTTGTTTTCCCACCTCAAAGTGCGTTTGAATAGTTCCTTGATGCCTGCTCCAGGCTGGCCGGCTGCCCAGTTGTCAGTGCACGAATGCTTGGACTCTGCTCCCACAGGCCGAAGAGCCAGGACTGAAAGATGCTGCTGGATCTCTTCTGCTCACAGTAAGGTTTGCGACGGTGCCACCTGCATTGGTCTCACTGCTTGTTTTCCCACCTCAAAGTGCATTTGAATAGTTCCTTGATGCCTGCTCCAGGCTGGCCGGCTGCCCAGTTTTCAGTGCACGAATGATCGGACTCTGCTCCCACAGGCGAAGCGGCAGGACTGAAAGATGCTGCTGGATCTCTTCTGCTCACGGTAAGCTTTGCAACGGTGCCACCTGCATTGGTCTCACTGCTTGTTTTCCCACCTCAAAGTGCGTTTGAATAATTCCTTGATGCCTGATCCAGGCTGGCCGGCTGCCCAGTTGTCAGTGCACGAATGATTGGACTCTGCTCCCACAGGCGAAGAGCCAGGACTGAAAGATGCTGCTGGATCTCTTCTGCACGTGGTAAGCTTTGCAACGGTGCCACCTGTATTGCTCTCACTGCTTGTTTTCCCACCTCAAAGTGCATTTGAATCCATCCTTGTTGCCTGCTCCAGGCTGGCCGGCTGCCCAGTTTTCAGGGCACGAATGATTGGACTCTGCTCCCACAGGCGAAGAGCCAGGACTGAAAGATGCTGCTGGATCTCTTCTGCTCACGGTAAGCTTTGCAACGGTGCCACCTGCATTGGTCTCACTGCTTGTTTTCCCACCTGAAAGTGCATTTGAATACATCCTTGATGCCTGCTCCAGGCTGGCCGGCTGCCCAGTTGTCAGTGCACGAACGATTGGACTCTGCTCCCACAGGCGAAGAGCCAGGACTGAAAGATGCTGCTGGATCTCTTCTGCACGTGGTAAGTTTTGCAACGGTGCCACCTGTATTGCTCTCACTGCTTGTTTTCCCACCTCAAAGTGCGTTTGAATAGTTCCTTGATGCCTGCTCCAGGCTGGCCGGCTGCCCAGTTGTCAGTGCACGAACGATTGGACTCTGCTCCCACAGGCGAAGAGCCAGGACTGAAAGATGCTGCTGGATCTCTTCTGCACGTGGTAAGCTTTGCAACGGTGCCACCTGCATTGGTCTCACTGCTTGTTTTCCCACCTCAAAGTGCATTTGAATAGTTCCTTGATGCCTGCTCCAGGCTGGCCGGCTGCCCAGTTGTCAGTGCACGAATGATTGGACTCTGCTCCCACAGGCGAAGAGCCAGGACTGAAAGATGCTGCTGGACCTCTTCTGCAGATGGTAAGCTTTACAACGGTGCCACCTGTATTGCTCTCACTGCTTGTTTTCCCACCTCTAAGTGCATTTGAATAGTTCCTTGATGCCTGCTCCAGGCTGGCCGGCTGCCCAGTTGTCAGTGCACGAATGATTGGACTCTGCACCCACAGGCGAAGAGCCAGGACCGAAAGATGCTGCTGGATCTCTTCTGCTCACGGTAAGCTTTGCAACGGTGCCACCTGCATTGGTCTCACTGCTTGTTTTCCCACCTCAAAGTGCATTTGAATAGTTCCTTGATGCCTGCTCCAGGCTGGCCGGCTGCCCAGTTGTCAGGGCACGAATGATTGGACTCTGCTCCCACAGGCGAAGAGCCAGGACTGAAAGATGCTGCTGGATCTCTTCTGCTCACGGTAAGCTTTGCAACGGTGCCACCTGTATTGCTCTCACTGCTTGTTTTCCCACCTCAAAGTGCATTTGAATAGTTCCTTGATGCCTGCTCCAGGCTGGCCGGCTGCCCAGTTGTCAGTGCACGAATGATTGGACTCTGCTCCCACAGGCGAAGAGCCAGGACTGAAAGATGCTGCTGGACCTCTTCTGCACATGGTAAGCTTTACAACGGTGCCACCTGTATTGCTCTCACTGCTTGTTTTCCCACCTCTAAGTGCATTTGAATAGTTCCTTGATGCCTGCTCCAGGCTGGCCGGCTGCCCAGTTGTCAGTGCACGAATGATTGGACTCTGCACCCACAGGCGAAGAGCCAGGACTGAAAGATGCTGCTGGATCTCTTCTGCTCACGGTAAGCTTTGCAACGGTGCCACCTGTATTGCTCTCACTGCTTGTTTTCCCACCTCAAAGTGCATTTGAATAGTTCCTTGATGCCTGCTCCAGGCTGGCCGGCTGCCCAGTTGTCAGTGCACGAATGATTGGACTCTGCTCCCACAGGCGAAGAGCCAGGACTGAAAGATGCTGCTGTCTCCCTTCTGCACACGGTAAGCTTTGCAACGGTGCCACCTGCATTGGTCTCACTGCTTGTTTTCCCACCTCAAAGTACATTTGAATAGTTCCTTGGTACCTGCTCCAGGCTGGCCTGCTGCCCAGTTGTCAGTGCACGAATGATTGGACTCTGCTCCCACAGGCGAAGAGGCAGGACTGAAAGATGCTGCTGGATCTCTTCTGCTCACAGTAAGCTTTGCAACGGTGCCACCTGCATTGGTCTCACTGCTTGTTTTCCCACCTCAAAGTGCATTTGAATACATCCTTGATGCCGGCTCCAGGCTGGCCGGCTGCCCAGTTGTCAGTGCACGAATGATTGGACTCTGCTCCCACAGGCGAAGAGGCAGGACTGAAAGATGCTGCTGGATCTCTTCTGCTCACGGTAAGCTTTGCAACGGTGCCACCTGCATTGGTCTCACTGCTTGTTTTCCCATGTCAAAGTGCATTTGAATAGTTCCTTGATGCCTGATCCAGGCTGGCCGGCTGCCCAGTTGTCAGAGCACGAATGATTGGACTCTGCTCAACAGGCGAAGAGCCAGGACTGAAAGATGCTGCTGGATCTCTTCTGCACATGGTTAGCTTTGCAACGGTGCCACCTGCATTGATCTCACTGCTTGTTTTCCCACCTCAAAGTGCATTTGAATAGTTCCTTGATGCCTGCTCCAGGCTGGCCGGCTGCCCAGTTGTCAGTGCACGAATGATTGGACTCTGCTCCCACAGGCGAAGAGCCAGGACCTAAAGATGCTCCTGGATCTCTTCTGCACGTGGTAAGCTTTGAAACGGTGCCACCTGCATTGGTCTCACTGCTTGTTTTCCCACCTCAAAGTGCATTTGAATAGTTCCTTGATGCCTGCACCAGGCTGGCCGGCTGCCCAGTTTTCAGGGCACGAATGATTGGACTCTGCTCCCACAGGCGAAGAGCCAGGACTGAAAGATGCTGCTGGATCTCTTATGCACGTGGTAAGCTTTGCAACGGTGCCACCTGCATTGGTCTCACTGCTTGTTTTCCCACCTCAAAGTGCATTTGAATAGTTCCTTGATGCCCGCTCCAGGCTGGCCGACTGCCCAGTTGTCAGTGCACGAATGATTGGACTCTGCTCCCACAGGCAAAGAGCCAGGACTGAAAGATGCTGCTGGATCTCTTCTGCTCACGGTAAGCTTTGCAACGGTGCCACCTGCATTGGTCTCACTGCTTGTTTTCCCACCTGAAAGTGCATTTGAATAGTTCCTTGATGCCTGCTCCAGGCTGGCCGGCTGCCCAGTTTTCAGGGCACGAATGATTGGACTCTGCTCCCACAGGCGAAGAGCCAGGACTGAAAGATGCTGCTGGATCTCTTCTGCTCATGGTAAGCTTTGCAACGGTGCCACCTGCATTGCTCTCACTGCTTGTTTTCCCACCTGAAAGTGCATTTGAATACATCCTTGATGCCGGCTCCAGGCTGGCCGGCTGCCCAGTTGTCAGTGCACGAATGATTGGACTCTGCTCCCACAGGCGAAGAGGCAGGACTGAAAGATGCTGCTGGATCTCTTCTGCTCACGGTAAGCTTTGCAACGGTGCCACCTGCATTGGTCTCACTGCTTGTTTTCCCACCTCAAAGTGCATTTGAATAGTTCCTTGATGCCTGCTCCAGGCTGGCCGGCTGCCCAGTTGTCAGTGCACGAATGATTGGACTCTGCTCCCACAGGCGAAGAGCCAGGACTGAAAGATGCTGCTGGATCTCTTCTGCTCACGGTAAGCTTTGCAACGGTGCCACCTGCATTGGTCTCACTCCTTGCTTTCCCACCTCAAAGTGCATTTGAATAGTTCCTTGATGCCTGCTCCAGGCTGGCCGGCTGCCCAGTTGTCAGTGCACGAATGATTGGACTCTGCTCCCACAGGCGAAGAGCCAGGACTGAAAGATGCTGCTGGATCTCTTCTGCACGTGGTAAGCTTTGAAACGGTGCCACCTGCATTGGTCTCACTGCTTGTTTTCCCAGCTCAAAGTGCATTTGAATAGTTCCTTGATGCCTGCACCACGCTGGCCGGCTGCCCAGTTTTCAGGGCACGAATGATTGGACTCTGCTCCCACAGGCGAAGAGCCAGGACTGAAAGATGCTGCTGGATCTCTTCTGCACGTGGTAAGCTTTGCAACGTTGCCACCTGCATTGGTCTCAGTGCTTGTTTTCCCACCTCAAAGTGCATTTGAATAGTTCCTTGATGCCTGCTCCAGGCTGGCCGGCTGCCCAGTTGTCAGTGCACGAATGATTGGACTCTGCTCCCACAGGCGAAGAGCCAGGACTGAAAGATGCTGCTGGATCTCTTCTGCTCACGGTAAGCTTTGCAACGGTGCCACCTGCATTGGTCTCACTGCTTGTTTTCCCACCTGAAAGTGCATTTGAATACATCCTTGATGCCTGCTCCAGGCTGGCCGGCTGCCCAGTTGTCAGGGCACGAATGATTGGACTCTGCTCCCACAGGCGAAGAGCCAGGACTGAAAGATGCTGCTGGATCTCTTCTGCTCACGGTAAGCTTTGCAACGGTGCCACCTGTATTGCTCTCACTGCTTGTTTTCCCACCTCAAAGTGCATTTGAATAGTTCCTTGATCCCTGCTCCAGGCTGGCCGGCTGCCCAGTTGTCAGTGCACGAATGATTGGACTCTGCTCCAACAGGCGAAGAGCCAGGACTGAAAGATGCTGCTGGATCTCTTCTGCACATGGTAAGCTATGCAACGGTGCCACCTGTATTGCTCTCACTGCTTGTTTTCCCACCTCAAAGTGCATTTGAATAGTTCCTTGATGCCTGCTCCAGGCTGGCCGGCTGCCCAGTTGTCAGTGCACGAATGATTGGACTCTGCTCCCACAGGCGAAGAGCCAGGACCTAAAGATGCTGCTGGATCTCTTCTGCACGTGGTAAGCTTTGAAACGGTGCCACCTGCATTGGTCTCACTGCTTGTTTTCCCACCTCAAAGTGCGTTTGAATAATTCCTTGATGCCTGCTCCAGGCTGGCCGGCTGCCCAGTTGTCAGTGCACGAATGATTGGACTCTGCTCCCACAGGCGAAGAGCCAGGACTGAAAGATGCTGCTGGATCTCTTCTGCTCACGGTAAGCTTTGCAACGGTGCCACCTGCATTGGTCTCACTGCTTGTTTTCCCACCTCAAAGTGCATTTGAATAGTTCCTTGATGCCTGCTCCAGGCTGGCCGGCTGCCCAGTTGTCAGTGCACGAATGATTGGACTCTGCTCCCACAGGCGAAGAGCCAGGACCTAAAGATGCTGAAGGAACTCTTCTGCACGAGGTAAGCTTTGCAACGGTGCCACATGCATTGGTCTCACTGCTTGTTTTCCCACCTCAAAGTGCATTTGAATAGTTCCTTGATGCCTGCTCCAGGCTGGCCGGGTGCCCAGTTGTCAGTGCACGAATGATTGGACTCTGCTCCCACAGGCGAAGAGCCAGGACTGAAAGATGCTGCTGGATCTCTTCTGCTCACGGTAAGCTTTGCAACGGTGCCACCTGCATTGGTCTCACTGCTTGTTTTCCCACCTGAAAGTGCATTTGAATACATCCTTGATGCCTGCACCACGCTGGCCGGCTGCCCAGTTGTCAGTGCACGAACGATTGGACTCTGCTCCCACAGGCGAAGAGCCAGGACTGAAAGATGCTGCTGGATCTCTTCTGCACGTGGTAAGTTTTGCAAAGGTGCCACCTGTATTGCTCTCACTGCTTGTTTTCCCACCTCAAAGTGCGTTTGAATAGTTCCTTGATGCCTGCTCCAGGCTGGCCGGCTGCCCAGTTGTCAGTGCACGAACGATTGGACTCTGCTCCCACAGGCGAAGAGCCAGGACTGAAAGATGCTGCTGGATCTCTTCTGCACGTGGTAAGCTTTGCAACGGTGCCACCTGTATTGCTCTCACTGCTTGTTTTCCCACCTCAAAGTGCATTTGTATGCATCCTTTATGCCTGCTCCAGGCTGGCCGGCTGCCCAGTTGTCAGTGCACGAATGATTGGACTCTGCTCCCACAGGCGAAGAGGCAGGACTGAAAGATGCTGCTGGATCACTTCTTCTCACGGTAAGCTTTGCAACGGTGCCACCTGCATTGGTCTCACTGCTTGTTTTCCCACCTCAAAGTGCATTTGAATAGTTCCTTGATGCCTGCTCCAGGCTGGCCGGCTGCCCAGTTGTCAGTGCACGAATGATTGGACTCTGCTCCCACAGGCGAAGAGCCAGGACTGAAAGATGCTGCTCGATCTCTTCTGCACATGGTAAGCTTTGCAACGGTGCCACGTGCATTGGTCTCACTCCTTGCTTTCCCACCTCAAAGTGCATTTGAATACATCTTTGATGCCTGCTCCAGGCTGGCCGGCTGCCCAGTTGTCAGTGCACGAATGATTGGACTCTGCTCCCACAGGCGAAGAGCCAGGACTGAAAGATGCTGCTGGATCTCTTCTGCACGTGGTAAGCTTTGCAACGGTGCCACCTGCATTGGTCTCACTGCTTGTTTTCCCACCTCAAAGTGCATTTGAATAGTTCCTTGATGCCTGCACCACGCTGGCCGGCTGCCCAGTTGTCAGTGCACGAATGATTGGACTCTGCTCCCACAGGCGAAGAGCCAGGACTGAAAGATGCTGCTGGATCTCTTCTGCACGTGGTAAGCTTTGCAACGGTGCCACCTGCATTGGTCTCAGTGCTTGTTTTCCCACCTCAAAGTGCATTTGAATAGTTCCTTGATGCCTGCTCCAGGCTGGCCGGCTGCCCAGTTGTCAGTGCACGAATGATTGGACTCTGCTCCCACAGGCGAAGAGCCAGGACTGAAAGATGCTGCTGGATCTCTTCTGCTCACGGTAAGCTTTGCAACGGTGCCACCTGCATTGGTCTCACTGCTTGTTTTCCCACCTCAAAGTGCATTTGAATACATCCTTGATGCCTGCTCCAGGCTGGCCGGCTGCCCAGTTGTCAGGGCACGAATGATTGGACTCTGCTCCCACAGGCGAAGAGCCAGGACTGAAAGATGCTGCTGGATCTCTTCTGCTCACGGTAAGCTTTGCAACGGTGCCACCTGCATTGGTCTCACTGCTTGTTTTCCCACCTCAAAGTGCATTTGAATAGTTCCTTGATCCCTGCTCCATGCTGGCCGGCTGCCCAGTTGTCAGTGCACGAATGATTGGACTCTGCTCCCACAGGCGAAGAGCCAGGACTGAAAGATGCTGCTGGATCTCTTCTGCACATGGTAAGCTTTGCAACGGTGCCACCTGTATTGCTCTCACTGCTTGTTTTCCCACCTCAAAGTGCATTTGAATAGTTCCTTGATGCCTGCTCCAGGCTGGCCGGCTGCCCAGTTGTCAGTGCACGAATGATTGGACTCTGCTCCCACAGGCGAAGAGCCAGGACTGAAAGATGCTGCTGGATCTCTTCTGCACATGGAAAGCTTTGCAACGGTGCCACCTGCATTGCTCTCACTGCTTGTTTTCCCACCTCAAAGTGCGTTTGAATAGTTCCTTGATGCCTGCTCCAGGCTGGCCGGCTGCCCAGTTGTCAGTGCACGAATGCTTGGACTCTGCTCCCAAGGCCGAAGAGCCAGGACTGAAAGATGCTGCTGGATCTCTTCTGCACACAGTAAGGTTTGCGACGGTGCCACCTGCATTGGTCTCACTGCTTGTTTTCCCACCTCAAAGTGCATTTGAATAGTTCCTTGATGCCTGCTCCAGGCTGGCCGGCTGCCCAGTTTTCAGTGCACGAATGATCGGACTCTGCTCCCACAGGCGAAGCGGCAGGACTGAAAGATGCTGCTGGATCTCTTCTGCTCACGGTAAGCTTTGCAACGGTGCCACCTGCATTGGTCTCACTGCTTGTTTTCCCACCTCAAAGTGCGTTTGAATAATTCCTTGATGCCTGATCCAGGCTGGCCGGCTGCCCAGTTGTCAGTGCACGAATGATTGGACTCTGCTCCCACAGGCGAAGAGCCAGGACTGAAAGATGCTGCTGGATCTCTTCTGCACGTGGTAAGCTTTGCAACGGTGCCACCTGCATTGGTCTCACTGCTTGTTTTCCCACCTCAAAGTGCATTTGAATAGTTCCTTGATGCCTGCTCCAGGCTGGCCGGCTGCCCAGTTGTCAGTGCACGAATGATTGGACTCTGCTCCCACAGGCGAAGAGCCAGGACCTAAAGATGCTGAAGGAACTCTTCTGCACGAGGTAAGCTTTGCAACGGTGCCACATGCATTGGTCTCACTGCTTGTTTTCCCACCTCAAAGTGCATTTGAATAGTTCCTTGATGCCTGCTCCAGGCTGGCCGGGTGCCCAGTTGTCAGTGCACGAATGATTGGACTCTGCTCCCACAGGCGAAGAGCCAGGACTGAAAGATGCTGCTGGACCTCTTCTGCACATGGTAAGCTTCGCAACGGTGCCACCTGTATTGCTCTCACTGCTTGTTTTCCCACCTCAAAGTGCATTTGAATCCATCCTTGATGCCTGCTCCAGGCTGGCCGGCTGCCCAGTTGTCAGGGCACGAATGATTGGACTCTGCTCCCAGAGGCGAAGAGCCAGGACTGAAAGATGCTGCTGGATCTCTTCTGCTCACGGTAAGCTTTGCAACGGTGCCACCTGTATTGCTCTCACTGCTTGTTTTCCCACCTCAAAGTGCATTTGAATAGTTCCTTGATCCCTGCTCCATGCTGGCCGGCTGCCCAGTTGTCAGTGCACGAATGATTGGACTCTGCTCCAACAGGCGAAGAGCCAGGACTGAAAGATGCTGCTGGATCTCTTCTGCACATGGTAAGCTTTGCAACGGTGCCACCTGTATTGCTCTCACTGCTTGTTTTCCCACCTCAAAGTGCATTTGAATAGTTCCTTGATGCCTGCTCCAGGCTGGCCGGCTGCCCAGTTGTCAGTGCACGAATGATTGGACTCTGCTCCCACAGGCGAAGAGCCAGGACTGAAAGATGCTGCTGGATCTCTTCTGCACATGGAAAGCTTTGCAACGGTGCCACCTGCATTGCTCTCACTGCTTGTTTTCCCACCTCAAAGTGCGTTTGAATAGTTCCTTGATGCCTGCTCCAGGCTGGCCGGCTGCCCAGTTGTCAGTGCACGAATGCTTGGACTCTGCTCCCACAGGCCGAAGAGCCAGGACTGAAAGATGCTGCTGGATCTCTTCTGCTCACAGTAAGGTTTGCGACGGTGCCACCTGCATTGGTCTCACTGCTTGTTTTCCCACCTCAAAGTGCATTTGAATAGTTCCTTGATGCCTGCTCCAGGCTGGCCGGCTGCCCAGTTTTCAGTGCACGAATGATCGGACTCTGCTCCCACAGGCGAAGCGGCAGGACTGAAAGATGCTGCTGGATCTCTTCTGCTCACGGTAAGCTTTGCAACGGTGCCACCTGCATTGGTCTCACTGCTTGTTTTCCCACCTCAAAGTGCGTTTGAATAATTCCTTGATGCCTGATCCAGGCTGGCCGGCTGCCCAGTTGTCAGTGCACGAATGATTGGACTCTGCTCCCACAGGCGAAGAGCCAGGACTGAAAGATGCTGCTGGATCTCTTCTGCACGTGGTAAGCTTTGCAACGGTGCCACCTGTATTGCTCTCACTGCTTGTTTTCCCACCTCAAAGTGCATTTGAATCCATCCTTGATGCCTGCTCCAGGCTGGCCGGCTGCCCAGTTTTCAGGGCACGAATGATTGGACTCTGCTCCCACAGGCGAAGAGCCAGGACTGAAAGATGCTGCTGGATCTCTTCTGCTCACGGTAAGCTTTGCAACGGTGCCACCTGCATTGGTCTCACTGCTTGTTTTCCCACCTGAAAGTGCATTTGAATACATCCTTGATGCCTGCTCCAGGCTGGCCGGCTGCCCAGTTGTCAGTGCACGAACGATTGGACTCTGCTCCCACAGGCGAAGAGCCAGGACTGAAAGATGCTGCTGGATCTCTTCTGCACGTGGTAAGTTTTGCAACGGTGCCACCTGTATTGCTCTCACTGCTTGTTTTCCCACCTCAAAGTGCGTTTGAATAGTTCCTTGATGCCTGCTCCAGGCTGGCCGGCTGCCCAGTTGTCAGTGCACGAACGATTGGACTCTGCTCCCACAGGCGAAGAGCCAGGACTGAAAGATGCTGCTGGATCTCTTCTGCACGTGGTAAGCTTTGCAACGGTGCCACCTGTATTGCTCTCACTGCTTGTTTTCCCACCTCAAAGTGCATTTGTATGCACCCTTTATGCCTGCTCCAGGCTGGCCGGCTGCCCAGTTGTCAGTGCACGAATGATTGGACTCTGCTCCCACAGGCGAAGAGGCAGGACTGAAAGATGCTGCTGGATCACTTCTTCTCACGGTAAGCTTTGCAACGGTGCCACCTGCATTGGTCTCACTGCTTGTTTTCCCACCTCAAAGTGCATTTGAATAGTTCCTTGATGCCTGCTCCAGGCTGGCCGGCTGCCCAGTTGTCAGTGCACGAATGATTGGACTCTGCTCCCACAGGCGAAGAGCCAGGACTGAAAGATGCTGCTGGATCTCTTCTGCACATGGTAAGCTTTGCAACGGTGCCACCTGCATTGGTCTCACTCCTTGCTTTCCCACCTCAAAGTGCATTTGAATACATCCTTGATGCCTGCTCCAGGCTGGCCGGCTGCCCAGTTTTCAGTGCACGAATGATTGGACTCTGCTCCCACAGGCGAAGAGCCAGGACTGAAAGATGCTGCTGGATCTCTTCTGCACGTGGTAAGCTTTGCAACGGTGCCACCTGCATTGGTCTCACTGCTTGTTTTCCCACCTCAAAGTGCATTTGAATAGTTCCTTGATGCCTGCTCCAGGCTGGCCGGCTGCCCAGTTGTCAGTGCACGAATGATTGGACTCTGCTCCCACAGGCGAAGAGCCAGGACTGAAAGATGCTGCTGGACCTCTTCTGCAGATGGTAAGCTTTACAACGGTGCCACCTGTATTGCTCTCACTGCTTGTTTTCCCACCTCTAAGTGCATTTGAATAGTTCCTTGATGCCTGCTCCAGGCTGGCCGGCTGCCCAGTTGTCAGTGCACGAATGATTGGACTCTGCACCCACAGGCGAAGAGCCAGGACCGAAAGATGCTGCTGGATCTCTTCTGCTCACAGTAAGCTTTGCAACGGTGCCACCTGCATTGGTCTCACTGCTTGTTTTCCCACCTCAAAGTGCATTTGAATAGTTCCTTGATGCCTGCTCCAGGCTGGCCGGCTGCCCAGTTGTCAGGGCACGAATGATTGGACTCTGCTCCCACAGGCGAAGAGCCAGGACTGAAAGATGCTGCTGGATCTCTTCTGCTCACGGTAAGCTTTGCAACGGTGCCACCTGTATTGCTCTCACTGCTTGTTTTCCCACCTCAAAGTGCATTTGAATAGTTCCTTGATGCCTGCTCCAGGCTGGCCGGCTGCCCAGTTGTCAGTGCACGAATGATTGGACTCTGCTCCCACAGGCGAAGAGCCAGGACTGAAAGATGCTGCTGGACCTCTTCTGCACATGGTAAGCTTTACAACGGTGCCACCTGTATTGCTCTCACTGCTTGTTTTCCCACCTCTAAGTGCATTTGAATAGTTCCTTGATGCCTGCTCCAGGCTGGCCGGCTGCCCAGTTGTCAGTGCACGAATGATTGGACTCTGCACCCACAGGCGAAGAGCCAGGACTGAAAGATGCTGCTGGATCTCTTCTGCTCACGGTAAGCTTTGCAACGGTGCCACCTGTATTGCTCTCACTGCTTGTTTTCCCACCTCAAAGTGCATTTGAATAGTTCCTTGATGCCTGCTCCAGGCTGGCCGGCTGCCCAGTTGTCAGTGCACGAATGATTGGACTCTGCTCCCACAGGCGAAGAGCCAGGACTGAAAGATGCTGCTGGCTCCCTTCTGCACACGGTAAGCTTTGCAACGGTGCCACCTGCATTGGTCTCACTGCTTGTTTTCCCACCTCAAAGTACATTTGAATAGTTCCTTGGTACCTGCTCCAGGCTGGCCGGCTGCCCAGTTGTCAGTGCACGAATGATTGGACTCTGCTCCCACAGGCGAAGAGGCAGGACTGAAAGATGCTGCTGGATCTCTTCTGCTCACAGTAAGCTTTGCAACGGTGCCACCTGCATTGGTCTCACTGCTTGTTTTCCCACCTCAAAGTGCATTTGAATAGTTCCTTGATGCCTGCTCCAGGCTGGCCGGCTGCCCAGTTGTCAGTGCACGAATGATTGGACTCTGCTCCCACAGGCGAAGAGCCAGGACTGAAAGATGCTGCTGGATCTCTTCTGCACATGGTAAGCTTTGCAACGGTGCCACCTGCATTGGTCTCACTCCTTGCTTTCCCACCTCAAAGTGCATTTGAATACATCCTTGATGCCTGCTCCAGGCTGGCCGGCTGCCCAGTTTTCAGTGCACGAATGATTGGACTCTGCTCCCACAGGCGAAGAGCCAGGACTGAAAGATGCTGCTGGATCTCTTCTGCACGTGGTAAGCTTTGCAACGGTGCCACCTGCATTGGTCTCACTGCTTGTTTTCCCACCTCAAAGTGCATTTGAATAGTTCCTTGATGCCTGCTCCAGGCTGGCCGGCTGCCCAGTTGTCAGTGCACGAATGATTGGACTCTGCTCCCACAGGCGAAGAGCCAGGACTGAAATATGCTGCTGGACCTCTTCTGCACATGGTAAGCTTTACAACGGTGCCACCTGTATTGCTCTCACTGCTTGTTTTCCCACCTCTAAGTGCATTTGAATAGTTCCTTGATGCCTGCTCCAGGCTGGCCGGCTGCCCAGTTGTCAGTGCACGAATGATTGGACTCTGCACCCACAGGCGAAGAGCCAGGACCGAAAGATGCTGCTGGATCTCTTCTGCTCACGGTAAGCTTTGCAACGGTGCCACCTGCATTGGTCTCACTGCTTGTTTTCCCACCTCAAAGTGCATTTGAATAGTTCCTTGATGCCTGCTCCAGGCTGGCCGGCTGCCCAGTTGTCAGTGCACGAATGATTGGACTCTGCTCCCACAGGCGAAGAGCCAGGACTGAAAGATGCTGCTGGATCTCTTCTGCTCACGGTAAGCTTTGCAACGGTGCCACCTGTATTGCTCTCACTGCTTGTTTTCCCACCTCAAAGTGCATTTGAATAGTTCCTTGATGCCTGCTCCAGGCTGGCCGGCTGCCCAGTTGTCAGTGCACGAATGATTGGACTCTGCTCCCACAGGCGAAGAGCCAGGACTGAAAGATGCTGCTGGACCTCTTCTGCACATGGTAAGCTTTACAACGGTGCCACCTGTATTGCTCTCACTGCTTGTTTTCCCACCTCTAAGTGCATTTGAATAGTTCCTTGATGCCTGCTCCAGGCTGGCCGGCTGCCCAGTTGTCAGTGCACGAATGATTGGACTCTGCACCCACAGGCGAAGAGCCAGGACTGAAAGATGCTGCTGGATCTCTTCTGCTCACGGTAAGCTTTGCAACGGTGCCACCTGTATTGCTCTCACTGCTTGTTTTCCCACCTCAAAGTGCATTTGAATAGTTCCTTGATGCCTGCTCCAGGCTGGCCGGCTGCCCAGTTGTCAGTGCACGAATGATTGGACTCTGCTCCCACAGGCGAAGAGCCAGGACTGAAAGATGCTGCTGTCTCCCTTCTGCACACGGTAAGCTTTGCAACGGTGCCACCTGCATTGGTCTCACTGCTTGTTTTCCCACCTCAAAGTACATTTGAATAGTTCCTTGGTACCTGCTCCAGGCTGGCCTGCTGCCCAGTTGTCAGTGCACGAATGATTGGACTCTGCTCCCACAGGCGAAGAGGCAGGACTGAAAGATGCTGCTGGATCTCTTCTGCTCACAGTAAGCTTTGCAACGGTGCCACCTGCATTGGTCTCACTGCTTGTTTTCCCACCTCAAAGTGCGTTTGAATAGTTTCTTGATTCCTGCTCCATGCTGGCCGGCTGCCCAGTTGTCAGTGGACGAATGATTGGACTCTGCTCCCACAGGCGAAGAGCCAGGACTGAAAGATGCTGCTGGATCTCTTCTGCTCACGGTAAGCTTTGCAACGGTGCCACCTGCATTGGTCTCACTGCTTGTTTTCCCACCTCAAAGTGCATTTGAATACATCCTTGATGCCGGCTCCAGGCTGGCCGGCTGCCCAGTTGTCAGTGCACGAATGATTGGACTCTGCTCCCACAGGCGAAGAGGCAGGACTGAAAGATGCTGCTGGATCTCTTCTGCTCACGGTAAGCTTTGCAACGGTGCCACCTGCATTGGTCTCACTGCTTGTTTTCCCATGTCAAAGTGCATTTGAATAGTTCCTTGATGCCTGATCCAGGCTGGCCGGCTGCCCAGTTGTCAGAGCACGAATGATTGGACTCTGCTCAACAGGCGAAGAGCCAGGACTGAAAGATGCTGCTGGATCTCTTCTGCACATGGTTAGCTTTGCAACGGTGCCACCTGCATTGATCTCACTGCTTGTTTTCCCACCTCAAAGTGCATTTGAATAGTTCCTTGATGCCTGCTCCAGGCTGGCCGGCTGCCCAGTTGTCAGTGCACGAATGATTGGACTCTGCTCCCACAGGCGAAGAGCCAGGACCTAAAGATGCTCCTGGATCTCTTCTGCACGTGGTAAGCTTTGAAACGGTGCCACCTGCATTGGTCTCACTGCTTGTTTTCCCACCTCAAAGTGCATTTGAATAGTTCCTTGATGCCTGCACCAGGCTGGCCGGCTGCCCAGTTTTCAGGGCACGAATGATTGGACTCTGCTCCCACAGGCGAAGAGCCAGGACTGAAAGATGCTGCTGGATCTCTTATGCACGTGGTAAGCTTTGCAACGGTGCCACCTGCATTGGTCTCACTGCTTGTTTTCCCACCTCAAAGTGCATTTGAATAGTTCCTTGATGCCCGCTCCAGGCTGGCCGACTGCCCAGTTGTCAGTGCACGAATGATTGGACTCTGCTCCCACAGGCAAAGAGCCAGGACTGAAAGATGCTGCTGGATCTCTTCTGCTCATGGTAAGCTTTGCAACGGTGCCACCTGCATTGCTCTCACTGCTTGTTTTCCCACCTGAAAGTGCATTTGAATACATCCTTGATGCCGGCTCCAGGCTGGCCGGCTGCCCAGTTGTCAGTGCACGAATGATTGGACTCTGCTCCCACAGGCGAAGAGGCAGGACTGAAAGATGCTGCTGGATCTCTTCTGCTCACGGTAAGCTTTGCAACGGTGCCACCTGCATTGGTCTCACTGCTTGTTTTCCCACCTCAAAGTGCATTTGAATAGTTCCTTGATGCCTGCTCCAGGCTGGCCGGCTGCCCAGTTGTCAGTGCACGAATGATTGGACTCTGCTCAACAGGCGAAGAGCCAGGAGTGAAAGATGCTGCTGGATCTCTTCTGCACATGGTAAGCTTTGCAACGGTGCCACCTGCATTGCTCTCACTGCTTGTTTTCCCACCTCAAAGTGCATTTGAATAGTTCCTTGATGCCTGCTCAGGGCTGGCCGGCTGCCCAGTTGTCAGTGCACGAATGATTGGACTCTGCTCCCACAGGCGAAGAGCCAGGACCTAAAGATGCTCCTGGATCTCTTCTGCACGTGGTAAGCTTTGAAACGGTGCCACCTGCATTGGTCTCACTGCTTGTTTTCCCACCTCAAAGTGCATTTGAATAGTTCCTTGATGCCTGCACCAGGCTGGCCGGCTGCCCAGTTTTCAGGGCACGAATGATTGGACTCTGCTCCCACAGGCGAAGAGCCAGGACTGAAAGATGCTGCTGGATCTCTTCTGCACGTGGTAAGCTTTGCAACGGTGCCACCTGCATTGCTCTCACTGCTTGTTTTCCCACCTCAAAGAGCATTTGAATAGTTCCTTGATGCCTGCTCCAGGCTGGCCGGCTGCCCAGTTGTCAGTGCACGAATGATTGGACTCTGCTCCCACAGGCGAAGAGCCAGGACTGAAAGATGCTGCTGGATCTCTTCTGCTCACAGTAAGCTTTGCAACGGTGCCACCTGCATTGGTCTCAGTGCTTGTTTTCCCACCTCAAAGTGCATTTGAATACATCCTTGATGCCTGCTCCAGGCTGGCCGGCTGCCCAGTTTTCAGGGCACGAGTGATTGGACTCTGCTCCCACAGGCGAAGAGCCAGGACTGAAAGATGCTGCTGGATCTCTTCTGCTCACGGTAAGCTTTGCAACGATGCCACCTGCATTGGTCTCACTGCTTGTTTTCCCACCTGAAAGTGCATTTGAATACATCCTTGATGCCTGCTCCAGGCTGGCCGGCTGCCCAGTTTTCAGGGCACGAATGATTGGACTCTGCTCCCACAGGCGAAGAGCCAGAACTGGAAGATGCTGCTGGATCTCTTCTGCTCACGGTAAGCTTTGCAACGGTGCCACCTGCATTGGTCTCACTGCTTGTTTTCTCACCTGAAAGTGCATTTAAATGCATCCTTGATGCCTGCTCCAGGCTGGCCGGCTGCCAGGTTTTCAGGGCACGAATGATTGGACTCTGCTCCCACAGGCGAAGAGCCAGGACTGAAAGATGCTGCTGGATCTCTTCTGCTCATGGTAAGCTTTGCAACGGTGCCACCTGCATTGCTCTCACTGCTTGTTTTCCCACCTCAAAGTGCATTTGAATACATCCTTGATGCCGGCTCCAGGCTGGCCGGCTGCCCAGTTTTCAGTGCACGAATGATTGGACTCTGCTCCCACAGGCGAAGAGGCAGGACTGAAAGATGCTGCTGGATCTCTTCTGCTCACGGTAAGCTTTGCAACGGTGCCACCTGCATTGGTCTCACTGCTTGTTTTCCCACCTCAAAGTGCATTTGAATAGTTCCTTGATGCCTGCTCCAGGCTGGCCGGCTGCCCAGTTGTCAGTGCACGAATGATTGGACTCTGCTCCCACAGGCGAAGAGCCAGGACTGAAAGATGCTGCTGGATCTCTTCTGCACATGGTAAGCTTTGCAACGGTGCCACCTGCATTGATCTCTCTGCTTGTTTTTCCACCTCAAAGTGCATTTGAATAGTTCCTTGATGCCTGCTCAGGGCTGGCCGGCTGCCCAGTTGTCAGTGCACGAATGATTGGACTCTGCTCCCACAGGCGAAGAGCCAGGACCTAAAGATGCTCCTGGATCTCTTCTGCACGTGGTAAGCTTTGAAACGGTGCCACCTGCATTGGTCTCACTGCTTGTTTTCCCACCTCAAAGTGCATTTGAATAGTTCCTTGATGCCTGCACCACGCTGGCCGGCTGCCCAGTTTTCAGGGCACGAATGATTGGACTCTGCTCCCACAGGCGAAGAGCCAGGACTGAAAGATGCTGCTGGATCTCTTCTGCTCACAGTAAGCTTTGCAACGGTGCCACCTGCATTGGTCTCACTGCTTGTTTTCCCACCTCAAAGTGCATTTGAATAGTTCCTTGATGCCTGCTCCAGGCTGGCCGGCTGCCCAGTTTTCAGTGCACGAATGATCGGACTCTGCTCCCACAGGCGAAGAGGCAGGACTGAAAGATGCTGCTGGATCTCTTCTGCTCACGGTAAGCTTTGCAACGGTGCCACCTGCATTGGTCTCACTGCTTGTTTTCCCACCTCAAAGTGCGTTTGAATAATTCCTTGATGCCTGATCCAGGCTGGCCGGCTGCCCAGTTGTCAGTGCACGAATGATTGGACTCTGCTCCCACAGGCGAAGAGCCAGGACTGAAAGATGCTGCTGGATCTCTTCTGCACGTGGTAAGCTTTGCAACGGTGCCACATGCATTGGTCTCACTGCTTGTTTTCCCACCTCAAAGTGCATTTGAATAGTTCCTTGATGCCTGCTCCAGGCTGGCCGGCTGCCCAGTTGTCAGTGCACGAACGATTGGACTCTGCTCCCACAGGCGAAGAGCCAGGACTGAAAGATGCTGCTGGACCTCTTCTGCACATGGTAAGCTTTACAACGGTGCCACCTGTATTGCTCTCACTGCTTGTTTTCCCACCTCTAAGTGCATTTGAATAGTTCCTTGATGCCTGCTCCAGGCTGGCCGGCTGCCCAGTTTTCAGGGCACGAATGATTGGACTCTGCTCCCACAGGCGAAGAGCCAGGACTGAAAGATGCTGCTGGATCTCTTCTGCACGTGGTAAGCTTTGCAACGGTGCCACCTGTATTGCTCTCACTGCTTGTTTTCCCACCTCAAAGTGCGTTTGAATAGTTTCTTGATGCCTGCTCCAGGCTGGCCGGCTGCCCAGTTGTCAGTGCACGAATGATTGGACTCTGCACCCACAGGCGAAGAGCCAGGACTGAAAGATGCTGCTGGATCTCTTCTGCTCACGGTAAGCTTTGCAACGGTGCCACCTGCATTGGTCTCACTGCTTGTTTTCCCACCTCAAAGTGCATTTGAATAGTTCCTTGATGCCTGCTCCAGGCTGGCCGGCTGCCCAGTTATCAGTGCACGAACGATTGGACTCTGTTCCCACAGGCGAAGAGTCAGGACTGAAAGATGCTGCTGGATCTCTTCTGCTCACGGTAAGCTTTGCAACGGTGCCACCTGTATTGCTCTCACTGCTTGTTTTCCCACCTCAAAGTGCATTTGAATAGTTCCTTGATGCCTGCTCCAGGCTGGCCGGCTGCCCAGTTGTCAGTGCACGAATGATTGGACTCTGCTCCCACAGGCGAAGAGCCAGGACCTAAAGATGCTGCTGGATCTCTTCTGCACGTGGTAAGCTTTGAAACGGTGCCACCTGCATTGGTCTCACTGCTTGTTTTCCCACCTCAAAGTGCGTTTGAATAATTCCTTGATGCCTGCTCCAGGCTGGCCGGCTGCCCAGTTGTCAGTGCACGAATGATTGGACTCTGCTCCCACAGGCGAAGAGCCAGGACTGAAAGATGCTGCTGGATCTCTTCTGCACGTGGTAAGCTTTGCAACGGTGCCACATGCATTGGTCTCACTGCTTGTTTTCCCACCTCAAAGTGCATTTGAATAGTTCCTTGATGCCTGCTCCAGGCTGGCCGGCTGCCCAGTTGTCAGTGCACGAACGATTGGACTCTGCTCCCACAGGCGAAGAGCCAGGACTGAAAGATCCTGCTGGATCTCTTCTGCACGTGGTAAGCTTTGCAACGGTGCCACCTGTATTGCTCTCACTGCTTGTTTTCCCACCTCAAAGTGCGTTTGAATAGTTCCTTGATGCCTGCTCCAGGCTGGCCGGCTGCCCAGTTGTCAGTGCACGAACGATTGGACTCTGCTCCCAAGGCCGAAGAGCCAGGACTGAAAGATGCTGCTGGATCTCTTCTGCACGTGGAAAGCTTTGCAACGGTGCCACCTGCATTGGTCTCACTGCTTGTTTTCCCACCTCAAAGTGCGTTTGAATAATTCCTTGATGCCTGATCCAGGCTGGCCGGCTGCCCAGTTGTCAGTGCACGAATGATTGGACTCTGCTCCCAGAGGCGAAGAGCCAGGACTGAAAGATGCTGCTGGATCTCTTCTGCACGTGGTAAGCTTTGCAACGGTGCCACCTGCATTGGTCTCACTGCTTGTTTTCCCACCTCAAAGTGCATTTGAATAGTTCCTTGATGCCTGCTCCAGGCTGGCCGGCTGCCCAGTTGTCAGTGCACGAATGATTGGACTCTGCTCCCACAGGCGAAGAGCCAGGACCTAAAGATGCTGAAGGATCTCTTCTGCACGAGGTAAGCTTTGCAACGGTGCCACCTGCATTGGTCTCACTGCTTGTTTTCCCACCTCAAAGTGCATTTGAATAGTTCCTTGATGCCTGCTCCAGGCTGGCCGGCTGCCCAGTTGTCAGTGCACGAATGATTGGGCTCTGCTCCCACAGGCGAAGAGCCAGGACTGAAAGATGCTGCTGGATCTCTTCTGCACGTGGTAAGCTTTGCAACGGTGCCACCTGTATTGCTCTCACTGCTTGTTTTCCCACCTCAAAGTGCATTTGTATGCATCCTTGATGCCTGCTCCAGGCTGGCCGGCTGCCCAGTTTTCAGGGCACGAATGATTGGACTCTGCTCCCACAGGCGAAGAGCCAGGACTGAAAGATGCTGCTGGATCTCTTCTGCACACAGTAAGGTTTGCGACGGTGCCACCTGCATTGGTCTCACTGCTTGTTTTCCCACCTCAAAGTGCATTTGAATAGTTCCTTGATGCCTGCTCCAGGCTGGCCGGCTGCCCAGTTTTCAGTGCACGAATGATCGGACTCTGCTCCCACAGGCGAAGCGGCAGGACTGAAAGATGCTGCTGGATCTCTTCTGCTCACGGTAAGCTTTGCAACGGTGCCACCTGCATTGGTCTCACTGCTTGTTTTCCCACCTCAAAGTGCGTTTGAATAATTCCTTGATGCCTGCTCCAGGCTGGCCGGCTGCCCAGTTGTCAGTGCACGAATGATTGGACTCTGCTCCCACAGGCGAAGAGCCAGGACTGAAAGATGCTGCTGGATCTCTTCTGCACGTGGTAAGCTTTGCAACGGTGCCACCTGCATTGGTCTCACTGCTTGTTTTCCCACCTCAAAGTGCATTTGAATAGTTCCTTGATGCCTGCTCCAGGCTGGCCGGCTGCCCAGTTGTCAGTGCACGAATGATTGGACTCTGCTCCCACAGGCGAAGAGCCAGGACCTAAAGATGCTGAAGGAACTCTTCTGCACGAGGTAAGCTTTGCAACGGTGCCACATGCATTGGTCTCACTGCTTGTTTTCCCACCTCAAAGTGCATTTGAATAGTTCCTTGATGCCTGCTCCAGGCTGGCCGGGTGCCCAGTTGTCAGTGCACGAATGATTGGACTCTGCTCCCACAGGCGAAGAGCCAGGACTGAAAGATGCTGCTGGACCTCTTCTGCACATGGTAAGCTTCGCAACGGTGCCACCTGTATTGCTCTCACTGCTTGTTTTCCCACCTCAAAGTGCATTTGAATCCATCCTTGATGCCTGCTCCAGGCTGGCCGGCTGCCCAGTTGTCAGGGCACGAATGATTGGACTCTGCTCCCAGAGGCGAAGAGCCAGGACTGAAAGATGCTGCTGGATCTCTTCTGCTCACGGTAAGCTTTGCAACGGTGCCACCTGTATTGCTCTCACTGCTTGTTTTCCCACCTCAAAGTGCATTTGAATAGTTCCTTGATCCCTGCTCCATGCTGGCCGGCTGCCCAGTTGTCAGTGCACGAATGATTGGACTCTGCTCCAACAGGCGAAGAGCCAGGACTGAAAGATGCTGCTGGATCTCTTCTGCACATGGTAAGCTTTGCAACGGTGCCACCTGTATTGCTCTCACTGCTTGTTTTCCCACCTCAAAGTGCATTTGAATAGTTCCTTGATGCCTGCTCCAGGCTGGCCGGCTGCCCAGTTGTCAGTGCACGAATGATTGGACTCTGCTCCCACAGGCGAAGAGCCAGGACTGAAAGATGCTGCTGGATCTCTTCTGCACATGGAAAGCTTTGCAACGGTGCCACCTGCATTGCTCTCACTGCTTGTTTTCCCACCTCAAAGTGCGTTTGAATAGTTCCTTGATGCCTGCTCCAGGCTGGCCGGCTGCCCAGTTGTCAGTGCACGAATGCTTGGACTCTGCTCCCACAGGCCGAAGAGCCAGGACTGAAAGATGCTGCTGGATCTCTTCTGCTCACAGTAAGGTTTGCGACGGTGCCACCTGCATTGGTCTCACTGCTTGTTTTCCCACCTCAAAGTGCATTTGAATAGTTCCTTGATGCCTGCTCCAGGCTGGCCGGCTGCCCAGTTTTCAGTGCACGAATGATCGGACTCTGCTCCCACAGGCGAAGCGGCAGGACTGAAAGATGCTGCTGGATCTCTTCTGCTCACGGTAAGCTTTGCAACGGTGCCACCTGCATTGGTCTCACTGCTTGTTTTCCCACCTCAAAGTGCGTTTGAATAATTCCTTGATGCCTGCTCCAGGCTGGCCGGCTGCCCAGTTGTCAGTGCACGAATGATTGGACTCTGCTCCCACAGGCGAAGAGCCAGGACTGAAAGATGCTGCTGGATCTCTTCTGCACGTGGTAAGCTTTGCAACGGTGCCACCTGTATTGCTCTCACTGCTTGTTTTCCCACCTCAAAGTGCATTTGAATCCATCCTTGATGCCTGCTCCAGGCTGGCCGGCTGCCCAGTTTTCAGGGCACGAATGATTGGACTCTGCTCCCACAGGCGAAGAGCCAGGACTGAAAGATGCTGCTGGATCTCTTCTGCTCACGGTAAGCTTTGCAACGGTGCCACCTGCATTGGTCTCACTGCTTGTTTTCCCACCTGAAAGTGCATTTGAATACATCCTTGATGCCTGCTCCAGGCTGGCCGGCTGCCCAGTTGTCAGTGCACGAACGATTGGACTCTGCTCCCACAGGCGAAGAGCCAGGACTGAAAGATGCTGCTGGATCTCTTCTGCACGTGGTAAGTTTTGCAACGGTGCCACCTGTATTGCTCTCACTGCTTGTTTTCCCACCTCAAAGTGCGTTTGAATAGTTCCTTGATGCCTGCTCCAGGCTGGCCGGCTGCCCAGTTGTCAGTGCACGAACGATTGGACTCTGCTCCCACAGGCGAAGAGCCAGGACTGAAAGATGCTGCTGGATCTCTTCTGCACGTGGTAAGCTTTGCAACGGTGCCACCTGTATTGCTCTCACTGCTTGTTTTCCCACCTCAAAGTGCATTTGTATGCACCCTTTATGCCTGCTCCAGGCTGGCCGGCTGCCCAGTTGTCAGTGCACGAATGATTGGACTCTGCTCCCACAGGCGAAGAGGCAGGACTGAAAGATGCTGCTGGATCACTTCTTCTCACGGTAAGCTTTGCAACGGTGCCACCTGCATTGGTCTCACTGCTTGTTTTCCCACCTCAAAGTGCATTTGAATAGTTCCTTGATGCCTGCTCCAGGCTGGCCGGCTGCCCAGTTGTCAGTGCACGAATGATTGGACTCTGCTCCCACAGGCGAAGAGCCAGGACTGAAAGATGCTGCTGGATCTCTTCTGCACATGGTAAGCTTTGCAACGGTGCCACCTGCATTGGTCTCACTCCTTGCTTTCCCACCTCAAAGTGCATTTGAATAGTTCCTTGATGCCTGCTCCAGGCTGGCCGGCTGCCCAGTTTTCAGTGCACGAATGATTGGACTCTGCTCCCACAGGCGAAGAGCCAGGACTGAAAGATGCTGCTGGATCTCTTCTGCACGTGGTAAGCTTTGCAACGGTGCCACCTGCATTGGTCTCACTGCTTGTTTTCCCACCTCAAAGTGCATTTGAATAGTTCCTTGATGCCTGCTCCAGGCTGGCCGGCTGCCCAGTTGTCAGTGCACGAATGATTGGACTCTGCTCCCACAGGCGAAGAGCCAGGACTGAAAGATGCTGCTGGACCTCTTCTGCAGATGGTAAGCTTTACAACGGTGCCACCTGTATTGCTCTCACTGCTTGTTTTCCCACCTCTAAGTGCATTTGAATAGTTCCTTGATGCCTGCTCCAGGCTGGCCGGCTGCCCAGTTGTCAGTGCACGAATGATTGGACTCTGCACCCACAGGCGAAGAGCCAGGACCGAAAGATGCTGCTGGATCTCTTCTGCTCACGGTAAGCTTTGCAACGGTGCCACCTGCATTGGTCTCACTGCTTGTTTTCCCACCTCAAAGTGCATTTGAATAGTTCCTTGATGCCTGCTCCAGGCTGGCCGGCTGCCCAGTTGTCAGGGCACGAATGATTGGACTCTGCTCCCACAGGCGAAGAGCCAGGACTGAAAGATGCTGCTGGATCTCTTCTGCTCACGGTAAGCTTTGCAACGGTGCCACCTGTATTGCTCTCACTGCTTGTTTTCCCACCTCAAAGTGCATTTGAATAGTTCCTTGATGCCTGCTCCAGGCTGGCCGGCTGCCCAGTTGTCAGTGCACGAATGATTGGACTCTGCTCCCACAGGCGAAGAGCCAGGACTGAAAGATGCTGCTGGACCTCTTCTGCACATGGTAAGCTTTACAACGGTGCCACCTGTATTGCTCTCACTGCTTGTTTTCCCACCTCTAAGTGCATTTGAATAGTTCCTTGATGCCTGCTCCAGGCTGGCCGGCTGCCCAGTTGTCAGTGCACGAATGATTGGACTCTGCTCCCACAGGCGAAGAGCCAGGACCTAAAGATGCTGAAGGATCTCTTCTGCACGAGGTAAGCTTTGCAACGGTGCCACCTGCATTGGTCTCACTGCTTGTTTTCCCACCTCAAAGTGCATTTGAATAGTTCCTTGATGCCTGCTCCAGGCTGGCCGGCTGCCCAGTTGTCAGTGCACGAATGATTGGGCTCTGCTCCCACAGGCGAAGAGCCAGGACTGAAAGATGCTGCTGGATCTCTTCTGCACGTGGTATGCTTTGCAACGGTGCCACCTGTATTGCTCTCACTGCTTGTTTTCCCACCTCAAAGTGCATTTGTATGCATCCTTGATGCCTGCTCCAGGCTGGCCGGCTGCCCAGTTTTCAGGGCACGAATGATTGGACTCTGCTCCCACAGGCGAAGAGCCAGGACTGAAAGATGCTGCTGGATCTCTTCTGCACACAGTAAGGTTTGCGACGGTGCCACCTGCATTGGTCTCACTGCTTGTTTTCCCACCTCAAAGTGCATTTGAATAGTTCCTTGATGCCTGCTCCAGGCTGGCCGGCTGCCCAGTTTTCAGTGCACGAATGATCGGACTCTGCTCCCACAGGCGAAGCGGCAGGACTGAAAGATGCTGCTGGATCTCTTCTGCTCACGGTAAGCTTTGCAACGGTGCCACCTGCATTGGTCTCACTGCTTGTTTTCCCACCTCAAAGTGCGTTTGAATAATTCCTTGATGCCTGATCCAGGCTGGCCGGCTGCCCAGTTGTCAGTGCACGAATGATTGGACTCTGCTCCCACAGGCGAAGAGCCAGGACTGAAAGATGCTGCTGGATCTCTTCTGCACGTGGTAAGCTTTGCAACGGTGCCACCTGCATTGGTCTCACTGCTTGTTTTCCCACCTCAAAGTGCATTTGAATAGTTCCTTGATGCCTGCTCCAGGCTGGCCGGCTGCCCAGTTGTCAGTGCACGAATGATTGGACTCTGCTCCCACAGGCGAAGAGCCAGGACCTAAAGATGCTGAAGGAACTCTTCTGCACGAGGTAAGCTTTGCAACGGTGCCACCTGCATTGGTCTCACTGCTTGTTTTCCCACCTCAAAGTGCATTTGAATAGTTCCTTGATGCCTGCTCCAGGCTGGCCGGCTGCCCAGTTGTCAGTGCACGAATGATTGGACTCTGCTCCCACAGGCGAAGAGCCAGGACTGAAAGATGCTGCTGGACCTCTTCTGCACATGGTAAGCTTCGCAACGGTGCCACCTGTATTGCTCTCACTGCTTGTTTTCCCACCTCAAAGTGCATTTGAATCCATCCTTGATGCCTGCTCCAGGCTGGCCGGCTGCCCAGTTGTCAGGGCACGAATGATTGGACTCTGCTCCCAGAGGCGAAGAGCCAGGACTGAAAGATGCTGCTGGATCTCTTCTGCTCACGGTAAGCTTTGCAACGGTGCCACCTGTATTGCTCTCACTGCTTGTTTTCCCACCTCAAAGTGCATTTGAATAGTTCCTTGATCCCTGCTCCATGCTGGCCGGCTGCCCAGTTGTCAGTGCACGAATGATTGGACTCTTCTCCAACAGGCGAAGAGCCAGGACTGAAAGATGCTGCTGGATCTCTTCTGCACATGGTAAGCTTTGCAACGGTGCCACCTGTATTGCTCTCACTGCTTGTTTTCCCACCTCAAAGTGCATTTGAATAGTTCCTTGATGCCTGCTCCAGGCTGGCCGGCTGCCCAGTTGTCAGTGCACGAATGATTGGACTCTGCTCCCACAGGCGAAGAGCCAGGACTGAAAGATGCTGCTGGATCTCTTCTGCACATGGAAAGCTTTGCAACGGTGCCACCTGCATTGCTCTCACTGCTTGTTTTCCCACCTCAAAGTGCGTTTGAATAGTTCCTTGATGCCTGCTCCAGGCTGGCCGGCTGCCCAGTTGTCAGTGCACGAATGCTTGGACTCTGCTCCCACAGGCCGAAGAGCCAGGACTGAAAGATGCTGCTGGATCTCTTCTGCTCACAGTAAGGTTTGCGACGGTGCCACCTGCATTGGTCTCACTGCTTGTTTTCCCACCTCAAAGTGCATTTGAATAGTTCCTTGATGCCTGCTCCATGCTGGCCGGCTGCCCAGTTTTCAGTGCACGAATGATCGGACTCTGCTCCCACAGGCGAAGCGGCAGGACTGAAAGATGCTGCTGGATCTCTTCTGCTCACGGTAAGCTTTGCAACGGTGCCACCTGCATTGGTCTCACTGCTTGTTTTCCCACCTCAAAGTGCGTTTGAATAATTCCTTGATGCCTGATCCAGGCTGGCCGGCTGCCCAGTTGTCAGTGCACGAATGATTGGACTCTGCTCCCACAGGCGAAGAGCCAGGACTGAAAGATGCTGCTGGATCTCTTCTGCACGTGGTAAGCTTTGCAACGGTGCCACCTGTATTGCTCTCACTGCTTGTTTTCCCACCTCAAAGTGCATTTGAATCCATCCTTGATGCCTGCTCCAGGCTGGCCGGCTGCCCAGTTTTCAGGGCACGAATGATTGGACTCTGCTCCCACAGGCGAAGAGCCAGGACTGAAAGATGCTGCTGGATCTCTTCTGCTCACGGTAAGCTTTGCAACGGTGCCACCTGCATTGGTCTCACTGCTTGTTTTCCCACCTGAAAGTGCATTTGAATACATCCTTGATGCCTGCTCCAGGCTGGCCGGCTGCCCAGTTGTCAGTGCACGAACGATTGGACTCTGCTCCCACAGGCGAAGAGCCAGGACTGAAAGATGCTGCTGGATCTCTTCTGCACGTGGTAAGTTTTGCAACGGTGCCACCTGTATTGCTCTCACTGCTTGTTTTCCCACCTCAAAGTGCGTTTGAATAGTTCCTTGATGCCTGCTCCAGGCTGGCCGGCTGCCCAGTTGTCAGTGCACGAACGATTGGACTCTGCTCCCACAGGCGAAGAGCCAGGACTGAAAGATGCTGCTGGATCTCTTCTGCACGTGGTAAGCTTTGCAACGGTGCCACCTGTATTGCTCTCACTGCTTGTTTTCCCACCTCAAAGTGCATTTGTATGCACCCTTTATGCCTGCTCCAGGCTGGCCGGCTGCCCAGTTGTCAGTGCACGAATGATTGGACTCTGCTCCCACAGGCGAAGAGGCAGGACTGAAAGATGCTGCTGGATCACTTCTTCTCACGGTAAGCTTTGCAACGGTGCCACCTGCATTGGTCTCACTGCTTGTTTTCCCACCTCAAAGTGCATTTGAATAGTTCCTTGATGCCTGCTCCAGGCTGGCCGGCTGCCCAGTTGTCAGTGCACGAATGATTGGACTCTGCTCCCACAGGCGAAGAGCCAGGACTGAAAGATGCTGCTGGATCTCTTCTGCACATGGTAAGCTTTGCAACGGTGCCACCTGCATTGGTCTCACTCCTTGCTTTCCCACCTCAAAGTGCATTTGAATACATCCTTGATGCCTGCTCCAGGCTGGCCGGCTGCCCAGTTTTCAGTGCACGAATGATTGGACTCTGCTCCCACAGGCGAAGAGCCAGGACTGAAAGATGCTGCTGGATCTCTTCTGCACGTGGTAAGCTTTGCAACGGTGCCACCTGCATTGGTCTCACTGCTTGTTTTCCCACCTCAAAGTGCATTTGAATAGTTCCTTGATGCCTGCTCCAGGCTGGCCGGCTGCCCAGTTGTCAGTGCACGAATGATTGGACTCTGCTCCCACAGGCGAAGAGCCAGGACTGAAAGATGCTGCTGGACCTCTTCTGCAGATGGTAAGCTTTACAACGGTGCCACCTGTATTGCTCTCACTGCTTGTTTTCCCACCTCTAAGTGCATTTGAATAGTTCCTTGATGCCTGCTCCAGGCTGGCCGGCTGCCCAGTTGTCAGTGCACGAATGATTGGACTCTGCACCCACAGGCGAAGAGCCAGGACCGAAAGATGCTGCTGGATCTCTTCTGCTCACGGTAAGCTTTGCAACGGTGCCACCTGCATTGGTCTCACTGCTTGTTTTCCCACCTCAAAGTGCATTTGAATAGTTCCTTGATGCCTGCTCCAGGCTGGCCGGCTGCCCAGTTGTCAGGGCACGAATGATTGGACTCTGCTCCCACAGGCGAAGAGCCAGGACTGAAAGATGCTGCTGGATCTCTTCTGCTCACGGTAAGCTTTGCAACGGTGCCACCTGTATTGCTCTCACTGCTTGTTTTCCCACCTCAAAGTGCATTTGAATAGTTCCTTGATGCCTGCTCCAGGCTGGCCGGCTGCCCAGTTGTCAGTGCACGAATGATTGGACTCTGCTCCCACAGGCGAAGAGCCAGGACTGAAAGATGCTGCTGGACCTCTTCTGCACATGGGAAGCTTTACAACGGTGCCACCTGTATTGCTCTCACTGCTTGTTTTCCCACCTCTAAGTGCATTTGAATAGTTCCTTGATGCCTGCTCCAGGCTGGCCGGCTGCCCAGTTGTCAGTGCACGAATGATTGGACTCTGCACCCACAGGCGAAGAGCCAGGACTGAAAGATGCTGCTGGATCTCTTCTGCTCACGGTAAGCTTTGCAACGGTGCCACCTGTATTGCTCTCACTGCTTGTTTTCCCACCTCAAAGTGCATTTGAATAGTTCCTTGATGCCTGCTCCAGGCTGGCCGGCTGCCCAGTTGTCAGTGCACGAATGATTGGACTCTGCTCCCACAGGCGAAGAGCCAGGACTGAAAGATGCTGCTGGCTCCCTTCTGCACACGGTAAGCTTTGCAACGGTGCCACCTGCATTGGTCTCACTGCTTGTTTTCCCACCTCAAAGTACATTTGAATAGTTCCTTGGTACCTGCTCCAGGCTGGCCGGCTGCCCAGTTGTCAGTGCACGAATGATTGGACTCTGCTCCCACAGGCGAAGAGGCAGGACTGAAAGATGCTGCTGGATCTCTTCTGCTCACAGTAAGCTTTGCAACGGTGCCACCTGCATTGGTCTCACTGCTTGTTTTCCCACCTCAAAGTGCATTTGAATAGTTCCTTGATGCCTGCTCCAGGCTGGCCGGCTGCCCAGTTGTCAGTGCACGAATGATTGGACTCTGCTCCCACAGGCGAAGAGCCAGGACTGAAAGATGCTGCTGGATCTCTTCTGCACATGGTAAGCTTTGCAACGGTGCCACCTGCATTGGTCTCACTCCTTGCTTTCCCACCTCAAAGTGCATTTGAATACATCCTTGATGCCTGCTCCAGGCTGGCCGGCTGCCCAGTTTTCAGTGCACGAATGATTGGACTCTGCTCCCACAGGCGAAGAGCCAGGACTGAAAGATGCTGCTGAATCTCTTCTGCACGTGGTAAGCTTTGCAACGGTGCCACCTGCATTGGTCTCACTGCTTGTTTTCCCACCTCAAAGTGCATTTGAATAGTTCCTTGATGCCTGCTCCAGGCTGGCCGGCTGCCCAGTTGTCAGTGCACGAATGATTGGACTCTGCTCCCACAGGCGAAGAGCCAGGACTGAAAGATGCTGCTGGACCTCTTCTGCACATGGTAAGCTTTACAACGGTGCCACCTGTATTGCTCTAACTGCTTGTTTTCCCACCTCTAAGTGCATTTGAATAGTTCCTTGATGCCTGCTCCAGGCTGGCCGGCTGCCCAGTTGTCAGTGCACGAATGATTGGACTCTGCACCCACAGGCGAAGAGCCAGGACCGAAAGATGCTGCTGGATCTCTTCTGCTCACGGTAAGCTTTGCAACGGTGCCACCTGCATTGGTCTCACTGCTTGTTTTCCCACCTCAAAGTGCATTTGAATAGTTCCTTGATGCCTGCTCCAGGCTGGCCGGCTGCCCAGTTGTCAGGGCACGAATGATTGGACTCTGCTCCCACAGGCGAAGAGCCAGGACTGAAAGATGCTGCTGGATCTCTTCTGCTCACGGTAAGCTTTGCAACGGTGCCACCTGTATTGCTCTCACTGCTTGTTTTCCCACCTCAAAGTGCATTTGAATAGTTCCTTGATGCCTGCTCCAGGCTGGCCGGCTGCCCAGTTGTCAGTGCACGAATGATTGGACTCTGCTCCCACAGGCGAAGAGCCAGGACTGAAAGATGCTGCTGGACCTCTTCTGCACATGGTAAGCTTTACAACGGTGCCACCTGTATTGCTCTCACTGCTTGTTTTCCCACCTCTAAGTGCATTTGAATAGTTCCTTGATGCCTGCTCCAGGCTGGCCGGCTGCCCAGTTGTCAGTGCACGAATGATTGGACTCTGCACCCACAGGCGAAGAGCCAGGACTGAAAGATGCTGCTGGATCTCTTCTGCTCACGGTAAGCTTTGCAACGGTGCCACCTGTATTGCTCTCACTGCTTGTTTTCCCACCTCAAAGTGCATTTGAATAGTTCCTTGATGCCTGCTCCAGGCTGGCCGGCTGCCCAGTTGTCAGTGCACGAATGATTGGACTCTGCTCCCACAGGCGAAGAGCCAGGACTGAAAGATGCTGCTGTCTCCCTTCTGCACACGGTAAGCTTTGCAACGGTGCCACCTGCATTGGTCTCACTGCTTGTTTTCCCACCTCAAAGTACATTTGAATAGTTCCTTGGTACCTGCTCCAGGCTGGCCTGCTGCCCAGTTGTCAGTGCACGAATGATTGGACTCTGCTCCCACAGGCGAAGAGGCAGGACTGAAAGATGCTGCTGGATCTCTTCTGCTCACAGTAAGCTTTGCAACGGTGCCACCTGCATTGGTCTCAGTGCTTGTTTTCCCACCTCAAAGTGCGTTTGAATAGTTTCTTGATTCCTGCTCCATGCTGGCCGGCTGCCCAGTTGTCAGTGGACGAATGATTGGACTCTGCTCCCACAGGCGAAGAGCCAGGACTGAAAGATGCTGCTGGATCTCTTCTGCTCACGGTAAGCTTTGCAACGGTGCCACCTGCATTGGTCTCACTGCTTGTTTTCCCACCTCAAAGTGCATTTGAATACATCCTTGATGCCGGCTCCAGGCTGGCCGGCTGCCCAGTTGTCAGTGCACGAATGATTGGACTCTGCTCCCACAGGCGAAGAGGCAGGACTGAAAGATGCTGCTGGATCTCTTCTGCTCACGGTAAGCTTTGCAACGGTGCCACCTGCATTGGTCTCACTGCTTGTTTTCCCATGTCAAAGTGCATTTGAATAGTTCCTTGATGCCTGCTCCAGGCTGGCCGGCTGCCCAGTTGTCAGAGCACGAATGATTGGACTCTGCTCAACAGGCGAAGAGCCAGGACTGAAAGATGCTGCTGGATCTCTTCTGCACATGGTTAGCTTTGCAACGGTGCCACCTGCATTGATCTCACTGCTTGTTTTCCCACCTCAAAGTGCATTTGAATAGTTCCTTGATGCCTGCTCCAGGCTGGCCGGCTGCCCAGTTGTCAGTGCACGAATGATTGGACTCTGCTCCCACAGGCGAAGAGCCAGGACCTAAAGATGCTCCTGGATCTCTTCTGCACGTGGTAAGCTTTGAAACGGTGCCACCTGCATTGGTCTCACTGCTTGTTTTCCCACCTCAAAGTGCATTTGAATAGTTCCTTGATGCCTGCACCAGGCTGGCCGGCTGCCCAGTTTTCAGGGCACGAATGATTGGACTCTGCTCCCACAGGCGAAGAGCCAGGACTGAAAGATGCTGCTGGATCTCTTATGCACGTGGTAAGCTTTGCAACGGTGCCACCTGCATTGGTCTCACTGCTTGTTTTCCCACTTCAAAGTGCATTTGAATAGTTCCTTGATGCCCGCTCCAGGCTGGCCGACTGCCCAGTTGTCAGTGCACGAATGATTGGACTCTGCTCCCACAGGCAAAGAGCCAGGACTGAAAGATGCTGCTGGATCTCTTCTGCTCACGGTAAGCTTTGCAACGGTGCCACCTGCATTGGTCTCACTGCTTGTTTTCCCACCTGAAAGTGCATTTGAATACATCCTTGATGCCTGCTCCAGGCTGGCCGGCTGCCCAGTTTTCAGGGCACGAATGATTGGACTCTGCTCCCACAGGCGAAGAGCCAGGACTGAAAGATGCTGCTGGATCTCTTCTGCTCATGGTAAGCTTTGCAACGGTGCCACCTGCATTGCTCTCACTGCTTGTTTTCCCACCTGAAAGTGCATTTGAATACATCCTTGATGCCGGCTCCAGGCTGGCCGGCTGCCCAGTTGTCAGTGCACGAATGATTGGACTCTGCTCCCACAGGCGAAGAGGCAGGACTGAAAGATGCTGCTGGATCTCTTCTGCTCACGGTAAGCTTTGCAACGGTGCCACCTGCATTGGTCTCACTGCTTGTTTTCCCACCTCAAAGTGCATTTGAATAGTTCCTTGATGCCTGCTCCAGGCTGGCCGGCTGCCCAGTTGTCAGTGCACGAATGATTGGACTCTGCTCAACAGGCGAAGAGCCAGGAGTGAAAGATGCTGCTGGATCTCTTCTGCACATGGTAAGCTTTGCAACGGTGCCACCTGCATTGCTCTCACTGCTTGTTTTCCCACCTCAAAGTGCATTTGAATAGTTCCTTGATGCCGGCTCCAGGCTGGCCGGCTGCCCAGTTTTCAGTGCACGAATGATTGGACTCTGCTCCCACAGGCGAAGAGGCAGGACTGAAAGATGCTGCTGGATCTCTTCTGCTCACGGTAAGCTTTGCCACGGTGCCACCTGCATTGGTCTCACTGCTTGTTTTCCCACCTCAAAGTGCATTTGAATAGTTCCTTGATGCCTGCTCCAGGCTGGCCGGCTGCCCAGTTGTCAGTGCACGAATGATTGGACTCTGCTCCCACAGGCGAAGAGCCAGGACTGAAAGATGCTGCTGGATCTCTTCTGCACATGGTAAGCTTTGCAACGGTGCCACCTGCATTGATCTCACTGCTTGTTTTTCCACCTCAAAGTGCATTTGAATAGTTCCTTGATGCCTGCTCAGGGCTGGCCGGCTGCCCAGTTGTCAGTGCACGAATGATTGGACTCTGCTCCCACAGGCGAAGAGCCAGGACCTAAAGATGCTCCTGGATCTCTTCTGCACGTGGTAAGCTTTGAAACGGTGCCACCTGCATTGGTCTCACTGCTTGTTTTCCCACCTCAAAGTGCATTTGAATAGTTCCTTGATGCCTGCACCAGGCTGGCCGGCTGCCCAGTTTTCAGGGCACGAATGATTGGACTCTGCTCCCACAGGCGAAGAGCCAGGACTGAAAGATGCTGCTGGATCTCTTCTGCACGTGGTAAGCTTTGCAACGGTGCCACCTGCATTGCTCTCACTGCTTGTTTTCCCACCTCAAAGAGCATTTGAATAGTTCCTTGATGCCTGCTCCAGGCTGGCCGGCTGCCCAGTTGTCAGTGCACGAATGATTGGACTCTGCTCCCACAGGCGAAGAGCCAGGACTGAAAGATGCTGCTGGATCTCTTCTGCTCACAGTAAGCTTTGCAACGGTGCCACCTGCATTGGTCTCAGTGCTTGTTTTCCCACCTCAAAGTGCATTTGAATACATCCTTGATGCCTGCTCCAGGCTGGCCGGCTGCCCAGTTTTCAGGGCACGAGTGATTGGACTCTGCTCCCACAGGCGAAGAGCCAGGACTGAAAGATGCTGCTGGATCTCTTCTGCTCACGGTAAGCTTTGCAACGATGCCACCTGCATTGGTCTCACTGCTTGTTTTCCCACCTGAAAGTGCATTTGAATACATCCTTGATGCCTGCTCCAGGCTGGCCGGCTGCCCAGTTTTCAGGGCACGAATGATTGGACTCTGCTCCCACAGGCGAAGAGCCAGAACTGGAAGATGCTGCTGGATCTCTTCTGCTCACGGTAAGCTTTGCAACGGTGCCACCTGCATTGGTCTCACTGCTTGTTTTCTCACCTGAAAGTGCATTTAAATGCATCCTTGATGCCTGCTCCAGGCTGGCCGGCTGCCAGGTTTTCAGGGCACGAATGATTGGACTCTGCTCCCACAGGCGAAGAGCCAGGACTGAAAGATGCTGCTCGATCTCTTCTGCTCATGGTAAGCTTTGCAACGGTGCCACCTGCATTGCTCTCACTGCTTGTTTTCCCACCTCAAAGTGCATTTGAATACATCCTTGATGCCGGCTCCAGGCTGGCCGGCTGCCCAGTTTTCAGTGCACGAATGATTGGACTCTGCTCCCACAGGCGAAGAGGCAGGACTGAAAGATGCTGCTGGATCTCTTCTGCTCACGGTAAGCTTTGCAACGGTGCCACCTGCATTGGTCTCACTGCTTGTTTTCCCACCTCAAAGTGCATTTGAATAGTTCCTTGATGCCTGCTCCAGGCTGGCCGGCTGCCCAGTTGTCAGTGCACGAATGATTGGACTCTGCTCCCACAGGCGAAGAGCCAGGACTGAAAGATGCTGCTGGATCTCTTCTGCACATGGTAAGCTTTGCAACGGTGCCACCTGCATTGATCTCTCTGCTTGTTTTTCCACCTCAAAGTGCATTTGAATAGTTCCTTGATGCCTGCTCAGGGCTGGCCGGCTGCCCAGTTGTCAGTGCACGAATGATTGGACTCTGCTCCCACAGGCGAAGAGCCAGGACCTAAAGATGCTCCTGGATCTCTTCTGCACGTGGTAAGCTTTGAAACGGTGCCACCTGCATTGGTCTCACTGCTTGTTTTCCCACCTCAAAGTGCATTTGAATAGTTCCTTGATGCCTGCACCACGCTGGCCGGCTGCCCAGTTTTCAGGGCACGAATGATTGGACTCTGCTCCCACAGGCGAAGAGCCAGGACTGAAAGATGCTGCTGGATCTCTTCTGCTCACAGTAAGCTTTGCAACGGTGCCACCTGCATTGGTCTCACTGCTTGTTTTCCCACCTCAAAGTGCATTTGAATAGTTCCTTGATGCCTGCTCCAGGCTGGCCGGCTGCCCAGTTTTCAGTGCACGAATGATCGGACTCTGCTCCCACAGGCGAAGAGGCAGGACTGAAAGATGCTGCTGGATCTCTTCTGCTCACGGTAAGCTTTGCAACGGTGCCACCTGCATTGGTCTCACTGCTTGTTTTCCCACCTCAAAGTGCATTTGAATAGTTCCTTGATGCCTGCTCCAGGCTGGCCGGCTGCCCAGTTTTCAGTGCACGAATGATCGGACTCTGCTCCCACAGGCGAAGAGCCAGGACTGAAAGATGCTGCTGGATCTCTTCTGCTCACGGTAAGCTTTGCAACGGTGCCACCTGCATTGGTCTCACTGCTTGTTTTCCCACCTGAAAGTGCATTTGAATACATCCTTGATGCCTGCTCCAGGCTGGCCGGCTGCCCAGTTTTCAGGGCACGAATGATTGGACTCTGCTCCCACAGGCGAAGAGCCAGGACTGAAAGATGCTGCTGGATCTCTTCTGCTCATGGTAAGCTTTGCAACGGTGCCACCTGCATTGCTCTCACTGCTTGTTTTCCCACCTGAAAGTGCATTTGAATACATCCTTGATGCCGGCTCCAGGCTGGCCGGCTGCCCAGTTGTCAGTGCACGAATGATTGGACTCTGCTCCCACAGGCGAAGAGGCAGGACTGAAAGATGCTGCTGGATCTCTTCTGCTCACGGTAAGCTTTGCAACGGTGCCACCTGCATTGGTCTCACTGCTTGTTTTCCCACCTCAAAGTGCATTTGAATAGTTCCTTGATGCCTGCTCCAGGCTGGCCGGCTGCCCAGTTGTCAGTGCACGAATGATTGGACTCTGCTCAACAGGCGAAGAGCCAGGAGTGAAAGATGCTGCTGGATCTCTTCTGCACATGGTAAGCTTTGCAACGGTGCCACCTGCATTGCTCTCACTGCTTGTTTTCCCACCTCAAAGTGCATTTGAATAGTTCCTTGATGCCGGCTCCAGGCTGGCCGGCTGCCCAGTTTTCAGTGCACGAATGATTGGACTCTGCTCCCACAGGCGAAGAGGCAGGACTGAAAGATGCTGCTGGATCTCTTCTGCTCACGGTAAGCTTTGCCACGGTGCCACCTGCATTGGTCTCACTGCTTGTTTTCCCACCTCAAAGTGCATTTGAATAGTTCCTTGATGCCTGCTCCAGGCTGGCCGGCTGCCCAGTTGTCAGTGCACGAATGATTGGACTCTGCTCCCACAGGCGAAGAGCCAGGACTGAAAGATGCTGCTGGATCTCTTCTGCACATGGTAAGCTTTGCAACGGTGCCACCTGCATTGATCTCACTGCTTGTTTTTCCACCTCAAAGTGCATTTGAATAGTTCCTTGATGCCTGCTCAGGGCTGGCCGGCTGCCCAGTTGTCAGTGCACGAATGATTGGACTCTGCTCCCACAGGCGAAGAGCCAGGACCTAAAGATGCTCCTGGATCTCTTCTGCACGTGGTAAGCTTTGAAACGGTGCCACCTGCATTGGTCTCACTGCTTGTTTTCCCACCTCAAAGTGCATTTGAATAGTTCCTTGATGCCTGCACCAGGCTGGCCGGCTGCCCAGTTTTCAGGGCACGAATGATTGGACTCTGCTCCCACAGGCGAAGAGCCAGGACTGAAAGATGCTGCTGGATCTCTTCTGCACGTGGTAAGCTTTGCAACGGTGCCACCTGCATTGCTCTCACTGCTTGTTTTCCCACCTCAAAGAGCATTTGAATAGTTCCTTGATGCCTGCTCCAGGCTGGCCGGCTGCCCAGTTGTCAGTGCACGAATGATTGGACTCTGCTCCCACAGGCGAAGAGCCAGGACTGAAAGATGCTGCTGGATCTCTTCTGCTCACAGTAAGCTTTGCAACGGTGCCACCTGCATTGGTCTCAGTGCTTGTTTTCCCACCTCAAAGTGCATTTGAATACATCCTTGATGCCTGCTCCAGGCTGGCCGGCTGCCCAGTTTTCAGGGCACGAGTGATTGGACTCTGCTCCCACAGGCGAAGAGCCAGGACTGAAAGATGCTGCTGGATCTCTTCTGCTCACGGTAAGCTTTGCAACGATGCCACCTGCATTGGTCTCACTGCTTGTTTTCCCACCTGAAAGTGCATTTGAATACATCCTTGATGCCTGCTCCAGGCTGGCCGGCTGCCCAGTTTTCAGGGCACGAATGATTGGACTCTGCTCCCACAGGCGAAGAGCCAGAACTGGAAGATGCTGCTGGATCTCTTCTGCTCACGGTAAGCTTTGCAACGGTGCCACCTGCATTGGTCTCACTGCTTGTTTTCTCACCTGAAAGTGCATTTAAATGCATCCTTGATGCCTGCTCCAGGCTGGCCGGCTGCCAGGTTTTCAGGGCACGAATGATTGGACTCTGCTCCCACAGGCGAAGAGCCAGGACTGAAAGATGCTGCTCGATCTCTTCTGCTCATGGTAAGCTTTGCAACGGTGCCACCTGCATTGCTCTCACTGCTTGTTTTCCCACCTCAAAGTGCATTTGAATACATCCTTGATGCCGGCTCCAGGCTGGCCGGCTGCCCAGTTTTCAGTGCACGAATGATTGGACTCTGCTCCCACAGGCGAAGAGGCAGGACTGAAAGATGCTGCTGGATCTCTTCTGCTCACGGTAAGCTTTGCAACGGTGCCACCTGCATTGGTCTCACTGCTTGTTTTCCCACCTCAAAGTGCATTTGAATAGTTCCTTGATGCCTGCTCCAGGCTGGCCGGCTGCCCAGTTGTCAGTGCACGAATGATTGGACTCTGCTCCCACAGGCGAAGAGCCAGGACTGAAAGATGCTGCTGGATCTCTTCTGCACATGGTAAGCTTTGCAACGGTGCCACCTGCATTGATCTCTCTGCTTGTTTTTCCACCTCAAAGTGCATTTGAATAGTTCCTTGATGCCTGCTCAGGGCTGGCCGGCTGCCCAGTTGTCAGTGCACGAATGATTGGACTCTGCTCCCACAGGCGAAGAGCCAGGACCTAAAGATGCTCCTGGATCTCTTCTGCACGTGGTAAGCTTTGAAACGGTGCCACCTGCATTGGTCTCACTGCTTGTTTTCCCACCTCAAAGTGCATTTGAATAGTTCCTTGATGCCTGCACCACGCTGGCCGGCTGCCCAGTTTTCAGGGCACGAATGATTGGACTCTGCTCCCACAGGCGAAGAGCCAGGACTGAAAGATGCTGCTGGATCTCTTCTGCTCACAGTAAGCTTTGCAACGGTGCCACCTGCATTGGTCTCACTGCTTGTTTTCCCACCTCAAAGTGCATTTGAATAGTTCCTTGATGCCTGCTCCAGGCTGGCCGGCTGCCCAGTTTTCAGTGCACGAATGATCGGACTCTGCTCCCACAGGCGAAGAGGCAGGACTGAAAGATGCTGCTGGATCTCTTCTGCTCACGGTAAGCTTTGCAACGGTGCCACCTGCATTGGTCTCACTGCTTGTTTTCCCACCTCAAAGTGCATTTGAATAGTTCCTTGATGCCTGCTCCAGGCTGGCCGGCTGCCCAGTTGTCAGTGCACGAATGATTGGACTCTGCTCCCACAGGCGAAGAGCCAGGACCTAAAGATGCTGCTGGATCTCTTCTGCACGTGGTAAGCTTTGAAACGGTGCCACCTGCATTGGTCTCACTGCTTGTTTTCCCACCTCAAAGTGCGTTTGAATAATTCCTTGATGCCTGATCCAGGCTGGCCGGCTGCCCAGTTGTCAGTGCACGAATGATTGGACTCTGCTCCCACAGGCGAAGAGCCAGGACTGAAAGATGCTGCTGGATCTCTTCTGCACGTGGTAAGCTTTGCAACGGTGCCACATGCATTGGTCTCACTGCTTGTTTTCCCACCTCAAAGTGCATTTGAATAGTTCCTTGATGCCTGCTCCAGGCTGGCCGGCTGCCCAGTTGTCAGTGCACGAACGATTGGACTCTGCTCCCACAGGCGAAGAGCCAGGACTGAAAGATGCTGCTGGACCTCTTCTGCACATGGTAAGCTTCGCAACGGTGCCACCTGTATTGCTCTCACTCCTTGCTTTCCCACCTCAAAGTGCATTTGAATCCATCCTTGATGCCTGCTCCAGGCTGGCCGGCTGCCCAGTTTTCAGGGCACGAATGATTGGACTCTGCTCCCACAGGCGAAGAGCCAGGACTGAAAGATGCTGCTGGATCTCTTCTGCACGTGGTAAGCTTTGCAACGGTGCCACCTGTATTGCTCTCACTGCTTGTTTTCCCACCTCAAAGTGCGTTTGAATAGTTTCTTGATGCCTGCTCCAGGCTGGCCGGCTGCCCAGTTGTCAGTGCACGAATGATTGGACTCTGCACCCACACGCGAAGAGCCAGGACTGAAAGATGCTGCTGGATCTCTTCTGCTCACGGTAAGCTTTGCAACGGTGCCACCTGCATTGGTCTCACTGCTTGTTTTCCCACCTCAAAGTGCATTTGAATAGTTCCTTGATGCCTGCTCCAGGCTGGCCGGCTGCCCAGTTGTCAGTGCACGAACGATTGGACTCTGTTCCCACAGGCGAAGAGTCAGGACTGAAAGATGCTGCTGGATCTCTTCTGCTCACGGTAAGCTTTGCAACGGTGCCACCTGTATTGCTCTCACTGCTTGTTTTCCCACCTCAAAGTGCATTTGAATAGTTCCTTGATGCCTGCTCCAGGCTGGCCGGCTGCCCAGTTGTCAGTGCACGAATGATTGGACTCTGCTCCCACAGGCGAAGAGCCAGGACCTAAAGATGCTGCTGGATCTCTTCTGCACGTGGTAAGCTTTGAAACGGTGCCACCTGCATTGGTCTCACTGCTTGTTTTCCCACCTCAAAGTGCGTTTGAATAATTCCTTGATGCCTGATCCAGGCTGGCCGGCTGCCCAGTTGTCAGTGCACGAATGATTGGACTCTGCTCCCACAGGCGAAGAGCCAGGACTGAAAGATGCTGCTGGATCTCTTCTGCACGTGGTAAGCTTTGCAACGGTGCCACCTGCATTGGTCTCAGTGCTTGTTTTCCCACCTCAAAGTGCGTTTGAATAATTCCTTGATGCCTGATCCAGGCTGGCCGGCTGCCCAGTTGTCAGTGCACGAATGATTGGACTCTGCTCCCAGAGGCGAAGAGCCAGGACTGAAAGATGCTGCTGGATCTCTTCTGCACGTGGTAAGCTTTGCAACGGTGCCACCTGCATTGGTCTCACTGCTTGTTTTCCCACCTCAAAGTGCATTTGAATAGTTCCTTGATGCCTGCTCCAGGCTGGCCGGCTGCCCAGTTGTCAGTGCACGAATGATTGGACTCTGCTCCCACAGGCGAAGAGCCAGGACCTAAAGATGCTGAAGGATCTCTTCTGCACGTGGAAAGCTTTGCAACGGTGCCACCTGCATTGGTCTCACTGCTTGTTTTCCCACCTCAAAGTGCATTTGAATAGTTCCTTGATGCCTGCTCCAGGCTGGCCGGCTGCCCAGTTGTCAGTGCACGAACGATTGGACTCTGCTCCCACAGGCGAAGAGCCAGGACTGAAAGATCCTGCTGGATCTCTTCTGCACGTGGTAAGCTTTGCAACGGTGCCATCTGTATTGCTCTCACTGCTTGTTTTCCCACCTCAAAGTGCGTTTGAATAGTTCCTTGATGCCTGCTCCAGGCTGGCCGGCTGCCCAGTTGTCAGTGCACGAATGATTGGACTCTGCTCCCACAGGCGAAGAGCCAGGACTGAAAGATGCTGCTGGACCTCTTCTGCACGTGTTAAGCTTTGCAACGGTGCCACCTGTATTGCTCTCACTGCTTGTTTTCCCACCTCATAGTGCATTTGAATAGTTCCTTGATGCCTGCTCCAGGCTGGCCGGCTGCCCAGTTGTCAGTGCACGAACGATTGGACTCTGGTCCCACAGGCGAAGAGTCAGGACTGAAAGGTGCTGCTGGATCTCTTCTGCTCACGGTAAGCTTTGCAACGGTGCCACCTGCATTGGTCTCACTGCTTGTTTTCCCACCTCAAAGTGCATTTGAATAGTTCCTTGATCCCTGCTCCAGGCTGGCCGGCTGCCCAGTTGTCAGTGCACGAATGATTGGAATCTGCTCCCACAGGCGAAGAGGCAGGACTGAAAGATGCTGCTGGATCTCTTCTGCACGTGGTAAGCTTTGCAACGGTGCCACCTGCATTGGTCTCACTGCTTGTTTTCCCACTTGAAAGTGCATTTGAATAGTTCCTTGATGCCTGCTCCAGGCTGGCCGGCTGCCCAGTTTTCAGGGCACGAATGATTGGACTCTGCTCCCACAGGCGAAGAGCCAGGACTGAAAGATGCTGCTGGATCTCTTCTGCTCACGGTAAGCTTTGCAACGGTGCCACCTGCATTGGTCTCACTGCTTGTTTTCAAACCTCATAGTGCATTTGAATAGTTCCTTGATGCCTGCTCCAGGCTGGCCGGCTGCCCAGTTGTCAGTGCACGAACGATTGGACTCTGCTCCCACAGGCGAAGAGTCAGGACTGAAAGGTGCTGCTGGATCTCTTCTGCTCACGGTAAGCTTTGCAACGGTGCCACCTATGTTGCTCTCACTGCTTGTTTTCCCACCTCAAAGTGCATTTGAATAGTTCCTTGATGCCTGCTCCAGGGTGGCCGGCTGCCCAGTTGTCAGTGCACGAATGATTGGACTCTGCTCCCAAGGCCGAAGAGCCAGGACTGAAAGATGCTGCTGGATCTCTTCTGCACGTGGAAAGCTTTGCAACGGTGCCACCTGCATTGGTCTCACTGCTTGTTTTCCCACCTCAAAGTGCGTTTGAATAGTTCCTTGATGCCTGCTCCAGGCTGGCCGGCTGCCCAGTTGTCAGTGCACGAATGATTGGACTCTGCTCCCACAGGCGAAGAGCCAGGACTGAAAGATGCTGCTGGATCTCTTCTGCACGTGGTAAGCTTTGCAACGGTGCCACCTGTATTGCTCTCACTGCTTGTTTTCCCACCTCAAAGTGCATTTGAATAGTTCCTTGATCCCTGCTCCATGCTGGCCGGCTGCCCAGTTGTCAGTGCACGAACGATTGGACTCTGCACCCACACGCGAAGAGCCAGGACTGAAAGATGCTGCTGGATCTCTTCTGCACGTGGTAAGCTTTGCAACGGTGCCACCTGTATTGCTCTCACTGCTTGTTTTCCCACCTCAAAGTGCATTTGAATACATCCTTGATGCCTGCTCCAGGCTGGCCGGCTGCCCAGTTTTCAGGGCACGAATGATTGGACTCTGCTCCCACAGGCGAAGAGGCAGGACTGAAAGATGCTGCTGGATCTCTTCTGCTCACGGTAAGCTTTGCAACGGTGCCACCTGCATTGGTCTCACTGCTTGTTTTCCCACCTCAAAGTGCATTTGAATAGTTCCTTGATGCCTGCTCCAGGCTGGCCGGCTGCCCAGTTGTCAGTGCACGAATGATTGGACTCTGCTCCCACAGGCGAAGAGCCAGGACTGAAAGATGCTGCTGGATCTCTTCTGCACATGGCAAGCTTTGCAACAGTGCCACCTGCATTGGTCTCACTCCTTGCTTTCCCACCTCAAAGTGCATTTGAATAGTTCCTTGATGCCTGCTCCAGGCTGGCCGGCTGCCCAGTTGTCAGTGCACGAATGATTGGACTCTGCTCCCACAGGCGAAGAGCCAGGACTGAAAGATGCTGCTGGATCTCTTCTGCACATGGCAAGCTTTGCAACAGTGCCACCTGCATTGGTCTCACTCCTTGCTTTCCCACCTCAAAGTGCATTTGAATACATCCTTGATGCCTGCTCCAGGCTGGCCGGCTGCCCAGTTGTCAGAGCACGAATGATTGGACTCTGCACCCACACGCGAAGAGCCAGGACTGAAAGATGCTGCTGGATCTCTTCTGCACGTGGAAAGCTTTGCAACGGTGCCACCTGTATTGCTCTCACTGCTTGTTTTCCCACCTGAAAGTGCATTTGAATAGTTCCTTGATGCCTGCTCCAGGCTGGCTGGCTGCCCAGTTGTCAGTGCACGAACGATTGGACTCTGCTCCCACAGGCGAAGAGCCAGGACTGAAAGATGCTGCTGGATCTCTTCTGCACGTGGTAAGCTTTGCAACGGTGCCACCTGTATTGCTCTCACTGCTTGTTTTCCCACCTCAAAGTGCGTTTGAATAGTTCCTTGATGCCTGCTCCAGGCTGGCCGGCTGCCCAGTTGTCAGTGCACGAACGATTGGACTCTGCTCCCACAGGCGAAGAGTCAGGACTGAAAGATGCTGCTGGATCTCTTCTGCTCACGGTAAGCTTTGCAACGGTGCCACCTGTATTGGTCTCACTGCTTGTTTTCCCACCTCAAAGTGCATTTGAATAGTTCCTTGATGCCTGCTCCAGGCTGGCCGGCTGCCCAGTTGTCAGTGCACGAACGATTGGACTCTGCTCCCACAGGCGAAGAGCCAGGACTGAAAGATGCTGCTGGATCTCTTCTGCACATGGTAAGCTTTGCAACGGTGCCACCTGTATTGCTCTCACTGCTTGTTTTCCCACCTCAAAGTGCGTTTGAATAGTTCCTTGATGCCTGCTCCAGGCTGGCCGGCTGCCCAGTTGTCAGTGCACGAATGATTGGACTCTGCTCCCAAGGCCGAAGAGCCAGGACTGAAAGATGCTGCTGGATCTCTTCTGCACGTGGTAAGCTTTGCAACGGTGCCACCTGTATTGCTCTCACTGCTTGTTTTCCCACCTCAAAGTGCATTTGTATGCATCCTTTATGCCTGCTCCAGGCTGGCCGGCTGCCCAGTTGTCAGTGCACGAATGATTGGACTCTGCTCCCACAGGCGAAGAGCCAGGACTGAAAGATGCTGCTGGATCTCTTCTGCACGTGGAAAGCTTTGCAACGGTGCCACCTGCATTGGTCTCACTGCTTGTTTTCCCACCTCAAAGTGCATTTGAATAGTTCCTTGATGCCTGCTCCAGGCTGGCCGGCTGCCCAGTTGTCAGTGCACGAATGATTGGACTCTGCTCCCACAGGCGAAGAGCCAGGACTGAAATATCCTGCTGGATCTCTTCTGCACGTGGTAAGCTTTGCAACGGTGCCACCTGCATTGGTCTCACTGCTTGTTTTCCCACCTCAAAGTGCGTTTGAATAGTTCCTTGATGCCTGCTCCAGGCTGGCCGGCTGCCCAGTTGTCAGTGCACGAACGATTGGACTCTGCTCCCACAGGCGAAGAGCCAGGACTGAAAGATCCTGCTGGATCTCTTCTGCACGTGGTAAGCTTTGCAACGGTGCCATCTGTATTGCTCTCACTGCTTGTTTTCCCACCTCAAAGTGCGTTTGAATAGTTCCTTGATGCCTGCTCCAGGCTGGCCGGCTGCCCAGTTGTCAGTGCACGAATGATTGGACTCTGCTCCCACAGGCGAAGAGCCAGGACTGAAAGGTGCTGCTGGATCTCTTCTGCTCACGGTAAGCTTTGCAACGGTGCCACCTGCATTGGTCTCAGTGCTTGTTTTCCCACCTCAAAGTGCATTTGAATAGTTCCTTGATGCCTGCTCCAGGCTGGCCGGCTGCCCAGTTGTCAGTGCACGAATGATTGGAATCTGCTCCCACAGGCGAATAGGCAGGACTGAAAGATGCTGTTGGATCTCTTCTGCACGTGGTAAGCTTTGCAACGGTGCCACCTGCATTGGTCTCACTCCTTGCTTTCCCACCTCAAAGTGCATTTGAATACATCCTTGATGCCTGCTCCAGGCTGGCCGGCTGCCCAGTTTTCAGTGCACGAATAATTGGACTCTGCTCCCACAGGCGAAGAGCCAGGACTGAAAGATGCTGCTGGATCTCTTCTGCACGTGGTAAGCTTTGCAACGGTGCCACCTGCATTGGTCTCACTGCTTGTTTTCCCACCTCAAAGTGCATTTGAATAGTTCCTTGATGCCTGCTCCAGGCTGGCCGGCTGCCCAGTTGTCAGTGCACGAATGATTGGACTCTGCTCCCACAGGCGAAGAGCCAGGACTGAAAGATGCTGCTGGACCTCTTCTGCACATGGTAAGCTTTACAACGGTGCCACCTGTATTGCTCTCACTGCTTGTTTTCCCACCTCTAAGTGCATTTGAATAGTTCCTTGATGCCTGCTCCAGGCTGGCCGGCTGCCCAGTTGTCAGTGCACGAATGATTGGACTCTGCACCCACAGGCGAAGAGCCAGGACTGAAAGATGCTGCTGGATCTCTTCTGCTCACGGTAAGCTTTGCAACGGTGCCACCTGCATTGGTCTCACTGCTTGTTTTCCCACCTCAAAGTGCATTTGAATAGTTCCTTGATGCCTGCTCCAGGCTGGCCGGCTGCCCAGTTGTCAGGGCACGAATGATTGGACTCTGCTCCCACAGGCGAAGAGCCAGGACTGAAAGATGCTGCTGGATCTCTTCTGCTCACGGTAAGCTTTGCAACGGTGCCACCTGTATTGCTCTCACTGCTTGTTTTCCCACCTCAAAGTGCATTTGAATAGTTCCTTGATGCCTGCTCCAGGCTGGCCGGCTGCCCAGTTGTCAGTGCACGAATGATTGGACTCTGCTCCCACAGGCGAAGAGCCAGGACTGAAAGATGCTGCTGGACCTCTTCTGCACATGGTAAGCTTTACAACGGTGCCACCTGTATTGCTCTCACTGCTTGTTTTCCCACCTCTAAGTGCATTTGAATAGTTCCTTGATGCCTGCTCCAGGCTGGCCGGCTGCCCAGTTGTCAGTGCACGAATGATTGGACTCTGCACCCACAGGCGAAGAGCCAGGACTGAAAGATGCTGCTGGATCTCTTCTGCTCACGGTAAGCTTTGCAACGGTGCCACCTGTATTGCTCTCACTGCTTGTTTTCCCACCTCAAAGTGCATTTGAATAGTTCCTTGATGCCTGCTCCAGGCTGGCCGGCTGCCCAGTTGTCAGTGCACGAATGATTGGACTCTGCTCCCACAGGCGAAGAGCCAGGACTGAAAGATGCTGCTGGCTCCCTTCTGCACACGGTAAGCTTTGCAACGGTGCCACCTGCATTGGTCTCACTGCTTGTTTTCCCACCTCAAAGTACATTTGAATAGTTCCTTGGTACCTGCTCCAGGCTGGCCTGCTGCCCAGTTGTCAGTGCACGAATGATTGGACTCTGCTCCCACAGGCGAAGAGGCAGGACTGAAAGATGCTGCTGGATCTCTTCTGCTCACAGTAAGCTTTGCAACGGTGCCACCTGCATTGGTCTCACTGCTTGTTTTCCCACCTCAAAGTGCGTTTGAATAGTTTCTTGATTCCTGCTCCATGCTGGCCGGCTGCCCAGTTGTCAGTGGACGAATGATTGGACTCTGCTCCCACAGGCGAAGAGCCAGGACTGAAAGATGCTGCTGGATCTCTTCTGCTCACGGTAAGCTTTGCAACGGTGCCACCTGCATTGGTCTCACTGCTTGTTTTCCCACCTCAAAGTGCATTTGAATACATCCTTGATGCCGGCTCCAGGCTGGCCGGCTGCCCAGTTGTCAGTGCACGAATGATTGGACTCTGCTCCCACAGGCGAAGAGGCAGGACTGAAAGATGCTGCTGGATCTCTTCTGCTCACGGTAAGCTTTGCAACGGTGCCACCTGCATTGGTCTCACTGCTTGTTTTCCCATGTCAAAGTGCATTTGAATAGTTCCTTGATGCCTGATCCACGCTGGCCGGCTGCCCAGTTGTCAGAGCACGAATGATTGGACTCTGCTCAACAGGCGAAGAGCCAGGACTGAAAGATGCTGCTGGATCTCTTCTGCACATGGTAAGCTTTGCAACGGTGCCACCTGCATTGATCTCACTGCTTGTTTTCCCACCTCAAAGTGCATTTGAATAGTTCCTTGATGCCTGCTCCAGGCTGGCCGGCTGCCCAGTTGTCAGTGCACGAATGATTGGACTCTGCTCCCACAGGCGAAGAGCCAGGACCTAAAGATGCTCCTGGATCTCTTCTGCACGTGGTAAGCTTTGAAACGGTGCCACCTGCATTGGTCTCACTGCTTGTTTTCCCACCTCAAAGTGCATTTGAATAGTTCCTTGATGCCTGCACCAGGCTGGCCGGCTGCCCAGTTTTCAGGGCACGAATGATTGGACTCTGCTCCCACAGGCGAAGAGCCAGGACTGAAAGATCCTGCTGGATCTCTTCTGCACGTGGTAAGCTTTGCAACGGTGCCACCTGCATTGCTCTCACTGCTTGTTTTCCCACCTCAAAGTGCATTTGAATAGTTCCTTGATGCCCGCTCCAGGCTGGCCGACTGCCCAGTTGTCAGTGCACGAATGATTGGACTCTGCTCCCACAGGCAAAGAGCCAGGACTGAAAGATGCTGCTGGATCTCTTCTGCTCACGGTAAGCTTTGCAACGGTGCCACCTGCATTGCTCTCACTGCTTGTTTTCCCACCTGAAAGTGCATTTGAATACATCCTTGATGCCGGCTCCAGGCTGGCCGGCTGCCCAGTTGTCAGTGCACGAATGATTGGACTCTGCTCCCACAGGCGAAGAGGCAGGACTGAAAGATGCTGCTGGATCTCTTCTGCTCACGGTAAGCTTTGCAACGGTGCCACCTGCATTGGTCTCACTGCTTGTTTTCCCACCTCAAAGTGCATTTGAATAGTTCCTTGATGCCTGCTCCAGGCTGGCCGGCTGCCCAGTTGTCAGTGCACGAATGATTGGACTCTGCTCAACAGGCGAAGAGCCAGGAGTGAAAGATGCTACTGGATCTCTTCTGCACATGGTAAGCTTTGCAACGGTGCCACCTGCATTGATCTCACTGCTTGTTTTTCCACCTCAAAGTGCATTTGAATAGTTCCTTGATGCCTGCTCAGGGCTGGCCGGCTGCCCAGTTGTCAGTGCACGAATGATTGGACTCTGCTCCCACAGGCGAAGGGCCAGGACCTAGAGATGCTCCTGGATCTCTTCTGCACGTGGTAAGCTTTGAAACGGTGCCACCTGCATTGGTCTCACTGCTTGTTTTCCCACCTCAAAGTGCATTTGAATAGTTCCTTGATGCCTGCACCAGGCTGGCCGGCTGCCCAGTTTTCAGGGCACGAATGATTGGACTCTGCTCCCACAGGCGAAGAGCCAGGACTGAAAGATGCTGCTGGATCTCTTCTGCACGTGGTAAGCTTTGCAACGGTGCCACCTGCATTGGTCTCACTGCTTGTTTTCCCACCTCAAAGTGCATTTGAATAGTTCCTTGATGCCTGCTCCAGGCTGGCCGGCTGCCCAGTTGTCAGGGCACGAATGATTGGACTCTGCTCCCACAGGCGAAGAGCCAGGACTGAAAGATGCTGCTGGATCTCTTCTGCTCACGGTAAGCTTTGCAACGGTGCCACCTGCATTGGTCTCACTGCTTGTTTTCCCACCTCAAAGTGCATTTGAATAGTTCCTTGACGCCGGCTCCAGGCCGGCCGGCTGCCCAGTTTTCAGTGCACGAATGATTGGACTCTGCTCCCACAGGCGAAGAGGCAGGACTGAAAGATGCTGCTGGATCTCTTCTGCTCACGGTAAGCTTTGCAACGGTGCCACCTGCATTGGTCTCACTGCTTGTTTTCCCACCTCAAAGTGCATTTGAATAGTTCCTTGATGCCTGCTCCAGGCTGGCCGGCTGCCCAGTTGTCAGTGCACGAATGATTGGACTCTGCTCCCACAGGCGAAGAGCCAGGACTGAAAGATGCTGCTGGATCTCTTCTGCACATGGTAAGCTTTGCAACGGTGCCACCTGCATTGATCTCACTGCTTGTTTTTCCACCTCAAAGTGCATTTGAATAGTTCCTTGATGCCTGCTCAGGGCTGGCCGGCTGCCCAGTTGTCAGTGCACGAATGATTGGACTCTGCTCCCACAGGCGAAGAGCCAGGACCTAAAGATGCTCCTGGATCTCTTCTGCACGTGGTAAGCTTTGAAACGGTGCCACCTGCATTGGTCTCACTGCTTGTTTTCCCACCTCAAAGTGCATTTGAATAGTTCCTTGATGCCTGCACCAGGCTGGCCGGCTGCCCAGTTTTCAGGGCACGAATGATTGGACTCTGCTCCCACAGGCGAAGAGCCAGGACTGAAAGATGCTGCTGGATCTCTTCTGCACGTGGTAAGCTTTGCAACGGTGCCACCTGCATTGCTCTCACTGCTTGTTTTCCCACCTCAAAATGCATTTGAATAGTTCCTTGATGCCTGCTCCAGGCTGGCCGGCTGCCCAGTTGTCAGTGCACGAATGATTGGACTCTGCTCCCACAGGCGAAGAGCCAGGACTGAAAGATGCTGCTGGATCTCTTCTGCTCACGGTAAGCTTTGCAACGGTGCCACCTGCATTGGTCTCACTGCTTGTTTTCCCACCTCAAAGTGCATTTGAATACATCCTTGATGCCTGCTCCAGGCTGGCCGGCTGCCCAGTTTTCAGGGCACGAGTGATTGGACTCTGCTCCCACAGGCGAAGAGCCAGGACTGAAAGATGCTGCTGGATCTCTTCTGCACATGGTAAGCTTTGCAACGGTGCCACCTGTATTGCTCTCACTGCTTGTTTTCCCACCTCAAAGTGCGTTTGAATAGTTCCTTGATGCCTGCTCCAGGCTGGCCGGCTGCCCAGTTGTCAGTGCACGAATGATTGGACTCTGCTCCCAAGGCCGAAGAGCCAGGACTGAAAGATGCTGCTGGATCTCTTCTGCACGTGGTAAGCTTTGCAACGGTGCCACCTGTATTGCTCTCACTGCTTGTTTTCCCACCTCAAAGTGCATTTGTATGCATCCTTTATGCCTGCTCCAGGCTGGCCGGCTGCCCAGTTGTCAGTGCACGAATGATTGGACTCTGCTCCCACAGGCGAAGAGCCAGGACTGAAAGATGCTGCTGGATCTCTTCTGCACGTGGAAAGCTTTGCAACGGTGCCACCTGCATTGGTCTCACTGCTTGTTTTCCCACCTCAAAGTGCATTTGAATAGTTCCTTGATGCCTGCTCCAGGCTGGCCGGCTGCCCAGTTGTCAGTGCACGAATGATTGGACTCTGCTCCCACAGGCGAAGAGCCAGGACTGAAATATCCTGCTGGATCTCTTCTGCACGTGGTAAGCTTTGCAACGGTGCCACCTGCATTGGTCTCACTGCTTGTTTTCCCACCTCAAAGTGCGTTTGAATAGTTCCTTGATGCCTGCTCCAGGCTGGCCGGCTGCCCAGTTGTCAGTGCACGAACGATTGGACTCTGCTCCCACAGGCGAAGAGCCAGGACTGAAAGATCCTGCTGGATCTCTTCTGCACGTGGTAAGCTTTGCAACGGTGCCATCTGTATTGCTCTCACTGCTTGTTTTCCCACCTCAAAGTGCGTTTGAATAGTTCCTTGATGCCTGCTCCAGGCTGGCCGGCTGCCCAGTTGTCAGTGCACGAATGATTGGACTCTGCTCCCACAGGCGAAGAGCCAGGACTGAAAGGTGCTGCTGGATCTCTTCTGCTCACGGTAAGCTTTGCAACGGTGCCACCTGCATTGGTCTCAGTGCTTGTTTTCCCACCTCAAAGTGCATTTGAATAGTTCCTTGATGCCTGCTCCAGGCTGGCCGGCTGCCCAGTTGTCAGTGCACGAATGATTGGAATCTGCTCCCACAGGCGAATAGGCAGGACTGAAAGATGCTGTTGGATCTCTTCTGCACGTGGTAAGCTTTGCAACGGTGCCACCTGCATTGGTCTCACTCCTTGCTTTCCCACCTCAAAGTGCATTTGAATACATCCTTGATGCCTGCTCCAGGCTGGCCGGCTGCCCAGTTTTCAGTGCACGAATAATTGGACTCTGCTCCCACAGGCGAAGAGCCAGGACTGAAAGATGCTGCTGGATCTCTTCTGCACGTGGTAAGCTTTGCAACGGTGCCACCTGCATTGGTCTCACTGCTTGTTTTCCCACCTCAAAGTGCATTTGAATAGTTCCTTGATGCCTGCTCCAGGCTGGCCGGCTGCCCAGTTGTCAGTGCACGAATGATTGGACTCTGCTCCCACAGGCGAAGAGCCAGGACTGAAAGATGCTGCTGGACCTCTTCTGCACATGGTAAGCTTTACAACGGTGCCACCTGTATTGCTCTCACTGCTTGTTTTCCCACCTCTAAGTGCATTTGAATAGTTCCTTGATGCCTGCTCCAGGCTGGCCGGCTGCCCAGTTGTCAGTGCACGAATGATTGGACTCTGCACCCACAGGCGAAGAGCCAGGACTGAAAGATGCTGCTGGATCTCTTCTGCTCACGGTAAGCTTTGCAACGGTGCCACCTGCATTGGTCTCACTGCTTGTTTTCCCACCTCAAAGTGCATTTGAATAGTTCCTTGATGCCTGCTCCAGGCTGGCCGGCTGCCCAGTTGTCAGTGCACGAATGATTGGACTCTGCTCCCACAGGCGAAGAGCCAGGACTGAAAGATGCTGCTGGATCTCTTCTGCTCACGGTAAGCTTTGCAACGGTGCCACCTGTATTGCTCTCACTGCTTGTTTTCCCACCTCAAAGTGCATTTGAATAGTTCCTTGATGCCTGCTCCAGGCTGGCCGGCTGCCCAGTTGTCAGTGCACGAATGATTGGACTCTGCTCCCACAGGCGAAGAGCCAGGACTGAAAGATGCTGCTGGACCTCTTCTGCACATGGTAAGCTTTACAACGGTGCCACCTGCATTGGTCTCACTGCTTGTTTTCCCACCTCTAAGTGCATTTGAATAGTTCCTTGATGCCTGCTCCAGGCTGGCCGGCTGCCCAGTTGTCAGTGCACGAATGATTGGACTCTGCACCCACAGGCGAAGAGCCAGGACTGAAAGATGCTGCTGGATCTCTTCTGCTCACGGTAAGCTTTGCAACGGTGCCACCTGTATTGCTCTCACTGCTTGTTTTCCCACCTCAAAGTGCATTTGAATAGTTCCTTGATGCCTGCTCCAGGCTGGCCGGCTGCCCAGTTGTCAGTGCACGAATGATTGGACTCTGCTCCCACAGGCGAAGAGCCAGGACTGAAAGATGCTGCTGGCTCCCTTCTGCACACGGTAAGCTTTGCAACGGTGCCACCTGCATTGGTCTCACTGCTTGTTTTCCCACCTCAAAGTACATTTGAATAGTTCCTTGGTACCTGCTCCAGGCTGGCCTGCTGCCCAGTTGTCAGTGCACGAATGATTGGACTCTGCTCCCACAGGCGAAGAGGCAGGACTGAAAGATGCTGCTGGATCTCTTCTGCTCACAGTAAGCTTTGCAACGGTGCCACCTGCATTGGTCTCACTGCTTGTTTTCCCACCTCAAAGTGCGTTTGAATAGTTTCTTGATTCCTGCTCCATGCTGGCCGGCTGCCCAGTTGTCAGTGGACGAATGATTGGACTCTGCTCCCACAGGCGAAGAGCCAGGACTGAAAGATGCTGCTGGATCTCTTCTGCTCACGGTAAGCTTTGCAACGGTGCCACCTGCATTGGTCTCACTGCTTGTTTTCCCACCTCAAAGTGCATTTGAATACATCCTTGATGCCGGCTCCAGGCTGGCCGGCTGCCCAGTTGTCAGTGCACGAATGATTGGACTCTGCTCCCACAGGCGAAGAGGCAGGACTGAAAGATGCTGCTGGATCTCTTCTGCTCACGGTAAGCTTTGCAACGGTGCCACCTGCATTGGTCTCACTGCTTGTTTTCCCATGTCAAAGTGCATTTGAATAGTTCCTTGATGCCTGATCCACGCTGGCCGGCTGCCCAGTTGTCAGAGCACGAATGATTGGACTCTGCTCAACAGGCGAAGAGCCAGGACTGAAAGATGCTGCTGGATCTCTTCTGCACATGGTAAGCTTTGCAACGGTGCCACCTGCATTGATCTCACTGCTTGTTTTCCCACCTCAAAGTGCATTTGAATAGTTCCTTGATGCCTGCTCCAGGCTGGCCGGCTGCCCAGTTGTCAGTGCACGAATGATTGGACTCTGCTCCCACAGGCGAAGAGCCAGGACCTAAAGATGCTCCTGGATCTCTTCTGCACGTGGTAAGCTTTGAAACGGTGCCACCTGCATTGGTCTCACTGCTTGTTTTCCCACCTCAAAGTGCATTTGAATAGTTCCTTGATGCCTGCACCAGGCTGGCCGGCTGCCCAGTTTTCAGGGCACGAATGATTGGACTCTGCTCCCACAGGCGAAGAGCCAGGACTGAAAGATCCTGCTGGATCTCTTCTGCACGTGGTAAGCTTTGCAACGGTGCCACCTGCATTGCTCTCACTGCTTGTTTTCCCACCTCAAAGTGCATTTGAATAGTTCCTTGATGCCCGCTCCAGGCTGGCCGACTGCCCAGTTGTCAGTGCACGAATGATTGGACTCTGCTCCCACAGGCAAAGAGCCAGGACTGAAAGATGCTGCTGGATCTCTTCTGCTCACGGTAAGCTTTGCAACGGTGCCACCTGCATTGCTCTCACTGCTTGTTTTCCCACCTGAAAGTGCATTTGAATACATCCTTGATGCCGGCTCCAGGCTGGCCGGCTGCCCAGTTGTCAGTGCACGAATGATTGGACTCTGCTCCCACAGGCGAAGAGCCAGGACTGAAATATCCTGCTGGATCTCTTCTGCACGTGGTAAGCTTTGCAACGGTGCCACCTGCATTGGTCTCACTGCTTGTTTTCCCACCTCAAAGTGCGTTTGAATAGTTCCTTGATGCCTGCTCCAGGCTGGCCGGCTGCCCAGTTGTCAGTGCACGAACGATTGGACTCTGCTCCCACAGGCGAAGAGCCAGGACTGAAAGATCCTGCTGGATCTCTTCTGCACGTGGTAAGCTTTGCAACGGTGCCATCTGTATTGCTCTCACTGCTTGTTTTCCCACCTCAAAGTGCGTTTGAATAGTTCCTTGATGCCTGCTCCAGGCTGGCCGGCTGCCCAGTTGTCAGTGCACGAATGATTGGACTCTGCTCCCACAGGCGAAGAGCCAGGACTGAAAGGTGCTGCTGGATCTCTTCTGCTCACGGTAAGCTTTGCAACGGTGCCACCTGCATTGGTCTCAGTGCTTGTTTTCCCACCTCAAAGTGCATTTGAATAGTTCCTTGATGCCTGCTCCAGGCTGGCCGGCTGCCCAGTTGTCAGTGCACGAATGATTGGAATCTGCTCCCACAGGCGAATAGGCAGGACTGAAAGATGCTGTTGGATCTCTTCTGCACGTGGTAAGCTTTGCAACGGTGCCACCTGCATTGGTCTCACTCCTTGCTTTCCCACCTCAAAGTGCATTTGAATACATCCTTGATGCCTGCTCCAGGCTGGCCGGCTGCCCAGTTTTCAGTGCACGAATAATTGGACTCTGCTCCCACAGGCGAAGAGCCAGGACTGAAAGATGCTGCTGGATCTCTTCTGCACGTGGTAAGCTTTGCAACGGTGCCACCTGCATTGGTCTCACTGCTTGTTTTCCCACCTCAAAGTGCATTTGAATAGTTCCTTGATGCCTGCTCCAGGCTGGCCGGCTGCCCAGTTGTCAGTGCACGAATGATTGGACTCTGCTCCCACAGGCGAAGAGCCAGGACTGAAAGATGCTGCTGGACCTCTTCTGCACATGGTAAGCTTTACAACGGTGCCACCTGTATTGCTCTCACTGCTTGTTTTCCCACCTCTAAGTGCATTTGAATAGTTCCTTGATGCCTGCTCCAGGCTGGCCGGCTGCCCAGTTGTCAGTGCACGAATGATTGGACTCTGCACCCACAGGCGAAGAGCCAGGACTGAAAGATGCTGCTGGATCTCTTCTGCTCACGGTAAGCTTTGCAACGGTGCCACCTGCATTGGTCTCACTGCTTGTTTTCCCACCTCAAAGTGCATTTGAATAGTTCCTTGATGCCTGCTCCAGGCTGGCCGGCTGCCCAGTTGTCAGTGCACGAATGATTGGACTCTGCTCCCACAGGCGAAGAGCCAGGACTGAAAGATGCTGCTGGATCTCTTCTGCTCACGGTAAGCTTTGCAACGGTGCCACCTGTATTGCTCTCACTGCTTGTTTTCCCACCTCAAAGTGCATTTGAATAGTTCCTTGATGCCTGCTCCAGGCTGGCCGGCTGCCCAGTTGTCAGTGCACGAATGATTGGACTCTGCTCCCACAGGCGAAGAGCCAGGACTGAAAGATGCTGCTGGACCTCTTCTGCACATGGTAAGCTTTACAACGGTGCCACCTGCATTGGTCTCACTGCTTGTTTTCCCACCTCTAAGTGCATTTGAATAGTTCCTTGATGCCTGCTCCAGGCTGGCCGGCTGCCCAGTTGTCAGTGCACGAATGATTGGACTCTGCACCCACAGGCGAAGAGCCAGGACTGAAAGATGCTGCTGGATCTCTTCTGCTCACGGTAAGCTTTGCAACGGTGCCACCTGTATTGCTCTCACTGCTTGTTTTCCCACCTCAAAGTGCATTTGAATAGTTCCTTGATGCCTGCTCCAGGCTGGCCGGCTGCCCAGTTGTCAGTGCACGAATGATTGGACTCTGCTCCCACAGGCGAAGAGCCAGGACTGAAAGATGCTGCTGGCTCCCTTCTGCACACGGTAAGCTTTGCAACGGTGCCACCTGCATTGGTCTCACTGCTTGTTTTCCCACCTCAAAGTACATTTGAATAGTTCCTTGGTACCTGCTCCAGGCTGGCCTGCTGCCCAGTTGTCAGTGCACGAATGATTGGACTCTGCTCCCACAGGCGAAGAGGCAGGACTGAAAGATGCTGCTGGATCTCTTCTGCTCACAGTAAGCTTTGCAACGGTGCCACCTGCATTGGTCTCACTGCTTGTTTTCCCACCTCAAAGTGCGTTTGAATAGTTTCTTGATTCCTGCTCCATGCTGGCCGGCTGCCCAGTTGTCAGTGGACGAATGATTGGACTCTGCTCCCACAGGCGAAGAGCCAGGACTGAAAGATGCTGCTGGATCTCTTCTGCTCACGGTAAGCTTTGCAACGGTGCCACCTGCATTGGTCTCACTGCTTGTTTTCCCACCTCAAAGTGCATTTGAATACATCCTTGATGCCGGCTCCAGGCTGGCCGGCTGCCCAGTTGTCAGTGCACGAATGATTGGACTCTGCTCCCACAGGCGAAGAGGCAGGACTGAAAGATGCTGCTGGATCTCTTCTGCTCACGGTAAGCTTTGCAACGGTGCCACCTGCATTGGTCTCACTGCTTGTTTTCCCATGTCAAAGTGCATTTGAATAGTTCCTTGATGCCTGATCCACGCTGGCCGGCTGCCCAGTTGTCAGAGCACGAATGATTGGACTCTGCTCAACAGGCGAAGAGCCAGGACTGAAAGATGCTGCTGGATCTCTTCTGCACATGGTAAGCTTTGCAACGGTGCCACCTGCATTGATCTCACTGCTTGTTTTCCCACCTCAAAGTGCATTTGAATAGTTCCTTGATGCCTGCTCCAGGCTGGCCGGCTGCCCAGTTGTCAGTGCACGAATGATTGGACTCTGCTCCCACAGGCGAAGAGCCAGGACCTAAAGATGCTCCTGGATCTCTTCTGCACGTGGTAAGCTTTGAAACGGTGCCACCTGCATTGGTCTCACTGCTTGTTTTCCCACCTCAAAGTGCATTTGAATAGTTCCTTGATGCCTGCACCAGGCTGGCCGGCTGCCCAGTTTTCAGGGCACGAATGATTGGACTCTGCTCCCACAGGCGAAGAGCCAGGACTGAAAGATCCTGCTGGATCTCTTCTGCACGTGGTAAGCTTTGCAACGGTGCCACCTGCATTGCTCTCACTGCTTGTTTTCCCACCTCAAAGTGCATTTGAATAGTTCCTTGATGCCCGCTCCAGGCTGGCCGACTGCCCAGTTGTCAGTGCACGAATGATTGGACTCTGCTCCCACAGGCAAAGAGCCAGGACTGAAAGATGCTGCTGGATCTCTTCTGCTCACGGTAAGCTTTGCAACGGTGCCACCTGCATTGCTCTCACTGCTTGTTTTCCCACCTGAAAGTGCATTTGAATACATCCTTGATGCCGGCTCCAGGCTGGCCGGCTGCCCAGTTGTCAGTGCACGAATGATTGGACTCTGCTCCCACAGGCGAAGAGGCAGGACTGAAAGATGCTGCTGGATCTCTTCTGCTCACGGTAAGCTTTGCAACGGTGCCACCTGCATTGGTCTCACTGCTTGTTTTCCCACCTCAAAGTGCATTTGAATAGTTCCTTGATGCCTGCTCCAGGCTGGCCGGCTGCCCAGTTGTCAGTGCACGAATGATTGGACTCTGCTCAACAGGCGAAGAGCCAGGAGTGAAAGATGCTACTGGATCTCTTCTGCACATGGTAAGCTTTGCAACGGTGCCACCTGCATTGATCTCACTGCTTGTTTTTCCACCTCAAAGTGCATTTGAATAGTTCCTTGATGCCTGCTCAGGGCTGGCCGGCTGCCCAGTTGTCAGTGCACGAATGATTGGACTCTGCTCCCACAGGCGAAGGGCCAGGACCTAGAGATGCTCCTGGATCTCTTCTGCACGTGGTAAGCTTTGAAACGGTGCCACCTGCATTGGTCTCACTGCTTGTTTTCCCACCTCAAAGTGCATTTGAATAGTTCCTTGATGCCTGCACCAGGCTGGCCGGCTGCCCAGTTTTCAGGGCACGAATGATTGGACTCTGCTCCCACAGGCGAAGAGCCAGGACTGAAAGATGCTGCTGGATCTCTTCTGCACGTGGTAAGCTTTGCAACGGTGCCACCTGCATTGCTCTCACTGCTTGTTTTCCCACCTCAAAGTGCATTTGAATAGTTCCTTGATGCCTGCTCCAGGCTGGCCGGCTGCCCAGTTGTCAGGGCACGAATGATTGGACTCTGCTCCCACAGGCGAAGAGCCAGGACTGAAAGATGCTGCTGGATCTCTTCTGCTCACGGTAAGCTTTGCAACGGTGCCACCTGCATTGGTCTCACTGCTTGTTTTCCCACCTCAAAGTGCATTTGAATAGTTCCTTGACGCCGGCTCCAGGCCGGCCGGCTGCCCAGTTTTCAGTGCACGAATGATTGGACTCTGCTCCCACAGGCGAAGAGCCAGGACTGAAAGATGCTGCTGGATCTCTTCTGCTCACGGTAAGCTTTGCAACGGTGCCACCTGCATTGGTCTCACTGCTTGTTTTCCCACCTCAAAGTGCATTTGAATAGTTCCTTGATGCCTGCTCCAGGCTGGCCGGCTGCCCAGTTGTCAGTGCACGAATGATTGGACTCTGCTCCCACAGGCGAAGAGCCAGGACTGAAAGATGCTGCTGGATCTCTTCTGCACATGGTAAGCTTTGCAACGGTGCCACCTGCATTGATCTCACTGCTTGTTTTTCCACCTCAAAGTGCATTTGAATAGTTCCTTGATGCCTGCTCAGGGCTGGCCGGCTGCCCAGTTGTCAGTGCACGAATGATTGGACTCTGCTCCCACAGGCGAAGAGCCAGGACCTAAAGATGCTCCTGGATCTCTTCTGCACGTGGTAAGCTTTGAAACGGTGCCACCTGCATTGGTCTCACTGCTTGTTTTCCCACCTCAAAGTGCATTTGAATAGTTCCTTGATGCCTGCACCAGGCTGGCCGGCTGCCCAGTTTTCAGGGCACGAATGATTGGACTCTGCTCCCACAGGCGAAGAGCCAGGACTGAAAGATGCTGCTGGATCTCTTCTGCACGTGGTAAGCTTTGCAACGGTGCCACCTGCATTGCTCTCACTGCTTGTTTTCCCACCTCAAAATGCATTTGAATAGTTCCTTGATGCCTGCTCCAGGCTGGCCGGCTGCCCAGTTGTCAGTGCACGAATGATTGGACTCTGCTCCCACAGGCGAAGAGCCAGGACTGAAAGATGCTGCTGGATCTCTTCTGCTCACGGTAAGCTTTGCAACGGTGCCACCTGCATTGGTCTCACTGCTTGTTTTCCCACCTCAAAGTGCATTTGAATACATCCTTGATGCCTGCTCCAGGCTGGCCGGCTGCCCAGTTTTCAGGGCACGAGTGATTGGACTCTGCTCCCACAGGCGAAGAGCCAGGACTGAAAGATGCTGCTGGATCTCTTCTGCTCACGGTAAGCTTTGCAACGGTGCCACCTGCATTGGTCTCACTGCTTGTTTTCCCACCTGAAAGTGCATTTGAATACATCCTTGATGCCTGCTCCAGGCTGGCCGGCTGCCCAGTTTTCAGGGCACGAATGATTGGACTCTGCTCCCACAGGCGAAGAGGCAGGACTGAAAGATGCTGCTGGATCTCTTCTGCTCACGGTAAGCTTTGCAACGGTGCCACCTGCATTGGTCTCACTGCTTGTTTTCCCACCTCAAAGTGCATTTGAATAGTTCCTTGATGCCTGCTCCAGGCTGGCCGGCTGCCCAGTTGTCAGTGCACGAATGATTGGACTCTGCTCCCACAGCCGAAGAGCCAGGACTGAAAGATGCTGCTGGATCTCTTCTGCACATGGTAAGCTTTGCAACGGTGCCACCTGCATTGATCTCACTGCTTGTTTTTCCACCTCAAAGTGCATTTGAATAGTTCCTTGATGCCTGCTCAGGGCTGGCCGGCTGCCCAGTTGTCAGTGCACGAATGATTGGACTCTGCTCCCACAGGCGAAGAGCCAGGACCTAAAGATGCTGCTGGATCTCTTCTGCACGTGGTAAGCTTTGAAACGGTGCCACCTGCATTGGTCTCACTGCTTGTTTTCCCACCTCAAAGTGCATTTGAATAGTTCCTTGATGCCTGCACCAGGCTGGCCGGCTGCCCAGTTTTCAGGGCACGAATGATTGGACTCTGCTCCCACAGGCGAAGAGCCAGGACTGAAAGATGCTGCTGGATCTCTTCTGCTCACAGTAAGCTTTGCAACGGTGCCACCTGCATTGGTCTCACTGCTTGTTTTCCCACCTCAAAGTGCATTTGAATAGTTCCTTGATGCCTGCTCCAGGCTGGCCGGCTGCCCAGTTTTCAGTGCACGAATGATCGGACTCTGCTCCCACAGGCGAAGAGGCAGGACTGAAAGATGCTGCTGGATCTCTCCTGCGCGTGGTAAGCTTTGCAACGGTGCCACCTGCATTGGTCTCACTGCTTGTTTTCCCACCTCAAAGTGCATTTGAATAGTTCCTTGATGCCTGCTCCAGGCTGGCCGGCTGCCCAGTTGTCAGAGCACGAATGATTGGACTCTGCTCCCACTGGCGAAGAGCCAGGACTGAAAGATGCTGCTGGATCTCTTCTGCACATGGTAAGCTTTGCAACGGTGCCACCTGCATTGCTCTCACTGCTTGTTTTCCCACCTCAAAGTGCATTTGAATAGTTCCTTGATGCCTGCTCCAGGCTGGCCGGCTGCCCAGTTGTCAGTGCACGAATGATTGGACTCTGCTCCCACAGGCGAAGAGCCAGTACCTAAAGATGCTGCTGGATCTCTTCTGCACGTGGTAAGCTTTGAAACGGTGCCACCTGCATTGGTCTCACTGCTTGTTTTCCCACCTCAAAGTGCGTTTGAATAATTCCTTGATGCCTGCTCCAGGCTGGCCGGCTGCCCAGTTTTCAGGGCACGAGTGATTGGACTCTGCTCCCACAGGCGAAGAGCCAGGACTGAAAGATGCTGCTGGATCTCTTCTGCTCACGGTAAGCTTTGCAACGATGCCACCTGCATTGGTCTCACTGCTTGTTTTCCCACCTGAAAGTGCATTTGAATACATCCTTGATGCCTGCTCCAGGCTGGCCGGCTGCCCAGTTTTCAGGGCACGAATGATTGGACTCTGCTCCCACAGGCGAAGAGCCAGAACTGGAAGATGCTGCTGGATCTCTTCTGCTCACGGTAAGCTTTGCAACGGTGCCACCTGCATTGGTCTCACTGCTTGTTTTCTCACCTGAAAGTGCATTTAAATACATCCTTGATGCCTGCTTCAGGCTGGCCGGCTGCCAGGTTTTCAGGGCACGAATGATTGGACTCTGCTCCCACAGGCGAAGAGCCAGGACTGAAAGATGCTGCTGGATCTCTTCTGCTCATGGTAAGCTTTGCAACGGTGCCACCTGCATTGCTCTCACTGCTTGTTTTCCCACCTCAAAGTGCATTTGAATACATCCTTGATGCCGGCTCCAGGCTGGCCGGCTGCCCAGTTTTCAGTGCACGAATGATTGGACTCTGCTCCCACAGGCGAAGAGGCAGGACTGAAAGATGCTGCTGGATCTCTTCTGCTCACGGTAAGCTTTGCAACGGTGCCACCTGCATTGGTCTCACTGCTTGTTTTCCCACCTCAAAGTGCATTTGAATAGTTCCTTGATGCCTGCTCCAGGCTGGCCGGCTGCCCAGTTGTCAGTGCACGAATGATTGGACTCTGCTCCCACAGGCGAAGAGCCAGGACTGAAAGATGCTGCTGGATCTCTTCTGCACATGGTAAGCTTTGCAACGGTGCCACCTGCATTGATCTCTCTGCTTGTTTTTCCACCTCAAAGTGCATTTGAATAGTTCCTTGATGCCTGCTCAGGGCTGGCCGGCTGCCCAGTTGTCAGTGCACGAATGATTGGACTCTGCTCCCACAGGCGAAGAGCCAGGACCTAAAGATGCTCCTGGATCTCTTCTGCACGTGGTAAGCTTTGAAACGGTGCCACCTGCATTGGTCTCACTGCTTGTTTTCCCACCTCAAAGTGCATTTGAATAGTTCCTTGATGCCTGCACCACGCTGGGCGGCTGCCCAGTTTTCAGGGCACGAATGATTGGACTCTGCTCCCACAGGCGAAGAGCCAGGACTGAAAGATGCTGCTGGATCTCTTCTGCTCACAGTAAGCTTTGCAACGGTGCCACCTGCATTGGTCTCACTGCTTGTTTTCCCACCTCAAAGTGCATTTGAATAGTTCCTTGATGCCTGCTCCAGGCTGGCCGGCTGCCCAGTTTTCAGTGCACGAATGATCGGACTCTGCTCCCACAGGCGAAGAGGCAGGACTGAAAGATGCTGCTGGATCTCTTCTGCTCACGGTAAGCTTTGCAACGGTGCCACCTGCATTGGTCTCACTGCTTGTTTTCCCACCTCAAAGTGCATTTGAATAGTTCCTTGATGCCTGCTCCAGGCTGGCCGGCTGCCCAGTTGTCAGAGCACGAATGGTTGGACTCTGCTCCCACAGGCGAAGAGCCAGGACTGAAAGATGCTGCTGGACCTCTTCTGCACATGGTAAGCTTTGCAACGGTGCCACCTGCATTGGTCTCACTGCTTGTTTTCCCACCTCAAAGTGCATTTGAATAGTTCCTTGATGCCTGCTCCAGGCTGGCCGGCTGCCCAGTTGTCAGTGCACGAATGATTGGACTCTGCACCCACATGCGAAGAGCCAGGACCTAAAGATGCTGCTGGATCTCTTCTGTACGTGGTAAGCTTTGAAACGGTGCCACCTGCATTGGTCTCACTGCTTGTTTTCCCACCTCAAAGTGCGTTTGAATAATTCCTTGATGCCTGATCCAGGCTGGCCGGCTGCCCAGTTGTCAGGGCACGAATGATTGGACTCTGCTCCCACAGGCGAAGAGCCAGGACTGAAAGATGCTGCTGGATCTCTTCTGCACGTGGTAAGCTTTGCAACGGTGCCACATGCATTGGTCTCACTGCTTGTTTTCCCACCTCAAAGTGCATTTGAATAGTTCCTTGATGCCTGCTCCAGGCTGGCCGGCTGCCCAGTTGTCAGTGCACGAACGATTGGACTCTGCTCCCACAGGCGAAGAGCCAGGACTGAAAGATGCTGCTGGACCTCTTCTGCACATGGTAAGCTTCGCAACGGTGCCACCTGTATTGCTCTCACTCCTTGCTTTCCCACCTCAAAGTGCATTTGAATCCATCCTTGATGCCTGCTCCAGGCTGGCCGGCTGCCCAGTTTTCAGGGCACGAATGATTGGACTCTGCTCCCACAGGCGAAGAGCCAGGACTGAAAGATGCTGCTGGATCTCTTCTGCACGTGGAAAGCTTTGCAACGGTGCCACCTGTATTGCTCTCACTGCTTGTTTTCCCACCTCAAAGTGCGTTTGAATAGTTTCTTGATGCCTGCTCCAGGCTGGCCGGCTGCCCAGTTGTCAGTGCACGAATGATTGGACTCTGCACCCACACGCGAAGAGCCAGGACTGAAAGATGCTGCTGGATCTCTTCTGCTCACGGTAAGCTTTGCAACGGTGCCACCTGTATTGCTCTCACTGCTTGTTTTCCCACCTCAAAGTGCGTTTGAATAATTCCTTGATGCCTGATCCAGGCTGGCCGGCTGCCCAGTTGTCAGTGCACGAATGATTGGACTCTGCTCCCAGAGGCGAAGAGCCAGGACTGAAAGATGCTGCTGGATCTCTTCTGCACGTGGTAAGCTTTGCAACGGTGCCACCTGCATTGGTCTCACTGCTTGTTTTCCCACCTCAAAGTGCATTTGAATAGTTCCTTGATGCCTGCTCCAGGCTGGCCGGCTGCCCAGTTGTCAGTGCACGAATGATTGGGCTCTGCTCCCACAGGCGAAGAGCCAGGACTGAAAGATGCTGCTGGATCTCTTCTGCACGTGGTAAGCTTTGCAACGGTGCCACCTGTATTGCTCTCACTGCTTGTTTTCCCACCTCAAAGTGCATTTGTATGCATCCTTGATGCCTGCTCCAGGCTGGCCGGCTGCCCAGTTTTCAGGGCACGAATGATTGGACTCTGCTCCCACAGGCGAAGAGCCAGGACTGAAAGATGCTGCTGGATCTCTTCTGCACGTGGTAAGCTTTGCAACGGTGCCACCTGTATTGCTCTCACTGCTTGTTTTCCCACCTCAAAGTGCGTTTGAATAGTTCCTTGATGCCTGCTCCAGGCTGGCCGGCTGCCCAGTTTTCAGTGCACGAATGATTGGACTCTGCTCCCACAGGCGAAGAGTCAGGACTGAAAGATGCTGCTGGATCTCTTCTGCTCACGGTAAGCTTTGCAACGGTGCCACCTGTATTGCTCTCACTGCTTGTTTTCCCACCTCAAAGTGCATTTGAATAGTTCCTTAATGCCTGCTCCAGGCTGGCCGTCTGCCCAGTTGTCAGTGCACGAATGATTGGACTCTGCTCCCACAGGTGAAGAGCCAGGACTGAAAGATGCTGCTGGATCTCTTCTGCACATGGTAAGCTTTGCAACGGTGCCACCTGTATTGCTCTCACTGCTTGTTTTCCCACCTCAAAGTGCGTTTGAATAGTTCCTTGATGCCTGCTCCAGGCTGGCCGGCTGCCCAGTTTTCAGGGCACGAACGATTGGACTCTGCTCCCACAGGCGAAGAGTCAGGACTGAAAGATGCTGCTGGATCTCTTCTGCTCACGGTAAGCTTTGCAACGGTGCCACCTGTATTGCTCTCACTGCTTGTTTTCCCACCTCAAAGTGCATTTGAATAGTTCCTTGATGCCTGCTCCAGGCTGGCCGGCTGCCCAGTTTTCAGGGCACGAACGATTGGACTCTGCTCCCACAGGCGAAGAGTCAGGACTGAAAGATGCTGCTGGATCTCTTCTGCTCACGGTAAGCTTTGCAACGGTGCCACCTGTATTGCTCTCACTGCTTGTTTTCCCACCTCAAAGTGCATTTGAATAGTTCCTTGATGCCTGCTCCAGGCTGGCCGGCTGCCCAGTTGTCAGTGCACGAATGATTGGACTCTGCTCCCAAGGCCGAAGAGCCAGGACTGAAAGATGCTGCTGGATCTCTTCTGCACGTGGAAAGCTTTGCAACGGTGCCACCTGCATTGGTCTCACTGCTTGTTTTCCCACCTCAAAGTGCATTTGAATAGTTCCTTGATGCCTGCTCCAGGCTGGCCGGCTGCCCAGTTGTCAGTGCACGAACGATTGGACTCTGCTCCCACAGGCGAAGAGCCAGGACTGAAAGATCCTGCTGGATCTCTTCTGCACGTGGTAAGCTTTGCAACGGTGCCATCTGTATTGCTCTCACTGCTTGTTTTCCCACCTCAAAGTGCATTTGAATAGTTCCTTGATGCCTGCTCCAGGCTGGCCGGCTGCCCAGTTGTCAGTGCACGAATGATTGGACTCTGCTCCCACAGGCGAAGAGCCAGGACTGAAAGATGCTGCTGGACCTCTTCTGCACGTGTTAAGCTTTGCAACGGTGCCACCTGTATTGCTCTCACTGCTTGTTTTCCCACCTCATAGTGCATTTGAATAGTTCCTTGATGCCTGCTCCAGGCTGGCCGGCTGCCCAGTTGTCAGTGCACGAACGATTGGACTCTGGTCCCACAGGCGAAGAGTCAGGACTGAAAGGTGCTGCTGGATCTCTTCTGCTCACGGTAAGCTTTGCAACGGTGCCACCTGCATTGGTCTCAGTGCTTGTTTTCCCACCTCAAAGTGCATTTGAATAGTTCCTTGATCCCTGATCCAGGCTGGCCGGCTGCCCAGTTGTCAGTGCACGAATGATTGGAATCTGCTCCCACAGGCGAAGAGGCAGGACTGAAAGATGCTGCTGGATCTCTTCTGCACGTTGTAAGCTTTGCAACGGTGCCACCTGCATTGGTCTCACTGCTTGTTTTCCCACTTGAAAGTGCATTTGAATCCATCCTTGATGCCTGCTCCAGGCTGGCCGGCTGCCCAGTTTTCAGGGCACGAATGATTGGACTCTGCTCCCACAGGCGAAGAGCCAGGACTGAAAGATGCTGCTGGATCTCTTCTGCTCACGGTAAGCTTTGCAACGGTGCCACCTGCATTGGTCTCACTGCTTGTTTTCAAACCTCATAGTGCATTTGAATAGTTCCTTGATGCCTGCTCCAGGCTGGCCGGCTGCCCAGTTGTCAGTGCACGAACGATTGGACTCTGCTCCCACAGGCGAAGAGTCAGGACTGAAAGGTGCTGCTGGATCTCTTCTGCTCACGGTAAGCTTTGCAACGGTGCCACCTATGTTGCTCTCACTGCTTGTTTTCCCACCTCAAAGTGCATTTGAATAGTTCCTTGATGCCTGCTCCAGGGTGGCCGGCTGCCCAGTTGTCAGTGCACGAATGATTGGACTCTGCTCCCAAGGCCGAAGAGCCAGGACTGAAAGATGCTGCTGGATCTCTTCTGCACGTGGAAAGCTTTGCAACGGTGCCACCTGCATTGGTCTCACTGCTTGTTTTCCCACCTCAAAGTGCGTTTGAATAGTTCCTTGATGCCTGCTCCAGGCTGGCCGGCTGCCCAGTTGTCAGTGCACGAATGATTGGACTCTGCTCCCACAGGCGAAGAGCCAGGACTGAAAGATGCTGCTGGATCTCTTCTGCACGTGGTAAGCTTTGCAACGGTGCCACCTGTATTGCTCTCACTGCTTGTTTTCCCACCTGAAAGTGCATTTGAATACATCCTTGATGCCTGCTCCAGGCTGGCCGGCTGCCCAGTTGTCAGTGCACGAACGATTGGACTCTGCTCCCACAGGCGAAGAGTCAGGACTGAAAGATGCTGCTGGATCTCTTCTGCTCACGGTAAGCTTTGCAACGGTGCCACCTGCATTGGTCTCAGTGCTTGTTTTCCCACCTCAAAGTGCATTTGAATAGTTCCTTGATGCCTGCTCCAGGCTGGCCGGCTGCCCAGTTGTCAGTGCACGAATGATTGGACTCTGCACCCACACGCGAAGAGCCAGGACTGAAAGATGCTGCTGGATCTCTTCTGCACGTGGAAAGCTTTGCAACGGTGCCACCTGTATTGCTCTCACTGCTTGTTTTCCCACCTCAAAGTGCATTTGAATACATCCTTGATGCCTGCTCCAGGCTGGCCGGCTGCCCAGTTTTCAGGGCACGAATGATTGGACTCTGCTCCCACAGGCGAAGAGGCAGGACTGAAAGATGCTGCTGGATCTCTTCTGCTCACGGTAAGCTTTGCAACGGTGCCACCTGCATTGGTCTCACTGCTTGTTTTCCCACCTCAAAGTGCATTTGAATAGTTCCTTGATGCCTGCTCCAGGCTGGCCGGCTGCCCAGTTGTCAGTGCACGAATGATTGGACTCTGCTCCCACAGGCGAAGAGCCAGGACTGAAAGATGCTGCTGGATCTCTTCTGCACATGGCAAGCTTTGCAACAGTGCCACCTGCATTGGTCTCACTCCTTGCTTTCCCACCTCAAAGTGCATTTGAATACATCCTTGATGCCTGCTCCAGGCTGGCCGGCTGCCCAGTTGTCAGTGCACGAATGATTGGACTCTGCACCCACACGCGAAGAGCCAGGACTGAAAGATGCTGCTGGATCTCTTCTGCACGTGGAAAGCTTTGCAACGGTGCCACCTGTATTGCTCTCACTGCTTGTTTTCCCACCTGAAAGTGCATTTGAATAGTTCCTTGATGCCTGCTCCAGGCTGGCCGGCTGCCCAGTTGTCAGTGCACGAATGATTGGACTCTGCACCCACATGCGAAGAGCCAGGACCTAAAGATGCTGCTGGATCTCTTCTGTACGTGGTAAGCTTTGAAACGGTGCCACCTGCATTGGTCTCACTGCTTGTTTTCCCACCTCAAAGTGCGTTTGAATAATTCCTTGATGCCTGATCCAGGCTGGCCGGCTGCCCAGTTGTCAGGGCACGAATGATTGGACTCTGCTCCCACAGGCGAAGAGCCAGGACTGAAAGATGCTGCTGGATCTCTTCTGCACGTGGTAAGCTTTGCAACGGTGCCACATGCATTGGTCTCACTGCTTGTTTTCCCACCTCAAAGTGCATTTGAATAGTTCCTTGATGCCTGCTCCAGGCTGGCCGGCTGCCCAGTTGTCAGTGCACGAACGATTGGACTCTGCTCCCACAGGCGAAGAGCCAGGACTGAAAGATGCTGCTGGACCTCTTCTGCACATGGTAAGCTTCGCAACGGTGCCACCTGTATTGCTCTCACTCCTTGCTTTCCCACCTCAAAGTGCATTTGAATCCATCCTTGATGCCTGCTCCAGGCTGGCCGGCTGCCCAGTTTTCAGGGCACGAATGATTGGACTCTGCTCCCACAGGCGAAGAGCCAGGACTGAAAGATGCTGCTGGATCTCTTCTGCACGTGGAAAGCTTTGCAACGGTGCCACCTGTATTGCTCTCACTGCTTGTTTTCCCACCTCAAAGTGCGTTTGAATAGTTTCTTGATGCCTGCTCCAGGCTGGCCGGCTGCCCAGTTGTCAGTGCACGAATGATTGGACTCTGCACCCACACGCGAAGAGCCAGGACTGAAAGATGCTGCTGGATCTCTTCTGCTCACGGTAAGCTTTGCAACGGTGCCACCTGTATTGCTCTCACTGCTTGTTTTCCCACCTCAAAGTGCGTTTGAATAATTCCTTGATGCCTGATCCAGGCTGGCCGGCTGCCCAGTTGTCAGTGCACGAATGATTGGACTCTGCTCCCAGAGGCGAAGAGCCAGGACTGAAAGATGCTGCTGGATCTCTTCTGCACGTGGTAAGCTTTGCAACGGTGCCACCTGCATTGGTCTCACTGCTTGTTTTCCCACCTCAAAGTGCATTTGAATAGTTCCTTGATGCCTGCTCCAGGCTGGCCGGCTGCCCAGTTGTCAGTGCACGAATGATTGGGCTCTGCTCCCACAGGCGAAGAGCCAGGACTGAAAGATGCTGCTGGATCTCTTCTGCACGTGGTAAGCTTTGCAACGGTGCCACCTGTATTGCTCTCACTGCTTGTTTTCCCACCTCAAAGTGCATTTGTATGCATCCTTGATGCCTGCTCCAGGCTGGCCGGCTGCCCAGTTTTCAGGGCACGAATGATTGGACTCTGCTCCCACAGGCGAAGAGCCAGGACTGAAAGATGCTGCTGGATCTCTTCTGCACGTGGTAAGCTTTGCAACGGTGCCACCTGTATTGCTCTCACTGCTTGTTTTCCCACCTCAAAGTGCGTTTGAATAGTTCCTTGATGCCTGCTCCAGGCTGGCCGGCTGCCCAGTTTTCAGTGCACGAATGATTGGACTCTGCTCCCACAGGCGAAGAGTCAGGACTGAAAGATGCTGCTGGATCTCTTCTGCTCACGGTAAGCTTTGCAACGGTGCCACCTGTATTGCTCTCACTGCTTGTTTTCCCACCTCAAAGTGCATTTGAATAGTTCCTTAATGCCTGCTCCAGGCTGGCCGTCTGCCCAGTTGTCAGTGCACGAATGATTGGACTCTGCTCCCACAGGTGAAGAGCCAGGACTGAAAGATGCTGCTGGATCTCTTCTGCACATGGTAAGCTTTGCAACGGTGCCACCTGTATTGCTCTCACTGCTTGTTTTCCCACCTCAAAGTGCGTTTGAATAGTTCCTTGATGCCTGCTCCAGGCTGGCCGGCTGCCCAGTTTTCAGGGCACGAACGATTGGACTCTGCTCCCACAGGCGAAGAGTCAGGACTGAAAGATGCTGCTGGATCTCTTCTGCTCACGGTAAGCTTTGCAACGGTGCCACCTGTATTGCTCTCACTGCTTGTTTTCCCACCTCAAAGTGCATTTGAATAGTTCCTTGATGCCTGCTCCAGGCTGGCCGGCTGCCCAGTTTTCAGGGCACGAACGATTGGACTCTGCTCCCACAGGCGAAGAGTCAGGACTGAAAGATGCTGCTGGATCTCTTCTGCTCACGGTAAGCTTTGCAACGGTGCCACCTGTATTGCTCTCACTGCTTGTTTTCCCACCTCAAAGTGCATTTGAATAGTTCCTTGATGCCTGCTCCAGGCTGGCCGGCTGCCCAGTTGTCAGTGCACGAATGATTGGACTCTGCTCCCAAGGCCGAAGAGCCAGGACTGAAAGATGCTGCTGGATCTCTTCTGCACGTGGAAAGCTTTGCAACGGTGCCACCTGCATTGGTCTCACTGCTTGTTTTCCCACCTCAAAGTGCATTTGAATAGTTCCTTGATGCCTGCTCCAGGCTGGCCGGCTGCCCAGTTGTCAGTGCACGAACGATTGGACTCTGCTCCCACAGGCGAAGAGCCAGGACTGAAAGATCCTGCTGGATCTCTTCTGCACGTGGTAAGCTTTGCAACGGTGCCATCTGTATTGCTCTCACTGCTTGTTTTCCCACCTCAAAGTGCGTTTGAATAGTTCCTTGATGCCTGCTCCAGGCTGGCCGGCTGCCCAGTTGTCAGTGCACGAATGATTGGACTCTGCTCCCACAGGCGAAGAGCCAGGACTGAAAGATGCTGCTGGACCTCTTCTGCACGTGTTAAGCTTTGCAACGGTGCCACCTGTATTGCTCTCACTGCTTGTTTTCCCACCTCATAGTGCATTTGAATAGTTCCTTGATGCCTGCTCCAGGCTGGCCGGCTGCCCAGTTGTCAGTGCACGAACGATTGGACTCTGGTCCCACAGGCGAAGAGTCAGGACTGAAAGGTGCTGCTGGATCTCTTCTGCTCACGGTAAGCTTTGCAACGGTGCCACCTGCATTGGTCTCAGTGCTTGTTTTCCCACCTCAAAGTGCATTTGAATAGTTCCTTGATCCCTGATCCAGGCTGGCCGGCTGCCCAGTTGTCAGTGCACGAATGATTGGAATCTGCTCCCACAGGCGAAGAGGCAGGACTGAAAGATGCTGCTGGATCTCTTCTGCACGTTGTAAGCTTTGCAACGGTGCCACCTGCATTGGTCTCACTGCTTGTTTTCCCACTTGAAAGTGCATTTGAATCCATCCTTGATGCCTGCTCCAGGCTGGCCGGCTGCCCAGTTTTCAGGGCACGAATGATTGGACTCTGCTCCCACAGGCGAAGAGCCAGGACTGAAAGATGCTGCTGGATCTCTTCTGCTCACGGTAAGCTTTGCAACGGTGCCACCTGCATTGGTCTCACTGCTTGTTTTCAAACCTCATAGTGCATTTGAATAGTTCCTTGATGCCTGCTCCAGGCTGGCCGGCTGCCCAGTTGTCAGTGCACGAACGATTGGACTCTGCTCCCACAGGCGAAGAGTCAGGACTGAAAGGTGCTGCTGGATCTCTTCTGCTCACGGTAAGCTTTGCAACGGTGCCACCTATGTTGCTCTCACTGCTTGTTTTCCCACCTCAAAGTGCATTTGAATAGTTCCTTGATGCCTGCTCCAGGGTGGCCGGCTGCCCAGTTGTCAGTGCACGAATGATTGGACTCTGCTCCCAAGGCCGAAGAGCCAGGACTGAAAGATGCTGCTGGATCTCTTCTGCACGTGGAAAGCTTTGCAACGGTGCCACCTGCATTGGTCTCACTGCTTGTTTTCCCACCTCAAAGTGCGTTTGAATAGTTCCTTGATGCCTGCTCCAGGCTGGCCGGCTGCCCAGTTGTCAGTGCACGAATGATTGGACTCTGCTCCCACAGGCGAAGAGCCAGGACTGAAAGATGCTGCTGGATCTCTTCTGCACGTGGTAAGCTTTGCAACGGTGCCACCTGTATTGCTCTCACTGCTTGTTTTCCCACCTGAAAGTGCATTTGAATACATCCTTGATGCCTGCTCCAGGCTGGCCGGCTGCCCAGTTGTCAGTGCACGAACGATTGGACTCTGCTCCCACAGGCGAAGAGTCAGGACTGAAAGATGCTGCTGGATCTCTTCTGCTCACGGTAAGCTTTGCAACGGTGCCACCTGCATTGGTCTCAGTGCTTGTTTTCCCACCTCAAAGTGCATTTGAATAGTTCCTTGATGCCTGCTCCAGGCTGGCCGGCTGCCCAGTTGTCAGTGCACGAATGATTGGACTCTGCACCCACACGCGAAGAGCCAGGACTGAAAGATGCTGCTGGATCTCTTCTGCACGTGGAAAGCTTTGCAACGGTGCCACCTGTATTGCTCTCACTGCTTGTTTTCCCACCTCAAAGTGCATTTGAATACATCCTTGATGCCTGCTCCAGGCTGGCCGGCTGCCCAGTTTTCAGGGCACGAATGATTGGACTCTGCTCCCACAGGCGAAGAGGCAGGACTGAAAGATGCTGCTGGATCTCTTCTGCTCACGGTAAGCTTTGCAACGGTGCCACCTGCATTGGTCTCACTGCTTGTTTTCCCACCTCAAAGTGCATTTGAATAGTTCCTTGATGCCTGCTCCAGGCTGGCCGGCTGCCCAGTTGTCAGTGCACGAATGATTGGACTCTGCTCCCACAGGCGAAGAGCCAGGACTGAAAGATGCTGCTGGATCTCTTCTGCACATGGCAAGCTTTGCAACAGTGCCACCTGCATTGGTCTCACTCCTTGCTTTCCCACCTCAAAGTGCATTTGAATACATCCTTGATGCCTGCTCCAGGCTGGCCGGCTGCCCAGTTGTCAGTGCACGAATGATTGGACTCTGCACCCACACGCGAAGAGCCAGGAGTGAAAGATGCTGCTGGATCTCTTCTGCACGTGGAAAGCTTTGCAACGGTGCCACCTGTATTGCTCTCACTGCTTGTTTTCCCACCTGAAAGTGCATTTGAATAGTTCCTTGATGCCTGCTCCAGGCTGGCTGGCTGCCCAGTTGTCAGTGCACGAACGATTGGACTCTGCTCCCACAGGCGAAGAGGCAGGACTGAAAGATGCTGCTGGATCTCTTCTGCACGTGGTAAGCTTTGCAACGGTGCCACCTGTATTGCTCTCACTGCTTGTTTTCCCACCTCAAAGTGCGTTTGAATAGTTCCTTGATGCCTGCTCCAGGCTGGCCGGCTGCCCAGTTGTCAGTGCACGAACGATTGGACTCTGCTCCCACAGGCGAAGAGTCAGGACTGAAAGATGCTGCTGGATCTCTTCTGCTCACGGTAAGCTTTGCAACGGTGCCACCTGTATTGCTCTCACTGCTTGTTTTCCCACCTCAAAGTGCATTTGAATACATCCTTGATGCCTGCTTCAGGCTGGCCGGCTGCCCAGTTGTCAGTGCACGAATGATTGGACTCTGCTCCCACAGGCGAAGAGCCAGGACTGAAAGATGCTGCTGGATCTCTTCTGCACATGGTAAGCTTTGCAACGGTGCCACCTGTATTGCTCTCACTGCTTGTTTTCCCACCTCAAAGTGCGTTTGAATAGTTCCTTGATGCCTGCTCCAGGCTGGCCGGCTGCCCAGTTGTCAGTGCACGAATGATTGGACTCTGCTCCCAAGGCCGAAGAGCCAGGACTGAAAGATGCTGCTGGATCTCTTCTGCACGTGGTAAGCTTTGCAACGGTGCCACCTGTATTGCTCTCACTGCTTGTTTTCCCACCTCAAAGTGCATTTGTATGCATCCTTTATGCCTGCTCCAGGCTGGCCGGCTGCCCAGTTGTCAGTGCACGAATGATTGGACTCTGCTCCCACAGGCGAAGAGCCAGGACTGAAAGATGCTGCTGGATCTCTTCTGCACGTGGAAAGCTTTGCAACGGTGCCACCTGCATTGCTCTCACTGCTTGTTTTCCCACCTCAAAGTGCATTTGAATCGTTCCTTGATGCCTGCTCCAGGCTGGCCGGCTGCCCAGTTGTCAGTGCACGAATGATTGGACTCTGCTCCCACAGGCGAAGAGCCAGGACTGAAATATCCTGCTGGATCTCTTCTGCACGTGGTAAGCTTTGCAACGGTGCCACCTGCATTGGTCTCACTGCTTGTTTTCCCACCTCAAAGTGCGTTTGAATAGTTCCTTGATGCCTGCTCCAGGCTGGCCGGCTGCCCAGTTTTCAGTGCACGAACGATTGGACTCTGCTCCCAAGGCCGAAGAGTCAGGACTGAAAGATGCTGCTGGATCTCTTCTGCTCACGGTAAGCTTTGCAACGGTGCCACCTGTATTGCTCTCACTGCTTGTTTTCCCACCTCAAAGTACGTTTGAATAGTTCCTTGATGCCTGCTCCAGGCTGGCCGGCTGCCCAGTTGTCAGTGCACGAATGATTGGACTCTGCTCCCAAGGCCGAAGAGCCAGGACTGAAAGATGCTGCTGGATCTCTTCTGCACGTGGAAAGCTTTGCAACGGTGCCACCTGCATTGGTCTCACTGCTTGTTTTCCCACCTCAAAGTGCATTTGAATAGTTCCTTGATGCCTGCTCCAGGTTGGCCGGCTGCCCAGTTGTCAGTGCACGAACGATTGGACTCTGCTCCCACAGGCGAAGAGCCAGGACTGAAAGATCCTGCTGGATCTCTTCTGCACGTGGTAAGCTTTGCAACGGTGCCATCTGTATTGCTCTCACTGCTTGTTTTCCCACCTCAAAGTGCGTTTGAATAGTTCCTTGATGCCTGCTCCAGGCTGGCCGGCTGCCCAGTTGTCAGTGCACGAATGATTGGACTCTGCTCCCACAGGCGAAGAGCCAGGACTGAAAGATGCTGCTGGATCTCTTCTGCACGTGGTAAGCTTTGCAACGGTGCCACCTGCATTGGTCTCACTGCTTGTTTTCCCACCTCATAGTGCATTTGAATCGTTCCTTGATGCCTGCTCCAGGCTGGCCGGCTGCCCAGTTGTCAGTGCACGAACGATTGGACTCTGCTCCCACAGGCGAAGAGTCAGGACTGAAAGGTGCTGCTGGATCTCTTCTTCACGTGGTAAGTTTTGCAACGGTGCCACCTGTATTGGTCTCACTGCTTGTTTTCCCACCTCAAAGTGCATTTGAATAGTTCATTGATGGGTGCTCCAGGCTGGCCGGCTGCCCAGTTGTCAGTGCACGAATGATTGGACTCTGCTCCCACAGGCGAAGAGGCAGGACTGAAAGATGCTGCTGGATCTCTTCTGCACGTGGTAAGCTTTGCAACGGTGCCACCTGCATTGGTCTCACTCCTTGCTTTCCCACTTGAAAGTGCATTTGAATACATCCTTGATGCCTGCTCCAGGCTGGCCGGCTGCCCAGTTGTCAGTGCACGAATGATTGGACTCTGCACCCACAGGCGAAGAGCCAGGACTGAAAGATGCTGCTGGATCTCTTCTGCACGTGGTAAGCTTTGCAACGGTGCCACCTGTATTGCTCTCACTGCTTGTTTTCCCACCTCAAAGTGCGTTTGAATAATTCCTTGATGCCTGCTCCAGGCTGGCCGGCTGCCCAGTTGTCAGTGCACGAACGATTGGACTCTGCTCCCACAGGCGAAGAGGCAGGACTGAAAGATGCTGCTGGATCTCTTCTGCTCACGGTAAGCTTTGCAACGGTGCCACCTGCATTGGTCTCACTGCTTGTTTTCCCACCTCAAAGTGCATTTGAATAGTTCCTTGATGCGTGCTCCAGGCTGGCCGGCTGCCCAGTTGTCCGTGCACGAATGATTGGATTCTGCTCCCACAGGCGAAGAGGCAGGACTGAAAGATGCTGCTGGATCTCTTCTGCTCACGGTAAGCTTTGCAACGGTGCCACCTGCATTGGTCTCACTGCTTGTTTTCCCACCTGAAAGTGCATTTGAATACATCCTTGATGCCTGCTCCAGGCTGGCCGGCTGCCGAGTTTTCAGGGCACGAATGATTGGACTCTGCTCCCACAGGCGAAGAGCCAGGACTGAAAGATGCTGCTGGATCTCTTCTGCTCACGGTAAGCTTTGCAACGGAGCCACCTGCATTGGTCTCACTGCTTGTTTTCAAACCTCATAGTGCATTTGAATAGTTCCTTGATGCCTGCTCCAGGCTGGACAGCTGCCCAGTTGTCAGTGCACGAACGATTGGACTCTGCTCCCACAGGCGAAGAGTCAGGACTGAAAGGTGCTGCTGGATCTCTTCTGCATGTGGTAAGCTTTGCAACGGTGCCACCTGTATTGCTCTCACTGCTTGTTTTCCCACCTCAAAGTGCATTTGAATAGTTCCTTGATGCCTGCTCCAGGCTGGCCGGCTGCCCAGTTTTCAGGGCACGAATGATTGGACTCTGCTCCCACAGGCGAAGAGCCAGGACTGAAAGATGCTGCTGGATCTCTTCTGCACGTGGTAAGCTTTGCAACGGTGCCACCTGTATTGCTCTCACTGCTTGTTTTCCCACCTCAAAGTGCATTTGAATAGTTCCTTGATGCCTGCTCCAGGCTGGCCGGCTGCCCAGTTGTCAGTGCACGAATGATTGGACTCTGCACCCACAGGCGAATAGCCAGGACTGAAAGATGCTGCTGGATCTCTTCTGCACATGGTAAGCTTTGCAACAGTGCCACCTGCATTGGTCTCACTGCTTGTTTTCCCACCTGAAAGTGCATTTGAATAGTTCCTTGATGCCTGCTCCAGGCTGGCCGGCTGCCCAGTTTTCAGTGCACGAATGATTGGACTCTGCTCCCACAGGCGAAGAGCCAGGACTGAAAGATGCTGCTGGATCTCTTCTGCACATGGTAAGCTTTGCAACGGTGCCACCTGTATTGCTCTCACTCCTTGCTTTCCCACCTCAAAGTGCATTTGAATACATCCTTGATGCCTGCTCCAGGCTGGCCGGCTGCGCAGTTGTCAGTGCACGAATGATTGGACTCTGCTCCCACAGGCGAAGAGCCAGGACTGAAAGATGCTGCTGGCTCCCTTCTGCACGTGGTAAGCTTTGCAACGGTGCCACCTGCATTGGACTCACTGCTTGTTTTCCCACCTCAAAGTGCATTTGTTTGCATCCTTGATGCCTGCTCCAGGCTGGCCGGCTGCCCAGTTGTCAGTGCACGAATGATTGGACTCTGCTCCCACAGGCGAAGAGCCAGGACTGAAAGATGCTGCTGGATCTCTTCTGCACGTGGTAAGCTTTGCAACGGTGCCACCTGCATTGGTCTCACTGCTTGCTTTCCCACCTCAAAGTGCATTTGAATAGTTCCTTGATGCCTGCTCCAGGCTGGCCGGCTGCCCAGTTGTCAGTGCACGAATGATTGGACTCTGCTCCCAAGGCCGAAGAGCCAGGACTGAAAGATGCTGCTGGATCTCTTCTGCACGTGGAAAGCTTTGCAACGGTGCCACCTGCATTGGTCTCACTGCTTGTTTTCCCACCTCAAAGTGCATTTGAATAGTTTCTTGATGCCTGCTCCAGGTTGGCCGGCTGCCCAGTTGTCAGTGCACGAACGATTGGACTCTGCTCCCACAGGCGAAGAGCCAGGACTGAAAGATCCTGCTGGATCTCTTCTGCACGTGGTAAGCTTTGCAACGGTGCCATCTGTATTGCTCTCACTGCTTGTTTTCCCACCTCAAAGTGCGTTTGAATAGTTCCTTGATGCCTGCTCCAGGCTGGCCGGCTGCCCAGTTGTCAGTGCACGAATGATTGGACTCTGCTCCCACAGGCGAAGAGCCAGGACTGAAAGATGCTGCTGGATCTCTTCTGCACGTGGTAAGCTTTGCAACGGTGCCACCTGTATTGCTCTCACTGCTTGTTTTCCCACCTCATAGTGCATTTGAATAGTTCCTTGATGCCTGCTCCAGGCTGGCCGGCTGCCCAGTTGTCAGTGCACGAACGATTGGACTCTGCTCCCACAGGCGAAGAGTCAGGACTGAAAGGTGCTGCTGGATCTCTTCTGCTCACGGTAAGCTTTGCAACGGTGCCACCTGCATTGGTCTCACTGCTTGTTTTCCCACCTCAAAGTGCATTTGAATAGTTCCTTGATGCCTGCTCCAGGCTGGCCGGCTGCCCAGTTGTCAGTGCACGAATGATTGGAATCTGCTCCCACAGGCGAAGAGGCAGGACTGAAAGATGCTGCTGGATCTCTTCTGCACGTGGTAAGCTTTGCAACGGTGCCACCTGCATTGGTCTCACTGCTTGTTTTCCCACTTGAAAGTGCATTTGAATACATCCTTGATGCCTGCTCCAGGCTGGCCGGCTGCCCAGTTTTCAGGGCACGAATGATTGGACTCTGCTCCCACAGGCGAAGAGCCAGGACTGAAAGATGCTGCTGGATCTCTTCTGCTCACGGTAAGCTTTGCAACGGTGCCACCTGCATTGGTCTCACTGCTTGTTTTCAAACCTCATAGTGCATTTGAATAGTTCCTTGATGCCTGCTCCAGGCTGGCCGGCTGCCCAGTTGTCAGTGCACGAACGATTGGACTCTGCTCCCACAGGCGAAGAGTCAGGACTGAAAGATGCTGCTGGCTCCCTTCTGCGCACGGTAAGCTTTGCAACGGTGCCACCTGCATTGGTCTCACTGCTTGTTTTCCCGCCTCAAAGTGCATTTGAATAGTTCCTTGATGCCTGCTCTAGGCTGGCCGGCTGCGCAGTTGTCAGTGCACGAATGATTGGACTCTGCTCCCACAGGCGAAGAGCCAGGACTGAAAGATGCTGCTGGATCTCTTCTGCACGTGGTAAGCTTTGCAACCTTGCCACCTGTATTGCTCTCACTGCTTGTTTTCCCACCTCAAAGTGCGTTTGAATAGTTCCTTGATGCCTGCTCCAGGCTGGCCGGCTGCCCAGTTGTCAGTGCACGAATGATTGGACTCTGCTCCCACAGGCGAAGAGCCAGGACTGAAAGATCCTGCTGGATCTCTTCTGCTCACGGTAAGGTTTGCAACGGTGCCACCTGCATTGGTCTCACTGCTTGTTTTCCCACCTCAAAGTGCGTTTGAATAGTTCCTTGATGCCTGCTCCAGGCTGGCCGGCTGCCCAGTTGTCAGTGCACGAATGATTGGACTCTGCTCCCACAGGCGAAGAGCCAGGACTGAAAGATGCTGCTGGATCTCTTCTGCACGTGGTAAGCTTTGCAACGGTGCCACCTGTATTGCTCTCACTGCTTGTTTTCCCACCTGAAAGTGCATTTGAATACATCCTTGATGCCTGCTCCAGGCTGGCCGGCTGCCCAGTTGTCAGTGCACGAACGATTGGACTCTGCTCCCACAGGCGAAGAGTCAGGACTGAAAGATGCTGCTGGATCTCTTCTGCTCACGGTAAGCTTTGCAACGGTGCCACCTGCATTGGTCTCAGTGCTTGTTTTCCCACCTCAAAGTGCATTTGAATAGTTCCTTGATGCCTGCTCCAGGCTGGCCGGCTGCCCAGTTGTCAGTGCACGAATGATTGGACTCTGCACCCACACGCGAAGAGCCAGGACTGAAAGATGCTGCTGGATCTCTTCTGCACGTGGAAAGCTTTGCAACGGTGCCACCTGTATTGCTCTCACTGCTTGTTTTCCCACCTCAAAGTGCATTTGAATACATCCTTGATGCCTGCTCCAGGCTGGCCGGCTGCCCAGTTTTCAGGGCACGAATGATTGGACTCTGCTCCCACAGGCGAAGAGGCAGGACTGAAAGATGCTGCTGGATCTCTTCTGCTCACGGTAAGCTTTGCAACGGTGCCACCTGCATTGGTCTCACTGCTTGTTTTCCCACCTCAAAGTGCATTTGAATAGTTCCTTGATGCCTGCTCCAGGCTGGCCGGCTGCCCAGTTGTCAGTGCACGAATGATTGGACTCTGCTCCCACAGGCGAAGAGCCAGGACTGAAAGATGCTGCTGGATCTCTTCTGCACATGGCAAGCTTTGCAACAGTGCCACCTGCATTGGTCTCACTCCTTGCTTTCCCACCTCAAAGTGCATTTGAATACATCCTTGATGCCTGCTCCAGGCTGGCCGGCTGCCCAGTTGTCAGTGCACGAATGATTGGACTCTGCACCCACACGCGAAGAGCCAGGACTGAAAGATGCTGCTGGATCTCTTCTGCACGTGGAAAGCTTTGCAACGGTGCCACCTGTATTGCTCTCACTGCTTGTTTTCCCACCTGAAAGTGCATTTGAATAGTTCCTTGATGCCTGCTCCAGGCTGGCTGGCTGCCCAGTTGTCAGTGCACGAACGATTGGACTCTGCTCCCACAGGCGAAGAGGCAGGACTGAAAGATGCTGCTGGATCTCTTCTGCACGTGGTAAGCTTTGCAACGGTGCCACCTGTATTGCTCTCACTGCTTGTTTTCCCACCTCAAAGTGCGTTTGAATAGTTCCTTGATGCCTGCTCCAGGCTGGCCGGCTGCCCAGTTGTCAGTGCACGAACGATTGGACTCTGCTCCCACAGGCGAAGAGTCAGGACTGAAAGATGCTGCTGGATCTCTTCTGCTCACGGTAAGCTTTGCAACGGTGCCACCTGTATTGCTCTCACTGCTTGTTTTCCCACCTCAAAGTGCATTTGAATACATCCTTGATGCCTGCTTCAAGCTGGCCGGCTGCCCAGTTGTCAGTGCACGAATGATTGGACTCTGCTCCCACAGGCGAAGAGCCAGGACTGAAAGATGCTGCTGGATCTCTTCTGCACATGGTAAGCTTTGCAACGGTGCCACCTGTATTGCTCTCACTGCTTGTTTTCCCACCTCAAAGTGCGTTTGAATAGTTCCTTGATGCCTGCTCCAGGCTGGCCGGCTGCCCAGTTGTCAGTGCACGAATGATTGGACTCTGCTCCCAAGGCCGAAGAGCCAGGACTGAAAGATGCTGCTGGATCTCTTCTGCACGTGGTAAGCTTTGCAACGGTGCCACCTGTATTGCTCTCACTGCTTGTTTTCCCACCTCAAAGTGCATTTGTATGCATCCTTTATGCCTGCTCCAGGCTGGCCGGCTGCCCAGTTGTCAGTGCACGAATGATTGGACTCTGCTCCCACAGGCGAAGAGCCAGGACTGAAAGATGCTGCTGGATCTCTTCTGCACGTGGAAAGCTTTGCAACGGTGCCACCTGCATTGCTCTCACTGCTTGTTTTCCCACCTCAAAGTGCATTTGAATCGTTCCTTGATGCCTGCTCCAGGCTGGCCGGCTGCCCAGTTGTCAGTGCACGAATGATTGGACTCTGCTCCCACAGGCGAAGAGCCAGGACTGAAATATCCTGCTGGATCTCTTCTGCACGTGGTAAGCTTTGCAACGGTGCCACCTGCATTGGTCTCACTGCTTGTTTTCCCACCTCAAAGTGCGTTTGAATAGTTCCTTGATGCCTGCTCCAGGCTGGCCGGCTGCCCAGTTTTCAGTGCACGAACGATTGGACTCTGCTCCCACAGGCGAAGAGTCAGGACTGAAAGATGCTGCTGGATCTCTTCTGCTCACGGTAAGCTTTGCAACGGTGCCACCTGTATTGCTCTCACTGCTTGTTTTCCCACCTCAAAGTACGTTTGAATAGTTCCTTGATGCCTGCTCCAGGCTGGCCGGCTGCCCAGTTGTCAGTGCACGAATGATTGGACTCTGCTCCCAAGGCCGAAGAGCCAGGACTGAAAGATGCTGCTGGATCTCTTCTGCACGTGGAAAGCTTTGCAACGGTGCCACCTGCATTGGTCTCACTGCTTGTTTTCCCACCTCAAAGTGCATTTGAATAGTTCCTTGATGCCTGCTCCAGGTTGGCCGGCTGCCCAGTTGTCAGTGCACGAACGATTGGACTCTGCTCCCACAGGCGAAGAGCCAGGACTGAAAGATCCTGCTGGATCTCTTCTGCACGTGGTAAGCTTTGCAACGGTGCCATCTGTATTGCTCTCACTGCTTGTTTTCCCACCTCAAAGTGCGTTTGAATAGTTCCTTGATGCCTGCTCCAGGCTGGCCGGCTGCCCAGTTGTCAGTGCACGAATGATTGGACTCTGCTCCCACAGGCGAAGAGCCAGGACTGAAAGATGCTGCTGGATCTCTTCTGCACGTGGTAAGCTTTGCAACGGTGCCACCTGCATTGGTCTCACTGCTTGTTTTCCCACCTCATAGTGCATTTGAATCGTTCCTTGATGCCTGCTCCAGGCTGGCCGGCTGCCCAGTTGTCAGTGCACGAACGATTGGACTCTGCTCCCACAGGCGAAGAGTCAGGACTGAAAGGTGCTGCTGGATCTCTTCTTCACGTGGTAAGTTTTGCAACGGTGCCACCTGTATTGGTCTCACTGCTTGTTTTCCCACCTCAAAGTGCATTTGAATAGTTCATTGATGGGTGCTCCAGGCTGGCCGGCTGCCCAGTTGTCAGTGCACGAATGATTGGACTCTGCTCCCACAGGCGAAGAGGCAGGACTGAAAGATGCTGCTGGATCTCTTCTGCACGTGGTAAGCTTTGCAACGGTGCCACCTGCATTGGTCTCACTCCTTGCTTTCCCACTTGAAAGTGCATTTGAATACATCCTTGATGCCTGCTCCAGGCTGGCCGGCTGCCCAGTTGTCAGTGCACGAATGATTGGACTCTGCACCCACAGGCGAAGAGCCAGGACTGAAAGATGCTGCTGGATCTCTTCTGCACGTGGTAAGCTTTGCAACGGTGCCACCTGTATTGCTCTCACTGCTTGTTTTCCCACCTCAAAGTGCGTTTGAATAATTCCTTGATGCCTGCTCCAGGCTGGCCGGCTGCCCAGTTGTCAGTGCACGAACGATTGGACTCTGCTCCCACAGGCGAAGAGGCAGGACTGAAAGATGCTGCTGGATCTCTTCTGCTCACGGTAAGCTTTGCAACGGTGCCACCTGCATTGGTCTCACTGCTTGTTTTCCCACCTCAAAGTGCATTTGAATAGTTCCTTGATGCGTGCTCCAGGCTGGCCGGCTGCCCAGTTGTCCGTGCACGAATGATTGGATTCTGCTCCCACAGGCGAAGAGGCAGGACTGAAAGATGCTGCTGGATCTCTTCTGCTCACGGTAAGCTTTGCAACGGTGCCACCTGCATTGGTCTCACTGCTTGTTTTCCCACCTGAAAGTGCATTTGAATACATCCTTGATGCCTGCTCCAGGCTGGCCGGCTGCCGAGTTTTCAGGGCACGAATGATTGGACTCTGCTCCCACAGGCGAAGAGCCAGGACTGAAAGATGCTGCTGGATCTCTTCTGCTCACGGTAAGCTTTGCAACGGAGCCACCTGCATTGGTCTCACTGCTTGTTTTCAAACCTCATAGTGCATTTGAATAGTTCCTTGATGCCTGCTCCAGGCTGGACAGCTGCCCAGTTGTCAGTGCACGAACGATTGGACTCTGCTCCCACAGGCGAAGAGTCAGGACTGAAAGGTGCTGCTGGATCTCTTCTGCATGTGGTAAGCTTTGCAACGGTGCCACCTGTATTGCTCTCACTGCTTGTTTTCCCACCTCAAAGTGCATTTGAATAGTTCCTTGATGCCTGCTCCAGGCTGGCCGGCTGCCCAGTTTTCAGGGCACGAATGATTGGACTCTGCTCCCACAGGCGAAGAGCCAGGACTGAAAGATGCTGCTGGATCTCTTCTGCACGTGGTAAGCTTTGCAACGGTGCCACCTGTATTGCTCTCACTGCTTGTTTTCCCACCTCAAAGTGCATTTGAATAGTTCCTTGATGCCTGCTCCAGGCTGGCCGGCTGCCCAGTTGTCAGTGCACGAATGATTGGACTCTGCACCCACAGGCGAATAGCCAGGACTGAAAGATGCTGCTGGATCTCTTCTGCACATGGTAAGCTTTGCAACAGTGCCACCTGCATTGGTCTCACTGCTTGTTTTCCCACCTGAAAGTGCATTTGAATAGTTCCTTGATGCCTGCTCCAGGCTGGCCGGCTGCCCAGTTTTCAGTGCACGAATGATTGGACTCTGCTCCCACAGGCGAAGAGCCAGGACTGAAAGATGCTGCTGGATCTCTTCTGCACATGGTAAGCTTTGCAACGGTGCCACCTGTATTGCTCTCACTCCTTGCTTTCCCACCTCAAAGTGCATTTGAATACATCCTTGATGCCTGCTCCAGGCTGGCCGGCTGCGCAGTTGTCAGTGCACGAATGATTGGACTCTGCTCCCACAGGCGAAGAGCCAGGACTGAAAGATGCTGCTGGCTCCCTTCTGCACGTGGTAAGCTTTGCAACGGTGCCACCTGCATTGGACTCACTGCTTGTTTTCCCACCTCAAAGTGCATTTGTTTGCATCCTTGATGCCTGCTCCAGGCTGGCCGGCTGCCCAGTTGTCAGTGCACGAATGATTGGACTCTGCTCCCACAGGCGAAGAGCCAGGACTGAAAGATGCTGCTGGATCTCTTCTGCACGTGGTAAGCTTTGCAACGGTGCCACCTGCATTGGTCTCACTGCTTGCTTTCCCACCTCAAAGTGCATTTGAATAGTTCCTTGATGCCTGCTCCAGGCTGGCCGGCTGCCCAGTTGTCAGTGCACGAATGATTGGACTCTGCTCCCAAGGCCGAAGAGCCAGGACTGAAAGATGCTGCTGGATCTCTTCTGCACGTGGAAAGCTTTGCAACGGTGCCACCTGCATTGGTCTCACTGCTTGTTTTCCCACCTCAAAGTGCATTTGAATAGTTTCTTGATGCCTGCTCCAGGTTGGCCGGCTGCCCAGTTGTCAGTGCACGAACGATTGGACTCTGCTCCCACAGGCGAAGAGCCAGGACTGAAAGATCCTGCTGGATCTCTTCTGCACGTGGTAAGCTTTGCAACGGTGCCATCTGTATTGCTCTCACTGCTTGTTTTCCCACCTCAAAGTGCGTTTGAATAGTTCCTTGATGCCTGCTCCAGGCTGGCCGGCTGCCCAGTTGTCAGTGCACGAATGATTGGACTCTGCTCCCACAGGCGAAGAGCCAGGACTGAAAGATGCTGCTGGATCTCTTCTGCACGTGGTAAGCTTTGCAACGGTGCCACCTGTATTGCTCTCACTGCTTGTTTTCCCACCTCATAGTGCATTTGAATAGTTCCTTGATGCCTGCTCCAGGCTGGCCGGCTGCCCAGTTGTCAGTGCACGAACGATTGGACTCTGCTCCCACAGGCGAAGAGTCAGGACTGAAAGGTGCTGCTGGATCTCTTCTGCTCACGGTAAGCTTTGCAACGGTGCCACCTGCATTGGTCTCACTGCTTGTTTTCCCACCTCAAAGTGCATTTGAATAGTTCCTTGATGCCTGCTCCAGGCTGGCCGGCTGCCCAGTTGTCAGTGCACGAATGATTGGAATCTGCTCCCACAGGCGAAGAGGCAGGACTGAAAGATGCTGCTGGATCTCTTCTGCACGTGGTAAGCTTTGCAACGGTGCCACCTGCATTGGTCTCACTGCTTGTTTTCCCACTTGAAAGTGCATTTGAATACATCCTTGATGCCTGCTCCAGGCTGGCCGGCTGCCCAGTTTTCAGGGCACGAATGATTGGACTCTGCTCCCACAGGCGAAGAGCCAGGACTGAAAGATGCTGCTGGATCTCTTCTGCTCACGGTAAGCTTTGCAACGGTGCCACCTGCATTGGTCTCACTGCTTGTTTTCAAACCTCATAGTGCATTTGAATAGTTCCTTGATGCCTGCTCCAGGCTGGCCGGCTGCCCAGTTGTCAGTGCACGAACGATTGGACTCTGCTCCCACAGGCGAAGAGTCAGGACTGAAAGATGCTGCTGGCTCCCTTCTGCGCACGGTAAGCTTTGCAACGGTGCCACCTGCATTGGTCTCACTGCTTGTTTTCCCGCCTCAAAGTGCATTTGAATAGTTCCTTGATGCCTGCTCTAGGCTGGCCGGCTGCGCAGTTGTCAGTGCACGAATGATTGGACTCTGCTCCCACAGGCGAAGAGCCAGGACTGAAAGATGCTGCTGGATCTCTTCTGCACGTGGTAAGCTTTGCAACCTTGCCACCTGTATTGCTCTCACTGCTTGTTTTCCCACCTCAAAGTGCGTTTGAATAGTTCCTTGATGCCTGCTCCAGGCTGGCCGGCTGCCCAGTTGTCAGTGCACGAATGATTGGACTCTGCTCCCACAGGCGAAGAGCCAGGACTGAAAGATCCTGCTGGATCTCTTCTGCTCACGGTAAGGTTTGCAACGGTGCCACCTGCATTGGACTCACTGCTTGTTTTCCCACCTCAAAGTGCATTTGTATGCATCCTTGATGCCTGCTCCAGGCTGGCCGGCTGCCCAGTTTTCAGGGCACAAATGATTGGACTCTGCTCCCTCAGGCGAAGAGCCAGGACTGAAAGATGCTGCTGGATCTCTTCTGCACGTGGTAAGCTTTGCAACGGTGCCACCTGTATTGCTCTCACTGCTTGTTTTCCCACCTCATAGTGCATTTGAATAGTTCCTTGATGCCTGCTCCAGGCTGGCCGGCTGCCCAGTTGTCAGTGCACGAACGATTGGACTCTGCTCCCACAGGCGAAGAGGCAGGACTGAAAGATGCTGCTGGATCTCTTCTGCTCACGGTAAGCTTTGCAACGGTGCCACCTGCATTGGTCTCAGTGCTTGTTTTCCCACCTCAAAGTGCATTTGAATACATCCTTGATGCCTGCTCCAGGCTGGCCGGCTGCCCAGTTGTCAGTGCACGAATGATTGGACTCTGCTCCCACAGGCGAAGAGCCAGGACTGAAAGATGCTGCTGGATCTCTTCTGCTCACGGTAAGCTTTGCAACGGTGCCAACTGCATTGGTCTCACTGCTTGTTTTCCCACCTGAAAGTGCATTTGAATACATCCTTGATGCCTGCTCCAGGCTGGCCGGCTGCGCAGTTGTCAGTGCACGAATGATTGGACTCTGCTCCCAAGGCCGAAGAGCCAGGACTGAAAGATCCTGCTGGATCTCTTCTGCACGTGGTAAGCTTTGCAACGGTGCCACCTGTATTGCTCTCACTGCTTGTTTTCCCACCTCAAAGTGCGTTTGAATAGTTCCTTGATGCCTGCTCCAGGCTGGCCGGCTGCCCAGTTGTCAGTGCACGAATGATTGGACTCTGCTCCCACAGGCGAAGAGCCAGGACTGAAAGATGCTGCTGGATCTCTTCTGCACGTGGTAAGCTTTGCAACGGTGCCACCTGTATTGCTCTCACTGCTTGTTTTCCCACCTCATAGTGCATTTGAATAGTTCCTTGATGCCTGCTCCAGGCTGGCCGACTGCCCAGTTGTCAGTGCACGAACGATTGGACTCTGCTCCCACAGGCGAAGAGTCAGGACTGAAAGATGCTGCTGGCTCCCTTCTGCGCACGGTAAGCTTTGCAACGGTGCCACCTGCATTGGTCTCACTGCTTGTTTTCCCGCCTCAAAGTGCATTTGAATAGTTCCTTGATGCCTGCTCTAGGCTGGCCGGCTGCGCAGTTGTCAGTGCACGAATGATTGGACTCTGCTCCCACAGGCGAAGAGCCAGGACTGAAAGATGCTGCTGGATCTCTTCTGCACGTGGAAAGCTTTGCAACGGTGCCACCTGCATTGGTCTCACTGCTTGTTTTCCCACCTCAAAGTGCATTTGAATAGTTCCTTGATGCCTGCTCCAGGCTGGCCGGCTGCCCAGTTGTCAGTGCACGAATGATTGGACTCTGCTCCCACAGGCGAAGAGCCAGGACTGAAAGATGCTGCTGGATCTCTTCTGCTCACGGTAAGCTTTGCAACGGTGCCACCTGCATTGGTCTCACTGCTTGTTTTCCCACCTCAAAGTGCATTTGAATACATCCTTGATGCCTGCTCCAGGGTGGCCGGCTGCCCAGTTGTCAGTGCACGAATGATTGGACTCTGCTCCCAAGGCCGAAGAGCCAGGACTGAAAGATGCTGCTGGATCTCTTCTGCACGTGGAAAGCTTTGCAACGGTGCCACCTGCATTGGTCTCACTGCTTGTTTTCCCACCTCAAAGTGCATTTGAATAGTTCCTTGATGCCTGCTCCAGGTTGGCCGGCTGCCCACTTGTCAGTGCACGAACGATTGGACTCTGCTCCCACAGGCGAAGAGCCAGGACTGAAAGATCCTGCTGGATCTCTTCTGCACGTGGTAAGCTTTGCAACGGTGCCACCTGTATTGCTCTCACTGCTTGTTTTCCCACCTCAAAGTGCGTTTGAATAGTTCCTTGATGCCTGCTCCAGGCTGGCCGGCTGCCCAGTTGTCAGTGCACGAATGATTGGACTCTGCTCCCACAGGCGAAGAGCCAGGACTGAAAGATGCTGCTGGATCTCTTCTGCACGTGGAAAGCTTTGCAACGGTGCCACCTGTATTGCTCTCACTGCTTGTTTTCCCACCTCATAGTGCATTTGAATAGTTCATTGATGGGTGCTCCAGGCTGGCCGGCTGCCCAGTTGTCAGTGCACGAACGATTGGACTCTGCTCCCACAGGCGAAGAGTCAGGACTGAAAGATGCTGCTGGATCTCTTCTGCTCACGGTAAGCTTTGCAACGGTGCCACCTGCATTGGTCTCAGTGCTTGTTTTCCCACCTCAAAGTGCATTTGAATAGTTCCTTGATGCCTGCTCCAGGCTGGCCGGCTGCCCAGTTGTCAGTGCACGAATGATTGGACTCTGCTCCCACAGGCGAAGAGCCAGGACTGAAAGATGCTGCTGGATCTGTTCTGCACGTGGTAAGCTTTGCAACGGTGCCACCTGTATTGCTCTCACTGCTTGTTTTCCCACCTCAAAGTGCATTTGTATGCATCCTTTATGCCTGCTCCAGGCTGGCCGGCTGCCCAGTTGTCAGTGCACGAATGATTGGACTCTGCTCCCACAGGCGAAGAGTCAGGACTGAAAGATGCTGCTGGATCTCTTCTGCTCACGGTAAGCTTTGCAACGGTGCCACCTGCATTGGTCTCACTGCTTGTTTTCCCGCCTGAAAGTGCATTTGAATACATCCTTGATGCCTGCTCCAGGCTGGCCGGCTGCCCAGTTTTCAGGGCACGAATGATTGGACTCTGCTCCCACAGGCGAAGAGCCAGGACTGAAAGATGCTGCTGGATCTCTTCTGCTCACGGTAAGCTTTGCAACGGTGCCACCTGCATTGGTCTCACTGCTTGTTTTCAAACCTCATAGTGCATTTGAATAGTTCCTTGATGCCTGCTCCAGGCTGGCCGGCTGCCCAGTTGTCAGTGCACGAACGATTGGGCTCTGCTCCCACAGGCGAAGAGTCAGGACTGAAAGGTGCTGCTGGATCTCTTCTGCTCACGGTAAGCTTTGCAACGGTGCCACCTGCATTGCTCTCACTGCTTGTTTTCCCACCTCAAAGTGCATTTGAATAGTTCCTTGATGCCTGCTCCAGGCTGGCCGGCTGCCCAGTTGTCAGTGCACGAATGATTGGACTCTGCTCCCAAGGCCGAAGAGCCAGGACTGAAAGATGCTGCTGGATCTCTTCTGCACGTGGAAAGCTTTGCAACGGTGCCACCTGCATTGGTCTCACTGCTTGTTTTCCCACCTCAAAGTGCATTTGAATAGTTCCTTGATGCCTGCTCCAGGCTGGCCGGCTGCCCAGTTGTCAGTGCACGAATGATTGGACTCTGCACCCACAGGCGAAGAGCCAGGACTGAAAGATGCTGCTGGATCTCTCCTGCACGTGGTAAGCTTTGCAACGGTGCCACCTGTATTGCTCTCACTGCTTGTTTTCCCACCTCAAAGTGCATTTGAATACATCCTTGATGCCTGCTCCAGGCTGGCCGGCTGCCCATTTGTCAGTGCACGAATGATTGGACTCTGCTCCCGCAGGCGAAGAGCCAGGACTGAAAGATGCTGCTGGATCTCTTCTGCACATGGCAAGCTTTGCAACAGTGCCACCTGTATTGGTCTCACTCCTTGCTTTCCCACCTCAAAGTGCATTTGAATAGTTCCTTGATGCCTGCTCCAGGCTGGCCGGCTGCCCAGTTGTCAGTGCACGAATGATTGGACTCTGCTCCCACAGGCGAAGAGCCAGGACTGAAAGATGCTGCTGGATCTCTTCTGCTCACGGTAAGCTTTGCAATGGTGTCACCTGCATTGGACTCACTGCTTGTTTTCCCACCTCAAAGTGCATTTGTATGCATCCTTGATGCCTGCTCCAGGCTGGCCGGCTGCCCAGTTTTCAGGGCACAAATGATTGGACTCTGCTCCCACAGGCGAAGAGCCAGGGCTGAAAGATGCTGCTGGATCTCTCCTGCGCGTGGTAAGCTTTGCAACGGTGCCACCTGTATTGCTCTCACTGCTTGTTTTCCCACCTCAAAGTGCATTTGAATAGTTCCTTGATGGGTGCTCCTGGCTGGCCGGCTGCCCAGTTGTCAGTGCACGAATGATTGGACTCTGCTCCCACAGGCGTAGAGGCAGGACTGAAAGATGCTGCTGGATCTCTTCTGCTCACGGTAAGCTTTGCAACGGTGCCACCTATATTGCTCTCACTGCTTGTTTTCAAACCTCATAGTGCATTTGAATAGTTCCTTGATGCCTGCTCCAGGCTGGCCGGCTGCCCAGTTGTCAGTGCACGAACGATTGGACTCTGCTCCCACAGGCGAAGAGTCAGGACTGAAAGGTGCTGCTGGATCTCTTCTGCTCACGGTAAGCTTTGCAACGGTGCCACCTATATTGCTCTCACTGCTTGTTTTCCCACCTCAAAGTGCATTTGAATAGTTCCTTGATGCCTGCTCCAGGCTGGCCGGCTGCCCAGTTGTCAGTGCACGAATGATTGGACTCTGCTCCCAAGGCCGAAGAGCCAGGACTGAAAGATGCTGCTGGATCTCTTCTGCACGTGGAAAGCTTTGCAACGGTGCCACCTGCATTGGTCTCACTGCTTGTTTTCCCACCTCAAAGTGCATTTGAATACATCCTTGATGCCTGCTCCAGGCTGGCCGGCTGCCCAGTTGTCAGTGCACGAACGATTGGACTCTGCTCCCACAGGCGAAGAGGCAGGACTGAAAGATGCTGCTGGATCTCTTCTGCACGTGGTAAGCTTTGCAACGGTGCCACCTGTATTGCTCTCACTGCTTGTTTTCCCACCTCAAAGTGCGTTTGAATAGTTCCTTGATGCCTGCTCCAGGCTGGCCGGCTGCCCAGTTGTCAGTGCACGAATGATTGGACTCTGCACCCACAGGCGAAGAGCCAGGACTGAAAGATGCTGCTGGATCTCTCCTGCACGTGGTAAGCTTTGCAACGGTGCCACCTGTATTGCTCTCACTGCTTGTTTTCCCACCTCAAAGTGCATTTGAATACATCCTTGATGCCTGCTCCAGGCTGGCCGGCTGCCCAGTTGTCAGTGCACGAACGATTGGACTCTGCTCCCACAGGCGAAGAGGCAGGACTGAAAGATGCTGCTGGATCTCTTCTGCACGTGGTAAGCTTTGCAACGGTGCCACCTGTATTGCTCTCACTGCTTGTTTTCCCACCTCAAAGTGCGTTTGAATAGTTCCTTGATGCCTGCTCCAGGCTGGCCGGCTGCCCAGTTGTCAGTGCACGAATGATTGGACTCTGCACCCACAGGCGAAGAGCCAGGACTGAAAGATGCTGCTGGATCTCTCCTGCACGTGGTAAGCTTTGCAACGGTGCCACCTGTATTGCTCTCACTGCTTGTTTTCCCACCTCAAAGTGCATTTGAATACATCCTTGATGCCTGCTCCAGGCTGGCCGGCTGCCCAGTTTTCAGGGCACGAATGATTGGACTCTGCTCCCACAGGCGAAGAGGCAGGACTGAAAGATGCTGCTGGATCTCTTCTGCTCACGGTAAGCTTTGCAACGGTGCCACCTGCATTGGTCTCACTGCTTGTTTTCCCACCTCAAAGTGCATTTGAATAGTTCCTTGATGCCTGCTCCAGGCTGGCCGGCTGCCCAGTTGTCAGTGCACGAATGATTGGACTCTGCTCCCACAGGCGAAGAGCCAGGACTGAAAGATGCTGCTGGATCTCTTCTGCACATGGCAAGCTTTGCAACAGTGCCACCTGCATTGGTCTCACTCCTTGCTTTCCCACCTCAAAGTGCATTTGAATAGTTCCTTGATGCCTGCTCCAGGCTGGCCGGCTGCCCAGTTGTCAGTGCACGAATGATTGGACTCTGCTCCCACAGGCGAAGAGCCAGGACTGAAAGATGCTGCTGGCTCCCTTCTGCACATGGTAAGCTTTGCAACGGTGCCACCTGCATTGGTCTCACTGCTTGTTTTCCCGCCTCAAAGTGCATTTGAATAGTTCCTTGATGCCTGCTCTAGGCTGGCCTGCTGCGCAGTTGTCAGTGCACGAATGATTGGACTCTGCTCCCACAGGCGAAGAGCCAGGACTGAAAGATGCTGCTGGATCTCTTCTGCACGTGGTAAGCTTTGCAACGGTGCCACCTGTATTGCTCTCACTGCTTGTTTTCCCACCTCAAAGTGCATTTGAATAGTTCCTTGATGGGTGCTCCTGGCTGGCCGGCTGCCCAGTTGTCAGTGCACGAATGATTGGACTCTGCTCCCACAGGCGTAGAGGCAGGACTGAAAGATGCTGCTGGATCTCTTCTGCTCACGGTAAGCTTTGCAACGGTGCCACCTGTATTGCTCTCACTGCTTGTTTTCCCACCTCAAAGTGCATTTGAATACATCCTTGATGCCTGCTCCAGGCTGGCCGGCTGCCCAGTTTTCAGGGCACGAATGATTGGACTCTGCTCCCAAGGCCGAAGAGCCAGGACTGAAAGATGCTGCTGGATCTCTTCTGCACGTGGAAAGCTTTGCAACGGTGCCACCTGCATTGGTCTCACTGCTTGTTTTCCCACCTCAAAGTGCATTTGAATAGTTCCTTGATGCCTGCTCCAGGCTGGCCGGCTGCCCAGTTGTCAGTGCACGAATGATTGGACTCTGCTCCCACAGGCGAAGAGTCAGGACTGAAAGATGCTGCTGGATCTCTTCTGCTCACGGTAAGCTTTGCCACGGTGCCACCTGCATTGGTCTCACTGCTTGTTTTCCCACCTGAAAGTGCATTTGAATACATCCTTGATGCCTGCTCCAGGCTGGCCGGCTGCCCAGTTTTCAGGGCACGAATGATTGGACTCTGCTCCCACAGGCGAAGAGCCAGGACTGAAAGATGCTGCTGGATCTCTTCTGCTCACGGTAAGCTTTGCAACGGTGCCACCTGCATTGGTCTCACTTCTTGTTTTCCCACCTGAAAGTGCATTTGAATACATCCTTGATGCCTGCTCCAGGCTGGCCGGCTGCCCAGTTTTCAGGGCACGAATGATTGGACTCTGCTCCCACAGGCGAAGAGCCAGGACTGAAAGATGCTGCTGGATCTCTTCTGCACATGGTAAGCTTTGCAACGGTGCCACCTGCATTGGTCTCACTGCTTGTTTTCAAACCTCATAGTGCATTTGAATAGTTCCTTGATGCCTGCTCCAGGCTGGCCGGCTGCCCAGTTGTCAGTGCACGAACGATTGGACTCTGCTCCCACAGGCGAAGAGTCAGGACTGAAAGGTGCTGCTGGATCTCTTCTGCTCACGGTAAGCTTTGCAACGGTGCCACCTGCATTGCTCTCACTGCTTGTTTTCCCACCTCAAAGTGCATTTGAATAGTTCCTTGATGCCTGCTCCAGGCTGGCCGGCTGCCCAGTTGTCAGTGCACGAATGATTGGACCCTGCTCCCAAGGCCGAAGAGCCAGGACTGAAAGATGCTGCTGGATCTCTTCTGCACGTGGAAAGCTTTGCAACGGTGCCACCTGCATTGGTCTCACTGCTTGTTTTCCCACCTCAAAGTGCATTTGAATAGTTCCTTGATGCCTGCTCCAGGCTGGCCGGCTGCCCAGTTGTCAGTGCACGAACGATTGGACTCTGCTCAAACAGGCGAAGAGCCAGGACTGAAAGATGCTGCTGGATCTCTTCTGCTCACGGTAAGCTTTGCAACGGTGCCATCTGCATTGGTCTCACTGCTTGTTTTCCCACCTGAAAGTGCATTTGAATAGTTCCTTGATGCCTGCTCCAGGCTGGCCGTCTGCCCAGTTGTCAGTGCACGAATGATTGGACTCTGCTCCCACAGGCGAAGAGCCAGGACTTAAAGATGCTGTTGGCTCCCTTCTGCACACGGTAAGCTTTGCAACGGTGCCACCTGCATTGGTCTCACTTCTTGTTTTCCCACCTGAAAGTGCATTTGAATAGTTCCTTGATGCCTGCTCCAGGCTGGCCGGCTGCCCAGTTTTCAGGGCACGAATGATTGGACTCTGCTCCCACAGGCGAAGAGCCAGGACTGAAAGATGCTGCTGGATCTCTTCTGCACATGGTAAGCTTTGCAACGGTGCCACCTGCATTGGTCTCACTGCTTGTTTTCAAACCTCATAGTGCATTTGAATAGTTCCTTGATGCCTGCTCCAGGCTGGCCGGCTGCCCAGTTGTCAGTGCACGAACGATTGGACTCTGCTCCCACAGGCGAAGAGTCAGGACTGAAAGGTGCTGCTGGATCTCTTCTGCTCACGGTAAGCTTTGCAACGGTGCCACCTGCATTGCTCTCACTGCTTGTTTTCCCACCTCAAAGTGCATTTGAATAGTTCCTTGATGCCTGCTCCAGGCTGGCCGGCTGCCCAGTTGTCAGTGCACGAATGATTGGACCCTGCTCCCAAGGCCGAAGAGCCAGGACTGAAAGATGCTGCTGGATCTCTTCTGCACGTGGAAAGCTTTGCAACGGTGCCACCTGCATTGGTCTCACTGCTTGTTTTCCCACCTCAAAGTGCATTTGAATAGTTCCTTGATGCCTGCTCCAGGCTGGCCGGCTGCCCAGTTGTCAGTGCACGAACGATTGGACTCTGCTCAAACAGGCGAAGAGCCAGGACTGAAAGATGCTGCTGGATCTCTTCTGCTCACGGTAAGCTTTGCAACGGTGCCATCTGCATTGGTCTCACTGCTTGTTTTCCCACCTGAAAGTGCATTTGAATAGTTCCTTGATGCCTGCTCCAGGCTGGCCGTCTGCCCAGTTGTCAGTGCACGAATGATTGGACTCTGCTCCCACAGGCGAAGAGCCAGGACTGAAAGATGCTGTTGGCTCCCTTCTGCACACGGTAAGCTTTGCAACGGTGCCACCTGCATTGGTCTCACTGCTTGTTTTCCCACCTCAAAGTGCATTTGAATAGTTCCTTGATGCCTGCTCCAGGCTGGCCGGCTGCCCAGTTGTCAGTGCACGAATGATTGGACTCTGCTCCCGCAGGCGAAGAGCCAGGACTGAAAGATGCTGCTGGATCTCTTCTGCTCACGGTAAGCTTTGCAACGGTGCCACCTGCATTGGTCTCAGTGCTTGTTTTCCCACCTGAAAGTGCATTTGAATACATCCTTGATGCCTGCTCCAGGCTGGCCGGCTGCCCAGTTTTCAGGGCACGAATGATTGGACTCTGGTCCCACAGGCGAAGAGTCAGGACTGAAAGGTGCTGCTGGATCTCTTCTGCTCACGGTAAGCTTTGCAACGGTGCCACCTGCATTGGTCTCACTGCTTGTTTTCCCACCTCAAAGTGCATTTGAATAGTTCCTTGATGCCTGCTCCAGGCTGGCCGGCTGCCCAGTTGTCAGTGCACGAATGATTGGACTCTGCTCCCACAGGCGAAGAGCCAGGACTGAAAGATGCTGCTGGATCTCTTCTGCACATGGCAAGCTTTGCAACAGTGCCACCTGCATTGGTCTCACTCCTTGCTTTCCCACCTCAAAGTGCATTTGAATAGTTCCTTGATGCCTGCTCCAGGCTGGCCGGCTGCCCAGTTGTCAGTGCACGAATGATTGGACTCTGCTCCCACAGGCGAAGAGCCAGGACTGAAAGATGCTGCTGGCTCCCTTCTGCACATGGTAAGCTTTGCAACGGTGCCACCTGCATTGGTCTCACTGCTTGTTTTCCCGCCTCAAAGTGCATTTGAATAGTTCCTTGATGCCTGCTCTAGGCTGGCCTGCTGCGCAGTTGTCAGTGCACGAATGATTGGACTCTGCTCCCACAGGCGAAGAGCCAGGACTGAAAGATGCTGCTGGATCTCTTCTGCACGTGGTAAGCTTTGCAACGGTGCCACCTGTATTGCTCTCACTGCTTGTTTTCCCACCTCAAAGTGCATTTGAATAGTTCCTTGATGGGTGCTCCTGGCTGGCCGGCTGCCCAGTTGTCAGTGCACGAATGATTGGACTCTGCTCCCACAGGCGTAGAGGCAGGACTGAAAGATGCTGCTGGATCTCTTCTGCTCACGGTAAGCTTTGCAACGGTGCCACCTGTATTGCTCTCACTGCTTGTTTTCCCACCTCAAAGTGCATTTGAATACATCCTTGATGCCTGCTCCAGGCTGGCCGGCTGCCCAGTTTTCAGGGCACGAATGATTGGACTCTGCTCCCAAGGCCGAAGAGCCAGGACTGAAAGATGCTGCTGGATCTCTTCTGCACGTGGAAAGCTTTGCAACGGTGCCACCTGCATTGGTCTCACTGCTTGTTTTCCCACCTCAAAGTGCATTTGAATAGTTCCTTGATGCCTGCTCCAGGCTGGCCGGCTGCCCAGTTGTCAGTGCACGAATGATTGGACTCTGCTCCCACAGGCGAAGAGTCAGGACTGAAAGATGCTGCTGGATCTCTTCTGCTCACGGTAAGCTTTGCCACGGTGCCACCTGCATTGGTCTCACTGCTTGTTTTCCCACCTGAAAGTGCATTTGAATACATCCTTGATGCCTGCTCCAGGCTGGCCGGCTGCCCAGTTTTCAGGGCACGAATGATTGGACTCTGCTCCCACAGGCGAAGAGCCAGGACTGAAAGATGCTGCTGGATCTCTTCTGCTCACGGTAAGCTTTGCAACGGTGCCACCTGCATTGGTCTCACTTCTTGTTTTCCCACCTGAAAGTGCATTTGAATACATCCTTGATGCCTGCTCCAGGCTGGCCGGCTGCCCAGTTTTCAGGGCACGAATGATTGGACTCTGCTCCCACAGGCGAAGAGCCAGGACTGAAAGATGCTGCTGGATCTCTTCTGCACATGGTAAGCTTTGCAACGGTGCCACCTGCATTGGTCTCACTGCTTGTTTTCAAACCTCATAGTGCATTTGAATAGTTCCTTGATGCCTGCTCCAGGCTGGCCGGCTGCCCAGTTGTCAGTGCACGAACGATTGGACTCTGCTCCCACAGGCGAAGAGTCAGGACTGAAAGGTGCTGCTGGATCTCTTCTGCTCACGGTAAGCTTTGCAACGGTGCCACCTGCATTGCTCTCACTGCTTGTTTTCCCACCTCAAAGTGCATTTGAATAGTTCCTTGATGCCTGCTCCAGGCTGGCCGGCTGCCCAGTTGTCAGTGCACGAATGATTGGACCCTGCTCCCAAGGCCGAAGAGCCAGGACTGAAAGATGCTGCTGGATCTCTTCTGCACGTGGAAAGCTTTGCAACGGTGCCACCTGCATTGGTCTCACTGCTTGTTTTCCCACCTCAAAGTGCATTTGAATAGTTCCTTGATGCCTGCTCCAGGCTGGCCGGCTGCCCAGTTGTCAGTGCACGAACGATTGGACTCTGCTCAAACAGGCGAAGAGCCAGGACTGAAAGATGCTGCTGGATCTCTTCTGCTCACGGTAAGCTTTGCAACGGTGCCATCTGCATTGGTCTCACTGCTTGTTTTCCCACCTGAAAGTGCATTTGAATAGTTCCTTGATGCCTGCTCCAGGCTGGCCGTCTGCCCAGTTGTCAGTGCACGAATGATTGGACTCTGCTCCCACAGGCGAAGAGCCAGGACTTAAAGATGCTGTTGGCTCCCTTCTGCACACGGTAAGCTTTGCAACGGTGCCACCTGCATTGGTCTCACTTCTTGTTTTCCCACCTGAAAGTGCATTTGAATAGTTCCTTGATGCCTGCTCCAGGCTGGCCGGCTGCCCAGTTTTCAGGGCACGAATGATTGGACTCTGCTCCCACAGGCGAAGAGCCAGGACTGAAAGATGCTGCTGGATCTCTTCTGCACATGGTAAGCTTTGCAACGGTGCCACCTGCATTGGTCTCACTGCTTGTTTTCAAACCTCATAGTGCATTTGAATAGTTCCTTGATGCCTGCTCCAGGCTGGCCGGCTGCCCAGTTGTCAGTGCACGAACGATTGGACTCTGCTCCCACAGGCGAAGAGTCAGGACTGAAAGGTGCTGCTGGATCTCTTCTGCTCACGGTAAGCTTTGCAACGGTGCCACCTGCATTGCTCTCACTGCTTGTTTTCCCACCTCAAAGTGCATTTGAATAGTTCCTTGATGCCTGCTCCAGGCTGGCCGGCTGCCCAGTTGTCAGTGCACGAATGATTGGACCCTGCTCCCAAGGCCGAAGAGCCAGGACTGAAAGATGCTGCTGGATCTCTTCTGCACGTGGAAAGCTTTGCAACGGTGCCACCTGCATTGGTCTCACTGCTTGTTTTCCCACCTCAAAGTGCATTTGAATAGTTCCTTGATGCCTGCTCCAGGCTGGCCGGCTGCCCAGTTGTCAGTGCACGAACGATTGGACTCTGCTCAAACAGGCGAAGAGCCAGGACTGAAAGATGCTGCTGGATCTCTTCTGCTCACGGTAAGCTTTGCAACGGTGCCATCTGCATTGGTCTCACTGCTTGTTTTCCCACCTGAAAGTGCATTTGAATAGTTCCTTGATGCCTGCTCCAGGCTGGCCGTCTGCCCAGTTGTCAGTGCACGAATGATTGGACTCTGCTCCCACAGGCGAAGAGCCAGGACTGAAAGATGCTGTTGGCTCCCTTCTGCACACGGTAAGCTTTGCAACGGTGCCACCTGCATTGGTCTCACTGCTTGTTTTCCCACCTCAAAGTGCATTTGAATAGTTCCTTGATGCCTGCTCCAGGCTGGCCGGCTGCCCAGTTGTCAGTGCACGAATGATTGGACTCTGCTCCCGCAGGCGAAGAGCCAGGACTGAAAGATGCTGCTGGATCTCTTCTGCACGTGGTAAGCTTTGCAACGGTGCCACCTGTATTGCTCTCACTGCTTGTTTTCCCACCTCATAGTGCATTTGAATAGTTCCTTGATGCCTGCTCCAGGCTGGCCGGCTGCCCAGTTGTCAGTGCACGAATGATTGGATTCTGCTCCCACAGGCGAAGAGCCAGGACTGAAAGATGCTGCTGGATCTCTTCTGCTCACGGTAAGCTTTGCAACGGTGCCACCTGCATTGGTCTCACTTCTTGTTTTCCCACCTGAAAGTGCATTTGAATACATCCTTGATGCCTGCTCCAGGCTGGCCGGCTGCCGAGTTTTCAGGGCACGAATGATTGGACTCTGCTCCCACAGGCGAAGAGCCAGGACTGAAAGATGCTGCTGGATCTCTTCTGCTCACGGTAAGCTTTGCAACGGTGCCACCTGCATTGGTCTCACTGCTTGTTTTCAAACCTCATAGTGCATTTGAATAGTTCCTTGATGCCTGCTCCAGGCTGGACAGCTGCCCAGTTGTCAGTGCACGAACGATTGGACTCTGCTCCCACAGGCGAAGAGGCAGGACTGAAAGATGCTGCTGGATCTCTTCTGCTCACGGTAAGCTTTGCAACGGTGCCACCTGCATTGGTCTCACTGCTTGTTTTCCCACCTCAAAGTGCATTTGAATAGTTCCTTGATGCCTGCTCCAGGCTGGCCGGCTGCCCAGTTGTCAGTGCACGAATGATTGGACTCTGCTCCCACAGGCGAAGAGCCAGGACTGAAAGATGCTGCTGGATCTCTTCTGCACATGGCAAGCTTTGCAACAGTGCCACCTGCATTGGTCTCACTCCTTGCTTTCCCACCTCAAAGTGCATTTGAATAGTTCCTTGATGCCTGCTCCAGGCTGGCCGGCTGCCCAGTTGTCAGTGCACGAATGATTGGACTCTGCTCCCAAGGCCGAAGAGTCAGGACTGAAAGGTGCTGCTGGATCTCTTCTGATCACGGTAAGCTTTGCAACGGTGCCACCTATATTGCTCTCACTGCTTGTTTTCCCACCTCAAAGTGCATTTGAATAGTTCCTTGATGCCTGCTCCAGGCTGGCCGGCTGCCCAGTTGTCAGTGCACGAATGATTGGACTCTGCTCCCAAGGCCGAAGAGCCAGGACTGAAAGATGCTGCTGGATCTCTTCTGCACGTGGAAAGCTTTGCAACGGTGCCACCTGCATTGGTCTCACTGCTTGTTTTCCCACCTGAAAGTGCATTTGAATACATCCTTGATGCCTGCTCCAGGCTGGCCGGCTGCCCAGTTGTCAGTGCACGAACGATTGGACTCTGCTCCCACAGGCGAAGAGGCAGGACTGAAAGATCCTGCTGGATCTCTTCTGCACGTGGTAAGCTTTGCAACGGTGCCACCTGTATTGCTCTCACTGCTTGTTTTCCCACCTCAAAGTGCGTTTGAATAGTTCCTTGATGCCTGCTCCAGGCTGGCCGGCTGCCCAGTTGTCAGTGCACGAATGATTGGACTCTGCACCCACAGGCGAAGAGCCAGGACTGAAAGATGCTGCTGGATCTCTCCTGCACGTGGTAAGCTTTGCAACGGTGCCACCTGTATTGCTCTCACTGCTTGTTTTCCCACCTCAAAGTGCATTTGAATAGTTCATTGATGGGTGCTCCAGGCTGGCCGGCTGCCCAGTTGTCAGTGCACGAATGATTGGACTCTGCTCCCACAGGCGATGAGGCAGGACTGAAAGATGCTGCTCGATCTCTTCTGCTCACGGTAAGCTTTGCAACGGTGCCACCTGCATTGGTCTCACTGCTTGTTTTCCCACCTCAAAGTGCATTTGAATACATCCTTGATGCCTGCTCCAGGCTGGCCGGCTGCCCAGTTGTCAGTGCACGAACGATTGGACTCTGCTCCCACAGGCGAAGAGTCAGGACTGAAAGATGCTGCTGGATCTCTTCTGCTCACGGTAAGCTTTGCAACGGTGCCACCTGTATTGCTCTCACTGCTTGTTTTCCCACCTCAAAGTGCGTTTGAATAGTTCCTTGATGCCTGCTCCAGGCTGGCCGGCTGCCCAGTTTTCAGTGCACGAACGATTGGACTCTGCTCCCACAGGCGAAGTGTCAGGACTGAAAGATGCTGCTGGATCTCTTCTGCTCACGGTAAGCTTTGCAACGGTGCCACCTGTATTGCTCTCACTGCTTGTTTTCCCACCTCAAAGTGCATTTGAATAGTTCCTTAATGCCTGCTCCAGGCTGGCCGGCTGCCCAGTTGTCAGTGCACGAATGATTGGACTCTGCTCCCACAGGCGAAGAGCCAGGACTGAAAGATGCTGCTGGATCTCTTCTGCACATGGTAAGCTTTGCAACGGTGCCACCTGTATTGCTCTCACTGCTTGTTTTCCCACCTCAAAGTGCGTTTGAATAGTTCCTTGATGCCTGCTCCAGGCTGGCCGGCTGCCCAGTTGTCAGTGCACGAATGATTGGACTCTGCTCCCAAGGCCGAAGAGCCAGGACTGAAAGATGCTGCTGGATCTCTTCTGCACGTGGAAAGCTTTGCAACGGTGCCACCTGCATTGGTCTCACTGCTTGTTTTCCCACCTCAAAGTGCATTTGAATAGTTCCTTGATGCCTGCTCCAGGCTGGCCGGCTGCCCAGTTGTCAGTGCACGAACGATTGGACTCTGCTCCCACAGGCGAAGAGCCAGGACTGAAAGATGCTGCTGGATCTCTTCTGCACGTGGTAAGCTTTGCAACGGTGCCACCTGTATTGCTCTCACTGCTTGTTTTCCCACCTCAAAGTGCATTTGTATGCATCCTTTATGCCTGCTCCAGGCTGGCCGGCTGCCCAGTTGTCAGTGCACGAATGATTGGACTCTGCTCCCACAGGCGAAGAGCCAGGACTGAAAGATGCTGCTGGATCTCTTCTGCACGTGGTAAGCTTTGCAACGGTGCCACCTGTATTGCTCTCACTGCTTGTTTTCCCACCTCATAGTGCATTTGAATAGTTCCTTGATGCCTGCTCCAGGCTGGCCGTCTGCCCAGTTGTCAGTGCACGAACGATTGGACTCTGCTCCCACAGGCGAAGAGTCAGGACTGAAAGGTGCTGCTGGATCTCTTCTGCTCACGGTAATCTTTGCAACGGTGCCACCTGCATTGGTCTCAGTGCTTGTTTTCCCACCTCAAAGTGCATTTGAATACATCCTTGATGCCTGCTCCAGGCTGGCCGGCTGCCCAGTTTTCAGGGCACGAATGATTGGACTCTGCTCCCACAGGCGAAGAGCCAGGACTGAAAGATGCTGCTGGATCTCTTCTGCTCACGGTAAGCTTTGCAACGGTGCCACCTGCATTGGTCTCACTTCTTGTTTTCCCACCTGAAAGTGCATTTGAATACATCCTTGATGCCTGCTCCAGGCTGGCCGGCTGCCCAGTTTTCAGGGCACGAATGATTGGGCTCTGCTCCCACAGGCGAAGAGCCAGGACTGAAAGATGCTGCTGGATCTCTTCTGCTCACGGTAAGCTTTGCAACGGTGCCACCTGCATTGGTCTCACTGCTTGTTTTCAAACCTCATAGTGCATTTGAATAGTTCCTTGATGCCTGCTCCAGGCTGGCCGGCTGCCCAGTTGTCAGTGCACGAATGATTGGACTCTGCTCCCACAGGCGAAGAGTCAGGACTGAAAGGTGCTGCTGGATCTCTTCTGCTCACGGTAAGCTTTGCAACGGTGCCACCTGCATTGCTCTCACTGCTTGTTTTCCCACCTCAAAGTGCATTTGAATAGTTCCTTGATGCCTGCTCCAGGCTGGCCGGCTGCCCAGTTGTCAGTGCACGAATGATTGGACCCTGCTCCCAAGGCCGAAGAGCCAGGACTGAAAGATGCTGCTGGATCTCTTCTGCACGTGGAAAGCTTTGCAACGGTGCCACCTGCATTGGTCTCACTGCTTGTTTTCCCACCTCAAAGTGCATTTGAATAGTTCCTTGATGCCTGCTCCAGGTTGGCCGGCTGCCCAGTTGTCAGTGCACGAACGATTGGACTCTGCTCCCACAGGCGAAGAGCCAGGACTGAAAGATCCTGCTGGATCTCTTCTGCACGTGGTAAGCTTTGCAACGGTGCCACCTGTATTGCTCTCACTGCTTGTTTTCCCACCTCAAAGTGCGTTTGAATAGTTCCTTGATGCCTGCTCCAGGCTGGCCGTCTGCCCAGTTGTCAGTGCACGAATGATTGGACTCTGCTCCCACAGGCGAAGAGCCAGGACTGAAAGATGCTGCTGGATCTCTTCTGCACGTGGTAAGCTTTGCAACGGTGCCACCTGTATTGCTCTCACTGCTTGTTTTCCCACCTCATAGTGCATTTGAATAGTTCCTTGATGCCTGCTCCAGGCTGGCCGGCTGCCCAGTTGTCAGTGCACGAATGATTGGATTCTGCTCCCACAGGCGAAGAGCCAGGACTGAAAGATGCTGCTGGATCTCTTCTGCTCACGGTAAGCTTTGCAACGGTGCCACCTGCATTGGTCTCACTTCTTGTTTTCCCACCTGAAAGTGCATTTGAATACATCCTTGATGCCTGCTCCAGGCTGGCCGGCTGCCGAGTTTTCAGGGCACGAATGATTGGACTCTGCTCCCACAGGCGAAGAGCCAGGACTGAAAGATGCTGCTGGATCTCTTCTGCTCACGGTAAGCTTTGCAACGGTGCCACCTGCATTGGTCTCACTGCTTGTTTTCAAACCTCATAGTGCATTTGAATAGTTCCTTGATGCCTGCTCCAGGCTGGACAGCTGCCCAGTTGTCAGTGCACGAACGATTGGACTCTGCTCCCACAGGCGAAGAGGCAGGACTGAAAGATGCTGCTGGATCTCTTCTGCTCACGGTAAGCTTTGCAACGGTGCCACCTGCATTGGTCTCACTGCTTGTTTTCCCACCTCAAAGTGCATTTGAATAGTTCCTTGATGCCTGCTCCAGGCTGGCCGGCTGCCCAGTTGTCAGTGCACGAATGATTGGACTCTGCTCCCACAGGCGAAGAGCCAGGACTGAAAGATGCTGCTGGATCTCTTCTGCACATGGCAAGCTTTGCAACAGTGCCACCTGCATTGGTCTCACTCCTTGCTTTCCCACCTCAAAGTGCATTTGAATAGTTCCTTGATGCCTGCTCCAGGCTGGCCGGCTGCCCAGTTGTCAGTGCACGAATGATTGGACTCTGCTCCCACAGGCGAAGAGCCAGGACTGAAAGATGCTGCTGGATCTCTTCTGCTCACGGTAAGCTTTGCAACGGTGCCACCTGCATTGGACTCACTGCTTGTTTTCCCACCTCAAAGTGCATTTGTATGCATCCTTGATGCCTGCTCCAGGCTGGCCGGCTGCCCAGTTTTCAGGGCACAAATGATTGGACTCTGCTCCCACAGGCGAAGAGCCAGGACTGAAAGATGCTGCTGGATCTCTCCTGCGCGTGGTAAGCTTTGCAACGGTGCCACCTGTATTGCTCTCACTGCTTGTTTTCCCACCTCAAAGTGCATTTGAATAGTTCCTTGATGGGTGCTCCTGGCTGGCCGGCTGCCCAGTTGTCAGTGCACGAATGATTGGACTCTGCTCCCACAGGCGTAGAGGCAGGACTGAAAGATGGTGCTGGATCTCTTCTGCTCACGGTAAGCTTTGCAACGGTGCCACCTGCATTGGTCTCACTGCTTGTTTTCCCACCTCAAAGTGCATTTGAATACATCCTTGATGCCTGCTCCAGGCTGGCCGGCTGCCCAGTTGTCAGTGCATGAATGATTGGACTCTGCTCCCACAGGCGAAGAGCCAGGACTGAAAGATGCTGCTGGATCTCTTCTGCACGTGGTAAGCTTTGCAACGGTGCCACCTGTATTGCTCTCACTGCTTGTTTTCCCACCTCAAAGTGCATTTGTATGCATCCTTTATGCCTGCTCCAGGCTGGCCGGCTGCCCAGTTGTCAGTGCACGAATGATTGGACTCTGCTCCCACAGGCGAAGAGTCAGGACTGAAAGATGCTGCTGGATCTCTTCTGCTCACGGTAAGCTTTGCAACGGTGCCACCTGCATTGGTCTCACTGCTTGTTTTCCCACCTGAAAGTGCATTTGAATACATCCTTGATGCCTGCTCCAGGCTGGCCGGCTGCCCAGTTTTCAGGGCACGAATGATTGGACTCTGCTCCCACAGGCGAAGAGCCAGGACTGAAAGATGCTGCTGGATCTCTTCTGCACGTGGTAAGCTTTGCAACGGTGCCACCTGCATTGGTCTCACTGCTTGTTTTCAAACCTCATAGTGCATTTGAATAGTTCCTTGATGCCTGCTCCAGGCTGGCCGGCTGCCCAGTTGTCAGTGCACGAACGATTGGACTCTGCTCCCACAGGCGAAGAGGCAGGACTGAAAGATCCTGCTGGATCTCTTCTGCACGTGGTAAGCTTTGCAACGGTGCCACCTGTATTGCTCTCACTGCTTGTTTTCCCACCTCAAAGTGCGTTTGAATAGTTCCTTGATGCCTGCTCCAGGCTGGCCGGCTGCCCAGTTGTCAGTGCACGAATGATTGGACTCTGCACCCACAGGCGAAGAGCCAGGACTGAAAGATGCTGCTGGATCTCTCCTGCACGTGGTAAGCTTTGCAACGGTGCCACCTGTATTGCTCTCACTGCTTGTTTTCCCACCTCAAAGTGCATTTGAATAGTTCATTGATGGGTGCTCCAGGCTGGCCGGCTGCCCAGTTGTCAGTGCACGAATGATTGGACTCTGCTCCCACAGGCGATGAGGCAGGACTGAAAGATGCTGCTCGATCTCTTCTGCTCACGGTAAGCTTTGCAACGGTGCCACCTGCATTGGTCTCACTGCTTGTTTTCCCACCTGAAAGTGCATTTGAATACATCCTTGATGCCTGCTCCAGGCTGGCCGGCTGCCCAGTTGTCAGTGCACGAACGATTGGACTCTGCTCCCACAGGCGAAGAGTCAGGACTGAAAGATGCTGCTGGATCTCTTCTGCTCACGGTAAGCTTTGCAACGGTGCCACCTGTATTGCTCTCACTGCTTGTTTTCCCACCTCAAAGTGCGTTTGAATAGTTCCTTGATGCCTGCTCCAGGCTGGCCGGCTGCCCAGTTTTCAGTGCACGAACGATTGGACTCTGCTCCCACAGGCGAAGAGTCAGGACTGAAAGATGCTGCTGGATCTCTTCTGCTCACGGTAAGCTTTGCAACGGTGCCACCTGTATTGCTCTCACTGCTTGTTTTCCCACCTCAAAGTGCATTTGAATAGTTCCTTAATGCCTGCTCCAGGCTGGCCGGCTGCCCAGTTGTCAGTGCACGAATGATTGGACTCTGCTCCCACAGGCGAAGAGCCAGGACTGAAAGATGCTGCTGGATCTCTTCTGCACATGGTAAGCTTTGCAACGGTGCCACCTGTATTGCTCTCACTGCTTGTTTTCCCACCTCAAAGTGCGTTTGAATAGTTCCTTGATGCCTGCTCCAGGCTGGCCGGCTGCCCAGTTGTCAGTGCACGAATGATTGGACTCTGCTCCCAAGGCCGAAGAGCCAGGACTGAAAGATGCTGCTGGATCTCTTCTGCACGTGGAAAGCTTTGCAACGGTGCCACCTGCATTGGTCTCACTGCTTGTTTTCCCACCTCAAAGTGCATTTGAATAGTTCCTTGATGCCTGCTCCAGGCTGGCCGGCTGCCCAGTTGTCAGTGCACGAACGATTGGACTCTGCTCCCACAGGCGAAGAGCCAGGACTGAAAGATGCTGCTGGATCTCTTCTGCACGTGGTAAGCTTTGCAACGGTGCCACCTGTATTGCTCTCACTGCTTGTTTTCCCACCTCAAAGTGCATTTGTATGCATCCTTTATGCCTGCTCCAGGCTGGCCGGCTGCCCAGTTGTCAGTGCACGAATGATTGGACTCTGCTCCCACAGGCGAAGAGCCAGGACTGAAAGATGCTGCTGGATCTCTTCTGCACGTGGTAAGCTTTGCAACGGTGCCACCTGTATTGCTCTCACTGCTTGTTTTCCCACCTCATAGTGCATTTGAATAGTTCCTTGATGCCTGCTCCAGGCTGGCCGGCTGCCCAGTTGTCAGTGCACGAACGATTGGACTCTGCTCCCACAGGCGAAGAGTCAGGACTGAAAGGTGCTGCTGGATCTCTTCTGCTCACGGTAATCTTTGCAACGGTGCCACCTGCATTGGTCTCAGTGCTTGTTTTCCCACCTCAAAGTGCATTTGAATAGTTCCTTGATGCCTGCTCCAGGCTGGCCGGCTGCCCAGTTGTCAGTGCACGAATGATTGGAATCTGCTCCCACAGGCGAAGAGGCAGGACTGAAAGATGCTGCTGGATCTCTTCTGCACGTGGTAAGCTTTGCAACGGTGCCACCTGCATTGGTCTCACTGCTTGTTTTCCCACTTGAAAGTGCATTTGAATACATCCTTGATGCCTGCTCCAGGCTGGCCGGCTGCCCAGTTTTCAGGGCACGAATGATTGGACTCTGCTCCCACAGGCGAAGAGCCAGGACTGAAAGATGCTGCTGGATCTCTTCTGCTCACGGTAAGCTTTGCAACGGTGCCACCTGCATTGGTCTCACTGCTTGTTTTCAAACCTCATAGTGCATTTGAATAGTTCCTTGATGCCTGCTCCAGGCTGGCCGGCTGCCCAGTTGTCAGTGCACGAACGATTGGACTCTGCTCCCACAGGCGAAGAGTCAGGACTGAAAGGTGCTGCTGGATCTCTTCTGCTCACGGTAAGCTTTGCAACGGTGCCACCTATGTTGCTCTCACTGCTTGTTTTCCCACCTCAAAGTGCATTTGAATAGTTCCTTGATGCCTGCTCCAGGGTGGCTGGCTGCCCAGTTGTCAGTGCACGAATGATTGGACTCTGCTCCCAAGGCCGAAGAGCCAGGACTGAAAGATGCTGCTGGATCTCTTCTGCACGTGGAAAACTTTGCAACGGTGCCACCTGCATTGGTCTCACTGCTTGTTTTCCCACCTCAAAGTGCATTTGAATAGTTCCTTGATGCCTGCTCCAGGCTGGCCGGCTGCCCAGTTGTCAGTGCACGAATGATTGGACTCTGCACCCACAGGCGAAGAGCCAGGACTGAAAGATGCTGCTGGATCTCTTCTGCTCACGGTAAGCTTTGCAACGGTGCCACCTGTATTGATCTCACTGCTTGTTTTCCCACCTCAAAGTGCATTTGAATAGTTCATTGATGGGTGCTCCAGGCTGGCCGGCTGCCCAGTTGTCAGTGCACAAATGATTGGACTCTGCTCCCACAGGCGAAGAGGCAGGACTGAAAGATGCTGCTGGATCTCTTCTGCTCACGGTAAGCTTTGCAACGGTGCCACCTGCATTGGTCTCACTGCTTGTTTTCCCACCTGAAAGTGCATTTGAATACATCCTTGATGCCTGCTCCAGGCTGGCCGGCTGCCCAGTTTTCAGGGCACGAATGATTGGACTCTGCTCCCACAGGCGAAGAGGCAGGACTGAAAGATGCTGCTGGATCTCTTCTGCTCACGGTAAGCTTTGCAACGGTGCCACCTGCATTGGTCTCACTGCTTGTTTTCCCACCTCAAAGTGCAATTGAATAGTTCCTTGATGCCTGCTCCAGGCTGGCCGGCTGCCCAGTTGTCAGTGCACGAATGATTGGACTCTGCTCCCAAGGCCGAAGAGCCAGGACTGAAAGATGCTGCTGGATCTCTTCTGCACGTGGCAAGCTTTGCAACAGTGCCACCTGCATTGGTCTCACCCCTTGCTTTCCCACCTCAAAGTGCATTTGAATAGTTCCTTGATGCCTGCTCCAGGCTGGCCGGCTGCCCAGTTGTCAGTGCACGAATGATTGGACTCTGCTCCCACAGGCGAAGAGCCAGGACTGAAAGATGCTGCTGGCTCCCTTCTGCGCACGGTAAGCTTTGCAACGGTGCCACCTGCATTGGTCTCACTGCTTGTTTTCCCGCCTCAAAGTGCATTTGAATAGTTCCTTGATGCCTGCTCTAGGCTGGCCGGCTGCGCAGTTGTCAGTGCACGAATGATTGGACTCTGCTCCCACAGGCGAAGAGCCAGGACTGAAAGATGCTGCTGGATCTCTTCTGCTCACGGTAAGGTTTGCAACGGTGCCACCTGCATTGGACTCACTGCTTGTTTTCCCGCCTCAAAGTGCATTTGTATGCATCCTTGATGCCTGCTCCAGGCTGGCCGGCTGCCCAGTTTTCAGGGCACAAATGATTGGACTCTGCTCCCACAGGCGAAGAGCCAGGACTGAAAGATGCTGCTGGATCTCTCCTGCGCGTGGTAAGCTTTGCAACGGTGCCACCTGTATTGCTCTCACTGCTTGTTTTCCCACCTCAAAGTGCGTTTGAATAGTTCCTTGATGGGTGCTCCTGGCTGGCCGGCTGCCCAGTTGTCAGTGGACGAATGATTGGACTCTGCTCCCACAGGCGTAGAGGCAGGACTGAAAGATGCTGCTGGATCTCTTCTGCTCACGGTAAGCTTTGCAACGTTGCCACCTGCATTGGTCTCACTGCTTGTTTTCCCACCTCAAAGTGCATTTGAATACATCCTTGATGCCTGCTCCAGGCTGGCCGGCTGCCCAGTTTTCAGGGCACGAATGATTGGACTCTGCTCCCAAGGCCGAAGAGCCAGGACTGAAAGATGCTGCTGGATCTCTTCTGCACGTGGAAAGATTTGCAACGGTGCCACCTGCATTGGTCTCACTGCTTGTTTTCCCACCTCAAAGTGCATTTGAATAGTTCCTTGATGCCTGCTCCAGGCTGGCCGGCTGCCCAGTTGTCAGTGCACGAATGATTGGACTCTGCTCCCACAGGCGAAGAGCCAGGACTGAAAGATGCTGCTGGATCTCTTCTGCACGTGGTAAGCTTTGCAACGGTGCCACCTGTATTGCTCTCACTGCTTGTTTTCCCACCTCATAGTGCATTTGAATAGTTCCTTGATGCCTGCTCCAGGCTGGCCGGCTGCCCAGTTTTCAGGGCACGAATTATTGGACTCTGATCCCACAGGCGAAGAGCCAGGACTGAAAGATGCTGCTGGATCTCTCCTGCACGTGGTAAGCTTTGCAACGGTGCCACCTGTATTGCTCTCACTGCTTGTTTTCCCACCTCATAGTGCATTTGAATACATCCTTGATGCCTGCTCCAGGCTGGCCAGCTGCCCAGTTGTCAGTGCACGAACGATTGGACTCTGCTCCCACAGGCGAAGAGTCAGGACTGAAAGGTGCTGCTGGATCTCTTCTGCTCACGGTAAGCTTTGCAACGGTGCCACCTATATTGCTCTCACTGCTTGTTTTCCCACCTCAAAGTGCATTTGAATAGTTCCTTGATGCCTGCTCCAGGCTGGCCGGCTGCCCAGTTGTCAGTGCACGAATGATTGGACTCTGCTCCCAAGGCCGAAGAGCCAGGACTGAAAGATGCTGCTGGATCTCTTCTGCACGTGGAAAGCTTTGCAACGGTACCACCTGCATTGGTCTCACTGCTTGTTTTCCCACCTCAAAGTGCATTTGAATCGTTCCTTGATGCCTGCTCCAGGCTGGCCGGCTGCCCAGTTGTCAGTGCACGAACGATTGGACTCTGCTCCCACAGGCGAAGAGCCAGGACTGAAAGATGCTGCTGGATCTCTTCTTCACGTGGTAAGTTTTGCAACGGTGCCACCTGTATTGCTCTCACTGCTTGTTTTCCCACCTCAAAGTGCATTTGAATAGTTCATTGATGGGTGCTCCAGGCTGGCCGGCTGCCCAGTTGTCAGTGCACGAATGATTGGACTCTGCTCCCACAGGCGAAGAGGCAGGACTGAAAGATGCTGCTGGATCTCTTCTGCACGTGGTAAGCTTTGCAACGGTGCCACCTGCATTGGTCTCACTGCTTGTTTTCCCACCTCAAAGTGCATTTGAATACATCCTTGATGCCTACTCCAGGCTGGCCGGCTGCCCAGTTTTCAGGGCACGAATGATTGGACTCTGGTCCCACAGGCGAAGAGTCAGGACTGAAAGGTGCTGCTGGATCTCTTCTGCTCACGGTAAGCTTTGCAACGGTGCCACCTGCATTGGTCTCACTGCTTGTTTTCCCACCTCAAAGTGCGTTTGAATAGTTCCTTGATGCCTGCTCCAGGCTGGCCGGCTGCCCAGTTGTCCGTGCACGAATGATTGGACTCTGCTCCCACAGGCGAAGAGCCAGGACTGAAATATCCTGCTGGATCTCTTCTGCACGTGGTAAGCTTTGCAACGGTGCCACCTGTATTGCTCTCACTGCTTGTTTTCCCACCTCAAAGTGCGTTTGAATAGTTCCTTGATGCCTGCTCCTGGCTGGCCGGCTGCCCAGTTGTCAGTGTACGAATGATTGGACTCTGCTCCCACAGGCGAAGAGCCAGGACTGAAAGATGCTGCTGGATCTCTTCTGCACACGGTAAGCTTTGCAACGGTGCCACCTGTATTGCTCTCACTGCTTGTTTTCCCACCTCAAAGTGCGTTTGAATCGTTCCTTGATGCCTGCTCCAGGCTGGCCGGCTGCCCAGTTGTCAGTGCACGAACGATTGGACTCTGCTCCCACAGGCGAAGAGTCAGGACTGAAAGATGCTGCTGGATCTCTTCTGCTCACGGTAAGCTTTGCAACGGTGCCACCTGCATTGGTCTCAGTGCTTGTTTTCCCACCTCAAAGTTCATTTGAATCGTTCCTTGATGCCTGCTCCAGGCTGGCCGGCTGCCCAGTTGTCAGTGCACGAATGATTGGACTCTGCTCCCACAGGCGAAGAGCCAGGACTGAAAGATGCTGCTGGATCTCTTCTGCTCACGGTAAGCTTTGCAACGGTGCCACCTGCATTGGTCTCAGTGCTTGTTTTCCCACCTGAAAGTGCATTTGAATACATCCTTGATGCCTGCTCCAGGCTGGCCGGCTGCCCAGTTTTCAGGGCACGAATGATTGGACTCTGGTCCCACAGGCGAAGAGTCAGGACTGAAAGGTGCTGCTGGATCTCTTCTGCTCACGGTAAGCTTTGCAACGGTGCCACCTGCATTGGTCTCACTGCTTGTTTTCCCACCTCAAAGTGCGTTTGAATAGTTCCTTGATGCCTGCTCCAGGCTGGCCGGCTGCCCAGTTGTCCGTGCACGAATGATTGGACTCTGCTCCCACAGGCGAAGAGCCAGGACTGAAATATCCTGCTGGATCTCTTCTGCACGTGGTAAGCTTTGCAACGGTGCCACCTGTATTGCTCTCACTGCTTGTTTTCCCACCTCAAAGTGCGTTTGAATAGTTCCTTGATGCCTGCTCCTGGCTGGCCGGCTGCCCAGTTGTCAGTGTACGAATGATTGGACTCTGCTCCCACAGGCGAAGAGCCAGGACTGAAAGATGCTGCTGGATCTCTTCTGCACACGGTAAGCTTTGCAACGGTGCCACCTGTATTGCTCTCACTGCTTGTTTTCCCACCTCAAAGTGCGTTTGAATCGTTCCTTGATGCCTGCTCCAGGCTGGCCGGCTGCCCAGTTGTCAGTGCACGAACGATTGGACTCTGCTCCCACAGGCGAAGAGTCAGGACTGAAAGATGCTGCTGGATCTCTTCTGCTCACGGTAAGCTTTGCAACGGTGCCACCTGCATTGGTCTCAGTGCTTGTTTTCCCACCTCAAAGTTCATTTGAATCGTTCCTTGATGCCTGCTCCAGGCTGGCCGGCTGCCCAGTTGTCAGTGCACGAATGATTGGACTCTGCTCCCACAGGCGAAGAGCCAGGACTGAAAGATGCTGCTGGATCTCTTCTGCTCACGGTAAGCTTTGCAACGGTGCCACCTGCATTGGTCTCAGTGCTTGTTTTCCCACCTGAAAGTGCATTTGAATACATCCTTGATGCCTGCTCCAGGCTGGCCGGCTGCCCAGTTTTCAGGGCACGAATGATTGGACTCTGGTCCCACAGGCGAAGAGCCAGGACTGAAAGATGCTGCTGGATCTCTTCTGCTCACGGTAAGCTTTGCAACGGTGCCACCTGCATTGGTCTCACTGCTTGTTTTCAAACCTCATAGTGCATTTGAATAGTTCCTTGATGCCTGCTCCAGGCTGGCCAGCTGCCCAGTTGTCAGTGCACGAACGATTGGACTCTGCTCCCACAGGCGAAGAGTCAGGACTGAAAGGTGCTGCTGGATCTCTTCTGCTCACGGTAAGCTTTGCAACGGTGCCACCTATATTGCTCTCACTGCTTGTTTTCCCACCTCAAAGTGCATTTGAATAGTTCCTTGATGCCTGCTCCAGGCTGGCCGGCTGCCCAGTTGTCAGTGCACGAATGATTGGACTCTGCTCCCAAGGCCGAAGAGCCAGGACTGAAAGATGCTGCTGGATCTCTTCTGCACGTGGAAAGCTTTGCAACGGTGCCACCTGCATTGGTCTCACTGCTTGTTTTCCCACCTCAAAGTGCATTTGAATAGTTCCTTGATGCCTGCTCCAGGCTGGCCGGCTGCCCAGCTGTCAGTGCACGAACGATTGGACTCTGCTCCCACAGGCGAAGAGCCAGGACTGAAAGATCCTGCTGGATCTCTTCTTCACGTGGTAAGTTTTGCAACGGTGCCACCTGTATTGCTCTCACTGCTTGTTTTCCCACCTCAAAGTGCATTTGAATAGTTCATTGATGGGTGCTCCAGGCTGGCCGGCTACCCAGTTGTCAGTGCACGAATGATTGGACTCTGCTCCCACAGGCGAAGAGGCAGGACTGAAAGATGCTGCTGGATCTCTTCTGCTCACGGTAAGCTTTGCAACGGTGCCACCTGCATTGGTCTCACTCCTTGCTTTCCCACCTCAAAGTGCATTTGAATAGTTCCTTGATGCCTGCTCCAGGCTGGCCGGCTGCCCAGTTGTCAGTGCACGAATGATTGGACTCTGATCCCACAGGCGAAGAGCCAGGACTGAAAGATGCTGCTGGATCTCTTCTGCACGTGGTAAGCTTTGCAACGGTGCCACCTGTATTGCTCTCACTGCTTGTTTTCCCACCTCAAAGTGCATTTCAATAGTTCCTTGATGCCTGCTCCAGGCTGGCCGGCTGCCCAGTTGTCAGTGCACGAACGATTGGACTCTGCTCCCACAGGCGAAGAGTCAGGACTGAAAGGTGCTGCTGGATCTCTTCTGCTCACGGTAAGCTTTGCAACGGTGCCACCTGCATTGGTCTCACTGCTTGTTTTCCCACCTCAAAGTGCATTTGAATAGTTCCTTGATGCGTGCTCCAGGCTGGCCGGCTGCCCAGTTGTCAGTGCACGAATGATTGGATTCTGCTCCCACAGGCGAAGAGGCAGGACTGAAAGATGCTGCTGGATCTCTTCTGCTCACGGTAAGCTTTGCAACGGTGCCACCTGCATTGGTCTCACTGCTTGTTTTCCCACCTGAAAGTGCATTTGAATACATCCTTGATGCCTGCTCCAGGCTGGCCGGCTGCCGAGTTTTCAGGGCACGAATGATTGGACTCTGCTCCCACAGGCGAAGAGCCAGGACTGAAAGATGCTGCTGGATCTCTTCTGCTCACGGTAAGCTTTGCAACGGAGCCACCTGCATTGGTCTCACTGCTTGTTTTCAAACCTCATAGTGCATTTGAATAGTTCCTTGATGCCTGCTCCAGGCTGGACAGCTGCCCAGTTGTCAGTGCACGAACGATTGGACTCTGCTCCCACAGGCGAAGAGTCAGGACTGAAAGGTGCTGCTGGATCTCTTCTGCTCACGGTAAGCTTTGCAACGGTGCCACCTATATTGCTCTCACTGCTTGTTTTCCCACCTCAAAGTGCATTTGAATAGTTCCTTGATGCCTGCTCCAGGCTGGCCGGCTGCCCAGTTGTCAGTGCACGAATGATTGGACTCTGCTCCCAAGGCCGAAGAGCCAGGACTGAAAGATGCTGCTGGATCTCTTCTGCACGTGGAAAGCTTTGCAACGGTGCCACCTGCATTGGTCTCACTGCTTGTTTTCCCACCTCAAAGTGCATTTGAATACATCCTTGATGCCTGCTCCAGGCTGGCCGGCTGCCCAGTTGTCAGTGCACGAACGATTGGACTCTGCTCCCACAGGCGAAGAGGCAGGACTGAAAGATCCTGCTGGATCTCTTCTGCACGTGGTAAGCTTTGCAACGGTGCCACCTGTATTGCTCTCACTGCTTGTTTTCCCACCTCAAAGTGCGTTTGAATAGTTCCTTGATGCCTGCTCCAGGCTGGCCGGCTGCCCAGTTGTCAGTGCACGAATGATTGGACTCTGCTCTCGCAGGCGAAGAGCCAGGACTGAAAGATGCTGCTGGATCTCTCCTGCACGTGGTAAGCTTTGCAACGGTGCCACCTGTATTGCTCTCACTGCTTGTTTTCCCACCTCATAGTGCATTTGAATACATCCTTGATGCCTGCTCCAGGCTGGCCAGCTGCCCAGTTGTCAGTGCACGAACGATTGGACTCTGCTCCCACAGGCGAAGAGTCAGGACTGAAAGGTGCTGCTGGATCTCTTCTGCTCACGGTAAGCTTTGCAACGGTGCCACCTATATTGCTCTCACTGCTTGTTTTCCCACCTCAAAGTGCATTTGAATAGTTCCTTGATGCCTGCTCCAGGCTGGCCGGCTGCCCAGTTGTCAGTGCACGAATGATTGGACTCTGCTCCCAAGGCCGAAGAGCCAGGACTGAAAGATGCTGCTGGATCTCTTCTGCACGTGGAAAGCTTTGCAACGGTACCACCTGCATTGGTCTCACTGCTTGTTTTCCCACCTCAAAGTGCATTTGAATCGTTCCTTGATGCCTGCTCCAGGCTGGCCGGCTGCCCAGTTGTCAGTGCACGAACGATTGGACTCTGCTCCCACAGGCGAAGAGCCAGGACTGAAAGATGCTGCTGGATCTCTTCTTCACGTGGTAAGTTTTGCAACGGTGCCACCTGTATTGCTCTCACTGCTTGTTTTCCCACCTCAAAGTGCATTTGAATAGTTCATTGATGGGTGCTCCAGGCTGGCCGGCTGCCCAGTTGTCAGTGCACGAATGATTGGACTCTGCTCCCACAGGCGAAGAGGCAGGACTGAAAGATGCTGCTGGATCTCTTCTGCACGTGGTAAGCTTTGCAACGGTGCCACCTGCATTGGTCTCACTGCTTGTTTTCCCACCTCAAAGTGCATTTGAATACATCCTTGATGCCTACTCCAGGCTGGCCGGCTGCCCAGTTTTCAGGGCACGAATGATTGGACTCTGGTCCCACAGGCGAAGAGTCAGGACTGAAAGGTGCTGCTGGATCTCTTCTGCTCACGGTAAGCTTTGCAACGGTGCCACCTGCATTGGTCTCACTGCTTGTTTTCCCACCTCAAAGTGCGTTTGAATAGTTCCTTGATGCCTGCTCCAGGCTGGCCGGCTGCCCAGTTGTCCGTGCACGAATGATTGGACTCTGCTCCCACAGGCGAAGAGCCAGGACTGAAATATCCTGCTGGATCTCTTCTGCACGTGGTAAGCTTTGCAACGGTGCCACCTGTATTGCTCTCACTGCTTGTTTTCCCACCTCAAAGTGCGTTTGAATAGTTCCTTGATGCCTGCTCCTGGCTGGCCGGCTGCCCAGTTGTCAGTGTACGAATGATTGGACTCTGCTCCCACAGGCGAAGAGCCAGGACTGAAAGATGCTGCTGGATCTCTTCTGCACACGGTAAGCTTTGCAACGGTGCCACCTGTATTGCTCTCACTGCTTGTTTTCCCACCTCAAAGTGCGTTTGAATCGTTCCTTGATGCCTGCTCCAGGCTGGCCGGCTGCCCAGTTGTCAGTGCACGAACGATTGGACTCTGCTCCCACAGGCGAAGAGTCAGGACTGAAAGATGCTGCTGGATCTCTTCTGCTCACGGTAAGCTTTGCAACGGTGCCACCTGCATTGGTCTCAGTGCTTGTTTTCCCACCTCAAAGTTCATTTGAATCGTTCCTTGATGCCTGCTCCAGGCTGGCCGGCTGCCCAGTTGTCAGTGCACGAATGATTGGACTCTGCTCCCACAGGCGAAGAGCCAGGACTGAAAGATGCTGCTGGATCTCTTCTGCTCACGGTAAGCTTTGCAACGGTGCCACCTGCATTGGTCTCAGTGCTTGTTTTCCCACCTGAAAGTGCATTTGAATACATCCTTGATGCCTGCTCCAGGCTGGCCGGCTGCCCAGTTTTCAGGGCACGAATGATTGGACTCTGGTCCCACAGGCGAAGAGTCAGGACTGAAAGGTGCTGCTGGATCTCTTCTGCTCACGGTAAGCTTTGCAACGGTGCCACCTGCATTGGTCTCACTGCTTGTTTTCCCACCTCAAAGTGCGTTTGAATAGTTCCTTGATGCCTGCTCCAGGCTGGCCGGCTGCCCAGTTGTCCGTGCACGAATGATTGGACTCTGCTCCCACAGGCGAAGAGCCAGGACTGAAATATCCTGCTGGATCTCTTCTGCACGTGGTAAGCTTTGCAACGGTGCCACCTGTATTGCTCTCACTGCTTGTTTTCCCACCTCAAAGTGCGTTTGAATAGTTCCTTGATGCCTGCTCCTGGCTGGCCGGCTGCCCAGTTGTCAGTGTACGAATGATTGGACTCTGCTCCCACAGGCGAAGAGCCAGGACTGAAAGATGCTGCTGGATCTCTTCTGCACACGGTAAGCTTTGCAACGGTGCCACCTGTATTGCTCTCACTGCTTGTTTTCCCACCTCAAAGTGCGTTTGAATCGTTCCTTGATGCCTGCTCCAGGCTGGCCGGCTGCCCAGTTGTCAGTGCACGAACGATTGGACTCTGCTCCCACAGGCGAAGAGTCAGGACTGAAAGATGCTGCTGGATCTCTTCTGCTCACGGTAAGCTTTGCAACGGTGCCACCTGCATTGGTCTCAGTGCTTGTTTTCCCACCTCAAAGTTCATTTGAATCGTTCCTTGATGCCTGCTCCAGGCTGGCCGGCTGCCCAGTTGTCAGTGCACGAATGATTGGACTCTGCTCCCACAGGCGAAGAGCCAGGACTGAAAGATGCTGCTGGATCTCTTCTGCTCACGGTAAGCTTTGCAACGGTGCCACCTGCATTGGTCTCAGTGCTTGTTTTCCCACCTGAAAGTGCATTTGAATACATCCTTGATGCCTGCTCCAGGCTGGCCGGCTGCCCAGTTTTCAGGGCACGAATGATTGGACTCTGGTCCCACAGGCGAAGAGCCAGGACTGAAAGATGCTGCTGGATCTCTTCTGCTCACGGTAAGCTTTGCAACGGTGCCACCTGCATTGGTCTCACTGCTTGTTTTCAAACCTCATAGTGCATTTGAATAGTTCCTTGATGCCTGCTCCAGGCTGGCCAGCTGCCCAGTTGTCAGTGCACGAACGATTGGACTCTGCTCCCACAGGCGAAGAGTCAGGACTGAAAGGTGCTGCTGGATCTCTTCTGCTCACGGTAAGCTTTGCAACGGTGCCACCTATATTGCTCTCACTGCTTGTTTTCCCACCTCAAAGTGCATTTGAATAGTTCCTTGATGCCTGCTCCAGGCTGGCCGGCTGCCCAGTTGTCAGTGCACGAATGATTGGACTCTGCTCCCAAGGCCGAAGAGCCAGGACTGAAAGATGCTGCTGGATCTCTTCTGCACGTGGAAAGCTTTGCAACGGTGCCACCTGCATTGGTCTCACTGCTTGTTTTCCCACCTCAAAGTGCATTTGAATAGTTCCTTGATGCCTGCTCCAGGCTGGCCGGCTGCCCAGCTGTCAGTGCACGAACGATTGGACTCTGCTCCCACAGGCGAAGAGCCAGGACTGAAAGATCCTGCTGGATCTCTTCTTCACGTGGTAAGTTTTGCAACGGTGCCACCTGTATTGCTCTCACTGCTTGTTTTCCCACCTCAAAGTGCATTTGAATAGTTCATTGATGGGTGCTCCAGGCTGGCCGGCTACCCAGTTGTCAGTGCACGAATGATTGGACTCTGCTCCCACAGGCGAAGAGGCAGGACTGAAAGATGCTGCTGGATCTCTTCTGCTCACGGTAAGCTTTGCAACGGTGCCACCTGCATTGGTCTCACTCCTTGCTTTCCCACCTCAAAGTGCATTTGAATAGTTCCTTGATGCCTGCTCCAGGCTGGCCGGCTGCCCAGTTGTCAGTGCACGAATGATTGGACTCTGATCCCACAGGCGAAGAGCCAGGACTGAAAGATGCTGCTGGATCTCTTCTGCACGTGGTAAGCTTTGCAACGGTGCCACCTGTATTGCTCTCACTGCTTGTTTTCCCACCTCAAAGTGCATTTCAATAGTTCCTTGATGCCTGCTCCAGGCTGGCCGGCTGCCCAGTTGTCAGTGCACGAACGATTGGACTCTGCTCCCACAGGCGAAGAGTCAGGACTGAAAGGTGCTGCTGGATCTCTTCTGCTCACGGTAAGCTTTGCAACGGTGCCACCTGCATTGGTCTCACTGCTTGTTTTCCCACCTCAAAGTGCATTTGAATAGTTCCTTGATGCGTGCTCCAGGCTGGCCGGCTGCCCAGTTGTCAGTGCACGAATGATTGGATTCTGCTCCCACAGGCGAAGAGGCAGGACTGAAAGATGCTGCTGGATCTCTTCTGCTCACGGTAAGCTTTGCAACGGTGCCACCTGCATTGGTCTCACTGCTTGTTTTCCCACCTGAAAGTGCATTTGAATACATCCTTGATGCCTGCTCCAGGCTGGCCGGCTGCCGAGTTTTCAGGGCACGAATGATTGGACTCTGCTCCCACAGGCGAAGAGCCAGGACTGAAAGATGCTGCTGGATCTCTTCTGCTCACGGTAAGCTTTGCAACGGAGCCACCTGCATTGGTCTCACTGCTTGTTTTCAAACCTCATAGTGCATTTGAATAGTTCCTTGATGCCTGCTCCAGGCTGGACAGCTGCCCAGTTGTCAGTGCACGAACGATTGGACTCTGCTCCCACAGGCGAAGAGTCAGGACTGAAAGGTGCTGCTGGATCTCTTCTGCTCACGGTAAGCTTTGCAACGGTGCCACCTATATTGCTCTCACTGCTTGTTTTCCCACCTCAAAGTGCATTTGAATAGTTCCTTGATGCCTGCTCCAGGCTGGCCGGCTGCCCAGTTGTCAGTGCACGAATGATTGGACTCTGCTCCCAAGGCCGAAGAGCCAGGACTGAAAGATGCTGCTGGATCTCTTCTGCACGTGGAAAGCTTTGCAACGGTGCCACCTGCATTGGTCTCACTGCTTGTTTTCCCACCTCAAAGTGCATTTGAATACATCCTTGATGCCTGCTCCAGGCTGGCCGGCTGCCCAGTTGTCAGTGCACGAACGATTGGACTCTGCTCCCACAGGCGAAGAGGCAGGACTGAAAGATCCTGCTGGATCTCTTCTGCACGTGGTAAGCTTTGCAACGGTGCCACCTGTATTGCTCTCACTGCTTGTTTTCCCACCTCAAAGTGCGTTTGAATAGTTCCTTGATGCCTGCTCCAGGCTGGCCGGCTGCCCAGTTGTCAGTGCACGAATGATTGGACTCTGCTCTCGCAGGCGAAGAGCCAGGACTGAAAGATGCTGCTGGATCTCTCCTGCACGTGGTAAGCTTTGCAACGGTGCCACCTGTATTGCTCTCACTGCTTGTTTTCCCACCTCAAAGTGCATTTGAATAGTTCATTGATGGGTTCTCCAGGCTGGCCGGCTGCCCAGTTGTCAGTGCACGAATGATTGGACTCTGCTCCCACAGGCGAAGAGGCAGGACTGAAAGATGCTGCTCGATCTCTTCTGCTCACGGTAAGCTTTGCAACGGTGCCACCTGCATTGGTCTCACTGCTTGTTTTCCCACCTCAAAGTGCATTTGAATACATCCTTGATGCCTGCTCCAGGCTGGCTGGCTGCCCAGTTGTCAGTGCACGAACGATTGGACTCTGCTCCCACAGGCGAAGAGTCAGGACTGAAAGATGCTGCTGGATCTCTTCTGCTCACGGTAAGCTTTGCAACGGTGCCACCTGCATTGGTCTCAGTGCTTGTTTTCCCACCTCAAAGTGCATTTGAATCGTTCCTTGATGCCTGCTCCAGGCTGGCCGGCTGCCCAGTTGTCAGTGCACGAATGATTGGACTCTGCTCCCACAGGCGAAGAGCCAGGACTGAAAGATGCTGCTGGATCTCTTCTGCTCACGGTAAGCTTTGCAACGGTGCCACCTGCATTGGTCTCAGTGCTTGTTTTCCCACCTGAAAGTGCATTTGAATACATCCTTGATGCCTGCTCCAGGCTGGCCGGCTGCCCAGTTTTCAGGGCACGAATGATTGGACTCTGGTCCCACAGGCGAAGAGCCAGGACTGAAAGATGCTGCTGGATCTCTTCTGCTCACGGTAAGCTTTGCAACGGTGCCACCTGCATTGGTCTCACTGCTTGTTTTCCCACCTCAAAGTGCATTTGAATAGTTCCTTGATGCCTGCTCCAGGCTGGCCAGCTGCCCAGTTGTCAGTGCACGAACGATTGGACTCTGCTCCCACAGGCGAAGAGTCAGGACTGAAAGGTGCTGCTGGATCTCTTCTGCTCACGGTAAGCTTTGCAACGGTGCCACCTATATTGCTCTCACTGCTTGTTTTCCCACCTCAAAGTGCATTTGAATAGTTCCTTGATGCCTGCTCCAGGCTGGCCGGCTGCCCAGTTGTCAGTGCACGAATGATTGGACTCTGCTCCCAAGGCCGAAGAGCCAGGACTGAAAGATGCTGCTGGATCTCTTCTGCACGTGGAAAGCTTTGCAACGGTGCCACCTGCATTGGTCTCACTGCTTGTTTTCCCACCTCAAAGTGCATTTGAATCGTTCCTTGATGCCTGCTCCAGGCTGGCCGGCTGCCCAGTTGTCAGTGCACGAACGATTGGACTCTGCTCCCACAGGCGAAGAGCCAGGACTGAAAGATCCTGCTGGATCTCTTCTTCACGTGGTAAGTTTTGCAACGGTGCCACCTGTATTGCTCTCACTGCTTGTTTTCCCACCTCAAAGTGCATTTGAATAGTTCATTGATGGGTGCTCCAGGCTGGCCGGCTGCCCAGTTGTCAGTGCACGAATGATTGGACTCTGCTCCCACAGGCGAAGAGGCAGGACTGAAAGATGCTGCTGGATCTCTTCTGCACGTGGTAAGCTTTGCAACGGTGCCACCTGCATTGGTCTCACTGCTTGTTTTCCCACCTCAAAGTGCATTTGAATACATCCTTGATGCCTACTCCAGGCTGGCCGGCTGCCCAGTTTTCAGGGCACGAATGATTGGACTCTGGTCCCACAGGCGAAGAGTCAGGACTGAAAGGTGCTGCTGGATCTCTTCTGCTCACGGTAAGCTTTGCAACGGTGCCACCTGCATTGGTCTCACTGCTTGTTTTCCCACCTCAAAGTGCGTTTGAATAGTTCCTTGATGCCTGCTCCAGGCTGGCCGGCTGCCCAGTTGTCCGTGCACGAATGATTGGACTCTGCTCCCACAGGCGAAGAGCCAGGACTGAAATATCCTGCTGGATCTCTTCTGCACGTGGTAAGCTTTGCAACGGTGCCACCTGTATTGCTCTCACTGCTTGTTTTCCCACCTCAAAGTGCGTTTGAATAGTTCCTTGATGCCTGCTCCTGGCTGGCCGGCTGCCCAGTTGTCAGTGTACGAATGATTGGACTCTGCTCCCACAGGCGAAGAGCCAGGACTGAAAGATGCTGCTGGATCTCTTCTGCACACGGTAAGCTTTGCAACGGTGCCACCTGTATTGCTCTCACTGCTTGTTTTCCCACCTCAAAGTGCGTTTGAATCGTTCCTTGATGCCTGCTCCAGGCTGGCCGGCTGCCCAGTTGTCAGTGCACGAACGATTGGACTCTGCTCCCACAGGCGAAGAGGCAGGACTGAAAGATGCTGCTGGATCTCTTCTGCACGTGGTAAGCTTTGCAACGGTGCCACCTGCATTGCTCTCACTGCTTGTTTTCCCACCTCAAAGTGCATTTGAATAGTTCCTTGATGCCTGCTCCAGGCTGGCCGGCTGCCCAGTTGTCAGTGCATGAATGATTGGACTCTGCTCCCACAGGCGAAGAGGCAGGACTGAAAGATGCTGCTGGATCTCTTCTGCACATGGCAAGCTTTGCAACAGTGCCACCTGCATTGGTCTCACTCCTTGCTTTCCCACCTCAAAGTGCATTTGAATACATCCTTGATGCCTGCTCCAGGGTGGCCGGCTGCCCAGTTGTCAGTGCACGAATGATTGGAGTGCTCCCACAGGCGAAGAGCCAGGACTGAAAGATGCTGCTGGCTCCCTTCTGCGCACGGTAAGCTTTGCAACGGTGCCACCTGCATTGGTCTCACTGCTTGTTTTCCCACCTCAAAGTGCATTTGAATAGTTCCTTGATGCCTGCTCTAGGCTGGCCGGCTGCCCAGTTTTCAGGGCACGAATGATTGGACTCTGCTCGCACAGGCGAAGAGCCAGGACTGAAAGATGCTGCTGGATCTCTCCTGCGCGTGGTAAGCTTTGCAACGGTGCCACCTGTATTGCTCTCACTGCTTGTTTTCCCACCTCAAAGTGCATTTGAATAGTTCCTTGATGGGTGCTCCTGGCTGGCCGGCTGCCCAGTTGTCAGTGCACGAATGATTGGACTCTGCTCCCACAGGCGTAGAGGCAGGACTGAAAGATGCTGCTGGATCTCTTCTGCTCACGGTAAGCTTTGCAACGGTGCCACCTGCATTGGTCTCACTGCTTGTTTTCCCACCTCAAAGTGCATTTGAATACATCCTTGATGCCTGCTCCAGGCTGGCCGGCTGCCCAGTTGTCAGTGCACGAATGATTGGACTCTGCTCCCACAGGCGAAGAGCCAGGACTGAAAGATGCTGCTGGATCTCTTCTGCACGTGGTAAGCTTTGCAACGGTGCCACCTGAATTGGTCTCACTGCTTGTTTTCCCACCTCAAATTGCATTTGAATAGTTCCTTGATGCCTGCTCCAGGCTGGCCGGCTGCCCAGTTGTCAGTGCACGAATGATTGGACTCTGCTCCCACAGGCGAAGAGCCAGGACTGAAAGATGCTGCTGGATCTCTTCTGCACATGGTAAGCTTTGCAACGGTGCCACCTGCATTGGTCTCACTCCTTGCTTTCCCACCTCAAAGTGCATTTGAATACATCCTTGATGCCTGCTCCAGGCTGGCCGGCTGCCCAGTTGTCAGTGCACGAATGATTGGACTCTGCTCCCACAGGCGAAGAGCCAGGACTGAAAGATGCTGCTGGATGTCTTCTGCACGTGGTAAGCTTTGCAACGGTGCCACCTGTATTGCTCTCACTGCTTGTTTTCCCACCTCAAAGTGCGTTTGAATCGTTCCTTGATGCCTGCTCCAGGCTGGCCGGCTGCCCAGTTGTCAGTGCACGAATGATTGGACTCTGCTCCCACAGGCGAAGAGCCAGGACTGAAAGATGATGCTGGATCTCTTCTGCACGTGGTAAGCTTTGCAACGGTGCCACCTGTATTGCTCTCACTGCTTGTTTTCCCACCTCGAAGTGCATTTGTATGCATCCTTTATGCCTGCTCCAGGCTGGCCGGCTGCCCAGTTGTCAGTGCACGAATGATTGGACTCTGCACCCACAGGCGAAGAGCCAGGACTGAAAGATGCTGCTGGATCTCTCCTGCACGTGGTAAGCTTTGCAACGGTGCCACCTGTATTGCTCTCACTGATTGTTTTCCCACCTCAAAGTGCATTTGAATAGTTCATTGATGGGTGCTCCAGGCTGGCCGGCTGCCCAGTTGTCAGTGCACGAATGATTGGACTCTGCTCCCACAGGCGAAGAGGCAGGACTGAAAGATGCTGATCGATCTCTTCTGCTCACGGTAAGCTTTGTAACCGTGCCACCTGCATTGGTCTCACTGCTTGTTTTCCCACCTCAAAGTGCATTTGAATAGTTCCTTGATGCCTGCTCCAGGCTGGCCGGCTGCCCAGTTTTCAGGGCACGAATGATTGGACTCTGCTCCCACAGGCGAAGAGGCAGGACTGAAAGATGCTGCTGGATCTCTTCTGCTCACGGTAAGCTTTGCAACGGTGCCACCTGCATTGGTCTCACTGCTTGTTTTCCCACCTCAAAGTGCATTTCAATAGTTCCTTGATGCCTGCTCCAGGCTGGCCGGCTGCCCAGTTGTCAGTGCACGAATGATTGGACTCTGCTCCCACAGGCGAAGAGCCAGGACTGAAAGATGCTGCTGGATCTCTTCTGCACATGGTAAGCTTTGCAACAGTGCCACCTGCATTGCTCTCACTACTTGCTTTCCCACCTGAAAGTGCATTTGAATACATCCTTGATGCCTGCTCCAGGCTGGCCGGCTGCCCAGTTGTCAGTGCACGAATGATTGGACTCTGCTCCCACAGGCGAAGAGCCAGGACTGAAAGATGCTGCTGGCTCCCTTCTGCGCACGGTAAGCTTTGCAACGGTGCCACCTGTATTGCTCTCACTGCTTGTTTTCCCACCTCAAAGTGCATTTGAATACATCCTTGATGCCTGCTCCAGGCTGGCCGGCTGCCCGGTTGTCAGTGCACGAACGATTGGACTCTGCTCCCACAGGCGAAGAGGCAGGACTGAAAGATGCTGCTGGATCTCTTCTGCACGTGGTAAGCTTTGCAACGGTGCCACCTGTATTGCTCTCACTGCTTGTTTTCCCACCTCAAAGTGCATTTGAATAGTTCCTTGATGCCTGCTCCAGGCTGGCCGGCTGCCCAGTTGTCAGTGCACGAATGATTGGACTCTGCTCCCACAGGCGAAGAGCCAGGACTGAAAGATGCTGCTGGATCTCTTCTACACGTGGTAAGCTTTGCAACGTTGCCACCTGTATTGCTCTCACTGCTTGTTTTCCCACCTCAAAGTGCGTTTGAATCGTTCCTTGATGCCTGCTCCAGGCTGGCCGGCTGCCCAGTTGTCAGTGCACGAATGATTGGACTCTGCTCCCACAGGCGAAGAGCCAGGACTGAAAGATGCTGCTGGATCTCTTCTGCTCACGGTAAGCTTTGCAACGGTGCCACCTGCATTGGTCTCACTGCTTCTTTTCCCACCTCAATGTGCATTTGAATAGTTCCTTGATGCCTGCTCCAGGCTGGCCGGCTGCCCAGTTGTCAGTGCACGAATGATTGGACTCTGCTCCCACAGGCGAAGAGCCAGGACTGAAAGATGCTGCTGGATCTCTTCTGCACGTGGTAAGCTTTGCAACGGTGCCACCTGTATTGCTCTCACTGCTTGTTTTCCCACCTCAAAGTGCATTTGTATGCATCCTTGATGCCTGCTCCAGGCTGGCCGGCTGCCCAGTTTTCAGGGCACGAATGATTGGACTCTGCTCCCACAGGCGAAGAGCCAGGACTGAAAGATGCTGATGGATCTCTTCTGCTCACGGTAAGCTTTGCAACGGTGCCACCTGCATTGGTCTCACTGCTTGTTTTCCCACCTGAAAGTGCATTTGAATACATCCTTGATGCCTGCTCCAGGCTGGCCGGCTGCCCAGTTGTCAGGGCACGAATGATTGGACTCTGCTCCCACAGGCGAAGAGCCAGGACTGAAAGAAGCTGCTGCATCTCTTCTGCTCACGGTAAGCTTTGCAACGGTGCCACCTGCATTGGTCTCACTGCTTGTTTTAAAACCTCATAGTGCATTTGAATAGTTCCTTGATGCCTGTTCCAGGCTGGCCGGCTGCCCAGTTGTCAGTGCACGAATGATTGGACTCTGCTCCCACAGGCGAAGAGCCAGGACTGAAAGATGCTGCTGGATCTCTTCTGGACGTGGTAAGCTTTGCAACGGTGCCACCTGTATTGCTCTCACTGCTTGTTTTCCCACCTCAAAGTGCATTTGTATGCATCCTTTATGCCTGCTCCAGGCTGGCCGGCTGCCCAGTTGTCAGTGCACGAATGATTGGACTCTGCTCCCACAGGCGAAGAGCCAGGACTGAAAGATGCTGCTGGATCTCTTCTGCTCACGGTAAGCTTTGCAAAGGTGCCACCTGCATTGGTCTCACTGCTTGTTTTCCCAACTGAAAGTGCATTTGAATACATCCTTGATGCCTGCTCCAGGCTGGCCGGCTGCCCAGTTGTCAGTGCACGAATGATTGGACTCTGGTCCCAAGGCCGAAGAGCCAGGACTGAAAGATGCTGCTGGATCTCTTCTGCACGTGGAAAGCTTTGCAACGGTGCCACCTGCGTTGGTCTCACTGCTTGTTTTCCCACCTCAAAGTGCATTTGAATAGTTCCTTGATGCCTGCTCCAGGCTGGCCGGCTGCCCAGTTGTCAGTGCACGAACGATTGGACTCTGCTCCCACAGGCGAAGAGCCAGGACTGAAAGATCCTGCTGGATCTCTTCTGCACGTGGTAAGCTTTGCAACGGTGCCACCTGTATTGCTCTCACTGCTTGTTTTCCCACCTCAAAGTGCATTTGAATAGTTCCTTGATGCCTGCTCCAGGCTGGCCGGCTGCCCAGTTTTCAGGGCACGAATGATTGGACTCTGCTCCCACAGGCGAAGAGCCAGGACTGAAAGATGCTGCTGGATCTCTTCTGCACGTGGTAAGCTTTGCAACGGTGCCACCTGTATTGCTCTCACTGCTTGTTTTCCCACCTCAAAGTGCATTTCAATAGTTCCTTGATGCCTGCTCCAGGCTGGCCGGCTGCCCAGTTGTCAGTGCACGAATGATTGGACTCTGCACCCACAGGCGAAGAGGCAGGACTGAAAGATGCTGCTGGATCTCTTCTGCACATGGTAAGCTTTGCAACAGTGCCACCTGCATTGGTCTCACTGCTTGTTTTCCCACCTCAAAGTGCATTTGAATAGTTCCTTGATGCCTGCTCCAGGCTGGCCGGCTGCCCAGTTGTCAGTGCACGAATGATTGGACTCTGCTCCCGCAGGCGAAGAGCCAGGACTGAAAGATGCTGCTGGATCTCTTCTGCACATGGTAAGCTTTGCAACGGTGCCACCTGTATTGCTCTCACTCCTTGTTTTCCCACCTCAAAGTGCATTTGAATACATCCTTGATGCCTGCTCCAGGCTGGCCGGCTGCGCAGTTGTCAGTGCACGAATGATTGGACTCTGCTCCCACAGGCGAAGAGCCAGGACTGAAAGATGCTGCTGGCTCCCTTCTGCGCACGGTAAGCTTTGCAACGGTGCCACCTGCATTGGACTCACTGCTTGTTTTCCCACCTCAAAGTGCATTTGTTTGCATCCTTGATGCCTGCTCCAGGCTGGCCGGCTGCCCAGTTGTCAGTGCACGAATGATTGGACTCTGCTCCCACAGGCGAAGAGCCAGGACTGAAAGATGCTGCTGGATCTCTTCTGCACGTGGTAAGCTTTGCAACGGTGCCACCTGCATTGGTCTCACTGCTTGCTTTCCCACCTCAAAGTGCATTTGAATATTTCCTTGATGCCTGCTCCAGGCTGGCCGGCTGCCCAGTTGTCAGTGCACGAATGATTGGACTCTGCTCCCACAGGCGAAGAGCCAGGACTGAAAGATGCTGCTGGCACCCTTCTGCACACGGTAGGCTTTGCAACGGTGCCACTTGCATTGGTCTCACTGCTTGTTTTCCCACCTGAAAGTGCATTTGAATAGTTCCTTGATGCCTGCTCCAGGCTGGCCGGCTGCCCAGTTGTCAGTGCACGAATGATTGGACTCTGCTCCCACAGGCGAAGAGCCAGGACTGAAAGATGCTGCTGGATCTCTTCTGCACGTGGTAAGCTTTGCAACGGTGCCACCTGCATTGCTCTCACTGCTTGTTTTCCCACCTGAAAGTGCATTTGAATACATCCTTGATGCCTGCTCCAGGCTGGCCGGCTGCCCGGTTGTCAGTGCACGAACGATTGGACTCTGCTCCCACAGGCGAAGAGGCAGGACTGAAAGATGCTGCTGGATCTCTTCTGCACGTGGTAAGCTTTGCAACGGTGCCACCTGCATTGGTCTCACTGCTTGTTTTCCCACCTCAAAGTGCATTTGAATAGTTCCTTGATGCCTGCTCCAGGCTGGCCGGCTGCCCAGTTGTCAGTGCACGAACGATTTTACTCTGCTCCCACAGGCGAAGAGCCAGGACTGAAAGATGCTGCTGGATCTCTTCTGCTCACGGTAAGCTTTGCAACGGTGCCACCTGCATTGGTCTCACTGCTTGTTTTCCCACCTCAAAGTGCATTTGAATACATCCTTGATACCTGCTCCAGGCTGGCCGGCTGCCCAGGTTTCAGGGCACGAATGATTGGACTCTGCTCCCACAGGCGAAGAGTCAGGACTGAAAGATGCTGCTGGATCTCTTCTGCTCACGGTAAGCTTTGCAACGGTGCCACCTACATTGGTCTCGCTGCTTGTTTTCCCACCTGAAAGTGCATTTGAATACATCCTTGATGCCTGCTCCAGGCTGGCCGGCTGCCCAGTTGTCAGTGCACGAACGATTGGACTCTGCTCCCACAGGCGAAGAGTCAGGACTGAAAGATGCTGCTGGATCTCTTCTGCTCACGGTAAGCTTTGCAACGGTGCCACCTGCATTGGTCTCAGTGCTTGTTTTCCCACCTCAAAGTGCGTTTGAATAGTTCCTTGATGCCTGCTCCAGGCTGGCCGGCTGCCCAGTTGTCAGTGCACGAATGATTGGACTCTGCACCCACAGGCGAAGAACCAGGACTGAAAGATGCTGCTGGATCTCTCCTGCACGTGGTAAGCTTTGCAACGGTGCCACCTGTATTGCTCTCACTGCTTGTTTTCCCACCTCAAAGTGCATTTGAATAGTTCATTGATGGGTGCTGCAGGCTGGCCGGCTGCCCAGTTGTCAGTGCACGAATGATTGGACTCTGCTCCCACAGGCGAAGAGGCAGGACTGAAAGATGCTGCTCGATCTCTTCTGCTCACGGTAAGCTTTGCAACGGTGCCAGCTGCATTGGTCTCACTGCTTGTTTTCCCACCTCAAAGTGCATTTGAATACATCCTTGATGCCTGCTCCAGGCTGGCCGGCTGCCCAGTTTTCAGAGCACGAATGATTGGACTCTGCTCCCACAGGCGAAGAGGCAGGACTGAAAGATGCTGCTGGATCTCTTCTGCTCACGGTAAGCTTTGCAACGGTGCCACCTGCATTGGTCTCACTGCTTGTTTTCCCACCTCAAAGTGCATTTGAATAGTTCCTTGATGCCTGCTCCAGGCTGGCCGGCTGCCCAGTTGTCAGTGCACGAATGATTGGACTCTGCTCCCACAGGCGAAGAGCCAGGACTGAAAGATGCTGCTGGATCTCTTCTGCACATGGTAAGCTTTGCAACAGTGCCACCTGCATTGCTCTCACTCCTTGCTTTCCCACCTCAAAGTGCATTTGAATACATCCTTGATGCCTGCTCCAGGCTGGCCGGCTGCCCAGTTGTCAGTGCACGAATGATTGGACTCTGCTCCCACAGGCGAAGAGCCAGGACTGAAAGATGCTGCTGGCTCCCTTCTGCGCACGGTAAGCTTTGCAACGGTGCCACCTGTATTGCTCTCACTGCTTGTTTTCCCACCTCAAAGTGCATTTGAATACCTCCTTGATGCCTGCTCCAGGCTGGCCGGCTGCCCGGTTGTCAGTGCACGAACGATTGGACTCTGCTCCCACAGGCGAAGAGGCAGGACTGAAAGATGCTGCTGGATCTCTTCTGCACGTGGTAAGCTTTGCAACGGTGCCACCTGTATTGCTCTCACTGCTTGTTTTCCCACCTCAAAGTGCATTTGAATAGTTCCTTGATGCCTGCTCCAGGCTGGCCGGCTGCCCAGTTGTCAGTGCACGAACGATTGGACTCTGCTCCCACAGGCGAAGAGCCAGGACTGAAAGATGCTGCTGGATCTCTTCTGCTCACGGTAAGCTTTGCAACGGTGCCACCTGCATTGGTCTCACTGCTTGTTTTCCCACCTCAAAGTGCATTTGAATACATCCTTAATGCCTGCTCCAGGCTGGCCGGCTGCCCAGTTGTCAGTGCACGAACGATTGGACTCTGCTCCCACAGGCGAAGAGTCAGGACTGAAAGATGCTGCTGGATCTCTTCTGCTCACGGTAAGCTTTGCAACGGTGCCACCTGCATTGGTCTCACTGCTTGTTTTCCCACCTCAAAGTGCATTTCAATAGTTCCTTGATGCCTGCTCCAGGCTGGCCGGCTGCCCAGTTGTCAGTGCACGAACGATTGGACTCTGCTCCCACAGGCGAAGAGCCAGGACTGAAAGATGCTGCTGGATCTCTTCTGCACGTGGTAAGCTTTGCAACCTTGCCACCTGTATTGCTCTCACTGCTTGTTTTCCCACCTCAAAGTGCGTTTGAATAGTTCCTTGATGCCTGCTCCAGGCTGGCCGGCTGCCCAGTTGTCAGTGCACGAATGATTGGACTCTGGTCCCACAGGCGAAGAGCCAGGACTGAAAGATGCTGCTGGATCTCTTCTGCTCACGGTAAGGTTTGCAACGGTGCCACCTGCATTGGACTCACTGCTTGTTTTCCCACCTCAAAGTGCATTTGTATGCATCCTTGATGCCTGCTCCAGGCTGGCCGGCTGCCCAGTTTTCAGGGCACAAATGATTGGACTCTGCTCCCACAGGCGAAGAGCCAGGACTGAAAGATGCTGCTGGATCTCTTCTACACGTGGAAAGCTTTGCAACGGTGCCACCTGCATTGGTCTCACTGCTTGTTTTCCCACCTCAAAGTGCATTTGAATAGTTCCTTGATGCCTGCTCCAGGCTGGCCCTCTGCCCAGTTGTCAGTGCACGAATGATTGGACTCTGCTCCCACAGGCGAAGAGCCAGGACTGAAAGATGCTGCTGGATCTCTTCTGCACGTGGTAAGCTTTGCAACGGTGCCACCTGTATTGCTCTCACTGCTTGTTTTCCCACCTCATAGTGCATTTGAATAGTTCCTTGATGCCTGCTCCAGGCTGGCCGGCTGCCCAGTTGTCAGTGCACGAACGATTGGACTCTGCTCCCGCAGGCGAAGAGTCAGGACTGAAAGATGCTGCTGGATCTCTTCTGCTCACGGTAAGCTTTGCAACGGTGCCACCTGCATTGGTCTCAGTGCTTGTTTTCCCACCTCAAAGTGCATTTGAATAGTTCCTTGATGCCTGCTCCAGGCTGGCCGGCTGCCCAGTTGTCAGTGCACGAATGATTGGACTCTGCTCCCACAGGCGAAGAGCCAGGACTGAAAGATGCTGCTGGATCTCTTCTGCTCACGGTAAGCTTTGCAACGGTGCCACCTGCATTGGTCTCACTGCTTGTTTTCCCACCTCAAAGTGCATTTGAATACATCCTTGATGCCTGCTCCAGGGTGGCCGGCTGCCCAGTTGTCAGTGCACGAATGATTGGACTCTGCTCCCAAGGCCGAAGAGCCAGGACTGAAAGATGCTGCTGGATCTCTTCTGCACGTGGAAAGCTTTGCAATGGTGCCACCTTTATTGCTCTCGCTCCTTGCTTTCCCACCTCAAAGTGCATTTGAATACATCCTTGATGCCTGCTCCAGGCTGGACGTCTGTCCAGTATTCAGTGCACGAATGATTGGACCCTGATCCCACAGGCAAAGAGCCAGGACTGAAAGATGCTCCTTGATCTCTTCTGCACATGGTAAGCTTCGCAACCGTGCCACCTGTATTGCTCTCACTCCTTGCTTTCCCACCTCAAAGTGCATTTGAATAGTTCCTTGATGCGTGCTCCAGGCTGGCCGGCTGCCCAGTTGTCAGTGCACGAATGATTGGACCCTGATCCCACAGGCAAAGAGCCAGGACTGAAAGATGCTGCTGGATCTCTTCTGCACATGGTATGCTTCGCAACGGTGCCACCTGTATTGCTCTCACTCCTTCCTTTCCCACCTCAAAGTGCGTTTGAATACATCCTTGATGCCTGCTCCAGGCCGTCCGGCTGCCCAGTTTTCAGTGCAGGAATGATTGGACCCTGCTTCCACAGGCAAAGAGCCAGGACTGAAAGATGCTGCTGGATCTCTTCTGCACATGGTAAGCTGCGCAACGGTGCCACCTGTATTGCTCTCACTCCTTGCTTTCCCACCTCAAAGTGCATTTGAATACATCCTTGATGCCTGCTCCAGGCCGCCCGGCTGCCCAGTTTTCAGTGCACGAATGATTGGACCCTGATCCCACAGGCAAAGAGCCAGGACTGAAAGATGCTCCTTGATGTCTTCTGCACATGGTAAGCTTCGCAACGGTGCCACCTGTATTGCTCTCACTCCTTGCTTTCCCACCTCAAAGTGCATTTGAATACATCCTTGATGCCTGCTCCAGGCTGTTCGGCTGCCCAGTTTTCAGGGCACGAATGATTGGACCCTGATCCCACAGGCAAAGAGCCAGGACTGAAAGATGCTGCTGGATCTCTTCTGCACATGGTAAGCTTCGCAACGGTGCCACCTGTATTGCTCTCACTCCTTGCTTTCCCACCTCAAAGTGCATTTGAATACATACTTGATGCCTGCTCCAGGCCGTCCGGCTGCCCAGTTTTCAGTGCACGAATGATTGGACCCTGATCCCACAGGCAAAGAGCCAGGACTGAAAGATGCTGCTGGATCTCTTCTGCACATGGTAAGCTTCGCAACGGTGCCACCTGTATTGCTCTCACTCCTTGCTTTCCCACCTCAAAGTGCATTTGAATACATCCTTGATGCCTGCCCCAGGCGGTCCGGCTGCCCAGTTGTCAGTGCACGAATGATTGGACCCTGATCCCACAGGCAAAGAGCCAGGAGTGAAAGATGCTGCTGGATCTCTTCTGCACATGGTAAGCTTCGCAATGGTGCCACCTGTATTGCTCTCACTCCTTGCTTTCCCACCTCAAAGTGCATTTGAATACATCCTTGATGCCTGCTCCAGGCTGGCTGGCTGCCCAGTTTTCAGTGCGCGAATGATTGGACCCTGATTCTACAGGCAAAGAGCCAGGACTGAAAGATGCTGCTGGATCTCTTCTGCACATGGTAAGCTTCGCAACGGTGCCACCTGTATTGCTCTCACTCCTTGCTTTCCCACCTCAAAGTGCATTTTGAATACATCCTTAATGCTTGCTCCACGCTGTCCGGCTGCCCAGTTTTCAGTGCACGAATGATTGGACCCTGCTCCCACAGGCAAAGAGCCAGGACTGAAAGATGCTCCTTCATCTCTTCTGCACATAGTAAGCCTTGCAACGGTGCCACCTGCATTGGTCTCACTGCTTGTTTTAAAACCTCAAAGTGCATTTGAATAGTTCCTTGATGCCTGCTCCAGGCTGTTCGGCTGCCCAGTTTTCAGTGCACGAACGATTGGACCCTGATCCCACAGGCAAAGAGCCAGGACTGAAAGATGCTGCTGGATCTCTTCTGCACATGGTAAGCTTCGCAACGGTGCCACCTGTATTGCTCTCACTCCTTGCTTTCCCACCTCAAAGTGCATTTGAATACATCCTTCATGCCTGCTCCAGGCCGTCCGGCTGCCCAGTTTTCAGTGCACGAATGATTGGACCCTGCTCCCACAGGCAAAGAGCCAGGACTGAAAGATGCTGCTGGATCTCTTCTGCACATGGTAAGCTTCGCAACGGTGCCACCTGTATTGCTCTCACTCCTTGCTTTCCCACCTCAAAGTGCATTTGAATACATACTTGATGCCTGCTCCAGGCCGTCCGGCTGCCCAGTTTTCAGTGCACGAATGATTGGACCCTGATCCCACAGGCAAAGAGCCAGGACTGAAAGATGCTGCTGGATCTCTTCTGCACATGGTAAGCTTCGCAACGGTGCCACCTGTATTGCTCTCACTCCTTGCTTTCCCACCTCAAAGTGCATTTGAATACATCCTTGATGCCTGCCCCAGGCGGTCCGGCTGCCCAGTTGTCAGTGCACGAATGATTGGACCCTGCTCTCACAGGCAAAGAGCAGGACTGAAAGATGCTCCTTCATCTCTTCTGCACATAGTAAGCTTCGCAACGGTGCCACCTTTATTGCTCTCGCTCCTTGCTTTCCTACCTCAAAGTGTATTTGAATACATCCTTGATGCCTACTCCAGGCCGTCCGGCTGCCCAGTTTTCAGTGCACGAATGATTGGACCCTGATCCCACAGGCAAAGAGCCAGGACTGAAAGATGCTGCTGGATCTCTTCTGCACATGGTAAGCTTCGCAATGGTGCCACCTGTATTGCTCTCACTCCTTGCTTTCCCACCTCAAAGTGCATTTGAATACATCCTTGATGCCTGCTCCAGGCTGGCTGGCTGCCCAGTTTTCAGTGCGCGAATGATTGGACCCTGATTCCACAGGCAAAGAGCCAGGACTGAAAGATGCTGCTGGATCTCTTCTGCACATGGTAAGCTTCGCAACGGTGCCACCTGTATTGCTCTCACTCCTTGCTTTCCCACCTCAAAGTGCATTTTGAATACATCCTTAATGCTTGCTCCACGCTGTCCGGCTGCCCAGTTTTCAGTGCACGAATGATTGGACCCTGCTCCCACAGGAAAAGAGCCAGGACTGAAAGATGCTCCTTCATCTCTTCTGCACATAGTAAGCTTCGCAACGGTGCCAGCTTTATTGCTCACGCTCCTTGCTTTCCCACCTCAAAGTGCATTTGAATAGTTCCTTGATGCCTGCTCCAGGCTGTTCGGCTGCCCAGTTTTCAGTGCACGAACGATTGGACCCTGATCCCACAGGCAAAGAGCTAGGACTGAAAGATGCTGCTGGATCTCTTCTGCACATGGTAAGCTTCGCAACGGTGCCACCTGTATTGCTCTCACTCCTTGCTTTCCCACCTCAAAGTGCATTTGAATACATCCTTCATGCCTGCTCCAGGCCGTCCGGCTGCCCAGTTTTCAGTGCACGAATGATTGGACCCTGCTCCCACAGGCAAAGAGCCAGGACTGAAAGATGCTGCTGGATCTCTTCTGCACATGGTAAGCTTCGCAACGGTGCCACCTGTATTGCTCTCACTCCTTGCTTTCCCACCTCAAAGTGCATTTGAATACATCCTTAATGCCTGCTCCAGGCCCTCCGGCTGCCCAGTTTTCAGTGCACGAATGATTGGACCCTGCTCTCACAGGCAAAGAGCAGGACTGAAAGATGCTCCTTCATCTCTTCTGCACATAGTAAGCTTCGCAACGGTGCCACCTTTATTGCTCTCGCTCCTTGCTTTCCTACCTCAAAGTGTATTTGAATACATCCTTGATGCCTGCTCCAGGCCGTCCGGCTGCCCAGTTTTCAGTGCACGAATGATTGGACCCTGATCCCACAGGCAAAGAGCCAGGAGTGAAAGATGCTGCTGGATCTCTTCTGCACATGGTAAGCTTCGCAATGGTGCCACCTGTATTGCTCTCACTCCTTGCTTTCCCACCTCAAAGTGCATTTGAATACATCCTTGATGCCTGCTCCAGGCTGGCTGGCTGCCCAGTTTTCAGTGCGCGAATGATTGGACCCTGATTCCACAGGCAAAGAGCCAGGACTGAAAGATGCTGCTGGATCTCTTCTGCACATGGTAAGCTTCGCAACGGTGCCACCTGTATTGCTCTCACTCCTTGCTTTCCCACCTCAAAGTGCATTTTGAATACATCCTTAATGCTTGCTCCACGCTGTCCGGCTGCCCAGTTTTCAGTGCACGAATGATTGGACCCTGCTCCCACAGGCAAAGAGCCAGGACTGAAAGATGCTCCTTCATCTCTTCCGCACATAGTAAGCTTCGCAACGGTGCCAGCTTTATTGCTCTCGCTCCTTGCTTTCCCACCTCAAAGTGCATTTGAATAGTTCCTTGATGCCTGCTCCAGGCTGTTCGGCTGCCCAGTTTTCAGTGCACGAACGATTGGACCCTGATCCCACAGGCAAAGAGCCAGGACTGAAAGATGCTGCTGGATCTCTTCTGCACATGGTAAGCTTCGCAACGGTGCCACCTGTATTGCTCTCACTCCTTGCTTTCCCACCTCAAAGTGCATTTGAATACATCCTTCATGCCTGCTCCAGGCCGTCCGGCTGCCCAGTTTTCAGTGCACGAATGATTGGACCCTGCTCCCACAGGCAAAGAGCCAGGACTGAAAGATGCTGCTGGATCTCTTCTGCTCACGGTAAGCTTTGCAACGGTGCCACCTGCATTGGTCTCACTGCTTGTTTTCCCACCTCAAAGTGCATTTGAATAGTTCCTTGATGCCTGCTCCAGGCTGGCCGGCTGCCCAGTTTTCAGTGCACGAATGATTGGACTCTGCTCCCACAGGCGAAGAGCCAGGACTGAAAGATGCTGCTGGATCTCTTCTGCTCACGGTAAGCTTTGCAATGGTGCCACCTGCATTGGTCTCAGTGCTTGTTTTCCCACCTCAAAGTGCATTTGAATAGTTCCTTGATGCCTGCTCCAGGCTGTTCGGCTGCCCAGTTTTCAGTGCACGAACGATTGCACCCTGATCCCACAGGCAAAGGGCCAGGACTGAAAGATGCTGCTGGATCTCTTCTGCACATGGTAAGCTTCGGAACGGTGGCATCTGTATTGCTCTCACTCCTTGCTTTTCCACCTCAAAGTGCATTTGAATACATCCTTGATGCCTGCTCCAGGCCGTCCGGCTGCCCAGTTTTCAGTGCACGAATGATTGGACCCTGCTCCCACAGGCAAAGAGCCAGGACTGAAAGATGCTGCTGGATCTCTTCTGCACATGGTAAGCTTCGCAACGGTGCCACCTGTATTGCTCTCACTCCTTGCTTTCCCACCTCAAAGTGCATTTGAATACATCCTTAATGTCTGCTCCAGGCCCTCCGGCTGCCCAGTTTTCAGTACACGAATGATTGGACCCTGCTCTCACAGGCAAAGAGCCAGGACTGAAAGATGCTCCTTCATCTGTTCTGCACATAGTAAGCTTCGCAACGGTGCCACCTTTATTGCTCTCGCTCCTTGCTTTCCTACCTCAAAGTGCATTTGAATACATCCTTGATGCCTGCTCCAGGCCGTCCGGCTGCCCAGTTTTCAGTGCACGAATGATTGGACCCTGATCCCACAGGCAAAGAGCCAGGACTGAAAGATGCTGCTGGATCTCTTCTGCACATGGAAAGCTTCGCAAAGGTGCCACATGTATTGCTCTCACTCCTTCCTTTCCCGCCTCAAAGTGCATTTGAATACATCCTTGATGCCTGCTCCAGGCCGCCCGGCTGCCCAGTTTTCAGTGCACGAATGATTGGACCCTGATCCCACAGGCAAAGAGCCAGGACTGAAAGATGCTCCTTGATGTCTTCTGCACATGGTAAGCTTCGCAACGGTGGCACCTGTATTGCTCTCACTCCTTGCTTTCCCACCTCAAAGTGCATTTGAATACATCCTTGATGCCTGCTCCAGGCCGCCCGGCTGCCCAGTTTTCAGTGCACGAATGATTGGACCCTGATCCCACAGGCAAAGAGCCAGGACTGAAAGATGCTCCTTGATGTCTTCTGCACATGGTAAGCTTTGCAACGGTGCCACCTGCATTGGTCTCACTGCTTGTTTTCCCACCTCAAAGTGCATTTGAATAGTTCCTTGATGCCTGCTCCAGGCTGGCCGGCTGCCCAGTTTTCAGTGCACGAACGATTGGACTCTGCTCCCACAGGCGAAGAGCCAGGACTGAAAGATGCTGCTGGATCTCTTCTGCTCACGGTAAGCTTTGCAAGGGTGCCACCTGCATTGGTCTCACTGCTTGTTTTCCCACCTCAAAGTGCATTTGAATACATCCTTGATGCCTGCTCCAGGCTGTTCGGCTGCCCAGTTTTCAGTGCACGAACGATTGGACCCTGATCCCACAGGCAAAGAGCCAGGACTGAAAGATGCTGCTGGATCTCTTCTGCACATGGTAAGCTTCGAAACGGTGGCACCTGTATTGCTCTCACTCCTTGCTTTCCCACCTCAAAGTGCATTTGAATACATCCTTGATGCCTGCTCCAGGCCGTCCGGCTGCCCAGTTTTAAGTGCACGAATGATTGGACCCTGCTCCCACAGGCAAAGAGCCAGGACTGAAAGATGCTCCTTCATCTCTTCTGCACATAGTAAGCTTCGCAACGGTGCCAGCTTTGTTGCTCTTGCTCCTTGCTTTCCCACCTCAAACTGCATTTGAATACATCCTTGATGCCTGCTCCAGGCTGTTCGGCTGCCCAGTTTTCAGTGCACGAACGATTGGACCCTGATCCCACAGGCAAAGAGCCAGGACTGAAAGATGCTCCTTGATGTCTTCTGCACATGGTAAGCTTCGCAACGGTGGCACCTGTATTGCTCTCACTCCTTGCTTTCCCACCTCAAAGTGCATTTGAATACATCCTTGATGCCTGCTCCAGGCTGGCCGGCTGCCCAGTTGTCAGTGCACGAACGATTGGACTCTGCTCCCACAGGCGAAGAGCCAGGACTGAAAGATGCTGCTGGATCTCTTCTGCTCACGGTAAGCTTTGCAACGGTGCCACCTGCATTGGTCTCACTGCTTGTTTTCCCACCTCAAAGTGCATTTGAATACATCCTTGATGCCTGCTCCAGGCTGGCCGGCTGCCCAGTTTTCAGGGCACGAATGATTGGACTCTGCTCCCACAGGCGAAGATGCAGGACTGAAAGATGCTGCTGGATCTCTTCTGCTCACGGTAAGCTTTGCAACGGTGCCACCTGCATTGCTCTCACTGCTTGTTTTCCCACCTCAAAGTGCATTTGAATACATCCTTGATGCCGGCTCCAGGCTGGCCGGCTGCCCAGTTTTCAGTGCACGAATGATTGGACTCTGCTCCCACAGGCGAAGAGTCAGGACTGAAAGATGCTGCTGGATCTCTTCTGCTCACGGTAAGCTTCGCAACGGTGCCACCTGCATTGGTCTCACTGCTTGTTTTCAAACCTCAAAGTGCATTTGAATAGTTCCTTGATGCCTGCTCCAAGCTGGCCGGCTGCCCAGTTGTCAGAGCACGAATGATTGGACTCTGCTCCCACAGGCGAAGAGCCAGGACTGAAAGATGCTGCTGGATCTCTTCTGCTCACAGTAAACTTTGCAACGGTGCGTTCTGCATTGGTCTCACTGCTTGTTTTTAAACCTCACAGTGCATTTGAATAGTTCCTTGATGCCTGCTCCAGGCTGGCCGGCTGCCCAGTTGTCTGTGCACGAACGATTGGACTCTGCTCCCACAGGCGAAGAGTCAGGACTGAAAGATGCTGCTGGATCTCTTCTGCTCACGGTAAGCTTTGCAACGGTGCCACCTGTATTGCTCTCACTGCTTGTTTTCCCACCTCAAAGTGCTTTTGAATAGTTCCTTGATGCCTGCTCCAGGCTGGCCGGCTGCCCAGTTGTCAGTGCACGAACGATTGGACTCTGCTCCCACAGGCGAAGAGCCAGGACTGAAAGATGCTGCTGGATCTCTTCTGCACGTGAAAAGCTTTGCAACGGTGCCACCTGCATTGGTCTCACTGCTTGTTTTCCCACCTCAAAGTGCATTTGAATACATCCTTGATGCCTGCTCCAGGCTGGCCGGCTGCCCAGTTGTCAGTGCACGAATGATTGGACTCTGCTCCCACAGGCGAAGAGCCAGGACTGAAAGATGCTGCTGGATCTCTTCTGCTCACGGTAAGCTTTGCAACGGTGCCACCTGCATTGGTCTCACTGCTTGTTTTCCCACCTCAAAGTGCATTTGAATAGTTCCTTGATGCCTGCTCCAGGCTGGCCGGCTGCCCAGTTTTCAGTGCACGAATGATTGGACTCTGCTCCCACAGGCGAAGAGCCAGGACTGAAAGATGCTGCTGGATCTCTTCTGCTCACGGTAAGCTTTGCAATGGTGCCACCTGCATTGGTCTCACTGCTTGTTTTCCCACCTCAAAGTGCATTTGAATAGTTCCTTGATGCCTGCTCCAGGCTGGCCGGCTGCCCAGTTTTCAGTGCACGAATGATTGGACCCTGATCCCAGAGGCAAAGAGCCAGGACTGAAAGATGCTGCTGGATCTCTTCTGCACATGGTAAGTTTCGCAACGGTGCCACCTGTATTGCTCTCACTCCTTCCTTTCCCACCTCAAAGTGCGTTTGAATACATCCTTGATGCGTGCTCCAGGCTGGCCTGCTGCCCAGTTTTCAGTGCACGAACGATTGGACCCTGCTCCCAGAGGCAAAGAGCCAGGACTGAAAGATGCTGCTGGATCTTTTCTGCACATGGTAAGTTTTGCAACGGTGCCACCTGTATTACTCTCACTCCTTGCTTTCCCACCTCAAAGTGCATTTGAATACATCCTTGATGCCTGCTCCAGGCCGTCCGGCTGCCCAGTTTTCAGTGTACGAATGATTGGACCCTGATCCCACAGGCAAAGAGCCAGGACTGAAAGATGCTGCTGGATCTCTTCTGCACATGGTAAGCTGCGCAACGGTGCCACCTGTATTGCTCTCACTCCTTGCTTTCCCACCTCAAAGTGCATTTGAATACATCCTTGATGGCTGCTCCAGGCCGTCCGGCTGCCCAGTTTTCAGTGCACGAATGATTGGACCCTGATCCCACAGGCAAAGAGCCAGGACTGAAAGATGCTGCTGGATCTCTTCTGCACATGGTAAGCTTCGCAACGGTGGCACCTGTATTGCTCTCACTCCTTGCTTTCCCACCTCAAAGTGCATTTGAATACATCCTTGATGCCTGCTCCAGGCGGTCCGGCTGCCCAGTTTTCAGTGCACGAATGATTGGACCCTGATCCCACAGGCAAAGAGCCAGGACTGAAAGATGCTGCTGGATCTCTTCTGCACATGGTAAGCTTCGCAACGGTGCCACCTGTATTGCTCTCACTCCTTGCTTTCCCACCTCAAACTGCATTTGAATACACCCTTGATGCCTGCTCCAGGCCGTCCGGCTGCCCAGTTTTCAGTGCACGAATGATTGTACCCTGATCCCACAGGCAAAGAGCCAGGACTGAAAGATGCTGCTGGATCTCTTCTGCACATGGTAAGCTTCGCAATGGTGCCAACTGTATTGCTCTCACTCCTTGGTTTCTCACCTCAAAGTGCATTTGAATACATCCTTAATGCCTGCTCCAGGCCGTCCGGCTGCCCAGTTTTCAGTGCACGAATGATTGGACCCTGCTCTCACAGGCAAAGAGCCAGGACTGAATGATGCTCCTTCATCTCTTCTGCACATAGAAAGCTTCGCAACGGTGCCACCTTTATTGCTCTCGCTCCTTGCTTTCCCACCTCAAAGTGCATTTGAATACATCCTTGATGCCTGCTCCAGGCTGGCTGGCTGCCCAGTTTTCAGTGCACGAATGATTGGACCCTGCTCCCACAGGCAAAGAGCCAGGACTGAAAGATGCTGCTGGATCTCTTCTGCACATGGTAAGCTTCGCAACGGTGCCACCTGTATTGCTCTCACTCCTTTCTTTCCCCCCTCAAAGTGCATTTGAATACATCCTTGATGCCTGCTCCAGGCTGGCTGGTTGCCCAGTTTTCAGTGCACGAATGATTGGACCCTGCTCCCACAGGCAAAGAGCCAGGACTGAAAGATGCTCCTTGATCTCTTCTGCACGTGGTAAGCTTCGCAACGGTGCCACCTGTATTGCTCTCACTGCTTGTTTTCCCACCTCAAAGTGCATTTGAATACATCCTTGATGCCTGCTCCAGGCTGGCCGGCTGCCCAGTTTTCAGTGCACGAATGATTGGACCCTGATCCCACAGGCAAAGAGCCAGGACTGAAAGATGCTGCTGGATCTTTTCTGCACATGGTAAGCTTCGCAACGGTGCCACCTGTATTGCTCTCACTCCTTGCTTTCCCACCTCAAAGTGCATTTTGAATACATCCTTAATGCCTGCTCCACGCCGTCCGGCTGCCCAGTTTTCAGTGCACGAATGATTGGACTCTGCTCCCACAGGCGAAGAGCCAGGACTGAAAGATGCTGCTGGATCTCTTCTGCACATGGTAAGCTTTGCAACGGTGCCACCTGCATTGGTCTCACTGCTTGTTTTCCCACCTGAAAGTGCATTTGAATACATCCTTGATGCCTGCTCCAGGCTGGCCGGCTGCCCAGTTTTCAGTGCACGAATGATTGGACCCTGCTCCCACAGGCAAAGAGCCAGGACTGAAAGATGCTGCTGGATCTCTTCTGCACATGGTAAGCTTCGCAACGGTGCCACCTGTATTGCTCTCGCTCCTTCCTTTCCCACCTCAAAGTGCATTTGAATACATCCTTGATGGCTGCTCCAGGCTGGCCGGCTGCCCAGTTTTCAGTGCACGAATGATTGGACCCTGCTCCCACAGGCAAAGAGCCAGGACTGAAAGATGCTGCTGGATCTCTTCTGCACATGGTAAGCTTCGCAACGGTGCCACCTGTATTGCTCTCACTCCTTGCTTTCCCACCTCAAAGTGCATTTGAATACATCCTTGATGCCTGCTCCAGGCTGGCCGGCTGTCCAGTTTTCAGTGCACGAAGATTGGACCCTGCTCCCACAGGCAAAGAGCCAGGACTGAACTATGCTCCTTGATCTCTTCTGCACATGGTAAGCTTTGCAACGGTGCCACCTGTATTGCTCTCACTCCTTGCTTTCCCACCTCAAAGTGCATTTGAATACATCCTTGATGCCTGCTCCAGGCTGGCCGGCTGCCCAGTTTTCAGCGCACGAATGATTGGACCCTGCTCCCAGAGGCAAAGAGCCAGGACCTAAAGATGCTGCTAGATCTCTTCTGCTCACGGTAAGCTTTGCAACGGTGCCACCTGCATTGGTCTCACTGCTTGTTTTCCCACCTCAAAGTGCATTTGAATAGTTCCTTGATGCCTGATCCAGGCTGGCCGGCTGCCCAGTTGTCAGGGCACGAATGATTGGACTCTGCTCCCACAGGCGAAGAGTCAGGACTGAAAGATGCTGCTGGATCTCTTCTGCTCACGGTAAGCTTTGCAACGGTGCCACCTGTATTGCTCTCACTGCTTGTTTTCCCACCTCAAAGTGCGTTTGAATAGTTCCTTGATGCCTGATCCAGGCTGGCCGGCTGCCCAGTTGTCAGTGCACGAATGATTGGACTCTGCACCCACAGGCGAAGAGCCAGGACTGAAAGATGCTGCTGGACCTCTTCTGCACGTGGTAAGCTTTGCAACGGTGCCACCTGCATTGGTCTCACTGCTTGTTTTCCCACCTCAAAGTGCATTTGAATAGTTCCTTGATGCCTGCTCCAGGCTGGCCGGCTGCCCAGTTGTCAGTGCACGAATGATTGGACTCTGCTCCCACAGGCGAAGAGGCGGGACTGAAAGATGCTGCTGGATCTCTTCTGCATATGGTAAGCTTTGCAACGGTGCCACCTGCATTGGTCTCACTCCTTGCTTTCCCACCTCAAAGTGCATTTGAATCCATCCTTGATGCCTGCTCCAGGCTGGCCGGCTGCCCAGTTGTCAGTGCACGAATGATTGGACTCTGCTCCCACAGGCGAAGAGCCAGGACTGAAAGATGCTGCTGGATCTCTTCTGCACGTGGTAAGCTTTGCAACGGTGCCACCTGCATTGGTCTCATTGCTTGTTTTCCCACCTCAAAGTGCATTTGAATAGTTCCTTGATGCCTGCTCCAGGCTGGCCGGCTGCCCAGTTGTCAGTGCACGAATGATTGGACTCTGCTCCCACAGGCGAAGAGCCAGGACTGAAAGATGCTGCTGGATCTCTTCTGCACATGGTAAGCTTTGCAACGGTGCCACCTGTATTGCTCTCACTGCTTGTTTTCCCACCTCAAAGTGCATTTGAATAGTTCCTTGATGCCTGCTCCAGGCTGGCCGGCTGCCCAGTTGTCAGTGCACGAATGATTGGACTCTGCTCCCACAGCCGAAGAGCCAGGACTGAAAGATGCTGCTGGATCTCTTCTGCTCACGGTAAGCTTTGCAACGGTGCCACCTGCATTGCTCTCACTGCTTGTTTTCCCACCTCAAAGTGCATTTGAATAGTTCCTTGATGCCTGCTCCAGGCTGGCCGGCTGCCCAGTTTTCTGGGCACGAATGATTGGACCCTGATCCCACAGGTAAAGAGCCAGGACTGAAAGATGCTGCTGGATCTTTTCTGCACATGGTAAGCTTTGCAACGGTGCCACCTGTATTACTCTCGCTCCTTGCTTTCCCACCTCAAAGTGCATTTGAATACATCCTTGATGCCTGCTCCAGGCCGTCCGGCTGCCCAGTTTTCAGTGTACGAATGATTGGACCCTGATCCCACAGGCAAAGAGCCAGGACTGAAAGATGCTGCTGGATCTCTTCTGCACATGGTAAGCTGCGCAACGGTTCCACCTGTATTGCTCTCACTCCTTGCTTTCCCACCTCAAAGTGCATTTGAATACATCCTTGATGGCTGCTCCAGGCCGTCCGGCTGCCCAGTTTTCAGTGCACGAATGATTGGACCCTGATCCCACAGGCAAAGACCCAGGACTGAAAGATGCTGCTGGATCTCTTCTGCACATGGTAAGCTTCGCAACGGTGCCACCTGTATTGCTCTCACTCCTTCCTTTCCCACCTCAATGTGCATTTGAATACATCCTTGATGCCTGCTCCAGGCCGCCCGGCTGCCCAGTTTTCAGTGCACGAATGATTGGACCCTGATCCCACAGGCAAAGTGCCAGGACTGAAAGATGCTCCTTGATGTCTTCTGCACATGGTAAGCTTCGCAACGGTGGCACCTGTATTGCTCTCACTCCTTGCTTTCCCACCTCAAAGTGCATTTGAATACATCCTTGATGCCTGCTCCAGGCGGTCCGGCTGCCCAGTTTTCAGTGCACGAATGATTGGACCCTGATCCCACAGGCAAAGAGCCAGGACTGAAAGATGCTGCTGGATCTCTTCTGCACATGGTAAGCTTCGCAACGGTGCCACCTGTATTGCTCTCACTCCTTGCTTTCCCACCTCAAAATGCATTTGAATACACCCTTGATGCCTGCTCCAGGCCGTCCGGCTGCCCAGTTTTCAGTGCACGAATGATTGGACCCTGCTCCCACAGGCAAAGAGCCAAGACTGAAAGATGCTGCTGGATCTCTTCTGCACATGGTAAGCTTCGCAACGGTGCCACCTGTATTGCTCTCACTCCTTGCTTTCCCACCTCAAAGTGCATTTGAATAGTTCCTTGATGCCTGCTCCAGGCTGTTCGGCTGCCCAGTTTTCAGTGCACGAATGATTGGACCCTGATCCCACAGGCAAAGAGGCAGGACTGAAAGATGCTGCTGGATCTCTTCTGCACATGGTAAGCTTCGCAACGGTGCCACCTGTATTGCTCTCACTCCTTGCTTTCCCCCCTCAAAGTGCATTTGAATACATCCTTGATGCCTGCTCCAGGCTGGCTGGCTGCCCAGTTTTCAGTGCACGAATGATTGGACCCTGCTCCCACAGGCAAAGAGCCAGGACTGAAAGATGCTCCTTGATCTCTTCTGCACATGGTAAGCTTCGCAACGGTGCCACCTGTATTGCTCTCACTGCTTGTTTTCCCACCTCAAAGTGCATTTGAATACATCCTTGATGCCTGCTCCAGGCTGGCCGGCTGCCCAGTTTTCAGTGCACGAATGATTGGGCCCTGATCCCACAGGCAAAGAGCCAGGACTGAAAGATGCTGCTGGATCTCTTCTGCACATGGTAAGCTTCGCAACGGTGCCACCTGTATTGCTCTCACTCCTTGCTTTCCCACCTCAAAGTGCATTTTGAATACATCCTTAATGCCTGCTCCACGCCGTCCGGCTGCCCAGTTTTCAGTGCACGAATGATTGGACTCTGCTCCCACAGGCGAAGAGGCAGGACTGAAAGATGCTGCTGGATCTCTTCTGCACATGGTAAGCTTTGCAACGGTGCCACCTGCATTGGTCTCACTGCTTGTTTTCCCACCTGAAAGTGCATTTGAATACATCCTTGATGCCTGCTCCAGGCTGGCCGGCTGCCCAGTTTTCAGTGCACGAACGATTGGACCCTGATCCCACAGGCAAAGAGCCAGGACTGAAAGATGCTGCTGGATCTCTTCTGCACATGGTAAGCTTCGCAACGGTGCCACCTGTATTGCTCTCACTCCTTGCTTTCCCACCTCAAAGTGCATTTGAATACATCCTCGATGCCTGCTCCAGGCGGTCCGGCTGCCCAATTTTCAGGGCACGAATGTTTGGACACTGATCCCACAGGCAAAGAGCCAGGACTGAAAGATGCTGCTGGATCTCTTCTGCACATGGTAAGCTGCGCAACGGTGGCACCTGTATTGCTCTCACTCCTTGCTTTCCCACCTCAAAGTGCATTTGAATACATCCTTGATGCCTGCTCCAGGCCGTCCGGCTGCCCAGTTTTCAGTGCACGAATGATTGGACCCTGAACCCACAGGCAAAGAGGCAGGACTGAAAGATGCTGCTGGATCTCTTCTGCACATGGTAAGCTTCCCATCGGTGCCACCTGTATTGCTCTCACTCCTTGCTTTCCCACCTCAAAGTGCATTTGAATACATCCTTGATGCCTGCTCCAGGCTGGTTGGCTGCCCAGTTTTCAGTGCACGAATGATTGGACCCTGCTCCCACAGGCAAAGAGCCAGGACTGAAAGATGCTGCTGGATCTCTTCTGCACATGGTAAGCTTCGCAACGGTGCCACCTGTATTGCTCTCACTCCTTCCTTTCCCACCTCAAAGTGCATTTGAATACATCCTTGATGGCTGCTCCAGGCTGGCCGGCTGCCCAGTTTTCAGTGCACGAATGATTGGACCCTGCTCCCACAGGCAAAGAGCCAGGACTGAAAGATGCTGCTGGATCTCTTCTGCACATGGTAAGCTTCGCAACGGTGCCACCTGTATTGCTCTCACTCCTTGCTTTCCCACCTCAAAGTGCATTTGAATACATCCTTGATGCCTGCTCCAGGCTGGCCGGCTGTCCAGTTTTCAGTGCACGAAGATTGGACCCTGCTCCCACAGGCAAAGAGCCAGGACTGAACTATGCTCCTTGATCTCTTCTGCACATGGTAAGCTTTGCAACGGTGCCACCTGTATTGCTCTCACTGCTTGTTTTCCCACCTCAAAGTGCATTTGAATAGTTCCTTGATGCCTGCTCCAGGCTGGCCGGCTGCCCAGTTTTCAGCGCACGAATGATTGGACCCTGCTCCCAGAGGCAAAGAGCCAGGACCTAAAGATGCTGCTAGATCTCTTCTGCTCACGGTAAGCTTTGCAACGGTGCCACCTGCATTGGTCTCACTGCTTGTTTTCCCACCTCAAAGTGCATTTGAATAGTTCCTTGATGCCTGATCCAGGCTGGCCGGCTGCCCAGTTGTCAGGGCACGAATGATTGGACTCTGCTCCCACAGGCGAAGAGTCAGGACTGAAAGATGCTGCTGGATCTCTTCTGCTCACGGTAAGCTTTGCAACGGTGTCACCTGTATTGCTCTCACTGCTTGTTTTCCCACCTCAAAGTGCGTTTGAATAGTTCCTTGATGCCTGATCCAGGCTGGCCGGCTGCCCAGTTGTCAGTGCACGAATGATTGGACTCTGCTCCCACAGGCGAAGAGGCGGGACTGAAAGATGCTGCTGGATCTCTTCTGCATATGGTAAGCTTTGCAACGGTGCCACCTGCATTGGTCTCACTCCTTGCTTTCCCACCTCAAAGTGCATTTGAATCCATCCTTGATGCCTGCTCCAGGCTGGCCGGCTGCCCAGTTGTCAGTGCACGAATGATTGGACTCTGCTCCCACAGGCGAAGAGCCAGGACTGAAAGATGCTGCTGGATCTCTTCTGCACATGGTAAGCTTTGCAATGGTGCCACCTGCATTGGTCTCACTGCTTGTTTTCCCAACTCAAAGTGCATTTGAATACATCCTTGATGCCTGCTCCAGGCTGGCCGTCTGCCCAGTTGTCAGTGCACGAATGATTGGACTCTGCTCCCACAGCCGAAGAGCCAGGACTGAAAGATGCTGCTGGATCTCTTCTGCTCACGGTAAGCTTTGCAACGGTGCCACCTGCATTGCTCTCACTGCTTGTTTTCCCACCTCAAAGTGCATTTGAATAGTTCCTTGATGCCTGCTCCAGGCTGGCCGGCTGCCCAGTTTTCTGGGCACGAATGATTGGACTCTGCTCCCACAGGCGAAGAGCCAGGACTGAAAGATGCTGCTGGATCTCTTCTGCTCACGGTAAGCTTTGCAACGGTGCCACCTGCATTGGTCTCACTGCTTGTTTTCAAAACTCATAGTGCACTTGAATAGTTCCTTGATGCCTGCTCCAGGCTGGCCGGCTGCCCTGTTTTCAGGGCACGAATGATTGGACTCTGCTCCCACAGGCGAAGAGGCAGGACTGAAAGATGTTGCTGGATCTCTTCTGCTCACGGTAAGCTTTGCAACGGTGCCACCTGCATTGGTCTCACTGCTTGTTTTCCCACCTCAAAGTGCATTTGAATAGTTCCTTGATGCCTGATACAGGCTGGCCGGCTGCCCAGTTGTCAGGGCACGAATGATTGGACTCTGCACCCACAGGCGAAGAGCCAGGACTGAAAGATGCTGCTGGATCTCTTCTGCACATGGTAGGCTTTGCAACGGTGCCACCTGTATTGCTCTCACTGCTTGTTTTCCCACCTCAAAGTGCATTTTTATAGTTCCTTGATGCCTGCTCCAGGCTGGCCGGCTGCCCAGTTGTCAGTGCACGAATGATTGGACTCTGCTCCCACAGGCGAAGAGCCAGGACTGAAAGATGCTGCTGGATCTCTTCTGCTCACGGTAAGCTTTGCAACGGTGCCACCTGCATTGGTCTCACTGCTTGTTTTCCCACCTCAAAGTGCATTTGAATAGTTCCTTGATGCCTGCTCCAGGCTGGCCGGCTGCCCAGTTTTCAGTGCACGAATGATTGGACTCTGCTCCCACAGGCGAAGAGCCAGGACTGAAAGATGCTGCTGGATCTCTTCTGCACATGGTAAGCTTTGTAACGGTGCCACCTGCATTGCTCTCACTGCTTGTTTTCCCACCTCAAAGTGCGTTTGAATAGTTCCTTGATGCCTGCTCCAGGCTGGCCGGCTGCCCAGTTGTCAGTGCACGAATGATTGGACTCTGCTCCCACAGGCGAAGAGCCAGGACTGAAAGATGCTGCTGGATCTCTTCTGCTCACGGTAAGCTTTGCAACGGTGCCACCTGCATTGGTCTCACTGCTTGTTTTCAAAACTCATAGTGCATTTCAATAGTTCTTTGATGCCTGCTCCAGGCTGGCCGGCGGCCCTGTTTTCAGGGCACGAATGATTGGACTCTGCTCCCACAGGCGAAGAGGCAGGACTGAAAGATGCTGCTGGATCTCTTCTGCTCACGGTAAGCTTTGCAACGGTGCCACCTGTATTGGTCTCACTGCTTGTTTTCCCACCTCAAAGTGCGTTTGAATAGTTCCTTGATGCCTGCTCCAGGCTGGCCGGCTGCCCAGTTGTCAGTGCACGAATGATTGGACTCTGCTCCCACAGGCGAAGAGCCAGGACTGAAAGATGCTGCTGGATCTCTTCTGCTCACGGTAAGCTTTGCAACGGTGCCACCTGCATTGGTCTCACTGCTTGTTTTATCAACCTCAAAGTGCATTTGAATAGTTCCTTGATGCCTGCTCCAGGCTGGCCGGCTGCCCAGTTTTCAGTGCACGAATGATTGGACTCTGCTCCCACAGGCGAAGAGGCAGGACTGAAAGATGCTGCTGGATCTCTTCTGCACGTGGTAAGCTTTGCAACGGTGCCACCTGTATTGCTCTCACTGCTTGTTTTCCCACCTCAAAGTGCGTTTGAATAGTTCCTTGATGCCTGCTCCAGGCTGGCCGGCTGCCCAGTTGTCAGGGCACGAATGATTGGACTCTGCACCCACAGGCGAAGAGTCAGGACTGAAAGATGCTGCTGGATCTCTTCTGCACATGGTAGGCTTTGCAACGGTGCCACCTGTATTGCTCTCACTGCTTGTTTTCCCACCTCAAAGTGCATTTTTATAGTTCCTTGATGCCTGCTCCAGGCTGGCCGGCTGCCCAGTTGTCAGTGCACGAATGATTGGACTGTGCTCCCACAGGCGAAGAGCCAGGACTGAAAGATGCTGCTGGATCTCTTCTGCTCACGGTAAGCTTTGCAACGGTGCCACCTGCATTGCTCTCACTGCTTGTTTTCCCACCTCAAAGTGCATTTGAATAGTTCCTTGATGCCTGCTCCAGGCTGGCCGTCTGCCCAGTTGTCAGTGCACGAATGATTGGACTCTGCTCCCACAGGTGAAGAGCCATTACTGAAAGATGCTGCTGGATCTCTTCTGCTCACGGTAAGCTTTGCAACGGTGCCACCTGCATTGGTCTCACTGCTTGTTTTCCCACCTCAAAGTGCATTTGAATAGTTCCTTGATGCCTGCTCTAGGCTGGCCGGCTGCCCAGTTTTCAGGGCACGAATGATTGGACTCTGCTCCCACAGGCGAAGAGCCAGGACTGAAAGATGCTGCTGGATCTCTTCTGCACGTGGTAAGCTTTGCAACGGTGCCACCTGTATTGCTCTCACTGCTTGTTTTCCCACCTCAAAGTGCGTTTGAATAGTTCCTTGATGCCTGCTCCAGGCTGGCCGGCTGCCCAGTTTTCAGGGCACGAATGATTGGACTCTGCTCCCACAGGCGAAGAGCCAGGACTGAAAGATGCTGCTGGATCTCTTCTGCACGTGGTAAGCTTTGCAACGGTGCCACCTGCATTGGTCTCACTGCTTGTTTTCCCACCTCAAAGTCCATTTGAATAGTTCCTAGATGCCTGCTCCAGGCTGGCCGGCTGCCCAGTTGTCAGTGCACGAATGATTGGACTCTGCTCCCACAGGCGAAGAGCCAGGACTGAAAGATGCTGCTGGATCTCTTCTGCTCACGGTAAGCTTTGCAACGGTGCCACCTGCATTGGTCTCACTGCTTGTTTTCCCACCTGAAAGTGCATTTGAATACATCCTAGATGCCTGCTCCAGGCTGGCCGGCTGCCCAGTTTCCTGGGCACGAATGATTGGACTCTGCTCCCACAGGCGAAGAGCCAGGACTGAAAGATGCTGCTGGATCTCTTCTGCTCACGGTAAGCTTTGCAACGGTGCCACCTGCATTGGTCTCACTGCTTGTTTTCAAAACTCATAGTGCATTTCAATAGTTCCTTGATGCTTGCTCCAGGCTGGACGGCTGCCCTGTTTTCAGGGCACGAATGATTGGACTCTGCTCCCACAGGCGAAGAGCCAGGACTGAAAGATGCTGCTGGATCTCTTCTGCTCACGGTAAGCTTTGCAACGGTGCCACCTGTATTGGTCTCACTGCTTGTTTTCCCACCTCAAAGTGCGTTTGAATAGTTCCTTGATGCCTGCTCCAGGCTGGCCGGCTGCCCAGTTGTCAGTGCACGAATGATTGGACTCTGCTCCCACAGGCGAAGAGCCAGGACTGAAAGATGCTGCTGGATCTCTTCTGCTCACGGTAAGCTTTGCAATGGTGCCACCTGCATTGGTCTCACTGCTTGTTTTATCAACCTCAAAGTGCATTTGAATAGTTCCTTGATGCCTGCTCTAGGCTGGCCGGCTGCCCAGTTTTCAGGGCACGAATGATTGGACTCTGCTCACACAGGCGAAGAGGCAGGACTGAAAGATGCTGCTGGATCTCTTCTGCACGTGGTAAGCTTTGCAACGGTGCCACCTGTATTGCTCTCACTGCTTGTTTTCCCACCTCAAAGTGCGTTTGAATAGTTCCTTGATGCCTGCTCCAGGCTGGCCGGCTGCCCAGTTGTCAGTGCACGAATGATTGGACTCTGCACCCACAGGCGAAGAGCCAGGACTGAAAGATGCTGCTGGATCTCTTCTGCACATGGTAGGCTTTGGAACGGTGCCACCTGTATTGCTCTCACTGCTTGTTTTCCCACCTCAAAGTGCATTTTTATAGTTCCTTGATGCCTGCTCCAGGCTGGCCGGCTGCCCAGTTGTCAGTGCACGAATGATTGGACTCTGCTCCCACAGGCGAAGAGCCAGGACTGAAAGATGCTGCTGGATCTCTTCTGCACGTGGTAAGCTTTGCAACGGTGCCACCTGTATTGCTCTCACTGCTTGTTTTCCCACCTCAAAGTGCATTTGTATGCATCCTTTATGCCTGCTCCAGGCTGGCCGGCTGCCCAGTTGTCAGTGCACGAATGATTGGACTCTGCTCCCACAGGCGAAGAGCCAGGACTGAAAGATGCTGCTGGATCTCTTCTGCTCACGGTAAGCTTTGCAACGGTGCCACCTGCATTGGTCTCACTGCTTGTTTTCCCACCTCAAAGTGCATTTGAATAGTTCCTTGATGCCTGCTCCAGGCTGGCCGGCTGCCCAGTTGTCAGTGCACGAATGATTGGACTCTGCTCCCACAGGCGAAGAGCCAGGACTGAAAGATGCTGCTGGATCTCTTCTGCACATGGTAAGCTTTGCAACGGTGCCACCTGTATTGCTCTCACTGCTTGTTTTCCCACCTCAAAGTGCATTTGAATAGTTCCTTGATGCCTGCTCCAGGCTGGCCGGCTGCCCAGTTGTCAGTGCACGAATGATTGGACTCTGCTCCCACAGGCGAAGAGCCAGGACTGAAAGATGCTGCTGGATCTCTTCTGCACATGGTAAGCTTTGTAATGGTGTCACCTGCATTGGTCTCACTCCTTGCTTTCCCACCTAAAAGTGCATTTGAATACATCCTTGATGCCTGCTCCAGGCTGTCCGGCTGCCCAGTTGTCAGTGCACGAATGATTGGACTCTGGTCCCACAGGCGAAGAGCCAGGACCTAAAGATGCTGCTGGATCTCTTCTGCTCACGGTAAGCTTTGCAACGGTGCCACCTGCATTGGTCTCACTGCTTGTTTTCCCACCTCAAAGTGCATTTGAATAGTTCCTTGATGCCTGCTCCAGGCTGGCCGGCTGCCCAGTTGTCAGTGCACGAATGATTGGACTCTGCTCCCACAGGCGAAGAGTCAGGACTGAAAGATGCTGCTGGATCTCTTCTGCTCACGGTAAGCTTTGCAACGGTGCCACCTGTATTGCTCTCACTGCTTGTTTTCCCACCTCAAAGTGCATTTGACTACATCCTCGATGCCTGCTCCAGGCTGGCCGGCTGCCCAGTTGTCAGTGCACGAATGATTGGACTCTGCTCCCACAGGCGAAGAGCCAGGACTGAAAGATGCTGCTGGATCTCTTCTGCACGTGGTAAGCTTTGCAACGGTGCCACCTGCATTGGTCTCACTGCTTGTTTTCCCACCTCAAAGTGCATTTGAATAGTTCCTTGATGCCTGCTCCAGGCTGGCCGGCTGCCCAGTTGTCAGTGCACGAATGATTGGACTCTGCTCCTACAAGCGAAGAGCCAGGACTGAAAGATGCTGCTGGATCTCTTCTGCACATGGTAAGCTTTGCAACGGTGCCACCTGTATTGGTCTCACTGCTTGTTTTCCCACCTCAAAGTGCATTTGAATAGTTCTTTGATGCCTGCTCCAGGCTGGCCGGCTGCCCAGTTGTCAGTGCACGAATGATTGGACTCTGCTCCCACAGGCGAAGAGCCAGGACTGAAAGATGCTGCTGGATCTCTTCTGCACATGGTAAGCTTTGCAATGGTGCCACCTGCATTGGTCTCACTCCTTGCTTTCCCACCTCAAAGTGCATTTGAATAGATCCTTGATGCCTGCTCCAGGCTGGCCGGCTGCCCAGTTGTCAGGGCACGAATGATTGGACTCTGCTCCCACAGGCGAAGAGTCAGGACTGAAAGATGCTGCTGGATCTCTTCTGCTCACGGTAAGCTTTGCAACGGTGCCACCTGCATTGGTCTCACTGCTTGTTTTCCCACCTCAAAGTGCATTTGAATAGTTCCTTGATGCCTGCTCCATGCTGGCCAGCTGCCCAGTTGTCAGTGCACGAATGATTGGACTCTGCTCCCACAGGCGAAGAGCCAGGACTGAAAGATGCTGCTGGCTCCCTTCTGCACACGGTAAGCTTTGCAACGGTGCCACCTGCATTGGTCTCACTGCTTGTTTTCCCACCTCAAAGTGCATTTGAATAGTTCCTTGATGCCTGCTCCAGGCTGGCCGGCTGCCCAGTTGTCAGGGCACGAATGATTGGACTCTGCTCCCACAGGCGAAGAGCCAGGACTGAAAGATGCTGCTGGATCTGTTCTGCTCACGGTAAGCTTTGCAACGGTGCCACCTGCATTGGTATCGCTGCTTGTTTTCAAAACTCATAGTGCATTTGAATAGTTCCTTGATGCCTGCTCCAGGCTGGCCGGCTGCCCAGTTGTCAGTGCACGAACGATTGGACTCTGCTCCCACAGGCGAAGAGCCAGGACTGAAAGATGCTGCTGGATCTCTTCTGCTCACGGAAAGCTTTGCAACGGTGCCACCTGCATTGCTCTCACTGCTTGTTTTCCCACCTCAAAGTGCATTTGAATAGTTCCTTGATGCCTGCTCGATGCTGGCCGTCTGCCCAGTTGTCAGTGCACGAATGATTGGACTCTGCTCCCACAGGCGAAGTGCCAGGACTGAAAGATGCTGCTGGATCTCTTCTGCACATGGTATGCTTTGCAATGGTGCCACCGGTATTGCTCTCACTGCTTGTTTTCCCACCTCAAAGTGCATTTGAATAGTTCCTTGATGCCTGCTCCAGGCTGGCCGGCTGCCCAGTTGTCAGTGCACGAATGATTGGACTCTGCTCCCACAGGCGAAGAGCCAGGACTGAAACATGCTGCTGGATCTCTTCTGCACATGGAAAGCTTTGCAACGGTGCCACCTGCATTGGTCTCACTGCTTGTTTTCCCACCTCAAAGTGCATTTGAATAGTTCCTTGATGCCTGCTCCAGGCTGGCCGGCTGCCCAGTTGTCAGTGCACGAATGATTGGACTCTGCTCCCACAGGCGAAGAGCCAGGACTGAAAGATGCTGCTGGATCTCTTCTGCACATGGTAAGCTTTGCAACGGTGCCACCTGCATTGGTCTCAGTGCTTGTTTTCCCACCTCAAAGTGCATTTGAATAGTTCCTTGATGCCTGCTCCAGGGTGGCCGGCTGCCCAGTTGTCAGTGCACGAATGATTGGACTCTGCTCCCACAGGCGAAGAGCCAGGACTGAAAGATGCTGCTGGATCTCTTCTGCTCACGGTAAGCTTTGCAACGGTGCCACCTGCATTGGTCTCACTACTTGTTTTCCCACCTCAAAGTGCATTTGAATAGTTCCTTGATGCCTGCTCCAGGCTGGCCGGCTGCCCAGTTGTCAGTGCACGAATGATTGGACTCTGCTCCCACAGGCGAAGAGCCAGGACTGAAACATGCTGCTGGATCTCTTCTGCACATGGAAAGCTTTGCAACGGTGCCACCTGCATTGGTCTCACTGCTTGTTTTCCCACCTCAAAGTGCATTTGAATAGTTCCTTGATGCCTGCTCCAGGCTGGCCGGCTGCCCAGTTGTCAGTGCACGAATGATTGGACTCTGCTCCCACAGGCGAAGAGCCAGGACTGAAAGATGCTGCTGGATCTCTTCTGCACATGGTAAGCTTTGCAACGGTGCCACCTGCATTGGTCTCAGTGCTTGTTTTCCCACCTCAAAGTGCATTTGAATAGTTCCTTGATGCCTGCTCCAGGGTGGCCGGCTGCCCAGTTGTCAGTGCACGAATGATTGGACTCTGCTCCCACAGGCGAAGAGCCAGGACTGAAAGATGCTGCTGGATCTCTTCTGCTCACGGTAAGCTTCGCAACGGTGCCACCTGTATTGCTCTCACTCCTTGCTTTCCCACCTCAAAGTGCATTTTGAATACATCCTTAATGCTTGCTCCACGCTGTCCGGCTGCCCAGTTTTCAGTGCACGAATGATTGGACCCTGCTCCCACAGGCAAAGAGCCAGGACTGAAAGATGCTCCTTCATCTCTTCCGCACATAGTAAGCTTCGCAACGGTGCCAGCTTTATTGCTCTCGCTCCTTGCTTTCCCACCTCAAAGTGCATTTGAATAGTTCCTTGATGCCTGCTCCAGGCTGTTCGGCTGCCCAGTTTTCAGTGCACGAACGATTGGACCCTGATCCCACAGGCAAAGAGCCAGGACTGAAAGATGCTGCTGGATCTCTTCTGCACATGGTAAGCTTCGCAACGGTGCCACCTGTATTGCTCTCACTCCTTGCTTTCCCACCTCAAAGTGCATTTGAATACATCCTTCATGCCTGCTCCAGGCCGTCCGGCTGCCCAGTTTTCAGTGCACGAATGATTGGACCCTGCTCCCACAGGCAAAGAGCCAGGACTGAAAGATGCTGCTGGATCTCTTCTGCTCACGGTAAGCTTTGCAACGGTGCCACCTGCATTGGTCTCACTGCTTGTTTTCCCACCTCAAAGTGCATTTGAATAGTTCCTTGATGCCTGCTCCAGGCTGGCCGGCTGCCCAGTTTTCAGTGCACGAATGATTGGACTCTGCTCCCACAGGCGAAGAGCCAGGACTGAAAGATGCTGCTGGATCTCTTCTGCTCACGGTAAGCTTTGCAATGGTGCCACCTGCATTGGTCTCAGTGCTTGTTTTCCCACCTCAAAGTGCATTTGAATAGTTCCTTGATGCCTGCTCCAGGCTGTTCGGCTGCCCAGTTTTCAGTGCACGAACGATTGCACCCTGATCCCACAGGCAAAGGGCCAGGACTGAAAGATGCTGCTGGATCTCTTCTGCACATGGTAAGCTTCGGAACGGTGGCATCTGTATTGCTCTCACTCCTTGCTTTTCCACCTCAAAGTGCATTTGAATACATCCTTGATGCCTGCTCCAGGCCGTCCGGCTGCCCAGTTTTCAGTGCACGAATGATTGGACCCTGCTCCCACAGGCAAAGAGCCAGGACTGAAAGATGCTGCTGGATCTCTTCTGCACATGGTAAGCTTCGCAACGGTGCCACCTGTATTGCTCTCACTCCTTGCTTTCCCACCTCAAAGTGCATTTGAATACATCCTTAATGTCTGCTCCAGGCCCTCCGGCTGCCCAGTTTTCAGTACACGAATGATTGGACCCTGCTCTCACAGGCAAAGAGCCAGGACTGAAAGATGCTCCTTCATCTGTTCTGCACATAGTAAGCTTCGCAACGGTGCCACCTTTATTGCTCTCGCTCCTTGCTTTCCTACCTCAAAGTGCATTTGAATACATCCTTGATGCCTGCTCCAGGCCGTCCGGCTGCCCAGTTTTCAGTGCACGAATGATTGGACCCTGATCCCACAGGCAAAGAGCCAGGACTGAAAGATGCTGCTGGATCTCTTCTGCACATGGAAAGCTTCGCAAAGGTGCCACATGTATTGCTCTCACTCCTTCCTTTCCCGCCTCAAAGTGCATTTGAATACATCCTTGATGCCTGCTCCAGGCCGCCCGGCTGCCCAGTTTTCAGTGCACGAATGATTGGACCCTGATCCCACAGGCAAAGAGCCAGGACTGAAAGATGCTCCTTGATGTCTTCTGCACATGGTAAGCTTCGCAACGGTGGCACCTGTATTGCTCTCACTCCTTGCTTTCCCACCTCAAAGTGCATTTGAATACATCCTTGATGCCTGCTCCAGGCCGCCCGGCTGCCCAGTTTTCAGTGCACGAATGATTGGACCCTGATCCCACAGGCAAAGAGCCAGGACTGAAAGATGCTCCTTGATGTCTTCTGCACATGGTAAGCTTTGCAACGGTGCCACCTGCATTGGTCTCACTGCTTGTTTTCCCACCTCAAAGTGCATTTGAATAGTTCCTTGATGCCTGCTCCAGGCTGGCCGGCTGCCCAGTTTTCAGTGCACGAACGATTGGACTCTGCTCCCACAGGCGAAGAGCCAGGACTGAAAGATGCTGCTGGATCTCTTCTGCTCACGGTAAGCTTTGCAAGGGTGCCACCTGCATTGGTCTCACTGCTTGTTTTCCCACCTCAAAGTGCATTTGAATACATCCTTGATGCCTGCTCCAGGCTGTTCGGCTGCCCAGTTTTCAGTGCACGAACGATTGGACCCTGATCCCACAGGCAAAGAGCCAGGACTGAAAGATGCTGCTGGATCTCTTCTGCACATGGTAAGCTTCGAAACGGTGGCACCTGTATTGCTCTCACTCCTTGCTTTCCCACCTCAAAGTGCATTTGAATACATCCTTGATGCCTGCTCCAGGCCGTCCGGCTGCCCAGTTTTAAGTGCACGAATGATTGGACCCTGCTCCCACAGGCAAAGAGCCAGGACTGAAAGATGCTCCTTCATCTCTTCTGCACATAGTAAGCTTCGCAACGGTGCCAGCTTTGTTGCTCTTGCTCCTTGCTTTCCCACCTCAAACTGCATTTGAATACATCCTTGATGCCTGCTCCAGGCTGTTCGGCTGCCCAGTTTTCAGTGCACGAACGATTGGACCCTGATCCCACAGGCAAAGAGCCAGGACTGAAAGATGCTCCTTGATGTCTTCTGCACATGGTAAGCTTCGCAACGGTGGCACCTGTATTGCTCTCACTCCTTGCTTTCCCACCTCAAAGTGCATTTGAATACATCCTTGATGCCTGCTCCAGGCTGGCCGGCTGCCCAGTTGTCAGTGCACGAACGATTGGACTCTGCTCCCACAGGCGAAGAGCCAGGACTGAAAGATGCTGCTGGATCTCTTCTGCTCACGGTAAGCTTTGCAACGGTGCCACCTGCATTGGTCTCACTGCTTGTTTTCCCACCTCAAAGTGCATTTGAATACATCCTTGATGCCTGCTCCAGGCTGGCCGGCTGCCCAGTTTTCAGGGCACGAATGATTGGACTCTGCTCCCACAGGCGAAGATGCAGGACTGAAAGATGCTGCTGGATCTCTTCTGCTCACGGTAAGCTTTGCAACGGTGCCACCTGCATTGCTCTCACTGCTTGTTTTCCCACCTCAAAGTGCATTTGAATACATCCTTGATGCCGGCTCCAGGCTGGCCGGCTGCCCAGTTTTCAGTGCACGAATGATTGGACTCTGCTCCCACAGGCGAAGAGTCAGGACTGAAAGATGCTGCTGGATCTCTTCTGCTCACGGTAAGCTTCGCAACGGTGCCACCTGCATTGGTCTCACTGCTTGTTTTCAAACCTCAAAGTGCATTTGAATAGTTCCTTGATGCCTGCTCCAAGCTGGCCGGCTGCCCAGTTGTCAGAGCACGAATGATTGGACTCTGCTCCCACAGGCGAAGAGCCAGGACTGAAAGATGCTGCTGGATCTCTTCTGCTCACAGTAAACTTTGCAACGGTGCGTTCTGCATTGGTCTCACTGCTTGTTTTTAAACCTCATAGTGCATTTGAATAGTTCCTTGATGCCTGCTCCAGGCTGGCCGGCTGCCCAGTTGTCTGTGCACGAACGATTGGACTCTGCTCCCACAGGCGAAGAGTCAGGACTGAAAGATGCTGCTGGATCTCTTCTGCTCACGGTAAGCTTTGCAACGGTGCCACCTGTATTGCTCTCACTGCTTGTTTTCCCACCTCAAAGTGCTTTTGAATAGTTCCTTGATGCCTGCTCCAGGCTGGCCGGCTGCCCAGTTGTCAGTGCACGAACGATTGGACTCTGCTCCCACAGGCGAAGAGCCAGGACTGAAAGATGCTGCTGGATCTCTTCTGCACGTGAAAAGCTTTGCAACGGTGCCACCTGCATTGGTCTCACTGCTTGTTTTCCCACCTCAAAGTGCATTTGAATACATCCTTGATGCCTGCTCCAGGCTGGCCGGCTGCCCAGTTGTCAGTGCACGAATGATTGGACTCTGCTCCCACAGGCGAAGAGCCAGGACTGAAAGATGCTGCTGGATCTCTTCTGCTCACGGTAAGCTTTGCAACGGTGCCACCTGCATTGGTCTCACTGCTTGTTTTCCCACCTCAAAGTGCATTTGAATAGTTCCTTGATGCCTGCTCCAGGCTGGCCGGCTGCCCAGTTTTCAGTGCACGAATGATTGGACTCTGCTCCCACAGGCGAAGAGCCAGGACTGAAAGATGCTGCTGGATCTCTTCTGCTCACGGTAAGCTTTGCAATGGTGCCACCTGCATTGGTCTCACTGCTTGTTTTCCCACCTCAAAGTGCATTTGAATAGTTCCTTGATGCCTGCTCCAGGCTGGCCGGCTGCCCAGTTTTCAGTGCACGAATGATTGGACCCTGATCCCAGAGGCAAAGAGCCAGGACTGAAAGATGCTGCTGGATCTCTTCTGCACATGGTAAGTTTCGCAACGGTGCCACCTGTATTGCTCTCACTCCTTCCTTTCCCACCTCAAAGTGCGTTTGAATACATCCTTGATGCGTGCTCCAGGCTGGCCTGCTGCCCAGTTTTCAGTGCACGAACGATTGGACCCTGCTCCCAGAGGCAAAGAGCCAGGACTGAAAGATGCTGCTGGATCTTTTCTGCACATGGTAAGTTTTGCAACGGTGCCACCTGTATTACTCTCACTCCTTGCTTTCCCACCTCAAAGTGCATTTGAATACATCCTTGATGCCTGCTCCAGGCCGTCCGGCTGCCCAGTTTTCAGTGTACGAATGATTGGACCCTGATCCCACAGGCAAAGAGCCAGGACTGAAAGATGCTGCTGGATCTCTTCTGCACATGGTAAGCTGCGCAACGGTGCCACCTGTATTGCTCTCACTCCTTGCTTTCCCACCTCAAAGTGCATTTGAATACATCCTTGATGGCTGCTCCAGGCCGTCCGGCTGCCCAGTTTTCAGTGCACGAATGATTGGACCCTGATCCCACAGGCAAAGAGCCAGGACTGAAAGATGCTGCTGGATCTCTTCTGCACATGGTAAGCTTCGCAACGGTGGCACCTGTATTGCTCTCACTCCTTGCTTTCCCACCTCAAAGTGCATTTGAATACATCCTTGATGCCTGCTCCAGGCGGTCCGGCTGCCCAGTTTTCAGTGCACGAATGATTGGACCCTGATCCCACAGGCAAAGAGCCAGGACTGAAAGATGCTGCTGGATCTCTTCTGCACATGGTAAGCTTCGCAACGGTGCCACCTGTATTGCTCTCACTCCTTGCTTTCCCACCTCAAAATGCATTTGAATACACCCTTGATGCCTGCTCCAGGCCGTCCGGCTGCCCAGTTTTCAGTGCACGAATGATTGTACCCTGATCCCACAGGCAAAGAGCCAGGACTGAAAGATGCTGCTGGATCTCTTCTGCACATGGTAAGCTTCGCAATGGTGCCAACTGTATTGCTCTCACTCCTTGGTTTCTCACCTCAAAGTGCATTTGAATACATCCTTAATGCCTGCTCCAGGCCGTCCGGCTGCCCAGTTTTCAGTGCACGAATGATTGGACCCTGCTCTCACAGGCAAAGAGCCAGGACTGAATGATGCTCCTTCATCTCTTCTGCACATAGAAAGCTTCGCAACGGTGCCACCTTTATTGCTCTCGCTCCTTGCTTTCCCACCTCAAAGTGCATTTGAATACATCCTTGATGCCTGCTCCAGGCTGGCTGGCTGCCCAGTTTTCAGTGCACGAATGATTGGACCCTGCTCCCACAGGCAAAGAGCCAGGACTGAAAGATGCTGCTGGATCTCTTCTGCACATGGTAAGCTTCGCAACGGTGCCACCTGTATTGCTCTCACTCCTTTCTTTCCCCCCTCAAAGTGCATTTGAATACATCCTTGATGCCTGCTCCAGGCTGGCTGGTTGCCCAGTTTTCAGTGCACGAATGATTGGACCCTGCTCCCACAGGCAAAGAGCCAGGACTGAAAGATGCTCCTTGATCTCTTCTGCACATGGTAAGCTTCGCAACGGTGCCACCTGTATTGCTCTCACTGCTTGTTTTCCCACCTCAAAGTGCATTTGAATACATCCTTGATGCCTGCTCCAGGCTGGCCGGCTGCCCAGTTTTCAGTGCACGAATGATTGGACCCTGATCCCACAGGCAAAGAGCCAGGACTGAAAGATGCTGCTGGATCTTTTCTGCACATGGTAAGCTTCGCAACGGTGCCACCTGTATTGCTCTCACTCCTTGCTTTCCCACCTCAAAGTGCATTTTGAATACATCCTTAATGCCTGCTCCACGCCGTCCGGCTGCCCAGTTTTCAGTGCACGAATGATTGGACTCTGCTCCCACAGGCGAAGAGCCAGGACTGAAAGATGCTGCTGGATCTCTTCTGCACATGGTAAGCTTTGCAACGGTGCCACCTGCATTGGTCTCACTGCTTGTTTTCCCACCTGAAAGTGCATTTGAATACATCCTTGATGCCTGCTCCAGGCTGGCCGGCTGCCCAGTTTTCAGTGCACGAATGATTGGACCCTGCTCCCACAGGCAAAGAGCCAGGACTGAAAGATGCTGCTGGATCTCTTCTGCACATGGTAAGCTTCGCAACGGTGCCACCTGTATTGCTCTCACTCCTTCCTTTCCCACCTCAAAGTGCATTTGAATACATCCTTGATGGCTGCTCCAGGCTGGCCGGCTGCCCAGTTTTCAGTGCACGAATGATTGGACCCTGCTCCCACAGGCAAAGAGCCAGGACTGAAAGATGCTGCTGGATCTCTTCTGCACATGGTAAGCTTCGCAACGGTGCCACCTGTATTGCTCTCACTCCTTGCTTTCCCACCTCAAAGTGCATTTGAATACATCCTTCATGCCTGCTCCAGGCTGGCCGGCTGTCCAGTTTTCAGTGCACGAAGATTGGACCCTGCTCCCACAGGCAAAGAGCCAGGACTGAACTATGCTCCTTGATCTCTTCTGCACATGGTAAGCTTTGCAACGGTGCCACCTGTATTGCTCTCACTCCTTGCTTTCCCACCTCAAAGTGCATTTGAATACATCCTTGATGCCTGCTCCAGGCTGGCCGGCTGCCCAGTTTTCAGCGCACGAATGATTGGACCCTGCTCCCAGAGGCAAAGAGCCAGGACCTAAAGATGCTGCTAGATCTCTTCTGCTCACGGTAAGCTTTGCAACGGTGCCACCTGCATTGGTCTCACTGCTTGTTTTCCCACCTCAAAGTGCATTTGAATAGTTCCTTGATGCCTGATCCAGGCTGGCCGGCTGCCCAGTTGTCAGGGCACGAATGATTGGACTCTGCTCCCACAGGCGAAGAGTCAGGACTGAAAGATGCTGCTGGATCTCTTCTGCTCACGGTAAGCTTTGCAACGGTGCCACCTGTATTGCTCTCACTGCTTGTTTTCCCACCTCAAAGTGCGTTTGAATAGTTCCTTGATGCCTGATCCAGGCTGGCCGGCTGCCCAGTTGTCAGTGCACGAATGATTGGACTCTGCACCCACAGGCGAAGAGCCAGGACTGAAAGATGCTGCTGGACCTCTTCTGCACGTGGTAAGCTTTGCAACGGTGCCACCTGCATTGGTCTCACTGCTTGTTTTCCCACCTCAAAGTGCATTTGAATAGTTCCTTGATGCCTGCTCCAGGCTGGCCGGCTGCCCAGTTGTCAGTGCACGAATGATTGGACTCTGCTCCCACAGGCGAAGAGGCGGGACTGAAAGATGCTGCTGGATCTCTTCTGCATATGGTAAGCTTTGCAACGGTGCCACCTGCATTGGTCTCACTCCTTGCTTTCCCACCTCAAAGTGCATTTGAATCCATCCTTGATGCCTGCTCCAGGCTGGCCGGCTGCCCAGTTGTCAGTGCACGAATGATTGGACTCTGCTCCCACAGGCGAAGAGCCAGGACTGAAAGATGCTGCTGGATCTCTTCTGCACGTGGTAAGCTTTGCAACGGTGCCACCTGCATTGGTCTCATTGCTTGTTTTCCCACCTCAAAGTGCATTTGAATAGTTCCTTGATGCCTGCTCCAGGCTGGCCGGCTGCCCAGTTGTCAGTGCACGAATGATTGGACTCTGCTCCCACAGGCGAAGAGCCAGGACTGAAAGATGCTGCTGGATCTCTTCTGCACATGGTAAGCTTTGCAACGGTGCCACCTGTATTGCTCTCACTGCTTGTTTTCCCACCTCAAAGTGCATTTGAATAGTTCCTTGATGCCTGCTCCAGGCTGGCCGTCTGCCCAGTTGTCAGTGCACGAATGATTGGACTCTGCTCCCACAGCCGAAGAGCCAGGACTGAAAGATGCTGCTGGATCTCTTCTGCTCACGGTAAGCTTTGCAACGGTGCCACCTGCATTGCTCTCACTGCTTGTTTTCCCACCTCAAAGTGCATTTGAATAGTTCCTTGATGCCTGCTCCAGGCTGGCCGGCTGCCCAGTTTTCTGGGCACGAATGATTGGACCCTGATCCCACAGGTAAAGAGCCAGGACTGAAAGATGCTGCTGGATCTTTTCTGCACATGGTAAGCTTTGCAACGGTGCCACCTGTATTACTCTCACTCCTTGCTTTCCCACCTCAAAGTGCATTTGAATACATCCTTGATGCCTGCTCCAGGCCGTCCGGCTGCCCAGTTTTCAGTGTACGAATGATTGGACCCTGATCCCACAGGCAAAGAGCCAGGACTGAAAGATGCTGCTGGATCTCTTCTGCACATGGTAAGCTGCGCAACGGTTCCACCTGTATTGCTCTCACTCCTTGCTTTCCCACCTCAAAGTGCATTTGAATACATCCTTGATGGCTGCTCCAGGCCGTCCGGCTGCCCAGTTTTCAGTGCACGAATGATTGGACCCTGATCCCACAGGCAAAGACCCAGGACTGAAAGATGCTGCTGGATCTCTTCTGCACATGGTAAGCTTCGCAACGGTGCCACCTGTATTGCTCTCACTCCTTCCTTTCCCACCTCAATGTGCATTTGAATACATCCTTGATGCCTGCTCCAGGCCGCCCGGCTGCCCAGTTTTCAGTGCACGAATGATTGGACCCTGATCCCACAGGCAAAGTGCCAGGACTGAAAGATGCTCCTTGATGTCTTCTGCACATGGTAAGCTTCGCAACGGTGGCACCTGTATTGCTCTCACTCCTTGCTTTCCCACCTCAAAGTGCATTTGAATACATCCTTGATGCCTGCTCCAGGCGGTCCGGCTGCCCAGTTTTCAGTGCACGAATGATTGGACCCTGATCCCACAGGCAAAGAGCCAGGACTGAAAGATGCTGCTGGATCTCTTCTGCACATGGTAAGCTTCGCAACGGTGCCACCTGTATTGCTCTCACTCCTTGCTTTCCCACCTCAAAATGCATTTGAATACACCCTTGATGCCTGCTCCAGGCCGTCCGGCTGCCCAGTTTTCAGTGCACGAATGATTGGACCCTGCTCCCACAGGCAAAGAGCCAAGACTGAAAGATGCTGCTGGATCTCTTCTGCACATGGTAAGCTTCGCAACGGTGCCACCTGTATTGCTCTCACTCCTTGCTTTCCCACCTCAAAGTGCATTTGAATAGTTCCTTGATGCCTGCTCCAGGCTGTTCGGCTGCCCAGTTTTCAGTGCACGAATGATTGGACCCTGATCCCACAGGCAAAGAGGCAGGACTGAAAGATGCTGCTGGATCTCTTCTGCACATGGTAAGCTTCGCAACGGTGCCACCTGTATTGCTCTCACTCCTTGCTTTCCCCCCTCAAAGTGCATTTGAATACATCCTTGATGCCTGCTCCAGGCTGGCTGGCTGCCCAGTTTTCAGTGCACGAATGATTGGACCCTGCTCCCACAGGCAAAGAGCCAGGACTGAAAGATGCTCCTTGATCTCTTCTGCACATGGTAAGCTTCGCAACGGTGCCACCTGTATTGCTCTCACTGCTTGTTTTCCCACCTCAAAGTGCATTTGAATACATCCTTGATGCCTGCTCCAGGCTGGCCGGCTGCCCAGTTTTCAGTGCACGAATGATTGGGCCCTGATCCCACAGGCAAAGAGCCAGGACTGAAAGATGCTGCTGGATCTCTTCTGCACATGGTAAGCTTCGCAACGGTGCCACCTGTATTGCTCTCACTCCTTGCTTTCCCACCTCAAAGTGCATTTTGAATACATCCTTAATGCCTGCTCCACGCCGTCCGGCTGCCCAGTTTTCAGTGTACGAATGATTGGACTCTGCTCCCACAGGCGAAGAGGCAGGACTGAAAGATGCTGCTGGATCTCTTCTGCACATGGTAAGCTTTGCAACGGTGCCACCTGCATTGGTCTCACTGCTTGTTTTCCCACCTGAAAGTGCATTTGAATACATCCTTGATGCCTGCTCCAGGCTGGCCGGCTGCCCAGTTTTCAGTGCACGAACGATTGGACCCTGATCCCACAGGCAAAGAGCCAGGACTGAAAGATGCTGCTGGATCTCTTCTGCACATGGTAAGCTTCGCAACGGTGCCACCTGTATTGCTCTCACTCCTTGCTTTCCCACCTCAAAGTGCATTTGAATACATCCTCGATGCCTGCTCCAGGCGGTCCGGCTGCCCAATTTTCAGGGCACGAATGTTTGGACACTGATCCCACAGGCAAAGAGCCAGGACTGAAAGATGCTGCTGGATCTCTTCTGCACATGGTAAGCTGCGCAACGGTGGCACCTGTATTGCTCTCACTCCTTGCTTTCCCACCTCAAAGTGCATTTGAATACATCCTTGATGCCTGCTCCAGGCCGTCCGGCTGCCCAGTTTTCAGTGCACGAATGATTGGACCCTGAACCCACAGGCAAAGAGGCAGGACTGAAAGATGCTGCTGGATCTCTTCTGCACATGGTAAGCTTCCCATCGGTGCCACCTGTATTGCTCTCACTCCTTGCTTTCCCACCTCAAAGTGCATTTGAATACATCCTTGATGCCTGCTCCAGGCTGGTTGGCTGCCCAGTTTTCAGTGCACGAATGATTGGACCCTGCTCCCACAGGCAAAGAGCCAGGACTGAAAGATGCTGCTGGATCTCTTCTGCACATGGTAAGCTTCGCAACGGTGCCACCTGTATTGCTCTCACTCCTTCCTTTCCCACCTCAAAGTGCATTTGAATACATCCTTGATGGCTGCTCCAGGCTGGCCGGCTGCCCAGTTTTCAGTGCACGAATGATTGGACCCTGCTCCCACAGGCAAAGAGCCAGGACTGAAAGATGCTGCTGGATCTCTTCTGCACATGGTAAGCTTCGCAACGGTGCCACCTGTATTGCTCTCACTCCTTGCTTTCCCACCTCAAAGTGCATTTGAATACATCCTTGATGCCTGCTCCAGGCTGGCCGGCTGTCCAGTTTTCAGTGCACGAAGATTGGACCCTGCTCCCACAGGCAAAGAGCCAGGACTGAACTATGCTCCTTGATCTCTTCTGCACATGGTAAGCTTTGCAACGGTGCCACCTGTATTGCTCTCACTGCTTGTTTTCCCACCTCAAAGTGCATTTGAATAGTTCCTTGATGCCTGCTCCAGGCTGGCCGGCTGCCCAGTTTTCAGCGCACGAATGATTGGACCCTGCTCCCAGAGGCAAAGAGCCAGGACCTAAAGATGCTGCTAGATCTCTTCTGCTCACGGTAAGCTTTGCAACGGTGCCACCTGCATTGGTCTCACTGCTTGTTTTCCCACCTCAAAGTGCATTTGAATAGTTCCTTGATGCCTGATCCAGGCTGGCCGGCTGCCCAGTTGTCAGGGCACGAATGATTGGACTCTGCTCCCACAGGCGAAGAGTCAGGACTGAAAGATGCTGCTGGATCTCTTCTGCTCACGGTAAGCTTTGCAACGGTGTCACCTGTATTGCTCTCACTGCTTGTTTTCCCACCTCAAAGTGCGTTTGAATAGTTCCTTGATGCCTGATCCAGGCTGGCCGGCTGCCCAGTTGTCAGTGCACGAATGATTGGACTCTGCTCCCACAGGCGAAGAGGCGGGACTGAAAGATGCTGCTGGATCTCTTCTGCATATGGTAAGCTTTGCAACGGTGCCACCTGCATTGGTCTCACTCCTTGCTTTCCCACCTCAAAGTGCATTTGAATCCATCCTTGATGCCTGCTCCAGGCTGGCCGGCTGCCCAGTTGTCAGTGCACGAATGATTGGACTCTGCTCCCACAGGCGAAGAGCCAGGACTGAAAGATGCTGCTGGATCTCTTCTGCACATGGTAAGCTTTGCAATGGTGCCACCTGCATTGGTCTCACTGCTTGTTTTCCCAACTCAAAGTGCATTTGAATACATCCTTGATGCCTGCTCCAGGCTGGCCGTCTGCCCAGTTGTCAGTGCACGAATGATTGGACTCTGCTCCCACAGCCGAAGAGCCAGGACTGAAAGATGCTGCTGGATCTCTTCTGCTCACGGTAAGCTTTGCAACGGTGCCACCTGCATTGCTCTCACTGCTTGTTTTCCCACCTCAAAGTGCATTTGAATAGTTCCTTGATGCCTGCTCCAGGCTGGCCGGCTGCCCAGTTTTCTGGGCACGAATGATTGGACTCTGCTCCCACAGGCGAAGAGCCAGGACTGAAAGATGCTGCTGGATCTCTTCTGCTCACGGTAAGCTTTGCAACGGTGCCACCTGCATTGGTCTCACTGCTTGTTTTCAAAACTCATAGTGCACTTGAATAGTTCCTTGATGCCTGCTCCAGGCTGGCCGGCTGCCCTGTTTTCAGGGCACGAATGATTGGACTCTGCTCCCACAGGCGAAGAGGCAGGACTGAAAGATGTTGCTGGATCTCTTCTGCTCACGGTAAGCTTTGCAACGGTGCCACCTGCATTGGTCTCACTGCTTGTTTTCCCACCTCAAAGTGCATTTGAATAGTTCCTTGATGCCTGATACAGGCTGGCCGGCTGCCCAGTTGTCAGGGCACGAATGATTGGACTCTGCACCCACAGGCGAAGAGCCAGGACTGAAAGATGCTGCTGGATCTCTTCTGCACATGGTAGGCTTTGCAACGGTGCCACCTGTATTGCTCTCACTGCTTGTTTTCCCACCTCAAAGTGCATTTTTATAGTTCCTTGATGCCTGCTCCAGGCTGGCCGGCTGCCCAGTTGTCAGTGCACGAATGATTGGACTCTGCTCCCACAGGCGAAGAGCCAGGACTGAAAGATGCTGCTGGATCTCTTCTGCTCACGGTAAGCTTTGCAACGGTGCCACCTGCATTGGTCTCACTGCTTGTTTTCCCACCTCAAAGTGCATTTGAATAGTTCCTTGATGCCTGCTCCAGGCTGGCCGGCTGCCCAGTTTTCAGTGCACGAATGATTGGACTCTGCTCCCACAGGCGAAGAGCCAGGACTGAAAGATGCTGCTGGATCTCTTCTGCACATGGTAAGCTTTGTAACGGTGCCACCTGCATTGCTCTCACTGCTTGTTTTCCCACCTCAAAGTGCGTTTGAATAGTTCCTTGATGCCTGCTCCAGGCTGGCCGGCTGCCCAGTTGTCAGTGCACGAATGATTGGACTCTGCTCCCACAGGCGAAGAGCCAGGACTGAAAGATGCTGCTGGATCTCTTCTGCTCACGGTAAGCTTTGCAACGGTGCCACCTGCATTGGTCTCACTGCTTGTTTTCAAAACTCATAGTGCATTTCAATAGTTCTTTGATGCCTGCTCCAGGCTGGCCGGCGGCCCTGTTTTCAGGGCACGAATGATTGGACTCTGCTCCCACAGGCGAAGAGGCAGGACTGAAAGATGCTGCTGGATCTCTTCTGCTCACGGTAAGCTTTGCAACGGTGCCACCTGTATTGGTCTCACTGCTTGTTTTCCCACCTCAAAGTGCGTTTGAATAGTTCCTTGATGCCTGCTCCAGGCTGGCCGGCTGCCCAGTTGTCAGTGCACGAATGATTGGACTCTGCTCCCACAGGCGAAGAGCCAGGACTGAAAGATGCTGCTGGATCTCTTCTGCTCACGGTAAGCTTTGCAACGGTGCCACCTGCATTGGTCTCACTGCTTGTTTTATCAACCTCAAAGTGCATTTGAATAGTTCCTTGATGCCTGCTCCAGGCTGGCCGGCTGCCCAGTTTTCAGTGCACGAATGATTGGACTCTGCTCCCACAGGCGAAGAGGCAGGACTGAAAGATGCTGCTGGATCTCTTCTGCACGTGGTAAGCTTTGCAACGGTGCCACCTGTATTGCTCTCACTGCTTGTTTTCCCACCTCAAAGTGCGTTTGAATAGTTCCTTGATGCCTGCTCCAGGCTGGCCGGCTGCCCAGTTGTCAGGGCACGAATGATTGGACTCTGCACCCACAGGCGAAGAGTCAGGACTGAAAGATGCTGCTGGATCTCTTCTGCACATGGTAGGCTTTGCAACGGTGCCACCTGTATTGCTCTCACTGCTTGTTTTCCCACCTCAAAGTGCATTTTTATAGTTCCTTGATGCCTGCTCCAGGCTGGCCGGCTGCCCAGTTGTCAGTGCACGAATGATTGGACTGTGCTCCCACAGGCGAAGAGCCAGGACTGAAAGATGCTGCTGGATCTCTTCTGCTCACGGTAAGCTTTGCAACGGTGCCACCTGCATTGCTCTCACTGCTTGTTTTCCCACCTCAAAGTGCATTTGAATAGTTCCTTGATGCCTGCTCCAGGCTGGCCGTCTGCCCAGTTGTCAGTGCACGAATGATTGGACTCTGCTCCCACAGGTGAAGAGCCATTACTGAAAGATGCTGCTGGATCTCTTCTGCTCACGGTAAGCTTTGCAACGGTGCCACCTGCATTGGTCTCACTGCTTGTTTTCCCACCTCAAAGTGCATTTGAATAGTTCCTTGATGCCTGCTCTAGGCTGGCCGGCTGCCCAGTTTTCAGGGCACGAATGATTGGACTCTGCTCCCACAGGCGAAGAGCCAGGACTGAAAGATGCTGCTGGATCTCTTCTGCACGTGGTAAGCTTTGCAACGGTGCCACCTGTATTGCTCTCACTGCTTGTTTTCCCACCTCAAAGTGCGTTTGAATAGTTCCTTGATGCCTGCTCCAGGCTGGCCGGCTGCCCAGTTTTCAGGGCACGAATGATTGGACTCTGCTCCCACAGGCGAAGAGCCAGGACTGAAAGATGCTGCTGGATCTCTTCTGCACGTGGTAAGCTTTGCAACGGTGCCACCTGCATTGGTCTCACTGCTTGTTTTCCCACCTCAAAGTCCATTTGAATAGTTCCTAGATGCCTGCTCCAGGCTGGCCGGCTGCCCAGTTGTCAGTGCACGAATGATTGGACTCTGCTCCCACAGGCGAAGAGCCAGGACTGAAAGATGCTGCTGGATCTCTTCTGCTCACGGTAAGCTTTGCAACGGTGCCACCTGCATTGGTCTCACTGCTTGTTTTCCCACCTGAAAGTGCATTTGAATACATCCTAGATGCCTGCTCCAGGCTGGCCGGCTGCCCAGTTTCCTGGGCACGAATGATTGGACTCTGCTCCCACAGGCGAAGAGCCAGGACTGAAAGATGCTGCTGGATCTCTTCTGCTCACGGTAAGCTTTGCAACGGTGCCACCTGCATTGGTCTCACTGCTTGTTTTCAAAACTCATAGTGCATTTCAATAGTTCCTTGATGCTTGCTCCAGGCTGGACGGCTGCCCTGTTTTCAGGGCACGAATGATTGGACTCTGCTCCCACAGGCGAAGAGCCAGGACTGAAAGATGCTGCTGGATCTCTTCTGCTCACGGTAAGCTTTGCAACGGTGCCACCTGTATTGGTCTCACTGCTTGTTTTCCCACCTCAAAGTGCGTTTGAATAGTTCCTTGATGCCTGCTCCAGGCTGGCCGGCTGCCCAGTTGTCAGTGCACGAATGATTGGACTCTGCTCCCACAGGCGAAGAGCCAGGACTGAAAGATGCTGCTGGATCTCTTCTGCTCACGGTAAGCTTTGCAATGGTGCCACCTGCATTGGTCTCACTGCTTGTTTTATCAACCTCAAAGTGCATTTGAATAGTTCCTTGATGCCTGCTGTAGGCTGGCCGGCTGCCCAGTTTTCAGGGCACGAATGATTGGACTCTGCTCACACAGGCGAAGAGGCAGGACTGAAAGATGCTGCTGGATCTCTTCTGCACGTGGTAAGCTTTGCAACGGTGCCACCTGTATTGCTCTCACTGCTTGTTTTCCCACCTCAAAGTGCGTTTGAATAGTTCCTTGATGCCTGCTCCAGGCTGGCCGGCTGCCCAGTTGTCAGTGCACGAATGATTGGACTCTGCACCCACAGGCGAAGAGCCAGGACTGAAAGATGCTGCTGGATCTCTTCTGCACATGGTAGGCTTTGGAACGGTGCCACCTGTATTGCTCTCACTGCTTGTTTTCCCACCTCAAAGTGCATTTTTATAGTTCCTTGATGCCTGCTCCAGGCTGGCCGGCTGCCCAGTTGTCAGTGCACGAATGATTGGACTCTGCTCCCACAGGCGAAGAGCCAGGACTGAAAGATGCTGCTGGATCTCTTCTGCACGTGGTAAGCTTTGCAACGGTGCCACCTGTATTGCTCTCACTGCTTGTTTTCCCACCTCAAAGTGCATTTGTATGCATCCTTTATGCCTGCTCCAGGCTGGCCGGCTGCCCAGTTGTCAGTGCACGAATGATTGGACTCTGCTCCCACAGGCGAAGAGCCAGGACTGAAAGATGCTGCTGGATCTCTTCTGCTCACGGTAAGCTTTGCAACGGTGCCACCTGCATTGGTCTCACTGCTTGTTTTCCCACCTCAAAGTGCATTTGAATAGTTCCTTGATGCCTGCTCCAGGCTGGCCGGCTGCCCAGTTGTCAGTGCACGAATGATTGGACTCTGCTCCCACAGGCGAAGAGCCAGGACTGAAAGATGCTGCTGGATCTCTTCTGCACATGGTAAGCTTTGCAACGGTGCCACCTGTATTGCTCTCACTGCTTGTTTTCCCACCTCAAAGTGCATTTGAATAGTTCCTTGATGCCTGCTCCAGGCTGGCCGGCTGCCCAGTTGTCAGTGCACGAATGATTGGACTCTGCTCCCACAGGCGAAGAGCCAGGACTGAAAGATGCTGCTGGATCTCTTCTGCACATGGTAAGCTTTGTAATGGTGTCACCTGCATTGGTCTCACTCCTTGCTTTCCCACCTAAAAGTGCATTTGAATACATCCTTGATGCCTGCTCCAGGCTGTCCGGCTGCCCAGTTGTCAGTGCACGAATGATTGGACTCTGGTCCCACAGGCGAAGAGCCAGGACCTAAAGATGCTGCTGGATCTCTTCTGCTCACGGTAAGCTTTGCAACGGTGCCACCTGCATTGGTCTCACTGCTTGTTTTCCCACCTGAAAGTGCATTTGAATAGTTCCTTGATGCCTGCTCCAGGCTGGCCGGCTGCCCAGTTGTCAGTGCACGAATGATTGGACTCTGCTCCCACAGGCGAAGAGTCAGGACTGAAAGATGCTGCTGGATCTCTTCTGCTCACGGTAAGCTTTGCAACGGTGCCACCTGTATTGCTCTCACTGCTTGTTTTCCCACCTCAAAGTGCATTTGACTACATCCTCGATGCCTGCTCCAGGCTGGCCGGCTGCCCAGTTGTCAGTGCACGAATGATTGGACTCTGCTCCCACAGGCGAAGAGCCAGGACTGAAAGATGCTGCTGGATCTCTTCTGCACGTGGTAAGCTTTGCAACGGTGCCACCTGCATTGGTCTCACTGCTTGTTTTCCCACCTCAAAGTGCATTTGAATAGTTCCTTGATGCCTGCTCCAGGCTGGCCGGCTGCCCAGTTGTCAGTGCACGAATGATTGGACTCTGCTCCTACAAGCGAAGAGCCAGGACTGAAAGATGCTGCTGGATCTCTTCTGCACATGGTAAGCTTTGCAACGGTGCCACCTGTATTGGTCTCACTGCTTGTTTTCCCACCTCAAAGTGCATTTGAATAGTTCTTTGATGCCTGCTCCAGGCTGGCCGGCTGCCCAGTTGTCAGTGCACGAATGATTGGACTCTGCTCCCACAGGCGAAGAGCCAGGACTGAAAGATGCTGCTGGATCTCTTCTGCACATGGTAAGCTTTGCAATGGTGCCACCTGCATTGGTCTCACTCCTTGCTTTCCCACCTCAAAGTGCATTTGAATAGATCCTTGATGCCTGCTCCAGGCTGGCCGGCTGCCCAGTTGTCAGTGCACGAATGATTGGACTCTGCTCCCACAGGCGAAGAGCCAGGACTGAAAGATGCTGCTGGATCTCTTCTGCTCACGGTAAGCTTTGCAACGGTGCCACCTGCATTGGTCTCACTGCTTGTTTTCCCACCTCAAAGTGCATTTGAATAGTTCCTTGATGCCTGATCCAGGCTGGCCGGCTGCCCAGTTGTCAGGGCACGAATGATTGGACTCTGCTCCCACAGGCGAAGAGTCAGGACTGAAAGATGCTGCTGGATCTCTTCTGCTCACGGTAAGCTTTGCAACGGTGCCACCTGCATTGGTCTCACTGCTTGTTTTCCCACCTCAAAGTGCATTTGAATAGTTCCTTGATGCCTGCTCCATGCTGGCCAGCTGCCCAGTTGTCAGTGCACGAATGATTGGACTCTGCTCCCACAGGCGAAGAGCCAGGACTGAAAGATGCTGCTGGCTCCCTTCTGCACACGGTAAGCTTTGCAACGGTGCCACCTGCATTGGTCTCACTGCTTGTTTTCCCACCTCAAAGTGCATTTGAATAGTTCCTTGATGCCTGCTCCAGGCTGGCCGGCTGCCCAGTTGTCAGGGCACGAATGATTGGACTCTGCTCCCACAGGCGAAGAGCCAGGACTGAAAGATGCTGCTGGATCTCTTCTGCTCACGGTAAGCTTTGCAACGGTGCCACCTGCATTGGTCTCGCTGCTTGTTTTCAAAACTCATAGTGCATTTGAATAGTTCCTTGATGCCTGCTCCAGGCTGGCCGGCTGCCCAGTTGTCAGTGCACGAACGATTGGACTCTGCTCCCACAGGCGAAGAGCCAGGACTGAAAGATGCTGCTGGATCTCTTCTGCTCACGGTAAGCTTTGCAACGGTGCCACCTGCATTGCTCTCACTGCTTGTTTTCCCACCTCAATGTGCATTTGAATAGTTCCTTGATGCCTGCTCCATGCTGGCCGTCTGCCCAGTTGTCAGTGCACGAATGATTGGACTCTGCTCCCACAGGCGAAGTGCCAGGACTGAAAGATGCTGCTGGATCTCTTCTGCACATGGTATGCTTTGCAATGGTGCCACCGGTATTGCTCTCACTGCTTGTTTTCCCACCTCAAAGTGCATTTGAATAGTTCCTTGATGCCTGCTCCAGGCTGGCCGGCTGCCCAGTTGTCAGTGCACGAATGATTGGACTCTGCTCCCACAGGCGAAGAGCCAGGACTGAAACATGCTGCTGGATCTCTTCTGCACATGGAAAGCTTTGCAACGGTGCCACCTGCATTGGTCTCACTGCTTGTTTTCCCACCTCAAAGTGCATTTGAATAGTTCCTTGATGCCTGCTCCAGGCTGGCCGGCTGCCCAGTTGTCAGTGCACGAATGATTGGACTCTGCTCCCACAGGCGAAGAGCCAGGACTGAAAGATGCTGCTGGATCTCTTCTGCACATGGTAAGCTTTGCAACGGTGCCACCTGCATTGGTCTCAGTGCTTGTTTTCCCACCTCAAAGTGCATTTGAATAGTTCCTTGATGCCTGCTCCAGGGTGGCCGGCTGCCCAGTTGTCAGTGCACGAATGATTGGACTCTGCTCCCACAGGCGAAGAGCCAGGACTGAAAGATGCTGCTGGATCTCTTCTGCTCACGGTAAGCTTTGCAACGGTGCCACCTGCATTGGTCTCACTGCTTGTTTTCCCACCTCAAAGTGCATTTGAATAGTTCCTTGATGCCTGCTCCAGGCTGGCCGGCTGCCCAGTTGTCAGTGCACGAATGATTGGACTCTGCTCCCACAGGCGAAGAGCCAGAACTGAAAGATGCTGCTGGATCTGTTCTGCTCACGGTAAGCTTTGCAACGGTGCCACCTGCATTGGTATCGCTGCTTGTTTTCAAAACTCATAGTGCATTTGAATAGTTCCTTGATGCCTGCTCCAGGCTGGCCGGCTGCCCAGTTGTCAGTGCACGAACGATTGGACTCTGCTCCCACAGGCGAAGAGCCAGGACTGAAAGATGCTGCTGGATCTCTTCTGCTCACGGAAAGCTTTGCAACGGTGCCACCTGCATTGCTCTCACTGCTTGTTTTCCCACCTCAAAGTGCATTTGAATAGTTCCTTGATGCCTGCTCGATGCTGGCCGTCTGCCCAGTTGTCAGTGCACGAATGATTGGACTCTGCTCCCACAGGCGAAGTGCCAGGACTGAAAGATGCTGCTGGATCTCTTCTGCACATGGTATGCTTTGCAATGGTGCCACCGGTATTGCTCTCACTGCTTGTTTTCCCACCTCAAAGTGCATTTGAATAGTTCCTTGATGCCTGCTCCAGGCTGGCCGGCTGCCCAGTTGTCAGTGCACGAATGATTGGACTCTGCTCCCACAGGCGAAGAGCCAGGACTGAAACATGCTGCTGGATCTCTTCTGCACATGGAAAGCTTTGCAACGGTGCCACCTGCATTGGTCTCACTGCTTGTTTTCCCACCTCAAAGTGCATTTGAATAGTTCCTTGATGCCTGCTCCAGGCTGGCCGGCTGCCCAGTTGTCAGTGCACGAATGATTGGACTCTGCTCCCACAGGCGAAGAGCCAGGACTGAAAGATGCTGCTGGATCTCTTCTGCACATGGTAAGCTTTGCAACGGTGCCACCTGCATTGGTCTCAGTGCTTGTTTTCCCACCTCAAAGTGCATTTGAATAGTTCCTTGATGCCTGCTCCAGGGTGGCCGGCTGCCCAGTTGTCAGTGCACGAATGATTGGACTCTGCTCCCACAGGCGAAGAGCCAGGACTGAAAGATGCTGCTGGATCTCTTCTGCTCACGGTAAGCTTTGCAACGGTGCCACCTGCATTGGTCTCACTACTTGTTTTCCCACCTCAAAGTGCATTTGAATAGTTCCTTGATGCCTGCTCCAGGCTGGCCGACTGACCAGTTTTCAGTGCACGAATGATTGGACTCTGCTCCCACAGGCGAAGAGCCAGGACTGAAAGATGCTGCTGGATCTCTTCTGCACGTGGTAAGCTTTGCAACGGTGCCACCTGCATTGGTCTCACTGCTTGTTTTCCCACCTCAAAGTGCATTTGAATAGTTCCTTGATGCCTGCTCCAGGCTGGCCGGCTGCCCAGTTTTCAGGGCACGAATGATTGGACTCTGCTCCCACAGGCGAAGAGCCAGGACTGAAAGATGCTGCTGGATCTCTTCTGCACGTGGTAAGCTTTGCAACGGTGCCACCTGCATTGGTCTCACTGCTTGTTTTCCCACCTCAAAGTGCATTTGAATAGTTCCTTGATGCCTGCTCCAGGCTGGCCGGCTGCCCAGTTGTCAGTGCACGAATGATTGGACTCTGCTCCCACAGGCGAAGAGCCAGGACTGAAAGATGCTGCTGGATCTCTTCTGCTCACGGTAAGCTTTGCAACGGTGCCACCTGCATTGGTCTCACTGCTTGTTTTCCCACCTGAAAGTGCATTTGAATACATCCTTGATGCCTGCTCCAGGCTGGCCGGCTGCCCAGTTTTCTGGGAACGAATGATTGGACTCTGCTCCCACAGGCGAAGAGCCAGGACTGAAAGATGCTTCTGGATCTCTTCTGCTCACGGTAAGCTTTGCAACGGTGCCACCTGCATTGGTCTCACTGCTTGTTTTCAAAACTCATAGTGCATTTCAATAGTTCCTTGATGCCTGCTCCAGGCTGGCCGGCTGCCCTGTTTTCAGGGCACGAATGATTGGACTCTGCTCCCACAGACGAAGAGCCAGGACTGAAAGATGCTGCTGGATCTCTTCTGCTCATGGTAAGCTTTGCAACGGTGCCACCTGCATTGCTCTCACTGCTTGTTTTCCCACCTCAAAGTGCATTTGAATAGTTCCTTGATGCCTGCTCCAGGCTGGCCGGCTGCCCAGTTGTCAGTGCACGAATGATTGGACTCTGCTCCCACAGGCGAAGAGCCAGGACTGAAAGATGCTGCTGGCTCCCTTCTGCACACGGTAAGCTTTGCAACGGTGCCACCTGCATTGGTCTCACTGCTTGTTTTCCCACCTCAAAGTGCATTTGAATACATCCTTGATGCCTGCTCCAGGCTGGCTGGCTGCCCAGTTGTCAGTGCACGAACGATTGGACTCTGCTCCCACAGGCGAAGAGTCAGGACTGAAAGATGCTGCTGGATCTCTTCTGCTCACGGTAAGCTTTGCAACGGTGCCACCTGCATTGGTCTCAGTGCTTGTTTTCCCACCTCAAAGTGCATTTGAATCGTTCCTTGATGCCTGCTCCAGGCTGGCCGGCTGCCCAGTTGTCAGTGCACGAATGATTGGACTCTGCTCCCACAGGCGAAGAGCCAGGACTGAAAGATGCTGCTGGATCTCTTCTGCTCACGGTAAGCTTTGCAACGGTGCCACCTGCATTGGTCTCACTGCTTGTTTTCCCACCTCAAAGTGCATTTGAATAGTTCCTTGATGCCTGCTCTAGGCTGGCCGGCTGCCCAGTTTTCAGGGCACGAATGATTGGACTCTGCTCCCACAGGCGAAGAGGCAGGACTGAAAGATGCTGCTGGATCTCTTCTGCACGTGGTAAGCTTTGCAACGGTGCCACCTGTATTGCTCTCACTGCCTGTTTTCCCACCTCAAAGTGCGTTTGAATAGTTCCTTGATGCCTGCTCCAGGCTGGCCGGCTGCCCAGTTGTCAGGGCACGAATGATTGGACTCTGCTCCCACAGGCGAAGAGCCAGGACTGAAAGATGCTGCTGGATCTCTTCTGCACATGGTAGGCTTTGCAACGGTGCCAACTGTATTGCTCTCACTGCTTGTTTTCCCACCTGAAAGTGCATTTTTATAGTTCCTTGATGCCTGCTCCAGGCTGGCCGGCTGCCCAGTTGTCAGTGCACGAATGATTGGACTCTGCTCCCACAGGCGAAGAGCCAGGACTGAAAGATGCTGCTCGATCTCTTCTGCTCACGGTAAGCTTTGCAACGGTGCCACCTGCATTGCTCTCACTGCTTGTTTTCCCACCTCAAAGTGCATTTGAATAGTTCCTTAATGCCTGCTCTAGGCTGGCCGGCTGCCCAGTTTTCAGGGCACGAATGATTGGACTCTGCTCCCACAGGCGAAGAGGCAGGACTGAAAGATGCTGCTGGATCTCTTCTGCACGTGGTAAGCTTTGCAACGGTGCCACCTGTATTGCTCTCACTGCTTGTTTTCCCACCTCAAAGTGCGTTTGAATAGTTCCTTGATGCCTGCTCCAGGCTGGCCGGCTGCCCAGTTGTCAGGGCACGAATGATTGGACTCTGCACCCACAGGCGAAGAGCCAGGACTGAAAGATGCTGCTGGATCTTTTCTGCACATGGTAGGCTTTGCAACGGTGCCACCTGTATTGCTCTCACTGCTTGTTTTCCCACCTCAAAGTGCATTTTTATAGTTCCTTGATGCCTGCTCCAGGCTGGCCGGCTGCCCAGTTGTCAGTGCGCGAATGATTGGACTCTGCTCCCACAGGCGAAGAGGCAGGACTGAAAGATGCTGCTGGATCTCTTCTGCTCACGGTAAGCTTTGCAACGGTGCCACCTGCATTGCTCTCACTGCTTGTTTTCCCAAGTCAAAGTGCATTTGAATAGTTCCTTGATGCCTGCTCCAGGCTGGCCGGCTGCCCAGTTGTCAGTGCACGAATGATTGGACTCTGCTCCCACAGGCGAAGAGCCAGGACTGAAAGATGCTGCTGGATCTCTTCTGCTCACGGTAAGCTTTGCAACGGTGCCACCTGCATTGGTCTCACTCCTTGCTTTCCCACCTCAAAGTGCATTTGAATACATCCTTGATGCCTGCTCCAGGCTGGCCGGCTGCCCAGTTGTCAGTGCACGAATGATTGGACTCTGCTCCCACAGGCGAAGAGCCAGGACTGAAAGATGCTGCTGGATCTCTTCTGCACGTGGTAAGCTTTGCAACGGTGCCACCTGCATTGGTCTCACTGCTTGTTTTCCCACCTCAAAGTGCATTTGAATAGTTCCTTGATGCCTGCTCCAGGCTGGCCGGCTGCCCAGTTGTCAGTGCACGAATGATTGGACTCTGCTCCCACAGGCGAAGAGCCAGAACTGAAAGATGCTGCTGGATCTCTTCTGCACATGGTAAGCTTTGCAACGGTGCCACCTGTATTGCTCTCACTGCTTGTTTTCCCACCTCAAAGTGCATTTGAATAGTTCCTTGATGCCTGCTCCAGGCTGGCCGGCTGCCCAGTTTTCAGTGCACGAATGATTGGACTCTGCTCCCACAGGCGAAGAGCCAGGACTGAAAGATGCTGCTGGATCTCTTCTGCACATGGTAAGCTTTGTAATGGTGCCACCTGCATTGGTCTCACTCCTTGCTTTCCCACCTCAAAGTGCATTTGAATACATCCTTGATGCCTGCTCCAGGCTGGCCGGCTGCCCAGTTGTCAGGGCACGAATGATTGGACTCTGCTCCCACAGGCGAAGAGCCAGGACTGAAAGATGCTGCTGGATCTCTTCTGCTCACGGTAAGCTTTGCAACGGTGCCACCTGCATTGGTCTCACTGCTTGTTTTCAAAACTCATAGTGCATTTCAATAGTTCCTTGATGCCTGCTCCAGGCTGGCCGGCTGCCCAGTTGTCAGTGCACGAATGATTGGACTCTGCTCCCACAGGCGAAGAGCCAGGACTGAAAGATGCTGCTGGATCTCTTCTGCACGTGGTAAGCTTTGCAACGGTGCCACCTGCATTGGTCTCACTGCTTGTTTTCCCACCTCAAAGTGCATTTGAATAGTTCCTTGATGCCTGCTCCAGGCTGGCCGGCTGCCCAGTTGTCAGTGCACGAATGATTGGACTCTGCTCCCACAGGCGAAGAGCCAGGACTGAAAGATGCTGCTGGATCTCTTCTGCACATGGTAAGCTTTGCAACGGTGCCACCTGTATTGCTCTCACTGCTTGTTTTCCCACCTCAAAGTGCATTTGAATAGTTCTTTGATGCCTGCTCCAGGCTGGCCGGCTGCCCAGTTGTCAGTGCACGAATGATTGGACTCTGCTCCCACAGGCGAAGAGCCAGGACTGAAAGATGCTGCTGGATCTCTTCTGCACATGGTAAGCTTTGCAATGGTGCCACCTGCATTGGACTCACTGCTTGTTTTCCCACCTCAAAGTGCATTTGAATAGTTCCTTGATGCCTGCTCCAGGCTGGCCGGCTGCCCAGTTGTCAGTGCACGAATGATTGGACTCTGCTCCCACAGGCGAAGAGCCAGGACCTAAAGATGCTGCTGGATCTCTTCTGCTCACGGTAAGCTTTGCAACGGTGCCACCTGCATTGGTCTCACTGCTTGTTTTCCCACCTCAAAGTGCATTTGAATAGTTCCTTGATGCCTGATCCAGGCTGGCCGGCTGCCCAGTTGTCAGTGCACGAATGATTGGACTCTGCTCCCACAGGCGAAGAGTCAGGACTGAAAGATGCTGCTGGATCTCTTCTGCTCACGGTAAGCTTTGCAACGGTGCCACCTGTATTGCTCTCACTGCTTGTTTTCCCACCTCAAAGTGCATTTGAATAGTTCCTTGATGCCTGCTCCAGGCTGGCCGGCTGCCCAGTTTTCAGGGCACGAATGATTGGACTCTGCTCCCACAGGCGAAGAGCCAGGACTGAAAGATGCTGCTGGATCTCTTCTGCTCACGGTAAGCTTTGCAACGGTGCCACCTGCATTGGTCTCACTGCTTGTTTTCAAAACTCATAGTGCATTTGAATAGTTCCTTGATGCCTGCTCCAGGCTGGCCGGCTGCCCAGTTGTCAGTGCACGAATGATTGGACTCTGCTCCCACAGGCGAAGAGTCAGGACTGAAAGATGCTGCTGGATCTCTTCTGCTCACGGTAAGCTTTGCAACGGTGCCACCTGCATTGCTCTCACTGCTTGTTTTCCCACCTCAAAGTGCATTTGAATAGTTCCTTGATGCCTGCTCCAGGCTGGCCGGCTGCCCAGTTGTCAGTGCACGAATGATTGGACTCTGCTCCCACAGGCGAAGAGCCAGGACTGAAAGATGCTGCTGGATCTCTTCTGCACATGGTAAGCTTTGCAACGGTGCCACCTGTATTGCTCTCACTGCTTGTTTTCCCACCTCAAAGTGCGTTTGAATAGTTCCTTGATGCCTGCTCCAGGCTGGCCGGCTGCCCAGTTGTCAGTGCACGAATGATTGGACTCTGCTCCCACTGGCGAAGAGCGAGGACTGAAAGATGCTGCTGGATCTCTTCTGCACATGGTAAGCTTTGCAACGGTGCCACCTGCATTGGTCTCACTCCTTGCTTTCCCACCTCAAAGTGCATTTGAATACATCCTTGATGCCTGCTCCAGGCTGGCCGGCTGCCCAGTTGTCAGTGCACGAATGATTGGACTCTGCTCCCACTGGCGAAGAGCCAGGACTGAAAGATGCTGCTGGATCTCTTCTGCTCACGGTAAGCTTTGCAACGGTGCCACCTGCATTGGTCTCACTGCTTGTTTTCCCACCTCAAAGTGCATTTGAATAGTTCCTTGATGCCTGATCCAGGCTGGCCGGCTGCCCAGTTGTCAGGGCACGAATGATTTGACTCTGCTCCCACAGGTGAAGAGTCAGTACTGAAAGATGCTGCTGGATCTCTTCTGCTCACGGTAAGCTTTGCAACGGTGCCACCTGCATTGGTCTCACTGCTTGTTTTCCCACCTCAAAGTGCATTTGAATCCATCCTTGATGCCTGCTCCAGGCTGGCCGGCTGCCCAGTTGTCAGTGCACGAATGATTGGACTCTGCTCCCACAGGCGAAGAGCCAGGACTGAAAGATGCTGCTGGATCTCTTCTGCACGTGGTAAGCTTTGCAACGGTGCCACCTGTATTGCTCTCACTGCTTGTTTTCCCACCTCAAAGTGCGTTTGAATAGTTCCTTGATGCCTGCTCCAGGCTGGCCGGCTGCCCAGTTTTCAGGGCACGAATGATTGGACTCTGCTCCCACAGGCGAAGAGCCAGGACTGAAAGATGCTGCTGGATCTCTTCTGCTCACGGTAAGCTTTGCAACGGTGCCACCTGCATTGGTCTCACTGCTTGTTTTCCCACCTGAAAGTGCATTTGAATACATCCTTGATGCCTGCTCCAGGCTGGCCGGCTGCCCAGTTGTCAGGGCACGAATGATTGGACTCTGCTCCCACAGGCGAAGAGCCAGGACTGAAAGATGCTGCTGGATCTCTTCTGCTCACGGTAAGCTTTGCAACGGTGCCACCTGCATTGGTCTCACTGCTTGTTTTCAAACCTCATAGTGCATTTGAATAGTTCCTTGATGCCTGCTCCAGGCTGGCCGGCTGCCCAGTTGTCAGTGCACGAATGATTGGACTCTGCTCCCACAGGCGAAGAGTCAGGACTGAAAGATGCTGCTGGATCTCTTCTGCTCACGGTAAGCTTTGCAACGGTGCCACCTGCATTGGTCTCAGTGCTTGTTTTCCCACCTTAAAGTGCATTTGAATAGTTCCTTGATGCCTGCTCCAGGCTGGCCGGCTGCCCAGTTGTCAGTGCACGAATGATTGGACTCTGCTCCCACAGGCGAAGAGCCAGGACTGAAAGATGCTGATGGATCTCTTCTGCACGTGGTAAGCTTTGCAACGGTGCCACCTGCATTGGTCTCACTGCTTGTTTTCCCACCTCAAAGTGCATTTGTATGCATCCTTTATGCCTGCTCCAGGCTGGCCGGCTGCCCAGTTGTCAGTGCACGAATGATTGGACTCTGCTCCCACAGGTGAAGAGCCACGACTGAAAGATGCTGCTGGATCTCTTCTGCTCACAGTAAGCTTTGCAACGGTGCCACCTGCATTGGTCTCACTGCTTGTTTTCAAAACTCATAGTGCATTTGAATAGTTCCTTGATGCCTGCTCCAGGCTGGCCGGCTGCCCAGTTGTCAGTGCACGAATGATTGGACTCTGCTCCCACAGGCGAAGAGCCAGGACTGAAAGATGCTGCTGGATCTCTTCTGCTCACGGTAAGCTTTGCAACGGTGCCACCTGCATTGGTCTCACTCCTTGCTTTCCCACCTCAAAGTGCATTTGAATCCATCCTTGATGCCTGCTCCAGGCTGGCCGGCTGCCCAGTTGTCAGTGCACGAATGATTGGACTCTGCTCCCACAGGCGAAGAGCCAGGACTGAAAGATGCTGCTGGATCTCTTCTGCACGTGGTAAGCTTTGCAACGGTGCCACCTGTATTGCTCTCACTGCTTGTTTTCCCACCTCAAAGTCCGTTTGAATAGTTCCTTGATGCCTGCTCCAGGCTGGCCGGCTGCCCAGTTGACAGTGCACGAATGATTGGACTCTGCTCCCACAGACGAAGAGCCAGGACTGAAAGATGCTGCTGGCTCTCTTCTGCACGAGGTAAGCTTTGCAACGGTGCCTCCTGTATTGCTCTCACTCCTTGCTTTCCCACCTCAAAGTGCATTTGAATCCATCCTTGATGCCTGCTCCAGGCTGGCCGGCTGCCCAGTTGTCAGTGCACGAATGATTGGACTCTGCTCCCACAGGCGAAGAGCCAGGACTGAAAGATGCTGCTGGATCTCTTCTGCACGAGGTAAGCTTTGCAACGGTGCCACCTGTATTGCTCTCACTGCTTGTTTTCCCACCTCAAAGTGCGTTTGAATAGTTTCTTGATGCCTGCTCCAGGCTGGCCGGCTGCCCAGTTGTCAGTGCACGAATGATTGGACTCTGCTCCCACAGCCGAAGAGCCAGGACTGAAAGATGCTGCTGGACCTCTTCTGCACGTGGTAAGCTTTGCAACGGTGCCACCTGCATTGGTCTCACTGCTTGTTTTCCCACCTCAAAGTGCATTTGAATAGTTCCTTGATGCCTGCTCCAGGCTGGCCGGCTGCCCAGTTGTCAGTGCACGAATGATTGGACTCTGCTCCCACAGGCGAAGAGCCAGGACTGAAAGATGCTGCTGGATCTCTTCTGCACGTGGTAAGCTTTGCAACGGTGCCACCTGTATTGCTCTCACTGCTTGTTTTCCCACCTCAAAGTGCATTTGTATGCATCCTTGATGCCTGCTCCAGGCTGGCCGGCTGCCCAGTTTTCAGGGCACGAATGATTGGACTCTGCTCCCACAGGCGAAGAGCCAGGACTGAAAGATGCTGCTGGATCTCTTCTGCTCACGGTATGCTTTGCAACGGTGCCACCTGCATTGGTCTCACTGCTTGTTTTCCCACCTCAAAGTGCATTTGAATACATCCTTGATGCCTGCTCCAGGCTGGCCGGCTGCCCAGTTGTCAGGGTACGAATGATTGGACTCTGCTCCCACAGGCGAAGGGCCAGGACTGAAAGACGCTGCTGGATCTCTTCTGCTCACGGTAAGCTTTGCAACGGTGCCACCTGCATTGGTCTCACTGCTTGTTTTCAAACGTCATAGTGCATTTGAATAGTTCCTTGATGACTGCTCCAGGCTGGCCGGCTGCCCAGTTGTCAGTGCACGAACGATTGGACTCTGCTCCCACAGGCGAAGAGTCAGGACTGAAAGATGCTGCTGGATCTCTTCTGCTCACGGTAAGCTTTGCAACGGTGCCACCTGTATTGGTCTCACTGCTTGTTTTCCCACCTCAAAGTGTATTTGAATAGTTCCTTGATGCCTGCTCCAGGCTGGCCGGCTGCCCAGTTGTCAGTGCACGAATGATTGGACTCTGCTCCCACAGGCGAAGAGCCAGGACTGAAAGATGCTGCTGGATCTCTTCTGCACATGGTAAGCTTTGCAACGGTGCCACCTGTATTGCTCTCACTGCTTGTTTTCCCACCTCAAAGTGCGTTTGAATAGTTCCTTGATGCCTGCTCCAGGCTGGCCGGCTGCCCAGTTGTCAGTGCACGAATGATTGGACTCTACTCCCAAGGCCGAAGAGCCAGGACTGAAAGATGCTGCTGGATCTCTTCTGCACGTGGAAAGATTTGCAACGGTGCCACCTGCATTGGTCTCACTGCTTGTTTTCCCACCTCAAAGTGCATTTGAATAGTTCCTTGATGCCTGCTCCAGGCTGGCCGGATGCCCAGTTGACAGTGCACGAATGATTGGACTCTGCTCCCACAGGCGAAGAGCCAGGACTGAAAGATGCTGCTGGCTCTCTTCTGCACGAGGTAAGCTTTGCAACGGTGCCACCTGTATTGCTCTCACTCCTTGCTTTCCCAACTCAAAGTGCATTTGAATCCATCCTTGATGCCTGCTCCAGGCTGGCCGGCTGCCCAGTTGTCAGTGCACGAATGATTGGACTCTGCTCCCACAGGCGAAGAGCCAGGACTGAAAGATGCTGCTGGATCTCTTCTGCACGTGGTAAGCTTTGCAACGGTGCCACCTGTATTGCTCTCACTGCTTGTTTTCCCACCTCAAAGTGCGTTTGAATAGTTTCTTGATGCCTGCTCCAGGCTGGCCGGCTGCCCAGTTGTCAGTGCACGAATGATTGGACTCTGCTCCCACAGCCGAAGAGCCAGGACTGAAAGATGCTGCTGGATCTCTTCTGCTCACGGTAAGCTTTGCAACGGTGCCACCTGCATTGGTCTCACTGCTTGTTTTCCCACCTCAAAGTGCATTTGAATAGTTCCTTGATGCCTGCTCCAGGCTGGCCGGCTGCCCAGTTGTCAGTGCACGAATGATTGGACTCTGCTCCCACAGGCGAAGAGCCAGGACTGAAAGATGCTGCTGGATCTCTTCTGCACGTGGTAAGCTTTGCAACGGTGCCACCTGTATTGCTCTCACTGCTTGTTTTCCCACCTCAAAGTGCATTTGTATGCATCCTTGATGCCTGCTCCAGGCTGGCCGGCTGCCCAGTTTTCAGGGCACGAATGATTGGACTCTGCTCCCACAGGCGAAGAGCCAGGACTGAAAGATGCTGCTGGATCTCTTCTGATCACGGTAAGCTTTGCAACGGTGCCACCTGCATTGGTCTCACTGCTTGTTTTCCCACCTGAAAGTGCATTTGAATACATCCTTGATGCCTGCTCCAGGCTGGCCGGCTGCCCAGTTGTCAGTGCACGAATGATTGGACTCTGCTCCCACAGGCAAAGGGCCAGGACTGAAAGACGCTGCTGGATCTCTTCTGCTCACGGTAAGCTTTGCAACGGTGCCACCTGCATTGGTCTCACTGCTTGTTTTCCCACCTCAAAGTGCATTTGAATAGTTCCTTGATGCCTGCTCCAGGCTGGCCGGCTGCCCAGTTGTCAGTGCACGAATGATTGGACTCTGCTCCCACAGGCGAAGAGCCAGGACTGAAAGATGCTGCTGGATCTCTTCTGCACGTGGTAAGCTTTGCAACGGTGCCACCTGTATTGCTCTCACTGCTTGTTTTCCCACCTCAAAGTGCATTTGTATGCATCCTTTATGCCTGCTCCAGGCTGGCCGGCTGCCCAGTTGTCAGTGAACGAATGATTGGACTCTGCTCCCACAGGCGAAGAGCCAGGACTGAAAGATGCTGCTGGATCTCTTCTGCTCACGGTAAGCTTTGCAACGGTGCCACCTGCATTGGTCTCACTGCTTGTTTTCCCACCTGAAAGTGCATTTGAATACATCCTTGATGCCTGCTCCAGGCTGGCCGGCTGCCCAGTTTTCAGGGCACGAATGATTGGACTCTGCTCCCACAGGAGAAGAGCCAGGACTGAAAGATGCTGCTGGATCTCTTCTGCACATGGTAAGCTTTGCAACGGTGCCACCTGTATTGCTCTCACTGCTTGTTTTCCCACCTCAAAGTGCGTTTGAATAGTTCCTTGATGCCTGCTCCAGGCTGGCCGGCTGCCCAGTTGTCAGTGCACGAATGATTGGACTCTGCTCCCAAGGCCGAAGAGCCAGGACTGAAAGATGCTGCTGGATCTCTTCTGCACGTGGAAAGCTTTGCAACGGTGCCACCTGCATTGGTCTCACTGCTTGTTTTCCCACCTCAAAGTGCATTTGAATAGTTCCTTGATGCCTGCTCCAGGCTGGCCGGCTGCCCAGCTGTCAGTGCACGAATGATTGGACTCTGCTCCCACAGGCGAAGAGGCAGGACTGAAAGATGCTGCTGGATCTCTTCTGCACGTGGTAAGCTTTGCAACGGTGCCACCTGTATTGCTCTCACTGCTTGTTTTCCCACCTCAAAGTGCATTTGAATAGTTCCTTGATGCCTGCTCCAGGCTGGCCGGCTGCCCAGTTGTCAGTGCACGAATGATTGGACTCTGCTCCCACAGGCGAAGAGCCAGGACTGAAAGATGCTGCTGGATCTCTTCTGCTCACGGTAAGCTTTGCAACGGTGCCACCTGCATTGGTCTCACTGCTTGTTTTCAAAACTCATAGTGCATTTCAATAGTTCCTTGATGCCTGCTCCAGGCTGGCCGGCTGCCCAGTTGTCAGTGCACGAATGATTGGACTCTGCTCCCACAGGCGAAGAGCCAGGACTGAAAGATGCTGCTGGATCTCTTCTGCACGTGGTAAGCTTTGCAACGGTGCCACCTGCATTGGTCTCACTGCTTGTTTTCCCACCTCAAAGTGCATTTGAATAGTTCCTTGATGCCTGCTCCAGGCTGGCCGGCTGCCCAGTTGTCAGTGCACGAATGATTGGACTCTGCTCCCACAGGCGAAGAGCCAGGACTGAAAGATGCTGCTGGATCTCTTCTGCACATGGTAAGCTTTGCAACGGTGCCACCTGTATTGCTCTCACTGCTTGTTTTCCCACCTCAAAGTGCATTTGAATAGTTCTTTGATGCCTGCTCCAGGCTGGCCGGCTGCCCAGTTGTCAGTGCACGAATGATTGGACTCTGCTCCCACAGGCGAAGAGCCAGGTCTGAAAGATGCTGCTGGATCTCTTCTGCACATGGTAAGCTTTGCAATGGTGCCACCTGCATTGGTCTCACTGCTTGTTTTCCCACCTCAAAGTGCATTTGAATAGTTCCTTGATGCCTGCACCAGGCTGGCCGGCTGCCCAGTTGTCAGTGCACGAATGATTGGACTCTGCTCCCACAGCCGAAGAGCCAGGACTGAAAGATGCTGCTGGATCTCTTCTGCTCACGGTAAGCTTTGCAACGGTGCCACCTGCATTGGTCTCACTGCTTGTTTTCCCACCTCAAAGTGCATTTGAATAGTTCCTTGATGCCTGCTCCAGGCTGGCCGGCTGCCCAGTTGTCAGTGCACGAATGATTGGACTCTGCTCCCACAGGCGAAGAGCCAGGACTGAAAGATGCTGCTGGATCTCTTCTGCACGTGGTAAGCTTTGCAACGGTGCCACCTGTATTGCTCTCACTGCTTGTTTTCCCACCTCAAAGTGCATTTGTATGCATCCTTGATGCCTGCTCCAGGCTGGCCGGCTGCCCAGTTTTCAGGGCACGAATGATTGGACTCTGCTCCCACAGGCGAAGAGCCAGGACTGAAAGATGCTGCTGGATCTCTTCTGCTCACGGTAAGCTTTGCAACGGTGCCACCTGCATTGGTCTCACTGCTTGTTTTCCCACCTGAAAGTGCATTTGAATACATCCTTGATGCCTGCTCCAGGCTGGCCGGCTGCCCAGTTGTCAGTGCACGAATGATTGGACTCTGCTCCCACAGGCAAAGGGCCAGGACTGAAAGACGCTGCTGGATCTCTTCTGCTCACGGTAAGCTTTGCAACGGTGCCACCTGCATTGGTCTCACTGCTTGTTTTCAAACGTCATAGTGCATTTGAATAGTTCCTTGATGCCTGCTCCAGGCTGGCCGGCTGCCCAGTTGTCAGTGCACGAATGATTGGACTCTGCTCCCACAGGCGAAGAGCCAGGACTGAAAGATGCTGCTGGATCTCTTCTGCACGTGGTAAGCTTTGCAACGGTGCCACCTGTATTGCTCTCACTGCTTGTTTTCCCACCTCAAAGTGCATTTGTATGCATCCTTTATGCCTGCTCCAGGCTGGCCGGCTGCCCAGTTGTCAGTGAACGAATGATTGGACTCTGCTCCCACAGGCGAAGAGCCAGGACTGAAAGATGCTGCTGGATCTCTTCTGCTCACGGTAAGCTTTGCAACGGTGCCACCTGCATTGGTCTCACTGCTTGTTTTCCCACCTGAAAGTGCATTTGAATACATCCTTGATGCCTGCTCCAGGCTGGCCGGCTGCCCAGTTTTCAGGGCACGAATGATTGGACTCTGCTCCCACAGGCGAAGAGCCAGGACTGAAAGATGCTGCTGGATCTCTTCTGCACATGGTAAGCTTTGCAACGGTGCCACCTGTATTGCTCTCACTGCTTGTTTTCCCACCTCAAAGTGCGTTTGAATAGTTCCTTGATGCCTGCTCCAGGCTGGCCGGCTGCCCAGTTGTCAGTGCACGAATGATTGGACTCTGCTCCGATGGCCGAAGAGCCAGGACTGAAAGATGCTGCTGGATCTCTTCTGCACGTGGAAAGCTTTGCAACGGTGCCACCTGCATTGGTCTCACTGCTTGTTTTCCCACCTCAAAGTGCATTTGAATAGTTCCTTGATGCCTGCTCCAGGCTGGCCGGCTGCCCAGCTGTCAGTGCACGAATGATTGGACTCTGCTCCCACAGGCGAAGAGCCAGGACTGAAAGATGCTGCTGGATCTCTTCTGCACGTGGTAAGCTTTGCAACGGTGCCACCTGCATTGGTCTCACTGCTTGTTTTCCCACCTCAAAGTGCATTTGAATAGTTCCTTGATGCCTGCTCCAGGCTGGCCGGCTGCCCAGTTGTCAGTGCACGAATGATTGGACTCTGCTCCCACAGGCGAAGAGCCAGGACTGAAAGATGCTGCTGGATCTCTTCTGCACATGGTAAGCTTTGCAACGGTGCCACCTGTATTGCTCTCACTGCTTGTTTTCCCACCTCAAAGTGCATTTGAATAGTTCTTTGATGCCTGCTCCAGGCTGGCCGGCTGCCCAGTTGTCAGTGCACGAATGATTGGACTCTGCTCCCACAGGCGAAGAGCCAGGTCTGAAAGATGCTGCTGGATCTCTTCTGCACATGGTAAGCTTTGCAATGGTGCCACCTGCATTGGTCTCACTGCTTGTTTTCCCACCTCAAAGTGCATTTGAATAGTTCCTTGATGCCTGCTCCAGGCTGGCCGGCTGCCCAGTTGTCAGTGCACGAATGATTGGACTCTGCTCCCACAGGCGAAGAGCCAGGACCTAAAGATGCTGCTGGATCTCTTCTGCTCACGGTAAGCTTTGCAACGGTGCCACCTGCATTGGTCTCACTGCTTGTTTTCCCACCTCAAAGTGCATTTGAATAGTTCCTTGATGCCTGATCCAGGCTGGCCGGCTGCCCAGTTGTCAGTGCACGAATGATTGGACTCTGCTCCCACAGGCGAAGAGTCAGGACTGAAAGATGCTGCTGGATCTCTTCTGCTCACGGTAAGCTTTGCAACGGTGCCACCTGTATTGCTCTCACTGCTTGTTTTCCCACCTCAAAGTGCATTTGAATAGTTCCTTGATGCCTGCTCCATGCTGGCCAGCTGCCCAGTTGTCAGTGCACGAATGATTGGACTCTGCTCCCACAGGCGAAGAGCCAGGACTGAAAGATGCTGCTGGCTCCCTTCTGCACACGGTAAGCTTTGCAACGGTGCCACCTGCATTGGTCTCACTGCTTGTTTTCCCACCTGAAAGTGCATTTGAATAGTTCCTTGATGCCTGCTCCAGGCTGGCCGGCTGCCCAGTTTTCAGGGCACGAATGATTGGACTCTGCTCCCACAGGCGAAGAGCCAGGACTGAAAGATGCTGCTGGATCTCTTCTGCTCACGGTAAGCTTTGCAACGGTGCCACCTGCATTGGTCTCACTGCTTGTTTTCAAAACTCATAGTGCATTTCAATAGTTCCTTGATGCCTGCTCCAGGCTGGCCGGCTGCCCAGTTGTCAGTGCACGAATGATTGGACTCTGCTCCCACAGGCGAAGAGTCAGGACTGAAAGATGCTGCTGGATCTCTTCTGCTCACGGTAAGGTTTGCAACGGTGCCACCTGCATTGCTCTCACTGCTTGTTTTCCCACCTCAAAGTGCATTTGAATAGTTCCTTGATGCCTGCTCCAGGCTGGCCGGCTGCCCAGTTGTCAGTGCACGAATGATTGGACTCTGCTCCCACAGGCGAAGAGCCAGGACTGAAAGATGCTGCTGGATCTCTTCTGCACATGGTAAGCTTTGCAACGGTGCCACCTGTATTGCTCTCACAGCTTGTTTTCCCACCTCAAAGTGCGTTTGAATAGTTCCTTGATGCCTGCTCCAGGCTGGCCGGCTGCCCAGTTGTCAGTGCACGAATGATTGGACTCTGCTCCCACTGGCGAAGAGCGAGGACTGAAAGATGCTGCTGGATCTCTTCTGCACATGGTAAGCTTTGCAACGGTGCCACCTGCATTGGTCTCACTCCTTGCTTTCCCACCTCAAAGTGCATTTGAATACATCCTTGATGCCTGCTCCAGGCTGGCCGGCTGCCCAGTTGTCAGTGCACGAATGATTGGACTCTGCTCCCACTGGCGAAGAGCCAGGACTGAAAGATGCTGCTGGATCTCTTCTGCTCACGGTAAGCTTTGCAACGGTGCCACCTGCATTGGTCTCACTGCTTGTTTTCCCACCTCAAAGTGCATTTGAATAGTTCCTTGATGCCTGATCCAGGCTGGCCGGCTGCCCAGTTGTCAGGGCACAAATGATTTGACTCTGCTCCCACAGGTGAAGAGTCAGGACTGAAAGATGCTGCTGGATCTCTTCTGCTCACGGTAAGCTTTGCAACGGTGCCACCTGCATTGGTCTCACTGCTTGTTTTCCCACCTCAAAGTGCATTTGAATCCATCCTTGATGCCTGCTCCAGGCTGGCCGGCTGCCCAGTTGTCAGTGCACGAATGATTGGACTCTGCTCCCACAGGCGAAGAGCCAGGACTGAAAGATGCTGCTGGATCTCTTCTGCACGTGGTAAGCTTTGCAACGGTGCCACCTGTATTGCTCTCACTGCTTGTTTTCCCACATCAAAGTGCGTTTGAATAGTTCCTTGATGCCTGCTCCAGGCTGGCCGGCTGCCCAGTTTTCAGGGCACGAATGATTGGACTCTGCTCCCACAGGCGAAGAGCCAGGACTGAAAGATGCTGCTGGATCTATTCTGCTCACGGTAAGCTTTGCAACGGTGCCACCTGCATTGGTCTCACTGCTTGTTTTCCCACCTGAAAGTGCATTTGAATACATCCTTGATGCCTGCTCCAGGCTGGCCGGCTGCCCAGTTGTCAGGGCACGAATGATTGGACTCTGCTCCCACAGGCGAAGAGCCAGGACTGAAAGATGCTGCTGGATCTCTTCTGCTCACGGTAAGCTTTGCAACGGTGCCACCTGCATTGGTCTCACTGCTTGTTTTCCCACCTTAAAGTGCATTTGAATAGTTCCTTGATGCCTGCTCCAGGCTGGCCGGCTGCCCAGTTGTCAGTGCACGAATGATTGGACTCTGCTCCCACAGGCGAAGAGCCAGGACTGAAAGATGCTGATGGATCTCTTCTGCACGTGTTAAGCTTTGCAACGGTGCCACCTGTATTGCTCTCACTGCTTGTTTTCCCACCTCAAAGTGCATTTGTATGCATCCTTTATGCCTGCTCCAGGCTGGTCGGCTGCCCAGTTTTCAGGGCACGAATGATTGGACTCTGCTCCCACAGGCGAAGAGCCAGGACTGAAAGATGCTGCTGGATCTCTTCTGCTCACGGTAAGCTTTGCAACGGTGCCACCTGCATTGGTCTCACTGCTTGTTTTCAAACCTCATAGTGCATTTGAATAGTTCCTTGATGCCTGATCCAGGCTGGCCGGCTGCCCAGTTGTCAGTGCAAGAACGATTGGACTCTGCTCCCACAGGCGAAGAGTCAGGACTGAAAGATGCTGCTGGATCTCTTCTGCTCACGGTAAGCTTTGCAACGGTGCCACCTGTATTGCTCTCACTGCTTGTTTTCCCACCTCAAAGAGCATTTGAATAGTTCCTTGATGCCTGCTCCAGGCTGGCCGGCTGCCCAGTTGTCAGTGCACGAATAATTGGACTCTGCTCCCACAGGCGAAGAGCCAGGACTGAAAGATGCTGCTGGATCTCTTCTGCACATGGTAAGCTTTGCAACGGTGCCACCTGTATTGCTCTCACTGCTTGTTTTCCCACCTCAAAGTGCGTTTGAATAGTTCCTTGATGCCTGCTCCAGGCTGGCCGGCTGCCCAGTTGTCAGTGCACGAATGATTGGACACTGCTCCCAAGGCCGAAGAGCCAGGACTGAAAGATGCTGCTGGATCTCTTCTGCACGTGGAAAGCTTTGCAACGGTGCCACCTGCATTGGTCTCACTGCTTATTTTCCCACCTCAAAGTGCATTTGAATAGTTCCTTGATGCCTGCTCCAGGCTGGCCGGCTGCCCAGTTGTCAGTGCACGAACGATTGGACTCTGCTCCCACAGGCGAAGAGCCAGAACTGAAAGATCCTGCTGGATCTCTTCTGCACGTGGTAAGCTTTGCAACGGTGCCACCTGTATTGCTCTCACTGCTTGTTTTCCCACTTCAAAGTGCATTTGAATAGTTCCTTGATGCCTGCTCCAGGCTGGCCGGCTGCCCAGTTGTCAGTGCACGAATGATTGGACTCTGCTCCCACAGGCGAAGAGCCAGGACTGAAAGATGCTGCTGGATCTCTTCTGCTCACAGTAAGCTTTGCAACGGTGCCACCTGCATTGGTCTCACTGCTTGTTTTCCCACCTCAAAGTGCATTTGAATAGTTCCTTGATGTCTGCTCCAGGCTGGCCGGCTGCCCAGTTGTCAGTGCACGAATGATTGGACTCTGCTCCCACAGGCGAAGAGGCAGGACTGAAAGATGCTGCTGGATCTCTTCTGCACATGGAAAGCTTTGCAACGGTGCCACCTGCATTGGTCTCACTGCTTGTTTTCCCACCTCAAAGTGCATTTGAATAGTTCCTTGATGCCTGCTCCAGGCTGGCCGGCTGCCCAGTTGTCAGTGCACGAATGATTGGACTCTGCTCCCACAGGTGAAGAGCCACGACTGAAAGATGCTGCTGGATCTCTTCTGCTCACAGTAAGCTTTGCAACGGTGCCACCTGCATTGGTCTCACTGCTTGTTTTCAAAAGTCATAGTGCATTTGAATAGTTCCTTGATGCCTGCTCCAGGCTGGCCGGCTGCCCAGTTGTCAGTGCACGAATGATTGGACTCTGCTCCCACAGGCGAAGAGCCAGGACTGAAAGATGCTGCTGGATCTCTTCTGCACGTGGTAAGCTTTGCAACGGTGCCACCTGTATTGCTCTCACTGCTTGTTTTCCCACCTCAAAGTCCGTTTGAATAGTTCCTTGATGCCTGCTCCAGGCTGGCCGGCTGCCCAGTTGACAGTGCACGAATGATTGGACTCTGCTCCCACAGACGAAGAGCCAGGACTGAAAGATGCTGCTGGCTCTCTTCTGCACGAGGTAAGCTTTGCAACGGTGCCTCCTGTATTGCTCTCACTCCTTGCTTTCCCACCTCAAAGTGCATTTGAATCCATCCTTGATGCCTGCTCCAGGCTGGCCGGCTGCCCAGTTGTCAGTGCACGAATGATTGGACTCTGCTCCCACAGGCGAAGAGCCAGGACTGAAAGATGCTGCTGGATCTCTTCTGCACGTGGTAAGCTTTGCAACGGTGCCACCTGTATTGCTCTCACTGCTTGTTTTCCCACCTCAAAGTGCGTTTGAATAGTTTCTTGATGCCTGCTCCAGGCTGGCCGGCTGCCCAGTTGTCAGTGCACGAATGATTGGACTCTGCTCCCACAGCCGAAGAGCCAGGACTGAAAGATGCTGCTGGACCTCTTCTGCACGTGGTAAGCTTTGCAACGGTGCCACCTGCATTGGTCTCACTGCTTGTTTTCCCACCTCAAAGTGCATTTGAATAGTTCCTTGATGCCTGCTCCAGGCTGGCCGGCTGCCCAGTTGTCAGTGCACGAATGATTGGACTCTGCTCCCACAGGCGAAGAGCCAGGACTGAAAGATGCTGCTGGATCTCTTCTGCTCGTGGTAAGCTTTGCAACGGTGCCACCTGTATTGCTCTCACTGCTTGTTTTCCCACCTCAAAGTGCATTTGTATGCATCCTTGATGCCTGCTCCAGGCTGGCCGGCTGCCCAGTTTTCAGGGCACGAATGATTGGACTCTGCTCCCACAGGCGAAGAGCCAGGACTGAAAGATGCTGCTGGATCTCTTCTGCTCACGGTAAGCTTTGCAACGGTGCCACCTGCATTGGTCTCACTGCTTGTTTTCCCACCTCAAAGTGCATTTGAATACATCCTTGATGCCTGCTCCAGGCTGGCCGGCTGCCCAGTTGTCAGGGCACGAATGATTGGACTCTGCTCCCACAGGCGAAGGGCCAGGACTGAAAGACGCTGCTGGATCTCTTCTGCTCACGGTAAGCTTTGCAACGGTGCCACCTGCATTGGTCTCACTGCTTGTTTTCAAACGTCATAGTGCATTTGAATAGTTCCTTGATGACTGCTCCAGGCTGGCCGGCTGCCCAGTTGTCAGTGCACGAATTATTGGACTCTGCTCCCACAGGCGAAGAGTCAGGACTGAAAGATGCTGCTGGATCTCTTCTGCTCACGGTAAGCTTTGCAACGGTGCCACCTGCATTGGTCTCAGTGCTTGTTTTCCCACCTCAAAGTGCATTTGAATAGTTCCTTGATGCCTGCTCCAGGCTGGCCGGCTGCCCAGTTGTCAGTGCACGAATGATTGGACTCTGCTCCCACAGGTGAAGAGCCAGGACTGAAAGATGCTGCTGGATCTCTTCTGCACGTGGTAAGCTTTGCAACGGTGCCACCTGTATTGCTCTCACTGCTTGTTTTCCCACCTCAAAGTGCATTTGTATGCATCCTTTATGCCTGCTCCAGGCTGGCCGGCTGCCCAGTTGTCAGTGAACGAATGATTGGACTCTGCTCCCACAGGCGAAGAGCCAGTACTGAAAGATGCTGCTGGATCTCTTCTGCTCACGGTAAGCTTTGCAACGGTGCCACCTGCATTGGTCTCACTGCTTGTTTTCCCACCTGAAAGTGCATTTGAATACATCCTTGATGCCTGCTCCCGGCTGGCCGGCTGCCCAGTTTTCAGGGCACGAATGATTGGACTCTGCTCCCACAGGCGAAGAGCCAGGACTGAAAGATGCTGCTGGAACTCTTCTGCTCACGGGAAGCTTTGCAATGGTGCCACCTGCATTGGTCTCACTGCTTGTTTTCAAACCTCATAGTGCATTTGAATAGTTCCTTGATGCCTGCTCCAGGCTGGCCGGCTGCCCAGTTGTCAGTGCACGAACGATTGGACTCTGCTAACACACGCGAAGAGTCAGGACTGAAAGATGCTGCTGGATCTCTTCTGCTCACGGTAAGCTTTGCAACGGTGCCACCTGTATTGCTCTCACTGCTTGTTTTCCCACCTCAAAGTCCGTTTGAATAGTTCCTTGATGCCTGCTCCAGGCTGGCCGGCTGCCCAGTTGACAGTGCACGAATGATTGGACTCTGCTCCCACAGACGAAGAGCCAGGACTGAAAGATGCTGCTGGCTCTCTTCTGCACGAGGTAAGCTTTGCAACGGTGCCTCCTGTATTGCTCTCACTCCTTGCTTTCCCACCTCAAAGTGCATTTGAATCCATCCTTGATGCCTGCTCCAGGCTGGCCGGCTGCCCAGTTGTCAGTGCACGAATGATTGGACTCTGCTCCCACAGGCGAAGAGCCAGGACTGAAAGATGCTGCTGGATCTCTTCTGCACGTGGTAAGCTTTGCAACGGTGCCACCTGTATTGCTCTCACTGCTTGTTTTCCCACCTCAAAGTGCGTTTGAATAGTTTCTTGATGCCTGCTCCAGGCTGGCCGGCTGCCCAGTTGTCAGTGCACGAATGATTGGACTCTGCTCCCACAGCCGAAGAGCCAGGACTGAAAGATGCTGCTGGACCTCTTCTGCACGTGGTAAGCTTTGCAACGGTGCCACCTGCATTGGTCTCACTGCTTGTTTTCCCACCTCAAAGTGCATTTGAATAGTTCCTTGATGCCTGCTCCAGGCTGGCCGGCTGCCCAGTTGTCAGTGCACGAATGATTGGACTCTGCTCCCACAGGCGAAGAGCCAGGACTGAAAGATGCTGCTGGATCTCTTCTGCACGTGGTAAGCTTTGCAACGGTGCCACCTGTATTGCTCTCACTGCTTGTTTTCCCACCTCAAAGTGCATTTGTATGCATCCTTGATGCCTGCTCCAGGCTGGCCGGCTGCCCAGTTTTCAGGGCACGAATGATTGGACTCTGCTCCCACAGGCGAAGAGCCAGGACTGAAAGATGCTGCTGGATCTCTTCTGCTCACGGTAAGCTTTGCAACGGTGCCACCTGCATTGGTCTCACTGCTTGTTTTCCCACCTCAAAGTGCATTTCAATAGTTCCTTGATGCCTGCTCCAGGCTGGCCGGCTGCCCAGTTGTCAGTGCACGAATGATTGGACTCTGCTCCCACAGGCGAAGAGCCAGGACTGAAAGATGCTGCTGGATCTCTTCTGCACATGGAAAGCTTTGCAACGGTGCCACCTGCATTGGTCTCACTGCTTGTTTTCCCACTTCAAAGTGCATTTGAATAGTTCCTTGATGCCTGCTCCAGGCTGGCCGGCTGCCCAGTTGTCAGTGCACGAATGATTGGACTCTGCTCCCACAGGCGAAGAGCCAGGACTGAAAGATGCTGCTGGATCTCTTCTGCTCACAGTAAGCTTTGCAACGGTGCCACCTGCATTGGTCTCACTGCTTGTTTTCCCACCTCAAAGTGCATTTGAATAGTTCCTTGATGTCTGCTCCAGGCTGGCCGGCTGCCCAGTTGTCAGTGCACGAATGATTGGACTCTGCTCCCACAGGCGAAGAGGCAGGACTGAAAGATGCTGCTGGATCTCTTCTGCACATGGAAAGCTTTGCAACGGTGCCACCTGCATTGGTCTCACTGCTTGTTTTCCCACCTCAAAGTGCATTTGAATAGTTCCTTGATGCCTGCTCCAGGCTGGCCGGCTGCCCAGTTGTCAGTGCACGAATGATTGGACTCTGCTCCCACAGGTGAAGAGCCACGACTGAAAGATGCTGCTGGATCTCTTCTGCTCACAGTAAGCTTTGCAACGGTGCCACCTGCATTGGTCTCACTGCTTGTTTTCAAAACTCATAGTGCATTTGAATAGTTCCTTGATGCCTGCTCCAGGCTGGCCGGCTGCCCAGTTGTCAGTGCACGAATGATTGGACTCTGCTCCCACAGGCGAAGAGCCAGGACTGAAAGATGCTGCTGGATCTCTTCTGCTCACGGTAAGCTTTGCAACGGTGCCACCTGCATTGGTCTCACTCCTTGCTTTCCCACCTCAAAGTGCATTTGAATCCATCCTTGATGCCTGCTCCAGGCTGGCCGGCTGCCCAGTTGTCAGTGCACGAATGATTGGACTCTGCTCCCACAGGCGAAGAGCCAGGACTGAAAGATGCTGCTGGATCTCTTCTGCACGTGGTAAGCTTTGCAACGGTGCCACCTGTATTGCTCTCACTGCTTGTTTTCCCACCTCAAAGTCCGTTTGAATAGTTCCTTGATGCCTGCTCCAGGCTGGCCGGCTGCCCAGTTGACAGTGCACGAATGATTGGACTCTGCTCCCACAGACGAAGAGCCAGGACTGAAAGATGCTGCTGGCTCTCTTCTGCACGAGGTAAGCTTTGCAACGGTGCCTCCTGTATTGCTCTCACTCCTTGCTTTCCCACCTCAAAGTGCATTTGAATCCATCCTTGATGCCTGCTCCAGGCTGGCCGGCTGCCCAGTTGTCAGTGCACGAATGATTGGACTCTGCTCCCACAGGCGAAGAGCCAGGACTGAAAGATGCTGCTGGATCTCTTCTGCACGTGGTAAGCTTTGCAACGGTGCCACCTGTATTGCTCTCACTGCTTGTTTTCCCACCTCAAAGTGCGTTTGAATAGTTTCTTGATGCCTGCTCCAGGCTGGCCGGCTGCCCAGTTGTCAGTGCACGAATGATTGGACTCTGCTCCCACAGCCGAAGAGCCAGGACTGAAAGATGCTGCTGGACCTCTTCTGCACGTGGTAAGCTTTGCAACGGTGCCACCTGCATTGGACTCACTGCTTGTTTTCCCACCTCAAAGTGCATTTGAATAGTTCCTTGATGCCTGCTCCAGGCTGGCCGGCTGCCCAGTTGTCAGTGCACGAATGATTGGACTCTGCTCCCACAGGCGAAGAGCCAGGACTGAAAGATGCTGCTGGATCTCTTCTGCTCGTGGTAAGCTTTGCAACGGTGCCACCTGTATTGCTCTCACTGCTTGTTTTCCCACCTCAAAGTGCATTTGTATGCATCCTTGATGCCTGCTCCAGGCTGGCCGGCTGCCCAGTTTTCAGGGCACGAATGATTGGACTCTGCTCCCACAGGCGAAGAGCCAGGACTGAAAGATGCTGCTGGATCTCTTCTGCTCACGGTAAGCTTTGCAACGGTGCCACCTGCATTGGTCTCACTGCTTGTTTTCCCACCTCAAAGTGCATTTGAATCCATCCTTGATGCCTGCTCCAGGCTGGCCGGCTGCCCAGTTGTCAGGGCACGAATGATTGGACTCTGCTCCCACAGGCGAAGGGCCAGGACTGAAAGACGCTGCTGGATCTCTTCTGCTCACGGTAAGCTTTGCAACGGTGCCACCTGCATTGGTCTCACTGCTTGTTTTCAAACGCCGTAGTGCATTTGAATAGTTCCTTGATGACTGCTCCAGGCTGGCCGGCTGCCCAGTTGTCAGTGCACGAATTATTGGACTCTGCTCCCACAGGCGAAGAGTCAGGACTGAAAGATGCTGCTGGATCTCTTCTGCTCACGGTAAGCTTTGCAACGGTGCCACCTGCATTGGTCTCAGTGCTTGTTTTCCCACCTCAAAGTGCATTTGAATAGTTCCTTGATGCCTGCTCCAGGCTGGCCGGCTGCCCAGTTGTCAGTGCACGAATGATTGGACTCTGCTCCCACAGGTGAAGAGCCAGGACTGAAAGATGCTGCTGGATCTCTTCTGCACGTGGTAAGCTTTGCAACGGTGCCACCTGTATTGCTCTCACTGCTTGTTTTCCCACCTCAAAGTGCATTTGTATGCATCCTTTATGCCTGCTCCAGGCTGGCCGGCTGCCCAGTTGTCAGTGAACGAATGATTGGACTCTGCTCCCACAGGCGAAGAGCCAGTACTGAAAGATGCTGCTGGATCTCTTCTGCTCACGGTAAGCTTTGCAACGGTGCCACCTGCATTGGTCTCACTGCTTGTTTTCCCACCTGAAAGTGCATTTGAATACATCCTTGATGCCTGCTCCCGGCTGGCCGGCTGCCCAGTTTTCAGGGCACGAATGATTGGACTCTTCTCCCACAGGCGAAGAGCCAGGACTGAAAGATGCTGCTGGAACTCTTCTGCTCACGGGAAGCTTTGCAATGGTGCCACCTGCATTGGTCTCACTGCTTGTTTTCAAACCTCATAGTGCATTTGAATAGTTCCTTGATGCCTGCTCCAGGCTGGCCGGCTGCCCAGTTGTCAGTGCACGAACGATTGGACTCTGCTAACACACGCGAAGAGTCAGGACTGAAAGATGCTGCTGGATCTCTTCTGCTCACGGTAAGCTTTGCAACGGTGCCACCTGTATTGCTCTCACTGCTTGTTTTCCCACCTCAAAGTCCGTTTGAATAGTTCCTTGATGCCTGCTCCAGGCTGGCCGGCTGCCCAGTTGACAGTGCACGAATGATTGGACTCTGCTCCCACAGACGAAGAGCCAGGACTGAAAGATGCTGCTGGCTCTCTTCTGCACGAGGTAAGCTTTGCAACGGTGCCTCCTGTATTGCTCTCACTCCTTGCTTTCCCACCTCAAAGTGCATTTGAATCCATCCTTGATGCCTGCTCCAGGCTGGCCGGCTGCCCAGTTGTCAGTGCACGAATGATTGGACTCTGCTCCCACAGGCGAAGAGCCAGGACTGAAAGATGCTGCTGGATCTCTTCTGCACGTGGTAAGCTTTGCAACGGTGCCACCTGTATTGCTCTCACTGCTTGTTTTCCCACCTCAAAGTGCGTTTGAATAGTTTCTTGATGCCTGCTCCAGGCTGGCCGGCTGCCCAGTTGTCAGTGCACGAATGATTGGACTCTGCTCCCACAGCCGAAGAGCCAGGACTGAAAGATGCTGCTGGACCTCTTCTGCACGTGGTAAGCTTTGCAACGGTGCCACCTGCATTGGTCTCACTGCTTGTTTTCCCACCTCAAAGTGCATTTGAATAGTTCCTTGATGCCTGCTCCAGGCTGGCCGGCTGCCCAGTTGTCAGTGCACGAATGATTGGACTCTGCTCCCACAGGCGAAGAGCCAGGACTGAAAGATGCTGCTGGATCTCTTCTGCACGTGGTAAGCTTTGCAACGGTGCCACCTGTATTGCTCTCACTGCTTGTTTTCCCACCTCAAAGTGCATTTGTATGCATCCTTGATGCCTGCTCCAGGCTGGCCGGCTGCCCAGTTTTCAGGGCACGAATGATTGGACTCTGCTCCCACAGGCGAAGAGCCAGGACTGAAAGATGCTGCTGGATCTCTTCTGCTCACGGTAAGCTTTGCAACGGTGCCACCTGCATTGGTCTCACTGCTTGTTTTCCCACCTCAAAGTGCATTTGAATACATCCTTGATGCCTGCTCCAGGCTGGCCGGCTGCCCAGTTGTCAGGGCACGAATGATTGGACTCTGCTCCCACAGGCGAAGGGCCAGGACTGAAAGACGCTGCTGGATCTCTTCTGCTCACGGTAAGCTTTGCAACGGTGCCACCTGCATTGGTCTCACTGCTTGTTTTCAAACGTCATAGTGCATTTGAATAGTTCCTTGATGACTGCTCCAGGCTGGCCGGCTGCCCAGTTGTCAGTGCACGAATGATTGGACTCTGCTCCCACAGGCGAAGAGTCAGGACTGAAAGATGCTGCTGGATCTCTTCTGCTCACGGTAAGCTTTGCAACGGTGCCACCTGCATTGGTCTCAGTGCTTGTTTTCCCACCTCAAAGTGCATTTGAATAGTTCCTTGATGCCTGCTCCAGGCTGGCCGGCTGCCCAGTTGTCAGTGCACGAATGATTGGACTCTGCTCCCACAGGTGAAGAGCCAGGACTGAAAGATGCTGCTGGATCTCTTCTGCACGTGGTAAGCTTTGCAACGGTGCCACCTGTATTGCTCTCACTGCTTGTTTTCCCACCTCAAAGTGCATTTGTATGCATCCTTTATGCCTGCTCCAGGCTGGCCGGCTGCCCAGTTGTCAGTGAACGAATGATTGGACTCTGCTCCCACAGGCGAAGAGCCAGTACTGAAAGATGCTGCTGGATCTCTTCTGCTCACGGTAAGCTTTGCAACGGTGCCACCTGCATTGGTCTCACTGCTTGTTTTCCCACCTGAAAGTGCATTTGAATACATCCTTGATGCCTGCTCCCGGCTGGCCGGCTGCCCAGTTTTCAGGGCACGAATGATTGGACTCTGCTCCCACAGGCGAAGAGCCAGGACTGAAAGATGCTGCTGGATCTCTTCTGCTCACGGGAAGCTTTGCAATGGTGCCACCTGCATTGGTCTCACTGCTTGTTTTCAAACCTCATAGTGCATTTGAATAGTTCCTTGATGCCTGCTCCAGGCTGGCCGGCTGCCCAGTTGTCAGTGCACGAACGATTGGACTCTGCTAACACACGCGAAGAGTCAGGACTGAAAGATGCTGCTGGATCTCTTCTGCTCACGGTAAGCTTTGCAACGGTGCCACCTGTATTGCTCTCACTGCTTGTTTTCCCACCTCAAAGTGCGTTTGAATAGTTCCTTGATGCCTGCTCCAGGCTGGCCGGCTGCCCAGTTGTCAGTGCACGAATGATTGGACTCTACTCCCAAGGCCGAAGAGCCAGGACTGAAAGATGCTGCTGGATCTCTTCTGCACGTGGAAAGATTTGCAACGGTGCCACCTGCATTGGTCTCACTGCTTGTTTTCCCACCTCAAAGTGCATTTGAATAGTTCCTTGATGCCTGCTCCAGGCTGGCCGGATGCCCAGTTGACAGTGCACGAATGATTGGACTCTGCTCCCACAGGCGAAGAGCCAGGACTGAAAGATGCTGCTGGCTCTCTTCTGCACGAGGTAAGCTTTGCAACGGTGCCACCTGTATTGCTCTCACTCCTTGCTTTCCCACCTCAAAGTGCATTTGAATCCATCCTTGATGCCTGCTCCAGGCTGGCCGGCTGCCCAGTTGTCAGTGCACGAATGATTGGACTCTGCTCCCACAGGCGAAGAGCCAGGACTGAAAGATGCTGCTGGATCTCTTCTGCACGTGGTAAGCTTTGCAACGGTGCCACCTGTATTGCTCTCACTGCTTGTTTTCCCACCTCAAAGTGCGTTTGAATAGTTTCTTGATGCCTGCTCCAGGCTGGCCGGCTGCCCAGTTGTCAGTGCACGAATGATTGGACTCTGCTCCCACAGGCGAAGATCCAGGACTGAAAGATGCTGCTGGATCTCTTCTGCTCACGGTAAGCTTTGCAACGGTGCCACCTGCATTGGTCTCACTGCTTGTTTTCCCACCTCAAAGTGCATTTGAATAGTTCCTTGATGCCTGCTCCAGGCTGGCCGGCTGCCCAGTTGTCAGTGCACGAATGATTGGACTCTGCTCCCACAGGCGAAGAGCCAGGACTGAAAGATGCTGCTGGATCTCTTCTGCACGTGGTAAGCTTTGCAACGGTGCCACCTGTATTGCTCTCACTGCTTGTTTTCCCACCTCAAAGTGCATTTGTATGCATCCTTGATGCCTGCTCCAGGCTGGCCGGCTGCCCAGTTTTCAGGGCACGAATGATTGGACTCTGCTCCCACAGGCGAAGAGCCAGGACTGAAAGATGCTGCTGGATCTCTTCTGCTCACGGTAAGCTTTGCAACGGTGCCACCTGCATTGGTCTCACTGCTTGTTTTCCCACCTGAAAGTGCATTTGAATACATCCTTGATGCCTGCTCCAGGCTGGCCGGCTGCCCAGTTGTCAGTGCACGAATGATTGGACTCTGCTCCCACAGGCAAAGGGCCAGGACTGAAAGACGCTGCTGGATCTCTTCTGCTCACGGTAAGCTTTGCAACGGTGCCACCTGCATTGGTCTCACTGCTTGTTTTCAAACGTCATAGTGCATTTGAATAGTTCCTTGATGCCTGCTCCAGGCTGGCCGGCTGCCCAGTTGTCAGTGCACGAATGATTGGACTCTGCTCCCACAGGCGAAGAGCCAGGACTGAAAGATGCTGCTGGATCTCTTCTGCACGTGGTAAGCTTTGCAACGGTGCCACCTGTATTGCTCTCACTGCTTGTTTTCCCACCTCAAAGTGCATTTGTATGCATCCTTTATGCCTGCTCCAGGCTGGCCGGCTGCCCAGTTGTCAGTGAACGAATGATTGGACTCTGCTCCCACAGGCGAAGAGCCAGGACTGAAAGATGCTGCTGGATCTCTTCTGCTCACGGTAAGCTTTGCAACGGTGCCACCTGCATTGGTCTCACTGCTTGTTTTCCCACCTGAAAGTGCATTTGAATACATCCTTGATGCCTGCTCCAGGCTGGCCGGCTGCCCAGTTTTCAGGGCACGAATGATTGGACTCTGCTCCCACAGGCGAAGAGCCAGGACTGAAAGATGCTGCTGGATCTCTTCTGCTCACGGTAAGCTTTGCAACGGTGCCACCTGCATTGGTCTCACTGCTTGTTTTCAAACCTCATAGTGCATTTGAATAGTTCCTTGATGCCTGCTCCAGGCTGGCCGGCTGCCCAGTTGTCAGTGCACGAACGATTGGAATCTGCTCCCACACGCGAAGAGTCAGGACTGAAAGATGCTGCTGGATCTCTTCTGCTCACGGTAAGCTTTGCAACGGTGCCACCTGTATTGCTCTCACTGCTTGTTTTCCCACCTCAAAGTGTATTTGAATAGTTCCTTGATGCCTGCTCCAGGCTGGCCGGCTGCCCAGTTGTCAGTGCACGAATGATTGGACTCTGCTCCCACAGGCGAAGAGCCAGGACTGAAAGATGCTGCTGGATCTCTTCTGCACATGGTAAGCTTTGCAACGGTGCCACCTGTATTGCTCTCACTGCTTGTTTTCCCACCTCAAAGTGCGTTTGAATAGTTCCTTGATGCCTGCTCCAGGCTGGCCGGCTGCCCAGTTGTCAGTGCACGAATGATTGGACTCTGCTCCCAAGGCCGAAGAGCCAGGACTGAAAGATGCTGCTGGATCTCTTCTGCACGTGGAAAGCTTTGCAACGGTGCCACCTGTATTGCTCTCACTGCTTGTTTTCCCACCTCAAAGTGCGTTTGAATCGTTCCTTGATGCCTGCTCCAGGCTGGCCGGCTGCCCAGTTGTCAGTGCACGAACGATTGGACTCTGCTCCCACAGGCGAAGAGTCAGGACTGAAAGATGCTGCTGGATCTCTTCTGCTCACGGTAAGCTTTGCAACGGTGCCACCTGCATTGGTCTCAGTGCTTGTTTTCCCACCTCAAAGTGCATTTGAATCGTTCCTTGATGCCTGCTCCAGGCTGGCCGGCTGCCCAGTTGTCAGTGCACGAATGATTGGACTCTGCTCCCACAGGCGAAGAGCCAGGACTGAAAGATGCTGCTGGATCTCTTCTGCTCACGGTAAGCTTTGCAACGGTGCCACCTGCATTGGTCTCAGTGCTTGTTTTCCCACCTGAAAGTGCATTTGAATACATCCTTGATGCCTGCTCCAGGCTGGCCGGCTGCCCAGTTTTCAGGGCACGAATGATTGGACTCTGGTCCCACAGGCGAAGAGCCAGGACTGAAAGATGCTGCTGGATCTCTTCTGCTCACGGTAAGCTTTGCAACGGTGCCACCTATATTGCTCTCACTGCTTGTTTTCCCACCTCAAAGTGCATTTGAATACATCCTTGATGCCTGCTCCAGGCTGGCCGGCTGCCCAGTTGTCAGTGCACGAATGATTGGATTGTGCTCCCACAGGCGAAGAGCCAGGACTGAAAGATGCTGCTGGATCTCTTCTGCTCACGGTAAGCTTTGCAACGGTGCCACCTGCATTGGTCTCACTGCTTGTTTTCAAACCTCATAGTGCATTTGAATAGTTCCTTGATGCCTGCTCCAGGCTGGACAGCTGCCCAGTTGTCAGTGCACGAACGATTGGACTCTGCTCCCACAGGCGAAGAGTCAGGACTGAAAGGTGCTGCTGGATCTCTTCTGCTCACGGTAAGCTTTGCAACGGTGCCACCTATATTGCTCTCACTGCTTGTTTTCCCACCTCAAAGTGCATTTGAATAGTTCCTTGATGCCTGCTCCAGGCTGGCCGGCTGCCCAGTTGTCAGTGCACGAATGATTGGACTCTGCTCCCAAGGCCGAAGAGCCAGGACTGAAAGATGCTGCTGGATCTCTTCTGCACGTGGAAAGCTTTGCAACGGTGCCACCTGCATTGGTCTCACTGCTTGTTTTCCCACCTGAAAGTGCATTTGAATACATCCTTGATGCCTGCTCCAGGCTGGCCGGCTGCCCAGTTTTCAGGGCACGAATGATTGGACTCTGGTCCCACAGGCGAAGAGCCAGGACTGAAAGATGCTGCTGGATCTCTTCTGCACACGGTAAGCTTTGCAACGGTGCCACCTGTATTGCTCTCACTGCTTGTTTTCCCACCTCAAAGTGCGTTTGAATCGTTCCTTGATGCCTGCTCCAGGCTGGCCGGCTGCCCAGTTGTCAGTGCACGAACGATTGGACTCTGCTCCCACAGGCGAAGAGTCAGGACTGAAAGATGCTGCTGGATCTCTTCTGCTCACGGTAAGCTTTGCAACGGTGCCACCTGCATTGGTCTCAGTGCTTGTTTTCCCACCTCAAAGTGCATTTGAATCGTTCCTTGATGCCTGCTCCAGGCTGGCCGGCTGCCCAGTTGTCAGTGCACGAATGATTGGACTCTGCTCCCACAGGCGAAGAGCCAGGACTGAAAGATGCTGCTGGATCTCTTCTGCTCACGGTAAGCTTTGCAACGGTGCCACCTGCATTGGTCTCAGTGCTTGTTTTCCCACCTGAAAGTGCATTTGAATACATCCTTGATGCCTGCTCCAGGCTGGCCGGCTGCCCAGTTTTCAGGGCACGAATGATTGGACTCTGGTCCCACAGGCGAAGAGCCAGGACTGAAAGATGCTGCTGGATCTCTTCTGCTCACGGTAAGCTTTGCAACGGTGCCACCTGCATTGGTCTCACTGCTTGTTTTCAAACCTCATAGTGCATTTGAATAGTTCCTTGATGCCTGCTCCAGGCTGGCCAGCTGCCCAGTTGTCAGTGCACGAACGATTGGACTCTGCTCCCACAGGCGAAGAGTCAGGACTGAAAGGTGCTGCTGGATCTCTTCTGCTCACGGTAAGCTTTGCAACGGTGCCACCTATATTGCTCTCACTGCTTGTTTTCCCACCTCAAAGTGCATTTGAATAGTTCCTTGATGCCTGCTCCAGGCTGGCCGGCTGCCCAGTTGTCAGTGCACGAATGATTGGACTCTGCTCCCAAGGCCGAAGAGCCAGGACTGAAAGATGCTGCTGGATCTCTTCTGCACGTGGAAAGCTTTGCAACGGTGCCACCTGCATTGGTCTCACTGCTTGTTTTCCCACCTCAAAGTGCATTTGAATCGTTCCTTGATGCCTGCTCCAGGCTGGCCGGCTGCCCAGCTGTCAGTGCACGAACGATTGGACTCTGCTCCCACAGGCGAAGAGCCAGGACTGAAAGATCCTGCTGGATCTCTTCTTCACGTGGTAAGTTTTGCAACGGTGCCACCTGTATTGCTCTCACTGCTTGTTTTCCCACCTCAAAGTGCATTTGAATAGTTCATTGATGGGTGCTCCAGGCTGGCCGGCTGCCCAGTTGTCAGTGCACGAATGATTGGACTCTGCTCCCACAGGCGAAGAGGCAGGACTGAAAGATGCTGCTGGATCTCTTCTGCACGTGGAAAGCTTTGCAACGGTGCCACCTGCATTGGTCTCACTCCTTGCTTTCCCACCTCAAAGTGCATTTGAATAGTTCCTTGATGCCTGCTCCAGGCTGGCCGGCTGCCCAGTTGTCAGTGCACGAATGATTGGACTCTGATCCCACAGGCGAAGAGCCAGGACTGAAAGATGCTGCTGGATCTCTTCTGCACGTGGTAAGCTTTGCAACGGTGCCACCTGTATTGCTCTCACTGCTTGTTTTCCCACCTCAAAGTGCGTTTGAATAATTCCTTGATGCCTGCTCCAGGCTGGCCGGCTGCCCAGTTGTCAGTGCACGAACGATTGGACTCTGCTCCCACAGGCGAAGAGTCAGGACTGAAAGGTGCTGCTGGATCTCTTCTGCTCACGGTAAGCTTTGCAACGGTGCCACCTGCATTGGTCTCACTGCTTGTTTTCCCACCTCAAAGTGCATTTGAATAGTTCCTTGATGCGTGCTCCAGGCTGGCCGGCTGCCCAGTTGTCAGTGCACGAATGATTGGATTCTGGTCCCACAGGCGAAGAGGCAGGACTGAAAGATGCTGCTGGATCTCTTCTGCTCACGGTAAGCTTTGCAACGGTGCCACCTGCATTGGTCTCACTGCTTGTTTTCCCACCTGAAAGTGCATTTGAATACATCCTTGATGCCTGCTCCAGGCTGGCCGGCTGCCGAGTTTTCAGGGCACGAATGATTGGACTCTGCTCCCACAGGCGAAGAGCCAGGACTGAAAGATGCTGCTGGATCTCTTCTGCTCACGGTAAGCTTTGCAACGGAGCCACCTGCATTGGTCTCACTGCTTGTTTTCAAACCTCATAGTGCATTTGAATAGTTCCTTGATGCCTGCTCCAGGCTGGACAGCTGCCCAGTTGTCAGTGCACGAACGATTGGACTCTGCTCCCACAGGCGAAGAGCCAGGACTGAAAGATGCTGCTGGATCTCTTCTGCACATGGTAAGCTTTGCAACGGTGCCACCTGTATTGCTCTCACTGCTTGTTTTCCCACCTCAAAGTGCGTTTGAATAGTTCCTTGATGCCTGCTCCAGGCTGGCCGGCTGCCCAGTTGTCAGTGCACGAATGATTGGACTCTGCTCCCAAGGCCGAAGAGCCAGGACTGAAAGATGCTGCTGGATCTCTTCTGCACGTGGAAAGCTTTGCAACGGTGCCACCTGTATTGCTCTCACTGCTTGTTTTCCCACCTCAAAGTGCGTTTGAATCGTTCCTTGATGCCTGCTCCAGGCTGGCCGGCTGCCCAGTTGTCAGTGCACGAACGATTGGACTCTGCTCCCACAGGCGAAGAGTCAGGACTGAAAGATGCTGCTGGATCTCTTCTGCTCACGGTAAGCTTTGCAACGGTGCCACCTGCATTGGTCTCAGTGCTTGTTTTCCCACCTCAAAGTGCATTTGAATAGTTCCTTGATGCCTGCTCCAGGCTGGCCGGCTGCCCAGTTGTCAGTGCACGAATGATTGGACTCTGCTCCCACAGGCGAAGAGCCAGGACTGAAAGATGCTGCTGGATCTCTTCTGCTCACGGTAAGCTTTGCAACGGTGCCACCTGCATTGGTCTCAGTGCTTGTTTTCCCACCTGAAAGTGCATTTGAATACATCCTTGATGCCTGCTCCAGGCTGGCCGGCTGCCCAGTTTTCAGGGCACGAATGATTGGACTCTGGTCCCACAGGCGAAGAGCCAGGACTGAAAGATGCTGCTGGATCTCTTCTGCTCACGGTAAGCTTTGCAACGGTGCCACCTATATTGCTCTCACTGCTTGTTTTCCCACCTCAAAGTGCATTTGAATACATCCTTGATGCCTGCTCCAGGCTGGCCGGCTGCCCAGTTGTCAGTGCACGAATGATTGGATTGTGCTCCCACAGGCGAAGAGCCAGGACTGAAAGATGCTGCTGGATCTCTTCTGCTCACGGTAAGCTTTGCAACGGTGCCACCTGCATTGGTCTCACTGCTTGTTTTCAAACCTCATAGTGCATTTGAATAGTTCCTTGATGCCTGCTCCAGGCTGGACAGCTGCCCAGTTGTCAGTGCACGAACGATTGGACTCTGCTCCCACAGGCGAAGAGTCAGGACTGAAAGGTGCTGCTGGATCTCTTCTGCTCACGGTAAGCTTTGCAACGGTGCCACCTATATTGCTCTCACTGCTTGTTTTCCCACCTCAAAGTGCATTTGAATAGTTCCTTGATGCCTGCTCCAGGCTGGCCGGCTGCCCAGTTGTCAGTGCACGAATGATTGGACTCTGCTCCCAAGGCCGAAGAGCCAGGACTGAAAGATGCTGCTGGATCTCTTCTGCACGTGGAAAGCTTTGCAACGGTGCCACCTGCATTGGTCTCACTGCTTGTTTTCCCACCTGAAAGTGCATTTGAATACATCCTTGATGCCTGCTCCAGGCTGGCCGGCTGCCCAGTTTTCAGGGCACGAATGATTGGACTCTGGTCCCACAGGCGAAGAGCCAGGACTGAAAGATGCTGCTGGATCTCTTCTGCACACGGTAAGCTTTGCAACGGTGCCACCTGTATTGCTCTCACTGCTTGTTTTCCCACCTCAAAGTGCGTTTGAATCGTTCCTTGATGCCTGCTCCAGGCTGGCCGGCTGCCCAGTTGTCAGTGCACGAACGATTGGACTCTGCTCCCACAGGCGAAGAGTCAGGACTGAAAGATGCTGCTGGATCTCTTCTGCTCACGGTAAGCTTTGCAACGGTGCCACCTGCATTGGTCTCAGTGCTTGTTTTCCCACCTCAAAGTGCATTTGAATCGTTCCTTGATGCCTGCTCCAGGCTGGCCGGCTGCCCAGTTGTCAGTGCACGAATGATTGGACTCTGCTCCCACAGGCGAAGAGCCAGGACTGAAAGATGCTGCTGGATCTCTTCTGCTCACGGTAAGCTTTGCAACGGTGCCACCTGCATTGGTCTCAGTGCTTGTTTTCCCACCTGAAAGTGCATTTGAATACATCCTTGATGCCTGCTCCAGGCTGGCCGGCTGCCCAGTTTTCAGGGCACGAATGATTGGACTCTGGTCCCACAGGCGAAGAGCCAGGACTGAAAGATGCTGCTGGATCTCTTCTGCTCACGGTAAGCTTTGCAACGGTGCCACCTGCATTGGTCTCACTGCTTGTTTTCAAACCTCATAGTGCATTTGAATAGTTCCTTGATGCCTGCTCCAGGCTGGCCAGCTGCCCAGTTGTCAGTGCACGAACGATTGGACTCTGCTCCCACAGGCGAAGAGTCAGGACTGAAAGGTGCTGCTGGATCTCTTCTGCTCACGGTAAGCTTTGCAACGGTGCCACCTATATTGCTCTCACTGCTTGTTTTCCCACCTCAAAGTGCATTTGAATAGTTCCTTGATGCCTGCTCCAGGCTGGCCGGCTGCCCAGTTGTCAGTGCACGAATGATTGGACTCTGCTCCCAAGGCCGAAGAGCCAGGACTGAAAGATGCTGCTGGATCTCTTCTGCACGTGGAAAGCTTTGCAACGGTGCCACCTGCATTGGTCTCACTGCTTGTTTTCCCACCTCAAAGTGCATTTGAATCGTTCCTTGATGCCTGCTCCAGGCTGGCCGGCTGCCCAGCTGTCAGTGCACGAACGATTGGACTCTGCTCCCACAGGCGAAGAGCCAGGACTGAAAGATCCTGCTGGATCTCTTCTTCACGTGGTAAGTTTTGCAACGGTGCCACCTGTATTGCTCTCACTGCTTGTTTTCCCACCTCAAAGTGCATTTGAATAGTTCATTGATGGGTGCTCCAGGCTGGCCGGCTGCCCAGTTGTCAGTGCACGAATGATTGGACTCTGCTCCCACAGGCGAAGAGGCAGGACTGAAAGATGCTGCTGGATCTCTTCTGCACGTGGAAAGCTTTGCAACGGTGCCACCTGCATTGGTCTCACTCCTTGCTTTCCCACCTCAAAGTGCATTTGAATAGTTCCTTGATGCCTGCTCCAGGCTGGCCGGCTGCCCAGTTGTCAGTGCACGAATGATTGGACTCTGATCCCACAGGCGAAGAGCCAGGACTGAAAGATGCTGCTGGATCTCTTCTGCACGTGGTAAGCTTTGCAACGGTGCCACCTGTATTGCTCTCACTGCTTGTTTTCCCACCTCAAAGTGCGTTTGAATAATTCCTTGATGCCTGCTCCAGGCTGGCCGGCTGCCCAGTTGTCAGTGCACGAACGATTGGACTCTGCTCCCACAGGCGAAGAGTCAGGACTGAAAGGTGCTGCTGGATCTCTTCTGCTCACGGTAAGCTTTGCAACGGTGCCACCTGCATTGGTCTCACTGCTTGTTTTCCCACCTCAAAGTGCATTTGAATAGTTCCTTGATGCGTGCTCCAGGCTGGCCGGCTGCCCAGTTGTCAGTGCACGAATGATTGGATTCTGGTCCCACAGGCGAAGAGGCAGGACTGAAAGATGCTGCTGGATCTCTTCTGCTCACGGTAAGCTTTGCAACGGTGCCACCTGCATTGGTCTCACTGCTTGTTTTCCCACCTGAAAGTGCATTTGAATACATCCTTGATGCCTGCTCCAGGCTGGCCGGCTGCCGAGTTTTCAGGGCACGAATGATTGGACTCTGCTCCCACAGGCGAAGAGCCAGGACTGAAAGATGCTGCTGGATCTCTTCTGCTCACGGTAAGCTTTGCAACGGAGCCACCTGCATTGGTCTCACTGCTTGTTTTCAAACCTCATAGTGCATTTGAATAGTTCCTTGATGCCTGCTCCAGGCTGGACAGCTGCCCAGTTGTCAGTGCACGAACGATTGGACTCTGCTCCCACAGGCGAAGAGTCAGGACTGAAAGGTGCTGCTGGATCTCTTCTGCTCACGGTAAGCTTTGCAACGGTGCCACCTATATTGCTCTCACTGCTTGTTTTCCCACCTCAAAGTGCATTTGAATAGTTCCTTGATGCCTGCTCCAGGCTGGCCGGCTGCCCAGTTGTCAGTGCACGAATGATTGGACTCTGCTCCCAAGGCCGAAGAGCCAGGACTGAAAGATGCTGCTGGATCTCTTCTGCACGTGGAAAGCTTTGCAACGGTGCCACCTGCATTGGTCTCACTGCTTGTTTTCCCACCTGAAAGTGCATTTGAATACATCCTTGATGCCTGCTCCAGGCTGGCCGGCTGCCCAGTTGTCAGTGCACGAACGATTGGACTCTGCTCCCACAGGCGAAGAGGCAGGACTGAAAGATCCTGCTGGATCTCTTCTGCACGTGGTAAGCTTTGCAACGGTGCCACCTGTATTGCTCTCACTGCTTGTTTTCCCACCTCAAAGTGCGTTTGAATAGTTCCTTGATGCCTGCTCCAGGCTGGCCGGCTGCCCAGTTGTCAGTGCACGAATGATTGGACTCTGGTCCCACCGGCGAAGAGCCAGGACTGAAAGATGCTGCTGGATCTCTCCTGCACGTGGTAAGCTTTGCAACGGTGCCACCTGTATTGCTCTCACTGCTTGTTTTCCCACCTCAAAGTGCATTTGAATTGTTCATTGATGGGTTCTCCAGGCTGGCCGGCTGCCCAGTTGTCAGTGCACGAATGATTGGACTCTGCTCCCACAGGCGAAGAGGCAGGACTGAAAGATGCTGCTCGATCTCTTCTGCTCACGGTAAGCTTTGCAACGGTGCCACCTGCATTGGTCTCACTGCTTGTTTTCCCACCTCAAAGTGCATTTGAATACATCCTTGATGCCTGCTCCAGGCTGGCTGGCTGCCCAGTTGTCAGTGCACGAACGATTGGACTCTGCTCCCACAGGCGAAGAGTCAGGACTGAAAGATGCTGCTGGATCTCTTCTGCTCACGGTAAGCTTTGCAACGGTGCCACCTGCATTGGTCTCAGTGCTTGTTTTCCCACCTCAAAGTGCATTTGAATCGTTCCTTGATGCCTGCTCCAGGCTGGCCGGCTGCCCAGTTGTCAGTGCACGAATGATTGGACTCTGCTCCCACAGGCGAAGAGCCAGGACTGAAAGATGCTGCTGGATCTCTTCTGCTCACGGTAAGCTTTGCAACGGTGCCACCTGCATTGGTCTCAGTGCTTGTTTTCCCACCTGAAAGTGCATTTGAATACATCCTTGATGCCTGCTCCAGGCTGGCCGGCTGCCCAGTTTTCAGGGCACGAATGATTGGACTCTGGTCCCACAGGCGAAGAGCCAGGACTGAAAGATGCTGCTGGATCTCTTCTGCTCACGGTAAGCTTTGCAACGGTGCCACCTGCATTGGTCTCACTGCTTGTTTTCAAACCTCATAGTGCATTTGAATAGTTCCTTGATGCCTGCTCCAGGCTGGCCAGCTGCCCAGTTGTCAGTGCACGAACGATTGGACTCTGCTCCCAAGGCCGAAGAGCCAGGACTGAAAGATGCTGCTGGATCTCTTCTGCACGTGGAAAGCTTTGCAACGGTACCACCTGCATTGGTCTCACTGCTTGTTTTCCCACCTCAAAGTGCATTTGAATCGTTCCTTGATGCCTGCTCCAGGCTGGCCGGCTGCCCAGTTGTCAGTGCACGAACGATTGGACTCTGCTCCCACAGGCGAAGAGCCAGGACTGAAAGATCCTGCTGGATCTCTTCTTCACGTGGTAAGTTTTGCAACGGTGCCACCTGTATTGCTCTCACTGCTTGTTTTCCCACCTCAAAGTGCATTTGAATAGTTCATTGATGGGTGCTCCAGGCTGGCCGGCTGCCCAGTTGTCAGTGCACGAATGATTGGACTCTGCTCCCACAGGCGAAGAGGCAGGACTGAAAGATGCTGCTGGATCTCTTCTGCACGTGGTAAGCTTTGCAACGGTGCCACCTGCATTGGTCTCACTGCTTGTTTTCCCACCTCAAAGTGCATTTGAATACATCCTTGATGCCTACTCCAGGCTGGCCGGCTGCCCAGTTTTCAGGGCACGAATGATTGGACTCTGGTCCCACAGGCGAAGAGTCAGGACTGAAAGGTGCTGCTGGATCTCTTCTGCTCACGGTAAGCTTTGCAACGGTGCCACCTGCATTGGTCTCACTGCTTGTTTTCCCACCTCAAAGTGCGTTTGAATAGTTCCTTGATGCCTGCTCCAGGCTGGCCGGCTGCCCAGTTGTCCGTGCACGAATGATTGGACTCTGCTCCCACAGGCGAAGAGCCAGGACTGAAATATCCTGCTGGATCTCTTCTGCACGTGGTAAGCTTTGCAACGGTGCCACCTGTATTGCTCTCACTGCTTGTTTTCCCACCTCAAAGTGCGTTTGAATAGTTCCTTGATGCCTGCTCCTGGCTGGCCGGCTGCCCAGTTGTCAGTGTACGAATGATTGGACTCTGCTCCCACAGGCGAAGAGCCAGGACTGAAAGATGCTGCTGGATCTCTTCTGCACACGGTAAGCTTTGCAACGGTGCCACCTGTATTGCTCTCACTGCTTGTTTTCCCACCTCAAAGTGCGTTTGAATCGTTCCTTGATGCCTGCTCCAGGCTGGCCGGCTGCCCAGTTGTCAGTGCACGAACGATTGGACTCTGCTCCCACAGGCGAAGAGTCAGGACTGAAAGATGCTGCTGGATCTCTTCTGCTCACGGTAAGCTTTGCAACGGTGCCACCTGCATTGGTCTCAGTGCTTGTTTTCCCACCTCAAAGTGCATTTGAATAGTTCCTTGATGCCTGCTCCAGGCTGGCCGGCTGCCCAGTTGTCAGTGCACGAATGATTGGACTCTGCTCCCACAGGCGAAGAGCCAGGACTGAAAGATGCTGCTGGATCTCTTCTGCTCACGGTAAGCTTTGCAACGGTGCCACCTGCATTGGTCTCAGTGCTTGTTTTCCCACCTGAAAGTGCATTTGAATACATCCTTGATGCCTGCTCCAGGCTGGCCGGCTGCCCAGTTTTCAGGGCACGAATGATTGGACTCTGGTCCCACAGGCGAAGAGCCAGGACTGAAAGATGCTGCTGGATCTCTTCTGCTCACGGTAAGCTTTGCAACGGTGCCACCTGCATTGGTCTCACTGCTTGTTTTCAAACCTCATAGTGCATTTGAATAGTTCCTTGATGCCTGCTCCAGGCTGGCCAGCTGCCCAGTTGTCAGTGCACGAACGATTGGACTCTGCTCCCACAGGCGAAGAGTCAGGACTGAAAGGTGCTGCTGGATCTCTTCTGCTCACGGTAAGCTTTGCAACGGTGCCACCTATATTGCTCTCACTGCTTGTTTTCCCACCTCAAAGTGCATTTCAATAGTTCCTTGATGCCTGCTCCAGGCTGGCCGGCTGCCCAGTTGTCAGTGCACGAATGATTGGACTCTGCTCCCAAGGCCGAAGAGCCAGGACTGAAAGATGCTGCTGGATCTCTTCTGCACGTGGAAAGCTTTGCAACGGTGCCACCTGCATTGGTCTCACTGCTTGTTTTCCCACCTCAAAGTGCATTTGAATCGTTCCTTGATGCCTGCTCCAGGCTGGCCGGCTGCCCAGCTGTCAGTGCACGAACGATTGGACTCTGCTCGCACAGGCGAAGAGCCAGGACTGAAAGATGCTGCTGGATCTCTTCTTCACGTGGTAAGTTTTGCAACGGTGCCACCTGTATTGCTCTCACTGCTTGTTTTCCCACCTCAAAGTGCATTTGAATAGTTCATTGATGGGTGCTCCAGGCTGGCCGGCTGCCCAGTTGTCAGTGCACGAATGATTGGACTCTGCTCCCACAGGCGAAGAGGCAGGACTGAAAGATGCTGCTGGATCTCTTCTGCTCACGGTAAGCTTTACAACGGTGCCACCTGCATTGGTCTCACTGCTTGCTTTCCCACCTCAAAGTGCATTTGAATAGTTCCTTGATGCCTGCTCCAGGCTGGCCGGCTGCCCAGTTGTCAGTGCACGAATGATTGGACTCTGATCCCACAGGCGAAGAGCCAGGACTGAAAGATGCTGCTGGATCTCTTCTGCACGTGGTAAGCTTTGCAACGGTGCCACCTGTATTGCTCTCACTGCTTGTTTTCCCACCTCAAAGTGCATTTCAATAGTTCCTTGATGCCTGCTCCAGGCTGGCCGGCTGCCCAGTTGTCAGTGCACGAACGATTGGACTCTGCTCCCACAGGCGAAGAGTCAGGACTGAAAGGTGCTGCTGGATCTCTTCTGCTCACGGTAAGCTTTGCAACGGTGCCACCTGCATTGGTCTCACTGCTTGTTTTCCCACCTCAAAGTGCATTTGAATAGTTCCTTGATGCGTGCTCCAGGCTGGCCGGCTGCCCAGTTGTCAGTGCACGAATGATTGGATTCTGCTCCCACAGGCGAAGAGGCAGGACTGAAAGATGCTGCTGGATCTCTTCTGCTCACGGTAAGCTTTGCAACGGTGCCACCTGCATTGGTCTCACTGCTTGTTTTCCCACCTGAAAGTGCATTTGAATACATCCTTGATGCCTGCTCCAGGCTGGCCGGCTGCCGAGTTTTCAGGGCACGAATGATTGGACTCTGCTCCCACAGGCGAAGAGCCAGGACTGAAAGATGCTGCTGGATCTCTTCTGCTCACGGTAAGCTTTGCAACGGAGCCACCTGCATTGGTCTCACTGCTTGTTTTCAAACCTCATAGTGCATTTGAATAGTTCCTTGATGCCTGCTCCAGGCTGGACAGCTGCCCAGTTGTCAGTGCACGAACGATTGGACTCTGCTCCCACAGGCGAAGAGTCAGGACTGAAAGGTGCTGCTGGATCTCTTCTGCTCACGGTAAGCTTTGCAACGGTGCCACCTATATTGCTCTCACTGCTTGTTTTCCCACCTCAAAGTGCATTTGAATAGTTCCTTGATGCCTGCTCCAGGCTGGCCGGCTGCCCAGTTGTCAGTGCACGAATGATTGGACTCTGCTCCCAAGGCCGAAGAGCCAGGACTGAAAGATGCTGCTGGATCTCTTCTGCACGTGGAAAGCTTTGCAACGGTGCCACCTGCATTGGTCTCACTGCTTGTTTTCCCACCTGAAAGTGCATTTGAATACATCCTTGATGCCTGCTCCAGGCTGGCCGGCTGCCCAGTTGTCAGTGCACGAACGATTGGACTCTGCTCCCACAGGCGAAGAGGCAGGACTGAAAGATCCTGCTGGATCTCTTCTGCACGTGGTAAGCTTTGCAACGGTGCCACCTGTATTGCTCTCACTGCTTGTTTTCCCACCTCAAAGTGCGTTTGAATAGTTCCTTGATGCCTGCTCCAGGCTGGCCGGCTGCCCAGTTGTCAGTGCACGAATGATTGGACTCTGGTCCCACAGGCGAAGAGCCAGGACTGAAAGATGCTGCTGGATCTCTCCTGCACGTGGTAAGCTTTGCAACGGTGCCACCTGTATTGCTCTCACTGCTTGTTTTCCCACCTCAAAGTGCATTTGAATAGTTCATTGATGGGTTCTCCAGGCTGGCCGGCTGCCCAGTTGTCAGTGCACGAATGATTGGACACTGCTCCCACAGGCGAAGAGGCAGGACTGAAAGATGCTGCTCGATCTCTTCTGCTCACGGTAAGCTTTGCAACGGTGCCACCTGCATTGGTCTCACTGCTTGTTTTCCCACCTCAAAGTGCATTTGAATAGTTCCTTGATGCCTGCTCCAGGCTGGCCAGCTGCCCAGTTGTCAGTGCACGAACGATTGGACTCTGCTCCCACAGGCGAAGAGTCAGGACTGAAAGGTGCTGCTGGATCTCTTCTGCTCACGGTAAGCTTTGCAACGGTGCCACCTATATTGCTCTCACTGCTTGTTTTCCCACCTCAAAGTGCATTTGAATAGTTCCTTGATGCCTGCTCCAGGCTGGCCGGCTGCCCAGTTGTCAGTGCACGAATGATTGGACTCTGCTCCCAAGGCCGAAGAGCCAGGACTGAAAGATGCTGCTGGATCTCTTCTGCACGTGGAAAGCTTTGCAACGGTGCCACCTGCATTGGTCTCACTGCTTGTTTTCCCACCTCAAAGTGCGTTTGAATAGTTCCTTGATGCCTGCTCCAGGCTGGCCGGCTGCCCAGTTGTCCGTGCACGAATGATTGGACTCTGCTCCCACAGGCGAAGAGCCAGGACTGAAATATCCTGCTGGATCTCTTCTGCACGTGGTAAGCTTTGCAACGGTGCCACCTGTATTGCTCTCACTGCTTGTTTTCCCACCTCAAAGTGCGTTTGAATAGTTCCTTGATGCCTGCTCCTGGCTGGCCGGCTGCCCAGTTGTCAGTGTACGAATGATTGGACTCTGCTCCCACAGGCGAAGAGCCAGGACTGAAAGATGCTGCTGGATCTCTTCTGCACACGGTAAGCTTTGCAACGGTGCCACCTGTATTGCTCTCACTGCTTGTTTTCCCACCTCAAAGTGCGTTTGAATCGTTCCTTGATGCCTGCTCCAGGCTGGCCGGCTGCCCAGTTGTCAGTGCACGAACGATTGGACTCTGCTCCCACAGGCGAAGAGGCAGGACTGAAAGATGCTGCTGGATCTCTTCTGCACGTGGTAAGCTTTGCAACGGTGCCACCTGCATTGCTCTCACTGCTTGTTTTCCCACCTGAAAGTGCATTTGAATAGTTCCTTGATGCCTGCTCCAGGCTGGCCGGCTGCCCAGTTGTCAGTGCATGAATGATTGGACTCTGCTCCCACAGGCGAAGAGGCAGGACTGAAAGATGCTGCTGGATCTCTTCTGCACATGGCAAGCTTTGCAACAGTGCCACCTGCATTGGTCTCACTCCTTGCTTTCCCACCTCAAAGTGCATTTGAATACATCCTTGATGCCTGCTCCAGGGTGGCCGGCTGCCCAGTTGTCAGTGCACGAATGATTGGAGTGCTCCCACAGGCGAAGAGCCAGGACTGAAAGATGCTGCTGGCTCCCTTCTGCGCACGGTAAGCTTTGCAACGGTGCCACCTGCATTGGTCTCACTGCTTGTTTTCCCACCTCAAAGTGCATTTGAATAGTTCCTTGATGCCTGCTCTAGGCTGGCCGGCTGCCCAGTTTTCAGGGCACGAATGATTGGACTCTGCTCGCACAGGCGAAGAGCCAGGACTGAAAGATGCTGCTGGATCTCTCCTGCGCGTGGTAAGCTTTGCAACGGTGCCACCTGTATTGCTCTCACTGCTTGTTTTCCCACCTCAAAGTGCATTTGAATAGTTCCTTGATGGGTGCTCCTGGCTGGCCGGCTGCCCAGTTGTCAGTGCACGAATGATTGGACTCTGCTCCCACAGGCGTAGAGGCAGGACTGAAAGATGCTGCTGGATCTCTTCTGCTCACGGTAAGCTTTGCAACGGTGCCACCTGCATTGGTCTCACTGCTTGTTTTCCCACCTCAAAGTGCATTTGAATACATCCTTGATGCCTGCTCCAGGCTGGCCGGCTGCCCAGTTTTCAGGGCACGAATGATTGGACTCTGCTCCCACAGGCGAAGAGCCAGGACTGAAAGATGCTGCTGGATCTCTTCTGCACGTGGTAAGCTTTGCAACGGTGCCACCTGAATTGGTCTCACTGCTTGTTTTCCCACCTCAAAGTGCATTTGAATAGTTCCTTGATGCCTGCTCCAGGCTGGCCGGCTGCCCAGTTGTCAGTGCACGAATGATTGGACTCTGCTCCCACAGGCGAAGAGCCAGGACTGAAAGATGCTGCTGGATCTCTTCTGCACATGGTAAGCTTTGCAACGGTGCTACCTGCATTGGTCTCACTCCTTGCTTTCCCACCTCAAAGTGCATTTGAATACATCCTTGATGCCTGCTCCAGGCTGGCCGGCTGCCCAGTTGTCAGTGCACGAATGATTGGACTCTGCTCCCACAGGCGAAGAGCCAGGACTGAAAGATGCTGCTGGATGTCTTCTGCACGTGGTAAGCTTTGCAACGGTGCCACCTGTATTGCTCTCACTGCTTGTTTTCCCACCTCAAAGTGCGTTTGAATCGTTCCTTGATGCCTGCTCCAGGCTGGCCGGCTGCCCAGTTGTCAGTGCACGAATGATTGGACTCTGCTCCCACAGGCGAAGAGCCAGGACTGAAAGATGATGCTGGATCTCTTCTGCACGTGGTAAGCTTTGCAACGGTGCCACCTGTATTGCTCTCACTGCTTGTTTTCCCACCTCGAAGTGCATTTGTATGCATCCTTTATGCCTGCTCCAGGCTGGCCGGCTGCCCAGTTGTCAGTGCACGAATGATTGGACTCTGCTCCCACAGGCGAAGAGCCAGGACTGAAAGATGCTGCTGGACCTCTTCTGCTCACGGTAAGCTTTGCAACGGTGCCACCTGCATTGGTCTCACTGCTTGTTTTCCCACCTGAAAGTGCATTTGAATACATCCTTGATGCCTGCTCCAGGCTGGCCGGCTGCCCAGTTTTCAGGGTACGAATGATTGGACTCTGCTCCCACAGGCGAAGAGCCAGGACTGAAAGATGCTGCTGGATCTCTTCTGCTCACGGTAAGCTTTGCAACGGTGCCACCTGCATTGGTCTCACTGCTTGTTTTCAAACCTCATAGTGCATTTGAATAGTTCCTTGATGCCTGCTCCAGGCTGGCCGGCTGCCCAGTTGTCAGTGCACGAACGATTGGACTCTGCTCCCACAGGCGAAGAGTCAGGACTGAAAGATGCTGCTGGATCTCTTCTGCTCACGGTAAGCTTTGCAACGGTGCCACCTGTATTGCTCTCACTGCTTGTTTTCCCACCTCAAAGTGCATTTGAATAGTTCCTTGATGCCTGCTCCAGGCTGGCCGGCTGCCCAGTTGTCAGTGCACGAATGATTGGACTCTGCTCCCACAGGCGAAGAGCCAGGACTGAAAGATGCTGCTGGATCTCTTCTGCACATGGTAAGCTTTGCAACGGTGCCACCTGTATTGCTCTCACTGCTTGTTTTCCCACCTCAAAGTGCGTTTGAATAGTTCCTTGATGCCTGCTCCAGGCTGGCCGGCTGCCCAGTTGTCAGTGCACGAATGATTGGACTCGGCACCCACAGGCGAAGAGTCAGGACTGAAAGATGCTGCTGGATCTCTTCTGCACGTGGTAAGCTTTGCAACGGTGCCACCTGCATTGCTCTCACTGCTTGTTTTCCCACCTGAAAGTGCATTTGAATAGTTCCTTGATGCCTGCTCCAGGCTGGCCGGCTGCCCAGTTGTCAGTGCATGAATGATTGGACTCTGCTCCCACAGGCGAAGAGGCTGGACTGAAAGATGCTGCTGGATCTCTTCTGCACATGGCAAGCTTTGCAACAGTGCCACCTGCATTGGTCTCACTCCTTGCTTTCCCACCTCAAAGTGCATTTGAATACATCCTTGATGCCTGCTCCAGGGTGGCCGGCTGCCCAGTTGTCAGTGCACGAATGATTGGAGTGCTCCCACAGGCGAAGAGCCAGGACTGAAAGATGCTGCTGGCTCCCTTCTGCGCACAGTAAGCTTTGCAACGGTGCCACCTGCATTGGTCTCACTGCTTGTTTTCCCACCTCAAAGTGCATTTGAATAGTTCCTTGATGCCTGCTCCAGGCTGGCCGGCTGCCCAGTTGTCCGTGCACGAATGATTGGACTCTGCTCCCACAGGCGAAGAGCCAGGACTGAAATATCCTGCTGGATCTCTTCTGCACGTGGTAAGCTTTGCAACGGTGCCACCTGTATTGCTCTCACTGCTTGTTTTCCCACCTCAAAGTGCGTTTGAATAGTTCCTTGATGCCTGCTCCTGGCTGGCCGGCTGCCCAGTTGTCAGTGTACGAATGATTGGACTCTGCTCCCACAGGCGAAGAGCCAGGACTGAAAGATGCTGCTGGATCTCTTCTGCACACGGTAAGCTTTGCAACGGTGCCACCTGTATTGCTCTCACTGCTTGTTTTCCCACCTCAAAGTGCGTTTGAATCGTTCCTTGATGCCTGCTCCAGGCTGGCCGGCTGCCCAGTTGTCAGTGCACGAACGATTGGACTCTGCTCCCACAGGCGAAGAGGCAGGACTGAAAGATGCTGCTGGATCTCTTCTGCACGTGGTAAGCTTTGCAACGGTGCCACCTGCATTGCTCTCACTGCTTGTTTTCCCACCTGAAAGTGCATTTGAATAGTTCCTTGATGCCTGCTCCAGGCTGGCCGGCTGCCCAGTTGTCAGTGCATGAATGATTGGACTCTGCTCCCACAGGCGAAGAGGCAGGACTGAAAGATGCTGCTGGATCTCTTCTGCACATGGCAAGCTTTGCAACAGTGCCACCTGCATTGGTCTCACTCCTTGCTTTCCCACCTCAAAGTGCATTTGAATACATCCTTGATGCCTGCTCCAGGGTGGCCGGCTGCCCAGTTGTCAGTGCACGAATGATTGGAGTGCTCCCACAGGCGAAGAGCCAGGACTGAAAGATGCTGCTGGCTCCCTTCTGCGCACGGTAAGCTTTGCAACGGTGCCACCTGCATTGGTCTCACTGCTTGTTTTCCCACCTCAAATTGCATTTGAATAGTTCCTTGATGCCTGCTCTAGGCTGGCCGGCTGCCCAGTTTTCAGGGCACGAATGATTGGACTCTGCTCGCACAGGCGAAGAGCCAGGACTGAAAGATGCTGCTGGATCTCTTCTGCACGTGGTAAGCTTTGCAACGGTGCCACCTGAATTGGTCTCACTGCTTGTTTTCCCACCTCAAAGTGCATTTGAATAGTTCCTTGATGCCTGCTCCAGGCTGGCCGGCTGCCCAGTTGTCAGTGCACGAATGATTGGACTCTGCTCCCACAGGCGAAGAGCCAGGACTGAAAGATGCTGCTGGATCTCTTCTGCACATGGTAAGCTTTGCAACGGTGCCACCTGCATTGGTCTCACTCCTTGCTTTCCCACCTCAAAGTGCATTTGAATACATCCTTGATGCCTGCTCCAGGCTGGCCGGCTGCCCAGTTGTCAGTGCACGAATGATTGGACTCTGCTCCCACAGGCGAAGAGCCAGGACTGAAAGATGCTGCTGGATGTCTTCTGCACGTGGTAAGCTTTGCAACGGTGCCACCTGTATTGCTCTCACTGCTTGTTTTCCCACCTCAAAGTGCATTTTTATAGTTCCTTGATGCCTGCTCCAGGCTGGCCGGCTGCCCAGTTGTCAGTGCACGAATGATTGGACTCTGCTCCCACAGGCGAAGAGCCAGGACTGAAAGATGATGCTGGATCTCTTCTGCACGTGGTAAGCTTTGCAACGGTGCCACCTGTATTGCTCTCACTGCTTGTTTTCCCACCTCGAAGTGCATTTGTATGCATCCTTTATGCCTGCTCCAGGCTGGCCGGCTGCCCAGTTGTCAGTGCACGAATGATTGGACTCTGCTCCCACAGGCGAAGAGCCAGGACTGAAAGATGCTGCTGGACCTCTTCTGCTCACGGTAAGCTTTGCAACGGTGCCACCTGCATTGGTCTCACTGCTTGTTTTCCCACCTGAAAGTGCATTTGAATACATCCTTGATGCCTGCTCCAGGCTGGCCGGCTGCCCAGTTTTCAGGGTACGAATGATTGGACTCTGCTCCCACAGGCGAAGAGCCAGGACTGAAAGATGCTGCTGGACCTCTTCTGCTCACGGTAAGCTTTGCAACGGTGCCACCTGCATTGGTCTCACTGCTTGTTTTCAAACCTCATAGTGCATTTGAATAGTTCCTTGATGCCTGCTCCAGGCTGGCCGGCTGCCCAGTTGTCAGTGCACGAACGATTGGACTCTGCTCCCACAGGCGAAGAGTCAGGACTGAAAGATGCTGCTGGATCTCTTCTGCTCACGGTAAGCTTTGCAACGGTGCCACCTGTATTGCTCTCACTGCTTGTTTTCCCACCTCAAAGTGCATTTGAATAGTTCCTTGATGCCTGCTCCAGGCTGGCCGGCTGCCCAGTTGTCAGTGCACGAATGATTGGACTCTGCTCCCACAGGCGAAGAGCCAGGACTGAAAGATGCTGCTGGATCTCTTCTGCACATGGTAAGCTTTGCAACGGTGCCACCTGTATTGCTCTCACTGCTTGTTTTCCCACCTCAAAGTGCGTTTGAATAGTTCCTTGATGCCTGCTCCAGGCTGGCCGGCTGCCCAGTTGTCAGTGCACGAATGATTAGAGTCTGGTCCGAAGGCCGAAGAGCCAGGACTGAAAGATGCTGCTGGATCTCTTCTGCACGTGGAAAGCTTTGCAACGGTGCCACCTGCGTTGGTCTCACTGCTTGTTTTCCCACCTCAAAGTGCATTTGAATAGTTCCTTGATGCCTGCTCCAGGCTGGCCGGCTGCCCAGTTGTCAGTGCACGAATGATTGGACTCTGCTCCCACAGGCGAAGAGCCAGGACTGAAAGATCCTGCTGGATCTCTTCTACACGTGGTAAGCTTTGCAACGGTGCCACCTGTATTGCTCTCACTGCTTGTTTTCCCACCTCAAAGTGCGTTTGAATAGTTTCTTGATGCCTGCTCCAGGCTGGCCGGCTGCCCAGTTGTCAGTGCACGAATGATTGGACTCTGCTCCCACAGGCGAAGAGCCAGGACTGAAAGATGCTGCTGGATCTCTTCTGCTCACGGTAAGCTTTGCAACGGTGCCACCTGCATTGGTCTCACTGCTTCTTTTCCCACCTCAATGTGCATTTGAATAGTTCCTTGATGCCTGCTCCAGGCTGGCCGGCTGCCCAGTTGTCAGTGCACGAATGATTGGACTCTGCTCCCACAGGCGAAGAGCCAGGACTGAAAGATGCTGCTGGATCTCTTCTGCACGTGGTAAGCTTTGCAACGGTGCCACCTGTATTGCTCTCACTGCTTGTTTTCCCACCTCAAAGTGCATTTGTATGCATCCTTGATGCCTGCTCCAGGCTGGCCGGCTGCCCAGTTTTCAGGGCACGAATGATTGGACTCTGCTCCCACAGGCGAAGAGCCAGGACTGAAAGATGCTGATGGATCTCTTCTGCTCACGGTAAGCTTTGCAACGGTGCCACCTGCATTGGTCTCACTGCTTGTTTTAAAACCTCATAGTGCATTTGAATAGTTCCTTGATGCCTGTTCCAGGCTGGCCGGCTGCCCAGTTGTCAGTGCACGAATGATTGGACTCTGCTCCCACAGGCGAAGAGCCAGGACTGAAAGATGCTGCTGGATCTCTTCTGCACGTGGTAAGCTTTGCAACGGTGCCACCTGTATTGCTCTCACTGCTTGTTTTCCCACCTCAAAGTGCATTTGTATGCATCCTTTATGCCTGCTCCAGGCTGGCCGGCTGCCCAGTTGTCAGTGCACGAATGATTGGACTCTGCTCCCACAGGCGAAGAGCCAGGACTGAAAGATGCTGCTGGATCTCTTCTGCTCACGGTAAGCTTTGCAAAGATGCCACCTGCATTGGTCTCACTGCTTGTTTTCCCAACTAAAAGTGCATTTGAATACATCCTTGATGCCTGCTCCAGGCTGGCCGGCTGCCCAGGTGTCAGTGCACGAACGATTGGACTCTGCTCCCACAGGCGAAGAGTCAGGACTGAAAGGTGCTGCTGGATCTCTTCTGCTCACGGTAAGCTTTGCAACGGTGCCACCTGTATTGCTCTCACTGCTTGTTTTCCCACCTCAAAGTGCATTTGAATAGTTCCTTGATGCCTGATCCAGGCTGGCCGGCTGCCCAGTTGTCAGTGCACGAATGATTGGACTCTGCTCCCACAGGCGAAGAGCCAGGACTGAAAGATGCTGCTGGATCTCTTCTGCACATGGTAAGCTTTGCAACGGTGCCACCTGTATTGCTCTCACTGCTTGTTTTCCCACCTCAAAGTGCGTTTGAATCGTTCCTTGATGCCTGCTCCAGGCTGGCCGGCTGCCCAGTTGTCAGTGCACGAATGATTGGACTCTGGTCCCAAGGCCGAAGAGCCAGGACTGAAAGATGCTGCTGGATCTCTTCTGCTCGTGGAAAGCTTTGCAACGGTGCCACCTGCGTTGGTCTCACTGCTTGTTTTCCCACCTCAAAGTGCATTTGAATAGTTCCTTGATGCCTGCTCCAGGCTGGCCGGCTGCCCAGTTGTCAGTGCACGAACGATTGGACTCTGCTCCCACAGGCGAAGAGCCAGGACTGAAAGATCCTGCTGGATCTCTTCTGCACGTGGTAAGCTTTGCAACGGTGCCACCTGTATTGCTCTCACTGCTTGTTTTCCCACCTCAAAGTGCATTTGAATAGTTCCTTGATGCCTGCTCCAGGCTGGCCGGCTGCCCAGTTGTCAGGGCACGAATGATTGGACTCTGCTCCCACAGGCGAAGAGCCAGGACTGAAAGATGCTGCTGGATCTCTTCTGCACGTGGTAAGCTTTGCAACGGTGCCACCTGTATTGCTCTCACTGCTTGTTTTCCCACCTCAAAGTGCATTTCAATAGTTCCTTGATGCCTGCTCCAGGCTGGCCGGCTGCCCAGTTGTCAGTGCACGAATGATTGGACTCTGCACCCACAGGCGAATAGCCAGGACTGAAAGATGCTGCTGGATCTCTTCTGCACATGGTAAGCTTTGCAACAGTGCCACCTGCATTGGTCTCACTGCTTGTTTTCCCACCTCAAAGTGCATTTGAATAGTTCCTTGATGCCTGCTCCAGGCTGGCCGGCTGCCCAGTTTTCAGTGCACGAAAGATTGGACTCTGCTCCCACAGGCGAAGAGCCAGGACTGAAAGATGCTGCTGGATCTCTTCTGCACATGGTAAGCTTTGCAACGGTGCCACCTGTATTGCTCTCACTCCTTGCTTTCCCACCTCAAAGTGCATTTGAATACATCCTTGATGCCTGCTCCAGGCTGGCCGGCTGCGCAGTTGTCAGTGCACGAATGATTGGACTCTGCTCCCACAGGCGAAGAGCCAGGACTGAAAGATGCTGCTGGCTCCCTTCTGCGCACGGTAAGCTTTGCAACGGTGCCACCTGCATTGGACTCACTGCTTGTTTTCCCACCTCAAAGTGCATTTGTTTGCATCCTTGATGCCTGCTCCAGGCTGGCCGGCTGCCCAGTTGTCAGTGCACGAATGATTGGACTCTGCTCCCACAGGCGAAGAGCCAGGACTGAAAGATGCTGCTGGATCTCTTCTGCACGTGGTAAGCTTTGCAACGGTGCCACCTGCATTGGTCTCACTGCTTGCTTTCCCACCTCAAAGTGCATTTGAATAGTTCCTTGATGCCTGCTCCAGGCTGGCCGGCTGCCCAGTTGTCAGTGCACGAATGATTGGACTCTGCTCCCACAGGCGAAGAGCCAGGACTGAAAGATGCTGCTGGCACCCTTCTGCACACGGTAGGCTTTGCAACGGTGCCACTTGCATTGGTCTCACTGCTTGTTTTCCCACCTGAAAGTGCATTTGAATAGTTCCTTGATGCCTGCTCCAGGCTGGCCGGCTGCCCAGTTGTCAGTGCACGAATGATTGGACTCTGCTCCCACAGGCGAAGGGCCAGGACTGAAAGATGCTGCTGGATCTCTTCTGCACGTGGTAAGCTTTGCAACGGTGCCACCTGTATTGCTCTCACTGCTTGTTTTCCCACCTCAAAGTGCATTTGAATACATCCTTGATGCCTGCTCCAGGCTGGCCGGCTGCCCGGTTGTCAGTGCACGAACGATTGGACTCTGCTCCCACAGGCGAAGAGGCAGGACTGAAAGATGCTGCTGGATCTCTTCTGCACGTGGTAAGCTTTGCAACGGTGCCACCTGTATTGCTCTCACTGCTTGTTTTCCCACCTCAAAGTGCATTTGAATAGTTCCTTGATGCCTGCTCCAGGCTGGCCGGCTGCCCAGTTGTCAGTGCACGAACGATTTTACTCTGCTCCCAGAGGCGAAGAGCCAGGACTGAAAGATGCTGCTGGATCTCTTCTGCTCACGGTAAGCTTTGCAACGGTGCCACCTGCATTGGTCTCACTGCTTGTTTTCCCACCTCAAAGTGGATTTCAATAGTTCCTTGATGCCTGCTCCAGGCTGGCCAGCTGCCCAGTTGTCAGTGCACGAATGATTGGACTCTGCTCCCACAGGCGAAGAGCCAGGACTGAAAGATGCTGCTGGATCTCTTCTGCACGTGGTAAGCTTTGCAACGGTGCCACCTGCATTGGTCTCACTGCTTGTTTTCCCACCTCAAAGTGCATTTGAATAGTTCCTTGATGCCTGCTCCAGGCTGGCTGGCTGCCCAGTTGTCAGTGCACGAACGATTTTACTCTGCTCCCACAGGCGAAGAGCCAGGACTGAAAGATGCTGCTGGATCTCTTCTGCACATGGTAAGCTTTGCAACAGTGCCACCTGCATTGGTCTCACTGCTTGTTTTCCCACCTCAAAGTGCATTTGAATAGTTCCTTGATGCCTGCTCCAGGCTGGCCGGCTGCCCAGTTTTCAGTGCACGAATGATTGGACTCTGCTCCCACAGGCGAAGAGCCAGGACTGAAAGATGCTGCTGGATCTCTTCTGCACATGGTAAGCTTTGCAACGGTGCCACCTGTATTGCTCTCACTCCTTGCTTTCCCACCTCAAAGTGCATTTGAATACATCCTTGATGCCTGCTCCAGGCTGGCCGGCTGCGCAGTTGTCAGTGCACGAATGATTGGACTCTGCTCCCACAGGCGAAGAGCCAGGACTGAAAGATGCTGCTGGCTCCCTTCTGCGCACGGTAAGCTTTGCAACGGTGCCACCTGCATTGGACTCACTGCTTGTTTTCCCACCTCAAAGTGCATTTGTTTGCATCCTTGATGCCTGCTCCAGGCTGGCCGGCTGCCCAGTTGTCAGTGCACGAATGATTGGACTCTGCTCCCACAGGCGAAGAGCCAGGACTGAAAGATGCTGCTGGATCTCTTCTGCACGTGGTAAGCTTTGCAACGGTGCCACCTGCATTGGTCTCACTGCTTGCTTTCCCACCTCAAAGTGCATTTGAATAGTTCCTTGATGCCTGCTCCAGGCTGGCCGGCTGCCCAGTTGTCAGTGCACGAACGATTGGACTCTGCTCCCACAGGCGAAGAGCCAGGACTGAAAGATGCTGCTGGATCTCTTCTGCACGTGGTAAGCTTTGCAACGGTGCCACCTGTATTGCTCTCACTGCTTGTTTTCCCACCTCAAAGTGCATTTGAATACATCCTTGATGCCTGCTCCAGGCTGGCCGGCTGCCCGGTTGTCAGTGCACGAACGATTGGACTCTGCTCCCACAGGCGAAGAGGCAGGACTGAAAGATGCTGCTGGATCTCTTCTGCACGTGGTAAGCTTTGCAACGGTGCCACCTGTATTGCTCTCACTGCTTGTTTTCCCACCTCAAAGTGCATTTGAATAGTTCCTTGATGCCTGCTCCAGGCTGGCCGGCTGCCCAGTTGTCAGTGCACGAACGATTTTACTCTGCTCCCAGAGGCGAAGAGCCAGGACTGAAAGATGCTGCTGGATCTCTTCTGCTCACGGTAAGCTTTGCAACGGTGCCACCTGCATTGGTCTCACTGCTTGTTTTCCCACCTCAAAGTGCATTTGAATACATCCTTGATGCCTGCTCCAGGCTGGCCGGCTGCCCAGGTTTCAGGGCACGAATGATTGGACTCTGCTCCCACAGGCGAAGAGTCAGGACTGAAAGATGCTGCTGGATCTCTTCTGCTCACGGTAAGCTTTGCAACGGTGCCACCTACATTGGTCTCACTGCTTGTTTTCCCACCTGAAAGTGCATTTGAATACATCCTTGATGCCTGCTCCAGGCTGGCCGGCTGCCCAGTTGTCAGTGCACGAACGATTGGACTCTGCTCCCACAGGCGAAGAGTCAGGACTGAAAGATGCTGCTGGATCTCTTCTGCTCACGGTAAGCTTTGCAACGGTGCCACCTGCATTGGTCTCAGTGCTTGTTTTCCCACCTCAAAGTGGATTTCAATAGTTCCTTGATGCCTGCTCCAGGCTGGCCGGCTGCCCAGTTGTCAGTGCACGAATGATTGGACTCTGCTCCCACAGGCGAAGAGCCAGGACTGAAAGATGCTGCTGGATCTCTTCTGCACGTGGTAAGCTTTGCAACGGTGCCACCTGCATTGGTCTCACTGCTTGTTTTCCCACCTCAAAGTGCATTTGAATAGTTCCTTGATGCCTGCTCCAGGCTGGCCGGCTGCCCAGTTGTCAGTGCACGAACGATTTTACTCTGCTCCCACAGGCGAAGAGCCAGGACTGAAAGATGCTGCTGGATCTCTTCTGCTCACGGTAAGCTTTGCAACGGTGCCACCTGCATTGGTCTCACTGCTTGTTTTCCCACCTCAAAGTGCATTTGAATACATCCTTGATACCTGCTCCAGGCTGGCCGGCTGCCGAGGTTTCAGGGCACGAATGATTGGACTCTGCTCCCACAGGCGAAGAGTCAGGACTGAAAGATGCTGCTGGATCTCTTCTGCTCACGGTAAGCTTTGCAACGGTGCCGCCTACATTGGTCTCGCTGCTTGTTTTCCCACCTGAAAGTGCATTTGAATACATCCTTGATGCCTGCTCCAGGCTGGCCGGCTGCCCAGTTGTCAGTGCACGAACGATTGGACTCTGCTCCCACAGGCGAAGAGTCAGGACTGAAAGATGCTGCTGGATCTCTTCTGCTCACGGTAAGCTTTGCAACGGTGCCACCTGCATTGGTCTCACTGCTTGTTTTCCCACCTCAAAGTGCGTTTGAATAGTTCCTTGATGCCTGCTCCAGGCTGGCCGGCTGCCCAGTTGTCAGTGCACGAATGATTGGACTCTGCACCCACAGGCGAAGAACCAGGACTGAAAGATGCTGCTGGATCTCTCCTGCACGTGGTAAGCTTTGCAACGGTGCCACCTGTATTGCTCTCACTGCTTGTTTTCCCACCTCAAAGTGCATTTGAATAGTTCATTGATGGGTGCTGCAGGCTGGCCGGCTGCCCAGTTGTCAGTGCACGAATGATTGGACTCTGCTCCCACAGGCGAAGAGGCAGGACTGAAAGATGCTGCTCGATCTCTTCTGCTCACGGTAAGCTTTGCAACGGTGCCAGCTGCATTGGTCTCACTGCTTGTTTTCCCACCTCAAAGTGCATTTGAATACATCCTTGATGCCTGCTCCAGGCTGGCCGGCTGCCCAGTTTTCAGGGCACGAATGATTGGACTCTGCTCCCACAGGCGAAGAGGCAGGACTGAAAGATGCTGCTGGATCTCTTCTGCTCACGGTAAGCTTTGCAACGGTGCCACCTGCATTGGTCTCACTGCTTGTTTTCCCACCTCAAAGTGCATTTGAATAGTTCCTTGATGCCTGCTCCAGGCTGGCCGGCTGCCCAGTTGTCAGTGCACGAATGATTGGACTCTGCTCCCACAGGCGAAGAGCCAGGACTGAAAGATGCTGCTGGATCTCTTCTGCACATGGTAAGCTTTGCAACAGTGCCACCTGCATTGCTCTCACTCCTTGCTTTCCCACCTCAAAGTGCATTTGAATACATCCTTGATGCCTGCTCCAGGCTGGCCGGCTGCCCAGTTGTCAGTGCACGAATGATTGGACTCTGCTCCCACAGGCGAAGAGTCAGGACTGAAAGATGCTGCTGGCTCCCTTCTGCGCACGGTAAGCTTTGCAACGGTGCCACCTGTATTGCTCTCACTGCTTGTTTTCCCACCTCAAAGTGCATTTGAATACATCCTTGATGCCTGCTCCAGGCTGGCCGGCTGCCCGGTTGTCAGTGCACGAACGATTGGACTCTGCTCCCACAGGCGAAGAGGCAGGACTGAAAGATGCTGCTGGATCTCTTCTGCACGTGGTAAGCTTTGCAACGGTGCCACCTGTATTGCTCTCACTGCTTGTTTTCCCACCTCAAAGTGCATTTGAATAGTTCCTTGATGCCTGCTCCAGGCTGGCCGGCTGCCCAGTTGTCAGTGCACGAACGATTGGACTCTGCTCCCACAGGCGAAGAGCCAGGACTGAAAGATGCTGCTGGATCTCTTCTGCTCACGGTAAGCTTTGCAACGGTGCCACCTGCATTGGTCTCACTGCTTGTTTTCCCACCTCAAAGTGCATTTGAATACATCCTTAAGGCCTGCTCCAGGCTGGCCGGCTGCCCAGTTGTCAGTGCACGAACGATTGGACTCTGCTCCCACAGGCGAAGAGTCAGGACTGAAAGATGCTGCTGGATCTCTTCTGCTCACGGTAAGCTTTGCAACGGTGCCACCTGCATTGGTCTCACTGCTTGTTTTCCCACCTCAAAGTGCATTTCAATAGTTCCTTGATGCCTGCTCCAGGCTGGCCGGCTGCCCAGTTGTCAGTGCACGAACGATTGGACTCTGCTCCCACAGGCGAAGAGCCAGGACTGAAAGATGCTGCTGGATCTCTTCTGCACGTGGTAAGCTTTGCAACCTTGCCACCTGTATTGCTCTCACTGCTTGTTTTCCCACCTCAAAGTGCGTTTGAATAGTTCCTTGATGCCTGCTCCTGGCTGGCCGGCTGCCCAGTTGTCAGTGCACGAATGATTGGACTCTGCTCCCACAGGCGTAGAGGCAGGACTGAAAGATGCTGCTGGATCTCTTCTGCTCACGGTAAGCTTTGCAAAGGTGCCACCTGCATTGGTCTCACTGCTTGTTTTCCCACCTGAAAGTGCATTTGAATACATCCTTGATGCCTGCTCCAGGCTGGCCGGCTGCCCAGTTGTCAGTGCACGAACGATTGGACTCTGCTCCCACAGGCGAAGAGTCAGGACTGAAAGGTGCTGCTGGATCTCTTCTGCTCACGGTAAGCTTTGCAACGGTGCCACCTGTATTGCTCTCACTGCTTGTTTTCCCACCTCAAAGTGCATTTGAATAGTTCCTTGATGCCTGCTCCAGGCTGGCCGGCTGCCCAGTTGTCAGTACACGAATGATTGGACTCTGCTCCCACAGGCGAAGAGCCAGGACTGAAAGATGCTGCTGGATCTCTTCTGCACATGGTAAGCTTTGCAACGGTGCCACCTGTATTGCTCTCACTGCTTGTTTTCCCACCTCAAAGTGCATTTGAATAGTTCCTTGATGCCTGCTCCAGGCTGGCCGGCTGCCCAGTTGTCAGTACACGAATGATTGGACTCTGCTCCCACAGGCGAAGAGCCAGGACTGAAAGATGCTGCTGGATCTCTTCTGCACATGGTAAGCTTTGCAACGGTGCCACCTGTATTGCTCTCACTGCTTGTTTTCCCACCTCAAAGTGCGTTTGAATCGTTCCTTGATGCCTGCTCCAGGCTGGCCGGCTGCCCAGTTTTCAGTGCACGAATGATTGGACTCTGGTCCCAAGGCCGAAGAGCCAGGACTGAAAGATGCTGCTGGATCTCTTCTGCACGTGGAAAGCTTTGCAACGGTGCCACCTGCGTTGGTCTCACTGCTTGTTTTCCCACCTCAAAGTGCATTTGAATAGTTCCTTGATGCCTGCTCCAGGCTGGCCGGCTGCCCAGTTGTCAGTGCACGAACGATTGGACTCTGCTCCCACAGGCGAAGAGGCAGGACTGAAAGATGCTGCTGGATCTCTTCTGCTCACGGTAAGCTTTGCAACGGTGCCACCTGTATTGCTCTCACTGCTTGTTTTCCCACCTCAAAGTGCATTTGAATAGTTCCTTGATGCCTGCTCCAGGCTGGCCGGCTGCCCAGTTGTCAGTGCACGAATGATTGGACTCTGCACCCACAGGCGAAGAGCCAGGACTGAAAGATGCTGCTGGATCTCTCCTGCACGTGGTAAGCTTTGCAACGGTGCCACCTGTATTGCTCTCACTGCTTGTTTTCCCACCTCAAAGTGCATTTGAATAGTTCATTGATGGGTGCTCCAGGCTGGCCGGCTGCCCAGTTGTCAGTGCACGAATGATTGGACTCTGCTCCCACAGGCGAAGAGGCAGGACTGAAAGATGCTGATCGATCTCTTCTGCTCACGGTAAGCTTTGCAACCGTGCCACCTGCATTGGTCTCACTGCTTGTTTTCCCACCTGAAAGTGCATTTGAATAGTTCCTTGATGCCTGCTCCAGGCTGGCCGGCTGCCCAGTTTTCAGGGCACGAATGATTGGACTCTGCTCCCACAGGCGAAGAGGCAGGACTGAAAGATGCTGCTGGATCTCTTCTGCTCACGGTAAGCTTTGCAACGGTGCCACCTGCATTGGTCTCACTGCTTGTTTTCCCACCTCAAAGTGCATTTCAATAGTTCCTTGATGCCTGCTCCAGGCTGGCCGGCTGCCCAGTTGTCAGTGCACGAATGATTGGACTCTGCTCCCACAGGCGAAGAGCCAGGACTGAAAGATGCTGCTGGATCTCTTCTGCACATGGTAAGCTTTGCAACAGTGCCACCTGCATTGCTCTCACTACTTGCTTTCCCACCTGAAAGTGCATTTGAATACATCCTTGATGCCTGCTCCAGGCTGGCCGGCTGCCCAGTTGTCAGTGCACGAATGATTGGACTCTGCTCCCACAGGCGAAGAGCCAGGACTGAAAGATGCTGCTGGCTCCCTTCTGCGCACGGTAAGCTTTGCAACGGTTCCACCTGTATTGCTCTCACTGCTTGTTTTCCCACCTCAAAGTGCATTTGAATACATCCTTGATGCCTGCTCCAGGCTGGCCGGCTGCCCGGTTGTCAGTGCACGAACGATTGGACTCTGCTCCCACAGGCGAAGAGGCAGGACTGAAAGATGCTGCTGGATCTCTTCTGCACATGGTAAGCTTTGCAACGGTGCCACCTGTATTGCTCTCACTGCTTGTTTTCCCACCTCAAAGTGCATTTGAATAGTTCCTTGATGCCTGCTCCAGGCTGGCCGGCTGCCCAGTTGTCAGTGCACGAATGATTGGACTCTGCTCCCACAGGCGAAGAGCCAGGACTGAAAGATGCTGCTGGATCTCTTCTACACGTGGTAAGCTTTGCAACGGTGCCACCTGTATTGCTCTCACTGCTTGTTTTCCCACCTCAAAGTGCGTTTGAATCGTTCCTTGATGCCTGCTCCAGGCTGGCCGGCTGCCCAGTTGTCAGTGCACGAATGATTGGACTCTGCTCCCACAGGCGAAGAGCCAGGACTGAAAGATGCTGCTGGATCTCTTCTGCTCACGGTAAGCTTTGCAACGGTGCCACCTGCATTGGTCTCACTGCTTCTTTTCCCACCTCAATGTGCATTTGAATAGTTCCTTGATGCCTGCTCCAGGCTGGCCGGCTGCCCAGTTGTCAGTGCACGAATGATTGGACTCTGCTCCCACAGGCGAAGAGCCAGGACTGAAAGATGCTGCTGGATCTCTTCTGCACGTGGTAAGCTTTGCAACGGTGCCACCTGTATTGCTCTCACTGCTTGTTTTCCCACCTCAAAGTGCATTTGTATGCATCCTTGATGCCTGCTCCAGGCTGGCCGGCTGCCCAGTTTTCAGGGCACGAATGATTGGACTCTGCTCCCACAGGCGAAGAGCCAGGACTGAAAGATGCTGATGGATCTCTTCTGCTCACGGTAAGCTTTGCAACGGTGCCACCTGCATTGGTCTCACTGCTTGTTTTCCCACCTGAAAGTGCATTTGAATACATCCTTGATGCCTGCTCCAGGCTGGCCGGCTGCCCAGTTGTCAGGGCACGAATGATTGGACTCTGCTCCCACAGGCGAAGAGCCAGGACTGAAAGAAGCTGCTGCATCTCTTCTGCTCACGGTAAGCTTTGCAACGGTGCCACCTGCATTGGTCTCACTGCTTGTTTTAAAACCTCATAGTGCATTTGAATAGTTCCTTGATGCCTGTTCCAGGCTGGCCGGCTGCCCAGTTGTCAGTGCACGAATGATTGGACTCTGCTCCCACAGGCGAAGAGCCAGGACTGAAAGATGCTGCTGGATCTCTTCTGCACGTGGTAAGCTTTGCAACGGTGCCACCTGTATTGCTCTCACTGCTTGTTTTCCCACCTCAAAGTGCATTTGTATGCATCCTTTATGCCTGCTCCAGGCTGGCCGGCTGCCCAGTTGTCAGTGCACGAATGATTGGACTCTGCTCCCACAGGCGAAGAGCCAGGACTGAAAGATGCTGCTGGATCTCTTCTGCTCACGGTAAGCTTTGCAAAGGTGCCACCTGCATTGGTCTCACTGCTTGTTTTCCCAACTGAAAGTGCATTTGAATACATCCTTGATGCCTGCTCCAGGCTGGCCGGCTGCCCAGTTGTCAGTGCACGAACGATTGGACTCTGCTCCCACAGGCGAAGAGTCAGGACTGAAAGGTGCTGCTGGATCTCTTCTGCTCACGGTAAGCTTTGCAACGGTGCCACCTGTATTGCTCTCACTGCTTGTTTTCCCACCTCAAAGTGCATTTGAATAGTTCCTTGATGCCTGATCCAGGCTGGCAGGCTGCCCAGTTGTCAGTGCACGAATGATTGGACTCTGCTCCCACAGGCGAAGAGCCAGGACTGAAAGATGCTGCTGGATCTCTTCTGCACATGGTAAGCTTTGCAACGGTGCCACCTGTATTGCTCTCACTGCTTGTTTTCCCACCTCAAAGTGCGTTTGAATCGTTCCTTGATGCCTGCTCCAGGCTGGCCGGCTGCCCAGTTGTCAGTGCACGAATGATTGGACTCTGCTCCCACAGGCGAAGAGCCAGGACTGAAAGATGCTGCTGGATCTCTTCTGCACGTGGAAAGCTTTGCAACGGTGCCACCTGCGTTGGTCTCACTGCTTGTTTTCCCACCTCAAAGTGCATTTGAATAGTTCCTTGATGCCTGCTCCAGGCTGGCCGGCTGCCCAGTTTTCAGTGCACGAACGATTGGACTCTGCTCCCACAGGCGAAGAGCCAGGACTGAAAGATCCTGCTGGATCTCTTCTGCACGTGGTAAGCTTTGCAACGGTGCCACCTGTATTGCTCTCACTGCTTGTTTTCCCACCTCAAAGTGCATTTGAATAGTTCCTTGATGCCTGCTCCAGGCTGGCCGGCTGCCCAGTTTTCAGGGCACGAATGATTGGACTCTGCTCCCACAGGCGAAGAGCCAGGACTGAAAGATGCTGCTGGATCTCTTCTGCACATGGTAAGCTTTGCAACGGTGCCACCTGTATTGCTCTCACTCCTTGCTTTCCCACCTCAAAGTGCATTTGAATACATCCTTGATGCCTGCTCCAGGCTGGCCGGCTGCGCAGTTGTCAGTGCACGAATGATTGGACTCTGCTCCCACAGGCGAAGAGCCAGGGCTGAAAGATGCTGCTGGCTCCCTTCTGCGCACGGTAAGCTTTGCAACGGTGCCACCTGTATTGCTCTCACTGCTTGTTTTCCCACCTCAAAGTGCATTTGTTTGCATCCTTGATGCCTGCTCCAGGCTGGCCGGCTGCCCAGTTGTCAGTGCACGAATGATTGGACTCTGCTCCCACAGGCGAAGAGCCAGGACTGAAAGATGCTGCTGGATCTCTTCTGCACGTGGTAAGCTTTGCAACGGTGCCAGCTGCATTGGTCTCACTGCTTGTTTTCCCACCTCAAAGTGCATTTGAATACATCCTTGATGCCTGCTCCAGGCTGGCCGGCTGCCCAGTTTTCAGGGCACGAATGATTGGACTCTGCTCCCACAGGCGAAGAGGCAGGACTGAAAGATGCTGCTGGATCTCTTCTGCTCACGGTAAGCTTTGCAACGGTGCCACCTGCATTGGTCTCACTGCTTGTTTTCCCACCTCAAAGTGCATTTGAATAGTTCCTTGATGCCTGCTCCAGGCTGGCCGGCTGCCCAGTTGTCAGTGCACGAATGATTGGACTCTGCTCCCACAGGCGAAGAGCCAGGACTGAAAGATGCTGCTGGATCTATTCTGCACATGGTAAGCTTTGCAACAGTGCCACCTGCATTGCTCTCACTCCTTGCTTTCCCACCTCAAAGTGCATTTGAATACATCCTTGATGCCTGCTCCAGGCTGGCCGGCTGCCCAGTTGTCAGTGCACGAATGATTGGACTCTGCTCCCACAGGCGAAGAGCCAGGACTGAAAGATGCTGCTGGCTCCCTTCTGCGCACGGTAAGCTTTGCAACGGTGCCACCTGTATTGCTCTCACTGCTTGTTTTCCCACCTCAAAGTGCATTTGAATACATCCTTGATGCCTGCTCCAGGCTGGCCGGCTGCCCGGTTGTCAGTGCACGAACGATTGGACTCTGCTCCCACAGGCGAAGAGGCAGGACTGAAAGATGCTGCTGGATCTCTTCTGCACGTGGTAAGCTTTGCAACGGTGCCACCTGTATTGCTCTCACTGCTTGTTTTCCCACCTCAAAGTGCATTTGAATAGTTCCTTGATGCCTGCTCCAGGCTGGCCGGCTGCCCAGTTGTCAGTGCACGAATGATTGGACTCTGCTCCCACAGGCGAAGAGCCAGGACTGAAAGATGCTGCTGGATCTCTTCTGCTCACGGTAAGCTTTGCAACGGTGCCACCTGCATTGGTCTCACTGCTTGTTTTCCCACCTCAAAGTGCATTTCAATAGTTCCTTGATGCCTGCTCCAGGCTGGCCGGCTGCCCAGTTGTCAGTGCACGAACGATTGGACTCTGCTCCCACAGGCGAAGAGCCAGGACTGAAAGATGCTGCTGGATCTCTTCTGCACGTGGTAAGCTTTGCAACCTTGCCACCTGTATTGCTCTCACTGCTTGTTTTCCCACCTCAAAGTGCGTTTGAATAGTTCCTTGATGCCTGCTCCTGGCTGGCCGGCTGCCCAGTTGTCAGTGCACGAATGATTGGACTCTGCTCCCACAGGCGTAGAGGCAGGACTGAAAGATGCTGCTGGATCTCTTCTGCTCACGGTAAGCTTTGCAGAGGTGCCACCTGCATTGGTCTCACTGCTTGTTTTCCCACCTGAAAGTGCATTTGAATACATCCTTGATGCCTGCTCCAGGCTGGCCGGCTGCCCAGTTGTCAGTGCACGAACGATTGGACTCTGCTCCCACAGGCGAAGAGTCAGGACTGAAAGGTGCTGCTGGATCTCTTCTGCTCACGGTAAGCTTTGCAACGGTGCCACCTGTATTGCTCTCACTGCTTGTTTTCCCACCTCAAAGTGCATTTGAATAGTTCCTTGATGCCTGCTCCAGGCTGGCCGGCTGCCCAGTTGTCAGTGCACGAATGATTGGACTCTGCTCCCACAGGCGAAGAGCCAGGACTGAAAGATGCTGCTGGATCTCTTCTGCACATGGTAAGCTTTGCAACGGTGCCACCTGTATTGCTCTCACTGCTTGTTTTCCCACCTCAAAGTGCGTTTGAATCGTTCCTTGATGCCTGCTCCAGGCTGGCCGGCTGCCCAGTTTTCAGTGCACGAATGATTGGACTCTGGTCCCAAGGCCGAAGAGCCAGGACTGAAAGATGCTGCTGGATCTCTTCTGCACGTGGAAAGCTTTGCAACGGTGCCACCTGCGTTGGTCTCACTGCTTGTTTTCCCACCTCAAAGTGCGTTTGAATAGTTCCTTGATGCCTGCTCCAGGCTGGCCGGCTGCCCAGTTGTCAGTGCACGAACGATTGGACTCTGCTCCCACAGGCGAAGAGTCAGGACTGAAAGGTGCTGCTGGATCTCTTCTGCTCACGGTAAGCTTTGCAACGGTGCCACCTGTTTTGCTCTCACTGCTTGTTTTCCCACCTCAAAGTGCATTTGAATAGTTCCTTGATGCCTGATCCAGGCTGGCAGGCTGCCCAGTTGTCAGTGCACGAATGATTGGACTCTGCTCCCAGAGGCGAAGAGCCAGGACTGAAAGATGCTGCTGGATCTCTTCTGCACATGGTAAGCTTTGCAACGGTGCCACCTGTATTGCTCTCACTGCTTGTTTTCCCACCTCAAAGTGCGTTTGAATCGTTCCTTGATGCCTGCTCCAGGCTGGCCGGCTGCCCAGTTGTCAGTGCACGAATGATTGGACTCTGCTCCCACAGGCGAAGAGCCAGGACTGAAAGATGCTGCTGGATCTCTTCTGCACGTGGAAAGCTTTGCAACGGTGCCACCTGCGTTGGTCTCACTGCTTGTTTTCCCACCTCAAAGTGCATTTGAATAGTTCCTTGATGCCTGCTCCAGGCTGGCCGGCTGCCCAGTTTTCAGTGCACGAACGATTGGACTCTGCTCCCACAGGCGAAGAGCCAGGACTGAAAGATCCTGCTGGATCTCTTCTGCACGTGGTAAGCTTTGCAACGGTGCCACCTGTATTGCTCTCACTGCTTGTTTTCCCACCTCAAAGTGCATTTGAATAGTTCCTTGATGCCTGCTCCAGGCTGGCCGGCTGCCCAGTTTTCAGGGCACGAATGATTGGACTCTGCTCCCACAGGCGAAGAGCCAGGACTGAAAGATGCTGCTGGATCTCTTCTGCACATGGTAAGCTTTGCAACGGTGCCACCTGTATTGCTCTCACTCCTTGCTTTCCCACCTCAAAGTGCATTTGAATACATCCTTGATGCCTGCTCCAGGCTGGCCGGCTGCGCAGTTGTCAGTGCACGAATGATTGGACTCTGCTCCCACAGGCGAAGAGCCAGGGCTGAAAGATGCTGCTGGCTCCCTTCTGCGCACGGTAAGCTTTGCAACGGTGCCACCTGTATTGCTCTCACTGCTTGTTTTCCCACCTCAAAGTGCATTTGTTTGCATCCTTGATGCCTGCTCCAGGCTGGCCGGCTGCCCAGTTGTCAGTGCACGAATGATTGGACTCTGCTCCCACAGGCGAAGAGCCAGGACTGAAAGATGCTGCTGGATCTCTTCTGCACGTGGTAAGCTTTGCAACGGTGCCAGCTGCATTGGTCTCACTGCTTGTTTTCCCACCTCAAAGTGCATTTGAATACATCCTTGATGCCTGCTCCAGGCTGGCCGGCTGCCCAGTTTTCAGGGCACGAATGATTGGACTCTGCTCCCACAGGCGAAGAGGCAGGACTGAAAGATGCTGCTGGATCTCTTCTGCTCACGGTAAGCTTTGCAACGGTGCCACCTGCATTGGTCTCACTGCTTGTTTTCCCACCTCAAAGTGCATTTGAATAGTTCCTTGATGCCTGCTCCAGGCTGGCCGGCTGCCCAGTTGTCAGTGCACGAATGATTGGACTCTGCTCCCACAGGCGAAGAGCCAGGACTGAAAGATGCTGCTGGATCTATTCTGCACATGGTAAGCTTTGCAACAGTGCCACCTGCATTGCTCTCACTCCTTGCTTTCCCACCTCAAAGTGCATTTGAATACATCCTTGATGCCTGCTCCAGGCTGGCCGGCTGCCCAGTTGTCAGTGCACGAATGATTGGACTCTGCTCCCACAGGCGAAGAGCCAGGACTGAAAGATGCTGCTGGCTCCCTTCTGCGCACGGTAAGCTTTGCAACGGTGCCACCTGTATTGCTCTCACTGCTTGTTTTCCCACCTCAAAGTGCATTTGAATACATCCTTGATGCCTGCTCCAGGCTGGCCGGCTGCCCGGTTGTCAGTGCACGAACGATTGGACTCTGCTCCCACAGGCGAAGAGGCAGGACTGAAAGATGCTGCTGGATCTCTTCTGCACGTGGTAAGCTTTGCAACGGTGCCACCTGTATTGCTCTCACTGCTTGTTTTCCCACCTCAAAGTGCATTTGAATAGTTCCTTGATGCCTGCTCCAGGCTGGCCGGCTGCCCAGTTGTCAGTGCACGAATGATTGGACTCTGCTCCCACAGGCGAAGAGCCAGGACTGAAAGATGCTGCTGGATCTCTTCTGCTCACGGTAAGCTTTGCAACGGTGCCACCTGCATTGGTCTCACTGCTTGTTTTCCCACCTCAAAGTGCATTTCAATAGTTCCTTGATGCCTGCTCCAGGCTGGCCGGCTGCCCAGTTGTCAGTGCACGAACGATTGGACTCTGCTCCCACAGGCGAAGAGCCAGGACTGAAAGATGCTGCTGGATCTCTTCTGCACGTGGTAAGCTTTGCAACCTTGCCACCTGTATTGCTCTCACTGCTTGTTTTCCCACCTCAAAGTGCGTTTGAATAGTTCCTTGATGCCTGCTCCTGGCTGGCCGGCTGCCCAGTTGTCAGTGCACGAATGATTGGACTCTGCTCCCACAGGCGTAGAGGCAGGACTGAAAGATGCTGCTGGATCTCTTCTGCTCACGGTAAGCTTTGCAGAGGTGCCACCTGCATTGGTCTCACTGCTTGTTTTCCCACCTGAAAGTGCATTTGAATACATCCTTGATGCCTGCTCCAGGCTGGCCGGCTGCCCAGTTGTCAGTGCACGAACGATTGGACTCTGCTCCCACAGGCGAAGAGTCAGGACTGAAAGGTGCTGCTGGATCTCTTCTGCTCACGGTAAGCTTTGCAACGGTGCCACCTGTATTGCTCTCACTGCTTGTTTTCCCACCTCAAAGTGCATTTGAATAGTTCCTTGATGCCTGCTCCAGGCTGGCCGGCTGCCCAGTTGTCAGTGCACGAATGATTGGACTCTGCTCCCACAGGCGAAGAGCCAGGACTGAAAGATGCTGCTGGATCTCTTCTGCACATGGTAAGCTTTGCAACGGTGCCACCTGTATTGCTCTCACTGCTTGTTTTCCCACCTCAAAGTGCGTTTGAATCGTTCCTTGATGCCTGCTCCAGGCTGGCCGGCTGCCCAGTTTTCAGTGCACGAATGATTGGACTCTGGTCCCAAGGCCGAAGAGCCAGGACTGAAAGATGCTGCTGGATCTCTTCTGCACGTGGAAAGCTTTGCAACGGTGCCACCTGCGTTGGTCTCACTGCTTGTTTTCCCACCTCAAAGTGCATTTGAATAGTTCCTTGATGCCTGCTCCAGGCTGGCCGGCTGCCCAGTTGTCAGTGCACGAACGATTGGACTCTGCTCCCACAGGCGAAGAGGCAGGACTGAAAGATGCTGCTGGATCTCTTCTGCTCACGGTAACCTTTGCAACGGTGCCACCTGTATTGCTCTCACTGCTTGTTTTCCCACCTCAAAGTGCGTTTGAATAGTTCCTTGATGCCTGCTCCAGGCTGGCCGGCTGCCCAGTTGTCAGTGCACGAATGATTGGACTCTGCACCCACAGGCGAAGAGCCAGGACTGAAAGATGCTGCTGGATCTCTCCTGCACGTGGTAAGCTTTGCAACGGTGCCACCTGTATTGCTCTCACTGATTGTTTTCCCACCTCAAAGTGCATTTGAATAGTTCATTGATGGGTGCTCCAGGCTGGCCGGCTGCCCAGTTGTCAGTGCACGAATGATTGGACTCTGCTCCCACAGGCGAAGAGCCAGGACTGAAAGATGCTGCTGGATCTCTTCTGCACATGGTAAGCTTTGCAACAGTGCCACCTGCATTGCTCTCACTACTTGCTTTCCCACCTGAAAGTGCATTTGAATACATCCTTGATGCCTGCTCCAGGCTGGCCGGCTGCCCAGTTGTCAGTGCACGAATGATTGGACTCTGCTCCCACAGGCGAAGAGCCAGGACTGAAAGATGCTGCTGGCTCCCTTCTGCGCACGGTAAGCTTTGCAACGGTGCCACCTGTATTGCTCTCACTGCTTGTTTTCCCACCTCAAAGTGCATTTGAATACATCCTTGATGCCTGCTCCAGGCTGGCCGGCTGCCCGGTTGTCAGTGCACGAACGATTGGACTCTGCTCCCACAGGCGAAGAGGCAGGACTGAAAGATGCTGCTGGATCTCTTCTGCACGTGGTAAGCTTTGCAACGGTGCCACCTGTATTGCTCTCACTGCTTGTTTTCCCACCTCAAAGTGCATTTGAATAGTTCCTTGATGCCTGCTCCAGGCTGGCCGGCTGCCCAGTTGTCAGTGCACGAATGATTGGACTCTGCTCCCACAGGCGAAGAGCCAGGACTGAAAGATGCTGCTGGATCTCTTCTACACGTGGTAAGCTTTGCAACGTTGCCACCTGTATTGCTCTCACTGCTTGTTTTCCCACCTCAAAGTGCGTTTGAATCGTTCCTTGATGCCTGCTCCAGGCTGGCCGGCTGCCCAGTTGTCAGTGCACGAATGATTGGACTCTGCTCCCACAGGCGAAGAGCCAGGACTGAAAGATGCTGCTGGATCTCTTCTGCTCACGGTAAGCTTTGCAACGGTGCCACCTGCATTGGTCTCACTGCTTCTTTTCCCACCTCAATGTGCATTTGAATAGTTCCTTGATGCCTGCTCCAGGCTGGCCGGCTGCCCAGTTGTCAGTGCACGAATGATTGGACTCTGCTCCCACAGGCGAAGAGCCAGGACTGAAAGATGCTGCTGGATCTCTTCTGCACGTGGTAAGCTTTGCAACGGTGCCACCTGTATTGCTCTCACTGCTTGTTTTCCCACCTCAAAGTGCATTTGTATGCATCCTTGATGCCTGCTCCAGGCTGGCCGGCTGCCCAGTTTTCAGGGCACGAATGATTGGACTCTGCTCCCACAGGCGAAGAGCCAGGACTGAAAGATGCTGATGGATCTCTTCTGCTCACGGTAAGCTTTGCAACGGTGCCACCTGCATTGGTCTCACTGCTTGTTTTCCCACCTGAAAGTGCATTTGAATACATCCTTGATGCCTGCTCCAGGCTGGCCGGCTGCCCAGTTGTCAGGGCACGAATGATTGGACTCTGCTCCCACAGGCGAAGAGCCAGGACTGAAAGAAGCTGCTGCATCTCTTCTGCTCACGGTAAGCTTTGCAACGGTGCCACCTGCATTGGTCTCACTGCTTGTTTTAAAACCTCATAGTGCATTTGAATAGTTCCTTGATGCCTGTTCCAGGCTGGCCGGCTGCCCAGTTGTCAGTGCACGAATGATTGGACTCTGCTCCCACAGGCGAAGAGCCAGGACTGAAAGATGCTGCTGGATCTCTTCTGCACGTGGTAAGCTTTGCAACGGTGCCACCTGTATTGCTCTCACTGCTTGTTTTCCCACCTCAAAGTGCATTTGTATGCATCCTTTATGCCTGCTCCAGGCTGGCCGGCTGCCCAGTTGTCAGTGCACGAATGATTGGACTCTGCTCCCACAGGCGAAGAGCCAGGACTGAAAGATGCTGCTGGATCTCTTCTGCTCACGGTAAGCTTTGCAAAGGTGCCACCTGCATTGGTCTCACTGCTTGTTTTCCCAACTGAAAGTGCATTTGAATACATCCTTGATGCCTGCTCCAGGCTGGCCGGCTGCCCAGTTGTCAGTGCACGAACGATTGGACTCTGCTCCCACAGGCGAAGAGTCAGGACTGAAAGGTGCTGCTGGATCTCTTCTGCTCACGGTAAGCTTTGCAACGGTGCCACCTGTATTGCTCTCACTGCTTGTTTTCCCACCTCAAAGTGCATTTGAATAGTTCCTTGATGCCTGATCCAGGCTGGCCGGCTGCCCAGTTGTCAGTGCACGAATGATTGGACTCTGCTCCCACAGGCGAAGAGCCAGGACTGAAAGATGCTGCTGGATCTCTTCTGCACATGGTAAGCTTTGCAACGGTGCCACCTGTATTGCTCTCACTGCTTGTTTTCCCACCTCAAAGTGCGTTTGAATCGTTCCTTGATGCCTGCTCCAGGCTGGCCGGCTGCCCAGTTGTCAGTGCACGAATGATTGGACTCTGGTCCCAAGGCCGAAGAGCCAGGACTGAAAGATGCTGCTGGATCTCTTCTGCACGTGGAAAGCTTTGCAACGGTGCCACCTGCGTTGGTCTCACTGCTTGTTTTCCCACCTCAAAGTGCATTTGAATAGTTCCTTGATGCCTGCTCCAGGCTGGCCGGCTGCCCAGTTGTCAGTGCACGAACGATTGGACTCTGCTCCCACAGGCGAAGAGCCAGGACTGAAAGATCCTGCTGGATCTCTTCTGCACGTGGTAAGCTTTGCAACGGTGCCACCTGTATTGCTCTCACTGCTTGTTTTCCCACCTCAAAGTGCATTTGAATAGTTCCTTGATGCCTGCTCCAGGCTGGCCGGCTGCCCAGTTTTCAGGGCACGAATGATTGGACTCTGCTCCCACAGGCGAAGAGCCAGGACTGAAAGATGCTGCTGGATCTCTTCTGCACGTGGTAAGCTTTGCAACGGTGCCACCTGTATTGCTCTCACTGCTTGTTTTCCCACCTCAAAGTGCATTTCAATAGTTCATTGATGGGTGCTGCAGGCTGGCCGGCTGCCCAGTTGTCAGTGCACGAATGATTGGACTCTGCACCCACAGGCGAATAGCCAGGACTGAAAGATGCTGCTGGATCTCTTCTGCACATGGTAAGCTTTGCAACAGTGCCACCTGCATTGGTCTCACTGCTTGTTTTCCCACCTCAAAGTGCATTTGAATAGTTCCTTGATGCCTGCTCCAGGCTGGCCGGCTGCCCAGTTGTCAGTGCACGAATGATTGGACTCTGCTCCCGCAGGCGAAGAGCCAGGACTGAAAGATGCTGCTGGATCTCTTCTGCACATGGTAAGCTTTGCAACGGTGCCACCTGTATTGCTCTCACTCCTTGCTTTCCCACCTCAAAGTGCATTTGAATACATCCTTGATGCCTGCTCCAGGCTGGCCGGCTGCGCAGTTGTCAGTGCACGAATGATTGGACTCTGCTCCCACAGGCGAAGAGCCAGGACTGAAAGATGCTGCTGGCTCCCTTCTGCGCACGGTAAGCTTTGCAACGGTGCCACCTGCATTGGACTCACTGCTTGTTTTCCCACCTCAAAGTGCATTTGTTTGCATCCTTGATGCCTGCTCCAGGCTGGCCGGCTGCCCAGTTGTCAGTGCACGAATGATTGGACTCTGCTCCCACAGGCGAAGAGCCAGGACTGAAAGATCCTGCTGGATCTCTTCTGCACGTGGTAAGCTTTGCAACGGTGCCACCTGCATTGGTCTCACTGCTTGCTTTCCCACCTCAAAGTGCATTTGAATAGTTCCTTGATGCCTGCTCCAGGCTGGCCGGCTGCCCAGTTGTCAGTGCACGAATGATTGGACTCTGCTCCCACAGGCGAAGAGCCAGGACTGAAAGATGCTGCTGGCACCCTTCTGCACACGGTAGGCTTTGCAACGGTGCCACTTGCATTGGTCTCACTGCTTGTTTTCCCACCTGAAAGTGCATTTGAATAGTTCCTTGATGCCTGCTCCAGGCTGGCCGGCTGCCCAGTTGTCAGTGCACGAATGATTGGACTCTGCTCCCACAGGCGAAGAGCCAGGACTGAAAGATGCTGCTGGATCTCTTCTGCACGTGGTAAGCTTTGCAACGGTGCCACCTGTATTGCTCTCACTGCTTGTTTTCCCACCTGAAAGTGCATTTGAATACATCCTTGATGCCTGCTCCAGGCTGGCCGGCTGCCCGGTTGTCAGTGCACGAACGATTGGACTCTGCTCCCACAGGCGAAGAGGCAGGACTGAAAGATGCTGCTGGATCTCTTCTGCACGTGGTAAGCTTTGCAACGGTGCCACCTGCATTGGTCTCACTGCTTGTTTTCCCACCTCAAAGTGCATTTGAATAGTTCCTTGATGCCTGCTCCAGGCTGGCCGGCTGCCCAGTTGTCAGTGCACGAACGATTGGACTCTGCTCCCACAGGCGAAGAGGCAGGACTGAAAGATGCTGCTGGATCTCTTCTGCACATGGTAAGCTTTGCAACGGTGCCACCTGTATTGCTCTCACTGCTTGTTTTCCCACCTCAAAGTGCATTTGAATAGTTCCTTGATGCCTGCTCCAGGCTGGCCGGCTGCCCAGTTGTCAGTGCACGAATGATTGGACTCTGCTCCCACAGGCGAAGAGCCAGGACTGAAAGATGCTGCTGGATCTCTTCTACACGTGGTAAGCTTTGCAACGGTGCCACCTGTATTGCTCTCACTGCTTGTTTTCCCACCTCAAAGTGCGTTTGAATCGTTCCTTGATGCCTGCTCCAGGCTGGCCGGCTGCCCAGTTGTCAGTGCACGAATGATTGGACTCTGCTCCCACAGGCGAAGAGCCAGGACTGAAAGATGCTGCTGGATCTCTTCTGCTCACGGTAAGCTTTGCAACGGTGCCACCTGCATTGGTCTCACTGCTTCTTTTCCCACCTCAATGTGCATTTGAATAGTTCCTTGATGCCTGCTCCAGGCTGGCCGGCTGCCCAGTTGTCAGTGCACGAATGATTGGACTCTGCTCCCACAGGCGAAGAGCCAGGACTGAAAGATGCTGCTGGATCTCTTCTGCACGTGGTAAGCTTTGCAACGGTGCCACCTGTATTGCTCTCACTGCTTGTTTTCCCACCTCAAAGTGCATTTGTATGCATCCTTGATGCCTGCTCCAGGCTGGCCGGCTGCCCAGTTTTCAGGGCACGAATGATTGGACTCTGCTCCCACAGGCGAAGAGCCAGGACTGAAAGATGCTGATGGATCTCTTCTGCTCACGGTAAGCTTTGCAACGGTGCCACCTGCATTGGTCTCACTGCTTGTTTTCCCACCTGAAAGTGCATTTGAATACATCCTTGATGCCTGCTCCAGGCTGGCCGGCTGCCCAGTTGTCAGGGCACGAATGATTGGACTCTGCTCCCACAGGCGAAGAGCCAGGACTGAAAGAAGCTGCTGCATCTCTTCTGCTCACGGTAAGCTTTGCAACGGTGCCACCTGCATTGGTCTCACTGCTTGTTTTAAAACCTCATAGTGCATTTGAATAGTTCCTTGATGCCTGTTCCAGGCTGGCCGGCTGCCCAGTTGTCAGTGCACGAATGATTGGACTCTGCTCCCACAGGCGAAGAGCCAGGACTGAAAGATGCTGCTGGATCTCTTCTGCACGTGGTAAGCTTTGCAACGGTGCCACCTGTATTGCTCTCACTGCTTGTTTTCCCACCTCAAAGTGCATTTGTATGCATCCTTTATGCCTGCTCCAGGCTGGCCGGCTGCCCAGTTGTCAGTGCACGAATGATTGGACTCTGCTCCCACAGGCGAAGAGCCAGGACTGAAAGATGCTGCTGGATCTCTTCTGCTCACGGTAAGCTTTGCAAAGGTGCCACCTGCATTGGTCTCACTGCTTGTTTTCCCAACTGAAAGTGCATTTGAATACATCCTTGATGCCTGCTCCAGGCTGGCCGGCTGCCCAGTTGTCAGTGCACGAACGATTGGACTCTGCTCCCACAGGCGAAGAGTCAGGACTGAAAGGTGCTGCTGGATCTCTTCTGCTCACGGTAAGCTTTGCAACGGTGCCACCTGTATTGCTCTCACTGCTTGTTTTCCCACCTCAAAGTGCATTTGAATAGTTCCTTGATGCCTGATCCAGGCTGGCAGGCTGCCCAGTTGTCAGTGCACGAATGATTGGACTCTGCTCCCACAGGCGAAGAGCCAGGACTGAAAGATGCTGCTGGATCTCTTCTGCACATGGTAAGCTTTGCAACGGTGCCACCTGTATTGCTCTCACTGCTTGTTTTCCCACCTCAAAGTGCGTTTGAATCGTTCCTTGATGCCTGCTCCAGGCTGGCCGGCTGCCCAGTTGTCAGTGCACGAATGATTGGACTCTGCTCCCACAGGCGAAGAGCCAGGACTGAAAGATGCTGCTGGATCTCTTCTGCACGTGGAAAGCTTTGCAACGGTGCCACCTGCGTTGGTCTCACTGCTTGTTTTCCCACCTCAAAGTGCATTTGAATAGTTCCTTGATGCCTGCTCCAGGCTGGCCGGCTGCCCAGTTTTCAGTGCACGAACGATTGGACTCTGCTCCCACAGGCGAAGAGCCAGGACTGAAAGATCCTGCTGGATCTCTTCTGCACGTGGTAAGCTTTGCAACGGTGCCACCTGTATTGCTCTCACTGCTTGTTTTCCCACCTCAAAGTGCATTTGAATAGTTCCTTGATGCCTGCTCCAGGCTGGCCGGCTGCCCAGTTTTCAGGGCACGAATGATTGGACTCTGCTCCCACAGGCGAAGAGCCAGGACTGAAAGATGCTGCTGGATCTCTTCTGCACGTGGTAAGCTTTGCAACGGTGCCACCTGTATTGCTCTCACTGCTTGTTTTCCCACCTCAAAGTGCATTTCAATAGTTCCTTGATGCCTGCTCCAGGCTGGCCGGCTGCCCAGTTGTCAGTGCACGAATGATTGGACTCTGCACCCACAGGCGAATAGCCAGGACTGAAAGATGCTGCTGGATCTCTTCTGCACATGGTAAGCTTTGCAACAGTGCCACCTGCATTGGTCTCACTGCTTGTTTTCCCACCTCAAAGTGCATTTGAATAGTTCCTTGATGCCTGCTCCAGGCTGGCCGGCTGCCCAGTTGTCAGTGCACGAATGATTGGACTCTGCTCCCGCAGGCGAAGAGCCAGGACTGAAAGATGCTGCTGGATCTCTTCTGCACATGGTAAGCTTTGCAACGGTGCCACCTGTATTGCTCTCACTCCTTGCTTTCCCACCTCAAAGTGCATTTGAATACATCCTTGATGCCTGCTCCAGGCTGGCCGGCTGCGCAGTTGTCAGTGCACGAATGATTGGACTCTGCTCCCACAGGCGAAGAGCCAGGGCTGAAAGATGCTGCTGGCTCCCTTCTGCGCACGGTAAGCTTTGCAACGGTGCCACCTGTATTGCTCTCACTGCTTGTTTTCCCACCTCAAAGTGCATTTGTTTGCATCCTTGATGCCTGCTCCAGGCTGGCCGGCTGCCCAGTTGTCAGTGCACGAATGATTGGACTCTGCTCCCACAGGCGAAGAGCCAGGACTGAAAGATGCTGCTGGATCTCTTCTGCACGTGGTAAGCTTTGCAACGGTGCCAGCTGCATTGGTCTCACTGCTTGTTTTCCCACCTCAAAGTGCATTTGAATACATCCTTGATGCCTGCTCCAGGCTGGCCGGCTGCCCAGTTTTCAGGGCACGAATGATTGGACTCTGCTCCCACAGGCGAAGAGGCAGGACTGAAAGATGCTGCTGGATCTCTTCTGCTCACGGTAAGCTTTGCAACGGTGCCACCTGCATTGGTCTCACTGCTTGTTTTCCCACCTCAAAGTGCATTTGAATAGTTCCTTGATGCCTGCTCCAGGCTGGCCGGCTGCCCAGTTGTCAGTGCACGAATGATTGGACTCTGCTCCCACAGGCGAAGAGCCAGGACTGAAAGATGCTGCTGGATCTATTCTGCACATGGTAAGCTTTGCAACAGTGCCACCTGCATTGCTCTCACTCCTTGCTTTCCCACCTCAAAGTGCATTTGAATACATCCTTGATGCCTGCTCCAGGCTGGCCGGCTGCCCAGTTGTCAGTGCACGAATGATTGGACTCTGCTCCCACAGGCGAAGAGCCAGGACTGAAAGATGCTGCTGGCTCCCTTCTGCGCACGGTAAGCTTTGCAACGGTGCCACCTGTATTGCTCTCACTGCTTGTTTTCCCACCTCAAAGTGCATTTGAATACATCCTTGATGCCTGCTCCAGGCTGGCCGGCTGCCCGGTTGTCAGTGCACGAACGATTGGACTCTGCTCCCACAGGCGAAGAGGCAGGACTGAAAGATGCTGCTGGATCTCTTCTGCACGTGGTAAGCTTTGCAACGGTGCCACCTGTATTGCTCTCACTGCTTGTTTTCCCACCTCAAAGTGCATTTGAATAGTTCCTTGATGCCTGCTCCAGGCTGGCCGGCTGCCCAGTTGTCAGTGCACGAATGATTGGACTCTGCTCCCACAGGCGAAGAGCCAGGACTGAAAGATGCTGCTGGATCTCTTCTGCTCACGGTAAGCTTTGCAACGGTGCCACCTGCATTGGTCTCACTGCTTGTTTTCCCACCTCAAAGTGCATTTCAATAGTTCCTTGATGCCTGCTCCAGGCTGGCCGGCTGCCCAGTTGTCAGTGCACGAACGATTGGACTCTGCTCCCACAGGCGAAGAGCCAGGACTGAAAGATGCTGCTGGATCTCTTCTGCACGTGGTAAGCTTTGCAACCTTGCCACCTGTATTGCTCTCACTGCTTGTTTTCCCACCTCAAAGTGCGTTTGAATAGTTCCTTGATGCCTGCTCCTGGCTGGCCGGCTGCCCAGTTGTCAGTGCACGAATGATTGGACTCTGCTCCCACAGGCGTAGAGGCAGGACTGAAAGATGCTGCTGGATCTCTTCTGCTCACGGTAAGCTTTGCAGAGGTGCCACCTGCATTGGTCTCAGTGCTTGTTTTCCCACCTGAAAGTGCATTTGAATACATCCTTGATGCCTGCTCCAGGCTGGCCGGCTGCCCAGTTGTCAGTGCACGAACGATTGGACTCTGCTCCCACAGGCGAAGAGTCAGGACTGAAAGGTGCTGCTGGATCTCTTCTGCTCACGGTAAGCTTTGCAACGGTGCCACCTGTATTGCTCTCACTGCTTGTTTTCCCACCTCAAAGTGCATTTGAATAGTTCCTTGATGCCTGCTCCAGGCTGGCCGGCTGCCCAGTTGTCAGTGCACGAATGATTGGACTCTGCTCCCACAGGCGAAGAGCCAGGACTGAAAGATGCTGCTGGATCTCTTCTGCACATGGTAAGCTTTGCAACGGTGCCACCTGTATTGCTCTCACTGCTTGTTTTCCCACCTCAAAGTGCGTTTGAATCGTTCCTTGATGCCTGCTCCAGGCTGGCCGGCTGCCCAGTTTTCAGTGCACGAATGATTGGACTCTGGTCCCAAGGCCGAAGAGCCAGGACTGAAAGATGCTGCTGGATCTCTTCTGCACGTGGAAAGCTTTGCAACGGTGCCACCTGCGTTGGTCTCACTGCTTGTTTTCCCACCTCAAAGTGCATTTGAATAGTTCCTTGATGCCTGCTCCAGGCTGGCCGGCTGCCCAGTTGTCAGTGCACGAACGATTGGACTCTGCTCCCACAGGCGAAGAGGCAGGACTGAAAGATGCTGCTGGATCTCTTCTGCTCACGGTAACCTTTGCAACGGTGCCACCTGTATTGCTCTCACTGCTTGTTTTCCCACCTCAAAGTGCGTTTGAATAGTTCCTTGATGCCTGCTCCAGGCTGGCCGGCTGCCCAGTTGTCAGTGCACGAATGATTGGACTCTGCACCCACAGGCGAAGAGCCAGGACTGAAAGATGCTGCTGGATCTCTCCTGCACGTGGTAAGCTTTGCAACGGTGCCACCTGTATTGCTCTCACTGATTGTTTTCCCACCTCAAAGTGCATTTGAATAGTTCATTGATGGGTGCTCCAGGCTGGCCGGCTGCCCAGTTGTCAGTGCACGAATGATTGGACTCTGCTCCCACAGGCGAAGAGCCAGGACTGAAAGATGCTGCTGGATCTCTTCTGCACATGGTAAGCTTTGCAACAGTGCCACCTGCATTGCTCTCACTACTTGCTTTCCCACCTGAAAGTGCATTTGAATACATCCTTGATGCCTGCTCCAGGCTGGCCGGCTGCCCAGTTGTCAGTGCACGAATGATTGGACTCTGCTCCCACAGGCGAAGAGCCAGGACTGAAAGATGCTGCTGGCTCCCTTCTGCGCACGGTAAGCTTTGCAACGGTGCCACCTGTATTGCTCTCACTGCTTGTTTTCCCACCTCAAAGTGCATTTGAATACATCCTTGATGCCTGCTCCAGGCTGGCCGGCTGCCCGGTTGTCAGTGCACGAACGATTGGACTCTGCTCCCACAGGCGAAGAGGCAGGACTGAAAGATGCTGCTGGATCTCTTCTGCACGTGGTAAGCTTTGCAACGGTGCCACCTGTATTGCTCTCACTGCTTGTTTTCCCACCTCAAAGTGCATTTGAATAGTTCCTTGATGCCTGCTCCAGGCTGGCCGGCTGCCCAGTTGTCAGTGCACGAATGATTGGACTCTGCTCCCACAGGCGAAGAGCCAGGACTGAAAGATGCTGCTGGATCTCTTCTACACGTGGTAAGCTTTGCAACGTTGCCACCTGTATTGCTCTCACTGCTTGTTTTCCCACCTCAAAGTGCGTTTGAATCGTTCCTTGATGCCTGCTCCAGGCTGGCCGGCTGCCCAGTTGTCAGTGCACGAATGATTGGACTCTGCTCCCACAGGCGAAGAGCCAGGACTGAAAGATGCTGCTGGATCTCTTCTGCTCACGGTAAGCTTTGCAACGGTGCCACCTGCATTGGTCTCACTGCTTCTTTTCCCACCTCAATGTGCATTTGAATAGTTCCTTGATGCCTGCTCCAGGCTGGCCGGCTGCCCAGTTGTCAGTGCACGAATGATTGGACTCTGCTCCCACAGGCGAAGAGCCAGGACTGAAAGATGCTGCTGGATCTCTTCTGCACGTGGTAAGCTTTGCAACGGTGCCACCTGTATTGCTCTCACTGCTTGTTTTCCCACCTCAAAGTGCATTTGTATGCATCCTTGATGCCTGCTCCAGGCTGGCCGGCTGCCCAGTTTTCAGGGCACGAATGATTGGACTCTGCTCCCACAGGCGAAGAGCCAGGACTGAAAGATGCTGATGGATCTCTTCTGCTCACGGTAAGCTTTGCAACGGTGCCACCTGCATTGGTCTCACTGCTTGTTTTCCCACCTGAAAGTGCATTTGAATACATCCTTGATGCCTGCTCCAGGCTGGCCGGCTGCCCAGTTGTCAGGGCACGAATGATTGGACTCTGCTCCCACAGGCGAAGAGCCAGGACTGAAAGAAGCTGCTGCATCTCTTCTGCTCACGGTAAGCTTTGCAACGGTGCCACCTGCATTGGTCTCACTGCTTGTTTTAAAACCTCATAGTGCATTTGAATAGTTCCTTGATGCCTGTTCCAGGCTGGCCGGCTGCCCAGTTGTCAGTGCACGAATGATTGGACTCTGCTCCCACAGGCGAAGAGCCAGGACTGAAAGATGCTGCTGGATCTCTTCTGCACGTGGTAAGCTTTGCAACGGTGCCACCTGTATTGCTCTCACTGCTTGTTTTCCCACCTCAAAGTGCATTTGTATGCATCCTTTATGCCTGCTCCAGGCTGGCCGGCTGCCCAGTTGTCAGTGCACGAATGATTGGACTCTGCTCCCACAGGCGAAGAGCCAGGACTGAAAGATGCTGCTGGATCTCTTCTGCTCACGGTAAGCTTTGCAAAGGTGCCACCTGCATTGGTCTCACTGCTTGTTTTCCCAACTGAAAGTGCATTTGAATACATCCTTGATGCCTGCTCCAGGCTGGCCGGCTGCCCAGTTGTCAGTGCACGAACGATTGGACTCTGCTCCCACAGGCGAAGAGTCAGGACTGAAAGGTGCTGCTGGATCTCTTCTGCTCACGGTAAGCTTTGCAACGGTGCCACCTGTATTGCTCTCACTGCTTGTTTTCCCACCTCAAAGTGCATTTGAATAGTTCCTTGATGCCTGATCCAGGCTGGCCGGCTGCCCAGTTGTCAGTGCACGAATGATTGGACTCTGCTCCCACAGGCGAAGAGCCAGGACTGAAAGATGCTGCTGGATCTCTTCTGCACATGGTAAGCTTTGCAACGGTGCCACCTGTATTGCTCTCACTGCTTGTTTTCCCACCTCAAAGTGCGTTTGAATCGTTCCTTGATGCCTGCTCCAGGCTGGCCGGCTGCCCAGTTGTCAGTGCACGAATGATTGGACTCTGGTCCCAAGGCCGAAGAGCCAGGACTGAAAGATGCTGCTGGATCTCTTCTGCACGTGGAAAGCTTTGCAACGGTGCCACCTGCGTTGGTCTCACTGCTTGTTTTCCCACCTCAAAGTGCATTTGAATAGTTCCTTGATGCCTGCTCCAGGCTGGCCGGCTGCCCAGTTGTCAGTGCACGAACGATTGGACTCTGCTCCCACAGGCGAAGAGCCAGGACTGAAAGATCCTGCTGGATCTCTTCTGCACGTGGTAAGCTTTGCAACGGTGCCACCTGTATTGCTCTCACTGCTTGTTTTCCCACCTCAAAGTGCATTTGAATAGTTCCTTGATGCCTGCTCCAGGCTGGCCGGCTGCCCAGTTGTCAGTGCACGAATGATTGGACTCTGCTCCCACAGGCGAAGAGCCAGGACTGAAAGATGCTGCTGGATCTCTTCTGCACGTGGTAAGCTTTGCAACGGTGCCACCTGTATTGCTCTCACTGCTTGTTTTCCCACCTCAAAGTGCATTTCAATAGTTCATTGATGGGTGCTGCAGGCTGGCCGGCTGCCCAGTTGTCAGTGCACGAATGATTGGACTCTGCACCCACAGGCGAATAGCCAGGACTGAAAGATGCTGCTGGATCTCTTCTGCACATGGTAAGCTTTGCAACAGTGCCACCTGCATTGGTTTCACTGCTTGTTTTCCCACCTCAAAGTGCATTTGAATAGTTCCTTGATGCCTGCTCCAGGCTGGCCGGCTGCCCAGTTGTCAGTGCACGAATGATTGGACTCTGCTCCCGCAGGCGAAGAGCCAGGACTGAAAGATGCTGCTGGATCTCTTCTGCACATGGTAAGCTTTGCAACGGTGCCACCTGTATTGCTCTCACTCCTTGCTTTCCCACCTCAAAGTGCATTTGAATACATCCTTGATGCCTGCTCCAGGCTGGCCGGCTGCCCAGTTGTCAGTGCACGAATGATTGGACTCTGCTCCCACAGGCGAAGAGCCAGGACTGAAAGATGCTGCTGGCTCCCTTCTGCGCACGGTAAGCTTTGCAACGGTGCCACCTGCATTGGACTCACTGCTTGTTTTCCCACCTCAAAGTGCATTTGTTTGCATCCTTGATGCCTGCTCCAGGCTGGCCGGCTGCCCAGTTGTCAGTGCACGAATGATTGGACTCTGCTCCCACAGGCGAAGAGCCAGGACTGAAAGATGCTGCTGGATCTCTTCTGCACGTGGTAAGCTTTGCAACGGTGCCACCTGCATTGGTCTCACTGCTTGCTTTCCCACCTCAAAGTGCATTTGAATAGTTCCTTGATGCCTGCTCCAGGCTGGCCGGCTGCCCAGTTGTCAGTGCACGAATGATTGGACTCTGCTCCCACAGGCGAAGAGCCAGGACTGAAAGATGCTGCTGGCACCCTTCTGCACACGGTAGGCTTTGCAACGGTGCCACTTGCATTGGTCTCACTGCTTGTTTTCCCACCTGAAAGTGCATTTGAATAGTTCCTTGATGCCTGCTCCAGGCTGGCCGGCTGCCCAGTTGTCAGTGCACGAATGATTGGACTCTGCTCCCACAGGCGAAGAGCCAGGACTGAAAGATGCTGCTGGATCTCTTCTGCACGTGGTAAGCTTTGCAACGGTGCCACCTGTATTGCTCTCACTGCTTGTTTTCCCACCTGAAAGTGCATTTGAATACATCCTTGATGCCTGCTCCAGGCTGGCCGGCTGCCCGGTTGTCAGTGCACGAACGATTGGACTCTGCTCCCACAGGCGAAGAGGCAGGACTGAAAGATGCTGCTGGATCTCTTCTGCACGTGGTAAGCTTTGCAACGGTGCCACCTGCATTGGTCTCACTGCTTGTTTTCCCACCTCAAAGTGCATTTGAATAGTTCCTTGATGCCTGCTCCAGGCTGGCCGGCTGCCCAGTTGTCAGTGCACGAACGATTTTACTCTGCTCCCACAGGCGAAGAGCCAGGACTGAAAGATGCTGCTGGATCTCTTCTGCTCACGGTAAGCTTTGCAACGGTGCCACCTGCATTGGTCTCACTGCTTGTTTTCCCACCTCAAAGTGCATTTGAATACATCCTTGATACCTGCTCCAGGCTGGCCGGCTGCCCAGGTTTCAGGGCACGAATGATTGGACTCTGCTCCCACAGGCGAAGAGTCAGGACTGAAAGATGCTGCTGGATCTCTTCTGCTCACGGTAAGCTTTGCAACGGTGCCACCTACATTGGTCTCGCTGCTTGTTTTCCCACCTGAAAGTGCATTTGAATACATCCTTGATGCCTGCTCCAGGCTGGCCGGCTGCCCAGTTGTCAGTGCACGAACGATTGGACTCTGCTCCCACAGGCGAAGAGTCAGGACTGAAAGATGCTGCTGGATCTCTTCTGCTCACGGTAAGCTTTGCAACGGTGCCACCTGCATTGGTCTCAGTGCTTGTTTTCCCACCTCAAAGTGCGTTTGAATAGTTCCTTGATGCCTGCTCCAGGCTGGCCGGCTGCCCAGTTGTCAGTGCACGAATGATTGGACTCTGCACCCACAGGCGAAGAACCAGGACGGAAAGATGCTGCTGGATCTCTCCTGCACGTGGTAAGCTTTGCAACGGTGCCACCTGTATTGCTCTCACTGCTTGTTTTCCCACCTCAAAGTGCATTTGAATAGTTCATTGATGGGTGCTGCAGGCTGGCCGGCTGCCCAGTTGTCAGTGCACGAATGATTGGACTCTGCTCCCACAGGCGAAGAGGCAGGACTGAAAGATGCTGCTCGATCTCTTCTGCTCACGGTAAGCTTTGCAACGGTGCCAGCTGCATTGGTCTCACTGCTTGTTTTCCCACCTCAAAGTGCATTTGAATACATCCTTGATGCCTGCTCCAGGCTGGCCGGCTGCCCAGTTTTCAGAGCACGAATGATTGGACTCTGCTCCCACAGGCGAAGAGGCAGGACTGAAAGATGCTGCTGGATCTCTTCTGCTCACGTTAAGCTTTGCAACGGTGCCACCTGCATTGGTCTCACTGCTTGTTTTCCCACCTCAAAGTGCATTTGAATAGTTCCTTGATGCCTGCTCCAGGCTGGCCGGCTGCCCAGTTGTCAGTGCACGAATGATTGGACTCTGCTCCCACAGGCGAAGAGCCAGGACTGAAAGATGCTGCTGGATCTCTTCTGCACATGGTAAGCTTTGCAACAGTGCCACCTGCATTGCTCTCACTCCTTGCTTTCCCACCTCAAAGTGCATTTGAATACATCCTTGATGCCTGCTCCAGGCTGGCCGGCTGCCCAGTTGTCAGTGCACGAATGATTGGACTCTGCTCCCACAGGCGAAGAGCCAGGACTGAAAGATGCTGCTGGCTCCCTTCTGCGCACGGTAAGCTTTGCAACGGTGCCACCTGTATTGCTCTCACTGCTTGTTTTCCCACCTCAAAGTGCATTTGAATACATCCTTGATGCCTGCTCCAGGCTGGCCGGCTGCCCGGTTGTCAGTGCACGAACGATTGGACTCTGCTCCCACAGGCGAAGAGGCAGGACTGAAAGATGCTGCTGGATCTCTTCTGCACGTGGTAAGCTTTGCAACGGTGCCACCTGTATTGCTCTCACTGCTTGTTTTCCCACCTCAAAGTGCATTTGAATAGTTCCTTGATGCCTGCTCCAGGCTGGCCGGCTGCCCAGTTGTCAGTGCACGAACGATTGGACTCTGCTCCCACAGGCGAAGAGCCAGGACTGAAAGATGCTGCTGGATCTCTTCTGCTCACGGTAAGCTTTGCAACGGTGCCACCTGCATTGGTCTCACTGCTTGTTTTCCCACCTCAAAGTGCATTTGAATACATCCTTAATGCCTGCTCCAGGCTGGCCGGCTGCCCAGTTGTCAGTGCACGAACGATTGGACTCTGCTCCCACAGGCGAAGAGTCAGGACTGAAAGATGCTGCTGGATCTCTTCTGCTCACGGTAAGCTTTGCAACGGTGCCACCTGCATTGGTCTCACTGCTTGTTTTCCCACCTCAAAGTGCATTTCAATAGTTCCTTGATGCCTGCTCCAGGCTGGCCGGCTGCCCAGTTGTCAGTGCACGAACGATTGGACTCTGCTCCCACAGGCGAAGAGCCAGGACTGAAAGATGCTGCTGGATCTCTTCTGCACGTGGTAAGCTTTGCAACCTTGCCACCTGTATTGCTCTCACTGCTTGTTTTCCCACCTCAAAGTGCGTTTGAATAGTTCCTTGATGCCTGCTCCAGGCTGGCCGGCTGCCCAGTTGTCAGTGCACGAATGATTGGACTCTGCTCCCACAGGCGAAGAGCCAGGACTGAAAGATGCTGCTGGATCTCTTCTGCTCACGGTAAGCTTTGCAACGGTGCCACCTGCATTGGTCTCACTGCTTGTTTTCCCACCTCAAAGTGCATTTGAATACATCCTTGATGCCTGCTCCAGGGTGGCCGGCTGCCCAGTTGTCAGTGCACGAATGATTGGACTCTGCTCCCAAGGCCGAAGAGCCAGGACTGAAAGATGCTGCTGGATCTCTTCTGCACGTGGAAAGCTTTGCAACGGTGCCACCTTTATTGCTCTCGCTCCTTGCTTTCCCACCTCAAAGTGCATTTGAATACATCCTTGATGCCTGCTCCAGGCTGGACGGCTGTCCAGTTTTCAGTGCACGAATGATTGGACCCTGATCCCACAGGCAAAGAGCCAGGACTGAAAGATGCTCCTTGATCTCTTCTGCACATGGTAAGCTTCGCAACCGTGCCACCTGTATTGCTCTCACTCCTTGCTTTCCCACCTCAAAGTGCATTTGAATAGTTCCTTGATGCGTGCTCCAGGCTGGCCGGCTGCCCAGTTGTCAGTGCACGAATGATTGGACCCTGATCCCACAGGCAAAGAGCCAGGACTGAAAGATGCTGCTGGATCTCTTCTGCACATGGTATGCTTCGCAACGGTGCCACCTGTATTGCTCTCACTCCTTCCTTTCCCACCTCAAAGTGCGTTTGAATACATCCTTCATGCCTGCTCCAGGCCGTCCGGCTGCCCAGTTTTCAGTGCAGGAATGATTGGACCCTGCTTCCACAGGCAAAGAGCCAGGACTGAAAGATGCTGCTGGATCTCTTCTGCACATGGTAAGCTGCGCAACGGTGCCACCTGTATTGCTCTCACTCCTTGCTTTCCCACCTCAAAGTGCATTTGAATACATCCTTGATGCCTGCTCCAGGCCGCCCGGCTGCCCAGTTTTCAGTGCACGAATGATTGGACCCTGATCCCACAGGCAAAGAGCCAGGACTGAAAGATGCTCCTTGATGTCTTCTGCACATGGTAAGCTTCGCAACGGTGCCACCTGTATTGCTCTCACTCCTTGCTTTCCCACCTCAAAGTGCATTTGAATACATCCTTGATGCCTGCTCCAGGCTGTTCGGCTGCCCAGTTTTCAGGGCACGAATGATTGGACCCTGATCCCACAGGCAAAGAGCCAGGACTGAAAGATGCTGCTGGATCTCTTCTGCACATGGTAAGCTTCGCAACGGTGCCACCTGTATTGCTCTCACTCCTTGCTTTCCCACCTCAAAGTGCATTTGAATACATACTTGATGCCTGCTCCAGGCCGTCCGGCTGCCCAGTTTTCAGTGCACGAATGATTGGACCCTGATCCCACAGGCAAAGAGCCAGGACTGAAAGATGCTGCTGGATCTCTTCTGCACATGGTAAGCTTCGCAACGGTGCCACCTGTATTGCTCTCACTCCTTGCTTTCCCACCTCAAAGTGCATTTGAATACATCCTTGATGCCTGCCCCAGGCGGTCCGGCTGCCCAGTTGTCAGTGCACGAATGATTGGACCCTGATCCCACAGGCAAAGAGCCAGGAGTGAAAGATGCTGCTGGATCTCTTCTGCACATGGTAAGCTTCGCAATGGTGCCACCTGTATTGCTCTCACTCCTTGCTTTCCCACCTCAAAGTGCATTTGAATACATCCTTGATGCCTGCTCCAGGCTGGCTGGCTGCCCAGTTTTCAGTGCGCGAATGATTGGACCCTGATTCTACAGGCAAAGAGCCAGGACTGAAAGATGCTGCTGGATCTCTTCTGCACATGGTAAGCTTCGCAACGGTGCCACCTGTATTGCTCTCACTCCTTGCTTTCCCACCTCAAAGTGCATTTTGAATACATCCTTAATGCTTGCTCCACGCTGTCCGGCTGCCCAGTTTTCAGTGCACGAATGATTGGACCCTGCTCCCACAGGCAAAGAGCCAGGACTGAAAGATGATCCTTCATCTCTTCTGCACATAGTAAGCTTTGCAACGGTGCCACCTGCATTGGTCTCACTGCTTGTTTTAAAACCTCAAAGTGCATTTGAATAGTTCCTTGATGCCTGCTCCAGGCTGTTCGGCTGCCCAGTTTTCAGTGCACGAACGATTGGACCCTGATCCCACAGGCAAAGAGCCAGGACTGAAAGATGCTGCTGGATCTCTTCTGCACATGGTAAGCTTCGGAACGGTGGCATCTGTATTGCTCTCACTCCTTGCTTTTCCACCTCAAAGTGCATTTGAATACATCCTTGATGCCTGCTCCAGGCCGTCCGGCTGCCCAGTTTTCAGTGCACGAATGATTGGACCCTGCTCCCACAGGCAAAGAGCCAGGACTGAAAGATGCTGCTGGATCTCTTCTGCACATGGTAAGCTTCGCAACGGTGCCACCTGTATTGCTCTCACTCCTTGCTTTCCCACCTCAAAGTGCATTTGAATACATACTTGATGCCTGCTCCAGGCCGTCCGGCTGCCCAGTTTTCAGTGCACGAATGATTGGACCCTGATCCCACAGGCAAAGAGCCAGGACTGAAAGATGCTGCTGGATCTCTTCTGCACATGGTAAGCTTCGCAACGGTGCCACCTGTATTGCTCTCACTCCTTGCTTTCCCACCTCAAAGTGCATTTGAATACATCCTTGATGCCTGCCCCAGGCGGTCCGGCTGCCCAGTTGTCAGTGCACGAATGATTGGACCCTGATCCCACAGGCAAAGAGCCAGGAGTGAAAGATGCTGCTGGATCTCTTCTGCACATGGTAAGCTTCGCAATGGTGCCACCTGTATTGCTCTCACTCCTTGCTTTCCCACCTCAAAGTGCATTTGAATACATCCTTCATGCCTGCTCCAGGCCGTCCGGCTGCCCAGTTTTCAGTGCACGAATGATTGGACCCTGCTCCCACAGGCAAAGAGCCAGGACTGAAAGATGCTGCTGGATCTCTTCTGCACATGGTAAGCTTCGAAACGGTGCCACCTGTATTGCTCTCACTCCTTGCTTTCCCACCTCAAAGTGCATTTGAATACATCCTTAATGCGTGCTCCAGGCCCTCCGGCTGCCCAGTTTTCAGTGCACGAATGATTGGACCCTGCTCTCACAGGCAAAGAGCAGGACTGAAAGATGCTCCTTCATCTCTTCTGCACATAGTAAGCTTCGCAACGGTGCCACCTTTATTGCTCTCGCTCCTTGCTTTCCTACCTCAAAGTGTATTTGAATACATCCTTGATGCCTACTCCAGGCCGTCCGGCTGCCCAGTTTTCAGTGCACGAATGATTGGACCCTGATCCCACAGGCAAAGAGCCAGGACTGAAAGATGCTGCTGGATCTCTTCTGCACATGGTAAGCTTCGCAGTGGTGCCACCTGTATTGCTCTCACTCCTTGCTTTCCCACCTCAAAGTGCATTTGAATACATCCTTGATGCCTGCTCCAGGCTGGCTGGCTGCCCAGTTTTCAGTGCGCGAATGATTGGACCCTGATTCCACAGGCAAAGAGCCAGGACTGAAAGATGCTGCTGGATCTCTTCTGCACATGGTAAGCTTCGCAACGGTGCCACCTGTATTGCTCTCACTCCTTGCTTTCCCACCTCAAAGTGCATTTTGAATACATCCTTAATGCTTGCTCCACGCTGTCCGGCTGCCCAGTTTTCAGTGCACGAATTATTGGACCCTGCTCCCACAGGAAAAGAGCCAGGACAGAAAGATGCTCCTTCATCTCTTCTGCACATAGTAAGCTTCGCAACGGTGCCAGCTTTATTGCTCTCGCTCCTTGCTTTCCCACCTCAAAGTGCATTTGAATAGTTCCTTGATGCCTGCTCCAGGCTGTTCGGCTGCCCAGTTTTCAGTGCACGAACGATTGGACCCTGATCCCACAGGCAAAGAGCTAGGACTGAAAGATGCTGCTGGATCTCTTCTGCACATGGTAAGCTTCGCAACGGTGCCACCTGTATTGCTCTCACTCCTTGCTTTCCCACCTCAAAGTGCATTTGAATACATCCTTCATGCCTGCTCCAGGCCGTCCGGCTGCCCAGTTTTCAGTGCACGAATGATTGGACCCTGCTCCCACAGGCAAAGAGCCAGGACTGAAAGATGCTGCTGGATCTCTTCTGCACATGGTAAGCTTCGCAACGGTGCCACCTGTATTGCTCTCACTCATTGCTTTCCCACCTCAAAGTGCATTTGAATACATCCTTAATGCCTGCTCCAGGCCCTCCGGCTGCCCAGTTTTCAGTGCACGAATGATTGGACCCTGCTCTCACAGGCAAAGAGCAGGACTGAAAGATGCTCCTTCATCTCTTCTGCACATAGTAAGCTTCGCAACGGTGCCACCTTTATTGCTCTCGCTCCTTGCTTTCCTACCTCAAAGTGTATTTGAATACATCCTTGATGCCTGCTCCAGGCCGTCCGGCTGCCCAGTTTTCAGTGCACGAATGATTGGACCCTGATCCCACAGGCAAAGAGCCAGGAGTGAAAGATGCTGCTGGATCTCTTCTGCACATGGTAAGCTTCGCAATGGTGCCACCTGTATTGCTCTCACTCCTTGCTTTCCCACCTCAAAGTGCATTTGAATACATCCTTGATGCCTGCTCCAGGCTGGCTGGCTGCCCAGTTTTCAGTGCGCGAATGATTGGACCCTGATTCCACAGGCAAAGAGCCAGGACTGAAAGATGCTGCTGGATCTCTTCTGCACATGGTAAGCTTCGCAACGGTGCCACCTGTATTGCTCTCACTGCTTGCTTTCCCACCTCAAAGTGCATTTTGAATACATCCTTAATGCTTGCTCCACGCTGTCCGGCTGCCCAGTTTTCAGTGCACGAATGATTGGACCCTGCTCCCACAGGCAAAGAGCCAGGACTGAAAGATGCTCCTTCATCTCTTCCGCACATAGTAAGCTTCGCAACGGTGCCAGCTTTATTGCTCTCGCTCCTTGCTTTCCCACCTCAAAGTGCATTTGAATAGTTCCTTGATGCCTGCTCCAGGCTGTTCGGCTGCCCAGTTTTCAGTGCACGAACGATTGGACCCTGATCCCACAGGCAAAGAGCCAGGACTGAAAGATGCTGCTGTATCTCTTCTGCACATGGTAAGCTTCGCAACGGTGCCACCTGTATTGCTCTCACTCCTTGCTTTCCCACCTCAAAGTGCATTTGAATACATCCTTCATGCCTGCTCCAGGCCGTCCGGCTGCCCAGTTTTCAGTGCACGAATGATTGGACCCTGCTCCCACAGGCAAAGAGCCAGGACTGAAAGATGCTGCTGGATCTCTTCTGCTCACGGTAAGCTTTGCAACGGTGCCACCTGCATTGGTCTCACTGCTTGTTTTCCCACCTCAAAGTGCATTTGAATAGTTCCTTGATGCCTGCTCCAGGCTGGCCGGCTGCCCAGTTTTCAGTGCACGAATGATTGGACTCTGCTCCCACAGGCGAAGAGCCAGGACTGAAAGATGCTGCTGGATCTCTTCTGCTCACGGTAAGCTTTGCAATGGTGCCACCTGCATTGGTCTCAGTGCTTGTTTTCCCACCTCAAAGTGCATTTGAATAGTTCCTTGATGCCTGCTCCAGGCTGTTCGGCTGCCCAGTTTTCAGTGCACGAACGATTGCACCCTGATCCCACAGGCAAAGGGCCAGGACTGAAAGATGCTGCTGGATCTCTTCTGCACATGGTAAGCTTCGGAACGGTGGCATCTGTATTGCTCTCACTCCTTGCTTTTCCACCTCAAAGTGCATTTGAATACATCCTTGATGCCTGCTCCAGGCCGTCCGGCTGCCCAGTTTTCAGTGCACGAATGATTGGACCCTGCTCCCACAGGCAAAGAGCCAGGACTGAAAGATGCTGCTGGATCTCTTCTGCACATGGTAAGCTTCGCAACGGTGCCACCTGTATTGCTCTCACTCCTTGCTTTCCCACCTCAAAGTGCATTTGAATACATCCTTAATGTCTGCTCCAGGCCCTCCGGCTGCCCAGTTTTCAGTACACGAATGATTGGACCCTGCTCTCACAGGCAAAGAGCCAGGACTGAAAGATGCTCCTTCATCTGTTCTGCACATAGTAAGCTTCGCAACGGTGCCACCTTTATTGCTCTCGCTCCTTGCTTTCCTACCTCAAAGTGCATTTGAATACATCCTTGATGCCTGCTCCAGGCCGTCCGGCTGCCCAGTTTTCAGTGCACGAATGATTGGACCCTGATCCCACAGGCAAAGAGCCAGGACTGAAAGATGCTGCTGGATCTCTTCTGCACATGGAAAGCTTCGCAAAGGTGCCACATGTATTGCTCTCACTCCTTCCTTTCCCGCCTCAAAGTGCATTTGAATACATCCTTGATGCCTGCTCCAGGCCGCCCGGCTGCCCAGTTTTCAGTGCACGAATGATTGGACCCTGATCCCACAGGCAAAGAGCCAGGACTGAAAGATGCTCCTTGATGTCTTCTGCACATGGTAAGCTTCGCAACGGTGGCACCTGTATTGCTCTCACTCCTTGCTTTCCCACCTCAAAGTGCATTTGAATACATCCTTGATGCCTGCTCCAGGCCGCCCGGCTGCCCAGTTTTCAGTGCACGAATGATTGGACCCTGATCCCACAGGCAAAGAGCCAGGACTGAAAGATGCTCCTTGATGTCTTCTGCACATGGTAAGCTTTGCAACGGTGCCACCTGCATTGGTCTCACTGCTTGTTTTCCCACCTCAAAGTGCATTTGAATAGTTCCTTGATGCCTGCTCCAGGCTGGCCGGCTGCCCAGTTTTCAGTGCACGAACGATTGGACTCTGCTCCCACAGGCGAAGAGCCAGGACTGAAAGATGCTGCTGGATCTCTTCTGCTCACGGTAAGCTTTGCAAGGGTGCCACCTGCATTGGTCTCACTGCTTGTTTTCCCACCTCAAAGTGCATTTGAATACATCCTTGATGCCTGCTCCAGGCTGTTCGGCTGCCCAGTTTTCAGTGCACGAACGATTGGACCCTGATCCCACAGGCAAAGAGCCAGGACTGAAAGATGCTGCTGGATCTCTTCTGCACATGGTAAGCTTCGAAACGGTGGCACCTGTATTGCTCTCACTCCTTGCTTTCCCACCTCAAAGTGCATTTGAATACATCCTTGATGCCTGCTCCAGGCCGTCCGGCTGCCCAGTTTTAAGTGCACGAATGATTGGACCCTGCTCCCACAGGCAAAGAGCCAGGACTGAAAGATGCTCCTTCATCTCTTCTGCACATAGTAAGCTTCGCAACGGTGCCAGCTTTGTTGCTCTTGCTCCTTGCTTTCCCACCTCAAACTGCATTTGAATACATCCTTGATGCCTGCTCCAGGCTGTTCGGCTGCCCAGTTTTCAGTGCACGAACGATTGGACCCTGATCCCACAGGCAAAGAGCCAGGACTGAAAGATGCTCCTTGATGTCTTCTGCACATGGTAAGCTTCGCAACTGTGGCACCTGTATTGCTCTCACTCCTTGCTTTCCCACCTCAAAGTGCATTTGAATACATCCTTGATGCCTGCTCCAGGCTGGCCGGCTGCCCAGTTGTCAGTGCACGAACGATTGGACTCTGCTCCCACAGGCGAAGAGCCAGGACTGAAAGATGCTGCTGGATCTCTTCTGCTCACGGTAAGCTTTGCAACGGTGCCACCTGCATTGGTCTCACTGCTTGTTTTCCCACCTCAAAGTGCATTTGAATACATCCTTGATGCCTGCTCCAGGCTGGCCGGCTGCCCAGTTTTCAGGGCACGAATGATTGGACTCTGCTCCCACAGGCGAAGATGCAGGACTGAAAGATGCTGCTGGATCTCTTCTGCTCACGGTAAGCTTTGCAACGGTGCCACCTGCATTGCTCTCACTGCTTGTTTTCCCACCTCAAAGTGCATTTGAATACATCCTTGATGCCGGCTCCAGGCTGGCCGGCTGCCCAGTTTTCAGTGCACGAATGATTGGACTCTGCTCCCACAGGCGAAGAGTCAGGACTGAAAGATGCTGCTGGATCTCTTCTGCTCACGGTAAGCTTCGCAACGGTGCCACCTGCATTGGTCTCACTGCTTGTTTTCAAACCTCAAAGTGCATTTGAATAGTTCCTTGATGCCTGCTCCAAGCTGGCCGGCTGCCCAGTTGTCAGAGCACGAATGATTGGACTCTGCTCCCACAGGCGAAGAGCCAGGACTGAAAGATGCTGCTGGATCTCTTCTGCTCACAGTAAACTTTGCAACGGTGCGTTCTGCATTGGTCTCACTGCTTGTTTTTAAACCTCATAGTGCATTTGAATAGTTCCTTGATGCCTGCTCCAGGATGGCCGGCTGCCCAGTTGTCTGTGCACGAACGATTGGACTCTGCTCCCACAGGCGAAGAGTCAGGACTGAAAGATGCTGCTGGATCTCTTCTGCTCACGGTAAGCTTTGCAACGGTGCCACCTGTATTGCTCTCACTGCTTGGTTTCCCACCTCAAAGTGCTTTTGAATAGTTCCTTGATGCCTGCTCCAGGCTGGCCGGCTGCCCAGTTGTCAGTGCACGAATGATTGGACTCTGCTCCCACAGGCGAAGAGCCAGGACTGAAAGATGCTGCTGGATCTCTTCTGCACGTGAAAAGCTTTGCAACGGTGCCACCTGCATTGGTCTCACTGCTTGTTTTCCCACCTCAAAGTGCATTTGAATACATCCTTGATGCCTGCTCCAGGCTGGCCGGCTGCCCAGTTGTCAGTGCACGAATGATTGGACTCTGCTCCCACAGGCGAAGAGCCAGGACTGAAAGATGCTGCTGGATCTCTTCTGCTCACGGTAAGCTTTGCAACGGTGCCACCTGCATTGGTCTCACTGCTTGTTTTCCCACCTCAAAGTGCATTTGAATAGTTCCTTGATGCCTGCTCCAGGCTGGCCGGCTGCCCAGTTGTCAGTGCACGAATGATTGGACTCTGCTCCCACAGGCGAAGAGCCAGGACTGAAAGATGCTGCTGGATCTCTTCTGCTCACGGTAAGCTTTGCAATGGTGCCACCTGCATTGGTCTCACTGCTTGTTTTCCCACCTCAAAGTGCATTTGAATAGTTCCTTGATGCCTGCTCCAGGCTGGCCGGCTGCCCAGTTTTCAGTGCACGAATGATTGGACCCTGATCCCAGAGGCAAAGAGCCAGGACTGAAAGATGCTGCTGGATCTCTTCTGCACATGGTAAGTTTCGCAACGGTGCCACCTGTATTGCTCTCACTCCTTCCTTTCCCACCTCAAAGTGCGTTTGAATACATCCTTGATGCGTGCTCCAGGCTGGCCTGCTGCCCAGTTTTCAGTGCACGAACGATTGGACCCTGCTCCCAGAGGCAAAGAGCCAGGAGTGAAATGTGCTGCTTGATCTCTTCTGCACGTGGTAAGCTTCGCAACAGCGCCACCTGTATTGCTCTCGCTCCTTGCTTTCCTACCTCAAAGTGCATTTGAATACATCCTTGATGCCTGCTCCAGGCTGTTCGGCTGCCCAGTTTTCAGTGCACGAATGATTGGACCCTGATCCCACAGGCGAAGAGCCAGGACTGAAAGATGCTGCTGGATCTTTTCTGCACATGGTAAGTTTTGCAACGGTGCCACCTGTATTACTCTCACTCCTTGCTTTCCCACCTCAAAGTGCATTTGAATACATCCTTGATGCCTGCTCCAGGCCGTCCGGCTGCGCAGTTTTCAGTGTACGAATGATTGGACCCTGATCCCACAGGCAAAGAGCCAGGACTGAAAGATGCTGCTGGATCTCTTCTGCACATGGTAAGCTGCGCAACGGTGCCACCTGTATTGCTCTCACTCCTTGCTTTCCCACCTCAAAATGCATTTGAATACATCCTTGATGGCTGCTCCAGGCCGTCCGGCTGCCCAGTTTTCAGTGCACGAATGATTGGACCCTGATCCCACAGGCAAAGAGCCAGGACTGAAAGATGCTGCTGGATCTCTTCTGCACATGGTAAGCTTCGCAACGGTGGCACCTGTATTGCTCTCACTCCTTGCTTTCCCACCTCAAAGTGCATTTGAATACATCCTTGATGCCTGCTCCAGGCGGTCCGGCTGCCCAGTTTTCAGTGCACGAATGATTGGACCCTGATCCCACAGGCAAAGAGCCAGGACTGAAAGATGCTGCTGGATCTCTTCTGCACATGGTAAGCTTCGCAACGGTGCCACCTGTATTGCTCTCACTCCTTGCTTTCCCACCTCAAAATGCATTTGAATACACCCTTGATGCCTGCTCCAGGCCGTCCGGCTGCCCAGTTTTCAGTGCACGAATGATTGTACCCTGATCCCACAGGCAAAGAGCCAGGACTGAAAGATGCTGCTGGATCTCTTCTGCACATGGTAAGCTTCGCAATGGTGCCAACTGTATTGCTCTCACTCCTTGGTTTCTCACCTCAAAGTGCATTTGAATACATCCTTAATGCCTGCTCCAGGCCGTCCGGCTGCCCAGTTTTCAGTGCACGAATGATTGGACCCTGCTCTCACAGGCAAAGAGCCAGGACTGAATGATGCTCCTTCATCTCTTCTGCACATAGAAAGCTTCGCAACGGTGCCACCTTTATTGCTCTCGCTCCTTGCTTTCCCACCTCAAAGTGCATTTGAATACATCCTTGATGCCTGCTCCAGGCTGGCTGGCTGCCCAGTTTTCAGTGCACGAATGATTGGACCCTGCTCCCACAGGCAAAGAGCCAGGACTGAAAGATGCTGCTGGATCTCTTCTGCACATGGTAAGCTTCGCAACGGTGCCACCTGTATTGCTCTCACTCCTTTCTTTCCCCCCTCAAAGTGCATTTGAATACATCCTTGATGCCTGCTCCAGGCTGGCTGGTTGCCCAGTTTTCAGTGCACGAATGATTGGACCCTGCTCCCACAGGCAAAGAGCCAGGACTGAAAGATGCTCCTTGATCTCTTCTGCACATGGTAAGCTTCGCAACGGTGCCACCTGTATTGCTCTCACTGCTTGTTTTCCCACCTCAAAGTGCATTTGAATACATCCTTGATGCCTGCTCCAGGCTGGCCGGCTGCCCAGTTTTCAGTGCACGAATGATTGGACCCTGATCCCACAGGCAAAGAGCCAGGACTGAAAGATGCTGCTGGATCTTTTCTGCACATGGTAAGCTTCGCAACGGTGCCACCTGTATTGCTCTCACTCCTTGCTTTCCCACCTCAAAGTGCATTTTGAATACATCCTTAATGCCTGCTCCACGCCGTCCGGCTGCCCAGTTTTCAGTGCACGAATGATTGGACTCTGCTCCCACAGGCGAAGAGCCAGGACTGAAAGATGCTGCTGGATCTCTTCTGCACATGGTAAGCTTTGAAACGGTGCCACCTGCATTGGTCTCACTGCTTGTTTTCCCACCTGAAAGTGCATTTGAATACATCCTTGATGCCTGCTCCAGGCTGGCCGGCTGCCCAGTTTTCAGTGCACGAATGATTGGACCCTGCTCCCACAGGCAAAGAGCCAGGACTGAAAGATGCTGCTGGATCTCTTCTGCACATGGTAAGCTTCGCAACGGTGCCACCTGTATTGCTCTCACTCCTTCCTTTCCCACCTCAAAGTGCATTTGAATACATCCTTGATGGCTGCTCCAGGCTGGCCGGCTGCCCAGTTTTCAGTGCACGAATGATTGGACCCTGCTCCCACAGGCAAAGAGCCAGGACTGAAAGATGCTGCTGGATCTCTTCTGCACATGGTAAGCTTCGCAACGGTGCCACCTGTATTGCTCTCACTCCTTGCTTTCCCACCTCAAAGTGCATTTGAATACATCCTTGATGCCTGCTCCAGGCTGGCCGGCTGTCCAGTTTTCAGTGCACGAAGATTGGACCCTGCTCCCACAGGCAAAGAGCCAGGACTGAACTATGCTCCTTGATCTCTTCTGCACATGGTAAGCTTTGCAACGGTGCCACCTGTATTGCTCTCACTCCTTGCTTTCCCACCTCAAAGTGCATTTGAATACATCCTTGATGCCTGCTCCAGGCTGGCCGGCTGCCCAGTTTTCAGCGCACGAATGATTGGACCCTGCTCCCAGAGGCAAAGAGCCAGGACCTAAAGATGCTGCTAGATCTCTTCTGCTCACGGTAAGCTTTGCAACGGTGCCACCTGCATTGGTCTCACTGCTTGTTTTCCCACCTCAAAGTGCATTTGAATAGTTCCTTGATGCCTGATCCAGGCTGGCCGGCTGCCCAGTTGTCAGGGCACGAATGATTGGACTCTGCTCCCACAGGCGAAGAGTCAGGACTGAAAGATGCTGCTGGATCTCTTCTGCTCACGGTAAGCTTTGCAACGGTGCCACCTGTATTGCTCTCACTGCTTGTTTTCCCACCTCAAAGTGCGTTTGAATAGTTCCTTGATGCCTGATCCAGGCTGGCCGGCTGCCCAGTTGTCAGTGCACGAATGATTGGACTCTGCACCCACAGGCGAAGAGCCAGGACTGAAAGATGCTGCTGGACCTCTTCTGCACGTGGTAAGCTTTGCAACGGTGCCACCTGCATTGGTCTCACTGCTTGTTTTCCCACCTCAAAGTGCATTTGAATAGTTCCTTGATGCCTGCTCCAGGCTGGCCGGCTGCCCAGTTGTCAGTGCACGAATGATTGGACTCTGCTCCCACAGGCGAAGAGGCGGGACTGAAAGATGCTGCTGGATCTCTTCTGCATATGGTAAGCTTTGCAACGGTGCCACCTGCATTGGTCTCACTCCTTGCTTTCCCACCTCAAAGTGCATTTGAATCCATCCTTGATGCCTGCTCCAGGCTGGCCGGCTGCCCAGTTGTCAGTGCACGAATGATTGGACTCTGCTCCCACAGGCGAAGAGCCAGGACTGAAAGATGCTGCTGGATCTCTTCTGCACGTGGTAAGCTTTGCAACGGTGCCACCTGCATTGGTCTCATTGCTTGTTTTCCCACCTCAAAGTGCATTTGAATAGTTCCTTGATGCCTGCTCCAGGCTGGCCGGCTGCCCAGTTGTCAGTGCACGAATGATTGGACTCTGCTCCCACAGGCGAAGAGCCAGGACTGAAAGATGCTGCTGGATCTCTTCTGCACATGGTAAGCTTTGCAACGGTGCCACCTGTATTGCTCTCACTGCTTGTTTTCCCACCTCAAAGTGCATTTGAATAGTTCCTTGATGCCTGCTCCAGGCTGGCCGTCTGCCCAGTTGTCAGTGCACGAATGATTGGACTCTGCTCCCACAGCCGAAGAGCCAGGACTGAAAGATGCTGCTGGATCTCTTCTGCTCACGGTAAGCTTTGCAACGGTGCCACCTGCATTGCTCTCACTGCTTGTTTTCCCACCTCAAAGTGCATTTGAATAGTTCCTTGATGCCTGCTCCAGGCTGGCCGGCTGCCCAGTTTTCTGGGCACGAATGATTGGACCCTGATCCCACAGGTAAAGAGCCAGGACTGAAAGATGCTGCTGGATCTTTTCTGCACATGGTAAGCTTTGCAACGGTGCCACCTGTATTACTCTCACTCCTTGCTTTCCCACCTCAAAGTGCATTTGAATACATCCTTGATGCCTGCTCCAGGCCGTCCGGCTGCCCAGTTTTCAGTGTACGAATGATTGGACCCTGATCCCACAGGCAAAGAGCCAGGACTGAAAGATGCTGCTGGATCTCTTCTGCACATGGTAAGCTGCGCAACGGTTCCACCTGTATTGCTCTCACTCCTTGCTTTCCCACCTCAAAGTGCATTTGAATACATCCTTGATGGCTGCTCCAGGCCGTCCGGCTGCCCAGTTTTCAGTGCACGAATGATTGGACCCTGATCCCACAGGCAAAGACCCAGGACTGAAAGATGCTGCTGGATCTCTTCTGCACATGGTAAGCTTCGCAACGGTGCCACCTGTATTGCTCTCACTCCTTCCTTTCCCACCTCAATGTGCATTTGAATACATCCTTGATGCCTGCTCCAGGCCGCCCGGCTGCCCAGTTTTCAGTGCACGAATGATTGGACCCTGATCCCACAGGCAAAGTGCCAGGACTGAAAGATGCTCCTTGATGTCTTCTGCACATGGTAAGCTTCGCAACGGTGGCACCTGTATTGCTCTCACTCCTTGCTTTCCCACCTCAAAGTGCATTTGAATACATCCTTGATGCCTGCTCCAGGCGGTCCGGCTGCCCAGTTTTCAGTGCACGAATGATTGGACCCTGATCCCACAGGCAAAGAGCCAGGACTGAAAGATGCTGCTGGATCTCTTCTGCACATGGTAAGCTTCGCAACGGTGCCACCTGTATTGCTCTCACTCCTTGCTTTCCCACCTCAAAATGCATTTGAATACACCCTTGATGCCTGCTCCAGGCCGTCCGGCTGCCCAGTTTTCAGTGCACGAATGATTGGACCCTGCTCCCACAGGCAAAGAGCCAAGACTGAAAGATGCTGCTGGATCTCTTCTGCACATGGTAAGCTTCGCAACGGTGCCACCTGTATTGCTCTCACTCCTTGCTTTCCCACCTCAAAGTGCATTTGAATAGTTCCTTGATGCCTGCTCCAGGCTGTTCGGCTGCCCAGTTTTCAGTGCACGAATGATTGGACCCTGATCCCACAGGCAAAGAGGCAGGACTGAAAGATGCTGCTGGATCTCTTCTGCACATGGTAAGCTTCGCAACGGTGCCACCTGTATTGCTCTCACTCCTTGCTTTCCCCCCTCAAAGTGCATTTGAATACATCCTTGATGCCTGCTCCAGGCTGGCTGGCTGCCCAGTTTTCAGTGCACGAATGATTGGACCCTGCTCCCACAGGCAAAGAGCCAGGACTGAAAGATGCTCCTTGATCTCTTCTGCACATGGTAAGCTTCGCAACGGTGCCACCTGTATTGCTCTCACTGCTTGTTTTCCCACCTCAAAGTGCATTTGAATACATCCTTGATGCCTGCTCCAGGCTGGCCGGCTGCCCAGTTTTCAGTGCACGAATGATTGGGCCCTGATCCCACAGGCAAAGAGCCAGGACTGAAAGATGCTGCTGGATCTCTTCTGCACATGGTAAGCTTCGCAACGGTGCCACCTGTATTGCTCTCACTCCTTGCTTTCCCACCTCAAAGTGCATTTTGAATACATCCTTAATGCCTGCTCCACGCCGTCCGGCTGCCCAGTTTTCAGTGCACGAATGATTGGACTCTGCTCCCACAGGCGAAGAGGCAGGACTGAAAGATGCTGCTGGATCTCTTCTGCACATGGTAAGCTTTGCAACGGTGCCACCTGCATTGGTCTCACTGCTTGTTTTCCCACCTGAAAGTGCATTTGAATACATCCTTGATGCCTGCTCCAGGCTGGCCGGCTGCCCAGTTTTCAGTGCACGAACGATTGGACCCTGATCCCACAGGCAAAGAGCCAGGACTGAAAGATGCTGCTGGATCTCTTCTGCACATGGTAAGCTTCGCAACGGTGCCACCTGTATTGCTCTCACTCCTTGCTTTCCCACCTCAAAGTGCATTTGAATACATCCTCGATGCCTGCTCCAGGCGGTCCGGCTGCCCAATTTTCAGGGCACGAATGTTTGGACACTGATCCCACAGGCAAAGAGCCAGGACTGAAAGATGCTGCTGGATCTCTTCTGCACATGGTAAGCTGCGCAACGGTGGCACCTGTATTGCTCTCACTCCTTGCTTTCCCACCTCAAAGTGCATTTGAATACATCCTTGATGCCTGCTAAAGGCCGTCCGGTTGCCCAGTTTTCAGTGCACGAATGATTGGACCCTGAACCCACAGGCAAAGAGGCAGGACTGAAAGATGCTGCTGGATCTCTTCTGCACATGGTAAGCTTCCCATCGGTGCCACCTGTATTGCTCTCACTCCTTGCTTTCCCACCTCAAAGTGCATTTGAATACATCCTTGATGCCTGCTCCAGGCTGGTTGGCTGCCCAGTTTTCAGTGCACGAATGATTGGACCCTGCTCCCACAGGCAAAGAGCCAGGACTGAAAGATGCTGCTGGATCTCTTCTGCACATGGTAAGCTTCGCAACGGTGCCACCTGTATTGCTCTCACTCCTTCCTTTCCCACCTCAAAGTGCATTTGAATACATCCTTGATGGCTGCTCCAGGCTGGCCGGCTGCCCAGTTTTCAGTGCACGAATGATTGGACCCTGCTCCCACAGGCAAAGAGCCAGGACTGAAAGATGCTGCTGGATCTCTTCTGCACATGGTAAGCTTCGCAACGGTGCCACCTGTATTGCTCTCACTCCTTGCTTTCCCACCTCAAAGTGCATTTGAATACATCCTTGATGCCTGCTCCAGGCTGGCCGGCTGTCCAGTTTTCAGTGCACGAAGATTGGACCCTGCTCCCACAGGCAAAGAGCCAGGACTGAACTATGCTCCTTGATCTCTTCTGCACATGGTAAGCTTTGCAACGGTGCCACCTGTATTGCTCTCACTGCTTGTTTTCCCACCTCAAAGTGCATTTGAATAGTTCCTTGATGCCTGCTCCAGGCTGGCCGGCTGCCCAGTTTTCAGCGCACGAATGATTGGACCCTGCTCCCAGAGGCAAAGAGCCAGGACCTAAAGATGCTGCTAGATCTCTTCTGCTCACGGTAAGCTTTGCAACGGTGCCACCTGCATTGGTCTCACTGCTTGTTTTCCCACCTCAAAGTGCATTTGAATAGTTCCTTGATGCCTGATCCAGGCTGGCCGGCTGCCCAGTTGTCAGGGCACGAATGATTGGACTCTGCTCCCACAGGCGAAGAGTCAGGACTGAAAGATGCTGCTGGATCTCTTCTGCTCACGGTAAGCTTTGCAACGGTGCCACCTGCATTGCTCTCACTGCTTGTTTTCCCACCTCAAAGTGCGTTTGAATAGTTCCTTGATGCCTGATCCAGGCTGGCCGGCTGCCCAGTTGTCAGTGCACGAATGATTGGACTCTGCTCCCACAGGCGAAGAGGCGGGACTGAAAGATGCTGCTGGATCTCTTCTGCATATGGTAAGCTTTGCAACGGTGCCACCTGCATTGGTCTCACTCCTTGCTTTCCCACCTCAAAGTGCATTTGAATCCATCCTTGATGCCTGCTCCAGGCTGGCCGGCTGCCCAGTTGTCAGTGCACGAATGATTGGACTCTGCTCCCACAGGCGAAGAGCCAGGACTGAAAGATGCTGCTGGATCTCTTCTGCACATGGTAAGCTTTGCAATGGTGCCACCTGCATTGGTCTCACTGCTTGTTTTCCCAACTCAAAGTGCATTTGAATACATCCTTGATGCCTGCTCCAGGCTGGCCGTCTGCCCAGTTGTCAGTGCACGAATGATTGGACTCTGCTCCCACAGCCGAAGAGCCAGGACTGAAAGATGCTGCTGGATCTCTTCTGCTCACGGTAAGCTTTGCAACGGTGCCACCTGCATTGCTCTCACTGCTTGTTTTCCCACCTCAAAGTGCATTTGAATAGTTCCTTGATGCCTGCTCCAGGCTGGCCGGCTGCCCAGTTTTCTGGGCACGAATGATTGGACTCTGCTCCCACAGGCGAAGAGCCAGGACTGAAAGATGCTGCTGGATCTCTTCTGCTCACGGTAAGCTTTGCAACGGTGCCACCTGCATTGGTCTCACTGCTTGTTTTCAAAACTCATAGTGCACTTGAATAGTTCCTTGATGCCTGCTCCAGGCTGGCCGGCTGCCCTGTTTTCAGGGCACGAATGATTGGACTCTGCTCCCACAGGCGAAGAGGCAGGACTGAAAGATGTTGCTGGATCTCTTCTGCTCACGGTAAGCTTTGCAACGGTGCCACCTGCATTGGTCTCACTGCTTGTTTTCCCACCTCAAAGTGCATTTGAATAGTTCCTTGATGCCTGATACAGGCTGGCCGGCTGCCCAGTTGTCAGGGCACGAATGATTGGACTCTGCACCCACAGGCGAAGAGCCAGGACTGAAAGATGCTGCTGGATCTCTTCTGCACATGGTAGGCTTTGCAACGGTGCCACCTGTATTGCTCTCACTGCTTGTTTTCCCACCTCAAAGTGCATTTTTATAGTTCCTTGATGCCTGCTCCAGGCTGGCCGGCTGCCCAGTTGTCAGTGCACGAATGATTGGACTCTGCTCCCACAGGCGAAGAGCCAGGACTGAAAGATGCTGCTGGATCTCTTCTGCTCACGGTAAGCTTTGCAACGGTGCCACCTGCATTGGTCTCACTGCTTGTTTTCCCACCTCAAAGTGCATTTGAATAGTTCCTTGATGCCTGCTCCAGGCTGGCCGGCTGCCCAGTTTTCAGTGCACGAATGATTGGACTCTGCTCCCACAGGCGAAGAGCCAGGACTGAAAGATGCTGCTGGATCTCTTCTGCACATGGTAAGCTTTGTAACGGTGCCACCTGCATTGCTCTCACTGCTTGTTTTCCCACCTCAAAGTGCATTTGAATAGTTCCTTGATGCCTGCTCCAGGCTGGCCGTCTGCCCAGTTGTCAGTGCACGAATGATTGGACTCTGCTCCCACAGGTGAAGAGCCAGGACTGAAAGATGCTGCTGGATCTCTTCTGCTCACGGTAAGCTTTGCAACGGTGCCACCTGCATTGGTCTCACTGCTTGTTTTCCCACCTCAAAGTGCATTTGAATAGTTCCTTGATGCCTGCTCTAGGCTGGCCGGCTGCCCAGTTTTCAGGGCACGAATGATTGGACTCTGCTCCCACAGGCGAAGAGCCAGGACTGAAAGATGCTGCTGGATCTCTTCTGCTCACGGTAAGCTTTGCAACGGTGCCACCTGCATTGGTCTCACTGCTTGTTTTCAAAACTCATAGTGCATTTCAATAGTTCCTTGATGCTTGCTCCAGGCTGGACGGCTGCCCTGTTTTCAGGGCACGAATGATTGGACTCTGCTCCCACAGGCGAAGAGCCAGGACTGAAAGATGCTGCTGGATCTCTTCTGCTCACGGTAAGCTTTGCAACGGTGCCACCTGTATTGGTCTCACTGCTTGTTTTCCCACCTCAAAGTGCGTTTGAATAGTTCCTTGATGCCTGCTCCAGGCTGGCCGGCTGCCCAGTTGTCAGTGCACGAATGATTGGACTCTGCTCCCACAGGCGAAGAGCCAGGACTGAAAGATGCTGCTGGATCTCTTCTGCTCACGGTAAGCTTTGCAACGGTGCCACCTGCATTGCTCTCACTGCTTGTTTTCAAAACTCATAGTGCATTTCAATAGTTCTTTGATGCCTGCTCCAGGCTGGCCGGCGGCCCTGTTTTCAGGGCACGAATGATTGGACTCTGCTCCCACAGGCGAAGAGGCAGGACTGAAAGATGCTGCTGGATCTCTTCTGCTCACGGTAAGCTTTGCAACGGTGCCACCTGTATTGGTCTCACTGCTTGTTTTCCCACCTCAAAGTGCGTTTGAATAGTTCCTTGATGCCTGCTCCAGGCTGGCCGGCTGCCCAGTTGTCAGTGCACGAATGATTGGACTCTGCTCCCACAGGCGAAGAGCCAGGACTGAAAGATGCTGCTGGATCTCTTCTGCTCACGGTAAGCTTTGCAACGGTGCCACCTGCATTGGTCTCACTGCTTGTTTTATCAACCTCAAAGTGCATTTGAATAGTTCCTTGATGCCTGCTCCAGGCTGGCCGGCTGCCCAGTTTTCAGGGCACGAATGATTGGACTCTGCTCCCACAGGCGAAGAGGCAGGACTGAAAGATGCTGCTGGATCTCTTCTGCACGTGGTAAGCTTTGCAACGGTGCCACCTGTATTGCTCTCACTGCTTGTTTTCCCACCTCAAAGTGCGTTTGAATAGTTCCTTGATGCCTGCTCCAGGCTGGCCGGCTGCCCAGTTGTCAGGGCACGAATGATTGGACTCTGCACCCACAGGCGAAGAGTCAGGACTGAAAGATGCTGCTGGATCTCTTCTGCACATGGTAGGCTTTGCAACGGTGCCACCTGTATTGCTCTCACTGCTTGTTTTCCCACCTCAAAGTGCATTTTTATAGTTCCTTGATGCCTGCTCCAGGCTGGCCGGCTGCCCAGTTGTCAGTGCACGAATGATTGGACTGTGCTCCCACAGGCGAAGAGCCAGGACTGAAAGATGCTGCTGGATCTCTTCTGCTCACGGTAAGCTTTGCAACGGTGCCACCTGCATTGCTCTCACTGCTTGTTTTCCCACCTCAAAGTGCATTTGAATAGTTCCTTGATGCCTGCTCCAGGCTGGCCGTCTGCCCAGTTGTCAGTGCACGAATGATTGGACTCTGCTCCCACAGGTGAAGAGCCATTACTGAAAGATACTGCTGGATCTCTTCTGCTCACGGTAAGCTTTGCAACGGTGCCACCTGCATTGGTCTCACTGCTTGTTTTCCCACCTCAAAGTGCATTTGAATAGTTCCTTGATGCCTGCTCTAGGCTGGCCGGCTGCCCAGTTTTCAGGGCACGAATGATTGGACTCTGCTCCCACAGGCGAAGAGCCAGGACTGAAAGATGCTGCTGGATCTCTTCTGCACGTGGTAAGCTTTGCAACGGTGCCACCTGTATTGCTCTCACTGCTTGTTTTCCCACCTCAAAGTGCGTTTGAATAGTTCCTTGATGCCTGCTCCAGGCTGGCCGGCTGCCCAGTTTTCAGGGCACGAATGATTGGACTCTGCTCCCACAGGCGAAGAGCCAGGACTGAAAGATGCTGCTGGATCTCTTCTGCACGTGGTAAGCTTTGCAACGGTGCCACCTGCATTGGTCTCACTGCTTGTTTTCCCACCTCAAAGTCCATTTGAATAGTTCCTAGATGCCTGCTCCAGGCTGGCCGGCTGCCCAGTTGTCAGTGCACGAATGATTGGACTCTGCTCCCACAGGCGAAGAGCCAGGACTGAAAGATGCTGCTGGATCTCTTCTGCTCACGGTAAGCTTTGCAACGGTGCCACCTGCATTGGTCTCACTGCTTGTTTTCAAAACTCATAGTGCATTTCAATAGTTCCTTGATGCTTGCTCCAGGCTGGACGGCTGCCCTGTTTTCAGGGCACGAATGATTGGACTCTGCTCCCACAGGCGAAGAGCCAGGACTGAAAGATGCTGCTGGATCTCTTCTGCTCACGGTAAGCTTTGCAACGGTGCCACCTGTATTGGTCTCACTGCTTGTTTTCCCACCTCAAAGTGCGTTTGAATAGTTCCTTGATGCCTGCTCCAGGCTGGCCGGCTGCCCAGTTGTCAGTGCACGAATGATTGGACTCTGCTCCCACAGGCGAAGAGCCAGGACTGAAAGATGCTGCTGGATCTCTTCTGCTCACGGTAAGCTTTGCAACGGTGCCACCTGCATTGGTCTCACTGCTTGTTTTATCAACCTCAAAGTGCATTTGAATAGTTCCTTGATGCCTGCTCTAGGCTGGCCGGCTGCCCAGTTTTCAGGGCACGAATGATTGGACTCTGCTCACACAGGCGAAGAGGCAGGACTGAAAGATGCTGCTGGATCTCTTCTGCACGTGGTAAGCTTTGCAACGGTGCCACCTGTATTGCTCTCACTGCTTGTTTTCCCACCTCAAAGTGCGTTTGAATAGTTCCTTGATGCCTGCTCCAGGCTGGCCGGCTGCCCAGTTGTCAGGGCACGAATGATTGGACTCTGCACCCACAGGCGAAGAGCCAGGACTGAAAGATGCTGCTGGATCTCTTCTGCACATGGTAGGCTTTGGAACGGTGCCACCTGTATTGCTCTCACTGCTTGTTTTCCCACCTCAAAGTGCATTTTTATAGTTCCTTGATGCCTGCTCCAGGCTGGCCGGCTGCCCAGTTGTCAGTGCACGAATGATTGGACTCTGCTCCCACAGGCGAAGAGCCAGGACTGAAAGATGCTGCTGGATCTCTTCTGCACATGGTAAGCTTTGCAACGGTGCCACCTGTATTGCTCTCACTGCTTGTTTTCCCACCTCAAAGTGCATTTGAGTACATCCTCGATGCCTGCTCCAGGCTGGCCGGCTGCCCAGTTGTCAGTGCACGAATGATTGGACTCTGCTCCCACAGGCGAAGAGCCAGGACTGAAAGATGCTGCTGGATCTCTTCTGCACGTGGTAAGCTTTGCAACGGTGCCACCTGCATTGGTCTCACTGCTTGTTTTCCCACCTCAAAGTGCATTTGAATAGTTCCTTGATGCCTGCTCCAGGCTGGCCGGCTGCCCAGTTGTCAGTGCACGAATGATTGGACTCTGCTCCTACAAGCGAAGAGCCAGGACTGAAAGATGCTGCTGGATCTCTTCTGCACATGGTAAGCTTTGCAACGGTGCCACCTGTATTGGTCTCACTGCTTGTTTTCCCACCTCAAAGTGCATTTGAATAGTTCTTTGATGCCTGCTCCAGGCTGGCCGGCTGCCCAGTTGTCAGTGCACGAATGATTGGACTCTGCTCCCACAGGCGAAGAGCCAGGACTGAAAGATGCTGCTGGATCTCTTCTGCACATGGTAAGCTTTGCAATGGTGCCACCTGCATTGGTCTCACTCCTTGCTTTCCCACCTCAAAGTGCATTTGAATAGATCCTTGATGCCTGCTCCAGGCTGGCCGGCTGCCCAGTTGTCAGTGCACGAATGATTGGACTCTGCTCCCACAGGCGAAGAGCCAGGACTGAAAGATGCTGCTGGATCTCTTCTGCTCACGGTAAGCTTTGCAACGGTGCCACCTGCATTGGTCTCACTGCTTGTTTTCCCACCTCAAAGTGCATTTGAATAGTTCCTTGATGCCTGATCCAGGCTGGCCGGCTGCCCAGTTGTCAGGGCACGAATGATTGGACTCTGCTCCCACAGGCGAAGAGTCAGGACTGAAAGATGCTGCTGGATCTCTTCTGCTCACGGTAAGCTTTGCAACGGTGCCACCTGCATTGGTCTCACTGCTTGTTTTCCCACCTCAAAGTGCATTTGAATAGTTCCTTGATGCCTGCTCCATGCTGGCCAGCTGCCCAGTTGTCAGTGCACGAATGATTGGACTCTGCTCCCACAGGCGAAGAGCCAGGACTGAAAGATGCTGCTGGATCTCTTCTGCTCACGGTAAGCTTTGCAACGGTGCCACCTGCATTGGTCTCACTGCTTGTTTTCCCACCTGAAAGTGCATTTGAATAGTTCCTTGATGCCTGCTCCAGGCTGGCCGGCTGCCCAGTTGTCAGTGCACGAATGATTGGACTCTGCACCCACAGGCGAAGAGCCAGGACTGAAAGATGCTGCTGGATCTCTTCTGCACATGGTAGGCTTTGGAACGGTGCCACCTGTATTGCTCTCACTGCTTGTTTTCCCACCTCAAAGTGCATTTTTATAGTTCCTTGATGCCTGCTCCAGGCTGGCCGGCTGCCCAGTTGTCAGTGCACGAATGATTGGACTCTGCTCCCACAGGCGAAGAGCCAGGACTGAAAGATGCTGCTGGATCTCTTCTGCACGTAGTAAGCTTTGCAACGGTGCCACCTGTATTGCTCTCACTGCTTGTTTTCCCACCTCAAAGTGCATTTGTATGCATCCTTTATGCCTGCTCCAGGCTGGCCGGCTGCCCAGTTGTCAGTGCACGAATGATTGGATTCTGCTCCCACAGGCGAAGAGCCAGGACTGAAAGATGCTGCTGGATCTCTTCTGCTCACGGTAAGCTTTGCAACGGTGCCACCTGCATTGGTCTCACTGCTTGTTTTCCCACCTCAAAGTGCATTTGAATAGTTCCTTGATGCCTGCTCCAGGCTGGCCGGCTGCCCAGTTGTCAGTGCACGAATGATTGGACTCTGCTCCCACAGGCGAAGAGCCAGGACTGAAAGATGCTGCTGGATCTCTTCTGCACATGGTAAGCTTTGCAACGGTGCCACCTGTATTGCTCTCACTGCTTGTTTTCCCACCTCAAAGTGCATTTGAATAGTTCCTTGATGCCTGCTCCAGGCTGGCCGGCTGCCCAGTTGTCAGTGCACGAATGATTGGACTCTGCTCCCACAGGCGAAGAGCCAGGACTGAAAGATGCTGCTGGATCTCTTCTGCACATGGTAAGCTTTGTAATGGTGTCACCTGCATTGGTCTCACTCCTTGCTTTCCCACCTAAAAGTGCATTTGAATACATCCTTGATGCCTGCTCCAGGCTGTCCGGCTGCCCAGTTGTCAGTGCACGAATGATTGGACTCTGCTCCCACAGGCGAAGAGCCAGGACCTAAAGATGCTGCTGGATCTCTTCTGCTCACGGTAAGCTTTGCAACGGTGCCACCTGCATTGGTCTCACTGCTTGTTTTCCCACCTGAAAGTGCATTTGAATAGTTCCTTGATGCCTGCTCCAGGCTGGCCGGCTGCCCAGTTGTCAGTGCACGAATGATTGGACTCTGCTCCCACAGGCGAAGAGTCAGGACTGAAAGATGCTGCTGGATCTCTTCTGCTCACGGTAAGCTTTGCAACGGTGCCACCTGTATTGCTCTCACTGCTTGTTTTCCCACCTCAAAGTGCATTTGAGTACATCCTCGATGCCTGCTCCAGGCTGGCCGGCTGCCCAGTTGTCAGTGCACGAATGATTGGACTCTGCTCCCACAGGCGAAGAGCCAGGACTGAAAGATGCTGCTGGATCTCTTCTGCACGTGGTAAGCTTTGCAACGGTGCCACCTGCATTGGTCTCACTGCTTGTTTTCCCACCTCAAAGTGCATTTGAATAGTTCCTTGATGCCTGCTCCAGGCTGGCCGGCTGCCCAGTTGTCAGTGCACGAATGATTGGACTCTGCTCCTACAAGCGAAGAGCCAGGACTGAAAGATGCTGCTGGATCTCTTCTGCACATGGTAAGCTTTGCAACGGTGCCACCTGTATTGGTCTCACTGCTTGTTTTCCCACCTCAAAGTGCATTTGAATAGTTCTTTGATGCCTGCTCCAGGCTGGCCGGCTGCCCAGTTGTCAGTGCACGAATGATTGGACTCTGCTCCCACAGGCGAAGAGCCAGGACTGAAAGATGCTGCTGGATCTCTTCTGCACATGGTAAGCTTTGCAATGGTGCCACCTGCATTGGTCTCACTCCTTGCTTTCCCACCTCAAAGTGCATTTGAATAGATCCTTGATGCCTGCTCCAGGCTGGCCGGCTGCCCAGTTGTCAGTGCACGAATGATTGGACTCTGCTCCCACAGGCGAAGAGCCAGGACTGAAAGATGCTGCTGGATCTCTTCTGCTCACGGTAAGCTTTGCAACGGTGCCACCTGCATTGGTCTCACTGCTTGTTTTCCCACCTCAAAGTGCATTTGAATAGTTCCTTGATGCCTGATCCAGGCTGGCCGGCTGCCCAGTTGTCAGGGCACGAATGATTGGACTCTGCTCCCACAGGCGAAGAGTCAGGACTGAAAGATGCTGCTGGATCTCTTCTGCTCACGGTAAGCTTTGCAACGGTGCCACCTGCATTGGTCTCACTGCTTGTTTTCCCACCTCAAAGTGCATTTGAATAGTTCCTTGATGCCTGCTCCATGCTGGCCAGCTGCCCAGTTGTCAGTGCACGAATGATTGGACTCTGCTCCCACAGGCGAAGAGCCAGGACTGAAAGATGCTGCTGGATCTCTTCTGCTCACGGTAAGCTTTGCAACGGTGCCACCTGCATTGGTCTCACTGCTTGTTTTCCCACCTCAAAGTGCATTTGAATAGTTCCTTGATGCCTGCTCCAGGCTGGCCGGCTGCCCAGTTGTCAGTGCACGAATGATTGGACTCTGCTCCCACAGGCGAAGAGCCAGGACTGAAAGATGCTGCTGGATCTCTTCTGCACATGGTAAGCTTTGCAACGGTGCCACCTGTATTGCTCTCACTGCTTGTTTTCCCACCTCAAAGTGCATTTGAATAGTTCCTTGATGCCTGCTCCAGGCTGGCCGGCTGCCCAGTTGTCAGTGCACGAATGATTGGACTCTGCTCCCACAGGCGAAGAGCCAGGACTGAAAGATGCTGCTGGATCTCTTCTGCACATGGTAAGCTTTGTAATGGTGTCACCTGCATTGGTCTCACTCCTTGCTTTCCCACCTAAAAGTGCATTTGAATACATCCTTGATGCCTGCTCCAGGCTGTCCGGCTGCCCAGTTGTCAGTGCACGAATGATTGGACTCTGCTCCCACAGGCGAAGAGCCAGGACCTAAAGATGCTGCTGGATCTCTTCTGCTCACGGTAAGCTTTGCAACGGTGCCACCTGCATTGGTCTCACTGCTTGTTTTCCCACCTGAAAGTGCATTTGAATAGTTCCTTGATGCCTGCTCCAGGCTGGCCGGCTGCCCAGTTGTCAGTGCACGAATGATTGGACTCTGCTCCCACAGGCGAAGAGTCAGGACTGAAAGATGCTGCTGGATCTCTTCTGCTCACGGTAAGCTTTGCAACGGTGCCACCTGTATTGCTCTCACTGCTTGTTTTCCCACCTCAAAGTGCATTTGAGTACATCCTCGATGCCTGCTCCAGGCTGGCCGGCTGCCCAGTTGTCAGTGCACGAATGATTGGACTCTGCTCCCACAGGCGAAGAGCCAGGACTAAAAGATGCTGCTGGATCTCTTCTGCACGTGGTAAGCTTTGCAACGGTGCCACCTGCATTGGTCTCACTGCTTGTTTTCCCACCTCAAAGTGCATTTGAATAGTTCCTTGATGCCTGCTCCAGGCTGGCCGGCTGCCCAGTTGTCAGTGCACGAATGATTGGACTCTGCTCCTACAAGCGAAGAGCCAGGACTGAAAGATGCTGCTGGATCTCTTCTGCACATGGTAAGCTTTGCAACGGTGCCACCTGTATTGGTCTCACTGCTTGTTTTCCCACCTCAAAGTGCATTTGAATAGTTCTTTGATGCCTGCTCCAGGCTGGCCGGCTGCCCAGTTGTCAGTGCACGAATGATTGGACTCTGCTCCCACAGGCGAAGAGCCAGGACTGAAAGATGCTGCTGGATCTCTTCTGCACATGGTAAGCTTTGCAATGGTGCCACCTGCATTGGTCTCACTCCTTGCTTTCCCACCTCAAAGTGCATTTGAATAGATCCTTGATGCCTGCTCCAGGCTGGCCGGCTGCCCAGTTGTCAGTGCACGAATGATTGGACTCTGCTCCCACAGGCGAAGAGCCAGGACTGAAAGATGCTGCTGGATCTCTTCTGCTCACGGTAAGCTTTGCAACGGTGCCACCTGCATTGGTCTCACTGCTTGTTTTCCCACCTCAAAGTGCATTTGAATAGTTCCTTGATGCCTGATCCAGGCTGGCCGGCTGCCCAGTTGTCAGGGCACGAATGATTGGACTCTGCTCCCACAGGCGAAGAGTCAGGACTGAAAGATGCTGCTGGATCTCTTCTGCTCACGGTAAGCTTTGCAACGGTGCCACCTGCATTGGTCTCACTGCTTGTTTTCCCACCTCAAAGTGCATTTGAATAGTTCCTTGATGCCTGCTCCATGCTGGCCAGCTGCCCAGTTGTCAGTGCACGAATGATTGGACTCTGCTCCCACAGGCGAAGAGCCAGGACTGAAAGATGCTGCTGGCTCCCTTCTGCACACGGTAAGCTTTGCAACGGTGCCACCTGCATTGGTCTCACTGCTTGTTTTCCCACCTCAAAGTGCATTTGAATAGTTCCTTGATGCCTGCTCCAGGCTGGCCGGCTGCCCAGTTGTCAGTGCACGAATGATTGGACTCTGCTCCCACAGGCGAAGAGCCAGGACTGAAAGATGCTGCTGGATCTGTTCTGCTCACGGTAAGCTTTGCAACGGTGCCACCTGCATTGGTCTCGCTGCTTGTTTTCAAAACTCATAGTGCATTTGAATAGTTCCTTGATGCCTGCTCCAGGCTGGCCGGCTGCCCAGTTGTCAGTGCACGAACGATTGGACTCTGCTCCCACAGGCGAAGAGCCAGGACTGAAAGATGCTGCTGGATCTCTTCTGCTCACGGTAAGCTTTGCAACGGTGCCACCTGCATTGCTCTCACTGCTTGTTTTCCCACCTCAATGTGCATTTGAATAGTTCCTTGATGCCTGCTCCAGGCTGGCCGTCTGCCCAGTTGTCAGTGCACGAATGATTGGACTCTGCTCCCACAGGCGAAGAGCCAGGACTGAAAGATGCTGCTGGATCTCTTCTGCACATGGTAAGCTTTGCAACGGTGCCACCTGCATTGGTCTCAGTGCTTGTTTTCCCACCTCAAAGTGCATTTGAATAGTTCCTTGATGCCTGCTCCAGGGTGGCCGGCTGCCCAGTTGTCAGTGCACGAATGATTGGACTCTGCTCCCACAGGCGAAGAGCCAGGACTGAAAGATGCTGCTGGATCTCTTCTGCTCACGGTAAGCTTTGCAACGGTGCCACCTGCATTGGTCTCACTACTTGTTTTCCCACCTCAAAGTGCATTTGAATAGTTCCTTGATGCCTGATCCAGGCTGGCCGGCTGCCCAGTTGTCAGGGCACGAATGATTGGACTCTGCTCCCACAGGCGAAGAGTCAGGACTGAAAGATGCTGCTGGATCTCTTCTGCTCACGGTAAGCTTTGCAACGGTGCCACCTGCATTGGTCTCACTGCTTGTTTTCCCACCTCAAAGTGCATTTGAATAGTTCCTTGATGCCTGCTCCAGGCTGGCCAGCTGCCCAGTTGTCAGTGCACGAATGATTGGACTCTGCTCCCACAGGCGAAGAGCCAGGACTGAAAGATGCTGCTGGACCTCTTCTGCACACGGTAAGCTTTGCAACGGTGCCACCTGCATTGGTCTCACTGCTTGTTTTCCCACCTCAAAGTGCATTTGAATAGTTCCTTGATGCCTGCTCCAGGCTGGCCGGCTGCCCAGTTGTCAGTGCACGAATGATTGGACTCTGCTCCCACAGGCGAAGAGCCAGGACTGAAAGATGCTGCTGGATCTCTTCTGCTCACGGTAAGCTTTGCAACGGTGCCACCTGCATTGGTATCGCTGCTTGTTTTCAAAACTCATAGTGCATTTGAATAGTTCCTTGATGCCTGCTCCAGGCTGGCCGGCTGCCCAGTTGTCAGTGCACGAACGATTGGACTCTGCTCCCACAGGCGAAGAGCCAGGACTGAAAGATGCTGCTGGATCTCTTCTGCTCACGGTAAGCTTTGCAACGGTGCCACCTGCATTGCTCTCACTGCTTGTTTTCCCACCTCAAAGTGCATTTGAATAGTTCCTTGATGCCTGCTCGATGCTGGCCGTCTGCCCAGTTGTCAGTGCACGAATGATTGGACTCTGCTCCCACAGGCGAAGAGGCAGGACTGAAAGATGCTGCTGGATCTCTTCTGCACATGGTATGCTTTGCAATGGTGCCACCGGTATTGCTCTCACTGCTTGTTTTCCCACCTCAAAGTGCATTTGAATAGTTCCTTGATGCCTGCTCCAGGCTGGCCGGCTGCCCAGTTGTCAGTGCACGAATGATTGGACTCTGCTCCCACAGGCGAAGAGCCAGGACTGAAACATGCTGCTGGATCTCTTCTGCACATGGAAAGCTTTGCAACGGTGCCACCTGCATTGGTCTCACTGCTTGTTTTCCCACCTCAAAGTGCATTTGAATAGTTCCTTGATGCCTGCTCCAGGCTGGCCGGCTGCCCAGTTGTCAGTGCACGAATGATTGGACTCTGCTCCCACAGGCGAAGAGCCAGGACTGAAAGATGCTGCTGGATCTCTTCTGCACATGGTAAGCTTTGCAACGGTGCCACCTGCATTGGTCTCAGTGCTTGTTTTCCCACCTCAAAGTGCATTTGAATAGTTCCTTGATGCCTGCTCCAGGGTGGCCGGCTGCCCAGTTGTCAGTGCACGAATGATTGGACTCTGCTCCCACAGGCGAAGAGCCAGGACTGAAAGATGCTGCTGGATCTCTTCTGCTCACGGTAAGCTTTGCAACGGTGCCACCTGCATTGGTCTCACTACTTGTTTTCCCACCTCAAAGTGCATTTGAATAGTTCCTTGATGCCTGCTCCAGGCTGGCCGACTGACCAGTTTTCAGTGCACGAATGATTGGACTCTGCTCCCACAGGCGAAGAGCCAGGACTGAAAGATGCTGCTGGATCTCTTCTGCACGTGGTAAGCTTTGCAACGGTGCCACCTGCATTGGTCTCACTGCTTGTTTTCCCACCTCAAAGTGCATTTGAATAGTTCCTTGATGCCTGCTCCAGGCTGGCCGGCTGCCCAGTTTTCAGGGCACGAATGATTGGACTCTGCTCCCACAGGCGAAGAGCCAGGACTGAAAGATGCTGCTGGATCTCTTCTGCACGTGGTAAGCTTTGCAACGGTGCCACCTGCATTGGTCTCACTGCTTGTTTTCCCACCTCAAAGTGCATTTGAATAGTTCCTTGATGCCTGCTCCAGGCTGGCCGGCTGCCCAGTTGTCAGTGCACGAATGATTGGACTCTGCTCCCACAGGCGAAGAGCCAGGACTGAAAGATGCTGCTGGATCTCTTCTGCTCACGGTAAGCTTTGCAACGGTGCCACCTGCATTGGTCTCACTGCTTGTTTTCAAACGTCATAGTGCATTTGAATAGTTCCTTGATGACTGCTCCAGGCTGGCCGGCTGCCCAGTTGTCAGTGCACGAACGATTGGACTCTGCTAACACACGCGAAGAGTCAGGACTGAAAGATGCTGCTGGATCTCTTCTGCTCACGGTAAGCTTTGCAACGGTGCCACCTGTATTGCTCTCACTGCTTGTTTTCCCACCTCAAAGTGCGTTTGAATAGTTCCTTGATGCCTGCTCCAGGCTGGCCGGCTGCCCAGTTGTCAGTGCACGAATGATTGGACTCTACTCCCAAGGCCGAAGAGCCAGGACTGAAAGATGCTGCTGGATCTCTTCTGCACGTGGAAAGATTTGCAACGGTGCCACCTGCATTGGTCTCACTGCTTGTTTTCCCACCTCAAAGTGCATTTGAATAGTTCCTTGATGCCTGCTCCAGGCTGGCCGGATGCCCAGTTGACAGTGCACGAATGATTGGACTCTGCTCCCACAGGCGAAGAGCCAGGACTGAAAGATGCTGCTGGCTCTCTTCTGCACGAGGTAAGCTTTGCAACGGTGCCACCTGTATTGCTCTCACTCCTTGCTTTCCCACCTCAAAGTGCATTTGAATCCATCCTTGATGCCTGCTCCAGGCTGGCCGGCTGCCCAGTTGTCAGTGCACGAATGATTGGACTCTGCTCCCACAGGCGAAGAGCCAGGACTGAAAGATGCTGCTGGATCTCTTCTGCACGTGGTAAGCTTTGCAACGGTGCCACCTGTATTGCTCTCACTGCTTGTTTTCCCACCTCAAAGTGCGTTTGAATAGTTTCTTGATGCCTGCTCCAGGCTGGCCGGCTGCCCAGTTGTCAGTGCACGAATGATTGGACTCTGCTCCCACAGGCGAAGATCCAGGACTGAAAGATGCTGCTGGATCTCTTCTGCTCACGGTAAGCTTTGCAACGGTGCCACCTGCATTGGTCTCACTGCTTGTTTTCCCACCTCAAAGTGCATTTGAATAGTTCCTTGATGCCTGCTCCAGGCTGGCCGGCTGCCCAGTTGTCAGTGCACGAATGATTGGACTCTGCTCCCACAGGCGAAGAGCCAGGACTGAAAGATGCTGCTGGATCTCTTCTGCACGTGGTAAGCTTTGCAACGGTGCCACCTGTATTGCTCTCACTGCTTGTTTTCCCACCTCAAAGTGCATTTGTATGCATCCTTGATGCCTGCTCCAGGCTGGCCGGCTGCCCAGTTTTCAGGGCACGAATGATTGGACTCTGCTCCCAGAGGCGAAGAGCCAGGACTGAAAGATGCTGCTGGATCTCTTCTGCTCACGGTAAGCTTTGCAACGGTGCCACCTGCATTGGTCTCACTGCTTGTTTTCCCACCTCAAAGTGCATTTGAATACATCCTTGATGCCTGCTCCAGGCTGGCCGGCTGCCCAGTTGTCAGTGCACGAATGATTGGACTCTGCTCCCACAGGCAAAGGGCCAGGACTGAAAGACGCTGCTGGATCTCTTCTGCTCACGGTAAGCTTTGCAACGGTGCCACCTGCATTGGTCTCACTGCTTGTTTTCAAACGTCATAGTGCATTTGAATAGTTCCTTGATGCCTGCTCCAGGCTGGCCGGCTGCCCAGTTGTCAGTGCACGAATGATTGGACTCTGCTCCCAAGGCCGAAGAGCCAGGACTGAAAGATGCTGCTGGATCTCTTCTGCACGTGGAAAGCTTTGCAACGGTGCCACCTGCATTGGTCTCACTGCTTGTTTTCCCACCTCAAAGTGCATTTGAATAGTTCCTTGATGCCTGCTCCAGGCTGGCCGGCTGCCCAGCTGTCAGTGCACGAATGATTGGACTCTGCTCCCACAGGCGAAGAGGCAGGACTGAAAGATGCTGCTGGATCTCTTCTGCACGTGGTAAGCTTTGCAACGGTGCCACCTGTATTGCTCTCACTGCTTGTTTTCCCACCTCAAAGTGCATTTGAATAGTTCCTTGATGCCAGCTCCAGGCTGGCCGGCTGCCCAGTTGTCAGGGCACGAATGATTGGACTCTGCTCCCACAGGCGAAGGGCCAGGACTGAAAGACGCTGCTGGATCTCTTCTGCTCACGGTAAGCTTTGCAACGGTGCCACCTGCATTGGTCTCACTGCTTGTTTTCAAACGTCATAGTGCATTTGAATAGTTCCTTGATGCCTGCTCCAGGCTGGCCGGCTGCCCAGTTGTCAGTGCACGAATGATTGGACTCTGCTCCCACAGGCGAAGAGCCAGGACTGAAAGATGCTGCTGGATCTCTTCTGCTCACGGTAAGCTTTGCAACGGTGCCACCTGCATTGGTCTCAGTGCTTGTTTTCCCACCTCAAAGTGCATTTGAATAGTTCCTTGATGCCTGCTCCAGGCTGGCCGGCTGCCCAGTTGTCAGTGCACGAATGATTGGACTCTGCTCCCACAGGCGAAGAGCCAGGACTGAAAGATGCTGCTGGATCTCTTCTGCACGTGGTAAGCTTTGCAACGGTGCCACCTGTATTGCTCTCACTGCTTGTTTTCCCACCTCAAAGTGCATTTGTATGCATCCTTTATGCCTGCTCCAGGCTGGCCGGCTGCCCAGTTGTCAGTGAACGAATGATTGGACTCTGCTCCCACAGGCGAAGAGCCAGGACTGAAAGATGCTGCTGGATCTCTTCTGCACGTGGAAAGCTTTGCAACGGTGCCACCTGCATTGGTCTCACTGCTTGTTTTCCCACCTGAAAGTGCATTTGAATACATCCTTGATGCCTGCTCCCGGCTGGCCGGCTGCCCAGTTTTCAGGGCACGAATGATTGGACTCTGCTCCCACAGGCGAAGAGCCAGGACTGAAAGATGCTGCTGGATCTCTTCTGCTCACGGTAAGCTTTGCAACGGTGCCACCTGCATTGGTCTCACTGCTTGTTTTCAAACCTCATAGTGCATTTGAATAGTTCCTTGATGCCTGCTCCAGGCTGGCCGGCTGCCCAGTTGTCAGTGCACGAACGATTGGACTCTGCTCCCACACGCGAAGAGTCAGGACTGAAAGATGCTGCTGGATCTCTTCTGCTCACGGTAAGCTTTGCAACGGTGCCACCTGTATTGCTCTCACTGCTTGTTTTCCCACCTCAAAGTGCATTTGAATAGTTCCTTGATGCCTGCTCCAGGCTGGCCGGCTGCCCAGTTGTCAGTGCACGAATGATTGGACTCTGCTCCCACAGGCGAAGAGCCAGGACTGAAAGATGCTGCTGGATCTCTTCTGCATATGGAAAGCTTTGCAACGGTGCCACCTGCATTGGTCTCACTGCTTGTTTTCCCACCTCAAAGTGCATTTGAATAGTTCCTTGATGCCTGCTCCAGGCTGGCCGGCTGCCCAGTTGTCAGTGCACGAATGATTGGACTCTGCTCCCACAGGCGAAGATCCAGGACTGAAAGATGCTGCTGGATCTCTTCTGCTCACAGTAAGCTTTGCAACGGTGCCACCTGCATTGGTCTCACTGCTTGTTTTCCCACCTCAAAGTGCATTTGAATAGTTCCTTGATGCCTGCTCCAGGCTGGCCGGCTGCCCAGTTGTCAGTGCACGAATGATTGGACTCTGCTCCCACAGGCGAAGAGCCAGGACTGAAAGATGCTGCTGGATCTCTTCTGCACGTGGTAAGCTTTGCAACGGTGCCACCTGTATTGCTCTCACTGCTTGTTTTCCCACCTCAAAGTGCATTTGAATAGTTCCTTGATGCCTGCTCGAGGCTGGCCGGATGCCCAGTTGACAGTGCACGAATGATTGGACTCTGCTCCCACAGGCGAAGAGCCAGGACTGAAAGATGCTGCTGGCTCTCTTCTGCACGAGGTAACCTTTGCAACGGTGCCACCTGTATTGCTCTCACTCCTTGCTTTCCCACCTCAAAGTGCATTTGAATCCATCCTTAATGCCTGCTCCAGGCTGGCCGGCTGCCCAGTTGTCAGTGCACGAATGATTGGACTCTGCTCCCACAGGCGAAGAGCCAGGACTGAAAGATGCTGCTGGATCTCTTCTGCACGTGGTAAGCTTTGCAACGGTGCCACCTGTATTGCTCTCACTGCTTGTTTTCCCACCTCAAAGTGTGTTTGAATAGTTTCTTGATGCCTGGTCCAGGCTGGCCGGCTGCCGAGTTGTCAGTGCACGAATGATTGGACTCTGCTCCCACAGGCGAAGAGCCAGGACTGAAAGATGCTGCTGGATCTCTTCTGCTCACGGTAAGCTTTGCAACGGTGCCACCTGCATTGGTCTCACTGCTTGTTTTCCCACCTCAAAGTGCATTTGAATAGTTCCTTGATGCCTGCTCCAGGCTGGCCGGCTGCCCAGTTGTCAGTGCACGAATGATTGGACTCTGCTCCCACAGGCGAAGAGCCAGGACTGAAAGATGCTGCTGGATCTCTTCTGCACGTGGTAAGCTTTGCAACGGTGCCACCTGTATTGCTCTCACTGCTTGTTTTCCCACCTCAAAGTGCATTTGTATGCATCCTTGATGCCTGGTCCAGGCTGGCCGGCTGCCCAGTTTTCAGGGCACGAATGATTGGACTCTGCTCCCACAGGCGAAGAGCCAGGACTGAAAGATGCTGCTGGATCTCTTCTGCTCACTTTAAGATTTGCAACGGTGCCACCTGCATTGGTCTCACTGCTTCTTTTCCCACCTGAAAGTGCATTTGAATACATCCTTGATGCCTGCTCCAGGCTGGCCGGCTGCCCAGTTGTCAGTGTACGAATGATTGGACTCTGCTCCCACAGGCGAAGGGCCAGGACTGAAAGACGCTGCTGGATCTCTTCTGCTCACGGTAAGCTTTGCAACGGTGCCACCTGCATTGGTCTCACTGCTTGTTTTCAAACCTCATAGTGCATTTGAATAGTTCCTTGATGCCTGCTCCAGGCTGGCCGTCTGCCCAGTTGTCAGTGCACGAATGATTGGACTCTGCTCCCACAGGCGAAGAGTCAGGACTGAAAGATGCTGCTGGATCTCTTCTGCTCACGGTAAGCTTTGCAACGGTGCCACCTGCATTGGTCTCACTGCTTTTTTTCAAACCTCATAGTGCATTTGAATAGTTCCTTGATGCCTGCTCCAGGCTGGCCGGCTGCCCAGTTTTCAGTGCACGAATGATTGGACTCTGCTCCCACAGGCGAAGAGCCAGGACTGAAAGATGCTGCTGGATCTCTTCTGCACGTGGAAAGCTTTGCAACGGTGCCACCTGCATTGGTCTCACTGCTTGTTTTCCCACCTCAAAGTGCATTTGAATACATCCTTGATGCCTGCTCCAGGCTGGCCGGCTGCCCAGTTGTCAGTGCACGAACGATTGGACTCTGCTCCCACAGGCGAAGATCCGGGACTGAAAGATGCTGCTGGATGTCTTCTGCACGTGGTAAGCTTTTCAACGGTGCCACCTGTATTGCTCTCACTGCTTGTTTTCCCACCTCAAAGTACATTTGAATAGTTCCTTGATGCCTGCTCCAGGCTGGCCGGCTGCCCAGTTGTCAGTGCACGAATGATTGGACTCTGCTCCCACAGGCGAAGAGCCAGGACTGAAAGATGCTGCTGGATCTCTTCTGCTCACGGTAAGCTTTGCAACGGTGCCACCTGCATTGGTCTCACTGCTTGTTTTCCCACCTGAAAGTGCATTTGAATACATCCTTGATGCCTGCTCCCGGCTGGCCGGCTGCCCAGTTTTCAGGGCACGAATGATTGGACTCTGCTCCCACAGGCGAAGAGCCAGGACTGAAAGATGCTGCTGGATCTCTTCTGCTCACGGTAAGCTTTGCAACGGTGCCACCTGCATTGGTCTCACTGCTTGTTTTCAAACCTCATAGTGCATTTGAATAGTTCCTTGATGCCTGCTCCAGGCTGGCCGGCTGCCCAGTTGTCAGTGCACGAACGATTGGACTCTGCTCCCACACGCGAAGAGTCAGGACTGAAAGATGCTGCTGGATCTCTTCTGCTCACGGTAAGCTTTGCAACGGTGCCACCTGTATTGCTCTCACTGCTTGTTTTCCCACCTCAAAGTGCATTTGAATAGTTCCTTGATGCCTGCTCCAGGCTGGCCGGCTGCCCAGTTGTCAGTGCACGAATGATTGGACTCTGCTCCCACAGGCGAAGAGCCAGGACTGAAAGATGCTGCTGGATCTCTTCTGCACATGGAAAGCTTTGCAACGGTGCCACCTGCATTGGTCTCACTGCTTGTTTTCCCACCTCAAAGTGCATTTGAATAGTTCCTTGATGCCTGCTCCAGGCTGGCCGGCTGCCCAGTTGTCAGTGCACGAATGATTGGACTCTGCTCCCACAGGCGAAGATCCAGGACTGAAAGATGCTGCTGGATCTCTTCTGCTCACAGTAAGCTTTGCAACGGTGCCACCTGCATTGGTCTCACTGCTTGTTTTCCCACCTCAAAGTGCATTTGAATAGTTCCTTGATGCCTGCTCCAGGCTGGCCGGCTGCCCAGTTGTCAGTGCACGAATGATTGGACTCTGCTCCCACAGGCGAAGAGCCAGGACTGAAAGATGCTGCTGGATCTCTTCTGCACGTGGTAAGCTTTGCAACGGTGCCACCTGTATTGCTCTCACTGCTTGTTTTCCCACCTCAAAGTGCATTTGAATATTTCCTTGATGCCTGCTCGAGGCTGGCCGGATGCCCAGTTGACAGTGCACGAATGATTGGACTCTGCTCCCACAGGCGAAGAGCCAGGACTGAAAGATGCTGCTGGCTCTCTTCTGCACGAGGTAACCTTTGCAACGGTGCCACCTGTATTGCTCTCACTCCTTGCTTTCCCACCTCAAAGTGCATTTGAATCCATCCTTAATGCCTGCTCCAGGCTGGCCGGCTGCCCAGTTGTCAGTGCACGAATGATTGGACTCTGCTCCCACAGGCGAAGAGCCAGGACTGAAAGATGCTGCTGGATCTCTTCTGCACGTGGTAAGCTTTGCAACGGTGCCACCTGTATTGCTCTCACTGCTTGTTTTCCCACCTCAAAGTGTGTTTGAATAGTTTCTTGATGCCTGGTCCAGGCTGGACGGCTGCCGAGTTGTCAGTGCACGAATGATTGGACTCTGCTCCCACAGGCGAAGAGCCAGGACTGAAAGATGCTGCTGGATCTCTTCTGCTCACGGTAAGCTTTGCAACGGTGCCACCTGCATTGGTCTCACTGCTTGTTTTCCCACCTCAAAGTGCATTTGAATAGTTCCTTGATGCCTGCTCCAGGCTGGCCGGCTGCCCAGTTGTCAGTGCACGAATGATTGGACTCTGCTCCCACAGGCGAAGAGCCAGGACTGAAAGATGCTGCTGGATCTCTTCTGCACGTGGTAAGCTTTGCAACGGTGCCACCTGTATTGCTCTCACTGCTTGTTTTCCCACCTCAAAGTGCATTTGTATGCATCCTTGATGCCTGGTCCAGGCTGGCCGGCTGCCCAGTTTTCAGGGCACGAATGATTGGACTCTGCTCCCACAGGCGAAGAGCCAGGACTGAAAGATGCTGCTGGATCTCTTCTGCTCACTTTAAGATTTGCAACGGTGCCACCTGCATTGGTCTCACTGCTTCTTTTCCCACCTGAAAGTGCATTTGAATACATCCTTGATGCCTGCTCCAGGCTGGCCGGCTGCCCAGTTGTCAGTGTACGAATGATTGGACTCTGCTCCCACAGGCGAAGGGCCAGGACTGAAAGACGCTGCTGGATCTCTTCTGCTCACGGTAAGCTTTGCAACGGTGCCACCTGCATTGGTCTCACTGCTTGTTTTCAAACCTCATAGTGCATTTGAATAGTTCCTTGATGCCTGCTCCAGGCTGGCCGTCTGCCCAGTTGTCAGTGCACGAATGATTGGACTCTGCTCCCACAGGCGAAGAGTCAGGACTGAAAGATGCTGCTGGATCTCTTCTGCTCACGGTAAGCTTTGCAACGGTCCCACCTGCATTGGTCTCACTGCTTTTTTTCAAACCTCATAGTGCATTTGAATAGTTCCTTGATGCCTGCTCCAGGCTGGCCGGCTGCCCAGTTTTCAGTGCACGAATGATTGGACTCTGCTCCCACAGGCGAAGAGCCAGGACTGAAAGATGCTGCTGGATCTCTTCTGCACGTGGAAAGCTTTGCAACGGTGCCACCTGCATTGGTCTCACTGCTTGTTTTCCCACCTCAAAGTGCATTTGAATAGTTCCTTGATGCCTGCTCCAGGCTGGCCGGCTGCCCAGTTGTCAGTGCACGAATGATTGGACTCTGCTCCCACAGGCGAAGAGCCAGGACTGAAAGATGCTGCTGGATCTCTTCTGCACGTGGTAAGCTTTGCAACGGTGCCACCTGTATTGCTCTCACTGCTTGTTTTCCCACCTCAAAGTGCATTTGAATAGTTCCTTGATGCCTGCTCGAGGCTGGCCGGATGCCCAGTTGACAGTGCACGAATGATTGGACTCTGCTCCCACAGGCGAAGAGCCAGGACTGAAAGATGCTGCTGGCTCTCTTCTGCACGAGGTAACCTTTGCAACGGTGCCACCTGTATTGCTCTCACTCCTTGCTTTCCCACCTCAAAGTGCATTTGAATCCATCCTTAATGCCTGCTCCAGGCTGGCCGGCTGCCCAGTTGTCAGTGCACGAATGATTGGACTCTGCTCCCACAGGCGAAGAGCCAGGACTGAAAGATGCTGCTGGATCTCTTCTGCTCACGGTAAGCTTTGCAACGGTGCCACCTGTATTGCTCTCACTGCTTGTTTTCCCACCTCAAAGTGTGTTTGAATAGTTTCTTGATGCCTGGTCCAGCCTGGCCGGCTGCCGAGTTGTCAGTGCACGAATGATTGGACTCTGCTCCCACAGGCGAAGAGCCAGGACTGAAAGATGCTGCTGGATCTCTTCTGCTCACGGTAAGCTTTGCAACGGTGCCACCTGCATTGGTCTCACTGCTTGTTTTCCCACCTCAAAGTGCATTTGAATAGTTCCTTGATGCCTGCTCCAGGCTGGCCGGCTGCCCAGTTGTCAGTGCACGAATGATTGGACTCTGCTCCCACAGGCGAAGAGCCAGGACTGAAAGATGCTGCTGGATCTCTTCTGCACGTGGTAAGCTTTGCAACGGTGCCACCTGTATTGCTCTCACTGCTTGTTTTCCCACCTCAAAGTGCATTTGTATGCATCCTTGATGCCTGGTCCAGGCTGGCCGGCTGCCCAGTTTTCAGGGCACGAATGATTGGACTCTGCTCCCACAGGCGAAGAGCCAGGACTGAAAGATGCTGCTGGATCTCTTCTGCTCACTTTAAGATTTGCAACGGTGCCACCTGCATTGGTCTCACTGCTTCTTTTCCCACCTGAAAGTGCATTTGAATACATCCTTGATGCCTGCTCCAGGCTGGCCGGCTGCCCAGTTGTCAGTGTACGAATGATTGGACTCTGCTCCCACAGGCGAAGGGCCAGGACTGAAAGACGCTGCTGGATCTCTTCTGCTCACGGTAAGCTTTGCAACGGTGCCACCTGCATTGGTCTCACTGCTTGTTTTCAAACCTCATAGTGCATTTGAATAGTTCCTTGATGCCTGCTCCAGGCTGGCCGTCTGCCCAGTTGTCAGTGCACGAATGATTGGACTCTGCTCCCACAGGCGAAGAGTCAGGACTGAAAGATGCTGCTGGATCTCTTCTGCTCACGGTAAGCTTTGCAACGGTGCCACCTGCATTGGTCTCACTGCTTTTTTTCAAACCTCATAGTGCATTTGAATAGTTCCTTGATGCCTGCTCCAGGCTGGCCGGCTGCCCAGTTTTCAGTGCACGAATGATTGGACTCTGCTCCCACAGGCGAAGAGCCAGGACTGAAAGATGCTGCTGGATCTCTTCTGCACGTGGAAAGCTTTGCAACGGTGCCACCTGCATTGGTCTCACTGCTTGTTTTCCCACCTCAAAGTGCATTTGAATACATCCTTGATGCCTGCTCCAGGCTGGCCGGCTGCCCAGTTGTCAGTGCACGAACGATTGGACTCTGCTCCCACAGGCGAAGATCCGGGACTGAAAGATGCTGCTGGATGTCTTCTGCACGTGGTAAGCTTTTCAACGGTGCCACCTGTATTGCTCTCACTGCTTGTTTTCCCACCTCAAAGTACATTTGAATAGTTCCTTGATGCCTGCTCCAGGCTGGCCGGCTGCCCAGTTGTCAGTGCACGAATGATTGGACTCTGCTCCCACAGGCGAAGAGCCAGGACTGAAAGATGCTGCTGGATCTCTTCTGCTCACGGTAAGCTTTGCAACGGTGCCACCTGCATTGGTCTCACTGCTTGTTTTCCCACCTGAAAGTGCATTTGAATACATCCTTGATGCCTGCTCCCGGCTGGCCGGCTGCCCAGTTTTCAGGGCACGAATGATTGGACTCTGCTCCCACAGGCGAAGAGCCAGGACTGAAAGATGCTGCTGGATCTCTTCTGCTCACGGTAAGCTTTGCAACGGTGCCACCTGCATTGGTCTCACTGCTTGTTTTCAAACCTCATAGTGCATTTGAATAGTTCCTTGATGCCTGCTCCAGGCTGGCCGGCTGCCCAGTTGTCAGTGCACGAACGATTGGACTCTGCTCCCACACGCGAAGAGTCAGGACTGAAAGATGCTGCTGGATCTCTTCTGCTCACGGTAAGCTTTGCAACGGTGCCACCTGTATTGCTCTCACTGCTTGTTTTCCCACCTCAAAGTGCATTTGAATAGTTCCTTGATGCCTGCTCCAGGCTGGCCGGCTGCCCAGTTGTCAGTGCACGAATGATTGGACTCTGCTCCCACAGGCGAAGAGCCAGGACTGAAAGATGCTGCTGGATCTCTTCTGCACATGGAAAGCTTTGCAACGGTGCCACCTGCATTGGTCTCACTGCTTGTTTTCCCACCTCAAAGTGCATTTGAATAGTTCCTTGATGCCTGCTCCAGGCTGGCCGGCTGCCCAGTTGTCAGTGCACGAATGATTGGACTCTGCTCCCACAGGCGAAGATCCAGGACTGAAAGATGCTGCTGGATCTCTTCTGCTCACAGTAAGCTTTGCAACGGTGCCACCTGCATTGGTCTCACTGCTTGTTTTCCCACCTCAAAGTGCATTTGAATAGTTCCTTGATGCCTGCTCCAGGCTGGCCGGCTGCCCAGTTGTCAGTGCACGAATGATTGGACTCTGCTCCCACAGGCGAAGAGCCAGGACTGAAAGATGCTGCTGGATCTCTTCTGCACGTGGTAAGCTTTGCAACGGTGCCACCTGTATTGCTCTCACTGCTTGTTTTCCCACCTCAAAGTGCATTTGAATATTTCCTTGATGCCTGCTCGAGGCTGGCCGGATGCCCAGTTGACAGTGCACGAATGATTGGACTCTGCTCCCACAGGCGAAGAGCCAGGACTGAAAGATGCTGCTGGCTCTCTTCTGCACGAGGTAACCTTTGCAACGGTGCCACCTGTATTGCTCTCACTCCTTGCTTTCCCACCTCAAAGTGCATTTGAATCCATCCTTAATGCCTGCTCCAGGCTGGCCGGCTGCCCAGTTGTCAGTGCACGAATGATTGGACTCTGCTCCCACAGGCGAAGAGCCAGGACTGAAAGATGCTGCTGGATCTCTTCTGCACGTGGTAAGCTTTGCAACGGTGCCACCTGTATTGCTCTCACTGCTTGTTTTCCCACCTCAAAGTGTGTTTGAATAGTTTCTTGATGCCTGGTCCAGGCTGGACGGCTGCCGAGTTGTCAGTGCACGAATGATTGGACTCTGCTCCCACAGGCGAAGAGCCAGGACTGAAAGATGCTGCTGGATCTCTTCTGCTCACGGTAAGCTTTGCAACGGTGCCACCTGCATTGGTCTCACTGCTTGTTTTCCCACCTCAAAGTGCATTTGAATAGTTCCTTGATGCCTGCTCCAGGCTGGCCGGCTGCCCAGTTGTCAGTGCACGAATGATTGGACTCTGCTCCCACAGGCGAAGAGCCAGGACTGAAAGATGCTGCTGGATCTCTTCTGCACGTGGTAAGCTTTGCAACGGTGCCACCTGTATTGCTCTCACTGCTTGTTTTCCCACCTCAAAGTGCATTTGTATGCATCCTTGATGCCTGGTCCAGGCTGGCCGGCTGCCCAGTTTTCAGGGCACGAATGATTGGACTCTGCTCCCACAGGCGAAGAGCCAGGACTGAAAGATGCTGCTGGATCTCTTCTGCTCACTTTAAGATTTGCAACGGTGCCACCTGCATTGGTCTCACTGCTTCTTTTCCCACCTGAAAGTGCATTTGAATACATCCTTGATGCCTGCTCCAGGCTGGCCGGCTGCCCAGTTGTCAGTGTACGAATGATTGGACTCTGCTCCCACAGGCGAAGGGCCAGGACTGAAAGACGCTGCTGGATCTCTTCTGCTCACGGTAAGCTTTGCAACGGTGCCACCTGCATTGGTCTCACTGCTTGTTTTCCCACCTGAAAGTGCATTTGAATACATCCTTGATGCCTGCTCCAGGCTGGCCGTCTGCCCAGTTGTCAGTGCACGAATGATTGGACTCTGCTCCCACAGGCGAAGAGTCAGGACTGAAAGATGCTGCTGGATCTCTTCTGCTCACGGTAAGCTTTGCAACGGTGCCACCTGCATTGGTCTCACTGCTTTTTTTCAAACCTCATAGTGCATTTGAATAGTTCCTTGATGCCTGCTCCAGGCTGGCCGGCTGCCCAGTTTTCAGTGCACGAATGATTGGACTCTGCTCCCACAGGCGAAGAGCCAGGACTGAAAGATGCTGCTGGATCTCTTCTGCACGTGGAAAGCTTTGCAACGGTGCCACCTGCATTGGTCTCACTGCTTGTTTTCCCACCTCAAAGTGCATTTGAATAGTTCCTTGATGCCTGCTCCAGGCTGGCCGGCTGCCCAGTTGTCAGTGCACGAATGATTGGACTCTGCTCCCACAGGCGAAGAGCCAGGACTGAAAGATGCTGCTGGATCTCTTCTGCACGTGGTAAGCTTTGCAACGGTGCCACCTGTATTGCTCTCACTGCTTGTTTTCCCACCTCAAAGTGCATTTGAATAGTTCCTTGATGCCTGCTCGAGGCTGGCCGGATGCCCAGTTGACAGTGCACGAATGATTGGACTCTGCTCCCACAGGCGAAGAGCCAGGACTGAAAGATGCTGCTGGCTCTCTTCTGCACGAGGTAACCTTTGCAACGGTGCCACCTGTATTGCTCTCACTCCTTGCTTTCCCACCTCAAAGTGCATTTGAATCCATCCTTAATGCCTGCTCCAGGCTGTTCGGCTGCCCAGTTGTCAGTGCACGAATGATTGGACTCTGCTCCCACAGGCGAAGAGCCAGGACTGAAAGATGCTGCTGGATCTCTTCTGCACGTGGTAAGCTTTGCAACGGTGCCACCTGTATTGCTCTCACTGCTTGTTTTCCCACCTCAAAGTGTGTTTGAATAGTTTCTTGATGCCTGGTCCAGCCTGGCCGGCTGCCGAGTTGTCAGTGCACGAATGATTGGACTCTGCTCCCACAGGCGAAGAGCCAGGACTGAAAGATGCTGCTGGATCTCTTCTGCTCACGGTAAGCTTTGCAACGGTGCCACCTGCATTGGTCTCACTGCTTGTTTTCCCACCTCAAAGTGCATTTGAATAGTTCCTTGATGCCTGCTCCAGGCTGGCCGGCTGCCCAGTTGTCAGTGCACGAATGATTGGACTCTGCTCCCACAGGCGAAGAGCCAGGACTGAAAGATGCTGCTGGATCTCTTCTGCACGTGGTAAGCTTTGCAACGGTGCCACCTGTATTGCTCTCACTGCTTGTTTTCCCACCTCAAAGTGCATTTGTATGCATCCTTGATGCCTGGTCCAGGCTGGCCGGCTGCCCAGTTTTCAGGGCACGAATGATTGGACTCTGCTCCCACAGGCGAAGAGCCAGGACTGAAAGATGCTGCTGGATCTCTTCTGCTCACTTTAAGATTTGCAACGGTGCCACCTGCATTGGTCTCACTGCTTCTTTTCCCACCTGAAAGTGCATTTGAATACATCCTTGATGCCTGCTCCAGGCTGGCCGGCTGCCCAGTTGTCAGTGTACGAATGATTGGACTCTGCTCCCACAGGCGAAGGGCCAGGACTGAAAGACGCTGCTGGATCTCTTCTGCTCACGGTAAGCTTTGCAACGGTGCCACCTGCATTGGTCTCACTGCTTGTTTTCAAACCTCATAGTGCATTTGAATAGTTCCTTGATGCCTGCTCCAGGCTGGCCGTCTGCCCAGTTGTCAGTGCACGAATGATTGGACTCTGCTCCCACAGGCGAAGAGTCAGGACTGAAAGATGCTGCTGGATCTCTTCTGCTCACGGTAAGCTTTGCAACGGTGCCACCTGCATTGGTCTCACTGCTTTTTTTCAAACCTCATAGTGCATTTGAATAGTTCCTTGATGCCTGCTCCAGGCTGGCCGGCTGCCCAGTTTTCAGTGCACGAATGATTGGACTCTGCTCCCACAGGCGAAGAGCCAGGACTGAAAGATGCTGCTGGATCTCTTCTGCACGTGGAAAGCTTTGCAACGGTGCCACCTGCATTGGTCTCACTGCTTGTTTTCCCACCTCAAAGTGCATTTGAATATATCCTTGATGCCTGCTCCAGGCTGGCCGGCTGCCCAGTTGTCAGTGCACGAACGATTGGACTCTGCTCCCACAGGCGAAGATCCGGGACTGAAAGATGCTGCTGGATGTCTTCTGCACGTGGTAAGCTTTTCAACGGTGCCACCTGTATTGCTCTCACTGCTTGTTTTCCCACCTCAAAGTACATTTGAATAGTTCCTTGATGCCTGCTCCAGGCTGGCCGGCTGCCCAGTTGTCAGTGCACGAATGATTGGACTCTGCTCCCACAGGCGAAGAGCCAGGACTGAAAGATGCTGCTGGATCTATTCTGCACGTGGAAAGCTTTGCAACGGTGCCACCTGCATTGGTCTCACTGCTTGTTTTCCCACCTCAAAGTGCATTTGAATAGTTCCTTGATGCCTGCTCCAGGCTGGCCGGCTGCCCAGTTGTCAGTGCACGAATGATTGGACTCTGCTCCCACAGGCGAAGAGCCAGGACTGAAAGATGCTGCTGGATATCTTCTGCTCACGGTAAGCTTTGCAACGGTGCCACCTGCATTGGTCTCACTGCTTGTTTTCCCACCTCAAAGTGCATTTGAATAGTTCCTTGATGCCTGCTCCAGGCTGGCCGGCTGCCCAGTTGTCAGGGCACGAATGATTGGACTCTGCTCCCACAGGCGAAGAGCCAGGACTGAAAGATGCTGCTGGATCTCTTCTGCTCACGGTAAGCTTTGCAACGGTGCCACCTGCATTGGTCTCACTGCTTGTTTTCCCACCTCAAAGTGCATTTGAATAGTTCCTTGATGCCTGCTCCAGGCTGGCCGGATGCCCAGTTGTCAGTGCACGAATGATTGGACTCTGCTCCCACAGGCGAAGAGCCAGGACTGAAAGATGCTGCTGGATCTCTTCTGCTCACGGTAAGCTTTGCAACGGTGCCACCTGCATTGGTCTCACTGCTTGTTTTCCCACCTGAAAGTGCATTTGAATAGTTCCTTGATGCCTGCTCCAGGCTGGCCGGCTGCCCAGTTGTCAGTGCACGAATGATTGGACTCTGCTCCCACAGGCGAAGAGCCAGGACTGAAAGATGCTGCTGGATCTCATCTACTCACGGTAAGCTTTGCAACGGTGCCACCTGCATTGGTCTCACTGCTTTTTTTCAAACCTCATAGTGCATTTGAATAGTTCCTTGATGCCTGCTCCAGGCTGGCCGGCTGCCCAGTTGTCAGTGCACGAATGATTGGACTCTGCTCCCACAGGCGAAGAGCCAGGACTGAAAGATGCTGCTGGATCTCTTCTGCACGTGGAAAGCTTTACAACGGTGCCACCTGCATTGGTCTCACTGCTTGTTTTCCCACCTCAAAGTGCATTTGAATACATCCTTGATGCCTGCTCCAGGCTGGCCGGCTGCCCAGTTGTCAGTGCACGAACGATTGGACTCTGCTCCCACAGGCGAAGAGTCAGGACTGAAAGATGCTGCTGGATCTCTTCTGCTCACGGTAAGCTTTGCAACGGTGCCACCTGCATTGGTCTCACTGCTTGTTTTCAAACCTCATAGTGCATTTGAATAGTTCCTTGATGCCTGCTCCAGGCTGGCCGGCTGCCCAGTTGTCAGAGCACGAATGATTGGACTCTGCTCCCACAGCCGAAGAGCCAGGACCTAAAGATGCTGCTGGACCTCTTCTGCACATGGTAAGCTTTGCAACGGTGCCACCTGCATTGGTCTCACTGCTTGTTTTCCCACCTCAAAGTGCATTTGAATAGTTCCTTGATGCCTGCTCAGGGCTGGCCGGCTGCCCAGTTGTCAGTGCACGAATGATTGGACTCTGCTCCGATGGCCGGAGAGCCAGGACTGAAAGATGCTGCTGGATCTCTTCTGCACGTGGTAAGCTTTGCAACGGTGCCACCTGCATTGCTCTCACTGCTTTTTTCTAACCTCAAAGTGCATTTGAATAGTTCCTTGATGCCTGCTCCAGGCTGGCCGACTGACCAGTTTTCAGTGCACGAATGATTGGACTCTGCTCCCACAGGCGAAGAGCCAGGACTGAAAGATGCTGCTGGATCTCTTCTGCACGTGGTAAGCTTTGCAACGGTGCCACCTGCATTGGTCTCACTGCTTGTTTTCCCACCTCAAAGTGCATTTGAATACATCCTTGATGCCTGCTCCAGGCTGGCCGGCTGCCCAGTTTTCAGGGCACGAATGATTGGAGTCTGCTCCCACAGGCGAAGAGCCAGGACTGAAAGATGCTGCTGGCTCCCTTCTGCACGAGGTAAGCTTTGCAACGGTGCCACCTGCATTGGTCTCACTGCTTGTTTTCCCACCTCAAAGTGCATTTGAATAGTTCCTTGATGCCTGCTCCAGGCTGGCCGGCTGCCCAGTTGTCAGTGCACGAATGATTGGACTCTGCTCCCACAGGCGAAGAGCCAGGACTGAAAGATGCTGCTGGATCTCTCCTGCACGTGGTAAGCTTTGCAACGGTGCCACCTGTATTGCTCTCACTGCTTGTTTTCCCACCTCAAAGTGCATTTGAATAGTTCCTTGATGCCTGCTCCAGGCTGGCCGGCTGCCCAGTTGTCAGAGCACGAATGATTGGACTCTGCTCCCACAGCCGAAGTGCCAGGACCTAAAGATGCTGCTGGACCTCTTCTGCACATGGTAAGCTTTGCAACGGTGCCACCTGCATTGGTCTCACTGCTTGTTTTCCCACCTCAAAGTGCATTTGAATAGTTCCTTGATGCCTGCTCAGGGCTGGCCGGCTGCCCAGTTGTCAGTGCACGAATGATTGGACTCTGCTCCCACAGGCGAAGAGCCAGGACCTAAAGATGCTGCTGGATCTCTTCTGCACGTGGAAAGCTTTGCAACGGTGCCACCTGCATTGGTCTCACTGCTTGTTTTCCCACCTCAAAGTGCATTTGAATAGTTCCTTGATGCCTGCTCCAGGCTGGCCAGCTGCCCAGTTTTCACTGCACGAATGATTGGACTCTGCTCCCACAGGCGAAGAGCCAGGACTGAAAGATGCTGCTGGATCTCTTCTGCACGTGGTAAGATTTGCAACGGTGCCACCTGCATTGGTCTCACTGCTTGTTTTCCCAACTCAAAGTGCATTTGAATAGTTCCTTGATGCCTGCTCCAGGCTGGCCGGCTGCCCAGTTGTCAGTGCACGAATGATTGGACTCTGGTCTCACAGCCGAAGAACCAGGTCTGAAAGATGCTGCTGGATCTGTTGTGCACATGGTAAGCTTTGCAACAGTGCCACCTGCATTGGTCTCACTGCTAGCTTTCCCACCTCAAAGTGCATTTGCAGGCATCCTTGATGCCTGCTCCAGGCTGGCCGGCTGCCCAGTTGTCAGTGCACGAATGATTGGACTCTGCTCCGATGGCCGAAGAGCCAGGACTGAAAGATGCTGCTGGATCTCTTCTGCACGTGGTAAGCTTTGCAACGGTGCCACCTGCATTGGTCTCACTGCTTTTTTCAAACCTCAAAGTGCATTTGAATAGTTCCTTGATGCCTGCTCCAGGCTGGCCGACTGACCAGTTTTCAGTGCACGAATGATTGGACTCTGCTCCCACAGGCGAAGAGCCAGGACTGAAAGATGCTGCTGGATCTCTTCTGCACGTGGTAAGCTTTGCAACGGTGCCACCTGTATTGCTCTCACTGCTTGTTTTCCCACCTCAAAGTGCATTTGAATAGTTCCTTGATGCCTGCTCCAGGCTGGCCGGCTGCCCAGTTTTCAGGGCACGAATGATTGGAGTCTGCTCCCACAGGCGAAGAGCCAGGACTGAAAGATGCTGCTGGCTCCCTTCTGCACGAGGTAAGCTTTGCAACGGTGCCACCTGCATTGGTCTCACTGCTTGTTTTCCCACCTCAAAGTGCATTTGAATAGTTCCTTGATGCCTGCTCCAGGCTGGCCGGCTGCCCAGTTGTCAGTGCACGAATGATTGGACTCTGCTCCCACAGGCGAAGAGCCAGGACTGAAAGATGCTGCTGGATCTCTCCTGCACGTGGTAAGCTTTGCAACGGTGCCACCTGTATTGCTCTCACTGCTTGTTTTCCCACCTCAAAGTGCATTTGAATAGTTCCTTGATGCCTGCTCCAGGCTGGCCGGCTGCCCAGTTGTCAGAGCACGAATGATTGGACTCTGCTCCCACAGCCGAAGTGCCAGGACCTAAAGATGCTGCTGGACCTCTTCTGCACATGGTAAGCTTTGCAACGGTGCCACCTGCATTGGTCTCACTGCTTGTTTTCCCACCTCAAAGTGCATTTGAATAGTTCCTTGATGCCTGCTCAGGGCTGGCCGGCTGCCCAGTTGTCAGTGCACGAATGATTGGACTCTGCTCCCACAGGCGAAGAGCCAGGACCTAAAGATGCTGCTGGATCTCTTCTGCACGTGGAAAGCTTTGCAACGGTGCCACCTGCATTGGTCTCACTGCTTGTTTTCCCACCTCAAAGTGCATTTGAATAGTTCCTTGATGCCTGCTCCAGGCTGGCCAGCTGCCCAGTTTTCACTGCACGAATGATTGGACTCTGCTCCCACAGGCGAAGAGCCAGGACTGAAAGATGCTGCTGGATCTCTTCTGCACGTGGTAAGATTTGCAACGGTGCCACCTGCATTGGTCTCACTGCTTGTTTTCCCAACTCAAAGTGCATTTGAATAGTTCCTTGATGCCTGCTCCAGGCTGGCCGGCTGCCCAGTTGTCAGTGCACGAATGATTGGACTCTGGTCTCACAGCCGAAGAACCAGGTCTGAAAGATGCTGCTGGATCTGTTGTGCACATGGTAAGCTTTGCAACAGTGCCACCTGCATTGGTCTCACTGCTAGCTTTCCCACCTCAAAGTGCATTTGCAGGCATCCTTGATGCCTGCTCCAGGCTGGCCGGCTGCCCAGTTGTCAGTGCACGAATGATTGGACTCTGCTCCGATGGCCGAAGAGCCAGGACTGAAAGATGCTGCTGGATCTCTTCTGCACGTGGTAAGCTTTGCAACGGTGCCACCTGCATTGGTCTCACTGCTTTTTTCAAACCTCAAAGTGCATTTGAATAGTTCCTTGATGCCTGCTCCAGGCTGGCCGACTGACCAGTTTTCAGTGCACGAATGATTGGACTCTGCTCCCACAGGCGAAGAGCCAGGACTGAAAGATGCTGCTGGATCTCTTCTGCACGTGGTAAGCTTTGCAACGGTGCCACCTGTATTGCTCTCACTGCTTGTTTTCCCACCTCAAAGTGCATTTGAATAGTTCCTTGATGCCTGCTCGAGGCTGGCCGGATGCCCAGTTGACAGTGCACGAATGATTGGACTCTGCTCCCACAGGCGAAGAGCCAGGACTGAAAGATGCTGCTGGCTCTCTTCTGCACGAGGTAACCTTTGCAACGGTGCCACCTGTATTGCTCTCACTCCTTGCTTTCCCACCTCAAAGTGCATTTGAATCCATCCTTAATGCCTGCTCCAGGCTGGCCGGCTGCCCAGTTGTCAGTGCACGAATGATTGGACTCTGCTCCCACAGGCGAAGAGCCAGGACTGAAAGATGCTGCTGGATCTCTTCTGCACGTGGTAAGCTTTGCAACGGTGCCACCTGTATTGCTCTCACTGCTTGTTTTCCCACCTCAAAGTGTGTTTGAATAGTTTCTTGATGCCTGGTCCAGGCTGGCCGGCTGCCGAGTTGTCAGTGCACGAATGATTGGACTCTGCTCCCACAGGCGAAGAGCCAGGACTGAAAGATGCTGCTGGATCTCTTCTGCTCACGGTAAGCTTTGCAACGGTGCCACCTGCATTGGTCTCACTGCTTGTTTTCCCACCTCAAAGTGCATTTGAATAGTTCCTTGATGCCTGCTCCAGGCTGGCCGGCTGCCCAGTTGTCAGTGCACGAATGATTGGACTCTGCTCCCACAGGCGAAGAGCCAGGACTGAAAGATGCTGCTGGATCTCTTCTGCACGTGGTAAGCTTTGCAACGGTGCCACCTGTATTGCTCTCACTGCTTGTTTTCCCACCTCAAAGTGCATTTGTATGCATCCTTGATGCCTGGTCCAGGCTGGCCGGCTGCCCAGTTTTCAGGGCACGAATGATTGGACTCTGCTCCCACAGGCGAAGAGCCAGGACTGAAAGATGCTGCTGGATCTCTTCTGCTCACTTTAAGATTTGCAACGGTGCCACCTGCATTGGTCTCACTGCTTCTTTTCCCACCTGAAAGTGCATTTGAATACATCCTTGATGCCTGCTCCAGGCTGGCCGGCTGCCCAGTTGTCAGTGTACGAATGATTGGACTCTGCTCCCACAGGCGAAGAGCCAGGACTGAAAGATGCTGCTGGATATCTTCTGCTCACGGTAAGCTTTGCAACGGTGCCACCTGCATTGGTCTCACTGCTTGTTTTCAAACCTCATAGTGCATTTGAATAGTTCCTTGATGCCTGCTCCAGGCTGGCCGTCTGCCCAGTTGTCAGTGCACGAATGATTGGACTCTGCTCCCACAGGCGAAGAGTCAGGACTGAAAGATGCTGCTGGATCTCTTCTGCTCACGGTAAGCTTTGCAACGGTGCCACCTGCATTGGTCTCACTGCTTTTTTTCAAACCTCATAGTGCATTTGAATAGTTCCTTGATGCCTGCTCCAGGCTGGCCGGCTGCCCAGTTGTCAGTGCACGAATGATTGGACTCTGCTCCCACAGGCGAAGAGCCAGGACTGAAAGATGCTGCTGGATCTCTTCTGCACGTGGAAAGCTTTGCAACGGTGCCACCTGCATTGGTCTCACTGCTTGTTTTCCCACCTCAAAGTGCATTTGAATAGTTCCTTGATGCCTGCTCCAGGCTGGCCGGCTGCCCAGTTGTCAGTGCACGAATGATTGGACTCTGCTCCCACAGGCGAAGAGCCAGGACTGAAAGATGCTGCTGGATCTCTTCTGCACGTGGTAAGCTTTGCAACGGTGCCACCTGTATTGCTCTCACTGCTTGTTTTCCCACCTCAAAGTGCATTTGAATAGTTCCTTGATGCCTGCTCGAGGCTGGCCGGATGCCCAGTTGACAGTGCACGAATGATTGGACTCTGCTCCCACAGGCGAAGAGCCAGGACTGAAAGATGCTGCTGGCTCTCTTCTGCACGAGGTAACCTTTGCAACGGTGCCACCTGTATTGCTCTCACTCCTTGCTTTCCCACCTCAAAGTGCATTTGAATCCATCCTTAATGCCTGCTCCAGGCTGGCCGGCTGCCCAGTTGTCAGTGCACGAATGATTGGACTCTGCTCCCACAGGCGAAGAGCCAGGACTGAAAGATGCTGCTGGATCTCTTCTGCACGTGGTAAGCTTTGCAACGGTGCCACCTGTATTGCTCTCACTGCTTGTTTTCCCACCTCAAAGTGTGTTTGAATAGTTTCTTGATGCCTGGTCCAGGCTGGCCGGCTGCCGAGTTGTCAGTGCACGAATGATTGGACTCTGCTCCCACAGGCGAAGAGCCAGGACTGAAAGATGCTGCTGGATCTCTTCTGCTCACGGTAAGCTTTGCAACGGTGCCACCTGCATTGGTCTCACTGCTTGTTTTCCCACCTCAAAGTGCATTTGAATAGTTCCTTGATGCCTGCTCCAGGCTGGCCGGCTGCCCAGTTGTCAGTGCACGAATGATTGGACTCTGCTCCCACAGGCGAAGAGCCAGGACTGAAAGATGCTGCTGGATCTCTTCTGCACGTGGTAAGCTTTGCAACGGTGCCACCTGTATTGCTCTCACTGCTTGTTTTCCCACCTCAAAGTGCATTTGTATGCATCCTTGATGCCTGGTCCAGGCTGGCCGGCTGCCCAGTTTTCAGGGCACGAATGATTGGACTCTGCTCCCACAGGCGAAGAGCCAGGACTGAAAGATGCTGCTGGATCTCTTCTGCTCACTTTAAGATTTGCAACGGTGCCACCTGCATTGGTCTCACTGCTTCTTTTCCCACCTGAAAGTGCATTTGAATACATCCTTGATGCCTGCTCCAGGCTGGCCGGCTGCCCAGTTGTCAGTGTACGAATGATTGGACTCTGCTCCCACAGGCGAAGGGCCAGGACTGAAAGACGCTGCTGGATCTCTTCTGCTCACGGTAAGCTTTGCAACGGTGCCACCTGCATTGGTCTCACTGCTTGTTTTCAAACCTCATAGTGCATTTGAATAGTTCCTTGATGCCTGCTCCAGGCTGGCCGTCTGCCCAGTTGTCAGTGCACGAATGATTGGACTCTGCTCCCACAGGCGAAGAGTCAGGACTGAAAGATGCTGCTGGATGTCTTCTGCACGTGGTAAGCTTTTCAACGGTGCCACCTGTATTGCTCTCACTGCTTGTTTTCCCACCTCAAAGTACATTTGAATAGTTCCTTGATGCCTGCTCCAGGCTGGCCGGCTGCCCAGTTGTCAGTGCACGAATGATTGGACTCTGCTCCCACAGGCGAAGAGCCAGGACTGAAAGATGCTGCTGGATCTATTCTGCACGTGGAAAGCTTTGCAACGGTGCCACCTGCATTGGTCTCACTGCTTGTTTTCCCACCTCAAAGTGCATTTGAATAGTTCCTTGATGCCTGCTCCAGGCTGGCCGGCTGCCCAGTTGTCAGTGCACGAATGATTGGACTCTGCTCCCACAGGCGAAGAGCCAGGACTGAAAGATGCTGCTGGATATCTTCTGCTCACGGTAAGCTTTGCAACGGTGCCACCTGCATTGGTCTCACTGCTTGTTTTCCCACCTCAAAGTGCATTTGAATAGTTCCTTGATGCCTGCTCCAGGCTGGCCGGCTGCCCAGTTGTCAGGGCACGAATGATTGGACTCTGCTCCCACAGGCGAAGAGCCAGGACTGAAAGATGCTGCTGGATCTCTTCTGCTCACGGTAAGCTTTGCAACGGTGCCACCTGCATTGGTCTCACTGCTTGTTTTCCCACCTCAAAGTGCATTTGAATAGTTCCTTGATGCCTGCTCCAGGCTGGCCGGATGCCCAGTTGTCAGTGCACGAATGATTGGACTCTGCTCCCACAGGCGAAGAGCCAGGACTGAAAGATGCTGCTGGATCTCTTCTGCTCACGGTAAGCTTTGCAACGGTGCCACCTGCATTGGTCTCACTGCTTGTTTTCCCACCTGAAAGTGCATTTGAATAGTTCCTTGATGCCTGCTCCAGGCTGGCCGGCTGCCCAGTTGTCAGTGCACGAATGATTGGACTCTGCTCCCACAGGCGAAGAGCCAGGACTGAAAGATGCTGCTGGATCTCATCTACTCACGGTAAGCTTTGCAACGGTGCCACCTGCATTGGTCTCACTGCTTTTTTTCAAACCTCATAGTGCATTTGAATAGTTCCTTGATGCCTGCTCCAGGCTGGCCGGCTGCCCAGTTGTCAGTGCACGAATGATTGGACTCTGCTCCCACAGGCGAAGAGCCAGGACTCTAAGATGCTGCTGGATCTCTTCTGCACGTGGAAAGCTTTGCAACGGTGCCACCTGCATTGGTCTCACTGCTTGTTTTCCCACCTCAAAGTGCATTTGAATACATCCTTGATGCCTGCTCCAGGCTGGCCGGCTGCCCAGTTGTCAGTGCACGAACGATTGGACTCTGCTCCCACAGGCGAAGAGTCAGGACTGAAAGATGCTGCTGCATCTCTTCTGCTCACGGTAAGCTTTGCAACGGTGCCACCTGCATTGGTCTCACTGCTTGTTTTCAAACCTCATAGTGCATTTGAATAGTTCCTTGATGCCTGCTCCAGGCTGGCCGGCTGCCCAGTTGTCAGAGCACGAATGATTGGACTCTGCTCCCACAGCCGAAGAGCCAGGACCTAAAGATGCTGCTGGACCTCTTCTGCGCATGGTAAGCTTTGCAACGGTGCCACCTGCATTGGTCTCACTGCTTGTTTTCCCACCTCAAAGTGCATTTGAATAGTTCCTTGATGCCTGCTCCAGGCTGGCCGGCTGCCCAGTTGTCAGTGCACGAATGATTGGACTCTGCTCCGATGGCCGGAGAGCCAGGACTGAAAGATGCTGCTGGATCTCTTCTGCACGTGGTAAGCTTTGCAACGGTGCCACCTGTATTGCTCTCACTGCTTGTTTTCCCACCTCAAAGTGTGTTTGAATAGTTTCTTGATGCCTGGTCCAGGCTGGCCGGCTGCCGAGTTGTCAGTGCACGAATGATTGGACTCTGCTCCCACAGGCGAAGAGCCAGGACTGAAAGATGCTGCTGGATCTCTTCTGCTCACGGTAAGCTTTGCAACGGTGCCACCTGCATTGGTCTCACTGCTTGTTTTCCCACCTCAAAGTGCATTTGAATAGTTCCTTGATGCCTGCTCCAGGCTGGCCGGCTGCCCAGTTGTCAGTGCACGAATGATTGGACTCTGCTCCCACAGGCGAAGAGCCAGGACTGAAAGATGCTGCTGGATCTCTTCTGCACGTGGTAAGCTTTGCAACGGTGCCACCTGTATTGCTCTCACTGCTTGTTTTCCCACCTCAAAGTGCATTTGTATGCATCCTTGATGCCTGGTCCAGGCTGGCCGGCTGCCCAGTTTTCAGGGCACGAATGATTGGACTCTGCTCCCACAGGCGAAGAGCCAGGACTGAAAGATGCTGCTGGATCTCTTCTGCTCACTTTAAGATTTGCAACGGTGCCACCTGCATTGGTCTCACTGCTTCTTTTCCCACCTGAAAGTGCATTTGAATACATCCTTGATGCCTGCTCCAGGCTGGCCGGCTGCCCAGTTGTCAGTGTACGAATGATTGGACTCTGCTCCCACAGGCGAAGGGCCAGGACTGAAAGACGCTGCTGGATCTCTTCTGCTCACGGTAAGCTTTGCAACGGTGCCACCTGCATTGGTCTCACTGCTTGTTTTCAAACCTCATAGTGCATTTGAATAGTTCCTTGATGCCTGCTCCAGGCTGGCCGTCTGCCCAGTTGTCAGTGCACGAATGATTGGACTCTGCTCCCACAGGCGAAGAGTCAGGACTGAAAGATGCTGCTGGATCTCTTCTGCTCACGGTAAGCTTTGCAACGGTGCCACCTGCATTGGTCTCACTGCTTTTTTTCAAACCTCATAGTGCATTTGAATAGTTCCTTGATGCCTGCTCCAGGCTGGCCGGCTGCCCAGTTTTCAGTGCACGAATGATTGGACTCTGCTCCCACAGGCGAAGAGCCAGGACTGAAAGATGCTGCTGGATCTCTTCTGCACGTGGAAAGCTTTGCAACGGTGCCACCTGCATTGGTCTCACTGCTTGTTTTCCCACCTCAAAGTGCATTTGAATACATCCTTGATGCCTGCTCCAGGCTGGCCGGCTGCCCAGTTGTCAGTGCACGAACGATTGGACTCTGCTCCCACAGGCGAAGATCCGGGACTGAAAGATGCTGCTGGATGTCTTCTGCACGTGGTAAGCTTTTCAACGGTGCCACCTGTATTGCTCTCACTGCTTGTTTTCCCACCTCAAAGTACATTTGAATAGTTCCTTGATGCCTGCTCCAGGCTGGCCGGCTGCCCAGTTGTCAGTGCACGAATGATTGGACTCTGCTCCCACAGGCGAAGAGCCAGGACTGAAAGATGCTGCTGGATCTATTCTGCACGTGGAAAGCTTTGCAACGGTGCCACCTGCATTGGTCTCACTGCTTGTTTTCCCACCTCAAAGTGCATTTGAATAGTTCCTTGATGCCTGCTCCAGGCTGGCCGGCTGCCCAGTTGTCAGTGCACGAATGATTGGACTCTGCTCCCACAGGCGAAGAGCCAGGACTGAAAGATGCTGCTGGATATCTTCTGCTCACGGTAAGCTTTGCAACGGTGCCACCTGCATTGGTCTCACTGCTTGTTTTCCCACCTCAAAGTGCATTTGAATAGTTCCTTGATGCCTGCTCCAGGCTGGCCGGCTGCCCAGTTGTCAGGGCACGAATGATTGGACTCTGCTCCCACAGGCGAAGAGCCAGGACTGAAAGATGCTGCTGGATCTCTTCTGCTCACGGTAAGCTTTGCAACGGTGCCACCTGCATTGGTCTCACTGCTTGTTTTCCCACCTCAAAGTGCATTTGAATAGTTCCTTGATGCCTGCTCCAGGCTGGCCGGATGCCCAGTTGTCAGTGCACGAATGATTGGACTCTGCTCCCACAGGCGAAGAGCCAGGACTGAAAGATGCTGCTGGATCTCTTCTGCTCACGGTAAGCTTTGCAACGGTGCCACCTGCATTGGTCTCACTGCTTGTTTTCCCACCTGAAAGTGCATTTGAATAGTTCCTTGATGCCTGCTCCAGGCTGGCCGGCTGCCCAGTTGTCAGTGCACGAATGATTGGACTCTGCTCCCACAGGCGAAGAGCCAGGACTGAAAGATGCTGCTGGATCTCATCTACTCACGGTAAGCTTTGCAACGGTGCCACCTGCATTGGTCTCACTGCTTTTTTTCAAACCTCATAGTGCATTTGAATAGTTCCTTGATGCCTGCTCCAGGCTGGCCGGCTGCCCAGTTGTCAGTGCACGAATGATTGGACTCTGCTCCCACAGGCGAAGAGCCAGGACTGAAAGATGCTGCTGGATCTCTTCTGCACGTGGAAAGCTTTGCAACGGTGCCACCTGCATTGGTCTCACTGCTTGTTTTCCCACCTCAAAGTGCATTTGAATACATCCTTGATGCCTGCTCCAGGCTGGCCGGCTGCCCAGTTGTCAGTGCACGAACGATTGGACTCTGCTCCCACAGGCGAAGAGTCAGGACTGAAAGATGCTGCTGCATCTCTTCTGCTCACGGTAAGCTTTGCAACGGTGCCACCTGCATTGGTCTCACTGCTTGTTTTCAAACCTCATAGTGCATTTGAATAGTTCCTTGATGCCTGCTCCAGGCTGGCCGGCTGCCCAGTTGTCAGAGCACGAATGATTGGACTCTGCTCCCACAGCCGAAGAGCCAGGACCTAAAGATGCTGCTGGACCTCTTCTGCACATGGTAAGCTTTGCAACGGTGCCACCTGCATTGGTCTCACTGCTTGTTTTCCCACCTCAAAGTGCATTTGAATAGTTCCTTGATGCCTGCTCCAGGCTGGCCGGCTGCCCAGTTGTCAGTGCACGAATGATTGGACTCTGCTCCGATGGCCGGAGAGCCAGGACTGAAAGATGCTGCTGGATCTCTTCTGCACGTGGTAAGCTTTGCAACGGTGCCACCTGCATTGGTCTCACTGCTTTTTTCTAACCTCAAAGTGCATTTGAATAGTTCCTTGATGCCTGCTCCAGGCTGGCCGACTGACCAGTTTTCAGTGCACGAATGATTGGACTCTGCTCCCACAGGCGAAGAGCCAGGACTGAAAGATGCTGCTGGATCTCTTCTGCACGTGGTAAGCTTTGCAACGGTGCCACCTGCATTGGTCTCACTGCTTGTTTTCCCACCTCAAAGTGCATTTGAATACATCCTTGATGCCTGCTCCAGGCTGGCCGGCTGCCCAGTTTTCAGGGCACGAATGATTGGAGTCTGCTCCCACAGGCGAAGAGCCAGGACTGAAAGATGCTGCTGGCTCCCCTCTGCACGAGGTAAGCTTTGCAACGGTGCCACCTGCATTGGTCTCACTGCTTGTTTTCCCACCTCAAAGTGCATTTGAATAGTTCCTTGATGCCTGCTCCAGGCTGGCCGGCTGCCCAGTTGTCAGTGCACGAATGATTGGACTCTGCTCCCACAGGCGAAGAGCCAGGACCTAAAGATGCTGCTGGATCTCTTCTGCACGTGGTGAGCATTGCAACCGTGCCACCTGCATTGGTCTCACTGCTTGTTTTCCCACCTCAAAGTGCATTTGAATAGTTCCTTGATGCCTGCTCCAGGCTGGCCGGCTGCCCAGTTGTCAGTGCACGAATGATTGGACTCTGCTCCCACAGGCGAAGAGCCAGGACTGAAAGATGCTGCTGGATCTCTCCTGCACGTGGTAAGCTTTGCAACGGTGCCACCTGTATTGCTCTCACTGCTTGTTTTCCCACCTCAAAGTGCATTTGAATAGTTCCTTGATGCCTGCTCCAGGCTGGCCGGCTGCCCAGTTGTCAGAGCACGAATGATTGGACTCTGCTCCCACAGCCGAAGTGCCAGGACCTAAAGATGCTGCTGGACCTCTTCTGCACATGGTAAGCTTTGCAACGGTGCCACCTGCATTGGTCTCACTGCTTGTTTTCCCACCTCAAAGTGCATTTGAATAGTTCCTTGATGCCTGCTCAGGGCTGGCCGGCTGCCCAGTTGTCAGTGCACGAATGATTGGACTCTGCTCCCACAGGCGAAGAGCCAGGACCTAAAGATGCTGCTGGATCTCTTCTGCACGTGGAAAGCTTTGCAACGGTGCCACCTGCATTGGTCTCACTGCTTGTTTTCCCACCTCAAAGTGCATTTGAATAGTTCCTTGATGCCTGCTCCAGGCTGGCCAGCTGCCCAGTTTTCACTGCACGAATGATTGGACTCTGCTCCCACAGGCGAAGAGCCAGGACTGAAAGATGCTGCTGGATCTCTTCTGCACGTGGTAAGCTTTGCAACGGTGCCACCTGCATTGGTCTCACTGCTTGTTTTCCCAACTCAAAGTGCATTTGAATAGTTCCTTGATGCCTGCTCCAGGCTGGCCGGCTGCCCAGTTGTCAGTGCACGAATGATTGGACTCTGGTCTCACAGCCGAAGAACCAGGTCTGAAAGATGCTGCTGGATCTGTTGTGCACATGGTAAGCTTTGCAACAGTGCCACCTGCATTGGTCTCACTGCTAGCTTTCCCACCTCAAAGTGCATTTGCAGGCATCCTTGATGCCTGCTCCAGGCTGGCCGACTGACCAGTTTTCAGTGCACGAATGATTGGACTCTGCTCCCACAGGCGAAGAGCCAGGACTGAAAGATGCTGCTGGATCTCTTCTGCATGTGGTAAGCTTTGCAACGGTGCCACCTGCATTGGTCTCACTGCTTGTTTTCCCACCTCAAAGTGCATTTGAATAGTTCCTTGATGCCTGCTCCAGGCTGGCCGGCTGCCCAGTTGTCAGTGCACGAATGATTGGTATCTGCTCCCACAGGCGAAGAGGCAGGACTGAAAGATGCTGCTGGATCTCTTCTGCTCACGGTAAGCTTTGCAACGGTGCCACCTGCATTGCTCTCACTGCTTGTTTTCCCACCTCAAAGTGCATTTGAATAGTTCCTTGATGCCTGCTCCAGGCTGGCCGGCTGCCCAGTTGTCAGTGCACGAATGATTGGACTCTGCTCCCACAGGCGAAGAACCAGGACCTAAAGATGCTGCTGGATCTCTTCTGCACGTGGTAAGCATTGCAACCGTGCCACCTGAATTGGTCTCACTGCTTGTTTTCCCACCTCAAAGTGCATTTGAATAGTTCCTTGATGCCTGCTCCAGGCTGGCCGGCTGCCCAGTTGTCAGTGCACGAATGATTGGACTCTGCTCCCACAGGCGAAGAGCCAGGACTGAAAGATGCTGCTGGATCTCTTCTGCACGTGGTAAGCTTTGCAACGGTGCCACCTGTATTGCTCTCACTGCTTGTTTTCCCACCTCAAAGTGCATTTGAATAGTTCCTTGATGCCTGCTCCAGGCTGGCCGGCTGCCCAGTTGTCAGTGCACGAATGATTGGACTCTGCTCCCACAGGCGAAGAACCAGGACCTAAAGATGCTGCTGGATCTCTTCTGCACGTGGTAAGCATTGCAACGGTGCCACCTGCATTGGTCTCAGTGCTTGTTTTCCCACCTCAAAGTGCATTTGAATAGTTCCTTGATGCCTGGTCCAGGCTGGCCGACTGACCAGTTTTCAGTGCACGAATGATTGGACTCTGCTCCCACAGGCGAAGAGCCAGGACTGAAAGATGCTGCTGGATCTCTTCTGCTCACGGTAAGCTTTGCAACGGTGGCACCTGCATTGGTCTCACTGCTTGGTTTCCCACCTCAAAGTGCATTTGAATACATCCCTGGTGCCTGCTCCAGGCTGGCCAGCTGCCCAGTTGTCAGTGCACGAATGATTGGACTCTGCTCCCACAGGCGAAGAGGCAGGACTGAAAGATGCTGCTGGATCTCTTCTGCTCACGGTAAGCTTTGCAACGGTGCCACCTGCATTGCTCTCACTGCTAGCTTTCTCACCTCAAAGTGCATTTGAATAGTTCTTTGATGCCTGCTCCAGGCTGGCCGGCTGCCCAGTTGTCAGTGCACGAATGATTGGACTCTGGTCTCACAGCCGAAGAACCAGGTCTGAAAGATGCTGCTGGATCTCTTGTGCACATGGTAAGCTTTGCAACAGTGCCACCTGCATTGGTCTCACTGCTAGCTTTCCCACCTCAAAGTGCATTTGAATAGCTCCTTGATGCCTGCTCCAGGCTGGCCGGCTGCCCAGTTGTCAGTGCACGAATGATTGGACTCTGCTCCGATGGCCGAAGAGCCAGGACTGAAAGATGCTGCTGGATCTCTTCTGCACGTGGTAAGCTTTGCAACGGTGCCACCTGCATTGGTCTCACTGCTTTTTTCAAACCTCAAAGTGCATTTGAATAGTTCCTTGATGTCTGCTCCAGGCTGGCCGGCTGCCCAGTTGTCAGTGCACGAATGATTGGACTCTGCTCCCACAGGCGAAGAGCCAGGACTGAAAGATGCTGCTGGATCTCTTCTGCACGTGGTAAGCTTTGCAACGGTGCCACCTGCATTGGTCTCACTGCTTGTTTTCCCACCTCAAAGTGCATTTGAATAGTTCCTTGATGCTTGCTCCAGGCTGGCCGGCTGCCCAGTTGTCAGTGCACGAATGATTGGACTCTGCTCCCACAGGCGAAGAGCCAGGACTGAAAAATGCTGCTGGATCTCTTCTGCACGTGGTAAGCTTTGCAACGGTGTCACCTGTATTGCTCTCACTGCTTGTTTTCCCACCTCAAAGTGCATTTGAATAGTTCCTTGATGCCTGCTCCAGGCTGGCCGGCTGCCCAGTTGTCAGTGCACGAATGATTGGACTCTGCTCCCACAGGCGAAGAGCCAGGACTGAAAGATGCTGCTGGATATCTTCTGCTCACGGTAAGCTTTGCAACGGTGCCACCTGCATTGGTCTCACTGCTTGTTTTCCCACCTCAAAGTGCATTTGAATACATCCTTGATGCCTGCTCCAGGCTGGCCGGCTGCCCAGTTTTCAGGGCACGAATGATAGGAGTCTGCTCTCACAGGCGAAGAGCCAGGACTGAAAGATGCTGCTGGATCTCTTCTGCACGAGGTAAGCTTTGCAACGGTGCCACCTGCATTGCTCTCACTGCTTGTTTTCCCACCTCAAAGTGCATTTGAATAGTTCCTTGATGCCTGCTCCAGGCTGGCCGGCTGCCCAGTTGTCAGTGCACGAATGATTGGACTCCGGTCTCACAGCCGAAGAACCAGGTCTGAAAGATGCTGCTGGATCTCTTGTGCACATGGTAAGCTTTGCAACAGTGCCGCCTGCATTGGTCTCACTGCTAGCTTTCCCACCTCAAAGTGCATTTGAATACATCCTTGATGCCTGCTCCAGGCTGGCCGGCTGCCCAGTTGTCAGTGCACGAATGATTGGACTCTGCTCCGATGGCCGAAGAGCCAGGACTGAAAGATGCTGCTGGATCTCTTCTGCACGTGGTAAGCTTTGCAACGGTGCCACCTGCATTGGTCTCACTGCTTGTTTTCCCACCTCAAAGTGCATTTGAATACATCCTTTATGCCTGCTCCAGGCTGGCCGGCTGCCCAGTTTTCAGGGCACGAATGATTGGACTCTGCTCCCACAGGCGAAGAGCCAGGACTGAAAGATGCTGCTGGATGTCTTCTGCACGTGGTAAGCTTTGCAACGGTGTCACCTGTATTGCTCTCACTGCTTGTTTTCCCACGTCAAAGTGCATTTGAATAGTTCCTTGATGCCTGCTCCAGGCTGGCCGACTGACCAGTTTTCAGTGCACGAATGATTGGACTCTGCTCCCACAGGCGAAGAGTCAGGACTGAAAGATGCTGCTGGATCTCTTCTGCTCACGGTAAGCTTTGCAACGGTGCCACCTGCATTGGTCTCACTGCTTGTTTTCCCACCTCAAAGTGCATTTGAATACATCCTTGATGCCTGCTCCAGGCTGGCCGGCTGCCCAGTTGTCAGTGCACGAATGATTGGACTCTGCTCCCACAGGCGAAGAGCCAGGACTGAAAGATGCTGCTGGATCTCTTCTGCTCACGGTAAGCTTTGCAACGGTGCCACCTGCATTGCTCTCACTGCTAGCTTTCCCACCTCAAAGTGCATTTGAATACATCCTTGATGCCTGCTCCAGGCTGGCCGGCTGCCCAGTTGTCAGTGCACGAATGATTGGACTCTGCTCCGATGGCCGATGAGCCAGGACTGAAAGATGCTGCTGGATCTCTTCTGCACGTGGTAAGCTTTGCAACGGTGCCACCTGCATTGGTCTCACTGCTTTTTTCAAACCTCAAAGTGCATTTGAATAGTTCCTTGATGCCTGCTCCAGGCTGGCCGGCTGCCCAGTTGTCAGTGCACGAATGATTGGACTCTGCTCCCACAGCCGAAGAGCCAGGACTGAAAGATGCTGCTGGATCTCTTCTGCACGTGGTAAGCTTTGCAACGGTGCCACCTGTATTGCTCTCACTGCTTGTTTTCCCACCTCAAAGTGCATTTGAATAGTTCCTTGATGCCTGCTCCAGGCTGGCCGGCTGCCCAGTTTTCAGGGCACGAATGATTGGAGTCTGCTCCCACAGGCGAAGAGCCAGGACTGAAAGATGCTGCTGGCTCCCTTCTGCACCAGGTAAGCTTTGCAACGGTGCCACCTGTATTGCTCTCACTGCTTGTTTTCCCACCTCAAAGTGCATTTGAATAGTTCCTTGATGCCTGCTCCAGGCTGGCCGGCTGCCCAGTTGTCAGTGCACGAATGATTGGACTCTGCTCCCACAGGCGAAGAGCCAGGACTGAAAGATGCTGCTGGATCTCTTCTGCTCACGGTAAGCTTTGCAACGGTGCCACCTGCATTGGTCTCACTGCTTGTTTTCCCACCTCAAAGTGCATTTGAATAGTTCCTTGATGCCTGCTCCAGGCTGGCCGGCTGCCCAGTTTTCAGGGCACGAATGATTGGACTCTGCTCCCACAGGCGAAGAGCCAGGACTGAAAAATGCTGCTGGATCTCTTCTGCTCACGGTAAGCTTTGCAACGGTGCCACCTGCATTGGTCTCACTGCTTGTTTTCCCACCTCAAAGTGCATTTGAATAGTTCCTTGATGCCTGCTCCAGGCTGGCCGGCTGCCCAGTTTTCAGGGCACGAATGATTGGACTCTGCTCCCACAGGCGAAGAGCCAGGACTGAAAAATGCTGCTGGATCTCTTCTGCTCACGGTATGCTTTGCAACGGTGCCAGCTGCATTGGTCTCACTGCTTGTTTTCCCACCTCAAAGTGCATTTGAATACATCCTTGATGCCTGCTCCAGGCTGGCCGGCTGCCCAGTTGTCAGTGCACGAATGATTGGACTCTGCTCCCACAGGCGAAGAGCCAGGACTGAAAGATGCTGCTGGATATCATCTGCTCCCGGTAAGCTTTGCAACGGTGCCACCTGCATTGGTCTCACTGCTTGTTTTCCCACCTCAAAGTGCATTTGAATAGTTCCTTGATGCCTGATCCAGGCTGGCCGGCTGCCCAGTTGTCAGTGCACGAATGATTGGACTCTGCTCCCACAGGCGAAGAGGCAGGACTGAAAGATGCTGCTGGATCTCTTCTGCACATGGTAAGCTTTGCAACGGTGCCACCTGCATTGGTCTCACTGCTTGCTTTCTCACCTCAAAGTGCATTTGAATACATCCTTGATGCCTGCTCCAGGCTGGCCGGCTACCCAGTTGTCAGTGCACGAATGATTGGACTCTGCTCCCACAGGCATAGAGCCAGGACTGAAAGATGCTGCTGGATCTATTCTGCTCACGGTAATCTTTGCAACGGTGCCACCTTTATTGCTCTCACTGCTTGTTTTCCCACCTCAAAGTGCATTTGAATACATCCTTGATGCCTGCTCCAGGCTGGCCGGATGCCCAGTTGTCAGTGCACGAATGATTGGACTCTGCTCCCACAGGCGAAGAGCCAGGACTGAAAGATGCTGCTGGATCTCTTCTGCACGTGGTAAGCTTTGCAACGGTGTCACCTGTATTGCTCTCACTGCTTGTTTTCCCACCTCAAAGTGCATTTGAATAGTTCCTTGATGCCAGCTCCAGGCTGGCCGGCTGCCCAGTTGTCAGTGCACGAATGATTGGACTCTGCTCCCACAGGCGAAGAGCCAGGACTGAAAGATGCTGTTGGATCTCTTCTGCTCACGGTAAGCTTTGCAACGGTGCCACCTGCATTGGTCTCACTCCTTGCTTTCCCACCTCAAAGTGCATTTGAATAGTTCCTTGATGCCTGCTCCAGGCTGGCCGGCTGCCCAGTTGTCAGTGCACGAATGATTGGACTCTGCTCCCACAGGTGAAGAGCCAGGACTGAAAGATGCTGCTGGCTCTCTTCTGCACGAGGTAAGCTTTGCAACGGTGCCACCTGCATTGGTCTCACTGCTTGTTTTCCCACCTCAAAGTGCATTTGAATACATCCTTGGTGCCTGCTCCAGGCTGGCCGGCTGCCCAGTTGTCAGTGCACGAATGATTGGACTCTGCTCCCACAGCCGAAGAGCCAGGACTGAAAGATGCTGCTGGATCTCTTCTGCACGTGGTAAGCTTTGCAACGGAGCCACCTGCATTGGTCTCACTGCTTGTTTTCAAACCTCAAAGTGCATTTGAATAGTTCCTTGATGCCTGCTCCAGGCTGGCCGGCTGCCCAGTTGTCAGTGCACTAATGATTGGACTCTGCTCCCACAGCCGAAGAGCCAGGCCTGAAAGATGCTGCTGGATCTCTTCTGCTCACGGTAAGCTTTGCAACGGTGCCACCTGTATTGCTCTCACTGCTTGTTTTCCCACCTCAAAGCGCATTTGAATACATCCTTGATGCCTGGTCCAGGCTGGCCGGCTGCCCAGTTGTCAGTGCACGAATGATTGGACTCTGCTCCCACAGGCGAAGAGCCAGGACTGAAAGATGCTGCTGGATCTCTTCTCCTCACGGTAAGCTTTGCAACGGTGCCACCTGCATTGGTCTCACTGGTTGTTTTCCCACCTCATAGTGCATTTGAATAGTTCCTTGATGCCTGCTCCAGGCTGGCCGGCTGCCCAGTTGTCAGTGCACGAATGATTGGACTCTGCTCCCACAGACGAAGAGCCAGGACTGAAAGATGCTGCTGGATCTCTTCTGCTCACGGTAAACTTTGCAACGGTGCCACCTGCATTGGTCTCACTGCTTGTTTTCCCACCTCAAAGTGCATTTGAATACATCCTTGATGCCTGCTCCAGGCTGGCCGGCTGCCCAATTGTCAGTGCACGAATGATTGGACTCTGCGCCCACAGGCGAAGAGCCAGGACTGAAAGATGCTGCTGGATCTCTTCTGCACGTGGTAAGCTTTGCAACGGTGTCACCTGTATTGCTCTCACTGCTTGTTTTCCCACCTCAAAGTGCATTTGAATAGTTCCTTGATGCCTGCTCCAGGCTGGCCGGCTGCCCAGTTGTCAATGCACGAATGATTGGACTCTGCTCCCACAGGCGAAGAGCCAGGACTGAAAGATGCTGCTGGATCTCTTCTGCTCACGGTAAGCTTTGCAACGGTGCCACCTGCATTGGTCTCACTGCTTGCTTTCCCACCTCAAAGTGCATTTGAATACATCCTTGATGCCTGCTCCAGGCTGGCCGGCTGCCCAGTTTTCAGGGCACGAATGATTGGGCTCTGCTCCCACAGGCGAAGAGCCAGGACTGAAAGATGCTGCTGGATCTCTTCTGCACATGGTAAGCTTTGCAACGGTGCCACCTACATTGGTCTCACTCCTTGCTTTCCCACCTCAAAGTGCATTTGAATACATCCTTGATGCCTGCTCCAGGCTGGCCGGCTGCCCAGTTGTCAGTGCACGAATGATTGGACTCTGCTCCCACAGGCGAAGAGCCAGGACCTAAAGATGCTGCTGGATCTCTTCTGCACGTGGTAAGCTTTGCAACGGTGCCACCTGCATTGGTCTCAGTGCTTGTTTTCCCACCTCAAAGTGCATTTGAATAGTTCCTTGATGCCTGCCCCAGGCTGGCCGGCTGCCCAGTTGTCAGTGCACGAATGATTGGACTCTGCTCCCACAGGTGAAGAGGCAGGACTGAAATATGCTGCTGGCTCTCTTCTGCACGAGGTAAGCTTTGCAACGGTGCCACCTGCATTGGTCTCACTGCTTGTTTTCCCACCTCAAAGTGCATTTGAATAGTTCCTTGATGCCTGCTCCAGGCTGGCCGGCTGCCCAGTTTTCAGGGCACGAATGATTGGACTCTGCTCCCACAGGCGAAGAGCCAGGACTGAAAGATGCTGCTGGATCTCTTCTGCACGAGGTAAGCATTGCAACGGTGCCACCTGCATTGGTCTCACTGCTTGTTTTCCCACCTCAAAGTGCGTTTGAATAGTTCCTTGATGCCTGCTCCAGGCTGGCCGGCTGCCCAGTTGTCAGTGCACGAATGATTGGACTCTGCTCTCACAGGCGAAGAGCCAGGACTGAAAGATGCTGCTGGATCTCTTCTGCTCACGGTAAGCTTTGCAACGGTGCCACCTGCATTGGTCTCACTGCTTGTTTTCCCACCTCAAAGTGCATTTGAATACATCCTTGATGCCTGCTCCAGGCTGGCCGGCTGCCCAGTTGTCAGTGCACGAATGATTGGACTCTGCTCCCACAGGCGAAGAGCCAGGACTGAAAGATGCTGCTGGATCTCTTCTGCTCACGGTAAGCTTTGCAACGGTGCCACCTGCATTGGTCTCACTGCTTGTTTTCCCACCTCAAAGTGCATTTGAATAGTTCCTTGATGCCTGCTCCAGGCTGGCCGGCTGCCCAGTTGTCAGTGCATGAATGATTGGACTCTGCTCCCACAGGCGAGGAGCCAGGACTGAAAGATGCTGCTGGATCTCTTCTGCACATGGTAAGCTTTGAACGGTGCCACCTGCATTGGTCTCACTGCTTGCTTTCCCACCTCAAAGTGCATTTGAATAGTTCCTTGATGCCTGCTCCAGGCTGGCCGGCTGCCCAGTTGTCAGTGCACGAATGATTGGACTCTGCTCCCACAGGCGAAGAGCCAGGACTGAAAGATGCTGCTGGATCTCTTCTGCTCACAGTAAGCTTTGCAACGGTGCCACCTGTATTGCTCTCACTGCTTGTTTTCCCACCTCAAAGTGCATTTGAATAGTTCCTTGATGTCTGCTCCAGGCTAGCCGGCTGCCCAGTTGTCAGTGCACGAATGATTGGACTCTGCTCCCACAGGCGAAGAGCCAGGACCTAAAGATGCTGCTGGATCTCTTCTGCACGTGGTAAGCATTGCAACGGTGCCACCTGTATTGCTCTCACTGCTTGCTTTCCCACCTCAAAGTGCATTTGAATAGTTCCTTGATGCCTGCTCCAGGCTGGCCGGCTGCCCAGTTGTCAGTGCACGAATGATTGGACTGTGCACCCACAGGCGAAGAGCCAGGACTGAAAGATGCTGCTGGATCTCTTCTGCTCACGGTAAGCTTTGCAACGGTGCCACCTGCATTGGTCTCACTGCTTGTTTTCCCACCTCAAAGTGCATTTGAATAGTTCCTTGATGCCTGCTCCAAGCTGGCCGGCTGCCCAGTTGTCAGTGCACGAATGATTGGACTCTGCTCCCACAGGCGAAGAGCCAGGACTGAAAGATGCTGCTGGATCTCTTCTGCACATGGTAAGCTTTGCAACGGTGCCACCTGCATTGGTCTCACTGCTTGTTTTCCCACCTGAAAGTGCATTTGAATACATCCTTGATGCCTGCTCCAGGCTGGCCGGCTGCCCAGTTGTCAGTGCACGAATGATTGGACTCTGCTCCCACAGGCGAAGAGCCAGGACTGAAAGATGCTGCTGGATCTCTTCTGCACGTGGTAAGCTTTGCAACGGTGCCACCTGTATTGCTCTCACTGCTTGTTTTCCCACCTCAAAGTACATTTGAATAGATCCTTGATGCCTGCTCCAGGCTGGCCGGCTGCCCAGTTGTCAGTGCACGAATGATTGGACTCTGCTCCCACAGGCGAAGAGCCAGGACTGAAAGATGCTGCTGGATCTGTTCTGCACGTGGAAAGCTTTGCAACGGTGCCACCTGCACTGGTCTCACTGCTTGTTTTCCCACCTCAAAGTGCATTTGAATAGTTCCTTGATGCCTGCTCCAGGCTGGCCGGCTGCCCAGTTGTCAGTGCACGAATGATTGGACTCTGCTCCCACAGGCGAAGAGCCAGGACTGAAAGATGCTGCTGGATATCTTCGGCTCACGGTAAGCTTTGCAACGGTGCCACCTGCATTGGTCTCACTGCTTGTTTTCCCACCTCAAAGTGCATTTGAATAGTTCCTTGATGCCTGCTCCAGGCTGGCCGGCTGCCCAGTTTTCAGGGCACGAATGATTGGACTCTGCTCCCACAGGCGAAGAGCCAGGACTGAAAAATGCTGCTGGATCTCTTCTGCTCACGGTAAGCTTTGCAACGGTGCCACCTGCATTGGCCTCACTGCTTGTTTTCCCACCTCAAAGTGCATTTGAATAGTTCCTTGATGCCTGCTCCAGGCTGGCCGGCTGCCCAGTTTTCAGGGCACGAATGATTGGACTCTGCTCCCACAGGCGAAGGGCCAGGACTGAAAAATGCTGCTGGATCTCTTCTGCTCACGGTAAGCTTTGCAACGGTGCCAGCTGCATTGGTCTCACTGCTTGTTTTCCCACCTCAAAGTGCATTTGAATACATCCTTGATGCCTGCTCCAGGCTGGCCGGCTGCCCAGTTGTCAGTGCACGAATGATTGGACTCTGCTCCCACAGGCGAAGAGCCAGGACTGAAAGATGCTGTTGGATCTCTTCTGCTCACGGTAAGCTTTGCAACGGTGCCACCTGCATTGGTCTCACTCCTTGCTTTCCCACCTCAAAGTGCATTTGAATAGTTCCTTGATGCCTGCTCCAGGCTGGCCGGCTGCCCAGTTGTCAGTGCACGAATGATTGGACTCTGCTCCCACAGGTGAAGAGCCAGGACTGAAAGATGCTGCTGGCTCTCTTCTGCACGAGGTAAGCTTTGCAACGGTGCCACCTGCATTGGTCTCACTGCTTGTTTTCCCACCTCAAAGTGCATTTGAATAGTTCCTTGATGGCTGCTCCAGGCTGGCCGGCTGCCCAGTTGTCAGTGCACGAATGATTGGACTCTGCTCCCACAGCCGAAGAGCCAGGACTGAAAGATGCTGCTGGATCTCTTCTGCACGTGGTAAGCTTTGCAACGGAGCCACCTGCATTGGTCTCACTGCTTGTTTTCAAACCTCAAAGTGCATTTGAATAGTTCCTTGATGCCTGCTCCAGGCTGGCCGGCTGCCCAGTTGTCAGTGCACTAATGATTGGACTCTGCTCCCACAGCCGAAGAGCCAGGCCTGAAAGATGCTGCTGGATCTCTTCTGCTCACGGTAAGCTTTGCAACGGTGCCACCTGTATTGCTCTCACTGCTTGTTTTCCCACCTCAAAGCGCATTTGAATACATCCTTGATGCCTGCTCCAGGCTGGCCGGCTGCCCAGTTGTCAGTGCACGAATGATTGGACTCTGCTCCCACAGGCGAAGAGCCAGGACTGAAAGATGCTGCTGGATCTCTTCTCCTCACGGTAAGCTTTGCAACGGTGCCACCTGCATTGGTCTCACTGGTTGTTTTCCCACCTCATAGTGCATTTGAATAGTTCCTTGATGCCTGCTCCAGGCTGGCCGGCTGCCCAGTTGTCAGTGCACGAATGATTGGACTCTGCTCCCACAGACGAAGAGCCAGGACTGAAAGATGCTGCTGGATCTCTTCTGCTCACGGTAAACTTTGCAACGGTGCCACCTGCATTGGTCTCACTGCTTGTTTTCCCACCTCAAAGTGCATTTGAATACATCCTTGATGCCTGCTCCAGGCTGGCCGGCTGCCCAATTGTCAGTGCACGAATGATTGGACTCTGCGCCCACAGGCGAAGAGCCAGGACTGAAAGATGCTGCTGGATCTCTTCTGCACGTGGTAAGCTTTGCAACGGTGTCACCTGTATTGCTCTCACTGCTTGTTTTCCCACCTCAAAGTGCATTTGAATAGTTCCTTGATGCCTGCTCCAGGCTGGCCGGCTGCCCAGTTGTCAATGCACGAATGATTGGACTCTGCTCCCACAGGCGAAGAGCCAGGACTGAAAGATGCTGCTGGATCTCTTCTGCTCACGGTAAGCTTTGCAACGGTGCCACCTGCATTGGTCTCACTGCTTGCTTTCCCACCTCAAAGTGCATTTGAATACATCCTTGATGCCTGCTCCAGGCTGGCCGGCTGCCCAGTTGTCAGTGCACGAATGATTGGACTCTGCTCCCACAGGCGAAGAGCCAGGACCTAAAGATGCTGCTGGATCTCTTCTGCACGTGGTAAGCTTTGCAACGGTGCCACCTGCATTGGTCTCAGTGCTTGTTTTCCCACCTCAAAGTGCATTTGAATAGTTCCTTGATGCCTGCCCCAGGCTGGCCGGCTGCCCAGTTGTCAGTGCACGAATGATTGGACCCTGATCCCACAGGCAAAGAGCCAGGACTGAAATATGCTGCTGGCTCTCTTCTGCACGAGGTAAGCTTTGCAACGGTGCCACCTGCATTGGTCTCACTGCTTGTTTTCCCACCTCAAAGTGCATTTGAATAGTTCCTTGATGCCTGCTCCAGGCTGGCCGGCTGCCCAGTTTTCAGGGCACGAATGATTGGACTCTGCTCCCACAGGCGAAGAGCCAGGACTGAAAGATGCTGCTGGATCTCTTCTGCACGAGGTAAGCATTGCAACGGTGCCACCTGCATTGGTCTCACTGCTTGTTTTCCCACCTCAAAGTGCGTTTGAATAGTTCCTTGATGCCTGCTCCAGGCTGGCCGGCTGCCCAGTTGTCAGTGCACGAATGATTGGACTCTGCTCTCACAGGCGAAGAGCCAGGACTGAAAGATGCTACTGGATCTCTTCTGCTCACGGTAAGCTTTGCAACGGTGCCACCTGCATTGGTCTCACTGCTTGTTTTCCCACCTCAAAGTGCATTTGAATACATCCTTGATGCCTGCTCCAGGCTGGCCGGCTGCCCAGTTGTCAGTGCACGAATGATTGGACTCTGCTCCCACAGGCGAAGAGCCAGGACTGAAAGATGCTGCTGGATCTCTTCTGCTCACGGTAAGCTTTGCAACGGTGCCACCTGCATTGGTCTCACTGCTTGTTTTCCCACCTCAAAGTGCATTTGAATAGTTCCTTGATGCCTGCTCCAGGCTGGCCGGCTGCCCAGTTGTCAGTGCATGAATGATTGGACTCTGCTCCCACAGGCGAAGAGCCAGGACTGAAAGATGCTGCTGGATCTCTTCTGCACATGGTAAGCTTTGAACGGTGCCACCTGCATTGGTCTCACTGCTTGCTTTCCCACCTCAAAGTGCATTTGAATAGTTCCTTGATGCCTGCTCCAGGCTGGCCGGCTGCCCAGTTGTCAGTGCACGAATGATTGGACTCTGCTCCCACAGGCGAAGAGCCAGGACTGAAAGATGCTGCTGGATCTCTTCTGCTCACAGTAAGCTTTGCAACGGTGCCACCTGTATTGCTCTCACTGCTTGTTTTCCCACCTCAAAGTGCATTTGAATAGTTCCTTGATGTCTGCTCCAGGCTGGCCGGCTGCCCAGTTGTCAGTGCACGAATGATTGGACTCTGCTCCCACAGGCGAAGAGCCAGGACCTAAAGATGCTGCTGGATCTCTTCTGCACGTGGTAAGCATTGCAACGGTGCCACCTGTATTGCTCTCACTGCTTGCTTTCCCACCTCAAAGTGCATTTGAATAGTTCCTTGATGCCTGCTCCAGGCTGGCCGGCTGCCCAGTTGTCAGTGCACGAATGATTGGACTGTGCACCCACAGGCGAAGAGCCAGGACTGAAAGATGCTGCTGGATCTCTTCTGCTCACGGTAAGCTTTGCAACGGTGCCACCTGCATTGGTCTCACTGCTTGTTTTCCCACCTCAAAGTGCATTTGAATAGTTCCTTGATGCCTGCTCCAAGCTGGCCGGCTGCCCAGTTGTCAGTGCACGAATGATTGGACTCTGCTCCCACAGGCGAAGAGCCAGGACTGAAAGATGCTGCTGGATCTCTTCTGCACATGGTAAGCTTTGCAACGGTGCCACCTGCATTGGTCTCACTGCTTGTTTTCCCACCTGAAAGTGCATTTGAATACATCCTTGATGCCTGCTCCAGGCTGGCCGGCTGCCCAGTTGTCAGTGCACGAATGATTGGACTCTGCTCCCACAGGCGAAGAGCCAGGACTGAAAGATGCTGCTGGATCTCTTCTGCACGTGGTAAGCTTTGCAACGGTGCCACCTGTATTGCTCTCACTGCTTGTTTTCCCACCTCAAAGTACATTTGAATAGATCCTTGATGCCTGCTCCAGGCTGGCCGGCTGCCCAGTTGTCAGTGCACGAATGATTGGACTCTGCTCCCACAGGCGAAGAGCCAGGACTGAAAGATGCTGCTGGATCTGTTCTGCACGTGGAAAGCTTTGCAACGGTGCCACCTGCACTGGTCTCACTGCTTGTTTTCCCACCTCAAAGTGCATTTGAATAGTTCCTTGATGCCTGCTCCAGGCTGGCCGGCTGCCCAGTTGTCAGTGCACGAATGATTGGACTCTGCTCCCACAGGCGAAGAGCCAGGACTGAAAGATGCTGCTGGATATCTTCGGCTCACGGTAAGCTTTGCAACGGTGCCACCTGCATTGGTCTCACTGCTTGTTTTCCCACCTCAAAGTGCATTTGAATAGTTCCTTGATGCCTGCTCCAGGCTGGCCGGCTGCCCAGTTTTCAGGGCACGAATGATTGGACTCTGCTCCCACAGGCGAAGAGCCAGGACTGAAAAATGCTGCTGGATCTCTTCTGCTCACGGTAAGCTTTGCAACGGTGCCACCTGCATTGGCCTCACTGCTTGTTTTAGCACCTCAAAGTGCATTTGAATACATCCTTGATGCCTGCTCCAGGCTGGCCGGCTGCCCAGTTTTCAGGGCACGAATGATTGGACTCTGCTCCCACAGGCGAAGGGCCAGGACTGAAAAATGCTGCTGGATCTCTTCTGCTCACGGTAAGCTTTGCAACGGTGCCAGCTGCATTGGTCTCACTGCTTGTTTTCTAACCTCAAAGTGCATTTGAATACATCCTTGATGCCTGCTCCAGGCTGGCCGGCTGCCCAGTTGTCAGTGCACGAATGATTGGACTCTGCTCCCACAGGCGAAGAGCCAGGACTGAAAGATGCTGCTGGATATCATCTGCTCCCGGTAAGCTTTGCAACGGTGCCACCTGCATTGGTCTCACTGCTTGTTTTCCCACCTCAAAGTGCATTTGAATAGTTCCTTGATGCCTGATCCAGGCTGGCCGGCTGCCCAGTTGTCAGTGCACGAATGATTGGACTCTGCTCCCACAGGCGAAGAGCCAGGACTGAAAGATGCTGCTGGATCTCTTCTGCACATGGTAAGCTTTGCAACGGTGCCACCTGCATTGGTCTCACTGCTTGCTTTCTCACCTCAAAGTGCATTTGAATAGTTCCTTGATGCCTGCTCCAGGCTGGCCGGCTGCCCAGCTGTCAGTGCACGAATGATTGGACTCTGCTCCCACAGGCATAGAGCCAGGACTGAAAGATGCTGCTGGATCTATTCTGCTCACGGTAATCTTTGCAACGGTGCCACCTTTCTTGCTCTCACTGCTTGTTTTTCCACCTCAAAGTGCATTTGAATACATCCTTGATGCCTGCTCCAGGCTGGCCGGCTGCCCAGTTGTCAGTGCACGAATGATTGGACTCTGCTCCCACAGGCGAAGAGCCAGGACTGAAAGATGCTGCTGGATCTCTTCTGCTCACGGTAAGCTTTGCAACGGTGCCACCTGCATTGGTCTCACTGCTTGTTTTCAAACCTCATAGTGCATTTGAATAGTTCCTTGATGCCTGCTCCAGGCTGGCCGGCTGCCCAGTTGTCAGTGCACGAATTATTGGACTCTGCTCCCACAGGCGAAGAGCCAGGACTGAAAGATGCTGCTGGATCTGTTCTGCACGTGGAAAGCTTTGCAACGGTGCCACCTGCATTGGTCTCACTGCTTGTTTTCCCACCTCAAAGTGCATTTGAATAGCTCCTTGATGCCTGCTCCAGGCTGGCCGGCTGCCCAGTTTTCAGGGCACGAATGATTGGACTCTGCTCCCACAGGCGAAGAGCCAGGACTGAAAGATGCTGCTGGATCTCTTCTGCACGTGGTAAGCTTTGCAACGGTGCCACCTGTATTGCTCTCACTGCTTGTTTTCCCACCTCAAAGTGCATTTGAATAGTTCCTTGATGCCTGCTCCAGGCTGGCCGGCTGCCCAGTTGTCAGTGCACGAATGATTGGACTCTGCTCCCACAGGCGAAGAGCCAGGACTGAAAGATGCTGCTGGACCTCTTCTGCACATGGTAAGCTTCGCAACGGTGCCACCTGTATTGCTCTCACTCCTTGCTTTCCCACCTCAAAGTGCATTTGAATCCATCCTTGATGGCTGCTCCAGGTTGGCCGGCTGCCCAGTTGTCAGTGCACGAATGATTGGACTCTGCTCCCACAGGCGAAGAGCCAGGACTGAGAGATGCTGCTGGATCTCTTCTGCACGTGGTAAGCTTTGCAACGGTGCCACCTGTATTGCTCTCACTGCTTGTTTTCCCACCTCAAAGTGCGTTTGAATAGTTTCTTGATGCCTGCTCCAGGCTGGCCGGCTGCCCAGTTGTCAGTGCACGAATGATTGGACTCTGCTCCCACAGCCGAAGAGCCAGGACCTAAAGATGCTGCTGGATCTCTTCTGCTCACGGTAAGCTTTGCAACGGTGCCACCTGTATTGCTCTCACTGCTTGTTTTCCCACCTCAAAGTGCGTTTGAATAGTTCCTTGATGCCTGCTCCAGGCTGGCCGGCTGCCCAGTTGTCAGTGCACGAATGATTGGACTCTGCTCCCACAGGCGAAGAGCCAGGACTGAAAGATGCTGCTGGATCTCTTCTGCACGTGGAAAGCTTTGCAACGGCGCCACCTGCATTGGTCTCACTGCTTGTTTTCCCACCTCAAAGTGCATTTGAATAGCTCCTTGATGCCTGCTCCAGGCTGGCCGGCTGCCTAGTTGTCAGTGCACGAATGATTGGACTCTGCTCCCACAGGCGAAGAGCCAGGACTGAAAGATGCTGCTGGATCTCTTCTGCTCACGGTAAGCTTTGCAACGGTGCCACCTGCATTGGTCTCACTGCTTGTTTTCCCACCTCAAAGTGCGTTTGAATACATCCTTGATGCCTGCTAAAGGCTGGCAGGCTGCCCAGTTTTCAGGGCACGAATGATTGGACTCTGCTCCCACAGGCGAAGAGCCAGGACTGAAAGGTGCTGCTGGCTCTCTTCTGCACGAGGTAAGCTTTGCAACGGTGCCACCTGCATTGGTCTCACTGCTTGTTTTCCCACCTCAAAGTGCATTTGAATAGTTCCTTGATGCCTGCTCCAGGCTGGCCGGCTGCCCAGTTTTCAGGGCACGAATGATTGGACTCTTCTCCCTCAGGCGAAGAGCCAGGACCTAAAGATGCTGCTGGATCTCTTCTGCACGTGGTAAGCTTTGCAACGGTGCCACCTGCATTGGTCTCACTGCTTGTTTTCCCACCTCAAAGTGCATTTGAATAGTTCCTTGATGCCTGCTCCAGGCTGGCCGGCTGCCCAGTTGTCAGTGCACGAATGATTGGACTCTGCTCCCACAGGCGAAGAGGCAGGACTGAAAGATGCTGCTGGATCTCTTCTGCTCACGGTAAGCTTTGCAACTGTGCCACCTGCATTGGTCTCACTGCTTGTTTTCCCACCTCAAAGTGCATTTGAATACATCCTTGATGCCTGCTCCAGGCTGGCCGGCTGCCCTGTTTTCAGGGCACGAATGATTGGACTCTGCTCCCACAGGCGAAGAGCCAGGACTCTAAGATGCTGCTGGATCTCTTCTGCTCACAGTAAACTTTGCAACGGTGCCACCTGTATTGCTCTCACTGCTTGTTTTCCCACCTCAAAGTGCATTTGAATACATCCTTGATGCCTGCTCCAGGCTGGCCGGCTGCCCAGTTGTCAGTGCACGAATGATTGGACTCTGCTCCCACAGCCGAAGAGCCAGGACCTAAAGATGCTGCTGGATCTCTTCTGCTCACGGTAAGCTTTGCAACGGTGCCACCTGCATTGGTCTCACTGCTTGTTTTCCCACCTCAAAGTGCATTTGAATAGTTCCTTGATGCCTGCTCCAGGCTGGCCGGCTGCCCAGTTGTCAGTGCACGAATGATTGGACTCTGCTCCCACAGGCGAAGAGCCAGGACTGAAAGATGCTGCTGGACCTCTTCTGCACATGGTAAGCTTCGCAACGGTGCCACCTGTATTGCTCTCACTCCTTGCTTTCCCACCTCAAAGTGCATTTGAATCCATCCTTGATGGCTGCTCCAGGCTGGCCGGCTGCCCAGTTGTCAGTGCACGAATGATTGGACTCTGCTCCCACAGGCGAAGAGCCAGGACTGAAAGATGCTGCTGGATCTCTTCTGCACGTGGTAAGCATTGCAACGGTGCCACCTGTATTGCTCTCACTGCTTGTTTTCCCACCTCAAAGTGCATTTGTATGCATCCTTGATGCCTGCTCCAGGCTGGCCGGCTGCCCAGTTGTCAGTGCACGAATGATTGGACTCTGCTCCCACAGGCGAAGAGCCAGGACTGAAAGATGCTGCTGGATCTCTTCTGCTCACGGTAAGCTTTGCAACGGTGCCACCTGCATTGGTCTCACTGCTTGTTTTCAAACCTCATAGTGCATTTGAATAGTTCCTTGATGCCTGCTCCAGGCTGGCCGGCTGCCCAGTTGTCAGTGCACGAATGATTGGACTCTGCTCCCACAGGCGAAGAGTCAGGACTGAAATATGCTGCTGGATCTCTTCTGCTCACGGTAAGCTTTGCAATGGTGCCACCTGCATTGGTCTCAGTGCTTGTTTTCCCAACTCAAAGTGCATTTGAATAGTTCCTTGATGCCTGCTCCAGGCTGGCCGGCTGCCCAGTTGTCAGTGCACGAATGATTGGACTCTGCTCCCACAGGCGAAGAGCCAGGACTGAAAGATGCTGCTGGATCTCTTCTGCTCACGGTAAGCTTTGCAACGGTGCCACCTGCATTGGTCTCACTGCTTGTTTTCCCACCTCAAAGTGCATTTGAATACATCCTTGATGCCTGCTCCAGGCTGGCCCGCTGCCCAGTTTTCAGGGCACGAATGATTGGACTCTGCTCCCACAGGCGAAGAGCCAGGACTGAAAGATGCTGCTGGACCTCTTCTGCACATGGTAAGCTTCGCAACGGTGCCACCTGTATTGCTCTCACTCCTTGCTTTCCCACCTCAAAGTGCATTTGAATCCATCCTTGATGGCTGCTCCAGGCTGGCCGGCTGCCCAGTTGTCAGTGCATGAATGATTGGACTCTGCTCCCAGAGGCGAAGAGCCAGGACTGAAAGATGCTGCTGGATCTCTTCTGCACGTGGTAAGCTTCGCAACGGTGCCACCTGTATTGCTCTCACTGCTTGTTTTCCCACCTCAAAGTGCGTTTGAATAGTTTCTTGATGCCTGCTCCAGGCTGGCCGGCTGCCCAGTTGTCAGTGCACGAATGATTGGACTCTGCTCCCACAGCCGAAGAGCCAGGACCTAAAGATGCTGCTGGATCTCTTCTGCACGTGGTAAGCTTTGCAACGGTGCCACCTGTATTGCTCTCTCTGCTTGTTTTCCCGCCTCAAAGTGCATTTGAATAGTTCCTTGATGCCTGCTCCAGGCTGGCCGGCTGCCCAGTTGTCAGTGCATGAATGATTGGACTCTGCACCCACAGGCGAAGAGCCAGGACTGAAAGATGCTGCTGGACCTCTTCTGCACATGGTAAGCTTCGCAACGGTGCCACCTGTATTGCTTTCACTCCTTGCTTTCCCACCTAAAAGTGCATTTGAATCCATCCTTGATGCCTGCTCCAGGCTGGCCGTCTGCCCAGTTGTCAGTGCACGAATGATTGGACTCTGCTCCCACAGGCGAAGAGCCAAGACTGAAAGATGCTGCTGGATCTCTTCTGCACGTGGTAAGCTTTGCAACGGTGCCACCTGTATTGCTCTCACTGCTTGTTTTCCCACCTCAAAGTGCATTTGTATGCATCCTTGATGCCTGCTCCAGGCTGGCCGGCTGCCCAGTTGTCAGTGCACGAATGATTGGACTCTGCTCCCACAGGCGAAGAGCCAGGACTGAAAGATGCTGCTGGATCTCTTCTGCTCACGGTAAGCTTTGCAACGGTGCCACCTGCATTGGTCTCACTGCTTGTTTTCAAACCTCATTGTGCATTTGAATAGTTCCTTGATGCCTGCTCCAGGCTGGCCGGCTGCCCAGTTGTCAGTGCACGAACGATTGGACTCTGCTCCCACAGGCGAAGAGTCAGGACTGAAAGATGCTGCTGGATCTCTTCTGCTCACGGTAAGCTTTGCAACGGTGCCACCTGCATTGCTCTCACTGCTTGTTTTCCCACCTCAAAGTGCATTTGAATAGTTCCTTGATGCCTGCTCCAGGCTGGCCGGCTGCCCAGTTTTCAGGGCACGAATGATTGGACTCTTCTCCCACAGGCGAAGAGCCAGGACTGAAAGATGCTGCTGGATCTCTTCTGCACGTGGTAAGCTTTGCAACGGTGCCACCTGCATTGGTCTCACTGCTTGTTTTCCCACCTCAAAGTGCATTTGAATAGTTCCTTGATGCCTGCTCCAGGCTGGCCGGCTGCCCAGTTGTCAGTGCACGAATGATTGGACTCTGCTCCCACAGGCAAAGAGCCAGGACTGAAAGATGCTGCTGGATCTCTTCTGCTCACGGTAAGCTTTGCAACTGTGCCACGTGCATTGGTCTCACTGCTTGTTTTCCCACCTCAAAGTGCATTTGAATACATCCTTGATGCCTGCTCCAGGCTGGCCGGCTGCCCAGTTTTCAGGGCACGAATGATTGGACTCTGCTCCCACAGGCGAAGAGCCAGGACTGTAAGATGCTGCTGGATCTCTTCTGCTCACGGTAAACTTTGCAACGGTGCCACCTGTATTGCTCTCACTGGTTGTTTTCCCACCTCAAAGTGCGTTTGAATAGTTCCTTGATGCCTGCTCCAGGCTGGCCGGCTGCCCAGTTGTCAGTGCACGAATGATTGGACTCTGCTCCCACAGCCGAAGAGCCAGGACCTAAAGATGCTGCTGGATCTCTTCTGCTCACGGTAAGCTTTGCAACGGTGCCACCTGCATTGGTCTCACTGCTTGTTTTCCCACCTCAAAGTGCATTTGAATAGTTCCTTGATGCCTGCTCCAGGCTGGCCGGCTGCCCAGTTTTTAGTGCACGAATGATTGGACTCTGCTCCCACAGGCGAAGAGCCAGGACTGAAAGATGCTGCTGGACCTCTTCTGCACATGGTAAGCTTCGCAACGGTGCCACCTGTATTGCTTTCACTCCTTGCTTTCCCACCTCAAAGTGCATTTGAATCCATCCTTGATGCCTGCTCCAGGCTGGCCGTCTGCCCAGTTGTCAGTGCACGAATGATTGGACTCTGCTCCCACAGGCGAAGAGCCAGGACTGAAAGATGCTGCTGGATCTCTTCTGCACGTGGTAAGCATTGCAACGGTGCCACCTGTATTGCTCTCACTGCTTGTTTTCCCACCTCAAAGTGCATTTGTATGCATCCTTGATGCCTGCTCCAGGCTGGCCGGCTGCCCAGTTGTCAGTGCACGAATGATTGGACTCTGCTCCCACAGGCGAAGAGCCAGGACTGAAAGATGCTGCTGGATCTCTTCTGCTCACGGTAAGCTTTGCAACGGTGCCACCTGCATTGGTCTCACTGCTTGTTTTCAAACCTCATAGTGCATTTGAATAGTTCCTTGATGCCTGCTCCAGGCTGGCCGGCTGCCCAGTTGTCAGTGCACGAATGATTGGACTCTGCTCCCACAGGCGAAGAGCCAAGACTGAAAGATGCTGCTGGATCTCTTCTGCACATGGTAAGCTTTGCAACGGTGCCACCTGTATTGCCCTCACTGCTTGTTTTCCCACCTCAAAGTGCATTTGTATGCATCCTTGATGCCTGCTCCAGGCTGGCCGGCTGCCCAGTTGTCAGTGCACGAATGATTGGACTCTGCTCCCACAGGCGAAGAGCCAGGACTGAAAGATGCTGCTGGACCTCTTCTGCACATGGTAAGCTTCGCAACGGTGCCACCTGTATTGCTTTCACTCCTTGCTTTCCCACCTAAAAGTGCATTTGAATCCATCCTTGATACCTGCTCCAGGCTGGCCGTCTGCCCAGTTGTCAGTGCACGAATGATTGGACTCTGCTCCCACAGGCGAAGAGCCAAGACTGAAAGATGCTGCTGGATCTCTTCTGCACGTGGTAAGCTTTGCAACGGTGCCACCTGTATTGCTCTCACTGCTTGTTTTCCCACCTCAAAGTGCATTTGTATGCATCCTTGATGCCTGCTCCAGGCTGGCCGGCTGCCCAGTTGTCAGTGCACGAATGATTGGACTCTGCTCCCACAGGCGAAGAGCCAGGACTGAAAGATGCTGCTGGATCTCTTCTGCTCACGGTAAGCTTTGCAACGGTGCCACCTGCATTGGTCTCACTGCTTGATTTCAAACCTCATTGTGCATTTGAATAGTTCCTTGATGCCTGCTCCAGGCTGGCCGGCTGCCCAGTTGTCAGTGCACGAACGATTGGACTCTGCTCCCACAGGCGAAGAGTCAGGACTGAAAGATGCTGCTGGATCTCTTCTGCTCACGGTAAGCTTTGCAACGGTGCCACCTGCATTGCTCTCACTGCTTGTTTTCCCACCTCAAAGTGCATTTGAATAGTTCCTTGATGCCTGCTCCAGGCTGGCCGGCTGCCCAGTTTTCAGGGCACGAATGATTGGACTCTTCTCCCACAGGCGAAGAGCCAGGACTGAAAGATGCTGCTGGATCTCTTCTGCACGTGGTAAGCTTTGCAACGGTGCCACCTGCATTGGTCTCACTGCTTGTTTTCCCACCTCAAAGTGCATTTGAATAGTTCCTTGATGCCTGCTCCAGGCTGGCCGGCTGCCCAGTTGTCAGTGCACGAATGATTGGACTCTGCTCCCACAGGCAAAGAGCCAGGACTGAAAGATGCTGCTGGATCTCTTCTGCTCACGGTAAGCTTTGCAACTGTGCCACCTGCATTGGTCTCACTGCTTGTTTTCCCACCTCAAAGTGCATTTGAATACATCCTTGATGCCTGCTCCAGGCTGGCCGGCTGCCCAGTTTTCAGGGCACGAATGATTGGACTCTGCTCCCACAGGCGAAGAGCCAGGACTGTAAGATGCTGCTGGATCTCTTCTGCTCACGGTAAACTTTGCAACGGTGCCACCTGTATTGCTCTCACTGCTTGTTTTCCCACCTCAAAGTGCGTTTGAATAGTTCCTTGATGCCTGCTCCAGGCTGGCCGGCTGCCCAGTTGTCAGTGCACGAATGATTGGACTCTGCTCCCACAGCCGAAGACCCAGGACCTAAAGATGCTGCTGGATCTCTTCTGCTCACGGTAAGCTATGCAACGGTGCCACCTGCATTGGTCTCACTGCTTGTTTTCCCACCTCAAAGTGCATTTGAATAGTTCCTTGATGCCTGCTCCAGGCTGGCCGGCTGCCCAGTTTTTAGTGCACGAATGATTGGACTCTGCTCCCACAGGCGAAGAGCCAGGACTGAAAGATGCTGCTGGACCTCTTCTGCACATGGTAAGCTTCGCAACGGTGCCACCTGTATTGCTTTCACTCCTTGCTTTCCCACCTCAAAGTGCATTTGAATCCATCCTTGATGCCTGCTCCAGGCTGGCCGTCTGCCCAGTTGTCAGTGCACGAATGATTGGACTCTGCTCCCACAGGCAAAGAGCCAGGACTGAAAGATGCTGCTGGATCTCTTCTGCACGAGGTAAGCATTGCAACGGTGCCACCTGTATTGCTCTCACTGCTTGTTTTCCCACCTCAAAGTGCATTTGTATGCATCCTTGATGCCTGCTCCAGGCTGGCCGGCTGCCCAGTTTTCAGGGCACGAATGATTGGACTCTGCTCCCACAGGCGAAGAGCCAGGACTGAAAGATGCTGCTGGACCTCTTCTGCACATGGTAAGCTTCGCTACGGTGCCACCTGTATTGCTCTCACTCCTTGCTTTCTCACCTCAACGTGCATTTGAATCCATCCTTGATGGCTGCTCCAGGCTGGCCGGCTGCCCAGTTGTCAGTGCACGAATGATTGGACTCTGCTCCCACAGGCGAAGAGCCAGGACTGAAAGATGCTGCTGGATCTCTTCTGCACGTGGAAAGCTTTGCAACGGTGCCACCTGCATTGGTCTCACTGCTTGTTTTCCCACCTCAAAGTGCATTTGAATACATCCTTGATGCCTGCTCCAGGCTGGCCAGCTGCCCAGTTTTCAGGGCATGAATGATTGGACTCTGCTCCCACAGGCGAAGAGCCAGGACTGAAAGATGCTGCTGGATCTCTTCTGCACGTGGTAAGCATTGCAACGGTGCCACCTGTATTGCTCTCACTGCTTGTTTTCCCACCTCAAAGTGCATTTGTATGCATCCTTGATGCCTGCTCCAGGCTGGCCGGCTGCCCAGTTGTCAGTGCACGAATGATTGGACTCTGCTCCCACAGGCGAAGAGCCAGGACTGAAAGATGCTGCTGGATCTCTTCTGCTCACGGTAAGCTTTGCAACGGTGCCACCTGCATTGGTCTCACTGCTTGTTTTCAAACCTCATAGTGCATTTGAATAGTTCCTTGATGCCTGCTCCAGGCTGGCCGGCTGCCCAGTTGTTAGTGCACGAATGATTGGACTCTGCTCCCACAGGCGAAGAGCCAAGACTGAAAGATGCTGCTGGATCTCTTCTGCACATGGTAAGCTTTGCAACGGTGCCACCTGTATTGCCCTCACTGCTTGTTTTCCCACCTCAAAGTGCATTTGTATGCATCCTTGATGCCTGCTCCAGGCTGGCCGGCTGCCGAGTTGTCAGTGCACGAATGATTGGACTCTGCTCCCACAGGCGAAGAGCCAGGACTGAAAGATGCTGCTGGATCTCTTCTGCTCACGGTAAGCTTTGCAACGGTGCCACCTGCATTGGTCTCACTGCTTGTTTTCAAACCTCATTGTGCATTTGAATAGTTCCTTGATGCCTGCTCCAGGCTGGCCGGCTGCCCAGTTGTCAGTGCACGAACGATTGGACTCTGCTCCCACAGGCGAAGAGTCAGGACTGAAAGATGCTGCTGGATCTCTTCTGCTCACGGTAAGCTTTGCAACGGTGCCACCTGCATTGCTCTCACTGCTTGTTTTCCCACCTCAAAGTGCATTTGAATAGTTCCTTGATGCCTGCTCCAGGCTGGCCGGCTGCCCAGTTTTCAGGGCACGAATGATTGGACTCTTCTCCCACAGGCGAAGAGCCAGGACTGAAAGATGCTGCTGGATCTCTTCTGCACGTGGTAAGCTTTGCAACGGTGCCACCTGCATTGGTCTCACTGCTTGTTTTCCCACCTCAAAGTGCATTTGAATAGTTCCTTGATGCCTGCTCCAGGCTGGCCGGCTGCCCAGTTGTCAGTGCACGAATGATTGGACTCTGCTCCCACAGGCAAAGAGCCAGGACTGAAAGATGCTGCTGGATCTCTTCTGCTCACGGTAAGCTTTGCAACTGTGCCACCTGCATTGGTCTCACTGCTTGTTTTCCCACCTCAAAGTGCATTTGAATACATCCTTGATGCCTGCTCCAGGCTGGCCGGCTGCCCAGTTTTCAGGGCACGAATGATTGGACTCTGCTCCCACAGGCGAAGAGCCAGGACTGTAAGATGCTGCTGGATCTCTTCTGCTCACGGTAAACTTTGCAACGGTGCCACCTGTATTGCTCTCACTGCTTGTTTTCCCACCTCAAAGTGCGTTTGAATAGTTCCTTGATGCCTGCTCCAGGCTGGCCGGCTGCCCAGTTGTCAGTGCACGAATGATTGGACTCTGCTCCCACAGCCGAAGACCCAGGACCTAAAGATGCTGCTGGATCTCTTCTGCTCACGGTAAGCTATGCAACGGTGCCACCTGCATTGGTCTCACTGCTTGTTTTCCCACCTCAAAGTGCATTTGAATAGTTCCTTGATGCCTGCTCCAGGCTGGCCGGCTGCCCAGTTTTTAGTGCACGAATGATTGGACTCTGCTCCCACAGGCGAAGAGCCAGGACTGAAAGATGCTGCTGGACCTCTTCTGCACATGGTAAGCTTCGCAACGGTGCCACCTGTATTGCTTTCACTCCTTGCTTTCCCACCTCAAAGTGCATTTGAATCCATCCTTGATGCCTGCTCCAGGCTGGCCGTCTGCCCAGTTGTCAGTGCACGAATGATTGGACTCTGCTCCCACAGGCAAAGAGCCAGGACTGAAAGATGCTGCTGGATCTCTTCTGCACGAGGTAAGCATTGCAACGGTGCCACCTGTATTGCTCTCACTGCTTGTTTTCCCACCTCAAAGTGCATTTGTATGCATCCTTGATGCCTGCTCCAGGCTGGCCGGCTGCCCAGTTTTCAGGGCACGAATGATTGGACTCTGCTCCCACAGGCGAAGAGCCAGGACTGAAAGATGCTGCTGGACCTCTTCTGCACATGGTAAGCTTCGCTACGGTGCCACCTGTATTGCTCTCACTCCTTGCTTTCTCACCTCAACGTGCATTTGAATCCATCCTTGATGGCTGCTCCAGGCTGGCCGGCTGCCCAGTTGTCAGTGCACGAATGATTGGACTCTGCTCCCACAGGCGAAGAGCCAGGACTGAAAGATGCTGCTGGATCTCTTCTGCACGTGGAAAGCTTTGCAACGGTGCCACCTGCATTGGTCTCACTGCTTGTTTTCCCACCTCAAAGTGCATTTGAATAGTTCCTTGATGCCTGCTCCAGGCTGGCCGGCTGCCCAGTTTTCACTGCACGAATGATTGGACTCTGCTCCCACAGGCGAAGAGCCAGGACTGAAAGATGCTGCTGGATCTCTTCTGCACGTGGTAAGCTTTGCAACGGTGCCACCTGCATTGGTCTCACTGCTTGTTTTCCCACCTCAAAGTGCATTTGAATACATCCTTGATGCCTGCTCCAGGCTGGCCAGCTGCCCAGTTTTCAGGGCATGAATGATTGGACTCTGCTCCCACAGGCGAAGAGCCAGGACTGAAAGATGCTGCTGGATCTCTTCTGCACGTGGTAAGCATTGCAACGGTGCCACCTGTATTGCTCTCACTGCTTGTTTTCCCACCTCAAAGTGCATTTGTATGCATCCTTGATGCCTGCTCCAGGCTGGCCGGCTGCCCAGTTGTCAGTGCACGAATGATTGGACTCTGCTCCCACAGGCGAAGAGCCAGGACTGAAAGATGCTGCTGGATCTCTTCTGCTCACGGTAAGCTTTGCAACGGTGCCACCTGCATTGGTCTCACTGCTTGTTTTCAAACCTCATAGTGCATTTGAATAGTTCCTTGATGCCTGCTCCAGGCTGGCCGGCTGCCCAGTTGTTAGTGCACGAATGATTGGACTCTGCTCCCACAGGCGAAGAGCCAAGACTGAAAGATGCTGCTGGATCTCTTCTGCACATGGTAAGCTTTGCAACGGTGCCACCTGTATTGCCCTCACTGCTTGTTTTCCCACCTCAAAGTGCATTTGTATGCATCCTTGATGCCTGCTCCAGGCTGGCCGGCTGCCGAGTTGTCAGTGCACGAATGATTGGACTCTGCTCCCACAGGCGAAGAGCCAGGACTGAAAGATGCTGCTGGATCTCTTCTGCTCACGGTAAGCTTTGCAACGGTGCCACCTGCATTGGTCTCACTGCTTGTTTTCAAACCTCATTGTGCATTTGAATAGTTCCTTGATGCCTGCTCCAGGCTGCCCGGCTGCCCAGTTGTCAGTGCACGAACGATTGGACTCTGCTCCCACAGGCGAAGAGTCAGGACTGAAAGATGCTGCTGGATCTCTTCTGCTCACGGTAAGCTTTGCAACGGTGCCACCTGCATTGCTCTCACTGCTTGTTTTCCCACCTCAAAGTGCATTTGAATAGTTCCTTGATGCCTGCTCCAGGCTGGCCGGCTGCCCAGTTTTCAGGGCACGAATGATTGGACTCTTCTCCCACAGGCGAAGAGCCAGGACTGAAAGATGCTGCTGGATCTCTTCTGCACGTGGTAAGCTTTGCAACGGTGCCACCTGCATTGGTCTCACTGCTTGTTTTCCCACCTCAAAGTGCATTTGAATAGTTCCTTGATGCCTGCTCCAGGCTGGCCGGCTGCCCAGTTGTCAGTGCACGAATGATTGGACTCTGCTCCCACAGGCAAAGAGCCAGGACTGAAAGATGCTGCTGGATCTCTTCTGCTCACGGTAAGCTTTGCAACTGTGCCACCTGCATTGGTCTCACTGCTTGTTTTCCCACCTCAAAGTGCATTTGAATACATCCTTGATGCCTGCTCCAGGCTGGCCGGCTGCCCAGTTTTCAGGGCACGAATGATTGGACTCTGCTCCCACAGGCGAAGAGCCAGGACTGTAAGATGCTGCTGGATCTCTTCTGCTCACGGTAAACTTTGCAACGGTGCCACCTGTATTGCTCTCACTGCTTGTTTTCCCACCTCAAAGTGCGTTTGAATAGTTCCTTGATGCCTGCTCCAGGCTGGCCGGCTGCCCAGTTGTCAGTGCACGAATGATTGGACTCTGCTCCCACAGCCGAAGACCCAGGACCTAAAGATGCTGCTGGATCTCTTCTGCTCACGGTAAGCTATGCAACGGTGCCACCTGCATTGGTCTCACTGCTTGTTTTCCCACCTCAAAGTGCATTTGAATAGTTCCTTGATGCCTGCTCCAGGCTGGCCGGCTGCCCAGTTTTTAGTGCACGAATGATTGGACTCTGCTCCCACAGGCGAAGAGCCAGGACTGAAAGATGCTGCTGGACCTCTTCTGCACATGGTAAGCTTCGCAACGGTGCCACCTGTATTGCTTTCACTCCTTGCTTTCCCACCTCAAAGTGCATTTGAATCCATCCTTGATGCCTGCTCCAGGCTGGCCGTCTGCCCAGTTGTCAGTGCACGAATGATTGGACTCTGCTCCCACAGGCAAAGAGCCAGGACTGAAAGATGCTGCTGGATCTCTTCTGCACGAGGTAAGCATTGCAACGGTGCCACCTGTATTGCTCTCACTGCTTGTTTTCCCACCTCAAAGTGCATTTGTATGCATCCTTGATGCCTGCTCCAGGCTGGCCGGCTGCCCAGTTTTCAGGGCACGAATGATTGGACTCTGCTCCCACAGGCGAAGAGCCAGGACTGAAAGATGCTGCTGGACCTCTTCTGCACATGGTAAGCTTCGCTACGGTGCCACCTGTATTGCTCTCACTCCTTGCTTTCTCACCTCAACGTGCATTTGAATCCATCCTTGATGGCTGCTCCAGGCTGGCCGGCTGCCCAGTTGTCAGTGCACGAATGATTGGACTCTGCTCCCACAGGCGAAGAGCCAGGACTGAAAGATGCTGCTGGATCTCTTCTGCACGTGGAAAGCTTTGCAACGGTGCCACCTGCATTGGTCTCACTGCTTGTTTTCCCACCTCAAAGTGCATTTGAATAGTTCCTTGATGCCTGCTCCAGGCTGGCCGGCTGCCCAGTTTTCACTGCACGAATGATTGGACTCTGCTCCCACAGGCGAAGAGCCAGGACTGAAAGATGCTGCTGGATCTCTTCTGCACGTGGTAAGCTTTGCAACGGTGCCACCTGCATTGGTCTCACTGCTTGTTTTCCCACCTCAAAGTGCATTTGAATACATCCTTGATGCCTGCTCCAGGCTGGCCAGCTGCCCAGTTTTCAGGGCATGAATGATTGGACTCTGCTCCCACAGGCGAAGAGCCAGGACTGAAAGATGCTGCTGGATCTCTTCTGCACGTGGTAAGCATTGCAACGGTGCCACCTGTATTGCTCTCACTGCTTGTTTTCCCACCTCAAAGTGCATTTGTATGCATCCTTGATGCCTGCTCCAGGCTGGCCGGCTGCCCAGTTGTCAGTGCACGAATGATTGGACTCTGCTCCCACAGGCGAAGAGCCAGGACTGAAAGATGCTGCTGGATCTCTTCTGCTCACGGTAAGCTTTGCAACGGTGCCACCTGCATTGGTCTCACTGCTTGTTTTCAAACCTCATAGTGCATTTGAATAGTTCCTTGATGCCTGCTCCAGGCTGGCCGGCTGCCCAGTTGTTAGTGCACGAATGATTGGACTCTGCTCCCACAGGCGAAGAGCCAAGACTGAAAGATGCTGCTGGATCTCTTCTGCACATGGTAAGCTTTGCAACGGTGCCACCTGTATTGCCCTCACTGCTTGTTTTCCCACCTCAAAGTGCATTTGTATGCATCCTTGATGCCTGCTCCAGGCTGGCCGGCTGCCGAGTTGTCAGTGCACGAATGATTGGACTCTGCTCCCACAGGCGAAGAGCCAGGACTGAAAGATTCTGCTGGACCTCTTCTGCACATGGTAAGCTTCGCAACGGTGCCACCTGTATTGCTTTCACTCCTTGCTTTCCCACCTAAAAGTGCATTTGAATCCATCCTTGATGCCTGCTCCAGGCTGGCCGTCTGCCCAGTTGTCAGTGCACGAATGATTGGACTCTGCTCCCACAGGCGAAGAGCCAAGACTGAAAGATGCTGCTGGATCTCTTCTGCACGTGGTAAGCTTTGCAACGGTGCCACCTGTATTGCTCTCACTGCTTGTTTTCCCACCTCAAAGTGCATTTGTATGCATCCTTGATGCCTGCTCCAGGCTGGCCGGCTGCCCAGTTGTCAGTGCACGAATGATTGGACTCTGCTCCCACAGGCGAAGAGCCAGGACTGAAAGATGCTGCTGGATCTCTTCTGCTCACGGTAAGCTTTGCAACGGTGCCACCTGCATTGGTCTCACTGCTTGTTTTCCCACCTCATTGTGCATTTGAATAGTTCCTTGATGCCTGCTCCAGGCTGGCCGGCTGCCCAGTTGTCAGTGCACGAACGATTGGACTCTGCTCCCACAGGCGAAGAGTCAGGACTGAAAGATGCTGCTGGATCTCTTCTGCTCACGGTAAGCTTTGCAACGGTGCCACCTGCATTGCTCTCACTGCTTGTTTTCCCACCTCAAAGTGCATTTGAATAGTTCCTTGATGCCTGCTCCAGGCTGGCCGGCTGCCCAGTTTTCAGGGCACGAATGATTGGACTCTTCTCCCACAGGCGAAGAGCCAGGACTGAAAGATGCTGCTGGATCTCTTCTGCACGTGGTAAGCTTTGCAACGGTGCCACCTGCATTGGTCTCACTGCTTGTTTTCCCACCTCAAAGTGCATTTGAATAGTTCCTTGATGCCTGCTCCAGGCTGGCCGGCTGCCCAGTTGTCAGTGCACGAATGATTGGACTCTGCTCCCACAGGCAAAGAGCCAGGACTGAAAGATGCTGCTGGATCTCTTCTGCTCACGGTAAGCTTTGCAACTGTGCCACCTGCATTGGTCTCACTGCTTGTTTTCCCACCTCAAAGTGCATTTGAATACATCCTTGATGCCTGCTCCAGGCTGGCCGGCTGCCCAGTTTTCAGGGCACGAATGATTGGACTCTGCTCCCACAGGCGAAGAGCCAGGACTGTAAGATGCTGCTGGATCTCTTCTGCTCACGGTAAACTTTGCAACGGTGCCACCTGTATTGCTCTCACTGCTTGTTTTCCCACCTCAAAGTGCGTTTGAATAGTTCCTTGATGCCTGCTCCAGGCTGGCCGGCTGCCCAGTTGTCAGTGCACGAATGATTGGACTCTGCTCCCACAGCCGAAGACCCAGGACCTAAAGATGCTGCTGGATCTCTTCTGCTCACGGTAAGCTATGCAACGGTGCCACCTGCATTGGTCTCACTGCTTGTTTTCCCACCTCAAAGTGCATTTGAATAGTTCCTTGATGCCTGCTCCAGGCTGGCCGGCTGCCCAGTTTTTAGTGCACGAATGATTGGACTCTGCTCCCACAGGCGAAGAGCCAGGACTGAAAGATGCTGCTGGACCTCTTCTGCACATGGTAAGCTTCGCAACGGTGCCACCTGTATTGCTTTCACTCCTTGCTTTCCCACCTCAAAGTGCATTTGAATCCATCCTTGATGCCTGCTCCAGGCTGGCCGTCTGCCCAGTTGTCAGTGCACGAATGATTGGACTCTGCTCCCACAGGCAAAGAGCCAGGACTGAAAGATGCTGCTGGATCTCTTCTGCACGAGGTAAGCATTGCAACGGTGCCACCTGTATTGCTCTCACTGCTTGTTTTCCCACCTCAAAGTGCATTTGTATGCATCCTTGATGCCTGCTCCAGGCTGGCCGGCTGCCCAGTTTTCAGGGCACGAATGATTGGACTCTGCTCCCACAGGCGAAGAGCCAGGACTGAAAGATGCTGCTGGACCTCTTCTGCACATGGTAAGCTTCGCTACGGTGCCACCTGTATTGCTCTCACTCCTTGCTTTCTCACCTCAACGTGCATTTGAATCCATCCTTGATGGCTGCTCCAGGCTGGCCGGCTGCCCAGTTGTCAGTGCACGAATGATTGGACTCTGCTCCCACAGGCGAAGAGCCAGGACTGAAAGATGCTGCTGGATCTCTTCTGCACGTGGTAAGCTTTGCAACGGTGCCACCTGCATTGGTCTCACTGCTTGTTTTCCCACCTCAAAGTGCATTTGAATACATCCTTGATGCCTGCTCCAGGCTGGCCAGCTGCCCAGTTTTCAGGGCATGAATGATTGGACTCTGCTCCCACAGGCGAAGAGCCAGGACTGAAAGATGCTGCTGGATCTCTTCTGCACGTGGTAAGCTTTGCAACGGTGCCACCTGCATTGGTCTCACTGCTTGTTTTCCCACCTCAAAGTGCATTTGAATAGTTCCTTGATGCCTGCTCCAGGCTGGCCGGCTGCCCAGTTGTCAGTGCACGAATGATTGGACTGTGCTCCCACAGGCTAAGAGCCAGGACTGAAAGATGCTGCTGGATCTCTTCTGCTCACGGTAAGCTTTGCAACGGTGCCACCTGCATTGGTCTCACTGCTTGTTTTCCCACCTGAAAGTGCATTTGAATAGTTCCTTGATGCCTGCTCCAGGCTGGCCGGCTGCTCAGTTTTCAGGGCACGAATGATTGGACTCTGCTCCCACAGGCGAAGAGCCAGAACTGAAAGATGCTGCTGGATCTCTTCTGCTCACGGTAAGCTTTGCAACGGTGCCACCTGCATTGGTCTCACTGCTTGTTTTCAAACCTCATAGTGCATTTGAATAGTTCCTTGATGCCTGCTCCAGGCTGGCCGGCTGCCCAGTTGTCAGTGCACGAACGATTGGACTCTGCTCCCACAGGCGAAGAGTCAGGACTGAAAGATGCTGCTGGATCTCTTCTGCACGTGGTAAGCTTTGCAACGGTGCCACCTGCATTGCTCTCACTGCTTGTTTTCCCACCTCAAAGTGCATTTGAATAGTTCCTTGATGCCTGCTCCAGGCTGGCCGGCTGCCCAGTTGTCAGTGCACGGATGGTTATACTCTGCTCCCACAGGCGAAGAGCCAGGACTGAAAGATGCTGCTGGATCTCTTCTGCACATGGTAAGCTTTGCAACGGTGCCACCTGTATTGCTCTCACTGCTTGTTTTCCCACCTCAAAGTGTGTTTGAATAGTTCCTTGATGCCTGCTCCAGGCTGGCCGGCTGCCCAGTTGTCAGTGCACGAATGATTGGACTCTGCTCCCACAGGCGAAGAGCCAGGACTGAAAGATGCTGCTGGATCTCTTCTCCACATGGTAAGCTTCGCAACGGTGCCACCTGTATTGCTCTCACTCCTTGCTTTCCCACCTCAAAGTGCATTTGAATCCATCCTTGATGGCTGCTCCAGGCTGGCCGGCTGCCCAGTTGTCAGTGCACGAATGATTGGACTCTGCTCCCACAGGCGAAGAGCCAAGACTGAAAGATGCTGCTGGATCTCTTCTGCACGTGGTAAGCTTTGCAACGGTGCCACCTGTATTGCTCTCACTGCTTGTTTTCCCACCTCAAAGTGCATTTGTATGCATCCTTGATGCCTGCTCCAGGCTGGACAGCTGCCCAGTTGTCAGTGCACGAATGATTGGACTCTGCTCCCACAGGCGAAGAGCCAGGACTGAAAGATGCTGCTGGATCTCTTCTGCTCACGGTAAGCTTTGCAACGGTGCCACCTGCATTGGTCTCACTGCTTGTTTTCAAACCTCATTGTGCATTTGAATAGTTCCTTGATGCCTGCTCAGGGCTGGCCGGCTGCCCAGTTGTCAGTGCACGAATGATTGGACTCTGCTCCCACAGGCAAAGAGCCAGGACTGAAAGATGCTGCTGGATCTCTTCTGCTCACGGTAAGCTTTGAAACGGTGCCACCTGCATTGCTCTCACTGCTTGTTTTCCCACCTCAAAGTGCATTTGAATAGTTCCTTGATGCCTGCTCCAGGCTGGCCGGCTGCCCAGTTTTCAGGGCACGAATGATTGGACTCTGCTCCCACAGGCGAAGAGCCAGGACTGAAAGATGCTGCTGGATCTCTTGTGCACGTGCTAAGTTCTGCAACGGTGCCACCTGCATTGGTCTCACTGCTTGTTTTCCCACCTCAAAGTGCATTTGAATAGTTCCTTGATGCCTGCTCCAGGCTGGCCGGCTGCCCAGTTGTCAGTGCACGAATGATTGGACTGTGCTCCCACAGGCGAAGAGCCAGGACTGTAAGATGCTGCTGGATCTCTTCTGCTCACGGTAAGCTTTGCAACGGTGCCACCTGCATTGGTCTCACTGCTTGTTTTCAAACCTCATAGTGCATTTGAATACATCCTTGATGCCTGCTCCAGGCTGGCCGGCTGCCCAGTTGTCAGTGCACGGATGGTTATACTCTGCTCCCACAGGCGAAGAGCCAGGACTGAAAGATGCTGCTGGATCTCTTCTGCACATGGTAAGCTTTGCAACGGTGCCGCCTGTATTGCTCTCACTGCTTGTTTTCCCACCTCAAAGTGCGTTTGAATAGTTCCTTGATGCCTGCTCCAGGCTGGCCGGCTGCCCAGTTGTCAGTGCACGAATGATTGGACTCTGCTCCCACAGGCGAAGAGCCAGGACCTAAAGATGCTGCTGGATCTTTTCTGCTCACGGTAAGCTTTGCAACGGTGCCACCTGCATTGGTCTCACTGCTTGTTTTCCCACCTCAAAGTGCATTTGAATAGTTCCTTGATGCCTGCTCCAGGCTGGCCGGCTGCCCAGTTGTCAGTGCACGAATGATTGGACTCTGCTCCCACAGGCGAAGAGCCAGGACTGAAAGATGCTGCTGGACCTCTTCTGCACATGGTAAGCTTCGCTACGGTGCCACCTGTATTGCTTTCACTCCTTGCTTTCTCACCTCAACGTGCATTTGAATCCATCCTTGATGGCTGCTCCAGGCTGGCCGGCTGCCCAGTTGTCAGTGCACGAATGATTGGACTCTGCTCCCACAGGCGAAGAGCCAGGACTGAAAGATGCTGCTGGATCTCTTCTGCACGTGGAAAGCTTTGCAACGGTGCCACCTGCATTGGTCTCACTGCTTGTTTTCCCACCTCAAAGTGCATTTGAATAGTTCCTTGATGCCTGCTCAGAGCTGGCCGGCTGCCCAGTTGTCAGTGCACGAATGATTGGACTCTGCTCCCACAGGCGAAGAGCCAGGACCTAAAGATGCTGCTGGATCTCTTCTGCACGTGGTAAGCTTTGAAACGGTGCCACCTGCATTGGTCTCACTGCTTGTTTTCCCACCTCAAAGTGCATTTGAATAGTTCCTTGATGCCTGCTCCAGGCTGGCCGGCTGCCCAGTTTTCACTGCACGAATGATTGGACTCTTCTCCCACAGGCGAAGAGCCAGGACTGAAAGATGCTGCTGGATCTCTTCTGCACGTGGTAAGCTTTGCAACGGTGCCACCTGCGTTGTTCTCACTGCTTGTTTTCCCACCTCAAAGTGCATTTGAATAGTTCCTTGATGCCTGCTCAGGGCTGGCCAGCTGCCCAGTTTTCAGGGCATGAATGATTGGACTCTGCTCCCACAGGCGAAGAGCCAGGACTGAAAGATGCTGCTGGATCTCTTCTGCACGTGGTAAGCTTTGCAACGGTGCCACCTGCATTGGTCTCACTGCTTGTTTTCCCACCTCAAAGTGCATTTCAATAGTTCCTTGATGCCTGCTCCAGGCTGGCCGGCTGCCCAGTTGTCAGTGCACGAATGATTGGACTGTGCTCCCACAGGCTAAGAGCCAGGACTGAAAGATGCTGCTGGACCTCTTCTGCTCACGGTAAGCTTTGCAACGGTGCCACCTGCATTGGTCTCACTGCTTGTTTTCCCACCTGAAAGTGCATTTGAATACATCCTTGATGCCTGCTCCAGGCTGGCCGGCTGCTCAGTTTTCAGGGCACGAATGATTGGACTCTGCTCCCACAGGCGAAGAGCCAGGACTGAAAGATGCTGCTGGATCTCTTCTGCTCACGGTAAGCTTTGCAACCGTGCCACCTGCATTGGTCTCACTGCTTGTTTTCCCACCTCAAAGTGCATTTGAATAGTTCCTTGATGCCTGCTCCAGGCTGGCCGGCTGCCCAGTTGTCAGTGCACGGATGGTTATACTCTGCTCCCACAGGCGAAGAGCCAGGACTGAAAGATGCTGCTGGATCTCTTCTGCTCACGGTAAGCTTTGCAACTGTGCCACCTGCATTGGTCTCACTGCTTGTTTTCCCACCTGAAAGTGTATTTGAATACATCCTTGATGCCTGCTCCAGGCTGGCCGGCTGCCCAGTTGTCAGTGCACGAATGATTGGACTCTGCTCCGATGGCCGAAGAGCCAGGACTGAAAGATGCTGCTGGATCTCTTCTGCACGTGGTAAGCTTTGCAACAGTGCCACCTGCATTGGTCTCACTGCTTGTTTTCCCACCTCAAAGTGCATTTGAATACATCCTTGATGCCTGCTCCAGGCTGGCCGGCTGCCCAGTTTTCAGGGCACGAATGATTGGAGTCTGCTCCCACAGGCGAAGAGCCAGGACTGAAAGATGCTGCTGGCTCCCTTCTGCACGAGGTAAGCTTTGCAACGGTGCCACCTGCATTGGTCTCACTGCTTGTTTTCCCACCTCAAAGTGCATTTGAATAGTTCCTTGATGCCTGCTCCAGGCTGGCCGGCTGCCCAGTTGTCAGTGCACGAATGATTGGACTCTGCTCCCACAGGCGAAGAGCCAGGACTGAAAGATGCTGCTGGATCTCTCCTGCACGTGGTAAGCTTTGCAACGGTGTCACCTGTATTGCTCTCACTGCTTGTTTTCCCACGTCAAAGTGCATTTGAATAGTTCCTTGATGCCTGCTCCAGGCTGGCCGACTGACCAGTTTTCAGTGCACGAATGATTGGACTCTGCTCCCACAGGCGAAGAGCCAGGACTGAAAGATGCTGCTGGATCTCTTCTGCTCACGGTAAGCTTTGCAACGGTGGCACCTGCATTGGTCTCACTGCTTCTTTTCCCACCTCAAAGTGCATTTGAATACATCCTTGATGCCTGCTCCAGGCTGGCCAGCTGCCCAGTTGTCAGTGCACGAATGATTGGACTCTGCTCCCACAGGCGAAGAGCCAGGACTGAAAGATGCTGCTGGATCTCTTCTGCTCACGGTAAGCTTTGCAACGGTGCCACCTGCATTGCTCTCACTGCTAGCTTTCTCACCTCAAAGTGCATTTGAATAGTTCCTTGATGCCTGCTCCAGGCTGGCCGGCTGCCCAGTTGTCAGTGCACGAATGATTGGACTCTGGTCTCACAGCCGAAGAACCAGGTCTGAAAGATGCTGCTGGATCTGTTGTGCACATGGTAAGCTTTGCAACAGTGCCTCCTGCATTGGTCTCACTGCTAGCTTTCCCACCTCAAAGTGCATTTGAATACATCCTTCATGCCTGCTCCAGGCTGGCCGGCTGCCCAGTTGTCAGTGCACGAATGATTGGACTCTGCTCCGATGGCCGAAGAGCCAGGACTGAAAGATGCTGCTGGATCTCTTCTGCACGTGGTAAGCTTTGCAACGGTGCCACCTGCATTGGTCTCACTGCTTTTTTCAAACCTCAAAGTGCATTTGAATAGTTCCTTGATGCCTGCTCCAGGCTGGCCGGCTGACCAGTTTTCAGTGCACGAATGATTGGACTCTGCTCCCACAGGCGAAGAGCCAGGACTGAAAGATGCTGCTGGATCTCTTCTGCACGTGGTAAGCTTTGCAACGGTGCCACCTGCATTGGTCTCACTGCTTGTTTTCCCACCTCAAAGTGCATTTGAATAGTTCCTTGATGCCTGATACAGGCTGGCCGGCTGCCCAGTTGTCAGTGCACGAATGATTGGACTCTGCTCCCACAGGCGAAGAGCCAGGACTGAAAGATGCTGCTGGCTCCCTTCTGCACGAGGTAAGCTTTGCAACGGTGCCACCTGCATTGGTCTCACTGCTTGTTTTCCCACCTCAAAGTGCATTTGAATAGTTCCTTGATGCCTGCTCCAGGCTGGCCGGCTGCCCAGTTGTCAGTGCACGAATGATTGGACTCTGCTCCCACAGGCGAAGAGCCAGGACTGAAAGATGCTGCTGGATCTCTTCTGCTCACGGTAAGCTTTGCAACGGTGCCACCTGCATTGGTCTCACTGCTTGTTTTCCCACCTCAAAGTGCATTTGAATACATCCTTGATGCCTGCTCCAGGCTGGCCGGCTGCCCAGTTGTCAGTGCACGAATGATTGGACTCTGCTCCCACAGGCGAAGAACCAGGACCTAAAGATGCTGCTGGATCTCTTCTGCACGTGGTAAGCATTGCAACCGTGCCACCTGCATTGGTCTCACTGCTTGTTTTCCCACCTCAAAGTGCATTTGAATAGTTCCTTGATGCCTGCTCCAGGCTGGCCGGCTGCCCAGTTGTCAGTGCACGAATGATTGGACTCTGCTCCCACAGGCGAAGAGCCAGGACTGAAAGATGCTGCTGGATCTCTTCTGCACGTGGTAAGCTTTGCAACGGTGCCACCTGTATTGCTCTCACTGCTTGTTTTCCCACCTCAAAGTGCATTTGAATAGTTCCTTGATGCCTGCTCCAGGCTGGCCGGCTGCCCCGTTGTCAGTGCACGAATGATTGGACTCTGCTCCCACAGGCGAAGAACCAGGACCTAAAGATGCTGCTGGATCTATTCTGCACGTGGTAAGCATTGCAACCGTGCCACCTGCATTGGTCTCACTGCTTGTTTTCCCACCTCAAAGTGCATTTGAATAGTTCCTTGATGCCTGATCCAGGCTGGCCGGCTGCCCAGTTGTCAGTGCACGAATGATTGCACTCTGCTCCCACAGGCGAAGAGCCAGGACTGAAAGATGCTGCTGGATCTCTTCTGCACGTGGCAAGCTTTGCAACGGTGCCACCTGTATTGCTCTCACTCCTTGTTTTCCCACCTCAAAGTGCATTTGAATACATCCTTGATGCGTGCTCCAGGCTGGCCGGCTGCCCAGTTGTCAGTGCACGAATGATTGGACTCTGCTCCCACAGGCAAAGAGCCAGGACTGAAAGATGCTGCTGGATGTCTTCTGCACGTGGTAAGCTTTGCAACGGTGCCACCTGTATTGCTCTCACTGCTTGTTTTCCCACCTCAAAGTGCATTTGAATAGTTCCTTGATGCCTGCTCCAGGCTGGCCGACTGACCAGTTTTCAGTGCACGAATGATTGGACTCTGCTCCCACAGGCGAAGAGCCAGGACTGAAAGATGCTGCTGGATCTCTTCTGCTCACGGTAAGCTTTGCAACGGTGGCACCTGCATTGGTCTCACTGCTTGTTTTCCCACCTCAAAGTGCATTTGAATACATCCTTGGTGCCTGCTCCAGGCTGGCCAGCTGCCCAGTTGTCAGTGCACGAATGATTGGACTCTGCTCCCACAGGCGAAGAGCCAGGACTGAAAGATGCTGCTGGATCTCTTCTGCTCACGGTAAGCTTTGCAACGGTGCCACCTGCATTGCTCTCACTGCTAGCTTTCTCACCTCAAAGTGCATTTGAATAGTTCCTTGATGCCTGCTCCAGGCTGGCCGGCTGCCCAGTTGTCAGTGCACGAATGACTGGACTCTGGTCTCACAGCCGAAGAACCAGGTCTGAAAGATGCTGCTGGATCTCTTGTGCACATGGTAAGCTTTGCAACAGTGCCACCTGCATTGGTCTCACTGCTAGCTTTCCCACCTCAAAGTGCATTTGAATACATCCTTGATGCCTGCTCCAGGCTGGCCAGCTGCCCAGTTTTCAGGGCATGAATGATTGGACTCTGCTCCCACAGGCGAAGAGCCAGGACTGAAAGATGCTGCTGGATCTCTTCTGCACGTGGTAAGCTTTGCAACGGTGCCACCTGCATTGGTCTCACTGCTTGTTTTCCCACCTCAAAGTGCATTTGAATAGTTCCTTGATGCCTGCTCCAGGCTGGCCGGCTGCCCAGTTGTCAGTGCACGAATGATTGGACTGTGCTCCCACAGGCTAAGAGCCAGGACTGAAAGATGCTGCTGGATCTCTTCTGCTCACGGTAAGCTTTGCAACGGTGCCACCTGCATTGGTCTCACTGCTTGTTTTCCCACCTCAAAGTGCATTTGAATAGTTCCTTGATGCCTGCTCCAGGCTGGCCGGCTGCCCAGTTTTCAGGGCATGAATGATTGGACTCTGCTCCCACAGGCGAAGAGCCAGGACTGAAAGATGCTGCTGGATCTCTTCTGCACGTGGTAGGCTTTGCAACGGTGCCACCTGCATTGGTCTCACTGCTTGTTTTCCCACCTCAAAGTGCATTTGAATAGTTCCTTGATGCTTGCTCCAGGCTGGCCGGCTGCCCAGTTGTCAGTGCACGAATGATTGGACTGTGCTCCCACAGGCGAAGAGCCAGGACTGAAAAATGCTGCTGGATCTCTTCTGCACGTGGTAAGCTTTGCAACGGTGTCACCTGTATTGCTCTCACTGCTTGTTTTCCCACCTCAAAGTGCATTTGAATAGTTCCTTGATGCCTGCTCCATGCTGGCCGGCTGCCCAGTTGTCAGTGCACGAATGATTGGACTCTGCTCCCACAGGCGAAGAGCCAGGACTGAAAGATGCTGCTGGATCTCTTCTGCTCACGGTAAGCTTTGCAACGGTGCCACCTGCATTGGTCTCACTGCTTGTTTTCCCACCTCAAAGTGCATTTGAATACATCCTTGATGCCTGCTCCAGGCTGGCCGGCTGCCCAGTTGTCAGTGCACGAATGATTGGAGTCTGCTCCCACAGGCGAAGAGCCAGGACTGAAAGATGCTGCTGGCTCTCTTCTGCACGAGGTAAGCTTTGCAACGGTGCCACCTGCATTGCTCTCACTGCTTGTTTTCCCACCTCAAAGTACATTTGAATAGTTCCTTGATGCCTGCTCCAGGCTGGCCGGCTGCCCAGTTGTCAGTGCACGAATGATTGGACTCCGGTCTCACAGCCGAAGAACCAGGTCTGAAAGATGCTGCTGGATCTCTTGTGCACATGGTAAGCTTTGCAACAGTGCCGCCTGCATTGGTCTCACTGCTAGCTTTCCCACCTCAAAGTGCATTTGAATACATCCTTGATGCCTGCTCCAGGCTGGCCGGCTGCCCAGTTGTCAGTGCACGAATGATTGGACTCTGCTCTGACGGCCGAAGAGCCAGGACTGAAAGATGCTGCTGGATCTCTTCTGCACGTGGTAAGCTTTGCAACGGTGCCACCTGCATTGGTCTCACTGCTTGTTTTCCCACCTCAAAGTGCATTTGAATACATCCTTGATGCCTGCTCCAGGCTGGCCGGCTGCCCAGTTTTCAGGGCACGAATGATTGGACTCTGCTCCCACAGGCGAAGAGCCAGGACTGAAAGATGGTGCTGGCTCCCTTCTGCACGTGGTAAGCTTTGCAACGGTGCCACCTGCATTGGTCTCACTGCTTGTTTTCCCACCTCAAAGTGCATTTGAATAGTTCCTTGATGCCTGCTCCAGGCTGGCCGGCTGCCCAGTTGTCAGTGCACGAATGATTGGACTCTGCTCCCACAGGCGAAGAGCCAGGACTGAAAGATGCTGCTGGACCTCTTCTGCACATGGTAAGCTTCGCAACGGTGCCACCTGTATTGCGTTCACTCCTTGCTTTCCCACCTCAAAGTGCATTTGAATCCATCCTTGATGGCTGCTCCAGGCTGGCCGGCTGCCCAGTTGTCAGTGCACGAATGATTGGACTCTGCTCCCACAGGCGAAGAGCCAGGACTGAAAGATGCTGCTGGATCTCTTCTGCACGTGGTAAGCATTGCAACGGTGCCACCTGTATTGCTCTCACTGCTTGTTTTCCCACCTCAAAGTGCATTTGTATGCATCCTTGATGCCTGCTCCAGGCTGGCCGGCTGCCCAGTTGTCAGTGCACGAATGATTGGACTCTGCTCCCACAGGCGAAGAGCCAGGACTGAAAGATGCTGCTGGATCTCTTCTGCTCACGGTAAGCTTTGCAACGGTGCCACCTGCATTGGTCTCACTGCTTGTTTTCAAACCTCATAGTGCATTTGAATAGTTCCTTGATGCCTGCTCCAGGCTGGCCGGCTGCCCAGTTGTCAGTGCACGAACGATTGGACTCTGCTCCCACAGGCGAAGAGTCAGGACTGAAATATGCTGCTGGATCTCTTCTGCTCACGGTAAGCTTTGCAATGGTGCCACCTGCATTGGTCTCAGTGCTTGTTTTCCCAACTCAAAGTGCATTTGAATAGTTCCTTGATGCCTGCTCCAGGCTGGCCGGCTGCCCAGTTGTCAGTGCACGAATGATTGGACTCTGCTCCCACAGGCGAAGAGCCAGGACTGAAAGATGCTGCTGGATCTCTTCTGCTCACGGTAAGCTTTGCAACGGTGCCACCTGCATTGGTCTCACTGCTTGTTTTCCCACCTCAAAGTGCATTTCAATACATCCTTGATGCCTGCTCCAGGCTGGCCCGCTGCCCAGTTTTCAGGGCACGAATGATTGGACTCTGCTCCCACAGGCGAAGAGCCAGGACTGAAAGATGCTGCTGGACCTCTTCTGCACATGGTAAGCTTCGCAACGGTGCCACCTGTATTGCTCTCACTCCTTGCTTTCCCACCTCAAAGTGCATTTGAATCCATCCCTGATGGCTGCTCCAGGCTGGCCGGCTGCCCAGTTGTCAGTGCATGAATGATTGGACTCTGCTCCCACAGGCGAAGAGCCAGGACTGAAAGATGCTGCTGGATCTCTTCTGCACGTGGTAAGCTTCGCAACGGTGCCACCTGTATTGCTCTCACTGCTTGTTTTCCCACCTCAAAGCGCGTTTGAATAGTTTCTTGATGCCTGCTCCAGGCTGGCCGGCTGCCCAGTTGTCAGTGCACGAATGATTGGACTCTGCTCCCACAGCCGAAGAGCCAGGACCTAAAGATGCTGCTGGATCTCTTCTGCACGTGGTAAGCTTTGCAACGGTGCCACCTGTATTGCTCTCTCTGCTTGTTTTCCCGCCTCAAAGTGCATTTGAATAGTTCCTTGATGCCTGCTCCAGGCTGGCCGGCTGCCCATTTGTCAGTGCACGAATGATTGGACTCTGCTCCCACAGGCGAAGAGCCAGGACTGAAAGATGCTGCTGGACCTCTTCTGCACATGGTAAGCTTCGCAACGGTGCCACCTGTATTGCTTTCACTCCTTGCTTTCCCACCTAAAAGTGCATTTGAATCCATCCTTGATGCCTGCTCCAGGCTGGCCGTCTGCCCAGTTGTCAGTGCACGAATGATTGGACTCTGCTCCCACAGGCGAAGAGCCAAGACTGAAAGATGCTGCTGGATCTCTTCTGCACGTGGTAAGCTTTGCAACGGTGCCACCTGTATTGCTCTCACTGCTTGTTTTCCCACCTCAAAGTGCATTTGTATGCATCCTTGATGCCTGCTCCAGGCTGGCCGGCTGCCCAGTTGTCAGTGCACGAATGATTGGACTCTGCTCCCACAGGCGAAGAGCCAGGACTGAAAGATGCTGCTGGATCTCTTCTGCTCACGGTAAGCTTTGCAACGGTGCCACCTGCATTGCTCTCACTGCTTGTTTTCCCACCTCAAAGTGCATTTGAATAGTTCCTTGATGCCTGCTCCAGGCTGGCCGGCTGCCCAGTTTTCAGGGCACGAATGATTGGACTCTTCTCCCACAGGCGAAGAGCCAGGACTGAAAGATGCTGCTGGATCTCTTCTGCACGTGGTAAGCTTTGCAACGGTGCCACCTGCATTGGTCTCACTGCTTGTTTTCCCACCTCAAAGTGCATTTGAATAGTTCCTTGATGCCTGCTCCAGGCTGGCCGGCTGCCCAGTTGTCAGTGCACGAATGATTGGACTCTGCTCCCACAGGCAAAGAGCCAGGACTGAAAGATGCTGCTGGATCTCTTCTGCTCACGGTAAGCTTTGCAACTGTGCCACCTGCATTGGTCTCACTGCTTGTTTTCCCACCTCAAAGTGCATTTGAATACATCCTTGATGCCTGCTCCAGGCTGGCCGGCTGCCCAGTTGTCAGTGCACGAATGATTGGACTCTGCTCCCACAGGCGAAGAGCCAGGACTGTAAGATGCTGCTGGATCTCTTCTGCTCACGGTAAACTTTGCAACGGTGCCACCTGTATTGCTCTCACTGCTTGTTTTCCCACCTCAAAGTGCGTTTGAATAGTTCCTTGATGCCTGCTCCAGGCTGGCCGGCTGCCCAGTTGCCAGTGCACGAATGATTGGACTCTGCTCCCACAGGCGAAGAGCCAGGACCTAAAGATGCTGCTGGATCTCTTCTGCTCACGGTAAGCTTTGCAACGGTGCCACCTGCATTGCTCTCACTGCTTGTTTTCCCACCTCAAAGTGCATTTGAATAGTTCCTTGATGCCTGCTCCAGGCTGGCCGGCTGCCCAGTTTTCAGGGCACGAATGATTGGACTCTTCTCCCACAGGCGAAGAGCCAGGACTGAAAGATGCTGCTGGATCTCTTCTGCACGTGGTAAGCTTTGCAACGGTGCCACCTGCATTGGTCTCACTGCTTGTTTTCCCACCTCAAAGTGCATTTGAATAGTTCCTTGATGCCTGCTCCAGGCTGGCCGGCTGCCCAGTTGTCAGTGCACGAATGATTGGACTCTGCTCCCACAGGCGAAGAGCCAGGACTGAAAGATGCTGCTGGATCTCTTCTGCTCACGGTAAGCTTTGCAACGGTGCCACCTGCATTGGTCTCACTGCTTGTTTTCAAACCTCATAGTGCATTTGAATAGTTCCTTGATGCCTGCTCCAGGCTGGCCGGCTGCCCAGTTGTTAGTGCACGAATGATTGGACCCTGCTCCCACAGGCGAAGAGCCAAGACTGAAAGATGCTGCTGGATCTCTTCTGCACATGGTAAGCTTTGCAACGGTGCCACCTGTATTGCCCTCACTGCTTGTTTTCCCACCTCAAAGTGCATTTGTATGCATCCTTGATGCCTGCTCCAGGCTGGCCGGCTGCCCAGTTGTCAGTGCACGAATGATTGGACTCTGCTCCCACAGGCGAAGAGTCAGGACTGAAAGATGCTGCTGGATCTCTTCTGCTCACGGTAAGCTTTGCAACGGTGCCACCTGCATTGGTCTCACTGCTTGTTTTCCCACCTCAAAGTGCATTTGAATACATCCTTGATGCCTGCTCCAGGCTGGCCCGCTGCCCAGTTGTCAGTGCACGAATGATTGGACTCTGCTCCCACAGGCGAAGAGGCAGGACTGAAAGATGCTGCTGGATCTATTCTGCACGTGGTAAGCTTTGCAACGGTGCCACCTGTATTGCTCTCACTGCTTGTTTTCCCACCTCAAAGTGCATTTGTATGCATCCTTGATGCCTGCCCCAGGCTGGCCGGCTGCCCAGTTGTCAGTGCACGAATGATTGGACTCTGCTCCCACAGGCGAAGAGCCAGGACTGAAAGATGCTGCTGGATCTCTTCTGCTCACATTAAGCTTTGCAACGGTGCCACCTTCATTGGTCTCACTGCTTGTTTTCCCACCTCAAAGTGCATTTGAATAGTTCCTTGATGCCTGCTCCAGGCTGGCCGGCTGCCCAGTTGTCAGTGCACGAACGATTGGACTCTGCTCCCACAGGCGAAGAGCCAGGACTGAAAGATGCTGCTGGATCTCTTCTGCTCACGGTAAGCTTTGCAACGGTGCCACCTGCATTGGTCTCACTGCTTGTTTTCCCACCTCAAAGTGCATTTGAATACATCCTTGATGCCTGCTCCAGGCTGGCCGGCTGCCCAGTTTTCAGGGCACGAATGATTGGACTCTGCTCCCACAGGCGAAGAGCCAGGACTGAAAGATGCTGCTGGATCTCTTCTGCTCACGGTAAGCTTTGCAACGGTGCCACCTGCATTGGTCTCACTGCTTGTTTTCAAACCTCAAAGTGCATTTGAATAGTTCCTTGATGCCTGCTCCAGGCTGGCCGGCTGCCCAGTTGTCAGTGCACGAACGATTGGACTCTGCTCCCACAGGCGAAGAGTCAGGACTGAAAGATGCTGCTGGATCTCTTCCGCTCACGGTAAACTTTGCAACGGTGCCACCTGTATTGCTCTCACTGCTTGTTTTCCCACCTCAAAGTGCATTTGAATAGTTCCTTGATGCCTGCTCCAGGCTGGCCGGCTGCCCAGTTGTCAGTGCACGAATGATTGGACTCTGCTCCCACAGGCGAAGAGCCAGGACTGAAAGATGCTGCTGGATCTCTTCTGCACATGGTAAGCTTCGCAACGGTGCCACCTGTATTGCTCTCACTCCTTGCTTTCCCACCTCAAAGTGCATTTGAATCCATCCTTGATGGCTGCTCCAGGCTGGCCGGCTGCCCAGTTGTCAGAGCACAAATGATTGGACTCTGCTCCCACAAGCGAAGAGCCAGGACTGAAAGATGCTGCTGGATCTCTTCTGCACATGGTAAGCTTTGCAACGGTGCCACCTGTATTGATCTCACTGCTTGTTTTCCCACCTCAAAGTGCATTTGAATAGTTCCTTGATGCCTGCTCAGGGCTGGCCGGCTGCCCAGTTGTCAGTGCACGAATGATTGGACTCTGCTCCCACAGGCAAAGAGCCAGGACTGAAAGATGCTGCTGGATCTCTTCTGCTCACGGTAAGCTTTGAAACGGTGCCACCTGCATTGCTCTCACTGCTTGTTTTCCCACCTCAAAGTGCATTTGAATAGTTCCTTGATGCCTGCTCCAGGCTTGCCGGCTGCCCAGTTGTCAGTGCACGAATGATTGGACTCTGCTCCCACAGGCGAAGAGCCAGGACTGAAAGATGCTGCTGGATCTCTTCTGCTCACGGTAAGCTTTGCAACGGTGCCACCTGCATTGGTCTCACTGCTTGTTTTCAAACCTCATAGTGCATTTGAATACATCCTTGATGCCTGCTCCAGGCTGGCCGGCTGCCCAGTTGTCAGTGCACGGATGGTTATACTCTGCCCCCACAGGCGAAGAGCCAGGACTGAAAGATGCTGCTGGATCTCTTCTGCACATGGTAAGCTTTGCAACGGTGCCACCTGTATTGCTCTCACTGCTTGTTTTCCCACCTCAAAGTGCGTTTGAATAGTTCCTTGATGCCTGCTCCAGGCTGGCCGGCTGCGCAGTTGTCAGTGCACGAATGATTGGACTCTGCTCCCACAGGCGAAGAGCCAGGACCTAAAGATGCTGCTGGATCTTTTCTGCTCACGGTAAGCTTTGCAACGGTGCCACCTGCATTGGTCTCACTGCTTGTTTTCCCACCTCAAAGTGCATTTGAATAGTTCCTTGATGCCTGCTCCAGGCTGGCCGGCTGCCCAGTTGTCAGTGCACGAATGATTGGACTCTGCTCCCACAGGCGAAGAGCCAGGACTGAAAGATGCTGCTGGACCTCTTCTGCACATGGTAAGCTTCGCTACGGTGCCACCTGTATTGCTCTCACTCCTTGCTTTCTCTCCTCAACGTGCATTTGAATCCATCCTTGATGGCTGCTCCAGGCTGGCCGGCTGCCCAGTTGTCAGTGCACGAATGATTGGACTCTGCTCCCACAGGCGAAGAGCCAGGACTGAAAGATGCTGCTGGATCTCTTCTGCACGTGGTAAGCTTTGAAACGGTGCCACCTGCATTGGTCTCACTGCTTGTTTTCCCACCTCAAAGTGCATTTGAATAGTTCCTTGATGCCTGCTCCAGGCTGGCCGGCTGCCCAGTTTTCACTGCACGAATGATTGGACTCTGCTCCCACAGGCGAAGAGCCAGGACTGAAAGATGCTGCTGGATCTCTTCTGCTCACGGTAAGCTTTGCAACGGTGCCACCTGCGTTGGTCTCACTGCTTGTTTTCCCACCTCAAAGTGCATTTGAATACATCCTTGATGCCTGCTCCAGGCTGGCCAGCTGCCCAGTTTTCAGGGCATGAATGATTGGACTCTGCTCCCACAGGCGAAGAGCCAGGACTGAAAGATGCTGCTGGATCTCTTCTGCGCACGGTAAGCTTTGCAACGGTGCCACCTGCATTGGTCTCACTGCTTGTTTTCCCACCTCAAAGTGCATTTGAATAGTTCCTTGATGCCTGCTCCAGGCTGGCCGGCTGCCCAGTTGTCAGTGCACGAATGATTGGACTGTGCTCCCACAGGCTAAGAGCCAGGACTGAAAGATGCTGCTGGATCTCTTCTGCTCACGGTAAGCTTTGCAACGGTGCCACCTGCATTGGTCTCACTGCTTGTTTTCCCACCTGAAAGTGCATTTGAATACATCCTTGATGCCTGCTCCAGGCTGGCCGGCTGCTCAGTTTTCAGGGCACGAATGATTGGACTCTTCTCCCACAGGCGAAGAGCCAGGACTGAAAGATGCTGCTGGATCTCTTCTGCTCACGGTAAGCTTTGCAACGGTGCCACCTGCATTGGTCTCACTGCTTGTTTTCAAACCTCATAGTGCATTTGAATAGTTCCTTGATGCCTGCTCCAGGCTGGCCGGCTGCCCAGTTGTCAGTGCACGAACGATTGGACTCTGCTCCCACAGGCGAAGAGTCAGGACTGAAAGATGCTGCTGGATCTCTTCTGCATGAGGTAAGCTTTGCAACGGTGCCACCTGCATTGGTCTCACTGCTTGTTTTCCCACCTCAAAGTGCATTTGAATAGTTCCTTGATGCCTGCTCCAGGCTGGCCGGCTGCCCAGTTGTCAGTGCACGGATGGTTATACTCTGCTCCCACAGGCGAAGAGCCAGGACTGAAAGATGCTGCTGGATCTCTTCTGCACGTGGTAAGCTTTGCAACGGTGCCACCTGTATTGCTCTCACTGCTTGTTTTCCCACCTCAAAGTGCGTTTGAATAGTTCCTTGATGCCTGCTCCAGGCTGGCCGGCTGCCCAGTTGTCAGTGCACGAATGATTGGACTCTGCTCCCACAGGCAAAGAGCCAGGACCTAAAGATGCTGCTGCATCTCTTCTGCACGTGGTAAGCTTTGAAACGGTGCCACCTGCATTGGTCTCACTGCTTGTTTTCCCACCTCAAAGTGCATTTGAATAGTTCCTTGATGCCTGCTCCAGGCTGGCCGGCTGCCCAGTTGTCAGTGCACGAATGATTGGACTCTGCTCCCACAGGCGAAGAGCCAGGACTGAAAGATGCTGCTGGACCTCTTCTGCACATGGTAAGCTTCGCTACGGTGCCACCTGTATTGCTCTCACTCCTTGCTTTCTCACCTCAGCGTGCATTTGAATCCATCCTTGATGGCTGCTCCAGGCTGGCCGGCTGCCCAGTTGTCAGTGCACGAATGATTGGACTCTGCTCCCACAGGCGAAGAGCCAGGACTGAAAGATGCTGCTGGATCTCTTCTGCACGTGGAAAGCTTTGCAACGGTGCCACCTGCATTGGTCTCACTGCTTGTTTTCCCACCTCAAAGTGCATTTGAATAGTTCCTTGATGCCTGCTCAGAGCTGGCCGGCTGCCCAGTTGTCAGTGCACGAATGATTGGACTCTGCTCCCACAGGCAAAGAGCCAGGACCTAAAGATGCTGCTGGATCTCTTCTGCACGTGGTAAGCTTTGAAACCGTGCCACCTGCATTGGTCTCACTGCTTGTTTTCCCACCTCAAAGTGCATTTGAATAGTTCCTTGATGCCTGCTCCAGGCTGGCCGGCTGCCCAGTTTTCACTGCACGAATGATTGGACTCTGCTCCCACAGGCGAAGAGCCAGGACTGAAAGATGCTGCTGGATCTCTTCTGCACGTGGTAAGCTTTGCAACGGTGCCACCTGCATTGGTCTCACTGCTTGTTTTCCCACCTCAAAGTGCATTTGAATAGTTCCTTGATGCCTGCACCAGGCTGGCCGGCTGCCCAGTTGTCAGTGCACGAATGATTGGACTCTGCTCCCACAGGCGAAGAGCCAGGACTGAAAGATGCTGCTGGATCTCTTCTGCTCACGGTAAGCTTTGCAACTGTGCCACCTGCATTGGTCTCACTGCTTGTTTTCCCACCTGAAAGTGTATTTGAATCCATCCTTGATGCCTGCTCCAGGCTGGCCGGCTGCCCAGTTGTCAGTGCACGAATGATTGGACTCTGCTCCGATGGCCGAAGAGCCAGGACTGAAAGATGCTGCTGGATCTCTTCTGCACGTGGTAAGCTTTGCAACGGTGCCACCTGCATTGGTCTCACTGCTTGTTTTCCCACCTCAAAGTGCATTTGAATACATCCTTGATGCCTGCTCCAGGCTGGCCGGCTGCCCAGTTTTCAGGGCACGAATGATTGGACTCTGCTCCCACAGGCGAAGAGCCAGGACTGAAAGATGCTGCTGGCTCCCTTCTGCACGAGGTAAGCTTTGCAACGGTGCCACCTGCATTGCTCTCACTGCTTGTTTTCCCACCTCAAAGTGCATTTGAATAGTTCCTTGATGCCTGCTCCAGGCTGGCCGGCTGCCCAGTTGTCAGTGCACGAATGATTGGACTCTGCTCCCACAGGCGAAGAGCCAGGACTGAAAGATGCTGCTGGATCTCTTCTGCTCACGGTAAGCTTTGCAACGGTGCCACCTGCATTGGTCTCACTGCTTGTTTTCCCACCTCAAAGTGCATTTGAATACATCCTTGATGCCTGCTCCAGGCTGGCCGGCTGCCCAGTTGTCAGTGCACGAATGATTGGACTCTGCTCCCACAGGCGAAGAACCAGGACCTAAAGATGCTGCTGGATCTCTTCTGCGCGTGGTAAGCATTGCAACCATGCCACCTGCATTGGTCTCACTGCTTGTTTTCCCACCTCAAAGTGCATTTGAATAGTTCCTTGATGCCTGCTCCAGGCTGGCCGGCTGCCCAGTTGTCAGTGCACGAATGATTGGACTCTGCTCCCACAGGCGAAGAGCCAGGACTGAAAGATGCTGCTGGATCTCTTCTGCTCACGGTAAGCTTTGCAACGGTGCCACCTGCATTGGTCTCACTGCTTGTTTTCCCACCTCAAAGTGCATTTGAATACATACTTGGTGCCTGCTCCAGGCTGGCCAGCTGCCCAGTTGTCAGTGCACGAATGATTGGACTCTGCTCCCACAGGCGAAGAGCCAGGACTAAAAGATGCTGCTGGATCTCTTCTGCTCACGGTAAGCTTTGCAACGGTGCCACCTGCATTGCTCTCACTGCTAGCTTTCTCACCTCAAAGTGCATTTGAATAGTTCCTTGATGCCTGCTCCAGGCTGGCCGGCTGCCCAGTTGTCAGTGCACGAATGATTGGACTCTGGTCTCACAGCCGAAGAACCAGGACTGAAAGATGCTGCTGGATCTCTTCTGCACATGGTAAGCTTTGCAACAGTGCCACCTGCATTGGTCTCACTGCTAGCTTTCCCACCTCAAAGTGCATTTGAATAGTTCCTTGATGCCTGCTCCAGGCTGGCCGGCTGCCCAGTTGTCAGTGCACGAATGATTGGACTCTGCTCCGATGGCCGAAGAGCCAGGACTGAAAGATGCTGCTGGATCTCTTCTGCACGAGGTAAGCTTTGCAACGGTGCCACCTGCATTGGTCTCACTGCTTTTTTCAAACCTCAAAGTGCATTTGAATAGTTCCTTGATGTCTGCTCCAGGCTGGCCGGCTGCCCAGTGGTCAGTGCACGAATGATTGGACTCTGCTCCCACAGGCGAAGAGCCAGGACTGAAAGATGCTGCTGGATCTCTTCTGCACATGGTAAGCTTTGCAACAGTGCCGCCTGCATTGGTCTCACTGCTAGCTTTCCCACCTCAAAGTGCATTTGAATACATCCTTGATGCCTGCTCCAGGCTGGCCGGCTGCCCAGTTGTCAGTGCACGAATGATTGGACTCTGCTCCCACAGGCGAAGAGCCAGGACTGAAAGATGCTGCTGGATCTCTTCTGCACGTGGTAAGCTTTGCAACGGTGCCACCTGCATTGGTCTCACTGCTTGTTTTCCCACCTCAAAGTGCATTTGAATACATCCTTGATGCCTGCTCCAGGCTGGCCGGCTGCCCAGTTGTCAGTGCACGAATGATTGGACTCTGCTCCCACAGGCGAAGAACGAGGTCTGAAAGATGCTGCTGGATCTCTTCTGCACGTGGTAAGCTTTGCAACGGTGCCACCTGTATTGGTCTCACTGCTTGTTTTCCCACCTCAAAGTGCATTTGAATAGTTCCTTGATGCCTGCTCCAGGCTGGCCGGCTGCCCAGTTTTCAGTGCACGAATGATTGGACTCTGCTCCCACAGGCGAAGAGCCAGGACCTAAAGATGCTGCTGGATCTCTTCTGCACGTTGTAAGCTTTGCAACCGTGCCACCTGCATTGGTCTCACTGCTTGTTTTCCCACCTAAAAGTGCATTTGAATAGTTCCTTTTGCCTGATCCAGGCTGGCCGGCTGCCCAGTTGTCAGTGCACGAATGATTGGACTCTGCTCCCACAGGCGAAGAGCCAGGACTGAAAGATGCTGCTGGATCTCTTCTGCTCACGGTAAGCTTTGCAACGGTGGCACCTGCATTGGTCTCACTGCTTCATTTCCCACCTCAAAGTGCATTTGAATAGTTCCTTGATGCCTGCTCCAGGCTGGCCAGCTGCCCATTTGTCAGTGCACGAATGATTGGACTCTGCTCCCACAGGCGAAGATGCAGGACTGAAAGATGCAGCTGGATCTCTTCTGCTAACGGTAAGCTTTGCAACGGTGCCACCTGCATTGGTCTCACTGCTTGGTTTCCCACCTCAAAGTGCATTTGAATACATCCTTGATGCCTGCTCCAGGCTGGCCGGCTGCCCAGTTTTCAGGGCACGAATGATTGGAGTCTGCTCCCACAGGCGAAGAGCCAGGACTGTAAGATGCTGCTGGATCTCTTCTGCTCACGGTAAGCTTTGCAACGGTGCCACCTGCATTGGTCTCACTGCTTGTTTTCCCACCTCAAAGTGCGTTTGAATAGTTCCTTGATGCCTGCTCCAGGCTAGCCGGCTGCCCAGTTGTCAGTGCACGAATGATTGGACTCTGCTCCCACAGCCGAAGAGCCAGGACCTAAAGATGCTGCTGGATCTCTTCTGCTCACGGTAAGCTTTGCAACGGTGCCACCTGTATTGCTCTCACTGCTTGTTTTCCCACCTCAAAGTGCGTTTGAATTGTTCCTTGATGCCTGCTCCAGGCTGGCCGGCTGCCCAGTTGTCAGTGCACGAATGATTGGACTCTGCTCCCACAGGCGAAGAGCCAGGACTGAAAGATGCTGCTGGATCTCTTCTGCTCACGGTAAGCTTTGCAACGGTGCCACCTGCATTGGTCTCACTGCTTGTTTTCCCACCTCAAAGTGCATTTGAATAGTTCCTTGATGCCTGCTCCAGGCTGGCCGGCTGCCCAGTTTTCAGGGCACGAATGATTGGAGTCTGCTCCCACAGGCGAAGAGCCAGGACTGTAAGATGCTGCTGGATCTCTTCTGCTCACGGTAAGCTTTGCAACGGTGCCACCTGCATTGGTCTCACTGCTTGTTTTCCCACCTCAAAGTGCGTTTGAATAGTTCCTTGATGCCTGCTCCAGGCTAGCCGGCTGCCCAGTTTTCAGTGCACGAATGATTGGACTCTGCTCTCACAGGCGAAGAGCCAGGACTGAAAGATGCTGCTGGACCTCTTCTGCACGTGGTAAGCTTTGCAACGGTGCCACCTGCATTGCTCTCACTGCTTGTTTTCCCACCTGAAAGTGCATTTGAATACATCCTTGGTGCCTGCTCCAGGCTGGCCGGCTGCCCAGTTGTCAGTGCACGAATGATTGGACTCTGCTCCCACAGGCGAAGAGCCAGGACTGAAAGATGCTGCTGGATCTCTTCTGCACGTGGTAAGCATTGCAACGGCGCCACCTGCATTGGTCTCACTGCTTGTTTTCCCACCTCAAAGTGCATTTGAATAGTTCCTTGATGCCTGCTCCAGGCTGGCCGGCTGCCCAGTTGTCTGTGAACGAATGATTGGACTCTGCTCCCACAGGCGAAGAGCCAGGACCAAAAGATGCTGCTGGATCTCTTCTGCACGTGGTAAGCTTTGCAACGGTGCCACCTGCATTGGTCTCACTGCTTGTTTTCCCACCTCAAAGTGCATTTGAATAGTTCCTTGATGCCTGCTCCAGGCTGGCCGGCTGCCCAGTTGTCAGTGCACGAATGATTGGACTCTGCTCCCACAGGCGAAGAGCCAGGACTGAAAGATGCTGCTGGATCTCTTCTGCACGTGGTAAGCTTTGCAACGGTGCCACCTGCATTGGTCTCACTGCTTGTTTTCCCACCTCAAAGTGCATTTGAATAGTTCCTTGGTGCCTGCTCCAGGCTGGCCGGCTGCCCAGTTGTCAGTGCACGAATGATTGTACTCTGCTCCCACAGGCGAAGAGCCAGGACTGAAAGATGCTGCTGGATCTATTCTGCACGTGGTAAGCTTTGCAACGGTGCCACCTGCATTGGTCTCACTGCTTGTTTTCCCACCTCAAAGTGCATTTGAATAGTTCCTTGATGCCTGCTCCAGGCTGGCGGGCTGCCCACTTGTCAGTGCACGAATGATTGGACTCTTCTCCCACAGGCGAAGAGCCAGGACTGAAAGATACTGCTGGATCTCTTCTGCTCACGGTAAGCTTTGCAACGGTGCCACCTGCATTGGTCTCACTGCTTTTTTTCCCACCTCAAAGTGCATTTGAATAGTTCCTTGATGCCTGCTCCAGGCTGGCCGGCTGCCCAGTTGTCAGGGCACGAATGATTGGACTCTGCTCTCACAGGCGAAGAGCCAGGACTGAAAGATGCTGCTGGATCTCTTCTGGTCACGGTAAGCTTTGCAACGGTGCCACCTGCATTGGTCTCACTGCTTGTTTTCCCACCTCAAAGTGCATTTGAATAGTTCCTTGATGCCTGCTCCAGGCTGGCCGGCTGCCCAGTTTTCAGGGCACGAATGATTGGACTCTGCTCCCACAGGCGAAGAGCCAGGACTGAAAGATGCTGCTGGCTCTCTTCTGCACGAGGTAAGCTTTGCAACGGTGCCACCTGCATTGGTCTCACTGCTTGTTTTCCCACCTCAAAGTGCATTTGAATAGTTCCTTGATGCCTGCTCCAGGCTGGCCAGCTGCCCAGTTGTCAGTGCACGAATGATTGGACTCTGCTCCCACAGGCGAAGAGCCAGGACTGAAAGATGCTGCTGGCTCTCTTCTGCACGAGGTAAGCTTTGCAACGGTGCCACCTGCATTGCTCTCACTGCTTGTTTTCCCACCTCAAAGTGCATTTGAATAGTTCCTTGATGCCTGCTCCAGGCTGGCCGGCTGCCCAGTTGTCAGTGCACGAATGACTGGACTCTGCTCCCACAGGCGATGAGCCAGGACTGAAAGATGCTCCTGGACCTCTTCTGCACATGGTAAGCTTCACAACGGTGCCACCTGTATTGCTCTCACTCCTTGCTTTCCCACCTCAAAGTGCATTTGAATCCATCCTTGATGGCTGCTCCAGGCTGGCGGGCTGCCCAGTTGTCAGTGCACGAATGATTGGACTCTGCTCCCACAGGCGAAGAGCCAGGACTGAAAGATACTGCTGGATCTCTTCTGCATGTGGTAAGCTTTGCAACGGTGCCACCTGCATTGGTCTCACTGCTTGTTTTCCCACCTCAAAGTGCATTTGAATAGTTCCTTGATGCCTGCTCCAGGCTGGCCGGCTGCCCCGTTGTCAGTGCACGAATGATTGGACTCTGCTCCCACAGGTGAAGAGCCAGGACTGAAAGATGCTGCTGGATCTCTTCTGCTCATGGTAAGCTTTGCAACGGTGCCACCTGCATTGGTCTCACTGCTTGTTTTCCCACCTCAAAGTGCATTTGAATACATCCTTGATGCCTGCTCCAGGCTGGCCGGCTGCCCAGTTGTCAGTGCACGAATGATTGGACTCTGCTCCCACAGGCGAAGAGCCAGGACTGAAAGATGCTGCTGGATCTCTTCTGCACGTGGTAAGCTTTGCAACGGTGCCACCTGCATTGGTCTCACTGCTTGTTTTCCCACCTCAAAGTGCATTTGAATACATCCTTGATGCCTGCTCCAGGCTGGCCGGCTGCCCAGTTGTCAGTGCACGAATGATTGGACTCTGCTCCCACAGGCGAAGAGCCAGGACTGAAAGATGCTGCTGGATCTCTTCTGAATGTGGCAAGCTTTGCAACGGTGCCACCTGTATTGCTCTCACTGCTTGTTTTCCCACCTCAAAGTGCATTTGAATAGTTCCTTGATGCCTGCTCCAGGCTGGCCGGCTGCCCAGTTGTCAGTGAACGAATGATTGGACTCTGCTCCCACAGGCGAAGAGCCAGGACTGAAAGATGCTGCTGGATCTCTTCTGCTCACGGTAAGCTTTGCAACGGTGCCACCTGCATTGGTCTCACTGCTTGTTTTCCCACCTCAAAGTGCATTTGAATAGTTCCTTGATGCCTGCTCCAGGCTGGCCGGCTGCCCAGTTGTCAGTGCACGAATGATTGGACTCTGCTCCCAAGGCCAAAGAGCCAGGATCTAAAGATGCTGCTGGCTCACTTCTGCTCACAGTAAGCTTTGCAACGGTGCCACCTGCATTGGTCTCACTGCTTGTTTTCCCACCTCAAAGTGCATTTGAATACATCCTTGGTGCCTGCTCCAGGCTGGCCGGCTGCCCAGTTGTCAGTGCACGAATGATTGGACTCTGCTCCCACAGGCGAAGAGCCAGGACTGAAAGATGCTGCTGGATCTCTTCTGCACGTGGTAAGCATTGCAACGGCGCCACCTGCATTGCTCTCACTGCTTGTTTTCCCACCTCAAAGTGCATTTGAATAGTTCCTTGGTGCCTGCTCCAGGCTGGCCGGCTGCCCAGTTGTCAGTGCACGAATGATTGTACTCTGCTCCCACAGGCGAAGAGCCAGGACTGAAAGATGCTGCTGGATCTATTCTGCACGTGGTAAGCTTTGCAACGGTGCCACCTGCATTGGTCTCACTGCTTGTTTTCCCACCTCAAAGTGCATTTGAATAGTTCCTTGATGCCTGCTCCAGGCTGGCGGGCTGCCCACTTGTCAGTGCACGAATGATTGGACTCTTCTCCCACAGGCGAAGAGCCAGGACTGAAAGATACTGCTGGATCTCTTCTGCTCACGGTAAGCTTTGCAACGGTGCCACCTGCATTGGTCTCACTGCTTGTTTTCCCACCTCAAAGTGCATTTGAATAGTTCCTTGATGCCTGCTCCAGGCTGGCCGGCTGCCCAGTTGTCAGGGCACGAATGATTGGACTCTGCTCTCACAGGCGAAGAGCCAGGACTGAAAGATGCTGCTGGATCTCTTCTGCTCACGGTAAGCTTTGCAACGGTGCCACCTGCATTGGTCTCACTGCTTGTTTTCCCACCTCAAAGTGCATTTGAATAGTTCCTTGATGCCTGCTCCAGGCTGGCCGGCTGCCCAGTTTTCAGGGCACGAATGATTGGACTCTGCTCCCACAGGCGAAGAGCCAGGACTGAAAGATGCTGCTGGCTCTCTTCTGCACGAGGTAAGCTTTGCAACGGTGCCACCTGCATTGGTCTCACTGCTTGTTTTCCCACCTCAAAGTGCATTTGAATAGTTCCTTGATGCCTGCTCCAGGCTGGCCGGCTGCCCAGTTTTCAGTGCACGAATGATTGGACTCTGCTCCCACAGGCGAAGAGCCAGGACTGAAAGATGCTGCTGGATCTCTTCTGCACGAGGTAAGCTTTGCAACGGTGCCACCTGCATTGCTCTCACTGCTTGTTTTCCCACCTCAAAGTGCATTTGAATAGTTCCTTGATGCCTGCTCCAGGCTGGCCGGCTGCCCAGTTGTCAGTGCACGAATGACTGGACTCTGCTCCCACAGGCGATGAGCCAGGACTGAAAGATGCTGCTGGACCTCTTCTGCACATGGTAAGCTTCACAACGGTGCCACCTGTATTGCTCTCACTCCTTGCTTTCCCACCTCAAAGTGCATTTGAATCCATCCTTGATGGCTGCTCCAGGCTGGCGGGCTGCCCAGTTGTCAGTGCACGAATGATTGGACTCTGCTCCCACAGGCGAAGAGCCAGGACTGAAAGATACTGCTGGATCTCTTCTGCATGTGGTAAGCTTTGCAACGGTGCCACCTGCATTGGTCTCACTGCTTGTTTTCCCACCTCAAAGTGCATTTGAATAGTTCCTTGATGCCTGCTCCAGGCTGGCCGGCTGCCCCGTTGTCAGTGCACGAATGATTGGACTCTGCTCCCACAGGCGAAGAGCCAGGACTGAAAGATGCTGCTGGATCTCTTCTGCTCATGGTAAGCTTTACAACGGTGCCACCTGCATTGGTCTCACTGCTTGTTTTCCCACCTCAAAGTGCATTTGAATAGTTCCTTGATGGCTGCTCCAGGCTGGCCGGCTGCCCAGTTGTCAGTGCACGAATGATTGGACTCTGCTCCCACAGGCGAAGAGCCAGGACTGAAAGATGCTGCTGGATCTCTTCTGCACGTGGTAAGCTTTGCAACGGTGCCACCTGCATTGGTCTCACTGCTTGTTTTCCCACCTGAAAGTGCATTTGAATACATCCTTGATGCCTGCTCCAGGCTGGCCGGCTGCCCAGTTGTCAGTGCACGAATGATTGGACTCTGCTCCCACAGGCGAAGAGCCAGGACTGAAAGATGCTGCTGGATCTCTTCTGAATGTGGCAAGCTTTGCAACGGTGCCACCTGTATTGCTCTCACTGCTTGTTTTCCCACCTCAAAGTGCATTTGAATAGTTCCTTGATGCCTGCTCCAGGCTGGCCGGCTGCCCAGTTGTCAGTGAACGAATGATTGGACTCTGCTCCCACAGGCGAAGAGCCAGGACTGAAAGATGCTGCTGGATCTCTTCTGCTCACGGAAAGCTTTGCAACGGTGCCACCTGCATTGGTCTCACTGCTTGTTTTCCCACCTCAAAGTGCATTTGAATAGTTCCTTGATGCCTGCTCCAGGCTGGCCGGCTGCCCAGTTGTCAGTGCACGAATGATTGGACTCTGCTCCCAAGGCCAAAGAGCCAGGATCTAAAGATGCTGCTGGCTCACTTCTGCTCACAGTAAGCTTTGCAACGGTGCCACCTGCATTGGTCTCACTGCTTGTTTTCCCACCTCAAAGTGCATTTGAATAGTTCCTTGATGCCTGCTCCAGGCTGGCCGGCTGCCCAGTTGTCAGTGCACGAATGATTGGACTCTGCTCCCACAGGCGAAGAGCCAGGACTGAAAGATGCTGCTGGATCTCTTCTGCACGTGGTAAGCATTGCAACGGTGCCACCTGCATTGGTCTCACTGCTTGTTTTCCCGCCTCAAAGTGCATTTGAATAGTTCCTTGATGCCTGCTCCAGGCTGGCCGGCTGCCCAGTTGTCAGTGCACGAATGATTGGACTCTGCTCTCGCAGGCGAAGAGCCAGGACTGAGAGATGCTGCTGGATCACTTCTGCACGTGGTAACCTTTGCAACGGTGCCACCTGCATTGCTCTCACTGCTTGTTTTCCCACCTCAAAGTGCATTTGAATACATCCTTGATGCCTGCTCCAGGCTGGCCGGCTGCCCAGTTGTCAGTGCACGAATGATTAGACTCTGCTCCCACAGGCGAAGAGCCAGGACTGAAAGATGCTGCTGGATCTCTTCTGCACGTGGTAAGCTTTGCAACGGTGCCACCTGTATTGCTCTCACTGCTTGTTTTCTCACCTCAAAGTGCGTTTGAATAGTTCCTTGATGCCTGCTCCAGGCTGGCCGGCTGCCCGGTTTTCAGTGCACGAATGATTGGACTCTGCTCCCACAGGCGAAGAGCCAGGACTGAAAGATGCTGCTGGATCTCTTCTGCTCACGGTAAGCTTTGCAACGGTGCCACCTGCATTGGTCTCACTGCTTGTTTTCCCACCTCAAAGTGCATTTGAATACATCCTTGATGCCTGCTCCAGGCTGGCCGACTGCCCAGTTGTTAGTGCACGAATGATTGGACTCTGCTCCCACAGGCGAAGAGCCAGGACTGAAAGATGCTGCTGGATCTCTTCTGCACGTGGTAAGCTTTGCAACTGTGCCACCTGCATTGGTCTCACTGCTTGTTTTCCCACCTCAAAGTGCATTTGAATAGTTCCTTGATGCCTGCTCCAGGCTGGCCGGCTGCCCAGTTGTCAGGGCACGAATGATTGGACTCTGCTCCCACAGGCGAAGAGCCAGGACTGAAAGATGCTGTTGGATCTCTTCTGCACGAGGTAAGCTTTGCAACGGTGCCACCTGCATTGGTCTCACTGCTTGTTTTCCCACCTCAAAGTGCATTTGAATAGTTCCTTGATGCCTGCTCCAGGCTGGCCGGCTGCCCAGTTGTCAGTGCACGAATGATTGGACTCTGCTCCCACAGGCGAAGAGCCAGGACTGAAAGATGCTTCTGGATCTCTTCTGCACGAGGTAAGCTTTGCAACGGTGCCACCTGCATTGGTCTCACTGCTTGTTTTCCCACCTCAAAGTGCATTTGAATAGTTCCTTGATGCCTGCTCCAGGCAGGCTGGCTGCCCAGTTTTCAGTGCACGAATGATTGGACTCTGCTCCCAGAGGCGAAGAGCCAGGACTGAAAGATGCTGCTGGATCTCTTCTGCTCACGGTAAGCTTTGCAACGGTGCCACCTGCATTGGTCTCGCTACTTGTTTTCCCACCTCAAAGTGCATTTGAATAGTTCCTTGATGCCTGCTCCAGGCTGGCCGGCTGCCCAGTTGTCAGTGCACGAATGATTGGACTCTGCTCCCACAGCCGATGACCTAGGACCTAAATATGCTGAAGGATCTCTTCTGCACGAGGTAAGCTTTGCAACGGTGCCACCTGTATTGCTCTCACTGCTTGTTTTCCCACCTCAAAGTGCATTTGAATAGTTCCTTGATGCCTGCTCCAGGCTGGCCGGCTGCCCAGTTGTCAGTGCACGAATGATTGGACTCTGCTCCCACAGGCGAAGAGCCAGGACTGAAAGATGCTGCTGGATCTCTTCTGCACGTGGTAAGCTTTGCAACGGTGCCGCCTGCATTGGTCTCACTCCTTTCTTTCCCACCTCAAAGTGCATTTGAATACATCCTTGATGCCTGCTCCAGGCTGGCCGGCTGCCCAGTTGTCAGTGCACGAATGATTGGACTCTGCTCCCACAGGCGAAGAGCCAGGACTGAAAGATGCTGCTGGATCTCTTCTGCACGTGGTAAGCTTTGCAACGGTGCCACCTGCATTTGTCTCACTGCTTGTTTTCCCACCTCAAAGTGCATTTGAATAGTTCCTTGATGCCTGCTCCAGGCTGGCCGGCTGCCCAGTTGTCAGTGCACGAATGATTGGACTCTGCTCCCAGAGGCGAAGAGCCAGGACTGAAAGATGCTGCTGGATCTCTTCTGCTCACGGTAAGCTTTGCAACGGTGCCACCTGCATTGGTCTCACTGCTTGTTTTCCCACCTCAAAGTGCATTTGAATAGTTCCTTGATGCCTACTCCAGGCTGGCCGGCTGCCCAGTTGTCAGTGCACGAATGATTGGACTCTGCTCCCACAGGCGAAGAGCCAGGACTGAAAGATGCTGCTGGACCTCTTCTGCACATGGTAAGCTTCACAACGGTGCCACCTGTATTGCTCTCACTCCTTGCTTTCCCACCTCAAAGTGCATTTGAATCCATCCTTGATGGCTGCTCCAGGCTGGCGGGCTGCCCAGTTGTCAGTGCACGAATGATTGGACTCTGCTCCCACAGGCGAAGAGCCAGGACTGAAAGATGCTGCTGGATCTCTTCTGCACGTGGCAAGCTTTGCAACGGTGCCGCCTGCATTGGTCTCACTCCTTTCTTTCCCACCTCAAAGTGCATTTGAATACACCCTTGATGCCTGCTCCAGGCTGGCCGGCTGCCCAGTTTTCAGGGCACGAATGATTGGACTCTGCTCCCACAGGCGAAGAGCCAGGACTGAAAGATGCTGCTGGATCTCTTCTGCACGTGGTAAGCTTTGCAACGGTGCCACCTGTATTGCTCTCACTGCTTGTTTTCCCACCTCAAAGTGCGTTTGAATAGTTCCTTGATGCCTGCTCCAGGCTGGCCGGCTGCCCAGTTGTCAGTGCACGAATGATTGGACTCTGCTCCAACAGGCGAAGAGCCAGGACTGAAAGATGCTGCTGGATCTCTTCTGCACATGGTAAGCTTTGCAACGGTGCCACCTGTATTGCTCTCACTGCTTGTTTTCCCACCTCAAAGTGCATTTGAATAGTTCCTTGATGCCTGCTCCAGGCTGGCCAGCTGCCCAGTTGTCAGCGCACGAATGATTGGACTCTGCTCCCACAGGCGAAGAGCCAGGACTGAAAGATGCTGCTGGATCTCTTCTGCTCACGGTAAGCTTTGCAACAGTGTGACCTGCATTGGTCTCACTGCTTGTTTTCCCACCTCAAAGTGCATTTGAATACATCCTTGATGCCTGCTCCAGGCTGGCCGGCTGCCCAGTTTTCAGGGCACGAACGATTGGACTCTGCTCCCACAGGCGAAGAGCCAGGACTGAAAGATGCTGCTGGATCTCTTCTGCTCACGGTAAGCTTTGCAACGGTGCCACCTGTATTGCTCTCACTGCTTGTTTTCCCACCTCAAAGTGCATTTGAATAGTTCTTTGACGCCTGCTCCAGGCTGGCCGGCTGCCCAGTTGTCAGTGCACGAATGATTGGACTCTGCTCCCAGAGGCGAAGAGCCAGGACTGAAAGATGCTGCTGGATCTCTTCTGCACATGGTAAGCCTTGCAACAGTGCCACCTGCATTGGTCTCACTGCTTGTTTTCCCACCTCAAAGTGCATTTAAATAGTTCCTTGATACCTGCTCCAGGCTGGCCGGCTGCCCAGTTGTCAGTGCACGAATGATTGGACTCTGCTCCCACAGGCGAAGAGCCAGGACTGAAAGATGCTGCTGGATCTCTTCTGCTCACGGTAAGCTTTGCAACGGTGCCACCTGCATTGGTCTCACTGCTTGTTTTCCCACCTCAAAGTGCATTTGAATACATCCTTGATGCCTGCTCCAGGCTGGCCAGCTGCCCAGTTGTCAGTGCACGAATGATTGGACTCTGCTCCCACAGGCGAAGAGCCAGGACTGAAAGATGCTGCTGGATCTCTTCTGCTCACGGTAAGCTTTGCAACGGTGCCACCTGCATTGCTCTCACTGCTAGCTTTCTCACCTCAAAGTGCATTTGAATAGTTCCTTGATGCCTGCTCCAGGCTGGCCGGCTGCCCAGTTGTCAGTGCACGAATGATTGGACTCTGGTCTCACAGCCGAAGAACCAGGACTGAAAGATGCTGCTGGATCTCTTCTGCACATGGTAAGCTTTGCAACAGTGCCACCTGCATTGGTCTCACTGCTAGCTTTCCCACCTCAAAGTGCATTTGAATACATCCTTGATGCCTGCTCCAGGCTGGCCGGCTGCCCAGTTGTCAGTGCACGAATGATTGGACTCTGCTCCCACAGGCGAAGAGCCAGGACTGAAAGATGCTGCTGGATCTCTTCTGCACGTGGTAAGCTTTGCAACGGTGCCACCTGCATTGGTCTCACTGCTTTTTTCAAACCTCAAAGTGCATTTGAATAGTTCCTTGATGTCTGCTCCAGGCTGGCCGGCTGCCCAGTGGTCAGTGCACGAATGATTGGACTCTGCTCCCACAGGCGAAGAGCCAGGACTGAAAGATGCTGCTGGATCTCTTGTGCACATGGTAAGCTTTGCAACAGTGCCGCCTGCATTGGTCTCACTGCTAGCTTTCCCACCTCAAAGTGCATTTGAATACATCCTTGATGCCTGCTCCAGGCTGGCCGGCTGCCCAGTTGTCAGTGCACGAATGATTGGACTCTGCTCCCACAGGCGAAGAGCCAGGACTGAAAGATGCTGCTGGATCTCTTCTGCACGTGGTAAGCTTTGCAACGGTGCCACCTGCATTGGTCTCACTGCTTGTTTTCCCACCTCAAAGTGCATTTGAATACATCCTTGATGCCTGCTCCAGGCTGGCCGGCTGCCCAGTTGTCAGTGCACGAATGATTGGACTCTGCTCCCACAGGCGAAGAACGAGGTCTGAAAGATGCTGCTGGATCTCTTCTGCACGTGGTAAGCTTTGCAACGGTGCCACCTGTATTGGTCTCACTGCTTGTTTTCCCACCTCAAAGTGCATTTGAATAGTTCCTTGATGCCTGCTCCAGGCTGGCCGGCTGCCCAGTTGTCAGTGCACGAATGATTGGACTCTGCTCCCACAGGCGAAGAGCCAGGACTGAAAGATGCTGCTGGATCTCTTCTGCTCACGGTAAGCTTTGCAACGGTGGCACCTGCATTGGTCTCACTGCTTCTTTTCCCACCTCAAAGTGCATTTGAATACATCCTTGATGCCTGCTCCAGGCTGGCCAGCTGCCCATTTGTCAGTGCACGAATGATTGGACTCTGCTCCCACAGGCGAAGATGCAGGACTGAAAGATGCAGCTGGATCTCTTCTGCTAACGGTAAGCTTTGCAACGGTGCCACCTGCATTGGTCTCACTGCTTGGTTTCCCACCTCAAAGTGCATTTGAATACATCCTTGATGCCTGCTCCAGGCTGGCCGGCTGCCCAGTTTTCAGGGCACGAATGATTGGAGTCTGCTCCCACAGGCGAAGAGCCAGGACTGTAAGATGCTGCTGGATCTCTTCTGCTCACGGTAAGCTTTGCAACGGTGCCACCTGCATTGGTCTCACTGCTTGTTTTCCCACCTCAAAGTGCGTTTGAATAGTTCCTTGATGCCTGCTCCAGGCTAGCCGGCTGCCCAGTTGTCAGTGCACGAATGATTGGACTCTGCTCCCACAGCCGAAGAGCCAGGACCTAAAGATGCTGCTGGATCTCTTCTGCTCACGGTAAGCTTTGCAACGGTGCCACCTGTATTGCTCTCACTGCTTGTTTTCCCACCTCAAAGTGCGTTTGAATTGTTCCTTGATGCCTGCTCCAGGCTGGCCGGCTGCCCAGTTGTCAGTGCACGAATGATTGGACTCTGCTCCCACAGGCGAAGAGCCAGGACTGAAAGATGCTGCTGGACCTCTTCTGCACATGGTAAGCTTCACAACGGTGCCACCTGTATTGCTCTCACTCCTTGCTTTCCCACCTCAAAGTGCATTTGAATCCATCCTTGATGGCTGCTCCAGGCTGGCGGGCTGCCCAGTTGTCAGTGCACGAATGATTGGACTCTGCTCCCACAGGCGAAGAGCCAGGACTGAAAGATGCTGCTGGATCTCTTCTGCACGTGGCAAGCTTTGCAACGGTGCCGCCTGCATTGGTCTCACTCCTTTCTTTCCCACCTCAAAGTGCATTTGAATACACCCTTGATGCCTGCTCCAGGCTGGCCGGCTGCCCAGTTTTCAGGGCACGAATGATTGGACTCTGCTCCCACAGGCGAAGAGCCAGGACTGAAAGATGCTGCTGGATCTCTTCTGCACGTGGTAAGCTTTGCAACGGTGCCACCTGTATTGCTCTCACTGCTTGTTTTCCCACCTCAAAGTGCGTGTGAATAGTTCCTTGATGCCTGCTCCAGGCTGGCCGGCTGCCCAGTTGTCAGTGCACGAATGATTGGACTCTGCTCCAACAGGCGAAGAGCCAGGACTGAAAGATGCTGCTGGATCTCTTCTGCACATGGTAAGCTTTGCAACGGTGCCACCTGTATTGCTCTCACTGCTTGTTTTCCCACCTCAAAGTGCATTTGAATAGTTCCTTGATGCCTGCTCCAGGCTGGCCAGCTGCCCAGTTGTCAGCGCACGAATGATTGGACTCTGCTCCCACAGGCGAAGAGCCAGGACTGAAAGATGCTGCTGGATCTCTTCTGCTCACGGTAAGCTTTGCAACAGTGTGACCTGCATTGGTCTCACTGCTTGTTTTCCCACCTCAAAGTGCATTTGAATACATCCTTGATGCCTGCTCCAGGCTGGCCGGCTGCCCAGTTTTCAGGGCACGAACGATTGGACTCTGCTCCCACAGGCGAAGAGCCAGGACTGAAAGATGCTGCTGGATCTCTTCTGCTCACGGTAAGCTTTGCAACGGTGCCACCTGTATTGCTCTCACTGCTTGTTTTCCCACCTCAAAGTGCATTTGAATAGTTCTTTGACGCCTGCTCCAGGCTGGCCGGCTGCCCAGTTTTCAGGGCACGAACGATTGGACTCTGCTCCCACAGGCGAAGAGCCAGGACTGAAAGATGCTGCTGGATCTCTTCTGCTCACGGTAAGCTTTGCAACGGTGCCACCTGTATTGCTCTCACTGCTTGTTTTCCCACCTCAAAGTGCATTTGAATAGTTCTTTGACGCCTGCTCCAGGCTGGCCGGCTGCCCAGTTGTCAGTGCACGAATGATTGGACTCTGCTCCCACAGGCGAAGAGCCAGGACTGAAAGATGCTGCTGGATCTCTTCTGAATGTGGCAAGCTTTGCAACGGTGCCACCTGTATTGCTCTCACTGCTTGTTTTCCCACCTCAAAGTGCATTTGAATAGGTCCTTGATGCCTGCTCCAGGCTGGCCAGCTGCCCAGTTGTCAGTGAACGAATGATTGGACTCTGCTCCCACAGGCGAATAGCCAGGACTGAAAGATGCTGCTGGATCTCTTCTGCTCACGGTAAGCTTTGCAACGGTGCCACCTGCATTGGTCTCACTGCTTGTTTTCCCACCTCAAAGTGCATTTGAATAGTTCCTTGATGCCTGCTCCAGGCTGGCCGGCTGCCCAGTTTTCAGGGCACGAATGATTGGACACTGCTCCCACAGGCGAATAGCCAGGACTGAAAGATGCTGCTGGATCTCTTCTGCTCACGGTAAGCTTTGCAACGGTGCCACCTGCATTGGTCTCACTGCTTGTTTTCCCACCTCAAAGTGCATTTGAATAGTTCCTTGATGCCTGCTCCAGGCTGGCCGGCTGCCCAGTTGCCAGTGCACGAATGATTGGACTCTGCTCCCACAGGCGAAGAGCCAGGACTGAAAGATGCTGCTGGATCTCTTCTGCACATGGTAAGCTTTGCAACGGTGCCACCTGCATTGGTCTCACTCCTTGCTTTCCCACCTCAAAGTGCATTTGAATCCATCCTTGATGCCTGATCCAGGCTGGCCGGCTGCCCAGTTGTCAGTGCACGAATGATTGGACTCTGCTCCCACAGGCGAAGAGCCAGGACCTAAAGATGCTGCTGGATCTCTTCTGCACGTGGTAAGCTTTGCAACGGTACCACCTGCATTGGCCTCACTGCTTGTTTTCCCACCTCAATGCACATTTGAATAGTTCCTTGATGCCTGCTCCAGGCTGGCCGGCTGCCCAGTTTTCAGGGCACGAATGATTGGACTCTGTTCCCACAGGCGAAGAGCCAGGACTGAAAGATGCTGCTGGATCTCTTCTGCTCACGGTAAGCTTTGCAACAGTGTGACCTGCATTGGTCTCACTGCTTGTTTTCCCACCTCAAAGTGCATTTGAATACATCCTTGATGCCTGCTCCAGGCTGGCCGGCTGCCCAGTTTTCAGGGCACGAACGATTGGACTCTGCTCCCACAGGCGAAGAGCCAGGACTGAAAGATGCTGCTGGATCTCTTCTGCTCACGGTAAGCTTTGCAACGGTGCCACCTGCATTGCTCTCACTGCTTGTTTTCCCTCCTCAAAGTGCATTTGAATAGTTCCTTGATGCCTGCTCCAGGCTGGTCGGCTGCCCAGTTTTCAGTGCACGAATGATTGGACTCTGCTCTCACAGGCGAAGAGCCAGGACTGAAAGATGCTGCTGGATCTCTTCTGCACGTGGTAAGCTTTGCAACGGTGCCACCTGCATTGGTCTCACTGCTTGTTTTCCCACCTCAAAGTGCATTTGAATAGTTCCTTGATGCCTGCTCCAGGCTGGCCGGCTGCCCAGTTGTCAGTGCACGAATGATTGGACTCTGCTCCCACAGGCGAAGAGCCAGGACTGAAAGATGCTGCTGGATCTCTTCTTCACGTGGTAAGCATTGCAACGGCGCCACCTGCATTGGTCTCACTGCTTGTTTTCCCACCTCAAAGTGCATTTGAATAGTTCCTTGATGCCTGCTCCAGGCTGGCCGGCTGCCCAGTTGTCTGTGAACGAATGATTGGACTCTGCTCCCACAGGCGAAGAGCCAGGACCGAAAGATGCTGCTGGATCTCTTCTGCACGTGGTAAGCTTTGCAACGGTGCCACCTGTATTGCTCTCACTGCTTGTTTTCCCACCTCAAAGTGCATTTGAATAGTTCCTTGATGCCTGCTCCAGGCTGGCCAGCTGCCCAGTTGTCAGCGCACGAATGATTGGACTCTGCTCCCACAGGCGAAGAGCCAGGACTGAAAGATGCTGCTGGATCTCTTCTGCTCACGGTAAGCTTTGCAACTGTGCCACCTGCATTGGTCTCACTGCTTGTTTTCCCACCTCAAAGTGCATTTGAATACATCCTTGATGCCTGCTCCAGGCTGGCCGGCTGCCCAGTTTTCAGGGCACGAACGATTGGACTCTGCTCCCACAGGCGAAGAGCCAGGACTGAAAGATGCTGCTGGATCTCTTCTGCACATGGTAAGCTTTGCAACGGTGCCACCTGCATTGGTCTCACTGCTTGTTTTCCCACCTCCAAGTGCATTTGAATACATCCTTGATGCCTGATCCAGGCTGGCCGGCTGTCCAGTTGTCAGTGCACGAATGATTGGACTCTGCTCCCACAGGCGAAGAGCCAGGACTGAAAGATGCTGCTGGATCTCTTCTGCACGTGGTAAGCTTTGCAACGGTGCCACCTGCATTGGTCTCACTGCTTGTTTTCCCACCTCAAAGTGCATTTGAATACATCCTTGATGCCTGCTCCAGGCTGGCCGGCTGCCCTGTTGTCAGTGCACGAATGATTGGACTCTGCTCCCACAGGCGAAGAGCCAGGACTGAAAGATGCTGCTGGATCTCTTCTGCACATGGTAAGCATTGCAACGGTGCCACCTGCATTGGTCTCACTGCTTGTTTTCCCACCTCAAAGTGCATTTGAATAGTTCCTTGATGCCTGCTCCAGGCTGGCCGGCTGCCCAGTTGTCAGTGCACGAACGATTGGACTCTGCTCCCACAGGCGAAGAGCCAGGACTGAAAGATGCTGCTGGATCTCTTCTGCTCACGGTAAGCTTTGCAACGGTGCCACCTGCATTGGTCTCACTGCTTGTTTTCCCACCTCAAAGTGCATTTGAATACATCCTTAATGCCTGCTCCAGGCTGGCCGGCTGCCCAGTTGTCAGTGCACGAACGATTGGACTCTGCTCCCACAGGCGAAGAGTCAGGACTGAAAGATGCTGCTGGATCTCTTCTGCTCACGGTAAGCTTTGCAACGGTGCCACCTGCATTGGTCTCACTGCTTGTTTTCCCACCTCAAAGTGCATTTCAATAGTTCCTTGATGCCTGCTCCAGGCTGGCCGGCTGCCCAGTTGTCAGTGCACGAACGATTGGACTCTGCTCCCACAGGCGAAGAGCCAGGACTGAAAGATGCTGCTGGATCTCTTCTGCACGTGGTAAGCTTTGCAACCTTGCCACCTGTATTGCTCTCACTGCTTGTTTTCCCACCTCAAAGTGCGTTTGAATATTTCCTTGATGCCTGCTCCAGGCTGGCCGGCTGCCCAGTTGTCAGTGCACGAATGATTGGACTCTGCTCCCACAGGCGAAGAGCCAGGACTGAAAGATGCTGCTGGATCTCTTCTGCTCACGGTAAGGTTTGCAACGGTGCCACCTGCATTGGACTCACTGCTTGTTTTCCCACCTCAAAGTGCATTTGTATGCATCCTTGATGCCTGCTCCAGGCTGGCCGGCTGCCCAGTTTTCAGGGCACAAATGATTGGACTCTGCTCCCACAGGCGAAGAGCCAGGACTGAAAGATGCTGCTGGATCTGTCCTGCGCGTGGTAAGCTTTGCAACGGTGCCACCTGTATTGCTCTCACTGCTTGTTTTCCCACCTCAAAGTGCATTTGAATAGTTCCTTGATGGGTGCTCCTGGCTGGCCGGCTGCCCAGTTGTCAGTGCGCGAATGATTGGACTCTGCTCCCACAGGCGTAGAGGCAGGACTGAAAGATGCTGCTGGATCTCTTCTGCTCACGGTAAGCTTTGCAACGTTGCCACCTGCATTGGTCTCACTGCTTGTTTTCCCACCTCAAAGTGCATTTGAATACATCCTTGATGCCTGCTCCAGGCTGGCCGGCTGCCCAGTTTTCAGGGCACGAATGATTGGACTCTGCTCCCAAGGCCGAAGAGCCAGGACTGAAAGATGCTGCTGGATCTCTTCTACACGTGGAAAGCTTTGCAACGGTGCCACCTGCATTGGTCTCACTGCTTGTTTTCCCACCTCAAAGTGCATTTGAATAGTTCCTTGATGCCTGCTCCAGGCTGGCCCTCTGCCCAGTTGTCAGTGCACGAATGATTGGACTCTGCTCCCACAGGCGAAGAGCCAGGACTGAAAGATGCTGCTGGATCTCTTCTGCACGTGGTAAGCTTTGCAACGGTGCCACCTGTATTGCTCTCACTGCTTGTTTTCCCACCTCATAGTGCATTTGAATAGTTCCTTGATGCCTGCTCCAGGCTGGCCGGCTGCCCAGTTGTCAGTGCACGAACGATTGGACTCTGCTCCCGCAGGCGAAGAGTCAGGACTGAAAGATGCTGCTGGATCTCTTCTGCTCACGGTAAGCTTTGCAACGGTGCCACCTGCATTGGTCTCAGTGCTTGTTTTCCCACCTCAAAGTGCATTTGAATAGTTCCTTGATGCCTGCTCCAGGCTGGCCGGCTGCCCAGTTGTCAGTGCACGAATGATTGGACTCTGCTCCCACAGGCGAAGAGCCAGGACTGAAAGATGCTGCTGGATCTCTTCTGCTCACGGTAAGCTTTGCAACGGTGCCACCTGCATTGGTCTCACTGCTTGTTTTCCCACCTCAAAGTGCATTTGAATACATCCTTGATGCCTGCTCCAGGGTGGCCGGCTGCCCAGTTGTCAGTGCACGAATGATTGGACTCTGCTCCCAAGGCCGAAGAGCCAGGACTGAAAGATGCTGCTGGATCTCTTCTGCACGTGGAAAGCTTTGCAACGGTGCCACCTGCATTGGTCTCACTGCTTGTTTTCCCACCTCAAAGTGCATTTGAATAGTTCCTTGATGCCTGCTCCAGGTTGGCCGGCTGCCCAGTTGTCAGTGCACGAACGATTGGACTCTGCTCCCACAGGCGAAGAGCCAGGACTGAAAGATCCTGCTGGATCTCTTCTGCACGTGGTAAGCTTTGCAACGGTGCCACCTGTATTGCTCTCACTGCTTGTTTTCCCACCTCAAAGTGCGTTTGAATAGTTCCTTGATGCCTGCTCCAGGCTGGCCGGCTGCCCAGTTTTCAGTGCACGAATGATTGGACCCTGCTCTCACAGGCAAAGAGCAGGACTGAAAGATGCTCCTTCATCTCTTCTGCACATAGTAAGCTTCGCAACGGTGCCACCTTTATTGCTCTCGCTCCTTGCTTTCCTACCTCAAAGTGTATTTGAATACATCCTTGATGCCTGCTCCAGGCCGTCCGGCTGCCCAGTTTTCAGTGCACGAATGATTGGACCCTGATCCCACAGGCAAAGAGCCAGGACTGAAAGATGCTGCTGGATCTCTTCTGCACATGGTAAGCTTCGCAATGGTGCCACCTGTATTGCTCTCACTCCTTGCTTTCCCACCTCAAAGTGCATTTGAATACATCCTTGATGCCTGCTCCAGGCTGCCTGGCTGCCCAGTTTTCAGTGCGCGAATGATTGGACCCTGATTCCACAGGCAAAGAGCCAGGACTGAAAGATGCTGCTGGATCTCTTCTGCACATGGTAAGCTTCGCAACGGTGCCACCTGTATTGCTCTCACTCCTTGCTTTCCCACCTCAAAGTGCATTTTGAATACATCCTTAATGCCTGCTCCACGCCGTCCGGCTGCCCAGTTTTCAGTGCACGAATGATTGGACTCTGCTCCCACAGGCGAAGAGCCAGGACTGAAAGATGCTGCTGGATCTCTTCTGCACATGGTAAGCTTTGCAACGGTGCCACCTGCATTGGTCTCACTGCTTGTTTTCCCACCTGAAAGTGCATTTGAATACATCCTTGATGCCTGCTCCAGGCTGGCCGGCTGCCCAGTTTTCAGTGCACGAACGATTGGACCCTGATCCCACAGGTAAAGAGCCAGGACTGAAAGATGCTGCTGGATCTCTTCTGCACATGGTAAGCTTCGCAACGGTGCCACCTGTATTGCTCTCACTCCTTGCTTTCCCACCTCAAAGTGCATTTGAATACATCCTCGATGCCTGCTCCAGGCGGTCCGGCTGCCCAATTTTCAGGGCACGAATGATTGGACACTGATCCCACAGGCAAAGAGCCAGGACTGAAAGATGCTGCTGGATCTCTTCTGCACATGGTAAGCTGCGCAACGGTGCCACCTGTATTGCTCTCACTCCTTGCTTTCCCACCTCAAAGTGCATTTGAATACATCCTTGATGCCTGCTCCAGGCCGTCCGGCTGCCCAGTTTTCAGGGCACGAATGATTGGACCCTGATCCCACAGGCAAAGACCCAGGACTGAAAGATGCTGCTGGATCTCTTCTGCACATGGTAAGCTTCCCATCGGTGCCACCTGTATTGCTCTCACTCCTTGCTTTCCCACCTCAAAGTGCATTTGAATACATCCTTGATGCCTGCTCCAGGCTGGCCGGCTGCCCAGTTTTCAGTGCACGAATGATTGGACCCTGCTCCCACAGGCAAAGAGCCAGGACTGAAAGATGCTGCTGGATCTCTTCTGCACATGGTAAGCTTCGCAACGGTGCCACCTGTATTGCTCTCACTCCTTCCTTTCCCACCTCAAAGTGCATTTGAATACATCCTTGATGGCTGCTCCAGGCTGGCCGGCTGCCCAGTTTTCAGTGCACGAATGATTGGACCCTGCTCCCACAGGCAAAGAGCCAGGACTGAAAGATGCTGCTGGATCTCTTCTGCACATGGTAAGCTTCGCAACGGTGCCACCTGTATTGCTCTCACTCCTTGCTTTCCCACCTCAAAGTGCATTTGAATACATCCTTGATGCCTGCTCCAGGCTGGCCGGCTGCCCAGTTTTCAGCGCACGAATGATTGGACCCTGCTCCCAGAGGCAAAGAGCCAGGACCTAAAGATGCTGCTAGATCTCTTCTGCTCACGGTAAGCTTTGCAACGGTGCCACCTGCATTGGTCTCACTGCTTGTTTTCCCACCTCAAAGTGCATTTGAATAGTTCCTTGATGCCTGATCCAGGCTGGCCGGCTGCCCAGTTGTCAGGGCACGAATGATTGGACTCTGCTCCCACAGGCGAAGAGTCAGGACTGAAAGATGCTGCTGGATCTCTTCTGCTCACGGTAAGCTTTGCAACGGTGCCACCTGTATTGCTCTCACTGCTTGTTTTCCCACCTCAAAGTGCGTTTGAATAGTTCCTTGATGCCTGATCCAGGCTGGCCGGCTGCCCAGTTGTCAGTGCACGAATGATTGGACTCTGCACCCACAGGCGAAGAGCCAGGACTGAAAGATGCTGCTGGACCTCTTCTGCACGTGGTAAGCTTTGCAACGGTGCCACCTGCATTGGTCTCACTGCTTGTTTTCCCACCTCAAAGTGCATTTGAATAGTTCCTTGATGCCTGCTCCAGGCTGGCCGGCTGCCCAGTTGTCAGTGCACGAATGATTGGACTCTGCTCCCACAGGCGAAGAGGCGGGACTGAAAGATGCTGCTGGATCTCTTCTGCATATGGTAAGCTTTGCAACGGTGCCACCTGCATTGGTCTCACTCCTTGCTTTCCCACATCAAAGTGCATTTGAATCCATCCTTGATGCCTGCTCCAGGCTGGCCGGCTGCCCAGTTGTCAGTGCACGAATGATTGGACTCTGCTCCCACAGGCGAAGAGCCAGGACTGAAAGATGCTGCTGGATCTCTTCTGCACGTGGTAAGCTTTGCAACGGTGCCACCTGCATTGGTCTCATTGCTTGTTTTCCCACCTCAAAGTGCATTTGAATAGTTCCTTGATGCCTGCTCCAGGCTGGCCGGCTGCCCAGTTGTCAGTGCACGAATGATTGGACTCTGCTCCCACAGGCGAAGAGCCAGGACTGAAAGATGCTGCTGGATCTCTTCTGCACATGGTAAGCTTTGCAACGGTGCCACCTGTATTGCTCTCACTGCTTGTTTTCCCACCTCAAAGTGCATTTGAATAGTTCCTTGATGCCTGCTCCAGGCTGGCCGTCTGCCCAGTTGTCAGTGCACGAATGATTGGACTCTGCTCCCACAGGCGAAGAGCCAGGACTGAAAGATGCTGCTGGATCTCTTCTGCACATGGTAAGCTTTGCAATGGTGCCACCTGCATTGGTCTCACTGCTTGTTTTCCCAACTCAAAGTGCATTTGAATACATCCTTGATGCCTACTCCAGGCTGGCCGTCTGCCCAGTTGTCAGTGCACGAATGATTTGACTCTGCTCCCACAGCCGAAGAGCCAGGACTGAAAGATGCTGCTGGATCTCTTCTGCTCACGGTAAGCTTTGCAACGGTGCCACCTGCATTGCTCTCACTGTTTGTTTTCCCACCTCAAAGTGCATTTGAATAGTTCCTTGATGCCTGCTCCAGGCTGGCCGGCTGCCAAGTTTTCTGGGCACGAATGATTGGACCCTGATCCCACAGGTAAAGAGCCAGGACTGAAAGATGCTGCTGGATCTTTTCTGCACATGGTAAGCTTTGCAACGGTGCCACCTGTATTACTCTCACTCCTTGCTTTCCCACCTCAAAGTGCATTTGAATACATCCTTGATGCCTGCTCCAGGCCGTCCGGCTGCCCAGTTTTCAGTGTACGAATGATTGGACCCTGATCCCACAGGCAAAGAGCCAGGACTGAAAGATGCTGCTGGATCTCTTCTGCACATGGTAAGCTGCGCAACGGTTCCACCTGTATTGCTCTCACTCCTTGCTTTCCCACCTCAAAGTGCATTTGAATACATCCTTGATGGCTGCTCCAGGCCGTCCGGCTGCCCAGTTTTCAGTGCACGAATGATTGGACCCTGATCCCACAGGCAAAGACCCAGGACTGAAAGATGCTGCTGGATCTCTTCTGCACATGGTAAGCTTCGCAACGGTGCCACCTGTATTGCTCTCACTCCTTCCTTTCCCACCTCAATGTGCATTTGAATACATCCTTGATGCCTGCTCCAGGCCGCCCGGCTGCCCAGTTTTCAGTGCACGAATGATTGGACCCTGATCCCACAGGCAAAGAGCCAGGACTGAAAGATGCTCCTTGATGTCTTCTGCACATGGTAAGCTTCGCAACGGTGGCACCTGTATTGCTCTCACTCCTTGCTTTCCCACCTCAAAGTGCATTTGAATACATCCTTGATGCCTGCTCCAGGCGGTCCGGCTGCCCAGTTTTCAGTGCACGAATGATTGGACCCTGATCCCACAGGCAAAGAGCCAGGACTGAAAGATGCTGCTGGATCTCTTCTGCACATGGTAAGCTTCGCAACGGTGCCACCTGTATTGCTCTCACTCCTTGCTTTCCCACCTCAAAATGCATTTGAATACACCCTTGATGCCTGCTCCAGGCGGTCCGGCTGCCCAGTTTTCAGTGCACGAATGATTGGACCCTGATCCCACAGGCAAAGAGCCAGGACTGAAAGATGCTGCTGGATCTCTTCTGCACATGGTAAGCTTCGCAATGGTGCCAACTGTATTGCTCTCACTCCTTGGTTTCTCATCTCAAAGTGCATTTGAATACATCCTTAATGCCTGCTCCAGGCCGTCCGGCTGCCCAGTTTTCAGTGCACGAATGATTGGACCCTGCTCTCACAGGCAAAGAGCCAGGACTGAATGATGCTCCTTCATCTCTTCTGCACATAGTAAGCTTCGCAACGGTGCCACCTTTATTGCTCTCGCTCCTTGCTTTCCCACCTCAAAGTACATTTGAATAGTTCCTTGATGCCTGCTCCAGGCTGGCCGGCTGCCCAGTTTTCAGTGCACGAACGATTGGACCCTGCTCCCACAGGCAAAGAGCCAGGACTGAAAGATGCTGCTGGATCTCTTCTGCACATGGTAAGCTTCGCAACGGTGCCACCTGTATTGCTCTCACTCCTTGCTTTCCCACCTCAAAGTGCATTTGAATACATACTTGATGCCTGCTCCAGGCCGTCCGGCTGCCCAGTTTTCAGTGCACGTATGATTGGACTCTGATCCCACAGGCAAAGAGCCAGGACTGAAAGATGCTGCTGGATCTCTTCTGCACATGGTAAGCTTCGCAACGGTGCCACCTGTATTGCTCTCACTCCTTGCTTTCCCACCTCAAAGTGCATTTGAATACATCCTTGATGCCTGCCCCAGGCGGTCCGGCTGCCCAGTTTTCAGTGCGCGAATGATTGGACCCTGATCCCACAGGCAAAGAGCCAGGACTGAAAGATGCTGCTGGATCTCTTCTGCACATGGTAAGCCTCGCAATGGTGCCACCTGTATTGCTCTCACTCCTTGCTTTCCCACCTCAAAGTGCATTTGAATACATCCTTCATGCCTGCTCCAGGCTGGCTGGCTGCCCAGTTTTCAGTGCACGAATGATTGGACCCTGCTCCCACAGGCAAAGAGCCAAGACTGAAAGATGCTGCTGGATCTCTTCTGCACATGGTAAGCTTCGCAACGGTGCCACCTGTATTGCTCTCACTCCTTGCTTTCCCACCTCAAAGTGCATTTTGAATACATCCTTAATGCCTGCTCCACGCCGTCCGGCTGCCCAGTTTTCAGTGCACGAATGATTGGACTCTGCTCCCACAGGCGAAGAGGCAGGACTGAAAGATGCTGCTGGATCTCTTCTGCACATGGTAAGCTTTGCAACGGTGCCACCTGCATTGGTCTCACTGCTTGTTTTCCCACCTGAAAGTGCATTTGAATACATCCTTGATGCCTGCTCCAGGCTGGCCGGCTGCCCAGTTTTCAGTGCACGAACGATTGGACCCTGATCCCACAGGCAAAGAGCCAGGACTGAAAGATGCTGCTGGATCTCTTCTGCACATGGTAAGCTTCGCAACGGTGCCACCTGTATTGCTCTCACTCCTTGCTTTCCCACCTCAAAGTGCATTTGAATACATCCTCGATGCCTGCTCCAGGCGGTCCGGCTGCCCAATTTTCAGGGCACGAATGTTTGGACACTGATCCCACAGGCAAAGAGCCAGGACTGAAAGATGCTGCTGGATCTCTTCTGCACATGGTAAGCTGCGCAACGGTGGCACCTGTATTGCTCTCACTCCTTGCTTTCCCACCTCAAAGTGCATTTGAATACATCCTTGATGCCTGCTCCAGGCCGTCCGGCTGCCCAGTTTTCAGTGCACGAATGATTGGACCCTGATCCCACAGGCAAAGAGGCAGGACTGAAAGATGCTGCTGGATCTCTTCTGCACATGGTAAGCTTCCCATCGGTGCCACCTGTATTGCTCTCACTCCTTGCTTTCCCACCTCAAAGTGCATTTGAATACATCCTTGATGCCTGCTCCAGGCTGGCCGGCTGCCCAGTTTTCAGTGCACGAATGATTGGACCCTGCTCCCACAGGCAAAGAGCCAGGACTGAAAGATGCTGCTGGATCTCTTCTGCACATGGTAAGCTTCGCAACGGTGCCACCTGTATTGCTCTCACTCCTTCCTTTCCCACCTCAAAGTGCATTTGAATACATCCTTGATGGCTGCTCCAGGCTGGCCGGCTGCCCAGTTTTCAGTGCACGAATGATTGGACCCTGCTCCCACAGGCAAAGAGCCAGGACTGAAAGATGCTGCTGGATCTCTTCTGCACATGGTAAGCTTCGCAACGGTGCCACCTGTATTGCTCTCACTCCTTGCTTTCCCACCTCAAAGTGCATTTGAATACATCCTTGATGCCTGCTCCAGGCTGGCCGGCTGTCCAGTTTTCAGTGCACGAAGATTGGACCCTGCTCCCACAGGCGAAGAGGCAGGACTGAAAGATGCTGCTGGATCTCTTCTGCACATGGTAAGCTTTGCAACGGTGCCAAATGCATTGGTCTCACTGCTTGTTTTCCCACCTGAAAGTGCATTTGAATACATCCTTGATGCCTGCTCCAGGCTGGCCGGCTGCCCAGTTTTCAGTGCACGAACGATTGGACCCTGATCCCACAGGCAAAGAGCCAGGACTGAAAGATGCTGCTGGATCTCTTCTGCACATGGTAAGCTTCGCAACGGTGCCACCTGTATTGCTCTCACTCCTTGCTTTCCCACCTCAAAGTGCATTTGAATACATCCTCGATGCCTGCTCCAGGCGGTCCGGCTGCCCAATTTTCAGGGCACGAATGTTTGGACACTGATCCCACAGGCAAAGAGCCAGGACTGAAAGATGCTGCTGGATCTCTTCTGCACATGGTAAGCTGCGCAACGGTGGCACCTGTATTGCTCTCACTCCTTGCTTTCCCACCTCAAAGTGCATTTGAATACATCCTTGATGCCTGCTCCAGGCCGTCCGGCTGCCCAGTTTTCAGTGCACGAATGATTGGACCCTGATCCCACAGGCAAAGAGGCAGGACTGAAAGATGCTGCTGGATCTCTTCTGCACATGGTAAGCTTCCCATCGGTGCCACCTGTATTGCTCTCACTCCTTGCTTTCCCACCTCAAAGTGCATTTGAATACATCCTTGATGCCTGCTCCAGGCTGGCCGGCTGCCCAGTTTTCAGTGCACGAATGATTGGACCCTGCTCCCACAGGCAAAGAGCCAGGACTGAAAGATGCTGCTGGATCTCTTCTGCACATGGTAAGCTTCGCAACGGTGCCACCTGTATTGCTCTCACTCCTTCCTTTCCCACCTCAAAGTGCATTTGAATACATCCTTGATGGCTGCTCCAGGCTGGCCGGCTGCCCAGTTTTCAGTGCACGAATGATTGGACCCTGCTCCCACAGGCAAAGAGCCAGGACTGAAAGATGCTGCTGGATCTCTTCTGCACATGGTAAGCTTCGCAACGGTGCCACCTGTATTGCTCTCACTCCTTGCTTTCCCACCTCAAAGTGCATTTGAATACATCCTTGATGCCTGCTCCAGGCTGGCCGGCTGTCCAGTTTTCAGTGCACGAAGATTGGACCCTGCTCCCACAGGCAAAGAGCCAGGACTGAACTATGCTCCTTGATCTCTTCTGCACATGGTAAGCTTTGCAACGGTGCCACCTGTATTGCTCTCACTGCTTGTTTTCCCACCTCAAAGTGCATTTGAATAGTTCCTTGATGCCTGCTCCAGGCTGGCCGGCTGCCCAGTTTTCAGCGCACGAATGATTGGACCCTGCTCCCACAGGCAAAGAGCCAGGACCTAAAGATGCTGCTAGATCTATTCTGCTCACGGTAAGCTTTGCAACGGTGCCACCTGCATTGGTCTCACTGCTTGTTTTCCCACCTCAAAGTGCATTTGAATAGTTCCTTGATGCCTGATCCAGGCTGGCCGGCTGCCCAGTTGTCAGGGCACGAATGATTGGACTCTGCTCCCACAGGCAAAGAGTCAGGACTGAAAGATGCTGCTGGATCTCTTCTGCTCACGGTAAGCTTTGCAACGGTGCCACGTGTATTGCTCTCACTGCTTGTTTTCCCACCTCAAAGTGCGTTTGAATAGTTCCTTGATGCCTGCTCCAGGCTGGCCGGCTGCCCAGTTGTCAGTGCACGAATGATTGGACTCTGCACCCACAGGCGAAGAGCCAGGACTGAAAGATGCTGCTGGACCTCTTCTGCTCACGGTAAGCTTTGCAACGGTGCCACCTGCATTGGTCTCACTGCTTGTTTTCCCACCTCAAAGTGCATTTGAATAGTTCCTTGATGCCTGCTCCAGGCTGGCCGGCTGCCCAGTTGTCAGTGCACGAATGATTGGACTCTGCTCCCACAGGCGAAGAGGCGGGACTGAAAGATGCTGCTGGATCTCTTCTGCATATGGTAAGCTTTGCAACGGTGCCACCTGCATTGGTCTCACTCCTTGCTTTCCCACCTCAAAGTGCATTTGAATCCATCCTTGATGCCTGCTCCAGGCTGGCCGGCTGCCCAGTTGTCAGTGCACGAATGATTGGACTCTGCTCCCACAGGCGAAGAGCCAGGACTGAAAGATGCTGCTGGATCTCTTCTGCACGTGGTAAGCTTTGCAATGGTGCCACCTGCATTGGTCTCACTGCTTGTTTTCCCAACTCAAAGTGCATTTGAATACATCCTTGATGCCTGCTCCAGGCTGGCCGTCTGCGCAGTTGTCAGTGCACGAATGATTGGACTCTGCTCCCACAGGCGAAGAGCCAGGACTGAAAGATGCTGCTGGATCTCTTCTGCTCACGGTAAGCTTTGCAACGGTGCCACCTGCATTGCTCTCACTGCTTGTTTTCCCACCTCAAAGTGCATTTGAATAGTTCCTTGATGCCTGCTCCAGGCTGGCCGGCTGCCCAGTTTTCTGGGCACGAATGATTGGACTCTGCTCCCACAGGCGAAGAGCCAGGACTGAAAGATGCTGCTGGATCTCTTCTGCTCACGGTAAGCTTTGCAACGGTGCCACCTGCATTGGTCTCACTGCTTGTTTTCAAAACTCATAGTGCACTTGAATAGTTCCTTGATGCCTGCTCCAGGCTGGCCGGCTGCCCTGTTTTCAGGGCACGAATGATTGGACTCTGCTCCCACAGGCGAAGAGGCAGGACTGAAAGATGTTGCTGGATCTCTTCTGCTCACGGTAAGCTTTGCAACGGTGCCACCTGCATTGGTCTCACTGCTTGTTTTCCCACCTCAAAGTGCATTTGAATAGTTCCTTGATGCCTGATACAGGCTGGCCGGCTGCCCAGTTGTCAGGGCACGAATGATTGGACTCTGCACCCACAGGCGAAGAGCCAGGACTGAAAGATGCTGCTGGATCTCTTCTGCACATGGTAGGCTTTGCAACGGTGCCACCTGTATTGCTCTCACTGCTTGTTTTCCCACCTCAAAGTGCATTTTTATAGTTCCTTGATGCCTGCTCCAGGCTGGCCGGCTGCCCAGTTGTCAGTGCACGAATGATTGGACTCTGCTCCCACAGGCGAAGAGCCAGGACTGAAAGATGCTGCTGGATCTCTTCTGCTCACGGTAAGCTTTGCAACGGTGCCACCTGCATTGGTCTCACTGCTTGTTTTCCCACCTCAAAGTGCATTTGAATAGTTCCTTGATGCCTGCTCCAGGCTGGCCGGCTGCCCAGTTGTCAGTGCACGAATGATTGGACTCTGCTCCCACAGGCGAAGAGCCAGGACTGAAAGATGCTGCTGGATCTCTTCTGCTCACGGTAAGCTTTGCAACGGTGCCACCTGCATTGGTCTCACTGCTTGTTTTCCCACCTCAAAGTGCATTTGAATAGTTCCTTGATGCCTGCTCCAGGCTGGCCGGCTGCCCAGTTGTCAGTGCACGAATGATTGGACTCTGCTCCCACAGGCGAAGAGCCAGGACTGAAAGATGCTGCTGGATCTCTTCTGCACGTGGTAAGCTTTGCAACGGTGCCACCTGCATTGGTCTCACTGCTTGTTTTCCCACCTGAAAGTGCATTTGAATACATCCTTGATGCCTGCTCCAGGCTGGCCGGCTGCCCAGTTTTCTGGGCACGAATGATTGGACTCTGCTCCCACAGGCGAAGAGGCAGGACTGAAAGATGCTGCTGGATCTCTTCTGCTCACGGTAAGCTTTGCAACGGTGCCACCTGCATTGGTCTCACTGCTTGTTTTCAAAACTCATAGTGCATTTCAATAGTTCTTTGATGCCTGCTCCAGGCTGGCCGGCGGCCCTGTTTTCAGGGCACGAATGATTGGACTCTGCTCCCACAGGCGAAGAGGCAGGACTGAAAGATGCTTCTGGATCTCTTCTGCTCACGGTAAGCTTTGCAACGGTGCCACCTGCATTGCTCTCACTGCTTGTTTTCCCACCTCAAAGTGCATTTGAATAGTTCCTTGATGCCTGATCCAGGCTGGCCGGCTGCCCAGTTGTCAGGGCACGAATGATTGGACTCTGCTCCCACAGGCGAAGAGCCAGGACTGAAAGATGCTGCTGGATCTCTTCTGCTCACGGTAAGCTTTGCAACGGTGCCACCTGTATTGGTCTCACTGCTTGTTTTCCCACCTCAAAGTGCATTTGAATAGTTCCTTGATGCCTGCTCCAGGCTGGCCGGCTGCCCAGTTGTCAGTGCACGAATGATTGGACTCTGCTCCCACAGGCAAAGAGCCAGGACTGAAAGATGCTGCTGGATCTCTTCTGCTCACGGTAAGCTTTGCAACGGTGCCACCTGCATTGGTCTCACTGCTTGTTTTATCAACCTCAAAGTGCATTTGAATAGTTCCTTGATGCCTGCACCACGCTGGCCGGCTGCCCAGTTTTCAGGGCACGAATGATTGGACTCTGCTCCCACAGGCGAAGAGGCAGGACTGAAAGATGCTGCTGGATCTCTTCTGCACGTGGTAAGCTTTGCAACGGTGCCACCTGTATTGCTCTCACTGCTTGTTTTCCCACCTCAAAGTGCGTTTGAATAGTTCCTTGATGCCTGCTCCAGGTTGGCCGGCTGCCCAGTTGTCAGGGCACGAATGATTTGACTCTGCACCCACAGGCGAAGAGCCAGGACTGAAAGATGGTGCTGGATCTCTTCTGCACATGGTAGGCTTTGCAACGGTGCCACCTGTATTGCTCTCACTGCTTGTTTTCCCACCTCAAAGTGCATTTGAATAGTTCCTTGATGCCTGCTCCAGGCTGGCCGGCTGCCCAGTTTTCAGTGCACGAATGATTGGACTCTGCTCCCACAGGCGAAGAGCCAGGACTGAAAGATGCTGCTGGATCTCTTCTGCACATGGTAAGCTTTGTAACGGTGCCACCTGTATTGCTCTCACTGCTTGTTTTCCCACCTCAAAGTGCATTTGAATAGTTCCTTGATGCCTGCTCCAGGCTGGCCGTCTGCCCAGTTGTCAGTGCACGAATGATTGGACTCTGCTCCCACAGGTGAAGAGCCAGGACTGAAAGATGCTGCTGGATCTCTTCTGCTCACGGTAAGCTTTGCAACGGTGCCACCTGCATTGGTCTCACTGCTTGTTTTCCCACCTCAAAGTGCATTTGAATAGTTCCTTGATGCCTGCTCTAGGCTGGCCGGCTGCCCAGTTTTCAGGGCACGAATGATTGGACTCTGCTCCCACAGGCGAAGAGCCAGGACTGAAAGATGCTGCTGGATCTCTTCTGCATGTGGTAAGCTTTGCAACGGTGCCACCTGTATTGCTCTCACTGATTGTTTTCCCACCTCAAAGTGCGTTTGAATAGTTCCTTGATGCCTGCTCCAGGCTGGCCGGCTGCCCAGTTTTCAGGGCACGAATGATTGGACTCTGCTCCCACAGGCGAAGAGCCAGGACTGAAAGATGCTGCTGGATCTCTTCTGCACGTGGTAAGCTTTGCAACGGTGCCACCTGCATTGGTCTCACTGCTTGTTTTCCCACCTCAAAGTGCATTTGAATAGTTCTTTGATGCCTGCTCCAGGCTGGCCGGCTGCCCAGTTGTCAGTGCACGAATGATTGGACTCTGCTCCCACAGGCGAAGAGCCAGGACTGAAAGATGCGGCTGGATCTCTTCTGCTCACGGTAAGCTTTGCAACGGTGCCACCTGCATTGGTCTCACTGCTTGTTTTCCCACCTGAAAGTGCATTTGAATATATCCTAGATGCCTGCTCCAGGCTGGCCGGCTGCCCAGTTTCCTGGGCACGAATGATTGGACTCTGCTCCCACAGGCGAAGAGCCAGGACTGAAAGATGCTGCTGGATCTCTTCTGCTCATGGTAAGCTTTGCAACGGTGCCACCTGCATTGGTCTCACTGCTTGTTTTCAAAACTCATAGTGCATTTCAATAGTTCCTTGATGCTTGCTCCAGGCTGGACGGCTGCCCTGTTTTCAGGGCACGAATGATTGGACTCTGCTCCCACAGGCGAAGAGCCAGGACTGAAAGATGCTGCTGGATCTCTTCTGCTCACGGTAAGCTTTGCAACGGTGCCACCTGTATTGGTCTCACTGCTTGTTTTCCCACCTCAAAGTGCGTTTGAATAGTTCCTTGATGCCTGCTCCAGGCTGGCCGGCTGCCCAGTTGTCAGTGCACGAATGATTGGACTCTGCTCCCACAGGCGAAGAGCCAGGACTGAAAGATGCTGCTGGATCTCTTCTGCTCACGGTAAGCTTTGCAACGGTGCCACCTGCATTGGTCTCACTGCTTGTTTTATCAACCTCAAAGTGCATTTGAATAGTTCCTTGATGCCTGCTCTAGGCTGGCCGGCTGCCCAGTTTTCAGGGCACGAATGATTGGACTCTGCTCCCACAGGCGAAGAGGCAGGACTGAAAGGTGCTGCTGGATCTCTTCTGCACGTGGTAAGCTTTGCAACGGTGCCACCTGTATTGCTCTCACTGCTTGTTTTCCCACCTCAAAGTGCGTTTGAATAGTTCCTTGATGCCTGCTCCAGGCTGGCCGTCTGCCCAGTTGTCAGGGCACGAATGATTGGACTCTGCACCCACAGGCGAAGAGCCAGGACTGAAAGATGCTGCTGGATCTCTTCTGCACATGGTAGGCTTTGCAACGGTGCCACCTGTATTGCTCTCACTGCTTGTTTTCCCACCTCAAAGTGCATTTTTATAGTTCCTTGATGCCTGCTCCAGGCTGGCCGGCTGCCCAGTTGTCAGTGCACGAATGATTGGACTCTGCTCCCACAGGCGAAGAGCCAGGACTGAAAGATGCTGCTGGATCTCTTCTGCACGTGGTAAGCTTTGCAACGGTGCCACCTGTATTGCTCTCACTGCTTGTTTTCCCACCTCAAAGTGCATTTGTATGCATCCTTTATGCCTGCTCCAGGCTGGCCGGCTGCCCAGTTGTCAGTGCACGAATGATTGGACTCTGCTCCCACAGGCGAAGAGCCAGGACTGAAAGATGCTGCTGGATCTCTTCTGCTCACGGTAAGCTTTGCAACGGTGCCACCTGCATTGGTCTCACTGCTTGTTTTCCCACCTCAAAGTGCATTTGAATAGTTCCTTGATGCCTGCTCCAGGCTGGCCGGCTGCCCAGTTGTCAGTGCACGAATGATTGGACTCTGCTCCCACAGGCGAAGAGCCAGGACTGAAAGATCCTGCTGGATCTCTTCTGCACGTGGTAAGCTTTGCAACGGTGCCACCTGCATTGGTCTCACTGCTTGTTTTCCCACCTCAAAGTGCATTTGAATAGTTACTTGATGCCTGCTCCAGGCTGGCCGGCTGCATAGTTGTCAGTGCACGAATGATTGGACTCTGCTCCCACAGGCGAAGAGTCAGGACTGAAAGATGCTGCTGGATCTCTTCTGCTCACGGTAAGCTTTGCAACGGTGCCACCTGCATTGGTCTCACTGCTTGTTTTCCCACCTGAAAGTGCATTTGAATACATCCTTGATGCCTGCTCCAGGCTGGCCGGCTGCCCAGTTGTCAGGGCACGAATGATTGGACTCTGCTCCCACAGGCGAAGAGGCAGGACTGAAAGATGCTGCTGGATCTCTTCTGCTCACGGTAAGCTTTGCAACGGTGCCACCTGCATTGGTCTCACTGCTTGTTTTCCCACCTGAAAGTGCATTTGAATACATCCTTGATGCCTGCTCCAGGCTGGCCGGCTGCCCAGTTTTCTGGGCACGAATGATTGGACTCTGCTCCCACAGGCGAAGAGGCAGGACTGAAAGATGCTGCTGGATCTCTTCTGCTCACGGTAAGCTTTGCAACGGTGCCACCTGCATTGGTCTCACTGCTTGTTTTCAAAACTCATAGTGCATTTCAATAGTTCTTTGATGCCTGCTCCAGGCTGGCCGGCGGCCCTGTTTTCAGGGCACGAATGATTGGACTCTGCTCCCACAGGCGAAGAGGCAGGACTGAAAGATGCTGCTGGATCTCTTCTGCTCACGGTAAGCTTTGCAACGGTGCCACCTGCATTGGTCTCACTGCTTGTTTTCCCACCTCAAAGTGCATTTGAATAGTTCCTTGATGCCTGATCCAGGCTGGCCGGCTGCCCAGTTGTCAGGGCACGAATGATTGGACTCTGCTCCCACAGGCGAAGATCCGGGACTGAAAGATGCTGCTGGATCTCTTCTGCTCACGGTAAGCTTTGCAACGGTGCCACCTGTATTGGTCTCACTGCTTGTTTTCCCACCTCAAAGTGCGTTTGAATAGTTCCTTGATGCCTGCTCCAGGCTGGCCGGCTGCCCAGTTGTCAGTGCACGAATGATTGGACTCTGCTCCCACAGGCGAAGAGCCAGGACTGAAAGATGCTGCTGGATCTCTTCTGCTCACGGTAAGCTTTGCAACGGTGCCACCTGCATTGGTCTCACTGCTTGTTTTATCAACCTCAAAGTGCATTTGAATAGTTCCTTGATGCCTGCTCCAGGCTGGCCGGCTGCCCAGTTTTCAGGGCACGAATGATTGGACTCTGCTCCCACAGGCGAAGAGGCAGGACTGAAAGATGCTGCTGGATCTCTTCTGCACGTGGTAAGCTTTGCAACGGTGCCACCTGTATTGCTCTCACTGCTTGTTTTCCCACCTCAAAGTGCGTTTGAATAGTTCCTTGATGCCTGCTCCAGGCTGGCCGGCTGCCCAGTTGTCAGGGCACGAATGATTGGACTCTGCACCCACAGGCGAAGAGCCAGGACTGAAAGATGCTGCTGGATCTCTTCTGCACATGGTAGGCTTTGCAACGGTGCCACCTGTATTGCTCTCACTGCTTGTTTTCCCACCTCAAAGTGCATTTTTATAGTTCCTTGATGCCTGCTCCAGGCTGGCCGGCTGCCCAGTTGTCAGTGCACGAATGATTGGACTGTGCTCCCACAGGCGAAGAGCCAGGACTGAAAGATGCTGCTGGATCTCTTCTGCTCACGGTAAGCTTTGCAACGGTGCCACCTGCATTGCTCTCACTGCTTGTTTTCCCACCTCAAAGTGCATTTGAATAGTTCCTTGATGCCTGCTCCAGGCTGGCCGTCTGCCCAGTTGTCAGTGCACGAATGATTGGACTCTGCTCCCACAGGTGAAGAGCCAGGACTGAAAGATGCTGCTGGATCTCTTCTGCTCACGGTAAGCTTTGCAACGGTGCCACCTGCATTGGTCTCACTGCTTGTTTTCCCACCTCAAAGTGCATTTGAATAGTTCCTTGATGCCTGCTCTAGGCTGGCCGGCTGCCCAGTTTTCAGGGCACGAACGATTGGACTCTGCTCCCACAGGCGAAGAGCCAGGACTGAAAGATGCTGCTGGATCTCTTCTGCACGTGGTAAGCTTTGCAACGGTGCCACCTGTATTGCTCTCACTGCTTGTTTTCCCACCTCAAAGTGCGTTTGAATAGTTCCTTGATGCCTGCTCCAGGCTGGCCGGCTGCCCAGTTTTCAGGGCACGAATGATTGGACTCTGCTCCCACAGGCGAAGAGCCAGGACTGAAAGATGCTGCTGGATCTCTTCTGCACGTGGTAAGCTTTGCAACGGTGCCACCTGCATTGGTCTCACTGCTTGTTTTCCCACCTCAAAGTCCATTTGAATAGTTCCTAGATGCCTGCTCCAGGCTGGCCGGCTGCCCAGTTGTCAGTGCACGAATGATTGGACTCTGCTCCCACAGGCAAAGAGCCAGGACTGAAAGATGCTGCTGGATCTCTTCTGCTCACGGTAAGCTTTGCAACGGTGCCACCTGCATTGGTCTCACTGCTTGTTTTCCCACCTGAAAGTGCATTTGAATACATCCTAGATGCCTGCTCCAGGCTGGCCGGCTGCCCAGTTTCCTGGGCACGAATGATTGGACTCTGCTCCCACAGGCGAAGAGCCAGGACTGAAAGATGCTGCTGGATCTCTTCTGCTCACGGTAAGCTTTGCAACGGTGCCACCTGTATTGGTCTCACTGCTTGTTTTCCCACCTCAAAGTGCGTTTGAATAGTTCCTTGATGCCTGCTCCAGGCTGGCCGGCTGCCCAGTTGTCAGTGCACGAATGATTGGACTCTGCTCCCACAGGCGAAGAGCCAGGACTGAAAGATGCTGCTGGATCTCTTCTGCTCACGGTAAGCTTTGCAATGGTGCCACCTGCATTGGTCTCACTGCTTGTTTTATCAACCTCAAAGTGCATTTGAATAGTTCCTTGATGCCTGCTCTAGGCTGGCCGGCTGCCCAGTTTTCAGGGCACGAATGATTGGACTCTGCTCCCACAGGCGAAGAGGCAGGACTGAAAGATGCTGCTGGATCTCTTCTGCACGTGGTAAGCTTTGCAACGGTGCCACCTGTATTGCTCTCACTGCTTGTTTTCCCACCTCAAAGTGCGTTTGAATAGTTCCTTGATGCCTGCTCCAGGCTGGCCGGCTGCCCAGTTGTCAGGGCACGAATGATTGGACTCTGCACCCACAGGCGAAGAGCCAGGACTGAAAGATGCTGCTGGATCTCTTCTGCACATGGTAGGCTTTGCAACGGTGCCACCTGTATTGCTCTCACTGCTTGTTTTCCCACCTCAAAGTGCATTTTTATAGTTCCTTGATGCCTGCTCCAGGCTGGCCGGCTGCCCAGTTGTCAGTGCACGAATGATTGGACTCTGCTCCCACAGGCGAAGAGCCAGGACTGAAAGATGCTGCTGGATCTCTTCTGCACGTGGTAAGCTTTGCAACGGTGCCACCTGTATTGCTCTCACTGCTTGTTTTCCCACCTCAAAGTGCATTTGTATGCATCCTTTATGCCTGCTCCAGGCTGGCCGGCTGCCCAGTTGTCAGTGCACGAATGATTGGACTCTGCTCCCACAGGTGAAGAGCCAGGACTGAAAGATGCTGCTGGATATCTTCTGCTCACGGTAAGCTTTGCAACGGTGCCACCTGCATTGGTCTCACTGCTTGTTTTCCCACCTCAAAGTGCATTTGAATAGTTCCTTGATGCCTGCTCCAGGCTGGCCGGCTGCCCAGTTGTCAGTGCACGAATGATTGGACTCTGCTCCCACAGGCGAAGAGCCAGGACTGAAAGATGCTGCTGGATCTCTTCTGCACGTGGTAAGCTTTGCAACGGTGCCACCTGCATTGGTCTCACTGCTTGTTTTCCCACCTCAAAGTGCATTTGAATAGTTCCTTGATGCCTGCTCCAGGCTGGCCGGCTGCCCAGTTGTCAGTGCACGAATGATTGGACTCTGCTCCCACAGGCGAAGAGCCAGGACTGAAAGATGCTGCTGGATCTCTTCTGCACATGGTAAGCTTTGCAACGGTGCCACCTGTATTGCTCTCACTGCTTGTTTTCCCACCTCAAAGTGCATTTGAATAGTTCCTTGATGCCTGCTCCAGGCTGGCCGGCTGCCCAGTTGTCAGTGCACGAATGATTGGACTCTGCTCCCACAGGCGAAGAGCCAGGACTGAAAGATGCTGCTGGATCTCTTCTGCACATGGTAAGCTTTGTAATGGTGTCACCTGCATTGGTCTCACTCCTTGCTTTCCCACCTAAAAGTGCATTTGAATACATCCTTGATGCCTGCTCCAGGCTGTCCGGCTGCCCAGTTGTCAGTGCACGAATGATTGGACTCTGCTCCCACAGGCGAAGAGGCTGGACCTAAAGATGCTGCTGGATCTCTTCTGCTCACGGTAAGCTTTGCAACGGTGCCACCTGCATTGGTCTCACTGCTTGTTTTCCCACCTGAAAGTGCATTTGAATAGTTCCTTGATGCCTGCTCCAGGCTGGCCGGCTGCCCAGTTGTCAGTGCACGAATGATTGGACTCTGCTCCCACAGGCGAAGAGTCAGGACTGAAAGATGCTGCTGGATCTCTTCTGCTCACGGTAAGCTTTGCAACGGTGCCACCTGTATTGCTCTCACTGCTTGTTTTCCCACCTCAAAGTGCATTTGAGTACATCCTCGATGCCTGCTCCAGGCTGGCCGGCTGCCCAGTTGTCAGTGCACGAATGATTGGACTCTGCTCCCACAGGCGAAGAGCCAGGACTGAAAGATGCTGCTGGACCTCTTCTGCACGTGGTAAGCTTTGCAACGGTGCCACCTGCATTGGTCTCACTGCTTGTTTTCCCACCTCAAAGTGCATTTGAATAGTTCCTTGATGCCTGCTCCAGGCTGGCCGGCTGCCCAGTTGTCAGTGCACGAATGATTGGACTCTGCTCCTACAAGCGAAGAGCCAGGACTGAAAGATGCTGCTGGATCTCTTCTGCACATGGTAAGCTTTGCAATGGTGCCACCTGCATTGGTCTCACTCCTTGCTTTCCCACCTCAAAGTGCATTTGAATACATCCTTGATGCCTGCTCCAGGCTGGCCGGCTGCCCAGTTGTCAGTGCACGAATGATTGGACTCTGCTCCCACAGGCGAAGAGCCAGGACTGAAAGATGCTGCTGGATCTCTTCTGCTCACGGTAAGCTTTGCAACGGTGCCACCTGCATTGGTCTCACTGCTTGTTTTCCCACCTCAAAGTGCATTTGAATAGTTCCTTGATGCCTGATCCAGGCTGGCCGGCTGCCCAGTTGTCAGGGCACGAATGATTGGACTCTGCTCCCACAGGCGAAGAGTCAGGACTGAAAGATGCTGCTGGATCTCTTCTGCTCACGGTAAGCTTTGCAACGGTGCCACCTGCATTGGTCTCACTGCTTGTTTTCCCACCTCAAAGTGCATTTGAATAGTTCCTTGATGCCTGCTCCAGGCTGGCCAGCTGCCCAGTTGTCAGTGCACGAATGATTGGACTCTGCTCCCACAGGCGAAGAGCCAGGACTGAAAGATGCTGCTGGCTCCCTTCTGCACACGGTAAGCTTTGCAACGGTGCCACCTGCATTGGTCTCACTGCTTGTTTTCCCACCTCAAAGTGCATTTGAATAGTTCCTTGATGCCTGCTCCAGGCTGGCCGGCTGCCCAGTTGTCAGTGCACGAATGATTGGACTCTGCTCCCACAGGCGAAGAGCCAGGACTGAAAGATGCTGCTGGATCTGTTCTGCTCACGGTAAGCTTTGCAACGGTGCCACCTGCATTGGTCTCGCTGCTTGTTTTCAAAACTCATAGTGCATTTGAATAGTTCCTTGATGCCTGCTCCAGGCTGGCCGGCTGCCCAGTTGTCAGTGCACGAACGATTGGACTCTGCTCCCACAGGCGAAGAGCCAGGACTGAAAGATGCTGCTGGATCTCTTCTGCTCACGGTAAGCTTTGCAACGGTGCCACCTGCATTGCTCTCACTGCTTGTTTTCCCACCTCAAAGTGCATTTGAATAGTTCCTTGATGCCTGCTCCATGCTGGCCGTCTGCCCAGTTGTCAGTGCACGAATGATTGGACTCTGCTCCCACAGGCGAAGTGCCAGGACTGAAAGATGCTGCTGGATCTCTTCTGCACATGGTATGCTTTGCAATGGTGCCACCGGTATTGCTCTCACTGCTTGTTTTCCCACCTCAAAGTGCATTTGAATAGTTCCTTGATGCCTGCTCCAGGCTGGCCGGCTGCCCAGTTGTCAGTGCACGAATGATTGGACTCTGCTCCCACAGGCGAAGAGCCAGGACTGAAACATGCTGCTGGATCTCTTCTGCACATGGAAAGCTTTGCAACGGTGCCACCTGCATTGGTCTCACTGCTTGTTTTCCCACCTCAAAGTGCATTTGAATAGTTCCTTGATGCCTGCTCCAGGCTGGCCGGCTGCCCAGTTGTCAGTGCACGAATGATTGGACTCTGCTCCCACAGGCGAAGAGCCAGGACTGAAAGATGCTGCTGGATCTCTTCTGCACATGGTAAGCTTTGCAACGGTGCCACCTGCATTGGTCTCAGTGCTTGTTTTCCCACCTCAAAGTGCATTTGAATAGTTCCTTGATGCCTGCTCCAGGGTGGCCGGCTGGCCAGTTTTCAGGGCACGAATGATTGGACTCTGCTCCCACAGGCGAAGAGCCAGGACTGAAAGATGCTGCTGGATCTCTTCTGCTCACGGTAAGCTTTGCAACGGTGCCACCTGCATTGGTCTCACTACTTGTTTTCCCACCTCAAAGTGCATTTGAATAGTTCCTTGATGCCTGCACCACGCTGGCCGGCTGGCCAGTTTTCAGGGCACGAATGATTGGACTCTGCTCCCACAGGCGAAGAGCCAGGACTGAAAGATGCTGCTGGATCTCTTCTGCACGTGGTAAGCTTTGCAACGGTGCCACCTGCATTGGTCTCACTGCTTGTTTTCCCACCTCAAAGTGCATTTGAATAGTTCCTTGATGCCTGCTCCAGGCTGGCCGGCTGCCCAGTTTTCAGGGCACGAATGATTGGACTCTGCTCCCACAGGCGAAGAGCCAGGACTGAAAGATGCTGCTGGATCTCTTCTGCACGTGGTAAGCTTTGCAACGGTGCCACCTGCATTGGTCTCACTGCTTGTTTTCCCACCTCAAAGTGCATTTGAATAGTTCCTTGATGCCTGCTCCAGGCTGGCCGGCTGCCCAGTTGTCAGTGCACGAATGATTGGACTCTGCTCCCACAGGCGAAGAGCCAGGACTGAAAGATGCTGCTGGATCTCTTCTGCTCACGGTAAGCTTTGCAACGGTGCCACCTGCATTGGTCTCACTGCTTGTTTTCCCACCTGAAAGTGCATTTGAATACATCCTTGATGCCTGCTCCAGGCTGGCCGGCTGCCCAGTTTTCTGGGAATGAATGATTGGACTCTGCTCCCACAGGCGAAGAGCCAGGACTGAAAGATGCTTCTGGATCTCTTCTGCTCACGGTAAGCTTTGCAACGGTGCCACCTGCATTGGTCTCACTGCTTGTTTTCAAAACTCATAGTGCATTTCAATAGTTCCTTGATGCCTGCTCCAGCCTGGCCGGCTGCCCTGTTTTCAGGGCACGAATGATTGGACTCTGCTACCACAGGCGAAGAGGCAGGACTGAAAGATGCTGCTGGATCTCTTCTGCTCATGGTAAGCTTTGCAACGGTGCCACCTGCATTGCTCTCACTGCTTGTTTTCCCACCTCAAAGTGCATTTGAATAGTTCCTTGATGCCTGCTCCAGGCTGGCCGGCTGCCCAGTTGTCAGTGCACGAATGATTGGACTCTGCTCCCACAGGCGAAGAGCCAGGACTGAAAGATGCTGCTGGCTCCCTTCTGCACACGGTAAGCTTTGCAACGGTGCCACCTGCATTGGTCTCACTGCTTGTTTTCCCACCTCAAAGCGCATTTGAATAGTTCCTTGATGCCTGCTCCAGGCTGGCCGGCTGCCCAGTTGTCAGTGCACGAATGATTGGACTCTGCTCCCACAGGCGAAGAGCCAGGACTGAAAGATGCTGCTGGATCTCTTCTGCTCACGGTAAGCTTTGCAACGGTGCCACCTGCATTGGTCTCACTGCTTGTTTTCCCAACTAAAAGTGCGTTTGAATAGTTCCTTGATGCCTGCTCCAGGCTGGCCGGCTGCCCAGTTGTCAGTGCACGAATGATTGGACTCTGCTCCCACAGGCGAAGAGCCAGGACTGAAAGATGCTGCTGGATCTCTTCTGCTCACGGTAAGCTTTGCAACGGTGCCACCTGCATTGGTCTCACTGCTTGTTTTCCCACCTCAAAGTGCATTTGAATAGTTCCTTGATGCCTGCTCTAGGCTGGCCGGCTGCCCAGTTTTCAGGGCACGAATGATTGGACTCTGCTCCCACAGGCGAAGAGGCAGGACTGAAAGATGCTGCTGGATCTCTTCAGCACGTGGTAAGCTTTGCAACGGTGCCACCTGTATTGCTCTCACTGCTTGTTTTCCCACCTCAAAGTGCGTTTGAATAGTTCCTTGATGCCTGCTCCAGGCTGGCCGGCTGCCCAGTTGTCAGGGCACGAATGATTGGACTCTGCTCCCACAGGCGAAGAGCCAGGACTGAAAGATGCTGCTGGATCTCTTCTGCACATGGTAGGCTTTGCAACGGTGCCAACTGTATTGCTCTCACTGCTTGTTTTCCCACCTGAAAGTGCATTTTTATAGTTCCTTTATGCCTGCTCCAGGCTGGCCGGCTGCCCAGTTGTCAGTGCACGAATGATTGGACTCTGCTCCCACAGGCGAAGAGCCAGGACTGAAAGATGCTGCTGGATCTCTTCTGCTCACGGTAAGCTTTGCAACGGTGCCACCTGCATTGCTCTCACTGCTTGTTTTCCCACCTCAAAGTGCATTTGAATAGTTCCTTGATGCCTGCTCTAGGCTGGCCGGCTGCCCAGTTTTCAGGGCACGAATGATTGGACTCTGCTCCCACAGGCGAAGAGGCAGGACTGAAAGATGCTGCTGGATCTCTTCTGCACGTGGTAAGCTTTGCAACGGTGCCACCTGTATTGCTCTCACTGCTTGTTTTCCCACCTCAAAGTGCGTTTGAATAGTTCCTTGATGCCTGCTCCAGGCTGGCCGGCTGCCCAGTTGTCAGTGCACGAATGATTGGACTCTGCACCCACAGGCGAAGAGCCAGGACTGAAAGATGCTGCTGGATCTTTTCTCCACATGGTAGGCTTTGCAACGGTGCCACCTGTATTGCTCTCACTGCTTGTTTTCCCACCTCAAAGTGCATTTTTATAGTTCCTTGATGCCTGCTCCAGGCTGGCCGGCTGCCCAGTTGTCAGCGCGCGAATGATTGGACTCTGCTCCCACAGGCGAAGAGGCAGGACTGAAAGATGCTGCTGGATCTCTTCTGCTCACGGTAAGCTTTGCAACGGTGCCACCTGCATTGCTCTCACTGCTTGTTTTCCCAAGTCAAAGTGCATTTGAATAGTTCCTTGATGCCTGCTCCAGGCTGGCCGGCTGCCCAGTTGTCAGTGCACGAATGATTGGACTCTGCTCCCACAGGCGAAGAGCCAGGACTGAAAGATGCTGCTGGATCTCTTCTGCTCACGGTAAGCTTTGCAACGGTGCCACCTGCATTGGTCTCACTCCTTGCTTTCCCACCTCAAAGTGCATTTGAATACATCCTTGATGCCTGCTCCAGGCTGGCCGGCTGCCCAGTTGTCAGTGCACGAATGATTGGACTCTGCTCCCACAGGCGAAGAGCCAGGACTGAAAGATGCTGCTGGATCTCTTCTGCACGTGGTAAGCTTTGCAACGGTGCCACCTGCATTGGTCTCACTGCTTGTTTTCCCACCTCAAAGTGCATTTGAATAGTTCCTTGATGCCTGCTCCAGGCTGGCCGGCTGCCCAGTTGTCAGTGCACGAATGATTGGACTCTGCTCCCACAGGCGAAGAGCCAGGACCTAAAGATGCTGCTGGATCTCTTCTGCTCACGGTAAGCTTTGCAACGGTGCCACCTGCATTGGTCTCACTGCTTGTTTTCCCACCTCAAAGTGCATTTGAATAGTTCCTTGATGCCTGATCCAGGCTGGCCGGCTGCCCAGTTGTCAGGGCACGAATGATTGGACTCTGCTCCCACAGGCGAAGAGCCAGGACTGAAAGATGCTGCTGGATCTCTTCTGCACATGGTAAGCTTTGTAATGGTGCCACCTGCATTGGTCTCACTCCTTGCTTTCCCACCTCAAAGTGCATTTGAATACATCCTTGATGCCTGCTCCAGGCTGGCCGGCTGCCCAGTTGTCAGTGCACAAATGATTGGACTCTGCTCCCACAGGCGAAGAGCCAGGACCTAAAGATGCTGCTGGATCTCTTCTGCTCACGGTAAGCTTTGCAACGGTGCCACCTGCATTGGTCTCACTGCTTGTTTTCCCACCTCAAAGTGCATTTGAATAGTTCCTTGATGCCTGCTCCAGGCTGGCCGGCTGCCCAGTTGTCAGGGCACGAATGATTGGACTCTGCTCCCACAGGCGAAGAGCCAGGACTGAAAGATGCTGCTGGATCTCTTCTGCTCACGGTAAGCTTTGCAACGGTGCCACCTGTATTGCTCTCACTGCTTGTTTTCCCACCTCAAAGTGCATTTGAATACATCCTCGATGCCTGCTCCAGGCTGGCCGGCTGCCCAGTTGTCAGTGCACGAATGATTGGACTCTGCTCCCACAGGCGAAGAGCCAGGACTGAAAGATGCTGCTGGATCTCTTCTGCACGTGGTAAGCTTTGCAACGGTGCCACCTGCATTGGTCTCACTGCTTGTTTTCCCACCTCAAAGTGCATTTGAATAGTTCCTTGATGCCTGCTCCAGGCTGGCCGGCTGCCCAGTTGTCAGTGCACGAATGATTGGACTCTGCTCCCACAGGCGAAGAGCCAGGACTGAAAGATGCTGCTGGATCTCTTCTGCACATGGTAAGCTTTGCAACGGTGCCACCTGTATTGCTCTCACTGCTTGTTTTCCCACCTCAAAGTGCATTTGAATAGTTCTTTGATGCCTGCTCCAGGCTGGCCGGCTGCCCAGTTGTCAGTGCACGAATGATTGGACTCTGCTCCCACAGGCGAAGAGCCAGGTCTGAAAGATGCTGCTGGATCTCTTCTGCACATGGTAAGCTTTGCAATGGTGCCACCTGCATTGGTCTCACTGCTTGTTTTCCCACCTCAAAGTGCATTTGAATAGTTCCTTGATGCCTGCTCCAGGCTGGCCGGCTGCCCAGTTGTCAGTGCACGAATGATTGGACTCTGCTCCCACAGGCGAAGAGCCAGGACCTAAAGATGCTGCTGGATCTTTTCTGCTCACGGTAAGCTTTGCAACGGTGCACCTGCATTGGTCTCACTGCTTGTTTTCCCACCTCAAAGTGCATTTGAATAGTTCCTTGATGCCTGATCCAGGCTGGCCGGCTGCCCAGTTGTCAGTGCACGAATGATTGGACTCTGCTCCCACAGGCGAAGAGTCAGGACTGAAAGATGCTGCTGGATCTCTTCTGCTCACGGTAAGCTTTGCAACGGTGCCACCTGTATTGCTCTCACTGCTTGTTTTCCCACCTCAAAGTGCATTTGAATAGTTCCTTGATGCCTGCTCCATGCTGGCCAGCTGCCCAGTTGTCAGTGCACGAATGATTGGACTCTGCTCCCACAGGCGAAGAGCCAGGACTGAAAGATGCTGCTGGCTCCCTTCTGCACACGGTAAGCTTTGCAACGGTGCCACCTGCATTGGTCTCACTGCTTGTTTTCCCACCTGAAAGTGCATTTGAATAGTTTCTTGATGCCTGCTCCAGGCTGGCCGGCTGCCCAGTTTTCAGGGCACGAATGATTGGACTCTGCTCCCACAGGCGAAGAGCCAGGACTGAAAGATGCTGCTGGATCTCTTCTGCTCACGGTAAGCTTTGCAACGGTGCCACCTGCATTGGTCTCACTGCTTGTTTTCAAAACTCATAGTGCATTTGAATAGTTCCTTGATGCCTGCTCCAGGCTGGCCGGCTGCCCAGTTGTCAGTGCACGAATGATTGGACTCTGCTCCCACAGGCGAAGAGTCAGGACTGAAAGATGCTGCTGGATCTCTTCTGCTCACGGTAAGGTTTGCAACGGTGCCACCTGCATTGCTCTCACTGCTTGTTTTCCCACCTCAAAGTGCATTTGAATAGTTCCTTGATGCCTGCTCCAGGCTGGCCGGCTGCCCAGTTGTCAGTGCACGAATGATTGGACTCTGCTCCCACAGGCGAAGAGCCAGGACTGAAAGATGCTGCTGGATCTCTTCTGCACATGGTAAGGTTTGCAACGGTGCCACCTGTATTGCTCTCACTGCTTGTTTTCCCACCTCAAAGTGCGTTTGAATAGTTCCTTGATGCCTGCTCAGAGCTGGCCGGCTGCCCAGTTGTCAGTGCACGAATGATTGGACTCTGCTCCCACTGGCGAAGAGCGAGGACTGAAAGATGCTGCTGGATCTCTTCTGCACATGGTAAGCTTTGCAACGGTGCCACCTGCATTGGTCTCACTCCTTGCTTTCCCACCTCAAAGTGCATTTGAATACATCCTTGATGCCTGCTCCAGGCTGGCCGGCTGCCCAGTTGTCAGTGCACGAATGATTGGACTCTGCTCCTACAAGCGAAGAGCCAGGACTGAAAGATGCTGCTGGATCTCTTCTGCACATGGTAAGCTTTGCAATGGTGCCACCTGCATTGGTCTCACTCCTTGCTTTCCCACCTCAAAGTGCATTTGAATACATCCTTGATGCCTGCTCCAGGCTGGCCGGCTGCCCAGTTGTCAGTGCACGAATGATTGGACTCTGCTCCCACAGGCGAAGAGCCAGGACTGAAAGATGCTGCTGGATCTCTTCTGCTCACGGTAAGCTTTGCAACGGTGCCACCTGCATTGGTCTCACTGCTTGTTTTCCCACCTCAAAGTGCATTTGAATAGTTCCTTGATGCCTGATCCAGGCTGGCCGGCTGCCCAGTTGTCAGGGCACGAATGATTGGACTCTGCTCCCACAGGCGAAGAGTCAGGACTGAAAGATGCTGCTGGATCTCTTCTGCTCACGGTAAGCTTTGCAACGGTGCCACCTGCATTGGTCTCACTGCTTGTTTTCCCACCTCAAAGTGCATTTGAATAGTTCCTTGATGCCTGCTCCATGCTGGCCAGCTGCCCAGTTGTCAGTGCACGAATGATTGGACTCTGCTCCCACAGGCGAAGAGCCAGGACTGAAAGATGCTGCTGGCTCCCTTCTGCACACGGTAAGCTTTGCAACGGTGCCACCTGCATTGGTCTCACTGCTTGTTTTCCCACCTCAAAGTGCATTTGAATAGTTCCTTGATGCCTGCTCCAGGCTGGCCGGCTGCCCAGTTGTCAGTGCACGAATGATTGGACTCTGCTCCCACAGGCGAAGAGCCAGGACTGAAAGATGCTGCTGGATCTGTTCTGCTCACGGTAAGCTTTGCAACGGTGCCACCTGCATTGGTCTCGCTGCTTGTTTTCAAAACTCATAGTGCATTTGAATAGTTCCTTGATGCCTGCTCCAGGCTGGCCGGCTGCCCAGTTGTCAGTGCACGAACGATTGGACTCTGCTCCCACAGGCGAAGAGCCAGGACTGAAAGATGCTGCTGGATCTCTTCTGCTCACGGTAAGCTTTGCAACGGTGCCACCTGCATTGCTCTCACTGCTTGTTTTCCCACCTCAAAGTGCATTTGAATAGTTCCTTGATGCCTGCTCCATGCTGGCCGTCTGCCCAGTTGTCAGTGCACGAATGATTGGACTCTGCTCCCACAGGCGAAGTGCCAGGACTGAAAGATGCTGCTGGATCTCTTCTGCACATGGTATGCTTTGCAATGGTGCCACCGGTATTGCTCTCACTGCTTGTTTTCCCACCTCAAAGTGCATTTGAATAGTTCCTTGATGCCTGCTCCATGCTGGCCGTCTGCCCAGTTGTCAGTGCACGAATGATTGGACTCTGCTCCCACAGGCGAAGAGCCAGGACTGAAAGATGCTGCTGGATCTCTTCTGCACATGGTAAGCTTTGCAACGGTGCCACCTGCATTGGTCTCAGTGCTTGTTTTCCCACCTCAATGTGCATTTGAATAGTTCCTTGATGCCTGCTCCAGGGTGGCCGGCTGCCCAGTTGTCAGTGCACGAATGATTGGACTCTGCTCCCACAGGCGAAGAGCCAGGACTGAAAGATGCTGCTGGATCTCTTCTGCTCACGGTAAGCTTTGCAACGGTGCCACCTGCATTGGTCTCACTACTTGTTTTCCCACCTCAAAGTGCATTTGAATAGTTCCTTGATGCCTGCACCACGCTGGCCGGCTGGCCAGTTTTCAGGGCACGAATGATTGGACTCTGCTCCCACAGGCGAAGAGCCAGGACTGAAAGATGCTGCTGGATCTCTTCTGCACGTGGTAAGCTTTGCAACGGTGCCACCTGCATTGGTCTCACTGCTTGTTTTCCCACCTCAAAGTGCATTTGAATAGTTCCTTGATGCCTGCTCCAGGCTGGCCGGCTGCCCAGTTTTCAGGGCACGAATGATTGGACTCTGCTCCCACAGGCGAAGAGCCAGGACTGAAAGATGCTGCTGGATCTCTTCTGCACGTGGTAAGCTTTGCAACGGTGCCACCTGCATTGGTCTCACTGCTTGTTTTCCCACCTCAAAGTGCATTTGAATAGTTCCTTGATGCCTGCTCCAGGCTGGCCGGCTGCCCAGTTTTCAGTGCACGAATGATTGGACTCTGCTCCCACAGGCGAAGAGCCAGGACTGAAAGATGCTGCTGGATCTCTTCTGCTCACGGTAAGCTTTGCAACGGTGCCACCTGCATTGGTCTCACTGCTTGTTTTCCCACCTCAAAGTGCATTTGAATACATCCTTGATGCCTGCTCCAGGCTGGCCGGCTGCCCAGTTTTCTGGGAATGAATGATTGGACTCTGCTCCCACAGGCGAAGAGCCAGGACTGAAAGATGCTTCTGGATCTCTTCTGCTCACGGTAAGCTTTGCAACGGTGCCACCTGCATTGGTCTCACTGCTTGTTTTCAAAACTCATAGTGCATTTCAATAGTTCCTTGATGCCTGCTCCAGGCTGGCCGGCTGCCCTGTTTTCAGGGCACGAATGATTGGACTCTGCTACCACAGGCGAAGAGGCAGGACTGAAAGATGCTGCTGGATCTCTTCTGCTCATGGTAAGCTTTGCAACGGTGCCACCTGCATTGCTCTCACTGCTTGTTTTCCCACCTCAAAGTGCATTTGAATAGTTCCTTGATGCCTGCTCCAGGCTGGCCGGCTGCCCAGTTGTCAGTGCACGAATGATTGGACTCTGCTCCCACAGGCGAAGAGCCAGGACTGAAAGATGCTGCTGGCTCCCTTCTGCACACTGTAAGCTTTGCAACGGTGCCACCTGCATTGGTCTCACTGCTTGTTTTCCCACCTCAAAGCGCATTTGAATAGTTCCTTGATGCCTGCTCCAGGCTGGCCGGCTGCCCAGTTGTCAGTGCACGAATGATTGGACTCTGCTCCCACAGGCGAAGAGCCAGGACTGAAAGATGCTGCTGGATCTCTTCTGCTCACGGTAAGCTTTGCAACGGTGCCACCTGCATTGGTCTCACTGCTTGTTTTCCCAACTCAAAGTGCGTTTGAATAGTTCCTTGATGCCTGCTCCAGGCTGGCCGGCTGCCCAGTTGTCAGTGCACGAATGATTGGACTCTGCTCCCACAGGCGAAGAGCCAGGACTGAAAGATGCTGCTGGATCTCTTCTGCTCACGGTAAGCTTTGCAACGGTGCCACCTGCATTGGTCTCACTGCTTGTTTTCCCACCTCAAAGTGCATTTGAATAGTTCCTTGATGCCTGCTCCATGCTGGCCAGCTGCCCAGTTGTCAGTGCACGAATGATTGGACTCTGCTCCCACAGGCGAAGAGCCAGGACTGAAAGATGCTGCTGGCTCCCTTCTGCACACGGTAAGCTTTGCAACGGTGCCACCTGCATTGGTCTCACTGCTTGTTTTCCCACCTCAAAGTGCATTTGAATAGTTCCTTGATGCCTGCTCCAGGCTGGCCGGCTGCCCAGTTGTCAGTGCACGAATGATTGGACTCTGCTCCCACAGGCGAAGAGCCAGGACTGAAAGATGCTGCTGGATCTGTTCTGCTCACGGTAAGCTTTGCAACGGTGCCACCTGCATTGGTCTCGCTGCTTGTTTTCAAAACTCATAGTGCATTTGAATAGTTCCTTGATGCCTGCTCCAGGCTGGCCGGCTGCCCAGTTGTCAGTGCACGAACGATTGGACTCTGCTCCCACAGGCGAAGAGCCAGGACTGAAAGATGCTGCTGGATCTCTTCTGCTCACGGTAAGCTTTGCAACGGTGCCACCTGCATTGCTCTCACTGCTTGTTTTCCCACCTCAAAGTGCATTTGAATAGTTCCTTGATGCCTGCTCCATGCTGGCCGTCTGCCCAGTTGTCAGTGCACGAATGATTGGACTCTGCTCCCACAGGCGAAGTGCCAGGACTGAAAGATGCTGCTGGATCTCTTCTGCACATGGTATGCTTTGCAATGGTGCCACCGGTATTGCTCTCACTGCTTGTTTTCCCACCTCAAAGTGCATTTGAATAGTTCCTTGATGCCTGCTCCATGCTGGCCGTCTGCCCAGTTGTCAGTGCACGAATGATTGGACTCTGCTCCCACAGGCGAAGAGCCAGGACTGAAAGATGCTGCTGGATCTCTTCTGCACATGGTAAGCTTTGCAACGGTGCCACCTGCATTGGTCTCAGTGCTTGTTTTCCCACCTCAATGTGCATTTGAATAGTTCCTTGATGCCTGCTCCAGGGTGGCCGGCTGCCCAGTTGTCAGTGCACGAATGATTGGACTCTGCTCCCACAGGCGAAGAGCCAGGACTGAAAGATGCTGCTGGATCTCTTCTGCTCACGGTAAGCTTTGCAACGGTGCCACCTGCATTGGTCTCACTACTTGTTTTCCCACCTCAAAGTGCATTTGAATAGTTCCTTGATGCCTGCACCACGCTGGCCGGCTGGCCAGTTTTCAGGGCACGAATGATTGGACTCTGCTCCCACAGGCGAAGAGCCAGGACTGAAAGATGCTGCTGGATCTCTTCTGCACGTGGTAAGCTTTGCAACGGTGCCACCTGCATTGGTCTCACTGCTTGTTTTCCCACCTCAAAGTGCATTTGAATAGTTCCTTGATGCCTGCTCCAGGCTGGCCGGCTGCCCAGTTTTCAGGGCACGAATGATTGGACTCTGCTCCCACAGGCGAAGAGCCAGGACTGAAAGATGCTGCTGGATCTCTTCTGCACGTGGTAAGCTTTGCAACGGTGCCACCTGCATTGGTCTCACTGCTTGTTTTCCCACCTCAAAGTGCATTTGAATAGTTCCTTGATGCCTGCTCCAGGCTGGCCGGCTGCCCAGTTTTCAGTGCACGAATGATTGGACTCTGCTCCCACAGGCGAAGAGCCAGGACTGAAAGATGCTGCTGGATCTCTTCTGCTCACGGTAAGCTTTGCAACGGTGCCACCTGCATTGGTCTCACTGCTTGTTTTCCCACCTCAAAGTGCATTTGAATACATCCTTGATGCCTGCTCCAGGCTGGCCGGCTGCCCAGTTTTCTGGGAATGAATGATTGGACTCTGCTCCCACAGGCGAAGAGCCAGGACTGAAAGATGCTTCTGGATCTCTTCTGCTCACGGTAAGCTTTGCAACGGTGCCACCTGCATTGGTCTCACTGCTTGTTTTCAAAACTCATAGTGCATTTCAATAGTTCCTTGATGCCTGCTCCAGGCTGGCCGGCTGCCCTGTTTTCAGGGCACGAATGATTGGACTCTGCTACCACAGGCGAAGAGGCAGGACTGAAAGATGCTGCTGGATCTCTTCTGCTCATGGTAAGCTTTGCAACGGTGCCACCTGCATTGCTCTCACTGCTTGTTTTCCCACCTCAAAGTGCATTTGAATAGTTCCTTGATGCCTGCTCCAGGCTGGCCGGCTGCCCAGTTGTCAGTGCACGAATGATTGGACTCTGCTCCCACAGGCGAAGAGCCAGGACTGAAAGATGCTGCTGGCTCCCTTCTGCACACTGTAAGCTTTGCAACGGTGCCACCTGCATTGGTCTCACTGCTTGTTTTCCCACCTCAAAGCGCATTTGAATAGTTCCTTGATGCCTGCTCCAGGCTGGCCGGCTGCCCAGTTGTCAGTGCACGAATGATTGGACTCTGCTCCCACAGGCGAAGAGCCAGGACTGAAAGATGCTGCTGGATCTCTTCTGCTCACGGTAAGCTTTGCAACGGTGCCACCTGCATTGGTCTCACTGCTTGTTTTCCCAACTCAAAGTGCGTTTGAATAGTTCCTTGATGCCTGCTCCAGGCTGGCCGGCTGCCCAGTTGTCAGTGCACGAATGATTGGACTCTGCTCCCACAGGCGAAGAGCCAGGACTGAAAGATGCTGCTGGATCTCTTCTGCTCACGGTAAGCTTTGCAACGGTGCCACCTGCATTGGTCTCACTGCTTGTTTTCCCACCTCAAAGTGCATTTGAATAGTTCCTTGATGCCTGCTCTAGGCTGGCCGGCTGCCCAGTTTTCAGGGCACGAATGATTGGACTCTGCTCCCACAGGCGAAGAGCCAGGACCTAAAGATGCTGCTGGATCTCTTCAGCACGTGGTAAGCTTTGCAACGGTGCCACCTGTATTGCTCTCACTGCTTGTTTTCCCACCTCAAAGTGCGTTTGAATAGTTCCTTGATGCCTGCTCCAGGCTGGCCGGCTGCCCAGTTGTCAGGGCACGAATGATTGGACTCTGCTCCCACAGGCGAAGAGCCAGGACTGAAAGATGCTGCTGGATCTCTTCTGCACAGGGTAGGCTTTGCAACGGTGCCAACTGTATTGCTCTCACTGCTTGTTTTCCCACCTGAAAGTGCATTTTTATAGTTCCTTTATGCCTGCTCCAGGCTGGCCGGCTGCCCAGTTTTCAGGGCACGAATGATTGGACTCTGCTCCCACAGGCGAAGAGCCAGGACTGAAAGATGCTGCTGGATCTCTTCTGCTCACGGTAAGCTTTGCAACGGTGCCACCTGCATTGCTCTCACTGCTTGTTTTCCCACCTCAAAGTGCATTTGAATAGTTCCTTGATGCCTGCTCTAGGCTGGCCGGCTGCCCAGTTTTCAGGGCACGAATGATTGGACTCTGCTCCCACAGGCGAAGAGGCAGGACTGAAAGATGCTGCTGGATCTCTTCTGCACGTGGTAAGCTTTGCAACGGTGCCACCTGTATTGCTCTCACTGCTTGTTTTCCCACCTCAAAGTGCGTTTGAATAGTTCCTTGATGCCTGCTCCAGGCTGGCCGGCTGCCCAGTTGTCAGTGCACGAATGATTGGACTCTGCACCCACAGGCGAAGAGCCAGGACTGAAAGATGCTGCTGGATCTTTTCTCCACATGGTAGGCTTTGCAACGGTGCCACCTGTATTGCTCTCACTGCTTGTTTTCCCACCTCAAAGTGCATTTTTATAGTTCCTTGATGCCTGCTCCAGGCTGGCCGGCTGCCCAGTTGTCAGCGCGCGAATGATTGGACTCTGCTCCCACAGGCGAAGAGGCAGGACTGAAAGATGCTGCTGGATCTCTTCTGCTCACGGTAAGCTTTGCAACGGTGCCACCTGCATTGCTCTCACTGCTTGTTTTCCCAAGTCAAAGTGCATTTGAATAGTTCCTTGATGCCTGCTCCAGGCTGGCCGGCTGCCCAGTTGTCAGTGCACGAATGATTGGACTCTGCTCCCACAGGCGAAGAGCCAGGACTGAAAGATGCTGCTGGATCTCTTCTGCTCACGGTAAGCTTTGCAACGGTGCCACCTGCATTGGTCTCACTCCTTGCTTTCCCACCTCAAAGTGCATTTGAATAGTTCCTTGATGCCTGCTCTAGGCTGGCCGGCTGCCCAGTTTTCAGGGCACGAATGATTGGACTCTGCTCCCACAGGCGAAGAGCCAGGACTGAAAGATGCTGCTGGATCTCTTCTGCACGTGGTAAGCTTTGCAACGGTGCCACCTGCATTGGTCTCACTGCTTGTTTTCCCACCTCAAAGTGCATTTGAATAGTTCCTTGATGCCTGCTCCAGGCTGGCCGGCTGCCCAGTTGTCAGTGCACGAATGATTGGACTCTGCTCCCACAGGCGAAGAGCCAGGACCTAAAGATGCTGCTGGATCTCTTCTGCACATGGTAAGCTTTGCAACGGAGCCACCTGTATTGCTCTCACTGCTTGTTTTCCCACCTCAAAGTGCATTTGAATAGTTCCTTGATGCCTGCTCCAGGCTGGCCGGCTGCCCAGTTTTCAGTGCACGAATGATTGGACTCTGCTCCCACAGGCGAAGAGCCAGGACTGAAAGATGCTGCTGGATCTCTTCTGCACATGGTAAGCTTTGTAATGGTGCCACCTGCATTGGTCTCACTCCTTGCTTTCCCACCTCAAAGTGCATTTGAATACATCCTTGATGCCTGCTCCAGGCTGGCCGGCTGCCCATTTGTCAGTGCACGAATGATTGGACTCTGCTCCCACAGGCGAAGAGCCAGGACCTGAAGATGCTGCTGGATCTCTTCTGCTCACGGTAAGCTTTGCAACGGTGCCACCTGCATTGGTCTCACTGCTTGTTTTCCCACCTCAAAGTGCATTTGAATAGTTCCTTGATGCCTGCTCCAGGCTGGCCGGCTGCCCAGTTGTCAGGGCACGAATGATTGGACTCTGCTCCCACAGGCGAAGAGCCAGGACTGAAAGATGCTGCTGGATCTCTTCTGCTCACGGTAAGCTTTGCAACGGTGCCACCTGTATTGCTCTCACTGCTTGTTTTCCCACCTCAAAGTGCATTTGAATACATCCTCGATGCCTGCTCCAGGCTGGCCGGCTGCCCAGTTGTCAGTGCACGAATGATTGGACTCTGCTCCCACAGGCGAAGAGCCAGGACTGAAAGATGCTGCTGGATCTCTTCTGCACGTGGTAAGCTTTGCAACGGTGCCACCTGCATTGGTCTCACTGCTTGTTTTCCCCCCTCAAAGTGCATTTGAATAGTTCCTTGATGCCTGCTCCAGGCTGGCCGGCTGCCCAGTTGTCAGTGCACGAATGATTGGACTCTGCTCCCACAGGCGAAGAGCCAGGACTGAAAGATGCTGCTGGATCTCTTCTGCACATGGTAAGCTTTGCAACGGTGCCACCTGTATTGCTCTCACTGCTTGTTTTCCCACCTCAAAGTGCATTTGAATAGTTCTTTGATGCCTGCTCCAGGCTGGCCGGCTGCCCAGTTGTCAGTGCACGAATGATTGGACTCTGCTCCCACAGGCGAAGAGCCAGGTCTGAAAGATGCTGCTGGATCTCTTCTGCACATGGTAAGCTTTGCAATGGTGCCACCTGCATTGGTCTCACTGCTTGTTTTCCCACCTCAAAGTGCATTTGAATAGTTCCTTGATGCCTGCTCCAGGCTGGCCGGCTGCCCAGTTGTCAGTGCACGAATGATTGGACTCTGCTCCCACAGGCGAAGAGCCAGGACCTAAAGATGCTGCTGGATCTTTTCTGCTCACGGTAAGCTTTGCAACGGTGCCACCTGCATTGGTCTCACTGCTTGTTTTCCCACCTCAAAGTGCATTTGAATAGTTCCTTGATGCCTGATCCAGGCTGGCCGGCTGCCCAGTTGTCAGTGCACGAATGATTGGACTCTGCTCCCACAGGCGAAGAGTCAGGACTGAAAGATGCTGCTGGATCTCTTCTGCTCACGGTAAGCTTTGCAACGGTGCCACCTGTATTGCTCTCACTGCTTGTTTTCCCACCTCAAAGTGCATTTGAATAGTTCCTTGATGCCTGCTCCATGCTGGCCAGCTGCCCAGTTGTCAGTGCACGAATGATTGGACTCTGCTCCCACAGGCGAAGAGCCAGGACTGAAAGATGCTGCTGGCTCCCTTCTGCACACGGTAAGCTTTGCAACGGTGCCACCTGCATTGGTCTCACTGCTTGTTTTCCCACCTGAAAGTGCATTTGAATAGTTCCTTGATGCCTGCTCCAGGCTGGCCGGCTGCCCAGTTTTCAGGGCACGAATGATTGGACTCTGCTCCCACAGGCGAAGAGCCAGGACTGAAAGATGCTGCTGGATCTCTTCTGCTCACGGTAAGCTTTGCAACGGTGCCACCTGCATTGGTCTCACTGCTTGTTTTCAAAACTCATAGTGCATTTGAATAGTTCCTTGATGCCTGCTCCAGGCTGGCCGGCTGCCCAGTTGTCAGTGCACGAATGATTGGACTCTGCTCCCACAGGCGAAGAGTCAGGACTGAAAGATGCTGCTGGATCTCTTCTGCTCACGGTAAGCTTTGCAACGGTGCCACCTGCATTGCTCTCACTGCTTGTTTTCCCACCTCAAAGTGCATTTGAATAGTTCCTTGATGCCTGCTCCAGGCTGGCCGGCTGCCCAGTTGTCAGTGCACGAATGATTGGACTCTGCTCCCACAGGCGAAGAGCCAGGACTGAAAGATGCTGCTGGATCTCTTCTGCACATGGTAAGCTTTGCAACGGTGCCACCTGTATTGCTCTCACTGCTTGTTTTCCCACCTCAAAGTGCGTTTGAATAGTTCCTTGATGCCTGCTCCAGGCTGGCCGGCTGCCCAGTTGTCAGTGCACGAATGATTGGACTCTGCTCCCACTGGCGAAGAGCGAGGACTGAAAGATGCTGCTGGATCTCTTCTGCACATGGTAAGCTTTGCAACGGTGCCACCTGCATTGGTCTCACTCCTTGCTTTCCCACCTCAAAGTGCATTTGAATACATCCTTGATGCCTGCTCCAGGCTGGCCGGCTGCCCAGTTGTCAGTGCACGAATGATTGGACTCTGCTCCCACTGGCGAAGAGCCAGGACTGAAAGATGCTGCTGGATCTCTTCTGCTCACGGTAAGCTTTGCAACGGTGCCACCTGCATTGGTCTCACTGCTTGTTTTCCCACCTCAAAGTGCATTTGAATAGTTCCTTGATGCCTGATCCAGGCTGGCCGGCTGCCCAGTTGTCAGGGCACGAATGATTTGACTCTGCTCCCACAGGTGAAGAGTCAGGACTGAAAGATGCTGCTGGATCTCTTCTGCTCACGGTAAGCTTTGCAACGGTGCCACCTGCATTGGTCTCACTGCTTGTTTTCCCACCTCAAAGTGCATTTGAATCCATCCTTGATGACTGCTCCAGGCTGGCCGGCTGCCCAGTTGTCAGTGCACGAATGATTGGACTCTGCTCCCACAGGCGAAGAGCCAGGACTGAAAGATGCTGCTGGATCTCTTCTGCACGTGGTAAGCTTTGCAACGGTGCCACCTGTATTGCTCTCACTGCTTGTTTTCCCACCTCAAAGTGCGTTTGAATAGTTCCTTGATGCCTGCTCCAGGCTGGCCGGCTGCCCAGTTTTCAGGGCACGAATGATTGGACTCTGCTCCCACAGGCGAAGAGCCAGGACTGAAAGATGCTGCTGGATCTCTTCTGCTCACGGTAAGCTTTGCAACGGTGCCACCTGCATTGGTCTCACTGCTTGTTTTCCCACCTGAAAGTGCATTTGAATACATCCTTGATGCCTGCTCCAGGCTGGCCGGCTGCCCAGTTGTCAGGGCACGAATGATTGGACTCTGCTCCCACAGGCGAAGAGCCAGGACTGAAAGATGCTGCTGGATCTCTTCTGCTCACGGTAAGCTTTGCAACGGTGCCACCTGCATTGGTCTCACTGCTTGTTTTCAAACCTCATAGTGCATTTGAATACATCCTTGATGCCTGCTCCAGGCTGGCCGGCTGCCCAGTTGTCAGTGCACGAATGATTGGACTCTGCTCCCACAGGCGAAGAGTCAGGACTGAAAGATGCTGCTGGATCTCTTCTGCTCACGGTAAGCTTTGCAACGGTGCCACCTGCATTGGTCTCAGTGCTTGTTTTCCCACCTTAAAGTGCATTTGAATAGTTCCTTGATGCCTGCTCCAGGCTGGCCGGCTGCCCAGTTGTCAGTGCACGAATGATTGGACTCTGCTCCCACAGGCGAAGAGCCAGGACTGAAAGATGCTGATGGATCTCTTCTGCACGTGGTAAGCTTTGCAACGGTGCCACCTGTATTGCTCTCACTGCTTGTTTTCCCACCTCAAAGTGCATTTGTATGCATCCTTTATGCCTGCTCCAGGCTGGCCGGCTGCCCAGTTTTCAGGGCACGAATGATTGGACTCTGCTCCCACAGGCGAAGAGCCAGGACTGAAAGATGCTGCTGGATCTCTTCTGCTCACGGTAAGCTTTGCAACGGTGCCACCTGCATTGGTCTCACTGCTTGTTTTCAAACCTCATAGTGCATTTGAATAGTTCCTTGATGCCTGATCCAGGCTGGCCGGCTGCCCAGTTGTCAGTGCACGAACGATTGGACTCTGCTCCCACAGGCGAAGAGTCAGGACTGAAAGATGCTGCTGGATCTCTTCTGCTCACGGTAAGCTTTGCAACGGTGCCACCTGTATTGCTCTCACTGCTTGTTTTCCCACCTCAAAGTGCATTTGAATAGTTCCTTGATGTCTGCTCCAGGCTGGCCGGCTGCCCAGTTGTCAGTGCACGAATGATTGGACTCTGCTCCCACAGGCGAAGAGGCAGGACTGAAAGATGCTGCTGGATCTCTTCTGCACATGGAAAGCTTTGCAACGGTGCCACCTGCATTGGTCTCACTGCTTGTTTTCCCACCTCAAAGTGCATTTGAATAGTTCCTTGATGCCTGCTCCAGGCTGGCCGGCTGCCCAGTTGTCAGTGCACGAATGATTGGACTCTGCTCCCACAGGTGAAGAGCCACGACTGAAAGATGCTGCTGGATCTCTTCTGCTCACAGTAAGCTTTGCAACGGTGCCACCTGCATTGGTCTCACTCCTTGTTTTCAAAACTCATAGTGCATTTGAATAGTTCCTTGATGCCTGCTCCAGGCTGGCCGGCTGCCCAGTTGTCAGTGCACGAATGATTGGACTCTGCTCCCACAGGCGAAGAGCCAGGACTGAAAGATGCTGCTGGATCTCTTCTGCTCACGGTAAGCTTTGCAACGGTGCCACCTGCATTGGTCTCACTCCTTGCTTTCCCACCTCAAAGTGCATTTGAATCCATCCTTGATGCCTGCTCCAGGCTGGCCGGCTGCCCAGTTGTCAGTGCACGAATGATTGGACTCTGCTCCCACAGGCGAAGAGCCAGGACTGAAAGATGCTGCTGGATCTCTTCTGCACGTGGTAAGCTTTGCAACGGTGCCACCTGTATTGCTCTCACTGCTTGTTTTCCCACCTCAAAGTGCGTTTGAATAGTTTCTTGATGCCTGCTCCAGGCTGGCCGGCTGCCCAGTTGTCAGTGCACGAATGATTGGACTCTGCACCCACAGGCGAAGAGCCAGGACTGAAAGATGCTGCTGGATCTCTTCTGCTCACGGTAAGCTTTGCAACGGTGCCACCTGCATTGGTCTCACTGCTTGTTTTCCCACCTCAAAGTGCATTTGAATAGTTCCTTGATGCCTGCTCCAGGCTGGCCGGCTGCCCAGTTGACAGTGCACGAATGATTGGACTCTGCTCCCACAGACGAAGAGCCAGGACTGAAAGATGCTGCTGGCTCTCTTCTGCACGAGGTAAGCTTTGCAACGGTGCCTCCTGTATTGCTCTCACTCCTTGCTTTCCCACCTCAAAGTGCATTTGAATCCATCCTTGATGCCTGCTCCAGGCTGGCCGGCTGCCCAGTTGTCAGTGCACGAATGATTGGACTCTGCTCCCACAGGCGAAGAGCCAGGACTGAAAGATGCTGCTGGATCTCTTCTGCTCACGGTAAGCTTTGCAACGGTGCCACCTGCATTGGTCTCACTGCTTGTTTTCCCACCTGAAAGTGCATTTGAATACATCCTTGATGCCTGCTCCCGGCTGGCCGGCTGCCCAGTTTTCAGGGCACGAATGATTGGACTCTGCTCCCACAGGCGAAGAGCCAGGACTGAAAGATGCTGCTGGATCTCTTCTGCTCACGGTAAGCTTTGCAACGGTGCCACCTGCATTGGTCTCACTGCTTGTTTTCAAACCTCATAGTGCATTTGAATAGTTCCTTGATGCCTGCTCCAGGCTGGCCGGCTGCCCAGTTGTCAGTGCACGAATGATTGGACTCTGCTCCCACAGGCGAAGAGCCAGGACTGAAAGATGCTGCTGGATCTCTTCTGCACGTGGTAAGCTTTGCAACGGTGCCACCTGTATTGCTCTCACTGCTTGTTTTCCCACCTCAAAGTGCATTTGTATGCATCCTTGATGCCTGCTCCAGGCTGGCCGGCTGCCCAGTTTTCAGGGCACGAATGATTGGACTCTGCTCCCACAGGCGAAGAGCCAGGACTGAAAGATGCTGCTGGATCTCTTCTGCTCACGGTAAGCTTTGCAACGGTGCCACCTGCATTGGTCTCACTGCTTGTTTTCCCACCTGAAAGTGCATTTGAATACATCCTTGATGCCTGCTCCAGGCTGGCCGGCTGCCCAGTTGTCAGGGCACGAATGATTGGACTCTGCTCCCACAGGCGAAGGGCCAGGACTGAAAGACGCTGCTGGATCTCTTCTGCTCACGGTAAGCTTTGCAACGGTGCCACCTGCATTGGTCTCACTGCTTGTTTTCAAACGTCATAGTGCATTTGAATAGTTCCTTGATGCCTGCTCCAGGCTGGCCGGCTGCCCAGTTGTCAGTGCACGAATGATTGGACTCTGCTCCCACAGGCGAAGAGTCAGGACTGAAAGATGCTGCTGGATCTCTTCTGCTCACGGTAAGCTTTGCAACGGTGCCACCTGCATTGGTCTCAGTGCTTGTTTTCCCACCTCAAAGTGCATTTGAATAGTTCCTTGATGCCTGCTCCAGGCTGGCCGGCTGCCCAGTTGTCAGTGCACGAATGATTGGACTCTGCTCCCACAGGTGAAGAGCCAGGACTGAAAGATGCTGCTGGATCTCTTCTGCACGTGGTAAGCTTTGCAACGGTGCCACCTGTATTGCTCTCACTGCTTGTTTTCCCACCTCAAAGTGCATTTTTATGCATCCTTTATGCCTGCTCCAGGCTGGCCGGCTGCCCAGTTGTCAGTGAACGAATGATTGGACTCTGCTCCCACAGGCGAAGAGCCAGTACTGAAAGATGCTGCTGGATCTCTTCTGCTCACGGTAAGCTTTGCAACGGTGCCACCTGCATTGGTCTCACTGCTTGTTTTCCCACCTGAAAGTGCATTTGAATACATCCTTGATGCCTGCTCCCGGCTGGCCGGCTGCCCAGTTTTCAGGGCACGAATGATTGGACTCTGCTCCCACAGGCGAAGAGCCAGGACTGAAAGATGCTGCTGGATCTCTTCTGCTCACGGTAAGCTTTGCAACGGTGCCACCTGTATTGGTCTCACTGCTTGTTTTCCCACCTCAAAGTGTATTTGAATAGTTCCTTGATGCCTGCTCCAGGCTGGCCGGCTGCCCAGTTGTCAGTGCACGAATGATTGGACTCTGCTCCCACAGGCGAAGAGCCAGGACTGAAAGATGCTGCTGGATCTCTTCTGCACATGGTAAGCTTTGCAACGGTGCCACCTGTATTGCTCTCACTGCTTGTTTTCCCACCTCAAAGTGCGTTTGAATAGTTCCTTGATGCCTGCTCCAGGCTGGCCGGCTGCCCAGTTGTCAGTGCACGAATGATTGGACTCTACTCCCAAGGCCGAAGAGCCAGGACTGAAAGATGCTGCTGGATCTCTTCTGCACGTGGAAAGCTTTGCAACGGTGCCACCTGCATTGGTCTCACTGCTTGTTTTCCCACCTCAAAGTGCATTTGAATAGTTCCTTGATGCCTGCTCCAGGCTGGCCGGATGCCCAGTTGACAGTGCACGAATGATTGGACTCTGCTCCCACAGGCGAAGAGCCAGGACTGAAAGATGCTGCTGGCTCTCTTCTGCACGAGGTAAGCTTTGCAACGGTGCCACCTGTATTGCTCTCACTCCTTGCTTTCCCACCTCAAAGTGCATTTGAATCCATCCTTGATGCCTGCTCCAGGCTGGCCGGCTGCCCAGTTGTCAGTGCACGAATGATTGGACTCTGCTCCCACAGGCGAAGAGCCAGGACTGAAAGATGCTGCTGGATCTCTTCTGCACGTGGTAAGCTTTGCAACGGTGCCACCTGTATTGCTCTCACTGCTTGTTTTCCCACCTCAAAGTGCGTTTGAATAGTTTCTTGATGCCTGCTCCAGGCTGGCCGGCTGCCCAGTTGTCAGTGCACGAATGATTGGACTCTGCTCCCACAGGCGAAGAGCCAGGACTGAAAGATGCTGCTGGATCTCTTCTGCTCACGGTAAGCTTTGCAACGGTGCCACCTGCATTGGTCTCACTGCTTGTTTTCCCACCTCAAAGTGCATTTGAATAGTTCCTTGATGCCTGCTCCAGGCTGGCCGGCTGCCCAGTTGTCAGTGCACGAATGATTGGACTCTGCTCCCACAGGCGAAGAGCCAGGACTGAAAGATGCTGCTGGATCTCTTCTGCTCACGGTAAGCTTTGCAACGGTGCCACCTGTATTGCTCTCACTGCTTGTTTTCCCACCTCAAAGTGCATTTGTATGCATCCTTGATGCCTGCTCCAGGCTGGCCGGCTGCCCAGTTTTCAGGGCACGAATGATTGGACTCTGCTCCCACAGGCGAAGAGCCAGGACTGAAAGATGCTGCTGGATCTCTTCTGCTCACGGTAAGCTTTGCAACGGTGCCACCTGCATTGGTCTCACTGCTTGTTTTCCCACCTGAAAGTGCATTTGAATACATCCTTGATGCCTGCTCCAGGCTGGCCGGCTGCCCAGTTGTCAGTGCACGAATGATTGGACTCTGCTCCCACAGGCAAAGGGCCAGGACTGAAAGACGCTGCTGGATCTCTTCTGCTCACGGTAAGCTTTGCAACGGTGCCACCTGCATTGGTCTCACTGCTTGTTTTCAAACGTCATAGTGCATTTGAATAGTTCCTTGATGCCTGCTCCAGGCTGGCCGGCTGCCCAGTTGTCAGTGCACGAATGATTGGACTCTGCTCCCACAGGCGAAGAGCCAGGACTGAAAGATGCTGCTGGATCTCTTCTGCACGTGGTAAGCTTTGCAACGGTGCCACCTGTATTGCTCTCACTGCTTGTTTTCCCACCTCAAAGTGCGTTTGAATAGTTCCTTGATGCCTGCTCCAGGCTGGCCGGCTGCCCAGTTGTCAGTGCACGAATGATTGGACTCTGCTCCCAAGGCCGAAGAGCCAGGACTGAAAGATGCTGCTGGATCTCTTCTGCACGTGGAAAGCTTTGCAACGGTGCCACCTGCATTGGTCTCACTGCTTGTTTTCCCACCTCAAAGTGCATTTGAATAGTTCCTTGGTGCCTGCTCCAGGCTGGCCGGCTGCCCAGCTGTCAGTGCACGAATGATTGGACTCTGCTCCCACAGGCGAAGAGGCAGGACTGAAAGATGCTGCTGGATCTCTTCTGCACGTGGTAAGCTTTGCAACGGTGCCACCTGTATTGCTCTCACTGCTTGTTTTCCCACCTCAAAGTGCATTTGAATAGTTCCTTGATGCCTGCTCCAGGCTGGCCGGCTGCCCAGTTGTCAGTGCACGAATGATTGGACTCTGCTCCCACAGGCGAAGGGCCAGGACTGAAAGACGCTGCTGGATCTCTTCTGCTCACGGTAAGCTTTGCAACGGTGCCACCTGCATTGGTCTCACTGCTTGTTTTCAAACGTCATAGTGCATTTGAATAGTTCCTTGATGCCTGCTCCAGGCTGGCCGGCTGCCCAGTTGTCAGTGCACGAATGATTGGACTCTGCTCCCACAGGCGAAGAGCCAGGACTGAAAGATGCTGCTGGATCTCTTCTGCTCACGGTAAGCTTTGCAACGGTGCCACCTGCATTGGTCTCACTGCTTCTTTTCCCACCTCAAAGTGCATTTGAATAGTTCCTTGATGCCTGCTCCAGGCTGGCCGGCTGCCCAGTTGTCAGTGCACGAATGATTGGACTCTGCTCCCACAGGCGAAGAGCCAGGACTGAAAGATGCTGCTGGATCTCTTCTGCACGTGGTAAGCTTTGCAACGGTGCCACCTGTATTGCTCTCACTGCTTGTTTTCCCACCTCAAAGTGCATTTGTATGCATCCTTTATGCCTGCTCCAGGCTGGCCGGCTGCCCAGTTTTCAGGGCACGAATGATTGGACTCTGCTCCCACAGGCGAAGAGCCAGGACTGAAAGATGCTGCTGGATCTCTTCTGCTCACGGTAAGCTTTGCAACGGTGCCACCTGCATTGGTCTCGCTGCTTGTTTTCCCACCTGAAAGTGCATTTGAATACATCCTTGATGCCTGCTCCCGGCTGGCCGGCTGCCCAGTTTTCAGGGGACGAATGATTGGACTCTGCTCCCACAGGCGAAGAGCCAGGACTGAAAGATGCTGCTGGATCTCTTCTGCTCACGGTAAGCTTTGCAACGGTGCCACCTGCATTGGTCTCACTGCTTGTTTTCAAACCTCATAGTGCATTTGAATAGTTCCTTGATGCCTGCTCCAGGCTGGCCGGCTGCCCAGTTGTCAGTGCACGAACGATTGGACTCTGCTCCCACAGGCGAAGAGCCAGGACTGAAAGATGCTGCTGGATCTCTTCTGCACATGGAAAGCTTTGCAACGGTGCCACCTGCATTGGTCTCACTGCTTGTTTTCCCACCTCAAAGTGCATTTGAATAGTTCCTTGATGCCTGCTCCAGGCTGGCCGGCTGCCCAGTTGTCAGTGCACGAATGATTGGACTCTGCTCCCACAGGCGAAGATCCAGGACTGAAAGATGCTGCTGGATCTCTTCTGCTCACAGTAAGCTTTGCAACGGTGCCACCTGCATTGGTCTCACTGCTTGTTTTCCCACCTCAAAGTGCATTTGAATAGTTCCTTGATGCCTGCTCCAGGCTGGCCGGCTGCCCAGTTGTCAGTGCACGAATGATTGGACTCTGCTCCCACAGGCGAAGAGCCAGGACTGAAAGATGCTGCTGGATCTCTTCTGCACGTGGTAAGCTTTGCAACGGTGCCACCTGTATTGCTCTCACTGCTTGTTTTCCCACCTCAAAGTGCATTTGAATAGTTCCTTGATGCCTGCTCGAGGCTGGCCGGATGCCCAGTTGACAGTGCACGAATGATTGGACTCTGCTCCCACAGGCGAAGAGCCAGGACTGAAAGATGCTGCTGGCTCTCTTCTGCACGAGGTAACCTTTGCAACGGTGCCACCTGCATTGCTCTCACTGCTTGTTTTCCCACCTCAAAGTGCATTTGAATAGTTCCTTGATGCCTGCTCCAGGCTGGCCGGCTGCCCAGTTGTCAGTGCACGAATGATTGGACTCTGCTCCCACAGGCGAAGAGCCAGGACTGAAAGATGCTGCTGGATCTCTTCTGCACGTGGTAAGCTTTGCAACGGTGCCACCTGTATTGCTCTCACTGCTTGTTTTCCCACCTCAAAGTGCATTTGAATAGTTCCTTGATGCCTGCTCGAGGCTGGCCGGATGCCCAGTTGACAGTGCACGAATGATTGGACTCTGCTCCCACAGGCGAAGAGCCAGGACTGAAAGATGCTGCTGGCTCTCTTCTGCACGAGGTAACCTTTGCAACGGTGCCACCTGTATTGCTCTCACTCCTTGCTTTCCCACCTCAAAGTGCATTTGAATCCATCCTTAATGCCTGCTCCAGGCTGGCCGGCTGCCCAGTTGTCAGTGCACGAATGATTGGACTCTGCTCCCACAGGCGAAGAGCCAGGACTGAAAGATGCTGCTGGATCTCTTCTGCACGTGGTAAGCTTTGCAACGGTGCCACCTGTATTGCTCTCACTGCTTGTTTTCCCACCTCAAAGTGCATTTGAATAGTTCCTTGATGCCTGCTCCAGGCTGGCCGGCTGCCCAGTTGTCAGTGCACGAATGATTGGACTCTGCTCCCACAGGCGAAGAGCCAGGACTGAAAGATGCTGCTGGATCTCTTCTGCTCACGGTAAGCTTTGCAACGGTGCCACCTGCATTGGTCTCACTGCTTGTTTTCCCACCTCAAAGTGCATTTGAATAGTTCCTTGATGCCTGCTCCAGGCTGGCCGGCTGCCCAGTTGTCAGTGCACGAATGATTGGACTCTGCTCCCACAGGCGAAGAGCCAGGACTGAAAGATGCTGCTGGATCTCTTCTGCACGTGGTAAGCTTTGCAACGGTGCCACCTGTATTGCTCTCACTGCTTGTTTTCCCACCTCAAAGTGCATTTGTATGCATCCTTGATGCCTGGTCCAGGCTGGCCGGCTGCCCAGTTGTCAGTGAACGAATGATTGGACTCTGCTCCCACAGGCGAAGAGCCAGGACTGAAAGATGCTGCTGGATCTCTTCTGCTCACGGTAAGCTTTGCAACGGTGCCACCTGCATTGGTCTCACTGCTTGTTTTCCCACCTGAAAGTGCATTTGAATACATCCTTGATGCCTGCTCCAGGCTGGCCGGCTGCCCAGTTTTCAGGGCACGAATGATTGGACTCTGCTCCCACAGGCGAAGAGCCAGGACTGAAAGATGCTGCTGGATCTCTTCTGCTCACGGTAAGCTTTGCAACGGTGCCACCTGCATTGGTCTCACTGCTTGTTTTCAAACCTCATAGTGCATTTGAATAGTTCCTTGATGCCTGCTCCAGGCTGGCCGGCTGCCCAGTTGTCAGTGCACGAATGATTGGACTCTGCTCCCACAGGCGAAGAGCCAGGACTGAAAGATGCTGCTGGATCTCTTCTGCACATGGTAAGCTTTGCAACGGTGCCACCTGTATTGCTCTCACTGCTTGTTTTCCCACCTCAAAGTGCGTTTGAATACTTCCTTGATGCCTGCTCCAGGCTGGCCGGCTGCCCAGTTGTCAGTGCACGAATGATTGGACTCTGCTCCCAAGGCCGAAGAGCCAGGACTGAAAGATGCTGCTGGATCTCTTCTGCACGTGGAAAGCTTTGCAACGGTGCCACCTGCATTGGTCTCACTGCTTGTTTTCCCACCTCAAAGTGCATTTGAATAGTTCCTTGATGCCTGCTCCAGGCTGGCCGGCTGCCCAGCTGTCAGTGCACGAATGATTGGACTCTGCTCCCACAGGCGAAGAGGCAGGACTGAAAGATGCTGCTGGATATCTTCTGCACGTGGTAAGCTTTGCAACGGTGCCACCTGTATTGCTCTCACTGCTTGTTTTCCCACCTCAAAGTGCATTTGAATAGTTCCTTGATGCCTGCTCCAGGCTGGCCGGCTGCCCAGGTGTCAGTGCACGAATGATTGGACTCTGCTCCCACAGGCGAAGGGCCAGGACTGAAAGACGCTGCTGGATCTCTTCTGCTCACGGTAAGCTTTGCAACGGTGCCACCTGCATTGGTCTCACTGCTTGTTTTCAAACGTCATAGTGCATTTGAATAGTTCCTTGATGCCTGCTCCAGGCTGGCCGGCTGCCCAGTTGTCAGTGCACGAATGATTGGACTCTGCTCCCACAGGCGAAGAGCCAGGACTGAAAGATGCTGCTGGATCTCTTCTGCTCACGGTAAGCTTTGCAACGGTGCCACCTGCATTGGTCTCAGTGCTTGTTTTCCCACCTCAAAGTGCATTTGAATAGTTCCTTGATGCCTGCTCCAGGCTGGCCGGCTGCCCAGTTGTCAGTGCACGAATGATTGGACTCTGCTCCCACAGGCGAAGAGCCAGGACTGAAAGATGCTGCTGGATCTCTTCTGCACGTGGTAAGCTTTGCAACGGTGCCACCTGTATTGGTCTCACTGCTTGTTTTCCCACCTCAAAGTGCATTTGTATGCATCCTTTATGCCTGCTCCAGGCTGGCCGGCTGCCCAGTTGTCAGTGAACGAATGATTGGACTCTGCTCCCACAGGCGAAGAGCCAGGACTGAAAGATGCTGCTGGATCTCTTCTGCTCACGGTAAGCTTTGCAACGGTGCCACCTGCATTGGTCTCACTGCTTGTTTTCCCACCTGAAAGTGCATTTGAATACATCCTTGATGCCTGCTCCCGGCTGGCCGGCTGCCCAGTTTTCAGGGCACGAATGATTGGACTCTGCTCCCACAGGCGAAGAGCCAGGACTGAAAGATGCTGCTGGATCTCTTCTGCTCACGGTAAGCTTTGCAACGGTGCCACCTGCATTGGTCTCACTGCTTGTTTTCAAACCTCATAGTGCATTTGAATAGTTCCTTGATGCCTGCTCCAGGCTGGCCGGCTGCCCAGTTGTCAGTGCACGAACGATTGGACTCTGCTCCCACACGCGAAGAGTCAGGACTGAAAGATGCTGCTGGATCTCTTCTGCTCACGGTAAGCTTTGCAACGGTGCCACCTGTATTGCTCTCACTGCTTGTTTTCCCACCTCAAAGTGCATTTGAATAGTTCCTTGATGCCTGCTCCAGGCTGGCCGGCTGCCCAGTTGTCAGTGCACGAATGATTGGACTCTGCTCCCACAGGCGAAGAGCCAGGACTGAAAGATGCTGCTGGATCTCTTCTGCACATGGAAAGCTTTGCAACGGTGCCACCTGCATTGGTCTCACTGCTTGTTTTCCCACCTCAAAGTGCATTTGAATAGTTCCTTGATGCCTGCTCCAGGCTGGCCGGCTGCCCAGTTGTCAGTGCACGAATGATTGGACTCTGCTCCCACAGGCGAAGATCCAGGACTGAAAGATGCTGCTGGATCTCTTCTGCTCACAGTAAGCTTTGCAACGGTGCCACCTGCATTGGTCTCACTGCTTGTTTTCCCACCTCAAAGTGCATTTGAATAGTTCCTTGATGCCTGCTCCAGGCTGGCCGGCTGCCCAGTTGTCAGTGCACGAATGATTGGACTCTGCTCCCACAGGCGAAGAGCCAGGACTGAAAGATGCTGCTGGTTCTCTTCTGCACGTGGTAAGCTTTGCAACGGTGCCACCTGTATTGCTCTCACTGCTTGTTTTCCCACCTCAAAGTGCATTTGAATAGTTCCTTGATGCCTGCTCGAGGCTGGCCGGATGCCCAGTTGACAGTGCGCGAATGATTGGACTCTGCTCCCACAGGCGAAGAGCCAGGACTGAAAGATGCTGCTGGCTCTCTTCTGCACGAGGTAACCTTTGCAACGGTGCCACCTGTATTGCTCTCACTCCTTGCTTTCCCACCTCAAAGTGCATTTGAATCCATCCTTAATGCCTGCTCCAGGCTGGCCGGCTGCCCAGTTGTCAGTGCACGAATGATTGGACTCTGCTCCCACAGGCGAAGAGCCAGGACTGAAAGATGCTGCTGGATCTCTTCTGCACGTGGTAAGCTTTGCAACGGTGCCACCTGTATTGCTCTCACTGCTTGTTTTCCCACCTCAAAGTGTGTTTGAATAGTTTCTTGATGCCTGGTCCAGGCTGGCCGGCTGCCGAGTTGTCAGTGCACGAATGATTGGACTCTGCTCCCACAGGCGAAGAGCCAGGACTGAAAGATGCTGCTGGATCTCTTCTGCTCACGGTAAGCTTTGCAACGGTGCCACCTGCATTGGTCTCACTGCTTGTTTTCCCACCTCAAAGTGCATTTGAATAGTTCCTTGATGCCTGCTCCAGGCTGGCCGGCTGCCCAGTTGTCAGTGCACGAATGATTGGACTCTGCTCCCACAGGCGAAGAGCCAGGACTGAAAGATGCTGCTGGATCTCTTCTGCACGTGGTAAGCTTTGCAACGGTGCCACCTGTATTGCTCTCACTGCTTGTTTTCCCACCTCAAAGTGCATTTGTATGCATCCTTGATGCCTGGTCCAGGCTGGCCGGCTGCCCAGTTTTCAGGGCACGAATGATTGGACTCTGCTCCCACAGGCGAAGAGCCAGGACTGAAAGATGCTGCTGGATCTCTTCTGCTCACGGTAAGCTTTGCAACGGTGCCACCTGCATTGGTCTCACTGCTTCTTTTCCCACCTGAAAGTGCATTTGAATACATCCTTGATGCCTGCTCCAGGCTGGCCGGCTGCCCAGTTGTCAGTGTACGAATGATTGGACTCTGCTCCCACAGGCGAAGGGCCAGGACTGAAAGACGCTGCTGGATCTCTTCTGCTCACGGTAAGCTTTGCAACGGTGCCACCTGCATTGGTCTCACTGCTTGTTTTCAAACCTCATAGTGCATTTGAATAGTTCCTTGATGCCTGCTCCAGGCTGGCCGTCTGCCCAGTTGTCAGTGCACGAATGATTGGACTCTGCTCCCACAGGCGAAGAGTCAGGACTGAAAGATGCTGCTGGATCTCTTCTGCTCACGGTAAGCTTTGCAACGGTGCCACCTGCATTGGTCTCACTGCTTTTTTTCAAACCTCATAGTGCATTTGAATAGTTCCTTGATGCCTGCTCCAGGCTGGCCGGCTGCCCAGTTTTCAGTGCACGAATGATTGGACTCTGCTCCCACAGGCGAAGAGCCAGGACTGAAAGATGCTGCTGGATCTCTTCTGCACGTGGAAAGCTTTGCAACGGTGCCACCTGCATTGGTCTCACTGCTTGTTTTCCCACCTGAAAGTGCATTTGAATACATCCTTGATGCCTGCTCCAGGCTGGCCGGCTGCCCAGTTGTCAGTGCACGAACGATTGGACTCTGCTCCCACAGGCGAAGATCCGGGACTGAAAGATGCTGCTGGATGTCTTCTGCACGTGGTAAGCTTTGCAACGGTGCCACCTGTATTGCTCTCACTGCTTGTTTTCCCACCTCAAAGTACATTTGAATAGTTCCTTGATGCCTGCTCCAGGCTGGCCGGCTGCCCAGTTGTCAGTGCACGAATGATTGGACTCTGCTCCCACAGGCGAAGAGCCAGGACTGAAAGATGCTGCTGGATCTATTCTGCACGTGGAAAGCTTTGCAACGGTGCCACCTGCATTGGTCTCACTGCTTGTTTTCCCACCTCAAAGTGCATTTGAATAGTTCCTTGATGCCTGCTCCAGGCTGGCCGGCTGCCCAGTTGTCAGTGCACGAATGATTGGACTCTGCTCCCACAGGCGAAGAGCCAGGACTGAAAGATGCTGCTGGATATCTTCTGCTCACGGTAAGCTTTGCAACGGTGCCACCTGCATTGGTCTCACTGCTTGTTTTCCCACCTCAAAGTGCATTTGAATAGTTCCTTGATGCCTGCTCCAGGCTGGCCGGCTGCCCAGTTGTCAGGGCACGAATGATTGGACTCTGCTCCCACAGGCGAAGAGCCAGGACTGAAAGATGCTGCTGGATCTCTTCTGCTCACGGTAAGCTTTGCAACGGTGCCACCTGCATTGGTCTCACTGCTTGTTTTCCCACCTCAAAGTGCATTTGAATAGTTCCTTGATGCCTGCTCCAGGCTGGCCGGCTGCCCAGTTGTCAGTGCACGAATGATTGGACTCTGCTCCCACAGGCGAAGAGCCAGGACTGAAAGATGCTGCTGGATCTCTTCTGCTCACAGTAAGCTTTGCAACGGTGCCACCTGCATTGGTCTCACTGCTTGTTTTCCCACCTCAAAGTGCGTTTGAATAGTTTCTTGATTCCTGCTCCATGCTGGCCGGCTGCCCAGTTGTCAGTGCACGAACGATTGGACTCTGCTCCCACAGGCGAAGAGTCAGGACTGAAAGATGCTGCTGGATCTCTTCTGCTCACGGTAAGCTTTGCAACGGTGCCACCTGCATTGGTCTCACTGCTTGTTTTCAAACCTCATAGTGCATTTGAATAGTTCCTTGATGCCTGCTCCAGGCTGGCCGGCTGCCCATTTGTCAGAGCACGAATGATTGGACTCTGCTCCCACAGCCGAAGAGCCAGGACCTAAAGATGCTGCTGGACCTCTTCTGCACATGGTAAGCTTTGCAACGGTGCCACCTGCATTGGTCTCACTGCTTGTTTTCCCACCTCAAAGTGCATTTGAATAGTTCCTTGATGCCTGCTCAGGGCTGGCCGGCTGCCCAGTTGTCAGTGCACGAATGATTGGACTCTGCTCCGATGGCCGGAGAGCCAGGACTGAAAGATGCTGCTGGATCTCTTCTGCACGTGGTAAGCTTTGCAACGGTGCCACCTGCATTGGTCTCACTGCTTTTTTCTAACCTCAAAGTGCATTTGAATAGTTCCTTGATGCCTGCTCCAGGCTGGCCGACTGACCAGTTTTCAGTGCACGAATGATTGGACTCTGCTCCCACAGGCGAAGAGCCAGGACTGAAAGATGCTGCTGGATCTCTTCTGCACGTGGTAAGCTTTGCAACGGTGCCACCTGCATTGGTCTCACTGCTTGTTTTCCCACCTCAAAGTGCATTTGAATACATCCTTGATGCCTGCTCCAGGCTGGGCGGCTGCCCAGTTTTCAGGGCTGAATGATTGGAGTCTGCTCCCACAGGCGAAGAGCCAGGACTGAAAGATGCTGCTGGCTCCCTTCTGCACGAGGTAAGCTTTGCAACGGTGCCACCTGCATTGGTCTCACTGCTTGTTTTCCCACCTCAAAGTGCATTTGAATAGTTCCTTGATGCCTGCTCCAGGCTGGCCGGCTGCCCAGTTGTCAGTGCACGAATGATTGGACTCTGCTCCCACAGGCGAAGAGCCAGGACCTAAAGATGCTGCTGGATCTCTTCTGCACGTGGTGAGCATTGCAACCGTGCCACCTGCATTGGTCTCACTGCTTGTTTTCCCACCTCAAAGTGCATTTGAATAGTTCCTTGATGCCTGCTCCAGGCTGGCCGGCTGCCCAGTTGTCAGTGCACGAATGATTGGACTCTGCTCCCACAGGCGAAGAGCCAGGACTGAAAGATGCTGCTGGATCTCTCCTGCACGTGGTAAGCTTTGCAACGGTGCCACCTGTATTGCTCTCACTGCTTGTTTTCCCACCTCAAAGTGCATTTGAATAGTTCCTTGATGCCTGCTCCAGGCTGGCCGGCTGCCCAGTTGTCAGAGCACGAATGATTGGACTCTGCTCCCACAGCCGAAGTGCCAGGACCTAAAGATGCTGCTGGACCTCTTCTGCACATGGTAAGCTTTGCAACGGTGCCACCTGCATTGGTCTCACTGCTTGTTTTCCCACCTCAAAGTGCATTTGAATAGTTCCTTGATGCCTGCTCAGGGCTGGCCGGCTGCCCAGTTGTCAGTGCACGAATGATTGGACTCTGCTCCCACAGGCGAAGAGCCAGGACCTAAAGATGCTGCTGGATCTCTTCTGCACGTGGTAAGCTTTGAAACGGTGCCACCTGCATTGGTCTCACTGCTTGTTTTCCCACCTCAAAGTGCATTTGAATAGTTCCTTGATGCCTGCTCCAGGCTGGCCAGCTGCCCAGTTTTCACTGCACGAATGATTGGACTCTGCTCCCACAGGCGAAGAGCCAGGACTGAAAGATGCTGCTGGATCTCTTCTGCACGTGGTAAGCTTTGCAACGGTGCCACCTGCATTGGTCTCACTGCTTGTTTTCCCACCTCAAAGTGCATTTGAATAGTTCCTTGATGCCTGCTCCAGGCTGGCCGGCTGCCCAGTTGTCAGTGCACGAATGATTGGACTCTGGTCTCACAGCCGAAGAACCAGGTCTGAAAATGCTGCTGGATCTGTTGTGCACATGGTAAGCTTTGCAACAGTGCCACCTGCATTGGTCTCACTGCTAGCTTTCCCACCTCAAAGTGCATTTGCAGGCATCCTTGATGCCTGCTCCAGGCTGGCCGGCTGCCCAGTTGTCAGTGCACGAATGATTGGACTCTGCTCCGATGGCCGAAGAGCCAGGACTGAAAGATGCTGCTGGATCTCTTCTGCACGTGGTAAGCTTTGCAACGGTGCCACCTGCATTGGTCTCACTGCTTTTTTCAAACCTCAAAGTGCATTTGAATAGTTCCTTGATGCCTGCTCCAGGCTGGCCGACTGACCAGTTTTCAGTGCACGAATGATTGGACTCTGCTCCCACAGGCGAAGAGCCAGGACTGAAAGATGCTGCTGGATCTCTTCTGCACGTGGTAAGCTTTGCAACGGTGCCACCTGCATTGGTCTCACTGCTTGTTTTCCCACCTCAAAGTGCATTTGAATAGTTCCTTGATGCCTCCTCCAGGCTGGCCGGCTGCCCAGTTTTCAGGGCACGAATGATTGGACTCTGCTCCCACAGGCGAAGAGCCAGGACTGAAAGATGCTGCTGGCTCCCTTCTGCACGAGGTAAGCTTTGCAACGGTGCCACCTGCATTGCTCTCACTGCTTGTTTTCCCACCTCAAAGTGCATTTGAATAGTTACTTGATGCCTGCTCCAGGCTGGCCGGCTGCCCAGTTGTCAGTGCACGAATGATTGGTATCTGCTCCCACAGGCGAAGAGGCAGGACTGAAAGATGCTGCTGGATCTCTTCTGCTCACGGTAAGCTTTGCAACGGTGCCACCTGCATTGGTCTCACTGCTTGTTTTCCCACCTCAAAGTGCATTTGAATAGTTCCTTGATGCCTGCTCCAGGCTGGCCGGCTGCCCAGTTGTCAGTGCACGAATGATTGGACTCTGCTCCCACAGGCGAAGAACCAGGACCTAAAGATGCTGCTGGATCTCTTCTGCACGTGGTAAGCATTGCAACCGTGCCACCTGAATTGGTCTCACTGCTTGTTTTCCCACCTCAAAGTGCATTTGAATAGTTCCTTGATGCCTGCTCCAGGCTGGCCGGCTGCCCAGTTGTCAGTGCACGAATGATTGGACTCTGCTCCCACAGGCAAAGAGCCAGGACTGAAAGATGCTGCTGGATGTCTTCTGCACGTGGTAAGCTTTGCAACGGTGCCACCTGCATTGGTCTCAGTGCTTGTTTTCCCACCTCAAAGTGCATTTGAATAGTTCCTTGATGCCTGATCCAGGCTGGCCGGCTGCCCAGTTGTCAGTGCACGAATGATTGCACTCTGCTCCCACAGGCGAAGAGCCAGGACTGAAAGATGCTGCTGGATCTCTTCTGCACGTGGCAAGCTTTGCAACGGTGCCACCTGTATTGCTCTCACTCCTTGTTTTCCCACCTCAAAGTGCATTTGAATACATCCTTGATGCGTGCTCCAGGCTGGCCGGCTGCCCAGTTGTCAGTGCACGAATGATTGGACTCTGCTCCCACAGGCAAAGAGCCAGGACTGAAAGATGCTGCTGGATGTCTTCTGCACGTGGTAAGCTTTGCAACGGTGCCACCTGTATTGCTCTCACTGCTTGTTTTCCCACGTCAAAGTGCATTTGAATAGTTCCTTGATGCCTGGTCCAGGCTGGCCGACTGACCAGTTTTCAGTGCACGAATGATTGGACTCTGCTCCCACAGGCGAAGAGCCAGGACTGAAAGATGCTGCTGGATCTCTTCTGCTCACGGTAAGCTTTGCAACGGTGGCACCTGCATTGGTCTCACTGCTTGGTTTCCCACCTCAAAGTGCATTTGAATACATCCCTGGTGCCTGCTCCAGGCTGGCCAGCTGCCCAGTTGTCAGTGCACGAATGATTGGACTCTGCTCCCACAGGCGAAGAGGCAGGACTGAAAGATGCTGCTGGATCTCTTCTGCTCACGGTAAGCTTTGCAACGGTGCCACCTGCATTGCTCTCACTGCTAGCTTTCTCACCTCAAAGTGCATTTGAATAGTTCCTTGATGCCTGCTCCAGGCTGGCCGGCTGCCCAGTTGTCAGTGCACGAATGATTGGACTCTGCTCCCACAGGCGAAGAACCAGGTCTGAAAGATGCTGCTGGATCTCTTGTGCACATGGTAAGCTTTGCAACAGTGCCACCTGCATTGGTCTCACTGCTAGCTTTCCCACCTCAAAGTGCATTTGAATACATCCTTGATGCCTGCTCCAGGCTGGCCGGCTGCCCAGTTGTCAGTGCACGAATGATTGGACTCTGCTCCGATGGCCGAAGAGCCAGGACTGAAAGATGCTGCTGGATCTCTTCTGCACGTGGTAAGCTTTGCAACGGTGCCACCTGCATTGGTCTCACTGCTTTTTTCAAACCTCAAAGTGCATTTGAATAGTTCCTTGATGTCTGCTCCAGGCTGGCCGGCTGCCCAGTTGTCAGTGCACGAATGATTGGACTCTGCTCCCACAGGCGAAGAGCCAGGACTGAAAGATGCTGCTGGATCTCTTCTGCACGTGGTAAGCTTTGCAACGGTGCCACCTGCATTGGTCTCACTGCTTGTTTTCCCACCTCAAAGTGCATTTGAATAGTTCCTTGGTGCCTGCTCCAGGCTGGCCGGCTGCCCAGTTGTCAGTGCACGAATGATTGGACTCTGCTCCCACAGGCGAAGAGCCAGGACTGAAAGATGCTGCTGGATCTATTCTGCACGTGGTAAGCTTTGCAACGGTGCCACCTGCATTGGTCTCACTGCTTGTTTTCCCACCTCAAAGTGCATTTGAATAGTTCCTTGATGCCTGCTCCAGGCTGGCGGGCTGCCCACTTGTCAGTGCACGAATGATTGGACTCTTCTCCCACAGGCGAAGAGCCAGGACTGAAAGATACTGCTGGATCTCTTCTGCTCACGGTAAGCTTTGCAACGGTGCCACCTGCATTGGTCTCACTGCTTGTTTTCCCACCTCAAAGTGCATTTGAATAGTTCCTTGATGCCTGCTCCAGGCTGGCCGGCTGCCCAGTTGTCAGTGCACGAATGATTGGACTGTGCTCCCACAGGCGAAGAGCCAGGACTGAAAGATGCTGCTGGATCTCTTCTGCTCACGGTAAGCTTTGCAACGGTGCCACCTGCATTGGTCTCACTGCTTGTTTTCCCACCTCAAAGTGCATTTGAATAGTTCCTTGATGCCTGCTCCAGGCTGGCCGGCTGCCCAGTTTTCAGGGCACGAATGATTGGACTCTGCTCCCACAGGCGAAGAGCCAGGACTGAAAGATGCTGCTGGCTCTCTTCTGCACGAGGTAAGCTTTGCAACGGTGCCACCTGCATTGGTCTCACTGCTTGTTTTCCCACCTCAAAGTGCATTTGAATAGTTCCTTGATGCCTGCTCCAGGCTGGCCGGCTGCCCAGTTTTCAGTGCACGAATGATTGGACTCTGCTCCCACAGGCGAAGAGCCAGGACTGAAAGATGCTGCTGGCTCTCTTCTGCACGAGGTAAGCTTTGCAACGGTGCCACCTGCATTGCTCTCACTGCTTGTTTTCCCACCTCAAAGTGCATTTGAATAGTTCCTTGATGCCTGCTCCAGGCTGGCCGGCTGCCCAGTTGTCAGTGCACGAATGACTGGACTCTGCTCCCACAGGCGATGAGCCAGGACTGAAAGATGCTGCTGGACCTCTTCTGCACATGGTAAGCTTCACAACGGTGCCACCTGTATTGCTCTCACTCCTTGCTTTCCCACCTCAAAGTGCATTTGAATCCATCCTTGATGGCTGCTCCAGGCTGGCGGGCTGCCCAGTTGTCAGTGCACGAATGATTGGACTCTGCTCCCACAGGCGAAGAGCCAGGACTGAAAGATACTGCTGGATCTCTTCTGCATGTGGTAAGCTTTGCAACGGTGCCACCTGCATTGGTCTCACTGCTTGTTTTCCCACCTCAAAGTGCATTTGAATAGTTCCTTGATGCCTGCTCCAGGCTGGCCGGCTGCCCCGTTGTCAGTGCACGAATGATTGGACTCTGCTCCCACAGGCGAAGAGCCAGGACTGAAAGATGCTGCTGGATCTCTTCTGCTCATGGTAAGCTTTGCAACGGTGCCGCCTGCATTGGTCTCACTGCTTGTTTTCCCACCTCAAAGTGCATTTGAATAGTTCCTTGATGCCTGCTCCAGGCTGGCCGGCTGCCCAGTTGTCAGTGCACGAATGATTGGACTCTGCTCCCACAGGCGAAGAGCCAGGACTGAAAGATGCTGCTGGATCTCTTCTGCACGTGGTAAGCTTTGCAACGGTGCCACCTGCATTGGTCTCACTGCTTGTTTTCCCACCTGAAAGTGCATTTGAATACATCCTTGATGCCTGCTCCAGGCTGGCCGGCTGCCCAGTTGTCAGTGCACGAATGATTGGACTCTGCTCCCACAGGCGAAGAGCCAGGACTGAAAGATGCTGCTGGCTCTCTTCTGCACGAGGTAAGCTTTGCAACGGTGCCACCTGCATTGGTCTCACTGCTTGTTTTCCCACCTCAAAGTGCATTTGAATAGTTCCTTGATGCCTGCTCCAGGCTGGCCGGCTGCCCAGTTTTCAGTGCACGAATGATTGGACTCTGCTCCCACAGGCGAAGAGCCAGGACTGAAAGATGCTGCTGGCTCTCTTCTGCACGAGGTAAGCTTTGCAACGGTGCCACCTGCATTGCTCTCACTGCTTGTTTTCCCACCTCAAAGTGCATTTGAATAGTTCCTTGATGCCTGCTCCAGGCTGGCCGGCTGCCCAGTTGTCAGTGCACGAATGACTGGACTCTGCTCCCACAGGCGATGAGCCAGGACTGAAAGATGCTGCTGGACCTCTTCTGCACATGGTAAGCTTCACAACGGTGCCACCTGTATTGCTCTCACTCCTTGCTTTCCCACCTCAAAGTGCATTTGAATCCATCCTTGATGGCTGCTCCAGGCTGGCGGGCTGCCCAGTTGTCAGTGCACGAATGATTGGACTCTGCTCCCACAGGCGAAGAGCCAGGACTGAAAGATACTGCTGGATCTCTTCTGCATGTGGTAAGCTTTGCAACGGTGCCACCTGCATTGGTCTCACTGCTTGTTTTCCCACCTCAAAGTGCATTTGAATAGTTCCTTGATGCCTGCTCCAGGCTGGCCGGCTGCCCCGTTGTCAGTGCACGAATGATTGGACTCTGCTCCCACAGGCGAAGAGCCAGGACTGAAAGATGCTGCTGGATCTCTTCTGCTCATGGTAAGCTTTGCAACGGTGCCGCCTGCATTGGTCTCACTGCTTGTTTTCCCACCTCAAAGTGCATTTGAATACATCCTTGATGCCTGCTCCAGGCTGGCCGGCTGCCCAGTTGTCAGTGCACGAATGATTGGACTCTGCTCCCACAGGCGAAGAGCCAGGACTGAAAGATGCTGCTGGATCTCTTCTGCACGTGGTAAGCTTTGCAACGGTGCCACCTGCATTGGTCTCACTGCTTGTTTTCCCACCTGAAAGTGCATTTGAATACATCCTTGATGCCTGCTCCAGGCTGGCCGGCTGCCCAGTTGTCAGTGCACGAATGATTGGACTCTGCTCCCACAGGCGAAGAGCCAGGACTGAAAGATGCTGCTGGATCTCTTCTGAATGTGGCAAGCTTTGCAACGGTGCCACCTGTATTGCTCTCACTGCTTGTTTTCCCACCTCAAAGTGCATTTGAATAGTTCCTTGATGCCTGCTCCAGGCTGGCCGGCTGCCCAGTTGTCAGTGAACGAATGATTGGACTCTGCTCCCACAGGCGAAGAGCCAGGACTGAAAGATGCTGCTGGATCTCTTCTGCTCACGGTAAGCTTTGCAACGGTGCCACCTGCATTGGTCTCACTGCTTGTTTTCCCACCTCAAAGTGCATTTGAATAGTTCCTTGATGCCTGCTCCAGGCTGGCCGGCTGCCCAGTTGTCAGTGCACGAATGATTGGACTCTGCTCCCAAGGCCAAAGAGCCAGGATCTAAAGATGCTGCTGGATCTCACTTCTGCTCACGGTAAGCTTTGCAACGGTGCCACCTGCATTGGTCTCACTGCTTGTTTTCCCACCTCAAAGTGCATTTGAATAGTTCCTTGATGCCTGCTCCAGGCTGGCCGGCTGCCCAGTTGTCAGTGCACGAATGATTGGACTCTGCTCCCACAGGCGAAGAGCCAGGACTGAAAGATGCTGCTGGATCTCTTCTGCACGTGGTAAGCATTGCAACGGTGCCACCTGCATTGGTCTCACTGCTTGTTTTCCCGCCTCAAAGTGCATTTGAATAGTTCCTTGATGCCTGCTCCAGGCTGGCCGGCTGCCCAGTTGCCAGTGCACGAATGATTGGACTCTGCTCTCGCAGGCGAAGAGCCAGGACTGAAAGATGCTGCTGGATCTCTTCTGCACGTGGTAACCTTTGCAACGGTGCCACCTGCATTGCTCTCACTGCTTGTTTTCCCACCTCAAAGTGCATTTGAATACATCCTTGATGCCTGCTCCAGGCTGGCCGGCTGCCCAGTTGTCAGTGCACGAATGATTGGACTCTGCTCCCACAGGCGAAGAGCCAGGACTGAAAGATGCTGCTGGATCTCTTCTGCACGTGGTAAGCTTTGCAACGGTGCCACCTGTATTGCTCTCACTGCTTGTTTTCTCACCTCAAAGTGCGTTTGAATAGTTCCTTGATGCCTGCTCCAGGCTGGCCGGCTGCCCGGTTTTCAGTGCACGAATGATTGGACTCTGCTCCCACAGGCGAAGAGCCAGGACTGAAAGATGCTGCTGGATCTCTTCTGCTCACGGTAAGCTTTGCAACGGTGCCACCTGCATTGGTCTCACTGCTTGTTTTCCCACCTCAAAGTGCATTTGAATACATCCTTGATGCCTGCTCCAGGCTGGCCGACTGCCCAGTTGTTAGTGCACGAATGATTGGACTCTGCTCCCACAGGCGAAGAGCCAGGACTGAAAGATGCTGCTGGATCTCTTCTGCTCACGGTAAGCTTTGCAACTGTGCCACCTGCATTGGTCTCACTGCTTGTTTTCCCACCTCAAAGTGCATTTGAATAGTTCCTTGATGCCTGCTCCAGGCTGGCCGGCTGCCCAGTTGTCAGGGCACGAATGATTGGACTCTGCTCCCACAGGCGAAGAGCCAGGACTGAAAGATGCTGTTGGATCTCTTCTGCACGAGGTAAGCTTTGCAACGGTGCCACCTGCATTGGTCTCACTGCTTGTTTTCCCACCTCAAAGTGCATTTGAATAGTTCCTTGATGCCTGCTCCAGGCTGGCCGGCTGCCCAGTTGTCAGTGCACGAATGATTGGACTCTGCTCCCACAGGCGAAGAGCCAGGTCTGAAAGATGCTTCTGGATCTCTTCTGCACGAGGTAAGCTTTGCAACGGTGCCACCTGCATTGGTCTCACTGCTTGTTTTCCCACCTCAAAGTGCATTTGAATAGTTCCTTGATGCCTGCTCCAGGCAGGCTGGCTGCCCAGTTTTCAGTGCACGAATGATTGGACTCTGCTCCCAGAGGCGAAGAGCCAGGACTGAAAGATGCTGCTGGATCTCTTCTGAATGTGGCAAGCTTTGCAACGGTGCCACCTGTATTGCTCTCACTGCTTGTTTTCCCACCTCAAAGTGCATTTGAATAGTTCCTTGATGCCTGCTCCAGGCTGGCCGGCTGCCCAGTTGTCAGTGAACGAATGATTGGACTCTGCTCCCACAGGCGAAGAGCCAGGACTGAAAGATGCTGCTGGATCTCTTCTGCTCACGGTAAGCTTTGCAACGGTGCCACCTGCATTGGTCTCACTGCTTGTTTTCCCACCTCAAAGTGCATTTGAATAGTTCCTTGATGCCTGCTCCAGGCTGGCCGGCTGCCCAGTTGTCAGTGCACGAATGATTGGACTCTGCTCCCAAGGCCAAAGAGCCAGGATCTAAAGATGCTGCTGGATCTCACTTCTGCTCACGGTAAGCTTTGCAACGGTGCCACCTGCATTGGTCTCACTGCTTGTTTTCCCACCTCAAAGTGCATTTGAATAGTTCCTTGATGCCTGCTCCAGGCTGGCTGGCTGCCCAGTTTTCAGGGCACGAATGATTGGACTCTGCTCCCACAGGCGAAGAGCCAGGACTGAAAGATGCTGCTGGATCTCTTCTGCACGTGGTAAGCATTGCAACGGTGCCACCTGCATTGGTCTCACTGCTTGTTTTCCCGCCTCAAAGTGCATTTGAATAGTTCCTTGATGCCTGCTCCAGGCTGGCCGGCTGCCCAGTTGCCAGTGCACGAATGATTGGACTCTGCTCTCGCAGGCGAAGAGCCAGGACTGAAAGATGCTGCTGGATCTCTTCTGCACGTGGTAACCTTTGCAACGGTGCCACCTGCATTGCTCTCACTGCTTGTTTTCCCACCTCAAAGTGCATTTGAATACATCCTTGATGCCTGCTCCAGGCTGGCCGGCTGCCCAGTTGTCAGTGCACGAATGATTGGACTCTGCTCCCACAGGCGAAGAGCCAGGACTGAAAGATGCTGCTGGATCTCTTCTGCACGTGGTAAGCTTTGCAACGGTGCCACCTGTATTGCTCTCACTGCTTGTTTTCTCACCTCAAAGTGCGTTTGAATAGTTCCTTGATGCCTGCTCCAGGCTGGCCGGCTGCCCGGTTTTCAGTGCACGAATGATTGGACTCTGCTCCCACAGGCGAAGAGCCAGGACTGAAAGATGCTGCTGGATCTCTTCTGCTCACGGTAAGCTTTGCAACGGTGCCACCTGCATTGGTCTCACTGCTTGTTTTCCCACCTCAAAGTGCATTTGAATACATCCTTGATGCCTGCTCCAGGCTGGCCGACTGCCCAGTTGTTAGTGCACGAATGATTGGACTCTGCTCCCACAGGCGAAGAGCCAGGACTGAAAGATGCTGCTGGATCTCTTCTGCTCACGGTAAGCTTTGCAACTGTGCCACCTGCATTGGTCTCACTGCTTGTTTTCCCACCTCAAAGTGCATTTGAATAGTTCCTTGATGCCTGCTCCAGGCTGGCCGGCTGCCCAGTTGTCAGGGCACGAATGATTGGACTCTGCTCCCACAGGCGAAGAGCCAGGACTGAAAGATGCTGTTGGATCTCTTCTGCACGAGGTAAGCTTTGCAACGGTGCCACCTGCATTGGTCTCACTGCTTGTTTTCCCACCTCAAAGTGCATTTGAATAGTTCCTTGATGCCTGCTCCAGGCTGGCCGGCTGCCCAGTTGTCAGTGCACGAATGATTGGACTCTGCTCCCACAGGCGAAGAGCCAGGTCTGAAAGATGCTTCTGGATCTCTTCTGCACGAGGTAAGCTTTGCAACGGTGCCACCTGCATTGGTCTCACTGCTTGTTTTCCCACCTCAAAGTGCATTTGAATAGTTCCTTGATGCCTGCTCCAGGCAGGCTGGCTGCCCAGTTTTCAGTGCACGAATGATTGGACTCTGCTCCCAGAGGCGAAGAGCCAGGACTGAAAGATGCTGCTGGATCTCTTCTGCTCACGGTAAGCTTTGCAACGGTGCCACCTGCATTGGTCTCGCTACTTGTTTTCCCACCTCAAAGTGCATTTGAATAGTTCCTTGATGCCTGCTCCAGGCTGGCCGGCTGCCCAGTTGTCAGTGCACGAATGATTGGACTCTGCTCCCACAGCCGATGACCTAGGACCTAAATATGCAGAAGGATCTCTTCTGCACGAGGTAAGCTTTGCAACGGTGCCACCTGTATTGCTCTCACTGCTTGTTTTCCCACCTCAAAGTGCATTTGAATAGTTCCTTGATGCCTGCTCCAGGCTGGCCGGCTGCCCAGTTGTCAGTGCACGAATGATTGGACTCTGCTCCCACAGGCGAAGAGCCAGGACTGAAAGATGCTGCTGGATCTCTTCTGCACGTGGTAAGCTTTGCAACGGTGCCGCCTGCATTGGTCTCACTCCTTTCTTTCCCACCTCAAAGTGCATTTGAATACATCCTTGATGCCTGCTCCAGGCTGGCCGGCTGCCCAGTTGTCAGTGCACGAATGATTGGACTCTGCTCCCACAGGCGAAGAGCCAGGACTGAAAGATGCTGCTGGATCTCTTCTGCACGTGGTAAGCTTTGCAACGGTGCCACCTGCATTTGTCTCACTGCTTGTTTTCCCACCTCAAAGTGCATTTGAATAGTTCCTTGATGCCTGCTCCAGGCTGGCCGGCTGCCCAGTTGTCAGTGCACGAATGATTGGACTCTGCTCCCAGAGGCGAAGAGCCAGGACTGAAAGATGCTGCTGGATCTCTTCTGCTCACGGTAAGCTTTGCAACGGTGCCACCTGCATTGGTCTCACTGCTTGTTTTCCCACCTCAAAGTGCATTTGAATAGTTCCTTGATGCCTGCTCCAGGCTGGCTGGCTGCCCAGTTTTCAGGGCACGAATGATTGGACTCTGCTCCCACAGGCGAAGAGCCAGGACTGAAAGATGCTGCTGGATCTCTTCTGCTCACGGTAAGCTTTGCAACGGTGCCACCTGCATTGGTCTCACTGCTTGTTTTCCCACCTCAAAGTGCATTTGAATAGTTCCTTGATGCCTACTCCAGGCTGGCCGGCTGCCCAGTTGTCAGTGCACGAATGATTGGACTCTGCTCCCACAGGCGAAGAGCCAGGACTGAAAGATGCTGCTGGACCTCTTCTGCACATGGTAAGCTTCACAACGGTGCCACCTGTATTGCTCTCACTCCTTGCTTTCCCACCTCAAAGTGCATTTGAATCCATCCTTGATGGCTGCTCCAGGCTGGCGGGCTGCCCAGTTGTCAGTGCACGAATGATTGGACTCTGCTCCCACAGGCGAAGAGCCAGGACTGAAAGATGCTGCTGGATCTCTTCTGCACGTGGCAAGCTTTGCAACGGTGCCGCCTGCATTGGTCTCACTCCTTTCTTTCCCACCTCAAAGTGCATTTGAATACACCCTTGATGCCTGCTCCAGGCTGGCCGGCTGCCCAGTTTTCAGGGCACGAATGATTGGACTCTGCTCCCACAGGCGAAGAGCCAGGACTGAAAGATGCTGCTGGATCTCTTCTGCACGTGGTAAGCTTTGCAACGGTGCCACCTGTATTGCTCTCACTGCTTGTTTTCCCACCTCAAAGTGCGTTTGAATAGTTCCTTGATGCCTGCTCCAGGCTGGCCGGCTGCCCAGTTGTCAGTGCACGAATGATTGGACTCTGCTCCAACAGGCGAAGAGCCAGGACTGAAAGATGCTGCTGGATCTCTTCTGCACATGGTAAGCTTTGCAACGGTGCCACCTGTATTGCTCTCACTGCTTGTTTTCCCACCTCAAAGTGCATTTGAATAGTTCCTTGATGCCTGCTCCAGGCTGGCCAGCTGCCCAGTTGTCAGCGCACGAATGATTGGACTCTGCTCCCACAGGCGAAGAGCCAGGACTGAAAGATGCTGCTGGATCTCTTCTGCTCACGGTAAGCTTTGCAACAGTGTGACCTGCATTGGTCTCACTGCTTGTTTTCCCACCTCAAAGTGCATTTGAATACATCCTTGATGCCTGCTCCAGGCTGGCCGGCTGCCCAGTTTTCAGGGCACGAACGATTGGACTCTGCTCCCACAGGCGAAGAGCCAGGACTGAAAGATGCTGCTGGATCTCTTCTGCTCACGGTAAGCTTTGCAACGGTGCCACCTGTATTGCTCTCACTGCTTGTTTTCCCACCTCAAAGTGCATTTGAATAGTTCTTTGACGCCTGCTCCAGGCTGGCCGGCTGCCCAGTTGTCAGTGCACGAATGATTGGACTCTGCTCCCAGAGGCGAAGAGCCAGGACTGAAAGATGCTGCTGGATCTCTTCTGCACATGGTAAGCCTTGCAACAGTGCCACCTGCATTGGTCTCACTGCTTGTTTTCCCACCTCAAAGTGCATTTAAATAGTTCCTTGATACCTGCTCCAGGCTGGCCGGCTGCCCAGTTGTCAGTGCACGAATGATTGGACTCTGCTCCCACAGGCGAAGAGCCAGGACTGAAAGATGCTGCTGGATCTCTTCTGCTCACGGTAAGCTTTCCAACGGTGCCACCTGCATTGGTCTCACTGCTTGTTTTCCCACCTCAAAGTGCATTTGAATACATCCTTGGTGCCTGCTCCAGGCTGGCCAGCTGCCCAGTTGTCAGTGCACGAATGATTGGACTCTGCTCCCACAGGCGAAGAGCCAGGACTGAAAGATGCTGCTGGATCTCTTCTGCTCACGGTAAGCTTTGCAACGGTGCCACCTGCATTGCTCTCACTGCTAGCTTTCTCACCTCAAAGTGCATTTGAATAGTTCCTTGATGCCTGCTCCAGGCTGGCCGGCTGCCCAGTTGTCAGTGCACGAATGATTGGACTCTGGTCTCACAGCCGAAGAACCAGGACTGAAAGATGCTGCTGGATCTCTTCTGCACATGGTAAGCTTTGCAACAGTGCCACCTGCATTGGTCTCACTGCTAGCTTTCCCACCTCAAAGTGCATTTGAATACATCCTTGATGCCTGCTCCAGGCTGGCCGGCTGCCCAGTTGTCAGTGCACGAATGATTGGACTCTGCTCCCACAGGCGAAGAGCCAGGACTGAAAGATGCTGCTGGATCTCTTCTGCACGTGGTAAGCTTTGCAACGGTCCCACCTGCATTGGTCTCACTGCTTTTTTCAAACCTCAAAGTGCATTTGAATAGTTCCTTGATGTCTGCTCCAGGCTGGCCGGCTGCCCAGTGGTCAGTGCACGAATGATTGGACTCTGCTCCCACAGGCGAAGAGCCAGGACTGAAAGATGCTGCTGGATCTCTTGTGCACATGGTAAGCTTTGCAACAGTGCCGCCTGCATTGGTCTCACTGCTAGCTTTCCCACCTCAAAGTGCATTTGAATACATCCTTGATGCCTGCTCCAGGCTGGCCGGCTGCCCAGTTGTCAGTGCACGAATGATTGGACTCTGCTCCCACAGGCGAAGAGCCAGGACTGAAAGATGCTGCTGGATCTCTTCTGCACGTGGTAAGCTTTGCAACGGTGCCACCTGCATTGGTCTCACTGCTTGTTTTCCCACCTCAAAGTGCATTTGAATACATCCTTGATGCCTGCTCCAGGCTGGCCGGCTGCCCAGTTGTCAGTGCACGAATGATTGGACTCTGCTCCCACAGGCGAAGAACGAGGTCTGAAAGATGCTGCTGGATCTCTTCTGCACGTGGTAAGCTTTGCAACGGTGCCACCTGTATTGGTCTCACTGCTTGTTTTCCCACCTCAAAGTGCATTTGAATAGTTCCTTGATGCCTGCTCCAGGCTGGCCGGCTGCCCAGTTTTCAGTGCACGAATGATTGGACTCTGCTCCCACAGGCGAAGAGCCAGGACCTAAAGATGCTGCTGGATCTCTTCTGCACGTTGTAAGCATTGCAACCGTGCCACCTGCATTGGTCTCACTGCTTGTTTTCCCACCTAAAAGTGCATTTGAATAGTTCCTTTTGCCTGATGCAGGCTGGCCGGCTGCCCAGTTGTCAGTGCACGAATGATTGGACTCTGCTCCCACAGGCGAAGAGCCAGGACTGAAAGATGCTGCTGGATCTCTTCTGCTCACGGTAAGCTTTGCAACGGTGCCACCTGCATTGGTCTCACTGCTTCTTTTCCCACCTCAAAGTGCATTTGAATACATCCTTGATGCCTGCTCCAGGCTGGCCAGCTGCCCATTTGTCAGTGCACGAATGATTGGACTCTGCTCCCACAGGCGAAGATGCAGGACTGAAAGATGCAGCTGGATCTCTTCTGCTAACGGTAAGCTTTGCAACGGTGCCACCTGCATTGGTCTCACTGCTTGGTTTCCCACCTCAAAGTGCATTTGAATACATCCTTGATGCCTGCTCCAGGCTGGCCGGCTGCCCAGTTTTCAGGGCACGAATGATTGGACTCTGCTCCCACAGGCGAAGAGCCAGGACTGTAAGATGCTGCTGGATCTCTTCTGCTCACGGTAAGCTTTGCAACGGTGCCACCTGCATTGGTCTCACTGCTTGTTTTCCCACCTCAAAGTGCGTTTGAATAGTTCCTTGATGCCTGCTCCAGGCTAGCCGGCTGCCCAGTTGTCAGTGCACGAATGATTGGACTCTGCTCCCACAGCCGAAGAGCCAGGACCTAAAGATGCTGCTGGATCTCTTCTGCTCACGGTAAGCTTTGCAACGGTGCCACCTGTATTGCTCTCACTGCTTGTTTTCCCACCTCAAAGTGCGTTTGAATTGTTCCTTGATGCCTGCTCCAGGCTGGCCGGCTGCCCAGTTGTCAGTGCACGAATGATTGGACTCTGCTCCCACAGGCGAAGAGCCAGGACTGAAAGATGCTGCTGGATCTCTTCTGCACGTGGTAAGCTTTGCAACGGTGCCACCTGCATTGGTCTCACTGCTTGTTTTCCCACCTCAAAGTGCATTTGAATAGTTCCTTGATGCCTGCTCCAGGCTGGCCGGCTGCCCGGTTGTCAGTGCACGAATGATTGGACTCTGCTCCCACAGGCGAAGAGCCAGGACTGAAAGATGCTGCTGGATCTCTTCTGCACGTGGTAAGCTTTGCAACGGTGCCACCTGCATTGCTCTCACTGCTTGTTTTCCCGCCTCAAAGTGCATTTGAATCAATCCTTGATGCCTGCTCCAGGCTGGCCGGCTGCCCAGTTTTCAGTGCACGAATGATTGGACTCTGCTCTCACAGGCGAGGAGCCAGGACTGAAAGATGCTGCTGGACCTCTTCTGCACGTGGTAAGCTTTGCAACGGTGCCACCTGCATTGCTCTCACTGCTTGTTTTCCCACCTGAAAGTGCATTTGAATACATCCTTGGTGCCTGCTCCAGGCTGGCCGGCTGCCCAGTTGTCAGTGCACGAATGATTGGACTCTGCTCCCACAGGCGAAGAGCCAGGACTGAAAGATGCTGCTGGATCTCTTCTGCACGTGGTAAGCATTGCAACGGCGCCACCTGCATTGGTCTCACTGCTTGTTTTCCCACCTCAAAGTGCATTTGAATAGTTCCTTGATGCCTGCTCCAGGCTGGCCGGCTGCCCAGTTGTCTGTGAACGAATGATTGGCCTCTGCTCCCACAGGCGAAGAGCCAGGACCAAAAGATGCTGCTGGATCTCTTCTGCACGTGGTAAGCTTTGCAACGGTGCCACCTGCATTGGTCTCACTGCTTGTTTTCCCACCTCAAAGTGCATTTGAATACATCCTTGATGCCTGCTCCAGGCTGGCCGGCTGCCCAGTTGTCAGTGCACGAATGATTGGACTCTGCTCCCACAGGCGAAGAGCCAGGACTGAAAGATGCTGCTGGATCTCTTCTGCACGTGGTAAGCTTTGCAACGGTGCCACCTGCATTGGTCTCACTGCTTGTTTTCCCACCTCAAAGTGCATTTGAATACATCCTTGATGCCTGCTCCAGGCTGGCCGGCTGCCCAGTTGTCAGTGCACGAATGATTGGACTCTGCTCCCAAGGCCAAAGAGCCAGGATCTAAAGATGCTGCTGGCTCACTTCTGCTCACAGTAAGCTTTGCAACGGTGCCACCTGCATTGGTCTCACTGCTTGTTTTCCCACCTCAAAGTGCATTTGAATAGTTCCTTGATGCCTGCTCCAGGCTGGCCGGCTGCCCAGTTGTCAGTGCACGAATGATTGGACTCTGCTCCCACAGGCGAAGAGCCAGGACTGAAAGATGCTGCTGGATCTCTTCTGCACGTGGTAAGCATTGCAACGGTGCCACCTGCATTGGTCTCACTGCTTGTTTTCCCGCCTCAAAGTGCATTTGAATAGTTCCTTGATGCCTGCTCCAGGCTGGCCGGCTGCCCAGTTGTCAGTGCACGAATGATTGGACTCTGCTCTCGCAGGCGAAGAGCCAGGACTGAAAGATGCTGCTGGATCTCTTCTGCACGTGGTAACCTTTGCAACGGTGCCACCTGCATTGCTCTCACTGCTTGTTTTCCCACCTCAAAGTGCATTTGAATACATCCTTGATGCCTGCTCCAGGCTGGCCGGCTGCCCAGTTGTCAGTGCACGAATGATTGGACTCTGCTCCCACAGGCGAAGAGCCAGGACTGAAAGATGCTGCTGGATCTCTTCTGCACGTGGTAAGCTTTGCAACGGTGCCACCTGTATTGCTCTCACTGCTTGTTTTCTCACCTCAAAGTGCGTTTGAATAGTTCCTTGATGCCTGCTCCAGGCTGGCCGGCTGCCCGGTTTTCAGTGCACGAATGATTGGACTCTGCTCCCACAGGCGAAGAGCCAGGACTGAAAGATGCTGCTGGATCTCTTCTGCACGTGGTAAGCTTTGCAACGGTGCCACCTGCATTGGTCTCACTGCTTGTTTTCCCACCTCAAAGTGCATTTGAATACATCCTTGATGCCTGCTCCAGGCTGGCCGACTGCCCAGTTGTTAGTGCACGAATGATTGGACTCTGCTCCCACAGGCGAAGAGCCAGGTCTGAAAGATGCTTCTGGATCTCTTCTGCACGAGGTAAGCTTTGCAACGGTGCCACCTGCATTGGTCTCACTGCTTGTTTTCCCACCTCAAAGTGCATTTGAATAGTTCCTTGATGCCTGCTCCAGGCAGGCTGGCTGCCCAGTTTTCAGTGCACGAATGATTGGACTCTGCTCCCAGAGGCGAAGAGCCAGGACTGAAAGATGCTGCTGGATCTCTTCTGCTCACGGTAAGCTTTGCAACGGTGCCACCTGCATTGGTCTCGCTACTTGTTTTCCCACCTCAAAGTGCATTTGAATAGTTCCTTGATGCCTGCTCCAGGCTGGCCGGCTGCCCAGTTGTCAGTGCACGAATGATTGGACTCTGCTCCCACAGCCGATGACCTAGGACCTAAATATGCTGAAGGATCTCTTCTGCACGAGGTAAGCTTTGCAACGGTGCCACCTGTATTGCTCTCACTGCTTGTTTTCCCACCTCAAAGTGCATTTGAATAGTTCCTTGATGCCTGCTCCAGGCTGGCCGGCTGCCCAGTTGTCAGTGCACGAATGATTGGACTCTGCTCCCACAGGCGAAGAGCCAGGACTGAAAGATGCTGCTGGATCTCTTCTGCACGTGGTAAGCTTTGCAACGGTGCCGCCTGCATTGGTCTCACTCCTTTCTTTCCCACCTCAAAGTGCATTTGAATACATCCTTGATGCCTGCTCCAGGCTGGCCGGCTGCCCAGTTGTCAGTGCACGAATGATTGGACTCTGCTCCCACAGGCGAAGAGCCAGGACTGAAAGATGCTGCTGGATCTCTTCTGCACGTGGTAAGCTTTGCAACGGTGCCACCTGCATTTGTCTCACTGCTTGTTTTCCCACCTCAAAGTGCATTTGAATAGTTCCTTGATGCCTGCTCCAGGCTGGCCGGCTGCCCAGTTGTCAGTGCACGAATGATTGGACTCTGCTCCCAGAGGCGAAGAGCCAGGACTGAAAGATGCTGCTGGATCTCTTCTGCTCACGGTAAGCTTTGCAACGGTGCCACCTGCATTGGTCTCACTGCTTGTTTTCCCACCTCAAAGTGCATTTGAATAGTTCCTTGATGCCTGCTCCAGGCTGGCTGGCTGCCCAGTTTTCAGGGCACGAATGATTGGACTCTGCTCCCACAGGCGAAGAGCCAGGACTGAAAGATGCTGCTGGATCTCTTCTGCACGAGGTAAGCTTTGCAACGGTGCCACCTGCATTGGTCTCACTGCTTGTTTTCCCACCTCAAAGTGCATTTGAATAGTTCCTTGATGCCTACTCCAGGCTGGCCGGCTGCCCAGTTGTCAGTGCACGAATGATTGGACTCTGCTCCCACAGGCGAAGAGCCAGGACTGAAAGATGCTGCTGGACCTCTTCTGCACATGGTAAGCTTCACAACGGTGCCACCTGTATTGCTCTCACTCCTTGCTTTCCCACCTCAAAGTGCATTTGAATCCATCCTTGATGGCTGCTCCAGGCTGGCGGGCTGCCCAGTTGTCAGTGCACGAATGATTGGACTCTGCTCCCACAGGCGAAGAGCCAGGACTGAAAGATGCTGCTGGATCTCTTCTGCACGTGGCAAGCTTTGCAACGGTGCCGCCTGCATTGGTCTCACTCCTTTCTTTCCCACCTCAAAGTGCATTTGAATACACCCTTGATGCCTGCTCCAGGCTGGCCGGCTGCCCAGTTTTCAGGGCACGAATGATTGGACTCTGCTCCCACAGGCGAAGAGCCAGGACTGAAAGATGCTGCTGGATCTCTTCTGCACGTGGTAAGCTTTGCAACGGTGCCACCTGTATTGCTCTCACTGCTTGTTTTCCCACCTCAAAGTGCGTGTGAATAGTTCCTTGATGCCTGCTCCAGGCTGGCCGGCTGCCCAGTTGTCAGTGCACGAATGATTGGACTCTGCTCCAACAGGCGAAGAGCCAGGACTGAAAGATGCTGCTGGATCTCTTCTGCACATGGTAAGCTTTGCAACGGTGCCACCTGTATTGCTCTCACTGCTTGTTTTCCCACCTCAAAGTGCATTTGAATAGTTCCTTGATGCCTGCTCCAGGCTGGCCAGCTGCCCAGTTGTCAGCGCACGAATGATTGGACTCTGCTCCCACAGGCGAAGAGCCAGGACTGAAAGATGCTGCTGGATCTCTTCTGCTCACGGTAAGCTTTGCAACAGTGTGACCTGCATTGGTCTCACTGCTTGTTTTCCCACCTCAAAGTGCATTTGAATACATCCTTGATGCCTGCTCCAGGCTGGCCGGCTGCCCAGTTTTCAGGGCACGAACGATTGGACTCTGCTCCCACAGGCGAAGAGCCAGGACTGAAAGATGCTGCTGGATCTCTTCTGCTCACGGTAAGCTTTGCAACGGTGCCACCTGTATTGCTCTCACTGCTTGTTTTCCCACCTCAAAGTGCCTTTGAATAGTTCTTTGACGCCTGCTCCAGGCTGGCCGGCTGCCCAGTTTTCAGGGCACGAACGATTGGACTCTGCTCCCACAGGCGAAGAGCCAGGACTGAAAGATGCTGCTGGATCTCTTCTGCTCACGGTAAGCTTTGCAACGGTGCCACCTGTATTGCTCTCACTGCTTGTTTTCCCACCTCAAAGTGCATTTGAATAGTTCTTTGACGCCTGCTCCAGGCTGGCCGGCTGCCCAGTTGTCAGTGCACGAATGATTGGACTCTGCTCCCACAGGCGAAGAGCCAGGACTGAAAGATGCTGCTGGATCTCTTCTGAATGTGGCAAGCTTTGCAACGGTGCCACCTGTATTGCTCTCACTGCTTGTTTTCCCACCTCAAAGTGCATTTGAATAGGTCCTTGATGCCTGCTCCAGGCTGGCCGGCTGGCCAGCTGCCCAGTTGTCAGTGAACGAATGATTGGACTCTGCTCCCACAGGCGAATAGCCAGGACTGAAAGATGCTGCTGGATCTCTTCTGCTCACGGTAAGCTTTGCAACGGTGCCACCTGCATTGGTCTCACTGCTTGTTTTCCCACCTCAAAGTGCATTTGAATAGTTCCTTGATGCCTGCTCCAGGCTGGCCGGCTGCCCAGTTTTCAGGGCACGAATGATTGGACACTGCTCCCACAGGCGAATAGCCAGGACTGAAAGATGCTGCTGGATCTCTTCTGCTCACGGTAAGCTTTGCAACGGTGCCACCTGCATTGGTCTCACTGCTTGTTTTCCCACCTCAAAGTGCATTTGAATAGTTCCTTGATGCCTGCTCCAGGCTGGCCGGCTGCCCAGTTGCCAGTGCACGAATGATTGGACTCTGCTCCCACAGGCGAAGAGCCAGGACTGAAAGATGCTGCTGGATCTCTTCTGCACATGGTAAGCTTTGCAACGGTGCCACCTGCATTGGTCTCACTCCTTGCTTTCCCACCTCAAAGTGCATTTGAATCCATCCTTGATGCCTGATCCAGGCTGGCCGGCTGCCCAGTTGTCAGTGCACGAATGATTGGACTCTGCTCCCACAGGCGAAGAGCCAGGACCTAAAGATGCTGCTGGATCTCTTCTGCACGTGGTAAGCTTTGCAACGGTACCACCTGCATTGGACTCACTGCTTGTTTTCCCACCTCAATGCGCATTTGAATAGTTCCTTGATGCCTGCTCCAGGCTGGCCGGCTGCCCAGTTTTCAGGGCACGAATGATTGGACTCTGTTCCCACAGGCGAAGAGCCAGGACTGAAAGATGCTGCTGGATCTCTTCTGCTCACGGTAAGCTTTGCAACAGTGTGACCTGCATTGGTCTCACTGCTTGTTTTCCCACCTCAAAGTGCATTTGAATACATCCTTGATGCCTGCTCCAGGCTGGCCGGCTGCCCAGTTTTCAGGGCACGAACGATTGGACTCTGCTCCCACAGGCGAAGAGCCAGGACTGAAAGATGCTGCTGGATCTCTTCTGCTCACGGTAAGCTTTGCAACGGTGCCACCTGCATTGCTCTCACTGCTTGTTTTCCCTCCTCAAAGTGCATTTGAATAGTTCCTTGATGCCTGCTCCAGGCTGGTCGGCTGCCCAGTTTTCAGTGCACGAATGATTGGACTCTGCTCTCACAGGCGAAGAGCCAGGACTGAAAGATGCTGCTGGATCTCTTGTGCACGTGGTAAGCTTTGCAACGGTGCCACCTGCATTGGTCTCACTGCTTGTTTTCCCACCTCAAAGTGCATTTGAATAGTTCCTTGATGCCTGCTCCAGGCTGGCCGGCTGCCCAGTTGTCAGTGCACGAATGATTGGACTCTGCTCCCACAGGCGAAGAGCCAGGACTGAAAGATGCTGCTGGATCTCTTCTTCACGTGGTAAGCATTGCAACGGCGCCACCTGCATTGGTCTCACTGCTTGTTTTCCCACCTCAAAGTGCATTTGAATAGTTCCTTGATGCCTGCTCCAGGCTGGCCGGCTGCCCAGTTGTCTGTGAACGAATGATTGGACTCTGCTCCCACAGGCGAAGAGCCAGGACCGAAAGATGCTGCTGGATCTCTTCTGCACGTGGTAAGCTTTGCAACGGTGCCACCTGTATTGCTCTCACTGCTTGTTTTCCCACCTCAAAGTGCATTTGAATAGTTCCTTGATGCCTACTCCAGGCTGGCCGGCTGCCCAGTTTTCAGGGCACGAATGATTGGACTCTGCTCCCACAGGTGAAGAGCCAGGACTGAAAGATGCTGCTGGATCTCTTCTGCTCACGGTAAGCTTTGCAACTGTGCCACCTGCATTGGTCTCACTGCTTGTTTTCCCACCTCAAAGTGCATTTGAATAGTTCCTTGATGCCTGCTCCAGGCTGGCCGGCTGCCCAGTTGTCAGTGCACGAACGATTGGACTCTGCTCCCACAGGCGAAGAGCCAGGACTGAAAGATGCTGCTGGATTTCTTCTGCTCACGGTAAGCTTTGCAACGGTGCCACCTGTATTGCTCTCACTGCTAGTTTTCCCACCTCAAAGTGCATTTGAATAGTTCTTTGACTCCTGCTCCAGGCTGGCCGGCTGCCCAGTTGTCAGTGCACGAATGATTGGACTCTGCTCCAACAGGCGAAGAGCCAGGACTGAAAGATGCTGCTGGATCTCTTCTGCACATGGTAAGCTTTGCAACGGTGCCACCTGTATTGCTCTCACTGCTTGTTTTCCCACCTCAAAGTGCATTTGAATAGTTCCTTGATGCCTGCTCCAGGCTGGCCAGCTGCCCAGTTGTCAGCGCACGAATGATTGGACTCTGCTCCCACAGGCGAAGAGCCAGGACTGAAAGATGCTGCTGGATCTCTTCTGCTCACGGTAAGCTTTGCAACAGTGTGACCTGCATTGGTCTCACTGCTTGTTTTCCCACCTCAAAGTGCATTTGAATACATCCTTGATGCCTGCTCCAGGCTGGCCGGCTGCCCAGTTTTCAGGGCACGAACGATTGGACTCTGCTCCCACAGGCGAAGAGCCAGGACTGAAAGATGCTGCTGGATCTCTTCTGCACATGGTAAGCTTTGCAACGGTGCCACCTGCATTGGTCTCACTGCTTGTTTTCCCACCTCCAAGTGCATTTGAATACATCCTTGATGCCTGATCCAGGCTGGCCGGCTGTCCAGTTGTCAGTGCACGAATGATTGGACTCTGCTCCCACAGGCGAAGAGCCAGGACTGAAAGATGCTGCTGGATCTCTTCTGCACGTGGTAAGCTTTGCAACGGTGCCACCTGCATTGGTCTCACTGCTTGTTTTCCCACCTCAAAGTGCATTTGAATACATCCTTGATGCCTGCTCCAGGCTGGCCGGCTGCCCAGTTGTCAGTGCACGAATGATTGGACTCTGCTCCCACAGGCGAAGAGCCAGGACTGAAAGATGCTGCTGGATCTCTTCTGCACATGGTAAGCATTGCAACGGTGCCACCTGCATTGCTCTCACTGCTTGTTTTCCCACCTCAAAGTGCATTTGAATAGTTCCTTGATGCCTGCTCCAGGCTGGCCGGCTGCCCAGTTCTCAGTGCACGAACGATTGGACTCTGCTCCCACAGGCGAAGAGCCAGGACTGAAAGATGCTGCTGGATCTCTTCTGCTCACGGTAAGCTTTGCAACGGTGCCACCTGCATTGGTCTCACTGCTTGTTTTCCCACCTCAAAGTGCATTTGAATACATCCTTAATGCCTGCTCCAGGCTGGCCGGCTGCCCAGTTGTCAGTGCACGAACGATTGGACTCTGCTCCCACAGGCGAAGAGTCAGGACTGAAAGATGCTGCTGGATCTCTTCTGCTCACGGTAAGCTTTGCAACGGTGCCACCTGCATTGGTCTCACTGCTTGTTTTCCCACCTCAAAGTGCATTTCAATAGTTCCTTGATGCCTGCTCCAGGCTGGCCGGCTGCCCAGTTGTCAGTGCACGAACGATTGGACTCTGCTCCCACAGGCGAAGAGCCAGGACTGAAAGATGCTGCTGGATCTCTTCTGCACGTGGTAAGCTTTGCAACCTTGCCACCTGTATTGCTCTCACTGCTTGTTTTCCCACCTCAAAGTGCGTTTGAATAGTTCCTTGATGCCTGCTCCAGGCTGGCCGGCTGCCCAGTTGTCAGTGCACGAATGATTGGACTCTGCTCCCACAGGCGAAGAGCCAGGACTGAAAGATGCTGCTGGATCTCTTCTGCTCACGGTAAGGTTTGCAACGGTGCCACCTGCATTGGACTCACTGCTTGTTTTCCCACCTCAAAGTGCATTTGTATGCATCCTTGATGCCTGCTCCAGGCTGGCCGGCTGCCCAGTTTTCAGGGCACAAATGATTGGACTCTGCTCCCACAGGCGAAGAGCCAGGACTGAAAGATGCTGCTGGATCTGTCCTGCGCGTGGTAAGCTTTGCAACGGTGCCACCTGTATTGCTCTCACTGCTTGTTTTCCCACCTCAAAGTGCATTTGAATAGTTCCTTGATGGGTGCTCCTGGCTGGCCGGCTGCCCAGTTGTCAGTGCGCGAATGATTGGACTCTGCTCCCACAGGCGTAGAGGCAGGACTGAAAGATGATGCTGGATCTCTTCTGCTCACGGTAAGCTTTGCAACGTTGCCACCTGCATTGGTCTCACTGCTTGTTTTCCCACCTCAAAGTGCATTTGAATACATCCTTGATGCCTGCTCCAGGCTGGCCGGCTGCCCAGTTTTCAGGGCACGAATGATTGGACTCTGCTCCCAAGGCCGAAGAGCCAGGACTGAAAGATGCTGCTGGATCTCTTCTACACGTGGAAAGCTTTGCAACGGTGCCACCTGCATTGGTCTCACTGCTTGTTTTCCCACCTCAAAGTGCATTTGAATAGTTCCTTGATGCCTGCTCCAGGCTGGCCCTCTGCCCAGTTGTCAGTGCACGAATGATTGGACTCTGCTCCCACAGGCGAAGAGCCAGGACTGAAAGATGCTGCTGGATCTCTTCTGCACGTGGTAAGCTTTGCAACGGTGCCACCTGTATTGCTCTCACTGCTTGTTTTCCCACCTCATAGTGCATTTGAATAGTTCCTTGATGCCTGCTCCAGGCTGGCCGGCTGCCCAGTTGTCAGTGCACGAACGATTGGACTCTGCTCCCGCAGGCGAAGAGTCAGGACTGAAAGATGCTGCTGGATCTCTTCTGCTCACGGTAAGCTTTGCAACGGTGCCACCTGCATTGGTCTCAGTGCTTGTTTTCCCACCTCAAAGTGCATTTGAATAGTTCCTTGATGCCTGCTCCAGGCTGGCCGGCTGCCCAGTTGTCAGTGCACGAATGATTGGACTCTGCTCCCACAGGCGAAGAGCCAGGACTGAAAGATGCTGCTGGATCTCTTCTGAATGTGGCAAGCTTTGCAACGGTGCCACCTGTATTGCTCTCACTGCTTGTTTTCCCACCTCAAAGTGCATTTGAATAGGTCCTTGATGCCTGCTCCAGGCTGGCCAGCTGCCCAGTTGTCAGTGAACGAATGATTGGACTCTGCTCCCACAGGCGAATAGCCAGGACTGAAAGATGCTGCTGGATCTCTTCTGCTCACGGTAAGCTTTGCAACGGTGCCACCTGCATTGGTCTCACTGCTTGTTTTCCCACCTCAAAGTGCATTTGAATAGTTCCTTGATGCCTGCTCCAGGCTGGCCGGCTGCCCAGTTTTCAGGGCACGAATGATTGGACACTGCTCCCACAGGCGAATAGCCAGGACTGAAAGATGCTGCTGGATCTCTTCTGCTCACGGTAAGCTTTGCAACGGTGCCACCTGCATTGGTCTCACTGCTTGTTTTCCCACCTCAAAGTGCATTTGAATAGTTCCTTGATGCCTGCTCCAGGCTGGCCGGCTGCCCAGTTGCCAGTGCACGAATGATTGGACTCTGCTCCCACAGGCGAAGAGCCAGGACTGAAAGATGCTGCTGGATCTCTTCTGCACATGGTAAGCTTTGCAACGGTGCCACCTGCATTGGTCTCACTCCTTGCTTTCCCACCTCAAAGTGCATTTGAATCCATCCTTGATGCCTGATCCAGGCTGGCCGGCTGCCCAGTTGTCAGTGCACGAATGATTGGACTCTGCTCCCACAGGCGAAGAGCCAGGACCTAAAGATGCTGCTGGATCTCTTCTGCACGTGGTAAGCTTTGCAACGGTACCACCTGCATTGGACTCACTGCTTGTTTTCCCACCTCAATGCGCATTTGAATAGTTCCTTGATGCCTGCTCCAGGCTGGCCGGCTGCCCAGTTTTCAGGGCACGAATGATTGGACTCTGTTCCCACAGGCGAAGAGCCAGGACTGAAAGATGCTGCTGGATCTCTTCTGCTCACGGTAAGCTTTGCAACAGTGTGACCTGCATTGGTCTCACTGCTTGTTTTCCCACCTCAAAGTGCATTTGAATACATCCTTGATGCCTGCTCCAGGCTGGCCGGCTGCCCAGTTTTCAGGGCACGAACGATTGGACTCTGCTCCCACAGGCGAAGAGCCAGGACTGAAAGATGCTGCTGGATCTCTTCTGCTCACGGTAAGCTTTGCAACGGTGCCACCTGCATTGCTCTCACTGCTTGTTTTCCCTCCTCAAAGTGCATTTGAATAGTTCCTTGATGCCTGCTCCAGGCTGGTCGGCTGCCCAGTTTTCAGTGCACGAATGATTGGACTCTGCTCTCACAGGCGAAGAGCCAGGACTGAAAGATGCTGCTGGATCTCTTGTGCACGTGGTAAGCTTTGCAACGGTGCCACCTGCATTGGTCTCACTGCTTGTTTTCCCACCTCAAAGTGCATTTGAATAGTTCCTTGATGCCTGCTCCAGGCTGGCCGGCTGCCCAGTTGTCAGTGCACGAATGATTGGACTCTGCTCCCACAGGCGAAGAGCCAGGACTGAAAGATGCTGCTGGATCTCTTGTTCACGTGGTAAGCATTGCAACGGCGCCACCTGCATTGGTCTCACTGCTTGTTTTCCCACCTCAAAGTGCATTTGAATAGTTCCTTGATGCCTGCTCCAGGCTGGCCGGCTGCCCAGTTGTCTGTGAACGAATGATTGGACTCTGCTCCCACAGGCGAAGAGCCAGGACCGAAAGATGCTGCTGGATCTCTTCTGCACGTGGTAAGCTTTGCAACGGTGCCACCTGTATTGCTCTCACTGCTTGTTTTCCCACCTCAAAGTGCATTTGAATAGTTCCTTGATGCCTGCTCCAGGCTGGCCGGCTGCCCAGTTTTCAGGGCACGAATGATTGGACTCTGCTCCCACAGGTGAAGAGCCAGGACTGAAAGATGCTGCTGGATCTCTTCTGCTCACGGTAAGCTTTGCAACTGTGCCACCTGCATTGGTCTCACTGCTTGTTTTCCCACCTCAAAGTGCATTTGAATAGTTCCTTGATGCCTGCTCCAGGCTGGCCGGCTGCCCAGTTGTCAGTGCACGAACGATTGGACTCTGCTCCCACAGGCGAAGAGCCAGGACCTAAAGATGCTGCTGGATTTCTTCTGCTCACGGTAAGCTTTGCAACGGTGCCACCTGTATTGCTCTCACTGCTAGTTTTCCCACCTCAAAGTGCATTTGAATAGTTCTTTGACTCCTGCTCCAGGCTGGCCGGCTGCCCAGTTGTCAGTGCACGAATGATTGGACTCTGCTCCAACAGGCGAAGAGCCAGGACTGAAAGATGCTGCTGGATCTCTTCTGCACATGGTAAGCTTTGCAACGGTGCCACCTGTATTGCTCTCACTGCTTGTTTTCCCACCTCAAAGTGCATTTGAATAGTTCCTTGATGCCTGCTCCAGGCTGGCCAGCTGCCCAGTTGTCAGCGCACGAATGATTGGACTCTGCTCCCACAGGCGAAGAGCCAGGACTGAAAGATGCTGCTGGATCTCTTCTGCTCACGGTAAGCTTTGCAACAGTGTGACCTGCATTGGTCTCACTGCTTGTTTTCCCACCTCAAAGTGCATTTGAATACATCCTTGATGCCTGCTCCAGGCTGGCCGGCTGCCCAGTTTTCAGGGCACGAACGATTGGACTCTGCTCCCACAGGCGAAGAGCCAGGACTGAAAGATGCTGCTGGATCTCTTCTGCACATGGTAAGCTTTGCAACGGTGCCACCTGCATTGGTCTCACTGCTTGTTTTCCCACCTCCAAGTGCATTTGAATACATCCTTGATGCCTGATCCAGGCTGGCCGGCTGTCCAGTTGTCAGTGCACGAATGATTGGACTCTGCTCCCACAGGCGAAGAGCCAGGACTGAAAGATGCTGCTGGATCTCTTCTGCACGTGGTAAGCTTTCCAACGGTGCCACCTGCATTGGTCTCACTGCTTGTTTTCCCACCTCAAAGTGCATTTGAATACATCCTTGATGCCTGCTCCAGGCTGGCCGGCTGCCCTGTTGTCAGTGCACGAATGATTGGACTCTGCTCCCACAGGCGAAGAGCCAGGACTGAAAGATGCTGCTGGATCTCTTCTGCACATGGTAAGCATTGCAACGGTGCCACCTGCATTGCTCTCACTGCTTGTTTTCCCACCTCAAAGTGCATTTGAATAGTTCCTTGATGCCTGCTCCAGGCTGGCCGGCTGCCCAGTTGTCAGTGCACGAACGATTGGACTCTGCTCCCACAGGCGAAGAGCCAGGACTGAAAGATGCTGCTGGATCTCTTCTGCTCACGGTAAGCTTTGCAACGGTGCCACCTGCATTGGTCTCACTGCTTGTTTTCCCACCTCAAAGTGCATTTGAATACATCCTTAATGCCTGCTCCAGGCTGGCCGGCTGCCCAGTTGTCAGTGCACGAACGATTGGACTCTGCTCCCACAGGCGAAGAGTCAGGACTGAAAGATGCTGCTGGATCTCTTCTGCTCACGGTAAGCTTTGCAACGGTGCCACCTGCATTGGTCTCACTGCTTGTTTTCCCACCTCAAAGTGCATTTCAATAGTTCCTTGATGCCTGCTCCAGGCTGGCCGGCTGCCCAGTTGTCAGTGCACGAACGATTGGACTCTGCTCCCACAGGCGAAGAGCCAGGACTGAAAGATGCTGCTGGATCTCTTCTGCACGTGGTAAGCTTTGCAACCTTGCCACCTGTATTGCTCTCACTGCTTGTTTTCCCACCTCAAAGTGCGTTTGAATAGTTCCTTGATGCCTGCTCCAGGCTGGCCGGCTGCCCAGTTGTCAGTGCACGAATGATTGGACTCTGCTCCCACAGGCGAAGAGCCAGGACTGAAAGATGCTGCTGGATCTGTTCTGCTCACGGTAAGCTTTGCAACGGTGCCACCTGCATTGGACTCACTGCTTGTTTTCCCACCTCAAAGTGCATTTGTATGCATCCTTGATGCCTGCTCCAGGCTGGCCGGCTGCCCAGTTTTCAGGGCACAAATGATTGGACTCTGCTCCCACAGGCGAAGAGCCAGGACTGAAAGATGCTGCTGGATCTGTCCTGCGCGTGGTAAGCTTTGCAACGGTGCCACCTGTATTGCTCTCACTGCTTGTTTTCCCACCTCAAAGTGCATTTGAATAGTTCCTTGATGGGTGCTCCTGGCTGGCCGGCTGCCCAGTTGTCAGTGCGCGAATGATTGGACTCTGCTCCCACAGGCGTAGAGGCAGGACTGAAAGATGATGCTGGATCTCTTCTGCTCACGGTAAGCTTTGCAACGTTGCCACCTGCATTGGTCTCACTGCTTGTTTTCCCACCTCAAAGTGCATTTGAATACATCCTTGATGCCTGCTCCAGGCTGGCCGGCTGCCCAGTTTTCAGGGCACGAATGATTGGACTCTGCTCCCAAGGCCGAAGAGCCAGGACTGAAAGATGCTGCTGGATCTCTTCTACACGTGGAAAGCTTTGCAACGGTGCCACCTGCATTGGTCTCACTGCTTGTTTTCCCACCTCAAAGTGCATTTGAATAGTTCCTTGATGCCTGCTCCAGGCTGGCCCTCTGCCCAGTTGTCAGTGCACGAATGATTGGACTCTGCTCCCACAGGCGAAGAGTCAGGACTGAAAGATGCTGCTGGATCTCTTCTGCACGTGGTAAGCTTTGCAACGGTGCCACCTGTATTGCTCTCACTGCTTGTTTTCCCACCTCATAGTGCATTTGAATAGTTCCTTGATGCCTGCTCCAGGCTGGCCGGCTGCCCAGTTGTCAGTGCACGAACGATTGGACTCTGCTCCCGCAGGCGAAGAGTCAGGACTGAAAGATGCTGCTGGATCTCTTCTGCTCACGGTAAGCTTTGCAACGGTGCCACCTGCATTGGTCTCAGTGCTTGTTTTCCCACCTCAAAGTGCATTTGAATAGTTCCTTGATGCCTGCTCCAGGCTGGCCGGCTGCCCAGTTGTCAGTGCACGAATGATTGGACTCTGCTCCCACAGGCGAAGAGCCAGGACTGAAAGATGCTGCTGGATCTCTTCTGCTCACGGTAAGCTTTGCAACGGTGCCACCTGCATTGGTCTCACTGCTTGTTTTCCCACCTCAAAGTGCATTTGAATACATCCTTGATGCCTGCTCCAGGGTGGCCGGCTGCCCAGTTTTCAGTGCACGAATGATTGGACTCTGCTCCCAAGGCCGAAGAGCCAGGACTGAAAGATGCTGCTGGATCTCTTCTGCACGTGGAAAGCTTTGCAACGGTGCCACCTGCATTGGTCTCACTGCTTGTTTTCCCACCTCAAAGTGCATTTGAATAGTTCCTTGATGCCTGCTCCAGGTTGGCCGGCTGCCCAGTTGTCAGTGCACGAACGATTGGACTCTGCTCCCACAGGCGAAGAGCCAGGACTGAAAGATCCTGCTGGATCTCTTCTGCACGTGGTAAGCTTTGCAACGGTGCCACCTGTATTGCTCTCACTGCTTGTTTTCCCACCTCAAAGTGCGTTTGAATAGTTCCTTGATGCCTGCTCCAGGCTGGCCGGCTGCCCAGTTGTCAGTGCACGAATGATTGGACTCTGCTCCCACAGGCAAAGAGCCAGGACTGAAAGATGCTCCTTCATCTCTTCTGCACGAGGTAAGCTTCGCAACGGTGCCACCTGCATTGCTCTCGCTCCTTGCTTTCCCACCTCAAAGTGCATTTGAATAGTTCCTTGATGCCTGCTCCAGGCTGGACGGCTGTCCAGTTTTCAGTGCACGAATGATTGGACCCTGATCCCACAGGCAAAGAGCCAGGACTGAAAGATGCTCCTTGATCTCTTCTGCACATGGTAAGCTTCGCAACCGTGCCACCTGTATTGCTCTCACTCCTTGCTTTCCCACCTCAAAGTGCATTTGAATAGTTCCTTGATGCGTGCTCCAGGCTGGCCGGCTGCCCAGTTGTCAGTGCACGAATGATTGGACCCTGATCCCACAGGCAAAGAGCCAGGACTGAAAGATGCTGCTGGATCTCTTCTGCACATGGTATGCTTCGCAACGGTGCCACCTGTATTGCTCTCACTCCTTCCTTTCCCACCTCAAAGTGCGTTTGAATACATCCTTGATGCCTGCTCCAGGCCGTCCGGCTGCCCAGTTTTCAGTGCAGGAATGATTGGACCCTGCTTCCACAGGCAAAGAGCCAGGACTGAAAGATGCTGCTGGATCTCTTCTGCACATGGTAAGCTGCGCAACGGTGCCACCTGTATTGCTCTCACTCCTTGCTTTCCCACCTCAAAGTGCATTTGAATACATCCTTGATGCCTGCTCCAGGCCGCCCGGCTGCCCAGTTTTCAGTGCACGAATGATTGGACCCTGATCCCACAGGCAAAGAGCCAGGACTGAAAGATGCTCCTTGATGTCTTCTGCACATGGTAAGCTTCGCAACGGTGGCACCTGTATTGCTCTCACTCCTTGCTTTCCCACCTCAAAGTGCATTTTGAATACATCCTTAATGCTTGCTCCACGCTGTCCGGCTGCCCAGTTTTCAGTGCACGAATGATTGGACCCTGCTCCCACAGGAAAAGAGCCAGGACTGAAAGATGCTCCTTCATCTCTTCTGCACATAGTAAGCTTCGCAACGGTGCCAGCTTTATTGCTCTCGCTCCTTGCTTTCCCACCTCAAAGTGCATTTGAATAGTTCCTTGATGCCTGCTCCAGGCTGTTCGGCTGCCCAGTTTTCAGTGCACGAACGATTGAACCCTGATCCCACAGGCAAAGAGCCAGGACTGAAAGATGCTGCTGGATCTCTTCTGCACATGGTAAGCTTCGCAACGTTGCCACCTGTATTGCTCTCACTCCTTGCTTTCCCACCTCAAAGTGCATTTGAATACATCCTTCATGCCTGCTCCAGGCCGTCCGGCTGCCCAGTTTTCAGTGCACGAATGATTGGACCCTGCTCCCACAGGCAAAGAGCCAGGACTGAAAGATGCTGCTGGATCTCTTCTGCACATGGTAAGCTTCGCAACGGTGCCACCTGTATTGCTCTCACTCCTTGCTTTCCCACCTCAAAGTGCATTTGAATACATACTTGATGCCTGCTCCAGGCCGTCCGGCTGCCCAGTTTTCAGTGCACGAATGATTGGACCCTGATCCCACAGGCAAAGAGCCAGGACTGAAAGATGCTGCTGGATCTCTTCTGCACATGGTAAGTTTCGCAACGGTGCCACCTGTATTGCTCTCACTCCTTGCTTTCCCACCTCAAAGTGCATTTGAATACATCCTTGATGCCTGCCCCAGGCGGTCCGGCTGCCCAGTTTTCAGTGCACGAATGATTGGACCCTGATCCCACAGGCAAAGAGCCAGGAGTGAAAGATGCTGCTGGATCTCTTCTGCACATGGTAAGCTTCGCAATGGTGCCACCTGTATTGCTCTCACTCCTTGCTTTCCCACCTCAAAGTGCATTTGAATACATCCTTGATGCCTGCTCCAGGCTGGCTGGCTGCCCAGTTTTCAGTGCGCGAATGATTGGACCCTGATTCTACAGGCAAAGAGCCAGGACTGAAAGATGCTGCTGGATCTCTTCTGCACATGGTAAGCTTCGCAACGGTGCCACCTGTATTGCTCTCACTCCTTGCTTTCCCACCTCAAAGTGCATTTTGAATACATCCTTAATGCTTGCTCCACGCTGTCCGGCTGCCCAGTTTTCAGTGCACGAATGATTGGACCCTGCTCCCACAGGCAAAGAGCCAGGACTGAAAGATGCTCCTTCATCTCTTCTGCACATAGTAAGCTTCGCAACGGTGCCAGCTTTATTGCTCTCGCTCCTTGCTTTCCCACCTCAAAGTGCATTTGAATAGTTCCTTGATGCCTGCTCCAGGCTGTTCGGCTGCCCAGTTTTCAGTGCACGAACGATTGGACCCTGATCCCACAGGCAAAGAGCCAGGACTGAAAGATGCTGCTGGATCTCTTCTGCACATGGTAAGCTTCGCAACGGTGCCACCTGTATTGCTCTCACTCCTTGCTTTCCCACCTCAAAGTGCATTTGAATACATCCTTCATGCCTGCTCCAGGCCGTCCGGCTGCCCAGTTTTCAGTGCACGAATGATTGGACCCTGCTCTCACAGGCAAAGAGCAGGACTGAAAGATGCTCCTTCATCTCTTCTGCACATAGTAAGCTTCGCAACGGTGCCACCTTTATTGCTCTCGCTCCTTGCTTTCCTACCTCAAAGTGTATTTGAATACATCCTTGATGCCTACTCCAGGCCGTCCGGCTGCCCAGTTTTCAGTGCACGAATGATTGGACCCTGATCCCACAGGCAAAGAGCCAGGACTGAAAGATGCTGCTGGATCTCTTCTGCACATGGTAAGCTTCGCAATGGTGCCACCTGTATTGCTCTCACTCCTTGCTTTCCCACCTCAAAGTGCATTTGAATACATCCTTGATGCCTGCTCCAGGCTGGCTGGCTGCCCAGTTTTCAGTGCGCGAATGATTGGACCCTGATTCCACAGGCAAAGAGCCAGGACTGAAAGATGCTGCTGGATCTCTTCTGCACATGGTAAGCTTCGCAACGGTGCCACCTGTATTGCTCTCACTCCTTGCTTTCCCACCTCAAAGTGCATTTTGAATACATCCTTAATGCTTGCTCCACGCTGTCCGGCTGCCCAGTTTTCAGTGCACGAATGATTGGACCCTGCTCCCACAGGAAAAGAGCCAGGACTGAAAGATGCTCCTTCATCTCTTCTGCACATAGTAAGCTTCGCAACGGTGCCAGCTTTATTGCTCTCGCTCCTTGCTTTCCCACCTCAAAGTGCATTTGAATAGTTCCTTGATGCCTGCTCCAGTCTGTTCGGCTGCCCAGTTTTCAGTGCACGAACGATTGGACCCTGATCCCACAGGCAAAGAGCCAGGACTGAAAGATGCTGCTGGATCTCTTCTGCACATGGTAAGCTTCGCAACGGTGCCACCTGTATTGCTCTCACTCCTTGCTTTCCCACCTCAAAGTGCATTTGAATACATCCTTCATGCCTGCTCCAGGCCGTCCGGCTGCCCAGTTTTCAGTGCACGAATGATTGGACCCTGCTCCCACAGGCAAAGAGCCAGGACTGAAAGATGCTGCTGGATCTCTTCTGCACATGGTAAGCTTCGCAACGGTGCCACCTGTATTGCTCTCACTCCTTGCTTTCCCACCTCAAAGTGCATTTGAATACATCCTTAATGACTGCTCCAGGCCCTCCGGCTGCCCAGTTTTCAGTGCACGAATGATTGGACCCTGCTCTCACAGGCAAAGAGCAGGACTGAAAGATGCTCCTTCATCTCTTCTGCACATGGTAAGCTTCGCAACGGTGCCACCTTTATTGCTCTCGCTCCTTGCTTTCCTACCTCAAAGTGTATTTGAATACATCCTTGATGCCTGCTCCAGGCCGTCCGGCTGCCCAGTTTTCAGTGCACGAATGATTGGACCCTGATCCCACAGGCAAAGAGCCAGGAGTGAAAGATGCTGCTGGATCTCTTCTGCACATGGTAAGCTTCGCAATGGTGCCACCTGTATTGCTCTCACTCCTTGCTTTCCCACCTCAAAGTGCATTTGAATACATCCTTGATGCCTGCTCCAGGCTGGCTGGCTGCCCAGTTTTCAGTGCGCGAATGATTGGACCCTGATTCCACAGGCAAAGAGCCAGGACTGAAAGATGCTGCTGGATCTCTTCTGCACATGGTAAGCTTCGCAACGGTGCCACCTGTATTGCTCTCACTCCTTGCTTTCCCACCTCAAAGTGCATTTTGAATACATCCTTAATGCTTGCTCCACGCTGTCCGGCTGCCCAGTTTTCAGTGCACGAATGATTGGACCCTGCTCCCACAGGCAAAGAGCCAGGACTGAAAGATGCTCCTTCATCTCTTCTGCACATAGTAAGCTTTGCAACGGTGCCAGCTTTATTGCTCTCGCTCCTTGCTTTCCCACCTCAAAGTGCATTTGAATAGTTCCTTGATGCCTGCTCCAGGCTGTTCGGCTGCCCAGTTTTCAGTGCACGAACGATTGGACCCTGATCCCACAGGCAAAGAGCCAGGACTGAAAGATGCTGCTGGATCTCTTCTGCACATGGTAAGCTTCGCAACGGTGCCACCTGTATTGCTCTCACTCCTTGCTTTCCCACCTCAAAGTGCATTTGAATACATCCTTCATGCCTGCTCCAGGCCGTCCGGCTGCCCAGTTTTCAGTGCACGAATGATTGGACCCTGCTCCCACAGGCAAAGAGCCAGGACTGAAAGATGCTGCTGGATCTCTTCTGCTCACGGTAAGCTTTGCAACGGTGCCACCTGCATTGGTCTCACTGCTTGTTTTCCCACCTCAAAGTGCATTTGAATAGTTCCTTGATGCCTGCTCCAGGCTGGCCGGCTGCCCAGTTTTCAGTGCACGAATGATTGGACTCTGCTCCCACAGGCGAAGAGCCAGGACTGAAAGATGCTGCTGGATCTCTTCTGCTCACGGTAAGCTTTGCAATGGTGCCACCTGCATTGGTCTCAGTGCTTGTTTTCCCACCTCAAAGTGCATTTGAATAGTTCCTTGATGCCTGCTCCAGGCTGTTCGGCTGCCCAGTTTTCAGTGCACGAACGATTGCACCCTGATCCCACAGGCAAAGGGCCAGGACTGAAAGATGCTGCTGGATCTCTTCTGCACATGGTAAGCTTCGGAACGGTGGCATCTGTATTGCTCTCACTCCTTGCTTTTCCACCTCAAAGTGCATTTGAATACATCCTTGATGCCTGCTCCAGGCCGTCCGGCTGCCCAGTTTTCAGTGCACGAATGATTGGACCCTGCTCCCACAGGCAAAGAGCCAGGACTGAAAGATGCTGCTGGACCTCTTCTGCACATGGTAAGCTTCGCAACGGTGCCACCTGTATTGCTCTCACTCCTTGCTTTCCCACCTCAAAGTGCATTTGAATACATCCTTAATGTCTGCTCCAGGCCCTCCGGCTGCCCAGTTTTCAGTACACGAATGATTGGACCCTGCTCTCACAGGCAAAGAGCCAGGACTGAAAGATGCTCCTTCATCTGTTCTGCACATAGTAAGCTTCGCAACGGTGCCACCTTTATTGCTCTCGCTCCTTGCTTTCCTACCTCAAAGTGCATTTGAATACATCCTTGATGCCTGCTCCAGGCCGTCCGGCTGCCCAGTTTTCAGTGCACGAATGATTGGACCCTGATCCCACAGGCAAAGAGCCAGGACTGAAAGATGCTGCTGGATCTCTTCTGCACATGGAAAGCTTCGCAAAGGTGCCACATGTATTGCTCTCACTCCTTCCTTTCCCGCCTCAAAGTGCATTTGAATACATCCTTGATGCCTGCTCCAGGCCGCCCGGCTGCCCAGTTTTCAGTGCACGAATGATTGGACCCTGATCCCACAGGCAAAGAGCCAGGACTGAAAGATGCTCCTTGATGTCTTCTGCACATGGTAAGCTTCGCAACGGTGGCACCTGTATTGCTCTCACTCCTTGCTTTCCCACCTCAAAGTGCATTTGAATACATCCTTGATGCCTGCTCCAGGCCGCCCGGCTGCCCAGTTTTCAGTGCACGAATGATTGGACCCTGATCCCACAGGCAAAGAGCCAGGACTGAAAGATGCTCCTTGATGTCTTCTGCACATGGTAAGCTTTGCAACGGTGCCACCTGCATTGGTCTCACTGCTTGTTTTCCCACCTCAAAGTGCATTTGAATAGTTCCTTGATGCCTGCTCCAGGCTGGCCGGCTGCCCAGTTTTCAGTGCACGAACGATTGGACTCTGCTCCCACAGGCGAAGAGCCAGGACTGAAAGATGCTGCTGGATCTCTTCTGCTCACGGTAAGCTTTGCAAGGGTGCCACCTGCATTGGTCTCACTGCTTGTTTTCCCACCTCAAAGTGCATTTGAATACATCCTTGATGCCTGCTCCAGGCTGTTCGGCTGCCCAGTTTTCAGTGCACGAACGATTGGACCCTGATCCCACAGGCAAAGAGCCAGGACTGAAAGATGCTGCTGGATCTCTTCTGCACGTGGTAAGCTTCGAAACGGTGGCACCTGTATTGCTCTCACTCCTTGCTTTCCCACCTCAAAGTGCATTTGAATACATCCTTGATGCCTGCTCCAGGCCGTCCGGCTGCCCAGTTTTAAGTGCACGAATGATTGGACCCTGCTCCCACAGGCAAAGAGCCAGGACTGAAAGATGCTCCTTCATCTCTTCTGCACATAGTAAGCTTCGCAACGGTGCCAGCTTTGTTGCTCTTGCTCCTTGCTTTCCCACCTCAAACTGCATTTGAATACATCCTTGATGCCTGCTCCAGGCTGTTCGGCTGCCCAGTTTTCAGTGCACGAACGATTGGACCCTGATCCCACAGGCAAAGAGCCAGGACTGAAAGATGCTCCTTGATGTCTTCTGCACATGGTAAGCTTCGCAACGGTGGCACCTGTATTGCTCTCACTCCTTGCTTTCCCACCTCAAAGTGCATTTGAATACATCCTTGATGCCTGCTCCAGGCTGGCCGGCTGCCCAGTTGTCAGTGCACGAACGATTGGACTCTGCTCCCACAGGCGAAGAGCCAGGACTGAAAGATGCTGCTGGATCTCTTCTGCTCACGGTAAGCTTTGCAACGGTGCCACCTGCATTGGTCTCACTGCTTGTTTTCCCACCTCAAAGTGCATTTGAATACATCCTTGATGCCTGCTCCAGGCTGGCCGGCTGCCCAGTTTTCAGGGCACGAATGATTGGACTCTGCTCCCACAGGCGAAGATGCAGGACTGAAAGATGCTGCTGGATCTCTTCTGCTCACGGTAAGCTTTGCAACGGTGCCACCTGCATTGCTCTCACTGCTTGTTTTCCCACCTCAAAGTGCATTTGAATACATCCTTGATGCCGGCTCCAGGCTGGCCGGCTGCCCAGTTTTCAGTGCACGAATGATTGGACTCTGCTCCCACAGGCGAAGAGTCAGGACTGAAAGATGCTGCTGGATCTCTTCTGCTCACGGTAAGCTTCGCAACGGTGCCACCTGCATTGGTCTCACTGCTTGTTTTCAAACCTCAAAGTGCATTTGAATAGTTCCTTGATGCCTGCTCCAAGCTGGCCGGCTGCCCAGTTGTCAGAGCACGAATGATTGGACTCTGCTCCCACAGGCGAAGAGCCAGGACTGAAAGATGCTGCTGGATCTCTTCTGCTCACAGTAAACTTTGCAACGGTGCGTTCTGCATTGGTCTCACTGCTTGTTTTTAAACCTCATAGTGCATTTGAATAGTTCCTTGATGCCTGCTCCAGGCTGGCCGGCTGCCCAGTTGTCTGTGCACGAACGATTGGACTCTGCTCCCACAGGCGAAGAGTCAGGACTGAAAGATGCTGCTGGATCTCTTCTGCTCACGGTAAGCTTTGCAACGGTGCCACCTGTATTGCTCTCACTGCTTGGTTTCCCACCTCAAAGTGCTTTTGAATAGTTCCTTGATGCCTGCTCCAGGCTGGCCGGCTGCCCAGTTGTCAGTGCACGAATGATTGGACTCTGCTCCCACAGGCGAAGAGCCAGGACTGAAAGATGCTCCTTGATGTCTTCTGCACATGGTAAGCTTCGCAACGGTGGCACCTGTATTGCTCTCACTCCTTGCTTTCCCACCTCAAAGTGCATTTGAATACATCCTTGATGCCTGCTCCAGGCCGCCCGGCTGCCCAGTTTTCAGTGCACGAATGATTGGACCCTGATCCCACAGGCAAAGAGCCAGGACTGAAAGATGCTCCTTGATGTCTTCTGCACATGGTAAGCTTTGCAACGGTGCCACCTGCATTGGTCTCACTGCTTGTTTTCCCACCTCAAAGTGCATTTGAATAGTTCCTTGATGCCTGCTCCAGGCTGGCCGGCTGCCCAGTTTTCAGTGCACGAACGATTGGACTCTGCTCCCACAGGCGAAGAGCCAGGACTGAAAGATGCTGCTGGATCTCTTCTGCTCACGGTAAGCTTTGCAAGGGTGCCACCTGCATTGGTCTCACTGCTTGTTTTCCCACCTCAAAGTGCATTTGAATACATCCTTGATGCCTGCTCCAGGCTGTTCGGCTGCCCAGTTTTCAGTGCACGAACGATTGGACCCTGATCCCACAGGCAAAGAGCCAGGACTGAAAGATGCTGCTGGATCTCTTCTGCACGTGGTAAGCTTCGAAACGGTGGCACCTGTATTGCTCTCACTCCTTGCTTTCCCACCTCAAAGTGCATTTGAATACATCCTTGATGCCTGCTCCAGGCCGTCCGGCTGCCCAGTTTTAAGTGCACGAATGATTGGACCCTGCTCCCACAGGCAAAGAGCCAGGACTGAAAGATGCTCCTTCATCTCTTCTGCACATAGTAAGCTTCGCAACGGTGCCAGCTTTGTTGCTCTTGCTCCTTGCTTTCCCACCTCAAACTGCATTTGAATACATCCTTGATGCCTGCTCCAGGCTGTTCGGCTGCCCAGTTTTCAGTGCACGAACGATTGGACCCTGATCCCACAGGCAAAGAGCCAGGACTGAAAGATGCTCCTTGATGTCTTCTGCACATGGTAAGCTTCGCAACGGTGGCACCTGTATTGCTCTCACTCCTTGCTTTCCCACCTCAAAGTGCATTTGAATACATCCTTGATGCCTGCTCCAGGCTGGCCGGCTGCCCAGTTGTCAGTGCACGAACGATTGGACTCTGCTCCCACAGGCGAAGAGCCAGGACTGAAAGATGCTGCTGGATCTCTTCTGCTCACGGTAAGCTTTGCAACGGTGCCACCTGCATTGGTCTCACTGCTTGTTTTCCCACCTCAAAGTGCATTTGAATACATCCTTGATGCCTGCTCCAGGCTGGCCGGCTGCCCAGTTTTCAGGGCACGAATGATTGGACTCTGCTCCCACAGGCGAAGATGCAGGACTGAAAGATGCTGCTGGATCTCTTCTGCTCACGGTAAGCTTTGCAACGGTGCCACCTGCATTGCTCTCACTGCTTGTTTTCCCACCTCAAAGTGCATTTGAATACATCCTTGATGCCGGCTCCAGGCTGGCCGGCTGCCCAGTTTTCAGTGCACGAATGATTGGACTCTGCTCCCACAGGCGAAGAGTCAGGACTGAAAGATGCTGCTGGATCTCTTCTGCTCACGGTAAGCTTCGCAACGGTGCCACCTGCATTGGTCTCACTGCTTGTTTTCAAACCTCAAAGTGCATTTGAATAGTTCCTTGATGCCTGCTCCAAGCTGGCCGGCTGCCCAGTTGTCAGAGCACGAATGATTGGACTCTGCTCCCACAGGCGAAGAGCCAGGACTGAAAGATGCTGCTGGATCTCTTCTGCTCACAGTAAACTTTGCAACGGTGCGTTCTGCATTGGTCTCACTGCTTGTTTTTAAACCTCATAGTGCATTTGAATAGTTCCTTGATGCCTGCTCCAGGCTGGCCGGCTGCCCAGTTGTCTGTGCACGAACGATTGGACTCTGCTCCCACAGGCGAAGAGTCAGGACTGAAAGATGCTGCTGGATCTCTTCTGCTCACGGTAAGCTTTGCAACGGTGCCACCTGTATTGCTCTCACTGCTTGGTTTCCCACCTCAAAGTGCTTTTGAATAGTTCCTTGATGCCTGCTCCAGGCTGGCCGGCTGCCCAGTTGTCAGTGCACGAATGATTGGACTCTGCTCCCACAGGCGAAGAGCCAGGACTGAAAGATGCTGCTGGATCTCTTCTGCACGTGAAAAGCTTTGCAACGGTGCCACCTGCATTGGTCTCACTGCTTGTTTTCCCACCTCAAAGTGCATTTGAATACATCCTTGATGCCTGCTCCAGGCTGGCCGGCTGCCCAGTTGTCAGTGCACGAATGATTGGACTCTGCTCCCACAGGCGAAGAGCCAGGACTGAAAGATGCTGCTGGATCTCTTCTGCTCACGGTAAGCTTTGCAACGGTGCCACCTGCATTGGTCTCACTGCTTGTTTTCCCACCTCAAAGTGCATTTGAATAGTTCCTTGATGCCTGCTCCAGGCTGGCCGGCTGCCCAGTTGTCAGTGCACGAATGATTGGACTCTGCTCCCACAGGCGAAGAGCCAGGACTGAAAGATGCTGCTGGATCTCTTCTGCTCACGGTAAGCTTTGCAACGGTGCCACCTGCATTGGTCTCACTGCTTGTTTTCCCACCTCAAAGTGCATTTGAATAGTTCCTTGATGCCTGCTCCAGGCTGGCCGGCTGCCCAGTTTTCAGTGCACGAATGATTGGACCCTGATCCCAGAGGCAAAGAGCCAGGACTGAAAGATGCTGCTGGATCTCTTCTGCACATGGTAAGTTTCGCAACGGTGCCACCTGTATTGCTCTCACTCCTTCCTTTCCCACCTCAAAGTGCGTTTGAATACATCCTTGATGCGTGCTCCAGGCTGGCCTGCTGCCCAGTTTTCAGTGCACGAACGATTGGACCCTGCTCCCAGAGGCAAAGAGCCAGGAGTGAAATGTGCTGCTTGATCTCTTCTGCACGTGGTAAGCTTCGCAACAGCGCCACCTGTATTGCTCTCGCTCCTTGCTTTCCTACCTCAAAGTGCATTTGAATACATCCTTGATGCCTGCTCCAGGCTGTTCGGCTGCCCAGTTTTCAGTGCACGAATGATTGGACCCTGATCCCACAGGCGAAGAGCCAGGACTGAAAGATGCTGCTGGATCTTTTCTGCACATGGTAAGCTTTGCAACGGTGCCACCTGTATTACTCTCACTCCTTGCTTTCCCACCTCAAAGTGCATTTGAATACATCCTTGATGCCTGCTCCAGGCCGTCCGGCTGCCCAGTTTTCAGTGTACGAATGATTGGACCCTGATCCCACAGGCAAAGAGCCAGGACTGAAAGATGCTGCTGGATCTCTTCTGCACATGGTAAGCTGCGCAATGGTGCCACCTGTATTGCTCTCACTCCTTGCTTTCCCACCTCAAAGTGCATTTGAATACATCCTTGATGGCTGCTCCAGGCCGTCCGGCTGCCCAGTTTTCAGTGCACGAATGATTGGACCCTGATCCCACAGGCAAAGAGCCAGGACTGAAAGATGCTGCTGGATCTCTTCTGCACATGGTAAGCTTCGCAACGGTGCCACCTGTATTGCTCTCACTCCTTGCTTTCCCACCTCAAAATGCATTTGAATACACCCTTGATGCCTGCTCCAGGCCGTCCGGCTGCCCAGTTTTCAGTGCACGAATGATTGGACCCTGATCCCACAGGCAAAGAGCCAGGACTGAAAGATGCTGCTGGATCTCTTCTGCACATGGTAAGCTTCGCAATGGTGCCAACTGTATTGCTCTCACTCCTTGGTTTCTCACCTCAAAGTGCATTTGAATACATCCTTAATGCCTACTCCAGGCCGTCCGGCTGCCCAGTTTTCAGTGCACGAATGATTGGACCCTGCTCTCACAGGCAAAGAGCCAGGACTGAATGATGCTCCTTCATCTCTTCTGCACATAGAAAGCTTCGCAACGGTGCCACCTTTATTGCTCTCGCTCCTTGCTTTCCCACCTAAAAGTGCATTTGAATACATCCTTGATGCCTGCTCCAGGCTGGCTGGCTGCCCAGTTTTCAGTGCAAGAATGATTGGACCCTGCTCCCACAGGCAAAGAGCCAGGACTGAAAGATGCTGCTGGATCTCTTCTGCACATGGTAAGCTTCGCAACGGTGCCACCTGTATTGCTCTCACTCCTTGCTTTCCCACCTCAAAGTGCATTTGAATACATCCTTGATGCCTGCTCCAGGCTGGCTGGTTGCCCAGTTTTCAGTGCACGAATGATTGGACCCTGCTCCCACAGGCAAAGAGCCAGGACTGAAAGATGCTCCTTGATCTCTTCTGCACATGGTAAGCTTCGCAACGGTGCCACCTGTATTGCTCTCACTGCTTGTTTTCCCACCTCAAAGTGCATTTGAATACATCCTTGATGTCTGCTCCAGGCTGGCCGGCTGCCCAGTTTTCAGTGCACGAATGATTGGACCCTGTTCCCACAGGCAAAGAGCCAGGACTGAAAGATGCTGCTGGATCTTTTCTGCACATGGTAAGCTTCGCAACGGTGCCACCTGTATTGCTCTCACTCCTTGCTTTCCCACCTCAAAGTGCATTTTGAATACATCCTTAATGCCTGCTCCACGCCGTCCGGCTGCCCAGTTTTCAGTGCACGAATGATTGGACTCTGCTCCCACAGGCGAAGAGCCAGGACTGAAAGATGCTGCTGGATCTCTTCTGCACATGGTAAGCTTTGCAACGGTGCCACCTGCATTGGTCTCACTGCTTGTTTTCCCACCTGAAAGTGCATTTGAATACATCCTTGATGCCTGCTCCAGGCTGGCCGGCTGCCCAGTTTTCAGTGCACGAACGATTGGACCCTGATCCCACAGGTAAAGAGCCAGGACTGAAAGATGCTGCTGGATCTCTTCTGCACATGGTAAGCTTCGCAACGGTGCCACCTGTATTGCTCTCACTCCTTGCTTTCCCACCTCAAAGTGCATTTGAATACATCCTCGATGCCTGCTCCAGGCGGTCCGGCTGCCCAATTTTCAGGGCACGAATGATTGGACACTGATCCCACAGGCAAAGAGCCAGGACTGAAAGATGCTGCTGGATCTCTTCTGCACATGGTAAGCTGCGCAACGGTGCCACCTGTATTGCTCTCACTCCTTGCTTTCCCACCTCAAAGTGCATTTGAATACATCCTTGATGCCTGCTCCAGGCCGTCCGGCTGCCCAGTTTTCAGGGCACGAATGATCGGACCCTGATCCCACAGGCAAAGACCCAGGACTGAAAGATGCTGCTGGATCTCTTCTGCACATGGTAAGCTTCCCATCGGTGCCACCTGTATTGCTCTCACTCCTTGCTTTCCCACCTCAAAGTGCATTTGAATACATCCTTGATGCCTGCTCCAGGCTGGCCGGCTGCCCAGTTTTCAGTGCACGAATGATTGGACCCTGCTCCCACAGGCAAAGAGCCAGGACTGAAAGATGCTGCTGGATCTCTTCTGCACATGGAAAGCTTCGCAAAGGTGCCACCTGTATTGCTCTCACTCCTTCCTTTCCCACCTCAAAGTGCATTTGAATACATCCTTGATGGCTGCTCCAGGCTGGCCGGCTGCCCAGTTTTCAGTGCACGAATGATTGGACCCTGCTCCTACAGGCAAAGAGCCAGGACTGAAAGATGCTGCTGGATCTCTTCTGCACATGGTAAGCTTCGCAACGGTGCCACCTGTATTGCTCTCACTCCTTGCTTTCCCACCTCAAAGTGCATTTGAATACATCCTTGATGCCTGCTCCAGGCTGGCCGGCTGCCCAGTTTTCAGCGCACGAATGATTGGACCCTGCTCCCAGAGGCAAAGAGCCAGGACCTAAAGATGCTGCTAGATCTCTTCTGCTCACGGTAAGCTTTGCAACGGTGCCACCTGCATTGGTCTCACTGCTTGTTTTCCCACCTCAAAGTGCGTTTGAATAGTTCCTTGATGCCTGATCCAGGCTGGCCGGCTGCCCAGTTGTCAGGGCACGAATGATTGGACTCTGCTCCCACAGGCGAAGAGTCAGGACTGAAAGATGCTGCTGGATCTCTTCTGCTCACGGTAAGCTTTGCAACGGTGCCACCTGTATTGCTCTCACTGCTTGTTTTCCCACCTCAAAGTGCGTTTGAATAGTTCCTTGATGCCTGATCCAGGCTGGCCGGCTGCCCAGTTGTCAGTGCACGAATGATTGGACTCTGCACCCACAGGCGAAGAGCCAGGACTGAAAGATGCTGCTGGACCTCTTCTGCACGTGGTAAGCTTTGCAACGGTGCCACCTGCATTGGTCTCACTGCTTGTTTTCCCACCTCAAAGTGCATTTGAATAGTTCCTTGATGCCTGCTCCAGGCTGGCCGGCTGCCCAGTTGTCAGTGCACGAATGATTGGACTCTGCTCCCACAGGCGAAGAGGCGGGACTGAAAGATGCTGCTGGATCTCTTCTGCATATGGTAAGCTTTGCAACGGTGCCACCTGCATTGGTCTCACTCCTTGCTTTCCCACCTCAAAGTGCATTTGAATCCATCCTTGATGCCTGCTCCAGGCTGGCCGGCTGCCCAGTTGTCAGTGCACGAATGATTGGACTCTGCTCCCACAGGCGAAGAGCCAGGACTGAAAGATGCTGCTGGATCTCTTCTGCACGTGGTAAGCTTTGCAACGGTGCCACCTGCATTGGTCTCATTGCTTGTTTTCCCACCTCAAAGTGCATTTGAATAGTTCCTTGATGCCTGCTCCAGGCTGGCCGGCTGCCCAGTTGACAGTGCACGAATGATTGGACTCTGCTCCCACAGGCGAAGAGCCAGGACTGAAAGATGCTGCTGGATCTCTTCTGCACATGGTAAGCTTTGCAACGGTGCCACCTGTATTGCACTCACTGCTTGTTTTCCCACCTCAAAGTGCATTTGAATAGTTCCTTGATGCCTGCTCCAGGCTGGCCGTCTGCCCAGTTGTCAGTGCACGAATGATTGGACTCTGCTCCCACAGGCGAAGAGCCAGGACTGAAAGATGCTGCTGGATCTCTTCTGCACATGGTAAGCTTTGCAATGGTGCCACCTGCATTGGTCTCACTGCTTGTTTTCCCAACTCAAAGTGCATTTGAATACATCCTTGATGCCTACTCCAGGCTGGCCGTCTGCCCAGTTGTCAGTGCACGAATGATTTGACTCTGCTCCCACAGCCGAAGAGCCAGGACTGAAAGATGCTGCTGGATCTCTTCTGCTCACGGTAAGCTTTGCAACGGTGCCACCTGCATTGCTCTCACTGCTTGTTTTCCCACCTCAAAGTGCATTTGAATAGTTCCTTGATGCCTGCTCCAGGCTGGCCGGCTGCCCAGTATTCTGGGCACGAATGATTGGACCCTGATCCCACAGGTAAAGAGCCAGGACTGAAAGATGCTGCTGGATCTTTTCTGCACATGGTAAGCTTTGCAACGGTGCCACCTGTATTACTCTCACTCCTTGCTTTCCCACCTCAAAGTGCATTTGAATACATCCTTGATGCCTGCTCCAGGCCGTCCGGCTGCCCAGTTTTCAGTGTACGAATGATTGGACCCTGATCCCACAGGCAAAGAGCCAGGACTGAAAGATGCTGCTGGATCTCTTCTGCACATGGTAAGCTGCGCAACGGTTCCACCTGTATTGCTCTCACTCCTTGCTTTCCCACCTCAAAGTGCATTTGAATACATCCTTGATGGCTGCTCCAGGCCGTCCGGCTGCCCAGTTTTCAGTGCACGAATGATTGGACCCTGATCCCACAGGCAAAGACCCAGGACTGAAAGATGCTGCTGGATCTCTTCTGCACATGGTAAGCTTCGCAACGGTGCCACCTGTATTGCTCTCACTCCTTCCTTTCCCACCTCAATGTGCATTTGAATACATCCTTGATGCCTGCTCCAGGCCGCCCGGCTGCCCAGTTTTCAGTGCACGAATGATTGGACCCTGATCCCACAGGCAAAGAGCCAGGACTGAAAGATGCTCCTTGATGTCTTCTGCACATGGTAAGCTTCGCAACGGTGGCACCTGTATTGCTCTCACTCCTTGCTTTCCCACCTCAAAGTGCATTTGAATACATCCTTGATGCCTGCTCCAGGCGGTCCGGCTGCCCAGTTTTCAGTGCACGAATGATTGGACCCTGATCCCACAGGCAAAGAGCCAGGACTGAAAGATGCTGCTGGATCTCTTCTGCACATGGTAAGCTTCGCAACGGTGCCACCTGTATTGCTCTCACTCCTTGCTTTCCCACCTCAAAATGCATTTGAATACACCCTTGATGCCTGCTCCAGGCCGTCCGGCTGCCCAGTTTTCAGTGCACGAATGATTGGACCCTGATCCCACAGGCAAAGAGCCAGGACTGAAAGATGCTGCTGGATCTCTTCTGCACATGGTAAGCTTCGCAATGGTGCCAACTGTATTGCTCTCACTCCTTGGTTTCTCATCTCAAAGTGCATTTGAATACATCCTTAATGCCTGCTCCAGGCCGTCCGGCTGCCCAGTTTTCAGTGCACGAATGATTGGACCCTGCTCTCACAGGCAAAGAGCCAGGACTGAATGATGCTCCTTCATCTCTTCTGCACATAGTAAGCTTCGCAACGGTGCCACCTTTATTGCTCTCGCTCCTTGCTTTCCCACCTCAAAGTACATTTGAATAGTTCCTTGATGCCTGCTCCAGGCTGGCCGGCTGCCCAGTTTTCAGTGCACGAACGATTGGACCCTGCTCCCACAGGCAAAGAGCCAGGACTGAAAGATGCTGCTGGATCTCTTCTGCACATGGTAAGCTTCGCAACGGTGCCACCTGTATTGCTCTCACTCCTTGCTTTCCCACCTCAAAGTGCATTTGAATACATACTTGATGCCTGCTCCAGGCCGTCCGGCTGCCCAGTTTTCAGTGCACGTATGATTGGACTCTGATCCCACAGGCAAAGAGCCAGGACTGAAAGATGCTGCTGGATCTCTTCTGCACATGGTAAGCTTCGCAACGGTGCCACCTGTATTGCTCTCACTCCTTGCTTTCCCACCTCAAAGTGCATTTGAATACATCCTTGATGCCTGCCCCAGGCGGTCCGGCTGCCCAGTTTTCAGTGCACGAATGATTGGACCCTGATCCCACAGGCAAAGAGCCAGGACTGAAAGATGCTGCTGGATCTCTTCTGCACATGGTAAGCCTCGCAATGGTGCCACCTGTATTGCTCTCACTCCTTGCTTTCCCACCTCAAAGTGCATTTGAATACATCCTTGATGCCTGCTCCAGGCTGGCTGGCTGCCCAGTTTTCAGTGCACGAATGATTGGACCCTGCTCCCACAGGCAAAGAGCCAAGACTGAAAGATGCTGCTGGATCTCTTCTGCACATGGTAAGCTTCGCAACGGTGCCACCTGTATTGCTCTCACTCCTTGCTTTCCCACCTCAAAGTGCATTTGAATAGTTCCTTGATGCCTGCTCCAGGCTGTTCGGCTGCCCAGTTTTCAGTGCACGAATGATTGGACCCTGATCCCACAGGCAAAGAGGCTGGACTGAAAGATGCTGCTGGATCTCTTCTGCACATGGTAAGCTTCGCAACGGTGCCACCTGTATTGCTCTCACTCCTTGCTTTCCCCCCTCAAAGTGCATTTGAATACATCCTTGATGCCTGCTCCAGGCTGGCTGGCTGCCCAGTTTTCAGTGCACGAATGATTGGACCCTGCTCCCACAGGCAAAGAGCCAGGACTGAAAGATGCTGCTGGATCTCTTCTGCACATGGTAAGCTTCGCAACGGTGCCACCTGTATTGCTCTCACTGCTTGTTTTCCCACCTCAAAGTGCATTTGAATACATCCTTGATGCCTGCTCCAGGCTGGCCGGCTGCCCAGTTTTCAGTGCACGAATGATTGGACCCTGATCCCACAGGCAAAGAGCCAGGACTGAAAGATGCTGCTGGATCTCTTCTGCACATGGTAAGCTTCGCAACGGTGCCACCTGCATTGCTCTCACTCCTTGCTTTCCCACCTCAAAGTGCATTTTGAATACATCCTTAATGCCTGCTCCACGCCGTCCGGCTGCCCAGTTTTCAGTGCACGAATGATTGGACTCTGCTCCCACAGGCGAAGAGGCAGGACTGAAAGATGCTGCTGGATCTCTTCTGCACATGGTAAGCTTTGCAACGGTGCCACCTGCATTGGTCTCACTGCTTGTTTTCCCACCTGAAAGTGCATTTGAATACATCCTTGATGCCTGCTCCAGGCTGGCCGGCTGCCCAGTTTTCAGTGCACGAACGATTGGACCCTGATCCCACAGGCAAAGAGCCAGGACTGAAAGATGCTGCTGGATCTCTTCTGCACATGGTAAGCTTCGCAACGGTGCCACCTGTATTGCTCTCACTCCTTGCTTTCCCACCTCAAAGTGCATTTGAATACATCCTCGATGCCTGCTCCAGGCGGTCCGGCTGCCCAATTTTCAGGGCACGAATGTTTGGACACTGATCCCACAGGCAAAGAGCCAGGACTGAAAGATGCTGCTGGATCTCTTCTGCACATGGTAAGCTGCGCAACGGTGGCACCTGTATTGCTCTCACTCCTTGCTTTCCCACCTCAAAGTGCATTTGAATACATCCTTGATGCCTGCTCCAGGCCGTCCGGCTGCCCAGTTTTCAGTGCACGAATGATTGGACCCTGATCCCACAGGCAAAGAGGCAGGACTGAAAGATGCTGCTGGATCTCTTCTGCACATGGTAAGCTTCCCATCGGTGCCACCTGTATTGCTCTCACTCCTTGCTTTCCCACCTCAAAGTGCATTTGAATACATCCTTGATGCCTGCTCCAGGCTGGCCGGCTGCCCAGTTTTCAGTGCACGAATGATTGGACCCTGCTCCCACAGGCAAAGAGCCAGGACTGAAAGATGCTGCTGGATCTCTTCTGCACATGGTAAGCTTCGCAACGGTGCCACCTGTATTGCTCTCACTCCTTCCTTTCCCACCTCAAAGTGCATTTGAATACATCCTTGATGGCTGCTCCAGGCTGGCCGGCTGCCCAGTTTTCAGTGCACGAATGATTGGACCCTGCTCCCACAGGCAAAGAGCCAGGACTGAAAGATGCTGCTGGATCTCTTCTGCACATGGTAAGCTTCGCAACGGTGCCACCTGTATTGCTCTCACTCCTTGCTTTCCCACCTCAAAGTGCATTTGAATACATCCTTGATGCCTGCTCCAGGCTGGCCGGCTGTCCAGTTTTCAGTGCACGAAGATTGGACCCTGCTCCCACAGGCAAAGAGCCAGGACTGAACTATGCTCCTTGATCTCTTCTGCACATGGTAAGCTTTGCAACGGTGCCACCTGTATTGCTCTCACTGCTTGTTTTCCCACCTCAAAGTGCATTTGAATAGTTCCTTGATGCCTGATCCATGCTGGCCGGCTGCCCAGTTGTCAGGGCACGAATGATTGGACTCTGCTCCCACAGGCGAAGATTCAGGACTGAAAGATGCTGCTGGATCTCTTCTGCTCACGGTAAGCTTTGCAACGGTGCCACCTGTATTGCTCTCACTGCTTGTTTTCCCACCTCAAAGTGCGTTTGAATAGTTCCTTGATGCCTGATCCAGGCTGGCCGGCTGCCCAGTTGTCAGTGCACGAATGATTGGACTCTGCACCCACAGGCGAAGAGCCAGGACTGAAAGATGCTGCTGGACCTCTTCTGCTCACGGTAAGCTTTGCAACGGTGCCACCTGCATTGGTCTCACTGCTTGTTTTCCCACCTCAAAGTGCATTTGAATAGTTCCTTGATGCCTGCTCCAGGCTGGCCGGCTGCCCAGTTGTCAGTGCACGAATGATTGGACTCTGCTCCCACAGGCGAAGAGGCGGGACTGAAAGATGCTGCTGGATCTCTTCTGCATATGGTAAGCTTTGCAACGGTGCCACCTGCATTGGTCTCACTCCTTGCTTTCCCACCTCAAAGTGCATTTGAATCCATCCTTGATGCCTGCTCCAGGCTGGCCGGCTGCCCAGTTGTCAGTGCACGAATGATTGGACTCTGCTCCCACAGGCGAAGAGCCAGGACTGAAAGATGCTGCTGGATCTCTTCTGCACATGGTAAGCTTTGCAATGGTGCCACCTGCATTGGTCTCACTGCTTGTTTTCCCAACTCAAAGTGCATTTGAATACATCCTTGATGCCTGCTCCAGGCTGGCCGTCTGCCCAGTTGTCAGTGCACGAATGATTGGACTCTGCTCCCACAGGCGAAGAGCCAGGACTGAAAGATGCTGCTGGATCTCTTCTGCTCACGGTAAGCTTTGCAACGGTGCCACCTGCATTGCTCTCACTGCTTGTTTTCCCACCTCAAAGTGCATTTGAATAGTTCCTTGATGCCTGCTCCAGGCTGGCCGGCTGCCCAGTTTTCTGGGCACGAATGATTGGACTCTGCTCCCACAGGCGAAGAGCCAGGACTGAAAGATGCTGCTGGATCTCTTCTGCTCACGGTAAGCTTTGCAACGGTGCCACCTGCATTGGTCTCACTGCTTGTTTTCAAAACTCATAGTGCACTTGAATAGTTCCTTGATGCCTGCTCCAGGCTGGCCGGCTGCCCTGTTTTCAGGGCACGAATGATTGGACTCTGCTCCCACAGGCGAAGAGGCAGGACTGAAAGATGTTGCTGGATCTCTTCTGCTCACGGTAAGCTTTGCAACGGTGCCACCTGCATTGGTCTCACTGCTTGTTTTCCCACCTCAAAGTGCATTTGAATAGTTCCTTGATGCCTGATACAGGCTGGCCGGCTGCCCAGTTGTCAGTGCACGAATGATTGGACTCTGCACCCACAGGCGAAGAGCCAGGACTGAAAGATGCTGCTGGATCTCTTCTGCACATGGTAGGCTTTGCAACGGTGCCACCTGTATTGCTCTCACTGCTTGTTTTCCCACCTCAAAGTGCATTTTTATAGTTCCTTGATGCCTGCTCCAGGCTGGCCGGCTGCCCAGTTGTCAGTGCACGAATGATTGGACTCTGCTCCCACAGGCGAAGAGCCAGGACTGAAAGATGCTGCTGGATCTCTTCTGCTCACGGTAAGCTTTGCAACGGTGCCACCTGCATTGGTCTCACTGCTTGTTTTCCCACCTCAAAGTGCATTTGAATAGTTCCTTGATGCCTGCTCCAGGCTGGCCGGCTGCCCAGTTGTCAGTGCACGAATGATTGGACTCTGCTCCCACAGGCGAAGAGCCAGGACTGAAAGATGCTGCTGGATCTCTTCTGCTCACGGTAAGCTTTGCAACGGTGCCACCTGCATTGGTCTCACTGCTTGTTTTCCCACCTCAAAGTGCATTTGAATAGTTCCTTGATGCCTGCTCCAGGCTGGCCGGCTGCCCAGTTGTCAGTGCACGAATGATTGGACTCTGCTCCCACAGGCGAAGAGCCAGGACTGAAAGATGCTGCTGGATCTCTTCTGCACGTGGTAAGCTTTGCAACGGTGCCACCTGCATTGGTCTCACTGCTTGTTTTCCCACCTCAAAGTGCATTTGAATAGTTCCTTGATGCCTGCTCCAGGCTGGCCGGCTGCCCAGTTTTCTGGGCACGAATGATTGGACTCTGCTCCCACAGGCGAAGAGGCAGGACTGAAAGATGCTGCTGGATCTCTTCTGCTCACGGTAAGCTTTGCAACGGTGCCACCTGCATTGGTCTCACTGCTTGTTTTCAAAACTCATAGTGCATTTCAATAGTTCTTTGATGCCTGCTCCAGGCTGGCCGGCGGCCCTGTTTTCAGGGCACGAATGATTGGACTCTGCTCCCACAGGCGAAGAGGCAGGACTGAAAGATGCTTCTGGATCTCTTCTGCTCACGGTAAGCTTTGCAACGGTGCCACCTGCATTGCTCTCACTGCTTGTTTTCCCACCTCAAAGTGCATTTGAATAGTTCCTTGATGCCTGATCCAGGCTGGCCGGCTGCCCAGTTGTCAGGGCACGAATGATTGGACTCTGCTCCCACAGGCGAAGAGCCAGGACTGAAAGATGCTGCTGGATCTCTTCTGCTCACGGTAAGCTTTGCAACGGTGCCACCTGTATTGGTCTCACTGCTTGTTTTCCCACCTCAAAGTGCATTTGAATAGTTCCTTGATGCCTGCTCCAGGCTGGCCGGCTGCCCAGTTGTCAGTGCACGAATGATTGGACTCTGCTCCCACAGGCAAAGAGCCAGGACTGAAAGATGCTGCTGGATCTCTTCTGCTCACGGTAAGCTTTGCAACGGTGCCACCTGCATTGGTCTCACTGCTTGTTTTATCAACCTCAAAGTGCATTTGAATAGTTCCTTGATGCCTGCTCCAGGCTGGCCGGCTGCCCAGTTTTCAGGGCACGAATGATTGGACTCTGCTCCCACAGGCGAAGAGGCAGGACTGAAAGATGCTGCTGGATCTCTTCTGCACGTGGTAAGCTTTGCAACGGTGCCACCTGTATTGCTCTCACTGCTTGTTTTCCCACCTCAAAGTGCGTTTGAATAGTTCCTTGATGCCTGCTCCAGGTTGGCCGGCTGCCCAGTTGTCAGGGCACGAATGATTGGACTCTGCACCCACAGGCGAAGAGCCAGGACTGAAAGATGCTGCTGGATCTCTTCTGCACATGGTAGGCTTTGCAACGGTGCCACCTGTATTGCTCTCACTGCTTGTTTTCCCACCTCAAAGTGCATTTGAATAGTTCCTTGATGCCTGATCCAGGCTGGCCGGCTGCCCAGTTTTCAGTGCACGAATGATTGGACTCTGCTCCCACAGGCGAAGAGCCAGGACTGAAAGATGCTGCTGGATCTCTTCTGCACATGGTAAGCTTTGTAACGGTGCCACCTGCATTGCTCTCACTGCTTGTTTTCCCACCTCAAAGTGCATTTGAATAGTTCCTTGATGCCTGCTCCAGGCTGGCGGGCTGCCCAGTTGTCAGTGCACGAATGATTGGACTCTGCTCCCACAGGTGAAGAGCCAGGACTGATGCTGCTGGATCTCTTCTGCTCACGGTAAGCTTTGCAACGGTGCCACCTGCATTGGTCTCACTGCTTGTTTTCCCACCTCAAAGTGCATTTGAATAGTTCCTTGATGCCTGCTCTAGGCTGGCCGGCTGCCCAGTTTTCAGGGCACAAATGATTGGACTCTGCTCCCACAGGCGAAGAGCCAGGACTGAAAGATGCTGCTGGATCTCTTCTGCATGTGGTAAGCTTTGCAACGGTGCCACCTGTATTGCTCTCACTGCTTGTTTTCCCACCTCAAAGTGCGTTTGAATAGTTCCTTGATGCCTGCTCCAGGCTGGCCGGCTGCCCAGTTTTCAGGGCACGAATGATTGGACTCTGCTCCCACAGGCGAAGAGCCAGGACTGAAAGATGCTGCTGGATCTCTTCTGCACGTGGTAAGCTTTGCAACGGTGCCACCTGCATTGGTCTCACTGCTTGTTTTCCCACCTCAAAGTGCATTTGAATAGTTCTTTGTTGCCTGCTCCAGGCTGGCCGGCTGCCCAGTTGTCAGTGCACGAATGATTGGACTCTGCTCCCACAGGCGAAGAGCCAGGACTGAAAGATGCGGCTGGATCTCTTCTGCTCACGGTAAGCTTTGCAACGGTGCCACCTGTATTGCTCTCACTGCTTGTTTTCCCACCTCAAAGTGCATTTGTATGCATCCTTTATGCCTGCTCCAGGCTGGCCGGCTGCCCAGTTGTCAGTGCACGAATGATTGGACTCTGCTCCCACAGGCGAAGAGCCAGGACTGAAAGATGCTGCTGGATCTCTTCTGCTCACGGTAAGCTTTGCAACGGTGCCACCTGCATTGGTCTCACTGCTTGTTTTCCCACCTCAAAGTGCATTTGAATAGTTCCTTGATGCCTGCTCCAGGCTGGCCGGCTGCCCAGTTGTCAGTGCACGAATGATTGGACTCTGCTCCCACAGGCGAAGAGCCAGGACTGAAAGATCCTGCTGGATCTCTTCTGCACGTGGTAAGCTTTGCAACGGTGCCACCTGCATTGGTCTCACTGCTTGTTTTCCCACCTCAAAGTGCATTTGAATAGTTACTTGATGCCTGCTCCAGGCTGGCCGGCTGCCCAGTTGTCAGTGCACGAATGATTGGACTCTGCTCCCACAGGCGAAGAGTCAGGACTGAAAGATGCTGCTGGATCTCTTCTGCTCACGGTAAGCTTTGCAACGGTGCCACCTGCATTGGTCTCACTGCTTGTTTTCCCACCTGAAAGTGCATTTGAATACATCCTTGATGCCTGCTCCAGGCTGGCCGGCTGCCCAGTTGTCAGGGCACGAATGATTGGACTCTGCTCCCACAGGCGAAGAGGCAGGACTGAAAGATGCTGCTGGATCTCTTCTGCTCACGGTAAGCTTTGCAACGGTGCCACCTGCATTGGTCTCACTGCTTGTTTTCCCACCTGAAAGTGCATTTGAATACATCCTTGATGCCTGCTCCAGGCTGGCCGGCTGCCCAGTTTTCTGGGCACGAATTATTGGACTCTGCTCCCACAGGCGAAGAGGCAGGACTGAAAGATGCTGCTGGATCTCTTCTGCTCACGGTAAGCTTTGCAACGGTGCCACCTGCATTGGTCTCACTGCTTGTTTTCAAAACTCATAGTGCATTTCAATAGTTCTTTGATGCCTGCTCCAGGCTGGCCGGCGGCCCTGTTTTCAGGGCACGAATGATTGGACTCTGCTCCCACAGGCGAAGAGGCAGGACTGAAAGATGCTGCTGGATCTCTTCTGCTCACGGTAAGCTTTGCAACGGTGCCACCTGCATTGGTCTCACTGCTTGTTTTCCCACCTCAAAGTGCATTTGAATAGTTCCTTGATGCCTGATCCAGGCTGGCCGGCTGCCCAGTTGTCAGGGCACGAATGATTGGACTCTGCTCCCACAGGCGAAGAGCCAGGACTGAAAGATGCTGCTGGATCTCTTCTGCTCACGGTAAGCTTTGCAACGGTGCCACCTGTATTGGTCTCACTGCTTGTTTTCCCACCTCAAAGTGCGTTTGAATAGTTCCTTGATGCCTGCTCCAGGCTGGCCGGCTGCCCAGTTGTCAGTGCACGAATGATTGGACTCTGCTCCCACAGGCGAAGAGCCAGGACTGAAAGATGCTGCTGGATCTCTTCTGCTCACGGTAAGCTTTGCAACGGTGCCACCTGCATTGGTCTCACTGCTTGTTTTATCAACCTCAAAGTGCATTTGAATAGTTCCTTGATGCCTGCTCCAGGCTGGCCGGCTGCCCAGTTTTCAGGGCACGAATGATTGGACTCTGCTCCCACAGGCGAAGAGGCAGGACTGAAAGATGCTGCTGGATCTCTTCTGCACGTGGTAAGCTTTGCAACGGTGCCACCTGTATTGCTCTCACTGCTTGTTTTCCCACCTCAAAGTGCGTTTGAATAGTTCCTTGATGCCTGCTCCAGGCTGGCCGGCTGCCCAGTTGTCAGGGCACGAATGATTGGACTCTGCACCCACAGGCGAAGAGCCAGGACTGAAAGATGCTGCTGGATCTCTTCTGCACATGGTAGGCTTTGCAACGGTGCCACCTGTATTGCTCTCACTGCTTGTTTTCCCACCTCAAAGTGCATTTTTATAGTTCCTTGATGCCTGCTCCAGGCTGGCCGGCTGCCCAGTTGTCAGTGCACGAATGATTGGACTGTGCTCCCACAGGCGAAGAGCCAGGACTGAAAGATGCTGCTGGATCTCTTCTGCTCACGGTAAGCTTTGCAACGGTGCCACCTGCATTGCTCTCACTGCTTGTTTTCCCACCTCAAAGTGCATTTGAATAGTTCCTTGATGCCTGCTCCAGGCTGGCCGTCTGCCCAGTTGTCAGTGCACGAATGATTGGACTCTGCTCCCACAGGTGAAGAGCCAGGACTGAAAGATGCTGCTGGATCTCTTCTGCTCACGGTAAGCTTTGCAACGGTGCCACCTGCATTGGTCTCACTGCTTGTTTTCCCACCTCAAAGTGCATTTGAATAGTTCCTTGATGCCTGCTCTAGGCTGGCCGGCTGCCCAGTTTTCAGGGCACGAATGATTGGACTCTGCTCCCACAGGCGAAGAGCCAGGACTGAAAGATGCTGCTGGATCTCTTCTGCACGTGGTAAGCTTTGCAACGGTGCCACCTGTATTGCTCTCACTGCTTGTTTTCCCACCTCAAAGTGCGTTTGAATAGTTCCTTGATGCCTGCTCCAGGCTGGCCGGCTGCCCAGTTTTCAGGGCACGAATGATTGGACTCTGCTCCCACAGGCGAAGAGCCAGGACTGAAAGATGCTGCTGGATCTCTTCTGCACGTGGTAAGCTTTGCAACGGTGCCACCTGCATTGGTCTCACTGCTTGTTTTCCCACCTCAAAGTCCATTTGAATAGTTCCTAGATGCCTGCTCCAGGCTGGCCGGCTGCCCAGTTGTCAGTGCACGAATGATTGGACTCTGCTCCCACAGGCAAAGAGCCAGGACTGAAAGATGCTGCTGGATCTCTTCTGCTCACGGTAAGCTTTGCAACGGTGCCACCTGCATTGGTCTCACTGCTTGTTTTCCCACCTGAAAGTGCATTTGAATACATCCTAGATGCCTGCTCCAGGCTGGCCGGCTGCCCAGTTTCCTGGGCACGAATGATTGGACTCTGCTCCCACAGGCGAAGAGCCAGGACTGAAAGATGCTGCTGGATCTCTTCTGCTCACGGTAAGCTTTGCAACGGTGCCACCTGCATTGGTCTCACTGCTTGTTTTCAAAACTCATAGTGCATTTCAATAGTTTCTTGATGCTTGCTCCAGGCTGGACGGCTGCCCTGTTTTCAGGGCACGAATGATTGGACTCTGCTCCCACAGGCGAAGAGCCAGGACTGAAAGATGCTGCTGGATCTCTTCTGCTCACGGTAAGCTTTGCAACGGTGCCACCTGTATTGGTCTCACTGCTTGTTTTCCCACCTCAAAGTGCGTTTGAATAGTTCCTTGATGCCTGCTCCAGGCTGGCCGGCTGCCCAGTTGTCAGTGCACGAATGATTGGACTCTGCTCCCACAGGCGAAGAGCCAGGACTGAAAGATGCTGCTGGATCTCTTCTGCTCACGGTAAGCTTTGCAATGGTGCCACCTGCATTGGTCTCACTGCTTGTTTTATCAACCTCAAAGTGCATTTGAATAGTTCCTTGATGCCTGCTCTAGGCTGGCCGGCTGCCCAGTTTTCAGGGCACGAATGATTGGACTCTGCTCCCACAGGCGAAGAGGCAGGACTGAAAGATGCTGCTGGATCTCTTCTGCACGTGGTAAGCTTTGCAACGGTGCCACCTGTATTGCTCTCACTGCTTGTTTTCCCACCTCAAAGTGCGTTTGAATAGTTCCTTGATGCCTGCTCCAGGCTGGCCGGCTGCCCAGTTGTCAGGGCACGAATGATTGGACTCTGCACCCACAGGCGAAGAGCCAGGACTGAAAGATGCTGCTGGATCTCTTCTGCACATGGTAGGCTTTGCAACGGTGCCACCTGTATTGCTCTCACTGCTTGTTTTCCCACCTCAAAGTGCATTTTTATAGTTCCTTGATGCCTGCTCCAGGCTGGCCGGCTGCCCAGTTGTCAGTGCACGAATGATTGGACTCTGCTCCCACAGGCGAAGAGCCAGGACTGAAAGATGCTGCTGGATCTCTTCTGCACGTGGTAAGCTTTGCAACGGTGCCACCTGTATTGCTCTCACTGCTTGTTTTCCCACCTCAAAGTGCATTTGTATGCATCCTTTATGCCTGCTCCAGGCTGGCCGGCTGCCCAGTTGTCAGTGCACGAATGATTGGACTCTGCTCCCACAGGTGAAGAGCCAGGACTGAAAGATGCTGCTGGATCTCTTCTGCTCACGGTAAGCTTTGCAACGGTGCCACCTGCATTGCTCTCACTGCTTGTTTTCCCACCTCAAAGTGCATTAGAATAGTTCCTTGATGCCTGCTCCAGGCTGGCCGGCTGCCCAGTTGTCAGTGCACGAATGATTGGACTCTGCTCCCACAGGCGAAGAGCCAGGACTGAAAGATGCTGCTGGATCTCTTCTGCACGTGGTAAGCTTTGCAACGGTGCCACCTGCATTGGTCTCACTGCTTGTTTTCCCACCTCAAAGTGCATTTGAATAGTTCCTTGATGCCTGCTCCAGGCTGGCCGGCTGCCCAGTTGTCAGTGCACGAATGATTGGACTCTGCTCCCACAGGCGAAGAGCCAGGACTGAAAGATGCTGCTGGATCTCTTCTGCACATGGTAAGCTTTGCAACGGTGCCACCTGTATTGCTCTCACTGCTTGTTTTCCCACCTCAAAGTGCATTTGAATAGTTCCTTGATGCCTGCTCCAGGCTGGCCGGCTGCCCAGTTGTCAGTGCACGAATGATTGGACTCTGCTCCCACAGGCGAAGAGCCAGGACTGAAAGATGCTGCTGGATCTCTTCTGCACATGGTAAGCTTTGTAATGGTGTCACCTGCATTGGTCTCACTCCTTGCTTTCCCACCTAAAAGTGCATTTGAATACATCCTTGATGCCTGCTCCAGGCTGTCCGGCTGCCCAGTTGTCAGTGCACGAATGATTGGACTCTGCTCCCACAGGCGAAGAGCCAGGACCTAAAGATGCTGCTGGATCTCTTCTGCTCACGGTAAGCTTTGCAACGGTGCCACCTGCATTGGTCTCACTGCTTGTTTTCCCACCTGAAAGTGCATTTGAATAGTTCCTTGATGCCTGCTCCAGGCTGGCCGGCTGCCCAGTTGTCAGTGCACGAATGATTGGACTCTGCTCCCACAGGCGAAGAGTCAGGACTGAAAGATGCTGCTGGATCTCTTCTGCTCACGGTAAGCTTTGCAACGGTGCCACCTGTATTGCTCTCACTGCTTGTTTTCCCACCTCAAAGTGCATTTGAGTACATCCTCGATGCCTGCTCCAGGCTGGCCGGCTGCCCAGTTGTCAGTGCACGAATGATTGGACTCTGCTCCCACAGGCGAAGAGCCAGGACTGAAAGATGCTGCTGGATCTCTTCTGCACGTGGTAAGCTTTGCAACGGTGCCACCTGCATTGGTCTCACTGCTTGTTTTCCCACCTCAAAGTGCATTTGAATAGTTCCTTGATGCCTGCTCCAGGCTGGCCGGCTGCCCAGTTGTCAGTGCACGAATGATTGGACTCTGCTCCTACAAGCGAAGAGCCAGGACTGAAAGATGCTGCTGGATCTCTTCTGCACATGGTAAGCTTTGCAACGGTGCCACCTGTATTGGTCTCACTGCTTGTTTTCCCACCTCAAAGTGCATTTGAATAGTTCTTTGATGCCTGCTCCAGGCTGGCCGGCTGCCCAGTTGTCAGTGCACGAATGATTGGACTCTGCTCCCACAGGCGAAGAGCCAGGACTGAAAGATGCTGCTGGATCTCTTCTGCTCACGGTAAGCTTTGCAATGGTGCCACCTGCATTGGTCTCACTGCTTGTTTTCCCACCTCAAAGTGCATTTGAATAGTTCCTTGATGCCTGATCCAGGCTGGCCGGCTGCCCAGTTGTCAGGGCACGAATGATTGGACTCTGCTCCCACAGGCGAAGAGTCAGGACTGAAAGATGCTGCTGGATCTCTTCTGCTCACGGTAAGCTTTGCAACGGTGCCACCTGCATTGGTCTCACTGCTTGTTTTCCCACCTCAAAGTGCATTTGAATAGTTCCTTGATGCCTGCTCCATGCTGGCCAGCTGCCCAGTTGTCAGTGCACGAATGATTGGACTCTGCTCCCACAGGCGAAGAGCCAGGACTGAAAGACGCTGCTGGCTCCCTTCTGCACACGGTAAGCTTTGCAACGGTGCCACCTGCATTGGTCTCACTGCTTGTTTTCCCACCTCAAAGTGCATTTGAATAGTTCCTTGATGCCTGCTCCAGGCTGGCCGGCTGCCCAGTTGTCAGTGCACGAATGATTGGACTCTGCTCCCACAGGCGAAGAGCCAGGACTGAAAGATGCTGCTGGATCTGTTCTGCTCACGGTAAGCTTTGCAACGGTGCCACCTGCATTGGTCTCGCTGCTTGTTTTCCCACCTCAAAGTGCATTTGAATAGTTCCTTGATGCCTGCTCCAGGCTGGCCGGCTGCCCAGTTGTCAGTGCACGAACGATTGGACTCTGCTCCCACAGGCGAAGAGCCAGGACTGAAAGATGCTGCTGGATCTCTTCTGCACATGGTAAGCTTTGCAACGGTGCCACCTGCATTGGTCTCAGTGCTTGTTTTCCCACCTCAAAGTGCATTTGAATAGTTCCTTGATGCCTGCTCCAGGCTGGCCGGCTGCCCAGTTGTCAGTGCACGAATGATTGGACTCTGCTCCCACAGGCGAAGAGCCAGGACTGAAAGATGCTGCTGGATCTCTTCTGCTCACGGTAAGCTTTGCAACGGTGCCACCTGCATTGGTCTCACTACTTGTTTTCCCACCTCAAAGTGCATTTGAATAGTTCCTTGATGCCTGCACCACGCTGGCCGGCTGGCCAGTTTTCAGGGCACGAATGATTGGACTCTGCTCCCACAGGCGAAGAGCCAGGACTGAAAGATGCTGCTGGATCTCTTCTGCACGTGGTAAGCTTTGCAACGGTGCCACCTGCATTGGTCTCACTGCTTGTTTTCCCACCTCAAAGTGCATTTGAATAGTTCCTTGATGCCTGCTCCAGGCTGGCCGGCTGCCCAGTTTTCAGGGCACGAATGATTGGACTCTGCTCCCACAGGCGAAGAGCCAGGACTGAAAGATGCTGCTGGATCTCTTCTGCACGTGGTAAGCTTTGCAACGGTGCCACCTGCATTGGTCTCACTGCTTGTTTTCCCACCTCAAAGTGCATTTGAATAGTTCCTTGATGCCTGCTCCAGGCTGGCCGGCTGCCCAGTTGTCAGTGCACGAATGATTGGACTCTGCTCCCACAGGCGAAGAGCCAGGACTGAAAGATGCTGCTGGATCTCTTCTGCTCACGGTAAGCTTTGCAACGGTGCCACCTGCATTGGTCTCACTGCTTGTTTTCCCACCTGAAAGTGCATTTGAATACATCCTTGATGCCTGCTCCAGGCTGGCCGGCTGCCCAGTTTTCTGGGAACGAATGATTGGACTCTGCTCCCACAGGCGAAGAGCCAGGACTGAAAGATGCTTCTGGATCTCTTCTGCTCACGGTAAGCTTTGCAACGGTGCCACCTGCATTGGTCTCACTGATTGTTTTCAAAACTCATAGTGCATTTCAATAGTTCCTTGATGCCTGCTCCAGGCTGGCCGGCTGCCCTGTTTTCAGGGCACGAATGATTGGACTCTGCTACCACAGGCGAAGAGGCAGGACTGAAAGATGCTGCTGGATCTCTTCTGCTCATGGTAAGCTTTGCAACGGTGCCACCTGCATTGCTCTCACTGCTTGTTTTCCCACCTCAAAGTGCATTTGAATAGTTCCTTGATGCCTGCTCCAGGCTGGCCGGCTGCCCAGTTGTCAGTGCACGAATGATTGGACTCTGCTCCCACAGGCGAAGAGCCAGGACTGAAAGATGCTGCTGGCTCCCTTCTGCACACGGTAAGCTTTGCAACGGTGCCACCTGCATTGGTCTCACTGCTTGTTTTCCCACCTCAAAGCGCATTTGAATAGTTCCTTGATGCCTGCTCCAGGCTGGCCGGCTGCCCAGTTGTCAGTGCACGAATGATTGGACTCTGCTCCCACAGGCGAAGAGCCAGGACTGAAAGATGCTGCTGGATCTCTTCTGCACGAGGTAAGCTTTGCAACGGTGCCACCTGCATTGGTCTCACTGCTTGTTTTCCCACCTCAAAGTGCGTTTGAATAGTTCCTTGATGCCTGCTCCAGGCTGGCCGGCTGCCCAGTTGTCAGTGCACGAATGATTGGACTCTGCTCCCACAGGCGAAGAGCCAGGACTGAAAGATGCTGCTGGATCTCTTCTGCTCACGGTAAGCTTTGCAACGGTGCCACCTGCATTGGTCTCACTGCTTGTTTTATCAACCTCAAAGTGCATTTGAATAGTTCCTTGATGCCTGCTCCAGGCTGGCCGGCTGCCCAGTTTTCAGGGCACGAATGATTGGACTCTGCTCCCACAGGCGAAGAGGCAGGACTGAAAGATGCTGCTGGATCTCTTCTGCACGTGGTAAGCTTTGCAACGGTGCCACCTGTATTGCTCTCACTGCTTGTTTTCCCACCTCAAAGTGCGTTTGAATAGTTCCTTGATGCCTGCTCCAGGCTGGCCGGCTGCCCAGTTGTCAGGGCACGAATGATTGGACTCTGCACCCACAGGCGAAGAGCCAGGACTGAAAGATGCTGCTGGATCTCTTCTGCACATGGTAGGCTTTGCAACGGTGCCACCTGTATTGCTCTCACTGCTTGTTTTCCCACCTCAAAGTGCATTTTTATAGTTCCTTGATGCCTGCTCCAGGCTGGCCGGCTGCCCAGTTGTCAGTGCACGAATGATTGGACTGTGCTCCCACAGGCGAAGAGCCAGGACTGAAAGATGCTGCTGGATCTCTTCTGCTCACGGTAAGCTTTGCAACGGTGCCACCTGCATTGCTCTCACTGCTTGTTTTCCCACCTCAAAGTGCATTTGAATAGTTCCTTGATGCCTGCTCCAGGCTGGCCGTCTGCCCAGTTGTCAGTGCACGAATGATTGGACTCTGCTCCCACAGGTGAAGAGCCAGGACTGAAAGATGCTGCTGGATCTCTTCTGCTCACGGTAAGCTTTGCAACGGTGCCACCTGCATTGGTCTCACTGCTTGTTTTCCCACCTCAAAGTGCATTTGAATAGTTCCTTGATGCCTGCTCTAGGCTGGCCGGCTGCCCAGTTTTCAGGGCACGAATGATTGGACTCTGCTCCCACAGGCGAAGAGCCAGGACTGAAAGATGCTGCTGGATCTCTTCTGCACGTGGTAAGCTTTGCAACGGTGCCACCTGTATTGCTCTCACTGCTTGTTTTCCCACCTCAAAGTGCGTTTGAATAGTTCCTTGATGCCTGCTCCAGGCTGGCCGGCTGCCCAGTTTTCAGGGCACGAATGATTGGACTCTGCTCCCACAGGCGAAGAGCCAGGACTGAAAGATGCTGCTGGATCTCTTCTGCACGTGGTAAGCTTTGCAACGGTGCCACCTGCATTGGTCTCACTGCTTGTTTTCCCACCTCAAAGTCCATTTGAATAGTTCCTAGATGCCTGCTCCAGGCTGGCCGGCTGCCCAGTTGTCAGTGCACGAATGATTGGACTCTGCTCCCACAGGCAAAGAGCCAGGACTGAAAGATGCTGCTGGATCTCTTCTGCTCACGGTAAGCTTTGCAACGGTGCCACCTGCATTGGTCTCACTGCTTGTTTTCCCACCTGAAAGTGCATTTGAATACATCCTAGATGCCTGCTCCAGGCTGGCCGGCTGCCCAGTTTCCTGGGCACGAATGATTGGACTCTGCTCCCACAGGCGAAGAGCCAGGACTGAAAGATGCTGCTGGATCTCTTCTGCTCACGGTAAGCTTTGCAACGGTGCCACCTGCATTGGTCTCACTGCTTGTTTTCAAAACTCATAGTGCATTTCAATAGTTCCTTGATGCTTGCTCCAGGCTGGACGGCTGCCCTGTTTTCAGGGCACGAATGATTGGACTCTGCTCCCACAGGCGAAGAGCCAGGACTGAAAGATGCTGCTGGATCTCTTCTGCTCACGGTAAGCTTTGCAACGGTGCCACCTGTATTGGTCTCACTGCTTGTTTTCCCACCTCAAAGTGCGTTTGAATAGTTCCTTGATGCCTGCTCCAGGCTGGCCGGCTGCCCAGTTGTCAGTGCACGAATGATTGGACTCTGCTCCCACAGGCGAAGAGCCAGGACTGAAAGATGCTGCTGGATCTCTTCTGCTCACGGTAAGCTTTGCAATGGTGCCACCTGCATTGGTCTCACTGCTTGTTTTATCAACCTCAAAGTGCATTTGAATAGTTCCTTGATGCCTGCTCTAGGCTGGCCGGCTGCCCAGTTTTCAGGGCACGAATGATTGGACTCTGCTCCCACAGGCGAAGAGGCAGGACTGAAAGATGCTGCTGGATCTCTTCTGCACGTGGTAAGCTTTGCAACGGTGCCACCTGTATTGCTCTCACTGCTTGTTTTCCCACCTCAAAGTGCGTTTGAATAGTTCCTTGATGCCTGCTCCAGGCTGGCCGGCTGCCCAGTTGTCAGGGCACGAATGATTGGACTCTGCACCCACAGGCGAAGAGCCAGGACTGAAAGATGCTGCTGGATCTCTTCTGCACATGGTAGGCTTTGCAACGGTGCCACCTGTATTGCTCTCACTGCTTGCTTTCCCACCTCAAAGTGCATTTTTATAGTTCCTTGATGCCTGCTCCAGGCTGGCCGGCTGCCCAGTTGTCAGTGCACGAATGATTGGACTCTGCTCCCACAGGCGAAGAGCCAGGACTGAAAGATGCTGCTGGATCTCTTCTGCACGTGGTAAGCTTTGCAACGGTGCCACCTGTATTGCTCTCACTGCTTGTTTTCCCACCTCAAAGTGCATTTGTATGCATCCTTTATGCCTGCTCCAGGCTGGCCGGCTGCCCAGTTGTCAGTGCACGAATGATTGGACTCTGCTCCCACAGGTGAAGAGCCAGGACTGAAAGATGCTGCTGGATCTCTTCTGCTCACGGTAAGCTTTGCAACGGTGCCACCTGCATTGCTCTCACTGCTTGTTTTCCCACCTCAAAGTGCATTAGAATAGTTCCTTGATGCCTGCTCCAGGCTGGCCGGCTGCCCAGTTGTCAGTGCACGAATGATTGGACTCTGCTCCCACAGGCGAAGAGCCAGGACTGAAAGATGCTGCTGGATCTCTTCTGCACGTGGTAAGCTTTGCAACGGTGCCACCTGCATTGGTCTCACTGCTTGTTTTCCCACCTCAAAGTGCATTTGAATAGTTCCTTGATGCCTGCTCCAGGCTGGCCGGCTGCCCAGTTGTCAGTGCACGAATGATTGGACTCTGCTCCCACAGGCGAAGAGGCAGGACTGAAAGATGCTGCTGGATCTCTTCTGCACATGGTAAGCTTTGCAACGGTGCCACCTGTATTGCTCTCACTGCTTGTTTTCCCACCTCAAAGTGCATTTGAATAGTTCCTTGATGCCTGCTCCAGGCTGGCCGGCTGCCCAGTTGTCAGTGCACGAATGATTGGACTCTGCTCCCACAGGCGAAGAGCCAGGACTGAAAGATGCTGCTGGATCTCTTCTGCACATGGTAAGCTTTGTAATGGTGTCACCTGCATTGGTCTCACTCCTTGCTTTCCCACCTAAAAGTGCATTTGAATACATCCTTGATGCCTGCTCCAGGCTGTCCGGCTGCCCAGTTGTCAGTGCACGAATGATTGGACTCTGCTCCCACAGGCGAAGAGCCAGGACTGAAAGATGCTGCTGGATCTCTTCTGCTCACGGTAAGCTTTGCAACGGTGCCACCTGCATTGGTCTCACTGCTTGTTTTCCCACCTGAAAGTGCATTTGAATAGTTCCTTGATGCCTGCTCCAGGCTGGCCGGCTGCCCAGTTGTCAGTGCACGAATGATTGGACTCTGCTCCCACAGGCGAAGAGTCAGGACTGAAAGATGCTGCTGGATCTCTTCTGCTCACGGTAAGCTTTGCAACGGTGCCACCTGTATTGCTCTCACTGCTTGTTTTCCCACCTCAAAGTGCATTTGAGTACATCCTCGATGCCTGCTCCAGGCTGGCCGGCTGCCCAGTTGTCAGTGCACGAATGATTGGACTCTGCTCCCACAGGCGAAGAGCCAGGACTGAAAGATGCTGCTGGATCTCTTCTGCACGTGGTAAGCTTTGCAACGGTGCCACCTGCATTGGTCTCACTGCTTGTTTTCCCACCTCAAAGTGCATTTGAATAGTTCCTTGATGCCTGCTCCAGGCTGGCCGGCTGCCCAGTTGTCAGTGCACGAATGATTGGACTCTGCTCCTACAAGCGAAGAGCCAGGACTGAAAGATGCTGCTGGATCTCTTCTGCACATGGTAAGCTTTGCAACGGTGCCACCTGTATTGGTCTCACTGCTTGTTTTCCCACCTCAAAGTGCATTTGAATAGTTCTTTGATGCCTGCTCCAGGCTGGCCGGCTGCCCAGTTGTCAGTGCACGAATGATTGGACTCTGCTCCCACAGGCGAAGAGCCAGGACTGAAAGATGCTGCTGGATCTCTTCTGCTCACGGTAAGCTTTGCAATGGTGCCACCTGCATTGGTCTCACTGCTTGTTTTCCCACCTCAAAGTGCATTTGAATAGTTCCTTGATGCCTGATCCAGGCTGGCCGGCTGCCCAGTTGTCAGGGCACGAATGATTGGACTCTGCTCCCACAGGCGAAGAGTCAGGACTGAAAGATGCTGCTGGATCTCTTCTGCTCACGGTAAGCTTTGCAACGGTGCCACCTGCATTGGTCTCACTGCTTGTTTTCCCACCTCAAAGTGCATTTGAATAGTTCCTTGATGCCTGCTCCATGCTGGCCAGCTGCCCAGTTGTCAGTGCACGAATGATTGGACTCTGCTCCCACAGGCGAAGAGCCAGGACTGAAAGACGCTGCTGGCTCCCTTCTGCACACGGTAAGCTTTGCAACGGTGCCACCTGCATTGGTCTCACTGCTTGTTTTCCCACCTCAAAGTGCATTTGAATAGTTCCTTGATGCCTGCTCCAGGCTGGCCGGCTGCCCAGTTGTCAGTGCACGAATGATTGGACTCTGCTCCCACAGGCGAAGAGCCAGGACTGAAAGATGCTGCTGGATCTGTTCTGCTCACGGTAAGCTTTGCAACGGTGCCACCTGCATTGGTCTCGCTGCTTGTTTTCCCACCTCAAAGTGCATTTGAATAGTTCCTTGATGCCTGCTCCAGGCTGGCCGGCTGCCCAGTTGTCAGTGCACGAACGATTGGACTCTGCTCCCACAGGCGAAGAGCCAGGACTGAAAGATGCTGCTGGATCTCTTCTGCACATGGTAAGCTTTGCAACGGTGCCACCTGCATTGGTCTCAGTGCTTGTTTTCCCACCTCAAAGTGCATTTGAATAGTTCCTTGATGCCTGCTCCAGGCTGGCCGGCTGCCCAGTTGTCAGTGCACGAATGATTGGACTCTGCTCCCACAGGCGAAGAGCCAGGACTGAAAGATGCTGCTGGATCTCTTCTGCTCACGGTAAGCTTTGCAACGGTGCCACCTGCATTGGTCTCACTACTTGTTTTCCCACCTCAAAGTGCATTTGAATAGTTCCTTGATGCCTGCACCACGCTGGCCGGCTGGCCAGTTTTCAGGGCACGAATGATTGGACTCTGCTCCCACAGGCGAAGAGCCAGGACTGAAAGATGCTGCTGGATCTCTTCTGCACGTGGTAAGCTTTGCAACGGTGCCACCTGCATTGGTCTCACTGCTTGTTTTCCCACCTCAAAGTGCATTTGAATAGTTCCTTGATGCCTGCTCCAGGCTGGCCGGCTGCCCAGTTTTCAGGGCACGAATGATTGGACTCTGCTCCCACAGGCGAAGAGCCAGGACTGAAAGATGCTGCTGGATCTCTTCTGCACGTGGTAAGCTTTGCAACGGTGCCACCTGCATTGGTCTCACTGCTTGTTTTCCCACCTCAAAGTGCATTTGAATAGTTCCTTGATGCCTGCTCCAGGCTGGCCGGCTGCCCAGTTGTCAGTGCACGAATGATTGGACTCTGCTCCCACAGGCGAAGAGCCAGGACTGAAAGATGCTGCTGGATCTCTTCTGCTCACGGTAAGCTTTGCAACGGTGCCACCTGCATTGGTCTCACTGCTTGTTTTCCCACCTGAAAGTGCATTTGAATACATCCTTGATGCCTGCTCCAGGCTGGCCGGCTGCCCAGTTTTCTGGGAACGAATGATTGGACTCTGCTCCCACAGGCGAAGAGCCAGGACTGAAAGATGCTTCTGGATCTCTTCTGCTCACGGTAAGCTTTGCAACGGTGCCACCTGCATTGGTCTCACTGCTTGTTTTCAAAACTCATAGTGCATTTCAATAGTTCCTTGATGCCTGCTCCAGGCTGGCCGGCTGCCCTGTTTTCAGGGCACGAATGATTGGACTCTGCTACCACAGGCGAAGAGGCAGGACTGAAAGATGCTGCTGGATCTCTTCTGCTCATGGTAAGCTTTGCAACGGTGCCACCTGCATTGCTCTCACTGCTTGTTTTCCCACCTCAAAGTGCATTTGAATAGTTCCTTGATGCCTGCTCCAGGCTGGCCGGCTGCCCAGTTGTCAGTGCACGAATGATTGGACTCTGCTCCCACAGGCGAAGAGCCAGGACTGAAAGATGCTGCTGGCTCCCTTCTGCACACGGTAAGCTTTGCAACGGTGCCACCTGCATTGGTCTCACTGCTTGTTTTCCCACCTCAAAGCGCATTTGAATAGTTCCTTGATGCCTGCTCCAGGCTGGCCGGCTGCCCAGTTGTCAGTGCACGAATGATTGGACTCTGCTCCCACAGGCGAAGAGCCAGGACTGAAAGATGCTGCTGGATCTCTTCTGCACGAGGTAAGCTTTGCAACGGTGCCACCTGCATTGGTCTCACTGCTTGTTTTCCCACCTCAAAGTGCGTTTGAATAGTTCCTTGATGCCTGCTCCAGGCTGGCCGGCTGCCCAGTTGTCAGTGCACGAATGATTGGACTCTGCTCCCACAGGCGAAGAGCCAGGACTGAAAGATGCTGCTGGATCTCTTCTGCTCACGGTAAGCTTTGCAACGGTGCCACCTGCATTGGTCTCACTGCTTGTTTTCCCACCTCAAAGTGCATTTGAATAGTTCCTTGATGCCTGCTCTAGGCTGGCCGGCTGCCCAGTTTTCAGGGCACGAATGATTGGACTCTGCTCCCACAGGCGAAGAGGCAGGACTGAAAGATGCTGCTGGATCTCTTCAGCACGTGGTAAGCTTTGCAACGGTGCCACCTGTATTGCTCTCACTGCTTGTTTTCCCACCTCAAAGTGCGTTTGAATAGTTCCTTGATGCCTGCTCCAGGCTGGCCGGCTGCCCAGTTGTCAGGGCACGAATGATTGGACTCTGCTCCCACAGGCGAAGAGCCAGGACTGAAAGATGCTGCTGGATCTCTTCTGCACATGGTAGGCTTTGCAACGGTGCCAACTGTATTGCTCTCACTGCTTGTTTTCCCACCTGAAAGTGCATTTTTATAGTTCCTTGATGCCTGCTCCAGGCTGGCCGGCTGCCCAGTTGTCAGTGCACGAATGATTGGACTCTGCTCCCACAGGCGAAGAGCCAGGACTGAAAGATGCTGCTGGATCTCTTCTGCTCACGGTAAGCTTTGCAACGGTGCCACCTGCATTGCTCTCACTGCTTGTTTTCCCACCTCAAAGTGCATTTGAATAGTTCCTTGATGCCTGCTCTAGGCTGGCCGGCTGCCCAGTTTTCAGGGCACGAATGATTGGACTCTGCTCCCACAGGCGAAGAGGCAGGACTGAAAGATGCTGCTGGATCTCTTCTGCACGTGGTAAGCTTTGCAACGGTGCCACCTGTATTGCTCTCACTGCTTGTTTTCCCACCTCAAAGTGCGTTTGAATAGTTCCTTGATGCCTGCTCCAGGCTGGCCGGCTGCCCAGTTGTCAGGGCACGAATGATTGGACTCTGCACCCACAGGCGAAGAGCCAGGACTGAAAGATGCTGCTGGATCTTTTCTGCACATGGTAGGCTTTGCAACGGTGCCACCTGTATTGCTCTCACTGCTTGTTTTCCCACCTCAAAGTGCATTTTTATAGTTCCTTGATGCCTGCTCCAGGCTGGCCGGCTGCCCAGTTGTCAGTGCGCGAATGATTGGACTCTGCTCCCACAGGCGAAGAGGCAGGACTGAAAGATGCTGCTGGATCTCTTCTGCTCACGGTAAGCTTTGCAACGGTGCCACCTGCATTGCTCTCACTGCTTGTTTTCCCAAGTCAAAGTGCATTTGAATAGTTCCTTGATGCCTGCTCCAGGCTGGCCGGCTGCCCAGTTGTCAGTGCACGAATGATTGGACTCTGCTCCCACAGGCGAAGAGCCAGGACTGAAAGATGCTGCTGGATCTCTTCTGCTCACGGTAAGCTTTGCAACGGTGCCACCTGCATTGGTCTCACTCCTTGCTTTCCCACCTCAAAGTGCATTTGAATACATCCTTGATGCCTGCTCCAGGCTGGCCGGCTGCCCAGTTGTCAGTGCACGAATGATTGGACTCTGCTCCCACAGGCGAAGAGCCAGGACTGAAAGATGCTGCTGGATCTCTTCTGCACGTGGTAAGCTTTGCAACGGTGCCACCTGCATTGGTCTCACTGCTTGTTTTCCCACCTCAAAGTGCATTTGAATAGTTCCTTGATGCCTGCTCCAGGCTGGCCGGCTGCCCAGTTGTCAGTGCACGAATGATTGGACTCTGCTCCCACAGGCGAAGAGCCAGGACCTAAAGATGCTGCTGGATCTCTTCTGCACATGGTAAGCTTTGCAACGGTGCCACCTGTATTGCTCTCACTGCTTGTTTTCCCACCTCAAAGTGCATTTGAATAGTTCCTTGATGCCTGCTCCAGGCTGGCCGGCTGCCCAGTTTTCAGTGCACGAATGATTGGACTCTGCTCCCACAGGCGAAGAGCCAGGACTGAAAGATGCTGCTGGATCTCTTCTGCACATGGTAAGCTTTGTAATGGTGCCACCTGCATTGGTCTCACTCCTTGCTTTCCCACCTCAAAGTGCATTTGAATAGTTCCTTGATGCCTGCTCCAGGCTGGCCGGCTGCCCAGTTGTCAGTGCACGAATGATTGGACTCTGCTCCCACAGGCGAAGAGCCAGGACCTAAAGATGCTGCTGGATCTCTTCTGCTCACGGTAAGCTTTGCAACGGTGCCACCTGCATTGCTCTCACTGCTTGTTTTCCCACCTCAAAGTGCATTTGAATAGTTCCTTGATGCCTGATCCAGGCTGGCCGGCTGCCCAGTTGTCAGTGCACGAATGATTGGACTCTGCTCCCACAGGCGAAGAGTCAGGACTGAAAGATGCTGCTGGATCTCTTCTGCTCACGGTAAGCTTTGCAACGGTGCCACCTGTATTGCTCTCACTGCTTGTTTTCCCACCTCAAAGTGCATTTGAATAGTTCCTTGATGCCTGCTCCATGCTGGCCAGCTGCCCAGTTGTCAGTGCACGAATGATTGGACTCTGCTCCCACAGGCGAAGAGCCAGGACTGAAAGATGCTGCTGGCTCCCTTCTGCACACGGTAAGCTTTGCAACGGTGCCACCTGCATTGGTCTCACTGCTTGTTTTCCCACCTGAAAGTGCATTTGAATAGTTCCTTGATGCCTGCTCCAGGCTGGCCGGCTGCCCAGTTTTCAGGGCACGAATGATTGGACTCTGCTCCCACAGGCGAAGAGCCAGGACTGAAAGATGCTGCTGGATCTCTTCTGCTCACGGTAAGCTTTGCAACGGTGCCACCTGCATTGGTCTCACTGCTTGTTTTCAAAACTCATAGTGCATTTGAATAGTTCCTTGATGCCTGCTCCAGGCTGGCCGGCTGCCCAGTTGTCAGTGCACGAATGATTGGACTCTGCTCCCACAGGCGAAGAGCCAGGACTGAAAGATGCTGCTGGATCTCTTCTGCTCACGGTAAGCTTTGCAACGGTGCCACCTGCATTGGTCTCACTCCTTGCTTTCCCACCTCAAAGTGCATTTGAATCCATCCTTGATGCCTGCTCCAGGCTGGCCGGCTGCCCAGTTGTCAGTGCACGAATGATTGGACTCTGCTCCCACAGGCGAAGAGCCAGGACTGAAAGATGCTGCTGGATCTCTTCTGCACGTGGTAAGCTTTGCAACGGTGCCACCTGTATTGCTCTCACTGCTTGTTTTCAAAACTCATAGTGCATTTCAATAGTTCCTTGATGCCTGCTCCAGGCTGGCCGGCTGCCCAGTTGACAGTGCACGAATGATTGGACTCTGCTCCCACAGACGAAGAGCCAGGACTGAAAGATGCTGCTGGCTCTCTTCTGCACGAGGTAAGCTTTGCAACGGTGCCTCCTGTATTGCTCTCACTCCTTGCTTTCCCACCTCAAAGTGCATTTGAATCCATCCTTGATGCCTGCTCCAGGCTGGCCGGCTGCCCAGTTGTCAGTGCACGAATGATTGGACTCTGCTCCCACAGGCGAAGAGCCAGGACTGAAAGATGCTGCTGGATCTCTTCTGCACGTGGTAAGCTTTGCAACGGTGCCACCTGTATTGCTCTCACTGCTTGTTTTCCCACCTCAAAGTGCGTTTGAATAGTTTCTTGATGCCTGCTCCAGGCTGGCCGGCTGCCCAGTTGTCAGTGCACGAATGATTGGACTCTGCTCCCACAGCCGAAGAGCCAGGACTGAAAGATGCTGCTGGATCTCTTCTGCTCACGGTAAGCTTTGCAACGGTGCCACCTGCATTGGTCTCACTGCTTGTTTTCCCACCTCAAAGTGCATTTGAATAGTTCCTTGATGCCTGCTCCAGGCTGGCCGGCTGCCCAGTTGTCAGTGCACGAATGATTGGACTCTGCTCCCACAGGCGAAGAGCCAGGACTGAAAGATGCTGCTGGATCTCTTCTGCACGTGGTAAGCTTTGCAACGGTGCCACCTGTATTGCTCTCACTGCTTGTTTTCCCACCTCAAAGTGCATTTGTATGCATCCTTGATGCCTGCTCCAGGCTGGCCGGCTGCCCAGTTTTCAGGGCACGAATGATTGGACTCTGCTCCCACAGGCGAAGAGCCAGGACTGAAAGATGCTGCTGGATCTCTTCTGCTCACGGTAAGCTTTGCAACGGTGCCACCTGCATTGGTCTCACTGCTTGTTTTCCCACCTCAAAGTGCATTTGAATACATCCTTGATGCCTGCTCCAGGCTGGCCGGCTGCCCAGTTGTCAGGGCACGAATGATTGGACTCTGCTCCCACAGGCGAAGGGCCAGGACTGAAAGACGCTGCTGGATCTCTTCTGCTCACGGTAAGCTTTGCAACGGTGCCACCTGCATTGGTCTCACTGCTTGTTTTCAAACGTCATAGTGCATTTGAATAGTTCCTTGATGACTGCTCCAGGCTGGCCGGCTGCCCAGTTGTCAGTGCACGAATGATTGGACTCTGCTCCCACAGGCGAAGAGTCAGGACTGAAAGATGCTGCTGGATCTCTTCTGCTCACGGTAAGCTTTGCAACGGTGCCACCTGCATTGGTCTCAGTGCTTGTTTTCCCACCTCAAAGTGCATTTGAATAGTTCCTTGATGCCTGCTCCAGGCTGGCCGGCTGCCCAGTTGTCAGTGCACGAATGATTGGACTCTGCTCCCACAGGTGAAGAGCCAGGACTGAAAGATGCTGCTGGATCTCTTCTGCACGTGGTAAGCTTTGCAACGGTGCCACCTGTATTGCTCTCACTGCTTGTTTTCCCACCTCAAAGTGCATTTGTATGCATCCTTTATGCCTGCTCCAGGCTGGCCGGCTGCCCAGTTGTCAGTGAACGAATGATTGGACTCTGCTCCCACAGGCGAAGAGCCAGTACTGAAAGATGCTGCTGGATCTCTTCTGCTCACGGTAAGCTTTGCAACGGTGCCACCTGCATTGGTCTCACTGCTTGTTTTCCCACCTGAAAGTGCATTTGAATACATCCTTGATGCCTGCTCCCGGCTGGCCGGCTGCCCAGTTTTCAGGGCACGAATGATTGGACTCTGCTCCCACAGGCGAAGAGCCAGGACTGAAAGATGCTGCTGGATCTCTTCTGCTCACGGGAAGCTTTGCAATGGTGCCACCTGCATTGGTCTCACTGCTTGTTTTCAAACCTCATAGTGCATTTGAATAGTTCCTTGATGCCTGCTCCAGGCTGGCCGGCTGCCCAGTTGTCAGTGCACGAACGATTGGACTCTGCTAACACACGCGAAGAGTCAGGACTGAAAGATGCTGCTGGATCTCTTCTGCTCACGGTAAGCTTTGCAACGGTGCCACCTGTATTGGTCTCACTGCTTGTTTTCCCACCTCAAAGTGTATTTGAATAGTTCCTTGATGCCTGCTCCAGGCTGGCCGGCTGCCCAGTTGTCAGTGCACGAATGATTGGACTCTGCTCCCACAGGCGAAGAGCCAGGACTGAAAGATGCTGCTGGATCTCTTCTGCACATGGTAAGCTTTGCAACGGTGCCACCTGTATTGCTCTCACTGCTTGTTTTCCCACCTCAAAGTGCGTTTGAATAGTTCCTTGATGCCTGCTCCAGGCTGGCCGGCTGCCCAGTTGTCAGTGCACGAATGATTGGACTCTACTCCCAAGGCCGAAGAGCCAGGACTGAAAGATGCTGCTGGATCTCTTCTGCACGTGGAAAGATTTGCAACGGTGCCACCTGCATTGGTCTCACTGCTTGTTTTCCCACCTCAAAGTGCATTTGAATAGTTCCTTGATGCCTGCTCCAGGCTGGCCGGATGCCCAGTTGACAGTGCACGAATGATTGGACTCTGCTCCCACAGGCGAAGAGCCAGGACTGAAAGATGCTGCTGGCTCTCTTCTGCACGAGGTAAGCTTTGCAACGGTGCCACCTGTATTGCTCTCACTCCTTGCTTTCCCACCTCAAAGTGCATTTGAATCCATCCTTGATGCCTGCTCCAGGCTGGCCGGCTGCCCAGTTGTCAGTGCACGAATGATTGGACTCTGCTCCCACAGGCGAAGAGCCAGGACTGAAAGATGCTGCTGGATCTCTTCTGCACGTGGTAAGCTTTGCAACGGTGCCACCTGTATTGCTCTCACTGCTTGTTTTCCCACCTCAAAGTGCGTTTGAATAGTTTCTTGATGCCTGCTCCAGGCTGGCCGGCTGCCCAGTTGTCAGTGCACGAATGATTGGACTCTGCTCCCACAGCCGAAGAGCCAGGACTGAAAGATGCTGCTGGATCTCTTCTGCTCACGGTAAGCTTTGCAACGGTGCCACCTGCATTGGTCTCACTGCTTGTTTTCCCACCTCAAAGTGCATTTGAATAGTTCCTTGATGCCTGCTCCAGGCTGGCCGGCTGCCCAGTTGTCAGTGCACGAATGCTTGGACTCTGCTCCCACAGGCGAAGAGCCAGGACTGAAAGATGCTGCTGGATCTCTTCTTCACGTGGTAAGCTTTGCAACGGTGCCACCTGTATTGCTCTCACTGCTTGTTTTCCCACCTCAAAGTGCATTTGTATGCATCCTTGATGCCTGCTCCAGGCTGGCCGGCTGCCCAGTTTTCAGGGCACGAATGATTGGACTCTGCTCCCACAGCCGAAGAGCCAGGACTGAAAGATGCTGCTGGACCTCTTCTGCTCACGGTAAGCTTTGCAACGGTGCCACCTGCATTGGTCTCACTGCTTGTTTTCCCACCTGAAAGTGCATTTGAATACATCCTTGATGCCTGCTCCAGGCTGGCCGGCTGCCCAGTTGTCAGTGCACGAATGATTGGACTCTGCTCCCACAGGCAAAGGGCCAGGACTGAAAGACGCTGCTGGATCTCTTCTGCTCACGGTAAGCTTTGCAACGGTGCCACCTGCATTGGTCTCACTGCTTGTTTTCAAACGTCATAGTGCATTTGAATAGTTCCTTGATGCCTGCTCCAGGCTGGCCGGCTGCCCAGTTGTCAGTGCACGAATGATTGGACTCTGCTCCCACAGGCGAAGAGCCAGGACTGAAAGATGCTGCTGGATCTCTTCTGCACGTGGTAAGCTTTGCAACGGTGCCACCTGTATTGCTCTCACTGCTTGTTTTCCCACCTCAAAGTGCATTTGTATGCATCCTTTATGCCTGCTCCAGGCTGGCCGGCTGCCCAGTTGTCAGTGAACGAATGATTGGACTCTGCTCCCACAGGCGAAGAGCCAGGACTGAAAGATGCTGCTGGATCTCTTCTGCTCACGGTAAGCTTTGCAACGGTGCCACCTGCATTGGTCTCACTGCTTGTTTTCCCACCTGAAAGTGCATTTGAATACATCCTTGATGCCTGCTCCAGGCTGGCCGGCTGCCCAGTTTTCAGGGCACGAATGATTGGACTCTGCTCCCACAGGCGAAGAGCCAGGACTGAAAGATGCTGCTGGATCTCTTCTGCTCACGGTAAGCTTTGCAACGGTGCCACCTGCATTGGTCTCACTGCTTGTTTTCAAACCTCATAGTGCATTTGAATAGTTCCTTGATGCCTGCTCCAGGCTGGCCGGCTGCCCAGTTGTCAGTGCACGAATGATTGGACTCTGCTCCCACAGGCGAAGAGCCAGGACTGAAAGATGCTGCTGGATCTCTTCTGCACATGGTAAGCTTTGCAACGGTGCCACCTGTATTGCTCTCACTGCTTGTTTTCCCACCTCAAAGTGCGTTTGAATAGTTCCTTGATGCCTGCTCCAGGCTGGCCGGCTGCCCAGTTGTCAGTGCACGAATGATTGGACTCTGCTCCCAAGGCCGAAGAGCCAGGACTGAAAGATGCTGCTGGATCTCTTCTGCACGTGGAAAGCTTTGCAACGGTGCCACCTGCATTGGTCTCACTGCTTGTTTTCCCACCTCAAAGTGCATTTGAATAGTTCCTTGATGCCTGCTCCAGGCTGGCCGGCTGCCCAGCTGTCAGTGCACGAATGATTGGACTCTGCTCCCACAGGCGAAGAGGCAGGACTGAAAGATGCTGCTGGATCTCTTCTGCACGTGGTAAGCTTTGCAACGGTGCCACCTGTATTGCTCTCACTGCTTGTTTTCCCACCTCAAAGTGCATTTGAATAGTTCCTTGATGCCTGCTCCAGGCTGGCCGGCTGCCCAGTTGTCAGTGCACGAATGATTGGACTCTGCTCCCACAGGCGAAGGGCCAGGACTGAAAGACGCTGCTGGATCTCTTCTGCTCACGGTAAGCTTTGCAACGGTGCCACCTGCATTGGTCTCACTGCTTGTTTTCAAACGTCATAGTGCATTTGAATAGTTCCTTGATGCCTGCTCCAGGCTGGCCGGCTGCCCAGTTGTCAGTGCACGAATGATTGGACTCTGCTCCCACAGGCGAAGAGCCAGGACTGAAAGATGCTGCTGGATCTCTTCTGCTCACGGTAAGCTTTGCAACGGTGCCACCTGCATTGGTCTCAGTGCTTGTTTTCCCACCTCAAAGTGCATTTGAATAGTTCCTTGATGCCTGCTCCAGGCTGGCCGGCTGCCCAGTTGTCAGTGCACGAATGATTGGACTCTGCTCCCACAGGCGAAGAGCCAGGATTGAAAGATGCTGCTGGATCTCTTCTGCACGTGGTAAGCTTTGCAACGGTGCCACCTGTATTGCTCTCACTGCTTGTTTTCCCACCTCAAAGTGCATTTGTATGCATCCTTTATGCCTGCTCCAGGCTGGCCGGCTGCCCAGTTGTCAGTGAACGAATGATTGGACTCTGCTCCCACAGGCGAAGAGCCAGGACTGAAAGATGCTGCTGGATCTCTTCTGCTCACGGTAAGCTTTGCAACGGTGCCACCTGCATTGGTCTCACTGCTTGTTTTCCCACCTGAAAGTGCATTTGAATACATCCTTGATGCCTGCTCCCGGCTGGCCGGCTGCCCAGTTTTCAGGGCACGAATGATTGGACTCTGCTCCCACAGGCGAAGAGCCAGGACTGAAAGATGCTGCTGGATCTCTTCTGCTCACGGTAAGCTTTGCAACGGTGCCACCTGCATTGGTCTCACTGCTTGTTTTCAAACCTCATAGTGCATTTGAATAGTTCCTTGATGCCTGCTCCAGGCTGGCCGGCTGCCCAGTTGTCAGTGCACGAACGATTGGACTCTGCTCCCACAGGCGAAGAGTCAGGACTGAAAGATGCTGCTGGATCTCTTCTGCTCACGGTAAGCTTTGCAACGGTGCCACCTGTATTGCTCTCACTGCTTGTTTTAACACCTCAAAGTGCATTTGAATAGTTCCTTGATGCCTGCTCCAGGCTGGCCGGCTGCCCAGTTGTCAGTGCACGAATGATTGGACTCTGCTCCCACAGGCGAAGAGCCAGGACTGAAAGATGCTGCTGGATCTCTTCTGCTCACGGTAAGCTTTGCAACGGTGCCACCTGCATTGGTCTCACTGCTTGTTTTCCCACCTCAAAGTGCATTTGAATAGTTCCTTGATGCCTGCTCCAGGCTGGCCGGCTGCCCAGTTGTCAGTGCACGAATGATTGGACTCTGCTCCCACAGGCGAAGATCCAGGACTGAAAGATGCTGCTGGATCTCTTCTGCTCACAGTAAGCTTTGCAACGGTGCCACCTGCATTGGTCTCACTGCTTGTTTTCCCACCTCAAAGTGCATTTGAATAGTTCCTTGATGCCTGCTCCAGGCTGGCCGGCTGCCCAGTTGTCAGTGCACGAATGATTGGACTCTGCTCCCACAGGCGAAGAGCCAGGACTGAAAGATGCTGCTGGATCTCTTCTGCACGTGGTAAGCTTTGCAACGGTGCCACCTGTATTGCTCTCACTGCTTGTTTTCCCACCTCAAAGTGCATTTGAATAGTTCCTTGATGCCTGCTCGAGGCTGGCCGGATGCCCAGTTGACAGTGCACGAATGATTGGACTCTGCTCCCACAGGCGAAGAGCCAGGACTGAAAGATGCTGCTGGCTCTCTTCTGCACGAGGTAACCTTTGCAACGGTGCCACCTGCATTGCTCTCACTCCTTGCTTTCCCACCTCAAAGTGCATTTGAATCCATCCTTAATGCCTGCTCCAGGCTGGCCGGCTGCCCAGTTGTCAGTGCACGAATGATTGGACTCTGCTCCCACAGGCGAAGAGCCAGGACTGAAAGATGCTGCTGGATCTCTTCTGCACGTGGTAAGCTTTGCAACGGTGCCACCTGTATTGCTCTCACTGCTTGTTTTCCCACCTCAAAGTGTGTTTGAATAGTTTCTTGACGCCTGGTCCAGGCTGGCCGGCTGCCGAGTTGTCAGTGCACGAATGATTGGACTCTGCTCCCACAGGCGAAGAGCCAGGTCTGAAAGATGCTGCTGGATCTCTTCTGCTCACGGTAAGCTTTGCAACGGTGCCACCTGCATTGGTCTCACTGCTTGTTTTCCCACCTCAAAGTGCATTTGAATAGTTCCTTGATGCCTGCTCCAGGCTGGCCGGCTGCCCAGTTGTCAGTGAACGAATGATTGGACTCTGCTCCCACAGGCGAAGAGCCAGGACTGAAAGATGCTGCTGGATCTCTTCTGCTCACGGTAAGCTTTGCAACGGTGCCACCTGCATTGGTCTCACTGCTTGTTTTCCCACCTGAAAGTGCATTTGAATACATCCTTGATGCCTGCTCCAGGCTGGCCGGCTGCCCAGTTTTCAGGGCACGAATGATTGGACTCTGCTCCCACAGGCGAAGAGCCAGGACTGAAAGATGCTGCTGGATCTCTTCTGCTCACGGTAAGCTTTGCAACGGTGCCACCTGCATTGGTCTCACTGCTTGTTTTCAAACCTCAAAGTGCATTTGAATAGTTCCTTGATGCCTGCTCCAGGCTGGCCGGCTGCCCAGTTGTCAGTGCACGAATGATTGGACTCTGCTCCCACAGGCGAAGAGCCAGGACTGAAAGATGCTGCTGGATCTCTTCTGCACATGGTAAGCTTTGCAACGGTGCCACCTGTATTGCTCTCACTGCTTGTTTTCCCACCTCAAAGTGCGTTTGAATAGTTCCTTGATGCCTGCTCCAGGCTGGCCGGCTGCCCAGTTGTCAGTGCACGAATGATTGGACTCTGCTCCCAAGGCCGAAGAGCCAGGACTGAAAGATGCTGCTGGATCTCTTCTGCACGTGGAAAGCTTTGCAACGGTGCCACCTGCATTGGTCTCACTGCTTGTTTTCCCACCTCAAAGTGCATTTGAATAGTTCCTTGATGCCTGCTCCAGGCTGGCCGGCTGCCCAGCTGTCAGTGCACGAATGATTGGACTCTGCTCCCACAGGCGAAGAGGCAGGACTGAAAGATGCTGCTGGATCTCTTCTGCACGTGGTAAGCTTTGCAACGGTGCCACCTGTATTGCTCTCACTGCTTGTTTTCCCACCTCAAAGTGCATTTGAATAGTTCCTTGATGCCTGCTCCAGGCTGGCCGGCTGCCCAGTTGTCAGTGCACGAATGATTGGACTCTGCTCCCACAGGCGAAGGGCCAGGACTGAAAGACGCTGCTGGATCTCTTCTGCTCACGGTAAGCTTTGCAACGGTGCCACCTGCATTGGTCTCACTGCTTGTTTTCAAACGTCATAGTGCATTTGAATAGTTCCTTGATGCCTGCTCCAGGCTGGCCGGCTGCCCAGTTTTCAGGGCACGAATGATTGGACTCTGCTCCCACAGGCGAAGAGCCAGGACTGAAAGATGCTGCTGGATCTCTTCTGCTCACGGTAAGCTTTGCAACGGTGCCACCTGCATTGGTCTCAGTGCTTGTTTTCCCACCTCAAAGTGCATTTGAATAGTTCCTTGATGCCTGCTCCAGGCTGGCCGGCTGCCCAGTTGTCAGTGCACGAATGATTGGACTCTGCTCCCACAGGCGAAGAGCCAGGACTGAAAGATGCTGCTGGATCTCTTCTGCACGTGGTAAGCTTTGCAACGGTGCCACCTGTATTGCTCTCACTGCTTGTTTTCCCACCTCAAAGTGCATTTGTATGCATCCTTTATGCCTGCTCCAGGCTGGCCGGCTGCCCAGTTGTCAGTGCACGAATGATTGGACTCTGCTCCCACAGGCGAAGAGCCAGGACTGAAAGATGCTGCTGGATCTCTTCTGCTCACGGTAAGCTTTGCAACGGTGCCACCTGCATTGGTCTCACTGCTTGTTTTCCCACCTGAAAGTGCATTTGAATACATCCTTGATGCCTGCTCCCGGCTGGCCGGCTGCCCAGTTTTCAGGGCACGAATGATTGGACTCTGCTCCCACAGGCGAAGAGCCAGGACTGAAAGATGCTGCTGGATCTCTTCTGCTCACGGTAAGCTTTGCAACGGTGCCACCTGCATTGGTCTCACTGCTTGTTTTCAAACCTCATAGTGCATTTGAATAGTTCCTTGATGCCTGCTCCAGGCTGGCCGGCTGCCCAGTTGTCAGTGCACGAACGATTGGACTCTGCTCCCACACGCGAAGAGTCAGGACTGAAAGATGCTGCTGGATCTCTTCTGCTCACGGTAAGCTTTGCAACGGTGCCACCTGTATTGCTCTCACTGCTTGTTTTCCCACCTCAAAGTGCATTTGAATAGTTCCTTGATGCCTGCTCCAGGCTGGCCGGCTGCCCAGTTGTCAGTGCACGAATGATTGGACTCTGCTCCCACAGGCGAAGAGCCAGGACTGAAAGATGCTGCTGGCTCTCTTCTGCACGAGGTAACCTTTGCAACGGTGCCACCTGTATTGCTCTCACTCCTTGCTTTCCCACCTCAAAGTGCATTTGAATCCATCCTTAATGCCTGCTCCAGGCTGGCCGGCTGCCCAGTTGTCAGTGCACGAATGATTGGACTCTGCTCCCACAGGCGAAGTGTCAGGACTGAAAGATGCTGCTGGATCTCTTCTGCTCACGGTAAGCTTTGCAACGGTGCCACCTGCATTGGTCTCACTGCTTTTTTTCAAACCTCATAGTGCATTTGAATAGTTCCTTGATGCCTGCTCCAGGCTGGCCGGCTGCCCAGTTTTCAGTGCACGAATGATTGGACTCTGCTCCCACAGGCGAAGAGCCAGGACTGAAAGATGCTGCTGGATCTCTTCTGCACGTGGAAAGCTTTGCAACGGTGCCACCTGCATTGGTCTCACTGCTTGTTTTCCCACCTGAAAGTGCATTTGAATACATCCTTGATGCCTGCTCCAGGCTGGCCGGCTGCCCAGTTGTCAGTGCACGAACGATTGGACTCTGCTCCCACAGGCGAAGATCCGGGACTGAAAGATGCTGCTGGATGTCTTCTGCACGTGGTAAGCTTTGCAACGGTGCCACCTGTATTGCTCTCACTGCTTGTTTTCCCACCTCAAAGTACATTTGAATAGTTCCTTGATGCCTGCTCCAGGCTGGCCGGCTGCCCAGTTGTCAGTGCACGAATGATTGGACTCTGCTCCCACAGGCGAAGAGCCAGGACTGAAAGATGCTGCTGGATCTATTCTGCACGTGGAAAGCTTTGCAACGGTGCCACCTGCATTGGTCTCACTGCTTGTTTTCCCACCTCAAAGTGCATTTGAATAGTTCCTTGATGCCTGCTCCAGGCTGGCCGGCTGCCCAGTTGTCAGTGCACGAATGATTGGACTCTGCTCCCACAGGCGAAGAGCCAGGACTGAAAGATGCTGCTGGATATCTTCTGCTCACGGTAAGCTTTGCAACGGTGCCACCTGCATTGGTCTCACTGCTTGTTTTCCCACCTCAAAGTGCATTTGAATAGTTCCTTGATGCCTGCTCCAGGCTGGCCGGCTGCCCAGTTGTCAGGGCACGAATGATTGGACTCTGCTCCCACAGGCGAAGAGCCAGGACTGAAAGATGCTGCTGGATCTCTTCTGCTCACGGTAAGCTTTGCAACGGTGCCACCTGCATTGGTCTCACTGCTTGTTTTCCCGCCTCAAAGTGCATTTGAATAGTTCCTTGATGCCTGCTCCAGGCTGGCCGGCTGCCCAGTTGTCAGTGCACGAATGATTGGACTCTGCTCCCACAGGCGAAGAGCCAGGACTGAAAGATGCTGCTGGATCTCTTCTGCTCACGGTAAGCTTTGCAACGGTGCCACCTGCATTGGTCTCACTGCTTGTTTTCCCACCTCAAAGTGCATTTGAATAGTTCCTTGATGCCTGCTCCAGGCTGGCCGGCTGCCCAGTTGTCAGTGCACGAATGATTGGACTCTGCTCCCACAGGCGAAGAGCCAGGACTGAAAGATGCTGCTGGATCTCATCTACTCACGGTAAGCTTTGCAACGGTGCCACCTGCATTGGTCTCACTGCTTTTTTTCAAACCTCATAGTGCATTTGAATAGTTCCTTGATGCCTGCTCCAGGCTGGCCGGCTGCCCAGTTGTCAGTGCACGAATGATTGGACTCTGCTCCCACAGGCGAAGAGCCAGGACTGAAAGATGCTGCTGGATCTCTTCTGCTCACAGTAAGCTTTGCAACGGTGCCACCTGCATTGGTCTCACTGCTTGTTTTCCCACCTCAAAGTGCGTTTGAATAGTTTCTTGATTCCTGCTCCATGCTGGCCGGCTGCCCAGTTGTCAGTGCACGAACGATTGGACTCTGCTCCCACAGGCGAAGAGTCAGGACTGAAAGATGCTGCTGGATCTCTTCTGCTCACGGTAAGCTTTGCAACGGTGCCACCTGCATTGGTCTCACTGCTTGTTTTCAAACCTCATAGTGCATTTGAATAGTTCCTTGATGCCTGCTCCAGGCTGGCCGGCTGCCCAGTTGTCAGAGCACGAATGATTGGACTCTGCTCCCACAGCCGAAGAGCCAGGACCTAAAGATGCTGCTGGACCTCTTCTGCACATGGTAAGCTTTGCAACGGTGCCACCTGCATTGGTCTCACTGCTTGTTTTCCCACCTCAAAGTGCATTTGAATAGTTCCTTGATGCCTGCTCAGGGCTGGCCGGCTGCCCAGTTGTCAGTGCACGAATGATTGGACTCTGCTCCGATGGCCGGAGAGCCAGGACTGAAAGATGCTGCTGGATCTCTTCTGCACGTGGTAAGCTTTGCAACGGTGCCACCTGCATTGGTCTCACTGCTTTTTTCTAACCTCAAAGTGCATTTGAATAGTTCCTTGATGCCTGCTCCAGGCTGGCCGACTGACCAGTTTTCAGTGCACGAATGATTGGACTCTGCTCCCACAGGCGAAGAGCCAGGACTGAAAGATGCTGCTGGATCTCTTCTGCACGTGGTAAGCTTTGCAACGGTGCCACCTGCATTGGTCTCACTGCTTGTTTTCCCACCTCAAAGTGCATTTGAATACATCCTTGATGCCTGCTCCAGGCTGGCCGGCTGCCCAGTTTTCAGGGCACGAATGATTGGAGTCTGCTCCCACAGGCGAAGAGCCAGGACTGAAAGATGCTGCTGGCTCCCTTCTGCACGAGGTAAGCTTTGCAACGGTGCCACCTGCATTGGTCTCACTGCTTGTTTTCCCACCTCAAAGTGCATTTGAATAGTTCCTTGATGCCTGCTCCAGGCTGGCCGGCTGCCCAGTTGTCAGTGCACGAATGATTGGACTCTGCTCCCACAGGCGAAGAGCCAGGACCTAAAGATGCTGCTGGATCTCTTCTGCACGTGGTGAGCATTGCAACCGTGCCACCTGCATTGGTCTCACTGCTTGTTTTCCCACCTCAAAGTGCATTTGAATAGTTCCTTGATGCCTGCTCCAGGCTGGCCGGCTGCCCAGTTGTCAGTGCACGAATGATTGGACTCTGCTCCCACAGGCGAAGAGCCAGGACTGAAAGATGCTGCTGGATCTCTCCTGCACGTGGTAAGCTTTGCAACGGTGCCACCTGTATTGCTCTCACTGCTTGTTTTCCCACCTCAAAGTGCATTTGAATAGTTCCTTGATGCCTGCTCCAGGCTGGCCGGCTGCCCAGTTGTCAGAGCACGAATGATTGGACTCTGCTCCCACAGCCGAAGTGCCAGGACCTAAAGATGCTGCTGGACCTCTTCTGCACATGGTAAGCTTTGCAACGGTGCCACCTGCATTGGTCTCACTGCTTGTTTTCCCACCTCAAAGTGCATTTGAATAGTTCCTTGATGCCTGCTCAGGGCTGGCCGGCTGCCCAGTTGTCAGTGCACGAATGATTGGACTCTGCTCCCACAGGCGAAGAGCCAGGACCTAAAGATGCTGCTGGATCTCTTCTGCACGTGGTAAGCTTTGAAACGGTGCCACCTGCATTGGTCTCACTGCTTGTTTTCCCACCTCAAAGTGCATTTGAATAGTTCCTTGATGCCTGCTCCAGGCTGGCCAGCTGCCCAGTTTTCACTGCACGAATGATTGGACTCTGCTCCCACAGGCGAAGAGCCAGGACTGAAAGATGCTGCTGGATCTCTTCTGCACGTGGTAAGCTTTGCAACGGTGCCACCTGCATTGGTCTCACTGCTTGTTTTCCCAACTCAAAGTGCATTTGAATAGTTCCTTGATGCCTGCTCCAGGCTGGCCGGCTGCCCAGTTGTCAGTGCACGAATGATTGGACTCTGGTCTCACAGCCGAAGAACCAGGTCTGAAAATGCTGCTGGATCTGTTGTGCACATGGTAAGCTTTGCAACAGTGCCACCTGCATTGGTCTCACTGCTAGCTTTCCCACCTCAAAGTGCATTTGCAGGCATCCTTGATGCCTGCTCCAGGCTGGCCGGCTGCCCAGTTGTCAGTGCACGAATGATTGGACTCTGCTCCGATGGCCGAAGAGCCAGGACTGAAAGATGCTGCTGGATCTCTTCTGCACGTGGTAAGCTTTGCAACGGTGCCACCTGCATTGGTCTCACTGCTTTTTTCAAACCTCAAAGTGCATTTGAATAGTTCCTTGATGCCTGCTCCAGGCTGGCCGACTGACCAGTTTTCAGTGCACGAATGATTGGACTCTGCTCCCACAGGCGAAGAGCCAGGACTGAAAGATGCTGCTGGATCTCTTCTGCACGTGGTAAGCTTTGCAACGGTGCCACCTGCATTGGTCTCACTGCTTGTTTTCCCACCTCAAAGTGCATTTGAATAGTTCCTTGATGCCTCCTCCAGGCTGGCCGGCTGCCCAGTTTTCAGGGCACGAATGATTGGACTCTGCTCCCACACGCGAAGAGCCAGGACTGAAAGATGCTGCTGGCTCCCTTCTGCACGAGGTAAGCTTTGCAACGGTGCCACCTGCATTGCTCTCACTGCTTGTTTTCCCACCTCAAAGTGCATTTGAATAGTTCCTTGATGCCTGCTCCAGGCTGGCCGGCTGCCCAGTTGTCAGTGCACGAATGATTGGTATCTGCTCCCACAGGCGAAGAGGCAGGACTGAAAGATGCTGCTGGATCTCTTCTGCTCACGGTAAGCTTTGCAACGGTGCCACCTGCATTGGTCTCACTGCTTGTTTTCCCACCTCAAAGTGCATTTGAATAGTTCCTTGATGCCTGCTCCAGGCTGGCCGGCTGCCCAGTTGTCAGTGCACGAATGATTGGACTCTGCTCCCACAGGCGAAGAACCAGGACCTAAAGATGCTGCTGGATCTCTTCTGCACGTGGTAAGCATTGCAACGGTGCCACCTGCATTGGTCTCACTGCTTGTTTTCCCACCTCAAAGTGCATTTGAATAGTTCCTTGATGCCTGCTCCAGGCTGGCCGGCTGCCCAGTTGTCAGTGCACGAATGATTGGACTCTGCTCCCACAGGCGAAGAGCCAGGACTGAAAGATGCTGCTGGATCTCTTCTGCACGTGGTAAGCTTTGCAACGGTGCCACCTGTATTGCTCTCACTGCTTGTTTTCCCACCTCAAAGTGCATTTGAATAGTTCCTTGATGCCTGCTCCAGGCTGGCCGGCTGCCCAGTTGTCAGTGCACGAATGATTGGACTCTGCTCCCACAGGCGAAGAACCAGGACCTAAAGATGCTGCTGGATCTCTTCTGCACGTGGTAAGCATTGCAACGGTGCCACCTGCATTGGTCTCAGTGCTTGTTTTCCCACATCAAAGTGCATTTGAATAGTTCCTTGATGCCTGCTCAGGGCTGGCCGGCTGCCCAGTTGTCAGTGCACGAATGATTGCACTCTGCTCCCACAGGCGAAGAGCCAGGACTGAAAGATGCTGCTGGATCTCTTCTGCACGTGGCAAGCTTTGCAACGGTGCCACCTGTATTGCTCTCACTCCTTGTTTTCCCACCTCAAAGTGCATTTGAATACATCCTTGATGCGTGCTCCAGGCTGGCCGGCTGCCCAGTTGTCAGTGCACGAATGATTGGACTCTGCTCCCACAGGCAAAGAGCCAGGACTGAAAGATGCTGCTGGATGTCTTCTGCACGTGGTAAGCTTTGCAACGGTGCCACCTGTATTGCTCTCACTGCTTGTTTTCCCACGTCAAAGTGCATTTGAATAGTTCCTTGATGCCTGGTCCAGGCTGGCCGACTGACCAGTTTTCAGTGCACGAATGATTGGACTCTGCTCCCACAGGCGAAGAGCCAGGACTGAAAGATGCTGCTGGATCTCTTCTGCTCACGGTAAGCTTTGCAACGGTGGCACCTGCATTGGTCTCACTGCTTGGTTTCCCACCTCAAAGTGCATTTGAATACATCCCTGGTGCCTGCTCCAGGCTGGCCAGCTGCCCAGTTGTCAGTGCACGAATGATTGGACTCTGCTCCCACAGGCGAAGAGGCAGGACTGAAAGATGCTGCTGGATCTCTTCTGCTCACGGTAAGCTTTGCAACGGTGCCACCTGCATTGCTCTCACTGCTAGCTTTCTCACCTCAAAGTGCATTTGAATAGTTCCTTGATGCCTGCTCCAGGCTGGCCGGCTGCCCAGTTGTCAGTGCACGAATGATTGGACTCTGCTCCCACAGGCGAAGAACCAGGTCTGAAAGATGCTGCTGGATCTCTTGTGCACATGGTAAGCTTTGCAACAGTGCCACCTGCATTGGTCTCACTGCTAGCTTTCCCACCTCAAAGTGCATTTGAATACATCCTTGATGCCTGCTCCAGGCTGGCCGGCTGCCCAGTTGTCAGTGCACGAATGATTGGACTCTGCTCCGATGGCCGAAGAGCCAGGACTGAAAGATGCTGCTGGATCTCTTCTGCACGTGGTAAGCTTTGCAACGGTGCCACCTGCATTGGTCTCACTGCTTTTTTCAAACCTCAAAGTGCATTTGAATAGTTCCATGATGTCTGCTCCAGGCTGGCCGGCTGCCCAGTTGTCAGTGCACGAATGATTGGACTCTGCTCCCACAGGCGAAGAGCCAGGACTGAAAGATGCTGCTGGATCTCTTCTGCACGTGGTAAGCTTTGCAACGGTGCCACCTGCATTGGTCTCACTGCTTGTTTTCCCACCTCAAAGTGCATTTGAATAGTTCCTTGATACTTGCTCCAGGCTGGCCGGCTGCCCAGTTGTCAGTGCACGAATGATTGGACTCTGCTCCCACAGCCGAAGAGCCAGGACTGAAAAATGCTGCTGGATCTCTTCTGCACGTGGTAAGCTTTGCAACGGTGTCACCTGTATTGCTCTCACTGCTTGTTTTCCCACCTCAAAGTGCATTTGAATAGTTCCTTGATGCCTGCTCCAGGCTGGCCGGCTGCCCAGTTGTCAGTGCACGAATGATTGGACTCTGCTCCCACAGGCGAAGAGCCAGGACTGAAAGATGCTGCTGGATATCTTCTGCTCACGGTAAGCTTTGCAACGGTGCCACCTGCATTGGTCTCACTGCTTGTTTTCCCACCTCAAAGTGCATTTGAATACATCCTTGATGACTGCTCCAGGCTGGCCGGCTGCCCAGTTTTCAGGGCACGAATGATAGGAGTCTGCTCTCACAGGCGAAGAGCCAGGACTGAAAGATGCTGCTGGATCTCTTCTGCACGAGGTAAGCTTTGCAACGGTGCCACCTGCATTGCTCTCACTGCTTGTTTTCCCACCTCAAAGTGCATTTGAATAGTTCCTTGATGCCTGCTCCAGGCTGGCCGGCTGCCCAGTTGTCAGTGCACGAATGATTGGACTCCGGTCTCACAGCCGAAGAACCAGGTCTGAAAGATGCTGCTGGATCTCTTGTGCACATGGTAAGCTTTGCAACAGTGCCGCCTGCATTGGTCTCACTGCTAGCTTTCCCACCTCAAAGTGCATTTGAATACATCCTTGATGCCTGCTCCAGGCTGGCCGGCTGCCCAGTTGTCAGTGCACGAATGATTGGACTCTGCTCCGATGGCCGAAGAGCCAGGACTGAAAGATGCTGCTGGATCTCTTCTGCACGTGGTAAGCTTTGCAACGGTGCCACCTGCATTGGTCTCACTGCTTGTTTTCCCACCTCAAAGTGCATTTGAATACATCCTTTATGCCTGCTCCAGGCTGGCCGGCTGCCCAGTTTTCAGGGCACGAATGATTGGACTCTGCTCCCACAGGCGAAGAGCCAGGACTGAAAGATGCTGCTGGATGTCTTCTGCACGTGGTAAGCTTTGCAACGGTGTCACCTGTATTGCTCTCACTGCTTGTTTTCCCACGTCAAAGTGCATTTGAATAGTTCCTTGATGCCTGCTCCAGGCTGGCCGACTGACCAGTTTTCAGTGCACGAATGATTGGACTCTGCTCCCACAGGCGAAGAGCCAGGACTGAAAGATGCTGCTGGATCTCTTCTGCTCACGGTAAGCTTTGCAACGGTGCCACCTGCATTGGTCTCACTGCTTGTTTTCCCACCTCAAAGTGCATTTGAATACATCCTTGATGCCTGCTCCAGGCTGGCCGGCTGCCCAGTTGTCAGTGCACGAATGATTGGACTCTGCTCCGATGGCCGATGAGCCAGGACTGAAAGATGCTGCTCGATCTCTTCTGCACGTGGTAAGCTTTGCAACGGTGCCACCTGCATTGGTCTCACTGCTTTTTTCAAACCTCAAAGTGCATTTGAATAGTTCCTTGATGCCTGCTCCAGGCTGGCCGACTGACCAGGTTTCAGTGCACGAATGATTGGACTCTGCTCCCACAGGCGAAGAGCCAGGACTGAAAGATGCTGCTGGATCTCTTCTGCACGTGGTAAGCTTTGCAACGGTGCCACCTGTATTGCTCTCACTGCTTGTTTTCCCACCTCAAAGTGCATTTGAATAGTTCCTTGATGCCTGCTCCAGGCTGGCCGGCTGCCCAGTTTTCAGGGCACGAATGATTGGAGTCTGCTCCCACAGGCGAAGAGCCAGGACTGAAAGATGCTGCTGGCTCCCTTCTGCACCAGGTAAGCTTTGCAACGGTGCCACCTGTATTGCTCTCACTGCTTGTTTTCCCACCTCAAAGTGCATTTGAATAGTTCCTTGATGCCTGCTCCAGGCTGGCCGGCTGCCCAGTTGTCAGTGCACGAATGATTGGACTCTGCTCCCACAGGCGAAGAGCCAAGACTGAAAGATGCTGCTGGATCTCTTCTGCTCACGGTAAGCTTTGCAACGGTGCCACCTGCATTGGTCTCACTGCTTGTTTTCCCACCTCAAAGTGCATTTGAATAGTTCCTTGATGCCTGCTCCAGGCTGGCCGGCTGCCCAGTTTTCAGGGCACGAATGATTGGACTCTGCTCCCACAGGCGAAGAGCCAGGACTGAAAAATGTTGCTGGATCTCTTCTGCTCACGGTAAGCTTTGCAACGGTGCCACCTGCATTGGTCTCACTGCTTGTTTTCCCACCTCAAAGTGCATTTGAATAGTTCCTTGATGCCTGCTCCAGGCTGGCCGGCTGCCCAGTTTTCAGGGCACGAATGATTGGACTCTGCTCCCACAGGCGAAGAGCCAGGACTGAAAAATGCTGCTGGATCTCTTCTGCTCACGGTAAGCTTTGCAACGGTGCCAGCTGCATTGGTCTCACTGCTTGTTTTCCCACCTCAAAGTGCATTTGAATACATCCTTGATGCCTGCTCCAGGCTGGCCGGCTGCCCAGTTGTCAGTGCATGAATGATTGGACTCTGCTCCCACAGGCGAAGAGCCAGGACTGAAAGATGCTGCTGGATCTCTTCTGCTCCCGGTAAGCTTTGCAACGGTGCCACCTTTATTGCTCTCACTGCTTGTTTTCCCACCTCAAAGTGCATTTGTATGCATCCTTGATGCCTGCTCCAGGCTGGCCGGCTGCCCAGTTGTCAGTGCACGAATGATTGGACTCTGCTCCCACAGGCGAAGAGCCAGGACTGAAAGATGCTGCTGGATCTCTTCTGCTCACGGTAAGCTTTGCAACGGTGCCACCTGCATTCGTCTCACTCCTTGCTTTCCCACCTCAAAGTGCATTTGAATAGTTCCTTGATGCCTGCTCCAGGCTGGCCGGCTGCCCAGTTGTCAGTGCACGAATGATTGGACTCTGCTCCCACAGGCGAAGAGCCAGGACTGAAAGATGCTGCTGGATCTCTTCTGCACGAGGTAAGCTTTGCAACGGTGCCACCTGCATTGGTCTCACTGCTTGTTTTCCCACCTCAAAGTGCATTTGAATAGTTCCTTGATGCCTGCTCCAGGCTGGCCGGCTGCCCAGTTGTCAGTGCACGAATGATTGGACTCTGCTCCCACAGCCGAAGAGCCAGGACTGAAAGATGCTGCTGGATCTCTTCTGCACGTGGTAAGCTTTGCAACGGAGCCACCTGCATTGGTCTCACTGCTTGTTTTCAAACCTCAAAGTGCATTTGAATAGTTCCTTGATGCCTGCTCCAGGCTGGCCGGCTGCCCAGTTGTCAGTGCACTAATGATTGGACTCTGCTCCCACAGCCGAAGAGCCAGGCCTGAAAGATGCTGCAGGATCTCTTCTGCTCACGGTAAGCTTTGCAACGGTGCCACCTGTATTGCTCTCACTGCTTGTTTTCCCACCTCAAAGCGCATTTGAATACATCCTTGATGCCTGCTCCAGGCTGGCCGGCTGCCCAGTTGTCAGTGCACGAATGATTGGACTCTGCTCCCACAGGCGAAGAGCCAGGACTGAAAGATGCTGCTGGATCTCTTCTGCTCACGGTAAGCTTTGCAACGGTGCCACCTGCATTGGTCTCACTGGTTGTTTTCCCACCTCATAGTGCATTTGAATAGTTCCTTGATGCCTGCTCCAGGCTGGCCGGCTGCCCAGTTGTCAGTGCACGAATGATTGGACTCTGCTCCCACAGACGAAGAGCCAGGACTGAAAGATGCTGCTGGATCTCTTCTGCACGTGGTAAGCTTTGCGACGGTGCCACCTGCATTGGTCTCACTGCTTGCTTTCTCACCTCAAAGTGCATTTGAATACATCCTTGATGCCTGCTCCAGGCTGGCCGGCTGCCCAGTTGTCAGTGCACGAATGATTGGACTCTGCTCCCACAGGCGAAGAGCCAGGACTGAAAGATGCTGCTGGATCTCTTCTGCTCACGGTAAACTTTGCAACGGTGCCACCTGCATTGGTCTCACTGCTTGTTTTCCCACCTCAAAGTGCATTTGAATACATCCTTGACGCCTGCTCCAGGCTGGCCGGCTGCCCAATTGTCAGTGCACGAATGATTGGACTCTGCTCCGATGGCCGATGAGCCAGGACTGAAAGATGCTGCTCGATCTCTTCTGCACGTGGTAAGCTTTGCAACGGTGCCACCTGCATTGGTCTCACTGCTTTTTTCAAACCTCAAAGTGCATTTGAATAGTTCCTTGATGCCTGCTCCAGGCTGGCCGACTGACCAGGTTTCAGTGCACGAATGATTGGACTCTGCTCCCACAGGCGAAGAGCCAGGACTGAAAGATGCTGCTGGATCTCTTCTGCACGTGGTAAGCTTTGCAACGGTGCCACCTGTATTGCTCTCACTGCTTGTTTTCCCACCTCAAAGTGCATTTGAATAGTTCCTTGATGCCTGCTCCAGGCTGGCCGGCTGCCCAGTTTTCAGGGCACGAATGATTGGAGTCTGCTCCCACAGGCGAAGAGCCAGGACTGAAAGATGCTGCTGGCTCCCTTCTGCACCAGGTAAGCTTTGCAACGGTGCCACCTGTATTGCTCTCACTGCTTGTTTTCCCACCTCAAAGTGCATTTGAATAGTTCCTTGATGCCTGCTCCAGGCTGGCCGGCTGCCCAGTTGTCAGTGCACGAATGATTGGACTCTGCTCCCACAGGCGAAGAGCCAAGACTGAAAGATGCTGCTGGATCTCTTCTGCTCACGGTAAGCTTTGCAACGGTGCCACCTGCATTGGTCTCACTGCTTGTTTTCCCACCTCAAAGTGCATTTGAATAGTTCCTTGATGCCTGCTCCAGGCTGGCCGGCTGCCCAGTTTTCAGGGCACGAATGATTGGACTCTGCTCCCACAGGCGAAGAGCCAGGACTGAAAAATGTTGCTGGATCTCTTCTGCTCACGGTAAGCTTTGCAACGGTGCCACCTGCATTGGTCTCACTGCTTGTTTTCCCACCTCAAAGTGCATTTGAATAGTTCCTTGATGCCTGCTCCAGGCTGGCCGGCTGCCCAGTTTTCAGGGCACGAATGATTGGACTCTGCTCCCACAGGCGAAGAGCCAGGACTGAAAAATGCTGCTGGATCTCTTCTGCTCACGGTAAGCTTTGCAACGGTGCCAGCTGCATTGGTCTCACTGCTTGTTTTCCCACCTCAAAGTGCATTTGAATACATCCTTGATGCCTGCTCCAGGCTGGCCGGCTGCCCAGTTGTCAGTGCATGAATGATTGGACTCTGCTCCCACAGGCGAAGAGCCAGGACTGAAAGATGCTGCTGGATCTCTTCTGCTCCCGGTAAGCTTTGCAACGGTGCCACCTTTATTGCTCTCACTGCTTGTTTTCCCACCTCAAAGTGCATTTGTATGCATCCTTGATGCCTGCTCCAGGCTGGCCGGCTGCCCAGTTGTCAGTGCACGAATGATTGGACTCTGCTCCCACAGGCGAAGAGCCAGGACTGAAAGATGCTGCTGGATCTCTTCTGCTCACGGTAAGCTTTGCAACGGTGCCACCTGCATTCGTCTCACTCCTTGCTTTCCCACCTCAAAGTGCATTTGAATAGTTCCTTGATGCCTGCTCCAGGCTGGCCGGCTGCCCAGTTGTCAGTGCACGAATGATTGGACTCTGCTCCCACAGGCGAAGAGCCAGGACTGAAAGATGCTGCTGGATCTCTTCTGCACGAGGTAAGCTTTGCAACGGTGCCACCTGCATTGGTCTCACTGCTTGTTTTCCCACCTCAAAGTGCATTTGAATAGTTCCTTGATGCCTGCTCCAGGCTGGCCGGCTGCCCAGTTGTCAGTGCACGAATGATTGGACTCTGCTCCCACAGCCGAAGAGCCAGGACTGAAAGATGCTGCTGGATCTCTTCTGCACGTGGTAAGCTTTGCAACGGAGCCACCTGCATTGGTCTCACTGCTTGTTTTCAAACCTCAAAGTGCATTTGAATAGTTCCTTGATGCCTGCTCCAGGCTGGCCGGCTGCCCAGTTGTCAGTGCACTAATGATTGGACTCTGCTCCCACAGCCGAAGAGCCAGGCCTGAAAGATGCTGCAGGATCTCTTCTGCTCACGGTAAGCTTTGCAACGGTGCCACCTGTATTGCTCTCACTGCTTGTTTTCCCACCTCAAAGCGCATTTGAATACATCCTTGATGCCTGCTCCAGGCTGGCCGGCTGCCCAGTTGTCAGTGCACGAATGATTGGACTCTGCTCCCACAGGCGAAGAGCCAGGACTGAAAGATGCTGCTGGATCTCTTCTGCTCACGGTAAGCTTTGCAACAGTGCCACCTGCATTGGTCTCACTGGTTGTTTTCCCACCTCATAGTGCATTTGAATAGTTCCTTGATGCCTGCTCCAGGCTGGCCGGCTGCCCAGTTGTCAGTGCACGAATGATTGGACTCTGCTCCCACAGACGAAGAGCCAGGACTGAAAGATGCTGCTGGATCTCTTCTGCACGTGGTAAGCTTTGCGACGGTGCCACCTGCATTGGTCTCACTGCTTGCTTTCTCACCTCAAAGTGCATTTGAATACATCCTTGATGCCTGCTCCAGGCTGGCCGGCTGCCCAGTTGTCAGTGCACGAATGATTGGACTCTGCTCCCACAGGCGAAGAGCCAGGACTGAAAGATGCTGCTGGATCTCTTCTGCTCACGGTAAACTTTGCAACGGTGCCACCTGCATTGGTCTCACTGCTTGTTTTCCCACCTCAAAGTGCATTTGAATACATCCTTGACGCCTGCTCCAGGCTGGCCGGCTGCCCAATTGTCAGTGCACGAATGATTGGACTCTGCGCCCACAGGCGAAGAGCCAGGACTGAAAGATGATGCTGGATCTCTTCTGCACGTGGTAAGCTTTGCAACGGTGTCACCTGTATTGCTCTCACTGCTTGTTTTCCCACCTCAAAGTGCATTTGAATAGTTCCTTGATGCCTGCTCCAGGCTGGCCGGCTGCCCAGTTGTCAATGCACGAATGATTGGACTCTGCTCCCACAGGCGAAGAGCCAGGACTGAAAGATGCTGCTGGATCTCTTCTGCTCACGGTAAGCTTTGCAACGGTGCCACCTGCATTGGTCTCACTGCTTGCTTTCCCACCTCAAAGTGCATTTGAATACATCCTTGATGCCTGCTCCAGGCTGGCCGGCTGCCCAGTTTTCAGGGCACGAATGATTGGGCTCTGCTCCCACAGGCGAAGAGCCAGGACTGAAAGATGCTGCTGGATCTCTTCTGCACATGGTAAGCTTTGCAACGGTGCCACCTACATTGGTCTCACTCCTTGCTTTCCCACCTCAAAGTGCATTTGAATACATCCTTGATGCCTGCTCCAGGCTGGCCGGCTGCCCAGTTGTCAGTGCACGAATGATTGGACTCTGCTCCCACAGGCGAAGAGCCAGGACCTAAAGATGCTGCTGGATCTCTTCTGCACGTGGTAAGCTTTGCAACGGTGCCACCTGCATTGGTCTCAGTGCTTGTTTTCCCACCTCAAAGTGCATTTGAATAGTTCCTTGATGCCTGCCCCAGGCTGGCCGGCTGCCCAGTTGTCAGTGCACGAATGATTGGACTCTGCTCCCACAGGTGAAGAGGCAGGACTGAAATATGCTGCTGGCTCTCTTCTGCACGAGGTAAGCTTTGCAACGGTGCCACCTGCATTGGTCTCACTGCTTGTTTTCCCACCTCAAAGTGCATTTGAATAGTTCCTTGATGCCTGCTCCAGGCTGGCCGGCTGCCCAGTTTTCAGGGCACGAATGATTGGACTCTGCTCCCACAGGCGAAGAGCCAGGACTGAAAGATGCTGCTGGATCTCTTCTGCACGAGGTAAGCATTGCAACGGTGCCACCTGCATTGGTCTCACTGCTTGTTTTCCCACCTCAAAGTGCGTTTGAATAGTTCCTTGATGCCTGCTCCAGGCTGGCCGGCTGCCCAGTTGTCAGTGCACGAATGATTGGACTCTGCTCTCACAGGCGAAGAGCCAGGACTGAAAGATGCTGCTGGATCTCTTCTGCTCACGGTAAGCTTTGCAACGGTGCCACCTGCATTGGTCTCACTGCTTGTTTTCCCACCTCAAAGTGCATTTGAATACATCCTTGATGCCTGCTCCAGGCTGGCCGGCTGCCCAGTTGTCAGTGCACGAATGATTGGACTCTGCTCCCACAGGCGAAGAGCCAGGACTGAAAGATGCTGCTGGATCTCTTCTGCTCACGGTAAGCTTTGCAACGGTGCCACCTGCATTGGTCTCACTGCTTGTTTTCCCACCTCAAAGTGCATTTGAATAGTTCCTTGATGCCTGCTCCAGGCTGGCCGGCTGCCCAGTTGTCAGTGCATGAATGATTGGACTCTGCTCCCACAGGCGAAGAGCCAGGACTGAAAGATGCTGCTGGATCTCTTCTGCACATGGTAAGCTTTGAACGGTGCCACCTGCATTGGTCTCACTGCTTGCTTTCCCACCTCAAAGTGCATTTGAATAGTTCCTTGATGCCTGCTCCAGGCTGGCCGGCTGCCCAGTTGTCAGTGCACGAATGATTGGACTCTGCTCCCACAGGCGAAGAGCCAGGACTGAAAGATGCTGCTGGATCTCTTCTGCTCACAGTAAGCTTTGCAACGGTGCCACCTGTATTGCTCTCACTGCTTGTTTTCCCACCTCAAAGTGCATTTGAATAGTTCCTTGATGTCTGCTCCAGGCTGGCCGGCTGCCCAGTTGTCAGTGCACGAATGATTGGACTCTGCTCCCACAGGCGAAGAGCCAGGACCTAAAGATGCTGCTGGATCTCTTCTGCACGTGGTAAGCATTGCAACGGTGCCACCTGTATTGCTCTCACTGCTTGCTTTCCCACCTCAAAGTGCATTTGAATAGTTCCTTGATGCCTGCTCCAGGCTGGCCGGCTGCCCAGTTGTCAGTGCACGAATGATTGGACTGTGCACCCACAGGCGAAGAGCCAGGACTGAAAGATGCTGCTGGATCTCTTCTGCTCACGGTAAGCTTTGCAACGGTGCCACCTGCATTGGTCTCACTGCTTGTTTTCCCACCTCAAAGTGCATTTGAATAGTTCCTTGATGCCTGCTCCAAGCTGGCCGGCTGCCCAGTTGTCAGTGCACGAATGATTGGACTCTGCTCCCACAGGCGAAGAGCCAGGACTGAAAGATGCTGCTGGATCTCTTCTGCACATGGTAAGCTTTGCAACGGTGCCACCTGCATTGGTCTCACTGCTTGTTTTCCCACCTGAATGTGCATTTGAATACATCCTTGATGCCTGCTCCAGGCTGGCCGGCTGCCCAGTTGTCAGTGCACGAATGATTGGACTCTGCTCCCACAGGCGAAGAGCCAGGACTGAAAGATGCTGCTGGATCTCTTCTGCACGTGGTAAGCTTTGCAACGGTGCCACCTGTATTGCTCTCACTGCTTGTTTTCCCACCTCAAAGTACATTTGAATAGATCCTTGATGCCTGCTCCAGGCTGGCCGGCTGCCCAGTTGTCAGTGCACGAATGATTGGACTCTGCTCCCACAGGCGAAGAGCCAGGACTGAAAGATGCTGCTGGATCTGTTCTGCACGTGGAAAGCTTTGCAACGGTGCCACCTGCACTGGTCTCACTGCTTGTTTTCCCACCTCAAAGTGCATTTGAATAGTTCCTTGATGCCTGCTCCAGGCTGGCCGGCTGCCCAGTTGTCAGTGCACGAATGATTGGACTCTGCTCCCACAGGCGAAGAGCCAGGACTGAAAGATGCTGCTGGATATCTTCGGCTCACGGTAAGCTTTGCAACGGTGCCACCTGCATTGGTCTCACTGCTTGTTTTCCCACCTCAAAGTGCATTTGAATAGTTCCTTGATGCCTGCTCCAGGCTGGCCGGCTGCCCAGTTTTCAGGGCACGAATGATTGGACTCTGCTCCCACAGGCGAAGAGCCAGGACTGAAAAATGCTGCTGGATCTCTTCTGCTCACGGTAAGCTTTGCAACGGTGCCACCTGCATTGGCCTCACTGCTTGTTTTCCCACCTCAAAGTGCATTTGAATAGTTCCTTGATGCCTGCTCCAGGCTGGCCGGCTGCCCAGTTTTCAGGGCACGAATGATTGGACTCTGCTCCCACAGGCGAAGGGCCAGGACTGAAAAATGCTGCTGGATCTCTTCTGCTCACGGTAAGCTTTGCAACGGTGCCAGCTGCATTGGTCTCACTGCTTGTTTTCCCACCTCAAAGTGCATTTGAATACATCCTTGATGCCTGCTCCAGGCTGGCCGGCTGCCCAGTTGTCAGTGCACGAATGATTGGACTCTGCTCCCACAGGCGAAGAGCCAGGACTGAAAGATGCTGCTGGATATCATCTGCTCCCGGTAAGCTTTGCAACGGTGCCACCTGCATTGGTCTCACTGCTTGTTTTCCCACCTCAAAGTGCATTTGAATAGTTCCTTGATGCCTGATCCAGGCTGGCCGGCTGCCCAGTTGTCAGTGCACGAATGATTGGACTCTGCTCCCACAGGCGAAGAGCCAGGACTGAAAGATGCTGCTGGATCTCTTCTGCACATGGTAAGATTTGCAACGGTGCCACCTGCATTGGTCTCACTGCTTGCTTTCTCACCTCAAAGTGCATTTGAATACATCCTTGATGCCTGCTCCAGGCTGGCCGGCTGCCCAGTTGTCAGTGCACGAATGATTGGACTCTGCTCCCACAGGCATAGAGCCAGGACTGAAAGATGCTGCTGGATCTATTCTGCTCACGGTAATCTTTGCAACGGTGCCACCTTTCTTGCTCTCACTGCTTGTTTTTCCACCTCAAAGTGCATTTGAATACATCCTTGATGCCTGCTCCAGGCTGGCCGGCTGCCCAGTTGTCAGTGCACGAATGATTGGACTCTGCTCCCACAGGCGAAGAGCCAGGACTGAAAGATGCTGCTGGATCTCTTCTGCTCACGGTAAGCTTTGCAACGGTGCCACCTGCATTGGTCTCACTGCTTGTTTTCAAACCTCATAGTGCATTTGAATAGTTCCTTGATGCCTGCTCCAGGCTGGCCGGCTGCCCAGTTGTCAGTGCACGAATTATTGGACTCTGCTCCCACAGGCGAAGAGCCAGGACTGAAAGATGCTGCTGGATCTCTTCTGCTCACGGTAAGCTTTGCAACGGTGCCACCTGCATTGGTCTCACTGCTTGTTTTCCCACCTCAAAGTGCATTTGAATAGCTCCTTGATGCCTGCTCCAGGCTGGCCGGCTGCCCAGTTTTCAGGGCACGAATGATTGGACTCTGCTCCCACAGGCGAAGAGCCAGGACTGAAAGATGCTGCTGGATCTCTTCTGCACGTGGTAAGCTTTGCAACGGTGCCACCTGTATTGCTCTCACTGCTTGTTTTCCCACCTCAAAGTGCATTTGAATAGTTCCTTGATGCCTGCTCCAGGCTGGCCGGCTGCCCAGTTGTCAGGGCACGAATGATTGGACTCTGCTCCCACCGGCGAAGAGCCAGGACTGAAAGATGCTGCTGGATCTCTTCTGCTCACGGTAAGCTTTGCAACGGTGCCACCTGCATTGGTCTCACTGCTTGTTTTCCCACCTCAAAGTGCATTTGAATACATCCTTGATGCCTGCTCCAGGCTGGCCGGCTGCCCAGTTGTCAGTGCACGAATGATTGGACTCTGCTCCCACAGGCGAAGAGCCAGGACTGAAAGATGCTGAAGGATCTCTTCTGCACGAGGTAAGCTTTGCAACGGTGCCACATGCATTGGTCTCACTGCTTGTTTTCCCACCTCAAAGTGCGTTTGAATAGTTTCTTGATGCCTGCTCCAGGCTGGCCGGCTGCCCAGTTTTCAGTGCACGAATGATTGGACTCTGCTCCCACAGGCGAAGAGCCAGGACCTAAAGATGCTGCTGGATCTCTTCTGCTCACGGTAAGCTTTGCAACGGTGCCACCTGCATTGGTCTCACTGCTTGTTTTCCCACCTCAAAGTGCATTTGAATAGTTCCTTGATGCCTGCTCCAGGCTGGCCGGCTGCCCAGTTGTCAGTGCACGAATGATTGGACTCTGCTCCCACAGGCGAAGAGCCAGGACTGAAAGATGCTGCTGGACCTCTTCTGCACATGGTAAGCTTCGCAACGGTGCCACCTGTATTGCTCTCACTCCTTGCTTTCCCACCTCAAAGTGCATTTGAATCCATCCTTGATGGCTGCTCCAGGCTGGCCGGCTGCCCAGTTGTCAGTGCACGAATGATTGGACTCTGCTCCCACAGGCGAAGAGCCAGGACCTAAAGATGCTGCTGGATCTCTTCTGCACGTGGTAAGCTTTGCAACGGTGCCACCTGTATTGCTCTCACTGCTTGTTTTCCCACCTCAAAGTGCGTTTGAATAGTTTCTTGATGCCTGCTCCAGGCTGGCCGGCTGCCCAGTTGTCAGTGCACGAATGATTGGACTCTGCTCCCACAGCCGAAGAGCCAGGACCTAAAGATGCTGCTGGATCTCTTCTGCTCACGGTAAGCTTTGCAACGGTGCCACCTGTATTGCTCTCACTGCTTGTTTTCCCACCTCAAAGTGCGTTTGAATAGTTCCTTGATGCCTGCTCCAGGCTGGCCGGCTGCCCAGTTGTCAGTGCACGAATGATTGGACTCTGCTCCCACAGGCGAAGAGCCAGGACTGAAAGATGCTGCTGGATCTCTTCTGCACGTGGAAAGCTTTGCAACGGCGCCACCTGCATTGGTCTCACTGCTTGTTTTCCCACCTCAAAGTGCATTTGAATAGCTCCTTGATGCCTGCTCCAGGCTGGCCGGCTGCCTAGTTGTCAGTGCACGAATGATTGGACTCTGCTCCCACAGGCGAAGAGCCAGGACTGAAAGATGCTGCTGGATCTCTTCTGCTCACGGTAAGCTTTGCAACGGTGCCACCTGCATTGGTCTCACTGCTTGTTTTCCCACCTCAAAGTGCGTTTGAATACATCCTTGATGCCTGCTAAAGGCTGGCAGGCTGCCCAGTTTTCAGGGCACGAATGATTGGACTCTGCTCCCACAGGCGAAGAGCCAGGACTGAAAGATGCTGCTGGATCTCTTCTGCTCACGGTAAGCTTTGCAACGGTGCCACCTGCATTGGTCTCACTGCTTGTTTTCCCACCTCAAAGTGCATTTGAATAGTTCCTTGATGCCTGCTCCAGGCTGGCCGGCTGCCCAGTTTTCAGGGCACGAATGATTGGACTCTTCTCCCTCAGGCGAAGAGCCAGGACCTAAAGATGCTGCTGGATCTCTTCTGCACGTGGTAAGCTTTGCAACGGTGCCACCTGCATTGGTCTCACTGCTTGTTTTCCCACCTCAAAGTGCATTTGAATAGTTCCTTGATGCCTGCTCCAGGCTGGCCGGCTGCCCAGTTGTCAGTGCACGAATGATTGGACTCTGCTCCCACAGGCGAAGAGCCAGGACTGAGAGATGCTGCTGGATCTCTTCTGCACGTGGTAAGCTTTGCAACGGTGCCACCTGTATTGCTCTCACTGCTTGTTTTCCCACCTCAAAGTGCGTTTGAATAGTTTCTTGATGCCTGCTCCAGGCTGGCCGGCTGCCCAGTTGTCAGTGCACGAATGATTGGACTCTGCTCCCACAGCCGAAGAGCCAGGACCTGAAGATGCTGCTGGATCTCTTCTGCTCACGGTAAGCTTTGCAACGGTGCCACCTGTATTGCTCTCACTGCTTGTTTTCCCACCTCAAAGTGCGTTTGAATAGTTCCTTGATGCCTGCTCCAGGCTGGCCGGCTGCCCAGTTGTCAGTGCACGAATGATTGGACTCTGCTCCCACAGGCGAAGAGCCAGGACTGAAAGATGCTGCTGGATCTCTTCTGCACGTGGAAAGCTTTGCAACGGCGCCACCTGCATTGGTCTCACTGCTTGTTTTCCCACCTCAAAGTGCATTTGAATAGCTCCTTGATGCCTGCTCCAGGCTGGCCGGCTGCCTAGTTGTCAGTGCACGAATGATTGGACTCTGCTCCCACAGGCGAAGAGCCAGGACTGAAAGATGCTGCTGGATCTCTTCTGCTCACGGTAAGCTTTGCAACGGTGCCACCTGCATTGGTCTCACTGCTTGTTTTCCCACCTCAAAGTGCGTTTGAATACATCCTTGATGCCTGCTAAAGGCTGGCAGGCTGCCCAGTTTTCAGGGCACGAATGATTGGACTCTGCTCCCACAGGCGAAGAGCCAGGACTGAAAGATGCTGCTGGATCTCTTCTGCTCACGGTAAGCTTTGCAACGGTGCCACCTGCATTGGTCTCACTGCTTGTTTTCCCACCTCAAAGTGCATTTGAATAGTTCCTTGATGCCTGCTCCAGGCTGGCCGGCTGCCCAGTTTTCAGGGCACGAATGATTGGACCCTGCTCTCACAGGCAAAGAGCAGGACTGAAAGATGCTCCTTCATCTCTTCTGCACATGGTAAGCTTTGCAACGGTGCCACCTGCATTGGTCTCACTGCTTGTTTTCCCACCTCAAAGTGCATTTGAATAGTTCCTTGATGCCTGCTCCAGGCTGGCCGGCTGCCCAGTTGTCAGTGCACGAATGATTGGACTCTGCTCCCACAGGCGAAGAGGCAGGACTGAAAGATGCTGCTGGATCTCTTCTGCTCACGGTAAGCTTTGCAACTGTGCCACCTGCATTGGTCTCACTGCTTGTTTTCCCACCTCAAAGTGCATTTGAATACATCCTTGATGCCTGCTCCAGGCTGGCCGGCTGCCCTGTTTTCAGGGCACGAATGATTGGACTCTGCTCCCACAGGCGAAGAGCCAGGACTCTAAGATGCTGCTGGATCTCTTCTGCTCACAGTAAACTTTGCAACGGTGCCACCTGTATTGCTCTCACTGCTTGTTTTCCCACCTCAAAGTGCGTTTGAATAGTTCCTTGATGCCTGCTCCAGGCTGGCCGGCTGCCCAGTTGTCAGTGCACGAATGATTGGACTCTGCTCCCACAGCCGAAGAGCCAGGACCTAAAGATGCTGCTGGATCTCTTCTGCTCACGGTAAGCTTTGCAACGGTGCCACCTGCATTGGTCTCACTGCTTGTTTTCCCACCTCAAAGTGCATTTGAATAGTTCCTTGATGCCTGCTCCAGGCTGGCCGGCTGCCCAGTTGTCAGTGCACGAATGATTGGACTCTGCTCCCACAGGCGAAGAGCCAGGACTGAAAGATGCTGCTGGACCTCTTCTGCACATGGTAAGCTTCGCAACGGTGCCACCTGTATTGCTCTCACTCCTTGCTTTCCCACCTCAAAGTGCATTTGAATCCATCCTTGATGGCTGCTCCAGGCTGGCCGGCTGCCCAGTTGTCAGTGCACGAATGATTGGACTCTGCTCCCACAGGCGAAGAGCCAGGACTGAAAGATGCTGCTGGATCTCTTCTGCACGTGGTAAGCATTGCAACGGTGCCACCTGTATTGCTCTCACTGCTTGTTTTCCCACCTCAAAGTGCATTTGTATGCATCCTTGATGCCTGCTCCAGGCTGGCCGGCTGCCCAGTTGTCAGTGCACGAATGATTGGACTCTGCTCCCACAGGCGAAGAGCCAGGACTGAAAGATGCTGCTGGATCTCTTCTGCCCACGGTAAGCTTTGCAACGGTGCCACCTGCATTGGTCTCACTGCTTGTTTTCCCACCTCAAAGTGCATTTGAATACATCCTTGATGCCTGCTCCAGGCTGGCCCGCTGCCCAGTTTTCAGGGCACGAATGATTGGACTCTGCTCCCACAGGCGAAGAGCCAGGACTGAAAGATGCTGCTGGACCTATTCTGCACATGGTAAGCTTCGCAACGGTGCCACCTGTATTGCTCTCACTCCTTGCTTTCCCACCTCAAAGTGCATTTGAATCCATCCTTGATGGCTGCTCCAGGCTGGCCGGCTGCCCAGTTGTCAGTGCATGAATGATTGGACTCTGCTCCCACAGGCGAAGAGCCAGGACTGAAAGATGCTGCTGGATCTCTTCTGCACGTGGTAAGCTTCGCAACGGTGCCACCTGTATTGCTCTCACTGCTTGTTTTCCCACCTCAAAGTGCGTTTGAATAGTTTCTTGATGCCTGCTCCAGGCTGGCCGGCTGCCCAGTTGTCAGTGCACGAATGATTGGACTCTGCTCCCACAGCCGAAGAGCCAGGACCTAAAGATGCTGCTGGATCTCTTCTGCACGTGGTAAGCTTTGCAACGGTGCCACCTGTATTGCTCTCTCTGCTTGTTTTCCCACCTCAAAGTGCATTTGAATAGTTCCTTGATGCCTGCTCCAGGCTGGCCGGCTGCCCAGTTGTCAGTGCACGAATGATTGGACTCTGCTCCCACAGGCGAAGAGCCAGGACTGAAAGATGCTGCTGGACCTCTTCTGCACATGGTAAGCTTCGCAACGGTGCCACCTGTATTGCTTTCACTCCTTGCTTTCCCACCTAAAAGTGCATTTGAATCCATCCTTGATGCCTGCTCCAGGCTGGCCGTCTGCCCAGTTGTCAGTGCACGAATGATTGGACTCTGCTCCCACAGGCGAAGAGCCAGGACTGAAAGATGCTGCTGGACCTCTTCTGCACATGGTAAGCTTCGCAACGGTGCCACCTGTATTGCTCTCACTCCTTGCTTTCCCACCTCAAAGTGCATTTGAATCCATCCTTGATGGCTGCTCCAGGCTGGCCGGCTGCCCAGTTGTCAGTGCATGAATGATTGGACTCTGCTCCCACAGGCGAAGAGCCAGGACTGAAAGATGCTGCTGGATCTCTTCTGCACGTGGTAAGCTTCGCAACGGTGCCACCTGTATTGCTCTCACTGCTTGTTTTCCCACCTCAAAGTGCGTTTGAATAGTTTCTTGATGCCTGCTCCAGGCTGGCCGGCTGCCCAGTTGTCAGTGCACGAATGATTGGACTCTGCTCCCACAGCCGAAGAGCCAGGACCTAAAGATGCTGCTGGATCTCTTCTGCACGTGGTAAGCTTTGCAACGGTGCCACCTGTATTGCTCTCTCTGCTTGTTTTCCCGCCTCAAAGTGCATTTGAATAGTTCCTTGATGCCTGCTCCAGGCTGGCCGGCTGCCCAGTTGTCAGTGCACGAATGATTGGACTCTGCTCCCACAGGCGAAGAGCCAGGACTGAAAGATGCTGCTGGACCTCTTCTGCACATGGTAAGCTTCGCAACGGTGCCACCTGTATTGCTTTCACTCCTTGCTTTCCCACCTAAAAGTGCATTTGAATCCATCCTTGATGCCTGCTCCAGGCTGGCCGTCTGCCCAGTTGTCAGTGCACGAATGATTGGACTCTGCTCCCACAGGCGAAGAGCCAAGACTGAAAGATGCTGCTGGATCTCTTCTGCACGTGGTAAGCTTTGCAACGGTGCCACCTGTATTGCTCTCACTGCTTGTTTTCCCACCTCAAAGTGCATTTGTATGCATCCTTGATGCCTGCTCCAGGCTGGCCGGCTGCCCAGTTGTCAGTGCACGAATGATTGGACTCTGCTCCCACAGGCGAAGAGCCAGGACTGAAAGATGCTGCTGGATCTCTTCTGCTCACGGTAAGCTTTGCAACGGTGCCACCTGCATTGGTCTCACTGCTTGTTTTCAAACCTCATTGTGCATTTGAATAGTTCCTTGATGCCTGCTCCAGGCTGGCCGGCTGCCCAGTTGTCAGTGCACGAACGATTGGACTCTGCTCCCACAGGCGAAGAGTCAGGACTGAAAGATGCTGCTGGATCTCTTCTGCTCACGGTAAGCTTTGCAACGGTGCCACCTGCATTGCTCTCACTGCTTGTTTTCCCACCTCAAAGTGCATTTGAATAGTTCCTTGATGCCTGCTCCAGGCTGGCCGGCTGCCCAGTTTTCAGGGCACGAATGATTGGACTCTTCTCCCACAGGCGAAGAGCCAGGACTGAAAGATGCTGCTGGATCTCTTCTGCACGTGGTAAGCTTTGCAACGGTGCCACCTGCATTGGTCTCACTGCTTGTTTTCCCACCTCAAAGTGCATTTGAATAGTTCCTTGATGCCTGCTCCAGGCTGGCCGGCTGCCAAGTTGTCAGTGCACGAATGATTGGACTCTGCTCCCACAGGCAAAGAGCCAGGACTGAAAGATGCTGCTGGATCTCTTCTGCTCACGGTAAGCTTTGCAACTGTGCCACGTGCATTGGTCTCACTGCTTGTTTTCCCACCTCAAAGTGCATTTGAATACATCCTTGATGCCTGCTCCAGGCTGGCCGGCTGCCCAGTTTTCAGGGCACGAATGATTGGACTCTGCTCCCACAGGCGAAGAGCCAGGACTGTAAGATGCTGCTGGATCTCTTCTGCTCACGGTAAACTTTGCAACGGTGCCACCTGTATTGCTCTCACTGCTTGTTTTCCCACCTCAAAGTGCGTTTGAATAGTTCCTTGATGCCTGCTCCAGGCTGGCCGGCTGCCCAGTTGTCAGTGCACGAATGATTGGACTCTGCTCCCACAGCCGAAGAGCCAGGACCTAAAGATGCTGCTGGATCTCTTCTGCTCACGGTAAGCTTTGCAACGGTGCCGCCTGCATTGGTCTCACTGCTTGTTTTCCCACCTCAAAGTGCATTTGAATAGTTCCTTGATGCCTGCTCCAGGCTGGCCGGCTGCCCAGTTTTTAGTGCACGAATGATTGGACTCTGCTCCCACAGGCGAAGAGCCAGGACTGAAAGATGCTGCTGGACCTCTTCTGCACATGGTAAGCTTCGCAACGGTGCCACCTGTATTGCTTTCACTCCTTGCTTTCCCACCTCAAAGTGCATTTGAATCCATCCTTGATGCCTGCTCCAGGCTGGCCGTCTGCCCAGTTGTCAGTGCACGAATGATTGGACTCTGCTCCCACAGGCGAAGAGCCAGGACTGAAAGATGCTGCTGGATCTCTTCTGCACGTGGTAAGCATTGCAACGGTGCCACCTGTATTGCTCTCACTGCTTGTTTTCCCACCTCAAAGTGCATTTGTATGCATCCTTGATGCCTGCTCCAGGCTGGCCGGCTGCCCAGTTGTCAGTGCACGAATGATTGGACTCTGCTCCCACAGGCGAAGAGCCAGGACTGAAAGATGCTGCTGGATCTCTTCTGCTCACGGTAAGCTTTGCAACGGTGCCACCTGCATTGGTCTCACTGCTTGTTTTCAAACCTCATAGTGCATTTGAATAGTTCCTTGATGCCTGCTCCAGGCTGGCCGGCTGCCCAGTTGTTAGTGCACGAATGATTGGACTCTGCTCCCACAGGCGAAGAGCCAAGACTGAAAGATGCTGCTGGATCTCTTCTGCACATGGTAAGCTTTGCAACGGTGCCACCTGTATTGCCCTCACTGCTTGTTTTCCCACCTCAAAGTGCATTTGTATGCATCCTTGATGCCTGCTCCAGGCTGGCCGGCTGCCCAGTTGTCAGTGCACGAATGATTGGACTCTGCTCCCACAGCCGAAGAGCCAGGACTGAAAGATGCTGCTGGACCTCTTCTGCACATGGTAAGCTTCGCAACGGTGCCACCTGTATTGCTTTCACTCCTTGCTTTCCCACCTAAAAGTGCATTTGAATCCATCCTTGATGCCTGCTCCAGGCTGGCCGTCTGCCCAGTTGTCAGTGCACGAATGATTGGACTCTGCTCCCACAGGCGAAGAGCCAAGACTGAAAGATGCTGCTGGATCTCTTCTGCACGTGGTAAGCTTTGCAACGGTGCCACCTGTATTGCTCTCACTGCTTGTTTTCCCACCTCAAAGTGCATTTGTATGCATCCTTGATGCCTGCTCCAGGCTGGCCAGCTGCCCAGTTGTCAGTGCACGAATGATTGGACTCTGCTCCCACAGGCGAAGAGCCAGGACTGAAAGATGCTGCTGGATCTCTTCTGCTCACGGTAAGCTTTGCAACGGTGCCACCTGCATTGGTCTCACTGCTTGTTTTCAAACCTCATTGTGCATTTGAATAGTTCCTTGATGCCTGCTCCAGGCTGGCCGGCTGCCCAGTTGTCAGTGCACGAACGATTGGACTCTGCTCCCACAGGCGAAGAGTCAGGACTGAAAGATGCTGCTGGATCTCTTCTGCTCACGGTAAGCTTTGCAACGGTGCCACCTGCATTGCTCTCACTGCTTGTTTTCCCACCTCAAAGTGCATTTGAATAGTTCCTTGATGCCTGCTCCAGGCTGGCCGGCTGCCCAGTTTTCAGGGCACGAATGATTGGACTCTTCTCCCACAGGCGAAGAGCCAGGACTGAAAGATGCTGCTGGATCTCTTCTGCACGTGGTAAGCTTTGCAACGGTGCCACCTGCATTGGTCTCACTGCTTGTTTTCCCACCTCAAAGTGCATTTGAATAGTTCCTTGATGCCTGCTCCAGGCTGGCCGGCTGCCCAGTTGTCAGTGCACGAATGATTGGACTCTGCTCCCACAGGCAAAGAGCCAGGACTGAAAGATGCTGCTGGATCTCTTCTGCTCACGGTAAGCTTTGCAACTGTGCCGCCTGCATTGGTCTCACTGCTTGTTTTCCCACCTCAAAGTGCATTTGAATACATCCTTGATGCCTGCTCCAGGCTGGCCGGCTGCCCAGTTTTCAGGGCACGAATGATTGGACTCTGCTCCCACAGGCGAAGAGCCAGGACTGTAAGATGCTGCTGGATCTCTTCTGCTCACGGTAAACTTTGCAACGGTGCCACCTGTATTGCTCTCACTGCTTGTTTTCCCACCTCAAAGTGCGTTTGAATAGTTCCTTGATGCCTGCTCCAGGCTGGCCGGCTGCCCATTTGTCAGTGCACGAATGATTGGACTCTGCTCCCACAGCCGAAGAGCCAGGACCTAAAGATGCTGCTGGATCTCTTCTGCTCACGGTAAGCTATGCAACGGTGCCACCTGCATTGGTCTCACTGCTTGTTTTCCCACCTCAAAGTGCATTTGAATAGTTCCTTGATGCCTGCTCCAGGCTGGCCGGCTGCCCAGTTTTTAGTGCACGAATGATTGGACTCTGCTCCCACAGGCGAAGAGCCAGGACTGAAAGATGCTGCTGGACCTCTTCTGCACATGGTAAGCTTCGCAACGGTGCCACCTGTATTGCTTTCACTCCTTGCTTTCCCACCTCAAAGTGCATTTGAATCCATCCTTGATGCCTGCTCCAGGCTGGCCGTCTGCCCAGTTGTCAGTGCACGAATGATTGGACTCTGCTCCCACAGGCGAAGAGCCAGGACTGAAAGATGCTGCTGGATCTCTTCTGCACGTGGTAAGCATTGCAACGGTGCCACCTGTATTGCTCTCACTGCTTGTTTTCCCACCTCAAAGTGCATTTGTATGCATCCTTGATGCCTGCTCCAGGCTGGCCGGCTGCCCAGTTTTCAGGGCACGAATGATTGGACTCTGCTCCCACAGGCGAAGAGCCAGGACTGAAAGATGCTGCTGGACCTCTTCTGCACATGGTAAGCTTCGCTACGGTGCCACCTGTATTGCTCTCACTCCTTGCTTTCTCACCTCAACGTGCATTTGAATCCATCCTTGATGGCTGCTCCAGGCTGGCCGGCTGCCCAGTTGTCAGTGCACGAATGATTGGACTCTGCTCCCACAGGCGAAGAGCCAGGACTGAAAGATGCTGCTGGATCTCTTCTGCACGTGGAAAGCTTTGCAACGGTGCCACCTGCATTGGTCTCACTGCTTGTTTTCCCACCTCAAAGTGCATTTGAATAGTTCCTTGATGCCTGCTCCAGGCTGGCCGGCTGCCCAGTTTTCACTGCACGAATGATTGGACTCTGCTCCCACAGGCGAAGAGCCAGGACTGAAAGATGCTGCTGGATCTCTTCTGCACGTGGTAAGCTTTGCAACGGTGCCACCTGCATTGGTCTCACTGCTTGTTTTCCCACCTCAAAGTGCATTTGAATAGTTCCTTGATGCCTGCTCCAGGCTGGCCGACTGACCAGTTTTCAGTGCACGAATGATTGGACTCTGCTCCCACAGGCGAAGAGCCAGGACTGAAAGATGCTGCTGGATCTCTTCTGCACGTGGTAAGCTTTGCAACGGTGCCACCTGCATTGGTCTCACTGCTTGTTTTCCCACCTCAAAGTGCATTTGAATAGTTCCTTGATGCCTGCTCCAGGCTGGCCGGCTGCCCAGTTGTCAGTGCACGAATGATTGGACTGTGCTCCCACAGGCTAAGAGCCAGGACTGAAAGATGCTGCTGGATCTCTTCTGCTCACGGTAAGCTTTGCAACGGTGCCACCTGCATTGGTCTCACTGCTTGTTTTCCCACCTGAAAGTGCATTTGAATAGTTCCTTGATGCCTGCTCCAGGCTGGCCGGCTGCTCAGTTTTCAGGGCACGAATGATTGGACTCTGCTCCCACAGGCGAAGAGCCAGGACTGAAAGATGCTGCTGGATCTCTTCTGCTCACGGTAAGCTTTGCAACGGTGCCACCTGCATTGGTCTCACTGCTTGTTTTCAAACCTCATAGTGCATTTGAATAGTTCCTTGATGCCTGCTCCAGGCTGGCCGGCTGCCCAGTTGTCAGTGCACGAACGATTGGACTCTGCTCCCACAGGCGAAGAGTCAGGACTGAAAGATGCTGCTGGATCTCTTCTGCTCACGGTAAGCTTTGCAACGGTGCCACCTGCATTGGTCTCACTGCTTGTTTTCCCACCTCAAAGTGCATTTGAATAGTTCCTTGATGCCTGCTCCAGGCTGGCCGGCTGCCCAGTTGTCAGTGCACGGATGGTTATACTCTGCTCCCACAGGCGAAGAGCCAGGACTGAAAGATGCTGCTGGATCTCTTCTGCACATGGTAAGCTTTGCAACGGTGCCACCTGTATTGCTCTCACTGCTTGTTTTCCCACCTCAAAGTGCGTTTGAATAGTTCCTTGATGCCTGCTCCAGGCTGGCCGGCTGCCCAGTTGTCAGTGCACGAATGATTGGACTCTGCTCCCACAGGCGAAGAGCCAGGACTGAAAGATGCTGCTGGATCTCTTCTGCACATGGTAAGCTTCGCAACGGTGCCACCTGTATTGCTCTCACTCCTTGCTTTCCCACCTCAAAGTGCATTTGAATCCATCCTTGATGGCTGCTCCAGTTTGGCCGGCTGCCCAGTTGTCAGAGCACAAATGATTGGACTCTGCTCCCACAGGCGAAGAGCCAGGACTGAAAGATGCTGCTGGATCTCTTCTGCACATGGTAAGCTTTGCAACGGTGCCACCTGTATTGATCTCACTGCTTGTTTTCCCACCTCAAAGTGCATTTGAATAGTTCCTTGATGCCTGCTCAGGGCTGGCCGGCTGCCCAGTTGTCAGTGCACGAATGATTGGACTCTGCTCCCACAGGCAAAGAGCCAGGACTGAAAGATGCTGCTGGATCTCTTCTGCTCACGGTAAGCTTTGAAACGGTGCCACCTGCATTGCTCTCACTGCTTGTTTTCCCACCTCAAAGTGCATTTGAATATTTCCTTGATGCCTGCTCCAGGCTGGCCGGCTGCCCAGTTTTCAGGGCACGAATGATTGGACTCTGCTCCCACAGGCGAAGAGCCAGGACTGAAAGATGCTGCTGGATCTCTTGTGCACGTGGTAAGTTTTGCAACGGTGCCACCTGCATTGGTCTCACTGCTTGTTTTCCCACCTCAAAGTGCATTTGAATAGTTCCTTGATGCCTGCTCCAGGCTGGCCGGCTGCCCGGTTGTCAGTGCACGAATGATTGGACTGTGCTCCCACAGGCGAAGAGCCAGGACTGAAAGATGCTGCTGGATCTCTTCTGCTCACGGTAAGCTTTGCAACGGTGCCACCTGCATTGGTCTCACTGCTTGTTTTCAAACCTCATAGTGCATTTGAATACATCCTTGATGCCTGCTCCAGGCTGGCCGGCTGCCCAGTTGTCAGTGCACGGATGGTTATACTCTGCTCCCACAGGCGAAGAGCCAGGACTGAAAGATGCTGCTGGATCTCTTCTGCACATGGTAAGCTTTGCAACGGTGCCACCTGTATTGCTCTCACTGCTTGTTTTCCCACCTCAAAGTGCGTTTGAATAGTTCCTTGATGCCTGCTCCAGGCTGGCCGGCTGCCCAGTTGTCAGTGCACGAATGATTGGACTCTGCTCCCACAGGCGAAGAGCCAGGACCTAAAGATGCTGCTGGATCTTTTCTGCTCACGGTAAGCTTTGCAACGGTGCCACCTGCATTGGTCTCACTGCTTGTTTTCCCACCTCAAAGTGCATTTGAATAGTTCCTTGATGCCTGCTCCAGGCTGGCCGGCTGCCCAGTTGTCAGTGCACGAATGATTGGACTCTGCTCCCACAGGCGAAGAGCCAGGACTGAAAGATGCTGCTGGACCCCTTCTGCACATGGTAAGCTTCGCTACGGTGCCACCTGTATTGCTTTCACTCCTTGCTTTCTCACCTCAACGTGCATTTGAATCCATCCTTGATGGCTGCTCCAGGCTGGCCGGCTGCCCAGTTGTCAGTGCACGAATGATTGGACTCTGCTCCCACAGGCGAAGAGCCAGGACTGAAAGATGCTGCTGGATCTGTTCTGCACGTGGAAAGCTTTGCAACGGTGCCACCTGCATTGGTCTCACTGCTTGTTTTCCCACCTCAAAGTGCATTTGAATAGTTCCTTGATGCCTGCTCAGAGCTGGCCGGCTGCCCAGTTGTCAGTGCACGAATGATTGGACTCTGCTCCCACAGGCGAAGAGCCAGGACCTAAAGATGCTGCTGGATCTCTTCTGCACGTGGTAAGCTTTGCAACGGTGCCACCTGCATTGGTCTCACTGCTTGTTTTCCCACCTCAAAGTGCATTTGAATAGTTCCTTGATGCCTGCTCCAGGCTGGCCGGCTGCCCAGTTTTCACTGCACGAATGATTGGACTCTGCTCCCACAGGCGAAGAGCCAGGACTGAAAGATGCTGCTGGATCTCTTCTGCACGTGGTAAGCTTTGCAACGGTGCCACCTGCGTTGTTCTCACTGCTTGTTTTCCCACCTCAAAGTGCATTTGAATAGTTCCTTGATGCCTGCTCAGGGCTGGCCAGCTGCCCAGTTTTCAGGGCATGAATGATTGGACTCTGCTCCCACAGGCGAAGAGCCAGGACTGAAAGATGCTGCTGGATCTCTTCTGCACGTGGTATGCTTTGCAACGGTGCCACCTGCATTGGTCTCACTGCTTGTTTTCCCACCTCAAAGTGCATTTGAATAGTTCCTTGATGCCTGCTCCAGGCTGGCCGGCTGCCCAGTTGTCAGTGCACGAATGATTGGACTGTGCTCCCACAGGCTAAGAGCCAGGACTGAAAGATGCTGCTGGATCTCTTCTGCTCACGGTAAGCTTTGCAACGGTGCCACCTGCATTGGTCTCACTGCTTGTTTTCCCACCTGAAAGTGCATTTGAATACATCCTTGATGCCTGCTCCAGGCTGGCCGGCTGCTCAGTTTTCAGGGCACGAATGATTGGACTCTGCTCCCACAGGCGAAGAGCCAGGACTGAAAGATGCTGCTGGATCTCTTCTGCTCACGGTAAGCTTTGCAACGGTGCCACCTGCATTGGTCTCACTGCTTGTTTTCAAACCTCATAGTGCATTTGAATAGTTCCTTGATGCCTGCTCCAGGCTGGCCGGCTGCCCAGTTGTCAGTGCACGAACGATTGGACTCTGCTCCCACAGGCGAAGAGTCAGGACTGAAAGATGCTGCTGGATCTCTTCTGCATGAGGTAAGCTTTGCAACTGTGCCACCTGCATTGGTCTCACTGCTTGTTTTCCCACCTCAAAGTGCATTTGAATAGTTCCTTGATGCCTGCTCCAGGCTGGCCGGCTGCCCAGTTGTCAGTGCACGGATGGTTATACTCTGCTCCCACAGGCGAAGAGCCAGGACTGAAAGATGCTGCTGGATCTCTTCTGCACATGGTAAGCTTTGCAACGGTGCCACCTGTATTGCTCTCACTGCTTGTTTTCCCATCTCAAAGTGCGTTTGAATAGTTCCTTGATGCCTGCTCCAGGCTGGCCGGCTGCCCAGTTGTCAGTGCACGAATGATTGGACTCTGCTCCCACAGGCGAAGAGCCAGGACCTAAAGATGCTGCTGGATCTTTTCTGCTCACGGTAAGCTTTGCAACAGTGCCACCTGCATTGGTCTCACTGCTTGTTTTCCCACCTCAAAGTGCATTTGAATAGTTCCTTGATGCCTGCTCCAGGCTGGCCGGCTGCCCAGTTGTCAGTGCACGAATGATTGGACTCTGCTCCCACAGGCGAAGAGCCAGGACTGAAAGATGCTGCTGGATCTCTTCTGCACGTGGTAAGCTTTGCAACGGTGCCACCTGCATTGGTCTCACTGCTTGTTTTCCCACCTCAAAGTGCATTTGAATAGTTCCTTGATGCCTGCTCCAGGCTGGCCGGCTGCCCAGTTGTCAGTGCACGAATGATTGGACTCTGCTCCCACAGGCGAAGAGCCAGGACTGAAAGATGCTGCTGGATCTCTTCTGCTCACGGTAAGCTTTGCAACTGTGCCACCTGCATTGGTCTCACTGCTTGTTTTCCCACCTGAAAGTGTATTTGAATACATCCTTGATGCCTGCTCCAGGCTGGCCGGCTGCCCAGTTGTCAGTGCACGAATGATTGGACTCTGCTGCGATGGCCGAAGAGCCAGGACTGAAAGATGCTGCTGGCTCCCTTCTGCACGAGGTAAGCTTTGCAACGGTGCCACCTGCATTGGTCTCACTGCTTGTTTTCCCACCTCAAAGTGCATTTGAATACATCCTTGATGCCTGCTCCAGGCTGGCCTGCTGCCCAGTTTTCAGGGCACGAATGATTGGAGTCTGCTCCCACAGGCGAAGAGCCAGGACTGAAAGATGCTGCTGGCTCCCTTCTGCACGAGGTAAGCTTTGCAACGGTGCCACCTGCATTGGTCTCACTCCTTGTTTTCCCACCTCAAAGTGCATTTGAATAGTTCCTTGATGCCTGCTCCAGGCTGGCCGGCTGCCCAGTTGTCAGTGCACGAATGATTGGACTCTGCTCCCACAGGCGAAGTGCCAGGACCTAAAGATGCTGCTGGATCTCTTCTGCACGTGGTGAGCATTGCAACCGTGCCACCTGCATTGGTCTCACTGCTTGTTTTCCCACCTCAAAGTGCATTTGAATAGTTCCTTGATGCCTGCTCCAGGCTGGCCGGCTGCCCAGTTGTCAGTGCACGAATGATTGGACTCTGCTCCCACAGGCGAAGAGCCAGGACTGAAAGATGCTGCTGGATCTCTCCTGCACGTGGTAAGCTTTGCAACGGTGTCACCTGTATTGCTCTCACTGCTTGTTTTCCCACGTCAAAGTGCATTTGAATAGTTCCTTGATGCCTGCTCCAGGCTGGCCGACTGACCAGTTTTCAGTGCACGAATGATTGGACTCTGCTCCCACAGGCGAAGAGCCAGGACTGAAAGATGCTGCTGGATCTCTTCTGCTCACGGTAAGCTTTGCAACGGTGGCACCTGCATTGGTCTCACTGCTTCTTTTCCCACCTCAAAGTGCATTTGAATACATCCTTGATGCCTGCTCCAGGCTGGCCAGCTGCCCAGTTGTCAGTGCACGAATGATTGGACTCTGCTCCCACAGGCGAAGAGCCAGGACTGAAAGATGCTGCTGGATCTCTTCTGCTCACGGTAAGCTTTGCAACGGTGCCACCTGCATTGCTCTCACTGCTAGCTTTCTCACCTCAAAGTGCATTTGAATAGTTCCTTGATGCCTGCTCCAGGCTGGCCGGCTGCCCAGTTGTCAGTGCACGAATGATTGGACTCTGGTCTCACAGCCGAAGAACCAGGTCTGAAAGATGCTGCTGGATCTGTTGTGCACATGGTAAGCTTTGCAACAGTGCCTCCTGCATTGGTCTCACTGCTAGCTTTCCCACCTCAAAGTGCATTTGAATACATCCTTCATGCCTGCTCCAGGCTGGCCGGCTGCCCAGTTGTCAGTGCACGAATGATTGGACTCTGCTCCGATGGCCGAAGAGCCAGGACTGAAAGATGCTGCTGGATCTCTTCTGCACGTGGTAAGCTTTGCAACGGTGCCACCTGCATTGGTCTCACTGCTTTTTTCAAACCTCAAAGTGCATTTGAATAGTTCCTTGATGCCTGCTCCAGGCTGGCCGGCTGACCAGTTTTCAGTGCACGAATGATTGGACTCTGCTCCCACAGGCGAAGAGCCAGGACTGAAAGATGCTGCTGGATCTCTTCTGCACGTGGTAAGCTTTGCAACGGTGCCACCTGCATTGGTCTCACTGCTTGTTTTCCCACCTCAAAGTGCATTTGAATAGTTCCTTGATGCCTGCTCCAGGCTGGCCGGCTGCCCAGTTTTCAGGGCACGAATGATTGGACTCTGCTCCCACAGGCGAAGAGCCAGGACTGAAAGATGCTGCAGGCTCCCTTCTGCACGAGGTAAGCTTTGCAACGGTGCCACCTGCATTGGTCTCACTGCTTGTTTTCCCACCTCAAAGTGCATTTGAATAGTTCCTTGATGCCTGCTCCAGGCTGGCCGGCTGCCCAGTTGTCAGTGCACGAATGATTGGACTCTGCTCCCACAGGCGAAGAGCCAGGACTGAAAGATGCTGCTGGATCTCTTCTGCTCACGGTAAGCTTTGCAACGGTGCCACCTGCATTGGTCTCACTGCTTGTTTTCCCACCTCAAAGTGCATTTGAATACATCCTTGATGCCTGCTCCAGGCTGGCCGGCTGCCCAGTTGTCAGTGCACGAATGATTGGACTCTGATCCCACAGGCGAAGAACCAGGACCTAAAGATGCTGCTGGATCTATTCTGCACGTGGTAAGCATTGCAACCGTGCCACCTGCATTGGTCTCACTGCTTGTTTTCCCACCTCAAAGTGCATTTGAATAGTTCCTTGATGCCTGCTCCAGGCTGGCCGGCTGCCCAGTTGTCAGTGCACGAATGATTGGACTCTGCTCCCACAGGCGAAGAGCCAGGACTGAAAGATGCTGCTGGATCTCTTCTGCACGTGGCAAGCTTTGCAACGGTGCCACCTGTATTGCTCTCACTCCTTGTTTTCCCACCTCAAAGTGCATTTGAATACATCCTTGATGCGTGCTCCAGGCTGGCCGGCTGCCCAGTTGTCAGTGCACGAATGATTGGACTCTGCTCCCACAGGCAAAGAGCCAGGACTGAAAGATGCTGCTGGATGTCTTCTGCACGTGGTAAGCTTTGCAACGGTGCCACCTGTATTGCTCTCACTGCTTGTTTTCCCACCTCAAAGTGCATTTGAATAGTTCCTTGATGCCTGCTCCAGGCTGGCCGACTGACCAGTTTTCAGTGCACGAATGATTGGACTCTGCTCCCACAGGCGAAGAGCCAGGACTGAAAGATGCTGCTGGATCTCTTCTGCACGTGGTAAGCTTTGCAACGGTGCCACCTGCATTGGTCTCACTGCTTGTTTTCCCACCTCAAAGTGCATTTGAATAGTTCCTTGATGCCTGCTCCAGGCTGGCCGGCTGCCCAGTTTTCAGGGCATGAATGATTGGACTCTGCTCCCACAGGCGAAGAGCCAGGACTGAAAGATGCTGCTGGATCTCTTCTGCACGTGGTAGGCTTTGCAACGGTGCCACCTGCATTGGTCTCACTGCTTGTTTTCCCACCTCAAAGTGCATTTGAATAGTTCCTTGATGCTTGCTCCAGGCTGGCCGGCTGCCCAGTTGTCAGTGCACGAATGATTGGACTCTGCTCCCACAGGCGAAGAGCCAGGACTGAAAAATGCTGCTGGATCTCTTCTGCACGTGGTAAGCTTTGCAACGGTGTCACCTGTATTGCTCTCACTGCTTGTTTTCCCACCTCAAAGTGCATTTGAATAGTTCCTTGATGCCTGCTCCAGGCTGGCCGGCTGCCCAGTTGTCAGTGCACGAATGATTGGACTCTGCTCCCACAGGCGAAGAGCCAGGACTGAAAGATGCTGCTGGATCTCTTCTGCTCACGGTAAGCTTTGCAACGGTGCCACCTGCATTGGTCTCACTGCTTGTTTTCCCACCTCAAAGTGCATTTGAATACATCCTTGATGCCTGCTCCAGGCTGGCCGGCTGCCCAGTTGTCAGTGCACGAATGATTGGACTCTGCTCCCACAGGCGAAGAGCCAGGACTGAAAGATGCTGCTGGCTCTCTTCTGCACGAGGTAAGCTTTGCAACGGTGCCACCTGCATTGCTCTCACTGCTTGTTTTCCCACCTCAAAGTGCATTTGAATAGTTCCTTGATGCCTGCTCCAGGCTGGCCGGCTGCCCAGTTGTCAGTGCACGAATGATTGGACTCCGGTCTCACAGCCGAAGAACCAGGTCTGAAAGATGCTGCTGGATCTCTTGTGCACATGGTAAGCTTTGCAACAGTGCCGCCTGCATTGGTCTCACTGCTAGCTTTCCCACCTCAAAGTGCATTTGAATACATCCTTGATGCCTGCTCCAGGCTGGCCGGCTGCCCAGTTGTCAGTGCACGAATGATTGGACTCTGCTCCGACGGCCGAAGAGCCAGGACTGAAAGATGCTGCTGGATCTCTTCTGCACGTGGTAAGCTTTGCAACGGTGCCATCTGCATTGGTCTCACTGCTTGTTTTCCCACCTCAAAGTGCATTTGAATACATCCTTGATGCCTGCTCCAGGCTGGCCGGCTGCCCAGTTTTCAGGGCACGAATGATTGGACTCTGCTCCCACAGGCGAAGAGCCAGGACTGAAAGATGGTGCTGGCTCCCTTCTGCACGTGGTAAGCTTTGCAACGGTGCCACCTGCATTGGTCTCACTGCTTGTTTTCCCACCTCAAAGTGCATTTGAATAGTTCCTTGATGCCTGCTCCAGGCTGGCCGGCTGCCCAGTTGTCAGTGCACGAATGATTGGACTCTGCTCCCACAGGCGAAGAGCCAGGACTGAAAGATGCTGCTGGACCTCTTCTGCACATGGTAAGCTTCGCAACGGTGCCACCTGTATTGCGTTCACTCCTTGCTTTCCCACCTCAAAGTGCATTTGAATCCATCCTTGATGGCTGCTCCAGGCTGGCCGGCTGCCCAGTTGTCAGTGCACGAATGATTGGACTCTGCTCCCACAGGCGAAGAGCCAGGACTGAAAGATGCTGCTGGATCTCTTCTGCACGTGGTAAGCATTGCAACGGTGCCACCTGTATTGCTCTCACTGCTTGTTTTCCCACCTCAAAGTGCATTTGTATGCATCCTTGATGCCTGCTCCAGGCTGGCCGGCTGCCCAGTTTTCAGTGCACGAATGATTGGACTCTGCTCCCACAGGCGAAGAGCCAGGACTGAAAGATGCTGCTGGATCTCTTCTGCTCACGGTAAGCTTTGCAACGGTGCCACCTGCATTGGTCTCACTGCTTGTTTTCAAACCTCATAGTGCATTTGAATAGTTCCTTGATGCCTGCTCCAGGCTGGCCGGCTGCCCAGTTGTCAGTGCACGAACGATTGGACTCTGCTCCCACAGGCGAAGAGTCAGGACTGAAATATGCTGCTGGATCTCTTCTGCTCACGGTAAGCTTTGCAATGGTGCCACCTGCATTGGTCTCAGTGCTTGTTTTCCCAACTCAAAGTGCATTTGAATAGTTCCTTGATGCCTGCTCCAGGCTGGCCGGCTGCCCAGTTGTCAGTGCACGAATGATTGGACTCTGCTCCCACAGGCAAAGAGCCAGGACTGAAAGATGCTGCTGGATGTCTTCTGCACGTGGTAAGCTTTGCAACGGTGCCACCTGTATTGCTCTCACTGCTTGTTTTCCCACCTCAAAGTGCATTTGAATAGTTCCTTGATGCCTGCTCCAGGCTGGCCGGCTGCCCAGTTGTCAGTGCACGAATGATTGGACTCTGCTCCCACAGGCGAAGAGCCAGGACTGAAAGATGCTGCTGGATCTCTTCTGCTCACGGTAAGCTTTGCAACGGTGCCACCTGCATTGGTCTCACTGCTTGTTTTCCCACCTCAAAGTGCATTTGAATAGTTCCTTGATGCCTGCTCCAGGCTGGCCGGCTGCCCAGTTTTCAGGGCATGAATGATTGGACTCTGCTCCCACAGGCGAAGAGCCAGGACTGAAAGATGCTGCTGGATCTCTTCTGCACGTGGTAGGCTTTGCAACGGTGCCACCTGCATTGGTCTCACTGCTTGTTTTCCCACCTCAAAGTGCATTTGAATAGTTCCTTGATGCTTGCTCCAGGCTGGCCGGCTGCCCAGTTGTCAGTGCACGAATGATTGGACTCTGCTCCCACAGGCGAAGAGCCAGGACTGAAAAATGCTGCTGGATCTCTTCTGCACGTGGTAAGCTTTGCAACGGTGTCACCTGTATTGCTCTCACTGCTTGTTTTCCCACCTCAAAGTGCATTTGAATAGTTCCTTGATGCCTGCTCCAGGCTGGCCGGCTGCCCAGTTGTCAGTGCACGAATGATTGGACTCTGCTCCCACAGGCGAAGAGCCAGGACTGAAAGATGCTGCTGGATCTCTTCTGCTCACGGTAAGCTTTGCAACGGTGCCACCTGCATTGGTCTCACTGCTTGTTTTCCCACCTCAAAGTGCATTTGAATACATCCTTGATGCCTGCTCCAGGCTGGCCGGCTGCCCAGTTGTCAGTGCACGAATGATTGGAGTCTGCTCCCACAGGCGAAGAGCCAGGACTGAAAGATGCTGCTGGCTCTCTTCTGCACGAGGTAAGCTTTGCAACGGTGCCACCTGCATTGGTCTCACTGCTTGTTTTCCCACCTCAAAGTGCATTTGAATAGTTCCTTGATGCCTGCTCCAGGCTGGCCGGCTGCCCAGTTGTCAGTGCACGAATGATTGGACTCTGCTCCCACAGGCGAAGAACCAGGTCTGAAAGATGCTGCTGGATCTCTTGTGCACATGGTAAGCTTTGCAACAGTGCCGCCTGCATTGGTCTCACTGCTAGCTTTCCCACCTCAAAGTGCATTTGAATACATCCTTGATGCCTGCTCCAGGCTGGCCGGCTGCCCAGTTGTCAGTGCACGAATGATTGGACTCTGCTCCGACGGCCGAAGAGCCAGGACTGAAAGATGCTGCTGGATCTCTTCTGCACGTGGTAAGCTTTGCAACGGTGCCATCTGCATTGGTCTCACTGCTTGTTTTCCCACCTCAAAGTGCATTTGAATACATCCTTGATGCCTGCTCCAGGCTGGCCGGCTGCCCAGTTTTCAGGGCACGAATGATTGGACTCTGCTCCCACAGGCGAAGAGCCAGGACTGAAAGATGGTGCTGGCTCCCTTCTGCACGTGGTAAGCTTTGCAACGGTGCCACCTGCATTGGTCTCACTGCTTGTTTTCCCACCTCAAAGTGCATTTGAATAGTTCCTTGATGCCTGCTCCAGGCTGGCCGGCTGCCCAGTTGTCAGTGCACGAATGATTGGACTCTGCTCCCACAGGCGAAGAGCCAGGACTGAAAGATGCTGCTGGACCTCTTCTGCACATGGTAAGCTTCGCAACGGTGCCACCTGTATTGCGTTCACTCCTTGCTTTCCCACCTCAAAGTGCATTTGAATCCATCCTTGATGGCTGCTCCAGGCTGGCCGGCTGCCCAGTTGTCAGTGCACGAATGATTGGACTCTGCTCCCACAGGCGAAGAGCCAGGACTGAAAGATGCTGCTGGATCTCTTCTGCACGTGGTAAGCATTGCAACGGTGCCACCTGTATTGCTCTCAATGCTTGTTTTCCCACCTCAAAGTGCATTTGTATGCATCCTTGATGCCTGCTCCAGGCTGGCCGGCTGCCCAGTTGTCAGTGCACGAATGATTGGACTCTGCTCCCACAGGCGAAGAGCCAGGACTGAAAGATGCTGCTGGATCTCTTCTGCTCACGGTAAGCTTTGCAACGGTGCCACCTGCATTGGTCTCACTGCTTGTTTTCAAACCTCATAGTGCATTTGAATAGTTCCTTGATGCCTGCTCCAGGCTGGCCGGCTGCCCAGTTGTCAGTGCACGAACGATTGGACTCTGCTCCCACAGGCGAAGAGTCAGGACTGAAATATGCTGCTGGATCTCTTCTGCTCACGGTAAGCTTTGCAATGGTGCCACCTGCATTGGTCTCAGTGCTTGTTTTCCCAACTCAAAGTGCATTTGAATAGTTCCTTGATGCCTGCTCCAGGCTGGCCGGCTGCCCAGTTGTCAGTGCACGAATGATTGGACTCTGCTCCCACAGGCGAAGAGCCAGGACTGAAAGATGCTGCTGGATCTCTTCTGCTCACGGTAAGCTTTGCAACGGTGCCACCTGCATTGGTCTCACTGCTTGTTTTCCCACCTCAAAGTGCATTTCAATACATCCTTGATGCCTGCTCCAGGCTGGCCCGCTGCCCAGTTTTCAGGGCACGAATGATTGGACTCTGCTCCCACAGGCGAAGAGCCAGGACTGAAAGATGCTGCTGGACCTCTTCTGCACATGGTAAGCTTCGCAACGGTGCCACCTGTATTGCTCTCACTCCTTGCTTTCCCACCTCAAAGTGCATTTGAATCCATCCCTGATGGCTGCTCCAGGCTGGCCGGCTGCCCAGTTGTCAGTGCATGAATGATTGGACTCTGCTCCCACAGGCGAAGAGCCAGGACTGAAAGATGCTGCTGGATCTCTTCTGCACGTGGTAAGCTTCGCAACGGTGCCACCTGTATTGCTCTCACTGCTTGTTTTCCCACCTCAAAGCGCGTTTGAATAGTTTCTTGATGCCTGCTCCAGGCTGGCCGGCTGCCCAGTTGTCAGTGCACGAATGATTGGACTCTGCTCCCACAGCCGAAGAGCCAGGACCTAAAGATGCTGCTGGATCTCTTCTGCACGTGGTAAGCTTTGCAACGGTGCCACCTGTATTGCTCTCTCTGCTTGTTTTCCCGCCTCAAAGTGCATTTGAATAGTTCCTTGATGCCTGCTCCAGGCTGGCCGGCTGCCCATTTGTCAGTGCACGAATGATTGGACTCTGCTCCCACAGGCGAAGAGCCAGGACTGAAAGATGCTGCTGGACCTCTTCTGCACATGGTAAGCTTCGCAACGGTGCCACCTGTATTGCTTTCACTCCTTGCTTTCCCACCTAAAAGTGCATTTGAATCCATCCTTGATGCCTGCTCCAGGCTGGCCGTCTGCCCAGTTGTCAGTGCACGAATGATTGGACTCTGCTCCCACAGGCGAAGAGCCAAGACTGAAAGATGCTGCTGGATCTCTTCTGCACGTGGTAAGCTTTGCAACGGTGCCACCTGTATTGCTCTCACTGCTTGTTTTCCCACCTCAAAGTGCATTTGTATGCATCCTTGATGCCTGCTCCAGGCTGGCCGGCTGCCCAGTTGTCAGTGCACGAATGATTGGACTCTGCTCCCACAGGCGAAGAGCCAGGACTGAAAGATGCTGCTGGATCTCTTCTGCTCACGGTAAGCTTTGCAACGGTGCCACCTGCATTGGTCTCACTGCTTGTTTTCAAACCTCATTGTGCATTTGAATAGTTCCTTGATGCCTGCTCCAGGCTGGCCGGCTGCCCAGTTGTCAGTGCACGAACGATTGGACTCTGCTCCCACAGGCGAAGAGTCAGGACTGAAAGATGCTGCTGGATCTCTTCTGCTCACGGTAAGCTTTGCAACGGTGCCACCTGCATTGCTCTCACTGCTTGTTTTCCCACCTCAAAGTGCATTTGAATAGTTCCTTGATGCCTGCTCCAGGCTGGCCGGCTGCCCAGTTTTCAGGGCACGAATGATTGGACTCTTCTCCCACAGGCGAAGAGCCAGGACTGAAAGATGCTGCTGGATCTCTTCTGCACGTGGTAAGCTTTGCAACGGTGCCACCTGCATTGGTCTCACTGCTTGTTTTCCCACCTCAAAGTGCATTTGAATAGTTCCTTGATGCCTGCTCCAGGCTGGCCGGCTGCCCAGTTGTCAGTGCACGAATGATTGGACTCTGCTCCCACAGGCAAAGAGCCAGGACTGAAAGATGCTGCTGGATCTCTTCTGCTCACGGTAAGCTTTGCAACTGTGCCACCTGCATTGGTCTCACTGCTTGTTTTCCCACCTCAAAGTGCATTTGAATACATCCTTGATGCCTGCTCCAGGCTGGCCGGCTGCCCAGTTTTCAGGGCACGAATGATTGGACTCTGCTCCCACAGGCGAAGAGCCAGGACTGTAAGATGCTGCTGGATCTCTTCTGCTCACGGTAAACTTTGCAACGGTGCCACCTGTATTGCTCTCACTGCTTGTTTTCCCACCTCAAAGTGCGTTTGAATAGTTCCTTGATGCCTGCTCCAGGCTGGCCGGCTGCCCAGTTGTCAGTGCACGAATGATTGGACTCTGCTCCCACAGCCGAAGAGCCAGGACCTAAAGATGCTGCTGGATCTCTTCTGCTCATGGTAAGCTTTGCAACGGTGCCACCTGCATTGCTCTCACTGCTTGTTTTCCCACCTCAAAGTGCATTTGAATAGTTCCTTGATGCCTGGTCCAGGCTGGCCGGCTGCCCAGTTTTCAGGGCACGAATGATTGGACTCTTCTCCCACAGGCGAAGAGCCAGGACTGAAAGATGCTGCTGGATCTCTTCTGCTCACGGTAAGCTTTGCAACGGTGCCACCTGCATTGGTCTCACTGCTTGTTTTCAAACCTCATTGTGCATTTGAATAGTTCCTTGATGCCTGCTCCAGGCTGGCCGGCTGCCCAGTTGTCAGTGCACGAACGATTGGACTCTGCTCCCACAGGCGAAGAGTCAGGACTGAAAGATGCTGCTGGATCTCTTCTGCTCACGGTAAGCTTTGCAACGGTGCCACCTGCATTGCTCTCACTGCTTGTTTTCCCACCTCAAAGTGCATTTGAATAGTTCCTTGATGCCTGCTCCAGGCTGGCCGGCTGCCCAGTTTTCAGGGCACGAATGATTGGACTCTTCTCCCACAGGCGAAGAGCCAGGACTGAAAGATGCTGCTGGATCTCTTCTGCACGTGGTAAGCTTTGCAACGGTGCCACCTGCATTGGTCTCACTGCTTGTTTTCCCACCTCAAAGTGCATTTGAATAGTTCCTTGATGCCTGCTCCAGGCTGGCCGGCTGCCCAGTTGTCAGTGCACGAATGATTGGACTCTGCTCCCACAGGCAAAGAGCCAGGACTGAAAGATGCTGCTGGATCTCTTCTGCTCACGGTAAGCTTTGCAACTGTGCCACCTGCATTGGTCTCACTGCTTGTTTTCCCACCTCAAAGTGCATTTGAATACATCCTTGATGCCTGCTCCAGGCTGGCCGGCTGCCCAGTTTTCAGGGCACGAATGATTGGACTCTGCTCCCACAGGCGAAGAGCCAGGACTGTAAGATGCTGCTGGATCTCTTCTGCTCACGGTAAACTTTGCAACGGTGCCACCTGTATTGCTCTCACTGCTTGTTTTCCCACCTCAAAGTGCGTTTGAATAGTTCCTTGATGCCTGCTCCAGGCTGGCCGGCTGCCCAGTTGTCAGTGCACGAATGATTGGACTCTGCTCCCACAGCCGAAGAGCCAGGACCTAAAGATGCTGCTGGATCTCTTCTGCTCACGGTAAGCTTTGCAACGGTGCCACCTGCATTGCTCTCACTGCTTGTTTTCCCACCTCAAAGTGCATTTGAATAGTTCCTTGATGCCTGGTCCAGGCTGGCCGGCTGCCCAGTTTTCAGGGCACGAATGATTGGACTCTTCTCCCACAGGCGAAGAGCCAGGACTGAAAGATGCTGCTGGATCTCTTCTGCACGTGGTAAGCTTTGCAACGGTGCCACCTGCATTGGTCTCACTGCTTGTTTTCCCACCTCAAAGTGCATTTGAATAGTTCCTTGATGCCTGCTCCAGGCTGGCCGGCTGCCCAGTTGTCAGTGCACGAATGATTGGACTCTGCTCCCACAGGCAAAGAGCCAGGACTGAAAGATGCTGCTGGATCTCTTCTGCTCACGGTAAGCTTTGCAACTGTGCCACCTGCATTGGTCTCACTGCTTGTTTTCCCACCTCAAAGTGCATTTGAATACATCCTTGATGCCTGCTCCAGGCTGGCCGGCTGCCCAGTTTTCAGGGCACGAATGATTGGACTCTGCTCCCACAGGCGAAGAGCCAGGACTGTAAGATGCTGCTGGATCTCTTCTGCTCACGGTAAACTTTGCAACGGTGCCACCTGTATTGCTCTCACTGCTTGTTTTCCCACCTCAAAGTGCGTTTGAATAGTTCCTTGATGCCTGCTCCAGGCTGGCCGGCTGCCCAGTTGTCAGTGCACGAATGATTGGACTCTGCTCCCACAGGCGAAGAGCCAGGACTGAAAGATGCTGCTGGATCTCTTCTGCTCACGGTAAGCTTTGCAACGGTGCCACCTGCATTGGTCTCACTGCTTGTTTTCAAACCTCATAGTGCATTTGAATAGTTCCTTGATGCCTGCTCCAGGCTGGCCGGCTGCCCAGTTGTTAGTGCACGAATGATTGGACTCTGCTCCCACAGGCGAAGAGCCAAGACTGAAAGATGCTGCTGGATCTCTTCTGCACATGGTAAGCTTTGCAACGGTGCCACCTGTATTGCCCTCACTGCTTGTTTTCCCACCTCAAAGTGCATTTGTATGCATCCTTGATGCCTGCTCCAGGCTGGCCGGCTGCCCAGTTGTCAGTGCACGAATGATTGGACTCTGCTCCCACAGGCGAAGAGTCAGGACTGAAAGATGCTGCTGGATCTCTTCTGCTCACGGTAAGCTTTGCAACGGTGCCACCTGCATTGGTCTCACTGCTTGTTTTCCCACCTCAAAGTGCATTTGAATACATCCTTGATGCCTGCTCCAGGCTGGCCCGCTGCCCAGTTGTCAGTGCACGAATGATTGGACTCTGCTCCCACAGGCGAAGAGGCAGGACTGAAAGATGCTGCTGGATCTCTTCTGCACGTGGTAAGCTTTGCAACGGTGCCACCTGTATTGCTCTCACTGCTTGTTTTCCCACCTCAAAGTGCATTTGTATGCATCCTTGATGCCTGCCCCAGGCTGGCCGGCTGCCCAGTTGTCAGTGCACGAATGATTGGACTCTGCTCCCACAGGCGAAGAGCCAGGACTGAAAGATGCTGCTGGATCTCTTCTGCTCACGGTAAGCTTTGCAAAGGTGCCACCTTCATTGGTCTCACTGCTTGTTTTCCCACCTCAAAGTGCATTTGAATAGTTCCTTGATGCCTGCTCCAGGCTGGCCGGCTGCCCAGTTTTCAGGGCACGAATGATTGGACTCTGCTCCCACAGGCGAAGAGCCAGGACTGAAAGATGCTGCTGGATCTCTTCTGCACGTGGAAAGCTTTGCAACGGTGCCACCTGCATTGGTCTCACTGCTTGTTTTCCCACCTCAAAGTGCATTTGAATAGTTCCTTGATGCCTGCTCAGAGCTGGCCGGCTGCCCAGTTGTCAGTGCACGAATGATTGGACTCTGCTCCCACAGGCAAAGAGCCAGGACCTAAAGATGCTGCTGGATCTCTTCTGCACGTGGTAAGCTTTGAAACGGTGCCACCTGCATTGGTCTCACTGCTTGTTTTCCCACCTCAAAGTGCATTTGAATAGTTCCTTGATGCCTGCTCCAGGCTGGCCGGCTGCCCAGTTGTCAGTGCACGAATGATTGGACTCTGCTCCCACAGGCGAAGAGCCAGGACTGAAAGATGCTGCTGGATCTCTTCTGCACGTGGTAAGCTTTGCAACGGTGCCACCTGCATTGGTCTCACTGCTTGTTTTCCCACCTCAAAGTGCATTTGAATAGTTCCTTGATGCCTGCTCCAGGCTGGCCGGCTGCCCAGTTGTCAGTGCACGAATGATTGGACTCTGCTCCCACAGGCGAAGAGCCAGGACTGAAAGATGCTGCTGGATCTCTTCTGCACGTGGTAAGCTTTGCAACGGTGCCACCTGCATTGGTCTCACTGCTTGTTTTCCCACCTCAAAGTGCATTTGAATACATCCTTGATGCCTGCTCCAGGCTGGCCGGCTGCCCAGTTTTCAGGGCACGAATGATTGGAGTCTGCTCCCACAGGCGAAGAGCCAGGACTGAAAGATGCTGCTGGCTCCCTTCTGCACGAGGTAAGCTTTGCAACGGTGCCACCTGCATTGCTCTCACTCCTTGTTTTCCCCCCTCAAAGTGCATTTGAATAGTTCCTTGATGCCTGCTCCAGGCTGGCCGGCTGCCCAGTTGTCAGTGCACGAATGATTGGACTCTGCTCCCACAGGCGAAGTGCCAGGACCTAAAGATGCTGCTGGATCTCTTCTGCACGTGGTGAGCATTGCAACCGTGCCACCTGCATTGGTCTCACTGCTTGTTTTCCCACCTCAAAGTGCATTTGAATAGTTCCTTGATGCCTGCTCCAGGCTGGCCGGCTGCCCAGTTGTCAGTGCACGAATGATTGGACTCTGCTCCCACAGGCGAAGAGCCAGGACTGAAAGATGCTGCTGGATCTCTCCTGCACGTGGTAAGCTTTGCAACGGTGTCACCTGTATTGCTCTCACTCCTTGTTTTCCCACCTCAAAGTGCATTTGAATACATCCTTGATGCCTGCTCCAGGCTGGCCGGCTGCCCAGTTGTCAGTGCACGAATGATTGGACTCTGCTCCCACAGGCGAAGAGCCAGGACTGAAAGATGCTGCTGGATGTCTTCTGCACGTGGTAAGCTTTGCAACGGTGCCACCTGTATTGCTCTCACTGCTTGTTTTCCCACGTCAAAGTTCATTTGAATAGTTCCTTGATGCCTGCTCCAGGCTGGCCGACTGACCAGTTTTCAGTGCACGAATGATTGGACTCTGCTCCCACAGGCGAAGAGCCAGGACTGAAAGATGCTGCTGGATCTCTTCTGCTCACGGTAAGCTTTGCAACGGTGGCACCTGCATTGGTCTCACTGCTTCTTTTCCCACCTCAAAGTGCATTTGAATACATCCTTGATGCCTGCTCCAGGCTGGCCAGCTGCCCAGTTGTCAGTGCACGAATGATTGGACTCTGCTCCCACAGGCGAAGAGCCAGGACTGTAAGATGCTGCTGGATCTCTTCTGCTCACGGTAAACTTTGCAACGGTGCCACCTGTATTGCTCTCACTGCTTGTTTTCCCACCTCAAAGTGCGTTTGAATAGTTCCTTGATGCCTGCTCCAGGCTGGCCGGCTGCCCAGTTGTCAGTGCACGAATGATTGGACTCTGCTCCCACAGCCGAAGAGCCAGGACCTAAAGATGCTGCTGGATCTCTTCTGCTCACGGTAAGCTTTGCAACGGTGCCACCTGCATTGCTCTCACTGCTTGTTTTCCCACCTCAAAGTGCATTTGAATAGTTCCTTGATGCCTGGTCCAGGCTGGCCGGCTGCCCAGTTTTCAGGGCACGAATGATTGGACTCTTCTCCCACAGGCGAAGAGCCAGGACTGAAAGATGCTGCTGGATCTCTTCTGCACGTGGTAAGCTTTGCAACGGTGCCACCTGCATTGGTCTCACTGCTTGTTTTCCCACCTCAAAGTGCATTTGAATAGTTCCTTGATGCCTGCTCCAGGCTGGCCGGCTGCCCAGTTGTCAGTGCACGAATGATTGGACTCTGCTCCCACAGGCAAAGAGCCAGGACTGAAAGATGCTGCTGGATCTCTTCTGCTCACGGTAAGCTTTGCAACTGTGCCACCTGCATTGGTCTCACTGCTTGTTTTCCCACCTCAAAGTGCATTTGAATACATCCTTGATGCCTGCTCCAGGCTGGCCGGCTGCCCAGTTTTCAGGGCACGAATGATTGGACTCTGCTCCCACAGGCGAAGAGCCAGGACTGTAAGATGCTGCTGGATCTCTTCTGCTCACGGTAAACTTTGCAACGGTGCCACCTGTATTGCTCTCACTGCTTGTTTTCCCACCTCAAAGTGCGTTTGAATAGTTCCTTGATGCCTGCTCCAGGCTGGCCGGCTGCCCAGTTGTCAGTGCACGAATGATTGGACTCTGCTCCCACAGCCGAAGAGCCAGGACCTAAAGATGCTGCTGGATCTCTTCTGCTCACGGTAAGCTTTGCAACGGTGCCACCTGCATTGGTCTCACTGCTTGTTTTCCCACCTCAAAGTGCATTTGAATAGTTCCTTGATGCCTGCTCCAATCTGGCCGGCTGCCCAGTTTTTAGTGCACGAATGATTGGACTCTGCTCCCACAGGCGAAGAGCCAGGACTGAAAGATGCTGCTGGACCTCTTCTGCACATGGTAAGCTTCGCAACGGTGCCACCTGTATTGCTTTCACTCCTTGCTTTCCCACCTCAAAGTGCATTTGAATCCATCCTTGATGCCTGCTCCAGGCTGGCCGTCTGCCCAGTTGTCAGTGCACGAATGATTGGACTCTGCTCCCACAGGCGAAGAGCCAGGACTGAAAGATGCTGCTGGATCTCTTCTGCACGTGGTAAGCATTGCAACGGTGCCACCTGTATTGCTCTCACTGCTTGTTTTCCCACCTCAAAGTGCATTTGTATGCATCCTTGATGCCTGCTCCAGGCTGGCCGGCTGCCCAGTTGTCAGTGCACGAATGATTGGACTCTGCTCCCACAGGCGAAGAGCCAGGACTGAAAGATGCTGCTGGATCTCTTCTGCTCACGGTAAGCTTTGCAACGGTGCCACCTGCATTGGTCTCACTGCTTGTTTTCAAACCTCATAGTGCATTTGAATAGTTCCTTGATGCCTGCTCCAGGCTGGCCGGCTGCCCAGTTGTTAGTGCACGAATGATTGGACTCTGCTCCCACAGGCGAAGAGCCAAGACTGAAAGATGCTGCTGGATCTCTTCTGCACATGGTAAGCTTTGCAACGGTGCCACCTGTATTGCCCTCACTGCTTGTTTTCCCACCTCAAAGTGCATTTGTATGCATCCTTGATGCCTGCTCCAGGCTGGCCGGCTGCCCAGTTGTCAGTGCACGAATGATTGGACTCTGCTCCCACAGGCGAAGAGTCAGGACTGAAAGATGCTGCTGGATCTCTTCTGCTCACGGTAAGCTTTGCAACGGTGCCACCTGCATTGGTCTCACTGCTTGTTTTCCCACCTCAAAGTGCATTTGAATACATCCTTGATGCCTGCTCCAGGCTGGCCCGCTGCCCAGTTGTCAGTGCACGAATGATTGGACTCTGCTCCCACAGGCGAAGAGGCAGGACTGAAAGATGCTGCTGGATCTCTTCTGCACGTGGTAAGCTTTGCAACGGTGCCACCTGTATTGCTCTCACTGCTTGTTTTCCCACCTCAAAGTGCATTTGTATGCATCCTTGATGCCTGCCCCAGGCTGGCCGGCTGCCCAGTTGTCAGTGCACGAATGATTGGACTCTGCTCCCACAGGCGAAGAGCCAGGACTGAAAGATGCTGCTGGATCTCTTCTGCTCACGGTAAGCTTTGCAACGGTGCCACCTTCATTGGTCTCACTGCTTGTTTTCCCACCTCAAAGTGCATTTGAATAGTTCCTTGATGCCTGCTCCAGGCTGGCCGGCTGCCCAGTTGTCAGTGCACGAACGATTGGACTCTGCTCCCACAGGCGAAGAGCCAGGACTGAAAGATGCTGCTGGATCTCTTCTGCTCACGGTAAGCTTTGCAACGGTGCCACCTGCATTGGTCTCACTGCTTGTTTTCCCACCTCAAAGTGCATTTGAATACATCCTTGATGCCTGCTCCAGGCTGGCCGGCTGCCCAGTTTTCAGGGCACGAATGATTGGACTCTGCTCCCACAGGCGAAGAGCCAGGACTGAAAGATGCTGCTGGATCTCTTCTGCACGTGGAAAGCTTTGCAACGGTGCCACCTGCATTGGTCTCACTGCTTGTTTTCCCACCTCAAAGTGCATTTGAATAGTTCCTTGATGCCTGCTCAGAGCTGGCCGGCTGCCCAGTTGTCAGTGCACGAATGATTGGACTCTGCTCCCACAGGCAAAGAGCCAGGACCTAAAGATGCTGCTGGATCTCTTCTGCACGTGGTAAGCTTTGAAACGGTGCCACCTGCATTGGTCTCACTGCTTGTTTTCCCACCTCAAAGTGCATTTGAATAGTTCCTTGATGCCTGCTCCAGGCTGGCCGGCTGCCCAGTTGTCAGTGCACGAATGATTGGACTCTGCTCCCACAGGCGAAGAGCCAGGACTGAAAGATGCTGCTGGATCTCTTCTGCACGTGGTAAGCTTTGCAACGGTGCCACCTGCATTGGTCTCACTGCTTGTTTTCCCACCTCAAAGTGCATTTGAATAGTTCCTTGATGCCTGCTCCAGGCTGGCCGGCTGCCCAGTTGTCAGTGCACGAATGATTGGACTCTGCTCCCACAGGCGAAGAGCCAGGACTGAAAGATGCTGCTGGATCTCTTCTGCACGTGGTAAGCTTTGCAACGGTGCCACCTGCATTGGTCTCACTGCTTGTTTTCCCACCTCAAAGTGCATTTGAATACATCCTTGATGCCTGCTCCAGGCTGGCCGGCTGCCCAGTTTTCAGGGCACGAATGATTGGAGTCTGCTCCCACAGGCGAAGAGCCAGGACTGAAAGATGCTGCTGGATCTCTTCTGCACGAGGTAAGCTTTGCAACGGTGCCACCTGCATTGCTCTCACTCCTTGTTTTCCCCCCTCAAAGTGCATTTGAATAGTTCCTTGATGCCTGCTCCAGGCTGGCCGGCTGCCCAGTTGTCAGTGCACGAATGATTGGACTCTGCTCCCACAGGCGAAGTGCCAGGACCTAAAGATGCTGCTGGATCTCTTCTGCACGTGGTGAGCATTGCAACCGTGCCACCTGCATTGGTCTCACTGCTTGTTTTCCCACCTCAAAGTGCATTTGAATAGTTCCTTGATGCCTGCTCCAGGCTGGCCGGCTGCCCAGTTGTCAGTGCACGAATGATTGGACTCTGCTCCCACAGGCGAAGAGCCAGGACTGAAAGATGCTGCTGGATCTCTCCTGCACGTGGTAAGCTTTGCAACGGTGTCACCTGTATTGCTCTCACTCCTTGTTTTCCCACCTCAAAGTGCATTTGAATACATCCTTGATGCCTGCTCCAGGCTGGCCGGCTGCCCAGTTGTCAGTGCACGAATGATTGGACTCTGCTCCCACAGGCGAAGAGCCAGGACTGAAAGATGCTGCTGGATGTCTTCTGCACGTGGTAAGCTTTGCAACGGTGCCACCTGTATTGCTCTCACTGCTTGTTTTCCCACGTCAAAGTTCATTTGAATAGTTCCTTGATGCCTGCTCCAGGCTGGCCGACTGACCAGTTTTCAGTGCACGAATGATTGGACTCTGCTCCCACAGGCGAAGAGCCAGGACTGAAAGATGCTGCTGGATCTCTTCTGCTCACGGTAAGCTTTGCAACGGTGGCACCTGCATTGGTCTCACTGCTTCTTTTCCCACCTCAAAGTGCATTTGAATACATCCTTGATGCCTGCTCCAGGCTGGCCAGCTGCCCAGTTGTCAGTGCACGAATGATTGGACTCTGCTCCCACAGGCGAAGAGCCAGGACTGAAAGATGCTGCTGGATCTCTTCTGATAACGGTAAGCTTTGCAACGGTGCCACCTGCATTGGTCTCACTGCTTGGTTTCCCACCTCAAAGTGCATTTGAATACATCCTTGATGCCTGCTCCAGGCTGGCCGGCTGCCCAGTTTTCAGGGCACGAATGATTGGACTCTGCTCCCACAGGCGAAGAGCCAGGACTGTAAGATGCTGCTGGATCTCTTCTGCTCACGGTAAGCTTTGCAACGGTGCCACCTGCATTGGTCTCACTGCTTGTTTTCCCACCTCAAAGTGCGTTTGAATAGTTCCTTGATGCCTGCTCCAGGCTAGCCGGCTGCCCAGTTGTCAGTGCACGAATGATTGGACTCTGCTCCCACAGCCGAAGAGCCAGGACCTAAAGATGCTGCTGGATCTCTTCTGCTCACGGTAAGCTTTGCAACGGTGCCACCTGTATTGCTCTCACTGCTTGTTTTCCCACCTCAAAGTGCGTTTGAATTGTTCCTTGATGCCTGCTCCAGGCTGGCCGGCTGCCCAGTTGTCAGTGCACGAATGATTGGACTCTGCTCCCACAGGCGAAGAGCCAGGACTGAAAGATGCTGCTGGATCTCTTCTGCTCACGGTAAGCTTTGCAACGGTGCCACCTGCATTGGTCTCACTGCTTGTTTTCCCACCTCAAAGTGCATTTGAATAGTTCCTTGATGCCTGCTCCAGGCTGGCCGGCTGCCCAGTTGTCAGTGCACGAATGATTGGACTCTGCTCCCACAGGCGAAGAGCCAGGACTGAAAGATGCTGCTGGATCTCTTCTGCACGTGGTAAGCTTTGCAACGGTGCCACCTGCATTGGTCTCACTGCTTGTTTTCCCACCTCAAAGTGCATTTGAATAGTTCCTTGATGCCTGCTCCAGGCTGGCCGGCTGCCCGGTTGTCAGTGCACGAATGATTGGACTCTGCTCCCACAGGCGAAGAGCCAGGACTGAAAGATGCTGCTGGATCTCTTCTGCACATGGTAAGCTTTGCAACGGTGCCACCTGCATTGCTCTCACTGCTTGTTTTCCCGCCTCAAAGTGCATTTGAATCAATCCTTGATGCCTGCTCCAGGCTGGCCGGCTGCCCAGTTTTCAGTGCACGAATGATTGGACTCTGCTCTCACAGGCGAAGAGCCAGGACTGAAAGATGCTGCTGGACCTCTTCTGCACGTGGTAAGCTTTGCAACGGTGCCACCTGCATTGCTCTCACTGCTTGTTTTCCCACCTGAAAGTGCATTTGAATACATCCTTGGTGCCTGCTCCAGGCTGGCCGGCTGCCCAGTTGTCAGTGCACGAATGATTGGACTCTGCTCCCACAGGCGAAGAGCCAGGACTGAAAGATGCTGCTGGATCTCTTCTGCACGTGGTAAGCATTGCAACGGCGCCACCTGCATTGGTCTCACTGCTTGTTTTCCCACCTCAAAGTGCATTTGAATAGTTCCTTGATGCCTGCTCCAGGCTGGCCGGCTGCCCAGTTGTCTGTGAACGAATGATTGGACTCTGCTCCCACAGGCGAAGAGCCAGGACCAAAAGATGCTGCTGGATCTCTTCTGCACGTGGTAAGCTTTGCAACGGTGCCACCTGCATTGGTCTCACTGCTTGTTTTCCCACCTCAAAGTGCATTTGAATAGTTCCTTGATGCCTGCTCCAGGCTGGCCGGCTGCCCAGTTGTCAGTGCACGAATGATTGGACTCTGCTCCCACAGGCGAAGAGCCAGGACTGAAAGATGCTGCTGGATCTCTTCTGCACGTGGTAAGCTTTGCAACGGTGCCACCTGCATTGGTCTCACTGCTTGTTTTCCCACCTCAAAGTGCATTTGAATAGTTCCTTGGTGCCTGCTCCAGGCTGGCCGGCTGCCCAGTTGTCAGTGCACGAATGATTGTACTCTGCTCCCACAGGCGAAGAGCCAGGACTGAAAGATGCTGCTGGATCTATTCTGCACGTGGTAAGCTTTGCAACGGTGCCACCTGCATTGGTCTCACTGCTTGTTTTCCCACCTCAAAGTGCATTTGAATAGTTCCTTGATGCCTGCTCCAGGCTGGCGGGCTGCCCACTTTTCAGTGCACGAATGATTGGACTCTTCTCCCACAGGCGAAGAGCCAGGACTGAAAGATACTGCTGGATCTCTTCTGCTCACGGTAAGCTTTGCAACGGTGCCACCTGCATTGGTCTCACTGCTTGTTTTCCCACCTCAAAGTGCATTTGAATAGTTCCTTGATGCCTGCTCCAGGCTGGCCGGCTGCCCAGTTGTCAGGGCACGAATGATTGGACTCTGCTCTCACAGGCGAAGAGCCAGGACTGAAAGATGCTGCTGGATCTCTTCTGATCACGGTAAGCTTTGCAACGGTGCCACCTGCATTGGTCTCACTGCTTGTTTTCCCACCTCAAAGTGCATTTGAATAGTTCCTTGATGCCTGCTCCAGGCTGCCCGGCTGCCCAGTTTTCAGGGCACGAATGATTGGACTCTGCTCCCACAGGCGAAGAGCCAGGACTGAAAGATGCTGCTGGCTCTCTTCTGCACGAGGTAAGCTTTGCAACGGTGCCACCTGCATTGGTCTCACTGCTTGTTTTCCCACCTCAAAGTGCATTTGAATAGTTCCTTGATGCCTGCTCCAGGCTGGCCGGCTGCCCAGTTTTCAGTGCACGAATGATTGGACTCTGCTCCCACAGGCGAAGAGCCAGGACTGAAAGATGCTGCTGGCTCTCTTCTGCACGAGGTAAGCTTTGCAACGGTGCCACCTGCATTGCTCTCACTGCTTGTTTTCCCACCTCAAAGTGCATTTGAATAGTTCCTTGATGCCTGCTCCAGGCTGGCCGGCTGCCCAGTTGTCAGTGCACGAATGACTGGACTCTGCTCCCACAGGCGATGAGCCAGGACTGAAAGATGCTGCTGGACCTCTTCTGCACATGGTAAGCTTCACAACGGTGCCACCTGTATTGCTCTCACTCCTTGCTTTCCCACCTCAAAGTGCATTTGAATCCATCCTTGATGGCTGCTCCAGGCTGGCGGGCTGCGCAGTTGTCAGTGCACGAATGATTGGACTCTGCTCCCACAGGCGAAGAGCCAGGACTGGAAGATACTGCTGGATCTCTTCTGCATGTGGTAAGCTTTGCAACGGTGCCACCTGCATTGGTCTCACTGCTTGTTTTCCCACCTCAAAGTGCATTTGAATAGTTCCTTGATGCCTGCTCCAGGCTGGCCGGCTGCCCCGTTGTCAGTGCACGAATGATTGGACTCTGCTCCCACAGGCGAAGAGCCAGGACTGAAAGATGCTGCTGGATCTCTTCTGCTCATGGTAAGCTTTGCAACGGTGCCACCTGCATTGGTCTCACTGCTTGTTTTCCCACCTCAAAGTGCATTTGAATACATCCTTGATGCCTGCTCCAGGCTGGCCGGCTGCCCAGTTGTCAGTGCACGAATGATTGGACTCTGCTCCCACAGGCGAAGAGCCAGGACTGAAAGATGCTGCTGGATCTCTTCTGCACGTGGTAAGCTTTGCAACGGTGCCACCTGCATTGGTCTCACTGCTTGTTTTCCCACCTCAAAGTGCATTTGAATACATCCTTGATGCCTGCTCCAGGCTGGCCGGCTGCCCAGTTGTCAGTGCACGAATGATTGGACTCTGCTCCCACAGGCGAAGAGCCAGGACTGAAAGATGCTGCTGGATCTCTTCTGAATGTAGCAAGCTTTGCAACGGTGCCACCTGTATTGCTCTCACTGCTTGTTTTCCCACCTCAAAGTGCATTTGAATAGTTCCTTGATGCCTGCTCCAGGCTGGCCGGCTGCCCAGTTGTCAGTGAACGAATGATTGGACTCTGCTCCCACAGGCGAAGAGCCAGGACTGAAAGATGCTGCTGGATCTCTTCTGCTCACGGTAAGCTTTGCAACGGTGCCACCTGCATTGGTCTCACTGCTTGTTTTCCCACCTCAAAGTGCATTTGAATAGTTCCTTGATGCCTGCTCCAGGCTGGCCGGCTGCCCAGTTGTCAGTGCACGAATGATTGGACTCTGCTCCCAAGGCCAAAGAGCCAGGATCTAAAGATGCTGCTGGCTCACTTCTGCTCACAGTAAGCTTTGCAACGGTGCCACCTGCATTGGTCTCACTGCTTGTTTTCCCACCTCAAAGTGCATTTGAATAGTTCCTTGATGCCTGCTCCAGGCTGGCCGGCTGCCCAGTTGTCAGTGCACGAATGATTGGACTCTGCTCCCACAGGCGAAGAGCCAGGACTGAAAGATGCTGCTGGATCTCTTCTGCACGTGGTAAGCATTGCAACGGTGCCACCTGCATTGGTCTCACTGCTTGTTTTCCCGCCTCAAAGTGCATTTGAATAGTTCCTTGATGCCTGCTCCAGGCTGGCCGGCTGCCCAGTTGTCAGTGCACGAATGATTGGACTCTGCTCTCGCAGGCGAAGAGCCAGGACTGAAAGATGCTGCTGGATCTCTTCTGCACGTGGTAAGCTTTGCAACGGTGCCACCTGCATTGCTCTCACTGCTTGTTTTCCCACCTCAAAGTGCATTTGAATACATCCTTGATGCCTGCTCCAGGCTGGCCGGCTGCCCAGTTGTCAGTGCACGAATGATTGGACTCTGCTCCCACAGGCGAAGAGCCAGGACTGAAAGATGCTGCTGGATCTCTTCTGCACGTGGTAAGCTTTGCAACGGTGCCACCTGTATTGCTCTCACTGCTTGTTTTCTCACCTCAAAGTGCGTTTGAATAGTTCCTTGATGCCTGCTCCAGGCTGGCCGGCTGCCCGGTTTTCAGTGCACGAATGATTGGACTCTGCTCCCACAGGCGAAGAGCCAGGACTGAAAGATGCTGCTGGATCTCTTCTGCTCACGGTAAGCTTTGCAACGGTGCCACCTGCATTGGTCTCACTGCTTGTTTTCCCACCTCAAAGTGCATTTGAATACATCCTTGATGCCTGCTCCAGGCTGGCCGACTGCCCAGTTGTCAGTGCACGAATGATTGGACTCTGCTCCCACAGGCGAAGAGCCAGGACTGAAAGATGCTGCTGGATCTCTTCTGCTCACGGTAAGCTTTGCAACTGTGCCACCTGCATTGGTCTCACTGCTTGTTTTCCCACCTCAAAGTGCATTTGAATAGTTCCTTGATGCCTGCTCCAGGCTGGCCGGCTGCCCAGTTGTCAGGGCACGAATGATTGGACTCTGCTCCCACAGGCGAAGAGCCAGGACTGAAAGATGCTGTTGGATCTCTTCTGCACGAGGTAAGCTTTGCAACGGTGCCACCTGCATTGGTCTCACTGCTTGTTTTCCCACCTCAAAGTGCATTTGAATAGTTCCTTGATGCCTGCTCCAGGCTGGCCGGCTGCCCAGTTGTCAGTGCACGAATGATTGGACTCTGCTCCCACAGGCGAAGAGCCAGGTCTGAAAGGTGCTTCTGGATCTCTTCTGCACGAGGTAAGCTTTGCAACGGTGCCACCTGCATTGGTCTCACTGCTTGTTTTCCCACCTCAAAGTGCATTTGAATAGTTCCTTGATGCCTGCTCCAGGCAGGCTGGCTGCCCAGTTTTCAGTGCACGAATGATTGGACTCTGCTCCCAGAGGCGAAGAGCCAGGACTGAAAGATGCTGCTGGATCTCTTCTGCTCACGGTAAGCTTTGCAACGGTGCCACCTGCATTGGTCTCGCTACTTGTTTTCCCACCTCAAAGTGCATTTGAATAGTTCCTTGATGCCTGCTCCAGGCTGGCCGGCTGCCCAGTTGTCAGTGCACGAATGATTGGACTCTGCTCCCACAGCCGATGACCTAGGACCTAAATATGCTGAAGGATCTCTTCTGCACGAGGTAAGCTTTGCAACGGTGCCACCTGTATTGCTCTCACTGCTTGTTTTCCCACCTCAAAGTGCATTTGAATAGTTCCTTGATGCCTGCTCCAGGCTGGCCGGCTGCCCAGTTGTCAGTGCACGAATGATTGGACTCTGCTCCCACAGGCGAAGAGCCAGGACTGAAAGATGCTGCTGGATCTCTTCTGCACGTGGTAAGCTTTGCAACGGTGCCGCCTGCATTGGTCTCACTCCTTTCTTTCCCACCTCAAAGTGCATTTGAATACATCCTTGATGCCTGCTCCAGGCTGGCCGGCTGCCCAGTTGTCAGTGCACGAATGATTGGACTCTGCTCCCACAGGCGAAGAGCCAGGACTGAAAGATGCTGCTGGATCTCTTCTGCTCACGGTAAGCTTTGCAACGGTGCCACCTGCATTTGTCTCACTGCTTGTTTTCCCACCTCAAAGTGCATTTGAATAGTTCCTTGATGCCTGCTCCAGGCTGGCCGGCTGCCCAGTTGTCAGTGCACGAATGATTGGACTCTGCTCCCAGAGGCGAAGAGCCAGGACTGAAAGATGCTGCTGGATCTCTTCTGCACGTGGTAAGCTTTGCAACGGTGCCACCTGCATTGCTCTCACTGCTTGTTTTCCCACCTCAAAGTGCATTTGAATACATCCTTGATGCCTGCTCCAGGCTGGCCGGCTGCCCAGTTGTCAGTGCACGAATGATTGGACTCTGCTCCCACAGGCGAAGAGCCAGGACTGAAAGATGCTGCTGGATCTCTTCTGCACGTGGTAAGCTTTGCAACGGTGCCACCTGTATTGCTCTCACTGCTTGTTTTCTCACCTCAAAGTGCGTTTGAATAGTTCCTTGATGCCTGCTCCAGGCTGGCCGGCTGCCCGGTTTTCAGTGCACGAATGATTGGACTCTGCTCCCACAGGCGAAGAGCCAGGACTGAAAGATGCTGCTGGATCTCTTCTGCTCACGGTAAGCTTTGCAACGGTGCCACCTGCATTGGTCTCACTGCTTGTTTTCCCACCTCAAAGTGCATTTGAATACATCCTTGATGCCTGCTCCAGGCTGGCCGACTGCCCAGTTGTCAGTGCACGAATGATTGGACTCTGCTCCCACAGGCGAAGAGCCAGGACTGAAAGATGCTGCTGGATCTCTTCTGCTCACGGTAAGCTTTGCAACTGTGCCACCTGCATTGGTCTCACTGCTTGTTTTCCCACCTCAAAGTGCATTTGAATAGTTCCTTGATGCCTGCTCCAGGCTGGCCGGCTGCCCAGTTGTCAGGGCACGAATGATTGGACTCTGCTCCCACAGGCGAAGAGCCAGGACTGAAAGATGCTGTTGGATCTCTTCTGCACGAGGTAAGCTTTGCAACGGTGCCACCTGCATTGGTCTCACTGCTTGTTTTCCCACCTCAAAGTGCATTTGAATAGTTCCTTGATGCCTGCTCCAGGCTGGCCGGCTGCCCAGTTGTCAGTGCACGAATGATTGGACTCTGCTCCCACAGGCGAAGAGCCAGGTCTGAAAGGTGCTTCTGGATCTCTTCTGCACGAGGTAAGCTTTGCAACGGTGCCACCTGCATTGGTCTCACTGCTTGTTTTCCCACCTCAAAGTGCATTTGAATAGTTCCTTGATGCCTGCTCCAGGCAGGCTGGCTGCCCAGTTTTCAGTGCACGAATGATTGGACTCTGCTCCCAGAGGCGAAGAGCCAGGACTGAAAGATGCTGCTGGATCTCTTCTGCTCACGGTAAGCTTTGCAACGGTGCCACCTGCATTGGTCTCGCTACTTGTTTTCCCACCTCAAAGTGCATTTGAATAGTTCCTTGATGCCTGCTCCAGGCTGGCCGGCTGCCCAGTTGTCAGTGCACGAATGATTGGACTCTGCTCCCACAGCCGATGACCTAGGACCTAAATATGCTGAAGGATCTCTTCTGCACGAGGTAAGCTTTGCAACGGTGCCACCTGTATTGCTCTCACTGCTTGTTTTCCCACCTCAAAGTGCATTTGAATAGTTCCTTGATGCCTGCTCCAGGCTGGCCGGCTGCCCAGTTGTCAGTGCACGAATGATTGGACTCTGCTCCCACAGGCGAAGAGCCAGGACTGAAAGATGCTGCTGGATCTCTTCTGCACGTGGTAAGCTTTGCAACGGTGCCGCCTGCATTGGTCTCACTCCTTTCTTTCCCACCTCAAAGTGCATTTGAATACATCCTTGATGCCTGCTCCAGGCTGGCCGGCTGCCCAGTTGTCAGTGCACGAATGATTGGACTCTGCTCCCACAGGCGAAGAGCCAGGACTGAAAGATGCTGCTGGATCTCTTCTGCTCACGGTAAGCTTTGCAACGGTGCCACCTGCATTTGTCTCACTGCTTGTTTTCCCACCTCAAAGTGCATTTGAATAGTTCCTTGATGCCTGCTCCAGGCTGGCCGGCTGCCCAGTTGTCAGTGCACGAATGATTGGACTCTGCTCCCAGAGGCGAAGAGCCAGGACTGAAAGATGCTGCTGGATCTCTTCTGCTCACGGTAAGCTTTGCAACGGTGCCACCTGCATTGGTCTCACTGCTTGTTTTCCCACCTCAAAGTGCATTTGAATAGTTCCTTGATGCCTGATCCAGGCTGGCCGGCTGCCCAGTTTTCAGTGCACGAATGATTGGACTCTGCTCCCACAGGCGAAGAGCCAGGACTGAAAGATGCTGCTGGCTCTCTTCTGCACGAGGTAAGCTTTGCAACGGTGCCACCTGCATTGCTCTCACTGCTTGTTTTCCCACCTCAAAGTGCATTTGAATAGTTCCTTGATGCCTGCTCCAGGCTGGCCGGCTGCCCAGTTGTCAGTGCACGAATGACTGGACTCTGCTCCCACAGGCGATGAGCCAGGACTGAAAGATGCTGCTGGACCTCTTCTGCACATGGTAAGCTTCACAACGGTGCCACCTGTATTGCTCTCACTCCTTGCTTTCCCACGTCAAAGTGCATTTGAATCCATCCTTGATGGCTGCTCCAGGCTGGCGGGCTGCGCAGTTGTCAGTGCACGAATGATTGGACTCTGCTCCCACAGGCGAAGAGCCAGGACTGGAAGATACTGCTGGATCTCTTCTGCATGTGGTAAGCTTTGCAACGGTGCCACCTGCATTGGTCTCACTGCTTGTTTTCCCACCTCAAAGTGCATTTGAATAGTTCCTTGATGCCTGCTCCAGGCTGGCCGGCTGCCCCGTTGTCAGTGCACGAATGATTGGACTCTGCTCCCACAGGCGAAGAGCCAGGACTGAAAGATGCTGCTGGATCTCTTCTGCTCATGGTAAGCTTTGCAACGGTGCCACCTGCATTGGTCTCACTGCTTGTTTTCCCACCTCAAAGTGCATTTGAATACATCCTTGATGCCTGCTCCAGGCTGGCCGGCTGCCCAGTTGTCAGTGCACGAATGATTGGACTCTGCTCCCACAGGCGAAGAGCCAGGACTGAAAGATGCTGCTGGATCTCTTCTGAATGTGGCAAGCTTTGCAACGGTGCCACCTGTATTGCTCTCACTGCTTGTTTTCCCACCTCAAAGTGCATTTGAATAGTTCCTTGATGCCTGCTCCAGGCTGGCCGGCTGCCCAGTTGTCAGTGAACGAATGATTGGACTCTGCTCCCACAGGCGAAGAGCCAGGACTGAAAGATGCTGCTGGATCTCTTCTGCTCACGGTAAGCTTTGCAACGGTGCCACCTGCATTGGTCTCACTGCTTGTTTTCCCACCTCAAAGTGCATTTGAATAGTTCCTTGATGCCTGCTCCAGGCTGGCCGGCTGCCCAGTTGTCAGTGCACGAATGATTGGACTCTGCTCCCAAGGCCAAAGAGCCAGGATCTAAAGATGCTGCTGGCTCACTTCTGCTCACAGTAAGCTTTGCAACGGTGCCACCTGCATTGGTCTCACTGCTTGTTTTCCCACCTCAAAGTGCATTTGAATAGTTCCTTGATGCCTGCTCCAGGCTGGCCGGCTGCCCAGTTGTCAGTGCACGAATGATTGGACTCTGCTCCCACAGGCGAAGAGCCAGGACTGAAAGATGCTGCTGGATCTCTTCTGCACGTGGTAAGCATTGCAACGGTGCCACCTGCATTGGTCTCACTGCTTGTTTTCCCGCCTCAAAGTGCATTTGAATAGTTCCTTGATGCCTGCTCCAGGCTGGCCGGCTGCCCAGTTGTCAGTGCACGAATGATTGGACTCTGCTCTCGCAGGCGAAGAGCCAGGACTGAAAGATGCTGCTGGATCTCTTCTGCACGTGGTAACCTTTGCAACGGTGCCACCTGCATTGCTCTCACTGCTTGTTTTCCCACCTCAAAGTGCATTTGAATAGTTCTTTGGTGCCTGCTCCAGGCTGGCCGGCTGCCCAGTTGTCAGTGCACGAATGATTGGACTCTGCTCCCACAGGCGAAGAGCCAGGACTGAAAGATGCTGCTGGATCTCTTCTGCACGTGGTAAGCTTTGCAACGGTGCCACCTGTATTGCTCTCACTGCTTGTTTTCTCACCTCAAAGTGCGTTTGAATAGTTCCTTGATGCCTGCTCCAGGCTGGCCGGCTGCCCGGTTTTCAGTGCACGAATGATTGGACTCTGCTCCCACAGGCGAAGAGCCAGGACTGAAAGATGCTGCTGGATCTCTTCTGCTCACGGTAAGCTTTGCAACGGTGCCACCTGCATTGGTCTCACTGCTTGTTTTCCCACCTCAAAGTGCATTTGAATACATCCTTGATGCCTGCTCCAGGCTGGCCGACTGCCCAGTTGTCAGTGCACGAATGATTGGACTCTGCTCCCACAGGCGAAGAGCCAGGACTGAAAGATGCTGCTGGATCTCTTCTGCTCACGGTAAGCTTTGCAACTGTGCCACCTGCATTGGTCTCACTGCTTGTTTTCCCACCTCAAAGTGCATTTGAATAGTTCCTTGATGCCTGCTCCAGGCTGGCCGGCTGCCCAGTTGTCAGGGCACGAATGATTGGACTCTGCTCCCACAGGCGAAGAGCCAGGACTGAAAGATGCTGTTGGATCTCTTCTGCACGAGGTAAGCTTTGCAACGGTGCCACCTGCATTGGTCTCACTGCTTGTTTTCCCACCTCAAAGTGCATTTGAATAGTTCCTTGATGCCTGCTCCAGGCTGGCCGGCTGCCCAGTTGTCAGTGCACGAATGATTGGACTCTGCTCCCACAGGCGAAGAGCCAGGTCTGAAAGGTGCTTCTGGATCTCTTCTGCACGAGGTAAGCTTTGCAACGGTGCCACCTGCATTGGTCTCACTGCTTGTTTTCCCACCTCAAAGTGCATTTGAATAGTTCCTTGATGCCTGCTCCAGGCACGCTGGCTGCCCAGTTTTCAGTGCACGAATGATTGGACTCTGCTCCCAGAGGCGAAGAGCCAGGACTGAAAGATGCTGCTGGATCTCTTCTGCTCACGGTAAGCTTTGCAACGGTGCCACCTGCATTGGTCTCGCTACTTGTTTTCCCACCTCAAAGTGCATTTGAATAGTTCCTTGATGCCTGCTCCAGGCTGGCCGGCTGCCCAGTTGTCAGTGCACGAATGATTGGACTCTGCTCCCACAGGCGAAGAGCCAGGACTGAAAGATGCTGCTGGATCTCTTCTGCACGTGGTAAGCTTTGCAACGGTGCCGCCTGCATTGGTCTCACTCCTTTCTTTCCCACCTCAAAGTGCATTTGAATACATCCTTGATGCCTGCTCCAGGCTGGCCGGCTGCCCAGTTGTCAGTGCACGAATGATTGGACTCTGCTCCCACAGGCGAAGAGCCAGGACTGAAAGATGCTGCTGGATCTCTTCTGCACGTGGTAAGCTTTGCAACGGTGCCACCTGCATTTGTCTCACTGCTTGTTTTCCCACCTCAAAGTGCATTTGAATAGTTCCTTGATGCCTGCTCCAGGCTGGCCGGCTGCCCAGTTGTCAGTGCACGAATGATTGGACTCTGCTCCCAGAGGCGAAGAGCCAGGACTGAAAGATGCTGCTGGATCTCTTCTGCTCACGGTAAGCTTTGCAACGGTGCCACCTGCATTGGTCTCACTGCTTGTTTTCCCACCTCAAAGTGCATTTGAATAGTTCCTTGATGCCTGCTCCAGGCTGGCTGGCTGCCCAGTTTTCAGGGCACGAATGATTGGACTCTGCTCCCACAGGCGAAGAGCCAGGACTGAAAGATGCTGCTGGATCTCTTCTGCACGAGGTAAGCTTTGCAACGGTGCCACCTGCATTGGTCTCACTGCTTGTTTTCCCACCTCAAAGTGCATTTGAATAGTTCCTTGATGCCTACTCCAGGCTGGCCGGCTGCCCAGTTGTCAGTGCACGAATGATTGGACTCTGCTCCCACAGGCGAAGAGCCAGGACTGAAAGATGCTGCTGGACCTCTTCTGCACATGGTAAGCTTCACAACGGTGCCACCTGTATTGCTCTCACTCCTTGCTTTCCCACCTCAAAGTGCATTTGAATCCATCCTTGATGGCTGCTCCAGGCTGGCGGGCTGCCCAGTTGTCAGTGCACGAATGATTGGACTCTGCTCCCACAGGCGAAGAGCCAGGACTGAAAGATGCTGCTGGACCTCTTCTGCACATGGTAAGCTTCACAACGGTGCCACCTGTATTGCTCTCACTCCTTGCTTTCCCACCTCAAAGTGCATTTGAATCCATCCTTGATGGCTGCTCCAGGCTGGCGGGCTGCCCAGTTGTCAGTGCACGAATGATTGGACTCTGCTCCCAAGGCCAAAGAGCCAGGATCTAAAGATGCTGCTGGCTCACTTCTGCTCACAGTAAGCTTTGCAACGGTGCCACCTGCATTGGTCTCACTGCTTGTTTTCCCACCTCAAAGTGCATTTGAATAGTTCCTTGATGCCTGCTCCAGGCTGGCCGGCTGCCCAGTTGTCAGTGCACGAATGATTGGACTCTGCTCCCACAGGCGAAGAGCCAGGACTGAAAGATGCTGCTGGATCTCTTCTGCACGTGGTAAGCATTGCAACGGTGCCACCTGCATTGGTCTCACTGCTTGTTTTCCCGCCTCAAAGTGCATTTGAATAGTTCCTTGATGCCTGCTCCAGGCTGGCCGGCTGCCCAGTTGTCAGTGCACGAATGATTGGACTCTGCTCTCGCAGGCGAAGAGCCAGGACTGAAAGATGCTGCTGGATCTCTTCTGCACGTGGTAAGCTTTGCAACGGTGCCACCTGCATTGCTCTCACTGCTTGTTTTCCCACCTCAAAGTGCATTTGAATACATCCTTGATGCCTGCTCCAGGCTGGCCGGCTGCCCAGTTGTCAGTGCACGAATGATTGGACTCTGCTCCCACAGGCGAAGAGCCAGGACTGAAAGATGCTGCTGGATCTCTTCTGCACGTGGTAAGCTTTGCAACGGTGCCACCTGTATTGCTCTCACTGCTTGTTTTCTCACCTCAAAGTGCGTTTGAATAGTTCCTTGATGCCTGCTCCAGGCTGGCCGGCTGCCCGGTTTTCAGTGCACGAATGATTGGACTCTGCTCCCACAGGCGAAGAGCCAGGACTGAAAGATGCTGCTGGATCTCTTCTGCTCACGGTAAGCTTTGCAACGGTGCCACCTGCATTGGTCTCACTGCTTGTTTTCCCACCTCAAAGTGCATTTGAATACATCCTTGATGCCTGCTCCAGGCTGGCCGACTGCCCAGTTGTCAGTGCACGAATGATTGGACTCTGCTCCCACAGGCGAAGAGCCAGGACTGAAAGATGCTGCTGGATCTCTTCTGCTCACGGTAAGCTTTGCAACTGTGCCACCTGCATTGGTCTCACTGCTTGTTTTCCCACCTCAAAGTGCATTTGAATAGTTCCTTGATGCCTGCTCCAGGCTGGCCGGCTGCCCAGTTGTCAGGGCACGAATGATTGGACTCTGCTCCCACAGGCGAAGAGCCAGGACTGAAAGATGCTGTTGGATCTCTTCTGCACGAGGTAAGCTTTGCAACGGTGCCACCTGCATTGGTCTCACTGCTTGTTTTCCCACCTCAAAGTGCATTTGAATAGTTCCTTGATGCCTGCTCCAGGCTGGCCGGCTGCCCAGTTGTCAGTGCACGAATGATTGGACTCTGCTCCCACAGGCGAAGAGCCAGGTCTGAAAGGTGCTTCTGGATCTCTTCTGCACGAGGTAAGCTTTGCAACGGTGCCACCTGCATTGGTCTCACTGCTTGTTTTCCCACCTCAAAGTGCATTTGAATAGTTCCTTGATGCCTGCTCCAGGCAGGCTGGCTGCCCAGTTTTCAGTGCACGAATGATTGGACTCTGCTCCCAGAGGCGAAGAGCCAGGACTGAAAGATGCTGCTGGATCTCTTCTGCTCACGGTAAGCTTTGCAACGGTGCCACCTGCATTGGTCTCGCTACTTGTTTTCCCACCTCAAAGTGCATTTGAATAGTTCCTTGATGCCTGCTCCAGGCTGGCCGGCTGCCCAGTTGTCAGTGCACGAATGATTGGACTCTGCTCCCACAGCCGATGACCTAGGACCTAAATATGCTGAAGGATCTCTTCTGCACGAGGTAAGCTTTGCAACGGTGCCACCTGTATTGCTCTCACTGCTTGTTTTCCCACCTCAAAGTGCATTTGAATAGTTCCTTGATGCCTGCTCCAGGCTGGCCGGCTGCCCAGTTGTCAGTGCACGAATGATTGGACTCTGCTCCCACAGGCGAAGAGCCAGGACTGAAAGATGCTGCTGGATCTCTTCTGCACGTGGTAAGCTTTGCAACGGTGCCGCCTGCATTGGTCTCACTCCTTTCTTTCCCACCTCAAAGTGCATTTGAATACATCCTTGATGCCTGCTCCAGGCTGGCCGGCTGCCCAGTTGTCAGTGCACGAATGATTGGACTCTGCTCCCACAGGCGAAGAGCCAGGACTGAAAGATGCTGCTGGATCTCTTCTGCTCACGGTAAGCTTTGCAACGGTGCCACCTGCATTTGTCTCACTGCTTGTTTTCCCACCTCAAAGTGCATTTGAATAGTTCCTTGATGCCTGCTCCAGGCTGGCCGGCTGCCCAGTTGTCAGTGCACGAATGATTGGACTCTGCTCCCAGAGGCGAAGAGCCAGGACTGAAAGATGCTGCTGGATCTCTTCTGCACGTGGTAAGCTTTGCAACGGTGCCACCTGCATTGCTCTCACTGCTTGTTTTCCCACCTCAAAGTGCATTTGAATACATCCTTGATGCCTGCTCCAGGCTGGCCGGCTGCCCAGTTGTCAGTGCACGAATGATTGGACTCTGCTCCCACAGGCGAAGAGCCAGGACTGAAAGATGCTGCTGGATCTCTTCTGCACGTGGTAAGCTTTGCAACGGTGCCACCTGTATTGCTCTCACTGCTTGTTTTCTCACCTCAAAGTGCGTTTGAATAGTTCCTTGATGCCTGCTCCAGGCTGGCCGGCTGCCCGGTTTTCAGTGCACGAATGATTGGACTCTGCTCCCACAGGCGAAGAGCCAGGACTGAAAGATGCTGCTGGATCTCTTCTGCTCACGGTAAGCTTTGCAACGGTGCCACCTGCATTGGTCTCACTGCTTGTTTTCCCACCTCAAAGTGCATTTGAATACATCCTTGATGCCTGCTCCAGGCTGGCCGACTGCCCAGTTGTCAGTGCACGAATGATTGGACTCTGCTCCCACAGGCGAAGAGCCAGGACTGAAAGATGCTGCTGGATCTCTTCTGCTCACGGTAAGCTTTGCAACTGTGCCACCTGCATTGGTCTCACTGCTTGTTTTCCCACCTCAAAGTGCATTTGAATAGTTCCTTGATGCCTGCTCCAGGCTGGCCGGCTGCCCAGTTGTCAGGGCACGAATGATTGGACTCTGCTCCCACAGGCGAAGAGCCAGGACTGAAAGATGCTGTTGGATCTCTTCTGCACGAGGTAAGCTTTGCAACGGTGCCACCTGCATTGGTCTCACTGCTTGTTTTCCCACCTCAAAGTGCATTTGAATAGTTCCTTGATGCCTGCTCCAGGCTGGCCGGCTGCCCAGTTGTCAGTGCACGAATGATTGGACTCTGCTCCCACAGGCGAAGAGCCAGGTCTGAAAGGTGCTTCTGGATCTCTTCTGCACGAGGTAAGCTTTGCAACGGTGCCACCTGCATTGGTCTCACTGCTTGTTTTCCCACCTCAAAGTGCATTTGAATAGTTCCTTGATGCCTGCTCCAGGCAGGCTGGCTGCCCAGTTTTCAGTGCACGAATGATTGGACTCTGCTCCCAGAGGCGAAGAGCCAGGACTGAAAGATGCTGCTGGATCTCTTCTGCTCACGGTAAGCTTTGCAACGGTGCCACCTGCATTGGTCTCGCTACTTGTTTTCCCACCTCAAAGTGCATTTGAATAGTTCCTTGATGCCTGCTCCAGGCTGGCCGGCTGCCCAGTTGTCAGTGCACGAATGATTGGACTCTGCTCCCACAGCCGATGACCTAGGACCTAAATATGCTGAAGGATCTCTTCTGCACGAGGTAAGCTTTGCAACGGTGCCACCTGTATTGCTCTCACTGCTTGTTTTCCCACCTCAAAGTGCATTTGAATAGTTCCTTGATGCCTGCTCCAGGCTGGCCGGCTGCCCAGTTGTCAGTGCACGAATGATTGGACTCTGCTCCCACAGGCGAAGAGCCAGGACTGAAAGATGCTGCTGGATCTCTTCTGCACGTGGTAAGCTTTGCAACGGTGCCGCCTGCATTGGTCTCACTCCTTTCTTTCCCACCTCAAAGTGCATTTGAATACATCCTTGATGCCTGCTCCAGGCTGGCCGGCTGCCCAGTTGTCAGTGCACGAATGATTGGACTCTGCTCCCACAGGCGAAGAGCCAGGACTGAAAGATGCTGCTGGATCTCTTCTGCTCACGGTAAGCTTTGCAACGGTGCCACCTGCATTTGTCTCACTGCTTGTTTTCCCACCTCAAAGTGCATTTGAATAGTTCCTTGATGCCTGCTCCAGGCTGGCCGGCTGCCCAGTTGTCAGTGCACGAATGATTGGACTCTGCTCCCAGAGGCGAAGAGCCAGGACTGAAAGATGCTGCTGGATCTCTTCTGCTCACGGTAAGCTTTGCAACGGTGCCACCTGCATTGGTCTCACTGCTTGTTTTCCCACCTCAAAGTGCATTTGAATAGTTCCTTGATGCCTGATCCAGGCTGGCCGGCTGCCCAGTTTTCAGTGCACGAATGATTGGACTCTGCTCCCACAGGCGAAGAGCCAGGACTGAAAGATGCTGCTGGCTCTCTTCTGCACGAGGTAAGCTTTGCAACGGTGCCACCTGCATTGCTCTCACTGCTTGTTTTCCCACCTCAAAGTGCATTTGAATAGTTCCTTGATGCCTGCTCCAGGCTGGCCGGCTGCCCAGTTGTCAGTGCACGAATGACTGGACTCTGCTCCCACAGGCGATGAGCCAGGACTGAAAGATGCTGCTGGACCTCTTCTGCACATGGTAAGCTTCACAACGGTGCCACCTGTATTGCTCTCACTCCTTGCTTTCCCACGTCAAAGTGCATTTGAATCCATCCTTGATGGCTGCTCCAGGCTGGCGGGCTGCGCAGTTGTCAGTGCACGAATGATTGGACTCTGCTCCCACAGGCGAAGAGCCAGGACTGGAAGATACTGCTGGATCTCTTCTGCATGTGGTAAGCTTTGCAACGGTGCCACCTGCATTGGTCTCACTGCTTGTTTTCCCACCTCAAAGTGCATTTGAATAGTTCCTTGATGCCTGCTCCAGGCTGGCCGGCTGCCCCGTTGTCAGTGCACGAATGATTGGACTCTGCTCCCACAGGCGAAGAGCCAGGACTGAAAGATGCTGCTGGATCTCTTCTGCTCATGGTAAGCTTTGCAACGGTGCCACCTGCATTGGTCTCACTGCTTGTTTTCCCACCTCAAAGTGCATTTGAATACATCCTTGATGCCTGCTCCAGGCTGGCCGGCTGCCCAGTTGTCAGTGCACGAATGATTGGACTCTGCTCCCACAGGCGAAGAGCCAGGACTGAAAGATGCTGCTGGATCTCTTCTGAATGTGGCAAGCTTTGCAACGGTGCCACCTGTATTGCTCTCACTGCTTGTTTTCCCACCTCAAAGTGCATTTGAATAGTTCCTTGATGCCTGCTCCAGGCTGGCCGGCTGCCCAGTTGTCAGTGAACGAATGATTGGACTCTGCTCCCACAGGCGAAGAGCCAGGACTGAAAGATGCTGCTGGATCTCTTCTGCTCACGGTAAGCTTTGCAACGGTGCCACCTGCATTGGTCTCACTGCTTGTTTTCCCACCTCAAAGTGCATTTGAATAGTTCCTTGATGCCTGCTCCAGGCTGGCCGGCTGCCCAGTTGTCAGTGCACGAATGATTGGACTCTGCTCCCAAGGCCAAAGAGCCAGGATCTAAAGATGCTGCTGGCTCACTTCTGCTCACAGTAAGCTTTGCAACGGTGCCACCTGCATTGGTCTCACTGCTTGTTTTCCCACCTCAAAGTGCATTTGAATAGTTCCTTGATGCCTGCTCCAGGCTGGCCGGCTGCCCAGTTGTCAGTGCACGAATGATTGGACTCTGCTCCCACAGGCGAAGAGCCAGGACTGAAAGATGCTGCTGGATCTCTTCTGCACGTGGTAAGCATTGCAACGGTGCCACCTGCATTGGTCTCACTGCTTGTTTTCCCGCCTCAAAGTGCATTTGAATAGTTCCTTGATGCCTGCTCCAGGCTGGCCGGCTGCCCAGTTGTCAGTGCACGAATGATTGGACTCTGCTCTCGCAGGCGAAGAGCCAGGACTGAAAGATGCTGCTGGATCTCTTCTGCACGTGGTAACCTTTGCAACGGTGCCACCTGCATTGCTCTCACTGCTTGTTTTCCCACCTCAAAGTGCATTTGAATAGTTCTTTGGTGCCTGCTCCAGGCTGGCCGGCTGCCCAGTTGTCAGTGCACGAATGATTGGACTCTGCTCCCACAGGCGAAGAGCCAGGACTGAAAGATGCTGCTGGATCTCTTCTGCACGTGGTAAGCTTTGCAACGGTGCCACCTGTATTGCTCTCACTGCTTGTTTTCTCACCTCAAAGTGCGTTTGAATAGTTCCTTGATGCCTGCTCCAGGCTGGCCGGCTGCCCGGTTTTCAGTGCACGAATGATTGGACTCTGCTCCCACAGGCGAAGAGCCAGGACTGAAAGATGCTGCTGGATCTCTTCTGCTCACGGTAAGCTTTGCAACGGTGCCACCTGCATTGGTCTCACTGCTTGTTTTCCCACCTCAAAGTGCATTTGAATACATCCTTGATGCCTGCTCCAGGCTGGCCGACTGCCCAGTTGTCAGTGCACGAATGATTGGACTCTGCTCCCACAGGCGAAGAGCCAGGACTGAAAGATGCTGCTGGATCTCTTCTGCTCACGGTAAGCTTTGCAACTGTGCCACCTGCATTGGTCTCACTGCTTGTTTTCCCACCTCAAAGTGCATTTGAATAGTTCCTTGATGCCTGCTCCAGGCTGGCCGGCTGCCCAGTTGTCAGGGCACGAATGATTGGACTCTGCTCCCACAGGCGAAGAGCCAGGACTGAAAGATGCTGTTGGATCTCTTCTGCACGAGGTAAGCTTTGCAACGGTGCCACCTGCATTGGTCTCACTGCTTGTTTTCCCACCTCAAAGTGCATTTGAATAGTTCCTTGATGCCTGCTCCAGGCTGGCCGGCTGCCCAGTTGTCAGTGCACGAATGATTGGACTCTGCTCCCACAGGCGAAGAGCCAGGTCTGAAAGGTGCTTCTGGATCTCTTCTGCACGAGGTAAGCTTTGCAACGGTGCCACCTGCATTGGTCTCACTGCTTGTTTTCCCACCTCAAAGTGCATTTGAATAGTTCCTTGATGCCTGCTCCAGGCACGCTGGCTGCCCAGTTTTCAGTGCACGAATGATTGGACTCTGCTCCCAGAGGCGAAGAGCCAGGACTGAAAGATGCTGCTGGATCTCTTCTGCTCACGGTAAGCTTTGCAACGGTGCCACCTGCATTGGTCTCGCTACTTGTTTTCCCACCTCAAAGTGCATTTGAATAGTTCCTTGATGCCTGCTCCAGGCTGGCCGGCTGCCCAGTTGTCAGTGCACGAATGATTGGACTCTGCTCCCACAGGCGAAGAGCCAGGACTGAAAGATGCTGCTGGATCTCTTCTGCACGTGGTAAGCTTTGCAACGGTGCCGCCTGCATTGGTCTCACTCCTTTCTTTCCCACCTCAAAGTGCATTTGAATACATCCTTGATGCCTGCTCCAGGCTGGCCGGCTGCCCAGTTGTCAGTGCACGAATGATTGGACTCTGCTCCCACAGGCGAAGAGCCAGGACTGAAAGATGCTGCTGGATCTCTTCTGCACGTGGTAAGCTTTGCAACGGTGCCACCTGCATTTGTCTCACTGCTTGTTTTCCCACCTCAAAGTGCATTTGAATAGTTCCTTGATGCCTGCTCCAGGCTGGCCGGCTGCCCAGTTGTCAGTGCACGAATGATTGGACTCTGCTCCCAGAGGCGAAGAGCCAGGACTGAAAGATGCTGCTGGATCTCTTCTGCTCACGGTAAGCTTTGCAACGGTGCCACCTGCATTGGTCTCACTGCTTGTTTTCCCACCTCAAAGTGCATTTGAATAGTTCCTTGATGCCTGCTCCAGGCTGGCTGGCTGCCCAGTTTTCAGGGCACGAATGATTGGACTCTGCTCCCACAGGCGAAGAGCCAGGACTGAAAGATGCTGCTGGATCTCTTCTGCACGAGGTAAGCTTTGCAACGGTGCCACCTGCATTGGTCTCACTGCTTGTTTTCCCACCTCAAAGTGCATTTGAATAGTTCCTTGATGCCTACTCCAGGCTGGCCGGCTGCCCAGTTGTCAGTGCACGAATGATTGGACTCTGCTCCCACAGGCGAAGAGCCAGGACTGAAAGATGCTGCTGGACCTCTTCTGCACATGGTAAGCTTCACAACGGTGCCACCTGTATTGCTCTCACTCCTTGCTTTCCCACCTCAAAGTGCATTTGAATCCATCCTTGATGGCTGCTCCAGGCTGGCGGGCTGCCCAGTTGTCAGTGCACGAATGATTGGACTCTGCTCCCACAGGCGAAGAGCCAGGACTGAAAGATGCTGCTGGATCTCTTCTGCACGTGGTAAGCTTTGCAACGGTGCCGCCTGCATTGGTCTCACTCCTTTCTTTCCCACCTCAAAGTGCATTTGAATAGTTCCTTGATGCCTGCTCCAGGCTGGCCGGCTGCCCAGTTTTCAGGGCACGAATGATTGGACTCTGCTCCCACAGGCGAAGAGCCAGGACTGAAAGATGCTGCTGGATCTCTTCTGCACGTGGTAAGCTTTGCAACGGTGCCACCTGTATTGCTCTCACTGCTTGTTTTCCCACCTCAAAGTGCGTTTGAATAGTTCCTTGATGCCTGCTCCAGGCTGGCCGGCTGCCCAGTTGTCAGTGCACGAATGATTGGACTCTGCTCCAACAGGCGAAGAGCCAGGACTGAAAGATGCTGCTGGATCTCTTCTGCACATGGTAAGCTTTGCAACGGTGCCACCTGTATTGCTCTCACTGCTTGTTTTCCCACCTCAAAGTGCATTTGAATAGTTCCTTGATGCCTGCTCCAGGCTGGCCAGCTGCCCAGTTGTCAGCGCACGAATGATTGGACTCTGCTCCCACAGGCGAAGAGCCAGGACTGAAAGATGCTGCTGGATCTCTTCTGCTCACGGTAAGCTTTGCAACAGTGTGACCTGCATTGGTCTCACTGCTTGTTTTCCCACCTCAAAGTGCATTTGAATCCATCCTTGATGGCTGCTCCAGGCTGGCCGGCTGCCCAGTTTTCAGGGCACTAACGATTGGACTCTGCTCCCACAGGCGAAGAGCCAGGACTGAAAGATGCTGCTGGATCTCTTCTGCTCACGGTAAGCTTTGCAACGGTGCCACCTGTATTGCTCTCACTGCTTGTTTTCCCACCTCAAAGTGCATTTGAATAGTTCTTTGACGCCTGCTCCAGGCTGGCCAGCTGCCCAGTTGTCAGTGCACGAATGATTGGACTCTGCTCCCACAGGCGAAGAGCCAGGACTGAAAGATGCTGCTGGATCTCTTCTGCACATGGTAAGCCTTGCAACAGTGCCACCTGCATTGGTCTCACTGCTTGTTTTCCCACCTCAAAGTGCATTTAAATAGTTCCTTGATACCTGCTCCAGGCTGGCCGGCTGCCCAGTTGTCAGTGCACGAATGATTGGACTCTGCTCCCACAGGCGAAGAGCCAGGACTGAAAGATGCTGCTGGATCTCTTCTGCTCACGGTAGGCTTTGCAACGGTGCCACCTGCATTGGTCTCACTGCTTGTTTTCCCACCTCAAAGTGCATTTGAATACATCCTTGGTGCCTGCTCCAGGCTGGCCAGCTGCCCAGTTGTCAGTGCACGAATGATTGGACTCTGCTCCCACAGGCGAAGAGCCAGGACTGAAAGATGCTGCTGGATCTCTTCTGCTCACGGTAAGCTTTGCAACGGTGCCACCTGCATTGCTCTCACTGCTAGCTTTCTCACCTCAAAGTGCATTTGAATACATCCTTGATGCCTGCTCCAGGCTGGCCGGCTGCCCAGTTGTCAGTGCACGAATGATTGGACTCTGCTCCGATGGCCGAAGAGCCAGGACTGAAAGATGCTGCTGGATCTCTTCTGCACGTGGTAAGCTTTGCAACGGTGCCACCTGCATTGGTCTCACTGCTTTTTTCAAACCTCAAAGTGCATTTGAATAGTTCCTTGATGTCTGCTCCAGGCTGGACGGCTGCCCAGTGGTCAGTGCACGAATGATTGGACTCTGCTCCCACAGGCGAAGAGCCAGGACTGAAAGATGCTGCTGGATCTCTTGTGCACATGGTAAGCTTTGCAACAGTGCCGCCTGCATTGGTCTCACTGCTAGCTTTCCCACCTCAAAGTGCATTTGAATACATCCTTGATGCCTGCTCCAGGCTGGCCGGCTGCCCAGTTGTCAGTGCACGAATGATTGGACTCTGCTCCCACAGGCGAAGAGCCAGGACTGAAAGATGCTGCTGGATCTCTTCTGCACGTGGTAAGCTTTGCAACGGTGCCACCTGCATTGGTGTCACTGCTTGTTTTCCACCTCAAAGTGCATTTGAATACATCCTTGATGCCTGCTCCAGGCTGGCCGGCTGCCCAGTTGTCAGTGCACGAATGATTGGACTCTGCTCCCACAGGCGAAGAACGAGGTCTGAAAGATGCTGCTGGATCTCTTCTGCACGTGGTAAGCTTTGCAACGGTGCCACCTGTATTGGTCTCACTGCTTGTTTTCCCACCTCAAAGTGCATTTGAATAGTTCCTTGATGCCTGCTCCAGGCTGGCCGGCTGCCCAGTTTTCAGTGCACGAATGATTGGACTCTGCTCCCACAGGCGAAGAGCCAGGACCTAAAGATGCTGCTGGATCTCTTCTGCACGTTGTAAGCATTGCAACCGTGCCACCTGCATTGGTCTCACTGCTTGTTTTCCCACCTAAAAGTGCATTTGAATAGTTCCTTTTGCCTGATCCAGGCTGGCCGGCTGCCCAGTTGTCAGTGCACGAATGATTGGACTCTGCTCCCACAGGCGAAGAGCCAGGACTGAAAGATGCTGCTGGATCTCTTCTGCTCACGGTAAGCTTTGCAACGGTGGCACCTGCATTGGTCTCACTGCTTCTTTTCCCACCTCAAAGTGCATTTGAATACATCCTTGATGCCTGCTCCAGGCTGGCCAGCTGCCCATTTGTCAGTGCACGAATGATTGGACTCTGCTCCCACAGGCGAAGATGCAGGACTGAAAGATGCAGCTGGATCTCTTCTGCTAACGGTAAGCTTTGCAACGGTGCCACCTGCATTGGTCTCACTGCTTGGTTTCCCACCTCAAAGTGCATTTGAATACATCCTTGATGCCTGCTCCAGGCTGGCCGGCTGCCCAGTTTTCAGGGCACGAATGATTGGAGTCTGCTCCCACAGGCGAAGAGCCAGGACTGTAAGATGCTGCTGGATCTCTTCTGCTCACGGTAAGCTTTGCAACGGTGCCACCTGCATTGGTCTCACTGCTTGTTTTCCCACCTCAAAGTGCGTTTGAATAGTTCCTTGATGCCTGCTCCAGGCTAGCCGGCTGCCCAGTTGTCAGTGCACGAATGATTGGACTCTGCTCCCACAGCCGAAGAGCCAGGACCTAAAGATGCTGCTGGATCTCTTCTGCTCACGGTAAGCTTTGCAACGGTGCCACCTGTATTGCTCTCACTGCTTGTTTTCCCACCTCAAAGTGCATTTGAATTGTTCCTTGATGCCTGCTCCAGGCTGGCCGGCTGCCCAGTTGTCAGTGCACGAATGATTGGACTCTGCTCCCACAGGCGAAGAGCCAGGACTGAAAGATGCTGCTGGATCTCTTCTGCTCACGGTAAGCTTTGCAACGGTGCCACCTGCATTGGTCTCACTGCTTGTTTTCCCACCTCAAAGTGCATTTGAATAGTTCCTTGATGCCTGCTCCAGGCTGGCCGGCTGCCCAGTTGTCAGTGCACGAATGATTGGACTCTGCTCCCACAGGCGAAGAGCCAGGACTGAAAGATGCTGCTGGATCTCTTCTGCACGTGGTAAGCTTTGCAACGGTGCCACCTGCATTGGTCTCACTGCTTGTTTTCCCACCTCAAAGTGCATTTGAATCAATCCTTGATGCCTGCTCCAGGCTGGCCGGCTGCCCAGTTTTCAGTGCACGAATGATTGGACTCTGCTCTCACAGGCGAAGAGCCAGGACTGAAAGATGCTGCTGGACCTCTTCTGCACGTGGTAAGCTTTGCAACGGTGCCACCTGCATTGCTCTCACTGCTTGTTTTCCCACCTGAAAGTGCATTTGAATACATCCTTGGTGCCTGCTCCAGGCTGGCCGGCTGCCCAGTTGTCAGTGCACGAATGATTGGACTCTGCTCCCACAGGCGAAGAGCCAGGACTGAAAGATGCTGCTGGATCTCTTCTGCACGTGGTAAGCATTGCAACGGCGCCACCTGCATTGGTCTCACTGCTTGTTTTCCCACCTCAAAGTGCATTTGAATAGTTCCTTGATGCCTGCTCCAGGCTGGCCGGCTGCCCAGTTGTCTGTGAACGAATGATTGGACTCTGCTCCCACAGGCGAAGAGCCAGGACCAAAAGATGCTGCTGGATCTCTTCTGCACGTGGTAAGCTTTGCAACGGTGCCACCTGCATTGGTCTCACTGCTTGTTTTCCCACCTCAAAGTGCATTTGAATAGTTCCTTGATGCCTGCTCCAGGCTGGCCGGCTGCCCAGTTGTCAGTGCACGAATGATTGGACTCTGCTCCCACAGGCGAAGAGCCAGGACTGAAAGATGCTGCTGGATCTCTTCTGCACGTGGTAAGCTTTGCAACGGTGCCACCTGCATTGGTCTCACTGCTTGTTTTCCCACCTCAAAGTGCATTTGAATAGTTCCTTGGTGCCTGCTCCAGGCTGGCCGGCTGCCCAGTTGTCAGTGCACGAATGATTGTACTCTGCTCCCACAGGCGAAGAGCCAGGACTGAAAGATGCTGCTGGATCTATTCTGCACGTGGTAAGCTTTGCAACGGTGCCACCTGCATTGGTCTCACTGCTTGTTTTCCCACCTCAAAGTGCATTTGAATAGTTCCTTGATGCCTGCTCCAGGCTGGCGGGCTGCCCAATTGTCAGTGCACGAATGATTGGACTCTTCTCCCACAGGCGAAGAGCCAGGACTGAAAGATACTGCTGGATCTCTTCTGCTCACGGTAAGCTTTGCAACGGTGCCACCTGCATTGGTCTCACTGCTTGTTTTCCCACCTCAAAGTGCATTTGAATAGTTCCTTGATGCCTGCTCCAGGCTGGCCGGCTGCCCAGTTGTCAGGGCACGAATGATTGGACTCTGCTCTCACAGGCGAAGAGCCAGGACTGAAAGATGCTGCTGGATCTCTTCTGCTCACGGTAAGCTTTGCAACGGTGCCACCTGCATTGGTCTCACTGCTTGTTTTCCCACCTCAAAGTGCATTTGAATAGTTCCTTGATGCCTGCTCCAGGCTGGCCGGCTGCCCAGTTTTCAGGGCACGAATGATTGGACTCTGCTCCCACAGGCGAAGAGCCAGGACTGAAAGATGCTGCTGGCTCTCTTCTGCACGAGGTAAGCTTTGCAACGGTGCCACCTGCATTGGTCTCACTGCTTGTTTTCCCACCTCAAAGTGCATTTGAATAGTTCCTTGATGCCTGCTCCAGGCTGGCCGGCTGCCCAGTTTTCAGTGCACGAATGATTGGACTCTGCTCCCACAGGCGAAGAGCCAGGACTGAAAGATGCTGCTGGCTCTCTTCTGCACGAGGTAAGCTTTGCAACGGTGCCACCTGCATTGGTCTCACTGCTTGTTTTCCCACCTCAAAGTGCATTTGAATAGTTCCTTGATGCCTGCTCCAGGCTGGCCGGCTGCCCAGTTGTCAGTGCACGAATGACTGGACTCTGCTCCCACAGGCGATGAGCCAGGACTGAAAGATGCTGCTGGACCTCTTCTGCACATGGTAAGCTTCACAACGGTGCCACCTGTATTGCTCTCACTCCTTGCTTTCCCGCCTCAAAGTGCATTTGAATCCATCCTTGATGGCTGCTCCAGGCTGGCGGGCTGCCCAGTTGTCAGTGCACGAATGATTGGACTCTGCTCCCACAGGCGAAGAGCCAGGACTGAAAGATACTGCTGGATCTCTTCTGCATGTGGTAAGCTTTGCAACGGTGCCACCTGCATTGGTCTCACTGCTTGTTTTCCCACCTCAAAGTGCATTTGAATAGTTCCTTGATGCCTGCTCCAGGCTGGCCGGCTGCCCCGTTGTCAGTGCACGAATGATTGGACTCTGCTCCCACAGGCGAAGAGCCAGGACTGAAAGATGCTGCTGGATCTCTTCTGCTCATGGTAAGCTTTGCAACGGTGCCAAATGCATTGGTCTCACTGCTTGTTTTCCCACCTCAAAGTGCATTTGAATACATCCTTGATACCTGCTCCAGGCTGGCCGGCTGCCCAGTTGTCAGTGCACGAATGATTGGACTCTGCTCCCACAGGCGAAGAGCCAGGACTGAAAGATGCTGCTGGATCTCTTCTGCACGTGGTAAGCTTTGCAACGGTGCCACCTGCATTGGTCTCACTGCTTGTTTTCCCACCTCAAAGTGCATTTGAATACATCCTTGATGCCTGCTCCAGGCTGGCCGGCTGCCCAGTTGTCAGTGCACGAATGATTGGACTCTGCTCCCACAGGCGAAGAGCCAGGACTGAAAGATGCTGCTGGATCTCTTCTGAATGTGGCAAGCTTTGCAACGGTGCCACCTGTATTGCTCTCACTGCTTGTTTTCCCACCTCAAAGTGCATTTGAATAGTTCCTTGATGCCTGCTCCAGGCTGGCCGGCTGCCCAGTTGTCAGTGAACGAATGATTGGACTCTGCTCCCACAGGCGAAGAGCCAGGACTGAAAGATGCTGCTGGATCTCTTCTGCTCACGGTAAGCTTTGCAACGGTGCCACCTGCATTGGTCTCACTGCTTGTTTTCCCACCTCAAAGTGCATTTGAATAGTTCCTTGATGCCTGCTCCAGGCTGGCCGGCTGCCCAGTTGTCAGTGCACGAATGATTGGACTCTGCTCCCAAGGCCTAAGAGCCAGGATCTAAAGATGCTGCTGGCTCACTTCTGCTCACAGTAAGCTTTGCAACGGTGCCACCTGCATTGGTCTCACTGCTTGTTTTCCCACCTCAAAGTGCATTTGAATAGTTCCTTGATGCCTGCTCCAGGCTGGCCGGCTGCCCAGTTGTCAGTGCACGAATGATTGGACTCTGCTCCCACAGGCGAAGAGCCAGGACTGAAAGATGCTGCTGGATCTCTTCTGCACGTGGTAAGCATTGCAACGGTGCCACCTGCATTGGTCTCACTGCTTGTTTTCCCACCTCAAAGTGCATTTGAATAGTTCCTTGATGCCTGCTCCAGGCTGGCCGGCTGCCCAGTTGTCAGTGCACGAATGATTGGACTCTGCTCTCGCAGGCGAAGAGCCAGGACTGAAAGATGCTGCTGGATCTCTTCTGCACGTGGTAACCTTTGCAACGGTGCCACCTGCATTGCTCTCACTGCTTGTTTTCCCACCTCAAAGTGCATTTCAATACATCCTTGATGCCTGCTCCAGGCTGGCCGGCTGCCCAGTTGTCAGTGCACGAATGATTGGACTCTGCTCCCACAGGCGAAGAGCCAGGACTGAAAGATGCTGCTGGATCTCTTCTGCACGTGGTAAGCTTTGCAACGGTGCCACCTGTATTGCTCTCACTGCTTGTTTTCTCACCTCAAAGTGCGTTTGAATAGTTCCTTGATGCCTGCTCCAGGCTGGCCGGCTGCCCGGTTTTCAGTGCACGAATGATTGGACTCTGCTCCCACAGGCGAAGAGCCAGGACTGAAAGATGCTGCTGGATCTCTTCTGCTCACGGTAAGCATTGCAACGGTGCCACCTGCATTGGTCTCACTGCTTGTTTTCCCACCTCAAAGTGCATTTGAATACATCCTTGATGCCTGCTCCAGGCTGGCCGACTGCCCAGTTGTTAGTGCACGAATGATTGGACTCTGCTCCCACAGGCGAAGAGCCAGGACTGAAAGATGCTGCTGGATCTCTTCTGCTCACGGTAAGCTTTGCAACTGTGCCACCTGCATTGGTCTCACTGCTTGTTTTCCCACCTCAAAGTGCATTTGAATAGTTCCTTGATGCCTGCTCCAGGCTGGCCGGCTGCCCAGTTGTCAGGGCACGAATGATTGGACTCTGCTCCCACAGGCGAAGAGCCAGGACTGAAAGATGCTGTTGGATCTCTTCTGCACGAGGTAAGCTTTGCAACGGTGCCACCTGCATTGGTCTCACTGCTTGTTTTCCCACCTCAAAGTGCATTTGAATAGTTCCTTGATGCCTGCTCCAGGCTGGCCGGCTGCCCAGTTGTCAGTGCACGAATGATTGGACTCTGCTCCCACAGGCGAAGAGCCAGGACTGAAAGATGCTGCTGGATCTCTTCTGCTCACGGTAAGCTTTGCAACGGTGCCACCTGCATTGGTCTCACTGCTTGTTTTCCCACCTCAAAGTGCATTTGAATAGTTCCTTGATGCCTGCTCCAGGCAGGCTGGCTGCCCAGTTTTCAGTGCACGAATGATTGGACTCTGCTCCCACAGGCGAAGAGCCAGGACTGAAAGATGCTGCTGGATCTCTTCTGCTCACGGTAAGCTTTGCAACGGTGCCACCTGCATTGGTCTCGCTACTTGTTTTCCCACCTCAAAGTGCATTTGAATAGTTCCTTGATGCCTGCTCCAGGCTGGCCGGCTGCCCAGTTGTCAGTGCACGAATGATTGGACTCTGCTCCCACAGCCGATGACCTAGGACCTAAATATGCTGAAGGATCTCTTCTGCACGAGGTAAGCTTTGCAACGGTGCCATCTGTATTGCTCTCACTGCTTGTTTTCCCACCTCAAAGTGCATTTGAATAGTTCCTTGATGCCTGCTCCAGGCTGGCTGGCTGCCCAGTTTTCAGGGCACGAATGATTGGACTCTGCTCCCACAGGCGAAGAGCCAGGACTGAAAGATGCTGCTGGATCTCTTCTGCACGAGGTAAGCTTTGCAACGGTGCCACCTGCATTGGTCTCACTGCTTGTTTTCCCACCTCAAAGTGCATTTGAATAGTTCCTTGATGCCTACTCCAGGCTGGCCGGCTGCCCAGTTGTCAGTGCACGAATGATTGGACTCTGCTCCCACAGGCGAAGAGCCAGGACTGAAAGATGCTGCTGGACCTCTTCTGCACATGGTAAGCTTCACAACGGTGCCACCTGTATTGCTCTCACTCCTTGCTTTCCCACCTCAAAGTGCATTTGAATCCATCCTTGATGGCTGCTCCAGGCTGGCGGGCTGCCCAGTTGTCAGTGCACGAATGATTGGACTCTGCTCCCACAGGCGAAGAGCCAGGACTGAAAGATGCTGCTGGATCTCTTCTGCACGTGGCAAGCTTTGCAACGGTGCCGCCTGCATTGGTCTCACTCCTTTCTTTCCCACCTCAAAGTGCATTTGAATACACCCTTGATGCCTGCTCCAGGCTGGCCGGCTGCCCAGTTTTCAGGGCACGAATGATTGGACTCTGCTCCCACAGGCGAAGAGCCAGGACTGAAAGATGCTGCTGGATCTCTTCTGCACGTGGTAAGCTTTGCAACGGTGCCACCTGTATTGCTCTCACTGCTTGTTTTCCCACCTCAAAGTGCGTTTGAATAGTTCCTTGATGCCTGCTCCAGGCTGGCCGGCTGCCCAGTTGTCAGTGCACGAATGATTGGACTCTGCTCCAACAGGCGAAGAGCCAGGACTGAAAGATGCTGCTGGATCTCTTCTGCACATGGTAAGCTTTGCAACGGTGCCACCTGTATTGCTCTCACTGCTTGTTTTCCCACCTCAAAGTGCATTTGAATAGTTCCTTGATGCCTGCTCCAGGCTGGCCAGCTGCCCAGTTGTCAGCGCACGAATGATTGGACTCTGCTCTCGCAGGCGAAGAGCCAGGACTGAAAGATGCTGCTGGATCTCTTCTGCACGTGGTAACCTTTGCAACGGTGCCACCTGCATTGCTCTCACTGCTTGTTTTCCCACCTCAAAGTGCATTTCAATACATCCTTGATGCCTGCTCCAGGCTGGCCGGCTGCCCAGTTGTCAGTGCACGAATGATTGGACTCTGCTCCCACAGGCGAAGAGCCAGGACTGAAAGATGCTGCTGGATCTCTTCTGCACGTGGTAAGCTTTGCAACGGTGCCACCTGTATTGCTCTCACTGCTTGTTTTCTCACCTCAAAGTGCGTTTGAATAGTTCCTTGATGCCTGCTCCAGGCTGGCCGGCTGCCCGGTTTTCAGTGCACGAATGATTGGACTCTGCTCCCACAGGCGAAGAGCCAGGACTGAAAGATGCTGCTGGATCTCTTCTGCTCACGGTAAGCATTGCAACGGTGCCACCTGCATTGGTCTCACTGCTTGTTTTCCCACCTCAAAGTGCATTTGAATACATCCTTGATGCCTGCTCCAGGCTGGCCGACTGCCCAGTTGTTAGTGCACGAATGATTGGACTCTGCTCCCACAGGCGAAGAGCCAGGACTGAAAGATGCTGCTGGATCTCTTCTGCTCACGGTAAGCTTTGCAACTGTGCCACCTGCATTGGTCTCACTGCTTGTTTTCCCACCTCAAAGTGCATTTGAATAGTTCCTTGATGCCTGCTCCAGGCTGGCCGGCTGCCCAGTTGTCAGGGCACGAATGATTGGACTCTGCTCCCACAGGCGAAGAGCCAGGACTGAAAGATGCTGTTGGATCTCTTCTGCACGAGGTAAGCTTTGCAACGGTGCCACCTGCATTGGTCTCACTGCTTGTTTTCCCACCTCAAAGTGCATTTGAATAGTTCCTTGATGCCTGCTCCAGGCTGGCCGGCTGCCCAGTTGTCAGTGCACGAATGATTGGACTCTGCTCCCACAGGCGAAGAGCCAGGACTGAAAGATGCTGCTGGATCTCTTCTGCTCACGGTAAGCTTTGCAACGGTGCCACCTGCATTGGTCTCACTGCTTGTTTTCCCACCTCAAAGTGCATTTGAATAGTTCCTTGATGCCTGCTCCAGGCAGGCTGGCTGCCCAGTTTTCAGTGCACGAATGATTGGACTCTGCTCCCACAGGCGAAGAGCCAGGACTGAAAGATGCTGCTGGATCTCTTCTGCTCACGGTAAGCTTTGCAACGGTGCCACCTGCATTGGTCTCGCTACTTGTTTTCCCACCTCAAAGTGCATTTGAATAGTTCCTTGATGCCTGCTCCAGGCTGGCCGGCTGCCCAGTTGTCAGTGCACGAATGATTGGACTCTGCTCCCACAGCCGATGACCTAGGACCTAAATATGCTGAAGGATCTCTTCTGCACGAGGTAAGCTTTGCAACGGTGCCATCTGTATTGCTCTCACTGCTTGTTTTCCCACCTCAAAGTGCATTTGAATAGTTCCTTGATGCCTGCTCCAGGCTGGCTGGCTGCCCAGTTTTCAGGGCACGAATGATTGGACTCTGCTCCCACAGGCGAAGAGCCAGGACTGAAAGATGCTGCTGGATCTCTTCTGCACGAGGTAAGCTTTGCAACGGTGCCACCTGCATTGGTCTCACTGCTTGTTTTCCCACCTCAAAGTGCATTTGAATAGTTCCTTGATGCCTACTCCAGGCTGGCCGGCTGCCCAGTTGTCAGTGCACGAATGATTGGACTCTGCTCCCACAGGCGAAGAGCCAGGACTGAAAGATGCTGCTGGACCTCTTCTGCACATGGTAAGCTTCACAACGGTGCCACCTGTATTGCTCTCACTCCTTGCTTTCCCACCTCAAAGTGCATTTGAATCCATCCTTGATGGCTGCTCCAGGCTGGCGGGCTGCCCAGTTGTCAGTGCACGAATGATTGGACTCTGCTCCCACAGGCGAAGAGCCAGGACTGAAAGATGCTGCTGGATCTCTTCTGCACGTGGCAAGCTTTGCAACGGTGCCGCCTGCATTGGTCTCACTCCTTTCTTTCCCACCTCAAAGTGCATTTGAATACACCCTTGATGCCTGCTCCAGGCTGGCCGGCTGCCCAGTTTTCAGGGCACGAATGATTGGACTCTGCTCCCACAGGCGAAGAGCCAGGACTGAAAGATGCTGCTGGATCTCTTCTGCACGTGGTAAGCTTTGCAACGGTGCCACCTGTATTGCTCTCACTGCTTGTTTTCCCACCTCAAAGTGCGTTTGAATAGTTCCTTGATGCCTGCTCCAGGCTGGCCGGCTGCCCAGTTGTCAGTGCACGAATGATTGGACTCTGCTCCAACAGGCGAAGAGCCAGGACTGAAAGATGCTGCTGGATCTCTTCTGCACATGGTAAGCTTTGCAACGGTGCCACCTGTATTGCTCTCACTGCTTGTTTTCCCACCTCAAAGTGCATTTGAATAGTTCCTTGATGCCTGCTCCAGGCTGGCCAGCTGCCCAGTTGTCAGCGCACGAATGATTGGACTCTGCTCCCACAGGCGAAGAGCCAGGACTGAAAGATGCTGCTGGATCTCTTCTGCTCACGGTAAGCTTTGCAACAGTGTGACCTGCATTGGTCTCACTGCTTGTTTTCCCACCTCAAAGTGCATTTGAATACATCCTTGATGCCTGCTCCAGGCTGGCCGGCTGCCCAGTTTTCAGGGCACGAACGATTGGACTCTGCTCCCACAGGCGAAGAGCCAGGACTGAAAGATGCTGCTGGATCTCTTCTGCTCACGGTAAGCTTTGCAACGGTGCCACCTGCATTGCTCTCACTGCTTGTTTTCCCACCTCAAAGTGCATTTGAATAGTTCTTTGACGCCTGCTCCAGGCTGGCCGGCTGCCCAGTTGTCAGTGCACGAATGATTGGACTCTGCTCCCAGAGGCGAAGAGCCAGGACTGAAAGATGCTGCTGGATCTCTTCTGCTCACGGTAAGCTTTGCAACGGTGCCACCTGCATTGGTCTCACTGCTTGTTTTCCCACCTCAAAGTGCATTTGAATAGTTCCTTGATGCCTGCTCCAGGCTGGCCGGCTGCCCAGTTTTCAGGGCACGAATGATTGGACACTGCTCCCACAGGCGAATAGCCAGGACTGAAAGATGCTGCTGGATCTCTTCTGCTCACGGTAAGCTTTGCAACGGTGCCACCTGCATTGGTCTCACTGCTTGTTTTCCCACCTCAAAGTGCATTTGAATAGTTCCTTGATGCCTGCTCCAGGCTGGCCGGCTGCCCAGTTGCCAGTGCACGAATGATTGGACTCTGCTCCCACAGGCGAAGAGCCAGGACTGAAAGATGCTGCTGGATCTCTTCTGCACATGGTAAGCTTTGCAACGGTGCCACCTGCATTGGTCTCACTCCTTGCTTTCCCACCTCAAAGTGCATTTGAATCCATCCTTGATGCCTGATCCAGGCTGGCCGGCTGCCCAGTTGTCAGTGCACGAATGATTGGACTCTGCTCCCACAGGCGAAGAGCCAGGACCTAAAGATGCTGCTGGATCTCTTCTGCACGTGGTAAGCTTTGCAACGGTACCACCTGCATTGGCCTCACTGCTTGTTTTCCCACCTCAATGCGCATTTGAATAGTTCCTTGATGCCTGCTCCAGGCTGGCCGGCTGCCCAGTTTTCAGGGCACGAATGATTGGACTCTGTTCCCACAGGCGAAGAGCCAGGACTGAAAGATGCTGCTGGATCTCTTCTGCTCACGGTAAGCTTTGCAACAGTGTGACCTGCATTGGTCTCACTGCTTGTTTTCCCACCTCAAAGTGCATTTGAATACATCCTTGATGCCTGCTCCAGGCTGGCCGGCTGCCCAGTTTTCAGGGCACGAACGATTGGACTCTGCTCCCACAGGCGAAGAGCCAGGACTGAAAGATGCTGCTGGATCTCTTCTGCTCACGGTAAGCTTTGCAACGGTGCCACCTGCATTGCTCTCACTGCTTGTTTTCCCTCCTCAAAGTGCATTTGAATAGTTCCTTGATGCCTGCTCCAGGCTGGTCGGCTGCCCAGTTTTCAGTGCACGAATGATTGGACTCTGCTCTCACAGGCGAAGAGCCAGGACTGAAAGATGCTGCTGGATCTCTTCTGCACGTGGTAAGCTTTGCAACGGTGCCACCTGCATTGGTCTCACTGCTTGTTTTCCCACCTCAAAGTGCATTTGAATCGTTCCTTGATGCCTGCTCCAGGCTGGCCGGCTGCCCAGTTGTCTGTGAACGAATGATTGGACTCTGCTCCCACAGGCGAATAGCCAGGACCAAAAGATGCTGCTGGATCTCTTTTGCACGTGGTAAACTTTGCAACGGTGCCACCTTCATTGGTCTCACTGCTTGTTTTGCCACCTCAAAGTGCATTTGAATAGTTCCTTGGTGCCTGCTCCAGGCTGGCCGGCTGCCCAGTTGTCAGTGCACGAATGATTGGACTCTGCTCCCACAGGCGAAGAGCCAGGACCGAAAGATGCTGCTGGATCTCTTCTGCACGTGGTAAGCTTTGCAACGGTGCCACCTGTATTGCTCTCACTGCTTGTTTTCCCACCTCAAAGTGCATTTGAATAGTTCCTTGATGCCTGCTCCAGGCTGGCCGGCTGCCCAGTTTTCAGGGCACGAATGATTAGACTCTGCTCCCACAGGTGAAGAGCCAGGACTGAAAGATGCTGCTGGATCTCTTCTGCTCACGGTAAGCTTTGCAACTGTGCCACCTGCATTGGTCTCACTGCTTGTTTTCCCACCTCAAAGTGCATTTGAATAGTTCCTTGATGCCTGCTCCAGGCTGGCCGGCTGCCCAGTTGTCAGTGCACGAACGATTGGACTCTGCTCCCACAGGCGAAGAGCCAGGACTGAAAGATGCAGCTGGATTTCTTCTGCTCACGGTAAGCTTTGCAACGGTGCCACCTGTATTGCTCTCACTGCTAGTTTTCCCACCTCAAAGTGCATTTGAATAGTTCTTTGACTCCTGCTCCAGGCTGGCCGGCTGCCCAGTTGTCAGTGCACGAATGATTGGACTCTGCTCCAACAGGCGAAGAGCCAGGACTGAAAGATGCTGCTGGATCTCTTCTGCACATGGTAAGCTTTGCAACGGTGCCACCTGTATTGCTCTCACTGCTTGTTTTCCCACCTCAAAGTGCATTTGAATAGTTCCTTGATGCCTGCTCCAGGCTGGCCAGCTGCCCAGTTGTCAGCGCACGAATGATTGGACTCTGCTCCCACAGGCGAAGAGCCAGGACTGAAAGATGCTGCTGGATCTCTTCTGCTCACGGTAAGCTTTGCAACAGTGTGACCTGCATTGGTCTCACTGCTTGTTTTCCCACCTCAAAGTGCATTTGAATACATCCTTGATGCCTGCTCCAGGCTGGCCGGCTGCCCAGTTTTCAGGGCACGAACGATTGGACTCTGCTCCCACAGGCGAAGAGCCAGGACTGAAAGATGCTGCTGGATCTCTTCTGCACATGGTAAGCTTTGCAACGGTGCCACCTGCATTGGTCTCACTGCTTGTTTTCCCACCTCAAAGTGCATTTGAATACATCCTTGATGCCTGATCCAGGCTGGCCGGCTGTCCAGTTGTCAGTGCACGAATGATTGGACTCTGCTCCCACAGGCGAAGAGCCAGGACTGAAAGATGCTGCTGGATCTCTTCTGCTCACGGTAAGCTTTGCAACGGTGCCACCTGCATTGGTCTCACTGCTTGTTTTCCCACCTCAAAGTGCATTTGAATAGTTCCTTGATGCCTGCTCCAGGCTGGCCGGCTGCCCAGTTGTCAGGGCACGAATGATTGGACTCTGCTCCCACAGGCGAAGAGCCAGGACTGAAAGATGCTGCTGGATCTCTTCTGCACGTGGTAAGCTTTGCAACGGTGCCACCTGCATTGGTCTCACTGCTTGTTTTCCCACCTCAAAGTGCATTTGAATAGTTCCTTGATGCCTGCTCCAGGCTGGCCGGCTGCCCAGTTGTCAGTGCACGAACGATTGGACTCTGCTCCCACAGGCGAAGAGCCAGGACTGAAAGATGCTGCTGGATCTCTTCTGCTCACGGTAAGCTTTGCAACGGTGCCACCTGTATTGCTCTCACTGCTTGTTTTCCCACCTCAAAGTGCATTTGAATAGTTCTTTGACGCCTGCTCCAGGCTGGCCGGCTGCCCAGTTGTCAGTGCACGAATGATTGGACTCTGCTCCCAGAGGCGAAGGGCCAGGACTGAAAGATGCTGCTGGATCTCTTCTGCACATGGTAAGCTTTGCAACGGTGCCACCTGCATTTTTCTCACTCCTTGCTTTCCCACCTCAAAGTGCATTTGAATACATCCTTGATTCCTGATCCAGGCTTTCCGGCTGCCCAGTTGTCAGTGCACGAATGATTGGACTCTGCTCCCACAGGCGAAGAGCCAGGACCTAAAGATGCTGCTGGATCTCTTCTGCACGTGGTAAGCTTTGCAACGGTACCACCTGCATTGGTCTCACTGCTTGTTTTCCCACCTCAATGCGCATTTGAATAGTTCCTTGATGCCTGCTCCAGGCTGGCCGGCTGCCCAGTTTTCAGGGCACGAATGATTGGACTCTGTTCCCACAGACGAAGAGCCAGGACTGAAAGATGCTGCTGGATCTCTTCTGCACGTGGTAAGCTTTGCAACGGTGCCACCTGCATTGGTCTCACTCCTTGCTTTCCCACCTCAAAGTGCATTTGAATAGTTCCTTGATGCCTGCTCCAGGCTGGCCAGCTGCCCAGTTTTCAGTGCACGAACGATTGGACTCTGCTCCCACAGGCGAAGAGTCAGGACTGAAAGATGCTGCTGGATCTCTTCTGCTCACAGTAAGCTTTGCAACGGTGCCACCTGTATTGGTCTCACTGCTTGTTTTCCCACCTCAAAGTGCATTTGAATAGTTCCTTGATGCCTGCTCCAGGCTGGCCGGCTGGCCAGCTGCCCAGTTGTCAGTGCACGAATGATTGGACTCTGCTCCCACAGGCGAAGAGCCAGGACTGAAAGATGCTGCTGGATCTCTTCTGCTCACGGTAAGCTTTGCAACAGTGCGACCTGCATTGGTCTCACTGCTTGTTTTCCCACCTCAAAGTGCATTTGAATACATCCTTGATGCCTGTTCCAGGCTGGCCGGCTGCCCAGTTTTCAGGGCACGAATGATTAGACTCTGCTCCCACAGGCGAAGAGCCAGGACTGAAAGATGCTGCTGGATCTCTTCTGCTCACGGTAAGCTTTGCATCGGTGCCACCTGCATTGGTCTCACTGCTTGTTTTCCCACCTCAAAGTGCATTTGAATAGTTCCTTGATGCCTGCTCCAGGCTGGCCGGCTGCCCAGTTGTCAGTGCACGAACGATTGGACTCTGCTCCCACAGGCGAAGAGCCAGGACTGAAAGATGCTGCTGGATCTCTTCTGAACGTGGCAAGCTTTGCAACGGTGCAACCTGTATTGCTCTCACTGCTTGTTTTCCCACCTCAAAGTGCATTTGAATAGTTCCTTGATGCCTGCTCCAGGCTGGCCGGCTGCCCAGTTTTCAGGGTACGAATGATTGGACTCTGTTCCCACAGGCGAAGAGCCAGGACTGAAAGATGCTGCTGGATCTCTTCTGCACGTGGTAAGCTTTGCAACGGTGCCACCTGTATTGCTCTCACTGCTTGTTTTCCCACCTCAAAGTGCGTTTGAATAGTTCCTTGATGCCTGCTCCAGGCTGGCCGGCTGCCCAGTTGTCAGTGCACGAATGATTGGACTCTGCTCCAACAGGCGAAGAGCCAGGACTGAAAGATGCTGCTGGATCTCTTCTGCACATGGTAAGCTTTGCAACGGTGCCACCTGTATTGCTCTCACTGCTTGTTTTCCCTCCTCAAAGTGCATTTGAATAGTTCCTTGATGCCTGCTCCAGGCTGGCCAGCTGCCCAGTTGTCAGCGCACGAATGATTGGACTCTGCTCCCACAGGCGAAGAGCCAGGACTGAAAGATGCTGCTGGATCTCTTCTGCTCACGGTAAGCTTTGCAACAGTGTGACCTGCATTGGTCTCACTGCTTGTTTTCCCACCTCAAAGTGCATTTGAATACATCCTTGATGCCTGCTCCAGGCTGGCCGGCTGCCCAGTTTTCAGGGCACTAACGATTGGACTCTGCTCCCACAGGCGAAGAGCCAGGACTGAAAGATGCTGCTGGATCTCTTCTGCACATGGTAAGCTTTGCAACGGTGCCACCTGCATTGGTCTCACTGCTTGTTTTCCCACCTCAAAGTGAATTTGAATACATCCTTGATGCCTGATCCAGGCTGGCCGGCTGTCCAGTTGTCAGTGCACGAATGATTGGACTCTGCTCCCACAGGCGAAGAGCCAGGACTGAAAGATGCTGCTGGATCTCTTCTGCTCACGGTAAGCTTTGCAACGGTGCCACCTGCATTGGTCTCACTGCTTGTTTTCCCACCTCAAAGTGCGTTTGAATAGTTCCTTGATGCCTGATCCAGGCTGGCCGGCTGCCCAGTTGTCAGTTCACGAATGATTGGACTCTGCTCCCAGAGGCGAAGAGCCAGGACTGAAAGATGCTGCTGGATCTCTTCTGCACATGGTAAGCCTTGCAACAGTGCCGCCTGCATTGGTCTCACTGCTTGTTTTCCCACCTCAAAGTGCATTTAAATAGTTCCTTGATACCTGCTCCAGGCTGGCCGGCTGCCCAGTTGTCAGTGCACGAATGATTGGACTCTGCTCCCACAGGCGAAGAGCCAGGACTGAAAGATGCTGCTGGATCTCTTCTGAATGTGGCAAGCTTTGCAACGGTGCCACCTGTATTGCTCTCACTGCTTGTTTTCCCACCTCAAAGTGCATTTGAATAGCTCCTTGATGCCTGCTCCAGGCTGGCCGGCTGCCCAGTTGTCAGTGAACGAATGATTGGACTCTGCTCCCACAGGCGAATAGCCAGGACTGAAAGATGCTGCTGGATCTCTTCTGCTCACGGTAAGCTTTGCAACGGTGCCACCTGCATTGGTCTCACTGCTTGTTTTCCTACCTCAAAGTGCATTTGAATAGTTCCTTGATGCCTGCTCCAGGCTGGCCGGCTGCCCAGTTGTCAGTGCACGAATGATTGGACTCTGCTCCCACAGGCGAAGAGCCAGGACTGAAAGATGCTGCTGGATCTCTTCTGCACGTGGTAAGCTTTGCAACGGTGCCACCTGCATTGGTCTCACTGCTTGTTTTCCCACCTCAAAGTGCATTTGAATAGTTCCTTGATGCCTGCTCCAGGCTGGCCGGCTGCCCAGTTGCCAGTGCACGAATGATTGGACTCTGCTCCCACAGGCGAAGAGCCAGGACTGAAAGATGCTGCTGGATCTCTTCTGCTCACAGTAAGCTTTGCAACGGTGCCACCTGCATTGGTCTCACTCCTTGCTTTCCCACCTCAAAGTGCATTTGAATACATCCTTGATGCCTGATCCAGGCTTTCCGGCTGCCCAGTTGTCAGTGCACGAATGATTGGACTCTGCTCCCACAGGCGGAGAGCCAGGACCTAAAGATGCTGCTGGATCTCTTCTGCACATGGTAAGCTTTGCAACGGTACCACCTGCATTGGTCTCACTGCTTGTTTTCCCACCTCAATGCGCATTTGAATAGTTCCTTGATGCCTGCTCCAGGCTGGCCGGCTGCCCAGTTTTCGGGGCACGAATGATTGGACTCTGTTCCCACAGACGAAGAGCCAGGACTGAAAGATGCTGCTGGCTCTCTTCCGCACGAGGTAAGCTTTGCAACGGTGCCACCTGTATTGCTCTCACTGCTTGTTTTCCCACCTCAAAGTGCATTTGAATAGTTCCTTGATGCCTGCTCCAGGCTGGCCAGCTGCCCAGTTGTCAGCGCACGAATGATTGGACTCTGCTCCCACAGGCGATTAGCCAGGACTGAAAGATGCTGCTGGATCTCTTCTGCTCACGGTAAGCTTTGCAACAGTGTGACCTGCATTGGTCTCACTGCTTGTTTTCCCACCTCAAAGTGCATTTGAATACATCCTTGATGCCTGCTCCAGGCTGGCCGGCTGCCCAGTTTTCAGGGCACTAACGATTGGACTCTGCTCCCACAGGCGAAGAGCCAGGACTGAAAGATGCTGCTGGATCTCTTCTGCACATGGTAAGCTTTGCAACGGTGCCACCTGCATTGGTCTCACTGCTTGTTTTCCCACCTCAAAGTGCATTTGAATACATCCTTGATGCCTGCTCCAGGCTGGCCGGCTGCCCAGTTGTCAGTGCACGAATGATTGGACTCTGCTCCCACAGGCGAAGAGCCAGGACTGAAAGATGCTGCTGGATCTCTTCTGCACGTGGTAAGCTTTGCAACGGTGCCACCTGCATTGGTCTCACTCCTTGCTTTCCCACCTCAAAGTGCATTTGAATAGTTCCTTGATGCCTGCTCCAGGCTGGACGGCTGCCCAGTTTTCAGTGCACGAACGATTGGACTCTGCTCCCACAGGCGAAGAGTCAGGACTGAAAGATGCTGCTGGATCTCTTCTGCTCACAGTAAGCTTTGCAACGGTGCCACCTGTATTGCTCTCACTGCTTGTTTTCCCACCTCAAAGTGCATTTGAATAGTTCCTTGATGCCTGCTCCAGGCTGGCCGGCTGGCCAGCTGCCCAGTTGTCAGTGCACGAATGATTGGACTCTGCTCCCACAGGCGAAGAGCCAGGACTGAAAGATGCTGCTGGATCTCTTCTGCTCACGGTAAGCTTTGCAACAGTGCGACCTGCATTGGTCTCACTGCTTGTTTTCCCACCTCAAAGTGCATTTGAATACATCCTTGATGCCTGCTCCAGGCTGGCCGGCTGCCCAGTTTTCAGTGCACGAATGATTAGACTCTGCTCCCACAGGCGAAGAGCCAGGACTGAAAGATGCTGCTGGATCTCTTCTGCTCACGGTAAGCTTTGCATCGGTGCCACCTGCATTGGTCTCACTGCTTGTTTTCCCACCTCAAAGTGCATTTGAATAGTTCCTTGATGCCTGCTCCAGGCTGGCCGGCTGCCCAGTTGTCAGTGCACGAACGATTGGACTCTGCTCCCACAGGCGAAGAGCCAGGACTGAAACATGCTGCTGGATCTCTTCTGCTCACGGTAAGCTTTGCAACGGTGCCACCTGCATTGCTCTCACTGCTTGTTTTCCCACCTCAAAGTGCATTTGAATACATCCTTGATGCCTGATCCAGGCTGGCCGGCTGTCCAGTTGTCAGTGCACGAATGATTGGACTCTGCTCCCACAGGCGAAGAGCCAGGACTGAAAGATGCTGCTGGATCTCTTCTGCTCACGGTAAGCTTTGCAACGGTGCCAAATGCATTGGTCTCACTGCTTGTTTTCCCACCTCAAAGTGCATTTGAATAGTTCCTTGATGCCTGCTCCAGGCTGGCCGGCTGCCCAGTTGTCAGTGCACGAATGATTGGACTCTGCTCCCACAGGCGAAGAGCCAGGACTGAAAGATGCTGCTGGATCTCTTCTGCACGTGGTAAGCTTTGCAACGGTGCCACCTGCATTGGTCTCACTGCTTGTTTTCCCACCTCAAAGTGCATTTGAATACATCCTTGATGCCTGCTCCAGGCTGGCCAGCTGCCCAGTTGTCAGGGCACGAATGATTGGACTCTGCTCCCACAGGCGAAGAGCCAGGACTGAAAGATGCTGCTGGATCTCTTCTGCACGTGGTAAGCATTGCAACGGCGCCACCTGCATTGGTCTCACTGCTTGTTTTCCCACCTCAAAGTGCATTTGAATAGTTCCTTGATGCCTGCTCCAGGCTGGCCGGCTGCCCATTTGTCTGTGAACGTATGATTGGACTCTGCTCCCACAGGCGAAGAGCCAGGACCAAAAGATGCTGCTGGATCTCTTCTGCACATGGTAAGCTTTGCAACGGTGCCACCTGCATTGGTCTCACTGCTTGTTTTCCCACCTCAAAGTGCATTTGAATAGTTCCTTGATGCCTGCTCCAGGCTGGCCAGCTGCCCAGTTTTCAGTGCACGAACGATTGGACTCTGCTCCCACAGGCGAAGAGTCAGGACTGAAAGATGCTGCTGGATCTCTTCTGCTCACAGTAAGCTTTGCAACGGTGCCACCTGTATTGGTCTCACTGCTTGTTTTCCCACCTCAAAGTGCATTTGAATAGTTCCTTGATGCCTGCTCCAGGCTGGCCGGCTGGCCAGCTGCCCAGTTGTCAGTGCACGAATGATTGGACTCTGCTCCCACAGGCGAAGAGCCAGGACTGAAAGATGCTGCTGGATCTCTTCTGCTCACGGTAAGCTTTGCAACAGTGCGACCTGCATTGGTCTCACTGCTTGTTTTCCCACCTCAAAGTGCATTTGAATACATCCTTGATGCCTGTTCCAGGCTGGCCGGCTGCCCAGTTTTCAGGGCACGAATGATTAGACTCTGCTCCCACAGGCGAAGAGCCAGGACTGAAAGATGCTGCTGGATCTCTTCTGCTCACGGTAAGCTTTGCATCGGTGCCACCTGCATTGGTCTCACTGCTTGTTTTCCCACCTCAAAGTGCATTTGAATAGTTCCTTGATGCCTGCTCCAGGCTGGCCGGCTGCCCAGTTGTCAGTGCACGAACGATTGGACTCTGCTCCCACAGGCGAAGAGCCAGGACTGAAAGATGCTGCTGGATCTCTTCTGAACGTGGCAAGCTTTGCAACGGTGCAACCTGTATTGCTCTCACTGCTTGTTTTCCCACCTCAAAGTGCATTTGAATAGTTCCTTGATGCCTGCTCCAGGCTGGCCGGCTGCCCAGTTTTCAGGGTACGAATGATTGGACTCTGTTCCCACAGGCGAAGAGCCAGGACTGAAAGATGCTGCTGGATCTCTTCTGCACGTGGTAAGCTTTGCAACGGTGCCACCTGTATTGCTCTCACTGCTTGTTTTCCCACCTCAAAGTGCGTTTGAATAGTTCCTTGATGCCTGCTCCAGGCTGGCCGGCTGCCCAGTTGTCAGTGCATGAATGATTGGACTCTGCTCCAACAGGCGAAGAGCCAGGACTGAAAGATGCTGCTGGATCTCTTCTGCACATGGTAAGCTTTGCAACGGTGCCACCTGTATTGCTCTCACTGCTTGTTTTCCCTCCTCAAAGTGCATTTGAATAGTTCCTTGATGCCTGCTCCAGGCTGGCCAGCTGCCCAGTTGTCAGCGCACGAATGATTGGACTCTGCTCCCACAGGCGAAGAGCCAGGACTGAAAGATGCTGCTGGATCTCTTCTGCTCACGGTAAGCTTTGCAACAGTGTGACCTGCATTGGTCTCACTGCTTGTTTTCCCACCTCAAAGTGCATTTGAATACATCCTTGATGCCTGCTCCAGGCTGGCCGGCTGCCCAGTTTTCAGGGCACTAACGATTGGACTCTGCTCCCACAGGCGAAGAGCCAGGACTGAAAGATGCTGCTGGATCTCTTCTGCACATGGTAAGCTTTGCAACGGTGCCACCTGCATTGGTCTCACTGCTTGTTTTCCCACCTCAAAGTGAATTTGAATACATCCTTGATGCCTGATCCAGGCTGGCCGGCTGTCCAGTTGTCAGTGCACGAATGATTGGACTCTGCTCCCACAGGCGAAGAGCCAGGACTGAAAGATGCTGCTGGATCTCTTCTGCTCACGGTAAGCTTTGCAACGGTGCCACCTGCATTGGTCTCACTGCTTGTTTTCCCACCTCAAAGTGCGTTTGAATAGTTCCTTGATGCCTGATCCAGGCTGGCCGGCTGCCCAGTTGTCAGTTCACGAATGATTGGACTCTGCTCCCAGAGGCGAAGAGCCAGGACTGAAAGATGCTGCTGGATCTCTTCTGCACATGGTAAGCCTTGCAACAGTGCCGCCTGCATTGGTCTCACTGCTTGTTTTCCCACCTCAAAGTGCATTTAAATAGTTCCTTGATACCTGCTCCAGGCTGGCCGGCTGCCCAGTTGTCAGTGCACGAATGATTGGACTCTGCTCCCACAGGCGAAGAGCCAGGACTGAAAGATGCTGCTGGATCTCTTCTGAATGTGGCAAGCTTTGCAACGGTGCCACCTGTATTGCTCTCACTGCTTGTTTTCCCACCTCAAAGTGCATTTGAATAGGTCCTTGATGCCTGCTCCAGGCTGGCCGGCTGCCCAGTTGTCAGTGAACGAATGATTGGACTCTGCTCCCACAGGCGAATAGCCAGGACTGAAAGATGCTGCTGGATCTCTTCTGCTCACGGTAAGCTTTGCAACGGTGCCACCTGCATTGGTCTCACTGCTTGTTTTCCTACCTCAAAGTGCATTTGAATAGTTCCTTGATGCCTGCTCCAGGCTGGCCGGCTGCCCAGTTGTCAGTGCACGAATGATTGGACTCTGCTCCCACAGGCGAAGAGCCAGGACTGAAAGATGCTGCTGGATCTCTTCTGCACGTGGTAAGCTTTGCAACGGTGCCACCTGCATTGGTCTCACTGCTTGTTTTCCCACCTCAAAGTGCATTTGAATAGTTCCTTGATGCCTGCTCCAGGCTGGCCGGCTGCCCAGTTGCCAGTGCACGAATGATTGGACTCTGCTCCCACAGGCGAAGAGCCAGGACTGAAAGATGCTGCTGGATCTCTTCTGCTCACAGTAAGCTTTGCAACGGTGCCACCTGCATTGGTCTCACTCCTTGCTTTCCCACCTCAAAGTGCATTTGAATAGTTCCTTGATGCCTGCTCCAGGCTTTCCGGCTGCCCAGTTGTCAGTGCACGAATGATTGGACTCTGCTCCCACAGGCGAAGAGCCAGGACCTAAAGATGCTGCTGGATCTCTTCTGCACATGGTAAGCTTTGCAACGGTACCACCTGCATTGGTCTCACTGCTTGTTTTCCCACCTCAATGCGCATTTGAATAGTTCCTTGATGCCTGCTCCAGGCTGGCCGGCTGCCCAGTTTTCAGGGCACGAATGATTGGACTCTGTTCCCACAGACGAAGAGCCAGGACTGAAAGATGCTGCTGGCTCTCTTCCGCACGAGGTAAGCTTTGCAACGGTGCCACCTGTATTGCTCTCACTGCTTGTTTTCCCACCTCAAAGTGCATTTGAATAGGTCCTTGATGCCTGCTCCAGGCTGGCCGGCTGCCCAGTTTTCAGTGCACGAACGATTGGACTCTGCTCCCACAGGCGAAGAGTCAGGACTGAAAGATGCTGCTGGATCTCTTCTGCTCACAGTAAGCTTTGCAACGGTGCCACCTGTATTGCTCTCACTGCTTGTTTTCCCACCTCAAAGTGCATTTGAATAGTTCCTTGATGCCTGCTCCAGGCTGGCCGGCTGGCCAGCTGCCCAGTTGTCAGTGCACGAATGATTGGACTCTGCTCCCACAGGCGAAGAGCCAGGACTGAAAGATGCTGCTGGATCTCTTCTGCTCACGGTAAGCTTTGCAACAGTGCGACCTGCATTGGTCTCACTGCTTGTTTTCCCACCTCAAAGTGCATTTGAATACATCCTTGATGCCTGCTCCAGGCTGGCCGGCTGCCCAGTTTTCAGGGCACGAATGATTAGACTCTGCTCCCACAGGCGAAGAGCCAGGACTGAAAGATGCTGCTGGATCTCTTCTGCTCACGGTAAGCTTTGCATCGGTGCCACCTGCATTGGTCTCACTGCTTGTTTTCCCACCTCAAAGTGCATTTGAATAGTTCCTTGATGCCTGCTCCAGGCTGGCCGGCTGCCCAGTTGTCAGTGCACGAACGATTGGACTCTACTCCCACAGGCGAAGAGCCAGGACTGAAAGATGCTGCTGGATCTCTTCTGAACGTGGCAAGCTTTGCAACGGTGCAACCTGTATTGCTCTCACTGCTTGTTTTCCCACCTCAAAGTGCATTTGAATAGTTCCTTGATGCCTGCTCCAGGCTGTCCAGCTGCCCAGTTGTCAGCGCACGAATGATTGGACTCTGCTCCCACAGGCGATTAGCCAGGACTGAAAGATGCTGCTGGATCTCTTCTGCTCACGGTAAGCTTTGCAACAGTGTGACCTGCATTGGTCTCACTGCTTGTTTTCCCACCTCAAAGTGCATTTGAATACATCCTTGATGCCTGCTCCAGGCTGGCCGGCTGCCCAGTTTTCAGGGCACTAACGATTGGACTCTGCTCCCACAGGCGAAGAGCCAGGACTGAAAGATGCTGCTGGATCTCTTCTGCACATGGTAAGCTTTGCAACGGTGCCACCTGCATTGGTCTCACTGCTTGTTTTCCCACCTCAAAGTGCATTTGAATACATCCTTGATGCCTGCTCCAGGCTGGCCGGCTGCCCAGTTGTCAGTGCACGAATGATTGGACTCTGCTCCCACAGGCGAAGAGCCAGGACTGAAAGATGCTGCTGGATCTCTTCTGCTCACGGTAAGCTTTGCAACGGTGCCACCTGCATTGGTCTCACTGCTTGTTTTCCCACCTCAAAGTGCATTTGAATAGTTCCTTGATGCCTGCTCCAGGCTGGCCGGCTGCCCAGTTGTCAGTGCACGAATGATTGGACTCTGCTCCCAGAGGCGAAGAGCCAGGACTGAAAGATGCTGCTGGATCTCTTCTGCACATGGTAAGCCTTGCAACAGTGCCGCCTGCATTGGTCTCACTGCTTGTTTTCCCACCTCAAAGTGCATTTAAATAGTTCCTTGATACCTGCTCCAGGCTGGCCGGCTGCCCAGTTGTCAGTGCACGAATGATTGGACTCTGCTCCCACAGGCGAAGAGCCAGGACTGAAAGATGCTGCTGGATCTCTTCTGCACATGGTAAGCTTTGCAACGGTGCCACCTGCATTGGTCTCACTCCTTGCTTTCCCACCTCAAAGTGCATTTGAATACATCCTTGATGCCTGATCCAGGCTTTCCGGCTGCCCAGTTGTCAGTGCACGAATGATTGGACTCTGCTCCCACAGGCGAAGAGCCAGGACCTAAAGATGCTGCTGGATCTCTTCTGCACATGGTAAGCTTTGCAACGGTACCACCTGCATTGGTCTCACTGCTTGTTTTCCCACCTCAATGCGCATTTGAATAGTTCCTTGATGCCTGCTCCAGGCTGGCCGGCTGCCCAGTTGTCAGTGCACGAATGATTGGACTCTGCTCCCACAGGCGAAGAGCCAGGACTGAAAGATGCTGCTGGATCTCTTCTGCTCACGGTAAGCTTTGCAACGGTGCCAAATGCATTGGTCTCACTGCTTGTTTTCCCACCTCAAAGTGCATTTGAATAGTTCCTTGATGCCTGCTCCAGGCTGGCCGGCTGCCCAGTTGTCAGTGCACGAATGATTGGACTCTGCTCCCACAGGCGAAGAGCCAGGACTGAAAGATGCTGCTGGATCTCTTCTGCACGTGGTAAGCTTTGCAACGGTGCCACCTGCATTGGTCTCACTGCTTGTTTTCCCACCTCAAAGTGCATTTGAATACATCCTTGATGCCTGCTCCAGGCTGGCCAGCTGCCCAGTTGTCAGGGCACGAATGATTGGACTCTGCTCCCACAGGCGAAGAGCCAGGACTGAAAGATGCTGCTGGATCTCTTCTGCACGTGGTAAGCATTGCAACGGCGCCACCTGCATTGGTCTCACTGCTTGTTTTCCCACCTCAAAGTGCATTTGAATAGTTCCTTGATGCCTGCTCCAGGCTGGCCGGCTGCCCATTTGTCTGTGAACGTATGATTGGACTCTGCTCCCACAGGCGAAGAGCCAGGACCAAAAGATGCTGCTGGATCTCTTCTGCACATGATAAGCTTTGCAACGGTGCCACCTGCATTGGTCTCACTGCTTGTTTTCCCACCTCAAAGTGCATTTGAATAGTTCCTTGATGCCTGCTCCAGGCTGGCCGGCTGCCCAGTTGTCAGTGCACGAACGATGGGACTCTGCTCCCACAGGCGAAGAGCCAGGACTGAAAGATGCTGCTGGATCTCTTCTGCTCACGGTAAGCTTTGCAACGGTGCCACCTGTATTGCTCTCACTGCTTGTTTTCCTACTTCAAAGTGCATTTGAATAGTTCTTTGACGCCTGCTCCAGGCTGGCCGGCTGCCCAGTTGTCAGTGCACGAATGATTGGACTCTGCTCCCACAGGCGAAGAGCCAGGACTGAAAGATGCTGCTGGATCTCTTCTGCACATGGTAAGCTTTGCAACGGTGCCACCTGCATTGGTCTCACTGCTTGTTTTCCCACCTCAAAGTGCATTTCAATACATCCTTGATGCCTGCTCCAGGCTGGCCGGCTGCCCAGTTGTCAGTGCACGAATGATTGGACTCTGCTCCCACAGGCGAAGAGCCAGGACTGAAAGATGCTGCTGGATCTCTTCTGAACGTGGCAAGCTTTGCAACGGTGCCACCTGTATTGCTCTCACTGCTTGTTTTCCCACCTCAAAGTGCATTTGAATAGTTCCTTGATGCCTGCTCCAGGCTGGCCGGCTGCCCAGTTGTCGGTGCACGAATGATTGGACTCTGCTCCCACAGGCGAAGAGCCAGGACTGAAAGATGCTGCTGGATCTCTTATGCACGAGGTAAGCTTTGCAACGGTGCCACCTGCATTGCTCTCACTGCTTGTTTTCCCACCTCAAAGTGCATTTGAATAGTTCCTTGATGCCTGCTCCAGGCTGGCCGGCTGCCCAGTTGTCAGTGCACGAATGATTGGACTCTGCTCCCACAGGCGAAGAGCCAGGACTGAAAGATGCTGCTGGATCTCTTCTGCACATGGTAAGCTTTGCAACGGTGCCACCTGCATTGGTCTCACTGCTTGTTTTCCCACCTCAAAGTGCATTTGAATAGTTCCTTGATGCCTGCTCCAGGCTGGCCGGCTGCCCGGTTGTCAGTGCACGAATGATTGGACTCTGCTCCCACAGGCGAAGAGCCAGGACTGAAAGATGCTGCTGGATCTCTTCTGTACATGGTAAGCATTGCAACGGTGCCACCTGCATTGCTCTCACTGCTTGTTTTCCCGCCTCAAAGTGCATTTGAATAGTTCCTTGATGCCTGCTCCAGGCTGGCCGGCTGCCCAGTTTTCAGTGCACGAATGATTGGACTCTGCTCTCACAGGCGAAGAGCCAGGACTGAAAGATGCTGCTGGACCTCTTCTGCACGTGGTAAGCTTTGCAACGGTGCCACCTGCATTGGTTTCACTGCTTGTTTTCCCACCTCAAAGTGCATTTGAATAGTTCCTTGATGCCTGCTTCAGGCTGGCCGGCTGCCCAGTTTTCAGTGCACGAATGATTGGACTGTGCTCCCACAGGCGAAGAGCCAGGACCTAAAGAGGCTGAAGGATCTCTTCTGCACGAGGTAAGCTTTGCAACGGTGCCACCTGCATTGGTCTCACTGCTTGTTTTCCCACCTCAAAGTGCATTTGAATAGTTCCTTGATGCCTGATCCAGGCTGGCCGGCTGCCCAGTTTTCAGGGCACGAATGATTGGACTCTGCTCCCACAGGCGAAGAGCCAGGACTGAAAGATGTTGCTGGATCTCTTCTGCACGTGGTAAGCTTTGCAACGGTGCCACCTGCATTGGTCTCACTGCTTGTTTTCCCACCTCAAAGTGCATTTGAATAGTTCCTTGATGCCTGCTCCAGGCTGGCCGGCTGCCCAGTTTTCAGGGCACGAATGATTGGACTCTGCTCCCACAGGCGAAGAGCCAGGACTGAAAGATGCTGCTGGCTCTCTTCTGCATGAGGTAAGCTTTGCAACGGTGCCACCTGCATTGGTCTCACTGCTTGTTTTCCCACCTCAAAGTGCATTTGAATAGTTCCTTGATGCCTGCTCCAGGCTGGCCGGCTGCCCAGTTGTCAGTGCACGAATGATTGGACTCTTCTCCCACAGGCGAAGAGCCAGGACTGAAAGATACTGCTGGATCTCTTCTGCACGTGGTAAGCTTTGCAACGGTGCCACCTGCATTGGTCTCACTGCTTGTTTTCCCACCTCAAAGTGCATTTGAATACATCCTTGATGCCTGCTCCAGGCTGGCCGGCTGCCCAGTTTTCAGTGCACGAATGATTGGACTCTGCTCCCACAGGCGAAGAGCCAGGACTGAAAGATGCTGCTGGATCTCTTCTGCTCACGGTAAGCTTTGCAACGGTGCCACCTGCATTGGTCTCACTGCTTGTTTTCCCACCTCAAAGTGCATTTGAATAGTTCCTTGATGCCTGCTCCAGGCTGGCCGGCTGCCCAGTTGTCAGTGCACGAATGATTGGACTCTGCTCCCACAGGCGAAGTGCCAGGACTGAAAGATGCTGCTGGATCTCTTCTGAATGTGGCAAGCTTTGCAACGGTGCCTCCTGTATTGCTCTCACTGCTTGTTTTCCCACCTCAAAGTGCATTTGAATAGTTCCTTGATGCCTGCTCCAGGCTGGCCGGCTGCCCAGTTGTCAGTGCACGAATGATTGGACTCTGCTCCCACAGGCGAAGAGCCAGGACTGAAAGATGCTGCTGGATCTCTTATGCACGAGGTAAGCTTTGCAACGGTGCCACCTGCATTGCTCTCACTGCTTGTTTTCCCACCTCAAAGTGCATTTGAATAGTTCCTTGATGCCTGCTCCAGGCTGGCCGGCTGCCCAGTTGTCAGTGCACGAATGATTGGACTCTGCTCCCACAGGCGAAGAGCCAGGACTGAAAGATGCTGCTGGATCTCTTCTGCACGTGGTAAGCTTTGCAACGGTGCCACCTGCATTGGTCTCACTGCTTGTTTTCCCACCTCAAAGTGCATTTGAATAGTTCCTTGATGCCTGCTCCAGGCTGGCCGGCTGCCCGGTTGTCAGTGCACGAATGATTGGACTCTGCTCCCACAGGCGAAGAGCCAGGACTGAAAGATGCTGCTGGATCTCTTCTGTACATGGTAAGCATTGCAACGGTGCCACCTGCATTGCTCTCACTGCTTGTTTTCCCGCCTCAAAGTGCATTTGAATAGTTCCTTGATGCCTGCTCCAGGCTGGCCGGCTGCCCAGTTTTCAGTGCACGAATGATTGGACTCTGCTCTCACAGGCGAAGAGCCAGGACTGAAAGATGCTGCTGGACCTCTTCTGCACGTGGTAAGCTTTGCAACGGTGCCACCTGCATTGGTTTCACTGCTTGTTTTCCCACCTCAAAGTGCATTTGAATAGTTCCTTGATGCCTGCTTCAGGCTGGCCGGCTGCCCAGTTTTCAGTGCACGAATGATTGGACTGTGCTCCCACAGGCGAAGAGCCAGGACCTAAAGAGGCTGAAGGATCTCTTCTGCACGAGGTAAGCTTTGCAACGGTGCCACCTGCATTGGTCTCACTGCTTGTTTTCCCACCTCAAAGTGCATTTGAATAGTTCCTTGATGCCTGATCCAGGCTGGCCGGCTGCCCAGTTTTCAGGGCACGAATGATTGGACTCTGCTCCCACAGGCGAAGAGCCAGGACTGAAAGATGCTGCTGGCTCTCTTCTGCATGAGGTAAGCTTTGCAACGGTGCCACCTGCATTGGTCTCACTGCTTGTTTTCCCACCTCAAAGTGCATTTGAATAGTTCCTTGATGCCTGCTCCAGGCTGGCCGGCTGCCCAGTTGTCAGTGAACGAATGATTGGACTCTGCTCCCACAGGCGAAGAGCCAGGACTGAAAGATGCTGCTGGATCTCTTCTGCTCACGGTAAGCTTTGCAACGGTGCCACCTGCATTGGTCTCACTGCTTGTTTTCCCACCTCAAAGTGCATTTGAATAGTTCCTTGATGCCTGCTCCAGGCTGGCCGGCTGCCCAGTTGTCTGTGAACGAATAATTGGACTCTGCTCCCACAGGCGAAGAGCCAGGACCGAAAGATGCTGCTGGATCTCTTCTGCACGTGGTAAGCTTTGCAACGGTGCCACCTGCATTGCTCTCACTGCTTGTTTTCCCACCTCAAAGTGCATTTGAATAGTTCCTTGATGCCTGCTCCAGGCTGGCCGGCTGCCCAGTTGTCAGTGCACGAATGATTGGACTCTGCTCCCACAGGCGAAGAGCCAGGACTGAAAGATGTTGCTGGATCTCTTCTGCACGTGGTAAGCTTTGCAACGGTGCCACTTGTATTGCTCTCACTGCTTGTTTTCCCACCTCAAAGTGCATTTGAATAGTTCCTTGATGCCTGCTCCAGGCTGGCCGGCTGCCCAGTTTTCAGTGCACGAATGATTGGACTCTGCTCCCACAGGCGAAGAGCCAGGACTGAAAGATGCTGCTGGATCTCTTCTGCTCACGGTAAGCTTTGCAACGGTGCCACCTGCATTGGTCTCACTGCTTGTTTTCCCACCTCAAAGTGCATTTGAATAGTTCCTTGATGCCTGCTCCAGGCTGGCCGGCTGCCCAGTTGTCAGTGCACGAATGATTGGACTCTGCTCCCACAGGCGAAGAGCCAGGACTGAAAGATGCTGCTGGCTCTCTTCTGCATGAGGTAAGCTTTGCAACGGTGCCACCTGCATTGGTCTCACTGCTTGTTTTCCCACCTCAAAGTGCATTTGAATAGTTCCTTGGTGCCTGCTCCAGGCTGGCCGGCTGCCCAGTTGTCAGTGCACGAATGATTGGACTCTTCTCCCACAGGCGAAGAGCCAGGACTGAAAGATACTGCTGGATCTCTTCTGCACGTGGTAAGCTTTGCAACGGTGCCACCTGCATTGGTCTCACTGCTTGTTTTCCCACCTCAAAGTGCATTTGAATAGTTCCTTGATGCCTGCTCCAGGCTGGCCGGCTGCCCAGTTTTCAGGGCACGAATGATTGGACTCTGCTCCCACAGGCGAAGAGCCAGGACTGAAAGATGCTGCTGGCTCTCTTCTGCATGAGGTAAGCTTTGCAACGGTGCCACCTGCATTGGTCTCACTGCTTGTTTTCCCACCTCAAAGTGCATTTGAATAGTTCCTTGATGCCTGCTCCAGGCTGGCCGGCTGCCCAGTTGTCAGTGCACGAATGATTGGACTCTGCTCCCACAGGCGAAGTGCCAGGACTGAAAGATGCTGCTGGATCTCTTCTGAATGTGGCAAGCTTTGCAACGGTGCCTCCTGTATTGCTCTCACTGCTTGTTTTCCCACCTCAAAGTGCATTTGAATAGTTCCTTGATGCCTGCTCCAGGCTGGCCGGCTGCCCGGTTGTCAGTGCACGAATGATTGGACTCTGCTCCCACAGGCGAAGAGCCAGGACTGAAAGATGCTGCTGGATCTCTTCTGTACATGGTAAGCATTGCAACGGTGCCACCTGCATTGCTCTCACTGCTTGTTTTCCCGCCTCAAAGTGCATTTGAATAGTTCCTTGATGCCTGCTCCAGGCTGGCCGGCTGCCCAGTTTTCAGTGCACGAATGATTGGACTCTGCTCTCACAGGCGAAGAGCCAGGACTGAAAGATGCTGCTGGACCTCTTCTGCACGTGGTAAGCTTTGCAACGGTGCCACCTGCATTGGTTTCACTGCTTGTTTTCCCACCTCAAAGTGCATTTGAATAGTTCCTTGATGCCTGCTTCAGGCTGGCCGGCTGCCCAGTTTTCAGTGCACGAATGATTGGACTGTGCTCCCACAGGCGAAGAGCCAGGACCTAAAGAGGCTGAAGGATCTCTTCTGCACGAGGTAAGCTTTGCAACGGTGCCACCTGCATTGGTCTCACTGCTTGTTTTCCCACCTCAAAGTGCATTTGAATAGTTCCTTGATGCCTGATCCAGGCTGGCCGGCTGCCCAGTTTTCAGGGCACGAATGATTGGACTCTGCTCCCACAGGCGAAGAGCCAGGACTGAAAGATGCTGCTGGCTCTCTTCTGCATGAGGTAAGCTTTGCAACGGTGCCACCTGCATTGGTCTCACTGCTTGTTTTCCCACCTCAAAGTGCATTTGAATAGTTCCTTGATGCCTGCTCCAGGCTGGCCGGCTGCCCAGTTGTCAGTGAACGAATGATTGGACTCTGCTCCCACAGGCGAAGAGCCAGGACTGAAAGATGCTGCTGGATCTCTTCTGCTCACGGTAAGCTTTGCAACGGTGCCACCTGCATTGGTCTCACTGCTTGTTTTCCCACCTCAAAGTGCATTTGAATAGTTCCTTGATGCCTGCTCCAGGCTGGCCGGCTGCCCAGTTGTCTGTGAACGAATGATTGGACTCTGCTCCCACAGGCGAAGAGCCAGGACCGAAAGATGCTGCTGGATCTCTTCTGCACGTGGTAAGCTTTGCAACGGTGCCACCTGCATTGCTCTCACTGCTTGTTTTCCCACCTCAAAGTGCATTTGAATAGTTCCTTGATGCCTGCTCCAGGCTGGCCGGCTGCCCAGTTGTCAGTGCACGAATGATTGGACTCTGCTCCCACAGGCGAAGAGCCAGGACTGAAAGATGTTGCTGGATCTCTTCTGCACGTGGTAAGCTTTGCAACGGTGCCACTTGTATTGCTCTCACTGCTTGTTTTCCCACCTCAAAGTGCATTTGAATAGTTCCTTGATGCCTGCTCCAGGCTGGCCGGCTGCCCAGTTTTCAGTGCACGAATGATTGGACTCTGCTCCCACAGGCGAAGAGCCAGGACTGAAAGATGCTGCTGGATCTCTTCTGCTCACGGTAAGCTTTGCAACGGTGCCACCTGCATTGGTCTCACTGCTTGTTTTCCCACCTCAAAGTGCATTTGAATAGTTCCTTGATGCCTGCTCCAGGCTGGCCGGCTGCCCAGTTGTCAGTGCACGAATGATTGGACTCTGCTCCCACAGGCGAAGAGCCAGGACTGAAAGATGCTGCTGGCTCTCTTCTGCATGAGGTAAGCTTTGCAACGGTGCCACCTGCATTGGTCTCACTGCTTGTTTTCCCACCTCAAAGTGCATTTGAATAGTTCCTTGGTGCCTGCTCCAGGCTGGCCGGCTGCCCAGTTGTCAGTGCACGAATGATTGGACTCTTCTCCCACAGGCGAAGAGCCAGGACTGAAAGATACTGCTGGATCTCTTCTGCACGTGGTAAGCTTTGCAACGGTGCCACCTGCATTGGTCTCACTGCTTGTTTTCCCACCTCAAAGTGCATTTGAATAGTTCCTTGATGCCTGCTCCAGGCTGGCCGGCTGCCCAGTTTTCAGGGCACGAATGATTGGACTCTGCTCCCACAGGCGAAGAGCCAGGACTGAAAGATGCTGCTGGCTCTCTTCTGCATGAGGTAAGCTTTGCAACGGTGCCACCTGCATTGGTCTCACTGCTTGTTTTCCCACCTCAAAGTGCATTTGAATAGTTCCTTGATGCCTGCTCCAGGCTGGCCGGCTGCCCAGTTGTCAGTGCACGAATGATTGGACTCTGCTCCCACAGGCGAAGTGCCAGGACTGAAAGATGCTGCTGGATCTCTTCTGAATGTGGCAAGCTTTGCAACGGTGCCTCCTGTATTGCTCTCACTGCTTGTTTTCCCACCTCAAAGTGCATTTGAATAGTTCCTTGATGCCTGCTCCAGGCTGGCCGGCTGCCCAGTTGTCAGTGAACGAATGATTGGACTCTGCTCCCACAGGCGAAGAGCCAGGACTGAAAGATGCTGCTGGATCTCTTCTGCTCACGGTAAGCTTTGCAACGGTGCCACCTGCATTGGTCTCACTGCTTGTTTTCCCACCTCAAAGTGCATTTGAATAGTTCCTTGATGCCTGCTCCAGGCTGGCCGGCTGCCCAGTTGTCTGTGAACGAATGATTGGACTCTGCTCCCACAGGCGAAGAGCCAGGACCAAAAGATGCTGCTGGATCTCTTCTGCACGTGGTAAGCTTTGCAACGGTGCCACCTGCATTGGTCTCACTGCTTGTTTTCCCACCTCAAAGTGCATTTGAATAGTTCCTTGATGCCTGCTCCAGGCTGGCCGGCTGCCCAGTTGTCAGTGCACGAATGATTGGACTCTGCTCCCACAGGCGAAGAGCCAGGACTGAAAGATGTTGCTGGATCTCTTCTGCACGTGGTAAGCTTTGCAACGGTGCCACTTGTATTGCTCTCACTGCTTGTTTTCCCACCTCAAAGTGCATTTGAATAGTTCCTTGATGCCTGCTCCAGGCTGGCCGGCTGCCCAGTTTTCAGTGCACGAATGATTGGACTCTGCTCCCACAGGCGAAGAGCCAGGACTGAAAGATGCTGCTGGATCTCTTCTGCTTACGGTAAGCTTTGCAACGGTGCCACCTGCATTGCTCTCACTGCTTGTTTTCCCACCTCAAAGTGCATTTGAATAGTTCCTTGATGACTGCTCCAGGCTGGCCGGCTGCCCAGTTGTTAGTGCACGAATGATTGGACTGTGCTCCCACAGGCGAAGAGCCAGGACCTAAAGAGGCTGAAGGATCTCTTCTGCACGAGGTAAGCTTTGCAACGGTGCCACCTGCATTGGTCTCACTGCTTGTTTTCCCACCTCAAAGTGCATTTGAATAGTTCCTTGATGCCTGATCCAGGCTGGCCGGCTGCCCAGTTTTCAGGGCACGAATGATTGGACTCTGCTCCCACAGGCGAAGAGCCAGGACTGAAAGATGCTGCTGGCTCTCTTCTGCATGAGGTAAGCTTTGCAACGGTGCCACCTGCATTGGTCTCACTGCTTGTTTTCCCACCTCAAAGTGCATTTGAATAGTTCCTTGGTGCCTGCTCCAGGCTGGCCGGCTGCCCAGTTGTCAGTGCACGAATGATTGGACTCTTCTCCCACAGGCGAAGAGCCAGGACTGAAAGATACTGCTGGATCTCTTCTGCACGTGGTAAGCTTTGCAACGGTGCCACCTGCATTGGTCTCACTGCTTGTTTTCCCACCTCAAAGTGCATTTGAATACATCCTTGATGCCTGCTCCAGGCTGGCCGGCTGCCCAGTTTTCAGGGCACGAATGATTGGACTCTGCTCCCACAGGCGAAGAGCCAGGACTGAAAGATGCTGCTGGCTCTCTTCTGCTCACGGTAAGCTTTGCAACGGTGCCACCTGCATTGGTCTCACTGCTTGTTTTCCCACCTCAAAGTGCATTTGAATAGTTCCTTGATGCCTGCTCCAGGCTGGCCGGCTGCCCAGTTGTCAGTGCAAGAATGATTGGACTCTGCTCCCACAGGCGAAGAGCCAGGACTGAAAGATGCTGCTGGATCTCTTGTGAATGTGGGAAGCTTTGCAACGGTGCCTCCTGTATTGCTCTCACTGCTTGTTTTCCCACCTCAAAGTGCATTTGAATAGTTCCTTGATGCCTGCTCCAGGCTGGCCGGCTGCCCAGTTGTCAGTGAACGAATGATTGGACTCTGCTCCCACAGGCGAAGAGCCAGGACTGAAAGATGCTGCTGGATCTCTTCTGCTCACGGTAAGCATTGCAACGGTGCCACCTGCATTGGTCTCACTGCTTGTTTTCCCACCTCAAACTGCATTTGAATAGTTCCTTGATGCCTGCTCCAGGCTGGCCGGCTGCCCAGTTGTCAGTGCACGAATGATTGGACTCTGCTCCCAAGGCCAAAGAGCCAGGATCTAAAGATGCTGCTGGCTCACTTCTGCTCACAGTAAGCTTTGCAACGGTGCCACCTGCATTGGTCTCACTGCTTGTTTTCCCACCTCAAAGTGCATTTGAATAGTTCCTTGATGCCTGCTCCCGGCTGGCCGGCTGCCCAGTTGTCTGTGAACGAATGATTGGACTCTGCTCCCACAGGCGAAGAGCCAGGACCAAAAGATGCTGCTGGATCTCTTCTGCACGTGGTAAGCTTTGCAACGGTGCCACCTGCATTGGTCTCACTGCTTGTTTTCCCACCTCAAAGTGCATTTGAATAGTTCCTTGATGCCTGCTCCAGGCTGGCCGCCTGCCCAGTTGCCAGTGCACGAATGATTGGACTCTGCTCCCACAGGCGAAGAGCCAGGACTGAAAGATGCTGCTGGATCTCTTCTGCACGTGGTAAGCTTTGCAACGGTGCCACCTGTATTGCTCTCACTGCTTGTTTTCTCACCTCAAAGTGCGTTTGAGTAGTTCCTTGATGCCTGCTCCAGGCTGGCCGGCTGCCCGGCTTTCAGTGCACGAATGATTGGACTCTGCTCCCACAGGCGAAGAGCCAGGACTGAAAGATGCTGCTGGATCTCTTCTCCTCACGGTAAGCTTTGCAACGGTGCCACCTGCATTGGTCTCACTGCTTGTTTTCCCACCTCAAAGTACATTTGAATACATCCTTGATGCCTGCTCCAGGCTGGCCGACTGCCCAGTTGTTAGTGCACGAATGATTGGACACTGCTCCCACAGGCGAAGAGCCAGGACTGAAAGATGCTGCTGGATCTCTTCTGCTCACGGTAAGCTTTGCAACTGTGCCACCTGTATTGGTCTCACTGCTTGTTTTCCCACCTCAAAGTGCATTTGAATAGTTCCTTGATGCCTGCTCCAGGCTGGCCGGCTGCCCAGTTGTCAGGGCACGAATGATTGGACTCTGCTCCCACAGGCGAAGAGCCAGGACTGAAAGATGCTGCTGGATCTCTTCTGCACGAGGTAAGCTTTGCAACGGTGCCACCTGCATTGGTCTCACTGCTTGTTTTCCCACCTCAAAGTGCATTTGAATAGTTCCTTGATGCCTGCTCCAGGCTGGCCGGCTGCCCAGTTGTCAGTGCACGAATGATTGGACTCTGCTCCCACAGGCGAAGAGCCAGGTCTGAAAGATGCTTCTGGATCTCTTCTGCACGAGGTAAGCTTTGCAACAGTGCCACCTGCATTGGTCTCACTGCTTGTTTTGCCACCTCAAAGTGCATTTGAATAGTTCCTTGATGCCTGCTCCAGGCAGGCTGGCTGCCCAGTTGTCAGTGCACGAATGATTGGAATCTGCTCCCACAGGCGAAGAGCCAGGACTGAAAGATGCTGCTGGATCTCTTCTGCTCACGGTAAGCTTTGCAACGGTGCCACCTGCATTGGTCTCGCTACTTGTTTTCCCACCTCAAAGTGCATTTGAATAGTTCCTTGATGCCTGCTCCAGGCTGGCCGGCTGCCCAGTTGTCAGTGCACGAATGATTGGACTCTGCTCCCACAGCCGATGACCCAGGACCTAAATATGCTGAAGGATCTCTTCTGCACGAGGTAAGCTTTGCAACGGTGCCGCCTGTATTGCACACACTGCTTGTTTTCCCACCTCAAAGTGCATTTGAATAGTTCCTTGATGCCTGATCCAGGCTGGCCGGCTGCCCAGTTGTCAGTGCACGAATGATTGGACTCAGCTCCCACAGGCGAAGAGCCAGGACTGAAAGATGCTGCTGGATCTCTTCTGCTCACGGTAAACTTTGCAGCGGTGCCACCTGCATTGGTCTCACTGCTTGTTTTCCCACCTCAAAGTGCATTTGAATAGTTCCTTGATGCCTGCTCCAGGCTGGCTGGCTGCCCAGTTTTCAGGGCACGAATGATTGGACTCTGCTCCCACAGGCGAAGAGCCAGGACTGAAAGATGCTGCTGGATCTCTTCTGCACGAGGTAAGCTTTGCAACGGTGCCACCTGCATTGGTCTCACTGCTTGTTTTCCCACCTCAAAGTGCATTTGAATAGTTCCTTGATGCCTACTCCAGGCTGGCCGGCTGCCCAGTTGTCAGTGCACGAATGATTGGACTCTGCTCCCACAGGCGAAGAGCCAGGACTGAAAGATGCTGCTGGACCTCTTCTGCAAATGGTAAGCTTCACAACGGTGCCACCTGTATTGCTCTCACTCCTTGCTTTCCCACCTCAAAGTGCATTTGAATCCATCCTTGATGGCTGCTCCAGGCTGGTGGGCTGCCCAGTTGTCAGTGCACGAATGATTGGACTCTGCTCCCACAGGCGAAGAGCCAGGACTGAAAGATGCTGCTGGATCTCTTCTGCACGTGGTAAGCTTTGCAACGGTGCCGCCTGCATTGGTCTCACTCCTTTCTTTCCCACCTCAAAGTGCATTTGAATACATCCTTGATGCCTGCTCCAGGCTGGCTGGCTGCCCAGTTGTCAGTGCACGAATGATTGGACTCTGCTCCCACAGGCGAAGAGCCAGGACTGAAAGATGCTGCTGGATCTCATCTGCACGTGGTAAGCTTTGCAACGGTGCCACCTGCATTTGTCTCACTGCTTGTTTTCCCACCTCAAAGTGCATTTGAATAGTTCCTTGATGCCTGCTCCAGGCTGGCCGGCTGCCCAGTTTTCAGTGCACGAATGATTGGACTCTTCTCCCACAGGCGAAGAGCCAGGACTGAAAGATACTGCTGGATCTCTTCTGCACGTGGTAAGCTTTGCAACGGTGCCGCCTGCATTGGTCTCACTGCTTGCTTTCCCACCTCAAAGTGCATTTGAATAGTTCCTTGATGCCTGCTCCAGGCTGGCCGGCTGCCCAGTTGTCAGTGCACGAATGATTGGACTCTGCTCCCACAGGCGAAGAGCCAGGACTGAAAGATGCTGCTGGATCTCTTCTGCTCACGGTAAGCTTTGCAACGGTGCCACCTGCATTGGTCTCACTGCTTGTTTTCCCACCTCAAAGTGCATTTGAATAGTTCCTTGATGCCTGCTCCAGGCTGGCTGGCTGCCCAATTGTCAGTGCACGAATGATTGGACTCTGCTCCCACAGGCGAAGAGCCAGGACTGAAAGATGCTGCTGGACCTCTTCTGCACATGGTAAGGTTCACAACGGTGCCACCTGTATTGCTCTCACTCCTTCCTTTCCCACCTCAAAGTGCATTTGAATCCATCCTTGATGGCTGCTCCAGGCTGGCGGGCTGCCCAGTTGTCAGTGCACGAATGATTGGACTCTGCTCCCACAGGCGAAGAGCCAGGACTGAAAGATCCTGCTGGATCTCTTCTGCACGTGGTAAGCTTTGCAACGGTGCCACCTGCATTGGTCTCACTGCTTGTTTTCCCACCTCAAAGTGCATTTGAATAGTTCCTTGATGCCTGCTCCAGGCTGGCCGGCTGCCCAGTTCTCAGGGAACGAATGATTGGACTCTGCTCCCACAGGCGAAGAGCCAGGACTGAAAGATGCTGCTGGATCTCTTCTGCTCACGGTAAGCTTTGCAACGGTGCCACCTGCATTGGCCTCACTCCTTTCTTACCCACCTCAAAGTGCATTTGAATAGTTCCTTGATGCCTGCTCCAGGCTGGCCGGCTGCCCAGTTGTCAGTGCACGAATGATTGGACTCTGCTCCCACAGGCGAAGAGCCAGGACTGAAAGATGCTGCTGGATCTCTTCTGCACGTGGTAAGCTTTGCAACGGTGCCGCCTGCATTGGTCTCACTCCTTTCTTTCCCACCTGAAAGTGCATTTGAATACATCCTTGATGCCTGCTCCAGGCTGGCTGGCTGCCCAGTTTTCAGTGCACGAATGATTGGACTCTGCTCCCACAGGCGAAGAGCCAGGACTGAAAGATGCTGCTGGATCTCTTCTGCACATGGTAAGCTTTGCAACGGTGCCACCTGCATTTGTTTCACTGCTTGTTTTCCCACCTCAAAGTGCATTTGAATAGTTCCTTGATGCCTGCTCCAGGCTGGCCGGCTGCCCAGTTGTCAGTGCACGAATGATTGGACTCTTCTCCCACAGGCGAAGAGCCAGGACTGAAAGATACTGCTGGATCTCTTCTGCACGTGGTAAGCTTTGCAACGGTGCCGCCTGCATTGGTCTCACTGCTTGTTTTCCCACCTGAAAGTGCATTTGAATAGTTCCTTGATGCCTGCTCCAGGCTGGCCGGCTGCCCAGTTGTCAGTGCACGAATGATTGGACTCTGCTCCCACAGGCGAAGAGCCAGGACTGAAAGATGCTGCTGGATCTCTTCTGCACGAGGTAAGCTTTGCAACGGTGCCACCTGCATTGCTCTCACTCCTTGTTTTCCCACCTCAAAGTGCATTTGAATAGTTCCTTGATGCCTGCTCCAGGCTGGCCGGCTGCCCAGTTGTCAGTGCACGAATGATTGGACTCTGCTCCCACAGGCGAAGAGCCAGGACTGAAAGATGCTGCTGGATCTCTTCTGCACTTCGTAAGCTTCGCAACGGTGCCACCTGTATTGCTCTCACTCCTTGCTTTCCCACCTCAAAGTGCATTTGAATCCATCCTTGATGGCTGCTCCAGGCTGGCGGGCTGCCCAGTTGTCAGTGCACGAATGATTGGACTCTGCTCCCACAGGCGAAGAGCCAGGACTGAAAGATCCTGCTGGATCTCTTCTGCACGTGGTAAGCTTTGCAACGGTGCCACCTGCATTGGTCTCACTGCTTGTTTTCCCACCTCAAAGTGCATTTGAATAGTTCCTTGATGCCTGCTCCAGGCTGGCCGGCTGCCCAGTTGTCAGTGCACGAATGATTGGACTCTGCTCCCACAGGCGAAGAGCCAGGACTGAAAGATGCTGCTGGATCTCTTCTGCTCATGGTAAGCTTTGCAACGGTGCCACCTGCATTGGTCTCACTGCTTGTTTTCCCACCTCAAAGTGCATTTGAATAGTTCCTTGATGCCTGCTCCAGGCTGGCCGGCTTCCCAGTTGTCAGTGCATGAATGATTGGACTCTGCTCCCACAGGCGAAGAGCCAGGACTGAAAGATGCTGCTGGATCTCTTCTGCACGTGGTAAGCTTTGCAACGGTGCCGCCTGCATTGGTCTCACTCCTTTCTTTCCCACCTCAAAGTGCATTTGAATACATCCTTGATGCCTGCTCCAGGCTGGCTGGCTGCCCAGTTGTCAGTGCACGAATGATTGGACTCTGCTCCCACAGGCGAAGAGCCAGGACTGAAAGATGCTGCTGGATCTCTTCTGCACGTGGTAAGCTTTGCAACGGTGCCACCTGCATTGGTCTCACTGCTTGTTTTCCCACCTCAAAGTGCATTTGAATAGTTCCTTGATGCCTGATCCAGGCTGGCCGGCTGCCCAGTTGTCAGTGCACGAATGATTGGACTGTGCTCCCACAGGCGAAGAGCCAGGACAGAAAGATACTGCTGGATCTCTTCTGCACGTGGTAAGCTTTGCAACGGTGCCGCCTGCATTGGTCTCACTGCTTGTTTTCCCACCTCAAAGTGCATTTGAATAGTTCCTTGATGCCTGCTCCAGGCTGGCCGGCTGCCCAGTTGTCAGTGCACGAATGATTGGACTCTGCTCCCACAGGCGAAGAGCCAGGACTGAAAGATGCTGCTGGATCTCTTCTGCTCACGGTAAGCTTTGCAACGGTGCCACCTGCATTGGTCTCACTGCTTGTTTTCCCACCTCAAAGTGCATTTGAATAGTTCCTTGATGCCTGCTCCAGGCTGGCCGGCTGCCCAGTTGTCAGTGCACGAATGATTGGACTCTGCTCCCACAGGCGAAGAGCCAGGACTGAAAGATGCTGCTGGATCTCTTCTGCACGTGGTAAGCTTTGCAACGGTGCCACCTGCATTGGTCTCACTGCTTGTTTTCCCACCTCAAAGTGCATTTGAATACATCCTTGATGCCTGATCCAGGCTGGCCGGCTGCCCTGTTGTCAGTGCACGAATGATTGGACTCTGCTCCCACAGGCGAAGAGCCAGGACTGAAAGATGCTGCTGGATCTCTTCTGCACATGGTAAGCATTGCAACGGTGCCACCTGCATTGCTCTCACTGCTTGTTTTCCCACCTCAAAGTGCATTTGAATAGTTCCTTGATGCCTGCTCCAGGCTGGCCGGCTGCCCAGTTGTCAGTGCACGAATGATTGGACTCTGCTCTCACAGGCGAAGAGCCAGGACTGAAAGATGCTGCTGGATCTCTTCTGCTCATGGTAAGCTTTGCAACGGTGCCACCTGCATTGGTCTCACTGCTTGTTTTCCCACCTCAAAGTGCATTTGAATAGTTCTTTGACGCCTGCTCCAGGCTGGCCGGCTGCCCAGTTGTCAGTGCACGAATGATTGGACTCTGCTCCCAGAGGCGAAGGGCCAGGACTGAAAGATGCTGCTGGATCTCTTCTGCACATGGTAAGCTTTGCAACAGTGCCACCTGCATTGGTCTCACTGCTTGTTTTCCCACCTCAAAGTGCATTTAAATAGTTCCTTGATACCTGCTCCAGGCTGGCCGGCTGCCCAGTTGTCAGTGCACGAATGATTGGACTCTGCTCCCACAGGCGAAGAGCCAGGACTGAAAGATGCTGCTGGATCTCTTCTGAATGTGGCAAGCTTTGCAACGGTGCCACCTGTATTGCTCTCACTGCTTGTTTTCCCACCTCAAAGTGCATTTGAATAGGTCCTTGATGCCTGCTCCAGGCTGGCCGGCTGCCCAGTTGTCAGTGAACGAATGATTGGACTCTGCTCCCACAGGCGAAGAGCCAGGACTGAAAGATGCTGCTGGATCTCTTCTGCACATGGTAAGCCTTGCAACGGTGCCACCTGCATTTTTCTCACTCCTTGCTTTCCCACCTCAAAGTGCATTTGAATACATCCTTGATTCCTGATCCAGGCTTTCCGGCTGCCCAGTTGTCAGTGCACGAATGATTGGACTCTGCTCCCACAGGCGAAGAGCCAGGACCTAAAGATGCTGCTGGATCTCTTCTGCACGTGGTAAGCTTTGCAACGGTACCACCTGCATTGGTCTCACTGCTTGTTTTCCCACCTCAATGCGCATTTGAATAGTTCCTTGATGCCTGCTCCAGGCTGGCCGGCTGCCCAGTTTTCAGGGCACGAATGATTGGACTCTGTTCCCACAGGCGAAGAGCCAGGACTGAAAGATGCTGCTGGATCTCTTCTGCACGTGGTAAGCTTTGCAACGGTGCCACCTGTATTGCTCTCACTCCTTGCTTTCCCACCTCAAAGTGCATTTGAATCCATCCTTGATGGCTGCTCCAGGCTGGCGGGCTGCCCAGTTGTCAGTGCACGAATGATTGGACTCTGCTCCCACAGGCGAAGAGCCAGGACCTAAAGATGCTGCTGGATCTCTTCTGCACGTGGTAAGCTTTGCAACGGTGCCACCTGCATTGGTCTCACTGCTTGTTTTCCCACCTCAAAGTGCATTTGAATAGTTCCTTGATGCCTGCTCCAGGCTGGCCGGCTGCCCAGTTGTCAGTGCAAGAATGATTGGACTCTGCTCCCACAAACGAAGAGCCAGGACTGAAAGATGCTGCTGGATATCTTCTGCACGTCGTAAGCTTTGCAACGTTGCCACCTGCATTGGTCTCACTGCTTGTTTTCCCACCTCAAAGTGCATTTGAATAGTTCCTTGATGCCTGCTCCAGGCTGGCCGGCTGCCCAGTTGTCAGTGCACGAATGATTGGACTCTGCTCCCACAGGCAAAGAGCCAGGACTGAAAGATGCTGCTGGATCTCTTCTGCACGTGGTAAGCTTTGCAACGGTGCAGCCTGTATTGCTCTCACTGCTTGCTTTCCCACCTCAAAGTGCATTTGAATACATCCTTGATGCCTGCTCCAGGCTGGCCGGCTGTCCAGTTATCAGTGCACGAATGATTGGACTCTGCTCCCACAGGCGAAGAGCCAGGACTGAAAGATGCTGCTGGATCTCTTCTGCACGTGGTAAGCTTCGCAACGGTGCCACCTGTATTGCTCTCACTCCTTGCTTTCCCACCTCAAAGTGCATTTGAATCAATCCTTGATGGCTGCTCCTGGCTGGCGGGCTGCCCAGTTGTTAGTGCACGAATGATTGGACTCTGCTCCCACAGGCGAAGAGCCAGGACCTAAAGATGCTGCTGGATCTCTTCTGCACGTGGTAAGCTTTGCAACGGTGCCACCTGCATTGGTCTCACTGCTTGTTTTCCCACCTCAAAGTGCATTTGAATAGTTCCCTGATGCCTGCTCCAGGCTGGCCGGCTGCCCAGTTTTCAGTGCACGAATGATTGGAATCTGCTCCCACAGGCGAAGAGCCAGGACTGAAAGATGCTGCTGGCTCTCTTCCGCACGAGGTAAGCTTTGCAACGGTGCCACCTGCATTGGTCTCACTGCTTGTTTTCCCACCTCAAAGTGCATTTGAATACATCCTTGATGCCTGCTCCAGGCTGGCCGGCTGCCCAGTTTTCAGTGCACGAATGATTGGACTCTGCTCCCACAGGCGAAGAGCCAGGACTGAAAGATGCTGCTGGCTCTCTTCTGCACGAGGTAAGCTTTGCAACAGTGTGACCTGCATTGGTCTCACTGCTTGTTTTCCCACCTCAAAGTGCATTTGAATAGTTCCTTGATGCCTGCTCCAGGCTGGCCGGCTGCCCAGTTTTCAGTGCACGAATGATTGGACTCTGCTCCCACAGGCGAAGAGCCAGGACTGAAAGATGCTGCTGGATCTCTTCTACACGTGGTAAGCTTTGCAACGGTGCCACCTGCATTGGTCTCACTGCTTGTTTTCCCACCTCAAAGTGCATTTGAATAGTTCCTTGATGCCTGCTCCAGGCTGGCCGGCTGCCCAGTTGTCAGCGCACGAATGATTGGACTCTGCTCCCACAGACGAAGAGCCAGGACTGAAAGATGCTGCTGGATCTCTTCTGCACGTCGTAAGCTTTGCAACGTTGCCACCTGCATTGGTCTCACTGCTTGTTTTCCCACCTCAAAGTGCATTTGAATAGTTCCTTGATGCCTGCTCCAGGCTGGCCGGCTGCCCAGTTGTCAGTGCACGAATGATTGGACTCTGCTCCCACAGGCAAAGAGACAGGACTGAAAGATGCTGCTGGATCTCTTCTGCTCACAGTAAGCTTTGCAACGGTGCCACCTGCATTGGTCTCACTGCTTGCTTTCCCACCTCAAAGTGCATTTGAATAGTTCCTTGATGCCTGCTCCAGGCTGGCCGGCTGTCCAGTTGTCAGTGCACGAATGATTGGACTCTGCTCCCACAGGCGAAGAGCCAGGACTGAAAGATGCTGCTGGATCTCTTCTGCACATGGTAAGCTTCGCAACGGTGCCACCTGTATTGCTCTCACTCCTTGCTTTCCCACCTCAAAGTGCATTTGAATCCATCCTTGATGGCTGCTCCAGGCTGGCCGGCTGCCCAGTTGTCAGTGCACGAATGATTGGACTCTGCTCCCACAGGCGAAGAGCCAGGACCTAAAGATGCTGCTGGATCTCTTCTGCACGTGGTAAGCTTTGCAACGGTGCCACCTGCATTGGTCTCACTGCTTGTTTTCCCACCTCAAAGTGCATTTGAATACATACTTGATGCCTGCTCCAGGCTGGCCGGCTACCCAGTTGTCAGTGCACGAATGATTGGACTCTGCTCCCACAGACGAAGAGCCAGGACTGAAAGATGCTGCTGGATCTCTTCTGCACGTCGTAAGCTTTGCAACGTTGCCACCTGCATTGGTCTCACTGCTTGTTTTCCCACCTCAAAGTGCATTTGAATAGTTCCTTGATGCCTGCTCCAGGCTGGCCGGCTGCCCAGTTGTCAGTGCACGAATGATTGGACTCTGCTCCCACAGGCAAAGAGCCAGGACTGAAAGATGCTGCTGGATCTCTTCTACACGTGGTAAGCTTTGCAACGGTGCAGCTTGTATTGCTCTCACTGCTTGCTTTCCCACCTCAAAGTGCATTTGAATACATCCTTGATGCCTGCTCCAGGCTGCCCGGCTGCCCAGTTGTCAGTGCACGAATGATTGGACTCTGCTCCCACAGGCGAAGGGCCAGGACTGAAAGATGCTGCTGGATCTCTTCTGCACGAGGTAAGCTTTGCAACGGAGGCACCTGCATTGGTCTCACTGCTTGTTTTCCCACTTCAAAGTGCATTTGAATAGTTCCTTGATGCCTGCTCCAGGCTGGCCGGCTGCCCAGTTTTCTGTGCACGAATGATTGGACTCTGCTCCCACAGGCGAAGAGCCAGGAATGAAAGATGCTGCTGGATCTCTTCTGCACGTGGTAAGCTTTGCAACGGTGCCACCTGTATTGCTCTCACTGCTTGTTTTCCCACCTCAAAGTGCATTTGCATGCATACTTGATGCCTGCTCCAGGCTGGCCGGCTGCCCAGTTGTCAGGGCACGAATGATTGGACTCTGCTCCCACAGGCGAAGAGCCAGGACTGAAAGATGCTGCTGGATCTCTTCTGCACGTGGTAAGCTTTGCAACGGTGCCACCTGCATTGGTCTCACTGCTTGTTTTCCCACCTCAAAGTGCATTTGAATAGTTCCTTGATGCCTGCTCCAGGCTGGCCGGCTGCCCAGTTGTCTGTGCACGAATGATTGGACTCTGCTCCCACAGGCGAAGAGCCAGGACTGAAAGATGCTGCTGGATCTCTTCTGCACGTGGTAATCTTTGCAACAGTGCCGCCTGCATTGGTCTCACTCCTTGCTTTCCCACCTCAAAGTGCATTTGAATACATCCTTGATGCCTGCTCCAGGCTGGCCGGCTGCCCAGTTGTCAGTGCACGAATGATTGGACTCTGCTCCTACAGGCGAAGAGCCAGGACTGAAACATGCTGCTGGATCTCTTCTGCTCACGGTAAGCCTTGCAACGGTGCCGCCTGCATTGGTCTCACTGCTTGTTTTCCCACCTCAAAGTGCATTTGAATAGTTCCTTGATGCCTGCTCCAGGCTGGCCGGCTGCCCATTTTTCAGGGCACGAATGATTGGACTCTACTCCCACAGGCGAAGAGCCAGGTCTAAAAGATGCTGCTGGCTCTCTTCTGCATGAGGTAAGCTTTGCAACGGTGCCACCTGCATTGGTCTCACTGCTTGTTTTCCCACCTCAAAGTGCATTTGAATAGTTCCCTGATGCCTGCTCCAGGCTGGCCGGCTGCCCAGTTTCCAGTGCACGAATGATTGGACTCTGCTCCCAGAGGCGAAGAGCCAGGACTGAAAGATGCTGCTGGCTCTCTTCCTCACGAGGTAAGCTTTGCAACGGTGCCACCTGCATTGGTCTCACTGCTTGTTTTCCCACCTCAGAGTGCATTTGAATAGTTCCTTGATGCCTGCTCCAGGCTGGCCGGCTGCCCAGTTGTCAGTGCACGAATGATTGGACTCTGCTCCCACAGGCGAAGAGCCAGGACCTAAAGATGCTGCTGGATCTCTTCTGCACGTGGTAAGCTTTGCAACGGTGCCACCTGCATTGGTCTCACTGCTTGTTTTCCCACCTCAAAGTGCATTTGAATAGTTCCTTGATGCCTGCTCCAGGCTGGCCGGCTGCCCAGTTGTCAGTGCACGAATGATTGGACTCTGCTCCCACAGACGAAGAGCCAGGACTGAAAGATGCTGCTGGATCTCTTCTGCTTACGGTAAGCTTTGCAACGTTGCCACCTGCATTGGTCTCACTGCTTGTTTTCCCACCTCAAAGTGCATTTGAATAGTTCCTTGATGCCTGCTCCAGGCTGGCCGGCTGCCCAGTTGTCAGTGCACGAATGATTGGACTCTGCTCCCACAGGCGAAGAGCCAGGACTGAAAGATGCTGCTGGATCTCTTCTGCACGTGGTAAGCTTTGCAACGGTGCCACCTGCATTGGTCTCACTGCTTGTTTTCCCACCTCAGAGTGCATTTGAATAGTTCCTTGATGCCTGCTCCAGGCTGGCCGGCTGCCCAGTTTTCAGGGCACGAATGCTTGGACTCTGCTCCCACAGGCGAAGAGCCAGGACTGAAAGATGCTGCTGGCTCTCTTCCGCACGAGGTAAGCTTTGCAACGGCGCCACCTGCATTGGTCTCACTGCTTGTTTTCCCACCTCAAAGTGCATTTGAATAGTTCCTTGATGCCTGCTCCAGGCTGGCCGGCTGCCCAGTTGTCAGTGCACGAATGATTGGACTCTGCTCCCACAGGCGAAGGGCCAGGACTGAAAGATGCTGCTGGATCTCTTCTGCACGAGGTAAGCTTTGCAACGGAGGCACCTGCATTGGTCTCACTGCTTGTTTTCCCACTTCAAAGTGCATTTGAATAGTTCCTTGATGCCTGCTCCAGGCTGGCCGGCTGCCCAGTTTTCTGTGCACGAATGATTGGACTCTGCTCCCACAGGCGAAGAGCCAGGAATGAAAGATGCTGCTGGATCTCTTCTGCACGTGGTAAGCTTTGCAACGGTGCCACCTGTATTGGTCTCACTGCTTGTTTTCCCACCTCAAAGTGCATTTGCATGCATACTTGATGCCTGCTCCAGGCTGGCCGGCTGCCCAGTTGTCAGGGCACGAATGATTGGACTCTGCTCCCACAGGCGAAGAGCCAGGACTGAAAGATGCTGCTGGATCTCTTCTGCACGTGGTAAGCTTTGCAACGGTGCCACCTGCATTGGTCTCACTGCTTGTTTTCCCACCTCAAAGTGCATTTGAATAGTTCCTTGATGCCTGCTCCAGGCTGGCCGGCTGCCCAGTTGTCTGTGCACGAATGATTGGACTCTGCTCCCACAGGCGAAGAGCCAGGACTGAAAGATGCTGCTGGATCTCTTCTGCACGTGGTAATCTTTGCAACAGTGCCGCCTGCATTGGTCTCACTCCTTGCTTTCCCACCTCAAAGTGCATTTGAATACATCCTTGATGCCTGCTCCAGGCTGGCCGGCTGCCCAGTTGTCAGTGCACGAATGATTGGACTCTGCTCCTACAGGCGAAGAGCCAGGACTGAAACATGCTGCTGGATCTCTTCTGCTCACGGTAAGCCTTGCAACGGTGCCGCCTGCATTGGTCTCACTGCTTGTTTTCCCACCTCAAAGTGCATTTGAATAGTTCCTTGATGCCTGCTCCAGGCTGGCCGGCTGCCCATTTTTCAGGGCACGAATGATTGGACTCTACTCCCACAGGCGAAGAGCCAGGACTAAAAGATGCTGCTGGCTCTCTTCTGCATGAGGTAAGCTTTGCAACAGTGCCACCTGCATTGGTCTCACTGCTTGTTTTCCCACCTCAAAGTGCATTTGAATAGTTCCCTGATGCCTGCTCCAGGCTGGCCGGCTGCCCAGTTTCCAGTGCACGAATGATTGGACTCTGCTCCCAGAGGCGAAGAGCCAGGACTGAAAGATGCTGCTGGCTCTCTTCCGCACGAGGTAAGCTTTGCAACGGTGCCACCTGCATTGGTCTCACTGCTTGTTTTCCCACCTCAAAGTGCATTTGAATAGTTCCTTGATGCCTGCTCCAGGCTGGCCGGCTGCCCAGTTGTCAGTGCACGAATGATTGGACTCTGCTCCCACAGGCGAAGAGCCAGGACCTAAAGATGCTGCTGGATCTCTTCTGCACGTGGTAAGCTTTGCAACGGTGCCACCTGCATTGGTCTCACTGCTTGTTTTCCCACCTCAAAGTGCATTTGAATAGTTCCTTGATGCCTGCTCCAGGCTGGCCGGCTGCCCAGTTGTCAGTGCACGAATGATTGGACTCTGCTCCCACAGACGAAGAGCCAGGACTGAAAGATGCTGCTGGATCTCTTCTGCTTACGGTAAGCTTTGCAACGTTGCCACCTGCATTGGTCTCACTGCTTGTTTTCCCACCTCAAAGTGCATTTGAATAGTTCCTTGATGCCTGCTCCAGGCTGGCCGGCTGCCCAGTTGTCAGTGCACGAATGATTGGACTCTGCTCCCACAGGCAAAGAGCCAGGACTGAAAGATGCTGCTGGATCTCTTCTGCTCATGGTAAGCTTTGCAACGGTGCAGCCTGTATTGCTCTCACTGCTTGCTTTCCCACCTCAAAGTGCATTTGAATACATCCTTGATGCCTGCTCCAGGCTGGCCGGCTGTCCAGTTGTCAGTGCACGAATGATTGGACTCTGCTCCCACAGGCGAAGAGCCAGGACTGAAAGATGCTGCTGGATCTCTTCTGCACATGGTAAGCTTCGCAACGGTGCCACCTGTATTGCTCTCACTGCTTGTTTTCCCACCTCAAAGTGCATTTGAATCAATCCTTGATGCCTGCTCCTGGCTGGCGGGCTGCCCAGTTGTTAGTGCACGAATGATTGGACTCTGCTCCCACAGGCGAAGAGCCAGGACCTAAAGATGCTGCTGGATCTCTTCTGCACGTGGTAAGCTTTGCAACGGTGCCACCTGCATTGGTCTCACTGCTTGTTTTCCCACCTCAAAGTGCATTTGAATAGTTCCCTGATGCCTGCTCCAGGCTGGCCGGCTGCCCAGTTTTCAGTGCACGAATGATTGGACTCTGCTCCCACAGGCGAAGAGCCAGGACTGAAAGATGCTGCTGGCTCTCTTCCGCACGAGGTAAGCTTTGCAACGGTGCCACCTGCATTGGTCTCACTGCTTGTTTTCCCACCTCAAAGTGCATTTGAATACATCCTTGATGCCTGCTCCAGGCTGGCCGGCTGCCCAGTTTTCAGTGCACGAATGATTGGACTCTGCTCCCACAGGCGAAGAGCCAGGACTGAAAGATGCTGCTGGCTCTCTTCTGCACGAGGTAAGCTTTGCAACGGTGCCACCTGCATTGGTCTCACTGCTTGTTTTCCCACCTCAAAGTGCATTTGAATAGTTCCTTGATGCCTGCTCCAGGCTGGCCGGCTGCCCAGTTTTCAGTGCACGAATGATTGGACTCTGCTCCCACAGGCGAAGAGCCAGGACTGAAAGATGCTGCTGGATCTCTTCTGCACGTGGTAAGCTTTGCAACGGTGCCACCTGCATTGGTCTCACTGCTTGTTTTCCCACCTCAAAGTGCATTTGAATACATCCTTGATGCCTGCTCCAGGCTGGCCGGCTGCCCAGTTTTCAGTGCACGAAAGATTGGACTCTGCTCCCACAGGCGAAGAGCCAGGACTGAAAGATGCTGCTGGCTCTCTTCTGCACGAGGTAAGCTTTGCAACGGTGCCACCTGCATTGGTCTCACTGCTTGTTTTCCCACCTCAAAGTGCATTTGAATCCATCCTTGATGGCTGCTCCAGGCTGGCCGGCTGCCCAGTTGTCAGTGCACGAATGATTGGACTCTGCTCCCACAGGCGAAGAGCCAGGACCTAAAGATGCTGCTGGATCTCTTCTGCACGTGGTAAGCTTTGCAACGGTGCCACCTGCATTGGTCTCACTGCTTGTTTTCCCACCTCAAAGTGCATTTGAATAGTTCCTTGATGCCTGCTCCAGGCTGGCCGGCTGCCCAGTTGTCAGTGCACGAATGATTTGACTCTGCTCCCACAGGCGAAGAGCCAGGACCTAAAGATGCTGCTGGATCTCTTCTGCACGTGGTAAGCATTGCAACGGTGCCACCTGCATTGGTCTCACTGCTTGTTTTCCCACCTCAAAGTGCATTTGAATACATCCTCGATGCCTGCTCCAGGCTGGCCGGCTGCCCAGTTGTCAGTGCACGAATGATTGGACTCTGCTCCTACAGGCGAAGAGCCAGGACTGAAAGATGCTGCTGGATCTCTTCTGCACGTGGTAAGCATTGCAACGGCGCCACCTGCATTGGTCTCACTGCTTGTTTTCCCACCTCAAAATGCATTTGAATAGTTCCTTGATGCCTGCTCCAAGCTGGCCGGCTGCCCAGTTGTCTGTGAACGAATGATTGGACTCTGCTCCCACAGGCGAAGAGCCAGGACCAAAAGATGCTGCTGGATCTCTTCTGCACGTGGTAAACTTTGCAACGGTGCCACCTTCATTGGTCTCACTGCTTGTTTTCCCACCTCAAAGTGCATTTGAATAGTTCCTTGGTGCCTGCTCCAGGCTGGCCGGCTGCCCAGTTGTCAGTGCACGAATGATTGGACTCTGCTCCAACAGGCGAAGAGCCAGGACCGAAAGATGCTGCTGGATCTCTTCTGCACGTGGTAAGCTTTGCAACGGTGCCACCTGTATTGCTCTCACTGCTTGTTTTCCCACCTCAAAGTGCATTTGAATAGTTCCTTGATGCCTGCTCCAGGCTGGCCGGCTGCCCAGTTTTCAGGGCACGAATGATTGGACTCTGCTCCCACAGGTGAAGAGCCAGGACTGAAAGATGCTGCTGGATCTCTTCTGCTCACGGTAAGCTTTGCAACTGTGCCACCTGCATTGGTCTCACTGCTTGTTTTCCCACCTCAAAGTGCATTTGAATAGTTCCTTGATGCCTGCTCCAGGCTGGCCGGCTGCCCAGTTGTCAGTGCACGAATGATCGGACTCTGCTCCCACAGGCGAAGAGCCAGGACTGAAAGATGCTGCTGGATCTCTTCTGCACGTGGTAAGCATTGCAACGGCGCCACCTGCATTGGTCTCACTGCTTGTTTTCCCACCTCAAAGTGCATTTGAATAGTTCCTTGATGCCTGCTCCAAGCTGGCCGGCTGCCCAGTTGTCTGTGAACGAATGATTGGACTCTGCTCCCACAGGCGAAGAGCCAGGACCAAAAGATGCTGCTGGATCTCTTCTGCACGTGGTAAACTTTGCAACGGTGCCACCTTCATTGGTCTCACTGCTTGTTTTCCCACCTCAAAGTGCATTTGAATAGTTCTTTGGTGCCTGCTCCAGGCTGGCCGGCTGCCCAGTTGTCAGTGCACGAATGATTGGACTCTGCTCCCACAGGCGAAGAGCCAGGACTGAAAGATGCTTCTGGATCTCTTCTGCACGAGGTAAGCTTTGCAACGGTGCCACCTGCATTGGTCTCACTGCTTGTTTTCCCACCTCAAAGTGCATTTCAATAGTTCCTTGATGCGTGCTCCAGGCTGGCCGGCTGCCCAGTTGTCAGTGCACGAACGATTGGACTCTGCTCCCACAGGCGAAGAGCCAGGACTGAAAGATGCTGCTGGATCTCTTCTGCTCACGGTAAGCTTTGCAACGGTGCCACCTGTATTGCTCTCACTGCTAGTTTTCCCACCTCAAAGTGCATTTGAATAGTTCTTTGACTCCTGCTCCAGGCTGGCCGGCTGCCCAGTTGTCAGTGCACGAATGATTGGACTCTGCTCCCACAGGTGAAGAGCCAGGACTGAAAGATGCTGCTGGATCTCTTCTGCTCACGGTAAGCTTTGCATCGGTGCCACCTGCATTGGCCTCACTCCTTTCTTTCCCACCTCAAAGTGCATTTGAATAGTTCCTTGATGCCTGCTCCAGGCTGGCCGGCTGCCCAGTTGTCAGTGCACGAACGATTGGACTCTGCTCCCACAGGCGAAGAGCCAGGACTGAAAGATGCTGCTGGATCTCTTCTGCTCACGGTAAGCTTTGCAACGGTGCCACCTGTATTGCTCTCACTGCTTGTTTTCCCACCTCAAAGTGCATTTGAATAGTTCCTTGATGCCTGCTCCAGGCTGGCCGGCTCCCCAGTTTTCAGGGCACGAATGATTGGACTCTGTTCCCACAGGCGAAGAGCCAGGACTGAAAGATGCTGCTGGATCTCTTCTGCACGTGGTAAGCTTTGCAACGGTGCCACCTGTATTGCTCTCACTGCTTGTTTTCCCACCTCAAAGTGCGTTTGAATAGTTCCTTGATGCCTGCTCCAGGCTGGCCGGCTGCCCAGTTGTCAGTGCACGAATGATTGGACTCTGCTCCAACAGGCGAAGAGCCAGGACTGAAAGATGCTGCTGGATCTCTTCTGCACATGGTAAGCTTTGCAACGGTGCCCCCTGTATTGCTCTCACTGCTTGTTTTCCCACCTCAAAGTGCATTTGAATAGTTCCTTGATGCCTGCTCCAGGCTGGCCAGCTGCCCAGTTGTCAGCGCACGAATGATTGGACTCTGCTCCCACAGGCGAAGAGCCAGGACTGAAAGATGCTGCTGGATCTCTTCTGCTCACGGTAAGCTTTGCAACAGTGTGACCTGCATTGGTCTCACTGCTTGTTTTCCCACCTCAAAGTGCATTTGAATACATCCTTGATGCCTGCTCCAGGCTGGCCGGCTGCCCAGTTTTCAGGGCACGAACGATTGGACTCTGCTCCCACAGGCGAAGAGCCAGGACTGAAAGATGCTGCTGGATCTCTTCTGCACATGGTAAGCTTTGCAACGGTGCCACCTGCATTGGTCTCACTGCTTGTTTTCCCACCTCAAAGTGCATTTGAATAGTTCCTTGATGCCTGCTCCAGGCTTTCCGGCTGCCCAGTTGTCAGTGCACGAATGATTGGACTCTGCTCCCACAGGCGAAGAGCCAGGACTGAAAGATGCTGCTGGATCTCTTCTGCACGTGGTAAGCTTTGCAACGGTGCCACCTGCATTGGTCTCACTGCTTGTTTTCCCACCTCAAAGTGCATTTGAATACATCCTTGATGCCTGCTCCAGGCTGGCCGGCTGCCCTGTTGTCAGTGCACGAATGATTGGACTCTGCTCCCACAGGCGAAGAGCCAGGACTGAAAGATGCTGCTGGATCTCTTCTGCACATGGTAAGCATTGCAACGGTGCCACCTGCATTGCTCTCACTGCTTGTTTTCCCACCTCAAAGTGCATTTGAATAGTTCCTTGATGCCTGCTCCAGGCTGGCCGGCTGCCCAGTTGTCAGTGCACGAATGATTGGACTCTGCTCTCACAGGCGAAGAGCCAGGACTGAAAGATGCTGCTGGATCTCTTCTGCTCATGGTAAGCTTTGCAACGGTGCCACCTGCATTGGTCTCACTGCCTGTTTTCCCACCTCAAAGTGCATTTGAATACATCCTTGATGCCTGATCCAGGCTGGCCGGCTGTCCAGTTGTCAGTGCACGAATGATTGGACTCTGCTCCCACAGGCGAAGAGCCAGGACTGAAAGATGCTGCTGGATCTCTTCTGCTCACGGTAAGCTTTGCAACGGTGCCACCTATATTGGTCTCACTGCTTGTTTTCCCACCTCAAAGTGCATTTGAATACATCCTTGATACCTGCTCCAGGCTGGCCGGCTGCCCAGTTGTCAGTGCACGAATGATTGGACTCTGCTCCCACAGGCGAAGAGCCAGGACTGAAAGATGCTGCTGGATCTCTTCTGCACATGGTAAGCATTGCAACGGTGCCACCTGCATTGCTCTCACTGCTTGTTTTCCCACCTCAAAGTGCATTTGAATAGTTCTTTGACGCCTGCTCCAGGCTGGCCGGCTGCCCAGTTGTCAGTGCACGAATGATTGGACTCTGCTCCCACAGGCGAAGAGCCAGGACTGAAAGATGCTGCTGGATCTCTTCTGCACATGGTAAGCTTTGCAACGGTGCCACCTGCATTGGTCTCACTGCTTGTTTTCCCACCTCAAAGTGCATTTGAATACATCCTTGATGCCTGATCCAGGCTGGCCGGCTGTCCAGTTGTCAGTGCACGAATGATTGGACTCTGCTCCCACAGGCGAAGAGCCAGGACTGAAAGATGCTGCTGGATCTCTTCTGCTCACGGTAAGCTTTGCAACGGTGCCACCTGCATTGGTCTCACTGCTTGTTTTCCCACCTCAAAGTGCATTTGAATAGTTCCTTGATGCCTGCTCCAGGCTTTCCGGCTGCCCAGTTGTCAGTGCACGAATGATTGGACTCTGCTCCCACAGGCGAAGAGCCAGGACTGAAAGATGCTGCTGGATCTCTTCTGCACGTGGTAAGCTTTGCAACGGTGCCACCTGCATTGGTCTCACTGCTTGTTTTCCCACCTCAAAGTGCATTTGAATACATCCTTGATGCCTGCTCCAGGCTGGCCGGCTGCCCTGTTGTCAGTGCACGAATGATTGGACTCTGCTCCCACAGGCGAAGAGCCAGGACTGAAAGATGCTGCTGGATCTCTTCTGCACATGGTAAGCATTGCAACGGTGCCACCTGCATTGCTCTCACTGCTTGTTTTCCCACCTCAAAGTGCATTTGAATAGTTCCTTGATGCCTGCTCCAGGCTGGCCGGCTGCCCAGTTGTCAGTGCACGAATGATTGGACTCTGCTCTCACAGGCGAAGAGCCAGGACTGAAAGATGCTGCTGGATCTCTTCTGCTCATGGTAAGCTTTGCAACGGTGCCACCTGCATTGGTCTCACTGCTTGTTTTCCCACCTCAAAGTGCATTTGAATACATCCTTGATGCCTGATCCAGGCTGGCCGGCTGTCCAGTTGTCAGTGCACGAATGATTGGACTCTGCTCCCACAGGCGAAGAGCCAGGACTGAAAGATGCTGCTGGATCTCTTCTGCACATGGTAAGCATTGCAACGGTGCCACCTGCATTGCTCTCACTGCTTGTTTTCCCACCTCAAAGTGCATTTGAATAGTTCCTTGATGCCTGCTCCAGGCTGGCCGGCTGCCCAGTTTTCAGTGCACGAATGATTGGACTGTGCTCCCACAGGCGAAGAGCCAGGACCTAAAGAGGCTGAAGGATCTCTTCTGCACGAGGTAAGCTTTGCAACGGTGCCACCTGCATTGGTCTCACTGCTTGTTTTCCCACCTCAAAGTGCATTTGAATACATCCTTGATGCCTGATCCAGGCTGGCCGGCTGTCCAGTTGTCAGTGCACGAATGATTGGACTCTGCTCCCACAGGCGAAGAGCCAGGACTGAAAGATGCTGCTGGATCTCTTCTGCTCACGGTAAGCTTTGCAACGGTGCCACCTGTATTGCTCTCACTGCTTGTTTTCCCACCTCAAAGTGCATTTGAATAGTTCTTTGACGCCTGCTCCAGGCTGGCCGGCTGCCCAGTTGTCAGTGCACGAATGATTGGACTCTGCTCCCACAGGCGAAGAGCCAGGACTGAAAGATGCTGCTGGATCTCTTCTGAATGTGGCAAGCTTTGCAACGGTGCCACCTGTATTGCTCTCACTGCTTGTTTTCCCACCTCAAAGTGCATTTGAATAGGTCCTTGATGCCTGCTCCAGGCTGGCCGGCTGCCCAGTTGTCAGTGAACGAATGATTGGACTCTGCTCCCACAGGCGAAGAGCCAGGACTGAAAGATGCTGCTGGATCTCTTCTGCTCATGGTAAGCTTTGCAACGGTGCCACCTGCATTGGTCTCACTGCTTGTTTTCCCACCTCAAAGTGCATTTGAATAGTTCCTTGATGCCTGCTCCAGGCTGGCCGGCTGCCCAGTTGCCAGTGCACGAATGATTGGACTCTGCTCCCACAGGCGAAGAGCCAGGACTGAAAGATGCTGCTGGATCTCTTCTGCACATGGTAAGCTTTGCAACGGTGCTACCTGCATTTTTCTCACTCCTTGCTTTCCCACCTCAAAGTGCATTTGAATACATCCTTGATGCCTGATCCAGGCTTTCCGGCTGCCCAGTTGTCAGTGCACGAATGATTGGACTCTGCTCCCAAAGGCGAAGAGCCAGGACCTAAAGATGCTGCTGGATCTCTTCTGCACGTGGTAAGCTTTGCAACGGTACCACCTGCATTGTTCTCACTGCTTGTTTTCCCACCTCAATGCGCATTTGAATAGTTCCTTGATGCCTGCTCCAGGCTGGCCGGCTGCTCAGTTTTCAGTGCACGAATGATTGGACTCTGTTCCCACAGTTGAAGAGCCAGGACTGAAAGATGCTGCTGGATCTCTTCTGCACGTGGTAAGCTTTGCAACGGTGCCACCTGCATTGGTCTCACTCCTTGCTTTCCCACCTCAAAGTGCATTTGAATAGTTCCTTGATGCCTGCTCCAGGCTGGCCGGCTGCCCAGTTTTCAGTGCACGAACGATTGGACTCTGCTCCCACAGGCGAAGAGCCAGGACTGAAAGATGCTGCTGGATCTCTTCTGCTCATGGTAAGCTTTGCAACGGTGCCACCTGCATTGGTCTCACTGCTTGTTTTCCCACATCAAAGTGCATTTGAATAGTTCCTTTATGCCTGCTCCAGGCTGGCCGGCTGCCCAGTTGTCAGTGCACGAACGATTGGACTCTGCTCCCACAGGCGAAGAGCCAGGACTGAAAGATGCTGCTGGATCTCTTCTGCTCACGGTAAGCTTTGCAACGGTGCCACCTGTATTGCTCTCACTGCTTGTTTTCCCACCTCAAAGTGCATTTGAATAGTTCTTTGACGCCTGCTCCAGGCTGGCCGGCTGCCCAGTTGTCAGTGCACGAATGATTGGACTCTGCTCCCACAGGCGAAGAGCCAGGACTGAAAGATGCTGCTGGATCTCTTCTGCTCACGGTAAGCTTTGCAACGGTGCCACCTGTATTGCTCTCACTGCTTGTTTTCCCACCTCAAAGTGCATTTGAATAGGTCCTTGATGCCTGCTCCAGGCTGGCCGGCTGCCCAGTTGTCAGTGAACGAATGATTGGACTCTGCTCCCACAGGCGAAGAGCCAGGACTGAAAGATGCTGCTGGATCTCTTCTGCACGTGGTAAGCTTTGCAACGGTGCCACCTGCATTGGTCTCACTGCTTGTTTTCCCACCTCAAAGTGCATTTGAATAGTTCCTTGATGCCTGCTCCAGGCTGGCCGGCTGCCCAGTTGCCAGTGCACGAATGATTGGACTCTGCTCCCACAGGCGAAGAGCCAGGACTGAAAGATGCTGCTGGATCTCTTCTGCACATGGTAAGCTTTGCAACGGTGCTACCTGCATTTTTCTCACTCCTTGCTTTCCCACCTCAAAGTGCATTTGAATACATCCTTGATGCCTGATCCAGGCTTTCCGGCTGCCCAGTTGTCAGTGCACGAATGATTGGACTCTGCTCCCAAAGGCGAAGAGCCAGGACCTAAAGATGCTGCTGGATCTCTTCTGCACGTGGTAAGCTTTGCAACGGTACCACCTGCATTGGTCTCACTGCTTGTTTTCCCACCTCAATGCGCATTTGAATAGTTCCTTGATGCCTGCTCCAGGCTGGCCGGCTGCTCAGTTTTCAGGGCACGAATGATTGGACTCTGTTCCCACAGACGAAGAGCCAGGACTGAAAGATGCTGCTGGATCTCTTCTGCACGTGGTAAGCTTTGCAACGGTGCCACCTGCATTGGTCTCACTCCTTGCTTTCCCACCTCAAAGTGCATTTGAATAGTTCCTTGATGCCTGCTCCAGGCTGGCCGGCTGCCCAGTTTTCAGTGCACGAACGATTGGACTCTGCTCCCACAGGCGAAGAGTCAGGACTGAAAGATGCTGCTGGATCTCTTCTGCTCACAGTAAGCTTTGCAACGGTGCCACCTGTATTGCTCTCACTGCTTGTTTTCCCACCTCAAAGTGCGTTTGAATAGTTCCTTGATGCCTGCTCCAGGCTGGCCGGCTGCCCAGTTGTCAGTGCACGAATGATTGGACTCTGCTCAAACAGGCGAAGAGCCAGGACTGAAAGATGCTGCTGGATCTCTTCTGCACATGGTAAGCTTTGCAACGGTGCCACCTGTATTGCTCTCACTGCTTGTTTTCCCACCTCAAAGTGCATTTGAATACATCCTTGATGCCTGCTCCAGGCTGGCCGGCTGCCCAGTTTTCAGGGCACGAACGATTGGACTGTGCTCCCACAGGCGAAGAGCCAGGACTGAAAGATGCTGCTGGATCTCTTCTGCACATGGTAAGCTTTGCAATGGTGCCACCTGCATTGGTCTCACTGCTTGTTTTCCCACCTCAAAGTGCATTTGAATACATCCTTGATGCCTGCTCCAGGCTGGCCGGCTGCCCAGTTGTCAGTGCACGAATGATTGGACTCTGCTCCCACAGGCGAAGAGCCAGGACTGAAAGATGCTGCTGGATCTCTTCTGAATGTGGCAAGCTTTGCAACGGTGCCACCTGTATTGCTCTCACTGCTTGTTTTCCCACCTCAAAGTGCATTTGAATAGTTCCTTGATGCCTGCTCCAGGCTGGCCGGCTGCCCAGTTGTCAGTGAACGAATGATTGGACTCTGCTCCCACAGGCGAATAGCCAGGACTGAAAGATGCTGCTGGATCTCTTCTGCTCACGGTAAGCTTTGCAACGGTGCCACCTGCATTGCTCTCACTGCTTGTTTTCCCACCTCAAAGTGCATTTGAATAGTTCCTTGATGCCTGCTCCAGGCTGGCCGGCTGCCCAGTTGTCAGTGCACGAATGATTGGACTCTGCTCCCACAGGCGAAGAGCCAGGACTGAAAGATGCTGCTGGATCTCTTCTGCACGTGGTAAGCTTTGCAACGGTGCCACCTGCATTGGTCTCACTGCTTGTTTTCCCACCTCAAAGTGCATTTGAATAGTTCCTTGATGCCTGCTCCAGGCTGGCCGGCTGCCCAGTTGTCAGTGCACGAATGATTGGACTCTGCTCCCACAGGCGAAGAGCCAGGACTGAAAGATGCTGCTGGATCTCTTCTGCACATGGTAAGCTTTGCAACGGTGCCACCTGCATTGGTCTCACTCCTTGCTTTCCCACCTCAAAGTGCATTTGAATACATCCTTGATGCCTGATCCGGGCTTTCCGGCTGCCCAGTTGTCAGTGCACGAATGATTGGACTCTGCTCCCACAGGCGAAGAGCCAGGACCTAAAGATGCTGCTGGATCTCTTCTGCACATGGTAAACTTTGCAACGGTACCACCTGCATTGGTCTCACTGCTTGTTTTCCCACCTCAATGCGCATTTGAATAGTTCCTTGATGCCTGCTCCAGGCTGGCCGGCTGCCCAGTTGTCAGGGCACGAATGATTGGACTCTGTTCCCACAGACGAAGAGCCAGGACTGAAAGATGCTGCTGGATCTCTTCTGCACGTGGTAAGCTTTGCAACGGTGCCACCTGCATTGGTCTCACTCCTTGCTTTCCCACCTCAAAGTGCATTTGAATAGTTCCTTGATGCCTGCTCCAGGCTGGCCGGCTGCCCAGTTTTCAGTGCACGAATGATTGGACTCTGCTCCCACAGGCGAAGAGTCAGGACTGAAAGATGCTGCTGGATCTCTTCTGCTCACAGTAAGCTTTGCAACGGTGCCACCTGTATTGCTCTCACTGCTTGTTTTCCCACCTCAAAGTGCATTTGAATAGTTCCTTGATGCCTGCTCCAGGCTGGCCGGCTGGCCAGCTGCCCAGTTTTCAGTGCACGAATGATTGGACTCTGCTCCCACAGGCGAAGAGCCAGGACTGAAACATGCTGCTGGATCTCTTCTGCTCACAGTAAGCTTCACAACGGTGCCACCTGTATTGCTCTCACTGCTTGTTTTCCCACCTCAAAGTGCATTTGAATAGTTCTTTGACGCCTGCTCCCGGCTGGCCGGCTGCCCAGTTGTCAGTGCACGAATGATTGGACTCTGCTCCCACAGGCGAAGAGCCAGGACTGAAAGATGCTGCTGGATCTCTTCTGCACATGGTTAGCTTTGCAACGGTGCCACCTGCATTTGTCTCACTGCTTGTTTTCCCACCTCAAAGTGCATTTGAATACATCCTTGATGCCTGATCCAGGCTGGCCGGCTGTCCAGTTGTCAGTGCACGAATGATTGGACTCTGCTCCCACAGGCGAAGAGCCAGGACTGAACGATGCTGCTGGATCTCTTCTGCTCACGGTAAGCTTTGCAACGGTGCCAAATGCATTGGTCTCACTGCTTGTTTTCCCACCTGAAAGTGCATTTGAATAGTTCCTTGATGCCTGCTCCAGGCTGGCCGGCTGCCCAGTTGTCAGTGCACGAATGATTGGACTCTGCTCCCACAGGCGAAGAGCCAGGACTGAAAGATGCTGCTGGATCTCTTCTGCACGTGCTAAGCATTGCAACGGTGCCACCTGCATTGGTCTCACTGCTTGTTTTCCCACCTCAAAGTGCATTTGAATAGTTCCTTGATGCCTGCTCCAGGCTGGCCGGCTGCCCAGTTGTCAGTGCACGAATGATTGGACTCTGCTCTCACAGGCGAAGAGCCAGGACTGAAAGATGCTGCTGGATCTCTTCTGCACGTGGTAAGCATTGCAACGGTGCCACCTGCATTGGTCTCACTGCTTGTTTTCCCACCTCAAAGTGCATTTGAATAGTTCCTTGATGCCTGCTCCAGGCTGGCCGGCTGCCCAGTTGTCAGTGCACGAACGATTGGACTCTGCTCCCACAGGCGAAGAGCCAGGACTGAAACATGCTGCTGGATCTCTTCTGCTCACGGTAAGCTTTGCAACGGTGCCACCTGTATTGCTCTCACTGCTTGTTTTCCCACCTCAAAGTGCATTTGAATAGGTCTTTGATGCCTGCTCCAGGCTGGCCGGCTGCCCAGTTGTCAGTGCACGAATGATTGGACTCTGCTCCCACAGGCGAAGAGCCAGGACTGAAAGATGCTGCTGGATCTCTTCTGCACATGGTTAGCTTTGCAACGGTGCCACCTGCATTTGTCTCACTGCTTGTTTTCCCACCTCAAAGTGCATTTGAATACATCCTTGATGCCTGATCCAGGCTGGCCGGCTGTCCAGTTGTCAGTGCACGAATGATTGGACTCTGCTCCCACAGGCGAAGAGCCAGGACTGAAAGATGCTGCTGGATCTCTTCTGCTCACGGTAAGCTTTGCAACGGTGCCAAATGCATTGGTCTCACTGCTTGTTTTCCCACCTCAAAGTGCATTTGAATAGTTCCTTGATGCCTGCTCCAGGCTGGCCGGCTGCCCAGTTGTCAGTGCACGAATGATTGGACTCTGCTCCCACAGGCGAAGAGCCAGGACTGAAAGATGCTGCTGGATCTCTTCTGCACGTTGTAAGCATTGCAACGGCGCCACCTGCATTGGTCTCACTGCTTGTTTTCCCACCTCAAAGTGCATTTGAATAGTTCCTTGATGCCTGCTCCCGGCTGGCCGGCTGCCCAGTTGTCTGTGAACGAATGATTGGACTCTGCTCCCACAGGCGAAGAGCCAGGACCAAAAGATGCAGCTGGATCTCTTCTGCACGTGGTAAGCTTTGCAACGGTGCCACCTGCATTGGTCTCACTGCTTGTTTTCCCACCTCAAAGTGCATTTGAATAGTTCCTTGATGCCTGCTCCAGGCTGGCCGCCTGCCCAGTTGCCAGTGCACGAATGATTGGACTCTGCTCCCACAGGCGAAGAGCCAGGACTGAAAGATGCTTCTGGATCTCTTCTGCACGAGGTAAGCTTTGCAACGGTGCCACCTGCATTGGTCTCACTGCTTGTTTTCCCACCTCAAAGTGCATTTGAATAGTTCCTTGATGCCTGCTCCAGGCAGGCTGGCTGCCCAGTTGTCAGTGCACGAATGATTGGACTCTGCTCCCACAGGCGAAGAGCCAGGACTGAAAGATGCTTCTGGATCTCTTCTGCTCACGGTAAGCTTTGCAACGGTGCCACCTGCATTGGTCTCGCTGCTTGTTTTCCCACCTCAAAGTGCATTTGAATAGTTCCTTGATGCCTGCTCCAGGCTGGCCGGCTGCCCAGTTGTCAGTGTACGAATGATTGGACTCTGCTCCCACAGCCGATGACCCAGGACCTAAATATGCTGAAGGATCTCTTCTGCACGAGGTAAGCTTTGCAACGGTGCCACCTGTATTGCACACACTGCTTGTTTTCCCACCTCCAAGTGCATTTGAATAGTTCCTTGATGCCTGATCCAGGCTGGCCGGCTGCCCAGTTGTCAGTGCACGAATGATTGGACTCAGCTCCCACAGGCGAAGAGCCAGGACTGAAAGATGCTGCTGGATCTCTTCTGCACGAGGTAAGCTTTGCAACGGTGCCACCTGCATTGGTCTCACTGCTTGTTTTCCCACCTCAAAGTGCATTTGAATAGTTCCTTGATGCCTACTCCAGGCTGGCCGGCTGCCCAGTTTTCAGTGCACGAATGATTGGACTCTGCTCCCACAGGCGAAGAGCCAGGACTGAAAGATGCTGCTGGACCTCTTCTGCACATGGTAAGCTTCACAACGGTGCCACCTGTATTGCTCTCACTCCTTGCTTTCCCACCTCAAAGTGCATTTGAATCCATCCTTGATGGCTGCTCCAGGCTGGCGGGCTGCCCAGTTGTCAGTGCACGAATGATTGGACTCTGCTCCCACAGGCGAAGAGCCAGGACTGAAAGATGCTGCTGGATCTCTTCTGCACGTGGTAAGCTTTGCAACGGTGCCGCCTGCATTGGTCTCACTCCTTTCTTTCCCACCTCAAAGTGCATTTGAATACATCCTTGATGCCTGCTCCAGGCTGGCTGGCTGCCCAGTTGTCAGTGCACGAATGATTGGACTCTGCTCCCACAGGCGAAGAGCCAGGACTGAAAGATGCTGCTGGATCTCTTCTGCACGTGGTAAGCTTTGCAACGGTGCCACCTGCATTTGTCTCACTGCTTGTTTTCCCACCTCAAAGTTCATTTGAATAGTTCCTTGATGCCTGCTCCAGGCTGGCCGGCTGCCCAGTTTTCAGTGCACGAATGATTGGACTCTTCTCCCACAGGCGAAGAGCCAGGACTGAAAGATACTGCTGGATCTCTTCTGCACGTGGTAAGCTTTGCAACGGTGCCGCCTGCATTGGTCTCACTGCTTGTTTTCCCACCTCAAAGTGCATTTGAATAGTTCCTTGATGCCTGCTCCAGGCTGGCCGGCTGCCCAGTTGTCAGTGCACGAATGATTGGACTCTGCTCCCACAGGCGAAGAGCCAGGACTGAAAGATGCTGCTGGATCTCTTCTGCTCACGGTAAGCTTTGCAACGGTGCCACCTGCATTGGTCTCACTGCTTGTTTTCCCACCTCAAAGTGCATTTGATTAGTTCCTTGATGCCTGCTCCAGGCTGGCTGGCTGCCCAGTTTTCAGGGCACGAATGATTGGACTCTGCTCTCACAGGCGAAGAGCCAGGACTGAAAGATGCTGCTGGATCTCTTCTGCACGAGGTAAGCTTTGCAACGGTGCCACCTGCATTGGTCTCACTGCTTGTTTTCCCACCTCAAAGTGCATTTGAATAGTTCCTTGATGCCTGCTCCAGGCTGGCCGGCTGCCCAGTTGTCAGTGCACGAATGATTGGACTCTGCTCCCACAGGCGAAGAGCCAGGACTGAAAGATGCTGCTGGACCTCTTCTGCACGTGGTAAGCTTCACAACGGTGCCACCTGTGTTGCTCTCACTCCTTGCTTTCCCACCTCAAAGTGCATTTGAATCCATCCTTGATGGCTGCTCCAGGCTGGCGGGCTGCCCAGTTGTCAGTGCACGAATGATTGGACTCTGCTCCCACAGGCGAAGAGCCAGGACTGAAAGATCCTGCTGGATCTCTTCTGCACGTGGTAAGCTTTGCAACGGTGCCACCTGCATTGGTCTCACTGCTTGTTTTCCCACTTCAAAGTGCATTTGAATAGTTCCTTGATGCCTGCTCCAGGCTGGCTGGCTGCCCAGTTTTCAGGGCACGAATGATTGGACTCTGCTCCCACAGGCGAAGAGCCAGGACTGAAAGATGCTGCTGGATCTCTTCTGCTCACGGTAAGCTTTGCAACGGTGCCACCTGCATTGCTCTCACTGCTTGTTTTCCCACCTCAAAGTGCATTTGAATAGTTCCTTGATGCCTGCTCCAGGCTGGCCGGCTGCCCAGTTGTCAGTGCACGAATGATTGGACTCTGCTCCCACAGGCGAAGAGCCAGGACTGAAAGATGCTGCTGGATCTCTTCTGCACGTGGTAAGCTTTGCAACGGTGCCGCCTGCATTGCTCTCACTCCTTTCTTTCCCACCTCAAAGTGCATTTGAATACATCCTTGATGCCTGCTCCAGGCTGGCTGGCTGCCCAGTTGTCAGTGCACGAATGATTGGACTCTGCTCCCACAGGCGAAGAGCCAGGACTGAAAGATGCTGCTGGATCTCTTCTGCACGTGGTAAGCTTTGCAACGGTGCCACCTGCATTTGTCTCACTGCTTGTTTTCCCACCTCAAAGTGCATTTGAATAGTTCCTTGATGCCTGCTCCAGGCTGGCCGGCTGCCCAGTTGTCAGTGCACGAATGATTGGACTCTGCTCCCACAGGCGAAGAGCCAGGACTGAAAGATGCTGCTGGATCTCTTCTGCTCACGGTAAGCTTTGCAACGGTGCCACCTGCATTGGCCTCACTCCTTTCTTTCCCACCTCAAAGTGCATTTGAATACATACTTGATGCCTGCTCCAGGCTGGCCGGCTGCCCAGTTGTCAGTGCACGAATGATTGGACTCTGCTCCCACAGGCGAAGAGCCAGGAGTGAAAGATGCTGCTGGATCTCTTCTGCACGTGGTAAGCTTTGCAACGGTGCCGCCTGCATTGGTCTCACTCCTTTCTTTCCCACCTCAAAGTGCATTTGAATACATCCTTGATGCCTGCTCCAGGCTGGCTGGCTGCCCAGTTGTCAGTGCACGAATGATTGGACTCTGCTCCCACAGGCGAAGAGCCAGGACTGAAAGATGCTGCTGGATCTCTTCTGCACGTGGTAAGCTTTGCAACGGTGCCACCTGCATTTGTCTCACTGCTTGTTTTCCCACCTCAAAGTGCATTTGAATAGTTCCTTGATGCCTGCTCCAGGCTGGCCGGCTGCCCAGTTGTCAGTGCACGAATGATTGGACTCTGCTCCCACAGGCGAAGAGCCAGGACTGAAAGATGCTGCTGGACCTCTTCTGCACGTGGTAAGCTTCACAACGGTGCCACCTGTATTGCTCTCACTCCTTGCTTTCCCACCTCAAAGTGCATTTGAATCCATCCTTGATGGCTGCTCCAGGCTGGCGGGCTGCCCAGTTGTCAGTGCACGAATGATTGGACTCTGCTCCCACAGGCGAAGAGCCAGGACTGAAAGATCCTGCTGGATCTCTTCTGCACGTGGTAAGCTTTGCAACGGTGCCACCTGCATTGGTCTCACTGCTTGTTTTCCCACCTCAAAGTGCATTTGAATAGTTCCTTGATGCCTGCTCCAGGCTGGCCGGCTGCCCAGTTGTCAGTGCACGAATGATTGGACTCTGCTCCCACAGGCGAAGAGCCAGGACTGAAAGATGCTGCTGGATCTCTTCTGCTCACGGTAAGCTTTGCAACGGTGCCACCTGCATTGGCCTCACTCCTTTCTTTCCCACCTCAAAGTGCATTTGAATAGTTCCTTGATGCCTGCTCCAGGCTGGCCGGCTGCCCAGTTGTCAGTGCAAGAATGATTGGACTCTGCTCCCACAGGCGAAGAGCCAGGACTGAAAGATGCTGCTGGATCTCTTCTGCACGTGGTAAGCTTTGCAACGGTGCCGCCTGCATTAGTCTCACTCCTTTCTTTCCCACCTCAAAGTGCATTTGAATACATCCTTGATGCCTGCTCCAGGCTGGCTGGCTGCCCAGTTGTCAGTGCACGAATGATTGGACTCTGCTCCCACAGGCGAAGAGCCTGGACTGAAAGATGCTGCTGGATCTCTTCTGCACGTGGTAAGCTTTGCAACGGTGCCACCTGCATTGGTCTCACTGCTTGTTTTCCCACCTCAAAGTGCATTTGAATAGTTCCTTGATGCCTACTCCAGGCTGGCCGGCTGCCCAGTTGTCAGTGCACGAATGATTGGACTCTGCTCCCACAGGCGAAGAGCCAGGACTGAAAGATACTGCTGGATCTCTTCTGCACGTGGTAAGCTTTGCAACGGTGCCGCCTGCATTGGTCTCACTGCTTGTTTTCCCACCTCAAAGTGCATTTGAATCCATCCTTGATGCCTGCTCCAGGCTGGCCGGCTGCCCAGTTGTCAGTGCACGAATGATTGGACTCTGCTCCCACAGGCGAAGAGCCAGGACTGAAAGATGCTGCTGGATGTCTTCTGCTCATGGTAAGCTTTGCAACGGTGCCACCTGCATTGGTCTCACTGCTTGTTTTCCCACCTCAAAGTGCATTTGAATAGTTCCTTGATGCCTGCTCCAGGCTGGCCGGCTGCCCAGTTGTCAGTGCACGAATGATTGGACTCTGCTCCCACAGGCGAAGAGCCAGGACTGAAAGATGCTGCTGGACCTCTTCTGCACGTGGTAAGTTTCACAACGGTGCCACCTGTATTGCTCTCACTCCTTGCTTTCCCACCTCAAAGTGCATTTGAATCCATCCTTGATGGCTGCTCCAGGCTGGCGGGCTGCCCAGTTGTCAGTGCACGAATGATTGGACTCTGCTCCCACAGGCGAAGAGCCAGGACTGAAAGATCCTGCTGGATCTCTTCTGCACGTGGTAAGCTTTGCAACGGTGCCACCTGCATTGGTCTCACTGCTTGTTTTCCCACCTCAAAGTGCATTTGAATAGTTCCTTGATGCCTGCTCCAGGCTGGCTGGCTGCCCAGTTCTCAGGGCACGAATGATTGGACTCTGCTCCCACAGGCGAAGAGCCAGGACTGAAAGATGCTGCTGGATCTCTTCTGCTCACGGTAAGCTTTGCAACGGTGCCACCTGCATTGGTCTCACTGCTTGTTTTCCCACCTCAAAGTGCATTTGATTAGTTCCTTGATGCCTGCTCCAGGCTGGCTGGCTGCCCAGTTTTCAGGGCACGAATGATTGGACTCTGCTCTCACAGGCGAAGAGCCAGGACTGAAAGATGCTGCTGGATCTCTTCTGCACGAGGTAAGCTTTGCAACGGTGCCACCTGCATTGGTCTCACTGCTTGTTTTCCCACCTCAAAGTGCATTTGAATAGTTCCTTGATGCCTGCTCCAGGCTGGCCGGCTGCCCAGTTGTCAGTGCACGAATGATTGGACTCTGCTCCCACAGGCGAAGAGCCAGGACTGAAAGATGCTGCTGGACCTCTTCTGCACGTGGTAAGCTTCACAACGGTGCCACCTGTGTTGCTCTCACTCCTTGCTTTCCCACCTCAAAGTGCATTTGAATCCATCCTTGATGGCTGCTCCAGGCTGGCGGGCTGCCCAGTTGTCAGTGCACGAATGATTGGACTCTGCTCCCACAGGCGAAGAGCCAGGACTGAAAGATCCTGCTGGATCTCTTCTGCACGTGGTAAGCTTTGCAACGGTGCCACCTGCATTGGTCTCACTGCTTGTTTTCCCACTTCAAAGTGCATTTGAATAGTTCCTTGATGCCTGCTCCAGGCTGGCTGGCTGCCCAGTTTTCAGGGCACGAATGATTGGACTCTGCTCCCACAGGCGAAGAGCCAGGACTGAAAGATGCTGCTGGATCTCTTCTGCTCACGGTAAGCTTTGCAACGGTGCCACCTGCATTGCTCTCACTGCTTGTTTTCCCACCTCAAAGTGCATTTGAATAGTTCCTTGATGCCTGCTCCAGGCTGGCCGGCTGCCCAGTTGTCAGTGCACGAATGATTGGACTCTGCTCCCACAGGCGAAGAGCCAGGACTGAAAGATGCTGCTGGATCTCTTCTGCACGTGGTAAGCTTTGCAACGGTGCCGCCTGCATTGCTCTCACTCCTTTCTTTCCCACCTCAAAGTGCATTTGAATACATCCTTGATGCCTGCTCCAGGCTGGCTGGCTGCCCAGTTGTCAGTGCACGAATGATTGGACTCTGCTCCCACAGGCGAAGAGCCAGGACTGAAAGATGCTGCTGGATCTCTTCTGCACGTGGTAAGCTTTGCAACGGTGCCACCTGCATTTGTCTCACTGCTTGTTTTCCCACCTCAAAGTGCATTTGAATAGTTCCTTGATGCCTGCTCCAGGCTGGCCGGCTGCCCAGTTGTCAGTGCACGAATGATTGGACTCTGCTCCCACAGGCGAAGAGCCAGGACTGAAAGATGCTGCTGGATCTCTTCTGCTCACGGTAAGCTTTGCAACGGTGCCACCTGCATTGGCCTCACTCCTTTCTTTCCCACCTCAAAGTGCATTTGAATACATACTTGATGCCTGCTCCAGGCTGGCCGGCTGCCCAGTTGTCAGTGCACGAATGATTGGACTCTGCTCCCACAGGCGAAGAGCCAGGAGTGAAAGATGCTGCTGGATCTCTTCTGCACGTGGTAAGCTTTGCAACGGTGCCGCCTGCATTGGTCTCACTCCTTTCTTTCCCACCTCAAAGTGCATTTGAATACATCCTTGATGCCTGCTCCAGGCTGGCTGGCTGCCCAGTTGTCAGTGCACGAATGATTGGACTCTGCTCCCACAGGCGAAGAGCCAGGACTGAAAGATGCTGCTGGATCTCTTCTGCACGTGGTAAGCTTTGCAACGGTGCCACCTGCATTTGTCTCACTGCTTGTTTTCCCACCTCAAAGTGCATTTGAATAGTTCCTTGATGCCTGCTCCAGGCTGGCCGGCTGCCCAGTTGTCAGTGCACGAATGATTGGACTCTGCTCCCACAGGCGAAGAGCCAGGACTGAAAGATGCTGCTGGACCTCTTCTGCACGTGGTAAGCTTCACAACGGTGCCACCTGTATTGCTCTCACTCCTTGCTTTCCCACCTCAAAGTGCATTTGAATCCATCCTTGATGGCTGCTCCAGGCTGGCGGGCTGCCCAGTTGTCAGTGCACGAATGATTGGACTCTGCTCCCACAGGCGAAGAGCCAGGACTGAAAGATCCTGCTGGATCTCTTCTGCACGTGGTAAGCTTTGCAACGGTGCCACCTGCATTGGTCTCACTGCTTGTTTTCCCACCTCAAAGTGCATTTGAATAGTTCCTTGATGCCTGCTCCAGGCTGGCCGGCTGCCCAGTTGTCAGTGCACGAATGATTGGACTCTGCTCCCACAGGCGAAGAGCCAGGACTGAAAGATGCTGCTGGATCTCTTCTGCTCACGGTAAGCTTTGCAACGGTGCCACCTGCATTGGCCTCACTCCTTTCTTTCCCACCTCAAAGTGCATTTGAATAGTTCCTTGATGCCTGCTCCAGGCTGGCCGGCTGCCCAGTTGTCAGTGCAAGAATGATTGGACTCTGCTCCCACAGGCGAAGAGCCAGGACTGAAAGATGCTGCTGGATCTCTTCTGCACGTGGTAAGCTTTGCAACGGTGCCGCCTGCATTAGTCTCACTCCTTTCTTTCCCACCTCAAAGTGCATTTGAATACATCCTTGATGCCTGCTCCAGGCTGGCTGGCTGCCCAGTTGTCAGTGCACGAATGATTGGACTCTGCTCCCACAGGCGAAGAGCCTGGACTGAAAGATGCTGCTGGATCTCTTCTGCACGTGGTAAGCTTTGCAACGGTGCCACCTGCATTGGTCTCACTGCTTGTTTTCCCACCTCAAAGTGCATTTGAATAGTTCCTTGATGCCTACTCCAGGCTGGCCGGCTGCCCAGTTGTCAGTGCACGAATGATTGGACTCTGCTCCCACAGGCGAAGAGCCAGGACTGAAAGATACTGCTGGATCTCTTCTGCACGTGGTAAGCTTTGCAACGGTGCCGCCTGCATTGGTCTCACTGCTTGTTTTCCCACCTCAAAGTGCATTTGAATCCATCCTTGATGCCTGCTCCAGGCTGGCCGGCTGCCCAGTTGTCAGTGCACGAATGATTGGACTCTGCTCCCACAGGCGAAGAGCCAGGACTGAAAGATGCTGCTGGATGTCTTCTGCTCATGGTAAGCTTTGCAACGGTGCCACCTGCATTGGTCTCACTGCTTGTTTTCCCACCTCAAAGTGCATTTGAATAGTTCCTTGATGCCTGCTCCAGGCTGGCCGGCTGCCCAGTTGTCAGTGCACGAATGATTGGACTCTGCTCCCACAGGCGAAGAGCCAGGACTGAAAGATGCTGCTGGACCTCTTCTGCACGTGGTAAGTTTCACAACGGTGCCACCTGTATTGCTCTCACTCCTTGCTTTCCCACCTCAAAGTGCATTTGAATCCATCCTTGATGGCTGCTCCAGGCTGGCGGGCTGCCCAGTTGTCAGTGCACGAATGATTGGACTCTGCTCCCACAGGCGAAGAGCCAGGACTGAAAGATCCTGCTGGATCTCTTCTGCACGTGGTAAGCTTTGCAACGGTGCCACCTGCATTGGTCTCACTGCTTGTTTTCCCACCTCAAAGTGCATTTGAATAGTTCCTTGATGCCTGCTCCAGGCTGGCTGGCTGCCCAGTTCTCAGGGCACGAATGATTGGACTCTGCTCCCACAGGCGAAGAGCCAGGACTGAAAGATGCTGCTGGATCTCTTCTGCTCACGGTAAGCTTTGCAACGGTGCCACCTGCATTGGCCTCACTCCTTTCTTTCCCACCTCAAAGTGCATTTGAATAGTTCCTTGATGCCTGCTCCAGGCTGGCCGGCTGCCCAGTTTTCAGGGCACGAATGATTGGAGCTGCTCCCACAGGCGAAGAGCCAGGACTGAAAGATGCTGCTGGATCTCTTCTGCACGAGGTAAGCTTTGCAACCGTGCCACCTGCATTTGTCTCACTGCTTGTTTTCCCACCTCAAAGTGCATTTGAATAGTTCCTTGATGCCTGCTCCAGGCTGGCCGGCTGCCCAGTTGTCAGTGCACGAATGATTGGACTCTGCTCCCACAGGCGAAGAGCCAGGACTGAAAGATGCGGCTGGACCTCTTCTGCACATGGTAAGCTTCACAACGGTGCCACCTGTATTACTCTCACTCCTTGCTTTCCCACCTCAAAGTGCATTTGAATCAATCCTTGATGGCTGCTCCAGGCTGGGGGGCTGCCCAGTTGTCAGTGCACGAATGATTGGACTCTGCTCCCACAGGCGAAGGGCCAGGACTGAAAGATCCTGCTGGATCTCTTCTGCACGTGGTAAGCTTTGCAACGGTGCCGCCTGCATTGGTCTCACTGCTTGTTTTCCCACCTCAAAGTGCATTTGAATAGTTCCTTGATGCCTACTCCAGGCTGGCCGGCTGCCCATTTGTCAGTGCACGAATGATTGGACTCTGCTCCCACAGGCGAAGAGCCAGGACTGAAAGATGCTGCTGGACCTCTTCTGCACATGGTAAGCTTCACAACGGTGCCACCTGTATTGCTCTCACTCCTTGCTTTCCCACCTCAAAGTGCATTTGAATCCATCCTTGATGGCTGCTCCAGGCTGGCGGGCTGCCCAGTTGTCAGTGCACGAATGATTGGACTCTGCTCCCACAGGCGAAGAGCCAGGACTGAAAGATGCTGCTGGATCTCTTCTGCACGTGGTAAGCTTTGCAACGGTGCCGCCTGCATTGGTCTCACTCCTTTCTTTCCCACCTCAAAGTGCATTTGAATACATCCTTGATGCCTGCTCCAGGCTGGCTGGCTGCCCAGTTGTCAGTGCACGAATGATTGGACTCTGCTCCCACAGGCGAAGAGCCAGGACTGAAAGATGCTGCTGGATCTCTTCTGCACGTGGTAAGCTTTGCAACGGTGCCACCTGCATTGGTCTCACTGCTTGTTTTCCCACCTCAAAGTGCATTTGAATAGTTCCTTGATGCCTACTCCAGGCTGGCCGGCTGCCCAGTTGTCAGGGCACGAATGATTGGACTCTGCTCCCACAGGCGAAGAGCCAGGACTGAAAGATACTGCTGGATCTCTTCTGCACGTGGTAAGCTTTGCAACGGTGCCGCCTGCATTGGTCTCACTGCTTGTTTTCCCACCTCAAAGTGCATTTGAATCCATCCTTGATGCCTGCTCCAGGCTGGCCGGCTGCCCAGTTGTCAGTGCACGAATGATTGGACTCTGCTCCCACAGGCGAAGAGCCAGGACTGAAAGATGCTGCTGGATGTCTTCTGCTCATGGTAAGCTTTGCAACGGTGCCACCTGCATTGGTCTCACTGCTTGTTTTCCCACCTCAAAGTGCATTTGAATAGTTCCTTGATGCCTGCTCCAGGCTGGCCGGCTGCCCAGTTGTCAGTGCACGAATGATTGGACTCTGCTCCCACAGGCGAAGAGCCAGGACTGAAAGATGCTGCTGGACCTCTTCTGCACGTGGTAAGTTTCACAACGGTGCCACCTGTATTGCTCTCACTCCTTGCTTTCCCACCTCAAAGTGCATTTGAATCCATCCTTGATGGCTGCTCCAGGCTGGCGGGCTGCCCAGTTGTCAGTGCACGAATGATTGGACTCTGCTCCCACAGGCGAAGAGCCAGGACTGAAAGATCCTGCTGGATCTCTTCTGCACGTCGTAAGCTTTGCAACGGTGCCACCTGCATTGGTCTCACTGCTTGTTTTCCCACCTCAAAGTGCATTTGAATAGTTCCTTGATGCCTGCTCCAGGCTGGCTGGCTGCCCAGTTCTCAGGGCACGAATGATTGGACTCTGCTCCCACAGGCGAAGAGCCAGGACTGAAAGATGCTGCTGGATCTCTTCTGCTCACGGTAAGCTTTGCAACGGTGCCACCTGCATTGGCCTCACTCCTTTCTTTCCCACCTCAAAGTGCATTTGAATAGTTCCTTGATGCCTGCTCCAGGCTGGCCGGCTGCCCAGTTTTCAGGGCACGAATGATTGGACTCTGCTCCCACAGGCGAAGAGCCAGGACTGAAAGATGCTGCTGGATCTCTTCTGCACGAGGTAAGCTTTGCAACGGTGCCACCTGCATTGGTCTCACTGCTTGTTTTCCCACCTCAAAGTGCATTTGAATAGTTCCTTGATGCCTGCTCCAGGCTGGCCGGCTGCCCAGTTGTCAGTGCACGAATGATTGGACTCTGCTCCCACAGGCGAAGAGCCAGGACTGAAAGATGCGGCTGGACCTCTTCTGCACATGGTAAGCTTCACAACGGTGCCACCTGTATTACTCTCACTCCTTGCTTTCCCACCTCAAAGTGCATTTGAATCCATCCTTGATGGCTGCTCCAGGCTGGGGGGCTGCCCAGTTGTCAGTGCACGAATGATTGGACTCTGCTCCCACAGGCGAAGAGCCAGGACTGAAAGATCCTGCTGGATCTCTTCTGCACGTGGTAAGCTTTGCAACGGTGCCACCTGCATTGGTCTCACTGCTTGTTTTCCCACCTCAAAGTGCATTTGAATAGTTCCTTGATGCCTACTCCAGGCTGGCCGGCTGCCCATTTGTCAGTGCACGAATGATTGGACTCTGCTCCCACAGGCGAAGAGCCAGGACTGAAAGATGCTGCTGGACCTCTTCTGCACATGGTAAGCTTCACAACGGTGCCACCTGTATTGCTCTCATTCCTTGCTTTCCCACCTCAAAGTGCATTTGAATCCATCCTTGATGGCTGCTCCAGGCTGGCGGGCTGCCCAGTTGTCAGTGCACGAATGATTGGACTCTGCTCCCACAGGCGAAGAGCCAGGACTGAAAGATGCTGCTGGATCTCTTCTGCACGTGGTAAGCTTTGCAACGGTGCCGCCTGCATTGGTCTCACTCCTTTCTTTCCCACCTCAAAGTGCATTTGAATACATCCTTGATGCCTGCTCCAGGCTGGCTGGCTGCCCAGTTGTCAGTGCACGAATGATTGGACTCTGCTCCCACAGGCGAAGAGCCAGGACTGAAAGATGCTGCTGGATCTCTTCTGCACGTGGTAAGCTTTGCAACGGTGCCACCTTCATTTGTCTCACTGCTTGTTTTCCCACCTCAAAGTGCATTTGAATAGTTCCTTGATGCCTGCTCCAGGCTGGCCGGCTGCCCAGTTGTCAGTGCACGAATGATTGGACTCTTCTCCCACAGGCGAAGAGCCAGGACTGAAAGATACTGCTGGATCTCTTCTGCACGTGGTAAGCTTTGCAACGGTGCCGCCTGCATTGGTCTCACTGCTTGTTTTCCCACCTCAAAGTGCATTTGAATAGTTCCTTGATGCCTGCTCCAGGCTGGCCGGCTGCCGAGTTGTCAGTGCACGAATGATTGGACTCTGCTCCCACAGGCGAAGAGCCAGGACTGAAAGATGCTGCTGGCTCTCTTCCGCACGAGGTAAGCTTTGCAACGGTGCCACCTGCATTGGTCTCACTGCTTGTTTTCCCACCTCAAAGTGCATTTGAATACATACTTGATGCCTGTTCCAGGCTGGCCGGCTGTCCAGTTGTCAGTGCACGAATGATTGGACTCTGCTCCCACAGGCGAAGAGCCAGGACTGAAAGATGCTGCTGGATCTCTTCTGCACGTGGTAAGCTTTGCAACGGTGCCGCCTGCATTGGTCTCACTCCTTTCTTTCCCACCTCAAAGTGCATTTGAATACATCCTTGATGCCTGCTCCAGGCTGGCTGGCTGCCCAGTTGTCAGTGCACGAATGATTGGACTCTGCTCCCACAGGCGAAGAGCCAGGACTGAAAGATGCTGCTGGATCTCTTCTGCACGTGGTAAGCTTTGCAACGGTGCCACCTGCATTTGTCTCACTGCTTGTTTTCCCACCTCAAAGTGCATTTGAATAGTTCCTTGATGCCTGCTCCAGGCTGGCCGGCTGCCCAGTTGTCAGTGCACGAATGATTGGACTCTTCTCCCACAGGCGAAGAGCCAGGACTGAAAGATACTGCTGGATCTCTTCTGCACGTGGTAAGCTTTGCAACGGTGCCACCTGCATTGGTCTCACTCCTTGTTTTCCCACCTCAAAGTGCATTTGAATAGTTCCTTGATGCCTGCTCCAGGCTGGCCGGCTGCCCAGTTGTCAGTGCACGAATGATTGGACTCTGCTCCCACAGGCGAAGAGCCAGGACTGAAAGATGCTGCTGGATCTCTTCTGCTCACGGTAAGCTTTGCAACGGTGCCACCTGCATTGGTCTCACTGCTTGTTTTCCCACCTCAAAGTGCATTTGAATAGTTCCTTGATGCCTGCTCCAGGCTGGCTGGCTGCCCAGTTTTCAGGGCACGAATGATTGGACTCTGCTCCCACAGGCGAAGAGCCAGTACTGAAAGATGCTGCTGGATCTCTTCTGCACGCGGTAAGCTTTGCAACGGTGCCACCTGCATTGGTCTCACTGCTTGTTTTCCCACCTCAAAGTGCATTTGAATAGTTCCTTGATGCCTGCTCCAGGCTGGCCGGCTGCCCAGTTGTCAGTGCACGAATGATTGGACTCTGCTCCCACAGGCGAAGAGCCAGGACTGAAAGATGCTGCTGGATCTCTTCTGCACGTGGTAAGCTTTGCAACGGTGCCACCTGCATTGGTCTCACTGCTTGTTTTCCCACCTCAGAGTGCATTTGAATCCATCCTTGATGGCTGCTCCAGGCTGGCGGGCTGCCCACTTGTCAGTGCACGAATGATTGGACTCTTCTCCCACAGGCGAAGAGCCAGGACTGAAAGATACTGCTGGATCTCTTCTGCTCACGGTAAGCTTTGCAACGGTGCCACCTGCATTGGTCTCACTGCTTGTTTTCCCACCTCAAAGTGCATTTGAATAGTTCCTTGATGCCTGCTCCAGGCTGGCCGGCTGCCCAGTTGTCAGTGCACGAATGATTGGACTCTGCTCCCACAGGCGAAGAGCCAGGACTGAAAGATGCTGCTGGATCTCTTCTGCTCACGGTAAGCTTTGCAACGGTGCCACCTGCATTGGTCTCACTGCTTGTTTTCCCACCTCAAAGTGCATTTGATTAGTTCCTTGATGCCTGCTCCAGGCTGGCTGGCTGCCCAGTTTTCAGGGCACGAATGATTGGACTCTGCTCTCACAGGCGAAGAGCCAGGACTGAAAGATGCTGCTGGATCTCTTCTGCACGAGGTAAGCTTTGCAACGGTGCCACCTGCATTGGTCTCACTGCTTGTTTTCCCACCTCAAAGTGCATTTGAATAGTTCCTTGATGCCTGCTCCAGGCTGGCCGGCTGCCCAGTTGTCAGTGCACGAATGATTGGACTCTGCTCCCACAGGCGAAGGGCCAGGACTGAAAGATGCTGCTGGACCTCTTCTGCACGTGGTAAGCTTCACAACGGTGCCACCTGTGTTGCTCTCACTCCTTGCTTTCCCACCTCAAAGTGCATTTGAATCCATCCTTGATGGCTGCTCCAGGCTGGCGGGCTGCCCAGTTGTCAGTGCACGAATGATTGGACTCTGCTCCCACAGGCGAAGAGCCAGGACTGAAAGATCCTGCTGGATCTCTTTTGCACGTGGTAAGCTTTGCAACGGTGCCACCTGCATTGGTCTCACTGCTTGTTTTCCCACTTCAAAGTGCATTTGAATAGTTCCTTGATGCCTGCTCCAGGCTGGCTGGCTGCCCAGTTTTCAGGGCACGAATGATTGGACTCTGCTCCCACAGGCGAAGAGCCAGGACTGAAAGATGCTGCTGGATCTCTTCTGCTCACGGTAAGCTTTGCAACGGTGCCACCTGCATTGCTCTCACTGCTTGTTTTCCCACCTCAAAGTGCATTTGAATAGTTCCTTGATGCCTGCTCCAGGCTGGCCGGCTGCCCAGTTGTCAGTGCACGAATGATTGGACTCTGCTCCCACAGGCGAAGAGCCAGGACTGAAAGATGCTGCTGGATCTCTTCTGCACGTGGTAAGCTTTGCAACGGTGCCGCCTGCATTGCTCTCACTCCTTTCTTTCCCACCTCAAAGTGCATTTGAATACATCCTTGATGCCTGCTCCAGGCTGGCTGGCTGCCCAGTTGTCAGTGCACGAATGATTGGACTCTGCTCCCACAGGCGAAGAGCCAGGACTGAAAGATGCTGCTGGATCTCTTCTGCACGTGGTAAGCTTTGCAACGGTGCCACCTGCATTTGTCTCACTGCTTGTTTTCCCACCTCAAAGTGCATTTGAATAGTTCCTTGATGCCTGCTCCAGGCTGGCCGGCTGCCCAGTTGTCAGTGCACGAATGATTGGACTCTGCTCCCACAGGCGAAGAGCCAGGACTGAAAGATGCTGCTGGATCTCTTCTGCACGTGGTAAGCTTTGCAACGGTGCCGCCTGCATTGGTCTCACTGCTTGTTTTCCCACCTCAAAGTGCATTTGAATAGTTCCTTGATGCCTGCTCCAGGCTGGCCGGCTGCCCAGTTGTCAGTGCACGAATGATTGGACTCTGCTCCAACAGGCGAAGAGCCAGGACTGAAAGATGCTGCTGGACCTCTTCTGCACATGGTAAGGTTCACAACGGTGCCACCTGTATTGCTCTCACTCCTTGCTTTCCCACCTCAAAGTGCATTTGAATCCATCCTTGATGGCTGCTCCAGGCTGGCGGGCTGCCCAGTTGTCAGTGCACGAATGATTGGACTCTGCTCCCACAGGCGAAGAGCCAGGACTGAAAGATCCTGCTGGATCTCTTCTGCACGTGGTAAGCTTTGCAACGGTGCCACCTGCATTGGTCTCACTGCTTGTTTTCCCACCTCAAAGTGCATTTGAATAGTTCCTTGATGCCTGCTCCAGGCTGGCCGGCTGCCCAGTTGTCAGTGCACGAATGATTGGACTCTGCTCCCACAGGCGAAGAGCCAGGACTGAAAGATGCTGCTGGATCTCTTCTGCTCACGGTAAGCTTTGCAACGGTGCCACCTGCATTGGCCTCACTCCTTTCTTTCCCACCTCAAAGTGCATTTGAATACATACTTGATGCCTGCTCCAGGCTGGCCGGCTGCCCAGTTGTCAGTGCACGAATGATTGGACTCTGCTCCCACAGGCGAAGAGCCAGGAGTGAAAGATGCTGCTGGATCTCTTCTGCACGTGGTAAGCTTTGCAACGGTGCCGCCTGCATTGGTCTCACTCCTTTCTTTCCCACCTCAAAGTGCATTTGAATACATCCTTGATGCCTGCTCCAGGCTGGCTGGCTGCCCAGTTGTCAGTGCACGAATGATTGGACTCTGCTCCCACAGGCGAAGAGCCAGGACTGAAAGATGCTGCTGGATCTCTTCTGCACGTGGTAAGCTTTGCAACGGTGCCACCTGCATTTGTCTCACTGCTTGTTTTCCCACCTCAAAGTGCATTTGAATAGTTCCTTGATGCCTGCTCCAGGCTGGCCGGCTGCCCAGTTGTCAGTGCACGAATGATTGGACTCTGCTCCCACAGGCGAAGAGCCAGGACTGAAAGATGCTGCTGGACCTCTTCTGCACGTGGTAGGCTTCACAACGGTGCCACCTGTATTGCTCTCACTCCTTGCTTTCCCACCTCAAAGTGCATTTGAATCCATCCTTGATGGCTGCTCCAGGCTGGCGGGCTGCCCAGTTGTCAGTGCACGAATGATTGGACTCTGCTCCCACAGGCGAAGAGCCAGGACTGAAAGATCCTGCTGGATCTCTTCTGCACGTGGTAAGCTTTGCAACGGTGCCACCTGCATTGGTCTCACTGCTTGTTTTCCCACCTCAAAGTGCATTTGAATAGTTCCTTGATGCCTGCTCCAGGCTGGCCGGCTGCCCAGTTGTCAGTGCACGAATGATTGGACTCTGCTCCCACAGGCGAAGAGCCAGGACTGAAAGATGCTGCTGGATCTCTTCTGCTCACGGTAAGCTTTGCAACGGTGCCACCTGTATTGCTCTCACTCCTTGCTTTCCCACCTCAAAGTGCATTTGAATCCATCCTTGATGGCTGCTCCAGGCTGGCGGGCTGCCCAGTTGTCAGTGCACGAATGATTGGACTCTGCTCCCACAGGCGAAGAGCCAGGACTGAAAGATCCTGCTGGATCTCTTCTGCACGTGGTAAGCTTTGCAACGGTGCCGCCTGCATTAGTCTCACTCCTTTCTTTCCCACCTCAAAGTGCATTTGAATACATCCTTGATGCCTGCTCCAGGCTGGCTGGCTGCCCAGTTGTCAGTGCACGAATGATTGGACTCTGCTCCCACAGGCGAAGAGCCAGGAATGAAAGATGCTGCTGGATCTCTTCTGCACGTGGTAAGCTTTGCAACGGTGCCACCTGCATTGGTCTCACTGCTTGTTTTCCCACCTCAAAGTGCATTTGAATAGTTCCTTGATGCCTACTCCAGGCTGGCCGGCTGCCCAGTTGTCAGTGCACGAATGATTGGACTCTGCTCCCACAGGCGAAGAGCCAGGACTGAAAGATACTGCTGGATCTCTTCTGCACGTGGTAAGCTTTGCAACGGTGCCGCCTGCATTGGTCTCACTGCTTGTTTTCCCACCTCAAAGTGCATTTGAATCCATCCTTGATGCCTGCTCCAGGCTGGCCGGCTGCCCAGTTGTCAGTGCACGAATGATTGGACTCTGCTCCCACAGGCGAAGAGCCAGGACTGAAAGATGCTGCTGGATGTCTTCTGCTCATGGTAAGCTTTGCAACGGTGCCACCTGCATTGGTCTCACTGCTTGTTTTCCCACCTCAAAGTGCATTTGAATAGTTCCTTGATGCCTGCTCCAGGCTGGGGGGCTGCCCAGTTGTCAGTGCACGAATGATTGGACTCTGCTCCCACAGGCGAAGAGCCAGGACTGAAAGATGCTGCTGGACCTCTTCTGCACGTGGTAAGTTTCACAACGGTGCCACCTGTATTGCTCTCACTCCTTGCTTTCCCACCTCAAAGTGCATTTGAATCCATCCTTGATGGCTGCTCCAGGCTGGCGGGCTGCCCAGTTGTCAGTGCACGAATGATTGGACTCTGCTCCCACAGGCGAAGAGCCAGGACTGAAAGATCCTGCTGGATCTCTTCTGCACGTGGTAAGCTTTGCAACGGTGCCACCTGCATTGGTCTCACTGCTTGTTTTCCCACCTCAAAGTGCATTTGAATAGTTCCTTGATGCCTGCTCCAGGCTGGCTGGCTGCCCAGTTCTCAGGGCACGAATGATTGGACTCTGCTCCCACAGGCGAAGAGCCAGGACTGAAAGATGCTGCTGGATCTCTTCTGCTCACGGTAAGCTTTGCAACGGTGCCACCTGCATTGGCCTCACTCCTTTCTTTCCCACCTCAAAGTGCATTTGAATAGTTCCTTGATGGCTGCTCCAGGCTGGGGGGCTGCCCAGTTGTCAGGGCACGAATGATTGGACTCTGCTCCCAAAGGCGAAGAGCCAGGACTGAAAGATCCTGCTGGATCTCTTCTGCACGTGGTAAGCTTTGCAACGGTGCCACCTGCATTGGTCTCACTGCTTGTTTTCCCACCTCAAAGTGCATTTGAATAGTTCCTTGATGCCTGCTCCAGGCTGGCCGGCTGCCCATTTGTCAGTGCACGAATGATTGGACTCTGCTCCCACAGGCGAAGAGCCAGGACTGAAAGATGCGGCTGGACCTCTTCTGCACATGGTAAGCTTCACAACGGTGCCACCTGTATTACTCTCACTCCTTGCTTTCCCACCTCAAAGTGCATTTGAATCCATCCTTGATGGCTGCTCCAGGCTGGGGGGCTGCCCAGTTGTCAGTGCACGAATGATTGGACTCTGCTCCCACAGGCGAAGAGCCAGGACTGAAAGATCCTGCTGGATCTCTTCTGCACGTGGTAAGCTTTGCAACGGTGCCACCTGCATTGGTCTCGCTGCTAGTTTTCCCACCTCAAAGTGCATTTGAATAGTTCCTTGATGCCTACTCCAGGCTGGCCGGCTGCCCATTTGTCAGTGCATGAATGATTGGACTCTGCTCCCACAGGCGAAGAGCCAGGACTGAAAGATGCTGCTGGACCTCTTCTGCACATGGTAAGCTTCACAACGGTGCCACCTGTATTGCTCTCATTCCTTGCTTTCCCACCTCAAAGTGCATTTGAATCCATCCTTGATGGCTGCTCCAGGCTGGCGGGCTGCCCAGTTGTCAGTGCACGAATGATTGGACTCTGCTCCCACAGGCGAAGAGCCAGGACTGAAAGATGCTGCTGGATCTCTTCTGCACGTGGTAAGCTTTGCAACGGTGCCGCCTGCATTGGTCTCACTCCTTTCTTTCCCACCTCAAAGTGCATTTGAATACATCCTTGATGCCTGCTCCAGGCTGGCTGGCTGCCCAGTTGTCAGTGCACGAATGATTGGACTCTGCTCCCACAGGCGAAGAGCCAGGACTGAAAGATGCTGCTGGATCTCTTCTGCACGTGGTAAGCTTTGCAACGGTGCCACCTTCATTTGTCTCACTGCTTGTTTTCCCACCTCAAAGTGCATTTGAATAGTTCCTTGATGCCTGCTCCAGGCTGGCCGGCTGCCCAGTTGTCAGTGCACGAATGATTGGACTCTTCTCCCACAGGCGAAGAGCCAGGACTGAAAGATACTGCTGGATCTCTTCTGCACGTGGTAAGCTTTGCAACGGTGCCGCCTGCATTGGTCTCACTGCTTGTTTTCCCACCTCAAAGTGCATTTGAATAGTTCCTTGATGCCTGCTCCAGCCTGGCCGGCTGCCGAGTTGTCAGTGCACGAATGATTGGACTCTGCTCCCACAGGCGAAGAGCCAGGACTGAAAGATGCTGCTGGCTCTCTTCCGCACGAGGTAAGCTTTGCAACGGTGCCACCTGCATTGGTCTCACTGCTTGTTTTCCCACCTCAAAGTGCATTTGAATACATACTTGATGCCTGTTCCAGGCTGGCCGGCTGTCCAGTTGTCAGTGCACGAATGATTGGACTCTGCTCCCACAGGCGAAGAGCCAGGACTGAAAGATGCTGCTGGATCTCTTCTGCACGTGGTAAGCTTTGCAACGGTGCCGCCTGCATTGGTCTCACTCCTTTCTTTCCCACCTCAAAGTGCATTTGAATACATCCTTGATGCCTGCTCCAGGCTGGCTGGCTGCCCAGTTGTCAGTGCACGAATGATTGGACTCTGCTCCCACAGGCGAAGAGCCAGGACTGAAAGATGCTGCTGGATCTCTTCTGCACGTGGTAAGCTTTGCAACGGTGCCACCTGCATTTGTCTCACTGCTTGTTTTCCCACCTCAAAGTGCATTTGAATAGTTCCTTGATGCCTGCTCCAGGCTGGCCGGCTGCCCAGTTGTCAGTGCACGAATGATTGGACTCTTCTCCCACAGGCGAAGAGCCAGGACTGAAAGATACTGCTGGATCTCTTCTGCACGTGGTAAGCTTTGCAACGGTGCCACCTGCATTGGTCTCACTCCTTGTTTTCCCACCTCAAAGTGCATTTGAATAGTTCCTTGATGCCTGCTCCAGGCTGGCCGGCTGCCCAGTTGTCAGTGCACGAATGATTGGACTCTGCTCCCACAGGCGAAGAGCCAGGACTGAAAGATGCTGCTGGATCTCTTCTGCTCACGGTAAGCTTTGCAACGGTGCCACCTGCATTGGTCTCACTGCTTGTTTTCCCACCTCAAAGTGCATTTGAATAGTTCCTTGATGCCTGCTCCAGGCTGGCTGGCTGCCCAGTTTTCAGGGCATGAATGATTGGACTCTGCTCCCACAGGCGAAGAGCCAGTACTGAAAGATGCTGCTGGATCTCTTCTGCACGAGGTAAGCTTTGCAACGGTGCCACCTGCATTGGTCTCACTGCTTGTTTTCCCACCTCAAAGTGCATTTGAATAGTTCCTTGATGCCTGCTCCAGGCTGGCCGGCTGCCCAGTTGTCAGTGCACGAATGATTGGACTCTGCTCCCACAGGCGAAGAGCCAGGACTGAAAGATGCTGCTGGATCTCTTCTGCACGTGGTAAGCTTTGCAACGGTGCCACCTGCATTGGTCTCACTGCTTGTTTTCCCACCTCAGAGTGCATTTGAATCCATCCTTGATGGCTGCTCCAGGCTGGCGGGCTGCCCACTTGTCAGTGCACGAATGATTGGACTCTTCTCCCACAGGCGAAGAGCCAGGACTGAAAGATACTGCTGGATCTCTTCTGCTCACGGTAAGCTTTGCAACGGTGCCACCTGCATTGGTCTCACTGCTTGTTTTCCCACCTCAAAGTGCATTTGAATAGTTCCTTGATGCCTGCTCCAGGCTGGCCGGCTGCCCAGTTGTCAGTGCACGAATGATTGGACTCTGCTCCCACAGGCGAAGAGCCAGGACTGAAAGATGCTGCTGGATCTCTTCTGCTCACGGTAAGCTTTGCAACGGTGCCACCTGAATTGGTCTCACTGCTTGTTTTCCCACCTCAAAGTGCATTTGATTAGTTCCTTGATGCCTGCTCCAGGCTGGCTGGCTGCCCAGTTTTCAGGGCACGAATGATTGGACTCTGCTCTCACAGGCGAAGAGCCAGGACTGAAAGATGCTGCTGGATCTCTTCTGCACGAGGTAAGCTTTGCAACGGTGCCACCTGCATTGGTCTCACTGCTTGTTTTCCCACCTCAAAGTGCATTTGAATAGTTCCTTGATGCCTGCTCCAGGCTGGCCGGCTGCCCAGTTGTCAGTGCACGAATGATTGGACTCTGCTCCCACAGGCGAAGAGCCAGGACTGAAAGATGCTGCTGGACCTCTTCTGCACGTGGTAAGCTTCACAACGGTGCCACCTGTGTTGCTCTCACTCCTTGCTTTCCCACCTCAAAGTGCATTTGAATCCATCCTTGATGCCTGCTCCAGGCTGGCGGGCTGCCCAGTTGTCAGTGCACGAATGATTGGACTCTGCTCCCACAGGCGAAGAGCCAGGACTGAAAGATCCTGCTGGATCTCTTTTGCACGTGGTAAGCTTTGCAACGGTGCCACCTGCATTGGTCTCACTGCTTGTTTTCCCACTTCAAAGTGCATTTGAATAGTTCCTTGATGCCTGCTCCAGGCTGGCTGGCTGCCCAGTTTTCAGGGCACGAATGATTGGACTCTGCTCCCACAGGCGAAGAGCCAGGACTGAAAGATGCTGCTGGATCTCTTCTGCTCACGGTAAGCTTTGCAACGGTGCCACCTGCATTGCTCTCACTGCTTGTTTTCCCACCTCAAAGTGCATTTGAATAGTTCCTTGATGCCTGCTCCAGGCTGGCCGGCTGCCCAGTTGTCAGTGCACGAATGATTGGACTCTGCTCCCACAGGCGAAGAGCCAGGACTGAAAGATGCTGCTGGATCTCTTCTGCACGTGGTAAGCTTTGCAACGGTGCCGCCTGCATTGCTCTCACTCCTTTCTTTCCCACCTCAAAGTGCATTTGAATACATCCTTGATGCCTGCTCCAGGCTGGCTGGCTGCCCAGTTGTCAGTGCACGAATGATTGGACTCTGCTCCCACAGGCGAAGAGCCAGGACTGAAAGATGCTGCTGGATCTCTTCTGCACGTGGTAAGCTTTGCAACGGTGCCACCTGCATTTGTCTCACTGCTTGTTTTCCCACCTCAAAGTGCATTTGAATAGTTCCTTGATGCCTGCTCCAGGCTGGCCGGCTGCCCAGTTGTCAGTGCACGAATGATTGGACTCTGCTCCCACAGGCGAAGAGCCAGGACTGAAAGATGCTGCTGGATCTCTTCTGCACGTGGTAAGCTTTGCAACGGTGCCGCCTGCATTGGTCTCACTGCTTGTTTTCCCACCTCAAAGTGCATTTGAATAGTTCCTTGATGCCTGCTCCAGGCTGGCCGGCTGCCCAGTTGTCAGTGCACGAATGATTGGACTCTGCTCCAACAGGCGAAGAGCCAGGACTGAAAGATGCTGCTGGACCTCTTCTGCACATGGTAAGGTTCACAACGGTGCCACCTGTATTGCTCTCACTCCTTGCTTTCCCACCTCAAAGTGCATTTGAATCCATCCTTGATGGCTGCTCCAGGCTGGCGGGCTGCCCAGTTGTCAGTGCACGAATGATTGGACTCTGCTCCCACAGGCGAAGAGCCAGGACTGAAAGATCCTGCTGGATCTCTTCTGCACGTGGTAAGCTTTGCAACGGTGCCACCTGCATTGGTCTCACTGCTTGTTTTCCCACCTCAAAGTGCATTTGAATAGTTCCTTGATGCCTGCTCCAGGCTGGCCGGCTGCCCAGTTGTCAGTGCACGAATGATTGGACTCTGCTCCCACAGGCGAAGAGCCAGGACTGAAAGATGCTGCTGGATCTCTTCTGCTCACGGTAAGCTTTGCAACGGTGCCACCTGCATTGGCCTCACTCCTTTCTTTCCCACCTCAAAGTGCATTTGAATACATACTTGATGCCTGCTCCAGGCTGGCCGGCTGCCCAGTTGTCAGTGCACGAATGATTGGACTCTGCTCCCACATGCGAAGAGCCAGGAGTGAAAGATGCTGCTGGATCTCTTCTGCACGTGGTAAGCTTTGCAACGGTGCCGCCTGCATTGGTCTCACTCCTTTCTTTCCCACCTCAAAGTGCATTTGAATACATCCTTGATGCCTGCTCCAGGCTGGCTGGCTGCCCAGTTGTCAGTGCACGAATGATTGGACTCTGCTCCCACAGGCGAAGAGCCAGGACTGAAAGATGCTGCTGGATCTCTTCTGCACGTGGTAAGCTTTGCAACGGTGCCACCTGCATTTGTCTCACTGCTTGTTTTCCCACCTCAAAGTGCATTTGAATAGTTCCTTGATGCCTGCTCCAGGCTGGCCGGCTGCCCAGTTGTCAGTGCACGAATGATTGGACTCTGCTCCCACAGGCGAAGAGCCAGGACTGAAAGATGCTGCTGGACCTCTTCTGCACGTGGTAAGCTTCACAACGGTGCCACCTGTATTGCTCTCACTCCTTGCTTTCCCACCTCAAAGTGCATTTGAATCCATCCTTGATGGCTGCTCCAGGCTGGCGGGCTGCCCAGTTGTCAGTGCACGAATGATTGGACTCTGCTCCCACAGGCGAAGAGCCAGGACTGAAAGATCCTGCTGGATCTCTTCTGCACGTGGTAAGCTTTGCAACGGTGCCACCTGCATTGGTCTCACTGCTTGTTTTCCCACCTCAAAGTGCATTTGAATAGTTCCTTGATGCCTGCTCCAGGCTGGCCGGCTGCCCAGTTGTCAGTGCACGAATGATTGGACTCTGCTCCCACAGGCGAAGAGCCAGGACTGAAAGATGCTGCTGGATCTCTTCTGCTCACGGTAAGCTTTGCAACGGTGCCACCTGTATTGCTCTCACTCCTTGCTTTCCCACCTCAAAGTGCATTTGAATCCATCCTTGATGGCTGCTCCAGGCTGGCGGGCTGCCCAGTTGTCAGTGCACGAATGATTGGACTCTGCTCCCACAGGCGAAGAGCCAGGACTGAAAGATGCTGCTGGATCTCTTCTGCACGTGGTAAGCTTTGCAACGGTGCCGCCTGCATTAGTCTCACTCCTTTCTTTCCCACCTCAAAGTGCATTTGAATACATCCTTGATGCCTGCTCCAGGCTGGCTGGCTGCCCAGTTGTCAGTGCACGAATGATTGGACTCTGCTCCCACAGGCGAAGAGCCAGGACTGAAAGATGCTGCTGGATCTCTTCTGCACGTGGTAAGCTTTGCAACGGTGCCGCCTGCATTGGTCTCACTGCTTGTTTTCCCACCTCAAAGTGCATTTGAATAGTTCCTTGATGCCTACTCCAGGCTGGCCGGCTGCCCAGTTGTCAGTGCACGAATGATTGGACTCTGCTCCCACAGGCGAAGAGCCAGGACTGAAAGATGCTGCTGGATCTCTTCTGCACGTGGTAAGCTTTGCAACGGTGCCGCCTGCATTGGTCTCACTGCTTGTTTTCCCACCTCAAAGTGCATTTGAATCCATCCTTGATGCCTGCTCCAGGCTGGCCGGCTGCCCAGTTGTCAGTGCACGAATGATTGGACTCTGCTCCCACAGGCGAAGAGCCAGGACTGAAAGATGCTGCTGGATGTCTTCTGCTCATGGTAAGCTTTGCAACGGTGCCACCTGCATTGGTCTCACTGCTTGTTTTCCCACCTCAAAGTGCATTTGAATAGTTCCTTGATGCCTGCTCCAGGCTGGCCGGCTGCCCAGTTGTCAGTGCACGAATGATTGGACTCTGCTCCCACAGGCGAAGAGCCAGGACTGAAAGATGCTGCTGGACCTCTTCTGCACGTGGTAAGTTTCACAACGGTGCCACCTGTATTGCTCTCACTCCTTGCTTTCCCACCTCAAAGTGCATTTGAATCCATCCTTGATGGCTGCTCCAGGCTGGCGGGCTGCCCAGTTGTCAGTGCACGAATGATTGGACTCTGCTCCCACAGGCGAAGAGCCAGGACTGAAAGATGCTGCTGGATCTCTTCTGCTCACGGTAAGCTTTGCAACGGTGCCACCTGCATTGGTCTCACTGCTTGTTTTCCCACCTCAAAGTGCATTTGAATAGTTCCTTGATGCCTGCTCCAGGCTGGCTGGCTGCCCAGTTCTCAGGGCACGAATGATTGGACTCTGCTCCCACAGGCGAAGAGCCAGGACTGAAAGATGCTGCTGGATCTCTTCTGCTCACGGTAAGCTTTGCAACGGTGCCACCTGCATTGGCCTCACTCCTTTCTTTCCCACCTCAAAGTGCATTTGAATAGTTCCTTGATGCCTGCTCCAGGCTGGCCGGCTGCCCAGTTTTCAGGGCACGAATGATTGGACTCTGCTCCCAAAGGCGAAGAGCCAGGACTGAAAGATGCTGCTGGATCTCTTCTGCACGAGGTAAGCTTTGCAACCGTGCCACCTGCATTGGTCTCACTGCTTGTTTTCCCACCTCAAAGTGCATTTGAATAGTTCCTTGATGCCTGCTCCAGGCTGGCCGGCTGCCCAGTTGTCAGTGCACGAATGATTGGACTCTGCTCCCACAGGCGAAGAGCCAGGACTGAAAGATGCGGCTGGACCTCTTCTGCACATGGTAAGCTTCACAACGGTGCCACCTGTATTACTCTCACTCCTTGCTTTCCCACCTCAAAGTGCATTTGAATCCATCCTTGATGGCTGCTCCAGGCTGGGGGGCTGCCCAGTTGTCAGTGCACGAATGATTGGACTCTGCTCCCACAGGCGAAGAGCCAGGACTGAAAGATCCTGCTGGATCTCTTCTGCACGTGGTAAGCTTTGCAACGGTGCCACCTGCATTGGTCTCACTGCTTGTTTTCCCACCTCAAAGTGCATTTGAATAGTTCCTTGATGCCTACTCCAGGCTGGCCGGCTGCCCATTTGTCAGTGCACGAATGATTGGACTCTGCTCCCACAGGCGAAGAGCCAGGACTGAAAGATGCTGCTGGACCTCTTCTGCACATGGTAAGCTTCACAACGGTGCCACCTGTATTGCTCTCACTCCTTGCTTTCCCACCTCAAAGTGCATTTGAATCCATCCTTGATGGCTGCTCCAGGCTGGCGGGCTGCCCAGTTGTCAGTGCACGAATGATTGGACTCTGCTCCCACAGGCGAAGAGCCAGGACTGAAAGATGCTGCTGGATCTCTTCTGCACGTGGTAAGCTTTGCAACGCTGCCGCCTGCATTGGTCTCACTCCTTTCTTTCCCACCTCAAAGTGCATTTGAATACATCCTTGATGCCTGCTCCAGGCTGTCTGGCTGCCCAGTTGTCAGTGCACGAATGATTGGACTCTGCTCCCACAGGCGAAGAGCCAGGACTGAAAGATGCTGCTGGATCTCTTCTGCACGTGGTAAGCTTTGCAACGGTGCCACCTGCATTTGTCTCACTGCTTGTTTTCCCACCTCAAAGTGCATTTGAATAGTTCCTTGATGCCTGCTCCAGGCTGGCCGGCTGCCCAGTTGTCAGTGCACGAATGATTGGACTCTTCTCCCACAGGCGAAGAGCCAGGACTGAAAGATACTGCTGGATCTCTTCTGCACGTGGTAAGCTTTGCAACGGTGCCGCCTGCATTGGTCTCACTGCTTGTTTTCCCACCTCAAAGTGCATTTGAATAGTTCCTTGATGCCTGCTCCAGGCTGGCCGGCTGCCCAGTTGTCAGTGCACGAATGATTGGACTCTGCTCCCACAGGCGAAGAGCCAGGACTGAAAGATGCTGCTGGCTCTCTTCCGCACGAGGTAAGCTTTGCAACGGTGCCACCTGCATTGGTCTCACTGCTTGTTTTCCCACCTCAAAGTGCATTTGAATACATACTTGATGCCTGTTCCAGGCTGGCCGGCTGTCCAGTTGTCAGTGCACGAATGATTGGACTCTGCTCCCACAGGCGAAGAGCCAGGACTGAAAGATGCTGCTGGATCTCTTCTGCACATGGTAAGCTTCGCAACGGTGCCACCTGTATTGCTCTCACTCCTTGCTTTCCCACCTCAAAGTGCATTTGAATCAATCCTTGATGGCTGCTCCTGGCTGGCGGGCTGCCCAGTTGTTAGTGCACGAATGATTGGACTCTGCTCCCACAGGCGAAGAGCCAGGACCTAAAGATGCTGCTGGATCTCTTCTGCACGTGGTAAGCTTTGCAACGGTGCCACCTGCATTGGTCTCACTGCTTGTTTTCCCACCTCAAAGTGCATTTGAATAGTTCCCTGATGCCTGCTCCAGGCTGGCCGGCTGCCCAGTTGTCAGTGCACGAATGATTGGACTCTGCTCCCACAGGCGAAGAGCCAGGACTGAAAGATGCTGCTGGCTCTCTTCCGCACGAAGTAAGCTTTGCAACGGTGTCACCTGCATTGGTCTCACTGCTTCTTTTCCCACCTCAAAGTGCATTTGAATAGTTCCTTGATGCCTGCTCCAGGCTGGCCGGCTTCCCAGTTTTCAGGGCACGAATGATTGGACTCTGCTCCCACAGGCGAAGAGCCAGGACTGAAAGATGCTGCTGGATCTCTTCTGCTCACGGTAAGCTTTGCAACGGTGCCACCTGCATTGGCCTCACTCCTTTCTTTCCCACCTCAAAGTGCATTTGAATAGTTCCTTGATGCCTGCTCCAGGCTGGCCGGCTGCCCAGTTGTCAGTGCACGAATGATTGGACTCTGCTCCCACAGGCGAAGAGCCAGGACTGAAAGATGCTGCTGGATCTCTTCTGCACGTGGTAAGCTTTGCAACGGTGCCGCCTGCATTGGTCTCACTCCTTTCTTTCCCACCTCAAAGTGCATTTGAATACATCCTTGATGCCTGCTCCAGGCTGGCTGGCTGCCCAGTTGTCAGTGCACGAATGATTGGACTCTGCTCCCACAGGCGAAGAGCCAGGACTGAAAGATGCTGCTGGATCTCTTCTGCACGTGGTAAGCTTTGCAACGGTGCCACCTGCATTTGTCTCACTGCTTGTTTTCCCACCTCAAAGTGCATTTGAATAGTTCCTTGATGCCTGCTCCAGGCTGGCCGGCTGCCCAGTTGTCAGTGCACGAATGATTGGACTCTTCTCCCACAGGCGAAGAGCCAGGACTGAAAGATACTGCTGGATCTCTTCTGCACGTGGTAAGCTTTGCAACGGTGCCACCTGCATTGGTCTCACTCCTTGTTTTCCCACCTCAAAGTGCATTTGAATAGTTCCTTGATGCCTGCTCCAGGCTGGCCGGCTGCCCAGTTGTCAGTGCACGAATGATTGGACTCTGCTCCCACAGGCGAAGAGCCAGGACTGAAAGATGCTGCTGGATCTCTTCTGCTCACGGTAAGATTTGCAACGGTGCCACCTGCATTGGTCTCACTGCTTGTTTTCCCACCTCAAAGTGCATTTGAATAGTTCCTTGATGCCTGCTCCAGGCTGGCTGGCTGCCCAGTTTTCAGGGCACGAATGATTGGACTCTGCTCCCACAGGCGAAGAGCCAGTACTGAAAGATGCTGCTGGATCTCTTCTGCACGAGGTAAGCTTTGCAACGGTGCCACCTGCATTGGTCTCACTGCTTGTTTTCCCACCTCAAAGTGCATTTGAATAGTTCCTTGATGCCTGCTCCAGGCTGGCCGGCTGCCCAGTTGTCAGTGCACGAATGATTGGACTCTGCTCCCACAGGCGAAGAGCCAGGACTGAAAGATGCTGCTGGATCTCTTCTGCACGTGGTAAGCTTTGCAACGGTGCCACCTGCATTGGTCTCACTGCTTGTTTTCCCACCTCAGAGTGCATTTGAATCCATCCTTGATGGCTGCTCCAGGCTGGCGGGCTGCCCACTTGTCAGTGCACGAATGATTGGACTCTTCTCCCACAGGCGAAGAGCCAGGACTGAAAGATACTGCTGGATCTCTTCTGCTCACGGTAAGCTTTGCAACGGTGCCACCTGCATTGGTCTCACTGCTTGTTTTCCCACCTCAAAGTGCATTTGAATAGTTCCTTGATGCCTGCTCCAGGCTGGCCGGCTGCCCAGTTGTCAGTGCACGAATGATTGGACTCTGCTCCCACAGGCGAAGAGCCAGGACTGAAAGATGCTGCTGGATCTCTTCTGCTCACGGTAAGCTTTGCAACGGTGCCACCTGCATTGGTCTCACTGCTTGTTTTCCCACCTCAAAGTGCATTTGAATAGTTCCTTGATGCCTGCTCCAGGCTGGCCGGCTGCCCAGTTTTCAGGGCAAGAATGATTGGACTCTGCTCCCACAGGCGAAGAGCCAGGACTGAAAGATGCTGCTGGCTCTCTTCTGCACGAGGTAAGCTTTGCAACGGTGCCACCTGCATTGGTCTCACTGCTTGTTTTCCCACCTCAAAGTGCATTTGAATAGTTCCTTGATGCCTGCTCCAGGCTGGCCGGCTGCCCAGTTTTCAGTGCACGAATGATTGGACTCTGCTCCCACAGGCGAAGAGCCAGGACTGAAAGATGCTGCTGGCTCTCTTCTGCACGAGGTAAGCTTTGCAACGGTGCCACCTGCATTGCTCTCACTGCTTGTTTTCCCACCTCAAAGTGCATTTGAATAGTTCCTTGATGCCTGCTCCAGGCTGGCCGGCTGCCCAGTTGTCAGTGCACGAATGACTGGACTCTGCTCCCACAGGCGATGAGCCAGGACTGAAAGATGCTGCTGGACCTCTTCTGCACATGGTAAGCTTCACAACGGTGCCACCTGTATTGCTCTCACTCCTTGCTTTCCCACCTCAAAGTGCATTTGAATCCATCCTTGATGGCTGCTCCAGGCTGGCGGGCTGCCCAGTTGTCAGTGCACGAATGATTGGACTCTGCTCCCACAGGCGAAGAGCCAGGACTGAAAGATACTGCTGGATCTCTTCTGCATGTGGTAAGCTTTGCAACGGTGCCACCTGCATTGGTCTCACTGCTTGTTTTCCCACCTCAAAGTGCATTTGAATAGTTCCTTGATGCCTGCTCCAGGCTGGCCGGCTGCCCCGTTGTCAGTGCACGAATGATTGGACTCTGCTCCCACAGGCGAAGAGCCAGGACTGAAAGATCCTGCTGGATCTCTTCTGCTCGTGGTAAGCTTTGCAACGGTGCCACCTGCATTGGTCTCACTGCTTGTTTTCCCACCTCAAAGTGCATTTGAATCAATCCTTGATGGCTGCTCCTGGCTGGCGGGCTGCCCAGTTGTTAGTGCACGAATGATTGGACTCTGCTCCCACAGGCGAAGAGCCAGGACCTAAAGATGCTGCTGGATCTCTTCTGCACGTGGTAAGCTTTGCAACGGTGCCACCTGCATTGGTCTCACTGCTTGTTTTCCCACCTCAAAGTGCATTTGAATAGTTCCCTGATGCCTGCTCCAGGCTGGCCGGCTGCCCAGTTTTCAGTGCACGAATGATTGGACTCTGCTCCCACAGGCGAAGAGCCAGGACTGAAAGATGCTGCTGGATCTCTTCTGCACGTGGTAAGCTTTGCAACGGTGCCACCTGCATTGGTCTCACTGCTTGTTTTCCCACCTCAAAGTGCATTTGAATAGTTCCTTGATGCCTGATCCAGGCTGGCCGGCTGCCCAGTTGTCTGTGCACGAATGATTGGACTCTGCTCCCACAGGCGAAGAGCCAGGACTGAAAGATGCTGCTGGATCTCTTCTGCACGTGGTAATCTTTGCAACAGTGCCGCCTGCATTGGTCTCACTCCTTGCTTTCCCACCTCAAAGTGCATTTGAATACATCCTTGATGCCTGCTCCAGGCTGGCCGGCTGCCCAGTTGTCAGTGCACGAATGATTGGACTCTGCTCCTACAGGCGAAGAGCGAGGACTGAAAGATGCTCCTGTATCTCTTCTGCTCACGGTAAGCTTTGCAACGGTGCCGCCTGCATTGGTCTCACTGCTTGTTTTCCCACCTCAAAGTGCATTTGAATAGTTCCTTGATGCCTGCTCCAGGCTGGCCGGCTGCCCATTTTTCAGGGCACGAATGATTGGACTCTGCTCCCACAGGCGAAGAGCCAGGACTAAAAGATGCTGCTGGATCTCTTCTGCACGAGGGAAGCTTTGCAACGGTGCCACCTGCATTGGTCTCACTGCTTGTTTTCCCAGCTCAAAGTGCATTTGAATAGTTCCTTGATGCCTGCTCCAGGCTGGCCGGCTGCCCAGTTGTCAGTGCACGAATGATTGGGCTCTGCTCCCACAGGCGAAGAGCCAGGACTGAAAGATGCTGCTGGATCTCTTCTGCTCACGGTAAGCTTTGCAACGGTGCCACCTGTATTGCACTCACTGCTTGCTTTCCCACCTCAAAGTGCATTTGAATACATCCTTGATGCCTGCTCCAGGCTGGCCGGATACCCAGTTGTCACTGTACGAATGATTGGACTCTGCTCCCATAGGCGAAGGGCCAGGACTGAAAGATGCTGCTGGACCTCTTCTGCACATGGTAAGCTTCGCAACGGTGCCACCTGTATTGCTCTCACTCGTTCTTTCCCACCTCAAAGTGCATTTGAATCCATCCTTGATGGCTGCTCCAGGCTGGCGGGCTGCCCAGTTGTCAGTGCACGAATGATTGGACTCTGCTCCCACAGGCGAAGAGCCAGGACTGAAAGATGCTGCTGGATCTCTTCTGCTCACGGTAAGCTTTGCAACGGTGCCACCTGCATTGGTCTCACTGCTTGTTTTCCAACCTCAAAGTGCATTTGAATAGTTCCTTGATGCCTGCTCCAGGCTGGCCGACTGCCCAGTTTTCAGGGCACGAATGATTGGACTCTGCTCCCACAGGCAAAGAGCCAGGACTGAAAGATGCTGCTGGCTCTCTTCCGCACGAGGTAAGCTTTGCAACGGTGCCACCTGCATTGGTCTCACTGCTTGTTTTCCCACCTCAAAGTGCATTTGAATAGTTCCTTGATGCCTGCTCCAGGCTGGCCGGCTGCCCAGTTGTCAGTGCACGAATGATTGGACTCTGCTCCCACAGGCGAAGAGCCAGGACTGAAAGATGCTGCTGGATCTCTTCTGCACGTGGTAAGCTTTGCAACGGTGCCACCTGCATTGGTCTCGCTGCTTGTTTTCCCACCTCAAAGTGCATTTGAATAGTTCCTTGATGCCTGCTCCAGGCTGGCCGGCTGCCCGGTTGTCAGTGCACGAATGATTGGACTCTGCTCCCACAGGCGAAGAGCCAGGACTGAAAGATGCTGCTGGATCTCTTCTGCACGTGGTAAGCTTTGCAACGGTGCCACCTGCATTGCTCTCACTGCTTGTTTTCCCACCTCAGAGTGCATTTGAATCCATCCTTGATGGCTGCTCCAGGCTGGCGGGCTGCCCACTTGTCAGTGCACGAATGATTGGACTCTTCTCCCACAGGCGAAGAGCCAGGACTGAAAGATACTGCTGGATCTCTTCTGCTCACGGTAAGCTTTGCAACGGTGCCACCTGCATTGGTCTCACTGCTTGTTTTCCCACCTCAAAGTGCATTTGAATAGTTCCTTGATGCCTGCTCCAGGCTGGCCGGCTGCCCAGTTGTCAGTGCACGAATGATTGGACTCTGCTCCCACAGGCGAAGAGCCAGGACTGAAAGATGCTGCTGGATCTCTTCTGCTCACGGTAAGCTTTGCAACGGTGCCACCTGCATTGGTCTCACTGCTTGTTTTCCCACCTCAAAGTGCATTTGAATAGTTCCTTGATGCCTGCTCCAGGCTGGCCGGCTGCCCAGTTTTCAGGGCAAGAATGATTGGACTCTGCTCCCACAGGCGAAGAGCCAGGACTGAAAGATGCTGCTGGCTCTCTTCTGCACGAGGTAAGCTTTGCAACGGTGCCACCTGCATTGGTCTCACTGCTTGTTTTCCCACCTCAAAGTGCATTTGAATAGTTCCTTGATGCCTGCTCCAGGCTGGCCGGCTGCCCAGTTTTCAGTGCACGAATGATTGGACTCTGCTCCCACAGGCGAAGAGCCAGGACTGAAAGATGCTGCTGGCTCTCTTCTGCACGAGGTAAGCTTTGCAACGGTGCCACCTGCATTGCTCTCACTGCTTGTTTTCCCACCTCAAAGTGCATTTGAATAGTTCCTTGATGCCTGCTCCAGGCTGGCCGGCTGCCCAGTTGTCAGTGCACGAATGACTGGACTCTGCTCCCACAGGCGATGAGCCAGGACTGAAAGATGCTGCTGGACCTCTTCTGCACATGGTAAGCTTCACAACGGTGCCACCTGTATTGCTCTCACTCCTTGCTTTCCCACCTCAAAGTGCATTTGAATCCATCCTTGATGGCTGCTCCAGGCTGGCGGGCTGCCCAGTTGTCAGTGCACGAATGATTGGACTCTGCTCCCACAGGCGAAGAGCCAGGACTGAAAGATACTGCTGGATCTCTTCTGCATGTGGTAAGCTTTGCAACGGTGCCACCTGTATTGGTCTCACTGCTTGTTTTCCCACCTCAAAGTGCATTTGAATAGTTCCTTGATGCCTGCTCCAGGCTGGCCGGCTGCCCCGTTGTCAGTGCACGAATGATTGGACTCTGCTCCCACAGGCGAAGAGCCAGGACTGAAAGATCCTGCTGGATCTCTTCTGCTCATGGTAAGCTTTGCAACGGTGCCACCTGCATTGGTCTCACTGCTTGTTTTCCCACCTCAAAGTGCATTTGAATACATCCTTGATGCCTGCTCCAGGCTGGCCGGCTGCCCAGTTGTCAGTGCACGAATGATTGGACTCTGCTCCCACAGGCGAAGAGCCAGGACTGAAAGATGCTGCTGGATCTCTTCTGCACGTGGTAAGCATTGCAACGGTGCCACCTGCATTGGTCTCACTGCTTGTTTTCCCGCCTCAAAGTGCATTTGAATAGTTCCTTGATGCCTGCTCCAGGCTGGCCGGCTGCCAAGTTTTCAGTGCACGAATGATTGGACTCTGCTCTCGCAGGCGAAGAGCCAGGACTGAAAGATGCTGCTGGATCTCTTCTGCACGTGGTAACCTTTGCAACGGTGCCACCTGCATTGCTCTCACTGCTTGTTTTCCCACCTCAAAGTGCATTTGAATACATCCTTGATGCCTGCTCCAGGCTGGCCGGCTGCCCAGTTGTCAGTGCACGAATGATTGGACTCTGCTCCCACAGGCGAAGAGCCAGGACTGAAACATGCTGCTGGATCTCTTCTGCACGTTGTAAGCATTGCAACGGCGCCACCTGCATTGGTTTCACTGCTTGTTTTCCCACCTCAAAGTGCATTTGAATAGTTCCTTGATGCCTGCTCCAGGCTGGCCGGCTGCCCAGTTGTCTGTGAACGAATGATTGGACTCTGCTCCCACAGGCGAAGAGCCAGGACCAAAAGATGCTGCTGGAGCTCTTCTGCACGTGGTAAGCTTTGCAACGGTGCCACCTGCATTGGTCTCACTGCTTGTTTTCCCACCTCAAAGTGCATTTCAATAGTTCCTTGATGCCTGCTCCAGGCTGGCCGCCTGCCCAGTTGCCAGTGCACGAATGATTGGACTCTGCTCCCACAGGCGAAGAGCCAGGACTGAAAGATGCTGCTGGATCTCTTCTGCACGTGGTAAGCTTTGCGACGGTGCCACCTGTATTGCTCTCACTGCTTGTTTTCTCACCTCAAAGTGCGTTTGAATAGTTCCTTGATGCCTGCTCCAGGCTGGCCGGCTGCCCGGTTTTCAGTGCACGAATGATTGGACTCTGCTCCCACAGGCGAAGAGCCAGGACTGAAAGATGCTGCTGGATCTCTTCTGCTCACGGTAAGCTTTGCAACGGTGCCACCTGCATTGGTCTCACTGCTTGTTTTCCCACCTCAAAGTGCATTTGAATACATCCTTGATGCCTGCTCCAGGCTGGCCGACTGCCCAGTTGTTAGTGCACGAATGATTGGACTCTGCTCCCACAGGCGAAGAGCCAGGACTGAAAGATGCTGCTGGATCTCTTCTGCTCACGGTAAGCTTTGCAACTGTGCCACCTGCATTGGTCTCACTGCTTGTTTTCCCACCTCAAAGTGCATTTGAATAGTTCCTTGATGCCTGCTCCAGGCTGGCCGGCTGCCCAGTTGTCAGGGCACGAATGATTGGACTCTGCTCCCACAGGCGAAGAGCCAGGACTGAAAGATGCTGCTGGCTCTCTTCTGCACGAGGTAAGCTTTGCAACGGTGCCACCTGCATTGGTCTCACTGCTTGTTTTCCCACCTCAAAGTGCATTTGAATAGTTCCTTGATGCCTGCTCCAGGCTGGCCGGCTGCCCAGTTGTCAGTGCACGAATGATTGGACTCTGCTCCCACAGGCGAAGAGCCAGGTCTGAAAGATGCTTCTGGATCTCTTCTGCATGAGGTAAGCTTTGCAACGGTGCCACCTGCATTGGTCTCACTGCTTGTTTTCCCACCTCAAAGTGCATTTGAATAGTTCCTTGATGCCTGCTCCAGGCTGGCTGGCTGCCCAGTTTTCAGTGCACGAATGATTGGACTCTGCTCCCAGAGGCGAAGAGCCAGGACTGAAAGATGCTGCTGGATCTCTTCTGCTCACGGTAAGCCTTGCAACGGTGCCACCTGCATTGGTCTCGCTACTTGTTTTCCCACCTCAAAGTGCATTTGAATAGTTCCTTGATGGCTGCTCCAGGCTGGCCGGCTGCCCAGTTGTCAGTGCACGAATGATTGGACTCTGCTCCCACAGCCGATGACCTAGGACCTAAATATGCTGAAGGATCTCTTCTGCACGAGGTAAGCTTTGCAACGGTGCCACCTGTATTGCTCTCACTGCTTGTTTTCCCACCTCAAAGTGCATTTGAATAGTTCCTTGATGCCTGCTCCAGGCTGGCCGGCTGCCCAGTTGTCAGTGCACGAATGATTGGACTCTGCTCCCACAGGCGAAGAGCCAGGACTGAAAGATGCTGCTGGATCTCTTCTGCACGTGGTAAGCTTTGCAACGGTGCCGCCTGCATTGGTCTCACTCCTTTCTTTCCCACCTCAAAGTGCATTTGAATACATCCTTGATGCCTGCTCCAGGCTGGCTGGCTGCCCAGTTGTCAGTGCACGAATGATTGGACTCTGCTCCCACAGGCGAAGAGCCAGGACTGAAAGATGCTGCTGGATCTCTTCTGCACGTGGTAAGCTTTGCAATGGTGCCACCTGCATTTGTCTCACTGCTTGTTTTCCCACCTCAAAGTGCATTTGAATAGTTCCTTGATGCCTGCTCCAGGCTGGCCGGCTGCCCAGTTGTCAGTGCACGAATGATTGGACTCTGCTCCCAGAGGCGAAGAGCCAGGACTGAAAGATGCTGCTGGATCTCTTCTGCTCACGGTAAGCTTTGCAACGGTGCCACCTGCATTTGTCTCACTGCTTGTTTTCCCACCTCAAAGTGCATTTGAATAGTTCCTTGATGCCTGCTCCAGGCTGGCCGGCTGCCCAGTTGTCAGTGCACGAATGATTGGACTCTGCTCCCAGAGGCGAAGAGCCAGGACTGAAAGATGCTGCTGGATCTCTTCTGCTCACGGTAAGCTTTGCAACGGTGCCACCTGCATTGGTCTCACTGCTTGTTTTCCCACCTCAAAGTGCATTTGAATAGTTCCTTGATGCCTGCTCCAGGCTGGCTGGCTGCCCAGTTTTCAGGGCACGAATGATTGGACTCTGCTCCCACAGGCGAAGAGCCAGGACTGAAAGATGCTGCTGGATCTCTTCTGCACGAGGTAAGCTTTGCAACGGTGCCACCTGCATTGGTCTCACTGCTTGTTTTCCCACCTCAAAGTGCATTTGAATAGTTCCTTGATGCCTACTCCAGGCTGGCCGGCTGCCCAGTTGTCAGTGCACGAATGATTGGACTCTGCTCCCACAGGCGAAGAGCCAGGACTGAAAGATGCTGCTGGACCTCTTCTGCACATGGTAAGCTTCACAACGGTGCCACCTGTATTGCTCTCACTCCTTGCTTTCCCACCTCAAAGTGCATTTGAATCCATCCTTGATGGCTGCTCCAGGCTGGCGGGCTGCCCAGTTGTCAGTGCACGAATGATTGGACTCTGCTCCCACAGGCGAAGAGCCAGGACTGAAAGATCCTGCTGGATCTCTTTTGCACGTGGTAAGCTTTGCAACGGTGCCACCTGCATTGGCCTCACTCCTTTCTTTCCCACCTCAAAGTGCATTTGAATAGTTCCTTGATGCCTGCTCCAGGCTGGCCGGCTGCCCAGTTGTCAGTGCACGAATGATTGGACTCTGCTCCCACAGGCGAAGAGCCAGGACTGAAAGATGCTGCTGGATCTCTTCTGCACGTGGTAAGCTTTGCAACGGTGCCGCCTGCATTGGTCTCACTCCTTTCTTTCCCACCTCAAAGTGCATTTGAATACATCCTTGATGCCTGCTCCAGGCTGGCTGGCTGCCCAGTTGTCAGTGCACGAATGATTGGACTCTGCTCCCACAGGCGAAGAGCCAGGACTGAAAGATGCTGCTGGATCTCTTCTGCACGTGGTAAGCTTTGCAACGGTGCCACCTGCATTTGTCTCACTGCTTGTTTTCCCACCTCAAAGTGCATTTGAATAGTTCCTTGATGCCTGCTCCAGGCTGGCCGGCTGCCCAGTTGTCAGTGCACGAATGATTGGACTCTTCTCCCACAGGCGAAGAGCCAGGACTGAAAGATACTGCTGGATCTCTTCTGCTCACGGTAAGCTTTGCAACGGTGCCGCCTGCATTGGTCTCACTGCTTGTTTTCCCACCTCAAAGTGCATTTGAATAGTTCCTTGATGCCTGCTCCAGGCTGGCCGGCTGCCCAGTTGTCAGAGCACGAATGATTGGACTCTGCTCCCACAGGCGAAGAGCCAGGACTGAAAGATGCTGCTGGATCTCTTCTGCTCACGGTAAGCTTTGCAACGGTGCCACCTGCATTGGTCTCACTGCTTGTTTTCCCACCTCAAAGTGCATTTGAATACATCCTTGATGCCTGCTCCAGGCTGGCCGGCTGCCCAGTTGTCAGTGCACGAATGATTGGACACTGCTCCCACAGGCGAAGAGCCAGGACTGAAAGATGCGGCTGGACCTCTTCTGCACATGGTAAGCTTCACAACGGTGCCACCTGTATTACTCTCACTCCTTGCTTTCCCACCTCAAAGTGCATTTGAATCCATCCTTGATGGCTGCTCCAGGCTGGCGGGCTGCCCAGTTGTCAGTGCACGAATGATTGGACTCTGCTCCCACAGGCGAAGAGCCAGGACTGAAAGATCCAGCTGGATCTCTTCTGCACGTGGTAAGCTTTGCAACGGTGCCACCTGCATTGGTCTCACTGCTTGTTTTCCCACCTCAAAGTGCATTTGAATAGTTCCTTGATGCCTGCTCCAGGCTGGCCGGCTGCCCAGTTGTCAGAGCACGAATGATTGGACTCTGCTCCCACAGGCGAAGAGCCAGGACTGAAAGATGCTGCTGGATCTCTTCTGCTCACGGTAAGCTTTGCAACGGTGCCACCTGCATTGGCCTCACTCCTTTCTTTCCCACCTCAAAGTGCATTTGAATAGTTCCTTGATGCCTGCTCCAGGCTGGCCGGCTGCCCAGTTGTCAGTGCACGAATGATTGGACTCTGCTCCCACAGGCGAAGAGCCAGGACTGAAAGATGCTGCTGGATCTCTTCTGCACGTGGTAAGCTTTGCAACGGTGCCGCCTGCATTGGTCTCACTCCTTTCTTTCCCACCTCAAAGTGCATTTGAATACATCCTTGATGCCTGCTCCAGGCTGGCTGGCTGCCCAGTTGTCAGTGCACGAATGATTGGACTCTGCTCCCACAGGCGAAGAGCCAGGACTGAAAGATGCTGCTGGATCTCTTCTGCACGTGGTAAGCTTTGCAACGGTGCCACCTGCATTTGTCTCACTGCTTGTTTTCCCACCTCAAAGTGCATTTGAATAGTTCCTTGATGCCTGCTCCAGGCTGGCCGGCTGCCCAGTTGTCAGTGCACGAATGATTGGACTCTTCTCCCACAGGCGAAGAGCCAGGACTGAAAGATGCTGCTGGACCTCTTCTGCACATGGTAAGCTTCACAACTGTGCCACCTGTATTGCTCTCACTCCTTGCTTTCCCACCTCAAAGTGCATTTGAATCCATCCTTGATGGCTGCTCCAGGCTGGACGGCTGCCCAGTTGTCAGTGCACGAATGATTGGACTCTGCTCCCACAGGCGAAGAGCCAGGACTGAAAGATCCTGCTGGATCTCTTCTGCACGTGGTAAGCTTTGCAACGGTGCCACCTGCATTGGTCTCACTGCTTGTTTTCCCACCTCAAAGTGCATTTGAATAGTTCCCTGATGCCTGCTCCAGGCTGGCCGGCTGCCCAGTTTTCAGTGCACGAATGATTGGGCTCTGCTCCCACAGGCGAAGAGCCAGGACTGAAAGATGCTGCTGGATCTCTTCTGCACGTGGTAAGCTTTGCAACGGTGCCGCCTGCATTGGTCTCACTCCTTTCTTTCCCACCTCAAAGTGCATTTGAATACATCCTTGATGCCTGCTCCAGGCTGGCTGGCTGCCCAGTTGTCAGTGCACGAATGATTGGACTCTGCTCCCACAGGCGAAGAGCCAGGACTGAAAGATGCTGCTGGATCTCTTCTGCGCGTGGTAAGCTTTGCAACGGTGCCACCTGCATTGGTCTCACTGCTTGTTTTCCCACCTCAAAGTGCATTTGAATAGTTCCTTGATGCCTGCTCCAGGCTGGCCGGCTGCCCAGTTGTCAGTGCACGAATGATTGGACTCTTCTCCCACAGGCGAAGAGCCAGGACTGAAAGATGCTGCTGGATCTCTTCTGCTCACGGTAAGCTTTGCAACGGTGCCACCTGCATTGGTCTCACTGCTTGTTTTCCCACCTCAAAGTGCATTTGAATAGTTCCTTGATGCCTGCTCCAGGCTGGCTGGCTGCCCAGTTTTCAGGGCACGAATGATTGGACTCTGCTCCCACAGGCGAAGAGCCAGGACTGAAAGATGCTGCTGGATCTCTTCTGCACGAGGTAAGCTTTGCAACGGTGCCACCTGCATTGGTCTCACTGCTTGTTTTCCCACCTGAAAGTGCATTTGAATAGTTCCTTGATGCCTGCTCCAGGCTGGCCGGCTGCCCAGTTGTCAGTGCACGAATGATTGGACTCTGCTCCCACAGGCGAAGAGCCAGGACTGAAAGATGCTGCTGGACCTCTTCTGCACATGGTAAGCTTCACAACGGTGCCACCTGTATTGCTCTCACTCCTTGCTTTCCCACCTCAAAGTGCATTTGAATCCATCCTTGATGGCTGCTCCAGGCTGGCCGGCTGCCCAGTTGTCAGTGCACGAATGATTGGACTCTGCTCCCACAGGCGAAGAGCCAGGACTGAAAGATCCTGCTGGATCTCTTCTGCACATGGTAAGCTTTGCAACGGTGCCACCTGCATTGGTCTCACTGCTTGTTTTCCCACCTCAAAGTGCATTTGAATAGTTCCTTGATGCCTGCTCCAGGCTGGCCGGCTGCCCAGTTTTCAGGGCACGAATGATTGGACTCTGCTCCCACAGGCGAAGAGCCAGGACTGAAAGATGCTGCTGGATCTCTTCTGCTCACGGTAAGCTTTGCAACGGTGCCACCTGCATTGGCCTCACTGCTTGTTTTCCCACCTCAAAGTGCATTTGAATAGTTCCTTGATGCCTACTCCAGGCTGGCCGGCTGCCCAGTTTTCAGTGCACGAATGCTTGGACTCTGCTCCCACAGGCGAAGAGCCAGGACTGAAAGATGCTGCTGGATCTCTTCTGCACGAGGTAAGCTTTGCAACGGTGCCATCTGCATTGGTCTCACTGCTTGTTTTTCCACCTCAAAGTGCATTTGAATAGTTCCTTGATGCCTGCTCCAGGCTGGCCGGCTGCCCAGTTGTCAGTGCACGAATGATTGGACTCTGCTCCCACAGGCGAAGAGCCAGGTCTGAAAGATGCTTCTGGATCTCTTCTGCATGAGGTAAGCTTTGCAACGGTGCCACCTGCATTGGTCTCACTGCTTGTTTTCCCACCTCAAAGTGCATTTGAATAGTTCCTTGATGCCTGCTCCAGGCTGGCTGGCTGCCCAGTTTTCAGTGCACGAATGATTGGACTCTGCTCCCAGAGGCGAAGAGCCAGGACTGAAAGATGCTGCTGGATCTCTTCTGCTCACGGTAAGCTTTGCAACGGTGCCACCTGCATTGGTCTCGCTACTTGTTTTCCCACCTCAAAGTGCATTTGAATAGTTCCTTGATGCCTGCTCCAGGCTGGCCGGCTGCCCAGTTGTCAGTGCACGAATGATTGGACTCTGCTCCCACAGCCGATGACCTAGGACCTAAATATGCTGAAGGATCTCTTCTGCACGAGGTAAGCTTTGCAACGGTGCCACCTGTATTGCTCTCACTGCTTGTTTTCCCACCTCAAAGTGCATTTGAATAGTTCCTTGATGCCTGCTCCAGGCTGGCCGGCTGCCCAGTTGTCAGTGCACGAATGATTGGACTCTGCTCCCACAGGCGAAGAGCCAGGACTGAAAGATGCTGCTGGATCTCTTCTGCACGTGGTAAGCTTTGCAACGGTGCCGCCTGCATTGGTCTCACTCCTTTCTTTCCCACCTCAAAGTGCATTTGAATACATCCTTGATGCCTGCTCCAGGCTGGCTGGCTGCCCAGTTGTCAGTGCACGAATGATTGGACTCTGCTCCCACAGGCGAAGAGCCAGGACTGAAAGATGCTGCTGGATCTCTTCTGCACGTGGTAAGCTTTGCAACGGTGCCGCCTTCATTGGTCTCACTGCTTGTTTTCCCACCTCAAAGTGCATTTGAATAGTTCCTTGATGCCTGCTCCAGGCTGGCCGGCTGCCCAGTTGTCAGTGCACGAATGATTGGACTCTGCTCCCACAGGCGAAGAGCCAGGACTGAAAGATGCTGCTGGATCTCTTCTGCTCACGGTAAGCTTTGCAACGGTGCCACCTGCATTGGTTTCACTGCTTGTTTTCCCACCTCAAAGTGCATTTGAATAGTTCCTTGATGGCTGCTCCAGGCTGGCCGGCTGCCCAGTTGTCAGTGCACGAATGATTGGACTCTTCTCCCACAGGCGAAGAGCCAGGACTGAAAGATACTGCTGGATCTCTTCTGCACGTGGTAAGCTTTGCAACGGTGCCGCCTGCATTGGTCTCACTGCTTGTTTTCCCACCTCAAAGTGCATTTGAATAGTTCCTTGATGCCTGCTCCAGGCTGGCCGGCTGCCCAGTTGTCAGTGCACGAATGATTGGACTCTGCTCCCACAGGCGAAGAGCCAGGACTGAAAGATGCTGCTGGATCTCTTCTGCTCACGGTAAGCTTTGCAACGGTGCCACCTGCATTGGTCTCACTGCTTGTTTTCCCACCTCAAAGTGCATTTGAATAGTTCCTTGATGCCTGCTCCAGGATGGCTGGCTGCCCAGTTTTCAGGGCACGAATGATTGGACTCTGCTCCCACAGGCGAAGAGCCAGGACTGAAAGATGCTGCTGGATCTCTTCTGCACGAGGTAAGCTTTGCAACGGTGCCACCTGCATTGGTCTCACTGCTTGTTTTCCCACCTCAAAGTGCATTTGAATACATCCTTGGTGCCTGCTCCAGGCTGGCCGGCTGCCCAGTTGTCAGTGCACGAATGATTGGACTCTGCTCCCACAGGCGAAGAGCCAGGACTGAAAGATGCGGCTGGACCTCTTCTGCACATGGTAAGCTTCACAACGGTGCCACCTGTATTACTCTCACTCCTTGCTTTCCCACCTCAAAGTGCATTTGAATCCATCCTTGATGGCTGCTCCAGGCTGGCGGGCTGCCCAGTTGTCAGTGCACGAATGATTGGACTCTGCTCCCACAGGCGAAGAGCCAGGACTGAAAGATCCTGCTGGATCTCTTCTGCACGTGGTAAGCTTTGCAACGGTGCCACCTGCATTGGTCTCACTGCTTGTTTTCCCACCTCAAAGTGCATTTGAATAGTTCCTTGATGCCTGCTCCAGGCTGGCCGGCTGCCCAGTTGTCAGAGCACGAATGATTGGACTCTGCTCCCACAGGCGAAGAGCCAGGACTGAAAGATGCTGCTGGATCTCTTCTGCTCACGGTAAGCTTTGCAACGGTGCCACCTGCATTGGCCTCACTCCTTTCTTTCCCACCTCAAAGTGCATTTGAATAGTTCCTTGATGCCTGCTCCAGGCTGGCCGGCTGCCCAGTTGTCAGTGCACGAATGATTGGACTCTGCTCCCACAGGCGAAGAGCCAGGACTGAAAGATGCTGCTGGATCTCTTCTGCACGTGGTAAGCTTTGCAACGGTGCCGCCTGCATTGGTCTCACTCCTTTCTTTCCCACCTCAAAGTGCATTTGAATACATCCTTGATGCCTGCTCCAGGCTGGCTGGTTGCCCAGTTGTCAGTGCACGAATGATTGGACTCTGCTCCCACAGGCGAAGAGCCAGGACTGAAAGATGCTGCTGGATCTCTTCTGCACGTGGTAAGCTTTGCAACGGTGCCACCTGCATTTGTCTCACTGCTTGTTTTCCCACCTCAAAGTGCATTTGAATAGTTCCTTGATGCCTGCTCCAGGCTGGCCGGCTGCCCAGTTGTCAGTGCACGAATGATTGGACTCTTCTCCCACAGGCGAAGAGCCAGGACTGAAAGATGCTGCTGGACCTCTTCTGCACATGGTAAGCTTCACAACTGTGCCACCTGTATTGCTCTCACTCCTTGCTTTCCCACCTCAAAGTGCATTTGAATCCATCCTTGATGGCTGCTCCAGGCTGGACGGCTGCCCAGTTGTCAGTGCACGAATGATTGGACTCTGCTCCCACAGCCGATGACTTAGGACCTAAATATGCTGAAGGATCTCTTCTGCACGAGGTAAGCTTTGCAACGGTGCCACCTGTATTGCTCTCACTGCTTGTTTTCCCACCTCAAAGTGCATTTGAATAGTTCCTTGATGCCTGCTCCAGGCTGGCCGGCTGCCCAGTTGTCAGTGCACGAATGATTGGACTCTGCTCCCACAGGCGAAGAGCCAGGACTGAAAGATGCTGCTGGATCTCTTCTGCACGTGGTAAGCTTTGCAACGGTGCCGCCTGCATTGGTCTCACTCCTTTCTTTCCCACCTCAAAGTGCATTTGAATACATCCTTGATGCCTGCTCCAGGCTGGCTGGCTGCCCAGTTGTCAGTGCACGAATGATTGGACTCTGCTCCCACAGGCGAAGAGCCAGGACTGAAAGATGCTGCTGGATCTCTTCTGCACGTGGTAAGCTTTGCAACGGTGCCGCCTTCATTGGTCTCACTGCTTGTTTTCCCACCTCAAAGTGCATTTGAATAGTTCCTTGATGCCTGCTCCAGGCTGGCCGGCTGCCCAGTTGTCAGTGCACGAATGATTGGACTCTGCTCCCACAGGCGAAGAGCCAGGACTGAAAGATGCTGCTGGATCTCTTCTGCTCACGGTAAGCTTTGCAACGGTGCCACCTGCATTGGTTTCACTGCTTGTTTTCCCACCTCAAAGTGCATTTGAATAGTTCCTTGATGCCTGCTCCAGGCTGGCCGGCTGCCCAGTTGTCAGTGCACGAATGATTGGACTCTTCTCCCACAGGCGAAGAGCCAGGACTGAAAGATACTGCTGGATCTCTTCTGCACGTGGTAAGCTTTGCAACGGTGCCGCCTGCATTGGTCTCACTGCTTGTTTTCCCACCTCAAAGTGCATTTGAATAGTTCCTTGATGCCTGCTCCAGGCTGGCCGGCTGCCCAGTTGTCAGTGCACGAATGATTGGACTCTGCTCCCACAGGCGAAGAGCCAGGACTGAAAGATGCTGCTGGATCTCTTCTGCTCACGGTAAGCTTTGCAACGGTGCCACCTGCATTGGTCTCACTGCTTGTTTTCCCACCTCAAAGTGCATTTGAATAGTTCCTTGATGCCTGCTCCAGGATGGCTGGCTGCCCAGTTTTCAGGGCACGAATGATTGGACTCTGCTCCCACAGGCGAAGAGCCAGGACTGAAAGATGCTGCTGGATCTCTTCTGCACGAGGTAAACTTTGCAACGGTGCCACCTGCATTGGTCTCACTGCTTGTTTTCCCACCTCAAAGTGCATTTGAATACATCCTTGGTGCCTGCTCCAGGCTGGCCGGCTGCCCAGTTGTCAGTGCACGAATGATTGGACTCTGCTCCCACAGGCGAAGAGCCAGGACTGAAAGATGCGGCTGGACCTCTTCTGCACATGGTAAGCTTCACAACGGTGCCACCTGTATTACTCTCACTCCTTGCTTTCCCACCTCAAAGTGCATTTGAATCCATCCTTGATGGCTGCTCCAGGCTGGCGGGCTGCCCAGTTGTCAGTGCACGAATGATTGGACTCTGCTCCCACAGGCGAAGAGCCAGGACTGAAAGATCCTGCTGGATCTCTTCTGCACGTGGTAAGCTTTGCAACGGTGCCACCTGCATTGGTCTCACTGCTTGTTTTCCCACCTCAAAGTGCATTTGAATAGTTCCTTGATGCCTGCTCCAGGCTGGCCGGCTGCCCAGTTGTCAGAGCACGAATGATTGGACTCTGCTCCCACAGGCGAAGAGCCAGGACTGAAAGATGCTGCTGGATCTCTTCTGCTCACGGTAAGCTTTGCAACGGTGCCACCTGCATTGGCCTCACTCCTTTCTTTCCCACCTCAAAGTGCATTTGAATAGTTCCTTGATGCCTGCTCCAGGCTGGCCGGCTGCCCAGTTGTCAGTGCACGAATGATTGGACTCTGCTCCCACAGGCGAAGAGCCAGGACTGAAAGATGCTGCTGGATCTCTTCTGCACGTGGTAAGCTTTGCAACGGTGCCGCCTGCATTGGTCTCACTCCTTTCTTTCCCACCTCAAAGTGCATTTGAATACATCCTTGATGCCTGCTCCAGGCTGGCTGGTTGCCCAGTTGTCAGTGCACGAATGATTGGACTCTGCTCCCACAGGCGAAGAGCCAGGACTGAAAGATGCTGCTGGATCTCTTCTGCACGTGGTAAGCTTTGCAACGGTGCCACCTGCATTTGTCTCACTGCTTGTTTTCCCACCTCAAAGTGCATTTGAATAGTTCCTTGATGCCTGCTCCAGGCTGGCCGGCTGCCCAGTTGTCAGTGCACGAATGATTGGACTCTTCTCCCACAGGCGAAGAGCCAGGACTGAAAGATGCTGCTGGACCTCTTCTGCACATGGTAAGCTTCACAACTGTGCCACCTGTATTGCTCTCACTCCTTGCTTTCCCACCTCAAAGTGCATTTGAATCCATCCTTGATGGCTGCTCCAGGCTGGACGGCTGCCCAGTTGTCAGTGCACGAATGATTGGACTCTGCTCCCACAGGCGAAGAGCCAGGACTGAAAGATCCTGCTGGATCTCTTCTGCACGTGGTAAGCTTTGCAACGGTGCCACCTGCATTGGTCTCACTGCTTGTTTTCCCACCTCAAAGTGCATTTGAATAGTTCCTTGATGCCTGCTCCAGGCTGGCCGGCTGCCCAGTTTTCAGTGCACGAATGATTGGGCTCTGCTCCCACAGGCGAAGAGCCAGGACTGAAAGATGCTGCTGGATCTCTTCTGCACGTCGTAAGCTTTGCAACGGTGCCACCTGCATTGGTCTCACTGCTTGTTTTCCCACCTCAAAGTGCATTTGAATAGTTCCTTGATGCCTGCTCCAGGCTGGCCGGCTGCCCAGTTGTCAGTGCACGAATGATTGGACTCTGCTCCCACAGGCGAAGAGCCAGGACTGAAAGATGCTGCTGGATCTCTTCTGCACGTGGTAAGCTTTGCAACGGTGCCGCCTGCATTGGTCTCACTCCTTTCTTTCCCACCTCAAAGTGCATTTGAATACATCCTTGATGCCTGCTCCAGGCTAGCTGGCTGCCCAGTTGTCAGTGCACGAATGATTGGACTCTGCTCCCACAGGCGAAGAGCCAGGACTGAAAGATGCTGCTGGATCTCTTCTGCGCGTGGTAAGCTTTGCAACGGTGCCACCTGCATTGGTCTCACTGCTTGTTTTCCCACCTCAAAGTGCATTTGAATAGTTCCTTGATGCCTGATCCAGGCTGGCCGGCTGCCCAGTTGTCAGTGCACGAATGATTGGACTCTTCTCCCACAGGCGAAGAGCCAGGACTGAAAGATGCTGCTGGATCTCTTCTGCTCACGGTAAGCTTTGCAACGGTGCCACCTGCATTGGTCTCACTGCTTGTTTTCCCACCTCAAAGTGCATTTGAATAGTTCCTTGATGCCTGCTCCAGGCTGGCCGGCTGCCCAGTTGTCAGTGCACGAATGATTGGACTCTGCTCCCACAGCCGATGACCTAGGACCTAAATATGCTGAAGGATCTCTTCTGCACGAGGTAAGCTTTGCAACGGTGCCACCTGTATTGCTCTCACTGCTTGTTTTCCCACCTCAAAGTGCATTTGAATAGTTCCTTGATGCCTGCTCCAGGCTGGCCGGCTGCCCAGTTGTCAGTGCACGAATGATTGGACTCTGCTCCCACAGGCGAAGAGCCAGGACTGAAAGATGCTGCTGGATCTCTTCTGCACGTGGTAAGCTTTGCAACGGTGCCGCCTGCATTGGTCTCACTCCTTTCTTTCCCACCTCAAAGTGCATTTGAATACATCCTTGATGCCTGCTCCAGGCTGGCTGGCTGCCCAGTTGTCAGTGCACGAATGATTGGACTCTGCTCCCACAGGCGAAGAGCCAGGACTGAAAGATGCTGCTGGATCTCTTCTGCACGTGGTAAGCTTTGCAACGGTGCCGCCTTCATTGGTCTCACTGCTTGTTTTCCCACCTCAAAGTGCATTTGAATAGTTCCTTGATGCCTGCTCCAGGCTGGCCGGCTGCCCAGTTGTCAGTGCACGAATGATTGGACTCTGCTCCCACAGGCGAAGAGCCAGGACTGAAAGATGCTGCTGGATCTCTTCTGCTCACGGTAAGCTTTGCAACGGTGCCACCTGCATTGGTCTCACTGCTTGTTTTCCCACCTCAAAGTGCATTTGAATAGTTCCTTGATGCCTGCTCCAGGCTGGCTGGCTGCCCAGTTTTCAGGGCACGAATGATTGGACTCTGCTCCCACAGGTGAAGAGTCAGGACTGAAATATGCTGCTGGATCTCTTCTGCACGAGGTAAGCTTTGCAACGGTGCCACCTGCATTGGTCTCACTGCTTGTTTTCCCACCTCAAAGTGCATTTGAATAGTTCCTTGATGCCTGCTCCAGGCTGGCCGGCTGCCCAGTTGTCAGTGCACGAATGATTGGACTCTGCTCCCACAGGCGAAGAGCCAGGACTGAAAGATGCTGCTGGACCTCTTCTGCACGTGGTAAGCTTCACAACGGTGCCACCTGTATTGCTCTCACTCCTTGCTTTCCCACCTCAAAGTGCATTTGAATCCATCCTTGATGGCTGCTCCAGGCTGGCGGGCTGCCCAGTTGTCAGTGCACGAATGATTGGACTCTGCTCCCACAGGCGAAGAGCCAGGACTGAAAGATCCTGCTGGATCTCTTTTGCACGTGGTAAGCTTTGCAACGGTGCCACCTGCATTGGTCTCACTGCGTGTTTTCCCACCTCAAAGTGCATTTGAATAGTTCCTTGATGCCTGCTCCAGGCTGGCCGGCTTTCCAGTTTTCAGGGCACGAATGATTGGACTCTGCTCCCACAGGCGAAGAGCCAGGACTGAAAGATGCTGCTGGATCTCTTCTGCACGAGGTAAGCTTTGCAACGGTGCCACCTGCATTGGCCTCACTCCTTTCTTTCCCACCTCAAAGTGCATTTGAATAGTTCCTTGATGCCTGCTCCAGGCTGGCCGGCTGCCCAGTTGTCAGTGCACGAATGATTGGACTCTGCTCCCACAGGCGAAGAGCCAGGACTGAAAGATGCTGCTGGATCTCTTCTGCACGTGGTAAGCTTTGCAACGGTGCCGCCTGCATTGGTCTCACTCCTTTCTTTCCCACCTCAAAGTGCATTTGAATACATCCTTGATGCCTGCTCCAGGCTGGCTGGCTGCCCAGTTGTCAGTGCACGAATGATTGGACTCTGCTCCCACAGGCGAAGAGCCAGGACTGAAAGATGCTGCTGGATCTCTTCTGCACGTGGTAAGCTTTGCAACGGTGCCACCTGCATTTGTCTCACTGCTTGTTTTCCCACCTCAAAGTGCATTTGAATAGTTCCTTGATGCCTGCTCCAGGCTGGCCGGCTGCCCAGTTGTCAGTGCACGAATGATTGGACTCTTCTCCCACAGGCGAAGAGCCAGGACTGAAAGATACTGCTGGATCTCTTCTGCACGTGGTAAGCTTTGCAACGGTGCCGCCTGCATTGGTCTCACTGCTTGTTTTCCCACCTCAAAGTGCATTTGAATAGTTCCTTGATGCCTGCTCCAGGCTGGCCGGCTGCCCAGTTGTCAGTGCACGAATGATTGGACTCTGCTCCCACAGGCGAAGAGCCAGGACTGAAAGATGCTGCTGGATCTCTTCTGCTTACGGTAAGCTTTGCAACGGTGCCACCTGCATTGGTCTCACTGCTTGTTTTCCCACCTCAAAGTGCATTTGAATAGTTCCTTGATGCCTGCTCCAGGCTGGCTGGCTGCCCAGTTTTCAGGGCACGAATGATTGGACTCTGCTCCCACAGGCGAAGAGCCAGGACTGAAAGATGCTGCTGGATCTCTTCTGCACGAGGTAAGCTTTGCAACCGTGCCACCTGCATTGGTCTCACTGCTTGTTTTCCCACCTCAAAGTGCATTTGAATACATCCTTGGTGCCTGCTCCAGGCTGGCCGGCTGCCCAGTTGTCAGTGCACGAATGATTGGACTCTGCTCCCACAGGCGAAGAGCCAGGACTGAAAGATGCGGCTGGACCTCTTCTGCACATGGTAAGCTTCACAACGGTGCCACCTGTATTACTCTCACTCCTTGCTTTCCCACCTCAAAGTGCATTTGAATCCATCCTTGATGGCTGCTCCAGGCTGGCGGGCTGCCCAGTTGTCAGTGCACGAATGATTGGACTCTGCTCCCACAGGCGAAGAGCCAGGACTGAAAGATCCTGCTGGATCTCTTCTGCACGTGGTAAGCTTTGCAACGGTGCCACCTGCATTGGTCTCACTGCTTGTTTTCCCACCTCAAAGTGCATTTGAATAGTTCCTTGATGCCTGCTCCAGGCTGGCCGGCTGCCCAGTTGTCAGAGCACGAATGATTGGACTCTGCTCCCACAGGCGAAGAGCCAGGACTGAAAGATGCTGCTGGATCTCTTCTGCTCACGGTAAGCTTTGCAACGGTGCCACCTGCATTGGCCTCACTCCTTTCTTTCCCACCTCAAAGTGCATTTGAATAGTTCCTTGATGCCTGCTCCAGGCTGGCCGGCTGCCCAGTTGTCAGTGCACGAATGATTGGACTCTGCTCCCACAGGCGAAGAGCCAGGACTGAAAGATGCTGCTGGATCTCTTCTGCACGTGGTAAGCTTTGCAACGGTGCCGCCTGCATTGGTCTCACTCCTTTCTTTCCCACCTCAAAGTGCATTTGAATACATCCTTGATGCCTGCTCCAGGCTGGCTGGCTGCCCAGTTGTCAGTGCACGAATGATTGGACTCTGCTCCCACAGGCGAAGAGCCAGGACTGAAAGATGCTGCTGGATCTCTTCTGCACGTGGTAAGCTTTGCAACGGTGCCACCTGCATTTGTCTCACTGCTTGTTTTCCCACCTCAAAGTGCATTTGAATAGTTCCTTGATGCCTGCTCCAGGCTGGCCGGCTGCCCAGTTGTCAGTGCACGAATGATTGGACTCTTCTCCCACAGGCGAAGAGCCAGGACTGAAAGATACTGCTGGATCTCTTCTGCACGTGGTAAGCTTTGCAACGGTGCCGCCTGCATTGGTCTCACTGCTTGTTTTCCCACCTCAAAGTGCATTTGAATAGTTCCTTGATGCCTGCTCCAGGCTGGCTGGCTGCCCAGTTTTCAGGGCACGAATGATTGGACTCTGCTCCCACAGGCGAAGAGCCAGGACTGAAAGATGCTGCTGGATCTCTTCTGCACGAGGTAAGCTTTGCAACGGTACCACCTGCATTGGTCTCACTGCTTGTTTTCCCACCTCAAAGTGCATTTGAATAGTTCCTTGATGCCTGCTCCAGGCTGGCCGGCTGCCCAGTTGTCAGTGCACGAATGATTGGACTCTGCTCCCACAGGCGAAGAGCCAGGACTGAAAGATGCTGCTGGAACTCTTCTGCACATGGTAAGCTTCACAACTGTGCCACCTGTATTGCTCTCACTCCTTGCTTTCCCACCTCAAAGTGCATTTGAATCCATCCTTGATGGCTGCTCCAGGCTGGACGGCTGCCCAGTTGTCAGTGCACGAATGATTGGACTCTGCTCCCACAGGCGAAGAGCCAGGACTGAAAGATCCTGCTGGATCTCTTCTGCACGTGGTAAGCTTTGCAACGGTGCCACCTGCATTGGTCTCACTGCTTGTTTTCCCACCTCAAAGTGCATTTGAATAGTTCCTTGATGCCTGCTCCAGGCTGGCCGGCTGCCCAGTTTTCAGTGCACGAATGATTGGGCTCTGCTCCCACAGGCGAAGAGCCAGGACTGAAAGATGCTGCTGGCTCTCTTCTGCACGAGGTAAGCTTTGCAACGGTGCCGCCTGCATTGGTCTCACTCCTTTCTTTCCCACCTCAAAGTGCATTTGAATACATCCTTGATGCCTGCTCCAGGCTGGCTGGCTGCCCAGTTGTCAGTGCACGAATGATTGGACTCTGCTCCCACAGGCGAAGAGCCAGGACTGAAAGATGCTGCTGGATCTCTTCTGCACGTGGTAAGCTTTGCAACGGTGCCGCCTGCATTGGTCTCACTCCTTTCTTTCCCACCTCAAAGTGCATTTGAATACATCCTTGATGCCTGCTCCAGGCTGGCTGGCTGCCCAGTTGTCAGTGCACGAATGATTGGACTCTGCTCCCACAGGCGAAGAGCCAGGACTGAAAGATGCTGCTGGATCTCTTCTGCACGTGGTAAGCTTTGCAACGGTGCCACCTGCATTTGTCTCACTGCTTGTTTTCCCACCTCAAAGCGCATTTGAATAGTTCCTTGATGCCTGCTCCAGGCTGGCCGGCTGCCCAGTTGTCAGTGCACGAATGATTGGACTCTTCTCCCACAGGCGAAGAGCCAGGACTGAAAGATACTGCTGGATCTCTTCTGCACGTGGTAAGCTTTGCAACGGTGCCGCCTGCATTGGTCTCACTGCTTGTTTTCCCACCTCAAAGTGCATTTGAATAGTTCCTTGATGCCTGCTCCAGGCTGGCCGGCTGCCCAGTTGTCAGTGCACGAATGATTGGACTCTGCTCCCACAGGCGAAGAGCCAGGACTGAAAGATGCTGCTGGATCTCTTCTGCTCACGGTAAGCTTTGCAACGGTGCCACCTGCATTGGTCTCACTGCTTGTTTTCCCACCTCAAAGTGCATTTGAATAGTTCCTTGATGCCTGCTCCAGGCTGGCTGGCTGCCCAGTTTTCAGGGCACGAATGATTGGACTCTGTTCCCACAGGCGAAGAGCCAGGACTGAAAGATGCTGCTGGATCTCTTCTGCACGAGGTAAGCTTTGCAACGGTACCACCTGCATTGGTCTCACTGCTTGTTTTCCCACCTCAAAGTGCATTTGAATAGTTCCTTGATGCCTGCTCCAGGCTGGCCGGCTGCCCAGTTGTCAGTGCACGAATGATTGGACTCTGCTCCCACAGGCGAAGAGCCAGGACTGAAAGATGCTGCTGGACCTCTTCTGCACATGGTAAGCTTCACAACTGTGCCACCTGTATTGCTCTCACTCCTTGCTTTCCCACCTCAAAGTGCATTTGAATCCATCCTTGATGGCTGCTCCAGGCTGGACGGCTGCCCAGTTGTCAGTGCACGAATGATTGGACTCTGCTCCCACAGGCGAAGAGCCAGGACTGAAAGATCCTGCTGGATCTCTTCTGCACGTGGTAAGCTTTGCAACGGTGCCACCTGCATTGGTCTCACTGCTTGTTTTCCCACCTCAAAGTGCATTTGAATAGTTCCTTGATGCCTGCTCCAGGCTGGCCGGCTGCCCAGTTTTCAGTGCACGAATGATTGGGCTCTGCTCCCACAGGCGAAGAGCCAGGACTGAAAGATGCTGCTGGATCTCTTCTGCACGTCGTAAGCTTTGCAACGGTGCCACCTGCATTGGTCTCACTGCTTGTTTTCCCACCTCAAAGTGCATTTGAATAGTTCCTTGATGCCTGCTCCAGGCTGGCCGGCTGCCCAGTTGTCAGTGCACGAATGATTGGACTCTGCTCCCACAGGCGAAGAGCCAGGACTGAAAGATGCTGCTGGATCTCTTCTGCACGTGGTAAGCTTTGCAACGGTGCCGCCTGCATTGGTCTCACTGCTTGTTTTCCCACCTCAAAGTGCATTTGAATAGTTCCTTGATGCCTGCTCCAGGCTGGCCGGCTGCCCAGTTGTCAGTGCACGAATGATTGGACTCTGCTCCCACAGGCGAAGAGCCAGGACTGAAAGATGCTGCTGGATCTCTTCTGCTCACGGTAAGCTTTGCAACGGTGCCACCTGCATTGGTCTCACTGCTTGTTTTCCCACCTCAAAGTGCATTTGAATAGTTCCTTGATGCCTGCTCCAGGCTGGCTGGCTGCCCAGTTTTCAGGGCACGAATGATTGGACTCTGTTCCCACAGGCGAAGAGCCAGGACTGAAAGATGCTGCTGGATCTCTTCTGCACGAGGTAAGCTTTGCAACGGTACCACCTGCATTGGTCTCACTGCTTGTTTTCCCACCTCAAAGTGCATTTGAATAGTTCCTTGATGCCTGCTCCAGGCTGGCCGGCTGCCCAGTTGTCAGTGCACGAATGATTGGACTCTGCTCCCACAGGCGAAGAGCCAGGACTGAAAGATGCTGCTGGACCTCTTCTGCACATGGTAAGCTTCACAACTGTGCCACCTGCATTGCTCTCACTCCTTGCTTTCCCACCTCAAAGTGCATTTGAATCCATCCTTGATGGCTGCTCCAGGCTGGACGGCTGCCCAGTTGTCAGTGCACGAATGATTGGACTCTGCTCCCACAGGCGAAGAGCCAGGACTGAAAGATCCTGCTGGATCTCTTCTGCACGTGGTAAGCTTTGCAACGGTGCCACCTGCATTGGTCTCACTGCTTGTTTTCCCACCTCAAAGTGCATTTGAATAGTTCCTTGATGCCTGCTCCAGGCTGGCCGGCTGCCCAGTTTTCAGTGCACGAATGATTGGGCTCTGCTCCCACAGGCGAAGAGCCAGGACTGAAAGATGCTGCTGGATCTCTTCTGCACGTCGTAAGCTTTGCAACGGTGCCACCTGCATTGGTCTCACTGCTTGTTTTCCCACCTCAAAGTGCATTTGAATAGTTCCTTGATGCCTGCTCCAGGCTGGCCGGCTGCCCAGTTGTCAGTGCACGAATGATTGGACTCTGCTCCCACAGGCGAAGAGCCAGGACTGAAAGATGCTGCTGGATCTCTTCTGCACGTGGTAAGCTTTGCAACGGTGCCGCCTGCATTGGTCTCACTCCTTTCTTTCCCACCTCAAAGTGCATTTGAATACATCCTTGATGCCTGCTCCAGGCTGGCTGGCTGCCCAGTTGTCAGTGCACGAATGATTGGACTCTGCTCCCACAGGCGAAGAGCCAGGACTGAAAGATGCTGCTGGATCTCTTCTGCGCGTGGTAAGCTTTGCAACGGTGCCACCTGCATTTGTCTCACTGCTTGTTTTCCCACCTCAAAGTGCATTTGAATAGTTCCTTGATGCCTGCTCCAGGCTGGCCGGCTGCCCAGTTGTCAGTGCACGAATGATTGGACTCTTCTCCCACAGGCGAAGAGCCAGGACTGAAAGATGCTGCTGGATCTCTTCTGCTCACGGTAAGCTTTGCAACGGTGCCACCTGCATTGGTCTCACTGCTTGTTTTCCCACCTCAAAGCGCATTTGAATAGTTCCTTGATGCCTGCTCCAGGCTGGCTGGCTGCCCAGTTTTCAGGGCACGAATGATTGGACTCTGCTCCCACAGGCGAAGAGCCAGGACTGAAAGATGCTGCTGGATCTCTTCTGCACGAGGTAAGCTTTGCAACGGTGCCACCTGCATTGGTCTCACTCCTTGTTTTCCCACCTCAAAGTGCATTTGAATAGTTCCTTGATGCCTGCTCCAGGCTGGCCGGCTGCCCAGTTGTCAGTGCACGAATGATTGGACTCTGCTCCCACAGGCGAAGAGCCAGGACTGAAAGATGCTGCTGGACCTCTTCTGCACATGGTAAGCTTCACAACGGTGCCACCTGTATTGCTCTCACTCCTTGATTTCCCACCTCAAAGTGCATTTGAATCCATCCTTGATGGCTGCTCCAGGCTGGCCGGCTGCCCAGTTGTCAGTGCACGAATGATTGGACTCTGCTCCCACAGGCGAAGAGCCAGGACTGAAAGATCCTGCTGGATCTCTTCTGCACGTGGTAAGCTTTGCAACGGTGCCACCTGCATTGGTCTCACTGCTTGTTTTCCCACCTCAAAGTGCATTTGAATAGTTCCTTGATGCCTGCTCCAGGCTGGCCGGCTGCCCAGTTTTCAGGGCACGAATGATTGGACTCTGCTCCCACAGGCGAAGAGCCAGGACTGAAAGATGCTGCTGGATCTCTTCTGCTCACGGTAAGCTTTGCAACGGTGCCACCTGCATTGGCCTCACTGCTTGTTTTCCCACCTCAAAGTGCATTTGAATAGTTCCTTGATGCCTACTCCAGGCTGGCCGGCTGCCCAGTTTTCAGGGCACGAATGATTGGACTCTGCTCCCACAGGCGAAGAGCCAGGACTGAAAGATGCTGCTGGATCTCCTCTGCACGAGGTGAGCTTTGCAACGGTGCCATCTGCATTGGTCTCACTGCTTGTTTTTCCACCTCAAAGTGCATTTGAATAGTTCCTTGATGCCTGCTCCAGGCTGGCCGGCTGCCCAGTTGTCAGTGCACGAATGATTGGGCTCTGCTCCCATAGGCGAAGAGCCAGGACTGAAAGATGCTGCTGGATCTCTTCTGCACGTCGTAAGCTTTGCAACGGTGCCACCTGCATTGGTCTCACTGCTTGTTTTCCCACCTCAAAGTGCATTTGAATAGTTCCTTGATGCCTGCTCCAGGCTGGCCGGCTGCCCAGTTGTCAGTGCACGAATGATTGGACTCTGCTCCCACAGGCGAAGAGCCAGGACTGAAAGATGCTGCTGGATCTCTTCTGCACGTGGTAAGCATTGCAACGGTGCCACCTGCATTGGTCTCACTGCTTGTTTTCCCACCTCAAAGTGTATTTGAATAGTTCCTTGATGCCTGCTCCAGGCTGGCCGGCTGCCCAGTTTTCAGGGCACGAATGATTAGACTCTACTCCCACAGATGAAGAGCCAGGACTGAAAGATGCTGCTGGATCTCTTCTGCTCACGGTAAGCTTTGCAACGGTGCCAACTGCATTGGTCTCACTGCTTGTTTTCCCACCTCAAAGTGCATTTGAATAGTTCCTTGATGCCTGCTCCAGGCTGGCCGGCTGCCCAGTTGTCAGAGCACGAATGATTGGACTCTGCTCCCACAGGCGAAGAGCCAGGACTGAAAGATGCTGCTGGATCTCTTCTGCACGTGGTAAGCTTTGCAACGGTGCCACCTGTATTGCTCTCGCTGCTTGCTTTCCCACCTCAAAGTGCATTTGAATACATCCTTGATGCCTGCTCCAGGCTGGCCGGATACCCAGTTGTCAGTACACGAATGATTGGACTCTGCTCCCACAGGCGAAGAGCCAGGACTGAAAGATGCTGCTGGATCTCTTCTGCACATGGTAAGCTTCGCAACGGTGCCACCTGTATTGCTCTCACTCCTTGCTTTCCCACCTCAAAGTGCATTTGAATCCATCCTTGATGGCTGCTCCAAGCTGGCGGGCTGCCCAGTTGTCAGTGCACGAATGATTGGACTCTGCTCCTACAGGCGAAGAGCCAGGACCTAAAGATGCTGCTGGATCTCTTCTGCACGTGGTAAGCTTTGCAACGGTGCCACCTGCATTGGTCTCACTGCTTGTTTTCCCACCTCAAAGTGCATTTCAATACATACTTGATGCCTGCTCCAGGCTGGATGGCTGCCCAGTTTTCAGGGCACGAATGATTGGACTCTGCTCCCACAGACGAAGAGCCAGGACTGAAAGATGCTGCTGGATCTCTTCTGCACGTGGTAAGCTTTGCAACGTTGCCACCTGCATTGGTCTCACTGCTTGTTTTCCCACCTCAAAGTGCATTTGAATAGTTCCTTGATGCCTGCTCCAGGCTGGCCGGCTGCCCAGTTGTCAGTGCACGAATGATTGGACTCTGCTCCCACAGGCGAAGAGCCAGGACTGAAAGATGCTGCTGGATCTCTTCTGCACGTGGTAACCTTTGCAACGGTGCCACCTGCATTGGTCTCACTGCTTGCTTTCCCACCTCAAAGTGCCTTTGAATACATCCTTGATGCCTGCTCCAGGCTGGCCGGCTACCCAGTTGTCAGTGCACGAATGATTGGACTCTGCTCCCACAGGCGAAGAGCCAGGACTGAAAGATGCTGCTGGATCTCTTCTGCACATGGTAAGCTTCGCAACGGTGCCACCTGTATTGCTCTCACTCCTTGCTTTCCCACCTCAAAGTGCATTTGAATCAATCCTTGATGGCTGCTCCTGGCTGGCGGGCTGCCCAGTTGTTAGTGCACGAATGATTGGACTCTGCTCCCACAGGCGAAGAGCCAGGACTGAAAGATGCTGCTGGATCTCTTCTGCACGTGGTAAGCTTTGCAACGGTGCCACCTGCATTGGTCTCACTGCTTGTTTTCCCACCGCAAAGTGCGTTTGAATAGTTCCTTGATGCCTGCTCCAGGCTGGCCGGCTGCCCAGTTGTCTGTGCACGAATGATTGGACTCTGCTCCCACAGGCGAAGAGCCAGGACTGAAAGATGCTGCTGGATCTCTTCTGCACGTGGTAATCTTTGCAACGGTGCCGCCTGCATTGGTCTCACTCCTTGCTTTCCCACCTCAAAGTGCATTTGAATACATCCTTGATGCCTGCTCCAGGCTGGCCGGCTGCCCAGTTGTCAGGGCACGAATGATTGGACTCTGGTCCTACAGGCGAAGAGCGAGGACTGAAAGATGCTGCTGTATCTCTTCTGCTCACGGTAAGCTTTGCAATGGTGCCACCTGCATTGGTCTCACTGCTTGCTTTCCCACCTCAAAGTGCATTTGAATAGTTCCTTGATGCCTGCTCCAGGCTGGCCGGCTGCCCAGTTGTCAGTGCACGAATGATTGGACTCTGCTCCCACAGGCGAAGAGCCAGGACTGAAAGATGCTGCTGGATCTCTTCTGCACGAGGTAAGCTTTGCAACGGTGCCACCTGCATTGCTCTCACTGCTTGTTTTCCCACCTCAAAGTGCATTTGAATAGTTCCTTGATGCCTGCTCCAGGCTGGCCGGCTGCCCAGTTGTCAGTGCACGAATGATTGGGCTCTGCTCCCATAGGCGAAGAGCCAGGACTGAAAGATGCTGCTGGATCTCTTCTGCACGTGGTAATCTTTGCAACGGTGCCGCCTGCATTGGTCTCACTCCTTGCTTTCCCACCTCAAAGTGCATTTGAATACATCCTTGATGTCTGCTCCAGGCTGGCCGGCTGCCCAGTTGTCCGGGCACGAATCATTGGACTCTGCTCCTACAGGCGAAGTGCGAGGACTGAAAGATGCTGCTGTATCTCTTCTGCTCACGGTAAGCTTTGCAACGGTGCCACCTGCATTGGTCTCACTGCTTGTTTTCCCACCTCAAAGTGCATTTGAATAGTTCCTTGATGCCTGCTCCAGGCTGGCCGGCTGCCCAGTTGTCAGTGCACGAATGATTGGACTCTGCTCCCACAGGCGAAGAGCCAGGACTGAAAGATGCTGCTGGACCTCTTCTGCACATGGTAAGCTTCGCAGCGGTGCCACTTGTATTGCTCTCACTGCTTGTTTTCCCACCTCAAAGTGCATTTGAATCCATCCTTGATGGCTGCTCCAGGCTGGCCGGCTGCCCAGTTGTCAGTGCACGAATGATTGGACTCTGCTCCCACAGGCGAAGAGCCAGGACCTAAAGATGCTGATGGATCTCTTCTGCACGTGGTAAGCTTTGCAACGGTGCCACCTGCATTGGTCTCACTGCTTGTTTTCCCACCTCAAAGTGCATTTGAATAGTTCCTTGATGCCTGCTCCAGGCGGGCCGGCAGCCCAGTTGTCAGTGCACGAATGATTGGACTCTGCTCCCACAGGCGAAGAGCTAGGACTGAAAGATGCTGCTGGACCTCTTCTGCACATGGTAAGTTTTGCAACGGTGCCACCTGCATTGGTCTCACTCCTTGCTTTCCCACCTCAAAGTGCATTTGAATAGTTCCTTGATGCCTGCTCCAGGCTGTCCGGCTGCCCAGTTGTCAGTGCACGAATGATTGGACTCTGCTCCCACAGGCGAAGAGCCAGGACTGAAAGATGCTGCTGGCTCTCTTCCGCACGAGGTAAGCTTTGCAACGGTGCCACCTGCATTGGTCTCACTGCTTGTTTTCCAACCTCAAAGTGCATTTGAATACATCCTTGATGCCTGCTCCAGGCTGGCCGGCTGCCCAGTTTTCAGTGCACGAATGATTGGACTCTGCTCCCACAGGCGAAGAGCCAGGACTGAAAGATGCTGCTGGCTCTCTTCTGCACGAGGTAAGCTTTGCAACGGTGCCACCTGCATTGGTCTCACTGCTTGTTTTCCCACCTCAAAGTGCATTTGAATAGTTCCTTGATGCCTGCTCCAGGCTGGCCGGCTGCCCAGTTGTCAGTGCACGAATGATTGGACTCTGCTCCCACAGGCGAAGAGCCAGGACTGAAAGATGCTGCTGGATCTCTTCTGCTCACGGTAAGCTTTGCAACGGTGCCACCTGCATTGGCCTCACTGCTTGTTTTCCCACCTCAAAGTGCATTTGAATCCATCCTTGATGGCTGCTCCAAGCTGGCGGGCTGCCCAGTTGTCAGTGCACGAATGATTGGACTCTGCTCCTACAGGCGAAGAGCCAGGACCTAAAGATGCTGCTGGATCTCTTCTGCACGTGGTAAGCTTTGCAACGGTGCCACCTGCATTGGTCTCACTGCTTGTTTTCCCACCTCAAAGTGCATTTCAATACATACTTGATGCCTGCTCCAGGCTGGATGGCTGCCCAGTTTTCAGGGCACGAATGATTGGACTCTGCTCCCACAGGCGAAGAGCCAGGACTGAAAGATGCTGCTGGATCTCTTCTGCACGTGGTAAGCTTTGCAACGTTGCCACCTGCATTGGTCTCACTGCTTGTTTTCCCGCCTCAAAGTGCATTTGAATAGTTCCTTGATGCCTGCTCCAGGCTGGCCGGCTGCCCAGTTGTCAGTGCACGAATGATTGGACTCTGCTCCCACAGGCGAAGAGCCAGGACTGAAAGATGCTGCTGGATCTCTTCTGCACGTGGTAACCTTTGCAACGGTGCCGCCTGTATTGCTCTCACTGCTTGCTTTCCCACCTCAAAGTGCATTTGAATACATCCTTGATGCCTGATCCAGGCTGGCCGGCTACCCAGTTGTCAGTGCACGAATGATTGGACTCTGCTCCCACAGGCGAAGAGCCAGGACTGAAAGATGCTGCTGGATCTCTTCTGCACATGGTAAGCTTCGCAACGGTGCCACCTGTATTGCTCTCACTCCTTGCTTTCCCACCTCAAAGTGCATTTGAATCTATCCTTGATGGCTGCTCCTGGCTGGCGGGCTGCCCAGTTGTTAGTGCACGAATGATTGGACTCTGCTCCCACAGGCGAAGAGCCAGGACTGAAAGATGGTGCTGGATCTCTTCTGCACGTGGTAAGCTTTGCAACGGTGCCACCTGCATTGGTCTCACTGCTTGTTTTCCCACCGCAAAGTGCGTTTGAATAGTTCCTTGATGCCTGCTCCAGGCTGGCCGGCTGCCCAGTTTTCAGTGCACGAATGATTGGACTCTGCTCCCACAGGCGAAGAGCCAGGACTGAAAGATGCTGCTGGATCTCTTCTGCACGTGGTAATCTTTGCAACGGTGCCGCCTGCATTGGTCTCACTCCTTGCTTTCCCACCTCAAAGTGCATTTGAATACATCCTTGATGCCTGCTCCAGGCTGGCCGGCTGCCCAGTTGTCAGGGCACGAATGATTGGACTCTGCTCCTACAGGCGAAGTGCGAGGACTGAAAGATGCTGCTGTATCTCTTCTGCTCACGGTAAGCTTTGCAACGGTGCCACCTGCATTGGTCTCACTGCTTGTTTTCCCACCTCAAAGTGCATTTGAATAGGTCCTTGATGCCTGCTCCAGGCTGGCCGGCTGCCCAGTTGTCAGTGCACGAATGATTGGACTCTGCTCCCACAGGCGAAGAGCCAGGACTGAAAGATGCTGCTGGATCTCTTCTGCACGAGGTAAGCTTTGCAACGGTGCGATCTGCATTGCTCTCACTCCTTGTTTTCCCACCTCAAAGTGCATTTGAATAGTTCCTTGATGCCTGCTCCAGGCTGGCCGGCTGCCCAGTTGTCAGTGCACGAATGATTTGGCTCTGCTCCCACAGGCGAAGAGCCAGGACTGAAAGATGCTGCTGGATCTCTTCTGCACGTGGTAATCTTTGCAACGGTGCCGCCTGCATTGGTCTCACTCCTTGCTTTCCCACCTCAAAGTGCATTTGAATACATCCTTGATGCCTGCTCCAGGCTGGCCGGCTGCCCAGTTGTCAGGGCACGAATGATTGGACTCTGCTCCTACAGGCTAAGTGCGAGGACTGAAAGATGCTGCTGTATCTCTTCTGCTCACGGTAAGCTTTGCAACGGTGCCACCTGCATTGGTCTCACTGCTTGTTTTCCCACCTCAAAGTGCATTTGAATAGTTCTTTGATGCCTGCTCCAGGCTGGCCGGCTGCCCAGTTGTCAGTGCACGAATGATTGGACTCTGCTCCCACAGGCGAAGAGCCAGGACTGAAAGATGCTGCTGGACCTCTTCTGCACATGGTAAGCTTCGCAGCGGTGCCACCTGTATTGCTCTCACTGCTTGTTTTCCCACCTCAAAGTGCATTTGAATCCATCCTTGATGGCTGCTCCAGGCTGGCCGGCTGCCCAGTTGTCAGTGCACGAATGATTGGACTCTGCTCCCACAGGCGAAGAGCCAGGACCTAAAGATGCTGCTGGATCTCTTCTGCACGTGGTAAGCTTTGCAACGGTGCCACCTGCATTGGTCTCACTGCTTGTTTTCCCACCTCAAAGTGCATTTGAATAGTTCCCTGTTGCCTGCTCCAGGCGGGCCGGCAGCCCAGTTGTCAGTGCACGAATGATTGGACTCTGCTCCCACAGGCGAAGAGCTAGGACTGAAAGATGCTGCTGGATCTCTTCTGCACATGGTAAGTTTTGCAACGGTGCCACCTGCATTGGTCTCACTCCTTGCTTTCCCACCTCAAAGTGCATTTGAATAGTTCCTTGATGCCTGCTCCAGGCTGTCCGGCTGCCCAGTTGTCAGTGCACGAATGATTGGACTCTGCTCCCACAGGCGAAGAGCCAGGACTGAAAGATGCTGCTGGATCTCTTCCGCACGAGGTAAGCTTTGCAACGGTGCCACCTGCATTGGTCTCACTGCTTGTTTTCCCACCTCAAAGTGCATTTGAATACATCCTTGATGCCTGCTCCAGGCTGGCCGGCTGCCCAGTTTTCAGTGCACGAATGATTGGACTCTGCTCCCACAGGCGAAGAGCCAGGACTGAAAGATGCTGCTGGCTCTCTTCTGCACGAGGTAAGCTTTGCAACGGTGCCACCTGCATTGGTCTCACTGCTTGTTTTCCCACCTCAAAGTGCATTTGAATAGTTCCTTGATGCCTGCTCCAGGCTGGCCGGCTGCCCAGTTGTCAGTGCACGAATGATTGGACTCTGCTCCCACAGGCGAAGAGCCAGGACTGAAAGATGCTGCTGGATCTCTTCTGCACATGGTAAGCTTCGCAACGGTGCCACCTGTATTGCTCTCACTCCTTGCTTTCCCACCTCAAAGTGCATTTGAATCCATCCTTGATGGCTGCTCCAGGCTGGCGGGCTGCCCAGTTGTCAGTGCACGAATGATTGGACTCTGCTCCCATAGGCGAAGAGCCAGGACCAAAAGATGCTGCTGGATCTCTTCTGCACGTGGTAAGCTTTGCAACGGTGCCACCTGCATTGGTCTCACTGCTTGTTTTCCCACCTCAAAGTGCATTTGAATACATACTTGATGCCTGCTCCAGGCTGGCCAGCTGCCCAGTTGTCAGTGCACGAATGATTGGACTCTGCTCCCACAGACGAAGAGCCAGGACTGAAAGATGCTGCTGGATCTCTTCTGCACGTCGTAAGCTTTGCAACGTTGCCACCTGCATTGGTCTCACTGCTTGTTTTCCCACCTCAAAGTGCATTTGAATAGTTCCTTGATGCCTGCTCCAGGCTGGCCGGCTGCCCAGTTGTCAGTGCACGAATGATTGGACTCTGCTCCCACAGGCAAAGAGCCAGGACTGAAAGATGCTGCTGGATCTCTTCTGCTCACTGTAAGCTTTGCAACGGTGCAGCCTGTATTGCTCTCACTGCTTGCTTTCCCACCTCAAAGTGCATTTGAATACATCCTTGATGCCTGCTCCAGGCTGGCCGGCTGTCCAGTTGTCAGTGCACGAATGATTGGACTCTGCTCCCACAGGCGAAGAGCCAGGACTGAAAGATGCTGCTGGATCTCTTCTGCACATGGTAAGCTTCGCAACGGTGCCACCTGTATTGCTCTCACTCCTTGCTTTCCCACCTCAAAGTGCATTTGAATCAATCCTTGATGGCTGCTCCTGGCTGGCGGGCTGCCCAGTTGTTAGTGCACGAATGATTGGACTCTGCTCCCACAGGCGAAGAGCCAGGACCTAAAGATGCTGCTGGCTCTCTTCTGCACGTGGTAAGCTTTGCAACGGTGCCACCTGCATTGGTCTCACTGCTTGTTTTCCCACCTCAAAGTGCATTTGAATAGTTCCCTGATGCCTGCTCCAGGCTGGCCGGCTGCCCAGTTTTCAGTGCACGAATGATTGGACTCTGCTCCCACAGGCGAAGAGCCAGGACTGAAAGATGCTGCTGGATCTCTTCTGCACGAGGTAAGCTTTGCAACGGTGCCACCTGCATTGGTCTCACTGCTTGTTTTCCCACCTCAAAGTGCATTTGAATAGTTCCTTGATGCCTGCTCCAGGCTGGCCGGCTGCCCAGTTGTCAGTGCACGAATGATTGGACTCTGCTCCCACAGGCGAAGAGCCAGGACTGAAAGATGCTGCTGGATCTCTTCTGCACATGGTAAGCTTCGCAACGGTGCCACCTGTATTGCTCTCACTCCTTGCTTTCCCACCTCAAAGTGCATTTGAATCCATCCTTGATGGCTGCTCCAGGCTGGCGGGCTGCCCAGTTGTCAGTGCACGAATGATTGGACTCTGCTCCCACAGGCCAAGAGCCAGGACTGAAAGATGCTGCCGGATCTCTTCTGCACGTGGTAAGCTTTGCAACGGTGCCACCTGCATTGGTCTCACTGCTTGTTTTCCCACCTCAAAGTGCATTTGAATACATACTTGATGCCTGCTCCAGGCTGGCCGGCTGCCCAGTTGTCAGTGCACGAATGATTGGACTCTGCTCCCACAGACGAAGAGCCAGGACTGAAAGATGCTGCTGGATCTCTTCTGCACGTCGTAAGCTTTGCAACGTTGCCACCTGCATTGGTCTCACTGCTTGTTTTCCCACCTCAAAGTGCATTTGAATAGTTCCTTGATGCCTGCTCCAGGCTGGCCGGCTGCCCAGTTGTCAGTGCACGAATGATTGGACTCTGCTCCCACAGGCAAAGAGCCAGGACTGAAAGATGCTGCTGGCTCTCTTCCGCACGAGGTAAGCTTTGCAACGGTGCCACCTGCATTGGTCTCACTGCTTGTTTTCCAACCTCAAAGTGCATTTGAATACATCCTTGATGCCTGCTCCAGGCTGGCCGGCTGCCCAGTTTTCAGTGCACGAATGATTGGACTCTGCTCCCACAGGCGAAGAGCCAGGACTGAAAGATGCTGCTGGATCTCTTCTGCACGAGGTAAGCTTTGCAACGGTGCCACCTGCATTGGTCTCACTGCTTGTTTTCCCACCTCAAAGTGCATTTGAATACATACTTGATGCCTGCTCCAGGCTGGCCGGCTGCCCAGTTGTCAGTGCACGAATGATTGGACTCTGCTCCCACAGGCGAAGAGCCAGGACTGAAAGATGCTGCTGGATCTCTTCTGCTCACGGTAAGCTTTGCAACGGTGCCACCTGCATTGGCCTCACTGCTTGTTTTCCCACCTCAAAGTGCATTTGAATAGTTCCTTGATGCCTGCTCCAGGCTGGCCGGCTGCCCAGTTTTCAGGGCACGAATGATTGGACTCTGCTCCCACAGGCGAAGAGCCAGGACTGAAAGATGCTGCTGGATCTCTTCTGCACGAGGTAAGCTTTGCAACGGTGCCATCTGCATTGGTCTCACTGCTTGTTTTTCCACCTCAAAGTGCATTTGAATAGTTCCTTGATGCCTGCTCCAGGCTGGCCGGCTGCCCAGTTTTCAGTGCACGAATGATTGGGCTCTGCTCCCACAGGCGAACATCCAGGACTGAAAGATGCTGCTGGATCTCTTCTGCACGTCGTAAGCTTTGCAACGGTGCCACCTGCATTGGTCTCACTGCTTGTTTTCCCACCTCAAAGTGCATTTGAATAGTTCCTTGATGCCTGCTCCAGGCTGGCCGGCTGCCCAGTTGTCAGTGCACGAATGATTGGACTCTGCTCCCACAGGCGAAGAGCCAGGACTGAAAGATGCTGCTGGATCTCTTCTGCACGTCGTAAGCATTGCAACGGTGCCACCTGCATTGGTCTCACTGCTTGTTTTCCCACCTCAAAGTGTATTTGAATAGTTCCTTGATGCCTGCTCCAGGCTGGCCGGCTGCCCAGTTTTCAGGGCACGAATGATTAGACTCTACTCCCACAGACGAAGAGCCAGGACTGAAAGATGCTGCTGGATCTCTTCTGCACGTGGTAAGCTTTGCAACGGTGCCAACTGCATTGGTCTCACTGCTTGTTTTCCCACCTCAAAGTGCATTTGAATAGTTCCTTGATGCCTGCTCCAGGCTGGCCGGCTGCCCAGTTGTCAGAGCACGAATGATTGGACTCTGCTCCCACAGGCGAAGAGCCAGGACTGAAAGATGCTGCTGGATCTCTTCTGCACGTGGTAAGCTTTGCAACGGTGCCACCTGTATTGCTCTCGCTGCTTGCTTTCCCACCTCAAAGTGCATTTGAATACATCCTTGATGCCTGCTCCAGGCTGGCCGGATACCCAGTTGTCAGTGCACGAATGATTGGACTCTGCTCCCACAGGCGAAGAGCCAGGACTGAAAGATGCTGCTGGATCTCTTCTGCACATGGTAAGCTTCGCAACGGTGCCACCTGTATTGCTCTCACTCCTTGCTTTCCCACCTCAAAGTGCATTTGAATCCATCCTTGATGGCTGCTCCAAGCTGGCGGGCTGCCCAGTTGTCAGTGCACGAATGATTGGACTCTGCTCCTACAGGCGAAGAGCCAGGACCTAAAGATGCTGCTGGATCTCTTCTGCACGTGGTAAGCTTTGCAACGGTGCCACCTGCATTGGTCTCACTGCTTGTTTTCCCACCTCAAAGTGCATTTCAATACATACTTGATGCCTGCTCCAGGCTGGATGGCTGCCCAGTTTTCAGGGCACGAATGATTGGACTCTGCTCCCACAGGCGAAGAGCCAGGACTGAAAGATGCTGCTGGATCTCTTCTGCACGTGGTAAGCTTTGCAACGTTGCCACCTGCATTGGTCTCACTGCTTGTTTTCCCGCCTCAAAGTGCATTTGAATAGTTCCTTGATGCCTGCTCCAGGCTGGCGGGCTGCCCAGTTGTCAGTGCACGAATGATTGGACTCTGCTCCCACAGGCGAAGAGCCAGGACTGAAAGATGCTGCTGGATCTCTTCTGCACGTGGTAACCTTTGCAACGGTGCCGCCTGTATTGCTCTCACTGCTTGCTTTCCCACCTCAAAGTGCATTTGAATACATCCTTGATGCCTGCTCCAGGCTGGCCGGCTACCCAGTTGTCAGTGCACGAATGATTGGACTCTGCTCCCACAGGCGAAGAGCCAGGACTGAAAGATGCTGCTGGATCTCTTCTGCACATGGTAAGCTTCGCAACGGTGCCACCTGTATTGCTCTCACTCCTTGCTTTCCCACCTCAAAGTGCATTTGAATCAATCCTTGATGGCTGCTCCTGGCTGGCGGGCTGCCCAGTTGTTAGTGCACGAATGATTGGACTCTGCTCCCACAGGCGAAGAGCCAGGACTGAAAGATGGTGCTGGATCTCTTCTGCACGTGGTAAGCTTTGCAACGGTGCCACCTGCATTGGTCTCACTGCTTGTTTTCCCACCGCAAAGTGCATTTGAATAGTTCCTTGATGCCTGCTCCAGGCTGGCCGGCTGCCCAGTTGCAAGTGCACGAATGATTGGGCTCTGCTCCCATAGGCGAAGAGCCAGGACTGAAAGATGCTGCTGGATCTCTTCTGCACGTGGTAATCTTTGCAACGGTGCCGCCTGCATTGGTCTCACTCCTTGCTTTCCCACCTCAAAGTGCATTTGAATACATCCTTGATGCCTGCTCCAGGCTGGCCGGCTGCCCAGTTGTCAGGGCACGAATGATTGGACTCTGCTCCTACAGGCGAAGTGCGAGGACTGAAAGATGCTGCTGTATCTCTTCTGCTCACGGTAAGCTTTGCAACGGTGCCACCTGCATTGGTCTCACTGCTTGTTTTCCCACCTCAAAGTGCATTTGAATAGTTCCTTGATGCCTGCTCCAGGCTGGCCGGCTGCCCAGTTGTCAGTGCACGAATGATTGGACTCTGCTCCCACAGGCGAAGAGCCAGGACTGAAAGATGCTGCTGGACCTCTTCTGCACATGGTAAGCTTCGCAGCGGTGCCACTTGTATTGCTCTCACTGCTTGTTTTCCCACCTCAAAGTGCATTTGAATCCATCCTTGATGGCTGCTCCAGGCTGGCCGGCTGCCCAGTTGTCAGTGCACGAATGATTGGACTCTGCTCCCACAGGCGAAGAGCCAGGACCTAAAGATGCTGATGGATCTCTTCTGCACGTGGTAAGCTTTGCAACGGTGCCACCTGCATTGGTCTCACTGCTTGTTTTCCCACCTCAAAGTGCATTTGAATAGTTCCTTGATGCCTGCTCCAGGCGGGCCGGCAGCCCAGTTGTCAGTGCACGAATGATTGGACTCTGCTCCCACAGGCGAAGAGCTAGGACTGAAAGATGCTGCTGGACCTCTTCTGCACATGGTAAGTTTTGCAACGGTGCCACCTGCATTGGTCTCACTCCTTGCTTTCCCACCTCAAAGTGCATTTGAATAGTTCCTTGATGCCTGCTCCAGGCTGTCCGGCTGCCCAGTTGTCAGTGCACGAATGATTGGACTCTGCTCCCACAGGCGAAGAGCCAGGACTGAAAGATGCTGCTGGCTCTCTTCCGCACGAGGTAAGCTTTGCAACGGTGCCACCTGCATTGGTCTCACTGCTTGTTTTCCAACCTCAAAGTGCATTTGAATACATCCTTGATGCCTGCTCCAGGCTGGCCGGCTGCCCAGTTTTCAGTGCACGAATGATTGGACTCTGCTCCCACAGGCGAAGAGCCAGGACTGAAAGATGCTGCTGGCTCTCTTCTGCACGAGGTAAGCTTTGCAACGGTGCCACCTGCATTGGTCTCACTGCTTGTTTTCCCACCTCAAAGTGCATTTGAATACATACTTGATGCCTGCTCCAGGCTGGCCGGCTGCCCAGTTGTCAGTGCACGAATGATTGGACTCTGCTCCCACAGGCGAAGAGCCAGGACTGAAAGATGCTGCTGGATCTCTTCTGCTCACGGTAAGCTTTGCAACGGTGCCACCTGCATTGGCCTCACTGCTTGTTTTCCCACCTCAAAGTGCATTTGAATAGTTCCTTGATGCCTGCTCCAGGCTGGCCGGCTGCCCAGTTTTCAGGGCACGAATGATTGGACTCTGCTCCCACAGGCGAAGAGCCAGGACTGAAAGATGCTGCTGGATCTCTTCTGCACGAGGTAAGCTTTGCAACGGTGCCATCTGCATTGGTCTCACTGCTTGTTTTTCCACCTCAAAGTGCATTTGAATAGTTCCTTGATGCCTGCTCCAGGCTGGCCGGCTGCCCAGTTTTCAGTGCACGAATGATTGGGCTCTGCTCCCACAGGCGAAGAGCCAGGACTGAAAGATGCTGCTGGATCTCTTCTGCACGTCGTAAGCTTTGCAACGGTGCCACCTGCATTGGTCTCACTGCTTGTTTTCCCACCTCAAAGTGCATTTGAATAGTTCCTTGATGCCTGCTCCAGGCTGGCCGGCTGCCCAGTTGTCAGTGCACGAATGATTGGACTCTGCTCCCACAGGCGAAGAGCCAGGACTGAAAGATGCTGCTGGATCTCTTCTGCACGTCGTAAGCATTGCAACGGTGCCACCTGCATTGGTCTCACTGCTTGTTTTCCCACCTCAAAGTGTATTTGAATAGTTCCTTGATGCCTGCTCCAGGCTGGCCGGCTGCCCAGTTTTCAGGGCACGAATGATTAGACTCTACTCCCACAGACGAAGAGCCAGGACTGAAAGATGCTGCTGGATCTCTTCTGCACGTGGTAAGCTTTGCAACGGTGCCAACTGCATTGGTCTCACTGCTTGTTTTCCCACCTCAAAGTGCATTTGAATAGTTCCTTGATGCCTGCTCCAGGCTGGCCGGCTGCCCAGTTGTCAGAGCACGAATGATTGGACTCTGCTCCCACAGGCGAAGAGCCAGGACTGAAAGATGCTGCTGGATCTCTTCTGCACGTGGTAAGCTTTGCAACGGTGCCACCTGTATTGCTCTCGCTGCTTGCTTTCCCACCTCAAAGTGCATTTGAATACATCCTTGATGCCTGCTCCAGGCTGGCCGGATACCCAGTTGTCAGTGCACGAATGATTGGACTCTGCTCCCACAGGCGAAGAGCCAGGACTGAAAGATGCTGCTGGATCTCTTCTGCACATGGTAAGCTTCGCAACGGTGCCACCTGTATTGCTCTCACTCCTTGCTTTCCCACCTCAAAGTGCATTTGAATCCATCCTTGATGGCTGCTCCAAGCTGGCGGGCTGCCCAGTTGTCAGTGCACGAATGATTGGACTCTGCTCCTACAGGCGAAGAGCCAGGACCTAAAGATGCTGCTGGATCTCTTCTGCACGTGGTAAGCTTTGCAACGGTGCCACCTGCATTGGTCTCACTGCTTGTTTTCCCACCTCAAAGTGCATTTCAATACATACTTGATGCCTGCTCCAGGCTGGATGGCTGCCCAGTTTTCAGGGCACGAATGATTGGACTCTGCTCCCACAGGCGAAGAGCCAGGACTGAAAGATGCTGCTGGATCTCTTCTGCACGTGGTAAGCTTTGCAACGTTGCCACCTGCATTGGTCTCACTGCTTGTTTTCCCGCCTCAAAGTGCATTTGAATAGTTCCTTGATGCCTGCTCCAGGCTGGCGGGCTGCCCAGTTGTCAGTGCACGAATGATTGGACTCTGCTCCCACAGGCGAAGAGCCAGGACTGAAAGATGCTGCTGGATCTCTTCTGCACGTGGTAACCTTTGCAACGGTGCCGCCTGTATTGCTCTCACTGCTTGCTTTCCCACCTCAAAGTGCATTTGAATACATCCTTGATGCCTGCTCCAGGCTGGCCGGCTACCCAGTTGTCAGTGCACGAATGATTGGACTCTGCTCCCACAGGCGAAGAGCCAGGACTGAAAGATGCTGCTGGATCTCTTCTGCACATGGTAAGCTTCGCAACGGTGCCACCTGTATTGCTCTCACTCCTTGCTTTCCCACCTCAAAGTGCATTTGAATCAATCCTTGATGGCTGCTCCTGGCTGGCGGGCTGCCCAGTTGTTAGTGCACGAATGATTGGACTCTGCTCCCACAGGCGAAGAGCCAGGACTGAAAGATGGTGCTGGATCTCTTCTGCACGTGGTAAGCTTTGCAACGGTGCCACCTGCATTGGTCTCACTGCTTGTTTTCCCACCGCAAAGTGCATTTGAATAGTTCCTTGATGCCTGCTCCAGGCTGGCCGGCTGCCCAGTTGTCAGTGCACGAATGATTGGGCTCTGCTCCCATAGGCGAAGAGCCAGGACTGAAAGATGCTGCTGGATCTCTTCTGCACGTGGTAATCTTTGCAACGGTGCCGCCTGCATTGGTCTCACTCCTTGCTTTCCCACCTCAAAGTGCATTTGAATACATCCTTGATGCCTGCTCCAGGCTGGCCGGCTGCCCAGTTGTCAGGGCACGAATGATTGGACTCTGCTCCTACAGGCGAAGTGCGAGGACTGAAAGATGCTGCTGTATCTCTTCTGCTCACGGTAAGCTTTGCAACGGTGCCACCTGCATTGGTCTCACTGCTTGTTTTCCCACCTCAAAGTGCATTTGAATAGTTCCTTGATGCCTGCTCCAGGCTGGCCGGCTGCCCAGTTGTCAGTGCACGAATGATTGGACTCTGCTCCCACAGGCGAAGAGCCAGGACTGAAAGATGCTGCTGGACCTCTTCTGCACATGGTAAGCTTCGCAGCGGTGCCACTTGTATTGCTCTCACTGCTTGTTTTCCCACCTCAAAGTGCATTTGAATCCATCCTTGATGGCTGCTCCAGGCTGGCCGGCTGCCCAGTTGTCAGTGCACGAATGATTGGACTCTGCTCCCACAGGCGAAGAGCCAGGACCTAAAGATGCTGATGGATCTCTTCTGCACGTGGTAAGCTTTGCAACGGTGCCACCTGCATTGGTCTCACTGCTTGTTTTCCCACCTCAAAGTGCATTTGAATAGTTCCTTGATGCCTGCTCCAGGCGGGCCGGCAGCCCAGTTGTCAGTGCACGAATGATTGGACTCTGCTCCCACAGGCGAAGAGCTAGGACTGAAAGATGCTGCTGGACCTCTTCTGCACATGGTAAGTTTTGCAACGGTGCCACCTGCATTGGTCTCACTCCTTGCTTTCCCACCTCAAAGTGCATTTGAATAGTTCCTTGATGCCTGCTCCAGGCTGTCCGGCTGCCCAGTTGTCAGTGCACGAATGATTGGACTCTGCTCCCACAGGCGAAGAGCCAGGACTGAAAGATGCTGCTGGCTCTCTTCCGCACGAGGTAAGCTTTGCAACGGTGCCACCTGCATTGGTCTCACTGCTTGTTTTCCAACCTCAAAGTGCATTTGAATACATCCTTGATGCCTGCTCCAGGCTGGCCGGCTGCCCAGTTTTCAGTGCACGAATGATTGGACTCTGCTCCCACAGGCGAAGAGCCAGGACTGAAAGATGCTGCTGGCTCTCTTCTGCACGAGGTAAGCTTTGCAACGGTGCCACCTGCATTGGTCTCACTGCTTGTTTTCCCACCTCAAAGTGCATTTGAATACATACTTGATGCCTGCTCCAGGCTGGCCGGCTGCCCAGTTGTCAGTGCACGAATGATTGGACTCTGCTCCCACAGGCGAAGAGCCAGGACTGAAAGATGCTGCTGGATCTCTTCTGCTCACGGTAAGCTTTGCAACGGTGCCACCTGCATTGGCCTCACTGCTTGTTTTCCCACCTCAAAGTGCATTTGAATAGTTCCTTGATGCCTGCTCCAGGCTGGCCGGCTGCCCAGTTTTCAGGGCACGAATGATTGGACTCTGCTCCCACAGGCGAAGAGCCAGGACTGAAAGATGCTGCTGGATCTCTTCTGCACGAGGTAAGCTTTGCAACGGTGCCATCTGCATTGGTCTCACTGCTTGTTTTTCCACCTCAAAGTGCATTTGAATAGTTCCTTGATGCCTGCTCCAGGCTGGCCGGCTGCCCAGTTTTCAGTGCACGAATGATTGGGCTCTGCTCCCACAGGCGAAGAGCCAGGACTGAAAGATGCTGCTGGATCTCTTCTGCACGTCGTAAGCTTTGCAACGGTGCCACCTGCATTGGTCTCACTGCTTGTTTTCCCACCTCAAAGTGCATTTGAATAGTTCCTTGATGCCTGCTCCAGGCTGGCCGGCTGCCCAGTTGTCAGTGCACGAATGATTGGACTCTGCTCCCACAGGCGAAGAGCCAGGACTGAAAGATGCTGCTGGATCTCTTCTGCACATCGTAAGCATTGCAACGGTGCCACCTGCATTGGTCTCACTGCTTGTTTTCCCACCTCAAAGTGTATTTGAATAGTTCCTTGATGCCTGCTCCAGGCTGGCCGGCTGCCCAGTTTTCAGGGCACGAATGATTAGACTCTACTCCCACAGACGAAGAGCCAGGACTGAAAGATGCTGCTGGATCTCTTCTGCACGTGGTAAGCTTTGCAACGGTGCCAACTGCATTGGTCTCACTGCTTGTTTTCCCACCTCAAAGTGCATTTGAATAGTTCCTTGATGCCTGCTCCAGGCTGGCCGGCTGCCCAGTTGTCAGAGCACGAATGATTGGACTCTGCTCCCACAGGCGAAGAGCCAGGACTGAAAGATGCTGCTGGATCTCTTCTGCACGTGGTAAGCTTTGCAACGGTGCCACCTGTATTGCTCTCGCTGCTTGCTTTCCCACCTCAAAGTGCATTTGAATACATCCTTGATGCCTGCTCCAGGCTGGCCGGATACCCAGTTGTCAGTGCACGAATGATTGGACTCTGCTCCCACAGGCGAAGAGCCAGGACTGAAAGATGCTGCTGGATCTCTTCTGCACATGGTAAGCTTCGCAACGGTGCCACCTGTATTGCTCTCACTCCTTGCTTTCCCACCTCAAAGTGCATTTGAATCCATCCTTGATGGCTGCTCCAAGCTGGCGGGCTGCCCAGTTGTCAGTGCACGAATGATTGGACTCTGCTCCTACAGGCGAAGAGCCAGGACCTAAACATGCTGCTGGATCTCTTCTGCACGTGGTAAGCTTTGCAACGGTGCCACCTGCATTGGTCTCACTGCTTGTTTTCCCACCTCAAAGTGCATTTCAATACATACTTGATGCCTGCTCCAGGCTGGATGGCTGCCCAGTTTTCAGGGCACGAATGATTGGACTCTGCTCCCACAGGCGAAGAGCCAGGACTGAAAGATGCTGCTGGATCTCTTCTGCACGTGGTAAGCTTTGCAACGTTGCCACCTGCATTGGTCTCACTGCTTGTTTTCCCGCCTCAAAGTGCATTTGAATAGTTCCTTGATGCCTGCTCCAGGCTGGCCGGCTGCCCAGTTGTCAGTGCACGAATGATTGGACTCTGCTCCCACAGGCGAAGAGCCAGGACTGAAAGATGCTGCTGGATCTCTTCTGCACGTGGTAACCTTTGCAACGGTGCCGCCTGTATTGCTCTCACTGCTTGCTTTCCCACCTCAAAGTGCATTTGAATACATCCTTGATGCCTGATCCAGGCTGGCCGGCTACCCAGTTGTCAGTGCACGAATGATTGGACTCTGCTCCCACAGGCGAAGAGCCAGGACTGAAAGATGCTGCTGGATCTCTTCTGCACATGGTAAGCTTCGCAACGGTGCCACCTGTATTGCTCTCACTCCTTGCTTTCCCACCTCAAAGTGCATTTGAATCAATCCTTGATGGCTGCTCCTGGCTGGCGGGCTGCCCAGTTGTTAGTGCACGAATGATTGGACTCTGCTCCCACAGGCGAAGAGCCAGGACTGAAAGATGCTGCTGGATCTCTTCTGCACGTGGTAATCTTTGCAACGGTGCCGCCTGCATTGGTCTCACTCCTTGCTTTCCCACCTCAAAGTGCATTTGAATACATCCTTGATGCCTGCTCCAGGCTGGCCGGCTGCCCAGTTGTCAGGGCACGAATGATTGGACTCTGCTCCTACAGGCGAAGAGCGAGGACTGAAAGATGCTGCTGTATCTCTTCTGCTCACGGTAAGCTTTGCAACGGTGCCACCTGCATTGGTCTCACTGCTTGTTTTCCCACCTCAAAGTGCATTTGAATAGGTCCTTGATGCCTGCTCCAGGCTGGCCGGCTGCCCAGTTGTCAGTGCACGAATGATTGGACTCTGCTCCCACAGGCGAAGAGCCAGGACTGAAAGATGCTGCTGGATCTCTTCTGCACGAGGTAAGCTTTGCAACGGTGCGATCTGCATTGCTCTCACTCCTTGTTTTCCCACCTCAAAGTGCATTTGAATAGTTCCTTGATGCCTGCTCCAGGCTGGCCGGCTGCCCAGTTGTCAGTGCACGAATGATTTGGCTCTGCTCCCACAGGCGAAGAGCCAGGACTGAAAGATGCTGCTGGATCTCTTCTGCACGTGGTAATCTTTGCAACGGTGCCGCCTGCATTGGTCTCACTCCTTGCTTTCCCACCTCAAAGTGCATTTGAATACATCCTTGATGCCTGCTCCAGGCTGGCCGGCTGCCCAGTTGTCAGGGCACGAATGATTGGACTCTGCTCCTACAGGCGAAGTGCGAGGACTGAAAGATGCTGCTGTATCTCTTCTGCTCACGGTAAGCTTTGCAACGGTGCCACCTGCATTGGTCTCACTGCTTGTTTTCCCACCTCAAAGTGCATTTCAATACATACTTGATGCCTGCTCCAGGCTGGATGGCTGCCCAGTTTTCAGGGCACGAATGATTGGACTCTGCTCCCACAGGCGAAGAGCCAGGACTGAAAGATGCTGCTGGATCTCTTCTGCACGTGGTAAGCTTTGCAACGTTGCCACCTGCATTGGTCTCACTGCTTGTTTTCCCGCCTCAAAGTGCATTTGAATAGTTCCTTGATGCCTGCTCCAGGCTGGCCGGCTGCCCAGTTGTCAGTGCACGAATGATTGGACTCTGCTCCCACAGGCGAAGAGCCAGGACTGAAAGATGCTGCTGGATCTCTTCTGCACGTGGTAACCTTTGCAACGGTGCCGCCTGTATTGCTCTCACTGCTTGCTTTCCCACCTCAAAGTGCATTTGAATACATCCTTGATGCCTGATCCAGGCTGGCCGGCTACCCAGTTGTCAGTGCACGAATGATTGGACTCTGCTCCCACAGGCGAAGAGCCAGGACTGAAAGATGCTGCTGGATCTCTTCTGCACATGGTAAGCTTCGCAACGGTGCCACCTGTATTGCTCTCACTCCTTGCTTTCCCACCTCAAAGTGCATTTGAATCAATCCTTGATGGCTGCTCCTGGCTGGCGGGCTGCCCAGTTGTTAGTGCACGAATGATTGGACTCTGCTCCCACAGGCGAAGAGCCAGGACTGAAAGATGCTGCTGGATCTCTTCTGCACGTGGTAATCTTTGCAACGGTGCCGCCTGCATTGGTCTCACTCCTTGCTTTCCCACCTCAAAGTGCATTTGAATACATCCTTGATGCCTGCTCCAGGCTGGCCGGCTGCCCAGTTGTCAGGGCACGAATGATTGGACTCTGCTCCTACAGGCGAAGAGCGAGGACTGAAAGATGCTGCTGTATCTCTTCTGCTCACGGTAAGCTTTGCAACGGTGCCACCTGCATTGGTCTCACTGCTTGTTTTCCCACCTCAAAGTGCATTTGAATAGGTCCTTGATGCCTGCTCCAGGCTGGCCGGCTGCCCAGTTGTCAGTGCACGAATGATTGGACTCTGCTCCCACAGGCGAAGAGCCAGGACTGAAAGATGCTGCTGGATCTCTTCTGCACGAGGTAAGCTTTGCAACGGTGCGATCTGCATTGCTCTCACTCCTTGTTTTCCCACCTCAAAGTGCATTTGAATAGTTCCTTGATGCCTGCTCCAGGCTGGCCGGCTGCCCAGTTGTCAGTGCACGAATGATTTGGCTCTGCTCCCACAGGCGAAGAGCCAGGACTGAAAGATGCTGCTGGATCTCTTCTGCACGTGGTAATCTTTGCAACGGTGCCGCCTGCATTGGTCTCACTCCTTGCTTTCCCACCTCAAAGTGCATTTGAATACATCCTTGATGCCTGCTCCAGGCTGGCCGGCTGCCCAGTTGTCAGGGCACGAATGATTGGACTCTGCTCCTACAGGCGAAGTGCGAGGACTGAAAGATGCTGCTGTATCTCTTCTGCTCACGGTAAGCTTTGCAACGGTGCCACCTGCATTGGTCTCACTGCTTGTTTTCCCACCTCAAAGTGCATTTCAATACATACTTGATGCCTGCTCCAGGCTGGATGGCTGCCCAGTTTTCAGGGCACGAATGATTGGACTCTGCTCCCACAGGCGAAGAGCCAGGACTGAAAGATGCTGCTGGATCTCTTCTGCACGTGGTAAGCTTTGCAACGTTGCCACCTGCATTGGTCTCACTGCTTGTTTTCCCGCCTCAAAGTGCATTTGAATAGTTCCTTGATGCCTGCTCCAGGCTGGCCGGCTGCCCAGTTGTCAGTGCACGAATGATTGGACTCTGCTCCCACAGGCGAAGAGCCAGGACTGAAAGATGCTGCTGGATCTCTTCTGCACGTGGTAACCTTTGCAACGGTGCCGCCTGTATTGCTCTCACTGCTTGCTTTCCCACCTCAAAGTGCATTTGAATACATCCTTGATGCCTGATCCAGGCTGGCCGGCTACCCAGTTGTCAGTGCACGAATGATTGGACTCTGCTCCCACAGGCGAAGAGCCAGGACTGAAAGATGCTGCTGGATCTCTTCTGCACATGGTAAGCTTCGCAACGGTGCCACCTGTATTGCTCTCACTCCTTGCTTTCCCACCTCAAAGTGCATTTGAATCAATCCTTGATGGCTGCTCCTGGCTGGCGGGCTGCCCAGTTGTTAGTGCACGAATGATTGGACTCTGCTCCCACAGGCGAAGAGCCAGGACTGAAAGATGCTGCTGGATCTCTTCTGCACGTGGTAATCTTTGCAACGGTGCCGCCTGCATTGGTCTCACTCCTTGCTTTCCCACCTCAAAGTGCATTTGAATACATCCTTGATGCCTGCTCCAGGCTGGCCGGCTGCCCAGTTGTCAGGGCACGAATGATTGGACTCTGCTCCTACAGGCGAAGAGCGAGGACTGAAAGATGCTGCTGTATCTCTTCTGCTCACGGTAAGCTTTGCAACGGTGCCACCTGCATTGGTCTCACTGCTTGTTTTCCCACCTCAAAGTGCATTTGAATAGGTCCTTGATGCCTGCTCCAGGCTGGCCGGCTGCCCAGTTGTCAGTGCACGAATGATTGGACTCTGCTCCCACAGGCGAAGAGCCAGGACTGAAAGATGCTGCTGGATCTCTTCTGCACGAGGTAAGCTTTGCAACGGTGCGATCTGCATTGCTCTCACTCCTTGTTTTCCCACCTCAAAGTGCATTTGAATAGTTCCTTGATGCCTGCTCCAGGCTGGCCGGCTGCCCAGTTGTCAGTGCACGAATGATTTGGCTCTGCTCCCACAGGCGAAGAGCCAGGACTGAAAGATGCTGCTGGATCTCTTCTGCACGTGGTAATCTTTGCAACGGTGCCGCCTGCATTGGTCTCACTCCTTGCTTTCCCACCTCAAAGTGCATTTGAATACATCCTTGATGCCTGCTCCAGGCTGGCCGGCTGCCCAGTTGTCAGGGCACGAATGATTGGACTCTGCTCCTACAGGCGAAGTGCGAGGACTGAAAGATGCTGCTGTATCTCTTCTGCTCACGGTAAGCTTTGCAACGGTGCCACCTGCATTGGTCTCACTGCTTGTTTTCCCACCTCAAAGTGCATTTGAATAGTTCTTTGATGCCTGCTCCATGCTGGCCGGCTGCCCAGTTGTCAGTGCACGAATGATTGGACTCTGCTCCCACAGGCGAAGAGCCAGGACTGAAAGATGCTGCTGGACCTCTTCTGCACATGGTAAGCTTCGCAGCGGTGCCACCTGTATTGCTCTCACTGCTTGTTTTCCCACCTCAAAGTGCATTTGAATCCATCCTTGATGGCTGCTCCAGGCTGGCCGGCTGCCCAGTTGTCAGTGCACGAATGATTGGACTCTGCTCCCACAGGCGAAGAGCCAGGACCTAAAGATGCTGCTGGATCTCTTCTGCACGTGGTAAGCTTTGCAACGGTGCCACCTGCATTGGTCTCACTGCTTGTTTTCCCACCTCAAAGTGCATTTGAATAGTTCCCTGTTGCCTGCTCCAGGCGGGCCGGCAGCCCAGTTGTCAGTGCACGAATGATTGGACTCTGCTCCCACAGGCGAAGAGCTAGGACTGAAAGATGCTGCTGGATCTCTTCTGCACATGGTAAGTTTTGCAACGGTGCCACCTGCATTGGTCTCACTCCTTGCTTTCCCACCTCAAAGTGCATTTGAATAGTTCCTTGATGCCTGCTCCAGGCTGTCCGGCTGCCCAGTTGTCAGTGCACGAATGATTGGACTCTGCTCCCACAGGCGAAGAGCCAGGACTGAAAGATGCTGCTGGATCTCTTCCGCACGAGGTAAGCTTTGCAACGGTGCCACCTGCATTGGTCTCACTGCTTGTTTTCCCACCTCAAAGTGCATTTGAATACATCCTTGATGCCTGCTCCAGGCTGGCCGGCTGCCCAGTTTTCAGTGCACGAATGATTGGACTCTGCTCCCACAGGCGAAGAGCCAGGACTGAAAGATGCTGCTGGCTCTCTTCTGCACGAGGTAAGCTTTGCAACGGTGCCACCTGCATTGGTCTCACTGCTTGTTTTCCCACCTCAAAGTGCATTTGAATAGTTCCTTGATGCCTGCTCCAGGCTGGCCGGCTGCCCAGTTTTCAGTGCACGAATGATTGGACTCTGCTCCCACAGCCGAAGAGCCAGGACTGAAAGATGCTGCTGGATCTCTTCTGCACGTGGTAAGCTTTGCAACGGTGCCACCTGCATTGGTCTCACTGCTTGTTTTCCCACCTCAAAGTGCATTTGAATAGTTCCTTGATGCCTGCTCCAGGCTGTCCGGCTGCCCAGTTGTCAGTGCACGAATGATTGGACTCTGCTCCCACAGGCGAAGAGCCAGGACTGAAAGATGCTGCTGGATCTCTTCTGCACATGGTAAGCTTCGCAACGGTGCCACCTGTATTGCTCTCACTCCTTGCTTTCCCACCTCAAAGTGCATTTGAATCCATCCTTGATGGCTGCTCCAGGCTGGCGGGCTGCCCAGTTGTCAGTGCACGAATGATTGGACTCTGCTCCCATAGGCGAAGAGCCAGGACCTAAAGATGCTGCTGGATCTCTTCTGCACGTGGTAAGCTTTGCAACGGTGCCACCTGCATTGGTCTCACTGCTTGTTTTCCCACCTCAAAGTGCATTTGAATACATACTTGATGCCTGCTCCAGGCTGGCCAGCTGCCCAGTTGTCAGTGCACGAATGATTGGACTCTGCTCCCACAGACGAAGAGCCAGGACTGAAAGATGCTGCTGGATCTCTTCTGCACGTCGTAAGCTTTGCAACGTTGCCACCTGCATTGGTCTCACTGCTTGTTTTCCCACCTCAAAGTGCATTTGAATAGTTCCTTGATGCCTGCTCCAGGCTGGCCGGCTGCCCAGTTGTCAGTGCACGAATGATTGGACTCTGCTCCCACAGGCAAAGAGCCAGGACTGAAAGATGCTGCTGGATCTCTTCTGCTCACGGTAAGCTTTGCAACGGTGCAGCCTGTATTGCTCTCACTGCTTGCTTTCCCACCTCAAAGTGCATTTGAATACATCCTTGATGCCTGCTCCAGGCTGGCCGGCTGTCCAGTTGTCAGTGCACGAATGATTGGACTCTGCTCCCACAGGCGAAGAGCCAGGACTGAAAGATGCTGCTGGATCTCTTCTGCACATGGTAAGCTTCGCAACGGTGCCACCTGTATTGCTCTCACTCCTTGCTTTCCCACCTCAAAGTGCATTTGAATCAATCCTTGATGGCTGCTCCTGGCTGGCGGGCTGCCCAGTTGTTAGTGCACGAATGATTGGACTCTGCTCCCACAGGCGAAGAGCCAGGACCTAAAGATGCTGCTGGCTCTCTTCTGCACGTGGTAAGCTTTGCAACGGTGCCACCTGCATTGGTCTCACTGCTTGTTTTCCCACCTCAAAGTGCATTTGAATAGTTCCCTGATGCCTGCTCCAGGCTGGCCGGCTGCCCAGTTTTCAGTGCACGAATGATTGGACTCTGCTCCCACAGGCGAAGAGCCAGGACTGAAAGATGCTGCTGGCTCTCTTCTGCACGAGGTAAGCTTTGCAACGGTGCCACCTGCATTGGTCTCACTGCTTGTTTTCCCACCTCAAAGTGCATTTGAATAGTTCCTTGATGCCTGCTCCAGGCTGGCCGGCTGCCCAGTTTTCAGTGCACGAATGATTGGACTCTGCTCCCACAGGCGAAGAGCCAGGACTGAAAGATGCTGCTGGATCTCTTCTGCACGTGGTAAGCTTTGCAACGGTGCCACCTGCATTGGTCTCACTGCTTGTTTTCCCACCTCAAAGTGCATTTGAATAGTTCCTTGATGCCTGCTCCAGGCTGGCCGGCTGCCCAGTTGTCAGTGCACGAATGATTGGACTCTGCTCCCACAGGCGAAGAGCCAGGACTGAAAGATGCTGCTGGATCTCTTCTGCACATGGTAAGCTTCGCAACGGTGCCACCTGTATTGCTCTCACTCCTTGCTTTCCCACCTCAAAGTGCATTTGAATCCATCCTTGATGGCTGCTCCAGGCTGGCGGGCTGCCCAGTTGTCAGTGCACGAATGATTGGACTCTGCTCCCACAGGCCAAGAGCCAGGACCTAAAGATGCTGCCGGATCTCTTCTGCACGTGGTAAGCTTTGCAACGGTGCCACCTGCATTGGTCTCACTGCTTGTTTTCCCACCTCAAAGTGCATTTGAATACATACTTGATGCCTGCTCCAGGCTGGCCGGCTGCCCAGTTGTCAGTGCACGAATGATTGGACTCTGCTCCCACAGACGAAGAGCCAGGACTGAAAGATGCTGCTGGATCTCTTCTGCACGTCGTAAGCTTTGCAACGTTGCCACCTGCATTGGTCTCACTGCTTGTTTTCCCACCTCAAAGTGCATTTGAATAGTTCCTTGATGCCTGCTCCAGGCTGGGCGGCTGCCCAGTTGTCAGTGCACGAATGATTGGACTCTGCTCCCACAGGCAAAGAGCCAGGACTGAAAGATGCTGCTGGATCTCTTCTGCACGTGGTAAGCTTTGCAACGGTGCAGCCTGTATTGCTCTCACTGCTTGCTTTCCCACCTCAAAGTGCATTTGAATACATCCTTGATGCCTGCTCCAGGCTGGCCGGCTGTCCAGTTGTCAGTGCACGAATGATTGGACTCTGCTCCCACAGGCGATGAGCCAGGACTGAAAGATGCTGCTGGATCTCTTCTGCACATGGTAAGCTTTGCAACGGTGCCACCTGTATTGCTCTCACTCCTTGCTTTCCCACCTCAAAGTGCATTTGAATCAATCCTTGATGGCTGCTCCTGGCTGGCGGGCTGCCCAGTTGTTAGTGCACGAATGATTGGACTCTGCTCCCACAGGCGAAGAGCCAGGACCTAAAGATGCTGCTGGATCTCTTCTGCACGTGGTAAGCTTTGCAACGGTGCCACCTGCATTGGTCTCACTGCTTGTTTTCCCACCTCAAAGTGCATTTGAATAGTTCCCTGATGCCTGCTCCAGGCTGGCCGGCTGCCCAGTTTTCAGTGCACGAATGATTGGACTCTGCTCCCACAGGCGAAGAGCCAGGACTGAAAGATGCTGCTGGATCTCTTCTGCACGTGGTAAGCTTTGCAACGGTGCCACCTGCATTGGTCTCACTGCTTGTTTTCCCACCTCAAAGTGCATTTGAATAGTTCCTTGATGCCTGCTCCAGGCTGGCCGGCTGCCCATTTGTCAGTGCACGAATGATTGGACTCTCCTCCCACAGGCGAAGGGCCAGGACTGAAAGATGCTGCTGGATCTCTTCTGCACGAGGTAAGCTTTGCAACGGAGGCACCTGCATTGGTCTCACTGCTTGTTTTCCCACTTCAAAGTGCATTTGAATAGTTCCTTGATGCCTGCTCCAGGCTGGCCGGCTGCCCAGTTTTCTGTGCACGAATGATTGGACTCTGCTTCCACAGGCGAAGAGCCAGGACTGAAAGATGCTGCTGGATCTCTTCTGCACGTGGTAAGCTTTGCAACGGTGCCACCTGTATTGCTCTCACTGCTTGTTTTCCCACCTCAAAGTGCATTTGCATGCATACTTGATGCCTGCTCCAGGCTGGCCGGCTGCCCAGTTGTCAGGGCACGAATGATTGGACTCTGCTCCCACAGGCGAAGAGCCAGGACTGAAAGATGCTGCTGGATCTCTTCTGCACGTGGTAAGCTTTGCAACGGTGCCACCTGCATTGGTCTCACTGCTTGTTTTCCCACCTCAAAGTGCATTTGAATAGTTCCTTGATGCCTGCTCCAGGCTGGCCGGCTGCCCAGTTGTCTGTGCACGAATGATTGGACTCTGCTCCCACAGGCGAAGAGCCAGGACTGAAAGATGCTGCTGGATCTCTTCTGCACGTGGTAATCTTTGCAACAGTGCCGCCTGCATTGGTCTCATTCCTTGCTTTCCCACCTCAAAGTGCATTTGAATACATCCTTGATGCCTGCTCCAGGCTGGCCGGCTGCCCAGTTGTCAGTGCACGAATGATTGGACTCTGCTCCTACAGGCGAAGAGCGAGGACTGAAAGATGCTGCTGGATCTCTTCTGCTCACGGTAAGCTTTGCAACGGTGCCGCCTGCATTGGTCTCACTGCTTGTTTTCCCACCTCAAAGTGCATTTGAATAGTTCCTTGATGCCTGCTCCAGGCTGGCCGGCTGCCCAGTTTTCAGGGCACGAATGATTGGACTCTGCTCCCACAGGCGAAGAGCCAGGACTGAAAGATGCTGCTGGATCTCTTCTGCACGAGGGAAGCTTTGCAACGGTGCCACCTGCATTGGTCTCACTGCTTGTTTTCCCACCTGAAAGTGCATTTGAATAGTTCCTTGATGCCTGCTCCAGGCTGGCCGGCTGCCCAGTTGTCAGTGCACAAATGATTGGGCTCTGCTCCCACAGGCGAAGAGCCAGGACTGAAAGATGCTGCTGGATCTCTTCTGCTCACGGTAAGCTTTGCAACGGTGCCACCTGCATTGGTCTCACTGCTTGTTTTCCCACCTCAAAGTGCATTTGAATCCATCCTTGATGGCTGCTCCAGGCTGGCCGGCTGCCCAGTTGTCAGTGCACGAATGATTGGACTCTGCTCCCACAGGCGAAGAGCCAGGACTGAAAGATGCTGCTGGATCTCTTCTGCACGTGGTAAGCTTTGCAACGGTGCCACCTGCATTGGTCTCACTGCTTGTTTTCCCACCTCAAAGTGCATTTGAATAGTTCCTTGATGCCTGCTCCAGGCTGGCCGGCTGCCCAGTTTTCCGGAAACGAATGATTGGACTCTGCTCCCACAGGCGAAGAGCCAGGACTGAAAGATGCTGCTGGCTCTCTTCTGCACGAGGCAAGCTTTGCAACGGTGCCACCTGCATTGGTCTCACTGCTTGTTTTCCCACCTCAAAGTGCATTTGAGTAGTTCCTTGATGCCTGCTCCAGGCTGGCCGGCTGCCCAGTTGTCAGTGCACGAATGATTGGACTCTGCTCTCACAGGCGAAGAGCCAGGACTGAAAGATGCTGTTGGCTCTCTTCTGCACATGGTAACCTTTGCAACGGTGCCACCTGCATTGGTCTCACTGCTTGCTTTCCCACCTCAAAGTGCATTTGAATACATCCTTGATGCCTGCTCCCGGCTGGCCGGCTGCCCAGTTGTCAGTGCACGAATGATTGGACTCTCCTCCCACAGGCGAAGAGCCAGGACTGAAAGATGCTGCTGGCTCTCTTCTGCATGAGGTAAGCTTTGCAACGGTGCCACCTGCATTGGTCTCACTGCTTGTTTTCCCACCTCAAAGTGCATTTGAATAGTTCCTTGATGCCTGCTCCAGGCTGGCCGGCTGCCCCGTTGTCAGTGCACGAATGATTGGACTCTGCTCCCACAGGCGAAGAGCCAGGACTGAAAGATGCTGCTGGATCTCTTCTGCTCATGGTAAGCTTTGCAACGGTGCCACCTGCATTGGTCTCACTGCTTGTTTTCCCACCTCAAAGTGCATTTGAATAGTTCCTTGATGCCTGCTCCAGGCTGGCCGGCTGCCCAGTTGTCAGTGCACGAATGCTTGGACTCTGCTCCCACAGGCGAAGAGCCAGGACTGAAAGATGCTGCTGGATCTCTTCTGCACGTGGTAAGCTTTGCAACGGTGCCGCCTGCATTGGTCTCACTCCTTGCTTTCCCACCTCAAAGTGCATTTGAATACATCCTTGATGCCTGATCCAGGCTGGCCGGCTGCCCAGTTTTCAGGGCACGAATGATTGGACTCTGTTCCCACAGGCGAAGAGCCAGGACTGAAAGATGCTGCTGGATCTCTTCTGCACGTGGTAAGCTTTGCAACGGTGCCACCTGCATTGGTCTCACTCCTTGCTTTCCCACCTCAAAGTGCATTTGAATAGTTCCTTGATGCCTGCTCCAGGCTGGATGGCTGCCCAGTTTTCAGTGCATGAACGATTGGACTCTGCTCCCACAGGCGAAGAGTCAGGACTGAAAGATGCTGCTGGATCTCTTCTGCTCACGGTAAGCTTTGCAACAGTGCGACCTGCATTGGTCTCACTGCTTGTTTTCCCACCTCAAAGTGCATTTGAATACATCCTTGATGCCTGCTCCAGGCTGGCCGGCTGCCCAGTTGTCAGTGCACGAACGATTGGACTCTGCTCCCACAGGCGAAGAGCCAGGACTGAAAGATGCTGCTGGATCTCTTCTGCTCACGGTAAGCTTTGCAACGGTGCCACCTGCATTGGTCTCACTGCTTGTTTTCCCACCTCAAAGTGCATTTGAATACATCCTTGATGCCTGCTCCAAGCTGGCCGGATACCCAGTTGTCACTGCACGAATGATTGGACTCTCCTCCCACAGGCGATGAGCCAGGACTGAAAGATGCTGCTGGATCTCTTCTGCTCACCGTAAGCTTTGCAACAGTGCGACCTGCATTGGTCTCACTGCTTGTTTTCCCACCTCAAAGTGCATTTGAATACATCCTTGATGCCTGCTCCAGGCTGGCCGGCTGCCCAGTTGTCAGTGCACGAACGATTGGACTCTGCTCCCACAGGCGAAGAGCCAGGACTGAAAGATGCTGCTGGATCTCTTCTGCTCACGGTAAGCTTTGCAACGGTGCCACCTGCATTGGTCTCACTGCTTGTTTTCCCACCTCAAAGTGCATTTGAATACATCCTTGATGCCTGCTCCAAGCTGGCCGGATACCCAGTTGTCACTGCACGAATGATTGGACTCTCCTCCCACAGGCGATGAGCCAGGACTGAAAGATGCTGCTGGACCTCTTCTGCACATGGTAAGCTTCGCAACGGTGCCACCTGTATTGCTCTCACTCCTTCTTTCCCACCTCAAAGTGCATTTGAATCCATCCTTGATGGCTGCTCCAGGCTGGCGGGCTGCCCAGTTGTCAGTGCACGAATGATTGGACTCTGCTCCCACAGGCGAAGAGCCAGGACTGAAAGATGCTGCTGGATCTCTTCTGCTCACGGTAAGCTTTGCAACGGTGCCACCTGCATTGGTCTCACTGCTTGTTTTCCCACCTCAAAGTGCATTTGAATAGTTCCTTGATGCCTGCTCCAGGCTGGCCGGCTGCCCAGTTTTCCGGAAACGAATGATTGGACTCTGCTCCCACAGGCGAAGAGCCAGGACTGAAAGATGCTGCTGGCTCTCTTCTGCACGAGGCAAGCTTTGCAACGGTGCCACCTGCATTGGTCTCACTGCTTGTTTTCCCACCTCAAAGTGCATTTGAGTAGTTCCTTGATGCCTGCTCCAGGCTGGCCGGCTGCCCAGTTGTCAGTGCACGAATGATTGGACTCTGCTCCCACAGGCGAAGAGCCAGGACTGAAAGATGCTGTTGGATCTCTTCTGCACATGGTAACCTTTGCAACGGTGCCACCTGCATTGGTCTCACTGCTTGCTTTCCCACCTCAAAGTGCATTTGAATACATCCTTGATGCCTGCTCCCGGCTGGCCGGCTGCCCAGTTGTCAGTGCACGAATGATTGGACTCTCCTCCCACAGGCGAAGAGCCAGGACTGAAAGATGCTGCTGGCTCTCTTCTGCATGAGGTAAGCTTTGCAACGGTGCCACCTGCATTGGTCTCACTGCTTGTTTTCCCACCTCAAAGTGCATTTGAATAGTTCCTTGATGCCTGCTCCAGGCTGGCGGGCTGCCCAGTTTTCAGTGCACGAATGATTGGACTCTGCTCCCACAGGCGAAGAGCCAGGACTGAAAGATGCTGCTGGATCTCTTCTGCTCATGGTAAGCTTTGCAACGGTGCCACCTGCATTGGTCTCACTGCTTGTTTTCCCACCTCAAAGTGCATTTGAATAGTTCCTTGATGCCTGCTCCAGGCTGGCCGGCTGCCCAGTTGTCAGTGCACGAATGCTTGGACTCTGCTCCCACAGGCGAAGAGCCAGGACTGAAAGATGCTGCTGGATCTCTTCTGCACATGGTAAGCTTTGCAACGGTGCCGCCTGCATTGGTCTCACTCCTTGCTTTCCCACCTCAAAGTGCATTTGAATACATCCTTGATGCCTGATCCAGGCTGGCCGGCTGCCCAGTTTTCAGGGCACGAATGATTGGACTCTGTTCCCACAGGCGAAGAGCCAGGACTGAAAGATGCTGCTGGATCTCTTCTGCACGTGGTAAGCTTTGCAACGGTGCCACCTGCATTGGTCTCACTCCTTGCTTTCCCACCTCAAAGTGCATTTGAATAGTTCCTTGATGCCTGCTCCAGGCTGGATGGCTGCCCAGTTTTCAGTGCATGAACGATTGGACTCTGCTCCCACAGGCGAAGAGTCAGGACTGAAAGATGCTGCTGGATCTCTTTTGCTCATGGTAAGCTTTGCAACGGTACCACCTGTATTGCTCTCACTGCTTGTTTTCCCACCTCAAAGTGCATTTGAATAGTTCCTTGATGCCTGCTCCAGGCTGGCCGGCTGCCCAGTTGTCAGTGCACGAATGATTGGACTCTGCTCCCACAGGCGAAGGGCCAGGACTGAAAGATGCTGCTGGATCTCTTCTGCTCACAGTAAGCTTTGCAACGGTGCCACCTGTATTGCTCTCACTGCTTGTTTTCCCACCTCAAAGTGCGTTTGAATAGTTCCTTGATGCCTGCTCCAGGCTGGCGGGCTGCCCAGTTGTCAGTGCACGAATGATTGGACTCTGCTTCAACAGGCGAAGAGCCAGGACTGAAAGATGCTGCTGGATCTCTTCTGCACATGGTAAGCTTTGCAACGGTGCCACCTGTATTGCTCTCACTGCTTGTTTTCCCACCTCAAAGTGCATTTGAATAGTTCCTTGATGCCTGCTCCAGGCTGGCCGGCTGCCCAGTTGTCAGTGCACGAATGCTTGGACTCTGCTCCCACAGGCGAAGAGCCAGGACTGAAAGATGCTGCTGGATCTCTTCTGCACATGGTAAGCTTTGCAACGGTGCCGCCTGCATTGGTCTCACTCCTTGCTTTCCCACCTCAAAGTGCATTTGAATACATCCTTGATGCCTGATCCAGGCTGGCCGGCTGCCCAGTTTTCAGGGCACGAATGATTGGACTCTGTTCCCACAGGCGAAGAGCCAGGACTGAAAGATGCTGCTGGATCTCTTCTGCACGTGGTAAGCTTTGCAACGGTGCCACCTGCATTGGTCTCACTCCTTGCTTTCCCACCTCAAAGTGCATTTGAATAGTTCCTTGATGCCTGCTCCAGGCTGGATGGCTGCCCAGTTTTCAGTGCATGAACGATTGGACTCTGCTCCCACAGGCGAAGAGTCAGGACTGAAAGATGCTGCTGGATCTCTTTTGCTCATGGTAAGCTTTGCAACGGTACCACCTGTATTGCTCTCACTGCTTGTTTTCCCACCTCAAAGTGCATTTGAATAGTTCCTTGATGCCTGCTCCAGGCTGGCCGGCTGCCCAGTTGTCAGTGCACGAATGATTGGACTCTGCTCCCACAGGCGAAGAGCCAGGACTGAAAGATGCTGCTGGATCTCTTCTGCTCACAGTAAGCTTTGCAACGGTGCCACCTGCATTGGTCTCACTGCTTGTTTTCCCACCTCAAAGTGCATTTGAATAGTTCCTTGATGCCTGCTCCAGGCTGGCCGGCTGCCCAGTTGTCAGTGCACGAATGATTGGACTCTGCTCCCACAGGCGAAGGGCCAGGACTGAAAGATGCTGCTGGATCTCTTCTGCTCACAGTAAGCTTTGCAACGGTGCCACCTGTATTGCTCTCCCTGCTTGTTTTCCCACCTCAAAGTGCGTTTGAATAGTTCCTTGATGCCTGCTCCAGGCTGGCGGGCTGCCCAGTTGTCAGTGCACGAATGATTGGACTCTGCTCCAACAGGCGAAGAGCCAGGACTGAAAGATGCTGCTGGATCTCTTCTGCACATGGTAAGCTTTGCAACGGTGCCACCTGTATTGCTCTCACTGCTTGTTTTCCCACCTCAAAGTGCATTTGAATAGTTCCTTGATGCCTGCTCCAGGCTGGCCAGCTGCCCAGTTGTCAGCGCACGAATGATTGGACTCTGCTCCCACAGGCGAAGAGCCAGGACTGAAAGATGCTGCTGGATCTCTTCTGCTCACGGTAAGCTTTGCAACAGTGCGACCTGCATTGGTCTCACTGCTTGTTTTCCCACCTCAAAGTGCATTTGAATACATCCTTGATGCCTGATCCAGGCTGGCCGGCTGCCCAGTTGTCAGTGCACGAACGATTGGACTCTGCTCCCACAGGCGAAGAGCCAGGACTGAAAGATGCTGCTGGATCTCTTCTGCTCACGGTAAGCTTTGCAACGGTGCCACCTGCATTGGTCTCACTGCTTGTTTTCCCACCTCAAAGTGCATTTGAATAGTTCTTTGACGCCTGCTCCAGGCTGGCCGTCTGCCCAGTTGTCAGTGCACGAATGATTGGACTCTGCTCCCACAGGCGAAGAGCCAGGACTGAAAGATGCTGCTGGATCTCTTCTGAACGTGGCAAGCTTTGCAACGGTGCCACCTGTATTGCTCTCACTGCTTGTTTTCCCACCTCAAAGTGCATTTGAATAGTTCCTTGATGCCTGCTCCAGGCTGGCCGGCTGCCCAGTTGTCAGTGAACGAATGATTGGACTCTGCTCCCACAGGCGAAGAGCCAGGACTGAAAGATGCTGCTGGATCTCTTCTGCTCACGGTAAGCTTTGCAACGGTGCCACCTGCATTGGTCTCACTGCTTGTTTTCCCACCTCAAAGTGCATTTGAATAGTTCCTTGATGCCTGCTCCAGGCTGGCCGGCTGCCCAGTTGTCAGTGCACGAATGATTGGACTCTGCTCCCACAGGCGAAGAGCCAGGACTGAAAGATGCTGCTGGATCTCTTCTGCGCGTGGTAAGCATTGCAACGGTGCCACCTGCATTGCTCTCACTGCTTGTTTTCCCGCCTCAAAGTGCATTTGAATAGTTCCTTGATGCCTGCTCCAGGCTGGCCGGCTGCCCAGTTTTCAGTGCACGAATGATTGGACTCTGCTCTCACAGGCGAAGAGCCAGGACTGAAAGATGCTGCTGGATCTCTTCTGCACGTGGTAAGCTTTGCAACGGTGCCACCTGCATTGCTCTCACTGCTTGTTTTCCCACCTCAAAGTGCATTTGAATAGTTCTTTGACGCCTGCTCCAGGCTGGCCGGCTGCCCAGTTTTCAGTGCACGAACGATTGGACTCTCCTCCCACAGGCGAAGAGCCAGGACTGAAAGATGCTGCTGGATCTCTTCTGCACGTGGTAAGCTTTGCAACGGTGCCACCTGCATTGGTCTCACTGCTTGTTTTCCCACCTCAAAGTGCATTTGAATTGTTCCTTGATGCCTGCTCCAGGCTGGCTGGCTGCCCAGTTGTCAGTGCACGAATGATTGGACTCTCCTCCCACAGGCGAAGAGCCAGGACTGAAAGATGCTGCTGGCTCTCTTCTGCATGAGGTAAGCTTTGCAACGGTGCCACCTGCATTGGTCTCACTGCTTGTTTTCCCACCTCAAAGTGCATTTGAATAGTTCCTTGATGCCTGCTCCAGGCTGGCCGGCTGCCCCGTTGTCAGTGCACGAATGATTGGACTCTGCTCCCACAGGCGAAGACCCAGGACTCAATGATGCTGCTGGATCTCTTCTGCTCATGGTAAGCTTTGCAACGGTGCCACCTGCATTGGTCTCACTGCTTGTTTTCCCACCTCAAAGTGCATTTGAATAGTTCCTTGATGCCTGCTCCAGGCTGGCCGGCTGCCCAGTTGTCAGTGCACGAATGCTTGGACTCTGCTCCCACAGCCGAAGAGCCAGGACTGAAAGATGCTGCTGGATCTCTTCTGCTCACAGTAAGCTTTGCAACGGTGCCACCTGTATTGCTCTCACTGCTTGTTTTCCCACCTCAAAGTGCATTTGAATAGTTCCTTGATGCCTGCTCCAGGCTGGCCGGCTGCCCAGTTGTCAGTGCACGAATGATTGGACTCTGCTCCCACAGGCGAAGAGCCAGGACTGAAAGATGCTGCTGGATCTCTTCTGCACATGGTAAGCTTTGCAACGGTGCCGCCTGCATTGGTCTCACTCCTTGCTTTCCCACCTCAAAGTGCATTTGAATACATCCTTGATGCCTGATCCAGGCTGGCCGGCTGCCCAGTTTTCAGGGCACGAATGATTGGACTCTGTTCCCACAGGCGAAGAGCCAGGACTGAAAGATGCTGCTGGATCTCTTCTGCACGTGGTAAGCTTTGCAACGGTGCCACCTGCATTGGTCTCACTCCTTGCTTTCCCACCTCAAAGTGCATTTGAATAGTTCCTTGATGCCTGCTCCAGGCTGGACGGCTGCCCAGTTGTCAGTGCACGAACGATTGGACTCTGCTCCCACAGGCGAAGAGCCAGGACTGAAAGATGCTGCTGGATCTCTTCTGCTCACAGTAAGCTTTGCAACGGTGCCACCTGCATTGGTCTCGCTGCTTGTTTTCCCACCTCAAAGTGCATTTGAATACATCCTTTATGCCTGCTCCAGGCTGGCCGGCTGCCCAGTTGTCAGTGCACGAATGATTGGACTCTGCTCCCACAGGCGAAGAGCCAGGACTGAAAGATGCTGCTGGATCTCTTCTGCACGTGGTAAGCTTTGCAACGGTGCCACCTGTATTGCTCTCACTGCTTGTTTTCCCACCTCAAAGTGCGTTTGAATAGTTCCTTGATGCCTGCTCCAGGCTGGCGGGCTGCCCAGTTGTCAGTGCACGAATGATTGGACTCTGCTCCAACAGGCGAAGAGCCAGGACTAAAAGATGCAGCTGGATCTCTTCTGCACATGGTAAGCTTTGCAACGGTGCCACCTGTATTGCTCTCACTGCTTGTTTTCCCACCTCAAAGTGCATTTGAATAGTTCCTTGATGCCTGCTCCAGGCTGGCCAGCTGCCCAGTTGTCAGCGCACGAATGATTGGACTCTGCTCCCACAGGCGAAGAGCCAGGACTGAAAGATGCTGCTGGATCTCTTCTGCTCACGGTAAGCTTTGCAACAGTGCGACCTGCATTGGTCTCACTGCTTGTTTTCCCACCTCAAAGTGCATTTGAATAGTTCTTTGACGCCTGCTCCAGGCTGGCCGTCTGCCCAGTTGTCAGTGCACGAATGATTGGACTCTGCTCCCACAGGCGAAGAGCCAGGACTGAAAGATGCTGCTGGATCACTTCTGCACATGGTAAGCTTTGCAACGGTGCCACCTGCATTGGTCTCACTGCTTGTTTTCCCACCTCAAAGTGCATTTGAATACATCCTTGATGCCTGCTCCAGGCTGGCCGGCTGCCCAGTTGTCAGTGCACGAATGATTGGACTCTGCTCCCACAGGCGAAGAGCCAGGACTGAAAGATGCTGCTGGATCTCTTCTGAACGTGGCAAGCTTTGCAACGGTGCCACCTGTATTGCTCTCACTGCTTGTTTTCCCACCTCAAAGTGCATTTGAATAGTTCCTTGATGCCTGCTCCAGGCTGGCCGGCTGCCCAGTTGTCAGTGCACGAATGATTGGACTCTGCTCCCACAGGCGAAGAGCCAGGACTGAAAGATGCTGCTGGATCTCTTCTGCACGTGGTAAGCTTTGCAACGGTGCCACCTGCATTGGTCTCACTGCTTGTTTTCCCACCTCAAAGTGCATTTGAATAGTTCCTTGATGCCTGCTCCAGGCTGGCCGGCTGCCCAGTTGTCAGTGCACGAATGATTGGACTCTGCTCCCACAGGCGAAGAGCCAGGACTGAAAGATGCTGCTGGATCTCTTCTGCACGTGGTAAGCATTGCAACGGTGCCACCTGCATTGCTCTCACTGCTTGTTTTCCCTCCTCAAAGTGCATTTGAATAGTTCCTTGATGCCTGCTCCAGGCTGGCCGGCTGCCCAGTTTTCAGGGCACGAATGATTGGACTCTGCTCCCACAGGTGAAGAGCCAGAACTGAAAGATGCTGCTGGATCTCTTCTGCTCACTGTAAGCTTTGCAACTGTGCCACCTGCATTGGTCTCACTGCTTGTTTTCCCACCTCAAAGTGCATTTGAATACATCCTTGATGCCTGCTCCAGGCTGGCCGGCTGCCCAGTTGTCAGTGCACGAATGATTGGACTCTGCTCCCACAGGCGAAGAGCCAGGACTGAAAGATGCTGCTGCATCTCTTCTGCACGTGGTAAGCATTGCAACGGCGCCACCTGCATTGGTCTCACTGCTTGTTTTCCCACCTCAAAGTGCATTTGAATAGTTCCTTGATGCCTGCTCCAAGCTGGCCGGCTGCCCAGTTGTCTGTGAACGAATGATTGGACTCTGCTCCCACAGGCGAAGAGCCAGGACCAAAAGATGCTGCTGGATCTCTTCTGCACGTGGTAAACTTTGCAACGGTGCCACCTTCATTGGTCTCACTGCTTGTTTTCCCACCTCAAAGTGCATTTGAATAGTTCCTTGATGCCTGCTCCAGGCTGGCCGGCTGCCCAGTTGTCAGTGCACGAATGATTGGACTCTGCTCCCACAGGCGAAGAGCCAGGACTGAAAGATGCTGCTGGATCTCTTCTGCACGTGGTAAGCATTGCAACGGTGCCACCTGCATTGCTCTCACTGCTTGTTTTCCCTCCTCAAAGTGCATTTGAATAGTTCCTTGATGCCTGCTCCAGGCTGGCCGGCTGCCCAGTTTTCAGGGCACGAATGATTGGACTCTGCTCCCACAGGTGAAGAGCCAGGACTGAAAGATGCTGCTGGATCTCTTCTGCTCACTGTAAGCTTTGCAACTGTGCCACCTGCATTGGTCTCACTGCTTGTTTTCCCACCTCAAAGTGCATTTGAATACATCCTTGATGCCTGCTCCAGGCTGGCCGGCTGCCCAGTTGTCAGTGCACGAATGATTGGACTCTGCTCCCACAGGCGAAGAGCCAGGACTGAAAGATGCTGCTGGATCTCTTCTGCACGTGGTAAGCATTGCAACGGCGCCACCTGCATTGGTCTCACTGCTTGTTTTCCCACCTCAAAGTGCATTTGAATAGTTCCTTGATGCCTGCTCCAAGCTGGCCGGCTGCCCAGTTGTCTGTGAACGAATGATTGGACTCTGCTCCCACAGGCGAAGAGCCAGGACCAAAAGATGCTGCTGGATCTCTTCTGCACGTGGTAAACTTTGGAACGGTGCCACCTTCATTGGTCTCACTGCTTGTTTTCCCACCTCAAAGTGCATTTGAATAGTTCCTTGATGCCTGCTCCAGGCTGGCCGGCTGCCCAGTTGTCAGTGCACGAATGATTGGACTCTGCTCCCACAGGCGAAGAGCCAGGACTGAAAGATGCTTCTGGATCTCTTCTGCACGAGGTAAGCTTTGCAACGGTGCCACCTGCATTGGTCTCACTGCTTGTTTTCCCACCTCAAAGTGCATTTGAATAGTTCCTTGATGCGTGCTCCAGGCTGGCCGGCTGCCCAGTTGTCAGTGCACGAACGATTGGACTCTGCTCCCACAGGCGAAGAGCCAGGACTGAAAGATGCTGCTGGATCTCTTCTGCTCACGGTAAGCTTTGCAACGGTGCCACCTGTATTGCTCTCACTGCTTGTTTTCCCACCTCAAAGTGCATTTGAATAGTTCTTTGACTCCTGCTCCAGGCTGGCCGGCTGCCCAGTTGTCAGTGCACGAATGATTGGACTCTGCTCCCACAGGTGAAGAGCCAGGACTGAAAGATGCTGCTGGATCTCTTCTGCACGTGGTAAGCTTTGCAACGGTGCCACCTGCATTGGTCTCACTGCTTGTTTTCCCACCTCAAAGTGCATTTGAATACATCCTTGATGCCTGATCCAGGCTGGCCGGCTGCCCAGTTGTCAGTGCACGAATGATTGGACTCTGCTCCCACAGGCGAAGAGCCAGGACTGAAAGATGCTGCTGGATCTCTTCTGCACATGGTAAGCTTTGCAACGGTGCCACCTGCATTGGTCTCACTCCTTGCTTTCCCACCTCAAAGTGAATTTGAATACATCCTTGATGCCTGATCCAGGCTTTCCGGCTGCCCAGTTGTCAGTGCACGAATGATTGGACTCTGCTCCCACAGGCGAAGAGCCAGGACCTAAAGATGCTGCTGGATCTCTTCTGCACGTGGTAAGCTTTGCAACGGTACCACCTGCATTGGTCTCACTGCTTGTTTTCCCACCTCAATGCGCATTTGAATAGTTCCTTGATGCCTGCTCCAGGCTGGCCGGCTGCCCAGTTTTCAGGGCACGAATGATTGGACTCTGTTCCCACAGGCGAAGAGCCAGGACTGAAAGATGCTGCTGGATCTCTTCTGCTCACGGTAAGCTTTGCAACAGTGTGACCTGCATTGGTCTCACTGCTTGTTTTCCCACCTCAAAGTGCATTTGAATACATCCTTGATGCCTGCTCCAGGCTGGCCGGCTGCCCAGTTTTCAGGGCACGAACGATTGGACTCTGCTCCCACAGGCGAAGAGCCAGGACTGAAAGATGCTGCTGGATCTCTTCTGCTCACGGTAAGCTTTGCAACGGTGCCACCTGTATTGCTCTCACTGCTTGTTTTCCCACCTCAAAGTGCATTTGAATAGTTCCTTGATGCCTGCTCCAGGCTGGCCGGCTGCCCAGTTGTCAGTGCACGAATGATTGGACTCTGCTCCCACAGGCGAAGAGCCAGGACTGAAAGATGCTGCTGGATCTCTTCTGAATGTGGCAAGCTTTGTAACGGTGCCACCTGTATTGCTCTCACTGCTTGTTTTCCCACCTCAAAGTGCATTTGAATAGGTCCTTGATGCCTGCTCCAGGCTGGCCGGCTGCCCAGTTGTCAGTGAACGAATGATTGGACTCTGCTCCCACAGGCGAATAGCCAGGACTGAAAGATGCTGCTGGCTCTCTTCTGCATGAGGTAAGCTTTGCAACAGTGCCACCTGCATTGGTCTCACTGCTTGTTTTCCCACCTCAAAGTGCATTTGAATAGTTCCTTGATGCCTGCTCCAGGCTGGCCGGCTGCCCAGTTTTCAGGGCACGAATGATTGGACTCTGCTCCCACAGGCGAAGAGCCAGGACTGAAAGATGCTGCTGGATCTCTTCTGCTCACGGTAAGCTTTGCAACGGTGCCACCTGCATTGGTCTCGCTGCTTGTTTTCCCACCTCAAAGTGCATTTGAATAGTTCCTTGATGCCTGCTCCAGGCTGGCCGGCTGCCCAGTTGCCTGTGCACGAATGATTGGACTCTGCTCCCACAGGCGAAGAGCCAGGACTGAAAGATGCTGCTGGATCTCTTCTGCACATGGTAAGCTTTGCAACGGTGCCACCTGCATTGGTCTCACTCCTTGCTTTCCCACCTCAAAGTGCATTTGAATACATCCTTGATGCCTGATCCAGGCTTTCCGGCTGCCCAGTTGTCAGTGCACGAATGATTGGACTCTGCTCCCACAGCCGAAGAGCCAGGACCTAAAGATGCTGCTGGATCTCTTCTGCACGTGGTAAGCTTTGCAACGGTACCACCTGCATTGGTCTCACTGCTTGTTTTCCCACCTCAATGCGCATTTGAATAGTTCCTTGATGCCTGCTCCAGGCTGGCCGGCTGCCCAGTTTTCAGGGCACGAATGATTGGACTCTGTTTCCACAGACGAAGAGCCAGGACTGAAAGATGCTGCTGGATCTCTTCTGCACGTGGTAAGCTTTGCAACGGTGCCACCTGCATTGGTCTCACTCCTTGCTTTCCCACCTCAAAGTGCATTTGAATAGTTCCTTGATGCCTGCTCCAGGCTGGCCGGCTGCCCAGTTGTCAGTGCACGAATGATTGGACTCTGCTCCCACAGGCGAAGAGCCAGGACTGAAAGATGCTGCTGGATCTCTTCTGCACGTGGTAAGCATTGCAACGGTGCCACCTGCATTGCTCTCACTGCTTGTTTTCCCTCCTCAAAGTGCATTTGAATAGTTCCTTGATGCCTGCTCCAGGCTGGCCGGCTGCCCAGTTTTCAGTGCACGAATGATTGGTCTCTGCTCTCACAGGCGAAGAGCCAGGACTGAAAGATGCTGCTGGATCTCTTCTGCACGTGGTAAGCTTTGCAACGGTGCCACCTGCATTGGTCTCACTGCTTGTTTTCCCACCTCAAAGTGCATTTGAATAGTTCCTTGATGCCTGCTCCAGGCTGGCCGGCTGCCCAGTTGTCAGTGCACGAATGATTGGACTCTGCTCCCACAGGCGAAGAGCCAGGACTGAAAGATGCTGCTGGATCTCTTCTGCACGTGGTAAGCATTGCAACGGCGCCACCTGCGTTGGTCTCACTGCTTGTTTTCCCACCTCAAAGTGCATTTGAATAGTTCCTTGATGCCTGCTCCAGGCTGGCCGGCTGCCCAGTTGTCTGTGAACGAATGATTGGACTCTGCTCCCACAGGCGAAGAGCCAGGACCAAAAGATGCTGCTGGATCTCTTCTGCACGTGGTAAGCTTTGCAACGGTGCCACCTTCATTGGTCTCACTTCTTGTTTTCCCACCTCAAAGTGCATTTGAATAGTTCCTTGGTGCCTGCTCCAGGCTGGCCGGCTGCCCAGTTGTCAGTGCACGAATGATTGGACTCTGCTCCCACAGGCGAAGAGCCAGGACCGAAAGATGCTGCTGGATCTCTTCTGCACGTGGTAAGCTTTGCAACGGTGCCACCTGTATTGCTCTCACTGCTTGTTTTCCCACCTCAAAGTGCATTTGAATAGTTCCTTGATGCCTGCTCCAGGCTGGCCGGCTGCCCAGTTTTCAGGGCACGAATGATTGGACTCTGCTCCCACAGGTGAAGAGCCAGGACTGAAAGATGCTGCTGGATCTCTTCTGCTCACGGTAAGCTTTGCAACTGTGCCACCTGCATTGGTCTCACTGCTTGTTTTCCCACCTCAAAGTGCATTTGAATACATCCTTGATGCCTGCTCCAGGCTGGCCGGCTGCCCAGTTGTCAGTGCACGAATGATCGGACTCTGCTCCCACAGGCGAAGAGCCAGGACTGAAAGATGCTGCTGGATCTCTTCTGCACGTGGTAAGCATTGCAACGGCGCCACCTGCATTGGTCTCACTGCTTGTTTTCCCACCTCAAAGTGCATTTGAATAGTTCCTTGATGCCTGCTCCAGGCTGGCCGGCTGCCCAGTTTTCTCTGAACGAATGATTGGACTCTGCTCCCACAGGCGAAGAGCCAGGACCAAAAGATGCTGCTGGAGCTCTTCTGCACGTGGTAAGCTTTGCAACGGTGCCACCTTCATTGGTCTCACTGCTTGTTTTCCCACCTCAAAGTGCATTTGAATAGTTCCTTGGTGCCTGCTCCAGGCTGGCCGGCTGCCCAGTTTTCAGTGCACGAATGATTGGACTCTGCTCCCACAGGCGAAGAGCCAGGACTGAAAGATGCTTCTGGATCTCTTCTGCACGAGGTAAGCTTTGCAACGGTGCCACCTGCATTGGTCTCACTGCTTGTTTTCCCACCTCAAAGTGCATTTGAATAGTTCCTTGATGCCTGCTCCAGGCTGGCCGGCTGCCCAGTTGTCAGTGCACGAATGATTGGACTCTGCTCCCACAGGCGAAGAGCCAGGACTGAAAGATGCTGCTGGATCTCTTCTGCACGTGGTAAGCTTTGCAACGGTGCCACCTGCATTGGTCTCACTGCTTGTTTTCCCACCTCAAAGTGCATTTGAATACATCCTTGATGCCTGCTCCAGGCTGGCCGGCTGCCCAGTTGTCAGTGCACGAATGATTGGACTCTGCTCCCACAGGCGAAGAGCCAGGACTGAAAGATGCTGCTGGATCTCTTCTGCTCACGGTAAGCTTTGCAACGGTGCCACCTGCATTGGTCTCACTGCTTGTTTTCCCACCTCAAAGTGCATTTGAATAGTTCCTTGATGCCTGCTCCAGGCTGGCCGGCTGCCCAGTTGTCAGTGCACGAATGATTGGACTCTGCTCCCACAGGCGAAGAGCCAGGACTGAAAGATGCTGCTGGATCTCTTCTGCACGTGGTAAGCTTTGCAACGGTGCCACCTGCATTGGTCTCACTGCTTGTTTTCCCACCTCAAAGTGCATTTGAATACATCCTTGATGCCTGCTCCAGGCTGGCCGGCTGCCCAGTTGTCAGTGCACGAATGATTGGACTCTGCTCCCACAGGCGAAGAGCCAGGACTGAAAGATGCTGCTGGATCTCTTCTGCACGAGGTAAGCTTTGCAACGATGCCACCTGCATTGGTCTCACTGCTTGTTTTCCCACCTCAAAGTGCATTTGAATAGTTCCTTGATGCGTGCTCCAGGCTGGCCGGCTGCCCAGTTGTCAGTGCACGAATGATTGGACTCTGCTCCCACAGGCGAAGAGCCAGGACTGAAAGATGCTGCTGGATCTCTTCTGCTCACGGTAAGCTTTGCAACGGTGCCACCTGTATTGCTCTCACTGCTAGTTTTCCCACCTCAAAGTGCATTTGAATAGTTCTTTGACTCCTGCTCCAGGCTGGCCGGCTGCCCAGTTGTCAGTGCACGAATGATTGGACTCTGCTCCCAGAGGTGAAGAGCCAGGACTGAAAGATGCTGCTGGATCTCTTCTGCTCACGGTAAGCTTTGCATCGGTGCCACCTGCATTGGTCTCACTGCTTGTTTTCCCACCTCAAAGTGCATTTGAATAGTTCCTTGATGCCTGCTCCAGGCTGGCCGGCTGCCCAGTTGTCAGTGCACGAACGATTGGACTCTGCTCCCACAGGCGAAGAGCCAGGACTGAAAGATGCTGCTGGATCTCTTCTGAACGTGGCAAGCTTTGCAACGGTGCAACCTGTATTGCTCTCTCTGCTTGTTTTCCCACCTCAAAGTGCATTTGAATAGTTCCTTGATGCCTGCTCCAGGCTGGCCGGCTCCCAGGTTTTCAGGGCACGAATGATTGCACTCTGTTCCCACAGGCGAAGAGCCAGGACTGAAAGATGCTGCTGGCTCTCATCTGCACGTGGTAAGCTTTGCAACGGTGCCACCTGTATTGCTCTCACTGCTTGTTTTCCCACCTCAAAGTGCGTTTGAATAGTTCCTTGATGCCTGCTCCAGGCTGGCCGGCTGCCCAGTTGTCAGTGCACGAATGATTGGACTCTGCTCCCACAGGCGAAGAGCCAGGACTGAAAGATGCTGCTGGATCTCTTCTGAATGTGGCAAGCTTTGTAACGGTGCCACCTGTATTGCTCTCACTGCTTGTTTTCCCACCTCAAAGTGCATTTGAATAGGTCCTTGATGCCTGCTCCAGGCTGGCCGGCTGCCCAGTTGTCAGTGAACGAATGATTGGACTCTGCTCCCACAGGCGAATAGCCAGGACTGAAAGATGCTGCTGGCTCTCTTCTGCATGAGGTAAGCTTTGCAACAGTGCCACCTGCATTGGTCTCACTGCTTGTTTTCCCACCTCAAAGTGCATTTGAATAGTTCCTTGATGCCTGCTCCAGGCTGGCCGGCTGCCCAGTTTTCAGGGCACGAATGATTGGACTCTGCTCCCACAGGCGAAGAGCCAGGACTGAAAGATGCTGCTGGATCTCTTCTGCTCACGGTAAGCTTTGCAACGGTGCCACCTGCATTGGTCTCGCTGCTTGTTTTCCCACCTCAAAGTGCATTTGAATAGTTCCTTGATGCCTGCTCCAGGCTGGCCGGCTGCCCAGTTGCCTGTGCACGAATGATTGGACTCTTCTCCCACAGGCGAAGAGCCAGGACTGAAAGATGCTGCTGGATCTCTTCTGCACATGGTAAGCTTTGCAACGGTGCCACCTGCATTGGTCTCACTCCTTGCTTTCCCACCTCAAAGTGCATTTGAATACATCCTTGATGCCTGATCCAGGCTTTCCGGCTGCCCAGTTGTCAGTGCACGAATGATTGGACTCTGCTCCCACAGCCGAAGAGCCAGGACCTAAAGATGCTGCTGGATCTCTTCTGCACGTGGTAAGCTTTGCAACGGTACCACCTGCATTGGTCTCACTGCTTGTTTTCCCACCTCAATGCGCATTTGAATAGTTCCTTGATGCCTGCTCCAGGCTGGCCGGCTGCCCAGTTTTCAGGGTACGAATGATTGGACTCTGTTTCCACAGACGAAGAGCCAGGACTGAAAGATGCTGCTGGATCTCTTCTGCACGTGGTAAGCTTTGCAACGGTGCCACCTGCATTGGTCTCACTCCTTGCTTTCCCACCTCAAAGTGCATTTGAATAGTTCCTTGATGCCTGCTCCAGGCTGGCCGGCTGCCCAGTTGTCAGTGCACGAATGATTGGACTCTGCTCCCACAGGCGAAGAGCCAGGACTGAAAGATGCTGCTGGATCTCTTCTGCACGTGGTAAGCATTGCAACGGTGCCACCTGCATTGCTCTCACTGCTTGTTTTCCCTCCTCAAAGTGCATTTGAATAGTTCCTTGATGCCTGCTCCAGGCTGGCCGGCTGCCCAGTTTTCAGTGCACGAATGATTGGACTCTGCTCTCACAGGCGAAGAGCCAGGACTGAAAGATGCTGCTGGATCTCTTCTGCACGTGGTAAGCTTTGCAACGGTGCCACCTGCATTGGTCTCACTGCTTGTTTTCCCACCTCAAAGTGCATTTGAATAGTTCCTTGATGCCTGCTCCAGGCTGGCCGGCTGCCCAGTTGTCAGTGCACGAATGATTGGACTCTGCTCCCACAGGCGAAGAGCCAGGACTGAAAGATGCTGCTGGATCTCTTCTGCACGTGGTAAGCATTGCAACGGCGCCACCTGCGTTGGTCTCACTGCTTGTTTTCCCACCTCAAAGTGCATTTGAATAGTTCCTTGATGCCTGCTCCAGGCTGGCCGGCTGCCCAGTTGTCTGTGAACGAATGATTGGACTCTGCTCCCACAGGCGAAGAGCCAGGACCAAAAGATGCTGCTGGATCTCTTCTGCACGTGGTAAACTTTGCAACGGTGCCACCTTCATTGGTCTCACTTCTTGTTTTCCCACCTCAAAGTGCATTTGAATAGTTCCTTGGTGCCTGCTCCAGGCTGGCCGGCTGCCCAGTTGTCAGTGCACGAATGATTGGACTCTGCTCCCACAGGCGAAGAGCCAGGACCGAAAGATGCTGCTGGATCTCTTCTGCACGTGGTAAGCTTTGCAACGGTGCCACCTGTATTGCTCTCACTGCTTGTTTTCCCACCTCAAAGTGCATTTGAATAGTTCCTTGATGCCTGCTCCAGGCTGGCCGGCTGCCCAGTTTTCAGGGCACGAATGATTGGACTCTGCTCCCACAGGTGAAGAGCCAGGACTGAAAGATGCTGCTGGATCTCTTCTGCTCACGGTAAGCTTTGCAACTGTGCCACCTGCATTGGTCTCACTGCTTGTTTTCCCACCTCAAAGTGCATTTGAATACATCCTTGATGCCTGCTCCAGGCTGGCCGGCTGCCCAGTTGTCAGTGCACGAATGATCGGACTCTGCTCCCACAGGCGAAGAGCCAGGACTGAAAGATGCTGCTGGATCTCTTCTGCACGTGGTAAGCATTGCAACGGCGCCACCTGCATTGGTCTCACTGCTTGTTTTCCCACCTCAAAGTGCATTTGAATAGTTCCTTGATGCCTGCTCCAGGCTGGCCGGCTGCCCAGTTTTCTCTGAACGAATGATTGGACTCTGCTCCCACAGGCGAAGAGCCAGGACCAAAAGATGCTGCTGGAGCTCTTCTGCACGTGGTAAACTTTGCAACGGTGCCACCTTCATTGGTCTCACTGCTTGTTTTCCCACCTCAAAGTGCATTTGAATAGTTCCTTGGTGCCTGCTCCAGGCTGGCCGGCTGCCCAGTTGTCAGTGCACGAATGATTGGGCTCTGCTCCCACAGGCGAAGAGCCAGGACTGAAAGATGCTTCTGGATCTCTTCTGCACGAGGTAAGCTTTGCAACGGTGCCACCTGCATTGGTCTCACTGCTTGTTTTCCCACCTCAAAGTGCATTTGAATAGTTCCTTGATGCCTGCTCCAGGCTGGCCGGCTGCCCAGTTGTCAGTGCACGAATGATTGGACTCTGCTCCCACAGGCGAAGAGCCAGGACTGAAAGATGCTGCTGGATCTCTTCTGCACGTGGTAAGCTTTGCAACGGTGCCACCTGCATTGGTCTCACTGCTTGTTTTCCCACCTCAAAGTGCATTTGAATACATCCTTGATGCCTGCTCCAGGCTGGCCGGCTGCCCAGTTGTCAGTGCACGAATGATTGGACTCTGCTCCCACAGGCGAAGAGCCAGGACTGAAAGATGCTGCTGGATCTCTTCTGCACGAGGTAAGCTTTGCAACGATGCCACCTGCATTGGTCTCACTGCTTGTTTTCCCACCTCAAAGTGCATTTGAATAGTTCCTTGATGCGTGCTCCAGGCTGGCCGGCTGCCCAGTTGTCAGTGCACGAATGATTGGACTCTGCTCCCACAGGCGAAGAGCCAGGACTGAAAGATGCTGCTGGATCTCTTCTGCTCACGGTAAGCTTTGCAACGGTGCCACCTGTATTGCTCTCACTGCTAGTTTTCCCACCTCAAAGTGCATTTGAATAGTTCTTTGACTCCTGCTCCAGGCTGGCCGGCTGCCCAGTTGTCAGTGCACGAATGATTGGACTCTGCTCCCAGAGGTGAAGAGCCAGGACTGAAAGATGCTGCTGGATCTCTTCTGCTCACGGTAAGCTTTGCATCGGTGCCACCTGCATTGGTCTCACTGCTTGTTTTCCCACCTCAAAGTGCATTTGAATAGTTCCTTGATGCCTGATCCAGGCTGGCCGGCTGCCCAGTTGTCAGTGCACGAACGATTGGACTCTGCTCCCACAGGCGAAGAGCCAGGACTGAAAGATGCTGCTGGATCTCTTCTGAACGTGGCAAGCTTTGCAACGGTGCAACCTGTATTGCTCTCTCTGCTTGTTTTCCCACCTCAAAGTGCATTTGAATAGTTCCTTGATGCCTGCTCCAGGCTGGCCGGCTCCCAGGTTTTCAGGGCACGAATGATTGCACTCTGTTCCCACAGGCGAAGAGCCAGGACTGAAAGATGCTGCTGGCTCTCATCTGCACGTGGTAAGCTTTGCAACGGTGCCACCTGTATTGCTCTCACTGCTTGTTTTCCCACCTCAAAGTGCGTTTGAATAGTTCCTTGATGCCTGCTCCAGGCTGGCCGGCTGCCCAGTTGTCAGTGCACGAATGATTGGACTCTGCTCCAACAGGCGAAGAGCCAGGACTGAAAGATGCTGCTGGATCTCTTCTGCACATGGTAAGCTTTGCAACGGTGCCACCTGTATTGCTCTCACTGCTTGTTTTCCCACCTCAAAGTGCATTTGAATAGTTCCTTGATGCCTGCTCCAGGCTGGCCAGCTGCCCAGTTGTCAGCGCACGAATGATTGGACTCTGCTCCCACAGGCGAAGAGCCAGGACTGAAAGATGCTGCTGGATGTCTTCTGCTCACGGTAAGCTTTGCAACAGTGTGACCTGCATTGGTCTCACTGCTTGTTTTCCCACCTCAAAGTGCATTTGAATACATCCTTGATGCCTGCTCCAGGCTGGCCGGCTGCCCAGTTTTCAGGGCACGAACGATTGGACTCTGCTCCCACAGGCGAAGAGCCAGGACTGAAAGATGCTGCTGGATCTCTTCTGCTCACGGTAAGCTTTGCAACGGTGCCACCTGCATTGGTCTCACTGCTTGTTTTCCCACCTCAAAGTGCATTTGAATAGTTCCTTGATGCCTGCTCCAGGCTGGCCGGCTGCCCAGTTGTCAGTGCACGAATGATTGGACTCTGCTCCCACAGGCGAAGAGCCAGGACTGAAAGATGCTGCTGGATCTCTTCTGCACGTGGTAAGCTTTGCAACGGTGCCACCTGCATTGGTCTCACTGCTTGTTTTCCCACCTCAAAGTGCATTTGAATACATCCTTGATGCCTGCTCCAGGCTGGCCGGCTGCCCTGTTGTCAGTGCACGAATGATTGGACTCTGCTCCCACAGGCGAAGAGCCAGGACTGAAAGATGCTGCTGGATCTCTTCTGCACATGGTAAGCATTGCAACGGTGCCACCTGCATTGCTCTCACTGCTTGTTTTCCCACCTCAAAGTGCATTTGAATAGTTCCTTGATGCCTGCTCCAGGCTGGCCGGCTGCCCAGTTGTCAGTGCACGAATGATTGGACTCTGCTCTCACAGGCGAAGAGCCAGGACTGAAAGATGCTGCTGGATCTCTTCTGCTCATGGTAAGCTTTGCAACGGTGTCACCTGCATTGGTCTCACTGCTTGTTTTCCCACCTCAAAGTGCATTAGAATACATCCTTGATGCCTGATCCAGGCTGGCCGGCTGTCCAGTTGTCAGTGCACGAATGATTGGACTCTGCTCCCACAGGCGAAGAGCCAGGACTGAAAGATGCTGCTGGATCTCTTCTGCTCACGGTAAGCTTTGCAACGGTGCCACCTGCATTGGTCTCACTGCTTGTTTTCCCACCTCAAAGTGCATTTGAATAGTTCCTTGATGCCTGCTCCAGGCTGGCCGGCTGCCCAGTTGTCAGTGCACGAATGATTGGACTCTGCTCCCACAGGCGAAGAGCCAGGACTGAAAGATGCTGCTGGATCTCTTCTGCACGTGGTAAGCTTTGCAACGGTGCCACCTGCATTGGTCTCACTGCTTGTTTTCCCACCTCAAAGTGCATTTGAATAGTTCCTTGATGCCTGCTCCAGGCTGGCCGGCTGCCCAGTTGTCAGTGCACGAATGATTGGACTCTGCTCCCACAGGCGAAGAGCCAGGACTGAAAGATGCTGCTGGATCTCTTCTGCTCACGGTAAGCTTTGCAACGGTGCCACCTGTATTGCTCTCACTGCTTGTTTTCCCACCTCAAAGTGCATTTGAATAGTTCTTTGACGCCTGCTCCAGGCTGGCCGGCTGCCCAGTTGTCAGTGCACGAATGATTGGACTCTGCTCCTACAGGCGAAGAGCCAGGACTGAAAGATGCTGCTGGATCTCTTCTGCACATGGTAAGCTTTGCAACAGTGCCACCTGCATTGGTCTCACTGCTTGTTTTCCCACCTCAACGTGCATTTAAATAGTTCCTTGATACCTGCTCCAGGCTGGCCGGCTGCCCAGTTGTCAGTGCACGAATGATTGGACTCTGCTCCCACAGGCGAAGAGCCAGGACTGAAAGATGCTGCTGGATCTCTTCTGAATGTGGCAAGCTTTGCAACGGTGCCACCTGTATTGCTCTCACTGCTTGTTTTCCCACCTCAAAGTGCATTTAAATAGTTCCTTGATACCTGCTCCAGGCTGGCCGGCTGCCCAGTTGTCAGTGCACGAATGATTGGACTCTGCTCCCACAGGCGAAGAGCCAGGACTGAAAGATGCTGCTGGATCTCTTCTGAATGTGGCAAGCTTTGCAACGGTGCCACCTGTATTGCTCTCACTGCTTGTTTTCCCACCTCAAAGTGCATTTGAATAGGTCCTTGATGCCTGCTCCAGGCTGGCCGGCTGCCCAGTTGTCAGTGAACGAATGATTGGACTCTGATCCCACAGGCGAAGAGCCAGGACTGAAAGATGCTGCTGGATCTCTTCTGCACGTGGTAAGCTTTGCAACGGTGCCACCTGCATTGGTCTCACTGCTTGTTTTCCCACCTCAAAGTGCATTTGAATAGTTCCTTGATGCCTGCTCCAGGCTGGCCGGCTGCCCAGTTGCCAGTGCACGAATGATTGGACTCTGCTCCCACAGGCGAAGAGCCAGGACTGAAAGATGCCGCTGGATCTCTTCTGCACATGGTAAGCTTTGCAACGGTGCCACCTGCATTTTTCTCACTCCTTGCTTTCCCACCTCAAAGTGCATTTGAATACATCCTTGATTCCTGATCCAGGCTTTCCGGCTGCCCAGTTGTCAGTGTACGAATGATTGGACTCTGCTCCCACAGGCGAAGAGCCAGGACTGAAAGATGCTGCTGGATCTCTTCTGCACGTGGTAAGCTTTGCAACGGTACCACCTGCATTGGTCTCACTGCTTGTTTTCCCACCTCAATGCGCATTTGAATAGTTCCTTGATGCCTGCTCCAGGCTGGCCGGCTGCCCAGTTTTCAGGGCACGAATGATTGGACTCTGTTCCCACAGACGAAGAGCCAGGACTGAAAGATGCTGCTGGATCTCTTCTGCACGTGGTAAGCTTTGCAACGGTGCCACCTGCATTGGTCTCACTCCTTGCTTTCCCACCTCAAAGTGCATTTGAATAGTTCCTTGATGCCTGCTCCAGGCTGGACGGCTGCCCAGTTTTCAGTGCACGAACGATTGGACTCTGCTCCCACAGGCGAAGGGTCAGGACTGAAAGATGCTGCTGGATCTCTTCTGCTCACAGTAAGCTTTCCAACGGTGCCACCTGTATTGCTCTCACTGCTTGTTTTCCCACCTCAAAGTGCATTTGAATAGTTCCTTGATGCCTGCTCCAGGCTGGCCGGCTGGCCAGCTGCCCAGTTGTCAGTGCACGAATGATTGGACTCTGCTCCCACAGGCAAAGAGCCAGGACTGAAAGATGCTGCTGGATCTCTTCTGCTCACGGTAAGCTTCGCAACGGTGCCACCTGTATTGCCCTCACTCTTTGCTTTCCCACCTCAAAGTGCATTTGAATACATCCTTGATGCCTGCTCCAGGCCGTCCGGCTGCACAGTTTTCAGTGCACGAATGATTGGAACCTGATCCCACAGGGAAAGACCCAGGACTGAAAGATGCCCCTTGATCTCTTCTGCACATGTTAAGCTTCGTGACTGTGCCACCTGTATTGCTCTCACTCCTTGCTTTCCAACCTCAAAGTGCATTTGAATACATCCTTGATGCCTGCTCCAGGCCGCCCGGCTGCCCAGTTTTCAGTGCACGAATGATTGGACCCTGATCCCACAGGCAAAGAGCCAGGACTGAAAGATGCTGCTGGATCTCTTCTGCACATGGTAAGCTTCGCAACGGTGCCACCTGTATTGCTCTCACTCCTTGCTTTCCCACCTCAAAGTGCATTTGAATACATCCTTGATGCCTGCTCCAGGCTGGCCGGCTGCCCAGTTTTCAGTGCACGAATGATTGGACCCTGATCCCACAGGCAAAGAGCCAGGACTGAAAGATGCTGCTGGATCTCTTCTGCACATGGTAAGCTTCGCAACGGTGCCACCTGTATTGCTCTCACTCCTTGCTTTCCCACCTCAAAGCGCATTTGAATACATCCTTGATGCCTGCTGCAGGCTGGCCGGCTGCCCAGTTTTCAATGCATGAATGATTGGACCCTGATCCCACAGGCAAAGAGCCAGGTCTGAAAGATGCTGCTGGATCTCTTCTGCACATGGTAAGCTTCGCAACGGTGCCACATGTATTGCTCTCACTCCTTGCTTTCCCACCTCAAAGTGCATTTAAATACATCCTTGATGCCTGCTCCAGGCTGGCTGGCTGCCCAGTTTTCAGTGCACGAATGATTGGACCCTGATCCCACAGGCAAAGAGCCAGGACTGAGAGATGCTGCTGGATCTCTTCTGCACATGGTAAGCTTCGCAACAGTGCCACCTCTATTGCTCTCACTCCTTGCTTTCCCACCTCAAAGTGCATTTGAATACATCCTTAATGCCTGCTCCAGGCTGGCCGGCTGCCCAGTTTTCAGTGCAAAATGATTGGACTCTGATCCCACAGGCAAACAGCCCGGACTGAAAGATGCTGCTGGACCTCTTCTGCACATGGTAAGCTTCGCAACGGTGCCACCTGTATTGCTCTCACTCTTTGCTTTCCCGCCTCAAAGTGCATTTGAATACATCCTTGATGCCTGCTCCAGGCTGGCCGGCTGCCCAGTTTTCAGTGCACGAATGATTCCACCCCGATCCAACAGGCAAAGAGCCAGGACTGAAAGATGCTGCTAGATCTGTTCTGCAAATAGTAAGCTTCGCAACGGTGCCACCTGTATTGCTCTCACTCCTTGCTTTCCCGCCTCAAAGTGCATTTGAATACATCCTTAATGCCTGCTCCAGGCTGGCCGGCTGCCCAGTTTTTCGTGCACGAATGATTGGACCCTGATCCCACAGGCAAACAGCCAGGACTGAAAGATGCTGCTGGATCTCTTCTGCACATGGTAAGCTTCGCAACGGTGCCACCTGTATTGCTCTCACTCCTTGCTTTCCCGCCTCAAAGTGCATTTGAATACATCCTTGATGCCTGCTCCAGGCCGCCCGGCGGCCCAGTTTTCAGTGTACGAATGATTGGACTCTGATCCCACAGGCAAAGAGCCCGGACTGAAAGATGCTGCTGGACCTCTTCTGCACATGGTAAGCTTCGCAACGGTGCCACCTGTATTGCTCTCACTCCTTGCTTTCCCACCTCAATGTGCATTTGAATACATCCTTAATGCCTGCTCCAGGCCGCCCGGCTGCCCAGTTTTCACTGCACGAATGATTCGACCCTGATCCCACAGGCAAAGAGCCAGGACTGAAAGATGCTGCTGGATCTCGTCTGCACATGGTAAGCTTCGCAACGGTGCCACCTGTATTGCTCTCACTCCTTGCTTTCCCACCTCAAAGTGCATTTGAATACACCCTTGATGCCTGCTCCAGGCCGTCCGGCTGCCCAGTTTTCAGTGCACGAATGATTCCACCCCGATCCAAAAGGCAAAGAGCCAGGACTGAAAGATGCTGCTAGATCTCTTCTGCACATAGTAAGCTTCGCAACGGTGCCACCTGTATTGCTCTCATTCTTTGCTTTCCCGCCTCAAAGTGCATTTGAATACATCCTTAATGCCTGCTCCAGGCTGGCCGGCTGCCCAGTTTTTCGTGCACGAATGATTGGAACCTGATCCCACAGGCAAACAGCCAGGACTGAAAGATGCTGCTGGATCTCTTCTGCACATGGTAAGCTTCGCAACGGTGCCACCTGTATTGCTCTCACTCCTTGCTTTCCCACCTCAAAGTGCATTTGAATACATCCTTAATGCCTGCTCCAGGCCGCCCAGCTGCCCAGTTTTCAGTGCACGAATGATTGGACCCTGATCCCACAGGCAAAGAGCCAGGACTGAAAGATGCTGCTGGATCTCTTCTGCACATGGTAAGCTTCGCAACGGTGCCACCTGTATTGCTCTCACTCCTTGCTTTCCCACCTCAAAGTGCATTTGAATACACCCTTGATGCCTGCTCCAGGCCGTCCGGCTGCCCAGTTTTCAGTGCACGAATGATTGCACCCTGATCCCACAGGGAAAGAGCCAGGACTGAAAGATGCTGCTAGATCTCTTCTGCACATAGTAAGCTTCGCAACGGTGCCACCTGTATTGCTCTCACTCCTTGCTTTCCCACCTCAAAGTGCATTTGAATACATCCTTGATGCCTGCTCCAGGCCGTCCGGCTGCCCAGTTTTCAGTGCACAAATGATTGGTCTCTGCTCCCACAGGCGAACATCCACGACTGAAAGATGCTGCTGGATCTCTTCTGCACATGGTAAGCTTCGCAACGGTGCCACCTGTATTGCTCTCACTCCTTGCTTTCCCACCTCAAAGTGCATTTGAATACATCCTTGATGCCTGCTCCAGGCCACCCGGCGGCCCAGTTTTCAGTGTACGAATGATTGGACTCTGATCCCACAGGCAAAGAGCCCGGACTGAAAGATGCTGCTGGACCTCTTCTGCACATGGTAAGCTTCGCAACGGTGCCACCTGTATTGCTCTCACTCCTTGCTTTCCCACCTCAAAGTGCATTTGAATACATCCTTGATGCCTGCTCCAGGCCGTCCGGCTGCCCAGTTTTCCGTGCACGAATGATTGGACCCTGATCCCACAGGGAAAGACCCAGGACTGAAAGATGCTGCTGGATCTCTTCTGCACATGGTAAGCTTCGCAACGGTGCCAGCTGTATTGCTCTCACTCCTTGCTTTCCCACCTCAAAGTGCATTTGAATACATCCTTGATGCCTGCTCCAGGCCGCCCGGCTGCCCAGTTTTCACTGCACGAATGATTGCACCCTGTTCCCACAGGCAAAGAGCCAGGACTGAAAGATGCTGCTGGATCTCTTCTGCACATGGTAAGCTTCGCAACGGTGCCACCTGTATTGCTCTCACTCCTTGCTTTCCCACCTCAAAGTGCATTTGAATACATCCTTGATGCCTGCTCCAGGCCGCCCGGCTGCCCAGTTTTCAGTGCACGAGTGATTGGACCCTGATCCCAGAGGCAAAGAGCCTGGACTGAAAGATTCTGCTGGATCTCTTCAGCACATGGTAAGCTTCGCAACAGTGCCACCTGTATTGCTCTCACTCCTTGCTTTCCCACCTCAAAGTGCATTTGAATACATCCTTGATGCCTGCTACAGGCCGCCCGGCTGCCCAGTTTTCACTGCACGAATGATTGGTCTCTGCTCCCACAGGCGAACATCCAGGACTGAAAGCTGCTGCTGGATCTCTTCTGCACATGGTAAGCTTCGCAACGGTGCCACCTGTATTGCTCTCACTCCTTGCTTTCCCACCTCAAAGTGCATTTGAATACATCCTTAATGCCTGCTCCAGACCGTCCGCCTGCCCAGTTTTCAGTGCACGAATGATTGGAACCTGATCCCACAGGCAAAGAGCCAGGACTGAAAGATGCTGCTGGATCTCTTCTGCACATGGTAAGCTTCGCAACGGTGCCACCTGTATTGCTCTCACTCCTTGCTTTCCCACCTCAAAGTGCATTTGAATACATCCTTGATGCCTGCTCCAGGCCGCCCAGCTGCCCCGTTTTCAGTGCACGAATGATTGGACTCTGATCCCACAGGCAAAGAGCCCGGACTGAAAGATGCTGCTGGACCTCTTCTGCACATGGTAAGCTTCGCAACAGTGCCACCTCTATTGCTCTCACTCCTTGCTTTCCAACCTCAAAGTGCATTTGAGTACATCCTTGATGCCTGCTCCAGGCCGCCCGGCTGCCCAGTTTTCAGTGCACGAATGATTGGACTCTGATCCCACAGGCAAAGAGCCAGGACTGAAAGATGCTGCTGGATCTCTTCTGCACATGGTAAGCTTCGCAACGGTGCCACCTGTATTGCTCTCACTCCTTGCTTTCCCACCTCAAAGTGCATTTGAATACATCCCTGATGCCTGCTCCAGGCTGGCTGGCTGCCCAGTTTTCAGTGCACGAATGATTGGACCCTGATCCCACAGGCAAAGAGCCAGGACTGAAAGATGCTGCTGGATCTCTTCTGCACATGGTAAGCTTCGCAACGGTGCCACCTGTATTGCCCTCACTCTTTGCTTTCCCACCTCAAAGTGCATTTGAATACATCCTTAATGCCTGCTCCAGGCCGTCCGGCTGCCCAGTTTTCAGTGCACGAATGATTGGACCCTGATCCCACAGGCAAAGAGCCAGGACTGAAAGATGCTTCTGGATCTCTTCTGCACATGGTAAGCTTCGTAACGGTGCCACCTGTATTGCTCTCACTCCTTGCTTTCCCACCTCAAAGTGCATTTAAATACATCCTTGATGCCTGCTCCAGGCTGGCCGGCTGCCCAGTTTTCAGTGCACGAATGATTGGACCCTGATCCCACAGGCAAAGAGCCAGGACTGAAAGATGCTGCTGGATCTCTTCTGCACATGGTAAGCTTCGCAACGGTGCCACCTGTATTGCTCTCACTCCTTGCTTTCCCACCTCAAAGTGCATTTGAATACATCCCTGATGCCTGCTCCAGGCTGGCCGGCTGCCCAGTTTTCAGTGCACGAATGATTGGACCCTGATCCCACAGGCGAAGAGCCAGGACTGAAAGATGCTGCTGGATCTCTTCAGCACATGGCAAGCTTCGTAACTGTGCCATCTGTATTGCTCTCACTCCTTGCTTTCCCAACTCAAAGTGCATTTGAATACATCCTTGATGCCTGCTCCAGGCTGGCCGGCTGCCCAGTTTTCAGTGCACGAATGATTGGACCCTGATCCCACAGGCAAAGAGCCAGGACTGAAAGATGCTGCTGGATCTCTTCTGCACATGGTAAGCTTCGCAACGGTGCCACCTGTATTGCTCTCACTCCTTGCTTTCCCACCTCAAAGTGCATTTGAATACATCCTTGATGCCTGCTCCAGGCTGGCTGGCTGCCCAGTTTTCAGTGCACGAATGATTGGACCCTGATCCCACAGGCAAAGAGCCAGGACTGAAAGATGCTGCTGGATCTCTTCTGCACTTGGTAAGCTTCGCAACGGTGCCACCTGTATTGCTCTCACTCTTTGCTTTCCCACCTCAAAGTGCATTTGAATACATCCTTGATGCCTGCTCCAGGCTGGCCGGCTGCCCATTTTTCAGTGCACGAATGATTGGACCCTGATCCCACAGGCAAAGGGCCAGGACTGAAAGATGCTGCTGGATCTCTTCTGCACATCGTAAGCTTTGCAACGGTGCCACCTGTATTGCTCTCACTCCTTGCTTTCCCACCTCAAAGTGCATTTGAATACATCCCTGATGCCTGCTCCAGGCTGCCCGGCTGCCCAGTTTTCAGTGCACGAATGATTGGACCCTGATCCCACAGGCAAAGAGCCAGGACTGAAAGATGCTGCTGGATCTCTTCTGCACATGGTAAGCTTCGCAACGGTGCCACCTGTATTGCCCTCACTCTTTGCTTTCCCACCTCAAAGTGCATTTGAATACATCCTTGATGCCTGCTCCAGGCCGTCCGGCTGCACAGTTTTCAGTGCACGAATGATTGGACCCTGATCCCACAGGGAAAGACCCAGGACTGAAAGATGCCCCTTGATCTCTTCTGCACATGTTAAGCTTCGTGACTGTGCCACCTGTATTGCTCTCACTCCTTGCTTTCCAACCTCAAAGTGCATTTGAATACATCCTTGATGCCTGCTCCAGGCCGCCCGGCTGCCCAGTTTTCAGTGCACGAATGATTGGACCCTGATCCCACAGGCAAAGAGCCAGGACTGAAAGATGCTGCTGGATCTCTTCTGCACATGGTAAGCTTCGCAACTGTGCCACCTGTATTGCTCTCACTCCTTGCTTTCCCACCTCAAAGTGCATTTGAATACATCCTTGATGCCTGCTCCAGGCTGGCCGGCTGCCCAGTTTTCAGTGCACGAATGATTGGACCCTGATCCCACAGGCAAAGAGCCAGGACTGAAAGATGCTGCTGGATCTCTTCTGCACATGGTAAGCTTCGCAACGGTGCCACCTGTATTGCTCTCACTCCTTGCTTTCCCACCTCAAAGTGCATTTGAATACATCCTTGATGCCTGCTCCAGGCCGTCCGGCTGCCCAGTTTTCAGTGCACGAATGATTGGACCCTGCTCCCACAGGCAAAGACCCAGGACTGAGAGATGCTGCTGGACCTCTTCTGCACATGGTAAGCTGCGCAACGGTGCCACCTGTATTGCTCTCACTCCTTGCTTTCCCACCTCAAAGTGCATTTGAATACACCCTTGATGCCTGCTCCAGGCCGTCCGGCTGCCCAGTTTTCAGTGCACGAATGATTCCACCCCGATCCAACAGGCAAAGAGCCAGGACTGAAAGATGCTGCTAGATCTCTTCTGCAAATAGTAAGCTTCGCAACGGTGCCACCTGTATTGCTCTCACTCCTTGCTTTCCCGCCTCAAAGTGCATTTGAATACATCCTTAATGCCTGCTCCAGGCTGGCCGGCTGCCCAGTTTTTCGTGCACGAATGATTGGAACCTGATCCCACAGGCAAACAGCCAGGACTGAAAGATGCTGCTGGATCTCTTCTGCACATGGTAAGCTTCGCAACGGTGCCACCTGTATTGCTCTCACTCCTTGCTTTCCCGCCTCAAAGTGCATTTGAATACATCCTTGATGCCTGCTCCAGGCTGGCCGGCGGCCCAGTTTTCAGTGTACGAATGATTGGACTCTGATCCCACAGGCAAAGAGCCCGGACTGAAAGATGCTGCTAGACCTCTTCTGCACATGGTAAGCTTCGCAACGGTGCCACCTGTATTGCTCTCACTCCTTGCTTTCCCACCTCAAAGTGCATTTGAATACATCCTTAATGCCTGCTCCAGGCCGCCCGGCTGCCCAGTTTTCAGTGCACGAATGATTGGACCCTGATCCCACAGGCAAAGAGCCAGGACTGAAAGATGCTGCTGGATCTCGTCTGCACATGGTAAGCTTCGCAACGGTGCCACCTGTATTGCTCTCACTCCTTGCTTTCCCACCTCAAAGTGCATTTGAATACACCCTTGATGCCTGCTCCAGGCCGTCCGGCTGCCCAGTTTTCAGTGCACGAATGATTCCACCCCGACCCAACAGGCAAAGAGCCAGGACTGAAAGATGCTGCTAGATCTCTTCTGCAAATAGTAAGCTTCGCAACGGTGCCACCTGTATTGCTCTCACTCCTTGCTTTCCCGCCTCAAAGTGCATTTGAATACATCCTTAATGCCTGCTCCAGGCTGGCCGGCTGCCCAGTTTTTCGTGCACGAATGATTGGAACCTGATCCCACAGGCAAACAGCCAGGACTGAAAGATGCTGCTGGATCTCTTCTGCACATGGTAAGCTTCGCAACGGTGCCACCTGTATTGCTCTCACTCCTTGCTTTCCCGCCTCAAAGTGCATTTGAATACATCCTTGATGCCTGCTCCAGGCCGCCCGGCGGCCCAGTTTTCAGTGTACGAATGATTGGACTCTGATCCCACAGGCAAAGAGCCCGGACTGAAAGATGCTGCTGGACCTCTTCTGCACATGGTAAGCTTCGCAACGGTGCCACCTGTATTGCTCTCACTCCTTGCTTTCCCACCTCAATGTGCATTTGAATACATCCTTAATGCCTGCTCCAGGCCGCCCGGCTGCCCAGTTTTCACTGCACGAATGATTGGACCCTGATCCCACAGGCCAAGAGCCAGGACTGAAAGATGCTGCTGGATCTCGTCTGCACATGGTAAGCTTCGCAACGGTGCCACCTGTATTGCTCTCACTCCTTGCTTTCCCACCTCAAAGTGCATTTGAATACACCCTTGATGCCTGCTCCAGGCCGTCCGGCTGCCCAGTTTTCAGTGCACGAATGATTCCACCCCGATCCAAAAGGCAAAGAGCCAGGACTGAAAGATGCTGCTAGATCTCTTCTGCACATAGTAAGCTTCGCAACGGTGCCACCTGTATTGCTCTCATTCTTTGCTTTCCCGCCTCAAAGTGCATTTGAATACATCCTTAATGCCTGCTCCAGGCTGGCCGGCTGCCCAGTTTTTCGTACACGAATGATTGGAACCTGATCCCACAGGCAAACAGCCAGGACTGAAAGATGCTGCTGGATCTCTTCTGCACATGGTAAGCTTCGCAACGGTGCCACCTGTATTGCTCTCACTCCTTGCTTTCCCACCTCAAAGTGCATTTGAATACATCCTTGATGCCTGCTCCAGGCCGTCCGGCTGCCCAGTTTTCAGTGCATCAATGATTGGTCTCTGCTCCCACAGGCGAACATCCACGACTGAAAGATGCTGCTGGATCTCTTCTGCACATGGTAAGCTTCGCAACGGTGCCACCTGTATTGCTCTCACTCCTTGCTTTCCCACCTCAATGTGCATTTGAATACATCCTTGATGCCTGCTCCAGGCTGGCCGGCTGCCCAGTTTTCAGTGCACGAATGATTGGAACCTGATCCCACAGGCAAAGAGCCAGGACTGAGAGATACTGCTGGATCTCTTCTGCACATGGTAAGCTTCGCAACGGTGCCACCTGTATTGCTCTCACTCCTTGCTTTCCCACCTCAAAGTGCATTTGAATACATCCTTGATGCCTGCTCCAGGCCGCCCGGCGGCCCAGTTTTCAGTGTACGAATGATTGGACTTTGATCCCACAGGCAAAGAGCCCGGACTGAAAGATGCTGCTGGACCTCTTCTGCACATGGTAAGCTTCGCAACGGTGCCACCTGTATTGCTCTCACTCCTTGCTTTCCCACCTCAAAGTGCATTTGAATACATCCTTGATGCCTGCTCCAGGCCGCCCGGCTGCCCAGTTTTCAGTGCACGAGTGATTGGACCCTGATCCCAGAGGCAAAGAGCCTGGACTGAAAGATTCTGCTGGATCTCTTCAGCACATGGTAAGCTTCGCAACAGTGCCACCTGTATTGCTCTCACTCCTTGCTTTCCCACCTCAAAGTGCATTTGAATACATCCTTGATGCCTGCTCCAGGCCGCCCGGCTGCCCAGTTTTCACTGCACGAATGATTGGTCTCTGCTCCCACAGGCGAACATCCAGGACTGAAAGCTGCTGCTGGATCTCTTCTGCACATGGTAAGCTTCGCAACGGTGCCACCTGTATTGCTCTCACTCCTTGCTTTCCCACCTCAAAGTGCATTTGAATACATCCTTAATGCCTGCTCCAGACCGTCCGCCTGCCCAGTTTTCAGTGCACGAATGATTGGAACCTGATCCCACAGGCAAAGAGCCAGGACTGAAAGATGCTGCTGGATCTCTTCTGCACATGGTAAGCTTCGCAACAGTGCCACCTGTATTGCTCTCACTCCTTGCTTTCCCACCTCAAAGTGCATTTGAATACATCCTTGATGCCTGCTCCAGGCCGCCCAGCTGCCCCGTTTTCAGTGCACGAATGATTGGACTCTGATCCCACAGGCAAAGAGCCCGGACTGAAAGATGCTGCTGGACCTCTTCTGCACATGGTAAGCTTCGCAACAGTGCCACCTCTATTGCTCTCACTCCTTGCTTTCCAACCTCAAAGTGCATTTGAATACATCCTTGATGCCTGCTCCAGGCCGCCCGGCTGCCCAGTTTTCAGTGCACGAATGATTGGACTCTGATCCCACAGGCAAAGAGCCAGGACTGAAAGATGCTGCTGGATCTCTTCTGCACATGGTAAGCTTCGCAACGGTGCCACCTGTATTGCTCTCACTCCTTGCTTTCCCACCTCAAAGTGCATTTGAATACATCCCTGATGCCTGCTCCAGGCTGGCTGGCTGCCCAGTTTTCAGTGCACGAATGATTGGACCCTGATCCCACAGGCGAAGAGCCAGGACTGAAAGATGCTCCTTGATCTCTTCTGCACATGGAAAGCTTCGCAACGGTGCCACCTATATTGCCCTCACTCCTTGCTTTCCCACCTCAAAGTGCATTTGAATACATCCTTGATGCCTGCTCCAGTCTGGCCGGCTACCCAGTTTTCAGTGCACGAATGATTGGACTCTGCTCCCACAGGAAAAGAGCCAGGACTGAAAGATGCTGCTGGATCTCTTCTGCACATGGCAAGCTTCGTAACTGTGTCACCTGTATTGCTCTCACTCCTTGCTTTCCCAACTCAAAGTGCATTTGAATACATCCTTGATGCCTGCTCCAGGCTGGCCGGCTGCCCAGTTTTCAGTGCACGAATGATTGGACCCTGATCCCACAGGCAAAGAGCCAGGACTGAAAGATGCTGCTGGATCTCTTCTGCATATGGTAAGCTTCGCAACGGTGCCACCTGTATTGCTCTCACTCCTTGCTTTCCCACCTCAAAGTGCATTTGAATACATCCTTGATGCCTGCTCCAGGCCACCCGGCTGCCCAGTTTTCAGTGCACGAATGATTGGACCCTGATCCCACAGGCAAAGAGCCAGTACTGAAAGATGCTGCTGGATCTCTTCTGCACATGGTAAGCTTCGCAACGGTGCCACCTGTATTGCTCTCACTCTTTGCTTTCCCACCTCAAAGTGCATTTGAATACATCCTTGATGCCTGCTCCAGGCTGGCCGGCTGCCCAGTTTTCAGTGCACGAATGATTGGACCCTGATCCCACAGGCAAAGAGCCAGGACTGAAAGATGCCCCTTGATCTCTTCTGCACATGGTAAGCTTCGCAACGGTGCCACCTGTATTGCTCTCACTCCTTGCTTTCCCACCTCAAAGTGCATTTGAATACATCCTTGATGCCTGCTCCAGGCTGGCTGGCTGCCCAGTTTTCAGTGCACGAATGATTGGACCCTGATCCCACAGGCAAAGAACCAGGACTGAAAGATTCTCCTTGATCTCTTCTGCACATGGTAAGCTTCGCAACGGTGCCACCTGTATTGCTCTCACTCCTTGCTTTCCCACCTCAAAGTGCATTTGAATACATCCCTGATGCCTGCTCCAGGCCGCTCGGCTGACCAGTTTTCAGTGCACGAATGATTGGACCCTGATCCCACAGGCGAAGAGCCAGGACTGAAAGATGCTGCTGGATCTCTTCTGCACATGGTAAGCTTCGCAAAGGTGCCACCTGTATTGCTCTCACTCCTTGCTTTCCCACCTCAAAGTGCATTTGAATACATCCCTGATGCCTGCTCCAGGCCGCCCGGCTGCCCAGTTTTCAGTGCACGAATGATTGGACCCTGATCCCACAGGCAAAGACCCAGGACTGAAAGATGCTGCTGGATCTCTTCTGCACATGGTAAGCTTCGCAACGGTGCCACCTGTATTGCCCTCACTCTTTGCTTTCCCACCTCAAAGTGCATTTGAATACATCCTTGATGCCTGCTCCAGGCCGTCCGGCTGCCCAGTTTTCAGTGCACGAATGATTGGACCCTGATCCCACAGGGAAAGACCCAGGACTGAAAGATGCTGCTGGATCTCTTCTGCACATGGTAAGCTTCGTAACGGTGCCACCTGTATTGCTCTCACTCCTTGCTTTCCCACCTCAAAGTGCATTTAAATACATCCTTGATGCCTGCTCCAGGCTGGCCGGCTGCCCAGTTTTCAGTGCACGAATGATTGGACCCTGATCCCACAGGCAAAGAGCCAGGACTGAAAGATGCTGCTGGATCTCTTCTGCACATGGTAAGCTTCGCAACAGCGCCAACTGTATTGCTCTCACTCCTTGCTTTCCCACCTCAAAGTGCATTTGAATACATCCCTGATGCCTGCTCCAGGCTGGCCGGCTGCCCAGTTTTCAGTGCACGAATGATTGGACCCTGATCCCACAGGCGAAGAGCCAGGACTGAAAGATGCTGCTGGATCTCTTCTGCACATGGCAAGCTTCATAACTGTGCCACCTCTATTGCTCTCACTCCTTGCTTTCCCAACTCAAAGTGCATTTGAATACATCCTTGATGCCTGCTCCAGGCTGGCCGGCTGCCCAGTTTTCAGTGCACGAATGATTGGACCCTGATCCCACAGGCAAAGAGCCAGGACTGAAAGATGCTGCTGGATCTCTTCTGCATATGGTAAGCTTCGCAACGGTGCCACCTGTATTGCTCTCACTCCTTGCTTTCCCACCTCAAAGTGCATTTGAATACATCCTTGATGCCTGCTCCAGGCTGGCTGGCTGCCCAGTTTTCAGTGCACGAATGATTGGACCCTGATCCCACAGGCAAAGAGCCAGGACTGAAAGATGCTGCTGGATCTCTTCTGCACTTGGTAAGCTTCGCAACGGTGCCACCTGTATTGCTCTCACTCTTTGCTTTCCCACCTCAAAGTGCATTTGAATACATCCTTGATGCCTGCTCCAGGCTGGCCGGCTGCCCATTTTTCAGTGCACGAATGATTGGACCCTGATCCCACAGGAAAAGGGCCAGGACTGAAAGATGCTGCTGGATCTCTTCTGCACATGGTAAACTTTGCAACGGTGCCACCTGTATTGCTCTCACTCCTTGCTTTCCCACCTCAAAGTGCATTTGAATACTTCCCTGATGCCTGCTCCAGGCCGCCCGGCTGCCCAGTTTTCAGTGCACGAATGATTGGACCCTGATCCCACAGGCAAAGAGCCAGGACTGAAAGATGCTGCTGGATCTCTTCTGCACATGGTAAGCTTCGCAACGGTGCCACCTGTATTGCCCTCACTCTTTGCTTTCCCACCTCAAAGTGCATTTGAATACATCCTTGATGCCTGCTCCAGGCCGTCCGGCTGCACAGTTTTCAGTGCACGAATGATTGGAACCTGATCCCACAGGGAAAGACCCAGGACTGAAAGATGCCCCTTGATCTCTTCTGCACATGTTAAGCTTCGTGACTGTGCCACCTGTATTGCCCTCACTCCTTGCTTTCCAACCTCAAAGTGCATTTGAATACATCCTTGATGCCTGCTCCAGGCCGCCCGGCTGCCCAGTTTTCAGTGCACGAATGATTGGACCCTGATCCCACAGGCAAAGAGCCAGGACTGAAAGAGGATGCTGGATCTCTTCTGCACATGGTAAGCTTCGCAACTGTGCCACCTGTATTGCTCTCACTCCTTGCTTTCCCACCTCAAAGTGCATTTGAATACATCCTTGATGCCTGCTCCAGGCTGGCCGGCTTCCCAGTTTTCAGTGCACGAATGATTGGACCCTGATCCCACAGGCAAAGAGCCAGGACTGAGAGATGCTGCCTGATCTCTTCTGCACATGGTAAGCTTCGCAACGGTGCCACCTGTATTGCTCTCACTCCTTGCTTTCCCACCTCAAAGTGCATTTGAATACATCCTTGATGCCTGCTCCAGGCCGTCCGGCTGCCCAGTTTTCAGTGCACGAATGATTGGACCCTGCTCCCACAGGCAAAGAGCCAGGACTGAGAGATGCTGCTGGACCTCTTCTGCACATGGTAAGCCGCGCAACGGTGCCACCTGTATTGCTCTCACTCCTTGCTTTCCCACCTCAAAGTGCATTTGAATGCATCCTTGATGCCTGCTCCAGGCCGGCTGGCTGCCCAGTTTTCAGTGCACGAATGATTGGACCCTGATCCCACAAGCAAAGAGCCAGGACTGAAAGATGCTGCTGGATCTCTTCTGCACATGGTAAGCTTCGCAACGGTGCCACCTGTATTGCTCTCACTCCTTGCTTTCCCACCTCAAAGTGCATTTGAATACATCCTTAATGCCTGCTCCAGGCCGCCCAGCTGCCCAGTTTTCAGTGCACGAATGATTGGACCCTGATCCCACAGGCAAAGAGCCAGGACTGAAAGATGCTGCTGGATCTCTTCTGCACATGGTAAGCTTCGCAACGGTGCCACCTGTATTGCTCTCACTCCTTGCTTTCCCACCTCAAAGTGCATTTGAATACACCCTTGATGCCTGCTCCAGGCCGTCCGGCTGCCCAGTTTTCAGTGCACGAATGATTGCACCCTGATCCCACAGGGAAAGAGCCAGGACTGAAAGATGCTGCTAGATCTCTTCTGCACATAGTAAGCTTCGCAACGGTGCCACCTGTATTGCTCTCACTCCTTGCTTTCCCACCTCAAAGTGCATTTGAATACATCCTTGATGCCTGCTCCAGGCCGCCTGGCTGCCCAGTTTTCAGTGCACGAATGATTGGACCCTGATCCCACAGGCAAAGAGCCAGGACTGAAAGATGCTCCTTGATCTATTCTGCACATGGTAAGCTTCGCAACGGTGCCACCTGTATTGCTCTCACTCCTTGCTTTCCCACCTCAAAGTGCATTTGAATACATCCTTGATGCCTGCTCCAGGCCGTCCGGCTGCCCAGTTTTCAGTGCACAAATGATTGGTCTCTGCTCCCACAGGCGAACATCCACGACTGAAAGATGCTGCTGGATCTCTTCTGCACATGGTAAGCTTCGCAACGGTGCCACCTGTATTGCTCTCACTCCTTGCTTTCCCACCTCAATGTGCATTTGAATTCATCCTTGATGCCTGCTCCAGGCTGGCCGGCTGCCCAGTTTTCAGTGCACGAATGATTGGAACCTGATCCCACAGGCAAAGAGCCAGGACTGAGAGATGCTGCTGGATCTCTTCTGCACATGGTAAGCTTCGCAACGGTGCCACCTGTATTGGTCTCACTCCTTGCTTTCCCACCTCAAAGTGCATTTGAATACATCCTTGATGCCTGCTCCAGGCCGCCCAGCTGCCCAGTTTTCACTGCACGAATGATTGGACTCTGATCCCACAGGCAAAGAGCCCGGACTGAAAGATGCTGCTGGACCTCTTCTGCACATGGTAAGCTTCGCAACGGTGCCACCTGTATTGCTCTCACTCCTTGCTTTCCCACCTCAAAGTGCATTTGAATACATCCTTGATGCCTGCTCCAGGCCGTCCGGCTGCCCAGTTTTCCGTGCACGAATGATTGGACCCTGATCCCACAGGCAAAGAGCCAGGACTGAAAGATGCTGCTGGATCTCTTCTGCACATGGTAAGCTTCGCAACGGTGCCAGCTGTATTGCTCTCACTCCTTGCTTTCCCACCTCAAAGTGCATTTGAATACATCCTTGATGCCTGCTCCAGGCCGCCCGGCTGCCCAGTTTTCAGTGCACGAATGATTGGTCTCTGCTCCCACAGGCGAACATCCAGGACTGAAAGCTGCTGCTGGATCTCTTCTGCACATGGTAAGCTTCGCAACGGTGCCACCTGTATTGCTCTCACTCCTTGCTTTCCAACCTCAAAGTGCATTTGAATACATCCTTAATGCCTGCTCCAGGCTGGCCGGCTGCCCAGTTTTCAGTGCACGAATGATTGGAACCTGATCCCACAGGCAAAGAGCCAGGACTGAAAGATGCTGCTGGATCTCTTCTGCACATGGTAAGCTTCGCAATGGTGCCACCTGTATTGCTCTCACTCCTTGCTTTCCCACCTCAAAGTGCATTTGAATACATCCTTGATGCCTGCTCCAGGCCGCCCAGCTGCCCCGTTTTCAGTGCACGAATGATTGGACTCTGATCCCACAGGCAAAGAGCCCGGACTGAAAGATGCTGCTGGACCTCTTCTGCACATGGTAAGCTTCGCAACAGTGCCACCTGTATTGCTCTCACTCCTTGCTTTCCCACCTCAAAGTGCATTTGAATACACCCTTGATGCCTGCTCCAGGCCGTCCGGCTGCCCAGTTTTCAGTGCACGAATGATTGGACCCTGATCCCACAGGCAAAGTGCCAGGACTGAAAGATGCCGCTGGATCACTTCTGCACATGGTAAGCTTCGCAACGGTGCCACCTGTATTGCTCTCACTCCTTGCTTTCCCACCTCAAAGTGCATTTGAATGCATCCTTGATGCCTGCGCCACGCCGCCCGTCTGCCCAGTTTTCCGTGCACGAATGATTGGACCCTGATCCCACAGGCAAAGAGCCAGGACTGAAAAAGGATGCTGGATCTCTTCTGCACATGGTAAGCTTCGCAACGGTGCCACCTGTATTGCTCTCACTCCTTGCTTTCCCACCTCAAAGTGCATTTGAATACATCCCTGATGCCTGCTCCAGGCCGCCGGCTGCCCAGTTTCCAGTGCACGAATGATTGGACTCTGATCCCACAGGCAAAGAGCCAGGACTGAAAGATGCTGCTGGAACTCTTCTGCACATGGTAAGCTTCGCAACGGTGCCACCTGTATTGCTCTCACTCCTTGCTTTCCCACCTCAAAGTGCATTTGAATACATCCTTAATGCCTGCTCCAGGCTGGCTGGCTGCCCAGTTTTCAGTGCACGAATGATTGGACCCTGATCCCACAGCCAAAGAGCCAGGACTGAAAGATGCTGCTGGATCTCTTCTGCACATGGTAAGCTTCGCAACGGTGCCACCTGTATTGCTCTCACTCCTTGCTTTCCCACCTCAAAGTGCATTTGAATACATCCTTGATGCCTGCTCCAGGCCGCCTGGCTGCCCAGTTTTCAGTGCACGAATGATTGGACCTTGATCCCACAGGCAAAGAGCCAGGACTGAAAGATGCTCCTTGATCTATTCTGCACATGGTAAGCTTCGCAACGGTGCCACCTGTATTGCTCTCACTCCTTGCTTTCCCACCTCAAAGTGCATTTGAATACATCCTTGATGCCTGCTCCAGGCCGCCCGGCTGCCCAGTTTTCAGTGTACGAATGATTGGACCCTGCGCCCATAGGCGAAGAGCCAATACTGAAAGATACTGCTGGATCTCTTCTGCACATGGTAAGCTTCGCAACGGTGCCACCTGTATTGCTCTCACTCCTTGCTTTCCCACCTCAAAGTGCATTTGAATACATCCTTGATGCCTGCTCCAGGCCGCCCGGCGGCCCAGTTTTCAGTGTACGAATGATTGGACTCTGATCCCACAGGCAAAGAGCCAGGACTGAAAGATGCTGCTGGACCTCTTCTGCACATGTTAAGCTTCGCAACGGTGCCACCTGTATTGCTCTCACTCCTTGCTTTCCCACCTCAAAGTGCATTTGAATACATCCTTAATGCCTGCTCCAGGCTGGCCGGCTGCCCAGTTTTCAGTGCACGAATGATTGGAACCTGATCCCACAGGCAAAGAGCCAGGACTGAAAGATGCTGCTGGATCTCTTCTGCACATGGGAAGCTTCGCAACGGTGCCACCTGTATTGCTCTCACTCCTTGCTTTCCCACCTCAAAGTGCATTTGAATACAACCCTGACGTCTGCTCCAGGCCGTCCGGCTGCCCAGTTTTCAGTGCGCGAATGATTGGACCCTGATCCCACAGGCAAAGAGCCAGGACTGAAAGATGCTCCTTGATCTATTCTGCACATGGTAAGCTTCGCAACGGTGCCACCTGTATTGCTCTCACTCCTTGCTTTCCCACCTCAAAGTGCATTTGAATACATCCTTGATGCCTGCTCCAGGCCGCCCGGCTGCCCAGTTTTCAGTGTACGAATGATTGGACCCTGCGCCCATAGGCGAAGAGCCAATACTGAAAGATACTGCTGGATCTCTTCTGCACATGGTAAGCTTCGCAACGGTGCCACCTGTATTGCTCTCACTCCTTGCTTTCCCACCTCAAAGTGCATTTGAATACATCCTTGATGCCTGCTCCAGGCCGCCCGGCGGCCCAGTTTTCAGTGTACGAATGATTGGACTCTGATCCCACAGGCAAAGAGCCAGGACTGAAAGATGCTGCTAGATCTCTTCTGCACATAGTAAGCTTCGCAACGGTGCCACCTGTATTGCTCTCATTCTTTGCTTTCCCGCCTCAAAGTGCATTTGAATAGTTCCTTGATGCCTGCTCCAGGCTGGCCGGCTGCCCAGTTTTTCGTGCACGAATGATTGGAACCTGATCCCACAGGCAAACAGCCAGGACTGAAAGATGCTGCTGGATCTCTTCTGCACATGGTAAGCTTCGCAACGGTGCCACCTGTATTGCTCTCACTCCTTGCTTTCCCGCCTCAAAGTGCATTTGAATACAACCCTGACGTCTGCTCCAGGCCGTCCGGCTGCCCAGTTTTCAGTGCACGAATGATTGGACCCTGATCCCACAGGCAAAGAGCCAGGACTGAAAGATGCTGCTGGAACTCTTCTGCACATGGTAAGCTTCGCAACAGTGCCACCTGTATTGCTCTCACTCCTTGCTTTCCCACCTCAAAGTGCATTTGAATACAACCCTGACGTCTCCTCTAGGCCGTCCGGCTGCCCAGTTTTCACTGCACGAATGATTGGACCCTGATCCCACAGGCCAAGAGCCAGGACTGAAAGATGCTGCTGGATCTCGTCTGCACATGGTAAGCTTCGCAACGGTGCCACCTGTATTGCTCTCACTCCTTGCTTTCCCACCTCAAAGTGCATTTGAATACGCCCTTGATGCCTGCTCCAGGCCGTCCGGCTGCCCAGTTTTCAGTGCACGAATGATTCCACCCCGATCCAAAAGGCAAAGAGCCAGGACTGAAAGATGCTGCTAGATCTCTTCTGCACATAGTAAGCTTCGCAACGGTGCCACCTGTATTGCTCTCATTCTTTGCTTTCCCGCCTCAAAGTGCATTTGAATACATCCTTAATGCCTGCTCCAGGCTGGCCGGCTGCCCAGTTTTTCGTGCACGAATGATTGGAACCTGATCCCACAGGCAAACAGCCAGGACCGAAAGATGCTGCTGGATCTCTTCTGCACATGGTAAGCTTCGCAACGGTGCCACCTGTATTGCTCTCACTCCTTGCTTTCCCACCTCAAAGTGCATTTGAATACATCCTTAATGCCTGCTCCAGGCCGCCCAGCTGCCCAGTTTTCAGTGCACGAATGATTGGACCCTGATCCCACAGGCAAAGAGCCAGGACTGAAAGATGCTGCTGGATCTCTTCTGCACATGGTAAGCTTCGCAACGGTGCCACCTGTATTGCTCTCACTCCTTGCTTTCCCACCTCAAAGTGCATTTGAATACACCCTTGATGCCTGCTCCAGGCCATCCGGCTGCCCAGTTTTCAGTGCACGAATGATTGCACCCTGATCCCACAGGGAAAGAGCCAGGACTGAAAGATGCTGCTAGATCTCTTCTGCACATAGTAAGCTTCGCAACGGTGCCACCTGTATTGCTCTCACTCCTTGCTTTCCCACCTCAAAGTGCATTTGAATACATCCTTGATGCCTGCTCCAGGCCGCCTGGCTGCCCAGTTTTCAGTGCACGAATGATTGGACCCTGATCCCACAGGCAAAGAGCCAGGACTGAAAGATGCTCCTTGATCTATTCTGCACATGGTAAGCTTCGCAACGGTGCCACCTGTATTGCTCTCACTCCTTGCTTTCCCACCTCAAAGTGCATTTGAATACATCCTTGATGCCTGCTCCAGGCTGGCCGGCTGCCCAGTTTTCAGTGCACGAATGATTGGAACCTGATCCCACAGGCAAAGAGCCAGGACTGAGAGATGCTGCTGGATCTCTTCTGCACATGGTAAGCTTCGCAACGGTGCCACCTGTATTGCTCTCACTCCTTGCTTTCCCACCTCAAAGTGCATTTGAATACATCCTTGATGCCTGCTCCAGGCCGCCCGGCGGCCCAGTTTTCAGTGCACGAATGATTGGACTCTGATCCCACAGGCAAAGAGCCCGGACTGAAAGATGCTGCTGGACCTCTTCTGCACATGGTAAGCTTTGCAACGGTGCCACCTGTATTGCTCTCACTCCTTGCTTTCCCACCTCAAAGTGCATTTGAATACATCCTTGATGCCTGCTCCAGGCCGTCCGGCTGCCCAGTTTTCCGTGCACGAATGATTGGACCCTGATCCCACAGGCAAAGAGCCAGGACTGAAAGATGCTGCTGGATCTCTTCTGCACATGGTAAGCTTCGCGACGGTGCCAGCTGTATTGCTCTCACTCCTTGCTTTCCCACCTCAAAGTGCATTTGAATACATCCTTGATGCCTGCTCCAGGCCGCCCGGCTGCCCAGTTTTCACTGCACGAATGATTGCACCCTGATCCCACAGGCAAAGAGCCAGGACTGAAAGATGCTGCTGGATCTCTTCTGCACATGGTAAGCTTCGCAACGGTGCCACCTGTATTGCTCTCACTCCTTGCTTTCCCACCTCAAAGTGCATTTGAATACATCCTTGATGCCTGCTCCAGGCCGCCCGGCTGCCCAGTTTTCAGTGCACGAGTGATTGGACCCTGATCCCAGAGGCAAAGAGCCTGGACTGAAAGATTCTGCTGGATCTCTTCCGCACATGGTAAGCTTCGCAACAGTGCCACCTGTATTGCTCTCACTCCTTGCTTTCCCACCTCAAAGTGCATTTGAATACATCCTTGATGCCTGCTACAGGCCGCCCGGCTGCCCAGTTTTCACTGCACGAATGATTGGTCTCTGCTCCCACAGGCGAACATCCAGGACTGAAAGCTGCTGCTGGATCTCTTCTGCACATGGTAAGCTTCGCAACGGTGCCACCTGTATTGCTCTCACTCCTTGCTTTCCCACCTCAAAGTGCATTTGAATACATCCTTAATGCCTGCTCCAGACCGTCCGCCTGCCCAGTTTTCAGTGCACGAATGATTGGAACCTGATCCCACAGGCAAAGAGCCAGGACTGAAAGATGCTGCTGGATCTCTTCTGCACATGGTAAGCTTCGCAACGGTGCCACCTGTATTGCTCTCACTCCTTGCTTTCCCACCTCAAAGTGCATTTGAATACATCCTTGATGCCTGCTCCAGGCCGCCCAGCTGCCCCGTTTTCAGTGCACGAATGATTGGACTCTGATCCCACAGGCAAAGAGCCCGGACTGAAAGATGCTACTGGACCTCTTCTGCACATGGTAAGCTTCGCAACAGTGCCACCTCTATTGCTCTCACTCCTTGCTTTCCAACCTCAAAGTGCATTTGAATACATCCTTGATGCCTGCTCCAGGCCGCCCGGCTGCCCAGTTTTCAGTGCACGAATGATTGGACTCTGATCCCACAGGCAAAGAGCCAGGACTGAAAGATGCTGCTGGATCTCTTCTGCACATGGTAAGCTTCGCAACGGTGCCACCTGTATTGCTCTCACTCCTTGCTTTCCCACCTCAAAGTGCATTTGAATACATCCCTGATGCCTGCTCCAGACTGGCTGGCTGCCCAGTTTTCAGTGAACGAATGATTGGACCCTGATCCCACAGGCGAAGAGCCAGGACTGAAAGATGCTCCTTGATCTCTTCTGCACATGGAAAGCTTCGCAACGGTGCCACCTATATTGCCCTCACTCCTTGCTTTCCCACCTCAAAGTGCATTTGAATACATCCTTGATGCCTGCTCCAGTCTGGCCGGCTACCCAGTTCTCAGTGCACGAATGATTGGACCCTGCTCCCACAGGAAAAGAGCCAGGACTGAAAGATGCTGCTGGATCTCTTCTGCACATGGCAAGCTTCGTAACTGTGTCACCTGTATTGCTCTCACTCCTTGCTTTCCCAACTCAAAGTGCATTTGAATACATCCTTGATGCCTGCTCCAGGCTGGCCGGCTGCCCAGTTTTCAGTGCACGAATGATTGGACCCTGATCCCACAGGCAAAGAGCCAGGACTGAAAGATGCTGCTGGATCTCTTCTGCATATGGTAAGCTTCGCAACGGTGCCACCTGTATTGCTCTCACTCCTTGCTTTCCCACCTCAAAGTGCATTTGAATACATCCTTGATGCCTGCTCCAGGCCGCCTGGCTGCCCAGTTTTCAGTGCACGAATGATTGGACCCTGATCCCACAGGCAAAGAGCCAGGACTGAAAGATGCTCCTTGATCTCTTCTGCACATGGTAAGCTTCGCAACGGTGCCACCTGTATTGCTCTCACTCTTTGCTTTCCCACCTCAAAGTGCATTTGAATACATCCTTGATGCCTGCTCCAGGCTGGCCGGCTGCCCATTTTTCAGTGCACGAATGATTGGACCCTGATCCCACAGGCAAAGAGCCAGGACTGAAAGATGCCCCTTGATCTCTTCTGCACATGGTAAGCTTCGCAACGGTGCCACCTGTATTGCTCTCACTCCTTGCTTTCCCACCTCAAAGTGCATTTGAATACATCCTTGATGCCTGCTCCAGGCTGGCTGGCTGCCCAGTTTTCAGTGCACGAATGATTGGACCCTGATCCCACAGGCAAAGAACCAGGACTGAAAGATTCTCCTTGATCTCTTCTGCACATGGTAAGCTTCGCAACGGTGCCACCTGTATTGCTCTCACTCCTTGCTTTCCCACCTCAAAGTGCATTTGAATACATCCCTGATGCCTGCTCCAGGCCGCCCGGCTGCCCAGTTTTCAGTGCACGAATGATTGGACCCTGATCCCACAGGCGAACATCCTGGACTGAAAGCTGCTGCTGAATCTCTTCTGCACATGGTAAGCTTCGCAACGGTGCCACCTGTATTGCTCTCACTCCTTGCTTTCCAACCTCAAAGTGCATTTGAATACATCCTTGATGCCTGCTCCAGGCCGCCCGGCTCCCCAGTTTTCAGTGCACGAATGATTGGACCCTGATCCCACAGGCAAAGTGCCAGGACTGAAAGATGCCGCTGGATCACTTCTGCACATGGTAAGCTTCGCAACGGTGCCACCTGTATTGCTCTCACTCCTTGCTTTCCCACCTCAAAGTGCATTTGAATGCATCCTTGATGCCTGCGCCACGCCGCCCGTCTGCCCAGTTTTCCGTGCACGAATGATTGGACCCTGATCCCACAGGCAAAGAGCCAGGACTGAAAGAGGATGCTGGATCTCTTCTGCACATGGTAAGCTTCGCAACGGTGCCACCTGTATTGCTCTCACTCCTTGCTTTCCCACCTCAAAGTGCATTTGAATACATCCCTGATGCCTGCTCCAGGCCGCCGGCTGCCCAGTTTCCAGTGCACGAATGATTGGACTCTGATCCCACAGGCAAAGAGCCAGGACTGAAAGATGCTGCTGGAACTCTTCTGCACATGGTAAGCTTCGCAACGGTGCCTCCTGTATTGCTCTCACTCCTTGCTTTCCCACCTCAAAGTGCATTTGAATACATCCTTAATGCCTGCTCCAGGCTGGCCGGCTGCCCAGTTTTCAGTGCACGAATGATTGGACCCTGATCCCACAGGCAAAGAGCCAGGACTGAAAGATGCTGCTGGATCTCTTCTGCACATGGTAAGCTTCGCAACGGTGCCACCTGTATTGCCCTCACTCCTTGCTTTCCCACCTCAAAGTGCATTTGAATACATCCTTGATGCCTGCTCCAGGCCGTCCGGCTGCCTAGTTTTCACTGCACGAATGATTGGACTCTGCTCCCACAGGCGAACATCCAGGACTGAAAGATGCTGCTGGATCTCTTCTGCACATGGTAAGCTTCGCAACGGTGCCACCTGTATTGCCCTCACTCCTTGCTTTCCCACCTCAAAGTGCATTTGAATACATCCTTGATGCCTGCTCCAGGCCGCCTGGCTGCCCAGTTTTCAGTGCACGAATGATTGGACCTTGATCCCACAGGCAAAGAGCCAGGACTGAAAGATGCTCCTTGATCTATTCTGCACATGGTAAGCTTCGCAACGGTGCCACCTGTATTGCTCTCACTCCTTGCTTTCCCACCTCAAAGTGCATTTGAATACATCCTTGATGCCTGCTCCAGGCCGCCCGGCTGCCCAGTTTTCAGTGTACGAATGATTGGACCCTGCGCCCATAGGCGAAGAGCCAATACTGAAAGATACTGCTGGATCTCTTCTGCACATGGTAAGCTTCGCAACGGTGCCACCTGTATTGCTCTCACTCCTTGCTTTCCCACCTCAAAGTGCATTTGAATACATCCTTGATGCCTGCTCCAGGCCGCCCGGCGGCCCAGTTTTCAGTGTACGAATGATTGGACTCTGATCCCACAGGCAAAGAGCCAGGACTGAAAGATGCTGCTGGACCTCTTCTGCTCATGTTAAGCTTCGCAACGGTGCCACCTGTATTGCTCTCACTCCTTGCTTTCCCACCTCAAAGTGCATTTGAATACATCCTTAATGCCTGCTCCAGGCTGGCCGGCTGCCCAGTTTTCAGTGCACGAATGATTGGAACCTGATCCCACAGGCAAAGAGCCAGGACTGAAAGATGCTGCTGGATCTCTTCTGCACATGGTAAGCTTCGCAACGGTGCCACCTGTATTGCTCTCACTCCTTGCTTTCCCACCTCAAAGTGCATTTGAATACATCCTTGATGCCTGCTCCAGGCCGTCCGGCTGCCCAGTTTTCCGTGCACGAATGATTGGACCCTGATCCCACAGGCAAAGAGCCAGGACTGAAAGATGCTGCTGGATCTCTTCTGCACATGGTAAGCTTCGCGACGGTGCCAGCTGTATTGCTCTCACTCCTTGCTTTCCCACCTCAAAGTGCATTTGAATACATCCTTGATGCCTGCTCCAGGCCGCCCGGCTGCCCAGTTTTCACTGCACGAATGATTGCACCCTGATCCCACAGGCAAAGAGCCAGGACTGAAAGATGCTGCTGGATCTCTTCTGCACATGGTAAGCTTCGCAACGGTGCCACCTGTATTGCTCTCACTCCTTGCTTTCCCACCTCAAAGTGCATTTGAATACATCCTTGATGCCTGCTCCAGGCCGCCCGGCTGCCCAGTTTTCAGTGCACGAGTGATTGGACCCTGATCCCAGAGGCAAAGAGCCTGGACTGAAAGATTCTGCTGGATCTCTTCCGCACATGGTAAGCTTCGCAACAGTGCCACCTGTATTGCTCTCACTCCTTGCTTTCCCACCTCAAAGTGCATTTGAATACATCCTTGATGCCTGCTCCAGGCTGGCCGGCTGAACAGTTTTCACTGCACGAATGATTGGTCTCTGCTCCCACAGGCGAACATCCAGGACTGAAAGCTGCTGCTGGATCTCTTCTGCACATGGTAAGCTTCGCAACGGTGCCACCTGTATTGCTCTCACTCCTTGCTTTCCCACCTCAAAGTGCATTTGAATACATCCTTAATGCCTGCTCCAGACCGTCCGCCTGCCCAGTTTTCAGTGCACGAATGATTGGAACCTGATCCCACAGGCAAAGAGCCAGGACTGAAAGATGCTGCTGGATCTCTTCTGCACATGGTAAGCTTCGCAACGGTGCCACCTGTATTGCTCTCACTCCTTGCTTTCCCACCTCAAAGTGCATTTGAATACATCCTTGATGCCTGCTCCAGGCCGCCCAGCTGCCCCGTTTTCAGTGCACGAATGATTGGACTCTGATCCCACAGGCAAAGAGCCCGGACTGAAAGATGCTACTGGACCTCTTCTGCACATGGTAAGCTTCGCAACAGTGCCACCTCTATTGCTCTCACTCCTTGCTTTCCAACCTCAAAGTGCATTTGAATACATCCTTGATGCCTGCTCCAGGCCGCCCGGCTGCCCAGTTTTCAGTGCACGAATGATTGGACTCTGATCCCACAGGCAAAGAGCCAGGACTGAAAGATGCTGCTGGATCTCTTCTGCACATGGTAAGCTTCGCAACGGTGCCACCTGTATTGCTCTCACTCCTTGCTTTCCCACCTCAAAGTGCATTTGAATACATCCCTGATGCCTGCTCCAGACTGGCTGGCTGCCCAGTTTTCAGTGAACGAATGATTGGACCCTGATCCCACAGGCGAAGAGCCAGGACTGAAAGATGCTCCTTGATCTCTTCTGCACATGGAAAGCTTCGCAACGGTGCCACCTATATTGCCCTCACTCCTTGCTTTCCCACCTCAAAGTGCATTTGAATACATCCTTGATGCCTGCTCCAGTCTGGCCGGCTACCCAGTTCTCAGTGCACGAATGATTGGACCCTGCTCTCACAGGAAAAGAGCCAGGACTGAAAGATGCTGCTGGATCTCTTCTGCACATGGCAAGCTTCGTAACTGTGTCACCTGTATTGCTCTCACTCCTTGCTTTCCCAACTCAAAGTGCATTTGAATACATCCTTGATGCCTGCTCCAGGCCGCCCGGCTGCCCAGTTTTCAGTGCACGAATGATTGGACCCTGATCCCACAGGCAAAGAGCCAGGACTGAAAGATGCTGCTGGATCTCTTCTGCATATGGTAAGCTTCGCAACGGTGCCACCTGTATTGCTCTCACTCCTTGCTTTCCCACCTCAAAGTGCATTTGAATACATCCTTGATGCCTGCTCCAGGCCGCCTGGCTGCCCAGTTTTCAGTGCACGAATGATTGGACCCTGATCCCACAGGCAAAGAGCCAGGACTGAAAGATGCTCCTTGATCTCTTCTGCACATGGTAAGCTTCGCAACGGTGCCACCTGTATTGCTCTCACTCTTTGCTTTCCCACCTCAAAGTGCATTTGAATACATCCTTGATGCCTGCTCCAGGCTGGCCGGCTGCCCATTTTTCAGTGCACGAATGATTGGACCCTGATCCCACAGGCAAAGAGCCAGGACTGAAAGATGCCCCTTGATCTCTTCTGCACATGGTAAGCTTCGCAACGGTGCCACCTGTATTGCTCTCACTCCTTGCTTTCCCACCTCAAAGTGCATTTGAATACATCCTTGATGCCTGCTCCAGGCTGGCTGGCTGCCCAGTTTTCAGTGCACGAATGATTGGACCCTGATCCCACAGGCAAAGAACCAGGACTGAAAGATTCTCCTTGATCTCTTCTGCACATGGTAAGCTTCGCAACGGTGCCACCTGTATTGCTCTCACTCCTTGCTTTCCCACCTCAAAGTGCATTTGAATACATCCCTGATGCCTGCTCCAGGCCGCCCGGCTGCCCAGTTTTCAGTGCACGAATGATTGGACCCTGATCCCACAGGCGAACATCCTGGACTGAAAGCTGCTGCTGAATCTCTTCTGCACATGGTAAGCTTCGCAACGGTGCCACCTGTGTTGCTCTCACTCCTTGCTTTCCAACCTCAAAGTGCATTTGAATACATCCTTGATGCCTGCTCCAGGCCGCCCGGCTCCCCAGTTTTCAGTGCACGAATGATTGGACCCTGATCCCACAGGCAAAGTGCCAGGACTGAAAGATGCCGCTGGATCACTTCTGCACATGGTAAGCTTCGCAACGGTGCCACCTGTATTGCTCTCACTCCTTGCTTTCCCACCTCAAAGTGCATTTGAATGCATCCTTGATGCCTGCGCCACGCCGCCCGTCTGCCCAGTTTTCCGTGCACGAATGATTGGACCCTGATCCCACAGGCAAAGAGCCAGGACTGAAAGAGGATGCTGGATCTCTTCTGCACATGGTAAGCTTCGCAACGGTGCCACCTGTATTGCTCTCACTCCTTGCTTTCCCACCTCAAAGTGCATTTGAATACATCCCTGATGCCTGCTCCAGGCCGCCGGCTGCCCAGTTTCCAGTGCACGAATGATTGGACTCTGATCCCACAGGCAAAGAGCCAGGACTGAAAGATGCTGCTGGAACTCTTCTGCACATGGTAAGCTTCGCAACGGTGCCTCCTGTATTGCTCTCACTCCTTGCTTTCCCACCTCAAAGTGCATTTGAATACATCCTTAATGCCTGCTCCAGGCTGGCCGGCTGCCCAGTTTTCAGTGCACGAATGATTGGACCCTGATCCCACAGGCAAAGAGCCAGGACTGAAAGATGCTGCTGGATCTCTTCTGCACATGGTAAGCTTCGCAACGGTGCCACCTGTATTGCTCTCACTCCTTGCTTTCCCACCTCAAAGTGCATTTGAATACATCCTTGATGCCTGCTCCAGGCCGCCTGGCTGCCCAGTTTTCAGTGCACGAATGATTGGACCTTGATCCCACAGGCAAAGAGCCACGACTGAAAGATGCTCCTTGATCTATTCTGCACATGGTAAGCTTCGCAACGGTGCCACCTGTATTGCTCTCACTCCTTGCTTTCCCACCTCAAAGTGCATTTGAATACATCCTTGATGCCTGCTCCAGGCCGCCCGGCTGCCCAGTTTTCAGTGTACGAATGATTGGACCCTGCGCCCATAGGCGAAGAGCCAATACTGAAAGATACTGCTGGATCTCTTCTGCACATGGTAAGCTTCGCAACGGTGCCACCTGTATTGCTCTCACTCCTTGCTTTCCCACCTCAAAGTGCATTTGAATACATCCTTGATGCCTGCTCCAGGCCGCCCGGCGGCCCAGTTTTCAGTGTACGAATGATTGGACTCTGATCCCACAGGCAAAGAGCCAGGTCTGAAAGATGCTGCTGGACCTCTTCTGCACATGTTAAGCTTCGCAACGGTGCCACCTGTATTGCTCTCACTCCTTGCTTTCCCACCTCAAAGTGCATTTGAATACATCCTTAATGCCTGCTCCAGGCTGGCCGGCTGCCCAGTTTTCAGTGCACGAATGATTGGAACCTGATCCCACAGGCAAAGAGCCAGGACTGAAAGATGCTGCTGGATCTCTTCTGCACATGGTAAGCTTCGCAACGGTGCCACCTGTATTGCTCTCACTCCTTGCTTTCCCACCTCAAAGTGCATTTGAATACAACCCTGACGTCTCCTCTAGGCCGTCCGGCTGCCCAGTTTTCAGTGCACGAATGATTGGACCCTGATCCCACAGGCAAAGAGCCAGGACTGAAAGATGCTGCTGGATCTCTTCTGCACATGGTAAGCTTCGCAACAGCGCCACCTGTATTGCTCTCACTCCTTGCTTTCCCACCTCAAAGTGCATTTGAATACATCCTTGATGCCTGCTCCAGGCCGCCCGGCTGCCCAGTTTTCAGTGAACGAATGATTGGACCCTGATCCCACAGGCAAAGAGCCAGGACTGAAAGATGCTGCTGGATCTCTTCTGCACATGGTAAGCTTCGCAACAGCGCCACCTGTATTGCTCTCACTCCTTGCTTTCCCACCTCAAAGTGCATTTGAATACATCCTTGATGCCTGCTCCAGGCCGCCCGGCTGCCCAGTTTTCACTGCACGAATGATTGGTCTCTGCTCCCACAGGCGAACATCCAGGACTGAAAGATGCTGCTGGATCTCTTCTGCACATGGTAAGCTTCGCAACGGTGCCACCTGTATTGCTCTCACTCCTTGCTTTCCCACCTCAAAGTGCATTTGAATACATCCTTAATGCCTGCTCCAGGCTGGCCGGCTGCCCAGTTCTCAGTGCACGAATGATTGGAACCTGATCCCACAGGCAAACAGCCAGGACTGAAAGATGCTGCTGGATCTCTTCTGCACATGGTAAGCTTCGCAACGGTGCCACCTGTATTGCTCTCACTCCTTGCTTTCCCACCTCAAAGTGCATTTGAATACATCCTTGATGCCTGCTCCAGGCCACCCGGCTGCCCAGTTTTCAGTGCACGAATGATTGGACTCTGATCCCACAGGCAAAGAGCCCGGACTGAAAGATGCTGCTGGACCTCTTCTGCACATGGTAAGCTTCGCAACGGTGCCACCTGTATTGCTCTCACTCCTTGCTTTCCCACCTCAAAGTGCATTTGAATACATCCTTGATGCCTGCTCCAGGCCGCCTGGCTGCCCAGTTTTCAGTGTACGAATGATTGGACCCTGCGCCCATAGGCGAAGAGCCAATGCTGAAAGATACTGCTGGATCTCTTCTGCACATGGTAAGCTTCGCAACAGCGCCAACTGTATTGCTCTCACTCCTTGCTTTCCCACCTGAAAGTGCATTTGAATACATCCTTGATGCCTGCTCCAGGCCGCCCGGCTGCCCAGTTTTCACTGCACGAATGATTGGACCCTGATCCCACAGGCGAAGATCCAGGACTGAAAGTTGCTGCTGGATCTCTTCCGCATATGGTAAGCTTCGCAACGGTGCCACCTGTATTGCTCTCACTCCTTGCTTTCCCAACTCAAAGTGCATTTGAATACATCCTTGATGCCTGCTCCAGGCCGCCCGGCGGCCCAGTTTCACTGCACGAATGATTGGAACCTGATCCCACAGGCAAACAGCCAGGACAGAAAGAGGATGCTGGATCTCTTCTGCACATGGTAAGCTTCGCAACGGTGCCACCTGTATTGCTCTCACTCCTTGCTTTCCCACCTCAAAGTGCATTTGAATACATCCTTGATGCCTGCTCCAGGCCGCCCGGCTGCCCAGTTTTCAGTGCACGAATGATTGGACTCTGATCCCACAGGCAAAGAGCCCGGACTGAAAGATGCTTCTGGACCTCTTCTGCACATGGTAAGCTTCGCAACGGTGCCACCTGTATTGCTCTCACTCCTTGCTTTCCCACCTCAAAGTGCATTTGAATACATCCTTGATGCCTGCTCCAGGCCGCCTGGCTGCCCAGTTTTCAGTGCACGAATGATTGGACCTTGATCCCACAGGCAAAGAGCCAGGACTGAAAGATGCTGCTGGATCTCTTCTGCACATGGTAAGCTTCGCAACGGTGCCACCTGTATTGCTCTCACTCCTTGCTTTCCCACCTCAAAGTGCATTTGAATACATCCTTGATGCCTGCTCCAGGCTGGCCGGCTGAACAGTTTTCAGTGCACGAATGATTGGAACCTGATCCCACAGACAAAGAGCCAGGACTGAAAGATGCTGCTGGATCTCTTCTCCACATGGTAAGCTTCGCAACGGTGCCACCTGTATTGCTCTCACTCCTTGCTTTCCCACCTCAAAGTGCATTTGAATACATCCTTGATGCCTGCTCCAGGCCGCCTGGCTGCCCAGTTTTCAGTGCACGAATGATTGGACCTTGATCCCACAGGCAAAGAGCCAGGACTGAAAGATGCTCCTTGATCTATTCTGCACATGGGAAGCTTCGCAACGGTGCCACCTGTATTGCTCTCACTCCTTGCTTTCCCACCTCAAAGTGCATTTGAATACATCCTTGATGCCTGCTCCAGGCCGCCCAGCTGCCCAGTTTTCAGTGTACGAATGATTGGACCCTGCGCCCATAGGCGAAGAGCCAATACTGAAAGATATGGCTGGATCTCTTCTGCACATGGTAAGCTTCGCAACAGCGCCAACTGTATTGCTCTCACTCCTTGCTTTCCCACCTGAAAGTGCATTTGAATACATCCTTGATGCCTGCTCCAGGCCGCCCATCTGCCCAGTTTTCAGTGCACGAATGATTGGACCCTGATCCCACAGGCAAAGAGCCAGGACTGAAAGATGCCCCTTGATCTCTTCTGCACATGGTAAGCTTCGCAACGGTGCCACCTGTATTGCTCTCACTCCTTGCTTTCCCACCTCAAAGTGCATTTGAATACACCCTTGATGCCTGCTCCAGGCCGCCCGGCTGCCCAGTTTTCAGTGCACGAATGATTGGACCCTGATCCCACAGGGAAAGAGCCAGGACTGAAAGAGGATGCTGGATCTCTTCTGCACATGGTAAGCTTCGCAACGGTGCCACCTGTATTGCTCTCACTCCTTGCTTTCCCACCTCAAAGTGCATTTGAATACATCCTTGATGCCTGCTCCAGGCTGGCCGGCGGCCCAGTTTTCAGTGCACGAATGATTGGACCCTGATCCCACAGGCAAAGAGCCCGGACTGAAAGATGCTGCTGGACCTCTTCTGCACATGGTAAGCTTCGCAACGGTGCCACCTGTATTGCTCTCACTCCTTGCTTTCCCACCTCAAAGTGCATTTGAATACATCCTTGATGCCTGCTCCAGGCCACCCGGCTGCCCAGTTTTCACTGCACGAATGATTGGACTCTGCTCCCACAGGCGAACATCCAGGACTGAAAGATGCTGCTGGATCTCTTCTGCACATGGTAAGCTTCGCAACGGTGCCACCTGTATTGCTCTCACTCCTTGCTTTCCCACCTCAAAGTGCATTTGAATACATCCTTAATGCCTGCTCCAGGCTGGCCGGCTGCCCGGTTTTCAGTGCACGAATGATTGGAACCTGATCCCACAGGCAAAGAGCCAGGACTGAAAGATGCTGCTGGATCTCTTCTGCACATGGTAAGCTTCGCAACGGTGCCACCTGTATTGCTCTCACTCCTTGCTTTCCCACCTCAAAGTGCATTTGAATACATCCTTGATGCCTGCTCCAGGCCGCCTGGCTGCCCAGTTTTCAGTGCACGAATGATTGGACCTTGATCCCACAGGCAAAGAGCCAGGACTGAAAGATGCTCCTTGATCTATTCTGCACATGGTAAGCTTCGCAACGGTGCCACCTGTATTGCTCTCACTCCTTGCTTTCCCACCTCAAAGTGCATTTGAATACATCCTTGATGCCTGCTCCAGGCCGCCCGGCTGCCCAGTTTTCAGTGTACGAATGATTGGACCCTGCGCCCATAGGCGAAGAGCCAATACTGAAAGATACTGGTGGATCTCTTCTGCACATGGTAAGCTTCGCAACAGCGCCAACTGTATTGCTCTCACTCCTTGCTTTCCCACCTGAAAGTGCATTTGAATACATCCTTGATGCCTGCTCCAGGCCGCCCGGCTGCCCAGTTTTCACTGCACAAATGATTGGTCTCTGCTCCCACAGGCGAACATCCAGGACTGAAAGATGCTGCTGGATCTCTTTTGCACATGGTAAGCTTCGCAACGGTGCCACCTGTATTGCTCTCACTCCTTGCTTTCCCACCTCAAAGTGCATTTGAATACATCCTTAATGCCTGCTCCAGGCCGTCCGGCTGCCCAGTTTCCAGTGCACGAATGATTGGACCCTGATCCCACAGGCGAAGATCCAGGACTGAAAGTTGCTACTGGATCTCTTCCGCATATGGTAAGCTTCGCAACGGTGCCACCTGTATTGCTCTCACTGCTTGTTTTCCCACCTCAAAGTGCATTTGAATACATCCTTGATGCCTGCTCCAGGCCGCCCGGCTGCCCAGTTTCACTGCACGAATGATTGGACCCTGATCCCACAGGCAAAGAGCCAGGACTGAAAGATGCTGCTGGATCTCTTCCGCACATGGTAAGCTTCGCAACGGTGCCACCTGTATAGCTCTCACTCCTTGCTTTCCCACCTCAAAGTGCATTTGAATACATCCTTGATGCCTGCTCCAGGCCACCCGGCTGCCAAATATTCAGTGCAAGAATGATTGGACCCTGATCCCACAGGCGAAGGGCCAGAACTGAAAGATGCTGCTGGATCTCTTCTGCACATGGTAAGCTTCGCAACGGTGCCACCTGTATTACTCTCGCTCCTTGCTTTCCCACCTCAAAGTGCATTTGAATACACCCTTGATGCCTGCTCCAGGCCGTCCGGCTGCCCAGTTTTCAGTGCACGAATGATTGGACCCTGATCCCACAGGCAAAGAGCCAGGACTGAAAGATGCTGCTGGATCTCTTCTGCACATAGTAAGCTTCGCAACGGTGCCACCTGTATTGCTCTCACTCCTTGCTTTCCCACCTCAAAGTGCATTTGAATACATCCTTGATGCCTGCTCCAGGCCGCCTGGCTGCCCAGTTTTCAGTGCACGAATGATTGGACCCTGATCCCACAGGCAAAGAGCCAGGACTGAAAGATGCTGCTGGATCTCTTCTGCACATCGTAAGCTTCGCAACGGTGCCACCTGTATTGCTCTCACTCCTTGCTTTCCCACCTCAATGTGCATTTGAATACATCCTTGATGCCTGCTCCAGGCTGGCCGGCTGCCCAGTTTTCAGTGCACGAATGATTGGAACCTGATCCCACAGGCAAAGAGCCAGGACTGAGAGATGCTGCTGGATCTCTTCTGCACATGGTAAGCTTCGCAACGGTGCCACCTGTATTGCTCTCACTCCTTGCTTTCCCACCTCAAAGTGCATTTGAATACATCCTTAATGCCTGCTCCAGGCCGCCCAGCGGCCCAGTTTTCAGTGTACGAATGATTGGACTCTGATCCAACAGGCAAAGAGCCCGGACTGAAAGATGCTGCTGGACCTCTTCTGCACATGGTAAGCTTCGCAACGGTGCCACCTGTATTGCTCTCACTCCTTGCTTTCCCACCTCAAAGTGCATTTGAATACATCCCTGATGCCTGCTCCAGGCCGTCCGGCTGCCCAGTTTTCCGTGCACGAATGATTGGACCCTGATCCCACAGGCAAAGAGCCAGGACTGAAAGATGCTGCTGGATCTCTTCTGCACATGGTAAGCTTCGCAACGGTGCCAGCTGTATTGCTCTCACTCCTTGCTTTCCCACCTCAAAGTGCATTTGAATACATCCTTGATGCCTGCTCCAGGCCGCCCGGCTGCCCAGTTTTCAGTGTACGAATGATTGGACCCTGCGCCCATAGGCGAAGAGCCAATACTGAAAGATACTGCTGGATCTCTTCTGCACATGGTAAGCTTCGCAACAGCGCCAACTGTATTGCTCTCACTCCTTGCTTTCCCACCTGAAAGTGCATTTGAATACATCCTTGATGCCTGCTCCAGGCCGCCCGGCTGCCCAGTTTTCACTGCACGAATGATTGGTCTCTGCTCCCACAGGCGAACATCCAGGACTGAAAGATGCTGCTGGATCTCTTCTGCACATGGTAAGCTTCGCAACGGTGCCACCTGTATTGCTCTCACTCCTTGCTTTCCCACCTCAAAGTGCATTTGAATACATCCTTGATGCCTGCTCCAGGCCGTCCGGCTGCCCAGTTTTCCGTGCACGAATGATTGGACCCTGATCCCACAGGCAAAGAGCCAGGACTGAAAGATGCTGCTGGATCTCTTCTGCACATGGTAAGCTTCGCGACGGTGCCAGCTGTATTGCTCTCACTCCTTGCTTTCCCACCTCAAAGTGCATTTGAATACATCCTTGATGCCTGCTCCAGGCCGCCCGGCTGCCCAGTTTTCACTGCACGAATGATTGCACCCTGATCCCACAGGCAAAGAGCCAGGACTGAAAGATGCTGCTGGATCTCTTCTGCACATGGTAAGCTTCGCAACGGTGCCACCTGTATTGCTCTCACTCCTTGCTTTCCCACCTCAAAGTGCATTTGAATACATCCTTGATGCCTGCTCCAGGCCGCCCGGCTGCCCAGTTTTCAGTGCACGAGTGATTGGACCCTGATCCCAGAGGCAAAGAGCCTGGACTGAAAGATTCTGCTGGATCTCTTCCGCACATGGTAAGCTTCGCAACAGTGCCACCTGTATTGCTCTCACTCCTTGCTTTCCCACCTCAAAGTGCATTTGAATACATCCTTGATGCCTGCTACAGGCCGCCCGGCTGCCCAGTTTTCACTGCACGAATGATTGGTCTCTGCTCCCACAGGCGAACATCCAGGACTGAAAGCTGCTGCTGGATCTCTTCTGCACATGGTAAGCTTCGCAACGGTGCCACCTGTATTGCTCTCACTCCTTGCTTTCCCACCTCAAAGTGCATTTGAATACATCCTTAATGCCTGCTCCAGACCGTCCGCCTGCCCAGTTTTCAGTGCACGAATGATTGGAACCTGCTCCCACAGGCGAAGAGCCAGGACTGAAAGATGCTGCTGGATCTCTTCTGCACATGGTAAGCTTCGCAACGGTGCCACCTGTATTGCTCTCACTCCTTGCTTTCCCACCTCAAAGTGCATTTGAATACATCCTTGATGCCTGCTCCAGGCCGCCCAGCTGCCCCGTTTTCAGTGCACGAATGATTGGACTCTGATCCCACAGGCAAAGAGCCCGGACTGAAAGATGCTACTGGACCTCTTCTGCACATGGTAAGCTTCGCAACAGTGCCACCTCTATTGCTCTCACTCCTTGCTTTCCAACCTCAAAGTGCATTTGAATACATCCTTGATGCCTGCTCCAGGCCGCCCGGCTGCCCAGTTTTCAGTGCACGAATGATTGGACTCTGATCCCACAGGCAAAGAGCCAGGACTGAAAGATGCTGCTGGATCTCTTCTGCACATGGTAAGCTTCGCAACGGTGCCACCTGTATTGCTCTCACTCCTTGCTTTCCCACCTCAAAGTGCATTTGAATACATCCCTGATGCCTGCTCCAGGCTGGCTGGCTGCCCAGTTTTCAGTGAACGAATGATTGGACCCTGATCCCACAGGCGAAGAGCCAGGACTGAAAGATGCTCCTTGATCTCTTCTGCACATGGAAAGCTTCGCAACGGTGCCACCTATATTGCCCTCACTCCTTGCTTTCCCACCTCAAAGTGCATTTGAATACATCCTTGATGCCTGCTCCAGTCTGGCCGGCTACCCAGTTCTCAGTGCACGAATGATTGGACCCTGCTCCCACAGGAAAAGAGCCAGGACTGAAAAAAGCTGCTGGATCTCTTCTGCACATGGCAAGCTTCGTAACTGTGTCACCTGTATTGCTCTCACTCCTTGCTTTCCCAACTCAAAGTGCATTTGAATACATCCTTGATGCCTGCTCCAGGCTGGCCGGCTGCCCAGTTTTCAGTGCACGAATGATTGGACCCTGATCCCACAGGCAAAGAGCCAGGACTGAAAGATGCTGCTGGATCTCTTCTGCATATGGTAAGCTTCGCAACGGTGCCACCTGTATTGCTCTCACTCCTTGCTTTCCCACCTCAAAGTGCATTTGAATACATCCTTGATGCCTGCTCCAGGCTGGCTGGCTGCCCAGTTTTCAGTGCACGAATGATTGGACCCTGATCCCACAGGCAAAGAGCCAGGACTGAAAGATGCTGGTGGATCTCTTCTGCACATGGTAAGCTTCGCAACGGTGCCACCTGTATTGCTCTCACTCTTTGCTTTCCCACCTCAAAGTGCATTTGAATACATCCTTGATGCCTGCTCCAGGCTGGCCGGCTGCCCATTTTTCAGTGCACGAATGATTGGACCCTGATCCCACAGGCAAAGAGCCAGGACTGAAAGATGCCCCTTGATCTCTTCTGCACATGGTAAGCTTCGCAACGGTGCCACCTGTATTGCTCTCACTCCTTGCTTTCCCACCTCAAAGTGCATTTGAATACATCCTTGATGCCTGCTCCAGGCTGGCTGGCTGCCCAGTTTTCAGTGCACGAATGATTGGACCCTGATCCCACAGGCGAAGAGCCAGGACTGAAAGATGCTGCTGGATCTCTTCTGCACATGGTAAGCTTCGCAACGGTGCCACCTGTATTGCTCTCACTCCTTGCTTTCCCACCTCAAAGTGCATTTGAATACATCCCTGATGCCTGCTCCAGGCCGCCCGGCTGCCCAGTTTTCAGTGCACGAATGATTGGACCCTGATCCCACAGGCGAACATCCTGGACTGAAAGCTGCTGCTGGATCTCTTCTGCACATGGTAAGCTTCGCAACGGTGCCACCTGTATTGCTCTCACTCCTTGCTTTCCAACCTCAAAGTGCATTTGAATACATCCTTGATGCCTGCTCCAGGCCGCCCGGCTCCCCAGTTTTCAGTGCACGAATGATTGGACCCTGATCCCACAGGCAAAGTGCCAGGACTGAAAGATGCCGCTGGATCACTTCTGCACATGGTAAGCTTCGCAACGGTGCCACCTGTATTGCTCTCACTCCTTGCTTTCCCACCTCAAAGTGCATTTGAATGCATCCTTGATGCCTGCGCCACGCCGCCCGTCTGCCCAGTTTTCCGTGCACGAATGATTGGACCCTGATCCCACAGGCAAAGAGCCAGGACTGAAAGAGGATGCTGGATCTCTTCTGCACATGGTAAGCTTCGCAACGGTGCCACCTGTATTGCTCTCACTCCTTGCTTTCCCACCTCAAAGTGCATTTGAATACATCCCTGATGCCTGCTCCAGGCCGCCGGCTGCCCAGTTTCCAGTGCACGAATGATTGGACTCTGATCCCACAGGCAAAGAGCCAGGACTGAAAGATGCTGCTGGAACTCTTCTGCACATGGTAAGCTTCGCAACGGTGCCACCTGTATTGCTCTCACTCCTTGCTTTCCCACCTCAAAGTGCATTTGAATACATCCTTAATGCCTGCTCCAGGCTGGCCGGCTGCCCAGTTTTCAGTGCACGAATGATTGGACCCTGATCCCACAGGCAAAGAGCCAGGACTGAAAGATGCTGCTGGATCTCTTCTGCACATGGTAAGCTTCGCAACGGTGCCACCTGTATTGCCCTCACTCCTTGCTTTCCCACCTCAAAGTGCATTTGAATACATCCTTGATGCCTGCTCCAGGCCGTCCGGCTGCCTAGTTTTCACTGCACGAATGATTGGACTCTGCTCCCACAGGCGAACATCCAGGACTGAAAGATGCTGCTGGATCTCTTCTGCACATGGTAAGCTTCGCAACGGTGCCACCTGTATTGCCCTCACTCCTTGCTTTCCCACCTCAAAGTGCATTTGAATACATCCTTGATGCCTGCTCCAGGCCGCCTGGCTGCCCAGTTTTCAGTGCACGAATGATTGGACCTTGATCCCACAGGCAAAGAGCCAGGACTGAAAGATGCTCCTTGATCTATTCTGCACATGGTAAGCTTCGCAACGGTGCCACCTGTATTGCTCTCACTCCTTGCTTTCCCACCTCAAAGTGCATTTGAATACATCCTTGATGCCTGCTCCAGGCCGCCCGGCTGCCCAGTTTTCAGTGTACGAATGATTGGACCCTGCGCCCATAGGCGAAGAGCCAATACTGAAAGATACTGCTGGATCTCTTCTGCACATGGTAAGCTTCGCAACGGTGCCACCTGTATTGCTCTCACTCCTTGCTTTCCCACCTCAAAGTGCATTTGAATACATCCTTGATGCCTGCTCCAGGCCGCCCGGCGGCCCAGTTTTCAGTGTACGAATGATTGGACTCTGATCCCACAGGCAAAGAGCCAGGACTGAAAGATGCTGCTGGACCTCTTCTGCACATGTTAAGCTTCGCAACGGTGCCACCTGTATTGCTCTCACTCCTTGCTTTCCCACCTCAAAGTGCATTTGAATACATCCTTAATGCCTGCTCCAGGCTGGCCGGCTGCCCAGTTTTCAGTGCACGAATGATTGGAACCTGATCCCACAGGCAAAGAGCCAGGACTGAAAGATGCTGCTGGATCTCTTCTGCACATGGTAAGCTTCGCAACGGTGCCACCTGTATTGCTCTCACTCCTTGCTTTCCCACCTCAAAGTGCATTTGAATACAACCCTGACGTCTGCTCCAGGCTGGCCGGCTGCCCAGTTTTCAGTGCACGAATGATTGGACCCTGATCCCACAGGCAAAGAGCCAGGTCTGAAAGATGCTGCTGGATCTCTTCTGCACATGGTAAGCTTCGCAACGGTGCCACCTGTATTGCTCTCACTCCTTGCTTTCCCGCCTCAAATTGCATTTCAATACATCCTTGATGCCTGCTCCAGGCCGCCCGGCTGCCCAGTTTTCAGTGAACGAATGATTGGACCCTGATCCCACAGGCAAAGAGCCAGGACTGAAAGATGCTGCTGGATCTCTTCTGCACATGGTAAGCTTCGCAACAGCGCCACCTGTATTGCTCTCACTCCTTGCTTTCCCACCTCAAAGTGCATTTGAATACATCCTTGATGCCTGCTCCAGGCCGCCCGGCTGCCCAGTTTTCACTGCACGAATGATTGGTCTCTGCTCCCACAGGCGAACATCCAGGACTGAAAGATGCTGCTGGATCTCTTCTGCACATGGTAAGCTTCGCAACGGTGCCACCTGTATTGCTCTCACTCCTTGCTTTCCCACCTCAAAGTGCATTTGAATACATCCTTAATGCCTGCTCCAGGCTGGCCGGCTGCCCAGTTCTCAGTGCACGAATGATTGGAACCTGATCCCACAGGCAAACAGCCAGGACTGAAAGATGCTGCTGGATCTCTTCTGCACATGGTAAGCTTCGCAACGGTGCCACCTGTATTGCTCTCACTCCTTGCTTTCCCACCTCAAAGTGCATTTGAATACATCCTTGATGCGTGCTCCAGGCCGCCCGGCTGCCCAGTTTTCAGTGCACGAATGATTGGACTCTGATCCCACAGGCAAAGAGCCCGGACTGAAAGATGCTTCTGGACCTCTTCTGCACATGGTAAGCTTCGCAACGGTGCCACCTGTATTGCTCTCACTCCTTGCTTTCCCACCTCAAAGTGCATTTGAATACATCCTTGATGCCTGCTCCAGGCCACCCGGATGCCTAGTTTTCACTGCACGAATGATTGGACTCTGCTCCCACAGGCGAACATCCAGGACTGAAAGATGCTGCTGGATCTCTTCTGCACATGGTAAGCTTCGCAACGGTGCCACCTGTATTGCTCTCACTCCTTGCTTTCCCACCTCAAAGTGCATTTGAATACATCCTTGATGCCTGCTCCAGGCCGCCTGGCTGCCCAGTTTTCAGTGCACGAATGATTGGACTCTGCTCCCACAGGCGAACATCCAGGACTGAAAGATGCCCCTTGATCTCTTCTGCACATGTTAAGCTTCGCAACGGTGCCACCTGTATTGCTCTCACTCCTTGCTTTCCCACCTCAAAGTGCATTTGAATACATCCTTAATGCCTGCTCCAGGCTGGCTGGCTGCCCAGTTTTCAGTGCACGAATGATTGGACCCTTATCCCACAGGCAAAGAGCCAGGACTGAAAGATGCTGCTGGATCTCTTCTGCACATGGTAGGCTTCGCAACGGTGCCACCTGTATTGCTCTCACTCCTTGCTTTCCCACCTCAAAGTGCATTTGAATACATCCTTAATGCCTGCTCCAGGCCGCCTGGCTGCCCAGTTTTCAGTGCACGAATGATTGGACCTTGATCCCACAGGCAAAGAGCCAGGACTGAAAGATGCTCCTTGATCTATTCTGCACATGGTAAGCTTCGCAACGGTGCCACCTGTATTGCTCTCACTCCTTGCTTTCCCACCTCAAAGTGCATTTGAATACATCCTTGATGCCTGCTCCAGGCCGCCCGGCTGCCCAGTTTTCAGTGTACGAATGATTGGACCCTGCGCCCATAGGCGAAGAGCCAATACTGAAAGATACTGCTGGATCTCTTCTGCACATGGTAAGCTTCGCAACGGTGCCACCTGTATTGCTCTCACTCCTTGCTTTCCCACCTCAAAGTGCATTTGAATACATCCTTGATGCCTGCTCCAGGCCGCCCGGCGGCCCAGTTTTCAGTGTACGAATGATTGGACTCTGATCCCACAGGCAAAGAGCCAGGACTGAAAGATGCTGCTGGACCTCTTCTGCACATGTTAAGCTTCGCAACGGTGCCACCTGTATTGCTCTCACTCCTTGCTTTCCCACCTCAAAGTGCATTTGAATACATCCTTAATGCCTGCTCCAGGCTGGCCGGCTGCCCAGTTTTCAGTGCACGAATGATTGGAACCTGATCCCACAGGCAAAGAGCCAGGACTGAAAGATGCTGCTGGATCTCTTCTGCACATGGTAAGCTTCGCAACGGTGCCACCTGTATTGCTCTCACTCCTTGCTTTCCCACCTCAAAGTGCATTTGAATACAACCCTGACGTCTCCTCTAGGCCGTCCGGCTGCCCAGTTTTCAGTGCACGAATGATTGGACCCTGATCCCACAGGCAAAGAGCCAGGACTGAAAGATGCTGCTGGATCTCTTCTGCACATGGTAAGCTTCGCAACGGTGCCACCTGTATTGCTCTCACTCCTTGCTTTCCCACCTCAAATTGCATTTCAATACATCCTTGATGCCTGCTCCAGGCCGCCCGGCTGCCCAGTTTTCAGTGAACGAATGATTGGACCCTGATCCCACAGGCAAAGAGCCAGGACTGAAAGATGCTGCTGGATCTCTTCTGCACATGGTAAGCTTCGCAACAGCGCCACCTGTATTGCTCTCACTCCTTGCTTTCCCACCTCAAAGTGCATTTGAATACATCCTTGATGCCTGCTCCAGGCCGCCCGGCTGCCCAGTTTTCACTGCACGAATGATTGGTCTCTGCTCCCACAGGCGAACATCCAGGACTGAAAGATGCTGCTGGATCTCTTCTGCACATGGTAAGCTTCGCAACGGTGCCACCTGTATTGCTCTCACTCCTTGCTTTCCCACCTCAAAGTGCATTTGAATACATCCTTAATGCCTGCTCCAGGCTGGCCGGCTGCCCAGTTCTCAGTGCACGAATGATTGGAACCTGATCCCACAGGCAAACAGCCAGGACTGAAAGATGCTGCTGGATCTCTTCTGCACATGGTAAGCTTCGCAACGGTGCCACCTGTATTGCTCTCACTCCTTGCTTTCCCACCTCAAAGTGCATTTGAATACATCCTTGATGCCTGCTCCAGGCCACCCGGCTGCCCAGTTTTCAGTGCACGAATGATTGGACTCTGATCCCACAGGCAAAGAGCCCGGACTGAAAGATGCTGCTGGACCTCTTCTGCACATGGTAAGCTTCGCAACGGTGCCACCTGTATTGCTCTCACTCCTTGCTTTCCCACCTCAAAGTGCATTTGAATACATCCTTGATGCCTGCTCCAGGCCGCCTGGCTGCCCAGTTTTCAGTGTACGAATGATTGGACCCTGCGCCCATAGGCGAAGAGCCAATGCTGAAAGATACTGCTGGATCTCTTCTGCACATGGTAAGCTTCGCAACAGCGCCAACTGTATTGCTCTCACTCCTTGCTTTCCCACCTCAAAGTGCATTTGAATACATCCTTGATGCCTGCTCCAGGCCGCCCGGCTGCCCAGTTTTCACTGCACGAATGATTGGACCCTGATCCCACAGGCGAAGATCCAGGACTGAAAGTTGCTGCTGGATCTCTTCCGCATATGGTAAGCTTCGCAACGGTGCCACCTGTATTGCTCTCACTCCTTGCTTTCCCAACTCAAAGTGCATTTGAATACATCCTTGATGCCTGCTCCAGGCCGCCCGGCGGCCCAGTTTCACTGCACGAATGATTGGAACCTGATCCCACAGGCAAACAGCCAGGACAGAAAGAGGATGCTGGATCTCTTCTGCACATGGTAAGCTTCGCAACGGTGCCACCTGTATTGCTCTCACTCCTTGCTTTCCCACCTCAAAGTGCATTTGAATACATCCTTGATGCGTGCTCCAGGCCGCCCGGCTGCCCAGTTTTCAGTGCACGAATGATTGGACTCTGATCCCACAGGCAAAGAGCCCGGACTGAAAGATGCTTCTGGACCTCTTCTGCACATGGTAAGCTTCGCAACGGTGCCACCTGTATTGCTCTCACTCCTTGCTTTCCCACCTCAAAGTGCATTTGAATACATCCTTGATGCCTGCTCCAGGCCACCCGGATGCCTAGTTTTCACTGCACGAATGATTGGACTCTGCTCCCACAGGCGAACATCCAGGACTGAAAGATGCTGCTGGATCTCTTCTGCACATGGTAAGCTTCGCAACGGTGCCACCTGTATTGCTCTCACTCCTTGCTTTCCCACCTCAAAGTGCATTTGAATACATCCTTAATGCCTGCTCCAGGCTGGCCGGCTGCCCAGTTTTCAGTGCACGAATGATTGGAACCTGATTCCACAGGCAAAGATCCAGGACTGAAAGATGCTGCTGGATCTCTTCTGCACATGGTAAGCTTCGCAACGGTGCCACCTGTATTGCTCTCACTCCTTGCTTTCCCACCTCAAAGTGCATTTGAATACATCCTTGATGCCTGCTCCAGGCCGCCTGGCTGCCCAGTTTTCAGTGCACGAATGATTGGACCTTGATCCCACAGGCAAAGAGCCAGGACTGAAAGATGCTGCTGGATCTCTTCTGCACATGGTAAGCTTCGCAACGGTGCCACCTGTATTGCTCTCACTCCTTGCTTTCCCACCTCAAAGTGCATTTGAATACATCCTTGATGCCTGCTCCAGGCTGGCTGGCTGCCCAGTTTTCAGTGCACGAATGATTGGAACCTGATCCCACAGACAAAGAGCCAGGACTGAAAGATGCTGCTGGATCTCTTCTCCACATGGTAAGCTTCGCAACGGTGCCACCTGTATTGCTCTCACTCCTTGCTTTCCCACCTCAAAGTGCATTTGAATACATCCTTGATGCCTGCTCCAGGCCGCCTGGCTGCCCAGTTTTCAGTGCACGAATGATTGGACCTTGATCCCACAGGCAAAGAGCCAGGACTGAAAGATGCTCCTTGATCTATTCTGCACATGGGAAGCTTCGCAACGGTGCCACCTGTATTGCTCTCACTCCTTGCTTTCCCACCTCAAAGTGCATTTGAATACATCCTTGATGCCTGCTCCAGGCCGCCCGGCTGCCCAGTTTTCAGTGTACGAATGATTGGACCCTGCGCCCATAGGCGAAGAGCCAATACTGAAAGATATGGCTGGATCTCTTCTGCACATGGTAAGCTTCGCAACAGCGCCAACTGTATTGCTCTCACTCCTTGCTTTCCCACCTGAAAGTGCATTTGAATACATCCTTGATGCCTGCTCCAGGCCGCCCATCTGCCCAGTTTTCAGTGCACGAATGATTGGACCCTGATCCCACAGGCAAAGAGCCAGGACTGAAAGATGCTGCTGGATCTCTTCTGCACATGGTAAGCTTCGCAACGGTGCCACCTGTATTGCTCTCACTCCTTGCTTTCCCACCTCAAAGTGCATTTGAATACACCCTTGATGCCTGCTCCAGGCCGTCCGGCTGCCCAGTTTTCAGTGCACGAATGATTGCACCCTGACCCCACAGGGAAAGAGCCAGGACTGAAAGAGGATGCTGGATCTCTTCTGCACATGGTAAGCTTCGCAACGGTGCCACCTGTATTGCTCTCACTCCTTGCTTTCCCACCTCAAAGTGCATTTGAATACATCCTTGATGCCTGCTCCAGGCTGGCCGGCGGCCCAGTTTTCAGTGCACGAATGATTGGACCCTGATCCCACAGGCAAAGAGCCCGGACTGAAAGATGCTGCTGGACCTCTTCTGCACATGGTAAGCTTCGCAACGGTGCCACCTGTATTGCTCTCACTCCTTGCTTTCCCACCTCAAAGTGCATTTGAATACATCCTTGATGCCTGCTCCAGGCCACCCGGCTGCCCAGTTTTCACTGCACGAATGATTGGACTCTGCTCCCACAGGCGAACATCCAGGACTGAAAGATGCTGCTGGATCTCTTCTGCACATGGTAAGCTTCGCAACGGTGCCACCTGTATTGCTCTCACTCCTTGCTTTCCCACCTCAAAGTGCATTTGAATACATCCTTAATGCCTGCTCCAGGCTGGCCGGCTGCCCGGTTTTCAGTGCACGAATGATTGGAACCTGATCCCACAGGCAAAGAGCCAGGACTGAAAGATGCTGCTGGATCTCTTCTGCACATGGTAAGCTTCGCAACGGTGCCACCTGTATTGCTCTCACTCCTTGCTTTCCCACCTCAAAGTGCATTTGAATACATCCTTGATGCCTGCTCCAGGCCGCCTGGCTGCCCAGTTTTCAGTGCACGAATGATTGGACCTTGATCCCACAGGCAAAGAGCCAGGACTGAAAGATGCTCCTTGATCTATTCTGCACATGGTAAGCTTCGCAACGGTGCCACCTGTATTGCTCTCACTCCTTGCTTTCCCACCTCAAAGTGCATTTGAATACATCCTTGATGCCTGCTCCAGGCCGCCCGGCTGCCCAGTTTTCAGTGTACGAATGATTGGACCCTGCGCCCATAGGCGAAGAGCCAATACTGAAAGATACTGCTGGATCTCTTCTGCACATGGTAAGCTTCGCAACAGCGCCAACTGTATTGCTCTCACTCCTTGCTTTCCCACCTGAAAGTGCATTTGAATACATCCTTGATGCCTGCTCCAGGCCGCCCGGCTGCCCAGTTTTCAGTGCACGAATGATTGGAACCTGATCCCACAGGCAAAGAGCCAGGACTGAGAGATGCTGCTGGATCTCTTCTGCACATGGTAAGCTTCGCAACGGTGCCAACTGTATTGCTCTCACTCCTTGCTTTCCCACCTCAAAGTGCATTTGAATACATCCTTAATGCCTGCTCCAGGCCGTCCGGCTGCCCAGTTTCCAGTGCACGAATGATTGGACCCTGATCCCACAGGCGAAGATCCAGGACTGAAAGTTGCTGCTGGATCTCTTCCGCATATGGTAAGCTTCGCAACGGTGCCACCTGTATTGCTCTCACTGCTTGTTTTCCCACCTCAAAGTGCATTTGAATACATCCTTGATGCCTGCTCCAGGCCGCCCGGCTGCCCAGTTTCACTGCACGAATGATTGGACCCTGATCCCACAGGCAAAGAGCCAGGACTGAAAGATGCTGCTGGATCTCTTCCGCACATGGTAAGCTTCGCAACGGTGCCACCTGTATAGCTCTCACTCCTTGCTTTCCCACCTCAAAGTGCATTTGAATACATCCTTGATGCCTGCTCCAGGCCACCCGGCTGCCAAATATTCAGTGCAAGAATGATTGGACCCTGATCCCACAGGCGAAGGGCCAGAACTGAAAGATGCTGCTGGATCTCTTCTGCACATGGTAAGCTTCGCAACGGTGCCACCTGTATTACTCTCACTCCTTGCTTTCCCACCTCAAAGTGCATTTGAATACACCCTTGATGCCTGCTCCAGGCCGTCCGGCTGCCCAGTTTTCAGTGCACGAATGATTGGACCCTGATCCCACAGGCAAAGAGCCAGGACTGAAAGATGCTGCTAGATCTCTTCTGCACATAGTAAGCTTCGCAACGGTGCCACCTGTATTGCTCTCACTCCTTGCTTTCCCACCTCAAAGTGCATTTGAATACATCCTTGATGCCTGCTCCAGGCCGCCTGGCTGCCCAGTTTTCAGTGCACGAATGATTGGACCCTGATCCCACAGGCAAAGAGCCAGGACTGAAAGATGCTGCTGGATCTCTTCTGCACATCGTAAGCTTCGCAACGGTGCCACCTGTATTGCTCTCACTCCTTGCTTTCCCACCTCAATGTGCATTTGAATACATCCTTGATGCCTGCTCCAGGCTGGCCGGCTGCCCAGTTTTCAGTGCACGAATGATTGGAACCTGATCCCACAGGCAAAGAGCCAGGACTGAGAGATGCTGCTGGATCTCTTCTGCACATGGTAAGCTTCGCAACGGTGCCACCTGTATTGCTCTCACTCCTTGCTTTCCCACCTCAAAGTGCATTTGAATACATCCTTAATGCCTGCTCCAGGCCGCCCAGCGGCCCAGTTTTCAGTGTACGAATGATTGGACTCTGATCCAACAGGCAAAGAGCCCGGACTGAAAGATGCTGCTGGACCTCTTCTGCACATGGTAAGCTTCGCAACGGTGCCACCTGTATTGCTCTCACTCCTTGCTTTCCCACCTCAAAGTGCATTTGAATACATCCCTGATGCCTGCTCCAGGCCGTCCGGCTGCCCAGTTTTCCGTGCACGAATGATTGGACCCTGATCCCACAGGCAAAGAGCCAGGACTGAAAGATGCTGCTGGATCTCTTCTGCACATGGTAAGCTTCGCAACGGTGCCAGCTGTATTGCTCTCACTCCTTGCTTTCCCACCTCAAAGTGCATTTGAATACATCCTTGATGCCTGCTCCAGGCCGCCCGGCTGCCCAGTTTTCACTGCACGAATGATTGGAACCTGATCCCACAGGCAAAGAGCCAGGACTGAAAGATGCTGCTGGATCTCTTCTGCACATGGTAAGCTTCGCAACGGTGCCACCTGTATTGCTCTCACTCCTTGCTTTCCCACCTCAAAGTGCATTTGAATACATCCTTGATGCCTGCTCCAGGCCGCCCGGCTGCCCAGTTTTCAGTGTACGAATGATTGGACCCTGCGCCCATAGGCGAAGAGCCAATACTGAAAGATACTGCTGGATCTCTTCTGCACATGGTAAGCTTCGCAACAGCGCCAACTGTATTGCTCTCACTCCTTGCTTTCCCACCTGAAAGTGCATTTGAATACATCCTTGATGCCTGCTCCAGGCCGCCCGGCTGCCCAGTTTTCACTGCACAAATGATTGGTCTCTGCTCCCACAGGCGAACATCCAGGACTGAAAGATGCTGCTGGATCTCTTCTGCACATGGTAAGCTTCGCAACGGTGCCACCTGTATTGCTCTCACTCCTTGCTTTCCCACCTCAAAGTGCATTTGAATACATCCTTAATGCCTGCTCCAGGCCGTCCAGCTGCCCAGTTTCCAGTGCACGAATGATTGGACCCTGATCCCACAGGCGAAGATCCAGGACTGAAAGTTGCTGCTGGATCTCTTCCGCATATGGTAAGCTTCGCAACGGTGCCACCTGTATTGCTCTCACTCCTTGCTTTCCCACCTCAAAGTGCATTTGAATACATCCTTGATGCCTGCTCCAGGCCGCCCGGCTGCCAAATATTCAGTGCAAGAATGATTGGACCCTGATCCCACAGGCGAAGGGCCAGAACTGAAAGATGCTGCTGGATCTCTTCTGCACATGGTAAGCTTCGCAACGGTGCCACCTGTATTACTCTCACTCCTTGCTTTCCCACCTCAAAGTGCATTTGAATACACCCTTGATGCCTGCTCCAGGCCGTCCGGCTGCCCAGTTTTCAGTGCACGAATGATTGGACCCTGATCCCACAGGCAAAGAGCCAGGACTGAAAGATGCCGCTGGATCACTTCTGCACATGGTAAGCTTCGCAACGGTGCCACCTGTATTGCTCTCACTCCTTGCTTTCCCACCTCAAAGTGCATTTGAATGCATCCTTGATGCCTGCGCCACGCCGCCCGTCTGCCCAGTTTTCCGTGCACGAATGATTGGACCCTGATCCCACAGGCAAAGAGCCAGGACTGAAAGAGGATGCTGGATCTCTTCTGCACATGGTAAGCTTCGCAACGGTGCCACCTGTATTGCTCTCACTCCTTGCTTTCCCACCTCAAAGTGCATTTGAATACATCCCTGATGCCTGCTCCAGGCCGCCGGCTGCCCAGTTTCCAGTGCACGAATGATTGGACTCTGATCCCACAGGCAAAGAGCCAGGACTGAAAGATGCTGCTGGAACTCTTCTGCACATGGTAAGCTTCGCAACGGTGCCACCTGTATTGCTCTCACTCCTTGCTTTCCCACCTCAAAGTGCATTTGAATACATCCTTAATGCCTGCTCCAGGCTGGCCGGCTGCCCAGTTTTCAGTGCACGAATGATTGGACCCTGATCCCACAGGCAAAGAGCCAGGACTGAAAGATGCTGCTGGATCTCTTCTGCACATGGTAAGCTTCGCAACGGTGCCACCTGTATTGCCCTCACTCCTTGCTTTCCCACCTCAAAGTGCATTTGAATACATCCTTGATGCCTGCTCCAGGCCGTCCGGCTGCCTAGTTTTCACTGCACGAATGATTGGACTCTGCTCCCACAGGCGAACATCCAGGACTGAAAGATGCTGCTGGATCTCTTCTGCACATGGTAAGCTTCGCAACGGTGCCACCTGTATTGCCCTCACTCCTTGCTTTCCCACCTCAAAGTGCATTTGAATACATCCTTGATGCCTGCTCCAGGCCGCCTGGCTGCCCAGTTTTCAGTGCACGAATGATTGGACCTTGATCCCACAGGCAAAGAGCCAGGACTGAAAGATGCTCCTTGATCTATTCTGCACATGGTAAGCTTCGCAACGGTGCCACCTGTATTGCTCTCACTCCTTGCTTTCCCACCTCAAAGTGCATTTGAATACATCCTTGATGCCTGCTCCAGGCCGCCCGGCTGCCCAGTTTTCAGTGTACGAATGATTGGACCCTGCGCCCATAGGCGAAGAGCCAATACTGAAAGATACTGCTGGATCTCTTCTGCACATGGTAAGCTTCGCAACGGTGCCACCTGTATTGCTCTCACTCCTTGCTTTCCCACCTCAAAGTGCATTTGAATACATCCTTGATGCCTGCTCCAGGCCGCCCGGCGGCCCAGTTTTCAGTGTACGAATGATTGGACTCTGATCCCACAGGCAAAGAGCCAGGACTGAAAGATGCTGCTGGACCTCTTCTGCACATGTTAAGCTTCGCAACGGTGCCACCTGTATTGCTCTCACTCCTTGCTTTCCCACCTCAAAGTGCATTTGAATACATCCTTAATGCCTGCTCCAGGCTGGCCGGCTGCCCAGTTTTCAGTGCACGAATGATTGGAACCTGATCCCACAGGCAAAGAGCCAGGACTGAAAGATGCTGCTGGATCTCTTCTGCACATGGTAAGCTTCGCAACGGTGCCACCTGTATTGCTCTCACTCCTTGCTTTCCCACCTCAAAGTGCATTTGAATACAACCCTGACGTCTGCTCCAGGCTGGCCGGCTGCCCAGTTTTCAGTGCACGAATGATTGGACCCTGATCCCACAGGCAAAGAGCCAGGACTGAAAGATGCTGCTGGATCTCTTCTGCACATGGTAAGCTTCGCAACAGCGCCACCTGTATTGCTCTCACTCCTTGCTTTCCCACCTCAAAGTGCATTTGAATACATCCTTGATGCCTGCTCCAGGCCGCCCGGCTGCCCAGTTTTCACTGCACGAATGATTGGTCTCTGCTCCCACAGGCGAACATCCAGGACTGAAAGATGCTGCTGGATCTCTTCTGCACATGGTAAGCTTCGCAACGGTGCCACCTGTATTGCTCTCACTCCTTGCTTTCCCACCTCAAAGTGCATTTGAATACATCCTTAATGCCTGCTCCAGGCTGGCCGGCTGCCCAGTTCTCAGTGCACGAATGATTGGAACCTGATCCCACAGGCAAACAGCCAGGACTGAAAGATGCTGCTGGATCTCTTCTGCACATGGTAAGCTTCGCAACGGTGCCACCTGTATTGCTCTCACTCCTTGCTTTCCCACCTCAAAGTGCATTTGAATACATCCTTGATGCGTGCTCCAGGCCGCCCGGCTGCCCAGTTTTCAGTGCACGAATGATTGGACTCTGATCCCACAGGCAAAGAGCCCGGACTGAAAGATGCTTCTGGACCTCTTCTGCACATGGTAAGCTTCGCAACGGTGCCACCTGTATTGCTCTCACTCCTTGCTTTCCCACCTCAAAGTGCATTTGAATACATCCTTGATGCCTGCTCCAGGCCACCCGGATGCCTAGTTTTCACTGCACGAATGATTGGACTCTGCTCCCACAGGCGAACATCCAGGACTGAAAGATGCTGCTGGATCTCTTCTGCACATGGTAAGCTTCGCAACGGTGCCACCTGTATTGCTCTCACTCCTTGCTTTCCCACCTCAAAGTGCATTTGAATACATCCTTGATGCCTGCTCCAGGCCGCCTGGCTGCCCAGTTTTCAGTGCACGAATGATTGGACTCTGCTCCCACAGGCGAACATCCAGGACTGAAAGATGCCCCTTGATCTCTTCTGCACATGTTAAGCTTCGCAACGGTGCCACCTGTATTGCTCTCACTCCTTGCTTTCCCACCTCAAAGTGCATTTGAATACATCCTTAATGCCTGCTCCAGGCTGGCTGGCTGCCCAGTTTTCAGTGCACGAATGATTGGACCCTTATCCCACAGGCAAAGAGCCAGGACTGAAAGATGCTGCTGGATCTCTTCTGCACATGGTAAGCTTCGCAACGGTGCCACCTGTATTGCTCTCACTCCTTGCTTTCCCACCTCAAAGTGCATTTGAATACATCCTTGATGCCTGCTCCAGGCCGCCTGGCTGCCCAGTTTTCAGTGCACGAATGATTGGACCTTGATCCCACAGGCAAAGAGCCAGGACTGAAAGATGCTCCTTGATCTATTCTGCACATGGTAAGCTTCGCAACGGTGCCACCTGTATTGCTCTCACTCCTTGCTTTCCCACCTCAAAGTGCATTTGAATACATCCTTGATGCCTGCTCCAGGCCGCCCGGCTGCCCAGTTTTCAGTGTACGAATGATTGGACCCTGCGCCCATAGGCGAAGAGCCAATACTGAAAGATACTGCTGGATCTCTTCTGCACATGGTAAGCTTCGCAACGGTGCCACCTGTATTGCTCTCACTCCTTGCTTTCCCACCTCAAAGTGCATTTGAATACATCCTTGATGCCTGCTCCAGGCCGCCCGGCGGCCCAGTTTTCAGTGTACGAATGATTGGACTCTGATCCCACAGGCAAAGAGCCAGGACTGAAAGATGCTGCTGGACCTCTTCTGCACATGTTAAGCTTCGCAACGGTGCCACCTGTATTGCTCTCACTCCTTGCTTTCCCACCTCAAAGTGCATTTGAATACATCCTTAATGCCTGCTCCAGGCTGGCCGGCTGCCCAGTTTTCAGTGCACGAATGATTGGAACCTGATCCCACAGGCAAAGAGCCAGGACTGAAAGATGCTGCTGGATCTCTTCTGCACATGGTAAGCTTCGCAACGGTGCCACCTGTATTGCTCTCACTCCTTGCTTTCCCACCTCAAAGTGCATTTGAATACAACCCTGACGTCTCCTCTAGGCCGTCCGGCTGCCCAGTTTTCAGTGCACGAATGATTGGACCCTGATCCCACAGGCAAAGAGCCAGGACTGAAAGATGCTGCTGGATCTCTTCTGCACATGGTAAGCTTCGCAACGGTGCCACCTGTATTGCTCTCACTCCTTGCTTTCCCAACTCAAATTGCATTTCAATACATCCTTGATGCCTGCTCCAGGCCGCCCGGCTGCCCAGTTTTCAGTGAACGAATGATTGGACCCTGATCCCACAGGCAAAGAGCCAGGACTGAAAGATGCTGCTGGATCTCTTCTGCACATGGTAAGCTTCGCAACAGCGCCACCTGTATTGCTCTCACTCCTTGCTTTCCCACCTCAAAGTGCATTTGAATACATCCTTGATGCCTGCTCCAGGCCGCCCGGCTGCCCAGTTTTCACTGCACGAATGATTGGTCTCTGCTCCCACAGGCGAACATCCAGGACTGAAAGATGCTGCTGGATCTCTTCTGCACATGGTAAGCTTCGCAACGGTGCCACCTGTATTGCTCTCACTCCTTGCTTTCCCACCTCAAAGTGCATTTGAATACATCCTTAATGCCTGCTCCAGGCTGGCCGGCTGCCCAGTTCTCAGTGCACGAATGATTGGAACCTGATCCCACAGGCAAACAGCCAGGACTGAAAGATGCTGCTGGATCTCTTCTGCACATGGTAAGCTTCGCAACGGTGCCACCTGTATTGCTCTCACTCCTTGCTTTCCCACCTCAAAGTGCATTTGAATACATCCTTGATGCCTGCTCCAGGCCACCCGGCTGCCCAGTTTTCAGTGCACGAATGATTGGACTCTGATCCCACAGGCAAAGAGCCCGGACTGAAAGATGCTGCTGGACCTCTTCTGCACATGGTAAGCTTCGCAACGGTGCCACCTGTATTGCTCTCACTCCTTGCTTTCCCACCTCAAAGTGCATTTGAATACATCCTTGATGCCTGCTCCAGGCCGCCTGGCTGCCCAGTTTTCAGTGTACGAATGATTGGACCCTGCGCCCATAGGCGAAGAGCCAATGCTGAAAGATACTGCTGGATCTCTTCTGCACATGGTAAGCTTCGCAACAGCGCCAACTGTATTGCTCTCACTCCTTGCTTTCCCACCTCAAAGTGCATTTGAATACATCCTTGATGCCTGCTCCAGGCCGCCCGGCTGCCCAGTTTTCACTGCACGAATGATTGGACCCTGATCCCACAGGCGAAGATCCAGGACTGAAAGTTGCTGCTGGATCTCTTCCGCATATGGTAAGCTTCGCAACGGTGCCACCTGTATTGCTCTCACTCCTTGCTTTCCCAACTCAAAGTGCATTTGAATACATCCTTGATGCCTGCTCCAGGCCGCCCGGCGGCCCAGTTTCACTGCACGAATGATTGGAACCTGATCCCACAGGCAAACAGCCAGGACAGAAAGAGGATGCTGGATCTCTTCTGCACATGGTAAGCTTCGCAACGGTGCCACCTGTATTGCTCTCACTCCTTGCTTTCCCACCTCAAAGTGCATTTGAATACATCCTTGATGCGTGCTCCAGGCCGCCCGGCTGCCCAGTTTTCAGTGCACGAATGATTGGACTCTGATCCCACAGGCAAAGAGCCCGGACTGAAAGATGCTTCTGGACCTCTTCTGCACATGGTAAGCTTCGCAACGGTGCCACCTGTATTGCTCTCACTCCTTGCTTTCCCACCTCAAAGTGCATTTGAATACATCCTTAATGCCTGCTCCAGGCTGGCCGGCTGCCCAGTTTTCAGTGCACGAATGATTGGAACCTGATTCCACAGGCAAAGATCCAGGACTGAAAGATGCTGCTGGATCTCTTCTGCACATGGTAAGCTTCGCAACGGTGCCACCTGTATTGCTCTCACTCCTTGCTTTCCCACCTCAAAGTGCATTTGAATACATCCTTGATGCCTGCTCCAGGCCGCCTGGCTGCCCAGTTTTCAGTGCACGAATGATTGGACCTTGATCCCACAGGCAAAGAGCCAGGACTGAAAGATGCTGCTGGATCTCTTCTGCACATGGTAAGCTTCGCAACGGTGCCACCTGTATTGCTCTCACTCCTTGCTTTCCCACCTCAAAGTGCATTTGAATACATCCTTGATGCCTGCTCCAGGCTGGCTGGCTGCCCAGTTTTCAGTGCACGAATGATTGGAACCTGATCCCACAGACAAAGAGCCAGGACTGAAAGATGCTGCTGGATCTCTTCTCCACATGGTAAGCTTCGCAACGGTGCCACCTGTATTGCTCTCACTCCTTGCTTTCCCACCTCAAAGTGCATTTGAATACATCCTTGATGCCTGCTCCAGGCCGCCTGGCTGCCCAGTTTTCAGTGCACGAATGATTGGACCTTGATCCCACAGGCAAAGAGCCAGGACTGAAAGATGCTCCTTGATCTATTCTGCACATGGGAAGCTTCGCAACGGTGCCACCTGTATTGCTCTCACTCCTTGCTTTCCCACCTCAAAGTGCATTTGAATACATCCTTGATGCCTGCTCCAGGCCGCCCGGCTGCCCAGTTTTCAGTGTACGAATGATTGGACCCTGCGCCCATAGGCGAAGAGCCAATACTGAAAGATATGGCTGGATCTCTTCTGCACATGGTAAGCTTCGCAACAGCGCCAACTGTATTGCTCTCACTCCTTGCTTTCCCACCTGAAAGTGCATTTGAATACATCCTTGATGCCTGCTCCAGGCCGCCCATCTGCCCAGTTTTCAGTGCACGAATGATTGGACCCTGATCCCACAGGCAAAGAGCCAGGACTGAAAGATGCTGCTGGATCTCTTCTGCACATGGTAAGCTTCGCAACGGTGCCACCTGTATTGCTCTCACTCCTTGCTTTCCCACCTCAAAGTGCATTTGAATACACCCTTGATGCCTGCTCCAGGCCGTCCGGCTGCCCAGTTTTCAGTGCACGAATGATTGCACCCTGACCCCACAGGGAAAGAGCCAGGACTGAAAGAGGATGCTGGATCTCTTCTGCACATGGTAAGCTTCGCAACGGTGCCACCTGTATTGCTCTCACTCCTTGCTTTCCCACCTCAAAGTGCATTTGAATACATCCTTGATGCCTGCTCCAGGCTGGCCGGCGGCCCAGTTTTCAGTGCACGAATGATTGGACCCTGATCCCACAGGCAAAGAGCCCGGACTGAAAGATGCTGCTGGACCTCTTCTGCACATGGTAAGCTTCGCAACGGTGCCACCTGTATTGCTCTCACTCCTTGCTTTCCCACCTCAAAGTGCATTTGAATACATCCTTGATGCCTGCTCCAGGCCACCCGGCTGCCCAGTTTTCACTGCACGAATGATTGGACTCTGCTCCCACAGGCGAACATCCAGGACTGAAAGATGCTGCTGGATCTCTTCTGCACATGGTAAGCTTCGCAACGGTGCCACCTGTATTGCTCTCACTCCTTGCTTTCCCACCTCAAAGTGCATTTGAATACATCCTTAATGCCTGCTCCAGGCTGGCCGGCTGCCCGGTTTTCAGTGCACGAATGATTGGAACCTGATCCCACAGGCAAAGAGCCAGGACTGAAAGATGCTGCTGGATCTCTTCTGCACATGGTAAGCTTCGCAACGGTGCCACCTGTATTGCTCTCACTCCTTGCTTTCCCACCTCAAAGTGCATTTGAATACATCCTTGATGCCTGCTCCAGGCCGCCTGGCTGCCCAGTTTTCAGTGCACGAATGATTGGACCTTGATCCCACAGGCAAAGAGCCAGGACTGAAAGATGCTCCTTGATCTATTCTGCACATGGTAAGCTTCGCAACGGTGCCACCTGTATTGCTCTCACTCCTTGCTTTCCCACCTCAAAGTGCATTTGAATACATCCTTGATGCCTGCTCCAGGCCGCCCGGCTGCCCAGTTTTCAGTGTACGAATGATTGGACCCTGCGCCCATAGGCGAAGAGCCAATACTGAAAGATACTGCTGGATCTCTTCTGCACATGGTAAGCTTCGCAACAGCGCCAACTGTATTGCTCTCACTCCTTGCTTTCCCACCTGAAAGTGCATTTGAATACATCCTTGATGCCTGCTCCAGGCCGCCCGGCTGCCCAGTTTTCAGTGCACGAATGATTGGAACCTGATCCCACAGGCAAAGAGCCAGGACTGAGAGATGCTGCTGGATCTCTTCTGCACATGGTAAGCTTCGCAACGGTGCCACCTGTATTGCTCTCACTCCTTGCTTTCCCACCTCAAAGTGCATTTGAATACATCCTTAATGCCTGCTCCAGGCCGTCCGGCTGCCCAGTTTCCAGTGCACGAATGATTGGACCCTGATCCCACAGGCGAAGATCCAGGACTGAAAGTTGCTGCTGGATCTCTTCCGCATATGGTAAGCTTCGCAACGGTGCCACCTGTATTGCTCTCACTGCTTGTTTTCCCACCTCAAAGTGCATTTGAATACATCCTTGATGCCTGCTCCAGGCCGCCCGGCTGCCCAGTTTCACTGCACGAATGATTGGACCCTGATCCCACAGGCAAAGAGCCAGGACTGAAAGATGCTGCTGGATCTCTTCCGCACATGGTAAGCTTCGCAACGGTGCCACCTGTATAGCTCTCACTCCTTGCTTTCCCACCTCAAAGTGCATTTGAATACATCCTTGATGCCTGCTCCAGGCCACCCGGCTGCCAAATATTCAGTGCAAGAATGATTGGACCCTGATCCCACAGGCGAAGGGCCAGAACTGAAAGATGCTGCTGGATCTCTTCTGCACATGGTAAGCTTCGCAACGGTGCCACCTGTATTACTCTCACTCCTTGCTTTCCCACCTCAAAGTGCATTTGAATACACCCTTGATGCCTGCTCCAGGCCGTCCGGCTGCCCAGTTTTCAGTGCACGAATGATTGGACCCTGATCCCACAGGCAAAGAGCCAGGACTGAAAGATGCTGCTAGATCTCTTCTGCACATAGTAAGCTTCGCAACGGTGCCACCTGTATTGCTCTCACTCCTTGCTTTCCCACCTCAAAGTGCATTTGAATACATCCTTGATGCCTGCTCCAGGCCGCCTGGCTGCCCAGTTTTCAGTGCACGAATGATTGGACCCTGATCCCACAGGCAAAGAGCCAGGACTGAAAGATGCTGCTGGATCTCTTCTGCACATCGTAAGCTTCGCAACGGTGCCACCTGTATTGCTCTCACTCCTTGCTTTCCCACCTCAAAGTGCATTTGAATACATCCTTAATGCCTGCTCCAGGCCGCCCAGCGGCCCAGTTTTCAGTGTACGAATGATTGGACTCTGATCCAACAGGCAAAGAGCCCGGACTGAAAGATGCTGCTGGACCTCTTCTGCACATGGTAAGCTTCGCAACGGTGCCACCTGTATTGCTCTCACTCCTTGCTTTCCCACCTCAAAGTGCATTTGAATACATCCCTGATGCCTGCTCCAGGCCGTCCGGCTGCCCAGTTTTCCGTGCACGAATGATTGGACCCTGATCCCACAGGCAAAGAGCCAGGACTGAAAGATGCTGCTGGATCTCTTCTGCACATGGTAAGCTTCGCAACGGTGCCAGCTGTATTGCTCTCACTCCTTGCTTTCCCACCTCAAAGTGCATTTGAATACATCCTTGATGCCTGCTCCAGGCCGCCCGGCTGCCCAGTTTTCACTGCACGAATGATTGGAACCTGATCCCACAGGCAAAGAGCCAGGACTGAAAGATGCTGCTGGATCTCTTCTGCACATGGTAAGCTTCGCAACGGTGCCACCTGTATTGCTCTCACTCCTTGCTTTCCCACCTCAAAGTGCATTTGAATACATCCTTGATGCCTGCTCCAGGCCGCCCGGCTGCCCAGTTTTCAGTGTACGAATGATTGGACCCTGCGCCCATAGGCGAAGAGCCAATACTGAAAGATACTGCTGGATCTCTTCTGCACATGGTAAGCTTCGCAACAGCGCCAACTGTATTGCTCTCACTCCTTGCTTTCCCACCTGAAAGTGCATTTGAATACATCCTTGATGCCTGCTCCAGGCCGCCCGGCTGCCCAGTTTTCACTGCACAAATGATTGGTCTCTGCTCCCACAGGCGAACATCCAGGACTGAAAGATGCTGCTGGATCTCTTCTGCACATGGTAAGCTTCGCAACGGTGCCACCTGTATTGCTCTCACTCCTTGCTTTCCCACCTCAAAGTGCATTTGAATACATCCTTAATGCCTGCTCCAGGCCGTCCAGCTGCCCAGTTTCCAGTGCACGAATGATTGGACCCTGATCCCACAGGCGAAGATCCAGGACTGAAAGTTGCTGCTGGATCTCTTCCGCATATGGTAAGCTTCGCAACGGTGCCACCTGTATTGCTCTCACTCCTTGCTTTCCCACCTCAAAGTGCATTTGAATACATCCTTGATGCCTGCTCCAGGCCGCCCGGCTGCCAAATATTCAGTGCAAGAATGATTGGACCCTGATCCCACAGGCGAAGGGCCAGAACTGAAAGATGCTGCTGGATCTCTTCTGCACATGGTAAGCTTCGCAACGGTGCCACCTGTATTACTCTCACTCCTTGCTTTCCCACCTCAAAGTGCATTTGAATACACCCTTGATGCCTGCTCCAGGCCGTCCGGCTGCCCAGTTTTCAGTGCACGAATGATTGGACCCTGATCCCACAGGCAAAGAGCCAGGACTGAAAGATGCTGCTAGATCTCTTCTGCACATAGTAAGCTTCGCAACGGTGCCACCTGTATTGCTCTCACTCCTTGCTTTCCCACCTCAAAGTGCATTTGAATACATCCTTGATGCCTGCTCCAGGCCGCCTGGCTGCCCAGTTTTCAGTGCACGAATGATTGGACCCTGATCCCACAGGCAAAGAGCCAGGACTGAAAGATGCTGCTGGATCTCTTCTGCACATGGTAAGCTTCGCAACGGTGCCACCTGTATTGCTCTCACTCCTTGCTTTCCCACCTCAATGTGCATTTGAATACATCCTTAATGCCTGCTCCAGGCTGGCCGGCTGCCCAGTTTTCAGTGCACGAATGATTGGAACCTGATCCCACAGGCAAAGAGCCAGGACTGAGAGATGCTGCTGGATCTCTTCTGCACATGGTAAGCTTCGCAACGGTGCCACCTGTATTGCTCTCACTCCTTGCTTTCCCACCTCAAAGTGCATTTGAATACATCCTTGATGCCTGCTCCAGGCCGCCCGGCGGCCCAGTTTTCAGTGTACGAATGATTGGACTCTGATCCAACAGGCAAAGTGCCCGGAGTGAAAGATGCTGCTGGACCTCTTCTGCACATGGTAAGCTTCGCAACGGTGCCACCTGTATTGCTCTCACTCCTTGCTTTCCCACCTCAAAGTGCATTTGAATACATCCCTGATGCCTGCTCCAGGCCGTCCGGCTGCCCAGTTTTCCGTGCACGAATGATTGGACCCTGATCCCACAGGCAAAGAGCCAGGACTGAAAGATGCTGCTGGATCTCTTCTGCACATGGTAAGCTTCGCAACGGTGCCAGCTGTATTGCTCTCACTCCTTGCTTTCCCACCTCAAAGTGCATTTGAATACATCCCTGATGCCTGCTCCAGGCCGCCCGGCTGCCCAGTTTTCACTGCACGAATGATTGCACCCTGATCCCACAGGCAAAGAGCCAGGACTGAAAGATGCTGCTGGATCTCTTCTGCACATGGTAAGCTTCGCAACGGTGCCACCTGTATTGCTCTCACTCCTTGCTTTCCCACCTCAAAGTGCATTTGAATACATCCTTGATGCCTGCTCCAGGCCGCCCGGCTGCCCAGTTTTCAGTGCATGAGTGATTGGACCCTGATCCCAGAGGCAAAGAGCCTGGACTGAAAGATTCTGCTGGATCTCTTCCGCACATGGTAAGCTTCGCAACAGTGCCACCTGTATTGCTCTGGCTCCTTGCTTTCCCACCTCAAAGTGCATTTGAATACATCCTTGATGCCTGCTCCAGGCCGCCCGGCTGCCCAGTTTTCACTGCACGAATGATTGGTCTCTGCTCCCACAGGCGAACATCCAGGACTGAAAGCTGCTGCTGGATCTCTTCTGCACATGGTAAGCTTCGCAACGGTGCCACCTGTATTGCTCTCACTCCTTGCTTTCCCACCTCAAAGTGCATTTGAATACATCCTTGATGCCTGCTCCAGGCCGCCCAGCTGCCCAGTTTTCAGTGCACGAATGATTGGACCCTGATCCCACAGGCAAAGTGCCAGGACTGAAAGATGCCGCTGGATCTCTTCTGCACATGGTAAGCTTCGCAACGGTGCCACCTGTATTGCTCTCACTCCTTGCTTTCCCACCTCATAATGCATTTTAATACATCCTTGATGCCTGCTCCAGGCCGCCCGGCTGCCCAGTTTTCACTGCACGAATGATTGGACCCTGATCCCACAGGCAAAGAGCCAGGACTGGAAGAGGATGCTGGATCTCTTCTGCACATGGTAAGCTTCGCAACGGTGCCACCTGTATTGCTCTCACTCCTTGCTTTCCCACCTCATAATGCATTTTAATACATCCTTGATGCCTGCTCCAGGCCGCCCGGCTGCCCAGTTTTCCGTGCACGAATGATTGGACTCTGATCCCACAGGCAAAGAGCCCAGACTGAAAGATGCTGCTGGAACTCTTCTGCACATGGTAAGCTTCGCAACGGTGCCACCTGTATTGCTCTCACTCCTTGCTTTCCCACCTCAAAGTGCATTTGAATACATCCTTAATGCCTGCTCCAGGCTGGCCGGCTGCCCAGTTTTCAGTGCACGAATGATTGGACCCTGATCCCACAGGCAAAGAGCCAGGACTGAAAGATGCTGCTGGATCTCTTCTGCACATCGTAAGCTTCGCAACGGTGCCACCTGTATTGCTCTCACTCCTTGCTTTCCCACCTCAAAGTGCATTTGAATACATCCTTGATGCCTGCTCCAGGCCGTCCGGCTGCCTAGTTATCACTGCACGAATGATTGGACTCTGCTCCCACAGGCGAACATCCAGGACTGAAAGATGCTGCTGGATCTCTTCTGCACATGGTAAGCTTCGCAACGGTGCCACCTGTATTGCTCTCACTCCTTGCTTTCCCACCTCAAAGTGCATTTGAATACATCCCTAATGCCTGCTCCAGGCTGGCTGGCTGCCCAGTTTTCAGTGCACGAATGATTGGAACCTGATCCCACAGGCAAACAGCCAGGACTGAAAGATGCTGCTGGATCTCTTCTGCACATGGTAAGCTTCGCAACGGTGCCACCTGTATTGCTCTCACTCCTTGCTTTCCCACCTCAAAGTGCATTTGAATACATCCTTGATGCCTGCTCCAGGCCGCCCGGCTGCCCAGTTTTCCGTGCATGAATGATTGGACTCTGATCCCACAGGCAAAGAGCCAGGACTGAAAGATGCTGCTGGATCTCTTCTGCACATGGTAAGCTTCGCAACGGTGCCACCTGTATTGCTCTCACTCCTTGCTTTCCCACCTCATAGTGCATTAGAATACATCCTTGATGCCTGCTCCAGGCCGCCGGGCTGCCCAGTTTTCAGTGCACGAATGATTGGACCTTGATCCCACAGGCAAAGAGCCAGGACTGAAAGATGCTCCTTGATCTATTCTGCACATGGTAAGCTTCGCAACGGTGCCACCTGTATTGCTCTCACTCCTTGCTTTCCCACCTCAAAGTGCATTTGAATACATCCTTGATGCCTGCTCCAGGCCGCCCGGCTGCCCAGTTTTCAGTGCACGAATGATTGGACCCTGCGCCCATAGGCGAAGAGCCAATACTGAAAGATACTGCTGGATCTCTTCTGCACATGGTAAGCTTCGCAACGGTGCCACCTGTATTGCTCTCACTCCTTGCTTTCCCACCTCAAAGTGCATTTGAATACATCCTTGATGCCTGCTCCAGGCCGCCCGGCGGCCCAGTTTTCAGTGTACGAATGATTGGACTCTGATCCCACAGGCAAAGAGCCAGGACTGAAAGATGCTGCTGGACCTCTTCTGCACATGTTAAGCTTCGCAACGGTGCCACCTGTATTGCTCTCACTCCTTGCTTTCCCACCTCAAAGTGCATTTGAATACATCCTTAATGCCTGCTCCAGGCTGGCCGGCTGCCCAGTTTTCAGTGCACGAATGATTGGAACCTGATCCCACAGGCAAAGAGCCAGGACTGAAAGATGCTGCTGGATCTCTTCTGCACATGGGAAGCTTCGTAACGGTGCCACCTGTATTGCTCTCACTCCTTGCTTTCCCACCTCAAAGTGCATTTGAATACATCCTTGATGCCTGCTCCAGGCCGTCCGGCTGCCCAGTTTTCAGTGCACGAATGATTGGACCCTGATCCCACAGGCAAAGAGCCAGGACTGAAAGATGCTGCTGGAACTCTTCTGCACATGGTAAGCTTCGCAACAGTGCCACCTGTATTGCTCTCACTCCTTGCTTTCCCACCTCAAAGTGCATTTGAATACATCCCTGACGTCTCCTCTAGGCCGTCCGGCTGCCCAGTTTTCGGTGCACGAATGATTGGTCTCTGCTCCCACAGGCGAACATCCAGGACTGAAAGATGCTGCTGGATCTCTTCTGCACGAGGTAAGCTTCGCAACGGTGCCACCTGTATTGCTCTCACTCCTTGCTTTCCCACCTCAAAGTGCATTTGAATACATCCTTGATGCCTGCTCCAGGCCGCCCGGCTGCCCAGTTTTCAGTGCACGAATGATTGGACTCTGATCCCACAGGCAAAGAGCCCGGACTGAAAGATGCTGCTGGACCTCTTCTGCACGTGGTAAGCTTCGCAACGGTGCCACCTGTATTGCTCTCACTCCTTGCTTTCCCACCTCAAAGTGCATTTGAATACATCCTTGATGCCTGCTCCAGGCCGCCCGGCTGCCCAGTTTTCAGTGTACGAATGATTGGACGCTGCGCCCATAGGCGAAGAGCCAATACTGAAAGATACTGCTGGATCTCTTCTGCACATGGTAAGCTTCGCAACAGCGCCAACTGTATTGCTCTCACTCCTTGCTTTCCCACCTGAAAGTGCATTTGAATACATCCTTGATGCCTGCTCCAGGCCGCCCAGCTGCCCAGTTTTCACTGCACAAATGATTGGTCTCTGCTCCCACAGGCGAACATCCAGGACTGAAAGATGCTGCTGGATCTCTTCTGCACATGGTAAGCTTCGCAACGGTGCCACCTGTATTGCTCTCACTCCTTGCTTTCCCACCTCAAAGTGCATTTGAATACATCCTTAATGCCTGCTCCAGGCCGCCCGGCTGCCAAATATTCAGTGCAAGAATGATTGGACCCTGATCCCACAGGCGAAGGGCCAGAACTGAAAGATGCTGCTGGATCTCTTCTGCACATGGTAAGCTTCGCAACGGTGCCACCTGTATTGCTCTCACTCCTTGCTTTCCCACCTCAAAGTGCATTTGAATACATCCTTGATGCCTGCTCCAGGCCGCCCGGCTGCCCAGTTTTCAGTGCACGAATGATTGGAACCTGATTCCACAGGCGAAGATCCAGGACTGAAAGATGCTGCTGGATCTCTTCTGCATACAGGAAGCTTTGAAACGGTGCCACATCTATGTCCATGCTCTTCGCCTGTGGGAGCAGATTACAATCGTTCGCACACTGAAAACTGGGCAGCCGGACGGCCTGGGGCAGACATCAAATACGTTGTATTCAAATGCACTTTGAGGTGGGAAAGCAAGGAGCGAAAGCAATGCAGGTGGCACCGTTGCAAAGCCTACTGTGTGCAGAAGAGGTCCACCAGCATCTTTCAGTCCTGGCTCTTTGCCTGTGGGATCAGGGTCCAATCATTCGTGCACTGAAATCTGGGCAGCCGGGCGGCCTGGAGCAGGCATCAAGGATATATACAAATGCACTTTGAGGTGGGAAAGCAAGGAGTGAGAGCAATGCAGGAGGCACCGTTCCAAAGCTTTTTGTGTGCAGAAGAGTTCCAACAGCATCTTTCAGTCCTGGCTCTTCGCCTGTGGGAGCAGAGTCCAATCGTTCATGCACTGGAAACTGGGCAGCAGCACGGCCTAGAGCAGGCATCAAAGATGTTTTATTCAAATGCACTGTGAGGTGGGAAAGCAAACAGTGACAGCAATCCAGTGGCACCGTTGAAAATTTTACTGTGTGGAGAAAAGGACCAGAAGCATCTTTCAGGCCTTGCTCTTTGCATGTCTGAGCAGAGTCCAATCATTCGTGTACTGAAAACTGAGCAGCAGGACAGCCTGGAGTAGGCATCAAAGATGTTGTATTCAAATGCACTTTGAGGTGGAAAAGCAAGGAGCGACAGCAATGTAGGTGGCACCTTTGGAAATCTTACAGTGTGCAGAAGAGTTCCAGCAGCATCTTTCAGACCTGGCTCTTCGCCTGTGGGAGTACAGACCAACCATTCGTGCACTGAAAACTGGGCAGCAGGAGAGCCTGGAGCATGTATCAAGGATGGATTCAAATGCACTTTGAGGTGGGAAAGCAAGGAGTGACAGCAATGCAGGTGGCACCGTTGCAAAGTTTACTGTGCGCAGAAGAGATCCAGCAGCATCTTTCAGTCCTGGTTCTTCGCCTGTGGGAGCAGAGTCCAGTCATTCGCGCACTGAAACCTGGGAAACAGGCCAGCCTGGATTAGGCATCAAGGATGTTGTATCCAAATGCACTTTGATGTGGGAAAGCAAGGAGTGACAGCAATGCAGGTGGCACCATTGCAAAGCTTTCTGTGTGCAGAAGAGGACCAGCAGCATCCTTCAGTCCTGGCTCTTCGTCGGTGGGAGCAGAGTCCAATCGTTCGTGCACTGACAACTGGGCAGCAGCACGGCCTGGAGCAGGCATCAAAGATGTTGTTTTTAAATGCACTTTGAGGAGGGAAAGCAAGGAGCGACAGTCATGCAGATGGCACCGTTTTAAAGCTTCCTTTATGCAGAAGAGATCCAGCAGCATCTTTCAGTCCTGGCTCTTCGCCTGTGGGACTAGAGTCCAATCATTCGTGCACTGAAAACTGGGCAGCAGGCCTGCCTGGAGCAGGCATCAAGGATGTATTCAAATGCACTTTGAGGTGGGAAAGCAAGGAGTGAGAGCAATACAGGTGGCACCGTTGCAAAACTTACCGTGTGCAGAAGGGATTCAGCAGCATCTTTCAGTCCGGGCTCTTTGCCTGTGGGAGCAGAGTCCAATCATTCGTGCACAGAAAACTGGGCAGCCGGACGGCCTGGAGCAGGCATCAAGGATGTATTGAAATGCACTTTGAGGTGGGAAAGCAAGGAGTGAGAGCAATACAGGTGGCAGCGTTGCAAAGCTCTCTGTGTGCAGAAGAGGTCCAGCAGCATCTTTCAGTCCTGGCTCTTCGCCTGTGGGAGCAGAGTCCAATCATTCGTGCACTGAAAACTGGGCAGCCGGACGGCCTTTAGCAGGCATCAAAGAGGTTGCACTCAAATGCACTTTGAGGTGGGAAAGCAAGGAGTGACAGCAATGCAGGTGGCACCATTGCAAAGCTTACTATGTGCAGAAGAGATCCAGCAGCATCTTTCAGTCCTGGCTCTTCGCCTGTGGGAGTAAAGTCCTATCATTAATGCTGTACAAACTGGGCAGCAGGACGTCCAGGAGCAGCTATCAAAGATGTTGTATTCAAATGCTCTTTGAGGTGGGAAAGCAAGCAGCCATAGCAATGCAGGTGGCACCGCTTCAATGCTTACTGTGTGCAGAAGACGCCCAGCAGCATCTTTCAGTTCTGGCTCTTCGTCTCTGGGAGCAGAGTCCAATCGTTCCTGCACTGAAAACTGGGCAGCAGCACGGCCTGGAGCAGGAATCAAAGATTTTGCATTCAAATGCACTTTGAGGTGGGAAAGCAAGGAGCGACAGTAATGCAGGTGGTACCTTTGCAAAGCTTACTGTGTGCAGAAGTGATCCAGCAGCATCTTTCAGTCCTGGCTCTTTTCCTGTGGGATCAGAGTCCAATCATTCGTGCTCTGAAAACTGGGCAGCAGGACGGCCTGGAGCAGGCATCAAACATTGTGTATTCAAATGCGCTTTGAGGTGGGAAAACAAGGAGCAACAGTAATGAAGGTTGCACCGTTGCATAGGTTACTGTGTGCAGAAGAGATCCAGCAGCATCTTTCAGTCCTTGCTCTTCGTCTGTTGGAGCAGAGTCCAATCATTCGTGCACTGAAAACTGGGCAGCAGGACGGCCTGGAGAAAGCATCAAAGATATTGTATTCAAATGCACTTTGAGGTGGGAAATCAAGGAGTGAGAGCAATGCAGGTGGCACCGTTGTAAAGCTTTCTGTGTGCAGAAGAGGACTAGCAGCATCTTTCAGTCCTGCCTCTTCGTCTGTGGGAGTAAAGTCCTATCATTAATGCTGTACAAACTGGGCAGCAGGACGTCCAGGAGCAGCTATCAAAGATGTTGTATTCAAATGCTCTTTGAGGTGGGAAAGCAAGCAGCCATAGCAATGCAGGTGGCACCGCTTCAATGCTTACTGTGTGCAGAAGACGCCCAGCAGCATCTTTCAGTCCTGGCTCTTCGTCTGTGGGTGCAGAGTCCAATCGTTCGTGCTCTACAAACTGAGCAGCAGGACGGTTGGGAGCAGGCATCAAAGATGTTGTATTCAAATGCACTTTGAGGTGGGAAAGCAAGGAGCGACAACAATGCAGGTGGCATCATGAACTGCTTGGTTCTGCTCTGGACTGTAAAAAACTGTTGGGGCCATCTGGGCTTTCCTTGGTGGCACAGTGTGGTGAGGTTAATGCGCAGTTTCTGCTTCTAGCATCTATGTCTGTGTGACAGTTCTACATGGAAATTGATGCTATGTGATGATTTTAGATCCAATCCCCTCCCCCCCCCCCCCCCCCTTATGTTTTAATTACAGGGTGGAATTGCTCATTGATTTCCCCACCCGGGTCTTCACATTGTAACATTGCCCAAGCAGAACTATCATAAATAGGCCTCTATATTGACAGCATTTGTAGAAAAGGGAAGCAGTTATTATTCCAGAGTCTACTTTTGAATTGTTTTATTAATGCCTTCTTTTTTTGTTGCATTAAACATTGAGATGTGAGTGTAGCTCATTAGGAGGAACAGTTAACCTATTGGACCATTATGGCATAAGGGTTTAATGCTTCCTTTTTGTCATTGGGGTAGTTTTGAGTGATGCTTCTTTTGAAAATGCTGAGCAATTTAATGGCAAATGTAAATCACTGCCACTCCACTGAATTTTATATCGATTTACTGCAGCAGGGCATAAGTTTCCTTCTTGCTCCTATATTTCATTTTCTTTTCTGTTAGGTCTTCCTCCAGCTAATTGTTGTTGTCATTGTGTTGTCATGCACAATAAAACATAATTAAAGTAATAAAAAGGCATCAAGCCCTAATATGGAAATGAAACCATGTCATGAAACAGAAGGTCTTCCAGGAGCTTTCCTTTCTCAAGGCACAGTACTTTAGGTTCCCCAGGTTAAAAGCAGGGAGGGATTTATGGCAGAGAAGACACAATAAAAAGATGCATAATACATATAGATAGATGGGGTATTAAGTCAGAATGAGAGGCAGTCATGGCTGCACGGCGTGCGCTGCCAAGCCTCTATCTTTCTCAAAAGGAAACCGAAAGAGGAAATATACATGTCCTGCATATATATGTCAAGCATCATGTAGAAAATTATTCCATCCCACGCTTCCCCTCTTGCACTGAAGTTCAGCAAACCAACAAATTATTCAGACTATCAGTCAGCCTCCTGGCTTCCTGATTCACACTCACTCCACTTCAAGGAGGAAACCACTCTATGTTGTAAAGTGCTGGGGTCCTGAGCATAGCTGCAAGCAAGACGTGGTCCTGTATGCTTAATGGTGTATCTGGGTCTGAGTTTCTGAAGCCTGTTTTTCAGACTCTTTGTGTCATGTCTTTGAAGAACTAACAGGTAAGAAGTAATAGGTAAGATTAATTACAGGGAAGAAGGGTGGTGTTCTGTGTGATTGGGATTAGCTAATAAGATTGTTTTGGCCTGTGGGCATTTGGTAGGAAAGGCTGATGTCCCACAAGTTCCTCTGCCTGGGTATTAAGGCTCATCTTCTGTAGCAGCAAAGCCGTTCTACTCTCCATTCCACTTCTGGGTACTTGTGAGCTCTTCAGTTCCAGGCAGTATCGTGGAAGGTTCCTGGAGTTGCAGGATGTTACTCCTGAGTGTTTCAGAACAAGAGTGCCTGACTGGAATCTTATTTATGCCCTTGTGTTGGCAACGAGATGTTGGGATTAGGTCATGTACCTAGAACTTGGCCTCTGAGCTGCTGAGATTTGCTTCCTGCCCTGCGTGCACTGCAGGAAGCAGGCTCTGCTGTTTAAACACATGTACAGCTGGGACAGGCGCTTCTCTCCAAAGCCATGTTGTGCATGGCATAAACAGCAGGGAGTTACAGCAGCGTCACTTACTAACCTTACTAGCAAGGGCTGTACCCGAGGGAAAGCCACACATTGACATTTACATGTTTAGATACTGTTTAGTAGGTATGGCAATGTACAGTTTCATCCCTCCGTATCGGAGGGAGGATTTTACGTTTATGGGAGCAGGAACAGCTCTTTCTGATCCTGGATTTCCGTTGACCTTCACGGGTGAGAAAAATTCCCGAAGAAATGTGTTGTGGGAATGCCGGGAATGCGAGATTTGGGATGGAGCTGTGAAAGGCCTGGGAGTAAGCAGTCGGTGGCCACCCGAGACTCGAGAGTTAATGTATTAACTTGATGTTAATTTTCTTCCTGTTCTAAATTCCTTCGGTGTCAGATTTTCCACCCGGCACAAGCACTCCCTGCCCCTAAGAGCTTGCGACAAGACAAAACAGGGCTGGAGATGGAGCTCCGGGAGGGAAGGGAAATGGAGAGGGAGCCTGTTGGGCACGGTTACAGCGGGCCGGAGGAGGAGTAGTTATTCCGATGCGACGAGCAGCGACGGAAACATCCCGCTGGGCTGGGAAACGCTGCGCAGGGAAGTGGCAGGATGAGAAGGAGGGCGGCCTGCTGCCGGCGGAAGGATACGGCGGGCGGGGCGGGCTGAAGCTGGGCCCGGCGCGGCGCAGGCTCCGGGGGGACGCGCAGCTCCCGCCTCGCAGCAGCGCAGCTGGCCCGGAACCGGGCTGGGAGGAGCGGAGCGGAACAGCGGCAGGAGCGGGCCGCGTCGCCAGCGCTCGCTGCGGAACTTTGCCCCGAACCGGGCCGAGCCCGAGCCCGAGCCCCGCGGCGGAGCGCACCGAGCCCGTCTGGGGCCTTGCCGGCAGGCCGGGCCGCCGCGCCCCGCTGTAGCTCGGGCCGAAGCGGGACGGGAGGAGCGGCGGGGTATGGACCTGCGCGCCTAAAGGCGGTGGAGGGGCGGCCGCCCTTCCCGACCCCCCTGCGGGCGAGCCGGCCGGCGGGCGGGGGGTCGGGGCGGGCCGGCAGCGGGACATGGGCAGTTGCGCGGCGGCGCTGAGGACACCGGCAACCGGCGGGGCGCGCCGCCCGCCCCCCGCGGGCGAGAGGCCGTGAAGAGCGGCGGGGAGCGGGCACCGGGTCCTGCCGAGAGCGAGCCGGGGTGCGCCGCAGCAGCCGGCCCGGCTCCGGGCCGCCCTGCGCGGACAGCGGGAGTTCCCCCTCCGCGTCGAGGCTCCGGAGCGGTGAGGATTGGCTGCTTCGGAAGACTTTCTGGGCACGCGTTACTTTTCCCTTCTCCTTGGGCTTGAGAGAGCATCGAGGGGAAGAGCTGGTTGTTTTCGTTTGACTTTTCCCCCTTGAACATCCCCCACGCCCCACTTCCGTGGTCTGGATATTCCGAGTGACTGCAAGAAGAGTTTTGCAGTTGTTTTGGTTGGTTGTTTTTTGTTTCTCCTCCCTCCTGCCCTTGAACTGAGTTTGTCCTCTGTGCATGCCTCTTCTGGAGCAAGGCTGGATCCTGAACCTCAGTGCATGTGAGGGGCAAAGCCTCGTTAATATTCCCGTGGTTATTGTAAAATGTAAAGTGGATAATACGACTTCTTGCCAAAGGCTCCAATGAGTGGCACACAGTCCACAATCACGGACAGGTCAGTATAAGATGAATCCTCTTCTTTGATTCTTTCTTTTATGAAAACTAGCATCTTCCCAGAGCTCGTGTGCTTTGCCTTCTGACTGCAGTGACAGCGTAACAGATAGGATCGGAAAAGCAGGATTAAATCAGAGTTTCAGGGAATCGGGCCGTGGCTGAGTGTCAAGGCAACTGAGTTAACTTTGAAACGGGAGTATTTCGAGTGCAACAGCTTTCAAGCCTGTTAGGCTTTGTAAGAACCAGGCATTGCAGTTCAGCTTCCAGAAAGGGTTGGTGCTGGGAGGAACACCAAAAGCAGATGTCTCAGCGAGAAGTTAAAGCGGTGAAATTGACAAGAGTTTAGAATGCAACCCGAGTCTGCTGTAGGAGAGGCATTTGCTTCTGGTTAGGTCAAGCATTATGGCCTGCCAAAGAGAGGTCACTTCAGGTGAGGGCAGGAGGGATAGTTGATGAACAGGAATGTCTGCTGGTGCCTACCTTCGCAGTAACCTATTCCTTGCTTTAGATACTTGCTCAGGCCTCTGGGCTTCTCTGCAGGTGCTGCCGTGTGCATTTCATTACCAGGCTAGGGTTCTGTGGGGGGATGCTTCAGAGGCAAGAGAAAAAATGTGTTTTCTGAGGATAAACAAATCAAGTAGGAAATCTCTTAATGCACTTTTGAGATAGAAGTATGGAATTAGTGTCTTTTATAATGTTCTTTTTTATGTTATGTTTATTGTGAATTATTAATGTATTTTATTATGTTCTCTGTTAACTGTGAATATTCGGTGGTTATGGGGTGAATGTGTGGCAAGGGCCTCCCTGCTTTGGCCTTTCATGACAGATACAAGCAGTTCTGGGACAGGAGAGAAGCCAGGGCAAGGACAGAGAGATGATGCTTTTGGGTGCCTGAAATCACCTTGTAGACTGCAAGTGTGGGCAGGAAAGAGAGCAGGTATAGTTCTTTCTTGCACTTAGGTATTTTCATGACTCTACAGTTATTAACAGACAGTACAGTGCCTGAGTGGTGTGAAAGGCCTCTTAATACAGCTCAGAATCATGTAGTCTGTGTTTATGGCTGTGCTGCTCATAAAGTACGAAGTCTTTGCAATGAATTGTATAGTATAATTGAACTAACAGAAGAAAACTCCTGACTTCTTTTGCAGTGCGTGTGCATGAGCTGTTCTTGAGTTGCAGCACAGCTCTTCTGTACCAGACAAGACAGTGACAGTCAAAAGGAGGTGGCCTTGTGAGAATTTTGCCGTGTGCTTAAGGTCCTGTGTCTTATGGCAGGTTGCATGATACTGAAAGGAATGACAGCTTCTCCTACCTAGAAGCAGTTGAGCAATGCATGGGAAGGAAAAGCATGAGGGCAGGGAATTTAATTTGCTTCTTAGTAAATACAAAATGCTTTCCATTATTGAATTGGAACAGCCAAGTTGAAAATGTAGCAGTGACAAAAAAAATGTCTCATTTCCTTTTGCTTTCAGTCATGTCAAGAGGATGTTTCTCTTCGGTTCACTGAGGTTTTGGTTCAAAAGGCCTGTCTCCACAGCCCTGGCAGTCGGAGCTTTCAGGGGTGTGTGATGATTGGGGGAATGCAGGGAAGCAGGGTCTGGTCTTGCCACTGCTCTTCACCTCTGGCCTGAAGGAACCCCACCTCTGGGGTGTGAAGGGAATTCAATCGTTGTGGCCCGTTTATTCCCTGGCTGAACCGTGCAGCAGAGCGCTGGATGTGGTGGTGATGTGTGTTCTCGTCGCGTGGACATCTGCTTACTGGTGTCTGGAGCAAGGCCACTCCTTCTTATCTACGGCACTGTGCAGGATCTGGAGGCAGTGGCTTTCGGTCCCTGTTGTCCTAGCAGTATGTTGGTCCAAAGCTTCCTTTGCCATTAGGCCTAAGAAGCCTCTGTATTGCCTCTTTAAATCCAGCTCTTGAGTGTGGAATGTAAACCAGGTGCAATATAAATAAGCTTGGTGCTTCTAGTGTCATTAGATCTACATGGTATCAATCACATGATGTGTTCAATTCTGTCTGTATTTATCAGTGACTTTCTTTGGTGGGATCAAGTTGGGAACTGCCTTAAAACAGAAAACCCCAGCTTGCATCTCTGCCACGTGGTATTATGAATGTAACTGGGTGGCATAGGCCTGCATTTTTCTCCATATGAGCATTACGTGTTTGCATTTTATGTCTGTGTAGGTGCTTAAATCCCTGTTACAGACAGCAAATATTTCCTTTTCTATCCCTTCAGTTTAAGATGGAAATCATACCATGTGTTTTGAAAGCTGTTTGACATTTCCCTTGACTAGGTTGCGCTTGTCCCATCCTTTACATGTTTTGTCTTTTATGTTCTTGTTGGTGATAGCATGTATGGCTTAGAAGCATATATAAGTTAGAAGGAATGTATGAATGGCCATTCCTAGTGCTGTTCTGTAGCCAGTACGATGGCCAGTTCATATCTCATGTGTCTGGGATTATTTTCTCCATGGACCAAACCTTAAATCAGTTAATTTTGATAATGGTTATGCTTTATCCCCGAGTTGGATTCTGTTACCCAGCTGGCTCATGAGGCAACATCGTTTTCTTGTATCTTTTTCCTCCCAAGACTGAATGAGGAAATACCAGGTAATAAAAGAACGTGTAACAGATGCTAAGACTTCTGAGAGTGTAATGAATGTTCAGCAAAGTTACTGAAGAAGCATCTGACATGTGCCATTCCCAATCAGCTACTTAGCACTAGGAGAAACTAGAAGAAAGATTATCTTGTATCATAGTACTTGGGGTTGAGAAATACATAAGCAAAAAGTGGTCCAGGATAGCCATGGTGTCCTGCATGGCTTCTGATGGAATGAGACACTTGGCCCTTCAAGCAGTGAGATTGATTTCCCCTTCTTTCCTTCAGGATGTTCTTTTACTTTGTCAGCTGCTTCTTTTCGTAATCCTGCTGCCCAGTGGACCGTATCAAACAATTAATCTTCAGCCTTATTACTCTGCCACTTTATGTTTGTAAACATTTACACCCTCTTAATTTAATCCTCTCTTAGTTATGCTGTATTTGTTTAGGGGCCTCCTTAGGTGGCATTTATCTTGCTTAACTCACTAAGTCTTTGAGGTAGACATCTCTGTCTGAGCTGTTTGTCTAGAATGCGTTTATAGTTAATGGAAGAAAATAGGCACGTCTGAGGTACCATTAATTATTCTAAAGTAGGTATCTAGAATTGGTAAGGTGAATGACAAAATGCCTGCTTGGCTTTACCTCTGGATTTAGGTTTTATTTGCGCTATCTTTTAGCCTGAAAATATCTAGTGTAGTTCTGCCTCAAATTCGTGCCTAGTTACTGCTGCTGGATTGGACAGATGTCGCTGGATGCTGTCAGTGTGAGGGTTTTGGAAGGGGGAGATAGGACTGCAGGGACCATCTGAGCTGAGCTTTGGGACCTCACTGGTGGCTGGTATGGCAGAGGAGGTGTTTTCCTGTTCGTTCTGTGCGATTGCATGCGAGTGCCCACATTCACTCCCTTCAGAGCTGTTCTGGCCCGGAGCACTGGGGCAGGCTGCTGGCTTTGGGCGTTGCTCTGTTCTGCCGTTTGTGGCAGGCGACACATGGCTGAACGAGATAAGGGGTTTATTCTTTGCAAGGACATGCTAGAGCTGGGATGAAATTCGGCCATTTGCAGGCTGTGGTTGGCCGCTAAGGGATGATCAGAACTCTGCTGTATCCTGTTATGACACTAAAGAAACATTTGTGTGCGATTAATTTTTTTGTGTGCCTCAGTTAACTGTATTTTTCTTCCTGTAACCATTCCAAACACACTGCAGAGTTGAGCAATTGCACGGCTACAGAACCAGCTTTATGCTGCTTTCTGTTTATTAAAGCACAAGAAAAGAATGGAGGCTCTTGCTGCTTTTTGCAGTGCCTTGTTGGGGAACTGATGACTCTTCCTATGCAGTTGCTTGCAAATGAGTTTTATTTATAACAGTGCTGTAGTTTCTGTTGCTATGACTAGAAAACAGGAGAGGTAGAATTTACACATAATTACCCTTGAGAGGTTTTAATTGCTGATTTGCTCCTGACTTGGTACCAGAATAGACCCTAACTGTTCCTTATCTGCTTAGATGCACTTTCCCTGTCTTTGGCTGGCTGTAAGTCCCTGTAGTAACTGGGGCTTCTTTAACTATATGGTTAGAAGAAAAGGAGGAAAGGTTTATTTTTCCCAGCAGGGTAAGGGTAAGAACTTCACAGAAAGTCGCACCTTAGTGTTACTGAGTAACTAGATGCTGTTATCACACATTCATCTAATTAGTAGAGTTTGTAAGATCTAATATTTATGCGGGCTGCAGCACAATGTCTGTTTCAATAGACTAAAAAGCGTTAGAGTCGTTGAGGCAAGTCTTGTGCTTTCCAATGCTGTGCCTTTACTGTGTTTGCAAATTAGTAGTTGACGCAGTCTGTGCATAAATGCACTTTTGTGTTTTGCTTTTATTGAAGCTGTCAGAAAAGAGAGCACTGTCTGTGATGTTTACTGTTGGCTAGGAAGCAAATGCTCCCAGTTCATGCTGCATAGTTTATTAGGGCTTTTACTGGAGACAGAAGTTGAGGTGAGCTTGATTTTCTAGTTTTGAATAGAGCTGTGGGCGTCATGATTATTTGGGTGGAGGCAGGAGTGATATTTCATCTGTTAGCCCAATTGTATAATTCTTCCTCTGCACATAACTCCTATTATGGCATTTATTAGTGTTTCAAATGGATAGATTAGGAACAGTACTGGGACGTAGGCTACTTCAATTTTAGACTAGCAAAAACCTTGGCCACATCCGCCCCTCCTCTTTGCTCCTGTGGACGATCGTTTGCACATTGGAGTGCTTTCAGATCACTGCTCTGTTTTGGTGATGCCTGCTGCTATCCTGTTTAGAGGTGTCTGAGAAGAAACGTGCATCTAATCCTTGGAGCAGAAGTTACTGAGGTTGCTGGTGAGCTTTGTGGGTTTTCATTCATGATCTTCTTAGACCAGTCTTTATAAAGCTGACTTCTGTATTGATGACACAAGAAGAGTTTCTGGGTCCTTGAGGGGGGCAGCATTGACCACAGTCTTTCTAATAGAAGTCAAAGTAGTCTCCTGTTTATTGTCAGAACTATTCTGCGTCATGTTGTAAAAGTAGTGATTTGGGCACTGAAGATTATTTGGCAGCCTGTCTGTGAAGGTAGCATAGAGTGTTCATGTAATTGCTGGGGAAAGCGGTACAGACACCTGGACGAGTTATCTTACATATTTGATGACTGTATCCAACTTCTTTTGATTATTTCAAGGAGTGGGGTCTCCTACTGAATTTATGCCTTAAGTGTTTTGTGTGGATCCTGTGCAGTGAGTAGCTTCAATGCCTGCCTCCCTTACAACCATCAGCCCCCACCCTGGCCAGCCCAGGGCTATAGCTTGTAGTTATGCAAAGTGCCTCAAAGAGGAGCAGTGTTTGCTTTGGTCTGGAGACTGAATTCTCCGCTTAAACCTCTAGGTGGTCCTTCTGGGTCACTGGGGAAGTATGTTGGCTGTGCTGCTTGAAAGATAAGCTTAGGCTCTTGCTTTCAAGGCTTTATCCTTCACGTTTCTCATTGAATACCTCTTCCTTCCCTCTGAAAATTAGCTGTAGGACACTTAATAACAAATCCCATTTGTATTATCCTTGAGTTTTTAGACTTAGTGATGTGAGATGCTAATAAAATGGTTCTTATAGCATTCCTAAGGCTCTGCAAATATTCCTCTGCCTAAGCACTCTCCCTTCTTTCACTTTAGTCCTGAGATTTTATCTACTTTAGGATAACTGGATCTTCCTTGTGTAAGAGATGTCAGTAGCACTAAGAGAAAATAGGCTTGCATGCATACTTTCTGGTAGGTGATCGATGTTCTGTTTTGTGGCCCTGTTCTGGATAATTATTAGGTTTAAAGAACAGAAGTGTTAGTTCATGTCTCAGCTTGATTAAACTAAGGGTCAGGAGCCTGAATGTAGATAATGTCTTAACATCAGAAGAGAGGACTCAAAATAAGGACAGGGGAAACACTAGCAAAGCGATTGGTAAAATGAAGAGAGATGTAAAACATGCAATGTTTGATGACGAATGTACAAAGGATAAAATACAAGGCAGGATACATACAAAATAGGAACATCACACTTGGAAAAAGGAAAAAACAAGGTTTACTCCTTTCTCCTTTGAAAGAAACCATGTAAAAATAAATACATTGAAAATGACAGGAAAAAGCAGTGTCCTTATGTTTCAGATGTAAGCATGAGTATAAATAGCAAAACCAAAACAAGCAGTGCTCAGACTCTGGCATTCACTAATCATCTACTAAACATCATTTATGCTTTGTTATTCCTCTGCATCCTTTCCTTGAGTATTTTCAGTATTGTGTCTGGTTGACTTCTAAGACCAATGGGCAGGAACCCTTTCTGGCATAGTTGCCCCAGTCTGATGGTAAATAAGAAGCATTGCTGTTTACGTTTGTGGCAAACACTTAAATATTATCTTTGTGGCTATTTTAAGCTTTGTTTTGACAACACTGGAACTTCTAGGCTCTGGGCTCTCAGTTGGTAAGGTACTTCATTAAACTGCTCTGGCACTGGAAAAGCAAATGGATGGGGTCCTTCCTGAGCCATAGCATTCAAGTTACTGTACTTGAAGTGGTTTGATTGTCAGCTGTCTGGATCACTGTCATATTAGTCACTTGGATGCTGTCAAATGTCCTGCTGAAGATAGGTAGGATCCCTTGCAGGACTGGCATGCTAACAGTGTGTGCTGTCCTGGAAGTGGCACCAGGGTTTTGGTGCATCTGTGGGCTCAGAAAAACTAAACCTGTCATGATTTGGGAGCAGGGCTGTGAATTGAACTGTGGGAATTGAGCAGAAGTACCTCTTGGTGGCTATAAAGAAGCGTTGCAGTGTCGATGCTAGGCACCTAAGGGAGAATCTCCACGTCATGGGAGTTCTCCATAGCTCTCAGGTGGCGCAGGAATGTGTGTGTAAGGGCAAGACTCAAACTTGTTTCCCTCTGCTCCTCAGCCCTTGAAATACATACTGGAAGTCTTGAGAGAGATTGATGTAAATCTTAATTTTATCCAAGAGCTGCTTCTCCTTGAAGCCATGAGTAGCAGCACAGCTATTCCTGTTTATGTGAGAAGCTGATCTGGAATTTATTTGCAGGCTGTGAATCCTGGTTTATGGTGTTACAGGCAATCATTTTATCAAGAGCTCGGGTGACTTCCCAAGTGGAACCAGTAATCTATGGAGAGTTATATATGGAGTCCTGAGTGAGCTGGAGTGCTGGAAGGGGGTTGGGAAGCCTAGGTGGGACCTGAATTGACCTGAGCAAGCATTTCCCAGTGTGGAGGGAAAGACCCATCTATTTAATAAAGCACTAGACTGATCTGAGACAGGTACAGGATTCTGAGTCCACCACTCCCATAAACATACAAGCTTCAACCTGCAGGCTTACCTGAAGTATCTGATGGCTGCTTGAAAGTCTTTTTATGCTGTTATGATAGTGGCTGTTAGTGTAGCTTATTGGCAGCACATCAGACAAGGCGTCTCCTCTCAGTACTCCTGTGGCACAGAGGCACTATTGCATGCTGCTGTTTGTGCCCAGATGCAAAGAGGATTCTGATGAGTAGGCTGAGATCAAAGCTACCAGAAAAGTGTTGGAAAAAGAGGAAAAGAAGAGAATTGGAGGAGCGAAGCTATAATGAGCGAGGAGAAAAAAAGGAAATAGGAAAAAGTGCAATGTAAGACGTGAGAGAGTCAATAGGAAATGAGTGAGAGAGAAAGAGAAATGGGAGAGGTGGTGGCAACTGACAGATAGGAGAGAGGTTTCCTGTCTGCCAACGCATTCTGAAGGCACACGTCAGCTGTGGTGGACTAAAACCCTGCCAAGCCAGGGCTACAGCTGTCTTGAGCTTTCTGTGGAGGACTGAAGATGCCCGCTTGGCGTCTGGAAGTAGCTGTTTCTTGAGGAGGCTGTGCAGATACTGTTTGGGACCAGAAAGTTCTTTCAGCTGTTGTAACGCCTTCTAACATTTTGCTGTGGTTTGAGTGATAGCAAGTCCCACGTGACAGTATTAGAGCCATGATGATAGCGGTTCCTGTTCTTTTGTTAGGTGTCTTTCAAAGTTGGTGCCTGCCAGTAAGGAAATACTGTGGTTTTGTGACCTGTGTTGATAGGATGGCGTTTTGCACCTTTTGACTATTATGGGATGTCCCAAATTAGGCCATGACTTCAGCCAAAAGTAAGCTGTTCTTTTCAGATAGTTTCTGTTTTTAAAGCAGTGATTTTCCCCACTGCTGCAGACTGCTCTGTAGCCAACTCACCTAACTTAGGCAGTGTTAACAGCTTAGTCAAACAACTAACAACTTTAGTCAAAGTTAACAACTTTGACTGAATGTTCAGGGGGAGCTGTGATAGAAGGGGGATTTCTATGAAGTGAACTCCCCAAGTGTAAGGGAGGGTAGGAAATGATGGTTTATCAGAAGTACTTGCGTGTCAAGGCTGAAAGTTCTTAGCTGAGAGATCTCATAATGATGAACTGCAGCTCTCCAGTTGGCAATTTGTTCTTGTTGTCTGTTGAGAGACACAAAATGATAGGTTGTGGTTTGCCCTGCGTAGTCCCTGCGGTTGCAGTAGCGGAAGTGGTTCATGTGGGTGCAGATCTCATCTTAGCAAACCAACAAGCTCAATCATTTTGGCTGGTGAAGGTGGTGTGGGGATACTGCAGAGAGAGCCGTTTGCAATTGTTGTGGGATTTGCTTTGTTGTGAGGATGGGTCAAAGTCTGTAGGGCACTGGTAAAATGAATACCTTTGTCACAGACTTCTCTACCCTTGAGTTATAATAGAACCTTGAGCAGTAGACAAAAATGTCTTGCAATAGTTCAGGAATGGGTATCCGATCTAAAGGAGCTTTCCTCTTACAATCTCGGGCAGTCACTTCAGTAGCGAGTGCCTTGGTGTATGGTTTTGAGAATACTTAATGATTGGTAAGTATAACGTTGCCAAGCACTGCAGCCCTTTGAGCAGTATTGAAAGCCTCGAGTTTTACACTCAGATATGTCAGGTCTATGAAGTTATGTAAAATATTCAGCCCACTCGCATTATGGAAATCGTGGTGAGAATAAAACCCTGTAATACTCGGGGGAAGAAGGAAGAGGGGGAGAAAAAACCCAAACAAAAGGCAAGCAGATTCCTCCTCTGTTCTTCCAGTGTGGAAGACGTAGGAATGTTGGTGATAGCTTTAAATGCTAGAGTGTTGTTTACTTTGGATATTAACCAGTGCAACTTCAGCTGTATGTATTGCATAGCAAACCTTGACCTTCTCTCCCTTTTCTTTTTAGTTGACGACTTATCAGGTTTTACACTCATCAGTGAGACATTAACTGTGTTTTTCAGTGTCTGCACCTGCTCGTCCATGCCTTTGACTCCTTCTCCATCCATGGGGGATCTGGCTGGGTTCTGGCACTTGTAATCCACATACATGGTCCCCTGGTTTAGGCCAGAAGAACACTTCTTTCCTGGTAATGTGAAACGTGCCTGCCTGATTGTGAGGCGAAGTGATGCTGCCTGGTGGGTGCCAGGTGAAGGGGAAGAGTCACTGCATGCTCATTGTGGCTTGTTTTGGCAGTTAACACCAGCCTTACTGGAGAAGGCTTTTTTCTACAGCACAGCTCCTGGGTCACACGTGAAGCAGATAATGAAGTTTAGCTGGAAGGGGGAGAGGAAAAATAGCCTTGCAACAGGTTTGAGTTTTGGGCTGTCTGCAAATCCAAATTGTCTCCTGGAATTGAGCCATACAGAGAGAACCTGCCCCTTTCCCCTTTTCCCTTCCCTTTTTTTCCTAATAATTTTTATATCATCATGGCTCTGCAGCTGCTGGGAGGCTGCTTCACTGAGCCTGCCTGCAGTGACAAGAACACCACAGTCGCTTGGATCATGCTGAAAATCTTACTCCATCTGTTGCTCCTCACATACTGAGAAAATGGCTCCTTCAGATCTATAACGTGCTTCTTGGGATATTCATAGAATCATAGAATAGTCAGGGTTGGAAAGGACCTTAAGATCATGCAGTTCCAACCCCCCTGCCATGAGCAGGGACACCTCCCACTAAACCATGCCACCCAAGGCTCTGTCCAACCTGGCCTTGAACGCCGCCAGGGATGGAGATGAGGTTTGATCATTTGTTGCATCAGAAAATGGCTTCAGAAACTCACTGAGGTTTGTAATTGGTTGTGAGGACACACTTCAAACAAGGACTGTTCTGTTCAGGGACCTTGTTTGTTTAAATCCCCACGTGAAATCTCTTCAGCTTCTTCTCAAAGTTGTATTTGGATCAGTTTGCTGTGGTAGTAAATTTGAAATACAGTGATTAGCTGTATAGCAATGAGAAGCCTACTCAAATATCTGGGACCTCAAAATGGAAAGCTTGTTTCCTGTGGGATTTGAAGAAATGCTTGCTCAGTTGTGGTAAAACCAGTAGCATTCCTGAAGGTGGTCGCATGCTCTGAGCGCTGCATCCTCCCTTTGTCTCTGGTACCTCTCCAGCTGTGTGTGCACTGGGTATAGATGTCAGGCTGCATGAGTCTGGCACAGGAATAACAGATCTGTGAGGCAGCCCTTTGTCAGTGACAAATACTTCGGTTGTCACCGTGGCCCCAAGATCTGTTTCTCATTGGCAGTCAACCCAATTCAGTTGCGTGATAATGCGTAGGAAGAAATGCCCAGTAGCAAATGGATTTGTCTTGTAAGATTGCAAGCCATCTGTACTCTTCCCCCTCCTCTCTCTTTTCCATCACGTGGAGATGTTTGCTTTAGATTAAAGCACTTCTGTTGGCATCCTGGTGGTTTCCATGCTGCAGTAGGTCTGATTACACATATTCCATTTCAGAACCCCAGAAGGCAGAAAATACCTTGGGAGAAATGGCCTTACTGCATGCTCTTCACAGATATCATGACGACCCTCTTTCGCTTACTGATTTAATGCACTGAGTACAGTGACAAGTACTTAATGTTTCTGTTTGCAGGTTTCTTATGCATCATCTGTTACTTAACTCAGCTGTTGGTTATGGTGATAACACAACATTTTGTTTAATCCTGTGAGGATGTTTGACTGTGGACAACTGCTGATGGATAGTGAATGTGCTCAGTTAATGCAGTGTAGTGGAAATTGGAGAGGGAGTTCTGTATATTGGCGTTTGGAGCATGCCTTGATACAACATTGAGGGAGTTGTGGCTTCTTCTGAGCATGGAGGACTCTCTGATCCAGCTGATAAGTACAAGTAAATTAAAGCTTTTATAGGTAAGCTGCATGCGTTCTCTGTTGAAATCATAGGATACTTAGGGTTGGAAAGGACCTTAAGATCATCTAGTTGCAACCCCCCCTGCCATGGGCAGGGGCATGTCACATTAAACCATGTCACCCAAGAATGGAAATGATAATACTTAGTTCTGTGTATTTGATCATCAAATCTTATCCGAAAAGCAGCTGCAATTACTGTGTAATAATTTGCCTGCTTTTAGCAATATTGCCCCTCCAGAGGCTGAAGCAGGGACTGTCTTTTGGGGCTCCAGCAATGCTCAGCTTGTGAGGAAATACACCATCATAATTACACAGGTATAACCAGCTGTGTGAATGCTCTTGGTCTGGACTTTTGAAGTAAGAGGCAGATGCACTGTTGTAGCTGCAATGTTAAAGCTTTATCTGAAACCTTCAGTTTCTCTCTGCCCACCTCCTGACCCCTTGCATGGCTTTGATAGTGTGCTTTAAAGCATCATGATTGCCGTGAAGGGGGAGATGGAGAGCCCTGGAAAAGATTGTCGATTATGCATTGGCTTGAGGGCAAAAGAGAAATGTCAATAGTACAGGCTCTGGAATTAATTCTAGGGGAGGTAACGCAAACGGGCATTTGACTCATAGACAATGTCTGGAAACACTGTGAACTCTAAATATCAGTGGTTGTATGTTCCTTGTTGCACTGAAGCGATGAGGGGATGAAAATATGTTCTAGTGCATTAAAGGAATGGATTTCTGCATTTTCAGAGGCTGGGGCTATGCTTACAGGTATTGCTACCTTCCTGCTTTCAGAATTTGGGAATGTAAGGCTACAGATGTGGGATACATCTGCATTCCACATCAGATCAGTACCTATATGAGTAATGATAAAGCTGGTACTGATTTGCTTATGGGGTCAACATTTGATGCAGAACATGTCCTTTAATTATTTTATATGTAATGTACTGTAAAGCTGGGGTGGGATAATGGCTACAGTGAGTTGAGAACACCCTGCGGACTCCTTTGGAAAGGCTAAGTAAAACTCTCCCTCTGCATCCGCAGTTCTTGATACATAGTGAGCTGTTGGTGGAGGGTTTTTAAGCCTGAAAGCAGTTTATTGCTGAAAATTTCCAGCTTTAGAGTGTACCATAACAAGGTATTGAGTGCTGAAACAGCGTTACTGGTCTTTGAATTATGGTACAGTTTTAACAACTATGTTCAGCAGTTTGTTATGAATGAAGTAGATTTTGTCCTAGAAAATGGAGTATCCTTGCTGTCATTTTTCTCCCTTTACAAATTGTCAGCTATGCAGTAATTACTTGTTTCTCTCTCTTTTGTATGCTGTTTTGGCACTGACTCAAGTTTGAATTTAGTGATTGGCACAAATACCATATTTTGGAGCTGATTTGGGGGGCTGCCTTTTTCCTTTCTTTCTTTCTTTCTTCCTTTTTTTTCCATAGCAGTCTTACTGGAATCGCTTGAGCTTACTTCAATGACAGGATGAGCAAAACATTTGTTTAGATAGGCTGTTCTGAAAACTTTAATGCCTTCTAAAATTGTTCATGGTAAAAGATGAAGGAAGGAAACAGTGTGACCTTTTAAATGAAGCTCCGTATATCCCATTTTCCTATGCCAGAAGTCAGCCCAGACAATGAGAGACTGAAGGCATCTGGGTTGTCTTTCAGAAAGGGTCTTTCACTTTTTGCTTGTACAGATAGGTGGTTGGCTTTGATGTGTTTGATAGAGCAGACTTCACAGCTTGTTTTTAATCAGTGTCCATATTTGTACCTAGAACTTGCTTTCTTCAATTACTGTCTATAGCTAATTGTCCCATAGCAGAAAATGGTGGGTCGTTCTGTAACATTTTCCTTTGGTTAGCACAGTTTACTTCAGTAATACATACTATTAGTAGATGCTTGCAATTAACAGTTGTGTTTAAAGTTTTAATGACTTCAGTGTTTTCTTCTTTTGAAGATGATTGTTTTAAGCACTGCATTTTGCTTAGGGTTAATGCAGGCATGCATTAAAAACAGACAGAGTTCAGTCTTGTAATGATTGACTCTGTAATGTGGGTTGCCAGTCTAATCCTAACTTGTGCTGATACGTGCTTTCTAGCCAGCTGGCTGGAGCCCGGAAGGTGGGTTTTGTTCAGAGGGGAGCTAGGGGATTTGTGCGGTGAATGGTTCAGTGAGGTGTATAAGAAATCTGGTTCTCTCTCAAGCAGTAGAGAGCTGTTAGGTTTTCTTATCCTCTGCCCCCGGGTTTGTATTTTCCCACCCTGCTCAGTTTATCACTTTCATGTCTAAATCATCCTTGCTTTTTCCCTTGTGGGCAGTAGTTCTCTGAGGCGTGTCCTACATCTAATTTGGTGTCCTCTTGTTTCTTCTATGACAGCTTTTAATTTGTATTTTGCCTGGCATTCTACAGATGCTGTCCCTCGAGTTTCACATAGTGACTGCTGAAGCTGGGTCCAGTAATATGCTTAGGAAACTGAGGGTATTTCTTAGGGGGTTCTTGTCTGGTATCTAGGATCCTAAAAGCATTTGGTTACCTCTCATGTAGCTAAAATGCTCTGAAACCAGAAAGCTTGCAGGTCTTGTGGTTTACATGTCCATTGCTAGCACTTAGTTTAGCTTTCCTTCCCCAGTATGTTATATATGCCGAGTATCTGTACCTCAGAGTGCCACGCAGACTTCTCTTATTAATCTTTTGAAAAGGAATTATGGTAGTGATTTAAGATTGAATGGCTGAATACTGCTCAAACGATCTGGATAGTCTTTCTATTTCAATTGTTGAGCTACTTTTCGTTGCAAGAATAATTTCCTGTTTCTGTTTCCATTTTCAAACGAAGTTCCAGTAATTTAAGGCACGTTTCTAAGCAGCTAAAATAATGAAGAGTTTGGGTATCTGAAGCAGTGTTTTAGTGCAGTTATTACTTTATCTGATGTAAGCTCTCCTTGAATTGTCTACTGTGACTTGCAGAAATCCCTAAGAGGAAGCTTCTGTATCTTTAACTTCCGCTGCCCATTATGTAATGCAACAAACTTCAGGTACTCAAATGAAATATTAACTCATGCATTCATCAAGTTGTCTTCAGTTTTCCATAAAGCAGGCAAACAGAAGATTGAAGAGTCGTATGGTACTTGTGATTCCTGGTATTTCGGGCCAGTGAAAGTTTATGAAAGAAGGCAATCTGTGCTGTGAAGGCAGAGAGGGTGAGCTTACCCACTGCGCATGGCAGAAGGGAATCGTCTGCAGGCGATGGAACAAGTGTGGATAACAGCTGCAGGTCGGGCAGTGTTTGTGTGCTGCTGCAGTCAGAAACTGCATTGGAGGATCAGTATCAGTTCTGTAAAGACAGAAGGTCAAAGACCAAGATGCGTCTAAAGCAAAAATGTACATGACTTGAAAATAAGGCAGCATAGGCATAGAGATAAAAAACCAGATATGGCTTCTAGCTCTCTTGGTGATAAGGGAGAAGTGCTGATGCTAATGAAGCATGAGAGTTCTGACCTTTTTTTGGGGGGGAAGACATTCACCATACTTTCCTAAGGAGAAGTTCAGTGCCTGTAACATCCTTGTGACTTCTCAGTAGGTGTCTGCATTCTAAATAGTGGCCTGCTGTTTTTGGACTTGAAAACACCCCAATGTTTCTCAGATGTCTGAAAGATGCAGGTCACCCAGGTGATGCAGGATGCAAGAACCTCTGAGTTCTTGCAGTATCTTGTTGAAATATGCCTGATTTCATGCATCTCTTCTTCTCTGTACTATTTACTTTCTCTCTCTAAAAGCATAGGAGTCTTTTGCTAGTTCCCGTTTATTTAAGATGCTTGGGATGGATTTTGTTGCTTTGTGTAAAATACGAGACATTAACATCCTGAGCTCATAGAATGAAAGGGAGAGAATGAGGATCACTGCTTGTAACATCTGGCTCTATAAAATATTAAGATACTCTGATGGGGGAGTAGGACAACCTTTCTGCTTATTGTTTATGATTTTAGGGGCTGAGGAAGTGCATTGGCAAGCTTTTTATATATTGATGTAACGTGTTATAATGTTAGATACTCACTGACAAAAAATGCATGCTCCACCTATCCCACATCCTATTTCAGAATGGATTTCTTCATCCTTGCCACTTCGAACTTCCCCAAAATTGTGAGATTTGGCTCTTCAGCTGATCCGCAGATGGGATGCTTAGTGTCTGGTGTGTTAAAGCCTTAGGTTTTGTTGCAGAAATTCAACCAGCAGTGGTAGTGATCAGATGCAGAACTCTTCTTGCTGCTCCATGTATTTTTTTCACAGGGGTGTGGACTCCAGTCCTCGGGGACCACTTCGCTTCCGCTGTATGGAGCTCTGGGAAGCTGTTCTTTTCCCATGCCTGGCTCCTTATTGGGGTAAAGGTCTGTGAATTCTGCATAAATATTTACCATATCCCAGCCTAACCAGCTGAGAGCTGCTAATACTGTTACTGAACAAGAAGTTGCTTGCAGGGTGTGTGGTTTGTATATGGGCAAGAAGCAAAGCATTCCCTAATCAGTAGAGTGTAAGGGAGGGAACAGGGACCAGAACTGCAGTCACTTGAGGAAGAATGATGGAACAAAGAGATTGGAAAACTCTGGGAAGTGAAACCTGAAATACGCAGGCTAGTAACTTGTGGTGTGATAATTTAGAAGCCCTGATTTAATTGTCTCATGTTTTCTTATGCTACTTCTAACAGGACAAATCTGGCTCCATAAGGAGCAGTTACCTACTGACTTTTCTGCCATCTTTCCTGTGCTCTTAGGAGAGATGTCACTTTCCACATCATTAAAAGAGAAATCTCTTTTGTGTGTTTTCTTTCCTTATGCTCCTTCCCTTCTGTTGTCCAGGACTGTAGAAACCCCTGTGCATTTAAAACAGTGACACTACAGTCCTACTTATATCTTTGCTACCTCTAATTTCTTCTCAAAACCTGGTTGCACCAGACTTGCTTTTTTTGGTCAAAGATTTAGTAGTAGTATTATTTTCCCCCAAATTGTTTTCTTCTTATGTCCTGTGGCTGAGCAAGTACCAAGGGAAGGAAATCTGGGAAATCGGAGTAGGAAGCAAGATATAAGCTTCCATTCCTGGATCTTTCTTGTTTTTACATGGTTTCCTGGCAGCTGCATTGGTTTGTACTTGAAAGGAATGCATTGTGTTGCTTTTTCCCAAAAGCTGGAGAAAAAAACGTTAATAAAAATCGCTACTTAAAAACTCTTAAGTTTTATTATGTGCATAAGCAAAAAAACTGCCTCCAGAAGTCAAGTCTTAATGACTGGTCTGTGCAGTTCTGCAGCAATCACACTGGATAATAATCCTGTTAAAAACCAGTTATTTATCTGCCCTTCCCCATCATAAGTAAGAAAGCTTTGTCTCAAGTCGTGATGCATGGCACCTTTGTGATATCTCGAGCCTGGGCATAATAGGCTTCAAAAGGTGGCTGGTGTTTTAGCAAGCAATGGTCTTTCAGCAGTTCAGTATCTGAGGAAAGAAGCAATCAGGCCTGGCCCTGCTTACTTACACCAGACCCTTCTATAAAGAAATCTTAAAGCAAGAAATGAACACATTAAACAGGCTCCAGAGTTCATTCCCATTATACTTTTCCGTAAGTGCTGTCGCTGTACCCTGTGCTTAAATCCTTTTCCTACTTAATACTTTTCCCAATAGACTGACATTTCATTTGGATTCTTTAGAGTGTTTTTGACTTTGTAATAATGACGTGAAGGCTGCAATATCTATTTCTGGAGCTTTAAGAGTGTTTCATGGTACAAATGCATTTCTTTTTCCAAGTGGTGATGCCAGGAAGAGATTTTTTGTTGAAGGGGATTGAAAATGTCCCTTGTGGAGTAAAAGCATAACACAGCCTTGAAGCGTATTCCTGTCGCTGTCCTCCATTTCTTCACTGACCTCAGAGGTTTCAAATGAAGTGTTTTACATGCAGATTTCAAGAAGGGATTTTGAGTTTTGCAGGGGTATAATAAGTAATCCTCTATGATGTTGTATATGTCTGCTCTTAGATTACAGAGCAGCTTAAATATCATAAACTCGTGGTATTTCCCTCCACGAGGGCAATATGTAGTGTTATCGAAGGGTAAACTGAGGCACAAAGCTAGGGAACGTGGATTTCTGTGGATGGGGACAGATCTGGGTCCGACCATCCCTTCCAAGCACTGCTTGTTGGAGTGTGTTGTTTGGACTGCTGAAGTCGGTAAACTTCCTCTTCTGTGCCATGAAGGAAATGGGAAACAACAGTGTTTTAAGCAAAATGTAGTTTAGTAAAGTAAGGATGTTGGCCTGCTCACCATGTGAGCAGTGTATCACTTAATACACTGTGTATCACTTTATAGAGGAGCATTAGGGAGAAGAATTAGGAAATACTTGGTTTCAAAATGTGATCCAGGTTTAAAAATATCTCTGTTTTGACACCCTCTGTATGCCTTAGCACTGGCTGCTTGGTGCACGTGATTCTCACTCGGGCATGAATAAACCGGGTATGAAGCTCTGCTCTGGGATTTGCAATGACTTTTCCCTTGCTTCCTTAACTCTTTGTGATTCCATGTTGGCTTAAGGAAAGTACAGTTCTTATTTCTTCCCTTGTTTTCCTCCTGTACTTTGGGTCCTATACCAGGACTCTGAAAGGAAGGGGTGTGCTGGCCTGTGAGTATCTTAGTAGCTGGCTATGCACTGGGCTTTTTGCTTTCCTCTGGTTACCATTTTCTTTTGGAGAGCTGACATTTTCTGTGAAATTCCTAGAAAATGAGGAGCCAGGCAAACGTTTCAAACTACAAACCAGTGAAATGCAGCTTCCCACTATTTAGAAAATGATAATGCATGCCGCTGGAAAAGATGGAAGCATGGAAAATACAAGCTCTAGCTGGGAAATTATTGCATGCTTAGAACCATGGAGGGGATAGATGCAGGGGTAGGAGCTGATTTCTTTGGCTTCCTGTCTGCTGTGTAATTGTAGCCTTGATGCAGTTGTGGCTTGGAGATTATATTTGGTATCAGCACGCATTGGATGGGGCAGCACAGAAGTTGTGGTGTGAGTGTAAGTCTAAAATATTTAGTCATGAGAACTGAGGAAATGCAAAAGAAAGTAGCTGTTATTAATACATGAAGTGGTTTGCTGCAGTTTTCTCTTTTTAATAGGCCCCATGATTTGAGGAAAAAAGTGTAATTTTATAAAGAATGGTAATTGAAATCACCAAAAATTATATTGGAGAGCTTTTATGGCAAAGGCTAAAATAGAGATCTTGCTTTCTGTCTCTTCCTGCTGTATGTGGAGGCTCGGAGGCTTGTTAATGGTGAGCCAGGCATCACACTGCCTGGGGCATGGTTAAAGCCCTGGGAAGATTTACATTAATCAAACACAAACAGACAGTGTAGCGTGAAGAAATTTCTCTCCCGCTAGCACTGCTCACCAACTTAATTAGGTTATTGGGGCAGAAAAAGAAAACAGCCCCTTCACCCTCCAATCCTTCTTCCCCAGGGCTTGACCAGTCAGACAAGCTGTAAGAGCAGTAAGCTCATTGCCCCCCTGTTTTGACCTCCCACTTTCTTTCCCCACATGACAGAAAGAGGCATGCTTTCATTCTCACCCTCTTTCCTGCCCTCTTCTCTCCTAAAACAATACAGAGGCTCTGTTTCTCTGAGCCTGTGTGCTTTTCAGGTGCCGCGGTGGTCGGGTGTTTTCAGAATGCCTGAAAACAAAATACATTATGTGGCAGAGTGTAATAGGCTGGAAGTGGATTGAAGGAGAAAATCTCTCTGTCCTATGCCTCGCCTTTGTTCATGTGTCTTGTGTGATGCGATTTCTTTGATCAGTGATCTGATTTAATAACATGCATGCACACACATATATGTATATAGACGTATGCATACATATAATACATACAGAATGTAGATATCTGTGTATTGCATATGCATAAATACATTTATAGGCATATATTGTTCTGTCCCTCAGGAGAGTTGGAAATGCTCAATTTTGAAATCCTAACTCTCCTCTGCTTTCTTGTTTTATGCAGTCTCCCATATATGCGTATGTGGGATGTACGTGGATGCTGTTATCCATGCATCCATTAGCAGCGCAGCTTTGGGCCACAGCTGATGGTGGTTGGGAGGAGGTGGGAGAAAAGAGGTGGAGTTTCTTCGCTTCCCTCAAGTGGTCAGTGAAACAATCAGGCAGATGCCTCTCAAGGACATCGGATAAGCGTGAAAAAAGGAGAAAGCTTCCAAGAGGGGCAGCTTGAACTCCCTGGAGAGGACTTGGTCTCAGTGTACTCCCCCTGGAAATGGGCCTTTGGCATCTTCCTGTTCAGATGACTTTGTCTTTTGAAACAGGTAATAGCTGTCTTTGTTCCTATTCTGTGATATATAAATATACTGAAAGATCAGAAAATAGCTTCCTTTAATGCAGAAAAGAGAAAAAGGGGTTTTCCTTTAGTATGTGTTGGTAAAAGGGTGGGGGGGGGTGTTATTCTTATTTTTTTCTCTTTTAATAGCTGCTGTGTGAACCTTTGTTACTCTTCTATATTTTCATTGTAAAAATGGTCAATTAAGTCTGCTTGCTGCAGAAATCTGTGCCTTGGTATTTCAGCTCAAGAACAAAGGTTTTGACAGCTAGGAAAGATGCCTCAGATGTAGATGCTGACAACACTACCTTCTTTCCATTTCCTAATGCTGAATTGCATACCAGCGTGTTAGCAGAACCTTCTCACCAGCTTTTGCAGTCTAAATGAATGTGATTTTCGATGAGCTGATATTTTTATGCATGTTGAAGTTAAATTACCTATTGGCGTTCAAGAAACCATCTTGGAGTGTTTTCAGTGGGTTTTTTCCTTCCTGAATACAGTTTTCACTGATGAAATCTCCTCTCCACCTTCCCTCCCTCCCCCCCCCCTTTTATTTTAATCTAAAGTGTTCTAAAGATGAAACAAATTGCATCAGTAGAGGACAGTCATAATGTTTGTCTGCACAGTCCTGTTGGTGCAGAATTGAGACAGCGTAAATGCAGGGATAGCCATTGAGAGACTTCTCTGTATTTGCAGTAGTTTCTGCTGATGTGTGGATATGAGGATTACATGTAGAAGGGCTGCGGGAGGCTGGTTGCTGCTGAGGAATTTGGTTTTTGCATATGCATGCAGATGTAGGAAGTATATATGTAAAAAGCCTTTTTTGAGTGGATATGCTATAAATTGGACAGATGCTCGTTCTCCAGCGCTGTAGATGGCTCTCACATGAAGAGGTAACTATCTAAAATACTAAGTGACAAGTTATTGCAAGCTCTGCTCTCACCGAAGTCAGTGAGAGTTGGCAGCTGTCAGCATTGTGCCTGTATGAGGAGGAGGTACCAAGAACTGCTCAAAGTGAAGCAGGTGGGGAATCAAACCTGGTATTGGTATTTCTGATAGCTTGGTTATCTCTACACTGCGGCCACGTGTCTTGAGGAATTCTGCTGTCATTGCCTCATAGCAGCTGGTAGGTTTCCTGAGTAAATGTGGTTTTCTTTCCTTGTATTTTTTAGTTCAAGAGGACCAAGAGCAAAATACTAATACAGACATATTCAGAAGCCTATTAATAGCAATGCATTTGACTCACATACTGTTCTCAGGATCTTGAGCTATTTTACAAGTACCATGGCTTTGCTACTGGCTTTTTTCTCTTCCATTTTCTAGTAGAAGAAAGAGGGCCTCGATTTGCTGTGAAATCCTAATCCTGTGTTCTGCTCCAGTCCTTTGCAGTTGGTCTTGCTGGATTTATGCTGTGATTTAGATGAAGGGGGAAGATGAAATGGGAAGGAGCAAAGCATGCCACGAATGCCTGTGTAAATTTTTTCACTTCTCATGCAATGTATGCTATGTGCATCTTTTGTCTTGTGTTTCACAGGCCAGACCTACATTTCAGGGGAGAAATAATGGGCTCGCTTATCACAGAAGACTCTTTATTTTTCTTAGACCATGTAAATAACTAAGACAGCTTTAACTTTAGTACGAAGTGTTGCTAATCTCTTTGTCATTCAGTTTACATCACGTATTTCTCTTTCTGTAAACTTTGACAAACTTAGATGCATGGTTGAGAAACTTTCCATGGTTCCTTTTAAAACATGAGTCAATGCTGGGATAGAAACCCTCTTGGGAGGTGTTGAAGCAAATAAGGTGAAATAGTCAATTAGCTGCATATTTTTTGTCTTAAATAGCTTAGATTTCTATTGCCTTTGGTGTTTCCATCTACATGAGTACAACTTCACCAGCAGAATTAGCTAGATTGGAAGCTTCGAAGGATTAAGAGCTAATAATACACTATACAGGTTAAGCAACAATGTGGTAATGATTCCTTGGTCCTCTCTCAGCTTTCCTCTGTAAAATCGTGTATTCAGTTTTTCCCTGGTGTAAATTAGGCCACTGGGAGCACTTTGCCTTTGGGTAGTTTAAGACATATTAGCTGTAAATTAGTTTATTGCGGCTGGCAAATATTTAGAAGCTTTGCAGAGGTCATAAGGGTGAATGTTGTCTGCACATCCCATGCCGAATGGGTGTTGTTTGACCAAAGGTTCATGGCTGGGTGGGAGAAGGAAAGGCAGGGCTGAAAATGCTTTTTGGTTGAGTGTCTGCTTAGCTTTGAACTGATAAATTCCGAGTTCGGATGAGCAGGCAGGTCGGGGGTTTGGAGTGTTGGCATCAGATTTCTAGATGAGCCAATATGACCCTTAAAACAAGAGAAGTGAAGGAACAGCGCAGCCTTCTTGGTTCTTTGAAGCACACGTTGGAGGAATAGTAAATACGTCTTAATGTGGGTACTTGCTGCACCCCAGCTACATGTATTAGTTACAAGCGGTAGAGGTGTGGTGCTCCTGTGCCAGGCAGCTGTACTCCTTACTCACCAGAAATGTGAACTCTGGGCCAAATATTCAAATGTGGCTCTGAACCTTGTACATATATTTGCAAAACTTACAGCTGGATAATTGGAGTTAGTGTTAGGGTGTTTTGAAAGCTACATTTCCAGTTGTATTACGTGCACTGTGTTTTTTCTCCTCCCTTTCTAATTGCTGTCTTTTGCTGTTTTTAAGAACTGTTTCCACGCTAGTCTTGTTGCTGGTTCATAACAACCACAAGCTAGGTATGGCATTAATAAGGAACTAGGCTGTGTGCCTAATGACATGCAAACACTGCTTGACACGCTGGGGCAACACGAGTGATCTCCAAGCCCTTGTGCATGTGTTGAGTGAAAGCAAATGCTGTGGCACTCGATGGCTTTAGGTTGGTTTGGGAAGATCAAATTCTCCGGCGCAGCACTCTTGTTCCTTTGTCTCTTGCTTTGATTTTTGTGCCTCTAACTCGAAAGCTTTTCCAGACGCCCGTGTAGGAGGAGTGCTGGTGGGGAGGCGGGGAGTAGGGCTGCTTCCATTGAGCCAGCTCTGTATTGCAGTTATTGGCAAGCAAAGCAAACATTTCATTTCCCCGTAATTAGCTCCAGTTTAGGGAGGCAGGTTCATTTTGACTGCCGCGCCCTGTCTGCGCAAGAAGCCTCCTTGCTTTAGTTGATTCCTTCCTAGAGGAGCGGTCTGGGGGCAGAGGGAGTGAAAACGAGTTTCAGAAAGGAAAACTGAATTGGAGCACAAGTGTTCTGTGCTTCCCCCCCCCAAACAGCTAAAGCTAAGGTTGCCAAGATGATGTGAAAATGTGGAGAAAAAGGGCTATTTCGGAGCTCCTTCAGTATGGCCAAACTGTGCATATTTCAGCTGCTTGTGTTTGCTATGCTTGGGAATATTTCTCTATAGCCTACTTAAAGAAGTGGGACAATTGAGTTATAACTTTGAAATCACAAGGCTTCACCTTTCTCCCGTACCTGGTCAGTTCTGCTGAGTGGCTCATGCCAGAAGGGCTTGCAGCAAATGAACAAACTGTGGACGTTTCTCCTCTGCATGCGTTACAGTTTTGCTGCCATTTTTGTTACTGTAACATTTTCTGCAGGTCTTTTTCAGTCTTTCATTAATTTAATCTTTTTCCATTTCAAACATGTCAGTTTTTCTTTCCTAGGGTTGGAAACTGACAGATTTAGTGACTTGCAACCAGTCATGTTTGGAAACTAGTAGGAAATCACCTGTGATTTGACAGCCTCTGTTCTTCATCGGTTTCTGAACAGAGTTTTTTCCTGCTCTGAACTACATTCTGTGAGCAAACAGCATCCCTATTGCTTAGATCATGCTTTTAGGCTGAGTGTCAAAGCAGCGTTAGGGAAATGAGCAACTTGGTTTAGGTATGTTCTCTTCCACTGTCCATCCGTGTCCCGTCCCCCCCCCCCCCCCCCCCCGGTTTAGTTTGCTTCTACCCCATTGTAGAGATACTAAACAATAGGTGTCCTTGTCTTAAAAAGGCTGTAACTTCAGGCCCTGTAGATGGAAAGCTGATGGTTCTGAGCCTTGGAAGTCAGTCAGGAGTGGAAGAACAGTACTGGCTGCTGAAAATGTCTCTGTCCCCTCCCCTTTGTAGAGTTTCTGCAGGGACTAAAAGTTCTTGCAGGGTCCTGGCTTCAGCAGCAGAGCAGCACAAAGGCCACATTGAGAATAGCTGCTGGGGAAGCCCTCCTTCCTTGCCTGCCCTGTAAATGCAGTTCTTTCTCCATGAAAAGCCCTGACATCAGCTCTTGGAAAAATCCAAGTGCTTGTGTCATGGAAAATAGCTGAGGCACTTGCTTGGGCTGGGACTGAATGACTGAACTGTGGATGAAACTTCTCTAGAGATGCTTTTCTTCTACCCTTTCCAGACATTACTGTTCATAGAGAAATAGAAACCCTTTCCATCTGGAAGTTCAACAGCCAGAGGATGCTAAGGAAAGAACTACAGTTGGCTGTAGTATATTCAAAGTACCCTGATTGTCATTTTTCTTCATTGATTTTCGTTTCATCTGTTTAACAGACACTGTTGAAAGCTCCTTTTAGTGCTGGTCACATCTACCTGTGAAGGAGTGTTTTCCACAGAGAGCAATGTTCACTTGGATACTACCTGTATCATCAGGAAATTCCATGCACCGCTTGTTTGGAGGCAAAATTTCCGTGTTCTTGTAATCTATTTTGTGAAGAAGACTTCTCTTTTCTTGCTCCCTTCTCATGTGGCCGCCTTCTCTTCATCCCCCTCCATGAATCCCTCACCTGGAATAGCTCTCCAGTTAACTGCAAGAATGAACGATACATCTATATTTATATAGTTATGTATATTTTAAGCTAAAAGAGGAAACATCCCTGTGATGGAAAGGCGCTCTCAATAGCATCAGTGGAGTGGTCCTTCGCTGTGGAAGTACCTTCCTCTTGCAGTCCTGACCTTGTCTTAGGGACCATCAGAAACCTGTTAGATTTCCAGACTTGCCAAAAGGCCTAATTGTTTTTTCCCTTGATTTTTATCAAATTGATCTTAACCTAGTTTGCACTAAGTGCTTAACTCAGCGCTGTTGGTTGCTATAGCGCTGGTCCCTTGCATTGATCATTATATTGATCTATTGGGAAGTATTTTGACAGGCTCTACTGACTACTCTGTGTTTTCTAACCTAAAAGGAAGAGTGAATGGCATATTCTAGTCATGGATAGAAACATTGGTGGGCCAGAAATGCAGTGCAGCATTGACCGAGTTGGAGGTATTTATTAGGGCAAATCCAACACTGGAGTCACTGTGGATGTTTAGAAGGTGGAGGACTGCATGGAGTTGACACAGAAGGTATTAGCTGTATGGGCTCTCCAGTCACTTTGCTAAGCTTCCTATGTTCCACCTCAGAAGGCAGTGACTAGGCCTGTTCACAAGCTGTCAGTAACGTAAGGCTAATAATGCCACGAAGGATTCTTCCATGAGTCATTGTGTCAGCTGTGGTTGCTGCCTTGGCCTCCTGCAAAAATAACATGGAAACTTTTATTGCCTAGCTCGGTTTCGCCTCCTTGTGCACTTGCTATGAGTGCGTAGGATCTGTCCATAGGCTCTGACAGCTCCCAGGAATCCACGCTGTTTGAGTCTCATCTTCAGCCTTGCTGTTTCTCCACACCTCACATTGCAATCTGTTGTCATCGGTATGCAGTGGGGTTTTTTTGAGGAAGAAAACTCTGTGGTATGCCGAGCTTATGTACTTTGATATGAAGAAAAGATGACATTGCATAAAACTGCTCTTTAAGTGGGTTAATGCTAAGGTAAATAGACTTAATGTGTTGAATCAGTGTTGTCCACAGAATAGCTGATGTGGTTCCAGCTGCAGTTTGTGGTCAGTACAGTGAAATGGCAGACTTCTGTCTGCGTTTTTTCTTGGTTGCTAATAGTTGCCCACTTGCTGCATCTGTGTTTCTCTCTATCCGCCTGTCATTTGCTATCTCATCAGTTCCTTTTACTCACCCACTGTCCTATACAGAACATGTCTGCCCCTTTTTGTTGTGACAGAACACTGCCTTTAGCTCTATATTAAGGTCACGTTGGTACTGCTTTTGTTCAGGTCATGTCAGCACTCTCCCATAATACCTTTCTCGGGGCTTTTAAGCCCTGCAAAAAACTGCTCTGGTGGATATGTGCATCTGCAAACTGGGAAAACAGACCTTTTTTTTCCCTTTCTTCCCATCTCTTTCAAGATGAAATTCTGGGAATTATCTGCAGAATGGCATTTAAGGCATCCATGCTTGCTGTGCTTTCAAGGCACTGAGTTAAACCTGCTAGGTTTAGACATTTAGACAGAAAATGTAGCCTTTGTTCTGACTCCTGTCAGTGCAGGGTGTTGAAAATGAAGCTTCATAGGTATTGAAGAAGTTCTAAGCACTAGATGCAATAGAAATAGTCATGGAATTTAACTGTCACCCAAGAACAGACTTCAGTTCTTCAAGTTATAGGATCTGATTGGGTATGTGCGAGCAAGAGGAGAGTACAATCTGGCTCAGCCTTCCAGAAGTGTGGCTGCAAGTTACACAACTTGCTTTTTCACCATAATCCATGGAGGCAGTGCTGGCAAAAGGCTACTCATTGACTAATTTACTTGGTGAAGACGTCCTGAAGCAGCATGGTGTCATTTTAGGTAGACATAGTTTGGGATGCTTGTTGAGAGGGGGGCAGATCAGACTTTGACTTAACCTTTGAGTTTCCTCTTGTCTTTCTAAATATGTGACAGAGGAGTGAGTGAACCTGTTGTGTTTCTCATCTCTCCTGTGTTTGGGGAGCTTGGATGGGTTTGCTGCTTTCCTTTCAGATTAAGGATCCTGACAAAGGGTTTGCCTGTAACCAGCAACATCTTATTTAAATGAAGCCAATAAAGCAATGAAGAAGCTTCTATTGCAACTGTTCATGTCCTAATTAAAGATCAGTTCTGTCAAGCAAGCAGTTTTTGGCTGTTGTCTTTTGTATGGGTTTCACAATATTTCTTACTCATCTCGGCACAAGTAGTAGTAATTTATACTTGCGTGGTGCAAACACACAGAAGCTTCGTTTCAGGCATGTGAGTAGTCCTGCTGAAGTAAATGGGACTAAAGTTAGGCACATGAATAAATATTTCCAAGGTTGGGGCCCTTGTCTGAATCTAAATATTTTTGTCTTTGATGAGTTTTTGAGATAGCAGATACTTGAATTCTGGTAATATTTTAGTATGGGAGGACAGAAACCCAACATGGTTATCTAAACGCTGTGCTATTTATGGTCAGATATATTTTCAACCTCCTGGGCTAGAATGGAATGCTTTGTACTGTTGGAAGCTGGGAATCCTTCCTCGCTCTGCTGTGTTTTGACACATGAGGTCTTAAACCTATCTTTTTCAGTCTTGGCTGCAGGCGCTGGTCCCGTCCTGAATGGTGCATGCGTGTGTGAGCTAACGTGGAGAAGTATGATTTTTAATCCATGCTGTTACCAGTTGTAGGTGTATTTCTCTCCCTTGGCTTTACGCTAAATAGATTTCCCTAATGCAGCGTGACTAACAAGACATACTTTCAGTAATTTGATGTATTTAAATGACTTACATTATTTGACCCAGTATTTTAAAAACAAAATGTGACTTGGCTTGTAATTGGTGCTGGTATTTGGGAGAGTGGAACAACTTGTTTGGAAATGTGCTGATGTTCATCAGTTATCAGACAAAATGTCTACAGGGTTTTATCGTATAGCCTAAACTTGCCAGCTAGATTTGGAAGTAAGTCTCCAGCTGTTAACCGCACCCTGCTGTGCCTTCAGCTTGCATGGTGTTTACAATAGTAGGTGAAATACGTTCTGCATGTTATATGTAGTGCCAAATACTGTAACACACGGGGGATTTTCAGTACTGCTTTCAAACTTAATGCTGTTTCAAAAACGAAGACTGAAATGCAAATAGTTGCTGGGTAAACTCGTGGGAGCTCTTCTGTGTTCTTTGAGTATGCTCCATCCACTTTAGTTCTGCTTTCTGCTGTAGTATACAAGTGATTCAGTGTTTGGGAACTGAAGAACATCTTCAGCAAATCAATAAATGCTGGGAACTCTTCAGGTAGGAGACTGGAAAAAGAGAAGGAACTTCCGTCCTGAGTGCTCCCTGCTGTCCGACTAACCAAGGATGTTACATCGCAGTGGTAGTCTTAGCTCAGCTGACTCTTCCATCTTTGTCATTCCTGTGATTTCATAACTTGGTGGCCTGGACTGATTTCAGGTCTGGGAGAAGAGTTTTTCTGGGGGAACTGGGGCGCTTCATCTCCAGCCAGTGGGACAAAGCCCATCCCTTCCCGGAGCATTGGCTTAATGGAATACTGCTGAACTAAAGCATGCAGGGCTCCCTCAGCCTTACCACCTCTGGACAACACACTGCGTGTGCCCGGGAGGCTTTTGCTGCAGTGGTGACCTGCTGCCTGCCCCGCTTCCCCACCACCTCCCTCACTCCCTGCTTCGCAGAGGAAAGAAACACAGGAAGCTGGCGGGCAGCCAAGGGGCTCCAGAGCTTCCAGGAGTCATTCCCGGCGTGCCGTGCTCTACCAAGGGCTTGGAGGGGATGGAGCACTGTGCTTCTGACACCCTGAGTCTGCGCTGGGGTGTCCCTTCCCGTGGTTCGCAGCATCACTGCAGTGGGGATGCTTCAGAGCTAGCCGGCTCCTGACTGGTGCTGGCTGTGTGTGCTGAGGTGCCATACCTAGCTGCGAGCACAGTCTGGGAAGCTGGGGGTGTTTTGGCTCCCACACAGTGGGACTTCTATGGTAAAGGTTAATGTCAAAGCACAGAAAAAACTCCTGATGATTTCAGTGCTGTTATATATAATAAACCTCAGGGTTTTCTTTCTAAATAATTGTCAGTAGCGTATTCATTATGAGTAGAAAGATTTTATACCATTTTCTAGACATCTAAAATGGAACGCTTGCGCTTCATCCTTGAACAGATAACAGATAGCTCTGAACCGGCCAAAATGGTACGCCAGTGAACCAACTTGGTTTTACTCATCAGCAGTTTCTTTTGCTGCTGGAGCATAAGCTTGGAGTTCTGGGTGCCTGATAAGAAACAGTATGGAATGAAGGTTTTCACTTCAAATGCTTCATTAAAACATTTGTTAGTATTGTTAGGACTCTGTGCAGCTCAAAAGTTCAAGTGCATTAGATAAAAAAGGTGGTATAACTAATCTTGAGCATCTTTTCCTGCCTCAATGGAGGGACGGTCGATTGTCTTTCCTGGATCCCTTCTCCTTTTCTGCTTTTCAATGAAACACTTGATTATGACTGCGTCTGTTCACCGTACAGTGGTCAGACGGGGTTAGGTTGGCCTAAGATGACTTGTTTGCTTTGCTTTGGGATTCATGGTGTCTGTCTTGCATAAAGTAGTGTTTTACTGGCCAAAATTTGTAAATGGGAGGGCTGACTGCTGAAAGGATCTGGCTTTGCAGGTAGAGCAGAATGAGGAGAGGCCTGAATTTGAATCAGAATGGATTTCCCAGGCTTCTAAGATTAAAATAGTGCTTTTTATGGGGAGGAGCAAAGAGGACTACTACTTCTTGTAGGGTCTGTGTGTAATCTTTTTCTTCAGTTCACTAACCTCTGTATTTTAGCTTTTTTTAGCTTTTCACATAGGTTGCTAAGGCTTATGTAATCCAAAGCACTATTTATCCCCTTAATTTCCAAGCTGTTATTGACCGTCAGCTAAATTCGATGCTGTTATCTAAAAGATGGCAAGTGTCTTGATGTGTATAATTATTTTCAGTAATAGTCAGACAACATTTTAATTTCACTTGCCTAATGTGTCACCAGATGTTCGTGTCAGAGTTGCCGCATTAGTGCATGTTTGCATAGGGGATTGGCATGTGTGAGCTGGCCAGCGTTTTGGGTGTATACAAATTTCATGGACTACCTATTATTCAAAGTAAGGGATTAAACTGAGTACTTCTGCTGTGTATCCAGTTATGTTTTTCAGGTAATGGGAAGGGACTTACTGTAGCTTTAAGACTGTGCTATTTCTGGCTGTGCCACTCTCTATCTAGTTATCAAGGAAAAAAGAATAGGTGAATAGGTGAGGAAGGTGCCTCTCCTTTGGAGAAAGGAGCTTAAAACATGAGGTGTGCGTTTTGGGCAGTCATCTTGGTGGTGCTCGAGGAATCTTCTGTTGTAATGCTCTGAAACGCTCTTGGAGAATGGGTTGGTTCTGCGTGTTGGACCAGTTGTTGGACAGAGTCATTGCTTAAGCTCAGTTGAGTATCGAGATGGTGTGTGTGGGACTATCCTGCACTGATGTTGTGTTGTTCTAACAGACTTAACACAGGACTATTGTTTTTTACCAAATAAGTCTGCTTAAACCAAGCTAAATTTAAAAATACAAAGTATTGGATTTTAGATTTCTTTTTACTTCAGTTTTTTCTCTGCCTTCCTCTCACCCTCACCCCATTGCTTCTCGGGAGAACCTGTATAAATAGGAGCAACTGAATGCAGCAAGGATAACTATAATGTGTATAATGGGAAATTTTTAGCTTTAATAACTTTAGATGTCTTCATTTAGAACAAAAGTGACTTAAATTATCTATCCTTTTACACAGCTCTCAATTTTTGCATTGCTTTCCAACCGAAAGATCTAAAACCATTGAACAAAGAGGAATGGAGCTAAACTTCTAAAGAGTTTTGGGGGGAAAAAAACCCTAGTTCTGCTTTTTGAAAGCAGAAGTTGGTGCCTTAAGCTGGATGGCATACATCTTGCTCTGTCATTTCTATATGGTAATTCAAGGGAAATAAAATCCTGGTTTCAAAAGTCTCACATCTTTTCCTTTTTTAAGTGCATGTACGCATCCTCCTCCATTTAACTGGACTTGTGTTACCTGTGTTTTCTCTATGTCCTAGTAATAATATTTGGAATACTTAATATAATTTCAACTTAACTTTACTCTATTGCGCTGGTCTCAAAGATGACAAATTCATAGTTTCATGTAAATAGTAAGATCTTGTTAGGAGGAGATGTCATCATGAGCTCCTTTATATATACCACAGAATCCACATAGGAGGGAGACAATCGGAATGTCTCAGCTATGGGAGAATTTTCAGTTTGGACCTTCAATAGGTACCAGGTACTAAGTCCATCAGCAGGACAAAGAAGCTGTGTTAACTTTTAGTGTATGGAACTAGTTGTAATGAGAGGAAGGTGACCCATGAGCCACACTTCTGTACAAAGTGCAAGCAAGCTACTAGATGCTGAATATGAGCTCACAGCTTTTTGTTCTTAGTTCTGTTTGAAACCTTAAGCATACTGATAGTGATTCTTTACCCAATTGGATCAGTTGGAAATGGACTAATAATTAGCTGAGGTAGAAGAACAAAAAGAGGCTTGTTCTCTTGTGAAGGTATTGCAGAAGTGTAATGTAACTGTTTGTATATTTAAGCATCAGTGTTGATATCAAACGTAATCTTGCGGAACAAAAAAAAAGGTCACTAAACTTCTGTTCTTTTCTTTCTTTTCAGGTTTCCCCTCAAAAAACCTACAAGGTGAGTTACTGACATTTGACTTACATCTGTATTGCAAGTTATGATCCAATATTTTTGAAGGAGGAATGCTTTTAAAAGAAAAAGAAAACCTAAAATGCACAAACACAGGTAGCAATGCCCATTGTGTATGTAGGAAATTAGTATCCAGATTAGGACAGGGTGCCAAAAATACACTTGGTGGTGCACTTAAAAGTACATGGCATAGTGTTACCACTTGCATTTCTGATACGTACCCTGGCAGGTTGTGTTACCTGAGATTTGAGATGGTCGGAGAAAGTGACACTGTTACTGAGTGATGCACAAACACTTCCTCTGAGGGGGTATTCTAAATGTTTAATTTCTGCATACAAAGATCATTAAGGTTTGCTGGGAGAGGAGGTGGAGTGAAGATTTCAGGAAGTTTTCCAGTTTTATGGAGCTTGCATTTATTTTGCTTTGAAAGTAAAACATGGCCTGGTGTTGAATAGGAAAGAGAATGCACTTACTATTACTAATTTGGAAGGTTAATGAGACTGTTACCTGGATACGCTCCCAAAGATGGTGAGGGAGATCATTTTTCCACTTGAATTCAGTCTGGGAATTAATTTTTTAAGTGAACTTAATGCATGCATTTCCATCTAAATTCCTTGTTAGCAAACAGAACTAGATGAGGTTGTTTCCAAGCTCCTCACCAGTTAGGCAGTGCTTCTGTGGTCCGCTAGTCAGGATCCTCTGCTTTGCTTTGACGCAGACACGGCAGCATTCTGAGCAGAGAGTCTCCAGCTGACAAGAAGCAGAAGGTCGAACGCTGCAGTAGTACACACGACTTTGATCCGACAGGTAAAGCCCTAAAACTTCACAGGGGCAAATCTGAGATTCAGTGGGAAAATGAATAGGGATTAAATTCAAATCATGTCAACAAATGTGTTTTTCAGAGTTGCGTTGTTCTGCGATTGCAAAGCCTTTTTGAAGCATGTGGGCACTGAAATGCATATGGGTTTGCTTTTAAACATGCTCATCTACACAGCAGCTGTTAACTGTGCAAGAATAAACCTAGATTAGTGGTATCAGTGAAAAATTATAACTGCTTCCTCTTTCAGAGCAGGCAGTCTGAAGTTTCAGTAGGCAAATACTGTCATTAGTTGTGAATAGTTCTTTTGGCCATCTTAGTTTAGTTCATTTTAGTTCATCTATGTCATGGAGCTGGTACAGGCTCAACTAGGACTGGTATTCCTTGTTGGGTTTTTGTTCTTTTGGGTTTTTTTTTAGCCTTAGTGGATTTTGATCCATCTCTGTCACTTGTACAGTGACTTTGTACTTTCCAACATGATACATTTGAAGATAAAACGTCTGATTTTAATGGATATGCTCTCCTATGGTTTTTTTAACTTTCCAAAAGGTTGAATTAGGGTCAATTCAGTCAGCCTGTCCAGTGCTGGCTTGGAAATTAGGATGCATGCAGGGAGTCTTCATTCTCTCTCTGAAACACTAACCCAGTGACTACTGTGTGTGTTCATGAAATGCTCCTGGCCCCATGCAATGTGCGTTTTTCATGTCTCTGCATTGTGTTTTCAGCCCAGTCTTTTTCCTGGGGCTTGCGGAAGACATAAGAGTTGAATGGAAGGGTCGTAGAACTTGTAGAATGTGTTTTTTGCACCAGAGACTTGAAGCTCGTGTGTATGAAACATCCTGTTCGTTAATGCTCTCTGCCACCAGCTGCATGACTCGTTCCTAGCATGCACAAAATAAATGGGCTTTTAATGTTGGTTTAAAAAAGAATCCCGTAAGGGAGAGCACCTGAATTAGTGCTTGTCTTTTCCTTTATCCTAGGGAATAAGTAATGTAAGACTATTTCAGGTTGGGATAAGTTGGGGGAGGTCTCAGGTTATGAACCTGCTTTGTAGAAGGAATTTGTTTGCTTCAAAACCAAACTTCAGGAATCCTCTAATCTTAATTTGATGGAAATCATTGCAATTTTGAGAGCTGTTACCTGACACTACTGTTAACTGTGCTTGTGATCTGATCTGAGAGATGAACTCTCCTCCTTTTATTTATAAGGGGGGGATTCAGAATGCTGAACAGCTATGCATATGTCAGTTGCTTACTCTGGAGATAAACATTTCCAGAGTTTCTATCCTGAGACTGTTTTTTATCCAGAATACTTTTTGTAGGTCATTGCAGAGAACTTCTTCTATTGTGTCTTACATTCTGTAATAGATTCTTTGTGGTGTACCTGTGTCTTCACGCTCGTATTATTCACCCTTTATTCCAAGTGTTTCGCCTATGTTTTGTTCACATCTTGTTTGTGTTTTGCACGATTTAACCTAATAAATCAGTCTGTGTTTTTCATGAAGTTTTTTTTTTTTTTCTCATGTTTGGTCTCCATATTTTCTATATCTCTCTCTCCTTTTCTCCTGCTCTCGTGCAGATAGCTCCTCCAAGAAGACAAAGTCTAGTTCGGAGGAGAGTAGATCCGAGACGTATGGTAAGCTAAAGCAGCTGCTGCAGCCTTGCACCTTTGCAGTCTGCTCCATGCTTTCTGTCTGTGCACCCAAGGCTTTTATCCTTTACATGATCCGCATGGTTGGCTCTGCAGCAGGGAGTGGGTTTAAACTGGGTTTAAATGTTGCTTCGGTGTATCAGCTTGTAGTTTTTGTAGTGGCTGGAAACTAACGTGTACATGGTTCTGTTACCTGTTGGTAGTTGGGAAAACTCGCTGAGGCTGCTCTTTTTGGAGATCTTGTGCCACTGGGTGTTTTTGGCATTGTATGAAGACACAGCTCATGCTGGACTCCAGACGAGTTTGTGGTTGTAGAACAGCCTGTGGAAGTTAATCCGGATGAGCCAGCAAATCTTCTTCTTGCTGTATTTGCAGAGGATCTCGTGTTGTGTTCCACAGAAGTGGAAAAATGTATGTGTAAATCTCAAAAAATGGAAGAATATGAACTCTATGGAAGAATATGAGCTATAAGAATATCACCATTCTTTGCTCTGGAGAGGGAGTAACTTCCGTGGCAGTCCTGTTGTTTGGTGGTCTTTTGGATCCTACCAGCTTCTTAAGACCCCTAGAGCTAGTCTGAATCTGGCCGGTACTGCTACACTTCACGTTTCTAAGTGTAAATGTCCAGCTCTGTCTTCACTCCAGCCGTGAGTTGCATTTTCATTTCCTGGGGGTTTCTATTCCTTGATATTTAAGGCAGTCTGTAAGACTTCCTATTTTCTCCTCTGAGAAGATCACTTGCTGCATAACCTGCTGTGGGCTTTTGGATAGATGCAGTGACTCTTCCAGTATCAGCTTTATCATTCCACCAGAATAAAACTACCAGGTGTTAATGGCTGTGATCCAACTTCTTACACCAGCGATGTAATATGCAGTGATGCTCTCCTAGCTCTGGTTGAAAGGAAAATTAAAAAATAAAAGCAAAAAAAAAACCAAAAAACCCTAATTCCAAAAAACACCGCCCCTGAAGAGCTCCTCCTGAACCAACGTAGGCACGTTTGCAAACCCCTTTTAGTTGGTGCAGTTTAGGAAGGTGTGATCTCTTCCGCCTGTGAAAATGAGATAACTTTCCCTGGAATTTTGAATCACATACTTTTCTTAAGGAAAAAGAAAATGTGACAGTCATGTTCCTCAGGGGGTGAGACTATTCCTCAGAAACTAAACAGGTTTTGAGAGTGCATTGCTTTGCTTCAGTAGAGCTGGAAACCTGTCCTGGGGAGACCTGGCTTGCTACAGCTTGTATGTCTTCCTCCCATGCTCAGAAACAATGAACAGGGAAGTGGCCTGCTTGAAAAGCATTTTAAGATGATGTTTCTGATGAGCTTGGATTAAAGCCTTGATCAGTTCTTCCCCTTGCCAGGTCGACGCTGGTTAGTGACAGCACAGTCAGGTTGACTGGATCCCTCTGTTTCGAACCTGATTAATTTTTGCCTAACGCTGCTTACCCATAATGTACTGGAGGTGCTGTCAAGCGATTGTAGGTTAATTACAGGAAACATTTGGTATGCTTGATGGAATGTATCTGTGTTTATACTTCTCCCTCAGTCTGTACAGTGTCCTGGTTTTTCATGTGTGGCAGAAAGAAACATGACTTCCTAACGTAAGCCTTTGCTTCCCCTGAAGTTTCCTGCAGATGCTCTCTCCATGTCCAGTATCTATGGGAGCAGTTTCCACGCATCCTTCCTTTCCAGTGGCCTTTGCTGTGTTGGAACTTGCCCTGCCTTTTTTCTCTACCCTCTGCTTTCCCCAGGTTCTGTGGTATGTGTAGAGAAGTCTGCTGTTTGCTTTGGATGGGACCAAAGTATTTGAAAGCCTACAAGTAGAAATACTGTACTGATAGGTTTCTCGCTGGTGACTGGTGTTAGCTGGCTCTTTCTTTGGCTAGCCATTGGGCAGTGAATAGTAGAGAAGTCTTGAATGACAGCAGCAAAAGGAGGTGTGGCTTTTGTGTATGTGTTTGTTCTTACCTCTTGGAATTCTTAATTAAGGAGCAAGAGACCAGAATTTCTTGAAGTATGAGTGGCTTCAGGAGGGCAGAGTGGTTAGGTAGGGAAATTGTTCCAGTGTACAGAAGCTGATTTATAGTGCCATGAAACTTACTTCTCCATACATCCAACCATCTCATCTCTGTGTATTTAACAAAACTTAGATTATCAGGAGAGTGAGTAGAGTTTAAGGTATGCTGTGATTTACTAATGAGTTCTATAACCTCCCACAATACTTGATACCTTTAGAATTCTTCTCTCTCAAATGAATTTAGAATTGAAGTTAGTGACAGGTGAGAGATAGCAGTTACTCTTCCCTTTTCCCTTCTTTGCTCTCCAAGGATATCTTCCCTTATATAGAGTAACGATCAGTTCCTGGTCCAAATAATAGACTAGATTGTATACATATTCTTTCCCACATTCTTAACAACTTTTGGGATAAGTTTTTCAATCTTTGTGTTTGAAACCCCAGATTTTACTCCTGTTGAGATATTTTGGCAGTGAATTTACTTTTCCTGTTTTGTTTCTTGCAGTTCTTGTCAGCCTTGTGTCTTTATGTTGTGGCCACCATTTTTGCCAGACTCAAAAGGACTCTTGGGAGCCCCTCATCACTACCCTTATAATAGCCAGAAAGGGTTGGGAGTGCAAGGGGCACTCGACCACAGGGGTTGAATGTGTGGTTGCCATGGGAGCAGATAGTCCTATTTATCATGGGTAAAATACATGGTTTTCTTTTTGGGAAAGGTTACCAAGCCTTGTTTTATGAGCAGTATTCAATGCCATTGTTATTAACAGTTTTAACTAGGCACTGCGCTGATTTCAAACAATGTAGTTTTTTGCACTGACTTTACATGTCTTCTGTTACCAGGTTAGTGGAAGACTCTGAGGAGTGCTGCCATTATGGCATTTGGTGTGAAGACCACTGTAATCACTAGAGCCAAGTGAAACCCAGAATTTCATCCTGTGAGATGTTTTCTGAATATAAGCTGATAGTTTTATTTATGTTATGGAGCAGGGTTTCTGGAAGTATTTGGTAGAAATAAAGCTTCCCAAATGACGTGAACCATTTGGACACTCTCAAAACCCCAAGGAGTTTGTTTTTGTTTGTTGAATGATTCATGTCAAATCACTATATTAAATTGCATTTTCCCATTGTGGCCTCATGCCTCCAGGGATGTTTCAGTTCACAAGTCTCCTCCCATGCTATGTCCCACACAGTTTGATCAGAGGAAAAGCTACATTGTCTTATGGGAGATGTAATTCAGGTCTCTCTTCTCTCTAGTGACTCAGGTTCAGAACGAACCCCTGCTCTGTTTGTTGTGCACTGCTAGGGAAATTAAATTTCATATTTTATTGAATAATTTCCAGATACTTAGGATGTGTAGAAGAAGGTAAATGGTCCCTCTGCTAGAGAAGCTCTTGGGCAGTCGAAATGTATCTGGCGTGACTGTTTGATACAATCATTTTTACCTGTGGTGTGTCAGTGACCTTGAGAAGTTTGGACTTTACCCTTCCTATTAACCAAAAGGCACCCTTGTAATGGGGCAGGAGACCTGAGAGCCATGGTGTCGAAGAGGGAATAGTGCCACCTATTGAAGAGCTGATCGCTTGGCTTTTCCTGCAGTTCCTGTTTTCTGTGACTGGTCATTTCCAACTGCTTTCATTTTTAATCTGAAACCTCTTGAACTGCAGCACACGGTTAGCAGATTTACTGTGGTCTTGGCTTGAAGCTATACCAATGAGTTTGGGGAATTATACATGTGGTCTGATTCTGTGTACAAGGAACATAGTCACAGTGATGTCTCCTCGCTTTATGCCATCCAGATACTGTCATCTGAAAGTGAAGTTGGGAATAAGGTGATTATTGATTTCAGTACTGTCAGTGAGGAATTCTGTTGACCTTGTAATGTTAACTGTCAGGTGGAAAAAGCGAAATACCACGGTAAGATACTTCAAAATGAATGACTCATTCATTCCCTCCAGAGAACGCTAGGAATTGGAACACGAAAGCAAAAAAGGGGAATGCAAAGCTGATTGCTCCTTGCTAACATGCGCTCTTCACTGTTGCCCCAAATTCATAGACTTTAATTAAAATGCGTGAAGTTGGTGTAGTTAGTAATTTAATGTAAGGATTCCTGTATGTACTTGTGATACCAGGCGTGACGGTAGCAGCTATTGGAAACTTTACGTTGTGTGTCATTGAGCTCTCAGTGGTTTGTGGCTTTCCTTTAAGTTCATTCCAGTGTGCCTAATGAGGTGTTCAAGGTACAAGATGTGGGTTATGAAAACGTTGCTGCTCTAGTCTTAAAGTTCCACTCCTATAAGCAGATTTCAAATTGAATGTATTTTACTTAAAGGGCAAAAGTGAGCAAATGGCACATTTGAGAGGGTCACTGCTAATTTGCCTCACAGCAGAGTAAAAGAGAGCCTTCGAAGGCTGCTCGCTCTTGTCTATGTGGTCCAGACAGGGAGTGCTATCGAAGCTGATCTAGTTCTGCAGGTAATACTGTTACCTTCAGAAAACTTTCAGGTAACTTCATTGAAATCACTATAGAGCATGGTATCTCTCAGCTGCTCTACCTGGACCTTGTTCCAGCCTTTTCTATTGTATTAGGAGAAGGGTTAAGTGCCTACTTCTTGTCTGAAGGGAATAAATGAAGGGAAAAAAGCAATTACGGACTAAGTTGTGTTCAAGTCCTAATTTCTTTTGCCTCCCAATTCAAAAATGAAAAGGTGATCTTGGGTGAAATTGAGATGTGTGGTGTGAAACAGTTTAATTTGATTTGAAGAGTATCCTTGGAACTTGAATTGTACTCTGTAGGGTCAGTCTGTGTTGCACATCCTCCTGCATTGCCACTGCTCTGGCATCAGGTTCATTCAAGGAGGAAGCTTATCAGTAGATTCAAGGGTTACTGGTGCTGGAGAAGAAAGAAACTCGGTGGAAGAGCACTATGCAGGGCTATGCTGTGCCTTTAAACATGGACAGTTCTTGTGAGTCAAAAGATTAGGTAGTGCCTTACTCATAAAACCTGTACGTCTGGCAGCAGGATTTAAAACGAGCTGTTTTTATGGAATAGCATATGTTCTCTTTCCCACACCCCACCCTGGGGCATCATTCTTGTGAAGTGAGACTTAAAGAAGCTTGGTCCTACAGAGAAATGGGAGGTACAAAAGGGAGAGGCATTTTAATTCACTTAACTATATAAAGAGGGTGTGAAAGGTGGTGGGGTTTTTCCTTCGTCTGCTTTCACGTTGCATCCATTCCATCAACTTACGACAGATAGCTGCATATAGCATAATTTGCCGCTGCTTTATTGGCAGAAGGGGAAGTTACTGGGATATGACGCCGCGATCGGGTTGCTGCGGAAGTGCTGGAATACAACCTTTTCCACTACTCCCACATCCATTTTCATACATGCCACACTGGAGGAGAACAGGGCTGACTGGGCAGACGGTATTTTCACTTAAGGCTTCTCGTTTCCATTAGGAGTTGCTCTAGAGAAATGAAAGGAGCTGTAGTGGTGCGAGAGTAATTTAAGACCTGGGTATGACTCCACACTCTGTTGCAATTCCTTAAAAATGACTGCAGAAAAGACAGTCTTGCTGGAACAGCATCGTCACAATTCCCTTTGCTCCGTCTATACGAAATGAAACCAATATACTTTTGGTATCTGTGGAGAGCTTCAGTTCTTTCTTGAGATACTGGTGTATGAATTTTGCCTGATGAAGAAGCAAAGCAAGCTGATAGAACTAAGGGTGATGTTCAGTTCATTCTCAGGTGAACAATAGACATACATAACATTGCACCTTTTCTAAATGCTGCACCTGCTAGGTGCATTTATCTCTGCAGCAATATTTATGTTCCCATTATAGGGAGTAATCCTAACACAGGGAAACAAAACAAGTTACCTTTGATGTCCCACAGCAAGTTAAAGGAGGAGCAGAATCAAACTTACATCTCCTTGTATTTTGGCTCCGTACTTCAGTAGCTCAGTGGGAAGCATGGTCTTGGTCAGTGTAGTAAGCATGTCTTGTACTTCTTTACTGCTGCTGCTCTGGTTCTGAGCGATAATCTCATCTCTGACAGAAGATGCTCCAAGATGAGCTTTTTGCTGAGAATTAGAATAACTTTTCCTGCTTAAATCTGTTTCAGTCCAACATGCTGATGTTGGTCTGAGAGATTTGTGAGTTCTTTAATAGAGCAGCTTGTAAAAGATGTTTGATGTTTTGGATAGTGTACTGGAACATGACAGCCCTCTGCTGTACTTTGGAGAACTATTAATCCAGACAAAGGGAAATTACGCTCTTTGGTTCATGCACATAGTTGCTCTTCCTTAAAAGCTGCTTTTGCCTCAAGTTGTGTCTGATGTGCCAGAGCTGTCTGCATCTTTGCTGTTGTAGATCTCTGTTTTGTGTAACTGAAGCAATAGGCTTGACCTGTCTTGATATTCCTATCTGTTTCTGGACTGATGCCCTGTTTCTGTCTCTCATATATTTTTCCCCTCTGTTGTGTTGTACCAGTTTCTTTCAGTACTCTGTGATTATCTAGGAGGATAAGGTTTTGGACTGATGCCTAGCTTGTGTCTCTTTGTATTTCTCTCCTTCTCTTTCTTCTGCCCTTTCCCTACCTTTCTTATGCAGGTCTTGTTCAACGGTGTGTTGTTATCCAACGGGATGAGAACGGTTTCGGGCTGACAGTCAGTGGAGACAATCCAGTCTTCGTGCAGTCTGTCAAAGAAGGTAAGCAGGCTTGCTAGATGTTCTAGCCAGAGAGCAGCCTAGAGGGTTTTCATATGAATTGGAGAAATATGTGCATGTGCTGGAGGCAAAAACTCCAAATGCCCTCCTCAAAAATGGGATGGCTGTAGCTTAGGGAATAGATGTTCAAGGACAAATTGGGATGCAGTGAATTGGTGTGTTTGGAAACTGTCCTCTCGTGTCTGAGAGGAAGTAAGTGCGATGGGATCGTGGCGTGATGTAAAATGAGAGCAGAACTGCGCTAGTCTGGGTACTCAGAGATCTTAATGTGATAGAGACGGGGAGTTTGGGTGAGTGTGGGAAATAGCTTTGTGTGGAGCTACAGAAGTGCTTAAACCTTCTTTGTTTTGAACCCTTCTGTTGAAATTGGACTAAATGATTTCTTGCCTCTAGATGGAGCAGCCATGCGGGCTGGAGTGCAAACAGGTGATAGAATTATCAAGGTAAGGGCATTCAAATCATCAAAGAAATGGGTCCTTTGTCTTAAATGGTCTCTTTCCCTGTTCTCTTTTCCTCCCAAACAACTAAGAAATCAAGTCAGTAACTAAAAAGGTATTTAAACTATTGCTGCGAAATGAGGGTTGTGCTGCAGTAGCTACTGACACAAATAGAGTTGTGATTTCAACTATACATTTGAATTAATGAATTAGATTAGTGACCCTAGTACTTTTTTTTCGTGGTCAGAGGTGGGTTGCTCTTTTCTTTTCTTTATGTGTTGCTTGGTTTGCTTTGGGGGGAGTGTGTATAGTTTTCTTCTTGCAGAGCTCTGCTCTCTGAGATGAACTGTTAGAAGTTGGAAATGAATAGCTAAACACTGATAACTTTCCCTTCCTCCCTACCCCAGGTGAATGGCACTCTTGTAACACACTCAAACCATTTGGAGGTGGTAAAGCTGATCAAGTGTAAGTAATTGCAGATTACTATTTTTGTCCCTGTGCTCCTGTAAAGCATGAAAGGCATAATTATAAAGGACAAATGACTGATTCAGCTATCACGTGGGAGGGGTGAGGTCTAGCCATGCCCCATGCTGAGAGATACAGGAAGTGTGTGAAACAGTGAAGTGAAATTGGGGTAGTTCCGATATCTCAAACTTGAGCTTCTACATGCTTCTGCTTAGATTTGTGTTTGAAGTTATCATCAAACCTTGTCTATGAGTATTCCCATCTTTTGATTCCATATTAAATGCTGTAGCTATTCAGGCACTCCTTACTGTATGATGCCTGCAAAGTACTGGTGTTTCTAAAGGAAGTACCTTCTTGGTTGCTTTTCTTGTACAAGGAAGAAGGTGGCAGTGGTTCCTTCCACCCTAGCAAAGTTTACTTTGTGTCATGAGCATATGTATACTGTAAATCCAACCTGGTAGATGTAACCTGCCGGCCTAGAAACTGGATTGTGTTCTTTTATGAGGTGTGATTAACATGAAAGTTTTTGGATTACCTGAACTTTAATCAGAGGTCTCTGAAACAGAGCTGTCACTGCTCTCAGGATCTCTGGTTTGAAGAACAGATGGGTGAAGAATGGTCTGAGTTTGATCTCTGGGGCAAAATGACAAGCAGAGAAACAGCAACCGTAGAAATCGGCAAGTGTGTCTGAAAGGTGACTTGCTCTTGTTCTCCCTGCAGCGGGTTCCTATGTAGCTCTCACTGTTCAGGGGCGCCCACCAGGGTCGCCTCAGATTCCATTAGCTGATTCTGAAGTGGATCTGGCAGCGTTTGGTCATATGTCTCCCATCATGACATCTCCCCATTCGCCTGTCGCATCAGGAAATGCAGAAAGGATTACTAGCCCAGTGCTTGTGGGGGTAAGATTTAAAGCTCTTTTTCCAAAGAACAGCGTAGCAGTGGAAGAAATGTAGTCATTATCTATGTTTTTCCTGAATTGTTTTGCTTCTTGTAGGGCTTTTCAGAGCCTGTAGTTAGGAAGCAGATGAAAAGCGGGCATATCCGTTTTCCTTGTCTTTCTTCCCAGCCCCACCAAAAAAACCTTCTCTTACTCTCTCCATATCTTCTAGGAGGAGAATAATATTGTCCACAACCAGAAGGTGGAGATTCTGAGAAAGATGTTACAGAAAGAGCAGGAACGGCTGCAGGTACTGGATGGAGTTGCAAGAGTTGGAGAGGGGTGGAGCAAAGTATGATGCAAATACAAAGATCGGTTGTTGAATCACTACTTAGCAGCATCTTCAACATTCCCACGCATTGCTTGTGTTTCAGCTTAGCTTTTCTATATCCCAGCCTAACACCAGAGATCTAGTCACTTTCTTAAGTGGAAATGTACATATCCCTCAGTCTGATCTAATCCTTGGGCAAGTAAGCATCTTGGGCTCTTACTGAAGGACTCCAGGAAATCTCAAGAGTGTGGTTATTTTTACATGGCACAGGAGAAAGAGGGGAGCTATATAAAATGGCCATTCTGTTGCATCCACTTTAGTAGGGGTGCAGATGTGCTGTTTATTGTTTTAAATGTGTCAGTGAGGATTGTAAGCAGTAGTAGGTTGTAGGTCTAAGCTTTGCTATTGACCAGATACTGAGTGAAAGCTCATAAAATTATCTTTCAGTCTCTGCAAGAAGAGTATAACCGGTCACCCACCACGCGGCTGTTCAAAGAGATACAGGAAGCGAAGAAGCACATTCCTCAGCTGCAGGAGCAGTTGTCCAAAGCCACAGGCTGTACTCAGGTAACAGAATGTGTCGGGCTTCTCTGTGCTATGTTCCAGGTGAAAATTCTTGCCGGATGATGGTGGTGTGGGCAAGCAGGAGCTCCCTGCCATGTGCTTGTACAGGCAAATTGCACCCTCTAGAGTTGAGACTTGTAGTTAGGCTTGCAGAGGCTGTGGAGTGATGCGGTGCAATGTCAGTATATGAAGTAGACTTTAAAGTGGACTTTCAAATCATGTGCAAAAAAGTGCTTTTGAAACTGTAAGTGCAGTGTTTAAGGATTGACTCTTGAAATATTCTGCTTGCTCTGTGCTGTCTTCCGACTCACTTTATCTTTGTAGGATGGAGTCTTGTCCTCCAGGTCTGTGACAGAATCGCTGCAGATCAGTGAAGTGGAGGCAGAGAGTGGGGATTCTGTGAGCAAACTAGATTACAGTGGTGACAGCCCCTCCCGACCAAACAGTGACATTACTGATGTGAGTCTTCAACAGCTCCATGACTTTGCTTCTATATGGCTTGAATTTAGTTTTCTAGTAGAGATTCTTTACATTTGTAGTGTCTCGTGTATCATACATATGTACTCTGACTCAGTAACACTGTATTACGAGAACAGGCTTCTCAGTACACACCAAAATAAATTCCCAAGAAAGCATACCATATTGGACTTCTCTTAGGACTGGGGAAGAAATAGCGTGGGTTTTGGGGTTTTATCCAGGATTAGATTTTCCTGGCACAATCCCTGAAACCAGACAAAGAAAGATGGATGCCAGCATCTTTCTCAGAACTCAGAGATGCCAATTAGAGCATCTTCTAAGAGTATGGTAATGTTCCAATTGTGGTAGCTGCGACCCAGATCTAGTCAGTGGGCAAGTTGCCATGAAAGTGGGGAAGAGCCTTACTTGTACCAAATAAGCTTCAATTATTGCCAACAGTAAAGGCTCTTAATCTGTTCACTCGTTAGTTATCAATCTGTGTGCTCATATGGTCTCCCCATTGGAATGCCTTAGTACCTAATCCTTAATTAAAAGTCACTATCTGATTAGTGCAGAGCAATTCAGACTCTGTACTTGGGTTTCAGCCTAAATTTGTGGTTTAACTTAAGGATGTGAGAGCTAAATTTGTACTTGCATTTGGAAGTAAAAGGAAGGTGGGTCAGATACTCCTCTTAAGATGTGAACATGCGTGACTGTTTTGCCACATTCCAGCTCCAGACCTGACTAGATATCCCCGTGTTTGTATATAATAAATGTAGAACAAACTTCACAGCTATCTTCCTAATCAAATTCATCCTGTTAGTACTGTGGATGGTATGTGAGCACTGGAGATGATTGACACACCAGACGTTCAAACGCCTGGATATTACTGTTGACACACTGAAGATAAGCCAACAGCACATGCTTTTTGTGTGTTTAACAGTTCACTCTGATAGAAAGGAGAAGTTTTGGTTTTTGTGGCTGAAAGATTTAACTGTGCAGTTCTCATTTTCCTGGATTTGCTGGTACTTACCAGAATTGAACTTCTTTCTTGTCCAGAGTCCTCGCAGTGGCTTGAAGGAGCGGGTTTATCCAGATGAGAGCCCAGAAAAGACTGAGGTTCAAGATGCTGTGAGTACAAAGCATAAAGTGTCACAAACAGCACCTCCTGTAATACGCTCATTAAAATCTTGCTGGATTTCTCCACTGTGTAGATGAAGCATGCATGAACTTTGGTTTAGAAATTAAAATGCAGTTCAAATTGTGCAGGGAAAGTTAATTAGCTGAGTAAATGTTTATGGAGCTTAAGAGCAGGCACATTTCGAGCCGAGAAACATATAATCAGCAGTAAAACAGCTGGACCTAAAATAGGTAGAGCCGTTGTACATACTTTATTCCATGAGTCCAGCAGTAAATGATAGTCTTTTCTTTAGGATATTTGGTCATTATGAGGCTGGCATTGTCAGTTATGGCCTCAAGATTAGGTAGAAGTGAAACACAGCAGAAAGTGCAGACCTATCTGAACACGTTATCTTCCTTAGGGTGGCTTCTGAAATGGTTTTCCCCTCATCTGCTTGACTTTCAAAAGTCGTATTTCTCCATTTGTAGTAAGATGGCATTTGTCATGTGCCACTTACTTAATGTGCTCATGTCTGCATATGATGCAGTTGGTTTTGAATCATCTGATTTAATCTGTTTTTCTGAGTGGGAGAAGCATTTGCAAGGGGATCTTGTAACTGCGAAATTGGACAAGGTTGAGTGAAGACAAATGGATTTCCACTGGGTTTTGATATCAGTATTTCTAACTTGGTAAAGAAGTTCTACTGTGCCAAGAGTTTAATAGCACCGTACATTTCTTCTTTCCCTTCCCTGCCCTTCTTTTCCCTTGCTTCTAACTCACCACAGGATTCCCAGTCCAGTGTTGGAAGTCCTTTATCCCGAGTGGTGCCTCAGATCATTGGAGCAGAGGATGATGACTTTGACACTGAACAGGAGCAGGTGGGAACCACTTTTAGCCACCCTTTTTCTCCCTGAACCAGAATTCTTCATTCGACAGTATGCGATCTTTGATATCTTCTGTTACTGTCCCAGCAGTATAGATGCTACGGCTTTGACATATTAATGTGGAGTTATTTTAGCTGTCCTTTGCTCTGGATTATATTTCATTGTATTGTACTCAGTGCTCAGAAGCTCTTTCTGGGATATTAGAATGGCATCACAGAGGCTCTGGAATTGATCGGTTTTAATTATACAAATGAGGAGCTGTGCTATTGGAACAAAGCTTCTTGAGTTTTCTACCAATAGCTTTCTTGAATAATTGAAATAGTTTCCATGTCTCTCTGCAGATTAATGGACAGTGCAGCTGTTTCCAAAACATTGAGCTCCTGAAATCTCGCCCAGCTCACCTGGCCGTTCTTCTGCATCATGTGGTGTCCCAGTTTGACCCTGCAGCATTGGTAAGATGATCTGGAATTGTTGTCCTGGCCCAAACTGGTAGTCTTAAGCAGTGTATCAGGATTTCCTTGTTCTTACATAGCATTGTCAGTGACTTGGCTGTATCGGCAAGGAAGGAAATGCAGATCCTGTGAGGGCGTGATAGCATTTCAGATAAATGAAGAGAAGCATGAAAAGAGCCTCCCTTACATTTAGTTGTGTACAAATAAGTATTTAGCTCTTGAAAGCATTTAATTGCACCCTGAGGAGGTGGGATCAGTTTTCTATGGGGAAGGTCTGATCCCCCTTCCTTTTCTCTTCCTGCCCACCCTCACCCTTCCCTTCTCTGCTGGTTGCCAGGGCAGCCAGGCTGAGGTTACCCAGGCCATCCAGGTGGCTCAGAGTAGTTAGGAAGAGTTTCAGTCCACCAGCACTGAATTCCTTGATATTTTTGACTGAAAACTGGGAGTTAGTTGTGTTAGAAGAGTTCTCATGGTATTGCTTAACAATTTCTGCCCCTCTGTTTCCCACAGTTGTGCTACCTTTACACAGACTTGTACAAGCAGACCAACTCCAAAGAGACTCGGCGTGTCTTCCTTGAGTTTTACCAGTTCTTCTTGGACCGAGCTGCAGTACGTTCCAGTCATTTCTTTCATGTTCAGGCACATCTAGCTAGTTGATTTTTCCCTTTCTCCACTCTCCTGAACTGGAAAAAAACGAAGGAGTTATTTAAGTCCTCCAAAATAAAAAGGTTTTCTTGTTTAGATGTTACCAGTGAATGTACAAAATACAGCCTTTGGTGCCTGGTAACTCTATAAATCACAGGGAATGTGTTGTCTGGTAGAAGAAACAGGTTTTTAATGTGTAAACAAGCTCTAGCTGTTATACATTGTCTTTTAGTTAATAATTGCTGCCTATATTGATGTAGCTATTACAAGGATCAGGAAATTTTATGTATCTGTTGGAAAATCTGAGAAACTTCTATGCTGTCTTGAGTTGGTCTACCAGATAGTGTAGCAGAGGCTAGAACCATGTCTTCAGATAAAATAATCCTTCTATAATATAATATATCATCAAAATGGGAGTCTCCCCCTTTATACCATCAGGACATCAGCTTGTGAGGGGATTTTCTTGTGTTTTGTACTGTGTGTTTTATTGGGGTGGTGTTTGTTGTGTCTGTTCTCCCAGCTTTTCTTTTCCTTTGCAGAACCTGAAAGTTCCGGTTCCAGATGAAATCTCCTTAGAACTAGGTAGGGTGCTCTTGCCTTGGTTATTTCTTTGTGTTTCTCCTGTCTGAGGCAGTCCAAGAGAATAATCTATTATCTGTTCTGAATTACAGACAGAAGAAGGCCAGAACTCCTTCCTGAAGAGCTTCATCGTCAGTTTATACAAACTATGCAAGATAAAGTCTGTCCAGAAGTTCAAAGGAATCTGGAAGATTTCAGGTAACAGTAGTTATCCGTGTAGATTTCATTTAATTCATTCTTGCCTTCAGTCACCATGTTCTGTATAGGGGAAGTCCAAACTCAGGGGACCTAGTAATTCATCTTAGACTGAATGGGAAGATGCCACTGGAGAAGGCCTCCAGGGTGACCCTGTGACCAGTTCTTGAATGTTTTTTGTCACTGTGTTCAATGTAATTGCAAGACCAGTTTTAGAGCTTTGATTCTTTGTTCCTTGAGGCTGTTTGAGGCAGTTTCAGAACATTGTTTCTCTAGGTGAGATGATATAAATCCTTCGCACCAGTTGTGTTTACTGTCAGCTTTTATCTTCCTTATCTTTTCCCACCTTTTATTTTCCTTTTTCCCTTCTTTCTCCTCTTTGGGCACAGAAGACTTCACTTCAGAAGGTTGTCATGGGCATATAGTAGAATTTGATAATTAATATGCTCTTTTGTCCGGAGTTCTAAGAGCTCAGTGCCAGCATGAGACATTAGACCAAGACAAGTGTTCATTAACGGAATATTTTATACCTAAAAATGTCTCAATTCAAGTATATGCTTCAAATGCACAACCTGGGATGCTGCAAAAAGAGTAGCTACTTTTTCTTGACCCTTGCAATAGCTGCCTCTCTTGATAAATACCATACAACGTCATTTCTCCAAAGACTATCTTAGCTAAGTTTTACAGTGAGCACAAATGTTGTGGAGAAATGTCATGACTTCAACATTTCCATACAGAAACCAATAATAAAACCTGTTTGACATTCAGAATGTCAAGAGGTTGCTTTTCCTTGTTACAGGTCAGTACTCAAGTTCAAGTGATGCTTCCCTCTCCTCATTTTTCAGGCAGAAACGTAGTATGGGATTGACCCTGGCAGAAGGAGAGCTAACCAAGCTGGATGCAGAGAGAGTTCGTGACCGGATTGCAATGGAGAAGGAAAGAGCATGTGCAGAACAGATTATTGCTAAAATTGAGGAAGTCTTGTGAGTAACAGCAGGTTTAATTGTGGGGGTAGAAAAGATTCTACCCTGAACCTGAAAACAGTAAAGGAATTAGGAAATAGAAGCAATTTGACATCACTACATTTACGTTGTTTCCCCTGTCTGCTGTCAATGTATATTTGAGTAATGATAGCCAAAAGTAAGCTAATATTTAGGTGAAGTCCCTGTATGTTTTCAAGGAGGCTGCTGTTCAAATAGCAAAGGTAATGTTGTCTTTGTGAGCTTCTGCATTATTAGATCAGAGTCCCTTTTTTGGGTGGTGGAAACCTATAGCTTCAGAATCCATCTTACTTTTCGTGTAAGCTGGCTGGGCCTGCCTTTTTGTTTGCCTTCCCCACACCCCCTCCTGGGACTTGGTGACATCAAAAGGATGCTTTCAACACAGCAGCTGATGCTCTGGGTGGATGTGAATGAGTGTTAATTGGTTTTTAAGTTTCGTTTTTAAAGTCTTTCTTGTTTCTAGGATGACATCTCAGCCTTTGGAAGAAGACAAGAGGTAATAGAACTTGCCTTGTCTTGTCTGTGAAGTAAGAACCCTGCCACTGGCTCTGTGTTGTGCTGAGCAGCATAAGACAGCCCTCTGCTGGCTGTAGCCGCAAACTCTTCATTCTAAATCCCCTGGCATAATTAATTGGAATTCAGAGCATCAACCTCTTGCTCTTAATCTCTTCTGACGTTTGTTGCCTTTGTTTCAGATCTGATGCTGAGAGTTTGTGTTCCTTTTGGTTTTGTCTTGTAGCTGTCTCAGTCTTGTGTAGCATTTATTTTCTGTATGCGCCTTGCCTTGTTCAGTTTGTATACAGACTGTCTGGGTAGCTTTTACTCTACTCTTTACATCAGCCATACCTTTTACTGGTACTGAGTTCGAACAATAACTTGAAACTATAATATGAATTCAAGTGTGTATTTGTTATATCATTTTAGGACCTTCTGTGTACTGCTCAAAATTAGTTTAGTTCCTAGGCTTTTTATATACTCCCATCTTTTGCTTACAAGAGGAACAAATGCTGGTATTAGCTGAGTCTTTTCCATTGTCTGTGATAGTTTGTTTTGTATTAAAGCCCCCAAAAGATGCCAACTTCTTTTAATCTAAAAATAGTTAATTTCTCAACCGAAAGTTTGCATTTGACATTTCTCCTTATTCCCCATCTTCTTTGTTTTTTATGTATTGGGCAGTTCCACAATGCAGTATGTGATTCTTACGTACATGAAACACCTGGGAGTCAAAGTTAAAGAGCCTCGGAACCTGGAGCAGAAGCGTGGCCGTATTGGTTTCTTGCCAAAGATCAAGGTAGTAGTGATGTGGCCAGAGTGCATTTGTTTAAAGCTGCCCAGCTTGTGCGCTTTGTTAGATTTCAGGATCCGCTTTTGCATGACACATCGGAAGTTGGTATGATTTTACAGTCTTTATTGCATCATCAAGAGGATCTGGGATTACTGAGCTGCACAGAAAACCTAAGAGCTGAAATTGGTTTCTACATCTGTTTTTAGACGCATGAATTAGAAGGGAGTTGTCTTCTTTCTTCGGTTACCTATATGCCTGAATTCTAGCTGCTTGTTTTTCACATTTCTAGCCTCATTAAAACTTGGGGTGTGAAATGTTTCTTACAATTAATACAACCTTGAATCACATGAATATCTCATTAAGGCTAATCTGGCTGTTGGCCTGCATGCTTTAGTTTTCTTCTGAAGAAACTTGCCCAAAACCTGATGCTTCCCAATGCAGGAAAGCTGCTCTTCCTGCCACCCACACTTTCCCGTTATATAATGAATGTTGCCACTAAAACTCCATCTCTGTGGGTGTGTTCAGTTGTCTCCCACAGTATGGGGGTGTCTCTGGTCACAGTAGCTACTTATTTTCACCAGCATTCCAGCTTCTTTGGTAATGTCAAGATAGTTACAAGCAGTTCTGAACTGACAGTGCAAAAGGGTTAGTTCATTCACAGCCTTTCTGAACCGGTAAGATAAGTTGCACTTCTGCCTCCCAGATAGGAGTCTGTGTGCTTATGGAGGCTTGGAGCCACAAGATGCTGTGCATTAGAGAAACAAGGTGCTAGTGGGTGCTCTGATTTAGTCTCCTATCCTAGGGAGGAGAGTGGTTCCTGCTAAGTTAAAAACAGGGTGTATGAGTTTTTGCTTATAACAGATGTATCTCTCCAGGTGCTGTGGCTCCCTGCTGTTAACCCTGTTACATGCCATTCGTAGGGTGTCCATAGGCTATCCTTACCTCTGATGCTGCAGGATGTTGACCTCTCAATAAGTTATTGGAAGTAAAACTTGCTTGTACCAAACTCCTGCAGTTTTAAAGAATTAGTCAACATCTTAGTTAAGAACTGCATTTGAAGAAATAAGTGACCTGTTTGCTTTGTTTTTCTGCAGCAGAGTATCAAGAAAGAGAAAGAAGGAGACGAAAAAGGAAAGAGAAGAGGCTTTCCTAATATTCTGGGCCCACCAAGGAGACCGAGTCGACATGATAGCAGTGCAAGTATGTGAAAACAAGCAAATACATGTTCCCTAAATATTAGTCTGAAAGCCAGGTAAAGTCTCTGCTGTCTTTTAAAAATGCATGCTAAGAGGACTCAGTAAACTTTTTGGTTGTAAACATGGTTTTGAAGACCTGATTTTGTCCTGAAATGCTTCTTCTCTTCATTGCTGAAAACAGGTATAACTCTTTCAGTGGTATAATGACTCTGTGTTTGTTCAGTTGGCAGAGCCATGGAAATGCAAAAGCCCCGCCATCTAAAGCATGTGCCTCCTGCATCTTCGGTTAGCCCAGAGCCACCAGATTCCAGCAAGATGCGCCAGAGTGCATCCTCCAGTGAAGGAACTGATGGGCCATACCCACCTGCCAACCCAATGTCTCCTTTGGCAATGGGCCCCTTTTCCTCTCCAGAGGGTAACAAGGACAGTGAAACAGGTAGGATGTTACTAGCAAAGAGGCGTGATTAAAGATTGTGTTGTGAACAGGATATGCAAAGCACAGTTCTGATCATAGAATCATAGAATGGGTAGGGTTGCAAAGGACCTTGACTGATGCAATAAACTTGGCAAATTAGGAAATAATTTTGTATCATTGGACATGATCTTCCTTACCTTAGTCATCTTTTCTGACATATTCTCTGGCTCAAATCAGGAAATTTTATCAAGGCCAGAAATTGTTGTCAGATGGATCCTCTTAACTGTGGTATCGGATATCTAACAGGAAAAGAACACGGTCTGAGGTGCCTGCTTTTATAAGCACAAGTCAGTGTCGCCTGGAATCACCTAGGAATTCAGTTCTTCCAGCTCTAACCTGAAATGAGGCTGGGAATCCAAAGGCTATGAAGAGGCTGTCAAGTTCTCTAATGTACTCTATTTTCTTGACATTTTGTACTTGCTTTCTGTTTAGGTTTGAAGCAGACAGGAGAAGCTCCACCTGCTATTGACTGTATGGAAGGCACACCCCGCACACCTAATAATACCTTTGAATTTCCATCTCCTTTGGAGAACTTGCAGGAGGAGGAGGGAGAATCAGAGAGGTAACTTTGGTACTCTGATTGCTTGAGCGGGAGTTGATGTGACAATGGCTGCTGAAGCTTAGTCCAGTCGTTTGTGTTAAACATCATTGGTAGCAGTAGGCAATAGTGGTCTATGTCTGCTACTATAGTAGGACTAGAGAGCTATGTATCAGGGTGAAGCTGACAGATGGACACCATGTTCTACTTAGGAAGTTATGCCTTTACTGTGAAATGATACGAAATGTCTGAGTGGGGTGAAATTCTTTCATAAGCTTCCCTAATAATGTCTTTTGTTCTTTGCAGAATGGTTGACATGGGAACACCGAAGCCTTTTCGCAAGTGAGTGTGCTTACAGATGTTCAGACATCACTGAATTTGTTTAGATGGTAATAGGTTATAAGATAGAATGCAGTAGTGTTCATTGTTCTAAGCCAGTGCAGTTGTCTGCATGATTTTTCCATATCCTAAATAATGCATATATGAAATGAGACACTGACATCCATATATAGGACAGGTGGAGTGAATCATACGCAGATAAGACCTGTGATCTATGAGTGAAGTGTGGTGATTGTTGTATCTACTGATTTGAATTGATGGATTAAGGAGCTGAGATTTCCATATTTTCTTTTTCAATCTGTGTCTTGCTGTTAGCTCTGTATCTGCAGTTAAATGGATGAAAGAAATCATATCCTGTCATTTCACCAACTCGATAATTGACTTATTTTATCTGTATCATTAAAACCAGTGCTATGAAAATACTGCCAGAACAGATATTCACTCTTAGTTGCTCTGTAAAGGGCAAAATTAGAAAATATGCCTGTAGGTTCAGACATCTAACAGCCTTCAGCTATTATGGAGAGCATATTCATAATGCTGTACAACTGTTATATATATACTTAGATTTTTCTCTTCTTTCTTCCTTACACCCATGCCTAAAGTGGGAAGTACTGACATATTTTTTCATGACAGGATGGACAGTGTTGGTTTCGCAGATGTGCAAAGTGAAGATGAGCTGTATGACTTTGACATGGATATGGACCCTCCCAACTGGCAGCAACTTGTGAGCCGAGAAGTTTTGATGGGGCTGAAACCCTATGAAATCAAGCGCCAAGAAGTAATTAATGGTGAGATGGCTTTTGATTTTCTCCTAGCTCACCAAGCACAAAGTTGAAACCAATCCTTTGGAGCTCTGAAGTTCTTAACATTTGAAGCTAGGTCTTTCTTCACTGATCTGCTCGAAGTAGTAGCCATATATTACTTCTGGCAGAGTTCATGTGTGAAACTTGGACATGTCACTGAAAAGTATCCTGAGATGAGACTGATCCAGTCCTTAGAGAAGAAATGAACAATATCAAGTGGTTTGACGCTGAAAGGCCGGTTTGCAATATCATGTTCTGTAAAGGAAAGCAAGAGGAGCTGCCTAGACTGTTGGAAAGCGCACGATGCAAATGGAAAGCTGCTACCAAACTTTATCTTCAAAGCTTCATCTGATTTTCAGGTCTTGCAGTCCGGCAGAACACTCTGTGTGGCTATATGAGCTGCTAAGAGCTTACTGTTTGTTTGGAGAAAATGACAAGTCATGAACCAATTGGCTTCTCTATTCTTCCAAACATGGAAGTACAGCAGAGCGTGGCTCCATTCTGGAGCAAGATGGATTATGGGCCAGCAAGGGACTATTGGTGAGGGAAGGTTTTCCAAGTTCGTACTTTCTGACTTCTATTTGCTTCACATTTGGACCCGTGTTTCCACACCTCCTTAAGTAGGTGCTTACACTCCTGCTTTCCTCTCTCTCTTCAGAGTTGTTTTACACCGAGAGAGCTCACGTCCGTACGCTGAAGGTTCTGCACAATGTCTTCTACCAGCGTGTCACCCGGGAGGGGATCCTGAACTCCAGTGACAAACGGAAGATCTTTTCAAATCTGGAGGATATCCTGGGGCTTCATGGTAATTGCAGCTGAGGTGATGCTAGGTGATAGAAAGCCTTTCAGCTGAAATCCTGGATGTGAATACCTGAAAAATTTAAGCAAGTGACCCTCAAGCAAGAGGCAACCTCATAGAACACTTCAGCTGAGAAAGAATACGACAGCTGTTCCTCTTCCTTTTGCACACAGTTTGTTTTTCCATTTCTGATTTACAAAGATATCTCGATAAAGAATGCATGTGTCCAGTGTTTCAGATACTTGCCTTTTCTTATCTGTGTGTGCAGACTCTCTTGTGCTGATTCAGGCTTTGATAAAAGGAGCAGTGCTTTGATGAATGGTCTTTATGGGTCAACATTTAAAATGTTACAACTGTTGGTGAACAGGATATGAAAACAAACGTGGAAAGATTGATGTCTTGCAGGTGGTTTTGAAGGATAGCTATTCCTAATTGGGTAGCGAAAGGACTATTCAGAATCAGGTTTGGCTCTGCCACTGAATAATCACTTGTATAATTTTATGCAGGTGGATTGAAGTGCATTTTGCGTTATTCCTATGTTTTCAGGAGGCAGAGATCCTCAGAAAAGATAAGATTGGAAAGGTTCTTAGGGGTCACTTGAGGACAGGGGAGGCAGAAGTGCAAGGGAGTTAGGCAACATCTTCTTAACTACTCTGCTAAATTCATTATGTCGTGGGACACTTTCTTTTTTCAAGTTAATTGAAATCATTGCAAATCTACTCTTTTCCTAGAATAGCTTTGATTTTAAAATAATTGCCTAAACTCAAGCAAATTGTTTGAGCAGTATTAATAAAATTGACTTCTTTTGTTTTTAAGTTGCATTGAATGATCAGATGAAAGCCGTCCGAAAAAGGAACGAGACATCTGTTATTGGCCAAATTGGGGAAGACTTGCTTTCCTGGGTAAAATACTTTATTGCTTTCTTCTTCTTGAAAATAATGTTTCCTAGAATGACAGCCAGAGCCAGAGGTTAGTTACACTGTATATATTAACTGGGAAGGTTATTCCCAATTTATAGGAGCTAAGGGCCTTAGAGCTGTCATTTCTATGGAGCCGCCACAGGACTAGAGAATGAGGATTGAACAAAAGCAGGAAGAACTTGCAGGATTGTCATTTGACTCGAGACAAGAGTAATTTAAGGAAGAGCAAATAATTTCCTTATGCTGTGTGGGTAGAGCAGAAAGGTAATTTTGGAGACATAAAGGTGAGAGTAGGATTTGAAAAATGTAATGACACTATTTCAGTAGCACTGAGATTTAAGTCTTGTGTTGCCTGTGGTGCAATTAAAAGGTAGGTAAAAATACCTGTTTCCAATCCTAGAATTCATATAGCTGAACCTTTTCTAGCTTCCTTTATGAGCTCCAAATGACAGGAGCAGGAGTGATGTAGATAGTTTAGGAAAAGCAAATTCTCTCTTGGGAATCTCCCAGTTTGCTGTTTGTTTTCAAGCCAACTTAATTTAGGATTGAAGATTGATTTGCTTATTCTTTTCAGCTTTTCATGCCGAAGTCTCTTGTGGTGGTTTTTTATATCCCACTGTTTGTCTAGTATTCCAGAAAAAAAAAAAAGGGAAGAAAATGAAAATCAGATGTGGCTGGTAAAGAAACGCCTCCAGCCCTTTCAGTTCTCCTGCGTGTTGGGGAAAAGCAAGAAACTACTTGCTGAAGCAAGCTAGACCTTAAGCTAATAGCTACGTGCCCTTGCACAGTGTTCTGCCCAAGTGGCTAAACCAAAATGCCACAGGATCTCGTTCTCTAGGGTATTTTCAGGAGTTACTACTCTGCGTCACAGACTGGGTGGCAGAAGGGGAAGAGTTGCAGTTTCAGTGACAGATTAACCATCTGTTACCTGCAGCACATTTCTCAGCCCTGCTTATGGCTATCGCTTCCCCTAGCCATGTTTTTGTAATGCTTTTGTTTAGGAAATAAGAGGATAGGTTAGATTCTGGTATTTAAACATAGGTGTCCCAGAGAGACAAGATGACCTTTGGTCTTGGCTTTGCTGCTGAGTTCTCTGTTAAATAATTGTCATTCATCTGAGTGCAGTTGTTACTGCTCTTCTTAAGGCAGACAGCGGAGACATGGCCCTGTATTCTCCCTCTGAATCGGCAGTGCATTGGTGGACAGGTTTGGATGTGCTAGAGGTGGAGACAGAAGAACTGTAGGGTTAGAGGTGTCAAGGGGTTCCTCAGTACGTTAGGAAGACAAGGCCTTAAAACCAGGATGGAAATTTCTTCTCATATTTTGCCAGCAGTTCCTTTCTTCCCTGGCAAGAGCAGTTGCGCTATGTGGCTAAATGTCTGTTGAATGTGGCACATGCTGAACTCGAGTCTGTCTAAATTTGGCTTTCTTTGCTTTCTGGCACAGTTTAGTGGACCAGCAGAGGAGAAGCTGAAACTTGCAACTGCCACTTTCTGCAGTAACCAGCCCTTTGCTTTAGAGGTCATCAAGTCGCGCCAGAAGAAGGACTCCCGTTTCCAGACCTTTGTGCAGGTGAATTTAATGCCAGGGTTTGAGTTGCCTGAGGATGTGGCTGGTGGCCAGCTTAGCATAATGAACGGCTGTAGATAAAGTTGTTAAAATTAATGACATCATGTCTGACATTGTCTTCAGATTGGGATCATTTCCAATACTGTATTTCTCTCTGCTAATCATTTCTGGAGGGAGGAGCCTTTCATTCTGGGGCGCGCAAAATGTCCTGATAGGGTGCAGGAAAGCACATGCTGTCCCAGGCAGGAGATGGCATCTCACTTGAGGTAGCTGTTTCCTAAGGATGAGTAATTCTGTGGGAAAACTGCTCATTTTAGTGCAATTTTCATGCATGTCACGGGCAGAAGACAGATGATACACACCTATTCTGCCTGCCAGGAAAGGGGCTTGAATACATGTGGCATTTGGAGGAGAGAACGTTATCTTCATTACCACAAGCTGCGAAAACTGGTAATACAAGGGTTGAGGTTACACTGAAAAATGTACTGTAGTCTTGCTATAGTGTGAAAGCCTACACTGGTGTCTCCCCTGGATGGTGGTGATTGAGATTGATTGGAAATGGTACCAGGCCTCTGTGAAGGAATGAGGGAAGGAAGCTGCTGCTTTTGTGATGAGCCTTTCTTATATGTAATTGCAAATGGAGAGGGGATGCGTTGTCTGAATGATAGATCTTGGCATTTCTTGTCTTGTATTTAATTACTGGAAAGTGAAGTAATAGATGTTTATGTGATGAATGGATGTTACATGTTCAGGTAATTACGGCCTTAATAAAAATGATAAATGCAGATATTGTGCTGTTTAAATTTAGGATGCTGAGAGTAATCCCCTGTGTCGACGGTTGCAGCTGAAGGATATCATTCCCACAGAGATGCAAAGGTTGACCAAGTACCCCCTTCTGCTGGATAACATTGCTAAGTACACAGGTAAAGCCTTTCCTCTAGGGTTCGTGCATGCATCTCAGCAGGTTTTCTAGACAAATATGATTTCAAAGCACATCATAGAATCCCAGACTGCTTTGGGTTGAAGGGATCTTAAAGCTCATCCAGTTCCAACCCCCTGCCACAGGCAGACACCTTCCACTAGAGGAGGTTGCTCCAAGCCCCATCCAACCTGTAAAGCTGCAATACAATAATTGAAATGTAGTTTCAAAATGTTAGAGGAGGGGGAATGCTGAAGTTTGAAGATAAACCAAACCACTCTGTTTAGTAACGTTACTGGCAAAACAACTTGATTTGCTATTGATTTTTGAAGAAGGAAACCACGAGTTCCCAACTGTCGCTTCTCCACACTCCAGTTCCTAGCCTGTTTTAGTGTTCCACTATTAGGGTTATTAATGGTTTTTAATGATTACAAGAACCAAATGAAAGTTAAGAAAATTCTTTCTCTGAGCCCTCATATTTCTGACTGTAGAAGAGTATGTGATAATGTCAATGGCTGGAATTAGATTCAGAAGAAAAAGGAATGGAGGAAAAAAGAGCAGTTATCATAGAACTCTTCCTTATTACATGCTCTTAGCAACCAAATCTTTAGGAACTGGCTGAGAGGCAAGTTGCATTTGTGCTATTGTTTTGAATAGTCATTAGCATGCCTGTTCTTCCTGTACTTTTCTAGATATATTTAACTCATTTCTGCAGTCTTAATGGAAATAACTAGAAAGAATTCAATCACTGCAGATGATAATCTATTTGTTTCAATAAATTGGTTTTCAATAATAAATATGCTCTGATAAACATTTTTCCTGAATTCAGGACATTAAGGTAGTTAAATCAAACTATTAGAGAAAACGCATTTAAGTGAATTCTAATTTCCATGTAGATGCATTGGAGAGAGAAAAAGAATAAGATCTTCAATAACAGAAATCTTTAATCATCCATTACAAACATAAAAATGTGAAAAATGAAGAATCTAATAAAATCTATCAAGTTATTCCACTGCTTAAACAAGCTTGACTAGACATAGGGCATACTTCTGAGCAAGGAATTAAAGGAAAGGAAAGCATTATAGAATCTAAGCAAAAATCCTTTACTGTTAAGGCTTATGGCAAAACAACATATTTCTTTAAGGAGAGAGTAAGAGCAGGTAATACAGAACAAATTGATTCTTTTTCTTTAAGGTCAATAATGTCAACTAAGAATTCAAAGCAGACTGAACATGGAAAGCAGTACTTTCTTACACAACGGGATCTTAACGTAGCCCTCCTTCCTCATCTGCTGAATCTCTAAATCACTGCAGAATGTTTTAATGTTCTTGCAGAAGGTGAAGCCTAGCTAGGATGTGTTACTCTGAAAGATGTTTCCACCATAACAGGAGAAAATATGATTAATACTGCCACAAAATAGCTTTTCAGGTTCACTAGCAGATACCTGCCGCAGTGTAATTTCATTACTCATAAAAACTATAGTGCATTTACAAGTTGACTCTAATCATAATTAGGAAAGCATGTGATACTCCATTATCCTTGATGTACTTGTTTATTTGCCTGTTAACTCAATCCTTAATGTGGCATATGGTAGTGAGAATGGATGGGGTTCACCTTTGTCTATCTGTATATGATCAAGTGGTGCTGTTAGGAAAGATAACTCATTTGGTCTTGCTGTAAAGGAAGAGTGGTTTTTTATCATCAGGCTGCGTGAATGTAGCCAGAGATACTTTTTTCCTAAGCAGTTCAAATAAATACGGGCAATTTAATTGGAAAATGTTACCATGTAACACATTTTTTGGATATTTTGCCTTACGTTTCTTTGTCTGTTTTTCTTTCTTCCAAAATAAATAAGTAAAAAGGACAGAGGGAAATGCAGAAGCCAGCGGTCAGTTGCCACATCTTGGGACTTTGGCTAGCTGGCTGTGTGTGATCTTAACTATTTACCCCAAGACTCTTTGTACCAGGGTGGAGTACTGGTGACCTTTTTAGATTCCTCAGAATACTTCTCAGATTGATGTTTGTGGAGTGAATAAGTTGCCACAAGCCCCTCGAAAAGGGAGAGTGACAAGTCGTTTGCTTGTACAGTGGTGCTAATCAGAGACCAGTGCCTTGTGCAGGGCAGAATGAGTTATCTCCCGTCACAAATCTGTTTATGTCATTTCACCTTTGAAATGCAGTGCTTTTGTTGGTATGCTATTCTGTGAATTTAAGTTCTTTCTCAAATTTGAGGTCAGCAAACTGCATCGGATTTCTGACTTTTTCAACCTTTATTGAAAAGCATTCTTTCATTTCCTTTTTCCCTCGCAGAACTGCCTGAAGAGAAAGAGAAGGTGAAGAAAGCAGCAGATCATTGTCGTCAGATCCTTAACCACGTGAACCAGGCTGTCAAAGAGGCTGAGAACAAGCAGGTAGGAGGTGAACAGAGTGAGCATCAAGGCTTGGGGAGAAGAGAGTTGAAGGGCAACAAGCCGTTCAAGACCCCTAGAGTCTCTGTACTAGTGACTTTATATCGTGCTTTAAGATATTTTGTGGCACAAGCGTTCCTGTGAGAGGAGGAATCCTGGGCATTTGGGAATGTGTGGAAGTATTGATGACTGCTTGTATTCTGATGCCAGTGAGTTTCACTAATCAAAATGACCATCTTCAATGCATTTTCTGCAGCATTTGGAAGATTACCAGCGTCGTCTTGACTTGTCCCCCTTGAAACAGTCTGAGGATCCCATGATGGATGAGTTCAGGGTGAGTGACAGCATTAAACCAGTCTCTGTATAAATCGTGATTGCAGCCCTATTGTTCTGTTTGTGGCACTTTCTGCTCTAGTCTTCTGATGTACAATCAAATGATCTTTGAAGATGAATATCTCTGTGCAAAACCTAAACAATTAGTCTCAGAAATTCAAGTTTTGTTACCTTCCTGAATACCTCTGTGGATATAACAGCTTGGTTCTGCGTATAGTAGTGTTGATGAAGCTTGTAAACTCTCTGAAACAAACCTTAATGGTTCTCAAGCTAATGTACTCTATCACATAAAAGATATCCAATGGACCATAAGTTGTCTTATGGATATATCTCTCAAATGATTGCAAGCCTTTGTTGTGCTGTTGGAACTACGGAGGCCTCAGAGAGTCGTGAGGTGTTGCAATGCAGTCAGCTTTATAATAAGAGCTTGTACACAGGCTGATTTGTATGCAAGATCCACAGGTATATCCAAATGACATCTTGAGTCCAGTGCTAAAAGCACAGTGTTTCATGGCCCCTGTAAATTCTTGCAGTTGCGTTAGTGAAGTGGTTACTTGCTCTCGGCTGCTGTTAAATGGAATCCTCCACATCCTTGGAGCAGGATTAACTTTGTGTCTTGTATAGATTCTCTGTTGTTTGTTTATCACTCCTCTCTCTTCCCCAAAGTCAGTATGTAGCCAAAAACATTTTATATGAAGACTTTCCTGTAAAACTGTGTCATGGGTCCTTCCACAAATAAACCTGCAAGCATTTTAGTTAGGAAAAGAAGAACTTGCTGTCAGTTATGAAATCTTGCTGTCATTGATTGTAGACTCTGAGACTTGGAAGGAATGACTTGTGAAAATTGTCACTTCTGCTTGCCTGCAGATCTAAATGTCACAAGCACTGAAATGACTGAAGAATCCATTGACATTATAAAGTCCACCAGATCATTGGGATGATTTGTATATCAGTATATCATTTGTAGGCACATTTGACTTGCAAATCAAGTGCTGAAGCATTAACCAGTTGCGGTACTAGAACTGCTAGCTTTATTGGAAAAACTCCTCCTAGCAATCAGGTAACATCCTGATGCCTTAGTATCTTTAGTAGGAAAATTCTCTACCCTATGACCCCCAGCATCTGCAAAAGAGCAGTGAAAGAAGAACAGTGATAGCGCCTGCCTCTCTCAAGATTTTGGTTTACAAGCATACCCTACTTCTGATCCCTGTTTCTTTTTCCAGGCTGGGTTTAGCTGCTCATCTCCAAACTGGAGTGCCTATCCTAGCCTTCCCTCTGACATTCCCATGCTTTACCATTACTTGCTTCCACAGAAATTCCATAGAGATCCTATTTTTTCTTTTCCCTGCTGACAGAACTTGGATCTCACAAAGAGAAAAATGCTTCATGAAGGACCTCTAACTTGGAAGGTTAATCGTGACAAAACTATCGGTGAGTCCTGTTCCATCAACTGACTGACTTGGGTTTGGGTGGTTTTGGTGACAAGGAGAGAAAGAGGAAACATTTCTGCAGTTTCCAGTTACGGTTCTTACTGCCACCTGTAATAATGCCTGTGTGTTGCTCAGAGCTGATTAAATTGTTCTTGTCAATTGTGAAATGTGCTGGAGTGTCATTAAGGCCATGCAGGGACACAGCAGTCAGTCATGAGATGATCCAATTCCATCTGTAGCTTTCTGATGTAGTTTTCATGAGGAAAATTTGCAAGCCTTGCTTAGAATGGCATAGCACTGATTACTGCCTCTGCATGAGTAATCAAAAATGCAGCCTTTTTCTTTCTGCAGGGGTGTGATACGAAACTATGAATTCTTTAACTCATTCTGGGCTCTTTTGCACCCCATGCAGATCTCTACACTCTGCTTCTGGAGGACATTTTGGTGCTGTTGCAGAAGCAGGATGATAAACTGGTACTGAAGTGTCACAGTAAAATCTTGGCATCAACAGCTGACAGTAAACACACCTTCAGTCCTATCATCAAACTGAACACTGTTCTGGTTCGTCAGGTGGCGACAGGTCAGTATAACCAATTGAGAAAGCAAGAGAGGGAGCCAAAAATGAAGAGGAGATCGGTTGAAGATAGATGATTTTTTGCCTAGAATTTCAGAGTAGAACATGAGAAAATGTGTAGGCTTAATTCTTGGTTGTCCAACATCTTACTTTGTATGTATGAGCTGTTTGACTCCTTTGCGTCAGTAATAGGCATGGCTTGAGTTTTAAATAGACTTCTAAATTAAAGTACTCTGATTGTAGTAGATGAAAGGTGCTCTAGAAATTATTAAGAAGGAAAAGAGGAGAATTAAATCTGTTTCAAAATGGTTTGGGCTGTAATGGCTCTTTTCTTTCAGGACTAATAGGCAAATTTCCTGGGTAAGGAAAGATTGATGTTTGTATATTATCGTATTGGAGGGTTATCTCATCAGCAATTCTTTTATTGCTTCTGGATAGGGGTGTTCCCAGTTTTAGGAATTTTAAGAAGCTATGTGGGGCAAGGCATCTAGTTTAATTCTTCCTTCCCTGTGTTGCTTCAGATAACAAAGCTTTCTTCGTCATCTCCATGTCAGAAAATGGCGCTCATATTTATGAACTGGTGGCACAGACTGTGTCAGAAAAGAATGTGTAAGTAATTGGTTCAGTTCCATCTGCTGCTTGATTTGTTGTGCTTGAGAGATCTTTTGCATCTGTTTGCCTGTAGTAACAGTGCAGGTGCCTGTGAATTACCTGAGTTCCTTCTCTCAGCACAGCTGAAAAAATGCACCTGTGTTGGCCTTTGTAGGAAGTATCCAAGGATAGTCTCTCCCAACTTACAAGAAGCAGAGGGAGTGTGTGTACACATACATTAGTGACCTATAAAGACATACGTATTTGAAAAGCCACCCTGTACATACACTTAGTGCTTCTATTGTTGCTGTTTGCTGTCTGGCTCACTCCTGACCCTTTTTTGACCTAAAAAACCCTGTTATTTACCTTTGCAATTCTGGTCTTATGTGACTGACTGCTAGATAAGTAACTGAAATAATCCTGCATCTATATCCTGGTGAGGTGAGCGTTATACTGTGGTGCTTCATTGGTGGCTGCAAGGTATTGCTAAGAATTGAATGTAACAGGATTTAAAAAGAAAGAAAAAACCTATTTCTGTTATAAGAAAAGCAGTAATAATGTTAGCTGGATTTAAGAGGTGTTAAACAGACAAGTATCCATTATGCTTCACATCTTGCATGTTTTTATTTGATGCTTCTACTGCAGATGGCAGGACCTTATAGCTCAGATGGCAGGGACTGTAAAAATGGGGAATACCCGAAGAGTGATTCCATTACCACAGTCAGGACCTGGCGAGTAAGTAAAAGTAGCTGGAGGAAGAAGGGCTGGTTTTCCTTTGTCTGGTACCCATTCTCCTGCTCAAAGATTGCCAGCCAAAGCATGGATTCTCATGCAGCGATTCAGATCTGTGTAACAAAAAGAATGTGTTCATTCTTTACTCCCTGCAGAGAAGAGCGTGAAGAAGAAGAACAGCAGAAGCTCAAAGAGCAGCATGACATTCCTGCCAGTAGCCTACAAAGTCCAGGTAAAACTCTGGTCCAGATGAATTATATCTGTAGATTTGCACATGGAGTGCAAATACACCGGGGTGTACTCCTTGGGGGTTGGGATCTCTTGGTAGCTTTGACATTCCTGGGAGCGAATGATTTCATTACAAGTTATGTGGAGAAGTGATATTGAGCCTCTTGGAAACGTACCTTTTACTGTTTCTATCTGGTTTATAAATTACTGGTAAAGATTCTTTTTTCCACTCAAAAGAATTGGCCTTTTACCAAGCCCATGCTCAAGGACTGTATTTCTCAGTGTTTTCAGAGATTTCTGTGGGAAGCAGAATTTTCTGCAGGTTATCATCAAGTTTGACATAGTTGTTTAACCTGAATCTGTTTTCTGTTTCATAGATAAAGACTTGGGCCTCGAATCTCCCTTAATACTGAATGCTCAGTCTTCTTCACTTATCCTGTCTGAAAAGTCCAAGGTAGAAAGTCTCCTTGCATCAGAAGGACAGTTTGATAAAGTGCAGCAGGCAGACCTGACACTTAAAGATTCTTCTGCATGCTACGAACACACAACCACCAGTTTATCTTCCGTATCAGAAGGGCAGTGGGCGCTGGATGCATTAAGGAACTGTAAGTATCTGTGGGCAGTGTCTGGTTGGGGCGTGATGTGGAGACGGACATTGCTAGGTCAACCATCTGAGTCAATGAGCTAAAATAAAGCCCATTTCTATTAAATATCAATTCTCTCTGTGCTGTAGATCACAGCATAGCAAACCAAAGTGAATCTGACAGCAGGGAATTCTAAGTCCTGAGTTCATATACTGCGTTTTTCTTCGGCTTTAATCATCTCATTTTTCTGTGGTTTTCCCATGTATAAAATGATGGTGGTAATGAGTTGTTAATGACTGGCCGTGAAGTGCTTCGATGGCAAAGTTATATTGCAGAACTTTATGCAATGCTTTACAGTGCCATTGCTGGATGTTAAAAGACAATGCAGTCAGCCCGTGGACTTATTTTCATAGCACTGGAGCCTAATAGGAGAGGTTGCATGAGTTGCAGAACATGATTTTGCATGGTTTTTTGTACCATGCAAACACATTGGATATGCTTGAGCTCGACAAAGTCGAGGTTCAGATTTTCTGAGGACATGGGATGTGGTTGGGTATAATTAGCTCAACACTTGTATGTGTCGTAAAGAAATTCTCCGGATGGACAGATTGTGTAATAGAAGATTTTGAATCACTTCCTTCGTTCTCTGGCATACCTCCTTTCAGAGGAAGGATGCAGAGCCATGCAACCTACTTGATCAGATCTAGTAGTGCAATCCCTAAATATAACTTCCTAAAATTTGAATGGATTCATTAATCCATGTATCTCCTCTTGGCAATTCTGAAAGGGACACGAAGTCCCTCAGTTATACTTGAAGGGAATAGTCTGTTGCTTCTCTGTTATTTGCTTTTACCAAAATGCAGAGCATTCAGCTCCTTGGCCCAAATTCTTTCTTCTATCTCTCTGTACAAGTAAACAACAGTTCTCTGCTATGTAATAGTTCACCTCAGATCCTTTGATCCATTTATGTTTCTCCTTCTTGTAGGATTCAAAGTGCTTTTCTAATTCTGAATGCTGTATGAATGTTCTTGGAACTTGTTTTCAGAGACCAGTGCTGAGATAATCTTAGTCTGTGGGGTATGCGAAGACAGTGCCCTAGCATCTCATGACTATTCAGACTTAAAAGAGCAGCCCTCTAACAGCAGCAGAATGTCACTCACATTTTGACAACAGCCTTCCACTTAGATGAGTGACTGTTATGCTGTATGACATCATAGCTTTTTCCTGGGTGTTACATGAGCGTTATATGGTGAGAATGAAGAGTGTTCTTATGCTCTTGACAGCATCGCATTTTTTGTTTTCAACAATGTGTCCTTAATATGAAGTGTTGGGTTGGGATAATTTGAGAACTAAAGGAATGTGGGTTGAAGTTCAAACAAGCATAAATTTGCATGAAATTTTAGGGGAAAAATGTGTCTTCAGTATTTTTTTTTGATCTGTCATTTCAAAGTTGAGTGGAATATTTTCAATATGCTTGTTTCTCCCGTGGGAATCCCCTATTATGGCCATGGTTGAGGGGCTTGGGAAAAACCTCCGCTCTCACCTGCACTCCAGCTCACTTGCTGGGTAATCTCAGTAGGTGATATTTTTCCCTAAGCAAGATGGAACTTGTTCTGACATGTTTGCTCTCACTTGTGAAATGTGCAGGAAGGCTTCAGACCTGATATACTTATTTTTATCCCTGTTTTTCCTACCAAGAGCAATGAGAGGGCTGGCTGCTATGAGATACCCTTTCAAAAAGGTGTAGCCTGGTTTAATGACCGTTAGGGAGGTTATGATCTGTGAAGCCTTGTGACCATTACCTTTACTTACAGTGGGCTTGCTGAAACAGTTGTTGGTACAGCAGCTTGGCTTCTCTGAGAAGGGGACCCTCGAAGACCGGCAGCGCTTTCCCAGGTTTAGGACCGTTTCTCAAGAAGCCCAGACAGAGAGTGAAAACGAACCTGGACTCCAGCACCCTGAGAATAACAAATTCCAGCAGCCTGGAACAGACAGAGCGCTTCCAAGAACCGGAACTAATGAGTCTACAGCTAGTTATGGCCTCCGGACTTCAGCTGAATCGCCAGCTTCAGGAGATGCCATGCAGCTGATAGAGAGAGACCCCAGATCGAGTAGTAACTTAGCAATAGACCGCATGAGTATGAACCTGGAGATCTCGGCTGCAGAGCTGGAAGGGGTGGGTGCTGATGAAAGCGGGGAGCGTTTTTTTGATGCTCGAGAAGCTCACAGTGATGAAAATCCATCGGAAAGTGAATTAATGGAAAGGAAGGAGGAAGAAGATGTGCAAATACGGATCTCAGGTGAGCATATTTAATTCACTCGTAGAATGACAGTCTGTCCAGATCCAGTATTAGAGACTTCCTCTCCTGCTTATATGGTATAGGACATTTAAAGTTAACTCTCGGCCCTTGACAGTCATTTTAGCCCTGAAAAGGGCTGTGCAAACACGTACCTAATTAATTCTCTATTTTGTGAAAGCAGAAGCTGAAATACTGTGGGGTTAATAACACTGTGACAGACTGTAATTACAGAGGCACTGGGCACAATGAAGGCTCTTGATTGCGCTTGCCACTGGACCACTTTATCTCTCAAGTGTCGGTTTGGATCAGTATGGAAAACATGTTCCCTGAAGGCAAAGTACTTCCTTAGTCTGTACACACAGAGTCCTCATGACTCATGCTCTTTCACAGATACCGTATTGGCTTCTCCTGATCAAGCTTCAGAAAAGAAACTTAGGGGTTAGCTTTGCACTGTAATTGTCTTGCGACCTCACCCTGGTCTGAGGCTCTTAAAAACTCATTGTTATTTTGTGTTTAGAAAGCCCTGTGAGTTTTAATCAGCCACCATGGTGACACTGCACTTAAATTGAGGACGCAAATTCAGGTTTATCTCCTGTGCATGTTATAGTAGAAGTAGCTGCTAGTAGGTAGATTCTGTATAACTCCTGATCTTGAAATCTGTTATCATAAATATGTTTTTGTTTTCAAATTGGCTTATTCACGTTGACAGAATCCAATCTGTGACTGTCTAATTGCTGCCTTCCAACTCCATATTGAAAACAATTTTTCTTCCCCTGAATTACCGAGATATTTTAAATTATTAAAACTGAGCTAACAACACAAAGCATCTGATTTATTTGTCATCTCTTATGCTGTTTGCTTTCTTAGCTGCGCAGGGACATCAAAATTAGGTAGGCCTGGGTCTAGTCAGTTCTGACTCCACGTGTTAGCTTTGCTGGAATACTGTAGAGAACTCTAACATAATCGTAGTGTTAGGCGCAGGTTGTGAAAACATTTCTGTCTGTATTTGCTTTATCTTTTAGCATATCATCAGCAAGCTGGATTTTCAAGCTAACCAGTCTAAAAGCATCCTCAGTGCCATAGCTAGCAAGTGGAAATCTAGCAGCCTGATCTGTCAGGTGCCATTAGCGTAAGTGCAGATTTTCCAAACATCATAATAGGAACACGCATTTAGGAAAAACAGGAAGGGGGATGATTAGCTCATCTTATCGTGTAATTCTCAAGCTGCAGTCCAGAAACCTGCCACAGTCTCTGAAGTCCAATTCAAAACCAAACCAGTCTGGTCTGATATAATCATTGCTCTGTGTAGTGTTCACAAATGGATTTCCTTTCCCGTTTTAAAATGTCCTTGGAGGTGGGCTTCTCAGCACTTATCTTTCTTAAAGTCTGCTTAAGCTGTCTACTCTAGTTCCACGGTTCTTGGTGATTATTGAGCTGGAGGTGTTAGTAAAAAGCTGTTCTCTTAACAGGAAATTATTTGATCCTTGACGGATATGGAACAGTGCAGGAGAGCTCCACAGATGAGGAGGTATCATCTCTAGTTCTCCAGTGCACCGCAGGTGGCCGTGCCTCTTTGGACTCTGCACAGCAGCAGCCGCTTTCCCCACGGGACACCCAGTCAGATGGAGGAAGCTCCCCCTTTGCTGAGGAGATGATGGCCTCACGCTGGGGAGCAGTGGAAGAGTCCTGCTCGTTTGTAGCAAGCCCTCACTTCTCTATAGAGTCACGTGTGCAGATGATGCAGTATATTCAGAAGATAGAGGATGACCTTGAAAAGTTAAAGGTATACTGCCTTTCTCTTTGCGGTATTGGGGGTTTCATATTCCTTAGGTTTTGTATCAGAAAAGAGCTTGGATAAAAGCAGCCATGCCTTCTTTTGTCTTTGCCTCTTATCTCTGGAAACTTTTAAAGCAGAATCTTGGTGGTGTTTTGTTTGCATTAAGTTGTGGGTTGCAAGAGGCAAGTAGTTCTGCTAGAGCTAGCGGGCATGTGTATTGTTTTGATTTGAACTTGGAGAGATTCCTGAGGGATAGGACAAAACTGATGCAAGTCTTCAGCAGTGGAGTTTTGAAGGGGCCACTGGCCTAAAGAATATGAATTCCTGACATGAAAAGACTTATCAAATCTGTCTCATGCTGCTGCCAATGTCAAATGAAGGTGCTAAGTTGCAGTAGACAAATAACAGTGTTTTCAGCTTTAATGATTTTTTGTATGTGGTGGGGATTCTGTATGCATAATAACCAGTGCTATAGAAGGTTCATAGCCTCCTGATGTATGAAGCATACCAACACCTTAAGTCAGTAGCCAGCCTTTAATTTAACTGAACTCTGAGAAGAAAGTGGAATATTGCATACAAATGGAAGGCCTGATAAAGATACTGACAAAGGAGTTGAGACCCATTTTGGATCATTGTGCAACATGGGTGATTCCAGCCCACTCACCTGCAGGAAAACTTCTCTTTTCCCATCTGAAGTCCTCTTTGTTCACTTGGTACATAGAGGAAAAAAACACTTGAGTTTTTGGGTTTTTTGTTTTTTAGGAGGTTGAGGAAGACTACACCATTCTCCGACGCCAAGGGCTGGCTGGATCAGCCTCCACAGGAGAGCACTCAGGTACGCAACCAGAGCGTCTGTAATTGGTAGCGTATACCACGTTAGCTTCAGACGTTAAAGAGCGCAAGGTCAATTATTAATGTTTATCCCACACATGAGAAAGGTTTCACCTACTTCAGCAGCTCTCACAGGGCTGAGACCATGCTGATTGCAGGAAAGGTTGGTTGAATCCGTTGAGACTCATGTGCAGAGGAGCTTGTTCCTTCCTCTGAAAAGGTTGTTACAAGCAGTCCCACCCCTACCTGCCAAAGATCTACACTCACGATGTACAGCTTCTCTTTCAAAGAAGCCTAGATTGATGTAAAGTCCCAAAGGAAGATTTCTGAATGTGTAAAATGATTAAAATCTGTCTTTTCTTTCTCTGGGGTCTCTGTGATGCTGTGTGAAGTGGTTGCCGTGGGTCTCTTTAAATTGGCTTTAGGCATCCTAGAGAGGTAATTGCTGACAAAGGTCTTGAGGTTAAATGGGCGCGCTGTCTCTCACATAACACGCATTCTCTGCTAGTACTGGTGTTCTAGGCATTCATCTTTCACTGCATCCCCCCCTCACAACCCTTTTTCTCCCTTCTTTTTTATTTCCTCCTTCAGACAAAAGCTAGTCATGTTTTCAGGCATGGCTGAAGATTGGATGAAGAGCATCAGGACGCAGCACCCGCTGTCTTCCCTGTGGACTCTGAGCCAAGAGGGTTTGGACCATCCAAACGTGAACCATACTCTAGCAAAGTGGGCATGGGGTGCTTTTCCTGTGGGGCATCTGCACTATCTTGTCAGTGAGGGAGTCTGTTCTATTCTGCTCCTCTCCTTGCTCGCAGAAATTCATTTTTCAGAACAGAAAAACCAAACCAAATGTACAGAGCTTTGGGTGTAGGATATAAAAATGTATTTAGACATTAAAAAAAGAAAATCAATGTATTTATTTGACTTCATTCCGTGTATCAAAAGCACATTTTAGTTTTTTAATCTGCTTTTTTTTGATTCTATTTTAATTGGGTAGTGACAGTTCCAGCCCTCTGCATATAGTACACCCTGCCTGCCACTGCTTCTGAACCAAAGGTCAGGTCTGAGGGGAGAGGGTGTGCTTATGTGCAAGTGTATCTTCACTGGACTGGACTCCGCACTCCCTGCTGGCAATCAAGCTGCCATGCGAAGAGCTACTTATGAAGGTGTTAGGATGACTTGTGGCTGGAACTATCTGTACTCACCAATCGCATGGGAACTGCTCATGTCACCACATGTGTAACAAGAATTTTCCATGCACTAAATAGCCAGGCACTTCAGATGGGCAAATTTTCTTTATCCCTCTCTCCCATTAGGGGTCTCCTTTGTTGGCATGCGAGATTAAACTGGGAGAGGAGAAAGATAGGTTTAACTTTTTCCTTGACTTTGTTGGCTTTGATCATTGTCTCCTTTGTAAAGTGATAAAAAAACTTGGACCTGCAGCACTTTTGTAACTCTTCTCTGGATCAAAAAGAATAAACGCAAACCCAGAAGTGTGTCAAAGATGGGGGGCAGATCTGTCCCCGATTCACTACTGAATGAATAAGGGCTGCCATTTGAGTTAGCCACAGGTACTGCTGATTATAGGGCCAGTAAGTTTTAGTACCTGAAAGTATGTCTTGCTGAGGGCTTGGGGTGGGCTTGGGGTTTTTTTGGGGGGGTGGGGTTGGAGTTTGATTTTGGTTGTGGTTGTTTTTTTTATTTCCTGAACAGATTTGTGCCAATGTGTTCTCACTGAAACAGAGATGTGCAGAGCAAAGAAGGCCGAAACAGCTCCCTGATACTTCCTTAGGCCTGTTCTAAGGGGTTTTGCTGTTGGAATTCCTTCCAGTCTGGGAGTAAGATACAGATATCAGGCTACCAGCAGAGCTAATACTGGGCAGCCTCAGCTGGCTGTGCCTCTGCTGTGGAGCTGGTCCTGGGGCGGGCAGTTCCTGCTTGGCATAGGGATTCAAGCTGTCCCCATTATCAGACACTGAATAGGACTGCTAGTGGAAGTCGTGTAAGGCAGTCTCTTTACACCCTCTTTCTAAGGTTTAAATTATTTAATGAACCCAAACTGAGCTGTATGCCAAACCTGTAAATCCCATTCACAAATCAGAACTGCGTTAGCGTTGCTTGCGTCACTGTGTGCATCAGGAAGTGCTGAGAGTCTGTTTTTGGTCAGCGTAAAGATCATACTCCCTGCTCCTTTAAAACACATGCTTTCTCTTCACCTACTGGCAAGAAATCGGTTCTGTCCTTTGTCTACTCACATAGGAAAAAAACAGTTCTTTTTTGTCCCATTAGAAACATGCAAGGGATAAGTTCATTTAAAGATTGACAGAGGTTGAATAGAGATGGTTTTGGGCCTGATGTGAAAGTTGGAGCCATGAGCCCTTACAGAGTAGGGGGAAGTTTCTCTTGTTTCAAGAGCCAATTGCACAAAGTACTGTTTTTCACCAGCAGAGCATTACACTGCCAACACAAGCCAAAGTGTTCTCTTCCAGGCTGGCAGGAGCTTCCTCTTCCTTGGGACGCACCAAGGCCTGTCCTGTTGCACCTGTATGAGTATACTGTCAGTATTAGCCAAGCACTTCCGTTCTTTCATGGGTGGTATCTTCCCTCCTCCAGCCATACAGTTCCTTTGGTTGCAATCATCTGAACTTCCCCCTGGCGGCCCCCAAACGACTTCATGCTGATGTGGCATCTTTTACGTGGTCCGGCCAGAAAGGGAACTGGGCTATAGACTTGGTTTCTAAGGCACTTCCCCACAACTCCCCTTCATTAGCTGGATGGTGCTTGCCTGGGTTTACACACTCGAGAAACAGGAGCAGTTATTATTACCTTAGCTGTCTAAAAGCTTTCCAGCAGGCTTCCATAGCTGATTGAAAATGACACCTGAGCTCTATTAGAGAAAACTTACTCTGGCTTTTCAAGAGTATGCTAGAAGACCAGCAAAGATGGGACCTGTAAAGGCCTGGTTGTTTAATACCTGTTCCTTGTAACTGAAGACAAAATCCCTGTTTCTCTGGTTTTCTCCAAGTATTTCAAGGTTCATGGTGAGCAACATACTGCGCAAGAAACATAGCTGTTAGCATGTACGCAGCATATAGATGAGCCATGGGGGAGCAATCTGCCCATGCTGCCTCTTGACTTTTTCACCTTTGCATAAGCATTGTAGCATCATCCACCACTGCTTTGTTTCATCTGTTATAGATGTAGGAGCATGGGAATGCAGAGTATTTATGTTGCCGTGTCAGCCTTACGTTTCTGTCTCCGGAGCTGCTGGAGTGGAATTTTCCCCACCGTCAGTTAATGCTTCTTAGGACATGTGCAGTTCTGTCTCTGTCACCTTTCAGGATGTATGGGGGGAAACATCCATGCTTTTTGCCAGGCTGGTGACAAGGGCAGAGAAGCCCCTGTACCAGATGGTATGGACAGTCTCCAGAGCAGGAGATTGTGGAGAGCTTTAAGGAGTGTTAGAGAAGACCAACCCATTTGAACCCAGTTGTATGGGCAATAGAAATGACACGTTGTGCTCTGTCCTGTTTGGTTCCGTTTCAGCTTGGCTTTATTATGCGACATTGATCATCCTCACAAGGGGGGCATTACTCCTCTAGAAAAATGCTGGTGGGGTCAGGGAGCCGTTATCTGGGAGCAGTAACCTGAAATAATGGGGGATTCCTTTTCTGTAGCACATCTACTGTATGGCAGACCTCAGGCCATGTCTCACTGTGTGGAAGGAGCTGGAGCTCAAATGCACTATTCAGGATTCTCACGTTTTTCCCCCCCTTTAAGCCATAAGATTATCCTTTTTCAAATTCCAGTTTCCAGTGTAAGGAAGCATTTTACTTTGACTCTGGTTGGTGATTGAATGATTGTACATTGCCTTATTCAAACTGGATAGCAGAGCAGGACAATGTTCTCTGTTTGCCCCAGCCACTCCTCCCCCAAATACGAGATGAGTAAGGGTGTTTTATCTCGGGAACAAAGACATGGTATAGCAACCATCCTTGCATATCCTTCTGAGAAGTGATTTCTGCAGTTAAGAGTTGATGGACAAGTCAGATGGGTACTTTCTGGAATGGGGAATTTCCTTGTCCCATAGAAGGATAGGAGAGCAAATGCTAAGCTGGTGTTTGATCACCCTGGTTTCTTGAATATACCTTGTCTTTAGGGAGGGGAAAGTTCTTTAACTTCCTATAGGTGGGATCAGAAAGAAGGATGAGGAATGTAGCTCAGAAGAGCTAAGTAGTCCAGATGGTTTTGGTCAGCTTTCAGACAGCATTATGCCTATTTCCAGTGTTCTCATAGATACTCTGATTTACGCATACTGTCCCTGTATTAGAAGATGGGTCTGATGCTTCTGCGCATGACCCTTAGTTACAATTTCAGTGCTTGATGGTATCCGGTGTTTTCTCCCTCTGCTCCCCAAAGAAACCCCTTCATTCCTTCCCTTCCCCAAAAGGTGCCAACTGACAAACAGATGTACTGCAAAAGGGATACTGCAGCCAAAACACTGCTGTTTTCTTTTGAATTAAGTCTTGTGGAGCTCTCTTCATGCTAGGATATTTTTCTTTTCTTTGTACAACATACAATCATGTACTCGCAACAGAGATTTACTTTAAAGAGAAGAAAGAAAATCTGGAAGTATTCTTTAAAAAAGAAAAAAATACACAAAAATCTTTATTAATAATCCTGTATTTTTACTGATCATGTTTGAATGTCTAAAAAGACTTTATTGTTCTAATTATCCAGATGTATGTTTGTAAAATAGCTCTTTTATGACTTAGCTGATAAGGTTGTATGTTTCTGAAATTAAATATTGGTCACTTAAAAAAAGAATCTGTTTTCAGGATCTGGGAAATAGAAAATTTAAGCGTTTCAAATATCATTAAATAAGCTTAAAGGAAATGAGTTTTGTCTGCTGGATTTTTTGGGGGTGGTTTTGCTTTCATTGCCTGGAGGCTTTTGCAGGGTGGACCGTCTCGATGGGCAAAGGAAGCTTTCAACTGACACGAATCTGGTGTTCATATTGCACATGTGGGACCCCCAGTTCTCCCAGTTAACACAATTCCTATTGACCAGTTGCTCTTCCTTGAGAAGGGAGCAGGAGCCTTCTGCAGGTGGTGCTGGAGATGCCCCCCTGTGCTGAGCTGTCCCAGACGACTGGGAAAGCAAGCATCCTCTGGTCGATGTAGAGGGGTCTTGTAGTTCCAAGCACTGACTGTTCCCTTCCTGCTGTCTCCTCCTGGATTCAGAGGAAATGTCTGGGCCACTTTGGTTCTAGCTGATGAGTCGTCTCTAACCATCTGTGGTTCCTCCCCATCCTAACCTTGGGAATAAGCAGTGCAAGAAACACGTGTCTTCCAGAGACAGACTCTGCTTAAAGAGCTGCTTCTAGCAGTAAGTCTTGTTTTGTGTGTCTTCCCAAAATGCTTATGCCCAAGATGATCCTTTAAAAAATAGGGGAAGGGGGAAATCTGAGTCTCAAGAGATTTTAATCAAGTCTTAAAGACTGGGACATTGAAGGCACCTTGACCAGATCTCTGCCGGTCACAGTGAGTTAGTGTGTGAAGTGCCTCCTGAAGGAATTGAAGTTCCAGGTCAGTAATCAATGCTTCTGTGCCCATAAGATTCTGGACTTGTACTTCTTGGCTTCTCTGTGGTGGTGTCAGCAGCAGTCTTACACAAAGGCTGTCATCTAAGATCGGCATACAGGGTACAATATAATGAGTATCATGCTAATCTGAGGCAAAAAAAAAGTCACAAAATAAGACTATAGCAGAAGAGTGTTGGTTTTGGGAGCTGCCTTTTAAAGTATGGTGGTGGTTGGTTCCTTGCCAAGTGCAGTCTTTATTGTACAAGGAAGAATGTCCACACGTCTTCCCTTAAGCGATGACCAGTGAAGAGCAATTAGCACGAAACATCACTACGCACAAATCTGCCACTTGATCTGAGCTGAGCCTGATGCCGCGTTATGTTCTTCACGGGCAGTGATGCCTTGGTTGTGTTTTGCACAGCTCGTACTGCACCTGCAGTTGTTTCTGCAATTGCTGGGTTTGATTTGCAAGCGGAATTCTGCTCCTTGTAGTGAATTTCCTACTCGAGTCCAACTCCCACTGTTTCATTCACCAGAATGCTTTCTCTGTGCAGATAATTCACTGTTTGTGTCACTGACGGCAATGTAATGAACACTTCAGAAAGTCCAATATAGCTGCCACCATTAATGCTTTGGCTCATCTGATCCCGTTTGGCAATTAAACCTGAGCAGTGCATTTCTATTTCAAGTCAGTTTCGTGTTCCTGTGCTCCAGCACTTTACCCGCTGTAGGGCTTGCTTTTAAGTTTCTCGCTCTGTAGTGTTAAATCCAACCCGAACCATTATCCGATGACATTAAATAAGTGGATTTTATTAACTTACAAGCGTATTGTTATGTTTAAAAGGGAATCTTTTTTGATGGTTAGGAGCTCTCAGTCCGTACCTTTTCAACATGATAAAACAGCTTAATATCTTGCAAATGTTTATCATTTAAGTCTTGCTGGAGTATTTTTCCCCTGAAGCATTGGCTGTTCAACTAAAAGGCTGCAGCTCTGTATCAAATGCCAGCCAGAGTCCGTTGGGCTTAAACGATGGTTTGCTTGTGTTCTGTAAAGTAAATCATCTTACACATGTCTTTGGGTTTTAAACTTTATACCCTTGGATTGGTTTGGTTTCTTCCAGCGAGTTCTTTTTGAGACTGGAGCGTCCACAGAGATGGTGCATTAAGTGTGAAATGATGTATGCAGCAGAACGAGACACTTGCTTTTCCCCCATCAATGGCTCTGCTTTACCAAGTTAGAGTCTCTAGAAGATGAAGCTTCACCTTGTGCTTGGCTGCCCTTGCCTCTTCACTAGATATGAGCTAGGGGACAGGCTGATCACAATATTTGCATATCGGGATGGGTGCATTTGGGTCTTTGCATTTCCCTTCTTTTGCTGGATAGTTTTCCCTCCACTAGGATCAAATAGGAATTTGAAAGAGAAATGAAATGGAAACTTATGGTTGAGGGAACTTAGAGATGTAGTCAATAGGGAGCATCTCTGCTGGGAGTTTAATGCCAAGGCCTCTGTTTGTTATATTCTCTGCAGAGGATGCTTTACCTGAATCGCTTTCTTTTAGTGATATTCCCGTCTTTAGCTTTTGACTTCCCTGGAAAATGTTGCAGCCACATTTCTGATAGACACGCTGATAAAAATGCAAACCAAACCAGAAAGCAAGCTAAATCAGGTCTGTGAAGGTTGAGAGTCCTCCTTTTTTTCCCCTTCTGCAGTATGTGTGTGAAGCTCCTTGAGAGATTATTATAATTGCTAATCTGAGCACCATTATGTTTTCCTAATGATGCTGTTTGTGTTTTGCCAATTTGAAAGTTATTTTATACGTTCTTTACTGTGCTGCTGTAAATAAGTGATTCCAAATAAACAGCTCAGAAAAATCTGAGCTTTGTGTCTTCTCCTGCAGCCTGTGCCCTTGAATCCCAGCTAGTGATGAGAGGGAATCATACTGCGTCTTTTAGGGCTCTTTTACATATACAATCATGGAATTAATCTCTCCTTGTTGCCTACCATAGGTAGGGAAGGAAGACACAAGGTAGGATTGAGAGAATCTGATTTCAGATGGGTTTGTGTCATTTCTGGGTTATTTAGTTACAAGAAACAGCTGGACTGTCACAGCTCACACAAAGCTACAGCTTGGATGTGTTTGTTTTAAGCGTGATCCATGTGAGCACGAGTGTGAGACTGATAACCTGATGTGTGTCTCTGTTAAGTAAGATACTGGCTTAACAGGTTTTCAACACCGGTTTAGATACCTATTATTTAAAGGGTAGCTTCTGAAGGCAGCCACAAGTTTTAATGCTCCTTTCAGCTCTACACTGGAAAGGTTAGAGTGGACAGCGAGAGATGCCACAAAGCAGGAAGATAGAGCTGTGACTGTGCAAGGGATTACAGAGCCATTCTGTAGAGCTGGAAGTGTGGCAAATCAAGTGTCCAGCCCCATGCACTGGTGTGACCACTGCTTGGTTAATAGTTCTGGGAGAAGCGTGCTCCTTGCTTGATGGCTGCGAGATCCCTCTCACAGCCCAGAGCACTGACAGGGCTCCCTCCTGCAAGCGGGGAGCATCTATTTCTCCCCTCTCCAGATGGGAGTTTGCAGCTGCAAATCATCAGTTGGGCTTTTGGCAGAGGAAAGTGCCCAAAATATCTCTGCCGCTTTCTTGCACCAGTTTGTTTGTTTCCAGATGTCTGCAGCTTCTTCAGCTGCAGGCAGTGAAGTGTTTTCCCTGATCAATATTTTAACCTTCTTGTTGGTATTTACTCAGTGCTGCTGAATAAACTGCATTAAGTGGAGCTGCGTGGATGGGAGAGTAAATCTACATTTCCATCAGCTCTCTGGAGCTTCCGCAATAATTCATATTATCTGGGGTTATTGTTAAACTAGGGTATTAATGAGCACATCTTCCTCATGTCCCTTGAAGCTTCAATTCAGATCTCACTCCTGGTGCTAAGACAGCATCTCCGTTCTGAATGATCGTGGAAAGGAAAAAGCTTTGTGTTTCCCTCTTGTAAGCTCCAGTTTGAAAGAGCACCTTCAGTTTTATCAAGATGTAGTCGCTACGACTCCATCTGTTTCCCTTTGACCTTTATGATGAGAAGGAGATTCAACCCTTCCCTGTGGGCCTTCATTGCAGTTCTAAATCCTGCTGGGGAGGTTTCTGCTCCTCCTCCTTTTACCATTCCCTTTTAAAAGCCTGAAGTCTAATTAGCAGTGAGCAGAAGAGTTGCCCTCCTTTTCTCCAGCAGTTCTGGTGTTTGTTTACCATGCAACACAGGAATTCGGTTATAGAACTGCCTGTTCCATGTTCTGCTGTGCATGTCCTTTACCCAGTGTTTCACCTCCAAATACTGACTTCTTTTAGCTCTTTATTTTGCTTTGGGTAACTTCTGGCCTGGAAGAAACAGGTTCACAGTGTTTTGCAAGCCACTCTGACCCATTCATCATCATTGTTTTAGTGGATGCGTGCAGCAGAAGTCAAATAGCCTCAATTGTGTCTTATATTGAGCTCATCTTTTCTCCTCTGCTACTTCTTTATTCTGCTATAATAAAACTAGCCCTGTCACTGCTGAGCTATTGCTCATCTGTCTCTCTCTATAAGATGGGCTCTGCATCTGGTCTGGAGTTGGCAAAAAGAAAATGCTTATGTGAGGTAGGACAGTATCAGGCCACCAGATCCCAGAAGTACTTCTTCCATGCTGCCAATGCTGTTGCAGCTGCAGTGATTGTAGCTGTCCCCTGCCAGTCATACACATAGGACAGCTCATTGTAGCTTAGCCAGTATTAGTAAATGAGCAGGGAGACTCCAGTTTTGGCTTGTCTTTCTTCTCAGTAAACTCTACCCTCCAATGGCACATGTTCTGCACCAACATCTGCATCAGAAGCATGTACTGGGGTGGCTGCCTGCATCCGCTGCTCCTCTGGGGCTCTGCTCTGTACTTGGAGTATGCTTAAGAGACCTGGGGGTTGGATTCTCAGATCTATATGCTTCTGTTCAGCTGACTGTGCCAATGCACACCATCCTAGGCTGAGCCTGTGTCTTCTGTGCTTTGCTTTCTTAACTCTCCATAGAAGCATCAGTGCTGGAAAATGCTGTGCTGATGGGAAAAATCAGGATGGGATGCTTGGAGCTGAACTCACAAAAGCATCTCCCCCTCTTGTCCTTGGACCAACCTGCTGATGAGATGTCTGAAGTCAGTTGCATTCTTCATTGCTCCCTTTTCCTATTTCTCACCTGCAAGTCTCTTCATCTTTTGCTTTCACCGCATTTCAGAGAGGTTGGTTTAGTGGGTTCGTGGTGGTTGTTCTTGGAGGGGGTTTTTTGCCTTGCTTTCTCAATGACTGCTTTTATTTCCCTTCGGTGTGTGAATGGAATACGTGCCAGAGAAAACATCCTTTGATGGCAGCAATTACAAAGAAGAGAACACCAAAAAGCCAGGAAAATGAAGGTGCAAGCGCAGATAAACACTGCAATTAATCAGTCCAATATTTGTATCATCTGAAGAGGGTATTTCTCCTTGTGAAAGGGCAGGGCTGTGACTAAACACGGTCTGGGTTTAGTTCTGTGATTTCCTATGCAAGCCTGTGTGACCTTACCGAAGTCGTGTCATTGCTCCAGCCCTGTTTCCCATCTCTAAAATGGCAACGCACTGCAAATGCTTGTTTGGAGCTCATTTAAATGCTGTGATCTTCCAGGATTGTGTCTCTGTGTGTACAGCACCTGAGAGAGTATGTAATCAATCTCTTTTGGAAGCGTTAAGCACTAACTACACACATATATATGTATTTATTTATGAGATTACACAGTAGCTAAGGGAATGTGTTGCTTTCAAACCTGGGAATAAGCAGAAGCGTAAGGATGGAGGCTGCTGAGAGGTAGGATATGGCCTAGAAAGGAACGAGTGAGTGCCCAGCTGTTGGTTTGAGCCAGGAATTTCGGTGAACGTGGGCACATCACTGCATTTCAAGCTAAAAAGGATGGCTGTGATTGTGGCAGTCGCTGTCTCAATGTCTGTAGTGCCAGTGTGGTAGCAGGGCTCCCACATCTCTGGGAAGCAGGCCTGTAAGGCAAGTCACCTCCCTGCATTCCTGGCTGCAGAACCAACCAAGGAAGTGCCATTCCTGACTTCATTATAGCCTGTATCCCGCAACCACATATGTGCCTGCTGCACCGGAGCGGGGGGAGTGAGACAACACAGTGTGTGGAGCATCCTCTTCAGATGGGGCTACCAGCATCCACCCAGGTCTTACATCAGGATTACAGATACCATTTCTGACTTGAGCTCTTCTTCCATTCACACACATTTTCTTTTGCACGAAAAAGAAAGCAAACAAACTGTTCCACAAAATGTTCCCTATTTATCTAAGTCATCCTACTAACTTCTTTGAGCCATCTAAATATATATATATAATTAGATGGGCTTTTTTATGTAACTACCACAAGATAGTTATTCTGCTAACCGGTTCCTTCAAAGCTGTTCTTATCTATAAAATTATCTAATTTGGGCATGTTCTATTACCAATAGAGAGCGGTTATGAACCTTGAAGAAAAAATCTGCCACACGCATAATAGATTGATTTCTTTACATTTCAATCGAATGAGGAATCTTGCCTTTTGCAGTGCCTTTTATCCCCAGAAATCTCTTAGTACTTCCTGCATTTGACTGACTCTTTCTTACAGTGGTAACTGTTATTTACTGTTCTGCTGAAATATAGCCACCTATGAAGATAAATGTAGCAGTTGTTTAAATGATTCACGACTCAACTTCACGTCAGTTTGAGATCAGAGCCCCTCTTAGTGCAACTGAGAGGGAAAAGATAATATAATTGCTCAAATCTATCTAATGCCGTGAGGCAAGCACTGTGATTACTGATGGTGGCTATTTCCCCCAGATGTTTGGATCTGGAGACGTTAGATTATTCTGTGGAACAAACAGCCTGTTGTTAGTGAAAAAGGGGGCAGACTGATCCATATGCATCACTGCAGGTTTTATTATACTCTGCACAGGCACAGCTAGTAAAGCTGCCGGTGGGGAAAGCGTGGTTTTGGTCTGGAATGAGCTGGACCTGCAGTAGTGCAACTCTCTGTTTTGAGCTCCTGTTTTGGACAATTCACTCCTTTTCTGGGACCATCTGATTTTCCCTTAGGAAAGGCCTTGCCTGACCTAAGAGAGCATCTTCACAGTGACTACCAGAGAACGAGCTTTCAGGACTGTCTGGTGCAGTCCTGAACTCGCTGGAGGGACAGGCGCTTGCCTCTCTGGCTTTGTGATGTATCAGTGTCCCTTCCCTGTCCTTCTGTGCCCCAGGGAGTAAGTGGGATCCCAAACCTCCTCTAATCTTTACATTTGGAGTCTTGCAACAACAATAGTTCCTTCCACAAACAGGATTTTCTAGGCCATCCAACTCCCTTCCTTCTGCAGGCAACTGGGTCAGATAGCCTCATTCATAGAATGACCAAACTCTATTTTAAATCCAGTTGGATGGCTTGCCTCTCCCCCGTCTCCCCACATAACACTTTGTGGCAGAAGGCAGTTTCAAACCTCTCCTCTTACGGTTCGAATCCTTTTTATTTCCAAGCCGGATTTATCTGCAGACAGTTTCTACCCCGTTTGTTCCTTTGCTGAATTATCTCAAACACAAAGATGCTAACGGGTTTTAAATAAAACACAACTGCTTCAGAAACTGGGGAAGGCAAATGAAGGCAGAAATAATAGGAATCCAGCTATCTTTGCTGGGACTTAGTGGTGAGACTTGCAGCAGGACAGCTTGAGCTTTTCAAGAGCAGAAGGAGAGGGGAAAGGGAACCTTTCCAAAGGCAGGAGATGGCAGAGTCATGAGGAGGATGCAGCATCCATTGGGATCATGCCTGCCAGGGATGCACAGAGGAAGCCCTGCCTGGCTCAGGTGAGAGGCAGACTCTGTCTATCTCCCACTGCTGGCGCTTACACAGGGGATGCTTTTGGTCCAGAAGCAATCCCAGCCCTGGCAGCCAAACCTGTGTGCTCCTGTCCCTCAGAACCCACTGCTTTGCCCATGCTCATCTGTGAGCATGAAGCCCTGCTCCATGCTGCGCTGCAGCCCAGCCAGTAGTGAACCGGGACCTTCAGAGCCACAGTCATCAATCTCAAAGCAAATGCAACCCAGACGTAGGGAAGTGCTCTTCTATCTGAGAATAATAAACGCTTGGAATGGCCTGCTGGGCAGGGTCACTGGTGCAAAGGCATAGGGATCATTCGCAGAGCCATCGACTTGTAGCTACTGTCCTATGGGAAATGATGTGTAAAAGGGATGAGCTCAAAGCACCCTGTGCCTGTTACCTATGTACCTTATGAGTAATTTGTCTCTGAAGCAGAGGCGTTTCACTTTTTGTGCTGTGAGGCGGATTCTTTTCCTCCAGCTTATTTCTTCCCAGCAGGAGGGGAAGATGAATTCCTGTCAAAGAGTAGTTCTTTGCTCCTAATGTAAGAGTCCAATTAATTGATGGTTTACAAGCTTTGCTTTGCTCGCTCTTGAAAACAAACAGGAAAACAAAACTGCAGTGTAGCAGAAAAGGCTGGAGCATTACAGCCTACAGGGACACCATGGCTTAGGAAACTGACTGTCTGCTGCTGCATTTCTCAGCCTTGCACTAGACCACAGGTCCTGTTCATCCCACTCCTGCCAGTTTCCCAGTGCTGGATGATGTCTCGTACCCAGCTTTGTGTTACTGTGTAGGGCACCAGGAGGAGATTAACACTGAACACGAAGATTTTAGGAGCTCTGGGCAGAAGTGTCCTTTCCAAGCAGTGAAGAAGGAGAGGACGCAAAGGAAGAGACAGGGCTGTGGCTAAGAGCAGGGAGCGCTAAGCAGTTCAGGATTTGGGATGTGTGGGGAGAAGGCACAGCCTTTCTTGAGACTCTGAGTCTCAAGAGTGCTCAGTCTCAGGAGAACCGGTCACTTTGGAAGCAACAGTTCCAGTAACCCCCTGCTCCCTGCCCTCCTCAGTCCCCTCCCCTTCCTGCATCCCTCTGCTCCCTCCATCCCTGTTTCTGCCCCGTTTCCTGCCATCCTCACCCTGCCCTCCTTCGATCTCCGTTCTCCAGCCCCTACTTCCTGCCCTCGCTGCATCCCTCCCCGCATCCCCCTTCCCCCCATCCCGCCCCGGTCCATCCCCTCCTTCCCCGCTCCGCGCTGCCCCGCACGCCCGCCGGGGGGCCCCCGCGCCCGTCACCCCCTTCCCGCGGCGCCGTGCCCCGGCAGCCGCCCCTGCAGTTCCCCCGCTCGCCGCTGGGGGCCCGACGCCGCCGCCGCCGCCGCGGTCGGAGCGGGGCTGGAGCAGCCGCGGGCAGAGCCGCGCCGCCCAGCCCAGGTAGGAGCCGCCGCGGGGAGGGTCCGGGCGGGGGGAGGACCGGGGAGGGGGGGATGAAGGGGTGGCGGGGCCCCGCAGCACCGCTCCGCGCAGTGGAGGAGCCGGCAGCGGTATCCCCCCCCCCCCCGGGATGCCCGGGCCCGGGATGCTCCGCTCTCCCGCCGCTGCGGAGCCGGGAGGCGCTGGGAGCCCCGGGCAAGGCTCGGTGCGCGGGAGCGAGGGGCGAACCGGAGCCGGACGCGCCCGCTGCGCCATGCTTGCCGGCGGCAGCAGCCCCGTTCACGGCAGCACTTGGTGAAGGACTTTGTTACCAGCCCTTTGGGGGGGGATGTTGGTGGCCGCAGTGTGTTTAGCGTAGCAAGAGTTGCAAAATACCGTGTTCCAGCTTTCGGGAGAGCTGAAGTTCAAGGAGTGAGGGGAAAGGGGGACTCTCCGTGGCTGCGACTCCTATGGATTACCTAGGAACGATCCCCGGGATCTCCAGTGCGGGGAAGTGTGGGGTGGACATCTGTACGGGGGAACGGGAGCGGGGCTGGCTGGAATGGATGCTCCCCGGGTACTTGCGCGTTGCTGTGTTCTCAGCCTGCGTGCGACAGTCATAGGCAGTGGGGAAATGCTGTTGAACCGAGGTTTTTCTCAGGCTTCGGATTGGAAAGAAAAGCTTCATTGTTCTGGAATGCGTTTCACTGGAGTTGTGCTTGTGAATAATTTAGAATATATGAGGTACTCGTATGTGCAGACGTGCAGGTTTGATGCTGACAGAGACTCCTTTAAGGAACAATCAGTGTTGATTCTGGGCAGTGGGGGGAAAACTCCATGCAGCAGCCTCTTCCTAGGCCCAACTTTATTCTGTGTTGTTTATGCATAAACTCTGGCATAGCCTGCAGCTCTGGGAGCTCTGCGTACAGAGGAGATGCTGTGTTACTCAGCTCTCATAGTCCATCAGGCTTTTTCCTTTCCCAGGTGTGAGACGCCAAGGTTGTGACCCTTGGGAAGTTAATTTAGCCCACATGGGGGCTGCTTCATCTCTCACACATGTGGCCTTTGCAGTGAGCTGCTGCTTTCTGGAGGAGCCAGAGCTGCTCCCTGCTTCCCTGGGGGCCTTCCGCTAGCGGGAGATGCTGAGGGACGGCTCGCTCTGCCACCGCATCCTGGGCAGCGTTCCTGCCGGAGCGCTGGTGGGCACTGGCTGTCCCACGCCGCGGCAGCGGGAGGTTCCTCTGCTTGCCCCCGGCAGGAACCAGTCCCTTTGTCTCTCTGAAGCCTGGCCTCCGGGGAGCCACATCCCGGCTGGATGTGACCGCCGCAGTTAGCCGGGAGCAGAGCTTTCCCTGGACAGGCAGCCGAGGTTCTACGGCATCGGAGAGCAAGCAAGCAAGCAAGCATCCCCATGGAGTCGCTGGTGCTCCCGTAGAGCAGCTCTTGCCATCAGTTCCTGTGCGTTAGGACGCGTGTGCTCACAGGTAGGAGATAACGTTATAACAGTGCTCGGTGCTTTTCTGCCATGGCTTGCTGTAGTCTGCGTTTTGCATAGGGGTAGAAGTGTGCTCTATGGAAGCAGTCTGCGGAGAAGCTCCCACCGTGCCAAGGCATTTTCAAAGTGCCACGGTGCAAGTCTGCTTTAGTGTTTATGCATATTAGTATGTGTATTTGAAGGGAACCATCTGGGTAGAGAAATATATGGTAAGCAGCTGAACCTTTCCCTGTTGGTTTCCATTTCGGGAACGGGCCTGATTTGCAGAGCCAGAAGTTGGAAAGTTGCTTCGTGGCTCTGGTTTGCAGGTGCTGCTTTCCTCACACCTGGCATGAATTAACACCCTAAACTGAGACACCTGTACCTGGGTTGTGGGGGAGAGGGAGCTGACAGCCTGTGCCGAGCAGAAAGAGGGCTTCAGAGTGTCAGCACAGCTGATGAGAATGCTCTTTAAATGGCTGTTTCTTTTAACCCCTTAAGAGCTGGCTCCTGTGGAGGTGAAGTGTGTGCTCTTGGTGATGGGAACAGGGTGAACCCCAAAGGAAGGGCTGTGGGCAGGCCAGTGGGTTTCCCAGAGTGGGAAGAGGCTGATGGAGGCATCAACATCTCCCTGAGAAGATTCACCTGTGAAAGCTTGGCTCTGAAAGGGGGTTTAGGGCAGCTGCCTGTGAGTGAGAGACCCATGGAGATGGTGCTGATGCTGCCTGCAAGTTTCTTGCTGGAGATTTCTTTTGCAAGCTGTGCAAGGAGAACAAGCCAAGCAGTCATGTGGGCTGGCAAAGACCTAACCACTTGGATGCCAAGGAGCATGCAGCAATCTGTGGGTGAATGGCAAACGGTTTGAGGGAGCTGGTCTTCAGAGAGCTCATCAAAGGAACAGCAAGGAGGTGCTGCCTCCAAACTATCTATTCTGGAAGCTATGCTTGGGCAGGGAATCCCGTTTCCAGCGTGTGTGTGTGTGTGCTCGCGCTGATTCCTTTGCTTGCTGCACTGAGTGAACTTACATCTCACCCTGGACTTGGGGAAGACCCTCAGCTAGATGCTGACTGATTGCATAAGTTCTAATGGGAAAGCATCTAACTGCAATGTAGGATCTCTGCTTTGACCATGTTGGCTTAGGTAATTCTTTCTCTGGAGCTGCAGCTGGTTTTCCGTGTGAGATGAGGCAGGAATGGCCCTGGTCCCCTTTGCTGGAAGAGAAGCTGTGTGGTTTTGCTGGGTGTGCATGCGGAGCAAGAGCCTATGTGGAAGGGTGGGCTTCCATGTCAGAAGGAGGGAAAAGCAGGGGAGAGGAGGAGTGTGGGGTGACACAAGTGATGAAGGAGCAGGTGCATGCTTGGAATCGGACATCGCTGGGCCATATGGACAGAGGTACAGAGCAGTATCTAAGAAACTTTGATTTCTGTGGCAATTGTTTAAGCTTTATTCTGTATTCAGTCTGCACTAAGCATCTGCAGATGTCTTGCCCTTTTTAAAGGCTTGCTGATGAGCCTGGGTTGTGGATATTGATTCTTTCTGACTTTGAGGGGGAAGATCTTCGTGCCCAGGACTTGTTAGGGTCAGATTTGATTTATTTTTCATGCTTTATGTGGCAAAAGGTGAGACAAAAGTTTTGCAGGTCTTCTCAGAACTGTTTTTCTGCTCTGAACAAGAGGCTTCTAAGGCAGCATACTTAAGGCTGAAGTGTCTTTTAATACAGGGAACATCTTGCTGTGTGTGAATAGGAGGAACACCCTGAGAACTCCCCATAATAACTTTTTGCCTGATCTGTGGGACGTGGCTTTGAAGGATAATCAGTGCTCTTAATGTAACAGTGCTTTTTGTGTTGGTTGTTCTGGTGGAAGACTTGGTGTGCTACTGGGGATGGATGCGGCAGTTAGTTTTAATGAAGGTGCAGCAAAACGTGGTGAGGAGCAGCTTGAACAGGATCATTTCCATGTTGGTCAACAGCGAGTGGCAGATGGGTAGAGCAGAGATCACAAACTTCAACCTGTTCAAAAGCTATCAAGGCAGTAAACCCAGAAATGCTTCCTGTACCTTCAAATGCTCAACTGGTGTCTATAGGAGCTAATGTAAATGAAGTGAGCATGGGCCTCCTTGGGTACTTTTCAGCCATGTTTCTGCAGGTGCCTTGCAAGAGAGAGGAGAAAGGAGGATCAGCTGTGATTAATCACAGCCCTCTTGCCCCCAGCTTCTCTATGACTAAGCCAAATAAGGTGAGCTAGACACAGGACCTCAATGTCTGCTCCTTGCTCTGCCTCTGTGGGCGACCTTGCTGGAGCTGGGAAAAGTCTCCTTGTGCTGCTGGATGCAGTGCACCATAATCGGTGTTATGTAGGTGGTGTCCAGCACAGCCAGGCAACTGCAGGATGCTGAAATGCCTCCAAGGGCAGCAGTAGTGAGTCGAGGCTCCCTGAGCCCCAGCATATAGGAGAAGCTGTGGCACACAGAAACACTGGCTGAGGGAAAAGTGATTTCCTTGTACCAGGATGTTGAGGCAATCCCTCCCACCATTTGCAGTAAATTAGCAGTGATTGAACTGTTTAAAGAGCAAATAATGACCAAAGGAAAAAAAACCTGGGTGTTGTAAATCAGTAGGACTGTGGATGGTTCATCTGAGAGCCCTGAAGTAAATAAAGTGTGAAATAGAACCAGCTGTTAACATGGAAGGGATGATTCCTCTTCTTCCTCCTTGCTGGGAAGTTACCCCAGAGGAACTGAAGCAGTCAAAAGGAGGTGCCAGATACAGCAGGAGTGTTACCATGCGATGCCTTTACAGAAACCAAATCTGAGGGAGAACTGGGATATTGGGTAGGTGAGTTTTGCTTCTGTTCTATGCTAGCTGGGGGGGGGCTAATTATCACAGATAATGGGTCTGGAATGGATGGGTCTAACCTTGGGGGATTAAATCACCATAGCTTATATGGAGAAGATGAGTAGGGAAGCCTACCTTCCTATCTGCCTGCCTTCCTGCTACTTGCAGCTTGGCAGGCTAATGAAATAGGCACTGGAAATGTACCACTGTACCTCATTTATTTGGATTTTTCATTAGACTTACCTGAAAGAGACTATTTTGGGAAATAAATAGCTGTAGGGTAAGGGGCAGAGTTCAGTGGGAGCTTTCCTAGTTAAGCTGTAGAGAATAGAAGTGTAATGGAGGGGTGCTGATAAGGGCATAGATAGGTGGTTATGTGAAGGTTCCTCACACTGGGGCTAGGCTTATTTATTCTCTTTAATGATTTGGAGCTGGAAACAGATCAGAGCTGAGTTAGAGAGAGAACAGAAAGGGTTTGCTTTAGCTGCTAAACATTTGGAAGAATGAAGAGACAAGGCTGATGGATTTCAGCATGCCAGTGGTTCGGCCACTGTAGTCAGGGTATAACTCGGAGCTGAGCATTACAAGCACAATGAAAAGGTAAAACCTGAGCGCATCTTTTCCTAGTGATGTAGCCAAAATGCTTCTGTGGGATTCCACAGGAGAACATGCAGGGGTGTGATCCGTGTGCAGCTGATGAGGACTTGTGGCTGTGTGGGCAAAGGGGAGCCATGGGAGATGCAGGCACTGCTCTCCTGCATGGGCACGGTGTGGTCCAGGGGGGCTGTGGAGAGGGGTGTTTGCAGTGATAGAGCAGGGACAGTCAGCTCTTCCCAAAGCCTCTTGTGTCAGGGCAGGGATTCATTGCTGCTGGAGCAGGAGCAGTGGGCATACAGATAGTGCTGGCATCCAGCTGGGCTTTACAATGAGATGTGGGGAACTTTGCTGAGTCCTGGTGACTGTCTGATGGGACCTTCTCCTGGGTTTTCCAGGGGGGTAGGTACCATCTTAATGAAGGGAGCTGAGATGTAAGCTGTTCATCTACATGAGTGATTTCCTACCCACATCCTCAGTGCCTCTTACCCAGAGACTTGGGAAGTGCTTACAGTGTTTGAAGGGGAGTGTTACTGTTTGCTGTGGTCTCGCAGTGGTGGGAGGGAGATCAGAGAGCCCAGAGGGTTCCTATTTCTGCTTGATTGCAAAGCCCTGAGCCAGGTCTTGGTCAGGTGGCAGGCGAACTATTCTGACCATCCTTTCGCATGGAAGCGGCTGCATAATACATGCCCAAGCAGTGTCTTAACTGAGCACCCGGTGAGCCATCCAGCACAAGGGGATTTTCATCTCTGCTGAGATCTCCTGGCTTCAAAGCGTGTGGAATTTATTTGCATCCTTCATGAGCGAGAGAGCCTGGCAAACATTTCTTTTCCCTTATTCTCTCTGTTCCTTCCCCCCCTTCCCCCCTTGCTTTTCAGTTTGTTTATTTGGTTAGCTCAGCATCAGCACAATGATGTGGAAATAAAGCAAAGGAGCTTCGTCTTGGCCTTATTGCGTATGCATAAATGAGAGAAATAGATCATTGTGGCAATCCTGAGCTAGGCTACAGTTAATGGAAATTCTTCTGTGACCTTATAAACCCTGCTTTGCAAGGGTTTGTAATGAGTCTGCAGGAATTCATTCTGGGCGCAAACAAGTCATCTGAGGTCTTAGACCCTGTGAGCACACAGCAATAATAATACTAATTTCCCACCCCCTCTGCCATGTGCTCAGCTCCTGAAAGGTTTTGCTATATTTAAGAATCAGGTTTTTTCCTTTCTGGGACCATCATATATTGGGTGTGTGGGGCGGGGGGGGGAGGATGATGGCTGGTGGGGAACAGCTCTTTCTGTGCATCCTAACACCAGTTCCCCTGCATCACCTCCCTTGGGAGCATCATGGTGCGTCCTTCCCATGGCTCTAGCTGGGGCCATTTACATCATTAACGTTGCTGATGGATGAACTGTGTGATCGCACCCCAGCTGCTTCAGCACAAAGTCAGCTCTTTCTACGTGGTAGTGGCTCCTCACCCTTGCTCCCCATCCTACATGGACATCTGAATCAGGTAGCAAAGATAGTCTGGGCCTGCCCAGGAGGGGATGGGTTGTTAAAAATCACTGCAATGTTTTCTTCTGCCTTCATGTTTTCTTGTACCTTTTTTGGGCAAACCAAGACTTTTTTGGTTCAATGGCAGAAGTTGATGTTTTTCTGAATGAAGTGAGGTTTTTAATGCCTCTCTGGCCCTGCTCTAGGTGGTTGCAAGGCTCCTTGTCACTGATGTTTGAGTCTGTAGTGGGATTCATGTTGGGCATCGGCCCTGTGCTTTCTCTTTATAGAACATGATGAAGCAGCAAATTCTTATGTCTGATAGGGTCACTCTTAGTGTGGCTCATCTCAGGTGAAGTGTCAGGAAAAGTTGCCACGGGCAGAGCCTGGCTGCACACACACTAGTGCAGTATGGTACTGCTAGTGCGCTGAAACCACTGATCTGCAAACTGTTAGATGTGCCAAAACTGCTTCTTTTCACCCCAAAAAAGCTGGATCACAATGTCTTTCACTGTACCCGCACTCACTGTTTGCCCTTGTTGTTTTCTTGTTTGGTCTCTGCTTGTTTTCCATTTTTGCTCCACCTTGCGTGTGATCTGGTAACACCTGGTGTTAGAAGATAGTATGTGTGCATGGACAGCTTTGAAAGCAGGCTATCACATCTCTTTTTAAGCTGAAAAATGTTTGGGGCAGAGACTGTGCTAATGTTCACAGAGCATCTGGTCCTCTCCAGGTCCAATTCATCACTGTCTTGCTGTCTGCATTATTGTTCACACCAAGGGAAAGTGGGTGTGAAGCTGGAATAATAATGTTTCACACTCGCTTTGCATTGGTTTTGATATCCAGCAGCAATGTTAGCCTATAGAGAAGGTGTAAGGAAATGGAGTAGTTGGAAGCTGAAAACAGAGTCTACAAAGAACATGTTAATTCCCCTTACTGAGTAAATGACCGCTGTGATTGATCCCCTATCAATGTAATCCTGTATCAATGGTGAACTTAAACAGAAAGATGGGATTTTCAAGTTATAACTTTAAGGGTTCAAGTTATCACACAGGAAGAAGTAGGTGAGGGCAGCAGCAGAGCTCTGTGCCCATGATAATGGCAGCTATGGTGTGATGGTTGCCTTATCATCAATCTTATGCAGCACAGGTCTTCCAAATGCAGCTCCTAGTTGGGCAGCGGCGATAATCTGAGTCTGAGAGGGCCCTGAACACCATCTCTGTCGTACAAAATGCCTTGCTCATTTAAAAAGGGGTTGGAGGGGATGCTGGTTGTTAAATGGTGTAGTTTCTTTAATGAAACCTAATGGTATAAACATGGAAAGAATGTAATACCGCATGGTCTATCTGAAGTTTTGTGTTTGGGAAACAGGGCCTTTTGGTATCATCGTAGTAGGACTTCTCAAGGGTCTTTAAAGGAGACGCATCTTCCAGTGATTTAGACTGACATGCCTTTTGTTCTGTTCCTGCTGAGTGTTAAACAAGATTTAAGTCTCCTCAGTCACTATTTAGTCATTGAAGAGCATCCCAGCCAACACAAATGCAAACAAAAGTGTCTGGATGTTTGTTTATGCAACAGATCATTAGAAAGTCTGCAGGAAAAATAAATGTTCTGGTCTCTTAGATAATTAATCTGCATTTTAAGAATTGTCTGAAGACATATTTGCAAGCTAGTCCATTGAGCTGCTGCTCATCGAGTCCATAATCCCCAGATTTAATAGTCCCTAAGAATGTATTTCCATAATACACAGTGAACAGTTGAGAAATCTGCACCTTTTTTGTCTTAAGATGTCAGTGCTTGCACATTGGCTGTGACAAGTTTCTTCTTCCAGTTGGTGTTGGCTTCCAACTGGTAGGCCTGGGGATAGGGAGAGAGAAAGCTTCTTAATGCAAACCCCTGGGTCCAGATCCCTTCAAATGCTGGATGAGTTTGCAGTTTCCCTCTGGCATCAGATGTGGCATGGCTCTGCAACGTGCTGGCAGCATTGCCCAAAGCACACCTCGTGGCTGGCTCTGGCTCCTTGTCCTGTGTGTGTGAGAAGCAGGATGATGGCTCTAGAAGGAGGATCTGAGCTATGTCTTGAGCTGCATCTGACGCAGCACTGTGTGGCAGGGGTAGTTCTGTTGGAAGGGGTGTGAAACGCTGTAGTCCTTGTGTGGTAGATTTATTCTCGCCAGGGCCTGGAGTGCAGATACACTGGCACTGCCTGGCTTTGGTTGATGGAGCTGGTTTGGCTCCCAGGAGCTGGCTTTACTGCAGTGGCACAAAGCACGGTTTGGGACCTGTGGCTGTGTCTAGGCAATGAATGCTGTGTTCTGCCTGGGATCCTGACAGCAGGAAGTTCACTTAGGGGTTGGTGAACCAGGCTCTGGTTTTGAGGTGTCTGCAACATAACCTGTATTACCTGAGCCAAAGTAACCCTTGTTCCTCTACTGTGACAGATGTGAGGGCTTGAGAAAGAGCATCAAGTGCAGTCAGGTTGTTTTGTAGCGGGAAAAGGGTAAATGTACAGGCAGCTCTTTCAGCATTGCTGGCATGTGATAATTTACTAATCCACATTAAGGAGAGTAGGGAGTAAAACCACACTTTGAGAGAGGAACCCCTGGGAGCTGCGATGCCAAGCTGAGAGGCTGGAGCTTAATTTCATTATCTTATCAATAACTAGCTGGTATTGTGCCGTGGATTCTCAGGAGTGCTAATGCTATCTTTGGCTGTCTAAGCAAAGAAATAATGAATACAAGTAGGAAGAGCATTGTGTGCAGTTGTGGTATCTGTACCTTTAAAATGATGTTGGCAAACTGGCGAGAGATAAGAGCCACAGGGATGGTGTGAGGTCTCAAGCATGCTGGAGAGAGACACTGAAGCTCAGTCTGTTCCTTTTAACTAAGACAAGGTTAAGGGGTGGTTTGATTATTGTCTGTAAGTACTTAACCAGATGGAGGGACCTCTGCTAGCCAAAACTAGGAAGACAGGACATGGTTCTGTGCCTGGATGCTCCAGCTAGATAAATTCAGATGAGAAAAAGGCATGTTTTATTTTTGTACAGCTTTATATTTAAGGAGAGGAGCAAATTACCCAGGGCTTGGTACTTTTGCTGTTTCTAAATTGGAATGATACATCTTGCAGAGTTCTTTCAGGTCAGCTTGCAGGCTGTGGAGTTGCACAGAAACAAAGGATGCTGCAACTACACATCCCTTATGCCACCACCTGGGACATGTTCAGTGAAGGCAGGGAGAGAGATTAAGAGGCATCATTACCATTCAGGTGGTGGCTGGTGTGTTAATTAGGGCACACGAATGCTTAGGAGGGTTACTTTCACCTAATACCCAGCTCCTTGCTGAACTTAAAGCTGCAGAGCAAGGTAGGAGCGGAAAGGAGCAATGGCAAGAAAATGCAGTGACACATTGAACCTTAACCAGGTTGCTCCAAGCCCTGTATAACCTGGCCTTGGACATTTCCAGCAGCCTGTCATCCTGCAGCCTTGTCTTGTCTCCCTCTGTCCCTTTGACTTGGCTGTTTGCAGAATCAAAGGGGTATTTCCTTTCACATGGTGGCATCTGAATTTCTGTCTTTCAAAGTCTGATGTTGGTGCATTGAAGACAACTAAATCAGGGTGGTATCAGTGCAAAGCACAGATTGCCATTAGCAAAAGCACATTTTGCTTAAGTTAGTAATATCGTAATTGTTAATTGAGTGTTCATTGATTGTCTGTCACTACATTGATGTAATCTGTTACTCTCCATTCAGGCGGATGGGCTAGCACTGATGAAGTAGTATAGCAGCTCTTGCACCAGTTAACTGTCTTGACTGTTATTTTCCCAGTGATTCCGTTTTGACAGTGGTATAATTAGCATCCTCTCCTCCTCTTTGGAGTGATCTCAGCCAGCACTGCTGGTCTTGTTCTCTCTCAAGTACCTCTAATGCACCTATTCTTCAGGGTTTTCAAGTGGCCTGAGAGAAAGTATTTAAGCAGGGGATGCATTTGAACTCTGCCCAAGAGCTGTTGTCTACGTGGATTTAGGGTCTGAGCTTCCCCTGAAATTGCTTCATTTGTTAGAGGTTCTTTGTTGCTGAAGGTTCAATTATGGAAGTGAATAGTGTTTTATGGGAATGGAGGGGGAACGGAAGCCTACATTGCCTATGGCGTCTTTCACATAAACGGCTCCTTAGGTAATCATGGACAAGTAGTTCATGGTAACTGGTATGTAGCAGTGAGATTATGTGTGTGCTCATGTAGTGCTTTTTACTGGAGACTTCTCAAAGCCTTTTCCAGTGCTTCTGTAAAGCCCTTTTCTGCCAGATTTTGCCGGAAAAAATGTTTGTGTTCGGTGGACTTGAGCACCATTGAAAGATTGATTAACCCTAAGTGAGAGACTGTGATTTAACATTTATATAGGGGGGAGGGAAAGTAATATTCTTTCTGCCATGCTGAGTATGTTTAAACTTCTACTTTCAGCTTGTCTGACGTGGAATATCTCCTAACTTGTACAAATGATAGAACAATTTATTTTAGATCATGAGTTATGAGACTATTGCTCATGCACCCAGAACACGACATTCTCAATCACATCTTCCTTGCACTGGTAAGAAAAAAATGATTTTTGTATCTTGACATGCTTATCCTTTGGAGACTGAGTCAATTATCATATTGTATAAGAATTCACTCTGTAGCCCTTAGGTCTCTGGGAATATCGTCATGTCAGGAAGAAAATCCTGCAGGTTTTATTCCAGTTGTTACACAGTTGGAATGAATAGCACAAGTTGATGTCTGCAGGTGGCATTCAGGAATAGGAAAATGACTTAATAAAGGCGTCATGTTAAAATAAGTGTTAGAGCCCGTTAGTTTCTGTGAAAGAGCTGTCATAGAGAAGCAAACATCCTCAAATAGCCTGCTTTAATTTCGTGAATATAGTCATACAGACAAAATCTTAGAGGGACAGGGGAATTATCTGGTCAGCCTCTCTGCTCACTAATTATTGCACTGTGCATGTCACCCCCCTGATAGTAGTGATGGCTGGGGCCACCCTGGGTGGGTATGGCAGTGTATGTGTATGGTAAGCTTGGCAAGACTGGGAAGAAACCTGTGGCAGGGAGGTTAAAGCTACAAAGAGAAAACAATTCTAGCATTCCTTTTGCCTATTTAGTTTTTGGCAGAGTTGAAGCTTTAAGCTTCAGGCCCACCAGAACCAGAAACTTGTGTTTCATCAGGTTAAGGTGAAGGTGGAGGTTCTTTTGCAAACTCCTGAGGTGCAGATGCAGGGCTTTTAGCAATGTGTCAGAAATCATGGGTTGAATGATTGAATCAGCTTTGTCTTGAAGCAATTTATAGCCCTTAACTGAGGTAATTGATAGGGTTTGTGCAGTGGTTTGCGGGGTTCATCCTGCTGTGAGTTATAGCAGTTTGAGTTGTTCTCTCTGTAGACTTGCTGGTTTGGTTGGGGGCATCCTGCTGGGAAGCCTCTCCTCGGTTCTTTCTGTGTGCGAAGCATGGACAAGACTGTGCTCCTGCAATGTGGCAGATGACAGTGGGTTCATGCTACAGGAGGTGCAAATGCTGTTCTGAACGTACCACTCAAAGCAGTTTTCTCCTTGACTATATGTTGAGCAAGTTTCCAGTCACAACAACAAAAATGAGAGTCCCATTTGCAGGCATTGGTGTTAATACAGCGCAGCTGATACGCTCCATTTGCTTGCATAAATGCAGCTTTTAAAACTGCCACATATGCTAGATAGAGCCACTACCCCTCACCTGCTTCTTGTTGGAATGGCAATGTTTGGAAGGGATTCCCATGACTATGGAGATGATGGTTGTATCTATGCATTTGTGCATATGTCAGGACTAGAAACCCGCCATTTCCAAGCTGGTGTGTATAGCAACACTTGAGATGAAATGCTCCAACTGCAGTTATACAGATGGAATTTGGGAGCTATATACCTTGACTCAAGCGCTCCTGTTTCGGTGGCTTTGTTTATGTGCAGGGTTTTGATTTTCCCATTATTGAGGTTATGTTTTTACAGTGTTCCATTACTCATTGGTTCCTTTTATTCCTTTCAAGTTTGCCAGACATGACTAATGAGTTTTGCTGCAGCGCTTCTATGGAGTGGAGGCTCAAGCTGGGTTAAGGGGGCTTTTTCCTTTTCCTTTCACACCACCAAGATTTGATACTGATGAGTTGGTGCTTTCAGTGGGAAGTTGTGACTCCTCGCCCGCCAACACACATGCAACCCAGGAAGGGGTGATTTAGAAGTGCTGGTGTGGTGTCTCCAGTTTGGATGTGCATGCTGTGGGCTGGTCTTTCTAGACAGACTAATGCATCCCCTGGTAAAGTACTGTCCCCATGTTATATCCCGGGAGTCCCTGGCTGAGGGAGAAGTGTGTTTTATGGAACTGTTAGGTCTCATGATGGATGGCAGGGGTTTGAGGAAATGTGCTACCTTTTTCCTGGAGCAGTGGCAATAAGGTTTCTAGTTCATTTTATTTCCATTGCTGGGGTCTTGGTGCTTTAATGAAGAGCTCCAATCAGGTGAAGACATCAGCCTGGTGAAGGGATGAACTTTTGTTCAAGTGAAAATCTGAACCTGTCAGCAATTGGCCTGGCTTACAGTGTGAGGATCATTATCTCCCTGAGATAAAGAAGAGGAGGGAAATTAACAGTGCTTTAAATAGGAATAATTCTCCCCTGCTCCTAAAACACAGCTGCTTTCTTTGGACAGCTTTGCCTTGCCTGTCACGGGGATATTGTTTCTGCAGGAAACCCCTCTTGGTCCCATGAGAGCCCTGGGGTAAAGGTGCTTCCCAGTGACCCAGAATCACAATGTATTGAGCTGGTTGAGCAGCAAGCAGCAGCAGCAGCTGGTGTTTTGCTGGAGGTTTTGTATTCAGATGGCAGAGTGGAACATTTTGTACTGGAGGTACCTTGAGTAGTTGGCTCTGGACTAAAATGTGGGCATTTTCTCCCAGTGGAAGAGATTGAATTTACATTGGAGAAGGAGGAAGATGGACTGTTGTCTGCTCAGTGTTGATGTCTGTGGGCTGGGGAAGATGAACTAGCAGAAAATGTAGAGGTTTGGAATGTGGTTGGTGCCACATCACTAGCCACTGTGCAGAGCTGCAAACACATGGACTGCCTTTAGATGAGGGGATTGTCCTTACCTCTTCACAGTGGTGTTGCAGGCATACAAAGTGACCTGCCTGGGACAAACTGCAAAACCCTGGGGCAGAACTGAGAGTTGAACGCCTATGTCCTGACCTATCAGAATTAGCCGTGCTCATCCCATAGATCTGCAATGCTAACTCCCAGCTCCCTGCTTAAAACACGTAGTCACCGCTCTGAAATTAAGCTCGTGTGCTTGTTTCTTCTGCCAGCCTTTGCCTAATTTTGTTTCATTCTTTCCCCCCGCACTTCCTTCTCTCTGTCTAAGGAGAGCTGCATAATATACTTTTAAAGGGCACTTAATGATGCAAACATAAAAGCACAGAGGAGGCATGGCAAGACAAAGCAGGGGAGTGTGCAAAGGGACAGGGAAGATACCAGGCTTATATCTCTGAGAGCCTCCTGTAGTGCAGGTGAATGTAGGAGGACCCCACGAGAGCAGGTGATAAACTGTGCCTTGGAGGGCTGTGATTACTGCTTTGCAGGTAGCATGCTGCTGCCGGGTGGCCCTGTGTGCATCCATGCTGTGTTCCAGCTATTTAAACTTGTTTGTGATTAAGAGGGCTATGGCTATCACAGGCATCCCAGGGAGCAGGATCTCTGCTGCTTCCGAAGGCCAAGGCATGCTGATAAGTATGAGCCAAATGACCAGGGCAAAGAGGCTGGGGGGGGATGCAGAGCTCAGATGCTGGGCTTCGAATAGCTTATCTGAACAGGGAAGCTGTTGTGCACTGGGACAAGAGTCCATGAGCTTCTTGGGCAGTAGTTGTACTGCACCTGCAGAACCCCTATGACCAAATAGCTCTGAGCATCAGCAAGGGATGCTGGTTGCATGGGGTCCCATTATGAAGCATTAAATGGTTGGGAAAACCTGAATTCAGTTTTAAACAAACATCTATAAAGCTCATTTTTATAATGATAGACAAGCTGGGTTCAGTGATGCTTGTGGTATGCTTTGGGGTCATGGAGTTTTAGAATCTCGAGTGTCAGGAACAGCAAGTGCTGCAAGTGGGTACTATTTGAGTGGTCCTTCACTCCATCCTCAAAGAACAATGGGTATTCATATCTTCATAATGCTGAGAAATTGGGTCTGGATGACCCTATGTCACCTTTCTTAACTGCGAATAAACTGAGATGTGGCAATAGGTAGCTTTGGACAGGCAGCCATTACTTAATTCTTATTAAAATTGGCAAATGCACTTCCTATCCCTAAAAGACGGAGGTAGTGGGAAACAGATTGAGATGCCTTTGTGTAATTAAATGAAGCTGTTGGCTTGTGTACTCGGTGCTCCCACTGAGATGACTGGCTTCTAATTCACTGCCCATTTATTGTTCACTGTTCTCCAGATTCTCTGACTGAACTTTGCCCTGTGGGTGGAACTAGTGTTAGCCTTGTTACAGCATCTAAACCCTCTAATTACTGGAGAAATGGCTTGCAATGGAGGGGAATTATCAAGCCAGCTGCTGTGTATGTGTTGGCTTGGTTTTCCTCCTTGGTCTGGTGTGAATGTGTCTAATTTAAACAACAGGGAGCATGTAAGTGTGGCTTGATTAATGCGTCTGAATTACCAGTCTAGTCCAGCAGAATGAGGTGTACTTATGTGTGTGTATATGTTTTCATGTTGTGTAGCCACTCCTGTCCAAGCGAGCTTGGAATTGATTTGTATTCGGGGTATTGCTATTTTGCAACTGGAATGAAGTAACATGGAATATCTTAAGAGGCACAGAGTAACACGGAGCCACCGGGAGCCCTTAGTCAGTGAATACAAGAAGGCGCCAGCCCTAATGATGACAGGGAAAAGTTCTTTATGGGATCTGGGAGCAAAAGGCAGGGAACAAATGGGTACATATGCAAAGGCACAGGGTGGAATTGATCAGGGAAGCAGGGCTTGCAAATCATTGCATATGAAGTCCTTAGTATCTCAGGTGATTACTTAGGGCCTCCTGTCCCATCCTTCTTGGGAAAAGTGCCTGCAAGAAGGAAAAAGAAGGTTGCATGAACTAAAGAGAGATAAAGAAGAGACTCAAGGGGTGTAACAGCAGTATAGAGTAGTCTGGCAGAATGAAAGGGAGAAGGAAAGTACTGTAATGGAGGCATCTATCTGAATTCTAGCTATTTGCAGTCAGCAGTTATTGGCGGGGTGTTTAGTGCATGTGTGTGAAAGCAAGCCTTAGGCACATAGAGTGGGGAGGACAATTTGCTGCCTGGTTGTCTTTTGCTGTCTGTCTGTGAAGATGATAAGCTTTTGAGTCCCATATCCTAGCTGGCTCTGCCTCCAAGCAGAGACGTGGTAGCAAGAAACTGGGTTCTGTGCAGGACCACACTCAAAACTGTCCAAGTGGGCTCTGGCCATGGGGCTGGAGTACAGCTCACGTTGATAGAGCTGTCCCTCTTACAGAGCTGAGTGCATAGAAGGAAGGGGGCAGGGAGGTGATAAACAAGGAAAATCTCCATGCATAAGGAGCAGCTGGGAGCAGGGAGGCTGCTCAGCAATTCTGCTTCAGCTGCAGGTGTGAGATTGTGCCCGTTTCACGTGCATTGTGGTTACTCAGCTTCACTTCTCTTTCACTTGCTTCCCAGCATGCTCCCATTTTTTCCCGTCTATTACTTGGTTTAAAAACTAGCTTGTGTTGCCTTGGTCCCGATTGGCGGTTGCTAGGTCCCAGCTCTCTGGCACGGTGCTGCTCTCCTCTCCTTCTGGTTTCCCAAGACTACAAGCCAATGTTTCGAAGTTGGGAGCTTAAGGCTGAACTCCAGCATCCACAATTTAGGCACAGAAATAACCCTTTGAATGTTGCATCTCTGAAGGCAATTAGCTTGTCTGAAACAGAGACTGATGCTTTGGGTGCCCAGATCTGTGTACTGGAGTCTGCCTTCTCTGTGGTCGGTGCATGAGGGAAAATGAGGTTGGTGCCTTTAGAGAGTGGCTGTTTCAATTTCGGTTGCCAGTTTGAGGCTGTAATAGGCAGAGCTCCTATTTGTGCTTCTGTCTTAGCTGTGCCGTATGCGTAGGCTTGGAGGGCGATACAGTGACAGCAGATTTCTGAGCTGGGCTTGCAGAGGGCAGTTCAAATAAGACGGCCCATCAATTTTGTTCTGTAATGTTTGAATTATTAAAGCATGGAGACCTGCGGCCATCTCAGCCCAGAACACATGCCCACAGGAATCAAAGAGAAACAATCTCAAAGAAAGGGAATGAACTCTTCTCAACAGCATCAGTCGCGGCAAGAAAAATTGAGGCTGGACATGAGGAAACATTGTTGAACAGTAAAAATAGTGAGGCGCTAAAATAGATTGCTAAAGGAGTTTGCAGAGTATCTGTCACTGGAGGTTTTGCAGAACAGATTAGACAAATGGCTTGGAAGGATTGAGCTTATTGGATAGACAAGGGGACTAACAGAGCTCTTCATTTACTCTCTGTTTCCCACAGTTCCTTCATCAGCGTCAGGGCAACCTGAACTGCCCTGTGCCTGGCTGAGGCTGTGCAGAGAGGGCTTAACTTTAACCTTGGCTTGGCATCAGCTTGTTCTGGGGTCTGCAGACCCCGGAGGCAGAGAATTTGGGGTTACCTTGCTCCTTCTTAACTGTAACTCTGACCGCTGAGAAGTCTGTGCCAAGTATTGACCGTAATACATGAGCAGCAGCCCTGGGCTACTACTAACTTCAGTTTAATTCATAGCTCTGCCAGAGACCTCCCATGTAACCTTGAGCAAGTCATATTAACCTCTTGAACATGGGTCAAACTTGAAGCAACACATAGAGGCATCCATGCTAGGAGCTTGAGATGAGTTATGTTCTTTTACAGTCCATGAATAGCAGTGATAAAGTGGAAAAGATCTTGACATGTATCCCGTGATTCCTGAGAGCAAAAGCGGGACCAAGCTTCATAGTAATTAATTGGTTTTGCACTGTATCGACACCTCTGCACCCCTTCTTGTGCATGCTTGAGGGTGGTTCTGCTTCTTTCCTTTCAAGCAGTTTCTTATGTAGATTGGGATGGGTATTACATGACAGTGTTATACTGCAAGACTTGCAGGGCCCTGGAAGAGGGAAAAAATACATTTGGGAAATGAAATATTTCTGACTAAAGTGTGATAAATCTTTTGCTATTCAGGAAGCTGCGACATTAAAATTGCAAAACAGGCAGCGAGGAAGCAAGCCAGGGTGCGTGGCGGGGTTGGCTGGGGCTCCTGCCTTCAGAGCCTGCGTGAGGGCATCAGCGGAGAGACAGAGCTTGTGCGTATTCAGACACGTCTGAGCCCCGGTATGGCAAGGCTTCAGTCTTCATTTGTGTGTGTAAGGATAATGGCAAGCTCTTAGTATACAATGCTGAGCCTGCTTGTGTCTATACTTATTATCTCTTAGGAGTGTTTTCCCTTTGCCTGTGGTATGAGAGTGCTGAGAAGACTGAGGGGCATGTATCTGTGCCTTTTCCCTGTCTGTTTTAATCTACAGAATCTCTACCAAGATAAATTATGGAGCGACTTGAATAGTCGATTGCAGATGGAAAACTAATTTACAAATATAAAAGCGTGGGGAGAGGGAAAGGAGGGAAATGCATGGGTCGCCCAGTGCTCTGCTGAGTGCCGGAGTATACTTTAGAGCTTAAGAGTCAGATGTGTGACAGGGTAACTTCTGACTTGGCCTCCCTTTAAAAGGAAAATCACAGGGTGTTTTATTTGATCTGGAGAGACTGCATTCTCTGTCTTAGCGGGCTGTGTTAGCACTGTCAATGTACAAAGCACAAATTATGTCCTCCCTGTCTAAGAAAACCACTCTGTTCAGCCTTTGCTGGTCTGCTGGATCCCTAAGGCCAGATTTTGCTATATAAAGCAAAAGACATCATTGTGTTTTATTTCAGACTGAAGTACATTCTTGGAGAGATAGCTGATGCATTAAGCTGTCAAGCATCCTTATTGCCATCATGTTCAGTTGTATGCCTAGGCCATCAAATGGGGAAAAACCTTTGGAAAACCTGGGTTATAAGCTCTGGGACTGCAGTGAGGGATAAACAGATGATTTGATCAGGTCAGAGGCTCTGGTCTGAGACATGGGGCTCTGGCTGGATCCTAAGGGTGGCTTAGAGCAGGGTGGGAAAGTCGCAGCATGGTATTATCCCTATTTCACAGGGGGATGGAGTGGCTGGTCCAGAGTCACTCGGGGTCACCTGCAGCAGATGCTAGGAGCTGATTCTGCATCTCCTGGTGCCTCTTCCCTTTTCCTGCTCAGCAGGAGCTCTGGGGGCTGAGCTCAACCCCATGGAGGGACTGAGGATCCCTTACCCGTGTCTCCAACCCTCCGTAGAGTGGTGGCAAGCGGGGTGGCAAGCAGCAGTCCCTTCCTTCCCATGAAGCATGGCCTGGCAGCTCCAGTGTCTCGGTTACTCTGGCAACAAACTGCAATCAGACAGCACCAAGCAGCTGAATTCAGCCCCTTGTTCCAGGAAAAATGCTCTCATTGAAGCCGAGCTGGAGCAAAACCCTCCTGCCTTTATTCTGCTGAATGACACCGACATCCATTCGCGCACTTACAGTTAGTGCGTATGTGGTGGGGAGCGGGGGGGAGGTGCCCCACAGAGGGGAGCAGTGGGCACAGCCACATCCTAATTGGGGCCACCGAGTCACTCTCCCGATGCTGTGTCCCTGGCATTTGAGAAAGCCTTGCAAAGCACTTCTCTCTCTGCCCGTTTGTCAGCTTACAACAGTATCAAAGGCACTTGCAGCACTGGGGATGTGCTGCTTCTCTGGGATCCAGGGAGCTGCCCAGAATGATAATTGGGTCCTTTTTCGTTGGTTTTAAGAAGCTAACAGGCTACTGCACAAAGTAATTAACTGGACAGATGGATACAGCAGAATCTGTAAACGTCGACAGCAACAATAAGACAGGTTTGGTTCTTTTAATGGCTTGTGTCAGCAGAAGGGCTCCAAGTTGGGGTTAGCTTTCAGGAAAGCAACTAAATCAATGAGACTGAAAAACTAATCATCTTGATAGCTGCCGGTGATGCAGGTGTTTGGTGATGGTTGCAAGGATGGCCTGAAGATGGAGGGGAAAGCAAAAAGGGCAGGGTGTGCGTATTACCTTTTGTCTCTGCAGAACATCCCCTCTCTGTGTGCCTTGAAGGGGTAGTCTCTCACCAAACATGTGCGAGTATGATTGTTGCAGTAACAAATCCCACCCATGTTGTTACCAATAGTCTGGGACTGTCAGTTCTCTTTCAAGTTGTCTGTAATGGGTGATCAAAATGCTGGGTTTGGTAGAGTTGGTTCAAGAGGGAAGGCATGCATTTCTCCCACCTTTGCTAACCAGCCCTTTCAAATGGCTGGGTCTTTCCTGTGCAGTGCATCAGTCTTTTCAATTCTTGCCATTTGCTGGTTTAGTTATGTGTGAGGTGTTCTTTGTGTTGAAGAAATGCTGATCACTTCCTATAGCAGCAGCCTTTCAGTTGATGGCCTGTCAACATGATACCAAAAGCAAATGAAATACAAAGTAGAGGGCATGGCTGCATGCAAGCAGCTCATGCAGAGCTTGCTTGGGCGCCTCTGGACCATGCTGCATTGTGCAAGTAGTCTGACCTAAACAAGAGCAAAGTACCAGTGTTGATTTATAACAGGCTTTTCATTCTGTGTTGCTATCCGTCTGTCCAACAAGACTCGGAGGATGTTGTCCTGCAGCATCAGCATCCCAGGAGACATGTTAAAAGTTAGGCGAGGAGCCCATTTTCCCTGACAGCTCAGTGTATATCACCAGAACATATATCCTCCAGATGAAATATTGTAGACACAGGAAAGGAAACTTGCTGCAAACGTGTTCCTGTACTTCCAGCCAACAAACAGGTCTTCAGGCTTGTTGGCAATTCCAGCCCTGTTCCTGCATGTAGAGGGTTGTAGCTATGTCTGTGGTGCTGAGTGAGCATCCCAGTGCTGGGGGCACCTTGCCCCAGAGAGAATGGTTTGGTTTGGGGGTTTGTTTGCTTATTTGTTTGCTTTTAGCAGCATAAATGTGTGCCCTAATTAGGAACAGTGTGGTTTACAGCACGGGGGTTATGGTTATGCCACAGTAAGCACAAAGTCACTGCAAAGATTCTGATGCTGCACCCAAGGAGAACATCTCCCTCATCATCTACAGGCTCTTCCTTTAATTAGCAGGCAGGAATCGGGAGAAATTGTATCAACTGCCTAAGTGGGGGCATATGGGGAAGGAAATGGCTAAAAATTGGAGTTGCATTAGCATGGCAAGCTTTATTAGAGAGAGAGAGAGTAAGTAATACATGAGTCAAGTGGTGTGCAGCGTCTCCTGAATTTGTAATGACCGTTGGCTAGCTGAAAACACCCTCTCCCTGGAAAAGGCAGTGTAAAGCATTCGACAGATCAAATCCTGTCAGGGAAACAACGAACAACAGCAGGATAACCTTGTCTAAATCATGCTTGGCTAATCAAGTTAACTGTTTTATGGGATTGTGATTAGGGCTTTCAATACATTGATGCCAGAAGTGTCTTTCCTATGGTTTGTGCTTCTGGTTTCCTTTTTCTTGTAGAGGTACCTTGTTTTCCCTCCCCTGGGAATGATTTCTTTTTTCTTTTTTTAGATGTTGCATTGAAATAGGTGGTTTTCAGGGTTTTCTTACAATAGGAAGAATAGGTCCTGTCTTTCTCCCTTGAGAAAGAGGAGATGTGTTGGGCTGATGTGCCAGGGATTACACATTCTCTGCAGAAGCAGGGCAGGGTGAGTAGTGTTAGCATCCCCCTCTTGTCCCATCAGTGGGTTTTGTCTGGGGCCCTCTGCTCTGTTGCTGAGTCTCCATGTGAGCAATGCGTTCATTGTCTTCCATGTAACGCAGCATCTGCCTGCAGACCTGGTTGCTGCAAGATATCCTTGAGTTTGAAGTTGTGCAGATTGGGCTCTCTCAGGGCTGACAGGCGAATCAAAGCTGAAGAAGAGCGAAGGTTAGGCATAACTCTCCCTCAGGACGGGTTAATCTGGTTTTCCTTGCAGCTTGTTCCAAATCTTCTAGTTTGATCAGAGACCAGCTCTAGGACTGGGCATGCCAGAGCTCTAATCTTGTGGAGAGATTTCGATGGTGATGTTTTAGCTTCTAGAACTAAGATCCAGCAAATTCATGGGCCACCAGACTTCATATAAGCAGCAGGCCAAGGAAACAAACTGGAAATCCTCTTCAGCTTTGGTACCTATAAAACCAGCATTACAACAGTGTGTTGTGGATGAATTGTCTCCAATTAGAGTAGCTGCTTGTTCTCCTTCCATGCAAAAAAGCCTCCAGCCATTTGTGGGTGGCTTTACTGTTAAATGCAAGATGATGTTAACAGGTGAAGTCCCATTTAGCTGAAGGCTCTTTCATAGGTAGAGGGACTGCTGGGAGCACAGTACTAGTGTTGCATCCTTGGGATTTTTGTGCTCTGTGTCGAAATGTTCAGGTCATTGCTTCCTGAGATAAAAGACTCCCGACTTCAACATAACAGCTCTGCTACAAGCTGCTTTACTTCGTTATGGGAGGGTAATTAGTAGATACTCTTTCAACTCGACTGAAGCTCAGGGCTGTCAGGCTGGGAGCAGGGGTAGATTGTGAGGCTTTCTGCATAACAAAGGATACAAATCAAAGCGAACAACCTGTCCATATTCATACTGAGGGCAGTCACTGCTCATCAGGAGGCAGCCTGTGCTTGTAGCACTGCCTGGCTCCCGGTGATGCCAGCATGAGTTGTAACTGGTCCTGGAGCTGAAGGACGTCTGCTCCAGAGCACCTGGACCAGGGGGAGGGTGATGGGCAGTGTGAGCATTGGGTTAGAGGAGGGAAGCAGTGGTCAGAGACGTGAGCGTACACACATAACACCCTCGATCAGCTGCTTCTCGCTTAGCACTGGGCTTTTTCTTGCTGTTCTGATGGCTGCTGTACCTTTTACCAGTAGTGAAAAGATAATAAAGAAGCAGAAATATCCGAAGGAAGACGTAGCACATCAGTGACAGTGTCTGGAATAAACCTGGGTCTGCCCACTGACACCTTTTCAGGGTGAATATGTGAAGGAGTGTAGCACAACAGCAAAGAAGGGTCGGGCTGGGCATCAGCATCCAGGAGAGAGGTTCTGAGCAGTTACTACAGTTAACTTCTTCAAGGCATTGAAGTGGAAAGGAAAGCAGTAAATTTTTGTAGGTAAAAATATATGAATAGTGTAATCAACTGGAGCATTAGCTCGCAGGCTGGAAGCACTGCTGTGTCCCTGAATTGAGGCGCCTGCCTTCTAGGTCATGGGAACAATTACACTGGGGAGAGGAGGCAAATGCGGGTCATGTCCCCGCTGCTTGTCAGCCCTCTCTGTCTGCTCTGTCAATTGGTGTGCAAATATAGGGCAGGGATAGCTGCTGACCATGAGCGTGTTTGGCATCTTCCTCAGACTGGGTTCTCTTGCCTTGCCATGCTGGCAGTGTGTATCCCCATCACCCTGCAGCCTCGTCCCTGTGGGCAGGAGAACATCTTTTGTCTCAGCCTGGGACTGACCCAGTGGGAAAGCACATGTGACACAGAGCAACCTGAATTATCCCATCTGCCTTCTGCTCTGTGTGGGCTTGAGTAAACCCATGAGAGTTAGAGGAAGCTCCAAAATGGCAAAAGTATATACATGGATTAATAATTGCAGCTTTGGAGATGAAAAATGAAGTCGCGTTCCTCCATCTCATGGCCTCTTTTCCCTTCTGTGCTTTTTTTCTTCTTGTTCCTTTTTCCAAGAGTCTGTTTTCCATTGCACCTAATAAAGGCAATAGAAACTAAGTGTGCTACTTGAGGGGCTTGTGGGCAAAATTGGAAACTTCTCGGTGAGGGGGCTGAATTACAAAAATGATGAATTTTTGGAAGAAGGCCATTCTTTTGACACAAAAACTGAGAAATTCTCCCCATCTCTAGCTCTAATGTATTTTGGACACCATCCTGTGTAATCACAGTTCATTATTTCTGAAGCACGGATGCTGCCTTATCTGGAACTTTCCTCATGTGAGAATGATGATGCCCCAGTGAGGTGGCAGCAAAGACCTGCTCTCCCCTCCTGACCCTGCTAGCAAGATTAGATGGCTCCTTTCTACCTGCAGCAATCTGATGGCTCAATGATACATGCTGTGCTTTGCTTACCCTCCAGCACCCCAAACTGGACAGAAGGTGCCTCTGCCTGGCTGGGAGCATGGCTTGCCTGACCTCTGCCTCTGCAGCAGTGCCAGAGCAGAGTGAGAATGTGGTTTGCCTTTGACTCGTGGTGATGGGTTGATTATGCAGTTTTAAAGCTCCTTCTAATTCTTCCTGAAGTAGACACGAGCATTTTGCAAATGTTGTGAAGTACCAATGACAGCAGCACAATGCCAGGACTGTTCTATTTAGTTGCTTACTCTACCTCTCCTGCCTTCTCCCTCCCCTCAGCCTCCACTCCTCCCTGAACACCTGCCTTTTATCCAATTTGATTTTCACACCTCCTCCTGCTGCTGCTGTCCTGCCAGTTATCTCTGTGCTTATGCAATGGGTGTCTCTTTATTGGAGTGATAGCTTTGAAGGCTGCTATCCCATCCCAAACTGGCTTCCATGAGCGCAGCAGGTCTTATCCCAGAGCTGACTCTGCCACGGCTTTCTTCTGTCTTGCGGAGAAACACCTTAGATCCCCACAAGTACTAAGGTTAACTTCAAATCTGTGCTGAAGTCCTGTTGATTTCCATATAAACAAGTCCCTTTGTCAGTTTGGGTGTCTGTGTGCTATCGCCATACAGTACAGTGAAGGGCACGTTCCTCCTCTGCAGACTTGTCTAGTGGTTGCTGTTGCGTGCAGCTGCTGTTGCAAAGGCTTTTAGTCAGACCTCTTGTTTATTCTCCTCCTTACCCTGGCTAGCCCTGTAGAGGCAGTGCAGCACCTGGAGAAGTTATCATCTGCTCTGTCTCGGGCATCACCAGCAGCGCTAATAAAGTCTCAGCTGAAGAGCCAGGCAATTGCACTTGTACATCCCCCAAACCAGAGCCGGATTCTCTTGGGCCCAGTGGCCTCATAGGCTGCATTTGGCTTGTGTGATCTTTATGACTCATAATGGCAAAAAGGGAAGGATCCAGCATGAATCTACATCTCCCGTATGAGTTTGCATGGCTGACAGTTAAGAAGAGGGGAGACAGAGAGAGTGATATGCTCTTAACAGAGAAATCTAGGCTCGTTTGATCAGAGTAACTAATGTGCCAACAGAGATGCTTGCTCAACCATCTCATTTTTCAGAGTGCTGCTACCTTTTAAGCAGGGCTGGGAAGGCAGAGTCTGAATAGCAAGGCCCCGAAGGGCAGTGGGTTGTGTACAACCCCTCGTGTGGAGACAAGGCAGAGTCCTGCGCAAGTTACTGCACCCTCTCTGGTGTGGCAGCAGACACTAAACTGAAAGGGAGCAGGTCCCTTATCTAGTGAGGAGCACCCTGTTTGTTATTAACCTTGAGGTGCCCAGGAATCCTCAGCCAGAGATTTCCAAGTATTGTTTTTGCTGTGAGTGTAATATTTAGCACTTGCATGAAATAATGTGGTCCACTCATCACTTGGAACATGCGATTCTGGAGAGGACAGCAAGGGTTTGTAATGTGCTGCTGAGGCACAGAGGGTGACACCTCCAGGGATGGGGAGTATCAACCTGGGTCAGCATCCAGGACTGTTGTCTTTCCAGCCTGTTGTCACTGTGTTAGTGATCTCTGTCACTGCATTGACTTGTCTCTTCAGAGATCTGAGCTAGGGCAGCTAGCACTTATGTTCTGCATCCTACCAGGAACAACAGGTATCTCTGTGTGAGTGTGTCTGCAGCCCCATGCTGATTTATTCAATAAAGGATGCAGATGATTATGAGGGTCCTTGATCAAAAAGACAGAGGTTATTTCAACTGGGAGGAAGAGAAGGTGGTGCCTGCGCAGCAGGGCTATCTGCCGCTGGTAACCTACCTTGCGTTGCCACAGTGCCCTTTCTAACTGAGGAAGCATGAAAGAGGGAGAATTGCCATCTTTTTGCTAGGATGAAAAGAAAACAAAGTGTGAACGGTCATAATTTAGTGGGCTCCTGGGTAAACTTGTATTTCATTCCGATTATTGAGTGCATTCCCTAATTGCAGCAATAAAACGACGCAGTCCATCTTCTCAACACAAACGGTAGTGCTGATTGTTATTTAATTAGTTGCTTCCAGTGGTCGAGGGGTGAGCTTGGAATTGCAATTGCAGCTTGTATTATTTCACTGAGATTGCTGAATTAATTAGGAGAACAATTGGATTCTTCGTTGTTGGCATCTGAAGAACTTGTGACAATGACTTTAAAAGTGAAGGAAGAATAAAAGGCCATAACGGATTCTTCTGCTGACACTTGGAGCACTGCAGAGAGACTCGAGGGAGCTGTAGTCCTCCCATCCCCTCTTTCCTCCTCTGCTGCCCTTCATTGTTCTAGAAATGAGATGTTTACAGTGAAGTTTCTAGCCCTTCTAGAGAGAGGACATGTAGGAGAGAAGGAGCAGCTCTGCCACTCTGCAGCCATACGATTATAGTTGTGTTTGGAATAACAATAGCAGCAGTGGGCTCAGCATGAGGTGCCGGAGCAGAGCTTACCATTGGGGATGACATGAGAGAGAGGAGTCCTAAAGCATGGAGGGAGGAGCAGTGTGCGCCTCTTGCTGGAGTGCAACACTTGTCTTCACTTTGTTGTGTTTCCCCTCTGCCCCATGGTTTGTGGATGTAGGGAAGGTCGGGCTGTGGGCAAGGAAACCCAGTGCATGCTAGAGAGTATAGAGAGTGATGCTGTGATGGATGCTGCTGATGCAGGAGCTCCTGTCTGCTGTGGAGTGAACTCCCTGGGCTTGCTATCTCGTCTGCAGTTTGCCAGGCATGCAGGAGGCATGCTTTGAAACAGCGTGCAGCAGTGTAGTAGTTGTAGTTCTTGTGCAGGGTGATTGTGTTTGCATCTGAGGAGGTTTGCTAATGGGATCTGGAGACCCAACCTCCCATTATAAGACAATTCCTTTGGCTGTATTCGATGTGCAATGTTTTCTGTATGACGAGAAGACAAATGTGTGTAGATGCATCATTCAGGCAAAACCATTAGGAAAGATAAAGTAATTTAAAGTCAAACTTGAGTTGTTGATGTGGGTTAATTCCCAAGTATCGTGAAAAAATAGCCCGTGGTGTTTATTGTCACACAGTATAACTGAAGTTGAGAGCAGATATTTATGTGGCTTATCAGAGTTTTTAGAGTTGTAAATGTAAAAGCGTAAATGAATAGAAAGCTCTCAGTTCTTGTGCTTTGGCATATGACCTAGCTTAGGCTTAATGAGAGTTGAGCTGACACTTAACCTCAGGGCAACCTGTGTCTGCTCTGCCTTTGCACTTTGTCCTCAAGTACTCCATGCTGGCTGCTGTCAGGTCATGACAGCCAGACCAAAGAGACCATGAGTGTGTCCCAAGGAAGGCTGTGTTATGTTCAACTTAATGATCTGCTGTCCCTCCACCCTGGAAGGTGCTGCCTTTAAAAGCATCCCACTGTGATGGCTTTGTACCATGAGATAAAATCAAGACTGTCACATGCCCCATCCTCATTGCCGTACAGGTTGAGGGCAATTTGCATCCATGTCACAATGTTGGTCAAGAGAAAAAGGTCTTGCTCTCTCCTGTTATCATCCAGACATAGTGCTTGGGAATACAGCCTTGCGGGAAAGCGTGTTTCCCTTTGAGCTGGTAATGACCTGCAGGAAACTGTTCCTGAAGTGAGAAATGGAGAAGTCTTCGAGAACTGAAGCAATTTGCAGGTGTGTCGTGAGTGATGGGCAGGAGGCATTGAGGTTTTGCTCAGACAATGTGGGCTTTATTGTTTTCCTCTCTTTCTTATTTTACTTTATTGAAAATGTGTTTGATATAATGGCCTTCTGGCTGGTTTGTTGTGATGTGGTTTTTATTGTAGCTGACTGAGTATTTGGGGGGGTTATTACAGCTTTGCGGTAGAAGAAAACACAGAAGAGGTTTACTCAGAATACATGGGGTGACATTATTATGTTAAAGTAATCATCTTTCCTGACCGAACTTGGCTTCCTCTTTCATGGGTGCTCTGCAGAGAGTTGTTCCTTTCTTGTCTATGTCTTTGTATTGTCAGGATTAATTTTTCAGAGGGAGAAGTCTTCATAAGGTGTTATCTAGTCCTTGCTTTTTAGAGGTAAAGTTACTATTCTTTTCTCTCCCCTGCAGAAATAGTGTGTCTGGAATCTACTATGTCGCTCACTTTCTTCCCTTCCAGTGCCTGCTACCGAGTCTCTGTTTTCCTCTCTCCTTCTCGATGAGTGTTCTGTGTTGATTAGGAGTGTTCTGAGGTAGGCTTCTTTGCTCTCTGAATACTCCTTTGTGGGGATTTGCAAGGCCATCTTAGCTGGAGAGAGCTCATGAAAGGCTGGTGTGCGAGTGAAGCAGCTGGTGTGGCTGCAGTGATTCAGGGGCTGTTTGCCCATCCACAGCAGCATCATGGGGGCTTTCGTGACTTCCTGCCCTGCTTTCTGTCCTCTCTTCAGCTCCTACATCCCCATACCCTCCTCTTTGGTGTGGTTTGGATTTCCTGCTCCTGACTTAACCCAGGGCTGTATGTCACCTGCCAGCAAGACCTCTTTACTCTGGCTATGCTTCAGCTGAGCTTGTAGCCAGGCCTGTACCTCAGCATAGCCAGGAGCTTAGTGAAGGGGAGCTGTGCCTGAGGCACTGGGAAATGAGGCAGTGTGCGTAAGCCCTGGCCCTGAAGGCTGCAACTGGGACATCCTCCAGGTACCTTGATCTGCATAAGTGAGCATCCCCTGTGCTAGGGGAGGAGGCTGGCTGCCTTTTGGAGTGTAGGAGCTAGGAGGAGGTGAGTCTGTGCGCTGAGGAGGAGGGGATAATGTGGACAGGAATGGGCATAAATCTCTTGTGTGTCCCTGCAGGTTTCTTAGGAGAGAAAAGGGCAGAGCAATAGCGGGACAGTGGGGGAGCCTTTGGGGAGGGTGGCATGGAGAGGGGACTGTTCAACAGCTGGGGGTATGGGTTTGGGCAGACCTGTCCCTGTCAGGGCTGTCACTTTCACAACAAGCTGCAAAAGCTCATGAGCCTAAATTGTGGTCCAGGAGACAGGGAGAAAGTGTGCTCGTATGTGTGTATACAGGGAGAGGAAGGTGGGTTGTGGGATGAAGGCATGGCAATGGGGAGTGGCTAGGACAGAGAGAATACAATTCCCCCCCCCCCCCCCCCCCCCCCAAGTCTGATGTTAGAGTGCTTCAAGTACTTTGTATTTGAAGGAAGAAGCTTGTGGCATCAGTTTGTTCACTCAAAATAGGTTTGAAACACAGGGCAGAAGACTTGGCAGTGTCTTCTCTTTGTAGTCCAGCTTCCCCTTCCTCCTGTCCCTTCCTCACGTCTCAAGCCATTTTCTCCCCTTAGCTTCTACTTGTACCTGACAAGCAAATGTGTCTTCTCCCTCTCTGCAAGTACCTTTTCTTTTTCAGTTCACCAATTTTTCCCTTCAGACTCCAGAACATCTCTAATCTCTCTTCCCACACTGATAAGTAAAATGAGTTCTTTTCCCCAGGCAGCAACAACTCAACTTGGACAGGGCTGAAGGGCAGTTTTGCTCAGGCTGTGATTGACAGGGGATCTTGGGGATACTGTGGGCTGTGTCGATACATTTCCCTCTTTGCCCTCTTTTCCCCTGTGGGCTTGCCACCTGCCAAAGAAAGGGCAACGGAGCTCCATTCCCATAGTGCAAAGAGCAAGGGGAAGGAGACACTGACCTGACAGAAGCATGGATGGAGATGAGCCTTGCTGGGCATTGGTGGTCATGAGTCCATTGGCTAGGATCTGTGGAGAGAAAAGGAGCTCAGGGGAGAGTGAGGTGAAGAAAAGAGAGTAGCAAGGAGGAGAAATAAAGAATGGCACCCTGGAGATGTGGAAAAGAGCCAGACAGGACAGTGTACGAGATAGCAGGGAACTGACAGTTAATATACAGTCTCCAGGGAAGGAAAAGGGAAAGAAAAGGGGGAAAACGATCTTTGTTTCAAAGAGTTGATACAGAAGAGAGTCAATGATGCTGTGGAAATATGTGCATCTTCCTGACCCCAGGTTTCCTCCTCTTTCTAATGCAGTAGTCCTAGGAGTCCTAGTCAACGCAAACTACATCTTCCTGCGGATCTGAGGGAAACTCTGGTCCAGGAGCTCTTCCTTTCTGCCGTAGGGAGGTGCTAGGTTACACAAAGATGATGGAGGAAATGCAAGAGCTGAAGCTGGACCCTGACCAGGAGGCTGTTTGCAGTTAGTGTGAAGGTGGGATTTGGGATATCTGTTTTTGCTGTAAGTTGGATTTGAATGGGCTCATCCTTTCCCCCTAGTAGGCACCGGCCCCCTGAGATCAAATGTGGACATGATTCTTGTTTCTTTGTCTGCTGCTGCCCCCAAGAGGGACGTCACTTTGCCCTCTGGTCTGGCTTCAAGCTTTGCTTGGTACATTTTCTCCTACTGTAGTCCTGTACAACAGAGCTTCTGGATTTGCTGCGCCTTTGCCCTAATGCAGTAGAGGGTCTGTTCCTCAAGGAACCACTGGGAGTTGTGATTGCTAGCTAGAGCTAAGGATTACTTTTAATCTGTGCATTTAGTTCAGGTTTTGAGGGATAAAATGCATCTTGTATATCCAGTGATAGAAAACCTTGCATTCTTCCTGAAGGTAGCCTCTATCCCCAGAAGCAAGAAGCCTAAAGACAAGATGTGCTGAAGGGGAGGGGGGGAGCAAGCTTTAAGACATGATATTTCTTTGTCCTTTCAGCTGAGAGTTGCCTACAGCTCTAAGCTGGAGCTGCTGGAGTGAGCAAGTTGTGAGGCGTATGGTGACATACCTCACATCATGCTGGTCCCTGCTGTTCCTTCCAGGAAAGCATTGCTGGCAATTATGAACAACTGCTCCGGTGCTGCTTGCCTCTCAAAGGCTTCCTGGCAGCTGGGTCTGTGGTCACTGCTGCAGGAGCAGGGCTTCCTGCTCGAATAGTACCTGTTCCACCGTCCCTCTTCCGAGACCTTCTTGCCCATGCAGTGTTGCTTCCTGCCTCCTTAGCTCCCCATCTCCCAGCTCTCTGGGACCACCAGCTGCTCTTCTCTTAATGTCAACATATATGGCCCCTTCACTGTAGTTGCCATATGCTGAATAATTTACAGATTGTGTGTTTTTAGCTGAAATACAGTATCCTTTCTTGGAAGAATCACCATTTAGGTTAATGGGATGCTTTATAATGGATGAAGCCATGGTACGAGGAAGAGACTGGGATGCGGTGGAGGTTCAGCTTGATCAGTGGTAGAATTTGGGAGTCTTGGAGTCGCACAGAGGATGTGTCCTGGTAGTTCATTCAGTGGCAGATCAGCCACTGTCTCCTTTGACGGGAATATAGATGCAATGGTTCTTTTTCACTCTGTCTGAAATAGCTTTGTAATAACAGTAGGAGTTGGAGAGGCATTTCAATTGATTAAACAATTGAAGCTATTTGTCTTTACAAAACAAAAAATATAGAGGTGTCTTTTGCTTCCTACATATACATTATACACATTCATTTTATGCAGCAGTCTCTGTAATAAAGCTGATGGTTATGATGGACTGGTTTATAACACTGGATTGAGATGGTGTAATGTGAACTGAAGTGCAGAGGAAACCTGATATAAATACGCTGAATAACAAGGACTGGAGTCAAGGCAACTCATGAAGGGAGGGAGGAAGGCAGGCAGGCAGGCCATGTACTGGCTTCTTGCAGGAGATGTGTGATGTGAGCAAAGAATTACTTTGGCAATGCCTGCTCCTATGCTCTCTCCCAGCAAAGCACCAGTGATTTCTAAGACATTCCTTTGTTCAAACACCAATGCAGCTATTGGAAAACTTGTAGCTGAATCTGTCTTTTGACCCTTCCTGCTGATGGTAGTGCATGATTGCAGTGTCAGTGTTTCTCTGAGGCTAAGGCAGAAGACCTCTCTGGTATGTCTGTGAAGAGGAGGGGCATCTCTGATGCACACAGCTTAGCCTGCTTATATGCCTTTGGCATATAAGTAATCTTATGATGTTTGTGGCTTTCCTTGCTCTCCCTCTTGTTTGGCGTTATCAGTTTCTAGGTGGTACCCATGGTGCGCCAGTCCCAGAGCATTGATACAGATCTTGTCCTTGGATGTGTGTGTACTACCTTGTTGGCAACTAACTGCTTGAGAATTATCTCTGACTGCATTAACTCCTAAAGGTTTTCCTTTTTTTGCCTTTTTCTCCTTCTCCACATGGGTGCATGAGCATTTCTCTGCAAACAGGAGCATCTGTGTGATGGAGATTGGATGCCTTTAGACATGGACGGATTTTTGAAGTCAGCCACTGAATAGTTTGTGTGTGTCAGATATGAGAGCTCTCTTAGCTGTCTGTCTGACTCAATCCCTAGGCTTGGGCTGGAAGAAGGGGCTCATTTTGGCAGGCCTGCATTGCATTGATGATAGCAAAGGCCCTTCAGGGGGCTGCGTTTCTCCTTTGTTTCACGCTTGCAAACTTCCTTACCAGCCTTCCCAGGTAAGGAGATGCAGTCCAAGAAGGCACGTGAGCCTTAACAAGAGTGAGGGAACAAGTGATTTGTCCAGACAGAGGTGAAGCAGATTGATTTCTACTGAATTATTAAGTGAACATTTAAATAGCAATACTTGAGGCTGGGTTGGTTGTTCCAGTTCTTCAGGGCTTCTTTAGGAAGCTGTGGCCTACAGATTGGAGAGAAACCAGTTCAGCATGAAATGTCTTTGTAGGTGTGTTTGTTTATATGGTATATTAGGTGCACAATATGTCTGTGTATGCCACAGCCACCTTCATCTTGAAGAAGTGGAGGGCTTGGCTGAAAACACTGTGTGTGGCACATATGTACGCGTTGCTCTGTTCTCTCTGTGTGATGTGTTGAAGGATTATTGGATGTAAGCCCGGACTGGGACCTTATGAGACATGCAGTCCCTGCAATCACCTGCCTTGGTAGAACTTAGCAAGCACCATCTCAGAACTGCTATTGGGTTTTTCCTTTGTTAGTGTTTGGGAAGGCTGATCTAGATCCTTGCTGCTCTACTGGATGGGAAGGCCTTCGGAATGCCAGTCTAAATTAATTCTGAACTTGTTTAGCCCCATTAGTTTTTCTGTCATTATTATCCTTGGACACAAATAGTCATATGGAGGAGTTGTCCACTGAACTAATCTTCGCTGATAATTGTGCCGTACTGTGCACATCACAGTAGCATGTGTATGCAAGCTTGCTTTGACTGGGTTTTGCTTCAGACTTCCTTTCAGCGTAAGGGTAAAAAGGTGTCCTTGTCACTGCAGCTTTGTTAGGGGGTGATAGACATTTCCAGAGAGCCTCCCTTCCGAAGAACATGCTAAACTCTCCCAGGTTAAAATGACAATGAAGAAAACCAAAAACAATGGATAAGAAAGAGGTGTCTTGTGAAAAAGTTCTTTAATGGAAAATGTCTTTTTTGATGTGACAAGCTTGTATGTGTGTGAAGTAATATCACAGCTTTGATTTTTGCATGATTTAAAAACAATCAACTTTTGTCATGTCCTAGAAGGGGGGGAAAGGAGATTATGTTAGTAGAACAAAGTGGAATGCCTGCTGCTTTGGGTGAAAGTTGTCTAGCTGCTCTCAGAGGGCGAGAGGAGGGACAGGCAGTGAGGAGTGAATAAAGATGGATGGAAAAATGTCATCTTCCTGTATCTGATATTTGAGAATCTTATTTCATTTGAATGCTTTCATAAAACATGTTCAGCAAGCAACAGTATGGTCAGGCCCTTAGGGCATGGTAAAGGGTGGCCAGAGAGACCACCAGTCCTAGGTGTGCTACGTTGAGCATGGAGACAGCATGACTCCGGTGATCTGGGGGGTTTTATGTCATAGCTGTATGAGGGTTTTTATGTAGTTAGTTTAACTCGGTATGATTAATGCAAGTATAGGTGTTTGCTCAGTAACGAGTGAAAGAAGTCCCTTGCCACAACTACATTGTGAGCACTTTTGTCCCTCGGTTTCTTCCAAACTGAGCCAGTCCTTGTGCTGTTTTCTCATCTCTTACATGGGAAGAAGAAATGGGATGGTTTAAGTGGCATGTTTCTGTGAGGTGAAGGACCAGCTAAAGAAATCAGCGGGTGGCGGGCTGAGCGGGGGTACCAGCAGCCACTTTGTGCAAGGGCGGGGGTGTGAAGCAGAAACTGCCATTTGGCTTAATGTGGCTGCTTGTAGAGATGAGAGCACTTGGCTGTCTTCCTCCTGCAGTGGTTTAGGGTTCACCATGTTGTCTTTACGCTGCCACCATGTCCCTTGATTCTACTTTTGCTACGTCTGCCTTAATTGGGTACTGCAACAGTTATATATGTTAAAATAAATGAACTTTTTACTGCGAAAGAGGAGAAGAAGAAAGACAGATGATCCCTCAGCAACAGCTGTTTGGAGAAAGAATCCCACAGAAGCTGCTTCCTTCACTAATTAGAAATCTGCTTTCCTTTAGGAAGGGTAACGTCTACATTCTTGACTCCCGTTCTTGCTTCTAATTGCTGGGAGAAATGAATGAAGGCACCGTTAAATGTGTTTTATTTAGAGTTGCTGAGGCAGAGAATGTTGGGTGGAAATGTCTTCTGGAGATGGGAATGAAGAAAAGGGGAATGAAGAAAAGGGGAATGAAATAAAGATGTCAGATGGCACTTTGAATTTGAGGAAAGGGGGGTTGTGTTTATGCTGGCAGGAGCTGCATGAGCACTGGATTAGAAGCACTGGTAGAGCTGGTATGTGGGATCTTCTGGGTCTCTGGGGACAGGATGCTGTTCCTTAGAGAGGACAAATCTGTAGGAACTGGTACTTGTGAAAGATCGCATTGAGAGATTGCAGACGGCTGAATGGGGCCAGACAGCAGGCAGTTCCCTCTCCCCCTGCAAATGATGGCTCTCTTGCACAGTGGTTTTTCTCCATATTTACAGTGAAATCCAGGAGTGGTTGTTGCAAATAGCTGTGTTCAGTTAGGGGGGACTGAGTGATGTAGGGCAGAGGAGCCTGTTGCCATCAGGAGGGACACAGGACAGGCTTTTGAGGATGTCGAACCCATCTATGCATGAAGTTGGGTTTAGGTTTACAGAGGTGTTACTGAAATGAGGAAACTGCAAGGAGGTTTAACACAGTTGCTGAGAGGAGCCTGTTGCAGGCTGTGGTGGGTGGCAGCGAAGGGAAGGTGAAGCCATTCTGCAGAGCAGCCGCTGTGGGAGGGGAGGAAGGTGAATCACAGCGAAGGCACCAGAACCTGCGTGGTGTGTGCTGCGAAGGGGCTTGCTGCTTCGCCTCAGATCCTGGCCTCCTCCTGTCTAGCTCAAGGCTTGTTTCTGAGGAAGGAAGCAAATAGAAATAAGCCGAGATACCTCTATTACTAATTGTCATTTCTTACAGTGGGAATTAACTATGTAAACCACTGTGGGGTTCCGGCTTAGTGATTACAAGACAGAGGGGCTCTGCAAGCGCTGCTTGATACCTATTGAATAGAGCAAGCTCTTGTCAGAATGTAACTTCATCACAAAGCAAGTGCTTAGAAAAGTGGAATGGTAAAGCTAAAATTCTAGAACAGAGTAGATATATCAGTTTGGCAGATTGTAAAAAAACATGCTTTGATTGTGTTCCATGAAGAAATAATTCTGGTTTGAAATGTGTTTAATCTTTTAGTGGTGATGAATACTGAAATAGGAGCAAAGCATTTTATTCAACCTGAAACCATCACTTCTGTGTTTTCCCCATTAGCTAGGGAGTGCTCTGTGAGGTGCAGGGTGGAGGGAGCTTTCTTGTGCTGCTCTCTGATGGAAAAGGCACACCAGAGGTTTGTTGTTGTCCGGTGGCAGTGATTTGAGCAAAGCCTCTCTTTTGCTTAAGCCACCACACTGTATTTGCTGTACTTCTGAAGCCTTGAGCAGATGCTGCTTTGCAGTCCAACGATTCAATTACTCTGGGCAATAAATTTCAAGGTGAGTGTTGGAAACTCCATCACTTGAAGTACCAATGTTTTCCTGTTTTCTCTTGGTCTTGGAGGTAGTATCATCAGCAGTAGAAGTAATGAAGCCTGGTTTCTTATGGATTTCTTTGTCATGGTTGGATTCTTTGATAACTAAATAAGTGTGAGCTTTGCCTGAACGCCCCGGCCACAGAAAGAGCTTCAGAAAAGCTGTATTGAGTGTAAATTCTCTAATAAGAAGTGAATTTGCTGTCCATGAGAATGCTGAGAGACCGGCTATTGTCTGTCAGCTATTACTGTGCAAGTTGAAGTATTTGGGGGAGCTGGCTCTGTCAGATCTAGCTGCAGGTGGCTAGCAGGCTCATTTATGGTTGTGGGAGGCTGAAAGATGCCTACTTTCCATAGGAAAGCAGGTTAGGTGTATAGGTGGGCAAAGAACAGTTGGGAAGATGTGACCCTGATGGATTTGTTGACGCCGTTTCTGGACTCTTGAGAGGAGGAAGGAGCACTTTTTTCCCCTCAGGAGTTGGTTTCTTCTGGGAATATGTGAATAAGTGTGTCCATTAGCATGCAGGGTGGATAAGCGTGGTACTTAAATTAAAACTGTTACTTTACCATGAGCAGTGGATAGGATTTAAATGCATTGGTTCTTGTGTTTGGTGAGTACCATATGTGTGGTTACCAGAGGGTTAGTTAAATGGCATGCAGTGTATTAAAATAAAGATGTATTTCACCACTGTAGCTGCAATCTTCCTGAAATCACTTTGCCTTTTCAGTGTTAGGCATTTTCAGGAGGATGCTTAAACAAAAGCAGTAATGAAAAGTGTATGAGTCTGGGCAATAAGAAGGAAAAGGAGTGAAATATGTATTTCATCTCTCAGCCAGGAGCCGTACAAATGAGTTCCTGTCTGCAGAACCTATGGTTTGCCAGATGAATTCCCCCAACTCTAAGAAGAACTAAGAATCAGGGGGCAAAATCAATACGGGAGAGCTGAGTGACATCCTTTGCTACAAAGAGCAAGTGATAAGATGATAACTGGTAGCCCAGATAGGCAATTAACATGATTGGTTAAATTAACTGATGGCAGAGGTCTCTTACGTAGAGGTTTGCCTCAAGACTTTGTGCCCTTTCTGAAGGCATGCAGGGAATAGCTGTGGAGGATAGACATCTCCAGAAATTAGAGTGACTTTGAAACAGCATGGATGATTAATGGGAGTTTATTGCTCTTGATGGACAAATGAAGCACCTCCAGTTTCCTTGTGAGTGATGTCCTGCTTTCTTTTTTCCAGTAAATGATTCAGCTGCTCAAACTTTTCTGAGAACCATTAGAGGTAAAGAGAGGGGAGAGAAGGGAAGAACTGGCCCTTCTCAGCTTGATTTATGATCCAGCTCTTTTGTAACAAGATTTCCAGTGTTGTAAAATATTAAATACATCCTTACATTCAGTATCACATTTTGATACATTTCATGCCTCATTTGCTACTGGAGTCAAGGACAACTTTGCATTTTTCATGGCATAAGGCCCAGATTTGTCTATTTATTTATTTTTAATCACTACGTTTTTCTTTTTTTACCTGTATCAATTTGGATTAAATCTTGGCAACCATAGCAACCTATTCCTCTGGGTGGTTTCGGGTCTCCAGCACGTGGGAACTTCTTGGTTTGGCTTATCCCTGATGGGCTGCTGTGCAGTAACCATCTATAGAGGATCATGGTCAGCAGGGAATGGGAGAAAGATACGGATTTGCGATGAATTTTACATTGAAGCAGGCGGCCCTTTCTGTCACCGGCAGCATCATTGTTAAACAAAAGGCTATTTTGTTTAACATCTCACGTGATATAATGAGCGGAATTAAGTGGAATTTGCTGTTAAAGGAAGACAGGGGTAACTCCTGTTGGCTAGGAAAGGCTCAGGATTTGTCTTTGCCTTGATCTGTGTGGGAGGTTTTTTGATTATCGCTTCTCGCATGGGGAGCAACAGCTGAATTCTGTTGCCTTCTGTATCGAGCTGCCAGTACACAGTGACTCTGCTTCTGCAGGTAGGGATGGCAGCTTGGGATGCGTCAGAGCTAGTGATGCGTCTCTGTAGCTGGAACATGGGCTCTGTCCTATTTCAAGTTATTGGACCATGGGTGCATCCTTTTGAATTCCCATGTTAATCCAAGGGGTTTTTATGGGACTGCTTTGACAGCTGGGCTCTGTGGAGGCTGAGTGGTGTTGGCTGGGAGGGGTTTATACTTTTGGGGGACAGCTTAATTCTCTCCACCCTGAGTCCCACTTAGCTTCACTCAGGTATCGCACCTCTTTCTGAAGTCAACATAGAGGAATTGGACTGTGTTCCCTCTGGAGGTGATGTCTCAGATCTGAGTCATCCTCCTGGGCTCAGGGTGTCTTTCTCTGTAAACTCCTATTTTTGTTTCCTAGTGGCAAGGTGACTCCAGTGTTTTTTGCCTCAGAAAGTACACTAAGAGCCATTTGCAAGTAACTGGAGCTCAAGAAGCTCTGCCTGGAAATATAAGACAGACGTTTTGAACAGTGAGAGTAATTAGAACCTGTAATATCTCCCCTAAGGCTTGTGGTCAATTATCCATGAATGGCAACTTTACATTGCCATTGGATGCTTTTCCTGGAAGATGTGCTTTAGCTGAAGTTGGAACAAGCTCAAGAAGGCCCGTGGCTGGTTGTTTTGGAAGGGGGCCTGGACCACCACAGGGGTCCCTGGTTGGTCTGTAAGTGGGAGCTGGTTTAGCAAAAGAGTTCAGTGTTCACAGGTATTTTTCAACAAGCTCTTTTGAACTGCTTCAGCTTTGTCACAGAAGCCAAATTCCCAAGCGAATGTCCACAAGACTTGGAAGAGTTTGAATGGATGAAAGGTTTCAGAGCTAACCTATTGGTGGTGGTGCCCTTTCCGTTCTCAGGAGTACACATCTCCTTTCAGAAGTAGTCAGCACCCAGAAACTGAATCCTTTCAAGTTTAAGTGATAACATCTCCTAATGGGCAGGATCTTTGGAGACACATCATTGCCAAGGCATGGCTGCTTGAATGAATGATTTTGAACCTTGTACCCATTGGCAAAGGGATCTGTGGAAGATTGAGAGTTTCACAAATGATAAACAGGTTTTCTCTCTCCATAGGAGCACTTGAATCTGTACTGGAGAACTTCTAAGAATTCGGATCAAAAAAGCTTCAAAGCCCTTCTTTTTAAATGAAAGTATCAATAGGAGTCAGGGGCCTTATTAGTTTAGGGGCTTTTAAAACTTCCATTAGGTGCTTATCTGCCTCTTTTGGTGGTTGATATCCTTTGAAAATCTGTCCCAAAGTATTTGAATCACTCCTGAAAGTAGAACTTGCACTTCGAAATTACCTGGTTCCCTGAAAACAGTATCCATAACATTGCCTTTTCCTAATAGCCGCATCAATTAAAAGCCTCTCCACATCTGGCTGTCAGCAGGCCCTTGTGTGTGATAGGGAGTGCAGGGGTTTCACCCAGGCTGGTTTTTTTATGATCCCAATGCTTTGCAAGTGAAACAAAATTTAGTGAGAGAACCTGTCTTTGTTCCCCTCCTTCCCATACAGCAAACTAATTGAAAACAACATGAATGTTAATGATGCATTTCACATTTGGAAGTTAGAGGGGTGATTAATACATTGTACGTTGTATATTAACACCTTCTCAGGGGCATAATGAAGACAAAATATATGCTCTGAGCAGGGATTGTTTATTTCATGGTGTGTTTTCCTGTGTTCCACCATCCCTTTTTGCATTGAAATACAGGCTTTCCAATCCAGAGGGTTTTGTTTCAGAGCATAATTTTAAATCAATCAATAAACTTTTATGTCTTAATCCTTTTCTCCTTCCCCTTTTGATTGGATTGCTGAAACGATGCGTAAAGTGAGTGGAGATGTGAGGAAGGCAGGAAGAGGAAAGAAAAGCTTGGTGGATGATGTGAAAGGGCAGTGATGTGGCAGGTTCCCGAAGCTGTCGCCTCTTGATGATGGTGGAAGTGATCTGTTACGGGAGAGAAGGGTAACAGAGCATAACCTGAAAAGCTGGAGGCTGAAGCTTTTGATTAATCTATAAGGCAGTTGGATTCGCTGAATGCATCCATGTGACAAGCAGAGATCACTCTCTTCTGTCTCAGGCTGGTTCTGGAATGACAAGTGCTGTCATAACTGGGCTGTGGTGACCTGTGACTACTGGAGCACCCTTGTGCATGCTTCCATGTGTTTGCTTGTGCCTTCAAAGGCATGTCTGCTTTCAGAGTTAGGCTGGGACTTGGGCGCTGTTGTGGCCTCAGCCTTGCCACAGTCTGACTGTTGCAGCTTCTTGCTTGTGCCACACTGCAAAACCTCTTTGCCTCCAAGAGGACTTGAAACAGGATTCCAGGCCAGGTAACCTGTCTTTGGTAATGACCAGTGTCCGTGTAGCTGGTGCTGAGCATCTTGCTTAAAACCTGCTTGCAGCCTTGGTGAAGGTTTCAGCTGAGCTGTAGATGAGCAGCAATATCCTGCTCACTCACAACTTTGCCTTCTAGAGGAGTTCAATAGCTGCCAAGCTCCTCAGACACAGAAAGCAGGAGGAAATCAAGACTGCCAGATGTGTTGGTCTTCATATGTTACTTCATGTGATAACATGGGTTTGGAGGATTGTTACTGTTAGCGTGATTTTGTGTAGTCACATTGGAATAGTTTACTCTGCTTGAGATTTTGGCTACAGTTGTTTATGATGGCAAGACATGTGATTTTCTGTTTTTGTAATCAAGTGTGTGCCTAGTTCTGTGCCTAGATGGATGTGTGGCTTCTATTGAACTTCTCATATCTGCAGGGACAGTGAAGTTCTAACCTGAGAAAGCATCTTAAGCCCTTCAGGTATGAAGGCAGGACGTTGGTGTTGCATAGCTGAAGTATCAGACATTGCAAGAGAAGTCAGTGGGTCTGCAAACACATGATGGGTAAAAACCTTAGCACTAGCAGGCAGCTGAAGCTGTGTCTGAAATCTCTTAGCGCAGGGAGCGGAGCCTCACAACTCATGCAGATCACCACTGTCTATGAGCAGGCATGGTGTTTACCTCTTCCCATGGTCTTGTGGACTTCCTGAGGACCACAAAAGGTGATGAGCATCTGCGGATCTGCATCCCTCAGACTGGTCGCAAGAAAAAGCTCTGGGAAGTGACTGTTTAGCACGATCTGGCCCTTAAGCAGTAATATTGTCGTAGGTGGAAGCATGTGGTGGTGGCTGATTATGTAACTCCAGGAAGAAAAGATGATCACGCGAGCTCTAACATGTCTATAATTAAGCACAGTGAATGGTTATAAAACAACAAACACTTTAAAAGCGCTGTTCTTGGCCACAACTGAATTATTTTCCTCCTTTGGCAAAGTCATTAAAGGGGAAGGTGGGGGGGTGGGAGGAGGGAAGTGTGTTTGTATCAATGCACTCTGCATGTTTGAAACCTTTCTCTGTTATTTTTTGATGAATGAAAATTAAAGCCTGAGAATGGGTAGAAAGTCCTGGTGAGAATGGCTGCGTTTCTCTTACAGCTCCTTACTAATACCTGGCACTGCTGTCGCCACTGGTGTGGTGAGGAAGAATTCCAATTCGGATGTGTTTTTTGATGGGGGAAGGATCAATACCAAGTTTTCCCAGTTGCAAGTTCAGTGTTTATGAACTTTCAGAATGATAATGAATGGAAATATGGAAATGTGTTTTATCTATTAAAACAAGCAAAATGCCTTCAGAAATTGACTTTTGGTGTTCTAGCTGCCCTTAACGCTTTTTGCCTGCCATTTTCTATATGCTAGCATTAAACCAGCTTTGTCTCTCTGTTTTGTCTGAAATGATACTAGGCTTAAATTAAGGACCTCAAGCATTTTGATGGTACCTTCTACCTGATTTGCTTGGCTCTGTCTCCCTGCCTTAGGAGCAGTACCCTGTGGCTGTGTATATGATCTTAACCTGCTGTGGCTTGGCTGTATCTTTAATGGTTTCCTTGTTTGGCTCTAATTAATGTTCCATTAATAACACAGCCTGAAAGATACAGATTTCAGTAGTCCCAGATAGAAAGATCTGAAGTTTAGAGTGATGGTACCAAGAAAAAACATCATTTTCAGGATTGTGTAATTGAACAATTTTATCCTCCTTCTATAATTTCCAGGCCAGCTGTGGTTGGAGGCAGGATTTACTGCTGCTCCTCTCTCGCAGGCAGGGTCATTCCCCTGACCTTCTGCTCTAGCAGACGTTTGAACCTGGACATAAATCTGGGGCTATTGCTTCTCCCAGGCATCTTGGTGATCTCACTGCTGCCTTGTGCTCGCTGTGGCATATCTGTCTGTCTCCCTGCATCTCTTTGTGCTCAGATCCCAGTTTCTGGAGGGTCACGGGGCTGTGTCCTTGCTTATCTGCAGTTTGCAAAGGGTGGAGAGACACCAAGAGAAGGGTTATGCTTTCACAGTCTGGACTTCGTATCTGGTGTGTAACCTGATGTGGCCTGAATGGGTAACTGGCTGGAGCTGGGTTACAGTGGACTGGAAAAAGGAGATGGTGCAGGGGCTGCCAAGGCTTGGGTGCCATCTGTATCCTTGAAGTTAATGATTATTTCTTATAGGGAGAGCCATTTTAAAGGTGGAGGTGTAAGGTCCTGAATTGCTCAGCTGCTCAGAGATTTCCCACCCCTCTTTTTTTGGGCACAATTGATGTTTCATCGTTCTCTGCTCTGGAAGCATGAGAGTTGTGCTGGCCTGGTTGTCTGTGTTCAAAAGCCTGTAAGGAATGCTGATGGAATTGCTGAGTGATCTTGAGATCAGATGGGTTGATCTGATAACCACATCAGCAGTTCAGGTGTGCTGTAATGGTCGGCCAGGAGCTATAAGTGACTGTTCTTACAACTGTTCATGTACAGAAGATTCTCTTTTACACCTTGATGCAGCAGTTCAGGGTAAATCCAAGCTGTCATATCCCATAAGCATAAGTTCTTGTGTACAGCCTCTTTAGCAGACTGTGAGAGCTGCTTCCAGCACGATAACTCAGGTAATAAGGAGTCCCTAGGTTCAGCTTAGTAATAGCTTGTAATGACTCCCAGGGAGTGATTTCAGCCTCCATTATCCTCCTAGCCATACCTTCCTTCTACAGTAGTGTCTGTGTGGAACCACATCTGTATCACGAGCAATCTTGTCCCTTGTTGAAAAGCTGAATGCATGCTGTTAGTGGGGAGCAAAGGTATAAATCTAGGGAGGGGGACAGTTGGGGAGGTAGGGAAATGCGTGTCTTACGTCACGGAGCTGGGCACAGCATCTGGAAAACAGCAGAGGGTGAGGAAGAGGAGAAGGGGAAGGGGCTGACTGAGCAGATAAGGGCACAGATCTGTTAGAAACCTTGATCAAGAAACTTCAGGCTCGGAGACTCTTAAGACCGGAACAGAGACTCAGATCAATAGGCTTTGAATGAATTCCTATAAAAAAGAAGAATTTGGTTTTGACTTTGTAGGCACACTGCAGGAGAATTTAATCCATTGTCCCCAAAGGAGTCTTTCCAGCCTTCCTCTCATCAAGACACGCAGGCATTGAAAAACCCGCCAGGTTTTAGTGGGGTTGGAAAAGCAGAAGAGGTGGGGGAGAGGCAGAAATTAAACCGCAAATGTTCACAATAAAATGGTGATAGAAATGGAGGTGGACAGGGAAGACGAGATCATCTGAGTTGAGTCCCAGGGGACCAGTGACTTCCCAGGGCATTTTTGGCTCTTCTCAAGTCTTTGCCTATGTGTTGCAAAGGCCTGTACAGGCTGAACTCTATCTATCGTTGTGGTTTTGGTGTGTTTTGGTGTCAAGCCCTGTGATTCCCAGCCAGGCAAATGCTTGAGTGCCTCCCACCTTTTGAAATAAGGGTTGTCCGAGCCTAAAAGCCAGGCACAGAAGTGAGCTTTCTGATGGCGAGCGCATGCCCGAATGTTTTGATGGAGAAGGGCCCGAGCACCTTGCCTTTTGTCAAATCGGCCTTCTAAAGCTTATGTTCTGCAAACAGATAGGTTTTTCACCTGAAAGCTGAGCTTTCTCTGTGTGTTATGTAGGAGAAGGTTACTTTTTAATAGTGATACTTCATTTTCCTGTGGTGCTCCTTGCCTTTAGTTCACAAATCCCCTTGCAAAGAGGGGTATGACCTTGTCAGCATATTAGTATGTCTCTAAGCGCTCTGAGAAAGAGTTGAAGGCATCATCTCTCCATGTAAAGAGTCATTATAAGCAACCTTTGAATCCATGTTGGGACTTCCAGGCAAGCATAACTTGAAATGGCAGTTTCCAGTTATGGAATATGTTACATGGCATAACTGGAATGGCAGTTCTGAAGCTCATTTGGATAGATCCATGCAGTACCAAAGCAAGAAAACCTAGTGGGGAACATTTGCAGTTTTATAGAGGGGGAAACAGTGGGAAGAAGAGACAGTTATTTCAGGATAAGGAACAGGGCAGTTGCAGAGCTAAAAATGGATTTCTGGAGTCCCAATTCAATAGACCGAACTATCACGCTGTGTGTGTTATCTTTTACAGGCTCACTAGCAGGCACAAACATGTACCCACCCACACAGTTATAATCTCAGTTTGTGTGTCAGACGTTGCTGATGGGTGAACCCAGAAAACTCCACAAGGCAATTGTAGAGGCATTGCCAAATTTTCCCTGGCTGTTAGTCTAAGAATGTCTGCCCCTTGGGTCTACCAAACTGAGCTGGGAACCCTTGGAGAAGCATCTGTTACTTCTAGCAGCGGATTTCCTGGGAAGTGGATTCCCCCGCAGGCTGTTGAGCTGTGATTTTGTCCCTTCCGGTCCCACACAGAGCCGAAAGTGGGAATGAACCCATGAAACTTGTGCTTCTTCCCCATGCGCATGCACAAATCTGGGTTGCATTTTGATGGGGCATCTAGAGCATGCAGGGAAGACTAGGTCCTCCCTGTACTTGTCCAAACCTGCCTTGTTGGCCAGTGGATCAGGTACTGCCCATCTGAAATGATGTCTGAATGCACTGCCAATGCTTTGATTGGGCTTTTTTTTTCCCTCTTGGATCTGCTGAACTCCTTCGGAGTCAACCATAGGCTCCCTGTGAAATTCTAGACGAATTATTTGGTCCTTGGGTCCTGGTTTTGCCTTCTGCAAAGTGAGGATGGATAATGGTACCAAGGGTTTTGAGAAGAAGCAGTATGTGAAGCTGTGCTGAGAAAGGGTCCTTGCATCCTTCTGACTCTCGCTGGTGGCAAGGATCAGATTTATTTGGATATGACTGTTTAGAGGGGGCTATTTAGGCTCCTCTGTAAACCCCAGCAAATCTGCTGTGAGATGGAAGGCTATTTGACAGCCATTACTACCAAGCTTTGATACTCTATTTGCACATGACAGAAATGACTTGTAGACACAGCGGATGACTAAACAGATTAGTTACCACATCGTTAATTACCTTAATCCCAGCACTGTTCTGGACAGTGCTCTGAGGCAGAACAGTGACCTGATGATACTAGCGCTGTGTTGCCTGTCCTGAGCTGTCAGTGGGAGAGTTATTAGAATCGCTTGAACTGGTAAATCACTGGCGACTGCTTGTGTTTGGTGTGAGAAAGAGCATCTCTATGGAAGAAGGTTGCCTTGCATAGCCCATTTGGTTTGTGTTTACAATGAACTCTTGGAGTGACTTTCGTGTGTCCTGTCCCACTGTGGAAGGGAAGAGGAATAGCTGACCTTGTCTGCACCACAGGACAAAAAACCCCAATGAATTCAATGGAGATAAGGGTGCTGTTAAAAGATGCTATCTTCTCGTTTCACTAAATATTAGTCTTTGAGCACTGGCTAAAAACTTCAGGTGTGAAATGTTAATGGCAGCATCTTCTAGTGTGCACAGCACTGCGTCGTGAGGCCTGGGCTCTATTTCGTGTTCCTCTCTTGGCTTTGACTTGCTGTGTGGAGCAGCAATTGTCTTGGTTTGGATGACAGGAGCATAGTATCTGGGGACAAGGATTTCATCTGGAGTCTTTAGGATTTCATTTGGAGTGTTGTTGTAGTACAAGCAAGTGACCAAGTCCAGCTAAGCGAAGGACCATAGTGTGGGTTTACTGGGGCAAGAGGAAGGGAAACCCATTCCAAATGCAGCTGGAAGAATGCTGCGCCAGGTTTCCAGCCCCTGGGTTATTCCTGGCCAGAGCTAATGATGATATATGAGTCTTGCAAAACACTCTTCATGCTGACACATCAAAGCCCTTCACTGAAGAGGCTTGCAATGTTACTCTAACTAGGTAGAGGTGGTAGAATTAATGCATTAAGAGAGCAAGTAGTTTAGCCAAGCAGCAGAACTGGGGGTAAAATCTTGGTGTCCTGAAACAGTGTCAAGCTTTGCCTCATAGAAGCCATTAGCTTTTCCAGCTCTTGGACTTCATTGGTGCTTTGATTACGAAGTTAAGCCCTGCTGTTCTGGGAGGTCAGCAAGCTTACACCTCTTGTTCATGCATACTTGCTTGCTTGTCTGTTAGCTTCCGTGAGACCCCATAAAGCGCTCTTAACCCTATCTGCCAGCATCTGCTGTGTGCTCACAATGACAAAATCAAACATAAGCTTATCATCACCTTCTTCCTTCTGCCGAGCAGCTGCTGTGAATAGCACATGCCAGTGCTTTAACTCTCCTAAATTACTCACAAAGCCTGGGCAGATGTGTTGGAAACACTTCAGGGCTTTTTTCTGGGCATGTTAGAGCTGCTGCAGCAGATCTTTAAAGCTGTGGGAAAGAGTGAGCCCTGTGGCTGTTTTGGGACATGGCCCCGTGCTCCCTGTAGGGTCTCATCTCTGTAGGCAGTGCAGCCTGGTCCCGTTGTTTGCTAGGAAGTGACTGCAGTCACACGGGCATCTCTTTTCTCATTCCTGGCTCTAGGGTAGTCTGGGATGTAATCCTCAGATTAGTATGATCAAACCGAGTTTAAGGGCTGAATTATATCAATGGGAGAGTCCAACACACTGTCTGCTCCTGAAATGCATCTGTATTTCTTCCTCCCTCTCCGGTTCCCCTCCTAGGACACAGAGCAGCTTGAAATCCCTCTGCCTTTCTCCGTTTGCTGCCCTGTGTCTCTCAACTATTAGCAGTTGAAGCCTGTTTCTTGCAGCTTGTACTTTTATTCCCGTTTTCCTCTGCATGGATGAAGCCGTTTCATACCAACCCAGGTATCTGCCAAATGCATACCTGGCTCTCTCCCTCCTCTTTGGCTGCAGCTACAACTGTGCCACCCTCACTCAAGCACATGTGTTAACTGCGGGCATTTTTCTCATCCCCCAGGCTGGGTTTGCTTCTCTTGGTGTTGGCTCAGCTCCCACAGCTTCTTCCTTGCCCCGGGGAAGAGTTGGGTCTGCCACCAATGCGGAGAGCCCGGGCTGTGTAGGTGGCTGCCTCTTGCCTCTGCCGGAGCACAGAGCCGGAGGTGTGTGGGAGAGCATGGTCTCTGCATCCCTCCTGTGCGCTCTGTGTTGAGCTCTCCCTCCCGAGATGTTACCGTGCAGCACACAGATGGCCTGAACAGTTTGGGGAGCAGACTCTCTTCATTTGTGTAAAGGCAAATAGGCTTTGAAGTGACGAAACTGCTACAGCAATAGTGACAGGGGAATTCAGATCTTTCTGCGGGGTTTGTTCTTCGGCTTGGTTCCTTTAGTTGCAGCTACAGGCTTTGGCACACACAAGGAAACCTTCTGCATGTTTCCACTTCTCCCGTAGCATCCTGAGCTGCCTCTGAGCACAGCAGCTTCTGCAGTTTTGCTCTGAACTGTGGCATTGTGGCACGGTTTGTCCAGCATCTGCTGACAGTCACTTGGGAGGGGATACCAGCTCTCTTTTGGGAAGCTTCCTGTTCATTAAGGAGCTTAAGAAGTCACTGGGGTGGAAAGAGCTATTTCTGCCCTGTGGAAAATCCCTGCCACTCATTTTGTGAGCTAAAGGTCAATTTGGCAATCTCCCGTGTATAGATAAAATATGAAACCTTCCCTTCTCCTCTGTAAGCCTGGACCACTTCTTGGTATTTCAGCATGCCTGTAGGAAGGAGTAATGGACTGGGGAGACTGAGGCTCTTTAGGTTTCTTGCTAACTTGGAAGCTTTACTCACATGCCTACTGTACAAGCAGAGATGGCTGCTGCCGACCATGAGCTGATTAAATGAGACGCATAGGAGTTAAAGAGAGCTTGAGATTACCCCTGCAACTGTGATGGGCTGACAGGATGTGGCACAGCCCAGAATTCTAGTCAGGCTAAAATCAAATTAAAGTTTCCCAGCAGGATATTTTAGGGAAGGGGGGGGGGGGGGGGGGTGGAGGGGAGGAAAAAGAGATGGAAAAAGAAAAACCCAAAAGGAAAAAAAGCCCCCCGCAGAGTTCATCTGGTGGATGGAGTTACATTAAGCAAATGGAAATTAAAGGCTTTTCATAGAGATCTTCAGTATAATTTGATGGAAGACTTTAATTATTTCCAAGTGCCTAAGAAAAGGAGCTTGGAAAGATTTTGGAGGGGTGAGCTCTCATAAAGATCTCTCTCTTCACAAGCCTTTTGAGCTGTTGTTGCTGCTGTCAGCTCCAAAAGAGGCATTTGAAATTCCTGTGCCCCCATCCTCCCCAGAGACCAATTCCTGCATAAGTGGCAGTCAGTCTCATAAGAGAAGTCTGGGGAGCTGCAAGGAGGCAGGTGAAGGAAGGGCAAAGACTTGAGTACTGCCAAACAGCCCTCTTTATCAGCCTTCACAAGGCACATAGGACGAAGAGGGCTCCTGGCCGTTAACATGAAGACAGCAGGATGTGGTTGATTTGGATCTCTCTTGGCATTTGGACAGTAGAGCCAGAAAGAGCATCTTCTCCCTGGCACCTGGGGGAGATGGTCCATTTAAGCCATAATGCTAAAAGTTGTCATTCATCCAATTCTTGCTTGGACAGCCCAGGAATTAATGGTTCTTTGTCTAGTCTCCAGGTTGACATAAATTCAAGTATCTGGAGACTGTCCATTCTTTCCCTGGGGCTTGGATGCTCTTCTCCTGTCTCCAGCCTGCTCACTTTTAGGCAGAAATGTGGCTTCCACACACTCTGAATGCTCAGTGTCTGCAGTTCCTTTTCTTCCCCAGTCATGCCATTTTGAGAAACCCCTTTCTCCCTCCATATGCACCTCTCTAGGTAGCCTGATGGTGTTGCAGGAAGCTGCAGGCAGCAGGAGGGCAGGACCATGCCTTCTGATGGTGCAAAAATGGGTGTGATGTTGATTTCACCATGTGGGGCTTTGTGGGGTGCTGCATGTGCCCTACTAGAGACATAGTGTGTCTCCTCTGGTGTGCTGGATCTCCTCTGCGAGGATGCTCTGAGGATTAACGTGGCTGAAGATGTTGATGGCAAACGAGTGGGAAAAACATACCCAGTATAGCTAAATAGGTGAGATGTGGGATCCATTCCTAAGGATGGGGGCAGGCACTCATTTCTCCTGCTTGTGAGGATGGGTGTTTGGCAGATAGCTGGCAAAAAGGCAGCGTTGGTAGCCATGGGGATGGGAGAAGGGGGATGCTCAATTGCAGATAGAAGCCAGGGCAAAAGGGATAGGCAAACATCTAGTGGGCTACGCCAGGCAGATGAGCTGCTTCCCTTTCCAGGAGCCTGCAATCCTGAGCGATCACTGCCAGGCTTCAGGAACCACTGAGCTTGCATGGCTTGCGGATGAAACGGTCTGAGGGAGGGAGCTGTAGGGATAAACATCCCCACCAGCTATCCAGAGAAATCAACTCTGTTCTTTGGAGGCTGGAGTGACTGCGGAGTGAGGAGAGGGAGAAGGCACTGCAACTTCAGAGAGAAGCTTGATCTAAAGGGGCATTGTGTTTCTTCAGTCTTTAATAAGCAGCCCCCTGGATGTGCTCTCAGATGGAGTTCTGTAGGGATGCTATATCTGAAGCTGTTCAGGGGCCAGACTTAATCTTACTTCAGTAGTGGGAAATGATGCCCTGTTTGTTACGGAGAACCTTTTGGGTTTTTCCTCCTTGGTATGTCAGAGGCTTTCTGCACCGATCGTTCTTTGCTGCATTTCCTCCCTAAAACTGCTCTTGAAGGCAAAGGAGTTGGTGCTGTGCACTTGGCCAGGCTCCTGCCTTGTGGCACTGCAGAAGTTTGGGCTCTGGTTTAACCATTTCTGTCTGGTGTCAGTACCTAACCACCTTCCTCCCACATCGCTCTGCAGGCGCTCGTGCTGACGCACGCTGGCGTCACTGGGTGAAATCAGAGCCCCTCATGAACCCCGTGGGCCTCCGCAGACGATGTTCAGCTCAGTGGCTGAAATCCAGGTGTGAAATAGCCTTCCAGATTGGTGTGTCATCTCAGCGCAAGACCTGCTTCAGTAGAAGGGCTGTTTGAGAGCAGACTGCTTCCTAAGTGGTATATTTTCAGGGCAGGGGCTATTTGTATAGCAGGAAGCAACTGAGGTGTTGGCAGTTGGTTTGGCTTTTAATTTAAGGGTTTATTTGCACACACCAGGCTGTCCTTGTTCTGTTAATAAAGGCATCTGCATGCTGGGGTCACCATCTCCCTGCACGCTTTGAGGATTCATTGTTTAAGCAACAGTATTTGTTAGGGTGGCAGAGAGAAAATGGCCCCCTGATGTTAGTGATTTAACTTCTGGCAAAGCAGGCTGAGAGATAGAAGGGAGCCAGAGCTGCTCGTCGTGGTGCTGGAGGAAGAGCTCAGGCTGGATGGCTGATGAGTGACTGCCTTCATTCACCTTCAAAATACTCGGTGTTATCTGTCCCTCCGGGTGCCCTGTCCCTCTCCCACCAGCAGCGTCCAAGCTACTTTTGGAAAGGAGTAATGTGGAGTTTAGCATTGATAGCTCTTCTTTTGGGGGCAGGAGAAGATGCAGAGGCTGCCAGGCTGCCATTTGACAGCAGTTAGCAACAATCAGCTGGGCTGATGGTTACTGGGCAGCTGGAGTAGCTGGAAGCCTGCTGGGCTCAAAACTGGTTCAAAATGAGTTACGCTAAATCAAAGCCACTCAAAACTTGCTCTGCTTGGAGTGTATCTGAGCTGAAGTGAATCCCAGGGGGTAGGGGGAGAAAACCCAAGTGGTTCCCATGAGCTGGGGAGTTGAGGCAGTCTGGTGTACAGTTTATGCCTCATGGCTGAGTTCGTTCAACTGACGATTTTCCCTATATTTGGAGCACATATAACAACTTCCCTTTGTGGATTCCTGGGTGTCTAATGGGATTTGAGCTAAGATTCTATGATTCTTAAACATGCAATCCTTTATTCTGTGGGGAAATCTCTCTACTAGACGATTATTTCATTAAACTCATATAAACCAAGTTTTGTGCATCTGCATCCCCATGAAATTCGGTTGGATACTAGACTTCATATTCCAGGTTGATTAGGGATGGTCACGTCAATGGGTATTAAGAGCCTAACTGTGCAAGCTTTGCTCTCCCTGCTATTGGGAACAAACCAGAAGTGTTTGGATCAGAAAGCAAATTCAGGATGTCAGATGTCTGAGTCCTGTTGGCTCATCTGGCCAGACAGGCTGCGAATTTGGGCTTAAGGGTAACAGCTGCATTAGAATACGGTGCTGGATTTTGGATGGCTTAGAGGTCAAGATGCAAACATTAAACTTGGGCTAAGGCTGGTTAATGAGGACAAATTATGCTTATAGCTTGAAGAGAATGATGTGATCAGGGTTTTCGGAGTGCTCAGTGTGGGCATAACTTAGTCACTTTGTACTTCCCTCATTTAACTGGAATTGATGTTAAGGCAGTGAGGAAAACAACTGAAAAGCCAACTCTGGAAAGAGTTGTTCCTTGCTCAGTTTGGAAATTGGATATTGCTGATGAGGATGAGTGCTCTGGGAGCAGTTTTGAGAATGCTGCTAAGTCAGGAGCACAGGCAGCCTGATTATAGCTCACTTGGAGCATGAGAAAGGCAAGGTGATCAGAATGCATTTGTTTTGTGAACAAATTTGGTTTTCACGCTGAGGCAATGTGCTGTGCCTTTGTGGGCTTGCGTGTTATGCTTTGTTAATGAAGTCAAGTGATCTTTGCTTGCTGCACATTGAACCCCTGGATAAAGTCTGCAACTGTGGTGTCATTCTTCTGCCTGTATGGTACTGCTGATAGGAAGGGACTTCATGTGCTCAAGTATGAATGGAGTAAAGGCCTGTTAAGTGCCTGTAAGATTTATCTCATGCTCAGCTCTTCTCAGTGATGGTAAGATGCAGACTCCATTCGAATCAGTAGTGACATTCTTTGTTGGGTGTAGGGTTTTACTCAGGGCTTTCCTAAGGTTAGTGTTCATGGCAATTCAGAAGTGCAAGTCCCATCAGCACTTTGAGAGATTTCTGCTCTCCTCTAGTGTAGAAGAGCTTAGGTCTCTTGCAGGAGTGCCTCTGGACAAGGTCTCTGCAAGTGAGCAGGCTGATAGCATTTGGCTTGCTGACAGAGGAAACGGCAAATGACTTGGGCAAAATGGTATGTGAAGTCTGGGGCTGTCCACGAATTGTGTATGTAATGGCCTCAAGTGTCTATCTGAAGCGAAGTGGGCAGGTATTTGAGAAACAAAGGATAAACCAGAGGAAGAGCAGTTATCTTGAGGCTTATGAAGCTCGAGTGGTGCTTTGTTTAGAAGTACTTCTTGTATCATCAGGCAAGCTGCTCTGTGCCCATATTCCCTGTTACGCAAAAGGCTCTCCAAGCCTTAGAATAAATACATTAAAGGCCGTGAGACGGAGAGAAGAGGATGGTGAGAAACTGTGAGAGATGCCAGAGCCAAGACTGTGGAGGGAAGCCATGTCTCTTAGTGAATTCTCTGTGCTGTCATGAGGGGAAAAGCTGAGCAGCTTTTTGCCAAGGATATGTGTGTGTGATTTCTCTGGGGTTGTTTTGCCCAGTAATGCATCAACAGGCCTAATAATAAGTTTTCTTTTGTCGACAAACATTGCTTCATTTCTGCACTTCCATCATCACTGCTGCAAGGGTGCTCCTGCTGATACAGCAGAGGTTGAGGGCTCATTTCCCAGGGAGGGAGGTTGGCAGACTCTGCCCCCTCCTGAAACATCGCATGCTTGCGCTTCGTGTGGGTGTTTCCCATGTGGCCAGGAGGGAATTTTCCCTCCCTTTCCTGCTGCTGCTTGTTGTGGGATTTGGTGTGTTGCAACAACAGGGGGGAAAATGCCTGAGCTGCCCATTCTCCATCCCTATGGGACCTGGATGTTTCATCTTGGTAACACAGTAGCACTGTGCCTCTAATTGGACGATCTTGTTAAACTGTTAATCAAACACATAGGTTTCTGGTTTGAAATCTCTTTTTTGGTCGCTTATTCTACAAGCAGGGTTTAAAATCTTCTGTCATGTGAATTAATGCCTTTAAATGCAGCATCGCTTGCTAGTTTGGACTTTAGTTCCGCTTTCCTGTGTAAGGCTATTTATTGCTATGAGCTGCTCTATTACTGCAGGAGCCCTCTTGTTGTGTGCAGTTCTACTGTTGCATGTATGTGCATCCCCTGACTCCTGTGTTTTCCTTTAGTTCTGTAGGTTTCCTTGCTCTCTTGTGCAGACTCTTCTCCTCTGCCCCTCCTCTGTCTGCTCCCAAGCCTATCACCCCTATGCTTTCTCATGCATATTTTTAGCTTGGCATCTGTCTTCTTTCCCACCTCCTTTCAAATGCATATGCTTACTGTCTTCCAAATGCACACCCGAAAATTCTCGCTCCATTAAAATACACAAACCAAGCCTTACAAACATCATCTTCAGCCATTCACAAATTGCCTCCTCCTAGCCTCGAAGTACAGGCTTTTTGAGCTTGTGTGTATCAAAATGTTCTTTAGGTGATAGATGGGAGAGGAATCTATTTGTTTCACTTAGAGTTTGGGCAGCTAGAAGAAACAGCAAAACTAGCTTTTTGGCCATAAACCAATTCTTGCAGGTTGATTTGGTAGAGGCTTCTTTGTTTTCCTTCTTTTCCCTCTTGAATCTGCCAGAGACTTTAAGTGAAATAAATAGATTAATCTTCTTGCTGTAGCCCAGAGATCAGGGTGATGTATTTAAGAGCTTTTTCTCCCCCTAGACTTGATATGTTCACAGATCCGATTCATATTTTAGAACTTCCTTCATGTGTAAAAAGGCTCCATGGTAGCAGTAATTCTTCACTAACAGCAAATAGAGGCTGGTGCTGGTTGGATTTCATTTCTTCCGAGAGAGCCGAAAATTCTCTATCGAAGTGTGTTTGATAAAAGGAAGTTTTGTGGCAAAAAATATCAGTCTTAGGGAGGGGAAAAACCACCCAAAACCTGAAGATCTCCTTCAAAGGGGAAAGTTGCTATTTTGCAAGGCTGCGTTTGAGAAGGTTCGATTGCTGCAAGCCAAATGGCTGAAAGCAGATTCCCAAAAGCGCGCATGCTTATCAACACAGAGCTGTGAAAAGTGTGGCAGAACTGGAAAAAACATCAGTTTTGAGGAGGCAAAAATGGTTTTCTGCAGAGCTCTTTTCTGTGGTGATGGGTATATACATTGTCAGGAGTATGCCCCTATATGGAGTATATACTCTAGAGTATCATAGAATCATAGAATAGTTAGGGTTGGAAAGGACCTTAAGATCATCCACTTCCAACCCCCCTGCCATGGGCAGGGACACCTCCCACTAAACCATGCCACCCAAGGCTATGTCCAACCTGGCCTTGAACATCGCCAGGGATGGAGCATTCACAACTTCCCTGGGCAACCCATTCCAGTGCCTCACCACCCTTACAGTAAAGAACTTCTTCCTTTTATCCAATCTGAACTTCCCCTGTTTAAGTTTGAACCCGTTACCCCATGTCCTATTGCTACAGTCCCTAACGAAGTGTCCCTCCCCAGCATCCCTATAGCCCCCCTTCAGATACTGGAAGGCTGCTGTGATTAGTATAACCCTAACTCATGGGAAGGGTATTTTAAAGCAGTTCTTTCTGAACACTGGCTTTGGCACATTATAAAGCTGGGATCCCAGTGACTATGTTTTTCTTGTAGTGTGTGCACTTGCATCGCAGCTTGGTGAGATACAGTCAAGTGTGTTTGAAGAGCTGCAGGTTTAATGCCATCCAGGTACTTGTGTCTTACACTGCACAGGGAGAGATACAGTATGGCTAAAATGATGTGGTTAGCCTGTGTTCTTTTCTGGTGTAGCCCAGGGAAAATGTAGGTGTCTGGTTTGCCCTTTCTGCTACCCGGCTGCCAGACACCTCCAACCGTTTCCTGCATGAAGCCTGTGTCTGTGTCACAGCATACAGCTCTTAGATCAGAGGAGCAATGCTGGCGTGGACATCTCTGGCCTCTGTTTAATGGCAGCTTGATATCCTCATCTGGATGAAGTGGGCCTTTTTCCTGCCACCTACAGACACACACACACACACACACACACACACACCCCTTCCCTTAGGCTTGTTGTGATTTTTCCTTTTGAGATAACAGCTTCAAGGCAATTAAGAATGTCTGAAGTGGGTAGAGCGGACATAGTCACTGTGTGAGGCCACAGTGCTTTTAACTGCTGTTGTTTTGTTAACAAATATAAATCATGGACCCCAGGGAGGTAGAAAACCCCACATGATCTTAGTTTCCTCTTCATTGGTTATTTTTTTCCCAGTGAGAAGTGAGTTATCACAGCAAAGGGAAGCTTTTGGTAGATGGTTTCAGGAGGGTTGTGCAGGGATGGTTTGGAAGGGTATGGGTCTTGTAATCCCCTTATCTTGAAAGCGTTGCTGTGCCTGACGGTGCACTGTGAAGCAGGGCAGAAAGGCAGGGGATAGCAGCACACAGACTGAATGCTCTTGTGTTCCCAAAAGGGTTTGCCAGCACTGTTGTAGTGGCAAAATTTCCTAGTAGAGAAGCAGTTTAAACCTCTTTCTAGAATAAAGTAAGCTGCCCCAACAACTGAGTTTTAATGCTGTCAAGTCAATGTCTGTAATGGGACTTCTGTAAGCATCACTCCAAAGGGGCAAGCGGGGTTTTCACACCGGTAATTCACTTTGCTGTGCCAATACGGCTTTCAAGTATTGACCGACCCTGAGGGGCCTGATGGGTCCTGTGACAAGCCTACAGAGGAGCGGGTAATTGAATAAAGACATCCTGTGACTCAGCCTGAAACTGTAACTGCTGAAGTCTCCTCCTGTTCACAGGTCTGTGGTTGATAGTGCTGTGGAAAATCTTCCTTCGAGATAGCTGAGTCTATATGCAGCTTGTATGAGGAATTAGGATGGGTGCATACAGCTTTTATCTCTAAGCAATGATAGGAGAAGTTGATCAAGCTTTGCTAATGCTGGGGAGGATTGCGAAGGGTGAGACGAGAGAGAACTCAGGATTGCGGAGAGAGGAAGTTGAAGGAAATAATCCTAAGGAATGAGAAATGTCAGGAATACATTCGTCCTTCTGCTTCACTGCCTCCAGAATTCTTTTCTCCTTGAAGTTTCTTGCTGCTTTTTCTGGAAGTCACGAAGGGTGGAGGGGAAAAAAATAGAAGAGAGAGATAAAAGAACACAGCTAGGAGAATTTAAAAAAACCCATTTTATGTATCAGCTGAGCACGTATTTATCACCAGCATCACCTTCCCTTGAATATCACCTGCTCTGGTGCTAAATGAATGACCTCTGGGAGCTGTGCTGTCACTGTGGTGTGATGGAGAGTCAGAGGTCCTTTTATCCCCCCAGTACCTGGGCAAGAAAGATACCGCCAGTCTGTCTCTCACCTCAGATGAGTTCCTTCCTGGCGAGCCACAGTGTGAATATTGTGAGGGCAATGCGAGGAGAGAAGAGGCTTGGTGGCTGAAAGTAAAGCAGGCTCTTTAATGCTGATGAAATCTCAAAGGAGACATAGTTTTTAGAGGAACATAGAAATTGCTAGACTGGAACAGAGCTGTGCTTCATATTGTTATGTATGCTTTTTCAGTGCTAGCTGCTTTCAGAAGCAGTGTACAGAGGCTTGCCCCGAGGGGTGATTCTTCTAACCCTCAGACACAGGGAGTTAGTCAGTGCCTTGCAGCATGAAGGGTTTTACATGCCTTCCAAAACCTTATTTTCTCTTTAACCCCTTCCCTAACTTGACTGTTGTAATTCCAGCTGTTCATTCTCTTTATACATGTCTGATCCGTCTCTCAGTCTTACTGAGGTTTTGACTGCGACCATACCTGGTGGTAATGATTTACCCATGCTAATTATGCAGTTTGCAGAGGAAAACGTATTGTTGGTAGCTTTAAATGGAGTGATTTTTCAGTTTAATTGAACTTACCTCTTTGTATCCCTGGGGCAGGCTTGCAATTTAGTTCCTCCCCTCCCCCTGAGACACACAGGCACTTTTCAAGCCCAGCAACAGTCACTTGTTGAAATGTTTTTCAGTTGCTTTCCCTCTTGTCTGTTCCATATAAGTTTGAGCCTCTGTGCAGATGAAGCTTTGCGAAAGGAAATAGCTTTCTTTGCCTGTCGAAAGAATGAAGAAGGCTCTGTTAAGTTGTTTGTTGATATTTCCTGACAGTTCTTCAGAGTTCCATGCTGCTCTGCAGCTGTTAAATTTGTTGTCTCAGCTGCGAGGATTACTCTAGCTTTGCTTGAGCTGCATTTTCTCACCATTCATCAAGCTTCTGGTGATGCACGGAAAGATCCATCAACACCAAAGCCACCTCCAAAGTAGCGTTTGAGTAAAAGTCTGCCTCCCGATTGCCTGGATAAGATTGAAGCTGCTGCCAATTTTAAAGGGTGTTTGTGGTTTCTCAGCGAGCTTGCAGACGATGGTGTAGGGGGTTTGCAGTAGAAGAAAATGGAGGTTACATCAGGATATAAAGCACATGTTCAGGTTTTTGAAAGCCTCCTTCCAGGACCATGGAGCAAAGCACAGCTGGAGATGCTGTGCCGGATCTTGATGGGATGCAGCCCATCTTCAGGACTGCTCAGCTGGAGACAGATGTGACAGGACAAATGTGGCAGGGCAGGTGGCAAGCACGTTTTCAGGGTGGTAATATCTTTGCAAGCGTGTACAGAAACAGCAATGAGCCTGGATTTCTTACGTGTTCTCGGCAGAGGGAACAAGAGGGAGAAGAATGACATGGCTGGTGTTCAGGCACACCTTCACTAGTGGGGTGGCAGCTTCAGGAGGGTTTTATTCTGTGATTTAGCATTTTATTCTGCCTTTTGGCTTTTGCTGTGTTGTCTAAGAGTTTGCCTGCAAAGATCTCATAATACCAGGATGCTGTGGCAATGGTACTCTTCTTCATTGCTATCTCACCATCATTAAAAATGTATAAGTAGTTTCAGAAGCAAGTTGCTTCCTCTGAGGAGCAAATCGTCCATAATTCTGCTCGGTATTTAGAGACTTATCTCCAGAGAGAACTCAAAACTCTTCAGTATGGTCTTGATTTATTTTATTCTCTTGAATTTTCAGAGCTCAAGATGAAAAAGGGCTTACCAGGGAAAGAATTACAGACTTGAGCTGTGCAGAGAGAAGCCAGGGGCCAGCTTATGATCCACTGCCTATTGAGCAATGCATGTACCACCCTGAAGGACCTATGAAAGTCTTTTCTAGCCAGCCTACCCCTTTTGGAGGTAGCAGATTCAGAGTGCTTTATAAGCAGCTGTCCATCAGCCAGGCTTGCTTGCTGTTATAGCACGCTGCCAGTATAATAAAGAGAAACCATCGATGCAAGAGCTGAGAATGTATAAACAGGCTGGCGTGTTCTTGGTGCAAACTTGAGTAAGGGAAGTTTGGTTTGATTTATTTCCAGCAAACTGTGGTGAGAATGAGCCTGGGATAAGCCATCTCCACATGCACAAGAATTAGTGCAGCAAGTTACTAAATACCCTTGATCTCTTAAGTGTTTTCTTGGCTTCTAAGTCTTTCTGCTTTGTGTTGCATGAAAAAGAGGGTTATTGTCCTCCCCTCTCTGTGTGGAATCCAAGGCTGCACTGGACTTGATACCTACGAATCATTGCTGCACTTGGGCAGAAAGTTTGTTTTATGGCTACATATGGGGAGATGAGAGAGGGAAAGGTGCCCCTTGCAGCTGTAAGGAAGCAAAAGCTTCTGGGAGGATGGCCAGCTCCTCAAGGCAAACATTACCTTACAAAGAAGGGGTCTGAATTGTGTTTACCACCCTTTCATGCCTGAATTTAGAGTAGGAGACAGGAGCAACTTGGGGATTGGGGAGATAAAGAGAGCCCTGGGGTTTGAAATCCCTCTTTGTTCTTCTGAGAGTAGATACCTTGATGTTAGGCAAGGAGGAAAAATCCTCCCTCTCATTTCCCTCCCATCCTAAGTCTTGAGTTCCAATGTCTGTTCCCACTGCTCAGTGGCACAGGTGTGATGATGGCAAAGTGCCCTTGTGTTGCAACCCCTGAGTGTTTTGCTAGCACCTCCATCAACCAGACGGTCGATGAGTATGGGTTGCAGGAACCTGTAGAGTTCTGCTCTTTGGCGAAGCCTAAGGTGCATTTCTATTGCTGACAGATGTTCCTTGGGTTTGTGCTCAAAAATCTAAGCATTGGGAAGCCGTTCTTAGCAGTGGGTAATGCGTTAGGTGAACACAGCATCCCTCTGTGCTCCATGTTCTAGGTAATTACAACCCTGCCGCTCATGTAGCATAGCACAGCGGGTGCCCTGTATTTATTATTTAGCTTTGCTATTAACACTGAGCTGGTGATGCAAAGGCAGCTGTTTCTCTGGGAATCTTGTAATTCTCCTCTTCACCAAACCAGGCCGCAAACAGGAGAATTGGCCTTGTGGTTCATCCCTCGGATGTGCAAAAGGAAGGAGTGAGAAGTGGGAATGGGCTGTGGGGGGTGCAGGTACTCTGCTAAAGGTGATGGCAAGGTGCAAAGTGCCAAAGGTTTCTGCTGGTTTTTGGTACAAACCTGTTTCGATGAGTTGCTCTTTTGAGCAAAGAGGCAGTGCAGTGGTGAGGAAACAGCAGGGAAGAGCATTTGACAGGTTTGTAGTCGTGTGTCAAGATGTGTCTGAAGCCTTTCTCTGTGTCTCTTTCGCTGATGGCTCTTGTAGTCTCCTCTAGACTGCCTGGCCCAGGGAGGAGGGGACAATAGAGGAGAAATAAGGCAAAACACATCTGAGGTCCTTTATCAGATGCTTTGCTAGTTGACATGTAGTTAATCACCACTGGCTGGCTGCTCAGGACATTGTTTGCACTGAAACATGCCTAGGGCGGCAGCGCAGGACCTAAAGGAAGAGAATAAGACTGTGAGTCTTGCGCAGTGGCTTTGGAGCCGATCCTGAGCATGATGCAGCTCTTTGGGGTGCAGAACTCGATCTCTTGAGGTTCTCTGGCTCCTTCTGTGGCTCTGCAGGGAAGGATTGAGAGGGGATGTGTGTGTGTGCGCCTATATGCGACTTTGGTGCTGGTCCCATAGCCTGTGCTGTGATGCTGGTGTGAATAAATCTGATGTGATCCTGCTGTTCTGTCAATAACTTGGAAAGTCTGGAAATAACGGCTTCAAAGTGCTCAAATGATACGTTGCTCCACAATCTATCTGTGCTGCTGCCAACACTTCCATGTAACCAATTTGCCATGCGCTGAACCTGTTATGGTTTTTGCCTCCCTAGGAATTAACCTGTAACTCCCACTAAAAAGAAGGCAAAATTGTCATTGCCTTTCTCAGAGGGGGTTAATGGTTTCCTGGTGGGTTTTGGCAGCTTTTGCTTGTTAAAAATGCATTGAACTCACAACTTGTGCCATCTTCAAATGTCCAACTGTTATTAGAGCATGGAGTCCCTTGATTTTTCTTCACCTGAGAGAACTGAGACTCAGAATGCAAGGGAGACATTGATCCAGAGAGATGAAGGCCCAGGGAATGTCGATGCTCAGCCCCTGTGTTGCCTTTGCTTCTATGGACGCATGTCAATGTTTCTTTCCATGTGAAAAGGGGTGAGCCCTTCTAAGGAGTGCTGAGATGAGATGGAGGAAATGTGAATGTAATCTAAAATGAGACAAAGGGAAAAATTCCAATTTAAAATGGAAAAATTCCAACTTAAAAGCTTTGTCTTTCTCAAACAAAACTCTTGGTAACTTCCAAGGCAGGTTCAAGACTTTGCCCATGTCAGGACTGAAGTGTTTAGCTCAAGACTTAGACAAATGGAATAGCATGAGAATGTTTGCCAGATAGTTGGACAAGGGAGAGATAAGGTAACAGATTAAATAGTTAGCTTTTAAGGATGTTGCTGCCTTGGAGATAATTTGATCAACTTGAGGGACAACCATTTCTCCTGTAAAGTAAAATCTACCCTGTAAGAGGAGAAACAGAAAGTGATCCTGCTCTTAGTCTTGTCCTGAATCCTCTTGCACCTAAAAGGGAGGGAAAGGGGTGGTGACTGTCACTGGGGCAGGAGCAGTGCAAATAATGGGTTTCTAGTTTGGTGGCCGAAGTTATATTTTGGTATGAAAAGGTTTTGTCCTATCCTAAAACCAGAAGTCAGTATTCTGTTTTAAGTTGTAGGCTGGTTTGAGTGGGGAAAAAAAGGGGGGAAGGTGGAAAGAGAAATTGGAGATCTGACTCAGTGTTGATTTCCACTTGTTTTTGTGGAAATGCTAAAAATGCCAAAATGAAATATTTGGACTTTTCCTTGGTTTACTTGCATTTTTTTTGTTTTTTTGTTGGAAGCTCTTTGCCCAGTTTGAATCCAATTCCTGAATAATTCATAGTCTGTAAATAGCTTCCTCCTCCTCCTCCTTTGGTAAATAGACTCTTTGTCCCAAGGGCTTGGCAAGCATGAAGCAGTGTCATCTTGCTGAGTCTCTGTTTCAAGAGCAGAGGTGCTCATGGTGCTTTGTGTTCTCTCTCTGCAGAGAGTTATGTCATGCCCAGACCACCAAAGGGCTCCATGAGGATTTATGGAAGATGCCCCGTGTCTTGGCGCCTCTGGTGCTCCTTCTGCTGTGGCTGATGAGGATCGCTGCCAGCCCCCATTCCCTGAGGATTGGTGAGTACAAAGCTTGCTCTGACCTGTGCTTAACCATCCTTCTACTCATTGTTTGAGCCACTCTGTGTAGAAATGCTTGGAGCAGGGATGCCAAGCCTTGCCTGTGTTGGCTGGGCTCCCTGCCTTAGTGGTGTACTCACTGTTCAGGTGGGGCTGAGGTGTTGTAAATGAAATGCAGTTCATGGTGGGTGTATGTGTTTGCATTGATTTTTTTATGGTGCTAATTCTACCTGATGGGAATCTTTCTGTATAATTTGAAGTGAAAGCCACTCCTCAAAGAGGCACTGAGGAATGAAACTTTCCCCAGGCTCTGCTTGATGTTCTCCTAAGCGCCACACAAAAGGAACTGGTTTTCTGTCCCAAGTTTATTTGTCCCCACATGGATGAGCAAGGAGTGTTTGAGTCCAAACCAAACCTAGTGAAGCGGTGCCACTTTCTTTGTAAGAAAGTCCTATGCATTTGGTCTCCTTTTGCCTTTCTCAAAGAGTATTCAAGAAGAGGCACCATCATCTTTGCTTGCTGCCTGTGTGGATGAGCATTCAGAACCTTGTAATGGAACCTGCTTCACATTCTTGACACTTTACTCTGTTGTTTAGAAAGGAAACTCTTCTCTCTGGAGCTACTAGCTGGTTGTATTAACTATTTGTTGCAGATAAGCTGCTCTATTCCTGTCCCCACTTGCAACTTTCAGAGGTGACACTTGAAGTAAAATTACTTCTCCCCTCTGCTAGTGGAGCATGGAGCAGCTCAGAAATATAGCAAAGGAGGGTCTGTGCTGGCAGGAGTTTGAGAAGGGTGGCTGGTGTTTTATATCCCCAGCGGCTGTGATTCATGTGGAGCACTCATGCTCCATAGCCTCAGCTCTGCAGACTGCATTTCATGTTGATGGGCAGATCTTCTACTTGAGTGAGCAGATGGGGTTGGGGATGGGCAGCGTGTTATCAGCATGCTGAGGGTGAAAGAGCCTTCATTGTACCTTTGTGCCCCAACCATCTTTCCTGGGGAAAGTGCTTGGGAATGTAAGGGGAAGGGGAGCTCCCCCAGCAGCACTGGGATGCAAACCAGTCTGGGAGCTGTGCAACCCAAAAGGGAAGGTGTTGGAGAGAGGTGGGAATGTGCTTTTGTGTTCCTGGTTGAGGGCTGGAAATGACAATCTGTGCTGCATTGCACTGGGGGCAGCTACCAGGCAGGATTAGCTGCTGCCTTCCAGGTCTCAGCTTGGTGCATGCTCAGGGTTCCCCAATGGAGTTTATGGTGGCTGCTGTGATCTATGTCAGTGCAGATCTCTGAGGGCAGGCAAGAACAAGCCAGGGTGTCTGCGTGGAAAGGGGACAGTGTTAAACATCAGAGTGGCTAGAGACCATGCAGTCAAGTGTCTCCAGTCACCTCCTGCCTCCTGAGAATGGGACATCTGGAGTCCTGAACATGGACCTGGCTGATTCCCACCCATGGATTTCCTGAGGGAGGGGAAGCTCGGATAGGTATGTCAGTACGTATCTGCTGCTTTTGTTCTGCTCTTGGCCATAGAGCTAACTGCTCTGAAAATGGTGTCTGAAGCAGACAGGCAATGGGCTGAGGGGGGGTTTGATCTTTGTTTCTTCAGGAGGTGTTTTTATTTTAACAATCTATCCAGCAAAAAAGTTAATAAAAATAAAGTACAGAATAAAAGGACAGAAAAAAATATTAGTAGCAGCCCGGAAACCATTCCCAAACGCATGCTTTTGGCAAGGCAGGGAGATACGGTATCTAGCAACATAAATCAATGCACTGCATAAGAAAGGAAAACAGGCCAGCATGAACATTTAAATGTTCAAAGAAAATGCAAGCTAACATTTAAAATCATTCTGGAACCCATCTGGTAATGGACTGCTCAAATGCACAGTTGTATGATTAGTAATGTGAAGTGAACGTAGGCCATGTCGTGTTTGGGTTCTTCAAGTTGCTAGAAGAGATTATTGCCTGCTGCGCTTGGCTTCCAGGGTAGGAGGAAGCATGTTGGTGCTGAGTCAGGGGCACTTGGCTTTTAAACTAAGCACTGAGCTTCCCTGCTGCTGCTTTCTTGGGGTTTCAGGTGGATCTTCGCCCAGATATTTCTCAGTGGAGTTTCTAGGCAGCAGATTGCTTAATCTTTGAGCACACAGTGACAGGCAATGCCAGGACCAACAATGAGTGTTGCATTGCGGTGAGCTTTAGAGGCACAATCTCTGCAAGGAAGTGAGCAGAATATAGGCTACAGGGTGACCTTCCCTGTGATGCTGGCATGCATAGGAACAATCTGTAGACTCTTGTATACTCTATTTCTTGATATGCAGGGAAAAACATTGGTTAAAACCTCTGGGTTTTTTCAGCCTTAAACTCTGCGTGTTCCCTTCTGATCCAATCCTGGAGCAAGTTCCCTAGGACACAGTGTGTGGGGAAAGACACTAACCCACATGTTTTATCCCAAAGAGTGTCCTTAAGAGTGTCTTTTGTTTATCAGGCAGATTACCTGCCCTGTCTCTGTGAAATGTTATTCCGTAGATGCTCAAAAGCTGATTGTGATCAGGGTATGAAAGAGCAGGCAGGTATGGACATGTTCTCAGGAGTTTTCAAGAGCTCCAGGAGGTATGTAATGAATTGCCTCAATACGTGCTGTAGCCCTTGAAAAGAGACAATATATGTCCTACCTAGATGTCCTGGGAGCAAATCCCAATAGTTGGTCCTTTCCCAGTGTGTGCCTTTGCATCCAACCTTGCCAACAGCAGGAAAAACATAGCTCCCTCCTGCCTATCCCACTGGCATGCAAGGAGATGGCCGATGCAGCGTGCTCTGGGCCAGCATCTCCCCCAGCTCTGGTTTCCTGCAGCATGTAGTGGCTGTAGAAGTAATTCTGAGGTTTTTCTGTTTGGTTGGTTGTTCATTCGTGCTCAGTAAAGTGTCAGGAAATTTACTTGAGTTATTTACGGAGTTATTTACTTGATCTTGTGGAGCAGGCTGACAGTGCTCTGAATTGGTATTGGTGCTGGATTCATTGCGTGTACTAACAGCTCATTGAAAATTCATATATGAGCCAATGTTGTAGTTTATACGTGGCATTGCTCTAACTAGCAGTACATTCAGTAGCACTGATATACAGTCTGCTGCCAATCTGCTTGCAAGGCCTACTTCAGCCCTGCGGCTCTCTGAAGTGCTCTTTTCTGTAATTGCCTGTGTCCAAATCCCTATCCTTCCTTTTCCCCCCCAACGCTGCAAACTTCATCCAAAAGGCAAGACACAGCTCTAGCATTAAGGGTATTTTGTTTGGTAAAACTTGGTGTTCTTCTATCCCATGCCCACTGAACAACCTGCGCTGCTGTCCCAGGGCTTGTGGTAGAGTTTCATCCATCAGAGAAGCAATACGTGATTGAAGTCTCCATGGAGTCTAAACTGATGGTGGGACTGAAAGTGCCAGCCTGGGACATTTGTCCTTGTTTCTTGGCATGTTTCCAAACATCTAGGATAACTGAAGGGCTTTGGATCTCCTACATCTTTTCTGATCATGGAACTGTAATGTCAGGAAAATGTTCTTGGGATCCCCCAGAGCATGTGGAGTCATGGGAATGGACTGGTATTTAGCTGTGCATGCTGAAGTTTGTGGAAGAGGCAGACTGGAGATATGCATCCAGCTTTTCTGCATTGCTGTGATTGTATAGTGCCCTTCTATTTCCTACCTGTCAGACCGGTGTAGCAGAGCATCATTTCTGTGGCCTTGCATCCCCGCATAATTACTCTCCTGAGGCACTTATGTGTTTAGTGAGCTGAAGTGCCCATAGCTGCACAGTGTGCTTCTGCCCTGTCCAGCACACTTTGTACACTGGCGTGTGAGGGCTGGGAGCAGGGAAGAAACACTGAATGTTAAAAATGTGTAAGGCAAAAATGACCGATAATGGCAATGAAGAGAATTGTGGACCGTTTAGTTCAGCTTCCCCAGCTCTCAGAGGATATACATAATTCTCCTAAAGGCATTGCGGAGAAGATCCCACAAGGCAGCACACTATTAAACATTAGCATTCGGAAGGGTGATGATGCTGCTGCTGATGAAGGTGCAGCCCGTCCCCTGGATGCTGTAACAGAAGAGTGTTGATGTTAGATCTAGCGGGTGCGTTCTGAGATAGGGAGAAACATGACTGTGCCCATTATGGCAGGCAGAGCTGTGGCTCTGTGGCAGGTTGGTTTGTGCCAGCCCTGCTACCCCTGTATCACAATTGCAGCTAGCTGACATGGCATGAAACTCCACTTCTCTTACCTGCCTGGAAGCGGAGGAGCACATTAACATAGACAAGGCATAAACTCCTTTCAGTATGCAGTGTTGCCTTCTGGCATGCCCAAGGCCTTTGTGGATGATATCAATGCAACTGCATTAAACTGATGTCCACCAATTTGCTATTCCCCAGCGGAGAAATGGCCTTAGCCTGGCTTTGAATCTAGCAAGGCTGCTGCGATCGGCTTAAAGCAAAGAAACAATCTCCAAGTCTCACATGGTGGTGCTGTTGCTGGAAAACCTTTCCTCTTGTAATCATGGGTAACATTAAAGAAAACAAAGCTTCTGGTAGGGGTTAGGTGATGCTGTCTCTGGCCAGCCTCGCAGTAGCAGTGCGAGCAGAGGCATTAGGTACTGCCTATGCAGGACGTGGCTCTGCTCATGACTCCTCACTAGAAGGCATCAGGCTGGAGGGGAAGAACTGGGCTAGAGCACAAAGCATTTCACTGAGACATGTGAGATTAGCTGGCTTCTCTGTGTGTGGACCTAACTGCTTTTAAAGGATTAAAAATAATCCTTAAATATCCTTAAAAATAAGCCATTGTGTGCTACGGGGCGCCAGTGCCTGATGCTGTACTTGAGGGGCAGCAGCACTTGTGGGATGTGCGACATATGCTTTCAAGTCCCATTGTGTTTGGACTGTGCTAATATCAGCTTGGCTTGAGAAGTGGGGTGGGAGGAGGGTGTAGCTGCTCTGGGGGGGCAGGTTGAGGGGTACCTGTTGGGTACAAGGGACTTTGGAGGAGTTAGCTGTTTGCAGGATGTTTGTCAAGTTGCATCTGGAGAGATAAGGCATGGACAGATGGCTGTCCTCATGCTGTGGTGACAGAGGCAGATATGAGCTGCAGCTAGATTCATGTTAAATGTGGGTAGATGCTTCCCATGGGTATGTCATGGTCCTAGTCCCTAGGGACCTAAGCTAGAGGCTTGCCTGGGGTGCCCCATGGCTCCCCTCAAGCCACCACAGTACAGACTTGCCCTGTGATGTGGCCCACCAGCACATCCAGCCTTTGAAGCTGGAAAGTGCTACTGGGTGCTTGAGTTTCAGTTCTGCCCTCTGCTCGATTCATACCTCACTGGGCTCGTTTCAGCACTTGGGCATAGGGTTTGGCTTGTACTGATTTGATGATTTTTAAAAGGCTTTCCCATTTTGTGCAGGGCTTTACTAGGCTCTGAGACTCTAAAGAAATAGAGAACTGTACAGGAGGAAGAGAGGTCTCCACATCCGTGTTGATGCATGATGTAGTATATTTGTCTGGCTGAAACAATATCTGTTTCCCCAGTATTAAAAAGGCCCAGTTAAGTTCATTAAGGTAAAGTAAATTCATAGTTATTCGCCGCTTGCTACTGGAGAGTGATGAAAGGTAGAGAAAACTGCAATATTCATTTAACTGTTTGCCCTTTTAATTTTGTTTTCATTATTCTTCTAGGAGAGTGATATTTTATTTATGTGTTCCGAGTTCTGTACATAAATACTTAGTTTCACAAGTTACCCATACAGATGCAGGCTCTGTCAGCAATGCCTTGTCTAGACTTGCCCTTGATTCTTCACAGCTCTCCCCAGGTACTGCTGTGCTACAGCCCTAGGAAGAGTGGCTAACAGTGCCCTTCTCCGAGTCATACCTTCCCTGCCCTGAGTGAGCAAAGGCAACTCTATCAACTCTATCTTCTATGACACTATGGAAGCTACTTCCAGGATAGAGGAGGTTGTTTTTTTCAGGTAAAGGGAACTGAAGCTGTTCAGAGAGAGTCTGCATGCTGCTGGTGGTGCTGTGGTCTCTTATCTATCCCTTTCTTTTCTGAGATCCAGTGAAAAGGGGTTTTCTTGGGTGCCTTTGATGTTGGATGCCGGGGCAGTGCGTTCTGGCTGTTGGTTTGAGAGGAGAACACGGACACTGGGTGGTCACTGTGTGCAGGCAGGGGCTTGCCTGCTGTTCCCTCTGGCTCTGAGAACATGAGTTCTCTGGGGATGTGCTGAGTGGTTTCTCTGCCTGCAGAGGAAGGAGGCTCATTAGCACCATGGAAGTGAGAGGGAAAACTGCGTGAGGAAAGCGAGCGCTTCCCAGCGAGGAGCCCTGGGAGAAAGAGTGGGAATCCTGTTGAGTACTTGAGGGATGTAGGAGTCCTGCATCTTGGCTTCATTTTGCTTGGATTTTAAACAGCGAGGGGCCTATTTGGCATGGTGACCAAGGACTGGATACCAAAGAGGGAGGGATTGATGGTTTCCTCTGCCATAGAGGTTTCTACATGAGTTGCTTGTGGTCAAGGTTGAATGCATTTGGCTTAAAAAGGACTGAGCTGCATGCTCCAGGGAGCCTTCATGAAAGAAAAGAGGGGTTTGGTGCAACGTGGGGTGACCTGCACTGCTGTTGATGGCTCTGCAGGACGAAGGTGTCTGTGGCAGCATTGCCCATAAGGCAGCACCCCTTGCCTTATGTAGATCAGTGTGGAAAGGGTCTGTGTCTCTCCGGGCTGTGCTTTTACTACTTAAAGCATAATGAGCTCCTGGTGTACTGAGGAATCTGGCACTATAATAATATGAATAATGAATATTAAGCAGATTTGTATCTTGGATCAGTGCTACAGGGCATGGAACGAGGAGAGGTGTGGATTCAGCAAGACAGACCATCTCCTGCATGTTTTGCACCCCTGTGGCAGAGTTACTTTTACTGATCAGATAATTAATGTCTGAGTGGCAGGCTACAGAGTGCATCCCAAGAGACCTTAAGCTTTGTTTTGATTCATTATATACCCACATACATACTATATAGGTATAGATCTCTGTAGAGCATCTGCAAGGGCAAGTCAGCTGGTAGTTCAGGAAAAGAGCTGTGTTGCTAAAGCAGCAAACCAGCACGGAGCTCTATTTTTACATTTGCTTGCTTGATGAAAGCTATTTGCTCACCAGCACAGGTACAACTGTGATGTGCCAGGGCACAGCAGCCAGCTGCTGCCCTGTGCTGTACTGCCTTAACGATATGGAAGGTGACTGGGTGCCAAGTAGGTGCTAATTCAGCAGGAAGAGGATAATGCGCTATAAGGAGAGGAGCAAGGGAGAGAGGGACGGGTCACTATAAAGGCCACATATGACTGTCTCACAGGCATAGTCTTGTGTACTCACAGGGCATGACACAGGGTGGACGTGGGTAGGTGCATGTACAGGTTTTGCTTCAGAGGTTTGATTCTTCTGTTCCTGAACGCTGACGCTGCCAGAGCCAAGGATGAGGATCTGAAAGCCACATAACTTGTTTTATATCTAAATACTGTTGCTGCCCCTGGGCATCACTTTGTGTAGGTAGCTGCTGAGCCATTCTTAATACGGATCTTTTTGTTTCACAGAGTGAATGCCAGTAGCAGGAGCTACTCTGTGATTTCTTTCATTACTTTTTCATATGTATATATGAATAAAAAAAAGTCAATTGCATGAATGAAAGATGCTTGGTTCCCTGCCTAACAGCTGCCAGAATGAATTCCAACTCCGAGCCAAATTCAGCAAAACTGGATTTGCTGCAGAAAGCTCCAGTGCAGCATGCGATAGGTTTGTGCCTTAGTCTGCATTACAGATTACTGCTGCCCAGCCCCTTGCCCTTGGCTACCTGTGTGGGCAGTTGAGGAAGGATGGATTTCACACAGCCTATGCTGAGCTTGATTTTGCTGCAGAATAAGCCTGAATTCAATATGCTTTAGCAGTCCCTTGCTGGAGTGAGTGCCATCATGCTGCAAAGCAATGCTCACTTGATAGAGAGCAGCTGTCTCGGCAGCTCAGAGCACCTGAGAACTTAGTGACAGCATCAGCAGTGCTTTGAGCTTCAGTTTTGTTCCTCCCCATGGACCAATCAACTTGCATTTAAAGAACCATCTGAATTGAACAGGAGATTTACTTTGGATGTGGACAGGAGCTGGGTTGAGTTATAAAATGTGATTAAGCACACAGGAGAAGCAAGCCTTCCATCCAGGCAATGCCTGTGGGAGGGCAGGGAGCAGTTACAAGTCTGATTACTGAGGATGGGGCACCTGTGGATACAGGGCTAAAGAACATGGCTCCTTGCTTTTAGCGAGGTGCATCTCTCCAGTGACCATAATGGGATTTGAAGTGAGGTGTAGGGTAGCCTTGCAGATTAAGGTAGAGTAACCCAAGTGTCTAAAGGTGGGTTGAGCTGAGGTAGTTACCTGCAAGCTGCTATAACCTTTCTGAAAAGGCAAGCTGGAGGATGGCAGATGGGAGGAGGAAGACAGCAAGGCAATTCTAGCTTGTAACAGCCTGTTGGAGCAGAGCTGAGAGCCTCACACTGAATGTAAGGTACGGTTTCTTTCTGTTTGGAGCAATATGCCTTGTGCTCAGATGTTTATTCCTCATTCTCCTGCTGTGTAACTCTTGGCAAGCTCACTTGTCCTTGTTCTGTAGGTGGGTGGACTGCAAGCTCAGGGACCTGCTCTCCTGGATGCAATGCATGCAGCACTCAGCTCAGTGATGTGTTAAAGACCTCTTGCAAGCGTTAGGCACTGCAGGGCTATTGGGCAACCTTCCCAGAGAAGGTGCTTTTGACCTGAAGGGGTTCTTATCTCAAGAGTCCCCTCTGCAGCTAATTGCTCATGGCTCAGTTGAAGATAAACATACCCCTGTAAAGCCAAAAGCCCAGGTTGTCCTGGCTTGGATTCAGAAGCTCCAGCTCTTGATACCCAGGTGTTTTGAGCTTAGAGCATCTGAAAAAGTCCCAGTCCCTGAAGCAGAGAACAACCTGTTGACAAAGCTCCCTCTGTGCTGCTGCTGCTGTGCCCTGCACAGGGCTCCAGCCTCTGCAAGGAGCAGGTCCTGCCCTTCCTGCAAAGCCTTGCTTCTGGCTTTGTTCTTCTCTTCTCCCTCACGGAGCCCTCATTGTGATGAGATTGGAGCTACTGGCTGAGATTGCTGGGAAAATGCTGAGGAAAAAGGGAAGGATGGAAGAATGTGGAAGAATGAATTTGGGTTTTCTGTAGGATATCAGCTGTGGCAAGCACAGAGCTGTAGGCTGCGCTGACCGGCAGGGGAAGAAGCAGCGTGCATGTGGGGGGGGGGGGGGGAACACAGCATCCAGGCCATAATCCATACCTAAAATAGCTGTGAGCAGGCAGGACAAATGGGTGCCCTCAGCCTGGATGCTGGGAAAGCCATCCAAGAGGATGCTGCCAGAGAAGCAAAGGTGGCAGATGCTCATGTGTCAGCACAAAGGTAGACTTGAGCATGGAGTGAAAAGGGAGCCACAGGGGTGATCTGCAGTGCAGGAGCAGCTTAGCCCTGTGGTTGCCAGCTCTGACTTGACCCCTGCCAAATGAGGACTGTGAATGTAAGGAGGCTGCAGGGAGGGATGCCTCATTTTCTGAAAGACACCACTAATGAATTCCTCTTGCACCTCCAGACACTGTAGGGGTTTGGAGAGACTAAATGGAACTTCATGTGAAACTGATGGCTGAATGTCAATTCTGCTGTCGAAGCCAATTTGGGAGCCGGAAAGTGCTAAAAGAATTAAGGTTGTTAAATGGAAATAAGTCTACTTGGTTGAGATAAAATAGGGTTTAAATGAGTGAAATTATCTGTGGATTACCCTTGTTAGCCTACTGCCTTATTTAATAAACTGAGCTTTAATCTGCTGCAGGGATTCCTGAAGGAAAAGTTTAGCCTATGGGGATATATGAGTGTGATGAAGGGGATGCACCAGCTTTGCTGTCATCCTTCAGAAATGGAGCCACAGGAGTGAAGGGGAAGTAACAGTTTGCCCATGAGTGCTTAGTACTTTCATGAGCATCTCATTTTCTGCTTTGTAAATGGTTTGATTTACTAACCTTTAACTTACTACCAAGTTGCTTGGGTAGTTCTCTTTGGCTGGCCGAATAGGAGACCGCTTCTGGTTCGTGATACCTGTTGCGGACACCACATGTCCCTTGGGAGCATTTCTAGCGCAGGGCCGTGCAGCACTTACTGCTTCCTGGTGTAAGTGTAGTCAGACCTCCCCTTTAGCACTGGAAAGGGGTGTGCAAGGAAGGGAATGAACTCTTGCTGTATTTAGGAGGCTAAGAGAGACTGCTGGAATCTTGATGGCTGCAATTTGATTGCTAAGACAGAGCCTAGTAATTATTAATGGGCGCTGATTATTTACTTTTTCAAGAACAGATCTGTTGCAGAAGAGCCACCAGGCTCTTGTAGCTAACTTCAGCTGGCCCACCTGACTTAATGCAGATGTCACCCATCATCTTGCATGTGTTTCTGACCCATCTCCCTTTAGTGACAGTCATGAAGGCATAACTGCTCCAGATGCTTCAGAAACTGTCTGTAGGGGAAGGACCTGTTCTTAGTGTTGAGCAGTCACCTGTCAGCACTGTAGGACTCTGCTCTGAGCTGCTGGAGCCAGAATCTGAGCCTGGGAGCTTAGGACGTATGGGAAGGGTGCATGGCTTAGAGGAGAGGGTCTGAATGCAGGGTAAAAAAGGCTAATGCACAAGGAGGGGTTGAGGCTTGATTTTCCTCTCAGTTGTGTAACACTGAGGTTTCAGAATAACTTATGCCCTGTACTTGGAAGACTCAAGACTTTTCAGGCTGTTTTCAGACAGTTTTGAGTGAGAAATCAACTCCAAAGTCATTGGTGGGTTATGAGTCTTAGATGGGATGCAGGAGATCTGGGATCAAACTCCAGCCAATGTGGAAATCTGTGGGTGATCTGTCTGTGTTATGCTCCTGTCTGTTCAAAGGAGACTGTCTTCTGTAGATAATTATGTCTTTGGTAGCCCTTGTTGTTGTCAGGGGAGCTGATAGTACTGGATAGCAGGCAGAGATGAGCCATTGCCTACCAGAGCCCTCCTATCCTGGATTTTGCATGTTTTCCTGGGCCTGTCCTGACAACCTGGTCTCCATAAATCCTGCAGTTTCTTGCATCTCATGCTGCTAAAACTGTGTTCAAGGGAGAAGTTAGAGCTGGGATAGCAGGAAGAAGGCAAGGAAGGGACTCTATTTGCCCATGTGTTTTTCTCTTGTGGGGGAATTGCTGTTCACTACCCTGTGTTGTAGCGCAGTGCAGAATCACTGGCACTGGGCTCTATGTGCCGTGTCCTCTGGAATCATTTCTGGCTTGCTGTCATAGAGGTGCAGGCCAGGATGAATGCCTAAGACCTAGCCTGAGGCTCATCCCACATGATCTTAAGCCTTCTGTGATCTTCTTGCCAAGCCAAAGGGATAATGAAGTCTGAAAAGCCATAATGTGGTGTCAGCTTAGGTTTGTCTGAGGATCTTCACATGTGTTACGGATTCCACCCCCTTCCCAGCCCTGAGTTGCGGTTCTGCTTGGCAAGAATAAACCACTAACCTGTACCCATCAGCACCACAGCTCACTGCTAGAAGGTTTTGTAGTCTCAGCATCTTGTGGAATTGGTGCTTATGGCTGCACATGTGTGCATGCCACAGTGTTCGACAGCACATTTAACCTCCACCTTGTACCAGATCTCATTCATACACATCTAACTTAACCATCGCAGGATGTGCCTAATCACAGTTCTTCATTTACCCTGCACTGTGGTTTTCTGGTCATGTTCAGCTGCCCCACACACCTTCCCTTTTGACCAGTGACAGAAGTTCCTTCTGCCATTTGGTTTCGGAACATCTTGTTCCACATCCCTTGCACTGCAAGGCAGTTTGCAGACCTTTAGCATTTATTATCTGTTGTGTTTCTATCCGTTTCAGTGGCACGTGGAATTTTTGGCATGCTGTTTCATTGGGGGCCCTGGTACAGAGGGAAGAAGTGCTTTGTAATTCCAGGCATGCTTAGAAATAACGTGATCATTAGCAATCACACAGGACAAAGCCAAAGAACAGTTGAGTTGGCAATGAAAAGCCTTGCAGGACTTGTGGAGAGTCTTGGGTATCCCATACAATAGCCATCCCAGATACCTGACCAGCTCCACTTCAGTACAGTAGCTGGTGTTGGGCTTTTGGGGCAGGGTGAGACTGCAGTGGCTTTCCAAAGCAACAAGCAGTGCCAAGCAACTCTTGTATAAGAGCTTGCCTTCAAGTCTCCAGCATGACCAGTCTTTGAAGGGTAATGCTATGGGATAGCTGCCTACTAGGTCTGGCAGAAAGAAAGCACTGTGGTTGTCCAGCTCGACATGGCTGAGGAGCATTAGCAGGGTAGGATGGGCCTGAGCTGAGTGCCTTGGGTTTTGGAGCAGAAAGCTTGTTTTCGTTGTAATGGCTGTGGTTGAAAAGGCTGTTCTTCTCTTATGTGTTTAAATCCCATGAAGCATCTCATTAGGAACAAATGATGCCTCAGGCAAATAGAGCTATAGAAAAGCAATCTTTATTAAGCACCCTCAGCGGTCAGAGTTACTTGATGAGCTCCGGAGTTTTATTTGTAGGCAGCTTGGGTTGTTGTTTAGCAGTAAAATGCTTTGAACTCCCTCTCTTCACTGTCTCTAGGTTACTGTTTTCTATTTTTGTGTGGTTTTAGTCCCTACAGCCCTGCAAATACTGCTGGTAAAATCATTGACACTGGGAACAAAAAGAATGGAGGAGACTGGGTAAGGAACATGCAGCCAGCCATGCCTGGAGATGGTGCCTGCAGCACATCATGAGTTGCCTTGAGCAGGATGCAGGCACAGCTGTTTCCATGGGGAATGGTGCACAGAACCCACAGATTGATGTGGAAATAGGAACTTCTGTCTCTGCTTCAGTGCTGTATATTTGGGGCAGAATTTCCACTGGGGAGGCAGCATGTCATCTTGGAGCCATCGTTTCTGCTTCTCCATGCTGGCACCTATAGTAAGCTGGAGGGCTGGCAGTCTTTCAAGTCTGGACTCTGCAAGTTCTCCACAGGTGATAGAAAATTGGCTGTAAGCTGTAAGAAAAAGGGAGAAAGATGAATCCATGGCCATTATACTTGGCTTTATGGAAAGGAAATGAAGGCAGGAGATTCAAAAGTTCACCTGCATCTGTCTTGTCAAGCATATGAAGCTGACACGAGGACGGAGTCCTTACAGGCTCCCATGTGCTCTTCGTTTTTTGGTTGGTTGGTTGTTCCCCTACCATTTACTTAATAGCCTGTATTTGATCTGGAGGAGCAATCACTATTTGTCAAGCAAGAGCCTTTTGGTCATGTCAACCAGCTCTAGCTTTCATAGTCCATAGGAGCTTTTTTGCATCAGAGTAAGTGCCTCTGCAAAGTGCAGCAGTAAGGAGGGCTCAGTAAGTTCCTTGCACAGAGGTCTGTTGGCAGATGCTTTCAAAGCTCTGCACTGTGATGGTGACCTTTCAGGTGGAAGACATTTTCCATGGGGCAGCCATGCATTGCTGGAAATGGCTTTGAGCTGGTTGTGGTCCCTCTGCTGCCTTCGGTTCTTTTCCTCCTCATTGCCTAGCTCCTGCCATTTCAGATGGCAAATGCAAGAGGTCGGTGGGTGTTTGTCGTCCTGGAACTGCTGAATGTATTGCATAAAAATGGGAAGCATTACCAGGCATTGGCTGACAGCACAAAGTCTTTGAGCAGGAGTTCGTGCCACTGGAAGCTGTGTCCTGATGCTTAGGAAATCAATTAGCCTCAAACAAATGTGGTGGCTTTGTTTAGAAGAACACTGGCTCTGAGAGTCTCCTTTCCCGCTACTGAAACAAGCTACCTCTAGCATGAAGCACGGATGCTTTCTAACGCCAAAAGGTGAAGAGAGAACAAAACTAAATCCATAGCAAAACTCCATCAGATATGCAAGAAAGCACATCTGTGTGACTAACACCCAGAGCCCTTAAACAGTCATTTGCTGAATATATAGCTGTACACTTCTGGTTTAGATGTCCTGGCGCTATTCTTTGCTCTTCCTCAACCCTCTCTAGAAACTTTCCAGCATTATTCCTACTTGAAAAGGCAGAACTGGCTCTCTGTGCTGAGCTACAGCCAGCACCTTCAGGGCACTGTGCAACAGGTTACTGTCTGCTTGCTATTTTTGCAGCCTTTCTAAGGGAGAGCAGAGCAATCTGTATAGAGCAGTGCATGCTGTGGGATGTGCATCCTCACCTCCCTGCTTGCACAGGTCAGTGCAACCTTTCAGGGCTAAAAGCGCAGGCTCTGCTGCGAAACGTGACAGTTCATGGTACTTCGCTCTTGACACTTGGAATCTCATTGCTCTTCTGCTGGTTTTCTAGATCTCTGCTAGAGCTGGATTGAGCATGTTTGCCAGTGCCATGCTGAGAAGCGGCGTTAGCTTCCTGACAAAAAGTTCCTTAACCACCAGGAACAGCCTTTCCAGTTGTAGTTTGAGGAGATGAATTTTGCTTTCAGGTGCAGAAATGGAAACCACAGTGAAGTTAAATGCAGACATTGTTTTTTCCTGCACCTCTCCCATCTTCCCCTTCATGTTCAAAAGCCCAGTGTATGCCTGGTTGCTGAGACATCTGCATTGTCTGTAAAATACAGCCATTTCCCGGAGAAATACCAACCTCTGCCTTTGCCTTCTGAGAAGATCTCTCCCCGGCAGTAAATCTGAATGTGTTCAGTTAAAAGCTGTGACTCTGGAAATGTAAAAATGTTAGCATTGGGTTTATGTGTTTCTAAAGCCAGGATATGAACATATGAGTGGTGAGACCAAGTGGATTTCCTGTAGCACAGAAAAGCATGTCTCCTGGAGAGCAGCAGGGTCTGATAGCTGGGATTGTGGTACAGGGTTCTGGCTTTTCTCCTTCTGTTTGTAAGCCTGGGCTCAACACACATGCGTGCTTTAGGTTTCAATCTCAGCTGGCTAATCTGCCTTCTGACCTGGAGGAGAACACAGCCAGTAATTATTGGTTTACTCAGTGCAAGTCAACTGCACAAGCTCTTCCTTAGAAGCGCCAAGCTAGGTGACTAGAACAGGTTCATTTTGTTCTTTCTATCACGTTGTCTTTCATTTGGTAGGGCTGGATTTCTTGGTTTTGCTGTCTGTAGGAAGCCTGAACCCTGTTACTGCATTGTATCTGTAGCATGGCAAAATCCCTCCGTCTGGAGCAGAGAGGTGTTGTGAGGGAACACAAAGTCAATGTGCTTGTGCTGTAGCATGGGGAGACAGGAGCTGGCCAGCCCCAGCTGAGGCTGAATGGATTCGGATGGGACTGTAAGGCACAGCCTTTGCTGAATCACATTCCTCTTTCCCCACATTGTTCCCCAAAGTCAATCTGACCCTGCTTTGCACTGTATTTCCATGAAAGCAGGAGGGTGCTGAGCATCTTGCAGGCATCAAAAAGCTCTTTTAGGCTGGGATTATCCAACTAATCTTGTGATTATGGTGATAATCCCCTTTGCAATGGTGCCCTTCTCTGAGGAGCTCTTCCCTTGGGGACTTCCCAGTCCCAAATCATATTTTCTCCTAATGCTTAAGTAGCCTATATTAAATTAAGGCACTCTCAAGGATCAGAGATGTACAAGTCCTCTGGTATTTATAGCTTTGGAATCTCTGGTGTGTCATCCATTGCCTTATTGATCCTCTTAGGGCTCCTGTTAGGGATGGAGACTGAGGGGCTCTCTTATTGGAGAGGAGATGCCTTTTCTGGCATGTGCCCATGTCCTTGTGGCAGAGGGAGCGAGCAGGAGCTGACCGGCCAGCCTGCTCAGTGATGCCTGAGCCTGCCAGCTTGCTGCTTCAGGGGTTGGAAGCAGTCAAAGAGGGCAGGCACCTGATGTTGCCTGCCTTGGAGGGCAGGCAGGCAGGCAGTGGAAGCCACGCTGTGCTCCGAGCTGTAATCCCTTCCCAATCCTGCCGCCAGATACTTGGCGGCAAGTAAATGTTTTGCTCACAACTCATTGGAGGTGGCATCTAACCAGATGTGCTCTCACTTGGTACAGCAGGAGATTTATTTGGTTGTCCATTTATAGCTTATTATTTTCTTCTGTCTCCCCCCCCCGCCCCAACTTAATAGCAGTTTGCTATCCACGAGGGTATACATTTTCTTCTGATTAAGTGCCATTTAGCCGTTGGCTGCTTGCTCATTTTACTTTTATAGACACATTTACAGCAGTACAGACAGAGGCACAAGCGCCTGGGAGCAAGGGTAAGGAGAATGGAGAGTCGCAGCAGCTTGATTAGATTGGATTTTAATAAAGTTCCCAGCTAAGCTGCATCACAACTATTCCTCACAGCGGAGATGCTGGAGGTGCACAACTTCTCACCTGGTGGGGCAGTCAGCAGGAGGCTTGTCGTTACATCCTTGACCATCAGGATGTTTGAGTTCCATATAGCTCGGAGCTTGTCTCTCCAGGGTGAGGAGCGATTTCCCAGCTTTCAGCAGCTGCTAATTAGTTGCAGATGATGAGATAATTTATAAGAATTAGGAGTGATTTTCTCCATTGTGCTAATATCACTTGGCAATAAACCCGCGCTTTTCCAAGGGTGACTTTTCTCTAATGTAGGGATCAAGGATAAAAATATAGACGTGTGTGTATCAGTAGAGTGAGAGAACGTGGTCCTTAACCACATGCAAGGAGGTATTTCAGACATTCATTTGAACCATAAGAATGGATTCAAATTGAAATGCAAATTTCACTGTCACTTCGAGCAGTGTATGGAGAAAACGCTTGATCGTGTCACCTTGGTGTCAGGGCAATAGGAAAACCCTCTCCAGCATGCCGTGGAAGGAAGCTTGAACATGGAGCAGACAGCTTGCCTTACGTGGCAGTTTTGGCAGTGAATCAGGAAAACGAAGGTGGCTTTTCATTCCCTTCCTCAGGAGTGACAGTGATTCATTGCCAGTTCATAGTCATGCAGGAGTAGCAGCTCCTGGGGAGAATTACAAGAGGAGTGTTTTGTCTCCTGTGAAGGGTGCCTGGGGGCAACAGGATGCATGAATGAGAGAAAGAGGTGGAAGAGAGTGTCAGGGAAAGGCTCAGTGACAGCGCTGCTCATCCAGGGACTTCCTGGAGCAGTGGAGTTGAGATGCAACTCGTCATCACTGGGTTACATGTCCCACCTATCATGGGGTGGGACTCATTCCACACAGAGGTGAGGTTAAGACACAGTGGTGGGATTTGTTCCCCATGCTGCATCAGTGTTTGAAGGTGAATCCTGTGCTGTGCTATTGCTGCTGGACTTCTATGCCTCTCATGAGCCTCAGGCATTGCTTTTTCCTTCAGCTGGCCTTGGAGTAAATCAAGCCCTTAAGTGTGTGCATGTTTCTTGCTGGTCCTAGTGAGAACGGAGAAAGAGGAGTGTTGTTGCAGTTGCTCAGGAAAAGACATTCATTAGCCTGAAGAATGAATTTGCCACAAACTCAAAAGGCTTCCAGTCCTCCATCACATTTCTAATGATTTTGTCACGGTGTTAATCCCTCAGGTGAGTGGCAGCATTTTGATATCAGCAAACAAATTGCATTTCCCCATAGATAACCCAATAGAGAGTCAAGCATGAGAGCAGAAAACAATTCATCAGCTTCTAATGGGCCCTGCAGTTTTCAGGCAGGGCTCGATTCAGCTGTGTTGCAGAAGGGAGCCTGTGCCTGGAGCAGTCTCTGTGAGCCTTGGGTGTATGGAGGAGAGTGTGTCTGCATGGGCCAGGTGTGCAAGTGCACACAGGTGACCTCGTTTGGCTTGTGGTGATGCCCAGGACTGCTGTACAGCGTTACTTCTAGCAAGAGGCAGTGTCAGTAATGGAGGGTTTGCGGAAAGGCAAATCACAAGCAGAATGGAGAAGGCGGAGAGGATCAGGTGCTTTGTGACTCTTGGCAGGAGAACCAGAGGGTGCTCATAGAAGCCAAGTTGAGAACAAGCAGCAGGATGTTGGTTTAGAGCAACAGGTTGAGCTCAGAGGATGTTGTGGGTACAGAAAGTTTTCATAGATTTAAGGGGAAACTGGGCAAGCGCAGGGCAGAGAAAGGCACGTAAGAGTTATTAAATGTATAAAAAACATCAGTTTTAGAAGTTTCCTAACCTGAGAGTAGCTGAAGGCTGGGATGCTATTAGTTGGAATTATTGGATGGACTTCGCATTTGACAGTAACATTTGTTCTTGCGATCTAGATCTGAAGCAGAGGCACAGAGAAAATGGAAAGAATTGCCTGTAGCACACTCTCAAATTAGCACCTCTGTCTCCCAGGTCCTGATCTAGTGGACTGTCCATCAAGACTGAAAGGTGTGCAAGTCATGTGGGCTGTTGCAGACCGATCTGTGAAGCCGGAGGAGGTATTTGCAGAAGCCCAGCACTGGAAACTGCTGCTGGAAATTATTCTCTAGTTTTGTGGAAGCAGAATTAGTTTAAACCCAGGTTTATTTTATCTTACATGAAACAAAACATCCTTCTCCCGTTTCCACAGCTGTACCTTCATTTCCTCTTTTTAATGCCATCTTTAAATATCTGCTTCATCAATAAGTGATTCTCTCTAGCACTTTATAATGGAGTGATCTTGCTCTCCCAATCTCTCCTACCCTCTCCATGCATCAGTTTTAGTTGCCACTTTTCTTGGAAAAGCATGTTGTGTTCCTTCAACCTCGGTAGATGTTGATCCATAATTCTTTCCAGCATTTTATTAGCCTGCCTTGGATCCCTCCTAATTTAAACATCTTTGGTTTTATAGTTTTGGGCGTCTTGCTTTATCTCTCTGTATGTACACAGAGCTGTGAGCGCAACCTCATTGAGACTCCATTAGGAGGATTTATATCCTGGCCTAATCTTAGCTATGGTATGCCTTTGAATCTTTCCTTACTGCAAGTCCTTTTCTCATTCATTCTCTCGTACATCATCATGCAAACCTCCTGGATAATGCCTGTCTCCAGCCTTGTTGAAATGAGGTGGATCTGAGTGACTACTCATGTGCTTAAAAGAACAAAAGGTGGGGCAGGGGAAAACAGCTGATGCTTGCATAGTTCCACCTTTCCAAAGAAGGATTTTGCACCAGGTTTCTGCAGGAAGGCAAATCCATCTAGTCCAGAGAGGGAGATCAGCGGGGGTGGATTAGGAAACCTTCTGTAGCAAGAGAAGCACGTGAATCATAGAGCCACAGAATGGTTTGGGTTGGAAAGGACTTTAAGATTATTCAGTTCCGATCCTCTGCCATGGGCAGGGACACCTTACACTAGACAGTGTTGCCCAAGGCTGTTTTCAGCCTGGCCTTGAACATTGCCAGGAATGGGGCATTTACCATGTCTTTGGGCACCCTGTGCCAGCACCTCACCACCCTCACAGGGAAGAACTTCTGCCTTATACCTCACCTGAACTTCTCCTGTTGCAGTTTGAACCCATCACCCCTTGTCCTATCTCTACAGTCCCTGATGAAGAGTCCCTCTCCAACATCCTTGTAGGCCCTTCAGGCACTGGAAGCTGACCTGAGGTCTCCACTTAGCCTTCTCTTCTCCAGTCTGAGTGTGTGTGACTAGTGTTGTGATGTCAGGCTAAAACAAGTCAAGCTGCTGTCTGTGGGCTTCAGCTATGGTTGGATGAAGCAGAGGAGAGAAAGGTAAAGTGGAGAGTTAATGGGGAAGGAACCAGGTCATCTTATTAGCAAATGATGCTTGCAGAACATCTGGGTCCTCTTGCCCTTCAGGTCAATAAAATGAAAGCTTCTTACGGCTGAATCGGAGACTCCACAACTTCATTACATGTGTAAAATCAACCACCGTTATCTAGCTCTCTTTCTGTTGATCCATGCTTCAGTATGTCAACATGTTCTGGCAGAGGGCTACAAGCAGAGAGTGGTCTGCTTAATATGTCTTTGTGCCATTTTGCTGAGGTCCGTTAGAAGGCACCCTGAACAGAGTGGTCTTTTCCAGATGGGTCAGACCTTCCTTGGGTCTTCCATCTGGGCTATCTGCAGATGACTTTGCCATGTCAGCACCCTGAGCTGCTGGTCAGAAGGTGTATTGGAGCAGAGGCCACAAGCTATGCAGAAGGGTCAGTTTGCAATGTAAAAGGCAGCACAGCCTCGTGAGAAGGGTTACTGAGGAGAATTTGCAGCTTCCGGTCTGCTGCTGGGAGCCTTGGATGTAAATGACAATGCAGCTAATAAGGTCTAATTGGCTATTAAAGGAGGAAGTGGCCCCGGAGATGCTAAGGGCCAATTAACCCTGGGAGCTGGGAGCGTGACACTGTATTGCTGTGCAGTGATGTGTGCATGAGGCTTTCATAAATGGATATAGAAAAGGAGCAGTGGAGGTCCTTACAAAAATCCTTTTGAAATAGCTCAGGATACTTCAGCCATGCAGCAAGTTAAGTGTTCACTTGCTTTTGTAGCAGACTGGAGGCTGGATTTGTGGCTGACTAGCGTGGGTACACCCAGCACAGATCTTACAGAAACCCTACAGGGATCAAAGGGGCCCTAGTGGGATGAAACATCTCAGGCGGCTTTTTGTTAAACTGTCTGCTTTGCTCTTAGGAACTAAAAGCTGTATCAGGTGGGACAGATCCATGGGGAAGCCTTATTCCTGCCTGTTAGAGTGTGTTACTGGCTGTAGGAGAATGCGGCAGGCTCTAACTGGGGCTGGTGCTCAGTTGAACCAGGTACACGGTGACCGGGCACAGCCATGGAGCAGTTGGAGGATAGTCACACGGCTAGGGACCAGCAGGGAGGCATGTCTGCTCTGAGAGCAGATGGGCCTTGGGAAGCTGAGATTGCTTCTTGAGCAACCCAGTCCAAAGCTTGTTGAAGGCAACAGAGGACTGTGGGCGGCTCAATCAATCATTCTGCATCAAAACCTCTTCTGAGATCAGGGCTGGTGTTTTGACACAGACTTGTCACTGATTTGAATAAACAAATTGTGTCTAATGGCTTTGTCCTCTAATTAATGCCAGCACCTTCTTATTAAAGGCAAATTAAGATATTTAATGTTGCAAAACAAGCTACCTATTTTCAGAGTCTGCTTCTCGGCTTAGGAGTGTGCAGACAAAAAATGGGATTAGGTGGATATGACTAGGAATTGGGACCAGACAGTCTCTGCATCATGTGGGCTGTGTGGCATACGTTGGAGTCTCTTGCTTTCCAAATCCTTATTGCATGAGGGTGGGTTCATGTGTTGCTGTTTTGCTGGTGGTCTCGCTCTTGTTTCTCTTCCTCCCACTGATTTTATTAGTTCTGATTTCTGCATTTTTGCTGCTCTGAACTTTGGCTATTCTGTACTCGAGGGAGTTTGGTCGAGTAGGAGTTGAGTTTGACGCTGGGGCTTAGCTCATGGATTTGGAGGAATGGCAAGATTGAAATTGTTTGTCTTCTGCTTGGCTCTTTGCAAAGCAGAAAGAAGAGGATTGTGTCTTTTGGGTCTGTCCTACAGTAGCACACTCATGGTTTGACGTGTTCCAGTTGAAGAAGTAAGATTGATACACTGCCAACAGCACAGTTCTCACTGTAGTTTTCCATGAAAAGCAGAGCTGAGCATAAGAAAAGAGTTGCTGTCCTCATTTCCTGATGATCCCCAAGGACATTTCTCTCTTGAGTTCAGTTAGCAGAAGTAAAGATCTAGTGCCAGCCTCAGCAGATAGACAAAACTGGTTAGCTTCTTTAAACCTAAGCATCTTTTAGTCTATCTGGGTGATGAGACTCCTATTGACGATCTCTGGTTTTATGTGCTTGCTGACTGGGAGGTGAGCTGACCTGGGCTGGAATTCCCATTCAGAAGAGCCAGCAAGATCCATTGCAGCCATCGTGGGCGGGGACCAGCCCTACAGGGCTGAGTCCTGCCATGACCCTCTGCCTTTGGAAAGGCAGAGAGGGGTTTTGGAGCCTGCTTTTTATCTTGACTCAGGTTCAAAGGAGACAAAAGCTTCTTTAAGCCACTTAGCCTGAAGCTCTGTGCTGAAATAATTTGTGTTACCTTTTATCTGCCTCAAAGGAACACTTAAAAAAATCACCCTGCCCATAGCGGGTAACCTGATGAGTCTAATTTGGTGGTATGAAAACACAGCCACTCGGTGCTTTCCAATCCATGTTCTGGCTAATTAGATATACTTCCCCTGCTAGCTTCTGCCCGCTGCGCAGTGTTGCGTGCACTCAAACACCCTAGCAAGAGCTGGAGGTGTCTGTATGTGTGCATTTTGGTTAATATGTTTGTGGAGGTAGGAGTTGGTGTTAACTGCCAAGCCAACAGAAAATAGGATGTACCATCTCCAGCTGTAGAGGCAGCATGTCTTTCGCTGATTCTGCAGTCTTCGACAGCCCACAAGCAGCAGCGTGCGGGGTAACATCCTGGTCTGCTGCTCTCTCTTGGCTTGCTCTTGTGTTTGTTTTGGTAACCTGTGTTTGCAGGCAGCACTGGAGAGGCTTTTGGAGGAGGAAGGGTAATGTTCTCCTAGGAGAGCTCACTGTGGGTGGTAGGAGACTGCAGGGACAGAGTGAGGATGTGAGAGTGGCAGGACTCCAGGTCTTGTGCCTGAGCAGCAGACACACAGCAGCTCTGGGTCACTGCCACTTCCAATCAGTAGGCAGAGGGGATGATGGCATCCCATCTGCAGGAGATGAGACTGTGCACTTGAGGGGACCACTCTGGAAGCATGGTATTAACTGTGCTGCCATTGCCTCTGAGCCTCCCAGCATTTGCATTTACAGTTGTCAGGGCGCATTGTGTACAGCACAGAGATGGAATTGTGTATGTGTGGGTGCAGCATGGGCTGAAAGAGAGCTGAACACTGGGTGCAGCTTGCGGGTCTGGGCATCTAAGTGTGAGAAACTATGGACTAGGGTATTGTTTATTAAGATTTATGTTAAGCCCAATGTAAAGGTCACCGTTTGTGCAAGACAAGATAAGATCGCTTATGCAAACTAAAACAGCCATCAGACACCTTTTTTGCAAGATAAGATAACCGCCAGATGTTCCAGGAACCGACATAAACATGACAAAAGGAAATATGAGTGAGGGGTCAACTATGTGACAAGGGAGGAGGATTTCTTACTCAACGGCCACCGGGAAGCAAGAGACGACCCCCTAGCAGCAACACGGAAGAAAAGATGTATAAAAGGGGACTGTTTGAACTGCTTAGTGCGGCAGTTGGCGGAGCGTAGACCCCCCTGCCGTCCAGCGCTGTTTTTGCTCATATTCTACTTGCTATAATTAATAAATTTCAATTGGATTTTAGTCTGTTGTGGTCTCAATTTATAACAAATCTTGGTGCCGTGACTCGGATAAGGAACGGTGAGCTTTGGTCCTCCGGGGAGGCGCCCCGCGATAGTCCGCGGCCCCGCGACCGACAGTTCACTGCCACCTTACCGACGAACCTAAATTCTAGGATATTGAGCAAAAAGGAACCGGTAAAATCCCATAAAGATTCTGTGCACGGGAGTCCGGACGAAGACGCAGGGCGCGTAAGTATATTGCGAATTTGTTCGCAGGTTTACCGTTCGGGCGGGATTGGGTTTCCTGGAATATAGCAAGCGAGAGGTTCGACATACTGAACCAAGTGATTGTGGACCCTTAAGTACTGCGTTTCCCATCTCCCGCGAGGGACTGGGCCAGGAACAAGGGGAGCGAGTGAGTGTGTGTTTGTGGATATTCCAGAAGATGGGGGCGAAGGGCAGCAAGCCTTCGACTCCCATGGGGAGGGTACCCACTGTACCTAAGAATACCCCTCTGGCATATATCTTAGATAATTGGAGATATTTCCCTGGAACCCTAGGGAAAGATAAGGAGAAGATGATAAAATATTGTACTAAGATATGGGGAGGGAAGAAGATTTCTAAAAATGTCTTTTGGCCAGTCTACGGGTCAGAAGAAGATTGGGTAAAACAGCAGTTAAACCTCTGGGTTAATAATAAAAAAAACCCCTTAACCCGGAGGAAAGTCAATATGCGGAAGTGTGGCTAGAAAGTCCGGGAGCTAGACTTTACCCGCTGAATGAAATAAAAAAAAAAAACTAAACAAAAGAAAAAAGAAGGAAGAATTAGACGAAACCCTTCTAATCCCCCCCTTATGCTCCTCCTCCTGCTCCCGCAGCCTCTCCAGAGGTCCCCAGAGCGCCCTCTCCTCCATCAGAGTCAGAACAAGAATCTTCCCCCCCCCTCCTCCTCCTAGACGTGTGACTAGAAGTCAAAAAGGGGCAGCTCAGATGTACCCCCTAAGGGAAATGCCCATGGGGGGACCTCAACCTGTGATCGGATATATTTCTGTGCCCTTAAATTCGACTGACCTACGAGATTTTAAAAGAACCGAGATGGGGAACTTAATTGAGGACCCACTCGGAGTGGCAGAAAGGTTAGATCAATTTCTGGGACCAAATCTTTACACCTGGGAGGAGATGCAATCTATCCTTGGTCAATTATTTACTACCGAGGAGAGAGAAATGATTAGGCGAGCAGGAATTAGACTGTGAGATGCTCAACATGCCCAGGGACCCCAAACAGATATTAAATGGCCACTCCAAAAACCTAATTGGGATAATCAGGACCCGCTGCATAGAACCCATATGCAGGACCTAAGAACAATAGTAATTCAGGGAATTAGAGAAGCAGTACCTCGTGGCCAGAATATTAACAAGGCATTTAACGAAATGCAGAAGAAAGATGAGAGCCCTACTGAGTGGCTGGAACGGTTGAGGAAGGCTCTTCAACTGTATTCTGGAGTAAATCCTGACAACCCTTTAGGGCAGGCACTCCTTAAAACTCAGTTTGTAGCAAAATCATGGAAAGACATCAGAAAGAAGATTGAAAAGTTACAAGACTGGCAAGATAGAGGCTTGGATGAATTGTTAAGGGAAGCTCAGAAAGTCTACGTGAGGCGAGAAGAGGAGAGCAGCAAGCGGCAAGTAAAAATGATGGTAGCAGCAGTCAGAGAAGATCGCAAAGGGCGGACTGGTGAACACAGATCTGTTGGAATGAAACAAGGGAATGCAGTAGCAAAGAAAGAACAGGGATGTTGTTTTTACTGTGGAAAGAAGGGACATATAAAGAAGAATTGCAGAGAAAGGATCAGGGATGAGGAAGTATTGAAAACGGAATAGGAGAGTCAGGGGCTCTATATCTTAGGGGCCCGGAGTCATCATGAGCCCTTGATAAAATTAAAAATAGGTCCCCATAAACAAGGGTTCACCTTTTTAGTAGACACTGGGGCTGAGAAATCGACTATTAGGCAAATCCCTGAGGGATGTAAGGTTTCCCCTGAAAAAGTACAAATAATTGGAGCAAAAGGGGAGCCCTTTAAAGTCGGCAAAATCAAGAATGTGGTATTCGAAACTGAAAATAAATTTGGAATAGGTGAACTCTTGCTCGTCCCTGAAGCAGAATTTAATCTGCTAGGACGAGATTTAATTGTTGAATTGCAATTAGAAATTAAAATGAAAAATCAAGAGCTAACAGTGTCTGCTTATCCTTTGACCGTGGATGATCAAAAACAAATTAACCCCGATGTCTGGTACTCTCCGGATACAATTAGTAGACTGGAAATCCCACTTCTGACACCAAGATAACACTGAGCAGATGTGGAGATTTGTACAGCTATTTCGTCCCTGGGAGCAGGCATTCTAAAATGTGTCCCAGGGCTGCTGGTCATGTCCCTCTGCCCTGGAAGTGGTAAGAAACCATAATACATATAAGCTAATGGGAACACCCATTTGTGAATTCTGAGTGAAAAGTGAAAATTAGTGCTTAAAAAGAACGCTGTATGTTGTATTTAATTGTGATGTTAGTTTGGAGATTGGGAGGTCAAACAGAAAAGCTTGTTACTGTGTGTGGTCAGCAGGAACAGGCTTGGTGTGTGAGACTGGGTGACACCATTGTACTGTGTAAGTTGCTTTTGTTTTGTATCAAAGATAAAATGAAAATGATGTGTCCTCTTCATTCAAACAGAGAAATTTAATTTTGTTTGTATGGAGAGGGGAAAGTAAAACTGACTGAATGCTCCAGAAAAAGAGCAAGAAAGCTAACTAGAAATATCCCAGGCAAAATGATGCAAATCAGCTGCTTTCTGGGATGCTCTGGTTTATAAACTGGAATCCAATATTTAACTGCACTGGATTATTTTCCCCTAAAAAACATGCTTTAGTGGCTGTTTGGCAACCTGAAAAGAAAGGACCCTTTATTGTTGTATTTGAGAGAGATCTTTACAGTATGTGTGCTCCTAGCAGTTAAATATGCTATTTCTGCCATTTTTTTTGTATACTATAACAAATGAGAATTTTATCTCTATTCTAAATGTTTGTTTATTTACAGTTGGAGGATTTTTTTTTTTGCAGTGTTACTTTATTGTGGTTTTTATTTAAATTAGAATTTTGAAGTGGCTGTGTCTTTGTTATCTGGGTTTAAAAACTGACTATCCTCAAGTGCCTTAAATATTTCACCCAAGGATTGCTGGCTTTCTATCATATTCTGGTGAGCCAGTTTATAGTGTTTTTAAAATGTGACCTTTCATTTCAATACTGATGTAAATGATATATGCACTCTAAATATACGAATTAGGTGTAATAATTTGAACTGCAATTGTTATCCATTTGCTTGTTTCAGGTGTAAGGTATGCCAGGATAAATGGTGGACACACTGTGAATTCGGATACCCTCCGACAGGAGTTTGCACACAGTGTTGGAAAATCCAAAGAACTCTCACTGAGTGGAAATTAAAACAATTAGAGTCTAAACAAGAAATTATTCGGGAATCCCAGGAGTGGTGGGAAATTTTTGCTAAAGGAATAAACCCTCAATATTATTGTTTCCACTCCAACGAACCAGTCCCCTTTGTAGCTGAAATCTTGGTTATAAAGTGCAGGAGGGAAGTACTAACCGTGTCTTGCTTTGCCTCATTAGTTAAAGCTGCGAAGTGGGAAGCCTATGTAAACAGGCAGAAAGCCCGAAACAGCTGTTCTCCTGAAGAATTCCCTTGCTGCCGAGAAGAAGGTACACCCCGTGACTCGAAGCAACCGAGTCGACGGGCAAGGCAGAGGAGGAACAAACTGTGGAGAAAAGAACCAGAACAATGGGATGCAAAAGCAGCCATGGCCGAACTTCCCCAGGACTGGTAAAAATATACTTAAATTGGCAAAATTGACAGACACCTTTTTTCCTGGTATACCGTTAATCTTGTTATTAATAATAACCCAAGCAAATGGAACACCTTGGCTAACCACTTTGTTGTCTGCTTTAGCAGGACCACTTATTCTGTTGATTCTGGGACTTACATTTGGGCCTTGTATATTACGCTATATTTTACGCTTTATTAGAGAACGATTTGACATGGCTAAATTACTTATTTTAACTACGATGACTAGGGCAAAGTATGAGAGTGTATCTGTTAATGAGGATGAAGATTGTTGTGAATGCGTTATGCCGCGTAGGAACTATGATTGTAATTGTGAAATATTACCTTGTGAGTGTTATGATAAATGTTGGGATTGTGGAAAAAGGTTTGCTTGCAGTGCCGAGAATGAAAGCAGCATCTAATAAACAATAATAGAATAAAAAGAAAAAGGGGGGATTGTGAGAAACTATGGACTAGGGTATTGTTTATTAAGATTTATGTTAAGCCCAATGTAAAGGTCACCGTTTGTGCAAGACAAGATAAGATCGCTTATGCAAACTAAAACAGCCATCAGACACCTTTTTTGCAAGATAAGATAACCGCCAGATGTTCCAGGAACCGACATAAACATGACAAAAGGAAATATGAGTGAGGGGTCAACTATGTGACAAGGGAGGAGGATTTCTTACTCAACGGCCACCGGGAAGCAAGAGACGACCCCCTAGCAGCAACACGGAAGAAAAGATGTATAAAAGGGGACTGTTTGAACTGCTTAGTGCGGCAGTTGGCGGAGCGTAGACCCCCCTGCCGTCCAGCGCTGTTTTTGCTCATATTCTACTTGCTATAATTAATAAATTTCAATTGGATTTTAGTCTGTTGTGGTCTCAATTTATAACATAAGTAACACTTCCATGCCTAGTTCTGACGCTGTGGTGCCTTTCCAACAGCACTGGATTGCTTTTGAGAACAGACTTTGTTAGAGGCTTGCTTGTGGAGAAAGGAGGACCGCTTTTTCTTAGAAGACAAAGCTCCTAAGAGCTGGTTTCCTTGAGGATGGAAAATGTTCTCTGTGGCTCAATGCTAGAGGGATAAGATAGGACCTCCAAGCACTGAGTTTACCCCTGAGAAGGGATTGTTTCATGTCTGCTTCCAGATGCCCCCTGCAATGTGTGTCCCGTCTACACACACATCTAGCGCAGACATCAGCCATGGGGAAAAGGCACAGCAATTCAACAGGGTCTGGCTGAGGTTTTCACCCAGGCAGGAAATAAATTGGCTGCTCCTGCTGTTCTCTTTGCTAAACTGGCAGTACCTGGAATAAGTCCAGCTTTCTTTGGGAGACACCTATTGTGTCTCCAGGGAAATCTCAGAGGGGACCTGGGGAACAAGCTTGGTTTGTGGTTGTAGTAAGCAGCGGGATCTTGTAAAGGTTAATTGCATCCAGCTGATGTGCTACTGAAAAACAACATTTTGGGATGAAAAAACACTGTAAAACTGAATCTCTGGTGTTGCAATAGGCTCTGCCGTAGACGTGCACGTGTTCCTGCCTCTCCCTCTCTGTTGGGCTAAGTGTGCACATCATTTAGGTGCCTAGGCAGCAGTTTGCAACAACTGTCTCATACATGTTCATATTCTCCTGGGGAAAGCGCTCATACTCTGATAAGCCTAAGCGTATCATCAGTTGTGCCTCTAATGGCCAAGCACATGTTGCAGATTTTGGCTTAAATGAAATCTGATGCGTTCAAAAGCTGCACAAATCTCTTAAAGAAAATGAGGTCTTAGCAGGAAGTCTAAAACCAAACAGAAGGCTCTTTATTGACCATCGGATGCTGTTTTTGGAAGGATACTGCAGGTGGCTGTTTCTGTGTAGTAAACCATGTGGGGTTGGTCTGTATGTGTTTTTTCAGACAGTTAAGAAACCAATAAAGTTAAATTGGTAGAACTGTCTAATGTGATGCCTGCAAGATGGGGATAAATGTGGTTTCATTAGATCTTGTTTTGAAGTGGGAGACTGTCATTTTCTGATGGAAAACTGAGATGACAGGGCGTATTGGTATTTGAAGTGCCTTTTTGAAAGATGACCTGCTCTTTTTGACATCAAGCATATGTATGCAGAAAGAGAGCACTGGTTTATATATTTTCTGGCACGGCAAAAAATGGAAAACTCCATTTTTAGTCTGAAGTTTTCTACCAAAGAATTTCACGAGGGAGGGAAAAATAACTCCGGATAAAAATGCTTGAACATGATGTTTATGGCAGGGTGTTTGCAAAACCTGGTCTTGAGCTGAGACCTCAGTTATGTGCAGGCATTTCCTACACAGTGGCGGCCCCTGTGAACCCCAGGTATAGCCTGCAAGTTCCAGCTGTGGAAGGATAAGCTCTATAGTGGTCTTTGAGGTGCTCAAGGAGTGTGAGTCCACCAGTGAGGGACACCCAGGCTCATGCATACAGGGTATCCCAAGTCACATACTCTTAATTGCAGGTTTTAGTTATGGTGGAAGCTCCTGCATTGATAGCATGTGCAGGACAAGTATCTGATGCTCAGCTCCAGTCTGGTTTCTTTGCCTCATGGCTCTGATCTTGCTGTTGGTTATTAAATGATACACAGGGACTTCCCACTGTCCCTGGGATGTTAATTAAGATTTCCAGCCTTCAAAATTCCTTTGCGCTGTTGGTCTTCTGCAAAAAGCTACAAAGTAGATTGGTGTTTATGCTATTAATCCCCTGATATCTCCAGGAGACCAGCACTGGAGCTATGCACAGATTGATATTTCCTGGTGGTCGTGAAGAAGAAATGCAATGTCTGATGCCCCCTGGCCAGGAGATGAAATCTGGGAGGGTGTGGATAGAAAAGCACCAAGGAGGATGGGAGAGAAAAGGGATGGCTCAGATCCCATTATAGCAAAGATGATATGCCATCGAATGAGTAATGCTGATGGAAAATGTAGTAAATGATTAATACTACAGCCAGGGTAATTGTTTGGAGGACTGGCATTTCTGCTATGAAAAGATTTAGAAGTGTGCTTTCAGTAAATAAAGGAGAAATTGGCCCTGAACTTCAGGGCCAAGATTTAGCAGCTGAAATTGAAATAAGGATGGGGAGAAAGGATGTTGGTTTATGTACTTGAAGGAAAGAAAATAGTTTTTCGAGCTGCATTTCACTTAATTGGATACCAACAGGAAGGGCTGGACTGGAAATCCTTATGCCATAGAACAAAGAGAACACCTCACTGAGGCTGCTTATGGCAACCTGACCATCAAACTGTGCCCTGTAGAGCAGACAGGGACCTTGCGCATGTAGTCCCGTATAATTGTGATTTCAATCTCCCCTTTTTGTGCTGTTACAAACATTGAGGAATTCACTCCTTGCGCAATCTCTGGTGTAACTGCTGGTGCAAGACTGCTTATGCAAGGTGGTCTGGGGTTTGCTATGTATGTGGAGGTAGCAGCCACAGCTTTTCTGAGCAGTGGGTGCTTCTATGGATATGGGATTAGCTCATTTCCTTCATGAGTGTTGGGTAGCCAGGGCAAGGTAGAAATCCCTTTGTGATGGGCTGACTTGATTGCAGTTCATAACTGGGATTTGAGGCTGTCAGAAGAGCATGTTTGTGTACACTAATGATCCTATTTCTCTCTATCCATCTCATGATCTTTCTGCTCTTTTCTTCAGCAGCACCTTTTGCACTTCGTTAAATCTAGGTGCAAAGCTCTGGTTATTTAAGTTAGTGACCCCCAAGAGAATTAAGACCAGGGCAGATGTGATGCCATCCAGCATCAGCTTTTGATGCTTGTTCTCTAAGGGTTTTACCCATTATGTGTGTGGATGGGTGCAGAAAACTGGTTTCATTAATGAGAGCAGAGCAAAGGTAAGCCATGTTCTAATAAGTGGCTATTTGGAGCTTTTATAATGGTCTCTGGAGCTGCTTGTGGCTTCTAGGGTGTGGGAGGGGTCACCCTTTTCTTCCTCGTTTCTCCTCGGATTCCTCTGGTCAGGATCAAGAAAGCAGTTTGATGTGCAGGACAAAAGTCTGGAAGTGGACTCACAGGTTCAGATTCCAGCTGTGCCTCACGCTTGTGTTGGGATCGGGCTGGGAATGGGACTGTCTCTTCCCAGCCATGCAAAGATCAGAGCCGTTGGGAGCCTGACACCAGGAGCTCGGGGGTACCTTGGGTATGCAGAAGCTGGCAGGACAAGAGGGGAAGCAGATGACTGTTTCCACTCGAGGCATGCTCTGTTTGCACCCTCTGTGCCTCTCTGCCTGCAGTGGGAAGGACAGCATTTCCAGTGCAGAGGAGCTGGAAGGATGCCTGTCCCCCTCTCCCTTTGGCAGCCCACAGGTTAGGAGTGGGTCATGGGAATCCATGAGCATGGAGCTGAGCTCCGGGCTGCTGATGCTATGATGAATACTGTTATGCTGGAGAAGAACCTTTACTCCAGAGACATTAAATATTAATAGCAGCAATAGAGAGACAGATAAATAAGAGCAAGTTATAAACTGTCCATTCTGAGGGCATCGGTGTTAACTCCAGCAAACTCATGTTACAGCCAGCTTGGGAACACGGGCCAAAGGCTAGTACTGCATTTAAATCCCTGGATTTCTACCTGTCTTTAGAGTTCCTGACTGTTTGCCCAGCTCTGCCCTGCAGAAAAAACCTCCTAACCATGATCAGGCCCCTGCTGCAAAGTGGCAAGGTCTTTAACCTGACACTAACGCTCTTACTTGGTCTGAGCTTCCCTAGAGGCTGCCATCTGCACATTGTGTTTTCTCATTCTGCTTCAGTGCATCTGCTCTATTCAGTTTGTTCTGCAAGTTCCTAGATAGCTGAAAACTTACCTTCAGAAATCAGACAGCTATTTTTAGCCTTGTATCTTGCCAGGTCATTATAAACTATTCAGGCAGGATCCTCTCAGTGCATCAGCATGGGGCAGGACAGCCCAGTGCTGCTGGAGATGGCAGGGATGCTTTGACAGGATGAGACCTGCTGTGGGCTGGTCTCAGCTGGTGCTAAGAAATGCTGTGTTGGTGGAGCTGTAGGTGTTCAGGTCTCTCTATGGGGCATCTCTGACCAATGAACGTTTGTGGTAGTTCACGAATCTGACGGGGTTTTGCATGTTTAAACATTACTGTTTAATGGTGGAAATGCCTCAGGCTTTTGGGATAATAATAACTGTGTAGGCTGGACGGCCAGCACAATTCCAGGAGCTGGGCATATAGGAGAAACACTAAATGTTTCCAGTGTAAACTGAGAATGAGTAACAAGCATTTTTTACTCCTTAGATTAAGCAGCTTTCAGATGAGAAATGATTGTGAACCCGTGTTTGAGCAATGCAAAGTATTATTGGCTGAATTCAAAGTGGGATCATTTATAACGTGTCAACTTTTCTACTGTAATTTATAATGAATTCTTCTTCCCAAGGGGTGGGAGCATGCGAGGCTGTAGCTGGTTGATGTATCACACTCAAAGGAACTGTGTTTCGGCATTTTGTATGGTTTTGGGTTCGCTTTTGGCTGCACCTCATTTAGGGAGGACCACTGTGACCTGGAATATATAGGAATATCAGATGCATATAAGCCTTTGGGTCAACCTGCCAGTCTGTAAAGTGCTTAGGGTGCTTCTTTGAACAAGCAGGTCTAGAAACTTCTTCTTGTTGAAGAACGAAAGGTTGGAGGCAGAGTTCTCTTCTAGCTCTTTCTGTAAGTAAGGTGATGAAGCACTAACTGCGGGGAAACCAGTTGGGCAATGACTTGATCCTGGGGGACTTGGGAAACTCCAATGAAGCAGAACCATGGAGCTGACCAGCTGTTGGCACACAGAGCAACGACCTTATTAACTAATGTAAAAGACCCATCCAATGGCTGCAGAATGGAGAGAGCAATAAAATGAGCACTGCTCTGCCATCCAAAGGCTGACCAGTGGGGTTTAAAATCCCCTCTTAATAATGTATGCAGCAGCAAGGAAAATCAGACTGGGAGTCTCAAGGTTTAATATTGAGAAAAAAATCAGGCAAACAAATCTTTGTTTCAAAATTTGCTCCCCTTGTACAAGACTCATATTAAGTTTCTTTTTTTAATACCATAGGGACAAACACATACTCGAATCATTGGATTTTTAGCATGGCCGGGCTCAGCATATGAAGGTGGTGTTTATTCAGACCTTTTCAAACATTAACAGATGGTGAAGAGAAGATACGGAGTCTTTTAGTTCAGGATTTAATCAGTCCTTTTACATACAGTACTAGTTACCTACCTGGGTAGTCTATACAATAAGTGTATAATTAACACTTTGCTAATCAAACTGTGCTTAAAAGTAACCTGCAGAACTCTGTCATAACAGACTATCTGTCTTCAAAGCCTGTAGCTATTGATCTTAGTATATTCACAGAATATGAAGTGTACTTTCTAGCCCTGTTTTACACATGGTTGGTAATTCACACTGATGAATCTTACTCTGTGTGTCTAGCCTTTTTGGGAAAGCTTCAGTAACTAGTTCAGTAAAGCAACATTTCACCTTCCGTTTGATGGAGATAGTAGCTGGTATGTAACTGAGTCACTCAGCATACTCGGCCCTTGCTGAGGACAGCTTTGGCCATTGGGACAAAGCTTGGTTGTGTTAGGTCATGGTAACACAAAGCTGGGAGGCAGTGAGCTCCCCGGGTTCATGCGTTGCTGTGGCCCTGGTTGTGTGGCAGTTGTCTGACCACCCTTCCTGCGTGAGCTGTTCTTGCTCCCTGGCAGCTTCCTGCTCATTTCCATGGGTGCCATTACAGCTCATGGAGCCCCACATTATAATGGATGAAGACAGACGAGTTTTACAGAATTGGATGGCACACTTAGAGAATGGCCCTTGTCGCTTCTATTTATGTTGTCAGTTCACTCATCTGCCATAATTGGCCATTGTACAAGCCCCCTCTCATCTTTTCTGGTTAGAACACTTAAATGGAGTTTGTCTTCATGTGATTTATGGCAGTGGCACTTTAAAGGTAATTGAGATTGCTGCAGCAGTTTCTTGAAGACATCCTGAAGGATATTTTGGGGGGTGGTGGGGAATGAAGGGTACAAACAGGCTGCAGTTAAATACCTGACTTGATTTCCCCCTTGCTCCCTGGGATGCTGGCAGAAACATTTGGAGGTTGCCTGTGTAGAACACATGCCTTCCCTCCCTCCCCCAAGAGATACATAACCATCACCTCCTGCACAATATGAAACTTACTGTCTTTTCTTCAATGAGACAGCTTAAAAGGGGAAGAAATATATGGAGCCAAGTGTTTGGCTAATGCTTGCTTTCAATGCACCAAGACTTGCTATCATTATTTCTTCCAAGATGGCTTTTTGGTGGCATGGCTGGGAGATGGATGGAGCTATTGTGAGCATTGGGATGGGAGTTCAGCAGTGTGGAGTCAGAGGCAGAGGGCTGTGAATCTTTTGGAAGTGTATTTCAGCCAAGATCCTACCTAGGCAACAGATGTTGTAGTGGTTTAACGATGGATTTTTATAAGTTCATTTCACCCTTGTTTGAATCTGTTGGTAAATTGCTGCTCTTTATAGCCACTGTGGCAACATGTGATTAGCCCCATTTACTGGTAGGTGCTGCACAAATCCAGGCAGGAAGGGAAACAGAAGTTCCTAATGTCGAACTGTGAGGCACCAAAATAAACCAACCCAGTTAGAACCAGGTGGGGTCGAGCGTTCATGCCAGCTCATGGCTTGAGCTATTAGTTTTGACTCTGGCCATTACAGTGGAGTTATAGGGACAGAGCTGAAGATGTCTTTAACATTTCCAGGCTCCCTTGAGAGATCTGATACCACCTTTCTGTGTACTCGGTGTTAGCTGGCTAAAGTTATCTGTGCTTTAGTTGACCTTTCTAGGAGTTTAATCTACCCAGCCTTCTCTATTGGAGCTCAGCTATTGATGCCCCCCTACATCGTGTCTGTGACTGGGGTACCCCGTGCTGCCCAGGAGCTGCAAAGGCAGGGGTCCGCTCTGCTTTGCCTTAGGAAGGTAGTGGGGCAACTACTCTAGCTTCTGTGCTTCCTCCCTCTTCTTCCTCCTGCAAGGCTGATGGTGATGCCACTGAGCGATAGAGGAAATTAAAGAAAAAATTGGATTCAAGAGACTAGAAACTCTCTCTGGGTGTTTTGTGATCAATCCACGTATAATTGAGGTAGTGGAACAGGGAGAAAGCTGAGCTAGAAAAACCTCCGTTCTTCTCCACTTTCCCTCTCGGGGACAAAAGTCAAGAAGACTCCATCAGCCAACAGAACAGGCTTGTTGAAAATCACAGTGTGAACATTGCAAGCTTCCAGTGAAAACAAGAACATTAACGATAGCCATGCCTGGATTCTGAATCATAGTAATGCCATTTGTCTTAGTTATTGCAAAATACAACCTGGTACAGAGATTTGCTGAAGGGATAGTAAAGTTTGTGTAAAAAGAGCTGAAAACAAAGCAGAAAAGGGTTTTATGAGCAATAACAAAATTGACCCTGCCTGAGAAGGGGGGCATATAGGAGGGATGCTGTGGTTCTCAGGTCTGTGACAATGCTGATGCTTTTGCTTCTTCCACCGTTTCTTCTCCGTGCAGCTGAAACTACTTGTCTGTACTCACTGAGAGGTCACAGTCCCCTCTGCTCTTCCAAGCTGAGCTGCATCCCTGCACACTTGGAGCCCTTGATAAACAGCCTGCTCAATGCATCTGGCTTCCAGCGCATGGAGGAAATGGCAGTGATGCCTCTCTCCTTGAAGCAGTGCCTTGTGCTCATCCTGTGCCCCACAGTTTAATGCCTGAAATCAAGTTGCTGTCGCTCAGCGTCTTAGGTCACTGTCTAGTTCCTGCAGGATGCAAAGACCTGCTGGAGCTGCAGTGAGAGGCAGCAGGCGAGGTGTGGAGGAGGAGGGGAACTAAAGGCAGGGCTGAGCATTGACATCTGCAAAGCGGATTCATTCAGTTGGTGATGCCAGGAGGTAGGGTCATGGCTGCTGAGCCTCTCCTGCCCTGGTGCTTGCTGGGCTGACTGTGCCGTGCCTCATGGGGGAGATGGAGGAGCAGGTTTTCAATGAGGGCACCAGTGAAACGGAGAGCTGGAAGCCCCAGTCATCCTCCCCTCTCTGCTTTGCAGCAGGTCAGAGAGCAGTGAGCGCTATCAGAAAGCTGCCTGCAAACGGGCTGTTATTGTGCCAGAGCATATGGAGGAGCAGTCAAACGCTATCCAGCAGCAGAGGAAATTAAAAACGTGGCATGCAGTCAAGGAGCAATGGCTCTGGTGTGAGGGACAGCCAAGCCTATACTGATGCTTCCTGATCTCCTGTACCAAAGCAGCACCTTCAGGGCTGTGCCAGCCCAGCTACTGTGCCTTGGCAGTGCCTTGGCATGGGACGTGGGGAGGTGATGCCGTGGGGACATCACACTGGTGCCTGGGCTAGCCCTCTAGCTTGGCTGGCAGTGATGCAGGGGAATGCTCTGGTTTGTGATGGGGATTTGCCCTATGTGAGGGTAAGGCAAGCATCAGAACATCCAGCCTCCTGCTGTTTGTTGCTGGTGGGCTGCCCAAAACTCCTGTCATGCAGGTTCACAGGCAGCCTGTCTGCATCTTTCTGAGCGGTTGATAAGCGGTACCATGCTCTTGCAGCCCCTGAGGGGACTGCGTTTCCTCAGCACCTTTTTGCTTTGTAATACTTTTCTTCTTTTAACCCGTGTCGAAGGTGCATGTTGAACTCCTGCTTTTTAAGGTAGAACACTGGCAGACCTGTTGCTATGGGTTTATTTTAAATGGCAAATCATTTCCTTGTCTGGAGTGTTCTTTTGTACATGAAGTTCCTGCATAAAAGTATGGTTTGATTGATGTTGACTGAGAGTCAAGCTTTGCTTCAGTGTTCCTGCATCTTGGTCTGCCTCCAGTGGAAGCTAGAGGCAGCATAAGCAGCTGGTCCAGATTCAATGCAAGAGGCGACTTAGGATGGAAGTGGTGCATTTGTGAAAGGAGGGGTGGCTTTAAGGAAGAACACATCAGTTTAAATTCACTGCCTGCCCTCACCATCATTTCTGCTTTCAGGAGTTGTGTTTAGTGGAAGCCACGATGGCTTTTGACAGTGAGAAAAAGATTTCAGTGGTGTCAAGTCGTTGTGAGGGTAAGGACAGCATTAATCCTCTAGTGACAGCACCTCCAGCTATGTTGTTAGTCCCACATCAGTCCTAATGTGTGCGTAAGCCTGAGACCGCTTCCCCAGTGAAGCCCTAGGGTCAGCACCATGCTTTGGCTGGTTGGGATTCAGGGATGGAGATCTGGTCCAGGCCAAGTGCAGAGCAGTGTCTGTAAGTGCACCTGTAAGGAAAAGTATTTTCATTTCATTATTGTTGGGCTAATTACATTTGACAGTTGTAGTCCTGCTCCAGAAATCAATAAGGAATGAAGCTTTGTTTGGCTGTATTTGAGAGAAGGCGCATTTCCAGTCTTCCCTTGCCCCTGCAGCAAATGATAGTAATAACAAATCCATATATCTGCTCATTGTGCTTTCTGTTATATAGATCTCTTTACTGTGATTACATGAGGAGCAAACAATGTAGTGTTCTTTCTTCCTTTTCTTCTGTCTTTTCTAAATTAACCTTATTGACTCCAATATTGCAAGCATTGTTCTGGATGCTGGGTTGTGTAGGAGGCTGAGGGGCTGCCCAAGCCTCATAGGGGGAGCAGAGCTGTAGTGGCAGCTAACAGCACTCTGCTGTGCCAGCTGCCTTCTCCATGGATGGATTTTTGTGCCACCTTGGTGTATTTTCATGTATGGGAGCAAAGTGTCTTCACCACCATCATGAAGATTTTTGCCCTCTTATAATCAGATCGCTCGACTAGGTCAGTACTGGCTGATAGTGGGTGGCTGTGCCTTTGGCCTGTCTGCTCCTCAGGGCTATCCCTGGTGCAGAGCTGAAGCTGTGCTGAAGCTTTGTAGGGCATGTGATTCTTCTTCTCCCCTTTAAGTAAGCAATATATATTCAAGACTAAAATTAAAGATGCGCAGGAAATGAAATTGCTCACATTGCTTCTGCTGGGTGGGGAAATGATTTCCATCCCTGCTAATGGACTTAAGGGGTCCTGCTCTTGTGACTGAGGTGGGGGCACAGAGTTAGCAGCAGCCACAAAAATGAGAGGAGAAGAGATAACTAAGCAAAGCCAGGGAAAGCCTCTGAAGGTGTTTGCGTATTGTCTGTGTTCAGGCTGTGTTCCATCCCCCAAGGTTTTCCTAACATCTGGAGCAGCTGAACACATGCCCAGCGCTGGATGTAGGATTGTTACCAGAACTGCTGAGGAAAGGAAGCCCCAGCACCCAGCCAAAGGCTCTGTGTGGCCAATGGATTAACTTCAGCAGGGGATAAACCTCCAGAGCCTGTCTTAGTAGAGGGATATCCCTGCCTTCACCCTGATACTGAGTCAATATGCTTCAGCCCCTGGGCCAGCTCACAGAGGAAGGAGGTGACATCCCAAACAGGCAATGAATCCTCCAGCCTCTCTGCAGGAGAGCAGTGGGGTTTGCTGGCAAACAGACCACTGGGGCCCTGGCAAATCTGTGCAAATCTCTGACTTTGTCTCCTGGGGTGGAAGGAATTAAGACCATCCGGTGGAAGGAATTAAGACCATCCGGTTAAATAAGCTTTTTGGGAGAGGGAAATCCTAAGAGTGAATGAGCGCAGAAACTTAAAGGCAGGGATTCAAATTCCTATTGCTGTCGATTAATTTAATGTGAAACACAAAGAGCGGGGATGAAAGGGAATTCTGGAGTAATTTCAGGATTGTCTCTAAAGAAATCCCACTGCAATAGCCTAAAGGCAACATGGAGATGAGCAAGCTCTGTGAGGTCTATATATGAGTGGAAAACTGGCAGTTTTGGGGCCAGCTACTGAAAAGGCACCTCAGGCAGCTGATGCTACATGAGAAAGGAAAAACAATGAAGGACCCCACTTGCTGGCTGCAGGCTCTATTGGCAGGAGTTGGGTTGCTGCTTCAGCCGTTCCTTTTGCTCATCTCCGAAAGACTGAATCCTGGGCTCATTGCTCAGCTATGCACAGAGTGGGACCCTGGGGCACTGCAGAAACCCCTGCTCCCAATGGAGAGCCGTGGAGATGCCCTCATCTCATAGAGAGTGGGTAAACCGGTGGCAGTGGCTGATAAGATTGCTTTATGGGTGCAAACCATCAGAGCACAGAGGTGGGAAATGCAGGATTGCTCTATGCTTTTCTGGAAAACTAGGTTAATGTCACAGTTTAAAATGAAATAAAGGAGAAGGGCTGAAGGTGAGAGAAAACACATATAGAATTTCTCAGTTACTGCTCCCATAGTTTTTTCAATCTGACTGTTTGCCTCTCGTGTGTGAAAGCTGAGTCTGAATCCAGGCTTTCTCAGCTCCCTCCCTGTTGACCTCGTCAGAAACACTGAATGCAAGGGGAAAGAAGAACAATAAATTGCCTTATGTAGCTCCAGACAGGAAAACCCTGCGCTTGCCCTCACAGGCAGCCTTTCCCATCTGCTACCTCACTGTGCTGCCTCTGGGTTACCTCAGTAAGAAAACTTAATTGAGGCAGTGTCATGTCAGGAGAGAATCATAGAATGGTTTGGGTTGGAAAGGACCTTAAGATCATCCACTTCCAACCCCCCTGCCATGGGCAGGGACACCTCTCACTAAACCATGCCAACCAAGGTTCTGTCCATCCTGGCCTTGAACACTGCAGGGATGGAGCATTCACAGCTTCCCTGGGCAACCCATTCCAGTGCCTCACCACCCTTACAGTAAAGAACTTCTTCCTTATATCCAGTCTAAACTTCCCCTGTTTAAGTTTGAACCTGTTACCCCTTGTCCTATGATACATCCATTTTCACAGGCTCACTTTTATCACCTGTTTCACTCTTAGCAGAACCACAGTGGGTCTTGTGTCTTGCAAGATTTGGCCTGGTGTCTTTCTAATAATAAGCTCCTTTCATAGTATTTCTTATTCATACACAGACAAACATGTCTCTGTTGTTACTCCTTTTGCTTTCAATAGCTGTGTTGCAGTAATTGTCCTCTGCATAACCATGTGTGTTTAATGCCTAGGTGCATAGTGAAGGAAAATCTCTGCTGCTTGCAGGTTGGACTGGATCTAGTGTGGGAGAACAGAAGGATTAATCCCTTGCTTTTTCAGACAGGGAGATGACAGGAGGAGACTAATGGGAGGTTTTTAACAGTAGTTAGAGACTTAACGGGCTGTGAGCTTTCCCTTCCTGTCATTATAATCCGAGGTAGGGAGCCGGTGTTCATTCAGAAGCTGTGGCTAAGCCTGTCCTGTGTGCGTGCTGCTCATTTGATGGCTGGGGCTGGACCTCCATCTTTTTTAAGCACTTCTGTAGCACAGGAAGCATAGCATAATTTTGCTTCCTTAGACGCTCCTATTCACTTCCTCCCTTTCCTAGGGAATAGCGTTACAGACAGGCAGCCAAGAGCTCAGCAGCCTGTCTCCTGCCTCATACCTTTGAAAATCAACTGGTTTTCGAACTTGCCTGAAAAACCAGACCAGAGATGGTGGTGGTGTGCACAGGAAACCCTCCTGGCTTCTCAGTACTCACAGGCTCCTGATGAGGAGCAGAAGATGGGAGCATTTGGGGCTAGGGTTTGGCCAGGGTCCCCTCCATACCTTGCCCCAGGAGGGCAGCAAGGTGTGGGGAGCTGGCCGTGCGACACAGAGCCTCTCTCTGGTGTGCAGCACAGCCTGGTCCAGCACCAATTTGGGGCATCCTTCTGTGCCCAGAGGTTCCTTATAAACTACTTTACAGTGCATAGTCTGAGTACTCTGTCACTCTCACCCCTTTCCATAGTCAATATTATTAAATGGCAGTTGGGTGAGTGGGGGAGCTGTGTTTATCCCATGGATGCCAGGCAGACAATGAACCTCATCTGGCCCAGATGGCACAGGCTCTCCTCCAAGCAGATAAACAGGGCTGGTGCCATTGAAACAGGCCCAAACACACAGAGTTACAGTGGTAGTATGGTAATTACAGCGCCTCCAGTGACCATCTGGACACACAAACTGATTTTCTATTTGGATAATAAAACCTCTCCTATGTCTCCAATATTAGCCATGTATGGGGATGCTAATTGATTTAATTGAAGCTCTCAATGTTGAGCCGTGGGTATTGCCAACCTTTTCAGTGTAGGTACGTGATGGATGTTAATGTCTGTTTGAGGCAAAGAAGTCATGGGGTGCGTGCTCTGCTTTTGATCTAGTTGTCAAAGGAAGGTTGGTCAGAGACCCTGGAGTACGGGACTTGCATGGACCTGCTCCAAAGAGAGGGGAGATGAGGCAGCTGCTTCCGAGCTCCCATGAGCAAATGGAGCTGTTCCTGGTAGGGCTGGAGTCTTGTTAGCCTGTCTGTTGATTTCAATCAGATGTTATCTTTCCATGGTTTATGTATACATAAACATACACATGTGAGATTTTGGTTGTATGAAAAATAAAGTCATGACCAAGCGATTAATAACCTTTATTTTGTGCTTGAGTAGCCATCTCACAACTCTGGTCATGAGCCGTGAACCAGGTCCTGCACAAAAAGCACAGCACGAAAGCTAACAGGCATTCAGAGACTTCCAGTGTAATGAGAGTCCCCTCTGTGCCTTTGGAAAAACTGCTTATTTGGCTTCTTTTCACAAGAAATCTTGGTGGTTTTCATCGTTTCGAAGATCCCCAGGTTTGGCCTGAGAGACGTTGTCAGGGGTTCTCATGCCAAAAAACTGATCGAAGTCTTTTTCTTTATATGACCTTCTGCCAGTTAATGGACAAAAATAACAGCAAAAAGAGAAAACGCACAACCTTGCGGCAAAGTTATCCACCTAAAGAAACAGCCAAAGGTGACCTCTTGCAGAACTGCCATAGTCAGAATCAGTTGTATTAGAAGCTATTCCCAGATGACCTCAGACTATTACTTAGCACTGGGTAATAGTCCTGATCCTTAATGCGCTCCATTGTGCTACGGATATGTAGTAGTGTAATATCTGCGGTATGTGAGCCCCAGGGTAAGAAGTGGCCTTAGCACTTTACCTCTTCTTCTGTAGCTTTTTGCCGCTCTTCTTGGGGGAAATATCTCGTATTTTTATCCTATGCTTTTTCTTGCTTAAAATGGGAGGGATGTAGAGGCTCATGGTAATGCCTTAACCTCCTTGGTTTTGCTCTATCCAGGTTCTTCATTAGCTGTTTAATTGGAAACATGGACAAGTGTGTTTTGTGAAAGACATATTGAGTACAGAGGGAGTAAAACAGCTCAGAGGAGGCACGTGCACACAACCAGTTACTGGGAAAAGGGGGATGGCTTCGTGGGTGCTGCATCTTCAAGCGCAGGGCTCGTAAGCAGAATGTAGGGCTGTTCCCTGCAACTGTGGTCCTGTGCCCATGTGCCTTATGGCTAATGTGTAATTAGCCTTAAGTAGCTTAATGAGTCTGGGAAACAATTCTTTTTCCCTTTGCTAGGAGGTCAGCTTGTTCTCCCCTTGCTGGTCGGATGCTTGGCAGAGTGAGCAGGGCCCAAGTGATGCCAGTAGAGCCATGCTGGCTGGTCCAGGGTGTACCGTGCGGTGCTGCAGCATCATGGGAGGTTCTGGGATTTAAAAGGTGCACGTTGAATTGGTCTTCCAGATGACAGGCAAGTCCTTTAGACCCTTTTGGCTCATTAAGTGCATGGCTCTCGTTATGATCAAACTTCGAAGCTCCTTGAATAGGTGGGATTTTACCCTTTCAGGGGCAGGGCTGACACCTAAATGCCACTGCAGAATTAGGCTATATCCATTTTTTGCCTCTGCTCCCTGTGACATGGAGATGACAGCACTTCTCTCAGTGCTGATAAATGGCAGCAGAGGGGCTTGCCTGGAGCACTGCAGGCAGGGATCCAGGCTGTTTCAGAGAGTCCTATGCAAACGGTTGATAGTGCAGACTCAGTCGCCCCATGATTGTGTACTGGGAAGAGCAGTCTTGTTTGTCGTCATCAAATCAGATGAAAGTGGCATCTGGCAATTGCATTTGTGGTATGCTCAAAAGAGGATACTCTGTGCCAGAGGCAGCGTTCTCCCAGTGCTAAGAGCCTGTACCCAGCTCAGCCGAGGGAACTGCTTCCCTAGCATTAGTTTAGAATAACCTCTTCAGCAAAGCCATCCTGTGATCCTTACTGCAAGGTTTCAGGGAAGACAGAAATCCTCCCATCGCAGCTCCTTCTGATGTGTGTTTCCTGATTGTTTCCTGATTATTTTGCATTATAATTACCCACAAACTGCTTGAACAAGAGCTGAAATGCTTCTCCATGACTGGCAGGAGCAGAACACCCACTGATGAGTCAGGGGAAGAAGGGTACTGGGGGAAAGGGAGGAGAGAAGATGGGGAAGAATAGCTGCCAGAGAGTTGGGGAGTAAATGACGTTTGTTTAAAGACACATTAGAAGATTAATGATGGGAGTCAAAGTATGAAAGCAACAGGGACTAAATGTGGTATTAATGGAAGCCATTTTCTTTGCCATCTCCTGCAGGAAGTCTTCAGAAGTACAGAAGGGGGGAAATCACTTTACAGTAATAACTGTTATTTATCTAAGAGAACAACCTTGGCTGTATCAAAATGTGAGGTTTCAAGGTAATATCTGGATCATTACAATCATTGTAATCCATTTAAAAGGCAATTTCTGATGGTGATGGTGAATAGATGGAGAAAATGGTCCCAATCCTGCAACTGCTTGTAAGCAAGGTTTATTTTATTATTATTGTTATTAGTTAGTTCCGAATCTGATAAGATCGTGTTAAGAAAAAGAGGAAATACTGGAAGAGATGGAGCTGATAACCATCCCTGCAGAATTTGTTTGGACCATTTGATGGGCTTATTAGTGTCTTACGGCCTCATCTTGGCTCCCTCCAGAGTCAATGTCAAATGTCCTGTCACAGCTTCACTGATTCACACCCCATAAAGACCAGCAAGCAAATAGGTGACATGATCTTGTAGCCTCAGAGAAGTGCTTCTGTTCTCCACCTGTAATTCACCCTGGTGGAAGGTGACTACAGTGTTGTTGCAAGTACAGGGTGAAATAATAGGGCAAGCCCTGAGGATGATGGCTGCACTCAGTGGCTGTCCTGATGTTAGCTGCATGCGCATCATACAGATGAATCACATACATTCCCATCTCAGGATGTGCAAGCGACCTCTGGCAGGAGTAGCCACTCCACTCATACGCTGTCCATGTGTGGTCATGCGAGAGGGTAATGGGCCGTGCACCACAAGGACTGTCCTGGCGCATCAGCTCAAGCCAAGAGGCTGTTTCTGTGTTTGGGTGTAGCTAAGGTGAACAGGCTGTGCTCCATAGGCAGAAAATCTGCTTAGGACAAAGCATGAGCCTAGCTCTTTAGCACGGATCAGGATGAATGATTCCCCAGGAGGGGTTGGGGGTAGCAGGGAAGGATGATGATGATATTCTCCATGTGGTCAAAATATAACAGTAATTTCTAATTTTTAATCACCACTGGGTTACTGGGCAGGTGTGGTAGATGAGCCTGAGCAAACCGTAGCCTCCCAAGCTGGCTTTTCACTTCAGAGCAACTAGGCCACTCTCTGAAATACTAGAGCTGTGTAAAACTTCTTGGGCTGTGGGAAGAAGGAGCAGAAAGTTGAAAAGAAAGGATCTGTCCTGTTTTCATAACACTTGGATTAGGATAACTGCTGGACCTGAGCTTTGCTTGAATGGGAATTTTATCTTTCAACCTCCTGGACCTGAGCTTTGCTTGAATGGGAATTTTATCTTTCAACCTCCAGCCTTACGGAGTGGACTCTCTTGTAAGGAACGGAGGTTTTCCTCTTGAAGCCTGCATGCTTGGCTTTGGCTTGAGCATGGAAACTTGGATTGTGATGCACAAAGTGGCAAGTAGTGAGTGATGGGGAGGGGAGGTCTGGGTGTTTGATGGTGAGACAGTTTGCTGAGCCTGGACATCTCTCACATGGGAAGAGGCTGGGGAGGATGAGAAAGCAGCTCTGTTTCTCCAGGCAAGTTCTGCTAGCTGGGATAATGAAAAAGAATGGCATCTGCGAGGGCAGCTGACACAGCTCGCTGTCTCCAAGATGTTTTCAATGTTGTGTTAAGACACCTTTTACAGACTTTGAGAACTAGAGGGAATGTGATGCTGCCGGCGGCTGGCAACTCTAACTCTTGATGTGACAGCAGCAAGAGCAGATCCCCAGCAGAGAAGCCTGGACCACCCACTGAAATGCAAGCTGGTCTCAGCCTTCTCACAGTGGGAGGATGCCTTGGCAAGGTTCCCCCGCGTCCTGCCCTCCCCTCCAGTGTGTGCTTGGGCTTACAAGTGTGGTTGGATTGAGCTCTTGCAGGTATCCTTATTAAGGTGGTTGGAAGTAGGAGGATTTAATGATATGAACCATGACTTCAATTAATCAGCATAAATGTTGCTTATTTATTCAATTAAGCTTATCGCTGTGAACCCAATCCAGTTCCTTGCTGCATTAATATAACTAATTCAGTAACCTCTCCAAGAAGCATCATAACAAACTACAGGGGATGTAACTCACTCCACTCATCCTCTGCTTTACAAGTGGGGCTGGCTCTGGTATGTCTCATTCATGACCCAGTACTGGTATTGACTCCTCTCTGATCCCACCAGCTGCTCCTGTGTTAGTGCGCTGCTTCTTCCATCACGCCTAGCGTCTGGGAGCCTGGAATAGCTTTTCTTTGAGTTTCTTTGACCTTGTTCACTAAGAATTTTTGTGTCTGATTTAATCTAGTCTTAGGCAGCTGAGCTTTTTCTTTATCCTTGCCTTTTGCTATTTTTTATTCCTTTTCACTTGCCTGTTCCTGTTTTTGTGTAGAATGTTTAAAACTCTTCCACATTGCACAGATAGAGGGGAATCTGTAATGAGCTCCCAAGCTGAAAGCTTTTGCTGTTTGCGTAAGAATTGTTCTTAACCTACATTGAAGAGCATTGTATGAGAAACCTCAGAGATTCTTTGGGAGAAGTTTGAATAACTTGTAAGGATTTTGTCATTGTTTTCTGTTGTGCCAAGGATTCTCCAGGCACTGTTTATCGCCCCACACAGGGATGGTCTGCAGAGGATGCTAAGACAAATTGCCTTGAGTGGGGATGTTACTATGCATCCCTTCAATCACATAGGTCTCTGTAGATCCCTTCTCTTAAAGTTACCTAACGATAAAATGCGGCTGCTTCCTTTTCCAAAGGAGAGCATGCACATGAAAGTTTAATGTACTGCAACTGCTGCATGTTACCTTCAGATCTTAACTCATTTCAGCTTTCTGGAGTATCTGCATGTTTCTTGACCTCTTCAAAATGGACCTGGTGGTGTTTCTTTGTTTCATGGAGGCATTGTGAGGACAAATACCTGAGAAACTCACAGGTTGCATTAGAGACAGAGTTTGCAAGAGGTGCCAGAGGGCTCAGTGCTCAGGGCAGAAGATGAACCTCTGGAAATCTTGGTGGTCTGGCTTATCTGGTTCAGCTCTAAGTCTCAGAAGTGGCCATTGGGCTTGGGCACTAAAGTTCTGTGGTCATGGATTCAGTGCAAGGCAGGCGGGCACAGGTGCTGATTTGGGGTTAAACAGGAGCCACTCTGCACACAAGCAAAGGAAGAAAAAGCAGTTCTTTTCAGGCAACGCAGCATCATTTTCTTAGCAATCAAGTTTATAAACTGGGATTAGATGAATTAGCAGTTTGCTGCTGAAATGGATGGAAAGGGAGGGAGAACCGTGTCAGAGTCCAGGGAAAAGAAACTACCTGGTTGGATTTCACATCCAGAAGCCAGGGGAAGAAGTCATCAGGGGGACAAAAATGCAGTGAGCAGAGCATGCTACAGAGGAAAGGCAGGAAGACATTAAAGTAACCTATTAAATTGCTGAAGGCTGAGTGGCAAAAAATAAATAACTAGAGGCTGTGTAGATTGACGGATATTGGATCTGAAGGGCTGCCACATCTGGTGTGACAGCTCTTTAGCATCTCATTTCAGTGTGACTCAGCAGGAAAAGTTGTACAAACAACAGTAAAGCAAAGAGATGCAAACAGTCCCCAGGCACATCAGCGAAGGGCTCAAGTGTCATTGTTTTGTAATTGGATCAAACTCTTCTGTGTAGCGTAATACATCTGGATCTTCTGCAAGAGGGGTGAGGTTTCCAGTGTCACCTCATCCTACCCTTGTTCATCACTCAGCTTCTCTGTGATCACCTCTTACACTAGGGCCATACTGTCTTTACCTGCACATCTGTGCACCACATCTGGGCAGTGTGGGGATAGGGAGGCTTTTCTAGGTAGTGAGATTTTCTATGGAGCGGTTGCATGGGGAGCAGAGACACTAAAGGCCAGCTTGTTAGGGGCAAATTATTACCTGATTTAGGTGCCCTGAGTTGCCCTCTGTAGGTGCTGATCCTTTCCACTGGCTATAAAAACTCCAAACGTAGTTTGAATCTTCCATCCAGGCAGTGTTCAGCCTTGTAGCATTGACCCTGGCCGCCTTTTATCTTCGTACATGTTTCTTTAAACACGCTGCTCTTTCTAGAGATGCTCTCTTAATAGTGCTTACTTAGTGATGCCCTTGGATGCCTGTAGATTGAAGCAGAAGTGTCGCATTTCGGTGGCAGTAAGTAAAAAGGCTGAGGTGCTAAACAAGGATTTCTGAAGCCTTCTGGCATAGTAACTCTGTATATTTGCCACGTGGTCTTGCGAAACCTTGAGGAGTCGCTTTATCTCTTTTTGCCTTCTTTCTTCATCCATCATAAGAGAATGAAACTCATTCCGCCTCTCATTTGTCTGTCTCATATCTTTAAAGGAATTGTCATATCTGGTATCTACATCCAGCATGGTAGGTCCTTGTCCTTGGATCCATCATTTAGAGGTTTGTAATAGTAGCAACAGCTAATGATTTGTAACAAGAACAGAACTGGTGCAAAATACCTATAGGCTCTCCATATTACTGAATGCAGAACTTTAGATCTCATTTGTACAGCAGATTCTTTCCCCTTCTCACCTTGGCATTGGGGTTACGTCCTATTTGCTATCTCTGGGTATGCAATTAATCAGCTGGCTGAGGGAAGCCTGGAACTGGGGCCTGGTGCTTATGTACTCTATCATTTGGTCTAAGCTGTTCAATCTCTGCAATGCACTGGTGTTTGCCAGCCTGGGAAGAATCAGCAAATGGTGCCAAAGCCCATAGCATCCTTGAAGTAAGGAGATGCTGAAAGAAGAGAAAATGTGCTGTAAATACTAAGATTCCAGGAAGGGTTAAGAGGAAAATGATCACTAAAGGCTCCACATAAATAAATGGAAATCCACTGGCTTTAAAGGAGCCCCAATTTCCTTTAATCCTGAAGCATCCTGGAGGTTCAAGGAATGGCTCCCTCTGCAAAAGCCAAAGTGTCAGCTTTTGAAATGTTGCTCTCCCTACATGGCTGTCAAGCCGTAGATCCCAAAGGATTGCAGAAGGTTGCATGTACACTGGAACAACCTTGGCTGCCATTGAAATACAGCCACCTTTGGAGATGAAGCTCTGGGCTTTGTCATCATCTGTCTTGTAGGTATAGAACATGTTTGTTGTGGGGTGTGATAAGGAAAGCATCCTGTGTCATCTGGGCCTCTACAGTGCTTTCCTTCCCTGCCTGCCCATCCTGTGGCAGGCTCTTTCCTGCTCTAGTGGCTGCTGCCTGCTCTCAAATGCAGAGTCCCACAGCTACGTTATGCATTGCCATCTCTCAAATCTATGATTATAACTATAAATCCTGGTGGACTTCCCCATTTGTTTTTTGCCTTTTTGTTTTTTCCTTAACTTAGGATTTTACACATTGTTTCTTCCTTCCTTGTTCTTTTTCTTTGCCTGGAAGCGGCACTTGGGGTTTATGTGGTTATTTTTCTTGTATTCATGCTCTCCACTGACTTAATTAAGTTCTTGCTTGTTTCCTGGTCCTGCCAAATTTATTGCCCCCCCCAGGGCTTCCCAGTGCTCTCCTCCTCAAAAACGCAGCTGCTGCCAGTCACCTGAGACCATGAAAACTTACTTTCAAAACTCAACTTGACATTATTGAAACAAAAGGTAGACAGGGAAATGATGTTCCTGAATCCAGCCAGGGTTTTTAGGCTGGTTTCTTCAGAAAATAAGATTTAGGAACTCAGACTGACCTTGTGTGGATGTGGGTAAGTATCTCTCCAGTGCCAGTTTGACAGATAGGCTTTTCAGTGATGCAGGGAGCATCTGTTATGAATACCTGCTGCTGTGAGCAGAGCTTCGGGGAAACAAGACATCCCACCACCCCACGTACACACATGCAGAAACAGGATGGTGGTGGCTAGAATAGCCTTCTTTCTTGATGGAAGATTTCTGACACCCCCAAGAGGCTCTTTCCTCCTGGTCCCCATTTGCTTCCATGTGCCTTTGTTAGTAACATCCCTGGGTGTTGTCCAGGGTTCATGGAATGCCTTGGAGTGAAAGGTGTCCCACCATGCCTTCCTGCTGTTCCATTTTTAGCATTCAAGCTTCACCTCCTTCCCTTTCTGTCTGCCAGGCCCTACTCTAATGAGGTGGAGAGCCCTTCTTGTTCTATCTTCCAGCCTGACCTGCTGGAGGGCTCACGCATCCTGTTCTTTCAGAGCCATAATCACCTATTCCCTGCTGCAGCCCTGGCTGTGCACCTCAGGAAGGTTAAGTCAGTCATTCCTCCTTCTCCTGCTTTTTTCTCTTCTTTTTTGGAAAGTCTCTTGAGAGGCTTTTCAGTGGATTAAGTAGGATTTATCTGGTTGCAAATGCTGTATTTGAATTCACAGATCAGGACTTTATCCATAGCTACAGCGTGCCTCAGGTCTGTGGCTGTGGATACCTATAGGAGTTTTCCTGTTGGCTTTAAAGGACCTCAGTTCTGCTTTTGTACAAGAGGATGCCTTCAGCTGGCTCTCGACAGGACACTTCCATTTCAGAGCCCTTTCTTATCCCTTTGTGCTCTTTCGCTTCTGTCTGCATGCTAAGGGTGTTTGCTGGCTGCCTGGTAGTGAGATTTGTATTCAGAAAATCAGGTGATCTCATCGGAAGAGCAGGACCTTGTCTCATTACCGGGTTGTCCTCCCTGCATGTGAAGCAGAGGAGTGAGGGGCGAGATGAGAACTGTCCTGTGGATGCCTGCTTTCAGAATGGCTGCTGAAGTGTGTCCTCTGTTCTAACCCTTTTGGGATACAAACAGCTATCTCTGTTTGATGTAGATGTGTGCAGAGGAGGGAAGAGGAGTCCAGCAGTGCTTCTTACCTGCTTGGCCTAGAGGGACAATGTTTGCTGGAGCACAAGGGTCAGCTGCCCCATCTGAGGCTTTGCATCCCAGCACTGTGACAGGTCCAGCACAATTGGGGAAGACAGCAGAGAAGTGTGATGGCATTCTCCATCTTCCTGAAAACTCAGAGTGTTACTCTGGTTTTATGTACACAAAGTGATTATTAAAGAAGAGAAAAGAGAGGTTGTGTTTCAAGCAAAACAAAACCCCTCAGCTGTTTTTATCATGTTTCCCTTTTTCCCCTGAGTTTACTCTCTCTGGATAGCAGAAAGGAAAGCTCCATTTAAATGCAGATTTGAAACGTTGGCCAAAAGCAATAAATAGCCCTCTGCTACAGTGATCAGGCAGACATTATCAAGTCTCTTTGTGAAGGAGATTTTATATTGGGAGATTTTGTTTTTCCTTGATGAGATCCTCTTTCCTCTCAGAGCAATAGCATATTGATGACTTCTTACTTTATCTTTAAGCAGCACTTCAGAGATTAGAATGGAAACACAATCCCACCTGTTTCTCCACTGGAGCTATACTTGACAGCCCTGTAATGAGGAAGTCTCCAAATTTCTTATCCTTTCCTGTATTGACAGCCTGAAGGGCTGATACTGTGCTCAGCAGAGGGGAAATGTGCAAAATAAGGCAACCCTGCCACCGTATTTAGTCAACTGACCTTCAAATGATCTGAAGCCTTGTGATTTCAGAGCTGATTTCTGGGTCTCGAGGTGGGTCTCTGATGATAAAAGGTAGTGCAGGTGGTTGGAGAGCAGCAGGAATGGGAGATATGGAGGTCTGGGGTGATTCCCACGTCTCAGTGCATCTCTTGAGGCTGGCGTTCCTGAGCAGGACATCAGTGCTTGAAGAACCGTATGTTTTCTGGTGTGCCTTGGATCCGAAGGGTTCCTGCTTTTGAGACTGAGGCACTGATAAGCTTCAGTGGTAAGCGTTGGATCTTCTGGGTGTCTAAACCTGGTTGAACTTGAGGTTCCAGCTCTCTAATTTGAAAGTACATTCATAGCGGGTATATAGAGGACTTGAGGACTGTGTTTACAGTATAAATCAGAAGAGGTTGTAAGTGTGATCATAATCTGTCAGAGGAGACGCCTGAGATATATTGCATATAGCTCTATCCTTTTAACTTGGAGGAACAGGTCACAAACAGCCAAATATCACGTTTACTAAGCCAGTGTTTTGCTAAATCTACATCTTCAGGAGATGACTTGAGATGGCACTTGTGTTTCTGAGTATGGCTTTACATCTCAATGGTATGATAAGCATCTGGGGAAATGTAGCAATACGTAATGAAGTTAACAGGGAAGGGTCAGCAGAACACTGTTGTAGCAGTGTACAAACCTCCCGGTGACATCTGTTCCCTGTTATTGTTAGAAAAATGCTATTTCATTAGATCTTGGTTGGATCTGGCTTTAAGCAGTGCCATGTAGTAAAGCTTGCAGTTGTATTAGGCTTGTCAGAGCGCATATGTTGTGAATCTGGCTGGTAGCACTCTGGGGAGCCACGTGGCTTGGGGGAATGGGAGAGCAGAGGCTTTCTGCTCTTTTAGCACTGGTTGAAACCCAGCTGAGGGTGGAAAGGATTACATTTCAGTGCTGTCTGAAAGGGGCTGGTGCACTTACTAGGATGAGTTACTGTGTCTCAGCCCAGCTCTGGGAAGACAGCTGCCTCCACCACTGAAAACACACAAGCTGACAGCACTGCCTTGTTCCCCCTGTTTGCTGGTTTAGGTGAAAAGGAATAGGACTGGATTGTTTGGGGTGAGAAATCGATGTTGTTCCTCCTCCTGGAGAAGTTTCTCCAGGGTAAGAGGCGAAAAGGCAGTAGAGTTTGAGCATCTGTCTTTGGTACTGTGGCTGTGCTCAGCTTGAGTGGAGGATGATGTATAGGAAAGTAGTTGAACTCTGTTTTTCTCAGAGGGCACTGTCACATCATCTTGCATTTCTTTGGCTGCCAGTAATACCCTTTTTCAGGTTCTTACTGTTGAATCATTAACTTTGAGGGTTGCATTTAAAATATGTGTTTGATGGAGATTTTCAGTTCAAGTCATTTATTGCTTAAATGTTAAGAAAGTGGAACCCAGCTATTTTCAGTGCATATCCAGAGTGATAAACTCTGATCTGTAGCCTCTTGGCTTCATGGGTTTTGTGTTAAGTGTAAAGAAAACCTGGGCATATAGAATTAAAGAAGAACTATTGCTGCATACTGGATGTATATCTATGGCTATGTTTCCAGCCAGTCCTTCCTGACTTCACTTGAAGCTGTTTGACTTTCACTCCCTGGGAAATCCTAAGCAGCCCTGAATCCGGCATCGCAGACCCAGGTGTTCCTGGCTCCCTCTGAAACACTTTTCTCATCATTCATAGAGAAGGCAGTCGAGATTGGAGACATTTATTATGATGGGGAAGATAGAAGTGATTTTTGAGGCCAACAAAGTTCAAAGACTTTGCTGTAAGCCTTCAGGATTAAAGATTTACTTGATGCATCTTCCCATATTTAATAGACAGGAATAGATGAAAGGGAATTTCTGTAAAGATTCTGGTTCATACTTAATGATGCCACTATTAGACGAGCTTTGGCGCTGTGTCCCGAGACATGAAGTTTTAAACCCAACCTTTTTTAAACATTAAATGACCTTTTTCATCTGCTAGCTTTAATAAATAAAGATTGGTTCAACCTCATTAGCTGCTCTGTTCTAGGGGCTCTTTGAATGGTTGGTAAAACTAACTAGTCTCCCAAAGTGCAAGTGACCAAATGGTGGTTTTCTATCCGTGCAGGGAGGTAGGAAGCAGTAATGTGGTTTGATTAGTGCCTGGGCTCTAGGAGTGCCATCACCACCTTCATTCTGTGATTTAGGCTTGTGGGTCTTTTAGTTTCCAAAACCTGCCACTTGCTGTGAGCACTTCCTTCTTCCCCTTGTATTTGCTGCCAAGGTGGAAGGCAAAGCTCACATTCAATCAGAGCAGAGAAGAGGACTTGTTGGGGTTGTTGGGGTTTGGTTTGTTTGTTTTACTGGGCTGTAGGGAGCTCTTCAAGATTTACAGAATTAAGAAGGGAAAATCCCTTCCTGAATGGAGGCAAAGAACCTCTGTACAAACATTTTTGCCTCGGTGACCTGAGGAAATGACTCAAAATGCTTCGGGTTTGACTCTTTTGTATTTAAAATGTATTTCACTATACATTGGGGAAGTCAGTTTTGTTTGGAAACCGACGCTTGAAGAACCTACTTGCACACGTTTTCCAGTGTAGTGGATTTGAAGCTTTAAATGAGAAAATAACAAATCAAAGAATGCTGACATACACTCCCCCACCACTGATGTTTAATTTCGCTATGTCAGCACCTGGAATGTAAGCAGCGCTTGGTAATGTTCATCAGATCCAGTACATTGCTTTACCCTTTCCTGGAAACAGGGCTGTGGTGAGGAGTTTGCACACATCAGGCACTTTTGGGTATGAGGACTTCTCCGTCTGCTGCTGCTGGGGAGCTGGGCAAGCTGCTTGCTGAGGCACTTTAGCTTCCCAGCTCCTTTGTCATTATTGCCCACATCGATGCTTAGGAAACCTGTGATCTGTGCCCCTGGCCTTAGAGGAGAGCACAACCTTTTTTCTTGCATAATGAGATTAACTGCCCTAGCTTTGCAGATAATGATGGTGCTTTTGTGTTAGCGAGTGCCTGAAGGACTGGGAATGTTCACCAAGACATCTGTGCATATCATACAAGAAGTATTGCTGTGTGTTTCTTTATCAGTACTTTGGCTTAGCTCCCGTAAAACTGGGGTAAAGTAGGAAAAGAAGGAGTTTCTTGAGTGGGTATCATCAGGATACAAGTAACTCAGAGTAGCTTGAACCTTCTATGCTTCAGCAGACGATTTGGTATCTAGTTACCTTCTACTATGGGAGTCAGGGCAGGATGAGGAAGCAGAGGTGCTCTGCAGCTTTATGAGAGAAGAGATCCCATTGGGAGGAGCATAGTAAAGCTGAGAAAAGAGCCCTGAAATGCAGTGCAAATAGGCTGTAGAAATTGGGCTATGCTATGAGGTTTCAAAGCAAGTCTCAGGGGCAGGAAAGCCAAAGTGATGGGACCCTGAACCTGGGACAGATTTCTTTGTCTGGGCTGGGCTGTGTAGGAGGAGACCTCCTATTAGCAAGGATAAACCCACGGGGGTACAGGAGTTGTGCCAACTCATAATGAAACGCTGTGATGAATGCTCGATTCCAATCTCATTTTGCCTTCCGTCAAGGAAATAAAAATACCTCACGCTATCTCCTTGTGCCTAACACAGATTTGAGTGGGCAGGCCCAGGAGCTGAGTTCAAGTGTCAAGTGCTTTCTGTTTGACAAATATTTGTCCCTTCCCACCCACGGCTGCCCACGTGCTTCCTGAAATATTCCAGCTATTAGCACCGTACCAACGCGCTCTCAAGCGAACAAACTGAGGCTATCTGGGGACGTTTTCCCTTTGTTAGGATGTGAGGCAGTGCCTGGATCTGGGCTGCTTGGGGCTGCACGGGTGGGTGTCCTTCTTTAGGGCACCCAGTGCGGGCGGTTGGCTGTGCTGCAGTGGGTGTTAGGCACCACCAGGTCCCCAGCAGTGTAGGTGGATGTGTGGTGTTGCAGTGCACCAGCAGGTAACACAGCCACTGCTGCAGAGATTTGAACACCCACATGTCTGGCAAGACCTGGGAGGTGGGCGAAGCGGCAGGAAAGGCCGCACGAGGGAAGGGGGATGCTCTAACAGTAGCACAAGAGCTGATGCGGTGGCTGCTTGCATGGCACTGGAGATCCCAAAGGGAAGGGAATGGTGGGGCTGGGAGGTGTGGAAAGCCGAGCCAGGTCCCTGCCAAGCCTGATCTCTGCTGTCGCCTTTGCTTCTGCAGCTGCCATCCTGGATGACCCCATGGAGTGCAGCAGAGGGGAGAGGCTCTCCATCACGCTGGCCAAGAACCGCATCAACCGTGCACCCGAGCGGGTGGGGAAAGCCAAAGTGGAGGTGGACATCTTTGAGCTGCTGCGAGACAGCGAGTATGAGACAGCGGAAACCAGTAAGTACCCCTCCACAAAGCTGATCCTTGCGCAGTCCTGCTTTCTGCTGGCACACAGGAGGTGCCTGGCACACTGTGCAGAGGATAATTGTGTGATAGTCAAGGGAGGTACAGAGGGCAAAAAGCACCTCTGTGCTCCTCTATAAGCACTGGAAAGAGCAACGTGTGTTGATTGATCAACACATCAATCTCTGCAAAGACCCAGACCTGCCCTTGCTGCCTGAGCATAGTCAGGTTTGGTGCAGGAGTTTGGTACTCTCTGGATGTGGATGCAGCATTCCCTTGGGAGCTGCATGGGGCCTTTAGCAGCACTTGTGCCGAGTTCAGCACCAGCCAATTGTTTGGAAGGGCTGGCTCTGCCTGGGTGCATCCAGCGCAGGTTACAGTGGCACATTAACTGGAGTAAGCTTTGCCACCATTCAGCTCAGTGCCTTGGGACAAATTATGTCTTTAATCTGTGTGTCAATAAACAGAGGTAATGGTACAGGAAGAGATGCTCCTTTGTGAAGTACTTTATAGTGTGCAAATGAGAAATGATGGGCAAGTTTAGTGCAATTAAGTTCCTTCTAAAACCCCCCAGAACACTGTGTGTCAGCAAATACGATAGCTTTTTCAATGCTTTAGATTGGCAGTGGGTTTGTTTACACAAGGGGAAGTTTTCAAGAGATGTTTAAAATCATGTGGATTAAAAAGGTGGTTTTGAAAGAGCGGAGTACTTCCCATGTTGCTTTCCTCGTAACGCAAATGGGTCTCTGCTTTAGTTGCTCCTCTCGATGCCCAATGTGCCAACTCCATGCTGATGGCTAAAGGAGAAATTGATGGTTAGTGGCCACAGACCTCTCAGAAGCCTGAGTGAAAGAAACCAAAAGGATCTATAATAGGTTCTTCCTGTAAGAGGGAAAATCCTTCAGAATAGAATATGGTCTCTTTATACCTAGTTTTAGGATGACCTTTAGAGTTCAATGGAGAACTATAATTTTTTATTACAAGTTAGCTTGAAAAAGCTGGAGAAATAATTTTAAATAATAGGGATTTTTAGACTCGTTTCCTAGTGGTTCCCTGTTCCAAGCCTTTGTAATCCGCAGGGTATCCCCAAAAGAGGTGGCAGTGTGTTGTGGTCCAGAGAAGACTGGTTTTTGTAAGCAGCTTTGGTGTTCCGTACAGCACTGAGCATCCCTGTGTCTGGGAGGCCCCATGGCGCATGTACCCAGCGCTGCTCAGGAGCAGGTCTCTGGGTATGTGGCAGAATGGGCTCGATAAGCCTGTGAGATCAGCAGATTGGTCCTTCATTTCCTGAATTAGTGTTTGCATTATTTATAGAAGCATTCAGTTAATAAAAGTGCATTTCAGCAAGTACCTGCGTGGCTATTTTTAGAGCCTGTCACCCAAGAGGCAGTCTAGATTAAGATCATCACATGCAGCATCACGGAGACTGTTCAAAACAGCAGTTCTCCACCTTTTGGAGCTCTCATCCCTTTTACCTTCTTCTTGAGCTTTCCCATCTGTTGAGGATCGTGCACATCCTGCTTTACTCTCGTTTGGCAGAGCCACAGGGTGAATCCAGTCTTACTGGCTAGACCATGCAGAAGGGATGGGGACTGCCTGGGTTTCCATTTTTCAAGCAGAGGAATACTAATTTGCTGGGAATGAAGTATTATGCAAGAAATTGTTGATTTCAGCAAATGTGGTCTTCAGGGAGAATGGGAAATGGGATAAGCGAGGAAGAGGCAATCTTCTATTTTGAATTTTCACCTCGGGGTGATTCTCTTTGTTTCCTTTACTTGAGCTCGTAGAGTGTAAAAGGTAGAAATTGGAGCAAACTGATGTGATTTTGGTCAAGTAAATATTGACACAATTTTGCAATGTGTTATTTGCCTTTTTTTCAGAGAGAAAAGTATCTTAAAGCATTTTGTACAAAAGGAGAAATCCATATTCTGCATGGCTTCTCTATTAATGTCACTGGAGTTATTCTTGATTTATACTGGTAGTAGAGGAGAATCAGATCCTTTAACTTACATTTCAAGGCTTTCATAGCTTTCAAATGTCTGCCTTCTCAGCTTTAATACAGCACTGATATTTGTTATCACACGCAATATTAATAAAAGCAGTTGAGATGTTTTAACCTATGACTGCAAAGCTGTTATACATCTGTTTAACACTGATCTCAAATTTCACACCCTGTGAATCACCCTCAAATATCACAGCTAGCATGGTTAGCCAACTGATGTAGGAACGCTGCAATTCCCCCCCCCCCCATCAGTGACACTCATGTACAGCTAATGCTTCAAGAGAAAGGAGTTTTGAGAGTTAGTTTTATTTTCTAGTTGAGGTATTATCTCTCTTTTTTCCTCCTGACTGACTCAGGCATCTTCCTGTTAGGGGGCCATAAAATTGCTATTTGGATAGCAGGTAAAATATGAGTCACTCTGAATCACACCCAAGCATGGGTTGCTGTTTCTGCTTTATATATGAATGGAGACAAACATTGACTGTTCTTGTGTGCAACACCTGTGAAGTCCTGCGTTTTGAACTGATTTTGCAGTGAAAGGTTATGTATAAAGCTCTTTTTGCTGTTACAAGTGAAGCCTGTTCTCTCTTTGAGTTTGATGTTTGAACTCCTTTTATGGAGATCTAAAATGACTTGTTTAATCATGTCTGTATCTGAAACACCTTATTCCTTTTGATGTCCGGGGAGGGACAGATTTTCTACTTGTCACCCTGTCCCCTATCATTTCATCAGTCTTTTGAGCATCTTTTTGATGTTAGTCCAGGTATCTCAGGGCAGGTCTGCAGTCGGAGTGAGCAAGCACCTGGAGGATTTTAAACTTTTATTTATTCACACTAATACTTCAAAGTGCCCGATACATCCTTTCAGGGACATTGGCTCAACTGAGCTAGTAACTGTTCCACCATCCATGTGATCCTACTGGATTACTCCTGCTCTGGTTGTGGGCTCCTGTTAAGAAGCATAGAGGGTGCTGCAGGGAGCAGTCTTGGAGTCACGGTGCACAATGCACTCTCTATAGCACCGTCTGTTTATGCACTTGATGTTTTCTGTATGAGAATCCCATCCTGACCATTCCAGTCATTCAAGATCCTCTGATATGTTTGGCAATCATGGGAATATTGAAGTAATTGCATACCTTCCTGTCGTGGTTTAAGCCCAGCTGTAACTCATGCAGTCGCTCTCTCACTCCCCCCCTTCCTCCCCCCCTGTTCCTGGAGGGATGGAGAGGAGAATCAAAGGAATGTAACTCCCTCAGGTTGAGATAAGAGCAGTCCAGTAACTAAGGTATAACACAAACCACTGCTGCTGGCACCAATAATAATAATGATGAGGGAAATAACAAGGAAAGAGAATAACCGCTCACCACCAGCCAAACGATACCCAGCCTGACTTAGCAGTGATCTGACCCTTCCGGGTCCCTGCCCCCAGTTTTTACATCCTGGGCATGACATGCTGTGGCATGGAAAAAGCCTACAGCACCCGGGATTCCCAGGCGGTCTCCCATCCAAGTACTAACCGAGCCCGACCCTGGTTATCTTCCAAACCACTGGAGGGGCCCACTGGCATAGATACTTGCCCATACAGTCCCACACACCCTGCCACTCATGACTGTCCAGCCTTGGGGAAAATCTCTTGGTCCTCCTACATTGTCATCTAACCCCAGACAAGGCCCAAACCCGACTCTGTTTAACTCTCGGACCAGACAAAGCCGTCCTGGGTAAAACACACTCGGTATGCTGCCAACATGGTAATCCCCCTCACAATCAGCAAGCGGGTCTCAAGGGTACTTAAAGGCCATTCGAAACCTTCAAAACTCAAACAATGCTGTGAACGGTCTGGTGGGGGGGTGCTGGGAGCATGAAAGAATGTCTCCTTCACAGGTTGACCACCCGAGAAGGAGAAGAAAGATGACTCCCTGATAATTTATTTTCAATTAGAGGCAAGAATGTTCTTTGCATGCTGTTTGAAACCCTTGTATCAGGTGTCTGTGTGCAGTGAAAGAGATGCTGTGTTCTGCACCCTGGGTGGATGCTCTCATCTGAGCGCTTCCAGCCATGATTTGCACAGGCAGAGTTAATGGAAATGCCCTGAAACTGCAGGAGGTGAAAAGACACTATGTGACCAAGACAAACTGAATGTATATGCATTGAGCACAACTCATTTGTTGTGCCTTTTTATGTTCAAAATAAGCACGTATTTCCATGTGCCATCAGAGGTTTTAAATGCGACATCGCTTCAATGTCCAGTATTTCCTGAAGTGCTGAATTCTCAAACCCATAAAAATTGGACACAATCTTGGGCAGAGGTATCAGGTTGTGCAACAACCAAAAGTGCATCCTGTGCAGTATATGTGCATATGTGTTGAAGTACGAAGAGATCCGAGTGGCAGAGGCTACACCAGTGTCTTATGGCTATGCATGGTTATAGTCCATGTAGTTATCGGGGATGAATTTGTGGTACAGGGCAAACATCTCTACATCCCTCAAGTGTGCTTGTCTGAATCCACAGTGTCTATGATGATAGCTAGGTTGAGCCTTTTCTCCCTGTGGAGACAAACAGCATCAGATAATGTTCTAAAATAGGAAATGTGCTTTGATTACAAAAGAAGCTTCCCAAACATGGCCAAAACCTTTGCCTAGGGCACCTCCACTTTGTTTCCATTCATTTCCCTTAATTTTGCTGGATGTTTCACCCTCCGAGTGATAAGCCAGGTCTTTTTCTTCTGCCAGTTGTTAGGATTCTGTTGCTATGACTACTTAACTCGCTTTTTGTTCTCAATACCCGAGATGAGAAGAGAAGCACTCGGCAAACTTTTCCCTGCATGCACAACAAAATTCCCCTCGGGACTTTCACCCTAATGACCTGTGGATAAGAGGACTTGGAACAGCTTATTCCTCCTAGATGCTGAATTGCAGAGCATCCAAAGGGCCTTCTTGCAGCTTAGAGGGACTGATGAGTACCACTGAGATAATATGCGGGGTTTTCAAATTGCTGCTGCTCTTATTTAAAAGGATCTTCTGAAGAGGTATAAGTGCCTGTAAATTTTTAAGCAGAGAGGAAAAGCAAGTACTGGATTCCTTTGAAGATGCCGCAGAAATACATCAGTAGCAAACTGAGGTGGTGGAGAGGCATGGAAGGAAGGAAAACCCAAGAGAAGATGCTTGCATATCGCTTGCACTTTCTGTAAGAAGGCAGAGCAATCAGTATGTACAGGGTTCATACATAGCAGTGTGTGGAGTTTTTCCTTCAAGAGGCTTGGAAAGAACTAGAACCACTTCCCCAAAGTGACAAACTAAGTCCTCAGCTTTAACATCATATTCCAGTCATGAGGCTATGCAGACTTACATAGTCTAAGGCCAGAGATGACCACCTTCATTAGCTGATCTTCTGCAGAAGATGGACTGTAGATGTTCACATGCTGACCACAACACTCAGCCGCATAGCCCGAAGCATAGTATAGGCTCTCGTTTCATACCCAGTCTTGATTTAAAGGCCTGAAGTTGGTACAGAACCTGCTCTGAACTGTAGTACGACAGTTCCGATCATGGAATTCCCTTCACTACAAAAGATACATCCTGGTTTGACTCTTTCTAGCTCCTTTTTCCAGCCGCTGAATCTCGATAGCTTCACAACCGTCACAAAAGCTTGTCTGACATGTAAGCCAGGGACCTGCAGGGAGGATGGCGCCCTGAAACAGACCGCCCATTTGGCGCTGAAGAGGCACTATCTTTAAAATCTCGGCTTTGTGATACGGTGGTTTCGTTTTTACATCTGAAAATGCTGTGAGCTCGCTGTTGTCAGAACTGATAAGTACTTGTGGTGCCTCTTTTATCCCCGGGGGCATCCCCTTTCTTCGTTTGCTGCCAGTTGAGCAAATGTGGCTTTATCTGTCTGGGGAAGAAGGAGCTGAGTGCGTGGGGATGCTGAGGCAGGTCTGGTATCCCAGAGTAAGTCAGATGAGCCTTTTGGAGTCCGGGGATTCAGGCGGAGGGGCTCTCGCCTTCTGTTCGCGAGGCTTTGCCTGCACAAGCTGCTGCAGGAATGCTTGTGAGCGTCGTGGTTGATTGGGATGGCAGCAGGGAGGTGACACCAGCTGGGCTAGTCCTTGGAGTGCCATTTGGCTTAATTTGTGCTGTGAATTAAAAGGACAAAAGGTTGCAGTTTAACCTGGGAAACTTGAGGGGAAGAGATTTAACTTCTTCATTTTGTCAGAGTCTTTTTATTGTTCTGCTAACCTCAGTGGCATGGAGACAGGAGTTTAACTACTGCCGGGGAAAAAACACGAATGAAAAACAGTAATGTGATCCTTGTTATTACCACTGAGCTCTGCAGAGGGTGAGGGAAGGAATTCATACGAGTTTGTTTGCTGCTGAATGATGCTTTGAAGCCAGGCGACTGCTGTGCTTAGCATCTTCCATAAACTTTGGTTTCTTGGAGAATAGCAGTAGGGCCAACAAGGGATGTTAGAAGAACACCCAGTTCTGAGTTGGAGAAGAGATACTGGGGCTTTGGGGAGAGTTCAGGTGGGATTTAGGCTGGGAAAAGCTGGAGGGGAGGGTGTCACAGGCAGGGTGGCAGTGCTTCAGAGGGAATAGTGCAATTTTAGGGGGACATAAATGCCAGGGATATGTTTTGTGAAGGAGATGATGCCGCATCCTGAGTCAGGTGCAGCAGGTACTGTAAGCATGTCTGCTCGACACTGAGGATGAAATCTAATGCATGTTTCCTCTCTCTGGTGCCCACAGTGTGCCAGATTCTCCCCAAAGGAGTGGTAGGCGTCCTGGGACCTTCCTCAAGCCCAGCCTCGAGCTCTATTATCAGCAATATCTGTGGGGAGAAAGAGGTAAGTGGATGAGTTCCATGTTTGGAGTAAGTCTGTGCCCTTGTGGTGACTGATTTGACCCTCGAGCCCAGTGGAGGTAATGCCAGGAGTCCTGGCTCCTTCCTCCCAGTGTTTCACAGCAGTCGCCCACCATGGTTAAGGAGCATGGCAGAGATCCTGACCCATTCCCCAGCCCCATGTTCTTCATGTTGTCCTTCAAACTGAAGGTGCTTATGGTGGGCTCTTATCGCAGCAGTGCTTCCTGCTGGCTGCTGCCGGGTGCCCAGATTTCCTGGGAACACAGCGTCTTGCTGCTGATTTACTAAGTATGGATGAGGTTCTTAATTTACCACTATACTGAGCAGCAATGCCATCTGTACAGATCCCATGCAGAAGGGCTTTCTGCAGCCTTGAAGGGTTTCATTTGAGGTTCTTGTGTCTATGCCAAGTCCCAGCCAGAGCTGCACAGCTCGCTGCAGCTTCCAGCTCTGTCTTATGCTGTCTTCTCCCTTGCATGGATCTGCCTCTTGAAGTTCTTGTTCAAGTCTGGTGTTCTGTCCCCATTTCCCAGTTATAAAGCAGAGTAGGGACATTGCCTCCATTAGATAGTGGCATCTCGATGGTATTCCAGGTTATCCTTGGCAAAGATGACTTGCTGTAATCATCTTATCTGCTATATTGTGCTTCCCATGATCTGCCATGGCTTGTAATGATCCAAGCTGACAGCTTGGTTCATTTCCCCTTCTCTTAAGTCGTATATTCTTGCAGCATCTTCCTTTTGCGTTTCTTTTTTCTGCTTCCTTCGTCCTTGTTTTCATCTATATCACTCTTTACTTCAGCTCCCCTCACATGCCACCCCATGCAAACCATATGGGATGCGAAAACTAAAGCTTGCCCTGGCAGGTGCAAATCCTGGCCAGAATTCCTGGATGACACCTGACTTAGTGCACACGCTTGGAAAGCTGCACCCCTTTCAGTTTGCTGCTATTCCATCAATGCAAACCCCTTTTATCTGTGTCCAGGCTATGTGCTTGATTGAATATTTTATAAGCCTTGAAACATCCTGCACTCATCTGGCTCTACTCAAGGGAAAAGAAATCGAGTTCTCTTCAGGTAGTTCATCCGTTTAAAGCCAGATAACATCTCTCAGCCTTTTAGTGGCCTCCCTCTGGAGCCCAGGAGGGGAGTGCCTGGATCTGAGCACTGTAAATAATTTGCATTCACAAATGACTGCTGCTCTTTGTTCCCTGAGAATCTGGAGTGTCAAAGAGGGGGAAGAGATCTTTTAGTCCCAGTGCTTTTGGCTGCAGCAGGATGGGTCTCTTGAGAGCAGTTTGTGGAGCTTTTCCCAGCTAAACATCCCAGACATGTGAGCCATCCCAGGTAAAGGGAGCTCTGCAGTAACAGATTGCAAGTGTTTTTCCCCTGAAATCCATATTCAGTCTGAATCTCTGATCTCAGTCTCTTCTTTTGTTTTTTCTTGCCAGCAATGAAAAGTGAGTGCTAGTGCACTTCTGAGGTGTTTGATTCTCAAGCTTGATTTCGGCTGCCCTCCTAGTGATGTAAACCTGCAGTAACTCCCTGTGATTTATATCACAGTAGCATCACTTGGTGCCACTGTGTTAAATGGGATATAGCAACCCAGCTGAAGCCATTATACTTACAGCCATCCATCAGGTAGAGGAAAGTATCCCCATCCTACCACGGAGGCACCAAATGGTGGGGTGACTGGCCTGATGCTCACCAGGAGCCTGTGATATAACTGGGGGGATGAATTGTGTCTCCTGTGTTAGCTCTCTAGTGCCTTTGGCCTAAAGATGTTGTTTCCTTGTGTCCAGAAAGGGGTGTTGCACTGGGGCAGAGCTCTTGGAAAGGAGAGGAGGGCTTGGGGACTGAAGGTGAGGTCTGAACCATGGCCATGGGGGCTTGCAGGGATTGCCAAGGTGCTGGCTGCCTTCACCTCTCTGCTCTGGTGGTGGTCGTTGCTGGAAGTCTCAGGCTCCATCTGGCTCCCAGGAAAGATCGGTGTTCTTGTACTGCAGCTGCCTTGTCTGCTCTGGTTAAAGGAATTTGCCCTTTGCTTACAGTTTTCTTCTCTCCCTGATAACAGAACCTGGGATGAGGGCTGCGGGCTGAAATTAAGGCAGATAGCAGCTTATTACCCTTTAACTTTCCTATTGCTAACCAAACAGCTTATGCTGTCAATAAAGCGGCCATCACAAAGTACTAATAACCTTTTCCCCATGGAGAGAGATGGGAGGCATAGGATGATAGCTTCTGGAAGGACTAGTAATGGAGGAAAAGAGGACTTGACGCTCCTCTAATGAAGCCAAAGCAGATATTTCCCTTTCTCTGTCTTCTCTTCCTTCCAACGAATTCACTCAGCAAAAGGAAAACAATATTCCTTTTCCTCATTTGGCTGAACCCCTCAGTGTCTGAGCTTGGTCTGTCTGTTCCCTCTATGCAAAGCTATAAGGTGTGCAGCAGAGCTGCCTTGGAGGGAGCCCTTGGGCTATTCTCTGCTCCCCTTTCCCCACATTCCCTGGATATCCCCCTCCCGCCTCCTACTCTCTATTAATGACACGCGCAGCACTATAAGGACTTGTGGTTTAGTCCCATTGGAGCTTGCCTACCGTATGGCCACCAGTTACCTCTCCGCTGATCAAAACAGTCCAAAGCTTCTGGCTGCTGCATCTGTTCCTCTCCCTCCTGAGCCTCACCAGTGCAGGGTCATCTTGTTCTTCCCTTCATCTCTCCTAATTACCTGATGACACATCGGTACTGCAGGCAGAGGTGGATTTGCAGCACTCCATCCATCTAGCACACAGCAAAGGTCTGGGGGTTTCCAGCATGGGCTGCGTAACTCCCTGCCTGAAAAGCTCCCTCTGAATTTACCCAGGCAACAAGCCCAAAGTGAAGTGGGGGCCTGGCTGCAATTAGTACCCAAGCTAATTAGGTTGAACTCATCCGGTATGGTTTCCTGTGCTGTAATCACAGCCCCCATTGCCTTTCTCTGAGTGGCTCAGCAAGACTTTTCCTGATCCAGTTCTTCCCGTGGCTTCTTGTTGCTGTGATAATTATTTTCCTCTGCTATTGCACAAATCCCACCCTCCTCTCTTCACTCTAGCGATGCTTCTGCAGTTTTATTGGGATATTTCACTTTCTGCCCGCTGTGTGTTTCACACCAAAGGTCCTTTTTGGGTATATTTACTTGGTTTTGTTTCTTTTTCCTCTTTAATTGTGTTTTCTTTCCCCTCCTCCCCATTTAGGTTCCTCACTTCAAAGTGGCACCAGAGGAATTCCTGAAGCTGCAGCTCCAGCGGTTCACCACCCTCAACCTCCATCCCAGCAACACCGACATCAGCGTGGCCGTGGCAGGAATCCTGAATTTCTTTAACTGCACCACTGCCTGCCTCATCTGTGCCAAAGCTGAATGTAAGTCATTGCCAGGCTGGGTGCGGCTGCCCCTCTGCACCCAGCGCCTTCTGTTCTATCTCCTTCTGCATGCCTGGTGCCTGCTGGAGAAGGTCCCACAGGCAGTGTGCGTGAGCATCCCAGGGTGTGCGTCTCGCCTGGTTGTGGCGGCAGGGTCTCTTCTGTTTGCAGCAGGTCAGCACTCAATCAGAGCAACCTGAAACAGCGGTGCCCTGCGGGGCAGGTCTGCCGCTCTCTTGCTCCGTGGAGGTGTTTGTGAGAGGAGGAAAGGGGATGGGGAGAGACTTGCCTGCCTTCTGTTTGACAATCTGAAGGGTGTTTTGCTTGCACAGATGGGTTTGTATGCAGAAAAAAAAAGGCTTAGGCTTGTTTCTGGAGATTATTTTAGGCAAGTAAAGCTTTTTGAAATATGCCTTTCCCAAACCCATGTGCCATTTGTGGCCTACAAGCAGGACTTGATTAATAGTCAGTACGCTGCATACCCTCTCTGGCTCTGCAGCCATACATCTGCTGGTAATTGTGCATCTGGATGCTGAGGCATTCACCTCAGCAGGACTGTATTCGTCTTGGCATAACTTCCCTAAGGTGGCAGGAGCAGGGTGTGTATCATAGTGGTTAAAGCGTGTCCCGTGCTTTTTAAGGTCAGCGTGTAGGCAGGTGGCTGCTGCGTAGTACCCACACCAATTGTGCTTTTATTATCCTGCAGCCAGATTTGTCAGCACTAGAGTTTATCATACAAACAAGCCTAGAAAAGGGGCTTTGAAAAGGCACAGGGATCCGGGGAGAGCTTTGGGATACCGGCAAGAGCTTAGCAGTGTCTGATGGTGGGGCCAGGATCTTTTCCAGCTAGCCCTGGGCAAACTTTGCACCACCAGCAGTGTTGTTCCTCCTGCACAGGAACAGACAGAATAAGAGTGTCTTTGCCTTTTCTTTTTGCTTTATGTACCCTGAGGAGACCACATCCTCAGCTGATGTAAGTCATTAAATTGCCTTCAGGAAACATGCTCAGATTTACCCTAGCAGAGGACCTGACCCAAAATGATGCCATTAAAATCATGTAAATGGTCTCCTATATTGCTTCTGGCGCTGGGATTTTTCATTGTGTAAGCTTAATTTAAGCAAAATGGAAGAAAAATAAAAAGGAAGAGAAGATAATGAGGTTTTCTCACCTGCGTGCTCACAGCTCTGTCCTTGCACTGGTGCTGGCCACAGAGCACACATAGATATCAGCACACTGCTGTGCTCCCCTGCCCTAATCCTCAGGTTTGTGCCAAAACATGCAGGTGTCTGCCATGGAATACAGCATGATTCTTCATTTAACTGGATCCAAACCTTGGGAACCAAATAGCTCTCATTAAAATAACACTCTTTTAATTGAATCAATTCCATTAGTTTTACTCTGGTATCGCTGGATAACTCAATATTGAGGATGCGCTGCGCAACCCGAGTCCTTCCCAGACCCAGGGAAGCAGTGAGATGGGTGTCTTTCATGTATCCTGCTCTTTGTGCCCAGTAAGGACTTTTTCTGAGCTGGGCTTAAAGCACAATATGCTCTTGCTATAATGGAGTGCAGAAAAGGTATAATCCAGCTTTGTGTAGGAGTGCAAGCCCTCATTTTCCTTTAGGACAGGTAGTGCTCCTAGTCACAGTCCTTAAACAAGTAAATTAAGGCGCTTTGAGTTTTTGGAAGGTTCCCTGGAGGCAAATAGGGGGGCATATGAGCTATCTGCTCATCAGTGAGGAAATGTTGGTTTGAGGCATGTTGTTATTTAGGTCCCAGGAGGGAGAGTCATAGCTGTTTTGGTTTAAGTACAAGGCTATGTGATGAGACTCCTGGGTCCTCTCCCGTCACGCTCATACTATCACTGTAAGGAGTCACATCCTTTCTCTGGGGACCGATTGTAATTTCTTCTGGCAGAAGCAGAAAATGACCCTTGAAGTCAATTGAACTTGGGCCAGCCTAAGTGCAATGAATGGTGAATAGAATAGCATTATGTGACTCAGTTTCTCTGCAGTGTGAAATAGATTAGGTAGTTTGTGAACTGCTCTGAAGTGGCTACAAGATAGGATCTAATACACTGGAAATGATCGTCTCCTTGAAACAGAGGAGATCAAATGCTTCCTTTTTAGCCTGGTCCTACTTCTTCCTCTCTGTGCCTGATGTGCTTTAGAAACCTTGCAGCTGGGCTCTGCCTTCCTCACTCCCTCACCACAGAGGCCAGGGTGGCTTTTGTACCTGAGGCTTGTGCCCCAGTGAGCTGTGAGCTGGAGGAGAAGGCAGCAACTGTGGTGCCGATGTAGTCAGCAAAGAGAAAAATGAAGAGGAAGCTGAGGGTCTGTTGTGACTCACAAACTCATAGCCGTTGGGAGAGGGATGCTCTCCAGCTCGCAAGATTGACTTGGACCCGAGAAATACAACCTGCAGTGTTAAGGAACAGGATCTGATTTTATTTCTTCAGGAAATTAAATAGAAAATGAGTGTTTCCAAGGGGGATGGCTGAAGGTTTGCCTCCAGATGCCCATGCCGTTCCAGGGATTTATGTCCCCTTGAAAGTCACGTTGTGGTGTAAATCTGGGTGTGCAGAGTAGTGCAGCTTTCCCTTCGCCTTCTGGTGAATGAGCACTTTCATACAGTCCAAGTATGGTTAGGTTAAGAATAGAGCTCTGACTTGAGGATTGAGTTTGCTTCTGAGATGTCATTCTGCTGATAGTTCTGTTCTTTTCATTTTGCTTCATGCAGCTTTCCCCCTTCTTTTTGGACCATCTTTCTGTAGGGATGGGATGTGTGTCTTGCTGATGACTACCTCTGATGGACTCTCTGGTCAATCTAACTTGACAGGATGTTATTTCCTGCTGCAACTCAGCAGCTGGATAGAAGAGACAGACTATCAAATACTCTTTCTTGGCTAAGGAAAGCTGCAGCAAGAGCTTTGATGTCTCACCTAGTCATCAAGGAAGCTGTGGTAGAAGGAGCCCTTGCAGTGATCTAGCTTCAGGAAGAAACCTGAATGGGAAGTGTTGAAGGCAAAAGGGCACAAGTCCAGGGAACCTGAGACTCATCCACGTGGGTGCTCACTAATTACTTACTTTGTTCAGCTCCCATTTGAAGGGAGAGCCTGGTCCTGCACTCAGAGAGCTCAGTGTGAGCATGAGGGAGGCAGAAACGCAGATGGCAAGGCAGAAAGGAGGAGGCAGGCTTTGTCCTTGCCCAGTGATGTAGCCACTGGGCTGTGAACCATCCTGCTTCAGTCTCTAATTTCTCTATAAAGCACCAAACATGCTGGTTTGTTTTATTATTGGCTTCTGTGTTGCTGTAAGAATCCCCACCCCACAGGTAATTCTGCACTGTGCTAGGACCATACTCCCAGTTTCTGTCACGTATTTGTATGTAGACCTAATGTTGTATTTTAGCAACAGTCTCTGCTCTGTCTGGCTCTCAGCAGAGCTCTCCATCCTCAGGGATGCATGCCCTTGGAAGATAACAGCGCCCATCAGAGTGCTCTAAGATCTCCAAACTGTATCGAGTCATGCCTTGCCGGGCACTTCGTTTGGGAGGGAGTAATGCGAAGGCTTAGGAGAAGGAATCATGCTCCAGCAACCAGCGACAACCAGAGCAATCCTGCATGCAGGAAAATAGTGGAGAAATTGCGTGGACCCTGGGGTCCTGACCGAATGTCTATCAGCAATCTTATCTCTTCCTAAGAAGCTTTGTCTGGAGTACAGCTGGAGTAACTCCATCATTTCCCATTCCCTGGGAATGGACACAGGCCCAAGCAGTGAGCCTGTGCTGCAGCCCCAAATCCTTTCCCTTGCGCGGAACTGCAGGACTGCTTCCTGCTGGGAATGACTATGGGCCATGGAGAAATGCTTTGTGAACCAAGCAGAAAATTAAAGGTGTCTGCTTTTTTTCCCTTACCTTTTATTTGAAGGCCTTTTAAACCTAGAGAAGTTGCTTCGGCAGTTCCTCATTTCCAAGGACACTCTCTCAGTCCGGATGCTGGATGACAGCCGGGATCCTACCCCTCTCCTAAAAGAGATCCGAGATGACAAAACAGCGACCATCATTGTACACGCCAATGCTTCCATGTCTCATACCATTCTGCGGAAGGTAAGTGTCTCTTGAGCATCATAGTTGTAAACGCTACTGCTTCCACTGAATGCAGGATGTGAGCATGCATGTGCAGGGGTTGTATGACAGCGGAGCATAAAAATTCCTTCAGCAACACTGGAAATGGGAAATTGCCACTGATGGAGTTCTGGGGAAAACAATTGGCTCTCTCTTTCCAGGACTGTCTCTATAGAAGCAATGCTTCAATTGCTCTGAGCTGATGTGTTTGCTTTCTAGAAGTGATGTGTGCTCATGGCTCCTGACGCCGTCAAACAGCCGTGGAGAACTGCTGTAGGCACTCTGAAATCAGTCAATCAGTGCCATAGTTTTTGCTTTTTATCTCCAACTACATTTGTAAGTTTTTGCTTCCTTTTTTATTGTCTTATTAACCAAGATTTGATTTTAATCACGTTGATTTTTAAATGGTCTCTTGCTGCAGTTTTTAGCAGTTGGTTTGATAGACTACTTCAAAATTGAGCAGTGGCTCCAGATGGAACTACAAAGTTGCGCAGAGTTACACAAATCCTGGAAGGAACAAGAAGGACTTTCCTGAATGGAGGCAGGATCCAGGCAGTGGGGTCCTCCCTGTTGGGGCAGGCTTTACATATGGTGTCCTGGCTGCGATGTCAGGGACTCAGTCATTCAAAGGCATTGGCTGTACCAGATTTATTCCTGGTGACAGCCAGCAGAAACAATTAGAGCCGTTTTAATTGTTCCCTCCCACCTTCCCTAAGATCTTTATTCCCCTGCTTGTGCTTCAAAACAGGCAGGTTTGGGTTTTTTTGGGTCCATTCTATGCAGGGGGAAGGTGCTGTGGTTCTTTACTTCTCTCTTCCCTCCTGGTCCTTCATGCTGCCTGGCTACTGGGGGCTGTCCCCCTCCTCTGTTGCTATAGTGACTTCCCACCAGCACACAGCAGTGCTCTTCATGCACCTGCCGTCTCCCTTCCTGGCTTGAGCATCCTTCTGTCACGACTGATAAAGATGTCAGAGATTGCCATGATTTTTCAGCAGTTGAGTAAAACCTAATGCAGTCTTCCCAGGTAGAGGATTGCAGGAATGGAAGGTAATAAATAACGAGCTTCTGATCTGGCAACTTCCTGCACCCTGGGAGGCTGAAAAGCGTTTTCTTTATAGAGGTGCAAGCAGAGTAAGGAGTGAGGTTATGGGGAGCACATAGGTACATCATTGGCCTCTGCCCACAGGTCAGCAACAGCAAGAAAAATGTGCTGTTGTTCTGAAAGTGCCTTGTGTTGCACGTGCCTCAGGAGACCAGTCCTGGCCTTGCACAACAAGAGAAATTGCAGTTTCTCATCTCTTACCCTCCACATATGGTCTGGAGACACATGGTTGCTTCCTCGATTACCAGCCTCTCCCGGCTGCCCACCTGCCAGCGGGCATGTTAAATGGATGGGAGCGATGCTCGCAGGAGGCGCTTTGTTGCTCGCTTTGATTTTCTGCCCTTGAAATCAAATGCACTGGCTTCAAAGGGGGTCAGGTGAAGAGCTGATATTCTCACTGACCCCAGGGAGGGAACTGGGTGCCAGGGGTTATTGTGTAGGGCTTAAAAATGAGGCCAGTGACTGAAAGGCAGGGCTGCGGCCTCCTCTGGAGTCATGGTGCTCTTGTGGTCTAATAACTTTGCTGTGTCCATTTTGCCACTTGTGCAAAGGGCAGGGTGACAATGTGTAATCAGAAGGCTGGACACAGCCAGTCCAGTCCATGATCAGTCAGCATCCAAAGCTCCCTGCTGTCCATGTTAACTCCCGCTGCGATAGTAGTGGCCTTGTTTTTTCACAGAAATAGGTGGAGAACAGGGAGGATTAGGGAAGGATGTGATCTAAGCCACCTCTTTGTGTCTTTCCTGCATTCGCTTCCTGTTGTAAGGATCCTCCAGCTTCTGGGGGTGATGGGAAGTGACTAAAACCAAGCTGCCTTTGGTCCTTCCCTCCCTGCCTCCAGCTCCTCTGTGTGATCTGGGGTGGTGGGAAAACCTCTTTGCCAAGGTCCAGGAGCATGGTTTGATACCAGCTGTGCTTGGCAGTGAAACACAGGCTTTCGGGAGGATCTGCAGATTAATCCCCTACTTGGCTGAGCATCTGTTCCCACAAACAACTCCTTCTTTACTGGGAGTTGTGAAGTTTGGAAAAAGACCTCAGTGGTCTGGTCTGGGATCTCCAGAACAGATCACCACATGGAAAAATCTGTGTCCTCCCCTCTGCATCTCCGTATCCCTTCTTGTTGATTCTTTCTGTGGCCATTGCATCCATGTCTCAATTCTGGAGAACAGGTTTTGTTACTAGATTTCATTTTTGCTGGTTAGTTTACAGGTCTGGAGCCCAAATCTGGCTGATACACGTGGGAAAACCACCAGTGGGGTGACCGTCCGTTTTCTCTAACTCCAGAAGAGCTTTTTCTGCCTTGCTCTCAGCATCACGGTGTTTGTGGCCAAAGGAGACAAGCCCTGAGGTCTCCCAACTGCTGCTTCCCCTCGTTATGTTCAAAAAGATGGTAGTAGTTGAACAGCAGAAAAGCAGCCACCTCCAAACACACAGTATGCTCGAGGAACTCCTCATTCCAAGGGGCTCTGAAGGCCTCGGACTGCCCACTTTACCTTACCAGGTCTATACATTGCTGTGGGGATGAAAAAGCTTTTGCTTCCAGTGGACATCTTCCTTCCAGGTTGTCCTTGTCTGGAGTGGGGCCACATGCAGAAATCCCCATGTGTGATGTTGCAGAGGGAGCAGAGATGGTCACAGGGGACCACAGCTGCGGCTCATGCATCACTGGGTCTGCCTCATGCGTCATCTCTCTGCCAGGCAGCCCCTGTGCGCGTACTTTGTCAGTGCTGATGCAGAGAGGAGACCTCAGGGGTAGGCTCAGTCCTGCTGAAAGATTGGTTCCCCAGACTTTAATTTCACAGGTCAACTCCTGTTGCTGTGTCCCACCTTTTCCCTCCTGCAGGAAGACAGCAGCGCTTGCACAGAGCGATAAGGATGAAGAAGCAAATGTGGCCCAGTCTCTGCCTTGCCGGAGTGGAGATTGAAGATTGTCAGGCTCTGGTCTAATCTCCTTTCCTCTCCTTCACAGGCAGCTGAACTGGGAATGGCGTCTGCCTATTACACGTATATCTTCACTAATCTGGTAAGACATTTCTCTCAGCTTTTCTCCAATGTGCGTGTAGAGTCATGTTAATGGGAGCTGATCTCCCTGCCCCACGGGAACGTTGGGAAGAGCGACGTGCTTGCGGAGCAGGAGTTTTGCAGCAGAAAGGGGATGAAAGCAAGTAGAGGTGTCTCCTTGCCAACCTGATTATCAGTCAGGGGAAGTCTTGCTCTGGCCTTTAGGAGGTGAAAGCTGATGGGTTCCCAACAACAGCACTGATTGATCCACTGTAGCTGTGAAAGGCAGGATTTGCAGACATGGAGATGGTACAATGAGATGTGTGGGTCCTTGGGAAGCCCCAGCAGATGGGTGGCTCCTGACCCATCTGAGGGGCTCAGGAGGGTTTTGCTGGAGGTCTGAGCCCTTTACCCATGGGGTAGGTTGCTTGGGGTGTGCATGTGGAGGGCACCACAACCCTGTGCTTTTCTGCTTTGCCTCTGAGAGCAGCTGTGTAAGACAAAGGAAAGATGATACCATAAACATCGAGAGGCAGAGCAGGGTATATATTCAGCATGGCCCCTGGTGATTTGGCTTTATAGCTACTAATAACATTAATGGGGGGATCGTGTGGTTAAATCCCTGAGTACTGTGCTAAACAAGGAGTAATGGGCTTAGGCAGCAGCAGGGGGAAACCCAAAATAAACACGAGAGAAACTTCTCTTGCCGCAGCAGCTACAAGGCTCTTGAATTAGCTGCCAAGTGGTGTGAGGGAATGCTGCCTCTGGGGAAAGCAGATACCTACCTATTAATGCTGGTGTGGGGATGGGGGGAACTTGAGTGCAGCAGGATAGGCCGGAGGATTAAGTGGAGGTGCCTTCCAACCCCAAATGATACTCATCTTCTCTAATGTCTATTAATATTTATGCCAGGGTGTGCGTGTGCCAGGAAAGCCGGGAGCTGAATCACGCTTTGTGTTTGGGTGGGAGACAGACGGGAATGGATGGAGCCAAACATGTAGGCAGGAGAGGAGGAGGGGGAAGCAGTGAAATGGGGGTGTTGAAAGCCAAGAGAGCAATTGGGACAGAGAATAAAAAAGGGGTAGGGAAAGGAGCTGTCAACAAAAGAGAACAAGGCAAAAAATAGAAAACCCCACACGCTTCCTACCTGAACTAATAGCATTCTGATTCCTGCTTAGTGCTCAATCCATAGGTCTTAATGTTGCTCAATATCAGTCCAGCAAGAGCAAGCTTCACTGCTCCTGCTTATTCCCGTGCAAATGGAACTAGCCAGGAAAGCAAAAGGAAGGGATGAACCAAAGGGGGATTGGCCAGTGATAGAGCCTTGAGGAAGAGCTGTGCCCTCGGCAGGCCACTTGTTTCAAGGCAGTGGCTGCCGCTTTCTGACTTCTCACCCCCGGTACCGGCCCCGAGATGGAGTGTAGCTGTGCTGGTGGAGCTGGTAAGGGACAATGGCCATCCCCATCAGATCCTGCCCACAACACTAACCCACTGCAGTCGCTTCCCAGTCCCAGCAAGTAGTTTCCTTGTTGCCTTCTGGTCACAACAACTGTGTTGCTGTGCACCCCGTGGACTGGGACTATACACATGGTAAGGGATTCTATTTGCACATCACCAGCATAGTGGAGTCTGTGTTAATAGGTGGTGCTCAGACAACAGAAATAACTATAAAAATTAAGGTCCCCACCACTGCCACCACACCAGTTTCAAGTACGGGTGTGATTAAACTTTTGCTTGCGGTCAGGTGATATTTGTCTTTGAAACCCATTCATCTAGTGCAATGCAGTTATGGCAGGTGAGAAAGAAATGAGTTTTGTTGCCATTCCCTCTCACAGGATATTAATCTCTTTACCCAAGTTATTTTACCACTCCTTCCAAAAGACCAGCCCTCAGCAAAACTGCTTTTTTGGCAGGACTGTTAAAGGTGACATCGGGCAAAACCTGGGCAGATGGAAGGGATGTTTAAGGAAATTAGTAATATTTAAATGGGGATGAGAGATGGGAACGAGCAATTTAGACTAATAAATCTGGAGGGATTACCAAGCTCCTAATGAACCCTCTGAGGTTTTTGCAGTCGCTGCCTAATAGAAAAGATAAAATCATAGTGAACTGCTGTCAAGGGGAGCAAGAAAAAAGATGGCTTTAAATGGAGGGAGAACCTATCAGAAGGGGAATAGACAGTCTGTATAGCACTAAGCTACTTGGAGGTGGAAAAAAAGAAGAGAAAAGGGGATAAAATGCTGAATTAAATGCCTGCCCTGCGGCTCTAGAGGGGAATTCTGTTTCTGTCTTCCAGCATTAATTTTACCTAATAAGCACATCCCAGCCGACAGCTAGTTGTATGTCGCAGCTCATCCCTCTGCAGAGCATTAGATGGAGGCAAGTTGCTGCAGCTCCCCTGGCATGGACCCATAGGAGAGCAATTTGGGGGTGACAGCTCCTCCGTAGCCAGCCTGATGACTGCAGAGAGCGGTCAATGGGGAGGCAGAGCAGCACGGGAAAGCAGATGTCAGCCTTTGGCAGGAGATGGCGGGAGCAAATGAGGAGGAAGTCCTTGGGCCCCGATGCATTTCCATTGGAGCCGAGGCAAGCAGACTGATGTAAAAATATCCAGAGGCTAATTTACTGCGTGCAAATTCATTATCAGCCTCCTTCAGCCGGCTCAAGGGACCCTTTTTGTCATTAAGACAAGCTCCAGGAGTCCTAATGACATTCACAGAACAGAACAGGTTCTGGTGCATTTTTCTTTCCCATGTCCATCCTCTGTGTATGCCGTACTCATGGCAACTGAGCATCCTCCTGTCCTCAGACCCCTTGCAGGAAATGTCAGTCTCTCAGTTTCTTCCTGGCATCTCCACATGGTGACAAACTTCCTTGCTCTGGGAATTACCCTTCTGGGAGGGTTGAAATGTCCTGAACTAATGGCAAATGCTGCCCCAGTGACCCAGCTACTCATCCTCCATTCCCCACTCCCCAGCACCTTATGACCATGTAAAAGGGTGAAGGTGTGCTCCATAATTATAGTAGTAGAAATCTAATAATAATGATAGTAATAATAAATAATAATGATGATGATGCTAGTGCTTAAGTAGAGCATTGAAAAAAGAAATGTTCCTCTTAGCGCTGGAAATGCTTGAAATCAGCAGTGCAGAGCAAAAGGGGTGTTGGATGCCTTCAAAATCCTGTGCTACAGTTGATTCTTTTAGCTTATTAATTCTGTTGTAGCTTGTTATTTTTGCCTTCTTTTTCCTCTCTTATTTTTCACTGTAGCTTATGGACCTCAGGCTGGGTTTAAATTTCAAAACATTTATCAAGGAGATTAGATGGAATTAATTGAAACAATTAAAATTACTGCTGTAAGAAGGAAGGTGTAAAGGAGTTTTACTAGTGCCTTAAGTCAGATGCTGTATTCATGGGATGCACTTTTGCTCCCTGACAATATTGTGCACAGGTGGTGTTGCTGATAAAAAAGCTGCCATATTCCATTTCCAAAGACCAGCTAAATCAGTTTTGGTTTGGGGTTTTTGTTTCTTGTTTTTCCTTCTTCGTTTAGTGCTATATAAAGAGGTTGGTCTTTATATAGGACAAGGTTTTTAAAGCCCTGCTGTTGCTCTGGATGACCTGTTGGAACTGGAGGGGAAATGAGTGTCCCAATCACCCAGACAACATCACACGTTTCAGTGGTAGCTTGTCATTATGGTACCACCCTTTGGAAGGAGGAAAGGATGTAAAGTAAAGCAGAGGGAAAGTGGAGTACAGCTTAGTATTTGAGCAGGGTTGTGACACTTAAGTTGTTAGTCCTGCATTGTGAAATTACCTTCTCTTGGTGAAATGGTCTTCTCTTTCTGTGCCTGCTTCCATGGCATGAGCTCCAGCATGGGTTATGGTGTTTGGCATCACTGCACCGGGTCTGCTGGCAGCAGACCCCCTTGCTTTCCTTATGTGAGTGAGAAGGTGGACTCTCTTGTTATGCTTTGACAGATTTTACCATGTAGTCCAGCCAGCCTTCCTGTTGTCAGGAGCTGATGCAAACCCTTTTGTAGAGCCCCAATCGTTCTCTGGATTTATGGTTCGTATTTTCCATGGCATGTGGTAGCAGGGCAAACAAATCAGGGTTTTGCAAGGATGCCAAAGCAATTTCTCCTCATTCTAGTTAGCATGAGAAAAGGAAGATTTAGATGAAGCAATAACTGTGACTCCCTGCGTTTTGCTGCCTGTGCTACTTTACCTGTCTGGGTCTTCTTTATGTGTTGTTCAGAGTCCATCCCCTGCTTGATTTCCGGTTGTTGCATAAATCATTGTCTCAGGTAGAGTCCAGGCCCTCAGGTGTGTGGGCAAACCTCTCTCTTGCCCCCTGCCCCCATGCTGTCTTGTCCTGTTTGCCTTTCAGTCTTCCTACCCCTTGTTTTCCAAGAGCTGTGCTTTTCAGGTCCCAACCTTAGCACTTGACCTCTTTTGCTCTTTGAGGATTTGTCACTTCAAGCCTCAGGCTCCCTGCAGAGAAGTTGCAGTAAATTCCTTTCACAAAGAATGTGGGCAATGTATTTTCCTAAAGTGCTGTGTTTGAAGAACAGCCTCCAAAACTTAATAGCTCTCCTTGTATGAGGAGGTAAAAGACCCGTCATTACCAGCATATGGCACATTGATGTTATGATGCATCAACTTTCTAAGAGCAATCAGATTATATATGGATGGTTCCCCTAAACTGTCCCTGAGTTCACTGAGATCACAGTTCCTCTCTAACTACATGAATGGCCCCATAACAGTGCCTTGGGTAGGTCTCTGGCATGCATTTACCTGCTTAAAAGGCCACAATTTGTTGCTGTGATGACTTTCTTCTTCCAGAGGAATTGATTTTTACATGTGGCCCATTATAAACTTATTGACTCTGTTAATAGTTTATAAACAAACTCAACCTTTCAGGAAAACCATAAAGCACTTAACGTAATATTGTCCACTTGAGCAAAGAAATAAAAGTGTTCTTGCAAGAGCTTACCATGATTAGCAGACTCGGCAGCTCAGCCCTGAGGGCAAGAGGGTCCAGAGAGGCAAAGACAGGTATTTTCTCCACTGATACCTCTAACAGAGGAAGCTTGATGATCTCAAGGGGGAAACTGGTAGTAATGGCAGTCCCTGGCATGCCTCTTATGGAGGAGAATGGGAGGTAGCACCCGTCCCCTTGGAAACTCATTCACTTCAGCCTGTGTTCTGTTGAGATGCACTTTGTTCTTTCTGGTACTCTTGCTGCTGTTAATGTTCTCCATCAGTACTAGAGCAGTGTAAAGGGACTTCAGTGACACGGGAGCCTGAAGTCTTTTCAAGCTCCTTTTGAGGAATCCATGTTTTAGCCATATGCTTGGGTGTCCCTGGAGGAAGAGCAATCCTTCTGCTCCCCTTTCTGTCAGCGAGTCTCGCTCTGGAGTCAAGATGTTGTTTGTGCCTGAACTGTCAAAAGCTGGAGTAACTGCAGAGCAGTTGCACCACGTCTGTTCCATGTAAATAGGACCAGGATGGTACTTTCTGCCCCTTTGGACTGAGCTTACTAGACCTGCCACCTATGGCCTGGGGAGAGACACCTTGGAGACAGGGCTTTGTTTGCCCAAAGAACCAAGAGATGAGATACTTTAGCTCCTGTGTTTAACCTTAAACCAGTGACTAATGATGCGCACTGGCACCTGGTGATGTCAGCAGTGAAGTCGGTAGAGCTGTGCTGACTTTGCACTAGCTGAAGGTTTGGCTCTTGTCTGAAAGCTGCCAGGCAATCTCAGTATGGGAATTGAAAGGCTGTGTTTGGAGGGTGACAGCTTTGCTAAGCACCAAATCCTCTTGAAATGGAAGTTTTGCCAGAGTGAGAGCTTAATAGAGAAATGGAAGCCTTGGCCCAGTATTCTTCCTCCCATCCCACATAAAAATAGAGAAGGAACTGTACAGCGTGTTCTGGACCCACAGGGAGCTGAGCCTGGTGTAAATCAGCCTTCGCTGCTATCAGAGGGCCAGATCCTTGGCTGGGACTGAGGGGAATGAGGCCAGTGCAGCATAGAGAGCTTACAGCACCCGGCGTTTCTGCTGCTGAGCGCTGGGCAATGACAGTGACAGAGGGGGGCTTGGGGGCTGTTAATCAGCAGATCCAAAAATCCAATAAAGTCCTTGCAGTGACTGAGAGAGGAAATAACCGTGTGTGTGTGAACACGAGAGAGGAGAGCGATGGACATCTTAGAGTCAGTGGAGGCTGAATTGAACAAGTCCTGTTCTTTCCAGGGCTTTGGGATGGGGTAAGGTCTAGCCGGGTGTGGGAAGGTCTTGGGGTCACTATAAAAGAAACAAGCCCATCTTTACATCTTCATCCTTGTCTCCAGTGTGCAGGTAGTGCTCGCTGTCTCCCTGCTTCCCAGGTGATCCAGGTTATTAAAAATGTGATAAGAATCAAGTCGGGAGCAAGGTTCTGCGCACACAAATGGGATGCAGAACAGTATCGCCACCGAAATCAATAAAGCTGGAAGGAGCTCAATAGCTGATGCAGAGTGCTGAATAGCAAAGCAGCAGTCTGCCGCTGCGGGGTGAGCAATTACTGGGAGCCACTCGCTCAAGTGAGACCGCAGCATGGCAGGGCAGGGTTGTCCCGAGGGTTCACAGCTCCACACATGAAACAATATTTGCTTATCAGGCAGGCTGCTATGACACTAATAATCATAGAATCATAGACTGGTTTGGGTTGGAAGGGACCTTAAGATCGTCCAATTCCAGCCCCCTGCCATGGGCAGGGATCCCTCACACTAAACCATGTCACCCAAGGCTCTATCCAACCTGGCCTTGAGCACTGCCAGGGATGGAGCATTTACTTCTTTGGGCAGCCTGTTCCAGTGCCTCACCACCCTCCCAGGGAAGAACTTCTTCCTTATATCTAACCTGAACTTTCCCTGTTTTAAACCATTTATCCCTTGTCCTATTACCACAGTCCCTGCAATGATCCCCTTGGCTAGCCCTTTCCATGCAGAAGTCTCCAACCACTTCCCAGATTTGGGAGGCAGGATGTGATGGATGGCAGTAATGAGGGAAGACCTCGGCCATCATTTGTGGGGTCTACTTTAGTTTGGGAGTGGATCACTTAGGTGCAGATCTGAGAGGATACTTGATTAATGATATGCTTATATATGAATGCTGACTTTGATGCTTTGCATTGTAAGGCACGTTGTTAACCCACGTCTCTTCTAGGCTGAATTGTGCTGTCAGGTTTTTAATTGCTTGCTGTTTTTAGCTCTGAGCCTCAGTTTCCTCCTCTGTATTCAAGGCATAATAATTTCCTGGTAGGAGTCCCCAGGAGGCAAGGCAGCTCCCTCTGATGCTGATTTTGTACACTGACATGCGCTGTGCTGTGACAGTGTGAGGAGCACTGTGCTGCTGTTGTGTTACAAAGAGTGCAACAGGGCAGGAGGGGATCTCCATCGGAAACCCACCAGCGCATTGCAGGAGCCCCGTTGCCAGTGCGGGCTGAGGTGGGAGAGGACTGGTGGGTGCCAAGTCCCAGTTGGGATCAGCTGGCCTGTGATCTGAATGTGCAAGTCAAGAGAGTAATATGCTTGTACCTTCTGGGTTGATGTTACTAATGGAACAGAGAAGATAGCCTGTAAATCTCCTGATCCATAACTCGCAGCTAGTGGTGCCAGAAAATCCAAGCTCATGGCTTTAAAATCATGAATTACAGGGCTTGGTTGTGTGGCTTTTATTAGCCAGGTTCTCCAAATAGTCTAAATGTTCAGGTCACTCCATGGGTTTTGTGTGCTGCTGTAAAGTGAGAGTGCAGGTCGAGTGCTGCATGAAGCGCTGAAACCCAAGAGTGATTTCATCCTCTAATAGCTCCTCCACTGCTGTCTCCCAGGGAACCCCTTTGTATTCAATTAGCTAATGTGTGCCTAGCACTTGGAAAATATAGAGTACTATAGAATTGCTAAGTGTTGTTATTTAACAGCACATATTTAGTGGTTGCGGCCCTGTGTAGAAGTCAGAAAATCTACACTGTAATTGCCTGGTGCTGCTGCAGAATTTGCTGTGATTTGAGCAAAGCCTGGGGATTTCTCTTCTCTAAAAGTTGATTCATTTTGGCTGCAGACCCTCTGGTGCTGCTTTCCCTGAGATCTCCTCCCACAGGATGATGGCTTTTGGTGGGTGCTTTAAAACAACTGACTGAAAAGAGGGGTAAGAATTCAGACAGGATTTGTGTATCTGGAATTCACCTTGGCTTGATGTTTGATGGTCTTCTCTGTGCCCCAACTTGGACTGGTTGGCATAAAGGAGCTGGGCTGAGACAGAGGGCAAAGTGCTGGTCAACTATCGCAATTGTTCTAGTGTAGAGAGGGGGGAAAAGGCACTGGCAGTGATGAGGGAGAAGCTGTTTGCAGCCATCTCTGTGATTCACTCCTTCTTGGCTTCACCAGGTATTTGTGCAGGCAGAGAAGGCTATAAAAGGTACACCAGGGCTTAGAGTCCTCCTCTAGAAAGAACCTGCTGATAGGTGTGAGTTATTTTCCTAATGGCTCCTAGCTTGTATTGCCCTGGAAATCTATCTTGTAGCCTACAAAAGCATCAGCCAGCACTGCAGATAAGGAAGAGTAACTACATGAGCTGAAGAGAGGAAAAGCATTTGTGGAACTGCTCTGTGTAAGCAGTAGGCACACCGGCTTTGTCTAGCAGTCAAGGCAAGGTCAGTTATGAATGCCACAGTTGTGCTTAGCTTAGGCAATAGCCAGCTTCAGTCTCAGTGAGAAATGTAACACTGAATCCCCTTGTACCTGCTACAGAGCCATTTGGGTGTCTTCCCAAATCTAAGCAGTATTTCTCTACCTCAGTCTGGTCTTTGTGAAGGTAAATGTTGTAACACTTGCACACAAATACATGGTGAGAGGAGCCATCTGGGATCGTCTCCAGAGCAGGTTTTTCCACCCCTTTTCCTCGCTGCGCTCATCTCTTGCCAGGCAGCATCAGAGGCTTGCCGTTGGGAGGGCAGGGTGGGAGGCAGGACCAGGGCTGAGGATGGGAAATCAGCTGAATGGTGCAAGCCTTGAATGGTAAATGAGTTTGTTTGCAGTATGTGGGTTTGGAAATGTCAGGTGTGGTGAATGACTGGGTAAGAAAGCTAAAAACAAATAGGGACAGAAGCTGAGCCGGCAACTACTGGAGTATCTGGATGCTCTCACCCCTTTGCCTTCCATAGTAAGCCTGACCTTACCAAATCTCTTATATCCCATTGCAAACGAAGCGTGTCCCCCAAGGATGGTTTATCTCCGTTTCACTGCATAGGCTGCTCATGGCTCATTTCCTTGTTTCTGACCTGGGTCAGCAGAATGCTCTTGTGCATGTCTGATGGAAAAGCATTTAAAGGCAGAGGGTTCGAGCCAGGGCAGAGGGAAGGGATAAGGAGTAATGCAGGGAAAGGGCTGTGTACCAGCCATGTGATCCCCCGTATTAGAGGTGAATGCTTTATGAGCATGACAGCAACAGAAATGGGGTTTTCTGCAGCTGGTGGCTTGCCTAGAAAAAGACAGATATGGAGAGTGTTGTCTGTAGAAAAAGACCAAAACTTGCAAGGACCAGAAACGGGAGCTGGGAAAAAGCTGCTGTTAACATTGGAAGCAGAGCAAATTGTTGACTCCAGGTCTGTCTGTGGTTGTTTTGTCAGGCAAACCCTGGCAGCTGCCTCCATCTTCGGCAGGGCACAGGCATTTCCCCAGGGAAATGAGGCTGATGTGTGTGTGAGTTCCTCTGGAATAATGTGAGTGATCCAAGCCATGAGCTGGGACTGACCCAGCCAGATTGAGCAGTGGTCAAGCTTTGTCAGTGCTATGTGACTGGGGCAAAGCACACCTCTGCCTCAGTTTCCCCCATGTGAAGTGGGGCTCATTCCCTCACCCAGGCATTGCTAATATAAGGAGCAGAGTGTCACAAACCTGCCAGCAACTGAGCAACCTCAAAAGCTTAGAAATGCTCTGAAGGGAGAGAAGGCACTAATAAATAAAGGCACTGATTTCAGCTGCCTTGTGGTTGGGGTGGTCTGGCCTGAGATGGAAGCCTTGGACCGTGTGGCTGTTCTGATGCATAGCATCTCATTTCCTTATGCATATAGTGAAGCCAAGAGGGCAGTTGGGCAGCTGCTTGCATTGTCCCCCACACAATTTGCCTCCCAGCTCTGGCTTGTGGGGGAAGTGGTATTTTGCAGGGGCTGAACGTATCTCCTGCTGCTCTGCTTGCATCCAGGATCCTCCTAAAGCCCAGGTTCTCATTAGCCATCTGCCCTCATTGCACGGGTTGACAGGATGCTGTGGGTGAATGGATAACCTGTCAGAAGGCAGGAGGATAATATCATTCAAATGAATCAATAGCTCACAGGCAGTTTCATGTTACCTAACGTTAATGCGGTTGTGTCCAAAACGCACTTCATCCTGTGCCTGATCGCATTCTCATGGGACATTGCTGTGCTGGAATAGTCTTGTAAGTCCATGTTGGAGAGATTTACAGGCATTATTCCTACGTGCACCCGTGTGCAGGAAAGGTAAAAAATGACTTGACTTGCTGAAATCTCATAGTCCACAGAGCCAAAAGACATTCGTATTAGTGATGGAAGAGAATGGGCATCCAGCAGTTTCTGAAACTATAACTCCCTCTTTCTCGCTCCATTTTAGCAATTAGCAAAAGAGAAATTAGTGAGGAAGGCACCATTATTTCCTGCTAATAGGACAAGAAAGGCTGGACTTTACTCCAGGAAACTGGCTTTGTCATGTAACTGCTTCCATTGATGTGAGTAGCAAAACAGAGCTCGTTTGGGGATGTTTTTGGCCTTTTTTACCCAGTCATTTTCATATGTCTTACCACTTTGCTCTTCAGGAATGCGAGAGGATGAGCTGCATTCCAGAGCCCACAGCCAAAGCAACTTCCCACAGGGCATTAGGATGTTCATGAATGGCATCTCCTCCTAATACCTGATGGCAGAAAGGAGCAGTGGAGGGTTGCCCTGGGTGGGAGGAACTGCTTTGATTTAGCAGTTTAAACTTGGTGTCACTGAATCGGACATGGTGGTGGTAGAGCTCACTGCTCCACTAATGGTTGCTGTCCAGGCTGGGGTCCATTTCAGTGTGCTCTTGGAGGAGATAGATAATAGTGAAGGACATTAGTTTTCTCTCCAGACATGGGCCTCCACAGTCTGGTGGTCTTGGTGGCCTGGGCATCCTTCCTGCCCTAGGTTTGGGTGGACAACCATTGCCTGTGTCTTCCCACTGCCTGATGTTCTCAGCCATAGCAATAGTCAGGCACAGCAGTGTTTTCATGGTGAACACAGCATGGATTATTTTCTGGGAGTGCCTTGGGGAAAGCGTTGCTTGGGAAGTCTGAATCTACTGAGGAGCTTTGTGCTCTGGATCTGCCACAATAAACCTGAGCACCTCTGGCTGGTTATAGCAGGTTACTGGCTTCATCTGCAAAATATCCTCCTCCTCCCTGCCTCTGCTGCAGCCTCTGTTGCAGGGAACCTCCTGTCAGAAGAGTTGGTTAATAAAGAAGAGCCCCACACTCAGGCATGGTTAGCAGGAATCATGGTACCCAGTGGTTTCGAAGCTTTTGGTGCCTGTTTTCTTCCCTAATCCCGTTTTCTGTTTGGGGTTGTTGTAGGAGTTTTCCCTCCAGCGCCTGGACAACCTGCTTGACGACCGAGTCAACATTCTGGGGTTTTCCATTTTCAACCAGTCTCATGCTTTCTTCCAAGAGTTTGTCCAGAGCCTCAACCAGTCCTGGCAGGAAAACTGTGACCACGCTCCTTTCACTGGACCAGCAGTAAGTAAAATTCATTCCCATTTCCAAAGCCTTCCTGAGCTGGAAGTTGCTGTACACCAACAGGAACACCTTGGAAAAAGAACTGGTTCAGAGCAGGCAATGCAGTGTGAGGATCGTGTGAAGAGGTAGAAACTCTGGTCTTAAATGTATGGTTTCCACTACTTATTCAATCCGGGTAACCCGTGTGCTAAAGAGCTCGGGCACATCACCAGGCTGCTGTCATACTGCTGTACCTTCAATTGGCTTTTGTGGTGGTTGGTCTTGGGGACATGGTGGTCCAGGATTGGGAAGGATGAACTGGACAGAACTGCTTAGTTCAGTAGGTAGGAGAGGACTTCAAGTGTTGAGCATCCTTATCTGGAGAATACTAAAGTGATCCTGAAAGTCTACAGCCTTCCAGAGGACCCTGGGGAGACGTGTGGGTATAGAGCTTTAGAGGGCTTGTCTGTGCTTGAGTGACTGTTCAGCTTTAAATTAAAGCCTCATCTTAATTTGGATTATATTTAAATGTGTGTGCAGGGGATGATGCAGCCCTGTTTCAGTGTTTCCCTTGTGAAATCTGTCCCTGCCTGTGTATTTTATCTCTAGGAAAACGGCTTTTGGAAGAGGGAGTCTGGATGCAAATAGGATAAAAAGGGCTGGGTTTAGGCAGATGCCAGGGGGCTGTGTTAAGTTAGATGCTCCCTGATGAGCGCGCAGATCAGCACTGAGATCTTCCCTAGGGACTCTTTATAACTGGGAAGGTTTGCAAAGCAGATTTGGGTTGTGGGGGTCATGGTTGGAGCTGGGGGAGAGCAGAGAGAGAAAATGCCATCAGTGGAACCATTTGCATCGCTTTTAATGACTTCATAGCCTCCTTAACAAGCTGAGGGAGCTGTGTGCAGCTGAAAACCTCCTTATCGCCACAAAGCGATATTCAACAGGCAAAATAAGGAGCTTTCTGCCCTTTGTGTCTACATATTGTTGGCTTGCCATGGAGCTCAGGTCACAGTTAATACGTGCCTGGGATCATCCTGCTTTCCCGCCTCCCAGCCCTGCTGTGCAGATATGACTGCAGGGAGCTTGCTGTCTGCCCTGCTAGATCTCTCTAGGGTTGCTACCAGGAAGCTTCCTATTTGGATGACAGTTGCAGGGACTGTTTGGAGTCATTAAAAATGAATTTCCTTTTATTAGTACAAACAGAAGACAGTAGAAACTGGAGCGATGGGGGAATAACTCATCTCATTGTGCCTTCTTTACCCTGTGTTGTCTTGAACAACCAGCAAAATCAGGTGGAAGGATGCAGGAGTATGCCCCATTGCAACACTTTCTTAAAGAATGAAGGAGTTCAGAGCTGAATGGAGCTGTCTGGTTTGTGAGCCTGAGCCTGAATCACCCGTCAGTGTAACATTAAGTCAGCTGCAAGCTCCTTTCAGTCATTCATAAAGCGTAATCAGGCATACAGCAGGCTTCCTCCTGGGCCAGAGAGGACATGTCTGGAGGCAGGGGGCTTGGCCACGCTGCACTGCCCTGATCTAAACACTTCCAGCCCTGCTGTCATTAGGGGACCTGCCCTGAGGGCTGTGATAACTTCCCAAGCACTTGCTCTGTGGCTGCTGTTGGCTGTGATGGGTAGCCCCCCTTGTGCTACTGGTGCTCAGCTGCCTGGGAGGGACTGTAATCCTTGTCATACAAATGGGGAAGTGAGGCATGGAAGTGAGTTTTCCCATTATCTCAGAGCCAGGCAGTCTACAGCACTATTGGAAAATGGGTTCAGTTCTCCTCAGCCCTAGTGTAGAGCCTTAACCTAAAGGTGCTGTCTTTCTGATGATGTGAGGGTTCACTCTCTGTTGGTAGCAAAGCTCCATCAACAGTATGCCCTGTCCCAGGTTATGGGAAAAGGGCCTGGCCCTGGGTGGTGAAGATGCAGATCAGAGGTTAACTCAAATATTCCCTGGCAGGGAATGTGTTTCCTCTCCTGTGCTGCAAGGGAGATCCAGTACCATTTACCCATGCATTGTCTCTGCTGTTGGAAATCTGGCAGGTTGCATCTCCCTGTAAGAACTTCCCCTTTTAGTCCTGAGAAGCAGATATCTTGTGGGATAGCTCATACTAAAGGGGAAGAAGGAAGCTCAACAGCTGGAAGTGACAGGAGGGAGGTTTCCTGTGAGCTGCAAAATCCCAGGGCTTTCTTGCTAGAGCTGAGAAAGCATCTGAAGAAGGAGGAGGGAGCTACTTGCTCTAATGCTATTCTCATTAATCACACTGTAAAGAAAGGAAATCAGAGAAAATCATTCAAATTACAGATGGCTAGATTAGGTAATTAGAATTTAGGCTAAAACAGATGTTTGTAATTAAGTGTTTATGTCACTGAATAAAATCCAGATTGTAAAGTCTATTTCACAGGATTTAAATGGTTTCAATTCTCTGTTGTGTTTGGGGGCAAAGATACAGATGATAATGTTTCAGGAAGAAAGGGACAAAAACCCCACGTGGTAAACCCCAGGCTAGCCAAGCCTGTTCGTGTTTCCCTGGAGATCAGTTTACCTTTAAGCGTGGCCTTTACATGGGAGATTTCCATCAATATAAAGTGGGATCTTCCAATTAACCATGTCATAGCTGCTGTTAGTTTAGAGGGGTAGATCCGATGTAGTTTACCCAGGGAGAGCTCAGGCACCATCCCTGTTCCTGAGGTGCAGGGCATCCAATAGTGTTGGTTGTCTTGCTGATGCTGGTCAGAATGGTCCTGCCAGCTGATGTGTGCAGGGCTGGAGATGGGTTTCTTGACCCTTTCTAGTCGGTGACTTGTTCCCAAGGCTCTATGCCACGGTAGTAACTTAACTCTTGGGTACAGCCTCCAGGCTCCATTTTCTGGAGCCTTGTTGTGATGAGGCATCCATCAGGTGGCAATTTTTATCAGCAACTTTATTATCAAGAAATAGGCTTAAAGGATAGAGGGAGGTCTCTCGAGACCCATGAATCTTCGAGTGGAGGACCACTGCTGAGCTTACCAAGTCTTTCACATGCAGCCTGTCACAGAGCTCTTACATTGCAGAGATGGCACAAACCCAGCAGGGACCTGTGCAAATCAAACGATGCACACAAGGAAGAGAATCAATTTGTTAACAGGCAAATTGGCTTTTTGTGACAGAGTGACAAAGCTGTGGTTTAAAATGAGAGCATAAAAGTAGCGAGAGATTTTACAGGTGACATGAAGAACAGTGTACACAAGAGCAGTGACAGATCCATTTGCTGAGTCTGCTCAGAAGCAGTTAAAAAGGTGCTGCCTCCATCCCTCTTTTCACTCCTGTGCTGAAGGTTATGGGCCCCAAAGCGTGAGAGACCATGTGGTTAAAATGCCCCAGTCCTCATGTGAACCTTCAGGGCTGCAGGAGATGGCTTCAAGCAGTGAGCTTGTGTTAACCTTGTTAACACCAGTTACCCTTGTGATAACACCTACAAAAGCCAGAGAGGCCTCGTCAGAGCTGCTGCACTCCAGTGCTATCTAATTGTGAATGGTTTCCTCCACACAGCCTGCATCCCAAATTACCTTGCCGTATTGAATATGATTTATGCGAGTTACTGAGTGAATAGTGGCAGAAGGGAGATGGCCATTAGGTGGGTGGTGCAGAGCAACACAGCAAATGCTGTGTTGTGTTGAGATGAGAGACAAATGGGAGAGAGGCCACACTTGTGATGGGGCTGCAGGTGGCAGTGGAGAAGGACGATCCCACACCAGTGACCATGGGAAGATATGGAGTGCCTTAGAGGATTTTGATAGCAGAGGAGACAGGAGGGAATGAACCTCCTCCCTAGGTCTGAGTCCTGGTGGCTGTTCAAGAGATATTGAAGGGGGAATCAAGGTAAGTGCATAGGTTTGTCTTGCATGTTGCTGTGCTGCCAGCCTCCCATGCATCCGAGTGTCTGGCTTCAGGGCTACAAAATTGAGAAGCTGACATAGGAACCTGGTTTGGAGCCTAAAGGGGCAGGAAATGTCTGGCATGAATGGTAAGCAGCATTAGGAATGGAAATGTGGTGCTTCTGAGGAAAGCTGTGATTTTTCTTTAGCAAAGGAAAGAGTTAGGTTGGGGTATATTGAGGGTGTGGGAGGAATTCCCATTCCCAACACAGAGGACTTGATCCTGTGTTTTACAACCCTCTCCCTAATCCCTAAATTGTTTGAAATCATAAAGGGGCTGCCAGAAATCCTAACAAATTGAGGCTTAGGAGTAAAATATTCTAATCGATAATGTCAAATGCTTCACTAAGATATACAAGCCTCTTGCTCACCAGCTAATAAGAAATCATTAACTGCTCATGGCAAGTGGAAATGGAAACCCAACAGGAGACAATTAAAAATGCTAGGCCAATGTTCTCATTTGGTATGAGACGATGAAACTTTGGGGTCACAGGGATTGCATTTGCTCTCATAACAGTTTTGGTTGGTCAACCAGGTTCCTGATTCAGGAAAGCAATTGCTAATTGTATATGGTGTCTGTAACCTGAATGGGATTCAGTCCACATGAAGCTGAAGAGCTTCACGGAACAGGGGCTGAGGACAGGGCAGGCTGGAAAGGTCTTATTAGGAGAAAGAATCTGTATCAAAGGTAAAAAGAAAAGTAGGGAGAAGAATGTATCAGCTCCTTTAAAAAGCTCTGGGAAATGCTTCCCAGGAGGGGAATGCTTAGGGCGGATGTGAATAGTGAGCAAAAAACCTTAGCAGACTTACCTGTGGAAGAAGTGCAGGAGAGTGGCTTGCTGCCATTGCAGAGGGACCTCTGGTGTCTCATAACTGAGGGAGGATAGGAACCAGGATGCTCAAACTGAGGCATTGGGTTCCCACTTTACCATTAAGTCACTGTGTGTCCTCAGGCTGCTCAGCTCCTCTGATTTACGGTTTATCTCCTGCAAAATAGCTGTGATAAAACTTCATAGCTCTGGAGCCAGTCAGTTCTTATTGTTAGCAGCTAGCTCTTGATAGGTATGAGCAAAGGTGCTGCCTGTTGTATGGGAGGCAGGTCAGATGCCAGCCAAGTTGTTCAGTGCTCACTGAAGAGTTCCCTAAATGCTATTTGTGTAAAACAGACTAAAATGATGCAAATAGGAAGAATGTGATAGAGCAGATGTGAGCCTATACCAGGGTTGAGTAAGTGAGAGGTTAGAGCTGGTATTTGGGGTTTTGTTAGCATTGGGCTGGAGTCATGCCTTTTAACTCATGCAGTTTGCACGTTTTGAAGCCTCGTGCTGCTTGTTAGCTGCCTAATCCTGGGCCCTTGTGGTCAATGAGGTCTTACCACTACTTGAGTAAGATCAAGCAGGGTTAAGTCTGGCTCACTCCGTTCAAATTAGTAACAAAGTCGAAGCCAAAGGTTCCTTGGGATGAACGAACTGGGCAAGATTGCTTCTGCAGGGCCACTGGCAGAAGTGAATAAACCTCATCAGGCTTTGGGAGGACCAGAGGACACAGATACCACTGAAGTGCTGCAAGTCACAAGCAGGGAAAGGAGCCCCACACTAGAGATTGAGCCTGTTGCCAGGAGCTGGGATGGTAAGAGGATGCTCTTGGAAAACATAGCCTTGATAGTAATGAGCTGCAACGACTTAATTCCAGCACAGTCTGGAGGTGACAATAATTAGAAGTGAAATCTTAGTCACAACAGTGAACACGAGAGAGCAAATGGCTGATGAGTACCCAGATCAAAAAACATCAAAACGGTTGTGCATGCTCTAAAAACACAGCTTCTGAGGCTTGATGGACAAAGAAATCTGACTGAAGGCAAACAAAGCACAAATGAGTAGGAGAGAGGATGAACTCTGTGATTCTGAGCATTGCTTCAGCAGAGTCATTACAGAGCAGGTAACAGCCAACAGGAAACTGGAGGCTGTTTCAAAGAACTAGATGGTCTCTACAGGGCCTGAAAGCCAGGAGCCTGTTGCTTAACAAGTAAATCTAGCAAAACCTCATTTCCTGTGGATCTGCCTTTCAAAGCAGTAGTCAAAGGAGGATTCTTTGGTGACTAATGAAGGATAAAGCAGCAGTCATCTCTCCTCCTGTAGGTGTAGGCACAGGATCTTTATTCTGTCCAGCTGCCTACACATGAACTTCATAAACCTGATGCTCTCAAGTGTATTCCCCTAGGCCAGCAGTTTGATCAGTGGTCACCAAAGCAGCAGAAAACACCTTGATTTGGGAGGTTTACTTACTTTAGGAAACTGAGATAGAAAAGAATGAGAAACGGTAGGGACAAATAGAGGTGGAAAGGAAACAGTGATGAAAGAAAGCCTGAGGAACAAGCAAGCAGAGATAGAAAGGGTAAGGAATAGAGCAAGAAGAGAAGGAGAAATATAACAGACTGGGAGTGGAACTGGCAAAGGGATTACTCTTGCCCCAGAGATGTTCACAGAGGCACAGCAGTTCCGGGATGCCATTTTTTGTTCTCCCTGCCCTCGGATGGATGCAGGATGTTGCTGGAACAGAATGATGGGCAAGCAGGGCTTACTGTCCTCACAGGGGAGGACAAGCATTTTCCCCTTTCTGATCCCAGTGAAAGTTGTGGATAGAGCTGCAAGGTCCCGAACGTGCAGTGGGAGGCTCAATTTTTGTCTTCCCATCTCAGCTTCCTCTCTTTGCCCACAGCTCTCTTCGGCCCTGCTCTTCGATGCTGTGTATGCTGTGGTGACCGCCGTGCAGGAGCTGAACCGGAGCCAGGAGATTGGGGTGAAGCCCCTGTCCTGTGGGTCTGCCCAGATCTGGCAGCACGGCACCAGCCTGATGAACTACCTGAGAATGGTGAGAAGGGACTGACATTCGGTGTGTCAGGAGCTAGTGCTCATCGCTGCCAGAAGGAAAGATGTGTATGTACATGCTGGTGTTGGCACAGTTCGCAAGCACAGAGTGCCTGTTTGTTTGAAGGTAGCTCTGGGGATGAAAAGAGAGATCTGAGGACTGGTTTGTCACAGCCTTGGAACAACATGAAGTGTGCCATTTTCCAGGTTTTGCTGCAGAAAAGCTGGAATTCAGTGAGGGTTTTTTAAAGCACAAATGTTTCTAAGTTATTTGAGATCTGTTTTGAGTGAACTTGGATTGATGTAAGGTCATGCAGTACAATTGCTTAGAGCTCAGTGGAATGATGTGAGTTTGCCTATAATGGGGTTTGGGCTCCTTTGAACCCAGAAGCGTGGTTGCTGTAACTGGTCAAGCCTAGTTCTGTCACGAGAACAGATAATGAAGTTTCAGCCTTCTGAAATAGTTGGAGTTTCTCAATATGGCTCCTTAGAGCTGAGCTGGACCATGCAGAAGGAGCGTATTTCCTGAGTCTGTTTGGGATGCAGCTGAAATGTCATGAGATGAGGAAACTTAATGAGACATTTCTTTCCTCCGAAGGAAAGCTCAACTGAACTTGAACCTTGTACCACTCTGGTCCATGCCTGCTTTAAATCTCGCCCTTAGTCCAAGGCAACTAAATCCTCCAGCTTCCCTTGGCTCTGTGGCTAGCTCTTGTTACTGAAGAGGTGCTCCAGCAGCAAGCAAGCGTTGGTTAATCTGCACAGTGAGGCTAGACACTCATCCTGGCTCTGTTGCAACGCGCTCTTGTGTTAAATGCCATCCCGATGCTGCAAAACAGCACATAATGGTTTGGGAAGGAATCCCCAGCTAGAGATTCAGTGTGACACAGTGAAGAGCTCATGCCTGCTGCAGTGTTAGCCTTGGGATGGAGGGAGGCAGTGAAGGGCTGCGGTGGTGGTTGTTCCAAAGCAAAGAGATCTGGGGAACCATGCACCTCATGCTGCTGTTGCTCCCGCTTCCCTCCATCTCTTTGCTACCTTTGCCAGACTCCAAAAGCAATTAGGATTGAGGCACAAAGGTTGCATTGCTGTAGCTGCTAGGAGGATGGATGGCCAGTGCATGGGACCTCTGGCTCTGCAGCAGGCAGTGCAGTGAGCTGCCTCGATGGGCGCTGTAACTCATTCTCTCTTGGACAGGTAGAATTGGAAGGTCTCACCGGCCACATCGAATTCAACAGCAAAGGCCAGCGATCCAACTATGCCCTGAAGATCCTGCAGCACACACGCAGTGGCTTCCGGCAGGTAAGAGCTGCCCTGGGGATGGTCTGTGTGTGGGATGGTCTGTGTGTATCATGGTGTGGATCTTGCAGTAGCTCTCACTGGGCTCGGGTTGGCAAACAAACCGTGTTTCACTTCATCGAGAATGTGGCTTGAGATGATTCAGATTTGTCTTCATCTCTCAGGCCCCTGAGGTGGTGATTTCAGAGCCAATATCTGTCCTGTCACAGTAACCCTTCTGTGCAGGAGATAATTCACAGCATGAAGCATGTGCCGGATACAGGCTTACACTCAAGACTTTTGTTCTTAAGTTTGTGGAGTACTATGAGCCTTTCCAAACAACTCCTTCTGGGAAGCAAAGCGAAGGGGGCAATCCCATGTCAGGAGGTACCCATCATCTCTCCCCAGCGTGCAGGAGGAAGCGTGAGATAATTTACCTCTTGGTTTATGGTGCGTGTTCCTCTGTAATGGATTTGCTTAGCTCAGGCTCTCATTTGCTTTTTGTCTCGGTGCTCACAGAGTCCTTATAGCATTAGTCCTTTTCCTGCTTATTGCCTTCTTTCTGTCCAAGGGATGTTTTCTGGCTTCAGCTGAGGTTAAGGATGCCCTTGTGGAGCCACAGATATCAAACTGGTGAGATAGCATCACACAAGGCCAAGGAATTCAGGTTTTACTGGTAGATACAAACCTCATTCAGGAGAAGAAATAGAAGTCCCAGGCAAAGGGGTTTCATCTGGTTTATTTCCCCGCTGACAGCTCCACACCTGCCCTTTTCTCAGAGATTGCCACTTCTCCCACATGCTGACAGAGACCAAAAGCTGTTGTGTCTTACCCCACACCAACAGAGCATTTTGGCATTAGGAAATCTCTCCTGGTCTGGCAGCCATGAATTGTAGCCTTGGCAAGGATGTTGCCTGCCCGTTCTTACCTGTCAAGTGACAGCTCAGCTTTGATGCTGCCTTTAGCTGAGTGAGCAGGGGATCAGGATGGCATTTTCCCCACAGTAAGGTAGCACCAATGCCCTTTTAATCATTTCCCCAACCCATCATACTCTGAGCGAAAGTGACAGATCCAAGCCCGTCTACATTAATAAGAGCACGCACTCCGCTGGAGCAAAGCAAGCAAATGCTGTAAGATTCATATGACAGCTATGTTTTTGATGTGTTTAAATGTGGCAGGGTGTTCACATTAAACACACAGGTCCTCCTGTAGCAGTGCTTCCCCCGGAGCTCTCTGGAGAGCTCTGACTGCAGCCTAATCCACCCTGAGACACGAGTCTCAGCTCTGCTCCCCAGACCCAGTCTGACAAGAGAAAACCTATTTAGACCTGTTGTAGCAGGTTGGTAAATAAGCAGCTTTATGTTTCAGAGGTACCCAGGGGGCTTGACTGACTGATAGCAGTGCCAGGAGGGGTGTTCGGGCCCTTCAGAGGCTGCAAGTCGATCATCATGTGTCCAACTGGGAAAGGAATGCCTGGACAGAGCTTCCCTCTTGGTCACCACGAAGGGAATCCAAATGCCACTCTGCTGTGCCATAGGTGGTTATTTTCTTCTCACCAGCCTGGCTTCTTGTAAGAAAAATAGCTAAATAAATCATAAGAAATCATTTAATTAAACCCCCTATGAGGGGAGCAGGGTAAGGAACAGACATGCACATCCTGGAGACAGTTTTGTTCCCAAGGGTTATTATATTGACTCATTTGCTCAGGGTCTTGTTTGAAACACTTCTATTCCCTCCTTAGTTTTAATCAAGCTCACGCTCTCTGCCCATTTCTCTCTTTCTGTCTCTCTCTTTCTCTCTCCTTCCATCTATCGAAGCCACAGGGACTTCCAGCTCATCAGCTTTGATAGAGAATTCACTGAATTTGGAAGCTGATCCAGCCAGCAAACAAATTAGAAGCACTTAGATTTTCTAACTTGCTATTGCTTTTGGGCAAGGAGAGACGGGGCTTTTTGACATCCAATTTTTAATACGTTTATGTAACGCACCAAACGTGTCTTTTCCTGATTTAGCTTAACTAGTGGAAATTTTTTCCACAGCCATATGAGAGCTGCTCTCTGTTCATAGGATGTGCAATAAAGCACGGGCTCATTAATGTGCTGGTGATCCGTAGATCTAACGAGGACTGAGTTTGGAAATGTCATCGTTTTATTTCCTGCCTTTCTTTGCCCCTTTAAAAAACACTGCAGCACACCCCTCCTGCTTCAGCGTGGTGATGTGCACTAAACCAGGAGCTAAGGTTTGACAGCTTCATAGGAGAAGGGAATGAAGAGGAACTGTGATTTAGATGGCCCCAGGGAAGGTATCTGTGCAGAGGGGAGGCAGGGAAAGCTGCTGACAGGGCTGGAGCCCCACCATGGGCACGTTGTCCACAACTCTGCCTGTGACCCCTGGCTCTCACCTGGTCCTTGGTCAGCCAATTAGTCGCCTTTTAGTTCAAGTCTCTGCTGGTGTCCCCAGGCAGAGCAGTGGCAGTGATGAGGGTGTCTAATCACTATGTTGATGACATGCAGATGAGTTACCAGCCGATAGCTCTGAGACCCTCAGCAGTCCCCATCACATCAAACCTTTTTAACTTAGAAGCGGCTAATCAGCCTCAATGGGACTTGTTTCTCTTTAGCTGTAACCTCCAGCAAGAGTTCAGGGACAGATCCTGTCAAGGGTCAAGTGTCTTTTGCCCCCCAGGACCCAATGAACTCGGAGTGTGGCACCATCAGTCCTGCCTGGGCTATGTCAGGTGTCAATCATGTTGTCTGAAGGGGATGTCTGGGGAGGTTGAGGATTATGGGCATTGCTGCGTGGTCCCTGGAGGGTTGTGTGCATGTCTCGTGGTTGTACACTTGCTGCTCTCTGTGTCCCATGCTAACCTCTGCGGAAGAAGCTTTTGCCTGGTTGTGCCCTTCAGGAACGCCAACCACAAGGCTGTGCAGTGTCCTCTGAGGGCTTTCTTGCATTTGTTTTATTCCTTTTCCCTTCACAGAACTCCCAAATTCCTCCCTCTTCAGGCCACTAAATGCACCATGTACCTACTTTATTGTATGTTCTCCTGGCACAGTAGCTTTCCTGTTAGTGTTGACAAGGTTCTCCAAACATAGATTCGATGAGAGACGATAGCATTTTGCACTCCTGCCTTTTCCTGTGGACGTGAGAAAGGAGAGGTGAGGAATTCAAGCTGTAGGACAGTGCTTGCTAATCAGAGCCCAAAAGGTATCTGTGCTTGTTGCAGTGGTGGTCCCCTGCCTGTTTGAACACGTCTGGATTCAGGGCTGGCTTTACCTTAATTTTTAGCTGGGGAGTGAGGATGGTGAGTACCTGTGGTGCCTCTGAAGCTTACAGAGAGCTCTTGCTATGTCATCACTCCCTGCCATCAGCTGCTGTTCAGGCCTGTGGGGCACTGAGCTGAAGACTTCATTAAAATCATTAGTTTGAGCAGTATTTTGTCATCTCATGCCACAAGAAACTTGAAAGCCTGGCATCATTAACGTGGCTGCGTCTGAACAGGGGAGCTGAAGGAGTGAGTCAGGAGTACCCCGCTTGCGTCTTGTTAGCCGCTGGTGATGAGAAATCCTTTAAGTGTCACTGATCATAATAACACCTTTTGCAGAGCAACTGAATCGAGGCACCTTTCCTGCCTGTGGGGATGGGGCAGTGTCATGAGCAATGGCACTTCCTTGCTTATTCCAGGCTTGAGGCTTTTTGGGTTGGATCACTCTGGAACTGTGTGTTTGCTCCCTGCCTGTGATGAGGACATATGACAAGTCAGACCTGAGATGCTGGCAGGCATTGCAGGCAGGACAGGCAGAGGGGGCTGGCTCTCCTTTTGGCCCTGTAAGGACATGGAGGGAACTTTCTCCATCCCAGCCATAAGCTGTCATCTGTCACCAGGTTGGATAATCCCTCTCACAAATGTATGGAGCTCCAGCTTGCAGCAAGGTGGTTGTGGTGCCCTCGTTGCTCTTCTGGGAAAGGTATGCCATCACTTAAGCAACCCTGATCATTAGAAACCCTCTTCCAGTTTTCAGCCTGTTTATTTCTGGCTGGTTTATATCTATTTATTTTCGTGCCAGCGCTATCGTTTTAGCTTCAAAAGCTGTTCTACCTCTTTGCTATGGGCCTCCTCCACCTGGTGTATTTATACAGACCAATCATATCTGCTACTAAAAAATCCTGAGTCCTAAAAATTCTTAAGTCCTAGTCCAGTGCCTTAACAACAGGATGATCTTATCCATGACCGTGTAGAGCATTTGGTTGTTTCCTAACACATTTTGCAGGTGAATATGTTTTCTCTTTTTCAGAGGCTTTTTACACATAGAGATGATTAAAATCACCTTGACATCCATCTTGCAAAAGAGGAAGAGATCTGATGATCCCAAACATCCTGACACATTACACTTCAGAAAGAGCAAACAGCATGAGGAGTCAATTAGTGGCTTTAGCATACTGTGAGGGGACAGTGGTGAGCTGGAACAAGCCAGGATGGACTTGAAGTACCCCAGCGCATGGGAGTGTTTGGCTTTGGTGCTGTAGTAAGAGCAAGGTCAAACCCACCGCACTGTCAGAGGGGGAAGGCAGTCAATTAGTCTCAGTGTGCCAGCAGGAGAGGGACAAATTTGGGAACAGTGAGGGCTGTTAAAATGGAAGTTAATCTGTCACTAATCTCTGGTTGAGAAACCTAGGCAGTGGTTATGACTGATCACTCAGAGAGGCGATTGCTGCAGAGGGTCCGTTGTTTAGCAATCACAGCAAGAGGAAAGCACCTTTCTGCAGAGCTGGAGAATATGGCCAGGAAGAATTCCTTGTGTCTCGCTGATGCAGACCTTGCACAGGCCAATTAAACCTGTGCTTCAAGGACTCCCTGGCCATGAAGTGCATGGTAAATCTCCCAGTTTGGGACAGTTGCTCCTAGAGGTGAGTCCTGCCCTACAGCGCAACTGTGATGCTATGGGCTTGGTGGTAGTAAAGTCACAACAAGCTGTCAAGAGTACAGGATGCTCAAGATCTGCTCCCAGACGCACTGTCACTCTGCCTCCATGTCTTCATCTCTCAGGTGATGCTAATAACCCCCAGTGCTTCTCCTGGTGGTGATGAGCCATGAGAGTTAGTGCTTCCAATGCATTCAGAAGTCCTTGCCATGAGTGGTGCTTTTAGCAGGGCATTATTAATGGTGGTGAAGGGGCTGGGCTGATAGCTCGGGGGAATAATCTCTGTTGTGCTATTTGCAGAGTAAACAAGCCCCTCTTGGGGACTCAGCCAGCTCTGCCTGCACTGCTGCATCCCAGTGCCTCAACTCCAGCCGAGGAGGAGAGCAGACATGGACATGCACTTGACTGTCCTTTGCTTTCCCTGTCTGCTTTCCTTCTGCAAAGCCATTGAGTGTAAGCTGCCCTGTCTGCTCTTCCTTGTGCCTAGGGATGAGGGGACTGGATTTGGGATTCTTTACACATGGCCACTTTCTATAATGGCTTGTCAGTTGCTTGGGCTGGATTTGCCCTGACAGCCAGGAGAAGAAAGGACTTGGCCCTTTCCTCAGTGTCCAAAGCGATCCAGTCTGCAGACAGCACAGCAGAACGGCTGCAGTTTCAGGTTGTGTTTGGCTGGGAAGTGACTCTGAAGTCCTCAAGCCATCAGTTATGCCAGAGGCAAAGCACTGCCAAGAAAAGAGACTGAGTGTGTGGAGTCAATCCTGGGGCAGTGTAAATCAGCGTGCCTCCCATTCATTTCCATGGCAGTGCCTCCGCCTGGCCGGTGGCTCTGCTGTCGCCTTCCACCCAACTCTTTGAACATAAGAAGATTACTCTTTGACGGAAGAGAAATCGATTTGTTCCTACCACCCTGACAACCGTGGCAGAGCAAAAGGATAACCTGCCTGAGACCAACAGTGCCCGAGACAGCTCCTGTCAGTGCAAGGGAACCGGGAATGGATTTGCTCTGGCACCGTGGCTCTAGAGGAGCTGTGAAGACACCCCTGTGCATTGGGGTCACTCACTCCCTCTTAGGGATGCAGCAACTTGCTTGAGTGGTGTCAGAGGATTTTGGGACATGACGGAGGGAGAGAGGCTTTGCAGGACAATAAGGAGAGAGAAGGGGTCTCAGAGGGAGCTGGCCTCCCTCAGCCACCGGTCTATCCATGAGATAAAACAGAGGCTCTTTTAGGGAGCATAAGAGAGAGAAAGCCTAATTTGCATGCTCAGAACAAGCTGCTGGAGGTGCTGATCTCCCTGCCCAGAGCTCTGAGGGAGGGAGATTGGGCTCTTGAAGTTAAAATTAGGTTTTGTAGAATATTCCTCCCCCTGGCTGAAGGCAGCGGCTGGTTGCCTTGCATCACAGCTGAGTCACAACGTCCTCCTGAGCGCTGGAGGACCGGTCCCTGCCACTGGTGCTGGGAGGTAGGTTTGCTGCAGGAATGCTGATGCGTGGTTGGTGAATTAGGCTGTCCATGGAGCTGTCGGGTGTGATGAGCCTGAGTCAAGGAGTTTGGACCTACTTAATCATAGGAGTTGGCATACCGTTACAGTAGATAGAGGAGATGAGTCATGGTTGCAGCACCACTAAGAACATGGCTTCATTTCATCAACTGCCACCAAGGTGGGGCTGGAAGGCATCTGCCCTGTGTTGGGCACTGACTGCTGCTCTGGGATTGCAGGGGAAGCCGTGATGCTGTGATACTCCCTGTCAAGTGATGTTTTCCTCCAAGGAGCAAACAGTGCCTATAGCAGCCAACAGCTAATGACAGTGACACCCACAGGAGGACAGCGAGAGGTTTTGCTTGCTTTCAGGCAGGTGAAACCTTTGTTACACAGACAGCATAAAGCAGGACAGGAATGTGGGGGCCTTCACTGTGAAATCATACTTTCAGCACTTCTTGAAGTGCTTCCAAGCTGTGTCCATAACACACAGTGCACGTGTGAGTGTGAGGGATGGCAGAGATTACCAGTTGCACCTCACTGGTAGGGAAGAGCTTGCAGGTTTGGCTGTGTGGGGACTGCTAGGTAAGATGGACCCGTCTTGGTGGCATTTGGGGACAATGCAGAAGGCTGCTTGGCTACCATGAGCTCCTAGAGCTGCCCATCGCATGGCTTTTTCCTGTGCAGGGCTTTTCCACTGCTACACAAGGACATGTGAGAAGGCTGTGAGCAGGGACAGGATTTTGGCATTGTATTTTGGTGGGGGAATGCTGGGGCCATGCACCAGTGTGTTAATCTTTCTGCTGGCCCTTTGAAGGGGTGCACTGTAAAGCTAATGGAGCATTCATAAGCACCTCTTCCAGGGCCAGCTTTGATGGTTGCCTATCACCAGAGCCATATGGCAGGAGCGTACAGTAATTTGCCCTGTAAATTCCTTTATTGTGCTGTTTTATCTCTCCAGATCGGCCACTGGCACGTTTCTGAAGGACTCAGCATGGACAACAGGATCTTCTCCTCCAACATATCAGACAGTCTGTTCAACACCACGCTCATTGTCACCACCATCCTGGTAAGTGAGGGGGTCACCTACAGTTCCCATTAGCTCTTTGCCATCCCAGTGCTCAAAGGTGTCAGTCAGCTAGGATATTATTCCCTCTTCCTACCCCCGTCGGCCCCCAGCATGCAGCGTTGAACACTGATTTCATAAAGAACAGACGATCCAATCTCTAATTACAGCACTGAGGACAATTCATGACAGTGTAATTAAACTCAAGTTGATGTTTCATATGGAAATGATATTTGATGAGTTCAGAAGCAGCTGGGGAGAGGACTAGGATGGGGATAAGTTGCCATTTTACATTCATCTCGGAATGATGTTCTTGTTTTGTGTACAGCTGGTAGGTTGGAAGGGATGGTTGTCCCTTCTACCCATAAAATCACTGAAATTAGCCAAGATAGGTGCAACTTTCGTGAAGCAAGACTTCACATCTGCAGGCACCACTGTCCTTATTCCAGGTGCTGCTTGTCCTATGGCTTTTTCCAGTGCTCCTTCATAAAAAATGCTCAGAATCCTGAAGAACTCTGTGGGATGTGAGGAAATAGTGCCAAAAGTTTGTTGAAAAGAGAGACAAACAGAAGAAGTGGCTGTATGTCAAGTAACTCAGAGCAGTCACTGGGCTGCTTTGGAAACAGCTCCCAGTACATGATCCCTTAGCTCTGCTTCATAACCTAAACTCGGATAAATCCACTGCACTTCCAGCATATCCCTGACGCAGTGGGGGCCAGTGAGTCCCAGTGTAGAAACGGCTCTGTTAGCATTACACCTTGAGTTCCCAAATGATCAAACCAGCTTTCCACGTCTCTTATACCCTGGTTGAGAGGGATATATCAGGATTGGAGGTTGGCCTGGGTGCCCCTGCTTTTTGTGCCCTGTGCTCGATGCTGTGCTGGTGGGATACCTCGGCTAAGATGGGAATGACAGCTGCCCAGTTTCAATGCAGGAAAACCCTTACTTAATGCTGAAGTGGAACCATCAAGAGCTGGAAGGCAATGACCGCTATGAGGGCTTCTGTGTGGACATGCTGAAGGAGCTGGCAGAGATCCTGCGTTTCAACTATAAGATCCACCTCGTTGGCGATGGTGTGTATGGAGTCCCTGAGGCAAACGGCACGTGGACAGGGATGGTCGGGGAGCTCATTGCTCGGGTAAGTGAATTAGCTGCTCTTTGTAACTGTGGTCTAGTGGGACTTGGCAATGAAAAGCCCTGGTGCTTTATTAAGTGCTCCAGGGTGATAAGGATGGATGGGGCTTTTAGTCCACTTGTGAGTCTTTGACCAGAGGATCTCCATTTAAAGTGTCCTCCCAATGGCAAATGTATTTGTTATGTTGATGTGACAGTGTGTAAAGTAGTCAGAGGGAAGCAAATAAGAAGCGCATTTCTATGCAGAAGTTTGGGCAGATTTATTTCAGCCCCTTAACTTTGAGTATTGCTTTTGGAGAAGGTTTTTTGTCTGCTTAAATGTGTGGATTGAGATCCTTTCACAGCTCTGCTTTGCAGCGTTGCTGCATAGCAGCTTGGCTGAAACCTGAATGCTTTAGCTGGGTTAGACAAGAGTTCTGAGTTCATGTGTGCTCAGCCTGTCCCCATCTCCCTGCTCTGTGTTTTCCTTCGCAGTTAAAGGTAGTCCTTCCCCAGGGATCCTGAAACTTAAATACTGCTCATAAAATGCTCCAAGATCCTTAGTAAAATAGGCTTAGCCAAAGCTAACATTAAGATTGATGATATTTAAACTAATACTTCCTTGCTCACGGATTTCTACCCTGCCTTGTTATAACCGAAGCACCTGTGAGAACCCAGTGACAGTTTATCAGCTGGTGGCAAATCCACAGTGAGGTGTATTCATGATAATCCACTGTGTGAGAGGAGCCTCTGAGCCACCCCATCATTATTCCCACAACAGTGGCACGTCCTCCTGCAAAGTGAAGGAATAAGGGCCCCAGTCCATGCCTTGTGGCTCCAGGCAGGCATCTGGGGCTCCTGCTTTCCTCCCTGCTGCAGGAGATGAGCGAGCATCTCTAGGAGATGCCCACCAGCATCTGTCTGCTTCTTTCCAGATGGCCAGAGCGGCCTGGTTGACCCTCATCCTACCTTAGGAGCTTCATCTAGAGTCAGGTGGGACAGCTCAATGCCCAAAAGGCTTTCTAAGGGCCGGGGTCCAGGCACGGTATGGACTGGAGATCCCTCTTGAGCTAGCACCCTGTCTGCTGGGTCGCCTTTCCCCAGTGGAATGATAGTTCTCGACACCAGCCGAGATCCCAGCTCCATCTGCTTCTACTAAAAAGCCTTCTGCAAGGTTGTTTGAAAATGCTGGGGGCTATTGGCATAGTTTTTATACATATCTCTGTGTGTGTATATACACACACGCACACAATTACCGCTCTGCAATGCTTCTTTTGGGAGGCAAGAAGGAAGGTGCAGAGAGCAGCGTGTGATCTGTGCAAACAAAGGAAGGGAACAGCCATCAGATTTTTGGCCTACTAACCTTGGCAGTGCCTCTCCATTAAATGGGAGCTTCTGGAGGGTTGTTTTTCTTTAGTGCTAAGTGTTTTAACTTCATCTTCGCATGGAAACCGTTTGTTTCTTCTGCAGCTCGAGCCTTATTTAGGAGGATTTTCATTTCTGCTTCAGCAGTGCGGAGCTAGCAAAGCCTGTGTGAGGCTAAATCAAAAGCTGGAGAACAGACAAAGCTTTCTCTGCTTCGCTCTTCCTAGGCCCTTTAGAGTCTTTATAATGGCTTCAGCAAGTATTTGATCAGTCCCAGGGACTTTGGATCAGGTCAGTGAGGGCAGAGCTGGCCGTGTGTGTGCTGTTGTGTTTGTTCAGGGTTGCCTGGGATATTGCTTTCTGAGGCCATTTCTGAGCCCAAGGGGCTCCTCTCCGTCCTTGACAGTTTGCCCCAAAGGGGTTTGTTCCAGCCCCTTGTTCATCCCCTATCCTGCTTGAGGGACCGCTCAAAGCATAGGAGCCAGCGCATCTGATGATGGGCACACGCATTCCTCTTTCAGTGGATTTATCCCCTGGCCACTCTTCTCCATACATTCTTTAGCACACAGCGGGGACATCAGTTGGGACACAAACTTCCCAAATCCTACACAAAATAGAAGCTCGGCATCTATTTGTCTCTGCAGTGCTGTACTACTGTAGCGAAGTGATTCCTCCTTTGCACCGATCAAAAAATAAGGCTTGTCTCGCATGCGCTTGGTGTGCAGGACCAGAAGGTCAGACAATTATCCAGCTCCATGCAATACCTTTCCAGTATTATTTTTTCCTCTGTAATCCCTTCCGTGGCACTGAATCTCTTCAGAGCAACTGTAGGCTATATGGGAAAAGTGTTTCATTTCATTGCTTCTAAATTAACCAGCTATTGATTTATTCTTAAGTGCTGAAAATTGCATTACAGCTAATTGTGAGCTATGATATGATTGAGAAGGATGCTATATAAACATACATCTGCTGTTGACCCAAATTCACCAGTACATATCTTATCGACCTGCTCATAAAGCAAATTAAGAGCCAAGGCAGAAGGGGACAGGGATTAGGGGAAGAGCTGTATAGTCTTCTGTGCCTAAGTCAGCAGTCTTGATCCAAGATCATTTTAGAATGAGGGAGATGAAGCTGTCCATCTCATGGAAGGGTCCTGCCTCAGGAGCAGCAACACCAAGAACTGAAAGGACCTTAAAGCTTTTGGATGATGGTTTTTCCAGCTTCCTTCCTGGTGACAGGGTGGTGTTTTACAATCAGAGGCACTCTCTCTTAAACTGTTCCAAAGATGGGGAAGGGCAGGAAGGAGAGGATCGTTCACAGTTGGCAGTCCTGCTCTCCACGTGGCAGTGGGTGTTCAGAGAGAAAAGCTGTGTGCAGGAGAAGGGAGGGGAAGTCTGTTTGCACACTATTGTGCTGGCAAATGTAACATCAGGGGGCTTAAGAAGGTGGGAAGTAGGGAGGTGTGGGAGCTGGTTAGGTCTTGCTGCTGTTCCCCATTCCTTTGTGCTTCACCTTACCTGGCTTTTGCCGTGGGCATGGTGAATACCTTGCACATATGTTTTCCTCCCACCCATAGAGATCCAAGGGAGGAAAGGTGGATTAAGGCAGACCTGAGGCTGACATCTGCACTGGTTGCTGACTCTCATTGCTGGCTGTGGCTGAAATGGAGGGCTGCAGCCTCCAGGGTTTTCAGGCTGTCACTTGTCATGTGGCAGAAATCATGCGTGTCCTTAAGGAAAATTCAAACACTGGTTTTGAGTGACCCTCGTCTGGCCCTGCTTTGAAATGCAAGGATATGCATCTGAGTGCACAACCTGGCTCCATCAGTAGGAGCTGCATTACCCAAAATAGCTCCTGTCAAATCAGATGGGCATCTGGAACGGAAGCAATCAGTACATTGATCCAGTGGCAGAGCTGTACTCGTTGTGCCATGGGACAGATCTGCAGATGCAGAGAGACTGCTCTGTCATTGCTGCAGGCTGCAGCCAAACTGCTGTGCCTTGTGCTCAGGTGGGTCCTGGAGGTTGAACACTGATTTTGGCTTTCTAGAAGGCCATCTAAGCATGGAGGTAGTGTAAGAAATAGCTTTCCCTAAACTTGGTCATGCTGTCATAGGCAGCAGTGGTGAGAATGATGCTCTTATGGGTACCCAGGGGATATAGCATCCAATGTGCTGTTCAAGTCAGGGATTCCTACTCCTCAAAGAGCCTCATGCTCCCAGAGCTGTCCTTCAGGCTTGTTTTCCATGTTTCTGACACAGAGAGAGCCCAAAGCCTTTCACCGCTGGGACTTTCTCACTGTGTTTTGTGTCCGTAACTTGACAGGAGCTTGGGAATCACTGTGGGGCTGGAGCAGGGCTGGTCTCCCGGCTGGTAGCCTGTGCCATGGGAGGCTTTGGTGGGATCCTCTCTGCTTGGGCTGACATCAGACCCCATTCATCACCATTAGTGCTGAGATGAGCCTTGTCAGCGCCTGCAGCGAGGAGGCAGCCGCCTCCTCTGGACTGTGTCAATCCCTGCAGTTTGCTTCTTGAGGCTGCTTAATTGTTGTTCCTCTTTTGGAGTCCGGCATGGCCCCTGGGTTTAGTGTCCTTTACCGTGGCAGCATGAGCCTGATCCCATGGTTAATGCCAGGTGTGGTGGTGGCACCTCATGCTTTTATCTCAAACCAACAGCCCACCGGGGCTTCCTCTTACCTTTTGAGAGTTTGGGCTTGTTTAAGCAGTGTCTTGTTAAGGAAGTGTCTGTCTCTACTCCCAAAATGCTCTGGGTCTTTTTCTAAGCCTATTTCACACTGACATTTATAGCTGCAACTGTGCTGGAAGGATGAAAATCAAGCAGCGTTTGCCCCTTCTTCCCCCCATCCTTTTCTTCCTGTTCTCTTTTCCCCCAGGGCTCAGCTGTGGACAGAATGCAGAAGCACAAAGCAAAATCCATTTCTTCCTCAATGCATTGTTCAGCCTATAAAATACCAACTCTTACCCGTGCTCAGGTGGGGAGGGCTGGAGAGCAGTCAGGTTGGCAGAGCTCCTCTGTAAGTAAGGTACGCTGACCTCAGTGAATCACAAGAAGTTTGGTTAACATCAGGAAGGAAAGTAGAAGCATGAAATGGATGGTATTGAGGCAGGGAATACATTGCCTGCCATTCCCAGATCAAAGTTTATGGTGTCAGAAATCGGCTCTTAACTTGCGTGACTTCTGAACCTGCAGAGAGAGTGAGTGAGTCTTTAACAAGGAACAGCTTAAAGCCACAAGGAGCCAGGTCGCTGGAGCAGGGAACAGAAGGAACATGTGCATGTGCACAGGTTAGAGCAGGCTGTATGCTCTGATGCTGGCATAAGTCCTGAAGGGGACTAAAGTTGACCAAGCAGGGAATGAACATAAGGAAATCAGCTCTGCTGGCATGGGAGGACCCTCTGGAAGCAAGAGAAGGGACCTGGGCACAAAACCTGTGTGCCCAGGGAAGGTAGACTTTCTGTGCTGTTTCTGCTCCGTAGGCAAAGGGATTGGAATGGCTTTGCATTATATTTTGCATAGGGAAGAGCAGCTTTCAAGATGTTGCTGCCTACATGGCCTGGAAGGGTCCCAAAGGACAGTAGTAGGGGAATAACCGGAGTGCAGAAGGTTCCCTGACCATATCCCACCTCTGAGAAAGCAGGGTATGGAGCTATAGCTGGATAGACCTGGGGGCCACACTGCTCCTTTCAGCAGCACCTTTGTATTGGCCTCTGAATGGGAATGGAAATGTCCTTGGAGCTTTTGCATGGCGCACCTTTGATGTGGCATATTTACCATCTATTTAGTCTATGACTTTGCTGGTAGAACTGTATTCTGTTTGGAGAACTGGGGGAAGAAATCTGTTAGAATAAGCTGTTTCTTCACAAGGGGCTTTCCTAGGATTGCTCCTCCCAGGACAATAGTACCTGCAAACCCTTTCGAGTATATACAAGAGCGGGTTTGGAAGCTTTAGGCTCTCTTGGTGGATAAAATCCCTCATGTGCCATGTTTCACAGATGAACTGATCCCATTTTAGTAACCTGCTGGTGTTTACACAAGGCTCAACTGCTCACACACCGCACTATGATTATTGGTGCCTTTATAAAACCCTGTGGGTAAATGTCTGGCTAGGCAGAAATTCTCCCTGGCTCATAATTCATTCCAGTCTGAACCTCCTAGGAATCTGTAATAGCTTCTTGGAAACAATTGTGGAGATCTGGCGCTGAGCTTGTCCAATAAAGCAGTCCTGCATGGGCTGTGAAATATCACCTTCCCTGTGAACCCCTCATCACTGGGCAGGCTTGCAGAAGACCTTTCTTTTCTTCTCCCTTTCCTTCACCCTGCAGGCTCCAGCAGTGCTGCTCTTCCCTTTTGCAACTCCAGCCTTTCACCGGCCCTGCCTCCCTGCCTGCCCTTGAGTCTGGTGGGGGCAGAGGTGGGAAAGCAAAGTTCTGCTGGGAGCTGATCAGTCCTCTTGAGTGAAGTAATGCAAGAGCAGTAGGGTCAGAGAGCATGGTAAGAGTGATGCACCCACGAATATGTCTTTGTGTGGTGCATGGATCCAGGGAGTTAAGCCCCTTATTTTACTGGGTCTTTGGTCCTGATGGTGCCTTGGCTTCTGCACAGATCTTATGAGACTTAGGGGCAACAAGTGCAGATAGTTTTTCTTTTCCTCCCCTTCTCTTTCTCCCCTTGTATAACCACCATCCTGCAAAGCAGGCAAACACATGTCGAAGGGAACGGCGAAGGTTAAATTTTGACAGAAAGCAATTACAGACATTAAAAGAGCTACAGTAATAAAAATAATATTTAAAATTCAAATCCCTTATCTATATTACGAGGATATTAACATTGGTAGAAATTCTGTCTATTTTTTCCCCTAATCTCATTTGCTTCGCAAGTCATTCTGGAAAATTTTATGCCAGTCCTCTGAATTTTTTGGAGGCTCATCTGCAGTTATGGAAGTCTGGGGCTGGCGGGCTCGTAAGCTCAGGCTGTGGGGGGTAATGATGCTGCTTTGCTATGCTTTCCTATCTATGGTGTTTGCAAGTAACACTCTTGGCTGGATGGGGGCTGCTGTGTTCAACAGGGGTGTTAGAAGGGGGAGCTTGTGTATTCTTTAGATTGGTACACTAGTAATTGTCTCGATGGCTCCTGTTTAGCCAGGTCTTAACACATTCAACTAATTGAAATGGCAATCAGGCTGTGAGCACTTGGGGCAGGGGTTACCACTCTGTTTGCTCTAAGCACAGCAGGCTCCTTACTGGTTGCTTGGTGCTTTTCCGACCTGCAAGGGTAAAAACACCCTTGTGAGGAAAGGGAAAATGAGGAGAATGGTCTGGAGCACAAGGTGAGTTAAACTTCGGAGCGCGTTTGATCAGGGCTTATGCGAAACCCACCCAGGGAGAGGGATGTGGGAGCACAGTCTGAACTAGTGGGCAGCACCAACAACACGCTGTTTCCACGGAGCCTTGGGTTTGCCCTACAGCAAACGCACCCCCACAAGGATGGGACATCCATCCTCCAGGAGCCGGTGTTGCGTGTGACCCTGGCATGGCTCTGCTGCTTTCCCAGGCTCAGGGTCCTGATCCTCTTTGCTCTCCTTTCTCTCCAGAAAGCCGATCTGGCCGTGGCAGGGCTGACCATAACCGCAGAGCGGGAGAAGGTGATCGATTTCTCGAAGCCATTCATGACTTTGGGAATTAGCATTCTCTACCGAGTTCATATGGTAAGAGGTTTATTTTATATCCATTTATGTGCTTCCGTTATTTGCATGCGAGTGTGCTGAGATATAGAAGAAAAATGAATGACTCATAAAAATGCTTTGGTTTCTTAATTAAGCACAAATGCGCTTGACCTTTATTTCCCTCTTTCCTCTGTCTTTCTGCCTTGTGTTGGCTTGGTAGAGTCAATTCCTGTTGTTCAAACCCCCGTCCCTGCTGGCTCTGCTTCCTCATCCTCCCATATAACACTTCCTGGGGGGCCACGAGCAAAGCCCTGGTCCCAAGTGTCCTAATCTCAGCTGTGTTCCCAGCCTTGGTGGTGTGCAGCCTTGCTGCCTTCTCTCATCTGAGAATAAGATCAGGCAAGGAAGATATCTAGGGCTGCTTTCTCGGCTGTGACCTCCTGTAGATGCTGTACACACAGATTGGTGCTCTGCTTTCTTAATCACAAGCAGGAAAAGGGAAAAAGGCACTCCTTGAGTGGCCCAGGGCACTGCCCTGGAGAAGGAACACAGCACTCTGCCATGTACAGTTAGCTCCTTGCCCTGCATGGGCTCTGTTGCTCTGCCCTCAACCGTTCTTATTTTCCTCCTCTCCGTTGTTCACACTGAAGATCAGTAGGTCCTGCAGCTCAGGGAAGGCTCCTTACAATTAGGATGCTCCCTGCTTTGCATGGGTGCTCTCAGGCTCCCTTGCTTCTGGCCAGAAGGAGTGAGAACGGAGCTTGCTGTTGTTAAGCAACTGGCTCTGGTTGTTGCTCCGCTGCATTCAATAATCTCTTTCGATCCTGTGGCAGCAGTGGTGTGGTTAGCTGCTGCCACCCGAAAGGCAGGTCAGGCATTACGTGGTGGCTGTGGCTCAGAGCAGAGCAAGCACATACATGATGTTGTGTCCTGTCTTCGCTTAGGCAACACTTGTCTTCAATTCTCTTAGATTTTCTTGCACTCCCATTGCCTGTTTGTTCTAGCTTCTTCCTCAAGCTCAGGAGAGGACAGATTTCCCCCATGTGGGCCACACAAAGACCCTGGTTCCCTGGTATCACAGGAGGTGAGCTCAGGCAGCCAGGTCCTTTGCAACAGGATGCCTTATTATTCCCAATCCGCAGTCTGGCAATGAGCTCTGTACAGTGCTGAGTGTGACGCGAAATAGAGTCTTGGTTTCCCATCAGCTCAATAATAGCAGCCAAAAGGGTAAAGCAATTAAAGCTGCCTCTCCCAGCCACCCCCTCCATTCGGAAGTTAAGGATGCAATGTTGGGTATAGGCATAAACAAACTGGTGCATCCATCTCTGTGCCGAGGGGCTGCTGCCAGGAATAAACACGTATTTAAAAGCTGGTTCAAATTGTGGTTCCTCTGGTACGTGCAGTATTTAGGATCAATGATTTAATAGATCAAAAAGGGTCAAAGTCTTCAGCCTCCTGGGAATCAAATGTAACTGTCCCTTCCCTGCTGCACTTGCCTTTTCACACCATGAGCTTCCCTGTGGATCCAGGAAGTCTCTTGGCTGGATTATACTTGAGTTTCTTGCTTTTTCATACATATACATTGGTAAAGTTTGAGGATTGAGTACCCTGCGTGCTCTGCCTCTGCTTTACACCATAACCTTCAGCACGTCCCTGAACAGCATGAGCTGATGTTGCCCCCTCCAGAGGAAACACAGGACTGTTAGCACAGGGTTTGCATGTGATCTGCTCTATAAGTACAAAGCATTTGCTGCTGCCTCTGTGCAAGCCCAATATAAATGCGCCTGATGCGTGTAAGCTCCTCAGGGCAGGGACCATCTGCTGCTCGAACTGGTGCCACACTAATGCATCACAGCCATGTTCCATCTTGCCCTTCAGGTGTTCACCAAACCGAACACAGTTAATAATTACTCTTAAGAAGTGTAGGCAAATAGTTCCCTGCTGTGGGTCAGGACTTGGTCTTCAGCTGCATGATAAAGGACCCAGTTAGGACATGGAGTATGGCTGCTGCCCAGTGACCCAGGCAGACTTCTAAAGGGGATGCAGGTCATCCCACATGAGCCCTTCTTTGCTGCATCAAGGCCATGAGGAGTGATGGCAGGGGCAGCAGGGACATCTCCTCTTCTCTCTCCAGCACTTCATTCAGGTCTTTGTCCAGACCTTTCCTCCTTTGCTTGCGGAAGAGTGTCTGAGAGCTGTGTGGCTATTAACTTGTGAAACTGATCCTTATTTAACAAGGAGAGGCAAGATAGCCAATTGCTCTGGTTTTCCTGTAAGGATGTGGTTTGGAGAGCAGCGCAAGACAGCCCCATCTGCTCCTATCTCTTCCCTTCCCCAACCCAACAAACATCTCTTCAATGTCTAAAATTGCCGCTGACACACATTAATCACAGCGCAGCTCCAGTGTAGCCTGATGAATAACCACAAATACGTCTCTTGTCTCCACACCCTGGTGTCCTCCCAGTGTGATGACATTTACTTTCATTTCTGTGTTACTCCAGTGGCAAGTGATTTGTCCCCCCTTTCTCCTCCTCAGCCACCAGGGTGCCTGTATCTCTTATCACACATAACCAAATATGTCAGCTTTAAATGGGGCTGTCATTTTTCTCAATTTCACTTGTTGTGATAAAATCAAGTATGGATTTCGAACGCAGGGACCCTAATAGGCTTTCTGACTTGCAGGCTGCTAAAAGAAAAGGTTTGCTTGCTTTTATGATGTCCCCATTCTGACCATCTGGTGGGACCTATGGAAAGCAAGAGATAGGCGAGTCCTGAGCAGTCACTTTGCTTGGCAGAGGGCTGAAATCAGGTGCCCATTTCTGCACAGAGGGATGTGAAAGTCAGGTTTATTTGCAGCATACACATGCTTTCCCTCACATACCTGCCTCTTTGGCAGGGAACAAGGAACTGGCTCACAAATGATGCTGGCTCATCAGCCCCTTAAAGTCCTTATGAAAAATGTTAGGTTTGGTGAGTACACTGGAATAGGTGAGTTTAGGCCAAGTGAACTGATGCTTAAAGTGTTTCTACTTGATTGCTGCAGAAGACATGAAATGGGAAGAACTGGATGAATAGCTCCTTCAGTTAAGCCAGAGGAGGCTTGACAGCCAAGGCAGAGGAGCTGAGCACCTCTCCTGACAACCCATACTGCTCTGCCAACAAGCTTCTGCCTCACTGAAGCAGGGATGGGCGCAGCTACTGGCCCCAGGCATGCCCTGGGCCGTGGTACACATGGGCCTGATGGTTGTGAGCCATCTGGCAGGCAGGGAGCCTGTAAAGTCTCTTAGAGGCCTGAACACAAACAAACCCAGAACCATGCCATATAGCTCCACTCCTCCTCCTCTTCCTGGATGTTCTGCAAGTTCAGGCTCGTCAGTCACCTGTATCTGCCAGAAAACTGGTTCTCTCTGGCTGAAAATGAAGACCTCCAATGACTGAGGGTGGTAAATAAATCTCTGCTGCTTTCATCTGAGGATTTGCAGGAGACCTTCATCAATTATTGGACATTGTGAATATTTCTATTCCAAGAAAAATAGCTCTTCCGATTAACAAAGCTGTATTGGGACCAGCTAAAAATATCTGACAGACTCCAGATATTGTCATTCCCATCTTCAAAACAGACAGATAAGAGAGAGTTTGTGCCCTACGTGGGAACAGAATATCTTTATTCTTATCCACGACTGTGAATGAAAAGAATATGTAGCAGCAGCCTGGAAACGACTGCAGCTGAAGAAAACCGGAGCTACTACTACTGTACAGTTACAGGAGAGAGTCATTGCCAAGCCTGAGAATTAAAGCTTCCAACACAATTTCCTTAATGAGTGTGATTTATTGACAAACTGCCCCAGAAACATAGAGAAGACATCGAGGCCTTAATTACAGAAACGAACTTTGTTACAGGAGCATCTCACAGGGGAGCCTCAGCCAAGGCATTGCCAGTGCCTGGGAGTTTCCTGCCAGCTCTGGGATGCTGGGGAGGGATAAGCCACCTGGAATCATCTTCTGCTCAAGAAGCTTCAGTTTGCTCTGTTGAGGGCAGATGGTGCCCTTGACACCTTGCAGGTTCCCATTGCCTTATTTTATTCTTGAGTGTATAAACAGCTATGGAAGAGAAGAGGCAGCTCAGCCTTAACTCATCTATTTGTTAAAAGACTTCATAAGCCAGACTCTGGAAAAATGCTAACATAGATCCCAAACTCATCTTGTCCTTAAGGATACAGGGATAGGATGTTATGGTATGGTCTTCACTGTAGAAGCTTTTTGATGTTACAGTCCCAGCTGGTGACTGCAGCTGAGAATACTACTGTATCCTAGATATTTTTTAGTAAAGGAAGATTTTTGAGCAACAACTGTTGCCTTTTTTAGCAACAACTTGGTCTTCAGAAGAACTACCAAGGCCTTGTGAAATATAGGTTTTGCATAAGATTAGGAATGCTTCAGTAGTAAAGCTGTGTTTTAGTAGGAATGGGATTGAAAGTGGTCTGGGGGGACACTGGGGAAGGAGAAAAAGGCCAAGATGTGATAAAAGGCTGTTTCCACTCTGATTTTACAGTAAAAGCCTTTGCAAGAGCTTTGACTCGTGGGCAGCTCCCTGGTTCAAGGTGATCGGGGAAACAATGGCGCTTGAGGCCCTGGGATGCCAGGACTGACTCTGTGGTTCAGAGCAGAAGATAGAGGCTCCTGTGAATTAAGGGCTCATAATTTCCCAAGGTTAATGCAAGCCTTTAGCCCTGTTCTGTGATTTACATGCTGTTGCTGGGATATTTAACCCATCTGGGATATTTAGCCCTATGCTGGGATTTATATGCTGTTTCTTTCCGAGGAGATGGTAAGGGAAGAAGATATCTGAGGTACATGAGCGTTGCCCGAATATTTGCAATGTTCAGGGTGGGAGAGCCATGCCAGGGGTGCACAGTGAAACAAAGCACTTTGTGCTCCGCAAAGATGATGTAAATTGCCTTGCACTGAGAGCAAAAGAGCACTGCTTTAAACCTGCCGCTCCATTTACATCTCCCCTTGTCCCCTGTGGTGGTGTTGAGTGTGCTTGGAGGTGAGTGCTGCTCTTGCCACCCTGCAGGAGGCTGTGTTGAATGTGCCGAGCTGGTGGTGATGGGAGAAGCACACTCACCAACATGGGAAGTGTTCAGCTGTTAAGAAATTAATCCTGCTTTTGCCCAAATGCTGCTGTATTTGATGCGATTTCAGCAGTGGCAGGCAGTGTCCTCGTGCAAATTTCAGGTGCTTTGAGAGAAGATCAACTTGCTTTTTCTGGCACTGAAGCCTTACTTTTCAAGGAAAGGTGGTTTGCTGAGAACAAGCAGGAAACTGACGCATCCCAGGGATAAAAATACCGCATTCCCTGAGATAAAAGTAATAATTTTATTGAGTTTTGTAGCGAAGAAACATTCCGAGGCCCAAAAAAGAGAACCAGAAATATTGCAAGCGCTTCTTTTTATGTTCTTTTTCCTGCCCAAAAATATTTTCTCCCCACTCTGCTTCGTGCAAAGGATCCCTCCCACCTCCGAGCCCAGTCGTGCTCTCCCAGGGGAGGGAGCGCAGCCTGCTTGGGCTCTGGATATGGTCCAGCACATCCAGCAGGACCATGAGGAAGGCAAAGTGCTATGGTTGTCCTGATTTATCTATCAATTCACCTGGAGGAATAAAAGTGGTTGAGGTGGTGAAAAAAAATAGCCTCCAGAGATGTATTCCAACAAGGAGATGCTGCAGGACTTGGTTGTTTGGTGCATTCACTGTGACCTGTGTTTGCAAAGCCCTGTTTGTTTCCCTTCTGTTGCTCCTATCCATCGTCAGCATCAGGGCATTCTTCCTGTTATTTTCAGAATGAACTATGGGATCTGTAGTAATACTATACAAACTCCTTTCTGTTTCCTTTCCAGGGCCGCAAACCTGGCTATTTCTCATTCCTGGATCCCTTTTCCCCTGGCGTCTGGCTCTTCATGCTGCTCGCCTACCTGGCCGTCAGCTGTGTCCTATTCTTGGTTGCTCGGTAATGTGCCTGGTGGTGCCTTTTCCTTCCTCACGGTGCCATCTAGCGTCATGCTCCCAGACCCGGGGGGTGGATCATAGTGAGGGGATGGTGAGGAGGACACGGGGACATCCCCCAGGCCACCGGAATGGCCGCTGGTATGGCTGTGACAGGAGCATCATGCCATGGTTTAGGAGTGTTCTTGGCCACAGCAGCGTGTGCCGGTGCTGAGAGCTATATGGGAAGGGTGGGAGGAGGTTTGGGGGCAAGGCTGATGCTGTGCAAACGGTGCTGCTCCCTGTAGATGCTTGATCCGTGACACCTAAACCAACTACTTGACTTGGAGAGGAAAGGTGGAGGCTGGCAGGTAGGGGCAAACGCAGTCAGAGATACTAGCGCAGATTCCAGTAGTGATGCTGGTTCCTGTGGCTCTGTAAAACCCTGTGTGTACAGAAAAAGTAAGTTCATTAATATCTTTCAGCAGCCTCTTGGTTGATGTGCAGAGCCTCACTTGACAGCTCTCAGTTCCACTTCTCTATGACTAATTTAAATCAGCCTTAAAATAAATCACTGAGTGCTTGTCTGCAGCGTGTCTCCCATCAGGGCCCAGGGTCTGTCCTCCTAACAACGACGTATGGTTGGTGGCATAGATGGGTGATCCCTTTTCAGGCAGAATTGAGCTGTGTCCTGACTATGCGTACCAAAGACGTGCTCAGGACTTGACAGCTCTTTCGGGATGCTGTTAATACCCAATTCTCATTACAGAAATTGGAACTGTGCTGTCACACAGTCCCTTAGCATGGCTAAAGTTGTCATCTTGACAAGGCTTTAATGGTTTCTTCGAATGCCATTACAGCCCCAGAAACATAGTTCTGAAGAAACCATTGAATAATGCAGTCCATCGCTCTCTGCAGACTGAGATCTGGTGCCTCTTAACCCCCTCCATTTGGTTTAAACACGATCCTCCATAAAGATGCTTTTACACAGCTGCCTGCTGGAGGTGCAGGTTTGGACACTGCTGTCTGCCTTGCTCAGCAGTGAGGAGCTTGTGACCATGCAAATTGCAGAAGACTCTCCTAGAGCGATGGTTTTTATTGCCAGTGCTTGATCCACACATAGAAAGTCTTGAAGAAATAACCTGGCATCACAGTGAGGTAGGAGATGCAGAAATGAAACTAAGCATCACGTTCGGTTAAATGGTGTGTAAGCTGGCAGAGCCCTGCAGCTGTATTGGCAGTATCCCCAAAATGACCCTCCCAAGCACCAGCTTTGTTAACCATTAGCAATATAATGCAATGCAGCAAAGGAATTAGAAGTCTTTCCTAGCAACCAGGGAACTGAGGATTGGAAACAGCACAAAAAGAGCTAAGCTGCCATCACTTCAGTGACAGGCTGTCAGTTATTTCAGATTGCCACCTCTGTCCTGTCCCTGTGAGCAGGGAAAGCATGTGATGCTTTGGAACACCAGCACTTGGCTTCGAACTGGGACCTAGACCTCACTGGGGCAATCAGACCTTCTCAGAGCAACCATCTTCACCAATACAGTTTTATATCTTCATGGTGTCATGCATTCAGGTCTCGCACGCTTCCCTTTTGAACTTCCCATTGATGCTCATTCTGCAGCCGGGAGCACAGCCGAAGATGCTTGATTTCAATTCTACATCAAGTCTGCGCACACCTGGAATGATGGTTGTGGATGCCTGTGCTGTGGATTTGCACACAGGGCTCCAGCCTCCCCGCAGCCAGTACCCGGGTTTTCAGCAGAGCCTTTAGAAACTCTTGCACATCTTAACAAGAAAGCCTCTGGCTTCTGAATCTTAAAGCAAGCATTTCACACAGCTCTGAGCCCTGGGCATCAGTTGACAGCAAAGAGTTTCCTCCTCAGAAATGTCTGCCTCTAGGAGAGTTTGGGTTTTTCGCAGCTCTTCTTCCTTGTTTTTGCTTCTTTTCTCCAAAGTGCCCCATTTCCCAGGGAATTACCCATTTCTTGTCATTTCAGATTGACGCCGTATGAGTGGTACAGCCCCCACCCCTGCTCACAAGGTAGATGCAATCTTCTCGTGAATCAGTACTCCCTCGGCAACAGCTTGTGGTTTCCAGTTGGGGGATTCATGCAGCAAGGCTCCACCATTGCCCCCCAAGCGTTATCCACGCGCTGTGTCAGCGGAGTGTGGTAAGATCAGCCCTCCTCTTAAGGAAGGCTTCTCTGTGTGGGTCTTCTGTGGGCAGAAGCGGGTGGGGATGGGGATGGGGATCAGTCCATGGGGAATCTCAGTTCACCATCTTTGCTTCTGCTTTCCCTAGGTGGGCATTCACCTTGATCATCATCTCCTCCTACACAGCCAATCTGGCAGCCTTCCTCACCGTGCAGCGGATGGATGTCCCTATTGAATCCGTGGATGACCTGGCTGACCAGACAGCCATCGAGTATGGCACCATTCACGGCGGCTCCAGCATGACCTTCTTCCAAGTAAACCCCATTCATTTGCTAACTGGGGCAGGGTGTGCAGAGGACACCCTTTAACCAGATTTGAATGTCCCCCCACCCTGTCATTCCTGCTTCTGGTGCAAGAGGGACCTCTGGAGAGACCCCTGGCCACAGTGGATAATGATGGGATAAATAGTGGGGAATGCACGACAGAGGACAGGGAATGGAGGATGTTGTAACACAGCATCCTGGTGTGCTCTTGGGATGCTGGTTGACTTGGGATCAGGACCTCTGCTGACATCTGGACATGGTGCTTGAACTTAGAAAGCAACTTAACATTGGGAGTGTCTCCAAGTGGGTACGAGAGCGATATACATCCCAATGTCACAGTATGGTATAACGGGGTCTTCAGCAGATGAGCATTTGCAGTCCAGTTTCTATGGGTCTTTATGTGCTTTTGATGTACTCTTAGCTATGGTATGAGAGTACCTCAGGTTAGGTAAGCAAAGCAATGTTTGCACGTCCCAGGCAGCATGTTTCAGAGTGCTGGAAGTCTGTGTGTGGTCAGTGACACTGAGAAAAGTCAAGCGTATGCAAACTTAAGCGAACCATTTAGCCCAATGTAATTTTTGTCTTCCCTGCTCTGTTCAGAAGGGAAATAAAGGAGTGAATCCTCTCTGCTGTGCTCTGAATGCACAAAGAGCTGCTTGAGGATTATATATTTATTACTTGTTGAAATTCCAAGAGGAGAGAAAGCTTTTCTTGCCTTTTTTTTCCCCCCTCTGAGTCTGAACTGTATTTGGAAGCCTGAGAAATCTCTCAAGTGAGCCTGAGCTTTTCAGCCCAGCTTTACACCCTCCAAGGCTTTGGCAAAAAGCTACTTTTAAGCAGAACATTAGATCTAAAATGAGCTGAACAGAGCCCAAGTGACCATGGTGGTTGTCTACAAGGCACTCGCTTAGTTCTTTTCAGGAAGGTTTTCAGGTTTAAAATCCTATCTGTGGCTCTGTGCTGCCTTGAGGGTGATGGAGTTGCTGATATCAGAGGAGGAATCAGCAAAAGGTGTTCTCGTACCATTTGCAGTGCTTTAAACTATGTTGGGATCCATTTACCTCTGGTGTACTAATGGTGGGTCAAATACAGCGATGGATTAAGTCAACATGGCTGAGGCTGTCTTCACCAGCGCTCAGTTCCTGGTTGCATGAGATGTATGCCCACTGCTGGAGCCCCTTGCCTTGTAACCTCTCCTGGCAGCCGTTTCCCGTGCCATTAACACACAGGATTAAGGTTTAAAGTGCAGTGAATCGGGGACACAGTGTCTGTTCGCCTGTCCCTTGCCCAAGTGGTTGCACCCAAGGGGCAGAGCTGGATGTATGAGAACGGTAACTGAGTTAGCAGCAGATTCCTTGAGGCTCCCCAGCATCATGCACCAGGCACAGAAAATGAGCCCTTGCAAGTGCAATGGTAGGGGGTGCCCTAATGTCATGTACCTCTCTTGCCTGAGAGGGGATGTGGGGAAGAGGTTCTGTGTGCTGCAGAAATGCAGGGGGAAAGGGGCAAATTCAGATGCTGCTTATGTAGACCAGAGTGTGTTTATCCTCAGTTTCTGTGCCAGCAAGTTTCACTCTTTGTTCAGCACAGGCGAGGGAGGTTAACAATCATTAGCTCCTCTCTCAATCAAAGCGAGGTGGGTTCAACCACCAGCGAAGTCTGAGGATCTGGGGCTGCTTGAGCTTTAGTTTACTGTAGTCTGTAAAAAGGCTCCAGTTCTCTTAAGCAGATTACTTTGATTTGCCTCGCAAGGGGGTGAACCAAAATCTGGATTCCGGGAGCAGCAAACTCCAAAAAGCTTTGGTGCTGCCTGCGCCTTCAGAGCTCTTCTCAGTGTGATGGTGTCTGGCTCTGATGCTGGTGACATGCTAAGTACAAAGTTCCAGTGACAGACAACAGGGTGTGAGCTCTGCAGGGAGTGTTTGGTGGTTTAAATCAACAACGCACAAGCTATTTCTTCTGGCTTTTTTCACTGTTATGGTAACTATGTCTTTTTCTAAAACTGAAGTTATGCCGAGAGCTTTGCTGGAACGCATTGGAATTAGGTATGCATTTCATGCCCAGCTTTGCCAACAGAGTCTCAAATCCACCGAGATATTTGGGCCTCTAAATCTCATTGAAATAAGTGGAGGTTAGGCATCTAAAGCCTTCTGGAAGCTGGCACCAAATCTTCTTTGGCCTTTCTATCTTGGAGTTTATGTTGCAGCAAGATGCTTCTGCCTCAGCTGCTCCCTTTCTCCTGCAGAACTCCCGCTACCAGACGTACCAGCGGATGTGGAACTACATGTACTCCAAGCAGCCCAGCGTCTTTGTGAAGAGCACGGAGGAAGGGATCGCGCGCGTGCTGAACTCCAATTACGCCTTCCTGCTGGAGTCCACCATGAACGAGTATTATCGTCAGCGCAATTGCAACCTCACGCAGGTCGGGGGCCTTCTGGACACCAAGGGCTACGGGATTGGCATGCCCGTCGGTAGGCAGTGAAGACAAATTCTAGTCCTTCTCAGCTGTCGGCAGAGGACCGGAGCATTTGAAAGGCTGAACCGGCTCTAAAGCCAAAGTCACGTCTCACAGCTCTGCCCAGGGTCGTTTTCTGTCTCGGGAGGAAAATCAAATCCATCACTATTGCCCAACAGATGTGCGAGACCCTGCTCTGATCCAGAGCCATGTGACACGCGACTGCGGCTCTTTAAATAATTAATGTGAAAGATGTTTCAAAATTGCTGCTTATTTTCTGCATATATGCTCTTTTCTGGCTGTTTCCCCTTTGAACCAGTGTTTTTGACTCATTCTGTGCTCCTTAAAGTAGTGTTGCTGCAACTTTGTTTTTAGCACAAGTTTCTTAACAGCTGGTGGTTCTTAACGCTCTAGGACAGAGAACTGGGCAATTCAGTGACTATCTCAATAATCAGGTTTAACAAATGTAGGGGTTTCGTCTTTTAAATGTGAGAGATAGCAAGAGAACATCATCTCCCAAGGAAGCACAAAGAAAGGATGTAGTGGTTGTTATTCTAAGCACTGGGTTGTTCTTTCAGCCGCTCACAGGCTTGGGAAGCCTTGTTCCTGACCTTTAAGCACCTGCACTTAGCAATACAAAGTTAAGGTGAATTGCATCAGAACTGTCACACAGGCACTCAGTATAGTTGAGCTAACATGCATAAGCTTGTAAAGTCACAGTAACCTGATTGTGAGTACAAATCCTTACTTTCAGGAGGAAATTTGTTCTCACATTGTCTTGTTAAACAGTGAAACTGTAGCAGATAAGGAAAGCAGAAAAGCTGCTCGCTGGGACAATAGTGCAGAGTTACTGGGAGAGCTGAGGTCTTTCCCACGGCCCTTCTTTGGGATCATCATCCTGGCTGCAGTACAGCTCAGTACTGAGCACAGAAGTGAGCCTCCTCTACCACGAACCTTTAGGCTTGCGTGTAGGGTGAGCCTGCTGCTGTTGCAGTGCAGCAGTTTGAGGGAAGAGGTGTTAGAGCAAGGTTAAGCTGGAGGCAGGAAGACAGGAGAACAGACCTCAGTGGTCTGGAAGAGCAGCAGTGTGGTACTGCAAACCCTGCCCCTGAAGCCGAAGCTGTCCCTTATAATGGACCTCTTTAGATGGGTCTTGGTGAGCAGGTGAATTTGCCATCTGAATATGAGATGAACCAGTTGACAGTCCCAGCAGAGAGGCTGCAAGTTTCAAGGGCTTGCATGGACTGAAGTCCCTTCCAAACCGTTTGGAGATGAGCTTTTGTACCTGGGTGCACTGATAGGGCATCATGATGGGGATGAGTGGGGAGGAAGGCTGGCTGAGACGGTGCCTTACCATCTACCTCTTGGTGTTGCAGGCTCTGTGTTTCGTGATGAGTTTGACCTGGCCATTCTCCAGCTGCAAGAGAACAACCGCCTGGAAATCCTCAAGAGGAAGTGGTGGGAAGGAGGCAAGTGCCCCAAAGAGGAGGACCACAGAGCCAAAGGTAAGCTGCATGCGTGCTGGAAGGACAAAGCAGTCGAAGCATCCTTGCCAGCAGCGCAAGGTTGAATGTCCATCTGCACATGAGTGCTGCCAGGTTTTCTGCCTGAGAAGTACTTTTTCCCCTTGTGCTGACCTGCGATTCCGTCACAATTCAAGGAGAAAGCCAAACAGCTCTGCTGTGCCTCATGCTGTGTGTTTTTGCCTGGGGCAGAGATAGCAAGAACAACCAAATGACAAATATTGGAGGCATATGGAGGGGAAATTAGTTTCTAATGAATGTCTGGGAAAATGGATGGCTAAAGGGATCGAACCAAAATCCTGGGTTCCTTCAAGGGAGATGGATCTCCACCACAGGCCCGCTGGTTAATGGCTCCAAGTGAAAGCGCCTTTTAAACAGCCAGGGGAAGGGACGCAAAGGCTTCATTAGTACATCTGTAAACTGAGGAGCAACTTCTTTTGCAGTGCTATGCGAATTTCCATCAAAGCTACCACATTAGGCTGATGTCCCAGCGTGGGAGCAGTTGCCAGCTTAATGCAGTTGCTGCACGTTTTAGTTTTGGCACTCACCCTTTCCTCAGCAAGTGTTTGCTGGGAGGCCAGCAGGTCCCCCCATTGAACGGACAGTCTTCTGACCTCTCTAGTGCAGAGATGGAGAGTCAAGCCAGGTCCATGGTAGGTGCAGGTGTTCCAGCTCTGAAGTGGAATCTAGTCTGTGCTCTGAGATAGCTTTGAAAGGGGGTATCTGGGAAGGCAGCTTCTGGTATTACCCAGTACACTTTGTGACTCTGGGCAAGCATTCCTGCTGTTTTGTGTCATGGCTCACTTCCTCACTCTGGGAAATGAGGAAGGCTGTACCCTGCTGCTAGGTGTATATGGAAGAAGGAGATACCTCTGAATGAGCTTGTGAATGGGTGTCTAAGGTGGCACCCGGTTAGAATTGTAGAAGGACGTAGAGAGAGGTACTGGCCCTAAATTCAAATTCAATACTGCTGGGTGGGGAGGATGGTCTTTATCTTGGGTCTGAACTCTGAACGTGGGCTATGTTTTCTGCCCTGCAATTGCTGTCTTATTGGAAACAGCTCTGCAAAGGGGGCTGATTTACAGAGTCGCTAGATTGCTCTGGAGGCAGTGCCAGAAGAATGACGGAGGAGGAGGGAGAAACATGGCCTCCTAAGTTTTAGAACAAAACAGGTCAGCGATTTACAAGGATTTTGGTGAGATTCTATGTCTTAAAGCCGCACAGAGATTGTCAATAAATCATTGTTTCTTACACTTTGATTTAACGCTACAGAGGGGAGACGAAGACTTTCATAGATGTTTTTGTTGAGTAATGGCTTCATACAGCCACCTCGCTGCAAAGCACCACATGCTTTCGAGTAATCGATTGAATCAGGGGCCCAGACCACTTGAGACCCAAACCTAATTAGCACAAAAGAGCTGTTCCTCTGTGGCTGTGTCAGCCCAGCCCCATGGAAAGGGCTGTTTCCTCCCTATGGTCCAGAAAGTGCTGAGCAGAGAGCACTCAGCCCCACAACTGGGGACCCCATTTGGTCACCATACAGTGTGAAACACTGTTGGGTCCTGGTCTTGTTTGGAACTTCTGCTTGCTATTGCAATAGAAGCAGCTGTAATAATTTTTCACCAGCACTTTGTAGTGCAATCAAAGGAGCTTTTCTTGATGCCAGCTTCCTTTAAAGCCTTTTCTTGTCTTCTTCATCTCTGTTTCTTGAACACGGCTCATCTTCCTTTGCAGAGTTCAAAGTAACTAGAGCTGGGTGAATAATTGTGCCCGATTGATCTTTCATTTTTCCTCTTGTTTTCGGTTTGTCCACAAATTGCTTTGTACTTCCCACCAATGTACTTGCTGTTTATCTGCAAAATCATCATTTCTGAGAACGTATCTTCGATCCTGCAGTTATTGCAAGTCACTCAGGTTGCCATCTGAGTCATGTGGTTAGCTATTAATAGGACAGTGCTGGCTATGTGGTTTTGATCCCTGGCTGGGGATATGCAATGCCAGCAAAGATGCTTGCAATTTATGTTGTGCCTACCTCTCACAGCATTGTCCCTTCTGCTTTATTTTAGGCCTGGGAATGGAGAATATCGGTGGAATCTTTGTGGTGCTCATCTGTGGCTTAATCGTAGCAATTTTTATGGCAATGCTGGAATTTTTGTGGAGCCTTCGTCACTCTGAACAATCAGAGGTAGGGCCTGAAAGCGTCCTGATGGGATAGCGTATGTTTACTGTTACCTGCGGGGTGCTCAGCAATGCAATGCTCTGGAACGAGTAAGGCTGAGATAAGCGTTCCTAGTTTAATGAGGCTTCAAACACAGGGTAAGGCTAGGTCCATTGACCAGGGTCTAAAATGCATTAATTCCTACTAAGATCGAGGCTGTGGGATGCTCCAAGGGCTTTTGAAGGGATCAAGGGTGTGTGCAATGTCCAGGTACCTTTCCTAAACAAGGGATCACCTGACGATTTCTACCTGCAGTAAGTCTGGGTCTCAAGTTGATTTGGGGAGCCAGAACACAGGAGGGTCTCTGACAAGAGGTGGAACCTATTGGGCTAAATCAAGCATAAATGTCTGAGCACTGATGTTGAAAGCCAGTGGTCAGATGAATGCTGGAGGCCATACCACTTTGGCATCAGAACCCAGGGCAGACGCAGCACTGCTGGGGCTTGCAGCTTACTTATGTGAGCAGTACGTCTCCGGTCTGCCTTCCAGGTGTCGGTGTGCCAAGAAATGGTGACGGAGCTGCGCAACATCATTCTCTGCAAGGACAGTTTCCACCCTCGTCGGAGGCGAGGGGGAATGATACGGACTCGCCCTGTTCTCCCAGAGGAGCGCCGAGCCCGCAGCACAACCACGCTCAGCAATGGGAAGCTGTGCAGTGGGGGAGAGCCAGATCCCCTGGCACAAAGACTGGCTCAAGAAGCCGCCCTGGTCGCCCGAGGGTGCACGCACATCCGCGTGTGCCCCGAGTGCCGCAGGTTTCAGGGTCTCCGGGCACGGCCGTCTGCGGGCTCGCCCGCACAGAGCGAGGAGAGCTTGGAGTGGGAGAAGACCACCAACAGCAGCGAGCCTGAGTAGTGCTGGGGAAGGGGGTGTTGGGGTGGGACGAGAGGGTCCTGTTCCATTTTACAGAACATGGACTTGTACAATGTCAACTCGTTTTTAAACTCAAAGCAGTTACCCGGCTTCTCCAGAGCAAGGTGGACCTTTGGGCTGATGCGCAGGCCTGTCCAGAGGGTCGGCTTTGGTTTAGGTGTCCAAGAGGACACGTGTGCCGCTGAAGGGCTGATGCAGCAGGAGCCAGGTCCTCTGCCTGGCCTGTCCCCAGCAGTTGTCTCCGTGCCACCGTGCGGCTCCGAGGTGGGAAGGATGGATGTGATGGGTAACTGGTGTAGCAGATGTTGCCCATACAGGGGCAAGAATGGTTCTTTAAGCTTCTCCACCCCAGGCCGGGAAAAAGGATGCTGGCGCTGTCTCCCCATCACATAGACTTACCAGGGGATGTTCTCAAAGGGCAGGGAGGGGGGTGTCTTTTTATTTGATGTGGATAAGGGATGGGAAGGGAGGAGTCATTCTTTTGTTTTGGTTTATTTTGGGTATGTCAGGACCTACCTAGTCTGCAAGGCACCAAGTTTCAGGTGCTGAAATCTTCCTTTTCCGAGTTTGCCGGATGGACTTTGGGAGGAAGGGAAGGATGGGATGGGACAAGCTCCCCATGAGAAGCAGCTTTTACTGAGAGTCCATCTGAGGAGTTGTTTAAAATGCATAAATATATATATAAATATATATATACATAGATATATATATATTAAGATGCCAAAAACCAACCAACCAACACAGTGAACTTAAAGAGGCCTTGAAACGCCTGGAATTTCAGGGGTTCTGTGTCTTTTGTTTAGTTCTGGGGTTATCTTTTGCTTTTTCCTTCCTGCTTTTGGGATCGGGTGGGGGGAGCCTTTTGAGGAAGGTGAGATGGGACCTTCCTGCCAAGGGAGGTGGTATTTGCTGCCCACTGTCGCTCCCCAAAGCATCCACAGCCCCAAACAAGCGACTGAGCTCCCCTTGTTCGTGACCCATGGAGCACCCTCAGCCTTGAGGGTGTCTTGCAGCCCATGTCTAGCAGCAACAATGCCTCACAGCATTTGAGATAACCATTTAGCCTGGGATGTGATGTAAGGAAAAATATTTACTTCCCTAGCAACAGCAGCAGCTCACCCTCTGCTTGGTAAACGTGGGTTTTACATTGACAAATTTAATTTTCTGATTGAAAAACAAATTCTATGCAATTTCTGATTGTAGAAGGAAAGAGACGACAATGGAGAGAGGCAGGGGGAGATAAAGCCTTGAGTGAAAGTACATCCTGTTCTTGAATTGTTTTCTTTTCTTTTTGTCTTGAATGTACTGAAATAAAAGATGTCCTTGTATAATCATGCCTTTTCTTTCTCTTTCCATCCCTGTCCACACTCACAAAAGTCATGAGGCAGTTTGAGACCCATCTGCTCAGGAAGAAACCCAGCAGAAAGGGAAGAGGTGCTTTGGCTGTTGCAGGTCTCTGCTGCCCGAGCGTGTCCACATCCGTGGTGTTGCCGTTATCTGTAGCTGAACGGAGACAGGAGAATAAAAAGAAAGAAAGCTCAAGATACACGGTGGTAAAGGGTGAAAGAGCCCATAACAGCAGTGCAGTCTGTTCAGGGAGCCCAGGTTTCCATGCGATGTGGACCACATCAGTTACAGCCTTCCTAGACCTGCTGATTGGAGACTGGTTGACCAGGGTCTGAGGCTTAGGTACAGCAAGTCAAATCCATCATGTTATCACAGGCAGGAGCCTGACTCCAGCAGATGTTTCTGAAGAGGATGTGCAGGGAACAGGATGCCATGGTGATGGGCACATTAGAGTTGTTCTGTTGTTTCCAGCAGTGTGTGAAAAGGAGTGTCTGCCACACAGCAACAGTAAAATGTGCATGCTCAGAGAGTGCTCGTATAACCAGGAGTGGATTTAGAGCTTATTATGCAGGATGTCATGAGAGAAGTGCATAAAGGTCCTTTCTCGCCTTAGTATCTGTAAATCTGCAGTGAAGGTGCAAGCATGAGATGAGGTAAGGCTTTGCCAGAGCCCGAGAATCCAGTGCCATGGGATCAGAGGGGCAGATCCTCAGCGGAGGTAAGTCAGCAAACCCTCCATCCCTGCCCTCTGCAAGGAGCCACGCTTGGGCTCTCAAAGTACTGACAGCAACAGCAGAGACATCACAGTATGCTTGTGTTGTCTTTAAATGCTGACATGTTTTCACGAGCAGCAGAATATATTCATCAAAAAGAAGCTTCTCTTTAAAATGTATTTACAGATTAGCAGAAGAAAAGGCTCCATGAATCATTTATCAGACCTGATGTTTTCTCACCCCTTCACCGCAGTGAATAAAGCGGGATCTTGACAGAGCCAGACGTTATTCCTCTGTTCCTCCAAAGATCTTGCAGTCATCTGCCCAGACAGATTACATCAGGAAAGGAATTATGAGAGACCACCTGGTTTCTCACTCTTTCCTTTTTAGCTCTCCTGTTTGTTTGTGCCACCCATATGGTATTTTATATCTGGGTCTGTATTTTAAGGAGATGTTTTTCATGGCCCTCTTGCCCTCTTCTGTCTTCTTTAATGTTCAGAATGTTTGCACTCAGAAGGAAAACGGACCTCAGAAGAGGAGTGGATGGATAGAAGCTGCTGTCATTTGGATGCCTTTTGTAGTGTCTCTGTAGGTCCTGTATTTTCTGCTCGCTGGTGGATGCCTACAGGTTTAGAACAGGCAGCATTATGCATATGCCTGGGTTTGTGCTCAAATACATTTGTGTGCCCAGGTGGGTTTGCATCTCACATGTTCTCTCCCTCTTCAGTTTTTGCTCTCATCTTTGAAACTATTGTGGGAGCTCTGCTGCTCAACCGGTCCCAAGGCTAATGCAGTTCAAGATCTGGAGCGGTTTACTGTCCAGAGGCACTTTCCCAGTATTGTCATCTTCTGATAAAACTCGAGTAATTCGAGTCAGGTATCTCTGCAAATTCCGCCGGGAGCCAAAGATTAGATCAATTAAAATGTAATGCTTTGCTTTATCCCCTGTAACCATTTTGTTTGATCCTCTTGCTTCCACCTCTCTTTGGGGGCTGAGGCCTCACGTTTGTCTCTGCAGTGATAGCCAATTCTGGGTAGACAGCACTTTGGCGGGTTCCAAACTGAAAGGCCTGAGATTTCTCCTTGTGCACTAAAACCTGTGTTTGTGGTGGTGTTCCAGGCAGTTCCATTTCCAGCTAATGATAGAAACCTATCTTCTCCCTGGAAGTTGCATGGGTGAAGGTATTAGCAAGTTTTGGGCTATTTACTGGGGGCCCTCACTGCACTGAGTGGCATACATAAAATAGGAAGGGGTTGCTCTGTGAACAATGAGAGCCCGCAGGACTTAGTGGAGAAAGATGGTGAGCTATAAAATAGATTTAAGCCTTTGTATGAAATAGATTTAACCCTTTGGACCTTAGTAGTCCTGAGATAGGAATCTTTTTAACCATTTCAGACCCACAGAAACCTTCCCTGCTTATGCCCTGCCATGTTCACTTCTCTCCTTGAGCCCTAAGTGCCTTGCCAGGTAAGTGACCTAAAAGGTGGAGGCAAAGAGAATAGCTATTGTTTCGCTTTGCTTTTCATGCACTAATCCTGAGTAACAGAAAGGGTCTGGAAGGGGTGTGTATCCCAGCAGTCATGTAAGCTGGTGGAGATACCCACAACACTGATAACTGCAGCTGTGGGCACAGGGTAACTGGGCTAGACACAGGAATGTGGTTAACTGGTTTTGATGGGTGACAACTCTGAATGATAAAGACATCCACTGGGAAAAGGAAAAGACCTGTAGGCAAGGTCTGCTTGGTAAAGGCTGGATTTCTCAGTTTATCAAAGAGTAAAGAAGCAAAGGTGGACTACTCTGTTGTTTAGGTTTGGGGTGAAGCTGTCACGATCTGGCTATGAAGTGATCAATGATTTTCATTTAGCTCTGAGATTAAGTGCTTGCAAGATATGTATTTCTTTCTTGTGCATCACTTGTGTAGCCAACGAAGGTGATTAAATCCCCCATAGTGGCTTTGACTATATGGCTCTGACTAGAGCCTGCCAGTGAGGCACCTCTCCAAAGCAAGGGAAAGAGCCCAGTGGCTTAGAGGCATAAGTGAAGGCAGAATCAGGCCAGTGACCTGCACAAGGAACTGCAAAGTGCCATCAGAAATGGTAGAAAGTCAGTCTGGGCTCACACTTGACACTTGCAAGTGTGCTGAGTTTTGTCACTCTTGCTGAATAGCTAACCATGAGGGTATACATATACATATATGTGCATATGCATATATATATATATATGCCTAAAAATGAGGAGCTGCAACTTGAATGGAGTTAGCAGAGCAACCCCTCAGCATGCTGAAATGCCTGCTGAACAAAGGATAAAGCACCCACAGTTCCAGAAACCCCATTAGAGTTTGACGGCCGCTAACTGATTGAAAATACAGAGCTGAACTCTTCTGGGTACAAAGTAGCACTGATGAATTCAGTATAAATAGGCTCCTCTGGAAGTTGATACCACACTGGGAAAATAGCCTTGTATCAGCTGGATCGGACAATGGGCAGGTTTATGCAGCCTTCAGGGAGGGGGTTTTTCCCCTCCAAGGGGGAATCTGCTGTGCTCCAGCTGAGTTAATAGGCTGATTTGTGGCAGGACTGCAACATTTCATCCCAGAAAGCATTCCAGCCAGCAGATGAGGATTGCCTGCCTTGCCACGGATGTGCAGATGCCTTGGGGGGGGGGTGTGCGGCAGTCCATCACCAGCACAAAGGGCCACACAACAGCAGCTCTCTGAAAGCTCTGCTGAGGCCAGATCAGTAAGAAAATGAAGGGAGCTGGCTTAATTAACAAAGGCTTTCTCCTCTGCTGTTTAGGTCTGCAGTTACCAATGTAGCTGGCAGTTTGCAGAGACTGAAATGACAGTAGTTGGCTGTAAAGGAGATAACTGTCAGATTAGCCAGTACATAGCTTCTGCCTAGGGTTTCTATGTCATACCTATCTTGAAGCATCTCCATGTATCAAAGGGCCTAGTTGGCCATTTGCCTTTAAAAAGTACCCTTTTCAGTGTGATAAATGAGGGTCTGTTACAGCACAGAGACCTGACATTTCTTGTTTCTTGACTTAGGCTGTTTTGGAACAGTATTTTTTGTGCTTTAGTCAATCTGGACAGAGTAATCCTTTCTGTTGTATTTATTGTGGTGCTTGTGTTTTTGGTGTCTTAGGGATTGACCTTAGAGTACAAGGGAGAGAAAATGTCTGTTGGAGTGTAAATGCAGTGAGAAGGGCTGCTCCAGGCAGACAGAGGTTCTTCTCATGGCTGGTTAGGAGTCGCATCCCTATCTCCAGTAAGGAGCCGTGCTGGGCTATGCCTGCTCTGGAGCTGGTCCAAAGGCACTGCTAGAAATCCCAATCAGTGTGCAGCATGGAGAGCAGAGAGGACTTGCTGCTTTGTTTGGGACAAAGTGTTAACTGAGGTAAGGGCATTGGTGAGGAGAAGACAATTTAGAGCAGTATGGGTGAGACCCGTGCTTTTTCGAACCTGCTGTCTTTGGTCTTTTCCTCTGTCTCTGCCTTCCAAACACCTTTCTCTGTTCATCCCCCAAATACTCCTCCTCATGCTGCTCAGTCTCAGCAAAAAGGTGTCTTGGTTTGGCTTTTGCCTGAACTGCCAGGAAATGCTCCTGAATATCGTCTTCTGGCTTTTCAGGCTTAGCTCTTGCTGAGCTGAGATTTAAAGCCGTTTATTTTGAAGCCAACAGTGAATGCAGTTGAGGAGAAAGAACTAGGGGAGGAAAAGAAAAAAGACCTCTTATTCCCAGGTGAGCACTAAGATGTCTGAGCTGCCTGCCTAAAACTGATTGTTCTTCCAGAGTCTATAGTAAATACCCTTGCCTGTTAGCTGTAGAGAACACTCTGATTATTGCTTGCTGAACTAAACTGGGACAAGGAGGTGAACACACAGCCTCTGGTTTTATTCCCAAGCCATTGATCCGCCATGATATCTTTAGCCTTTAGACAGCTGAAATGGAGGTCACGACGTGGTAGGGAGCCAGACATTAGGAGGATACCAAGTGTCTGCGCTCTGAGGTCCTGTGGGCCAGATTGCTCTCTTCTGTGAGGAAGGTTCGTTTGCTGGCTGTTTCAAATAGCCCCAGCACACTGCTGGCCATGTGACTGGGTCAAATGGATGGGTATTCCCTTTTGAAGCTAGATTTCAAATGTAGAAACAGAGTTTAGTAAGGTGAGTGTCTTTGTGGAGGAAGTCTGCTGGTTTAGCAGCAGACACAATTAGTGACTCTGACCAAGCCGTTTCTTTATAACTTCCCTATGTGCACATTGTATTTCAAGTGAGCATCATTATTCTGGAATGAAGCCCCTTTTCTTTCAGTTTACTTTTGGACAAATTCATGTCCACACAGAGCTGTCAGAAAGCAGCAGCAAGGATGGCAAAACTGCCACCAAGCCATAGCAAACACAATGGGAGATGGTCTCATAGGGGATGCTATGCTCTGGCTGGGCCAGACTTTGCTCACAGTTACTTCTGTCTGTGGTGGCAGTTGCATCCCAGCAGCAAGAACAGCAGTAGTTATCACTCTACCAGCTTGCTGATCCACATCAAGCTTTGGGCTTAGCCTGCATCCCTTTACTGCTTGCTCTGTCTTGACAGTGAGATAGGGATGAAGACATGCCAAGTGGAGGAAGGATGGTGCAGGGTTTGAGGTGCCGACGGCAGGGTGTGAGGCAACAGCTGCCCATTACTGCTGCACCGGCAGTCCTTAGTGCGGCTTTGGGGATGTTACTTTCCCACCCTGAGCATTGTAAAATGGGGATGGCCTGGGTGCTTCCCAGCCTCACCATGCTTACTAAATACCCTGTCATAGAAGTGAAGGAAATCCTTTGGATTAATGTGTAGGACTCGAGGGGGTCTGGCAAGGTTTAATCTGTTCATGTTTGCAAAGGACTCCGAGAGCTCTGGAGGAAAACAGGTGGAGATTTGCCAAGTGTTTGCTAACATTAACAGTTAATTATTATGAATGCTGGCAGCCTACATACTCAGGCATCACCCTTCTCCGAGTGAGATCCAGACCTGTAATGGAGTTGTTGCGCACACAAAACGGGAAGAGACATCTCTCACTCTGTTTTGTCCTGTTCTCCCAGCCAAAGTCCTATTCCAAAGTCAGACAGCAGTGGCACTTCTGCCTGATCATAGCAACTAGTTATGAATCCAGAGCATTTGGCAGAGGAAGACCTAGCCATTTTCATGTTGGGATTAATTTCTGTCCGCTGGTGTCTTTTTTGTCTGACAGAATGGAAATCATGGTCCAAAATGAGCTATGCAGCAGATGGGACAGACCCGGAGTCAACTGGAGAAGGGCACTAAGCATAACCAATGCCCAGGTTTGTCCTTCTTGCTGCTCAGGCTGGGTCAGGGAGTAGCTTACCATGGTGCTGCACTTCCCAACATGTGCGATGGAAGAGAATCCACGTCATGATGGAGAGGGTGAGAGAGCAGCCAGCTGAGCCTAGCCCTGAGTGTGCGAGATTTGCTTTGCAGCCATAATTTGATGGCCAGTGCCATTGCAGCGGTACCTGAGAAAGCTGCCTTTATCTAATAGTAGTCATCCAGAAAATGAAATCAAATGAATAAAAGGCTCAAGGTCCATTTGTTCCTATGAACATGCCTAGCAATTGCCAAATTAGGAAAATAGAACAGATCTTCAGGCTGCACCAATGTAATGATTTACTTTCCATTTCTGCATTTGAACACGCAGTCTGAAGTTCTCAAGTTGAAAGCTGCATCGTTCCTTTCTTTTGGCTACTGATAATCTAGAGTTATGACCATGGAGTAACGTTTGCTCCAAAAGGTAACTTCAAGGTGCATTAGTCTCAGATAATTGACAGACACTGAAGGAATGATTTGGGAAGCGCTTATGTGGAACCAAAGATCTTAGTGAATTGTTACCTTAGATTAATGGCGTGGTGAGAAGCTGCTTGGAGTTGATCGGCTGGCAGCAGTGCAAAATGAATGTCAGGCTTTAAAGTTATTAGCAGAGCATCTATGAGACAGCACTGCCATAGATTTAAACACTATCATTGTGTCTTAAGGGGCCCAAATCTGCAATATGCTCTGAGTCCACAGGGCTTCAGTGGGAGCAGAGGGCGCTCAGTATCTCTCAGGATTGGGCTCTTTAGCATGCTGGAGCTTAGGTTAGGCCAGCATGGCTAACAGGATTCACACCTTTAACTCCCTGCTTAATCCCCAGATGGAATGAAAGGTCTTCTCTCGACACTTAGTAAATCTCCAATTTTATTTCTCATTATTAAATCATGAAATTGGCCATAAATGTTTAAATTAAGTGAAAGGAAGAGAGATTTGTGAGAAAATTGAAGTCTCCTTGAGGAATGGAAGAATAATCTCCAAGGATGAAGAAAGTTGCAGTTGCCAAACCCAGAAGCGAAAGGATCAAAAAGCTACAGAAAAGAAGTAGAAAATTGCATATGTTTCAAGTCCTCTCCCTCCTCCTCCCCCTAAAACCTCTGGTGGTTTAAATATAGGGAAAATTATACTGATAAGCAGCAGATGCTCCTTCCTCTGCCGCTGCCATTATCTCCACGTACAACCCGGAGAAATTCTGTGATTTCAGTGGGTTTGTGTCCCCATGTGTGACATGATGCTGCTTCCCTGGGGCCGTGAGACCTGTCGAACGCTATTGGTGTGGGTTAGGAAGTAATTGGGTTTAGGTGCCTCGTTCTGACTAGAATGATGCCTTTTTACTATCATTATTTATTTTTCCTCATTAAGGTAGTGAGAAACTAACTGATTTTTCATGGCCTGCATTTGATTCTCCATCTCGGGTAGTTTTTCAAGCGTGCATGCATATTGTTGCGCCTGAAAGATCTGCTCCAGATCAGATGGGAATGAAATTAGGGGAGTCTGTGGCTTGTGTTCTGGATGTTAACAGTGGTTCCCTCCTGGCCTCAGTATGTACGAGCCCATGAAGACATGTGGCACATTAGAAGTGTGAGAAATGAGGGAAGGATTGTGATGGGACTTTTTCAGTTATTGAGGATGTTTTTCCTTGCTGAAGTTGATCAGATCCAGCTGTAAAAGCACAAAAAGAATGGATTTGGATTTGGGTTGCTCTGTCACCCACCATAGGGTGAATGCTTCTTAAGTGGCACTGGTTCCATGTGTGTGAGCTGAACACCACCTGTGGCATCTCCTGCACAACCAGACAGGGAGGAAGCAAGCAAAGAGGTAACTGGTTCCCGTGGCCTCTTGAATCCTGGGGGAGGTGGTGGTGGGAAAGAGTGGAGTCTGCCAGGAAAGGGTCACCCATGATGGCCAATGGTAGAAAAAGCTTCAGCAAGTGGATACCTGTCTGCTGGGGGGGCGTAGTTTGAGACCCATCAAACTTAGCTCACTTGAACAATGAGACAGCCAACGGATGATAAGCACATTCAATCAGCCCTAGCTTGGGCTGAATTCCAGCTGGCCCCTAGAGGTGAAAGACTATATTGTGTTAACAATTCCTGGCTTGTCCAGTCCCTGCTGGAATGGTCTTTAATGCAGGCCAGGGGATACACCGGTCACTTTCTCACACTTGCAGCACTGACCCAGCGGAGGTTAACACAGACATCTGCTCTATCAGGTTGATTTGTAACTATAGAAAGCAGCAATTGAAATGTATTTCAACCCAAAATGTAGCCTGCTGGTGCCGGTTACCAGCTAAAGTATGCTCTGTCTGCCTTCTAGCAACTAAATAGCGCACGTAAGCTATGCAAAAACCATGAGGATTGTTAGTAGAAGAGTGTAGCCTCTGAATGCAATGGAGTTCTTTATCTCACTGAAACAGATACGAGAAATAGCGGGGGAAGGAAAACCAAATGGAGACAAAGCTCTCTTCGGAATGTATTAAAAGAATCAAATAAGCCATTCAGAGCATGCAGGTAGATGGGTTTTTATGGAGCATTAGCAAGGCAGTGTTCATCTGTGCTGGCCCGCATAGGAACAAAATAAAACCAATGTTGTGTCAACAGGGTAATAAGAAAGAACACCAAAGTGTTTTTCTCTCTGCTTAAGAGAAGTCAGGCCTGTGAAAGCCATGCATATATTTCAACACTCGACAGCTTGGGTTGCCAGTGCTCTGCTGCAAGGAGTCTGGGGATGATATGGTGCCACGCAGCAGAATTACAAGGAGATAGTGAACGCGATTTGGGCTGTGCCACCTGAAACCCCTGAACCCTTTCACATAGTGGCAATGGCAGAACTTGCCCTGGGATGAACAGCACTAATGCAAATCTTTCATAATCATGCAGTGTAGGGAATTCAGACTTTCTCCACCAGTGTCTTGAAGATATATGCTGCTTGTGAACCAAATCCCAGCACCACGGAAAAGAAGGGAATAGAGACAGAGTTGCTGAATTTTAGGGGTGTTAATGTTGGGGCACTTTTAAGCCTAATTCAGCTTTTAACTTTGCAGTTGAGGCTAATGTGGTAATGTGCCGATGGCTCCAACTCTGGCAGTGGTCTGCCTGAGGCTCGCTTTGCTTCTTGGGATGGATGGGTTTTGCTGCTTTAGCTGTGGGGTTCCCAGAAGAATTGCCTCCTTGACCTATCATGAGCTGTCTGTCTCCTGGCTGTAAATCCGTGCACCCGAGTCAGTGCAAAGGGAGGCAGAATGGCAGAGCAGCAGTTAAACCAGTGTCTCGCATACACCCCATGGAGCTGGTGCTGAGCACTGTTCTGGGTAGCACCCACAATGCTGCCATTGTATTCTGCTGCCTTGATGGGTTGTGCATATAAATCAGGGTGTGTAAGTAACAGGATGGAGTTGTCTCGATGATGTTACGGGCTGGGGAGAGCGTGTAGATGTGCAGCAGCTGTTCACCCATGACTAATGTAGCTCTCCTGCAAACTGCAGGAAGGAGAGGCCCTGTTTTGGGCAGTTTCTGATGCTTATGATGTGAGGATGGGGATGGTGAATGTGTCAGGCTTGTTGCTAGGCGGATTTGTCCTTACTCCCTGCATGATTTATCGCCCTGAGGTTGTGATATCCTCCCTCCTCCTAAGGTCGCGACCAGCCACCACAGAGGGAACAGGGCAGATAAGTAACGAGCTCTGCCTTGGGAAGGACGCTCGCAGGCTGACATCCCATCGGGAGCGAGCATCGTTTACCCGTGTGCATCCTTTGGGTACCAGCGCGCAGCCATGGGGCGCTGGGAGCCGTGCGGGCTGCGGGCACCCTGCCGTCACCCTGCCTGCATCCCCGTCTGACGTCACGATGCGGTTGGGTGACGTCACACGTCGCTGCCCCTCGACGGGTGGGGGGAGGGCTGCGCCTCCGTCTCCATAGCAACCGGGACGCCGCCATGTGACAGCGTTCCACCGTCACGTGATGTTTGGCAGCCGCCGAGCTGCTTCCGGGTCGATGCGGGACGCGGCCGCCGGGCCTGGGTGAGGGGGGCCGGGGGTGCTGAGGGGGGGACCGGGGGTGCTGAGGGGGGAACCGGGGGTGCTGAGGGGGGAACCGGGGGTGCTGAGGGGGGGGACCGGGGCTGTGCTGGGCTCCGGCGGTGCTGCCACCGCGGGCACCGCGCTCCATCCTGCCCGGGGGTCGGCGCAGGTTGGCGGCCGTCCCGGCGCAGGTAGGGGACGCCCCGCAGCGCAGGCAGGGGCCGGCAGGAGGGTGCACGGTTGTGCGGTGGGGTTTGCCTTCGCAGCAGCCCCCAAGGGGAGCGCTTGTTCTGCGTGCTTGGGGTCAGTGTGTCTACCCTGATGCCGTTCATCTCAGTCGGGATCACTCCGTATATAATAACCCTGAATCGCGTCTTAGGAGGAGGACACAGCAGCTTCCCGTAGGCAGATGTTTGTTCTGTCGCATCTGTTCCTTGCGCTTTGCTTTCCGTGTATACAAACATGTCAAAGTGTGTTTGGTGTGTGGCTGGTTAGGACCTGCTCTGCAGGCATTTGAGTGGCACTGGGGTTCATTGCAATGGCATTAGTGATGTAATTCTCCTGGAGGGTCTCTTGTTCTCCTCATAGGCTTATAGCGTGGGGATAGAAACGTTTTCCATGGCATTTCTGGTGTTCTCCTGTCGCTTCACTGCCTCACATCTTAGGTCAGGCTTGTGCTCTTTGTGGACACTTGCCATGTTGCGTGTCACTGGAGCCACAGCCTTCCGGCAGAGCGTTTAAATGTAGACAACGACAACTCCTTGACACCTTCCAAAGGCTTGAGAGCATCTTTTGCAACCTCTGTTTGTCATTTGGAAACACCAAAGTTATTTCAGGACATGAGTTGTGCCTTGCGCAATAGGCAGGAAAGCGCTTGGAAATGGGCACCTTGCAAATCACCCTGCCCTCGTGCAGACAACGTGCACTTGAAATGTGTCATCCTTGCTTTGCATGTTCTGTTAGCCCTTGTTCTCGAGCAATTGTAGTGATTCAGAGGAGCCATGTGCATGACAGATGATTATAGTGAATGTGAAACAGGAGGAGAAGGGAAGTGGGAAAGGTGGCTGCCCGCTCCCTGACATCTTTGTCATCTGGCAGTGGCATTGGCATGCAAAAGTATAGCTTGAGAAAGAAAACGTTTGTGATTCAAAGTTGTTGAATGTAAAAGGCATTAGGGATGTTTGTTCTCAGTTCTGGATTGCTCTCATGGTGTAGCTGAAGACACAGCTTTTTGCCTCTTATGCGATGTTAAGGTGACTTTGTCATTTGGGATTCCAGCTGGTGTTTGCTCAGCAGATAAAGGGGAATGGAGCTGATAAAAAAGCAATGCGAAGGACAGACAGCTTTATGCATGGGGGAGTTCCAGAATTTCCAGACCAGCGTGTCTGAGTGCGCGTTTAGGGAGCAGTATCAGTCTGTACTACAGTACTGAGCTCCAAAACCACTCTGGAATGAGGCCTTTCAGCCTGAAAGCCTTGCCTGTCAGTGCAAACTGTTCCTGTAGCATGCAGAATGGTGCAGCAGAAAACTACATGCCTTGTTCCTAACGCAAACTTCGGTTTCTTTTTTGATTCTAGGTAGTCTAGTGACAGGAAGTTCAGTTTGAGATATGCGTCAGCCGAGGTGTTGAGCGCTGCAGAAGGTGTGTTTGTTTTGTTGGGGTATTTTAAGTAAGACCAATCCTTTAAGTCCCTATTTGTGACCTGTAAGCTTGTTATATAATATAACAATTATAACTGTTATAGTGAAGTCCTTTGTGTCTTAGTCTGTTGATGCAGAAGTAGTTTGTTAAGCAGCCGATTCTCAGCAAAGGGAACCTGAACCTCAGTTAAATCGCTTTTGCTCAGGATTTTCTATCTATCCTTTCCTGGAGTAGATCTAAAGGAAAGTTCATGGCAGCAGGCAGAAACTTTAATGCACTATTGGTTAGCAACATCACTTTCAACATGCATGTGGCCCCACCAGGAGCTCAGAAGTAAGGATTTCCACCGGGAGTACTGCATGTGCAGGTATAAGTGCATAACGTATGTATCTTTGTGAGCTGGGTTTGCTACTATACTAGAAACATAACGATGCAGTTCTTAGTAAAAATGCTATTCCATGACTAATGGTACCCTGTAGGAAATCTGCAGTTGAATCCGTGCCTTGTGTTAGAACCTGTGGATGCGGATCTCTGCTCCGTGTCCGTGGCTGGTAGCAGGCGCTGCTTTGGACTACACGACCTTTGTGAAACCTGGGAGCAATGTGGTTCCCTTGGTGCATGTATCAAGCTAAATTCCTTCATTACTCAGACAACTATTACAATGTCAAGTTCAGACTGTGTGCAGGAAAGTAGGACAGATAAGCTTAGTTCCGCCTAGGGTGCAGCAGAATGCCAACCGTCACGGTATCTTTGTGCCAAATATACTTCCAGCTGACACTCGGTATCTTTCTAGGCAGCCTGCAGTGTGGTGAGTCCTTTTTCCTGTGCTGTCTGTTCTGTGACAGGCGCAGATATGCAGGGCATGTTTATCTTCCAGATACATTAAACAGCTGCAAAATTGAATTGGCAAAACTGGCTTTTTGGACTGGCCAAATGATGTGCTCATATGCGCTCGAGAGTGTTTCGTGACCCAGCAATTGTGCTCTAATTAGAAGAACAGGTTTGCAAGCGGGATAGAAGATCTGTAGTTCATTGCCAGTGTCAGAGAAGAAATGATGATGCTTCTTACGAGGCCAAACCTTGCTTTGAATGGGCCACTGCTGTCAGGGAAGGCGAGAGCTCTCAGTAAGCTTACCATCAAACTCAAGTAGTTCCATGACACCCAGTGAGCCAGCTGATGGAAGTCTTGCTAGCAGAGGGTGTTAGGCTCCAAGCTCTTTACACCATTGCCCTGATATTACAAAAGCAAACCATAAGCTGCTTTGCAGAGCGTTTCTTTATGAACAGTTAGAGAGCTGTGGATCCTTTTTGCTTTGCTTTGTTTCCGCATCCAAAAAGCCGATTCTGACTGAAAGTGCTGAGTTAAAGAAAAGGGTGAAAACAGTTATTTGAGAAATCTTTTACTCATAAACAGCTTCTTTTTCATTCCCCTTCTTGCTGCCCTAGAAATGTGCTTGAAGATATCTGTGAGTATCACACAGTCCTCTTGGCAGGTACAGAAATCATGTTTTGCAGCCTGGGGCACATTGGCAATTGTCCTGTAAGAACATGTGGGACAAGGAGGTCTCATACTTGGCCTGTTGTGATATGATTGAAAGCACATTTGTGTGGCTTGGACCCTCTGCTTGGTTTTGGTTTCTTCTCAGGTATTGTTTTTACTGTAATTTTGAATTGGAAATAGGACCTATTAGACTGATCTGTAGTTCAGAAGTAAAACTCATAACCCATCGAGTCACTTTGTCATCTGTGTTCTCAAGGGCCACTACCGGAGATGAGTATTGGTTGCTGACTGTTTATATGCTCTGTTTTCTCAGTGCTAACCAGAAGTCCAAGAAGGGAGCATGGACCAGCCCAGTGGAAGGAGTTTCATGCAAGTTCTTTGTGAGAAATACAGCCCTGAGAACTTCCCATATCGTCGTGGGCCTGGTATGGGGGTACATGTCCCAGCAACTCCACAAGGTTCACCTATGAAAGGTAGGTGAACCAAGCTTCTGGTCTTACTGAGCATCCGTGGGGTTCTGGGTGGGAACAGTTTCTTGGCCGTTCTTATGTTGGAAGAATTGTCCTGAATTAACCAGAAAAAGAAACATCATGTTGTATTATAATGTGTTCCTTAGTGAAGAGCTGAGAGACTGGAATCTAACAAAGGCAGAAAGTTGATCTAGTGGCTGAACCGGTTGCTGTAAGAAGTAAGTTTCCCTGCAGCATAACAGAATCAGAATCTGTCAATGAAAGACAGAAATAAGGCCTTATGCAGGCTGACTTTTGAGGGTTCAACAGTCCCTGGAGTTAATTTTCTTCAGACTAGTGATACCAGCTCTTTCATTATTGGCCATATGTGGGGGCATTTTGGAAGAGATGGCTCAACAAATACATAACACTCGATCTGAATTTGAGGTCAGTGCCACGTGCTAGTGGAACTGCCTCTTCTTTGTGTAACCTCTTAACCCATCTTGATTGGTAAGTGTAGTTTAAATTCTGTCAGGTCAATTTGTATCATCACCAGCCCCAAAGGGGAAAGGAGCCATGGAAGTCAGCTGGATGAAGTTCACAGTTACTGAGTGTGACAGAGGAGAAAAAAAGGGCCTGAGTTCAGTTGAGGATAAACCGAGCAGCGTGTTGCTCAAAATTAACATGAACAGGAAATTGGCCTGATGGACTATTCAGTCAGTGCCCTCTCTCTGGTGTGTGAGCACCCACTTCACTGAGCTATTTAGATGCTGGGAAAAGGGGATGTTGTTAGGTCTAAAATGTGGCTGAGATGTGACTTACAAGCATGTATATCATAACAAATTCCCCAAGTACAACACTACCCTTTAAAGAAGCCGGAGGCTAATAAACAAGTTTGCAGGTAACTTGTAAACTCTGATCACACCAGATAATTGTCTGCTGCTAGAATTGCTTTCTAGTTGTGTAGCTATCAAGTATTAAGGAGAGAGAAAAAGGGCCATCTTTTTAGGAAAAAGCTTGCTGTTAGGTTTTGGTACTCCACAGAGGTGGGAGAGCTCTACTGTATGGAAAAGAGTGTAAGACTGATGGCTTGCCTTGACTTAATGTGCGTTTCTTGTTTTCAAATGGTTTCCTGTTACAAACCTACAGCTTTTAACTTTGTCATGTTTTGGCCTTACCGAATGAGGTTGTGATTGAGATCCAAGTCCTTGTCTGTGAAATAGCTGCAAGAACTTTTACCTGCCTGAGCAGGAACTAGAGGAAAACAGGAATGTAAAAGGCAGAGTAAAGACATAAGATTTTTGCAGGCTGTAAGAATGCTGAACGTTTTACATTGTTGGAAAGGGAAAGCTTAGAATAGAAATGTTAAAATACATCCTTGTCGTTAGTAACTACAAGTGGGCTAAGTACCAGAGCATAAGGGAGTCTGACTGTGCAGCTAACAGTCCACCTAGTTCTGTATCCTATCTGCAGTAGCAGATGCCAGGGGAAGAGCAGAAGTTCTGGCAAGAACTGATATGAGACATACTGCAAGCTGTGAAAGACTGACCCATCCTTGCTACCATGTGAACAGAAATACATGTGGTCACTGAAGAGCACTGATACCAAGTGGTCCTTCATGTTTAGACAAAAGAAGACTTCTTGATTGTTGTTGGTCACTTGTTATAAAATCCATGTTTATCCCAAGATCCCTAAATACATGTAAATTGTGGAATTACTGGTAGAGCTTTTCTGTTGCTCAGTGTCATGTTTGTGCTTGTTGTTACCTTCTGTAAGTAAGCAATGCAATGCTGACCAGAGGGCATCTTTTCTTTTTCCCTGTTTCAGATCGCCTCAACCTTCCAAGCGTGCTGGTGCTGAACAGCTGTGGCATAACCTGTGCAGGGGATGAGAATGAAATCGCTGCCTTCTGTGCTCATGTGTCTGAGCTAGATCTTTCTGACAATAAACTGGAAGACTGGCATGAGGTAAAATGGTTACATATGCATCTCTCTGAATAACTTTGATGGCTATTGCTATGATTGCAAACACATTGCAGGTTGGGAGAGTGCTTTGTTCATTTAAATGAGAGAGATTTCCATTTTTTGTGGCTTCTTTCTCATCTTTGAAGCTGATGCTTATTTACTCTTGACAGCAGCTGAGCAATACACATGATGAATTTAATCCATTTGGGCACATCAGTCTATTTACCTCGTGACTTCAGATTTTGGCCTGGGCATGACAAATGTATGTATACATGTGTATATAGATTTATCATGCAAAGCACTTGAACTGCCACTTCTAACATCAAGAGGTTAATAAACAGTGCAGTTTTTAAGAGAGCAAGAACTGAGGTGGTCCAAGTAATGGCAGCTGATTCCCAGCTTTGCTACCAGTTCTGTATTTATTCTCTCTCCTCTTTTGTTTCCCTATCTGCAAAGCAGGTTTTAATAACTTTTACCTCAAAGGATGCTTCTTGAGGACTCATTGATTAATGCTATTGTAAAATCCTCTGAAGTGCTTGCGTGAAGTATGCTCAATAAATGCAATGTAATGTGAGTAAACTAACTGCAATGTGTTCAGGCATTGTTAACATTTCCTCACTGGCTTATGCTCTGCTTTTATGTTAGTGTTTACTGTCGGAAATATATGGAAAAGAGCAGGATCTGCAGCATAAACATGCTTATGTGTTTCTGTTGCATCAGACTCCTGTCTTTAAACAGGCCGTTAACTCAGTGTTTGCAGAAGTGTCCCAGTTCTGGCGTGGGGGTCACAAAGCCAGAGCCTGGATAGGTTTTGCTGTTCCTGTTATTTCTGTGTTAGCCTAGAAGGTGTTAGCTCAGTGAGCAGGGGAGAAATGTTAGGCTTGTCTGTTGAGATTAGAGCCAGGGAAGATGGTTTTGTACTGAGGGTGTATCTGCTATGAACTGGGATTGTATCTCCTGGCTTGTCTTATTCTGACGGAGGCTGCCTCCAGCATCGTGCATTCAACACTTGATTTCAACTGCTGTGTGTGACAACTGCCCTTTGCTAGCAACTGAGCCCTGTGTATGTCATGGTCTGCCCCATCTCTTCCCATCCAACATTGCGATTGAATGTAAGAAAGCTGCTGTTTTTGGAGTAATGGAATTGAGTAAGAAATCCATTGTATGTGTGCAGTGAGCTTCTGGCTTTTAAGTTGGGCAAAATTGTGTGGTCTGTGGCTAGTGGGGAGCAGCGTAAAGCTGAGCAAGTGATGAGTGTTGGCCATAAACCCAAGAGGTGTTCCCATTCCCTTCCTACTAAAAGAGGGGTACACTATGCTGGCTCCTGTAGCGTACTGCTGCTTAATCTTGGTGTTGAGGTGCGTTTTATGACCTCTCACAAGAGACTGGCTTTCTGTTATCACGCTGCTTGGAGAGTGTAATTAAATGAACTGTTGAGGTGAATGAGCAATTAACCAATCGATCTAGATCAGTGAACAGCTGGGGTATGATTTACAGGTGGTAGTTATCCAGATGCCTTATTTTTTTTCCCCCAATGGAATTTCTTTGGCTCGTGGTGATTCCGAAGGCCCCCCTTTTAGGAGATGGAATATTATTGCATGAGGTTAGATCACTGCCTGATACACTTTTCTTTCTCTTTTTCCCTCCCCACTTAGGTCAGTAAAATTGTGTCCAACGTTCCCCACTTGGAGTTTCTAAACTTGAGTTCCAACCCTCTCAGTCTGTCCGTTTTAGAGCGAAGGTGTGCTGGCTCTTTCGCTGGCGTTCGCAAACTTGTGCTCAACAACAGCAAAGCTTCCTGGGAGACAGTCCACACAATCCTGCAGGAATTACCAGAGTAAGCATGGCGAGTGGGGCACAGAAAGGGGTGCTTGCTGTACGCAGGTCAAATCACATGGTGAGGGATGAGAGGGGAACTGGCCAGGTAAATACTTTACGTTGTCTTACCAGAACATCAGTGGTGTTGCAAAGCCTTGGGCTTCTCATCCAAATCCGCGTACCAGGGATGGATAATGACCCCAACAATGCAGGAGGTGATATGCTTTCCTCTGAGTCACTGCAGAATGAATGGTGCAATGCATGCCTGTACTAATAGCTTTTGAATGAGATGCAAGTCTGAGGGTCTAGCCACTTGACAAGTAATATGTCATCATGCTTTTCTGTGCAGTAGTGTTGATTTCTGTGGCTTGGCTACAGTCCAGCTTGGCAAAGGCATTCTGCTTCTGCAGATGTCCTCAGTGGATTTGATTTGATAGCAGATTCCTCTTTGTATGGCTTTGTGAGCAGAGATGATGGCAGTGGTATAACCTGCATGGCCAATGTTCACTTCCCCGGGATTAGGAGACCTAGTTTAGTTGGCTGAAAACTTACTGGGACCTGGTTTTTCTTTAATGGGAATATTTGGCAAAACCAGTGATGTAGGGAAAAAAGCATCATCCGTGTTGAGTAAAGACACCATTTTGAGTTAAGTGGTGAGCATTGAGAGCTGTTACCAGTCACCACCAGAGCTGGGTTGGTGGCTTGTTGGGCACAAATGTGGGATACCACCCAGAGTCTGTTACACAGTTAATACTGGGGGGCTAGGGGAACACTTGGAGGTGTTTTTCATCTGTGAGGGAAGCTTACAAATGGAAGCAGAGATGTAGCTGAAATGCTCCATTCAGAGTGCTCAAAGCTCTTCTGTACACCAACTGCTCAAATCACGTAAGAGCTGTTGCAGAAAGTCATGTTAAAATCGCATATGCGTGTCCCTGTACCTGAGATCTCAATGTACGCTGAGATGGTGATCTGATCTTTCTTCCCCTGTGCAGCTTGGAGGAGCTCTTTCTGTGCCTTAATGACTATGAAACAGTGTCTTGTTCTCCAGTTTGCTGTCAGTCTCTCAAGTTACTCCACATAACTGATAACAATCTTCAAGACTGGACTGAAATTCGAAAACTGGGAATTATGTTTCCATCACTGGACACACTTATCCTGGCTAACAACAACCTCACAACCATTGAAGAGTCAGAGGATTCCCTAGCAAGGCTGTTCCCCAACCTGCGATCCATCAATTTGCACAAGTCAGGTGAGAGCCTGGAAGCAGTATGCTTTTTGTTCTCTGCATAAGTGGCAGCAGCTGATCTGAGCCTCTCCTCCTGAGAAGGTGAAAAACCACACTTGCTTTGTGCTCTTTGAAACTTCAGCCTTGAGGTGCTTGCTTCTCAGGCTGCCTTAGCACTAAGTAGCCTGCAGTCAGTATTGCTTCCTGCAATGTAGGAGAAAGGGCAGGTGAAGGCAGAAGTGCTGAGCAAGAGCCTAAGCCATTGGGATCGTTCTGTTGCTGTAGCAGAGCTGAAAATGCCAGGTGACCTTTGAGCAGTCTGTCCTGGCTTCTCTGCAGAATCGAAAAGCTGTTGATAAATGTAGTCCCAACAGACCTAGCATGTCCAGTTTTCTAATGGTGCTAATGCAGGGCTATGCAAGCAGATGTACTCAAGTGTCCTGACCTGAAGAAGGTAGCATTAGGGGAGGAAAACAGGCAACACATCAACTTGCCCATCTCTGTGGGCTTCACCTGCTCCTTTTTGAGGTTAGTCGTTATCTAAAGGATGAGTCAGAGGAGCATGGACCAGCAGCTACTCAAAAGGAGCTGCCACAGGGTTTTTGCATTAGTAGTTTCCCCTCTGTTTCCTGTCCCCGCCTCTGATGCTCCTGGCTGGAGAAGAATAAATGTCTGGCTGTGGAGGGGATGAAAGAATCCCATTTGCCTTTAATCCCTCTTTTATTCTGAGTGAAAGTGAGCGTATGTGTAGGTATGTGGCATGTGAGGGCTGAACATTGTCCGGCAAAAGCTGTCTGTCATGTGTGCTCACTTATTAGAAGCTCACAAGTTATGCTTGAGGCTGCTTTTACATTTCAGCCCCAAGGAATTTTCAGCCAAGGCCCCAGAAGGAGAAGAAGTATTTGGCATGTCAGGAAGAACACCCCATGCTTGGGGAGAAGGACCTGCAGGGCAGCTCATGAGGGCTGTGACGTGTTTGTGAGATGCCAGAAGTTCTTCTGCAGGAGTACTTAATGCATCATAATCTTCTGTTCTTTACAGCTTTATCTGCTGTGCAAGTGATAGTTAAGTGTTAGCCAAGGTAGAAGGTAATTTATTAACATGCTCTGCAATATAAGCATCAAGGAATCCTTATAATAAAAGCTTAAAGCTAACTAGAGGAAGAAAAGCCTGTTAAGCTGGATTTGAAAGCACTGTCTCACGGAGCAGCGAGTGCTCCTGTGGTAAGTAGTCTTGCAATTTTGATGCCAGGTATTCAAGAACTCTGGACTCTGTATTGTGGTTTGATGTTTTGGGAGTCAAATAGAAATCCCAAGGAGCATGTTAAACACTTGGCAGATGTGTTTTGAGTGCTATGGGGAAAGGAAACTCTGCCTGCCCGCCATGATGCTTAGGAGGTTTGTTTCTGCTCTCAAAAGAGCCCCTTCTTCTGAATTGAGGCTCAGATGAAACCCCTGATTTTACTTAATAATATTTCTGGGTTTTTTTCTCATTTTCTCTACTGTGTGGGTGAAGCTGTTGGATGTTGGTCGGAGAAGCCAGTCCTCCTAACTCACATTGCCAGTGTAAGCAGTCATCAGAAAAGCATCGCAGTAGATGTTTCTGCAGTCCCAGCAAGGGGAAGAGAAGATGAGAAGTGTTGATCTCAGCACATAATGAGGGCTGTGCTGCTGCTCAATCGTATTTTATTTTACCTTCTCTGCCTGCTTTGTTATCCCAGATGTCAGGTCTTCAGGGGGCTGAAATTGAGTTAAAGTCTTTTTCATTAAATGGTTGGATGGCGTCTGGGACTGTTTTACCCTTGGGTCAGGAGTGGAAATGGGACCCAAGGTGGTCATGTGTGTGAGGTAAAGCTACTTGATAGCTATTTAGTGATGTCTAGAATGACCAAAGTCCTGACAACTTTAATACTACTTAAGGCAGCATCTCTTTATAGATGCAGCCGTCGTAACTGATGCTACTCAGTTGTTGGCAGTGAGGCCAAAGAGTCCATAAGAAACTAAGCTCCCTAATCAGCCATGGAGATCATCCTTCTAGACTTGAAAACCATCACGAGTGAATTTAAATTGCTTTGTCTTGTAGCAAAGGAAAGAGACTTTTTGCAGTGCATCATGATCAAAAAGCTGACTTCTCCCAGAAACAGGAGCTGACGCTCACCTGTCATGTATAGTCTTTGCCTCTGTCTTGTTATCTTGGATACACGATGTATTATCTGTGTTTGTGTAAGCAAGTCTTTTCTTCTGAGCAGGTCTGCATTGCTGGGAAGACATTGACAAGTTAAATTCTTTTCCCAAGCTCGAGGAAGTGAAATTGCTAGGAATCCCTTTGCTGCAGTCCTACACCACTGAGGAACGCAGGAAGCTGCTAATAGCCAGGTCTGTTCCTTGTTCATTCTGCTCAGCAGAAGAGTTACATGGCAATGAATGGCTGGGAGTGGGTAATTGGAGGAAGAGGCTATTAGGAGACAGGGTTTGGTGTGAGTTCACCACTCAGAAAGATGTGAGCTTTGGTTTCTTTATTGTTGTGTTGGAAAATGGGAGTAGTGGCAATGTTAAGTCTAATTTCTCTGCTTGTCAGTGAATTTTGAGCCTGACACATACCTGTGCACGCGATGCACGTGTGAGATGAAAATACTTTGATTTGAATATGGTGGTGACTGTCTTGTCAGTCACCCTGGGGGTTTCCTCTTCTTGCTGACTGTATTTCTTGGTGTCTGCATGCAGGTTGCCATCTATCATCAAGCTCAACGGAAGCATTGTTGCCGATGGGGAGCGAGAGGACTCAGAGCGATTCTTCATCCGGTATTACATGGAATTCCCAGAGGAGGAAGTCCCATTCAGGTATGCGTTCTTTGCCATGGAATAGAGAGCAGGGGCAGAAGGGCAGCAAGGCAAAAGGAAAGGTGACAGAGCAGATGATGTTATATCAGGTTAGCTGTTCCATGTCTTGCCTTCCTCAGTCTGTTTTAGTTGATGTTGTTATATTAGAATATTGTCTGATGACTTGTAGAATCACTTCTGAGTCAAATTGAGTCTTAAAGTGTCCATGTCAAGTGCCATTAAACAACATGACTGTTCAATTCATGATCTTCATTGCTTCCTGGCCTCTCTGATGGCTAGCTTCATAATCCACCTGTGTTTGGGAGTCCTCACAAGCCAGTACAGACGTGTTCTCTGGTGCCAGGCTGGGGCGTCTAATTCTCTTGACCATCTGGTGTGTGGAATGTGACTGGTGATGGGAAGCTGTCCCCTCACTTTCAGGCCCACAAATCGCAAATCTGATGGGTTTTCTTTGCCAAAAAAGTATGCCCAATGATCCGTTTATCTTGGTAAACTAATGAACTTTGACAGATGCTGTTCAGTTGGTATCTTCTCTGTGCCAGCATCTACTTACTGCTTCTTAATGGGCTGAGGAAGGATCATGGAACATCAAGCCACTGCATTTGCATGCCTTTTGCCCTGGAGCCCTCACTTGCTTTACAGACAACAAAGCTTCAGAGCCCTTTCTTTGTGGAAAGAGGGAAGGACAAGAGTGTGTATGTGTTTCCAGACAGAGGAAGGGACAAACTGGGGTAGCGAAGGTCAAAGGTATGGCCTGGTATGAATGACAAAGGTGCCAATGGAATCTGGTTGGTGTTTACATTGGCTGGTCAGTGTTTCCTCCAGCTTAACTCTTTGGTAAAATGTCTCTTGTCTTTTGAAAGCACTGTGTGTGTGACCTGGAAATACAGTAAGGACAAGGGAACACTGGAATGGGGAATGAGGGCATGGCATTTTGTATGATTACTAATAGGTCCAGCGATTACTGTATTTGTTAAAGGCATCCTGGGGTCAGTTCAGAGACAAAGGGTACTAATGTAGTCAGGGAAGGAAGACAGCTGGTGATCCCTCTTGTGCCTTTTTCTGAGGACAAGCCCTGCTTGTAATTTTAAAAGTCCTTGAAGCAGAAAAATGGAAAGAGATATTGGCAGGAATTGCAGCAGAGGCGGAGGATGCAGGGGAGAGGATGGGGCGCCGGGGCCCGCGAGCTCATGGTGCTGCTCCCAGAATGGATTATTTCCCGTAACATTTTATTTCTACCAAAACTGTTTTGTGTCTCTGTGTCTGTGGCTCTTGAAGGGGAGAATAGGGATGTATTCAGCTGCAGACTGAGAGGGGAACTAAGGTACGAGTAGCCCTTTGATCCTGGTGGAATGTGTGTGCAGTACTGAGCTCGCCAGGAAGGGTTTGTGCACAAGAGGGCAACTAAATGAGTTGATGTCAGACTCTGTTTCTTTTCCTGCTGGACTTGTGTCTCTGGGTATTGTGGTGACAAGTTCTTTGTATGTCCAGGGCCCATAGATTGTTGAGAAGGATGCAGTGGGGTACAACTTGATGGTACTGTTAGGATGTGGACTTTGGGAACAGGCTTTGTGCACATAGTACCACATGCAGCTGGGGTTGGTTTCCAGACAGGAGCTCGTGTAAGAAATAACTAGTATCTCATCCCATCCAAACAAGCTGGGTATGACCAGCATGCTAGCTTTATACTGTTTCCCTAAGATACAGGAGAATTACCTCCCCCTTGGATTTCTTAACCTTTAAACACTGTTACTGCCCTTTTCTTGGTCAATGGACTCTTTGTCTGAATCCCTTCATCTGTGAAGCATTTCCAAGGGACTTAAGCAGCTACTAAAGAGGGTTGTTCCGTTCTGGAGGAGCTGTGTGCCACTACAAGCTATTTTCTAGCAAGGCTGCAGATGGCTGAGTGTGCCCCTAGTGCCGAGGGCTGGTTTTCAGTTCCTGGACCAGTGTGCAGCAGCCCTTGTAGGATGGGAAAGGTGGCATTCTCTGCAGTGTTTCCGTGTGTATTTGATGCTACAGCTTCCGCTTATTTGCTCCCAAATCTGGTGTGGTCTCTCTGAAGGTGATTCATAATTAGAATCTAGTCAGGACACATGCATGTTCTTGCTGGGGTATGGCATCTGCATTGCAGTGCTGCCTCAAGCAGAGGAAGAAGACACGCTCAGGCATGGAAACCTCACGAGTTTAAACAGCCCCCCTCAAGACTGTCGAGGTGCAGCATGTGATAAGGGAACAGCACACAGAAAACCCCTCTGCTTGCATTGCATGTCTTCATGGGCTGCAGCTCAAAGAGATCAGAAAGGAGGGAAACGGAAAGAGTAATCTCTCTCTCTGGATGTTGTGGGTTAGAAAGCAGTGCTGAGCATACAGTCCAATATTGGCTGTCTTCTTGATTGACGTCTTTGTGTCTGTGGGTTTTTAATGAGTCCTCCGCTTGTCTGGTCTGCTGTTTATCTGCAGACTATCAGAGACACTTTTAGCCAGGCTCAGTTCTTCAGCATCCTCTGCTCTGGCAGCCAGCGACTGCCAGGCTGCAAGGGGTGATTATGAAAGTCTCCAGGGTGCCTATTATCGGGGTACAAAAGAACCATATGAGCAGCATGCCTTCGTTCTTACTGATTTGAGGGAAGCCAGTCATTCAGGCTCCTAACTTTATTTGCAGGCTGCAGCTAGTATGCAAGGAGCAGGCTGCAAAGCTTGTTCTGCATTTCCTGAACATGAGAAAATGTAAGACAGCATTGCCTGACCCTCTGCATGCTTACAGCATGCATTTGGGTAATCTTAGCCCACTCCTGGTGCTTCTCTCTCTCAGCAGGAGTGAAATTTGTCCCCCTTTTTATACTCTTCCCACCATCAGCCCTGTTGACTGCAGTTTCCCCAGGCATGAACTACTTCTAGTTGGCATGTAAGAATGGTTGCTGGTCTGCAGCATGTGGAGATGATGAGAGCCGAAGGGATATCTCAAAATGGCCTGAGGGCAGCAAAGGGCAGGTTTGCTCTCTATTCCTCTCCTGACCACATCCTTCCAGAGGTGTCGGAAACTGTGCTGCCAAGATCTCCTCTCTGCTGGCGACACATTGGCTATCACTTGCTCTTACAGCAGGCCAGTGGGTAAAATATGGGGAGTGTGTTGTCTTCTCTCAGCACTAATGGTTTTTCCAAGGAAACAGGCCTGATCCTGTCATTCCCGGGTGACTGTGAGAGCAGGGCAGCAGCCTGCCTTTGGATGCTGTGCCTTGGTGAAAGCTCGTTTTGTCTGTGAGACCGGGGAAATCCTAGTGCGTTGTGGCCCTTACCTCATTTCCCTGCAGACAGAGGGTCTGCTGTTCCTCCGTTAACATTCCTGCCTTGAGCAAGCCTCCCTAGGGTCACCTGGCCTGCCAGGTCCCATCATCTCTCAACAGGGGCCGTGACACAGCGCCGCTCGCATTCAGCTCAGGCTCAGACTTGGAACAAAAAGAGCTTTCTGTACAGTGCACAGTGGAGGGCCTCTGAAACGTTATCTTTCCCAGCCGCTCTTGGTCTTTGTCATTTCAGTCACATTGTGTTTTGTGTGGCCGTTTCGCCTCTTTCCCAGCCAGGCAGGGGAGATGCAGACTTGGAGTGATACCTGCTGAAGGGAGTGGGAGGCTGAGATGGGCTTCCCATTGCAGGAGATGGCTCCCGAGGATGGGCCTTGTGAGGGACAGCTGGAGAACTTGGCTCCAAGGAGCAAGTGATGGTGGAGTGTGTGGCTCTGCTAGGAAAGTTCCCCTGTTGTTTTAGAGAAAGGAAGATTTGTATGGAGAGAAGCTCCATGCGATTTGAATGCTACCTCAGCAGTATTCTTTACTCATAAGAGCCTCATCTGTCCTCCCCATCTTGACTGAAGTGCCAGTTAAACTGCAAGATGTCTCAGAAGAGCCAGCTATGGAGGATGAGAGCAGCTCATTGCTGTCTGGGTTCTGGTTTTAGTTCTCATCAGAGTTCTGGGCTTCACATGAATCACATCTTGGGATCTGTGCTCACCTTCTTGTCATCCAGTCACTGTACTCTCCTTGCCAATATTCGCTTATGCTTTGCAACCTAATAGCATCCTTGCATCAAGTGGCAGCTCAAGTGAGGTAGAATCATAATGCGAAACAGCAACTGACTTGTGAAACACTACGAGCAGCTCTGCTGTAACTCTGGCCATGTTTAATTTTACAGGTATCACGAGCTGGTCACGAAGTATGGGAAGCTGGAGCCCTTGGCAGTGGTGGATCTTCGGCCACAGAGCAGCGTGAAGGTGGAGGTTCACTTCCAGGATAAGGTGGAAGAGATGTCCATCCGTCTGGATCAGACTGTGGCAGAATTGAAGAAGCACTTAAAAACTGTCGTGCAGTTGTCAACAAGCAACATGCTGCTCTTCTACTTGGACCAGGAAGCTCCCTTTGGTCCCGAGGAGATGAAATACAGCTCGCGAGCACTGCATTCCTATGGCATTCGGGATGGAGATAAAATTTACGTGGAGCCCAGAATGAAATAGCCTCTTTCGGGTGCACACATGTGCACACACATGCCCCCCCACACCCACACACATGCATTAAGGAGTTTTGGCAAGGTTTTTGTTTTGGTTGGTTGGTTGAGGTTTGGTTGTGTTTCTGTAGCAGGTGATTTCTTAGCCCGGAGGAAGTGCCCTGATCTGAGAACCATACCTGCCATCCACTGCAGGTGACCTCGAGGTGACAGTTGACTTCAGTGCGTGTGTTTCAGTGTGTGCAATACCTTGATGTTTCCTTTGATGCTCCGGTATACTCGTGATTTGGCATGAATGGTCACTTGTTCAAGCTAAAGGATGCTAGGGTCCATAAGGGAGACGATAGCTCGGTGCAGAATTTGACCTGTTGTTTTCTTTGTCTAAATTGTTAGGGTTTGGGCTCCACCAGAGCACCCTGTGGCCTAGCTATCCAACTGTGGCTCGAGCTTGCTCAAGTATTTGTTTGCAGCTAGGTGCTGTCTCAACCTTTTGTTACGCTCGAGTTCAGTGACAAGATCTAAAACAGTATTCCGCTTGATTCAGAGCTCAGGTACTTAGTGCATCCACTTAATTCCACTGGTTTGGGTTAGATGAGTGCACGAAATGGGGGAAAGAAAGAGACCCTTATTAGAAAGAAACAATTTATTTTCAAAATGCACGCTTTATATCCATACTGTCCTGATTTTTTGGGGAAAAAAAGAAGTATTGATTTCTCTCCTGGGAGAGAGTAAGGGGAAAGTTAGAAGTTTGTGTTTGTTGCTATTGCACCAGAAATGAAACCTAGCACTTTCCCCCAGGGGCTCCTAGCTGCGGGGTCCCAGCTTAGAGTCTGAACTAGGAGAATGTGTTGGCTCAGATCAGTTTCTAGAAGATGAGTAACAAAGCAACTAGACTGATGGTTGTCGTAAAGCAGGTTTTCACTCTCTGTGTTGGCTTCCCCCCTACACGCACCTTGTAGGCATCGCAGGCTGCTGCTTAAATTAGTCTCCATTTTCTACTGCAGAGCAGATTCCCTTTCTTGTGCAACGAGATCCTCCTTCCTTTATCTCTCTTATGTCCCTTGTTCCTCTGTCCCCTTGACAAGTTGAAGACCTTTTGGATTACCTACTCATAAGCAGCTACATACAAGTTTTTGAAGCTGTGCAATGAGGGCTCTAGTTACATGCGAACTTCTGACCTGAATGTTGAAATGCTCCCTTCTCCCCATGTGCACTTTCTTGCCCATGATGCTTTTGTCCATATCACCGAGCTCCTTTTGTATTCTTGGAGTTGTGTATTTCTCTTCATATTTTACCTAGATCGTGGGGTGGGGTAGGATGGGGAGGGGAACAAGTATTATCTCATAGTCTTCAGGTTGGGGATGTGGGGACCATTCAAAGGGGAGTAGTTCTGCAGCCAGAGGAATGTTTAAAAATGGGAGGATTTAAGACAAGTTACTAATTTGTGCCTCATCCCCCTGCCAAAAATGTCAATTTTCTGGCCCTGTTGAGATGAGCAATAGGAAATGGAACAAGACTCACCATAAGTAGCGTAGAGGCTGCGGCACGTACCTGCGGAGCTGTGGTACCCATAAAACAAAAGAGCCGGGAGATGGTGGTAGTGTAACATAAGATGATGCTTTTATAAGCTAGAGCTTTACTGAAGATGTATTTTCCATTTGGGCAGTGAAAGGCATTTGCTGCCTTATAGCAGAACTCTTAAGCCAACACTTCTGTATGATATATACATACATAGGCATAGGAAAAGTTGTGTTTAATAAGATATTTTGTTATAAAACAAAGTTTTATGAAGATATGGTTGTTTAATATTAGAAGCCTATTTCTCCCCTTGACCTCCAGTTTAAGTAGGTTATCTCTCAGTTGCTGCAATGTCAGTGGTAGGTGACCGATGAGGATGCAAAAGTGTCTCTGACCTCATTCTATAGAGCAGTAATTACCTGTATGGGTATGTTTATGGCATTGTAACTGGTATTAATGAGATGCTGTAACTGTTGACCAACATCCTCAGCACAATTAAATGTCTCAGTTTCAGAAAAGGAAGTAAACACCATTAAAGAGTGGAATGGGATGTTAAAGAAGTGCCAAGTATGTGCTTTGACGTTTGTTCACCCACAGAAGTTTAGCCACTCCGTGGAGGAAACAGTGCTGTCACTGTGCCAGCTCAGAACTGTCAGTACATCATGCTTTTCTTTACGGTGGACCTGGTGGGGATGGGAAGGTGGAAAAGAGAGCACTTACAGGTATACAAGGTGACAAGTGCCATGGGGCTGACAGGGATTTGGTGCTAGCACTTCAAACCGGCTCCCCTGGTCTGTTCAGGTCAGGAAGTCATGGTACGAATACCACTGCCTTGTCACTCTGTTAGGGGAAGGTTGTTTGTGGATGATGTTCTCAAGCAGTTCACATTCTGTGTGGCTAGCAGAGCACTAGTGGGCTGGAAACCAGCAATCCTGGTTTGCTTCTCACAGACAAAGAGTCGTGTCCAAATCCAAGGACAGTTTATGTGACCAGATGGTTGACTTTGGAAAGTAGGGCCAAATGGCATGCAACTGATGTGGCAAAATACCCCAAGTCGGCTTGCTTTCCTTTTGTAATGCCTTCCGGGAAAAGGCCTTGTATGCGTGCCACGTTACCGCTAAAGAGAGGATAGTGTCAGTGGGAGACAGGGAGGCCTCTGAGCGAGAGAGAAGATTTAGGGCGGAGGGTGGGTGCCAAGAATCTGTGAGGGGCCTGAGCTGGCAGGAGGCTTGATTTAAATCAGTGCGATGTCCTGAGGGGCTGTGACCTGGTGGTGTTGGCGTATACCTGCTTTAGGAAGAGGTCCCTGGATCTATCATATTACACAAGAGATTTGCAGGCTTCTCTAGCTTTTGTTTCCTTCTGTCCGAGGGCTACTTTTGTCAAGAACTGTTTTGTTGTTCGTGCCGGTTCATGCGTAGCAGTGGGCAAAGCACCTGCTTCGGAAGGAATTAGGTGACAGCTATATACCAAAGTGTCGCACGGCTCCTTGTGTTGAGATGAGATGCTGTGCTGTTGTGTTTTTGGATACATTCCTATTGACTCTCCATGTTTTGACCAGATGTTTCATGCGGATCGCTTAACTGGCGATGTGATGAATATGCATGGCATGACGACTGTCCTCTGCTTCCTCGCTGGGATTTGTAACCCCCATTACTGGGAGTTGCACACATTCTGGTGGCAGATAATTGCGTGGCCTGTGGTTGCTTGGAGGAACTGAGCCTTATGGTGCTCATTGCTTCTGGGGATAGGCTCTTGGTTTGCCCTCGCCTCCTCGGGTCTGTAATCTGATGAAGGCGACTTGGCGGCTCTGCCTCCGTCGGTTGCTGTTCTTGCTTGTAAATGAGATTCTCTGGGTTCTGTTCGTGTATGGAGTTGAAAATGCAAACGAGGTGCTGAAAGCAGCCCAGAGGCTGAAATATGTATTCCTGGCAGCTGTGCCTCCCTCATTTGAATGTGGCACTTCTGTAGGCGGTCGAGAGACGCCTTCCCCAGAGCAGCGTTCGAAGGGCTTTAGCCATCTCGGGCCTTTGCCTCTGTGATTGCTTTTCTGCAGTTACTGGAAACTTCCGCTGTAATTTCAACGTGAAGGTCTGTTCTTGCTCCCTATTAATAATGCATCCATATGTAATTTTAAAGAAAAAGGAAGAACTCTTTAAGTCCAGCTTGTTTTTTACTCTGGTTTCTCTCACAGGGGATATACTTCCTGCTCCCACACTTTGCCTTTGGTTTGCTCGCAGACTTAGCAGTGGAATTCAGGCCAAATAGGTAATTGGTTTGGATCAGTTCAATAAACTTGTGTAAGTTTTTACACAAAACAAAGCGTCCCACGTTTTGCACTTGTGTGTTCCCTCCCTCTCACCTCTATGTTTAACACACACCTTTGGCAGGCTGAACGCTGCTGAGATTTCCTCTTTCTGATGACTGTTCCTGCCTCCTGTCTGCCCAATGAGCTTGGGCAGAGCCACTTCATTGTGTGATATGTGCTTGTTGAAAGGAGAAGTCATCATGCTGGAAGACCTAATCTTCTTCTGGACTGTATTTTCCATGGTGATTACTCACCTCCACTCCAGGTGATGAAGAAGGCTTGAGCTCACTCTCTGTTACCTCCTCCATGTCTTAGGTGGGACTGGCCTAGGGGCTGAAACAAGTTTCACCCTCAAGAAAAGGTTTGTAGGTGGTGATGGGGAGGGCAGCGTCCCCAATAAAGCTAAGCCCATGCTGGCCTGCACCAGATGACCCTGGGGATTCTGGATGGGATGCAGTCTTCTCTGAACTGGGCCGGGTCCCTTTGAATGGGAATGCAATAAGGCTCTTCCTGCAGTTGCTTTGCTGAGGTCCAGCAGCCAGAGATCCCCTTATCTCATCTTGTAATGCTGAGTTTTCCTCGAGGTCAGGCACGGGAAGGAGGTTTTCTGGTAGAAGGATAAAAAGAAGAGGGAAAGCAGTTGTTTGCTCAGCTCTGCTGCTCAGCACTGCGTGATGGGAGCATCCCCTGCCAAAATAAAATAGCCTAGAAGACAAAGTCTTCCCCAAAGAGACAGTGAAACCTAATCAAAATTCATCAGTGTAGACTTGCCCAGGATGAACAGGACCAGAATATTAAGTTGACAAAGGAGCAGAGGGAAACCTATTTTCACTGGTTTTCTCTGTGTTACGAAACAGGCTGAGAAGAGCCAGTTGTTTTTTCCGGGGCTGGTAACATTTTGTATGGCATGGAAAGGAAAAGCCATGGTGCACGGAATGGCAGGCGGGAAGTAATCTGCCCCTGGAATACCAGTCAATGCTTATAATGCCCCAGCCCTCCTAAAGTAGTTATTGGTTTAGAAATGGGGGAAAATACATTAAAAAAGGAAGCTTTCTACTAGCAAGGCCATGCTGGAGTGCACAGAGCAAGCACGCTCCGGGATGTGCTGTGAAGGCGGTGCGCTGCCTGGTGTCCTGATGTACTAAGAGAAACTGCTGAGGTAAGATGCAGCGCTTTGGGGGTGAGCTTGCTAGACACAGTTCTAGGAGCACCCAGGGTCCTGGGAAAGACTCTTGGGCTTTTAGGTGCTTCCTGTTTGGCTGCTGGCATTCTTGTCCCCTCTTGTCCTGATGGAAGGGTGTGTATGGGTAGCGCAGGGTTCTGCTGACTGCAGAATCCATCACCTCTCAGCTGCTGTTCTGCCTCTCTCAATTGACATCAATGGGAATCAAGTGAAAGCAGTTGGGATCTTTTCTTAGGCTACAGATGAAGAGCCTTGGTCTCCGTAACACAGTTTGAGGCTTAGAGCCTGCAAACTTTTGGCAGGTACCACTCTCTGGGGCTTATGGTGTTTCCCAGGCTGTGAGGGAGCCAGCCTGTCAGCATAGGTTGAAAGGTTCACCACGCAGCAGCCATCACCAAGCACTGAGCAACAATAAGCGTCCTTGGTAGCTGCTCAGCTCAGGTGACCATGGGTGTGGAAAGCATCCTCCCTCAGCCCGACATGTCCCTGTGGAATTGCAGGCTGCTAGAATGAAAATGGTAATAACACAGCAGCCCCCCAGTGGAGCTTCCCACTGGATCAAGTAGAATCCTTCCAGAGAGGGTGGAAACAGGACCAGCAATGAAGCCCTCCCCAGCAGATTTGGAGAGAGCTTGCTGCCCTGGGTAAGTTTTCCGTTTCCCTGGGTAAGTTTTCCCTTTCCCACCTGTAAAAGCAGAAGTGAGTTACAGAAAGTAAAACAAGCCCGGGATGGTAAAGTGACTCGGTTGGAACTCTGGGGCACTGCCTTCAAACACTGCTTTAAGCCTAGCACTGTTTAATGCTAATCCTGTAACATTATATAGATGGGCGTGCTTTTTCACTTACACAAAGGAGGAAGGGGCTCAGTTCTTCTGAGTTGGTTTCTTTTTTTCCCTTCAGCAAAAAGCGATGCTGAGCAGCACAGCCACAAGCCCAGCTCCTGCTCGCTGACATTTCCATCTGAATCCACCTGAGGGGGGTGAGTTTTTGGGGAAGAAAGACGCTTCTTTCCCTCTCCAGGCCAGAATCTGATCTGCAGGTTAGCTTGCTTGGTTATCAATAGAGGCAACAGTTGTGATTGCAACTCAACACTCCTCCAGCCCTGGAACAGCATTGAAGGAAAGAGACTTTACAATTACAAGAGCAAAGGGACTGAGACATCGTTTCAGTCATCGGCAATAATTGGCTAAGGAGGACCGGGATGCATTCTCCATTGACGTAGGATTTTTCCCTGGTCTACCAAGATCTGTCTGAAATTTCAGATCTAGGTTGCTCCTCTATCTACACAACAGGTTGGTAATTTTCTTTTCCATACCTAAAACTTTGCAATTTTGAATGTGATACGTTAAGTAACACGTCCTTTATTGTCATGTTTCCCAAGCTCTTGTTCTTTGACTGCCATAGCTTCCTCTAGGCGTTGTGTGCCCAGTCTCTCCTGGTGAATCCACAGTGACTCAGATTTATGATTTATGTAAAATTCTGCCGTTCTCCTTTTGTCTTTCCAAGATAGGGAAATAGGTAAAACTTTTCCTTGGTGGATTGAACTTTTCTCAGTGCAGAAGACAGTTGCTGTGGCCAGTGTTGATGCGAGTGGCGTGCTGAGGAGCAGCGAAGCAGGGAGGAACTTTCCTTCCACTGTGTTTCATGCTTTCTAAGCTCCTGGTAGTGGGAGACAAGTGGAAGGGATGTGGGACAGATGATGGCATGTTCCCTGATGTAGTCCTGTGCTCTATGCATTATGTATGTATGTAGGTATACTTGGAAGGAGTTGAGTCTGTTGGTCCCCATACGCTATTGAAGCTGACCTATAGGGAGAACACAAAGAGATACTAGATTCTGTAGGCAGTGTGTCCACACAACTGAAATGCAGGGGATGTATAAAGGGAGAAGGCAAAGGTATTGAAACTGAGGCTGTACATAATGCATAGACAGTTTGTGTTGAAGCTGATCACGTACTTACCCGGCGGGTGCGCACAAGCTGGGAGCACACGATACCTTCCTGGGAGTTCTACGTGAGCTGTGCCTGCATGTAATGAAGGGAAAGCGACAGGCAAAGTAATCAAAGCAGGTGTTTTAGCGATAGTTTCTATTGAATTAATAATGAGTAACAAATTGCATTAGGCACAGAAGGAATTAGAGCTGGCGCAGGAATTCGCTTTCATTTTCGCAGCCCTGTATCCGTTTCTCTCTCTGCCATTGATTCCTGTAGAGCAAGGAGCTGCCCAGCTGTGTAAATGTTCGTGCTTCTTCCACACTTGTCAAAACTGGTGATTGTTGTGTTAGCAGCCAGCACAAAGCGTTAGTTGTGATGCCTGAAGCCCCTTACCCAGGAGAGCGCGCTTCAGCTCTGCATCAGCTCTTGTATTTGGAGCAGTGCAAAGCTGTTCCTCTTGAAGTGTCTGTCCTCACGCTAGGTACATCGGGAAGGAATGGCTTTTGAACTATCAGAGCAGACAGCCTACGGAGAGCAGGGGCTACTACAACTTGCAAACACTGCGTGCAATGAGCAGGGGCTCTTTCCCTGTGGCTCTGGGCTCACTTTGCCAATACCTGCAGGGTGATTTGCTGGTATCGCCAGGGGAATCTCATTACACCACTGAACAGAGCAGGCATTTCTCCAGGGTCTGCCTGGTGGGTGAGGAACCTCAGTCTCTGAAGCATGCTCATGTCCGTGGCTTCAGGAACTGATGGCACTCGGGGCTTCCTTGAGGATGCATTTTCCAATGGGTGTGATAGATGTCCGGGTTTCTTTCCTTCCTGTAGGATGAACAAGCGATCGTTTCTCGGGACCTGGGTGGCCCTTTTGGTGATAACTGCGCGGCAGCAAGGTGAGTCCAACACTGGTCAGCTGTGCTGGGAAGTACAGAGAGCTTGGAAAACACACACCACCCCCTGGCTAGTGCAAGGGCAAGACCCAGGGTGAGCTTCATGTTTCCTATGGGGAAGGAGGGACCACCAGTATTGAGGGTGGGTAATGTGGCAGATGTGTGCCACCTGGCATAGGGGCCAGCTCGAGAAATGCCCTCCAGGGCATAAATCACACCAGTGGGGGCCTGCTGCTCTGTTTGGCTGGATGAGGTGATGCATATCAAAGTATGGTAGTGTTACACTAGTAGTGCTAAAGTTTCTGCTGAGCTTCCAGTTTAAAGAAGTAAGATCCCCGTCTCATAGCTAAGCCTCAGCTGTAATAACTCGTCCGGTGCATTACAGCTGTGAAATGACAGGTTTTACTACCTAGCAGCCAGGAGTTTTGCTGTGTCCCTCTGCACATACCTGTGAAACCAGGCTTGCAGCGCGGACACCATCACACACCACCTCCCTTTCTGTCTGGTGGGGCACATGTGTGTCTTATGAAGCCAGGATGCCATTAGGTTAGGCCAGGCTTCTCTTTGTCCCTTTTCCCAAAGGGAAGCTGGACCAGTTGAACCTGTGAAGAAGGGTTAGATGGAGACTCCCTACTCCCAGGCAGGGAGCATCCTCAGGGTGACTAGGAGAGAGCTTGGGCAACACCGAGAGCTCCTCCTGTATCCATAATGGGGCACAGAGCAAGCTGTCCTCAGGTGGTGGCCCCTGAACAGTGCAGGGTGTGGGCTAGGAAACCAATGCATGTCCAGAATCCAGCTGAACAGAGCCGGGATTGTTCAGAGCCCCTCATGGTGGCCAAGATTGAATGTCGTGAGGACAGGGTTCTGCTTTTCTATAGCAAAGAGGGGAGGAAGGGGAAGAAAACCCAGCAAAATCCCCATTTGCTCTGTGATGAGCCACACCGGTCACTAACTGGAAGAAACAGGCCATGAGATGACAGCAGAGATCCGGTAGGGGCTGCAGTGGGAAAGGACGTGCCCTAGGGCCAGAAGTGCACGCTTGCAACTCAAGCCAATCAGTGGCTTATTCTGGTAGAAAGTGTCAGGCTTGTACTGAAACACATCAAAACTGTCTTCTGAAATGCCTTTAGGAGAGGCAATTATGTTCCCTGACAGTGCTTTTTAGCAAGAAAACCTAATTTTGCCAGCAAACTGTGGAGCTGTTATGGGACACCCACACCGGGGAAAGAGGTGAGGGCAAGGCAGCTATTTTGCTCTTCACAGGAGGTCAACATTAGAGGATGGGCAACCCCAGCACCTTCCTGGCATTGCCATAAGGCCTCTCTTCTCACTCTCCTTCCAGCTCACGCCATGAAGAGTCTGTATCCATTCTGGCAGAACGACACCAAAACACCCAAAGTGGATGATGGAAGCTCTCCTGAGATCAAGATCTCCATCCCGTTCATCTTCTTTGGAGCCCCGTACAGGAGCGTTTATGTAAGTGAAGAAGCAACCATCCCTTTATCCTTTTTCTTGCCATTGGCAGCTGCATTTTAAACTCTCTCCCTGTCGTCAGGAACTGGAAGATTTATTAGCACCTACCTGACAAGTTCTTAGATTTCATGAACTGATAGGTTTTATGATTAAGAATGTCAGAGGTATATTTAATGGGCTAATGTTCATGGGGAAGGAATATAAAAGGCAATAAATTTTTTGTAGGTGATTAAATGGTACAGCGAAGCTAAGGCCTTGACACAAGGAGCATTATTCCTGTAACATGACAAGAAATAAGAACATGCAGAGACCTGTAGGAGAAAACATAACTGCAATGGCTTGGACCCGTACCTGAGAGAAGGACAGGCCGCTGCGTTCTCAGATGAAAGCACAGCAAAAGCCTGGCAAAGGGGACTTCTTCCTGGCCATGCAGCCGCCTGTGTCATAGGCCAGGGTCTCTCAGTGCTGCAGAGCTGCTCTTCAAAGCTGGGTAAACCCAGAGCTCTCAGTACATAAGACACCTTCTGCCCCAAGTCACTCACCTGATGTTTGCCGATAAGCCAGCAGCTCTCTGCTCCCTGCAGAGGCTTGCTCAAACAAAAGCGGGTCTCTGTGCAGGTCAACAACAATGGGGTGATCTCCTTCAATGCCCTCGTCAGCCAGTTCACACCAGAAGCCTTCCCCTTGACGGACGGCCGGGCCTTCGTTGCGCCCTTCTGGGCTGATGTGCACAATGGCATCCGGGGGGAAATCTACTACAGGGAGAGCACAGACCCCGAGCTGCTGAGGAGAGCCTCCAAGGACATCCGCAAGCACTTCAAGGACATGTCCTCTTTCTCTGCCACCTGGATCTTCATCGTCACCTGGGAGGAAGTCACTTTCTATGGAGGAAGCAGCACAACACCGGTAAGAGCCATCAGCTGTGCTTCTTGATGGGTGGTGTTTGATGCTTGAGTTTATCTATACATGTATTAAGCTGTCTTGGCCTTTTTGCATCAACCCAGTTGCTTTGTGTTCCTGCTTCTCAGTTCTCTCTTCTCTGTACTGTCATACGTCACCTTCATTTTGCCTATGCTTCTGCAGGGGTAGAACAGAGCTATGTGTGCAGGAGGTTACAGGGACCTCGGTCAAAGGTCGTTTATAAGGGAACCAAAGTTTTGGCATTGAACAGTAGCTATGTCATGATATAAACCCCTCGAGGCTCCCACTTGCTCCTGTGCTGGATCAGTTCTGTCCACTACAGGGGTGCAGGATAAACTGGTGATGGAAAGAGCAGGCTGTGGAGGTGGATGGGAAGCCCTTCGTTGTCTCACTGGTCAGCCAGAAACTTCTCTGTGCTCCCTCCTTCTCCTTGGTCATCCTCTTGAGACTGGATTTTGTAACTTGCCCTTTGCTCCCCACTGCCCACTTCTATCTGGGATCCAACATGAGTTTGCTCTGGTTTGCGCCCTGAGCTCACCTTGGTAGGCCCCAGCATCTTTGAAATGAGCTTTGAAATGAGCTTTGCTCCTTGCCTGTGTGAGCAGGGAGGGCTGCTCCAACAGAAAAGGAGCAGGAATCTGTGGTAAATTAAGTTTTGGAAGTAATATCGTTTCCAAGGAGCTGGAGAAAGGAAAGAGAAAATGGGAGCTTTAAAATGTATTTATTTGTCAAAAGACCCTTTTCCTTTCAAATCATGATGTCTTTTTTCTGCGGCAGAGGTTGCAGTGCTCTCTCCAAAGCACTAATCCAAGAGGGTGGTGAGGGTGTCTAGAAAAGGGTTGAATGGCTATTCTCTTCAGACATTAAGGTCGAAAAGGAAAAGCCAAAGGGAATACTGATGGCATTTTTGTGATGACAACTGGTCTGCCTGCATAGGCGGCCTGATCCAGACTGACCAGAGAGTCACACTAGCAACTCAGTCGTGGTAGCTCCTGTATTTCCATACATGTGCAAGATGGATCTCAGAGTTTGGAGACAGCAGTGCGATGCTTTTGAGGGCATGAACAGCTTTTAAAAACCTGATTAATATGTGAGCTGTGACCACAGCTGCTGTTGAGAGGTCCGTGCCAGACCACTGAAGTGTTGCTGGTAGGGTCCCTGTGGAAGCTTGGGGCACAGATAGCGAGGGAAGGGTCACTGCTGTTGTTTGGGGCCAGGGTTGTTTAGGATTAGCCTGTGTGCTGTGAGTGCCAAAAGCTGTCGTCTTCTGTCTCAAGGAGCTGGCTCTGATAATCAGTTCAGTTCTTTTCCATTTGTTAGGCTCGAGATTTAATGCGTATTTTTTGCCAGTCCTGGCAGTGCTTGCAGAAGAAAATAATACATATATATATATTTGCAGACAGCAAGCAATATAGAGATTCGTGTATTGCCTGAAGAATTACATTTGCAACACAATGCAATTTATTTTGTTATAGAGCAGCCTTCCCATTCAATAGCAGCCAGGGCTCCGGGTTGGCACGCGGAGCAGCACGATGCAACTTAAGCAGGGAATTCATCGCAGTGCAGAAAGGCTGCAGGAAAGAACTGCGTGAACGTGGCCTGGGGGACACTGCAGTTACTGTCCCGCAGTGACACCTGAGCAAACGGGTTCAGTTCTTGAGAGTCCTGTTAGATGGTTAGGGTGCTCAATGTGTGTTTGACCGTGAGCACCACACGTTGTGAGCTTCCTGGTACCATGTCAGCTCCACCACCCCCTAAGAGGCACCTGAGTGAAGCAGTGTTTGCTCCATTGAAGAGCTGCTGTTGTACTGTCAAAGTGATCTGGCTTTGTGTTAGCTCCTTCTGAGCTCATGGCCATGGGAAAAGACTTGGCAAAGGTGAGCAAGTGTGCCAAGGTGGCGAATGGGAAACCAGACATAGGCAGAATCCCAGGGAAAGGGTGCAGGAACGGAAATGGTGGCTTCCCCTTAGCTTGCGCTCTGCTTGCTCTGGTGTGAATTGCACCGTTTGCAGCTCTATGAAGCAGCTCTTCCCACACCTCTCACTCTCTCTGACAGCTCCTACAGGCTGCTTTGCCTCCGTTTTCAAGAGCCTAATGTGCCTTGGAAGTGACATCCCTTGTGGCATGCAAATACTGAGCGCAGGTCCTTGTGCTCATATTTTAAAGCTCTGTCTGCTTGCAGTGCTGGGGGGTTGCTGACAGGGTAAGCCCCAACACTTTCCAGCATGAGATGGTCCCATCAATGTCTTCTCCCATATTATCTGTGTTTCTGTGGCTGTATTTCCTGCACAGTTTGCTGTGCCCAGGCTCCTAGTGTTGCTCTTGAGTAATTGAAAGGGGGCAGCTCATGCTTCATCCTCTGCTAAAATCCTGCTCACTCAGAGGCAGAAAGAGCAGTTATTTATCATGGCATGGTCCCAGCACAGACTAGTGTAGGCTGGGCAGGGATGGGGAGGGCAGGGAAATGCAAAAAGCAGAGAGAAGCATTCCAGCTGGATCTGCATGGATAGAGGGGATGTCTTAAGGGAAGAGGCATCTTCTGTCCTATGCAACTGTAAAAAGGAAGAGCTTGGGGCTGTGTCGCCCTTGTTGGGTGGCAAAGCGCATTCTTCCAGCCTGAGATCCAGGCTGGCAGTCATCTGAATGTAGCTGGAGTTTGGGGGATTGGAAATGCAGAGTCATTTTAAGGGAAAGGAAAAATGAGCAGCAGCTTTAGCAGGTACCAAGGGCATCTGTCAGCCAAGCAAAACAGCTCATAATATACATGGCTGACTTGGATGTAATGCACCGTTAACAGTATTGTAGGATATGAACGTGGAAGGGAAGCAGGTAAGATAACGTGGAGAGGAATAAAGCTAAGATAGGGTAATGGAAGATAGTAGGTGATAACAACCCGCATCCTGCCGACTGCCTTCCCCCACGAGCTTATTCTCATGCTGCCATCTATTGGCGTTAAGCTGGGTCTAAGAAGATCTTGTCCTGCCGCGTCTCACCCAGATGGTGCTGGAGATGAACGTGTCAGAAGGGCAGGTGAGCAGCGTGAGCAAAGCAGCATCACCTTGTGAGTGTGCTGATGTTTTTCAACAGGTAAACACTTTCCAAGCTGTCCTGATCACAGATGGAGTGTCCTCTTTTGCCATATTCAACTACCATGAGATCAGCTGGACCACGGGGACAGCCAGTGGAGGGGACCCCCTAACTGGTCTCGGTGGGGTGATGGCCCAGGTGAGGCTCTCACTCTCATATCTACATCTCTGTTGAGCTCTCAGATGGCTGCCTGTAACTTTGCCAGTGTATTTGAGCTCACTCAGTCCCTCAACATCTCCAGCATTGGCCTTGCAAGCTCACTGTTTGGCATAGGTGAGGAGTGCTCCATGTATAGATATGTATATATACATATGTAAATATACATTCATAGTGCTTGTAGTACCTGTTAAGCTTTTCACTCTCATCTAAACTACGTGAAAACTGAAATCTCTGAAAGGAGACTTTAAAAAGTCAGGAGTTACTGTGGGGGACAGAGAAGTGTGGAAATGCAGCATCACTTTACCATAGCAAAGATGTGTAATGAAGTTTGCTCTCTTACTTGTTTTAGGCTGGCTTTAATGGTGGGAATATCACCAACTTCTTTAGCATCCCGGGCTCCAGAACCCCAGACATAGTCAATATTGAAGAAACAACCAACGTTAATGTCCCCGGGCGCTGGGCTTTCAAAATAGATGGCAGAGAAATAGATCCAGCCAATGGCTGCAGCCTGAGAGGTAAGGGGGAAATGGCATTGCCTTTTTTCAGGTTTGGGGGACTGTGTAGCAAAAGGCAATGCTCTTGGGGTGCTGGTGGAGAGGTGCTTGACTGCTCAGAGCTGCGGTGCAGTTTGGTTTTGCCAAGGCATCCCCTCAAGCTGCATCTGTTGGGGCCGGAACATGTGAGCAGGGTCTGAGCCACTGCATGCAGCACATGATCACCTGGCAGAGCAAGCCTTGGTGCTAGGTTGTTTTCCTTCCTGGGATTTTAGCAACATGGTATTGCTGTAAGCCTCCATTTCTGGGGCCCAGAAGACCCTAACCCAAAGTCAAGGGCAGATGGAGCCCGAGTGTGTTGCAGATATACAGTGCTACTGAGCCATCATCTCGATTCTTCTCTGTGATGCTGACGGCAGCAATGGGAAAGACCTGGGCACAGCAATTGCCTCCTGCCCCCAGAGTAGGAAAGCTCCTGGTGTAGTCCCACTTCCCTTGTTTCTGCAGAAAAAAATCAGGTTTTTGGGGCAGGAGAAATGCTGTGTCCCTGCTCACGCACATGTCACTGACAGCGTGAGGATATAAAGGGATTTACAGATGCCCACAGTGACTGCACAGGGACTCTGCTGCAGAGAGGTTATTGCATTACCATTTGACAAATAAAATGTCAGGAGCATCGACTTTGCTCTGGGAGCCCTTCTAGCAAGAGGGGACTGTCACTTGCCAAAGGACACTGGAGATGTCACCAGTGTGAGGCATTTGGCCTCTTTATGTTGTGGTTGAGGACTATACTAAAGAAGGCCCATGAGGCTTCAAGGGTCTTGGGGCCCATGGAGGTTTCAGGTCCCACCGTTGCAGCTACTGACCCCAGGAACAAAGGCAAAGGGGCTGAAAGCCTGTCTCAGCTGTGCAGGTGATGAAGGCAGCATGGCTAGACCCACCACCGGATTTGTGTTTCACAGTCCTCCCCGAGAGGTGATGCAGTGTGTGGCATTGGAGGGGAGGAGGCCCACCATGCCTGGTGTGCCCAAACCCACACCAGGAAGGCTGGCACCAGGAGCCCTCATTAGTGGGTCTTGCTAAGGAAAGATGCTGTTTGTTGCAGGGAAGCAGAAAATAGCTCTTATTTTTGTGGCAGGCAGGGAAGAGAACAAAAAGTTTAGGAGAGGTAAATTCAGGCAACGCGCACGGTGGAAGCCATGCACATGAGAAGTGTGAAAGGCAACCATATGGAAGAGAGGGAAACTCTCACGGGTATTTGCCACCCTTGTTCTTCTGTCTTCTCTCTGCCTCTCATGTCTCTCACCAAACCTGCCTCCCTTTATAGTGCCGCCGTGTAACAAGTCTTCTCAGTCTATTGCTGTGTGATCACTCATCATTTCCTGTCGTCAGTGGTGTATGGTGTGGAAATTGCTTATCAACAGCTCTTTGGTTTCATAACTACTATGAGCACTTTCTGAATGGGAATAAATTGCTTCTGGGCAGCTGATGGCAGAGTCGCACTTCGACTGGCAAAGTTACGTGAATGGAGGAATTGTGGGGATGGCAACAAAGCTGAAGGATGACACAAGTACAGCAACAGTGCTGGAAATGGCTTTCACAAGGCACGAGCTTTACCAGTGGACTCTCCCTTTGAGGAAATAGCACAAATGGCTTGTGTCCTGCAATACTGAAGCACAAAGAGGGTGGTAGGCGTTGAAAGCTGGAGGAATAGCCTTCAAGTCAGCCAGCCTGCTCAGTGCAGCACTCACACCATCCCATGGGCTTGTGGCATGGGAAGGACTTAAAGGGTACTGTACATTGAAAATGAAGCTTGTGATCCCATTTCTTTGCTGAGTGGCTCTTGCTGAGAGTCTGCACAATCAAAGCAGCCAAGAAGCCCACAGCAGGATGCTTTGGAGGGCTGGCAGACCCCTCTGAGGACTGATGCAGTGCAGTTAGAGTGTGTTCTTTTTAGCATGGGGTTTTCCATCTCTGTCTTTCTAGGGCAGTTTCTCCATCAAGGGGAGATCTTCTGGGACAGCGCCAACTGCACCACCAAGTGCCGCTGCCTGGACTTCAACAATGAGATCTTCTGCCAGGAGATGGCTTGCGGCCCCTTTGAAGCATGCGAGCCGAAGACCAAGTTCTTCCAGTGCGTGCCGGTGGAGAGCAGCACCTGCGTGGTGTTTGGAGATCCACATTACCACACCTTCGACGGCTTCCTCTTTCACTTCCAGGGTTCCTGCTCCTACCTCCTCACCAGGCAGTGCTGGCCAGGCTCCCAGCTGCCCTACTTCAACGTGGAGGCCAAGAACGAGAACCGAGGCGGCTCCTCCGTCTCCTGGCTGAGGGATATTTTTGTAGAGGTCTACTCGCACAAGATTGTCCTCCCCAAGGGCAGCTTTGGGAAAGCAAAGGTAAGAGCCCCGCTGTAAGGGGGGAAACTTGCTGGGTCAGCTCCTCCTAGGTGGTGGTGAGACTGCATGGCAGCCTGGAGAGCATGGGACGGCACTTCTGGGCCCTCTGCATCCCTCCAGGACTGGGCGTAGGGGACATCTCCGGTGGAAAATGCCTTTGGCTTACTGATGGCTGTCCTTCTGCGCACGTCCCTGATAATAAGACCCCGTAACAGGGCTGTACAGCTCCTGTGTCCCAGTATGAGAGCTCTGCTATTTCATACTCCAGCTCAGTTTTCTGGTGTTGTTCCTACAGGTGGATGACTTGGTGGTGTCCCTACCCATCTCTTTGGAACTGGGTGCAATAAAAGTCTACCAGAGTGGCTTGTCCACAGCCCTGGAGACTGACTTTGGCTTGCTGGTGACCTATGATGGACAACACTATGCCTCCGTCTCCATTCCGGGCACGTACATCAATGCCACGTGTGGTCTGTGTGGCAATTACAACAAAGACCCCGAGGATGATGCCCTGCGCTCAGATGGGAGGCTGGCCACATCTGTGCCGGAGCTGGGCGAGAGCTGGCAAGTGCCACATCCCGAGCGGAAATGCTCATCCGGGTGCTTGGAGAACTGCAGCCTCTGCGATGCTGCCACCGAGTCGCTCTATTTCACCTCTGAATACTGTGGTTTCATCAACATGAGTGGCGGGCCGCTGTGGGAGTGCAGTGCTGTAGTGGACCCCACTGCCTTCGTCCACAGCTGCGTCTATGACCTCTGTGGTGCTCGGGATAACGGCACTGGCCTGTGCCAAGCCATCCAAGCATACGCCACCGTGTGCCAGGGCTTGGGAATCTCGGTGGGAGAGTGGCGCACCCAGACAGGATGCAGTAAGTGTTTGCGTGCTCGGGCTGGGAGTCTTCCCCTCTGGAGCAGTCTACCCAGCAGTATGTGAGATGAGGGGGGAGAAATCCAAGGGAGGGAGTTGCCCAGGATGAAGGGAGTCAGATCAGAGCCAGTTGGTCCCTTCTCTCCATGGCATCAGACTCTAGCACCAGTGAAACTTGGCACACATCAGGCATGATGAGAGATGGAGGCTGGACCAGAACAAGGACACTTGTGGGATTAAATAGCTGTGGGTGACTCAGCTTTGGGGCTGTTTTGTGAGAGGAATGGCCAGGGAGGCACGGAAGGGAAATGGAGGGGGCAATTCTAACATCAAGTTGGGCTCCTGGGTCCTGCATTGTCTTTGCTGTGGATCAATAGGAAAGAGGTAGCCCTGAACCATTCTGTAATGTAGTCCTCCTGTTGTTTGTCTCCCCTCTGTACCCACAGTGATGGCTGTGCAGTGCCCAGAGCTCAGCCACTACTCGGTGTGTGCCAGCAGCTGCCCTGCCACATGTTCAGACCTCACGGCCCCACTGGCCTGTGCCTCCCCATGTGCTGAGGGCTGCGAGTGCAATGAGGGCCACGTCCTCAGCACCGACCGCTGCGTCCCCATACACCAGTGCGGCTGCGACGTGGACGGCCGGTACTACGCCATCGGGGAGTCTTTCTGGGCAGTGGCAGACTGCACAGTGGAGTGTAAATGCGAGGACGGCGGCGAGGCCCAGTGCTTTAACACGACCTGTCCCGAAGGAGAGGTCTGTGCCATTGAGAACGGCTACCGGGGCTGCTACCCGAAGCGGGAGACTCTGTGTTTAGTGGGGCAGAACCAGGTGCTGCAGACGTTTGATGGTGTTGCCTTCCTCTATCCGCTGGAGAACTCTTACACGCTGCTCAAAACCTGCACGGAGAAACCCGACTTCATCGAGGTGGATATCAGCCAGAAGAAGCCCGGATCTGCTCCCAGTGGGCCACGTGTCGTGCGGATCCAAGTCGTTGGTCAAGAGGTGAAGATTGGAGGCACCAGCATGTCAGAGATCAAGGTAAAGGTGCTGCCATCAAGGTGGTCCCCCACAGGGCCAGGGCGGGAGGCGGTGGCTCACAAGTGTTATCCATGTCCCTTTGGAGAAGGGCTTATGAGTCTATGGCACTGGACCATTCCCCCAGGTTGGCACCATGGTGGCACTTGGAGGAACCCTGTGTGGGCCTGTGAGAAGGTGCAAAGTTGTCACAGCGCTGTTATTCTGTTTGCTTGCTGTGTCAGCTCTGAAGACTTTACTGACATTGCAATTGACTTCTGCAACTTGGTTTTTCCCTGGAAGAACATTCTCGATGGGGCAGAAAGCAAGGAAGCAGCTGTATGCCCTCGCTCAAAGGACACTGTGGGTCTTGGGGGCTGGCTCCAGGTCATGAAGTGTGTGTATTCAGTGTGGTGTGGCCGGCAGACAGGAGCAGCCATGCAAAGTCACAGAACTCTCCCTGAAGTGTCCTGATATGCTTGTTATTGTAGGTGAATGGCTATGACGTGGAGCTGCCTTATTTCCACCCCTCTGGGCGCTTGGAGATCTACCGTAGTGACAATGGCACCGTGATGGAGTCGGAGGGGCTCCTGGCCATTGGCTACTATGATTCAGGCCTCCTGGAGATCCGCCTCTCTACCACCTACTTCAACTGCACTGGAGGCCTGTGCGGCTTCTTCAATGGCAATGCCAGTGATGAATTCTGCCTGCCCAAGGGCAAGTGCACGGACAACCTGGAGCTCTTCCTGGAGAGCTGGACCACGTTTGATGAGATCTGCAATGGGGAGTGCGGGGACCTCCTCAAGGCTTGCAACAACGACTCGGAGCTGCTGAAGTTCTACAGGAGCCGCTCCAACTGCGGCATCATCAATGACCCCACCAACAGCTCCTTCCTGGAGTGCCACAGTGTGGTCAACGTCTCAGCCTACTACAGGACGTGCCTCTTCCGTCTGTGCCAGAGCGGGGGCAACCTGTCGGAGCTGTGTGACTCGGTGGCACGCTATGCCGGCGCCTGCAAGAACGCAGAGGTGGACGTCGGCCAGTGGAGGAGCCACAGTTTTTGCCGTGAGTCCAACAAAGCTTTTAAGTGTCCAGGGTGGGGAGAAGGGGATGTAGACCCCAGCAACCTTGAGTGAAGTGTTTTTGTCAGGAGCTTGTGGGTGTACAGAGATAGAGCTGCTTTTTCTTATGGGATGCTGCAAAGTTCAGGCTCTCCCCTGTCTCCTTTCTCATTTTTGGTGGGTACCCCGGACCCACAGTGTGCTCATCTGTGGCCATGCTGGGAGACACTCAACAAGAAGGACTGTTTAGGGGTAGGCCCTGACAGCACTAACAGCAACATTAGACGTCCAAAGTCATATGAAGGGATAGGGACCGAAGTGCCTAAACCTGGCACTCTGGGGCAATTTTCCTATGCTTTTCCCTACTAGTCAGCCAAAGCTTGGCTTTGCTGTAGAAAGAGCTATGCCCAGTAGAGCTTTCTGCTGTCAGGGAGGCTGGCACGTACAGAGCATGTTCTCATGTAGCCTATAGAGAAGAATTGCAGTAGGAATGAGTATGTGTCACGAGCCTGAAGGCAAGGCAGTGCCACCCCGTGTACTAACAATAGCTCCTAAGCTGTGCTTGTGCTGGCAGAGACAGATTTCCCAGCGAAACTATTCCAGGGTGGCATTTCAGGAGGCATCACAAGTTTTATGATGTGGTGTAGGAGCATTCCAGAGCTGCAGATGGTGTCTGACAGTGCTGAACGCCACCACCAGAGGATCATTTGAATAACGCTTGATTTGAGCTGTTGCTATAAACTTGCCGTTGATGGGAAAACATTCATTATTCAGAAGTGAATGTGGAAAATCCCCAGTGTGGAATTACATGGCGGGGAGGCAGCCCCTGTCTCCACTGTGGAGGTTTAAAGGACGCGTCTGTTCAGGAGCCCTTTGAAATAGCAAGAGGAGGTGTTGGTCAGCTCATAGTGGCACAGGGCTGTGATGTGAGGAGGGTGCTGCAAAGGGGATGGGAAGAGCTGGTGGCCAGAAAGGTGCTGCAGCTGTTTCCCTTTTTGCTTCCCCCCCGAATTGGTCACTGCTTATTTGTTCCCATCTTCTGCCTGTTCCTCCATCCCATTCTGCTGGAGCTGGGAGCTCACATTCCGTGTTTGTCGGTCCTGCAGCTCTCACCTGCCCAGAGAACAGCCATTTCGAGGAGTGCATGAGCTGCGTGGAGACCTGTGAGACCCTGGCCACGGGCCCTGTGTGCGCGGATACCTGCACAGAGGGCTGCCAGTGCAACGAGGGCTTTGCCCTGCGCAACAACCGCTGCGTTCCCCGTGGCGAGTGTGGCTGTAACTTCGAGGGGCGCCAGCTAGCCACCAACCAGACCTTCTGGATGGACATCGCCTGCCACTTCCTTTGCTACTGCAACGGCTCCGACAACAGCGTCTACTGCGAGAACGTCTCCTGCAAGGATGATGAGTACTGCCTGGAGGAGAACGGCCTCTACTACTGCCATGTCCGCACGGACGCATCCTGCATCATCTCCGGCTACGGACACTACCTGACTTTTGATGGCTACTCCTTTGACTTCCAGAGCAGCTGTGCGTTGGTCCTGTGCACCACCATTGCCTGGCCAAGGGCAGAGCGCTCAGATACCTTCCCAGCATTCACTGTCACAGCCAAGAATGAGGATCGGGACACTTCTCTGGCTGTGTGGGTGAAACAAGTCGAAGTGGAGGTCTTCAATTACAACATCGTCATCCACCGTGCCTACAAATACACTGTGCTGGTGAGTATAAGGCCACAAGGGCTGTGATTATTTCTCCCTGCCATAGCTCCCAAACTGTGGAGCGATTCCCTAGGCACAAGGCTTGCAAGGTTTTCTTGAGGATACAGAAGTGAATACGCTTGGGCTGGTCCCTAAGATGCTGCCCAGCACAGCTTTTGGAGGAGGCTTACATTTTGGCTGCCTTGTTTGATGTATAGGTATGGCCAGCAGGGGCCTTGATCTGGGAGTGCTGAGCTGCCCTAATTTGTGTCCTCCTGCGGCAGCACAGACCATCAGTCCCACTCATGGTGCATCTTGTTTCCTTCCCTGCAGGTCAATGATGAACGTCTCTACCTGCCCCTGAAGCTGGGCCAGGGCAAAGTAAACATCTTTGCCTTTGGTTTTCATATCGTGGTCGAGACTGACTTTGGGCTGAAGGTGGTGTACGATTGGAAGACATTTCTGTCTGTCACCATCCCACGTGGCTTCCAGAACCTCACTTATGGTCTCTGTGGCCGCTACAATGGCAACCCAGAGGACGACCTGGTGGTTGCAGGTGGTGCCCCAGCCGCCAGCATCACTGACTTTGTCCAGAGCTGGGTGAAGAGGGATGCCTTCTGCCGTGTGGGCTGTGGTGACCGCTGCCCTGCCTGCGGGAAGGTGGAAGGCTTCTGGAAACCCCAGCAGCTCTGCAGCCTCATCCCAAGCCAAAGCGGCGTCTTTGCCAAATGCCACAGCAAGATCAGCCCCAGCTTCTTCTACAAGAACTGCCTCTTTGACACTTGTGTCGATGGGGGAGCCATGCAAACAGCCTGCAGCTGGCTGCAGAATTATGCCAGCACGTGCCAAACGCAGGGCATTGCCATTACAGGCTGGAGGAACTTCACCTCATGCTGTAAGTGTCACCCTGTGACCGGGTTCTCCTTCACTAGAGGTGCTTCCTGGAGCTGTCCACTGTAGCTCTGCCTGTAGGGAGCTAGCAGCACGCCACGTGGAGCACCAGCAGTCACCCGTTACCTCTAGGCCATTGATCCAGACGCGTCCAGGGTCCCCATGGTCACTGCCTGGGGATGGCCTTGGGGATCCTCTTTTACTGACAGATAAGGGAGCAGTCAACAGAGTGGTGAGCTAAAGGTATACCAGTAGGGCTGGCAGCTTTTCCCTCCCATGCTTGCCAGCTGAGGCAGAGGTATGGGATTATGTCTGGGGCACTGTGTTCTCTTGGAGCTGTTACAAACTGCATGTGGTATAGGAGGAGGAGCAGAGATGGAAAGGGAGAAGCCTCAGGTTCCGAAGGTGTCAGCCCCCCCTCCATTGTTAGATTAGCCTGTTTCAAAGCCGGGAGTATGTGTTTGCTCTAATGAAGCCACAAGTTCTTGTCAATAACATTACGATGTGATGTTCAATTAGGGTCCTGAGGGCGAGGGCCACAAACCTCCCTGGCAGCTGATTTGTCTGGCAAATCCATCGGGAAGCAATTGTCTTTGATAACAAGACTGAAAATTAAATTCATGTCATTGTGCCTTCTAACAAGGTAAACTCGTGGCTCAGAAGGTGCTGCTCTCACAGGGCAGGGTGCTGAGGCTGCCAACCAGCACCCTGAATGCCAGGAATTGTCCCTGGTGGAGCATAGGGAGAAGTGGCCCACTCAGGTATGGGCAGCATCTCTTGTAGGCTTCACACTGCCAGCCCAGTGAAAACGGGCCCTGAAACATGCCCCTGTATGAAGAGCACAGAGGCTCGGTACACTGCCTGAAAGGCACCAGGGCCAGTGTGAGCATCCCTCCTGCAGGGAGCCTGGTGTCAGAGACCAAGCTTGTCTGTGGGAGAGCAGGCAGCCAGCGTGCAGGAGCTCAGAGACAGGGGTGAGTACGGTGAAGCGTTGATCAACTTGGACTATGCAGCTGGCAAGTGACATGGGACAGAGGGATGAAGGCTGCCTTCTCCCTTCAGTTGCATGCCCAGGAGTTTCAAGTCCCTGTCTGGGTAGTGTTGCCATGTTGGCAGGGGAGTTATATGCCCAGGGACACCGGCAGCAGGGATTACAGCCCCGTGTGGTGCTGGCTGCCAGGCTGGTTTTGTCCAGGGAGCTGATCTATCATCTGTTCTGTCCTCTGGTACCTTTGCAGCCATCAGCTGCCCCCCCAACAGCCACTATGAAAGCTGTGTGTCCCTGTGCCAGCCTCGATGCGCTGCCATCCGGCTGAAGAGTGACTGCAGCCACTACTGTGTAGAGGGATGCCAGTGTGACCCTGGGTACGTCCTGAACGGCAAGAGCTGCATCCTTCCCCACAACTGTGGCTGCTACTCCGATGGCAAATACTACGAGGTACGCTGCTCGTGTCCTTTTCTTGAGGCTTTCTCTCACGCTCGTTATATTTCTGGGCCCTGAGCAGGGACGGTGATCAGCCCAGGCTGGTACTGAGTGTCATACTGGGTCTTTGCCAGGGTCATAGCCTCAGTGCTCTGCAGGGCCTGGAGGGCCTGGAGGGACAGGTCCTCTCCTTCACCAGCATCATGCATCCATGGCCATGTTTGGGGATGGCTCTGAAATCTGGTGCTTTTGCACCGAGCAAGAATGAGCAGAGAATAAGGGGCAGAACAGGTAGATATGCATTGACCAGAGGCAGAGATAGGTGAAGTGGGATCCATAGAGAAGTCCTAGCAATGGCATGTGGGATGTTTGCTGGGGCCAAGCTGTCCTGCAGTGTCCCAAGTCCTTCTCTGAACTGCAGACCACAATCCCTGTGTCAAGGCTGGGCTTGCATGGCCACTCTTTTTGAGCTCTGCTGTGAGGAGGGCCTGCTTGGGAAGCCTTGATCTGAGGGCCTATGGGAATTGTGTTTCCTAGAGGAGTGGGAAAAGTGGTGTTGGTAACTCCACAAGCAAGAGCCTGGTACCATGTTGGTGATAGAAACTGAGGTTGTTGGTGAGGAAAGGGGTGATGCAGTGGCAGCACAGGGCTCTCACAGCTTTGGGGGGTAGAGTGGTAAGGAATGGCCTTCCACAGTGTGCTGCGTAATGAGTCTTTCTGTCTGGCAAAATCATCCATAAGGAGCCAATATTGGGGTACTGTCATATGGGGACCTTAGCAGGTGGGTTGGGAGCCAGCAGGGTGCAAGAAAGAGGTCAGGGAGTTATTTAGCATGCTGTGGTTTTGTGCATGTACAAGAGGCGAGGGAAGTTGTGGTGGCAGGGGCACCATGCAGTTGCCTCATGCCTGTGGGTATCAGAGATGTTGCAAGGTCGGTGCAAGCTGCCAGCGTGTTCTTTGCACCTTTTCCTCTGTCCTCGTTGCCAGCTCTTGCTTGCCCAAGTGTCCGCAGAGGGTAGGGCAGAGGTCCGCAGCCCTGCTGGCCTGTGATGGGTCCCTCTTTCAGCCCAAGCAGCTCTTCTGGAATGGGGACTGCACCCGCCGGTGCCGCTGCTTCCGACGCAACCTCATCCAGTGCGACCCACGGCACTGCAAGTCTGACGAGGAGTGCGGGCTGCGCAACGGCGTGCGCGGCTGCTTCAGCACCCGTAGCTCCTTCTGCCTGGCAGCCGGCGGCGGTGTCTTCCGCACCTTCGATGGGGCCTTCCTGCGCTTCCCCGCCAACTGCGCCTTCGTCCTGTCCACCATCTGCCAGAAGCTGCCAGACTTCTCCTTCCAGCTCATCATCAACTTTGACAAGTGGTCCTCGCCCAACCTCACCATCATCTCCCCTGTGTACTTCTACATCAACGAGGAGCAGATCCTCATCAGTGACAGGAATACGGTCAAGGTAAGGTGTTGGCAGGGGCGTCTGCCCCCTCCAGAGCAGGGACGTGGGCTGTGGGGAGCGGGATGGCACATGGGGCCACACGACAGTATCTGTGAGAGCACTGGAAGGCTCTGTCAGTGGTTTTGTGTCCCAGTTGAGGCAGCTGCGGAGGTTTGTAGTTGCATGCCCAGCCTCTTCTTGGTGGCACGGATGAAGCTCTTCTTTTGAGGAAAGGGTACGGAGGACTGGCTATCGCTGCAGCATCACTCAGTCTCTGAAGGGCACCATCTGTGGCCTTTTCTTGTGAGTGATGAGTCCCAGGCTAGAGCTTATGCACATGAGTAGGGCTCCCTTTATGGCACAGCCTTGTGTGGCCGTTTAAGGGAGGCAGTGCGATCAGAGTGATCCATCAGGCTTGGAAGAAGGAGGAGGAGGATATGCCAGCCCGTGCCGAAGACAATATGGTGTGCTTTCGCAGCTGGGATGGTGGGAGGTATTTATGGAGCCATCTGTGGGCAGCTGACAGTTGTGGGCAGAAAGGATGGCAGGGTCACCAGTGCTGTTTCCTCTCCCACATCAGGTGAACGGCAGCCAAGTGAGCATCCCTTTTGTTACGGGGCTTTCCACCAAGATCTTCAGCCAGGAGGGCTTCCTGGTCATCGACTCCAGCCCCGACATCCAGATCCGCTACAACGGCTTCAACGTCATCAAAATCACCATCGGGGAGCGGCTGCAGAACAAGGTGTGCGGCCTCTGCGGCAACTTCAACGGCGACCGGACGGACGACTACGCGACGCTGCGGGGGAAGCCGGCGGTCAGCAGCGTGGTGCTGGCGCAGAGCTGGAAAACCAACGGCATGCAGAAGAGGTGAGCGGTCGGACGGCCCTTCCCCGCTGGGCGGGAGCGGGAGCGGGGCGGCTGCGACGGGAGCCTCCGCGATGTGTCCGGTGCCCACAGCTGCAACGAGCTGCAGTACTCGCAGTACACGGCCTCCTGCGACAACGTCCAGATCCAGGAGCTGCAGAGCGACAGCTACTGCCTGAAGCTGACCGACATGAAAGGCTTCTTCCAGCCCTGCTACGGCCTCCTGGACCCATTGCCCTTTTACGAGTCCTGCTTTCTGGATGGCTGCTACAACCACAAGAAGGTCCAGCTATGCGGTTCGCTGGCCGCCTATGGCGAGGCGTGTCGCACCTTCGGCATCCTGGGCACTGAGTGGATCGAGAAGGAGAATTGCTGTAAGAGAGCCAGGGTTGAGGGATCCGGGTCCTATTGGGACTGCAGCCGGTGGGAGTGGGTTGTTCTGTGACGGTTGGAGGCACCCGCCTTGCGATCTGAGAGTGAAGATCGTGTTTGTGCTGTCTTGTGCTGTTTAGCAGGAGTGGTGGAAGATCCCTGTGTAGGTGCTGACTGCCCCAACCGCAGCTGTGAGCTGGACAACGGTGGGGAGCTGTGTGGCTGCATCGAGCCCCCACCCTATGGAAACAGTGAGTCCTTTGGTCCCAGCTGCAGGGTTGGCACCCAGCAGTGGGGGTGCATATTTGGCTGTTGTAATGATGATGCTTTGTGAAGGGGGGTGCTGAGAACCAGGACCTCTGCTAAGATGGGGTTTGTGACTGTTCAGGATGGGAGCAAGGAGCGGGTTTTCTGGAGTGCATGTTATGGGCATCTGTGGCTAGGGAGCACTTTGAGCAGCAGGGATGTCAGACAGGGAGGAGATGATCCCAGCCCATTTCTGGTGGTGGGGAGGAGGGCCAGGTCTGTGATGCCATTTGTGGTGACGCAAAGCTGTTTTGTTTTCTCCTCTAGCCACCCACGACATCATTGATGCAGAGGTAACCTGCAAAGCTGCCCAAATGGAGGTGTCCATTTCGAAGTGCAAGCTGTTCCAGCTGGGCTTTGAGCGTGAAGGTGTGCGGGTCAATGACCGCCACTGCCCCGGCATCGAAGGCGAGGACTTCATCTCCTTCCAGATCAACAACACCAAAGGCAACTGTGGCAATCTGGTGCAGGTGAGCCAGGCACAAAGCACATAGGCTTGAGGAGCTCAATTCTAGGGTTAGGGCATTGAGGTGTGTGTCAGTGTGTGATGCTCAGGAGGCACTTTGATGGGGTGGAGGTCAGGAGTAAGGACTAGCCTAGCAGTTCCTAGCCCTACCGTACTGTACCCTTTCTGGTTAGAGGCAGCCGTGAGGCAGGGTGCCCTCAGTGTCACACAGCTCATTTAAGGGCTGAGGTGTTCATTAGAAGCAGGGAAGCAAAGACAGGCAATCTCAAACGACTCCCTGCATTCCTTCTGCAGTCTAACAGCACGCATATAGTGTACAAGAACACGGTGTGGATCGAGAGTGCAAACAACACAGGCAACATCATCACCCGGGACCGGACCATCAATGTAGAGTTTTCCTGTGCCTATGAGCTGGACATCAAGATCTCCCTCGATTCAGTTGTGCGGCCGATGCTCAGGTAGGAGCCAGGATGAGCTGCGTAGCCTCTCTTGTTGCAGGGGCACAGAAGTACACAGGCAGAGGGGGACATGGTGAGGGTCCAAAGCAAGGCACCAAGTTGGGGCTTCGTAGCCTTTCCTCCATCCAAGCTGGTATGTTTTTTATTGAACATTAGTGTGATTAACCTGACGGTGCCAACACAAGAAGGGAGCTTCACCACCAAGATGGCCCTGTACAAGAACTCATCCTACAAGCACCCTTACCGGCAGGGTGAGGTGGTTCTCACCACCCGGGATGTGCTCTATGTGGGGGTCTTTGTCGTTGGGGCTGATTCCAACCACTTGATCCTGATGCTGAACAAGTGCTATGCGACCCCGTCACGGGACAGCAATGACAAGCTGCGCTACTTCATCATCGAGGGAGGGTGAGTGACCATGGGCCAGGCTGCCCAGCATGCACTGTTGCTTTTTAGTGTGGTGTTTTTTCACTGGGGAGGGTACTTGAAGGGGTGTTGTTGTGTGATGCAGATAGAAGCAGGCTTCCTTGTGTGGCCAATGCCATGGGCATCGGGGCACCTCTATGTGACAGCGGGATGTGGCTTGTGGGGAAGCGGGAGTATGATGAAGTCAGAAGTGCCTGAGAGGGGACATGCTACGGAGGCAGGGCACGAGGCTCTTGTTCAGAGGAGGCAGGCACAGCAGGACACATGGCAATGGGCCTTATGGGGGACAAGGGCAACGCTCAAGAGAGGGTCCTGATCAAAGGAGGACTGATAATATGAGCATCAGTGCTTTTGCACAGGTGCCAAAACTTGAAGGACAACACCATTGGCATAGAGGAGAATGGGGTGTCATTGACGTGTCGCTTCCACGTCACCGTCTTCAAGTTCATCGGGGACTATGATGAAGTTCACCTCCACTGCGCTGTCTCGCTCTGCGACTCGGAGAAATACTCCTGCAAAATAGTAAGTGGGGCAAGGGCCAAGGCATGGGTGGCTTACGATGGTGGGACCAGGAGGGTCATGTGTCCCTCTAGGCACTGGGAAGAAAGAGTGCTCGCTGAGCCTCGTCCCAAGGCCCCACTGGGCTGGCCGGAGGGGAATGGAGAGGGGCTGGATGTGAGCAGAGTGTGATGGAGGCAGCATTTATGGGGATAAATAAATTCCCCACACAGAACTGCCCTCAGCACACAAGGATGGCCAGCGCGTTCGCTGAGGAGACCAAGGAGCAGATCATCTCGGTGGGACCTATTAGGAGGAAGCGTAAGTGTGTGTAAGCCCAAGGAAGGCTGCGGGGGTTTGTCTGCCATTATGCAGAGCCTGGTGGTGTGCCACAGGGTGCTCCAGGATTCTGGGGCAAGGGAAGGATGCTGATCAAATGGGGGTATGTGTGGGCCACATTCGGGGTCTGCATTGCTTGAGGACATGTTTGTAGGGGTCTGTGGCCATCACAAAGGAGATGGCATGGCAGCAGGGCAGGTAGTAAGGGCACAGACCATTCTGTTCCTGGCTGTGTGGCCCCATGCTGTGGGTGCTCGTGTATGTATTCCCCTTGGAGGGTTGTTAGCATCAGATTATATGCAGTTTTGGGGTCCTGGGGGATGACGAGAGCCTAGCCACATCCTAGCATCATCCCCATGCCACGTGTAATGCGAAGGGTGTATTCAGCAGGTGATGGGCACATTCTTGTGGGCCCCATTGTTATAGGAGCAAGTGTGGGAGTGGGATCTTAAGCAGCCAAGGATTGGGGCTTGGGGTTTTGGAGCAAGACTCAGGTGTTTGCCTTTGCTCTTTATGCCCAGGATCAGACTGGTGTGAGGACAATGGAGGCTGTGAGCAGATCTGCACAAGCCGAGCGGACGGACCCCTGTGTAGCTGTGTGACGGGGACACTGCAAGGGGACGGCAAGAGCTGCAGTGGCAAGTACTGGGGATGGTCCCAAAGGAGTTGAGCAAGTGTAGCCCCCTTTCCTGAGGGGCTGTAGGGGTCAGTAGGGTGGGAAACATGGATGGAATATGCAGTGTGTCATACATAAGGGGGACGCAGAGGGCAGGGACGCAGATTCTCAGCATTCCCATGGAGAAGAGGTGCTCGGTAGTGCAGGACCGGCACAGTTTGCAAGAACAAGTGTGGTACCTGAGGGATGGGAGTGCCCACTGTGCATGTGCCAGGACACCAGCTCATGGGGGGGTGCTGTTGTTGTGTTGGCAGCTTCCAGCACTTCAGGGGAGCACCGTGCTCAAGCAACCCTTCTGGTGGCAGCCCAGCTCTGGCTGTGGCTGCGCGCAGCTCTGCGGGACCCGACCTCGTAGGCACGGCTCTGCCACCCAGCCAAGGACTGTTCTCACGTCAGCCTGAGTCTTTGTAGGGTAGGAGACAGCACCCCCACAGCAGCCAACTGCTGCCGACCCATCCTGCTACATGGAAGCAACAGAGGGACTTCACCTGGAGAGAGTATGGACACAGACACGAAGCCAGCATGTGGCAGGAGCAGCAACGACATCAAGGCAAAGCTGCATGTTTGCTAGCATCGATGTGGAGCTAATGTAGGGGGGCTTTTTTGCAGGTTTCCGCCATCACTGTGGAACTTGAGGGGTTTTTTTGCAGGTTTCTGGCAACAAAGTGGTACTTGAGGGTTTTTTTTTTCCAGGCTTTCCCTATAGCATGCACCGTAGGTGGCCCACACCCCTGTTGGTAGCGTGGGGTGGGCTGAAATGTGTGCTGTCCCCTTGCACATACAGCTTGGGGTACTCATCCTCAGGAGCTGCTGTCAGTGCCTCGTTGAGTGCATGGACTCAACCAGAGGTAGGTGCTGTGGCACGGGTTGTGGGCTGGAGCAGCACGGCATCATTGTTGGATGTCATGATGCATCGGGAGCGTGTCGCCCTTTGGCTCTCCAGAGCGGAGGTGTTGAGGATGCGGTGGAGAGCTAAGCTTGTCCTTGCTGGTCTAGGAAGCTTGTTACTGTGCTGTAGTGCTGAAAAGCCAATCCCAATGTTTGCAAAGAGGTGCTTTCTGGTGGGCAGGAGTGATAGCCAGAGGAATACGGGATGGAATTCCCTGCTGTGTTTGCGTGGTGCGCCGCGGCAGAGGTTTTTAGAGGGCGAGAAGCAGGGTTGAGGTCCACTGGCATGGATGCCTGGTGGGACAGTTGTGAATGGCCCTGTGGAGGGGGCTGTCTGTCTGTGTTGGTGTTTGTGTCTTATGTTTGTACTCAGTGAAATGGCTGCATGGGAATAAAACGTGTTGTAATCCTTCGTAAATGGTGCGGTCCTCTGTGATTGATGGTGAGGATGGGGAGAGGGTCCCCATGAGGGGTGGGGAGCAGTGGTTTGAGGGTATTGGTCAGTCATTAAAAGCCACCTTTGAGAAGCACAGGAGCAGGCATTTCTACTGTGTCCTAAGTCAAGTGAACGGGGCAAAACAGCAGCTGGGCTGAAGGGGGAATTCCTTGTGGAGCTCAGGAGGAAAAAGGAATTGTAATATCTCTCTGGAAGTGAGGTCACGCTTGGCAGGAAGACTACAGCTCCATGGCTTGTATATGCAGGGACAAAAGTTACATTTAATTGGGCAAAAGTTAGCCAATGTATGACTAATTAGTAGTCTGTCTTACATGGGGTAAATTGCTCTTGCTTTCCATGTAACTTAGCATGTGTGCTCCATGATAGCGTTTGGGGGCAAGCTTTTTTTGATTCTGAATGGAGTCAGTGGTCTCAATCTATCCCTGCCACTGTTCCCTTAGACCCAGTTACTGTCTTTTCTTGTAGACTATTTTGTAGTACTTGTACTTCTGTAGTACTACTAATAAATCTTAAGGATAAGCTTAGCACTGTTTTGTCTTCAGCACCTTCTGGTGCAGGTGTTGTCCTGTTATCAGTCCTTTAGCTCTTTTTCCAAGGTTAAGGTAGTTAGTGAGGAATGTATTGCTTATACAAAGTCTTGTTTTTCTAAGTGCTGGCTTTAATCTCACCAGACACCATTTGCACCATGGCAAATTCCATGCCCCCCCCCCCGTTTGAGCCTATGATACAATGATTTGAGGAGTCTGTTAGATTTCACTATTCTTTCTTTTATTAAACTGCATAGGTTTAAACACAGAAAACCAGTTAATTATAGGTGCCCCCACCTCTACATAAGCAAGTCCTAGTTCCCAAGTACAGTCCGTTAATGACTTCTTTTTGTCAGTCAGAGTTTGAGCTTTCCAGTCCAAACATCTTGTGCTCATCAGATTCCGGTGCTGCCTTTACTTGTGTGTAGTGGATCCAGGAGCTGATTCCTTCCACATTTACTGCAGTTTAAGTTCTCAGCAATACAGTGTCGAGCCTTTTCTACTTTGAGTACGTCAGCCTTCCGTGTTTGCACAAAGACTGTCTCCTGGTTGGAACGGGTGAGCCAGTGTGTCCAAGCCAAGCCTGTTGCTTTAGGTATCTGTGTAGTGAGAAGAGTCTGAAATAGCCATCAAATGTTCTTCAGTTATAGCCTGTACTTTTATATGCATTTGGTCCCCCTTAACATTCAAAGAGTTAGTAAGATATGCTTTCTCACATTCAATTTCAAAGGGGCTATCTGAATTTGCAGAAGCGCTACGGGCAATTCATGTCTGCTTTAGGTGCGTTTCTTGGCGAAGTTTAGCAGTGTGAGGTCCAGATTCATTCTTTCTACTTCCCTTTTGGATATGTGGTTCCCATTTAACTTGTGAAAACTTGGACAACACTTGTACTATTTCTACAGTACAATGAATCCCATTATTGTAAGAAAGAGATACTTGCTGGAACCCCAAATCAGGGTATAATTCCTTTTATCAAGGTTTTTAACTGCTGCTCTAGCTTTGTAGGTAGGAAAGGCATTGATCAATATCAGAAACCATTTCTATTGATTACAAAAGGCAATCCTGAAAGGTAAGGTGTGTGTTTGCAAGTATTCCCCAGGCCTTATTCCTCATTTTGCAAGTCCTTCTATGACTCTCATGAGCTTCTTGTCAATTTTGGGGTTATGAGCACAACAAATGGTACATTTAGCTCTTCTTCCAAGGTTAAAATAGCTAGTATGGAATGTATCGCCTATACAAAGCCAGGTGGTTAAAAGACTACATAATCAGCCATACAAAACTGTTTATTACTTGAACTATGAATATTTAAGGGTAAACTACTATCAATGTACTGAGTATGTGATTTGTATGGAGTGTGGCCAACCCAGGGCAAAAGGCTTTCTAAAATGCCTATTTCCTACACTAACTAGGAACATTGAGTTCTTAAGGATAAGATACACTCAATGCGTTTCATTTTATTAAGTATGGGATACGATTTTTACTGAGGTGATAGAGTGGGTCAGGCTTCTTGAAATACTAAGATCTTGCAATATATAGAAACATACTAAAATATAGCTACGCATATATTTAACAGTAAATATATAAAAATAAATACCTATTAATATGAATATATATACATACATATATAACAGTACTTGAATATAATAGGGCATAGATTCATTTATTTGTATTTATATATATTCATATATCAAAGGTATATATTCATTTATACATAATAATATAATAGGGTATATGCATATATATGTATCTACACTATACCTATAGATGCATGTGTATATATACATATATGTGCACATATAATTTATACCCTATTATATATGAATAAATATATTTATATATAATAGGGTATATATTTATTAATTTGCATTTATGTATACTTGAATAGGATATAGATTCATTTGTTTGCATTTATATTTATTCATATATCATAGGGTATAAATATATATGTACACCCTATTATAGATAAATAAATACAAATAAATACATACCCTATTTTATATTAATAATTACAAATAAATGAACCTATACCTTATATATAAGTACAAATAAACCTTAACCTATTATATAAAAATATAAACGCACATAAATGAATCGATATTATATATAAGTAAATACAAGTAAATTAATATATATCCTATTACATATAAATACAAATAAATGAATATGCACCCCAAATATATATGAATAAATACAAATAAATAGAAATCCTACTATATATACATATATAAATACAAATAAATGGATCTATACCCTATTATATACAAATAAATGCAAATAAATACAAATAAATTAATATACACCCTATTATATAAATACAAATAAATGAATCTATACCCTATTATACAAAAATAAATTAATTTATACCCTACTATATATAAATAAATACAAATAAATGAATACATACCCTATCGCATATAAATAAATACACATAAATAAATTTATACCCTACTATATATGAATGAATACAAATAAATGAATATACACCCTATTATATATATAAATACAAACACACATAAATAAATTTGATACCCTCATATATAAATACAAATAAATGAATATACACCCTATTATATATATATACAAACAAATGAATCTATACCCTATATGAATAAATACAAATAAACGAATATACACCATATTATATAAATGAATCTATCACCTATCATGTATAAAAAAATGAATATACACCCCATTTTATATAAATAAATACAAATAAATGGATCGATACCCTATTATATATAAATAAATGCAAATATATGAATATACAGCCTATTTTATATAAATATATACAAATAGAAATATACACCCTATTATATATAAATACAAATATGTGAATCTATACCCTATTATACAAAAATAAATGAATTTATACCCTACTATATATGAATAAATACAAATAAATGAATACATACCCTATCTCATATAAATAAATACACATAAATGAATATACACCCTATTATATATATACAAACAAATGAATCTATACCCTATTATATATGAATAAATACAAATAAACGAATATACACCATATTATATAAATGAATCTATGCCCTATTATATGTAAATAAATACAAATAAATGAATCTATACCCTATTATATATAAATAAATGCAAATATACGAATATACACCCTATTATATATAAATAAATGCAAATATATGAATATACAGCCTATTTTATATAAATATATACAAATAGAAATATACACCCTACTATATATGAATACAAATATGTGAATCTATACCCTATTATACAAAAATAAATGAATTTATACCCTACTATATATGAATACAAATAAATGAATACATACCCTATCTCATATAAATAAATACACATAAATTAATATACACCCTATTATATATATACAAATAAATGAATCTATACCCTATTATATATGAATAAATACAAATAAACGAATATACACCATAAATGAATCTATGCCCTATTATATGTAAATAAATACAAATAAATGAATCTATCACCTATCATGTATAAAAAAATGAATATACACCCTATTATATATAAATAAATGCAAATTAATGAATATATAGCCTATTTTATATAAATATATACAAATAAAAATATATACCCTATTATATATAAATACAAATAAATTAATCTATACCCTATCATATATGAATAAATACAAATAAATGAATGTACACCCTATTATATATAAATTTATATATGAATAAATGCAAATAAATGAATATACACCCTATATTATATAAATAAATACAAATAAATGAATCTATACCCTCTTATATATAAATACAAATAAATGAGTATACACCCTATTATAAATAAATAAATTTATACTCTACTATATATGAATAAATACAAATAAATGAATATACACTTTTAGATATAAGTAAATGCAAAATACAAATAAATTAATATACATTGTATTATATATAATATATATAAGTACAAATTAATATACATTATATTATATATAATATATAAGTACAAATTAATATATACATTATATATAATTACAAATCAGTGAATATACACCCTGTTATATAGAAATACAAATAAATGAATCTATACCCTATGATATATAAACACAAATAAATTACTCTATACCCTATTATATTCAAGTATATACAAATACGTACAAATAAATTAATATGTACCCTATTAGTTATAAATAAATATATAGAAATACAAATATTTACTATCTATAACTACATAAATACAGATATACCCATATATAATGAATATATACCATTATATAAACATATATACCGTAATATATATAAAGATATATAACTACATATATATAACCCATATATAAATGAATATATATCCTATTATATATAAATATATATAACTGCATATATATATATACACACACAACAGTGTCTACCTATATAAGCTACTGAAAATTCATTTAATTTTATTAAGCATTTGATACGATTTTTACCAATGCATCAGGTTCCCTCAATTCATCTTACCTCAACTACCTGTTGACAGACTTTAAGATAATCTAACAACAATTCAGTTTAATATTAAAGGATGCAACAGGCTTCCTAAAAAAGCTTATTTCCTGCACTCCCTGTTCCCAAATATTATTTATGGATAAGCTACTATCAGTGCAGTTAATTTTATTAACTAACTCTTTTATATGGTTTTTACAGAGATGGGAGTCAAATAATACAACAGGCTTCTTGAAGTGCTTATTACCTGCACTATCATCTATTAACAAGTATGCTTTAGGATAAGCTACTACGAATGCATTTTAGTTTATGAAGTATTTGATTTCATTTTTACTGACAGCTATCACCAGTTAACCTGAACTATCCCCCAGTGTCACCAATTGCCCCATACTATCCCAAACGGCCCTGGACTGTATTGCAGAATACCCCCGACTCTGCTACTATGGATTCCAAGATCCATCCTTTTCTTTCATCTCTGAAGCAGGAAACCCACATATGAGCCATTCCCCATACACAGCATCACTGTCTCCTTTCCTGACAATCATAGAATCATAGAATAGTTAGGGTTGGAAAGGACCTTAAGATCATCCAGTTCCAACCCCTCTTTCCTCTGTGATCACTACAACACCAAGCCTACACGTACAAAGATCTTCAAATCTGACAATAAAACAACCTGCAGCACTTCATGACAGAAACCTCATGTAATTGTGCCATTCACACCCCTTTACAGACATTGTTTGGAGCTTACAGTGGGCCACGTACTCCCAATCCATATGTCCTGTTCAACACCACTACAAAAACTAACTCATGCATGAGAAACACTTCTTTCTTCTAATTGTAGCACCCAGCTATTACAAAGCACTTGATAGCATGTACCTTCCTATTTACTACGATCCCATTCTCTTCATCACACAAACTGCCTGTGCTACCCCTACAATGGAGTTAAAATCTGCCTGGAGCTCCCAAACACATATGTCAACCTACACTTATTCCTCCAGCCTATTACAAGTGGTGAATCCAAAAGGAGAAAAGTTCCTCCCTCTGTCCCTGAGGGTTCCTGTAAGACACGTGGCAGTATTCCACCCTTCCTCCCACATTATCACTGAACACTATCTTTTTTTATCAAAGAATAATTAAGCTTCATAGAAAAAAATGGAATCACAACCTAAAATATGACAATATGGCAGCAGACAACTGAAAAAGCAAGCTACTGTACCTCCCCTGTCTGAAAATACACCCATGCTTCTCCTCTAGGTGAAACTTGGTAAAGGGAGGAGAAAACAACACTGCAGCTATCCTGCCAACACAAACAGCAATGGAAATGATTACAAATGCTCCCAGTCTTGTTTATATGGCCTGCATGCCTCAGTTCAAATCACTGCCGTCTCACTTACATACTTATTCCTCAATCTCTGCTCACACAGGCAGAAAGGAGACATCGAGAACAGAACATTGTTCTGCAAAAAACCTGGGAATATGGGATGGTTTTTAAACATCTGCACAGAATTTGTCTCACCATCTACAGAACTACCCCTGTTAAATCAACGCCTTGGGAAATTCCTTCATTTTGACTGGGCTTAATGCACACTCCCAAGCTTGCACTGTATTTACACCTACCATCAGGACAGAGGGCAGGGCAGGGAACCAGACTGGTTTCATAACAAACAACCCATCACCCCACAGCCTCCCTACGGGTCACAGGGCACACGTGTTTAGTAACATGAAATAAACCACCCCTGACCCTACAGGAGAAGAAGGAGCATGGAGCACACTGTGGAGCAGCAAACCCCCTTCTGCTCACCCAAAGCGGACAAAACGGACTCTCTTTTACACAACAAGGTGCATTCCTGACCTTTGGAAATAAATACTGTGTACACAACTCCTTTAAACCACCTGTTTTGCTTATCAGGGAATGGTTTGGGTTCGAAGGGATGTTAAAGCTCATCCAACTCCACCGGGAGGGACACCTTCCACTGGAGCAGGCTGCTCCAAGCCCCGTCCAACCTGGCCTTGAACACTGCCACCCTCATAGGGAAGAGCATCCCACGACCATCCCAACATCCCACCTCCTGCATCCCTTCGCACGCGTCACCGCCGTATCCCCGCCCCTCCGCGACGTCACCGCCCCCCCCCCCGGTGGCGAGAGCCGCTCCCGCCGGTGACGTCGCGTGGCGCTACCGGGCGGCTCCGCCCCGCCCCGTCCCGTCCGCTCCGCCGCCGCAGCGCCGGGACCCGCCGCAGGTACCGGGGGACCGGGGCAGGGGGAAGGGGCGCCCGGGGGGGGGCTCACGGCATGGGGGGGGCACGGGCTGCGCGGAGCTGCCGGCGCTGACACCGCGCCCGGACGCGTTTCCGCGTCCAAACGCATCAATCCCCGCCCCCTGCGCCGTGCATTGAGCGGAGGTGTCGCCCCTCTCGCACCGCGCTCGCTGCCCGCACCGGGACCCCCAATAGGCGCTGCTGGAACGGCCCTGAAACCGACAGATGCTGCCATGGCCCCCCCTGTGCTCCCCGAAGCCTACACCCCGCTGCCACCCTTTCCCCCGGATGGGACTCTGTCCTGCATGCAGTAGGACACACAAACAGCAGGACACCCCATACCTGTTGTGGGGTATAAAGCACGGACCGTAGAAGATGCTTTGTACGCCACAGCCTACATCTCCCTGACGTGCATCGCGCACCTGGCCAAGGGGCGTGAGGCATGGCAAGACCTCCCTGCCACCATCCATGAAGCATCTGAGGGCTTCCCTGCCACTGCGACTCAGGCTGCACCTGATCTAATGCACTGCTTGGACCTGGCCCCTGTAGCTCCATGGTTGAACAGGGGCTGCAGAGGTGGGACACCTCCTGCAGCCAGTCACACTGACCCTTTCTCTTTCCCGCAGGAGGCACCATGGACCTGGTCCTGGCTGCTGCCGACGAGCACATCCTCACACCCTACGTGTACCCCTCCAGCTGGCCCGAAGGCGAGCCCTTCCGCCAGCTCCTCAGCCTCTTCGTCATCACCAACCTGGGGGCCCTCGCCCTCTATCTCCTCTTTGGCACCCTCAGCTACTACTTCATCTTTGACCATGAACTCAAGAAACATCCTCAGTTCCTAGAGGTGGGTGTGCCCCACATCACCCCCCCAGCTTTTCTCCCATATATCTGAACCGCTCATGAGATCGTAGAACCACAGAATAGTTTGGGTTGGAAGGGACCTTAAAACTCATCTTATTCCAAGCCCCTGCCAGGGACAGGAAGGGCAAGGACACCTTCCACTAGACCAGGTTGCTCCAAGCCCTGTCCAACCTGGTCTTGAACACTGCCAGCTGCTTCTGGCAACCTGTTGCAGCATTTCACCATCCCCATAGTAAAGAATTTCTTCCTAATATCTAATCTAAATCTTCCCTCTGTCAGTTTACAACTGTTCCCCCTTGTCCTGTCACTATGTGCCACCATTTCTTGTGTATTTCTTACATATTTCTTGTAGGCCCCCTTTTAGGTTTTGGAAGACTGTTATAAGGTCTCCCCTGAGCCTTCTGTTCTCCAGGCTTAACAAGCTCAACTTAATCCCCTCCTCAACCTCCAAACCAACCCGCTAAAGACACTGAGACCAGCTCAGAGACCACCCCTGACATAAGAGTCTGGCAGAGATGCCAGACTGCCCAGTCCTCCTAAGGCTGGGACTGAACACTCCAGTTGTGGGTCACCCCCCGCCCAGTAAACACCCAGCCCTACTGATACACTCATCACATCCCACTCTCCACCTTCAACAGCCACAGACTGCCTCACTCATCTCTCTGGTCCCCATCCATGCCTGACCAGAAACAAGTATCACTTGCATAGTGCACTAGACTCTGTCCTGGCATGGGCATGGCTTTCCACAAACAGGCAGCACACTGTGCCCCATGCCCCAGCACAGGTATCAGGAGGGGCTGGGATATCGGGGCTGTGGGGTTTCTGCCCAGTTCCTGGCATACCCTCGCCCCACAACCGCTCTCTTCTGCTGCATCCTCACAGAACCAAGTGCGTCGGGAGATCACCTACGCGCTGCGCTCCCTGCCCTGGATCAGCGTGCCCACTGTCGCCCTGTTCTTCGCCGAGGTGCGGGGCTACAGCAAGCTCTATGACAACATCCAGGACTCCCCGTATGGTGAGCTGCTCCCCTGTATCCCCAGCCAGGCCAGTGCTTTCTCCCCACCATCCAAGGCTAGTGGCATGCCCCTATTTCTCCTGATGATGATGCACCTTGTACGAGTCCAGAACTGTCCACCCGGGTACCTACTGCCTTGAGCTGATCCCATCTAGTAGTCACAATCCCAAGTTCTGCTTAGGACAACGTGAGGACGTGCCCATCACCCCTGGCTTGGGGACAGCCTGATTGACACGTCCCCCTCCACAAAAGAAGGCCTTCACTTCCCTGGGTGCTGCTCCCAACAAACCAGTGCCTGGCTCACTTTTCCCAAGTCACAGGTGGCTGTCTGACCATATCTCCTTGGTGGGACAGACCCCAATGTGACTCACATGTGCCTCCCTGGCTGCTGCAGACCCCAGCTGCTCACTGCCTTCTAGCACCCCTAACACTCGTGTTCCCCCAGGCTGGTCCGGTGTCTTCCTCAGCATGCTGTCCTTCCTGTTCTTCACTGACATGGGCATCTACTGGATACACCGTGGTCTTCACCACAAACTGTTCTATAAGGTACGAGATGGGTCTGGTGGGTTCCACACAAGAGCCCTCATCCCATTCCAGGGCCATGACTAAGATGTTCCTCCTTGGGAACATGGGGGGGGAACAGTGGGGTTTGTGTGGCTGTAGGAAGCATCGCCTCACCTCGGTCCACAATACAGTGGGAGCCAAAAGCCCATTAGGGTGTACATCTCTCTCCTGCCCTTTGAGTGGCGACAGCCCCTGGGCAATGAGTTATCCCTGGCCAGAAAACCCCCTAAAAGAGGGCACCATCACCATCATCCTTGAGCACTGACAGTGCACTTCTCCCTGCAGCGCTTCCACAAGCCCCACCACCTCTGGAAGATTGCGACGCCTTTCGCCAGCCACGCTTTCCACCCCGTCGATGGCTTCATGCAGAGCCTGCCCTACCACATCTACCCCTTCCTCTTCCCCCTACACAAAGTCACCTACTTGGGCCTCTACATCTTCGTCAACGTCTGGACCATCTCCATTCACGATGGCGACTACCGCGTCCCTCGCCTCTTGCGGCACATCATCAACGGCTCGGCCCACCACACCGACCACCACCTGTACTTCGACTACAACTACGGGCAGTACTTCACCCTCTGGGACAAGATCGGTGGTTCCTACAAGAGCCCCACGGCCTTTGAGGGCAAAGGCCCCCACGATTACTTGCGCAAGCTCAAAGAGAAAGAGCCGGGGGCACCCAATGGTGTGCCGGCTTCCAAAATCAAGTAGGCTTTCCCAGCCTATTCCCTCTCTGGGATGAGCTTCCCTGGCCGGATCTCATCTGTTCCTCCCTGGCCTTGAGACTACTTTCCTACGGACAAAGAGCCCCTGTCCCTTGATGGTGTGACTGACACAGGATGATTCTTGGTGAACACTCTGGCCTTCCACTGCTCCCAAAACGGCAGAGTCCAGCCTCACTCTACATTACAGACCTGCTCTGCTCCCTCTGTTCCAATTCAGCTGCCTTTGGACTCTGCTAAGGTCCCTTTAGTACTGTGCTGCTGCTTTACAAAAAGAACAATGGCACAGATAGAACAATAACGTGGCACAAGCAGAACAATACCATGCTCGCAGCAGAGTCTCCATTCGTGTGTGCTCCATGCCTTTGTCGCCGATCCAACCCGGAGTCCATTGGGATGAGTCCAGTCGAATCCAGCCGAGTCAAGAGGCTGAAGATGCTGCTTTTTCTTTTTCTTTCTCTTTTTGAGCTGTGTTTCGTGAAAAAAAGCCGCAAACGCCAACCTTTTGGAATGACATGGATCCTCCCGATGGCTCCTCAGCGCGGCCTCGAGACGCAGTAGGACTCCTCAGCGCTCGACGTGCTCTCATCCTTCTCTCCTGGGGATGTCCTGCAGGGTGCTGAAGGGGTGCATCCTGCAAACAGCATCCTGTAGGGTAAAGAGAGGCTTTGAGTCCTGTGGGTCCCTATTGCTCCCTGAGGACATTGGGTTTGGGGAAGAAACGGAATAGGCACGCGGAAGGAAGGGATGGGGGCTGCTCTTTTCTTGAGGGTTTGTGGCTGGTTTTCCCTCTTAATGCCCGATGTGCTTCCTGCTGAAACCTGGTCGTCCCGCTTTGGGTCTGACCTGTGTTCAATAAATCTTACTTGCCAACTTGGCTGCTGTATGGTCCCTTTGCTCTCACTCCTGAAGCCATTCATGTCCCCTGAAAAACAGAACATATAATATTCTATTGTTAGAATAGAAAATAGAATAGAAATAGAATAGAAAAATAGAATATATATCCAGACTCATGCAAGCTGTGAGGATGGGCTGGAACTTCACCAGAGGCTGTTCACGTGCAGCACATGGGCAGTGCTGGAGTACAGGGCACATGTATGTTTCCCTAGCACGGTACAGCCAGGCTCCTATGCCTGGTGAGCCCCCTCTGGGGTTACAGTGACACAAAACCCCTTAGAGCAAAGGGTTCTGCCGTTCCCTGTAGAACTACGCTCTATCTCAGCCATCCCACAGTCAAGATATGGCTTGAGGCCACACCACGGCACCACGTGGCACCCAACAGCACGAGGCGTGCCTGTGCCACAAGGGAAAGCCAGTGGCATCCCCCCGTGCTGACTGCCCTGGGAGGTGCTGCAGTCCCTGCCTGGGCCATGCTTTCACCTCCCTGCACAACTGGTTCTCCCCCACACGCACAGGGAACCCTGACCCCTGTTTGCTGATTAACTTGGAGCCCAGAGAAGTGCCAAGGGTCAAGGTAAAGCCCGCGTCAATCACAGCAAACCACCACACTAACCTTTCCCTAATAGTCCCTAACGGATTAGACACTGGGGAAAAGCCCTAGGCTTCTTCATCACCCTGTCTCTCTGCCTTCACTAAGCCTCATGCACAGCAATGGGCTTGCCAACACCTAAAGTGTGAACAAAACCATTACCAGGGTGGTCAGGCACATGCCTTGGAGCAGAAAATCCCTGGGAAGACACTTGGGGAGTGAGAAGCAGTCAACAGCCAAACGCGGTTATGCATTTGGGACCCTGACGCTGCTGTTACCACAAGATGGAGATGTTGCTCACAGCACAGCAGCGGCGGGAGCTGCACCTGCATGAGCTGCCTTCCTGCTCCTTGCTGCCCCAGAGCATGGGTCCCAGAGACAGGAATGGTTTTGCTGTGCTGCAGGATGCATGAGGGGCATCCCGGAGCTGCCAGAGACTGCCTGAGGCACGGCTCGTTTGGGCTTACAAGATGCATTACTGGCTTTGAATATCATATGCTGGGTGATTCCTTGGAACTGAGGGCTTATAGCCTGTTAGTGCCGAGTGTATGCTAATGCCTTTGGGTGTTTGTCAAGCACAAAGACAAGGGAAGGCACAGGGAAATCAACTGCAGTGGGGTGAGAGCGTGCTCTGAGATTGCAGCTCCTCGCGCCAAGGTCACCGGGACTGTTAAGATCCGTCAGACAGTGCCCTGAAGGGCCCTTCTGCTGCGGTAATTCCCTGGGCTGAGGAGAAAACCTATCACACAAACCATAATAAGTAGTTTAGTTGCAGAGCAGATCCTCAAATGCCCCGAGCATCCCCAGCACGCATCCCCATTGCTTTAGCAAATGTCCCTTTCATACAGCATCATGTACACACAAAGCTCCTAAGGCCACTGCTCTCTCAGCAGGCACTGATCCCCAAAATGCAATGTGTGGCAACTCTGAAGAGAGCAGGAGGGCCTGGAGGTCCCATTCCCCGAGAACTTTGGTTCAGAGCAGATACTTCCTCTCTGAAAGCTCTCTGCATCCTACGGCCCTGCAACAAGGGCCCATTTTACCAGGAGAGCCCTCATCCTTCCCAGATAAAGCAGAACAAAAGTAAATCACCAGCCCTAATCAGAGACCTGCCCACTTAACACACACCTTGTTGTGCTCACGGGCTCTCATCCCCAGTATCCCCGCTTGTTGGGGCTGAGATCAAGCTGTTTAAACACTCCCCAATCCCAGCAACATGGAATGCATCCTTTAAACAACTCTATCCACAGTCTCATTGAGGCTCTGCGGGGGGCTGCTGTTCTGTGGTCCCTTAAACCCTTCAAAACCTCTAGAGCTGCACCAGGGAAAGGTGAGTGGGAGAGGGGAAGGAAACCCGGGGGGCCAGGGGGCCTTGAGCTTGGAGTTCGCAGTATTTGCTGCTGATGAAATCCAGATGGACCTTCAAATAAACTCTGCTCTGTTCCCCGTCCCCTCTGCAGAAGGAATCTTTTTCTTTTCAAGAAACAAAAAAATACCTTGGCAAAGGGAACGTGTGTTTCCCTGCGCGCAGAAAGAGCTATTCATCTGCTAGCATTTATCAGAGCTGCGTTCACCCAAGCAGTCCTCGATACCACTCTCTCCCTTGCACCCACCACAGGGACCTGGCACAGGGTGTCCCAAGGCCGGAACAGGGACCGTTTGCAGCTCCATTGCTTGGAGTGCTCAACAGAGGCCAGGAGGAGGATGCTGAACCCACCACTCGTCAAGTTCCTCCCTTTACAAAGTGCTAACAAAGCCAGTTACTAATTTCTCACTATTTCTTACCTTATCCTCCCACTATTCCTGTTTTTTGGGAGGATTTGGCAAAGAACAGTCATTTCATGTGCAGTGGGATGGACACTCGGACATGGCAGTGCTTTTGGGAACGATGCCATGGCCTTTTCGGGTGCCTCTCAGCTGCCCACTCCAGAGCGAAACTGGGATTCCCATGCAATAAAACTCCCTCATTGACTCTGCCCTTACCCATGGTGACCTCCAGTCCTCTGGAGGGACGTTACACTGAGTGAAGACGGCTAAAAGCTTTATTAGGAGGGCTTATAATTGTATTGACTCAGTAATTGAAATACATTAACTAGGTTTCTAGGTGAAAGCACCTCAGGGGAAGCTCTGGACAATGTTTCTGCTGTTACAGCAAGTGAAGGAAGGGAGAATGAGACTGCCTTGGTGCTGTCCACGGGACTCACAACCTCCCATTCCTTCACTGCCGGGTCACATCCATTTTCTTTGAAGCTTTCCCAATGTGTTAGAAATCCCAGGACAGCAGCACTCACTTTCCCAGCTCTGCCCAGGAAGATGGCAGAAACTGGGATGGAGAGCTCTGAGGACTCTCAGAACCATAACAGGGGGAAGTCTGTCACCATAACCTGGGAAATCATTCACACTTTTCCTCTCTCCCCTTGACATCCACCTATGCCTTCATCTTCCATCCTGAGGCAGGCACAGCTCTTCATCGCACCCAAACCATCATTCCCAACAGCAAGGGCCCAAGCCTCGTCTGCCTACCAAGCTGTCCCATCAATAGGTCCCTCACTAGCCTCTTCTTCTCGCACCCTTGCAGGGAGCCTGACACTGTGGCAGCGCTTTACAAAGGCTACACACAAAGCATTACTGTTGACCCACAGGATAATCTCTCTGATGCATTTCTACCGCACAGACTTCACACATCTTTGGCTATAGGAAACAGACGTCTCTACTGGCTGCTCTTCTTTCCCATGACACAAAAGACATAGCAAGGAGCCTCAAATCAATGCACAGAAGACCATCACTGCCCCAGCTGTGTGACTGCACAAGGCTGGTGGATGTTTTAAACCAGAGGGGGCTTCCTGGGAACAGAAAATAAACTACCAGAGAAACTGATTAGAAGCTGACCTGGAGAAAGAAGAGGGACCAGGCACAGCCCTGTGGGAATGAGCAGCAGAGAGCTTCCAGGAGGCTGGAAAGGATTCCAAACCACAAGACAAGCAGATCCTGAATGCTATTAAACCTCAGCCTGGATGCTTGCACGGACTACCGTGCCACTTCCCACCAATACCGGGGTGCTTTAGGCCTATGGCTGAGGGGCGCGCACCGGAAAAGTGCAGCTTGGCTTTTTCTGGGGAGGGAGGGATGAAAACCTCACACATCCCCATAGCAGGAAGATGCTGCAATGCTTTTGATGCGTTCTGAGTTTATTCCATTGACTCTCATGCAATTTGCCTCCATCTCTCGTCATTCCGCTTGGCTTCGTTCCAACCCCATCCTTTCGCCGTACCTCGCTCGGGTCCCGAGCATCCCCCGAGGAGGGCGCAGCGCCGTGTTCCGGGGAGGGGACCCCGGTGTGAAGGGGGGGGGGAGCGGCTCCGCTGCCCATTGCACATTCTCTCCGGGCGGCGGCGCGGCGGCTCCGCACCGCTCCGCCCGGCCCCGGCCGCGGCCCCCGGCGGCTCGAACATGGCGACGCGGAGCAGCGGCGGGGAGCGCCGGGCCGGGCCGTTCCCCCCCCGCCTCCTGCCGCCGCTGCTGCTGCTGCTGGCGGCGGGCGGGCACCCCGCGCTGCTGCCGCCGCCGCACGCCGACACCGCGCCGCAGCCCATCCAGGTGTACGGGCAGGTGAGACGCAAAGGGGATGGGGGCACCGGGCGCGGTACCCACGGGGCTGGCGGCGGGGGATGCAGCGGGTCCCCCCATAGGGATGCCCGGCGGGCCCCGGGGACGGGTGGCTGCCCCGTTCGAAGCGTACCGCTGATCCCTGACCACCTCGCTTCCCGTTTCTCCCAGAGCCTTCCCAAAGTAGTGGCGCTGCTCAGGTTTGCGGTTTCTGTTCCAGAGTTCATTTCCAGCGGTGGCTGCCGGGTGGCCAAGGGCATGCGCTAGGGAGATGGGCCAGGTTGTACCCTCTGCTAGCTCTCCGGCTGGGAAGCGATTCCCTGCGGCGGGCGGTGGGCAGCAGCTCCTCACCTAGGGATGCTCCTGGTGAGCATCTCTATGCCCAGGAGCTGGGCAGAGGGAAGTGGCTGGTGGAAGAGGCGCCGTGACCTTCTCCTAAAGAAGGGCTCCTCCACTGCATTTCTAATCCATCCTCTACTGGTCCTTGAGAAACACGGGGGGAGGACTTGCTCATCAGAAAAAACCCATAGAAACTGCTGTTTCTAAAAGTGTCCCTTCTTGGGCTTGATTCATTGGCAAGTTTTGCTGCCGGGACCATTAAGGCTCCCCCTCGCCCTCCCTTTTCCACACAGCCATCGCTTTAGGGGTGATGAGGAATTATACTCGGGCTGCCCGGGTGCCTGCTATGGAAAGCTTCAGCCTTAAAGATTCTGCCCCACTTGACCCTCCTTGCTTATGCTGCCTGTGTCTCATCATATGCCTGAAAGGCTGCTAGAAGGGGGACACGGGGACACCAGCCCACGGGGGACATCTGCATTTGCCTCCTTGGTTAACACTTCCCCTTCTGGGTGCCCTATAATTTCCCCTTTCTGTTACTCGTAGGATGAGAAAGAGCTGGCCATGAGGCAGGGCTGGCTCCGGAGCTGCTAGAGGGGCACACAAGGGGCTGGTGCTGCTTCTAGAGCCCTGCTTTCATTCCCCCATTTAGAGGACAGAAAAAGCTGTTCCTCCTTGCCTTGAAAATCTGCTTCGCCTCCTCTTCTACCTCCTCAACATTTGGTTGGGTTTAGCATAACGCAGCTACCCCATTTTAGAACAAACATGGCACTTGTTTCTCATCCACAGCAAGACATTTGTGGAACTTCCCCTTCTGTCTCCCCATGGCTTTCATCTGCCCCAGTCAGGTGAAGAGCTGCTTTGGTAGGAGCAGTGCCTATTGCTTGGTTATATAGCTGCATATAAACGATAGTGCAGTAACCCTGGTGCTATCCACAACAGAACTAACAGGAAGCAGTTCAACAGTTTGCCACTGTTTGGTCTTTCCTTGTTGCCTTGAGCTTTCAGAGGGGATTTGCCCAGAGAACAGAGTCACTCTCACTGGTGGCATAGCATATGGCTTCAAGGCTAGTTTATACAACCTGGTCCTTCTGCGGCTTCAGGACAGGATGTACAAGTTTTAAAGCCCAGGTACTTCATGTCACCAGGAAGAGTTTACTGGCACTAAACAACAGTGCTCTAAATCTGGGTCTGCCTTAATAAGAAGGGACAAGAGGGAGCCTGTGCGTCCCAGCCCCTGTACAGATCTGACCGCGTGGAATTGCGAACACCTTGGAAGCCAGAAAGCTGTGCACATGATGCTGAGGGTCTCACAACTTGTCACAAGCACCTCATGATCCCCAAGTCCTCTGGTCGCTGGCACCAGAAAATCATGCAGTCAAAAAGTGGTCCTGTAGCAGGGACATCATTATAAGAAGCAATGCTTGGACCGAGCATCCTAGTGCTGTGCTACTGCAGTCCCTTATCTGGGACACATCCTGCTCCTGTGCATTTGGCAGGTTGTTTGGCCATATGCTACGTGCTGGCTCATGCCCTGAAATTCCCTGCCCTTCTCCAGCTCTCAGCTGTGGTCTCAACACAGCCTCATAGGACAGCTTAGAGCCCAGCCCAGCTCTGAGGTGAAGGAAAGCACAGTGCAGGTCAGTGCTGCCTGTCACTACCATGGGTGATGATGCCAGGGGACCAGAGCAAGAGGGAAGAATGCATCATACCAGCCAGAAGCAAGGAGGGCAAAAATGTCCAAACCCCTGTGGCTCCTCAGGAGCCAAACACAGTCAGTAACAGGCTCAGAGCCCTCTTGCCATAGACACCAAAGACGTAAGATTCCTCATCCAGATCCTCCCCATAGATCACATCCTTGCCGGGCAGGCTTCCACAGCTTGCATGTGTGGCAAAACTCTCTGGGAACCTCAATGAATAAGATGACCAGCAGCCTAAACCCGTGTGCCTTTGTAGCTTTACCTCTGCTTTTCTCACTCCAAAAGTACCAGCAACCAAGACACCAAACCCATGATTCCAGATGCCATCAGCTTTGAGACAGCGTGGGTTTTGTTCCCTTGCACTTCTATGGGACTCTTGGCGAGTGTTACAGGGGACGGGCAGGCACAAAGCAATCACTCACATGAGACACATCTTTTCTAGGCTGCCACTGACAGCAGAGAGGCATCCCCATGGCAAGACAAATGCTGCCTGCACCCCCCAGGTTCAGCAGCACTCCCCAAACCCCTTCCAGCAACCACAGCACCACACACTGCCCCTATTTTCCTGTCACGAGCACCTGAATACCAAGGCTGCAGCTCACCCTCCAGTCCCTTAACATGCTCTTGCCTACACATCCCTACTCAGACCTGGATTAGGGTACTTGGCTCCAGGATTTAATATTTCCAGGGCACATCCTGTAAATCCTGTCTCTTCTTGGGGAAAACCAGCCATAAACCACATCACCTGCAAGGACTTAATGCAACAGAGAAGGAAAAGAAAAGCAGGCACTTTGACTGCCTACCTGTGTGCTGGGTTGAAGCATCTTTGGTGCCCATAAGGCTGGTGTCCAGCAAGTGTCACGTCAAAGCTGCAGCAGGAGGCCAGCGTCTGTCTGCCAGTCCTGCGGGGCAAGACAGAGAATCAGTTACAGAGAACATTTGCACTGCTGGACTGCAAATACACACGTGCGGGTCTCACCTTTATCTACAGACAGCCCTTTCCCTTCTTTGGAAAGGGCTTATCTGCAACCTCCCCCCAAAACATGCAACTCAAAAGAAACCTTTGCCTTAAACCATGCTCAGACTAAAGACATCTTATCTCACCACTGGCTGCTCCTGCAGCAGCCAAATCACCCTCTGGTTTGCTGCTCTGAGGCCTTGAGACTCTCCCCACGCTCCTAATCTGCGCCTGGCCATCGCCTCTGTGCCTCCCCATCCACTGAACCAGCGTTACTGCCTGCCCTAACAACCAGATCATCTTCTTCCTGGGGCAATCTACTACATTGCTCTCAAGCTTCTTGTTTCCTGGTGACATCCAAACCTGCCTTTGATGGAAAGGACAAGAGTGGCCTGGGTCATGTTGGCAAACCACCCTAAAATACTGTGAGCTTATGGTCAAGATAGAGCCTGAGCAGAGAGAGCTGAAGCTTCTCTTCTTCTGAGGCCATTAGAACATCCCAGGTAGGGAGCCCACCTTGGTTCCCTTCCCTCACAACCTGCAAACTGGCAAAGAGCCTTTCTTCTTTCAGAGGAAGGAAGTGCAGGGCCAATGCCATCCAGCTATGTGAATGGATGCATCAATCACTGCATTGGAATTGAACCGTACTTAATCTCGACCTAGTTTGCCAGCCTGGCAGATTGGACTTTAGATGATGGAGGTGCACTGGGTGGTGATAGCATGTCCTAGCAAAGGGCTGATGAGGAGACTTTTCATCCTTCCTCATGTTGGCAGATAGCCCTTCCCATCACTGCATCTGCCCCTTTCCCAGCCACCCTGCGAAGGTTCCCAGCTCCTGGCGCTCACTTTTGTGCCTGAGCTTGCCAGGAGAGACAGGTCTTTGGAAGCTACGCAATTCCTGCTCCTGGCAGGGTAGCAGCCAGGAGAGGTATTTGTGGGTTTATTCATTGTTTTCCCTTCAGCAGGTTCCTCTCAGATCCTGCTGTTGGACTAAGCAAGCATTGCAGTGTCCCAGGGGCATCGCTTAAGCTTTCTGTAGCTGTAATAACTAGCTCATGGCACGCTTCACCGGCAGCACTTTAGACCTTTTCTGCTGCTTTCCTCCGTGCCTTAGTTATGGGGGAGTGATTTTCAGCAGCACTTACCCAAATTTACCAGGGCAACCTCAATTCTCTGTCACCCCCCAATCTCTGGGACCCTCTCACTGAGGGACCTGCTCATTTCTGGGGTAAATGGGACTCATGCCTCAACCCCATCTCCCCCCTCCTTCCTCCTTAGAAACAACAGCTAACAGAGAGCTCTATTGCTGGAAGCAGAGAGAAAACAGCCTTGCAAAGCAGATGATTTCAGTATTAACAAAATTAACATGGGCCTGGCACTCTGTGAAATGAGTCACCCGTGTTTCATATCAATGATTTCAGACCCTGGCATTTTCAGTCCAAGCCACAAGCAGCGCTATGGCAGGCACAGATTGTGTTTTCAAATACCATGGCACGGCTAGAAGCAGATGCTCGGGAGCGGAGCAGAAGGTGCAGTAATGAAGCTTTAGTGGGAGCGCGGCGTGCCGGGAATGCAGCAGCCACCCATGACACTCGACTATCCGTGATGCCAGGCTATTGCGTAAGCCTTGCCGGGGGGAGCAGAGGAAACCGGGACGCAAAGGCCCGGCACTTGTCCACTGCGGCTTCCAGCGAGCTGGAATGATGAGGAGCCTGGCGAGAGCACCATTCCTTTTAAAGCCTGTGCTAACCGAGCTGCGGCCTCACTCCTTACTCCTATTGGCAATAGCTTTCTTCAGCCCCGTCCTCATTCCCCTGGCTATTGGGTACAAAATGTTTAGCTGATTTCCCTTCCACAAGCATCTCCTGACAGAGTTGCTGGCTACACTTTGATGGTTCCAACAGCCACTCATCACTATGCAGACACATTGCTCTGCAATGCCCTCACTTATCGAGCTGTAGTAATAACCCATTAACTGCTCAGAAATTTCCTAGGCATTTTTGGTAGGCATCCCAGCTCCAGTTGCATAACCAGGACAAGAAAACACATAAATGATCCTCGGGTCTCTTTTTCTGCACACCCCTGATTTTACAGCACTGAGCCTCAGTCCCCTATCCGTCGCACTGCGTCGCCTCCTGATTAATAGCAAGCGCCTGGGTTGAGCTGCGGTCCAAGTCCTATAGCTAGAACATTAATCCTCAACAGGGCAGACCTATCGACACACACAGTTAGCTTCCAAGCCCACTCAGCACCAAGAATAGCCCCTAATGCTGTCCCGACACTTGTTGCTGTGCACGGGTGCTAGACACTGTTGCAAGTCGCTAATATATCTGCTTGGAGTTCATCACAGCTAATGGCGTGATTTCTGCATGGGGATGTTAATGCTTCCCACACAGAGCATCTCGACCTCACTGCTGGCTCAAAGGCTCAGATTTAGAGTCCTTCAGTGATGGAAAGGCCTGAGATGCAGCCATAAGAGCAGCTATAGTGAGGTACCCATGCCACAGTCACTCATCCCCTGGTCTGCTAACACCGTAGTTCATCAGTGCAAGGGGTGAGCCACCCCCAAGGAGCACTAACCTCTCTAATTCTGGGCATAACCAAGTGAAAGTGATGTGAGGGGAAGAGGAGCTGGCACTTAGGAATTGCAGGTGCTGAGGAACACAGGATCAGGGCACTCCCCCCAGCACTGGGCACTTGAGGAGCTTGGCACTGCACACTACGCACCCAGGTCCACTCACCTACCCACTATCATTGCCTCAGTAGGGCAAGGCAGTACTATTGTCTCAGGAGAGTACCACACATCCAGACAGCATTCCCCCTCCCAGCCCAGATTGAGAGCAGTCCCCTTGAGCCACGAAGGAGCTCTTACCTGCTCTGGGGTGTGCTCCATGGGACAGCAGCTCCAGGGGCTATTTTCTCGCCTTGTTTCTGCAGGGGATTAAGTTATTGGAAGATACCGTTAACAAAAAACCCAATATATAGTGCGAGCAAAGCTAGCAGCATTAACTACATTAACTAGAGCTACAAACAGCCTCTGCTATGTCTTGGCTCCAGTTCTCCCCTCCTGGACTTCATTTGGCACCTTGCATATTAGGAGGACAAATTAGAATTGCATGCATATTTCATATACACTTAATCACTTGGCAAAGACCAAAGCACTTCCCCATTAAGAAGAGTTTATGCTAAATGATGTTTCTGTTAGGTAGCAGCCATTGCCTTTTCATAGATTAAACCAGTTCCCGAGGAAGGTTTCCCCTATTAGGGGAGGTAGGGAAGTCTGGACCAGTGGCCTCCTACCAAACGAACCTTATCCCAGCAAGCAGAGCAGGATTACTGATGTTCAGGATAACCACAGCTTTATTGCAAAGCTATGCCACAAAAAGCATCCTGGTCAATGAGACATCAAGTGCTTTTCACTTGGGGCACAATGCCCCACATGTCCTTTGCTGGACAGCAAAGGCTTGGGGTCCTGTTTGTGGTTCCCCTGAGCCATTTGGGTCCCCACAAAGCTCCAAAGGGCCACAGCTGCTGGCCCTGGTGTCCTGCACCAGGAACAGGCAGACACTAATGTGTGAGGCTCCTAAACCTGACAAACTGCTGCATGAGCCCCTTCATGGGGAGCAAGGGAGACTTACAGCATAAGACATCCTTCTGTTGCCTTCTGTCCCTTAAATAAGGCACGCTCCAGCAGTCTTCAGCTACTCCTAAACTTTCAGTTGAGCACAGTCCCTATGTACTCAGTACTGCACTTTCTTCCTGCCTCCTAACAGAGAACCAAACCTTGCTCAACCCCAGTTTGGCCCTTATACAGGGGCTCTGCCCTAATTAGGCTGCCTAAAGTCATATGGCTAATGAATAAAGAGGCTCAGCTGGCTCCTCCAAGCCCAAACAGGTGCCCCTGGCCTTTGGAATTGACACAAGTGTCCCTGCTCTGAGAAGACATGTCTCTGGGGCTTACCATGTCTTTTAGGTCATGGAGGAAAAAGCTGTAGAGCTTTATTGCTGAGCTTAAAGTAAGATGCAGGCAGGAGTCTCCCCTGGTTTTCAGGTTCTGAAGCTGTCCTAGTGCTGGATTTCCTGGAGAGAACAAAAATGCGAAGTGCTACTGAAAGAGAGATGTAGGGGATGGGGTTATTCTGCTTTTAAAGGTGGGGAGGGTGATTGGAGCTGGGAGCTGCTCTGGATTTCAGACCCGAAGCTGTCTCTATGGGCATCAGCAATTCCTTCTCTGCCCTGTTTCCCTGCATCCTCAAACAGCATCGCTGCTTTAGTTTAAAGGGGGCATGCAAGGCTACTGCTGGCTTGCTTTGTAGCTGCTGCTGCCTGACCTAAATCTCTGCTGTGTTTGCGATCTGGGTACTACAGCATGGTTTACATGGTGGGGGGGTTCTCTAGCCAGGCAGGCAGAGTGTAGCTCGGAGCCCTGGGGGGTTTGATTAATTCCCCCCGCTTATATGAACCTATTGCATAAGAGGGATTTGAGGGCTTCTGCTTCACTTGCGCCCCCCGCTCTTGCAGAATAAAGACCTGTTTTTTCCCAAGCATTTTACTTGCCAGTCACTGGTGGAGGTTAAATCAGCCTCTTACCTCGCTGATCCTGGGGTCAGCAGGAGCCACAGGGTACCAGGCCTAAGGAAGGCTTAGCCCTGTATTTTTACAGCTTCCCATGAGCTTAGGAGTCACCAGCCATCGGCTGAGCTGCAGCTGTAGTGGTGTGCAGGGGCTCAGGCACGCACTTCCATGGCTGAGCTATGGCCACTGCTTGCACATCCCTGCTTGCTGGTCGTGGTTGCTACAGGTTTCCCCAGAGGCTCTTGCACCCTCAGCTCCTGCCGCAGTGATGCTGAGATAGCTCCCCCATAAAAAGTGGCCCTTCATGACTGGTGCTGTTGCAGCGCTGCCAGATACAGTGCACACACAGGGAATAACGGGATCATGTATGGCTGCATTTGTGTTGGAAACCAGCACATCCTTCAGGGTACAGAAGAAGTTGCTGCAGAACTGTTTCCCTGTGGCTCTTCACCTAGTTAGCCTGGATTTGAAATCACATATCTCTGTCCTTGGTTTTAGTTTTCATTCTCTCATCCCCCGAATCCTATTTCTATAAAGGGAAAACTAGCACGCATCTTGCCAATGTGCTCTTGAAAGTCGCTTGCTTTATGTGGGGCCGTGCTCGAACACCACTGTGTGGTGTGGCTCAGGGTGCCCTTTTCCTTGGTGTTACAGGTCAGCCTCAACGATTCCCACAATCAGATGGTCGTTCACTGGGCGGGAGAGAAGAGCAACGTGATCGTGGCCTTGGCCAGAGACAGCCTGTCCTTGCTGGGTCCCAAAAACAGCGATGTAAGTAACGCAACACGGTGCTGTCCTGGGGTTCCTGCTCTGCTGCTGTACCGGGCACGGTGTCACTCTGGGGCTTCTCCTTTGCAGGTTTACGTATCTTACGACTATGGGAAGAGCTTTAAGAAGATTTCGGAGAGGTTCAGCTTCAGCACGGGGAACAGCAGCGAGGTGGCCATAGCTCAGTTCTACCACAGCCCAGCTGACAACAAGAGGGTGAGGAAGCTGCAGGGCAGGGCCATTTTATTGCCACCGACAGCACAAACGCGCGTGGTCCTCAGTGCCGGGGTAGTTATACCACGGTAGCAGTGCCCATAGCAGTATTGCTGCTCCTTGGTATGGGAGGAGTATCTGTAAAGGTATCACAGAGTGACTGCATCCTTAGCAGCTCATCCCTACAGAGTGACAAGCTGTGTTGCCATCGCTAGTGTTGTCACAGAGCTAGACACAAATGTTAATTCAGGCTTCACCTACCTACACTAAGGTCACCTTTCTCCCGGCAGACAAATTCCTTTCTTCCAGGGTTTGTCCTCCCAGAGGCTCCCGCGTGTCTTTGTTATTGCTAGCCTGAGCTCTGCTCTGACCTCTTGGAGCCTGACTGCCTGCTCTCCTTCCTTGTTGGTCCCTCTCTTCTCAGTATATCTTTGTGGATGCCTTTGTCCCATACCTCTGGATCACCACCGACTTCTGCAGCACTATCCAGGGCTTCTCGATTCCCTTCAGAGCAGCAGACCTCCTCCTGCACAGCAGGAACCCCAACCTCCTCTTGGGCTTCGACAGGTCTCATCCTAAGAAACAGGTGAGTGCTTCTACTCAGATGGGAGGACCAGCATCCTGCCTCTGCTGTGGCATTCCCCCAGGCCCCACAGACCTTACAGTGAGCCAAGAGCCACCCTGCCCTATGCCAGCACCATGTGGGTTCATGCTTTGACTGTGCAGGGTGTCTGATCTCAGACTGCTGCATGCAGAACTGTCCCAGATTGGCCAAGACACCCATTTCCTACAGGTCAATCTGGTTTCTGACCTCTGGAGCAGTGAGCTTGTATACCTGTAGCATGGCTTCCTTAAAGATTTCTTCTCCCTTTCCCTTCATTTATTCTGGTCCATCCACGCTGCTCCTGGCTATATTGATCTCCCCAACTACTGCAGTTGTTAACTCGCCACAGAGTGCTGGCACTGAGGTATGACTGACCTCTGCAGTATTTCATGTGGGCATGTGGTTTGGCTTTGGGTCTTGCATAACAAATTGCTTCTTGAAAACAAAACACTTTCTGTTTTTTCCCCTGGAGCTATTGGGTAAAGATGGTAAATAATTACAACATCTCCAGATAGACCCAGGCAGCTTAAGCAAAACAAGCATCCCCCAACATGTGAATGGAGATACATACGGCCTGTACTGTTTGCAGTCTGGTGGTAGCCGGGTGCGTGCTGGGTGCCACTGATGCCTTCCAAGGGGGATGGAGCTGGCTAGAAGTGACACCTTCCCTGCTGGACTGGCTGTTGAGGCTGGAGTCTGGCTGCCCATATCCATGTACCTGCAAAACAGAGGCAAAAATCACAGCTTGGGTGCCACCTTAGTGCTTGGTTTCAGGGACACCTTTGAGGGACAGGATCCGCAGGGAGCTGATGTGAACCGCCCAGCACGCTGCGGGCGGGCGTGTTCATTGCTGCTGCTCTCCTTGGTGCAATGAAAGATGCTATCTCTCCTCCTGACCTTTACCTTACTGACGTTCACAACAACAGTGTGTCGCTGTGCTTGGGGATGTAACAGCCTCCGAGGGGAAGGAAGCTCTGCCCAGATACTTACCCTTGCTATTGCCCTTCACCAGTACATCACACCAAGTTATTGTTATATCTGAGTTAGTGTAAAACAAACCAGGTGGACGACAGACAGTGGGAAATCCTTTGCGTAGGAGACTACAAGACAAATTTTGCCTGTTTAGGTTATTCTCCTGAAGCTATAAAGATTGCTGTTGTTCCAGGCAGCTGCCATGTAAAGGGAAGTCATTAAAGTAGCTAATGGTTTTGTGATGGATGCATGTCCATCCTGCTTTTGCTGCCTGAGGTCGGGTCTCCTTAAAGGATTGGGTCTCTTTTGGTTGTCCAGTTCCACTGGCATCTCTTCTTTTTGTCGTTGCAGCTCTGGAAATCAGATGATTTTGGCCAGACCTGGATAATGATTCAGGAACATGTGAAGTCTTTCTCTTGGTATGTATCACACCTGTGTACCTGTCAATACCTGCCCAGCTCCTGTCTTCTCTTACTTCTCACCTCTTGCCTCATTTGTTGCTCTGTGCAAACCAAGGACATGGGTACCAAACCCAGCAGATACCCTGCACCGTGAGGACAAGAGACAGCCAACAACACATACAACCAGGGGTGCTTCACGTTTACCCTGCTTCTTGCCTGTCCCCCACCCCATCTCTTAAAAGCATTCCTGCTCCTTGTTACCTGTTGCCTTCTGCGTCGCTCTGCGTGCAGAGATACCACCACCACCTCTTGTTGTGCTTTCCAGGGGGGTTGAGCCCTATGACAAGCCCAATACGGTGTACATCGAGCGGCACGAGCCTTCTGGGGCTTCCACTGTCATTCGCAGCACTGATTTCTTTCAAAGCCGAGAAAATAAAGAGATAATCCTGGAAGACGTTGAAGACTTCCAGCTCAGGGACAAATACATGTTTGCAACAAAGTCCGTGGTGAGTATCATGCGAGAAACACCACCGAGGGTGACGATCGGTGCTTTTCTGCAGGCTGGGCAGAACTGGGTCAGCTTGGGAAGTGCTGGGATCCAGGAAAAGCCACAGGATGCCTGGGAAAGCCGGTGAGGAGAAGGGGGATGTGGTGCAGCAGCTTGGTGGTTAGGAGGCCACTTGTCAGGGAGGATTACTGTCAAACGTGGACTGGGTCCATGTGGCCTAATGTGCTCCAGCCTGGAAAGAAAGCTGGATTTTCAGTTTGCTTTCCTAAGAAAAGAGGATGGGGGAAAGCTGCCTTTTGGTCCCCCTGCAGCCAGGGCCCCCCTAGACCTCTTGCAGCTGTTGGCCAGTTTCAGACCAACCTGCAAGCAAGCTAGAAAGCATCTATGCTTTCTCTGAGGGCAAGCCCTTTCTAGACAACCAGAGACGTGACACCAGCGGGGTAGGGTCCTATTCCTTGCTGAAATAAAGGGCCAGTTTTCTTCTTAGAACAAGCTAGCATTGCTTTCCAATCCTGCTGCTGCCATCGAGCCTGTTCTAATGAGCAACCTTTGCCATGTAGGGGGGACTCCTTGCAAAACCATGTAGAGCTTCCTCCGTTGGCAGGGGATGTGTTTGCAGAGCCCTTTCTGTTTCTCAGAAGTCTCTCTCGCAGGTAGTACAGCCTGCAACTCTTGCGGCCCATCCCCTTGGCGCTATGCCTGATCTGGAGCCTGCTCTGGTTTGCAGGAGATGTTATCTAGGCTTGCTGTTGGTGTTTGGTGAAACACAGGGGGTGGTTGTGTCTGTGGAGAAGCCACCAGGCTCACAGAGCAACATCCTGAAAGCATGAGGCAGGTTTGTATAGGGGCCTTTCCAAGCATGAACTCAATCTGGGGGTTCTTTCTGCTTCTGGAAGGCTCAGAGTCACCGTCACGCTTCCTCATACAGCTCGAATCACTGGTGTTACATTAAACAACATTGAAATCGCTTGTATTCCGTGCTGAGGCAAAGACTGATGGGAAACACAGGCACTGGGAGGGAGGCCAGCCTGGCTGCAACCCCCTGATTTGGAAATGACATCCCCAGGTCTGGAATCAGGCGCTTGCATCAAAGCTGAGCTGCAATGGGAGCAGCGCAATGGGGAGAGGCCAAGCTGGGTGGCAGAGACACCCAGGACTTTGACTTGTGCTCCTTTCCGTGGGAGTCGCGGTTGCTTAGCAATACAGAGCCTGGGAAAATCAGGCCACTTATTTTTGGAGCCTAAATCTGGGTTTAGGCTCTTACCATTGGCATCCCATACGAAACAGGTTGCCCCCAGCCTGTTACGTTTTTGGCTTCCTGCTAGAGCCTTTTGTTTTGTGCAGATTGCTAAAAATAGGAAGGAAAGGACAAACTGCTCTGCAGAAAGAGGAGGAATTAGAACCATGAATCCAGCCTCCTTACCTCCACCTGAAGACCTTGAGCTGGTCTTCATCAGTCACAGGCCATGTTTTGCCTGCATGCAAAGAGAGTAGAGACCCAATCGCACAGTGCGTGGGCCTGCCCCAGTCTGCCTTTTGGCTGCCGTAGGAGATGAAGGCGATTTTGGGAGTGAGAGCTGCTCCTAACACATCCCTCTGCTCTGCTGCAGCATTTGCCAGGCAGCTCGCAGCCGCCTTCGGTCCAGCTCTGGGTTTCCTTCAACCGCAAGCCAATGCGTGTGGCACAGTTCGTAACCAAGCATCCAATTAAGGTAAGCGATGCTTTCCAAGGGGACCTCCTCCTCTCTCCCTCCTGTGCCAAGGATGCCCTCAGATGTCAACAGCAGTTCTCTGCCTTTCAGTAGACACTGTAGGAGCTGGACCTCGTATGACCCTGCTTGGGGAGAGCATGGGCTGAGCAGAAGTACAAATGGGTGGAGGGAAGGATAACTTTAAGCCAGCTAAAAGGAAACACTAAACCAGTCTGTATGAAACCCTGCTTGTATGCCCACACGTATGAAGACCACTTGCTTGTCATTTACGTCCCTAAGGAATATTATGTTGCCGATGCCTCGGAGGACCAGGTGTTTGTGTGCGTCAGCCACGATAACAACCGTACCAACCTCTACATCTCAGAGACAGAAGGCCTGAAGTTCTCCTTGTCTTTAGAAAACGTGCTCTACTACAGCCCGGGAGGAGCTGGAAGTGACACCTTAGTCAGGTAATGCGGGATGTGCCTAATGGGAATATCAGACACAATCATTGTAGTGTTTGATCAAAGCATTGCCCTAATCTCCAGGCTTGATATTCTGCCGCTCCCCAGACCAGGGAGGCTGCGATTCACTGATCCCACCTTTGCATTCCCTCACAGGTATTTTGCCAACGAGCCCTTTGCAGACTTCCATCGTGTTGAAGGCTTGCGGGGTGTCTACATCGCCACCCTCATCAACGGCTCCTTCAGCGAGGAGAACATGCGCTCCGTCATCACTTTTGACAAAGGGGGGACCTGGGAGCTGCTGCAGCCCCCAGCGCAGACACACTATGGGGAGCGGATAGACTGTGAGGTAATGCAGGGCAGGGAGAAGCATCCTCCAAAAGAGGCTGGAACGCAGTCCCGCTGGGAGAGCATCCCTCCAAGTGGAAATAGCCAGACTGGGTGGGATGAGGGCTCAGGATGGAGGGTTAATGAACTGTGTTTTGCCTTTCCAGTTCTCCCAGGGCTGCTCTCTCCACCTAGCCCAGCGCCTGAGCCAGCTGCTGAATTTCCAGCTGCGCAGGATGCCCATTCTGTCCAAGGAGTCAGCACCAGGACTGATCATTGCCACCGGTACTGCAGCCATGCAGGGGCTTGAGGCGCGTTGTTGTTAGGACACGAGTAACTTGGCAGCATCTAGTTTGTATCTGCAGGTTACCAAAGTGCGATTACATTGTGCATTTTGCTATCCTTCCTCTGCTGCAGCCCCCATACAGTAATTACAGCATGTACATTTTACTGCAGCATGGTGATGTGAGAAACCTTGTCTGCTGCATTCTGATCCTCTTTCCTGCCACTCTCCACGTGAAGGGTGTCTTGAACATACAGAACTTCCTGTTTGTCTCACTCTGTTACTGAAGAAGTCACTTAAACATTTTGTTTGATGATATTTATAGCTGTAGTTTTTTATCCAGATGCTTTTAAAACCTGTAATAGTCTTCAAAATATTTGCTTTTTGAAAGGATTAATTTATAGTGTGAAAAATCAGCTCTTCACAATCAGATAAAAATAGTTTAGAGGTGTCTGGCTTCATTTTAAGCAATCACTTTGCATGCCTTAAGAATGATTTTTCCCATTATCCTAGGTTCCATTGGCAAGAACATGGCAAAGAAAACCAACGTCTACGTCTCAAGCAGTGCCGGAGCAAGGTGGAGAGAGGTAAGGATGTTCTTTTGCTTGCTGGCCCATCCAAGGCAGTGGTGTAGCAGGTAGGATGTTGGCAGCAATACAGATAACTGATGTGCAGCTCTTGGGCATTAAAGGTGACCTCCACATATGTGTCCAAGAGCTGTAGCTGGAAGGTGCTGAATGTCCCTTGAAACCAAGGCATAAAGGTCTTTGAGTGAAGGACCAGGCATGGGTTGGCGTGGAGGTGAACCTCTCAGTCCTCTTGGTGAAGGTGGTGTGTTCAAACGCAGGAGAGAGCTCTCCTCTATTTCTTCTTTTCAGCTGGCAGGACTTGCCCTCAGCACAGGTCATCTGGCCCCTTTTACACAGGGCTGACAGCCAGGACTTGGTATGGGAGAGTGTCTGGAGACATCTTCCAGAAAAATGGGATGTTGCTCTTGCTTTAAGGGGAGGTTGCTGTTTACTAAGTGGGTGTTCTGGTCTGCGGCAGTACTTGTGGTTTGCCTGTGCATTCTGCAGCCGGTGTAACATGGCATTCCAACATCTGCAAGCCATTTAAATCTGTGAATTAAGCGGCCTCCTTTTCCTCTTCCAAGTGCTACGCGGTCTGGGATGAGGACTGGGCAGCGGCGGTGGGGACACCCCACAGCTCTTGCCTGCTGCCAAAGCCAACCATGGGCCAGAGGCACCTCTGAAAGTGGGGGGCCTGTTGCTTATCCCTATGGGAGCCTTGAGGCAACACAGGAGCGCTCATGGCTAGGGATGGGGATCAGGAAGAGGAGACTTGGAGGTGCTTCAAGGCAGGTTTGTGCTGGAGTGCAGTTAAAATGTGCCGAGGAAGCGCTGACCCACGGTTAACAGCTCCTGAGTTACTCAGGCCCTTTGTATGATGAGCAGAGGTGCAGAACGACACTCAGCAGTGCTGTTCCTCAGCTGAGAAGCAGTAACACAACCCCCCCTTCTCTTGGCTTTGGCGAGCAGCAGGCTGGAAGGCTCAGTGCTCTCCAGATCACTGCTATGATCTCACAGCACAGCAAAGAAAGAAACAATACATTCTGTGCCCTGCCTAAGAACGTCCCCAAGTGCATTAGCGCGTTCTGGGAGCAGATTCAGGCACGTACATGCTTCCTATCTTCACCCTCAACTGCACTGAGCTCCCCGAATAGGAAAGAAAAGGTGATTTTTGTGTTGATGGTCACTAAAAGCTGTAGGTGAGCATGAAATACAGGTTTCTTTCTGCGGGGTGGATGTATAAGCTATCTCCAGAGCTTGTTTCTGCGTGCCATGTCCCCACTTTGAGCATTCGAAACACCTTACAGCCTGAGAACCAACAGGTACCTGCAGAAGGTGGTGAGTCCTCGCTGAGCGTCAGGAAAGCCTGGCAGACATGACCTGCAGACTAAGAGGGGAGCAGTGGACCCTGGTTTGATACAATAGAACTTGTTCCAGTGTTTCTTTCCCTGCACAAGGCACAATGCTGCTCTTAAACACAGCTATACATTTAGGGAAATGGGGCTGGCTGCTCTTGTCTACAGATGACAGCCCATAAACACTTGAATCTCTGGTGCCTCCAGATACTTGGCTCAACCCAGGTGACCCAAAACGTCAGCTCGGGTCAGGCAGTACTCCTGTCAAAGCATGCTTTCCATCCAAGCTTCTCCCTTAATTCAGCACAGCTCTGATGCACCCCTTGGCTGTGTTTCTCTTCCAGGCGCTGTCTGGACCCCACTATTACACCTGGGGTGACCATGGTGGCATTCTTGTGGCCATCGCCCAAGGCACCGAGACCAACCAGCTCAAGTGAGTAGCAGGGAGACAGTGCCCTGTGGCCATCAGAACCTGTTCCTAGCAGCATTCCCAATCCTCTTTCTCCAGGTACAGCACAAATGAAGGGGAAACCTGGAAAGTGTTCACTTTCTCAGAGAAGCCGGTGTTTGTGTACGGACTGCTCACGGAGCCTGGGGAGAAAAGCACCATATTCACCATCTTTGGCTCATACAAAGAGAATGGCCACAGCTGGTTGATACTGCAGATCAACACCACTGATGTGCTGGGTAAGGGGACAAGTGACAGAGCCATCGCTGACACTGGTTCTGTCAGTGTCCGCCCTGTAGCTTTGCAGGTTACACACACTAATAAGCCCTCACCAGAAACCAGCCAGTCCCACACTGCACAGCTCGTGCTGAGCACCCCTGGGGGTGCAAGGGAGCTCTTGACATACCCTTTCTGTGGAGGCTGAAATTGAGGAGGGGGCATAGGAAAGGTTTTCAGAAGCCCAAAGCAACCTAGAGACCTCAGGCTATGAGCCAAACTGCTCCGTCATCTAAGGCTCATACATTCCCGCTGATGGGTGCCTAGATGCAAATTGGGTGCAGAAACACCTTTGTTGCTCTTCCCCTCTATTCCGGTTTCCAAAAAAGACCGCGGCAAAACGCCCTAAAGTCCCATCAGCAGCAGACCAACCCCACTTTGCTGGCTGTCCCATGAGAGACAGCAGATAAAGGGCATCTACTGTGGAGGCCATCTGCATTTGGGTGCCCTGTCCCTCATACCTTATGTGCACATGGACATGACTGCTGAAGGCATTCATGTCCCTTGTGCTCTTCCCCATCCCTTCCATCCTCATTGAGCACTTTGTTGAAGAGGAAAGGGGAAAAAAAGAGAAAGAATCCTTCTGAAGGCTTGTAGCTATGAATGTTTTATAACCCATTTCAGCTTTGATTGCAAGGCAGCATTTTAATCAAAGAGCAGTTAAACCCAGCAGAGGAATTTCCCTGACTAAAATTTATAACCAATTCCCTTGACATTTTGTTAGAAATGGATCTGTTTGGTAACCAGAACGACTCCATTTAAATGAGGCATCACAAATTCACTGTCACCGCAACGGAGCTGCTTGTTGCCTCCTGTCACTGAGTGCCGCTGCACGCTCTGAGCTGAAATGCTTCCTTGCTTTGCCTTCTCTTTTGGGCCAGGGCTAGATGCATGCAGTCGGGGGGGGAGCCACTCGTTTTGTGCCATAGGAGGGCAGCTGGAGGGAAGGGACAATGGGCACTATTACAGTGCATGGCTGGGTGCCAATGTGCCTGCTCTCACTTCCAGCATCCTCACTGGGCACATACCAACAGCAGTTCTGAGGGACATCTGCTGCTCTCTTGCCTTTAAACCCTTGGTCTGGGGTGCCACAAGGACTGGTCCTCTCTTTACCCTACCCCTGCTGCTTCTCTTAGGGGTCCCTTGCACAGAGAATGACTACAAACTGTGGTCACCCTCCGACGAGCGAGGCAATGAATGCTTACTGGGGCATAAAACTGTCTTCAAAAGGAGGACTCCTCATGCGACCTGTTTCAATGGGGAAGATTTTGACAGGCCTGTCATGGTCTCCAACTGCTCTTGTACAAGGGAAGACTTTGAATGGTAAATACCAATTAATTTCTTTTAATGTGGATTGGAAGTTTGAGATAAATACCTGTGACCAATCGCTCAAAGTGAATAAACATCCAATTTACTTAGCTCTATGTATTGCTGCTTGATGTTATAGCAAAGAGGAAACTAAATAGACTGGAAACATCCTTTCATTAATAACAGGGCATAAGATTTAATTACTGTCTTTAGAACCTTTCAGGAGCCTCTGAAAGGCTCCATAGAAAAGGAAAGCATTGTTAATCCATCACCTTCTTTCAAATGATGGCAGACAATTTCCCATCGCATAGAGAGATCCTCCAAAAAGCTTAGGGACCCTTTAGCCACAGGGATGCAACTGGACCTGCTCTATCATTGTATCTGCAACTTGCACATTACTGACCCTACGCAACTCTCAGGATTCAGAGCCATACTCTGGCCATATTATGCAGAGGTTTGGGGTTAGAAAGTGAACTGCTGTTCAGGGACTGACTGCTTGAGCACCCGGTACATGCAGTTAAGGACAGGGGTCCAGCTCTGCCTGTCCAATGCTGAGGCAGAGGCTGAATCCAGCTCGTCATGAGCAGACTGAGAATAGGGCTTGTAGGATCTAATTGCTGCCTCAGAATCGCAGCCCTGGACTCCATGTAAAATGAGATTGACGTAACCTCTTCCACAGCGTTTTCCAAAGAACAGATCGCACTGTAACTCCCATTCTACCCACAGGAAAAGCCAAGAGACAGACTGGTGATCTAAGCCGGCTAGCAGAACTGGGGCTTGCAGCCAGACTTCCAGGGCACGCTGGCTCAGTTGTGCCTTGCTGCCTCACCTACCTACTTTGGGCAAGCTTATATCCAAAATGCTCTTGAGGCTCCCTGGGGACAGAAGCTGTATGATATTATTTTGCAGCTAAATACTGATAATAACAAACTTCTGAGATGCTTTGGGTCCTTAAAACTTCTATGCAAAAATAGAGCAGGGCAATAGTGTAACACAGCTGAGTTTTGCCTTCTCCCCCATTCTTCCTTACACCTTTCTTCTTGCAGTGATTTTGGCTTTAAACTGAGTGACGACTTAGCCTTAGAAGTTTGTGTCCCTGACCCTGAATTTGCCGGTAAACCGTATGATCCACCAGTCCCTTGCCCTGTTGGCTCAACTTACAAGAGAACTCGAGGGTATGTATTTGACTTGGGAGGGGATTAATCCTATTGGTGATTAAAAAGCCCCAAATGACCACAAAACCCAAACACATACACCCATAACAACATACACAAGTGGCAGTAAACAAATTGCGTGTTGAGACATACATTGCAACGAAGCACCACTGCTTATTCTAGCTGCATGTGATGGCATGGTAATAGCTTCCATGAAATAAACTGCATGACTGTGTATGTTGCAGCTACCGAAAGATCTCTGGGGACACTTGTACAGGTGGAGACATCGAGTCGCGGCTCGAAGGGGAGCTGGTACCATGCCCACTAGCTGGTGAGTACGTACAGGACTGCTTTGTGCCCACCAGACTTCACCTCTCTCCCTATTTTCTCCTCTCAAAGCACTGAAACAGCCTTCTGCCCCTGTTCTGCCAACGTTATTTGCATTCTGCTCATTACAGCTTTAATTTAATCTGCCGTCATGAGCTGCGTGATCAGCATGCTACAGCACAGCAGCTCAAGAGCGAGCCTGACACAGGGAAGAGGCTTGTGTAAGGGATGAGGTGGTACTGCGTGCTCACAGACCCACCAGCACGAGGTTCCCCTGTGTCATCCTAAGATGTTTCAGGGTGCAGAAGATATTCCAGATGCAAAACAGGGCAGCAGGTGCCTGGGGAAGCATTCCCTCTGCTGGGATTCATGCCAATGCCGTGCTTAGTTTTGCTCCTCGTGCAGAGCATGACACGTTATTCACCCCTCTGAGCCCTCTTGAGCTATTTGGAGAGCTGTGTTAGTCATGCTGAGAAGGGCCCTGCTGACTGAAATGTAAACCTGTAGTCCCCACCGGGCTGGGCTTTGAAGTGCCGTGTTCCCAGAGTATTTACTGATCGTCTTCAGATACATGTTGGCTTGCACCATGGTAATACTTTCATGTACCGTATCTGTTTCGTATCCCCGTATTATCTCATTAGAGATGCACAGCCAGAGTTACTTACTGACATTGGCTTTACTCATTAAGAGCATTAGTGGACTTTACCAGTAGTGTGCTAATGCCCAGGAGACGTTGTCCCAGACCAGGATCCCATTACACTGGATTCGGTGCAATTCAGAAACAAAACCCACTCTGGGATATCAACTGCAGTGCCCGTGTCCCCCAGGACTTGCAGATTTCCATCACTCCCACCTTTTTATGAGGTTTTTGAGGAACAGGACATCAGTATTTAGTTTCCAGTTGGCAGCACACTAACGTGGGAAGGAAGGGTCATGGCACATTTTGCTGTGCTCGGCTCCTCCTGGAGCAAACAATGGCTGCTGTGTGCTCCTGGGCACACATGGGACCTGCACAAGGCTATTAGTGTGTTCTCATTAACCTAATCCCACTGAGACAAAGGGCCTTTGCCTCCCTTACACTGAGGTGCTAAAACAAGCACCAGGAGTAAGACAAAATACCTATTTGCCCCCTGAGTAGCCTAAAATGGCCTCTAAATAAGGCACCCTGTGTTCTTGCAGAGGAGAACGAGTTCATTCTCTACGCCACCCGCTACTCCATCCATCGCTATGACCTTGCGTCTGGTGTCAGCGAGGAGCTGCCCCTGGCTGGGCTACGAGGGGCGGTCGCCCTGGACTTTGACTACGACCACAACTGCTTGTATTGGGCTGATGTCACTCTTGACATTATACAGGTGAGGCGGGCAGTCCTGGCCAAGCATGGCATCGCCTCCTTGCACCTTACACATCCCGAAATACAAATGTTTATCTTGGGTACTCCTCCCTCCGAGCTGTCTGTTAGCGACTGTGCTCATGAGCAAGTTCCTCATCTGCTTTTCTGATTTATTCCTTTCTTTTCAGCGTCTTTGTCTCAACGGCAGCTCTGGGCAAGAAATAATCATAAGCACCGGGCTGGAAACAGTGGAAGCTTTGGCCTTTGAACCTCTCAGTCAATTGCTGTACTGGGTCAATGCTGGGATTCCCAAAATTGAGGTACAGCTATGCTCACCGGGCTACACTGATGTGTCAGTGCATCTTTGAGGTGCCCGAGCTCTAAGTTGGCTGCTGCCCTGAAATCTTATTGCTGATGGGACATTACTGAACGCTGACCCACAGCCACTTCATTGGATCCAAACACAGGCTATGACAACATTCAGCCCTGTGTACTTAAATGAGGTCAGTTTGTGAGGCTAAATTGCACAGCAGAAATGGGAGAAAAGGCAACATCCTTGTGCAGTATGCACAGCCACCACAGGGCACACAGAGTGCTCAGTCACATAGAAACATCAATAAATACATGGCTCTACCCTCTTTTATCACCTCAGGAACTGCTCCCTGTGCCCACAGCAGCTGTTTTATTAGGGAGCAGTGATTACCTACCATAGATTGCATGTAACTTTAAACCAGCACAACTGCCCCCCATGCTGCCCACACTAAAGACACCCCTCCTGGTTTTTGGTTACCACTCTAGGTTGCCAATCCAGACGGAGACCTGCGACTCACCGTCCTCAATTCCTCGATCCTTGAACGACCCAGAGCCCTCACTCTAGTTCCCCAAGATGGGTAAGAAAGCAAGCATTGCAAGTAGCCTTGGTATTCCCAGGGGAATCATTCTGGTCCTTCACCACTACCCTCATAAGAAGCAAACATGAGGAAGTGTGCTGCACGGAAAGCTTTTAAGACTCAGTCCCAAAGGGTGTGATGGGGGACGGGAGTGATGGCAGGCAGCAGAGCAGTCGTGCCCCATGCAGCCCCCTCCTTCCATCTCATTCCCAACTAAAGCACCAGCAGAGATCACAGACTGTTTCTCCTTTCAATTTAACTGCTATTTTCCTATCTGCATATATCTACTAGTAAATAACTCTTCCTGCCAGTAAAACTGGTCTGGTCAGTGAGGAAAGCACTGCAGTAACGCATGAGAAACTGTACTCAAATTCAAGAGCCAAATGGAAGTGACACCTTTCTGAGCATGGTTTTGCTGCACTGCAAATGTAGCACTGAAAAAGCTGAGCTGTACTTAGGCATATGCGCTAAAGCAAAGCAAAGCGGTTCAGTGCAAGGTAACCTGCAGCTGCACTCCCACCACAGAACCTGCAGCTCAAGAAGCCTCTGTGCTTCTTGTACATCTGCTGGTAGCATTCATTTGAATTGCAAAGAGCTCCCTTTTTCCAAAGCATGTCTAGCAAGAGATACGGAATGTAAAGTATTCAAACCTCTGCTCATACCCTGTTTCCTCTTGATGAGCTGTTTTGTTGTTATGTCGAGTAATCTCTCTGCCTCTTGTCAGGCTGATGTTCTGGACAGACTGGGGAGATTCCAGAGCCGGCATTTACCGCAGCGACATGGATGGGTCATCAGCTGGGTGCATCGTTTCGGAGGGCGTGCGGTGGCCAAACGGCATCTCTGTGGATGACCACTGGATCTACTGGACCGAAGCCTATATGGACAGGATTGAGAGGGTGGATTTCAATGGGATGCAGAGGTCTGTGATCCTGGACAGCCTCCCTCACCCTTACGCTATTGCTGTGTTTAAGGTATGTATGCGGCGGCTCCTTTCCCATCAGCACACATTTCCATAGCATGCATGCTAAGAGCAAAGCCTGTGTTTCAGAATGAAATCTACTGGAACGACTGGTCACAGCTGAGTATTTTCAGAGCATCCAAAAACAGTGGCTCAAGAATGGAGATCTTAGTGGGTCGATTGAATGGGATCATGGATATGAAAATCTTTTACAGAGGAAAGACAACAGGTAACAGCGTGAGTGCGTAGATGATGCTTTCTGTGATTTGGAGATGCGATTTAACAGAGCTAGCTCCCAGTGAGAATATGAACCCAAAACCTGGGTTATCAGGTGAAATTGGGCTTCCCACTGCATCTCCAGCCCTCTATCTTAAACAGCGTCCCCTTCCTCTCACCAGGGGAGAATGCCTGCATCACCAAGCCCTGCAGCCTGCTCTGCCTGCCCAAGTCGAACAATGGCAGGAGCTGCAAGTGCCCCGAGGGGGTGTCCAGCACCGTGCTGCCCACAGGGGAGGTCAGGTGCGACTGTCCTCGTGGCTACATCATGAAGAACAACACTTGCATAAAGGAAGGTAAACCCACGCTTGGTTCTTGCTGCGGCTTTATGCTGAGGGGTGGCTTCTGCCGTTGCAAGAGGTCAGCATGATCTTTCCAAGGAGGAGCATGGCCTGTCCTCTGAAAGCATAGCATCAGGCCTCATGCCAGCTTGGTTTTGTTTTCCCTTTTGCACCAGAAAACACATGTCTGCCGAATCAGTACAGATGCTTCAATGGGAACTGCATCAACAGCATTTGGCAGTGTGACAACGATAATGACTGTGGAGACATGAGCGATGAGAAGAACTGCCGTAAGTGTCCTGAGGTGGCATTTGCCTGTCCAAATTTAGATGTCTGCTCTGTTGGCAGTGCACCTGAGCCGATGGTGCGTGCTCCCTTGACAGTCATGGAGAGCAAGAAGTGCTCCTTTGGTAGGCATCTGAAGCCGGTCAGATGAGTTGTATCCTGCAAGAGCCAGTATTTCCCCCTTGACCAACTCAAGTGTAAATGCCTAAAACTCAGCGAGACTGATGCCAGCTCTCATGGGAGGGTGTGTGTTTGTCCTTGCAGTAATTGTCTTCTGAGCCTGAGGGCACAGCCAATGATGAGGAAAAGAGTGCAGATAGAAAGTGACTTTCTGCCTGCATCATGTGGACATGGGCTTCTTGTTGAGCTGATAAATCAAGTACACACATTAAAGATGGAGGTCTCATTTTGAGTGAAATTAGGGACTGCCAATGCATGCAGCAGGGGAAGGTGTTCCATAGCTTTGCAGAGCTTGAAGGGTTTGTAATAGTGCACCATGGAAAAAAGGCTGGGTTTAAAGATAGGAACAGCTTTGAGCAAAGCTTGTAGGATGCTGTCCCTCTTGCTTTACTTCCCTGTATTGAGTACACACACTTGGGCAACAGCAACTGTTTTCCAACCACCACCTTAACCTCCTTCTCCTCCTCTCCTTCCTCACTGTGTTAGCTACCACTGTGTGCGATGCTGAGACCCAGTTCCGCTGCCAGGGCTCAGGGACCTGCATCCCACTGTCCTACAAATGTGACCTGGAGGATGACTGTGGAGACAACAGCGATGAAAGTCACTGTGGTGAGTGCCAGCACTCAACCCTCCTTCCGTGTCCCTGTATGAGAGCACAGTGTTTTGGGGCAGGGTGTTACATGTTTACTGGGTACTGAGAAATGGCTGCTCCTCCTCCTCCTCTGCCCGGATCCTGACATCATCTGAACTGCGTGTGCTTGTTTGCAGAGGCCCATCAGTGTAAAAATGATGAATTCAGCTGCAGCTCAGGGATGTGCATTCGTCTCTCCTGGATGTGTGATGGTGATAACGATTGCAGGGACTGGTCCGATGAAGCGAACTGCACTGGTAAGCACGTTGATGTGACCAATAACCTTCCTTTGCAAACACTCCTTCCCTGCTGCCTGAGATGCTATAAGATACCAGCTAACATCTTGTGCCTCAGTTTCCCTGCTTGTTAACTGCGCCACCCAGCCAGGCAGCCTGCAGCTCAGCTCAGGCTACTTTCAGATTACTTTCAGGCCTCCAAGCTCCTGTGTGCTCACCTCACGAGGCACTTACCATGCCTCAAGCCTATTGGGTTTATAGCATGGCGCTGGGGATCTTCATTGTTGGTATTCCAAGTGCATGGCTGTGTAAGGTTTAATTTATAATGGTATCATTTATCTCTCATATGAGTTTCTCCAGAGAGAATTGCTACAGGAAAGGAACCTACTTCAAAAAGTGTATCAGGTTTGTAAAGCCTGAAGTTGAAATTATCTAAGAGGATCACAGTTATTGGAGAAACATTTCATCTGACTTCAACAGCGGCAATTATTGCTCTTATCTCAAATAATTACATTTCACACTGAATACCTAATAGAATATTACTGCCACAAGATTGCAGTATTTTGAGATATCTGCAAGTGCATGTCACTCGCTAACCTAAAATTCACTATCATGCAATTTAATTAAGTTGAATGCTGCTTTTCTGCTCAATAACGATGAGTGCTCTCCTGGTTGAGAGCTACTGCTACTGCTGTAAAGCGACAACATAGACTAGGCTTCAACTGAGATATGCCACAGGCAGATATTCTTGTGACAGGAGCCTGAGGAAAGCCAGGGCCCTCCTCCCTTGGAAACCCGAGGAGAATTGTATTTCTAATTTGGTTTGGCAACACACAACAGCCTTGCCTGCCTTAATTAAAGGCTGTCTCTGATCTGTCCTGCCCTGCATGGGGGACCGCGCCGCTCTGCCAAGGCTTGCTTATGCTGTGATGTTTCTTGCCATCTCTGGCAAGATGCCACCGCTGCCACCTTTCCCCACTCCCTCAAAGGACTGAGATCAAAGGGAAATCTTTGGGAGGGCTTGCTATAGCCTCCAAAAGCCATCCCTGAGGCACAGCAGGAGAAGGAAAGACCATAGAGTGACCCAGGAGATCCTGGACCCCTGGAGTCACTTGCCAGGGGCTTGGTGATGGGGCCTGACACATACTGCAGCTTAGTGGGGACATGGCAGTGCGCCACACTCAGGCCTCCTCCCGGCTCTGGTTTCAGCAGTATATCACACCTGCGAGGCCTCCAGCTTCCAGTGCCACAACGGACACTGCATCCCGCAGCGCTGGGCATGCGACGGTGATGCTGACTGCCAGGATGGCTCCGATGAGGACCCTGCCAACTGCGGTAACGTGTGGATGGGGTTCTGCCATGGGGAGGGAGGGACTGCTACAAACCCACTGAGATAAACCTGCAGCAAACTCAGAGGGACGATTCCCATCCCTCCCAAAAGCAGGGAGAAGACAACTGAGGCTCTGCTGTGGCTTTTTGTAGCTACTTAAAGGCAGCCTTAAACCAACCCCCCCCCCAGCATCTACCCAATTCTGCATTTCAGAAAAGAAGTGCAACGGCTTCCAGTGCCCCAATGGCACTTGCATCCCAACCAGCAAACACTGTGATGGCATCAACGACTGCTCCGATGCCTCGGATGAGCAGCACTGTGGTGAGTACTGGAGCTGCAGGGAGCTGGCAGGGTCCTAACAGAGAGGGCTGACAGCCTTCACGGTCTGCCAAAGCCTGTCTCACTGGGAAAAAGCCCTGGTGAGATAATGGGAAAGCCTTAGTTAGCATTCAGGAGCCCCCCTGGAAATCAGCTGGTCTGTGAGGGTCAGCAAAAGGCTTTTGCCCATAGGAAGGATGCACTGTCAGGAGCTGTATTCAAGGAGGTAACCAAACCCTTCCTGGTGCCTGTGCCACCCTGCTTGCACCCCAGCGCATTAGTGGGTGAGGGCAGTCTGTGCAAATACAGAACCAGAGCAATGTGTCTTGGAAACTTTGTGTAACTTGCTGAAATCTGGCTGCTACATTCAGGTCTGTGCAGATGACAGTGGATGGCATTCCTTCTGCTAAGGACACCAGAGGTGCCATCCCCTCTCCTCCTCACCTCCCATTTCTCTAGAACCCCTGTGCACCCGCTACATGGATTTTGTGTGCAAGAACCGGCAGCAGTGCTTGTTCCATTCCATGGTGTGTGATGGCATCATCCAGTGTCGAGATGGATCAGATGAAGATGCCAACTATGCTGGCTGCTGTAAGTGTGATATTGTGCAACTTTGCAAAAGGAGGTTGGATAGAGAATGAAACCAGATGCGTGGAGAAGACACTGTATCCCCCAGGGTACCAGAAAGCTGCCACATCTCCTAAGAGGTGGCTCTGGTAATGCTCTGCTTATACATCCGTGATTGTCTCTGGCGGTGCTCCTTCTTTCCTCCTCAATGATGAGCTTCCCTCAAGCCCTTGGCCTTTACAGTAAGCCTCTCATGTCTCTCCATGCAGCCCAGGACCCTGAGTTCCACCGGACCTGCGACCAGTTCAGCTTCCAGTGCCAGAATGGCGTGTGCATCAGCCTGGTGTGGAAGTGCGATGGGATGGATGACTGTGGTGATTACTCTGACGAAGCAAACTGTGGTGAGCAGTACCTCAGGGTCTCTTGTCACCATGGCTCCAGCCCCCTTTGAATTTCAGGAGCATTCTTCATGTTCTACGTAAGCACTCGTGTATAACCTGATACGCGGGCACATCTTGTGGTTGACTAAGTCATATGTGACCGTATTTACTCCACAGATTCCCAGCCCAAAGCAGACAGGCGGTTTTCAGCCAGACTCAGTATTTACACCACTGTTCCCTGGGGAGCTGTAGGAGCTGTACCCAGCCAGACAAAGCAGCTGCATCTTCATTTCAGAGTTGCAGGGTTTGCTTCTCCCTTTCTGCCAAGCTCTGTCTGAATTTTGCTGGTTCTGAGACCATAGGTGGTGTCTGGCCATGAAGCACACAGCACACAGACGTAGTGATGACAACAGGCTGCTGAGGGCTGTGAAGAACAGGGATGCTGGGGATGAAGAGAAAGGACTCTGCCCATGCTGCTTAGGCAGATAGATAGTGTGATGCTCTCTGGGTCAGCCATAGCCCAGCCTGAGATGCTCCAATGCCTCAACTCTGATGAAGATTGGCGAGTTGACACTGGAGCTCACAGGACTCCCCTCTTGTTGTCAGAAAACCCAACAGAGGCCCCGAACTGCTCCCGGTACTACCAGTTCCAGTGTGGGAATGGGCACTGCATCCCCAACCGGTGGAAGTGCGATGAGGAGAATGACTGCGGGGACTGGTCCGATGAGAAGGACTGTGAGGGTAAGGGCACACAGCATCCTGCTCACAGAAGCCCTGGCTGAGGCTGGGCTGTGGCATGCTGAAGGACTACTCTTAGCATCAGCTGCCTTCCCACAGGGCTGCCTGTGCCAGCTCCCATGGCTCCAAAAATCCCCTATAAATGGCCAAGTGTGCACTCTCATGCATCTTTTAACTGGTTTTGGAAAACCTGATTAGCAGCTGTGTACGTATGATGCAACTGAGCTTGTAACACCTTGCCTGTTCCCCACTGCCTTCCACTGACAGTGGCCCTCAGTCTGATGGAAACAGCCCATACGCAGGACCAAGGATCTCAGATCAGCTCTCCCCGGTGTATTTTCAGGTTCTCCAATTCATCCCATCACTACATCCATCCCACCAACGTGTTTACCGAACCACTTTCGTTGCAACAGCGGTACCTGCATCATGAACAGTTGGGTCTGCGATGGCTACAAGGACTGCACTGACGGCTCCGATGAGGAAGCTTGTCCTACCTCACGTAAGCTTTTCTCTTCCTGTGTAGGATCGTGTCCCCAGGGACTATTGGCCTTTTGGTCTTTGATCCTTGCCAGATAACAGGGTTGAATTACAGCAGGTCCCTGCTCAAATGACATGTCTTAGACTTTGTAGGGACGTGGGAAGCAGGGCTGCAGAGAGGTTTTTCAAGCTCGGTCCTACACTGAAGGTAAAAGAGGGTTTTTTCTCACTGTGGTCGTTTCTAAAGCTTGCTGAGCTCCGAGCTGGTGCAGCTCATCTCCTGCAAACCAGTTGCTTTTCTCCAGCCCTCTGCAGTCCGAAGAGAGGATGGCTTAGGACCTCCCAACAGCAGCCATCTACCTGCTAGATGGGAAGAGATTGCCATCTAGTGGAGTCGAGACCTGAAGACAGGTTTTGGTCTTCGGTGGCTGTGGCAGCCTGATGGCTTGGGTGGTTTCCTCACTGGCTGCTGTGTGCAGGACCCAACGTGACGGCCACCTCCCCGGCGCTGCAGGGACGCTGCAGCAGGTTCGAGTTCGAGTGCCAGCAGCTGCACAAGTGCATTCCCAACTGGAAGCGGTGCGACGGCGTGCGGGACTGCCAGGATGGCACGGATGAGAGGAACTGCCGTAAGTGCGGGGAGGAGACGATGACTCCTTGGCCCTTTCCCTTGGGAGCCTCTTTGTGAGGACAGCGGAGCCACTGAGGAATGTTATTGCTGGTGAAATCCTTGCAGTAAATGCAGCATTACAGTAAAAAAGACCCATCCAAGCAGAGATATTCCCATTAGAAGTCCAGTGGTTGTTTTCTGTGGGAGAAGCTCCAGGTTCTTCTGATGCCACAATGCCAGAAGATGCAGCCAGAATGAGATAGCCCTATGACTGACACACTCTGCCTGACATGCAGCTGCCCCAGCATCCTGCCAGCTTTGAAGCAGCACTGGCACTGGAAACAGCCCAGTGCTGGTGAGAAAACTTTCCTGCCTTGACTTCTGAAACCATTCTGCCTCTTTCAGCTACTCAGAGCACTGTGTCGTGCCCTAATGGTTATAAATGTGAGGATGGAGAGACCTGCATTATGTTGACAGAGCGGTGTGATGGATTCCTGGACTGCTCAGACAGCAGTGATGAGAAGAACTGTACCGGTAAGCAACCGCCCCCTTCCATTTCTCATGCCCTGCTATGTGTTAACACTCGGAGGTGCTCTCCTGATTACATGACCTTTCATTCATCACATCCTAGACACATCTGCCTGCATTCAGCTGTCCAAGCTACCTCCTCACCCATTTATACCCAACTTCCCAGCCAGCTTCTGCACTAGCAATTTATCTTTTCAGCCTCAAGCACAGAAAAACAACTTTAGGATGGGAGCAAAGCTATTTTACGTAGTTAAGCAATGATCTCCAGCTCTGTCCCCCTCTGCAGGGTGACCCTGGGAAAATGGCATGTCCCCTACTGCCATCACTGGTCCTCCCACAGTGGCCTTTGGTGGCCCTGTGGAGGCACAGGGGATGCAGGCAGCAGCCTGCCCTGGGCAGATAACAGCGATCAATTGCTGTCTCTGGACAGCCATGAGGTTATGCTGCTTTTCTAGTGACCTGCTTGGGGGTTTGAGCATCAATCAGGTTATAGTTCCTTAATTAAATATTGATTGGGAGAGGCTAGCAGATTCAGGAGAGGGGGAAGGAGCTGCTGAGATTCATGGCTTGGCTGCTACACCATAAGGAAACCATCTCTTTTCCCCTGGATAGCTTGTCTTGCCATGCTTGTCTGCAGACCTGCATCCCTGCTGGGTTTCATTTCCAGTTGGTTAGGGAAAATGAAGCAGCAGTTTGGCTCTGCTCCACTTGGTTTCTCTACAGCACGGGGAATGAAGCTGAGCACCCGAGCAGGGCCAGGCCATGGCATTTGAATGTGGGCTCTGACACGTGGTCCCTGGAGGGAGAGAGCAGGGAATGGCCTAGTGGGAGCAGGGCATGGGTTGAGGCCATTTCAGATAAGCACCACCAGTCTTTACCTCTTCCAGCACTGGACTTCACAGCACTGTTATTCCCTAAATGCCTCTCCCAAGGTCAGGTGGTGAATCAGCCGCAGAGCTTACGTCAAGGCAATCCGCAGACTACTTCCTTAATTACCAGCCTTTGCTTCGGTTCTTCTGAACACAAGATGTGATAAGGAAAACCACACAGAGAAGGGCCCTGGATAGCTTACAGTGACAGCACGGATCCATTGCACAAGTAGAAAAGTGACTTAGCTTGCACTGATCCTTCTGCACTCATATACTTCCAAAACGATTTTGAGTATTTCATGCAGCATAAAGACAGACAAGACGTTGTGGGGAGAGCTAAGAGGACCAGGGGTATGCCCCTATTGCGAACTGCCTTCTGACAAGCACGCTCTTCTCCACTGATAACACCCACCTAAATTACACATCTAATTTGAATGGTGCAGACACTCCCTTCAGTCATACTACTGCTCCTACCTCCACGGGTTTGTGCTACGAACACAGCTCTTGTTTCTGTTGCGGGAAAGGGCCTGTTTCCCTGCGATAGGCTGACGTTTCCCATTGCCTGCTTAGATGACACAATCGTGTACAAAGTCCAGAACCTCCAGTGGACGGCTGATTTCTCTGGTGACATCACTCTGACCTGGGCTCGGCCAAAAAGAATGTCCTCGACCTCCTGTGTCTACAACATCTATTACAGGTACACCACCCACTGCACTGCATGACCCGGTGCTATTCATATCAAGTACAGGATAAGAGAAGCCCGAGCAAAGGCATCAATATGTCTATACTTACAGCAAAGTACTGTACAGAATGAGGCCTGAAAGACTGAGCTGTGCAGTCTAGTTCTGCTTGGAAAACCTTCTCATTTGTGAAAAGCTATGTTTGTTTCCTCCACGACTAATGTAGTGTAGCTTTATTCGAGGTGGAGAGGGTCTTGCTTTTGTGGGGCCACTAACATTGAGAACAAAGTCAAGAAATGAGAGCACAGAAGTTACAGGAAACCTCAGAGAATGGTGCTGATAAGTCAACTAAGCTATGTTTAGTTCAGGCTTTCAAACAGCATCTTTTCAAGTTGGTGGTGTGGCTTGACTGGAAAGAACGCTAAGCAGCAAGCACTTAACATACAGATAGATGGCTTCACTCTTTGGGACAAGCCATATCCCCTGTATTACTAAACACCATCCTGACTGGAGAGGTGGGACTCTCTCTTGCAGGACAGTTGGCGAAAGCATTTGGAAGATCTTGGAAACCCACAGCAACAAAACCAACAGCGTTTTGAAAGTCCTCAAGCCTGACTGTACCTATCAGGTGAAAGTCCAAGTGCAGTGTCTCAGCAGAGTCTACAACACCAATGACTTCATCACCCTCCGGGCACCAGAAGGATGTAAGTAAACCTGCATGGATCATACCAGTGACTGGGTGCATGCTGCTTTGGCTTGGACAGTATTTACTGCAGAGGTATTCCCACTACGTACAAAAGGAGTCTTTCCACAGGCCTAGGAATTGTGCTGGACTGGGAAAAGAGCTGTGGGTTCCCAGCCTAGAGTCAGTCCTGCACTGAGTCACCAGCCTGCCTTCTTTCTTCCCCATGGCTTAGTGGTTTAGTATCCCTGGGAAGTTCATCCCTTCTCCCAGTGCTGAGCCTGTGGGATTGTTCAGTACCACACACAAGGACCAAGAGCCTTCTAGCTGCAGACTGGAGGTCAGATGAAGGAAAGAATGCAAAAGAGAGCAAAGACCTTAGTGAAATCCTAGCTTCACTGCTGTTACAAAAAAGGCTTCATTGCTCCAGAGGGAGGTGATAGGGATTTGGGACACAACTGCAGGAATAAGACATCTCCCATGAGCCAGAACTGCTTGGCCATCCCCATTCTGTCCCAAACTTAAGGGGAGACCCTGCTTTTCCCTGTGTGATCTGGAAACACAACTGCAACAGTCACTAACACCTTTGTTTCTCTCCCTAGTACCAGATGCTCCCTTTAACCTTCAGCTGTCCCTGAATAAAGAAGCTGAGGGTGTGGTGATGAGCTGCTGGAGTCCCCCTGTGAATGCCCACGGCCTCATACGGGAATTCATTGTGAGTCCATGGTGGGATAGGGAAGGCTGCTGGGGGCTCACAGCAGCACCGGCTGGCCTGAGCACAGCTATCTCTGCAAAGGAGGGGGGGCCGGGAATAGGGCATTTTGTAGAGGAAATCTGCTGAGAGCATCATAGCAAGTTGGTAGAAGAAATGCTGCAGGGCTGTAGGTAGCCCTGCCACCCTCTAGTTCATAACTTCATTTCTGGCTCCCTTTCTAAGCTTTCATACTTCGTTCTATTGCCATTTTGACCCAGAGGGTCCTGTCCCCTTGCAGTGCAACCCTCATCCTTTGTTTTGGTGCTTCTAGGTGGAATACAGCAGGAGTGGATCCAAGGAGTGGTCATCTCTTAGAACCACGAAGAACTACACCGAGATCAAGAACTTACAGGTCAACACATTGTACACAGTTAGAGTGAGTATTTTCAAGGCTCTATCTATGCATGCTCTCATTACTTTTCACTACATGGCCTAAGTCCTCCACAGTCAAATACTTGCTAAAACAGTATGTTGTTAAAATCCTGCCCTTTAATGTCAACCCACAATGAGGGCTTGGCATTTGCACTGCTAATGTATATAGTTTCAAGGCCTGAATTAAGGCCCTTCATTTGGCCATCCGAGATGGCCAGGCTATATTATGAAATCTGCACTAATTGTCCATTCCAATGTCACTGCAATTGCACTGGATCTGGGCCAGAGACAAATTTGGTCCTTACTATATCACTAGGAAAAGCAGCAAACCGACCTGTGGGGAATACATGCACATGAGAGAACCTGGATAATTATAGACAGAAGTAATAAGAATAGGAGATAAAAGTCTGCACAGTGAACCCTCGGAAATACATGCTTTGCCACTGTCCATCCCTCCCTCTGCAGAATGAGCATGGATAGCTCACTGGGAGGTGGGATTAATACGACCCCACTCCCTTGAATCAGTGTTATTCTTACAGTAGGCTGGAGCAAGCCTTCCCTTCCATGGTATTCCTTCCCATGTTAATCTGTTCCCAAATAAGTCTTTGGAACTAGATTCAGAGCTTGCATGGGCTTTGCCAGCGTGATTCTTTGGACCGATAGAATCCAAAGCTCCTTATCTTGCTGGACTTCTCATAAAGATCTCATAAGAGAACAGTTATCTGCAAAGAGGATGCACCTCCCTCCTCTTAGATTCCTTTAATTGACTTAAAGTAGTCTGCTTTATCTCTGTAACACGCATTTTATTGCCAAGTAATTAAGCTATTGTTTGCTTCAAAGTCCTTTTCCCATGAGCTCTGCCATGTCCATAACCTTGCTTTAACCTCATTCTCCTTTTGCATTATACAATGTTGGCATTATACATTTGTTCATATTAACCAGCCCTCTTATTTGAAAAGGTTGCTGCGGTAACTAGTCGAGGAGTGGGAAACTGGAGTGATTCCAAATCCATAACCACCATAAAAGGCAAAGGTAAATGTTGTTGTTTCAATTGACTTGGATAACGTAACAAAAAGGCAGAAGCTAAGCCTGAAGTGTTTGCATCAGCATACCACTACCAGCACAACCACCTTCTTGTCCTCTATTCTTCCCTATGGAACGTTTTACTCTATTTATTACTTTGCTATACCATTTTGCTTAACTTGAGCTGCCTCCAAGTTCACTGGCAAGTCTGAACAGGTCTCTGACTCTCCCTCTGGACTGTCGTATGTAGGATGGATGCACTGCCCTGGAAGTGGGCAAGAAGCCTATCCAGAAGGTGCCCCTCTCTCCTAGACTGCAGGTGGATTCCCTCTGGCATATATAGGCTAGATGCTACCTTCAGATAGGCAAGACACATTACCACCAACTCCTTTTGAAAGGATGCTTGTTCATTCTTCTCCCTCTTAGGTTATGATTATGACTGTTTCTGCATCTCATGCAGGTTAGACCACTGAAAGGCCAGTAAAGCTCCCAGCAACTACCACAACATTACAGCCTGACAGTAGATAAATTCAACCACAGTCAATTTCCCTCCAAACTGTTTTTAGAAAAGCCTTTTGAAATCTTTTGTATTCATGCCAAGTTTTATCTCCCAAACCCATATTCTGATGTCAAAATCATCTGCTAATTTGTTAGATAAAAGTGCATCCTCACTATGTTGACAAAGGAAGGAAAGGAAACACCATGCTATTAAAATGGCAGGATTCTGATAAAAAACAGAGGTAGAAAGAACTGTAACAATTTTCACTTCTGGTTTTGCATGTGTGTTTGGCAACTGTCCCAACCAGTAGCTCCTCACCTCCCTCAGAAGGCCAAAAGCCATTAACTGTGATATGAGCTTGTCCCATTGAGTTCAGAAGTAAAACACCTGAGCACAAACCTCTCTGCTTCCTGCCTGTTCTGAGCGAGGCACAGATAAGGCAGATTGTGGGTGGTTGACAGAAAATGATGGAAGTACAGCCTGACAGTGTCTTCTCTGAGGGGTGTATGGCTTACAGGCAAGGTTGGGGCTGGAAGAATGGAGGATTCCTGGTCTGAGAGCTGGTTGTCATACTGAAAGCCTTTATTTTACCTCTCAATAAGTATTTGTATTGCTTTATGTTTCTCTTTCCTTCCAGTCATTCCTCCTCCTGTCATACACATTGAGAGCTACAGCGAAGACTCCATAAGCTTCAGCCTAAAAATGACTACTAATATCAAGGTAACGTTTTCACCTTAACTTCTGAAACTGAAAGAAAAGCATGCGTTGAGTAAGTGGTAAATACTGGATGGGATAAGCTGTCACTATTTAAGTGTTGAAATTACTTCATTATTTCATCCTAAATCATTTCTTACTACTCATAAACTGCCCCAGCTCTTAATTAGGATGGAAAATACAATGCAGGGACTTTCAGCAGTGACTCTTTCACTGTATGCAAACCAGCTGAACTGATAGCTCCTGTTTTGTGTGCCCTTGCTGCTTGACAGGTCAGCGGTTACGTTGTGAACCTCTACTGGACATTTGACACACACAGGCAGGAAAAAAGGACTCTGATCATAGAAGGAGAAAAGTCCATCCAAAAAGGTAAATTCTGTGCTAAGCATAAAATTCTGCTTTAGTCAACAGCAAATGGAAGGTTTTACGGAAGGAAGTGTTCTGTTTAGTATAGAGTACATCTGGAAAGGACAAGCCAGCAAATCCCTGGCCTCTGTTGTTGGGACTTAGAGATTTCAAGCACATTTGGGATTTATCCCCCAGAGCTCCACTAGCCTTTTCTTAACACATTTTGTTTATGGTTCCTTATCTGCTCTGCAAAAGGTCAACAAGTTCTTGGGCTTGCGTATATGCCCCTGTTAATCAAATTGCTGGTTTGGAGGGTACAGTCTAGATACAGGAAAGCATCCCCATACAGAAAAGCACTGGCTAGCTTAGATACCGGAGTCCCATGTGCTTCTGTGTAAAGGAAATGACTCAAAATTAGTGGAAACACAAACCAAGGGAGGCAGGCTCCTGACCAAGACTGTTTGAGGATGCTGACCCTTTCCTAGTGCTCTCACCCTGCCATCGCAGCACGTTGCCTCACCTAATAGTGCATGTTTCTCTTCTTGCTCAGTGGCAAATTTGACAGCACACACCCCCTATGAAATTTCTGCTTGGGCTAAGACGGAGCTGGGTGACAGCCCTCTGTCTTTTGTACATGTCGTGACCAGTGGGACAAGACCTGCATCACCAAGTCTCAAGGCCAAGGCCATCAATCAGACTGCGGTGGAGTGCAGCTGGACCGGACCAAGGAATGTCGTAAGGCACCAACTCTTTTCTCCCCATCTAGGAGGAGGTCTAGCTCAAAACCTCAAAACACAAGCAAAATCTAAAGTCAGGATTATTTGTTGGGATAGAACTCCAAGGCCCTGAAAATTTTATGCTCTAAAAAAATAGGGAAAGCACCTGACGCCCTTAAACAGAAGCACAGAAAGCTTCTTGTTGTCTGTTTGTTCAGCCACTAATGCAGTGAAGTGGCTGAAAGACAGATAGCATGATGCTCCAGGGGTCTTTCAATTAACTGCTGGGTTATCAGAGATGAGCCCCAGATTTTAGGGTGGGGAGTACACAGACAGACTGAACCTGAACTTGGGCAACAGGGTGCCCAAACAAAAAAAAGGGTCAGGTCTTCATGTCCCTAAAAAGTGACAGCCATCAAAAGTCTGGATGGATGCTCTGGGCCATGCCAAACTGTATCATCCCTGTTGTGCTCTTCCTTCACAGGTCTATGGCGTCTTCTATGCTACATCCTTCCTAGAGCTGTACAGGAGCCCTCACAACACCACCACGACCTCCCACAACATCACTGTGCTCGTGCAGCGGGACGAGCAGTACCTGTTTCTGGTAGGCTCCTTTTCTGTTCCCACTCCTACCCGCACTGTGGGCTGTAGCTTGCTCCTGAAGCTTAAAGGCACAGTATTAACCACTGTGTGTCATCCCTTCAAGGTCCGTGTGATGTCTCCTTACCAAGGGCCACCTTCTGACTATGTTGTGGTGAAGATGATCCCTGACAACCGGCTTCCCCCTCGACACCTCCACTCAGTGCACACTGGAAAGACATTTGCGGTCATTAAGTGGGAATCTCCCTATGATTCACCTGACCAGGACATGGTAATACCTCACAGCACCTTCTCTTGTCCCTTTGCATGCAAAACCCTGGCTCAAAGACAGATCCCTGCCCTGCTGCTGATGGAGAACTGAATGTGAGATAGGTTTACACTCCACTCAGATAGTCATCATAAAGATGCTGACACCTCAGAGACCTGCAATGTCCTCTCCTTGCATTACAGGTCTATGACATTCATGCTGCATTTAAAAGGGAGGCAGGTCTGGGATAGCTGTTACTGACTGAAAGCAAACTTGGCCATGTGCTGAAACACCTTTCTGGCCTTCAGCTTTGCCCTGGAGTCCATTCTGGTCAGTGCCTGAGCCCAGCACACAGGTCAGGCATTGGGCCAGCTGTGCTGTGGGCTCTGCCTCCCGCTCCAGCCCCAACAAAGCCTGGTTCTGTTTTCTGGCATGCTGGCGTACCATCAGGTCTCGCTCCACTGAAGGCGAGTCATTTTCTCAGCAAGCTTTCCACTCCTATTCTGGTCCAGATACTTTAACAGCAAAGGTTGAGAGGTATATATCTTCCTGGCAAAACTGGAAACTTTGGCAGGGCAGGAGGTTGCATTGCGTCCCTTCGTTCATTAAGGAATACAACCTGAGCTTTTCCTTCTGCCCTTGTCTGTTCCAATAACTGCGTTTTCTGTATCTGTAAACACTGATCTCAGGCAGTGAGTCAAGCAAGAGGCTTGAAATCTTACTTCCCAGGCTTTCTGTGCAGCACAGGCACGGTTTAATGCGTGTTTTGGCCCCCGTGCCTGATGGTCTATCATTGTACGAGGTTGCTAGCAAGTCTGTAGCTAATTAAGACCTTCCACTGTGTGCCTTTCTTCCCCCTCCAGTTATATGCTGTGGCAGTTAAAGATTTAGTAAGAAAAACAGATAAAATCTACAAAGTGAAAACCCAGAACAGTACAGTGGAGTACACCATTAAGAAACTTGAACCGGGAGGCAAATACCATGTGATTGTTCAACTGGGAAACATGAGCAAGGAATCCAGCATGAAGATCAACACAGGTAAAGAGTACTGCTGGGTGGGTGCAGAGTGAGTCCTTACAGCACTATCCATAGAGGGAACACAAAGCCTGTCCTGCACACCATCCATCCCACCCCTGTGCTGGTTGGAGGCTGCAGGAGTGTTTCTGCATTGCTTAATCCTCTCCCACAGCCAAAGCCCGCTTCTGAGAGGCCTCCCTGCAGCTCCCAGGGAAGGCAGTTAAACCCCTGAACAGCAGGAGCAGAGAGGAAGCCTCTCAGACAATGCATGGGGAATTATTTTCCTGCCTGGATGGAGATGGGAAAGACACCTGTTTGGCTGGCTGTGTAGACAGCATGGAGTACCATTACAGTCCTTCCATAAAACCCGCTGAAAGCCTCCTTCCAGATTACACGCCACAGCATCCTCTCTTCCAGTACAGCCCTTTTCTAAGCAGAGTATTGTGCTGAGCCCTAAAAGATACTGAGTTTTAGAAGTGACCCCACTGCTGTTCCTCAGCCAAAAGCAAAATGTCACCGCTGTTAAAACCTGACCTGCCATTTTGTCTCTGCAGTTCCACTGTCTGCACCCGATGCCTTAAAAATTATAACAGAAAAGGACCATATTCTGCTTTTTTGGAAGAGTTTGGCATTAAAGGAAAGTAATTTCAATGAAAGCCGGGTAAGTTGTGCTGCGTGTCCTGTCCTACAGCAGTGTTTCAGAAAAACCTAGAGCAGAGTCCCTGCAAGGCTCCTTTCACAGACTCTTTATAACACTCCAATATGCTCTGATCCTCTAAGTGTCTTTGATGAGCCCTCTAGATAGAGCTCGCTTCAATTCCTATCACAACTAAGGTGGTAAAGCTGATGGATCCAATCGGTCACCTTTTAAGTGTATAATTATCCCCTTGGAAAAGGTCGACTGTCACACGTGTGAAAGGAGCGGGAACAGGACACAGCCCAGCTGAGCTGAGAAACACATCAGTAGTACCTGAGAATTGTCATTATTGAGAATTTGATAGCACATCTGTGACATGTTCTCTGCAGCAAACAAGCCATCACCTTTACTGGACCCTGTCTTTCGGGTAGTCTTGGGTAGGTGCTAAGAACAGAGTGAACCACACAGACCAGAGTGTTTTCTCCACCCTTAGCTGGCCAAGCTCAATGCACACTGACAGGCATAACCCTGCTCCCTCCCAGCTGATAGCCCCAACACATTGCATCAAAGCTAGATACAGAAGGAAAAACAAGCATCAAAGCCCTGACAGGAAGGGCAAACCTGACCTCTGCAGCTGATTAATATGGGGTATGTATCTTTGTTTTCACAACTCTCAGGGTTACGAGATTCACATGTTTGACAGCTTGATGAACATCACAGCTTATCTCGGGAACACCACGGAAAACTTCTTCAAAGTTTCCAACCTGAAGATAGGTCACAACTATTCCTTCACCGTTCAGGCCAGGTGCCTGTACAGTGGGCAGATGTGTGGTGAACCAGCCACGCTTCTCTATGATGAACTAGGAACTGGTAAGTCCCTGTCATTTTCCCCATCCTCCTTAACAGAGAGCAATGAAAGCCTCACAAACTCACTAGAGAAATGTGCTATCAGTTGCAAATAGCACTTCTCGCCCTTCCTCATTGTAGGTGAGGACTCCTCTGCAGCAAAAGCCGGTAGATCCACAGACGTGGCTGCCATCGTGGTACCAGTGCTGTTCGTGCTGCTGGTGACCCTCGGGATCGGCTTTGTGGTGCTGTACATGAGGCACAGACGGCTGCAGAACAGCTTCACCGCCTTTGCAAACAGCCACTACAGCTCCCGCCTGGGCTCAGCCATATTCTCCTCAGGAGATGATTTAGGTACGTAAGCCCTTGGTTTCATGCAGTGGTATTTCAGGATATCATGAAATCAGTGCAAGAATTAACTTCTCTGTCATGCTTTAGGACACCTTTGGCATAAACATCTCTATAGATTTGATTTTGTCCTGAGAGTACAAAGCCCAGGATGGATGTTTTTAGCACCTTCACTTAAACTACTCCCTCTAATGCAGATCTGAATGTAACAGATACAACAACCAATAAGCCAATAAGGCCACGATCTACTGGTTTTGAGGGCCGTTTTAGTAGCCTGTTTAGTCATGCCTATGACATGCTGAGAGCAGCATAACAGCACTCTGGGTTTGTTTTGCAGGAGATGAGGATGACGAAGCCCCAATGATAACTGGATTTTCAGATGACGTCCCCATGGTCATCGCATGAAGCGCGTTTCTGACTGTAAAAACCAAATGGTGTAAATATTTTATTTGATAAAAATAGTTGATGGTTTATTTTAAAAATGCACTTTGAGTTGCAATATGTTATTTTTATATGGGCCAAAAAAAAAGAAACTTAAAAATACACTTTGTAGTAATCAACTGTGAATTGCAGACTAGGTCGATTGAGTAACAAATTGCTTTGATTTAACAGTAATTTAGTCTTACAAGGCTATGCTTGCTGGGCATGCTTTTAAGTCTGTGAGATATTTTCCGTTGACTAAATTGGCTACTTGTTTTATTTTTCTAAGACAAGAATAAATTTATTTAAACATAAAATTCAGGAGATTATATATGTAGAGAGAGAGAAGGATATAGTCCCTGAAGGTTCTGCTTTTACTTTACAAAAATCCTTTGGACTTTGTTTTATAGGAAAGTATTTTTTGTTGTGTTAATTTATTGGGAAATCTGCCTGAGAACAGATTTCCAAAGTCATCAGACATTGTACACGTTGTTGTGTAGAACATGTGCCACTTTACCTTGCAAGGCAGTTGTATCCTGGCACCCCCATCATTGCTCTTGCCATGATAATAAAAATCCTTAGTTTTACATTTTCCCCCCTTACTGAAAGACCCAATCTTTCAGCAATCTCAGAGCTCAAGTCAAGATTCTGCAGCGCATACTTTATGTATGAGCTTAGTTTCTTGCTGCCATACCTAGAAGCCAAAAGCATCCCTACCAACCACTGCCCATTGCACATGGCCTAATTCATCCATACTTTACGTCAGTAACGTCACTGAAAGAGATTTGCCACTACCTGAAGTTAAACCACGCTTCCCAGGTAAACAGGCCATCTCTCTTCTGTGGAGCTTCTTCAAGATGTTAATATGTTGGTGGGACAGAAGGGGGAGCCTCTACTGTACACAACTAGGAAGCAGCTTCACATACAATTTTTCCACGGTCGCACAGACCAGCCAATACTAAACATCTGAATTCATTTGGTTTAGAGCAGGGATTCCATCCTCCTCCATTAGCATTTCCTAAAAGCAGCTGTGGTTATACCTTCAAGTACCTTACAAATAACATACAGACGCATATGTATTATTTTCCCATCGCTAGTCATCTCGCGTTTCCAGTAGACATAATACTGGCTACAGAGCTAAGCAGTAGAAGTATCTGGTTACCACTGTTGAGCTTTTCTTTGTGATAGCAAAACGTGAACCTCCCCATGAATCCAACTACTTGCCAACCCAAGAGCAGATATTCCCAGGTCACTCGTGTCCGTGCTCTATATATGCAAGACTTCACACCCATGAAATACAGCACACTGTCTTGTCACACTGTTTTCTTTGTTGAAACCCAAAGTATTTTTGCTGTGTAGATTAAGTTATAATTGCAGTCTTCCTATAGATGAAATGAGAGAGGCCACCTATGTTTTGATACGCGACTGATCCATTTAATTTCACATACAGAAGATGTATAAGAAGTCAAAGTTCTGTATGGTTTGATATTCTATAGAAATACTAACTCTATTTTCAATTACTCATATTACCATTCCCAGTGACAGGGTTTTTTTCCCCCAAAGCTGGGACCAAACCATAATGGATTTTTATAAGTAACAGCAAGCTTGCAGAGTTACAATATTTTTACCTTGTTAGTGGGTCAGGTGCTGAGTAAATCAACCCAGCATGTATAGCTCAATTTGCCTAGAATTACAGCTAAAGAGACCAGAATCTGACCCAGACACTAAATGATTCTAAAGATATAAACCAGATTTTATACAGGAAAAACAGCCTAAAAGCAGAGATAGAGTACTGAACCCTGTCCTTACAAAGCAAATGCATCTAGCACAGGTAACTAACTACAGCATAGTATCCCAGAAGCTGGTACCTCTCTGGTGAGAATTACTATTGGTTAACTACTGCTCCTTTACTCCCCCAAGGTAAATCCTACTCCAGTAAGGGGAGTAGAATTTAGCCAATCTCTATCTGGCAGACAGATGCCAAGAGGAATCCTTGTAACCACTTTATATTCTGCAGACATCCCATTGCTGGATGCTTTCAAGCATCAGCCAGGGGACAGGTCACTTCTGGCCACTCTGAAAGGCTTCTTTGTACCCGTGGTTCAGCAACACTCATACAGACCTCGGTCTATTGCCAGCAAAGCATTTTGATGTAATAGTCAAAAGCAAGACCTGTGCCTCTCTTTCCTGTGTTACACAGGGGTTTGGGGGCACTGCAGCAGCCAGGCATTGTGTCAAGCCAGATTCACCTTACGTAGACAGTACTGTAATGCAGAGGCACTCCCTACCCTCCGAGACCTTCCCTCCAGTGCAAAAATCACCGCTGTGCTCTCAGCAAAGCAACTTCACAGGGCTAGTGTATTTTATATAGATAGATAGAGAATTCTGAGCCCCAGGTGGGGGGTGAGCTGGATAGATGCAGTTCTGGGCAGATTTATTTTTATGAACTTTTGAAGCACGGAATCTTGTTCACAGAGCCAATATAGGGGGTGGGAGGGTGCTGGTGTAAATACGGTACATGGATGCGGATGCACATCTTGGTCTGGTTTTGTTTCAGTAGCCTTATGCAAAGTGACATAACGTGTTACCCTAACTTTTGGAAAGTGATTTGGGTTTACCTCATAGGAACCTAGTGAAATGCTTGGATCCATAAGGAAAAAAAAGGGGGTATGGGAAGTACCCCGGTTAGGAGGAACTTGTTCCAGTCTATTTGTGTTTGCATCCATTTCACTGCAGCTGCCCGCTGGTACTCTCAAGTCCATTTGAACTAAAGACAAAGGTTGAGCACTAAATTCTGGTGGGGGTTTGGACTGTGAAGTGCGTTTTGCTTTGGCAAGGGTTTTGTACACATTTTTGGGGGGAGTGATGATTTTGGTTTTTCCAAGAAAGTTGAGGAGGTGCCATTTTGTATGCTCGAGACCTGAACACCTATTCGAGGTCAAAAAAGACGATAAATGTGATTTATCAGCTTCAATAAATCACATCCCTCCTTTGCCTGTCATCTGCCTCCTCCTATGTAAAGTGGCCCCAGCTGCAGCAGTGCATCCCCAGGCCAGCACCTTCATGGAGCACCCACTCCAGGCACACACAGGAGCAGCTCCTCTGCTGCTCAGCCATCAGCCTGTACCCCAGGTAAACCTTTGGAGGGTTTCAGAGAGGGGTGAAGCCTGTGTTGACTGCAGGGGGAAAGGCTGCACACGGATACTCAATCTGCAGAATAGCTGGCATGCTGCAAGTTCACGCCTCTGCTAACCCTGCCATAACTTGTTCCATGTGCTCCTACCTCGACGCAGGCACTAGCGGGAGACAACTTCAGTCCAGGAAAAGCCCTATTTTCCTTGGACAAAGATCAAGTTACATAGAGATGTATAGGAGTGCATACATAGCCAGAAAGGGGAGGAGAGAGCATATGGGTATGAGGAAGCAATGTGGGCTACTATCATCCACTCCATCCATTTTTGGCTTCGTGACCAAAGCACCTTGGTGGTCCCAAAATGGCATTGCTTCCTGCTGGTTTCCAGAGACTCTGGGAGAAGGGACTAGAAAGCTCCTCTCTGGGTAGAGAGCCATCTGCCTTTCTAGAGTCACCAAAAGCAGCCCCAAACTCACATTAGCCACCAAGGAAACCTCCCCTGAGCCAGCGACTCCCACCAAGCAGCGCGCTGTTGGGATCTGCAAGCTTGAAATCTCTTTGTAGGAGTAGTATTTAGTGACAAACCTCAATAATTTGCTGGTGGAAACGTAAAACTGTGTTCAGGAAAGACCAAAATAACATTTTCCAAAACAACTTCCAAGTCTCCTTCAAATGGACTTCAGAAGGGAAATGGTGCAATTGACTTAGTTACTCTTGGATCCAGAGAGCATCTTCATTATTGGAAGTAGCTGTAACATCTATAATTAATCCTTCAAAACGTGCAGCAGTCTACAAGCAGCCAGTCTCTAATGAGTTTTTTAGAGGTAGTGTCAACTTCTAATCTGGTTCCTTAAGTGAAGTTTAATGCTGTACCATTTAAATTGCTTCTGTGTCTTCTTTTCTTTCTCCATTCATTGATTTCTGCTACGTGTTATTGCACAATTTTGAAGGAACTTTTGTCTGTCAAGCTTTTTTTCCCCACTTAATGATAATAATAAAAATGGACTGGGTAAACAAAACTGTTTCTGGTTTCCACATTCATTATCTAGTCTCTGTGTGTCTAGTGCAGTAAAAAGGACACGGTGTGTAACCTAACAGGATGAGCTGAAACAGGAAAATGGAGCTTTCTGCAGAAGGAGCAACAGAGTCCTACTGAAAAAGGTACCAGTAACATTCATAATGCAATCACGTATCTGGCTAGTTCTCAGTCCCTTCCCTCAAGGTCAGCACCAGTCAGTAAGCAACACCCTCAGACACCAGATGACACTTGAGCCTTTCCAAGCTTCACCTCCTTGTTTGCAGAACAACATCTCCAGTACTAAGCCCACATCCCACATAATTTCCCTGGTTAAAATCCATTTCCACAAGGCCACGTGGTGCGTTCGCACTGTTTGGTTGTTGCTGTTTGAAACCCTGTGCATGTAACTACACCTGACACACGCAAGCATCTGAAAGCAAGCAGAATCACTACTGCAGAGAGAGGTAATGAGCAAGCAGCAGTCTCTTCACACGTACCTCATTTTTTAGCCTGCATAATTGGAAAGGCAACATGTGAGCTGGTGGACATAATTGAGGCATGCAAGCATCTGAAGCGTTGCACTTCATTAATGTTTAGCTTAAGGCAACATTAACAAAACAGTCATTCCTTCCTCCTCGTTGCCCCCTTCTTCATGAATGAAGCTGACTCTTCCTATTGTTGCAGGAATAGATTGCTTCCCCCCAGGAGGTACAAGAAGTTACACCCCATTCCCATGCACCTATTTTCAAGTAGTTAGCATGACTCAAGCTTCATTGCTAAGTGTCACTGAGAAAACCTTGACAGAGTAAGAGCTCAAGAGAGAAGAGATCTGTTCATGCCTCACCTCCTTACAAAACTTGCAGATTATTATGGATAGGGAAGACTTCCCCTCACCCCTCCCCCCCCCCCCATTCCTTTACTGCCTTCACCATTTATCAAGCTACTTCATGATGAACTGAAGAAACACTGTCCTGAGAGCCTGAGCATCCAGCCTCTGCCCACAGTACCACTTAAACCTTTTCCTGGGTGGCCAATGGACTCTATACTGAGACCCCACTGGCCCTCACCCTTTAGATCTCTCCCTGAAGAGCAGCAGGGAATTCCAGGTGCAGACTAAAGCCACCTGCCCTGGAAGTCTGCACTGGATTTTTTTCCTGGCTGTTTTCTTTGTATCTTCTCCTTTCTTATTGTTTCTATGCCCTTTCCTCATTATCTAGCATCTAAACAAGCTCTTGAAAGGTACGAGAGTTTCTCTTAGAGTCTCCATAGTACCCGTGTGAGTAGCTACACCCTGCTCTCAAACACTTTAGGTCATCATATTAGGCAATGTCTCCTAACAAATAATGGCATCTTAAATATCACTGAGCGTGTTGGCAGTTCCCAAAGAAACCTCCCAGCTTTGTGCACTATGTGACTTCATGCTCTCTTTCAGACCCCAGTTGTCACTTGGTTTACCACTGAACCCTAGCATGCCACAGGAAGCATCCAGCTTTGGTATTATTTCTATTATCATTATGTTTTACTTGATTTCAACTATTAAACTGTTCTTATCTCAAAATAAAAGAGATGCAAGTGAGCATTCCCACTGCAAAACATTTTCCCCACTATGATACACATAAGAACCCATCAAGGAGGAAGATTCCAACCACCAGAGCAGTTTCAGTTGGAGCACATGGCACAAATCCAGCCTAGGGGCCCGGATCCAGGCTCCCTTCACTCTGCTGCTCCTGAAACTACATCTCTCTTTCCCACAAATAACATCAGGGACTGCTTCCAGTGCACAGCTTGCAACCGCAAGGAGGGGGAGGATGCAGATACGCTGATTTAGGACTTAGGGAGCTGCCTGCAGGAGCGAGGAAGCCAGGCTGGAAATACAGCAAGGCTGAAACTGCACAAGCACTTCCCAGCATGGGTTAAGCATTTCAGTGCTCTGATCTTGAGAGAGAGCAGCTGAAGTTCTGGCTCGCTGCTCCTCTTTTGAGTAAGCAACCCGAGTTTCTGGTGCCAGACTCCTGAACGTTTGTGTTTAGCCTTTCTCGGCAGAAAAGATGAAATAACTGAGGCTATTTCACAGCAGAACTCGAGCTGGAGTTTGGGATGGAGGAGCCAAGAGCTCCCAGATAGCCCAGCCCCTGCTCGAAGGAGGGAAAAGAGGGTCTGTGGAAAGGAAAGATTCATGCTAACCGTCAACATCTTGGCTCCTGCCACAAACCTCTGAACCTGCCAAATGTGGGATGCGAGAAAAATGGTAGTCCAGGGCTCTTCCAGGATGTGTGGTTTACTTCTTTCCTCTAAATTACAGGCATCCAGAAGCCCACATCCCCCAAATTCTCATAGCTAGGCTCACATGACGCCCAGCAGATGTGCTGTCCCCTGGCCTTGCAAAGCAAAGCAGGGTGAGGACCAGACCTCATACTGGGCAGGAGCACCTGTGTGGGGTTGGGCTGGAAAAAGTTCCATGGCTTTGGGGAATGATGGATGGTGATGAAAAAGGAACTAGACAGATACATGGGAAGGAAGCCTGGGAAGACAGTGAATGGGGGGGTGAGCTCAACAGAGTTAATGAAATACATCCTGTAGCTGGTTACAACCTGACACTGACTGTACAGGATGGGAGCGTATTTTAGAGGTGAAGGATGTGAAGCAGAGATGGACAAGATGTGGCATTTACATCACCAAGCCCCACATCTCCAGGGTGGATTGGCCAAACCAGAAGGCTTATTTCCCCTGGATCTTTCTGTAGCCAGTGGAGGGAAGCAGATGCCCTCCAAGGAGGAATTCAGAACCCGGATAAGCCATTCTCCATCTTTTTTCTACACTTTCTCATTCCCTTCCCACTGTGAGAATGGCAGCCTGCACCCTTTGTATTTTCCCAAGATCCCAAAGGGTAATGGCAAGATGATAGAGCAGAGGCCAGAGGTTTCTCCTGGCCTAGGCTCGATGTAGCATTAGCAGGATTCAGCCTTGCCTAAGGTAATAAGTTCACTCCAAGTCCCTTCTGTAGCCAGCGAAGAGACACAGCAGTTCAAGGAGTGCTTCCCCTCGTCTTAAAAATAGGTCAGATACTCTTTGCTATAAAGGGAACTCAAGGTGACTACCTCACACTGAGGCTTGTGATTGTAAACCACTACAGCCTACGTGAAACGAATCCAAAACCCCATAAATTGAGGTTAGAACATCCCTTGGCTGGATGCAGCCCCTTTCTGCACTTGAAGCACACGTGCTGCCTTCAGAGCTCTGGAGGCTGGAGAGGAGACCTCACCAAGTATCTCTGCTTCTTTGGCAGCCCTTCCCGAGCAGCTTGGCAGGCCCTCTCCTAACACCCTCCATGCTCCCCATTCGAGGGCTGCTGGCTCAGCACTGGGGTTAGGCTGGCTTTCTGAAATTACACAGCTTTCCTTTCCCCCCTCCATGGCTTCCTTGAGATCCCTCAGAAAGCCAGAAACAGAAGCCCAGGGGCCAATTCCCAGTTGCGTGTTCAGCCACAAGACCAGCTTCATTTTCAATCCAGTTCCACTTTGCAGTAGCTACATGTAACTCATAGCCAACATGGCTGTGTACCCAGGAAATTACCATGGCGGACTCAGAGCTGGTAAAGACAATAGCGTGTTTGGCTCATTCATTTGGATCAGCACCATTTCAAATGTACTTTTCCTCCTCAACTTATTTAACCTCGCAACCAAGAGCCACAAGGATGATGAGCTATTTGTTTCAAGAGCAGATCTCCTGGGAGAACAGGCACAAAGAATAGAAAGCAGCCTGGAGAGATGGAAAAGAGAAAGGGATTCGAATACATCGCCCTTGGAGACCATGCCAACGACCTGCTAGAGTCCAGCCATCATAAATAAATAGACTCCGTTTATTGTCTAGCCAGGCCGGCAAGCACGGTAATGCTTGAGCCAGTTCCAGCGGGAGAGGAGACCGAGCAGCACCGCGCTTTCGTGCTGCGCTTTCTGAGACAAAACAGATGTCGGTCACCGAGCACCGGGTTTTGTCGTGTGATTTGCGATGCAGCCACTTGCGTGCAATTGATGAGGGGCTTTGTCAACGGCCCCCCAAATCGGAGCCAAAAAGGACTTCTTCCGTGGCGGTGAATCCTTAAGCGAGTGGCAACAATGCAAAACTAGTGCAGCTCGAAACCTGCGGCAATGAAAGCACCATGTTCCAGTCCCTCTGTAACACACCCACCAGATGCTCCGCGGTGGTTAGAGCAAAGCCCAAGCCAAACCCCACTATGCTCATGTAAAAGGCTGAGTCGGGTGTGAGGAGCCGTGAGCCCTCTCCATCCATCCCAAATTCACCCTTTAACCTGTTCTGTGGCCGATTCTGTTCAAATTGAGCTTTTCCCAGCTGGCCCTACTGCCATCCATGTGCAGTAGATGGCAGCAGAAGCTTTAGTCACCGGCCACCAAACTCGATGGGATCCTTCCTCCCCCCATCCTTCTTTTTATTTTTTTTCACTTTTTACTTTTGGTGGCCTCAAAAATTATTAGTTCCAGATGAGCTCCTGCCATTGTAATAGTCCATTTAACCCGATCCACTCTGAGCAGAGTCAGTGCAAGTTCAAATGCAGCATTTTCACATGTAAACTATACATCAGAGACATATTTCTGCACGGCTTTGGGCATTCCTTGTGCAGCCAAAAAAGGGGAAACGCAGAAGGTTAAACCTCACATACACACATACACACGGCCACGGGCAACAATGGCACTTTGTCAAGCGAGCGCTGCCAGAGCGGAGCTGAACTTATGAATTGAACCAGGAACCTCAGGACTGCTTCTCCCTTTGAAGATTAGCACTAATAAGCCAAACCAGTGGGCATTTTGTTTTATAAGGAAAGAGCATTTCAAGTCACGTATGCTGCTATTGTTGGACACAAAACATGCACTGTCTCTGCCTGCGGTGACTCTAGTAACCGCTCCACGCTTGTCTTTTGCTGGGATTACCTTTATTTCTATACTATATTAAATTCACCTCCCACCATCTCTCAGGCCTATTGAAACTGGTGACGTTTCTCATGGCTAATTACACACACATATATATTTAAAAACCTTATTTGTACTATTATCATATTCAAATCTTGTGCCTTATGTGGATTATGCATTCAGAAATAATAACCAAAACTACCAGATTTCCCTCCCACTGGAATAATAAGCACATCCTATATAAACAAGTTACATATAAGAGGTACATGAAATGATTTGTTTCTGGTAAATGAAGACAGCTCTAGCACAACACATGGAAAATTTCATGTTGTTTGCTTTTATAATTCACTGTACACACAGCCTTTAATCTGAGGATCTCCGAGCGCTCTGCACAGTTTAATTAAGCCCCACAACTGCCATGTTGGGGAAGGATATTAAGTGTTGTTATGCTGATTCTTTACAGATGGGAGACTCAGGGACTGAGCTGCACGCGCCAAAATCCACTCTCCCCATTCAGGATCCGTCCTTAAAGCTCTTCCATGTGGCCTGCCCAATGACAACCAGAGAAGACACATGAGCTTAAAACTCCAACCAAGAAAACCCTGCCATCATCGAAGACTGAGCCTTCCAATGACTTGTACCAGCAAAACTCCTGACTGTGCTCCCACTCCATCCATGCTGGTGGAAACCTGTGCTTCTGTCATGCAGATCAGCACGGTGCTCCAAGCTGGGCTTTCTTGAATAACCCTCCCACCACCAATGGGTTAAACCCTAGACCTATGTATCGACATGACCTCAACATCAGGTCAGGAGCCAGACCCTGTCCCAGACTTAAACCTGCTGGGCCCCAGAGGCACTGTTTCGCTGCAGAGCTGGGAAGAAGAAAGTCCCAGCATCTTGGCTCCCAAACCCCCATTTTTCCACGGTCTTCTCTCTTGCGGGATCTGTATGGCAACCACTCGCACTGTCGAAGCCACAGGACAAATGAATGGGAATTCACCCTGCCAGTGATATCCATCATGAGACACCACTCTTCACAGGGGAGGTGCACGCTCAGCCCTAACCAGCTGCACATGTACAGCGTCTGCCTCTTCCAGCCCCTCAGCTCGGGGATTAAACAGTTGCTAAACCTTGGGAGCGAATTGCGCTCCCAGCGAGTGGCCCAGGGCTACTGAGCACAGAAGCAGCCAAGCCACCCTGTGCTCCTGGCTTTCACCCTCACACCTCATCCACCCGAGGCCACTGACTTCCTTGATGGCCTTGGGAACTGGGGAGAAACCAGCTTTGGCCAGGGTATGAATAGGTACTGAAGTACTTCAGCTTTCCCAATATTGTTTCAGCTTTGGCTGCACAGCAGATCTCCTTTTCCTTGTTCCTTCCCCCTCTCCTCTGCGAGCTCCTTTGTTCTCGTGTTTACAGCAGCATCGATTTGCTGTCAGAAAGCAACATGGCCTTGGAGTTTCTGTAACACAGTCAAAATCCAGCCAAGCGGAACCTGCCCCTCGCACGTCCCGACTCCCCATGATGGGCTGTACTCAGTGCTTCAGGTGTCAGTGCCTTTTCCTGCTCCCCTCAAACTCCCACAGCATTGCAGGGGAAATGCTGCTCCATAGAAATAATGTACCCTGCAGGAAAGCACATCGTCTCCTCCTTCCTCCCCAGGTCTGATTTCTAACACCCCAAAACATTCTCCAATGCAGGAGCAAGCTGGTAAGCTCTGCTCTTCTCAGCACAGCCCCAGCTTTCCAAACCATTCAATCACATGCGATTTGCCTCTGGCCCTTGAAGCTCTTCACAAAACCCTACGTATCTGAGATGTTCTGGGATGTAGGGCTCTGTTTGCTCACTGGCAGAGAAACTGAGGCAGAGGGAGATTAAACATCCTGACCAAGGTCACAATAAATCACGAGAGAGTGAGCAACTACAAGGAAATGTCCTTCTGCTCCTCCTTCCACTGGCTGAGACATCTCAAAGTGTTCAATCATGTTTTCCTATTATGACTTGAGAGAATGACCTCCCTGCTGCCTAAACGAAAGCATGGGTTACATTTTGCAGAGTGAGCTGATTTCTCCTCGATTGCTTCAGATACCCAAGCGGTTGCTTTCAGACCCCTAGTAAAGAGAACCCAGGCACAACCCTCCATACTCATGTTGCTTTTGAAGCCTTCCGTGGGGATTTTAGCAGTGGGGAAGGATGCTAGGTTAGCAGCCCCAGGACTGAAGTCCTCTGTTCTGCAAACACTCGGATGTTAGGACAGAGCAATGCTCCCCTTCTGAACCTGTCTCTCTCATGGTCTACCAGGATGTGATCCAGCTTTTGGGTTTCTTCTGTCCAAGAGAAGAGGGCAATCACTGCCAGTCCTGCTAATGCTCTAAATATGGTCCATGGGCTCCATTTCACTTCGTAACCTCCCAGTGAGGGTAGCTGGTGGAAAAACTTGCCACCAGTTCCCATGCTGGATGCTGTGGCAGCTTCTGTGATCTGTTAGCAATTCGCTGCCCCATTCTGCTTCCAGCAAGCGCTGGACCCAAACAGGACTGAGAGCACTAGACCTCTGCTTGGCTCAATTAACTGCCAGCATGCACCTACAGCCTGCAGCAGTTCTCCTGGTGTGTGGCAACTCAAGTCCCTTTCACAGCTTCTTGAAGAGCTGAAGCCATTTCTTGGTTCCAGTTTCCAGCTCCCCTCTCTTTTCCCAGCTCCATTGCTTTCACCTGCCTTTGTTCAGCTCTCCTGTGAAAGGAGAGGTTTGAAGGGGTGACAGGTCTGTAAATATATCTTAATGTCTACCGAAAAAAAGGGTAGAGCAGGAAGAGTGATGGATATACTCTTCCCCTCCCTGCACTTGGGACAGATGAGGGAAGATGGCAGATAATTGCTCTTTATTGTGCCCCAGGTTCACCTTAAGATCAAGGAAGTGATAAGATTTCAATTAATGTCATTTAAGATTCCCTGCAAGCTGTCCTGCTCCTTTCTTGGCTTCTTTCCTCCTCTGAAATTGTGGTCCTCAATGCTGCTTTTGTAACCCCATGGGAGCTCCCTGAATGGGCCACATCCTCACCTGGTGAGCACTGTCAAGGCACCATCAACATCGGTGGAGCAATGCTAATTTAGACCAGATGACAATCCCCCTCCAACCTCACTCTCGATTTATTATGGTGCAGGATAGATAACATACTTCATTATACAAAGCAGGGATCATTTTCCAGCTTGCCCAAGAATGAGCCGAGAAGCTTTTCTAATCAGCTTAAACCGATCAAGATACCCAGGTTTCTGTGTAAGACACCTTATGCTGAGCTTTCTTACTTTCCTGAGTAATTGCACCAAATTCCTTGGAATTGCTTTCTTGAAAAGAGCCCATACAGTGAGCTGCAGACCAGGGAGCTGGCCCCTGCCTGAATAATACACACACTGGGGTAGGGTGAAGTCTTCACTGCATATTTTTTCCTTTAAATATACCAGGAAAATACACTACAACAAAGAAATGGTCAAACAAAGCTCTTTATGAGGTTTTGCGTACTAGAAACGTTCTCATTCCAATCTCATTGTACCTAAAGGCAGGAGAAAGCAGTGAATCACCCAGGTATTCCAGAGCAAGCCCCAGCACCTTGAAAATGTTCACACTGATCACTTCAGCTCTTCAAAATGTCTCCTTTCAAATACCTGCTGGCATGCAGTCCTAGCATCTTGCCTTCTGACTGTGCCATTCTGGAATTAACCAGGAGTTGCGTGTGAACAATTACTCCTGGGTTTCACAGACTTCCAAATTCAAATGAATTATGTATATATTTATAAACAGCAGTGAAAAACCACCGACAAAAATCCACAAAACCAGCACAAATAGCTGAAATTCTTCTCCCCACCCCCCCCGGCAGATACACTAATGTTTATTGTCCCCAAGAGCATCCATTTTCGCTCCTCTTCTATATATACACGCATGACGTTTCCATATGTTCTTTAGCTTAGCTCCCTGGTAACATACCACCCTTCAGGGGAGGGAGAGAAGCCTGGAATCAGGGGGTTCAACGAGTGGCCCTGAGTTGCTCACACAGGACACGGGAGCAGGGTGGGGAAGCACAGTGTGAGCCCGTGTTGTGCCTCCTCCTCCCCATGCACCTGAACCGCGCCAGCCTGGTAATGACAGACTCTGCGGCGAGGACCTGACATAGATGCCATAGTAAACAGTGATTTTCCTGCCGCATGTGTGCATCCACTCCCCCCTGCCCATCCCCTGCAGCAGGCTGCCTGCACTGCAAACCTTTGCCTGCCTGGGATCGGCAGCTCCTTTTTACAATAGCCATTACCAAGGTGTGAAATCTGCAGGAGGGGGGAAGGTTGGGAAGGGGGTATGCATCTGTGAATATGATTACAGGCTTAAAATGTGTGAAGTCTTTTCAGATTTAATGAACCAGAATGTGGCTTTCATTTTGGCTGTGCATATTTTGAACCCTAATGTATGTTTATTTAGTCTAATTAATTGCCTTTTTTTTCCTTCCCTTTAAAAGATACCTGCTCAGCTCTCCCAAGTATTTTGCAGTACCCACACATTGTGTCTAACAAAGACTGCTCCTCTGCAATACGTGGACTGAGACCTCATCTATCCTGGGTACTGCACCGCATGACGGTAGGAGGAGGGGATGGGCTGATTTGAGAAGAAAACACTGTCTTCAACAGATTAGAAAGTCATTTTCTCCTCCTAGGTCAATACTGAGGCGTTACATTTACCTGATCTGGTTTTAGCAGATACTGTCGTTTGAGACGGGGAAAGTCACATGGGGGTGTGGAGCTATGCAGAAACATGAGATTACTGAGACGCAGTGATTGTGTGAAGGCTTGCCTGCTCGACCTCATAGGTGAGAGGCAGGCTACTATTTGGTATTTACATTTATCCTCTATGATTTAAGCCCTCCAGCTAAATATAGGAAAATAATAAGGCAAAATAAACCAGGAGGAAGTCCTTGAACACAAGCAACAGATATCTCAGCACACAACAACCGATCGAGCCTCCAGGCTTTGAGAAGCAGGTAATACAGACTGGCAATTTGGAGATGGAAAAGCTGGTACAGCCATAAGGGCAATCCTTCCTAGTAGCCACGCTTTTGAGCAAATGCTAAGGGCAATGCCAGCCAGAGCCGGGGCAGGGAATGGGAACATTCAACTAAGCCATCTTCCTATGCAGAGGATAAAAATAGGTGATATGGTACACATACAGCATCTACACAGCAGACTTATAGCATATAGCCTTTCACCTGGACACCTCTTTCTGCTGTTAAATGCCGCTGACCTAATATTATTGTTTTAATCTTTTCCACCATGCTCTAGACGTGATGAAGTAGACAAACCCACAAGCACTGAGAACGGATTGATCCTGCTTAAGCGATCATCATTGATCACGGATAGCAGAAATCTCTGTCTGCACTGGCAGCCAGGAAGATCCATAAGCCCCCAACCAGGAGAAAGACATTGAGAGCAAGGAGGAATTTACAAGGGCACATCCTTCGCCTGCTCCCTGCAGACCCCGGGCTCAAATCTGGAGCTCACATCGGGCAGTTACTGATTGCATTTTCCTGCCCTTGAAACTCTTCACCCAAATGTCAAAGAGGGTTTTTTTTTCCTACTATGAAAAGGTTTTCAGGACAGGAAAACCATTTCCTGTCCAGACCAGACACTGGCTTCCTGCAGGCTCTCCAGCAGATCGTGTAATCCTACGCCCCTATTTGTAAAATGAAGATGATCGACTGCCTTTGTCTCCTCTACTTAAACGTACAAGCTGTAGTCCTTAACACACACACACACACACACACACACACACACACACACACACACGTGACCAGGCATAACTCTGCCCTGATCTCATGTAGCACTGCAGTAATACTCATAAATAACGACCAAGTTACGAAAGTAGGATTTACAGTAATGCGTCAGAGTGGAGAATGACAAAACTGCCTGGGTTTACTCTTGATTTACATCAGGATAAACAAGGCCAGACTTTTGCCCTAATTTTGCAGCAGGGCTCTGGTCTGCGTGTCTGCATTCCCTCTTCTCACCCCTCCCCAACCTCTTGATTTTAACATGGTGATCTCGTGAACCATAGTTTCCTCAAGCCAGAGGCTCTGCAGGCTCAGGCTGCGGGTGATGGATGGGATGGGATGAGAGGGCACCGCTGCACGCACAGCGGGCACGGTGCAGGGGAGCAGGCAGAGCAAGCTGCTCATACACATCCACATGCACACCAGCACGGATGGGACACTCAGTATATCTCCCCCTCTGGGGAAACCAATATAAACCCATCTCAAATAGCTTCTGGGAAGAGAGAAGAACTGAAATGGTTAACCAGCTGCTTTAAGGATGGGCTCTGGTTACACAGAGGAAATTTCTTTTCTCTTACATTTTGGACACGGGACACAAATGCAAATGGAATTGGTGAACGAAACGAAATGAAACTGGAATTGGTGTAGGTTAGACCTGGTGCTTCCGGGCTGGTATGAATAAAATGGCTGGGTTTACAGGCAGTCCTATGGTTGGTGGGGTTTCTCCCTGGGCTGCAGAGTAAGGAGCAGTACTGGGGAAAGGGGCACTCACTCCTTCCATCCTACTGCCCCAGGGCCTACTCAGCAAGCAGAAATTTCTAACACAAACCTGTGCCAGCACGCGTGGTACCTGCAGCTATTTCAGTGGTCAAGCCCCAAAGGGGCCTCTCTGACCCTGCACCCTACAGAGATACGCCAAATCAACAACTGACCCAACAGCACTGCAACCACCTCACCCCATACATGACACTCGTAATGTTAATGGGACCGCTGAGCAACCCATGGGCCCCCACAGGCACACAAGCTCTGACAAGGCATCTCTGCATTGACCGTGGAGGGGTGGTGTGTGCCACTGCAGAGCCACAGGAGGCAATAGGTATGTCTTAGTAGTGGGTCTGAACACCTAACAGAGAAGGGACGGGCTGGGATGACTCTCCGGGAAAAGTAAGCAGTGAGGAAAGAAGCAGCACCAGCCCCACAGAGGTTGGAGAGGGAGCTCCATCCCTCTCCAAAACTGACATGCTGCGCAGTGGCTGCCGGCAAGCAAGGGACTGGATTCCATGACCCTGGAGGTGCCTCGCTCCCATGGGAAGGGGGATGGCTGCGGAAAAGCCGGGTGGTTATGTAAGAAAAACACCCCTGCTACAGCAGCATCGCAGCGATAGCAAACAGTTAAGGATGACAGGCAGGCAAATCTGCTTAGTTAGCTATTCCTCTGTCAGGCAGGCGCTACTAACAGCTTAAATAGGAACGCTTTTTATAGCCAGGGTCTGAAATAACAGAATCATACTCAATTACACTTTATAAAGCGATACTTTCTGCTCAAAGACCTTTGCAGAGAGCAGGCTTTTTGCTGTAGCTGCTGCAGTGTTTATACCCAGACTGTGCAGGGTAGGAAACCAACCTTTCCCACCAGCTGCTTTCCCCTCGCTCCTTCCTCTGACATGGAGCTGCTGCAGCATACACTGGCCTTTTCTTCCTCTTTGCATGATGGACTTAAATGACAATAATTACAAATCTGAGAGGAAGTTAATTCTACTCATTCTATTTCTGCAGGCTAAAGGTAATACAAACGCTATAGAGCCTTCTGCACCGCGCAAGTAATAAATGTCCTCTTTCCACGCTAGCTGCTCCAAGCTGCCAACTCAAACAGAAGGCAGCATGGCTGCTAATTGCCTCAGACCCAAGGCTGGTCCATTAGGGCAGCATCACCAGCCTACACAGGGGAAGATTTGGGGTTTAATTGTACCCGCACTGTACTTTGCGCCACAATTTGCTCTGACACTGCAAACACATTAATTGTCCCAGCCAGCAGCTTTTCTGCTTCTCATTTCTATGCCGACTGCTCCCGCACGATAGGCTGGCCGGGAAACCCTCGCCAACCAATGTGCAGCCACTTTTCCATTCATGTCCTAGCAACAAGGCCCGTTCCAATCTTGCTCCGGCAAACTGACACCTGAAAAATGACATCATGAAGAAGCAGGGCGGCAGCGGGGCCAGGGCGCTTTTTTCAGCTGTCTGCTGCAGAGTTCATTTAAGGTGTTTCAGTCTCGGTTCTTAAAGCCACACCGCGCCGAATAGCGGCTGCACTCTCCCCTGCTCCCCAGCCCCATGTGTAGGTTAATAGTCAGCAGACCACACGATGAAATCCTCTCTCCGATGCACTCCCCCCTGAACCAAGCGCAATGCTACCGAATCGCCTTTCCTCTGCTTGCTGCCTTTAAGGGGCAAACCCAAAGGCAAACCAAAGCTCAGCCAGCCAAAACACACCCCTTAAGTGACTGCTTAAGCATGAAAGGACTGCTTCTCTTTGCTCTCCAGGTAAAATAAACCAGTGGGACTACCTGAGGCAGCACCTACAAAAACCCGGTAAGGGTTTACTCTGGGTTAACACTGAATCTGATTGACTACATCATATCGGGCTGCTGGGGAACGGAGGCAACGTTTTAAGATACAAACAGCCCACTGAGGTTGCAACGTGTGAAAAGAGCTCTGAAATCTGTCGCTAAAAGGCTTGAGCAGAGGCTGCACACTGGGTTTTCGATGTAAAGATCAAAAACCTTTTGCTTGCCTTCCTTGCTATCATTGTTAATTAATGAAGGCAGAAATGCCTGCAGATATGGAATCGGAGAGAACGCCCTCCACATCTTTGTACCGTGTTTCCTTTAGGGGGAATAAAATGGCAGGGAAAAAACTCCCGGTCAGCAAAGATTGTAATCGTACCGCAGATCCAGGTGATTAACCACAGCATGTCATAAATGTTGGAGGCGTTGTGGAGCACGGGGTTGAGGGGGTTACATCTCAGGACTGCTCTACGATCTATGTAAAACGTTTTAGCGCACCGGAAAATATACAGCAGAGAAAATCCAATTCCAGATGCTTCAAAAAGCACAAAGACAATGGAAGAAAAGGACCAAGTTCAGCTCATTTAAATGTTGTTAATTGTTCATTCCCATAGTGAGACAGTTTCTTCTGCAAATGAGAGAACAAACCCTTTAACATGTTTTTTTTTCCCATTAGCACCATGCCAGGACTGAAGTGAACCCAAATAGTCTTAATCACTGAATAGCACTTGCTGTTTTATGGCTTTTTAAAGAAAGCAGGAGAAGAAAAGGAAGAAAAGCAGCAGATAATGCCATACTGGCACAAAGAGCAGGAGCAGAGGCTGGAAATCACTGCAATCCGCACCCAGACCTCTTGGAGGTCTCGAGCACCGCTAGAGACCAGCAAATGGGGAAAAAAACCCACATGCCTTGCAGGGGGAACAGAGTTTCATTTATTGCTCACCAGGGAGGGCTGCAGGGGGATGGCTGCACCTCCAGCCACAGATTGACCTTATACTCGAGGTGTCCACCACTTCATGTATTTATTTTCCTGGGCATTTACACAAGCAATGCCTCATGATGCAGCAAATAGTTACATGAGAGTGGCAGCTCTGAGTTTCAGCTCTTGAGAGCAATCAGCATTGGCAGGGGAGGTCAGAGGCTCTGGCAAGCTGCCCCTGCTCCTTGAAGCCATGCCTCACATGACTATATAAGGTGAGAGGAGGAAGAAGGGGCACAAGAAGGAGAAATGTTGCACATATAACTATGAACATTTAGCAAGGGCAGGAGCCCATCTAAGTCCAGCTTGCTACAGGCAGCGGGGATGGCTGGGAGGGTTGCAGATCTGGCTGTCCCCGCACAACACTAGCATCCTTCTCTGACCCCTGTGTCCCATCGGTGGATCCCTTTCTTCCCTATTCAGCTGCCTCCCTTGGTCTTGGGCTGCAGGTATTAAAGCAAAATGGTGATGGGGGTAAGGACTCTCTTCCTAGCTTGGCAAGACTGCCCCTATGTCTGTCCCATCCATGGACTTGAGATCCACAAAAAATGTGACTAATTCTCCTTCTTTCCCGGTTGTCCATCCCTCTTCTGTCTTGGCCTCTGATGGACCAACACCAACCCAAGATGGACTCAGGCACTGGGTGAGAAAAGAGCATCCATTTACCTAGCAGGAATGGTGTTAGAAGCACGGAACACAATCACAGCCACATTCTCCCTACAACCCTGCCAGGCTAAGTATTCCTGTGTATTTACACTACAGCAGATGTCAAGGCTCCAGCTCTTCTCTAAGGACCCAGCCATCTCCTTTAATCTTCCCTACTCCAGTTTCTACCCCTCCCCTGTAAAATGGAAATATATTCAATATTTGCAAATCATCAGGCTCTCCAAGGAATTACTGTCATTAATAGCTCCATACATCATGGACAAAACATTTGGTTTTGTCATTAGAAGAGACAGTCGCTGCAAGCCAAAACACAACATCTCTGTTGTCTGCCTGACAGTGGTTTTGCCCTGATCCAAAGCACACCGAGGGAAACAGGAATCTTTCAGTTCATTTCAATGGACTCTGCAACAGGCCCCTCATGCAATATGCATTTAGTCATATAGTGCTCGCAGAAAAGGATCCTGAATGAGACAAAATATGTAATCAACTGCATTTACCCCATGCTTCAGTCACCCACCTGCACCAGGATTATATTTGATAGCATTCAAACTGTACCAGAGTTTTCTCTATAGCATCAATCATGATATTAAGCTGCCGTAGTTTGCATCGGTTAGAGAAGCAATTTATAATTTGAGATGACTTCAAGTTAGGAAGCAACTGATTACAGAACAAGAACTTTGGAACTCCACAGAATTATAAACCCACAACTGGAATGAATCATGTGCAGATTTAAATTGTACATCATTTAAATGGCTGCTACACCCCACTCTGGAGGTAGTAAAATATGCTAGTGAGAGGTGTGGTGGAGCCAGAAATCTTTATGAATGAAAATGGCATCTTAAGTACTTCTGCAATCCCATTACTTGGAAGTGGAAAGGTACTATTTAAACATCTCAAAATACTTCACTCACATGAGGGAGGTCTTTTTCTTTCTTTAAGGTGAAACACAGATCGGACAACAAAGCAGAATGGGAAGTATTTGGGAGAGCTGTTAAGAGCTTGTGATTTTTCAGGCAGAAGTTGCATTGTCCTCATGCTAGACCAGCACTGTCTGGGGGTATTTTTGCATGGTGGGTGTCAAACTTAGGCTGTTGTCCTGCTCCTGTTTCTATTCAACTTTTTCCATAATGACCTTGGCAGAGATGACATTTATTAAATCTGCATACAGCACAGAGCTGGGAGAGACCTCCAGTACTTTAAGGGCAGAGAATTAGCCTTCAAAATGACCTGGATAAATTGAGAAATCGTCAGAAATAACTGGATGAAATCCAATAGGGACAGAAGTTCAAGACATTGGACATAGGCAGGAATACTCAAGCGTATAAATAAACCCCAGACTGATGAAGAGTTCTGCAGAAAAGGACCCAGCAGGCAGAGTGATAACAAGCTGAATGTGAGTCAATAATACAATGCTGGGATGGAAGAGCCTGGCGGGTACACGGAGGAGTGTTTCTGCCCTCCTCCTAACTGGTGAGGATTCAGCTACAGCACTAGATCTAGCTTAAGGCACTGAGCTTGCAGAAAGGTGGAGAACCTCCAGAGGAGCTCAGAAAGGATGCTCACATCCTGGGAAAATTATGTACAAGGAAAGCTAGAGTACTTTTCAGATACAGAAAAGCCAAGACTGTTCCAAACTACAGAGTAATACTGCTTCTATATCAAGACAGAGGGATCTAGTAGCTGTGCCCTCACTGTGGCTTCAGTACCCTGAGATTAGATCCTTGTGTGTGTCCTACAATCCCCACATCTGGCCTTGGTTAGGCCACACCAGTTATGACCAGATCTGGTGTGTGAATGCTGGAGCCCATTGTGTTCCAGTGGCATCTCCAGACAGTGCCTCAGCCCCCTCCTCCAGCACTCAGAGGTGATGACTTTCTTTCCTACTATGCCACTAACTCTACCGATGATCTTGAGCACCTTCCCTCACCCCTGTTTCTCTCAGCTACAGAGGAGGCGCAATGCCACCAGCCCAGTACAAGAAGAGCCTAATGTGAAAAGTATTCTGCAATCACAGTGTTATCATTCTTCATCAGTTATTACACTCATTTACTGGCAGATCACCTCCAAATTTCTGCTTCCTCCTATGGAGGGTAAAACCCTACTTTGCAAACAGAGATAATGCAATGAAAGTTTTATTTTCTCTGGCATGTTCAGACAGTATCCCAGATTTTAATGTAATGGACAAGTCCTCCAGGGATGCTGCTTCCAGGAGGGTAAAGAGTGCTTCACTCCCCCTTTATTTCTAAAGAAAACACACCCAATGCTAACATTAAGCCTTTGCATATATTGGTACTGCAGATATAAAGCACAAAACGGCAAATTCCTGATAAACACAGCCAAGTATCCAAGAGCTGCACTCACTTTTCCCTGTTCCACAAGCACTTTACTGGCTTTGGGGGCCAAATTAATACAAGATCTGTTTTTTCTCAAGGTGTCACCATCACCTCAAAAGTGAAATACCATGAGGATATCATAAATGCATCCTTGAGGTGTAAAAGAAAGGCAGTGAAATACCTGAGCACAAATAAAAACACTGGCTTTGGCTGCACACCCTGAATATTGATATTTTTCCAAAACAGCACCTTCCTTTCAAGCTTAAGGATATATATACTGCTTTATAGATAACTGTTAACCTGACACCGGCTGATAAAAGTAATCATAACTAGGGGGCTGTTCTCTTCCAGAGGATATTCAGATAATAACAATGAGAATAAACACAAATCATGGAGAGTTTTCCCAGGAGAAATGCTACCTCTTTGGCAGGTAGTTGGCTTCACATTCGGGTCCTGCACCTGAATCTTCCAGGCCTGCTGAGATCCAGCAGTTCTACCATCAGGAGCCATGACACCCTGACTGCAATAAACGTAGCTGAGTTGGAGTTCAGGTTCTCCAAGCCAGAAGACTCAAGGTCAATCCTGTTGGTATACTTGAAAAGCCATTGTTCCCTCCCAGACCAAAGTCAGAGCAAGAGGCAGCTTATCAGCAATGCAAGAGATCCTAAGCAAACACGATGTGTTAGTGCTGGGCGTCTGTCACCTTGGTGTCGCCTACAGGTTAAGAGGGCTTCAATCACTTGATCCAAAGACTATGGCTCTGAGAGTCAGAAAATACACTGGACCAATTCCCCCTCTTTTGCTGAGCTGTTGTGTTAGACCAGCTAAAGCAGGAGCTTCAGAAAATGACAGAGATTTCCCCTTTTTAAAGTATACCCTGCTCGGGGTTGGTTTTATTTTACTTTCTTTTTCCACGTGTGACACAGAACTTCATGAAGAGCACGTTATTTGGCTACAAAGCCAAGCATTTGAAAGCCCAGCATGCCAAAACTCAAACTGCCCGTGCAACTCAATCCACCTCCCTTTGTGCCTATGCATTACCACGCAAGCTTTTATAATCGTCCTAGGGTTGTAGAAGGGGAAGTATCAGACAGGCTTAATGGCAAATTAATCATCATTATCATAATAGGCCCCATCCACAACACACACATTCTAAATCATACCGAGGACTTCACTCGTCCTGCAGTCCCTGACTTGTTTTATGCATGAGCCCTGGCACAAAGAGAGGAAAGAGCATAAAGTCCAACATCCCAAGCCAAATCCTAAAGACCAGCTCCTGCGAACTCCGCATTTATGGGAGCAGTGCCTGCTCCAGCAGCTCAGGATTTCCACAGGCAGTAGCTTCCCAAGGGAGGTAAAGCACTAATAAAAAGCATGTTGATTCCTATGGCCAGATTTACGTTGGTGTCCGTACAAATGGAGCGAGCAGCTAGCTAACCCAGGAGAGGTTGGGAGAGCTCTCTGCAGTCAAGTATGCAAAGGAAGCAGAGGAAAGGCCCTGTACTTTTCCCCCTCTTTCTCACAGGATGAAAAAAGCCTGGCCTAGCTCCCTGTGCCAGAGCCTGCCTTGAGTTTCTATGTCTCCCTACTATTCATTAGTGATTACATGCCCCCCGAACACCTGCGAGAGCAGCTCATAAAGCACGCATTCATGGGTCCTGGCAGCACCAGCATGGGAACTGCAGGCTACAGGGCGACAGTCATTGTATCTCCAGATAAAAACATTCTCTTACCAAGGCCTCTGAAAATAGAAGCTGGCTGCAATCTCAGTTCAACACCACAGGGTATTTAAAAAAATAAAGAAAGAAGGGTTACTTCACCTCGGTCCCTTTTAAAGTCAGTTAAGTGCATGGCTGTGGTGCTGTTGGGAGCCCTCTGTACAGCGGCAGCCTCTGCTCTACAGCAGTGGGAAATCACAGCGCTCCAAAACTGTTTGCTCGCTGGAGCATCTGTCAACAGTGCTACTTCTTCCCTTGCACAGCCATCAGCCTGAAAGCTGCTCCTACTCACTGCAGTTTTGACAGGGGCTACTGTGTAGGGGTGGTCAGCAGAGCAAGGTGAAAAAGAAAGGTGCTAGCCTCAACAGAACCACTGGAAATATCAGAAAACATACGGAAAATATAAAGATTATTTAAAAAAAGAGGCATCTACAACAAATAAATGCATGTCTAAGAAGTAGAAATACAGGCAATGAAATGTTAGATCACAATGGTGCCTCACATAGATCCACACTGCTGGGGAGGGTGTGCTGAGATGGGCTGCAGTGGCTGTGGGTCGGCTGCTGTCAGAGACTGGCTCATAGCATCCACCCAGGTGTGGGCTATGGGACAGAGATGCTGCTGAGACTTAAAGGCACTCACTGCCTGTCCCCAGCGCGTCCATGTCCCACCAAACCCCCATGCAGACATATAGGTACACCACGTTTGCCACACTAGGAAAGTTGCTGCCACAGGGGTATACTGCCATGGGGAGAATGAGCCCTGTATTTAATACTGAGATGCTATAAGGGAGCCTAATTTTGAGGAGCTGGCAAGTCTGCTTCAGAAAGCAGGTCTTGTCCATGCCTCACCTTTGGGAGTCAGAAAGCAGGACAGCAAAACGACCCATCGAGGCATGAAGGTTTTCAAAGGTGACACAGCACAAAGTCAGAGAGGATTCCTGCTGGTGCAGAGATCTGTGATAAATGCAGGCACCCTGAGCATGGGGACATGCTTCTTTTCAACACCATCATCTCCTGGAGGGGTTTGAGGTTGTGGCTGCAGCGCTGCAATCACTGTAATGCAGGTGAAAGCACTTTTCTCTGCCACGCAGGGATCTGAACGCACTGTGCTACAGAGCATGTACACGTGATCCAGCCCTACAGTTCAAACTCTGTATGAAAAGTCCCTGCTTAGTCTCCTGCATTGGGCCCCTGAAGAGCAATGAAGATGAAAAATGCTTCACTGCAGTCTTTGCCATTAGCGCTACTGAGCTGCTCACAGCTCCAATTCGTACAGGGCAAAGCACTCTAGAAAATGAGAGATTAACTCTTTAGAAAGACTTCCATTTGCTGCTGATACACAGGTAACTCAGGGAGGATGGGAAAGCTGCCAGAAGAGCTTGCGGCATTGCTCAAAGCTGAAAAAAGAGCAGCAGAAGCAGCAAGAAACACCCAGAGACTTGCTGCTGTCAATGGACACCTTGTGTAATGGGAACAGCGTTCATCGCTTATACCGGAGCATCACAACACAAGGAAGAGACTAAATAAAGGTGACAACATCTTTTGCGTGGGAAGACACCTGGGCTACCCAGCCTAAGGCCGCTGATGATTGCAAGGCTTACTAGATGATCCCCTGCCCAAGGTAAAGCCTAGAGCTACCGTAGTTCTGAGGCTGATTCACACATGCTTAGGTCCTCCTCTTTTATTAACATATACATTCATCTCCCACCACAAAGATGCCACCTATACAAATGCAGTGCCAAAACCCAGGGAGATACAATCAAGAAGTCCTTGTACACACAGTCCCAGGCTGATAGAAGGCATTTTAACATTCATGATTCTCGAGGACACATTGAAAACAACTGCATTTTTAAAATCAGTTCAAAGATTTGCTTGACACTGATTTCCCAAGCAGCCAACCTGGGCTGCACCTCATCTCATTTTTATTCTCCTAAAAAAATCAACATCTAGTTTGAAGTAGCTATTTAAAATCCCTCTCTAGTCATTGGAGAAGCATCACTGCCTCCAGAGGGTTATTTCTCCCATCCTAAGACCTCCTAGTCATAGATTATAGCAGGGAGCAGCAAACAGTTATGCAGTGGAAACGTGTCAGGACCATTGCAGTCAAACGACCATTCGAGAGGAGCACCAGAGGGATTTTTAATGGTCACACAAGGGCAGAAAGCTAATTTTGCACCTCGAAAGGGAAAGGGGAATAAAGCTCTGGCAGAATCTTGCTGGAGTAATGACTAGTGGAAAGAAAGGCACCCAAATTAAGTCAACCATACCTTTCTGGAAGCAACCACTCTAAGCTACACAACCTTTGAGGAGCTGCTGTTGGAGTCAGGGTGATGCTGCAATGTGGATGCCCACGGATGATCTGGGACCATCCTGTCTGTTCAAAGCTGCTGCGCTTGTTCCACACTTAGGAGAACATGGGCTCTGGTGGGCATACGCATAGCAAGAAACACTAGCCTTTGTGGTCACCTTTGGGGTCCCCAAGGGTTGCTTTTGACCATTTAGATTGCCCCTACTAGCACCCTGACTTCTAGGACTTCAGGAAGAGGCACCACATGAAAAGGAAGCTGTAGGAGGCACAGTGACCTGCATTTCATAGCAGGAGCCTAGGGTCCCTTTGCAGAGGGGGAGGACGAATCTGGGAGCTACAGCCACAGAGCTGGAGACAGCTATCTTCAAGATCAGTAGATTATATCCTACATCCTGAGCTGTCTCACAATTCTGCCATTTCAATTCGCTTGCCATTCAATCGAGTGAAGAAAATAACATCTTATTTCAAAGAAGGAAAAAAAGGAAAGGAAAATATGCAGCAAACTCTCCTGTGTGTGTTTTTGACTTAGTAATATCTGTAGCCAATTTTCCCAAGAGACACAAACAAACACATGCCGAACCAGAATATCAATGAGGTCTTTTTTAGAGCAGGCACATTAAAATGCAAAACAGGAGATAATGAGATAAAGCAGCAAGTTACAGGTTTCTTAATTCCAGATTTTTTAAGCCCATGGACTAGCTTTAGGAGTAGAACTGGGTTAAACCTAGTGCAGGGCTGGAGGGCAGCCTCCTCTAGCTCATGAGGCTGAATGAATGGATGACTAAAGGTAGAAACGAGGAATAGGGAGAGAAGAGGGAGTATCACGGACCCCAAGAGATGCAGGTAAGAGGTTGAATCCTCCTCTAAGGGATGCTATTCTGCACCTGCATGCCCTGGATTTGGAGGGAGAGATGCCTGCACACGTACAGCCAGCAGCACAGGGACCTGGGAAGGAAAAGCAGGGCTGGCTCAGTGCCTGGCCATGCACAGCTCTGGCTCAGAGTGATGCTGCTCATGGCAGAGCCAGCAGCCGAGCCCTCACATCCTGCATCTCCCTGTGATGCTTCAGCCTCAGACCGCTGGTCCTCACTGTTAGAGCTGTTTAACACAAGGCATAACACAGAGACACTAAAAAGCCTACATGTCTACATTGGCACTGCTGGCATCGGAGAGGATGTAAGCTCTGCCTCTTAACAAGGGCGTTGCAGCATCCTCCCGCATGTGCGCTCTAGGGATGGTGGGTGAATCTGGGCTTTGATAGAGTAGCTGCAGCCTCGGAGGCTTTTCTGGACTCAGCGTGGCCACGCTGAGAGGCAGAAAGGTGGTTTTGTTTCTTCTTTCAGAGCTCTATCCCCGCTGAATAACAGCTACATATTTTCCCATACGCTCGCCTGCCCCTGCTCCCGCAGCCCTGTAGGTGACACTGTAAAATTCAGGGTCACTTTGAGGAGGTGACATTTTGGATACTGGTGCCAAAAAGATCATGAAAGGAAAATTAAAAGAAGAATGAATGAGAGGAAATGGAGAGAGGGGGGAAAGTATAAGAAAGAGCCATTATTTAACCAGACCTGGCCAAGGGTAAAGGTTTTAATTCTTTCCAAGTGCCATATGTGGTTGCCTGTGGGGGAAAGGCAAAGCCATATTTATCTGACTGAACCAATAATTCATATCTGTTTCAGAAGCCGACTTTGGTGGATTGTAGATCTACAGCTGTTCCTAGTCTAGGTCCAGACTTTCCCGGTGGGAATCACTGTAGCAACACGTCTGACTTATAGGATTCATATGGAGGGGGATAGGAGACCCAGAACTGTAAATTCAAACCGTGTGTACATTACTTCTATGTATTCAATTCAAAAGCATTTAGGGCTTTTCAAAACAGTCCTTTCACTACAGGAAAACTCCCCCACACTCACAATTTAAAGGAAACAGATCTTTCATGTTTACCCTTCCTGTTTCTTGTAGGAGGTCTTGAAATAAAGGTAAGAATGCAAAGCCGGTTTACATTTTTCCAATAAAATTCCAAGCAGTTGCCCTGGCGCGGAGTGGATGTGTGTGTGCATGTGTGTGTGTGTAGGGGGATGGTGGATGTGTCACATGCTGCTGGGGGAAAATCACCATGCACTGATTAAACAAAGAAGAAATACTTTGACTTTCCTCATATTGCTCAACGCCCTTTCAAAATTCTTATTTCTTCTCCAATTTGTTTTCCAACACATCCTTTCATACAATCCAAGAGTGACAAGAATATCTGGTAGGGACTCCGTTCATTGGAGTCAATGGAGCTCTAAGTATCTTATAACAGCTGAAGCTTGGGCATCTTCTTTTACCTGGATTGTTTAAGGAAGACCCACCTTTCTCTCTGGGGATGCTCAGAGCCCATGTCACTGATGGTCACATTGAACTTCCCGGGTCTCCATCACTCACTTGGTAAACTGACCCAGTATAGTCAGGTAAAAGAGATCCTCATCCAAACCACACCAAGGACAAGTCTGGCTTAAACCCAACTCTGTGACAGTTTTTCTCTCTTTATTGCATAAGATACTGTATATCTTATACAATATATCTGTATTGTATAGAGGGTATTTATCTATTTATATTACAGCAGCCAACTAGGTGCCTCACAGCTACTATAGGAGCCTGAATTAGGCAGCATACAGAGTCTTCCCATGCCTGGCTTTAACACCCATCCAGCCCTGCTGTGTGCGGTTACACAGCATCTGTCTTTGCTGTAGGGATGGTAGCTTTGCTCCTTGCAGAGATGAACAAACATTTCCCCCCCCCACCTTCCACCTTCAAATGGGCACTGAGAGGCTGAGTTAGTTTTGTTTTCTACAATGTACCTGGGGATCCTGCATTGAAAGGTGCAGGAGGACAGCTGCTGTTATTGCTGTTAGCAGCAGTACACAAGTGATGGGTTGCCCTGTACTGCTGTGTATCCTGTGCATTTGATCACATTTTTGTTTGCTTTCTGTCTTTTTGCTTGTTTCATGTATTATGTATGATCGCCACGTTAAGTCTCATTTCTCACTATGCCAAGGAAAATGAAGTATGTTGAACTCTGAGTTAGTATGCGTTCAGTGTGGTAGGAAATAACCGCCACTGTCCTGTTCACCAGGCCAGACCCTCCACGTGAGAGAAACCTCCCCCTTGCAGGGATGCCTTGCTCCTTTTACATTCAGCCTGCCTTGCCATTCACTCCTGTCCTTGCTGAACCATCCTGCCTGTGGGCTCTCCCCCACCTCACTATATACCAAATAAAGATTGAAAAGGATGCAGACAACTCCACAGATTCCACAATGCAAATCTGAAGTTGGGCACCTTGCACACTGCAGAACAACAGAGACAAATGATTTTTCTCCTTCTCCCACCATGTAAGACTTCTTTTCCCCCATCACTTTCTGGAGCACAGAAAAAATTAGCCAGGAAGGTATATTTACAGCCCTGTTCAGACAGGGAGGAGAGAGGCAAGATGGTAACTATCAAGGGTGAGGTTAATGCTAGGGGAGTTTTCAAACCTGAAGGTAACTGCACTGCAGTTTTAATCCAGATGTCAAATCTCTGCTTCCTGTAATATTGGTTGCCTACAGTCTTTGGCCTGGAGTAGCATGGGCTTACTTGAAACCATATGACAGTGCTGTTGTAGTTCTGGAACCAAATGTTTGAAAACGTAACATATTGAAGATGGTACAGATGCATTTCAACAGCAGCATGGAACAGGTACAGCTGCAACACATCCATTATCAGCCCAAACCTCCCCTTGGCCAAGTGGTACTAACTTCAGCAATTCCTAGCAATACCTGGACATGAAGTACTCTGAAGGATCTGTATGAATTTAGCTGCAACAGTCCTAACTATGGATGAAATTGCATTCCACTGATCCTAGGACCTCCCCTTGAAAATATCAATACAGAGCTGTTGCTTAATACTAACTTTTCCTTTGTATCTTGTCAAAGGCAAGGGGAGTTTCACCAGGACTGCTCAGATGCTTGGTCTTAAATGAATGCTGGTACGCATCCTTAGGTGGGGGGCAATGTTTCGGGACTCTGCCTTGGCCCCAGTAGAGCCAAAATCTGATGGTACTGTTTGACCTGGCAGGGAAAGGGTGGATGGTGGTAGAGAAAGGGGGGAAAACACTCCTCCAAGAGAAATGTCCCCTTATGTTTTAGAAGAGAGATTTTCAATGAGAACACAGTCATTTAAAGCCCTGGTTTCAAAGCCTCTCTCAACTCATTATTGGTAAATTGAAGCCGACAGAAAACTGCTTCTTTCTGAATTTCCCTGGCTGAGGTGTCATGTTGTGCTGGGTGATAGATGGGATGGAGAATGACAACTCATGGCAATTATTAGATCAGTGTTGGCTGATTCTAAAGGAGGCAGCTCTCTAAGAGCAGAGTTTTGCTGTGTGTTCTTGCAAGGCTGGATTAAGGAAAACTAAACCGAGACAGAGTTGTTAGCACTGACATCAAGCTGAGGGTCTTGGTGTGCAACACACAGAGAACTATACCTTGGGGAGAAGCAAGGTTACTGCAATCACCTCTGCTTCCTGGAGTGATACCCAGACATTAAGGGAGGGCCAAGTTTCATTACAAGCACTAGCACCAGTGGACTGCATGCAGCTTACACATTACCCTAGCCATGAGCAGGGAACACCTATACAGACATTCAGGCAATGCCTCTGCTTTCTGGTTAGAAACCCTCAATAGCTTTCAGTAGATACATCTTTCCATCATTCCCTCTCCATCCCCACTGCATTTCTCTGTGTTCAACATTATCTTTGCTAAATATATTCTGGAAATATGTTATTTGGGGTCTAGAGCTTAGAGACCTCCAGGGATCTCCTCCTTCTCTAGAGATACTACAATTACAACCCTGGCAAAGAGCTAGGAAAACATGTTTATGCTCTTTATATGCAAGGTGATTCCCATCAGATCCTGGGCTGTGCATATGCTCTCCACCACACAGATCACAGGAGGATTTGCTCCCAGGTTCTCAACAACTGCAGTTGGTGCCAGCCCTCCCTGTGGGAGCTCCAACATAGGGGGCAACATGATGGATTCAATGACACAGCAGTTGTACCACCTTGAATAAGGAAGGTGTCCAGATGCACACCCAGTGTTAAAGCAGCCTCCCTGAGCTCTTCAAAAGGTGAATCTCGCTGGAGAGAATTCATTCTCTGTGGGCTGTGCTTGCAGAAGCTTGCAGGCACCAGCTTCACACACTCGGCAGCAATCATGGATAGCCTACCTTCATTGCCACCTTGGCACTACACTGGTACTGCTTCTGCCTTGCTGTGCAAAACCCATGGCTGAGAAGTGTTAAGTGATGCTTCCATGGAGTAGTGAATCAAATCACATCACCAGCATCTGTCCCTCATGTTGAGCCTAGTGAGGAGTTTCATACTGGTCCCTTGAGACACCGGGCATACTGGACCCAGCAAGGACCAGCCCAGACTGCACGCCCAGGTGCTGACCTCCAGCACAGCAACTCACAGCCAGGCTGGGCCAGCACTGCATTAATACCATCTGCTTTCTGGTTTATAAGGTTCCCCTTCTCACTTCTCCCATGTCTGGAAGCTGCAGAGAACAGCGCAGGATCTGGCCCAGAGTGACTTCAATCTGCTAGGAACCATGCCGCAAACTAAAAGAGAAAGAATTAAATGGTTTCCTTTCCCTTTCCAGGCTCAGCTGCTCCCCACCCCCCACCTGGACTGGCCCTGGAAGTGGTTTTTGCCTTTGCCTTTTCTCAGGTGACTGGGGAGGGATCCGGCGGTGGACCCGGAGGCCCCAAACCCTTCACTGACTTTGCTGCCTGAAGCACAGACCTCTTAGAAAACATAGATGAAAGGGAAGCTGGGGGAGGGCTTCAGACTGGGAGAAACAGCCCTCGTGGCAGGTCCTTTGGCAGGGGTCAGGCTGCAGGACACAGAGGAGATATATTAAAAGGGGGAAACTGGAGGAAACTAAATAATCAGGCTCCCCACCGGATAATGCCTTGACAAGAGGAGATGCTGCGAGAGCCAACGAAAACCGACTCGCACAGAGGGGCAGAGAAGTGAAATGCCTTTTCCGAAGCGATGGGGCTGGCGATGGAGCGGGAGACATGGGGAGGGAAAGGGGGAAGGGCCGAAGTCTGGAAGGAAATTAAATAATAGCCTGAAATTCCCAGGTGAGGAACAATGGACTTAAAAAACAGAAAGGCCCCCAAGAGATAAACAAATCAGCAGTGAGAGGGAAAGCGCAGACAGTGAGACCTGGGGGCCGCAGGGCAAATTCTGTGCCCCTCCTCTGTCCTGCAATCACGCCACATGGAGCCGGTACACTGCCTTGCCAAGCACCCAAAAACATCAAGACAGATGCTAGGTGCCTACCCTGAAAGTCCTTATAACCCAAACCACATGGAAAATACCAGTTATCCCCATTTTACAGCTGCAGAGCTGAGGCACAGAGAGATCAAACCTTATTCTCACACACTGTAAGGCTCTTTTACCCGACGGCATTATTCTAAGAGGACTTTTCAGTCCCAACCTCCCTGTTATCACACCAGCCTGAACCCCTGCATGGTTATTTCATATGCCTTAACTGAGTTGCAGCAACAGTTAAGCTGGAAACGATGCATATGAGCCCCAGGTAAATGCTCTTTCCGTGCACAGACCTATGGGGAGCTTGCAGCAAAGCAAGAAATTAAATCTATGCTTGGGAATCCCAGGAAAGAGCCCTGGACATGCAGGCCATTCAAGAGGCATATTTCATGGCATATCCATTAGGAAACAAGTTGGGAAACAGAGATAAACTTCTGCCATAGGTGTTATAAACTGATGGAGCCTCGCTGACTGCAACAGATGTGTTTTGATTGAGGACATGGTCCTCAGGGGATGGGAAATTATTGACTTGGAACCAAACCACAGATTTTTTTGGCAATTCTGTCATGTTTTAAAAATTCATGGACAAGCCCTGAAAGCACTTTACCAATAAGCATTAATATTCCCAGAGGAGAAACTGAGGTTTAGGGAGTGGGAGTTACTGCACCACAAAGTGACATGAGGCAAGAACAAGGCAAAGAACCCAAAAGACCCTCCACAGCATTTCCTTGTTCTACCCATAACATCCACATAGTTCCCTGCTGAACTCTACCCAAGGAACCTCACCGTGGTAATATTGAACCCGCTTTGGTAATTGCCCTACAAATGGAGTAAATCACTGGGGCTTCCAGTCAGGAAGCAGAGATGCAGATCTCCGAGTTTCTGACTTCAACAGCTCCCTAATATTTGATCATCTTTCTTCCTGAAAGGGAGCAGAGCTGTCCACAAACCCCTGCATTCTTCTAATGCTAGTCCAGTTTGTGTTTGAAAGCCTTTTCTATTTCCTTTTCCAGTGCCACATGCTGCTGTGTCAACATAATACAGGGTCTTCCTAAACAAAGGAATGTGTGTCTAGAAACCATCCACAGAGAATGACAGCCAGAACCCCGCCAGCAGCAAAAAAAGGAGGTCCCACACTCCCTTTTATAGCACAGCTTAAAAAGGGAGAGTAGCACAGGGAGACAGAGCAATTCACGTGTCCCCTGTTCACTGGTACATGACACTAGCCAACTGTAGCCAAAACCGTATCACAGTAAGTTACAGGATCTCAAGAACATTCACTGCTTAAAGCCTGTTCTCCCTCTCTGGATCAAGGTGGAGCAAGAGATACGGTTCTTACATACAGGATGGATACCTGCCTGCAGGGCTGGCAAAGCCCAACACCCAGGAGGTGCTTCCATGGGGGATTGCCTCTGTGATGTGCAACACTGCAGTATGCATAAGGGAGTTTTCTTCCTTCTCTCTGCTCATCAGAAACATATGAAATGTATGAAGTGTGTGTGAAACATCAGAAACATATGAAGGTGTGCATGGCACTAATAGGATGGGTTGGCATTCACACTGTGCTCATCAACCACAGCTGTAAAGAACCTTGAGTCTGGATACCCCATTCCAGTCCCAGCTCTGCTACCAACTTGCCATTTTGCCTTGGCCAAGTCATCTCCTCTGTCTTGTTGACTTAACTCAAGCTGGTTATGAGGCTGCAGCCAAAAAGGTTTTCATCAGAAAATATGGTTCAGAGGGGAACATATGACCTGCAGCTGAGCTCTGCTGGGGTGTGAGACCATTGGATTGCACAGTGGCATGCCAGACCTCCTCATTACCATGTAGGAGACATTCAAAGGACTGCCAAGGAACTGCAGGAAGCATATGCATTTGTTTAACATGGTGGTAGCAGCAAAGGGAAGCTCAGGAAACATCAAGCCTTGCTGCAAGAGAAACTGCCCCCAAAAGCTTAGGCAGATGTATGAAAATGACCCAATCTGAGCCAGGACGGAGTTTTGACCCAGGGTTGCACATAGTAAAGGAAACATGACGTCAAAATCAGCACCCCTAGTAATTGCATAACCTTTACATTTTACACTTTGCCTGTCTCTGTGAGATCTAAGTCAAGCAGAAGGGAAAGAATGTGCCTTCTGCCCAGGAGCACAGACAGCATGCTTTCCCTCTGGACTTTTAGAGTTCCTATAATCCTTTTTAGTTTCTATCTAGGTCCAGTGTGATCGATTTAATGACATAAATGACCTCTGTATTCCTTGAGTGCTATTTGCATCTGTCATGTGAGCAAGGGAAGCCTCTTTACCCCATTCAGATCCGCCAGACTTTCCTTCCAAGGACTTGGCCACTTCTTTTAGAAGAAATCCTAAATATTTGGTTTAATTGCAAAATGGGTTCGCATAAACCAGCAGGCCTGTGTGCTATCAGGCTTTGGATTGCATCAACCCTGGCATGTGGGCTCATAAGGCAGATGGTCAGGGAAAAGCACCTTGGCACAGTCTTCACTGGCATCTTTGAGACAAAGGGCTGCACCAGGGACTTTGCTGCCATCGCGGCGCAGAGGATTGTGTCTTTCATCGCAGATTTAAAATGCTGGATCCAGCAGGGTGCTAAGCTTCTGTCAGTCTCTGTCAGCCCTTCACTCCCAATGTCTTTCTCCCCACAGTCTGGCTGGTGGGGGAGTGAGGTCTCTTGGCACAAGCTGGAGCCATGGTTCTGTTTCCTGAGCCACCTGCGTGGCTGTAGGCAAAGTACCATCTCTGCATCCCCATCCCTATCTCCCTTTATTGGAGGTTCTGACCAGCTCCATCCAGAGAATGGCCAAACTCACGCCTAAAAGTGTAGGATTTTCACAACTACTTGGCCCTGGCTAAATCTGATCCCAAACTAGAAATCACTGACACTGTTCATCATTCGGCAGGGAAAGGAGGAATGCACCCCCAGGAGTTACAGATGTTTTCCTCTCCCTTAAATTAGCAGGAATGAGCTACTGCCATCTTGTATGTGAAGCAGTGGCCTCCCACAGAGACAGGAACCCAGAAGAGGGTTTTTGCTTGCAAACTGGATGAGAAACACTGATGAAGGCTGACTTCCTGCGCAGCATAGGCTGGGCAACCAGCGCATAAGTCTTGCAGATGACAATTTGGCCCCTATTTAAAGTCTTTTGGGGGCGAAGGCCGCACAGTTATGTTGAGGAGAGAGTAGATTCCTGTGGGTGCAAGTCATATTCCTCCCTGTCTTTCCTAATAGTCAGTCAGATGAACCTCGATCTAAAATGACATAAGAAACCTTTTTATGCTTCCTTATGTCCAGCATGGCCAATTTAGGCCGTTTTAGAAGATGCGGCACAGGCAATGTCACAATCACAGGCTGTTAAAATGCTAGCATTTAAAGTAGTAATTTAGCCCTGCACATTAAGTCCACAGATCTTGCAGCAAATTATTTTAGATAATTGTAACTACCACCACAAACAGTTGGAGATGTACAGGACCTGCAATTATCTCTGTTTCCCCCCCACTGTAAATGAAAGGGATAAGAAGTAAAACTGTCAGGGAACAACTTGAAGCTTCTATTTGCTGGAAGGAATGTCTGAACAATTTCTCCAACAGCTTCAGAGAACTTATTGTCTGAGAAAAAAGGGGATGGACACTGGCAAAGTTATTTGCAAACAGACTGAAAAAGGGGCCCTAAAAACGGACAAAGTGTGGATGGAGAAAAGGTGAAGAATGAAATAACTGGAAACTGAAAGACTCTAGAGACAGTGTTTACTGTATTATGAAATAGCAAAGATGTTCTCTTTGTTTGCACGGGTTCCAACCAGAAAGCTTGGACAAGAAAAGTCATATTGGAAGTGACAGGGGAAAGCTAGATAGAAAAGAGCCACCTCTCTGTCCTCAAGACCAGCACAGCAGCCAACACATTGACCTAGTCACTGAGGGAGCATGGAAGGTGGATGTAAAGACCTGGGGAGCCCCTAGCTATCCCAGCACCTTGCAGACAAGAAAGCTGTTGCCATCTCACAGCTCCCTATAGGCCCCATCCCTACATTGTGGAGGGTTCATGCCTGCACCCCACTGAGCTGCGGAACAGGTGAAGACACATTTGCCTCCTCTCAGGAAAAGGTAATACTGCCACGGGAAATGTTGTTGCAGCATGAAGCATAAAGCAGGAACATGGGCAGTTTACAGTCATCAGCTACAGAGAGGGAAATACCTTCAGGAAAGAGGGGATGGCACATGGGGTGTAAAGAGGGGTGCAAAGCAGGGTGCTGCTGTACCTCCAAACCCAGTAACACACTGAGAGGGCTTCTGAGAAGCCTGCAGTGATTTCAGCCTTATTCACACCACCTTTGTTGCTCAGAAGAGCACCGGGGGAGGACGCAGCAGGATGTGTCGGGCATCCTGCTCTGTGGATGATGGGCGGCTGGCTTCCAATCTACCCGCATGGAGGGACATCGCCCCGATTGCGGCACCCGGGGAGGAGAAGCGCTGCGTACATCCAGCCGGGAAAGCCACTAGAGGGCCCCTGGGCCAGCAGAATGCGATTGATGCGGGCTTTGGGACCCGGCCAAGGCATCGGGGTTAAACACCCTTCATTTTCCTGCAGAGACAGACAGGTGACCTTTAGGCAAGTACAAAGACACAGGGTTCAGCCCTAGCCCTTCCAGCGGCTCTGCCATCGGTGCATGACCGTGCCCCTTACTGCGGCAGTACTGACAGAGATGCAAGGAGGAGCAGCACTCCTTACAGCAGCTCCAGTGCTGCTCCGGGGGTCTTCCATCCAGTCCCGCATCAAAACCAAGCCTATTTAACATCTATTAAGTCAAGCACAGCCTGGAGAAGTCTGATTTTCCAGCCAGAGTAGCATCTTGCACCCATTTGAAATGTCCATTTGGAAATTCAGTGTGAATAACACAAACATAAGACAGATGCTGCCACTTACCCAAATGTCTTGGAGGAACAAATGGGAAGCAAATCTGAAAGCAAATGAAGCAACCAGATTGTAGCTCTTAAGTGGACTATGTACTATAGTGAGTGAAAAACTTGGCAGGAAGGAACTAAATGTTCACCGCTTTGCTTGATCTACATAAACTAGAAATGCACGTGTATCTGTTAGCTCTAAATCTAAAGACATAATTAAAAGCAGCTGAAAACCCCTTTCCTTGGACCAGTTTGTGCCTCTATGAGGACAGCTTGCCCCAGAAAGCCATGTGCAACTGAAGGGGTAGTGCAGGACCACTGCAGGTCCAGGGAACGCAATGGCAGCTGGTTTGGTACTTGCGGCAGCAGGTGCATAGGGAATGCATCAAGCACAACGGATGTGTTTTCACCATGCTGCCTCCTTCTTCATCACGATCCCACTTGGAGATACTCCACGCAAGAGCAACACTGACATTTGCCAAGGAGGCAAAAGTAGCACCACGATGCTAAAGGTTTGGCTGTGCGGGAGGCAAATGAGCTAGAAATGGGACCGAGGGAAACTGCTGGTTTTGTATGAGAGCTATCAGCCACCCAGACACTGAGCATTCACTCCGAGAGCACATTTAGTGCAGCTGGCATTGTGTCAGACTAGACTTGCTTCGTGCAGGAAATACTGAGCACTTGGACGCTCGGAGCGAGGGCTGGGAAAGCGTCCAAGATTATGCTTCACATCTGCTCCTGCGAAGCCAGTGCAAGCCCTGTTTTAGCATGTAGTGTAAACAACAGCATCACTAGTGAAACACAAGCACAAGCAAACGTGCATATGCTATGGGGGCCATCTTGAGCCCAGCACCTTTGGAAATGGAGGGGTGTCTTGTCTGGTAACAGCAGGGGAGAAGAAAACATCTCCTGTGCTGGGCTGCAGAGCAGTTCTGCAGGTGAAGGTATACCAAAGGGATAAAACAAACTGAGCCCTGACAAAGCCACCAGTTGTTGGGATCCTGATTGCACACAGCCCTCATGCACATGCAGATTGGATCTGTGTCCCTTCTCTGTCAAAAAGTCCCCTGCAGTGGTTAACTGCCCACCTCCAACTTAGAGGGCTATTGTCCTTCCCTGCTCTCTGAATGAGGGGATGCAGCATTTTGGTCCCTGCACAAAGTCAGTTCCTCAGCAGAACAACTCCGGTTATTCCCTGGATGCACTGCAGCAAAATGGAGCAGTTTACTAAAGAAAAGTCAGAGCTGTGCTTTATGGAGCGGCAGTGTCTGAACAGCAGTGGTTCAGGCAGACCAGTCACAGCAAACTGCTACGATATAGGTTAGACAGGGAAAGGTGCGACTTTACAGTTCAATGTAATGGTTGGTCAGGAATTTGAAGTCATTACATCAATTCCCAGATGAAATGCTGGAATTCTCACCAGTTGTGCCTGTAGCATATCCAGCAGCAAACCTCTTGCATATTCCTAAGAATCATCTTTCAGCAATCAGAGTTTATTCTTTAATACAAGGAAAATCACTGATGCACAATTCAAGCCACCCTTGCAGCCACCTCCTGACTTTCCTTTGCTTTTCATCGTCACCTCCATAGAGCACAAGCCCATTAAATGCTTCCGTTCCTATTTCTGGCACCAATAAATCTAAATTTTCAAGCTTGGCAAACCTGGCTAAACAGCTGGGCATAGAGATAAATGATTCCTCCAACACAATGTACAACTCTCATTACCCAAGGACTTCTTTTCCAACCCCCCCACAAATACTGGTTTTAAAGTCCTGGAAAACCACAGCTTTCTCACCCAGAAATAAAGGTACCAGCTTAATATAACAGAGTGTTCCCGCAGCATGGTGATGGATTCTTAGCCCTTGCCATAGAAAATGACTTGTGATATGGCAGTTCTCATCCAAACCGAGTTTGAAAACGCAGCCTCCCAAAACAGCCTACGGAAGAAAATCTTTGCAACGAGACTTAGCAGCCAGCACACCCTCTAACAACCTAATAAATAGCTTTCAGCTCAAACTCTCCAACACTGCAAGGGAACAGGAGAACAAAGGGATTGAAGCATGGATTAGATCATTCCAAATGGTCTCAACATTGGTGGTTCGGGGGTTTTCTTCCCCCCCTCAGCCTCATGGCAAAGGCTGGATTTGAACCTTTGAGGACAATGTTTTGACACAAATATTTAAGCTATTTAAAATAAGTAATAACCTTCAGTTCCCTTCAAGAGTATTATATTAAAAACAGAGAATGGGATTAAAACAGATTAGCTTCCGACATTTCTTAATGTGGCAAACAGCATCAATCAGATCATATCAATGAGAGCTGACAGCTCAGGGAAATCCAGAGGAACAAATTCTCTTAGAAAAATGAGATATTTGATCAATTTTTTCCAATTCTTTTTTCTAAGCTGTTGGAAACTGCATTGACTTCATAAAAATGTAATGACAGCTCAGCCTTTGCTTAGCATAACATCCTGAAAGCGCATGAGAACATTAAATTAACACAACTCGCTGCAATATAGAAGTAAATACTATTGTCAATTTACAGCCCAAATACTATTGCCCATTGATTTTTCTACTTGGTGAAATAAGCAAAATGCCTTGCTTGCGCTCCAAACTCACATCTTGCAGTTTAATGCCTCGAGACAAACTGGTATGGAGCCCTAGCAAAATCTATCAAGCCACAAGGTATGAACTGAAAGATGAGTCCCAAGGAGCCTAAGCTTAAGTATGCAGAAATTTCCTTCCACCACTCTAACGCTACCTGCAGGCAATCCCAGTGTTTTTCTCAGGTATCCTGTTCCCTGCTGGATATATCTGTTAATACTTAACCATCCATCCCAGAAAGAGCTGTGTAAGCACAGTGATGGGGTTTTCTTATGGATATTTGTTGGACTTCAAGCAGGTTTCCAGCCAGTTTAGTTTCTCTTCCTCATGCACTGGAGTCATCCATGCACACAGACATAGTTGTTAGTAAAGGAAAAGTTTCAGACTTGTGTGTTACTTGTAAATCAGCCAACTCAAGGTTTGCACGTGCCTTTAGCCCATGAGGAACAGCTCAAGAAAGGATGGGTGAAAATGAAGCGGCATGTCAGTGCCACTGCCACACAAGGGACCCATGGCACGTTTCTGCTACAGATAAAGCCAAGCTACAACTCGCTAGCACAATCAAATCAAGCATGACTGTAGTAGAGCCTGGTGTTTAAAATGGCATTATCAGCATGCTCTGTGGGAACCAGAGATCCAAATCCCCTTGCGTTCACTTGGCATAATCTTTGAGAAATCTCTTCCCAACTGTTTTTAACTAAATCCTGTTAAATTCTGCAGTGAATTGTCCTTCTCTCTCCACACCTGGGTGCCAGCCCTGTTTTCTTCTACCTTTCTCCCCCGATGCCTGGACAAAAGAGAATGTATCTGTGTGTGTCAGTGTGTATATATGTCTGAGATGAACTAAAGAGACAATTATCTTCAGCTGAAAATAAACATCATGAAACTATAGATGCCTAATTTTTGCACCTGGAAGATCCTCTTACAGCTATTCACTACTAATCACTCTTAGCTAATAAATGAATAGAATAACTAATGTGATTAGAGTAATTTGCCTATTCATCAGGAATATTTAATGAATTGAATATTTTGTATTTGACTAGTCTCTCAGAATTTCCCTGATACTGTAATTAGCCCTATGCCTGTTCCTGTGGTAGTGACAGAGAAGCTGGTTCGCTGCTGTCATGAGCACTGGTTAGGAAGGTGTCCAGGAAATTCTTGGCCACTGTGACTCCCTTCCTTACTTCCTAGTTGTCTCAGAGGACATGTAGGTGAACTCCTAGACAGGTAATAGTCCTGTTAATACATGCCAAGAGGTTGGCTGTTACATTTTAATCTCTCAGAGGAATCAGGCTCAAGTTCAACTATATGATAATATAAAATAACCAGTGGGCAGATATTCAAATAAGGATTTATGATACATACATAAAGGAAAAAGATCTGGGATACGCTTTTCCAAACCCATATAAAATTCTCTGTAAGAAAGGAAATATTTAGAAAAATAATGTTGGTCCTTTTCCATCTCCAGGAAATAATGGGGATATATAGAACAATACAGAAAAGGTGCATTAATTAAATTGCCAAAGATGATCTGTCGCTTCCTCTTGGTAAGAGGCCAAAGCAGTTTATAAAATGCATTTGCACTTCACCAGAATGATATCATAATCTTCCTTAGTCATATCTTTTCATGCCTTCCCAATGCTCCACAAAGTAGACATCAAGGTTTTCATGAGACATCCTTAAAACGCTGCATTAAAATTAAAAAGGAAGAGGCTGCATCTAAAAGCTGCGCAAACAGAATCACCTTCAGCAAAACCTTGAGCATGAAATACATGGCACAGTGCATGTTCATAGCAGGAAAGGAAATGAAGAGGAGAAAACAATGAATTATTGAAGGCTTCAGGGTTCTCTAGTCTGGATTGATCTAAAATCAAGTTGTCACTACAATTTCCTTCAAGGTCTCTTGCTGTCTTTGACTGGAGTGATGCAGATGTGAGACATTCTCACTCCTTGAGAAGGGACCAGGGTGCAATTAGGGGTTTCACCTCCCTTCTTTAACAGCCATTTACACCGACCTCACACAGTTCCAACTCCCTTCTTTTTGTTCATTTGTGTCTCTTTGTTCCTATTTTGGGGTTGTGGGGTTTGTTTTGTTGGTTTGGTTGGGGTTTTTCTTAGATAGCTGCAGAGAAAAGCCCAGACCTGCAGAATTCAACTGTTAGTGTCACTGGCGCTCTGCTAAAGAGTCAGCCTTGATCCTTGTTAACCATGTCTAGCTAAATCTATACCTTAGCCCCCAGATGTTCATATGCCGAAGCAAGAACTGGGTTCCTGTTTCAGGGATGAGGCATTGTGCTACCACACAGCCTTTAAGCTACAGAGAGGCAAAGTCTTGCAAATTCCCTTTCATCTAACATTACACAACACAACTGTTTCCTTCTAGGATAACCGCAGCTCCTCGCCATTATTTAGCTTTTTACTTAGACCTGGAGTTGTCACTGTGAACTTCAAATCAGTTTCACACATATACTTAGGTATTCTTAACCTCCCCCCTCCCCCTGATTTCTTCTTTCAGATTGCTTTCAAACTGCAAAGCGTAAAACACTTTGAATCCTAGGTTGTTGTGGGAAAATGCTATATGAATAAGTTATAATAATAATAATACATTACAGTGATAATGATGGATGTGTTTTAAACAAAGCCTCTGGCTGCCAATGTGGAGGAGCTATGGAAAAATCAGAGATAATCTTGCATGAGGAGAATTGTAATGAGAAAGACCTGGAATATGTTATCTCTCCGAGCTGCTCCTCTCTGCTTGCCCAGGAAACAGGATTGTCCCAGTTTGACTTGAAGACTGTGTCAGGTCTTCAGCTAAATTTAGGACCAGGTGTTTGTCTGGTGTCAGGTGCTGTGGCTCCACTGACAGAGAGTTGCCTAAATTCATCTGGGCTTGTTTCTACTACAGTGGGGCACAGTACATTGGTCTCAGCATGGAGCAGGACCCTGTTGTGCTCAGAACTGTACATGCCTGTTTCATCCTCAAAGCCTTTGCGATTTAAATAGATGAAAGCGAAGAGAAACACATTAAAAGATTCACCCCAGCCAACCAACAGGTCAGTGGCAGAGCCAGGAATTGCTTTTGCACTCTCTGGCTGTCACACCGGTATCCCATTCACTACACCAAGCTGTCTCCTGTAGAAACCTGTTCTGATAATCATGGTTTACTGCTAGGTACAGGCAGGCTGAGCTGTAGTTTAATACAGCTTCTTTTCTATATAGACAAAACATGGACATAAGCTAAAACTGTGTGCAGAACCTTACAGATTAAATCAAGGGGATTCTTAGGACTGCAAAGCAACAGAAGATGGAAGATACCAAGCAGCAGAGCCCTGCAAGCTCCATACATGCTTCAGAGGATTCACAAGCCTTCCTTCCCTCCAGAAACCCCCACATCCCTCACGTACAGACCATGCCACTCAGGGTTTGGGACAGGGGGCTCTCGAGGGGAGGCTTACTTGCGCCCATGGATTTGAACATGTGCTGAGCCAACATCCTGATTCCATCTGCTATCTAAATCTCTCTACCCGCAGGATAGCTTCTAGGACCCTGAGAAAGTAATCTCATGATTTATTAGGTTTTATAACAATGGCAATAAGCAAGGCAGCTTTTTAAGCAGCTAGCTGAATTGTGATGTGGTGGTGTTTCTTTTTCACAGCACAATGTGGATCTATTTAGCCTTATAGCTTGCTTTGCCCATGAGAAAGCTTGGTAAATGGGATTTGTGCTAGAAGCTATAGGGGAGAATATCTTTTAATTAAGCAGGAGGGCGGCTCAGGGAAGATCCAGAACTGTCTCTTAGCAGAGTTTCCAGCTTCACTGTGAGAAAAACATTCAAATTAAGGTAGAACAGTTGCTGCAAATTGAATTCCCAGTGACTGGGATTCCTCTCCCCTGATTTAACCGGGCTCGTACAGTAGCAGGGATGACTCTAATGCAGGTGCAGCTTTGCAGATGCAGGCACTGCCCCATCTCCCTTGGGGTGCACTGGGAACAGGGCACACACTTCGCACTCCCCAGCGCCCAATGCTCAGGTTATGGAAACCTGTGTGGTTTCACTGAGATCAGGGAGGCAGCACTACTTACAGGCAGAGGAAGACAGCCGCTTCATTTTCAAGGCAAAGCAATCCAAACCTCTCATTACTCTGCTGGTAGAGAAATATTTTCCCTGAGAACACACTGAGTTCCTCTGCCCAGAAAGCACAAACTCGGCACAGATCCGGCCCTATCTGCATCATCAGCGTTGCTGAGTTTGGCACGGGTTCCAGCAGAGCAGAGGCTGGGGCAGTCAAGCTGTCCACGTCTCCATCCCTAACTGCTTTGTCACCTGCTAGACACTTTCACCAAAGGTAGAGGAATTACATGCCCATGACATTCACATCTGTACACAGGTCAGAGCAGAGGCAAATGCTCTGGTTTGTGGAAAAGCTGAAAGGATACACCTCATGAAATGCCAGGGAACCTACGGCAGAGAGCACTTCACAAACAGCGCTGCCACTGCAAAAGCCTTAGTGGGAACTCTCCGCTTCTTAAAGCCTGAGAGAAGCGAAAATGAGGCACAACTCCAACAGAAACCCAACTTCATTAGCACCAGGACTCAGGGAAGGGATACACATGCTTCCAGCATGGACGTTAGGGATGGAGCTGAGCCCAAAGCCTGTACTCTGATACCTCCACTTCTTCAGTTCATTTAGTTCTGGACTACAACCAGGTCCTTCCCTCCTCTGGCCCCGTCTAGCTCTCCATATTGCACTGTGTTTTTCCTAGCCAAGTCTCACAGTGTTTTACTGGACAAGGCATGCAAGTTAAATTTACATTTGATTTGAACAATGTTTCATCTTGTTCCTGTGTGCCTCTGCCGGTGAGGAGGCAGTAAGAAGCTGATGAAATTTATTCCTGGTCTGCCATGCTATATAAATAAAGGCAAAGAAATAAAATACTTCTCCAACAGGAAGTGTGAATGCTTTAATGCTTTGTTTAAGTATGCAGTTGAGAGACTGTATTTATCACACAGCATCTGTATGCTTTTACAGCTGAAATTTGCTCTCCAAAATTCAAAGATCTCATTTACATTTATACCTGTGTCACACCACTGAACTTGGGGGATTTACTCTTAAATCAGTGCTGGTTAGGAATCAGGCCCAGAGCTTCACAGGAACAGCATAGCCCCCTGCTTGCATGTGCCTCAGGTACTGCAAATTCTAGCTGGCAAGCTGCATTTCCTAAGAATAATTGCTATATACATCCACCATGTGAGATTTATATTCCCTGCGTCTTTGGCTACGTACAATACGGTTTCAATGGCACAGGCACTCGCGAAAGCGGACAGTAAAGCAGTAGAGTATTGGAAAACAAACATAAAGTAAAATGGTTTGACATCCGATTTCACTTAAAATGTAAATGGTGAGCATTCAGAGTGTGATTTACCACCTCTTTAAAAGCACAAATGCTCTTCTTTTCGGCCCCTTAACTCAGATACTACAAATCAGAAGAAATCTCTGCAGCACCAGGAAATGCCCCTTGCTGGGTTTCTCCAGCCTTTCTGTTGCTACCCAAAGGAATGGACATGGATCCCCCCAGTCAGTTTCTTCACTTTCTCCCCACCTGGTGTCTTGGATTGAAATTTGGCTGCATTGTGAACTTTATGTTGTAGGTTCAGGAACAGAGAGAAGGAAGAAGGAGGAAATGCAGTAGGTGAGCCTGTTGCTCATCAACTCCCTGTTGCAGCTTCTTGCCTAGGTTTAACACCTTTTCATACCCATAAACCTGCCTGTATTACTGCTTTCATCACAAGGGCTGATGCTGAGACATCTTTCACTTCGCTGACTCCTGCAGCTGCCCAGAGCCATTGACCAAGGACACTGTCTCACTAGCTCTAGTCCCATCACTTTCTGGTGTCTGGTTTAACCTGTCTCTGCCTTGCTTTCCAAGGAGATGCAGCCTGCCAGGGAAATGGCATCACTCTGCTTCGGTGCCATTCCTACTACACCTTCTCAAGCCAACCTTCCTCCTCCTCACCTACCACTAGGACAGAGTAAGCGACTGCAGGAGAGAACCCCCTGACAGACACTGGACAGGACACTGGCTTGGAACAGATACCTAAGGGGGTTTTCAGGACTGAGCCACTCAGCATCGTAAGTGCAAGAACTGACCAGGGTTTAAGCTCCAACACTCAGAAACCAACAAACCAACAGTCTCTTTTGCACCAGACTGCAGCGCACGTGACAGTTACTTATCCACCAACTACCTACCACAACAAGGTAGCCTGAAGCTAGATCCCTCTGCATGGAGAGGAGGAGGAGACAGTGCTACCAAAGTGGTCCTTGTGTAACAGCCCTTGCAGCTCCGTGGCATCAGCACATTTGGGTCTCAAACCATGACACTGAAGCTACATCAAAAAGGGATGAACCAAATGTGCTTCTCAGCACCAACTTTCCCCTTCCCAAGGTATAACAGGAGCAGGATGGTGGTGTGAACAACTCAAAGGCTGCAGGTGTGGGTCACAGAGGACTCTGCATGGGCTGAACGTAGAAAGACAAACCCTGGAGCTGCTGCCCTCCTCCCTGCCCTACAGCAGCACAGCAGCAGAAGCAAGCCCTGAGTTTCCAGCTGAAACATCCAGCCCTTAAATCTTTAATAACCTTTCTTTCCTTTACTCGGAGCATAGAAGGACGAGCGCACATCTTAAGAGATCAAACCGAATCCTTAATTTAACCAGCTATTAATAAGGGTTAAATCTGCAGGCTGCGGTGGCCCCTCTGCCCGTCTCTCCTTATCCATGCATGCAGCCGATGGAGCGGGAAGCCTGAAGGGCGTCCATTTTGGAAAGCTGTAATGAATCGTTTTTCCTTCACAAATCTGGCAAACTTCAATCCCGGTTCCTGCAGCCTCCCTTTCACATGTCCAAGCCCTCTGTGACACATCAAATTTAATGAGACTGCACAGACCTCAAATAAGGCACTGTAGCACTGCTGGGATACTTTATTAAGGAGGATCAGACAGAATGTGTTTGCTGTTTAAGGGACTTTAAAGGCAAATTACACTTCTTTTTGGGGGGATCGGGGGAAGCCTCCCATTTTCCTTCTGTCTCTCACCCTTTTCAATAGTTATTCTGCAGGCCAATTCAAACAGAGCATTAAGGTTTCGGCAAACAGGGATAGCAGCAAAATTGGCAGCCAGGGCTGAGACCAGCGATGCTCTATTGAAGGTTATGGGGTAGGACACAGACAAAGAAACATGTTATTTTACTAAATAGTAATCATCATAATCTGCCTCTAACGAGCTGCGCAAGGGAACACCCCACCCTGCTAGCAGGTGCTGCCCTTCTAGGTCCAGGGGAGGACCAAATTAACCCATTCCTGCTGGAGAAGAGGTGGGAATAACTGTTGAGAAAGATGGATGATGTGAGGTATGTGCTGAGCCATCGCTGGGACAGCCATTCCAGGGAATAAAGGAGAGAATCAGATATTACTTTTATTACGATACCTATGTAAATAAATACAAGCACCAGTTCATTCCTGCATACTCAAGCATTTTGGGGAAGGAAGGCTGTGGTTGAGCTTGGGGGGGGGAAGTAAGCGTGGAAGTATGAGATGAAATCCTAGATGACTTCTTTTACAACCACAGCCAGCTAAGGGTATGTCTTTGTAGACTCTTTTGCTTGGAAAACCCCATTCTGCATCAAGACTGTAAATTTAGCTAGAGTACAGCACTCACGGCATGGCAGCCTCCTGCTTAATTCATCGCCTTCACCTCTATGCCCACCTCTGGCTACATTTAGATCTAACAAGCCGCCACAGGCCACCCGTACAAGAGGCTCCTATGAGCAGGAGCACACCCTGACTGTCTGAGCACGCATTTGCTGATGGAGATATTTGAAAAATGAATGAAATACACAGAAATAGGCCAAAGTGGATCTCAAAGAAAACAACTTCTTAAAGCCAGCGCTGGGCAAGGCAGCACATGACAGAAAGCTCAAAGGTCTATCTTAACCTATGGATTTCAACCTAAGGGGGCTTTACAGGCAGATTTAAAAATTGGACTAGCTTTCAGAGAGCTCTTAAAGGTATTTTGTTAAAAGCCAAGTGAACACAGTTAGGAAATTCCATGTACCAAACGTGGCTCCCTGGTGTCATTGCTCTACTACCTCAGAAACCAGAGCCCCTGGAGTCAGTATAGGTTAATATATCCAGGCTGAGACTCTGGTTGCAAGGAGAACACAGCAGGACTGCTTGGTCCTGCCAGGCTCAGCTTCCCTGTTTTCTTCTAAGCAGTGCGCCAGAGAATGCACAGTGACTGACCCTTACTCAGAGACAGCTGGAGATGTGGGAAGAATACACAGCTCATGGGATGCGTGTTCACTCTTAGTAAGTCTGTGCTAAAAGAAGAAAGTCTGTGCCTCAGAAGGTTTTTATGCAAACAGAGGAAAATGACAGCATCTTTATTTTGCCAAACTAAGGACCTTCCAAAAAGTGCAATAAGAAGAAATGAAATCGTTTCTGTGATGTTTCCTATGTCAGGGACACTGTGAAAGGTCCATGTGGGTGACTGGCTTCATTTAACTTTTATTCTTCACCTTTAGCAATCTGAGGAGGTTTGCGGCTTTGCACAATGATTCAATAGTGATTTGGATCCAGGCTGCATTTTCTCTGAACCACCTGCATTTGGAGTCACAGGAAGAGTGTGGTTAATGGATCAGTTTAATGGCATCAGTTCTGATCCATCTCTAATTAAGGGCTCTGCCAGGAATACAGTCAAGCAATTCTAATGGCCCAGAGGAAAAATTGTCAAGTCAGGTAATGAAATTTGCTTATTAGACAAAATGGGAAGAAAGAGTGCAGGGGCACAGAAATCAATATGAGCAGGACACTAAGATTTAGAAAGCACTGCACATGGAAAAAGCATAGCTAATGAAGTTCACTGCTGAGAAGTGTAATAACGCCGATAACAAATCCTGCACTGGTAACAGGCTTGAAGATGTTCGCCTGGAAAAGGTCCAGGTTTATGTGAGCTTCTAAACTATTTATTCCATGCTCCAGCTTACACGGCTGGAGAACGTGATTGACAATGAATTTCTGTCTCTCTCAGTGCTTTTACAGACAACTCCTGCCACGTCTCCTTCTTGAGCAAGTCTGCTTCCAGTGGTGTCTATAGCAGAATATGCCTAGCATTTATAGACAGCACAATGACACGACTCTTGATGATGCCAGTGAAGATGGAGAAAGGCAAGGTCAGCCGAAGCCTGGAAGCTTTGTTGGACAGATGCTGTAATAGCCCCCGTTAGACACCAGCAGATGTATGACACAAGTACCTCCCAAAATTAATAACCTTTTATCCAAGGACCATTTAGATCTGTTCCACACCTAAAAGTAGAGAGAAGATGCACATACAAAAGCCAGAGAGAAATACTGATATTGACAATAAGTATGTATTCTGTGGTGATCTACAGAGTGCTGGGCAGGGAAATATTCCTAAGTGGAATAGTTACAGCTCAAAAGCCTTCACTCGTAGGCTGATAGGAAAGGAGGGAACAAACCTGACCCTTGTTAGCAACCACCTCGCTTCCCCCTTGATTTTTTCCTTATTTTTTAAGGGAAAAAGTTAACTCAAGTTTATAAGCTTTAGCTCCAGAGCAGAGCCTTTTGTGTCTCGCTAGCCCACATAATTGCACTCCCCCCTCCTCTCACCCGGTGGCAAAGGAATGTAGGTGGAATGTCTTTACATAGAGACCAGCTCACGCAGGGACTACACAATAAGGGGAAGAAACAGGAGCCAATCTAAGTAAAGGATCAGGCAAGCACTGGAAGGAAAATAATATTGGGCTGTCTGCTACTACATCTAACCCTGTGAAATGCCTCCATGAATCCCTTTGCTTCCTTCTGTCTGAAAATGTCCTCCTTCTTCCCAGAGGTTCAAGGGACATATCTTGTTACAGTCTCCTTTTTAACACTTAACTTCCCCCCCCACCCCCATGGTACTTCTTTCATTCTGCTGCTGCATATATATTTACTGGCAACGGAAAAAATCAATAAAGGAGAAGGAAATGACTTGGCAGCCTTCCGAAGTGTTAAAATAATTCTCATCTAATTGAGCCCCATTGTTTTTAAACAATATTGCCAGCAGTGCAGCTAAGGAGCTTGGCCTCAGTTTTCAAAAGCAACGAGTGATTTGGGGTGGTTCTGATTTTCTGGGTCCTGCTTGAAGTCTCCTTAAAGGGCCCTGGTTTGGCGCACACATTCCTACACTCACACATGAAACACCCTCTGCTTCATGCAGCTCCCTTCGTCTCCTCAGTTCAGCTCTCCCTCAGAGATTTATTCCTGGGACCCCACAGCATGACTCTAATTTGAGGGCATATTTAAGTACAGCAGCCCTAGCTATGACTATATGTGCCCGTAAAGTATCCTTGCTGGCTTTCACCAGAGAAAACTTGGAATGAGATTCGTACCAAACAGCTTGAACCAGGTGCATTCCAATCTGTCAATTCTTTGTGTAAATTATTGCTACTTAAACACAGACTTTCAGTCCCAACTGTAAAATATTCTGGGACGTGCTGTGCAAGAGCATACCCAGCTAACCTTTACACTGAACTGCTCATTGGGGCTGGCCGTAATCCGGAAACTCTTGTGTGGGTTATTCCGATTTTTCCATGTTTTGTTGATGTTAGTGCTTCTTCACAAAATCAGGACTCAAGCACTGAGAATGCCTAAAGATCCCCAGCACAAAATATTCCCTGCACAGCTCAAAACAGTTTCACTTTAATAAAACCCAAAATGCTTCCATTTTGGCTCAAAAAAACCAAAACCAAACAAATCTCCCCCAACTCCCTACTTGCATTCTACAAAAAACAGAAACGAAAAGTCATTTCCAAATGGAAAACTGAAGCGTTTAATTCTGGGAAGGATGGGAAGCTTCTCTGGAATGCTCCGTCTTGATTTGAAACAGTAAATAGCTATTTTCAAAACAAAAGCTTTTCTCTGGAAGGTAACAGCTTAAATGAAAGATGTCCCATCGTAGGCATTTCAGCAGCTTCACCTTCAGCAACTAAGTGTTCTTTTTCCTGCTTCCACACAGGGTGAAGGAGGACACTTGGCTGCAATCTTGCAGAAGACCACGATCCCGTTTCTCACACTTACACTGCTATGTGAGCAGAGCACAAGCCTCCATTTGAGCACAGCAAATATCAGGCTACCTTTGTCCAAGCTAACAGCGAAAACCCAACTGTTAGTGTTGCCATTGTTATGGTTTTAGGAGTTAAACACCCATTATCACTCTGGTACCCTGAGGCTGCGCCTCTTTCACACAGCAAGTGACCAGCTTGTGGTGCCTCAAGTGTGTCTTCCACTGGTCTATGCCCGAGTGAGTCGAGATTTAGGTTGAAAAGAGCTACCCATGGAAAGACAAACCACATGACTAGGTTTTGCAGCAGCACTCGCTGGTTCTGGGTTAAATCTCTCCCGGTCCTCAAGCTTTACTTCTGAAGGGCTCAGCTTGAGACACTGAGCCCTTGGTTTTCCTTGAGCCTTGCAGCATGTGCCCCTTCTGGGTACCATTCTAAAGCTAGACAGGCCTTTTTAAGACTTTAGGCATAAGACCTTATCTCATCCAGAAGTGTTTATATCAAAGATGCACCAACACAAGCACGAACTATGTGTGAATTATTCTGATAACGCAGCAAGAAGCATGCCCTTAAAGTACAGGTGTGTTCGTGCTACATGTTCCACAGTCCAGCTGAGAGCAGCCGTTCTCTGGCATCTCTCAGCCTGCAAGCATTATTCCTGCTGGGAAAGTGAGCAGACTGCACAGGAAGGGAGTTATCTGCTGCTACCAAAGAGCCAAATGTGAACAAGAGAGCAGAAATGTGCACCTCTGTGCCTTCTGTCCCAGGGAGCAGCCTCTCCCCTCTCACCCTTAGAGGAATGAGCATTCGGGTGGGAAACATCTGCCCTTCAGCTCACTCATGGGGGGTTTCTGGGTTTATTGGCAGGAGCACAGATCCACATGGCACTCATAATGTAGCCCATTGTGCATGTACAACCACAAATAGGTTAAATCAATAAAACAGAAAAACCTCAGTTCTTGTATCAAATACCATCCATATCTAATGCCTCCAGGATGTCTTCTGATCCCAGAAGGTCCTGCTTATTTGATGCCTTCGCTTCCTGGGTATCCCACAACACTTCCCAAAGGAAAGAGCCAAGATATTAGCTTTCCTCTACAAAAACTGCTTGTGAGAATGTAGGGCTGGTGAGAAGCTTCAGCTTGACCAACCACAGCTTCTGCTGTATGGCAGAGAGGAGATGAGGCATGCTTCAGCCCTGACCTCATGGGAGCACTGGAGGGGTGGGAGCCCCACGTCCCCCTCCCTGACAGCACTGCCAACACCCAAGGAGGCTGCTGCCCCACCGCCCTCAGATGCAAACTGAATTAATCCAAATTCTCCACTGTAGAAACAACATCCATCATCTCTACAGCTAGCATAAAATGGGTGTATTTCCAGCTAATTGAAAAGCAGCCTGATGCAGAGGAGGGATTTAAACCATCTAGGGACCTGTGAAAGCCCTGTCATTGTATTACCAGCTCTGGCCAGTTACCCAGTACCCAGGTCAGCCTTTTATTTCATGCAAGCTGGCACCAATAGAGTTTGCTGTATTTCAAATCAATACCAAACGTTAGCATTTGGCAAAGGCCTTACAACAGAATAATGGTGATGGGATTAGGAAAAAAGAATTCATAAAAAACTAAATTAAAAATCACACCTCGCTTCACATTGGAAATTGGACTCAACCACCACGCTCTGTTTGGAGCAAGCCTCTTTAAATGCAACCCATTGTGCAGGGAAATTCTCCCTGGAATCCGGATTTCCAACACAGCATTACTCTAACTCCCCATGTCCATGAAATCCCCAGCAGGACAGAAAAGGCAACCTCCTGGCAGGTATTGCTGTGGTATGTGTGCATTTCGGAACAAGTCTCTGCAAGACCTGCTGAACTGGGGAGAGAATGCTACTGGCAGAGGGTGGCAAAGGAAATTCATTTCACAGCTCCTCTCAAATGATGCCTGATAAGGGATAATCAACTGTATAGTGATAATTTTTTACTTCCCCTCTCCCCCAAACCACATGTACAAGTTTTGAGTGATAGACAAAGGGAAACAAGTGCTTTTTTTTGTTCCTGTTTCCCTCCTTTCCCTTCATTTCTTCATCCCAGTGAAAAAAGGGCAAACCAAGGGGAGACGCACGATCTGGTTTGTATTGAAGTGGAAGCAATAACAACCTCCTTATAATGCAATAACAATCCCCACCACTCCTAGATATCCCCAAACTACCAGAAATAAAGACACTAGAAAAAGCTTTATTCTTTTTGCCCGCCCATCATAAAATGCTGTTTCCTCCTCACAGATTTATAGTTGAGGAAAGTAGGAGGGAAGATGACAAACTCCTGCACCTTCTGCTCTGACTGCAAATGCTCTCGAGCAAAAGACTCTCCCCCTCAACCCTAATCTGTGCATCCTCGAGCAAACTTCAAGGTATTCTCTAAAACAAACTGCTGTCAATTATTATTCTTCCTCACTTTAGTGCATTTATTGCAGCATATCTACATCAAGGGTGAAAAGGGAAGAGTTATTCCGTGCTTACAGCTTGTGCTATAGATCTAGGGACCCTGCCATGGTCACATCTGCACCCAGTGCTGTACAGTGACAAACAAGCACTCCTCCATCCCACAGGAGAGTTTCCCTGCCGGTGCTTAAGAGGACGCAGCCCTTGGGGCTATGGTCTGATTTCTATACTTGACCTTTCAGGGCTTTACATTGCAATCATTCAAGAAAGGAAGGACGGAGGGGTGAGTTTTCAGTTTTCCTTAGATAGAGCCGGCGCTAGGATGAGGCATTTCTAAAGAGGAAGGGGGAGACAGAAGCCCTCCTTGTGAAGCACTCAGGTGAAAAAGAAAAACCAGGCTGCTGAGCTATTTGGCAATAGCTCTTCTCATCTGGGGGTATAAAAGACTCCAAAAAAAGACCACACAATAAAAAGGAAAGCCTGTCTGAAGTACCATGTTTTACACATTGTTAGACTGAAGCAATCTGTTTGAGTGAACCCTTTTAAAAGGGGCCATTTCTGTGTGAAAAGCCAGTTGTGCGGAGCTGGGAGGCATACAGCTGTAGACAGCTGTGGGGCTGGTACTGTAACTGAATCATTTTAAGAGTGAACTCTGGCATGTCGACAGGAGGCCCCAGAAAGGGTAGTGCAGCCGGAAAGTACAGTTTGCTTCTGTATGAGCCAGGACGCAGTCACCTTCTTGCACAGCTCGAGTTAACCAACGTGGAGCTGGTTGGAACTAAACTCGTGCAGAGCTGCGTTTTTATTCCAATTCCTTCCTCTCTTTTTGTTGGTTTTATGTTTAAGAAACTTAATTCTGGACACACAAAAAAACCTCCCCCTTTTGACCCCTGCCTTCTGGCAAGCTCCCAAACACTCCAAGGATCCAACCAGACTGTCCGTATCATCCCGGCCTGGGATGGATAAGCCTACAGCCCCCAAGCTCAGGGGGAGAATGCTGCTGCTCTCCCCTGCATCTAAATCTTTCCATGCTTCCCTGTAAGGACAAACCACTACCAAAAGGGTGCATCTGCTCTATCTTCCTGACGTTACACAAGGTATAAGGACGCACAGATACTTGGAATTAATAACTATTTGGAGGATTCTGTATTTATACACAAAACAGGGTCCCAGCAGAACGATGAAATGAGGGTAAAGTTGGATTAGGATCCAGCCCGCCATGTCAAAACAGGCATGCCTGTCCACAAGGAAGCAGCTAACCCTCAGGAGTAGGCACCTTGAGTGTGTTTACTCATGGATAGGAGGCACACAAGGTGACCAGTGGTTGCTGAAGAGGTAACAATAATTGTGACAACCATTAACGCAAATCAGCCTTCCTCCATTATGAGCAACCATCAGACGCTTTCAGATACCAATGTACCTGATGTAAAGGATATCACTAACAGAGAGGGGTCAAAATGAGACCCAAACTTGCTCTAAACATGGTTCTGCTGGCCAACAAAGCAAGTCTTATTCAGCCGTTCGCCAGCGGGGTATGCAGTGCCACAGGGAACAGTGAAAAAAAATGAAGTCATTTTAGTCCTGGCTTCCATCCAGATCTCCAAGTTAGTAAAATGGGAAACCAATGTGGGATGGATAACCGTCTGTTTGAACTCTACCCACTTACAAGGTGGCGCTTCCGTAGAAATGCCAGTGGGGGAGACAAGTGAAGCACTGACTGCGTTCAGAGGAGGAGAAGGATCAGATGTAGGCAAAGAGTTTGGTTCATGTTAAAGAGAGTCTTAGAAGCCCAGAGGTAAAGAAATGAGTTCACTAGACTGACATTTGAAGGGTTAATGGCATTTAAGCTTTGATCTTCCAAGAAAACATGCTGAAAATGTAGCCCAAGGCATGTTCACCATTTTGTTTGCTAGTAAAACAATGCAATTTGATTTTTGTTGGCTTGTCGTTTTTAAGTGGAACCTCATGGGTGTTCTGTTAAATTCAGCCCACAGAAGCAATTTGTGTCAGTTTAATGTAGCTCCTGTGCTAGAAATGTTTGTTTTTAAATGCAAGTTTTATTGTTTTCATTGTTTGCACATTAAAAGCTAGATCAATAAGAAAAGCAAATCATTATGTTGCTCTTCAAAATTCAAGCCTTATCTACCCCTTAAATTGGGGCAAATATGGAAGTGTGAGAAATAACAAAGGCTCATTCTTTTGGAATATGAAAAGAATAATCCCAGATCTCTGCTTTGACCTATCACTATCTACCATGTGTCTTAATATTTACAGGAGAGTCAAGTAGAGACATATGAGCCATATGACTGATAAGATGGAGCAGAGCATTCTGTGATTTGTTATAATGGCAGTTAGCTGTATTCTAGTTTGCAAGCATTTAGGCATTACTAAAATGGAAGAGAAGGTCTCTTTCTGCAAGAAAGACGTATCAGAATCAGGCATTACCGGGCATTAAGTGTTTGTGTATGTATTTCTATTAAAAACCTACCCCAATACAGAAGGCAAGATGGGGACAGCTCCTGCAACAAGGGTCAGACTTGAGGGCCACATATGGGTTCTATCTCCTGATCTGCTACTAGCTTCACATTTAGCATTGTACAATTCTTTCTACCTCTTAGGGCCTCTATTTCCCATCTATACTCAAGGGACAATACCACAGTGGGTTTCTTGATCTTTGATATTTGAAACATGCTTTGAGATTCCTTAGTTGAAGGTGCCAGAAAGAAATCATTATTGTTATAGTTTTATAGCCCATTTCTTCCTGTAGGGTCCCAAAGGTATTTTAAAGTCTCTATAGTCTTGGGTAGGAGGGACCAAAGAATGCCCTAGCATACCATACTGAGTGCAAGCTGGCACCCTTGTAAAAGTACATGGTCACTGGATACACATTGAAGTATATTTTTGAATGGCAGAACAAAGGAAAAAGGTCTATGTAATTGGAAAAGTGAAATTTGAGCAATCTCCCAAACTGTTAGGTGACAAGTACGCTGAATTTTGCTTACTCTGAGAAGCATTGATAGATAAGAGCTTGTTTTCACCTTTCAGTGGACGAATGGCCCTTCCAATGATTGTGTCAACGGCAGTTACACCACCTATGAAGCCATAACTCTTCATTCTGCAGTAAAGTGTATTTCAGTGGTAAGATGCCCTTTGAATCATCTCCAAGTGGACTGGCAGATTACACTTCAGTAATTGATAGACTGATACAAACCCATCAATGTAACAATGCAGAACAAGAGCAGAAGTAACCACATCACTGGATGCTGCACAAGAGTCACCTCTTTCACTATGCATCAAGCTTCTTGCTACATCTTCCCTAAAATATCCCTTCCCCATTTCAGTGTGTTTTTCCTTGAAAGGCTGGTGTTAACAAGCAGGATCAGGGACAGCATAAGGTATGACTGCATGCCTTCATACCTCATGAAATCCCATCCATAATGGTGAAATTAATGAGGAAAATTGCCTACTGCAACAGTTTCGGCAATAGCTGTATACATTTTATTTCTCAAGTGTATGCAGCAGCGACTTCAGCAAACACACCCCATCGAGTCTGGTAGAGAAAGGACATGCACAGGATCTTTTGGAATAGCAGGCAGCCATAGCCAGACTAGATTTCTAAATAAATCAGCATTAATTAGCTCATGACTACACAGCATACTGTAGCAAACCATGCTCAAAGACACATTCCTGCACAAGGCCAGTGTGGCATATCTCCTTGGTTTCCTAATGCCACCCTGCTTTGCAGGAAGCAGAGTGATGGTTTCCAAAACCTAAATAAGCAGAGAATATGCCACAGAGGCTGCTCATCGTCTCAAAGCTAGATTAGGTTTGGGTTGGCACATCAATAAGTACAATAAAGTCTACAGTGACATGAACACCTGCCTGGTGTCCCCACCACCACTCCCCACACTGAAATGATGACACTTGGGTCAAAGATCATCTCTGCTTGAAAAATCAGAGAGAGCTGACTGCACACTAAATCTAGCCAGCGATTCTGCCACCACCCCACAGTGAGGAGATGCATATGGTGGCTGCAAGAGCAGAGCCATTTGCCCACTCCGTCTTTCCAGGACCACTTCACCTGGGCAGGGAAGCAGAACACTAATATTTAGGGCAGCGCTCACTTTCCATATTGCTCCCAAGTTCACTGCAGTGACTGATGGATGGCCTACATCAGGGTGGCACAGAGGCTCTGCACAGCAGACCCATAGGAAGGATGTGTTGCAGTTCACATAGGGGCAAGAGACCAAAGGTTGTGACCTGCTGGCACCTGGCCACAGGCTGTACCTTTTTGTCTATCACCTTCCACTGCCACACCATGTGCTACCAGCCCACAAGGCCGTACAGCAGGGTTTGCAGACAGAGAGGAATTGCCAGGGCTATTCTATTTGCCTGAGCACTTGTGGCAGGAGCATTCACGTGAATGATCTGAAAGGCCCCTGAGAGTCACTCAGGTAGCAGAAAGAAAACCACATGATTTAAGTGGCCACTCCACACCATGCAAATAGGATTTGAACCCAAGAGGCACAGCACACCATGAACTCCCATTTACTCAGACCACAGCCGGGGTGTTCAAAAGCTTTTGGCGTCTTGCAAGCTCAGCTCGGAAGAGCAAAACTTATTCGAGAACAGCAAATAGCTGGAGCTAACTAATCTATATGCTGCAAGTTGCTCTTATAAAACACTTGCTAAATAATTTAGGAACAAAACCCAATAACAATAAAACCAAAAACCCCCAAAGTCTACTCCCAGATGAGCTGCAAATACAAAACAGCAATAAGTCTACCAAATCAACTCACCTAGTGCTACTCTTATATTCCCTACCATCCTCCCAATCCCGATTTGCTTTTGATTCAGTAGCTTTCCTCCTTTTGGCATTTCTGGCTGGCAGGGCTGTATGTACTTGGTTAGAATTCAATACCACGAGGGGGTTTAGTAACTGAAAGCTGCTTTCCCCCCCCACCCCCCTCTCTCCAGCAGCTCAACAGGAGGTAAACAAAAGTTCTAGAAGGGTGACCTGCATGATTAAGGTCAATCGAGTTTAAACTGCTTCAGTTCCTATCCGAATCCACCAGTAAAACTCAGAAGCTTCCTTTACTTTCTTCAACTCAATTCCACATGGAAAACAATGGAACTGGTATTTGAAATTTCTGGATCAGCTGAAAAATACATCAAAACATGATAGCAAAGCACTTGCCAGAGCTCACTGACATTCAGGAGGTGTCTGTCCCAACTGCTCCATGGTGCTAGGTGCTTATAAATGTAGATCGTTCAAGACTGTCATGAACTGACTTTAAATGAAGTAGTGCAAGGAAGAAGAGAATGAGAAATAGGAGTAGCGGGAGAAATGATTTGCATGAGGCTTACACTGAGACCCGGGAAGAGCAATAAATTGGAATTCTTGGCCTTGCTCCAAGCAAAAACCCAGTTCTGTGTGTTACTTTAAAGATCAATGTCATCCAGTTGACTTCAATGAAACATCTGCTTTCTGCTGTAGCAGATGGACAGCTATTATCACGGCTTAGGTCTCCCCTCTGAAGCCATCCCTCGATGGCAGCAGCAAAGTTCTGAACAGCAACACCCATCCTTAAATCCAATTTTCAAAATCATTGCAAAAAGTTGAGAAAAATATTAACAGCAAGGAGACAGATGGTGCCATAATAAAATCCCCTCTCTATTCTTGCTTATTTCCACTGCTTTTACTTATCAAGACAGCCCCCCCCCAAGCATATTATGTTTGCACTCCACATGTTAGTTCCCTGCCTGCTAGATGATCCAAAGAAAGAACTAAAAACCTTTTAGAGCTGATGGCACTAATCTGATGACCTGATGAAGCTCAAACCAAGAACCAGTTACTAGGAAATAAAGACAAACCATGGCTGCTATCCAAAAGAACTCATAAATCTAAACATCTCCTGCTTGCTCTCTTGTAACAGCTCTAACGTTTCTTCTACTTTTACTTTGTAAAGATTGTTCATTATTACTTTCACCTCTTTGCCCCTCTTAGGATGTCACCTCCATCTGCCACAACATATCCCAAGTGAATCTCAGAAAGCACAGTTCAGGTACTCACTTTTACCTTCCTTCTGAATTCTTATACTTGACATAAGGCTTAATAATATATGTAATTTTTTATCTGATCCAAATGATGCAGTCTCCTCACCTCTTGACTTTTTTCGGTTGCCTCTCTATCCGCAATCACTCTCCTCTCATCCTTCATTTCATTCTTACCTTGGCGTTACCAAAAGCAATACAGAAGATGACACACCATCTTAGGAGTAATGTTTTTGCTGGACATCTTACCCACCGCTTCAGTTTGCACATTAGTCACCAGAAAATCAACTCCAGTTGTTTTGACACTTTACCATTTGGCCACCCTTAACACAGCTAGGACTGTAGGCTTCAGCATTCAACTCTACTTCTAGGAGCTAAGGATTTCAGTCTTTACTGACTTGTACTTGGCTTCTCCTATGCAAATGTTTTCTGAACTTCTTCCATCTCTACCTTACTGCTGCTAAGCATGTCATTTTCCATTCTCTCTTATTCAACAGCCTTTACATTCACATGCAGCCCAATTTTGTGCCAGTATCATCCTTTCATTTATGTCATCTGGATTACATGTTGCTCCTACCTGCCTCCAAGTTACAGCTCATTTTCTGTGTCAGATAAAGTTACCGCACAGTTGACTGAATAGGGTTGATTCCACAATTGCGTTCCTTTATATTTTCAAATTGTTCGCCGTAGAGGGCTGTAATTCTCCTACAGTATAAAGCGCTCATCAAGACAAAAGAGCAATATTGGAACTGGCACTAAGGGTTATGGTCATCCATTCCTCCAGCGCAACAGCCTTTTCCCAAGAACCACAAGAACCAGCATACTGCACTGAAGAGAAATCTAACATTTGTGGGATGAACAACCTATCAGTAGGTGATGCTTTCTCTTTTGTCAGATTAATTGGCAGTCATCTCCTTCCTTTACACACAAGACTATAATCCTTCCAAGACTCCCAGCCTTAGTTATTTATTTCATTACTGTAATTGGGTATTCTTCGGGTACTGTTGTGACTGGCGTCAGTAGATGGCACTGTGACATACACTCTCCCAGGTTCTTTTTGTGCGCTAGCCTGCAAGCGAAGGTTTAGTTTTAGGAAATTTTTGTGTGTGTTATAATTAGTTTTGTTTATGCAAGGTTCTGGAGTCCTGCGGGAGCAAACTGTGGAAGCAGTGAGATAATTTGCTTTCTGCATTTGCCCTGCTCTCTGATTGAGGTCACTTCTTTAACCAGAATCAGTCTCTGGGTACCAGCCACAGAGGTTAGGTTGAGGTACCTGTAAGAAGGGATTATTTGACCACTCTTGCTCCAAGACTGGCACACACCAGTCTAAATAGGGCAATTAAACTGACAACACACTACGATTGCTCTCCATCAGAAAAGCAACCTGCAATGCCCAAGCTATCTTTTTTGCCCTGAGGCAACAGATACATGTTGCTATATTTAGAAGAAGGCTCTGTTCTCCAAAGAACGGGACATGCAGTGTTTCCAGTCCTTTGGTTTCTGAAGTTGAATGCCTAACATTGAGAACCCAAACTCCAGGAACCACATGATCAAGTGCCATCATTAGCAAACATCATGCCCTGAAAGACAATTCAAGACCTGATTGATTTCCAAAGATGTTGACTATGGCTGGTCTAAGACATCAAAAACCTGTGGAAAGTCAAGACAAATAATAAAATTCAGTGCAAAAATATGAAATTAAAGGCCTCTGAATTGGCTAAATGGCCAACACTTTCAGTGTTGGATGCCTTAACTCATTTGCCTTATTTTTTGAGGGAAAGAATAACAAAATAGTGTTATCCTCTATCCATGCTTAAGTTAGGATGCTTGATATAATGATACCTCAAAATCTCAGTGAAGTAACAGAGCCCTATTGAGCTAAGTGCTTTTCAAATATGAGATAATAAATGGATTTTGAGGAAAATGTCATCAACTGATTTCACAAAAACCCTTCTCTTTTTAAGGAAAAAAAATAGAAAGATGCTTTATCAAGTTTTGCACAAAAGCACCTTCAGAGCTTTATTGCATTTTCTCCCTCAGTTTTAAGCAGCAAATCCACCTCTACCTTTAAAGTTTTGTCAATGATTTAACAATAAGCAGCATTTGATAAATAAGAATGAAGAGAAACATCAGAAGTATACAAAATCCAGTGTTAGCATAAACATCTTTTGTAAATATAACCATGTGCACAGGAATTCATACACACCTACGCACACAGTGTATTTAGGTGAATAAAATGTCTTTATGACCTCACAGGATGAAGCGTCCTTCACTTCATGACAATTATCATCAATGCTTGATTAGCAAGCATCAAATTGACAAAGAGTCATCAGCAAATATAAATATACATCCTGTAAAGTATGGGAAACAGTTATGAAAAGGTGCCACTGAACTAATAGCTTCTTACAGCGCTGAGGCTTGATATTCTGCTCCTACATGACTTTTTAATCAAAGGATGTCAAAGAAAGAACAATAGATTTTCCTATCTGACCATAAAACACACTCTTCACACTGCAACTGACCAGCTGTAGCGCCCATGAGACAAGGACAACTTTGTAAGAGTTGTGAGTTACTTAGAGGGGGGATTTTTGACATCAGAGACCCCACATATGTAGCAGAGAATTATTTTCCTTTACCATGCTTACAGCTAAAGCATTGGCTTCCTTTCAACTAATAGAAATGTTAGTGCTTAGAGCCTGCACGCCTTGCATTCTTGCAGTAATACAATTCGGTATTAAAATCTATTCCAGTTGCTTGATTTATGAAAATTGCTAAAATGTGCTGCATTCGTACCAAGCTTATTGGATCAAAAGGAAGAAAAGGGAAAAAGAAGAAAGATAATCAATTTTTAAGCAGAAAGAGAGAGTGAGAGAGCGCATGCTGATGTCCCTAATGCGGGAAGCTTTAGTCCTTATTAAAGTTGCCTGTATCCAAAAATGTGCCGGTTTCATTTCCGAAGGTGACGATGTTTTAAGGATTTGTTGCAACTTGTGGACAAAGTCGTGGTTGATTTGCTCTCCAGCATTCCTTGGATTTTGTAATATGTCAATACATCATGTTAATGCAAGTTTTTAAAAGAGGAGAAGAGAAAGCAAGAGCTCCCTTCCTTTTTAAGTATGAGTAATCTATCCAAATCCTACTGAGACACACAAAGGAACACCGACAATTTTCCCTTTCATAAAATGCGGACTTTCTTTAAATACTTCCTCCCTACATTTTCAAAGCACAGTTGTATGAAATGAAGGGGAAATGACACCCTTACCCATTGAAAAGGAGATTATGTAAAACTGGTTGGAGAAGCCAGCCGTGTTAATGCAAATACAAGTATGATCTTATTCATAAGTTGCTATTGTGCTAGAAGCGCATGCATTTCCTAGATGCGTCCACCTAAAACTCTGTGCAAGGAGAAAAATGTTTTTTCCAGGGTATGTTACCCTGTTTTGCAAATAAAGATGAAATCCAAACGATCACTTTAAAGAAGTGAAGGGCTTGTTTTTCCATTGTGCTGAGCACTCAATTCCACTTGAAGTTAATGAGAGCAGTCAGCAGCCTTGACAATAAGACACTATAAGGATTTGGCATGGCCAAAGGTGCTGGAGACACTCCGTGAGGAGCCAAGGCTCAGCTCCTTTTCCACTCATGAACCATACTTTCTTTGAGCTGATAGCAACCACCTGTTGTTTCTAAAGCAGCAACTGGGGACAGCCTGTACAGAAATAAGTATTTTATAAAGTCAACCCTCTACTCTGCCTTTGCAATGGCCAATGCTACTGACTGTATTAGACATAGCCACTCATTTTGCCAACTACTTGAATGCATCCCTTCTGCTGGAAAAACACAAGCAAGTCATTCCTATCCCCTTCCAACATCCTCAATTTGAGTACCTGCTGCACCGGTGTCCTACTCCCCCTAAATGCCACTCGAAGGGAGATTTGGTAAACTGTAAGATCAAAGAACAAGATCACTCCAGGCTACATTTGAGGTGTAGACCAAGTGATGCCTCAGAGGAAAACAGATCAGAAAGAAAAGCAACCTTTGAAAAACTATAAAGTCCAATCAAAACCTAGCTCACAGTATAGACTCGAGTTGAAAAAATGAAAAGGTAGGTAACTGAATTTGTCTTTTTTTTCTAGGAAAGAGAGTATTGTGTGTATTTCATTATGGTATACAAGAAATAAAGTTAATGCATAATGTGGTTGGAGAAGCCAGCTGCATTAGTGCAAACATGTATAATCTTATTCCTGTATTGCTATACACTGGAAGAACATGTTACAGCATTTCATACTTGTATATGAATACACAAAGTCAATCTGGGTACATTTTTAAAGGCACTTTACAGGGAGGTTGATCCTATTTCTTATGTTTACCACTTTTTATTCTACTTGGCTTTCCATGGAAACTCTTTGGTGGCACGAGGAAGCCCAAGGCCTTGGGTATGTGTATTTAACTTTTGATCGGTAAGGAAGGTCTAATTAATCTTCATTATGTGGAGCCTTTTGAAATAGATGCCTATATTGAGTGCCCTTCCTGTTCAGCTCTGGTCCAGATGAGTTTCTGGCTTGCTTGTGGGACCCTGGGGTCTTATCATACGAAAGGCTGTTCAGCATTTGATGAGGAAATGATTATACAGTCTTTCTACCCTTTTCTACTTACACACATGACAGCTGTTACCAGTCAAAACTGTCTTTTGTTTGTTTGTTAGCTAAGAGTAGCCTAATGGCTAGCCTAAACCAAAAATCCTGTTAAGTTGTAGGAATTGGTACTTCTTCAAAGGAGAGAGGTTTGATTCCCCCAAAACCATCTTTTTCTGCAACAGAGATGATTTCCTTATTTCAAAAAGAATAGTACCAGGCCCTTTAACAGAAAAATTGACCCATTTTAAATTCCTGGGGGTTTGTGGTTTGGGATTTGGGATTCTTTTTAAGCAATACCTCAGTAAGTTTTAACACTAATTTACTGTGTGCATCACAGCATCATGAATCTGAGTTAGCTTTCAGAATAGGAGCTGAGATGCAGAGCTTTTCAAGCTAAAAGAAACAAAAAGATATTCTAAGATATAGTTTAGTAGTGTCAGTGCAAAGACTTTCAGAGCTTGGCTTAATCAGTTGGACTCCAATTGAAGATGCTTGATAAGGAAAATCCTGTATTGCTCAGATACACAAAGGCCTCAGCAAGTTATAGAATATATGGGTAAAGCAGGGAAAATAAAAACAAAAATGAATCAACAGTACTGCAATTGAAGGTCTGGCTTTTTGGAGACTCATAGGATCAATCTCTACATAGTGGAAATACTGATTTCCAAACATTCAGTTATTTTGGTTTTTAGATCCATTTCGACTGGATGTAAGCACATTAGACCATTGTCCACAGTCTTCACCTAAAGGGTCATATTTCAAGTGTTTATATGATGTTTGGACTATAACATGACATGCATCCGACACGCAAAAAAGAGGTGGTGTAGGGAGAAGCTTAATAAATTTAGGGATTTGCTCTTCTTATTTACTATTTTGACAGAATCAGGGAAAGAAAGTTAACTTCCTCTCCTCCTCCCAGCCAGTTTATTCTTTAATCTATCAAAAGAATTATTAAATCTTTTAAAAGATCAAACACTCAGATTCCCCACAAAGGTTGTCACAATGAATTCATTTGCAGAGCTTTCATCCCTTCTTCCCCACTGTGCTGAAATAATGTTGACTATTTTTCGCTGTCTCTCTTGCTTGCTGTAAAGATCCAGTTGCAAAGGTTGTTGCAAGGACTCGATCTCCCACTCTTTTCCCACCTGGCACCAAAATAGCCTAGAAACTAAGGACGCAGGTGGTGATACCTGACTGTTGCTGTGTTGTCCAAGAATGATCTCATAAAAGAAGCCCTTTGAAAGATGGTTTATGATTACTGCAGAGCAGAGAAAAAGGAATAGCAGCAGCAAGGGTGATTCCCAAAATTTCCATTCTTATATGAGTCCTACTTCTGTTTTAAGAGATCAGATCTCTTTTACTATTTGGCAGTCTGATCAGGACCAGTCAACGCTACATAGGACACCAAATCCCTTTGGCTATTTAGGAGATCTTGAAAGTAACAAAACCACACACCTTACAAGTAAAACATGCAGAGATACATCAATATTTGTCATTCTACGCTGTTTCTTATAGAACCAGAGGGTCTTTCCTCCAGAACTTTGCTTTGTGAAGCAAAAGAATGTTTTAGATGCCGGATGTTCATTACCTTGAAGTCTGGTTGTCTTCAAATAAGAGGGGTTTTTAAATAAACTACTTATTTGCTATGAAAACAAACAAGCAAGCAAACTAAAGCCAAACCAAAACAAAAACTTGTGGTTTTCCAAATTCTTCCTGAGCTTTGCCACATGTCAAATGATTTTTTTATTTTTTAATTTATTTTTCATTTATTTTATTATTATTTATTTTGTCTTTAATTAAGCTGTGGACTTACAGTGAGAGCAAAGCCAGAGGCATTATGCATCCAGTTTGAAAGCTCTACCGCCTAGTGGGTCACACTGCCCCCATGATATTGCATATGCCCTACGATTAAGAGCAGGAAAGATGATCAGCAAGACAAGCAGAGGAGGAATGCAGGGAAGTGTGATGTTAGTGATAAAGGAGAGGTACAGATTGTTTAGTCTCTCACATCATAAATCCGCCTCATAGTGATTACAAAACACAATTTTTAGAGGACTCAAAGAAGTGATAATTCTGTTGTGAAAACCCTGCTCTTTGATCTAAGAGTATCACATATTTCTCTTCAAGCTGAGTCCTAAACTTCCTGTATGACATAGGTAACTATCCTGAGACCACATTTGGGACCACAGTATAATCTGGAATAACTGAAGATGCAAAGAATGCCACGTAATAGAATAATGCCATTAGAAAACAGAACTTTCTGTCATAGGCATCTAACTCCCATCAATTGCCCTCTATCAGCTCCCCAGCTGTAAAAAGTAACCAACGTACATGATTTCAGTTCTTAAGTTTTCACTGTCCAAGTCATTCTTGTTCTGACAAAACTGAAGACATTTTTCCAATCGCGTAACAGTGGATGCTCGAGACTCTCAGACACATAAGTATATCAAAATAATAAGAAAACAAACGCACACCTCCAAAACCTCCCTGAGAAAAACAGGACACACAAATGCCCAAGCTAAATGAGAGAACGTGACCCTTGCAAACTTGTAGTGGAGCTGCTTTGCTTTTGCTGGAACTAAGGATTCTTGTACAAGTCCATCGCATTCCCAAAAACACTCAAAGCTTTTTGAGGAGAAACAGGTAACTTCCCTCCCATATAAAGAGTACAGCAAGATAAGAAGATTCAAATATCCATCACTCTTTTTATAGGCAAAAAGAAGGGGATCCAGTCACTGAAAGGTTTGAAGAAGCTACATCTTTTGCAAGGCTTTGGCTCAAACTTGCAGTTCATTGCCTAACCTTTGCCCTGAAACAAACCCTAACCTATTTTGTTTCAGTTTGCAGAAAAGACATTGCTTCCTTAGAAAGACAACAGATGTGGTGGTTTCGATACCAATGAACAAATTTAACCACACCTGCTCAGTAGACCCAAGTATTATGAATTCCAAATGACCAAGTCAAGGTTCAGTGCAGCACTGTAATGAAAAATGTATCATATCTGACCTGTGCATTAATTGACTTTCCCCACCTTGTGAGTTTTTCATCTTTGTAAACACAAATGGGAAACCTTTGGAACAGCTTCTGTGAAGCAACAGGAATTCTGTAGATCTTCCCCATTCCCCAAAATTGTAGCGAAGTTCTCATCTTCATTGGTAATGATCAGTTGTCTAAGGATTTACACATTTTACCTGATTTAATACAACCAAAGTCTTATGATAGATTGCTAAAAGACAGCTTGAAAAACAAACCAAGAAAAGAAATAACCTTATTGCCCAGTAAGCACTCTACTTTCACCAATAAATTCTTCCATTACTGGCTTTATTATTATTAGATTTCATGGAATGATTCCATAGGGGTCTTGATTTCATGTGTCTCTGAATCCAGAAAACATTGATTATATCATAACCGCAGGCTTTGGTTTCTAAAAGGTTAATGTGCTCAAGGACTACGCAATAGGTGGGCACTGGAGAGATGTGAGCAAGTATGGTTTCTACTGTACCTCTATGGAGGGATTAAGGTTCAAGCTTATTTGTTTCTAAATCTTTCTTGACAACAGCTCTGTTGATAGTGAAGAACAGAGTTGTTTTGCTCTGGATGAGAGTCAGCTGCTCATACTAAATCCTGGAGACACAGAAACACTTCTTAGGGATCAGTGTTGTTTAGCTGGTTAGAGGAATAAGGTCTAAGCCAACTTACTCTGTCAAAATTTACAACATAACAGCTCACTGTTGCTAATTTTCCACTGATTTTCTATGAGATGCAGTGCAGAGGCATAATAAAAATCAACAAGATGATACTTCAGCTCACGGACAGACCTGTCATTGACCAAATGTTGAAACTGAACTTGTTCCCACCTGTCACTCTCTTGCCCAGACTCCAGGTCTCTGCTTTCCTTGTCCCGTAGCTGGATGTTCCTGTGTTTTGGCTGCAACTTCTTTGTTATTTGCTGCTCCCAGCAGCTGTAGGCAACTATTTTCTCCGTACCATCTGCCCATCCTGGATTGCTTTACTCTCTCATGCTGTGCATTAAAAAAGATCTCACACAAAGCTGGGGTAAATTAGCATATGCAGTACTTTTACCTTTGGAGGACAGAGTGGTTCCTAGTTCTGCCCATTCAGGCCAATTCTCTATGCCAATATCCAAAAGTTTCTGGAGCCATCGTACTTTCTACAATCCTCCTTCACCTGAACATAAACCACCAGGCTTTTGCGGTCTGGTGCACTTACAGGTTCCTCAAATCTAATCACCAAGGTGAACTGCATAGGCTACTACAGACACAAGAGCTCAATAATTTTACTGAGGTCCTGATAGCCAGTGTTATGCTGCCAAGCAGACGATAGACTGTTGTGCTCCTTCCAGTCCTGCTTTGTCATCAACATCTGTCTGCTTCCCTGGCATTCAAATTGCATTCATCTTTCATACCCAAAATGAACTTCTATTGCATTTTCACTTAAGCATGCAGAGAAAAATCACCAAGGACAACAGCTGAATTATAACATTTTGATGCCATAACAAGACGTCATATTTCTTTGACTTACGAGTACTGAATATTGAAAGAGATAGCTGATGTAAATCATGAAGAAACTGAAACAATCAAATATGGCAAGGAAATAAAAAACAAAAGGAGAAAAGGGTAATGGAAGTGTCAAGGAAAAAGAAAACAACTGGACATGCTCTTTGCTTTAGACAAAGCAACCATCAGCCTGGTTAAATACGTAAGATTGCACTAGGCAGCAACACAAAACAATTTTTTAATACTAATTCTTAAATCTTAGTATCAAATGAAATTCCTTCTTGGCATCTAAGTTCTGTGATGCCTGTAGAAGTTTACTTGACTTACACATACTATGTTTCTTCAAAGGGAAAGATTTCCAGCACCGTGATTGCCATTTAAAGCTCTTAAGATTTGATTCTCTAGCTAGGTACCTGATCCAGGAAATAACTTGTCCCCTTAAAGAACAATGAGAAGTTTCTCCATCCTCTGAAGCTGAGCAGATACCGCTCCCCCACAATGCCCATAAGGATCTTTATAACTTTACACATGCACCCAATACTAATTTAGGGAGCTGGAAGAGTTGAAATGCAATGCAAAGCAGCAGAAGTCTAGGGAATTTTGAGTTCAGCTACAAATTCACCATAACGGAGTCACGGGCCAGAAAGAGCAGCCATGGGAATGATTTACCTCACTTAAAGTTAAGCACATGCCAAAACATTTCCAGGATTTGAGACCCTAATAGAAAGCAACTGCAGACACCCAGCAAATTGGATGCCATGCTATACAACTGTAATGTCACGTTGCAATTCCTATCCATTTAAGGGCTGGTTCCAATTTTGTTGCATTAATTTTGACTTCTCTCTCTCACATACCCATCCCCTTCCCCCCCCAGTTCTGGTGCTGTAATGAGGCTAGAATAGCATGTTTATGTATTATATAACGTGTGCTGATGTCTGAGGTTCCCTACATCACCTAGACAGTATTACAGTTAATAAAGTGAATGCAAAAGAGGGAAGAAAGGGAAGTGACAGGATTTTAAATGACTAAAACCCATATCATGCGACAGATACTGGAAAACACATTGTCATTATCAGGTTCAATCTTAGTCCCCTTAAAACAGTGATTTTTCTCTTGACCTAAAGAATGGAGGAACTAAGGCTCAAAGCTTTCTCCATTCTCCTTGCCAGCGAGAAGAGTTTTGTTCTCTATCCCATTGCCCTTCCCACACGCAGCAGCAGCTGTAAACCTGATGTCATGAAATCCAGGCCTGTGTCCCTGCCTCCCCCACAACTCACGTCAATGGAGCCAAGATTTCACTCAACATACGGTCTAGAATTTACTCCCATAAATCATTTTGACTGTCAACTCCTTCAGCAGATTGGGTCAGACCCAGAAAAGACTTAGGGGGTCTTCAAGTACCACAGTCTCTAAGAGGGATCCAAAATTGCCTTGATTAGTGGCCAGCTATTCCAGGAGAGGAGCCTCAATCCCCTTTTTGCTATCTGAAAGTTCCTGTGTTTCAGTTCTGCAGCGAGCCAGTGTCCAGAATGGACTCAAATGGGTCCAATAAGCTCAAGACCTGTTGTAGAATCCAGTATTTAGATGCACTGATACTAATTCCCCTGGATGTGCTCAGAATATACCAATCCTACAGTAACTAGCTAGGCTGCTCAAAGAGAAAAGTAGATATAACCATTCTCTTAGGGAAAAAGCAGCTGCCATAGAGGTACCAGAGGGTTTAAGCAACTCCAGAGCTTTCCAGGAAAGCCTGTCCATGCCATAGGCACGACAGTGGTTTTAGGAACCAAGAAACTCAAGAGCGAGTTCAGGAGGAGCAGAACAAGTGGTTACTGCATGCAACAGGGAAGGAGGAGCAAACCTGGGCAATGGTCCCTGCTTTCTGGGTGTTTATTCAGGGGCTGCTTAATGTAAAATGCATAAGCTGTCCTGAATCCATGCATTTATTGTTAATGGCACTTGAAGTCAAAAGCATACTGATTCAGTTACTGGGGAATAATCATTTACCGTATTAGCTAATCTAGTTATCAATATCAAGTAAATTATTATCAAACATCAAGGGTGGCTAGTAATTATGCAATGCAAACATAAAGGATAGAATGAGTAAATAATTGTATTTATTCATAATTCAAAGTATTGGAAAACAGTTGTAATAGCTGCAAAACACTAAGTCCACTTTAAATAAATAGGAGCATCTTGTTCTCCAAATGAAGATTTTTGTGATACAGAGACATTTTTCTTGGTCACTAAGTATTAAAATACCTATACTTGTGACTAACTTATTATTGTATGTATGAGCCATGTGAACATATGAAGTATTTATACATATGAAATAGGATATGTCACAAGTATTCTGAGTATCCCACAGTCTGTCTCCTGATATGCAATTCATTGGTCTCACTGAACTCAAAAGAGGTATTCACATGTATCAAGATTTTCATACACATATTTACAAGGGTGACCAAGCAAAAAGCATCTTTCTGAAGAGCCAGAGATCCAAACACCAGAATGACATATGCACAAGTAAATAAGTAGAATAAATCTCATCTGTTTTAATTATTTAGATGTAACAATTTCATATATTAGTAACCTGGGAAAGAAAGTTCTGTTGTGAAAATACTTTTGACTGTATTGCAAAAATTATAGCCACAATAATAAGAGCCACAATCCCTCAGAGGACCATGTCTACAAAGTCTGGCTAACACAGTATGTAAGAAAAAGCCCTTAGGACATATGGTAATCTCATCTTCTACTTTCACATTAGTTTATAAGCACCCAATCAACCCAACTGAGCAGTGTTGCTTTTTGTCCTTAATAAACATCTGAATCTGATCAGTTCACTTATTAATTCAGTTCAATGTATACCTTTCAAATTAGATTGCCATTTAACAGATGACTTACTTAAGCAATCAATATTAAAGGTTCCAAGAACTGCAATTGTCTTATTTCCAATAATTTGCAGCATCATATTGAGGTCACCTACTCCATTCCATGCTCGAATCAGGAGCTCTGCAACAGCAAGCTCATTTATTGGTCTTAACCTTTGTAAGAGTTATCTGTACTAAGAATAGCACAACATTACTGTGCACTCAATTTTTAATGGAGTTATAGCAGAAGAACCTAATCTATTCGTAGTCTATATTGCTTCAGCACTCACATCCTTCTTTCCTTACGCTCTCTGCCATATATAATATATAATTATGCCATATTGTACATCTATGGTATACAAGAAAATATTGGCACATATAGTCCTGATTTAGGGACTCAGGTTGGAAGGTTTATCTAAGCTCCTTTTCCCACTAATCAGTGCCCAAGACCCAGAATGTCAGGACTTACTTATTGGCAACTCTACTGCCAAAAAAACCCAAACCAACACCACCAAAAGCCTTGTGAATATCACGAGAGGCAGAGAAGTCACCTCAACCCATCTTTCAAATTGCTGTAGGGATTAACAAGCAGCTCCTGTTAACCCTCAAGCCAGCATATCACTGCAGTAAGCTTCTAGCAATATCAGAATGCACCAGGGGGCATAAAGGGAGGAGTCTCTTTTGCCTACAAACTTTAACTCCATCATTTTTAACTCTGTCATTTCCAATGGTCTCTCAACAGGAAAGCAAAGTAGGAATCAGAAGCTAAGATGCTTTGCAAACTGCAGAAGAAAAGAAACTTTCTGCCTCACTTCTCCCCCCTCCTAATCTTAGTCACCCTTCTGGCAGGGCTTATATGAAATGGTACCAGGCGGTGGTCTCATCAAAAGATAAAGTAGCAGAAGATGCTGAAAACCACAACTCTCCCCTTCCTTCACCCCCCACACTCACTGAATGAAGGGGAAATGGTGGGGTTAAGAAAATAAAGTTCTCTCCCAGTAACACTGCCACATAATGAATACAGCATTATTATGCAGAAGGCCTCTTGAGACATCGGCCTAAAAAATTCCGCTGAAAAAGGAAACACCTGTTGGAATATTAACTAGGACAAAGTCAAGCAAGGAGAAAAAGGATAGGTGGCCAAGAGGTTGGAAAAACTCAGGGAAATGTTGAAGGGATTTTTCTCTGTGTTTTTAGAAGCGTCACATTCCTAATATTTGAGCTCCTAAACCAGCAAACTGCATTTTCTTCACGCAAGTATCGAGAGCTAATGGAAAAGACAAAAGAAAGCCAACTTTAGGTAAAGTATCTACATAAGAGGAGAGTTTAGAAGACTTCTAAGGACCATTACAGTTGTGATCACAAGGCTGTAACTCAATACATCACAAGAAGTATGCTGTGACCTCTGCTGTACTTCCCAGATACTCCCCATTTTGTTTTTCACAGGATGCATGGAGAAAGGAGGCTGAAATTCAACCATTTTGCAGTGTTTGCTGGCTAACTGGGAGATCAGTCGGACCCTATCTTCAATTGAATATTCACTTCAGAGTGAATTCAGCAGGACTTAGCTCAGGTTCGAGAGCACTATAAGCAGGAGCCTGCCTGCAAGAGCACTTACACTGCGCTAGGAAACACGATACTTAGTTGTAGTGCACTTGTAAGCACCTTTTTTTCCTCCAATACTTTTATTTTAAGGGGAATAATGTTTCTTTCCCCATAATACATCAGAGAAGTGTCTTAATCCTCTTGTAAAACTCCCTGCCGAGCATGAAAATAACATGTTTCAAAGGTTTAAGCTTGACACATCAAGGGGAGGGCTGAGCAGCCCGGTGCTTTGCAGGGCAGATATGCTCAGATATACAGCACAGGTCTACAGCCTTCCTATAGACAGACATGCTCAGCCTCTCTGCATCACAGAGACAACGCCTGATTCTAGAATGAAGTCCTTCTGAATAGGCTGGATGCAGAAAATAGCCACGGTAGAAGTAAAGCACAAAGCTTCAGGGAGACTCTTTCCGCAAGGCAGCCATTTCCCACTGCCTGCCTCAGGGAGAAGAAAGAGAAGGGGAAAAATTAAACCCCCAGCCACTCACAGGGCTCTGCTTTGGCAGCTGAGCAAAAAACCACCGCAGCTCTAGTGCGGTGGTTGCAGATCAGCCCATACACCACACCCAGGATGTAGGCACGCTATCAAAACCTCCTCTGCAGCATATTGATTATCCACTATAGCCTCGCTAAGGAAATAATAAATGAGCAAGCAGCCATCCTCAGCCCTATTGACTGCGAGAAACAAAACCTCCAGCTTCCCTTCCTGCCTGTGCTCTCCAAGAAAGCAGCCCCACCCTCCTCTAAGGTGCTTGTATTTTACACACAGCTCAAGCTCATCCCTTTTATAATGAGCTGCGGTTTATCCCGATTACCTGGAAAGCACATCAGCCCATCATATCCAGCCGCCTTAATCTTTAACCCTTTGTACACTGACTCCATCCCACAACAGTGCTATGAACAAGAATGGACAACTAATTCCCTTTGGGCATTTCTTATGGCAAATATCAGTGGTTACTCACATCACTGTGCTGAAGCCTGAACTACTTGGAACCCTTTCTTAATAACATGCAAGGTTGTTTCTTTACAAGAGCAGCTGCTTTCACACTCCCAGTGAATATTTTAGCAGAAGCATGTGCGTGAAGGAGGGAGCAGGCATGTGACTATGGATGGATGAAGGTGAGGACCTACCTATGGGGAGGATATCCTAGACCACAGGTTGAAACACTGTCTTAAGTATAATGAGATTCATATTGGCCTCCTAGCCCAGCCACTGATTGTGTGTGTTACCCTGCTTTGCCAATGCCTGTTTCCCCTTCTGTGCTTTGTTTATTCAGACTATAAGTACTCCAGCAGGCACTATCTCCCCCTACTTAGTTATCAAGAATATAGCAAGAGAGGGTGAGGTAATGATCTCAGCTGCTGCCTATAGGCCAGCCGCTCTTACACCAGAACTCACAAACAGGCAAAATACAACTTCATCTTGTGTTTATGCAATGAATTGGAGTTTTACTGGGATTTCAGTTAGGGGTTGTATGGACACAACCAGGAAAGAGACTGGTAAGTACCATTACATACGCCAACAGCAAAAGATGTATTAATACTACAATAGTAACAAAAAAAGAGATACATTCAGGTTTCTCCTACCTCCTCCCAAGTCTTAATCTCCCTGACTAGTTTCAAACAAACCAAGCACAGCCAGTATAGGCCTGAAAAATCCTGAATTCCATGCAAATTTCAATAAAGCAGGGACCACATAAAAGCAAACAACCCTACGAATGCCACCATTGAGAGACAGACTAAGTTCACTCTTACATCAACATTAGCAAACCCACAGACAAATGGTGCTGCAAGTCAGGCTCCTGTAGCTCTGAACAACTACCATTCCCAAAGCTTCACTTTGAGAAAGGGAAGAAAGGGGGAGCAACAAGAGGACAAGGCATGGGACAAACCATTTCCAAGCAGCTCTGTCAGGATTAATAAACATATTCAATGATGTGCTGGTGCAATTCAGACTTTAAAAACATTTGAAACAAATAACAACTGGTTTGATTTAAATAGTTTCCAAGGGCCCCAAATCTGCCTATGAAGCATATGAAAATGAAAAGCTAGCCTTCAAAATCACAGAAACACACAAATCCACAGGTCCACTGGTACGAATCGACTTCCAGAACCTTCAGTTAAACACATTTTACAATCAACACCATCAAAAGTCCCTTTGGAAAAGACAGAATGGCTTACCTTGGTGCAGGGAGAACAAGTTCTACAGAGGGGTGCTGGAGCTGAGCTGGTGCAGCAGCCATCTTCATCCCACAATCACTGCTCTCCACACCTTGGGTTCCCAATTTGAAAGCTAATTGCAATCAAACGGGTCTGCCTCCAGGTGTTGTTTGTTTGGCTTTTATACATACATATATATACACATACATATATATATACACACACTGCCTGAAAGAAAAAGATAACAGGAATTTCATCAATGTTCTTCTGTTGAAAATGCCTTTCTTTAATGAAATTTCCCTCTTTTTCATCCTTAGAACATTACCACACCCAAAATACCCATCACCTGTGGGCTGTAGAAGTTGTAACAACTTACATACTTGAAAGGTCGCTTTAAAGCCACAGTGTCTTGGGAAATCAGGCCTGGGAGATCACAAACTGTGACTAGAAGCAGCATTGCAGAGGCAACTTTTGGAGGCATGTCCGCACGTATCTGACATTTCAGCCACAGAAAGTCCAATTATCGTCATGCTGAATAACACACAGGATCAGAAATACAGAAGGAACATGAGTTAGAGTCACATTAAACCACTGTTAACAGGTTTGTGATTTTCTATTTAAAACCCAACGCTTAAAGAATCCATTTTATAGGTTGGGTTTACTCTTTCTGCACCTTTCTCTGACAATAAATCACACATGGCATTGATCGCACTCCCTCCCACTGCACAAGTGAATCCCTGTCCATTTTCTATCCGAATGGTGCCAATTTCTTTGTGCCAATATTCTCGGGCAGGCAGCCATGTACAGGGACCTCACCAGGTTTTGATTCTTCAGGTCTGCTTAGGCAATAGCCAAACATCCTTAAAGGAGCTGCAAGAAATCCTCTCTGCTCAGTAATACCAGTAACTTGATGGCATTTCTGTGGCTCCGTGTCCTCAAAGTCTCTCTCACCTGTGATTCAAAAGGGGAATTTTAACTTTTGCAAAGCAAGAAATCCAACAACGGAATGCTATAGCCTTTTAAAACACATGATATTAAGGTTAACTTGAGTCTAGCAGGAAGAAATACCCAGTCCACAACCAGACCATGAGTGTAGGAACGCCAAAAATAATGTGGAATGTGAAATTTAACCAGGGTAGAAGCACAACTTGGTGAAAGAGAACAGTGCACAGGACCACGAGCTCTCAAAAGAGATCCAGGTCTTTACCTTCTACCTTTAGCAAATTACAGGTGTCTAAACCTTTAGATTCCCCATACCATGTTAAGTATGCTGGAGAGGAATAGGAAAGGCACATGGCTTGAATGCAGAACACTCTATTCTTCTCCTCTGTGACTATGAGCACATTATTTAGTCACTCAGTGACTGTTTTCCCCATCTGTGGAAGAGAACAATATTGAATACTCGCTTTGCCCACACAGCATTACACAAAAACCATTTTAAAAGGTACATTTTCAAGCACGGTAGCATCATCAGAAGTTCCGTCCTGGGAGTCATTCTGCCCGGATACTCAAGCAAAGCTTTAGTTCAAGAGTCAGGGGTTGTTTGCCTTGCTTGGACAGATTTGCATTATGGGGTAATTAATTTTGATCAAGGTCTCTCAGAATGTCACAGAAAAAGGCACAGCATAAATGGAAACCCATTTTTAATACTGCTGAGATGAGGCCAAGGAAAACAGATTTGGATCAGAACCTGTATAGCTCTAAGCCTTGGGGTGCTCGAATCTCTCGTGGTAGCAATTAATGAATGAAAGTGCAAACATTTGTTTTGCAGACAGGAATTATTACCTTGATATGAAATGCCTGAAATCACTTCAAAGCAAAATATTTAAGTTGTAAATATGTCAGAGCACACTGAAAAGCATTTGAATTTAATCTCCGGAGTTGTGCTCTGCACTTAGCTCTTCTTGTACTGCTTTTATTATTATAATCCTGATAAAGGCACTCTGAGGTGAGAAACAGAGCTTAATAATTCACACCCAGTTGCAAAAGGCAGTACTTGGGCAAAGCTCTACTTGTGAATTATTACACCTGAAGTCACATCCTGGAGCACGTCAGCCACAAAATCTCATCTAGGTGGTGGGAGAGGAGGAAATGGACAGGGAAAAGGATGCTGCGAGGATGTAAATACATTCTAAGAAACAACCTTACCACTTAAGCATGCCTGTTCAGGTGCCCTCCGGCAGAAAACAACCCAGAGGGTGGGAGGGAGGGGAGAGTGCAGGTGTAAATCATACAGGGAGAATTCAGCGCCAAACCGCTGTTGGTTACATCAGCCTAGCAACTGTTTATGCAAACAATCCGGCTGACTCATTAAAGTACTGCTCTGATCAGCTATTAACTGTAACTGACAGATTAAGAGGAGAACAGCATGAGACAGATACTTCAGAACTGAGAGCAAAACATACTGGGAGCTTAATCTATGTTTTAATTCCAGCACCCTGCTCCCCGCCCCCATCGCTCTCCTTTGTCGCAGCAGCTCCGCATGGCATGCCTCATATTGTGTAGCGCATATCTCAGCGCCCACCTAGGCAGTTCTGCGTTCTCAGCAGCACCCAGTGGCACCCACATGTTCGTTTGGCATTCTCAGGGAACCCATTGCAACAGCCACACATTCTTCCTCGCCTTTCTGAGGGCTTCTTAGATCACAGATGCTCTTGGTATCACCCACTGTGCTTCAATACTTCTCATGTCCCATGCACATTCTTCAGGGTCTAATCCTTTCAGATAATAGAGCTTTCCTTCAGATGCTGCCTGATACTGATGAAAAAAGGGATGAGATAGATGCTTGCTCTTTTTCATTTCCCTAAGCTGATAGACAGGGCTTGTCAAATGCAATCAAGAAAAAATAGCTCAAAACCTGCTACTGTTCTATTACATAGCTCATGTTCCCCGTGTAGCAGGGAAGTCCCAGCCCTAAAGAACTCCCACTTCGAATTAGAAAAACCTTATAAAAGCCACACCTGGTTCTCACACAGCCCACAGTGAATTTGGGGAACTCACTGCCACTGAAGGTTACAAAGACCATTCATAAAAAGGGGTTTTAAGTGCATGTAGACTAATAAATAGAAGAAAAGCCCACCTGAGCTAGCAAACACAAAAGCTGTAGGTTGCTGGAAGTTAACACCTCGTTCTGGGAATCTGTGAAGGCATTACTGGCATTGTTCTTGAACTCTGAGCATCAACTACAGGCCCCTGCTAGAGGCTAGAAGCTGGCTGAGAAGGACCTTGAAGGGAGCACAACACAGCTGCCCTTATGGACAAACTCTATACAAACAGTACACTGTGCTAAAACCTGTAAGGCTTTTCATGCTGCTCTCATACAGGTTTGGAGGACAGTGGGCATAGGATAAATCCAACACCCAGGACTGCCTTAAATACTGACTGAAGCTTTGCCCTTCCCCTTTTTCTACCCCAAAAAGGCTGGATTTCCAAAATGGAATCATCACAACCCTCCCTTTTCTGGGGTGGGTCCCGAATGACAAGCAAACCTTCAGTAAATGCACCTTTGTGCTACAGAAGCCAAGCTCAGTGATAAGAATTCCATTTCCTTCTCATACAGGTCACATCCTTCAAGCACACTGTGTGGAGCCCAGGTACATTACATGGCATCACCCATGCCTGCCTCATATCCTAAAGCCTTTGAAGAGGTGACTGGCTCCTCATCAAACCCAGACCTCACAAGTCCCTGCCAGCCTCTGATAGTGTCAGGCTAGCTTCAGCCATCATCCCCTTAAACCTCTTCCCTCTCCTGTGTCATGGAGGAGGCACCACTAATAGGGCTACACAGCAATTAGGCATTAAGCCTGATATCCCATTAATAGTTGCCAACAGCAGATGCTTACTGAAGGGTGGGAGAGGAGGGTGAGTGTACACTGCTATTTCCACAACATGCTCCTCTGGTTTCAAGTGATCTGCAATGACTTTGGGGCAGGGGTGGAATCTTTGCACTTAGACTGTAATTTCCTTTCTTGCTAGCAGTTAGCCCCCAGTGTACCTCCCCTGATTTAAATAAGAAGCTCTATGAATGATGGGGTGTATAAGCTGGTCACCATCTTGCCCATAAATATTACCCAAAACACTTTATTTCCTGCAGAGATAAGAATATCTTCCATCTTTATAAGTTCCACATTGAAATCAATATGGTCTGCATTTAAAATGCACACACAAACATGCATCTATATATATATACACACTGTATGTTTCAATACATACCATATATATAGTATGCATTTCCACATTGTGCAGGATTAAGTGCATGTTTCCACTGAGAAATAAATAAACAACCAGCAATTTCTCTATTTCTCCCTGCTGTGTGGCAGTGGTGAAAATTGCTTAGAAATGGGACTATTATAATTATTCTATATATAATAACACATTCTAGAGGAGTGGGGGGGGAAAGGGGAGAAGGTTTGTATGCTTGAAAAACGCGAACACAAAGGAGGGTATAGAAACACATCCAGGCATTTCCACCTCGGTGCTATTTATAGCTATAGTGTTACGAGGTGTTTGTTTAAAGGGGCACCGGTGGAGTATGGAAGGACCTAGCCCTCCTTCAAGGAGGCATGCAAACAATATTAGCTTGGCGAAAGGAAAGCATACTAATCCAGCCTGAAAAATTGTGGCTGTTCTTGTCTTTCATTCCTGTGTCTGTAAGAATTGAAGTTTTATACTGCATTTGCTTCCTCATTAACACTTTTATTCCTGTAGCCTGAGGAGGTGCCTCTCTGCTTTTGGGATCAGGCCCCGAACTGAAGCAAGAAGAAAGAGGGGAAATCAGCAATCATTTCTGCCACCACCCTTCCCAAATTCCCCTTCTTTCCAGCAGGCACTGGCAAAGGAGTCAAATTGCAAAATGTTCTGGTTAGCTCCGCAGTTGGTCGAAAGTAAAAATGAGGAATATTCACTCAAACGCTGCCAATTCTTCTGTGAATGTTTTGAGTTTTGAAATTCAGGAGAAATATTGAAATAATTGGGATTTAAAAGAAAAAAAATCCAACAGTCTCCTCAGAGAATACTGGGCTTCTGAAGAGTTATAGTGCAAACCCCTGAAGAGATCTCTATTGTTCCCTTGTGAGATGCCATATGGAGTAGGAGGGGTGGGAACTCAAGAGAAGAGTTATGACAATGAAAACAAAAACACAAATAAAATAAAGGAAGTTCTGTGTTCTCTGCAGGGACATGACTAAGGACTCACCAGTCCCGCCACAAGGCATTGCTGCTCCTTGAGCATCGCGGGGCTAGGATGGCAACAGCACTGGAGGGTTCTTTCAGCCCCGAGTTTTCCTAGCTGATGTGGAGGCCAGCAAGTGAATGAGGCCCTTGGGCTGGATTTGCCATGCTCTAGTCAGCACTTTGCCAGCTCAGCCCCACTGACCAGACAAGTTCTGTATGTTTTTATTCAGAAGAGGGAATTGTGGCTGCCCTGTGACAGGAAAAAGATGTTCTCCCACACTCCTGCTTTGGGAAGATGTTGAGTCAGGGATCCTGTGGCCATAACTGGAGTGAAAAGCTGTCTCAGAGCATCCTATGCTGCTCAGTGTAAAGGGAAGCCCTGTTTCTTGCTCTCCTGGAAAGTTGCAGAGGCCGTAACAGCCAAGGAGCCCCTTTTTAAGGCTGCTCTGTTGGAGCTTGTCAAGTATTTCCAGTTGTAATGTGCTCTTCCCATGTTAGCTGAAGTGCAGGTCCTTACACAGTGCTCCAGCCCATTAACTCCTAGCTCGCAGGCATGAAATTTGCTTACAGTCCTACTGACGTTAAGAGAAAACCATGTTAGTAATAAAAACACCCACTCGTGCAACAAGAACTGCAATGTGGTAATGAATATCTCAGCTCACTTTTAAGAGGCTATCCTTTTTGTTACTACAACTGATAGCTTTTTTAATAAGCTTATAAAAGCCATCTGAAAGAAAACTGGTTCTGTCTCTTCTCACTTAATCCGATGCAAAGTGGGAGGGAATACAACGAGGCTTATGGGCTAGGCTCACATCGGGTTAATTTGGGATAGTGATATCACGAGATGGAAAGGACACTGTGCCTGGCAGCAAACAGCCATGCAGGACCGGGGTACCATTAGTTCAGAGGTCTGCTGCAGCAGGAGCAGGTCTGGGATGGCAGCAGACATCAACAGCTCTGCACCACACCTCCATCTCCTCCTCCCTCCCAAAGCTTCAGATTCACCCATGAGTTTATTAAGGCTACTGGGTTGCTAATCCTAACAGCCTTGTTTTCCGTCTCCCAACGGGCTTGTTGACACACAAAAGCTGTCCTGCTTTGGCTCCGCGGTATAGCCTGGAAATAGAGTACAGGCATGCTTATGGGTTGGGGAAAGAGTCACAGCAGTATAAATTGCTTTTACACTGGGGCACACTGTGTACTGTGCTGTGCCACTGTTGCTGTTTCTGTAATAACAATGCTTATGCCTATATAAAAACTGTATAGAAATCTAGCCATAAACCAACAGCTATCAGATACTGTGCTTAATTACAAGTTTTAATTGTTTAACTGCAGGGGCATTTGGCAGTCATAAATACACACTTAAAAAAGACTTGAAAGAAGCTGAATCAACCTGAGAAAATAAAATATCATCCTACGAAATGCTTGATATATTGTTACTTTGATAAGTTCAAACAAGTGTGACTCACTATACAACCATTCTATCAATTCTGAACAAAAAACTGCATGGGATTATTATGCTTTTAATCCAAAGAGCTGGGTATTTGGAATTCCTCAAGCCCTTTGTGGTGTCATATTAGCTAGGCCAGTCTCTCATGAAAAGAATGTATTGTTGAATAGAGTTGAGTCCGGATCTCTGCTCCATTGGGTTGATAAAATGGCAGTTGATTTAAAAAGAACCAGCTTGTCTGGAGAAAGGATTAGCAGATTAAGAGACTGCATGTAATTTTTTTTTATGTAATGTAAAGTTACATTTCATAACTAAAAGGGATTAATTAAAACATTAATAGAAGAAGAGATGTTATTTTTCCAGGGACAAATGCCTCCCCGCACATGCGAACATTCACTTTAGTTGCTGCTGCCTCAACAGTAGGAAACGAAATGCTATTCTCTGCAAGTCCGAGTTGACACAGAAGAGAGACAAGAGGTTTGTGTGGTGGCTCAGCATTTTATTTTCCTGTTGCACCGATCTGGATTTCAAACCAGAGAAATATTTCCCGGTGCAGGGATGTAAATACCCACACACACATTTTACCCCAATCCTTTTTACTTGCACTGAGCAACAGAGCAAAACTATTTTGCCCAATGTATTTTATGCTCTAATATGATGCTTTTCTTTGTGCTTTGTTTCTGCTTTTTTAGAGATCTGATTCTGCTTCCCTGCATGCAGATTTCCAGCGAGTTAATAGCAGTTTTGCAGTAGAGAAAGGACAGGAATATTAGTGCCCTGTTCTGCAATCTGCAGCAAAGTTGCAAACCTCGGCCATAAAATCTCTACCTGAGTACAGTTTTAGCACTGTTTGTATTGAAAAGTTCAAAGTAAATCACACCAGGAGGAGGTGGCAAGAAGCTGTCAGATTCACTGCCTGTAGCACCAAGTTTCGGCTCATCTGAAAATCCCCAGTTGGGGCTTTGCTGTTTTGTTCTGGTTTCTTTTCTTGCCTAGGAATCAAGTTTTGCCTCTTGAATTTTGGACTCCCCAGGTTTCTTTTGTGAAGGGATCCAGGGGCACTAAGCAAATCTGGGCTGGGAGGAGGCACCCAGTGGTGCACAACAGGCAGCCCCCAGCACTGCACCCCCGAGGCATCCCCTGTATCCCCAGGGCACCTACTCATCCTGCCCTCCATCTCAGCTGAGGATGGACTTCTCAAACTGGACTGATGCTGCTTGTCTGCTTCATTGAACATAATAATAAATTAAAATTAATCATTATTTTCAGTCCTTTCCCGACTGGGCAAATAATTTGGGAATTGTGCAGGAGCCTCATTCCCCCCTCCCCCCCCCATTAAGAACAACCACAAATAATCTCCCTCAGTCTGTCATTTATTGCTAGCACTTAAATATACCTGTGCAGTCATTTTTAATTGAGTGTTATAAACTTGTGCAATTACCGCCTTAAGCATCTGTGTACAGATGTGCATTGATGATGCCATATTGCAATTATGGGAAATCTCAATTCACTCTTGAATGACCCTCCCTTTCACAAGAATTCGGACAATATGCTATAATAAAAACTGTGCTTTGCCATATTTACTTAAACCAAAAAATCCTAACTTATTACAGTGATAATCAAATTGCAGAAGAAAGTACATATCTCCTCCTGGATCACAACAGAAAACCTTAATGAGGAAATTTCTTCCCTATCCTTTCCTCAGTCGCTATTGAGCTATGCCCCAAAGTAGGAGCATTGGTGCCGGTTCTTTTCTAAGAATAGCATCTCACCATTTTCCTGCAGATGTTTCCATTCACTGTACAAATGGTCAATGAATTTTTCAATCCCACCAGATTCCTGGCCTCAACCATGTCAAGAGACAAAGAACTCCACAGGTTTTTGTCAACTGTACAAAACCCCGTTCTTTTTAACCATTTTGAATGTGCTACCATTCACCTTCTCTGTTCCTTTTATTATTTACTTCTATGTTCTCTCATCTGAACAATCTCTTTCAAGAAATTATTCTTTTGAGAACTTCTGCAGGCGTCTAATTATTTCTGCTGTCCATCTCCCAGCTGTTTCTATTTATTCTGTACCCTACTTGCATAGCAGTGACCAGTATCATGGGACACCGATATAGTATCTTTATACTTGCAATATCATGTTCTATGCTGGTTGGGTTTTTTCCCTACCACTTCACTGGTGTTTTTCTTAGCCACTGTAAACTGAACAGTGATACCATTGAACTGTGCAGTCACAGACCTCTTTTTTCCCTTCAGTGATAACTTAGATATGGGCTGTCCAAATACTCTTTTGAAGAGTCCCTTGGAGTTGTCAGCCAGGAATTTCCACCCTGCCCCTCGGGTTTCCCTTTTACTATGTAGGGTTTCACTAAAACCATTCAGCCACCTCCAGCTTAGCCTGAATCAGCTTTTCCTGCCTTACTTTTTACTTTTCCAGCTCAACAGTAAAGATATTTAAGCAATTACCAAAGCCTAGGCACAGCGCTGATTTCTTGCTATGTTAAAACCAGTCTATTTACTTCCTGTCTTAGGGGTGTATATGAGGGGAGCTTTTTACTCATATCAAATCCACAGCAGTGCTTTACCAGTCACCCCTTGGGTACTTGGCTTCCTTAGTAGACTCTTGTTAGGGATTTTGTCCAAAGACTTTCTGCATGCCTATATAATTAATGTCAACCAGTTCTCCTTTATTCACTAGTTTGTTGACCTGTTCCCAAACGTGTTATAGAGACATGAATTTCCTTTACAGGAGCTGCACTGGTTCATCTGTATCATATCAAGTAGTTCTTACTGAATTCTATTTTAAATAATCTCTTCATTCAGCCCGCCCAGTGCTTAATTAAGCCTTGCTGATTTGCAATATGCAGGATGAACACTTCCAAAGAGGCAGCCTTTGCAGGCTTCCCATCGAGCAGCTGATTTGAGCAGGATTATCACTCCCCCCCCCCCCCCCCCCCAATAGCTCAGTCACATCTTTCACAAATCACAAATATGTGCTTTTTAGGCTTGGGAGCTTCTTGCCCTTCTACTGCTACAGGAGCAGATAGGAGCCATAAACCAGGCCTCCACAGTGCTGAAAGCTGCACAAAAACAAACTAAAAGGTATCATCCATCTCAAACCTCGATCCCTCAGTGCTTCCTTCTCTGTCACTGCATTGCATCTTCCCCTACTATCCACTGTCACAAGAGTTAATAGGTACCTAAGGCTTTTATGTGTCTGCAGTACTGTTACTTTACTTAAGTGTTTCTCCTAACCTTCAAGCGTAGCAAGTATTTCCTTTGCAGTCCCCACTGTTTCTAGCAAATCAATAAATTCACTGCAAGTTGTTTGTGTCTTTATGTGCTCTTCAAATTCCCCATTAAGCCTTCCTAATTTCTATCTTGTATTTTAGCCAGTATTGTTTATATCCTATTCTGCTAATGTCACTGGGGTTGTTTTTCCTTTTTCTTGTGATATTTGTACTGTGAAAAGCACAGTCTGACGGGATTATTACCCCTTTTTAGGGTGCTGCTGAAGTCTAAGGGATGAATGGCTGACAGTATTAACACTACATTCAAATTGTCTAGCACGATCCATTGCAGAGAGCTGTTGGAGAAGTGCAAAAGAACAGTAAAAATTTGTGGATTAGTATTAATTAGATCAGTCCTCCCTTTATCACATAACCTGTAGGAGTCAGATTCTTCCATCTTGGAGGCACAATAACAGCAGTAACCTTAGGGTTAAAGCTTTCTACGGCTCTACAGAGCACCACGATAAGGCTTCAGCGTATCCTCATATCATTTTATGCAAGCCAGACAAGGTGATTTATAAGTTATTCTCCCTGAGCTTCAATTAATTTCACTTAGGACATTTTCACAGTTGTACAATAAATGTTTAAATTAAGACATTTCCCTGCTCCCCACCCTGCCATGGAATGGAACTGAATATTAACTGGTTATTGGGTGCCATTCATGGCTTGTGCAATTACAGATAAGAACATCGATCTGGCAGGAAAACAAATTGGCTCTTAAAAGAGGGTGGTTTGGATCTGACAGGTTAAGATGATTAGGCATCTCTCTAATGGATTCTGTATATTACTCCTGGACGCATGCAGGAAGCAGACATTCACCCCACTCCTGGGTACCAGACAATTATCTGCCCTCATGCAGGAAACCCAAATTGCAAATTACCTACTAGCTTTCAGGCCAGTTGTTTTCTCCCTAAATGAACCTTCTTGGTTATCCTCTTGCATTAGGAGTTCATAGTACTGGGTAGATAAGGCAGTATTTTAAGGGAAATATAGAGCAAGTGACACTATCTAATGGCTGGTGTTTGGAATACCCCGTGCCACGCTGACATTATCGTCTAGTTGGATTCTTATGAAAAGAGAGGGCTTCACAACACTTTATAAGCACACAGAGGTCTGAAAGGGTCTGGAGAATCTGTCGCTACCTTAGAGTTTGCAGAAGGACATTGCTGCTGCCGTGAGTGAAAGATCAGGACTATTACACTTCCTCTATCTCTTCCTTGGTCTGCAACAAATCATGTACCTTTCCTTTGCCCCATTTGTCTTCAGGGAGCAATAAAACACAGGAGAGGCAGGCATTTACTAGGAAAGATAGACGTTGTCAAGAAGTCAGAGTTTTGTCAGAAAAGCAAGCTTGCAAAATCAAAGTATTTTCCAGGGAGGGTTTGGGTTTTCTGCAGATGGGACATGACCCAGGGAATCCTTTCTGATTTCCAAGTATAACACTGGAGGGCTGCTAAAAACTCTCTCGGGCTGGAGAATCCCACCATTAAAGCTGACCCAACAGAGTGCCTTAGATCTGAGACCTCTGGGTTTTCACAGCAGTAAACCATGGACCTGCCCTTGGGATTAATTCCAACTAAGGGAGGACAGTAGACCCTGGAATTTTTATTCCCTAATAAAATAAGAAGTTACCAAAACACTCAAAACTTCTGGGGACTTGAATTACCCGCATCCTCCCACATCGTAATAAATATCAAGCCTATATGTGCATATATGTATATACATCCTAGAAAAGTGAGATTCTGAAGCTTTAAAAGCAACAGACTTAACTCTTCTTTACGAGAAACTCCGGTGAACAAGCTCAAGCATGGTCATGAGCAGCTGTACCTTTGGCAGCCATACCAAGGCATTGTTCTAGTTGCCCAGCTGTATTTTGGTTTAACCAGCCTAAACTATACCCACAGCAAGTTTGCACTGGCCAAAAATGTGACCGCAACAAAGATTGGTCTGGAAATAACTGATCTATAGTTCTGCACAACTCCTGGGTAGGACAATCAATTCTACCCATTCCTTGTCTGCAGAAAGGTCACTTGTCATGTTATTAATGTGTTCCAAATATAGGCTACAGATTTCCTTTGCAATTGCTGCCTGGTCTAGTCTTTCATTTTCCCCACAAAGACAAGTCTTCTCACTGGTAAGTATTCTATCATGGAGGTTTGACTCTTACTGTAAGGGCTTGAGAAATTAAATGAAAATCACCCTAGATATGAGTAATATTATTCACAACACCCAAGAATGGTGTTTACACACAGATATCTCAGTCCCTGTTCTGGTGGTGGTCCCATTACTATCAAGGGTCTCACTTCAACCTGGACAGAATTATACACACAGATGGCTTTCTATCAAGGATAAATTTGGCCCAGAGTGGCAGTTATATCATATGGAGAACTAAGTTTCTTGATCACAGCACTAGGCTTTAATTTGATAATTTGAGCTTATACAGGAAGATATCCTGTTCCCAACTAAGCGACATTATCACTGCTTTCTCTCTGCCTGCCCACCCACCTCTCTCTCCATTGGATTAGCAATAGAGTCAGCAAAAAAAAAAGGCTGCTATTTTGATGATAGTCATAATGAAGCATGACTCGTCAGAAGGGAGTGCGAATTCCTATGACACCAGATATTCAGCAATCTCACTATAGCACATCAGGAATCAAATTCCTCATGGGGAGAAGCCTCATGGAGACAACCAAACCAAATTAGAAATCAAATATCATCAAATAGTGACTTTCCATCGCTTGAAATTCAGATCTGGGTTGTTTAACATTTCCACATGATTTGCAAGGTGGATTTCTTGGAAATCTCACTAGATTTCCTTCAAGTATTAACTTCTCTTATAGAGTAAAACACACAAAAGGGCTTGAATATTTTTTCCACATTCATATTTAATGTTTTCCGCTAGGGAAATAGTAATATTTTGAAAAAGAAGGAGAAAACATGAAAATAATTCTCCATTTCTCCTCATTTTATGAACAATCTTGCTCGGAGTTTTGGAAAACCCTAGTGAAGTCACAAAGACAAAGTGGCTCCAATTTTTTCTTCCAGATTCCTCCCCTGTGTTGTAGGCCATCTGTAGCTACAACGAAAGACATTTTCCACTCAGTTAATCCAGAGACTAAACCTTCCCAAACTCTCTACATGTTTTGTGTTAAGAATACATTCTGAGATCCTGTTATCGGTGCAGCTTGAGATACTGCAGTGACATAAAATCTTGCAGATAATACAAGCTGAGCTGCATTCAGAAAGCACCTGATAAAACCAGCAGAAACTCACAAAATCCACTTTTGTAACCAAATGACCTCCTTGTCCCTCCCCAAGTCTATGGCTCCTTCTTGACTTTTTATGAGCAGTTTGGCTTTAGACTTGATCCAAAGCCCTTGAAATCATTTGAAAGATTCCTATTGACCTCAACAAGCCTAACATCAATCCCAAAGACTACAAAGGAGCTGTTGCATCTTTAAAATACAAAGATGAAGATGTGTGCCAAAAACATTTCAGAAGTGAATCTGCCACTTGTCCCTTGCTATTTCCATGGTGTCCTGGAAACTGATTGCACTGTTTGACCAGAAACCGCTATCTTGTTCTCAGTGCTAAACTCAGTATCTTATTCTGCTTTAGTAAAACCAGTGGCAGATTTGCCAAAGAGGTAAAAGGAAGGAGGGTCAAACCCTAAAACACCATTTGTGAAGTCTTTTGACTTCACAATGCACCATGTGCCATTCTAAGTTCTGCTCATTCTACAGCAAAACATACAAAGTAGTTTTAGTGCAGAATCATCAAAAGGAGAAACATTGTAAATTCTAGCAGTGAAATGTGATCAGGATAAAAACCACAAATGCACCCAAAAGTCACTGTGGCAATTTAAGCCAGATTCATTAAAATACGTGCACAATATTACAAACTTGGAGTAGTGCTGGGCTGGGCTTTAACCACGTAAATCACCCCATAGGGCTTCACAAGCTTGACTCCTCATAGCAATATAGACAGTTTGAAATATCCACTGGGGTATCCCATCAGTCAGGAACCTCTCTGACAGGCATCACCTTCACTGAGCTTCCTCACAGTATTGCTGCCAGGAGCACAGTTATTCCTTGTTTAGATTAAGTTCAAATTGGGCCTGATAGTTGCCTAATTTATTTTTCTTTTTAATTGAGCAGGTCCATTTATATAAGCACATTCAGTACTCATGAAAACAGGCCTATTGATCAAACCTGACCTATTTTCTTGGTCCACCCACCATTAATGTACCACGCAGCAGCAGCAACACAAGCCTCCACCGCCTGCTCCATCAATATCCCTCATTTGCTCCCGCAATGACAAGATGCATGTTCAGTGTTTGAGCCCTGTTCAGTCATTGATCTTATTAATAAAATTGTCAATGGGAATAGATAGGTAAGTTATTATCAATTGCGGAGACAGCTTTTGTAACAGACACACATCCTAGACTGTTGTCAGGGCTGAAAGCAGCAACTCATTTTTCATAGGCCATAGAGCAGGCAGCCAGTGATAGCTCCCTTAGGTAGCAATTCTACATATTCAAATGAAGACTGTAGAAATTACACGTAGTAACTGCATTTATCTAGAGAGATACCTGCACTGCTTAACCCCACATTTCAATAGAGTTAAAAAAGCCTATCCCCAAAATATTGATGAGGAAAATGGTGATTAACTCTTTCTTTAACAGAATTGGGCATGAACACAAGAGACTCAATAATGCCACAGAAAAGGAAGGGTCTGAATTCAGATCTCCTAAAACATAAGCTAGAGTTATAATGCTTTGCTCCCTATCCCTTTTTTGAAGGGAAATATTGGGAAAAACCACATCTGTTCAGTGGAAAAGCTTCACAGCCCTGCTCCAGGCCCCATGGTCATCCAAGCCTTAATATATTTCTTTATTGCAAACCAACACCCATATTCCGAGGACTTGAAGTCAGCATTCTGTGTGACACTCTGTCTTCCCAAATAATATTGCAGAAATTTGGTATTTATCAGAAGAGATTAATTGAATCCCAACAGCACTGGACATCAAATGAAGGAACAGGGCCCCTATTTATCTCTTAAAGTTCTGAAAATGAAAAACATCTAATCACTAGTTCCCTTTGATGAATGCCTCATTGTTCGCCTCTACGGAGAGGCATTTCATATGGCACTGGCAATACAGTGTTGCTGGGGAAGGGGGGGGTGTTGTAAGATTGCTTTGAGAATTTAAGTATAATTACATTTACGTCCAATCAGAAAGTATAAGTTTCCATGATACAGTATTTTCTTCCTCCTCTCCCAAGGAAAGAAAACCCCGCTTTCCTAAGGTGGAGCAAGCGGAAACTAATACAATTAAATACTTTGCTTTGCCTGCCAAGGACGTTTGACTGCTACTGTGCTACATCAGGTATGTAATGAAAGGCAAATGACAACGAATTTTAATGCGGTGGGGAGCTTGGGTAACTGTAGTTTTATGTCAGGGATAGCTTGCTAGAGAAAAGCTGCATTGTATCTAGGATTAGCAGAACTGCAGGATTTCATTAATGACCGAACAGCTTTTTAGCAAAACAAAGATAGTTAGGGAGTAAAAAGAGAACATGACTAGAATGTGTACCACTAATTGGAAATGTATATTATCTTCACTATGTCAGGGAGGAGACACCAGGGTGCTCTATATTGTCATCTGGAGATTGTCAATTTGTACAGAATCTTTCCCAGGTTGGACTATGAGACAGCAACAGTTGGAAGTGACCGGGTATAAAGTAGACACATTTAACAGGAAACATACTGGAGTCAGATGGGAAATGGGTTTCCATCCTGCCAACGCTGGAGATTACAAACCTGCACCTCCTCACCCTCCTGAACCGAGAAGAAAGGGACAACCGCAGCAGGTTGCGCACACAGATTGGATTTCTGCCTTTTAAAAAGCCATTCCTCTTCGCAAACTATAAATTACATTTGCAAAATGGAATGGTCTTTCAGGCCAGAAAGTAGACTTCCTCTTGGACAGCCATGCTTTTTTCAGACCTATCAGCGACACTTTCTCACAGGCAGCTTCACTTCCAGTAAGTCATAGATTTCATTTGCAAAACAAACGTCACTGGAAAACTACAACTCCTATTCTACACGTATAGTACCTGGCAACATCCATTAAAACCAGCAGGAATTTCTGCACTGCTCATACTGTGCTCTGTACTGGCCTATGCTTCTCAGTCTTTAATTCAGTCTGCTGCCACTGAACTCAGAGCTATATTTTAACCTGTGAAAAATACAAGATGTTTATGGTCATATCCAGCAGCTGTTTACTCACAGCAGTGAGAAAAATAAAAGCGGAATAATAACAAACCTCCCCTCCCCTTTTTCTGCACAACCTGGAATTATTCAGGGCCAGATCCTCCCCGCGTTCTGAGCTGCCTTTGCAAGGCTTGGGGGTGTGAAACTTACACCCACTCAAATGCTTTTCTACATGGTCAAAGTGGTGTAAAATAACTCAAGCCAAATGACAATTAAGCTTATTACTTGAGACAGCTTTTTTTCCCCTGAAACTCCTTGCCCTTGACCACTAGGCATAAGAGAGCTGGGGGGAAGGGAGGAAGAGAGACTCAAGACAATTTTGAAACAGCCCAGTACTTCCCTGATCACTTTGCAAAGTTGAAATATGATTACAACCTTTTTGCATAGAGAAAGAAGCCATTTAAATGAAAAATTAGCTGCCTTAACAGGTCAAGCACATAGTTACATTAATGTTGTGTAGAACAATAAATCAACTTCGATCTCCAATTGAAAAAATGCTAATTTAGTGCAGTGATTCACTGATTGTACTTCCCGTGCGCCCCAGCGATAGAAATCTTTTCTTTTTATTTAATGCGAGACAGTGATTTGACGGCCCTCCTAATGGTGCTTGCAGACTATCAGCATTTCAGTGGAATTCTGATCATGGTTTTAATATTCCATGCAGCTTTGCCCCCTCTGATTTCATGCTGAAACATTAACAAGAGCTGACACTGGAGATTAGAAGCAGACAGCTGGAATGCCAGGTCTTTGTTGCAGCATGGACATGAGCCAACATCGTTCAACCGCAGCCAAGAGGGACCTGGGAAAGTCTTCTTAAGAAGGGGAGGTAGAAAGGGGGAGACAAGGTAGTTTACTGAAGGGCATATACAAGTAGATAATTGCAGAGTCCTTTCATCTCTTAAAACCAAATTCTAATCAATCCTGGTTTATTAAGGGGAAAGAGGGTCATTAAAGGTAAATTTTGCACTAAGAAAAAAAAAAATCACCATTTAAAAGTTTGCACAGAAAGCAACTGCATGTCCACAGCCACCTCCAATTTGTCTGCCCAACAATCATGATTATTTGCACTGCTGGTCTCCTTAAAAAAAAAATACACCAAAAAAAGATTTAATCCACTTAATTCCAGGTGAATAAATTGAGAAATAAAACTGGATTTATGCGCTGGTGCAGTGTGTGAACTGTAAATTCCCAGGCAAAAAGGGGGAGGTAATATAACAACATTCTTGTGTCTAATAAATTGTTTCCCAAGAAGAGAATCCTAATAAAGATACATAATTTCACCCAAACCATAAAGCAACTCTTATTCTTCATACATTCTTCAGAGAGAAACTTGGGGAGAAGACAAGGGGTGCCCTATGGCAACGCTGGGTGTTTCTGTGGGCTATTTTACGTTGTTCTGGGGGTGTGTGAATGTTCTTTTAAATATAAAAGTTGTAGAGAACAACCAGTGCAGATATTCAGACAAGCCCTGGCTGTGATGAATTCGAATTAATAGACCAAGAAAGAAATACCAAATGAAGGCAGTACCGGGGAAGGCGTATCACTGAAAATTATATACCTGGAAAAGCACAGTAGCCCAGGGAGCAGGGCTCCCTCAGGCTGGGCATGAGCAAGTGCTTTATCCCGTCTTGGCCAAACACGTAACCATACGTAAGCCACTTAATTTCTGTGTCTCCCCTTCAAGCTTTCATCTCTGAAGTGCATGAACACTCTTTATTTTCTACCGTAAGCCTGGATGGGTTGGCTCCTCTCAGCTCAAGCGCAGTAACACTGATTATTTCCCAAAACAACATTCTCTCACTACAGTTATCAGTTATTATGAAACAAAGTCAGGCCAACTACTGTGCTCAGCACTACGCAAACATTTGGAGTTTAAAAAGGAGAGACAGATGCAGGACTGCAAGGTGCAGGCGAAGAGCCTGGCCCCAGCCCTGCAGCAGCTCATACGAGAGGGCAAATATATCCAAGCATGGGCCCTCTCAACTCCAGTAACTTTGAGCTTGGAGAGGGTGATCGCCAGCATGAGGGTCTGCACAGAGTGGAGACTGGAGTGATTAATGTGATGACTGACCTTCTATTTACTTATTTAATAATTCCCATCTGCCCCTTTCACCAGCCATTCCTTGCTCCCTTCCTTTTCTGTCCTAGAAGGACGCAGAATAATAAACAAAGAGAAAATATTTTTACTAATGATCAAAAGATGATCTACAGACTCAAAATATTAGCAAAGAATGTGTGAATGGAAAGCATTCTGCTTCGTATATTTCCCTTATGTATCTCCCCACCAAAGGCATAAAACTACATTCTGAAAATGATTTACAATTACCTGCTGCCTCCTTTGATTTCTTTACAAGCCTGTGACAACACTCTGAGCTCTGTAGAGTCAGCCTCAATGTACAGATCTCATTGTTAATTATTAATCCTCATAGCAGCACCTATCAGGTCAGTAATACAAGCATAACTGGGCCTGCGAAACAGATGGGAAAACTAAGGCACAGTGAGGAGTATAGGCAGCCTTACCAGTAAGGATGCATCCCATGCTCCAGTTATCATCCATCTAGTGAAGGTGAGGGTTTACAGAAGCTCCAGGAAAACCACTCTCCATGTCAAGAACTGCAGAACACCTCCACACAACAAAGCTTAGGAGAAGGTGGGGAGCTCACATTTGAGCTTAAATGGCTTCACCTGAAAGCCACAGGTGAGGCAAGGCAAGATCACTAACACCAGCTGGAGCTCTCAACTCCATGGCCAGTGGCAAGAGGCATTAGTGACTTACTAATGAATTTCGATTCTGCAGCTGAGCACCTCCACGTTAAAAAATAAAGCAAAAAAACCCCCCAAAATCCTCAATAAAACAAGAACCCAAACCCAACCGTGTATAAACATGTATACATGATTTCCATTTTGCATTTGCCTGGCTTGGTAACAGGCTTTTATCTCTAGTAGACTAAATGGCCTTTCGATATCTAGCATTTTCTTCTCATGAATGTACTGCTAAAGTGCCAGCATGCAGTAATCAGGCCATCTCTCTCTATTCTTTTTCCTAAATAGACAGCTCTTTCAGTCTATCACCGAGAGACACTTCCCTTACCCCTCAAACTACTTCTGAGGCTCCTTATAAAAGCAACAGTTCTATACAGCGCCAATTCCTATAACGGCTCTGTGTAAGGGTGGAAATACCCTTCCTTGCACTGTGCCTTTGCATTTGCCTCCTTAAAGGACAGCATGAGACCTTTAGCCAGAACCTCATGTGACATCCTGCCATGAAGCAGTGTCCAGTCTGACCCCATGGCCTTCTCAGGCTCCCTTCTAGCATTCCGTAACCCTTTGGAAGGCCTGCTTTGCTCTCCTACCTGAAGTTAGTGCGGCACTGGCTTCTGTGGGCTGGGGATTAGGGCCATAATCCCTGACCAGGGACAGGGATAAACTAGAAATCTGTCAGCACAGCTATATTACTGATATTTCTATGCCAGTGAATGCCTATTTAATACCAGTACAGATAGTTCCTACAGCTCTAGACCTTGCTCTTATACCTGAACTTTGCAATCCAGCGCTGGCAAAGAAGCTCTGTTTCTTTCCTCCCTGTAGGGCCCTTTCATGTCTTTCTGTTTGATCCCACTTCCCTCTGACATTGCCCTCTCCACAGCCACACAATGCTCCCTGTGATGCTCAGGCCCCTTTACTGGGATCTTCTGGGGAAGTGTTTTGCTATGTAAATGCAAAACATTGTCATTGTTGTAGTGCCTCCTGTTGTATCTGCTTTCATTCTGCTAATCGATTTGTTGTTGTCTAGACTTGAGCTCATTACAAGGAGTGCTAAGGCTCAGCATCATTTACTTCATAGCTAAGTCAATCTGTGAACCAAGAGGTAGGGCTCTAGATTAGATAAGGAACATGTTCTTGCAGAGGCAAATGGCCTCGGAAGAGAAAATAAAAGCTGAACCAGGTAATGAATGGAAATGGAATGGCCATCATTGAATCCACAAATACCATTGACCTTTCTCAGATTTACATCATTATCTAAAGTTCACCAGAGACCTTCCATGCTTGTTATCATTATCCCTCATTAGAAGTCACTCTAGAAACATTAACAAGCTTCTGAAATGCTTGGCTAATTGCTTTAATAAGACAGTATCAATACTAAGTGATAGTTCCCATGATTGGGTTTTACATGCTGTGTTGGGGGGCCTAAGGGTGAAAAAAAAGACTTTACTTTCAGAGTAAAGCACTCACACTGGACATAAAATGCTCTGGGGTTGCAGATTGCAGCTGTATTTTAAGTAATTTGGGCTACACATCCTAATCAGTGGAGGATATGAATATTGTCTGGAAGATGACTGTATGGTTCTTCATCTAGAAATGCTTTAGCACATGTGAGCAGTCCAAATGTAGAATGGGAAGATTGGTGAGCTTCCAAAGCAAGCCATTTCTCATGCAATTTTATGAAATAGATAAAACACATACATATATTTATCTGGGCTTGAATCTCAGCTAACACTAACCAGTGCAGCTCAGTTTTACTCCAGCAGCAAGTCCCTGATTCATACCAGGAAAGCATCTGGCCTGTAATGAGTCTGAGCACTAACCATTTCTTTTAAAGATGGAGTACATTACTGGAGAGCAAAGGTGGACCACATGTGCAAACACACACATGTCAACACAGGCACATCAAACTGCTGTCATCCCTGAAATCACTTAGCAGTCATGCTCAGAGCTCACGAGTAAACTAAAACACAGAACCTGAAATGCATCATTCCCCATAACCAGTGCTGGACATAAGCAGATGAGCCAGGCGAAGTTCCCTCCTGTGTTTTGCTACTATTGTGTTGGGTTGTGTTGTGCTCCCCGTGTATTTGTGAATGCTCCATCCCTGGTGGTGTTCAAGGCCAGGCTGGACAGAGCCTTGGGTGACATGGTTTAGTGTGGGGTGTCCCTGCCCATGGCAAGGGGGTTTGAACTAGATGGTCCTTTCCAACCCTAACTATTCTATGATTCTATGTATTTGTTAGTCCTCCTTTCACCTGCACTGAGTATAGACATAAACATTTTATAACAGATATTTCTTTCGTATGCTCCACCTCCACTCACCCCAGTGTGTGTCCCTAATTTCCGTTAAAGCTCACAGGATCCTTCCAGGGGAGGGAACAGCACTTCTGTGCTACCTGTTGCTTATTCTGTCTTCTAAAATGGAAGGATGAAACAGGTACCAGCAGTCCGTGCACCAACTTCATTTGTCTGCAAACTCCTCATCAGCTCTCATTTCCTGATTTGCACTCGATACACAAACTTGGAATTGTTTTTAAGGGGGAAAAAGGGAAAAAAAACACATACAACAATCATCAGTACATATTTAATGATGTTTGACAGCTGTAAATTTACTCAGATCAATCTCAGCAGAGAAAGGCTGACTGTTCAAACTGACAGTAACTTGAGTGAGACTGTGTGAGGACGCACAAATACAGTTTATGTGGACTAGGAAAGGCTTGGGCCTCAGATTCCTCCCAGCTCTGCTGTGAACTTCAGGAACAGTTAACAAAAGCAAGGAGTCCAGCTCTAATATAATGGAAACCAAGAAAGGAAATCAAAAGAAAGCTAAAGAGAGGAGTCTATTTGACTTTTTTCTTTAATTGATGTTCATAGGCTCAAATAAATCTTCAGCTTCTGATGATGATCTTCTGGGGCTGAATATTAGTGTCTCTTCTTTTACAGTCTTAGAAATAGAGGCAGAGAACAGCAGAAATGAAGTGACTAGTCCAGTGCCTCATCATGAGTCAGAACATTAATGAATGTCTGAAATATTAACATCATTCGCCTTCATCAACCACAGGACACCACAGCTCACTAATCAAACCAGGCAGGGGAAATGCCCTTTTTTCTCTTGATATTCCCTACTTCTCATAACCCTACAAAATCCTTGTCGATTTTGTTTTCTCCCTAAAACAGGCCAGGGTAGGATTACCTTACATACAACTGACTGCATCATTAGGTCATTGATTTACATGGAATTATTGAGTTAAGCCATGCTACAATGCTACAGTGAGAACCAGCATTTTGGAAAGGATAAAAAGTGATCAGTGTTGATGCAGCTGCAGACTCAGGCAATGGGTCTACATAGGGACAAGAGCCACGGGCATTTTAGGGCATAAGTACGGGCATGGACATGCTCGGGGACAGGGGCCTCTTGCAGCAACTGCTCAACAAGCTATTTTTGCTATAGGATTTGATTTGGAATTGCATTCGCTTCTTGCTAAGCATCCTACTTTCCACAGTGAAAGTAAGTGAACCAGTGCACGTGAGAGGGGTGAAGACACAACCAGCTCAAGTTCCTCTCACTTCTGTATGCATCATGTTATTAACTTTAATGGCACGACCTTGTCTTTTGTGAGAGAAAGGAGAGCAGGATCAGGCCTTTAGAGAGCAGAATAGATAAAGTAATGCTTCCTGAGTCAGCTTCATCATGGGGACAAAACCACTTTATTTCAGGAAATGAAGAGTTCTCAGGGCTGGATATTTACGTTTACTCTGTTATATCCTCCTTCAGGGACTGGTGCTAAGATGAGATACTTCTCTGAGAAGCATCAAAGGTGAGATACCTTGAGTATGGGCGTTGGTACTTCGAGGAATGATTACAAAACAGGGTGCTTGGTACCTCTCACTACTGATCCTTCCCTCAGGCGTTGACAAACGGGTGTGCAGTCCTGCAGGGCCAAGCTGTCTCCGAGTCTCCGGCTGGCAGGAAGACACTTCTTCACTCTCAGTGGGACAAAACCTTCAGCTTTTTCAGCAAGTGACAACTTCTGCAACTGGTTCTCTGTTTTCCGACTCAAGTCTGCAGTACATATAAAATGGAAACAATAGGGCCCTCCCAAAATAGACTGGATTTCATAACAAACTAAATACTGAGCTATTGTCAAAGAGTGCTATTGTATAGGGCCATGGCAGAACATTTGGCTCCAATACTCGGTAGTGAGGGCCGTGCCTATTGCATTATAAAAAATGCTATGGCATCAGTTTTCACTTTGTGATGGTGTTTACTCGGCAGATAATAGCAGATAATTCCTCCAGCCATTCTGACAGCTTCAGCTGACCAGCATATCCAAATTCAGGTTTTGATCCTAATGAAAAGAGGATTTTTCTTTCCCCTGTTTTTATTTGTCAAATTTCTGTAAGTAATTTTAGGGGAAAAAGAAGCCGTTAATAAGATCATGGACTCAGGGGCATTTTTAATACTGAGAACTTCAAAACAATGGGAAAGAAGCTGGCTTTTAAAAATGAAATCAAGAAGATAAAGTCTTCTCCTTTGGTTTTGGCAGGAGATCCTCTATTAATAGGTTCATTTCAACTTCCACAACTTATATTAGCATTCTTGAGATCGAGCCAAGTAGTTAGCAACTCCCTTCTAGACAACATATCTGCTTTGCATTCAGCCTGGCACTAAGCATTTTAAAGGTACACTTGGAGGAAGTGCATCAATTTTAAGAGAAGCTTGCTGGAATGAGATGAGCTCTGAGGATAAGGTGTTGCTGAATGTGATTAAACACAAAACGTGGAACCACATCCAAAGCCAGTTGAAGTCCATCAAAAGACTCACTAACTGAGGGACTTTGGGATTAACCCCCATGTTTGCAAATTACCAGAAGCAAAAGAACACAACTGCACCCCCTCAATAATCCTGAATCTTGCTTGCACTGATTTAACCAAAAGCCTCAGACCTTTTTGTTTCTGGATCATCCCAGCCCACAGTCCGTGAGGTGGATTACTGTATTGCTGATCTTGTTTGTGCAGCTATGTTCTGGAAGTGAAATAGTTACCAAACTACTTAAACTGTTGTATGTGTGGAGGATCAAACCAGCATTTTTGTTCATCAATTCAGATTAAAAATTTAATTTCATGCTACAATGAACCCATACAGAGTTATACCTATTAAGGTCACCTATTTCTTGCGCTTTGGCTTTCTATAGGTATTGATGACTGCAAAACTCTTTAGCAGATAAGAATCACAGCTTCAGACTTCTCAGCTCTCAGAGTTTTAACGTTAGACCCCGTTTTTCTGACTCTCAAATACCTTGGACTTCATGTTTGCAAGTGAGAGGGGGGAAAAATGAAACTGTCTCTCAGTTGCTGCCTGGAATTTTTAAATAGCAGAGATCTGGCTTTAATTGAGGCTTTCATTGTTTGAAAAGGAGCTACAAGTATTTCTAAACTAAAATATTTGCATAGTTTCTTGCTCACTCTGCTAAATCCTGAGAGGTGCTGGACGTCTCCCTGAACTGCCCCTTCTAGAGAACACAATTACTATCCTGTTACTGGAAGAGAAAAGATTGGAAGAAAGGTCTTCTGAATACATATTTAACATCTAAATATTTTCCTTGCTGTCTTTGGGCCAAGTCCTTATTCGATTGTTACTCAAACAAAACTCCCATTCATGTCAAAGCAAGCCAGCCTTTCATTAGCTCAGGAATTTAGCAAATTTGTGGTTAGTGCATCCAGAAATTGGTAGCATTTAATTGATCAAATAAAATCATTTTTAAAAGGGATTTTCACCACCGAAACAAAGATCTGCGGCCATTTGGAAACACTTCAGAATAAACTCATTGATTTAAGCCAATCTTTTGGGGGGGAGGTTGTGTTTGTTGGGTTTTTTTACATCTCTGGCTCTTGAGTACTTATTCCTGGGTTCTGTCAAACACACTGCTTGGGAGAAGTGGTGTTCTCCCAGAGATCTGTGACTCGGGAAGTGATTTTTGATATAGCTGTCCCAAACTCACACAGGGTCTTGAAGAACAGATCCTTCTGATGTCCTGATGGTGAAACGGAATCAAGCACAGGACAGTGTGTTTTTGGAGGCAGATATTACCATCATCTTTGCTCTGTGCCATAAGAAGTACAAAGTATCCTACATCACCTGCCTTTAAATTTGTCTCTAACACCCAATTTCATTTGGATTTCGTTTTGGGTATCCCAGAACAGAAGCTCAGTCTGCTTGGGCACAATATTCTCAAGAAATCAATGCTCTCTTATTCTCCAACTTGTTTCTAGGTGTGAACAAGGACCTGGTTCAATTATTTTTTCCAATAATCTTCCATGGGCTGGCACTGAAATGACTAGTCTGTGATTCTCCACTTCCTGGAGTTCACACCTCCCCTTCACAACTCTTTTTGGAGCTAAGCATCACACGTGTCCTTTCATAGTTGTTTCTTCCCTCATCCTCCACATGCTCTCAGAGACAGGTGTTAACAGCACAGAGATTACACCAAGCAGTTTGTAACTATTAGAGGATGAAGTTCATCATGCCAGTTACATTTCAGACATCTAACTTTCCAACACCATCCAAAAGCAAACAAAAAGAGGCACTATGTTCAGGTTTTTCACCTTTACACAATATCACCTCTTCTTCCTTCGCTGCACAGGAGAACAACTTTTCCCTTGGTCTTTCTCTTGTTTCTAATGAGTTTACAGTCAAATGCTGAATTGTGTTTAACTGCAAACAGTCCATTGAAATTAAGGAGAAATGAAAGGATTACGTGAGTAGACAGTCAGAAGTACTTTAGTTGCTTAGCAGCAACTGGAGCAGAGAAAGTAAGTCATTAACTGGACAGGACTGGTCCAGCCACTTACCTTCAGTTACCAGGCTCTGAAACACTGAGACTTTTATCTATGAGATTGGCAGCATCTCGCAACTGAGTTAGTCAAGTATCAGCAGTGGAAAATGGAAGGGAGAATAACCTAAACCAAAGCCCAAGCCTGCAAACTGCCAGTACCAACCAATATAAGGGAGGGGAAAAAAAGCTCTCTTTGTTTCAGCATTTTATTTGAAAAATGAATAAATAAATACTTGAGTATTTAGAAAATATTTAACTTCATCTGCAGGGCAAACAAAAGGTGGTGTTTTACATGGATTTAGATGAAATTTAAAACATACCCTGTTTTTGAAATGCTGTGCTGGAGTCGTATGTTTGTATGTAATGCATGTACATATGTGTCTTGTATTGTTTAGTTATGGCACGAGAGAAAATATGAAGCAGACCTCAGCAAGGTTGTGGAGCTGCTGAACCTGCATTTTCTCTTGTAAATCAGAAATGACTCCACTGAAATTATGTTCTCAGACCCAGGAGCGTTAATCTCCATCTCTAATTGCTGTCATTCCACCCTGTCTGTGATTCAGTGCTCCAAAGCAGGGTAAATCTTTTGACTCTGCGTACCTATGCACTCCCCTCCCTGTACATATGCCAGGGCCCTGTCCTGTGACCAGATACCCCAGCAAACTTGATTCTGCAGTTGATTCAGTGCAGAAACATGTGCTTGTTTCATATCTAATCTGTGACAGCATATGTGTGTTCTGTCCACTGGCCTAAGGGAACTGGAGTGTGTTTGTGCCATGCACAGCACTATTAGGTATTTTGTTGAAGAATGTCTCTGAAAGAGCTCTCTTGTCTACAAACTGGGGAGATATTTTCACTGCTGAACTGGAGCAATCTCCATACTCCTCTTCCTGACCAAAGGGGAATCTACAAAGATAGCGTTTTCAAACAGCTGGAACGACTCACGGCAAGGAGATGGAGCCATGTTGTCTCGGTATGGGCAGCTATTAATGGTCCTCCCCTGGATTCAGTAACACGATTATCCACGCTCCTATATATCAAGTTCATCATGTGAATGGGTAACCCAAAGATGAGTTCATGCAGGGATGCCAAAGGGAATCATCGAAGCCCCAAAAACGTACAAATTGCCTGGGATTTGCAACAAGGATGAATTCATCTGCCTGTGGGAGAAATGTTAATTCACTTTTAATTGTACTGTGGCCACATAAACCAAGAAGAATCAGAGAATCATACATTAGTTAGGGTTGGAAAGGACCTTAAGATCATCTAGTTCCAGCACCTCTGCCATGGGCAGGGACACCAAGAAGGACAATAACCAACGATGTGTTCAGGAAGGACATTAGACACAAGCAAGAAGGCTACATTTTCAAGGAAGTTTGGAAAAAGGAAAGCACAAGGCCAATTCCCACAGGGAACATTGTCCTCTTATATACTCTACTTTATTATGTGAAAGGTTCTCATCATAACCTTAATATTCTCTTACCTGGCTGTTACACAAGCAGTTTGGTTCATTGTAATTGCTTCCTGAGACTCAATTGTTTTCAAACAATGAAACAGTCACAGAAAGTACACTGCATTTTCATCTTGGATGCTTTAAGGACTATATTTTGACTTCAATTATAGTTAAATGGCAGTGGAGGCTAAATTCAAATTGTTTATTTAATTTGCTGCCATTTTAATCATATTAATAATTAGTGTGCCATGCCTGTTCTGCTTAAATTCAGATTATTGCTTTGGAATTGGGGAAAAGTAATAACAGTCATGCTGTAGCATTCAAAGGAAGATGTCAAGGCAAATCCTGTGTCAGGCAGCCGGGCTGTTCTTCAGACGCGAGCTCCAGCTCATAACAGAAGTACAGATTTTGGGGCACTCCCATTCAGAGCACTGATGTGAAGCCAAGTTTTGTGGCTGTTCTTTCCCTGCTGAGTGAGCCAAGGTGGAGCTCCACAGGCACACCACAGGAGGAGGGAGGGATGTAGGACTCTCAGGAGACAGGTCTGTCCTTACAGCTGCTGCAGATTCCCTGCCCAATATGAATTAACATTAGATCTCCACTTCTCAGTTTTCTTACCTCTAAAATGAGTCAGAGGGGAGCAGGATATTCCTTGTATCCTTGTCTCCCAAACCGTGTCCTTTAACTACACCCATCCCTCACCCCTCCCTCATGGAGCAGTTCTGTCCTGATACTTCCCACCATCCGGTGGATGTTGCAGGATAAAATGTAGTAATCAAGACACTTGCAATCAAAGACAGCAGAGAGCTCTGGCAACTTGCTTAGCGATTTGACCTGAACACTGGCAGCTGGAAAGATGGAGCAGTGCCCCTAAGATTTAAAGAGTACATTGAAGAGTAAGAACCAATAAGTTTATAGCTATCAATCCCAGTGTTGTTAAATATGAGGGCTGTATAAAATGACCAGCAATGACCAAGACTGAAGTTAGGTTTTGCAGAGAAATAAGTCAGTCTTTAGCCTTTGCCTAATGTTCATTGCCTCAGCCCTATCTGTCTAGGACTACAATGGATTTACAGCAGGGATTAATTTAGGTCCCATCTCACAAAGTTCTCACACCCTAAAGCTTCTTTGTTTCCCTTTGAGTTTTGAGCTCATAAGCTGTTTTCCCTCAGTGTTTGGAATATAGGCAGGAAGAGCCAGTAAAGCTTAAAAAAACCTATAGATTTAACCTGGATCTAATCACAGCAATTTGACATCTTTTCTTAGCAGTAAATCTCTCCTGTATTGTCTCCTGAAGTCAGAGCAGAAAGAAATTGCAGCAGAAAAGAAATGAAACAAAGCAAGATCAACCTCCCTTTCCTCAGTGCTCTCACACACAAACATCAACCTGGCCAGCTGAGATTGTAAAATACATATATATCTACCTACATCTCCTGTCATCACACAGTGAAAGAAAAGATGGTACCAAACTGCAATTCATCCCATTGCTCTTAAGCACCCCTATTAGGACAGGATAAATCATCCTCTGGAATTGCTCATATCTCTGCACTGAGACAGACAGTTCACCACTGAATAGGTGGTTAACTAAAACAAGGTCCAGAGCTGTTAGACCAACCTCTGAGATTTACCCTGCTCTGCTCAACATTGTCAGGCTGTCCACTGGCAGCACTGCCTGAAGCTTCACCCTCTTCAGGTAGACTACACAGCTTTACTTCTGCTAAATGCTTAGTGGATATTTAGTTACATAGAAAGAAAGAAGTGAACAGGCATCACTCTTCACGAAAAAGGTGTTAGGAGGTGACATCTTCCCTCCTACTGCAGGAGGCTGTAATGGTGTATCTGCCTGTAGCGAAAGAGACAAAACCACGAATGTTTCAACCCTTGCTACCCACATGGAAAAATGACTCTGCAGGGAAAGGAAGATTAAGTTGCATTTAAACAGCAATTCAGTATGGAAAGCCATATAGAGTGCTGTAGCTATAGTAAAAGGAATAAAACCAGATACCTGTGGCTGGCTAGCAAACTCCCAGTCAAAGCCAGCCAGCCTTTATAAGCATTAGCCAGCTGCAAGACTGTGGTGTGGTTCCGGCCTGAAGTGATCTCAAAATGACTGGTCCCATCCATTCAGATACAATTACTGGGCACATAGGAATGCCTATAAGCAGCAGCCACGTTCCATTATGGCACCGGATGGGTTAAAGCACGAGCACTGGACAATGACAATGGAAACACCAAGTATTTGGTTGTTTTGTCATGAACTATCCAGGCCTGAAGCAAAACATCTTAAGATGCCAGTCAAAGGAGAGCCTGGTGTTTTTCAGTGCTCAAGTGGGTAGCAAGTGCCTGCAATCTGCTTCGAAAACATCACTGTTGAGGGCAGCTGATTAGGGACAGGATATCACAGCCTTGGGGCACAATTAACACAGACCCTTCCACCTGCTCTCCTGAGACTACAGTAGGGATAATTAGTACATGAGTACCTGAGCATCACAAGGTGCAGCCTTGGTGCAGCAGTTGGATTCAAACCAGAGATGGCATTTGGCACCAAAACTAGGACATAAAGAGGTTCTACTTTAATGCATGCTATTCTAGAGGGCAGAGACCTCCTCCAATCAGAAGGAGATCCAGATTCAGTCCTGTCATTCACGTCAGTGTTTCCCAAGAAATGTTTCATCAGGGAGAGAACTGGTGTAGAGGGTCCTGAAATCCAGAGGAAAATTGAAGGGAACAGGGGATGACCTGGGTCTGGGTACATATAAGTTCCTATTTTCCCCCTTCCTTCACACAGGAACTGGGAAGATACTTGTGTTTCTTGCTACCGCTTGAGCAGGATAGGACACGGACATCTGACCTTGCACAGCTCTTAAAAAGGAGTTGTGCAGGGAACATCTGAAGGACTAACTCATAAAACAAACTGGAGCAATCAGTTCAGGAAAATGATGAAGACCTGAGCAAGACAATGGTGTTGACAGGACTAGGAGGGAGGGATTATTTCTTAGGTCATAAAAAGAAAAGCTAATGCCAGAACCCAAGGCAGCTTCCAGTAGCAGAAATGGGACAGAGATAGCCAATGCCATGGCAAACAAGCTGGAATGAATCGGCATCGGCTACTGAACCTTGCTTTCTGGTTTTATACCCTGCTCAGCCAGGTATTTGAAGCGAACAATCTCCAGGGGTTTTAGTTCAATAAACTTTGCTGTGACTAAAAATCATCCCTTTGACTCTTACCCTTGCAAGGAATGACAATAGGAAAGTGCCCTTCTTTGCTGTACAAGGTTCAGTTTCTTTTCAACAACAAAATAAAGAAGGTCAGGTGCTTTATTAGCCTACTCTCAACCTGCCTTAAAGTGGCTAATGAAAGATCCCTAGAGCTTTACCTTGGCCTTGGCTTGTGCTGCATATTCTTTAATTGTGGGTGTTTATTTTCTACCCTTTGGGTTACACTGAATCTCAGGAAGGAAATGTCTAAGAAAGGAGAGGATTGATTTCTAGACTGATTAAGGAAGATAACCAAATTGATTTGTAATAACATGGAGCTTTCTCTTACATATTATTTTGATTTTAGTCTTCAGTTATGTCCTTCTGATGCCATTAGGACGTGAATTTGAGCTAGTACGTCCAAGTCTTGTGATAAAATCAGGTATCTTGACTTTGGTACAGTGATACTGGACTTTAGTATCTCCTTGCAGCTGAGTAATTTGTACTATCCTGAAGAAGGCATAATAATAAGCAATATTTGATATTTGGCCATGAAATTTTCACAAGAAAAGCAGTAATTTGTCATTGTTTCAACCAGTTCTATAATTCAGAGAACAGAACAAAACACTGCTTTTTAAAATCTCTCCCATTTTCCTTATCTCTTGTTGATACTATTTCACCAGTGGGAAAAGGAATTGAGAATACTCTATTTGCAATTTTCAACAAGCTTCCTCTTGAAATATTAATTTTAATGCCTTTTTTCCTTTTTTTTTTAAGGAAAAGAGGAAAATGCTGAGCAGACATAAGGTATTTGAAATGGTTTTTGAGAGAAAACAATGCTAAAAGGTTTCTAGTATTACCCCCTGAACCTTGTCACTTGTGTCCTGCAGACAGCCAGGCAGGAAATGCATTTTGTCTGCCGTATATGAGAACTGTAAAGACTATATGCATTTTGAAACAACAAATAACAAGTCTGTGGGCTTCTTTGGGCAGAGAGGGAATAGGAGAAAGGATACAACTTTCTTTGAAGGTTAGAAAACACATTATCGAGTCCTCAAGTTCTTCTTGTGCATTACCTATCTGTGCATCCATCTGTTATGTATACTGGATTATCCTGACCTTTTCGGCATTCTGTATGCTGATTATCTAGCAGCTCCATCCTCTGATGATTACAGCTTCCTCAACTTGTGGGAAAGGGCTGGGGTAGCCAGTCAGTCAAACTGCAGAATAATGAAAAGGTCAGACCAGTATAGCATACAACCGTACTTCGGAGGCTACATCAGGCGTTACATTTTGGTACCTCATCTTCCTAAGAGAGGCTCTAATGAGGTCAGAAATCAGCACGGTGGTTGCCAGACTGAAGGAAGGAAACCAGAAATCCAAGAGATGATACAGTCCTGAAACCTTTCGGAGCTTTGATCCCAAGGGCAGAGAATGTAGATCATATCCCTGCTTTGTGCTCTGAAGTTGTGATTCCTAGGTGATAAAATGAGAGGCAGAACCAAGCAAATTGTACTAGGTGTGCTAGGAAATACAAATTGGATATGGCTGTTCATTTTAATTATGAGCTGCAGTGTGGGATCTGCAAGGACCCCACAACAAGGAAGCAGCATCACAAGACAGTTCATAACTTAAACATGCACATCTTCAAAGGCATACCAGGAAATACATACCAATGTGGCCACTGGGAACCAACCATCCACCGTTCAGCACCTTCAAGTCTGATGCATCAGCTGAAAAGAACCTGACAAAAGCGAGCCCCTGGGCTGAAAGACACTGGTATCACTTGAATGTGTGTCTATAATGTGGCTATATTCTACATTACACTCATGCCTTTCTCATCCTCTGTGACTCATTACAGCTGCCTTGTACCCCACCACGGCTGCATTTACTCCATCCTCTTGCCCTTCTTTTGCAAAGCATCACACTTCCGTGTCCTGCTTCCCTCCTTGTTATCTATCTAGCAATGGCATAGGCAAGCCTGGGAAACTATCCTGTTTGTTGTTTCCTCTCTTCACAGCTTCTGTCCCAGAGCAGAGGTACTGTTTGAGGGGACACTCCTGGTCTACTTCCATGGAAATTCAGCCAGGATAGCAGAAAAATATTGCTTTGAAAAGAACCATCAGCCATTAGGAGCTAATAACAGTTTGGCAAGCTGGTGTGTTAACTGCTAAACCTGGCTCCACAACTGCACATCCATCTGCAGGCACCGCATCCTCAGAGAAAGAACTGTCTATTACTTTGTGCACTGCAAGGGCTCTGAACTTGCTTTAATCCTAGATGCTAAACATCATGAAATAAACCACACTAACAAAATGCACCAGGCCTTTCCCATGTCAAAGAAAAGTAAATTGAAAGAAAAGAAAAAGAAGTGAAAAGTATAAAGGGGATTTCATGGGATTTGAGTGCCAAACTCCAACAGGCTCTTCTGAAAATCCCAGCTTAAAGCAATAGACTTGTATTCTTGCATTTCTTTCTCCTGATGTCAGTAATAATGACTGCTGAATTAGCTTAAAGATCTCACATACTGCTCCAAGTTTTGTTTGTTCATTTATTTTCTGCATTTTAGGCTCAAAAAGTTGATATAAGGAAGATTCCTTTGCAAGAGAAAGGCGAAAAGATAAAATCAGAAATAGAAGAGTGAATTTTCATCCTATGTAAATGTACAGCTGATAATTGCAGAGGAAAGCTGTTTTAAATGAAGGATCTATTTGAAAGGTTTTGTTTCTGTGTTCCCAATTACGTACTTTGTATTCCAGAAACAGGTTCAAGTGCAGGGCTCTGGCAAAGTCCATGCTTAAAATTCAGCACAGGCTTAAAGTCCATTGACTCCAATGAGACTTTTCTATTTGCAAAAAGCCATGCTCGGCAGAGTTGATATTAAGTGTGTAGCTGAGCAGCTGCTTAAGTGCTTTGCCTGGTCAATGAAGGCTGGGCAAGACAGTAAATGTGCTGCGAGACCAGAATTTTGCCCACAAAAAGTCATAGAGACCTCCTTAAATTTTTAAGTCAAATTATCACTAGGTCCATCCAAGCAAGGACTATGAGCTGTACTCTGAAATACATCTGAATGAGACATCCAGGAACTGAAAACTCCCTGCTTTGTCTAAAGAACTTGATTCATCATGAGGTGTCCCTCTCACCCTTTGCCCATCATTGCAGCATGTGGGCTGTTGACACATCCCTTCTGCATCGCAAGCAGGATGAATACAAACTGTGCCATAAAACCACACAAGAAGCTTTGAGTTTGGGATGCCAGGCTTTGATGCAAAGGAAGAGTTTCCAGAAAACCAGCAAGGAATTTCCCTGTGGGATTTTTTTAGTCCACTCTGAGAGAACCAAGACCTCAGGAGGAAGTGCATAATCCAGCAGTTAAACCACAGAACTGGCCACCATCTCAGTCCTAATCTTACCCTTCCCGAATTACTCCCTGTGACCCTGAGCAGATCGCCTCCAGTCAGACCTTTCAAGTTCAAGGGCCTCCATTTGGCACCCAAATCCCTATTGACTGGTTCACAGAGTGCTGGCACAGCACTGGCAATGTCCAGGCAGGCTGTGTGAGTGCCAACAGCACTCATTTACCTGAAGCCTTCGAGGGAGATGCATGCCCTTTGTATTGTAAACGCTCAAAAATGCAGACAGTGGTCCGAATAACATAAAAACCCAGTGTGTTATTAGTGCTGTCAATTTAGCCAAGAATGTTATGGCATGTGTGTCACTGAGAGAGACAGAAGCTATTATTGAAATGAGATTAGAATCGTTTTGAAACATCAACAGTGGCATTATAGTTGGTAACATTTCCATCTAAAATAGATGACATTGATGCTATACAATCAACAATGCCACTGGGAATACGATATAGAACAGAAGACTAGATTGTTTTACTCTATATTGATTTTCCCTTAGTAGTTTTTGATTAACTGTCAAATCAATTAGCTTTCCCTACCCAAACATCATATCACATTGCTATATTTTTTGATGTCCCCCTCACAAACTCCCTGGCCAATAGCAAGCAAACAAGAGAAGCCTGGTCTCAAGTGCTCAAAAGCACTCTGAAACAGAGGTTTTACAGGCAGAGATAAGTTCCCACAAACAGCCTGCCTCTCCTCATAATACTGGAGTCCAGCCATGTTTTTATTGAATCAGGTTCTGAAGCTAAGGCACTAAGAGATCTGATTATAGCCTTGCCATAATGTCCTTTTAAAATAAAGTGCATGGCATTTTCACGGTGACATAATGTTCCTTTGGATCAAAAGAGACAGTGTGTCAAGATGATTTTGACCAGTTTGGCCTTCCCATATTGCAAAGGAAACACATCCATTTGTCTATCTATCTATCTATCTATCTATCTATCTATCTATCTATCTATCTATCTATCTCTCTGCCTGCCTGCCTGCCTGCCTGCCTGCCTGCCTGCCTGCCTGCCTGCCTTTCTGTCTATCATGATTTCACAGTCCCTGTACAACCTTACTTATTTTCTTATCTTTATCCCACAATAGCCCTACAGAAGATGTAGGAAAATGTTATTATTACAGATGGGACATTAAGGGGAATCAGTGAAGGACCAGGGAATTTGCCCAAGGTCATAAGCAGTCCCAAAACCTGCTTGGTTAACTGTGGGCTTCCCAATAACAAGGCTCCCTCTTTTTCTCAACTATTCCAGTCCAGGTGAAGGGACACATGCAGCAAGGAAAAGAGGGTTTCAATCTGCAGAATAGAAGTTGAGAACCCATTCAGCTCCCATAATTGCTTCTTACCTATGTATTAATGACTGGTAGTACAGAATCAGAAAACTCAGATCCAGACTGAGTCTAGACGCGAACTTTCCACTAGTTCAGGAACATCCTGGACTCCTTATTCATCTCTCTTCTACACCTTCTCTTTGTTTTTCTAATTCAAACTGTATTCATTTTAGGCATTAAAAACCTCCCGGGGATGCTGTACTATCTACTGTATCTACTAGGACTGATAAATTGGACAATATATATTACTATTTGCATTGCACCGATGTTTATAGGGATCAGCTGGGACCAAGCGCCTTTTATGTTAGTTTGTACAGCCGCGCAACAGAAGCCAGCTCCAGCTGTGAAGTTCTGGCAGCCTGAGTGGGGACAGCAAGGCAAGACAGTGAAAACTCAAAGTCACACAGCAGGTGAGTGTCTGGGACAGATCCTGGGTGTCTCAGTTCCCAGTCCTGTGCCCTATCTATCCGACCCCGTTCTTTCTCATGACGAATGCCTTGGGAGAACACACAATAAACAAACACCTCTAATAAAGACCTCCCCTGTGCCTCTGAAACACAAGATCAGCTGAACAACTTTATAGGACTCCATTTCCCTCCTGCCTGCTCCCCAGCGCTTCCCAGTCTCCTAATGAGGGAAAGGGATCTTTATCTAAGTCAAAGCTGCCCCAGTGTTAGGTGTAGGGAGCCATAGTGAAACCAGCTGCTGCTACCATGCCGGCAGCCAAGACTCTCATTTGTTTTGGCTAGCGCTGAAGAATCAGCTTAGGCATCTTTGAGAACAAAATGGTGCATGGAACCGGTCCAAGCTGCAAAAGATAAGAAGCAATAAGAATCGCAACAGATTATTTGTCTGGTAAAACAGAAGGAGAATTCTATCGGAAAACCAAGAGGATCCTGGTCCAGTGCTGCGAACATAAGTTCTGTTTGTGTAGCGCCTCTCGGGCTGCACAACAGGTGCTAAGCTGCAGCTATTTCTGGCAAACAACAAATCGCTGCTGCCGAAAAGGAATGACAGAGGAAAGCGATTTCTGCACAACTGCTGTAAAGAGGAAGGACCTTCAGCAACACGGCCATGCTCACAGCCACCACGGCAGGGTTGGGGGGGAAGGATGTGAGTAGTGGGCTGGAATAAACGTAAATAACGACTTTAAATAACCAGTTTGCTCTCCTGTGATGTGGGAAACTGAGATTTGGTTGAAGATTAGCCACAGTCTTCCCGTACTGATTCTCAGCAAGGCAATTAACCTCTACGAAACTGGACCGGGAATAAAACTTACCACCTCCTCATGCATTTTAGATATATTGGGCCCATTTTCTTCATGTCTTTTACGCTGAAGGGGAGGAAGATAGGGAGTATTAGCGAGAGGGACCCAAAAGGGATCTAACCAAACATATCTGAAATAAAAGAAGAAATAATAGGGGAACTCAGTAAGCAAATACAAGCTTAATAAGCAGTAAGTGAAGACCAGCATAAGTTCTAGGATTAGGTTCTCACTTGACATACCCCAGCCTTGCTGAAATACCCTTAAAGGACCTACAGTACTTTTTATTACATGAGGGTCTATCTCCCTTCCTTAGCCATGTGTAAACTTAACAGTACTTCAAAGTACTGGTTTCTTTAAGAAAATAGTTTCTAACCATTAAGATTTAATACCACTTTCATTACAAGTCAGCTAATAATCTTCTGAAGTTCACTGTCAGGTTTTGGTTCATTCAAACTCAACCCTGAACCAGGAAATGGAACCCAGAGAGGAGGTTCAAACATGCACTGAGCAACACCCACCTTCAGTCTAAGCAACTGAACTTTCACATATCTTGTGCTAAAAAAAGGAGCATGTGATAGCAGTATCTGCAGGGATGCCACGATGAAACAGTGTGCATAGGCATGGTTCTCACAGCTGAAGGTTTCTGAAAGGAAAGTGGTACCAGGCCCAATACAAGTGAAGCCAGATCCAAACCTCTGCAATGAAATCACAGAGACAACTGGACTCATTTCATCCCCAAACTGTGGTCTAGAGAAAGGGATGGTGTGCCTGAAAATCTCTTCTTTCTTATGTTGTTTTGTTCTTCAGCTCCATGAGAGGATGCAATAAAAGAGACTGCTCCTCCCTATGAGCCCTGCCTCCCTCAGCAGTGTATAGCATTTCTTCAAATTCAGGATGTTAACGTCTTTATGATAAACACATCTCTGTTGCCAAAGGGATTTTTAATCTCACTTGATTTACAAGCATTTCATTGCATTTGAGTATAACGTATTTTAATAGCATGGTGGAAAATGCAGGAGGGACAAATTACAGCAACTAAGTTAGTTAGATTTCTGTTTATTTGGAAAACAGGCTACATCCTTTTAATAGGATAATCTAAATGGATCACCCCGACTTGCAGAGTTTCTCTATAAATACCAGGAGTACTTCTGTAGCTAGTCCAAATGGAGGTAAGTCCACTGAAGTAATGGGACAAAGATGATTTATCCCTGTGAGTGTGCAGCCCATGCTTAGGGTTAGATCCTGCAAAGTGGTGGGCATCTTTACTTCCCACAGAATTAGTGGGAGATCTGGGGATTTCAAAACCTGGTAGGACTGAGCCCTGAGCATAAAAGCCTTTGCTTTCACAGCCATATTGTTAGTAGATGCTCAGCTTGCCAGCAAGACCCACTGTTTGGGGGTTTTAAGACTCACAGTCATGGTCTGAAACTAAATTACAAACCATTTGGCCTCAACCAAATTTGACTTGTTCCAATACCATCAGGCTGGTTTGAATTTTTCTCAACTTGCAGTCATAGCCTACAACTAATTTGAAACACATTGTGAAGGTCAAAAACCCCTGTCCCTGGCTTTCCCTCTTGTCTTGTTTCTCAAGGTAAGTTCTTTACTCTTAGACCTAGTCATCCTTGGTTCCTACTACAGCTAAAGGAGAAAAAGAGACATAGTTAGGGTACAACTCATATATTTAATGTTAAGATGAATCGCATCCTACAAGTAGCATCTATTTCCTCTATGGAGCACCAGTGAGTCTAGACAGACTGTGTGCAGGTGTCACAGCCACAGGCTACAAGACCTGCCACATCCACTCACTCCTGAAAGCATCCACACGAGAAGAGAGGAGCAAACACAGAGAAAATTAGATGTCAGTGCAAACTGACCAGAAGTCGCAACTAACACCATTCTCTATCAATGAGGGAGGATGAATGTGTCATACCCAATGTTAGAAGGAAACTTCAAGCTGGTTAGTTTGGCTGGGATTTTCACATGTGTGCACTCCCACTCAAGGGATTGACTGTACACCGTTCTTCCTGCCCTCTGCCACTGTCCACACAAGCTCACTGCCCTTCCTAAGCCTCAGTTGACCCGATTTCATTCTCATTTTCATTGAGTAAATTATCTGACTTCCAACAGTTTCTTGATTTAAGACAAAGAAGGAAAAGGAAAATTATACCTGCTTTTTGCAGAAGTCCTTTTCCAGGGGTTCCCTACCTTACATTTGAACTAGGAAATGTTACACCTGCACTCAAGCAAAAGCTGGGGAGCATCACTGATCCCCTTTGAAATTTCCACAGAAGGATTTCATTTAATTTTCCAGGCTTCTTTGCCTTTCTCGTGTAATAATAGCCAATATCATTTAGTGCAAAGCACAACAGCAGCCATTAAAAATGGTTATTAGTCTGGAACTGCTTTCTTAATAGGAAACACATATGCCACACTCTGGGAGTTCAATGTTTTTTTAATAGACTTCAAGGTAAATGCCACTGTGACCCTTATTTTTAAGGAGGGAAGGAGAAAGAGGGAATATGTTTCTTGGGCTGAGATTTTGCCCTTAGGCAGAGCCTTGGGCAAGAGGTGGAGCAGCTCCACCTCCCCTCCACTCCTCCCCTCAGGAGGGACCCTGCTTCTGAAACACCCCTCTGAGGATCTGCTCTTCTGCAGGGACTCATTTTTGCTGGAGGGAAGGAAGATGCATTAGCACTTCAGCATCCTTCCTCCTCGCCATCCAGCTGGTGCAGAGGAGCAGAGCCGCGGCTCAGCATACTGACAGCCTTCTCCTCCCTCTGCTCACCCTCTCCCTGCCTTCTCCTTCCCACAGGCAGAACAAGGCCTTTGCAAAAGTGGGGTGCCCTTCAAGGTAACCCTCACAAACCTCAGATAGGCAAGGAATCTGCACATTCTTGAACAGTGGCATTAAGACTGACCGCAGTCCTGCCTTAATGCACCCTGTGACTGGCCACATGCCCCTTCTAGAGCAAGAGATACTAAAAATTCCTGCCTTGGGGAAAAGTAGAACAGTATATGCCAACCTTCAGCAGGCTGAAGCCATTCAGTGTGATTTGGAACTACACAGCTAACATTTAGAAGTAACATCGGTACTTAAGACCTTGAAGAGCTTTCTTTAATTACCTTCGCTTCTCCCATGCCTGACCCTGGTGTTTAAAAGTAGAACCTGGGACCTCCTAAACGCAAACAATAACAGCACCATACCCACTGCAGAATAAGGACAGGGGAGCTACTTGAGGTGATGGAGAAACTCTGAATCCACAGAATTTCCACTCTTTTCAGTTCTTTATGTTACCTAATAAAAGATATTCCCCTTCCTTCCACGTGTATTTCACTAACAGGGTATTTTATTTGCACTGGCAGAGAACGTCTTATTTCCTATCTGATGTTTGCATTGGGGTTTGTTGTTGCTTTTGCTCCTTTCATCACCTTATAAAGGCCACACAATGATTGTGTGATGTTGAGACTTTTGACAGATGTAACATATGTGCAACAATATTTATCATTTATTTAGCATGCTGGGTATAGCGGCTGGCAAGACACTGCCATGCCTGACTTAAGGGCTGCTGGCATTTCCATTAGATACGATCCCATCATGCAGGGGGTTAAGAATTCAGGCATTTCAAATCCCATCAGGCTGAATCATGACTCAAATCAGAAAAGCCAGTTTTTGGTTCACTAAGGGCTGACAAAGTGGGGATAGGGGGAGGGTCAGGAGGAGCAGGAACTGACTGCAGGTCACGAATATGTTCTTCTTTTGGAATGGATGATGAGGTTAATGCTTATGTTTTTCAATAACTGGGGAAGAGGGGGGTTCTGCACTATTCAGATGTAGCTCTCAGATACAGTATTTCACAGTGGGATTTTCAAAGGCATTCATATCTTGGCCTAGCTGTCTTGCTGCTACAGACAATTTCAGTAGAAGCAGACATAAGCCAGTAGTCATCTGCTTTGAAAATCCCACTGCAAAGTGTCTGACAGTTGCATTTTAAGGACCACATGCCTGCCAGACACAGAAAGCCTCCTGCTACGTACCGAGGTCCTGCAGCTCGCAAGAACAGCAAGAAATGTCTGTGCTGACCTATGCTGATGGCAAGACGCAGCAAGACCAGAACAACCCAAGCTCCAGGTTGAGCTCAGGAGCTCAGCATCAAATCCTCTCTGCTGTCTCAGTGTCTGTCAGGTGTGACAAACAAATGGACAAACCCTTCCGACCCGGATTCAGTGCTGGAAAGGTTAGCTCAGTGCAAACAACCTTCCTTAAGCCATCCTTATAAGCAAGATACAGCTTACGGCTTTAGCTGTCTTTTAAGTATTCTTTTTTCTGTTCTCAAGGAATAACCACCACCACCCCCCTCCCCCAAACCACCAAGGATTGACAGTTTACCCTGAACCTGGCTTGCCTGAAAAGCAACAAGAAGAATCCTTTAACTTCAGCCCAGTTGCAGCTTTTTCTGTTCTCATGGAGGAACAACATACCACGCATTTCATAATTAGGGTGCGAGTGAGAGATAAGGGCCATCGGTCTGTGCACATGAAAGGAATGTGCTGGGTGTGGGGAGATGGTGCTGAAAGGAAGAAGAGTTTTATATGGGCTGGAAAAGGCTCCGGGAGAGCAGGGTTATGGAAGGGGGAGCTGCACGTGTCAGTGGGAAAGTGCACGAGCATTAGGAAAATGCTCAGCTTCCCTCCAAGCTCTGCCTTAAAAGGTTTAAAAAGAGGCTGGTAAAAAAATACTTAAGTTAGATTATGTACAAGCACATGCATTTGTGAGGGAGGTTTGGCATTCAGGTAATAGGAACAAGTGCTCTGTAGTGCTGCTCACCCCAGGAGGGACACAGCTAAGGGAGAACCTCTGACTGTGGCTGCCATTGAGGTCTTGCAAACCTGCCAGCTCGGGGCAAAGGGAAAGGGCTGTCTTTTCCCTGGGAGCATTTTGCACAAATCCACCTCAAGATAATATTTATAAAGGCCCACTCTGCATTTTGGAGGGCTTTTGTGTTTGTTTGTTTTGAATAGCCTTGGTTTTGGCATCAGAGTCTAGGAAACCGCACATTTTTACAAGCTTCCAAGGCAAAAAAAGACCTTAGCGCCGAACGCAACAGCACTCTACTATGGCAGAGGTGGAAGACATCAGTATTTGCTGAATAAAACCAGAGAAAAGTCAAGAAAGGCGAAATTGCAGCAAAATACAGAACCTACAAAATCTGCTATTTATTCTGGTCCCTGCTACCAATGAATTACGTGACCTTTGGCGAGTCGCTTGATGTCTTTGTGCCAGTCTTGCTCCTCAGACCTTGGGCTTGCTTCCTCCGATTAAAACTCTGGGCTCTGAGCCCACAGCACTAGGCCTGCTGCACTTCTGACCTTTCTGGGGACTTAGAGATGAAAACACCAATAAATGCTTCCAGCCCATAACCTTCACTGACCAAACAGGAGACAGAGATACATCTCAATACTGCAGCCTGGCATTAATCATGTTAAAATGCCTAGGTATGAGTAAATATATGAGCTATCAGCCTAAAAACCTCCTCACTTGATCTTCCCCCCCCTTTGCTCTTAGCATTAACACACAGGTCTCATGGACAAGGTGTTTTTTGCTGTGCTACTGCGTGAGAAGGCTGGCCCAGAGCGTCAGGTGCGGGAGCGGTGAGGAGCTCCTTTGTCTCAGATAAAAGAAACTCTCCTGATTTCCACCACTGCAGCATCCAAAGCTCCGTTCCAAAGAGCCTTACATAGATTTCTGTCAGTGATAAACTGCTAAGGAATGACCTAAAAGCAGTACGCCATTCTCTGGGTTTTAATATATATTTAAATGCTGTGTTTCTACCTGACAGCCGTTCTGCTGGGTGTTTTCTCCTCTGGGCAATGCAATAGTGGAAGCAATACTTAAGCAGCAGGCTGACTACAAAGACGCTTGTACCAAAGCCTCGCATTTTACTAACAAAAGCAGCACATGAACCCCCGATATAAATGGTGTGGGGCATTTTCCTAAAATCAATCAAGCTCTATTCTTTGGTTTAAGCCCAATCTCATTGTCTACTTCTTCCTCCGGAGGCCGATTTCTACCAGGTAGAAAATTAAGTTTCCTTTACTTTTCTTCCCCTACACAATTTTGCAGTGTTTCGGCACCGTTGTTCGGTGTGGGAAACCGACTTCCTGTCTCAATAAACAAGTGCACACAAGGCTTTTCGGGACACATAATGGGCTCTTTTTTTTTTTTTTTCTTTTTTTTTCTCTTTTTTTTTTTCTTTTTTCTTTTTTTTTTTTTATTTTATACAAAAATCATTCCACACTTAACACATCAATGAAGCCACTTAAGCTCTACTGCATCTGAATTAAAGGGGGAATTGTGTGATCAAAGAGTGTGAAGGAACCACACATGGAGTTCTTCAGACACTTTACTTTTGTTACATTTGATACATAACAAACCCAATAAATATGCTTATCCCAGTAGCCCATTTCATTATCTCATATCCTTATGTTTATGAGCATTTCCTTTAAGAGCTTTTTTTTCCCCCCTTTTGTTTTACAGCATCATAGTTTTGAGGAATTTATTTTAAATTAAGATGCTAAAAAGACATAAAAAAGCATTTTTTTCTTCCTGGGTATGCTCAAACAAGACCAAAAATCCCTCTACCCCTCTGAGTTTCTTCACTGAGCTGAATGTATCTATTCCGTGGCAGAATAGATATATTCATGACAGATCCATGTGCAGTAACCTCCAAAAGGGGTTATTACAGAAGGACACAGGGAAGGAGAGGAATGTTTCCTAAAACTCTTTGCAATAATTCTTTGCATATTCAGCAGTCTTCCCTACACTATACATCAAATCGCTTAGAGAAATAAAGATTTCATGTACCTTCCCTGATGCTTTCAGTCCTGGGAATAATGGCAGATTTACAGCTAACGGAATTTCTCCAGAATTACATCAAAAGAATGAAGATTAGATTCTGCCCATTTTTTCCCTGTTGTTTCACATGGAAATGACCGCTTTCTCCAGCCAAAAAAAGAAGCTGCAAGGTCTGATTTTTGGATGTGGACAACAGGGATTTCTGGCTGGTCAAAGGGTCTGCTGCCAAAATAGCTCTGGCTGAGCCAAAGTGGGACCTTGCTCAGTCCCTACAGTGAGCAGGTTTGGGATGGTATGATGTATACCCCTGCAGAGTAGATGGCCAAATCCAATGCTCCTGTGATGTACCTATATTTACACAAGGAGTTTCAACTGGATTTCTGTTGGAAACTGCACGCTGAGAACTATACATAATATAGTCTACCACAAATAATCATTGTAAAGCATTCACCACACCTTCAAAGTAACTTATTTGGAAGTAAATAACGGATGCTTTTAGCAGAATTGTTCATTAAAGAGCATTTTAAAATGTAATTTTAAAAGTTGCCATTGCATCTTTTTGGTTTTCCTGTCTTCCCCCCACTTTCCCCAAGGGGTCCTGGCAGAAATGGTTGAGACAAGATCTCATGTCCATTGCAACACTGAGATCAGAACCCGCTTTGGTAAACCCGTTTTCTGTCACACAAGATTGCTTTTCTTCCTTTTCTTAAACTGGATGAGGAATTATCCTGCTCTAAAATCATAGATTGAATTGAATACCTCTAAATGTTTCTCACTCATGTGCAGCAAAGGCAATGGGAAAACAGCACCTGAAATACCAGGAAAATATGTATTTTCTGCTCTGTTAAATTCTTATCATTAAATACCATGCTGTTGTAACAAGCACAGCCTGGTTACAGCTCCCTTTGTCTTGCTGAGCAGTGTTTCTGTCTTGTTGTTTCCCAAAACAAAACAACTAAACAAAACAACCCCCTGCCAACAAGACAGGGTCTCAACTTCTAAGTAGGACACATCTTCATCTCTTTGCACCAGCTGAGCTCCCACTGAAGTTGGTAGGGACTCAGCTAAGCAGAGATGAGGTAAGACTCACAATATTTGACCCCGTGTCCCTCGACCACAATCTATAAATGCCTTTTACAGCCCAGAGAAATCTAACACTCTGGTAACAGAGTTTTCCTGCCACCACGTTCTGACCACAAGTTTAACAAGGCTTTTACGGTGTCTGCCATGAAACACAGATCCTGAAATCATGGAAACCTGTGACAATGCCAGTTCTCATTAAAAAGGGGACAGAAACAAAAAGAAGATGCCCTTAACACTCATGGTTGAGGAGAAAGATCTTGTAAAAGGGAACCCAAAGAGAACCGACAATTTCAAAAGCTAGAAGGCAATGAGAATAAATCCCATGTATTGCTTTCCTAATCTCATTGCTTTAAGACTCATGATGTTAGGCACCTGACACTTGAGTCTTGAATGCTTCAGTTAGCAGTACTACACCAACACCTCACTGCTGTGAAGTGTAAAAAGGAAATGCTTGGCAAAGACGAAAAGGAGGATCAAAACTAGCAGCCTGGCTGATACTAAAAGGTAATAGTGATATATCAACCGAAACAGCCACCCTAGCCCTTTGTTTGTGGTGCATGGGGATTCATTTTCATCTTTTTTCCTTCCTCTGTTGCTTTTTTGAATGCAAATCCATATTGGTCATTAAATCAAAATTGAAGAAATATTTAGCAGCCAGCAGCTGTGTGGCAAAAGCCTGCTCTATCTCCTTTAAGCTCCTGCATCCCATTTATTGGTGGTGTGAAATATCTATCCTACGCATGCCCATGTTACCATGTCTGAAATGGTCCAATTGAAACAAACAGGAAGAACAGGAGAACACGGAAGGCATTTTTATCATCTCAGGTATTTCCACAATTGAAATCCTCATGCAACGGTGGACTTTTGCCTCATTCCCTAAACAGGAACTTTTTAAAGGTGACTGCACTGGGTGTGGTAATCCCGCAGCAGTAGTGGTTCTAACCACCTTTTGCTTCTGAGAAGATATGCTCTGGGGGAAACTAACAGAGGAATAATCAGATACTAGCTTTCAAAACAGCCTGATAACAGGAATTCAAGGGAAAAGGTGGAAAGGATGTAAAATCTGGCTGAAGTCCTTGCCAAAAGATTTTAACGATAATGAAACAAAGCAGCATTTAGTTTTTTACAGATTAAATAGAGAAAAGAGACCGCAAAGACCCACTCCTCCTCACTAAAACACTGCAGATATCTAGTCTGGCAATACACCTAATGTTCTAGCCAATTTCCCATTCAGAATTTCTTAATCTTAATCTGAATCATGAAGTAGATTTCAGAAAGAAAGAAGTGGATATTTGAGTGGGGCTGATTGGTTTGTCCTGCTGTAAGAAATAAGGTTTCCCTAGGTGGATTCAGTTAAGCTTAAAAACTGCTACACCTACTAGATATAGGACTTAGAAAAGCTGACATCTAGATCCCTTCCTAAGATCTAGAATTTAACCTTCAGTGGAGCCATTGGAAACACCAGTTCTACATATGAAAATAGTACAGAAATGTACACGCTTTATATACATGTGGAGCAAGGAGACAAACAGTATGAGCCTTCCTCTAGCTGTCCCACAACTGCATTTCACTTTGAGAATAGCATCATTCTCTGCAGGGAAGACTTGTAGCACAGGATATAACTCATCATGAGCAAAAGTGGGAATCTGAGCCATGACATTTTCATTTCAGGCATATTCAAAGGTAGGAGAGCCACTCTGTTCTGACTGAACTTCAGATAAGCACACACTGTGCCATGGTTTTGGTCTACTCACAGCATTCCTCAAATTTTCACTGCAGTAGGAGGAAAGAAAGAAGGAGATTAAAAAAAAGAAAGAAAGAAAGAGAAAGAAAAAAAGAAAGAAAATAAAGAATAAAGGGGGAAAAGAGAAAGAAAGAGTTTGTTTTACAGGAGGTGTTTTATTGTGTCGATACGCAAAGGCTGGATTCAATAAAGTCTCCATCTGGCTCTCACACACAGCAACCTCTTCTAAGACCTCCTCACCTCCACAGTCAGTTTTAGGAGGCTTGTGAGCCTTTGCATGGGTTTCCCTCCTGCCACAGCAGGACAGGGCTTTTTACTAAGTAAAACCCATAGAAAGCATCTCTGTGACTTACTTACACTTATTTTGGAGATTGAGGGTGACTTCAAACCCAGAGGATGTGCCAAGTGTGTTTCAAAAACTTGGCCTCAGAGAATCAGCTATTCCCTACGTGCCAAAGTACAAATAAAGCTAGAGTAGCTGTTGAAACACTGCGTATAGAGTTTACTGAGCGAGGTTCCCTGGCTTCGTTTACAGAGGGGGCCAGACAAGCTGTTTATGAGGGTCTCTTATGGCCTTACCATCTACAAATACATTTCCATCACCCAGCTGAAACTTCAGTCAACAATTGGGGTTCGTTTTGTGGCTGAATCAGAATATAGGGTTAAAAATGCAATACATCAAGCCCTGTCCTGCTGCCCTTATTTTCTAATCTATCACATACTCAGGTACCAGGATTATAAGCACAAAATAAGAGCCAGGAAAGACAGTGAGATAAATGATACACACATCAGTAGACAGAAACAATTAATTAGATAGATCTGATAGATGTTTAGTCCTTTCTCAAGGAAAACAAATATCAACTCCCAAGGACTTGGCTTTTTCCTTATATTGTGAGATTTGATCAATAAATCTTGGTTAATATATTTTTCCCCCATCATCAGCATTTCAATTCCTGAGTAAGTTAATTCCTTCTCTGTTAATTCCCACATAGCCTTTCCTCCTCCTGAAAGTTCATTTTATAGCTGGCATTTTGGCTCCCATTTTGTTTCGCAGCAAAGGCACAGAGACAGACAATAACAGCAAAACCTATTCCTTTCTTCACAGATAACACTCGTGTCTTGTTACAGAATTTTCAGGCTGTAAATCAACTTGAAAAGCTAATTTAAGGATATTCGCTTGCACTATTCGGGGCTGTATAAACATTCCGAATTCCAATTTTTCATAAAGACATATGCAAACATTTAAAAGGGATTTAAAGAGCCATTTTTGCAGTTAAGAAGATCTAGATCGAGCATTTTATTTTGCTTCGATGAGATTATCATGTAATATTAATACAGAGAAAAAAAATACTTCCAGTGCCTCTATGAATTTATGAGGTCCTAAGGGATGGCAGAATTCCTTTAGCTGAGAGGGAGGCTGGAAGAAACTGCAAGAATAAGACCGACTGTTGAAACATCAAATACACGACAGAACCCGTTCATCCACTGCCATTTCTGCGAAAGTGCTGTGGTATTGGTTTTCACTGTATCTGCCGGTTTAATTGTTTCTGCCTGTTCATTTCTTTGTCCGCTGAAACCACTAGCCTAAGGGAGATTTAAAAATCAAAAGGTAGGGCCGAGGTTGAACAGGAAATGAACACTGGTGTTGCGGCGTTATTAAAGTAAAAAGTTCAGAAGTGGCTCTAGGAACCAGCGCATTAATACGCGCTTTAAGTGCCATCTCCCTCTCTCTCCCTGCTCTTTTTGTTGGTGGGTTGCTGCTCCAAATAAACCCGAGACCCGCGTGGCAAAGCACCCTGCATTTGTGCAGCTGAAACAGGAAGGCTGAGTCCTGGAAGCCTTTCCCAAGGACCCCTCTAATGAAAAGATCTGCATTTGATTTGGTGCCATCGCAACCATCTATTTTCCCCGTGTGTCCCTTATCCATGTGGGAGTTTGTGTAGACAGAAAGCTCGAGCGGGGAAAGACAGCAACACACTGATTTCTATTTTCGGGTGGGGGAGTGCAAAGTGAACTCCCAAAGTTCAGAGCTCCTCACCCCTGCAGGCTGGGTATAACGCCAATGACACACTTAATGAAAATAAACAGAGCTGGCATTAGGATCTCTGCGAGGAATTCTCTTCCCCCCTTTTCTAAGTGCACTCTATCTTTCCCTTCCGCTATCTCCCTTTCCTTTTTCTCTGATCTCCAGGACAAAAGATTCAACAATCAGAGATTCAAACGCCAAGCAAGGAGGATATGTACTTAAAATACCACATGGCCAATAAAACCTATTTTACAACATATCTCACCTTTAACAAGCAAACTGACCAATGTAAGCAAAAACTGACCCCAAATCCTTTTATGAAATTGCCAAAGAAAACCTTCCCTTGATTACAGCTATTGAAACAGCCATACGATTAGCAGAAAAAATACCCAGGCTTTAAGAAATCACAGTACTGGGCGTTTCACTGCATAAACGTGCTCCCTAACCAAAAGGTATGAGGCCACAGATTTCAGGAATTAATTTGGGTTAATCCAAATGGCAAAGATGAGGTAGGCAAAATAACAAGCAATTACCTTTTCCTGCCTTTGAAGAACAATGAATTTGGGACTGGTCCAACTTCAGAAAGAGTGATTACAGATTTTTCTGCTCAGGCAAACCCCTACCTATTTCAACACATACAACATATACATGTGTACACGCATGCTACATATGGACTTTCTATGTCCATACACTTATCTGTATTCCATAACACTCTGCACTTGAAGGATTAATTAAAGATAAAATTCAATTATTTATTACATACCCTGCTAATTATTTTTGAAGCTCTATAAAGAGAGCAGGAAAGCTAACCAACACAAACCATAATTAAGCAGAAAGGCAGCATTTGTGTGGTCATTTGGCGAATTCACCGTGCAAAGCGCTTATCATTTAACCATTTCCTTTATATTGTGCATCGGGGTGGAAAGGTTTGAAAGCAAGGCAGAATTCCAAATTTGACTTCAATATATTTTGGAGGGGGGAAATATCTATTTCTACGAGTATCGACAATCGCTTCAGTGGATAATAAGCAACGTTAAATAAAACATGTAGCTAAATAGGCATTAAAGGCCTTTTACATACTTGGAAGAAAAGAAAACAGTTTTTTCCCTTTCTGTTTTTTTCTCTCCATGCTGCAGACTGCAGGCATTTTGGTCTATCTCTGTCAAGTGCAATTCTTTCTTGATGAATGACAAGGTACGATAATAGGCTGCCGTTACCAGGGCAACCAGACAGCAGAGCTGTGTGCCTTGAATTTTGTCATCTGAAAATGAAACCAGAAGCAAAAGAAAAGCTGAGAATCTAGCGACAGATTAACTCATGGTGGGGGGGGACGGATGGGACGGGTGGGGGGAGAGAGCACGGGGGGAGGAAGAAGAGAGCAAGGGGGGGAAAGAGGGCTACATTACAAGCAATTAAAATTACTGTAATATGTGGTATGTATCTGCTTGCGTCTGTGTTGCAATTCCAGATATCATTTGTCGATAGGCTTTTATCCTTCTTCCCGCTGCCACTCTCTTTGTTCCAGAAATACACGGAAAGCTTTAAAAAGTACCTTTCAGAGGGGCCTCTCCAGCACATCCACCTTTACAATAGGTGTCTTTGCAATGCTGCCCTCCACTCTACTTCCAGCAGCACCCTACCCAATTCCCCCTAGTCCCACTCAGCCCCTAAGAGCCCCTGGGAGTTGATGGTGGGGAACCAAATTTCTGTAGTTTATGCTGGGTACCTAGTAAGGAACCTTACTTTGCATGAAGTTGTTCAACCCATGGCTAAATAATGCCCCCTCAACCCCAGGATTCATCCAATGCCTTCACTTTGGGCTGGGAAAATCTCTGCCATGGTCTCTGTGAAGTCCTCCTGGATCAGACCCAGACAGTGTGAACCACATGCACTGGTTCATGGATGCAAAGTTAAGGGGGCATTCAGCAGAAGGCTGAAAGCAGAAAGACTAAAGAGGAGCCAGTTGCCAAACTCTAACCTGTGATCAACAGGACGTCTGGATCTGGACTTAGTTTGCGCTTGGACCTTTTGGAGATGAGCTAAAACTGCAGCAGTGTATTTCTTTCTTTGTACCCCAAAATCTGAATGAAATAGAATCAAAACACACAAGTCTTGGGTTTTAACAAAAATACCTAACCTGCAAAGCTCAGACTGTTGATGCACAGCGTAATGCAGCCACTGGCTTTCACAAACACACCGTACTATTCATAGCTGAAAAAAACCCTCTGCCTGCTCAAGCCATATTAACTAAACCTGTAGCACATTTCCTCAGCAGTGTAATCTGAGACCTCATAATATTCATGTTTCAGAGGCACCATCTTCCATAGCCTTCACAGATTCTACAGACATCTTTTACTAACCTCTTGGGTGATCAGATAAAGCCTTGCTCGTACCACTCTGTGGAAGAACTGTTGATAAAATAAGCCTTCTATAATTTCCCTGCTGTCCCTCAGGCAAAACTCCCCATGATCCTTTTGCAGTGTGGGTGAATCATTAGGCTCCCATGCCCAAGAAGAAGGCTTTTCTGCCAACTTTAGAGATGAGGAAACCGACATGGAGAAAAGCTGCTTGAGTCAGACCCTTTGAAGAGCCAGTGGGACTCTGATTGTACTTCAGCTGGGTTTGGATCAGGCTTTACCAGCCTCTCGTGGCACTGGAAATAGGACCTACTACTCCTGGCTCACAACTTCCATAAGCCAGATTTCTTCCCAACAAGCTTTCTCTCAACATACATTGATTTAAAATGCAGTAATTCAATTAAATAAGAACGCAAGGCAATAAATGTTGCTTAACCAAAATTACTCCACCTTTGCACAGGAAAATTATACTCTAAGCATGTCAGTCATAAAGATGACATGTTCTTGAAATAAAAATTCATAACCTATGCATGTCTTTACATGGGGAAATCAGTTACCTGATTTTTAAGGTATCTAAAGGAAGAGATCATCCCTAATGTTTCTCCATAGACACCCAGTATAATGGGTTATAGAAGAATGACTTAATTTTTTGGCATCTTGACTGCTTTTGAATATTTTCCATGGAAAAATTAAGTTATTTTTCTTAATATCATCACTTGCATGATTGACTTTTTTGCCGTGACAAGTCCAGGACATTTCAGTTCTCCTGATTCATTTTTTTGCTGGACTAGTATTCTATGACTGTGTCCACATGGCATTGAGGAGAGGAACCCCTGCTAGCTCTGGCATCAGTAGCAGTCTAGTTGCATCAGCAGCTTTGTTCCACATAGACTAATTAGCTTGGTTTTCAGGCAAGAATCTTGCATTAACTACAGTTATGCTGTTTTGAAGCCAGGTTAATATCATCTATGTGTTAAATGTACCTTTAGCCAACATCCTGCACAAGTACCAGGAAGCCAGTGATGTTTTCAGGTGGAAGGAGTGATCTGGCTACTTCATTTGGCAGTCTCCATTTGAGCAAGGTCACTAGGGCAATGACAAACTTGGTTTATTGGAAGTTGCATTCCAAACCTTTCGTTGAAAGCTGGCTTATTCCTTCTGCACATCTTTTCCATTCAGTTTTCAAGCCGTAACAGGAATCTTCATTAGAATTAGTCTATTACCACTGGGTTTATAAAATGTGAAGTTCTTACTGTTGGTGCTGTTACCTTCTAACTGCCAAATCAATTGGTCTAATTGCAAAAACCAGTATTTATGTTTAGTATTTTCCTGCTTTATCCAGCCTTTCTGCATTCTCCTGGTTTTGTATTGTGAGAAAGGAAGGAAAGTTCTGCTTTATCTGACTCGTTAATTCCCCAAAATCAGGACATTTGGAGAACACAGTAAAATACAGCATTCCTCCAGCTACTACATGTCAATTCTATTTGATCCTTATCACATCTCATATACCATAGGTGTCTTTTGCCTTATGGGAGATCCCATGGCTGAATGTCAGAACCATGAAACCAAACCTTGAGAAATGCTCCTTTAAGCCTTGGGCACTCCTTATACCTACCTGTGCTTTGGCCAAATGGAAAAGCAATCATTTGAAAGAAAATATCTACATATTAATCATATTGATTAATTCTAAACTGCTTTTGCTAGCTCTAAGCCCACAGTTGGATGAAGAAATATAGAATATAGCCATCATGACTATGTATTATATTAGAGATGAGATTGAATTAAGGCCTCCTTAGTTTCAGAGCCATGTCTTAACCACTAGACCATCTTACTGCTGCTTTACAATCTTCCTTCTGTGCACCCCTGTGTTAATTTAAACTGAAGCTGAATTAAGGCTCTTCTTATCCCTGATAAGCCCAGGAAGCTGTAAAAGAGCAAGCTGGAGTTTACTCGGTCTCATGCATCCATCAGCAACATGTCAGCTAGCTTCCAGTTATTAGCAGTGATGATGGAAGAGACACATGGAAAAGGGTGGGGTATTCAAAACCCTTGTTGAGCACAGAGAGGTGACAGCTCAACAAATCACCTTTGGATTTGTGAACTCAGCAGATAGTTTCTGGAAGTTGTTGAGAGAAAATAAATATGGAAAACCACAATGTCATTTCTAAGAGTCACTTTTCAGAGCCTGACCACATTTTAAGTATCTGTTAAGTGATGTCCTTTCTCCTACCATGCTTCTGGCCAAAACCAACGTTGTATCAATCCCCTGACAAAGACAAGTTTGATGTTGGAATTCCAGACACCAAAACAAATAATACCACCTACAGCCTTCGTGACTCACAGAACTCATGTGATTTAAAAAGGAAAAAGAAAGCAAAAACCAAACCCCAACTAATTCTTACTATAAAAGGCTCAAAAAAGGAAATAGCTCTGTTAGCAAGGCTTTCCCCTTTGTGAATGATCAAAGAAGAGAGAAAGATTAATAAGTATTCTGAATTAACACAAAAAAGACTTTTTAGTATACTTACTGAATTTAATATCACCCTGCATGGTCTGACCTCATGGACAGCCTCTCTGAGAACTATCTGCTTGTGGCAAGGTGCACAGCTTCTTTTAATTTCTATGGAGTTTGATGCTCCTGCATTCCTATGCTGTGATGTGACCCAGCTCTAGCCCTAGTTTATATATGTTAACATGGCTGCATGGCTTCCAGACCACAGTCAGCCCAGTTTGGCCAGCTCTGGACATAGGCAAGAGAAGCTTTGGTCTCTTTGCACCTGCCCCTGCCTGCTGTTTGTGGATGAGACGGCTAGGCAGGCCCTCATCAAGCTTCTCCAACAGTCCTTCCTGAACACCATCTCGGGGACAAATGCAGCATTTATAAAAGAAAACTGGGGAAAATGGTTTGTTTGGAGAGCCACGATGCTACACTTACATACATGGCATCTGCATACTCTGGTTATGGGTACATTTACATGTATTTAAATGCTGGTATTAAATGAGAGCCTTCCTATTGCTTCTTACTCCGACTACTGTCATCCAATAAATGACTTTTGGTTTTTGCAATAATAGGTTTTTGGCAAACAACAGGACTCTTTAAAAGAACCACTTTACGAGAAGATCATAAATGAGAGTAAACTCCTAGATATGGCTGTTTGCTAACAGCAGAGGTAATAACAAAATGTGAGCCACTTTCAAATGGACTGAGAAGGAGGAAGCTAGGGAAAAGAAACTGTCACCAATCCGCATTGGACCAACAAATGCAGGCAAATGAATTACACCCTGCAGTCCAGCAGATCCTCTTTCTGTCAGACTGTATTGGCACAGTATATTTATTTTCTTTGAGAAGAATCACAGAACTGTCTTGTGGGCCTCATCTCCAGTGGACATGGAGAACAATGTGCTCCCTTCTCTGCTTCTTTCTTTTATCTATTCGAAGGCAATTTGCAAACTCCACTTTCAGCCTTCTCTTGAATAAAACCCCAAAGTTCTCTCAGATTTTTTCCCCACAAAAAAGTCTAACTCATGTGAACCTCAAACTACTTTTGCTCTTTTTCCTACCGAGTGATTGGTTCATGTCATTACTGAAGCACAACCCAAGAGAAGATATTGCCCTATACCCAAGGCAGAGGGGTATATTTATTACCCATACACAACAGCCCAATACGATGCCATTGCTGATTCAGGCTGAGATAGCTGGTACTACGTATGCACGTTAAGAATAAAGTAATTATTGGTCTCTGCGTGTGATAAGGTGGCCCTTCAAGAATAAAGAAGTGTCCAGCAAAGCGGTGAGCATAAATGAATCAGTTGTTCATGGAAAGATGCTACTCTGAAAGAATAACTGTGGGATGCTATGGAGGTGGGGACTATGTTGATTGAAGGACTTAGTTGTAGTGACAAAAGAGACCAAATATTTGGAGTATGACAAGAAACAGCCAGTCAATTTACTTATCTGTTTTCATAACACTTGGAGAGTCTCCTACATCTACACTGGCAAGTGGGTGGGGGGCTACGATAGCTGTCACACTTTGATAAGTAGGCCACTCAGTTATGAAAGATTAAGGCCAGAGATGCGGATGCAGCTGAGTGTAAATGAGACTCCCAAGAGGGAAGATCAAAGTTTGTAGGGAAACCATAGTAAAGCATGAAAACCAAACTTCCTACCAGGAATTTCAGCATGAAAGGGCCATGGTGTCTTTCAGCTTCAAGGCCAGAGGCTGAAGACCTTATTGAAAGCTGTTGGAGGGCCTCTGTGCCAAGCTTAGATAGTCCTCACTGGAAACAGACAGGGAAAGAAGGGTTTCTTCATGTCCAATGAAAAGAATCAACTTTGCAGGCTGGGGACTCATGCTAACAAACTGAGACAAGATACAGCTTTGATATTTCTTGGCATTTTTCTCCTATAAATATGAAGACCACAAGACTTTCAAAAAAGCCCAGAGGGTTCTTGTCTGTTTGTAGTCATGTAAACCGCTGCTCATCAGAGAGTCTTGCTGGCCAAAGAATTAAAGCTGTTTCCTTCCTGGCCCCATTTGTTAAAGATTTTGTCTCTGCTGCTTCACTGCATTACAACTGGCTTAGACTCTGCAGGATGTGAGAGGTATTGGAAATCTCTTCTAAGACAGCATGGTATTTATGCGCTCTCATCTGGTGCAGGAGAACAAGGTGCATCAGTCTAAATCTCATGTTCTCTTTATTGCAGCAACTGCACACTCACTGCCTGACTGTCAGAGCCTACAGCTGCCTGATGAAAGCCTGGCAGGTTTTTTCACTGCTGTCAATATAGCTGTATTATTACCTTAGCCATTTCCCTCACTCTGTGAATGACTTGGTGTGAAAATTGGGGTAAATAACTCAATTTTCCTCTGCCTATAAAATGGGGGTTTAATAATTATTGTTTTTATCCTACAAACTGCAACACAGCCTTTAGGTCCATCTTATCTGAACATCTGATAATCTATTGCTCCTCACCACATTGTAACCATTAAGTTTGTGGAAATACGGTATGTAACTAGTAGGAATGATGTCTGTGCTGATGTTCAGGTCAGGGGGAACAATAAAGGGAACACTGAAGAGCTGGTTTGGCAGTGGTACTTCTCACTTTTCAAATCCCAACTTCCTTTAATTAACTTTCCTGAAGTATGCAAAGAAAGAATGGTGGAACATTGAGCTCTGCTCATGGACGCGCCTGTGCTGTGATTGCAGCAGAGATGCTCCCAAAGGCTGCTTCCAGCAGCTGCTTTCTTTGCAGCTTTCAGTGCAGGGGGAATAAATGAAGTATCTCAAATGCCAACAGTTGAACGTGCTATCACCTCTTACCTGGGTTTTTGAACACTGTTTAAAAAGTACAGTTTAAAGAGCATTTGAGCAGGTTAAGGGAAGGCATGGCTGCAGTCTTCACCAGTGCTGCTGGGTTGATCAGTTGGAGGTGAGGAAGGCAAAGTCTGCCCCCCCCCTTGCAGATGCACTACAGTGACTTTTTCTATCCCTATGGACAAACACTTCATGATGGGGACACTTCAAGTGCCTCATCAGTGGCCCTGCACTGGAAGAGTGAGCTGAACACAACTGATACTGTCCCTTTCACAGCTGGGGTCAGAGTTTACAATGGGAGACATATCCCTTGCTGGTTTATTTTACCCCTTTCCCACATTCTTCTCCTCTGGTTTCCCATTTCATTCTCATTTTTCTTATCAAATCACTGTCTCTCTTGATCTCCTATTATATCTCTCTTTGGGGAAAATGAGTCAGGTGAAATATTTCCCCCTTCTTACACTTCTATCCATTGCAGGTGTGCACCAACCTCACCTCACGAGGGCTTTCAGTTCTGTCATTGTAACTCTGCAGCAATAAATGACATGTAGCTAGACCTGAACGATCTAACCTCAGCAGCATTTCAGCCAAAACACGTATCATGCATTTCAAGCTCTGCACGGTTATCAGGTAACTGGGTCAGCCTGATTTCTGTAACACTCATTGCATTTTCCACCCCACCATTACCTGTTAGCACTGACATTGGTTCTGGTAGCCCAAGCCATAATCTCATCACACCTTCATCTCTGGCAGCAGAGCCAAACTCTGCAATGAACTTCCAGCACACTGGGCATCCTCAAACATCATCATAGGTGACATGAGCTTGTTCCCATCAGTTTTATTCCATGTTCTCCCTCCTCCCATCCCTGCAGAAAGCAAGCTTTAAATGGGTGCACAAAAAGATTTCATCAGCAACTTCCAGGAGAGCTAGAATTGATTTACATCCACTGGGGAATGAACCAGATTATGTTTAGCTTTAGTCCCCTGTTTCAGAAACAACAATGTTATGAATAATCCCTTTATGTTCCTTGTATAAATATCTGAAATGTATAAAACCGAGGAGAGGAGGGAATTCATTAAGGTGGTCCAGGGGAATATTGCTCTGAGAAATAAGGGACTGCTTATGAGAGTTAAAATGACTTTACCCCATTACTTTTACATAAGGGAAGAGCCAAGGGAAAACCAAATATAAGGAAATTTTACCGAGAACTGCTACGTATTAGTTTGTGGAAACATATTCCTCAGGAACTCATTGGAGCATTAATTAGTGTGTTGGTCTGTCATACAAAATGGATGACGGTGATTCTTCTGTAAAATACCCAATCAGCCAGGTCCAAAGTCTGGAATCAACAGTAACCTTTCCATAGAGTTCAATGGACTCAAGGGCAGGCCCCATGTGCTTAATATTGAAATTAAACAAAGGGCAGAAATAGCGAGTCAAAATGTGACATGGGCGGTGATTGTAAGAAAACCCCTCTAATTTTTAAGGGGCCTATTTAAGCCAAGTTTTTAAGACAAAACAGTGCATGCATGGAATTTCCAGTTCGATTACATCAAGTCACACTGATTTCATCTGGATACCGTATGTTATTGGTGGGAATGTAACTCGATGCAGCTCAATGCAGCTTGTGGCATACTGATTTATTACAATTTAAATGATAAAGCACCCAAGAATGTTCAAGCAATTGGACTACTCCGTTGACTGAGTGTTCAGACATCTATTTTTAGGAAAGATGTCAGTCTGCGCAGTATTAGATGGCCTGGTCCATTGTTACTGAAGGGGCAAGGGCATTTCCCTTATCACATAGTGATGCATAATGGTACCTCTGTGCTTTATCCTTTTTAAATGGTTTGTGTAGACCTGGATGTAACACGATTTTATTCATCAAAGGTGGGACCTTTGCTGGGTCTTGTTCTGAAAGAAAGACTGGACCAGTGAAGTCCAAGACCAGATTTTCCTGCAGCTTAAGGAGACTCAGGACATGGCTTCTGGTTTTCCTGCATTTTCTAGGGATAGGTATTTCTGAGGAGCAGGAGCAGGACTAGAACTCGCCTAGAACGCACACAAGTCTCCAGATGCCAAGTTCTTGGTCTGCACCATCCCGTACTCTCCAATATTACCAGCTAGATTCAGGAAGCTGGAAGCTGTTTGGACCCACAGCTCTAGACAGACAGACAGGAAGTGGAAACCCTACATTCCTTTCTTTTGTTTTACAAATGTTTTGAAGGAGCCTATCCGCCAAAGCAAAAATAACCATGAAACTGGAATAGCATAACATGGCACAACAATAAAAAGCTGGGCATCACAGCAGCGGATTCCTGAATTCAGCCAAGAAGAGAAAGTGCTAAAATCAACACAAAGGGATCCCGTTAGATCATGAGGAGATGAAAGGCTACTTCCAATCACTTTGGTTTATTCAGCTGGATCTCTTTAGGAATACTGAACAGCCAGGTGTGGTGGCCTAATTCTCCACTTCTTGTGTTTCTAAGCATGGGATAGAGGCTGTGGTTGTGAAGGTAGGAAAGGAATTTGATGTGTGTGTTTGGAAACACAGTTATAACTATCATTGCCCTCATCTATCAAATTAGTCCATTTCTTTGATATACACTCAGTTTTGTGATGGCTCCAAAGATTTGTTCCTGCCTTAGCAACAAACTCCTCACTTTACATGAAAGCATCAGCAACTTCTGGGAAACAGATTAAATCTAGTTCCAGGCTTCCTCTTGATATGGATAAAAAATGTCTAGGAGAATGGGCTTGACTAATCTCAGCAGGAACAAGACCTCCTGCTGATGAGTTCTTGGTTCAGTGTTTTAACATCTGATCTTGCTGTCTCTAGGTCAAAATGATGCCTGGTGGAATTTTGACAATTACATTAGAGTCAGTTTAAGAAGGAATTTCTCCCACTGCATGTGTGGCTTTTGCATCAACTAAAATCCAGCTTTCAGGAAAGAGGCAAGGCTCTGAAGGCGGCAGCTAGAGAGGAAAAACAAACCCAAACAGAACTCATTGAAAGAAAAAACACCTGATAAAGTGCTCATTCGTTAAAACATCTCTACTTCGGCACCTCTTCCAAGCAGTGATAATGTTTGGTTTTATAGAAGAAACACAGATGTACCAACAATACTGAAGATTTCAAGAATTAATTGCTTAGAGATAGGAGGAGAGTCACTAGAAAGTCCATTACCTTTGCCTTCTGTTTTAGCAGCAAGCAGGGAAAGCTGAAGTCCATATGAAGGCATATTCTGGCCCAGTTGATGAAGAAAGTAGAAGCAGGCTCCTGCCAAAATCCCAAGTTATATTCCCTCACGGAACACCCCTCCCAGTTAATCCCCCAATCACAGCCTCCAAACCTCTCTGGGCTAGGCTATATTGGACCACATGGTAAGATTCAAGTTAATGTAACTCTGCAGTCACTCCATTGACTATTATAGAGAGAGAGCTATGAAGTGCAGTGCATCCTAGCATCCCATCTGAGTTACTTTTTCACACGGCAAAACCCATTTTCAGCTACCACTCAGCTAGGGTATTTCCTGAGGCTGCACACTTCCCCCAGGTTTACCTTGTTGCTGTTATAATGGGAGCTAACTGGCATTGCTTGAACCCAAGCTTGAGTTCAGATGCTGAAGGTGACAAAGATGGGAGTCTGCAGAGGTAGTCTCAGAGGCTGCAGGTCCCCATCCTATGCCTAGGATAGAAGAATTTGTGGAGAGCAAATTTCTTTGTGCCAAGACTCAAGTTTGTGTTGAAATTAGCCTAACATGACCCAATAAATGTAAGAAAGTAGCTTCCCTGACCAGGATGTAAAATCCTTACAGGTTTAAAACCTATTGAAGCTGCCAAACGTAGCACACTCAAACCTGAACATCTGAAACTGCTTTATGGGTAGGAGTCAACAAGTTACAGTGCACTGCACTAAGAGCTGTTGGAGGCACAGCTTTTTCCCTCTGCTGCTCTATTACCTGTATGTGAGGCGTCTTCATGGAAAAGGCTGTAAAGGAAACCTTTTAAAACTAAGGGTGCATTAGGCAAGGGATCACAGGCACCGTGATTTATAGCTGTGGTAATGGGCTGGATCTCAGCAAAGTGAAATCCAATTATCAGCTCTGCCATCTCAGGCAAAATGCTTAAGCCAAACTTTCTAATTGGTGCCCTTAGGTTGGGTTGATTTTCAGAGGTACTAAGCCCCTCCCCACCCCATAAGCTCTGTGTAGAGTTAACAGACCAACGCAAACCAGATTATATTTGATTCTACTGTACTTGATATATTTTTTCTATAGTTGGGTTGAGAATGAGTACTTTTACTCCATGTTATCAGGAAAAAGAAACTGAAGGAAGGAGGACACAGAGGTTCAAAGTCTGGAAAATAAGGGATTTGATTCTCTGCCTGTGGCTTTTCTCCCTCATGTGAATAAGGACCAAGAACACTTCCATACCCACCTCACAAAGGGGCTTGTGAGAGTTAATTCAGCTCCCTGCAGAAAGTGCCTCGAGATCCACAGATGGAACTTGCTGTAGAGGTGATGCATTACTGAATAATGACGTACGATCACATGTGAACAAAACACACCCATATATCACTCCATATGTTTTATAACATTAAGCCCTGTGTTGTTTTCCATACAGATACATTCCAACCTGGAGAGGATCAAACACATCCCAGAATATTTTGTCTTTTTATTTCTGAGGTGAGGAGATGGTTGCAACAGCATCGTTGTCTCTTTTTGTGTACTGAAACCAAAATAGGGGTTTATTTCTTTTTAAGAAGGGGAGTGGGAAAAAGAAGGAAAGGTTTTAGATAGCATGTGCCAAAGGAACATAACTTCCCCCTGGACATCTGTCCTTGAACAACAGGGGAGACCTTGGAGTTTACATCTCAGCTGAAAAGAGAAATGTGGAAATACACTTCCCCCACTGCATCCCACTGCAGTTTCATGTTTGGACTTGGAGAGATCCCTCAGGAGAAACACTACTTTTAAGCTTTGCTTCTGCCAATGGAGTCTCCTTTTGCCTATCTCCAGCTCCCAGCGAACTCATTCCAGCTACACGCGCTCTAATACGGAGTCCTCCACGCAAGCATGGCAGACAGAGGTTTGTGCTTTTGGGGGGTGGAATTTGGGGAAGTTCTTCCTAAAACAGGGAGTCGGGAAAAAAAAAACCTGGACCAATTTTGTTTGCCTTCACAATGCCAGTCTGTATGCCATGCTGGTATGAAAATGAAACATTTGGCTGCCTGAGGAATATGGGGGCTTTAGCTTCTTATTGAATACTTCTGGCAATTGTACCAAAATGTCATGTTTTTACTGGGTTTTGATCACTATTTTTAACGTTTCTATTCATATATTCCAAGAGGAACTGAATGCTGACGTAAAGACAGCAAGCAGAATACCATTAATTCAAAACCAGGGCTTTCCTCCTCCTCCAAGTATTTTCAGCATCTTTCAGAATCCACGTTATGCCCCAAAACTACACATGGCTGTTAGGTCACATGAAAAAAGATCAGAGGGGGATGAAGGAGAACAGGAATTATGCCAAAACTGTACTGTTATTTCTGAATCACCTATGAAACATAGGAGAGAGAAATAGAGATTTCAGGGGGGTTTAGTGCATTTGGGCTCTCAACAGTGAGATGCAACACATCTTTCAAATCACCTTACCCTGCTAGAGAGTCTTGAAGTGAAAACATGACTGAACAAAAGGTTGGAAGGCAAATTTTGATCTAAGTGTGCAATGTGCTCCATGAGCCCACCAACCCTCTTCCCAAGGTGGCACTCTCCCCCCATCCAAGCCCCAGGATGAACCCAGCAACTCCATCCTCTTCTCAAGGGAACCACGTGCTCTAAAAGCAAGGGATACCCTGGGGGAAAGGGGAGAAAGGGGTGGGCAAATGAGACAAACACACTTGAAGGAACTGATTTACAAGTTCACCATTTACTGGATTCCTTGTGAATAACCAAGGATATTCTTTGCAAGTTCAGACATGATACAAGCACACATGCACAGCAAAACCAAAGTCCACCTATTGTTTTTTGGTCCTTTCCAGTTTTTGTCCTTTGCGGAGAAGCTGGAATCTGGGTGAGTCTCAGACTTTATCCAGAAATGAGTTCATACACTGAGAGAGGGCTCTTCATGATCCTCAGCTCCTGAATGTCTGATGCTTCACAGCGTTTCTTGCATAATTCATCTTAAAAGTGGAGTTACCAGCAGGGCAGTCAAGTGAGAAGCATATAATGGCCTGTGATCATCAGACACAGCTTCCAGGGAACTGAAGCCATCGGTTCAGCTTCTTGTAGTTGTAGCCAGAGGGAGCTGTTTGGAGACTTCTCCCAGGAGCTGACTTAGCGTATCCTTCTCTTTGCCATATAGGACACCAAAGGGCACCCCTTCTGTCCCGTCTTCCAAAGGCATAGAGCAGCAAATAGCAGCAAGTTTCGGTCAGCGTGTTGGCTGTTTGACCACGGTCTGAGAGTCAGCAGTAAGAAACAAACTGTGCCAGAGCAAATCTCTCCTTGTGTCTCAGAAGCCCAAGCCATCCTTCAACAGCTGCTGCCGGAGGCTACCCCTTACTTAAAGGATAGCATGATGAGAAGCACATATTGCACAGCAAAACCTATGTTCACCCTTTTATGCCCCCCACCCCTTAAAGAACATACAATATATATTCAGTGTACCATCAGCCCACTGCTGTAGGTGGAGCTCTGTGAGCGCGACACAGTAGACCACAGATACAAAGGGAGAAAATAAATGATTCTGTAAGTGTCAGACATTTCAGTCTAGGACATCAGAGATTCATTGACTACATTGCAGGAAGAGCTGTTAAATGAAACCAATTTCAGTAGTCTCAGCCTTTCACAGTCACTTTGAGTACCACGTATATCAGAGACTCATTTAGCATCTTGAAAAATACCCTTTTCTTTAATTGGTTATAATGTCCCTGTATATCAAACACAGTTGCCAGAGCATTGGGTGAATGACAGAAAAGACAAAAGTGAAAATAGCTTACAGAAGTAACATGTTCTTTCATAATTATATCTGGGGGTACACGAGAGGGTCTCCTGGCATGTCAGTAACTTTATTCACAGCCTGGAAAGTTCCATAGGGAAAGAATGTATACTATTAAGTACAGCAGCCCTGTAAACCAGGAGACATGAATTATTGCTTTGCAAACAATGGGCTGCACTTCCTTGGGCAAATCACTTTTAGGTGCCTTTTCGCCTCATATTCCCTCAATCTACCTTGTATAAATCGGTCTCCATCTCTCCGAAGCAAGGGAAAGTCTCCTTCCATGTACTAGGGGCACTGACTGCAAATTCAGAGTGAGCCTGTAAGTTCGACCTTACGTGCATAACAAATAATTACAAACCATAGCATCTTACCCCACCGCATTACTTGTCTGGGTAGTCCATGGAGTCAATACGCACCATAACTGCAACACAGGAGTAAAGCTCAGTTTGGGCCCAGAGGAAAAGCAAGAACTAGTGCTGTATATAAAAGACTGATGCACATTCCCTTCCACTATTGAAAGGATGAGCTGCACGCTGATATTTTACTTAAAGGATAAAGTAACCCTAAATATTATCAAACATAAAGGCAGCAAATTACAGTTTGTAAATGCATCACATGAACTTGTGGATACATTTAGATCAAAGGAGTATAATGGGATATTTGGAATAATATTTGATATGCCTAATCACTGAGAACATGGCCAACAGAGTTTTCCAGTAGTAGTATCAATGCCCTGCAGGTACTTGTCCATGCAGCCTGTTCCTCTGCAAAGGACGGACAAACTTGCACTGTCCTCGTGAACCTGCGCAGTCAGTGATTCCAGCTCAAAACCTCACGGATGTAGGGGAAAGAGTGTCTGCATGGCATGATGGTTAGAGTCATCCTACTGAAGACCAAAACAAGACCCCAAATTCCTACTGAAGACCCCAAAAATGGAGCTCTTCCCACTTGTACCACTGGAAAATGAGAGGATGCTTTGGCCTTGAGATGAGAGCCCATGCTAAATCAGAGGTGCCAGACCTCTCCTAGACTCTGCCATGCATTTCTCAATGTTGAGAAAAGCTGAGAACAGGCAATCTAGGTCCCCAATTAACTCTATAAAACGATCTCGGACTCCAGCATTCATTCACCAACTCCAAATCAAAATGAGTCAGCCACATCACAATCAACCCAAGAATGGCTCCTACCTCATAATTTAATCTTTGCAATAGATCACTTATAATAGATCTGGCTTTCCGGAGCTATGATCTGGTCCTCTATTACTGACTAATACTGAAAATTCCAGCTACACATATTTCCTTCCTCTGAATACCTCATCACCTTATGCAGAAATATTATGTTGAGAAATAGCCCAATTAAATGTGCAACTATCTGTAACCTTTTGTGTTACTGGATCGGGGGTGAAGCAGTAGCAACACTGGAAAATATAGGATCTTTGGGAAATGTAGCATATTATTAGATTTGATGAGATCCATTTTCTTGATGGCTTCTGAAAGATCTTTGCGCTAATTAGCTAAGAATACCACTGAATTATTTCATTATCTCTACTTTTGTGCAATAAAATATGTTGTCATATCACACACTCTATCTTGCTGTTGCTGTTCAGACTTAATGATGCCTTTATAGTTAGCGATTTCCTTTGTTCTCCCTCTGCAAGTGGGTTTTGGTGGTGCTGAGGAAAGAGGGGGGAAGCAGAGAAGGAAAAATATCAGGTTTAAAATGAATTCTTATGGGTGGGAAAAATCTTCACATGTGTTTCTCTCTAGCTCCAGTTCCCTCTGAAATAGGCGAAACATGTTTCGATGCCACAGCAGATCCATCTACTTCTTGCTAACGCAACAAGGAATGCTTTCCAGAGGAAGAGGAAAGAAACTATGGCTTCAAAAATTCTAAATCAGCAAGGAATGTTTTTAACAAGGAAGAGGTAAATTATGATAATTACTCTGACTGGTACGGTCCTTAAGCATTACTAATTAGCATTTATTGCCTGGATTATTGAAACAATGTGTTCCCAAGAGCCAAGAAGAACTGGGATGCTCTCTCCTTCTGAGCCCTGGGAACAAGCAAGAATGCGGTGCAGTTGGCAGAGAGGCTCCTCTTCCAAGCATGGTGAGCACCAGCCTTGCGCAGGGCTGCACAGAGGCGCTGGGAAACTTGCACCTTTTGCAAGCCCACGTTGTGAACTTCTTAACTGCACGGCTGCATTCCGCCTCACAGAGAGGTGAACAAAATCAGGGCAGCACAAAAGGAAAGTGGCCTTTAAAATAGTCAGAATCATTGGACAATGGTTCAAGCTGCAGATTAACATTTACCTTAAACTCCGCATTGTACAGCGCTTTCTGTTATTACTGGGGTTATATGCAAACCTATTATGAATTAACATTTCATTGCTTTAAAGTATGGAAGTATGGCCAAAGAGACTTCATGACAGACAAAGAGTTAATAAATTCAACAGAAAATAAAGAGGTTATATTATGCCATTGCCAGCTAGCATTTTGACTGGGTTAATGTGACTTTGTGAAGAGGCTGCAAGCAGATTTCAACACAAGCTACATTTTAATACCAAGGATTTATCACGTGAATGAAGTTTTGATTTAGAAATCCACCAGAAATTAATCAATATTCGAATCAGCATGAGCCACTACATAAGTATTTCAACCATAATTTGGTATCTGGCCCAATAAATCTTTAAGTGCTTTGGAAATGATTCAGGAAAAAGAGACAGGGAAAGTATTCTCCATTTTTTGAGCTGCAGTGCTAGGCAACTTTAGGTGCTATTAAACCCCATTGGAATAAAAGAGCAACAACGGCAAACTGCAGAATGCCTTGGACCTTTTTTACCTTTTACTGCCACCAAACCCCATGCCTTTCAACTTGGGAAAGCAAGTTCCAGCTAAGCTACAACGGGGTCAAAGTCACAGAGCTAAATGCTCCAGTTGCTGCTCAGACAGAGCTCCTTGATGCCAGAGTTCTGCAGAATTGGGGTTATTTTTGAAAAAAGCACTATTTAAAAAAATCGTGGTTTGTTTGATTTTCCCCTTTTTAATTATTTGCAGCACATATTGCACAGAATGCTTGGGAATACCGCACGGAATGCTTGGGAATGTGTTACATTAAATGCATCTCAGATGCAGTTTTAACTGGAACTAGTCTCAGCCTGGTAATTCTTCTTAATGCTGAATAAGAACTTCAATCCTCACTAAGGCTGCCTTATTTATTCTATTTATTAATTAAATTAACGCCTAATATTAATTTTCTCTACCACTTTCCTCTTCAGATAAAAATAAAGCTATTTCTGGCCGCAGCTTCTTTTTATTCCAGTGAGAACATACAACTGCAGAGCCTGATGAAATGACCATCGAAGGAACTATGCAACGCTAAAACAAGAAAGCCTCGTAGCTATATGTAATAAAGCAAAAAATAAAACCAGAACGCAATATCCCCGTCTTTTGTCTGCCAGGAGGTAAAAACGTTGCAGGAGTAGCTCTGGATTGATTTACGTTTGCTTACAAAGAAATTATTCCAACTGGATATTTATAATGCAATTAAGTTTCAATAACGCTGACATTTCTTCAGATCACACGCACAAATCTGGCAGAGGAGCCCCACTGAACCTGCCTGCCCTGCGCTCTGAGTTTGCGGTAGGCTGGGGAAGCGGGGGGGGGGGGGGTGAATGCGATATTCCAGTTATTATTCCCTCCTTTTCTTCTTGCGAGAACCTCGCCTTCCCCACTAGGAAAGGCGGCGGGGGGGGGGGGGGGGGGGGGGGGGCGATGCAGTTTGTGCTTTCCCTCCTTATTTTAATCCCTGCCAATTGTCGGGCTGGGTGGATTTCCCCCCCCCCCCCCCCCCCCATTCGATTCCATTTCATCCGCTCGGCGTGTCCCCAGGCCCCGGCTCCCTCCAGCCGCGCTGTCCCTTTAAGCCGCCAGCCCCCCTAATTGATGTGTCTGGGCGAGTCTAGACTGGCAGTGATTGAACCAGCTCCCAATTATGCTCCTCACTGCGCCGGAGCGGAGCGGGGCGCGGAGCGGGCCCTGCCCCCGCCCATTGTTTTGCCGCAGCCCCGCACAACCCCCCCCCCTTCCTCCGCACCGCTCCGCACCGCACCGCGCAACAGACAATAGCGGTTCTGCAGGGAAGGAGGAAAAGAGGTCGGGGAAAGCGGTGGCGGTGGGGGGGGGTGTCTCCGCGGATGCGGAAGGGGGGTGCGGGCACGGCCGCGGCCGCGCAGGGCTCTGCCTCCGGGAAGGGCAGAGGGAAAAGCATCGCGGGGTGCAGCCAGTCCCTTGCACACAAAGCGCTCCCCCCTTCCCTTCATGGAAGGGAGGGGGGGGGAACAGCGGTTAAAAGCAGCTTCAGGAGGAAAAAAAAAGGGAGGGAAAGTAGTTTTTGCCTGTCTGCGAGGTGGAGATGCGGCTGGACAAAGGTGGTTGGGGTCTCCCAACCGTGTTCTGATTTGTCATGCCAAACAGGTAACAGAAAATAAAGGCACCGCAGAGTAAGTTTCTCCCTTTGGAATCAGAGGACGTGCAGAATAATGTACAAATTCAGAAGCAAAAGGCGTTGTTGGATCTTTTTTTCATGGAGGTAAAAGAGTCAATGAAATTACAGCGTCAATAAAAAAGCTAAAATCAAAATCAAACAAGCAACCTTTTCCAGTTCAATAACTATTAAACAACGGGAACCATCAAACACATCCTAAACTCTTAAATCCCAAAACCTTACACCATTTTTGCTGCACTGTGTTTGTAAGTTCAAGCATTTGCATTCAAATATCAAACAGTAATTCAGTGCCATAACAAGGTACAGTAACTCCATTATAAATTGCCTTTGCAGAACAGAGAGAAGAAATACAGTTCCAACCATAATTCATTTTACAGCAATATAAATATCTAATAAAGGAAAACAGCAGCAGGGAACAGTTTGAACATTTCTGAGTTGCCATTTACACAGAACGCGGAGGGGAAAAGCAGGCAAGGTTGAAGCTCTAGAGGAGGACTGAAAACTTCAGCATTCACTCAGCGTTTCTTTTCAGCAGTTTCCAACCATTAGCACATGCAACCATTTTATTTCTGTGGTTTATTTGGGACCTACCGGTCCATAAAATCCAACCCAGCTCCTTTTTTTTTTTTTTTTTGTCTTTTATTTCTTTTTCCCCTTTTTTGTTTTCTTTCCCCCATTCCCACCCCCCCCCCTTTTTTTTTTTTGGCATGTGTGTGTCCATAGAGCACATTTCTAAGATTAATCGTTCAGTTTTAAACTTGGAAGCACGAGGCATGCTGGGATTTCAGCTGAGGTCAAGCACCAATGTACCGAGCTGTTAGTGTTACGCTCTCAGGGTACTCTGTGTTGCTCTCAAGAAGGAGCGAGGGGAAGCAAAAAAGAGGAGAGATGCTCTATGCAGTGGCCTGCAGGCAAGACAAATCTCTCTCCGTATGAAAACAGAGGCATGTATATTAACATACCTACGTATGTAAATAGATATACATATCCAGGGTTTTATTTACCTACATACATATTCATACACATGTATCATTCATATGTGTAGCTATACACACACCTCAATAGCTGTCTTTCCATGCGTCCATATCGCGTATATCTTATCTACACACGCATATATAATAATCACTATATGTGTACACACATACACCCCCATATCGGTATCAGCTGTAAAATTATCGCTTGACTATACACACACACACAAAATCTCTGTCATGCGAACGCTAGCTTGAATTTGAGATGAGATTTTTACAGTAAATGGCCACAACCACCGCCCTGCCATCAGCCGATCAGCCCTAAGGAGGAGAGATACACTTCTTTTTTCCCTTAAAAGGTCTACTAAACACTATTATATGTGTGTGTATCAGTCTATATATACACACATGCGCGCACACACACAGACATATATATATATAGAGAGAGGATATATTTGTAAAATAAAATGAAGATGTCAAAGCACAACTCACAGCTCCCAAGAGCCTAACCCGTGGATTTAAAAGCTAAACATCACAAGTTAGGGTCTCAGGGATTGAGAGGGGCGCAACAAACTATTCCTTGCAAAGAAAAAGATATAAATTATAATTAAAATAAAAAAAAATAATAACAAAAAAAAAAAAAAAAAAAAAAAAAACAACCCACAGGGATCCAAAACAATCAAAAGATAAAAAGGAGAAAGAGGAAGAGCAGGCAAGTTCAATTCCTGGCTCAAGATTACAAAACAGGACACACAGGTGGAAGGAAAGAGCTTCTCTAAAGACCCTCTGTTGAGAGAATGCATTCCATTTTTAATCGTTTATACAAAAAATGACAAGCCGCGGCAGGTTCCTTACAGCTTCCAACAAGGTCGCTTGCGACAAATACATGAAAAGCCTCCGCATTGGAATAACGAAGAGGAAGAGAAAGAAAAGGGAAGTTTGGGGCAGTGACGGAATTATTTTCATTGTTTCAACGAAAAGGAATGCAGAAATAAGAGCAGGAATATGCAGGCTCTCCCTCCAGCCGCCTGGCACAAAGCATGCAGCAGCATAAAGGCGCTGCCTCCCCGCCCCCTCCGCCAGCCCCGCGGCCGGCAGGGATGGAGGAAAAAAAAACCCCGAGTTGCAAGAAAATCAGGTAGAAACTCACCATTTGGAAGCGGGGGAAGCTCCGATCTTCAGCGCCAAGAGCAGGGGGGAAAAGCGCGGCGGTGGGGAGGCGGAAGAAGGACGGGGGGGGGGGGGGGTGTGTGTGTGTTAGTAGTGGGAAGCGGCGGCCCCCGGGCGGGCTCGGGGCAGGGGAAGGGGCAGGGGCAGTGCCCGCACCAGGCTGGGTGCCCGCCGGGTTTTGACACCCGAGCGAGCGCGGTCGAGCGAGCGAGTGCGAGCGTGCGGTGTGCGCAAGCCGGGGGAGGGAGGCGAGGGTGGGTGTGTGCAGCTGGGCAAGCCGCTTGCATTTTTAAAACATCTTCTTTCTTTTTTTTTTCTTTTCTTTCTTTTTTTTTTTTTTTTTTTTTAAGGGAATATATCAAGGAAAAAAAAAAAAAAGAAAAAAAAAAAAGAATAAGGAAAAGGACCCAAATTCCTCCGCAGCCCCTTCGCCTCCTCCCTCCGCGCTCCCACCAATGCTGCTGCTGCTGTTATTATGATGATGATGATGATGATGAAGAGACGGGGTTGGAGGGGGGGGGGGGGGTTGGAGCCGCGGCCCGCTCCTGCCCCGGTAGCAGCGGGGGGCAGCCCGGAGCCGGTGGCGGAGCGCGGTCACCAGCTCCTGGCAGCCGCTCCCGGGCCGGGGCTGCCGAGGAAAACCTGGAGGAAAAACCCGCTTCCCCGGGAGAGGAGGGTCCCCGCGCACCGTGCACACACACACACACACACACACACACACAAAAGGGACTCCATCCTGCACCGACTCCTCTCCAAAGCACCTTGTGCAACCCCAGCCAATGGAAATTTACGCCGGCCATAACCGAGAGCAGGATTTCGTCCCCAGCTTGCCACCTCCTTCTCCGCTCTTCTCTCCCCTTCCCTCCCTCCCTTTCCTCCTTCTTTCCACCCCCCCACCCCCCGCCCAAATAAATAATACGGATCCGCACCCTCCACCCATCTCTGGAACCGCTTTAGGCCCAACGGCACAAGCGGGGAGAAGCCGAAACGTACCGGAGGGCCCGAGTTTAAAAGTGCGAAATATCCGCCGCTCCTCGCCCGGCGCTGCCAAAGCAGGTCCCGCTCCCGGCCCCGTCCCGTGTGCCCCCCCCCCCCCCTCCTCCCGCACCCGACGCTCCCCGCCACCGCACGGCCGGGGGAGCAGCGGTAACAGGCACCATTACGGAACCATCATCATCATCACTCACTCCGTCCTTTTCTCACCTCAGGAGTCTGAGCCCATTCACCAAAGTCCTTCCTCCGTCCGGGAGCTCAGATCTTTTCCTCATTTTTTTTCCCTTTTATTTTTTTGCCCCCTTCTCTTTCCTCCTTGTGGATCAGCCAGTCCCGACATCATTAAACTATAGTCCTCCTCCTCCTCTTCCTCCTCCTTCCTTCTCCCCCTCGCTGTCTCCCCCCTCTTTTCTTCCTATTTTTTTATTTCAAAAAGGGGGAGCTGGGGGGGGGTGTAGACATAGCTGCATGAAGTGGCTGCCTTTTAGAAAGCACATTTAATCTTTACTGGCTCCCCTAGGCTTCGATGAAGTAGAAGGGAAAGGAGAGGAGAGGGGGAAAGAAAAAATACAGGCAAGGGAGGCTGTTGAGGGACAGCAAGCATCAGGCTCAAATCAACGACCAGATGAAAATGTACTAGACCACACTGCCCCCTCTCTTCCTCTCGCTCTGTCTCCGTCTCTCTCACACACTCTCACTCCTGGAAAGCTTCAGTGTCTGGTTACAGACTCTTTTGGATCCTTCCCCCCCCTCCCTCCCCACCCTCGCCCTTTGCCAACTATCCTAGAGATTCCTTGCATGCCTACTTAAATCTTTAACAGAATAAGGACTCGGCTCCCCCCGCCGCCGCCGCCAGCCTCGCACACACACACACACATACACACACACCAGCCCCAGCCACCCCTCCCCAATAATCTCTTAAGCTCCAGGGAGAAACCCGTCGCCGCGGCCGCATCCCGGTTCCCGTCCCTGCGGCCCCGGGATCTTCCAGGGCAGCCGGACACCCTCTCCCGCCTTCCTAAAGACGTCCGGGAGAGGAGGAGAGGGAAGGAGGGGGAAGCGTTGGGGCTGCAGCCCTTCGCCTGGCATCCCTCTGGCTGGATCTGGGGTTTAAAACAATAAAATCCACCGCTGCTATAGCTCGGTTCCCCCCCTCCCTGTATCCCCCCCCCTCGCCACACTGCAGCCCGCAGCCGCCCGTGGAAATCGCACGCCCCACGTCTGCATTGAAGCAGGCAGACTGCCTGGCTCATGCCCGTGATGACTTTAGAGCTGACAACCTCCTCTCCTCGACCTCCTCCTTCCCCACACACACACCCACCCCTCTGCTCAGTGGCAGCGCTGCTGCCTCTCACACCAGACTATATTTGCAATATGTGCTAATTTACCAGCTATATGCCCTTGGATTTTCAAATGAACTCATCAGTCAATGTTTCTGGTACCGATGGCTCCCTCTCTCCCTCACACACACCCTCCACTGCAGACATGTTACTCATTCTCCAAGCATTTCCTCTCCGAATGTCCGTCAGACGCATATACACTTCATTGATCAAACCAAATCCCTTGATAACAATAAATAATAATACAGACAGTTAACATCAGTGGGGAGCAGAGCCGGGGGGGGGGGGGGGGGGGGGGGGGGAGAGACACAAAGATGACGACTAAATCTGCATTGTGCTTTATGAGGCTGATCCCTGCATTTTCCAGAGATGCGCTACACAATGCGGAGCACAGGTATGGCCCTAAAGACCCAGCACACACCTCAGAGCCATGCGGGGCCTTACCTGACACCCATTCTAGCCCCTTCAGTGGGGTTGGTGATGCCTAATACCTGACTCCACCCAGCTTTCAAAAGGTGCTTGTGGGACCAGAAGGTGGTACTCGCTGCAGAGAGGAAGCACCTAGCACAAAATACAGACGTAAATAAAGAAGGCAGTTTCTTTGTTAGGCTGGGCACTGCAAAGATGCTTAGGGCTTAAAGGTACCCTTGTATCCACATACCCTGATGGGTGCGTAGTGGGATTTTCAGAAACACCTTCTCAGCTCCCACTGAAATCTGTTTCCTTTGTATTGAAGCCAGAGAGCACCTATGCAAGAAAGCAGGTTAGGAAGACAGTCTGTTAAATATCCCTCTGTTACACGTGCCTGGTATTTCAAGGGCTTTAGGGCTTTATTCCCCAGTTTTCTAGAGCTAAAATGGGGAGGTGGGAGAAGCTGCCTCTTGGGATTCTGGCTAGTTGGACATCTTGTGTGGGTTTGGCAAAGAGAAAGGGACTGCAGCCGAAGTGTTTGGGAAGTTGGGGAGGGTGGGGCTATCTAGCAATCTTTGACTCACTGGGGTGACTCCCTGAACGCAGGAATTAAATTATTACTCAAAGCAAGCTACATTTTATGAGCAGCAGCCTTAGGATGGAATTCTGCACGCATATGGAGTATGGAACAACTGAAATGTATGGAAATAGGTATACAAGACAGTCACATTATTGGGTGCAATGCAGAAGTCTCTGGGTGATAGAAGAGGTGGGATTATGCAGTGAAGTCAGTCCATGGATACAAATTTTCTTACTTATACTAACATAATCCTGACTGACATCAGCCTAGATAGGGGAAAAATCAAACCCTGTGTAGTGAAGGATCTAATCTTTGGGAAAAGTAGACTGGATTAGAGAGACTGTATCTGCCAAGCATCCCTTCACTCCCTCCCCATCATCACAGCAGCATGCAAGATTTTGCCATCACACAGACCAGTTTATCTCGGTTGTCTTTTTTGCGTTCCCTTCTCTTCCTTCCCAAAAATGTTTGAATTTTCTTTTTTATAAAGTTTTGTTGCAAACACATAATTTCTTTCCACAATTTCACCAAGTCTTTGGAGGACACTTATTTCAAGCAGTTAACACCTGACCCCAATTTTTGTGGGTAATTAGTGAGCTAGATAACCACACAAAGTGGGTAATTATTTAGTACCCAAGGGTACTGTACAAGGGGGTAGAGGTTTGCGATGTTAACAAAAGCACATCTCTAATTATTGTATCTATACTGGTGATGTTTTAAGAATAGTTACTCCATCTAATGATCCATGATAAATCAGTAAACTACTTTGCTTCCCGTAGCATACATGTGTGGGATAACCAAGGGCAGGACGTGAGGGCAAAGCAAATTGAAGCCCCAACTTTGGAATATGCACAAGAGAAGTGAGAGGCATACCCTTGGAGAAGGCAGTAAGACTGGAAGTGTCTGCTCTGCAACAGCAGAGCCTAAGAGCCATCATTAGATGCTAACAGGTTGGTTGAGACGACTTGAAAAGTCATGTAGGAAGAAGCTTGTAGAGTGTGCCTCAGGGTCTACTTCTTGCTTAGGTAATGTGGCTGGGCTGATGGATCTTTGTATACAACAATAACCCTAATCATGTTTTAACCGAGTTCAGTCTTGCTCATTGAAAATCACTTTGAAAGCTATACAAATGAGGTGGTTCGTGTTTGTGGAGGGTCAGGGCTGAAATGCAAGAGTGAAAAAGAAGTGGATTTCAATTATCTGCCATCTCCAATATTCATGTTGCAAACCCCACATTTCTCCCAAGGAAAATGTTACATCCTCAGTAGATTTCCCTGCCTCCCACCTCCGAATTTAAGAACGAAGAGATGGGAATTATTTTGAAATAGAAACTAAATGAGAGAGATTCAACTACCAAAAACCAGTTTTGGTCATCGGAACCATGTGAAAAGAAGCGTTATGCTGGAAACAGATCCATAATCTTAAACACAGCGATCACTATCCACTGACCAGTATTTGCAGCATTACACACGCACTTTAAGGACATCTTCAAACCAAGACATTACACCCAGCGGAAAAGCGCTTTCCTTTTTTAATTGCTTTTATGAATCATCATTCACATCCGGACACTTCATTTACTAGAGTCCAGTAACCTTGTTTTTCAAAGACTCAAATTCCAAACCTAAGGGCCTCCAGGGTGGCACAAAAAATAGAGGCGTCATCCTCTTTTGATCACAGCCACGTATTTTAACTTAGCTCGCTGCTTTGGGATCGTTCGTGCCAGGCACGACAGAAGAAAACACCAGTGGCGGCATCACGAGGCACTGTCACCACCAGGAATCTGAAATCTCAACAGGGAAAGTTTGAGGGGTTTCCACACCTCCTCCTATTTCTCTTTTGTTCTGTTGTTTTTTTTCTTTTGGAGTGAAATAAGCACAACTGAAAGAGGCCTGAAAATTGTTCTCATATTCAAAAAGGGGCCAAGTCTCTGCAGTCCTTTTAGGCCTGAGCATGCCTTGTTCATATTACCAGTGTGGAGAGATTAAGAAGGAATAATAACACCACCAGAACTTGGGATCAGTTCAGAGCAGCTGTGAGGTACACACTTGTCCACTCTGAACTGCACCAGAAGACTGAAGCTTCTTTTGTGTGCTATGGGCTATTTAACAATCTAGTAACTTGTAATGTTTGGCTGCTACCATGCTGGGGTGGATATAAACTGGTAACCCCTTCACGAACCCTATTAGGGACCTGTTTTGCAGGAAAGGTTCTTGCAGAAATGGAGTGAGAGGAAGTTTGCAGAGTGAAGCTGGAAAACAGAAAGGAAGAATGAATTTAATCAGAGAGACAGGTCGGAAGGAAGAGGAGACACCTTGGTCGGTGCACAGTTTTAGCAGAAAGCAGAGTAAAGACACACTGCTTTTTCTGGCCCCAGTTGGCATCAGCGATTCAAAGAAGACGACACATAGGTGAAGGGATCCTCAGCCAGAGAGGATGCTTTAGGGACTTAAGTATTGACTATAAAACTTAAGGCCTTTTTGAGACAAGTCAGTATCGAAACAAACTATACAGAGATCATTTAAGGAAGTACCTTTCAAATAACAGTAATGTCTCTGCTGTATGGACAGTATATATGGTAATATATGACAATAGTTTACCAATGAATAAAATGTCTTCAGTGGAGTAAAAAGTATTTAGTAATACAAATGAAGAATTCGAACAATGGGAGGAAAGGCATAAATTCATAGCGAGGGGCACACCCATGGAAAGCAAAGTTGGGCAAAGGTGTCATGATTTGAGTGTTACCAGGACAATGTTCTATCAAATGAGGAGTTTGACAACCAAAAGCTCCTAATTTAAACCTCACCGGTTCGTATACCCTTGTCCAATTGCACATCGAGTCAGTGGTAAAATCACCTCACCTCTTCCTACGGGCTGAGAAAGTTGAGGCTCTTTAGCCTGGAGAAGGCTGTGTGGAGACCTCAGAGCAGCCTTGCAGTGTCTGAAGGGGGCTTAAAAGGATGCTGGGGAGAGACTCTTCATCAGTGACTGTAGTGATAGGACAAGGGGTGGTGGGTTCAAACTTAAACAGGGGTAATTTAAGTTAGATAATAAGGAGGAAGTTCTTTACTATGAAGGTGGTGAGGCACTGGAATGGGTTGCCCAAGGAAGGTGCGAATGCTCCATCCCTGGCACTATTCAAGGCCAGGCTGAATGGAGTCTTGGGTGACATGGTTTAGTGCGAGGTGATTCTGCCCATGGCAGGGGGGTTGAAACTGGATGATCTTAAGGTCCTTTCCAACCCTAACTATTCTATGATTCTTCCTTGCTTCCCCATAATATAGAACCATTATGACAACGCTTACCATGTCCTTGGAGTGTTCGGAGGTCCTCTGAAGCAAGCTGCTAGTCCATATTACTTTCGTTATCCACATCTGCTATCCTGTTAGTCAACAGAGAGGATGGAGTGTGGCTGAAGGTGATGTAGTTCCCTTTCATTACCAGCAGTTCGTTTTAACCTGACTCACCCACCAACTTTCACCTCCCAACCCAACAGGGCATACGTTAGCAAATTACCTCACCCATGCACTACCCTGATAGCACCACAGCTTAGAAAGTGGCTGTTGTATTTTCTCTCCATCCCCCAATTCTGCTAACGGGTTTCTCAGAGATCTTTGAGCTCCAACTATATCAATCCCTGGATAATGGTGAACACTTAAAATTATAAGGTGAGAAAGCCATAAACCGACTCAGTCCCAAGGTGAGTAAAGGCAGCAAAAAGCAAAATGAGGCAGGGCTGTTCACCTCCTGTTGAGCAGGGCCTGGTGGAAAGCCCTGGAAGACTGCACCATTCCGTGCCCTTACTGAAAACCAAGTTTAGGGAAATGGGAAGAGTTCAACAAAAGGTCAGCTGATATAACAGAGGGATTTGAAAAGAAAGGTTACAGAGATGAATTCATCCCATATCAAAGAAAGAATATGAGAAGTGGGAACGCAGTAGCGAGAGTTATGTGTGTTTTGCCTATAGGGAGTTAACAATCTGCCCTTATCCGTGAGCTCTCCTATGCAAACCGGATTTAACTGAACTCAGAAACTCAAGGTGAAACTCGAAGTTATGTGGATGAAGTCATGCAAAAAAGTATTACATCTACTCTTGCATGATTTTCCATTTCCATATCACATAAAGCACCTGAAACCCCTCATATTTCACATGGTTTCGGGTTCGCCAAAAGTTTCAAATAAGACTCGATTCACTTCAAACATAAGCCAAGCTCCAAGAACCTCACTAAAATTTCAGATAAATCTAACCTGGTTTTAGCTGGTAACGTAATTAAGATCTGAGGCTTCATACTCTGACAAACTTTGAAGCATTTCAATTACTAAATGATGGAGCTATATTAATACGTTAACCTACAAGGTTGCTACAAAAAACTTCCTGGCTGGTCAATATTTAATGTTTTCTTAAAATGGACTTGAAATTTCAATAGAATCATTGTATGAAAAAGATGGTGTATCTCAATCAAGGGGATTTTTCTTATTCTGAAAAAGCCAATGTAAATAATACACTTTGAGGCTGTTCAATTAGAATCTAAGCTGCTGAACCTAGACTCAACTTCGGAAACGTGCATAAAGTATAGGGATATTTGGGAACCTGACCTGGCAAGAAAAGTAGAAAGTTAAATTAAAACTAGAAATCCATGCAATTAAGAGCTAGAATGAATTCTGTTTCAACAGGAAAGAAGTGGTAGGGTCACTGTGTAAAAGAGAGATTGTAATTCAGAGACTGGAGAGCTGCTGCCTGCAGTCTGCAGATCTGTGCTCATCTCTTCTGTGAATTCACTGTGGACCCTTAGTCCTGCAGTCTATTTCCAGTTCTTTTCTGCATAAACCCAATACAAACAGGTGATAGAACTATTGCACGTAAGAAAGGAATTGTGAATCTATTAATTAATATTGGTAAAGAGCCTTGAGAGCTTACAGGGACCTGAAGAACCTCAAAGAACAGTCATCCCCTCCACCTCTTGTTATTCTTTAGCCCTTTTCACCAGCACTGACTCTCTCTTTGAAGAGAGGGTAGGAATTATTCAAAAGCTAAAACAAAGAAATGTTTTGGGGTTTCAGGTTTTCTAATTCTGCAACTACAGCCTGCAGTGGTCACAATTAATAAATCAATAAACAACACATAAGGACATATCTCTCATGTAAGTCCTCATATACTTGTCGCAGCCACTGCTGGAGAATTAAACCAAAAGGTAGGCCACCAAAATCTTTTCTGCAGCTGCTTGGTGGGCCCAAACCACCGATCCCTGCACAGGGACGGGCAGAAGCTGGTGCAGAGCCAGCTGAAGGAATCCCAAATCAGTGGTGATGACAGTGGTGAGAACCCAAAAGACCTGTCCCTATTCCCAGTCCTGCTGCTAGACATGCTAAGTGGCTTGGGCAATTCTCTCCATCTCTTTGTGTTTCCTCTTCTGTCTGCCTTATCTGTTTAGACTGCAAGCTCCTGCGCACAGGGAGTCTCTTCTCAGAGGGTGTCTACAGGGTGCCAAGCCATTTAGGTATTGCTGTCAAAGAAATAACAGGCTTGGGCACTTTAACACGGGTGAAGCCTGAACGCAAGTCTGGTCACCCTTCCATCTTGTGAAACCAGACACAGAGGTCTTAGTACGCAGTAACTTGTTTTCAGTTGCTCCACTGGCGATGAGAGTGTATTAAAAATTAGAAAGCCACATATCAGGAGGCATGTGACAGACAGAATGAATGTCAGAACGCGAGGAAGACACAGCAACCTCTGAGGACTTACGTTTGACCCATCCCACACCGCTCAGCCTCTGCATGCCAGAAATAGCAGCGGGACGCAAGCGCAGCAGCCGGTCTCCCCGCTCCTGGTGCCAGTCCATACTGCTGCATCATTAACGTTGCACTGCAGGCTCTAGCACACACTAAACTTAGATTTAGTTCGGTTTATAATGCAATAAGACCTTTTGATGAGCTACAAAGTGAAGAAAACAAACAGAACGATCTGAATATCAGAATATTTCAGTTATAACAAATGACATTAATTAGGATTTTTAAAATGTAATAACATTTTCAAGTTGATTTTGTGTAAAAGGAGTATTAGATTGTAAATATTGTCAGCTTTAACTCTGCACAGCTAATGAATGTGTCAGCATGGATGTTGTCCACATGAAACATTACTTCACAGAGATATACAGAATGCTCACTTGCAATCCCAGTATGACATGCAACATGACTGCCTCTGCACAATTCAGATAGGATTAGTTCCTCTGTCTTTAGGAGGAACAAGGACCTCTATTTTATCTACAGTGAAGAAGCACAAAGACTTAGCCAAGATCTCATAGGAAGTCTGTTAACAGAACTTCAGGGTCTGCACCAATGGCTTAATGAAAGATATAATAATTGTTCCACTGTAGCGGTGGAGGCTGTGCACAGTCCTCACCCCATTAATAATAAAACAACACAGGCCTCAGGAATTGAATACAAACAAGAACCCTTTGCAGTGGAGACAACTTTAAAAGTGCAAAGGTAATTCACCTGATGTCTCGGTGAAAATCTGGACTCATGTATCCCAGGAACAACTCCCAGTAAATACCTATTCCATAGGTGCCTGTGGCCACAGAGGACCATGATTCTGACCCTGGTGCACAGAGAAAAACCTCCCAAATGAGCCTATACCCGAGATTATTCAGTAGCAGCGCTTAATTCTTACAATTAAGACCCACACAGGCATTCTTCTGCTTCGTGCTATAATAGACTGTCCACATGGAAGCAACTGCAACAGCAGGTCCCAGGTCATTACTTGATCACTTTCCTGCTTAATTACTATTTTTAATTACGTGCATGGCAACAACACAAAGTCAATCTAGGAACGGAAATCCATTCTTTGAACAACTTCTGCCTTTTTTCTCAGACGCAAACTATTGCTATATAAGCCATTCCTGATTAATATGGGGCCCTCACGGGAAAGCCACTGCCTGTCTACTGATTTCATTTCCTACTTCTTCTCTTCTTCAGCTGACAATTCAAGTCCCTAAAAAGTAAGGGCAAAAGATCTCTCATTTTATCGTTACAAGATGACACTGTTTCTTCCCTTGCTGTTTTCCTTCAGGAAGATATATTAGCACTACATTTGCTCCTCCGTGTGGTGGGATTTCTTAAATAAAAACGTATGTTATATGTATGTATGGACTTGGAACCAGAGCTGCTTTAGCCTATTAACTATCCACATTTGCTTCAGACTTGGCCAGCCACCTAAAAAACCTGCCAAGACCTTTCTGGCAGCCTTTCCCAACGGTTCCAGGAAAATATGGAATATTCAAAGAATTTTAGGGCCTCCCAGCTTCATTTGTCACCGCTCCTCTTGCCCACTTAAAACTAAATCACAGGCAAATTGCTCTAATGCCCTATTAAAGATTTAAAGATGGCCTTCTCCACAGTAGGGTATCTGAGGACAAATCTGTGTTAATATATAATGTGAAGCCTGCCTTAATCTATAATGCAGTGTGGCGTGAGGCAGACCAAGGGCTTCACAACAAGTAAGGGAGCTGCTTTACAAACCTTGAACTTCCCAAGTGGAGGTTTTAAACCTCCCTCTGTTATCCAGGCAAAGGAGAGATTCATTTTATCCTCATCATTAGCAAATGACTGCTGAGGTTGCAGCCTGTGTCATACAAGAAACAAACAAAAACGTGAAGAGCTGTATCAGAATTCACTGCCTCTATGGGTCTCAAGGCATTGCTTGAGTAATGCTGTTACAGATAGGTTTGAGTCCCAATGCCTAGAGCTTGCCTGTAAGCTAACTTACAGATTCCAAGATGGCCAAATGACATGATTCTCTGAGAACTGGCAATTAAAAAATGTCCCTCTATTGGAATATAAGCAGAGCATCATGGAACCCCTTTCACTAGTGATTCCACCGGCGGAGTATGGATATCCTCCTCTCCTACTGAAGAAGGGAGAGATGACAGTTCTTTAATCATAGAATCATAGACACAAAGTCCCAAGTAGTCACTTTAGGAAGTGCAGCGACCAGCAGAAGGACACTTGTGGATTTATTACAGCACTAAGGTTACAGACTGCAGACCAGTGATTTCTATCCTAGAACCCTACGTCATTCATGACATGATTCAGCAGTCTAGCTACATCATTGCTAACATAGTAAGGAGTGGACATTGATTTTAGTTTTTCCACTAAGACTCACACTGTTTAACTTCTCATACAAGAACTATTCTCACATACAAATGAAGGGAAACATGTGACTGAAGTGTCTTGGGGCTCTTATAAAATAAGTTCTCCTTTCACGTTTCAAAAGCTCGTGGAAGGGCAATTCCCAAAACCAACTCAAACCACAAGATATGTAGCAGAGAGCAATCGAGTCTCGCCGCCTTCCTTTCCCATTTCCTTCCTCGTTTTCCTTCTCTTCCTCTTTTTTTTGTAAATCCTGCCCTTCAAATCTAACAACCTCATCTATGAAAGGAAATAGAAAGCCAAGGGGAAGCTGTGGCATCTGACAGACTGCAAACACCACTACTGCAAACCACTCTCATGCCACAACTGCTATTCCTTCTCAGAAGAGATGAGAGGCCACTTCAAACACAAGAAAAACAAACTTGAAAATAAACCCACATCAGTGGCATTAATCTGGGCATGGTTTTGACCTGCTATTTACAATTCCTTAAATCTCAAGCTAAGCAATAAGAGGGGTCTGCCTACACTCTTCAGGGGACTGCCTGTAGTGACCCCAAAACCAGCACCAACCTCAGCTGCTGCAGCCACAGATCTCCAGCCAGTTCCCATGTGGAAGTGCCAGGAGGGCTGTTGCTAGTGCAGCACCACACCTAAGCTCATCACATCCCAGAGCAGCCACTGATAGCTAGAGCATCATGCATGACATGCTCATGCATGGTGGAGACCAGGACCACCCTCATACTGAAAATTCATACAGACAGTGCTCATATGAATTCCACATCAGCATTGTGCAGAGATTTATCCATCTGCGTTTATATTAGGATCAAGCTCTAAAATGTTCATAAAAGCTTCCAATCATGGCTTGAGCTTTATATATGTACCGGATCTAGGAACAACAGGCAGCAAGGTCTAGAAGCCTATCAAGAATTCAGTGAGGAGCAAACAAAAGGGGAAAAAATATATGTCTTTATCAACCATTTGCCTGACTGGTGATGGCTTTTTTGGACATTGACAGTTGCATGTGTAAAAAATGGCCCATTCACAAAACAATACTCTTACACTACAATTGTTAGACATGACATTTATATGTCACTGTTAATTATAAATTACTTGATCCTGACATTTCCTTAATACATTATGAAAGCCCTAATGAAACCCTACGAGCTGCGTGTCACACCTGCAACAAAGAGAAGCTTAGAGAAATCACAGCCTTGTCATCAGACCTTGGCAAAGGGTGTAAGGAAAAATGGCAGCACATGTGAAGCAGACCCAGGAGGGGCAAGGGAAAAACCTGCAGCAACAAATGTGCTTCTCTGGAGCAGGAGTTTGGCTACCTAAATGTGGGAACCTACAAGAACATAGATACAAAACAGAAATCAAGGACTCTATAGTGGCTGTACCTACAACTGCTCTTGAACAGTACTTTTGGATAGGGTCTTGAGTGTGGTGGGCTTGCACATTAAAAGTGGCTGGCAGGAGGCAGAGAGTGGCTCCAGCCACTGGTGTGGCCCCTGCCTGCGGGATGACAGCTCTTTCCCCATAAGCGGCTTCAGCCTTAGCAGCAGTAGCAGCTTCCTCCCGTCTTTGAAGGAAATTATTGCTTGGAGTGTTTCTAGCCAGCAGTGTTTCATTTGCAATAGACCTCAGACAATCGTGGATGACCTAACTGGGGAGGTAGCTGTCTTCTACAATTTGAGAAGGAAGCAGGGAGAGGTGCTGGTAAAGAGAAGTCACTGCATGTAACATGGAATGCAGCATTTCAATTTCTTTCTGTATCTGCCCCAGAAACCTGATTCTTATTTAACCAAGAAACAGGGCCATGACATTGCACAAAGAGGCTAATTTTACCCTATTGCATGTAAAAAATTATTTGCTCAGGGAGAATACGTTTTATATTTTGAATATATAAATCTAAGCATATGCAACCGGGACCGCCTGGAGCATCAGCAGAGCCAGGGCAAGCAGAAGCCTTGTCTTGTTTAAAGAAAGAGTGGTGGGTGTTCCCAAATAAAACTTTTTGGATCTTCCTCTGCTAGGGGAAATTTCCAGATGTCAGATTTCCTTTCTGTTCCTTTTTAGACTGAAACCTTTCCTCACAAGGTTAAATCCAACACCACTCCTATACGAGTTTGTCTCTGGCTGAAGTCTGACTGGATATAGAACCTATCTCCAAAACTCCTGCTGGAAATGCTGAACTTCACCTGGTTTCCTATCTAAGCCACCAAGCTATGAAAAGGGAAAAGAAAGAATGAGAAGGAAAAAGTTAGTCAGAGAGATGCATGTTCAGATCTCTGCTCTGGCCTCAGACTATTAATTTTCAATACAAGAGCTCCAGATATTGAGCTGGTCTCTACCAGCTAATTCTTTCGTTTTCCAGTTGCAGTCTGCATTGTAATTGATATCTACATCTAATTAAAGGACATCTGTTTTCCTGTATAGGTTATGCTTTTTGACTCTCTAACACACACAGAAAAAGAACTTCCTTCTTCAGTAATTCACAATTTCCAAAGGAGAAAGTAGCAGCATTTCTGAGGCCTGGGCTTTCAGTCTGTGTAATGAAATTGTCTTATTTTTAACTGTCTGAGCATTTTTCAAGCAGAAGCGTGTTAGAATTCATATTAATTTGTGCAGTACCCTATCATCATCATAATTTAGCTCACAAGGTTGCTGTGCTTGGAATTCCAGTTATGACATGAATTCTATACATTTTATACAAATTTATAAATGGCATCAATAGAACACTTAGGGCCTTATTCATTAAACAATGAGTCATTCTGGCATTCCATTCTATTTCGTCCCAGTTCTTACAAAACTTTTGTGTACAAATTTGACTGTACTTACTGCATCTGATTTAGCAGCAGAAGTGTTGCAGCATAGTTTCAGCTGGGTGTGGAAATAGATGAAAGCCATTGTTTAAGGGAAAAAAAATCCCTGTAATGGTGAAGTCTCTGAGTTCCAGTCTCCTTTCCAAAGGAACAGCGTTCAGGTCCCAGGAACAGCCCTTGCCTCATAGCCAGGTGAAAATACAGAGGTGAAAGTTAATTTGCAGTGGTGCAAGTATTTTCCTGCTGCCCAGCAAAGCAGAAAAGCCCTATTTCTGAATACAAGACTTTGCTAGTTATTCTTGACAGAGAATTTCAGGGGTATACTACAAGAGGCTTAAAGGCTTCCCTTAGTATCCAGTTTCTGATTGTGGCACCAGGAAATTAATGATGGTGCAGCACCACAGCATGAATCTTTCTCTCCCTAGAGCTTCCAGAAGGACTGGTTGTATTTTGGATGTGTGCATGTTTTAAATGAAAACTGAGTTGACGCTAAAAAGATTAAGCCAAAACTAAGACCTTTCACCTATTTTTCGGGAATGCATCTGTATTACAAATAGTGGCTAACACAGCAAAATATAGGACCCATTGTTTGGTAAATTCTATCTTAATCTAGGCGAAGCACATATAAATAGCAGTGAAGTCATGATGGTATGGGTTTTAGCATGTTCTAGCAACTGGAGTACAAAGTCTTCAGGGACACGCTGGTTACTAGCCAGTGGGAATCTGTTTGAACTGTTCTCATTACTTCATTCAATCCAGTTAGTCCAGGTAAACTGGCATATGCTGCAAAGCACTCTCCATTTTATAGTTTGGACACCTCAGCACGTATGACTATTTTACCTTCTCTTTGTCCTTTCAACCTTTTCCCTGACTGCTAGATATATGGCTGTGATTTCTATCATTTCTGTAAAGCTTGCTGGAGCAGAATAGTCTTGGAAGTCATCATTCCTCTATCAAATATGGCTGGGATTAGAAAACAGTCTCAGAAGTTGTTGGGAAGAAAGAAGGCACAGATACTCAAGTGTACATAAGGCAAACGAGCATGCTAGCTGTCTTTTCATTGGAAACCATTCCAAGACCTCATCATTCCTCGGATGCTTGCAGTTTTCTTCATTACGTATAAAAGCATCAGTGCTTATTTTTGGGTTTTATCCTTACTAAGTCACAGTAAATTTGGGATCCATTTCACTACATATCCTTGTACATTAGGACACTATCTGTCAAGCAATCACCATGCCAAGAAAAGCACAATACTATCTGCTCGCACTGTCCAGAAGGGAGAACAGAGATGTGTGCTTAAGTGTACCATCTCAGTTTCATTAATACTCTCACCATGAGATTTCTAGTACTTCCCTTTATGTTACAGACTTAAAGGAACAAAAACAAGATCAAAGCTTACATTTCATTATCATAGGACACACAGTTTTTCTGGGAGGTGGATGGTTTCTTTTTCATTTTATATTCCAATGGAAATGTTCTCTGAAAAACAGTTGCTATCTCCCCAGCTATTCACAGGCTTAGTTGAATAAAAACTGGGAATGGAAGAGTAATGGAAAACAAGGAAAATAGACCACTTTTGTCTGTTCGTTGCCCAGGCTGAGAGAAGCAAAACTGGCAATTAAAGAAACTGTTTAGGGTGAGCCACCTCCCTTTTGCTTCCTCCTCTTTCAAGATACAGCTCATGAGTTGTTCCTTTACTCATTGCAAAAGGTCCATAATTGTAACACTGCCACATTCTCCTGGAAATCTATTTAAATGGCATATGATAGAAGCCATATGATAGAAGCTTAATTACATAGAGGGCATATGGAAGGCATATGACATAAGGACATATGGAAGGCATACGATAGAAGGGCATCCGAGGACATATGATGGAAGTCTAATTAATTGACAATACATTCCTCTCATCAGGGGGAGAGCTGGAATGCTGTTTTATTCAGAAGAAAAATATGCACATTGAATTATGTTTACCACTGACCATTCTCCTTTTTAATTTTTCTTCCTTGTTCTTTGGAACGAGATAGACCATTTGAGTTAACATACTTAGTGTCGATAGCCACAAATGTGTGTGTTAATATAGACAACTACTATTTTTGGACCTTATGAAGTTCCCTTATTACTGTGCAAAGCAAAGTCAAAATGTTACGACCAAAAACGAAGAGAGACTGTTCTTATTTGGAGTTACTACCACCCATTTATAAGGCTATTCCTAACCAAACAGGTTAAAAATAATAAATCAACCCTTATGGAACAGCTCTAAATTGGATGTGAATCAATGCAGCTTGTGGATTTACAGCTGAAAATTTGCACTTCCATCTGCAAAAAGATTTATGGGGGGGGAAATAAGGTACTGCCTAAAATGTGCTAAAAAGATTCCTCTTTTTTAACCACCTGCATGTGTTTAGTGCAGTGCCTCTGTGGAACACAGAAGCTGTGTTGTGTTAGCCCGGATACTTGCCTTGTCCTAAGGAACTGCAGAGTTATAAACCATGGTATTGATATCTATAACCTCTTTGAAAACAAGATGAAATAAAGTCCCACTAATTCACTCTTTGAGTAACTAATAATTGAGCACTGGGTAACGCTCAAGAAACCAACAGCTTCTCTTTGCATTCAGTAAACAAGGATTTGCAGATATTAAAGTGCCATTTTCCTAGAAGAATATTTCTCTGGGTTACTTATATACCTTGAAATATTGTTATCATTTTCACACTTTTAGATTAGCCTAATGAAAGAAATCCTGTGCCTACCCTTTACTTTCATTCACTAACTTAGAAAGTTTACCCACTAGCAAAGAGTCTTTCTTATTTCTGGGAACTCAAAAACTCTTGCCAGAATTAGTCATATATATATATATAGTTGAAAGACGTAACACAGCTCATATTCTGGGCCCTGATCAAGCATTGCAGCCACCATCTTCATCCAGGCAGCCAGGGGACCTGAACCCTGAACACTGCTAACATGAAGATCTTGAATCTTGTGTTCAGACTTCACTAGGTAAATGCCAGAGTTTCAGAGTGGTTTTTAGGCATCAAGTACTTTGGTAAATAAGCCTGTAGATTTCAATAGCAGCTAGGTATGTTTGGTGTATTCCCTGCATTTTAAACCTGTAAGATGTAATACAAATGTGGTCTTTTGCCCAGAATTGCTGGCTCACCATGTACCCATTCTCCATACGGCTCCTGCACAAAATCTGGGGTGGTTCCACAGCTCCTGAATGCAAACTGCTGTGAGGGCGAAGCCAACCACCTCTATTGGATGTGTCCAGAGCTACAGCCTTTGAAACCCCTAATGTAACTGTACAGGTCTAGAAATAAAACCCTTACGAATCATTTTAGCTGACTGTAATCACTAATGGATATTCCCTAAGAACAGCTCTCCTGAGGACTGTGTAGATTTAGGTACTTTGAGAGAAACCCTTACAGGCTTTATCTGGAAGCATCAGCACCAGCCTCCTACGCTTCCTGAGAGACAATGAGTGCGCCAGGTCTTGCACTGCTACAGGGTACAGCCCTGTTTAACTCCTGGCATAGAACTAATGTAACCAGTCAAAGACTAGTGGAAAGGGAAACCTGCTTGCATGTCTCAATAGCAGATTCAATACAGGACACTTTTCATGTTACCTTTGGAGACTTCTGATTGCTGACCGTGAAGGCAATAACACTGATAAGTTGCCATGGTGCTTTTTAGGAATGTTACACATTGCGCTGCTTGAATGCTAATAAAGGAAGACAAGCATTACTAGTCCACTGAATGTGCTAAAAACTCAATTATACAGCACCCATAGGTAAAAAACCCACGCTGAGAGAATGAACATTTCTGAAGTTCTAGAGAGGCAGAAGAAAAGAAAAGGTTTTCCAGCTCATCTTACCTGCTCTTTCCTGTTCCATGTGTCCAGAGCAAAGATTGCTGAGGAATTATGGTCGCTCATCACGCCGTTCTGTGCAAGACCCAAGGAAAGCTAGGAGGTTGTACAGTTATCTCCCTTGGTGTAATTCTAAACTATACAACCTACTACCTCAACCTGGATGCATGCAGTCAAAAATGCTGAAAGCTACCCACCACTCCACAGCCGACATAAATGTCAGGGTTTCTAGTTAAAAAAGGTCCTCAGAATTCTCAGTGCACTAATTTAGAAGCAATAAATGCTTTGCTGGTGAAAAGACACCAAACCCAAATGCAACTCCCCACACTGCATATGTTAATAGATAAGACAAAACGAGCTGTGGTTATTACTGCTGGAGAGAGACAAGATCATGGTCACTTCTTTTCACACAAGAAGGAATTTTGTCCCTGGCCAGAAAAGTCCTTTCCCCCTCCATAGCAGATGCATCTGCACTACAGCACAGAACATATATGTACATTGTTTTAAAGCACTTTAAGAAGGCTTAGTTTGAAATTTGTCCTAACATGTCTTTTCCTTTTGAACACATATAACGTTGACCTTGGAACATGCGCCTTGGCTCCTGAATGCTTATAGAAAATGACTGGAGAAGTGGATGAAGAGAAGAACTGCAGAAAGGGTAGAAAGTTTTAAGTAAACTTTACCCTTGCACCGATGCCTTGTTAAGATTAGCGAGGTTAGAAATGCAACACTGAGCCTCTCTCAGCAGTCAGAATAAGATGGTGTTCCCTTAACAAGGAACACTTTTCATTTTTAACTTGTAATAGTTCGCAGTCAACCAACCAGGATGTTATCATTGTGAGTCATTCCCATTACCCACCAAGGTATTACTTAAAGCAGTATGCTGCCTATTTATTATGGCTTACAAACAGGGATTAGCATCTTAAAATATGCTAGTGCAGACAGTGGAGCTGGATCAGTCCTGAGATTCTGCCTCTCAGGTGAATGCATCCTCAGGCACAGCAGCTCTGTGCTGGAAGGGGATTACAAGGGAATAAAACCCTGTGAACGAACGCTGAGCTGTGCTGAATAGGTGTTTCTCTTTTCTTAGGATGAAATAGCATTGCTGATTACAAAAAAAGCTAGTGCCCTACCTTTACATTCAAAACCTGACCAGAAAGAAAGGAGGAAGGGGAGAAATAATACCACTCTTCAAGAATGTTTGATGAAAACCCAATCTTTCTGCATGGTTTGAATGTACATAATGTTGACAGTATGAGGGAATTTCCAATGACTCCAGATTCAGTAAATGACCTGATAGGCTCTGCAGACATGCACTGCGAGCAGCATGGTACAGTACCCTAACAGTAGAGTCACTGTTAACCATTTTATTAAACCAGTGATCTAACCACAAATCTGGATAAGGAAACCATGGCTCTCTGGTTCTGGTTTTCTAACCAAGAGCTTTATTGCTGTCTAAAAGCATCCTGAAATCATCCCAATTCCTTGATGCAACATCATAATTTTTGTGCACTGAACATCTGTCCTCTGACATGAAATCCAATGGTGTCACTTATGTAGCTCTATGGAAGCCAATGAACCTGTGTTCTCATTTAGGGTGATGGAAAATCTCAAATCCCACCCAATTTCTACGTGACACAGGAGATGTAACTCCCTTTTAGACTTTTGAAAACATCCTATTCTGCAGCTATAAACTGCAGAGTATAAACTAGACCATTTCACGGCTATGACCATTTTTTACAACTTATCCTTGCAAGTATTTTCCTGTATCTCAATCTTGTAATGAATGTTACATACTGCATAATATAAACCAAACATTATTATCTATACCTGATCAGTTTAATGAAGGAAAGTACTGTTAACCTCACCAGTGCATTGAGACTAACACAATCAAAATTCCTTACTCTCAACTTGCTCCTAAATAACCTAAATTCAGGTTGGCAAATGCCACTGCGACTGTTTTGTTCCTGACTCGCCACCTCTCCTTGCTGCTCTTCCATCGCAACTTCAACTTCCTCTTCATCACCACATTGACAAATCCTTGAGCTGTCAGCTCTGTGCTGGCTCTTACTCAAAGATCATTCTCGCTCCCTCCCCCGTTACTATATTGAGCTGGGGAGCTATGCCCTGCTTGGCACATGGGCTTCCACTGCAAGTACCATGACCTGTTCCATGTTGCTGTGGCTGTGTCCAAGCACAAACTGATGGGAGAAGATCCTCTCTGAGGAAACATTCTCATCCAAATTCCCATGTATGCCAAGACCTCTCTGCGCAAATGTGATAGCAATAAGGTAGTCTGTATGTCAACCTGTATCTAACCTATGCTTGCTTTACAGAGCAGTATAAAGACATTGTAAGATAAAGTATTTTCTAAACACTAAAGCAGTTTTGGTCCCAGGGTCTGATACTTAACTCCCTTTCTGGTCAAATTTTAGACATCTCTGCAGTCTGCTGCATAGATTATCCTGGCAATTTTCCCCATTTATGAGAGCTTGGCTTCAGAATTACTGATACTTTGTTCACACCACTGTAAGCCCAGATGAAGCTTGGACAGATGAAAGTGTATTTGCATCCCAGAGGAACTGTAATTGCAAGCGGAAAAAAGTGTCATGTATCTAGTCATTTCATCAGTTAGAATATCTGCTGCTACTACTGACATGAAGTATTGAGTGTAGGAAATGGGATCGAATATTAAAACAGAAGTCATTTAATTGCCATTACTTCTGCACCTTCACAGCATCTGTCAATGCCTGGCTCTTCAGTAACTTCCTATGTACTATAAACATCCTTCTTCTGGGAGGAGAGCAAGAGATTCACAGCTCTAGTGCTATTAAGACACTTTCTTTTGGTGGCATGAATCTCCATGTTTGTTTTCTGGTGATTTTTGTCAATTATGTCTTTATCCAATTAGCACAATCATACCTAATTATGTAATTACAGTAAATATGTAATCTAATGACAATGTTCAATTACGATACGTATCAATGTCATGGAAGTTCCTATTAAATATTGTGGCAGGGAGAACTGTGTTACGTGTAGAGCTGTGCATTCCTATATCAGTTTGTGTACCCCCGCGCCTATTGTTTGGGAGCCCTTTTAGGCCTCTTGCTTTTTCAGAATCACAGAAATGATTTCACACTTGTGTGGACAAAAGGAAATCTGTGTCCCAGCCCAGCAAGTTGTATTTTAAAGCAACAGTGCAATTAAAAAATGGTGTCCCTTTACTTAGTGTAACCCTCTGATTTCTGAGATACAGTACCTGAAGTAAACATAACAGGGTGCTGTCTTATCACAGAGGAGACAGAATTCATGTGCAGTGAGTGCTTATTCTCAAATGGAGAGGAAATGTCATTGTAGCAATTCTTCTCAAAGAGATCAAGGGTTTCTATCTCTGAAGGTAACAACAACCCATGCCACTGACCTCAGAATACATTAGATCAAGGCGCAAGCTTTAGTCTGGGCTAGGAAGGTATGAAGAAGTATCATTTATTTTACTGCCTGTTCCTTTCACGAACTTCAGGTGAGAGAAGGATTGAGAAACGCATCCCCCCTAGTTGTTACTACCTGAACCCAAATTTTATCTGTAACTTCCCCAAGAATTCAAATCCAGAACTGATTTCTGAGGATTGAAAGGCTGGAATAGTTAATTCTTTTAAAATCTGCTTCAATGCAAAGCAGCAATCTAGTCACCATCCACAGAAAAGCAGGGTTTCAGAGGGCACAGTATTCCTAAATAATGATACAGAGAACAGTGCTTCATATATTAATCCCTTGCAGCTATACCACACTTTGTGTGCATTTACAGACCACTCCTATTGACTTTACAGGCATGAACGAAGAGTACCAGCAATGGGAATTCAGTAAAGATGGGTTCAAGAAAGCTGAATTATATTTTGTTTTTACTGTCAGCAAAATCATCAGCTGAGATTTGGCTTTCAATCTTTATGGATGTGAATGATGTAGAAAGAAGAACCCACCTGCACTTTCAGATCCCAGGCAGGCTATTGGAGGGCTAGCCAAGGAGGGGGTGGAAAGCAGAAAATACTCCTGAAGCAAATGTATTTCCTTAAGTCATTGGGAAAAAAGTAAATACCAAACCCACAAATGATATTGTTCCAGTTTGAGGGCTCAAATCTTGCTTGCTAAATATCAGCCTGGAGTGATCTTTTTTACAGCTGACTTTCACAAGCCTCAGACAGAAGAGAATGTACAATGGAAATGCTGACATGATTCCTACTGGTCATCTCACCCATTCTTTGTTATTAGAACTTGTTTGCGATGAGGAACCTGAAGAGGTTCAAAGGTTTACTCTAACTCAGAGAGCTTTCCTAGAGGTCTGGCAGATAGGCTGAAGAGGGCTGGAACATCAAGAGGCTGCAACAGAAGGAAAGAAGTCTTATCTGGGCTCAGCTGAAATCCAGAGCAAGTATATGTTTTGAAAGCTACCAAGAAGTTTTCAACACAGGACAAAAATGGTCTCTGCCTCAACTTTTAGCAAGAGTTACAGCAATCTGACCATTTACTCAATATTATATTTCGATATCTGGTACTTTCTAGGGGAAGGGTAGCCATGCTGTCACTCCTGAACCATATATAGCTTTTTGTCAGCAGCTGGAGTGCGGCATCAATTCTGGGTTAAACAACACATGACATAGATGCTTGCTCTAAGGGTCTATCAGAGACATTCATGGGCAAGGTGGCAAAGGCTGGAAAGGGCTGCAAGGCTGATGACTCTAAATGGCCCCAAAACTTAGGTCCTTCTGCTCTGTTATTGAGCAGTACCCTATGCTTTTGGTGTGAAGCTTAGTGAGCCCAGGTTGAAAGCTCGTTTGAAATTCTGCACAGCATGATAAGGATCCAGAGCCAAGACTGGTTTCACATACATGCTGAAAAGCAAAGGAACTCATAGGTGATTGTCAGGAAGCTGCACCAAAACTTGGTGCCACTTCCAGGGTGGCGTGGTGAGGTTGTATTTCATCATGATACTGCATAACTACAACCAAAGGCTCCAGAGTCGAGCTGGAGCACATCTCTCTTCTCCTCCTTTAGATTGCTGTAGCTAATGCCACTTACAGAATACTCCTAAGTTATGGAGACTTCCTAGCTCAAGGGCAGGTGTCTTACTCAGTCTTGGATTCCTCCCCTAAGAACATCCTCTCCTTATTTTCTCCCTTACTGCTTAAAAGCAAATAAACAAAGAGAAAAAACAATCAGATTACTGAAATAATCAGAATACTGAAATTTATCTGCCTTTTAAGAGTTTAACCAGATTTGATTATCTGAATAAGAGTATTTGGATACAGTTCAAATTCCAGGGTATACAATTACATTCTGCTTATCATGAATCCCATTTGCCGCTGCATATGGTTATTCTAATTACCCGAATGCTATTGTGTGCTCCTCTGCTGACAAGGGCTGACTGTGCTCCACACCAGACGAGGCTGGGAAAAGGGGGAGCACACAAATGTAATCATTTTCATACCCCCGTGGACACTGTGCAACATGCTTGTCTGCAAGGGACCTTACAGGTGCTTTCGGTAACAGAAGTGAGAAATGGTCTTGTTATCTTGGGGGAAAAAGACGTGATTTACCCAATCTGAAAAAGAGGAGTCTGCTTTGGAAGAGCTTTTGTTTGCTTCTTCAGACAAGAACTACTGCTTCTGGTTTAAACTATAACACTGGCCAAATGAGACACAATTGTAGTAAATCCTCCCCAGATGCAGATACAGCCACGTAGTGCCACAGGAGGCTTTTCTTTTCCTCTTGGGAGGTACTAAGGCAGTAACTCTGCCTGTTGCTAGAGAAAGGGACTGCATTAATTAAGTTACCATTTTTTGGAGAGGATATTGGGACTTTTTCATGTCCCCAAGGCCTTCCTGGTACTTTCTGTGTGCAGGTGCTCTGGTTTCTCTCCAGCTACGGTAACCGCCTTCTATTACTTTAAGCTCCCCTGCAACATCAAACCGGGTGAAGCATTCAGTACTTCCTGCCCTGAGCAATTTTGCCGCGGGTCTGTGCACCGTTACACAGTCGCTGTGCCTCAGTGACAGATGAAGAGATCTCTGTGCACTCTGTATGGCACTTGGATCAAAGCTTCGGCATAAATGTAAGCTCCTTATCAACAAAGTGAGGAAAAGAATTCCTAAGAAACGTACAGGTAGAAGCTCCAATTAGGTTTTTTCCATCCTAAAGCGAAGACACTTTTCAAGGTCCTTCCCATCATTTTGTCAGACTTCAGTTCCACTCTAAAACTTAATGAAGTGCAGTGAAATTCGATCAACAGAAAAGAAATACAAATTAATGCTGAAAACACAATGCAGCTCTTTTCAAAAGGCTGAGCTGAAAGACAAAGTAGGGGGTGGGTGCAAGTATTGGAGCTATAGTGAAATAGAACAGGGGGTAGTTTAACAAGAAACAAACTAAAGTAAATTAGTAAAATGCAAGAGGAGAAGGAGGGGAAGGGAAGCATATGAGGTAGTGGTAGGAAGGCAGAAGTTGGAGCCAGTCCACCCCAAGTACTGCTCGGAAAGCGCAGCCTTAGCGACATCAAGCAAAGGTACAGTGGGAGAGCACTTCACAATAAAGACCTGGCAGAAACCATGACTATGTTATACTCAGAGAAGCTGTGCTGGTACTGCTGACTCTACCTGTGCCCATGTTGGCATCCTCTCTGCAGCCACACTGCTGTACCTCTTGCTGCGGAAGACAACAGCAATTAAGAGGCTTCCTTGGGCACGTTTACCATCTCCCATAAAGCAGGGGCCACAGCATCTCCCAGCTCATGTCAGGCTGAGCTGGCACGTGCTCACGCAGTGGCACAGCTACCCTATTTCTTTGCCAAGCTCCAGAAAATGAGAAACAACCAGAAAACGTGCTTAGCCACAGAATATAGTGCAATGGTTCTCCTCACAGGGCAGCATCTTAACCCCGTTTCTGATGGCATGTTTCTAAAGTTTGCTTTCTAAGCATCCAGTCATGTTTTGATCAAGTCTCTTGCCAAAAGAGGGGGAAAAATGAGGATATTGATTAGCATGTCCCAACATAACCAGTGAGAAACTACACTAAAATAATCTGTTTCCTCTTTCTTCTTCTTTGATCCAAATACTGATTTTCTAATCCAAAAATGTGCTTTCAAACCCAACTGTGGTGTCTCGTTTTGCAGCACATCTGCCCAGTTCCCCTGCCGTGGGCTTTTGGTACTCTTAAAAGCAATGTCACCTGAAGTGCCAGCCTCTAGAAACATCCATGACAAATCCCAGGCTTTTCTCAGCATATCCTGCCAGAATCCTGATGCCTCCAAATGGCTTCACAGAGAAGAGACCACCATGTATTATATTGGGAACTAGGTTTGACCAACTCATTTCTCCTTGGAGGTTAGACTAAAAGAACTAATACTTCCTTTATAGGCATAAACATGGGAATCTAATGCAGTGAATATTTACAGCATTTAAAAAACCCCAAAATCAGAAAACCAACACAGATTCTTAACAGCCCCTCCGGGAAAAACAACTTTTACTGTCACAACTAGATGCAATCTCCTCCTGCTTCTACTACAGCCCATGACGATACCCTACTCATTCCACTCTGGATGAAACAACATCCATTAGCAAAGCCAAAGCAGAGGTAGGAACCACCACCACATCCCAAAGGAGATCTTGACTCAAGGCTCATAGGCAGTATCCCACAACTGTGCTTCAATGTGGCCTTGCAGTACTCTCGCCTGAAAGAGATTTATCTGTTACGCTCCTCCATCACCTCTTACTGTCTGTGTTTTGAACATCCAAAACATCACTTGTGGACACATGTCAGAGGCCTTGTACATTTAGGTAGCTGAGGCCAGAATAGGGATGCCCAGCATTCTTTCTGTAATGTGGCATAAGTAAGCGTACACCTCAAAACCAGCTGCCTTGTACATAAAGAGAGCCCAACAGCAGAAGTTGTTCTGGAAACTACCTATCTAGTTTATACCTCAATTTCCTATACATGCAGGAGGGGAATGTTGACTACCAGTTCCTGTACCCAAATGCATGGTCACACAGACAGGCCAAACTGTGTGCTTTGTTTTCTTTTTAAAAGCAAATTTCAATTCACAGGGAGAAAGAGGAGTAGTTAGACCAAAATTTTATTAGCAGAAGCTTTTTTTTTGACATCGTTTTATGCTTCTATAGTAAATAGAAAACACATAGAAAACCCTGGAAATTCAGCAAGAAAGAAAAACAACTTTTTTGGCCTGCAGCAGTGTGCGTCAAACCAGCCAACTTCAAAAACAGAGAAATTGAAAAGTGGAAATGCAGACCAAATCTTGGGTAGAATTAACACTGGAAGCTGCTGGAAAGAAAGAGTCAGACTTTATTTTGAGTTTACAGCCGAATTATTTTCATATAGAATCTGTATATTGGGATTTAAGAAAAAAAAGACTTCAAAAATAATTGTCCCACTCTCACAAGTTAAAAATGTTTGGTTTACACAGGAGGTTTTATACTGCCTGCTTCCATGGCGAGTTTTCTTCCTGCCCTACCTCTTCTTTGGAGTTTACAGCATGATTATTTTCCCTTCAAAACTATTTTAAAAGACATTAATACCATGAAATTGGAAGGAATGGGATTCTAAAGTAAACTACTTTTTGAGACAGAATAGGAGTTGGAGGGCCAATGCCTTCCTGTGTTACAGGGCTGCAAGCCCGTAGTATACGCAGTGATTCAAAGTTCCTTGATATAAAGGCGAACAGAAGCGTCTGTTCCTCTCACAAACAAATTGCCACCACTATGCAAAGAATGGATCCACGTTACTTTATAAATGAAACAATTTTATCTGCTTCCCAACACCCTCAGAATTAGACAGCCTAAGAACACTTCCTACCCTATCCCCATAGCCAGACCTATGCATAACAGAGCTGAGATTTAATTCCTTCAGTCTGATGTCAAATAACTCCCCCATCCCATTTTACTCAGGCACAAACGAGCTGCTGTTTTGCATGAGTGTATTTTAACACTAACCAAAGCTGAAAACCGATACGATAATTGCAGAACAAGATTTACAGCTCTAATTTTATATTTCTTTAAAAAACAAAAAAGAGAAGGGAGGAGGGAAGAACGCATTAGACAAAAGGTACAAACAGCAAAGTTGATCGTTGTCAGTTTAAATGCATAAACACAACCCTCTGTGCACTTGCCAGACAGACACATACCTATAGATACAAGCTTGTGTGGAATATGACCACAAGTTCGGATCTACGGGTTTGTGGCAACAGGCAGGGGTCTCTTCTGCAATGTGCTAGGTTTGGGGGGGTTGGGTTTGTATTTAAAGAGGAAAACCATTTCTGCAAATGAAATTTCAGAGCTGTTAGGAAGTAGAAGCCTTCATTCTCCTCAGCACCTTAAAACCCCTCCTTTGAAGGATGGGGGGGGAAGAGTTTCTCACTGACTTTAATACATGTTTTTTTTTGAGAAAAATCAGCAAAATAAAACAAATTTTAAAATAAATAAAATAAAGTAAATCTGTGTTTCTGTCTCGCAAGTACTCTGCTGGAGAGAGTTACCGCTGATTACACAGCAATGGAGAATTAACAGGCAACATTGGAGGTGTAGCGCTGACAGTGAAGCAAACTATCAAACAGCCAAGTTTTTGTTTGCAGAAAGATTTGCAATAGACAGGCATACCCTCACCCTGCAAAAAGTTATCTTGTTTCCATTCTGGCAGCCCGGTTAAAACAGACGAGAGGAACAACTGCGGAAGAGTTGCTTTAACTTCCAGAGAAGTCATTACTGGTGTGGGGTTCTATTTTAATTCTATTTTAAAAGAAAAATAACCCTTTCACTCTGCTAAACAATACAGAAATTTCCTCTCCCTCCAGCTCTCTGCTCTCTCACTGTGTTTCCTCCTAAAATGAGAGAGACGAATGCAAAACTCCCTTAGGCTTTTTCTGCTAAGTCTTAAAAAGCAGTTATGGAGCAGAGTTTTGCCACTGCGAGCAAGAAGCGTCGCCTCCTTCCCCCAGAGTTTCCGAGTTTTCTTTCCTGTGTAACTAACATTTCCCATTGATGAAATCTTATTGGGTGGGCAACTGGTGGGGAATTAGGCTGAAAAGCAGGCTGGCTGTAAGCCTCCGCACAGAAGCGGTGAACAAAATCAGAGGCAGAGATTGTGGCTTAAAGTGCTCCGCTTTCTACCTCTTCTCTTTCTTCAGAAGATAAACTATATTCGTGCGAGCTAATATTATTCGCTATAAAATGAAACACTTGGAAAATAATTTTGCTATGTGGATGCTTTTAGAAAGTTCTCCCACTTCATGTGTAGGTTCTTAAAATAAATCACTTCAACCTTTCCAGCCTGGTAAGTATGCAATTAAAAAATACAATTTTCCCTCATTGGAATTACTGCTTGCGCTGGGTTACAAGAAACTCCTGTTCCATACAGCAATAGAGATGTTAAACTTTCTCCATCTGTCCAAAGGTTATCTAAATTGATCATCCAAGTTTAGATTCCTACGCTTATACTCCAATACCTACCTTAAGAGCGTCCAGCTTTCCAAAGTTTTCAGGACTCAAAATTCATGCCAAGAACAGGAGGCTGCAGGGATTCTGGATCTTTGAAAAAAATCAGGACAACTCTTATATTGGAGCCTAAATGCAATTTAGGAGCACCCAGAATTCAGCAAGCTCTAGCCCTGCAATAATTGTGCAGCGGTCAAGGCAATGGGTCAGGGAGCACGTGGTCCTGCAGACAGAACAGAGTCACATCATGCACAAATACACGTATTGTGCACTGCTTTGGAACTGAACTGCAAACGGAATATAACAAATGTTACCCTACCAAAAATAACCCAAGCCCTCCAACTACAAAGCTCATTTATTTCAGGGAACCTAAGATTCAAATTCAAATTGTCTTTTGACTCTTCTAATAGAGCCTAACAGGCACAGTATCAGGAGTCAGTAACATTGCTGCTGCATATACCAGTATTTCTTACAATGGCAAGCAATTTTGCCATCAGACTTTTGCACGTCACCCCCATGCTAGAATGCAATACTGCATAAGATAGAATATTTTCTTCATGAGTATATTGATTTTGATCCTAATATTCTTTACATTAATGTATGTATATGAAGGTAAGCTCATTTGCATGTCTCTGCTGGCAAAGAAATACTTCATTTTATGCATAAAAGACAGGAAAAAAGTAATGACTGCACTGAAGTACACCTACTATGTGGAGGTTAAATTTTTACTAGGTTATCCTAGTTCAAAAACTTTCTTTCCCCCACTTAATAGAATCATAAAATCATAGAATAGTTAGGGTTGGAAAGGACCTTATTTTCTAACCCCTGGGACAGCGCAAGTCCACGAAGGAAAACAAGATGTAACATTTGGGTGGCCTGTACATACCTCCTTGTGGTATAGGACACATGTCCTCAATTCTGACTGGTCGAATGTAAGTTGCAGGCACCCAATGTACTTCAGCAACTGCTCTTTAGTACTGAATTATCTCAGCTCTTGTCAGAGACAGAACCAGCCCTGACCTTCTAAGAGCCCACCACATGCTCCCAAGGGCAGCTGTTAGGTGTTGACCCACACAGAAAATACACCCTTTATTTAGTTGCCTAAATGAAGGCTGATCTCTGCTGCGGATCTGGCCAACCATCTCCTACTCCCTTGCTACCTGATTGGCTTTTACAAAACAAAAGGGAAGAACTAGTGTTAGGATCCATCGCCATAGCTCCACTTGTTAAAAAAGGAATGAGAGAAAAGGAGAAAACAGCAATAGCTCTCTCTAGAAAAGCACCTAGGTATGCCAAATAAATCACTCAGGCAGGTCCCCACTATAAATCTGACCGACCACTTCTGCCTTCCTGTGAGACCCGGAGCCAGGCAGCTCGGTGGCACAGAGATAGCATTTAGTGGCACCTGTATGCTGTAAATTACACGTAGCCATGAACCAACCTACTCCTTCTCATACATTTTGGAAAACACACTCATGGACAGTTTTTGAGATAAGTGAACTGATAAAGGCAGCAGCAAATGAACACAGTTTTGTTAATGAACACTGTTTTTTTAAAGATGAATTTTGCTTAGATCAGATATATTCAGGGACATTGAATGAGAGCCATAGATTATACAAGATTTGGGGTTTGAAACATTCCCCTACATTGATTAATCATACAGCTATTGTACCTTTGAAAAACCTGATGAACATATACACAGTGGCAGAAAATCCATGATAGGCAAACAAATCAATCATCTTCACACTGGATTTGTTTAGAACGGTAAGATTACAAACAAAAAGTTTCAACCTCTACATTAAGGATCATATTATTTATATTAAGGATAGTGATAGCCTTCTACTCTGCATACTTTGCTTCACTATTAATTTTATAATATGTCAAGGATCACAGGATCAACAAGGCTTTGGTACTAGAACCTGGGACAGCCAAAAAAGTAATACACTTTTGTTAGCATTAACCCAGTCTAAGACTGGCGTTTTATAGATTTATAGGCAAAGGAATATAGAAGGAAACATGTAGAAATAAAGTCTCTAAAGACACAACAGTGGTTTAGGTCTGTGGGTGGTATTCTTGCAAACCACAAAGCATAAATGCCCTGTCCAGGAAAATCGATCATTATGGAATGCATTGTGTGCCTGAGTAGAAAGCTGTTTGCAGCCATTTCATACTTCTGCCACGAAAATAAGGCAAATAAGAAACACGACTGCTAAATAATTCCCATTCTTTTCCCCCAGTCCTTCCCCCCAATTTTAACCCAAATCTATTTAGGCCTATAAATATATAGATATATATACATGTATATAACACACACATGCTCTCTCTTAGGTTTAAAGACCCGCATCATAGATTTCTGTACTTCAAACGATTTTAAGAAATAATAAGGCAAAGGAAGACAGTGACTGGAGAATGCACGAGAAACCAAATTACCTCAATAGCAGCATTTTACAAGATTTCTTATCGAATGTGCGCTGCCATATTGCTAGGCCCAACTCTTCAAGGAACGTATTCTGGAAGACAAAATATTCAGGGATATTTTCATGGCACATTTTCAAGCAATGGATTCTACCTTTAATATATCCAGAGGCTCCAGCTATAGAAGCAAAAGGAGCAGGCAAGGTCCTAAGAGAGACATTACTCCCCTCTCCTGATATCCCAAAATTTAAGTCTTTTTTAAGGTTATTTTCTGTGTTACACCTTGGATCAACCCACTCCCTCCCCCACACAGTGAGTTAAATCTGTGGAAATAAAGCATTTTTTGTAACACAAACATTTAAGAAGTTTGCCAATACTATTACCACCAAAGCGATTAAGCAAAAGAAAGCAACGTGGAGGTTGCAACAGCAAATGCATTCCCTGCTAGTTAGTAACACGCATCAACTTCTTAAACTGATTAGTTATCATAGATAGATCCTTATCCAATTAAAGTTTGATAAAACAGAATCAAATAGGAGGATCGTTACCTGCTTTTGAGAAGGTTCACCAAGCAAGCATTTTAAGCTTTTTGACTCTTTTAACACTGATACAAGGAATAATTATTTCTCTCTGCCGATGCGATTGTTAAAAGAAGAGAAACCCCGGATTGTGGTGGCTTCGTGGATGCTATTCTTTTTGCACCACAGCAGGATTCTTGGCTGCCAGTCCAAGCTGCTTTCACTTGCCAAGTTTTAAGATGCCGGTTTTGCCTTTCATTTTATTGTTCCTTTCGCAACGTTAAAGACCGACTTAAAAAACCATGCACAGCTGCTATCGGGGAGGGGGGGAACTATTTGAATTTAGCACAAGAATGGAGATGAGGAAGGAGCGCGCTGTGATGTAACCACAACGACACCCACAGAAATATTTCCAGTACTGGGGGGGACGGACTCACGCTCGAAATCCTGGCATTTGCCTACAGCACGGTTGGGATCTTAGTGTAAGAGAAGGGAATAATAAAAACATCCAGACCTACGATAAACCGTAGTCCCGTTAGAGGTGGAGGTTGATACTTCTGCCCCCCACCACCTATTTTCTAAATCCACTTTCTGCGGCTTAAGACTATTCTTTCTCATTGAGGATTTCTTCCAGGGGGTGCAGGGAAGCAGAGGTTGGGGAACAGCCTAACAAAAGGATTCCCCCCCCGCACCCGGACTCCTACCCCACCCTTTCGCTGCTTCCCTCTGATAGGAGTTCACCCATGCCCAAACATCCCGGCCTTTCTTTTGACGCAATGCCACCGTGAAGAGACTCGGCATCACGGCGCAAAAGCTTCCATCAAAATTCAGTCCCCGGCTGCGAATCCTTTCATCAAACACGTTCATTTATCGTAAGCAACTCATTTTCGTTTTTGCTTTGAAAGAAATTGTGTAAAAGGAAAAGGTGGGAATAGATTAATTTTTTAAAAAGAACCCCAACTTCTCTATATATGAGCTGATTTATTTTATTTTACTTGATGTAGCAACAAAACTATTGGGATGGGTACCAAGGCTCAACTGCATTTAAATGAACAAATGGCAACAGAAAGTTGTTTGTGATCCTTCTCAGACTAGCTATTCAAAGCGTTATGGTGGCTTATGCTCAATATACATATATAGAATGATATAACTCCTCCATTCAGACACACACAGAGTCAGTCTGAACAACTACTTCTTGATACAGATGTTGGAGGGACATGTACTTCATATTTGTGTAAAGAAAATTCCCACCCGGGCATGGTTCCTTGAGTTCCCAGTGCAGACAGACCTACGTGCATCTGAAATGCACCCAGGGTAGTCAGAATGGCTGGAGACGACTATTTTTCACAGTACATAGGTGACTGTTTATACAGCCTGCAAGCCAGAAAATGGAAGCTGTTTCAAACATACAATAATCGAGGGTGAAAACAGCCCTGACACCAGCTGTTACATGTGCAGAGGTTTACGGCTGACTTTACAGCAGAACTAACTGTAACTAACAGAAGATGAATGCACGCCCCTCATTTCATATTTTAGGAGAAAAAGAGAGACTTATAGTTTCTATGAACACTGTTCTATTTCTATTTTGGTCTTAAACAAAAGCAGCGTGAATTAATAAAGGGGAAGGAAAAACAGAAGCTTTGTTCTAAAGTGGAAGCATAAGATGTGAAAATTCAAAATCAGATGGCTTGGTCTGTGATTTCTTTCATTTAAATGAATTGATCTGTTGCTAAACTGCTGCTCTTGTGCCAAGAAACTTTTAACTCTTTCGGCTCAAAACTCCCCGTGTTTTGCTCTTTTCTCTCTCCTCCCAATCACTGCAACTAAAGCAGAAAGCAGAAATTAAAAATAAAGGGGGAAATAAGAACCCAGAGCATAAAAAGAACAGGGAATTAAACCCACAAGCACATGCAGAACACAAAAGAGCCATAATATGGAGCGTATCGGGGCTTCGTTTGAACTTCTACTGTATAAACAACGTGATTCTTGTTCTTACAATGTTGCTAAAACTTGGAAAGGAGACAGAAAGGCCTTCAACCTTCACAATTCCACCTACAGCGAGAACTCCAGGGCAAACCCAACAGAAACAGGGCTAGCAGCAAGAAAAGCAACAGAATCCCTGACCTAATTCATTGCAAACATTCACTTACCGAGAATACCTTAAGCATTTCCAACAGAACCCCCTTTCCTATACATGTTCGCCTATGTAAAAAAAAGAACAAAAAAAGCCAACTGAAAAGCTCTCAAAACCAACCCAAAAGGTAGCTGCTTTGGTAAAATTTGGGTGAAAGTTCCTAGCGCTTTTCCAGTTTGGTTTGGATTTGGTTTGCCCACTTCAAAAAAAATACAAATAAATTAAAAAAACAAATTAAAAAAATTGAAAATAGTCGTGTTGCAATTAAATAATTCCAGGGAAAAATATTTGTGTGTAGAATAAAAAGAAATATATACATATGTACATCTTCCACTTTCCAGTTCTGCTGCAGTTCCCCCTAAACTGCTGCTGCTTGCTCCAATCTGCTGCCTGCTTAACCAGGGAATGACAGGCAACATCTGTTTGTATAGCAGCCAAGATCAAGCCTTCAGATTTTTTTTGGCTCAGTTTCTTTTTTTCTATTTTTTTTCTTTATTCTTTTTCTTTCTTTTTTTCTTTTCTTTTTTTTCCCCCTCCCCCCTGAAAACTGTAAAAAAAAATAAAAAATAAAAGTCAAAGAAAAAGTAAAAGCGCACAGCGAGATCCTGAAAGCGACTCAAGTGAGGCAGCAACTATTTCCCCTTGAGTTATTTCAAGGTAGAGTACTTCGAGGAGAACTCTTTCCTCTCTCTCCACCCGCCGTCACCTCCTCCCCTGCTCTCCCCATCCTTCTCTCTTGCCCCACGCTATTAATAAAGTATCACGCAAAGTGGGAAAAAGAAGTAATAATCCAACGTACCTTGATCACTAAAAGGCCACTCCCTCCTATGCGGAGGGAGGGGGGTTCTTCAGTAGGCAACTAAAAAGGAACTGTACGGGGAGGGGAATAACGGGACGGTTTCGGGGGACAGTGTTGCCACAATCCTCTCACCCTCTTTTTTTTCCCTCTCCTTTCCTCCATTTTACAGACTATAAAATATACATCATCCATATTTTCAAAATAAATTGTTTTAAAATAAATAATTATGGGGGAAAAAATTAATAAAAAAAATGAGCCCAGATCCAAATACAATTCAAATGACCAACAATGTCAGTCTACTGCCAACTCTGTGGCAAATCGGGAGAAAGCACAATAATTCCACATGCTGAGATGTGAACAACTGGAAAGCAACCAACTCTCTAGAAGTCACAATGAAAACTAGTACGATGCCCCCACCCCCAACCCCCTCTGCCATCCCTCTTGGAGTCTCCCCCTGTACCCTCCTCCCTCCAGCGATAAAAAAAAAAGATGGAAAAATAAGCTACTAATGTAACAAAAGGAAAAGGAGAAGGAAAAACAACAACAAGACCATCAACCGGAGCTATTTAAAAACTCAGGGAATGTTTTATTCACTGGTGATTTCGGACAACGCTCCCTGTGCACACAACACACACACACCCCTGACATGCAAAAAAAGACACCAAAAAATCAGACAAGTTGCTAAGGAGACTTGTGTAAACTCAGAATACAGGCACATTTCTGGCCTTTCCCCCTATATTCCATCTTGTATTCCGATCACGCACCACTGCGGCACGATTGCACCAATGCACTGCATTAATCTTGGCCTTAAACGGGCTGACTGGCAAAGCAAACTGTGTGTATATATCATCTTTCAAACTTAACAAGTTAAAGGGAGAGAGGGTGGTGGTGGGTGGGGAGGGCTGGAGGGGGGGCGGGAACCTTCGTGCTGAATATAAAATATAGGAGCCGAGCTTAGTAAGGGAATTTTAAAGAGGAAGTGTTATCCAGGCGTGTATATATAAAGCTGCAAGCCTCCCCGAGCTTCCTTGCGTCTCTCCCGCTCCTCTCTCTCTCTCCCACTTCTCCTAACAAAATCCCCCATCCCCTGGCAGATGTCTGAATCCCTGCCAGATCTAACAATGTCAGACCTACTCGCTGCCACCAGACATTGGGGCTGCAGACTACCTCATTCTCTCAGCACAGTGGGGTCGTATATACATATTAAACAACCCTCCCGATTTCTTTTTGCTTTCAGTTCCTGATGTGCATGTTCCTAAATCATACATTTAGGGATAATATTTTTGCCTCCTACTTTTAGGGGGGGCAGATTAAACCAAAGCCTGAACCATTCATGTTGCTGCAGAGCACAATCCATTCCACAATCCATTCCCTTTGGCTAGAACAAAATTAAACTTGGGGGTTTGTGGGGGTTTTTTTCTGTTCCTTGTTATTTGGGTGCAGGAAATACATCTCTTTAAGCACTCATTCCATCTCTCACAGTCTCAAATCCTCTCCCACTGACAGACAGCTCAGTACAGTCATTCAGCACCTGCCTTCTGCTTGTTTTGTACACTGCATTTCACAAGATGAGGGTTTCAATCCTCACATGAGGAATCCGGTAATCTACAAATTCAACAGTGGCACATGCAGGAAAAGCCAATTTCATGGGCTGTGCCTTGGAGCTAGTCCTAGAGCACTGCTCGGCTTTCAGGTCTAACTGAGGGCTTATACTGAAGGCAGCATATTCTTGAAGGGGACCCCAAAATGCCTTGATGAGCATTATCTTCACTTTATACCCAGGCCAGCAAAGGCACAGAGGTGAATCCATTTGCTCAGCCTCAAGAGGGTTTCCATGCCAGAGCTGAGAGTGGTCCCTGCGTCGTTTCAGCACAGTCAATGTCGCATCATGATGCCTCCCATCCAGGAGAAGCATCATCATGTGTTGGGCATACAGGGTGAGATGCTCATTCCCTGCCATAGCACTTGCTGTTCATGTGAGGGACTTGAACCCTGTGCTATGGAAAGGGTGAGGGTGCTGAACAGCCACAAGTCCCATGGGCTTTGTCTCAGCTTCAGCGTAAGATGCAAACAGATAACTGTGACTAATGCTCTTGACAAGGCATAAAGGAGGGACAATATGGAAATCTGAAAGAAAAAGTATAGTTGGACTCTAAGCATCATGTGGAGAAGGGAGAGGCTGGCCATCAAGAACAACTCTACTGGTACCTTCCACTTAATCTAACGACAGTCTCGTTCTTTAGACTATTATCACAGCACCCGGTGGGGCCAATTCTGGCAGCGTGCTTTCCTTTCAGCTCCAAATGACAGTGTGAGGGCATTACTAACAGAGGAGAAAATTAGAAAGTTCTAATCACTAAATCTGGGCTCCAAAGCAAGTGAATCTGTGGCACTGCACAGAAGTTAGAGAATGAAATATGCATCTTAAAGTGCCTCTCAGTGAGTTAGTGCTCAGGTGGTTACAGAGCCCTGAAATTCAGAGGTGTCTAAGCATTGCCTCCACTTGTCATTTCTCATTCCTCTTGCACAGATCTACTGGGAAGTGGAACATTTGACTCACCTGACTGCTTATCTTGGTTTGAGAAGGACCACCTGAAACAAAAATACCAAATGAACAAGTTAAAACTATTCATTTAAGAGAAAGGTTTGGCTTTTGCCCCAGCAGATAAGGAAAAAGTAGAAATCATCATAAAAATATTACTTCTCATATATTAGTGGTTTTCCAAGTTAAACGAAAGCACAAGAGAGAAATATTTCCCTTTTCCTCTCTTTCTCAGTTCCTTTGTACAGTGAGATGCTTCAAGCCCAACAATGTGGAGCCAAAGCATCTGCCTGCAGGACACCAAGAGCTCAGGTCCACACACTCTGGAATGGCTGAAATGAGGTTTAAGATGATGTTGCACCTTTACTGCCTCTGAAGGAGGTTATTACTTTGACAGCACAGCCAGGAGAGGGGATCATGCCACAGCTTCTCATAAGTGTCAATGAAAAGATGGGTGATTTTAACTTCAAATCAGCAAAGGAGATGGTACAGACCTAACAAGACACTGCACTGGGTTAGTGACTGCTCACAAACTTCTTTCCCCTGGGTGAGCTGCACGGGGGAGAGCTGTCTGCAGACATCCAGACCCTCAACCAGTCCAGTTGAGCTGGGAAGAGGATATTTGCCTTCGCCTGCAGCAAGCCATCTACAGTTCGCCTTTGAAAGCCTCCTTCTGCAGACATATCCAGCTCTGCTGAGGCCGATTTAGTCTTCCATCGCTGAGGTACACAACTGAGCCCCAAGCAGCCCTGCCTAAAGGAATACACTCAATACTGGGTAAAGATCTGAGTACACTGACTGTACCCGCACCACTGCTGTCAAAATCCGTACTGGCTACAGAGCAGGCAATCATGTGTGCATAGCCTGGACACAACTTGAGCACCTCTCCAAGGAAAAGAGCATCTGTAGGTCTCAGACCATTAGACAGATATTAAATACATCATCCAGCCCAGTAAGAAAAGGTACTTGCAAAGCATCAGAATGGATAGAAAACTGGGAAGTAACAGGCAAGGTAGAAGAGGCAGAAATAAGCTAAAGCCACCGCATAAGCAGTACCAGGTTCTGTACATGCTTTTCCAGCTCTAGGCCCTAAGGTTTTCAGAGGAATTTCTAGTGTTGAAGTTGACTAAGTGGGGCTACATTTTTGTTTTGGTAGCAAATTTGAAGCCACTATTTTTATCCACAAGTCCCCCAAAGCATCTGTTTCTCTCTAGCTATTTAAGACTTCCTTTTATAAGACCTAGTTAGAGGTATATCATTATTTTTAAATGCTACTCTTTGCAGTCACACTTACATTTTATCATCATTACATGTGTCATTATCTGTGTATTTGAACTGTGTAATTTGAAGATGAGGAGATAAAATCCTTGCAGGGGGTCTGAGAGTTACTTCCCCTTGAGCAAATATTTTGGGATAATACCTCCCATTTGGTACAAGCTAGTGCATTCCCAATGAAAGGAAAAGCAATCCTTTCACAGATCACACTTTAAAGTCACCTAGAGAAAGCAGCAGTTTGGAAGTATCCACAGGGCAGGCTAAATCCCCTGCAGAGAAGGAGAATACCCAGCTCATTCCTAGGTTGTGGTCAAGGCACAGCCATCTAGAAAAATCTGTCCAAATATTATCTACTTTCACTGGAAACACTGTATTCACAGCAAGATCCGTTTCTCCCAAGGAGTAAAAGATGGGGATATATCCAACTGTTTCAGGATTGGACAGAAGACAGTATGTCTTATTTAATGAGCTACATGGAGTCAGAATTACAACGGACCTGTGAGAGTAGTAGTTTTGGAACACTTAAGGGTTCGTATAATGTGATGTAAATGCAACTCAGGTCATTTAATTTAGGAGGCCACTTTTGTTTTGCTCTTTCTGTAACTGATCTACCTTGCTGCTACTAATGGCTATGGGTATTTTTTTATTGCCTCATCACCGCTGTCCCCAAGTGATAGGCAAGTAAATGAGATCCACTCCAATCTCTTCTGATAGCAGACAAAAGATACACTCTTGTTACTTGACAGGCAGGGTACATCACCCAGGAGACTGTATGGCACCAGCAGCGGGATGCTACCTCAGCATGGGCAAAGCACTAGGAGACCTCTGGGTCTAATTCGGAGACACAGACATGTTCAGGAGTGATGTCTAAAGCTGTATTTCAAAGGGAACAATCAGATGCGCCATGCAACCAGCAACAAGACATGTAGAATTCCAGTTCCTGACAAGCAATGGCCTCAGTGTGGCCTAAGGCTGTGTTGGACTTGATATTGCACTTGGATCAAAAGCTGCTACGCTGTCCAAGAGCGGGTCAAGTGCATGAAGTGGTGAACAGAGTCACACATGTTACAAATGGTTTGGGTTACATTTTTCACACCTGTCAGGGTTTTCTAGCAAGAAAATTTGTCTTAATACACCTTATATATAGGTATAAATATATATATTGCTAGAAATCCTAAAAAGAAAAATCCTGCCTTCTTCCACCCTGAAGTCAAAGCTGTAATGAAGAGACCAGCCAGGACAAGCAAAGGCAACTTTTAAACAGAACAGTAGTGGTTCACTGGGAGTGAGAACAACTTTACACAGTTTGTAAGTGACCAAAACACGGTGGGGGACATATTCTGCAATACAAATCCAGTTCACAGCCGCTTATCCAAAAAGCAACTGCCACGTGAAAGCTCCATATGGGAAAACCAACTTCAGGGTCCTAAGCTGAATAGCGTACCCGAGGATTTGCAGGTTGTTTTGCATTACGAAAGTGCCACATCATGCCAAGGGAGCACTTCAGAAAGTGGACGGAACATATTCATCAGGCATCAGCACACCCTGGCTAACGCTGGGAGACTTGCAGGGCACTGAGACCACAGTGGGTGCACACGCAGCTCACCCAGGCTGCCCAGCCCCACCCAGAGCTGCCACTGCCTGCCATGTGCCCCCCGGGAGAACGTGTGCACACACCTACACATTCCTTCTGTATTATTCCATGGAAGGCTCATTCCTTTGGCCACTGACTCACTGAGCTCCGAGCAAAGCAGCCCTCTGAAAGCCAGTGCAAAGGTAAAAAGCGTGACTGGCATCTCATCCTATTTGAAAGTCAGGTGTAAATCATGCAAGAAGGATATTTTGATATATGCTGCTGTCATATTTTATATGACTCCAAACCTTCAAACAAGAAACATTACCCCCAAAACAGGAAAACTGATTCTGTGTATTATTCTAGACACACAAACCTGCAAGTAGGTACAAACGAATTTAGTATGAAATAGATGCTGACACACCTAATGGAAGTCTCCAGTAACTGTCTTTCCTCCCTCCTAACATGAAGCAGACAAGTGTTCAAATCAGGTATCAGGGAGACAAACCTTCAACCAAGTCTTCTCCATCAGATTTTGACTTCCATTTGTGAAGCACTTCTGATTACTGGGATCTACTCCTTTGGAGAAGTGCTGTGTTTATGACTTACCAAAATGTAGGCATTCAAAATCTGTTCTTTTTCACCAGCCTTTTTGGTCTGCTCATGGACATTCATTCCTTGGGCATCTAACTGAACCCAGAGAAAAATGTACCCTAATTTCATTTCTCAGTGTTGCTCCTCCTCAAGCACTCTGAACCAGGCTGTTTCTCAGTGCCATCAGGCTGAGTAAATAGCATTAATCATTGTGTCCTTCAAACTTGGCTGAGCTTTTGTGCCCTTACGTCCAAATTCTAAAGAGCTCCCCACTTGTAGGTGCATGGGGCTAGAACACTACTTTAACTCTAAAGTTAAGGCTTTCAGAAAATTACCTGTGTCAGCAATCACGAGCTTTCAGTGTCGTAACTTCACTACTGCAGGTGGGAGAGCAGAACATGACATTATACAGGCAGGGAATGGAAGCATGGAGGGGAAGGAACGATTTTCAGAAGCTGACAGAGGAAGTGCACAACAGAGCCTGGAATTTATCTCACATGTCTTGGTTCCAGTCCAAATGCTTAAACCACAAGATCATCCTTCAGGCCTAGGACATCAACAGAATCTTTAACTCTAGCATTGGAAGATCCTGAAGCATTTTCAGTAGCTGTTTTGTAGCAGAGGTGGCCTCCAACCTTGGACAAGAACTGATCTGAGCTCCCAATGCTCCAAGAGAGACAGAGTCTGGGACCTGTCTGTTGAATGAGAGCCCACACTTTATAATATCTGATTTGGGCATTTCACACCCCCAACGTGACATAGCACTCCACATATTTCTGCCTCAGCTGTGCTATGACAGTTTGCTGGGATCCAAAAATGGAGATTTTTCCAGATACAGTAACTTACTGAGAGTGTCCCTCGCCATCCCTTCCCTGTACAACCTCAAATAGGGGGGAAATGAAACAACCAGAGCTTTAGGTATCTTGTAAAGTAGTGAGTAAAATTGTAAAGTCACTTGGAAAGAGAATATTTAAGCACAAAACAAGTTTTCTTGGGGAAGATTTGCAGGGAGGAAGAAGGGAGGTTTTCTACTGTGGAAAACATTGCTTTTCAGTATGAAAATACTGTAACCCCGTTTCCCTTCAACACAGAACCAGACAGAAAATAAAAGGAAACATGTTGATTATCATAGCAAAAGTGATGGCTAGGGAGGGAAAGAAGGAGGGATAAGAAACACGTGTCTACATGCTCAGTACCAAAGCAAGGAGACTTGAAGCAAAGTAGATGTATATCTGAAAGGACCCGGTCTTACTGGGAAGGGGGAACATGGCCTCTTGTCCATCTCCTCTTTGGCCTGAGACTAGAAAAGGGACAAGTGGAAAAAATGTGGTCACAGCTTAGCACTTATCATAGAGCCACCTAATAGGGAAAAAACTGTCCCTTTCAGTTTCAAATGACTTAAAGAGAAATCATTCCACCACTTCAGCTTTTTTGGCTGCATGTCCCCTTAGAACAGAGTGCAGCGAGCATTTTATCTCATCTCCATTTTCTAAATCTAGGTCACCTCAATCCATGGCTGTGCTGCTAGTGAAATGTCTATGATTTGCCACAGCCCTGGCTTGAAGTAGCTCATCAGCAACTTAGAAAATGCTAAATGGCAAGCAGCATCCAGCAAATGGAGGAGGATTGTTATAACCCAGTTTCTGCTCAGTTACTGAAGGAGATGGATCACCTACCTTTGTAGGCTCACTCAAGGAGAAAAGCCTCAGGGCCCACAACCAAAAGCCAACGTATCTTCGGCTGCTGGACACAGCAACAGGAAACTGCATCATTCATGACCCCCATGCTATTCCAGTATGGCAGCAAAAAAATTGCCTCCAGTAAGAGGAAACAGGGATGGAACAGACTGAGAAAGCTGTTCACACACTGCTGTCAAGCTTTCTAGACACATCCTCATGTCTCTCTTTGAGATACTTGCAGACCTAAGACCAGCATAATTGAAGCCTTTCAGGTCAAGAAATGGAGCCTTTTTCCTTTCCTCGCTCATGTGGGACTGCTGCATGAAAAGGCCTAACGGATGAACATGTAGAAGATGGTCTCCTTTGTCATAGCAATGTCTATTGCTGCAAACTGAAAGAGGGAGAAGTGCTTTCAGACCTGCTTTAGATTAGGAAGAGACAGGAGAAATAAAAAGAGCATCTGACACCAAAATAAAACTATTTTGGTCACTGCCATCTCCCTTATTCTAAATGAAGCAATTGTGGGCTACGTTTGTTTTGCATTCATAATTAGCAGACAGAACAGATGGCAAAGGCGTCACTTAAAGCCACACGTCCGACAAAATAACCCAGGCTGCCAGTGCAATTTTTCACTAGGAACAAGGAATACTTTCCCCTCTTCTTCCCATTGAAACATATCCCAAAGAAATGAGGCCAGCAAATGTTTGCATCAAGTAGGGGATTCACCGCAAAAAGGAGCCCATTGTGTTTTGGAGCGTGTTGATTACTGGCTGAGTGAGGAAGAAAAGGGCAATAGCAAATGGATTGCTAAGAGAACAAAAAATAGGAATGGAAACTAGTGATACATTGCCAGCAATATAACAAGGGGCTCAAATAAACATATACTCTCTCCTCCCTTCAGCCTTGTGGTTCAGGCACAGGCTGGAACTCAGGACATCTGTGTTTCATTTAAAAGACAGCAGAATAGGAGAATCTTTATCAGTGAAGTTATCTTGTGTCCCACACCCATACCTGACATCTACTGTATTAAATACACTCATCCTCTCAATACCTATTTCCACTAAAGGATACTGGAACACTCACTAAGAAATGAGGAAGGCACAGTTTAACGCATCACTCATTTCAGGAGGACAGTTCTATGGCCAAGAGAGACTATTTCACTAGAAACCTAGAGTGTAAAATGCATGTGTGGCACTTCCATCCTGTTTCCTCTGCCACAAACAGAGGCAAGGAATGAGAACAAACAAACCCAAGCCACATACTACTTACTGAAAGCACTGAAATGCTGATCCTTGGTCTATTAGATGTACTGTGTTTGGCATGTGACATCCAGAATGCAGGTATGTGAACATCTCAGAGGAAGAACTCCTTTAGGCAGTCTCTCCTGAGAGCCCATCTCATGTCATCAAGTCCCTTTGTTAAGTTCTCAACCTCCTACAAAGCCCCAACAATTTAATCATGCTGAATATCCCCGTCTGTTGGAAAGAAAAAGGAGAGACAGATACAAATATAGTTTGGTTCCTTTTATAGCCTTGTGAGGTCCTTCGACAGCCTTGCTGATGGACTACAAGAGGATTTTGGCATACCGTTCTCTGAGTACTATGGATAAGCTGTTCCTATCATGCATGGCTGAGCAGTATCAGGACACAGACTGATGGGCAATATAATAAACATCATGAGCCTTGCCTCGCTCCTACTGCAAATGTGCTAGTAATCATGAGCTTCCATAGCTACTGCAGTCTCGAAACCTCTCTGATGCTATTAAGATGCTAATAATTGTGAGTCTTGTCCAGCTATCACAGCCATAGGCCTCCTCTCTCAGATACTGCAAATGTGCTAATAATTGTATGCCTCAATAGCTACTGCAGAGTAGAACTCTACTTTCTCTGATGTTGTAAATACACTAATAACAATGGTGCTCAGTGCTACTTTAGCCTGCTCAGCTGATCCTCCGTGAAAGAACAATGCCTAGAGAAAGAGCATAGATCTCTGGGAAAGAGCACAGACTTAGGGAAAAAGGATAGGTGCCTAGGAAAGAGCGCAGATCTAAAGAAAGGGAAGAGAGTTAAGTCCCTAGAAGAGCATGTAACCTAGGACAGAGCTCAGCAGGACTCAGGGCACTGAAAGATGGAGCACAGCTCCCTGATATGCTGCCTACGGCACTCACCTATCAAAGGGGAAGCCTGGCCTCCCATGCCTGCTTCCAGGACTATGTATACATTCTGCATTAAATAGTCAGCAATTAAAATGCACAAACAGTCCTCCGAGCTGTAATCTCAATATAAATAGTCACTGACATAAAACAATTCACTAGTCAAATCATTAGTACAATCACTGGAGGAGGTAGGAAGGTGAATACCCGCCTTAAGACTTAGCCTCTGTCAATACTTAGTTATTCATGCAAAGTGGAACAGCGTTGTAGGCTGGAGTTTGGCACACGTTCCTGCAAGCTGGATGTGGTTCAAATTTCCTTAAGGTAGGGGGTGGTAATTGAACCGGGGTGTCCCACATCTGAGGTGACCACATGAACTCCTTGATGAAAGGAAGATGCTACCAAGACTGCTGCTGCTGCCTACTACTCTTCCTTCACCTGGTCAAATCCAGCCTTTAAAGCTCTGCATTTTTCTGTGTGAAAGCTCAAAGAAAATGTATTATGTTAAGCATGGAGGGAAAATGGTGTGGGGGTAGAAGATTCCCCTTTTTAGGGGAGGAAATGTTGATTTTCCCCCCATAACTCCCTGATTCTGTCACTGATCTCCTTTACTCCCCCTGCCTAAAAATAGCCCGTTATTGACACAGATTAATCCCACTGAAGCCAAGGGTAGTTATAAGACTTCTGAAACCTTGGTACACTACTAATTTAGGCGCCAATAAATTCAGCAGATTAACAGGTGTCAACATATTCATGCACAGGGTTTAATAAATGTCAAAGGCATTTGGACCCAGAATTCAACAGTGGCAGAACAAAGCTGGTATACTTATTGTAAGCATGAACACAAGTTATTCACCAGTTCACAAGCTATCTTATCATGCTATTTACACCCAGATGTGTTATTCACTATGTTACACCATAGGCATATGTGTGTTCAATATTTAATCTGCAATAGCACTTGGGGACATCAATTAGATGTGCTATACCTTTAGAATGTAAGTAGAGAAGAAGAGAGGGATTAATCTCAACACAAAGAGAGTTATCTCAAATCTCTAAAGGTAAAGTCCTTTATAAATGGATTGACTGGGTCAAGTCACCATTTTCTACGATGCTGCTTTATGTCTTATGCACTGTCTGTTATGTGCTGTCTGACCATTTCTTCATGGTGGGAATTTTACCTGGTATGTCTAATACCTTCTTCTTCCACAGCATTAACTTTTGCCCATAGGCAAGATTCTCACAAGTGCCGTAAAGTATGCAGTTACCTCATTCTTACTGTCTAATCATAATTTCAAGAGGATGAGGTAACCAATCTCAACACCAATAAACTTATTATCATTGTTCAACCCAATTTTCCTCCTTTCTTCATTTATTCAATTAAACCTATTCTCATCTATGGTCTAGCATTAATGCTATGCATTTATGGCACTTTGAATAATGATTCCCACAGTGGGAGGCAGCTCTGAACTCCATCTTGAATTCTAGTCTCCTGCTGGAAGGACACTAACTTGAGATGAGATGTCTGCAGGCAGCTCATGAAGAAGGGATATGTATACTATTAGCAGTGCAGAGGTTCCTGGTAACATCTGGCTGCAAAAGGCACCTTCATGGCATAAGTCAGGTAGGCTAGAAGTCTCCCAGGTGTGCTTTTTCTTTCTAAGCTTGAGCAAACTAGGCTGAGATACCTTAAAAATGCCCAAGCAATTCCCACAACCTCTTGAAGATCCAGCATTCTATTGATTTTTGCATTGCTGAGCATGCCACGAAGCCTCAGAACTGCGTGTTACCAGTGATTTTTGACAACAAGACTGTGATATTGCTTGGGGCTTGCAAAATACAGATAAATAAGTACCCTGATTCCAACATTAAGGCAAACTTCTTGATAACAAGTTTAAGATTCTTGTGGCTTTCTTTCATCCTGTTACTATCAATTCTTGCCCAAGTTTCTCAGGAGGGAAGAACTCAAATGCATTCAGATGTACCCATGCAGTAATAAATAAAATAATAATAAGTTATGTAGATAAAGGCTTTCCATCTTAGGGCAGAGAAAAGTATTAGTTAATTAATCATCAAGTTGGCGTTAACTTATCTTTTGGCACCTACAATGAAACGTAAATCTAAAATGAGCAGTAGGGGGGAACAATGAAATTAGAAGCCAACAATAGTTTGGGAAATGGATGACAAAATCCAAATGTTCTGCCTCACTGCTGCTAAATTAAGCACAGTGTTATCAGTGCAAAGATTAAAAAAGGAGAGATTTTCCTCTGAACCTTAAGTCACACTTCTTAGCTGCACAGAACATGACAGCACTAGTGAAGACAAGAGAATTCACTCACCCTGAAAATGAGTGGAAATAGAAAAGGATCTGTTCAGTTCTTGATTTCCCCAAACAGAAGTTCTATAGAGCAGAAAAAGAAAGAAGGACATTAGTTTATTGTACACAGCAAACAAAGAACTGATCCAGCACACCCCCTCCTAGGCACCATTCAGCCCACCTTTGCCATGTTCGCCTTCAGCTGTTTCCCCCTGTGAGGCACTAGGCAGGGGATTGTAGCCAACCTGCCCTTTCTTTAATACTTCTAAGTAGCGAGCGCTGAGATTCTGCCTTCAGCTGAATATTGTCCTGGCAATTGTTTTAGTGTAAAAAGGATGAGAAAGACTGTTTTCCCACCTTCCATCAGAGGCGCTCAGCTGCTGAACAAAGAGGGAAGATCCTCATATGGAGCTGCCTTTTCTCCAATTGGTTTTGTTTAGCTTCCTTTTGAGTAAAACTCACTCAGAGAGAGGTCACTTTCCTATACACATGCATAAAGCTCAATGTATGCATCACTTTTAGTATTAGGGGATGCGCATGATACCTCTACCTACAGCCGAACTCTATAATATATGTACACTATATTTTTATAGTATTAATTATTACTATTACACCAAATCATAAACTCAAGTCAAATAGATCCAAAGCCCATCCAAATCAAACTACCTCTGCTGCAGACACTCTCTGAGATTGTGCACCCCAGTTCCCCATCCATTAAGATAAGACAGAAAGCACTGCTCTAGCTTCTAGCGCTGTGGGGTGCCTGAGTACTATAGACCTGGGAGTTTTCTAGGCACTAAGATGGTGAGATATGCTTTCATGCTCTTGGGCTCAAAAGACAGATCTGCTCTAATGGTTTTTGGATTAAATAGGTAATCCTAGTCTTAACTATTGATCTATTCTTGGTAAAATCACTTAATCAACCTCTATCACCATGCGCTTCTCAGATAAACTTGATGATAGAGTCCCCTCAGAAGATAAATTGTGAAAACAATTGATGTTTTGTAAAATACTGTTAAAAAGAAAAATATTACATTCGTCACTTTCACCCCAAATCCAGATGAGAACCAGCAAGGGAAATGTCTATACTCATTTAGGGAAGCGATTATACACATTTCTTGCAAAGATACAATTAATAAACATTCAGTTAGTTCCATGTCAAACATTTTGCAACCACCTGTGGGTGTTTATTTGATCAAAGTAAGTGTGCTCCTTCCTGCCCAAGCACAGGCAAATCACTGCCTGGTAAAGGAGACAGTTGGATGGATGTGCACACTGCTCCTCCAGCAAGCCATTTTATTACCAAATGAACTGTGAATATGGGAAAGTAGAAAGACATCCTTAAACTATCTTTGCACCTGCCTTTAATTCAACATGTCCTAAACTACATTTGCCTACAAGAGTCTCCCAGGAATCCTGCTCTCCGGAGTCTATAAACCCACTGTTGCCAGAAGGTATAAAGGCACCTGACCCAAGGCAGCTCCAACAGCTGTGTGACACCTGGGGAAATCATGGTATTCCACAAAGCCAGTTTCACAGACAAAAATCAATGTACTCCTAATCAGCAGGGCAACTTAGGCACAGCGTACAGCCCACAGCTTCTAACCCAACTGAAAACTTACTGCTTCTGTGGATGCATATATTACCCTTTATGTTCTCTTTCCTTCTGTTTCCCTTTTGCTACCAAAATGATATGAAATCCAGAAATTCAGTTCTAATCCAATGCACAAAACCCACCAAAACCTGATCATAGCTGCATCAAAGTCCATTCAGAGGCTACATTTTCCCCCAGCTTGTCCAGCCACAGTGACTCACACATTCACAGTAAGGAGAGGTAAAATGTTTCTGGATCTCTAAAGCCAGAGATGATTTTTTTCCATTGAATCTTGCATTCATTAATTTCATTTCAAGAATGAAGTCAGCCTTTCTTGTTCTTTTTTTTGTTAATGTGGCTGGTTATTTGACGAGTGAAGCATTAGATTTGTGAGTTGTTCTGCAAGCCAAAACATGCTCCCTTTCATTCATAACACTGAGCTGCTCTGCGTTAAACAGCCGATTATCATGAATGAAGTGGGTGTAACTTCCTTGAAATCCTCCAAAGACCTGTCAAAGCAGAGCTACTGCAGCTCAGTTTTCTCCTTGAAGCGTACAGATCATTGGTTTAATTGTTCCACGCTGATCTTGAAATATGCTTTCTTGGTTCAAAGCATTAGGCGGTATCACTTTTTGAGGAGGAAAAGGGAAGGGTGGAGAATGGTGCCTCAGGATAAGAGCGAAAAGTGGGTATATGTCTCAACCATCAAATTTAGATTTTCTTTTGGAATCTAAATTGAGCTTCATCCATTTAAAAGTGTGTCAGACAAAACCTCACAAATCAAAGCCCTGGCCTGTTTTGCATGGATAATCAAGAGCCTCTGGCTCTTTTTGTAGGTGGAAATGCTTAACCCTAAAGAAAAGAGGACTGATCTTATGGTTAAAGTGCTGGCCAGTGATTTACAAAGTTTCAATTTGACTCCAGGTCTGCCATTCTCCATTCCATTTCAAACCTTTTGGTGCTGTCCCAGGGTATCACCTTTAGATAGGAACATGCTGATCGGTATTTGTGAACCGATTTGGGCCTAGAGACTGAAAGACTTCACATACAGTAATAGATATACTACAGTCTATGAACCTGTTTAATATAAAGATCTTTCCAAGGATGGCCATTATATATAATAAAAAGATCTGCAGCATCTCAGCTCTTTCTGTTATCACACTTTATCACACACCAATGGATGGATTTGGCCAGTAATTAATTCTGATAGCTCCACTGACTTTGGCAAACCCACTAAATACTCTTCCCTGGGAGGGTGCTGAGGTGCTGGCACAGGTTGCCTGGAGAAGCTGTGGCTGCCCCATCTCTGGCAGTGTTCAAGGCCAGGTTGAACAGGGCTTAGAGCAACCTGCTCTAGTGGAAGGTGTCCCTGGCCATGGCAGGGGGTTGGAACTGGATGAGCTTTAAGGTCCCTTCCAACCCAAACCAGGCTGGGATTCTATGAAATATCTGGCCCGTATCTGATTTCTTGCCTAACATTTTTAAAGCCTGGCGAGCTAGTGTTGACTACATGAAACTCAGTAAAGAAAACCATGAATACTAACATGCTTAACAAGGGTGAGTCTCAGGAAACACTGGGGGGAAAGTGGCACCAGTGAAAACTATTCAAATCTTTGTATTTCAGCTCAGATTTTCTGCTAAGTTTCATTATCTCACCCACAATTGAAACAACAACAGATCTTGATGGTAGCTTCATGACAACAGTTTTTACACATCTCTTAGCAGCTAGAACACTAACAAAGGCTGGCACTTTTGGAAGAAAACCCTAAATATTTGTCCAGCATTTTGGGAATCTCAACCTTAATAACACATTGCAGCCAGCTCCAGAGACAGTGCTGCTTCCAACCTGCTCCTGATTTCTTTGTCACCTCCCTGCAATGAGGTGATACCCACCTGGCAGCATTCACATGTGATTGGAGACTACTGAAATGCTGCCCCCTCTCCTTAGGGCTCCAGTGCTACAAACTAAAGGTGCCCGCAGCAGGGCAGGTACTCTACCAGCTCCACTCTGCAAAAATCCACATCTCTTCCTTGCTTATCAGCAAATGAAAATCACAGGATCATATCCTAAGGGATTATTCTGCTCCCATTAAAGTGAGCAAGAGTTTGCCACTGGTTTAAAAAGCAGCAAGAGCTGGCTGACACACAAGCACGTCTGACAGGTTGCATTTTCCTTCTCATTACTATTACAGGCATGAGGATTCATTTCTATTTATCTTTAGCTGGCGTTCGGTCCTGGACTTCAACTGCATCTGTGGTTGCATTGCTGTGAAATGTATCACTACTTATGACTCACACTGCAAAGGACATATTTGTAAACTGACCCACCATTGACAAAATCCTCTCTTTCTTCATTTGTAGGAGGCGAGATGAGGCATAGGCTCCTCGTCTGATTCATTTCCTGAGGAAATTTTTACTCTCTGCATCGCTTTCACTCCTTATTCAGTCAGAGAGGAGTGAAGTGATTAATACAAGATCCACGCCTGACACAGAGTGCAAGGAGGATTCATTCAAATGCTTTTAAAATCAGCGCTTAATTAATTGCTTAGAAAAACAACCCATTGCCAAAAATGTGTGGGGTTGTTTTCTGCCTTTTCTTTTCTTTTTCTTTCCTTTTTTTTCTCTTTCCCACTTGAGAAAGCTTTTCCAGTTGAGAAACTAATTACAGGCAGCGGCACACAGCAAAATATACGAAAAGACAAATCTGGCACCTTTTGAAACCAACCCCTTGGAAGGAAGAATTAGCAACCTGGACAGAGCTCCAGGCAACTCCAGCTCTCCTGCGGCTGGGGCTTGAGCTAATTCACTTACAGCCAGCTTTGGTCCTTTCTCACAGCACTGCGGCAATCCTAGCAGAGCTGGATATCTTAACACCTCTGAGAAACACAGAACAATGATCAGACAATTAAAATTGCCAGAAAGAAAAGATAACACAAAGAGAGCCCTGAGGAAACTGCAGTAAGTTTTCTTGACAATTTTTATCTACTTGATTATTCAGATCAAGACAGTACTAACCAAGTCCAGATCGGGATGGGGTTGTGAACAATCCCTGGGGCTTGGAAGGCTGTGCAGAACTTGGCACTCGGGAACAGGCTCATTTCTCCATCCTATTAGGGTGGACAATATTAGCCTACATGATTCGGGAGGGAAATGAGTGTGTCCTTTCCCTTCATTTCTTCTCTCTCTCTCCTTCTCTCTTTCTCCACGTTCTTCTCCTCTTGTCTTTTTCCCTGCGAGCACTGAATGATGGGATTTTTGACATCAGAGGAAAGTCATCCCTTCTCCACTCCCCCAGCTCCCTCCCTGCTTCCTCCTTAGACACGTCTGTTCGTTTGCATACTATATCCCCACTCAAAGAACAGGATCAGCTGATCCGGCCACAGCTTCATTTAACTAAGCATCCTAAATCCTGCCCAAAGTAGACCAGACTGACTGGTTCATTCACCCTGGCAGCCTGCTTCCAGCAAGCCTTTAAAGCACATTTTGTAACTGTTACATAGCTGGCACCGACTATAGCAAAGTCATTGTTTAGTCAAGGTAAAGTGACCTCTATTTACTTAGACAACTCAGCTGTCTGCAGGGAATAACTGGATTTGAGAGAAGTGAAAACTTGCTGGGAAAGTTTCACTTTGGCTGAGCTGATGGCTCCTACAATAAGCTGAATGTTTGGTCAGTTCATGCCCTTTCTCCTGCAGTCTCTTCAGCCCTTTGATTTATTATCTGCAGCTAGGCAGCAAAGGTCCCCATCCAATTTCAGTGAGTCTGTGGTAAGCCAAAGACAGATAAGAAATTTGTTCAACTAAGTATGTTTTCTGATCCCAAATAAATACCCTGTCAATTATCATAAGATGCCAGGCACCTGCTATAAGCTGTTTATTCATGTATTATAGAATAGCATTAACTCGATCAGGTCTTTTTCTATATGCAGCTTCTCTTTTCCCCCTCACATAACTCCAGGCATCAGTGCAGGAGGGCAAGTTGATTCCAGCTGCACTTGAGGGGATGGTGACCAGGACTGAGCTCAGGGTCAGGATAATGGCTGGTGTGAGCTGAGCGCTACCCCAGGAACTGCGTATGCAGTGACTCAGCCGTGACTCCGAGTCATGGCACTTCTCCTGCTTCCTCCTTTCTGCAGGGGGGCGGAGGTAGGAATTTCCTGCTGGCCTGTCCTTGTAAATCACAGCGTCCTGTTGCAGCAATGCTGGGAGGGTCAGTAAGTGGGAGAACTGGAGTCAGTGGCTGGTCCACCTGCTCTGGAGAAGAAAAGATGGGACATACTGCCCCACTTAAATGCATACACATCACATATCACAGCAGGACCCAGGGTCACCTTGCTCTTCATCTTGTAGAATGGCCATAATGCCTTCAGATACCTAACAGGTTTATACTATCCATCCAGCAACCCAAGAACCCAGTTGTCCTCTTCCAAACACATGAATGACACTGATATAAGCCAGGTAATTTCTCTGCCTTTCTTCAAGTCAGCACCAAAAGCAAGAAGAGAATCAAGTCCTGAATGTCTGCATAGCATCCCATATACCTATAAATTTGAAGGTGAAACCCAAGATGTTTGGTAGAGGTTCTGGGACAAATAGAACCTTTAAACACCACCCTGTAAAAGTCTTCTCGGTTGTCCTTCAAAAAAGTTGAACTTAATTACAATTGCATCTGGAAGAATTTCACTACCACCAAAGAACTCAAAACCATGGATGAGCCATGCCATGATAACCCTGAGAAAAGCCAACGTATAACTGTGAGAAAATGGGCCATGCATAATTAGGAAGGGAAGAAAATACATTAGCCTTATGAAGACCGATCCAGAATAGATCTAACCTACCTACTGGTAAAAAACAGTGTTTGGAGTAAAAAACTGAATGATGGAAGAGAGGGATGCTGTCAGAGATGGTACTGCACAAAATTCCTGGTCATAATCCAGGGATGGTGAGACAGGACCAAGTTTACCTTACACTAAATACATGTGCAGGAGATAAAATGAGCTCAGTACCCCTTGTCAGTTGTTCCTTCAGGCTCTACAGAAAGAACTGGACTGACAGCCAGCACTGATTTACTCCACAGGCTCACCTGCTACACACCCATATTGTACAGTGTTTGATCAATTTATGTAGAGTAACTGTGAAGTACCACACAGTGACAAATAATATTACACAATAACATTAATAGCATCTACCACAACAGGATTATATCCTTTCAATTGTTCTGATGCAGTTATATGACCTGCCACCAAGTGTGGGCAGAGTGGATGGGACTTTTTAACCTCTCTGTATCTATTTTCAGTCATGCACCTTTACACTGCTTTAGTTTCCTCCCTTCTAGAGCTAACTCTGCTTTACCTATTCCCAGGAAAAATACCACAGTGTTCAGCCAATGGAGACACAAATGCAGATGCATGCAGGGAGAGCACCACTTCAGACCAGGACTGTTCAAAGCGCTTTATGACCCAGCATTAGAGTCAAACCTGAAGGGATTCTGACACATTCTTTTAAAAAACTATGTTTTTTGAGGGAGATCAAATGGCTCCAATCTGACTTTCACATCTTATCTGGGAGATGACAGCTCTTGGAGCATCTTTTGGAGCATATCATATCTGGGTATCAAAGACTTCTACAACAAATTTTCGTGAGAGCTCTTCTGTCTACAGATAGATGTATAACCAAATGCAGTGACAAGGAAATTAAAGCTAAGTAGACTTTGACCGAAAATAAGACACTCATTTTTAACAGCCAAAGGCAATTAACCCCTGGAAGCGCTTCTGAAGGACAGTGGGTGGTTCACCATCACTCAGCGTTTTAAAATCAAGGATAGATATTTTTTATCCAGACAGATGCAGTTCAGACAGGGAAACCTTATGGCCAGCACTGCACAGAAGGTCAGAGCAGACCCTGATGAGAATCCTGGCTGATTCCATAACCTACCCAGCCGTTTGCCTACTGACTCCCCAGCGCTGTTCTTGCAGCACATAGCCTTGTTGTTCAGCCTGTCTGTTTCCCCACGGATGACCAGACCTGACCCTGCTTAGATTACAAAAGCTAAAGGGTTCAGAAGTGAGGAAAACAGGAAATCCAAACAGTGAAAATCTCAGCAATAACGTTTCCTAACAAAGACCTTCAGATCTCACTCTCAGCCAACAGCTGTCTTCATGACGTCCGAAAAGGACGATGTTTAGCATGGTGTACACTGTCTTTCTGCCATTTATTTCCACCCTGTTTATTTTCCTATACTGTGACATTTTCCTCCTTGTTAAAGTCTTGGTCATAAATGAGGGTGCTAATCCAGATCTAAGAAAACATACATGAGCACACGTACTACATATGCTTCAATTACATTGGGCTCACAGGATAGAATTCTCCCTGCAGAAAACCAAACCAATACCTGTGCACCACTTAAATTCCCCTTTGGGTCACAAAATAGGATTGAATGCTGCAGAGCGTTTTTATTTCAAGGAAACTGAAATGAGATGACCTGTAGCTCAATTTATTGCACCACAAAGCCTAGGGCTGCGAAGCAACTCAAACCATTACCCTGTGGGAGAACGTGAGCCAAAGCTGAAGAGTGAGGAAAGCTTAATTTTGAAGGAAAATATCATGTTTGCTTGCTTTACTGTTTCTGTATTTGAGAACTTACCCAGATTTCCTGACTTAACCTCCTATACATGCAAACCACAAGTATGGCTGTGATATCCCTGTGAGGCCAAATTTGTGGGTGGCATAAATTGGTGTAGCTCCTATGCCATTGGGCCATAAGTGAAGACCTCTCCTAGGTCTTTACAAAGAGCATTACAGGAACTGAAGGAGGTTGAAGAGGTATTTGAAGGTGTGGTTGTTTTGCATTCAAATTTCAAATTTCAGCCGATTTTAGGTGAAATTTCACTTTTCTCCGCGGCGGTACAGGCAGGGCAGGTTTTTGCCATTGCACTGCCATCTAGTGATGCGACTTCGCAAGGAGAAGAGCCAGCAAAAGATGGCTGACCACCAGCAAGTGCCTGAGTCAAGTTCTGAGAGGATGGTCCACGACTAAATTAGACTCAATTAAACAAAAACAATTGCGCAAGGAACACCCAGCGGTGGCCCTCAACCATCTATGGCAAAGAGAAGCGTTATGCTACGTAAGATAACAAAGCGCTTACAATAGAAGGGGTTGCGTAGAAGCTCATCCATTATCCAGCTGTTATCCATGGTGGGGGACATTCAGGACATGCAAGTTTGCTACTCCAAGTCTCAAAGTCCAGCTGCTCAGTGGTACAAGCTGCTATTGCTCTACCAATTTATAACTGCCAAGCTTACGTTCAAGCAAAGCCTGCACAGACACAAGAACAACACCTGCAAGCGCTTCAATGCCTTCAGCCATGTTTCCTCCAGCTTTAGTGGATGTGTTCCTCAGTATAACTCCCTCCTACATTCAGTTGTATCAGATCATCTGGGCCAAATTTACTCTGTCTGTAACTGATTTCAGTGGTTTCCATTTTGATAGCCTCTATCTGCAGCCATTACTATGGTCAATCACCATCCAGAAAGGATTCACTAAGCAAGCACATCATATCACTTGCAGAAAATCCTCTTTATAACCCCCATGCTCAAGGACTGGACACAGCAAAATTAAGGCTTAACATATGAACCTGAAATGAACTGCCCTTTACGAGTTGAAATCCCAGTCCTAATGTTTTACTCATCTTGAGGATATTTGTCCTCAGTGGTATGTGTGTCAGAGGGCGTGAAAGTGAGAGTGCCTTGAAGTTAACAATTGTTCATACTCATAGTGGATGAATCATATGATAACACCACAGCAACATCCTGTATAATTGTTGGGAGCCTCTATTTCTGGCAGTGTGTCCGTAGTCTGTTTCATGAGCAAATGTTATTTGTGCTTTACTATATAAAACCAAAACCAAACGAAATTATACAATAGGACACTATTCCTCAGGCACTAGCCAAAATCACAAGTGCCTAATTGAGCCTTCAGTTACCCACTTCAATGATGAATTGTGTGATGAAGTTAATAAGGCTGAGATGGATATCTCTGTTCTTCATCTGATTACTACATGAGCAACTCTCCACATGTGAGGAACAATATTTGTGTTTCCTTAGCCACAATTGAACTCTGTGGGACTATCACATATGTAAAGATCTGGGACATTGCTTGTGAGGCAGTGGGTGCTAAGGGAACAAGCATTGTATTGCAGGTCAGAAGATTTATGTTTTCCTTCTCGATGACTATAAGCAAGCCACTCCCCCCTTTTCTCCCTTTTGTCTTTTCAGACCTACAGCCTGCAGGCTTCAGTGCTCTGTGAGCAACAGATATGCTCCAAGAATACACCAAACACCCAGCCTAAACACTGCGCTACCTGCGGAAAGCAAAACACAATGCAGCAGGCAGTACCAGGGCATCACAGCAAGTCCTGGGATGCAATCAAAATACCAAGTACCTGTGCCGCCCCTAGCGCAAAAAGGCACCACTCCAGCTTGTAACCGCTGGTGTTTCAAACACCTCACTATGCCCTGAACACCAGGGGCTGCACAGATAACATACTTGGCTCCTTTGGGGCACATATATGGCTGGTGTCATGCATTCCTCTGTTGGGAAATGTTGCTGTAGGCACTCTTGTAATACGTACACTTAGGGCAGAGGCCAGCTCTTGTTTGTGTTTGCAAGGTGATGGCAGGATTTTGGCTGTGGTTTGTGACTTCGGTTCCGAAGCGCTAACGCAACACAACGCACAGACAACTGTCGTTAATGCTTTATCCGCAATCACAGAAGCTTCACTGGGGGAAAAATCAGGCTAATGGTGCAGCAACATTCTCACATGGAATAAAACTTACTTTCAGTGTTTTAACCACACCTCACAGTAGAAATTCACACTAATAAGAATGAGACTTTTAAAACAATCTAGGGGATTTGCCACACGTCTTCCATTAAAACTAAAATACCCTTGACTGCTTTACGCTCTCCTGAGGTTCCTTTTAAGAAATCCTATTTAAAATGAACATAGAAGTGGGCCAGTATTAGAGTGGATCTGAAACCATTTTCAGTGCAGTGGAAGCAGATGGGAATCTGTCCATGTGCAGCACCCAAAAGGCACTGCTCTGTGTTCTGAAGAGACTTTATATTATTTGTGTTCAAAGAAAAAAACCAAACAAGCAAACTAAAATCAAACAAACAAGCAAATGAGAGCAGCAGAAAGGCTTTATGAGGTCATGTTTACTATTTTGGCTTCAAATCTTGGGATCATTTGCTGACATTTCACTGCTTTCAAATCCCAAGCCTTCATGTGAACCTTGGTCTAACACACCACCACATTCAGACACCAGCTCTCTGGGCCAAGGGTTTCAACCAGCCCCTCGCTGCAGGACTATTCCTTGCTATAAAGTAAGGAAAAATCCCTTCAAATACAGAAAATATCTCCACTGCTGCCTCCTCATTTCCTGACTGCAGCCGAGACCGGAAATAGCTACATTTCCTGAGCAAGGCTGTTCTCCAGGGAATGTCAGTCCGTCTGCAGTGAGCAACGACTGTGTACTAGGGCTGGACTATGGCGTCTCAGAGGACTTTAAGCCTGAGCTGGAATACCAGCATTAATACTTAGCTAGGGACACCTAGGAAGATAAGCAGATGGAAGGTAGGGAAAGAGGGAGATATAAGGGGCAAAACAGGATGGGAATATAAAAATGTCCTTAAGGAAAAAAGGCAGGTAAAAAGAAAGAGACAGAAAGACAGAGGAGGGTGTTATCAACAGCTGGATTCTGTGTTCAGTGAAATCAGATATAATTCCACAGCCCCACAGCCCCCTGCATTTTAAAAGAGGGTCTCCGCAGCCTGTGTCCTGTATATAGGGTACCTATTTGGTCCTGATCACTTTGAAGTGGGTGTTTTCCTGCAAAGCACAGTCACGTTCAACAAGCAAAGCAATTTATTAAGGCAACATAAAGGCTCGGTTTTAGTAGAGTGGGAAGAGATTTAATACCCCAGAGGGAGGTGGGGGGAAAGATGGATGAACACAGATTACTTCTGAGAAACTCTGCAAATAGGTGGAGCAATTCACAATCCAATAAACCCCTGAGGGAAAGCCTTATCCTTCCTTCCCGCATTGGAAATCCATTGTTTCTTGACACTTTGCGGCCCCACAAGTCTAATTATCCAGAGAGGTGTAAAGTCCAAAAGAGTCCATATACCTTTCAGGTAGTCATCTTAGATTGCTCTCATCAATGGAGAAGCTAAACAGGATTTCAGGGGGTTTACCACTTTGTCTCTGCGATGTCTAAGGGAAAAGAGTGCTCTTGGTTACAGAAGCTGAGAGACAGCTTGAGTCCTATTCATCTTTAAGCTGTACCCATCTAAAAGCTGGGTTTCAGTTCTCATTTTCGAGGTACTTTACATCACAAAGAGAAACAGACACCTGTGGGGGCAAATCAACCAACTCTAAAGCATTTCCAATAGGGAAATGACAGACACTAACAGTTATTCCCTTGAGTAGTAGCTTGGTCTAGAGACAGCTAGATTTTAGATGACTGAACTTAATCAAGAGAAATCACAGAGAGGCAGTTTAGGGAATAATAATGATAATAATAACAATAACAACAAATAAACTCACACACACATATATAAGGGCCTAACTCCCACTGTAATTAAATAGCAACCTCAGAAAATGGCCATCAGTGACCTAAGACCACTAAATGAGTTTGTAGCGGCAAACAGTGAATACCTGAGGGACGGTCTCCTAAGAAGCAGGCTTGGACTTGACCTCAACATCATCCTACAAAGAGGACATCAGTTGATAAAACTGTGCTGTGTTTCATTATTGGAAATATCAGCAAGACCAATACATAACCCAGTGAATCTGCCGAGCCTTCACAATTTCTACGCACAAAACATCTTTGCTTTGGTAATTATCAATCACCCTTATGAAGAAAGGTTCCTCCAATTTTTTTAACTACTCAATCCTTTGAGAGACAGATGAATTTTAATGATTTAGATTATTAACCTAAAGGTTGATCCAGACTGGGAGGAACAGAATAATTTGTTTAATCATTATTATTATTTGTAATTATTTAACATAAGGGAGAAAAATATCACCTTAAATGTCATCGTGATGCTTTTTAATTGCCTCAGATGAAATTCAGAATAATCATTACTCTGTAAGTGTATACAGATCTAATTTTAAATACCCTAAGATGCTGGATATTTATCTGGAAAATGCAAAGAATGCATATTCATTACTGGATAGGGAGTTAGAAAGACAGAAAAGAATTGATCAACCATTTATTGAAAATTAATTCTTTTCCCAACTCACAACTGGGCTGTAATTTGACATGAAGCAGAAAAATAAGCTGAGCCAGGTAATTTTTCTTAGTCATTCATTCAAGGACTTTAGTGCATGTCCTTTATGAGGAGGCATGTTTTATGGATGCATGAGAACCTAGTTTTGTGTGGCTATAATTTGTAATACATATGTTGTGGAATTGGTACCTCCCAGTCCACCCTATTCATTCCTGCAGGTAGCAAGAGTCTGGGATCACTTTATAACCTTGGTTCTCCTAAGAGAGACAGCCTCTAAGGGCACACCTTGGTACCCAGCACCATCGTATCCACTGGCCGTAAAGATGCACTTGCTGACAGCATCTCTTCACTTGAAGGGATAGCCTTCTTACTGACAGGAAACCTTCTACAGTAAATAACAATTAAACAAAAGAAAGAGATAGCAAGGAGATAGCAAGTTCCCCTGTAAATTAGTAAAGGATCCAATGGTCCTGTGCAAGGTGAGAGGGTAATGGGCGTCACTACAGAAAAGCCCCTGGTTTTGTGGGAGTTCCTGTAGGTACGCTATGTTTTGCCCTTTTCTGCCTCATTCACACTTCATTTTCCAAAGCCCTTTGTTTTCTAAGCCGAGTTAGATCAAGGCCTCCTCATTTCCCATCACATACATGTCTCCATGCCCCTGCTGCTGCTATCAGAGCTGGGGCACAGGCACTCCGAGTGCCTCGTCTCGGGGAAACATTTGCATTTTTATTGGCACAGGTACAGCGTTCAGAATTCTTTCAGGCCAGGCCAATTAAAACAAGCTGAAAACTGCTGAGTGAAGCAGTTTCAGCAAGGATCTGCTTACATTCCCCCTCTGAGAAAAGCAGGGGGCCCACTTTCTGTAACTCTCTCCCTCTCTGCACAGCGTGGGTTTTGCTTTTTCCCCCCCCCCCCTTTTTCTTTTCTTTTTAAGGTGGAATAACTTGTGCCCTTCACACAGAGGCTCTAAGAGATGCATGGCAGGACTTGGGAATGCGGCTTCATTTTAAAACCAGAGCCCAGACTGTAATACCAAATTGAAGCATGGGAAAAAAGACGGAAAAACACCGAGCCCAAACCTGGTAACCTTCCACAGCTTAACACACTTTCCCTCCTTCACAACCCTTGCTTAAAAAGGAATAGAGCCACATAATTAGCAATTGCTTGAAGCCTAAGGCTTTTCTACCGCCACAGAGACTATTCAATGCATACTGGCTCTACTAACACAGTCTTATTACTCTTGGGTTTCTTTTTGGACAGCCTCTTTCAAAGCTCAGATGTGTTTTAAATGCATACTGACAGGTTAAAAGATACCATTTTTATACCTCTGAGAAAAAAAAATCCCCTAATCCTACCCTTGCTGTTTCAGTTTGGATTGGTAATCCTCAAGGTGTGAGGTTCTAGGAACAATGAACCATCTCAGAGAGACCCAGGGAAGGATGGACATGTGCTTCCAAAGTTGGCTTTCTGCTTACACCTCTTGTCCAAGAAGGTTGGCTAATGGCAGCAGCCTTACTAGACACAGTGGCCACTCTTCCAATCGCCTGCATGTCAGGACCCAATGTCAAACAGCTACCACAGAGAAAACACCTGCAAATGCCCTTGCATCAACCTGACGGGGAAAAAACCCCAAAACAGGCTAATCCAGCAGAACAATCCACAGCACATGGATTTGCATTTGTTTTCATCTCTGAGAATGAGGCTGTGTCAATCTTACACTCGGGCTGAATTGATGTGAAACATGCATTGCATGTAAAATTCGGATCCATTTAGAGTTGATCTGGATTTCAAACAACCACAGGACCCAGAGGAATCTGAATCCAAATTTCTTTCTACCCACTTCCACTTAAAATGATCTCACCTTGACAAAGCAGCACTGAGTTTATACAGCACACAATACAGTTCCCATCAATGCCCGTACACCCAGGAGTTGCTACAGTACAACTAGAAGCTAAGTCATACTGCAAATTGACACATAACCTGTTCACCTAATCATCACCGCATTACTAATATGTTAATAGGAGAAGCATAGAAGAAACAAAACAGGTGACATCTGGAGTAAACAGTGAAAGCTTTGAGACAACAGAAACATCAGATTTCTTAGATCATCGCTCAGAGAAGACAAATCTCTTCTGTTCTTTTCTATTTGCCTTCAGAGCCCTGTTCTAGGAACAAGCTGGCCCAAGGGACTAAGAAACTGGGACACCCTGACTATTCTGGATCAAAATCCGTTTCTATTTCAAAGGCTGCCAGGATGCCCTCTTCAGTGACCTCAAGCAGCTCAACTCATCACCTGGTACACAGGTGACTACAAAGGTCATTTATTGATTTAATTAGGGCAGAGAAAGAAAAGACATAATCAATCCCTGAAGTACATGGAACGTGCCACGAGCATCCTGTGATCCCATCTCTGCCTGTTTGGAGAACGTGGAATTATTGATCTTTCAAAGTGTGAGCAGATCCCCAACTTTTGTAATAATGGATAATAATATCTGACATTCACATGGCAACTATTATGTTGGAGTGTCCTAAAGCACTTGAAAAGACCCACAGCCATACATGTCTCCTTCCTGTCCTGCTCTACAGCTCCACCTCCACAATGCCCTCTCTTCTCAACCTGCAGGTTGAAATAACTCCATCCCTTTGTCCCAAAGCAGTAATGGTTTTTATCTTTTAGAACTCTCTCTTGCTTCCTTTCCCTCACCAAAGAACCTCATTTGGTCTCCTTTTTGATCCATTTCCCCACAGAAAAAGCAAACAATAACAAGCAAATGTGTATTAAAACATCCTCCATGCAGAGAACTCAAGGGGTAAGGAAGGACTGGACTGAATAAGTGATCCTCAATGGAAATCCAGGTAGCACAAAAAGTAATATAAAGAAAACCTTTGCAACCAAGCTATTTTGGAGGGTCAAGGTTACCACCCACCTGGGACACTTGGCTTTCTAGAGACATTTGCTAAGGGCATAACCCATGCTGGCATTCCACCAGTTGTGCCCTACTACTTGTTCTTTCTTCCTGGCCCACAGTGGAACAGAAACAAGCAAAAAAAAGAGGGGATCAGGAAACACTCACTTGGTCATGTCCTGAGCAATTCCCAAGATGCGAATGAGCCCAGGCTTCCTGCTGTCCCCTCAAATATGTTATTTTCCACTCCCACCTTTCTTCCTCCTACTTATCTCCCTCCCCCCCTTGCCTTCTGAGGCGGACTGAGTCAACGAGTGCAGATTAGATGCCAAGCAATGCAGTCTCTGTACAAAGATTCAACTCCCACAGACAGACTAGAGAGATAAAAGCAGTCTGGTCAAACACTGTCCAGACACAGCACAGGGAGAGCTGGGCTCCCAGCAGCTCAGGCTGGGTGATGTCTTAAACTGGTGACACTCCAGCAACTGAACCGCTAGCACTAGAGGCATAAGCATGCCTTTTTCTGCTGCCTGTGCTTCAATACAAATGAAATAGGTCACATTTTCCAAAATATACTCTCTGGAGATAAGATCGACTGATGGAAACCCTTATTCAGGCATCAAAGACCTGCTGCTCAGAGGTATAATGCAACAGTCTTCCTTTTTACTCCAACCACTTCACTGGGGCCAGGCACTCCCAGGCAGGTAATGGCAAACAATATGCTCACGTTCCCTGTCTATTGATACAGTTGTATGCAAACACACCTTTATCCAGGGGTAGATATACAAATCCATTTCCCCTGCCATTGAAGGGTATTAATTTCTACAATGCAAAATGAAGCCAATTTTACAATGAACATGCACAGTGCACAAACCCATGGTTACTCTAACTGTAGCTATCTGAACCCATGCAGAGAATCTGTGCAAGTTTGGAAGGTAATGTCCCACAGGAAGCGTGGACAGAGCCTACCTCTGCGAAACCTGCTGTAACACCACATACTGTGGGTAGGCAGACCTGCCAATCTTCAGTCGTGCCATTCAGTCTACCCTTGCAATGCTCTCCTATCATTTCAAACAGTGCTGTTTCTCTCTTGAATGATACATACAACATCGTGGCATTTGTCAGGGTGAACAGCTCAGTGGCAAAGTGCCTGTCCCATCTGTGAACCTCCAAATGACCCTGAATGCAGAGGTACAGAAAAGCTTTCTGCGTTCATTTGGTCCCTCTCTGGTTACACGATAAGAAATGAAGTTGACACAGCAATATAAACATTATTACTGACAACGTTAAGATAGACAGTGGGTACAGGTCAGGCCACAGTATCCAGGGGATACTCTATAACAGTAGCTGTCATATTTATCTCTGGTGTCTTCAGAGCCAGTTTTAGTAGTCAGAGACAGAGCACACAAAAGGACTATTCAGTGCAATCCATGGTCTGAAATAAAACAGATGCATTGTGGAAGTTTGCAAACTCCCCAGCACAGAAGGTTGGCAGATTTCCGCCCCGTAACGAGGGCCCATCTTCTTGGCAGCATCAGGAGCCCTTCCGTAGCCCTGGTGCCAGTGGTAGTGCTCATGCTGTTTAGATGAAGGACAATCTGGAGGACGAAGCACTTAGCTTGGCAGTTCACAGGGATGCAGAACTAAACCTCAGCTCAGAGGCCACCCGAGCTTTTAAACACTTCCACCAAGTTTGGCTGGTAAGGTTTCTTCTACTTTTTCCCCTATTCTGGCAAATTACAGAGCAAAATTGGAAAGCATATTGCAGCAAAACCTAAATTCTGGTAGTTTACTCTATGTAAAATACCCAAGATGTCAGGGTGAAAAGAATGTATATAGGGGTGAGGTTCCAGAGACTGCAGCATGGCACAAAGCAATTCTGAAGATCGAGGAAAAGAGGATGCAGTAAATCAGGTGTAAGAGCAAGGGCAGTTTTCTGTCTGGAAATCATAAGGGAAGATTCAAATGCTTTAATTGGGAAATAAAAAACATCAGAGTTCAAAACGAATTTCGTACTCATTTTAAGACCAACCCAAAATGCTTTCGTTTGTAGCTGGTATTTCAGGAATGAGCACAACCAAAGGCACCTGGTCTGGTTTTTACGGACTGAAACGTTTTTGGAAAGGAATCAGATATGATTTGGACAAAAACAATAGAGGCCCAGACACAGAGGCTGCCCTGGGAGAGTATACCAGCTGTCTGCTCAGTTTCAAACCTCTAATCATATTCTTGGAGAGAAAGCAAGGGGACCTGTTAGGGGTTGCTGAGCTCTGTGCTGGGGCCAGGTCCAGACGGTGGAGCCAGCGAGCATGAGTCCTCCCATTGCAGCTCCATTGCCTCGGACTTGAAATTCTGGCACCAGGACAACAGCAAATGAGACCGAGTCTCTGAACAGACACCAAGGGCTCGGAGCAAGGCGGAGGGATGGAAAACAGCAGCACGAGCAAAGATGAAATACTGGAACTCAGGAGAACAGCGGGAGGAAACTTGGCAGTGCCCAGATAGGCAAAGCACCTGCTGGCATGGGATGGAGAGGACTGCATTTAGTAGGCAATAGGTCCCACCGTCAGCCAGCATCAATCAGCCCTGCTTCTCACTGGCAGCCTGGCTGTGCTCAGACACAACAGTTTTACGGCCCCGCTCCAGCACTGATGGCTTGATCCCACAAGCAGAGGCAGTGCACTGCCTGTATTAATGCGATGGGCAGAGGAGTCTGGTCTAGCGGTGGTAATGAGAGCGCTGCCTCAAAGCAAAATACATCCTTGGAAAGAAACATAAAACTACTGCCATGCACATTCCTTCAACTCCAAATCCTCACCGGTGCTTGCAAACTACCCAGCAGCATTCAACAGCTAGCAGACTGCAATGCCTCTTCCCTACAAATCAGTTCTGAGAACCTGATATTCTCCTTTTCAATTTACTTGGGGTTTGTGTTGTCTCACTGTGATGAGCGGACACCACATCTTGGCTTGCATTCATCCCAACCAAGTGCAGGCAATTAATTGAGATGCCTTGTTTATGGCATAGTCTTCTTGGGCTCCGCAGAAGATGAGCAGCATCTCCAAAGGTGATTCAGTCCATCCCATGGATTCTGAGAGCTTTGTGCAACTAACTTATGTATTGGTGTTAAACACCAAAAAGCAGGCAACAGGAATTAATCCAGGCTTGTGCACGTGTGGCTCTGATCTCTATACAGGGCTTCTTGTTGCTGCCGTTAAGTAGTAAAATGCCAAACATGGTTCATACCAATTCCACCTCTCACTAATATGTTTTGTCAGTTCATCACAATCTTAAAAGAAACCTTTAAGTGCTGGGAGGCATCCTGGTTTCTAATTAGGCTCAGTCAGATTTCGTGGCCTCGTATGCCTATTTAGTCAAGTTAACCTGGCTCACGCTGTTGCTAGCTTCAAACATACGTATTTGAGATTAGTTTTTCCACTCAGAAAAAGATAATTTCTACAGTTTCCTCCCCTCAGATAAGCTTAAGAAGAAAAGAAAACGAAGTAATGTCCCTGCCACCCAACATACATGAGGTTCTGTATCCCATCTCCACAACAGCCCCCAAACCAGGACACTCCATACAGAGATATGGCATCTTTCTCTGCAGCATGTTTAAAAGGCTGCATAGCAGTGCTCTGTACCCATCCCCTTCCTGCTATGCTCTCAGCTCTCGACATGGTCAGCAGAGAGAGAGACTCTTTCACAGCAATAGCCGATCTGCCTGAAGCCTGAGCCGCCTTCTGCACCCATTTATTCTTCTCCACTCACCCAAAGGTACGCGGAGAAGCACAGGACTGTGTCCCAGGCAGCCCAGCCACATGCTTATTGTTAGACAGAACTAGTCTTCAACCGGTTTGGAGTCTGTACAGTAATACAGAACGTGCAAGGAGTTTACACATACAGGAGATGAGAATTGCTCTAGTGCATTTGCACTATGTAACACTATGCACCTAAAGAGTTTGCAGTCCCAGTGCCACAAATATGAAGTGTGAGTGGTTTACACTGGCACCCGGTCTTCTCAGCAGCTGAATATACATAAAACCATGTTGAAGTTAACTAAAGGAATGATCAAAGCACCAGGAAGCCACCAAAAACTGAGTTCTAGTTATGGGAACTGTAAGGAACTTAAACTTCTAATCAGGAGATTCAAATCCTGACTGCCAAATTAGGGAATAACATCTGAAGCCATCCAAGACACAGGTTTGCACGAGCACTATCTAACCCATTCTGAAACTCTTCCAAAGAAATCAAATTACATTCAATATCCTAGGAACTGCTGCACTCTTAGGTACACATTACTGGCATCCAAAGGCAGAAATCAAAGCACTGGTTACTTCAAGGGGTGAAGCAGAGAGCAAAAGAATTAAAGTCATCACAAAAGACTTTGATAAGCAGCTGTTCATTGCCACTGTTATTATTTGTACTTTCAGAGATGCCACAGTGTTCTCAGCACAACAAGCATTCACAGACTTTTCCTACCTGGTCAGGTTAAGGAAAAAACCCAAAGGTCATCCAAAAAGACAGAGAAGTCAAAACTGACTCACTCTGCTTCATCACGAAGCACTTTTGGAAACTTCTTTTCATCAACCATTTGCGCACTATAAAACATTCCATCTAGCACCATTTTTATCACCTTTAAATCCATATGCAGGTCTAAGTTATCATGGATGCTACTCACAGAACTCTGACAGGGACTCCAGGGAAAAGAGACTGACCTTTCGTGGTGGTGATACGTGCGTTGCACAGCACTTGTGTTCCCTTTGAATACAATGTGAACCATGCTTCAGTAATCCTTCCTTTGTGGTTGCATTCCCCTCTCCTCCAGCTGCCAAAAGGAGATCTGAAATGAACAGAATTAACATCCATCAGTTATGGCTTTTTCTTCTCCTTCCTGCTAAGCATCCAAAACCATATCTTGGATAAACAAACAAAACAAAACACTTGGCCTGAACCAAATCCCAGCTCCAAACAAATCTGGAGAAGAAAACGGTGGTTGGGGTCTGTCATGTTAAATCAAGTGAAGTAAATTTACCTCAGATGTGTCCATCACTATGATACGTGGACACCAAACCATTTTGGTGGTTTGGGTAACGTCTTTTGGCATCTTTCAGGATGCAGTTCAAGAGTATATCTGCATTCCAGTTGTGTCTGAGAGCTATTCGAGACCCAGAAACCTGAGCAGCACAGAGGAAGATGCAGTCAGGTTGGTTTTACATTAGCAGTCTAGCAATCAGGAGCAGAGCATCTCTGTGACCCTGTGCTGTAGCTAACTGAAGTCAGGACTAACTTTAGGATCTCTTTCTCCCCATGGATGTGCCCTTAGGCCCGGGCACATCTAACTTTAGGGACCTGCCTGAGGTAGTTCAGGTGAGGGACATCCACAGGGCATTCATGTAATCAACATTGAGATGGGTACCTTTGGATATTTTGATCTTTCACCATCAGTTACAATGCTTCAGGGCGATTCAAGCCAGCCAGTGCCTCAGACCCAGCTCTTCCTTTGTGCTGGGTTATCCTGGCTGCTGTTTGGCTCACACCCAAAAATGCAGCACCTTGGGAAGCCTGCATGACAACCCAGTCTTTCCAAACAGCATTGTCTGTAAAGCTGTAAGCACACATGTATATCTTCAGTTCCCATACGGCACATCTTTCCTTCCCACTGATTTCCCATCACTGCTCTAACTTCCAGGAAACACAAGGGCTATGCCCTGGCATGTGGGACTTAAGAGCAAGACATACTGCTCAAATCAAAGAGGGTGAGAGGCTGCAGAGCTCTGAATGGGTTGCCTTGTCTTTGCAGTTTCCACTGAGCTTGAATTTTGCCTAAAAGGGATTAATTAACACTGGACAACCCCACAGTGATTTGTCATCAGCTCTGAAACAGAGGAGCCCGTCACTATGGTGATACAACATTAAAGGGCTGGGTCCAAAACGTTATTCTGGCAGGAAGATGCATGCACCAGGCCAGAATCTGAGGTCCCGGGTGAGCTGGTTGTAACTCTGGTGGAGATACTCCAGGCTTACCCTGGTGTCACTGAGATCAGCCCTGGCCTGCAGCCTTTGAGGAGAGCTCCATCGTGTCATGCAGATGGTTCGCCTTCTAATTTGGAGGGGCTGAATGACTTTGCAAACCTTTGATTCCTGACTGATGTATTCACTTCAGGAGACACAAAAGTACAAAATCTCAGCATGGAGTGACTCCCATGCTTTCTTTTGCTTTCCTTCCAACCCCCTCACCCCCACCCCTTGTCTTTGCTTTTCTTCTCTCCCTGGACAGTTGTATAATTTTGGCCTGTGGCCAGAATGTCTGTCCTTATTAGCCTGGGCTGGCTGGGAGACACCTGCAGCCCATTAGAGCAGGGGGATGAAAAACCATCACTTGTCATAGGTAAAGTAATGACCACTTCGCTCTTTGTTTTAACACACGAGAAGGACAATCAAGAACAGAAGCAAAAGAAATTACATAGCTTCACCATCACACCTGCCATTGACTGGACTCAACTGTGGGCACAGGGTTGTATATTTATGTGATAAGTAACTCCAATGAATTGTTGTCACTTCACACCAGCAGGGATTTCAGTTCATTGCATGTGACATACACTTGCTGCATTTGAATAGTATCTTGTGCACCTTCTTTTAATTTATGTCTTTATTATGAACTAACTAGGCTCTAGAAAGAAACTTCCCTCTGGGCAAGTTATAACAAGACTGCCTACTGGCATATCCCTCCAATATCCCAGCTGGTACTGGTGGCAAACACTGCCAGATCCAGCAGAGCCTCCATAATGGCAAGGCAAAAGGGCTACAGGATGGGACACAGACATTGCCTCAACTAGAAGGGTTGCACATCCAAAAGACTGACCAGAGTATAGGCAGTGATGCAGGATTGGTACTCTGGCTATTGCTGGACCTCATGGCTTTATATAATACAATAAACACAGACATTTCCATGATGCATCTACACAGCAACACCCTTGAGACAGTGAGAGGCAATATTTGCTCGCTCAGCTCCCAGCCTACAGAACTCCATCTTACCTCAATGACCAGCTAATTGTGCATCTGCAGGGCTATCCATCTGGAGATGAGCCCTTCTTAGGATTACAAAACTCCTACTTCAAAAGATGTATTTGTACACAAGGATGGCTATTACTTAGAAGAGGTGCTGCATGCCTGCTAGGATGTTGACAGTAAAGAGATCAAAATGTCCTTCAGATACCTTGCTGTGCAATAGTGCCACAACCAAAACATACCAGGACTGAAGGAAAGGCCACAATCAGACCTCCTGGTGTAGATGTCTCACTGGAGGTGCATGTATGTTAAGATAGCAGGGACAGTGGATGTGGGAGGACAGCTAGAGGTCTAAATAATTGATCATGCTTTTGAACTATGACTACAAAGTAGGCAGCTTAAACACAGCTCCAAGAGTTTTGCTACTGAAAGCAGGCTCGCTCTCTAAGGACTAGATGGTATTTCAATCCCAACAGCCCATTCAGTGAAAATGCCACAGTCAGGATGTCACGAAACCCAGAGTTCCTTCCAAAACTTTGCTGGGTTTTAATCAAACTTACTTGTCTAGCTGCAAGGCAGTGAAGACATTTACCCCAGCAGCTGAAGTTTTCAGTTCTGCATCAAGTGGAGTACAGCCACTTACAAAAAGACAAGGAAAAAGAAGAAAAGAAAACCTTGTGACCACAAGGGACCCTGCCAAATATTCCCACTGCTGTCCCAGCGCATGGAAAAGTGAGTCTGCTATTGCACACAGGTCTGACTATTTGCATTTTTAATAATTCAAGAGTTTAATTAGTATCATGGCCTTAATCAGAGGCTGAGAATACAGCTGAAGTCATCAGAGCTTAATTAGTTTTCAAAAAGAATTCTGCAGTCTGAAAATGTCTCTACTAACATGAAGGTTTCTCCTTAGGTTGATGCTTTGGGGTTCAGATGAGCTTCTACCTGTTGCTTCTGTATCAGCGCACCTCAAAATCACAAACCAATATGGAGTCAAATCCCTGTTTATCCCTACAGCTTTATTGTACTGGGCTCAAAATAATGAGGACTGAACAGAGTATCTTAACGTAGGTATATCCCACAAGCTGCAAGGGAATTTCCCCTCAAAAGGAAATGCAGCATTCTTAGAACATCAATAAGTATGACTGGATCTTCAGTCAAGTCAGCAAGGGACACAGCGCTGAGGGAAATAACTGTGCACGGTCAGAAGAATAACCATTTAATACTGGGACTGCAGAAGCCGCTCTGTATGGGAGCAAACACTGGTCCCTTGCAGCCCAAGATGGGTGGTGAAACACAGGAGGTTTGGTGCTGCTTCCCTTCTCGAGTGCAAGGGATGGATGTAGTCTCAAGGGGAATTATCACCTATTTTGGCTGAGGGTATCTCAAACCCTGGCAACAGCCATCTATTTACTCACTGGACAGATTAATAGAATTGTACAGGACATCCTGGATGAACTTTTTCAAACAATGCGTGATTTAATGGTGGGATTCATCATCACCCAATGCTGTGGAGGCCAAACATATAAACAGGTTCAAACATGGATTAGCAAAATTCATGGAAGATAGGTCAATCACAGACAATTAAATATGGTAATCCGGATACAATTTCCACTTCAGGAAGTTAGTTGGTCTAATGCCCTTCCACCTCTGATTTACTTGTAAAAAGGAAGCCAGAATAATTCTCCCTATGCCAAAACTGTCCCTGGGCTCCAAGCATTAGCTAGAATCACAATAAATTCTTCTTTTTGGCAAGGGGAGGGAGATAGAGTTTCTTTCAGTAATGATATTACAGCATGTTATTTATTTCCCTCTGCAGCTCCTGAACCTCTGTGTAACCTCCCATCTCCCTGTCCCCTCAGGAATAAATTAGTGAAACCTACTGGAAGGTGATAGCAATCACAAATACCACTCAATTCCATTTAGTGAGGAATTAGGAATCCAATCACTTATGTACATAGGAAAGGTCTGACTGGATCATACTGAAAAAACATTGTCTTTGGGAGTACTGGAGCAGAGGAAGATGCTGGAAACTCAAGATAGAAAAACATAAGCTGGTTTGTCCGCAAGGAAAGTTCGTTGTAACCCCAGGACAGTTACTGTTGAATTTATTTCCTGACACATGTCTGTGTAGAGGCTAGTTTCATTTGTATAAAATAGATACACATACAGTACATTTCATACTGCAATGTTATGCATCCCCATCCCCTTTGAATCCTGCTAAACTCTTGCAACTCGTGACCCAAAGAGCAGCTTATGGCACGGGTTATCTGTTCCCTGCTCCCTTTTCTTACCTGCTGCAAACATTTCTGCCCATTGTCTGGTTTTGAAGGTGTTTAGGGGGTTTGCTGTTGAGCAGAGGACAAGATGACAAATGAGCTAACACACAGCAATGGAATGTAAGTGAGTCTCAGCTATTTTTAATTAAGAAGCGATGACAGCTGACTGAATTCCCTGACACCGCAGTTAAAGGCTCCCTGACCCAGACATTATTGGACACACTCCTAAGACCAATATGTATTGGTCCCGACGGTGCTTCTATTATTGTCCCCGCCGTCTCGACAGATGCAGGACTAACAAAATCTGTGTCTATTATCAGCATGCAAATAGCGAGATAAACGTGTGAATGCTTATGAGCAGGAGGAGGCAGCAGGTGAGAGGAGGACAATGAAGGTCATTTTCAAGGAAGTGTTGAAAGTGCCAATGTTTGGCTCCAATTAATGTTCAAAAGGTTTGGACAAATTTAACTGCCATTTTCATTTTGGCTGCTTAAACCAATGAGAGATTGACCATGAGAGAGGCAGAGAGACAGAAAGAACATTTCCTGCTGTAAGGCAGATGAAAGATAAGAGGCAAAGCAGAATGGTGCCTTGGACTGGCTTTTCTCAGCCCACAGATCACAGGGAGGGCTTAACCGAGGAATCTTTTCTTCTAATTCCCAAACCAGCAACATGACAAAGTGATCTGGATTTTGAAGGTTAGGGATTCACCTAGCTTCATATAAGGACTCTTTAGCAGAGATGAAAATACAATCAAGGTGTCCAGCTCCCACTGTCTCAGCAGACTGGCAAGAAATTGATGTTTCTACAAGAGACTGTCTTGGAAAGATGTCAAGAGGAAGATACCAAACACAAAAAGATGATATAAAACTCACTTTTGTTCTCAGGGCAGGCACAGCAATGAATCCAGCATCAGAGCCCTTTACCTAGAGCTCACTGGTTTTAGATGGACGGACAAAGAAAAGATTCCCTTCAAAGGACCCTGGAGAAAAGGGTGAATTGGCACACGCGGCAAAGCCACACAAATCACGTACAAACTTGGCATGAGTGAGACAAATACATTAAGGAACATCACCAGGAACTTTCCAGCATGGTTGTAGGGTGGGAGGGGGAAGAGTTGCTTTCTGCTGTTGCTGAGACAGTTCCCCCACCCTTGCTCTCTCCCAGCCCAATCCACAGGCTTTCTCCTCCCATTGGCTCACCAGCTGCATCGAATGATCATGACAGGTTTTCCTCCTCCCCACACTATTGGCTTCTGCCTATAGCCTATTATCAGGGGAGAGCAAATCAGACACTTAATCAATAGTTTGTGAGAAGGAAAGGGCTGCGCAATGCTACATTTGCATTAAATCTCTTGCTGCCTATGTCTCTGCATTCAGATAATCAGGGATTAACCACACTGGCCACACTCGCAGAGGTGAGCGTAGATGGCAGACGGATCGCAAAACAGCACTGCAGTGAGCTCTAAGCAAAAGGCAGACGCTGCACGTTCTACTCCTGAACTTCAGGCCAGTCTCTACCTGATGAGAAGCACAGACCCTGACCTTGCAAGCAAACCAGCACGACTCAAGGGCCATCGGCGTCCTGCCTGAGCACTGATCTAGATGCACAGAGCAAGCTTCCCTTCTGGTAGCCTGAACCAGTGTCCCCAGCTCAGGTACTCATTAGGGCATAAAGAAAAGGTATAAAGCAGGGGAAGAATCTTTTTTCCTGCAGTACCTTAACTGATGGCCTCTCCCAGCAAGCTTTAAGAACATTGTTTGGTCTGAGGGCCTTCTGGGGCAGGCAACGAGCGTGGAAGCACTCCACAAGGCCAGAGAAGGTTCCCCTGGCTTGAACCAGGATGGCCAATGACATTCAGCTACCATAACAGTGCTGCTTGGTCACTGCCAGCCTTCAGGAATTCAGGCATAGTGGTTCATTTGTCTTGTGCATCCCTGACAGCCTGGCTCTTCCCACCCCACCAAAACCCCTTTATTGGGCAGTGAAATACAACAGCAGTGGCACAGCTCCCAGGTCCTACCACAGACCAGGTCAGGTCCTGGAGCCAGACGAAGCAAAGAGGCAGATGAATTGGAATGTGTTTCCAACTACGAGCAAAATGGGCTTGTGTTGACACCATGCACCAGTGAAACACCAATGCAAAACAACTAGCTGTTGCCAACAGCTTCAAAACAAACTGCAAAATAGAACTCACTTATCAGTGGTGGGGACCTCAGACACCAAGGCACCAAGCGCATGACCAAGTGTGAGTAACTACTGAACTGGCTTCAGGCCTTAAAGCTTTGCAGTTCAACTTGCCCAAGTAAAGCAGCTGATGAAATAACTCCAGGCACATTGGGACACTGGTGAAATAGCAACCCTTTGGCTATTTTCTTTCACCACACAGGTGAGTCAGCATCCGGACTACAGAAGAAAAACTGGTGTTTCCTTTTCTGTTCAGGACTGCAACTGACTGGCAGCAGAAGGAACTCAGTCCAGTTTCTAGCCTGTTCCTAATACGCATGTATCCAGACTACAAGAGGTCAGTGAACCCAGCAAAGCCATCCACTGCGGTTGGATGCGCATACACTGGATGTTTGCTCTCCCTAAATACCAGATCTTCCTAGCCTGGATGGTCCACTTGCTCGCTGTCCTTTATGTTATACAAAGGTTGAGTTCGGAAGAGTTTGAACTTGAACTGTTGTGAAATAATACAATTCTGAGTCAAAACATAGGGAATTTTTTAAATGGAAATTTCCACAGCCAAATCTATTTGTTTATTTCAGGAATGGGGGTGGCTGGACACAAAACGTTGGGTCAGTTAAAAGGAAATCCTAAGTGTCTGACCTGGATAAATCCAGTTTTATAAAATCCACGGGGCCAGTTTCTTCAGTAAAAGGTAGGACTTCAAATTAAAAGGAGGAAAGAGAAAAAAAGAGCATGCATAAAAATCAGGTTCAAATCTCTGCTTGGCCTCACTCAGTGAGGACTCTGAATTAGGTCTCCAGTTACTTAAACAGCTTCAAATATTTTGGGATCTCTCTCCAGTTCATACGTTCTAAGTTTCATCCTGAGGCAGAACAGGAAGAATGTTTTGAGCTCTCAAAAATGTTCATGACTTCGGACAAATACATTAGACCCAGCTTCCAAATAAATCTGTTCTCTTTTTGATCTCATGTAATAGTCTAGATGTCTGTGTTTTGATTCCTCCCAATTGTGCACTCAAAGTGGTACAGAGCTCCATGAAAGAAAATTAATGGACTGGAAGGAAACCTACACTTCCTTTCTATCTCTAAGCCATGTGCTTCTTTTCCAGTTACCTTTATGGAGAAGAAAAGCATGAAATTTAGCAACAACCAAGATAATGAAAATGAACTCAAATAAGAACTCCTGTCATGAGTTAAGCCTGCCTCAGACACTCAAGAAAATAGGGCCTATGAACAAAGCCTTTTTTAATCAATAAAAGCTTTTTAAATACAACGAAAGCTCTTTCAGACGAATTCAAGAATGGAATTCACAATGGAAAAGATTCAGTCCCTGATGGCCTGGGATCTTACCTGTTTTCTCCTTACTCTTAGTGCCTACACAAAACCATTTCTCTGGGCCTATTAGATTTGCTGGAGATGGAAGAATAATTAGATTCTTACCATGAACATGTAGGAAATATCCAACGGAAAGGCAGAGCTGGTATATAATAACTTATGCTGCTATGACTAGCACAGTGTTTGACTGCTTGCTTCACCACCTGGGGAGGAAGGTGTACTGGCATTATGCTCAGTCCTGAATGACCACGTTGTACCTGTCCTCAGCAGGAAAGGCAAACTGTGTGTGCAATTCATCACCTCCAACACTCAGCAGGCACAACCTCGAAAAAGACGAAGAAGAAATACATGGATATAAGGAATAATACAATTGATGACCTGACAGGAAAGCCCAAACCCAAGCAGAGGAAAAATTGTGTCCATAGCTCTATTTCCCCATCCTGATTCTGCTTATCATGAGGTATCTGCTTCTGGTCAAGGGCTTGGGCCTCAGGGATGCCATTCAACACCTGCCTGGCATAGCTGACGAAGAACAAGGAGCCAAGAAACCTGAGAGCTATTTCTAAGATGACAGCCTGTGTTCCCAGATTTCCAGTTTGAAAGATTTTCATCATTCCTAATGTATTTCTTTTTAGATTTGTCTTGCCTTAAAAACTATTGAATTGTCAATTGTCTTCTTGGTTTCTGTTACAGAGATGAAGCTATTTTCCATATGCATTTCACATTGTTTCATAAGAAAAAACCCAAGGATACAGCCATCTTAGCATATTGTGTAACTGTCCACAAAAGGGTTTGATTTCTGCCTATCTGCTTCTGGTTTGTTTCCCAGTTCCACTTCACTAATATAACTTCTCAAGAAGTCCATATCATTAATAAAGCCAAACCACAGGAATACTTCTCATAGCTGCTCTATGTCTCTGATGCCAAAGGCTAGTAAAAGGTCTCGCAACTTCAATTTCATCTTTAAATAGTTCTGTGCAAGGTAACTCAATGTTACCAGTCCCATTTTGCTATTAAACAGAGGCACAGAAGAGTGCTAAGAATTGTCCCAGGCCATAAAATAAGCAGAAAAGGACAACCAAATCCTTTGTTCTTGATCCATAGCCTCTTGCTCTGTCCCAACAGGCAGCATTCTTTCCTATGATTACAAAGAATATTGGGATACTAATTTTTGAGGTGAAATGACCAACCCAGCATGGGAAACAGTATAAGTGAATATAATATTCTCAACTTCCTGAACTTTTGTACAATAAACAGCATAACAACTTGTTTCCCAAGGAGACACCTGTATTTTTGTAGCAGATAAGAAATGACACACGTATATAAGCAGCCATATGTTCCCTTTTTCTAGCTATACACACGTATCTATCCATATATGCACAAACATAAGACGCATGCATATATATGTATAGATCAAAGTTATTAAAATTAGAAGGATCTTTGATGTGGGACTTGCCCTGGTCTGGAAGTATTCTAATTGCACCACAGCACAGCTGTGGGAATGAACTGCCTGCTTTGCACAGCACTGGAGGCACATAAAATGCAAAGGCCTCTGTGGAGGAGAGCACAGAGCCAAGACATTTCCCACTCATCACACCTATCATCTGCTCATGAAAATGAATTTCCCATGTCCCCACTGGTTAAACCTTGACCCCCTTCCCTGAGCATAAGCCACCCCGCAATACTCAGTATCACCACGAAACCTGCCCAGCCAACAATTACAGTTTATGTAATTGAAGTGCAGACATATCTACGCAAGCCGGGATGAGATGGCTGGATGCCTTTGGTACTAACGCCCATGTTCTTATGAATGCTGACTCTTAAAGCAAAACAAGTGAAAGAAAATGAGTAAACTAACAAGTTTCTGGACTCATTTGTTTAGAATGACAGATCCACAAACACATTTCTTTTTTCAAACAGCTTTTTATAACCCATAACCCAAAATAAGCCCTGACCCGGCTGCGGTGCCATGTTAAACAGTAATTACTCTATATAAGGCTGACCAAATGGGAATATTTGTGGGCCAGTGGAATGAAATTATTTTAGGACTTACACAAACTTTTGCTGGGAGTGGTGAGACTAGCTGTGGGTAATGTGGCCTACCTAGGGAACAAGTGGACACAGGAGGGGTTTTTTCCCTTCCTCTTCCAAGCCTCCATTAAAACTCAGTGACACTAAATGACTTGCCTGAACTTCTGCTCAAGGGAGACAAAATAAAGAAGTAGAAGTGAGATTTGTTTGCCCCGCTGTAAAAGAGGCTTCACTATATCACTGTACACATTTTGAGGTTCTCCCTCAACGTGGCTACCTGTCTTGCCTGCTAAACTTCACCCAAGCATAAGTAAGCAAAGGTGCAAAGCAAGACCCTTGCAGCATTTCATGATACTTACCTAGCATTGAGGTTGCTTTACCACGAGCTACTGTGCAACACCAGCCACTGAAATGTCTGTCATCAAGCATGTTCCTGGCTAGGACTGCCACAAATACCTCTATTCCAGGCCAGCCCACATGCTACACAGATGATTTCTTTGCCACCTCGCTGCCACAAAGCCAAACCTACCACGGAGACCGGCCTCATGGAAAGCTGGATCTTTTTGCTTGACCTTTACTTGAAATGATGCTAAATTACATCAGTACACATTGCAAAGTCATTTTTCATCCTGTCTACCCTAAGGATGCACTCACATGCCTGATCTTTTGGGCTATTCAGTTCATTTCAAAGAGCCTGATTTTGAAGCAAGTGGGGCAGCACAACCTACAGAGAAGGGGACTGTAACATGGGGCATGTCCTGCCTTGTAGGAGGGTGAGGATCTCTGTGGGGAATCCTAGAAGAAGAGACTGCAGAGCTCGCAGAGTGGCAATGCTCTGTTCAAAAAACCTGCAAAAATTAGTGGTATGCCATTCTGGTGCAAGTGGCAGTTTTCCAGCTTCCAAAATATCCCTTCTCCTTATGTCACAGTAAACCAGAGCAGAAATGGAAAGTGGTTTAGCAAGCAGGAACATTGGAATTCAAAATAGAATAAGAGAGGATTAAAGCAAATACCCAGACTGTTCTAACCTGTGTTTACAGCCCAAATACTGTACCAATTCCTGTTATTTTCAGGGGTTTCTTCCTGTGTTGTAACATTCTCTCCGGGCTTAAACTTGGCCCATGCAACATCTGACTCATCTGACTAAGTTCCTGGGCATGTGTTGCAGGTTTTGCAGATGCTTATCACTAACAACCCATCCTTCAGCCTCCGAGCCCAATGCAGCACATTACACACGGCTTTTTGCTGGAGGGGTAGGAAGAAAATGACAGCATCTGTCTAACATGAAATTTTCATCCTTAATTAAGGACTTCACAAATAAGTCCATTTTCTGAGCAGGATAGTGGGTGGAAAATAAAGTAAAGATACTTTTTAATTATCTCCATGAAACTCAAGTCCGTTTGCTCGTTAATATGCATCTTTGCACCCAGGAACTTCAAGTAAAAAACTCGTTGCTATGGAATTCATGTTATCTGCATCACCAAGCGCTGACAATGGCCAAACTAATCCTGGGTAGACCTCCTCTGCTTTCACTGATGTAAAACAGATTCACTGTTTTCAGGTTTGCTTTTCATTCTACCTGACTTCCTGCATTCCAGAAGATAACTTCTTTTTATGTCTGTCTCTGATTAGTTATTTGAATTACCTCCATGCCGCATGATTATTCAACACTGAGTCCACCCTGCCGGTCTTCATTCTCCTTCAGTGCCCCACACAGTGCCAGTACCATCCTGATATTCATTTAGGAACACAGGAATGCCTTTAAAGTTACAGTGTTAAATGCACAGGTGAGATCAATTTTAGCTGCAACAGATCAAAAGATGTAGCAGGAGGTAATCCAAGGAACAAAAATTCACAGAATAGAAAGAGAGGAATGAAGAGAAATAAGATAACCGTGCAAACGCAATGGGCTTGTATAATACAGTGTAGCCTTATAGTACCTTGGTACAAATATTGTACAAATATAGCAACAGTTTATAAAGCTTCTGAGCTCTTAATTATCAGTTCAATTCACAATTCTTAAGGTCCTTCTAATAGAAAGGAGCAAAAAGCTAATTGCTTCCGTTGATGCTGAACATCTCACCTACAAACAGCTCCCCCTTAGGCTGTTTGCCAGTGGGAAGGAGCAACCCAGTTTCTGCTGCGTGGTTCACAGAAGGGACTTCACCAGTGCTGGTAGATCCTGAAAGAGAAGGAAATTCACACTCAGTAGTGGAATTAGATGTGATGTCCGCATTTGACTGAGTCATTGCTTGCTGGATAGCCCAGCTTTATTCACATGCTGAAACCCTGATATATGCCTAAATAGAGAGCCAGTCCAGGCCTGGAGAACTGAGGTATTTCAGCACATTGGTAAGTGCATGAGAGCCCAGCTGACAGCAGTGGACATGCTTGTCAGTACAAGCTGATCAAGAGCCAGTGCCTCTCACCTGAGATCAGAGTGGGCTGCATTACTTCTTCAATGTTTTTCTGCTGAAATCAGCAGAGGTACAGGTAGGGATCTCAAGGTTCTTGTTCACCTTTAGGCATACACCTTACCTGTAGAGGAGCAGAGCTTCCTAACATAGAAGCTGCAAGCCTCAACAAAAGGCTCTTCTGACTATGAGAGGAGCCAAGCTCATACCATGGAAGTCCCGATCCACTCTCTCAATGCTCCACTGGCTAAGGACAGCTCCACAGTCACATTTGTACTTCCACTGGCTAAGACTGGCCTCACCTGAATATCATATCCTTAGTCTCTTCTTCTTTAGACACAACCTTCCTTTACACACAAGCAAGGTAAGCATGACAGAAATTACAAGGTAATTAAAGAGAACCATGGAAAACAAATATACATACCCTTTATTTGATCGGGCTGCTTTAAATCGCAACACTGTGATTTATTCCTACTCTCACAATCTGTCATCAACATTCAGCTGCATGGGAGAAAACAAATTGAAATTAAACTCAGTTATGTCTAGTTTATTACTAACACCTTTTAAACAGTGCTGACCTCTTACATAGACACTTTTGTGCTGTAACTCCAAACTACAGGGCCAATAAACCCACAATAACTGATAGCAGTTAAAGACCTGGGATATATTCTGAATTAAAATACAACAAACAGTTCACATAAATAGAAGAAATAAATAAATAAACACTTGTGGGAAAATTACTTAACTTCCCAAGCCCAAAATGGTCATTGCAGCTGAAATGCATGTGTGTGACAGATGGCTGCTCCTGCAGTACAAGTAACACACCAACTTTGTACAAATACTGTATTACACAAATAGTCATCAGTTAATTTCTATAGTCTCTGTGTCAGGTAGGATCATTAACACTGCCACTAATTTTAATGATAAGAAGGTTGAGACAGAAGAGTGGAGAGGATTGTCTAAAGTGAATAAGTAACAATGAGAACTTCAAAACATCCTCCCATCTCTGAGCCCATTAAACAACAACAACAATCCCATAGGGTTGTTTTGCATTAAAATCAATATAAAACCTGTGGCACAGGCTGACACAATGACAACTGGAGTTTGAAGACTTAAGAAAGCAAACAAACAATGGATGTCAGCTTGCACGCTAGGTTTATAGCTAATGAAGCATTAATGCTACACTAAAAATGTGGCTTAGCTTAAGTACCCATTTTTAACTATCAACCAAAGTGAAAACATTAATTCACGCAAATCAGTGTTCCCTAAACAATAATTTTCCCCAGAACATTTCTTCTTTTTCAACTCTTATCTAAGATAACCCATTTAAAGTATTAGATCTGCAGAGTTCAGCAATTAGCTCTGGAAATTGTTTTCCTTGAGTGTATGGAAGGTTACATTACACAGTGAAATATAAAGTGTACGCTACAGTGAATGAAAACCTCTCTTTGAAAGATGATTATCTTTCAAAAAGGCTGGGATAAGGGCCAGATTACCAAAACAAATTCAAGCCAGCTATTAGAGTTCTACCTGTACATCCAAAGTCCCCTGTTATTTCATGCAAGTATCCACTTTCAGTGCATCTTTGGGGGTTTTCAAATGTAATTGTTTATATGTAATACCCACAGACTGTGTTTTCCTGAAAACATGGCAGGAAAAAACCAATCTGAGGAATAAACAAGCCAGCAAATCAGGGAATGGGTGCAAAGAAAAGCACACAAAGAAGGAAGGGACAGAACATAAACCAGCCAAATGAAAGCAGGAGATGGCACTGAGGGTACTTCAGATGTTACTGAAAGTGAGGACAGAGAGGCTACACTTCGTCTGTCCACTAATTCAGAACAAAGCCCTGAGAGTCACAGAGATTTGTGGAAAAGCAGGTTGTAAAAGACTGTTGGAAGTCACTTCAGCCATCCTTCTACTCAAAACAAGGCAAACCTCAAAACTGAATCTATTGACAGAAGATTTTTCTTCAAGTTGCTTCATTCAGCTCTTCCTCTCAATCAGGTGGTTCATAGGAGATGCCCACCATGACACCCTCTTTGTGGGCCTCTGCACAAATCCTGATCCAGAAGCTCCGCATCACCCACTGCTACTCCTCTGCACAAAATACAACCCTTGTTTTCCATGTATACCATTGTCAAAGAGCCGTATCCATCTATCCCTTGCAACACTGCAGTTAAGGGAACTGTTCCACCATGCCTGCCATTCCAGCAAACCTTGATTAAAGCCCTTAGTGCTATGGTACTAATTAAATAAAAGTACTGCTACATACACTAGGTGAATCAAAGCACACAGACACACAGAGAGCAAATTGCTCAGCATCAGGTGTCAGTGGCAGAGCTCTGAGGACAATATAGGAACCCAAACTCCTCATCTTACGTTACCTTTAGCCTAAACTGCCTTTGATGATGCCCTAGAGGGCTAAATAAGAAAAGCTTCTCATGGAGAACAGTCATATGGGGCCAGATGCTCAGCAGATAAAAATGCACTACTTTCAGCGCAGCTATGCCAATTTACATCAGTTGATGATGTGACCTATATAATGAAAACTAGCTTGAAGCAGCTAAGGAATATAACCTTGATTTATTCCAAATACATCATATTTAACGCTGTCACTTATCTTTTACATGCCAACATACAAGCTCAGGAGACAGACACATTTCGATACTCTCAGCTGGGAATCGCATTCTCGCAACACTCCTAGATGATGCACATACTATCTCTATTTGTGTTCACCCTTTCAGATGGCATGGTGCCCACGAAACAAGCTGATTAGCACTTGCCCTGGGCTATCAAGGCAAGGCAATGGTATGTTTAGATCAGCAAACTGCATAACAATATAAATGTCATCTATTCTACAAGGAGCTTTGGCAGTATTTGCATCTTGTGCTTCGTTGCACATATGTGCCAAAAAGAAACTCAAAGACTTGAAGAAGAAAGACAGGCATGGGATTCGCCAGCCCTCCCGGTTGCCAAAACATGCTGTATAGCAGTGGGTGCCTTGTTATAAACCCCAGGGAGCATCTACCGGGTGTCAGATTGTATGTAACATGAACATTACTGGTACATATATACATATATATATATATAGCCTTTTTTGTTCAGCCAGGCTCATAAGCAGAAAAGGAACCACAAACAGGGTGTCTGGCACAGTTCAAGACATTATCTGTACACTTGCCCAGAAAGGATGGCATGCAGCCTAAACAGAATAGCTCTGGGTGGTCAGTAGCTGGTTGTGCAACATCTTTGCTGACGGGGCAAGCTGTAGCAATACCTAGCAGATACAATGGATAATATGCTAAGGACAGTAAGTTTAGGACACTAGCTGGAGTGCATGCCAGGCCTCTAATGGCTTGGCACTCATTAGCATTTGATTGTTGCTGGAGACCTATATGACATGAAATGATGGTCTCACTCCAATTCCTGGTGAGCAAATGTCAGCACCATTATCACAGTAAGCATCCATCTTAGTGGTCTTCCCAAAGAAGCCAAGGACTGAATGGGAAGAAAGGCTGATCTATGTCTCATTGTCAGTGGAGGGGACTTCCCACGACAGAGCTGGGGCGAACTGCAGGGTTCAGAACTGTTGTCTGCACAAGCCGTACTTAATTCTTCAGCAGATGGGACAGGATGCAGAAAGAGGAGATATAGGAAAGACGCACCAAAAGAGAGAGGATGCTGTCAAAGGTAGTAAAGACAACTCTGCAGATAAGCAGAAAACCAGTATAGTATGACATGCTATGTAAAAACCAGAATAACACACCCAGAGCATGAGAGACAGAAAGTGCATTGTAAATTCATAACTAAAAAGGACACTGTAGCAAATTCAATGAATGTTTACTAAATTTCACAGGTCTTTCTCTGCAGTTTACTTTCTGTTCCCACACTAGAAACCAATAGCAGTGTTAAAGGTAAACCCCTCAACTTCTCTGTGCCAATTAATCCAACAGCCTGAGGCAGAGCTCTTAGGGCTCTGCAGCCTTCCAGCAGTCTCCTTCTACAGCAAACCCAAGAGCTTTCTGCACAGTTTGTAGAAACTCACAACCAAATGCTTTATCCTGACTACTTGTTAATGACTATTATTCACTTTATCAAAGTTCTATTATCATGACAAACATACAAACCACTTGAACCATTGTTCCAAATGCTGTCAATAAGTGAGGCTTCCTTCTCTGAGGTACTCCATTATTTTGTATAACCCCATTGCATTTCATTATACAAGTCTTTGGTCAATGCTAGAACCATAGCATGGGCAGTGAGGCTAGAGTGACTCTTTCAAGGAGATAACGCAAAGTGTCACTTAGCATTGGAAATGGAAGGGTTTTATTCTTAGTCATGTTAAGAAAAATCAGAAAAGATATTTGGTACTTCTGCTATTAAAGTGGAACCATTAACGCCCTTCTGTTATTGCACATTCCTCTAAATTCATATTTACAACGCTTTAACAACTTCTTTGCTTTCTGAAAGCAGAAATCGCTCTGAAATGCTTTTGTTTGATTAGCACTATCCAGATGCATTAAGCTGCTATTACATAAGGGGATTTGTACTTTATACTGAAGTTTTCAGGGGAGAGATATTTAAAAGATTATGAAATATGGTCGTGGGGAGAAAAAAAGAATGTTGGAACATATCCATCAATATTTCAGTTTAAATTGCAGAAGCACCAGAATTACATGGTGCAATTATCTTGCAGAATGTATAGCTCCTAGCACTGATCTTTCTCCTTCAACAGAAAAAAAATGGTTTAATACTTAGTAAATGAATGCTAATTAAGATGCTGAGGAAAATTCTGCCATAATTGAATAATGAAACTAACGCACCTTGTGCATTTGTTTAAAAAGTCTCTGCTACTTGGTCTGTATCAAGCATAAGTGGCCTTTATGTGATATACTTGCCAACACTAATCTTCCTACAAAGTCCAATTCTTTCTGACTATTGACCAAAGGTCAGATTTGGACTCTCACAGCCAGCAGTGCCATACTTTAACAAAGCCAGTGGTCCTTAAGATGGGTTTGACAACTGGAATCTGGCTGCAAGAAAGCATTATGTAAAAAAATTTGGATTTCTCTCAAGGGCTTTGTTTTTTTAAAGAAAAAACAATACAGACAATTCTGCGAATATCTCCCAGTCAGTAACTTTGGATCGTTTTTTTCTCCCCTTATATCCAGCCTTTTCCGCTGCTTATCCATTGATCCACCTATTTTCCAAAGTGTGTGAGGAATCAGCCTGGGTTTGATCACATACCATGGCAATATGAGGTCCATTTTTGGCATGTATATTTAAGATGATAAACAGAGCAGGTTTTGCAATGGTAATGTGGGACATATGAAGAGCCCAGACAAAGAATCCCATTGACATAGCTGTGTTTTGGATCAGGCCCACTGTGAATTTGAAGACGGAATAAGAAGCAGGATGGCTATTCCCTTCCAGTAAATATGCAAAGTTCTCTTCTCACATACAATGGCAACAGTTTTACACTGATGTAGATCATGGTCCATGGATAATCAGCCCACTATTCACTTCCCCAGCTTTGCGGAAGCGTAATCAGGAAAGCATTAGGAAGAAAAACCTGCCCTGCAGGGATAGACTTGCTTTAATAATGTTTATGACTTGTCCATATTGTAGTTACGTCTGGAAGTTGATTTCTTGGGTTTTCCCACCCTTCCCCCACTCTCAGCCCCCAAGACAATTTGCAAAGCTGAATCCTCCACTGGGATAACTGGAAACAGCACCAGTGACTGATGGACAGTATCCTCCTCCCTGTATGCTCAAGACTACATCCAAAAATCACGCTTGATTTTATCTAACATGCAAGTCAAATCTCACCTTTTCTTAAAGTAACTGGTCCAAAACCAAGCCTATGCTTCACAAATGAACAGGTTTGGACTGAAAGTGCAACACTTCCTGGTCAGCTGCTGGCCTGCTGTCACACTTGTCTTGAGAACCGTCCAGATTCATGCCACAAACAGCAATAATAGAAGAAAATGATTGAAGGCTTCCCCACTATCTGCCAGGCTCACCATTTTTAGTGAGCCTTACAAATGTGGCATCAATACTAGTTCTTTTAGAGCCATCAATCTTAGTCACCCAAATCTATCACAGGAAACAAATACCAGAGACGAACCAATCTGCAGAGCAATTGCAGAAAGACAGGCTGTGAGCAAGCCCATGCAGAGATTTGCCTCGTCTATGCACTCTCAGACACGTTCTGCAGGCAGAAATCTGCTGGGTTTGCTTTTGCTGTGTTATTCCTCTCTGATTTCACTGTGCGCTTCTGCAAAATCTGCCTCAAACCTCCCCATTTTTCAGTGCTCTCAAAAGTCACCAAACATTGAAGCTCAGTTCAGGTTCTGTGGCAGTTAAATGCAGTGACATTCAAAGGCGCGCGCCGAAATGAAATTTCCAGGGGAGAAGATATACAGGAATTCCTAAGTTATAGGAATTTCTTGGGCTTTTTGTTACGCTTCACTGTTGTCAATGTGCTTTGACACACACTGCTGTAAGCTCTGAAAATTCCCAGGTACTGCTGATTTTGTGGGTGCCTGTTCACTTAGATCCAAAGCTGACTGTATCCAGGGATGTCTGCAGACATCAGACACAAAACCTTTCCGACACATCCCCTATCCAGAGGGCTGCTGGCCTCACCTGGAATGGAAGTGATCAGTATAGCCCATTTTAACACAAGCACCCCAAAATGAGACAAGGCCATCTTTACCATTTTTGGGCCCAACCCATGTTGAAGCATGGAGCATGTGTGGGCTTCCCAAACTTCAGGCTGCTCCATGGCTCCTTCCAAGCCCCAGACCAGGCTCCTGCTTGCACATAAACACTGTGAAAAGCAGGTAAATCTGATCCTGAGAGTGCACTGAACTGCACTGAGCATCACTGCAGAGATCACAACCAAAATGAGAAAGATGGCTTTGTTCATGGCCTTGGGGCACTCCCTGACTTCTGCAAGGAGGTGGAGCAGTAGGAGTCACTCGCAATGGCTCTGATGACCTCTTCTTGACATCAAGTACGTGCACGTAACCAAAGGCAGGTGGAGCGAAGCATCTATGGCTGTTGTGCCTCATAGCTGCGCTGAACGTCGATCTTTGTTCTTTTTTATAACACTAAGGTTCTTCTAAAAGGTATAACATAAACAAGTAAGCCATGTTTTCACTCTCCTGTGCACCACTCAGCACCCATACTTGCCCGCAAGAAAAGCCCCTGAAAGCCACAAGGTTTCATTTTTATTTACCTCTTTCATCTTTGCTTATTTTCTATGAAGGGAAGTAACCCAACCTTGGCTTAGTCTAAACCCAGCGAGAAACAAAACCCCTCTTGAATTCCTCTTCATTATAAATGGATTGTCAATGTGTTAAATAAATCAGTGAAAATGGAAATCCAAAAATAAATAGCCATCCTGCTGTTGCTATGACAACTCAAATTTTTTACCTGGACGGAGATCTTCTGTTTCACAGTTAGTAATCACTGAAAAGGAGGGTCACGTTTTCTGAATCCTGGCACATTTCACCACCTCCCCCCAACAGAAAAAAGGGCTTATTTTGGTTACTTTTTAGCAAATGAGGGTAGATCAAAGAGAAAAGCTATTTCTCATTCCAGACTGGGGAGACGAGATACACATACCATTTACAACAACGTAGCTTAGAACATTTACTCAGCCCAGAAAGGGCAGAGAGCACAAAATATTACAGTCAGATTTCAAACGCTTTAATGTAGCCCTGCTATGCAAAAAGCACGGCATGAATAGAAGAAGATTAACATGGCTTAAAACCATATTTTGGCTCATGCTTTAAGGCAATTTTACTATGGCAAAAAGCAACAACACCTCCATATCAGCAGGAACTTATGCCATCGTTCATGCCAGTGAAATGTGTGTCTGAATGACCCAGCAGTTAAGGCTGCAAAGTTAATACACTGCTTAGTCCCTAAAATAGTAGAAATCAACCCAGTTCTCTCCATGTCCATGGCTAGGAAGGAGTGAAAAATCAAAGCACTGAAGAATCAGGGACACTGGCTTTTGAGTTCTCTCTGCCATCTGCAGTGGAAAGAAACACTCTTGTCCTCTGGGATGGCAAATAGAAGGAAATTCAGCAAAGAGAGGCAAGAGCCACTAAGGAAAACCTGGGTGTCATAGAGCTTTGAGCTGGCGTCACCTGGGAATCCCTGGCCAGCCTGGAAAAGTCACATAAAGGTCTTTGATTTCATTTTACCTGCCATAAATAGTCTACTTAGCACCTCCTTGTCTGGAGGCTGGTGGGTGGATTCACTGCTCAACAAATCAGATCACAGAAGTCTCCTGCCTGGTACACATTTGCAAGCAAGCTTTTCCTTCACCCCAAGAGGTGAGAAAAAAAGCCCAAAAGCTCTAAAAAGTTCAGGAATTCAAAATGCAGTTAAAAAAAATCATAGGTTTTTTGAGAATAATGCCACTTTGGTATGTTTCCATTGGCCAATGTCTTTGGAAAATGTTTACAGTAAGAAGATGAGTTTGCAAAACAACACTGTCTCAACCAAAATATTTCCGTCAGCTTGAAACTTTGTAACTTGGTTCCAACAATATTTATGATTGGGGGTAGGGAAGAAGCAGCATGGAACCAAAGACCCTATAAACCAGCACTGCCCACAGAAATACCTTTTGTCTTGACCTGCATTTAATGGAATTGATGAATTCCAGTCAAAAACTAGCCTCATGGCAATAAAATGCTAAATAGTGCCCAAATCAGACATAATATAGATTCATAGAATAGTTAGGGTTGGAAAGAACTTTAACATCATCCAGTTCCAACCCCTGCACAGAATCATACATAATATTTCTGGACATATTAGACATCTTTGCACATAGTTTTGCTGTTAATGTCTGTTCCTCCTAGCCCAAGTGTGCATCCAGTTACTCTTATTTTATACAGGGATGTATACACACACACACATGCACACGCACACCGTGATTGTGCAAGCGCTCTAAACAAATATGGGTGTTCGCATCCTGACTTGCCCGTAAAGCAAAGCAGACTGTTCAAGCAGCAGCCGCTGAAAGCAAGCATTCAATTCTACTCAGAGGCTCGTTTTCCTCTAAATGGGCCTCTCAGCCTCAGTGACAACTCTTCGCTGCCTGAGAAAAAACACTGGAATCAAAAAAAAACAACAAAAAGAACCTATTTTCCAGTGCAAAGTAATCCCTGTTCCATTGCCATGGCACCAGACATCCGTCTCTTTCTTTCATTGACCAGACGAGGTCCTCCTCAGTCCCTAGCTTCTTTTACAGGGGGGAAAAAAAAGGACGGTTTTTTGTGTTCATGCGTGTGTGTGTGTGTGCCTGAATTTGTTTCCTTGGTAGGAAAAGGAGTCATTAAAGTATTAGTTTAGGTTGATTGATTCTTCGGGGGCAGAAGAGGGTTCTGGGGCTTTGTAATCGCTGACATGATCTCAAAACAGAGGCTCTTCAACATGATACAATATTGAAAGAATAAAAGGAAGATGCAGCTTGCGCCTCGGAAAGGCAAACAGCACAGTTTACAGGCTGGAAGTCGAATCTTTCCCATAACTTTGTGATTTCTTTGAGGTAATGGGAGTGAACTAAAGGAGCAGTACAACGTAATCTCTTGCTCTTGTAACTTCAAGCCAGTTCATACAGGGTATGATTCTGAAATGCCCTCTACCATGGCAGCAGCTGAGAACCTGGCTGGAGATTGCAGCAAAATACAGAAAGAGAAGAACCAATCAGTTTAAAATGAAAAAGACAAAGGGAAAATTCTCAAAGACAAAACAGTGCTAAAATACATACAAATACTGCAGAGGTTACCAAAACCACCTTAGCTCTGCCCTCATATTTTCAGATACCCTCCTATTCTCTCCTACTTCCCAAGCCAAGGAAAGCCAACCCATTACCAGCTTCTTTGGGTGAACAGAGTAGTACAGAAGAGCTGGGTCATGACTCAGCATCTGTTGCTTCCTTTCAGTAGATTATTGTGTTGGGTAAGATTAAAAGATGTATCTGATTGCATCCCAGTGGCTCGAGGAAGCTGCAATTTACCCTCTAAGTGGGAGTTGTTGCAGGTGTTTGGCATGATTCAGCACCTTGGCAGGATCAAGCCCTTTGGCGGCGAGAAAACGCGTATGAAACCAGATGTGCTGTGTGTGCTGACTTCTCTATAAGGGAAAGAGAACCTGTGCTCACTGATTTTGCAGGGACAAAAAGAGAGAACTTCTCTCTCACACAGGATACATCTTAGGCTGCAATTTTCGTGGCCCTTTATTAATGAATAATTCTGAATAGCCACTCTGTGTGCCTTCCTTCCCTCAAACAAGCGCCCTGACAAGACAGATGGCTCAGAACTGCCTAATGCCACGGTTCACCTTTTTATTTCATAAGGAATCAATTTCCTGTGGCATCCGCAGGCCAATGCGGGAGGAAGCAGAGAAAGGGAGCAAATGTATATGCAGCGCACACACAGACTGCGCTGCTGAGGGCGCACGCGCTGGCACACACACACCCAGCATTGATTCCCTATGGCTCCTGCAGTCTGATCAATTCTGCATTCAGTGCAGACCTAGAGTGAATTTATTACTCCTCGGAAACTTTCCAGCAGAAAGGGAGATGGATCCATTATGGCAGAGCCCAGGGTTTGAGTCAGACGCATCTCCTGCAGTCCCCCTGCAGCTTTTGACTCATCCCTTTCCCCAGCACTTCCCCTGAAGGTAAGAGGGCACCTGATTTAAGACCAGCAAGCTCAACAGCAAGGGTCACATCAATGTTACTGGAGTTACGGCATTTCCCAGAGGTGCTATTTGGTATGGGAGACCCATTAAACTACACAGATTTCGATATGTAGATTGCAAGACTCAGCAAGAGGAAAAGGAGAAGGAAAAACAGAGAGATGAGGTGTCTTAAACACACTAATAGCATCACCATGAGACACCCTGAGTCTGAACCATTTACCACTCTGCAGGCCATAACCAATCCCTTCTACCCAAGAAGGCTCTTTTCTTGGACCTGTGGGACAAAGTTACCTTGCAATGTTCTGGGAGCTTTGGCATTTACATCCCTCAGAAATCATCTCCCACTGCAGTAAGGAAAATATGTCTCCCCCAGTTGATGCAACTGTGAAACTAAATTCTGCATGACACTTCCATGTCTGACAGGAGCAACAGAGAAAGCCAGAAGAAACCTTCTTCTGTGACACAGCTCCACTTCAGGGTCAGGATTTCCAGGACTCTAGGATATAGAGGATATTTTTTACTCAAGGACAATCTGGGCTCATTTTATATGCAGCACTGGGTTCAACATCCATGTTCAATCTCTTTTGCCATGTGTAACCAGGTATTACAGTAAATTGAGCCCAAGAGGGATGGAAACATAGAGAAGGCTGTTCTTCTCACTCTGCCTGGAAAGGTTGGGCACAGTAAGGGAATGCTACTTCCTTAAGCTGGGCGGGGGGGGGAAATGATGCGATCTCTCTTCACTTTTAGTTCTCTCTTTGAATTTAAACCCAGTTTGCAATTCAATACCTTCTCTAGAATATTTCCCTGCCTCCTTTAAAATGCCTGGGTAGAGGTTATGAACTCCAGTGTGATTACTGCTGCAAAAAGGAAGAGCAAGATGGCAGATGTTAGACAATTAGTCAGGAACATGTTTGTAGCTCAATGACCTTTATGATTAGATGCAGTTTCTGGAAGATGAAACTTGGATATGGATGTAAAGCTGGCTGCTTTATACCTCTGCTCCGAGCCAAGCGAATCTTGGTACCTACACCCAGAAAACTACTGCAGTACTTCCAGGGCAGAAGTTTCAAACCTGATCCCCCATTTCGTTTCCTCACCCCACACAGTGATGGATTTGCTCTTTGCTATCATCCATGGCAGACAGACAGTGAATTGCTTTACCTGTTGTCTACTTATGCCTCACACAACCCCTCCTGAGGATGCTTTCAGATTGGCTCTTAACTGCCTTCAACCCATCATGATTTTTATCTAGACAAATATCATTTAAAGCACTACCAAATCAGAATGGCAGCGTTTCACACCTTGACTTCTCATAGGCACAAACAATGACACCAGGTGCCAGACAGGGGAGAACCAGTCATCCCCACTGTCAGTCTTGCAAGACACACTAAAAATACAGCCCCAAGTATAGCTGAGCTGCAGCTGGCCACACACAGGTACAACTGAGCTCCCTTATGCAGAGTGCAAATTAACACCAGCAAATGAGTTACACCGGGGTGAATCCTATAGACACTGAAATCACATTCTGCCATGTAATTCCATAAAGGCCTTTAGCCAGGATAATGAAAATGATACCCCTGTGACCACGTTTGCCAAAGTCCTATTGTCTGAGCTACTCTGCAGCACTTCCCTCCGCGGCCAATTCCATAGACCACCAGAAGAGGGGGATCACATACAGGACTGACCAAAAGGTGAGTTTCACCACCAGAATCAATTCTCCTTTAACAGATTCTTTTTTGATTAATTTAATTTTGCCCTTTCCCCTTTTCAATTCCCATCGGTGACAAAAAAATAGTAAGGAAAAAAGCCCCTCTTTTCCACAACTCCCATGTGAACAAAGCTGCAGTCAGTGAGGTAAGGGGATAACAGAAATCTATTGTGGTTTTAGCAGCAAAAGTGTGGTTTTAAGTTAAACCACGCTAAATAACATAAATAAATATATAAATAAATATTTAAATTCTGAGACAAAGTAATAATGGAACAAAAAGGAAATATAATGGAAAATAATGAGCTTCTGAGCAGCTTTTACGGACCTGATTCAGGTTCCATACACAAAGTTGCAATGAAGTACTACAATGCCAACACAGCCTGGCTGCAGTAAGGTGGTGCAGAAATCAGGCCTATTTGATAATCTTGTTCATTTCTTGGAAGGAAAAGGCAATCCAGCACACAGGAGGAATTGTCAGACACTTTACAGGTACTACCTGAAGGGGGAAAGAACTCAGCCCCTGGACTGGCCACACAAGCAGTGAAAATCTTAAGGTATACCATCAGAGCTGAAGAGAAATCTTAGAACTCAAGGAAGAACCTCGAACTCTATGCCATTAGTAGACAATGAAGAGTTTATCAGCATTCCCTGCCCCAGGTTGCAGTCTCCTGAGTCATTCTTGGAGTAATGCGTTGGCTAAAATGAGTTCTTATTCCGTCTCAGCTGCCCATCACCTGACCCTATGCCCGTTTTCCTAACTGGCATGCCAGGACACAACCCTGCTTTTCCAAACATCCCTAAATGCTCACTGCAGCAGCGTACCCAACAAGGTACTCCAATGCCCTAAACGCACTCGAAGAACTGCAGTCATATTGACAGGGAGGACTCCCACTTTAGTTTACAGTGATTTATGGTTTTGATTTGAAGAGCAAGATTGCCTAATTTAGCAGATGCTGGCACGAGAGAGAAGTGGATCAGGCACCCAAGTCCTGTAGGCTGTCACACAAATCCCTGTCATAGTCTGTGGCATTTTCCCTTCTAGCAGGTTGCTGCAATGCATTGCCATGCAGCAAATGAAGAAAACCTCTTTAGACATTGTGGGAGAGGTTCTCTACTGATGTAAATCAAACCCAAGGAGGGATGAATGCAGATTTAGTCAAGGTGGGGCACACGTGTTGCCCAAGAAAACCTACCAAAAGAATGAAATCTATTTTTACCCATCTACTTTCACAGAAGAAAGAAGCCAGAAATAACCCAGCCGGACCCCTGGGGAGAAGGAGGAAAAAAGGCAAAGCAAACCAGGCTCCTTCTGGTGCTCACAGCAGCCGCAGTACAGGCTGGGGACAAGGGGGGGCAAGTCTGGCCCAGGAACGGCTGGGACTGGGGACCCCAGGCTGGAGGGGCACACCCGGGAACAATCGGATGAGCAATCTTTGTCAGGAACAAAAGACATCTGCTGAGTAGAACAGGAATTGACTCGGAACAAGGACAAAGCCAGACAGTATCACATGACGCGCCAGTCTGTTCCAGCAAGATGCCAGGGTCAACGGCAACTAATGCACCCAATAAGTCAAGAGGAATCGATAATGCTAAACAACCTGGTGTCTTCTATATGAAGCAAATCAGTGCAAATGCAGTTAAAACTGCACATTGCAGACTGAAATCTGATTGAAGCCCATCATGTGACACATCAGCATTGGCAGTCTGAGTTTCCCACAGCTGCGGTAAAATGTCTTTTCAAGCTTGATACATGCATAAGGCAGGTTTGAATATGGATGTTTGTTATCCATCTTTTTATAGAGACCTAAAATGGGAGAAGAGCAAGGAGACACTGGATTTTTAGGAACACATACATATTGCCCACGCAAAGAGGCTGTTTAATAACAAACCCCACTTCTAAACCACCCCCTCACTATTAAAGTATAAGCTTCTAAACGCGGTCTGTGCATTTGTATGTGAATACTTACACATACAAGAAATATATGCCTACCCACATCGCCCATCAGTAACCAGCCAATGATACAGATGTTGCAAGCAGAAATGACTGCGCCACGAGGAAGGTCTGAGCCTGAAATTTGGAATGCTCCTCGTCCGAGTCCCTGAAATGCCATCATGCTCTGTTTAACTTTCGGTCAGGTCAATTAGCCCCTTTGTGCCTCGGTTTCCCATTCGTAAGACAGGACACCACCACTGCATCCCACCTTTGGGATGCTATGAGAAGAATACATTAGCGAAATAGGGCACACCCTGATATTACAGTAATATAGGCCAGGTAAGAACCTATATTTACATGAGAAGAATTGTCATATGGTTTAACCCAATTATTAACAAACCATCAACTCAAAGTTAACTACAATTCAAGGAAGTATCAAACTCATATCAGCATTTCAACAGGTCCTTGTCTTTCTGCATGGCACACTTAGCACAGATGATTTAGCGTCATCATTATGCAGAATGATTCTGAATTGGCAGGTGATATCCTAACTATTGTTCTCAAATATAACACTAAGAACAAATATTCCCTCCTTTCTTTAGATTATAACCCTTAGGGAAGCAAGCTCAGCTCCTCACTGAGTAACTTGCCTGACCACCTGTAATTCATCACAATGACTCCGTCATTGTGTATTAATAAAAATGAACATTGGTTTTCCCTTAATAAATCTCACAAAGCTGTGGAAAGATGACAAAGTATGTTTCACACTTTGGGATGTTTTCTTTAAACTAGATTTTCCTTCTAAAATCACTTGCTCCAGCTGAGGAAGCGGGCAAAGAATACAGCATTTAAAAGCTTTCATTGTCATTTTAATACTTCTTCTTTTATCAGTAAAGCCTGCTATGTGCATCTTTCTGTTCATATTCAACCGCCCCATCCACCTTGGCAATTCCTGGAAGTACAATGTGAAACCACAATCCAAAATACACAAATGACTTCTAATCATTTCAAACCCAGGACTACAGGAAAGGGAGGCGAAGCAGAGGGAGGCACTACTCAGCAATCCCCGTCTAAGAAAGTAAGTGAATAGAAGTGATTTGAATTAAAGAGTAACAAAACAGCATCACAGCACATGTTACCACTTTCCCTGGCATCTCCTTCTCAACCACCTAAATGGTTTATTTAACCTGCTCCTAAGTGCCTCCGTGGAGGAAAATGCAAATTTTTATGCAAGTAAAAATGAGTCATCACTTAAGCAGGAGGATTTTAACTCAAGTCAGCAAATAAGTTGAAAGTGAAATCGGTAACTTAGATAAGCCGCAAAGCCACGAGCAAAAATAAGTACACATCAAAGGCATAGGAAACACACCTTAAATACGTTAGCGAGTGCCAGAAAGTCATGTCTTGGCCTGCATGAGTCTACAGTTCAACCGAGAGGCCTCCTACCATCACAGCAACCAAATACAGGAAGGTAGATTTCTGCAACCTGCAGCAAAAAGCCTCCTGTGGGAGAACAGCATGATTCTGACGGACCATTGCTGTCAAGAGAGGACAAGGCAGGAAGTGTTGGCATTTCCCCCTTCCGATTTCCCATTCCCCCATCAGCTCCACTCTCAAATATCACAAAGCATGGCTGGCCTTGGTCACTCACACACATTTTTCTACCCCATGAGCAACATAAGTTCAGGTAGAGAAAGGCAGACGAATGCTTCTTTACATTCCAGACACAATAAGGTACAAAACACCACACAGAGGCTTTTACAGGGCAGGAGAAGAGAAGGAATTAGGAAAGCTGATACCAAAGAGGCCCCAACACTACTCTGAACTCTGTAAAGCAGCTGGAGAAGTATTTCAGGATGAACAGGACTAAGCACAGATATTGTTGTTATTATTTATTATATAACATCTCATGTTGCTACATTTCCAATTCACCCACAACTACCTCCTGGAGCACTTACACTGTTCTTCTGTTGCCCTAGGTCTCCAGCTTTCTTACAGCTAGGTAAATATAGAGGCCCCATCTCTGAAGCAGCTGAGTACCTATTATATCCTGCTGTCTCTCCCTCGCACTTATCCTATTATGCTATTACAGCTGGTGTACGGTTGTGTGTTTTCTATTTTGTGACATAATATTGTGGGCCCAATTCCACCATCTCTAATACACCAACACACAGGAGTGCTGGTAAGAGCACTTCATGTGGCAGGAGACAGGGCTACAAATGGTTGGACTGCTATCACTCAGCATGAACCAGGATCTGATCATTCCTGCAGATACTGTTATGTCTTCCATTTATATATAAATTACCATTGTATATACAAAGACAGTACTGACCTAAAATAACAGCCATAGCAAATGCAGCCACTTAATATGTGCAAATAGAAACAACTTGGATGCATATCAGAATGAATGCCTTTTAAGCAGAGGAAAACGTCTTTTCAGGACTTTTGTTCTTCTCAGCTCCTTCCATCTTCTGCAGCTGAAGGCACCTGAGCCCTGACCAGCAAGATGGGAAGTGAGCAGTGCCAGTGGTATATGGGTCTTTCCCTTCTGTCAGACTCTTTGTGCAGGAGAATTTTTGTGTCCTTAATATCTCCACTTATACTCCTGTTCTTGGAAGGATGTCACGGTGACCTTTTGGGATGCTCTGCAGTGGTCACTGCATGAGGCAGCAGTTCATTGTGCCATTTGGAGACAATATCCATGAGGGTTTTGAGCCTACATACACTGGGCGCCTGAGGCCAGGCTAAATTTCAGCCTACTGCCAGCTCAGTACACTGTGGATGCAGAAGAGCTGATTAGGAGGAGCTCCAAGCCAGATTAAAAAGCATTGAAAAGAGATGGGATTTAGCAATTCAGAGTTCACCGCTAAAATAGCAATGCTGTTTTCAAGAACAAACTGGTGTCTACTTGACATCCGGTCATGCAGAACAAAATATTAACTCTCTGTAGTACATTGAATACCTGGAAGTAGCAGCTACATCACCAAACAGGGGAAAGCCAAAGAAGGTTGGATACCCGTGAGCACAGGTACCACAATGCAACAGTGCAGGAGGACTGAGCAGAGACACAGGATTTCATGACAGCAAAGACTTCAGACCCTCATCTCTGCCTGAACAAAATATAGTGCAGGCAATGAGTGTGACCTGCGAAATTATCACACAGTCCCTGTGACCCATTCCATATATATCTAAGGCTTATTATTTCTATTACTACACATGCAGAAGGTGCCAAGCACAACTGGGTCACTTACTGAGCTCAGTATCAGTAAAGAGGAAAAAACTTTGAAAGCTACGGGAATTAATTGCCTTGAATTAATACCATCTCCGAAGCTGAAACATATGTTAAGAACAGAGTAGGTTCCTAAATCTCTTTCCCAAATTACAGCTTTCAGGGATTTGCCTGTGGTCCCAGAGAAAAGCCACTGCAGTGCTACCACACGCAGAGCTTCAGTTCTGAGCCTTGGCAGCAAGAGCAAAGGTCCTGGACTAAGGCTGACATCACGGTCAAGGAATAATGAGCACATTTCTACACAATTTCAAACTATGAAATGATTCCATAATTATTGATTCGTTACAGCCTTTTGTCAAAATCTTGATTTTTTTTTAATAAGGACTATGATGAGAATAAAAGTTATATTATAAATATCATGTTGTAGCCCTATCTTCTGTTATGGTCATAGCTAAACACTTATCTGAATAAAAGAAGAGAGATGCAAGCTGATGAAGAGCAAAATCTGCTTTTGGGTTCCTTCTTCTCTGACTTTTAAAACAGGTTGCTCTAATCTGTCTCCTGTGTCACTGAAATACGGAAATAAATCAATGAGGCTAATTCCTAATACTGAAGAATATGGAAGCTATTGAGCCAAAGGAGACCAGAAGAGCATTAGAAGAATCTAAAAGGGAAGGAGGGACTTTTCAGTACTCAAGGGCTTTTGCTCAGATCAGCCCCATCCCTGAGCTTGGAAGATTATCTACACTGAGATCATTCTGTGAACTAAATAAAATGATAAGAAAGTCCTTCACAATTTCAGTTAGGTGTTAAGTGAATTAACCACCATCTGTCTGGACCAGACTAACTCATGGAACAGGCTGAGGTATTCCTGTGTCTCTTCCTGTGAATGCTTTTGTGGACTAAATCGAAATGTGGTTCAACTCTCTAGGAAAACTCAATAGGAAATGAATGCTGTTGACCTGACAATGACTTTCCTGGCATAGCTGAAATAGGCTCACTGAATAACAGTGATGCAAAATGCAGTATCAGTTTACTGAGAAGTATTCCAAGGAGTCCAGTGTGTTCTAAAATAACAAGATTATCATAGGAAGCCCACTTTTGTCTACTGTACCATTTGGTTGCTGGTTTCAGCCAGCAGCTTCTTCTTTAGAGGGGTGAAAACCCCACTCTAAATAAGTAGATATAGGATAATCAACATATTGGGAAGAGTTTGATCCAAAATCCATTGCAGCTCCCTGAGGGACTCCTACCAGCCTGCTGGGTGCTGAATCATCATCTATGAAGTTAAACCCTTCTCAGCTAAGACTCTTAAGAGAGAAATAGTTTTCTTAGTAAAGATTGCCTGTATTTGACTGACGTAAATGATGTTTAATCTCGTGTTCTTTTATTCAGAACAGTCCTATTGGCAGCAGTGGCACACATGAAAAGTAGAGTCATTCCCCTCAACAACCTCATACATCAGACAGTCAGCTGTGTTCAGCTGATTTTAACCATAAGATCATGGGTGAGCGTCTAGCCCAACACTCTTATGGTGTAATGCTGCTGAGCTTTCACCGCAAATTATGCCATCCTACTGCAACTTCACAGCTTAACAAATTGTACCTTACAGAGATCTTCACATAAATCTCCAATTCTTCTGGTTTGCACTTCTTGCAAGTGTCAATCTACCTTTTACTAAAGCCAAAATCAGTTCCCAGCAAACACACCAAGCTTTGGACTTCACTGAAATCCATCCAGGAGACATCAAGAACAGATTCATAACTTACAGTAATTTCCTAACTTGAGCACCTTGTGTTTTATTCAACACATAAACTGAAGAGCAAAATCTGCACTGCATTTTAACTGAAGGACTCAGTAATAGGACAATGAAGAATGCATTTATAAAGCTGTTTGTTGTAAGAGCAGAGACTTTAAACCTACTTAGGCAAATGCCAGCTTGCACAACAATCCTGCCTCTTTAGCTCTTTCTCCACTTTCAAATTCCCCACAACCTTTGTGGGGGCTGTGTGTCACTCTGATCCACTTGCCATAATATCATACATTCCTTTGCAACCACTCTTATATTCTTGTTTTATATCCTGCAGTGGAGAATCCCATTGAATTGAAATGATGTTACAATGAGAGACAAAGCACTGAGAGACGAGAATTAGGATTATTGTTTCTATTTCTCTTGTAATAAAACCAGTTAACATCATAATCAATGCCCATCTTTATGGAGGATTAGTTCATGAAGACATCTAAAGTCACCCCTTCTCTTATAGTCAGCCTATAATGTCACAGAAACAAAATTACATTAATAGTTCATAAGCTTTTTATCTGCAAATGTGCAGCCTCGGGCTTTTTAGCTTGCAAGGTACCTAGTCCAGCTAACTTGAGACTGCACTGAGGACCTCCAGAGTTAAGGCAATAATCCTTTACAGTCTGAGCCGTGGAATCAAAGTCCAAGAGCCAAGACAGACTCAGTTCCTCTGGGATATGGGCACTCAAGGGATGCAAAATAAATACTGACCAGCAGACTTCTATACCCTTCTCTGATCAGTAAAGATTGGCATGTGGTAACTCTGTTGAGCTTCCAATAATGATGGCAACAGTGTTGGCTAGAGCACCCAAGGAATTATAGCTTGACCTAGAGTTAGGAGACTTCAAGTAAGTCTCCAGTAGCAACACTGCATCACATAGCTGAGATAACTGAAAGATCTACTATGCCTGCATACCCCAGCACTGTTCCAGGGAGAGATCTGCTCAGGATCTAAAAAGTACAATACCACATTAACCCGGCACAATTAGCCCCTGTGTTAGCCAGGCTGGTCCTGCTCTGAGCATCTGAACTAACCTGTCTGCAGCTAGTTCTCCCTATGATACAGATACCCAGAGTGGAATAGCCAGCTGGTGAGTTCAGGGGCCAGATCCAGTTCACAAGGCAGAAAATGTGGTCCCTGGGGAGGACTGGCTGATCAACAGGCCAGACAAACTCCTATTTCTGTGCGCCTGCTTAAGTGCGTGAAAGGGCAAGGCACAGGTCAGCAGCACTTATTAAGCTGCCAGTAAACCAGGACACACATCAGACGCATACCAGTGGGTTACACAAACACACGTTTACAGAACTTGGCTCACATGGAGTTTCAATGACTTCACATGAGCACAGTCACACATGTGCAGAAGTATCTGTAGGATTATGGACTAAATACGTGCCTAGCCAGCCCCCGTATGATCTGTACATTAAGGGAAAGATTAGCATTTGATGTCTGTTTCAAATTGTGAGCAGCCCTGCTGCAATTAATCACAGCTTGGCTGATAAAGCATACTGCACTGAAATGACAACATGCATTCTGGGAATCTAACACTGTCATCTTTAGCCACAAGTTTATTTTAAACCTCAGAACAATGAAGGTTTGTCACCGAGCCCCTTGTCTGATCTACTCTTCTGAATGCAGCTTTCTAAACAAGTAAGAAGCAGATGGCCCAAAAGATCATTTACCAAGGTTTAGTTTTCTCTTCTGGACAGAAGCGTTCAAAACAGGGATGTGTGCCCTCAGAAACCAAGTATTGTCTTAATGACTGAAACTGTCAGGTCAATATATGGAACACAAACCTTGGTGTACATAATTACTGTGCACTCACAACATGATTTTATTAACTGCTGAAGTAAACTGGATTAATTACTGCCTTTAAACTAATGCTGGCGTTTTTTCAGCTGTCTCTCTCCCCATTTAATTCTTCCTTTTACAGCATTTTACCCACTTTACCTGCAATAGTTAAGTCCATCCTGGAACATACACAAAGCTGTGTAACCATCTTACGTGAAATGACACATAACCATGTGTGTTTTCCCCAACATTTGGCAAACTTTATCAAAACTGAACTCTTTCTCCTTTCCTCGCAAGCAGATAGTAAAGTTTCTCCCAGGATTCAATTCACTAATCTATTATGGTTTTTGAAAGAAAAAGGCACTCCTGAAAAACTCCTAATCAGCTTTTGCTTTAAATTCAGGTCTTAGTTTTTATCACGGGCCGATACCAAATCCACTGCTAAAACTTGAGAAACTATAAGGGCAGCTATTACAATGAAGAAATGTTCCATGATCTAGAACTATTACCAGAAGTCTGGCAAAGGAAAGACTAGGCAAGCTTCTTCCTGGAGAAGCAAGGAATCTACAATTTATCCCACTGGATTTTGTCTTGACCTCAACCTCCCACAACAGAACCCACATAGCATCAGCTGGTTGTCCATCTACTGCATCCATCAACCTGGAGCTTAATGAACAGTCAACCTCCACAACAGTTCAGCCTCACCTCAGCAGGTATAGCTACAGTTGTGGGTATTAGCCTAAATCACTCACTCATACCATGAAGATGAGGCTGCTTCTACTCTATGCTAAACTGGCACTATATACTAGTTCAGTGCTCACAGGTGAAACCTGCCTGCTTCTTTGACAGGTTATGTGCCAGAAATCTGTTCCTTCCATGGTCCTGAGTTCATGGGTTTGGATGTTCATGACTTTGAGCATCGGGTCACCTACATTCACCGAATCATAGGATAATTCAGGTTGGAAGGGACCTCCTATTCAACACATCAGCTCTGAGATCAAACCAAGTTACTCAGGGCTTAGCCCGGTTTCTCAACCACACTGTTGCTTTCAGCAAGATATAATCTTCCACTAGTAATCATCACCACTGTTTGATTTCCATCACCCACTGTGTGTTGCTGAATCTTAATGCCAACCAGGCAGTTTTCTAGCTGCAGCCTGTACCTGAATTAATATTTAGGGTTGTTTTGCCACTTGCCTATTATTTATACAGAATTCAGAATGTACAACAAGAATAAATGAAATCACTTGACATGATGTCCTAACTCAAGCAGTTTAGCAGCTTATTTCACAACAAAACAAGCAAAATGAGGATGATAAATAAATGAGGGAAAGAACCATGGTTACAGTGAAAATCTCACACAGCTTACTTAGATATGTGCCTGCTGCCTAGCTCATCTATCTACAGCCTTGACAAATATGCTGATATGTTAGAAGAATAAATCATTTCATGTGGTCAATACTGAAGAAACTTTAGGAGGGATTTGCATGTTGAGAAGGTGATGACTTGACAATGAGTGGAAGGATTTTTGTGCACAGGCAGGAATATGACCCAGAGATGGTTATCAAAGTAGGTATTATCAGAAGAATGGAGATGTAACCAGAAACAGTCTGAGGTAAATTCATGACTTGCAACTGGTTTATAGCTCAGATCAGCATTTAAACCTAACATTGGCACATTCTTTAGGCACTTCAGACCAAATCATACCCACATACAGTGTCCTCTCAGCTGATTATACCCTCTCGTTACAACAGCATATTACGTAGTCTCTTAATCTCATTCCCTTATTGCTTCACCAATACAGGATGAAGCTGGACGAGACAATGAAAACTTGTGAAGGGCAGGAAAACTATCAGCAGTGCAGACCTTGATTTTTGCTTTGATAAAAGCTTGAACAGGCCCCTGAACCTTGCAGAAATGACTGCATGTTCTGCAGCAATTGGAAAAATAGACCGGGACCTACAAGGTGACAAGTTCCTTCCATTAGACTTCAGTCCCTTCTCAAACCACAAACAGAAGAAGTTGAAAACCCAAAGGAACAAGAGGTAGGTGGAAACACAAGCTGTATATTGCCCTTTTTAAACCTCTAACTCACACCCAGGTTAAGTCCTCCATCCTAGTCAAAGTCAAGGTAAAGAAACAAAACAATGTCCATAATTTTCAGCACACACACAGTATTTCCATAGAAAAATGTATTCACATCAATAAAAGTGGGAATTCCACACACAGGCTGGAGAAAGCAGTTGAGTAGATATTCAGCTTCAAAATAAAACTGAAGTTATACCTCATGTAATTGTCCTACCAAAATCACTCTGTGGCAAAGTAATATCCTGCAAAGCTGAAATTATGTTCTGAAATCTGAGTTAAGGCTGATGTTTCAGCACATGAGGCACTGCTGATACAACATCAAAATATAGCAATTGCCCTGAGTTAGACAGAAGGGAAGAGTTATTAAAAGACTCTTTGCTCTTTCTTGCCAATATTGTCACGAGTTTTCTGTTGTGCTAACATCCTAATGGCATTCAAAGTTCTGGTTTTGTTAAACTATGTCACATGTTTTGAATCAGGAAGAATGAAATCTGCCAGCACAAAACTGTCTTAACCTCTGGGAAGAGCAGACCAAGCAAGACAGAGTCCCTGCCAGTTTTACACAAGAACTTCAATCTGCTTCACATCCTGCAGTGGAAGCAGATCTCCAACTGATGTTGAGCACTTCATCAGATGAGGGTCTGTCCCCTTACACTCTCTGCATTCAGAATCTTTTCAACAGACGTAGTTAAACACACATTTGCACTGATTTACTGAAAACCAACATAATCTTACCCATTAGTACAGTAATTGCCTGGCTAGTCTTTCACTCCACACTTCTCTCCCAGCTTCCTATGGCTAAATGAGTCCTTCTAAGCAGGCTTTTCCCAGTGGAAGACAATGTGTTCTTCTGTGTCTTATTTCAGATGCCTCCACTTTTAACAGGGCTGTAACCATCCTGTTTTCTACCTGTCAAGCTAAAACCACTTTGCCCCTATTCAATAATACCTAATTCTATAAACAAGCATATGGAAACCAGTGACAACCCTCAGGGAAGATGCTGCCCATGACATGCAAAGCCTACCTGGACACAGAAATCATTGCAATGGCTTGGTTCTGTTTGTTTGTAAAGCACAAAAGGCCAGTAAATGCAGTGGATTACCTAATCAGTGATTTATAGAGATATTGCTCTACCTATGTGCACCTCAGGTCATAAAAGAATATGGATTTGGAATTAATAAAATGTTAATAATCCAATGGTTCATCTTTTCCTGATTCACTAGGGATATCTCTTTTTGCATTTTATATAAACCTGTCAGATTCATAAGCCTGTAAAGTCACATAAACCAGTGGCAAGGCGTGAAAGAACATGTTGGTATACAAGAGCCTGCCCTCTGATTCATTACAAAACTTTACTGACACTGTTTATGTAAAAAGCAAGCACTTCTAAGGACTCACCAGTGAACGTCCAAGCAGGGGAAAACAATACTTGCCTGAACCTCAATGCAGGATGGAGTCTGAAGAAGAGGCAGTAGGTGAGATCCTCTTCCTGTGTCTTGGATAGGTCTTTCATGGAGACTTCTGTCCCTGACTCTTACCTTCAGAAGAATCCAGATGATCTTTCCTTTTTCTGAGAGCAATTCCCACTGAAGTCATCAAGTTAATCCTTGAAGAGGGAAGGGAAAAAAAATAGAGAGAAATTTATTCCTATGTAGAGCAAGAATATAAGGGTTGAGCTTCACTGAAATCCCACAGGGAAAAGTTAAATAGGTGCCTGGCTCTTGAGCTGACACTACACACACAGCATTTCAACCTCAGATTACAGAATGGATCTCGTGGGGGGTGGAGAAAGCCTTTTTATTTTCTAACATTAAAAGCATCATGAACACAAGTTGTGTTGATAAGTAAGGAGATAAAATCCATTCAAAACAATTAAACACACAGCAAAGTTTTCCCTTCTCTACCTGAAACACCTCTCTCTTAATCCCAAGGCTGTAACAGCTCCCCAGTCAATCCCCCTGAATCACTCTTTCTGCAGCAAAATACATCTGTGGGGATAAATGTTTCTGCCTTTGCTCTGAGTAAACTTCTTTTTCCTCCCAGGTAGACCTAACATCTCAGCCACCAGATTCCCACTGACACTGTGGAATGTCCAGACATGCCAAATTCCACCGCAGCTCTTTGGAGAGGATAGTATTTCCCTAACCCAGACCTACCTAAAGAAAGCACATGAAGTTATTCAAATATTTATCCCTAGATTCTGGGAGGTCAGACTGATATCACTTCTACAAGCGTGAGTCTGAAGCAATGACTGAAACTCAGGATTTACACCCGTGTGTTTGCAATCAGCATGAAGTCACTCAGTGGGCATCTCTCACCAGAAGTGTAAAATGAGAGCTTTGCATGCATAAAGCACTGCAAGATAAGCCCACAGTCTCAAAAAGCAAAGAAATGAGCCAGGCCTGATTCTGATGCTGCATCAGTATTCAGCGGTGGTTTCAGTGGGACAGCTCGGTATTTACACTGGAGTAAGGAAAACCAGGATTAGGCACCATCTGTCTCAGAGAGTCAAGCAACCAGAATTGCTCTACACATGAGAATCCTCTTCCCCATTTCTTTAATCTCTTACACATTCCAGGTTTTCCATTCAGCTTCAGTGACAAAAGATTTTACAAAATGACAGTCCAGATTGAGAGCACAGAAATGACAACCTCTGACAAAAGAGATACCAAACTTTTATCAACGATAAGTGCTCCTTCCACACAGACACTGGTCTGCAGTGGTAAATATAAGGCAGATGTCGAATGGAAATTAAACATTGTGCTCGCAGGGTGGCCTCGGCTGCATTCAGAGTTTGATTTAAAACAAGGCCAGAGTTCTTTCATCATTTCTTCAAAGTTTCAATTTTAAAGATATTCCAAACAGACACATACTTGACCTAGAACTTGGCAATGCAAGACAATATATATGTGTAAAAAAGCCTAATACGGATAATAAAAGGCAAAGCAAGTTGCCTGTAGGATGGACTAAGAGAATTTGTTCACCAAATCACTTCTATTTCAGTGTTCTGAGAGTTAAAAGTGAATTCAGGCGAAATATCTTTGCTCGTTTCTGTCAAAGTAAATTCACAGCAAACACTTAAAATCTGGGAGACTCAGACAACTAAATATTCTTAAACATAACCAGAACAGTAGCCTAACTATTCATTAGTTTAAGAAGTATCTCACTGCTAGCTTCTTTGAGTCTTATCCCATATTTACATCTGTGAAAGCACTCTGCCTGTTATTATTAGAGATAATAAAATAGCACTAGACATTTGCAATGACTTAGATATTCAGATTCAAGAAGCACATATTTGAACAGTCTGTAGTGTTTTCTGTTTATAATTTCTGATAATGCAATAAGTCAGTGGAAATAATGTAATAATAGGCTTTTAAAAATGAAATTCCAAACCTGCTAAATATACTGTACAGTTAAAGTAAGTATAAACTTAAGGGTTGAAAAGATGCTCCTATTTACAAAAGCAGTTAAAAGCATAAACCAAATTACATTTGCTTCCCTTTAAATTTGTCAGATATTTTAAGACCAAAAAATCCTGGAAGTGAAATTATTCGATTATTTACAACTTGAATATGTAACTATGTTTGTACTCTTCTTGGAAGCCATATCTTAGAAATCATTTCTTTCTCTAGACAATTTAACATCAAATGCACTAAAACAAAAAACTTTTGAGGCCATGACTTTGTAACCTCCCTAAAGTTTTGAACACGGGAAAAGCTGGCCTGTTCACACAAGACAATCAAACACATACCTAAATGTCAAGTCATGTCCTGGATAGATATATTTCCCCCCCCATGAAAGGAAGAAATTGTGACAAGATTTTACTTTTAGATGACCTGACACCAGCACTTCCTGGCACGAGCAGGACGGTCATTCCCCCCTTCATTTCCCAGTACAAGATTCTATCATCTGAAACACAAACCTCATTCTGCACTGAGAGATTTTTAAATAAAACCAAGTTGCAAGCAGTCTCTCTGGCCTCTTTAAAAATCATTTTCGATTGCTTTAAAACAGAAAATACGGATGGATGGATGGATGAATGAATGGACAGCTAGAGAAATGCTTTCAGTCATGCTTCCTCCTCCCAAACCCCCCCCCGCCTTAAAATTGAAAAGCATCAGTATCCAAATAGCAACAGGAAATTTTTACCTTGTGGCTAAATAGCTCACTGTTCACTTTGCAGCTGCCTCTATTTTTTGCTGGGCAAAACACCAATACAAAAGTCTTTCCTAAGAAACCAAGCTTTTGACATAAGGGCAGCGACAAACGCAAACCTACAAAGAATTTTTTCCCCCCGTCCCGTCGTTATAATTCCTAATTTTGTGGGATGTATTGCTGGGCTGTTTATCATAACAGTGTGCAATAAAAAGGACGACTAACTCTTGCAATTTTCTCCCTACTCCTCCCCTTGACAGGGGCCACTGATAGGGAAAGAGGCTCGGAAAAGCAGAGCAGTGAAAGGCTAAGAAACAATAGGCAACCATGGCTTTGACAATGCAGCCCTGAACCCTTTTTGCTCCCGCTGTGACACTTGCATTCAAGAGCAAGGGCGGCTGCCATCATAAGAATGGACAATGGCATGAGGAATACAAGGGAGAGGGGGGATAGAAAAAAAAGAAAGAAGGAAATCAGATGAATTCAGAGCTAAGATGGCAGAGCTCTCACCTTTTCCGCTTTTTTCGAGTAATCTGGATGGAGACGTCCCGCAGAGAAGAGATAAAAAGGGTGTGCTGAACTGTTGGATGGTTCTGAAGACTTCTGCATTTGCAAACGCATTTTAGAACTATTTGTAGGGGTATATATGCTGCATGCCATCTCTCTGTCTCTGTCTCTCTCTCTCTCTCTGTGTCTCTCTCTCTTCTGTTTTATGTCCTGCTATCTCCATCACACACCTCTAATAGTATGAAGACTTTCTGCCCATGTAAGTAAGTGAGAGTGTGTGTTCCTTAATGTTTGAATCAAGACACACGTCTGCATGCATTTCTAATCTAAGGAGCCTATAGCAGTTACTACAACTATCAATTAGTCAGCAATAGCTTGAGATCCCCATGTGTCTGGGTGAACAAAGGTGAGAAACACATGCAAATAGTACTACAGCACCTGGGTCACGTACAGTAACTTATCTTGCAACAAATAATTGCATCTGTTTCTGCCTTTTCAGTGCTTCTTGCTCATTGTTATGTAAAGTTACAGGTTATTAATGTGAATAGTAACACAATTAGACATGGCATTGTATATTTTCATTTGAACACCACAATAAAAGGAAATTAAGCTTAACTAGATAGAAATAAATGGTGACTTAAAGGCTTTAAAATAAAAGATCCTCTGATCTGTAGCAGTGCTTCCATTTTTTTGATCAATTGTTGCTGAGTTAAAGATGCAAATGATGTAGATGTATTTGGTCATTTCATATATATTCGATAAGAAACTGATTATTCCAGAGGAGACGGAGTGGATGCCTAATTTCCTGAAGTTAAGTCCATAAAGAGGGTAAGCTCATTCTGTTCCTATTTGTTTTAATTAAGCGACTGTTACTTTCAAGATCATTTTAAGGGTGTATTTGCAGATGTTTTAGACTTAAACCAAACAATTAAGAAACAAGATACGGTACCTTTTACTCCCTCCTTTTTATTAACCTCAAAAAAAAAAAGAGCCTTTAAAACCTGTCAGAATCAAAATGAACTAAAAAGACAAAAAAATGCCCTGAACAAAATCAGAAACAATAAAAAGAAACAAGCTCCAAAATTCAGCTCCACCCTGACTCCACCACAAGCAAAGACAGATCTAGGTTGCTATCCATGAGCAGAGAGCATTTCAAAGGTGACAACACAGACTATGGACAATGTTATTTACACAGATTTGAGGAGAGCGACTACGGCTCCGAACTGCAATTCAATTCTCAGGAATTATACCCTCTGTTTCCAAGTGCAGGGAACACCAAAAATCAAACAGTTTGACAGAAAGAGTTTGGAGCTGAGAAGTAAGCAGTTTTTCCTCACGTACAATATGCTCAGAGTCCTGCTGCATAACCCTCTATCGTTAGCTCCCTTTCTACTTATATCAGCTTCCACGGGAGGCTAATTAGTGACACCAAAGGAAAAACATTCTTCCCAATATTGGGCTCCAAGAACCTGTCAAGTTTATTTAGCTTTAGACAGCATAAAGAGGAAAAAAAAACCATCTTACATTAAATACAACAGAAATACCTCCTTAAAGAAATCACTCCCCAGCTCCCTCACCTTTTAAGAACAGGCTAGTGGCTAGAAGATTACAGCCGGCCACTGCGAGCAACATAGAAGGTGCTCACAATGAAGCCAGACTAAAGCAAAGCTGCAGCGAAACAGCGTCGTCGCACACAGAAGTGCAAGTGTCCCAGAGCTGACTGTACACCGCAAAATAAAGCAGTAACGGGCTTGAAAAGAAGCGGTGCTCAATGGGTGTTGTGCTGACCCGCCATGCAGTTTCATTGCAAAACTTAGCTGTTGGGAATTGCAGGCGCTATGGAGACGGAAGATTTCCAACGTGCCAAGCGCTGAGTTTATCGTAGGCTCTTTGCTCTCTCAAAGACAGACACCGCATAGAGGACTAGCACAACACGGAGAGCAGTGGCCGGTTTTGCAGCTCCCACCAGAAACAACCACGCACGCGGTCCCTTTGCCAGAGGTCCTATCGGGCAGACAAAAGCATAACAAAAACTACCAAATAATCTCACCCTTCGCTGAACAATGAGACCTTAAAATATATGTACGCCGGGGTATTACATGCAGAATAGGCAGGGGGAGGGGCGGGGGGGGGAGTTGAGAACAACATTTCCCATCAATGCATTTTATTTCTTAGTGTCTGAAAGGGCTGTTTCCCACTTTAATGTGAATTACTCATCTCTTTTATCGGGCCAGTCTGTTGCCTGCAAATGTACATCTCAGGTGAAAAGGGGCATTTGTTTAGGAGTTCAAACAGAAACTAATCGCTCGATACTTATCTGGGGTTCAGAAGTAGTTAAATAGAATAGTAAAGGCTGTAATCATTCCCATGGCTATCTATCTGCTAACAGCACTTGGACACGCAGGTCCGTCAGATGGTAGCTAAGGGAGGAAGGTGGTTAAACCAGAGAGCTGGCTATTTTTACCACTGTATTTTATGTCCAGTTCTCCTAGGTTGAGTCCTGATACTGCTGCTCCTTCTGACATAGCACATTCTGACAAAATAAGCCAGCTTTCTTTAAAAAAACCAAACCACAGATGAATAGACACCACTAATCAGATGTAATGTAATCGAATGCTCTTCTTCATCTAATCTGTCTGCTCTGTGTAATCTAGCTATTCTACCAGCTCCAGCATTTGTAATAGGCATGACATTGATTCAGATCTCGTATAATGTTATTTCAGTATTTTATTCTTAAATGAGACTACAAGTTGGGTGGCTGCTTTGCATTCAAAACTCTCCATCAACTTTCTACACACTATCATGTCTGAAGCAAAGCTAATCTGCACCTTTCTGCTCCTTTTTAATTGCTGCATTTCATAACATTGCAGGAAAGCCTCAGAGCGTGGCACAAATTTTGAGACAGACAAAAGAGCAACAGGAATTTAACAACAGAACTGCCCAGGATCAGCAGGGAAAAATGAAACCCATAAAGCTACCTGATAAGATCTGCTTTCAGACACAGGCAGGAATATATGAAACCTTGTTCGCATGCAACACTCATCCATTTTTACGCTTTCTAAAATGCAAAATGAGCTCCTTAAAAACAAGCATTGAAACAACGTCTACCTGGCTTTTCCCCACAAGAAAAAGAAAACCTCCTCTTCTTTTACAGGGCACAGATTAACAGACAAATCAGTCTGCTTAGGTAAATGACAGCAGTGGAAAGAACAAACCGACCCTCTCATACAAATACATACATTTGAACGTAATAAAAACGTTGACAACAGTTATGCGATTAAAGCAATTGTTTTCTTCATTTAAGGCCTTACCATTGGAATAATTCAAAACTAAGTGAGAAACATCAGCCCCTTGGGTTTTGCAAAAGAGATTTAATTTGTAGAAATAGTTGGGATTTTTTTTTAAAAACGTAGCTATTTTCAACGTTGCAAGATAAAGCTCTCCTTTTTTTTCTAATTTTATTTTAAGAATAGACCCCATTTAGGATTTCACATTGTAAATCTCCCTATGTCTGAATGCTGTTACAAGGTTTGACAATGAAAGAATAATTCATGTCAGACAAAAAGAGCCCTTCAATCAGCTTCATGCAGCTTTTCTCCTGCAGGGCTATGCCAAAACGAATGTGGAATCCTGAACTGAACCATCCATCACATTTCCCGAGTCTTTCAATTAATGACACTGCAATCAGATCGATGGCGTGTAATAAGAAAAGAGCTTTGCATTTCTATACCTATTAATTCGCTGAGTAACTCCAGTGGTAAAACGTGACCAGAAAGGGAAAAGAAAAGAAAATTTCATCCTGATAGCAAGATTTTTGGGGATATTTAAGCCACTCTGGATGAGCCTCAGTGCTACATTCCCTTCTCACCACAAGTCCTGAGAGCACAAAGTAAAACTCACATAGGCTTTATTGTTTAAAAGCAGGACAGCCTCTCTCCCAGACAGGTATTCCTGCTGTGATTTCTTGGTAGACACTCTTGATTAGTAAGAGGACTCCATTTTTCTTCCAGGCTCAGGCTGGCCAACCCCCACCATCCTCCTGTTAGCCAGAATGTCCTCTTTGCAATGTGAGCCATGGAGGAGAGCAGTCACTTACAGGGCAGGACTCCACAGACTGGTGCTCCGGTGTGAAGGCTGTAATTAGCAGCCACATTTCCAGATCACAGAACATGCCAAGGATGGAGTTACCTCATGCAGTGATTAACCTCCAACAAAACGAGGTAGGGGACATAGCTGGGCAGGGGGTGAGGGCAGCCGGGACAAAAAGAGTCTACCAGCAGCCATGGGATGAAATTAGGGTGACCTCACACCAGTGAACTGGCATCAGAACTTGGATCAATGACAAAAATCACCGAGGCTTTGCAGAACTGAGCTGCCAAGCGCATTGCAATCCCCTTATACTGCAAACGTTGTGGGTGTGTTTGGAGAAGCCAAACACTACAGGAAACAGAAAACTGCAATTAACCAGAACGCTGCAATTATTAAAAGGATTTCATTCGGTATTTTCTTTTTCTTCTAAAAGGTGGCGTTTTGGCCTCAAAATGCTGGACTTACAGAATAACCTGGCTTTGAATATTACTCGGCCACACATTTCCTGAAAAGCTACCAGGTTTCCCCTTCCTTGGTCATGCAGGGAAATAAGAGCTCAAGGCAAAAGGCTTTACAACTTTGAGCAGTTCAGAAGGAAGAAGTGATTTGGAGGATCTTGCAGGAGACAAGGGTGGGTCATAGGTGATGAAATACACATCTTGCCTACAGAAAGATCCTGTTGTGTTGCCTTGGACAGGAAACTGGATATGAACTGCCTCTACCAACATTAAACCTTTGGATCAGATGAAGCCTTCAATCTCCAGCACTTACACTTATCTCAGCAGCTTTGGCTTTACCTCAAAGGAAAGAAGCTGCAGCTGTGATAGGATACAGCCAGGTCAAAACCTACAAAAAGGCCTTCTTTTGGGAGCAACAGACCTTCAGGGAGGTTGTGTATTTTGGAAGTCTCCAGCAAATGAAAAGAAATCTTTATGAGAGAAAACAAGAAATGGAACCACAGAAAACAAGGGAGTTTTCTAAGGTTCACTTCATCAAACCTTTCAAATATCAGAAAGTGCCTGTAAAGGATCATTTCTGACTTTGCCTCTTAACATCACCTAGGATCAAATCTCAGCAGTTCTGAATTTCAGCAGCACCTTGATAAAAAATGCCTGTTAATGCTGCCTCTGAAAGCCCCCAGCCATGCCACACATGGAGTCAGACACAGGCTGTAAGCTCGCGGGCCTAGAAGGACAACTGAAAGCACCATGAAAAAGTGAAATGGGACCATGCCCATGAGCTGAGTTGCAAAATAGCTGCAGCCAAAGCACAGTGAGAGATGCCCACAGAACAATAAATTACTCAATCATAAAGAAGCAAAGACAATTCATTTACAGTTGAAACATAGGAGCGGAATGCATGCTAAAGAAATAGGAAAAGAAGAAATCTAGGATGAGAAACCTGTAAAACCAAAAGCTTTGACTGGGAAGCTAAACGCAAAGTATTTATACTGTATGTCACTGTATCCTACTCTCCATCTATAGAGCACACAGCCATCAGGGATCGCACCACATTTCAGAGGAGCAGGTTTCAGAGTGCAGTTGCAGCACACGTACTCCAAGGTCCAACCAGCACTCAGGCTAGAAGTCAGCCCAGATCACCTCTCTTGCCTTGCAGGACACATTACATCGACAACAACCCCAACTAGCTTTTGTGCATAAGTCAGCATCTCTGCCCAGGGAGGTTGCAGGAGCTGAGGGGAATATTTCTGACATTATACAAGAGCCTCACAGCAAATACGTGACTGGAGATTTACAGCTCTCTACAGTGCCCTGCACCGTCCAGCTGCAAAGCACAGTATGTGCTCCACAGCTTAATAACATACAAATGTCTTGCCTGCTAGTAGGTCAGGCAGAGAGGAGAAAGGGGTGCCGCCTCAAGCCATTATTTCAGTGCTGGCTGCCTTCCAGGAACTAACAGACCTTCTGAAGGCACGGGCAGGCTTGCTTACATCTGCTTCCCTCTGCTGTAGCTGCAGACAGACTTACACACTGATATTTTCCTTCTTTTCTTCTTTTTTAATAGGTCTGTACAAGCTTTCAGTAGGTATCCTTAGGGTTCTTTATCTCATCCCTCTCAAAGGAGCTCTGGGAGTGACCACTGCAAATGAATTTGATGAAGAGGCTTCTATAACTGTTTGTCTTGTTCGGTGGCAGCATCTGGCCTTGTGGTAATGCATCTGTCTACAAAAGCTGCAGAGCCTCTGTTACCCCTGTCACCAGAGGAAGTAAGCTACCTGTCTTGTTGATGTACAAACAGGCACACAAAATTCCACCTGGACTGCTCAAAGTCACGACCAAATCCGAGCTCTGGGATTCAGACCTTCGTCCAAGAGGTGGGATGCAAAAGTTAGTCACAGAAACACAGAGCTTCAGCTACCATGGTCCTGGGTTCAATCCCTACTAATTATAATGTTTAAATAGTCATTATTCAATTTCCTTCTTTCTCCTGAAATAGTAACTAAAAAGACACCTTCACAATGCTCCTGGTGCTCCAGCGCATGATTAATTCTACAATTACATTTCAGCATTAAAACAATCAATTCAACAAGGATGCTGCAAGTCAGCCTCCACCTATAAAAACTCCCCTGTGTCTCCTTACCTAGCAATCCTACCCTTAGCTGTTTCCAAATCCCTATTCAAACCGTAGCACTGCAATCACTCCTTTCCATCAAAATGAAAGCAGGTATATTTCAGTACCTGCATTTCACAACTGATTATCTGACAACATAGTATTATTAAAAGGTAGATAAAGGAAAACATGAAGGTAAAGGAAATCATAGAATCAGAGCATGGTTTGGATTGCAAGGGACCTTTAAAGATCATCTAGGTAATAAAATACTCTGAGGATGCATCTGGGATTACAAGGCTGGAAGAGGTCAGGCATGGTTTAAGTTCTCAAGTAAGGGTGGAGTTTTCCAAGAGGCAGGGATGTGTATCGGGACAACTGTACATTTCCCAGGCACCTAAATTAGACAGAGAGGCACAGGATCCTTTTAAAAGGACAGTGTGTTTCAATGGAATGCAAAAAGGATGAGGAGCACTGGTTGAGGAGTCAAAGATCAGGGTGGAGTGGGGTGATCCCAGCTTCACATTCCTCATGATGCCATGGAAAAAAAAATACAGAGCACTTTAGCTTTGTTCTGGGCTGATCTCATCCTCAGATAAAACAATAGAATCGCATATACAAATATTGGCAGCGCTCATCCTTGTTTTTCATTGCAAGCCCAAAGGGCCGGCGGCAGTGAAACTGCAAGCTCTTCTGAGCATGTCTAATCGGCTCTGCCTGCCAGATTTCCAATCTCTGGTGGCCAGTTCTGTTCCCAATTTATACAAGAATGCAGCTTCCAGTATGCGTGGTGCTCTGAGGACAAGCTCCGGTCCTCAGGCCCATCTGAAACAGGAGAAGAACACACACGGAGGGAGTAGGCAAAGAAAGGAGTTTATTAATTGACCTCTCTTGATGTCCCTGCTGGGATCTCTTCTCAAAGCCATGGGGCTTGATGAAAAAAGCTCTCCAATGGATTTAGTTTTCCACTGCGCCTCCTGGAGGTATAACCTTGGAGGCATAGCAGACTAAACCAGGACTCCCAGCTGCTCTACAGGTCACTGAAATATGGAGGCTGCTCCACAGCAGGGAGCAATAACCTCCTCCCTACACACTCATCAGTCCCACCGAGCTCAGAAAGGAGTAGACAATAGTCCCTCATCACCCAGACAGAAGCAATTAGCTCTTGTTCCCTCATCAGAGGCATTTTCTCAGTCATTTCATTAACAGCAACAAGACTGGGCATTTATCTGCATCTTTCAACAACTAAACAACTTTCAAAACAGCAGCATTATGCTATCTCATGTAACTTTTGACCAAAAAAGCCAATTGCTGACATTATTCAGGTAGTCTCCCTCTACAGTGAAGAGAAAGAGCAACATATCCAATAGGCAACTGACTCCTTCCTAGCACAGGCTCTAAAATAGCTAACATCATTCACACCCTGGACATGACCCCTTCTCGCCACTGGTTACAAAGAGATCTGACTGATCAACATAGCCCTAAACTACTACTTTTTAGACATATAAAATTAGACAAGACTGATCCTCTCCCTTGTAAGACTAACAGTGGGATGTAGCAACCTAAACCTAATAAAACTCTTCAATATTCAATGTAATTTGAAAAGAAAACATCTCAACTGGCAGTATCTCAACTGTCCCACACAATTTTCTGACATACAGACTAATGTCTCATGCATTACTCCAACATCTCAGGAGTGGAAACTTGTGAGAAAGAGGTTATGGACAATTTTATTTATGCTACTTAAGCAAATATCTTCTTTATTTCAAGTGCCTAATCATTTTCTTGTGTCTGTTACCTTTGTTCTTAATTTTTCGTTGTTCTTCTACCTCTACTACACTCGTATACGCACACACATGTGTATATTTGGTATTGGAAGATATGGAGATGACTATTATAAGGACTTTAATCTTAAATAATGCCAGGATACAGAAAAGAAGAAATCTCTTTACACTTCTGTGAGCTAAGAAATAAGCTACTCATGCAAAAGCTGAGAAGTGGGATAATTTGAGGTGCTATCAGATGCTGATCAGATTTATGCCAATGGTTAGTGAGCCTTAACTGCAAACGTAGACGTATCAGTGTTCTTGTAAGTAAGCTGCTGCATGTTTTAAATGGAAGTCACCTCTTCTCTGCGAGTACATTAGTCACATGTAAACTGTTGAACCTGGGGAAATAAAACTTTCCTGATGGTCACAGTAGTTGGCTTATAGAAGACTTTATTACCCTTACATTAGCTTGTAAAATTACCATTATTACTGAACTCAAAACTAACCACTGGTGTTTCAACTCGGCAGCCTTCCGCAGCAGAATACGACAGGCTGACCATGCACTGTGTTATTCATACCTTCAAAAGCAGAATATAAGGATTACAGGCTGTTTTGGCTCACTGTAGGATGTGCATGAGTTTAAATACCTGTGTATTAGAGCTCCAGAGAAACAGGTTTTTGTTTTCCCCCGAAGTATTCTGAGACCAACCACATTTGGTCTTGAAGTGGGTTTATCAAGGCTTTATATTCTAGTGGAAATCTGAGAAAACTAATATCCTCTACACAGTTTTTGGCATCTCAGCCCCTTCGTAGACAGAAAAGATGACTCCACAGAACATACACAGTGAGTCTGAACTCGTCAGTTTACCTTGAGCCCTCACACAGGGATCAGAAGCCAGATACACTAGGGAAGTTTGATACAACTTCACTGCCTGTTTCCTGGACAGTTTCAGCTGTTTTACCAAGCACTAAAATTGCTACTGGGCTATCATCCGATTTCCCAAGTTTTACAATCCAGTTTCTTTTAGGAATCCACCTTCAGAATGCATGATGAGAAGATGATGCTGCATAAACAGCTCTACTGCTCTGTAACTCGTGTTACCTATGAGCTTGCTCAGACCTCAGAAAAAGTGCCTGAAGAACCCCTTGTAAGCCAAATTCAGCCTGGTAGAAGTAGGTGGTTTCACTAACAGTAGTGAGGGTTCCATTGAAAATCGGGTACAATGAAGCCTGCAGAACCGATAAAACATACACAAACCGTGATCAGAGACTTCGGTTTCTAAACCGTATTGAGGTTGCAAAAACAAATTGACATCAACATATGGGGAAAGTCTGAAGTTGCAGCAAACATTCGCATATGTGAGACACTTTGGCATGCAAGAGTCCCCATTAAATTCAAATATACAATGCACAAGATTAAAGTTATTCAGAGGCATTAGTGTTTGCAAGATCAGACCCTGAGATTTCTCTGTGTAGTAACAGTTACTTTAGGTTTAATCTGTTATTGCATTAATATCTATAAAGAGCATATATAAATACAAATCAGATGGCAGCTGCAGTCTTACTGAAGTAGAACAAAAAGATTGGAAGGCTAGGGAGGAATTAAGATTTCCATGATGGCAATTTCCAATGCCATGTATTTTGGAATTACCATCCTTCTCAAACTGCAGCTATTTTTATTCCATACACAATATAGAGAGACACACACACATATAGGTATGAGAATGAAAAAGACAAATTCATTTGATAAAGAAGAGAAGGACAATACTGATGGAGGAAAACACTTCCAAATGGACAGATTGCCCTTACACAGGAGCAAGTGATAGTCTTAAGGATGGCAACCCCCCTCAGATTCCTGTGAAAAGCCTGATGTGCTCTACTTAACACTTAAGAAAATTCACGAGGGAATAATGACCTCTAATTTGTTTTGTCTACAGTGATCTTCATCTGTGCTTCTCTTAATCTCACTCTGAAGATTTCAGGATACTTTTTAACTAGAGACAACTCATTCTCTAGCTGCCTAGTAGTTAATCTGCTCAGATATTTCCCCAAATAACCATCTGCTCTACCTTGTATTTGTTTCACTCTTTGACTATCTTGGTTCTTGGTCTACCCTGCTGGCTTATTCAGCACTCTTTAAATTTCTCCTCTGGCCTTATGTCTGGTTGCTTATGTTTTGGAGAGACAATAGAGGTGATACAGGCCATTATTCATGAGAAGCTTCAAGTGTAACGTGAGAAACATCTCATCTCCTGACCCCTGTTAGCATAAGAATTGCTGATAAAATTCTGGACTGAAAGAGAAGAATCTTCTGGGAAAAATATAGGCAAAAGTTTCACTTGAGAGATGTATTTTGTAACAAGGGTCCAGGTTAATTCTCTGCCCAAGGACCAGTTCTAACCCCTAATGCCGTTACTGGGGATCTAGAGAGGTAGTGTGGGGAGACCTTACTTGCTTGTGAAATTTTAAAGAGAAGAATATTCTTTACATGCCTGTGACTCTGTGTGCTTATGCCTATTTCTCTGTGTTCTTGCACTTTTTTATCCAAGGATCATGAAGGGATTTGCAAAACTTCAGTGAATTAAGCCTCACAGCACTCCTGGAGGGGAAGGAAATATAGTTCTATTTGATTCTACATCTCAATCACCCATGCTAAAGATTGACAAAATCTCCTTGGATCATGCATCATCAAGTTACCAAATTTTAGCCAGTTTCAACTGCTCAGATTGAGTTCTCAGTGCATTAGATCTTATTGGCTTTCTCCAGTGTACTTGATTCAGCACAAACTAAACCAATACTGCTTTAAAGGAAAAAGTATTAAATAAATGGCAAACAGCAAACCAAATGGGCAATTAATATTCTTGGATGGATTAAAGGAAAAATCTACATGTACATGCTCAAACTATTCCAAAATAAAATCTAAACATACTGAGAAATGTTTATAGATGTTCAAACCACTAATGGCATGCAAGAGGCTTATCTTTCAAATATCATAGGTCAGTGAAAAGGAATATGTGAATTTCCAAATGTTCCTTGCTTGGCTGATCCACCAATACGATAACTAATACATACTTAAACTCCTCAACGTACTCCCTGAAATTAAAACAACCAGATAGCACAGAAAGAGCTTAAATAACCATTATCAATGGATTTCAGATAAAAATCAAGAAATAATTTGAGGAAGATCACCCAACACAATCAAATGAAACAGCTTTGGAAATGGGTCAGGGAAGTGTGAGCTGGCAACCCATTACATTTCGTATGCAGAGGCAGCTCAGTAACAAAAAGTCACCCCAGATTAAAACCTTGACAAAGTTGGTCCAAGCTACACTCCTCACTGATTGATGGACAAAAAAACCTCGCGTAAACTAACAACTTCTGCTTACCAATAACGTTGATGACAGAGTGGATGCTTGTTCAGAGATCGGGTTTGGGAAGAGACTGTCCCTCTTCTCTCCTTCTTTTGGGAAATCAGAAGTGGCGATATGTCCCCAAAAATGACAGCACCGGAGGCAGGATTGCTGGGCATCCTTGTGTTTTCAGCACAAATCCAAAACATAGCCCCATACTAGCTACTAAGGAGAAAATTAACTCTCTCCCAGCCAAAACCAACACAATAGGTTTTCAAGTCACCAGCAGCTTAAAGGCATTTAGGGTCCTAAAAATTGTGCTAGGGACCTCACTGAATGTTCTGCAACACTGAAACACTAAATTCCTGTTTATTTCAGGACAAGTCTTTCCTTTGTATTTGCTTTCATGTAATTTTTAATCTATCTCTGTCATTATTGACTGAATACCTTTCAAATTCTGTCCCTTTAGCACTGTTTTGTTTAAAATGGGAAGTCCAAGGCTCTTGTAAATGCTACCTTGCTCTCAGCAAAGTCCTAGAAGACTACAGCATGGAAAAGAAACTCACAGTATGGGAGAAATGAAGGCAACCCATCAGGGAATCAATGTGTTGCCTGCATGGCAACACTTTGCAGGTTTAATGTATGGAAATGCAGAAACACTTCCACTTTCCTTTATAAATGGTGGCATCATGCAGAGGTTCCAACTAAAAAAGGGTGCCTCAGTGCTACTGACACATTCGCTCTGCAATCCAGGTTCTTATTATCAAGCATTACTCATTTCACCACAAAACCACGTGAATTAGAAGCACTGGAAAAGCAGTCTCACAGATCAGTTCAAGGGAGGGCATTTCAAAACGAGGTAACTGAAAGCATGGGTCAAGGTTAGCAGTGAATTCACACACATGAAGCTGGAGAGGAAAAATACTTCTCTCTGGGCATCTCTTCCTGTTCATCTTGTTTTGGTGCTGGCTGGCCCGGCTGCCTCTCTTGCTGTCCCCCTCCTGGGCGGAACCCTGCAGTTCTTTGATTTCCTTTCATATTTAGAGCTATGTCATTTCTGGCTGACCCTTCCCAAACCTCCGATGTTTCCCTCTTGGAGCTGCAGGAGCATTATGTGTGCTTATCAAGAGACCAGCCTGGAGCTGGGCTAGTCTTCAGGTTTAGAGGGTCTTTAGCAACTTTTTGGCTCTGAGAAGCTGGGAAACCAGGAAGAAAGATGGGAGCCATCTTCCCCATAATGTAAGCTTTTATTTTGCTTCCCCACACACATGCACCCAGAAAGATACCACCACACTTTCTTCTGGCTGTAGAGCTGTTACTGTCTTGCATGTTCCTTACCAACATCATCAGTTACTGGAAATCATGTACAAAATTGTCCTGTCTCCACTTCCTGCTCCTCTCTTTCACTCCACACAGTCTCTTCTAAAAAGAGCACAAATAACTATCATTAAAGATGAAGCTTGTGGGTTGTGAAGCTTTGGATGCTTTAAAAATCAGACAGATCAAGTCAGCTCAGCCCAGATTAAACCATGGAACCACAGGAGATGTCCAGGCCACCATGGGCTTTCACAGAGAGGAGCCCAAGCCACACATCTGCACTACAATTTGAATCCTCACTGTTTCATTTGGGGTTGCTCTGACTTAGATTATGTGGTTAAGCCTCTTCTCCCACATGGAATTTGACTGCTCTACGGGTGTTGCTTTGGGAGTTTTATGGGAGCTACCAGGCTATATTTTGGTTAATGGGCGAGAAACCCCTCACATTTAGGATTCCCACAGGATGTTTCTCATCCTTCCTGCTTCCCAGCACGTCAGAAATACCTACCATCTTAACAGCAGCTTCTAGAGCATCACAGCAACACACTCTGCTTGTGCAGGACTGGTCAACAGTGACATACAAGAACCTCAGCTGGCAACCCCATATACACACCAGAAGGCAGATCATGCACAGATCCTTGAGATGCCATACATAAAAACCTAGAACACCTTCATTTCATAAATGTCCTTTCTTAATGTTACTAAAGCTTACTCATTTAAACATGGCATCATCCATACTACACTCAGAAGCCTACCAATACAGTGCAAAACCACTACTTCCAGCTTCTTTGAGGGGGCTGGAACAACATAAATTAGTCCTAAACATCTTGGATTTTCTGAGGAGAAATATTTCCATGAACAAATGAAGAAAACAGATTCCCAGGGCCCCTCATAAATTCCGGCACAGAAAGCCATGTGCTTCCATTGAGTACATTTCAGAACAATATTTCCTGAGGCATTTCTGAATGGTATTGATTTACATGCAAAAGATTATGTCTGCAGCCATGCAAAAGGGACTGGACAACAAAGGTGAAAGAACAATGTATCAAGAAACAAATGTAGACCTTTTTTCTTCAAATTAATGAGAAGAAACCAGGTCTGATTCCCTTTGTTTGATACCAGTAGGACACCATTCACTGCTCGGTTGTTAATCCTGATTTAGAGCAGCAAATCAGAGCGATACGCGCTCAGCATATGAGGCATTCTAAGTTGCACTCAGACAGAGACTTCAGCACAATGCTCCCTACATCTGCAACAAACTTGGATCAAATTTTACTAATCACCTACCTCTTTTCAATCCATTATGTTGACCATTAAGATAATCATATGAATTTGTAAGTCTGAGATGGGGGAACCATGTGAGACTCCATGGTTTTGTTTCTATGGAAACAATTCCCCTGGCATCTTCGGTCCACATTCGGTATTCCTGTCTGTTCGCCTCATTCACACGCTCAAACCCCCCATTTTCCAAACACTCATTTCAGGAGGGTATGTTTTCCTCTTTTTCCTATTCATTCATGAATCTGGATATCAAAAGGATGATGAGGGATGTGGCAGGTCGCTGTGTCCAGCTCCTGACCCAGAGAAATCAGGATGAAAGCAACAGAGCAGCACAGTCTCCACAGGTGACTCCCTTCTAGTGCTGTTGCTTTTTTGGTGCAACTGGAAAGACTGCAAATTAGTTCTATTTATGTTTTAGAGCTTTGGCCATTTTCATCCTCAGTGAAGATCACATATAAATTAAAATGGAAACTGATATTCGTAGCAACTTCCATCCAGAAGCTACTGCACTTCCATCCTCTGCTCCTGGCAACTTCATCTATCTCATAAAAGCAACCACTTATGTGAAAGGTGTGAGCTCCTGAACTCCATGCGCAGCCAAGTCCCACTTCATTTCAGCCCTGGGTCAGAATAACTCCCTTCCCAGCTGGAACAAGTAGCATGCAATGGAGCCAGAAATTAACTTCACTGTTAAAATTTGGCCATAATGCTTCAATTAACACTCCATCCTTACGAAAAGCACCACATCCCAAGCAACAGGGCCTCCATCACTTCCCTTCTGAGACTATTTCACAGCACAATGAGCTTCACACTTAATTTTCCTAAGAGTCAGCCTACAGTTTTAATTGCTCAGTCTCACTGTAATTCAATCCCCATGGACCATCGGGAACAATCCGCTCCTTGTGTCTGCAAAGTGGCCACCATCTTGATCAACTCAGCAAGGACAGAACTAAGGGTTTCTAAGGCTGAAAACATGAGCTGCTATACCCTGCTCCAACTAGCTGCACTCATTAATTGGGGTATTTATAGAGTGCTCCTCTGCGCAAATGGTGCACAGAAGGAGGCATGTCATATACATTCAGTAGTGGATTACACCTGCAGCTTCTCATGGCAATGTCCCTCCATTTTCTGGGACTATATTAGACTTTACTGGCTTGAAAGCTCCCTGTATTTCTGTGAGAGCATGCGAATCAAAATTTAACAGAGGGCCCTTTCAGTCCATCTTTTTGCCAATATTGAGTTCACGCATTAAACACAATTTTAAGCTTTCTAGTACCAGCTCTGCTCGTTACCATTCTTGCCCCAGAACAGCATCAGCAAAGGCAGAGGTTCTACAGAAGGCAGATGTCCAAATATCTTCTGTATTTAAGCACTCTGTACTCTGAATATACCAGGAATTAACTTGCAGGATTTAAACCACCAAACTACTGATTCCACTTCTGCTGTTGCCTGTTTCAAAAAGCACATGGGCCACGTCTTTAGACAGTCTAATTTGGCACAGATCCCTTTGCTCCATTGTTTTCACTGGAACTGTGGTCAGTTACAACAGAGGAGGATATTGCTCTAAAAAAGATTTTGCTTTAAAACAAACACACAAACAAAAACAGGTTTAGACAAGAATGGGGATTTTGAAGCTGCATTCCTGTCTTCAGAAACTTCCAATGACTTGCAGTAGTCCTGACTTCACCAAGCCACAAATTTGTAATGCCTTTAATCTTCCCATGTAAGTCAGTTCCTCTATTCCCTTAATTGCTTTTGTTGCTCTTCTCTGAATTGTGTCCAATTTACCACACAGTACAGACTACATTACATCTGAAAGGCCAGAAGTATGGTGTACAGAAGCTAGTTTTCAGATTCTATGACCTCAATTCTTGGGAGGATTTCAGAGACCAGACACCAGGCTGTAAATGAAGAATGTGTGCCCGTATAACTGGGTAATTTAAATGCATTTTCTGTGAATAAATCTACTTGGTACTTTCTTGATCTGTACAATCTTCTGCCGTCGGGGCCCAACATAAAAATACTTCAAAGGCTCTAACAAATTCCCTCAAGATGTGATCTTCAGCGTTTCAAAAGCTGAAAGACATAGACAAGGTTTAAAGGGATCATGATATATTTTCAAGGTAACACTCTTCAGCAACTCCTTTTCATCCATTTATTGTAAGCAAAATTCTATCACCTCTCTATATCTATCTTTTTAACTTATTGACTGTCTTCAGAACAATGCAAAGACAAAGTGAATTTGACTTTTGGTTAGGGTTTATTATACCTCATTATCTTTAAATGAAGCACAGCAATGCTTCCTTCCTTCAAATGCCTACTTAGACAGTTCCAAGTGGAAATCCTCTAGCCACAGACCCTCACCACTTCCCTTGCCTCTTGCACCACTAAGAAAGTTTAGATTTGGATTCAAGTTTCAGCCCCAATCTCTCTCCCCATGTTGAGCTGAAACAAGATCCTGCGTTGTAAGACTTCAGTGAAAAGATGTTTTTATGTTACACCTCAGTCCCATCTCTGATATTAATTACACAGGTTGAGATTTAAGCATAAAGATATAAAGTGGTGCTCCTGGCTGCAACCAAGACTCCTCATGTACTCCAACTAGTTTCATAACAAACTCCCCTAGACTGTGGCATATTTAATGAGAATGCAGATGATCAATTGCAGCCTGCCTTGCATGGTTAACTCAATCAACAAACTACTAATGACTCCAGCATGTTACAGCTTTTTTGGCTAATGAGAACCGTATTGACCAGATTTTTCCCGTTCTCCCAGGATCAAAAGCCAATATGGAACGAGTTCTGGTACAACTGTAACATTAGCCTGCAAGCAAAACGCTGACCAGCAATGGCAGGACACAGCCTTAGTGTCGTTAGAGAGAAAAACATCTCCCAGACTTGTGTGCCAGCCTTTTCTGTACCTTTCCGTAGTGTGCATCTGTCTGGTGTAACCAAAGCCCCGAGACAGAGAGCTGCAGCAGAGCTTCCACCTTGGTGCACGGCATTTTGAGTCAGAAAAGCCTTTTGTTCCCAGCACGCTGGCTGCACAACCTCCTGTCCCACCACTCCTCCTCACCACATTCTGCTGCAGGGTAATTTGGAGCAGGTGAGAAGTAAATACACCCTGCTTCCTCTTTCTTTCACTTCTTTGCTGCATGTTGCTGCAATTTGCCCTCACCTCCATTTCTTCTTCCCTCCTCCTTCAAACAGAAGTCACTTGGCCATGGAAAATCTAGCAGCTGACCGTGCTCTAAGTGAAGACCAGTATTTACTGCAGAGCCTGAGGGCTGAGACGGGAAACAGTTCATCAGGTGTTATCTTGCCTGTTACCAACCACTGTTAAACAAAGATTCGCTCCCACAGAAAGCCATGGAAACAATTCAGTGACTTCAGTCATCTTTGGACTAGGGCTTTGTTTCCTTACATAATAACCTTCAGTTCCCAGTACTGTCTGATGTCTAAAATGACCAATTTCTGAAATAGATTTTCCATTCTGTACCCTGGAGAAAATGCTGCCATCTGACCAATTTCTCTCCACCAAGAGACCTTGATTCCATTTTCAGTTACACTATCATTTTGCTGGGTGACAAGTCACTTCCTTTCCCCAGTCCTTCACTTCTCTCTATCAAACAGGGATAACACCAGATGTTTTGTCCTCTAGGAATTAAAACTGCTGTAGGTATTGGTTTGCTTTTGTTCAGCTTCACACTGCACCACCTGAGAGCCATGCATTCTGCCATCCCTGGCTGCAACCAGACCAAAGCAAAAGGGAAAAACACACTGGGTAAAAAGGGGAGAGAGAAAGAATAATTAGGACTTGTGAAGCAACTGGAAAGCATCAATTCTCTAAAGCTTCTTTTCAGACTAAGCTAATTTGCTAGCATCATTTTGAACAAAAATCATGTAGAATGCACACAAGTTCATCAATAGGAATTGTGTGCCTTCCTCTTTAAAAGGTGCTCCCTAAACAGCTCTCTCCACTTTAAAAGGCTTAAATATTAAATATCATTCAGCCAAGTCATAGTGGGGGTCCACGCTTTACCTCATTCCTCTCTTAACAATGCCCTCAGGCCAGCCGCCAGGAATTCAGACACTTAATAACTTCCCTGGGCTGAGAACTCTTCACCTTGGGCATGCTCTGCTCTTATCTGCAGTGGGAAATGTTCCCATTCATTTCATAGTCCACTCTGACCACAGCATTCCTTGCTTCACTGACTTTCCCCCTGCATTATTCTTCAGGTTCAAATTTCCCAGCCTCACCTACAAGCCCATGCACACCCTTATTCCGGTTGCTTCCTCCTCACCTCTCTTAATTTAAGCTTAGCTTTCACACTACAACATCAAAACTCTGTCCCCTCCTCCTTCCCACGTCTTCTCCTGTACCACCATTCTCTCCCTTGCGAAGGCTGATCCACGGAGCTCCCTGCCAGCATGGTTTAAGGAATGTCCAAGTCATTCCAGGCTTTATTCTCAAGTAAATTAGAGTAAAAATAACTTTGCCACTGCTCTTGCTTTTCTTTGTAAATGGAACAGGGCATTAGCACAGCCAGTTTTTGTACTACGGGACTCCTTCCTCAGATTGCTTTTAAGTTCATTAAGTACCAGCTTCAGGAAGAAAATGGTAGCATTTGATTTATTGGTACAGGGGAAAAAGGATGAAGTAAGCAATAAATCTAGTTACAGCAGAGTTACTCCAGCTCACTGCAAGGTAGTCCCAGGGGGCACCTAGATTCCAGTCCAAGATTAGCACATATGTCTGATGTTTGAGGCAAAACCTTCCCTTGCTGCTTGCCTCAGTTTCCTTGCTCACAATAAGATGATGCTCACTGTGAAGCTCAATTGCATTACATTTGCCAGACATACAAATAGGAAATCATTTACTCACAGGTGGACTCACTGTCCATGGAGACGGTGTTATCAAGCAACACGCCTGTATACGTCTCTAGGATACATAGAAAAAAGCCAAACAGGAGGCATTCAGCTAGTCCTACAGTTACAACACTGCCTTAGCCCATGAGTTATTTTGTTCTGTTACAGACTCCCTGTGTAAGGCTGGGCAAATCATCAAATCTTTCCCCATCTTTACAACAGAAAACCAATCCATCCTTCCTCATTTGCTTCGTTGTCTAAGGGCTACTGGCATTACAAGCTCACTGGGCCAGAAAGCGACTCCTGGATGTGCTTACAAAACTGAACTGACAGAGCCCCAGATTCAGCTGCTGCACTACCAACACAAATAATGGGCCACCAATACATTAATATTGGACAGACCCAGGCTTAGTGGCAGAAAAGAAGGAAACTGCTTACCAGAAATGAATTATTTGTGACTTCTGAAGCAAATATGAGAAAATTAATGAATTTTCTGCCTGATTTTTTGTCCCTTTTTTTTTTTTTGTTTCCTTCCAAGAGTGGAGAGGAATGACTAGAAGGTTCTCTGGACAAATCAATGAAACTAACACCCAACAAATGACTTTCCTCAGTGTCTTATAAGTACCTGTCAACTTCAGGAGTGCCACCACAATTGAATGGAGAGATTTAAAGCCAGACTATTCATTAGAGAACAAACTATTATTCTAGAGACTTAAATGAATTGGCTAGTGGCCAGCCTTCCTTACTGTTTAGGTACCACTAGTAAAATGGAAAGTGGCTGCCATTTGGTTTGCCCAAAAGCACAGAAGACAACAAAGTCTTTTAAGAGGAACGAGAACCGGGCTGTTCAACTGATGATGGTCTGACATCTTCACAAGATGGTATGCAGGGGAAGCAGATATATACAGCATAATCAGGGAATCACCCAAACAAGCAGAAGTCTGTAAACACCACGTATAGACTCTATTTTATGGCATCACTAACAATTAACCAACTAAGCACATCATAATGAATGCATTCATGAAATAAAGAGGCTGGTAGGGTGTCTCAATAACTCCAGTTTTCTTTTATACAGTAGATACTACTGACTTCTCATATGCAGTTTTGAATCAGAAGCCAAAATATTATCTTCTCTGATGTAGCTCACTTTTGCATTAAATGCTAACATTTTAAAGTAGGAGTTACAAACCTCACCATTAATCATCTGGTTTATATCAAGTGACGCATCACCTTTATCTCCCCCGAGCCCTTTTCTCAGGATAACCTCCTTCTCAAGTTCCCCTTCATTTTATATGATTTAGATTGTTTACGATGAGTAGGACAAAAATAAAAGGGACTAACATGAGCTCTGTTATACAACATCCCACATATCTGTACAGTACAACCAAGAATAGCACTTTAGCTCTTTACTCTGCAATAGTACAAGTACCACCATACTGGGCAAGAAGATCTCAGCAAGAGAGCATTTGTGCAAAGTAATCTCCCTATTTCACTGGTGTCTGTGATGATGATCAACTTCATCAGGTCATTTGACTCTAATGTAGAGAAACAGTAATCAAAATCCTCAGGCACTTGGATGACTCTGGAGCTCCATGTCTTCCAAAACATTTTCTTGGGTGAAATAACACCCTTCTGCAGATGGCAAGTTTTGAAAGATGGTGACCCTCCCATTACTTCATCACTGCATCTCTCTACAGACCTTATCCAGATCCTCAACACCACCACTATACAAATCTGCTAAAATACAACCAAGACGTTCTTGCTACCATGCATCCAAGTGGCTCAGTTTTGCATTAAAACCTTTCCATACCCCATTTCTTTGCCAGTGACACACAAACTGCTGTAAGGCAGCATGATGTTTCTGCTGCCCTCTTCCTCTCCCACACACTGCAGGATTTTGCAGATCACAAAGCAAATGACACCTTCCATGCTCTGTTCCTAATGCCTTTGAGACGTGTGTGCTTCAAGTCCTGCCCTCCACACTTAAAGTGGCTGGCTTTCCTGCATTTGGGTTGTGTTATCCCAGCATAGGTGTTTTTCACTTCAGTTGGCTGGGAACAGGCACTTATGTTAATAAGGTCTCTGACAGATGCCATCTTCCCCTTTGTTTTCCAAGAGGTTTCTGCCATGTTCCTTCCACTCTTATTTACTCATCAGTCTGTTGGAAAACTTACTGTTCACCAGCACTCAAGAGGAAGCTTGTGGTTACTTGTGGCTTTCACAAAGGAAGGGTGCATTTCAGATGACACACAGTAAAACAGTCTGACCGTGTGTAAAAATAAGATTATAGCTCATAGCCCATGGTTCCAAGCAGTCCAGCTCTGCCACAGATAAGGCAGGCCGAAGAGGCTTAGGATGCAAATTGAGCACTTTTCCTTCAAAACCTACCCAGCTGCTGAAGATGCAAAAGGCAGTTTAAGGATTAACTTTATGGTGCAATTTGTTTCCATCAAACTTTGCTTCTGATGATTTCGCTGAGTGGGTCCAGAATCTGTTACAGTAAAACAGGTCGAAGTGGATATGGAAAAAGATATTTCCATTCTTCAAAGGCAGAAAAACAATTTTTCCTCTTTTCTGACTAGATACAGTTAAAGAAGATTACAGCTGGTGTGATTGCTTTCAGCAGCTGAGTGTTTGACCTGTAATGCTGTAAAAATATAACTAACCCTTCATATATTGACTGTCAAGAATTTTCCCCTACATGCTTTCTGGTTTTCTGAGTCGACTTTATAAGGAAAATTTGCATATGAAGATTGCTTGGCCTATTTCATGATCAGACAGAACAGATTGTGCTACATAGAACAGAACTACAGTTCAGAACTATGCCTGGCCATCTTAACCCCCCAAGAGAGTGTGCCTTGAAAACAACCAGGGTGAGGAAAAGACATAAAAGGAAAGATCATGTCTCTTCCTTGTGTCCAAAAAGCTGAGAGAGCACTTAAGTGGCCTGTTCATTGAAAGATGCCAAACAGAAGCAACAACACACGTTCACCACTTCCAAAACCGAATCCATGTTGTAAGAGCACAAATGGGGAGGCAGCAAATCAATCAGTCCAATCTGCCCTCCAACAGGAGACAGCACCATGTCTTGAGCTACCGCAACATGATGCACAACAGCACCACATTACAGAGCTGCCTTCCTTACACATGGACTTTTGAAGCAGAGGGAAACGTTTGTGCAGAAGCCCAACCCAGTGTGAACGTGTTGACAAAGCTCAGAGGAAACAGCTATCCCACATAGAGGCTTTTTACTCCCCCTGCAACAAAGAAGGAGGAAAAGAGTGTAGGCTCTGAGAGGTTCCCAGTGCTGCTGCTTTGTGTAACTAGCAGCTTTCAGAGAAGTATCACTGCAAGCACAGAAAGGTAAATTAACTCTCTCATGTCTACATATAAAGTTCAACATTAGCCTTACACATCACACCAGATGCAGCACGTGCTTTGGGCAGTCCCTAAAGTACAGATTGCCAAGAGCTGAGAGGAGATTTAAGCCCCACTTTTACAGTTTTTCCCAAAGCATGTGACACTTGCCACTGCCCAGTGACAAGTCTACAAGGCAACGATCTGGTGCTACAACCCTTGTTGCTTATTGCTGCCATCACCACCGCAATACAGAGCAGCTGCACATCACATCCTGATGTGCCACAAAAACCAGTTCTATTCAAAGTGAAGGTCTCCAAGCATCCAGGCCCCACATCAGTCCAGGGAGATGCATCCCGGCTTTCCCCGTCATCAGGGAATAATCCCTCCCCTTCCTCAAAAGGCCTCTGTTCACATACAGAGCAGCCTCAGCATGGCCAGCTAAGAGCTGATGGGAGCTCAAAACCACCTGGCAGACACTGGGATTGCCTTGTGATTTTTGGTGGTGAGCTGTTGATGACAAAGATCTTGGCACATGATGGACCAAGTTAATGCAGTCAGGCACCGAACAGGTCCTGTGCAACTCCTTACTTGCCACTCTAAGTTTAACTTTCCCTGTTTACTTTTTAATTTAATCTATTCTTTTGATCTCTCTTCCTCTCCTTTCTCTTGTCTCCCTGAGTTTGCTGACACAGTAGAAGCATGACAAGCTCAGACAGGCTAACCTACTTTTTTCTTTCTCTCTTGTACATGTTAATGCTCCCGCTCTTCTACCTAGCATATGAAAGCATATTGCAAATATCATTATAATGATACTTCCAGTCCCCCTGTGAAGTAATTCCCCCAATTGACAGGTGAAGAAACACAGAGACACACTGAGCTCTTCAATTACTTGCCCCTCCAGCTTACAGAGGAAGCCAGCAACACAAGTGGAAATGAAACCCAACAGACTTCTGTTTTTCTTGGTCCCAATCTATATAAAATTATTATAACGCTACCCATCACAGGTCTGTCAAATACCTGCATTTCTAAACGCAGTAGTAATAGCAAAACTTTAGATATCCGTTACATGGATTTACAAGGAACACTCATCACCATGTCCTGTGTGCCTTCAGTCTTTACTGCTGCCTGCTAGTTCAAATTCATGGGGTCCATGTTGCCTCTAAAGCTCAAGGTACGTGTTAATAGGAAGAGGCTGCAGCTACCTGCTTTTGGCAGCCTAAAGACTGTATACTGCATGGAATAATTTGCTTATGTGTTAAGCCATGGAATGTGCTCCATTTTTTCCACTTTTAGCATGAACTTCCCCATGCTCTGGACTCGGTTCCCTGCATGTGCTCATGTTTGGGAGATTCAGCTGGACTTGGCCAAGTTCAAACCAATGCCTAACTGAATTTCATCATAAGCACAAATATCACTCAGCCAAGCTGTTTTCCCTCTATGTGTGGAATAATTCAGTGCTAAGCCATGAGCTCGATTTTACAGAGATTAGATTTCCAGTTATGACACTGAGTAAAATCCAATATCCATCACTCCCTCCAGGGTACTGAACAATCTTCAACGTTTACAAACCCCAACTTCCAAAAGCAAGTACACTCTCAAAATTAGTCTCAAATTACTTGAATTCAGATATTGACGCCCTTGGGGTTAATATTCTCAGACATCTTCTCTGCAGCAAATCATGCCTTTATTTTATGAAAGCTGAAATTAGCACCTTATCTTGAAGCTTAGTCTGAAAGGCACAAAGTCCAACTACTACTAGAGGCAAATGACACTATCAAAAGCAGAATTTGGACAAAGCATATAACATACAGCAGAGCACTCAAAAAATTGAAATCATATTAATTTTTGAGGTAAGTTACTTGAGCATCATTTAAATCCCTGTATAGACTTTTTACTTCACAACCAAAGTGGCTTTAATGAGGTTGCACTAAATTTAGTTTGGAAGCGAATCAAATTTAAATGAAAGGAAAACACTTTCACCATGAACAAGAGTGACCACAAAGGGGTTCAGTGCAGTTTAACTAATGCATTTTATGTATGCATCATTAGTTTAATACGAATTAACTTCTGACTGTTCCAGTGTAGACAAACCTACAGTTCTTTACATCTAAATGTGTAATAATACTCCTTTTGTCTTGTTAGTTCAAACAGTGAGCTCTGTGGAGCACTTATATTAAACGCACAAGTCATACTACACTTAGGCCAGGATCTCTTGGGATTCAGATCCATACAGCTCCTTCACGTAAGCAGTAAGTATCCTCTTTGGACTACTCTTGTGAGTCAAGTTACACACATACCTGCAGCATCAGATATGACAAATGAAAACCTTAAGCTGCCTAGCATCACAAGCAACACATTCTCACATATGCACTGCTAACACCAATAGTTCCATCCATGGTCTCCCACACCAAAACGCCAGGGTGGACCCGTGTGTGAGTATTGGAGTTCTAATGTTTAATTATCTTGAACACAGTGATATCCACACCAAGCTAGAAAGAAATCAATTCTCCCTTTGCTCTCAGCTATAAATGCATGTATTCCATAATCAGCCTAACAGAACAGACATATGGGATTGTACATCTGGGAAGCATATGAGAGGCCTTCTCGTATATAAAATTATGTTGCAAAGCATCTCTCGCTGACACAGCTTTAGGTACTTTTCCTTCCTTTGCACGCTGGAAAATTTGACTGATGTTTTTGGTTTATAAGATATTAGATAATAACCACCAAGTTGCATTTCTGGAATGCTTTCCACTCCTAAAATCTCCCACTACACCTTATGCATCTTATCTGCAGTATTTCTTTGATATGCTGGTCCTCTCCGTTTCTGCCATTAGCCCTGGGAGTCATTTCTGACAAGAGGCAGCATCTGGGGATAAACTGGGCACACATATACCCTTCTAGGACAGACATTAAAGGGTGAAATATCACAAGACCTCTAGAACAGCAAGCAGACATGAAGAAAATTAACTGGATTCAGACATGGCTTCAGTGCTGATGGCTCTGAGGGGTTTCTAGAACCAGACAAGGAGAATTCCTACTGCAAAGCAGCTCCTCAGGAGGGCACTGCCAACACCAGTGGCTCAGAGAAGACAGCAAGCAGAGCTGCAACACTGCCTGGTGACAGACTCCAAAATGATGCCAGCACATCACAGGCTCAAAGTGAACCAAAAAACATAGTCATCTTCCCACCCAACATCTGATTTTCCTTTCCTTATTCCACTGGTGACAAACCAGTATGGATCAGGCACCCCAGGCAATTAAGAAATCAGACCCCAAGGTATTGTCCTTGATCACAGGATGGCTGCACCATATTGCAGTTAAGCACTTATATTTCTCCCTTTTTCCCTCAGTTTTATCTTGGAGGTTCAAAAAATCATTTATAGGAGCATAGGGTCTTTTCTACACTGGAACTGCCTTTCTTTTCCTATCTCCCTCCCTCTGTTTTAAGAGAGTGGCGATCCTATGACAAGACCGGATCTTGTTTTATTTTATTGCTATTAGGGGCAAAGTAAAAAGAGTGAGACCTATAAACACAAAGATGCCAAGATACAAGGAGACTACATGCTTGAATGCCCAGCCTGGCTGCTTTGTTCCATGAGTAATAACCAGCACGTTGGCGGAGGTCATATATATATGTTTGCCACAGTGCAGAAAGCGGAGGTGAGAAAAGATACACTTTATGCCAAAGGACCATTTCATTTCCTATGGCACAGCATCCCTCTGCCCCTTGCACAAATCATAAACCTTCTTTATATTCACAGTTCTCCTTTGAATTGATACCTCCTGTTCCACTTCTTCTTGTCTCTACAGCAGTAGGTGTTACAAAAATGCTTCTGAGTGATTCAGTGCAGAAAACATTTGGGGGAAGAGAAACATTTATGGCTGTGTGACATGGACCCACTTAGAACCCAAATCACATGGCAAGTAACAAGATTTAACTATAAGCTTTGAATTGAGGCCAGACCGGTGTAAGTTTCACTACGTTCAGCCATCATAGGCTAATTTAGTGCTTTCTGTGGCAGCAGCTCCCAGCAAATCACCTGGAAATCTCATGCACTTCAACTCCAGAGCACTCTGCATTCCTCTGAAGCTTGACCTACCCAGCTGGCCTCACTGCCCTGACCCATGGCAGTGACCCCAGGCCAGGTACTCCTGCATCAAATGTTCTGAAGTATGAGCCCTAAATTTCCAAGGAAGGCAGTAACTCTGCTTTATGTGAAGCTCCTCTTCTGATATAGCTCCTTAAAGCTGCCTCTCCTCTGCAGGAGAACAAAATAAACTCAAACCTGAACACCAAACTTTGGTCTGAATTGCAGAGTCCAAACAGTCAGTCTACGAAATCATTCAGTATCATCATAGTGGAAAGCCAGAGATCGCCTCTTGGTGCTTCCAGTTTCAGAGGACTCATTGGCTATTGTTCACAAATCCAAGGTGGGAAGAGGCGGATGTGTAAAACACTGCACAGTGTATCCCAGTGCTTGCATGCATCCCGAGGATGTGGTACTAAGTCCAGGGGTTTCCAACAGATTTCTCCACAACGCACTGAGTACACAGTGCTCAGCCTTTCTATATGGGAAACTGGAAGCACAGTGTTTGCCCTAAAGAAATCCTATGCTACTGATGAACCACATGGGGCAGGAGAGAAAGACTTCAGCTACACAGGCAGGTCACGGGAGTATACCCCACTTATTTCAATAGAATAATGAAAGGGGTCCAGTGCTCAAGCTTAGTATTTGTAATATTTGTGCTTACACATCATTTCAGTTTCACATTATTGTCTATAAAAACCAAAGAGGAAAGAATATGCAATACAATGCAAAATAAAATACACCAAAAAAGGAAATCCATCAGCAGCACCACCACCGTTATGGTCCAAAATGAGCTTTCAGCATAAAACCTATGTCTTTGTCTATCCACATTCCACTACACAAATTGCAATAGATGAAAGCAACTGTGCTCAGATCCAGAACACTTCTAGGCCGTCAAGGTGCGACTTTTCATTCAGGCTCATAAACTAGGATGTCATTGTAAATGCTTTAGAAGCCTAGCAAAATTGTACTACACATGCCAGTATGTGTGACCAAAGGGATTACTCCAGAATGGCTCACCTGATTAGTTATACAAATGCCTTTCTCCCCCCCCCCCCCCCCCCCCCTTTTTTTTTCCCCCTCTTAATCCAAGACCGTGTAGAATGCCAAATGAGAGTATGGAGCAGGGGATGTAGTGGAATGTCTGAAGGCTACAGGCTTGGGATTTATATTCCACGTTGAATTCATTGTTCTCTCTCCTACCCCTGCTGCCCTCTAAAATATGCTGCAGCCATGACAGAAATAAATTAGCCTGAGGTACAGGTCACACCTTCAAGGGCAGCAAGCATTCTGGGTAAAATCAATAGAGAAGATGGGAGTCTCTAACAGCTGAAGCAGAAAGAATGACGCATTGATAGCTTTACATATACCCAAACAAAGGCACTTCGGAGAAACCCTAGTCCCTGCTGCCTTGTGAGCACAAAGCTCATTTCTTCAACCACCTGAACCCCAACAGCAACACAGAGGCGATTCAGAAAGGCACCCATTTCTTTGGGGAATCTGCATAGTGATGCAGAAAATCCTATTTCTTTGCATGTCTGCCTACGAAGGAAGGGGATCCAAATGCTGAATTCTGGCCCAGGTTGCAACTCCCAGCTACAGAGACCAGAATCTGCACTGAACTTCAGCTTAAAGTTTGCAGCACTTTCCAAGCTCTTAAGTGGCTGAGACTGAAGCCTCAAACAAAGAATCGCCTGAACTTTGGTGAACGCAGAAATGAGTCCAGGAGGCACCAACAGACACTAATACTATTCATTACTTTCACTTGGGATTTTAAAGCAAGGGATAATGTATTCAAAATTACTTACACCCCTTGAGAACCTTAAACTCAGGCTTCAATACTTATGAATCGCAGTTCCTCTGAAATGAGGTGATACCAGGATATGGGACGTAGGGAGATTCATGCAGAAGTCCAGTGGTGTTTGTTAATGTTAAGTATTAACTCTCAGAGTGAGGCACACAACCTGTTCAGACACTTCATGAATCCCATAGGGTTCCTACCTGCGTTTTCAGGTTCCTGAAATCTTTAAAGCCTGGTCTAACCTCTCACAATACTTCTAATAATAGGACTTAAACTCCTGATTTCCCCAGCAGTTTCTGACATTGCTACCCAGTGGGTTCTCAATAGACAGACCTGAAAGCTTTTCTCCTCTTCTGTCCCTCCCACACTTCTCCAGAGACAACTTTGGCTCAAATGCAGCAGGATGTAAATCCAAATGAACCCTGATGTTGTGCAACGCCAGCAAGAACGTGTCGAACATGTAACTCTCCTCTAGGCTCCTTGTGTGTTTGGTTCTAAACCACTCGCAGCATGAATGTTGCTTGTTCTTTGATCATTAGACTCACACTTTCACCTATGGTGAAACAGAGTGCAGTTTTCAGCTGTATTTGTACTTACATTTGTGGAGACTGTGAACAATATGATAAATAGAATTGCTTTCATTTCCACTGTTACCTGTAAAAATAAATGGAGGAATTCACCATTAATACCAGTGCTGCACTGAAGGATTGTCTTTTGCTTACAGTCCCTTTTCTCTATCCCAGACGTGGTTCCATGTGGCAGTACTTGCAACATCTAGGAGGAATGACACTAAAAGCAACACCTTGAGGAAAAGTGCTGCTCAGAAATCATCCGTGTCTTGCTGCTTCTGCTCTGAAGACCTTTGCATCTTCAGACATCTACCTGAACCCACCAGTACACAGAGAAAAGAAAGAGCCTGCTTCACTTTGGTCAGTGGAGAAGAGGATGCATTACTTAAGCTCTTCATAAGAGTAGACCCCTGGCCCTACAGTAATCCTAGGTGCTGATGTTCCACCTGTGGCTAAGGAACAGACCTCAACAAGTGGTGACCTAGGGGACAGGTGCAGACGTGATTCCTCCAGAGTAGTGGAGCTGTAAAACTCCACTGATAGAAAGGTGTTACCCGTAGACATGCAGACTCCATCAGAACTTATAGATGAGGGAATCAGTTTTACTATTTATGTGTAAAGATGTTTTTAGTCAGACCATGGGCTTTCAGCTCCTACATGGCTCATTCCCTGCAGCTACTTTCACAAGCTACTCTTGGGGTCAAGGAAATTGGGGAAAGAAAGGCACATTCAAGATCTTCCCCCGAATGACCCAAGATCATCTGCCTCAAAACAAGCATTAGACAGAACAGCCTGCAGTGACTTGCCCTGCTGTTCCTTGGTTCTTCTCAAGGACAAAAGCACAAGTTACCGCGTGTGATACTCTAAAGTACTGCCTGAGGTACCATTATTAGCTTTTGCCTTGCACTTCTATGCTAGACGTGAAAAAATACAATTGCACATTCTCACATGTAGTGCAAACTCTGTGCTTCCTCAAAAGAAATGCAATGTCATCTAGTGTAGCTTTCTCTAAAATAAATCATCCCCTATTTATGTTATACTTCACTGCCTGTGATATGGAAAGTCCTACCCAGTTTTGGAGAACATTCCAATAACCACAAGGGTACATTATCTGAACAGATCACATTTAGCATCTCTAGGTCAAGAATGACCCATTAGAGATAAACCCATTTGGGGTCTGTTATTCTATTACAGTGCCAGACACAAGCTGGCTTACTTTGCTGAGTGACTTAGCCAGGGTGTTTCAGATGGATCTTGACATCCTGATACTCAAAATGCTCTGAGCAACCACAATCTTCAAAAGAGGCCTTGATAGGATGTCTCTATGTAAGCACTGAAACAAGGAAGCTGCCACAATTAACCACTCCAGAGACCTAAGACCATTGTGCTTCTGCTCTGCACATCCTAGACAGGAACAAACTCACAGCAAAGGTAACCTAGTGCTCAACAACATATCCCATTCCTGCACTTCCTGCTTTCTCTATTCAGATGTCTCCTCTGCCTGTTGATTATCGCTGGTTTCAGAAGATACACTTCTATTTCAGAGAGCAAGATCACACATGGAACTCAGGGGAGATGCATTGTAAGTTTTTCCCCATTTAAGTTGTTCAAAAAGCCAGGATTCAACCCACAAATGAAAGAGAAAACCATGCTACACACATTTGCAACAGCTTGCTCCATTCTGGAGGTAGATGAAAGCTTAGATAGAACCAGATATTTCCAGGAACTATGGAATTCCCCTCCTTTGTTTTAAAAATAAAGAAGGATGTAAATGAAACAAATGAACAATATTGGGCTTGCCTTGGAATACCTGGAAAGGTGAAGGATGAAAACAAAGACAGGGAGACGCTAAATAGCTTAGTGGCCAAAATCTGGCCAATACTCATTTAATGGACCATTTTATACATCACAGGTAGAGTTGTTAAGACCGGTGCTCCATGGCCTAAGCGTTGTTTTCACTTCTAACTTCTGCAAGTGTAGAAACTGCAAAACCTAAACCCTAGGAAGGGAAATGAAATAATCCAAACACATTTCCTGTCCCTAATTATTTTTTGCACGCAAAGAGGATTCATGCAACGCTGCTGGATTTGAATACCTGAAAATGAACAATAGCATGGGGAATGCCATGTTGTCCTCATCTGGATAAGGACAATATTTTGCCTTGCTACTGTCACTAAAAGGATCTCAGCTGAATCTGTGGGCCTAAAAGTTAGCATTCAAAACTCAAATCAGGATGTGCAGTGTTGCAGCCTGGGCTTATCACTTCTCTGGAACTACCAGGCATTTTCCTTCCATAAATACACAAAGTACCTTTCAAAAGACCCCCCCAGTCACCCTCCCCATTTCACAGCTAAGGAAATGGAGGAGCTGCGTGCAAAGAGGGGAGAGACTCTGTCCATCTGCAGCATAACCCTGACTGCCTCCATAATCCCCTGCAGGTTGCTAAATCAAAGAGGAAAAAAGCAAAGAAATTTTCCCAGCCTCCTCTCACCCAAAACTTCCTTGGATCTCAGGGGATAAACGTAAGGAAAGATCAGAGAGCTTCAGCTTTGGTCATTTGCAGATTCCTTCTGCTTGGCCTAGCTGCTCCCTGTCCTTCCATGTATACGCCGCAGGTAATCCTGGTGGGAATCAGACAAGAGACCCAGTGTAACCCAGTCACTTTTACTTTTGCTCTATTCTCACCATTTGCAGAGAGATGCTGAGCTTTCTTTTGCAGAATGGCAAGCAGCAGCAGCAGAACCTGTTGTAGTTTGAGAAGATATTATGCACTTCTAATCCTGAAACTAGGAGTATGCATCATAACTAACCTGATGCCCTTTATTCTTCGCAAGGGAAATCAACTTCCAGCTTAGAATAATCAAATAAGAAATATAGAGCTTTTCAACACACAAAATTTATACATTTGCATGTATAGTTTTATCTTCAAGTTTATAGCACACATATAATTCAAATACTGAAAGCTGTATATAGTCTTCACACTTACAGAATTAAATGCTATCTTTTGATAAGCAATAGAACCATTCTGAAGAACACAGGAGGACAAAATTTAACACCAGAAACTGCCAAGTGTTGCTGACCTACTTCAAACAATCATTAACTACAGAGAGTTTCTAATGATTTGAGTCCATTTCACTTCTTATTCAGTGGTCACTTTGCTTCTTGACCATTTGGCCTAAGTTCAGAAAAATCTTCCTTAGGCAGCACTAAGTCCCAATAAAAAGTTATTCCCCTCCCCCCTTTCTAAGGTTGGGAATATTTCAAAGCCTCAAGAAATAGGAGTTCGAGATATGCCTTTAAAACCCAAAAAGTAGAGAGAGCACTTACAAAGTTAGAAGCACAATAGCCTGCTACATTAAACCATGTTGTTATCAAGTAAAAATTGCTTTCTCTCACCCCCCTAACAGTTTTGCAATTCATTTTCCAGAAAGAACTGCAAATGTATTAAAAGGCAAAACATCTCTGCTGAGGCTGGAAAAGATCACATGAACAAGCCACAAGATTTGCTTGATAACATACAGAGTTTATTATTCAAGAACGAGTCTCATTTTCAGCTCTAAGGGAGAGGGCGGGGAGAGAAGCGGGAACAGTCTTTTAAAGCACACACACACACACACACACGCTGGAAGCAAAGGATTGCATTTATAGGAACCACTAAAAAAGAAGAAAGAAAAGGAAAAGGAAAGGAAACAAACCTCTCTGCTAAGCAGCAACTCGGGTTTTCACAAACTAAGCTCAGCTCCCCACAAATCTCACCACGTTTTCACTTCAACCAAGTTTACCTTTATCAGAGAGGCTGAACAATCAGAAAGCTGCTAAACTTCTGGCAAAGTTCAGCGCTGCTAAAGATGGGAAGGGGATACAGGAGAGCAGAAAACAAAAGCATTAGTTCAAAGTCAAAAGCTGTTCACAAAGTTAGTTTCTCTGCACCTCTTTACTGACCTAAGAAGTCTTCATTTCACAGGTAGCAAAGTTTGTCTTCCTTCTCCATTGCAAGATTCACACTTGCATGCAGGCATATTGCCTTACTGAGAGTGATCATCAAAAGAATAGTGTTTCCAATCTTCCGGTGACTAAGGAGGGAAAGAAAAATGCAGTCCAGCCAGGTACTGTTCTTCGTGAAAAGTAAATCCGGCATTCTGGAATGAGTTCAAACATAGGGCTTGACAGGAGAAAAGCTTTTCCACTGAGCATGCTTAGTCCTGCACTGCCTGCACACTTAATGAACATTACTTCCTTCCCAGTGGTTACTCCTAGTAGAAATCCACACCCCCTACTCTTCAGAAGTCAGGAATGCAGCTGTAACCAAAGTCCAGAAAACATGCCCGACACCCAGACAAGGCCCCACAGATCAATAAACTCAGGTTGTGACCTGCAGGTCAGTTTGTCAAACAGGACATCAGGGTGAGTTTTTTCTACACTTGGTATAGTTTGCTTTATGCTTCAGCTAATGCTACTCACTCCCCAGAGAAAATAAAACTGCACTGGCTTTTAAAGAATGATTAAATGCTTCAATAACAGATGGGAATTCTCTTTCCAATCTTGTCTTTCCAAACCTGCTTTAAAGTGAGGAAAGAATGCTGCATAAAGAAGTTTTTCAGATAAAATTAGGTCATTAGATTCCTGAACAAAAGTTATTTGAATTTGTCATAGGTAAGGAGTATCTGGTGACAAAAAAAAAGCGCCTTTTATTTACTTAGGGCCTAATTCTGTTCCGTTTGCAATCACAGAGAGTTTTGTCATTACCTTCAATGGGAATAGTGCTGGCATTTTAGATTACAAATGCTTTCAGCCGAGAGCTGCGTCTACTTCAGTGACCTGTACAGGACGGACTGGTTTTGGCACTTCGATTTGCAATTTACTATATTGCTGTGTCTGAGTGCTCCAACCCCGTGCAGCAGAAACCCCCCTCACAGGATTCACGGGGGTTGCTGAAGAAAAGCAATTCTACAAAATTGCATGTGTTATTTTTAAAGCTTTCCATTATATTTCAAGCTTTTCAGTCGCTTTCCAATTTCTCCTTGAGGTTACACTTAACTCTCACATCTCAATTCTCCTCCACAATAGGACTTAGAAATTTAGCCTTTTTGTAATGAAGCCTATGCTGGCCCCGGCTGCAGTGTCACTGCCTTCATAAAAACACCAAGTGTTGTGAGAATTATAATGAAATAACAAAAGCCATAACGCTGTCAGAGTAAGGAGCACTAATCAGAATTACAACTGAATGGACCATTATCACTCTAAGACCTCTAAGATAATGAATATTGCTCTGCATTGTAAAATAGGTTACAACTCGATTGTGACCTCTGTGTCTGAGTAACTCCAGACTTCAGAAGGCTGTGAGTCCTGATTTGAACAGGACAGACCATGACAGAGATTAAATCTCTGGATTCCAAATGACCCAGACCTTTAGAATATATATACCCAGTTTAGATTGCAAATGTTTATAGTGCACATTGGGACTGTATTCATGTGGATATGTTTCAGAAGCACCGTGGGTCCTTTGCTCCTAAATGCAACCAAGTGGTTTTGGGTTTTTGCTGTGTTTTTGGTTTGGGGGTTTTTCCAATAGTTTATCGCCCACACATCCCTGCTCTTCCTGGTTTCATTCAAGATCATAAAAGGAAAGGCCTCAAAAGTGCATGACAAAAACAAGCCGTGCTTTATTTCCAGCATCCTGAACTTGAAGAGATTTTGGAAATCCCCAGAGAAAGTTTCTTGCCATTTGGAGAAGCAGCCATGTTAGGCAAATTAAACCCAAATGCACTAACCAGAAGACTTTGGTACATTTCCACTTCATATCCCAAAGCTTCCCTTGAGTCAGGAAAGCTCCTAAGAGGGAGATAAACTGGAATTTTATCTCTGGGCCATCTCTGCACCATCTTTCAGACACCTTTGTTGGCTGTGCCAAGAACTAAACCTATTAGGTGCTCATTGAGCCTCAGACATTGAAAGCAAGTGTGTAGCATGTCTTATTCATGACTAAAAGGAATTACCCTAAAACTCTGAACTGATGAAGCCAAGTCTTAAATAAACGTTCCTTTAGCGAACAGTTGTGGTGATTTTAGACACCCATATCTCCCTCAGTTGTTCATCACCATTTCGGCAGCACAGCTGGATCAACAGGGGATGTTCATCCTTTAATGTGGCATCCAGAAGCTTGAACTGCCACCAGAAGTGAGCCAAACCAAAGAACACAGCACTGATGCACCTCAGGAGCATGTGTGTGTGTGTGTCATCATCTTGGCATGGCGCTGGGATGGTAACTTGCTAGAGAAACAGTAAGACATGAACACCACGGCTGCCCTCAAAGCGAACAAGTGTTTCAGCCTCCCTGGCACGTATAAGAAAACTGCTGTATGAACAGATATTGAAGCTGTAACCCCACACTGTCACCACACATCTCCTCCCCATACTCCTAGTGATAGAGCTACTGAGTCCCTCAAGGCTGCTGTAAGCTCAGGATCCATTTTCCTTGCGAGTACCACAGCGCTGCAGCCCTGGAAGCTAAAGGCACATTGCAAATATGCCGTCTGTGAGTCACACCGGAGGGAGCAGACTGCTGATTCCCTTCATGCCTAATTACCCATAAGCGGTTGGCATGATGATTTATTTAGCACAGCGTTGGCCTAGCTTTCAGACGAGTCCTGTGTCCAAATGGAAAACACTCTACTTCCAGTTTTCTTCTTGAAAGAAAAACCATGCAGGGCATTCAAGTCCACAAAATTATTCCTTCCTGAGAGGGAAAACTGTATGGACCAATGTATGCCAAAGCTGCAATGCCTGTTCCTCCAGACAGGCTCTGCTGTATATATATCTGCTGTCCTGACACAGGATTACTGGTTTCTTTGAGGGAAACTGGGATCAGTCCTACCTGTAACTTCAGCTGCAGGATGACATATGAGGTAACAGTCCAAATTGAATTGAAGTGGGAACGAGGCAGTCAAACACCCTTTAGGCTCTGCAATTAGAGCCTTGAAAGAGCAAAGAGTTCAGCAGGATTGCGAAGCAGCAGAAAAGATGTCCTATGCCTAGAAGCTATTAGGTGACTCCCAGATGGACCATCAGCAACAGGGAGAGGAGAACACAGTCCATGAGTCAGGACAAGGACTGGGGGAAGCCTGGATAAGTGAAAAGCCTATAGGGAATGGTACAAGCTTTGGACAGAGGAACTACTTGAGGTTTGGGATGCTGCCCACATATTCTGTTTAACCAGTAAGCTGTGCCCTAAGGCGCAGGCCTGAAACAGACTTTGGCATGGCATCAGTCCTTCCCAGGGTGAAGGACAGAGCCCACCAGTGCACGTTCACCAAGATCCAAGAGGGAACCACTGTACTTCAGACATTGCCACTTTTAATGAGAGCCAAATGGCTGCCCCTCCCAGAGCTAACAACTCCAGCTGGGACAGCTTTGCTTCTCTTATCCCCTTAGGATGCATAAAATGCGTTTTTGCTCTCCTTCCTGACACCAGAAAAGGCTGGATTGCTTCCCACTGTACTGTGAGAGCTTGAAACTTGGCCATGCTATTTACAGCATCTTCTTTGCCCGTAGGAATTGGAGACGCATCATGATTTTTCCACCATATGCAAGCAGCAGGCACTACTGCACGTGCCAGCACTACTATATGGCAAATTCTGCCCTACCTGTCGATGCTTCCTCCTGGCCACTTGAAGCACTCCAGTGAGAAAGAAGAGGATTTCCCAAGGGATGCGCTCTGCTGGCTCTGATCTTCATTGTTCTTGGTGTTCAGATGCATCCATTCTTCAATTCTTAGTGGAAAAGGACAAATTAAAGAAAGACTGTAAAGGGTGGGGCTCCATTTCTGGTCCTCTTAAACTGTAACATTAGCTTTTGGCTGTAGAGAAGCTTTTCAAAAGGATTTAAGTGACACAAAGGCCTCAAATCAATTGGGTTTCAGCAGGAGTTGGGCTCCTGGGTTCTGCTGGAACTGCAGAAAAGCATATTCTGCCTGTGAGTGTCTGGAAAGACACCCAGACACTCCCCATTTAACAGCCCCAAGAGATGCAATGGGCATCCAGGGGATGTCTGGCAGATGGGGAATAACTCAGGGGTGACTTTTAGAGCCTGTCATAGAGGGTGGACCTTGGCCAACTTCCAGACACCCACTCAGCTGTTCCTCTCACTCCTTCTTCTTAGAGGGACAAAGGGAGAGAACTCAGATAAAAAAGCTCATGGGTTGACTCCCAGAGGCTGCAGTCCTTCAGGATAAACCTGCTCCAGTATGTGCTTCCTATCAGGAGGCTGGACTCAGAGGGATGAAACTGAGTGAAACTGTGTATGAGTGTATACAAAGATTGACCAAACTGTCTAAATATTCCGTCCAGCTTCAGAATGTACTAAAAGAGAGGAGTTATTGCATTTATTTTTGGTGAAACATTAATCTGAGTTGCGTGCTCTCATACCCCTCAGCCTTTGCTTCTGAAGCTCCGGATGAACCGACTGCAGGCCTTTTTTGCTGCATCAGCATTCTCAAGCAAGTGATTCAAGCCAAGGGCGAGGGAAATGACCACCTCAGTGCATTGTCTCCCAACAGAGCAGGAGACTACCTGCCAGAAATGACCCCATCACACACATGGCTCAGCCTGCTACAAGGGGGTGTAGATCTGCAAGGGTCAGAGTGGCTGTAGCTGCACTAGCTGAGCCAGCCTCGATCAGCAGTCCATCATTTGTACTTCACAGCAATCAGGAGCTATGGTTCACGTTCCCTTCCGGACTTTTCCTTTGCATTTCCCATAAACCCAGACTGCTTGCATCCTCCTGACCTATAATACTTTTCAATTCCATGAATTAGATTAACGATGATTCTTCAGAGTCTTATTGTTAGATAAAAAACGACAGCAAGCATTTCCTATGACAGCCTATGGTTTTGTATTGCAGGCAGAATAAAGTTGATTGAGGGAGGAGAAAAGACAAACTGCACTAGCAACAGCATTGAGCTCAGGGAATGTAATGTTTCCTCTCTCACAGGAGAGAGCTGTCTCAAGGTTAAATGTTTTGTGTGCGTAGGTACGTATGATAAATACTTGTAGAGAGATGTTGAAGTGCAATTCTTCTGAAGGAGCTGAGCTACATCATTTGTGCTATGTCTCTAACCTTAAACCAGCTAAACTTCAATAAGACATGATGCTTAAAATGAGAGGAAAGAAGGAAAAAATAAAGATTTGTTAGTGGTTCCTGATATAAAGCAGAAAGGTTGACAGTTTTGCTTCTGATCAAGTATAACTAAAAGCCATTACATCTTACTGAATAGGTTGGATGCGTTCTTGCCTGCATAAAAAGACTCAGGATGTATCAACCCCTACAGGATTAATGAGTTTGCTGGTACCTAATCCCAGCAAAGGCATCTGTCTGATAAAGATGCTTCACTTGAGCAGAACATAGTGCAGGGCATATCAGCATCTGAACATAAGAAAGTTAAGATAACCACCACAAGGAGCATGGCAAGGAACAGGACTTTTCAGACATAGGAATAGGCATAGGAATGAGGCTGGATGCTAAATCTAACTGTAGCTCCTACAAATCCTAGACAAGGTCAGGTGTTTGTTTTTCTGGTCTCCTTGATCAAACAACCTTAGCAAAGATGGAAGATTTCTTTGAAAGCAACTGCTCCGTTCCTCTGATGGGCTTTTCCAACGTAAATTAAATACGTGTGGTTAGCCAGAATTAGAACCTCAGTCTACCAGTTCCCACATGCAAACCTCCAGATTTAGCACTTCCAAGGCACTTTCCAGGAGCTAGCAGTAAAAGTGAGTCCATAAACATCTCAGATTAAAATGACAACTGTCTATATGCACAACAACAGAGCCAAGACATTAAAAAACAAGGCAATAATATCCATCTCCTTAATCGTCTCCCTCAGCTAAAAGCCTATACAGACTGCCTTGAATTTCAGCTCCAAGTGCTTTTCACAGGATACACATCATCCCCATGAATCAAATGGATCCATTTCATTTTTTCCACTTCAAAGTCACTGGTGAGTTCAACTTTGGCACTGCAACAGAAAAAGTCTTCCTTGCCAGCATGCACAGTGCTCTGGAATCAGAGTGGGGCAAAAAAGGAGTGGAAAGTAATTTATAAAGCACATCTTGCAGCACCTAGAGAATTGCTAAGCTTTACCTCTGGATTTTATATTGCATTTCTTGATGTAACATTGTGTTTGACTCAGAACAGTCTGTGGCAGAGAGGGGGGAAAAGGTGACAGTTTCATTTTCTCACTTCATTTTTGAGATTCACAATAACAGGACCATATCAATGTTTGATTGGTTTTAATGAGATTTTGCTGCAGTTTTCCACATATCTAGGATTGTAACAGCTTGCCTCTGGGGATGTCACTGCTTTGCTAAGGGTTCCCCAAGCGCTTTGCAAAAGCATGGAACAATGCGAAAGGCATCAGACTCCTCCAAGAAGTGATTTAGGGGGTCCCTAAGTCTTGTCAGCTCTACAGTAGCACATCATACCCGAAAGAGGTCATGGAAAACATCACTAAAACTAACTTCAATTTTGGATATATTGACACTTTACTATCCAAATTTCTTTATCCAGAAATTCCCAAACAGCTTTAGCTTGCACCAATTGGTTTTTATTTTTCACCTGGAGACATCTGCTATTTTGTTGGGTTCTTTTGCCACCAAACGCACATTCCTTCCCTTTTCAGGCCACTGTTTGAGGGCTGATTTATTTCAAGAACTCTCTTTTCTTCTTAATATCTCCCTTAGCCTTTCTTTGGCTGTTGATAACTCGTCTTAGCTTACCCTGCTTAAGTAGTTTGCAGAGTTAAAGTGAGTGTCACGGTGTGTTTGCCTTATGTCCCATGAATTTCAAAGTACGCTGTCCTGCAAATGCTGTTGTCTATTTATGTGGCGATCATGACTGCTTTAACCATGCACTACACCACTGCACATAATACTTTTTCTTCTGATCAGCCCCTTTAGTGATTTAGTAGTTTTTAACGTGTCTGGATGAATTCACATATCTCTACATCACAACAGACCTTGAAGTAACTGCCTCAGTACCTGCTAGGGCAGTGAAAGCCTTTCATTTGTTTCCCAGGTAAATGCAATAAATACACAGACGTCTGCAAAGCTTTCATGCAAGCAGAATTTTGTCTTGTGTTTACTTGGAAACCACTTTGAAATGTACTTCTGCCGTAAATACATGATTGTAAAAGAGTCAGCAGGGCTAAAAGTGCTGGTATTGAGTGCTACACCTAGTGGTAAATGTTTGCAGGATTTGTAGCTTTTTGACATTTAAACAATACTATAAAAACCTCGTTTGGAGAAACAAGTCATAATATTCGGGGCAGGAGAGGAAAAAACATTCCAGAATGCTTTCAGTACTTACACAGGGGGCTTATTCTTCTATCAGCACGCAAGAGATTTATGCAATTAAATTCTAATCATTAATGAAACTCGCCTACAAATGTAAGCTATACAACAGAAGAAAAAGCCCAGCTTCTCAAGATACAATTTTATTATAACAAAGCAAGAGCAATAGATGGTGCTCTGCTATTCAAATTCCATGGTACAAGGAGCTGCTATAGTATACTTTCTTGTTTACCTGTCTGGTACCTCAAATGTAGTAACCACGTGCAACCAAGAACAACTTACAAAGTACACAGTATTACACACCGGTGTGGTTTAAAACAGATTTCTATCATGGACTTGAGCAGACACCCACAACTGTCAATAAAGAGTGAATGCACATTCAAAATGCAGGTATTTATCCTCTATATGCATTTGAAAACGCAGTAGGCTTAATTCAACCATACTTCTTTTTAATTTGCATTAAGCAGCCATGGCTCAACACCAAGAAAAGTGCTTGGAACAGGGACTGGCACCAGCATTCCCCCTCATCAGGGGAGTGTCACTGCACTTGGCTCAAGAGTCACATTTCCTCTTGCTGGATTAGTGACCTTTAAAATCTCTTCTGTAGAGCACTCCACCTTCTGCAGGCAGCAGAGCACGGAGTCAGCTTAAACCCAAAGTTATCATTGAAAATAACTTCTTAAAGAAGAAAAATAATTTCAGGGAGGGGAAAAGTCTCTGCCTTCCTTCTTTATACGCAGCTCATCTTCCTTCTGCTTGAAGCTTCCAGGGGAAAACAACTGTCTCCTGAAGGAGCCTCCTTCAACCCGAATCTGTAATTAAAACTGCATGGTGATGCAGACTTCTCAGGTACTATACAAGCTGTACCTGCAATTTGCAGATCTCAGCCTGCTCCATAAGCCTCAGTTAAGAAAGCATTCCCTAAATGCTTGCCATCTCCAGTTGGTTCATTTAAGCATATGTAGACTGAATGCTCCAATTCCTGGGGATGCTCAGGCTGTCTGCCTGCCCCTCACCTGAGCTGGGGGAGCATCAGGTGTTGGAATGTCACTGCTTGCAACATGGCCTAAATCAACCACCAGCACCTTTTGCTGTTAACTGAACCAGTTCAGCAGGGAGCTCATGCATACCGGACGGCTGGGGCAGAGGAACACATGGACAGCTGGGAGCCTTCATTTCAAGACATCCCAAAACCTTCTGCTCCCACTCACAAATGAGAGTCTGCAGTTACCCAAGGTTATGCATTGAAATCAATGGAAGAAATGAGACCATAAATCAGGAGTCCCAGCTTCCAACAGCAGTCAGGCCCACAGCATGCACAGTCAAGATGAGACACATGGGAAGAGAAGAGGTAGAGGGGAAAGCTTCCTTTCTCCTTTCTCTGTGGGAAGCAGAGTATTGCTAGAGAAGTCAGCACAACAGACCCTCGCTGCTTTATGGTTAGCACTGTTCACTTGCCAGTTGGAAGGAGACAGAAGTTTCAGGGGTCAAAACTCTTAAGTAACGCTCCAGTTTCCAGCTCATGTCTCCTGAGGTGTGCAAACAGCATCCAGCTCACTGTAGACATCATTTCCTTTTTATGTTTCTCTATTTTCAAATTACTAGGTAATACAAATGCTTTTAACAGCCATATCCACATGCTCAATGTACTACACAGTTTCTGAAAAGATTTCCTAATAATCCAAGCTTATCTAAATCACTTATTGGTGGTGTTAACATGCAGAAGTTAAGCAATTGATCAAAGAGGAAACAACTGTTTGGTGTCTGATACAAAATGAGTTTCCAAATCTGAAAGTATTGAGCGAGTTCCTGTCTGTATCAGAACAGAAGTGAGCAGCAGGTTTTGTGGTCTCCACCAAGAGGCCATGGCTTGGGTAGACAGGGAGGGCAATTTCTGAGTATCGGGCTCCTGTCAGTTTGCTGGGACATTGTGTTCCTTTCCCTTCACATCCTACAGCTACAGAACAGCTCCATTTATAAAGCTCCATGTATGAGCAGCTAGTACTTGATTGGTACATCCTTAAACACATAAGCATTTCAATATTAAGTAGTAAAGAGTTTAGCAGGTCATTTTGTTGCTTAGAACCATTTCTGACATACACTGTATGCTGCTATTATTCCTAATGCATAGCGCCTGTTATCCTACAGTGAGAGATACTCTGCAAATACAGAATCAAAAACAGATTGGAAGTTTTTGGAGCAAAGACTACCAGTCATATTCACACAGCCTTATATTCTCTTTCTGTTTAACATTACCTCTTGGCTGGCTCCAGGTGTTCAGAGGAACCTGTGCTGACAGAAGGCACTAGCCTCAGGGTCTTTGGTGACTAGATGTGGCCTTTAGTCTAACCATAAGAAGAAGAGCAGGGAAGACAAAGATGATGATGACAACATACTTAAAGCGTAGGTAGTGTAGGGAACAGTCAGTCAAATGCTGCTTCTGAGCCCAGACCATATCTTTGTAGTGGGCAGTAGGGAAACACAGGCTCTGACCTTTCCAGTGCGGGGCCATTGCCACAGACTGCAAGCACAGGTGTTCATGTGTTGTGGCTCCTTCTTGCACCATTAAAAGCCTTTTAACCTGAAACACTCTGCAGAGGCTGCTGCCACTCGAGTTACAGGTGTAACTCCACTGGCTCCTAACACATAATATGCCATTATTCCTTAACCTGACCAGCCATCAAAGGCAAATACACTTCACATTTCACTGCATTGTTTTTTCCTTATTGATAAAGAGATCGGAGATTTAACCCAACTCTTTTCTTAATCTCACACTCACATGTATTTGGAGAATTACACAAAGGTTTAGTGCCAATAATATCCTGACAGATCTCAGCCTAAATTCCAGGCACCCTATATAGGAAAGAAATCACCACTGTAGACATTTAGACAGCTGACACTTTAACATCCTTAGGCATATACAATCATCATCACTTCAGGCAGTCATGCTTTTCAGGCAATAAAGCATGATTTGCCTTGTCCTTCACCTGCAACAGTAATTTAATCCACTTAGTGATGATCCTGTACAAAGAATTGCTGCAAACCCAGGTAGTTCATTAAGAATAGAGTCTGAGCTTGTACTGGAGAGGCTATACAACACTATCCAAAATTTAAAGTTTCTAAACTACATGCACTATAATGGGGGGGGAAAAGCAATCATCTTCTTGGAAAAACATCCCAGGAGAGCAAACACTGCATGCATACACAATACACATACAAATGTGTAACAAGATTATGAGATTAAACACTCCACAGTCAAAGACTTCAACAAAGAAATGGTTACTCCCACAATAATAATTCAGCCATATTTTTATACCTCTGATGTCTGATGTTAACATTACCGACAATTAATACACTGAGATTTGCATATCACAAGGTAGAGAGGAATGGGAAGCATTGTACAAATGACACACGGTTGATTTCAAACTACTAAGGTGATGCTAACTTTCAGTGAAGTCCCTGACTCCCTTTTTTCCCTTGTCAAAAGGTGATATTGCTCTGAAATTTCAGGGGAACTGGAAGAACCTTGTTCAGTTGCAATGATTGAAGCATGGAAACCACATGAATTTCAGGACAAGCTACACAATCACTCCACATATATTGAAGTGTAGGAGATATGGACAAGTTTCACATGGAGTTTTGAGGTTTGTCCAGTACCAATGGTTAACATTTGACTGCTAACTCATGCCAAGCAAAACAAGCCTTGTAAGATGGAACAGCAGGGGAAGCTGCTGAGATGTCACCTTGAGCAGGTCCACCCCTGCTCCCCCATTGCAGCTTCCTACCCTACCACTCTGCCATCACCCCAAATACTGACAACCTCAGCCTGGGGCTGAAGTGAATACTTGGGATAAAAATCTGAATTGACTTGCAAATGGCTCTTTGAAAAGGAAATGCATTATCTCTCAGTTACAGTAGGTGACAAGGTGCCAGTGATTATGAGTTCTTCAATACATATTCAAAACAGCCAGGGAAGAGAAAACAGAGTATATTAACCCAAGCAAAGTGCTGCCACTCTGCTTACTGGGTTTACAACTACAAGGACTCTTCAGTGGAAGACTACAAATCATTAAATGACTCCTTATGCAGCATATCTGAGAAGGGTTAATGACAAGAGGTATGGTGACAGTAAGTTCCTCAGAGCAGCATCCATTTCTAGGTACAGCTGTACACAACAGAACAGGGGCTCTTGGAGAGAAATTCTACCTTGGCCCAAGAACTTAATACCTGAATATTTAGGGATACATTTGCTCACAGTAACTCCCACTTTTAGACAGGGTGGTCATCTCTGTGTGTCATTGAAGAGGGACACCCTGAGCTGACCCCCATTCCAGCACGGGTCTGGGGGGGTAAAGCCAAACACAGGGCTCAGCAGTCATCTGGAGCAAATAAGCCCACTTGGAACACGGGGACATGTGAGTGGTACCATCTTCAGTCTCAGACTGGATCTGGTCAAGGTAGTGGAAAATCTGAACTAATGAGCTCCCCTGCACCTAACTTGCTTCTGCATGCAGCCATTCATGTATTTCTGCTCTGCATCCTTTAGTAACCCTATTATCTGTGTTCTGCCATTGTCTGGAGTTTCAGTCACCCCATTATTATGGACAATGGAAACCAGCCTGCACTATGGTACCTTTTCTTGCCGTTTCAACACCCACCCCTTTCCTTTTGTCTTGAAAGAAAGGGCAGAACAAAGTTCAAGAAATAAAATGAAATAAAAACCATATCTTGGGTTCTGACCCTGAGCTCTGATCTGCTTGGGCAGCCCGACAGCCCGACTAGCTAAATGACCTGCCAAAGAACTGAATATAGTTCTTAACTGTATATAGGTTGAGCTGTTATTTAACAGGTAATTAATTAATATTTCTATAAACACATACACCTCTCTTTGCAAAGTTCTGTAAGTCAGCACATTTTTTCCCCGCAGACTCCTGTAGCCCCTTCCCCCCCCCCTTCCAACTTTATAATAAAGCCCCAGAAGTTCACATAATGTCTCGCTATTGTTTCTCTAAAAGAGGAATTCTCCTCCCCGCCTCCTTCTTTCTCTGTATCTCTGAGGCACCACATGGCACAATAAGAGCTCTTTCATGTTCAAGGCTCAGAGTCGTTGCTGTGGTAACTCACCCAGCCTCACCGAGGATCCAAATAAATAGTTAACATTTAAAACTCAAAGCAGAACCCCAGCGGCTCTGGCTGCAATCTTTACCGTGATGGCTTCGAGGGACATTGAGAAGCAAAATAATAACCTTCTGCCCAGATCAGTCACCTAAAAGTGTGGATTACCGAAGACAGAAGGACATTTGTGCTGTTCCAACAAGTCTTTGCCTGAGAAGGGAGCACAAAGACAGAGAAGACGCAATGCAGAGCACTAGTAGCCAGTGGCATTAAAATTATGGTGCGGAGTTTTTAACCACTTGCAGACAGATTTCCCTCCCTCTCTCCTGTAACAGCTCTGGGATAGACACTAGAAGGAGAGCTTGTCGAAAGCACAAAGTGTCATTAATTGCTACCTTGCAGGAAACGCTGCTGCAAAGAGAAACCCGTGCTTTCCGTATGGAGGGGAAAAGAAAAAGGGGGAATTTTTTCCCCCTTCCTCTACGTGCTGAGACAAGCCACCGCTTGAGGCCCCCAAGTATCTGCTATTATCAGTTAAGTCACGTCTAGTGCCAGGCAAAAGGTCATTTCAGGTCATTCTGGAGATGAAAGGAAGGGGTAATGTATGTGAGAATGCCTGAACTGGCAAGCAAAGAGAAAAAAGGGCCAGGGGGTGAGAGAGAAAAAAGGGAGGAAGGAAAAAGGATGCGAGGAGAGGAAGAGAAGGACAGAAAGAGGGAGGGAGAAGATGAGAGGATGATATCAGCCTAAGAAAGGAATGTTCTTACTGCCAGGAAACAAATAAAACACCAAACTGCAGCACCTCTGCTGACATGCTGTGAACTTGATTCCTCATCAAATAAAAAGGCTGCCACGTTTTCCGGGGTCATCTTTTTAATTCATTCTTTCAATTAGGTTTGTATGGTTCTTTTTTTTCTTTGCCTTCTTTTAACCTTAACTGCTGAGAAAGGCAAATGCTTAAGGGAGAAAGGGCTCTCCATTGTCTGGGGTGTTTGCTTCAGCTTCCTTTGTCTGGGAATTATAAGAGTGGTATAAGGCTCTTTTCATTTTTTTTTTTCCTCTCTTTTTATGCATCTAAAAAAAGGCAATTTTGCATTTTGCAGTGAAAAAATAAAACCTCATGATGCTACAGCAGACATCCTCCATTCGCCTTTTCTCACTTCTCCCCCTTCCACTTCTCAGCCCCCCCCCCCCCCCCCCCCCCCCATAAGGTAGTAGTTGGATAAAAATTCCACTCAAGCCCATCAGTCATTCCTGAATCCATTCCAAGGTTCCCCCTCCACCCTGACTCCTTCCACCTCCCCCTGCTCTCAGCTCTGGCTATACTTGTCTAACAAATCATTTTTGTAGGACAAGCGACTGGCTCATGCCGAGATTGCACACACATAACCCAGGCACTGCTGACAAACTGTCAGGGGAGGAACAGCCTTAGTGGAATGTGTTTAGATCCTTTATTTGTAAAAGCATTCCTGTTCTGAGCTGCTGCCCTCCTCCTCCTCTGCGCTCTCCCCCAGCCGCTCCAGTCTCAGGCTGACCACACTGATGTTGCCTGAAGCTTCAGCGGGTTGCAGACCACTTGGGGAATTACATCACTTAAAATGAGCCTTTTATCAGTGTGTGGCGGCGTGGTGGGATCCCTTCAGCGTGCAGCAGCCTCAGCCAGCCTCATAAAAACACCTTCTTTTGTGCTTTATGCCTGAGAATGCGGGTTTCTGGCCGCACATGCAAAAGGTGCTGCTGATCTCCCCCTCCCAATCCTGCCGTACCCGCACAGATTTAGTGCTTCCTAAGGTGGGGAGAAGAGAAAAGTACCTGGGGAACGACTACAGTTTTCTTTGTTAGCAGCAGGACGCTCCGTTTACTGCACTGGGGAGGGGAGGGCTGTTGTTAAACTACCTGCAGGGTTGGGGGGGGCAGTGCTGGCAGTCTGGGTGGACCGCAGCCAAATCCGCGGGTGACACAGAGCTCTGCCCAGCCTGGAGGAGGCTGTTGCCACCCCGCTGGCCATCTCTGTTACGAGCGCCAATGAGAGCCCTGTGGCAAATGCTCGCTGCCTGCAGCAGCGGGGATGCCAGGCTATGCAGACTGACCGCCCACAAGGGCAAGCGCGGCGCTTTTCAGCGTATTAAAACTACAGCGCTAAAACAGCTCTGGCCATGCAGAAAAAAGCCCGGGTGAAGCCTCTGTAAACTGCTGATAATGGTGATGTCCCCACACGAGGTGCATTCAGAGGGTTCTTACCGTAATTGTTCTGGCAGACATTTGAACCAATAAATTAAAACTCATCTGAAGAGTTTCATAGGCAGACCTCAAAGTCCTCTGAGATAGCGAGTGACTCTGTGGCTAGAGCTGTGGAAGACCAAGGTTTGAGTCCCTTACCTAATTAATTGGGATGAATTAGGTTCACTCTCTCCTGCTGATGGTTCTTCATTGACAATAAATTACCCTGTGCATTTCCTTCATTCAGTCATGCTAAGTTTCTAGCAGACACACTATTCTTCCCCATTTGTCACTTTTATTATAGCACTATCTTAGACGTGTAGTTGTAGACACTTAATCAATCCTGCTGAGCTGTTATGTCTCTTTGCAACTTGCTGCAACTCTGAAGAAGATTCCTACATAATGCAGAATCTTCACTAGAGAACCTTGAGACTCTATGTATTTTTTAATGCTGAGTTAATGCTTCCTAGTGCTATTTGCCCCTTAAGAAGGGCTCACTGACAAACAATAATCACTCCCTACTTTTGCTTAGGTGTCAGCTCCTGAAGAGTAGGGGTAAAACAAATCCAAACGTCCCTTGTTCACACACAAGTCACTGCAAATCCAGGGATCTATTTCTCACACATTGACATTTCTCCAGCTGTGGCCCTCCGAAGGGTTAAAGCAATGGCACATTTGTAGATGAAGAGGACGCTGCAGGTGTGAGTGCACTAATTGGATAGCTAAACAATAATGAAAGCAAGAACAGGGGCTGGTGGAAAGGCTCTGTGTGTGTGTGTGTGTGTGTGCAGGAGACTGAACAATCACAAGTGCAAGTTTCTGTGAATGAAGATAAAGCCGCAGTGAATTTTAGGGGCTCGACACTGCCCCACACCAAAGGCAACAATTCCCCCTGAGCTCAAGGAGAGTCACACCACCAGCACAGCCCGCTCCATACATCCCTCATTTGTTTGCCACATCTCTAGAAGTACATAGATAGCAAAACTCCCGACCTGTATCAGGTTCTGCTAACCAACAGTACTTTGGGCTGTGGGCCCAGCCCAGCCTCCAGCGGAGAAGGAACCTGAATATTTGAGCTGTGATGGAACAGCACATCTTAAGGTTTAAGCCAAAGCCCGGGGGGGGGGGGGGGGGGGGGGGGAAACGGTTGTAGTTTGGCTCCCGCTTCAGTGCTAAGGCAACAAAGGTAAATATTATCAATTACAAACAGGTAGGCAGAAATGCCAGCAGTGGAGGATAAAGAGAACATCCCGAACTTCCCTGAAGCCTGGCTCTGTTCATGCAAGAACCACAACAACAAGGAACAGCAAAGCCCTTCCAGTGAAATTAAACATGCAAATGTATTTCTGATATCAGTTTCAGATTCCTTCCCCCCACCCCACTTCCTGAACATTAGCGTATAAGCCCCTGCCACCAGATTTCCAAGATAGCTTCCTGCAATAGGACGGGAGGCATATGCCATCAGCACCTGAATATTACTTTGTTGTTAGGGACCAGCCATATGTTTCCTATTTAAAAAAATTACTTTATATCACAGGAAGCCACTTTTTCTAGCAACAATAGCAGAGGTTCTTGTAACCGTTTCACCCACAGAAGGGAAAAATAATGACTAACCACCAACTACAGCAGCTTTATCAGAGTCACAAGTGTACCCTAGGTTTTGAGTCTTCATATTCAACAAATCTTATGTTCTGATTAATTTAGTCGGTAAAATGGTGCTATTCCAACAGCAGCCAGGGGAAATTAAAAGACTTCAGGATACGAACAACATGTTGGAATAGCGTCAGCTTCCTCAGTCACGGAGCCTCCTGCCTGAAACAGAACCTCGGCTTTAGAGAGGGGCAGAAAACTTTAAACCTGACAGAACATTTGGCTCTTTGGCAAGGGGACACCTCTCCATCATGAAAACTGAGACCCATTCACTTGACATTGGATTTCCAAAATCATACTAAAGCTACTCCCCACAGCTGGAAGGTGGGGTATCTGGAATGAAAGGCAGATGGGAGTTTGCCAAAATTATATTACCTTTTTCATTTGAAAAGGAAACTTTCTTTCAAACAACGTTTTTTACAATGACAGTGATTTCCCTCCTGAAAAACATCCTGAGTACATTTCAATTTGATAGACCACTGCATCACTCCACGCCTGACATGGGAAGCTGGGGAGTGTTGTGGGAAAGGGACCAAAGCGTCTCCTATAGAAAGAGGTACCAGGAAGCATTGTAAAGAGAGTTCATAAGACACCATGATGTCTTATTTCTGGAACCTAAATCATTTGGGTTTTCAGCTACAATATTTAGTGTTTGATTTGTAGCAGGAACAAAAAAGATTTCTTCCTCAGCAGCTCTTCTGGAAAAGCTCCACATCCCAATTCCTCCTTGCCAGCTGGCCAGGCATCCAAAAACATGGCACTAGGCAGCAGTTGCTTGTGGGTATTTATTTCCCTTCGATATTGAGGTAGACATTTGATGCGTCTCTTGACAGACACTGAAAGTGTAAAAAGTTTTCAGGAATAGTGACTACGATAAGGAAAGCTTTCCAAGGATGCAGGGTTCCATACTGCAGTGTTTTCAAGGTGTTTCGATGGCAGCAGGTACATCTTCCTCCTACTTTATGAGAAGAAAGGTACACAAATCTCAAACTGTGCTTTGTAAGCAACAACTTTATTTCACTCGTCACTCAATTACAGCTGGGATTCTTCAATCGCCACTGTCAGAAGATTTCCAGTCAGATGCAGCAGAGTGCTAAAGCTGGTTCCTCATTGAGTTTAGGTTGTCACAACATGTATTTGAATGCAAGTTGAAACTCTCCTGGTATTTTTGGGCAAATGAAAATAGACGACACACTCTGCCTTGTTCTGAATGCGAGCAGTTTAGGGTTTATATCCCAATCTAAACTTCTTCCTGGGGAGTAAATTACCACTCATCATGTAAAACTCTGATATGTGCAGTCTATACTGGTCCTGTTGCACTGTAATTCACATTGTCCCTCTGAAAGCCCCACAAATTCAGCAAGGCTCAAGATACCCTTTCTCTCAGAGCTTTGCCTGAGCTTCTCTCAAGAGATCTTGGTGTTTCCAGTCCTAGATGAAACCACACAACTCTCAAATCCTGAAAATTAACAAATATTTAGGGTTAAAAAAAAAAATCTTATTTTTCTGCCAGATAGAAATTCTGGACAAAGATTCCAGTTGGCTGCGGGTGTGTGTGAAGTGGTTCAAAGTGCCATCTGCATTAGAGACAGTAATGGGATGTGATAGGAGCGCAGACACAACACGGGGAAGGCAGCTCTCCTCCCTTGCTCGCGCTATTGTCTTTCAGCCTCTAGGAGTTCTGCCTGCATCTGGCAGAAAAGTTGATCAACTTGGGGTAGCTAATCAGGCTGCTGCAATTTCCGGCCCTTTCTTTCCCAGATTCCTCAGATCAAAGTTCAAGTCCCAGAATTATTATTCCCCGAATGCTTAATGAGCTCCAACCGAGGGACACCAAAGGCAAAGCTAAAACATTGACCGTGCACTTCATTAAGTTTGGCCAATGTGCCTAAAAACAAGAGGGTGGGATCCATAGCATCCAAAATCACAATATACAGATTTGTATTTTAATCCAATTAAGATTCCTATGTACGAGCAGGAATGGCAAAGGGCTTCAGTCACTTTGGAAAGAGACGTCTGCTTTCCTCATCGCTCTCCCCATATTAAAATCACGCAAAGGTAGAATTGGCCTTGTCGTCAATCATTCCTAAAGAACCCTCTTCTGGGAGAACAGCAGAGTCCCAGAAGCACAAAAGCTTCCTTGAAGACTAAAGTTCAGGATGTTGAAATGCAAAAGTCAGATTTTGCCAGGAGGCACGATTTCTGAAGCCACATGATTCCACCGCAGATTAAGTTATTGAAGATCTTTGCATGCAGAAGCATTTCTTTGTTCTGGCATACACTCCCTGAGTTTCCTATTCACAAACGTGACCCCTAGGAAAGCCAGCCAAGATTCTTTTGCGTTATCAGGTCAAAATGTTCAGGGCCCAATTATTTTAATAGTTACAAAAAAGAAACCCGACAATGGTTCAGAACGCCAATGAGAACAGTATTCAGGGACTTAACAAGTCACTCTAACATCTGGCATGCTCTTTCGAGAAGACTAAACACATGGAGAGTCTTGCTGCAAAAGTCAATGGAAAGGAATAATAATTGCTCATTAGAATGCCTCCTCCACAGGTTAGTTTTGACTTTCCCTGCTCTTTCTAATCATGATGCGTGCATCAGATGATTCTCAAAAGGGTCAGCGCATAGGTTTCACCTCTCCAAAAACACACTTGTAACAAAGCCTTTTCCTGAAGCTGAAGTACACTGATGGCATCTGTTTTGGTTTTAGACTACAAGCAGGAGCCCAAACAAAATACTCCCAAAGCTCCGTGTCCCCAGCCACCAATCCAGATTGCAAAGGCAAAGACACTGTGTATAAAAATTGAGAGCTTTATTTTAACCTATGATGAAGACAATTGTTTTCCCTCTCCCTCAGCTTTAAGAATGCTGTGCTTGGGAAGAATGCCGTGCTTGGGAAGAATGCCAATCTTAATGCCTATTGCCCAAATGCAAAAGCATTAGAAGATGCAAGACATGGAGAACAAGGGCAGAGTCCTAATATCAGGAGTCTGATGTCAACAAAGCAATAAAGCAGAAGCCACTAAGTGTCAAATGAAGCAAAACAGCTCTTCAACTACTATGGAAGGAAGAAAAAATTGTGGCTGAATTTCCACAGTGTTTTTCACCTTAGGCTTTCATAAGGGGCTCAAGTCCTTTGCATCCTTAAAATCAGTGTTACCAGACCATACCCATGAGTACGCAAAGAAGAGACAGCAAACTGGTCAGGTCTGCACGCTGTTCTGGCCAGGATGGACTGTGTTAACCTAGCTTGGCAGGGACACCTTTATATCCTTAGCTCTGTCTCCTCCGCTTTTCAGGCAGTGCAATGCAAAGCCATCTCAGCTCAACCCTGCCTAAATGAGTTCAGATCTTTTTGCTGAACCCACCACCATAGCATCTGAGCCTTTGTAAGTGACACAAAGGCTATTTGCATGGGTCACCCCACTTCCTCTCAACCTAGTTACAGAAAACTATTTTTTTTATGGGGTTCAGCAGAGCATTAGGAAAAAGGGGAGATTCTTTGTGGTGTAACATCAAAGACTGCACACAAGGAATCTTGTTCTGAAGCCTCTCACCAGGAAAAGCCAAACGAATTAAAAGCTCATAGCAGACAGTTAGAAGACAGCAAAGGCAACGGACCTAGAGGCAGAAGGAAAGCTTAAATCCAACAGTTTACAGCCAAGACTCAGGAGGCTGTGTCCTTATTTAAGGCTTTTTAAAACCGCAAAAAGCTGTTTGAAGAGGAACTGAAGGACATGCTCATAATGGGCTGTAATTTGTTTGTTTATCTGTCTGTTTCTAATGAAGGAACCACAGAGCCTACTGGAGAATATTTGAGTTTCACTTCTGTCATTGTCCCAGCCATGCTCTGAAAGCACTGCGACCACATCAAATAGCTGCCAGAGCTCCCTAGGAATAGGCCTTAGAACAAAACTGAGCCCTGGGGGGTGGCAGTGGCTGGATGCTCCTGGAATGCAAATCTTCTTTCAGCAGCCATACCTGACCCTGACAGTAGCCATGCAAGCATCCCTCTCTCCTCCTGCGCCAACCTGCCCCCAGACCACCCTGGAAGGATGAATTGCAGGCTGAGGAATTGAGATCAGGCATAGAAGGCTTTTCAGCCTTGATAACTGAAGCGGAGCTGCCAACAAGGAGGCCACCTGCACTGCAGCCACATATGCACTCTGGGCTGTTGGACACTCTCCGCTCCAGCTGGACCACGTCTGCCAGACCACTTCACCTCCACCAAGCAGCTGTCTGAGGCTGCAGGGCCAAAAGAGAAGGCAGTGATTTGCAGGAGAGAGTCTGCAGCTCCCAGGACCAGTTCAGAGCTGAGACATCTAGTGTCCATCCACCCTGCGTCCACAGAGGTGTGAAATCCAGACCGTGCTCCTCCTGCGGTCCTCCTTTATTTGTGTCACATCCCTTTTCCTTCCAGGAAGGCATTCCTCACTTAGCACGGGGTTTTGATGAACACACAAGTAAACCAGGGTGGTAAACTACCCAAAAGCGCACAAGATGAATTAACCCTGCCTTCTGGGTCAAGTTTTCCTCAAAGGCCATGCTGGCTTTTTGCGACCATATCCACAGTGCAACACTGACCTCCTGTGGCTGCCACGACCCAGAGCAGTAAGCAGGTTCGTTCTTCCCTTCCCCAGCCACCTGATTATTTAGACTATATGGGCAAAAGAGGCTGAAAAACACCCTCTGTGCACATCCTTCTACTTGTGTCATCTTCCATGTGTCTGTCACCACAGAGAGGATGAAGGAAAGCTTGCCTTTACTCAACTCCTGGCAGCAGTTCCCAAAGAAAACCTACCTTTGGGACATAAAGCTAGAACCTGGCAGAGGGACAGAGATGTATTTCTACAAAACAAAGCCTGTACTGTGCAGAGCCCTTGTGAAGTCATCTACAAACAGATGAATCCCACCCATATTTCAGTGGCATTGTTCAAGTCATTTCTGGTTTTTCTCATGACTGCCTAAATTGAAACAGAAATGGCATCTTGCCAGTGTCAGAAGGGGGTCTCAGGGAAGCCAGGATGTACAGTCATTCCCATAGATACTGCTCTTCAAAGCAATAGAGTGGGAAGCAGCTTGTTCGGGTTTTTATGGTTGTCACAGCTACCAGGTGTTGAAACAACTTCCATAGTGTGTTTTTTCTTCCTGCAAGGTGATGCTCTTCTACCACAGGCAATATGAAAATCCTTTCTGGGAGACAAATGCTTCCACCTGAGACATCACACTGACCTGCCACATACAGCTCAGAGCTCACAGAAACAAGGAATCCCACAGCAAATTCAAGTGCTTTTAAAAGGTCACCATGGCAGAGACTTTCAAAACCTATGTCTTATGTCCTACTCAAAAGATGCCTGGCTGCAGTCATGGTGCTACCTGCTTTAGTTTCAAAAGCTTCCTGAAGAGCTCTGTTTTCTGGCTGGCACCACTGCAGAGCATATTAGGAGTGGGGAGAGCCTCTCAGTAGCACGCTGATGTCCCCATATGACAGCTTCAAGACATATGCCTCCAAATAATTCTCCAAAAGCTCAAGATGAAGAGGGCTCTGGGATCACCTTGCAGGAGGAAGATGACAGCAGATCCCACAGGGAATTTCTCCATTCAGGACTATGGTAAGCCTGCCTATACAGCTGAGCCATATACAAGCCGCACTCTTGGATACCCTCCAGGACGCTCAGCAGCACTCAGCCCTGTACTGCACGACTCCCATGCCCACAAGAGTCACACATTCCCAGTAGTGCCTCCAAGTATCACCAGACACCTTTTGCTGTTGCTGCCTCTGCCTTGCTTCAAATACTTTAAGATCCTCTTTATAAAGAGGATCCTATTATAGCCTATATATATCCTAATATATCCTGTTAAAAGACTTCAACACTGAACTGCAACAACACACCATTCAAAGGCAAACAAACTGCCTCCTAGATGCAACTGGAAAACAGCGGGGACCACTGTGTCTCACTGTGAGAAATTATGCCTGTTGGGTTGCTCTGGGTGACCCCAAAGCCTGACAAGGTCCTGTAGATACGGCTTGGAAGTTCAGTGTCATGCCAGCAGGAAGCAAAAGGGAGCCAAGAACCACTGCCCTTGCAGAAGCTGTTACTCAGTTGGGTTTTGCCCCTGTGCAGAGCAGTGGCTCCTGCTGAGCTGAGAATTATAAGCCTACATTTTCATTCCCATCTGCCCCCAGCTGGCCCCTCATTTTGAACATTGGGTTGTAAATGATGCATAACCCTTCTGGGCCTTCTGCCTGGGCGCAGAAACCTTCCCCTATCAGGGGAATTACAAACTAGGTTAAACATCTTTGTCACTCCAGTAAATTCCTTAAAGCAGATGCAAGAGACTTTTTTTGGTCACTTCTCATTAGAGTTTTGTGACAAGATTCCCTGCAAAGGCTGGAGGTGTTCGGTCAGAGCGGAAACGCAGCAGAGAAGGGCTTATGGTGGCCCATCCCTCCATGTGTTTAACAGGATTGCTCTCCAACAGCTATCAAGCCTTCCAGAATTTGTCAGGGTAAAGCCATAAAAGTCACGTAACAGAAGAAACTGACAGTATACCTGAGAGCACACATTCATTACCCTGAATGCTTGATCCTTAACTGAGCATATTGTAGCTCCATCACCCATAAGAAAAGCCGGATGGCAACACTGATGCTTGGATATGAAGCATCCCAAAGTACAAAAGATCAGGTTACCACATGGGGCATCTTCTCTGCCAGCTCCACACTATTTCAAGACAAGGTAGAGGCATTCAGAGGATTCTTTTTTAAAGCTCTGCTCTCAACACATGGTATACATGTCATTGATACACAATTAACTGCATGCGTGCAATGACGGAGACATTGGCAGAAGAGATGTACATCTAAAGGAAAAGAAAAGCAAAGAGACATGCCGTGACATGTTATCATTAGGGAGTCATAATTTCCTTCCTGTAGTCATACAACAGCTGTCACTAACATCTTGAACACAGACCATGTATTAGAATACCATAGCAAATGCCTTTTCAGGCAAAAGAAAGAGAGGGCATGTTAACTGGGTGAATAGCAGGAAGAATATTTTGACAGCTTGAATGCATTAACCTCCCTGTAGAACGCCCACAACCTTTGCTAGAACTTGGCTTGGGAGATACCTTCCACATGGGAAGGAGCGAGGGACTCCAGCAGCTCTATCACAGGCACACCCAGAGGCCCGCTTTGGTGGGAAGGGGAAATGCATTCACCCATCATCACCTCTGGTCCATCTCTCCGTCTCCACACTCCAGCTTTGCACTTTTAGCTTGGATTCACAAGGGCCAAAGTGAAATAGAATGTCCTGTCTTGTAGACAGAGGGAATGATAGCACAGGTTGACCTTATACATAAGGATATATCCTCCAGCCTTGTCTTCAGAAGGAAGGCAGTCATTTTTTACCTCTAGCTATGACTGTCAACCAACATAGAGGTCCCACCAAAGATGCTATAGTTGCCATTTCAAACCAGAAATAATTCAGCCTAAGCAGCTAGATTTCTTATGGTTTCTGCCTCAATCTTCTAACTTCCAAGAAAGCTGCACGCCACCATCTTCACCAGGAATCCACCTTCTCTTAGCGATGTCAGCCAACACATTTGAAGAACACATTTTTCCCCCATGGATGAGGTCCTCAGGGGTTACTGTGACAGGACCACATTCAGGCACCTTGAACGTTTGCCATAAGCAGTCTATCGAAGACAGAGTGATTATTAAAGCTGCCAGTGCAGCTTTTCCAGGAGCAGTAGTTCTCATTACAAGGCAGGCAGCAACAACTCATCAATCTTGGGCAAAAGATAATTAATCAGCACCCAGAGCCATTTTTGCAAATACAAAGACTCATTGAAACAAACCAAAATAACGGGGGAGGGAGGAAGGGGGGGAAGGAGAAAAAAACATGACAGAGCTGTTGGCACTTGCCAACTCCTCTTGATTAAACTTATTTTCACCTCCAGGTGCATACACAGGATGAGTTTTGTTAATTAAACCTGCCAGTCACCTCATTATGCATTCAATTAAAAAAGCCCGATGCCTTGATTTTATGCAGCTGGCAGGCTGCACAGTGACAGGCCGTGTTGTTATAGTGCATAACTTCTAATGGGGAAGGGAGAAGAGACGCTCCAAAATATGGCTAAGTGCGATATTTGCTAATTGGACATCCTCTTGGTGTTTTGTCTATGGATGCTGTAACGGATGGGGTTGTTTATCAGCCATACAGCCTGGTTGTGCAAAGTGAGAGTGGAGGCAGAGTGGAAGAGCATGTTCATCTCATTTGGAAAGCCATATAGATGCTCGGAATATTCATGATAGACTCTGGCAAGGTTAAGAGATGAGGAGAGTGGCACCTAGATGCCATGGTGATGAATGCCATGTGAATAGATTAGACAGAGGCCCTGAAGCTTCTATAAAATTGTGGGGTTTTAATTTAGATGAAAGATAGCCTTTATTCTTAAGGCATCACACTGAGACTCGGCAGATCTGGATGCAGGCCCTGGCTCTGCTACAAACTCCTTGCATGACCTTGAATACATCCCAGAGGACCACGCTTTAAAGGTATCTACAGTTATATCTTTCAAGTGGCAAACCTTAGCCACCCCTGTGTTCCTCATCTACCCACCAGTAAGTGAAGGCTATTGCTTCTGCTGTGCCTACCACTCTCTGAACTATTTATAGTCAACTTCCTAAGAACAGACAATATCTCTTGTTTTACACTGCAAGCAAACCTGTTACAATGGATGTCAGATGACAGAGAGAATGACAACCTGCAACATTGGTGTCAGAAGAATTTGTGGTTACATGCAACGGTTTTATAGTTACCTCGCACTGTGATTTCTAAGGCTGCTTCATGCTGGCCACAAATATCAGAAAGGACCTACAACACGGTGACCCATCTGTCATGCTCTGAGGCAGAGAATTAATGTCTTTTCCACTGTTTCTGTTGTGTCCTTCAGGTTTGCAGACTTTCAATGTAGCTGCTTATACAGACAAGGCGTACTATCCCAGAACTGTGTTAATGATAAGGAATGAACAAGATATTCTGTGGAGCCCTCTAAACTACACCCCTGTCCTAGAGTTGACTGTAAGTGTGAGGAACTGAACTCTGACCAAGGAGATCCCTCGAGTCTTGTATGTTTTATCAGACCATGAAACAGAGAGGGTTTTGTTATTATTATTGTAACCTTCTTTGCTATCTGGTTTCATGCTCCCTGCAACTGCTGAAAGCAATGACCCAGATTCACAAGGATGTCCAAGGACAAAAGCGAGGCACCAAAGACTTGTAAATCCCAACAGACATTGCTAGTGACCTGAACCCATTGTCCACCAACATAAGAGAATTGGTCCAAATCCAGAATGAGTGTTCCAGACTCCAGCTAAATGCAAATCCACTGTCAAAGCCTCTCTTCCCTTGTGGGTTTTTCTTTTCCTGTTAGCAGCTGTGTCCCCATCATCAAAACTAGCAAGGCAATTTGTGGTTGGCAGCAGCTATCACAGCTGCTCTGAATTTTTTATTACAGCTTTCATTGAGAAATGCTAGTTTGTCAGAACAACACAAAGATGTTGCGAAGGGTGTTGGGTCAGATATTCTCCATCAGGACCAAACCACAGGTCTCAGAGACACACTGACCCCTATCCAGCCAAATACCCTTGTGATTGAGTCTGTTGTTTGGAAAATACCATGCTGATGTTCAGCTCTGTTTTCCTGGGCTTCAGCCCTTCACATCCCAGGTGAGAACTTGCCCCGCTTGGGCAGCAGCAGCTACTTTGTTCAGGGAGTCTGATTTCCCTATGAAGGCTTTCTAAAAATCATTCTTTAGCTTCACATCTGGATGGAAGGAAGCGATAAAACCTCAGGCTTTTTTAAGCAACCTGTAATTCCTGAATCCCAGCCAACCATAGATGTTTATCACCTTTTCCAATAGATGGTTGTTCGCAGTTCCACCCATGTGTGAAGAGTTTATTAACACATCCTAACACATCTGAACTGCGAAACAGTCTTAAAATAGGACAAAATTTTCTTCCCCTCAAACTTCCAACACAGTTAGGTTTGCATGGAATATACCCCATCAGAGTTATGCCTGTTTAATGTGAAGGCAGCCCAAATCAGATGCTGCGTCTGGCTCTGCAAAGATACACAGTGCAGGCAAGCATGTGTGTGCTAGTGTGTACATAGAGGGGAGACTATGCACTAACATCAGTAGCCCATCTAGTCCAAGCATACTGTATGACCATGATGCAGGGAAGAATAGAGGATATGTACATTACTGATCTACAGGTAGTTGCTTTCTTCCCCTGACCCAGAAAATACAATAATAGTTTGCATTTCTATAGCTCATTGCAGCCAGAGATCTCAAAACACTTTGTAATCACTTACTAATCATTGCTCTCAAACCCCTTCAGTGTAGGTAACCAAAGTGCAAAATACTTTGTTCATGCCTGGATATGCATGGAAAAGACATGGCACAGGCACAAATAAGCATACAGGGAATGTGACAGAGTCCCTCTTACCAAGCAATAAGCTATATACCCAGTTAAATGGAAACAGCCCCTCTCCCCTTTACTTCGCTGTTGACTAACAGCACAACAGAAGGTGCGTGTCCCCCTTCTCCAAGCTGGAGCAGCTCAGGACATGATCCAAGCTCTAGCATCCATGAGAGCAACTTTGCAAGGCTGTTCCTTAGGTCCTTGTAAAACACAACAGTTCCCTCTGTGCTGCTCATCTCTCACCTGGTCTTGCTCTCCACTCTATGGACTAGAAAGCAGGACACTGCACAAGTTCTGTGTAACTTTTACAACGAATGGAGACAGTCTGTCCCCATACGTTCAGCTATATGTTCAGCATGCCTTCCCAAAGATCAGCCTTTGGGCCACTTGAATTGGAGCACTGGACCTGAGAAGGGAAAGGCAGGACATGTCCAGGGTCCCTGTATAAATTCATCTCGTTCTAAGAGCCTAATGTTGTTATTTCAGTTCCCTATTCCTGCAGGCAACAATTGGAAATACCACCCTTGGCACAGGTCATTGTCAGCAAATTACTGCTTTCTAAAGATGAGGAGGAGGTGACTTAAGCAGCAAGGGAAGATTAACATAACCAGAACAAATCCAGAGTTTCTGCACTTTATAATGGCAAGTCCTCATTCCTCTAACTCTTTCCTATTTGAAACACTGTTATTACCCTTATGGTGTATTGTGTCCAATACTTAACCAGATTAAAAGCATGCCTGAAAGAAGACTATCTGTTTTAGCATATTAGAGTAAATGAAATAATAATTGTTCCCTTACTACTCTGACTTTTTATTCAAGAACTGTAATAACATTTTACGTGTATCAAATTAAGACTCAGTCTCTGCAAGGTAGGAAATATTCCCACTTGGTGGAATCAGGAGACAAAGAATCAGCAACTGTGCATAATACCACAGCCTCTATGCACTCTGCTGGGTAGGAAAGACACCTGATGTGCGTTAGTGAGTCATTAGCAGGGTAGGGAAGCTTTGGAAAGCACACAACTGAACAAGGAGCTCCAGTTCTGTTCTCAGAGGTGTCTTGAGACCTTGCAGTTCCTGTTACAGTGGCAGTGGGGTCCTTAACATGCTTTTCAAGGTGAAGCTGTACTCCAGATCCACACCTGTAAGACAGTCACTACCCTCAACCCCCACGCCTCACTAATTACTCGGTTTGTTCCATCTAAAACCCTCTACCAATCCTCAATCCAGATGGTCCTTTAGTACAAACCAGCCTCTTTGGCCCAGGAGCTAAATGTATTCACGGAATCTCTTGCAAGAAATATCCTTCTCTCTACTTGAGGTCTGAGAACGATTTCTCCCTCCTGGCAGATGGCAGAGCTGCCATACAATCCACATCTTGGCACCATTACAGGCTGGCTCTGCCAGGGATTTTCTGGAGCACAGGACCATTACGAGCTCCATAATGGTCCAGAGAAGTCTGGAGGGGGTCACTGATGCAGAGGAAGATGGAGAAGAGCTTTTGGGTCTCAGATGTCAGTTCCATAATGGTACTGCAAGATACCAAACAATGGTGAGGTTAGGTAGGGTATTTCACGCATTAAGTATAGTTATGGCATTCCCAAGAAAGCAAGGCTAATTTTGTGTCAGCATTTTAATACTTCAACCTGGATCCAAGTGTTTTGCTTAACAATTAAGAAAACTACTTTGTTCTTATTTATTTTCATAAATGCCAAGAAAAGCCCCATCACACACTGAGAGTCCACTCCACCATTTAAAACTGCGACATGGATAAGTGAAAAAGCCCTTAGCATTACCTTTTTAAAGGAGAGACCTTCTCCATGTGAGAAATAGCTGTTCTGGAAAAGGGATGAGAAAGGCAAAGACCTCTCCAACCCATCACATGAGGGAGAACAGCACACAGCACCGATACAAAAGCTGCAGGCCAGGAAAAAGGATGTGACCAACTTGTCCTCTCTGCTTCCTTTCAATAACTGATGCTCGAGCTACTTCTCTGTGTGAAAGCTACCTCTCTCTATGCATTCAACATGTGCAAGCATTGCTCAAACAGCCGGAAGGCAAAGCTAAAACTGGGGACTGAGAGCTGCATTAGATAAATTGAATGCTGGAATTGCAACTCCAGGCTCAATACATAGTGTACCCACTAGATGGGGCAAAAAGCTATATTCTGCTATAGAAACACTTCCAAAACTGCTCCGAGCTGGAACAGCCCAGCACCTTGGCTGTGCTCCCATATTCCCTACATAAGCAGTGACCTGCCAGGCCTCAGTTTCTACAGCCAGGAATTAAATAACCCAGCCAAACGTAGCCTGCACGTCAAAGCTGTCCCTTAGCAAAGGCATCCTCTGACAAGCGGCTCCTTTGCTCCATGACATTGCAGAGGATGGAAGGACATGACCCTTTCAAGAAGTGTACATCTGCGACACAGAGATGCCTCAACTGACAACTCAGTGTGTTGTAAGTGCCACGAAACCCACACAAACCTTCAGCTCTCAAGAAGCTGAAAGTAGCTGGAGGAAACAAAAGGAACTTAACTCTTCACCTGCCAAACACTTCCCTCTTGCACAAACATATTACACAGCTTAATGCACCAAATCATTCACTGAGCTTGGACTGCCATCTTCGTTTTAAGGCCCTACTGCTTGGGTCAGATGAGAGCCTTTTGTCCAGGCAGTGCAGGTGTTAGCAAGTGTTCTTAGGCTAGGCTCTGCCCCCAGCTGCACTGCATACGGAGTAACTCTGTTCACCCCCCCTGGAATTACACCAGCTTCAAACTGATGACCCTGCCAGGGGGAGTAGGACATTCATGAGCAGCTGCTCCAGGAGCTGCATTTCTCCCCCTTCAGCATCACAACAGTGGCCAGTATTTGCCTTTCACAGGATTAGTGAGATATTCTAGACAGCGATTTCAGATACAGCATAAGAACTAATTACATGCATTCACTAGTACTGCACTAATGAGCTGCCAAAGCAAGCAACCTCCTCCAGTTTATATGCTTCTAGGATGCAGGAATTCACACACAGCAATGTGAGCAAGCAACACATTGACTTGGTGAGGCCACAAACACAGAATCCTAATCCAAAGCCCACTAGAAGTGAGAATCACAGAGAAGCTTCCACTTATCTTCTATGGACCATCCAGAAAGAAACTCCATTTCCGACACTGTGAGAGGGTCCTTACTCACTGGAAACCTTCCTGGAAAACACCTGGGAGGATAAAGTTCAGCTATCAGGTAGGTTTTGCAGGCTGAAATCCCATTACCAATTATACCATAATCCCAAACCCCAGTAGCTTATTCAGCACCTAGGAATCAGGGCCTTCCAGTAACACTCATCCTAGCAATTCCTGCATGGAGTGGGCATTAGACCCCAGTCTGTATGTAACAAAATAATGCCAGTATTTGCTATAACCTTGTACTACAAATGAGGTTTCTAATCATCACAGTCCCCTCTCCAATGGAAAAGCCATTAACCCACAACCAGATTTACCAGCTGATTAATGCAGTTTTCCCACTCCTAAAGGCTCATTTTCTTCTTCATGCTTTAACAAGACTATGAGAAACAAAATAAAACCTGGCAAAGCTCCACCGACAAAACCTCACTTTGACTTACTGTGAGCTTCCATTCTCTGAAGCCAGGAAGATCTGATTCACCAAAAGAGCTGTGTGCCCCTGTAGTCATCTTTATAACAGAGCTCTAGGCTCTGCTGAGGGCCTGATTGCTCACTGCTTATTGTACCAAATACCTGTGCAGAACCTGGCCCAAAAGCTAACTCTTTACTTCCTTCAACTCCCCTCCTGCATTGGCTCGTGTCCTGGTAATCTCACACTAGATCCAAAACACAGCACTGTACCAACGGCTAGGAAGGAAATAAACTCTATCCCAGCCTAAACCAGGACACTCATCACTTCCAAGAGACCTCTTGAAAATGACCCATTCACATAGAGAAGCCTGATTCAGCACACAAAGCAGAATCAATCTCTAATCATATGTGTCTCACTACTGAAATGAAGCTGCTCCTGGTCAGAAATACACTATTGTTGTAGCAGGAAAAAGTTTAAGGAATTAGAATCTTCAGTCCAAACTCAGTGGGACTGACACAGAGGCTGAATGCTAACTCCCAGCCTGAATCAGAGCACAGATGAATGAAGCCAGTTAATTCAGTTTGGGTTTCTTATTTCTATGCTGAAAGCAATCATGCACCTCCAATTCCTCACTGAGATGACACATCCCTTCCTCCACCACTACCAAAGCACCTTGTACTCTTCGAGGCAGCATGTGGCTCACAATCCCATTCCAGGTAAATACACTAATGCAGTCCCATTAAAGGTCTCACATCGTGTCTGGAAACCTCATCTTCAATCACATAGATACTGTACCCTGATTCATTTTTCCTCCTCCTTGTTTTGTAATAAATAATTGCCAGGCTTTCAAGGATGAGGATAAATGGAAACAAGCCATTTGAGGCCTGCATTAAAATCAAGTGCTTTCCTCATTCCTTACCTGACCTGCTGGAAATTTCCTCTTCACCCGTGCTCCAAATCAATAGCTGGGAGCAGCATGGTGCACGCTAAATAGCATCAGGCAAACCTACTTTGTATGGGGAGAATAGAAAGAAAGTCCATACTTCAATGCCCTAGAGGAACTTTAGCTGAAGAGGTAATTGTATCTCACCACAGAGGCAGATCAATTTCAGCAGAGGAACCCCCAGTCTTTTGGAGACATGACTGGCAAATATTTCTATACAACATTCAGTGTTAGAAATCCCTCTCAGTATAGTTAAGGGAAGCTGATCCCAGCTCATATGTCTGCTTTCCTTATGGTGTCAAATCCAGAGCTGAGGGGGGAAGACAGGCATCTGTCTGTATATACTATGAGGATGCCTGATCTTATGAGCCCCATCTGCTATGAAACTATGTGTTTGGGTTTGCTGAGGTTCTTTGCTTTGTCAAAAAAGTACCCAAATCTTGTCCAGAATGCAGTAAAATCTTTGCAGAATAAAGCAGAACTTCCATGTATGCCATGGTAGCTCCCTGCTTTGCAATACCTCTGTGGAGTATTGGTGCATTCCCTTACATGGACTTGTCACAGAGCAACTCTTCTTCTTGTGGCCTCAGCTATATGGTATACAAGGTGGCCAGAATTATCTCGTGCTATATTCAACACACAAGAACAGGGCTCCTGCCTCGGGAAAAAAAATCACAAATGGCATGGGGAATCAGGCAATTATTCCAGCAACTCTGAGGAAATCAAGGAAAAGAGAATCAAGGAAGGCTAAACATCCATTCACCAGGATTTGGGAAGGGACAACTGCGGAATGTGAGGCTCTCCGCATGTCTTGCAAGCAGGCAGGGAGGAAATACAGTATTACCAGCAAACACAAGAGGGAAGTGCAGCACCAAAATCCAGCCACGGGGAGCTCAGGCTGAGTGCAAGATGCGTTGTAGTCACAGTCCCCAAATACTTACACAAACGCTGTCGTTTAAACCCAAGGTTAAATTCAACTGGACTGCATGAAGGCACATTTGTAATCATCCATATTCGTGCTTATCTAAATTCAACTGTTTCATCAGCTACTCTGGCAGGATGCCTCTAAAAAGACAATTGTACTACACCCTACAGGAGGAATCTGAACCCAGCCACTAAGGACTTTGTCTTCAGTATGTCAGAGGTTGATATGGGGAATCCTACCAGATTTACTGGAGATAACGAGCTTTCAGACTGTACTTTGAACCCAACAACAACAATTCCCCATCTTAATGATGCTACAGAATGATTCAAAACCCCTTTGTCAAACAAAATCTGCAGGATCCCTTTGCATTTCCAGATAAACCTTCCATCACACCTCCATTTCCTGCTCTTTCCCATTTCTGAGCAGCTCTTCACTTTTCTAGGTGTACAGTGTCAGCCCCTGCACGAGGGACTATCTCCTCTATTAAGCAGTGACTTGGAACTCAGTTGTAGTTACTCTGGGGTTGCTTTTAGCTCAGAGTAACGCACCAAGGATTCCTGCAGGGCCACAGGCCATCTACACAGATCTGAGTGAAACAGGAATCCATTCCAGAAGTAGGAAGCTCAAAGCATTCATCCAGACTTTGTGTTCTTTAAGATGAGATGTATACAGTGTGGAAATGTTCCCCGGAGTCAAACAGAATGAGAAACAGATGGAAAACTATTTGCAAACAGGAACTCTTTTCTTTCCTTGTTTCCTTGCCTTGTTTTGTTTACCCTTCAAAATCCTAACAAGAAACACAAGTAGGATAATATGACTGCAAGCTACTTCATGCTAGCAGAGCTGGATACACAAAAAAGCATTGACAAAGCAACACACTTACTTTTATGTGCTGTATTGAGTAAGGCATCAAGTCTTACCTTGGGCCCCTGGTCCAGTCTGACCCTGATGCATGGACTCAATTTCATTGCTGGGAGTACAATGAAGCTATGCTGAGAATGAAGTAAACATATGTGTACGCTTTTAGGCCCGTGGCCTTAACCAGTAATTCTTAATTACCTTTTTTGTGGATGACAAGAGCAAGGTTTATGCTAAGTATTATTAGTTAAAGATACGAGTTTTGACTGAGCATATTTAATTCCCTGCATCCTTCACTTGTATAAAGACAGTAGCAGCTAAAATCAAAGCAGCATGTAAATTTGCACTCTAAGTATGAATGTAACATTGCAGTAAACGATTGCAAAGAGTTACACATGGAGCCACATGCAGTGGAATTTCATTTACCGAGAACAGCCGCTATCTTTTAGCCATTTATGTAATGAAGATTTGAATATAAAATAAATTGCCAACACTTGCAGCTGAAGCAGGATGTTGGATGATGTTCATTCATATTGAAATTACATCTTGAAGTTCCTCTCAAGCTACATAAATATCTCTGCAGCAGACATACACGTGCATGTAAAACAATCCTCTTCCCTAAAAAAACATGTGCATTATGAAAGTGCTGGTTTCCAGATAAATTCCTTATCAGAAACATTAAAAATTGGTCTCTTATGTTCTGAAGCACATTTGATGACTACATTAGAAGCTTCTTTTACGCATGTTGCTTATCTCCGCTATTGCAGCTTTATTGCTGTTTTGTTATTTCTATTGCACTGAACTCAGTGAAACTTGATTAATCATTTTCACTTTTGCTTGTAAACACTTTCACTCTTCTCCATTCAAAAGCTGTGGCCATAGCTGAAGAAAGTTAAAAAGCAAGAACTAAAGAAAAATGAGAAAAGGAACCAAAGCAACGCTTGGTGTCACTCCACTGATCTTAGTGCGTTATTGTCTGAGACTAAATCAAATCACCAATATTCATACCCACAGTTCGACAAAAGAAGATTCCAAGTGACCACAAACACCCCGTTCCCTTCCTTTCCAATATTATATCCAAGAAATGCATCTTTCTTGAAGTAATCTGACAAGAGCCCCTTTAACGATACAGGAATGCGGCTAAAGAGATCACACCAAGAAACAATTACAACAAAAGCAAAAGTCAAAAAGAAAGGCCTTTGCAGGAAGCTGCAGACTTTGTACAACCTCCTGCAGCTCAGCGTATTTTACTGTGTGTGGGAGCTGGGGAAATCCCAGCAGCTTTCTATTGTATCTTGTTATTTCTTGGCTCCTTCCCAAGCAAATAAATAATCGCAGTAATAAACCAGATTCATACAAGTGTAGCAGAAACAGACATGGAATCCAATAGATAAGATAGCCAATGCTCAAGATGTTTCTTGCACATGGGCTCCAAGTTGGGAGCCTATTAATCTTCTGTTTGCTCAACTGCTCTTCCACTAACAGAGACCAGGATTACAGAGAGCAGACCACGGCAGGAACTAGCTCTCCGTGCTTCTCAAGACCAGCCTAAGTGGATTTCATGCTGACATGCTAACTTACCGGTGGCTTTAGCTCCCTTTGAAACCACCTATGTTACCGAGCAGACACTGCAGCTTTCACAGCACGTACATGTATTCACCCTGGTCAGCTGCCCTGATGCAGCAAGTCTGCAAGGAGAAACTAAAAGGAAGATGCATACAACTATTTGCTGTGTGTATGAAAGAACTCACTACTGAACAGGTTAGGAGAGGGTAAAGGCTGTCTTTGCAAAGCCCCAGCTACTCACTGCTCCCACATCTGTGGTTTGCTTGGTTTTTAATGACCCATGACAGGCCATTCTACTAAGACTGCCAAGTGAAGATGCCATCCCTCCCAGAAGGCATATTGTACCGTCACTTACCCCAAGTACCCTCTATGGGCCACCAAACTGAGAGAAACACCAGAGCAGAAGAGTTAGTGCATGCAGTAAATCATTTCCTAGGCACATCCAGCCAGGAGTCCTTCCTCACACAGAATCCCTTGTTGCCTTCTAACCAAAAATAGCTCAAACCATTTGAAAATACATATGTTATTTTATTCTTCTTTTACACTGGGCTTGACAGGCAAGCTGCACTAGATGTCATCCCCTGCCCTCTGCTCTCAAAGGGAAATATCTGAAGGATGCTTTGCCTCTTGGCTCACACCTGACAGTCCTGCTTGGCCACACAGCTCTGTGCACAAATGAAGGGATTATGATGAAATTAAAGTGGATTTTGTTTGCAATGAGGAAAATACACTCCAAATTAGAAGGAAATCTGAGCTAGAAAAGCAAATTCTCCTATGCCTGTGGCCGGATTGCATCCTCCAGGCCAAGCCCCAGCTGCTCTCTAATGAAGCCAACAGTGCTGTGACCAGCCCTGGGCTGAATCCAGCCCCACACCTCCACGTCTGCAGCAGAGTTTAGAGTTCCAGCCTCAAGGCAATAAAAGATGGAAATGGATAAAATATCCCTGGTCCTTTGGGAGTGCTCTGCAGCCCTAATGAATCCTCCCAGAGCCCAAATCTCATGATGGAGGTTTGAGGTGAGGTAGATAGGGTGAAGGGTGAGAAAGTCCTTTCACATCCTTCTGGACAAAATACAGAACACTGTTCTCCTATAAACCAGCTGCTCTTTCTATTTTCAAATACTCTGGAGGGACTCAAATATTGCAGTGATGAGAGGAGAGGAGCTCATGTAAGTACCTAGGCAGATGGATGCTTAGCAAAGGAAGGAAACTACCCCTATGGGTGGGAACCACAAATAAATGCTCATTTCAGCTCAATTATCGAAGCCCAAACAGGTAAAATATCTGGACAAAGGTGGTTTAGGCTTTAAACTGAAGCTGCTCTCAGGAATGTTGTTCTTCCACATCCACCAAGGCTTCACACTTGTTCCAAACATGCTCAGATGGGCGTTATCAGTCACAACACACTGCCCACAGAGCAATTGCCAACTACATGGGAAATGGGCCGACCTTTGCTGAAGTTTCTTTGGTCTTAGCTTTGTAAAAACTCACTAATAGCTTAGACTCCATTTTCATGCTGTTCTGAATCAAGTGAGAGGCAGCTGTTCATTTTTCTCTGCGATAAATCACTGTTTCTTGACACTTGGAAACTCATGAGACAAAAAAACAAGAGGGGAAAAAGCACTGAGGGTGGACTCAGTTTTATTTTTAATGCCCCAAAGGCATGTTGACACCACTTCAACACACAGGCAGATAATCCAAAGGATGGATGTGCCAAAACAAGATAAGGGGTAAGGCTGTAGCCTTCCTCACCCCCAGCTGCCAATGGGCCTGAAGTTGCCATGTCTGTGTATGGCAAATGGCTTAAGCACGCAAATCATCGCAAGATCAGGCTCAAAGACTTAGAAACAGTGATCTTGCTGTGTCCTTCATTGTTCAGCTTTTACTCAATGTTAGCCTCATGTCAGACTTCTTTTCTCATTCCAAGGGAGAAGTGACAGTCTTCCCCTTGCTGCTCCTACAAAGGAGGTGCTGGCCCAGGAGGAGCTCCACATCCTGTCCCTGTCCCTCCCTCCCCCCAGGACAACAACCACGCAATTCAATTGGTAATAATTCAAAAGCAGAGCCTTGAACAGGGATTTTCCAAAAGCATCTCACTCCCTTTTAGAGGCAGGGAAGTTAGGAAGGAGGAAAGCAGAACCCCTGCTCCGTTTCCTGCTGTTGTGCTGCTTATTTCAGAGCACTTCCATTGTCAGAGAGTAAACCTTTTGCATGCAAAAGTGAGGTGGTAGCATCAAGCCGGGAAGACAGCTAAATTTGGCTCAAAGTCCTTAGGAGCCTGACCTCTTCCTATTGAAGTATACAGCAACGCTCCCACTCACTGTCCAGCGTGGCATTTCTAAACCCTACCCCCAATTAATTCTGTGCCACATTGAAGTAGGTGATATAAATAATCCCCTAATAACACATTCTCCAGTAGGTAAAGAGATAGTATTTGAGTTTGACTCAGGAAAACAGTAGAAGAGCCCAGAGAACACAGACAAGCCTGTTGCTTTCCTTCTCCTATTTCATCACTAAGCTTTCATTTTCAGCTTTCAATCAAAAAGAAATAGGTGGGAGGAAGCATTATTTCAAGGCCTATATTTAACTGCTGGGGGAATAAAAAGAGGGCTGCTTCCCAGGGAAGGGGTTTTAATATAAAGAAAGAATAAATGCAGAGGCACTGAGTGAAGGTATGAGAACATGAGGCGGTCTCTTAGGTACCTTGGAAAATCATTTCAAGCCACTATGCAGCCAGTTTCACTGACAGACTACAATTTACACACTCAGATGTGTAAACATCCTATTTCTGTTCCTCCTCGCTTGTTGCAACATCTTTGGTGCTTCCACTGGAGTTAGTTGCAGCAATTCCTCCAACCACCAGAACTTCAACGTGATCGTTTCTATAATGTGGGTTTTCTTGTAATTGATGCTGTGAATCTGTCACAGCTAAAGGAAAGGGATTCTCATCTGGGCAAAGTCCCTGGAAGCGACCTCCATAGCAAATTACATACTTATTGTTATTTCCTGATTGAGTAATACAGCTGGAGCACAAAAAAAACCCCATGCATCAGTGAAACATACTGAGTTAAGTCAGAACGCAACAATCCACACAGATTTCTGTTGGCTGCAAATCCCTGCACATTGATCAGATTCCTCTGGGAATCGCCTGCACTGCTTCTCTGGGAAGTGGGAGCGTTAATTTCGGATTTTCACCTTCCCCTTTCACAGGTCCAGAACTAACTGTATCCTTATGCTGCTACAAGCACGGCTGGGGATGAGTTTGTCAGTGACGAACACTTTTGGAGGCTCTGGCAATATGTTTCAGTGCAAATATTGTTATTAATAAGCCTTAACTCTCCTCCTCCATAAAAATGGAATAGATTGGGTGCCTGATCCTGATTTCACAGTTGCAGAATGTCTAACACAGCTGAAATCCATGACTAAACGCTTCTTGGTTTCACCCACTGACTTTAATGAAGTTCTTGCCAATTAATAGAGGAGGTAAACGAAAGAACCAGTGCCTCAGCAACACCAAAGGAGTTAAAAGTGACTTGAAGACATGAACAAGCAGCGCTTGTAACATCCTTCTGGAGCTTTAGTTTTCATAGTGCTCCTTAGGCCAAACAGTGTGAGGATGACTTGCTGGCCCCTTGTCCCTGCAGAGAGGAGTTTTTCCTTTCTCTGGCTTCATTGATATGACAAAATGGAAATGGGCTGTTTGTTTTCCCTAATGGTAATAGTAATATCTGTAGTTATAGATATGTCATTGCCAACATTGCTTTCCTTCCCCAACATTAACTATTGTACGGTGAAAAAATGCCTCTTAACGGTTTCTATTTCTTTGCAGGTTTGTCTTTTCATGATGTTCTGCGAGCTGGGTCTGCTCTGAGAAGATCGGCAGTGGTACCTGCTTGACTTTAACTGTGAAGGGGAAAGCAGGGCAAGGACGGAAGGATGCCAGATGAGCCCCTTGGTTTACAGCCCAAACCCACCAAACTGAAGGCTGAAATACAACTAGGAAGAAAGCAGCGGTTGTCCCACCCAGCCCATAGGGACAGGCAGTTTTCCATGGGAGACGAGCTCTGTCACAGAGGACCTTACACTGGGAAGGGCAATCCCTGAAACTGGCAGGCTCTGAGACCGTATATCCCAAATGACAGCCTGGAGAGGGACAGGAAGGTTGCAGAAACCCAAGGCTGAGGCAGAAATAGTGAAGCACAACTCTTTTGCCCAGCTACACCTAGTTTAACCACTAGTGCTAGCACATCAAATCGGCGGCGAGTGGCGCACAGAGCCCCTGAAGTCCTAGAGCACCCTGCCTCCCGTCTGCTCTCTCCTGCGCAGTTAGGTCAATACTGCACTAAGAAAAAGGAAGAAAAAATGACTAAACCCCAGAAAAATTTAAACAGCAATTGTTTGTGCAAGTGCTTTTGCTTTATAAACCGAGCCTTCATCTCCTATCTGCTCCAGCAGCGATCCTGCTCATAGCATCCCCCATAGGTCAGTCCCATAGCGCCGGGTCCCCCGAACCCCCCCGCACCGGAGCCCTGTGGGTCTGGCTGCGGCCAGGGCTACACCCCATACCCGGAGGCGGCTTTAAGACCGGGGCGGGGTGGGGGGGAGAACGAGCGGCTTCTCTCCGATCCGCCGTGAAGTCCCCTGTGGCGGTGTGGGGCGCGCACGTGTGGCGGCGGGTGGGCGCGGAGGAGGAGGGGGAAGAAGAGAAAGGAGGAGGAGGAAGAGGAGGAGGAGGAGGGCCCTGCCCCGGCCCCCGGCGGGGCGCTGGGCGCTGCGGGTGTGCATGGCCCTGCGCGGGCGGCGATGGCTGCGTGATGATGGCCCAGCGCGGGCAGCCCGCACCGCACGCCATGGCTGCCAAAGAGGAGCTGTACAGCAAAGTCATCCCCCGGCGGAACCGGCAGCACCGCGCGGGGACCATCAAACATGGCTCGTCGCTGGAGATCCTGCTGTCAATGGGCTTCCCCAAAGCCCGGGCGTAAGTCGCCGCACGGCCCCTTCCCCGAGGCTCTTTCTCCTCCCCACCGCCACCAACCACCCTGTTTCGTTTTTACGGCAAGCCACGGGCGCCGTTCTGCTTCTGCTTCCACAGCCGGAGCCTGCGGGAGGGAGCTCCGGCGGCCCAGGGATGCGCGCACGGAGCGGTCCGAGGATGCTGCACGGGCCGAGGGATGCTCCGGAGGCATCTCCCGCCGCAGCCCCGGGCAGGAGCGTGGCCCCGCAACCGGGGTACCGGGATATGGGGGGGTGGCGGGTCCCGTCCCCGCAGCACTGGGAAGTTGGGCAGCGCCAGGGAGGCGAATGTTTGAAATCGGAGCCCTTCCTTCCAAAAGGCTTTGAAAATAGGGAGTCCTAAAGGTGCAATTGCTTTGGCTAACTCTGTCACCCGGCAGGTTTCCTTTAATCCGCCTGTGAATCAACCAAAAAGGAACAGAGCAATAGAAGGAAATGTCTTTTGTCCAAAGTGGTGGGTTTTTCTTGCCCAATTTAGCAGTGCCCTGGTGTAATCTCCCTGCGTGTGCTAATGCTTTAAATTAATTAGGCAGCAACCTAACGATAACTTAACAACACTCCAGTTTTAAACATAGTGACTCCCAAAGTGGGACTGTGCGCTTCAAGGATGCAAATGAAACCAGCGGGGATTTGAATGATTCCTTGATCTGTTTAAGTTTTCCTTGCTGTTGATACCAGCCAGAACTCAGTGGTTTGTCAGTGTCTTTGTGCAGGTTTCTCACAGGGATGCACACACAATGCAGTTTTAAGGACATATGTCATTTGGGGATTCATGAGATTGGTGTGGATCCACTAGCACATACAGAAAATCTAACATAGGTTTTCCATTGTCCTACTTACATTCCTTATGCCTGTCAGTGATCTATATAGTTATATATCTATATATAGATCCTGAAATCAACATACAGCATTTATATACAATGAATGCAAGTGGAGATAAGCAGGAGATGGGTGACTTGATGCTCTGCTCGCTTAGAAAAACAGATGTGCTTCTTTCAGTGTAGCCGGAGATAAAAAACAGCTTGATACTATGAATGAAACTAGTTATTTACCTGTACAACAGTGCCATCAAGGCTGACAGTCAGCCCTGGTCTTACCTAAATATTAGCCGAGGAGATGTGCCTGTGGTTCGTATTCTTGCCCAAGAAAATGCTAACATTGAACAAAAATGGACCCAAAGCTTCATCATGCAAGATAGGAAGGGTTAAACACAGAGAGCAACCCAGAGAAAGGCGTAAAACATCCTCACCTGCAAAGACTAGTTATTGCAAATATAACCTGCCAGATGGGTAAAACTGTCTTGATATTAAATGCAAGGTACTGCAATAGAACCCTGTTTGATAACTCAGCTGTCTGCTGGGAGGGGGACTACGCTCCTGATGTGCAGTATTCACATCACAGTGGCTATTCCAGCCCACTGGAAATACTACAAATAATTCATCATTGAAATTCAGATAAGAAGCAAGACAGAAATAAACCCCAACAAACCACCAATGAGGGTACACTACAGAATGGCACGCAGGTTTGGAAGCATGAGAGAAGGCTGCATGGCAAAAGGACATTCCCTAAAGGTCATTGCTTCCCTGTGCTGCTTTTTGACTCACAGCATATTACTCTGCAAGTGTGAGTGAGAAAGAATAGCGGGTTGCCAAGGAGGTAAAACCACTGTGTCTCCCCACACTGGCATTGAGAAGTAGCCTTAGAGTAAAGCCCTTTTGAGGCTTCTCCCAGAACTCTCCCACTCCTGTTTTAAATCAAAGCCACAGCTGCAACAGGAGGCAGAGAACCCGACAGAACAGGGGATTTCAGATCTGTCCTTGTAGATGCTGCGTACAAATACAAACCAGGCTGATACTTAGAAGTGGTGACCATCTGTTTGGATGGCTTATGCAAAACAAAGCTCTAAGTTGTCAAACTGGTCTGTCAGGTATGTCACAAAATGCCATTGCTGTTGGCATCGGTGGCCTCCTGGCTTCTTGTTTGACCTGTGGGGATTGACCAGGACGGAGGTCAGAGAGGACAGTTGAAGAGACACAGGAGCTACCTGGAAATGACAATAGTGCTGGGTTTAGGTGCAGTATAGAGACAGTACTGAGATCCTGGGGAGTACTCGCATTGGTTAACTTTCAGCTCCTAATTCAGCTCTATAACTTTACATACCTCACACCTCTACCAACAGACGGATCAGCTTTTGTCTCTTCAAAGCTGGAATCATTAATTATTTGATTCTCCCAGGTTACAGTTTATAACAGCAATAAGAACTTAGAGGTCCACATCTGTCAGAATCTTTTCCTCCTTCCCAGCAACAGCTTCAGTTCAGCTGGGCTACTCTAAACTACATGGTGATGCAGGGTGGTATAAACCACCTTTGGGTGCACTTACCTCTGGATAGCAGTTGCTCAAACCACTGTAGTATGTCATCACTTTGGACTATTACAGTGAAGAGCTGTTCTACTTATCTTTCCTCATCAGCACACAATCGTTACCTTTTTATTTTGTAATTATCCCATTATATTACATACTGTCTAGCCGCACAGGAGACGGCTGTCCCTGTCCTAAGCAGTTTCTGATTTAAACAAGGAAGGATGGCAAAGGTGATGTTACGATTGCCATTGTGCAATTCAGGCACCAAGACAAGCCTTTTATTTTACCCGGGGTCATGCAAAAGTCTAACCAGATCCCCCTTAACACAAGAACAGGCTTCATCTAGAAAGAGATTTCACACAACTACTATTCCCAAAATATTGTACATCATCACATAATCGTAGAATAATGGATCTACTGTCAGTGGTTGCACACACAAATCTAATCTGACCGCCAGCACTTCTCATTATTGTGTGCTAATCCCTATATACGTATTGATAGTATTCCTAGTAAATAGAAACGGAAGCACAATGTAGTTTATAGGCCTTTGAAACCACAGGGTTTCAATTGAAATCACTTTAAACTATTATGCATGTAGAAGCAATTGAAAGAATCTGTGCGCAACATGTATCGCTGTAAAATGCTAAACACAGGGAAATTGAGGGATGTGCTGCAGTTTGTTTCAGGATGGAAGAAGGCATTTGACCGAAATTAAGTTATTGGAACTAGTACAGGGCTAAGCAGTAGAAAACCTATAGCCTGCACGGTGCAGAAATCAATGTGGAATCAGAATCAGCAAGTTCAGTGATTCACAGGTTTTAAAGTTTCATGTCAGGATTTAAACTCCTCCAAAACATACCCAAAACCAGACAGATAAAATTCTAGGATGAGAAAAAGTCCTCCTTTGTTTTGTTTCAATTCTGGGTGCACATATGTGCATGAAGAGATAAATATATACAATTTCAAATGTAACTTGAGTTTCTGCATGCAACTCTGAATTCAAGCCACAGCCCTTAGGTGCTGTTTCAGAAGAGATCCAGGCCTAGAAAAATGAAGATAATTCTCTGGCCCCTGTCATTACTCAAACTGAGTAAATCACTGTCCATAAAACAGAACACTCAAATTAGAAGCGTCATGCTTTTTTGGTTGCCATGCTCTGTGTGATAAGCCCAAGAGATGAGCACTGTACTTGGCACAGGTAGCAAAGCTTTCTAAAACTAAATTGATGTTCCTTCCCGTCATCTCAGCCTGAAAAGAGGGGACCATCTTCTACATAGAGATCCATAATGTTGGTTCAGTGTGTAGTGGGTCTGCTGATGCTAGTCATAATTGAAAACACTTCCCTGCCATAAAAATGGAATAGACAAGAACACCGTACAGTTTAGCATGAATCAACTTCACCTATGCTATACATTTCCTCCTTCCCCCCACCTACGAAAGAGCACCTGGATTTTACTCTGTGTTCACAGGCATGAAGAGGAGTTAATTCATTCACAAAGCTGTACCACATTTCCCCTGGACCCAAATAGAGCCAAGCTGGTCTGATTTTGATTTGCTTTCTCAGTAACTAGGAGAATTGAGGAGTATTAACAGTTTCATTATTGTCAAAGAAAAGAAGCTCAGATCCAGTTTACAAACAGTAAAATCTTCTCTTGTGTTTTGAAAATGTTTTCTAGGCTGCTTAAACATGTTTTGCCTAGTAACAGACTTAGCAACATAGCACAGAAAGGCTGCGAAGTCTCTCATCCCTCTAGGGTTTGAGCTGGATTTGGGAAAATACTGCATGGAAAAAAGGTGCTGCAGATAATCTTTCGATTTTGAAGTGGTTTCTGTTCCTACACGGCCTTGCCTGCAGGGTATTAGTTTTGTGCAAATACTCTTGGCTGAAATTCATCCCTACTACAAAGGACCAGCCCAAAACGTAGGCATCCCCTAAGTCCCACTTCAGCTCAAGCTTTAGAAGTGTTTCCATGATTCACAGAGACTTGTGCTGGCTTGGGGTGTGGAGGGAAACCCCATCCTGAGTGATGAAGTCAATGGATGGAAATGTTTCTATAAGCAACAGTTTAGAAGGCTGCATTGAAAGTGGATTTCCAAGTTTGGTAACAGCGCTGGAGGAAATCTTTAGTTATTGAATAGAAAATCCAGGTGTTTAACTTGGGCAAAAGCTTCCCCTAACGCTATGTCTGTGCTCCTTCAAGACAGTGAGTTTTGGGCTTGGATAGAGCCACTGGACAGCGCAGAAGAGAAACCATCTAGCCAAAATACTTCCACTTCCAGTACTGCACGTCAGCCATCAGTCAGGTCAATGGACATTTTTGATTAGGAACTTCGTAGGAAGCATTTATGACCAGTTTACACTCTACAAATAGGGAAGGTGGAAGAACTCAGTAGAGGTGCACATCGCTTGGACGAGACCTGCCTTCCCTACTGTGACCTTCCCTTTCTGTGTGCTGGTTGGAGCTTTTCTCAGTTCTGAGACACACAGCTCTTAGCCCATGCAGGGGTTTAATGGATGAGATTCCACATTGTAACTTGAGCAACAGCCTGAGCAATTAACTGGTCTAGTTCATGTACTGCAATTCCTAGGTTCAGCACTGAGGCCTCATAACAATTTGGTACATCTGTGCTGGAAGGGATCCAACAGGTCTGCACTGCGCAGTGGAACATGGATACTGCAATTGAGTTAGCAGCTGTGGGGAAGGTGCACTGGAGAAAGGCTGGAGAAAACATACATTAGGGACTGAGTCCGTGGCTGCTCTGCATATGGATTTTTTCCCATTGGCTTTATTGCACATTTCTGCTGTGGGACAGAGAAATGATTACTGCAGTATCCAGACTGTTATGTACTAGCACGTCCAACATGTTTGGTGTGGGGAGATCTCTATGAGACACTTCCTTACTCTGAAGATCTAAAGTGATAAAACATAGAGGGCTCTCTATTTCCACTGTATTGTCTGGAAAAGGAGGCACAGAGAAGTTTAATATCTATGTCAAATCTGTAGTTGGGCTGGCATTTGCACCTCAATCTATAGTTTCAGTCTATTAGCTTAATCACAAGACTTAGCTATCTGGTCTAAGTAGAACATCCATTTCCATGACATTGTGTAACATTTTCAAATGGAGAGAGACGTTGTCTTATCAGAAGCTGAAGAAGTCTTTCCCATGATAAGATCACAATCAAAATTATAATGGCGGCAGTAGCACTCCATACTTCCGCAGCAGTTCTGGAATCTGTATACATAACTGGCACTAATCGTATCTGACAGCTGGGAGAAGTGGAACAATCAGATATTCAGGTCCAATATCGACAAAGAAGATGCTTCTGCCAAAAATATTGAGAAAATGATTTAGGGACAGAAAATCCTTATACAAAGATTGCTCACAGCAGAGCCAAGGTCAGCAAGTCGCTGCAATACTTGCTGCATAAGTGCTAGCTGCCCAGAAGGCAAGCTCAGAGGAGAGAAAGAAGCCAGCACACATTTATATTGGCTTCACACACCATGCTTCGTTGGGATCTCAGATTTAAACGTCTGAGTAACATCACCATATGCAGCGAGTTCCTTGTTCAGTGGAAGTCAGCCAGAAGACAGCAGTCCCTGGATTTCTGAGATGTGTTTTTACTTTGGCAAACACTCAAAGAGATGTCAGAAAGTTTCCTGGTCACTGAGTACTTAGTTCAGTTTGGTATTAAAAACCACACGGTGACAAGAAAACAGTTGCTTGTGCTTCTCTCTGGTGAGTTTTGTGTCTTGAAGCAAAGGTCCTGGACTTGATCCTACCCTTTACACTAGGAAGGAGAGGAGCTTCAGAGAGTACAGCCCAGATCCTGCATGTCACTGACAGCGCATTTGTGCCTTCTGTATCAAAAACCAGTTAGCAACCTGATCCTTAGCATTCAAATGCCTTCCAAGCTACCTATCAGTGATAGAGATACCAGTGTTATCTTTTCCTTTTCTGTCCCCTTTTTCTCTCCTAATTCACAGATCTGATACTACTGTCAGGAGCCAGTTTAAATTTACTGATGAGATTCTCAGGACAAAGACTCGCTGGAGAACCTCATGATTCCAGATATCCAGCATGGACTATTTGAATGGAGCCTTGTTTGCATAAAGTGCTGAGTATTATTTCCTTTCGGAGGCTTGGTGACAAAGGCAGCGTGTTGGCCTGTTTCTGCAGAGCTCTGCAGCACTGCCTTATAAAGCCCTCTGGAAGTTTACTCCTAGATTGCTGTTCAAGTCAGGGGGGAATTGCGGTTTTTGACAGATCATGAGATAAAGTTCACCCCCAAAAAATAGTAATTTGGTGCTTTTAAATGACAAGATCTAACTCTGCTGGCTCCTGATGAGACCTGTGTTTTTAAGTTACCCTTGAAATCAAATCATCGACTCTCAAGTCTTGCTCGCAGTTGAAAATGTTGCCCTAGGTTGTAACTGGTGCTCATAGTGGATTCCCAGCATGTGTTCTGCCATTGCAAAAAGAATAGAGACATCCGTGTGTGTGTCTGTACTGCACCAGTCTAATTATCCTCAACAAGCAGAGTCATCAAAAGAGCTGTAGTTTAGCAGCTGACAGCGTTTTTGGATTCCATCACCAAGACTCGCTGCAGGCTTTGTGCATTACAATGGGGTGCACCGCGGCGCCTGTGTCTTACTCACCCCCTATATAAACAGACCTGGAAAGAATAGGCCTTGGCTTTGCTTCGCATTTTTCTGTCCCTACCATATCCTGAGCTGCCCAGTTGTGCACAAAGACTGAATGCAGCATAAAGTGGAGGGGGAAAAAACAACAGCAAGAAATAATAGGATGGGTTGAGGGAATTGCTAAAGTCACCGCAACAAAGCAGCTGACAGCCAACATAAGCAGTGTTTAAGATCTCCTGAAGCTTTGAGAAGTCCCAGGACTCACAAAAGATGAGTTTTAAGGTACTCCTGAATACCCACAACTCATGGTAAGCAGCTAAGAGATATAGATCTCACACAGCTAGCCAGCAGGAGCCATTGCCCCTTCATTCCCTGGAAAGCCTCAGCCTTCCCCTTTTTTACAGGGATCCCTTGAAGAGTAAAGATCGGCACAGAAAGCAGAGTTGCATGTGCAGATATGACAATACCCTGACAGGTATTGTCAGGTCCTGAGTGGTTTCTGTCACCTACCATGCAGCAGGTAGAATTTAAACAGAAAGCAAGCAATTATAAACTGGAACCTGCAATGAGTGACAGGAGATGAGTCTGATGTCTTTGCTTTCCCCAGACACCACATGCAGGTCCTTGAGACTGAAGTCTGCTATCATTGCCAGCACCAATACCTTGCCAGCAGGAGATTAGCAGGAAAATGCTAGAGAAAGGTTATGCATGTGGCTGAACAAACAGCAGCCCTGTGTAAATGTTGGGATATCTGTCTTCTGTGCTACAAATGCAGAGGCATATCCTAAGATCAGTAACTCCGATAAATACCTTGGCCTCCCATAGCCTGAGATCCAAAGAGGTTATAAGTGAATTTCACTCATACCCATCAGACCCCTGCTATTAATGCAAGGCAAGTGCCACTTCTTTCCCTTTCATGTAGTATTAGCTAGGCTCTGCAGTTCATGATAGTGCAGAATTAACAGCTCACGGCTGGTGACTGTGCAATACTTGCTGGTGTAGAGACGGCTGTGTTTCAGAGAGATTGCTCATCTCCTGGTTTGTAAAAATGACTGTTTTCTTTCTCCTCTACCTAATGAAATAGAGCAAGTTCCTACACGACACAAATCTCATTAATGGCCTGATTCAGCAGAGCCCTTGAGCACGTGCTTCTCTTGAATGACTGAGATCAAGATGTTCCATACATTTCTACCGAGCATGAAGGGGGCTGTGTTAAATGGCATTGGAGATACCTGAAATAGATAAATGATACTGTTTTTCTTCTAAGCTGGTCCTCATTTTATTCACAGTGATTGAATGGGTTTCATGATGCAAATTTCAAGCCCTGAGTTTATGCTGCCATGAAACACTGATGCCATTTTCCCCTTACACCAGTGAGTAGAAGCCTGATTTCTAAGTACTACGATCCTGTTGTGTTGGGAGGCTGTGCAAACAGAAAAGGAAAACAGCATCCCTGCTCTAGGAGCCATCAATGTAAACAGGAGCCAGAAAGAGCAAATGCCTGTAGAGGGAATAGGGAGAGGCCACATAAGGAAGCAGACAGTATCATCTCCTGCTGACAGGCAGTGATCTCAGCATTGCCTCCAAAATCCCGTACTCCCAGTCGTTACCCGTAGTAACAGCGAGTTAGATTGATGGGTGAAATTCACAGCTGCATGAGAACGGCACTGCTGTGAACAGCTACTTTGGAATAAGTGTCATTCCACTTCTACAGACAGAAACATTTCAAATGAGACAATACATCAAGTTGCTCGATGCCAGAGAGGGCACCTTAATTAACATCTGCCATCCACTCGAAACAAAGGGCGCTCCAGAATTTCAGGCTGTAATCGGTGTCAATGATGTCCTGCTCCCTTGTTCTACCATTATATTGAATTTATTCTTCACAATCAATATTTCTTTCTGAGAGCAGCTGCTAAGTCCTAGCGAGTGTCAAGTCACAATATATCAGCCACGGATAAATTGCAATCACTTCAAAGAAATCTCTAAACAAGAATTGGATCTGGTTCATATTCACACTAGTCTGGGCAACAGAAACAAGCCTTGGAGCAAACCTAACTTACAGCTGCACCTTACAATACACGTTTAGATTCCCTTTACAGTCTCTTCAACCCCTCCCATAGTGTAGCTGTATCATAAATGCATTCATGTTCTAACGGGCAAAGCCTTCTGGTGGTGTAAACCAGCCCAGCACCATTTACTTTGTTGGAGCCATACTAATACACACCAGCTAAGGATCATACCCAGAAATAACCCAATTTGCATTGCTATGAAAGCGTCCTTTAGAGAAATGAGGTTTTTTTACACCATTCAGGTAATGCGAAGAGCCTGTGTGTAAATAAGAATCAGTATCAAAGCCTCTGGGAGTGAAAATACAAACCTCAGGCATTTCTCACCTATTCACAGTGCATTTATATGATGGGGCAGCAGAGTCTTTTGTAAAGACTCTAGGTCTGTGCTGCAGCACTCGCTGCCCTCCTGCTGTGTGCCAGGGGAGCACCAGGGCCTCCCAGTGCTTTCCAGAGCTGGTGCATGTAATAAGGTTTCCTGGGCAGTGGGGGTGCAGAAGGCTCCCCTGCTACCCTGATTATTTGGGTCTAAAACACGTCAGCCAAGTGCAGCAGGCTGGGGAAAGGATGAGTCAGGATGGGTCTACAGAGACCCAAATTGTGCACGCAGAGAGCTTGTGCTGTGATGGTGCAGGACAGCTGATGCTGTTTCCTTCCAGTATTACAGCGACTACAGGTTCACTGCTCCAGGAGCATCCATCATCCATGCTGTTTAACCCTCTCTGTGTACAAGAGGTCTCCTGAGTGGGGCAAGTTGCACAACTGGAACCCCTTACACCAACCTGAAACCATCTGTATGAGGGTATTTGAAGTCTCACTTTGATTTGACAAAAATAGTGCAGGTTTTGGGGGGAAATGACCCACTCACCCATGGCATTTCCTCTTTTCTCCCTAACGTAAAACTTTCTACTTGCAAATGGGAAGGTCATGCTTTGTAAGAATTCTCCATTTCATCCTCCACCTTCCCAGAGCAGCTCATTAGATGCCGTCACTGAGGAAGGATTTCACTTCCTATAAAGACCCTGACTTTGGGCGTCAATGTATCTTTTCCAACTTCCTCTGCTTCCTCCCCCAGAACTGCTGGTCCTCATCAGGATCAAAGGACTACAAGCCCTTGGGAATTCTGAGGGGGAGAATGCCATGTTAGGAGTGCATGGTGTGACTGGGGTTTTGTTTGATTCCCATATGCCTACAATATTTGCCAGCCATCATTTTTACCCAGCCTTTAACTCCTCTGAAGGTGCATTGCACAGAGAGGAACATCTGTTAGTGCATTCCCCCTGTGATTTTAGCCTAGGCTGTGTCTTACTGACTCAAGTGTCCAAGAAACATGTCTCGCCAGGCTTCTTGTGTGAGTCAGCCTAACCAAGGGTGCTGGGCAGTCTGCTGTGATCCTTTTCATGTTCTCCTAGGAAACTCCTGCGACCAGCTGCTGGTTTCTTTGCTTGCACTTCGTGCTTAGGTAGGCCCATCTGCTGCAAAGTGAACTTTAAAAAGGTAGAGCCAAGGCTGCCCAGTTAAAACATGATGACAGGTAAGAAGGAATCAATAGGTCTTTTAGGATAATGTAGGTTGTAAGAGCCTGAGGCCAGATTGGCAAAACCACATTTGGAAATACTGGGATCTGTTAGGCAGAGAGATCCATTAGCATGGGAACAGGATTGCCATGTCCTAATGATCTTTCCTTCTTCCATTCACCCCCACAAGTGCTCCACCAGCCTGCATGACAAATGGAGATAAAATTCCTCTTTTCAACCATAACAGTAGGAGATTGCTGAGGTGTCATAGTATTTCCCTGGCTGACAGCTTAAGAAGTTTACATACTTGCCGTCAGCAGCTCTTTCTAGGGCAGAAGGGTGGCAGAGACACCATTTCAGTCCTTCCTGGCGGCCAGTGGGGTTATGCAGATATGGGAAGGGGTGGGGAGTGTGTATGCCAGAGCATGCTACTCCAGCCACGCTGTCTTATTTCTATGTGAATGGGGAGCAGTGGGGAGAACACAGTCACGAAGGTCTGTTTATTATCTTTTCTGACATCTAAAGGTCAGTGGAAAACCTTGTTAGATCTAACAGGAAGCTCAAGCGAGCAATGCAGCAAAAGCTGCGGCAGAGTAGCCTGCCTAGAACGGCTGCTGGCTTAGGAGAAGAAACATTACTTAAAAACACAAGGTTTCGGGCTTTTTTTCCTTGCAAATAATAGTTGATACACCAAAAGAAACTAACTATGAAACGTGAGCGCTCTTCTGTGTCTGAAAACCAAGCCTTTTTCACAGGTCAATGGACTACCTAAAGTCAGCCATCACTTTGGAAAACCATTGCTAACTGATGCTCAGTGTCTCTGCAAATTAAACACCTCCCAACAAGTGTGAAAGCATTATAAGGAATTTGCCTGAGGACACAAAGAGACTCTCTTGCAGTACTGGGTTTAGATCTCAGTAATTTGAATTTGCCATCAGGCCATAAGTAACACAAGAATGTACTCTTATGTGTCAATTAGATACTGTTCCAGGCATCTAGCTCAACTTTACACCTACTAAATATTATTTCAGTTCTGCTGCACCATATCCCCAAGTCTTAAAGGACTTTTGATGTGACTTTCATTTCAGTAATACACAGGTTTCATAGGTTGGGTGTACGTAATGGCAAGAAAGGAATCCTTTTTCCATGCTGCTTTATCTTTCCCTCTGTTGCGACACATTAGTCTTGAGTGTCAGGAACATGAACAGTCAGTTTATTTGTGGAGTATATTTCTAATCGCAAAAGTATTTGAAGCAGTTTAACAATTTAGATGAGCTTATGCAAATGGGATTGAATGTTGTGACTAGATAATTGTCCCTTTGCTTCAAGGTATCTGTCAACGCAGATACAAGTTTTTGGTTGGAATGAAAATTCCTGAAAACTACAGCTTTTTGGTTATTGGTGCTCGGTGTGAAAGCAATTGGTAAATCTTATCAGCATCCCATCTACACCCTGCAAGTTCTGGGGAAGAGTTGTTTCCAGTGATGAAGAGTAGTTTAAGAGCATACAAACATTCTCATGGCTTTTGAAGTTTAAGGCAAGGTTGAGCTTTGCAGCAGCATGCTAGGCAGTGGGAACGTCATCCTTTGATGAACCACACAGGTTTCCACAGGCTTTGCCGCCAGGCCCCGTGTTCAAGGTGGAAAACCAGTATGAAATTAGGTGCCAACCTGGCAAAGGATTCAAATGTGTTGCTCAAGTTCAAACACATGAACTGGTTTTTCAAACACATGCATTGGTTTTAATTGAGATTACTCAGGCGCGTAAATGCATGGCTAGCTCGTGGCCTTGAAACTATTTTGGTTTTAAATACTGTGGTGCAGGGTGGAGTTTTGCTGATTGATGTTCCTTTGCTGCTGTAGCTAACTGCCATCCCGCGTTAGAACTGCTCGATTTGGTTATCTGGATTAGTGTCTCTAATTTCATTTCCTCTTGGGTGTCAATCAGGAAGGTTCTTTCTGTAGTGTGTGTATGCGCATCCTGTTTGCTCTGAAATGTGCAATTCCATTATTTGGCTCTAATTGTTGCTGTACCCACTGCCCAGACTGTTGCTTAGGTCCCTCTGCTACTTGCGAAGGAACAGGGTTTCAAGTACAGACATTGCCCTGTAATAACTGTGAATGTTCTGCCACCCACTGTGCTGCAAGGAAGGCAGAGAAAGTTCCGGCAGTTTTCTTCACCATCACTGGGCAGGGTGATGAGTGTTAGCATCACTCCCGTTTCACAGATAGGGAAACTGCAAGTACAGGAGGATTAAGCTTCTGTTTTCAACATCAGCTTTTGATTTTTCAGTTTTCAACATGTAAAAACGGGCATTTGTAAGCGCTCACACACCCAATCCCAGATGCATCATACTCATCATTCCTGAAAATTCGTGCACAACTGAAATGGAAACCACTCATACATGTGGTGTTACGTTGCATTAATGTCACATATAAGTCAGGAAAAAAAGAGGCTTATATTCTACCTTATTCTGGTTAACCTTTCTTTTTCATTACTAGTGCTTAATATCTTCAAACCACAAGGAGGCTAGGAGATCTAACATCTAAGAAGAGCTTTCTTTAAAGATGTAGATTGCATTGTAGGAAATGAGAAGCAATAATCAAAGGAAGTTCTTCATTTTCATTATCAGTTCTCTCCGTCTCATTTCTCACTGTAGAGTACTTCTGTATATTCAGTACAGCCCCTCTCAATTCTCTTTATTAAGACTGGAGCCTGCCAGCGTCTCATTGCTGCAGCTTCTGCATGGCCACAATCACCTTCCCCAAGCCCACATAGATTTTGCCTTTGCTTTTAAACAACTCATTTTCAAACCCAGCAAAAGATGCAGCTCTTTTCCCTCAAAAATCAATCACTATCAAAGCTTATCTTTGTCTAGCCTCATTCAGAGCGTGCTGGCTTGAAGAGCCTTGGATTCAGCAGCCTTTGAATCAGGTTGTAAGCATTGATCCTCCTTCCTCGCTTGTGTGCTAGTGATATCCAAGTCATCTATAAACCAGCCTCAGCTAGGAAATGTGATTAGCCTGGCCAGCGAGATTGGCATGGCTTCAGCTGGTGAGAAGACAGGGCTGAGAAGGGAATGTGTAAATGTTTGCAGTAGTTGGTGACAATGGATCTTCTATGCTGATGGCTGAATGGGATCTATTAAGACATTCAGAGACGGACGCATTTCGGTTCGCATTCAAGAAAGCCCTAAACACATGTTTACGTCCCATTGATTTCAGTGAATGGGATGGACCAAGGTAGAGAAATATTTTGATCTCCCTCTGCAAGCTAAGCACAGTGGGCAGCCTGTCAGAATAGCAGTCGTTTTCCGACTTTGCACATGTTCAAAACAGCTGCATAAAGCCAATGGCAATAGGAAACCCAACTCTTGGGTATGAGAGAGCAGTGTGCTTCACTGATACCAGTTGAAGTTTTCAGAAAGCACTCCAGTAACCAGTTTGAATTTTAGGAGGTCTCTGAACCACTGTGAGCATCCAGCTCTGTGCCACTGTTGCTCTACTGAGCTTTCAGTGCCAGCTCACTCGTTTGCAGAGGTTTGTCTCCGCGAGCCACATATGGGGAAACAAGAAGAGCAGATGTGGAGAGGGTTGTAACCATCATGACCTCCTGCCCAGCTGCAGAGCCTATCCTTCACCACCTTTCCTCCCCACAGAGGTCATTCAGCATTAGTGTAAGCACGTGGCAAACCTTTCCTCCCCATCATGCTAACACTTTCCAGCCATGTTCCAACAGCAGCTTTTGCTGGGGCTATTGCACATTATTCTTTCCCTTCTCAGGATCTTTGCTTTTGCGGAATCTCTTATTCCCATGATGCAATAGCTCATAGCACATTGAATGCATCCCAGAAGCACAGTCCCTGGCTTCCTTTCCATCCCTTCCCTCTCCCAGGAGCATGTCGGACAGAGCTCAGCACGCAACTGTCCTTGCTCTGGGCAGGAAACAAAGGTCAGAAATCTGGAGCTGTAAATCTGCCACCAGTGGCTATTCCTGGTTTTAGCTCTGGTTACAGAAACATGCTCTGGTGATAGGTGAGTTTGCTGGCCCTTGTTAGGTGAAAAGAAATGCTGAAGTACAGGATTTCTGTGTCTTGCTCTCCCTTCCTCTATATGATGCAGGAGAGAAACAGTAATTCACTCCCTGAACTCTGGAGTCTTAAAACTGCTGTGAATTCATATTCCTCTGGTGTCTTGCCAAGGAGCACTTCTGACTTTTTCCCATTTCCATAACCTTTACAAGCCATAATAGAAGGACAGGGTATCTAGAAGACAGCAGAGGCACCTTCTGACACCCTAACACCAGTACTGGGGTTTGCTCCCTGCTTTGTCTCCCCTACAATCCTGGGGAACATGTCATTGAATGACACAGGGGCAGCTTGTCTCTTGTGTATTGTTGAATCTGGGAAGGAAAGGAAAGGGCTTCTTCCATCTCTGCAACTATCTAGCTCACAAAAATATCTTAAGGCAATCACATATCTATTCAAACACAACGTATCTATAGTGCTGAAAATCCCAAAAATTACTTAGGGCTGGTAGCTGTAAAAATACACAGTATTATACCTACTTACTATATATATATACAGACACATGCACACATTTAGATATGCATACACAAGCATATGTTCCTACAGTATACATAATGAAATATACAGGGTATGTACGGTTGAAGTTGGCAGCAATCTGTGGCCAGTGTGTGGGGTTTGTTTCTGTTTTGTTTTCTCTCTACAATACAAACCAAACCATCAGAACTGGCAGTAGGAGCCATGAGAGCTTCTTAGGTTGGAGAAGAACCTGGAGACTGATGACAAACACCTCTTACAAAAGGTGGACAGCACATCCCAACCAGCCAGCGATCTATCTATTGCTGAGGGTCTGGAGTGTTAAACTGCAAGCAAAGTACATGCAAGTGCTGGCACTAGAAACACAAACCTGTCCTACAGCATATTTGTTTCAATGGGGTATGTCTTCCTCACCACACTCATAGGAATTTGATGCCTGATTAACAAAATCTTACATTTGTACAATATATTACATTTCAGCCATGCTTGGCTGAAATACCTGTGGCCTGGATTAACAGCAGGCTGTTGTCAAACAATATACAGGACAGGGCTTAAAAAGAAAAGGACACTCAGCAAGTCACCCTCAGACCTTTAGTGAGATGAACAGTGGTTTGGGGAAAGTGGTGTGTATATATTGCCTTGCAAGGCCTCATGTTCCGTGGTTTCATCTAAGAGATGCACACCATTGAACAGCTGAACATATACAGGATGTGAGCCAGGGGTTTCAGGAAATGAATGGGCTTATTTCTGGTCACGTTTGCACAGTGATAAATGAGCAGTCCAAATCCCCTGCTGCCAGTGGGGCTCTTCCACAGTTATCACACTGGACTCAGTGATCAGTCCTGGCCTGCTATGATATGAGGGATGTCAGAAATCATTTGTCCAGGCTATAAAGAATAACAGCTTGCCCTTCCTCTAGTGTGCACACATAAAAATATAAGACTTGCACAGCCCATTACATGAAAGGTTCACTTAGCTTAATACACCCCTAAAGCCGTTCTTCTGCAGTCTGTGCCAGTCAGCAACTCGGAAATTTCCTGAGTCAAACTTTGCATTTGGCCCAAAAGTCTTGACAGCCATCATTACGTTGATCCTAATTTAAGTTTCCTTTTCTCGATGCCTTTATACTTCACCCTCCACAACACGATATGCCAGTAATTTCCATCACTCACTAACGCATTATCTGAAAAGTACTTGAGTTTGTTTGCTTATGTTTTTAAGCACAATCTTGCCTCTTTTAAGCACATATCTCCGATTGCCTGAATAACCACCTGACTCAACTCCAGTGGATGCCCAAGGCTCCTAAGCTTTTATTTTAGTTGAACACACCTATTTATGTGAGAAGCATCCAAACCTGCATTTAGCAAACAAGATTCAGCAGAGAGGACTGTATTTTACTGGGGGGGGAAAGGCAAACATCTGCCCTCCCACACAGACACCCCAAGACACCTAAGCTCTTTTTTCCTCAGCCACCTGTGTGGGTATTGCTTGTATAACGAAATGGACAGACCTGGGAAACAGCATGAAGATGGCATGCCCTTAGTTCTTTTAAACGCATTTGACAAAACTTGGTTATTAACCTTAGTATATGTTTTGACAGCACAGAAAGTATTAGGTCAGATAGATTTGAATCTTGGCCTTCAATGGGTATTAACAAATCCATAGTCCATTTGGGCTGGGCATCTGCTTGCTGTAACCCCATCAAGTAACTGAGGCCACGAGCATATTATGGGGAAATTTCAAAGACAATACTGCAAAGACACGTGAAAATCAGTGGCAGCGCAGTTCTGACTTGTAATAAATCATAGCAAATGCCACTTTAGATGAGTCCAATCTGACTGATTTTTGAAGGACACGGAGAGAACTGAGGACAAAAGCTACTGCAAGAATCCAGCCAAACAGAGTTTGTTAGGTATTCTTTATCTGCATTCTCTCTCAATGGGAAGTAAAAAGACATTCAACAGAAGCGGGAAATCCCCCTTTCTTCCTTGTAGATAAAAAGATGAGTTAGAGTTTCAGCGTGAGAATCTTGTCTCCCTCCTGCTGCTCAGTGTTCCCCTATTCCCCAGTCTGCAGCAATGGCTGTGTAATACTTCAGTATTAAAACGTTCTGAATTCAGCCTAGGTTGAACACCTCAGAAATTAGTCAGCAAGAACAGGAGCAAGCCATTATCAGGCAGAGCAGTCATGTGTTTCTTCTCTGAGCCAGCTCTGGGATGAACAGAATTATAAAGCAGTTTACAGAATCATGTAAAAGTGTGATATATGCAAATCCTTTGATTCTTAGCTGGAGTTATTATTAGATGGATGATAACAGTTAATTGAATGTGGGGGGAAACAAGACAGGAATGGTTGGAAGCGAAGTTCCCTTTTGGTCTGTGCAGTTTATCCAGAAGAAAGTACCCCCATGTGAGCTTACATCTGCACAACCAAGAAACTGGAAGGACCTCAGGATTTGTCCTGCAGTTAACATAGCCTACAATCTGAACAAGAGCCAAGCTGTGAAGTCACTGGGATCCCTGCCATTTGATTTCCTTCAACCTGAGTGGAAAGGTCACAGCCTCTATGTTTTAAAAGTGACTAAGACTAATAAACAGCTGGGCTATCTTTTGGTAGCAGAAGAAGGTGTCTTTGTATCTGCTATGTGGGCGGGAAAACTCCTTACTTTCATTTGGTGTCTCTTTTGTCTATTCATTCGTTCCAGGCACTTGAGAGCAGAGCTTGCTCTAAAAGCTGTGGTTTGTCCCCTGAGGAGCAGGCAGTGTGGGGACCCTTAGTTGGGTCATGAAATCATGCTATGACCATCAGTGACTTGATGATGGCTGCACTTTTACCCTCCTTTCCTCACAACAGGTCACTTCAACCGCAAGAAGATTTTCCCTGAGTATAGTTCACAAGGAAAAGATGTTCCTTGGCAAAACAGGAGAGGCCAGAGGGTTCAAGGACAATTGCAGGGCTACCGAGATAAGGATTCTACCCAGATGAGTTTGGGCAGAAGCACTTTGACAGCAAAGACTGAAATCTGCCTGTGTAGTATGAATGAACCTTTGTTCAATGACCAAATGCATACCAGATGCTGGGATTAAAACTGAAACTTTTCCCTACAGTCCTAGGAAGGCAGAATAAAATCCAAATATGGGCCACTCTAAAGCTCAGCAGCGTCTGAAAGCTGCTTTGCTGTGATCTCTGGTGGCTCTGCTCTTCGCAGGTGCAGTGGTCGGAGTAGACAGGAGGTTCAGCTGCTGACAGTACGGAAAAAGCTTTACACAAACAGGTCACTTCTCAGTTTTGGAGCCAAGCTGAAAGTCATGTGAATGACCAAATATTGGGTCCCCCTGCCACAACCTGCTGCAGAAATTACACTCCTTCGTGAAAGGAAAGCTTAGTAAAACAAGGGCTGAGCTCTACACAATACATCTGACCTGCTCCCTCTTTGATGCTAAGAGGTACCAAGGATGCTATACTGTTTACTCCATGCTCTGTCTTCTCTGTTTAAGCTGTGAGTAGTTCAGGGCAGGGGTTGTGTCTTATCCTTTGAACAAACAGCGGCTCGGGGCTGAAGGAACTTCAAGCATGTCTCCCAGCCTGGGTACTTTAGGATGCCCAAGGAGCCTGGCTGTAAAAGCTCAGGGGAACAGCACATCAGGTTCAACTCTGAAACTGACAGCATACATGAGAGGGGGAGCATATAGTAAACAACTCTGGGTTATTACTGTTTATTTGATAGAGGTTTGGGGGATGTAGGTGGTTTGTTTCTATTTCTTTTTTCCAGTCACATCATAGTTTCTTGACTTTTGGGTTGTGCCATGTTATAGTGAGAATTGATGGCTTGTTCCTGGAGAAGTAGATGGAGCATTCAAAGAAACAACACCCTGTTAGTTATGAGCAGATTTAACACCCCTGCAAAGCTACCATCTGCCACTAAGAAAGGGAAATTAAAGCAAGATGCCTGAGATTCAGATGGCTGCCAGGGCTTGACTCCCTCCTCGCTTTCTGCTTTTCCTCTGAGCAGTGATTCCTTGTAGGTAAGCGTCAGCAGAAAAGCAAGCTGACGTAGTTCAGGTGTTGTGTCATTAAAAGAGCATTTCTGTAACTTCTTGGAAATGAGAAGCTGTTGGGTTTGTTTGGGGGCTTGTGTTTGTCACTGATAATTGTCAAGCCCTGGGGCTATAATTAGCTCTCCTGCATCATGTATTTATACAGGGGAAAATGGTGCTTTAGAGATCATGATTTTCCCTCTGTTAACAAAATGATTGTACCACATGCTCTTTGCTCTTTGCTGAGGCTCAGAAGAATGCAAAGCTAGCAGTACCGTTCAACTCATGCCATCAATAGCACAGGAAGTGGTTCTCTGAGTATTTCCTAGACAACTATAAAGAAGGAAGTACTCACCTAGACAAGACTCCACTATGGGTCCAGACCACAAGGCTGAGGGCAATTATATTCATATGGGGACACCCACTGTATATCCCAGCCTACAGACAAGGGCAGCGTCTATTTCATAGTTGTCTTAATCTAAGCATGGAGGAAGATGGTATTCTACAAGTCAGATGGATTCACTGCTGGCAGAAAGAGCGGACACTTGGGATGCTGTAATGGCATGCAAAGGGACTGCTTGGATAAAGGAAAGAGGAATTTCACAGGACTTGAGGAACTTTGTATGAATTTGTATTTTGGTATTTCCATAAAGGGTTGCCAAAACTCCAGCCATAGATGGAGAGTGAAGGACTCATCTGTGGCACTGCACTGGGAGGTTATCTCGGCTGTGGAATCTCTGTAGTGCCTCATTGCACTGGAATGTAGCATCCTGCCCTGAGGGCACCGAGCTCCTTCAGGGGGATGGTGAAAATGATGCTAGAAGTATGAGTTTTCTCCCTTTTCTGGGGACATACTATCCCTAGCAAGCTGTAATGTAGCAACCGAAATGACCAACTCAGCTTCTGGGGGGGTTTAGGTTTTTTTTCCTCTCACCCAAATCAGCCAACATGGTATGGTAAAAAAGCAAGCACGCCAGAATGTGGGTTCATCAGCTTTCCTGCCCTTTGCAAGGTCAAAATGACTGTAAAAAAAGCCACATATAGGATTATTCCTATGCTGATAAAACCCAAATTAATTTCGGGAAGTGTACTGATGTGCCCAACATGAAAATCAGAATTCCCTGAAAGTAGCGGGACCAACCCGTGACCATTATCAAGGCAATAGTTTTTACTAAAAAGGATAGAGATCCAAAGACATGAACTATTCACCATGATTAATAAAATTCATAATACTAAGTCAGATGTTTACATCTCCAATGAGATTAAATAATTCCAACATGAAATTTTACTCTATATGCTTCTTTTTTTCTTCCTTTATCTTTGATGTCCCCATCATTCTGCCACTAACATTCCTGCTTAACTTTTTGTCCTTAAGTCCCTGAATATATTATGTATGAAAAGACAATTCTTGAGGCAGAAAACCAATGGGGAGCAGAAGAAAGATGAGGTATATTCTTCTAACATTCAGCGAGCAGGACAGGGGAATTAGCTTGTTCCTTGTTCTTTCACTGAATTACCATGTTTGAAGTTTAGCTACTGAACCTATTTGTGCCGTGGTTCTCTCTCTGTTAATAAGGGTAATGACTGCCTGCGATGGCAGCATAGAGTTTGATCCACTGTGCTGTAAAACATTCTGAAACTCTTAGAAAATAGGGTGCAGGAATAATGCTTACCTTCAAATTACGGACCATTCAAACCTATTCCTAAGTGAAACACTGTCCCTTTAAGTCATTAAATATGTAACTGCAATACAGACACACTTAAATAAATTATTTAATGTTATTTCTAGCTCTGTGTGGGAGGTGGGTGGGCAGTGAAGTTGATACTTAGTGGTTAGAGCAGTCTTTAGCCTTTACATTTCTCCCCGCTTTTGCACAAGCTTGGGGTTTCCTTGTCTTTTTAGCTTCTCTGTGTGATACAGACAATTGAGTTGGCTTTGATCAAACTTTTTGGGGGGTTGTGGCAGCTTATTCTAATTCCTGTTTTCTCAGGCCTATTTATGTACCTTCATAATGTCAGTTTGCAACAATACATGGGCAGCTTCTCACTGTCCCTTTGGTGACAGGAAGGACCCCCCATGAAGGCTTGTCAGACTCTTCGCTTCTATACTTTTCATTTAAGCTTCAAAACATATCATTTCCAAGGATCCTAGTGGCTTTTTTCATGAAACTTCATCTGTCTACAACCCAAACTCAAAAATCATTCCGAAGCCTGAATTACAGCCCCGAGAATGCTCCTTAATGAACCCAAGTATCAATGCCGATTTCTCTCCCCATCTATCACACATTTAATCACTGCAGTACCCAGATACAAACACTGCTGTTGCAGGAGACGGAGTAAATTACACAGACCTCAATACTGACCTTCTCCATTTTGCCACACTTCTTTGCCTTCTATTTCCTCTTATTGCTGGCAATTAAAAAAGTGTTAGGAAAAATTCTTAGCAGACAATTTGACAACTCTTTTAAACAAGCAAAGAAAAAGCATACCTGGCTTTGCCTGAATTTAGTATGAATAGGATTTACTTTCAGAGAATGTGGAAAATAGCAATGCTAGAAGATGAAAAGAGCAATGATCCTCTGAAAAACCTTATCAGAAATGTTCCTATGGGATCAAAAAATACAGTTGCTATTAACCGAGACCTGGGTTGAGAAGGAACTACCCAGCCTCATGCCCTGAGAACAGGCGCATCACTGACATACACTTCAAAGCTGACTATATCATTCCTGTACACGGCTCTTCGTGTGTATTTGTTTATAAGTTGCCTCCTTCAAACCTAAGTTGAGCATAGCATACTCTTGGCCTCTCCACAGCCTGCTAGTCCCCGCACAGCATGACCACAATCAGGTTTTGTTGACTGCATGTAAAAAATGCTCACCATATAAAAAACATTTCTGGAGTTAATAGGAAAATCCATTGAAGTTTTGAATATACCAGCATTTTTAAGGAGCTCTAGCTTAGACACGGCAAATACAAGTGAAGCTGCTCGACCTATCTTCACAGACCTTAGTATACCATAGTGCAAGGGAAGAAAACTCTGGTTCCTCACAACTCATTATGATATTTGCATTAATAATGCATATGCTGGTAGGACCAAAAAGCCTCCTTCTGACATCAAGGTCACAGGCTAGTAAGCACTGTTTATACATGTATCGATGCCCTTTACTACAAAAAGCTCTGCCTAAATAATGGAGAGGTAACATCATGTGAATGCAAACAGGGAAAATGCAAGGAAAGATGGGGAAAAACTACCCGCTTCATCATCCTGTACAAAGATGGGTTTGGGAGTGCAGGACTGCACCCTGTCCACCCACACAGCTTCCTAGAAAGGCAGAAGCATTAGCCCTTGTAATGTACCATGTATGTATGATGCTGTTTATTTCCCTCTGCAAGTTACTAACCCCATGCTGGGCTGCTTTTCAGCACAGACAGGATGGACATTATAGCTCTGACTTAGGAAGTCTTTCAGGGAGCTTTCAGAGGAGGCTAAAGAAGTTCAGCAATTTAGATCTTCCCAAACAAGGTGATTTTAAAATGAAGGTTGATTTAGGAAGCTCCAGACTGCCTGTAAATTCCCAGCTCGGAATGCATGGGAAGTAAAAAATCATCAAAGACTGTTCTGCTGAAGTACCTACAGCAGTGAGCTATTGACAAAGCAAGGAAATTCAGAGAGCAGCTGTAGTGAATGAACGGAGGGAATAAAATGTACGTTGGCTGAGTGATAGGGATATGAGTCTTGTGCCCTTGCTAGAGCATCATGCGCTAGGGAAGCGGTTGGTACATAGGACTAACAGTGCTATTCCCAGTTAGTGGACATACTCCCTTGATGTGACTGCCAAAGCTCTGTGCTCTGGCTCTGAGGACCCTGGCTTCAAACCCTGCTTTCAATCCATGCGAAAAAAATCCTCCTTCCTTAAGGAGCCAGAAGGGAATGTAATTAAGGTTGCCTTGTGAAGTTCATAAAAGCTAATGCATGAAAATAAGCAAAGACAAATTACAACAATATTAGGAAGAACATTTCTAATTGTGAGGCTGGCTGGCCTTGTTCCTCGAGCCTCTGTATACAGAAGTGAAGAAAACAAATGAGATGATGCTACCGGGAACAGTTCTGTGCTATCTGTGAGATGGGCAGGGTGAATAATACAGAAAGTCCTTCTCTACAATGTAATGCACTTTTTCAGCCTTTCTCTAGAAATCCAGACATGGTTTCTAGCCGTTATTGATGAACCTGTGCCCTTCAGAAATTAAAACCTTTTTCTGTTGTTTTTACCTAGCTATTTTCTCTCTCCTCACTAGCATTCTCCTTAGGATGTTAGCACAGGCTTTACTAATTCAGGAGAAAGGAATATCTCCTATGCTTAAACTCTCAGTCACTGCTGGAATTGGTCTCCAACTCATGTTAACATACTTAGCTCTTCTTTTTGGTTTGTTTTCAGAATTCAACTGTGATTGAGCTTGAATTACAAAAATACCACACACGCACTAAAAAAACCCGCCTTGTTCTCAATGTTTCCTGCTATAAAGAGCAGATATTCTGCCTATTCTGGCCTTTTTTCCAAGCAGCTCTTGGAGGCTTGTGTGGTTCTTGTAGTTTAGTTCAAGGAGAAAAGCCTGGAAAACCATCACCTTGAATCTATCCCTGGTCTTCACACTGCTTAGGATCACCCACTTCTGGCTTTTTCCCTGTGCCTGTAAAATGGGAATATCCCATTAGCAACCCAGGTACTTGAGAAAAAAAAAAGCAAGCTTTTTCATGAGAGTTTAACTGTGGGGATTAGCGTTATTTGTCACAAATGTACCAGTGATTAAAACTGTTTCAGGGCGCATTCATGCTCAGTAGGGAACGTGAGGTATATACTTGTATAAATATAATTCTTATATATATATTATATCTCGTATCTTCTAGGACAGCTTCAGGCTGGGGGGATGGATGAATAGTAGCATTATTCTGAAGTATATGTGAGTATACCTCACACACTCGTGTACAGGGGGAAAAAAAGATAAATCATAAGATGGTGGTTAAATAAGTCTCTGTGCAATTTTTGTCTATGATTTTCCAGCATGAGTCACCATAATTTACATGTTATCTAATATTGAGAGTCCCAAGTTTATGTTACTTTCTGTTCTATTCAATGCTCAGTGGGAGAAATTGACTTCTTGAGGCTTATCCAGCCTGCTTGATCCTCTCTGACTGAAGGAGTTAATGGTTTGCTAGAATAACTGTCATCAGACGATTGTGTTATAAAGAGCAGCAGTTACCAAAATACATTTTAGCCTGCAGCATACAAGAACAATACAGCTATTGTGCTGTAACCACAGAACTTGGCACACAGATAAGCAAGCTTGAAAGGGAATCGTGTTTTGTTTATTACGGAAGTGATGGAATCCATTGAAAGGTTATTGTTTGACTCCTTCTGAAGCAAGTTCCAGGCCCTTTGTGAAGCCTGTTTGCAGTCTTTGGGTCAAAGGCACAAGGGAGGTAATCCAGTGGTATTACCTTTCCTCCAACCAGAGATAGTCTGGAGGATAACAAAATCAATCTGCCACGGGTGACCCTTTAGAAACCTCTCCCAAAAGATAAGTCCTATTCAAAGGCAAGGAAAGGCTGAAATATTCAGTAGAAGAATATCAGAATTTTCCATTTTCATCAGAAAACCCGCTCCCTAAAAATAAATCCAAGTTGGAAATCAGAACATTTTCAGCTCTTTTCAACAACTATGTATTTGTAATTCCTGTGGGGATCTGCCACAAAGTTTGTGGGATGGAAGAATTGAGCTTCTGACCCCTTCTTCTCTCCTTCTTGCACCTACTCCAATAGAGGACTGCAAAACTGGCCAGAAGCTCATGAAATGGACTTCAAGACAGTGAGATTTAGTAACCAGAACATTAAAACTTGTTTTCTTACGCTTTTCTTGCCAGCCAGGAAGGGTATGGATTGACCTTGCTTTTTCTAATAAAACTCATTGATTCTGAAATAATGACTTGATATTAGGAGCTGCTCCATTAAAAAACAAAAGGAAGTAAAATTATGGGATTGAGGAACTCAAACAGTATGAATATGAAAGGGCTTTGAAAATTATTCAAAGGTTATTATGCCCTCAACACTTTGCTGATTTTTTTAAGTGCATAATTTCATTTGAGTCACTTCCCGTATAAATTACATACTTAAAAACCTGCTGATGTTGACTCCAATCCTTAGAAAAACATCTCATTTTAGCCTTTTTTTTCCATCCCCCACTGTATCTCAATTTGATTTGGATAGATACTTTCTGGCAATTTATATATTATTTCTTTTAACCTCAAGAGCAGCACGGATGAACTCAGTTACAATAAGCTACTGCACACAATGCAGACCCATCTTCTATCTCTAGTCCTTCTAGTTGTTTTTCCAACAGAAGGTTTATATTCTGTGATTTTAATTAACTTTGGACTTGGTATTACTAATTTTAAGCCAAGTTCAGTAGGGAGCAGTGGCATTTCAAATATTGTGGGATCTTATCCAAAATGCCTACACCTTTAATTAGAAATATTAATGCCAAAGACATTCAGATTTGGATTTGTTAAGTTAAAAATCAAGATCCTTACAAAGGAAAACAAAAGCAACCTGGTTTGACAAACATACTGTGTGCCTGATGATCCTTGAGCCACATCTCTGAAAATCAAGGTGATTTTGATCAGGTTGCCATTGAGATGCCTGACCTCAGTGAGTGGCATTTGCAATGTTTTGTCCAAATTGCACTGCCTTCTGCAGTCCACAGCTTGCAAAACCCTCCTCCATCTTACAGATGATAAAACCAAATGCAGAGAAGCAGATCCCTCCCCTCTGTGTAGCTGTGTTGAAATGGAGCATACACATAAAACAATCCTTTTGCCAATCCTGAAAGAGTGAGGCCAATTCAGATAGGTGTCCCAAAGGCTTTTGTAGGGGATTTTCTTCTGTGGGCTTCAGCAGATTTTGGAAGAAATCTATGGTAACTTAGAGCAGCAGCAGCCATAGCCCTCACTACCTCTATTTTGGGCACAGTATAAAATGCACCCAGAAATAAATAGATTTGTCAACATCAAGCAGCAAAGAAGAACCGAATCCAGCAGTCGATCTAGCTCCTCAAGCCCCCTCACAACTTTAATAGTCATGTTTCTCCCTGAGTTTTCCTTGGCCTCACTTTCCTGCAATGAAGAAGCTCCTCCATTAGAAAAAAGTCTCTACTTCTAATCTCTGTTCCACCCGTAGTCCATCCATCCATCCATGAAGGTACCACAAAGAACTGTGGTTTCATGACCCGGATGATAAGCAGCAGGAATTCATGACATCTCCTTGGTACTGGTGAATTACCAAACAATAGAGGTTCTGTATTCATGTAAACATCCCAGAGACAAAAATAGGGAAATCTCAGAGAAGCATAAATGTATTTATATCCAGAACAGTCTCCACAAAGAATACTTTGTACAGTCTTATTATTGTTGGTTTTGCCCAGAAACATCAGCAGTTCTTTAGGCATGCAATTTATAAGAGGCTAAAAGCTAAATTATGCATCAAAAAGGGAGAGATGCAACTTCAGGGGAGGAATGCATTTCTAAAATAACTTCAAATGCATAGTTCAGAGCAGCAGCCTGTAGCTGGAAATGAGTGCCCAGTCAGCAAAGGAGTCAAAATTACTTTTCCCTACATAAGAAACCAATGCCGGTAGAGATCTCTATATTTAAATCTAGCAGCAGTAGGGCTGTATCCTGGAATCCTGAGTTTATTTGAAAGACTTATCTGATGGGGTGATCCTTCAGAAATACACTAAACAGAAACAGACAAGTCCTGCATGTCGGGCAGCCAGGTTGGCAGTACAGAGCTTCTCCTTCCTACGTGACTGGATATCCAAAAAGGACATTGCAAATCAACAATGCAGGAACTGTCTGAAGTTACACTTCAAACTGAACAGAATCCCTTCTGTTTAACAGACATACCGCTATAATATAGCCCAGGGCAGACATCTGCACAAATACAAGCAGTAAAGCCATCACTTTGAAATCCCTGCAAGAATGCTATCCCTTTTAGTCCTCTTTGAGCTGTTCTACACCAATCTGCAGCAGGGATCTAAGTTCCTACTAAACTTCACTGAAACCTAGAGATGGGTGACCTTTACTAATAATTTCTATCAGGCTTCTTACAAGGGGTATTTAGTTGAGGATGAAGAAACTGTGACTCATATGTAAAAGCTGCTTGCAGGGCTTAAGGTAAAAGATCTTACCCCTCCACTCTTACTAGCACAGATACCACACTATGAAGTTTGCTTGATTTCTTCTCTCTCTGTATGTCCTAATTGGAAAGTGTTGTGTTGTTATTTTTGTGATGGTACTGCTGAAAGATGCTGAGATACCATCACACTGATGTCATGCAGGAGTTTACAGTGCCGAGGGGAATCTGTGATCTAAGAATACAGTAGAAAAGGGTAGAGCACATCAATAGGAGACAAAGAAAGGGCAGGAGTACTTTCATATAACCTTACACGTCAGTAGGTGATGCCCATGTCTGGACTAGTTGTCTCACTCTTTTTCCAGGCAATGGGGAGAAACAGGCACTTACAGACCATGAGTCATCTGACCTATTTTAGATGCCTACCCTCTCCAAAAGTAAACATTCCCTACTACTGCCTGCACTGACTGTAAAGACAAGTCTAGATGCAGGTACCTGCAGTATGAATAACTTTATTTAAAGTGAAGGATACCACCACTAGATTCACTCACTTCACTGGAACGACCCACAAAGTGAGCACATGGTGCCACCATGGCTGGTTTTCTGGATCAAATCCCCATCAACCTTTCCTTGAGGTAAAATCCCATCCTTATGTTTCTGCCGTATCAGGAGTCTTTTTAACTGTCCTCATTTACTGCCACAAATCATAGAATCATAGAACAGTTAGGGTCGGAAAGGACCTTAAGATCATCCAGTTTCAACCCCCCTGCCATGGGCAGGGACACCTCCCCCTAAACCATGCCACCCAAGGCTATGTCCAACCCGGCCTTGAACACCGCCAGCTATGGAGCATTCACAACTTCCCTGGGCAGCCCATTTGTGTGCCTCACCACTCTTACAGTAAAGAATTTCTTCTTCATATCCAATCTAAACTTCCCCTGTTTAAGTTTGAACCCGTTAAATGAACAGATTCAACCTGAAATTCAACTAGACAAAGGAAAGGTGGAGGAATCTAGGTATAAACCAATAAAGAGCCACCGGAATGGGATTATATGGATTCTCCTTCCACGTTGTTTTACTGTTTCCCACTAACAGCTGACACTCAATATAAACCAGATTACACTCCTGGCGACCCAGATGGAGTAACTCCAGACTTGCCATGAACACAGCACAGTTTCTGGGGATTCCTGCCAAAGTAACTGAGAAGAACACATCCTCTCCAGCTCCCTTCACACTGCACTGGAAGAGTAAGTGTGAAACACTTGTCTGGGAGGTGATAAAGCCCTGTGCACACAGGTGGCTGCCTTACACTCTCTTGGTAGATCAAAACACCCCATTTTTGGTTTAGGGAGTGCTAGATACAGAACAATTGTAATAGAGAGAGCAATAGCTCCAAGAGATTACTTTGGACATGCAATTTTCTCTCTCTCAGGCTTTAGTTTCTCATCAGGGTTGTGTTACAAAAGAAGGTCTTGACTATCACAGTGAGCAAATCCTTCACCAATATCAGGACTCCAGTTCAGTGTGAGGACAAGGGCTGAAGCTCTTTTCTTCATTCCTTTTTTAAGGGGATTTCTCATTTTCCTCCTGTGACCGGGTTACTGCTCCCAGGGAATGCAGTATTGAAATACTACAGAATATGTGATCGCAATGTACGGGGATACAACAATAATCACTGATTAAAAAGTAAGAATGAAGAGTGAGAGCTGGTGGCAGGATTACTTAATGCTGATCAGTGCTGTAAGAGAGCCTTTGATTTCTTTAATTAATTATACATTCCCTCATACTTTGTACTGCTGTTGATTTAATTGGACTCCTTATTTTTAGACAACTACGGGAGGAGCAAGATAGGATACAGCTTTGAGAAGCTCAGCTCTAGCCTAATTCTGCCTCACTCAACACCACTGGGAGCAAAATTAGGCTAATGGTGAGCTCTTCTGGAAACCTCATGGTCTCAATGCATTTTAGCACCCTGCACGTTTCTCTGTCTTGCAGGTTGGAGTAATTCCTATGCAGTTTAGTCTCCATGCAGGAATCTATGCACCACTGGGCTTAGCATCCATAAACATCCCAAAAACCTCAGCGCAGGAAAGAGTAAGTGTTGAGCAGCAAACAATGGTACTGAGGTCTGTCTGCTACCAAGAGAGTTTTCCCTGATACTCACTTCAGCCTCACTTCATGCAGTGGATTCACACCCTGTATAGGAGCCTGTCTGACAGCGTGATTTGCAGAGATAAAGCATTAAATGTTAAACTGCAGAAGGGGCAAGGAGGGAAGCACCAAGAAAGGTCTGTTTTCAGCTACGGCCTGATATCAGGCATTGCCACAGATGAAAGGGACACGGGGAGGTGGAGAAGTACATTCCCATGTACAGGTGGGCATGTACATTCCCATTTCATGGACCCTCCTTACCGATGCCTCCCATGAGGAGCAGCGAGAGGCCAGCAGAAGCAGCCTGATCAGAGAACAGGGAAGGACTGAGGAAATGGTACATCATCTCATGTGCCCATAAATGCATGAAACTGCAGCCTGCAGCTTTGGGAGCACAGGAACTGCAGATCTGCAGCTGGGAGGCCATTACCCTGCAATATCTGTTGACTTTCTCTAGGCCTCTGTAGCTGTGGGATCCCCCAGACACGTGTGTCTTATTGGAACACACATTCTGCTCTTTTGGCTTTCCCAGGATAGTGATTTCTTCAAAGCTTTCCCAATATATCTGCAACAGTGGCAGCGGCAGTGGCATTGGAATAGTTTATGCACTTTCAGATCTGAACTCTTGTACAGTCCTGGTCTTGCTCATGCTTTCACTGTACACAAAAGCCCTGCCTACCACGACGAGTCTACGGCAGAAAAATGTGTAGACCATGCTGTAAGCTGCCTTTGAACCTTCACTGTCTTCGCACAGCCAGCTCCAGGAATGCCAGAACTGACAAATCACATGTCTTTCTGATGGTTGATGCTTTTCTCACGACTGAAGCATTTCTTAGGACTTGCTTCTGTGAGGATCCTCTGATGTCTAACAACAAACGAGCTCACCTCACCAATCTTTTCCAGCTGGTGTACTCCTAAGGTTACTTATGGCTATCCAAGAACCTATTTTTACAGAAGCTGCAATACATGAAATACCCTTGATAGCTCTACTTCTCTGTCACGCTGGGTTTAAATATACTAGTAGGTTCAGAAGTTATTGTAGGAAGTTGGAGAGACTTGCAGACCCATTCATGGATGCAGCATAGTCCTGTAAGCCTCAGATCCTTTGCGAACCAGATTAAAGGCCTGACCGCAGAGAAGAGCTTGAAATGTGTTCGCAGGATACCCTCAACTCCTACTTTTTGCCTTAATCTGAGGGTCTCTAAGCCTGTCTCCTGGTTTGGTGATGCCAAGCCTGCAACCGACTCTGACTGCAGACTGTAGGGCAGCAGCTCAAATGGGCAGTGACTCCCTGAATGCATTTGCATTCAGAAGGCAATAGTGGACAGGGATAAAGCAGGGCTGCAGCTTTCTATTCCTATTAAAACACTGGCATGAGTTTGCCTTTTGGAAGAATGGGATTATGGACTCCAGAAGGGCTCTGCCACCTTATGTGCAGCACACTTGCATGCACAATTTACATATATGCCTTGCTATTAGTCTCTAAAATTTACTGCAAACAGTTATTTTTAACTGATACCCAGTATTCTCCTTTCTTGCCCACTTTTCACAAGGCAGCTCTTAAATATTTACCAAGAAAGAGGCTCATGTCAATCTAGGCCCTCTACCATACCAAAATAATCTTTAAAAACCAAGAGGACTCTATAACCAACCCTTATCCACACAAAGCACTTGTCAGTCATTTAATTTATAGCTCTTTCTTAACTCATCTCCCAGGAGCCCACGCTGATGGGGTAAGAGGGAGGGGGTCTTGCTGCAAGCATAGCTATTCTTTTGCAGTATCAGTGCTGCAAGTGGGTAGCATCACTGACATGCTGCACTTGCTAATGCTGCTGTTAGTGACAGCTGCCTGTCTAGCAAGAGCTGGAGTGGATCAGTGACACAAAGCACAGGACATGCTGTTTTGTCAGCGTGATGGAAAGATTATTACCATTCCTTCTGCATTTAAGGAAATGCATTCCTTGGCATGCTGCAAGATAATCAGACACACAATACAAGGCGGGTAAGATGGGCATCAGTTGTAAAAGACTTGCATTATGAGTAATTTTAGAAGTACACCCCCACAGCAGTACTTACACTCCAGCGCGGGGGAGAGCTACGCTATGGAAATGAGGGGATGCTAATGTGTATGTGTGTCTGTCTGTCTAACAATACCTGCCTGAAAAGATCAATCTGGATAACAAGGTCTTCAAGGCAAGCATCCAAGAGTTGGCCTCCTACACAACCCTGGCAATAGGATGAAACATGCCTCCACATGGGAGATGCTTCTGGTAAAGTGCTAAGGCAAGGTGCTAGCTGCCTTTGGTGACTGGCAAATTATAAACTATGAGAAGACACATTTCATGCTCAAAAAAACATCTCATCTGAGAATCCTTATGGTCAAAACTTGAACTAAAGGGAAGCCCCAAATCTCCCACTATGTAAGTACCCAAGCAATCACAAAATATCATCGGTCATATTGGCCAAGTGTATGAATAGCGGAGGCAGAGGAAAAGCCAGGTTGTGTCTCTGATCTTCATGCACATGTATAAGTACATGCTTGAAGTGAAATATATGCATAAGTACTCTCTGGTGTAGGGATAATCAGTAAAACCAGGTCTCATTAAGGTTTCCCTATTTACCTTACATATTCTGCAAGAATATGATCAGACACAGGAGCAAGGACTATACAGTTCGAACTGACAGGCCATAAGAAAATCAGGAAAGTATGCAGAGAAATATTCCCAGTTCTCATTGCATTCTTAGATCGTTCTTTATCTCGTTGTTTCTCACTTTATCACAATTCTTCATTTCCTGTTCCCTTTTAGACTTCAAACATTTATTTTTAATGTGGCTTTTTTTAACCCTTCTATGGTTAGCATTTCAACCTTTTGGAGACTCTTGGCTAGACCTCATGTGCCAATTCCAGATTACTTAACCAGACACTACAAGGTCATTTTTAATACATAATCTGATATTAGAGTTTAAAGTCGGGCCAAGAGTTTATGGCTTCTCATTCATGTTATAACAATGAAATAATTGTACTGTGTGTTTTTACTGTGTTTGCTGCTTAAGGCCGGTAAAGGACAGATAGTAACGCAGTAAGACTTCATTCCAGTTTGGATATCCCACCCTACTTTGTGTACAGGACTCTCAGAAGCATCCACATTTGCAACAAGAAGCAGAAGATGCTCAGCAAAAGCTGAGCTAACTTAAAAACCTCCCCCCAAACTTTCTGTGACGGCTCCATTTGACAGCAGTTTTCCTGACGTTCCGCCCTGCAGGATTACTTTAGACAGCCCACCACAGCTAGCAGAGACATGTATCAGCTGAGGACTACAAAGCAATCCGAAGGAGAGCAAATATAGTTACCCAAAGCTGAAATTCAGACCACAGTTTGCTAACTTCTTATTTACCCCAGTGGAAACTTTGACATTAGCTTTAGCTTACTGGTTTAACCACACACTTCAGAACCCCCAAGGCAAGAGGCTGAGACCTTTGTGTGACTTGTCACCCCAATATGGAGCTTCTAGTACCATGGCAGTGTCAACCCCAAGACTATCTGGGGGGGGTGTAATAGCCTTGAGTCAGTGGCAAGTGTACCTCATCATGTGCTGCATTAACCCTCCTTTTCCTGCAGCACTTGCCCAGGTCTCCCATACAAATATTGACATAATGTGGTCCTATCTAGATGGCAAGAAGCAATAAGCAAGGAATACTTCTTTGAAATATTTGTGTTACTGAAAACAGCAAGCTTAACAAATTTCCTGAACAGAGCTGTCTAGTGCAGAGGGCTATTTTGAGCATCACTTGTTGCCTTTAACCCAACTATCTCAGCACCCCACCCTTCTTCCTTCCACCTTCCTTAATTTCTTAGACTTCCTTCTTGTTGCTTTGTGTGAGTCTATTTTAGGTGTGAGGTCATGGTTAGCTTCTCACTAGGCATCCACTTCCCATTTTCCAGCTCTGGGGTTTGCCTTTTCAGCAAAGTCCATTAGTACATACGACGTGTAACATCCCTCACGATAAACAGAAATTGCTCATAAAGAAAATAATTACTTAAGAAGAAAATAAAGTGCAGAGAATACCAAATTAAGCTTGCAGAGTCCAGCTGTCAAGACATGGGTGTCTTAATGCTTCCATCTCTGGCAAACAGATACGCAGACTAACCACAAAACACCACTGCTTTGATATTAACCATCACATTCCCCCTTGGTAGAAAGTTACTCCATCTCATGCACTGACCAACTTTAATATTGAATTCCAGATAGGCCCATGAAGCCCTACCTTGGAGCCCACAGTGGGATTTGGTTGTGTTATAATCCCTTCCCTATGGAGTGGGAAAGGGCCTGAAACAGTGAATGGGTTTGGCTATGTAGGCGCTAACCTCATGCTTCACCCTCTTTGAACTTCATGGGTTCTTGTGGTCTGCATCTAAGTGGACAGTATAGTCCCAATCTCACTGCTGTCAAGTCAGAGCAAGTTCAGGCAATATTCAAACTCCCCCTCTGAGGATGTGCATGATACAAAGACCTAAGTCTAACCTGGAAGGAAGTTTGCATCGCAAGTTTCATCACAAGATCCACACCATGTAGCTCAATGCTTTGGTTTCAGTCTTTAGCTATACCATGTTGACGCTGGTCTACCTCTACCAGCTTCCTCTCTTTCGGGCTGGGAAAAGTTCCCCTTAGCTCTAAGGTTCACTCTATCTCTGGAGAACAAGTCAACTTTCCACTGGCAGTCAAAAGGAGGTAAAACCACGCAACCCCTACTAATAGGAGCCACACATCAAAACCTCCTCGCATCGCACTGAGAATTAGTCCCAGAAAATGAGGGCCTTTCAGGGCTTAAGTTTCTGGTAGAGCCCAGTGTCACCGACTTCACGGAACAGCAGCTTTCTGGCAAATTGTGCAACTGCACCGCCCCCAAACTTCCTGTTTTGAAACCCCAAGGAGCTGGAAAATGTTAACACCGGCACTTTAAAGTGCAGTTGTGGCTTTTTTTTACTGCCTTTCTTCCCAAAGATCTACATGTCACTAAAAAATTCTACGTACAAAGAGGTAAAGTGAGGCTGCCTTAAGGTACCAGGGGCAGAAAAGCAAGAACTTGTCTCTCCAGAGTGCCCCAAGCCAAGCAAAGCATCCATAGCAAACCCATACCCTCTTCCATGACCTGCCTCTCCACCTCCCATCTCACCCTCTCTGAACTGGGGTGTGCTCTGTCGCTGTGGCTATTGCTAAGTGTTCACCAGCAGGTCCTGGTGCTATCAAGCTGGCCACTGCAGGTACCTGCTGATGCCAAAGATGAGCTGTGCCACTGGGCATAAGAGGCGAGGTGGCAGATGGAGAGGCAGGTGCTCATCAAGTGGCAGCGAGACAACTGGGATTCACGTGTCGAGCAGCGCTCACCGGGCACCACGTGCCATCAGCAGCCACCTGGCCCAGCTTCCTGCTCTGGCAAGATATGGGGCAGATCATGATAGGGAAAAGAGGCCCCAGTGATACAAGGACCTTCATACAGAAAACAGAGATGCAGCAAATCTCTGTTCTGTCCCAGCTCATTTCTATATAGGATGAAGAGCAATTAGGAGGAAGAAAGGATGGGATTTGTCTCAAATGCTGCAAGGGAACTTATTTATTTCCAATCAGTATGACAACTGCTTCCTTTTCTGGCTATCACTGGAACTCCAGATGGTACATTTGAGCATACTTCAACCTCTAACTTGGCTCTTTGCAAAGACATTGTCTTCCTGGTTAGCTAAAAATGTATTAATAGTATTGGGATGAAAGCTCCCCCTCTCCTGCACTGCGCTATTTGAATAATGAAATCTTGGTCATTCTGCAGCATTCTGGCTAATATTAAAATCAGGCATTTGAAGGGGACAAGACTCTGCTGAATGTGCTCCACTTATAACCTCCTTCTGTTTGAATTTGTATTATCTATAGTTGACTATCCTGCTAATATTCAGCATCCTGCAAACCCTTTAACAGCAGCAATTACCTGTCACCCTTTTCCAGTGATTGCTGTGCCTCAAAGTTTGAACCTTTGTGAATCAGCCAGCTAAGGTGCTGCCACCTCTTAATGATTTTATTAGGGAATTGTGAGTCATCATTTTCTTAAATCTCCAGCTTCAGGACTTGTGTTATTTTCAGACTGCTGCTTTTTGTTTGAGCACTTCTAGGTTCACACAGAAGGAGAAAAGCTTAAGGAAGTGAAGTAGGAAGTCACTAGTAAGCATAATTAATAGCAAGTTCGTGCATCTGAAACTGAAGGGCGGAATAAAAGGACGGGGAATTTTGATGGTGTGTGACCAATTCAAGTCAGCCAAAATACCTGCACCTCATTCCTCCTCCATCACACTGGGACCTGGCGGGGTGGTTGGCAACTGCAAGCTCAGGACTTTGACATCTAAGCCTCATAAAAAGCTGTACTGTTATTGTTCTAAAGAAAACAATATCCTGTTTCCTCTTTAAACTGTGTATCTCTTTAAAAATGGTAAATAGCTGCTACATTCCTGCCTTTATCCTGGACTTTTATGAGTCTGTACTTCCCTCTTCTTTGGCTTTAACAAGCAGAGGATTAGGGGAATGGCTTAGTGCACATGTTCTAAAGGGATGGGGGGGGGGGGGGAAATCTGCCTTCGGAATCTTACATAACCTTATTAAACCAAAACAAAACGTAAAAGAGACATGCCCAAACCCTCACTTTTTGCACATAAAAATCATCATCATGTGGCCAGGCTGCAGCCTGCCAGTTGGACCGGCCTCAAAAAAATGAGCATTTTAAGTTATGGAAACCCGAAATACATAGCAGCGCATCTCCCAGACTTACTGCTGATGGTGCTTCCCATTTCTCTTTCCTATTACCAGAGTTTGGTATTCAGTAGCTGAGAGCAAGCAGCCACCCCTAGGGAAGGAGGAGGAAGAGAACTTCCGAGCCCCTATCATTCAGTCAGGCATCTTCTGTAAACATTTATGTGACCTACAGGATATAGCACAGTTTGAAGTCTTGCAGTCTCCATAGCCACTGTGCAGCCAGGCAGTTCCCTGTACTCTGAAAGTTCCTGTATATCAAGCAAGACCTGGGTCTGAACATAGCTGTGATCTGCTTATAGCATTCACTGACCTAAATTGGGGACGCTGTACTGAACGGCATGTTCCTCAGGAGATCTCTGCGTATAGCAATGAACTCCTGTTGCGTGGAGGATGTGGCTGCAATTAGACTTACTCAGTTAAACGTGAGGAGGACTTTATGTCCGCCATCAAGCACAGAAACCAACCGTAAGCTACGGTAATGCTTGAAGGATTGAGCCAAAGCTCAGTGAAGAGAAGGAAAAGTAATTCTTCAGCCATGCACTTGTGGCAGCATCTTTTCTGTCTCACAAAAAAACCCCAGGTTGCTTTTGTTATTCCTTAACAAACTGCAGAAAGGGAACCTACACAACCCCCTGCCCTAAGCAGGAATTTGATCCCTAGTGCTATCTTCCTGTCCTGCCCCTATTTATAGCAGTATGGTCACCCAAATAAGAACAGAAATGATATCACATGAATTTGGGTGACCAATTGAATTTTGCATGCTTAGAGTTCAGAGGAACACAAGTGAATAACCCACATCAAAAAACAGTTGGAAAGAACACCTCACTGTGGCCAGTTATGCATGTAGAACATGCTATTTGTGAGACACACAGTCAATTATCTGGAATTTGGGTATCTTTTCCTACATCAAATAATTAAATTAGAGAAACAGGAATTTTGCTTGCAAAATTGGTCTTCAATGTGCAATTGTTTATTGAAAGCCCAAAATAGACACCTTTCCACTATTATACTGTTAAGGGTATAAACTGCAAAAACTAAGGAATCTGTAAAGGTTACTTGACGGGCAAGTGACCACTGGAAACACATACATTTGGAATCACACACATTTGGAAACACATCCCACATAAAGCTAGGATTTTTACTGTTTGTAAAGTGTTTCTAACTGCTTCCATTTACATATCTCTATTTTAATATGTTTCTATAAATACATACTTTATACACGCATACAAGCAAAACTAAAGGTGCCTAGTTTATAATCCTACGAAAAATGTCTTATTTGGCAGCATTCTTCTTGCAAACTCATTTGGCATAAATTATGATGCATAATTCCTATCTTATCCTGTCAGGCAGCCCTTCGAACTGAACCCAGCGATGAGTGGAGCCAAATACTTCCATCATGCTTAATGCAGTTCCCAAAAAATCTTTATTTACACAGCTAAATATTTTATGGGCCAGAGATTCAGAGCTACTTGAAACGATGAATTCATCCCTCCGAGGGGTTTTGTTCATGGATAAGAAGTTTGTCTAAGCTTGGGGTGCATAGTGAAAGGGAAGATTTAGTCACTCCCTTTCTTTTACAGGCTGCCTCCATCCTTCCATTGCTCATTCACAAATCCCTCGGTGCCTCTGTAGGCAGACAATTCGTAGGTGGATCTGAGGTGGAGGCTGCCGATAGCATTTTCTACTGCCTCTGTGAGCAGCAACACGCAGCAGAGCAAGCTCCTCTTACAACAGAGACAGGTCAGCTCTGCCTACGGCAGGGTTTGAATCTCTGCTTATTATAGCAAAGGGAGAGCCAATGGAAACTGGGAAATTCAGTCCTAAGCAGCAGCCAGAGGGGCCAATTTTATATGAATTAGACATTGCTTCTGGAGAACAAACAAGCTGTCTGGACTCGAGGGTACAGACCAGCTCTGTGACTCAGCCTTGGTTTACTTGAATGTGTGAGGAGGATGCTGCCTGCAGTGGTCTCTGTTCTGTATGTGCCTGAAGGGCCAGCTCCAGGCTTGAACATCTCCACACCTACATCTGTGATGGAGGCTCGGGACCCCATATGGCCACACTGCACAAGCTCTCTCATCTTCCCCATCCATAGCACCTTCCACACAGCTGATCTCTGCTGTGGGCATCAACACCCCAAAATTTGCATACCTTTTCAGTATAATGCAGGAGCAGATAAAGAAATATCTCAGAATAGCTCACCGCTGTCCCTTACTCTTTTGCTGGTTGTATTAACTTTCCACGTGGCAGTTCATTACCCCACATGCTACAGCACCGCTGGCAGCCATAAACCCCCTCCTTTCTTAAGCTGGACTAGAATAAGCAAGCTGAGCACTCACAGAGGAAGGATTTCTGTGTGGTGCTTCTGAGACTGAAGGTTCTCTTTATGGTCAATGCATCATTCCCCATTACAGTAATTTCCTCTGAAGTAAATGGGATTTTGCCATTATAATTTATTGATACCTATTTCCTAGCTGAATTGACATAACCCTCTTGGCTAGCTCTTTCCTACCCTGAAAATGCAGGAAGCCAAAAATCCTTTGACAGTAATGAGTTAAGTTCTGTAGCATGCAGAGCTGTGTGCTTTCCCATTAAGCAGGCTGGGGTTAAAATGGGCACCATTTACACACTAATATGTATGCCAGGACAGCAGCACCTTTCCACTGTAATGTTTCAGACTAAGGGGTCAACTGTTTAGCTGGGACACTTCCTGGCAGTATATAGGTACTGTTTAACCAGTGATTAAGTGGGGGAAGGCTTTCCTTGGGAATTGACACTGAAGAATGTGAAGGTTGAGGCTGGAGAACCAAAAGCATCTGATTCTTTGTGGTGGCTAAAATACCTGCAGTGGTTTTGGAAGACACTGCTGTTAGGATCTTCTTTCCCTTTCCCTAAACTCTCCATCCCCAGACCTGCACTTGGACTTCGCATCTCCCTTGATGCCTGTTCAAAATTGCTATTACGTGTTGTTGTGCATTGCTGAACGATTTCTCTGTACTTCATCTCAGAGGCAGCAGAATTTAAGAGATGGAGGAAATGGGTGGTTTGAGGGACAAGTAATGCTGCACAAAGCTCTTCACTTCATATCAGAATCCAGCTGCAATTTTTGCCTAGCCAGAAATGGTTGCTGTACAACATCAGTTTGATAGATTATGAAAAATAACTTAGATTCTGGTTTATTTTTTCCTTTTCTGGTGCACCTGCATCCCAAAACCACTTCTTACCAGCAGCTACAATACCACAGCCAATGCTTGCTACCCAGCATGAGTAAATCTGAGCACCTCAGCCATAGCCAGTCACCTAATTAAGTGACCTGATTTTCTCAGGGGCAAAATATGACTTCCAGCTCCCACTGCACTCAGCAATTGTGAAAATCAGGCCACTTCTGTAAGTGGCCAAACATAGCTGTGATTCGTTTTGAGCACTCAACTTTCACTAAATTCTTCTTGACAGGGCCTAGGAGCTGGAGCGTCTGAGGATGGGTCCTCCCCATGTTCTGGCTGGCGGCTACAGAGGAGGGCATTAGGGAGGGATGGAGTACATGCCCTGTTCTGTGACTAACCAGTGGCTATCAGTCATCACCACCATTCCCAGCACTAAATTAATAGGAAACAAATAACAGTCTCTCAGCTTCAGGTCCCATGATAAAAATATACTTTGGCTTTTGTTTGTTTAATGCAGTATTTCCTCCTTGCACTGGAAACTAAATTGAAAAGGGAGTTTATTGTCCCCATGGAAAAGATAGGCACCTTTTGAAATCAAGCACGAACAAACGTGTGTGGGGCCCAGCCTCATGTTTTCTAATGCCCTTTGGGGTCCCAGCAGCACACAGGCAGCAGAGAAAGAGCTGCAGTTGATTCCAGCAGAGCTCTATTGTGCTGTTTATTCCAAGGAAACATCAATTCATTAAGCAAACAAGTCAACAGGGGTGGGTGGCAGAACCGTCTGTCCTATTCGATTGTGCATGACTCCTTCAGAGATCTGCTCTGGGCTCTGGAGACTGTAAATAAGGAGACAGGCAGCTTGTCTGCCCTCACTTTGCAACAGGAGAAACTGCTCGCTTCAAAGGCACAGCTTTACTGAGAGGGTGTTTTTAACGCACTGCCTCAGACAGATGCACTTCAAGATGGACGGTCAGGAGAGTCACATTTTGGTTGTACTTTAAAGAGCATAAACAACCCAGGCAAAAGGGGATGTGAGTGAGCAAAGGCAACATAACAGAAGTGGACAGCGAAACCAGGGTAGGGAAAATCCACAGCCAGCCGTTGCTCTGCTCAGGGAGCAGCCTCAGTGAAAGGTTCCCAGCCTGTTCAAGGGGAGAGTTTTCTGCTCTTTGCTCTTCACTGCTTTCCGAAGCAAAGCAGAGGCTGTTTTGCATAACGCATCTAAGCCAGACTAGGGAAAGGTCAGCGAGATAGAACAGGCCAAACTACGATGCTGACCGCACAAGATACATCCTTCCAGAAGGCAGGTGCTGGAACAGGCACACTGCTGAGCTCAAATGAATGCTGGCAGATAAGGGCAGAAAAATGCTTCAGGAGGAAGTATTTTCATAATCACACATTTGCAACACAGCCCTTTTTTTGCAGCAGTATCTTTCTGCCTTCCTCTTACTCTCAAAATGAAAAAAATATGTATATTCAAGTGGTGGGGAAGCCAAGGGCAGAGCTGAAACGCAGCTGAGTCAACAACATATGTCTACGAGCTGGTGGGTAACATTGAGTATTCCTGCATGGTTATCAGAGTGCTTTCGAAGTCATCACTGCACACAGAAAGGGCGACACAAGCGCAATGAACATCCTACACAGCATTATGGGCACAAATAGACAATGCTGGAGGGTCCTGGGTGCCCTAATGCTAGAGCCACATGTTGGATCCTCACTTGGACACACTTCCTATAACCAACCAGCAGCATCTTCTTGCGCCAAATAACACAGGGTGCATAGAACATTGATCTTATCCCTTTGGTCAGACATGTTCACACTAACTTAAAGATGTCAGCAGGTCTTCTATGCTGTTATCGAGCTGCAACATACCATATTTAGTAAGATTCGGTTACAGTTCAAGGCCGGATGGTGTAAATTGGCAGTTCTCCTGTCCTCAGTCAGATTTGCTGTCACTAACACCAGGCAGCTCTGAGACACAGTGTATAACCCACGGAGCAAAAGGAAGGCAGCTTCTTTGGCCAAATTAGCAACAGAAGAATACAACTGGTTGTATCCCAGCACTTGTTTGGAAGCAATACTGCCCTTCATCCGTTAAGTAGGAAGCTCTGAAATTGCCTATTTATGGGGAATTTGCCTCCTGACACTCAACTGAGGGCATGACTTCTGCCCCATGACCCTAATGTTTCTATCCTTTTCTGCCTCCTTCATTCATAATTTGTGCTAAATATTTATGCCATTTGGATTCTGGGTGAATTCCATTTTGGCAGTCTCTAGTGTTACAAAGCTGAGCTGAGCCACAGCTGCATTTCAATGCTGATGTCAAGCATTTGGAAAACACTCTTCCATAGTTACAAGTTAAACAGCGCTGCGCAGGTTTGTTCTGCAACTGGAAAACTTGCTGAGCAGAAGACTTGCGTCTTCCCAGCTGGAGTGAAAAGGGATTTATGGGCATAATAAAGGAAAATAAGCAAAAGAGCCCTTTCAGCGTAGAGAGCTAGCAAATTACTGCAGGTTATTCTAACCTGGAAGAAATGAGGTTTGTGCCCTCTGGTGGCAGCTGATTTTTTCCTGTCCTCAGTTCTACTGCAATGTTTGCACTTCAAACCCAAACATTTGAATTTCATGATGAGCAAATGACCAGCAAAGAGGTCATTAAATGCCAATAGCTGATGCTTTGCCACCCAGAAATACACCAGGGAAAACCCAGAGGTCTCTATCTCATCCTTGGAACATGCTGCATGACTTTGACCCTTGGCAGATAGCACATCCGAAAGCCCCAGGGCTGAGAAGCAATCTTGGAAAGCATGTCCCACAGGTTTCTAAACACATCCTTCCCCAGCAAGGACCCAGGTTCCAGCAGTGGATGTGACTACAACCATATAACCCCGCATCACTGAAATACTCCTTTTGCTCTCTCTCTCCAGACAAAAAGCACTGGCATCGACAGGTGGAAGAAGTGTTCAAGCAGCTTGTGACTGGTTGGTATGAAGTAGTAAATGCTAAAAAGAGTCAAAGGAATTAGTGAATTTCATGTTTAAGGTTTTAGCCGTAAGAATGTGGAATGTTTAAAGAGGGGCATTAGAAAAAGGAGTGAGACATTAAGTGCTATAAATAAGCAATCCAGAAACAAGCCTTGTTGGAGAGAGTTTGTGATCTCGAGTAATAGCAAGAAAAGTGAGAGAAAGGAACCACTACTCTCTGTACCCTAGCACCTAAATAGAAAACTGAGAGCTGCCTTTTCAAAGATGTTGAGCAGTTTCTAGTGCTCTCCTCCCTGTGTTTTAGACACTGAAAGGCAGAAAGGCAGAAGCAGTGACCCAGGTTAGATCTTCAGAGCCTCAGCCTGAAAGTAAAAACCTATTTTCTGTATCACTTAGCAGTGGTAATAGGCTGCAAGTGAGACAGTGCCCCTCCCTGCCTGACCTGCTGGAGCTGATTTATCCCATAAGGGGAGAACAGATGGAATTGAGGACATGGGAAGCTGGTTTTGCTGGGGGGAAAAAAGAGTCTTTATCTATCCATCTAACACTTTTCTCCCTCTCAGGCTGTTTTCCCATGTGGGTGACCCGTTCCTCGACGACACCCTGCCTCGGGAGTACGTCCTCTACCTGCGCCCCACCGGCCCCCTGGCTCAGAAGTTATCTGAGTTCTGGCAGCAGTCAAAGCAGATCTGTGGGAAGAACAAAGCTCACAACATTTTCCCACATATCACCCTTTGCCAGTTCTTTATGGTAAACCAGAGCTCCTCTTTCCGTTGCCTTTATGCATGCATTCATGAGCAGCCCTTGCCAGGCTCGGGCTGGAGACATTACACTCTACATTCAGTCACTGCAGAAGGGTTTGTGCTTGGGAGCTGGGGGGTTGTTACCAGAGCTGATGATGCCTGGGCTTGTTGGGGAGGTAACTGGCTTTTAAAAGGGTTGTTTTCAGGGAAGAGCAGCAGCAGAAGAACAGATTTTCATCATCTCCAGTGATCGCTGACACAAGAGTAGATGTGGTGAGGTTAGGGAAGTTATTTGGGGATAGCTGATCCTGCTTTGAGGACAAAGGAGATGCAGGGGATTTCTAAACATGCCTTTTTCTATGACCCTGTGGTTTTTCCTCACTGCCTTATAGCAGGGGTAGACCATCCACACCCACCAAAGCCTTTCCCTTCTGTTGAGTGCACTACAGAGCTTGTCCTGCTTCTTTTGGCAGTGTGAGGACAGCAAGGTCGATGCTCTCACTGAAGCTCTGCAGGCCACCGTAATGAGATGGAAATGTAAATTCCCTGCCCCTCTGCCTTTGGAGCTCTACACATCCTCAAACTTCATCGGGCTTTTTGTCAAAGAAGAAAGTGCGGAGGTGCTCAAGAAGTTTGCTGCAGACTTCGCTGCAGAGGCTGCTTCTAAAGCAGGTGAGTGATTACATGGTGGCTACAAAGGGCTCACTCACAGCTTGGTCAAGGATTGGGCATTTTCCGTTTTGATGGTGTCAAGAAACAAAGCTCATGAAGCCAATCTGGTTTTTACAAGTGGCCTGAAGACTGAGCCCCAGAGGAACACCCCACTCGGTGCTTTGGGCTTCCGTGCTTTTTCAGTTGAAAGATCACCTCACACTTAGTCTCAAGTGTTATCTCCTGAAAGGGAAGTTGACATTTGGTGGTTCCTTAACCTTTCAGATAGATGCTTTGTCTGCAAGGCTGAGCATTTCCTGCACCACTCAAGCCTCAAGTCTCTGCCACAGAACTTTCCCCAGCCATGTAAAGGCTCTGTTTGTTTGTTCACTGCATTTCTGAGACGTAAAGGGAAGACCCCAGTGGCCGTTTTCAAATCCCAATAGTAACAACTCCGGCTCCATTGCCTCATCCTCTACTACTTCTAGAGGGGGGAACCCATCAGGAGCTGGGAGGAAGGAAATAACTAGAGCACCCTGTGTTCTAATGGTCTCCACTGCTGACAAGGCTCTCTGGGTGTCCTCCAATTACCTCCAGACTTGGAAGTCAGAACTGTATTGAAGCACTGTAATAGCTCCCTGACTAATCCTCCCACCTTCCATCGCTGTAGTGCTCAGCCTGGACTAGTCACAACACAAGCAGTTTAGTCCTTCATTACCACAGGCTTATCCTGGAGTTTAAGTGCATCAAGATATGGCAACTTCCAAGTCCCTGACATGCTTCCAGGCTCGACAGGCAGCCCATAACACCATGCAAACATGTACAAGTCCCTGCCTTTGGTTCAGAGGAAGAGAAACAGACATGTCATAGGTTCAAAACACATCTGAAATGCAATGCTTTCACCTGACAGTGACCCAGAAGTTATTTCCCCTTTAGAAGCGGGAGGAAAGAGCTGTTACCTTACAAATGCACATTTGGAAAGGCAGCAACAGGCACAGAGACATCAGGTGGGCCCAAGGACTGCTGCAGCCACATGAGAGGGGTACAAGTATTCCCCTCCAAACCAGCACAGTCAAAAGGGGTAGTTCCTTCTGCAACAACACTGGCCCAGGAGAAGGAAGCATCAGTGGCTTCCATCATGTGTCTGCCCCTGCAATTGCTCCAATTCAGACCAAATTGGTTCTTTCATAGGGGAAGCCGATTGCTGCATTGCAGTCCACAGCTTGGTCAGGTTATCACATTAAAGTCTCAGGGGCTTTTTCAAAGAACCAGAGCATATTTTTTCCTGCTGATCAAAATAAAAGAGATGGATGAGCTCGCACAGCTACCCCTGGCTGGCACGTGGAGCCAAGCCTCTGAATAGCTGCAATTTTGACTGAATAATCAGTCAAATTTAATTGCAATTTTTGGTTGAATAAGCAAGAATAAATTACATGCAAACAATGCACCCCATGATTTCCACATTGACTGGAGGAGTGCCAGTGTTTCACATACTTTCACCTTTTTGCTTTCTAGAATCTTTTCCTAATACAGGTTCTTTTTCTGCAGGATCATTATCATATCAATGTCTGTTTCCACAGTTCTGGAATACTTCACTCTCAGTGGGTAAACTGGCAATCCAGTTAATGGCCAGGGAAATATGTAATCAACTTGCAACTGTAAATTCCATGGATTTATAGTTGTAACCGTAGAAAAAAGGAGGGAGGGTAAAAATCAGGCTTATTCTGAAAAGGTGCTAATGACAAAGCTGACACCTTTCCTGGAAAAGTGTCTTTCTTTCTTGGCAGAAGACCCCCTCGGGTTCAAAATGACAATAACTGTTATCACACCATCCAAGCCCTTGCTTTCTGAATACAAATAACAGTTAAGCAACAATGCCTCTTCTACCACCCAGGTGTGACTCAGGCCTGAATCAGCCCCCACATGTCTCATGATGTGATCCAAGGTGCAACATCTGACTTCCCCAAAGCCTTTTCAGAAGCAGCCTTACAATTTGTTCCACTTGAGCTATCTTTGAAGAGTTGGGCTCCCAGCCCCTGTTCAAGGCGATAGACACACTTACACCTTCCAAAAGCTGCTAATCTCCACAGCACTTGTTAACTGGCATCTCCCTGTTGCAGATGTCCATGTGGAGCCCCACAAGAAGCAGCTCCATGTGACACTGGCCTATCACTTCCAGACCAGCCACCTGCCCACGTTGGAGAAGCTAGCGCAGAACATCGACGTCAAGTTGGGTTGTGACTGGGTCGCCGCAATATTCTCTCGAGACATACGCTTCGTTAACCACGAGGTAAATTACTGGGGCTTGTTTCAGTCCCCCCACAAAAGCACCCAGCAGAGCTGAGGCTTTTTTAGCTGCATTTGCAGCTGAAGAGGGCTCAGAAGCTGCAGGCTGAATGAGGACCCCCATGCACAAATACGCATTGCAGACTAGATAGACATTAAGGAGTTGCCTGTCCCAAAGGACACCCAGAATATAGATCTCCCACATCCTACCAGTCATCTTAGACCATCTTGCCTTTTCTTTTGCTGTTTATTCATACTGTCTAGACTTGCTGTTTCATCCACCTCCTTTCTTGCTTCTTGCAGGAGCAATGTCCTGCTGGATTAATTAATTCTAACAATGACTCTCCTGTTAGCTCAGTGTAAGCTGGTCTGATCTCTCAAGAATCAGGCTGGTATCTTAAACTGACCACTATTCATTTCTCCTGTACAGACTTGACATTATCACTAATCACAGCATTTAGTTTCATCACATTTATCCTCATGGCCTGCATACTTCAGTTACTCAGATGTATTCTGTAACGGCAGTATCCAAGTGTCTTGATATATTTTTCTTAATAATGTTGTTTTCCAACAAAATATACATTATTTCCATTTTGTAAATTGGGATCTTGGGCATAGAGAAACCACACCTGAGATTCATCTCCCCTGCCTGTGAAAATCCCCAAGGCAGACGTGTAAGTCTGAGGCTCCCTTTGCACCGAGTGTGCAGAGAAACAGGCACCTCCAGAAAGTGAATCATCTGATCCATCTAAGATGTCTGTCTCAGGATGAGATGAATCAGCTTCTGGAGGAGGGAATGTCCAGAAGGTGCCTGCTCAGGCTCAGGTAGCTAACCAGACTCTTAAGATTAGGGTGATTAATCCCACCAAAGCACATTGTCCACAGTCAGACACACAAACAGATGCCAAAGCTTCTGGAGAGCTGAAGTCTTTCATGCAGTGCTCTGACCCAGCCTATGCTTCCCATGTCTGACAGCCTCCTTTCCTATCCAGAGTGTCATCTTGTCCTTTAGAAGCTGCAAATAGTCAGTACTATCACTAATTGCAAAGGGAGCTACTGATGAAAACCAGCTCATGTCTTTGCATATCTAACTTCAGGCAGCCATGTGTGAAAGTTCTGGCCTTGTGCTATCAGGTGACAGTGACTAGTTTCCATCCTCCTTTGAATATGCCACAAATAGTCTAGAGGAGGACTGGTGAACAAATGGGCTGACACAATCAGGAGATCAGAGGTGCTCAGCAGATATGGATTTTCTTGGAGTGAGGCTGTTGCAGAAGTTAGGCTTGGCCAGGGACAAAGTAGTGCATTACAAGGAGAACTCTTCACACCTTGCTAAGGTTAAACATCCAATCTAGGAGCGCTCCTGCCCCATTCAGCTAAAGGTTCTCTTCCATTAACAATCCTTTCATTCATTTCTGGTTCCCTTTTTCCCACAGACTCTGCAAGTGATCTATCCTTACACCCCCCAGAACGATGATGAACTGGAGCTGGTCCCAGGGGATTTCATTTTCATGTCCCCAGTGGAACAAACCAGTACAAGTGAGGGCTGGATTTATGGCATTTCCCTTGCAACTGGCTGCTCTGGGCTGCTGCCTGAAAACTACATCACAAAGGCAGATGAATGCGGGACCTGGGTGTTTCATGGGTAGGTAAAGCTGCTCAGTCCTGTTACCACTGCTGTGAAAAGGAAATCACAGCAGCTGTGACTTCACCTGGGTAAGTGAAGAGGCTGAAAAGGTTGCTTGGGGGAAACAAACTGGCACGCAAAGCCCCATCTCATAAGCAAAGGAAGAGCAGATGCTATCCCTGTGCATGGGATTAGAGGACAATGTGATTTGTTTAGCTAAGATGTTACAGCAACTCGTAGGATCATTGCTGCTGGTTAGCAGATGGCCACGGTAGAGCTACTGCTGTGCAGACACCTCTCTGGTGGGACTAGGATCAGGAAGGCTTAGATCTGAGCATTAATTTGAGAAGCGAGATCTTCTATGTATAATTCCCTGGGGGAAAAGGACTTGGGGTCAACAGTGTTTCTTAAGATACTTGGAAAGATTAGAGAAGCCTGCCATTGGCTGCAGTGAGAATGCAGACCTCACCTTTTGAATAAGGAAAGGCCTCGAATAGCCAGGGCATAAAGAAATTAAAATCAAGATGCATTAGCAAAGTAAATCAGAGTACTGTATGAAGACAGGAGTTAATCGAAACTCTCCAATGTGAAATCCAGCAAAAGCATCCTTTCTTCCTCTAGCATTTGCCATCCAGAATGGTCTCAGAACCACATATACTGCAGCAGCCTGCTCTAGTGCATTGTTTCTTACAGTGCCTGGAAGAGTTTGGAGGCCTAGGGATTAGCATGGGAAAGAATTACTATTGCAGCAGCAACTTAAAGGAAAGCCAAATGTTTTGTAACTCCAGCACCTCTGCCTCCAGACAATCAAAGAAAGGAAATGCCCCTTCCCTGATTAACTGCGAAAGACTATAAATCACCAACTGGAACATGCAATATGGAGCATTTATCAAAAAAACATTATTATGTACCGGGAAACAGCCTCATTTTACACAACGACTTCCTGCAGGGAGTATTAGATTACGGAATGTCATGTAGTCCAAACAATATAGCAAGCTAAGGAGAACCTAAGCAATGCTGCTGTCTAGGCCATGATAGTCACAGTAAGGTCCTTGTGGTAAGAGAAGAACAGCACATAGATATGAAAGCAAGCAGTACTCACCAAGACTGCAGAACCGCCTTACTGCAGGAGATGTACCCAACTCATAGTGTTGGGACTGAGGCTGCTGTTGGTGAGCGATGCTGTGATCCTGGGGGCTGCTTTGTGCTGTCTCTGTGCACACAGCCGTGTTCTGTTTCCTCCCTGCAAAGGATGAAGCAGAAAGAAATATCAGTCATGGAGCTTTCCCTCCTAGCCACGAGAGACTGCATTCTTCCAAGTGAAAATCATGCATTATTGAGATCATCACAAGCACACAGCTCGCTCTGGGCTGCAGCACCTTGCCTGCACCATGCAAAATGTTATTCTGAGGATACAAAATCCCTGATACAGAAAAATTAGATGGCTGGTTCTGCACGTTTCACCGTGAAAAGGTTGCCCTGTTGCACTGCTCAAGTGAGGCAAAAGCTGAACTGTGGCCTTTGCAGGATGTGGCTTTTACATCCAACTATTGTCTCAAGAGCTCTGCCAGGCACACAGACCTTCCTGGCCAGCACTGTACAAACATACAGCAAGAAGGCCTGTACCTCAGCTGCAGACCAACAGGCTGCCACACTAAGGCAAGCTTGATGATCTATTTAACAGGGCAGAAGAGGTTTTGCCTTCGAGGCAGAGTTACTGCCCATGAAACCAGGTTGTGTCTTGAGAGACTTCAGGTCTGAATCCTTTCCGTGTCTACTAAAAATAGGAATGGTATCACTTCTGTTCTGCAGACCCCGAGGATTTTCTATACACCTAAACTACATTCCTTTGCTAGCATAAGTGGCACATCCCTGCATGATTTCTTCTCCTGCCAAGAACTGGACCTGCTGGTAACAGTGAGGAGAAACACTTAATCTCTGATCAGTACTATAGGTTGGAAACCTGTACCTTCACCTGACCAAATAAGCTGGTACCTCAGTCTCATCCTCACATCCTAATTCCACCAGATAAGGGACCACAAACAGTGTAGTATCCTATTTCCCTTCCTTAAACTGGTTCAAATCATATGATGTCACAGAAAATCAGTTCTTAACAAAAATGCAGATGACCCATTTTTGTTCCACTGGCAGAGGCACTTGGTGTTATTTTAACAGCTATGAAAACCCTACGAGATTTCACCCTAACTAGGTGCTAGTCAGGAAGGAACTTGTGACATATTTAAGGCACTGAAACTATTTCTGTCAAAGCAAATGACCATATACATTATCTGACAATGTTCTTTTTAATGACTAAGCAAGTGTAACCCACACCATCAGCAGAGGGTCCCTGCAGCTTCTGTAATTGCCTGTCAGAGTTTAATCCCGAGGGCCTCGGGCAAAGTCCTTGAACATCTGGACATGAGAGCTTTATCCAGAGGGACCATACGCCCCTTGAGGGAGAGGGGGATCTATTATATCCCTTTGGCTACACTTAACTGGAGGCACTAGTGAGAATAAATTCCCATCATAGATGGGAAAAAGAAAATACAGCCCTGAAAAATAACGAAACAGCAACCCAGACTGAGTGTACCATGTCCCTACCAGGGAATACAAGCTATTTTGTGAGCCCACCATGAGAGGCAGGGCTGTGCCCCAGCTCTCTACTGAGGCAATAGCTTGTGCTAGAAAGGTGAGTGAAAACTCCCTCTAGCCATTAGTTTCCAAACTTTGGTGCATAAAACCGTGGTAAGTAATATGCAGCTGGTCCCCAGATGATGTTAGTGAGCATCCTGTGGCTGTGAGTAAGATCTTGACCTTAATCTAAGGAAACAGAAAGGCTGTTGAGATGGGATTTGTCTCTTCATGTGTGTATATCACCTAGCAAGGTGCCCTCTAGGCAGCACTAACCTACAAGCAATAATGTAATAACATGACTACAGTAATGATCAGCAGTTCCTGAAGACTACAGAAATGTACTTACTGCAGCCTGAGGACTTGAAATCCAAAGCATTCCCAAAGCCAACATCTTCCTATCTTTGGCAGGTCCTACTCAATTCTGAATACTACGTCTTCCCCATCCCTTCAAGCTTTCACTGATGGAGCCCTGGAAAGAAGACAGCAGGAAGACCAAGGACCTGGGGATACGGGGCCACTCACTATCATCTGCCAGAACATGCAGGTAGGCACCCACATACACACATAGATCACACGCAGCTTTAGGGGCAAGTTTCTAGCAACTGGATTTTCCCCAACATGGTCTCCTTTCATTGCCTGAATCAGGAGTTACAAGATAAAATTCTCTACAAGCTTTTGAATAACATGATAACCACAGAAGACATCAGTGTCCCCAAACCTCCTTTTAACGTGGGGCAGCAGAGCCCCATCCTCTGCTCACTTCAGCAGTTTTATACCAGCATAAATTTACCAACTTAAGAGTTTCCTGTGCATTTGCACTAAGTTAAAGCAAGAGGTGCCTGGTCCAGACTCCTGTTAGTAAATCAGAGCTCAGAAATCCCCTTGCACTTTGATGAAGGTCAAGCATCCTGTAATTTTTCTTCCAGCCCCTGAGAATAACCAGCCAGCCAGGGCCTCAGAAACGCTGTCTGTTTGTCTGCAGACATGGGGAAAGGATGGATGTCGTCTTTGGGAAGTACTGGCTGTCACAGTGCTTTGATGCCAAAGGTGAGCTGGCTCTCATGGGTGTCTCAGGCTCTAGGTTTAGACGAAGGAAGGAGAGTGGTGGAAGGATTACAATAAAGGAACTTCATCTAAGAGTGTTTTCATTTAGAAATGAAGTAATGATGTTTGTAGTCAGTACCCAGGGCAAACATTTACTACCAGCAGGAAAATATTTGGCACAGCTGGTTCTCAGTCCCAAGTGAGAGCTACAGCACCACATGTACAGGTCATAGTGCCTTTTGGGGCATAAACTGGAGTTTGCAACCCAGTTATATGCTTGAGTTTCAGACTGTCATTAACAGAGTGTAACTTCAGGCTCTGTTGGCATTAGAGCTGAAGGCAAAATTGTCAAAGAAGTCTTTTTATCTATTCTATTTTTTGGTGGAAGAAAGGGATGATTTAGAGCTACCCTCTTTCTAAATTACGCTTGAAGAGCTCTGACGTTTTAGCCTCCTGTACAAGTGTAACATTTGAGGTTTCTTTTGTTGTGGGATAGAGATCATTTTCCTTCGGGGAAACCTAAAGATAACTTTACAAACACTAGCCAAATTCTCTGCTTGACTTTGAACTAATACAGCTGCTTAACTTCACTCTGTCAGACTCCTGGTAGCTTTACAAGGGAAAAACTGCTCCATAGCCAGGTCTAAGCAGCAGATGTTGTGATAGGAGTAGAAACAGGCGTGATGCTCTCTGCCTCTCTCTGATCAAGTTAATTCCACCAACTGCCTCTAATGTTTCCCACACAGGAAGGTACATGCGCAGTAACCTGAACATGCCCCACAGCTTACCTCAAAGGAGCGGCGGGTTCAGGGACTATGAGAAAGATGCACCCATCACCGTGCTGGGCTGTACGCAGGCAAGGCTCGTTGGTAAGTTGTCCCCAGCAGACAAAAGCTTGCCCATGAAGCTTTGCTATCACCCTCCCACACACCCGTCCACAGAACAAAGTGCAAAGCAGCAATAAAATGAATACCCTGAGCTAATGGGGTTTAGATGTGTCAAGAACCTTTGCTATTTTCCTCCACCTTCCCCAGCAAGCCCCCTATTTCATCAAAGGGAACCTTATCTCCTTCAGCTGCTAAGCAAAAACAAAGCACAAAATCTGGGACAGGGTATGAAATCAGAGCCGTCAACAGTGCAGTTGCAAAGCACTCGCTACCGCCCTGTAAACGTGCCACAGTGGAAGGCGCTCTTATTGCCAATGCTCGTGAGAAATGCAGCAGAGTGATGGTCACCTCATGCAAAATATGCCTCTTCCTTGACTTTGAAAAGCCTGAATTCTGACCTGTGGTTTGCTACACCAATATACTTTTATCAGCCTGGCTTTATGATTATACGGCAAAAACACAGTCCAAATCATTTCTAGTATTCTCCCACCCCACCATCCTTGTCCCTGATTTCTGAGCCTGTTGGCTTGTGTACAGATAAAAAAGCATTTGCTAGTCAAAGAGCACATACCGAGCATTGTGATTAAGGGAGACATGAACTTCACTGAGCAGTACTTAGCATTTTCTCAGATTCAAATCCTTTACAGTACTTGGTGTTGGTCACATTGAAACTAGGGCAGCTAAAATTATACTTGGTTTTTAAACAGAAATAAATCAGTACAACAGCAGGATGCTCAGACTCCTGGCCACATGGCATTAGGGTTCGCAGTCTGCATGTAACAGAAGGCAGATCTGGGAGCAATCACAGCACACTTTGCTGATATCATTAAATGGGTCCAAGTACGTAACTGCATACGTGATCCAGGCACCATCGACCTGCATGCCAGCCATCTGCAGGCAACCCCTGCAGTGGCACAGACTCGACCTTGAGGGTTGCTGGAGCCATAATTCCTCTGATGACTAAAGCAAATGAGCAGCTTCCCCCTAACGGAGGGCTGTGAGAGGTGCCTCTCCTCCTAAATTACCCCACTTTTCTCAAGAGATTTATGGATTGGTTTGACAAGGTTACAGCCATCATTAAACAGACGAAGTCAAGGTTAACAACCCCTTCTTGCTCCCACTTCTTTGTCCTGCCTCTTCTAATATAATAAAAGTATAACTCCTTCTTATTACAAGTCTGTGCAATGCTGAACAGGTTCCTGTTCTCATTTGGTTCCCTTAGCCATTGCAAGAATATTAATAACCCCAGTAGTGGAGTTGATTTTTATCTCATTTTCAGTGATCTTCCACCTGTGTAATGAAACGGTAATTTATACTAGCGAAGAATCGAGCCAATTGAATTAAGTTGGGTTTGAGTTAATTTGAATCATTCTGATTTACAGCTTATAAATGAAATGAAATTAAATTCAAGCTCTACAGTTTTTCTCACCGCACCATTTTCTTCTTGGCTAAATGCAAGAGAAGCCGAAACTGTGGAAGAGCTGCTGTGATTTCTTTGCATACTGGTTATGACACACATAGGAAAATGAATCCTGGTTCCACAGCTGTGTACATCACAGTGCCCTACACTGAAATAAAGTGTGATGGGTACACATATTTCCCAAGTCACAAGCAGTGCAGCTGGGAAGCCGTGGCACATACCCTGCATGCGGCTGTTGCTGTTACAATGCCATTTGTCTGGTTTTATTCATGGGTGTTGAAACTTGCTTGCAGGTGAAGCCTTGCTAGAAACTAATACCATTGTAGACTACATCTACAGCTCCCCATCCTTACGGTGCGTACAGACAGCACACAATATCCTGAAAGGTAAGAACCCAATGAGCAAGAAAGGCTGCATTCTCCTCACTTTCTGGGGAAAACAATGCCAAATATAAAAGGGAGCCTGGCAAGGGCTCAATGGTAATTCAGGGTGAGGGTTATTTCCAAGGGAGTATAGTTTACACTAGAGCAACACTTCCTTTAAGGAGCCCTTTTGTAACTGCATGATGTGATAAGTGCTTAAGCAAGTGGTCAGGGTTGGGTTTATTGGGCCCTTGCTTGCTCCATGCTCTCACAACAATTGCTACCTCTAAGGAACTTGCTACCCACAGTAAGAATAATTTACTGCAGAAACTGAGAAGGGAAACAGTGATTCCCTATGAAATGCCCTGGCACTAGAAATGGTTAAAAACCAGCTCCAAAATACAGTCAATATATTGCATGTAGCTGCTGGCCAGAGGTTTTAACGCCCTGGCATATCATATGCCAAGTACTTCTATTAAATACTTCATCTTTCATATGAACTATTAATCAACTGACTACTTAGGAAAAGAAATTAATTTACAGCCAAAGTGGGGTATTAAAGGTGCAAAGTCTTGCTGCTTCCATTGATACCTGGTCTCCTTTCTCCCTTTTCCAGGTATGCAACAAGAGAACAACCTGAAAATCCGAATAGAGCCGGGCTTGTTTGAATGGACCAAGTGGGTCTCTGGGAACACGCTACCTGCCTGGATACCCCCCGTGGATTTAGCTGCAGCTACTCTAAGCGTTGATACAACCTACAGGTAGCAGAAAGGGGGGTGAGAGGGTCTTGCATTGTTTTAGCCCTTTGTACTTGAAGTGCTCTGCTGAGATTTTAAATTGAAGCAGTGACTGGAAGAGCTGCTGAGGCTCCCAGAATAAACTTTAAAGTTTTTTAAGAATAAGCAGTTGAAACAGTAAGGAAAAAAAAAAAGGAAAATGTAAAGAAAAAAATACAGGTTTTTTATGACTAATTATAGCATAAACCACTTGCATTGTGTCTGCAGCTAAAATTACAGTGCTATGAGGGTATCTAAATAGAAGTCCTTACACTGTATTTATCCCTGAAAGGGTATCATGTGGCTAACACTCAGCAGAGCAGCTGGACCACAGGAGTCTCTGCTTCAGAAAATACATGCCTTCTGGGAAGCCCATAATGAATATTCTCAGCACAAGAAAAGAGCCAGCTCTTGGGTGGCCAGCTGCTTAAGTGGGAGACTGGGAGATAGCCCAGTCCCTTGCTCCTCTCAAGAGAGGTAATTCCTATAGATCAATGTCAGATCACTGGATGGAGAGAAAATTTAGGCCCTTTCCTTCCACCACAGCAGGAAAATACACCTTCTGCTTCCTATCCCTTGCTTCTCTGTGCACATCAGCTCCTCCAGCTGATACAATTGCCAGGCAATTCCCTGAACCTCCCTGGCCCAGGAGGAGGCGGCTAATTCTGGGCATTTCCCAGCAATGCAGGTTTACAGATGGCCAAAGCAGCAGTTTGCCTCTGCCCTTCACCATCAAAGCATAAGCAGTGAAGAGAGCCAGCATCTACCTTCACCATGCTCTGCGTTTCTCCCTGTACCTGCCTGGTCTCTTCAAGCAGACACAGATGTTGTAGCCCACCCTCTAAGCAGAGCCATTGCAGAAGTAATGCAAGTATAATCAGCATGCCCTATGCTGCCACCATGAACTGACCCAAGTAAAGGAAGCAGTTATTTTTCACAGCTAATTGAAATATCTTTATGCAGAGGAAAGGCAAACAACTTGATCTTGAAGTATAAAAATCATCACAGTGGTCCTGACTCAGTTCTGGCGATTTGGTGAATTTAAAGAAACAGATACTTTCAGATGAATCATAGCTTGCACTTAAACCTTGATCACTTCTTCCAATTTACCGTACTTGTTTTTCTGCTCACAGACCTCATATTCCTGTCAGCAAGTTAGTGGTTTCCGAATCTTATGATACATACATAAGTAGAAGCTATCAAGTAACAAAAGAAATCATCAGTGAATGTAAAGGCAAAGGTGAGTGCTACCAACGGGGTAAAAAACAAGACGGCTCTTTTGGATGTGAATGCCAGTATTCCTGACCAGTCTTTCCCTCTTCAAGGAGGTGAATCCCCATACCAGTATCTCTCATCCCCTCTCCCAGAAAGATTGGGAACTCCTGTGTGTGCCAGAACTATGAGTCCAGACACGCTCAGCTTATGAGAAAAGTCCATAAACTAAAGTAGCAGAAGTGGGATCCCTACCCAATACAAGCTATCTGTCTCTCAAGGCAATGAATAAGCCATTTGCACTCTGCTGTCTATTGCCAGCAACAGATGGGGTATATTCCATCCCCTATCTGAGCTCCGAAATACATTTCCCATTAATACTATAGAGCATTTATTGCGCTAAAAAAAACCCTAGGTTTTATTTTTCATTCATAATAAGAAAAAGGATGTTTCTGAGTTCTGGAGATTCCACTATTTCACTGACCTGTCTCTACCTTGTAAGCTTCTAATAGCTTGCACACAGACCTTGATAACACAGTGTGGCATTGGTTGTAAAGGATCCTGGAACTGGAAATCTAAAGCTGTCAATGTGGAAAACCAGCAAGTGAAATTAAAGTACGCGCTTTAGTCAGAATTCATTCTGGGGGAGGAGAAAAGCGTTTGCTTCACAAGACAGCTGAAATCTCACTGGAATTCCCGTTTTCTTCAGAAAACCTTTTTAAAACTAAGTTTTAAAAACCAAGTTCACCGTTATCCTGAAATTTGAGAAAGGCTCCAATTATGTTAATAAATCAAGCTTTCTTTCCTCCTATTGCACATAGTTTAATTGCTGTGATATGATAACTGAACCAGTTTCAAACATTTTAAGTGGTCTGCTTGATCTTGGGCACCAGTTTCTAAAAAACTGGCTTCTTCTCCCTTCTCAGCCTGTGTTTCTCACTCTATTTCAGGAAATAACATCCTGATAGTGGCACATGCATCCTCCCTGGAGGCTTGTACCTGCCAGCTCCAAGGGCTCTCGCCACAGAACTCCAAGGACTTTGTACAGATGGTCCGAAAGGTAATTACCAGCAAGGAGTAAAGCTTGCTGGCTTTGCAAAGAGAAAAGACATCTGCAATCTGCTTAAGCAGGCAGAGGAGACTTTGTCCCCCTCATCTGGTTGTTCCACCCGTTACTGAGCTTCTTCCATTTCGGAAGCCAGGAGAGTAAAGCAGATTGGTTTAAAAGGCTTATCGTAACCTGTCACTTCTGTAACAGATAGCATGGGATCAGATGCCCACCTACAAATGAGCTTGCAGTGACTCTGCTTTCTGCTTGTAGATGCCAGGAGCTGTACAGAGACTCCCACAGTGCCCTCCAGTGCCGAAAACACACTAACCGCAGCTAATAGGACACTTCTGCCCTGCAATTCCCCTTCTCACTGTGCTCTAAAGAGCTGTTAAACAGCAGAGAAAAGGACTGAAAATTATAGTGAAGTCTTCTGCATTCATTCCTTTACTGCAGCACTGGCTACGGAGATGGCATTGTTCACTGCCAGCCTTGCAGACGCTCTCTGGGATACTCATAAGTACATCCATATTTCTCCCCCATAAACCGGCCTGGCCTTCAGGGTTTAGGACCATGTCAGCCAACAGGGCATCTTTGGTTTGAACTGGCCCATATTAAGCTATGTTACAAAGGTATAATCTGTCTTTCCTAGTGTTTTACGCATACAATGGTGCAAAAAGTCTAGCTGTCACACCTGAGTCCTACAGTCATCTTTTACAGTAGACTTTGGGGAGAGGGAAAGAGAGACAAGGTAGTGAAATGCTTCAGGAACACAGCAGGACATCGGCACTTAGGGGAGCTCATTCCTTGCCCAGATTGATCCCTGCTCAATGCCTTTATTTCCATCTCTCTTCACACAGATTCCATACTTGGGGTTTTGTTCCTGCGAAGAACTGGGAGATACAGGTGTTTGGCAGCTTACAGACCCCCCCATCCTCCCTCTCACACACGGACCAACTGGAGGCTTTAACTGGAGAGAAACCTTACTACAAGAATAGGCAAAGCTACATGAGCAAGGAAAACCCATCACCTTTCTAAGCATTGGAGAATGCTCTTCTTTCTTGTGTTTATTGACAAAGCGGGGAAAAAACAGTCATAATATGTTCAGTGGATCACACGAACTGCTGTTATAACACATCTCACACAGCCACAGTCCTGCAAGAATTCTCACATACAACTAGGCAAATACAAAAGGGAGTGATTTGAGGTTAAAAAATAAAGTGCAGATTGAAGCTCTTGCACATCAGGGAGTCTGTTTAGTCAGTAGCTCAGGTAGATTTTCCCACTTTGAATGGAGCTCTAATAATACCAGTAACTATCACTGCCTTCTGTGCCACGTTAGAAACAACTAGCACTATGTAAGAGTTGAGCATTCAGGATGCTGGGGGTTCGTTTCACTACTATATTTGCAGAGCATTAGCAGGCATGTTCAGGATGATGTGTTGACACCCCCTTTATCCTAGCCCCCAGATTCTCAACACCTTCCATAAAGTGTATCACCACCAGCTGGAAATGAGAGCCCAGCATTGCCTCTGCAGGCAGCATCAGATTATTCCTCTCCTCTGTTTGAGCACTGTGTTAGGTGTTGTGTTGGGCGCGCTGTGGATGCAAGGACTGATTGATGCTGATCCACGTCAGAAGAGAATTCAGGATTCCACATCAGTTACAGATGAAGTTTGTGCATCACAAGACAGCACCATTGTGAACCAAGACTGGGAGCAGTCTCTTTTAAGTGGAGATGAAATAAGCCTTTTCCAACCAAACCTGAAGGATCTGGATAGTTGTTATTGGATTTTTTCTCTTATTATTTAGGTTATTGAAATCCACCCTTGTGCATGGAGCCAGCCTAATTGTTTGTGTGATTTAAATTCCCTCCAGAAGACCTTGGGAAAGGGTTTTCCCTTTTATACTGAGATTTTGTGCTGGTCATTTACACAGCGGTGGCTTTCTGTCCCTTGTGAGCTTTTCTGTCAGCCCTGGTGAGGTTCTGCAGTAAGCAGCTTTCTTCAGGAGGTGATGATGAAAGAGGAAAGATGCTGAAATTCAGCCTCTGCTGCATACTTTGGTTTCTTTTCCTTAACTCCTAAGTGCCATCTGTCATAAAGACAAAGCAGAGCTGAAAAAACAGTGTGCTTAAATATAGGAGCAATGTGCTTTGACCTATTAAGATGCTGCTTATCCAGTAGAGCAAGGGGTAGGATTTGGGGAGAAGAGGAAGAGAAGAGTTTCCTTCTGAACCTAAAATCTTTGCAATCACAAGAAGTGTCCTCTTAGTACAACAGCCTACAAGATGCCAATACCAACTGCTTCACAGGAGAATGCAAAATACAAGACAATGGGTAGTTATGAGTGTAAACTGGCTTCAAAGCAGATTTCTTTTAGATTAATATTATCTGAAGCTATCAGCTTTGGGTCCAAAAGTTCCTGTAGACTTTTTTGCAGGTCTTATCAGTGTAGACTCACTTTCAGAAGGTACTTAAAAATGTGCTTAAATGGGATGAAAGAGATTTAGGCATACTGCTTGCTTGATTTGGGCCATAAATCTGAGTATTCCCATAAGTAGTACCAAAGGCAAGTTCAGAAGTACCAGGAAAGAAATTCCAGCATCCTAGGTACCTCCCTTCTGTCCAGCTTTTCCACTGCAGAAAGTATTAGGCTCCTCATTTGAAAGGTTCATGTGGCACAGAAGTTTATACTGGCCAACTCTGACAGCGGCTTATTATTCCTAGCAAAATGAAAGCTCATTTTGTGTTGCTTCACCAGGATATGACCGAGCTGCGCTTTCAGCAGTCAAAACAAATAGGAAGTGATAGACTGCAATTCCTTCTTCAACGAGGCAAAACCCTCAGCAATTGCAATGTAACAGTGCTGAAGAGGATTTCACTCAGCTTTGTCTCTGGTTTTATTGAGTCTGCCAGGGAGAGGACACCAGATTCTGAGTCAGCTGAGCCCTCATCCTGTGCAATATGTACATTGCCATGAGCTGTAACAATAATCCATTATTTATACACTTATGACTATGTAATACACAGTAGGCCATTCGTAAGTGCATTATTATACCAGGGATGTATACTGAAAAGCCAGGGAAATAACTTAGGAAATGACAGAAGAAACTGCTCCCATGCAGTTACACTGCTGTCACTTTAGTTTTTAACTGTAATTTAAACTACTTTTGGCTGTGTACATTCTGAGGAGCCTTTCTGCCTTGCTTTCCTCCATGCTTACTCACTGCAAATTTGCAAAGGGTGTAAAACTAAGTAGTAGTGATGACAATCATACCAAAACTAATTTGGCTACTGATGCATGTGTAATCCTCTGCACTGCTTTTCGTTTCACGCTTTGGGCCAGGAAGATGTTATTTGAGGCAACAAAAACTGCCTGTACGAAACACTGGGGCTGCTCAGGTCCTGCTGCTGTTAAGCAACATTACAAGGAGTTTATTTAGACAGGAGCATGAAACAGAGAGGGAACATAACCTGAATGCACAATTTGAATATTGTACTAGCTGATCTTTGCATATAGCAAGTAATGTAGGAAAGAGTGTTCTGTTTGGGAAGGTAGATGTTAAAATACTCTCTTCTTAAAATATATATATATATTTTTTTGGATGTTTGAGAAAGTATTTTGACAACCGTAATCTTATCTCAAATTAGATTTTTCAGGTGTCAAGAATCTCAGAAGAAACCTTATTTTCTTGTAGCATTTTGATTTCTCACAGGAGTAGTGTGTTGAATAGTCTCATGTTGATGTGGCTCATTGAGGGAAAAGAAAAAGATATTAATTTCTCATTTTTAATCAAGATTTTAAGAATACAGAACAGTTGCTGCTTCACTTTCACTCCATTGCTGCTCATTAATGTGTATTTAATGTCACTTCAGTGTTTTGTCCCAGAAGAACATCAGCCTTGAATCTATCTATAGCGCATGCAAGTCTTTTCCTTGCCTTCGCTGTAAACTTCATCAGATCTCAGTAGTTTAATTATGGTACAGGAGGCAAATAGTTCCCAGATTTTCTCCTTTTTTCCCAATTAAGGAATAAAAAGCTTGAAATTTCTCATCCAGTATTTTCATAAACTGCAACTTAAGGGTTGGGATAGAAAAACAGAAGAACCAAAGTGCAGAATCCAATTGTAGCACAGGAGCGGACAACAGGATGATGCGCAGCACCAGAAGGTCAAAACCAGTGTTTAAAACAGTTCAGGTTTGATCCCACAAGGCTTGAGCTCTGCCCAGGGATAGCTTAATGCGGATGCCACATCTAAAGTTTCATGTATTTCCTTTACATTTTGTGCAGTGGCAGTGACAACCAAATACTTAAATCCCCTGATTTAATTGCCAGGCTCTCTGTGAGGGTATATTGACACTGCATACTCAAATCAACAGAGCTTTGCTGCTTTATACAAGCAGGATCCAGGCCATAACTTCACAAAAACCATAGCTGCTTTTTCACTCAGTCTGAAGTCAGCTGATGGTAGGAGCCTCCTCCTCCTCTCCTCTGGTGTTAGCTTCCAGTGCCGAACTTACTGTGAAAGCAACAACTTACAAACAAGCGGTCGTTAACCAGAATTCCGCAGGAATCTTTAGTGAGGGCAAAGCAAGCCGTAATTCTGCAAAATAGAGGGTAGAAGGGATGCTAAAGGGTTATTTCCAAGCATATTCTATTCAATCTGCAGCCCTGAGCCCCCCAGGTAGCAATATCTCAGGGATGTGGGTGCCATCATCTTTGTTAATGCCAGCTCTTGGATACACAGTCGGAGGATGGGGAGATGGTTGGGTATAGCACTGTGACAAAGAGCCTCTTCACTTAGCTCCTGCACACCACACTGGATGTGAGGGGTTGTAAACTTCTCCCTCTGGGTCGCGTGGGTCCTTACAAATGCCTGATCCATGATCCAGAGCCCAGGGAAACAAAGAGGGAGATTTCTCACCGTTTCCTCAAGCTTGAGATGAAGCTGTGCAAAGGCTGCTCCGCTGCCACTAACTGAATGAGGGATTTGAAGGACCCATATGCAGGGTTGAGCCCTTCCAGTTCTGATTTAAGAAATGCATGCAGAAGCAGGGTGAGATTTAGTGTCTGATTATATTCATATTCATTTCAAAGAGAGATACTTCAGTTAAGCTGTAGCTGACTAACCCCCATTTAAACCCAGAGCTGGAAGTTAGAGCTGCTTCACAACTTAAAATGGACTGAAATTCTGTATGAAAACTACTGTTTGGAAAGGAAGCCTTAATAGGTTTATTTTGTCCTTTGTTTCTTAAGAAGGCCTAAGCATAGGGGAAATTATTTGAACTTCAAAACTCTACATGAAATTATGGTGGTTGCAGACGTACTTGAAACAGTGAATGAACGAACACCACAACAGCAGTAGATGTGATTGGCTGCATACACCCTAAATTACTCTACTTGCTTCTCACCACTTCCTCACACACTTGTTCCCTGGGGAATATTCACGAGCCATACATTCTTCATAACAAAATTACTTCCCATTCAGATGTGTTTTCTGCAGTTTCTCTCTGTGGACATCTCTTCAGACTTGATGTTATCAATGGATACTTCCTTTTTCCTCCATTTTAAACCTGGTGTATCATTCTGTTTCTTATGTTTTTGTAAGTGTGAGCAGATTGTATTTATTTGAGACAAAAAATGTTTGCTGTTTCAAAAGACAATAATTGTATTGCCAAAAATCGCTGTAATTACCTGTGACATCTGTATTTTTTTATTTTGGGGGAAGGGGTTGGTTGTTTTTAAATCTCAGTTTCGAGTGCTAACAACTGTTAAAACAGCCACTGCATTTTAATTTGCTTATGACATTAAATGGATTCCTCTGCAGTCGGACACAAGTGTCTCATAGATGATTTAACAAAGATGCCAAGCTTGCTCTTCCTATTTGAATGTTCCTCCCAAGCCTGTTGGATTTTGACAGAGTGGATATTCCTTCAATGAAGGGCCACTTCAGAGCCATATTTGCAGTGGCTCCAGCAGGATGTAGGTAGGGAAAACACCTGTGCTGGGTGTACAACTAGAGAGCAGCTATACTGGAACTTAGAAACAAAACAGGAGTCAGGGCTGTTTCTCAGTTTAGGTTTCAGTGCTGCCTTTACCACATACCACTTCGGGATGCCTGCCTGGATGGGCGTAAGCCTCAGAAACATGAAAGAGAAAGGAGAATTTGAGCTGGATTATATTTCTCTACCGCTGAAGATGAAGTTCATTTATTCGTCAGCAGATGGCACAAAACCATCTCGAGTCTGGTTTTCCCTCTGGGTTAAAAGGAGCTACTTCAGCGCTGCTGCTGCTTGGCGGCTGTTTTCCCCGAAGTTATTTTACTGTCAGGTTTAGACGTGTGGAAATAGAAGCACAGCTTTTAAACCAAAGCAGTGCTTACCTTTACAACACATATAAAGTTCATATCACAAAAGAAGATAAACCCAGCAGGAGTTTCATCAGCCAGGGAGACTTTCCTTTCAAACCAAGTGTGCACATCAAATCTTATGGCCTATGGCTCTGTTTTCCCATAAAACTGATTATATTATCATTAACATAAAAACCATCGCTATTATCAATAAAATACACACTAATAGAATCAGAGGATCTGCTAAAACCTTTTTGGAAATCAGCTACACACGGCTACATCATGAAACAAGGCTTGCCTACAGCACGCTTGGACAAACCTTGGGATGTTACTGGACATTACACACCAATAGACACAAAAAGCTTTGCTATGTTCCTATAATCACACCTGCAAGGGGATACGGGAAACCAGATTCTGCCCCAGGTCCTCTGGGGCCTCCGTGATGCAGTCATCCCTCCTCCCTGTGCTTTGGTGCTCAGCAAACCTTTCACAACCACCTCACCAGCACTCTTCATTCCCTGGAGAGCCACAGACCACACACAGATGATTATGTGCCTCTCATTATTTGTTTTGCCAGGGTTCCTGCATGCAGAGCAAAGCAAACCACCCATGTATGTGGCAGTACAAGATGCAGAACAAAACACAAGTCTTTTCCAAGGGATTTAAACTGCACGGATGTGTCTTCAAGCAATCACTGCACAACAGCAGTGTCCCTCAAATAATCTGTGCCATCCTCAGAATTAAACCCTGCACACAGTGCACCCATAGGCCCATGTTTCTCTTACCCTTTATCTACTTCCCCTGCATGAACATCTCTCCCCCTGTTCCCTGCATGGGTGTCGAGCAAGAGAAAACTGGAGGGGGTGCAGTGTGAAGTGCCCCCAGTGCTGTCACCCACCAGTTTCGTTTTAGGGACCTGTGAGCTCACCAAGTTCTCAGCAGTCACCAGCACAGAGGAAACGTGGGATGGGGGAGAGAAGAATGGAACAGCAGAGAGAAGGAAAGGAGGCAGAGACCCCAGCAGTGATGAAGTCATGGTAAATCTGCTCTCCCCCATGCTGAAAAGGGACCTGCTGCACACTGCAGCCCCGGCAGAGAGAGGAAGTCAGCCCACACCACAGCATGACTTTCACCAGCTTGCTGCACATCACAGCTCTGTTCCTGATGCAAGGTAAGCGATATGCATTGTCTTAACCCATCTCCCCTTTGCAAGCAGTCCAGCTGAGAGAACTCCATTTCCAGGGTTGCAGCACATCATGTGCAAGGTAGCTTTGCTGCTGCTGTGTTCATGTTGACAATGTCACCCTATTTCCAAAGCACACTGGTGCTGAATTCCAGCTGACTCCTCAACCCAGTATCAATGAGAGTGATTTGCCTCCTAGCAGCTTATTGCATGCTTGATGTAGCAAAGACCTTAAGTTTGGACAGTGGAGCATTGCTTGCTTTCCATGGTGTGGATATCTGTGTATGCCTTTGCTCATGTATTGTGTAAAAAGAGGCTACTACAAGAAGTAAGAGCAATTTAGAATGCACTTGCAAAGTACTTGGAAAATTGAAAGCCCTTTAAATACTCAATCTCCTTACTCCTACTAGAGGATGTAGCTTATACCTACTTTACTAATCTCCTGTCCTTCATACACCGGATAGTGAGAGATTAATATCTGACCATGTCGAATAGGGAAAGATTGAAGTAAGGAAAGCAGCCAGACGGGTATCTACAGCCCAGGATCCTTGTGGATTTCACTCCTGAGTTTTTGCCACAGTGTCTGAAAATTTCAGTGTCTGAACAGCAATGGGACTGGATCTTTAAGGTCCCTTCCAGCCCAAACTATTCTATGATTCTATGAAAGCATTCTGTAATACCACGTGCTTTGAATATTTTATCACCATTGAATGTGTTTAACAGAAGTCAGGTCTTACAGAGTTGTAAGTTGCACCAAGTTCACTATGCGCTTTCTGATGACTAAAATAGCAACCAGAGGCATGAACCGTTCTGCTCAGCTGCGTCCTGCCGTCCCTAGCAAGAAATTGTTGCCCTTTTTTGCCAAGAAGGTGGATATATCACAGTACTTGATGCCAGACTAATTTTTCTAGGGATCCACACAGCGCAAGAACCTCTGTAGCTGGCATAGGAGCACCTCCCATGGCCCAGTGACCGTGCTGTGGTGGGTTACAGTGTCTTGAAGACACTCCACAAAACGGGATTTGACCTGTGAGTTATGGTCTGAATGAAGCCATGGTCTCCCATGGAAATTACATACATGCTGGTACTGGGGGCTGCTTTTCTCTGCTTTAGAAAGGCAAGAAACACCGCCTTCTTTTCTTGCTCAGTCTTGCTGCTCTCACCTCAGAAGGTGTGACTTGAAAGACCCCACACTACTGTTAGTGACAGGAAACTGTCGCTATAGAAGGGCCCTGTGGAAAACCACAGACAAGGCCCTCTGCTACCTTACCGACATGCACTTACTACACAGGTCTTCACAAAGGAACCCATGCAAGGAGCTTTTCCTTTTCTACTGCTCCTCTGCAAATGACCCCAACATAGAACGAGCCCTGAGAAACAAGCTGAGACACTAACCCTAGGAAATGCAGGTGGAATCAAGAACAAATAGAAGCCAAAGGCACTGATGAGCCATATGTGATGGGAAATCAGCTATGACCACTCTAAGTTCCTGTCATATATGCTCAACTAAAGGGCATGGCAACAGATCCTCATGGGGAAGTACTGTCTTACAGGGAGATAAGTTCTTCCTCTAATTTAGTGATAAAGAATTTGGTCCAGCAAGAATACCCTATGATAGCTTGATTTCAAAATGGTTTAAGAACATTAAAAGCTTCCCTGAAGCAAAGAAATACTCATTTCCCCAAACTGCAATGCTCATGTACACAGTACGAACTTGCAGCAAACAGCTACCTGGAAAATAAAACCAAACCACACAAAACAGGAATGAAAAATAAACCCCTCTTACTGCCCATTTACTTACCTCTGACCCAGGCACTGCTCGTGGTCATTTCTCCGGGGCAGGCTTTTTTTTCCTGGAGAAGGGGATTTGTTCCAGGTCATCAAATATTTTCACAAAGTGTATTATATGTCTTTGAGCGCTGACAGAGAAAACCACACTTTACTGCCCATCTGTAAAATGAACTGGGAGGAGAGAGAATGACATTTCGTTTTAGGAATCCATGCCAGGCCAGGTTTGTGGATTCCATCTTCACAAAGTTTCAAAACCAGCTCAAAGCAGTTGCAGCATTACAATTGCTGAATAATAAAAGCCTCATTTTTCAGAGGTGCTGATCAGAGAATCATAGAATGGTTTGGGTTGGAAAAGACCTTAAGATCATCTAGTTCCCACAGGCAGGGATGCCTCACACTAGACCATCACTGCTCAGTCGCACATGCTTGTAAATCAGGTTTAACAGCTCCAGAATAGAGCATGGCATAATGAGTAATAATGTTGGTGTTAACATACAGGCGGAATATGCATTAAATGGGTCTGCTATCAATTCTTCATTGACTCATGGAATTAACACCTAATAACTAAACATGGTTGTGCTAGCAGGTAAAGATCACAAACCTTTGGTACAAGTCTTACCCAGTGGCTGTGATGACCTGCCTATATCAGTACAATGATATCAGCAAGAAAAACCTTTACACCCTTGAAAGAAGGAAAGTTGACATAATACTGGGGGTGAAACTGCTCTTTTACTTCATGTCACATTTCAATGCTTGTTTTTTCCCCCCCTGCCTCTGACAGGGGATTTTCCAGAAGCTGGAGGTGAAACCATAATTCTAAAGGAAGGAGAGGACCTGAATCTCCGCTGCACCCTCAGCAGTGACGATGGTTCTGCCCGCCAGTGGTTAAACCCTCATGGGTTTGCCATTTTTCTCAACACCCAGCAGGGTAAGTGTGAAAACCAAGTGCAACACTTTCCACATGGGGCTGGATGGTCACTCTTAAGGCTTTCCAGCTCCTACCCATAGCCAGTCTGACTCACCTCCTACCCAACACTCAAGATGGTTTTACATTCAGCCCCTTTCTGGCAGGAAGCTGATGAAATGGAAACCCTCACAAGAGTGCTCTGGCACTAGAGCTTTTAGTAATGAACTGTAGTTACCACCAGCACCAAGGCATTAGCACAAAAACACACTTCTACCTTCCAAGAGAGACAGGAATGGACATGCCTGAAAGCCCTGGGTACTCTCCTGCTCATCAGGGAATTTGATGTAGTGCATCAAGAGGAAATGTTTAGGAAACAAGCAGTGATTTCTAAAATGCACTGATAAAGCCAAAGTTACAATTACTGTGTTCCCTTCCACTCCCTACACCTTATGTTCTGTCTGTATCTCTCCTTCTGTTGGTCCAATTAGATACATGATATAACATCCACAAGGACTAGAGTTTGCAAAGCATTTGGATCCAAGTCAGACACACTGAATGTATTCCTTTTGCAATACAAAAGGAAACAGTCTTCATGTAGAGAGAGGCCAGACTTTACACTGTGCATAGACATTTTCATTCTGAATTACCACTGTGGATGCTGGTCACATCTCTTCTCCAATAAATCACTTCACGAATCAGTTCCCTCCAGTCTTATTGTAGCTAAAAATATTAGAAGCTACCTACAAGTCTTAGGGTGATATCAAAATCCTTTCATATTTAATCACTTCCATGAATTGTAGCACCGTTGGAATTTTCTCCCAACTCCACAATTTTATGAGACTCCAGCTTTAGAATAAAAAGAGAGCTTTTGAGATCTTTTTCTCCCTAAGGATTGATACACAACCCCAGTTTCAGTTCAATTTAAGAGCAGAAAGTTACACTTTCTGTGCTGTGATTGTGGGAAAAGTCCATGTGACTTCATGTCTGAGGACTCCCATGGGACATCCATGAAGCAAAACTAGAAGTCAAGAGAGAGAAGGGGGATTGTACAGCAGAGTACAAACATCCTAGGAGACACCCTTGTTAAAATGAAGGTAATTAGACAAATATAAGGGAAGCAAACCAGCCAGTTATTAAGCAGTTAATAAAGAGGGGTGTGCTGACCACAGTGCTCATTTATACATCACAAAATGCACTCAAAGAGGGAAGTGATTTTTTTCAAGACCAAACAAAGGCTTGGAGAATGAGGAAGGGAAAGGTCCTCAGGTCATGTATCTATGCTCTATATTCAAAGGTCATACTAGTTTTCTGACCACACATCATGTCCTCACCCCACAATGTTTGCTTATATTTATCCATCTAGACATGTAAAGAACCCAAATTGCTTTGGATTAAGATCCCCCTGAAAATAAAAGCAAGAAAGAGCATGGCATATTCCTGGCTGGTATCCCACACCCTCCTTTCTTCAGTTTCCTGCTGCCTATGTACTAGCGCAGCACCAGTGAGGAATGTTTCGTGCTGGAACTGCTCCTCTATGTCAGATGCTGATGGGTTAAAAAAAATGCCAAAAAAAGAAAATGGTCCTCATTCATTAATGCTTTGATTATCTGTCTTCCTCTTCTGTACCTACACACGTAGCATGCTGGCTTTCATTTTTCTTACAGCTTTAAGAGATCAGAGATACAAACTTGTCCATTATTCAAAGGATGAATTATCCATCCAACTGTCTAACGTAACAGTGCATGATGAAGGTGTATATAAATGCTTCTACTACGGCATCCCCTTCAAAAGCAAGAACAAGAGTGTTAAGGTATTAGGTAAGTCCTTTCACTACTTTGTCCCAGCTTCTCAACTCCAGACCTGCTTTTTTGCATGCAGCTGCATGGTGCTTTACACAACATAATCCTGGTCCTAGCTCAGTGTCCCCCCCCAACAGCCAGTCATAAAAGCCAGTAGAAAGATGCTTTATAACCGATTCTAAATCTTATTGCTGCAGCTGCTCCTTCTAATCCAGTACTGGAAGTATCCAGAGACACAGAAAGAAGCATTATACTGTCTTGCTACACCCAAGGATGCAAACCACAGGCCCAGATTACCTGGCTGTTAGACAACGGGATAGAACTCCCTGGTAAGCGTTAAAGGACGAGGGACTGATTACTAACAGTTCCTTCTTATCAGTCTTGGGCTTGATTGAAAATACTGGAGGGTAAAACACCTTCTGGGACCATCACTCACTCACTGAGTACAACCTGGCCCTGGGGTGCAGGCTGGGAGAAAAGCCAGCGCTGGATTCTAGTGTTTGTGCAAGCAAGAGGGCTCATCTGCTTTGCTCACACTCAGTGCAGAACAGTCACACCTGGCAGCAAAACCCCTTGAAAGTCAGGAGTTGTATTCCAGTGAAATAAAGTGAAACCCAAACTCTGGAGGCACAATTTCCAAAACCCTGATATAAAGTCAGTTAACAAATCCATTTTAACTATTTCCATGCTGTAAACTGCATTGCGGAGCAACTCACACACACGCCATCAGCCTCTCTCATATTAATCTGCTCAAAGCCATTAGCAGACACAGGAAGAGAGCTCAGGAAACAGCCCACACCAGCCTCCAACACTGCCTCAGTGAGAGGTCTGCATGCATCTGGGTGGACACGTGTGAGGAGGAACAAAGCCACCACATAGCTCAAATTAACTCGTGCTATATAAATATCTGCTCTCAAGGCCATGTTCTAGTAATAACTACCTTATTAGCTACCTGTAGCATAGCAGAGAGGAAATGCACATCTCTATCAAAGCCTGAGGAAAATACCCATAAATGCAAACTCTTCTCTTTCATATAGTAACCAGCTCTTAATTGTATTTTGCATCATCAAGCAACATATTCAAAGCTTAACCTGTAATCTTTCCCCACACACCCTTGTTTTAGCTAAGAACTCTAGAAAATAGCAGAGAAGTGTGCTGGCTAGAATATAGCTAGAAATCAAGACTAAACAGCAAATCCAGGTTGCCAGATCCACAGGCATTATTGCAAACACATAAAGCCCTATGCTTAAAGGAACTGCATTAATGGGAAGCAGTGCAGCTGGTAAGTGAGCCACACAAAAGCCAGGGCAGAAAGCTGTCTGTGATTGCAGGGGAAAAGGTACTCTGGAACAGCGCATGGGGCTTGGAAAAGCAAGTTCTAAAATCCCACTTGTGTTTGGGAAGAGCTGTGCTGTGTGACACTAAGGTCTTGGGGGAACATCAGCTGTGAAGTTATGAAGAGCTCAGGGAAGCAATAAGTCACCTCTAAGGTTTTTACATACATTTCTGCCAGTGTTCTTCTAAAAACAGGGATTTCCTTGAACTTGAAACCACCTCAGTTCTGGCCTGCCAAAAGTACGCCATTTGTAAGATCACAACTCAGACACAAGACACCTCCCAGAGCACATAAAGCCAACCATGCTTTTCTCCACTTCTATTGACAAAAACCTACACTTACCTTTATCTTCTCCTTGCCTTGTAGCACTAACCCAGTTAGCTATTACAGCAACCCATACCAGTGTGAACTACCCATCCTAAATCACTGCTTCCCAAACCTTCTGTGTACCTTTCCTGTTTGAGGGTGACTGAGTAACACTCCTTTCTTCCCATTCCCAGCTTTAATCACTTACCACAAATATTTATATTAGTCACAAATAGCTAATACACCTTAATTACTGGCAGCTTCTCCGTTCCACCAGGGCCCAGCAGGGGCAACCCAGCTGCAATTACTGAGCTGTTGCTGACAAAGATTATTTCCTTCCTAACAAAACCACTTTGAAATCCTTTTGAGCTCTTACGTGACCCTGCTGGGGATGAGGAAAAGGGTTGAGAAATACCAGGTTATGTGATACAGCAAATTACCTGTAAAGGCTAAGTTGGAAACAAGGAATTTCTTTCATTTATAAAGTTAAGGTTACCAATAAAGTTTTCTATTACCAAAGGGTAACAGATCAGGAGAAATCATCAGTTTGTTTCCAGAGAACCTCTACATTATGAACAGAAAAACTTCCAGGCGATTTATCTTTATGTTGGTCAATATGCACAAATATTGCACAACTGCTTTTTATGTTTGGGGTAACAAACACACAGCTCTTAAGACACAAATTTAATGCTTTTGGATATCCCATAGGAGAGCCAGAACTTTGCTAGATCTCAGTCGTGCTGGAAAACAGCAGGTCCTTGCTCTGAGGTTCCTCACAGGCCATGCATGGCTGTGGCACACAGCAGAGCAATTCATCCCATTCAAGAAGGGCCAAAAGTTGGTGTTTGGTGTCTGGACATTACACTGCAGGTGAATTTCCCCACATTGGTCATGAAACCCAGCAGAGGCAGTGAGGTCTGCACTTACAGTGATGAGGAAAAAAACCATGACCTTGCTGCCTTTGGGCTCCCATGTAATAATCCATTTACACAATGAACCACTTGTGCACATTAATCAGGCGCTGCTTTAGCACAGCGAAGTAATGCAGATTGTGTCTGGAAGGTTTTTCTTTCAATTGCTCTTGACTAGAAAGCACTTAAATGTTTTCTTCCAATGGGTGTGTATAGGTGACACTAAGCACAAGTTAGAAGCTGATGGGAAGAAATGGACCACAACCAGCACACTGACAGTCCTTGCCTATGAGCCCAATTCAACAGCCAGCTGCATCATTCACCACCAAGCACTAAAAGAAAAGAAGCTGATGGCATCTTTCCAGTTTGAGGACCTTGCTAGGACAGGTACTGCAGGCTCTTTCAGCAGTCCTTATCCCATTTCACCACTCTGACGTGGTGAAAGTCATGCAGATTCACATGCAAAGCTGAAGCCCATAGGCTACTGCCCATGTGTGGAATCTATTTTCACACTGGGGCAAAGGAAGAATTCCAAATTAAGATTTGGGGTTTAAACTACCACACAAGGTAAATACTATAAATTAACAGTAACTGAAGCTGCTTGTCTAATAATTCTCAGACTAGAGTTCACCTTCTGCCTATTTACTCATCCTTAGGATGGATCTTCTTATTCTTACTTCCTTCTTCCTTAGATTGCTTCATTCAACAAGTGCTTGTAAAAGTGCTCTGAAAGTTGTGCTTTCGTTGGGTTTTTTCAGTGGCAAAAACAAATCAGGCACCATCTACACCAGAGGTGGATACACGTGTCTCTGAGAATGAGCAAACTACAGGTAGGCATTACCTGCTTGGCCTCTTCTTAATTCATGCACAGGACAGATAAACACCAGTTGCCATCAGCATTGAGGGACATTTTGCACAGTCTTCAGAACATCTGGTTCTTACCCCAGTGACTGCAGCAGTGTAGATCTGAACAGCAGCACAGCCTCTGCTCCAACCCGCCCACAGCTACTGTTTCACTTCCAGTTTTTCCCTCGTTTCATAGTGTTAAATACATTCAGAGGACAGGGAACCTGAAGGTGGGAGAGTAGGACTGGAAGTCTAGCCACTCATCAAATGGAGAACCCAAACAGCCCAGAGCACAGAGCATACAGGGCAGGTTTCATTTTTGTCGTGGTTTAAGCATCAATTTGTCATGGTTTCAAGTATCAATTTAATGGCAAAGTGTGTCTTCTGAGATTTGTCTTGTGTTTGGGTAAGTTCCTTTAGGATCCAAAGAACCAGCCATCTCTTCTGCAGCACCAGAGTATCCACTAGTTCCCAGCTCAGCAGCAACACCAACCCAGCAAACCCTCCGACCAAATGTCACACCTACTTGTAAGTTTGATCTTAATTACATCAAGTTAGCAAACCAGGACAAAAATGTTACCAAGAGCAGCGTTACATTCGTCATTACAAACAAACACATAACATAAACCACCGCATTTCTTGCTTGTGCCAGGAGAACTCGGTTTTATGAGAGCAAAACCTCTGTTGCTAGATGCAGAACAGCAGCAAGAGCCAAATGGCCGCTGTTGCAGCATGGTTTTGAGGCCAAGCTGAGGTTTCTCTGGACGGCTGCACTAGATGGCACTGTGCAACAACGGTTCAGGTTGCAGTTAGTGAACTGTTGAGTTGTTTCCAGCAGAAGAATTGAAGAGCTCCACTGCCCAAATCGCTTGGCCAAAACCCGCCAAGGCGGACACTTCGTGTGACAGGCCCTGCAGAGAAAATCAATTGGCTGCCTTAGAATTACCAGAACTCTCTGTATTTGTTTAAAAGTGCTACATCAGTGATTACAAGCACCAGAGAATGGCTACAATCTGATCAACAAATCATGTATATGTTGATAAACGCTTAGAAAGGCGGGTTGAATGCTTTAACAGGACTTTCACTCGGTCCTGAGAAGGAACAAAATCTCTTATGAATGTCCAGTTTCGGTAGACACAGCCCACGTTATCCCTTTAGTTTTACAAATCAAGTTCAATTACACAGGATGTATTGTCTGTGTGTGTAAGGAAGTCAGAGCTCACCTCTGTGTTTGTGCAGGGTCTGAGGTTACACCAGCTGCAGCAGAAAAGGAAGAATTGGCTGGTTCGTCGAGTTTCCATGTCCCCAATGGTATGAATTCGCATCATCAGGCATGGGGGGTGGTGGCAAAGGATGGGGTGACTGCACCACTGGGAGCTATGAAGTCAGTAAAAGAGTAGTCAGGGATATGAATACCGAAAACCAATCTACTTTAAGGCAAAGGATACATGCTCATTCCTGGTTTTGCAAGCAAGAGAACAAACTGATGGACAGGGAAATCCCTCAAATGACCAAAGAGTCAGAGCTCAGCTTTGTTTTACTTAGGCTGTAAATGGAAACCATTGAGTTCAACAATGTGTGAGAGACTCTGAAGGTTTTCTGTTCATAAAGCTTAGGTGGTCTTCAGATGAAAACAAAATACAGTAGTAAGGAAGTGAACACAGAGCTTTGAGACAGAGACTCCAAAAGTCCCTTTCTGTTGCAGTAGCAGATGCCCTGGACTTCAAAGCTCCTGGGAAAATATCTATTTCTTAAGCATCCCTTTGCCTTTCAGAGAAATAATGTTCTCCTTTCTATTCCCCCAGGGACTGAAACAGCAGTCAGTGGCAATGTCACAGAAGAGGAAGTTACCAGGACAGAAACCCCGCTACCAAGTGGAAATGTAACTGTGATTTCCACCACCACCTCTGGTACGAACTCTTAATGATAGCTTCCAAACATGCAGTGAGCTGTCTGACACCAACCTGGCTCTCTGACCATGTATCCACCTCCAAACCTTTTGTCAATACACTAGGGTAATTCTGCCTTGCAATCCTGGGGAGACACCACAGAAACACAACTGTTTTTATCAGCTAGAAAAGCTGTAAAGCATGAACCCACTGATTTCAATCAAATTTTCTTATTCATACAAGAAGAAATAATTTATCTTACATCCTAAAACTTAAGTCCAAAGAGGTGACTTCTGCTCTCGCATCATGTTCATCTGGCCTGATCCAGGATATATCTTATCTTAATTACCAGAGACTCACAGGAAGCTATTTAACAACACAAATACCTTCCTGTCTTACAGACAAAGATGTGAAATCTGAAGGCATGGAAAAGAAAGAGAAAAATCTCTTGCTGCCCATCTTGGTGGCTGCTCTGATTTTCGTGCTGCTCATCATTGTCCTGCTTTTTATGAGGAAGCTGAAGAAAGCTCATGGAGTGTGGAAGAAAGGTGGGTGATGGCCCTGTTCAAGTTACTGCTGATGCTGCTTAATTCAGTAGGGCTGGAGAGCTGAGGCAACTGTCACAGCTCCTCCAACCACTGGTTGAATGTCCTTCTCCCACAGAGAGTGATCATAAATTAGACAGTGACCATGACTTACTGCAAGCAATTGGTAAAGAGTCCCTGTAACGCATCAGTTATCAGGCCGCTGATACGAGGTGCCACAAAAAAACCTATGAAATCGTTGTCTTCACTATATTTCTTTGATGGGCAACATGATTAAATCCCCGTTTTTATAACTAGTCTCTCAGGTTCTTTATGCTCAATGCAGACTGTTAGCAAAGGTCATGGAAAAATCTCACCATCTTAATTACATTTGTTTTCTGTGCAGAAAATGATGTTTCAGACCAGACTCTGGAGAGTTATAAATCCAAATCTAACGAAGACACTCCAGGCCATGAGAAGAACGGACATGGTAAAGGGCATTAACCAATGTAAACTAATTCCTGTTAGAGCATTGCTACTGAATATGTATAAAAACACACATGCGAGACATTTAAACCACTTGTAGTACAAAGTGGTGCCCAGAGTATTGTGTAACCTACAGTAGACCACCTCATGCTTCCCAGTCTTTGCTGTGATGGATGCCCTAACAATGTCTAGAGGTGCATGTCATCTGTTATTGCTCTATAACACTAATTCATATGTATTTCAAGCAGGCACACTATCCCCCCTTTACAAAATCAGTAATAAATGTGTGTTTATCTTTCAGGTGTCGATCAGAAGTCCAACATGCAGTACGTAACAGAAGGATACGTGGAAACAATGCAGAAGAATCCCAGAGAGAAAACCATTGCAATAAGTGAGAAACTGTTTGGCTGTGGAAAGGAAACAAATGTATAGCAGTAGTAAATCTGTACAATGTGCAGAAACACCAGTGTTTCCCGATCTTCATATTACAGCATTCAAGTATCAAAACGATTCCAAAGAGCAGAACTACAAAGAGCTACCCTCAACCCAAAAGCCACCTGGGACTGCTTTCCTTAAAACAGTGGGGCAGGTAGACAGGACTGGTGGTCCTGGAAACCTATTAGCAATGATTTATCTGTAGTCCTCAAAGGATTTAATTAACCACTACCAGAAACAGAGCTCATCAATCCTGTCTCAGATCCTACCAGCAATGAGGGTCTTGGAAAAGGAACATGCAGGTCTTCCAAGGACTGCAGGATATGAAGATATTCATGTAATTCTGCAAGCATGGGACTGAGCAGGAAACTCTGGGAGCTGCAGACTTACTGGGACTTGTATTGTCTTATTCTTACCCCAAAGCTGGAGATCCAGCTATATTTAACCAAGGAGGAAAGCATCCTGATGTCCAAAGAGTTAAAAACCCCAGGGTTGTTCCCCCATGCTAGAACTCCTGCTTTGGTTTCTCACCTGTGCAACAATAGCATCACTCTGTGCAGTGCAAGACTGCATCAGCACTAGTCTCAAGGGGCTCTGAAACCAGAACATCTGGCTGCTACACTTGTATTCCCACATCACCTAAACTTCCAGGGGTGTCGCTGAGACTATGGAAGTTTTCAAACGTGGGTTGTCAAACATGGAGATGATATTACACACGGGAGTCCCTAAATCCAGGGACAAAGTCACTTGCTTGCCAGCAGGCGATCTAGGAGAATCAATGAGACTTTACATCTGCACAGCCCCACTATGCCATCACCAGGAACCTTTTCTATGTAGGAAAGCTAAAACTGAACTCCTAAAATAAAGAGAATTTACATTACAGCAGACAGCTGTGTTTGTTTTTCCCGCTAGAGATGATTATTTCCTCACTGTAAGCAAGAAGCTGAACACCGGTTTTGAGCACTGAATTAAATACATGCCCGCGAATTGGCTGTATATAATGTGCAGTATACGATATAATATATCTCACATCACTTTAAAGTGGCTTTGTCCTGCAGCTCCTCCCTCCTCCGCCCTCGCTGTTGGTGGATGCTGCGCGTCCTCCACTGTGGCCATGGCAACGGCGAGACGCGACTGAGCGGCAGGCGACTGGCGAGGCTTCGGGACAGGGCCCTGCGGCAGAGCTGAGACCTGTAAGGGTAATGGGAGTGGGGAGAGGGAACTGAAGGAGACTGGGGAGATGGCATTAGGGTGAGGGAGCTGGGGTGCAAGGCCTCGGGGGGGCTGCAGGCCTGCCTTCAGGCCGGAGAGAGCACCAGGGGTAGGGCTCAGGACAGGCTGTGGATGCTGCTCACGGAGAGGCAGTTCAAACAGAGGGTTCTTTGCTGGTGCTGGTCTTTCCTCTTTGGGCTGCAGGGTGTGTGCCACCTTCCATCTCTGATCCATGATGGGAGCAGTGGACGCAGGGTGTCCACCCAGGTATAAAAGGCCTCCGGAGGGTAAACTCGTGTGGCAAACACCCTGAAAAGTTAGAAATCATATTCTGCATTTCCATATCGTAACAGTTGCCCATGTACTGAAGCAAATCCCACCCTGTAGCTTTGAAGGGATGGGTCCCATCTGTGTGCATCCCACTGTACGCACTGAAATTCACTGTATGCATGGAAACCGACTAGTGTACATTTCCTCTCAAATCACTGCCACGCACTGTGGCAGTGTCACGCACGCGTTCCCACACTGTCCTCTGAGTGTCTGGAGGGGCAGATGACTTGGGAACATCTAAATGCAATCAAATGAAAAGAAACCCTCTTCCTAATTTAAGAAGAAAGTGTGGTTTTGCTCTCACACACTTTCTTGCTGATAGCTTACATGTCAGAGATGGTATAAAGTCGAATAGAACGTGAAATTCCTTTCACCTAAATTTTCCAGCTAAAATTGTATTGCTTTGTTTTCTTTTTCTTAAGCTGTTTATACTCAAGTAGCTTTGTTACCACTAATAGTTTAAGATAGATTTTATAGCAAGAAGTGATGCGTTTGCTGTATAGGGTCCTTGTTATTAACTTAGAGTAACAAATGAGAGTCTCCCTGCTGCCTTCCAGAGCACCCAGAAGGCTCTGGCAGGCTTTGCCAATAAAGAAATCAAGAACCAGCATCAACATATCCTCTTTCATTTCCACATAGAAAGACCTGTGCTGAGCAAACTGAGCCACTTCCTCTTAGGCAAAAATTGGTGGGTTGCACAAGTGCATTTTGTCCTCGTAGCTGTGTAAATCTAAAAGGAACATTTCCAGGGTTACTGTCACCTTCAAACATTGTTTAGAAAACTCTCACTCAGTACATCAAATACAATTCAATTTGCTGTCATATGCATAAAATATTTAACACTGAATAAATTTGGAATAATTCTCAAGTTTAAAGGGAGTAAATTAAACCTGAAGGAATAATAATGCGCAGTTTCAATTTAATTGTCTACTTAAAATAAAATGGCAAACAAATGCAGGCTAAATGATTAATAGCATGCTTTTATTCACCTCCTCAACAGGCAAAATGGCCAGTTATTGAATATTTTATTGTGAGTGCAAATGATGTTAATTGTGCTAGAAACATGTTCTAATTTTTAGTAATTTTTTTGACTGAATACTATGCTGAATGTGAGGCTCTTCATTAAATGGAAATTTGATTTTATTTTGTTTGAACTCAGCCTAGTAAGTACTCAAATACAGTCCATTAACTGGAGCAAATATCACAGCATATACATATGAAACCCCCTCTCTACATCCATTACTAACCTCGGAATTTGAAGAGGAACTGCTGCATCTGTTGTCTACATACAACACTTTTGTTCATGAGTACAGAGTCCGTCTAACCTCTATATCAAGTTGGGAGGAGGAATAAAAGGTGCACTTTTTGTGTGCAGATGATTAGAGATGAAGGAGCTCTTCACACTCATTCTCTTCCCGTGCGGTGACCTGGCCTGCATAGTACAATTGAGCTGCTGTGCACACATTTCAGCACAATAGAACTCTTTAGCATTGTACTGTTATTTGAATCATTGTAATTATATCACATACTTCTGTACTCATTTCAAAATATGGTCACCTATTTCTCTTTACCTGTGGTGTATGACAACTAGGAATAATAATGTTTTCACCAGTGTAAACCATCTAATCTCCAGTTTAGAGTACACCACAGCACTAATGCTTGCCTGAAATGAAAAGCATTGCTAGAGAAACAGATTGTTGTATTATTAGAAGCCACTTGAAATATGGGCATAAGCATGTAACTAATTCAGAAAGGATGAATTAATGATTTATGGAAATGTTAACATCATTAACTATGCCACAGTTCGGAAAATCCAGCAGGTCAGTATATTTCTTTTAACAGGGTCTAAAGAGTCAACCAGGTTTCAGTGCCTATAAATGTCACTGAAAGGCTCACCCTCTGTCAGTGCCCAAGAAACCAGGGGGCTATACAGCAGGTCTAATTAAGGAAAAAGTGTTAAAAGCTCTATTCCTCCCATGTTTCTTCCTCCTGCCACTGCCTGCACATCTTCTGGAAGCCAATTTGTATGTATATTCATCTCAATTACAGCCTGCTTTTAAATGAGAAGTTATTTTAAGTCTTTCATAGGGAGTTTTCTTATTGAAAAATCATGATGTCTTATAGGAATAAGAAGAGAATAAAAATCCAGAGCTGGAAGCTGTTGTTGCTTTGAAAGTCTCAAACTGACATTTGAGAGAGGGATTTTACCAGGAATATATCAATTTTATAAATAATAATAATAATCTTATAAGTAATAAATAATAGATAACAAATATCACTTTTCTTTCACACAGCAGAGTTCTTGAAGAATGAGCAACAGATACTTATTCTTTTGAAGGCGACATCATTTTAAAAGAAACAACGGAAGCAGAACAATGTCATTTCATCTTTTAGCTGATTCTCTAATTTATTTGTGCTAAGTTTAGGATCAAGATTGTATTCTACTGTGATGTGAATGTTGGGCCAATTTATCATTCACTGATAATGAAAATTCAAAATGAAGGGGAGGTTCTACCTATTTTTCTGCTAAAGAATTTTAGGATGGAACTGTTCCAACCTCCTCCCACAACTGACCATGCTGTACGCACTGAAAGAATTCATCTGACCATACTTGCAGGACATTTGTTGGAGCAAATTGCACCCTGAAATAATATAGAACTGATACAATTTATACATAAATAAATTTGTGCTTCTTTTTTACGTAGGAAACAGCAGTCTGTGGACATGTATTTCAGCCCAATATAATTCTAACTGGAAGAACACAAAGGATGTAGCAGAGTTTTCTGAGCTATGTCATGTTGCTGAAGGAAGCAGTATGGACTTCACACAGGATCCATTTTACCTCCATTCCAATGGCTCCCCAGAAGAAAAGAATCAACAAGAGGCAAAGTCACAGGATTCGTTGTCAGAATTTGGTACAAAATTACTAAGCTTTCATGAGTCAAATGCTGTGGTCATCAACGAACCCTTTAGGCTACATACCAAAGGGAAGGAACCTGCAGAAAACCGTCATTGGGAAGATAGTTCCAGGATACATGGAGGTGCTTTTCCTCTTTGGACTCAAGAAGATCGACCCCAAAGAACAAAAAAAGACTTTGTGGCAAGCAATAAACGGACTTTAGGATTACGTTCAGAGATGAATTCCTATCTTCAGATGCACACCAAAAATCAAGAAGTTCTTCAAAAGCAGGTAGGTAACTTTTACATGGTTTATTATTGGTATAAATGGAGGACTGTCTAGTGTTAAAAGAGAATAGCTGCATGATCAGGTTTATAGGGGAATCAAGTGTATTTACAACTTATCATGGAACTGATAAATTATGACTTCCAGTGAGGCTCTTGTTCATCCTGAATGGAATAATTGACAAGTCCTTGATTACTCACAACCCCTGTGATGGCCTTGGTAAAAGCCTTCTTAAGCTACATATATTCTTGGCCATGAAGCATGTCACAGAGGTGATCTCTCACTAGTTTTTAATCTTCACATTAGAGAAATCATTGAATAACAGAATCATGGGATGGTTAGGGTTGCAGTAGGAAACCTTGATGTCTCCATTTGGCTGAAGAATTATTAGTGTTTTTCCACCCATACTGATCATTAAAAAAAGTGTATGTGAAGTTGCAATTGAGTTTAGGAACCAGAAAAAACTCTGTGGTCACACTGCTCTCAAAGGCCATGCACACTCTTGCTCATCACTGTCATTTAGGATCACATATACAGGAATATTCAATACCTGTTGGATCTGGGTGGTGAGACAACCCTTTTCCCCTTACTTGTTTTCTCAGCCAAGCCAAGCCTTATATTTGAAATCAGTCAGCAGATACAACTCATGTAGAGTACTTGGACTTGAAGAGCCTAGCTTTCTTATGATTGACTGCAAAATGTCAGACAACTTCTATTAAGGATTAAGTGGAAATGTAATTACAGTTCCTAATGAACGATTATACATGAGTTTGTTGCTTTTACTTGCTACTTATTGTGCATAATGAGAAGGTAGGAGTCACTGAATCACTCCATGAGTTGTAGCATATCTTAACTTGCAAAACTACAGAGACTTTCTGCTTCAAGTGACACTGCTGCTTTCCAAGACTAATGAACAGTTAACACAATATTAGAGGGCATCTGCTGGCTACATTACAATGAGCGTAAGGGTGGACAAGCTTTTTTCTAGCAGAGCTATTAAGAGCACTTGGGGTTTTTTTCAGTTATAATTTGGAGGATGGTAAAAATAATTAGTGTAGATTGATGCTAATTAAAGCTGTGTTGATATGATTATGTTTACTATTTGGGGAATTCAGAAAATGATTTCTATGTTAGTATTGGAGCCAGGGATCAGGACTCGATTGTATAGACACTGTTCAAAGATACGTAATATGAAAAAGAAGTATGTTAAAATCAGGGCTATATTCTAAGATTACCTTGGTGAAGTAGCCACAGGGTCAGCCGAGCTGTGACATAGCAGGAGCCAGACAGGAAGCATGTAGGAAGATGTGTTTCTTTCCTTCTTATGTCCACAACGGCATCACTGCCTACTATCAGCTACTGTTGCATTTGCTGCGGATAGGCATTGGAAAAAGTACTTCTCCTTAACTGAGACATCCATTGCTCCATACTGTTGGAAGGGGGAAAAAAGGCCTGCTAGAAGCATCTTGTTGACCAGAGCAAAAGTAGTGTTTACAATGAAATAAGTACTTTGCATACATCTTTCTTCAACTGGCATAATATTACACCCTCATTCTTGCCAGAATTACAGCTGTAATCCCTCTGCATGCAGACAGCAGGCTGTATGTACCAAAACATACCATAAATGTGTGTTGATCTGTATATTTACTAAGTCATATAGCATTCTATAAAGCATCAAGTTCTTTGCAGTGTTGCCTGATTCTTTAAGAACCTGATGATGAGTTTCTTTGAGAGAGGGAGGGAGAGAGAAAGAGAGAGAAGCAGTGGCCCAATCTAGCTCAGCTGTACTCAATGTGAGTTGCTTTCCTACCTACAAGCCCCTTACTTCAAAGCAAGGAACATAATGTACAATTTTTTAATGGCTCTAGACCAAGGCACTCAGACTCTCTGTGCACTGCGCCTTACCTCAGTGTAAACACCTAATCAAGATTGCCTGCGCTTCAACAATAGCAGCCAAATGCAATTCGAGAACCACAAGCCTTTGAAGTCCTCACTGCAAAGGCTGGTTTTCTAGTCTGGGATAATGACATGCCATGATTGCTGTCTTTGTTGTATCTTTTCAGTAGAGAAGCAATTATGGGCCTCAATTTAACAGAATAGGCATTACACAGCTTATGATTCTCAAAATGCAATTTCATTTGATCATTTTCTCAATTTGATTGGTATTAATAGAATAGCTCACAGAAAATGCTGGCAGAGGTTGTGTCCTGTTCCTCTTTCAAAGAGATAATGTAGAAGTATGCTTTACCTGCCTAGTAAACTATCAGTACAGTGAGTGAGTTGGTTCCACCAAAAACATCTTACTGCCTGCAAAGCTGTATCTATCCATAGGTTCAGGAAAGCTGTGTGGTAACTTTTAATTTGTGAACTTTTCTGGTCACGATAACAGAATCTGCATTACCATTTGGAGCAACAAGAAAACTCAGCAATAAACCCTAAACACCTTTTCCTTGTTGTCCTAATCTCTTATCCCCAAAGATGAGAGACTCAGCTTCCCAGAAGGATTTAACACTTCCTTCACACTCATTTCACCATTATGATTTCAGTTAATTAGTCTCTTGGCCAAAAATATGTTCTCAGTGCAAGTTCTCCCGTGTTAGGCAGTGTCACTCTACAGCCATGCATAGGTACTTATACCGCAAGCATGGGGCCAGCACATAGTTAGCTGTAGTCTCTTCATGATGATATTGCAAAGTAAATTGAGGTCATACCTGATATAGTAGTTAGCAGGATAGTTTGAGGCAACACAGGTATAAATAAAAAATAATAAATAAATAAAAAAACATTGTTTTTCCTGAAATTTTATAGATTGGAGTCAAAAGTTTGATGCTTTCAGCAAAATCTTTCATTATGGCTATATTTACGAGGGTATTGCTTGGCTTTGAAATCTGTAGTGCCAGCAACCACCCTCCAAAATTGCTCAGATTTGATTTCCAGCCATTGTGCTATCACCACTGTGGCTATGTGAAGGTGTCTCTCTTGTTTATGGGCTTGCTACTGTGCACAGGGTGTTTGATATCGTTGCCAGGCTATGTGTATTAGATGTTCCATTTGTGCAGCTACTCCTTGCACTTCTCTTCCTACATTACTATGTTTTGTCATCATTTTATGCATGACTATTACTCAAGACCTTGTTATGGTATATATCATCCATCATTATCTTTGTACCTGGCTGATTGCTTGGACCATGATGATTGTCTGGTCACTTTTCTGTTACCAGGAACATCCACTGTCTCTCTTACAAATGGAGAAGCGCAGACTTTTGATAGTTACATGTAGGTTTCTGTGCTCATACTTCCTGCAATCTTATTTTTCTCTCTTCTTTTTAGAAGTAGAAGGAACATTCCCTGCTACCACATCACTGTTAATTGGGGTTTTGCTTCCTTTTTTCTCTTTCTGCCTTCCATTTTCTTCTTTTCTATTCTATACTGCCTAACTTTAGCATTTTGGCTTTAATAGGAGGCAAATTATTTCTCGTTCTTTCCCCAAGACTTTTAAACCCTTTCATCTGGCTGGGCTGTGGCCATAAACATTCTTAGTTTTTCAGGTTATAGATCTTAAAGCTCTTGATGAACCAGTTAACAGAGTCCTACCATTCCAGACTGTGAAAATCAAGCCTGAAGACAAATGGTACCTGAAAGTACAGCATCTCAAGGTTCTGTTTCAATGTAACATGATAATATAAATGTAGAAGCATTGAAGTTTGGATATTTAAAGCTGTCATCTCGTTAAATTCAAAGTATCAATTAGTGACAATAAATCCTTAGATATATATCAGTAGGCAATCACCAAAATCTAGCGTATAGGTTGCTTTATATACTGAATTATTTAAGATCAAAATAGATCTCAAATTCCAAGAAATTCTGAACTCAAAGAATCTTATCTATTTACAACATTACTTGGTTGATAATGATACAAAAGCACAAACTCATACCTGTCTGTGTTTGATGGTTCATGAGGATTCTGAGCTAGAACTTAACTACTGCTGCATTAATTGTCCCCTAAAATCCTCATGACCTTAAAGGAGTTGCCATAAAACAGAAAATGTTCCCTGTAGAAAAAGTTGCACTGACCTCCTCTGTATGCATAGGTCTATAGATGTGCTTTATGCTTTCAAACCAATGCAGTGGAGTAGTTTTTGGAGCAATAAAAGAGACCAGGCTATCATCACTGATGAAAAACCAGGAACTTCAGAACCAGAGCTTCAAGCCAACTGGGATTATTATTGGAAAACCTAGTTACTGTCTTTGTATTGCAAGTATTTGAAGTAAATCAGGCAGACTGCTTAAATTCCCCTAGGACTGGAAGCTGCAATTCTACAAAGGACAAACAAGACTTTATGCTGTTTTCAGCTGAGAGAGATGTGCTTTATATGTGGTATTTGAGAATGAGGAGGGTATTTGACAGGGCTGCTCATTCTGTTTAAATGAGAAAACACTGGCCTGGTCCCAGTTTGGCAGCAGTTGATGCTTTTGACTAGTGACACAGTATGCCAGAACATTAATCGGTACCGCAGAGGTTGAGCTAACAAATCATCATCCTGGCACCAGGAGTCAGGATTCCCCAGTGCTCTTTTTTTTGCCTTTCACTGAAACACTGTGGTCTGTATGTGGATTTAATACTACCATTAAGTAGTTACTCTGAGTGCATATGCTATGTAGTGATGGCAAGTGTTGCTAACAAAAGAACCCTAGAGAGAGACAGGAGAATGAAATGGAGGATTTTAGCGCTGACAAAGATTAAATGGACTCAGAATGGATTTGTATATTCCCTAGAAGGAAAGCCATGTCTTTCCTCAAAATGGGCAACACCTGATGCTGTAATTGGAACATGACAAATCTTAAACTCCAGGTTTAGAGTATGTCAGTTTAGCTCAAAACAGTAGTCCTGGTGTGCTTAAATTCTTACGTTGTTTCTTATCATTTGGCTAATGTTTTGCAGGATACAGAGCAGGGAGGAGGTTTTGGTTTAGAAATGAAATCATTTCAATCATTGACATCAGTCTGTCTAAAATAAGAATGTTGTCCTGAATGAAAACCATAGAACATGATGTAATCTAGTCAAGTCAGTTAATTTGATGAGGCTTAAGATACAGCTACATGAAAGGCATTGCGATAGGTAAATTTACCCATACACTTGTATATTGTTGATCTTCATGAACGTATAAAATGGCAACCACTGAAATTCACCCTGCTTCTGATAATTTGTTTTAGATTCACCCACATAAGTCCTACCAGAGAAATAACACAAAATCCAACCAGAGACTCAAAGGGAGAGCTATCCCAAGCAATGACAGCCAGCAACCACCGGGAAGACCAGCAGAACTGAGGCCTTGGCATCACCAAATGTCAGAATCTCAGACTTCTCCCACACAGGCAGTGGCACAAGATGACAGCAGCACACTGCAGGAGTGTCTGTATCCAAGTCCTTCTCTTGGCCCTGACACTAATACAGCAGCAAATCCAGATACTTGCTTAAATAATTACCCAGGTTCAAGACATCCCGTCAGTCAGGATTTTACCACCCTTACCTATCCTTTTCATCCAAAATCACATATGTTTAACCCAGCAGAGGTTATATCTCCAGCCTATACCATCAAGGAGAACTGGAAATATCAGCATAATTCTCCAAATGGACTTCCATGGGGCCAGCAACACCTACACAACCATGCCACTGTGCAGCTGTTTGCAAGAGATAATAGTATCAATGGTCAAGTGCATCCAAATCAGGAGAATATTTCATCTGCCTCTAATGCCAATACTCAAGGACTGGCGAAGGATCAAGAGTCACTTCAGGCTCGCAAAAGACACATTTGTGTGGATAAAAGGTATCAGAACTGTTATCAGTACTTTAGGGTAAGGATATAAGTGTTGAAACAGTATTATCATAACACTATGATGTCCAGAAAAATAGAGATGGACAAGCAAATGTTTTAAAGGCCAAAGTATAAAATCATGTGCCACCCTCACAGGGAAGAACTTCTTCCTAATATTTAATTTAAATCTCCCTTATGTCAGTTTAAAGACATTGCCCCATGTCCTACCCTTACATGCCCTTGTCAAAAGATGTCTTGTCATCCCATTAGGCACTGTCAGTCATTATGGAATACCCATCTTTCCATCTTCATGTTCCCAGAATACAAGGATCATTCCATGTACACATTGCTTGTTGAGCTACCTGCTATATGAGATAAAGATTCTTGTTCTTCCCCTTCCTTATTTCTTAGGCTGCCTCAATCTTCTATTCACTGTTCACCAACAGCCCCTTGTACAACCTCCCAGTTTGCACCAGTGATGGAGCGATATCACCAAGAAGATACCCATTTGACAGAAGCTCACTTAGCTGACAGACACCTCTTCAGGCTGCTTCCACCCATAAACCCACAGGTGGAAAGTGTTTCAGAGTTTGATCCAGAGAGTGTTGAAGGAAATCAAGTGAAAAAAACCCAGAGTAACTCAGTAGGATATCTTATGCAGATGGAAAAGCAAAACCAGCCTAAAGTCAGCAAGAAGGTAAGCAAATAGGTGTGGATTGGAGGTCTTTACCTTTCTATTTCCCCTCTGATTGATTTGTTTCCTTATAAGCCAAAAACCTTAAAAAAGAACGGGGACTGAGAAATATTTCATGTTACAAAAAGCACACTGACAGACACTGACTTACCCAGAGCGTTAAAACCCAAGGAACAAAGGTGGAAACAGAACCTAAAATCATTTTAGTCTAAAGAGCAAGGCAGTTTACCACCACCTCTCCCTATGTCACTTTCAGTCTTGATTAGCTCTAAGAACACAGAGCAGTGTTTGTCCTTTCAGTTATCCAGTGATAAAATGATTTAGAATAAAGCTATTTATATAAAGCAGCAGGTAGCCAGGCCTCAGATCTGAGCAAACCATTATCCCGGTCACGCTCATTTGCTACCCGACTCAAATCTCCTGGTTTCCAAGGGAATCAAAGTGAACAACAACAAACTTAGAGGATTTGTAAAGCTAACGGCATAAACATTATTACAAGTCTCCTGATGATCCCATTTTGGTCCTTATTAAAACTTGGTTCTTTTTGTCTTTTCTGTGTGTCCAGTTTCATTCAGCAACCAGTTAACACAGACACAGTGGAGCAGCATAAAGATATCCCTGCGTCCATGACAAATTAAATGTTTAAGAAGTTAGCCCCAAGTCTCAGGGCAGACAAACTAAGCTGGAATAATTACTCATGTGTTTCATCTAGGAGGCAGTTCGTGTATTGCTGCTTGAATGCTTTTGAGAAGAATTAGCTGGATTACGATAGTAACTGAAGGGCAGATTTCCTTCCCTTTCTGTTCCCCTGAGTTCAAACCATTGTTTCTGTCCTGTATTTTTAGTAGCTTTCTCACGCTTTATATGTGGGGAATGCTACAAGAGTAAGACTGTTTCTGCTCACAGAACTATGCAGCTTTTCCTAGTGAACAAATGAATTCATACTCATTGCATGAAGGGAGAAAACCGTGATTTTTTTTGTAGACAGCTAAATGATTAACTCTTCGCACTACCTTCAAAGTTATGTGTAAGTATATCACAGAAGAATAGGGATGATAGATACAAAAAACAACATCAAATAGTGCATCTCTGCAGCTGAGTTAAACTTCGACATGTCCTTCAAAGGAATGCACATTTTATTTGCGTATAGATTTCTTGCTGTTTCTGCATTACTCTGGGATTGAAATTACTACAGAGCTTGTTACAATGAGTTTCCACTGTCAAGTTTTCAGTCCACTTCTAAAAGTTAATCTAGTGTTCTTGAAAGAGATTAAAAAGATTCTGGAATTACTGGGGTCCTTACAGTAATGTCCTGAAGTAGTGAAGTGGCATCACCCCTCACTCACCTTCAGTCTTCCCTATGCACTTGTAAAGCTTTTGCTGTGGTGCAAGGCATCTATTTTTCAACTCTCAGTGAACAATTTCCCATTGCAGTTTTGAGAACAAAGAAAGGTTACTATTGCTAATAACAATTGCCTAATTATTATTACCCAAATTGGGTACTTTTATCTGCTTTTCTTTGTAACAGATTCTTTGCAGTTTCATTCTAATAACAGTCAAATGGGTCACTTCAAGCTGTTTAAAAATAAAGCTTATAAAAGATCATCTTTTTGACTGAGAAAACATTGCTTTTTGATTTGGATGATTGGCGATTACCCACCTAGATTCAAAGGAAATAGAGTGTAATTTGACTTGTGCAATTAACTCAATCATTTTGGTCATTTACAATCTTTAAAATGAGACATGCCAGAGGTAAGACTGAGACTACAAGTTGCATCCTGCTCTTATCTTGTATGTCCGCTACAAGCCTTGCTTCAATTATGCTCCCTGCGAAATCATATAATGGAAAACCTACCACTGCTCTTTCTTTTTTAGCCATGTACTTCAAAAGCCTACATAAATCTGAATGTGAAGCTTGGAGGCCTTGGACCTGACTATGAGGCAATCAAAGAGAAAGTAAGCAGCCCCTATTGTATGATCCGCTTTTCAGTTGTGCAAAGAGGGGAGAATGGCAAAGAAATCTCTGCTGAGAAACAACTTACGTTTGTCTGGTACTGTATGTCCTTGACTGTGGGTCTAGCTTGAGATCCTAAAGGGAGATTCAGATAGGAGGAAAGACAATGGTATTGTGGGTCATTTTAACCCTTTAATTTTGTAGTTCCAGAAACAGCGAGTAGTTGGCAAGATTCACCAGGGCTAATTGCACAAGTAAGTTTTACACTCATGTGACTGAATTGCAGTCTCATTCCCAATGTAGAAGGTTTGCCTAACCTTCAAGGTAGAAGTAAAAGAAGTTGTGTAAAGACAAGAATGAAATAGCTGGATGTGCGTTGCCCTGTTGAAATGGAAACAGATTGTTCAGAAGAAGTACCTGAACAATTGGTATCTCTTGGCCTGTTCTCTGCTGGTAATGAGGGTCTGGTGGCAGCTGTACATCTAAGGTGCTGCAAACTCCATCCTGCATGCTTTGAGATGCTATTAATGTAACAACAGGTGCTTTATATGGCATTCTTTATAGAAACATTGTAGGACAGTAGGAAGGAACAATGGTAAAATTATCATCCCTTTGGAGTCATTGTCCCTGTATTTTCTTCCTCCTTGCGATAAACGAAACAGATTAGAGATGTGAAACTGGAACAGACAGAGTGGTGCATAGTCCAAACCTCTGTGTTTTTACGCCATCATAAGACTTCTGGAACATGTCATGAGATTGGGATATCACTGCATTGAAAGGAAATAATTGACATTGGCTGGTAACAGGGGCAAGGTAGACCATACTGCTGAATTTGAGCGTAATGAATTGCTGGAAATATAAAGACACAGATTATCAGTTAAGTAAACGAAACGTGTCATTCAGGGCCTTGAAAGTCAGTAGAGGTTTTAAAAGTCATTGCAAAAGCTGGCAGAAATTAGCACAGCCATTTTAGAACTGAACAGGTAGATTAAAACTTTCAGAACAAAGAGTGTTTAAACCTGTCACATTTCCGTTGAGCCCTATCCTCAATATCGTCCAAGAAAAAGCTCTTAAAAATGAAGAGTGACTAAGAAAGCTGTGCCATTTATCAGGACTTACTGTTGTGTTCTGCTGAGAAATGATCAATAGCATAGCCAGGTTAAACAGCAACAGAGGTGTAAAAGGAAGACTCTGGTGGGAAAGTGTCTCATCGATGGAGCCAGGGAGACATTTCATTAACCATACACTTTTTGTCTTTGTCAGAAAGAGAAGCTGAAGCAACAAAAGGAATATGCAAAGCAGATTAAGGAACGCAACATGAAAATCATTGCTTCAGTTCAGAGGTTACCTACAAAACCCCAGGTCATAACTTCAGTGTCAAGACAGAAGGTGAGAACAGAATCCCATTAAAATGAATGCAGGGAGAGTTTCTGGACTTTGCATAAAGAAAAAGCATAAATTTAACTCACTGTAGGCTAAAATGGTTTCTCCATTTTGATCTTTCTTTTAATAACTCTAAGGACTTGTGGGATCCTGACAAGTGCTCATCTATTCTGTTGTGGCTGTAGATGTAGTTACTGATTTCTTTGCCAACAGCAGTCTTCAGTCCATGCATCTGCCTTGCTCTTCATGAGAGTGTACCAAGTGGAAACAGAGCAGTACTCCATCCAGCTACCGCCACTCAACGTGGCTTAAACAGCTAGTGATGGTTTCCTGGGGAAAGGGTGGGAACAAAGGCGAGTGGGACCCCCCTAGGAACATTACCAGGTGCAGCACATGCTCTGCTTCACATCAGCAGTAGAGGCCTCAGTACTGGAGAGAGAGTGCACTCTTCTAATGCACCACAGATATCCTCTTGTTAGTCTATTATCCACCTGCCTGTCAGTCTCACTCACAAACTCTTTTCACTTCAGTTGCATAGCTACAGTAATTGGTCTTATTTTTCAAGCCCGTACAACATCACTTTAGCCTTCACCTGCCTTCAAAAATAGCCCAAATGAGCAACGACTGACTACATGACAGTGGCACACGTAAACAAGCAAAGGCAGCACCTTTTCTATATTGCAGGAAATAATAAAGCTGTGGAAATAGTATATATCCATCAGTTCTGAAGGAGCTCACCTGCATGCTAACAGGTATTCCTCCACAGTGACAAATGAGAACTGCAGGCTTCAGGAAACAAGTTTTGGCACTTAATATCAGTTTAATCCCTAAGTTACTTGCATTTGTTTCCAAGCCTCACATAAACCACTTATGTGGGCTTCGAAATTCTTTGGGTGTCCCAGGTTAAACCAGGGTGCTTCCGGTTTCAGGATTTCTGTAATACTCTCCCCATTCCCTCTGCCTTCCGGTTCCATGCATCATTCTATACTATTTGACCCTCTTACAGGTATCTGTTTTTAAAGAAAAAACGCTGTTTAAGTATTTAAGGTGTTCTCCAGTGGTGTCAGAAAGCAAATTGCCCTGAGGTGGTGATTTTCCCTCTCCAGAGGTTTCTTGCAGTAGCTACTGAAGCATCTAGTATTGAACACTGTCAGAAGCAAGACTGGGAATTAGGAGAACTAATAATTTAACTCAACACAGAAATATCTACATTTTCTTGAAAGCATAGGTCAGGTGTTCTCTTAATCAATTACCCCAATTTTCCTGTTTTTAGGCACTAGAATATGCTAAGAAGATTCCTAGACCAAAGACTTTCACAATGAAACAATCGGATGAAAAGGTGAAAGAAGAAAGGGTTCTGCCACAGACTTTAAATGGAGACATTCTGCCTCAAATTGCATCCTTGGAAACTTTGCAGAACAGACACCAGGAGGAGAAGCAAATTGTAGCTGCTTTCAAAAACCTTCATATCTTACAAGTGGTTTGAAATTACCAGGGGTATCTTCAAGGCTAAGATGTCTAAACCATTTAGTTATGAGCTGTGAACAGCACCTGTGATTTACCATTCCATTCTTTCAGACTAATCACCTGTTGGCTTGTCGCAGCTGGAGCATTTTTAGGCATTTCAAACATATGGGCATATCTACAAAGCATTACAAATAAACATCAGTTTCACCTGATGATTTTACTACCAGCCATGTTTCTGCTCTTGAAGTGCACCAAACATAGCAGTAGGTAATATACAATGCTCATTATTCAACTGTTAGTCTGTTATCTGTTAGTGAATAGTTGTCACATCAAGACACAGATTTTGAGGCTTCATCTGGGGCAAGAGAATTCAAAGCAAGCCCTGGCTGATGATGCAGACAATCTGTTATTAGCCAGCAGCAGTTGGAAAATACATTGAGTAACTAAGGATAATTGAGAGCTACATGTTTGAGAGGAAACAGCTTTTAACAGATTAAATCTATCAAAATAACAACAAACAGATGGGTTTCTTATGATGCTTCCATTTCTTTAACTTACTAAATGATGAATTAAGTCAACACGTGAAATGTGATTAGAACACACAACAAGGGAATTTTGAAGAAAACACACTAAAATCTTAGCAAATAGGCTAGTTAAAAGGGAAAGAAAAAGAACAAACACACACACACAGAAAACCCAACAACCTCATGATTATATGTAATTGCTTTATCCAATTTATTAGGTCCCCTTTTGAATGGGAGGAGAGAGAATTAGTCTTTGGGAGGAAAAAAGTGTTTGGTTCTCCCTGAAGGAGGCTCACAATGGGAAGGAAAGGTGGGGAATAAAAGAGGGAATATCTATGAAATGGCTTTCTCTCTCTCTAGGTGTACGTTTAGTTAAAGGTCAAAGCTAGAAATGCGTAAGACTTAACACATTGCTGGGTTAACATGGGCTGGATGTCTCACCAGAAAGATGATTTTACAGTAGTTGTACGGTGAAGTCAGTATGAAGGTATGAAAGATATTGCTGGAAAAGTCTTATATATACCTTTCATTTTAGAGAGTCCTGGGGGAAATTCACCTAGATCCTATAGCCCTCAGGATGCCCCAGCCCTCCTGAAAGCGTGTTAGGATCTCCAGTCAAAATGAACAACATACTGCATCTCTCCATGATGGGAAAAGGCATGTTCGTTTCCTTAAAGCCCTTCTGACCCACCCCAGAGACCAGTAGACTCTGCAGGCACAAGTTTGTCACATACATAAGCTTTGAGGGAAATCTGGTGGAAGAAGCATATGGAAGTGCAGCAACAGACGTCTTCAAGTGGCCACTGCAACTTCTGGAGCAAAACTGTCCTCTGCCTCAGCCTACTTTCTGCTTGCCTTTGGGAACAGCGTTTGCCCTCTGCTGTAGAACATGCGTGCCTGTGGTATGATCCATCAAGTGAGGCTGGGTAAATGGTACCATGCTCTGCCAGTTGTTGCTTTTCTACTTCCATATTTTAAACCAAATGGTTACACTTTGAAGCATTTCTTATTAGGGAACCTCAACTTGTTGTTTCTGCTTAAAAGTGATAATCCCCCCTTAATACAAACCTCAAGTACCTATTTTAATGAAACCTTCAGATGAATATCAAAGAGCTATTTACTCGTATCTAATATTTTAATTAGATTATATTCTCAATTTAACCCATTAAACCCCCTTTGATGATCTCCATGTTTAGTGTTTAGCCCCAGATGCTGGAGGTAATGAATATTGGACCTTTGATTTAATGAGAACTTCTGCCTTTCCAGCCTGACTCCCTTTGTATCCCCCTTTTTTTATTTTCTGAGCTATAGAATTCAGTTAATTGAAGAAGTCTCTTATCACCACACATTAAGGAACCTGAATTAGCATCCCTTTTCTGATTAGAAAATGCAAGCAGACATTTTCTCTTTGATCTGAGGATTGAGTTGAAGTAGGCAACAGCCCACTGAAAATGAGCTGATGGCCTTATTATTTGGCTGACATGCAGATGCGTCCATGTGGTGCAAAATGCTTAATGTCTTAATTGATCACCTTCCTCCTTATCTGTCATCCTGCTGCCTCTTAGAGCCCCAGAAATGAGGGTGATCTTTTTGGGTGGGTAATGTGTTCCATTTGGGGGGTTTTAATATACAATGAACTTTTAGGAAACATTCAAATACTAAATCCACGCTAACTAAAAGCCGCGTATATGATGCTGCATCTGGGGAGGGTATAGGTTTTTTCTATGAACACAGATTGTGATCATGTCACAAACCACTTGGAAAGGACTGTTTTGGTTTGGAGTTTCTATCTTTTTTCCTCTCAGGAAAAAAAAAAAAAAAAAAAAAAGACATTATTTGCAGCATATATGGAAAGAAAATCTTTTGATCTGCCTCAATACTAATGCAAATTTTCCCGGCACTTAACAGATAAGGTGGCACAAAAAGGGACCATACAAGTAAATGATGAGCATCCATCTGCTTAAAAACAAAGGCCAAAACTTAATGTCTTCCAAATTAGGAAGGCAAGGAATTTAAATAAGAAATAGGCCTTGAATTTTACATTAAGTATTCAGGGAGAGACTGAGCTGGAGTAGAACCTGCCTGATGTAGTCCCACGGCTCCAGCTATCACAGTGTTACTGTGAGCGCAGCCTTCCTTCACAGGCGCAGGAATTGTGTACGCCACCCAATAGAACTCAACATTTACTTGCCAGGCTCTTTCTACTACCACTTCTTTATATTTTAGGTTTAGGAAGGATAGAAACTGAAACCACCTTCACTTCTACTTAGGAGCAATGCTGCTGCAATGAAATCACCATTACATTTCTTTTGAAGGTAACTGACGTTGGCTTCCCACCATCATCTCACAAAAAGTATGAACATCTGGCTTATAGGCTGCTGACTGACAGAAACATGTTGGTTTATGAGATAAAAACATTAAATAAACCATGTTCCATCATTACATCTCTGAAGACAAGCTGGCAAAGATGAGGATTGTAAACTAGACAAAATGATGTCTAACTCTTGTAGTCATTGAATCCTTCAAATAGGCTTGAACAAGCTGTAATGTCCAAACAGCCAAGGAGCCAAGCATCTGATCATTAGCATCAGGAATCAGTTCTACATTAAATTATAATAGCAGAAAAAATATGCTTTTTTAATAATATTATTTTGCATGTTGCCCAAAATCTTAGGTTTGTTGCCCAAAAGTGTCCTTTGCATGAGAATAAGCAGGTATGAGAAGAAAGGACCAACTCCAGTGATTGCCCGTGTGGTGTGAGAAAGAGTTCTAGATGGACAAAACCACAGTGATAGGGAAGGGCAGTGAACCTCCACTGGTGACAGTTGGTGAGGGTGAGTTAAAGAAGCCTGCCTTACAGAAGAGCCTGCTCTGAACAGAAGTGATGCTGATCCCAAAACCTGGATAGAGCAGATGCTAAAGAAGCACCCAGCAGCTCAACAAGAGCTTTGCATAAGCAGGAGTGCAGAGCAGGTAGCTGCATGGAGTACCACGGGGCTAGTTTTCTGTGTGTCATAGGAGCCCTGAAGGGTTTGTTCCAGCAGCCGCAGCAGATGCAACAAGATACACCGCACCAGAGAGCAGTGAGTCTGCAACTGAGTGGTCAGCACCGCTTTCCAGTCCCATGAAAGTCAGTGATGTTAAGGGCAGCAGACAGGAAAATGCCCAAAGTCGGAACACAGTTCAACGGTTCATAGAATAACTTTATGCACCATTTTGTGATTTTCTTTAATGAAATCTACCGACAACATTAACCACTTGTGCGTTAAAATTGTTCAACAGGAAACAATTTCATTTGGAAAAAGAAAACATAAGAATGTTGATGAAAATCTATACTTTGGTGGATTTCTAGAAAAGTAGGAAATCCACCAAGATTTCTGGTTTCCAGCAATTATTTCCTGCAAGCTATTTCTACTCAGCATTTCCTAAGCACACATAAATATAAAAGAGCTCTAAACAATCTCCCCTACTCTTTAAGCTTCTTGAGGAATGCAGGAGAAAGTCAGCACTTGTCACTGAATGAGTCGGGACTCAAAAATAAAACCACATTTCACTTATTCTGAAGGGATGAGATGTCTCAGGTAGAGGCTGTTTCCTTCCCCTACCTCAATCTTGAGGGGTTTCACCCTTGCTTGCATCAAGCTTTCTGGGATAAGCAGTCTGTTCCCAAACCATTAACTGCAAGGCTCCATGCATACCACTGCAGTGTCCTTGCCTCGGGTTGCATGGTTCACATTCTGTATGTATTTGTCACCGAGGTTGCTAGCCATCAGTGGCTTTCATTTCAAACATGATTGGAATCTTAAATGTTAGCCAAGGTGCCTGGACGTACAGAGAGGGGAAGAGAGGGTAGATTTGATTTGATTTCGTTGACCAGCATAAATTCCTTGTGAAGGAGAAAGTTCCTGTAGCCACAGGGGAGAGGCAGCAGACTTGAGTGTTATCCGAGTCATATTCTGACCCTTCTTCATAGTCCTGGCTCATCCTGAGTGTGATAATGCTGGTGGCAGAAAGGGGAATGAGCTCTTTGTCACACCTCTGTGCCTCAGAGAAACCTCACTGATAAAGGGGTCCCACAAACCCAGCCCTGCCCAGGGGACAGAGGTGAGGATACCTGTGGTTTTTACCTGTCCTGACCTCATTCACTATCATCTGCAGCATTGCCTGCATTGGGGCACTCTGTGCTGCAGACCTTGTTCCTGGATGGGCAGCACCTACACCTGAATCCCAGGATCCTTCCCTCCTTGGGAGCCACCATCAGACTATAAACATCATCAATGTGCAGATCCCCCAGGCCCTGCTACTGCAGAGGAGACAAGCACTGACTTTTGGGGTGTTTGGCACAGTGGGACCTAGCTGGTTACACAGCATTTGATCACACTCCTCCAGCAGTGTTGAGAGGGCAGTGCCTGGCAGTGCCCACAGGCTGACACCAGTACTTTCTTTACATCCACTAGATGCCTTGCCGAAGAGCAGTGAAAATGCACAGAGGAGGGAAAAGTTGCTTTTGCACATGTGTGCCCAAAAAAAACTTCTGTCACTTCATCTTCTACTTTTTACTTTCTCCTGCCTTTTTTCATTGTGCTCTTTCCAGCACAGAGCATTTTTACACACCTCTGCCTTTAGTAATACAGAGAACAAGCAATTCTTTACGCAAGTGAAAAGAAATCACACACACCAATGTAATGACACAGGATTTTTAATCTCCCTTTTCATTCAGGTGCAATTGTTTTAGATTATTACATCTTTATACTTGCTTCTAATGTTCCCTTTCACTAAAATAAAGGGATTTCTCTAAATACCTTGCTGCCTAACCCTATTACCAAAGGATCCCAGCAGCAGAGCACTATTGGCCCTGAGATGGGTATCGATACCGTGCCGTGAACAGCAGCTTCAGACATGGACAGAGAGAAAACATCACTAAATATCATATTAGAGCTTCTCTTTTATATCACTTTTAATAGTTTCTGATGAAACGTGAGCTCAGGGAGAGGCAGACAGAGCAAAATGCACCAAATACTTGTTGGGTGATTGAGTACGAATGCAGGTGAAGGATGGCATCGAATTGAAAGGGTTTCCAGACAGCTTCCATCACCTCCCGAGTAGGTGATGAGAGAAGGGAAGAGACAGGAGAAGCATTTCCAGACAGCAATGTGAAATGTCCTGCTGCACCCTGCGCTTAGCTTTCTACCATGCTCCAAACCACACCAAGGTTTTAGGGGGAAATTGGTTGCTTTGCCTTCTGAATTTCATTTCTAGGGAGATGGGTGACATTTTGCAAAGTTTTGTGATTAAAATGCTTGTTCCGGAAGTATTTATAAAGACCATTTAAAAGATAACCAGCCGTTTGACGGGCAGAGAGACGGCTATTCGGTATTTTTCCCTCCCTAAGGTGTGATGTTTATTATTTCATGGATAAAAAGCATAAAGGGAAACCCACGAAAAGGAAGCAAACTTACACATTAATCTGTATTTTATATATTAAACAGATTTTTTTCCTCACAAAACCGCATATCCCATAACCCAAAAAAAAAAAAAAAAGCGCAGGAAGTGCCAATGACCCCAAATTAAAAATAAAGATAGGAAAACGGGATTAAATAACCTAAGGAGACACCGACACGCCGCCGGGTTGCTGGTGCAGCAGGGGCTGCGCAGCCAACATCTGAGTAAGCACAGCCTCTCCTCCAGGATTTTCCCGAGGAAACCCTTAGTGTTCCCGCTGCAAACGAGGAGCCTCCGCCTCGCTCCCAAACCAGCAGTTCGCCGGGGGGGGGAAATAAATAACATTTAAAATATCTTAATTTACCTGGAAATTAAAAGCATTTCCCTGGCAGGAAGCTAAAGGCCAAGCGGCTGCTGCAAGACGGAGCTCAGTGAGGCGTTGGGGCAAACGCAGGCAGGGGGAAAACGGGAGCCAAACGCAGCTCTGGGGCATCTTTGAGAGGAAAAGAGGAGTATCCGGACGGTGATTCGCACCTGGAAGCCGGGGAGGAATCAGGCTGGAATCACCGGTGCAGGTGGTTCTCCAAGCGGTTCTCTTTTGCTCGCTGGGATTGCGTCTGCTCCGAGCAATGATCGAGTTATTCGTGGCGCTCCCCCTTTTCCCTCCCTATATCGGAATTAAGCAAACGGTAGTTTTTGTCTTACCTGTTTCTTTGGAGATCGTTTCTATAATTGTTTTCCTTTGTTTTTTGCAGGATGTGAGTGTCCTGGAAGCTCTGCCCGGGATAAATCCGGGATAAACCCGACCTGCCCGCCGCTCACAGTAACCACAACACGCTGCCACGGCTGCACATTTATTTCAAAACCGAGGGAAGTTCGGGAAACGAAGTCCCATATTTCGTACGGAAACGGGGAAACCTAAAAGGGAGCTCGCCTTACTCCGCTCTCCCCCGCCAGACTTCCAGCCAAAGCTCAGGCTCCGGGTGATGCCGAGGGGAAGCCAACGGTACCGCGGAGCATCACTGCCTCCCCCAGCAACACCACCTCCTCCCCAAAACGTGATCCCCTCCCCTCCGGCGCTGCTCAGGGCTGGGAGATAGGGGCGGTTTGGGGGGCCGGGGCAAAGCCGACCCGGGCCCCTGCGCAACTAGAGGCGATGGGGACCGGGGCAGAGGTCCCCCTCTTCCAGGATGTCCACCTCGTCCTCGGGGTCCTGGAGCAGGAATGGGCCGGACGGGCCCTTGCGGGGGTCGGTGCCGGCCGCCTCGGGCAGCTCGGGCTCGGGGGAGCTCTGCTCCCGGTTCTCCTCGCTTCCCGGGTGTTTGGGGTCCTCCTGGATTTTCCGCAGCTGCTTTTTGTGCTTCATCCGCCGGTTCTGGAACCACGTTTTCACCTGAGGAGAGTATCAGGAGAGAAAAAATAATAACGATAAATAGAAATGAGAAGGAGAAGGTGAGGATGCTACATGGGAAATGGGAAGGGGGCAGATGCCGGTCCCTCCGCTCTGTACCTGGGTCTCGGAGAGGCTGAGCGCTGTGGCCAGCTCCACTCGCTCGGGCGTGGAGAGGTACCGCTGGATCTCAAACCTCTTCTCCAAGCCGGAGAGCTGCGAGTCGGAGAAAACGGTGCGGGCTTTGCGGCGGCGGCAATGCTTCCCAGGCAGCTCGGCGTGAGCGTGGGGCTGGAAGAGGGCTGGCACAGGCATTCCTGGGGGGACACACGGCCGAGAACCCGGTGGGCTGCAGCACCCGGAGCTGGGCTCTCTCCCTGCCTCCCTTAGCTTTTAATGACTTTTTCGTTTATATAGTTTTTAAGTTCGTTTTATTGATTTAGGGGATTTTCTTGCTCTAAAAACAAAGCTTCTTGCCACTGCTGAACCCTCCTCAAGCAAAGCAGAGGCAGCCTGGGCAGTGCTGCCTTAAGCAGAGCCGGAGCGGTCAGCCCGGCGAGGGAAACCCTCACCCACCTGGCGATTAAACCACAACGAAAAGGAAGTGGGAAAACCGAGTACAGAGCTGGAAAAGGCTGGGAGGAGAATGGTCCTCCCGGGTCCGCCGCTGCGCAACTTTCCATCTCACTTGGGATGTCCAGTGAGAAACTTTGGAGGAGGGTTTCCTTCCTTCCTTCCTTTCAGAGCCCCTGGAAGGGTAGCAAAGCCCAGGGTTCTGGCCGGGCAGGAGGTGCCTCTCTCCCGGCCCCGGGATGCGGAGCCGGAGCAGCCCTAGCGGTGCTGCTGGAGGTGGAAAAATCAAAGTTCGGTCACTGTTTGGAGGGATAACTCAAGGAAAAAGAGGTGTTATCGGTCCGAAAATAAAAAGTAATTAAAACTAATAAATAGAATACAACGGGAAAGAGAAGGAGACTCTCGAGATATCGGGCAATTGGATGGATGGCAACCTGCAGCGCGGTGCGCTCCTTTCCCTGATAAAGAAGTGGGGAACCGCAGCCCGGATCCAGGTGAAGGATGCAGAAAGACGCCCCGAGGGGCTTGTCCCGTCCGGGGCTGCGGCCTCTTTTCCTTACACCAGTCCTCCCACCCCGGGTCCGCCCGGCCACAAACTCCGCATGTTCCTCCCAGCGAAGGGCTACACTTACCCGAGGTGGTGAGGAAATAAGGGTGATGGTGATGCTCCGGCTTGTGCAGCGCAGGGTGCGGGTGAGGCGTCAGGAGGGTCGGGGTTGGCATCAGGGGGTACCCATAGTCCAAGAGGGGGACGCGAGAGGCCAAGGAGCCGGGGAAGTGCTCGGGGGGCACCTCCCGCAAGGGCTTGGGCTTGTGCAGCAGGATGTCCTCGATGAAGAAGGATGTGGGCCTGGGCGCGGAGACGGGGTGCACTGGCGAGGTGAAGTTGAGGTTCATTTTGGTTGCGGTCCCCTTGGACAGCAGGGAAAGGAGCGAAGTGGGCTCAGAAAGAGGGATGTAGGGGGCGAGGGAGCTGCTGGGCCGGGGGTGATAAATAGAATTAATTATAGTAACAATAAATAAATTATTTTTTTTAAAGGGAGTAAAAATAAATAGCAATAATAATAATTAAAAATAAATATCCCCCCCCCCCCAGCCAGAAATGAAGGGAAGAGCCGGGGGATGCGAGGCGGGCGGGCTCGGGCTGCGCGGGGAGATGCGCGCCTTTGAGGCGCGGGAGAAAGGGGGGTCTCCGGCTAACCAATCGCCATCTGCCGGGCGGGGGAACGAGCCCGCCGGGCCACCCAAACCGCGCAGGGGGCGCGGAGCCTCTCGAGGTGAGGGGGGGGGGGGCGCGCAGCCTGCCCCCTGCGCACCTCACCTCAGCCGCGTAGCGCAGCGCTACCCACTCTGAGCCCCGGTGCCAGCGGCGGGGTCGAAGGTTTTTCCCCAACACAAGTGTTTTATCCTCTTTCTCTTGTAAAGGCAAAAACTTGGGGGGGGGGGGGGGGGGGGGGGGGGGCTGTGAAATAAATCACTGTTCTCTGCTGAGCTGCCCCACGCTTCTCTCCTAACTTGTCCCTTGCTGTTTGTCCCTTCCGCTCAAGTTATTACCCCGCTGGGATTTTGTTCCCGTCCATTCCCCACTCAGTGCTGTGCTAACTCTCCTTTTCTGTTTGTCTTCTATTCCCCCCCCCCCCCCCCCCCCCCCCCCCCCGTAATCTGTAACATTCATTTCCCCGGAGTCAATTTGCTAAAATGAGGGTGATACGCCACATCATAGCCGAGATAATTTCGGTGCGCATCGCAGAAAATTGCTCTAATTATTGATGTTAAACTCAGGAAAATTAAAAGAAGGCGCTTCTCCTTCATCTCCCGATTTTAAGCTCTAATTTGTTGAAATCGAGTTGCCATCACAATTCCAATCACTACCGTTAATAGTAAAAGTGTTCTAACAGAGGCAGAATTCGCGCAACCCATGCTATTAGATAATTAAGAAAGATGTTAGAAAGGCAAGTGCTAATCCTTGGGCGCATGGACAGCATTTCCATCTGATCCAGCAGGTAGAACAAATTAATTACCAGAATCAATTAGTCCTAAAAGTACAGTTCTCAGGGAAGTGTAAGCCATGTCTTCCATATGGATGAGCTGGTAAATGGCAAATAGATGGGGGGAAACCTTTAAAAGAATAGAAATGGCAATCGTCAGGCTTTAATGAATGTGGAACTCGGCTTTTCCAGCGCTGCCGCCCGCTCCCGGCTCCACGTCTCACCGGGAGAAGCCAAGGGAGCCTTTATATGAAGCGGTGCGTGTTACAGCCGCTTCGGTTCCACGCCTGGATATACACATATATATATGTATATATATACACATCCGCGGGTGCAACCGAGGCAGGAGCGCTCCGGGAGGGACAGGGCTTGCTGCCTCTCCCTGTGTTGCCACAAAATCCCCTATATTTCTCCAGGAAAAAACCCTACAATTAAAAAACAATAACAAGACTGTTGCAGGATCCCCTCCCAAGATGCCCATTGCAGCATCATCCCGGGATTTTGGCCTGGGGGGTTTAAAAATACAACAGGCTAACAACTTTCTCTGAGGAGCAAATGAGTAAAGCAAACGAATTAACAGTGATGAAATGGGTCTAATGCCCAACTTGTTAATGGAGGGAGCACGGCCAGGGGCATGTAAGCTGCTTGACTGGCCATTTCATCAGCTGAGATTGCTTCTCCGGGGGGGCTGGGGCTTTACTCATCACTGGGGTGTGCATATGTATGTATTTAAAGGAGATCTGAAAGATTAAAGGCATGTTACTTCAGCCAGATTGGGCTTTAAGACTCAGGCAGGACCTTGCCTGCCTGACAGCCACATCCAGAGGGGCTCCCACTGCAGTCCTCATACCCAGGGACCATTTAAACTTCACAATTCATGACTTTGTGACAGGAAGCGGGTGCCGGGTGCTTCCCACCATCCACAGGCATTGTTAGCATCTTTGCCCAACAAACCCCTCACCTATCTTCACCCTTTTGGACTTTTCTGCCATAAAAGCACAGTGGTGGGGATCCAGCAGTATGTATCTCACCCTAAGACCCTCTCAACCCTGGCTGTGCCCAGCCCAAGGATTAGCCCTTTTTACTGGTGGCCAAACACATGCACACATAGCTACTTCTATGTGACAGTTCCATTTGCTGCCAAATACACGGGTGAGACAGGTCTTCAGATAAAACCTTTGTGGCCTCCCTTCAAAGGAGCAGGGTCCCCCATTGGGGCGGTCCCACCACTTATACCCAGATTTGGCAGAAACTTCCCCAAATCTGGGTAGAAGGTGAGCTAAGGGTGGGAAAACCGTATGGACCGGGCTCAGTGCAAGGCAGGGAGAAGCAGCAGGTTTGGCTGCTTTACTCACTGTGTGTTTCTCTTCCCATGGAGTGGGGAGCAGAATAGATGCTGCACTCTTGCAGCCTCCCTCAAACACATTGTGGGACTGCATAATGCCTGGAACCCCAAACAGAGTTCCCACAGAGGCATGTGTCTGTGAACCCAGGTAGCCATGCTACTATGGAGTTAGTTTGTTGTCCCTTCAATAATGTACATCATTTCTAATGGCTGAAAGAGCTTTATACACTTTGCTGGTAGCATAACAGAGGCACACACAACCCCCCTATATGTATAGAAACACCCACCCTGTGATGGTTTAATAACACACATAATACATGCATGCTTTGCTTGCATAACCACGGGTTGTCATTACTTGCACACTTAAGATCATTTGAAGGTATTACATGAGAATTTTGCCCAGGAAAACAGAAATTTATTTGACTTAAAACCTAGGGGGTCATTTAAAAGGTTGGTGCGGCTCCACTGATGTTAGAGGCTTCATTTCAGCGTGTTGCATTAAGGATAAATTTGGTGCGGTTTAAAAATACATGCACTTGCCTTTCCGTGGCTCTTGAAGAGGTAAGGTAGCTTGGGAGCCCAGCCTTTTCATGCCTTTCAAGACAAATCCACTCAAAAAGGAAGGGTTAAATTAAAACCAGACAGCCTCGATATGATCAAAATGGGAGCCTGGCTGCAGGAAAGAGGTCTGAAGAGCTCAGTTTGAGTAGCCACACACATAACATAGAGAGAGGTCTTTTGAACACAAAGCATGGCTTAATGGAGAATGTTCCATGCATGATGCTTCAGGCAAAACCACTTCCCACCCCGAAAGAACAGGGTGCCTCTGCCCAGAGGGAAAAACACTCCTGTCTTTCACTGCAGCTCCTTCCCAACTTCCTTTGCCTACATCTCCCATTTCTCCGCAGGTCTCCTGGTACCCTGCAAACTCATCATGGAAAATCATGGCTCATGGGAGCAAGGATGCTGTGTTCGTGGTGACAGATTCTGTAACTTCAGCTTAACTGACATAACATCAAGGCAGTGGTGAGAAGCCCCTTTGGTACTGAGATATGCGCTAGAAGCATTTACTGGCATTTCAGTGTTGGCAACCCTGCAGCATGCCTTGCCACCAGCTCAACTTCAAGGAGGACTCAGTGGATGGGCTGAATATTACAGCACCTGGCAGGTTGTTTCAGGATGGGCTGAGAGAAGGTGGTAGGGGAAAGAAAGAGTCAAAGAGGAGTTTACCGCCTAACCAGGGTTGATGACAGCACCAGAAGATCCATCCAGGTCTTCCAAGGCTCATAACTCTGCCAACCATTGGCTTTTGCTGTCAAGAATGGTAGCCCATGGACTGGCATTCTTCATCTTTTGTAGCTGAGATGAAGAGAAGTCAGAACAGGAAACAGAGAAGTAATCAGCCTGTTGGTTGTATTCCAAGACAGTGGTTAAAAGCTGGGTCTGTGTTATTCTGACAGAATCACTGAATCTACCACAAACATCACTGTAATTTCAGGGCTACAGTTCAAGGTAAAAAGCACAGGGGGAGATGGGAGTGTTGCTGATCAAGGGAAGCACATTAAGAAGTGATTGACACAGAAAAGTACTTTTGAGGCTTGTATCATTACCAATAACAGCAAGAATATTGGGGATAAAACCAGATAACAGCATCAGTGACAGGCAAAACAATATTTAAAGAGCAAGAGCTTAGACTGTAGATCCCTCACACAGCTCCCAAACCCAACTATCCATGCGTGGGCTCAGGGGGTTCATTCCTAAATCCAGAAAGTTATCTCTGTACTGAAATTTTGCCTCACTAGCTGATAATCCTGAGAATTTCTGAAGGCAGGGCGCTTACAAAAAGAGAATGAATGTGGTAATATCTGGAAGTTTGGTCTAAAGGCTTCCCCTAAAATAGCGACTCTTAAGACCTAGGATCTTTTTAGCTATCTAATACATGTTTCCACCTTCATCAGGGTTATCTGTGCTGCTCCAAAACACAGCGAGATTATTCCTGCTTTCTTTTGAATGAGTCAGAAATGGGGAGGGAGGCTTAGAAGTTTCCCTGGGACCTGCTTTCAATTACTCATCTCTTCATTTGGTTACATATCAATTCTCCCTCATCGTGTGACCAGCCCGTGGGCATTGCTTACTCCCTCGAGGCAAAGGTGATTATTTCACCCAAGACCATCTGCACTTTGGGATCTCTGCTAATCCTTTGCTCTCAAAAAAATCCATTCTTGCTGCCATAGCCACTGCTTTGCTGCTGCCTTCTGCACTTTAATGCTTATTTGTTTCCTTTCATTCCAGCTGTGTTACAATCATCTGCACAACTCGACAATTTGAGTCACTTTTTTGCTTTAATGACTCAGAACCTCCCTTGTTTCCCTAATTTCATGACATATGAACCTTGTACATCCTTGTTTTTAACCTTTGGGGCAGGATAATCCTCCTTTCCCCTGTCTCCTCCATTCAACCTTTATTTTACTCCCATTGTTTTCCTACCGTTCTTTGTCTTTTTCCTTTGATTATTTCTCATACTCTTTCTGTAGCTCCACATTCCTCTTGAAAACCCGATATGCCTTTTCTACTTAAAGGAATACTTTGAATACAGTATTGGCAGAAAACAGAAGTAACTTGTACAAAAGCCAATGGCTCATATATACCAAAATGATGCAAATGCTTTGCTGCTTTTCAATCCCTCTCTTTACTTTCCAGCTTTAAAGTGTCTCATTTGGGGGCCTTAAAAGTAAAAACCACCCAAACGATGCATTCCAAGGTCAGGGGAAGCTCTTATGACACCCAGTCTCACTCTCTGAATCACACAAGTCAGAGCTTCAGACAGTAACTCCTGTATTGAACTCAGAGAAAACATTGAACCTAGGGAGCCTGTGCAATAAGAATAATAGTCTTCTAACTCCCTAAATTATATCCAGAACATCATAATATGTACATAGGAAATGCGTGCTTATAAATAAGGTGAATGAGCCACTTTCTCCTATCTCTAGCAAGCTTCTCCATTCGTCTGTATTTATATTAGACTGAAAATGTGTGATTATTTGCAAACTCTACACTAAGCTGTCATAAATATCATTCAGCCCTCAATTAAAAGGTCAATTTCTACTAGAGTAGCTTTATAAACCACTCAGGACAAGTCTCAACATCCTGCCTTATACGCAAATTGCTATATCCTCTTACACTGAGATTGAAGACGTACACAAATGTGTACACGCATCTTCCACTCCATGTGTGTCACATGCACAGTGACGGTCAAAAAGTGATGCTGTCTTAGCTGATTATTTTGTTAAAAGAAGAGGAATCATTCTTTATTGAAAGATAATTAAACCTTTTTCTTTCATGTTTGCTCCAAACATGATTGCAAAACTAGTTGGACCTAGTTTACTAAAAGATAACCTTTTTGATGATCAAAGGAAGAGATTGGTTCCATTACTTGCATTAGTCAGAGTTGTCTCTGCTGTGGCCTTCAGAATAAAGGGAGAAATGTACTTTAGAAAGATCTGAGTAACACACTTTACTCAAAACATTTTTGTATTATATAGCTTCTTGACTGTTTCAGCTTACTCTGTATCTGTGCACTTTATTTTAAGCACTCCAGAAGTGGATGACAGGTCTGGGGGAAAACAGATAGAATCCAGTCAACATCTCACAAATGCATCTTCAAATAATGCCTTAAAAGTAGAAATTACATTTTGAAATGGCATTTTGTACATTTCCAAGGATGAGGTATTCAAATGGCGATCTGATCTAAGAGAATATTGTCCAATGTTAAAAACACTTTGTCACATTTGTCAATGTTATTCTTTAAATGAAAATGTTAAAATGTTCTGGGTCATCTGAAACCAGTAATTCAGGCAGATGCCTCATAATAAATTAGTAAGTTAATTTTCGGATGATCATAGAATCCTAGAATGGTTTGGGTTGGAAGGGACCTTAAAACTCATCCAGTTCCAACAGCCTGCCATGGGCAGGGACAGCTCCTGCTAGAACGGGTTGCTCCCACCTGGCCTTGAACACGGCCAGGGATGGGGCAGCCAAAGCTTCTCTGAGCAACATCTGTGGTTTTACCCACACTTCAAAAGGTAAACTCAATTTATTTAGTTCTGCAATATTTGGTTCAGTCCAGCTATTCCTCACTCTTTCTGATATTTCATTTTAATGATTTCATGCTAAAAGACCCTGAGGCTTGCACATCCCTTTCTAACTCTCTTACAACGGTAAGGTTGTAGCAAAGCAGCCCATTTCAGTCACATAGGTTGGACAATTAGCAGTCCCAAACATGCACTTCCCCAAAACATTTCATAAGTAAGTGGCTGAATGGAGCACTGGGTAATGGCAGGGACTTCATTATTGCAGTGTGAGGCTGGAGGAACCACACCGACCCCTCTCCCCCCTAAAACCCCACTGCTTCTTTTGGGTCTGCTGTGGCAAAAGCACGGGAGTTAGCTCACGAGAGGATGCTATAGTGATTAAGAGCGGTTTCAGCAGCTGCTGAGAGAAATGCAGCTGAAAAGCTGACCATGGGTTTTCATGCTGAAAAAAATCAGTGATCCCCTTCCAGCCGTTCCCTGCTGCCAAAATGCGGGCACCTAATGCAGCTAACAGGCTCCCTCTTCAGTTACTGGAGAAAGAGAAGTTCCTCAGGGGCATAGGGGATGTATGGCCAGGGCGTATTCAAGCAATAGGACAGAGCTATAGGATCATCTTTAATTAATTGTTGGAGTCTATCAGCGCTTCTAAGAGGAACGGTAACTTCCTGACAGACGTAACTGGACTATGGGATCAGTTTTGCATCTTGCGCGCATGCTAAAGAGTTTTCTATATGGGCTAAATGCATTCTGGATGATAAAAAGACTTCTATATGTCGAGTTTTCTGAGGAACACACACACACACACACACACACACCTCCAGTTTGCAGATAAATCATTACATACAAAGTCTGGCATTTCTTTTAGCAGAAGCATGATGGAAAACTGCAGAGATTAATTCTTTACTTACAGGGCACACAAGTTTGATTCTATTTTGCTCTGGATTTAGCTTCCTTTTAGATAATATCTTAATAAGGAGTTATGGAGCTTCCTAGCTCATAAATATATTATCTGCTTTCCGAAGTTGATGTCAGAAATGATCAATGCAATGTAATCACTAGGCTCACCAATGCAAAGAAAGGATTTGTTCAATGCCAAAATGTGCTTCGGTTTTCTTTTGACTTTAGGGAGGGGGGGATCAAGACTTGGCATTCAACAGCCTACAGCCATTTGTTATCATAGATGGAAAATTAAACCTACAAGTCCAACAGGTCAAGAGCCATAAGCTTGAACAGAGGAAAACAGCAGTACAATTACGGGAAACAACATATACAAAACAGCCTCAAACCTGAGGGGGTGTTTTAGAATATCATAACCTTGTGCATCTTTCTCCCAGGGTCCCAATAGGAGATGCGTGTGTGCCTGCTTGTGTGTGTGCTCGTCTGTGCATTTCCAACCGAGATCAGTGCTTGAGTCTCCAAGTAAGTGCAAAAAGGAGAATTTTCCAGTTTGTACCCTCTGATAAATGCAATTTCCCTCCCAACACACATTAAATTCATTTAGACTAGTGCATTTTTAATAGACATTATTCATCTATTACCTTAATGAGCTTGTGGTGAAAGCATATTGCCTCCCAATTTTAACAAAAGCAGTCTAATATTGCTGCAGCTTTTTCCCCTTTTGCCTTCTAAGACAGCAACGCAGAGGGGGGAAGAAAAAAAGCTGTAGAGACAGATAAGGTTTTTATTCTGAGTCACAACACTACATTAAGAATAAAACCTTCCACTTAAACACTTAAATGAAAACATCGAGAAACTAATTTACCATTTGTAACCACATGATTTAAGTAGGAGCAGCTTTAATTTTCTTCCCATTTTCCTCATATTCAATGTGAGCCCACATTAGATTTCACTGGCTCAAATCACAACACTTAAAGCCACTTTCATTTTCTTTTTGATTAAATAATTGAAATTCCTGTCACTGCCTGCACTTTACTAGCACACAAATTTTATGTGTAAAGATAAATACTCTTTTTTCTCCCTTCCCTGCTCATAGGCTTTTTTTCTCTGTTTTTTTTTTACCCTTTTTTTTCAGTTTAATCTTAAAAGCAGGCGAGGTTTAGTTTATTGATGGTTCCATAAAATGGATCAGTGCTCCATTCACCTATTTCGTGGAATTATACCGCTCCCATTAAGTGATTGTTTGGAGAAATTATGGAAAGCCATCTTCTCTAATTTAGCTGTCATCGTGGTAAGGTTATTGCTATCCAATCCTAAAAGGACAGGAAGCCCAGTTACTCGTGTGCTCTTCCCTCTCCCACACACACATCCATTAATGTCTGAAGCCTTGATTTTTATTGAAGTATTTGTTTCAATTAGGGTAACAAGTCTTATTAATGCTCCCTAATAAGTTACTCTGACAAAATTCAAGCCACTTCCCATCGTGGTGATGTGAAGGGCCTGGTCAATATGCAGCATCAATTGGCAGTGCCTGTAATGAGCAGTGCATTCGAACACAGCTCCCAGCTCAATGGAGAAACACACAAGAGTCAAGAGTCACTTCTAGCACATCTTTCAGGGCAGCAGCAAAGCCCAGTTCCATTTCTTTCACTTTCCACCCTAAACTGTGCGAGAGAATTAGCACCTTTTAAAAGCCTCTAATGGATCCTACCTACCAGTGAGCACGCTGAAGAGGATGGTGGCAGCTTGCTGTCTTCATCCCATGTGGTCTTAGGACATGAGGGTAGACAGTTGTCACATCCCCAGGGGACAGGGAGGTACTCAAACAAGGCAGCTTCATGAGCATTGGGCTTCACTATCATTTCTGGCTTAGGCATTGGAGCAAGCAACCCCGCATAAACTTTGGTCTGAGTCCTCTGAAGGATGGAGGGGTCTAACATGATTTACAAGGGTGTCTCTGCAGCAGTTGCAAATGAAGACAGAAATTAGAGCGCAAGTCCAAATCAAACCACATTATAAGACTGGCAAAGATTAGGGTAACAAAAGTGCCTTGCAAATAGCTTTGTGCCAAGTAGGACCACCAGTCAGCTCAAGAGCTCTCCTCATCCATCTACCTGCCCCAAACACACCCTACACTTCCCACCTAGAAAGGGATGAGCCTGAACTCCTCTCCAATTCCTGCTCCCATAATCACCATGATGTTTAGATGCTCTCTATCAGCAACGTCATCCTAATCACAAGTTTCACTCCTCAGCACACAGCAACTCCTATTTTCTTAGAAGGAAAAATCAGGATACATTTACAATTCCCATGGAATAGCAGTATCACACCCTCTCCAAAGCAGTGATAGCTTTGAATTTTGTATAGAGTGCTTTGAGAGCTTCAGGTGGTGTCTGGGGTTTCTAACTGCTTTTGCTGAGCTGGAGATGGCCTTTTTCTGCCAGCGTGGTCAAACTTGTTGCACACCCTATCAGGAAAAATGGTAAAAGGTGGCTTCAATTTTCATACATGTCAGCCCATTCCATGCCATTTAGAAGCTAATGGAAAAGGAAAACCAAGCTTCCAGAGGGAAATTTGCCACCAGCATTCGCAAGTTAGGTCTAGAAGTTAGGGACCTCTCTGTGAATAAGGCAATACAATAGGTCAGCCACAGCTTTTAATGCTGAAAGGAGGCCCAAGAAACAGAAGAAAAACATCTTTGTGATTGCCCCTCCCTTCCCCTCTGACTATTCACCCTGGAGGACATTGTTAACATATAATAACTGAGCATGTCAGAATCAATTAGGCAACTCATAATAAAGCAGATGCTGCTATTGTGAAGACGATGCAGTGGAAGTGTGGGTATAGGAAGGCGCTCAGCGCAGCCCGGGTTAAGCAGATATGATGCTAATTGAATTCTTGCTGGCAATTTTTCACCCCTAAATGAACAAGAAAGAGAGGAATCTTAGAGTCTCATCTGTTTAGCTTGTGAACAGGGAAATGTTTTCAAGCCCAGTAAATGAGCAACCTAATCCACAGGGATGTTAGCAGGAGGGGGCTCTTTAAACCCCAAAACCCACTATGTTCAGTGTGGGTTGTGCCTGCTCCCACCACACCAGCAGGGATCAGAAGTTGGGTATTTTATTTAACCTTAAGGAAACTGAGCATCCTGGCAGTTTTTCCTTGTCCAAAGGCTGGATATCCCACACAAGTGGGCTTTTCACGCTGCCATTACCACACCAGCCTACCACCGGCTCCAGGGCACTTCCAGAGCTCTAAGGAGGCTCGGGGGTCACAGATATTGCAATACAAACAGAAGAAGGACTGAATTAGAGCCTAAGCACCTGAACTAAAAACTACTCCTCTTCATGCCTCTTTATTGCCAAACCTCCACCTATAAATCCGCCTCTTAAAACTTGCCCTTTTCCTTGGTAAGACTCAGCTTCAGTCCCTGGTGTTTAAACCTATTCAGATGCTCCCTAAGCAGCCTCTGAACACCAAGCAGATGGAGATACCTGCTGGGCAGGAAAGCACCAAGACCCCATGCTTTCCTCAGCAGTGCTCAGCCTTCCTCAGGCCCAGAAAAGAGAAACAAGACCTTTCCCTGGAAGTTTAGATGCTGTTTTCCAGGTTGAGCCTCACTAAAGTGAAGGTGATTCCTGGCTTTTTACATGGATTGAAACCTAAATTCCAGGGTTAAACCTGCTAGATATGATTTTTTTGGCTAACAGCCTTGTTTTTATTACTACTGGCACAAAGAAGTGATTTCTCCTCCACCTCATAGCCATCAATGAGTAATTAAGTCTCTTCTAGTAAGTCTATGCCGAGAAGGCCTTTTAAAATAGAATATTTTCCATTTGATTTTGTTAGCTGCTAAATGAAGATCAGTGAAAAATAGGCTAATTGCAGCTATCCTAATTAAGTTCCTACAATAACCCATAATTACACCTCTATTTATCACCTTTGTGCTGGACCCTTTAACCTGTTGTGCTTTGTAATTAGGATGTCTGTGTCAGGGGCTGTAAGCTAACATCTCTCTCCTGCTCCAGACAGAGATTTGATTGCAAGTGTGGAAACAAATTCTGTGTCTGTGAAACTGTAACTGGGGTAATTTATGAGGCTTTCTTATTAGCAGTAAACCTGGGTCAGAGAGATGGGCTGGGTTTAAGCATGCAAGGTGAATCTAAGTGTATTTCATTGAAGAGAAATTGTGCCACTACTGCTGAGCAGCACTAACATGGTCTTTTTGGAGGGCAGAGAGGAGCCAGAGTTTAATCTCAGATCACCAGTGTTCCAATAACAAACTGTCGCCTCCTAATAAAAGCACACTTGTCTCAAATTGTGGGGTGGGACTGTCAGTCCTTTAAGGATAAAGTTCTACATAAGCCCCACAATCAAAGCCTCAGCAGAACCGAATCAGTGCCATACTGTTTATCAGTTGTGGAGAATCACAGAGTCATTGAATAGATGGGGTTGGAAAGGACCTCAACATAATCTAGTTCTAACCCCCTGCCATAGGCAGGGACCCCTCACACTAAACCATGGCACCCAAGGCTCCATCCAACCTGGCCTTGAAACAAGAAGTTTATAGTAAGACACACACAAAAAAGTGAAGAAAAAGGAGGGGATGTGATCTTTGCACCAAACAACACCGCCTTTCTGGGAGTACTCAAAGGAAAGAAGAAATTTGTTAAATCACGTCATTTTACTGCTCTGAAATAAAGGGCGCCCAGCGCTGCCCACGCTTATGAGGCCATTCAGAGCTGATTTATTGCTTGAGACCACAGAGACAAAATCAAGCCATTACAACCTTTTAAAAGCTTTCTTGCAACAAACTAAAAATATCCATTGCTGACAGATGCAAGCTGTCAATAAGGAATTTAAGAACTCAGTATGGAGTGTGGAAAGAGTGCAAAGTCTTGATAAACATCTCAAATTGGGTCTTACTCAGTGGGAAACAAGCAGTTTATAGTAGTAATTGTAAAGGGCATTTTACATGGAATCAATTAAATGAAAATCTTTTAAACCCTTTTTAAAAAGAGACCTTTTTAAGTTAACAGGTGATTTTAATTGGAACCATGGGACTTGCATCCCAGGAGGTGGGTTGGGTCTTTTTGTTGAGGTTTTCTTTTTGGAAGCATTCAATATAGAGGAAAATCGATACACTTCCATCAGCATTGGAACTCCTAGAGTCTTGCAAGTTGAATAGTGAAACTAAGCAAGGAATTACAGTTCCCTCTGGTTGTGTGAAGCCTTGACAAGCAATTAAATATGTCTCCATCATAACTCCTTACTTGTGAAGGATGTAGGAGCGTTTATCAAGACTCAGTTACCTTGGGGTAATTACTCTTGATCAGAATCCTCTGCCATAATGTTCTGCAGAAGCAGACATTTTGAGAGATATCTTACCTTTAGAGATGTCAAACATCCCAGCTGACACAAGCAAAAGCAGAGATTGCATGTGTGCAGCATTTTACTTTACGATTCCTTTTCTTACTTCTTCACAACCATAAAGGATGCTGTGCAGAAATACCAGCAGCAGGCAATGCTTGTGAGCCCACAGGACTAAAACCACAAGCAAAAACCCTTCCTTCCAAAGCAAATGACACTTTCAGCAGTCGTCTTTTAGAGCTGGTGAGTTCGTTTGCTTTCCGTTGCTCTGTACTCCATCAAATCTAGCACTGTTTGCCCTGCAAAGCTGCAAAATAAGATCCAAAAACACCAGAAACACCAACCTGGGAGGAGGATAGGGAAAAGCAGGGGAAGGAATAACAGACTTGGAAGCTGCTCCCTGTGTGGAGCCCTGGAGGCAGATATTAGCTGGGTTAACATGTGGATCTTCCTTGCAAATAAAGCGATTCATCACCTAATGGTCAAAGGGAAATGTCTAGTGGATCTAATCCCAGCAAGGATAGATGAGATCCAGGGGCAGATGGGGAGCTCCTGGAAGGGGAGGAAAGTTTGTAGACCTGCCAAGAGGGTAAAACAGGGGTGGCAGAAAAGGCAACAAATGCATCACAGAACCTACCTGTGGATTCTTCGCTACCAGTTCAACCAGAGCTCATCCCTTCAACAAGGGACACTAAGTCTTCGATGGCGCTCCCTTTTGCTAGAGTTAAACAACTACTGCCCGTGAATTGAAACATGTCCGTTAGAGCTCCAGCAGAAGAGCATTCCCCAGAGGAATACACAGAGGGAGAGAGCAAGGGCAGCCCAGCTTGCCCAGCAGACCTGGCCCGCTTCACACTGCAGGAGTGCCAGCACCTCCTGGGATCTTGTTGTGATCCTTGCAGGAGACAGTGTGTGCTCCTTGAAGCAACCCTGGAGTTACATCTTCGACACATAAAAACGTGCCAGTCTCTAAAAGAAACATTCAGGCCTCCTGGCGGTGGAAAAAAGCCTGCAGAAGTGGGCTGGCTGGATGCTAGGAGGAGCTCAAGGAGGCACGACACTGGGGATGGAGTATCCCAGCATCTCTCCTGTGGTTCCATCCATCCACAGGTTCCATCCTTCCCTGAACTGTAGGATTAAGGGGCCAGCAAGGTTGAAGACGTTAGGCATTGCCATGAGTTTATATGTTCAGGTCACAGGAAACATGAAAACCCCTGTAAGCATTGAAACAACACCTATCTGCTGCCTGCTTGACCGACTATCAGGGTGGCTTTGTACCCCTGCTACCCTTCCCTAACCCTGCAGTGATTTTCTGGCACTAACACATATAGTATTCCCAAACTGATGGGTGACGGAGCAGCTCCAAAAAGCCAGCAATGCCTTCTGGGGGGAAACTGAGGCACAGCCAGTGACTCACTGCACAGAGGGGAGGATGCAGCAATCCAGCCTCCGCATCCTTCAGCATCGCGCCCGCTCTTCCTCCGTGGAATTGATGTGCTTCTGCCGTGCACTAAGTGATTAGTCTGCGGCTTTGCTGAGTGTAAAGTTATGGAGCGAGAGATCCAATCACAGGCACAACTCCAGTTGTGTTACAGGCCTATTTGAAAGGGTAAGTGTTCTGCATTTTTTTTCATGCCTGCAACAATCTAGACAAATAGGCTTTTAAATTAAGCAGTGATTTGGAATATAAGTGAGTGCATTTAAGCTGCTAAGAGATGGAAAGATCCTAATGGCTGAAATATTTGTCATATCACAAATAAACTGGCTGTATAGGGAGCTACTAATATAACTAATTTTTACCAAATCCTTCTCTGCTCTGTGCTAGAAAATGAGGTCAGCATAGGTTGAGGCAACATAAAATGAGCAGCTGCCAGAAGGCAGCACAGAATACTGATAACGGACTCTGCAGAAACTCCATCGCCTGCCCGTGGAAGAAAGGAATCAGTTTGTTCAAATTAAGATATAGCTTTTCCAGAGCATCCAGGGTTTTAATGAAAAGGTGCCAATGACTAGAGGCTTTCAATGGAGCCGGAATACAAATGCATGCTGAGATACTTCCTCAAAGCCTCCCTAGGCCGGGGTTCATCTGGTTTTATCCATATATCAATCGTGAGGTCTGGGTGATATTTGAAAGGCACCAGGGTGTGAGAGAGTGCAGGAGGGGTCCCAGGGCAGCCGATGAGAGTCCCTATGAGATTTCTGCAGTTCCTTTGGTTCCTATGGGGCTTTTCAGTTGCAAGATTGAACCCTGACTTCATCTGCTGCTCACAAGGAGGAAAGGTGACATGAAGAGGAATTTAGGAACAGCCAGGAACAGCTCTCACACCTCTAGAGGTTCAGGAAACAAGAGCAGCCCCCCAAAACCACCTTGTTTCTGCCATGCCCCTGTGCTATCCTGTAACACAAGATGCTCTAAGCTGCCATGTCAAGGATAACATACCCGGGGAAGCGAGGCAAGTGCTCTATGTCTGAAGATGCAGCAACAGACTGTGTTTTGCCTATCATGATTTTAGGCGTGCCTCAAACATCTGGGACCAAGAAGGATGCAGTTATACTGTGATTATATGAGAAAAACATGATTGTTCTCATTCTCTAAAAAATCCATCAAGAACACTTGGAAGAGGAATTTCCTTCTTCCTTTACAGGCGTTAACAGCCTGACTTTGAATAAGCAGACGATTTTGGTCATAATAACTGGTTCTTTTAATTCCTAAATCCCAAATTGATCGAATGGGAAACTGAGGCACAAAATGTCATCTGTAAACTGAGTGTCTTCTCCACTGTGGCAGTCTGGGAGAGACTCTACCGTAGCAAAAACAGCTCAGAGAGGGGACCAGGCATCCGGTTATCATTCGGGATGACCTGTTAAGGCAGGCTCACTCACATATAAACCCATCTACTTGTGCCACGAGAGAGCGGCTCTCCCGGGATCAATACACAAGAGAGCTTAGGCACAGGAACAGCGACCACTTGGGAGCATAGGCCAATTTAAGGAAAATAAGATCAACATGGATTAGCAATAAAACTTCAAGCTTGCCACATTTCCTAAATGGAACGGTACAAGGGTTCATATTTGATAACCATTAAATGGTTTAATGAAACAATTATAACCCAGACTCCTGAGCCCGGCCATAATCAATAACTATGAGCTCTAAGCAACAGCATGATCTGAGTTCTGCCATTTTCACAGTGCTCCCCAGCAGGCAGAGTGTGCGACTATAAATGCAATTGACAGTAAAGTTGCATTAAAACATCCCCATCAAGGGCAATAATAGATTAAAGGCTACTGAGGCACTGCAGTTGGCTGGTCAATATGCTTTATTTTCTGCATCACCCCCAATTTTGCCACCCTCCTGTATACTATTAGTGGGAGTCGATTTGCTGTCAATGAGCAGCCATGGCAAAAGATGCATTAATGCACGCTCACAAAAGCAGTGCGCATGGCATTATCACTTCACTCACTTTCAAATTACAGCCTAATGCTGTCTCCAGGCAGCTTGTGACATGTTAACACTATGTGCGATTTGTTGGTATTGGGCTGGGGCTAAATATTTCACATCTAAAGATTTCATCAGAGATTTGATGACAGAAATAAACTACCGCCCAGTGGGAAATCATTCCCAAGAATAGAATTTGGCATTGCTGAAACATCGACAGAAAAGGGATGATGATGATGTGGGATAGTGGAAGAGGAGTGTAAGAAGCATGAGGAGGGCCGAGCAGAGGACTGCGGAGGTCACATTTGCCTGCTAACTAAAAGCAGTGTTATTAATCAATCCAGAAGCGATTGGATGTAACTTGCTCCCAGATACCAGGCTCAGGCGCTGTTGCTGCTTCTAAACAGCAAACAATTCCCCATGATAAATGAAACACCGGCAGAAATGATCAGAGGTTTGCCCTATCTTCTGCCAAAGCTCATAAACCAACCTGTACCACATCTGCCTGTGCATCCTTCTACCACAGGTTGTATTATCCTTTAGAGCTAGTGGAAACAGCCTTGAAGGCATTGCTGATCTGAGGTAGAGGGCCTGGCTGCCTTGCTGCTAGTGAAAGCCTTTATTGGGTGCACAGCTCAAAGGCAGCAAACCTATTAATCCTTCCTTTCTCAAGGCCCCAGGACCTCTGCATTGACCGCCTCCGCCAGCAAGCGCTCCTGTCTTTCAGCCTCAAAGAAGAAGCCACAAAGTCAATCGTGTGATGAAAAAACAGGCACTTGACCAGAGAGAGGAGACAAGCACTGAGGCTCAGTGTGAGCAGGCTGTGTGCTCTCCTGGGTTAGCTGCATTTTGCCTTTACAGCGAGCACTCCTATAAATCACAGCCTTGATTCATGTCCTTTCCTTACAACCAGCTGTTGACACCCAGCACTGACCACCCAGCTCTTGCTTTTCCTGAGGTGTAATTACCCTTCATTCCAATGTGTGGGTTCCTAAGGATTATTTGGGAGAGTTAACAGCACCTTTGCACTTGTGGGGGTTAAGGAGTTCCCTCTTCTCCAAGGGAGGAAAGTCAAGCACAGCTTGGTTAATGATTCTTAAGGCTATTGCAGATTACAAACATGGGTTTACTTGCAAAACATGAATGTTTAACCCCCACAAACTGTTTCTCAGTAATGCTTTCTTCTTCAGTAAACTGCGAGAGCATCTTCAAAGCTCTTTCCCTTTGCATTCTGCAGTATGTGTAGGAAATAAACCAAGTCTGACTCCAAGAGCACGCACAGGTTTCCCTCCCTCAGTAGCAGTCACTGTGTGCTGGACCAATCTCCTTCAAGCCCAAACTTAAGCTGCGTACCTCTGTCCCGGTGTTATCAAACCCTAAATGCATTCTGCATCTTTCACACACAAACAGAGAAATTTGGTAATACTCCAGAGCAGGAGCTTTCACAGGGGCAAACCAGTAACATATTCCTTGCCTGTTCTATTAAACAGCCACAGCACTGTTTATCTCTGAAAACAGACACGAGAACACATGGAAAAGGGAAAGAAGATTTAATTCTCCTTGGTGAAGGCACCCCAAAAGGGGTCAGCAGTGTCCAAGCAGGCTTCTGAGCTTGTAAACCAGACCCTTAAGCTAATCCCTGCCTTGGTAACAAGCTGCACAGCATGTGTGTGTGTTACCTGCAAGGGTTCCTCCTTATCACATTAAAATCCTGCATCTTTGGAAGAAAACAAGATCCTCAAGAGATGCACAGAATAAAGGTGTGCAGATGTTACCTGCATTTGTGTCTTTGCCTCTGTTCTTGCACCCAGGGCAGCAGCGTTACGAGCACACAGCAGAGGATCATGGAAGCTAAGCAGCTGCTGGCCCTTATCATGGACCTCATCAGGTAACCTGCTGCCCAATCTGTGTTAACTTGTAACAGAAAATCACGTTTTCTTTACAAATTCTTTACTAAATTTCCTCGTTTTCTAACAAATAAAGAAATGGGAAAAAATTAATGCAAGCTATGTATGGAGTTAAATGTCATAAGCATTTTTGGGGGGATGTAATGCCCCTAGCAGGGGGCAACCAACATCGGGTGGTCAGGTGCTGCCATCCGGTGGCCCAACACTGCCAGCACCACGGGCTCAACAGCCCTATCATTACCGTTAGAACAGGCACCGGGCAACGCATTGTGAAGCAAAGCAAGTACGCGGTGCACGAGGGGAAGGACCGGTCAAGCAGCAGGGCTGGGCATCAGCCACCGGCAGCGTTCCTCAGGGCTCTGCTCTGTCCAGTGCTTGCATCATTACCTGGATACTGGATTCTAAGTGTGCTGATGATACCGGACCTGGAGGTGCCACAAACACTCTGGTAAAACGGGATTATCCCACTGAAGGGGTGCGGGGAGGGAAGTGATCTCTTTTTCACTAGGATCTACGATGGATGAGAGGTTCAGGGCAGCACCAGGAAAGGTTCAGACTGGATATAAGGGAGCATTTCAAACCTGGAACAGGCTTCCTCAAGAGGGGTTGATGTCCCACACCTGTCAATGCCCTTAACATGCTTTAACTATCACATCCAAGTCCCTTCCAACTGAAATGCTCTATTCCAGGGATGATTTTTATGGCCATGACTTAATGAAAACTGCCACTCCGCTGCACAAGTCTTCAGTGGGAGCACCGCTGGTGTGCTAAGAAGCTGGAAAGTAAAAGGTACTGTGGAACAGAAGCTCCTGCAGCTTGCACAGTACCATTCTCTGGATTCTGGTCTATGCCTACATTATGTATGTGAACAAGGCCCTCCTGCTGTAAGGATACGCAAAGCATTTTAATGCCCTCGTCTGCTCCTGTCTGCATTTCAGCAGCCCTGTAAATCCATCCAACCAGGGGAAATGCACTTTTGACACAGTAAGATGAGCACTAAGCTACCAGAGGATCATTTTCCCCTTTGGTTAAGCACTGTTAATAAAAAAATGAACCCCCCTAAATTCTTCAGTGCTGAGAAGGAACGTGCTCAAAGTACTTCAACCTGAAATATCCAGATAAAGAATACCCAGCATTGAATTGCTGAATGTTCTGAATATAGATTAAGAATGTACAGAATTTGCAATGTATTGTGTTGGGTATCATGGTCTAGACTCAGCACCTCATGAAAATTACTCCACTGCAGCAATAGCAGTACTGCTGCATTATATAGAGCACAATATATGTACTAATTATACTGTAACTAATAAGCAACAGAAGAGTTGCTCATTATCCCTCCAAACTGCCCAAAGCCACATCCCAGCAGTAACTTCATTACATGAAGAACCACCTCTAAACTCGCCTTCCCTCAGGGGAGGGACCTTGAGCTCATGAATGGCTCCAGGCCCAAAGGACTATTAACCAGTCTGTATTTTTACACCCAATATTAGGGACAGTGTGGGCATTATGTATTGAGTAATGAGCTCTGCAAGTTGTCCAGAAGGGGGGCAGTTACCAATGCCTTGTGTCACGTCCTCTATTACAGGAAAGGTGTGTGTGGCTGGTGGCTCTGTACTTCAAAGAATGAACTGGTTGCAAACCACCAAGCCCCCTTCATTACAGCAGGAGCTATCTAGCAAAACCAGCTCCACACTGGCAATTAGAATTACATACCCAGAGACAGAGAAAAGGGGCTAAGAAACCAAGGGGTTAAAAAGCTGGTGCAACTCCAAGCAACAACTCTTATCAATTCTTTGTTCACCATCAACTGTATTCTTTTCACACTGGTCAGAATGTACAAAAAGTGAAGAGAGAAACATTGTGATGCCCATTAAATAAGTTTTTATTCTTTAGGACATGAATTGCATTTCCACTTGTTTACAGTAAAGTGCAATGATCTTCATCTCCGCTCCTGTGCACATGTTCAAGTATTTAAAATGCCCAGAAAATTTTAACATCTTTTAAGTTTCTATTTTTACAGCAGCTCAGTTATGGAGTTTTAGTCTGGCAAAATAAACCCAGATGTGACTACAGGTTTGGGTCCTTCAAGCTAACCCCCAACCTGGGGATTCCTCCAATACTAACTGCTAGTGGAATGCAGCTCCCAGCATCTTTAGTCTACTTCCTCGATGGTTGGTCCGGAAGAAGCTCCGCCAGATGGAGGAGCTCCACCACCAGGGAATCCACCAGGCATCCCACCGGGCATTCCTCCTGCGCTCTGGTACAGCTTGGTGATGATGGGGTTGCAGACCTTCTCCAGCTCTTTCTGCTGGTGCTCAAACTCCTCTTTCTCAGCAGTCTGAAAAAGAACAAAAAGTAGCTCAGTATCTGTTGCTCTCATTACATGGATACAATCCAACAACTAACATCAATACCTGGCTTATGGATTTTACCTAGGTGCAAGAACATTCCTGCTCTCTCTAGTGATTTAAGACTCCCTCAGATCACTCCTGGAGCTTACACTGCCCTTGCAGCAACAGGACCTCATTTAAAGTTAAAAGAATAGAGACTTTAAAGCTACAGCTGTGCCCATGTGAATTAGGAGGAAGTAGAAGCTGTATGCTTGCAAACTGCGGTCGCTCAGACATCCAAGGAAGGTACTTGGACCAACACAAGTCTTTCGACTTCTGGTGGAAACTACGAATGGCTTTGGAATCACTTTCATCACAGCAACCAGCTCTCCTCCAGCTTCCCGAGTTTTCTTGGTAGCTTGGTGAAAACACTGACCGAACATGGAACACAACATACCTGGTTCTTGTCCAGCCAGTTGATTATTTCATTGCATTTGTCCAGGATTTTCTGCTTGTCCTCATCAGAGATCTTGCCCTGGAGCTTCTCATCTTCAACAGTAGCTTTCATGTTGAATGCATAAGACTCCAAGGAGTTCTTAGAAGACACTTTGTCACGCTGTTTCTCATCTTCTGCTTTGTATTTCTCTGCCTCCTGAACCATGCGCTCTATGTCTTCCTTGCTCAGCCGGCCTGCACAACACAGCAGCATTTGACATCAGCTTTACAGTCAACCACTGTTAGTAAAGGATTGATTACGGCAGCTTCCCACCCTCAGAAACAGATGGATTCTTACCCTTGTCATTCGTGATTGTGATCTTGTTCTCCTTGCCAGTGCTCTTATCCACAGCAGACACGTTCAGGATGCCATTGGCATCAATATCAAAGGTTACTTCAATCTGAGGTACACCTCTGGGAGCAGGGGGGATACCAGTCAGCTCGAACTTGCCCAGCAAGTTGTTGTCTTTAGTCATGGCACGTTCTCCCTCATATACCTAGCAAGAAGAACCAGCAAATTAAATTGCAAGTTTTGACCACACGTTATGATGATATTGTCTTCTCATGATGATTTTATCCTTAAGTGATATGGTCGCTCAGACATCCAAGGAAGGTACTTGGACCAACACAAGTCTTTTGACTTCTGGTGGAAACTACGAATGGCTTTGGAGTCACTTTCATCATAGCAACCAGGTTATCTACTGGCAAACCTTAAACTGCAACTCAACACCTCCAGCCCAAAATTTACCTTCTTGAAGCACTGACAGGGGCTTGTAAATATGTGTCACCAGTTCACCCCAGTGTTGCTTGCCTACCTGGATCAGCACACCGGGCTGGTTGTCTGAGTAAGTGGTGAACGTCTGAGTCTGCTTGGTTGGGATGGTGGTGTTCCGTTTGATCAGGACTGTCATGACACCTCCAGCAGTCTCAATACCAAGAGACAGGGGAGTCACATCCAACAGCAGCAGATCCTGGACATTCTCAGACTTGTCTCCAGACAGAATGGCAGCCTGAACAGCTGGGGGGAGAGAAACAAACCATTAAGAGGCCTGCACCATATACACTGCCCACCTCAGTTAAGCCCATGGCTCGCTCAGACATCCAAGGAAGGTTTTGGCCATCATTAGTAGACTTCTGGTGGAAACTACGAATGGCTTTGGAACCTGATTCATCATTGCAAGTCAGTTTTAAGCTTCTCACTGCTTCGAAAAGCTTTCCTAATTCAGGTGGAGAACTAGAGCCTACGCCAGTACTGCTCTGTGACTTTATTTCAGCTAGCACTGACACTAACACCACCATCCAGCAGTTTCAGCACAAAGATGATGATCACTTGTCATTACCTGCACCGTAAGCCACAGCCTCATCAGGATTGATGCTCTTGTTCAGCTCTTTGCCATTGAAGAAATCCTGCAGCAGTTTCTGAATCTTTGGGATACGAGTAGAGCCACCAACCAGCACAATGTCATGGATCTGGGACTTGTCGAGCTTGGCATCCCGCAGAGCCTTCTCCACTGGATCCAGGGTGCCACGGAACAGGTCAGCATTCAGCTCTTCAAAGCGAGCTCTGGTGATGGATGTGTAGAAGTCAATGCCCTCGTAGAGAGAGTCAATCTCAATACTGGCCTGTGTGCTAGAAGACAGAGTACGCTTGGCACGCTCGCACGCAGTGCGGAGGCGACGAACTGCGCGCTTGTTTTCGCTGATGTCCTTCTTGTGCTTGCGCTTGAACTCGGCAATGAAGTGGTTCACCATGCGGTTGTCGAAGTCTTCTCCACCCAAGTGGGTGTCACCTGCAGTGGATTTCACCTCGAAGATACCGTCTTCAATAGTCAGAATGGACACATCAAAGGTGCCACCTCCAAGGTCGAAGATGAGAACATTCCTTTCAGCACCAACCTGAAAAGATCAATTTTCACAATGCAATTCCATTTCCTACCACTAGGCTTAGCAAGTCTGCTAGCAGGACATCAGAAACAGCCATTGCTCTGCAAGTTTACCTTCTTATCCAGACCATAGGCTATTGCAGCAGCTGTTGGCTCATTGATAATTCGCAGGACATTAAGCCCTGCAATGGTTCCAGCATCTTTCGTAGCCTGACGCTGAGAATCGTTGAAATAGGCTGGGACAGTCACTACAGCATTGGTGACAGTCTAAAAAAGAAGCAAGCAAAGAAGTTATGTAGCTTTACCACTCAGACATGCACAATTATTTCCTGTTAGTGATGTCCCAAACTCACCTTCCCAAGGTATGCTTCTGCAATTTCCTTCATCTTGGTTAAAACCATGGAAGAAATTTCTTCTGGGTAGAAGCTCTTTGTCTCGCCTTTGTACTCCACCTGCACTTTCGGTCTGCCAGCATCATTCACCACAGTGAAGGGCCAGTGCTTCATATCAGACTGGACAACAGAATCATCAAATCTACGTCCAATCAACCGTTTTGCATCTGAAAAAGGACAATTTGCCGTATTAAAAATGTTCATCCACAACAATAATTATTACTGCTCTGCGAAGACCTAGCTGTCGCGTTTCACCTCTTGGGTATGTACAAGCTTGTCAGCATCATTACACAGCTACCACAGAAATGCTACAAGTGCCGTACCATAAACCACAGCATAGTCTAAGAATCAGACCAAGACACTTAGTCAAGGCCACTTAATACTGAAGGCCAAGAACCACTGGCAGTACCAAAAGAAGATTAACTGGAAGGCATATACTTTCAGTTATACTTTCAGTGAAAGCTATTAGTAATGCAGTTGTATTATCCAGAGTAAAACCAAATTAAGACATTTTAATTGGCTAAAAAAAACGCTTTAATCCTGCCATCAGTATTTCTTGTAACCAGGAACCATCTACCATCACCATACTAAGCTTCGGTATATGAAGTACGAAAATCCTATGGTCTTACCGAACACTGTATTGGTTGGATTCATCGCAACTTGGTTCTTTGCAGCATCGCCGATCAACCTCTCTGTGTCTGTGAAGGCCACGTAGCTTGGGGTGGTCCGGTTACCCTGATCGTTGGCAATGATTTCCACCTTCCCGTGCTGGAACACGCCAACACAGGAGTAGGTGGTGCCAAGATCGATTCCGACAGCTGGCCCCTTCGACATTTTGTCTGGAATAATAAAGCGGAAGGGAATTAAAGCTTAGAATAAGCCACACTGAAGTGATTTAGTGCTGCTATGCCGCGTTTAACAGCTCCGCCGCTTGGGGTCCGGCCGCCATAGGGCCCGAGCGCGATCACGTGGTCAGCCGCACCAGCCGGGACTACAACTCCCATCACGCCCCGCGCCGGCCACCACGCGGCCCGGGGCAGCCATGGCGCCCGCGCCGGTCCGTGGGCGCTGGCACGGCCCCAGCCCCCCCTCCGCCCCACAGCCCTTCCCCTCCTCCATCCGCCCTCCGCACTGCAGCCCCCAGCGTGCGCGCCCGCTCCCTGACACAGCCCCACCGCTCCGCCCGCCCGCGCAGCCCCGGGGGACGGGCCCCGGGCGCCGAGTCACCTCTATCTCCCTACCCCCCACCCAGCCGGTTTAGGAAGCCGTGGGACTGGGAGTCGAGAAAAAGCCACTATTAAGGAGGGTCGGGGGAAAAAAAGCCGGACCGTAACGCACAAAGCTTTGCGTAAGCACTGCTCCCCATATGGGGAAGGGGAAAACCCACCACAGCAACGCTTTAAACGCGTTCACCCTGAGCCCAGCCCCATCACCCGCTACAGGAGCGCCTTACGCAGGTCCACCCGCTCTCCCCAGCCCCCGTTACCTGCGCGGCACACACAGCCCCAGGCACCCACAGCAGACGCGACCCCCTCACCGCCGCAGCTCAATGAGACCGCTCCGCGCCCGCCCCGCAGCCTTTAATACCGGCTGAGAACCTTCCAGAAGCGCCGGCCCCTTCGCCGCGCTCCAGCCAATCCGCTCGCGCGCTCCGCCGCCCTGCCCGCCAATGGGAGCCCGCAGGCTCCGTGACGCGGCAGGAAGGGGGCGTGCCCGCCGGTATTCTCGAACCTTCATGCGCTTTCCCCTTCTCCCCCCCCCCCCCCAGCGCGCCCGCAACGGGCGGGGGGCGGAGCTCCGCGAGCGCGGGAGCCAATGGCAGCCTTCCAGCGTGTGACGACACCCGCGAGCGTAGGCGGCCGGGGGGCTCGTTTGCATATTTGGCGCGAGAGGGGGGGGGAAGGCGCCATCGGGGTGGGTTTGGCCAATCGGGTCGCGGGGCTGGCGGGGTCATTTGCATAGAGGGCGCGGCGAAAGGTGGTGGCGCTGTTGCCCGCCCGGATCTACATTCCCATCGTTTCTATTCCCGGCGCACCGGGCGGGCGCAGCGCCCGTGGGCTCCCCGCGCTGCCGTCTGCAGCGTTGTTCCGGTGCAGCGCCGCACAGCCGTGTCCGGTTGAGCACCGCTAGCGACCGGCGGGTCGAATCCAGCCGGAAAAGAGCCCGAGCAAAGCTAGGGATGGAAAGGGCTTATCCCGGGGCACAGCACTGGGGATCGCCCTCTGCCCCCAGGGGAATGACGGCGTTTTTCATTCCCGTACTCGCAGCTGATTGCCTGTCGCTTCCCATAGGCTTCCTGCAGCCGCTGCTTCAGTAATGTCTGTATTATCTCGGAATAATCCGTAGCAGCAGCATGGATCTTCCTTGTTCGCTTTAAAAAGGCAACAGGCACCATTCTGTCTTTTCTCCCCCACCCTTGTTCTCAAACAGGCACAGGAAACCACATCTGTGGGGTTAGGGCAGCATCAGTTTCCCCATAAAGCAGAATCCATCCTCCAAGCCCTACTTTTTAATCCATCCTGAAGTCTCCCTATCCATTATCGGCACTAATGCACCGAGCCGAGCTAAGTGACAACGTGACACATGGTCAGTGCATGCTCTCACCAGGAGTGACTCCATCAGAATGGAAAGGGAGGCTCTGCACGGTGGAAAACTCTTTCCTTGTCCTGGGGGGATCAAGTGAGCAGATGGACACTGCAGGCGTTGCGCTGGTCTCAGCGCCTTGGGCTGGAAGCTGATCAGAGGTCATAAATCCCATGAGGTCAGGCTCCAACAGGAGTGCTATCGCTTGCATTAAATGTTTACACAGCGTAAAACGCTGGGTGGAAAAGTCAACGGGAGTCGCTGGGAGGAGGGCTATATAAAACCATGGCCTGAGCAGCCTATGGGAGCGTAGGCAGTGGGGAAAGGGCAAAGGAACTTCTATAACCGGGGGTAGTAACTTCATGAAAAAGCAATTCTGACACGCTCAGGGCTGGCCTTAGACAAAAACACTCCTGCTAACTGCTTAAAGGCCAATACTGGGGGTACACACACTAACAACTGCTTAAAATCTAATATTAGATGCAAGAGGGACACCACACCAATGAATCTCTCCTTTCAGTTTATCCCAGACAAGTGACTGTTCATCCTGTGTGATACCTTGCTGTGTGCAAGCCTGCACCCGAATACAGATAGGCATCAATATCTCCTCATAGCAACTCTGAGTGACCTCTAATAGTGAACATGATGCAGTTACCCAAGCTGGAAACCTGTTATTGGGCCACTGATGTGCAGATTCTCACTGGCAAATGCCACCAGGCTCCTGGGGGTGCTCTAACCCATGAGGAGTTGCTCCTCTTGCTCTGCCATGCACAGGAACCTGAATCAGGACCTTTGGGTGACAGAAAGTATCATTTGGAGTTGGAATTTGGGTGAACAAGGTTAAGGACAGCAGGAGAAGGAAAAGCTCCGTATCATAGAACACTAACTGTCACTCTGCCTTTAAGGATAAGGGCAGTCAATAGGAACCCTCAACCCACATCTGACCAGGTACAGCGTGCAGAGCACACTCCACCCTGTCCAGAGTACCGGCTCCAGTGCTGCATGGGAGATGCTTTAGGGATGCAGTTCTAACTTGCACTAAATACATCAATGCATCACACAGGAAGTCCTATGGGAGCCACGCTCTTAGCAAGGGGTTGCTTTTTGGTTCTATTATTTGAAGTCATGGGCAGGGTCTCAGCAGGACCTAAGAATAGCACTACCTGCATCTTGAAGTGGAACAGTGACATTTAGATGTGCAGCCATCCTTCACCCAGCAGACTGATAGCAAGTGAAGGCAGCCTGAAACAACAGTGAGTCAGTTGCAGGGAGGAGGGCAGTTTGGCAAATGACTCATTACGTTAGAAACTAAAGGCTGTTAACTGAGAAAAAAGTAGCTCATTTCATCAGAAGAATGAAGGTGCAGAGGGCTGGACAGTGTCAAGTATTCTATGGGGAGGCTTTTCCGTAGTGATCTTATGATGATTGTATTTTGGAGCTGGTTTAGTATATCAGAGATGAAGCACTGCTTCTCCTTTAAGGGTTTAAAGCAGAACTGGGAAGAGTGGAGGAGATTAGCAAAGACATGCTTCCTATTCATTTGTTATTTATACCGCACTTGAATCTGCACTTCCCAGTTCAAGTTTGAAAATCACACATACCCAAGGAGATCCCTTCCCATTCCCACCATGTTCTCCCCCTCCAGTGTCTCAGTACAAACTGATCCAAGTTTAAAATAACCCAACATTTCCGATGCTGTACAACAGCATGCAATTGCATAACTCCCCTCAAAACGTGCATTGCCTCAACAGGGTTTTGGGTGCCATCAGGAGCAAGTAATAGTGTTTCCTCATGAATCAGGGATAGAGAGCAGGACACACCTATGAGACCACTGCGGTTTGTTCTACCTGCTGTGTAATCATGTTGTAATTCTTCCTCCCAGGTTTCAGTAAAGACGATTGCTGATGTTGGGAGATCTCTGCGCAAAACACCCCCAGGGCAAAGAGGGCTGAACCACGGCTGAAACCAACCACAGTCACATTTAGTTCCCCTGTACCTCCCTGACCGGAGATTCCTGTTGGCTTGTTCAAAATGGTTATCTCCAAAATGCTTAAAGAAGATCTAAACTGTCTGAACACGGCTCTGAGTTGTTTAGGGTTCCACTGCGGTTCAGAGTAAGGCTGCAGTATGTGGGAATGGGAGGGCAGTGTCACCAGTTGTATGTGTGCTGTGTCTGAGCTGGCACTATTTATCCTATTAGCTTGAAGCATCCTGATCCTCAGCCAAAATACCTCATGTGAAATAGAACTCAAAACACCATTTATTTCAATACACCCAAGGTTTTACATATTTCTTACCATGTCATATAATTTAGACTGAAAAAAATACCCAGGAAAAGGCCAGCTTCCCGCACTTTCTACACTTAGAACTGGTGCTTTTGACCCCATTCTTTTTATCCTTGGATCCAGCTTGACAGCATGTAACACACACCACAGAAGATGGAGCGTTAGTCAGGTTTAGTTGAGCTGTGGCACTTAAGCTGCAGCACATTTATTTATAAAACAACCAACTGAACAAAAAGAAAATAAAAGAAATAATTGATTCAAAGGAATCAATAATAAATATTTGCTTTCCTCTGAGTTGTTCAGACACAGTACAAGTACACCAATCGTAGCAGGTAGAAGAGATGTAAGGTTAGTCTAGCTGCTGAGAAACAAAAGAAAGCTACGTAGCATCGTATGCATTTTATCACACTAGTAATAACTGCTATATGACAATAAATGCTTTAAGTACGCTATTTTACAAAATAGAGTTTGGCTTGTAGTTCATTTGCTTCCCTTGTGCAGCTCCTGATCCTATCATCCGGAGCTCAGAAAGTGTCCCTTTGGTAAGAAAATACCTTTGAAATGATCTCGTTCTTGTATTCCCGTTGAGTAATGAACGTTTCCTCTTGGGCTTCAGGCTAGCTCCTGAAGTGCTGAACTGACTCTGTGTTCACCTGTGAGATCAGTGATGCGTGGGCTCGAATGCACCGCAGGGATTTTCTAACCATATTTTCTAACCAGGGCCACGCATCTTTGTTCCATGGCAGGAGAAGGCCACCGTACTTTTCCCAACATGGTTTATACGTGGGGCAGTCTGTCCATGCCTGGATCGTGGGCACATGTATTGCCTGCTTCCCAACAGGGGTATGAACAGCTGGGAATGATCCCACACACCAGGCTTCAGGAATTGCTTCCAACTACTTTTTCACTACGGTCCATAAACATTCCATCCCATGCAATCAGATAGATAGCTCATGTAACAAGGAATGACTTCCCTGCTCCAGGAGAGTTGGCGACCAGGAGAGGGCTGCCACTGCTGATCTGTCCTGCAGCCTGTTCCCATAGGAAAGAGACTGCCAGGAGCAGGCTGGGCAAATCCTAGCCAGCAGCAAGTGGCCTCTGGGCTGCATTCACTAATTGCAAGTGACTCAAAGCTAACCTACATCATTTTGGTATTCAAACTGTAACCAGCTCAACTGTTACCCTTATTTTGTGGTAATAAGCTTCTGGTTGCTCTGGCATGTTACTGAGGAAAGCACTCCTGTTTTTATATGCACAGTATATCCTCAGATGCAACTCGGGCAACATTAAGCACAATAAAGCAACCATACAAGAAGTCACAAACTACTTCAGCAGTCTTGCTCACTGTCTTTGGGATTTTCCCAGCTCTGGAGTACCTTATAAGCACTTTGGGGTTCTTAAACCTTCAAGGTCCAGGAAAAGAGCAGCTGCAGAGACACCACAGACACTTGGTCCTGGTTGACTCTGGGGTAGAAGAACAAGTGAAATTCTTGTACATGTGATGGAAATGAGTGGCTGCTCTCAGGAAAAGAAGTTCTCAGATAGTATATGGCAAGTTTGAAAGTTGTTTCCCATACAGAAATAGCCAAAGCAGGGCCTGGATTTGATCAGATTGTCTAAGATCTCGAGCAAAGCTAGAATTCTGGGTCTCTGTCAGGAGAGGAGGTTGATTATAGTCCCTGGAGTGAAAGAATGATAGATGAGTGGTTTTTCTGTGCTGAACCATCTCTTGGAGTCTCATTCTACAGATTAGAGAAAACCTTCCCCCCCTTAAATGAAGATTGAACAACCCCAGGCCTTTTTCTAATAGCAAATCATCAGTCCAGGAATACAAGGATCTAGAACCTACAAGCTCAGTGGCTGGTGTGTAGCAGTGTCCAGAGCCAAGTCCTTCAGAGGAAAATATACATGGTAAAAGTATGCACCTGCCTCCAGGGGAAGCCTGTTCCTATCTCCCATCATTTCCTATTGGCCTTCAACTGGATGTGTAAAACTGTAATCCTTGGTGTGTAAATGGCGTTTGGTATGCCAATGGGACAATGCACACAAATATGTTCTAATGGAAGCAGCATTGTGCTTGTTTACCTGTCCCTGGTGTGTTTTCCTCACTCCATCCTTCAGTCTTACCTGGATGCCTGAAGGTCACCTCAAGTATGTTGTTTGTTCAGTCCTGGGAAGAGCTCTCTGTAAGGCTTCTACAGCGTGGCTCAACCCAAAACTGGTGAATTCACAGCCTAGCAATAGCAAAGAGAGCTTCCAAATGCTTCATCCAGGCCTTTTGGTAGATTAGTGGCCCTCTCTTGGAGGTACCACCTTCATTCTGGATTCAGTGCCTGATTCTCATCACACTAAGGCTCATTTTTCACAGATACCACTCCAGTGGCAGTGGAGCTACTGTGGCTTTGCAGTGCTGACCATACAAGCAGAGTCAGGCTCTTGGCCGTATCTCTGTGGGTGCATAGTAAGTTTATTTGGCAATTATAGCACCTCTGTTTCTTTGACATAAAGGGTCCTTTCACTGTAGTGCGGAAGTTAGTTCAGACACATGCCTTAATCCTGCATCTCTTGATTGTTTTGAGTGATCCTTTCATTTCCACTTCAGTTACAGCCTCCAAAAGTGTTTCACTAGAAGACTGAATGCAGAAGACATGAAGTGCCTGTCAGTCTCCTTTGAGGTTGAGAGTGTGCCCCAAAATCTTCAGCTGAGACAACACATCTTTGAGAAAGTTCTTCAAGAACAGCACAAGAGACTTTCCCACAAAAACCTCTCTGGAATACTTTGCATCTTTATGTCTCTGTTGATCCCTTTTATAAAGTCTTGAGGTTTGGCTTCACTTTATTTGTACAGCGCTTTGCTGTTGTAGTTTTTAAATGCTCAGTGGTGTATTTCCAACAGAGATAACTTAAAAACAAGGCTCCTTTTCCCCTCAAATTTATCTTTCTTCAGGAAATAATTCTGTATCAGAACCTCAGTGCTGGAAGATGTAAGAAAGAGTCGAGTGGGAGGGCTCCCCGTGATGTGAATGATCACAAGTGTTTAAAGTTAAGCTGACCAGGAAGATAACTAGCTAACCTAACAATTCCTATGTGGCTGGTGGTATGTGAAGTGTTTCTGGATAGCAGGAGCCTCCAGACAGCTGGTGGGCAGTCACACCGTCTGGAATGCTCGGCTTTGGGCTGGCACCATGACCAGTGTCGCTCCCATCTTCATCAGGTTGGTGTAGTCGACTTTCTTGGGCTCAGTTTCTTTCCCTTCCACCTCCCTCTGGCTGTACTGGGGAGGAGTCAGATGGGGCGTAGCTTCTGTCGACAAAGTCCGTTGGCTGCGGGAGGCACTGTTGGCTGTCGACCTGGTTGAGGAGGAACCTGAGCGCGAGCTCCTGGAGCCAGAGGAAGAGGAACTGGGCTTGACCAGATGGGCCTTGGGTGCCTCTGCATCTTCTCTGCAGTCAAACAGACAACAGGGCTCAGATACCATGAGAACACTGAAGACATTCTATCAGACTGAATTGCTGCTGCAGCAAGTTGCTTATTGAAGCTGCACATCACCAGGACATACTTGTCCAGCAGTTTGAGCATGGTACAGGGTTTTCCGAGTTCTGTGCTAGGCAGCTTTTTGGACTGAATTGCTCTGTAGAGCTATTGGTTATATGGATTTAGAATAGATGCTGTACATGACTGGCTCTTTGTGTGCAGCTTTGAGGTCTGTGGAATGAATGCCAAGTGTCAGTGCAGACAGTTCAGATGGAGCTGCCTGCTCCGTAATCCTTACTCATAATGACAAATGACCGAGGTGGGAATGAGACCGGTTCTTCTAGTTAAACAAAAGGAAATGTGGGTGGTAAGAGAAGTGCAAGAACTGGGTCCAGAGAGACAGAGAAGGTAACAGCCACGCACAAAAAGGTGATACAAAAGGCTGAAGCTCGAACTAAGGTTTGATAGCAAAGAGAACAGGAAGAAGGGAAGGGAAGAAACCAGCAGACACTACTTCCTTGCTGGCGGTCTGACACCCGGCTGAGTAATCAGCGACTCAGTGATTACAAAGATGTCTAACGGTACAGAGATGCTGTATGAGAGTGTGCACTCTTTTACAAATAGAAGGACGGAACAAGGCAAAGGGGTTCTTCCAGGGCACGAACAGCTAAAACTCATTTCTGGAAGTATCTTTATCCAGGGCTTTCCTTCCTGAGGAGTTCAGGCTCAATTGGCTGGTGACCAATCTCTGCTCAGGGGAGTTAAGCAGCAGACCTCACACGCACGTACCAGATGAGTTCAAAGAACATGCGTCAGCATTCTTGGTACACCCACTGTGGGTGAGGCTTCTCTGCTCTGCACACAGGGGAGCTAAATCCAGCAGCACAGTTGTTCAGAAGACTCAAGAAGGACCTGCCTGCTGATAGCATTCCCTACAGGAATCGCCATTGAAAAAGCCAAGCCAAGCAAACCAACCACCTCTCAAAACCACATTCAAGTGGGGTGAATTTAAGTACTGGAGAGGATTATGCAAATGATTTAGAACTGATGAAATGGCAAGTGTGAGACAGAATATTTTGTTGAGTTTTATGCTAATATGTCCTGGGGAGAGGGAAAAAAGAGATTTTCATCTACCTAATTTTCTGGAATTTCTTCACAAAGTTTCTCACAGTCAAGAAATGTGTCACTAATGTTTCAGGGAGGCTTTAAAAGCTCTTTAGAACAACCTTTTAAAGCACTTAACACCCAGGTTGCTTAAAACTGTAGTGAAAAGATGCGTAAAACCGAAAGAAGGGAGGGTGGGAGATGGGGGATTAAATCAAAGGCGTTACCTGATTTCATTTGGTGCCTCCTCTTCCTCATATCTCTTCTTTTCTTTCCTCCTTATCGTCAGCCTCACCAGGAGGAGAAGGAGGGAAAGTCCCACCACCACACCACAAACTGCTCCTGCGATCATGCCGATGTTTTGTGCATCTGTGGTCCAGAAAGAAGTGTGTTAGCTGGTGAACTCTCATTAGGGTTATATGGTCAGGTTCTACTCCATAACGCAGCTGGGTATAAATCAGAGCAGAATATATTAGTCTATTGATTTAGGTGTGTCTCCGCACTGAGGTTGAACCAGTTCATCTTCAGGCATTGTTTCTAAAGCTGAGCTGACACTGTTAAAGGCATTCACCTCTGGAAGGGTGGGATCACAAATGCTTTGCCTTTAGCTATGGGTGAGAGGAGAGAAAAAGAGTTCTCCAAGGAATAATTCCCTCATGAGAGCACAGAGCCACAGACAGGACAACTCGCATGTGAAACAAATCCCCAAGCAGTTCCCGAGAGAAAGAGTGTTTGAACTGCAAATGTTTCCCCATGGAGACTTTGCTTTTCCTCCAACTCATCCTGAAGTTATTGCAATCCACTTGAAGAATGAATTATTGAATTGGGGGAAAAAGTGAACTGAGGGTGTAGAGAGGAAGGAGGAAAGGAGAACCACACCGTGCAAGGTATTTTTCTTTCATAATAACAGAGTTAAGGAGAGAACACTTCCTAGTGTATATGGGCCCTTAGCTGATGCTTTATGACAACTTCATTTGGTAAGAGTGGTTAGGTTAGGTTGGGTTGGTTTAAAGTTGTTTCCTTAGGGCTTGTCCCTATGGAGGGTTTAGTAAACCGAAGCGAGGTTTTAAGCCAATTCAGTTCAATTGGCATAAAAGCTGCCTGGGTGCTTTTACTTCAGATGCCTGAGGCAAACGGGCTTTCTCCTTGCTACATGACCATATTCCAGTTACTTCAGGCCTGGCTGGGCAGCAAGATTCCAAAGTTATGGAATCTTCAAGAGCCTTCTCTATTAGCAGGCTTTTGTTACAGCAGTTCCAGCTCCTGCGGATCTCCCCTGAGGGCTGCACATAAAAACCTGCTGAGCTATTGTCTGAATGTGTCCTCAGTGTGGTGCTAAACTCCACCCTTTTCCTTACCTATACATGGACACACCCTGGATGGGGTTAACCAGGTGAAACACTGATTTTAATCTCTGTTGTTCAGGACAGAGTTTATTAAGTCTGGATTGAAACCAAATTATGTTCAAAGTTGCTTTTTATTCTGCACATTGCTTCGTGTCACTCTTTCCGGCTGCCTTTAGAGACTTGACTGTCCCAAGTGCAATACAATGGAATATGCACACAGAGGTTTTATACTGGAGAGTAATCTCATGCAATCATTGCAGCCAGAAGTGCCTTAAAATCTAGGGACTCCAGAACCTCTCACTCACTGTTTTTCCCCTCATATTTCATTGGCCCTTCTGAAACCCTAAATTTCTAACAGACCAAACCATGATGAAAACCATTGAGCCCAAATGATGTATTTACCACTTTAGGTTATATGGAGGACTGTCTGCAAACCATAAATGCAGTGAATGAGAACGCCTTCATGTGATTGAAGTATGAAAGGGCAAAGGTGTGGCAAGTTCACCAGGCGAGATGGGACAGATGTGAAGCAACATTACTCATACAGTGGTGCAAATGCTAGTTATGTGCCAACACTTACGCTGCACTGTCACCTGGACAACACAGGTTTCTTGTCCAGCCTCGTTGGTAGCAATGCATTGGTATAACCCTGTGCTCATCTGTGTAAGATTCGTCAGGAGGACTTGCCCAGGATTAGAAATGTCTGAAACAGGAAAAACGACACTGAGATTAATAAGGTCTAGGAAAGCTTAACAGAAGCACAGATTGACCTTCCAGGTCAAATCAGTTTAAGAACAATCGATGCCTCACAAGAGGTCATTTGTCAGCCTTCAGCAAAACATTAAACTCCTACGTGAGCTTCCTTGTCCAGCTGCAGTAGCAAGATCACTGTTATATCATTGCTCTCACTGCCACCAAGGGATCCCCATTTAAAAAGCAGGGGTGTGACCATAGGTGAGCATGTACATGTGGGTGGTTATCTGGCTTTGAGTGTACTGAGAGCCCTAAGAGGAAGTGGTCTGACTTACTGACTCTTGATGTAGGTGGGAGATGCTCAGCTCTGTCTTCCTCATTTATGCGCTGCCATCTGTAGGAGATGGGTGCAGTGCCAGAGGCAGAACGGCACTGCAAGGACAGTTCCTTGCCTTCCAACAGCTCCCCTTCTAGCCAGCACTTGGGCTTGGAAGGCTTTTCTAGAAGAGAGAGAAGACAAGTCATGCAAATGCATCAGGCTGTTTCCTTAGTGGAAACCCTTTCTTTGGCAAAGCACGTCACTTAAGCAGCTTCTCTGGAATGCATTAAGGAATTACATCAGTGCTGTTTGTTAGGGGACTTTAGCTGCAAATGTGTGCAACTTCATAGTCTAAGTAAAGCTGGCTGGCTTAGACATAGAAATGCCACCTTATAATACACTGGGGCAGTTTGCCTCATGGATACTTGCCTCTGTGGAGCTGTATCATTGTGCTTCTATTCTAGGTACTATTTAGAGAATATCCTTTCCCTCCCCCTACTTCTCCATTTCTTCCTTCTCCCCACAGCATTTGGCAGGCCACAGCGCTTCTTCCACAGGAAATGCTAACCCCAGCAGCTCATTTGTCACCTCCACTGACTTGGATCAGTTTGGGGTCCAGAAAGGAGATCTGTATCACCAGCTAAGCTAGAATATCAGCTTGATCATAGATGGTCAGCAGATGAGATCACGGAGATAATTCGGTAAGAGCAGTTCATATGATTTTGAAGGCAATTACACATGCCTCAGAACAGTTCTTTAGGCTCTTCCCATGTCCTGTCCTTTGCCAAAAAACGCAAAGGCAGATACGGAGCTGGACCGTGGCACCTGATCGTGACACATCTTTGTGTATTTATACTCTGCTGAAATAAATCTCTCCCCAGGAAATGAGGCTAGCAATTTTTCTTCCTTGGAAGAACAATGAAATGTGCTTACCTACAACCTTCAGGGTGATGCGAGCCCATTCGTACTGCCCAGCATTCTTAACCTTACAAATGTACTTCCCCGCATCGCTGGACTGCAGGGATATGATTTGCAAGGATGCATCTCCAGCAAGGAAGTTGGATGTGAAGGAAACGCGCCCTTTCTGTTCCTCATTCAGGTCATCATAAACACGGCCCCCAGAGTAGGTGATCACCTGAGGAACAGAGACAGTCACTGTTGTCTATGTGTCACATATACAACCAGTTGTAATCTTACATTCACATGGACAACAAATCAGTGCATGTCCAGGAGCTGCAGACTAAGGTTCTGCATGGTGAAGAACCATTGCTAAGGGTCACATAGGAAGCCTATGGCAGGCTGGGAAAGCAAAGCTGCATTTCAAGTCTGAGACTGATCTATAAACTGCATTTATGCTAGAGATTTATACTGGAGCATTTATACTGGTGTCAAAATAGATGTCAGTTCATGTCACAACATATAAAAACCGGCTTTAGTCTTGGCTGGTTTTGGCTGGCTAATTTAAGTTACTGCGGACCTGATTTTTGTAGGTGCTAAACTACTATGTTTTTTCCTGAAAGCAAGGTTTCAAAAACTGGGCCTTAAATTCCAAGGTCATGCATGAAAACCTGAAGGGCAATCCTGAAATTTATCCAGTGATAAGTGATTATAAAGCAGTGTTAACACAAACTTGATTGTGGCACAGTGCAGCATATGTGAGTATCAAACAACTTGTGTATGCTCTAAATCTCTCTCAAACCTGCTGTATTTTCTAACACTACTTCCTCAGAGCAACCTGCAAAGATCATCACAGGAATCACTTTGAATCAATGGCTGCTATTGATGTCAATGCAGAAACAAGATGATTTTCCCAGCGGATGCTGAACCTACCGCTTTCTGTACTGTTTCGGAGATGTGCAGCAGCCACTCAATATCCAGGCTGCCTTGCTCCAGGAGACCCAGGCGGTGGTGACAGGGCAAAGTCACGTTTTCTTCAGCCACTCTCTTGAATTCAGTCTGAGCCTTGGACAGCCAAACAGAGCAGGAAGCTGAAAGACAGTGGTCAGAGGCCAGGATTCACCATGCAGCTCTGCACTGACAAGTGTTGCTAGCGTAGGTTTTGCTGGTTCCTTCCTCATTTGCTTCATAGAAAACCCAGCAGCTTGGCTTCCTGGACAGATTGCAGCTGATTAAAGGGGACATCTATAGATACACAAGCAGGCAGTTTCACACTAATATTTAAGCATGAAGAACAGATGGCTTCACACTCCAGAGCTGTCAATACTAAAGTCGCACCCACCTCCTCTATGCACTCAAAGTTTCACATAACTTCCTTGGTTTTGCCTTCACCTTTTATTACCTTAATTCATAAGCAGTATTTCCACCCAGAAGACCTTCAGTGCCCATGGGTTTTTCCTATGTCAATCTGATTAGGCTTGGAGCCCCTTTCCCTTACTTACGATGGTGTTCATTGCATGCATTTCAGCGCTGCAAATAAGAGCCCAGGCTGGGAACATGAGCGTTAAGATTAGAAAAGCACGATACAAGTAGGCCAGTGAAGTGTCTTTGAATAGCAACATAAAAAAAAAAAACGGAACTTGTCAAAAATGGTCTGTCAGGATTTAAAATTTAGAGAAAAAAAGGGAGAAATTGCCAATCTGAAGCACTAGAGGGAAGCAGAGCCTTCGAAATGCTCGCCACGGGCACCCACAAAGCCTGTTACCTCCCTAAAGCCTGAACCGGAAGACAGGGCGCATGGTGGTTAACCAGCGCTGCTCTAGTCGTTGTGAAACTCAGTTTCTCCCTGTACTGCATCCCTGCTAAAACCGAACAAAAGCAGGGATTGATCCTTTGCTTTGCCCATCTCCAATTTGAGAACACACTCGAGCTCTGTTAAAACTGACCCAAAGGATGAGAGGTATGGGAAATGAAAGGCATTTAGGAGAGGGATCCCCCAGGTCTGCTGTAGCACCAAATACATTATCCAACCAAGTTTCCGCAGGGATTTCTGGGGCACAAATGCCACGTGTCTGCTGTGTGTGAATGTTCAGAGCGCAGTTGGGTCATTCTTAAATTTTGCTGTGCAAGAAGGAAGCCTAAAACCACTTCCCCCTCCCTGGAATGCAGTGAGATGAACTATCTTGCTCTTGGACTATGAACCTGATGGACACTGGGAGAGCTGGCAGCGCTAGGAAGTCACATGTGTGACTGAACACATAATGCTGTGATTACATAGCAAGATTACTGGCAAGGGGGTAAGCAGCTCTGCTTACATAGGCTGATTTGCTCCTATACTTGTATTTAAACAATGAAGGTTCATGGGGGGATGATGAACAATTACATTTAACATGACAGGTCCTCAGCTTTTTCTGCTTCTTCAGGACCAACTTTGTTATAGAAGATACAGTCTGTTCCTGCTCCCAATCAGATCTGAGTTAACATGACCACCCTTCAGCTCCCAAGCTTCTAATATGTAATCAACACTTGCCAAGCACTTCTATAGAAGTTATCCCTACTATGTGCACACTCATATATATGACACTTAGGTGGAGTCCTGCGAGGGATTTAGATGTCCCCTACTCCAGGAATCTCTGCACAAGTTGGTGAGAGTGAAAGCTTTGCGGCCACATTAGCTGCTTTCTTTAAAGGGAAAACTAATCCAGTTTAGCCATGGATTCACTAGTCTCAAAGCTCCGTCTGCCAAATACAATTATACATTCTGCCTAGGATGAGTGCCTGCTTTCTTGTACAGCCCACTTTGCTGCAGGCTGCCTTCATTAACACGCTGACACTCGCTACATGGCTGATCAATAAATTTAATTTAAGCACCTCAGAAGTGAGCATTCCCATCACATTTGAAGCACTTTCAAAGCCCCGTGCCCGCAGAGCACTGAGGTTTTGTGGTGTTCTACATTTTAAAGTGTAATTTTACATTAAAAGCTTTGATCATGATTAGAAATCACTTTGTGGGAGTATAGCAAGCATCATTTTCATTCCTCTCTGGCTTGGATAGACTGGGTTTATGGACAGACTGTTTATAGGAGAGCTCTCACCTAGGTGGTCCTTGTTACCCCCAGCAAACATGCTCTGCCTATAAAATAACCTTCTAAATGGAATTAGGATGAGGCAGACATCCAGGGAGATAAAACACCTTTGGTTTCTCAAAGGTAGATGCAATCAGAGACAATTGGGAGCTGATTCCCCATTGAACCAATAAGCAGATTGTCACACACATTGCATACTTTCCCAAGACATGTCTGACTGTAAAAGCCCATACATGTCCCTTTAGTCCTTATTAGACCTTTAGTAAAGGCCACAAAATCAGAACGAAATCAAAGTTCTGCAGGGTTCTAAACAGGACCCTCTATTTATTTTAGCTTTAGGGATGTGCTGGAATTTACAATATATGCCTCAGAAAAGAGAAAGAATTAGAAAACATATCCAAGTGCCTTCTAGGTTAATTTAAATGTTTTATTAGTCCCTGAAGAATAAAAGCCCTTTGAAATTCTCTTGTGTTTGTGTAGATGAGAAATAAGATTTTCCTCATAGTATTTTTACCATTTATTATCCTCTTCAGTTTAAGTTTCATTTATATGGGTACTAAAGGAGAGCGTCTGCTTATGGACAGCCCCTGGCAGCAGCAATCACCTCCATGTGTTGGCCGGTACTGCCAAAGCTTGCTCCTGGTGCGCAGCCGGCTCCATCTCCTGCCACACGAGGGCAGAGCTTACCCAGACTAATGCCTAAGGGCTGGCTCCAGCGGACAATAGATGGTTTTCCCGCAAGTGGGATCTTCGGTAATGCCACATGTATGCAGGCTCCACGGTTCTTACCCAAAAACACCTCTTTCCCTTCCACATCCTGTGTACAGCAATTGATGATGCAAAGAGCAATTCGGGAACTGCTTCGCTCAGCTTTACTCAGGCCTTCCTCAGCCTACATCTCACAGCTTCAGGAGACTTTGTTTTCCCTGCGGAGCAGGCACACTAAGCTTATTGCAACTGCAGCATTTTGAGAGCATTGGCCGTGGGCCTGAGAGAAATAAACGTGCAAAGCAGCAGGCTTGCTGACACACCACGGGCAACACCATGTTCCGTATTTGGGGCAAAGAGACCATTGTAACATGTTTAAGTGTTCGCTCTATTGTTCAGAGGACAATAACTCACCCAACACCCTGGAGAGAAGGGACAAAGATTATTGTTTTCTGTCCCTCACTGATGTTTTAAGTATCCAAGAAACAGAGCAACAAGCGTTTCAAACAATACCACAGCTAGCACGCGGAAACAGACAGTACCCGAACAGCATGAGCACAGATATACTAGTGGAAGGGCACAGATTGAGCCTGTGCAATGCAGCAAGTGCTGAGCAAACTGGGACTGTGGATCTGGCCTTACCACATATTATGATCCATTCAAAATAGTATGAATGAATGTCTGAATCCTTAATGTGATCATCCATGCTTTCACGTCCAGATTGGGAAGCTCAGTTTATTGTCATGCCCATCCAATAAGTATCTGTATATGCGCATATATACCAACATCAAATATACATAGACATACAAGCAGAATCAAAGTGAAAATGAATGTTTGGCTGACATCTTTATTTGTAGGCAAATTTGTGTGCTAAAAGCTAAAGAGCTGCCAGATTTAAATCTTTCATTAGGTTCAGAACAAGGTCGGAATTAGGGAGCAATGCTAAATATAGATTATACTTTAAAAAGTAATAAGTGGTGCTCTATCGCTTAACAGCTGGAATTAGGAGGAACAGCCTGGAAAAGATGCAGAGAATCAAAGATACAAGAAATCCATAGTGATGCTTGGCCCAAACTATGCTAACTTCATTTAAAGATGCGAATATCCAAAACAGGTCTCAAGACACTTCAGTTTCAAGAGCATCTGTGAAGTTTAATCTTTAGCTACGCTCTTTGTAGCTTATTTTGGCTTTTTAACCAAAGATGACATTTGCGACAGGCTATTCCAAGCACTGATGGCCAATGAAGAGACATTACACAAACACAGCCTGTAATTTTCCTGCAGCTCAAGACATCCTGTGCTAGCACCAAAGGGAAACAACTCGGGAAAGAAATCAGCTGCCTAGGAAAACCTTCTTCCATACACCAGCAAAAGCAGGGATTTCAATGATATCCACGCACAGAGTTCATAGCACTGTCTGGATGATTTCCATGTCACCTGTGATAGGTGCTCTAGGTGCTTCTGTTCATTAATATCAAAGTGTTCCATGGGTGCAAGTGTGACAGGAACAGTGAATGGCCACTGTTGTCAAGGCACATCACATCTTGTCTGAAAGGAGAACAGTCCCCTACAGACAAGTTCTCAAGTGTAACCATCATTGCAGTCTCATTTCGAGTCCTTCTTGGGATACTTTTAAAACATTACTTTCACATCAGTGCGATTCCGCTATGTGAAAATGGGGTCCTTCTGAGAAGGGCTTAAACAGTTTAAATGAGCCCAAAGGGAGTAAGTGTTCAGAGAATTATTCAGTCTTGGAGTACTCCTTTAGCTGCACATTTGACTTGCTTCATCTTGTGCTAAAAACATTCATTCCCCTCAAGTATTTGGAAACAGTGTGTCTATATTACTACATCTATATCTGTATTACTACATCTGTATCTATATTACTACATCTATATCTATATTAGCTATAGACAAGAATAATCTGTTGGAGGGTTAAGAAACAAGCAGCCCAGGACAGTCTGTCATGTTGCAACTCTGAATCACTCCTTCATGCCAGGAATTTAAGATGTTTCACATCTGTTGGAGTTTGATTGTGCTCCAGCCTTGAAGGACGTTTACTGAGCTTCCTTACGGAAAACCAAAAGCCTGCCCCACACACGCTGTCCAGTGGTCATTACAGTGATGATAAGCAAAATCTGAGCATTTTTGATGAGGAGATTTAGAATTCCACATGCTGGAATAGGAGGTTGACAAGTACTTTTATGGCCAGAGAATTGCATTACTTTGGGATGCTTTAATGACTTGGAAACTCAAATCAGCTAAAGACACTAAAGGCCCTAGTTCTACAGTTAAATATTTAAAGCTCAGTAGGCCTCAAAATTAAGCTATTAAGAAATCAAACATTCCCTCCATCATTACTATTCAGTAATGATGACAGACACATGCACATTAAGGCTTTTATCTCCCCTTTCACTCTGTTCCCCAGTCTCCGCTGTGGATAAACAAAGACAGCGGATAGCTATGTTGGTTTATTCCAGAGCTGTAAGGAGAACCCAAGAGGTCGCCACCCCCAGACCACACTAGCCCTAACAGCCCCAACTAGCCCTATGCTGACAGCATTTTAAGCCAAAACAAACATGAAATGGTGTCTCCTTACAGACAGCTCTTCTGCATTCTTTGCACAGGGGAGGAGGAATGGGGGTGGCTCAAGTCTCCTAAGGATAATTAACTCAGCCAAGACTGCTCTCTGGGACATCTGCTTTCTGTGTTCCTTGGCTGGCAGAGACAGAAAGGCCAAATGTCACCTTCTCTGGAGAGCTTGAGTGCTCTGAGTGACCAAGACCTGGCCCCCAGCGCATGCTGCCTGCAGCCTGCTCCCCTCCTCCCTTTGATTTGAGGAATGTGGTTGTGAAGCAAAAGCATCTCAAATAAGAAACATGTGAGCTAGCAGTCAGCTCCCACAGGAACAGGCTGGCTGTGCTCAAATCAAGAGGGCAGCCTATCCCCATCCGTATGCACATAGCATTGCAGAGGTTCTCTAATGGGAACCACATGTGCGTGGGGCTGAGGTTTGAGGAGGCTGTTGAAACAGAAAGCAAAGGGGAAGAGTCCTGCATGCTTCTGAGTTTCCAAGTGGTGACGTGAGGCATTTGGAATTGAAACTGTAGATGAGTTAAGAAGGCCCAAGGAGAACAGAAAACACATCTTGCAAAGCATCTGAGTTTTAGGTTTGCAGCAAGTAAGCAAGAGTGCAGGAGAGGGCTAGAATTTGGCTGGTGACATAGGCTTCTACCAACAAAAGCATCAACAGCTGCAGAAGCATGTGCATCAGTCCTTCCCCAGGCGGGCCTGGATGAAGCAGGGAAATGATCTCTGGGATAGCCATTACCAGCACGGCAGCAGTGCACATGATATGTGTTTAAATGCACAATGTCTTCACACTGCGCATAGGCACACATGCAGTGGTCCATCCAGTGCAAGTCTGGGTCTATTAAGTAGCCCCAGCAACAATGGTGCAGTATTCCCTGGGGAAAACTCAGCATTTCTCTATTAGGGATAGATGAAAGACTGATCCTGCAGTACCCAGCAGCCACATGCAATCTAAGGGTCTTATACATTCCTAGAATCAAGCAGCCAAATTCTGCCACTGAAAACATCATTAGGAAGTTTGCCTATGTACTATGGCTCTCCTTTTTCTCACTGCATTTTCAAATCAAGTGCAAGTAGGAGATTCTGGGTTTACATCCCTGGAGACCAGAGAACAGGAGACAAGGCATCAGAACTGCATCTTCCTATTTAACAGTTCACAGAGTATTTGTAGAGAGGGATGTGTGAAATTCCTTAGCCTTTAATCCAGGCATTTGTATCAGTAAAATGGTCCAGGTGCCCTCTGTTTACAGCAACAGCTCAACTAAGCCTCTCAGTAATGAGCTGGTGATTTCAAGCTGTGTGGATTAGATCTGCACAGAGACCCTGTCAGTATATATCACATTCCTTGGGGGCTGAAGCACCTAGGGCTGTCAGATGCTCCCTTTCTCTGCAAGCATCTCTGGCCTGCTTTGTGTACCTTTCACAGCTTTGAGTTGAGGAAAGCAAGAGAACAAGACATTCCACCCCTAAACATCAGCAATTTCACTCCTTTGCCTGGTTTCAGATGAGGCTTGAAAGCGTGAGAAGATGGTTTCAGTAATAATTCCCAGAACATCTCCTGTCTGAGGAGCATGCTTCGGCCTCAGCCTTCCAGTGAGCCTATTGTTGCTGTCAGTTCACGGACACAGAAATGAAAACACGCAGAAATGAAGTTATGTGCCCAAGGCAGACACCAAGCAGAATCCAGAACACAAACCAAAAGAGACAGCAACAAAACTGTTATCAAAACAGTGTTTTCAATTAGATCTTTCCTCACCAATTTCAAAATCCAAGGAATAGATTGCATCAGCTGAGGTAACTCTGAAAATTGGGGAGACAAGAGACTTCGGTTGATAAATATGCCTCATAAAGCTATTCTTGTACTGAGGACTCCCCGGTTTTTCCCCACTTAGCATCAAAGTATAAGATGTTAACCAGAAAGCACTGAACTGATTGTGCTTTTCTGCTGCTTTGTTATAGAAAGTCAGCTTGGCTTAAGCTTGTCAAAAGAGGTACCAGGAAACTCAGAAGATAAAAGTAAACTTCATGCTTTCCTCCATCTTCATTTTCAGCCAAGTTTGACATAGCTTTAAGGTACAGACTTCAGTCCCTGTTCAGCACATCCATGTTACCTCGATGAGATGTTCAATTTTGTACTCATAATTGCACATAACACACTATGACATCTCACTTATCCACTACAAGCGCTACTAATATGGTACAAAATGAATGTCTAATGTATTAGCAGTCTGTCACTTCTCATATTCACTCAATCTCAAAGCCTCAGCTAGAGCCTACCCTAGGGCAGAAAAAGAACAGCAGCAGCAGCTCCTCCCAATCACCCCTTTAAGTCTTGTGAAAGACTTTGTGAAGACATTAAACTCTGCAACACTTCTGGGATGAATACAAGGTGCATCACTTGGTCTGAGCACAAGACCAGGAACAACAGCAGCTTAACTCTGGAAGAGCTGTGGTTACAGATGCTGCCTGCAGCCTGCTTCTCACCAATGCTATAGTAGTTAGAATCAATTACTTACTGTTTACTGAACCCGTCAGGGGTTAGAAAATTGAAGAAACCTCATTCTCTTAACCCTTACCCTTGGACTGGTTTCAGTATGAGCCAGAAGGAATGAAAAGGAGGAGGGTCAGGTTCTTATCGCTCTGATTCAAATTCCTCCCTGCATCTTTCCTCGAGTTTGGCACAACAGTGTACCAGCTGCAAGAAAACTGAGAAAAGATCCATCATCTTTTGTTTGCTTCCCTGCTGTTACTAGGAGTTATGGCATCTGGACATGTACACAAAGGTCTCAGATGAGTAGAGGCGGAGCTCTGTAAATCCCACTTTCTGAATCAGAGCTACAAACTGAGCAAGTGGGGATTACCGAGGAATGCAAACCCCACTGTAAAAGCTGGAAGAAGCACCCAGCCGTATGTTAGGAAGCTGGCATCACACCGACAATCCACTAAGTCTCTAGACACTGAGTTTAGTTCACATTGTACCGAAGAAGGTCTGATCTTGCATTTGGTGCTCAAAACCATCCTGAGCTTCTCAGTAACATTTGCAAGCCGGAGACTAGACTGAATACTATACTCCTGAGAACTTGTATTGACTCTGGGTCAAGCAGGCTTTGGAAAGCACTCTCCCTGCAGAGGGACAGCTTCCCAAAGTGGAGCACAACCGCTATTCCAACTGACAGCCAACACTGCACAGCTGCTGCAAGCGAGTCTGAAGTTAAGGAAGGGACTGCAAAGTCAGACACAGGAAATAAGGAAGTGTTACTTAACACAATATAAGGCATTATAGATTACTGCATCTATGTTTCTTCAGCACAGCTGAACCCAAGGCATTCTCTAAGCACTGATAATAGCCAGAGATGGTAAAGTCCGAGGAGGATTCCACTACCCACAGGATTGCAGTGTGTGAGCAATTCCAACTTCTGGATCCATTCCACTCGACAACAGCCTATAATCCTAAAAAGGACATGACTATACAATAAAGTTAACCATCTTAGCTTAAATCGAGTGTAGCAACCCAAGAAACAACATAAGAAAATGAGGAATTATTCAAATATTTGCTTCTGTGAATGTTTTAGAACATTTGAAAACCTATAGAAAAACATGGTTATTAGTTTTTCAGCTGTCTACTTATAAATCTGGTTTGTTTCTTTTTCCATCTTAGCGTAGATACATCCAAACCCTAGTTTTAAAGACTCAAAGCATCAATTAAGTTACCATCTAAGGTGCTTGGAAGAGGCATAAGGACTAAAACAGAGAGCAGATCCATTTCACTTCCCTCAGAAATAGAAGCACACTCAAAACACTGGCTTTCAAATGCAATTTTAACTGGCTTTCAAACATACAGGTGGAAAGACTTAAACAAAGCTTCGGTATTACTTGAGCTAAATAAAACCTGCAGATTGCTGGGGGGACAACACAGAGGGATGCTATAGCAGAGTTAAACAGCTCAGAACTTATCAGGGCTGAACCATGCTGAACCACTTCATTTCTAATGGTCACATCAAACTGTCTCTGCAATAGGAATGAGATCAGCAGGGAGGCAGCTCCTTCTCTGTTTACCAGAGGGCTCCTGTGCTTGTTACACATATTTGCATGTTTGGAAACATCAAGGGCCCTGCAAAGCAACAAGATTTGCAAAAGCCTAGGGCCATTGCTAGGAGAAACCCTGAATGAGAACATGCAAGCATCATGCCTGCCAAATATGCCTGTGACCTTTGCTCAAAAGAGCAATCTAGTTCTCCTCTGGCACTTGTCCCTTTCCTAAAGTGAGGATGCCCGGAGTAAGACTAGAGAGGCCAAGCCCTTTGTAAAAACCGGCACTGGGTATCAGCATTCCGACAGCAAGGAGCCCTGTCTGAGAGCTGCAGTACATCATCGAGCTCTGGTGAGCAAGCACAGTGTTTCCAAGATGCTAAACTGGAAGAGGGGTTTGGAGCAGGGTAAAGATGGGATTCTGGCAACAGCTGAACCAATCTGCTAATGAGATGTGAAAAGGTCAGGCAACTTCTCAAGAAACATACTGTAAAGGTCAGGTGAAGTATACAGAAGTAAGCCTGGGAGGAATGGGGAGCACATATGACCAGCTCCAGGACTTCCACCCTCATTTGCAGTTTATCTAAGAGGTCCAGCCAACCTATTCCCATCTTGTGAAAAGCTGTATTTTGGACTTTATTGTGATCAAAATGTGTGTGCATCATCTTTCAGAGCCATTTCTAAAACTGCTGTTGAAGACAACAAACAACATCTGTAGCACCAACCATAAACCCCCGATACCTCAGTTATCAGAACTGCTTTAGCCCTCTTTGCTGCAAAGGCACATTGCTGGCTCACACTCACCTTTTTGTCCTGCAGAACCTCATGTATTTTTAATGCAAAGGGGAAAGGATATAAGGAACAGGATACAAGGACTCCAGAGCTAGTGCAGGGATACAGGCTTTGCATGGAAACAAGGATCTCCGTGGGTCTGTACAGTCTGACAAATGATGGAAGAAAGATTTCTGCTAAATTATTTGGGAGGCTTGGGCAGTGAGGAGTTCTCAGGGAATTCATCTAAGATTCCCAGTAGGAAAGCTCAAGCAGGAAAGGACCTCAAGCCCTGATGCAGAGCTAAGGTTTCCTGAACAAGCTGCAGCTTCTCTGCACCTCGCTTCTGTCCTTTCCAATTTATGTAAGAAAACCTGCATGCCTCAGGGGTGCATATGTAAAACTTACATGGGGAACAAGAAGATTGTAGAGAAGCCAGATTTCTCAGAGGTACACAACAAGCAGATGAGACAATGGACAAGTCCTAAAAAGTGGAAAATAATGGTCAGACAGTAGGGAAGAAAACCCACTATGAGAACAGTCATCCCCTGGAACAGAGGCTCATAGATTGTTGTATCAGCATCATTAGAGCTATTCAGAACTGGACTGGCTAAAATCCTGAGCAGCCTGATGCAAGCTGACACTGCTTTTGAGCCACAAACCTCCAGAAATCCCTTGTGCTTTGTGCTATTCCGTGACAAGCTCGAAGTCTTAAAGCAGGAAAGACCCATGAGACTCAAGTCCTGCTCCCTAAAGCCTTCCTGCTTCACTGCAGCTTTAGGCTGTGCGGAAAGAAGCATACAATGCTCCTTTACCACTGCAGGTACACTCCTTTACCTCTTACAGGTACAGAGGAGCTCCTAAACACCCGTTTGGTTTCAGCCACCGTGGCACAAACTGTGTACACAGCTGTTGGATCAGGATGGTGGGGTCTTCAGTGATTAAGCCCATTGTAATGTCAGGCAGCCATCTGTCAGCCACATTTACATTAAAGCCCAGCATGTGTGGTCTGTGAGGATAACCAAACACATCATTTATTTGATGGATTCAACCTCTTTTCTTGCTGACAGTATATGTGAGCAGGTCACAGCTGTCTCCAGTACCAGCTTTTATTCCTGTCCACATAATGGAGGAAAACGAAGCTGTTGTAACTGTCAGATACATCACCTGATATTGGTTTTTGACTGCCTGAACTTACAAGGAAAGATCTGTTTAACACTGGGGTTTTCCCCCATATTTACTCAGACAACACTGACATTTATTTCTAATGGCCAGAAAATAACTCAATCATTAACTGACCACATAAATTGGCACAAAAAGGGACAAAAAAAACAAACCAAAGCCAATATTTGCACAGTACATTATCCAGCAATGCTCAGATTTGGGAAATTGAAGCCAAACCTTGGGGGTTCAAACACCCTAGTTGGCTTCCTTAGTCCCCATACCTTATTCATGATTCTGGAAATGCATATAAACCCAGGTTTGCAGGGAGGTGCCATCCCTTCAAAAGCCACAAAACATGCTTTCCTGCAAGTTGAAATCCACTTTTTCTATTACTGTAATTCTGTGTTCCAATGGGTTAATTTTGTCTTCAAAAATTCCTCATGTTCTTAAGCCAGAAACACCACAAAAAGCTGCCAAATATTTGGCTCTTCCCTCCAGAACTCTTGGGTTTGGCTCCTTTAGGAAAACCCATTTTCTTTAATAGGAGCTGACACAGCTTCTTCTCCCTGCTTTAAGAAGGTATTTTCAGTCAGAAGGAAGACTACATAAACCCCACTGTCTAAACTGAGCGCCTCTGGTCATCCTTCGCCTCCCCAAGCTGCTCTTCACCTTCATACCCTTCACTGAGGGCATGCACAGCTACATGTCTTCAGCACTTCTGCAAACCTGCCATCAAAGCATCTCTGCTGTAACTTGTTGGGACTTTATCTTGCATATCCAAACACTGTGGATACTCAAGCTTATCTATTACTCCCCAGGGACTTGGATATCACCAAAGAAAAATAGAAGAGTGCAAAGAAAAGGAAATGGTATACTCAATCTGTCTCTTACGGACTTCATCCAGTGGCAGCCTATTAACTAATTTCGTATTGCTTAAGCAAACCATCCTTAACATCACCTTCATATCCTTGGTGCCCCATAGTGTGACCTGTGCACATTGTACAATGAAAAGGACAAGCTCCTGACAAGATTCATTGACCCTCCTATATCAAGATCTCAATGTTCTTCTCATAGACACTTAGTGAAGCACCCAAGTATCACTGTTTCCAGTTTGCTAAGGAAAAAGCAGATACTGAAAGCTCCATTTGCCCATGGATAACTAGGGACACAACAAGACTGACTGGTGTCACAAGGAATCAGCAGAGCTGGGGATAAGATCTGCAGTTCACAGGGTCAATCCAAATCAAACTACACACTGAGAAAATCTCTTGACAAGCTGTTTGCAGAAAGCAGTTCTTAGCGCCCCTAACCATCATGCCAAGCTTTAACTCCAGCTAAATTACCTTACAACATGGTTGTTTTGCTTTTAAAAGTGAAGTTACATTGAATCTCATGTAAGTTAGCGCTCAGTGCTAAGGGGCTATATGCTCACTGTGCTGGCTTTCAAAGACTGACACCCTAAACAGACCACAGTGGGAAGGGAAAAACAAGATCAGCTCACACCAGCTTATTACTTCTAGTTTCCAAATAGGACAGAAAGTGGAGCCAGCACAGAGCTCAAGCTGCAAGGAGGTAACTGGCTTCTTGCCCATTACATGGGTTCATTTTTGAGGCCCCTCCAGCTTCACATTGCTAAAAAAGGAAGTTGGAAAATGTTATCCTGGAACCAAGAAACGCTGCATCTCACTTGCTGCCTGCAAGGAACGTTTCTAGGTAGGTTTTGGGCACCAAAAGGAAGAGGAGGCTGCTGTGATTTCACCTGATTCTTCACAGAGTAAGCATGCAGATAGAGACCAGCCATCCATTCCTGACACTCAGCTCATTCCTGGCTGCTGCTAAAGGACTTGGCTGTAAAATACAGGTATCGGGTTATAGCACATCCCCTCCAGCTCTTTGAGAAACTCCAGGTCCTGAAGGAAAACGCTATCAGTTTCTTCTTCATTTAGCGCTGGTGCCACACCAGCAGAACAGGCGACTGACCAGGTCTGAACACCCACTTGTTACAAAAACCTAAATGTTTGCCTATTATTGCAACAAATGGCAACAAAACCAATAAAATCCCTATTTATGCTACAAGAACCAGGTTTCCTTGCGAGACTTCTGCCTGAATTCCTATAGTAGAGGGAATAAATGCTCCAGAGCTCCATCAGCTCTGCTGCAAACATCCCAGTGACCTCTTTCATCTCCAACCTTTTGATTAGGAAGCCAGTGTCACCAGTACCGCATTGATTTAGTGAATCTGATTAGTTCGGTGGATGAAGAATAAAACAGCCATCACGCCCAAAGCTATGAAGCAGTGGATTCCAAGAAAACCCCTTCTTCCTGAAGCACATTCCCTCCCTGCACATGGTTTTGGGACCAGCGGGTGCATAAGGCAGTTACATAATGCTGTAGGAACCAAAGGGGGAGAATGAATGTCAGAACTTGCTAAAACGTGCACCCGGGAGCCTTGCGGATTCCATCTCCAGCATCCATCAAACATGATTAATTTTAATGTCACAACATCTTAATGTCAATTACTTTTAATGTCACAGCTTCTCATTCAGCAGCACAGCCACGTTTCGGGGCCGATAAGAGATTCCCCCCAAAGAACTTTTAGGAGCAAATAAATAAACCATCAAAAATAAACGCGACAAACACAAGCAGCAGCCTGCTGCCTCCCTGCTATTGTAAGGCTCTTGATGAGGTGAATCTGTTCCAAACACTAAGGCAGTTGAGAAATAGAGCATCTAAGGCATTTATGGTTAGAGCCAGATTACTACTTAGTAAAAATCTGCTTCTACTCCTATTGTTCTGACTACAATTTAGCTGATTGAAGGTGCCTGTTAGACATGGGGCTTGCTATTCTTTACATTAGGTTAAGCACTGAGACAATAGAAGATCTTGTTTAGGTGCTGCATAGAGAATAACAAATACAGTGGTGATATCTGGGTGCCTAAAAGAAGAGACAACTGGCAAGTTGAGACTGATGAGGGAACTCATAGGACCTGAGACCTAGGATCTTTAAGTTATCAAGTCCCTCGAGCAAAACTGAGCATACAAAGGCTTTTAGCAAAACAATGGGGATGTTGACTCCTCACAACTTCAAACCCATTCAGATGTTGCAAATTTAGAAGCCTTTAGATTCAAATTCCTTTGGTTTTATATGCTCTTTGGCAGAGAGTGGGAAGCAACATAGATGGGAAAAGAAACAGCACAGAACATACTCGGAATGAACATACTCTTATCTACATAATCATTTGTTGTCTGTTACTCTGGAAAGCAGTTAAAGCCCCTTCCTCTTGAAGCAATGTTCAAATGGCAGCTGTATATTCAAAAAGTCAGTTGTTTTTAAAGGCTTGATGCAGGCTGAAAACAACTTGTGGGTATAAGCAGGAAAAATAGATAGGAACTTGTGTTAGCTGGAGAGACTGACAAAGCCTCAAACCCCATGGGGTTTCTCAAAACAACAAAAGCAGCTTTGTACTTATCTTTAGAATGAATTATAAGGCTGAGGACAAGTCAGCCTCTATCCCAACATGAAACTCAGATGGATAAGAAAAGAATACTTAGACAAAGAAAACAAACGGGAGAGGAAGTCAGACACCTCCATGATCTAAAAAAGAGTCTAAGAACTGACTTGGTCCACTCTGTCCACCCACATTTGCAGTCACCACCTCACTTAACGGTAATGAATTACACAGCTCTGTGGAACTACTGCAGAAAGCGTATTTTAAGCCCAGAAGAAGTCAATGGAACATTCAAAGCATAATTCCAAAGAAACCAAATTAAGTCTCAATCTAAAAAACAATTGTAAGAATGAAATGCAACATTTACTAATAGATTTTCAAAGCCGGAATATATGAGTTTTGATCATTCAAGTTTGCAGTACAGCAGAGACCACAGATCATCACTATGTTTGCACAGTTTAATAGCTCTATTAGCATCTCCTCCCACTGATAGGCTAGTTCAGTGGTACATTAAACTTCCCCGTAATTCCTTGAATCTTAGCTTCTATCCTGCATTTGTCAAGGTTCAACTTCCAGCTATCAGCTCTTAAACCCCCCTGCATTCTAGATTGCAGAGCCCTCTGAGAACAGTTATCTAAAAGACAACAGGGGCTGTCCTGATCTTGGGCTTCATCCAGGAAGGGGGAGGTTTAGCATCAACCAGCCGTAGCTGTCAGTTGATGTTAGAATCCAGGGCTCATTTAGAACTGAGTGGGATTTACAGACCTTGACTAGTTTTATTCTCTCCTTCTTTTAGGGGATCAATCACAGCACCCTGCCTCTTGATGTCGGCAAAGTGTCTGTCATGTTATCCTTGTGTCTCTTCGCTTGGACGTATTGGTGCTCATCAAAACATTTACTATAAAAGGCAGGCAGGTAAAACATGAGAGGTGCCAAGAGATGCCAGACAGCACATTCTGACAGAGCTTTGTGTATATCTGACAGCAAGCACAGCCCAGCGTCATCTCTCAGTCTTAAGCAGTTCACATTCCTTCCTTGAGCTAAACCCCACTCAGCTGCATTGTTTCAACAAGCTGAAAAGCAGCCTTGGGCCAAGGGTTTACTACAAAGACCTTTACCCTGGCCCAAACTAAGCCAGCTCTCCAGGCACAAGCTTCTGCAAGCACCACTGTTATTTACATGTCATCTGTCCTGAACCAGCCAGGGGAAAAGCGTGGCTGCAAGGCTGCAGGGAGAGCTGAAAAGTCCAGCTCTTCATGAACACACCTGAGGCTACCTGAAACCACACAAAGCCAAAGCTTGAATTCCTCAGCAGGTTCCCCACAGCCTATTTTTGTTTCAACTCCTCCATCAATCTGAGAAGTGATTCAGCCTATCTTCACATTAAGAAATGGAGCATCCGGCTACTAGAAAATAGATTCCAAGTGCTCAGTTTCTATTCAGGAAGCTATTAGGTATTTATCAGGCTTAAGTACAAGTCACACTAGATTTATTTCTTCAAGTATGTAAATGCATAATTTTCCTTATCTGCCTAATGTTCAGCAGTAACTTTCCCATACAAGTATGGGTTTCCATGCACTGTCAGTTGTGGGTTTTCTTCCACCTCCATCTGATACTGGACCATTGTGGAGTGAAACACTGTAGATTAACTGTTAGCCTCATCCAGTAGTTCCTAACTCCTTATTTCCATGTTTGCTCTCAAGCAGGAGTCTGACTCACTGGCTAAATCTGTGTAATAAAAGTGAAATGCTTATTGGGGTTATTGTAGGGTTTCCTAGGCATCTGTCAGATGCACTTGTGACAGCTCACAACTGAATAAAGGATATGAGTAACTGTGGCAAACCCATGGGCCACAGGAGGAAGTATGGCTAAGTGAACACAGTAGTCATTTACTGACTATAGATATCAGGAAAAATCCCTTTTTTACCCTTTTCCTGTATTTTCCCCTCAAACCAACTCCTATTAATAACTAGAAACAAGATAAAAGGCTAAGTGGGTATCCTAACCCTTATTGCACCTCTTACTCTGCAACACATGCTTATTAGATGCTGGCTTCTGTCCTGGGCACAGTTTTAATGTGCAGATCTTGCACTGACAGTTGACATGCCTATTTGCTCTTTGGTTGCTGTATCTGGAGTGACAGTATCTATACACCCCTATTTCAAGCTTCCACCTCTTGTGTTTCTTCAGCCCAGCGAATGGCAAAGTTGCAACAGCTTCATAATGCTGAAAATAGTTTGTTTGCCTTGTAAAGAAAAGAAATCAAATGGCTCCATACTGTAGATAACAGCAGTTCAACAGCCCCAGACCACACAAGTCTCAGCATCTGGCCCTCATTAATATCTACAAATAAACCCAAAGGGTCTATCTGCCAGGCAATGGGTCTTAGTTAGCATTTATGCAGAATAAGCCAAGTAAAATGTGCCCACTTGATCCTCAATGATTACTTGGGATGATTATTGGTACCAGCACGATGGGAGCAGTCATAACAGGGTATCCTGAGTAAGAGTTACAGTGAGGCTAATTCCCTTGATCAGCCAAGCTGCTTCTGGCACCACTCAGGATAGAAACTGCTGTTTGGGGGGGGATGGTGTGAGGGGAGGGACATTGCCATGGGTTTGCTCAGAAATGTTTTATTCAGGCTGTTTATCCTCAAAAGAGCATTTCCCTTTTAGATTAAATTATCTGGATTCTGTTTAGTCTAAACACAGGAGACAGGACTCGAGCATTTCCTCTTTTAGGAAGTATGGCTGAGTGTATTTCCTACAAAATTTATAAAGAACTGAAGCAAGGACTTGCATGGCTCTTGAAGATTCCCAACTCTTCCCCCCTAAACGCTGGAAGAGCCAGCTCTGTCAGAGCACAGTTACATCCCAGTGGCATGAAATTCAAATGCAAGCAGACAGCAGCTATAAGCTCTTTGGAAAGGGCAGGCTGATAAAAACCAAGCTATTTACCAATACTCCTCATTGTTTTGTCTGAGGACCATAAACCACATTATATGAGACATTTGCCTTTTTCTGGATGAGGAAACCAAGGCTCCAAAAGGACTTGTAAAATCACCGACTGGGATTACACTGGAGATGAGACAAGCTGCCAAACAACAGATCTGAATCTTACCAGTGAAAGGTTCTCATTCTCATAGAGTCACCACTGGAGCTGGAAGCAAAACCAGATTCCTGTCTTCCCATCTCTTCTTACAAACTATTCTGACCCTCTTGCTATAAAGATGCTACCAAGTTTTGTATGACATTTTCCATGCATTAGTCATTTACCTCCACCTGAAGCACAAGGGAAACGTCTTACTCTGTCTTCATGGAGACCCAAAAGCCAGATAATGAACAAAGCTCCTCTACCTGTAACCCATCTCAACACTGATAGCGCAGCTCAGGGCTGATGTAAGTCTAACAGTCCAGTACCTTTAATCTCACAGCTGCCTTGAACATTTTCCCTGGCATCTACCCCGAGCGTTCCCATATTATGGATTGGAGGGGATGTAGAGAATACATGAATAGTGACTACTATGTAAAACATATGTAGAATAACATTAATCTGCTATATAAAGTCTTCCCTGTCTGCACAGTATGAGCATAACTGGTGATGGGTGTTTGTAAAGCATGCATAACCATTACCTGCTCAATTACAGTTGTTAGTATGCATGGTTGGCAGTAAGCACTGCCCATTGTGTGGCCCCACCAGCTCCCTGTGCTCAGGGAATTCTTCATGGCTTGAATTCTGCATCATTATCAGGCCCTAATTTTATCGTATTGGCTCAGGATATTTTTTCCTTTCTTTTACATTGTCAGTCTGCTCGCCACATCCTTGCTGAAGGGGATTCCTCACTTTAAGTCCTTCTCTTGGTAGAGCGGGATGGCCTCTTTTAGTTGAGGATTATAGGCTCTGACAGTGCTGACACAGAAAAATAAAACCCCAGAATGATTTAAAGCAATGAGCAGGGCTGTTCCCTCAAGAGCAGGAATATAGAGTTACTACTGCCTTTTCCTCCTGTAACTCAGACCCAGTGTAAATCCAGCTCCTTATGGACCTTACACAGAGAGAAAAATCAGAGCCTTTGACAACCTCCACCCCATCAGATACTTTTCACACAGTCTTACATTCATGAACTAAACCATTGGTGGGCCAGCATCACAACTATACTAACTGGGGATGGGACACTAAGGCATGAAGGGATGAAGAGGTTTGCATACACTCAGTCAAAGCTAAGAATGTCACAAGTCTAAATCCAAGGCAGTTAGATCATCCTGTGAGGCAGATCCAGACTGAAAGGGTCTTTTTTGAGGGGAGTATTGAGTGAGCTCAGTTCCTATCTACTCCACACAGATGCTTTAGAAAACCAGAACTCATTTCCTTTTTTAATGGGTTTTCCCTCCATTCTCCTTATACAAGCTCATCATAAAAAATTAAGAAGCATTTTAAGCAGCAGCAAGAATGGAAAAGCAGTGCCAATTACTCTGCATGAATTTTTAGTCTGGAGTTACCTGGTACCTGGCTTGTTTAGACAGCAAGCAGGAAGAAAGATGGGTTTGAGACATTCTGGATTGCTGTACCAGCTTTCAAGTCTGCAGTGTTAAAGGCAACAGTGCAAACAGGCAAAGGAGTACTCCCTGCCTCAGAGCACATACAACCCAGAAAATACCATCCTAAATAGTTCCATCTGGAGCAATAACACCCAGTTTGGTCCGTTCACATTCTGGTTGTGGCTTTCATCCTCTCTCCTGGTGCTTTCAGAGAAAAGGATGTGGGACAGGGGAAGATGCTTGATGACAGCTAAAGAAAAAGAAACACTGCAGCCACCACTGCATTCGGTCCTTTTACTGATGGGTATGTATTCATTGCTGTCCCACAATGCAAGCAACATGGCCAGGGCATTACTAAATAGGAAAAAGATGCAAGCTCAAGTAGTTATTAGAGGGAAAAATATTGTGCAATGCAGGATCATTAACTCCAGAGGAGAGCAGCTCAGTTTTGATCTTTCCTTGTACCAGGACATATTGGCTCTGAATTAATAGCTCTCTTCTGTTCGCTCCAGGGGTAGCTTCGGGCTAAATGGAAGAAGCTCTGACAAAGCCAGGTAAACTGGGATCCGTTTGCCCCATTGAGTGGCACTGACGGGAAGACTTCACCCATTAAACTAGTGCCTGACATGTCTTAGTCTATCACTTTGGACTTTTGCAGCTGCATTCCTACAGTGATTTCAATGCACTTTACAGCTATGAGGGAAAGGTTGCTGTATTTGAGTGCTCTTACACTTATTCTGCAGAAGAGCAGTTGAGGCACAGGACATTTTCAATTGCACCCCAAAACTTGACATCTGACAGCACTCAGTTGGTGTGACCAAGCTCATGTGTCTGTACGCTTGCATTTTTACAAGTACTGACCCTTTGTAACACTTGAAATGGAGACACTCAAAACTAACAGGCACTTAAAATGGAGCCTGACTTACTACATCACTGAGTCCCTAGCCAAACCAAGAATGGAATCTAGACATCCTGAATGCTCACAATTGCATCAGATTCCCACTTGGAAAAGACACTTGAAAGAATCACAGCATTTGTCAATACAAAAGCTATGCTTTATCTGGTTAAAATTCCCTTTGTCTCCAAGCAAGAGCTTGAAACAATGGAAATGAAGAGGGGTTTTGCCCACAACGCAGACCACATCAGAGCAAGACAAAGCTCAGAAACATCCATCCAGACTGGATGGATTTGGTAAACAGTTCCTTATGTGAAATGCTGAGATTCCTAGAGGATTAGCACCAAGCTCCCTGCAAGTGCCACCTCAGTCACACTGATGGAAGCCTACAATGAAATTGACCTATTTCAGGCATCAAAACAGAAGATGTTGCAGTAAGATCAGAGCTGATGAACAGGAATGCTTTGAAGGTCTTGGAACAAGAATAATGCCAAATTGCTCATCTGGAAATGAATTTCTGAACTTTGCTGACAAAATGTACATGGTCTGCTTTATGCTCTAGAGGCAAATAATGCCCAGTGTTTGCATATTACAGCAGCACTTCACGATAGCCTTTCCGTACAGGAAAAGAGATGAAGCTGGCACAGGCAGCTCTCAGTGGCATCCAACTCTAGGCAGACCAGAATAAAACACAGAAGTGAGGGACACCACCACCACTTGAGGAACAACAACAAGGGACTTATGGCAGCAAGAAGTAAACACGAGCATTTCATTCTACCAGGCCACTGATACATCTCATTCTCACTTTAAAAGCAGTCACCACATGAAGCTACATGCAATTCCCATTGTAAATTGACTCAAGCTACTGAATATCTGGCTCCTAACATCAGACCAGGTCTGTTACTCATCATCTATTAGTGCAACGTAAAACAGTCTCCCTAGTGTTTGTAGAGCCCTGATCTTAGCTGGTGCCTTTAACTATAAAGGAAATAAAGCAATCAGTTGCTAATAATAACCCCTACACTCAGCAGGTCCAACTTCACTCACAGCCTAGTGTGGTATGACTAAGGAAATTAAATCACTAACTGTGATTGAAAGCTGTGACACCATTTTTAGACTTACTTTTACACTCGAACAGTTCAAAGTAATGCTACCAGAGACATCTGAAAATGAGGTAGTGCTCCAGCTTCCATTGGCTGGAATGCTGCTTCGTCTTATTGAAGGACACTGTAGCTCACAGGCTCACTACACTGCACCAAATCCTTCACTTCGCATATCTAGAAGTCAGTCAAGTTCCCTCAGCAGACTCATTTCCATTGTGAGCACACTAAGCTGCTTGCTCTCCATGAGCAGCACTTTTGCATGCTCATGTCTTACAAGACCCACAGAGCATTTAGCAGACGTTCACTGGAGCTGCGTGTTGTGCACTGAAATGAGTGCTAGTGCCAGTTAATGCCTGGGGAAAATGAAGCAATTTCCTTAATATTACTCAACAAGGCAGGATCCACAGCAGGATTCCCAGACACTGGCCTCTAGTTTCACTTCAGATGTGCTCTGGAATTACCCTACCACAGCAGAGCTCCCAATCTGGCTCTGTACCTTTTCCTGCAGTGGTTTGATAAATGGCCCTTTGTTCAGGGAAGAAAAAAACAACCAAGCCCTGATGCTGGAAAACGTGGCTCCTTTTTCCTCTTGTCCCTGGAATTGTGATTGGAAATAATTGGAAGTGTCACTGGAAGTAATCAGAAGTGACAGTCCCAGGGCTACAAGGCTTTTGCTTCAAGTCTAACGATCCCCCCGCAAAACAAAACCTATATTTAAACAATGAAGTCATAAAGTGATTTGCCTTCAAGGTTGAAAACCCTGCAATTTGATTTCTTTTAAGCAAAAGAAGTGGCTGTCTCTGGTTGAGTTCAATATTCAAAGCTCCATGTGTTATATGGAAGACTCCCCCCTGCACACACAAAACCACCCTGCCATTTGCCTGGCACTCTGTGTCAGTCTTCCCATACAGAAAGAGGTTCATATCTATTAAACATCTCTATGGCCTTTAAAATTTCATCAAGCCTTCAAAAACCAGAGGAATAGCCTAAGCAGTAGCTATGGGACTCAGCCAGCATGCGTCTCATATTCCAAATACTGGAAAACCACCTCATTCCAGTTTTGTTGCTGAGGCACAAAGAAGGAAAGGGAACGAAAGCCTCTTTTCCCTAGTGCTGGACAGAGTTACCCAAAGCTTTACATAAGTGTGACACCACAATGCATGCTTTAACAGCAGCAGCCCAATGATATGGTAGACCAAATGCAGCCTAGTTATGGTCATCAGTTGCCTCTAACTGTGCACGCTCCATTTCAAAAGGCCGTTTCCAGGAGAGCAGCCTTTCTTCTGCCAATGCATGTTATAAGCACCACAAATTTCACTGACCTTTCCTACCAAAGGCAATTAAACTGCAGGCACTAAGCTGAACTTCAACCTTTCTACCTTATAGGTTGGGAGCAAGTCACATACACTAAGGCTTTATACTTTTTTTTCAGCCCCAGAAAAGGATGTCAGCTACATAAGAGGCAGGCTGAAAAGATACTGGAATGCATATTGATTCTTGTAGGACATCATCAATCTGAGTCTGGCCCATTAAGAGAAATGCTGATTTACAGCATTTGCCTTTTGAAACTGCCAAATGCTTTCCTAAAGAAGATATAGAGGAGGACAGCAGTTTTTTCATGACCTTCTATCACATTTACCACATACATCAGAATTGCTCAGACCGCTTAGCAACTTGTTGTAAAGCTGCCTAAGGTGTCACATGGAAAAACCAAGGTGCCATTGAGAAAAGCCTGGCAATGGTGCTTTGCTAAAGCGAGGTAGTACTCATCCTCCTCCCATTGCCCCATAGCTTTTCCTAGTCACTGTTGTATACACCTTCTCTGTATTCTACCAAGGGAAAAGCATGCTTTAGGCAAGATTTGAACCCCTTGGGTTCCTGCAGAGGTGGGCTGTTACTTCACTCAGCAACACTAAAGCAGACCCAAGGGAAAATAGAGTCTAAGAGATAAAGATAGAAATTCACCCTCACTTGTTGACTTTCCATCACTTCACACATTTTTCCATTGTTGTGCTTCCTGCATCCTCCACTATCCTGTCATCTGAATATCTATTCACAGGCCTCAGTGACCTGACTTCACCCTTGGCTTTTTGTTGGGCTGCTTCCGTAAAGCAACCACTTCTAAAAACAGATGAAGAAACAGCTTTGGGGAAAGAGGAGGGGGGAAAAAAAGACCCATTCGTCTTTTGGACAAGGCACCGCCAAGTTCTCTCTCCACCCAAAGTAGCCCCATTAGTGCATGCAAGACATGCACGGTATTGTGTGCAAACGAGCAGAGCTTTCTCTGCATTACAGATACATAACCAACGACTGTATTGGTTTTAATAGGGCACAGAAGGCACATTTACACACAAGGCTTTGTCTGAGTGACTGTTTACATTTCTTTCCAGGCAGTTCCTGAAGGCTCAAATCCCAGGCTGCAAACCTGCTAAGTTCCCTATAAAGCCCTGTATTTGCCTTGAGGAAAACAGGGGCATTTGTTGTGGTCCTGAGGATAAAAATGAAGATAACTCCAAGCCAGTTGTGCAATGACATTTCTGGGAAGCTTGTGCTGCTCTTGCACAAAACGTCGTTCTGAAGTGGGCCAGAGTACCCCACAAGAACAGACCGCTAATTCTACACACTGGAGACAAGGTCCAGGGTGGCCACAAAGGCAAAACACCAGTTGTTTTCCATGGGAAATGCAGAAGAGTTGTCCTTCCCTCCAGCTTTATTTCCCATAAAATGAATTCATCATCAGAATTGCAGCTCTTTGGCATCCTGCTTTTTCTCACTCTGGAATGTTACCTTTTTTTCTCCTTTTCTTCCTCATGGTAAAATGGAAAAAAAACAAAGGATAAAAATAACTCCCAAAAATAAACGTGGGGTTTTTTTAATGCTTAAAGTCCAAACTATTGCATTTAAAACAAAGCACTGTAGAGGAAAATAGGTAATTTCTCATCAAGCTGCTTGACAGCAAGTATTTGATGCAAACCATCCCTGACTTTAGGAGAATTTTAGTGTCTCACAAGGAGTGTTACCCCTGATACCCTGCCATATAGCAACTCAATTATGTCTAGCTCCTTTAATTCCCTCCTGGGCTGCCAAACGGATACACTGCTTTGCTCCCTTGCCTTCAGTTTTCCTCGAGTAGTGTTCTATTCAAGAGCTCTTTGCCCTGCCATAGAACTAAACTTAGAGGCTCAATCTTGCTCTACAGCTTATTTCATTGTCTGCGTCTGCAGTTTCCGTGAGTTGCCAATTGTCCTTGGGAGAAGAGTCTTTGAAGCTAAATACACTAAGTTACCTGAATTCTTTCAGAATCCAAAGGCACAAAAAAGTGAAATCCTCCCAAAAATCACACATAAAACCCCTTTCCACAGCTACAGATCTTTTTGTACTCCACTCCCGAACTAAGGCTTTTTAAGTTCTGTAAACACATACGGCAAAAACCCTTTCCCCAAGCTTTTTAAGTATACCGTGAAGCAAAGGCAACAGAGAAGGAAGCATGAAAAAGCTAGGAAATAGAAAGTGTATTATACACTGTTAGTTATTGCTAAGAAAACTGGCGAAATCAGCAGAAATATGAAATCCATCAGCTTAGTTTTTTGGTTGCTTAGAACAGACTCCTTGCCTTTTACTAGTACCAGGCAGATGCATTCCATTGAAGTGCAAAACTTCCCAGTAACCTCACCAAGAGAAGTGCATTTTTAAAGCAAAACACTGCAGTGGTTGGCTTTGGAGTGTAGCATTGCAAGGGTTTAAGGAGAAGGATCTCAAGGAGATGAGATAAGGCACACTGCAGGTTGCCTGTGCCCTTAGAGCGGGAGAGAAGACCAGAGTCAGTGTACTAGAGCATAGCCCCAGGCTGACCTACCACTGCACTGAATGCTGTGGAGCCGCCTCCATATCATCATGGATTTTCAAGCTAGAAGGCTGGTGGATACCTAGCCAAATGCATGCTGTCAGACCCAATTGCTCATGCCAACAGGCTTCAGGAAGAATCTTCACTATAACCTTTTCCACAGTGCAGTGAGACAATTGGAGTCTTGGTGTTCAATGCAGCAACTGCATACCCCTGGGACAGTGCTGTAAGAGAGTCATTGACCTCTGAGCTTAAAGGGTAGAGCTCAGCTACATCAATACAGAGGTACTTGTGCTGTTACAGCTGCACCCTCTCCAGCAGCATCACCCCAGTGTCACACACTGATTACATCTTTGTCAGACAATAAGTCTGTCTCAGTGAGCATTGGGCTGAGCAACCCCCCACGCTGATGTAAATATTCACTGCTAATAGCAGGACACCGGAAAGCTGGATGGCTGATTTGGCCTCTCACATCATTGCTGTGAATCTTGAAGCCACTGGTTTTTGAAGGGCAGAGCACATACATTAGCTGGTAAGTGAAGAAAAAGGATGCAGTAGTGTCTAAGCCAGCATTACACAGGCAAACATTCGATAGGAAAAAGTTTTCTGCTTTAATGGAAGGCTCATTCAAAACAGTCAAAATTAACTTGGAGAGGGGAAAAAGGCAGCAAAGGAGAATTCCAGCACGTGAAAACTTAAACTAATTCAGTAAAACATTTAAATGAAAGCATTCTCTAGGTTGTTGGGGCTTCTTTACTGCCTGAGAAATGCAACGTTGAGTTTTTACACCAAAGAATCAGCTATTTCTCTTGGAAATGCTCATTTTGTTTTCTAAGAGTGCAGTGTGTTACACAAGGAGTTTGAAATCATTTTGGCCAGCTGTGGACGGATGAGAATCAGATGTCAAACACTTACATGTAGGCACACACATTCACACGCATCACCTTCCACTTCTCACCCCTTCCCACTTCATTTACCTAGCCTTTACCAGGGAAGTAAGCATGGCCATGCTTTTGCCCACACTTTGCAAGATCTTTCATCTTGTCTTGTTTTAAAAGTCTCCTTAAAACTAATTGGCTCCTGTTTCCTGTCTGCTCACACAGCTGCTCACTTGCCCCAGAGCAGTAAACACTAAAAGACAAGGATTTTATATATTAGAAATGCCATTAGTATGTTTAATAATGAAAACCCAAACCAGGTAACTTTCAAGTTTGCTTGTCTTTGCTAAAGCCCCTTTTTTCCCACACTAGTCTTTCATGTTATCAGCAAGAACAACAAGCCATCGTTGGCACTTCTATACCTTTTCATTGCAGAAAAGCAATTAGACTTTCTCCAGCTAGCAAACAAGACTCCCCAGCCTCCTTGTTTTCAATAGGGAATCACAATACTTCCTTACTTTTCACTGGAACATGCTTCCAATATTGGTGAATGAAGCCGGACACAGAGCAGAACAAGTTGCCTAGATGCCAAAGGCGTAACAATGATAATGCCCATTGTCATTATTATTATCTGCTGAATATTCCCATATGTCTGGGAATATTCAGCAGATGAATAGGGTTGGTGGATCAAAGACTGATGGAAACAAGAACTGCAGTGAAGTAAGCCACCCTTCCACAGAGCTGCTTTCCTGGCCATTTCTGCAGGGCTGACCCCTCTAGCAGAAGGTTCTTAACCTTCCCATCTCATCTCCTGGAGTCTTAAACCATCTCCACTACAGAGGCACAAATAGCCCAAGGAGATGTGCAGGGGGAGAAACCGCTGCCTGCACTCCCTGCCGGATTCTGCAGCACATCCAAGCCTCCTGCCACATTCCTATAGATAAAACCTTTGCTAACAGCATTCCTAGAGCAAAACCCCTTTCTACGATTTATTCAGCAGCTCTAAGTGCTGCCTGTCTTTTAGCTATCTAGAAATCTGGATAGTCCATGTTCCATGCCTCTGAGACTTAAGGGAGAAGTCATGGAAATCAGTGTCCAGCCACCATATCAGTCTACCATCCTGTGGGGCTCACCTCTTCCCAGGGAATCAAAGACCAAGACACTTTTTCACCCCTGTACCAGTGTTCTGGGGCATGGGCAGAGCCAGGAATCACAGTCTTTACCCAACCACAACAGATTTCAAAGCTGTCAGCATGATGTGGTTAGCAGAATGGAGACAGAAGCTAACTCATCACATTACAGTGCCTCTGGAGGTGCAGAAACTCAGGCTGCTTCTGAGTCAGTCTTGTAGGCAAACCCCCTCAAAGACCTCAGGGCTGCAAACTCTTTTCTCCATAGGCTATGGCTTTAACAAACAGCCCTCTTCAACCCTTTACTCTCCTTTAAGGTCTCCTTTGCCATTCTCCACTCCTCTCCTGTTCACCAGTCAGCCTCTGCCTCTTTTCTTTCCCTTCTTTCAGCAGCCCTCATTATCCCCATTTCTTGCTTTCCCCCTTTATCTCCCTACTCCCATCCTTACCCCCGCAACTCCTCCCTCTTGCACTTCAACACATCTGTTTCTGATCTTAGGCATCAATTGGAAACAATAACCCCTTTTTCTTTCAAAATCTGCATGTTAAATGCCCAAGTAAATCAAAACACAGAGTTAAACACATTTGACACTATGCACGAAACAAAGACATTTTGTTCACCTTGTTTTGCCAGAGAGGTTCAAGCCCCTCGCGAGTTCATTGCTTAAAGGCACTGCACTCTTTAGACAAGAAATGCATTCCAGACTAAGTCTGCTTAACCACCACGAATGAAATATTAAGAGATTCCTGGCAATCGACCTGCTAATCAAGCAACAAGGAAAACATCGGAACCCGAACACCACTGAAATCAGAGTTACCCATAAAAGTTTTCTCTTTACAAATCCCTTTTGTCTAACACATGAGAAACGTATATCAGGCACAGAGAGAGGGTGCATGGAAGTTTGATTAAAAACACTAAGCAAAACCAAAACGCCAACCTACCTAAAAAGAGAATTGGAAGTGCAGACATTCCGTCTCCAAGATAGAGGGACTTTTCTTCCCTTTTTCTTCCTTTCTCCCAGGAACAGCAAGCAGACCTGCACAGGATTCAAAGGAACGCCTCTGGAATGCACTGAGTGCAACTGCATCCATGTGCCAGAAAAATAACCAACTTCACTCTTTCTTCCCTTCTGCTATTCATCTCCTTGTCCATATTCCACCCAGATTCAGGGAGGGCTTTTAGATCTCTGCAGCTGGTAATTCAGGCCTCTGAGTTTCTGGTAAAGAGGAGACAGAGGCAGCGCAGGAAGGAGCTCACATCTACGGCAGCATAGACCAATTTTGCTTGTCTGAAAAGGAGAGAAGCAGGGGAAAACACTGTGCTCAATGTTCACCACATGGCTGCCTCCCAGAAGAGCCCCTCCCTACCATCAGCTGGGATTAATAGTGAAGACCAGACATGGGTGAGGTAGGGCTTCTCTTGCTTTCTAGCAGTAATGTGTATAAATATATATATATATATTTACCTTTAGAGGAGAAACAAGAGGATTTCTCTAGCATCAAAACAGTTAAGTTTTGAGGCAGTAAAAATCCAGCATGGAAAAAAGTCAGATTAGTCACTCAAGGGCTAGAGACAGACTCATGGAAAAAGGCACACACGCTCTTTAGAGTGATAAACACACATGTATATATTAACTTTATTCTCTTTTGTAGCTAGTAAACTGCAGAATTAAAGCTTTTAGTCTTACTGGAATGTTTCTATTTGCTTCATGGCTTTCTTTAGGTTTTTAAGAGAAAAAACTCCTAAGAATTGATTTAACTCTGCATTATATGACGAGAGAAAAAGCCAAATGAAGCAGCAATGTGTTGTCTACATTTAGTGACTGTTATGGGATGCAATTTATAACTCACCTCCAAAAGCCCTTTTAAAGCAGCCCAATACAGCTTTACAGCTCATCTTGAGTGTCACCCTAGTGCAGTTAGCAAGTTTTAGAAGCTAAGATGTTCCATTCCACTTCTGCCACCACAGCAGTGAAGACAGCCCTGTTTCTATAAGGAGATTCAAATGTGGTAGCAAGTAAAGTTCACAGAGGGTGACTTTGACCAGCTAGAACACTCCTATTCCTTATTAAAACACATATAAATCTTGCAAGGCCATGGAAACTGTGACATTTTACATGTGTGCGTTTACACAACCATTCTGATCTATTGCACTTTACATGTATACAGTTCAGGCTTACGCCTTTATATCCATATGCCCTAGGATACATGTGCTTTTCAGACAAGCAAAGCACTTCCAGCTAGGCTGCTTGGATATTAACAGAAGAATAACACTGGCTACCTAAAAAACAGCAGACTGCAAACGAAATTTACCCATATTGTGGAACCTGGGACAAAGGAAAGCTTTAGAAGACGGAACAAAATCCCTTAAGGACACTTGCGAAGGTATTTCTAAGACCTTAAAGAAGGAGCAGGCCATATGCAAGGCTACCAGGCTGTGGTTTGAGATATCAGACTTCAGTTTTAAGCTGTCTCATAACACCATCTATACAGTTTTTATATAGCACCCTTGTAAGATCAGGGATAGTATGCTGCACTCCCTCTTCAGAAGCACTAATACAGCAACCTTTGTTAAGTCCACAGTGAATAGCTCTATAGAAATTCTGTACCTTAACTCTTAATTATGGTACAAGCTTCTCAAGCCTTTACTGGAAGAAATACTGCTACCCTGGAAAAAAATCAGACCCTAGATTCAGGTAGATCCCTTGAGAGACATGATAAAAACTATCCTTCTGCATCCGTTTTCATTCAAGTTTCATTTGCCCCTTCCAACCTCCAATGGAAACAAAAGCAGCATTTGGCTCCTCTGCTGTGTAAACGAAAGCATTTTAAACAGTATATTCAACTAATATAGGCTTATGATACAAAACCAATCACTGCCAAATGAATATAGTGCTTCCCATAGAGCATCTGTATCTGTCCCATCCACCCATATGATAAGAGCAAATTCCTTCACAACTTCTCCACACACACTTGACCAAACAGGCTGCTGGTTTCTAACAGTTGAGCAGATCTGAGAAAACACCATTGATTTTTGGTGCAGGATATAAATCAATGGAGAAAAGTGCATTTAATCCCTTCCCCCCCTGTCCAGAAGCCAAGCAGCACTGAGCTTGTCTCTCTGCATTATAAGTCTGACAGAAGATGTCCCAAGCTATGCTGTAAATAGCCAGCATGCTGCTTGGCTTTAATAGAATCAATGCATCAGGAACCAAGACACAGAAAAGCGCTGTCACCCTGCACTCACTGCCCTGCCTCCGCTGAGATCCACAGAGCTGGGATGTGCACAGAGGAGGAGGGGGATGTGGAGAATGAAAGAGGAGGTCATGCATGCAAAATCTCCTCTTCATCATCTCGGATAAGCCATTCCACAGCCTGCTCTCACATTACATTCAGCCCCTTCAGGAAGCTCCTCAAGAGCAAGCTGTGCTTTGGGGTTCAGTGGGGATTCTCCCTCTGGTGTTCATACCTATTATGGCAAGCACATCTCACTTGTTTGCATAACTCTTCCAGCGAGGAGCTAGGAAGGCTGGTGTGTAAGTACATATAAGGACAACCATGCCGCTCACACCAGCGCATCCTCTCAAGACCTTTGCTGACTGGGTTTGGGGGAATAGGCTCTATCTGCACCACACTGGTTTTCCAGGGTTTTTTGTGGTCCTCCCTGCTGCTGCCTCAGTTTCAGCCACTTTTTGCATCTGCATGAGCAAACCTTTCTAGGAAATGAGGCTCCCTTAAACCTGCTTGTCCCAAGAGCCTGCAGTAACTTTTCCTATGCCTCAACTATGAGAAGCATATGGGGGATCCTTTCTCTAAGCTCTATTTTTTGTGTCAGGTTATGTTTTTCACCTTGCTCTTCCTCCTCCAGGAAAACCACTCCTTGCTGCCTCCCATGTCTTCTCAACACTAAATGATGATGCATACGCCCAGCAACAACAGCTCCAACAGCACCATCACCCAAAGTGCATCCAGAAGCTGTATCCTCTTTCTGAACTGTTACACAGCAGTTACACAAACTATGGCTACTCAGGTACCTTCTTGTGTTGATTCTTCAAGTAGTCTGTTCTCCGAGACTTCCGTCACAAACTTATCTCACACAGCTTAAATTATTTAAGGAGCTTATTGATACAGTCAGCAGAAAAACAGGGGTCATTCAACCAAGAGAGCCAGGTGAGCACTTTGAGTCTCTTGAGCAAAACCATGTTTGTTCAGCTTTTGGCTTTGAAACGAGAAAACCTCAGACAAAGCAAGGGCAAACCACACAAAGAAGTCAATCTCTGAAAAAGATAACTCAAAGCAGACACCAAGGAATACTAGGGTAGAAAATAAAACCCTTCACACTAAGCCACTGGTAGAAAAGCTGCTTCCCACTATGTCAGGACTTAGATCTTGAGTTATAAACAAGACGTTGTTTTAGAAGCTCTCATCTCTCAAATAGCTTCAATAATTGATCATAAAAGCACTATTAGTCATTTAGTATTAGTGAAAAGTCTCACTTCAACAAGCCAAGGCACTCACAGTGTCAGTATCTGGGAAAAAAAGCAAATCACCAAAGAGCTCCTTAAAGTTGTAGCTAATTCAGAGCACCTCAGTCCATACAGCTTATTACTCCAACACTGATTTTTGTTGGCTTCACAGGGAAACACCCTGACTGCTTTTGAATAGCCTTATTTTCTATACAAACATGTAATCATGCAGTTATACTTCAAGAAACAGAAAGCAAATTGCTCTTTACACACAGAAACAGAATTTTTAATCTTTACTAACTCTATGTTGTTTCCACAATAGGAAAGAACTTAATACAACATTAAATTCTTACACAGCACTATTAATTTTATACTAAAAGGCAAACCAGGTCAGAACATACAAGGTTTCATTTTCATTAACATCAAAAGCTTTAAGTATGTCTGGAATACAAGACTTCTGTTTCCAAACAAATCCCCCGATGGAGCTTTCCTAAGTAGAGAAAACATCCCCTCAACTAAAACATTACAGCTAATAAAGCTAAATATATAAACATCACAAGCAAACACTAACTTTTCTTCACCTTCAGAGCTCAGGGACTTTCTAACAGTGCAAGGGAAGAAAAGAGCCCAGTAAAAATGCTGGGGTTTATTGTTCCATTAGTGAATGGAACACTAAGGTTTAATTTCCCAGCTGTGAGATTGGAAGTAAAGCTTATCTGTGAATCACAGGTGTGAAGCATATGAATCTTCACATAGGGAGGGTGGGTCAGAATGCAGGTGTGGATCATATGAGATTAAGCAGAGAGGGTCAGAGCACACGTTTGGAAGCAGTAGAGATGGATGGGTATTTCTTGGAGGGTTATACTGATCAAAAAGGAATGGCTTGTAAGTTTCAAGTTTTTTATTTCATCTTTATTTTGGTATTTTGATGTATATGTAATAGCTGATGCTGGGAAGCACTGCAGCAAAAGCTGGATAAGCCAACTATAGGAAGAAGTATGTGTGTGAAAGTAGTGGCTAGCAAAATGGAGAAGAGTTGCCTGCTGCTTTTGCTGTCAGGTATGTGAAAACTGTGGTATTTTTAATGCTGTTGTGTAAGTTTGGTTTGGAGTAAGTACATTTTCTCCATGTTGGGGAATGGTGTCAGCATGTTAAGTTAATTTTATTGTAAGTATAATATAGGATAACAGAAAAATGCTGGAGAAGGTGTGAATGATGTTGTTCAGGAGTTATTCTGCTTAAATCTCAGCTTGAGTGACTGTGGTGTTTTTCTTGTTAGTGTTTGTGACTTCTAAGCATTAATACTTTAGTCCTTAGAGTGCTTTTTGTGTTGGTGTTGCTCTCTGTTGGAGAAGCTTTTGCCTTGTTGAAGTTTTAAAAGAGGAAAGGCAAATACACTGTGCTTACTAGATTTAACTCTTCAAATTACTTTTCTGTTCCTATCATGTACTTAATAAAAACTTATATGCTCTAGAATATCAAGCCATAATGTGCTTCTCAATTGCTTTCAAGTAAATTCTGTCCATGTACTTTTGCCTTTTTAAGCTTTTCTTCTAATAAACAATTAGAATGAAGCTTACATTCTTGTCCGCTTCCATCACAGGATGCAGTTTGTATGACACAGTGTGGCTAGCTGCCTGTAGACAAGTAAGTCCTTTGGCTTGGTTAGTAGAAAGTAACACATCGTGGTCAGCAAACAAGGTTTTCCTTTCAGTATTCGAAGAGATTATTTAGAAGTGATGGCCTAGAAAAGAAGTATCTTAAAAATAAAGAAGATTGAGAAACGCTTCATGAGTTTTTTATCAAACTGGAGAATGCAAAGGACCAGCTGCTTGTATCTTGAATATTTCTCTCTAATCTATTAACATTGTCATTAGGTACCATGGCATGCGAAAACTGATCTGTTGACTACTCCCCAGTTCAACTTGGAAGCAGACAAACATATTTGTTGTGCAGCAGCTGTTTATAGAGCCATAGGAAATGATTTTGTAAACTTCACCCCACTGCTTAGTGGGCATACCAACTCCATGCACTGTTACAATGAGGTGGGGGAAGGCTGGAGTTGAGATGATTAGTGGAGACTTGCGGTCTTATTCTTAAACATTGTTTTTCTAGGTTAAAATATACTGTGTAATGAAAATGACATGGGGGTGCATGGTTTTGAATGGTGGCCAGGCAGAAACCATCTTTCCCTGGAGTTTTGTTTTGGTCTTCACCAAAGCAGAGTTCACTTGGAATATGTGAAATAACTAAAGAGCCTACTTATTGAAGGACAGCCAGTATAAAGTATTAACTGGAATGGCATGATGGACTGCTATGGAGATTATTACGTGGCACTTGAGCACCTGTAGTTGTAGATTCTGCTCTCTTTTACCTACCCTGAGATAGGACAAGTTATATTTGCCTTTATGTAGGATGTTCTCTTGAGACTTGTTTTAGAGGACTTGGTTTTGTTGTATCTGAGGCTACATTACAAGTACTTTCTCTGTATGTCACTAAATTCTATATGCAATCCTATGGACAAGATTGCTTTACTTGATGACAGCTTTATTGCACCAATTGCTAATGTAGTCGAACTTTTGCAAGTCACTGCTGAAGACTGTGTTGCATCAAGCTGCTTAACACTATGCGTAACTGTTAAATTTAATTACTGGAAACTGTGATTTGGTATACTGTGATTAGTTGTACTAATAAAGCAGGGCAAGCCTCTGTGTGGGTAAGCTTATGAATTTCTCTTAAGGTTTCATGGAATCCCGGAGGCTTTTGGGTGCCTGACCCAGGAAAACTGGTTCTGATTTGTAAGGGAAGTAATGTGCTGATTGACTGAAAATGATAGGCCTGCAGCCTGTTCAAAAATGACCATCATTGATAAAATACTGGCTTTTCACTATGGACTCCTAATGGGTTTGCATTTGTCCTGTGTGTCCATATGCTTCAAGAAACTGTTGAAGCTTGTGGACTTCCCTGGGCACACTTACATGTGCAAACATGCTGTTGTACACTCATGCGTATCTGAGCTACATAATCTCTTGGCTTTTCTGTTGCAGTTTGCTTGAGGCAAATGTCCTGTGAGGTTATGTTTAAGTAATGCCATCTAAGATAACCATTTAATGTATATTACTAATTTAATGTGAGCTGTAAGGAGTGAAGGTTCCAAGACCTGTTCTTTCAGCTCCTATTAAAATGCCAGCGTGGTCACTGAGGCTGTGACACTGACTAAAAGACACTCGGGAAGGTTTATTGCTCAGTTGCGAAACCTTTTCTGACAGTCCCAGTTGCACCAATCAAAGCCATTTAAACCGAAAGACCCAAAGGACTCTCTTGAGAAGTGATAGGAAATCTTGAACAAGGGGCACAGGCAATAGGAATGTATGTGTGCAATGTTCTTAAAAGTTCCTTTCACAGCTCTGCTTCTGTTATCAGGTTGGGACTGGGTGAAGTCCACCCTGTTCTTCGGAAGAGCTCAAGCAGTGAAAGAAAGGCAGTGAATGCTGTAGGCTATTGCAGAACATCCCTTGACTTTTTCCTCGTGGAAAAAGTGCTTGTCTCTCTTGACCACTGCCTTAGATTGCTGAAGTAAAGCTCTTGTCTCCTGGTATTCAACATGTATGCTGCTTAATCTATTTTTCTTTTAATCTCCTCTGAGGTATTACAGCCTAGTTCATGTTGGAATTTTCTGGTTCTGGAGGAGTCTTATTCTCTCTTTGCTTCTTAATGAACGTGGGTCTGATAAATTTCCTTTCAGAGTTACTGTTCTATTCTTCGCTTTCTTCCACCTACTCTGACTATTCTTGGGAGATAGCAAGGGTTTAAGTGTTTGGATAAGGCTTACCACACATGTACTGTGCTGTGAATTAATCATGGTATTAAATGATTAATCTTTCTCAGAGGAATTTCTGGCTATCTGAAATTGGATTTCTATTGATGACAAGGAGAGCAGCCAGACAAGGTGGGCTCGCCCAGGTTTCTGATAGCCAAATTACAATAGCCTAGAATCTCTAAGGAAACCAATTATGATGGTCTCAGGAGTAAGGAGAGAAGCAGAAGGATCTCCTTCCTGTCTGCACAGAAATATTCATGAAGACGTTGAGATTGTGAGGCTGGAGTGAGAGCGCTCTATCAATTAATAAAGAGCGCCGGTATCTTGTGACATTAGTGAGTAAAGAATGACATCTCCTTTTGCTTTTATTTCCATCTATTTTAGAACATTCAGGTTATATTCAGCTCAAAATGACACTTGATCTCCGAGAGGGAATTGGGGCAGGGTATCCAAGGGTTTCAGTGTGATTTGCTTCTAATCTGAATGCATTTATACCTGAAGCTGACCAATCTACATACAAATATTGAATATACCTGATATCTTTCCTATTTGCAGCACAGAAATGTTCTGTAAGTGCTGATATATAGCACAGGAGGAGGCTGTTCACTTAGTATAGATCTAGCCCAGGCTGGGAAGATCTTAAATGCATAATCCTGTGGGTTTTGGAACAAAACTATTCCATCTGAGATTCTCCGCTTGAAGACTAATGAGGGCATATCAGGGCTGCTAAATATCTGGGAAGACTGGAGGGTCCCACACTGCTAACTTCTGGCATCTTTTCCAGCCCTGAAATGAGCTGCTGTTATTGGGAAAGAATTGCAGTCTGCTCCATTGTGGCAGAGGGAGAATCTCATCAGGACATCATTAGAGCCATAGCCTCACAAATACAATCTGAGAGGCAGTAACCCTGACTGGGCTGAGTGCATGCACCTCCCCTGCAGAAGGTTGCCCCTGAAAAAGCGGTGCTCAGGCTGTTGTGGTACATCAGTGGGGAAAAAGGAGGGGCTTGGCAGACTAACTCCTGTTCTGAATGACTTTACCTGGAGGTAGTCTTTTCCGCCAGGCTGAGTCTGACATTAAAAATGGAAGAGGCCAGGGACATTTTCCACCCAAAGCTCAATAGAAAGTGGCAGGTGTCAGACTTCTGCATATTTCTTTCTCTTAACTCCCAGGCTTTTGCTGATGGGGACTTGAAGGCTCCAACCTGGAAAACTTCCAAATGAAATTCCTGCAACTAACTTAAAATCAAGAGTATTTTTAAAAGGGAGAAGGGAGGGGGAAGGACAGAGAGGTTAAAGGTAGGAATGGGGATTCTTCACCTTGGAGAAGCAGTGAAAAGGAGCAATCTCATTTGTGCACCGCTAGTCAGCAGAAGATGTTCACTTGCTTGCTGGTTTAGTCATTCAGAATGCTGTGTCTGTGCCGGAAACATGGAGCTCAAACAGGGTTTTCCTTTTGTCATTCAAGTGCAAATAGAGAAATGGGCTCACCGGGCAGGTCCGTTGGCTCACCCCTCCTGGGTTACCAGCTGCACCTTCTTTTGTGTATTAGATTCAAATATGTGTATCCTGTGTGTAAGCTAATTCTCAGTATCATGCTATTTAGTAGTCTACCACCAGATGAGGAACAGATGCTGCAAGAAAGTGGATCCCAAATTTAGGTGACTCATTTCCTGCTCCTAACTGAAACATGCCAAATCTGTCTTGTGCAACATTTGTGTCTTTTGTCGTGGCAGTAAACTTCATGGAACTAATCAACCCTGTGGAATATGACTTGCATAAGATGCAGAGTCTTAGGACTTGAGGATTGCAATGAAGATAACGTGCTTTAACCAGTTACTCTGTGTGATAGCTATTCATAATCTTAGGTCACGATGATTGCAACATGATGCAGCTCAGATTGTGATGGTGTGTCCTAGTGAGGGTGATAATTCTGAAGCAGCAGCACTTTCATCATTGTATCATATCCTATTCCATTACTGCAAGCTTCCTCATGAATCCCATCTTAGTTGTGATTGTGGTTATACACAAGAATATTCTCCCTGCCTACTGGAAGATAAAAGTCTAAATAATAGAACAACTTTGGTTGATCAGAGCCAGGGAGTCCAGAAATAGCAGTATTCTCCCTGTGATGCTGCTTGGTAATAAAAGCTTAGTGAATGAGTATAAGAAGCAGGCAAGCACAGTATGACCTTCCCTTTTGCATCATTCTGATGTTTTACAAGGAGTGATTTGGAGTTTCCTTGAGCCAGAGCAGTAAATGCTTCCCAATGTTTGATGATTGAGGAAAATAAACTATTTTAACTCAATGGAGCTGGCGAAATTGGAAGAAAAAAGCTACTGTTTTCAGCTGGTCTATTCATGACTCAGTACTGTTTCGAACAATATATGGCTCAGTGTTCCATCTAACATGCCATGTCATTGATTCTGCAAAGTTTCAGACAGCATAAATAGTCTAAGGCTTTAAGGTGAGTCACTCTATGCTTAGTTATGCTTATAACTATGCATTTAGACAAGATGGCCTATCATCATCTTGTGTTACAGGATAAAGTATGCCTGTGCGTTACTGCTGCTGAATTCCTTAAAGCACCTCATATGTTTTTGTACTTCTGCTGCATTATTCCTACGCTTAAATAGTTTTAGAGACTGTGTGTAATAGCACACACATTACCACATCTCTGACTCTCTATTAATAGGGAATTGGTCCTTTAATTCTAGTGTATGTAAAAAGTTGAGCTTTGCATGTTCTTTCAGTATGTAGCACTGAATTATTTATGACTGACCTTAAAAAGCAAGGAAAAAACCCTCTTAGTTAATGGAGATGCTTTCAAAATGTAAATACCTTTCATAAGTACATTGTGTGTCTGGGACTGAAGTCAAAATAACATGTCTGGGAGATGATAAAGGAAAAAGCTCTTTGGAACATAAATTGTAGGAACTTGTGCCCTGCTATCTCTGAGCAGGGGAGTCCTGGGTGGTCTGTCACTTGGGAGGAAGCGAGTTCTGGCATTGTAAAGCATGCAGACATAGCTTTCCTCTTCTGCTGTATCCCATTATTCATAGTGAGGAGAAAAACCACTTCACAGAGAAGTCCATTTCCTGGGAAAAGGGAATATTTGATCACTGATACTGCTATAGTTACCTGAACAGGGGTATTTCTGGGTTTGCTAAAAAATGGAGCAGGCCATGTTCTGACCCTTGCCTGACATTAGAAGAAGTTCAAATAGAAGTGACTTTGACCTTTCAGGCAAAAGGATGTTGCCATTCATTTTTGGCACTAACTTTTCTATCCCACATAGTTGGTTGTTTTGGCTCATTGCTTTTCCTGCACTACCACCTTTTGTTTAGCAGAATTTAGATCAATTCACTAAATAATGGAGTTTTTCATCCTCTGGTTTTGCTGAGTTTCTGAAAAGCAATGGGAGAAAATCTTTAGGTAAGACTTTCTCCTCTGCAGACAGTAATGCATATGATAGTATCTTCTTTGTTCATGCAGGTCACTCTTCCTTTCTCTGTTGTATTTCGTTCAGTTGCTTCAAAATGAAGTCTTTGCTGGCACTGAAGTGTTGGCTGTGAGTTGACCCTTGCCTTGCCTCACGTGAACTGCAGCTTCAATGAGTTCAAGTAGGAATGCTGAGTAGTTAGTGCCTGAAGTATGAAGAGAGGATGAGAAAGTTGGGGCTGTTCAGCCTGGAGAAGAGAAGGCTGCGTGGAGATCTCAGAGCAGCCTTCCAATATCTGAAGGGGGCCTATAGGAATGCTGGGGAGGGACTCTTCATGAGGGACTGTAGTGATAGGACAAGGGGTAATGGGTTCGAACTTAAACGGGGAAAGTTCAGATTGGATATGAGGAAGAAATCCTTTACTGTAAGGGTGGTGAGGCACTGGAATGGGTTGCCCAGGGAAGTTGTGAATGCTCCATCACTGGCGGTGTTCAAAGCCAGGTTGGACATAGCCTTGGATGCCATGGTTTAGTGGGAGGTGTCCCTGCCCCTGGCAGGGGGGTTGGAACTGGATGATCTTAAGGTCCTTTCCAACACTAACTATTCTATGATTCTATGAAATTGGTGCTATTTCTCACAGTGTATATGGAATCAACTCTGTGTCAAGGAGAGCAGTCTGTTTGGATTCTTCCTTTCATCCTCTTTCAAAAAGCCCTTATTAATTCCCACATGTCCTGTTACTGTGATGTGAAAATCTGTTCCCCCCTTAGACTGTGGGGGACAGCGGTGGGAGGGAAAACTGATGTGGAGCAGCAAGTATTCATCCTCTTTGAAAATCAAAGAGACTAACTATAAGATGTAGACTCTGCACTACTAAGGGTAAGTGATTTGTTGCTTGTTCTGTTGACTGATACTCTGAAAGTGGATCTTCATCCAAAGGTCTAGTTTGACAGCTCTGCAGCCCTCAATTTAGCCAATCCTCAGCATAATTTGGCAGCAGATCTGACATGACCTCACTACAGTGGCATGATTGGATATCTCAAGGGAAGAAAGGGAGTTGAAGCATTTATGTAATAGAGAATGAAGACAGGAGATTTAACTTCTGCTGATCGAAAGTATTATGCCAGTCTTGCAATGTGAACTTAAGGCTGGATGTGCACCTCAGCAATTGGATTCCATGATGCTTGCTGAGTGTTTTGGGCCTGCATGCTCTGACATGGCTACATGGACCTTTGGGAAGTGTCCCTTGGTGTCTGAATGCAGAAGTTCCTCACTTTAGTGACTGTAACTGGAAGCCTGTTAAAAGGAAAATTATGTTCAAGGCAGATATGCAAGTTGTTACAGAAAATGTTACAGATTCTGTGGTTTTTATAGCGTCTAACCACAGAAATGAAAGAAATGTTGCTTATTGAATAATTCACAGATGTGCTCTGTCAGGATTTGTGCCTCTAATGGGGCAGCCACCTATTGACATTACTGGTTTTCTGCATTGGAATCTTGGTTACTGGATGTTAATTTGATAAGCTATAGGGTCAGAGTGAGGAACAAATTGCAAGAACAATGAAGATGCAGCGTTTTAACGCCTCTGCCCTCATCTTCTAGAGGAGCTGGGTTGTTACAGAGGAAAGTAAAAGAGCTGAAATCGCATTTTCTTCCAAAACTTAGTTGTTGATTAGATCATGAATTTGAGAACTGCAGTGAAAGCTACCCTTTAATGTGACATAAATTCCATACTGACCAGAATCACCTGAGAACGCTGGTGAGTTCCTTGTCTTAGAATTCCCAGTTTTTACATATTGATCTTCTAATTTAGGCCAGAGGGAAAGGTCTTCTCCCATTTGGTTCTACTGCACGGTATTTGCTCAGCTTGGTATGAAGACAGAATTAGAAGCTGCTGTTACCCAGGTGCATCTGTGTCCCAGCATTAGCTTACTATTGCTATGAGTGTACCTCTGGGTGCCTGATGAGAAAGGACAGGTAATTCTTGGGAGAGCGGCAGTAGTCCCAGAACTCCTACAATCAGTGTTCACTTCCTGACTCTGCTACAGAAGTTGTGGGTAATGTGGAGCTATTTGTTTCATCTCTCAATGCCTAGCTTCCGCGTGTGTGAAAGGAGAACTATGATTTCATGTTGCTTCCACCATTAGTGTTTACAGAGCAGACAATTCATAAGGGGTATATTGGCCATCCCAGACTGGTAAACAATGGGAGGAGGAACAAGAACAAAGAGCTGAAGGTGTTAATAACCTGCCTTGCCTTCAGTGGAGAGGACATGAGGTGAGGGAAGACTCATGTGTTTTCTGGTTTTAGTGTTTGAAGCACAGGAACTTGACTTCGGTTGGATAAATTTGGGACCTGTTATTTGTCATTTCTCTGGCAGGAAGGCACATCTACCTTCTTTCAGAGGGCCTCTGCCATTCATGCGTGTGCACACACAACAGTGTGTGGTATTTATCTGTAAGTTTTTTCCTTCAGTTGGTAAGATGCTTCTGATTGCTGGTAGTTTGGGAATGCAACCTACTCGTACTTTGTGTCTTGCACAGCGAAGTAGAAAATGTCACCTTGTTTCAGATTCTCCTCTGTCACATTGATTACCAAGATCTTAGAGAAGGGCAGAATGATCTTTAGCAGCAGAAACCCATGATTTTTGCAGCTTTCATGCTCTGCAGGAAACACTAGAAATTGTTCAGCCTGGCGATCAATATCCAATGGAGTTGGAAATAAGACATTTCCTTATTCTTATTTTGATTAGGAATCCATGCTTTTCTGCTGTTTTGTGCCTTTAGTGTAGTATTGATAATGAAATCAATGTGTCAGTTGTACCCTCTGCTCAGGCAAGTGAGTTAAGACAAGGACTGATTTTAACAACTTTTTATCACCTGAAGGTTTTGAAGATGTGAATTGATTCAAAGATGGTATCCTTATGGCTAGACTGTTCAGGAGTTAAGACAAGGTAACATGGGATATGTCTGCCTGTAGAACTTCCACTATAACCAAATGTGCTACTTCATTCTATAGCCTACATTGGGAATGAAATCTTCTCACTTTGATCCTCATCTAGTGGTTCGTAGTGGCTAAAAGTTTTGTTTTCAGTATATATTGTGTGAGTATTAACATTGTCTTATTAGCATGTGTTAAACTGCTACTGTGAGAAAGGAAAAAAGCTATTAGGCTTTTTGCTAAAGAGAAGTATACCTATATCGTTGAGCAAAGTGGAAATACAACACTTCTTGGTAATTGGTGGCCACAGAACTTTAACAGGAATTTGGGGCACAGTTGTCATCTGAAGGTGGAATAGGAAAAAATCTCAGTGTTGTAACTTAGAATGGAATAAGTGACACAGATGGAAGGTAATGGTCTATTCTAGTAATTAAATATTGAGTTAAGTGTCAAACCCAGTGAAACAGAGTGCTTCTTTTAATGTTATTGTTATGAAAATTAGGACTGGAGGAGATGCACAACGGGCTGAAAGCATTGGCCATGTGTGGTGAATTGCTGGAATTCTGGACATTCCAGTAACAGTAGTACCCTTCCACTGGGCTACATCCAAGGTGAGGAATGTTCCAAGGCTGTCTGGGGATGACTGATAATTCCTCCTCTCACCTCCCAGCTTGGCCAGGCAACAGGAGTTCCTAGTGCCATCAGTGCTGCTCCCACCTTAGCCATGCAAGAGTTCCTGGTATAGTCAGGGGATGCTTAACTGCCAACTCATTACACAAAGCCTAATAGGAATTAGTGAGATCATAGAATGGCCTGGGAAGGGGAAATGCATCACCACAGCCTGACAGACCCAGGTTTATTAGAACTAGAATCCAAACTAAACATCATACTGAAGTAAGCCTCCATGTCTCATCCTGTCCCTCAGAGGGGGTGGTTGAATGTTGTTTGAGTTACTGTATATTGAAGAGGCTCACTCAGAGCTGTGCAAGTTGATAGTAGATGCTCTACAAATGCAAACCAGATACTTTCTGTCCTTATTTCTTTATCAGTGTTGATAAAGGGAAAACCTGGCATTTAAAAGCCACTGTGTTTCATGAAAATGAGGTTCCCAACTTGAGTACAAAGCTTGGGGTTTTGTATTTCACTATTGGTTAATGGATTATGAAAGAATGAATTTCTAAGTTCTTATTCTTTTAGTAACGATGCCACCCAGTGGGCTTGACAGGTAGGAGGGTAGCAACTTGGTTGCTCTCTGGTTACTTCCAACTTCTTGCTGCTGTAGTAAGAGAAAGATACTTGGTTGATCTTAATTTGTAGTTATAAAAGCAGCAAGCAGTAAATTGGAACTTCTGGACACCTCTATAAAATACATACCAAAGAAATATAGTGCAAGTTTTCTGTGCTGTCCTCAGATCCTAAAAAACCCCATAATAAGTCTTTTTGTGAAAGGAGTGGATACATGTGTCTTCCTCCTAATGAAAATATCTGTTATATTTTCAGATACAAGGGAGGTAGAGAGAACACTTGGACTCTTTGGCCTGCAGCATCAACAAGAATAGTTGTTAGTACATGCTGTGATACCTTGTGACAGTGATGTACAGAAGAAAACAGTTCTGTTAATAGCAGAGTACAGGGCAGTTACATGGATTTGTTCCACCTAAACAAGTGGAGTGGGCCCTGTATTTCCAACTGCTTAACTGACGTTTTGGTAACCAAGTAACTTGTCATCTACCCACAGCCCCTTAGCACTGATAATCTCCAATACTACTACAATAGTGTAGTCAGTACTGCATCTTTCCACCTCTATTCCTTATCTTTGGTTTGTCAGGAATCCATCTATGCCCCACTAAGGAAGAACAAACATCTTTCATGCTGGATATGTGATATATTTCTACAGTTTGCAAGCTGGATCTATGTGGTTCTCCTACAAAATGTCAGTGGTAACCTGTATATTTCTCTGTGCTACCAATGTTCTCGCTGTAAATGATAACCAAAAGAGTTTGTGGCTTCAAAAATTTGTCTATGTACCACTATTTTGATATCTTCTGTTGAATTCTGTGGTTTTTTCCATTGTTTCACCACAGAACAACCTGGGAAAACAGATGTTAAACCGTTGCATTTTTAGCTAAACACTTGTCGAATCTCACAAAGAATCCTCTTAAAAATAGAGGGTTGGAGGTAAAAATAGAAATGCCTGCTTATTAGTTCATGCTGCCATTGAAATATGAGATTTCTCTGTCACAAGGAACAAGTGTGTGTGAAATGAGCTCATGGGTTGCCTGCAAACCAGAAACAACCCTTCTGTTTCCATTTCATAACAAGCATTCCTGGGGGAGACTGCCAACAGTTTTTACATGTTAGCTGTGATTATCTTGATATGCAGAATAAGCAGTGCCTGGCAAGGATTTGGGCCCATCAGAAACCATACTTAGCACAGAAACTGCAGATGCTAAAGGGATGTGAAAGTACAGGACATGTAGTTTGTCTTACCCACGTGTCTGCCTCCGGGATTTGCAGCTGTATGAACATACTGAATGTATGCATCAATGTTGTAACTTCGGAAGGCACCACAACTGCTTCCCAGCTCTTCATCCCTGTGTTGGGGATGTATTGCATCCCAGCTATTCAACCCGGCATTGTATCCCTGAGGCGCGTGCCCTGTGTCCCGGTAGATGGAGCCCTTGCTGAGCCTTTCCATCTTCCCCTACTACCGCATCTCCTAAACACACCCTGGTAAGCAAGAAGTCCGTAGAGGGTTCTAAGACGAGGGTTAGTGGGGTAAGGGGCAAAGAGCAATAGTTGAAGCTTATTTCTTTGCATCAGCTGATCCAGAAGATAAAGAAATTGGTTCATGGGACAAACGGAGATAAAAGAAGCTGCCCTGGTGAACCTATTGCACTTAGCCTGAAAAAACTGAAGCAGTTCTGACCAAACCGTAGTTGTTCCTCTCTCAGAATTTAGGGACGAGGATGCAGTAAGTTGGATCATGATCTAACAACAGTTTATTAAGTCTCCTCATGTCATACCACATTAAAGCTTAAAATATGTTTCTCCTCAGGCCTCCAAAGAAACTTAGTTCCTTTCCCTGGTGCTTTTATCTTTCTTTCCTTGTACTCCAATTGCAAACATGCTCTTTTGCTGCTTTCCACAGTAAATTTTTTCTAGGTCATGATTTTTATCTGGCAGTGGAAGTTAAGCAAGGTTGGCCTAGGTTAACATTTGAATAAAGAGCTTTAAATAAACCCCATAAATTCGGAGGAGAGGTTATTTATGCTGGATTTCTTCCACATTACTTTGGTGGACAATGTACTGCATGAGATGCATTTGGAGTGCAAAAGAGTGAGGTCCTGATAGCATATGCTTATTGGTATTATAGCCTGTGGTGCTTCTGTCTGAAGTTCTTTTTGGCTTCATTTCAAAGCAGATAGCATCTTGTCATCTTGGTTGTTCCGTCAAAGGGAAATATTGCCTGATCACTCTTACAGTTCTACAGTGTTTCAGTGACCTGCAGTGGTGACTGCTTTCCACTGATGCTTAGAAGACTTGTTAGGAGTGATATGTATGTAAAACGTGCTCCTCATTGCGTTATAAATGCTCCAGGGAGCAAATATAATTTTGCTGCCAAATGTCAGGGTTTGCACCCTAAAGCAAATAACTGGGTTCTGCACGCTGGCAAACCAGGATGGTCTGCAGCTCTGTCTGCTCACAGAATGGCTATTTCCTACACATGCATGTCTTGGTGGACACTAACAGGAATAGAGGAAAACAGGTTGTATAGAAAACAGACGGCTGCTTCAGCTGCTCACGGATGTCACAGCAAATACCTGTGTATGCTTTTACGTGTTGCTGGATCCTAACAAAATCCCCCAAGGGCAAAATGAGGAGCCAGGACTTGTGCAATTAACAAGATTTCATGCAGTCCTATGCTGCTTGGGTGAAAGTCCTTTGTATGAGGCTGGCTGGAAGGCTGCTATTTACCATAAGAGGAAAGCAAATTCAAGCTGGAAGGTGCTTATTAGGCAATGCTAATTGCTGGTTGATGTGTTGTGTTGCTTGTGGGGAAAGGAATTTCATGCAAGTAAATGCATGCAAATATGTCTTCTGAATTGCTGAACATAAGTAGGATTTAGGAGGTATAGTTTTTGTGCTCTAGACTACATAATAAGGCATAAGAGGGCATATAAGGACTGTGGATTCTTCCATATGACAGAAGCATAGTTGAGAACTTGGAGCCGATGTCTAAAATGAGGTATGGAGTAGGGAGTACACCGGTGGCACAGGGCGTTGGGGAAGTGCGACACTTAAGCATTGGCAGGGATTTTGTATGGCAATGTTGTTTGAGATTGCCTCTCTACTTTCCTCACCATCATAGCTGCCAGAATTTCAGCTATATGGAAGTGGTAGACAGCAAAACAGTTTGTATCACTGGAAGAGATGAGCAGAAGCCCTGCCTGATGGTCCATTTGACCTCAGGAAAGCTCTTTCAAGGATAAATGGTTGAAAATGGTGTCTGCTTGACTCTTGTCACTCAGAACGCATTGAAAGGCCTCATTTCTAACCCTCCTGAGGTACTGTGCTAATCCCCAGGTCAACAGTAGGGTACATGAAATGTATTTCTATCGTCACTTAACATGTAGGAGACTAAAGCATGGGCAAGGAGTTTGTTTTGCTATATAAACACTGAATAAAAAACAGCTCCTGCCCTACCGAGTATACCCTGCATGCAAATAAAGTCAATTACAGAAAGCTTAAAATAGCTTGAGCGGTTGCTGTTGTGCTGCAAGGGGGCAAGGCCCTACCACATCCTGTTCACTGGAGCTTTGTGGTTGACATCTGAGCAGCTTCTCCAGGCTGGAAGATGCAGAAGGCTAAAGAAAAGATAGCTGGAGTTCCTCTTTCTGAGGACAATGGTTTATTTTTTCTCCAAAGGGAAAGTTTCTGCCCCTTTACAAGGGGGTAAAATGATGCTTCCCAGTAGAGCTTTGAAATCTCTCCCTGTGGGAAGGGTGGTCAGCCCACTTGAAAACCTTGGTGTGCTGGAATAACTCCTTAGTGAAGAGACTGTGCTTGCAGCGATGGTCTCTTCTTCTATACAGATAAAGGAGTAGGGTGAAAGACGGAGCTTTGTCAAGTAAAGCCAAAGCTTGTAAAGGGCTTTGACATCCTCAGTTGAGCTCTGGTATTCATGTATGAAGATAATCTCTGTATTATGAGTTAAGAAGTTAAGCAAATACTTCAGGCAGTTGTGCCCACTCAATGGTGTGAGTTTGTATTTATAGTATCACGCTCTTGTGTTTAAGTGCTATACTGCTTCTGTTCCTTAATGTTCCCTTTTCTGTTCTGCTAGCTTCTGGTGTTCAGTCCTGACTTCCCAGTTGCCAGTGGTGTCCTGCTGGCAGCCCTAGAGAGCAGATGATTTAAAGTAATCAGTATTGTCAGTAGCACTCAGTGTGCCTTTCAAGTGGTTAGTGATTCAAGCTGTACTTTGAACACCTTCATTGAACATGGAAGGCAGATTATATCCTTGATGGAAATAAGGAATTCAAAGGCTTGCTGTGAAATTAGGTGGTTTGTAAAGTTAGCAGGAAAAGACACACAAATTTCTGCAGCCCAGGACATACGAGGAGCCACTCTTCAGGCTGGAAAACAATGCATTTGAATGCAATTGAGAAGAATTCGAGCTCTCTTTAGGTGTGGAGTGAGGTATGAGTGAAGAAGCATCCTTTACATGTAAGCTTTTATGGACCAAAGTGGAAAACACAGTGAGTGAGGCTTGACACAGCCAGGTGGTCTGAAAACAAAGGAGGGGTTTGCAGATGAAGTTACGGTAAACTTTGTAAATTATGGTACTGACTTTGCAACCCTAAAATACTTTGTAGAAACAAGCGCAGTGACAGCCACCTCTGGGTGGCAGCTTCTGAATGCAGTGTGGCACTTCAGAGTGGGAAATTCTGTGTGTCTCTGGGGAATAACACAAACTACCTCCTGTTTGCTATGTCTGTGTCCTGGTGGAGGTCTCCAGTTCAGTTACAGCTTTTGTGTTGAGACCTTGGTTTGCTAAGGACAGGTCTTCACCTTTTGAATGCAGTGCCTCTCTTACCTTCCGGTTCTGTACAGTGCAGAGCTGTGGCTTGTGTAGCAAAGTTGATGCCTTTTCACGTCTACATAAATAAACTCAGATCAGGCATGGATTTACTAATGGGGGCTAGAAGGGCTGAAACTTATGACAGAAATCTGCCAAGGTATAATGCATATTTTCACTTCACATGATGTGATAGCAGCTCTTCCCCACTTCCGACTGGGGAATGCATCTGCCACTGCCTTATGTGAAGTGGGAAACTCAGCTTCCGGGTATGCACTGGATGCAATTGTTTAAAGCCTAGCAGGGAAAGACTGCAGCAGAAGCACAAGTCTGGATAAGTCTCAGATTCTATGATCATAATGTGCATCAGTGACAGTCACAAAGACAGAATTTCTGTCATTTTTTTTAAAGCAGGAATATTTCCCTGCCCTTCTTGCAAAGGGAAAGAAAAAGAAATTGTGGCGTATTATCTCCATTTAAGTCCCTGTCTGGACATAGCTCCACTAGTGCTTAAATGAATTACAAGAGTTAAAAGCTAATAACATGATCAAGCAGTTAAAGAAATGTATTAGGAATTCAGCTAAAGTTCTGTTTCTGACTCTGTGCCACCTGGAGAGCTTTGTCACTAACATCTAACTTGTATCTAGCTTACAGTAACCTTTCCTTAAATATAATTCCTCTCGGGATGCTTTTGGTGGCAATGACAGCTCAGACTTAAAGAACAGGCATATTAGGAATACTTGTGTTTAATAATCTTGCAAGGCTACCAGTCTTCTCTTAGGGCTTTGGAAAGGCATTTGTGGAACTGGAGGGGAAATGGTATAAAACAAGCTTCTTTCTTGACTTATATACTGGGTAGGGCTAGGTTGGTGCTCACTTGAGTTTAGTTTAGTATTTCAGGATGCAATGTGGCAGCAAAGACAAAACAAAGAAGGTTCTTCATCTGGAAAATATTCATGTGGTGCAATGGGGAATTCAGATGAAAGAAACTTAGCTATTGAAAAATACCATCAGCATCTGAGCAAAAGCATTAGCAATGATAATCAATGCACCTGCTGGAGAGCTTCCACAGAACACTCCTCATGTGAGCAGTCAGCAGGGTTTCCTATGGAAACCTTCTGTGTAGGGTTAAAGAAACTGCCTTGGTTTGCATAGGTGTAAAAATCAAGTCTTGAGTGTGGTCCTGCTGAAGCTCCAGGTACCCGACAGTTCAGTCAATAGTGTTTGAAGTCCCAGTGTCAGTCTGGGGATGTCTGTTGTAGCTATGTATCAGAAAAACTAGGAAAGTTTGAGCTTTGATGGCTCAGTGTTCTCTCCATATGCTCAATGCAGGTTTTTCTGCCGGTGTCACGTTGGAAGCATTTTCATTAGCTTACATTGAAGAGGAACTGTTTTACTGTTCAGCAGGAATTATGCCCTCGATACACTGATGATTTTTCACTCGCTTTGCTGTTCTCTTCGCTGCTGTAAAGATCTTCTTGAAGAATGTGGTGGTTTTTTTTTTTTTTTGTGGAAATGCTCAAAAGAAGGGGAAATTGAAGAGCTAAATTTGGACAATGCATCTGTCTGTGTGGAGTGTTTATGGAACAAACATTGTGAATATGCTAAAGGACTCTAATAAACAGGCTCAAGCCCTGTCTTCTTCCCCAAGGGCCTGCCCTGGTGATTGAGAGCTGTATTAATCTTGCATTTATTATTAAACACCCTGTCCTTGAAAGAAGCCCTGAGGCCACAGCATTCCTCATGAACCTTCAGATCTCTGGTATTTGTTTACTGCTGCCTCTGTCTCTAATGTAATCTATCAGCTTCGTGCTTGTCTTGGCCTTGATGGCAATGACCACTTGGATGAGAGAAAGAGAAGTACAGTGAAGATGTCCTGACTCTTTTCTGTGCCTGGCTTCTGGCCTTTAAAGCAGAAGTTGCTAATTGTGGCTGTTACTCTGGCAAATGACTTGGATTCCAGCCCAAGAGTGCACAAGTCCTAACACTGCCCTAAGTTTAGCAGCTGGTATGTGTATGCTCTCCACAATGCACAATGAGCTGGAAGAGGAGTAAACTTTGAGCACCAAGTTTATATCTGAACTTGTATAAGGCTTCTATTTGTGGAGAATTTGGTACATCTTTGCCCTTTTACAGTTGAAATAGTAGTTCTAAACCTGCTGATGTAGTGATATTTATTTGAGAGTGGTACTGTTGGAGAATAGGCTTTATCATCTGCTTGGATAGCTCCAGGTAGTTTAACTGTCTGGTTCTGGGAGACTGGGTCTTTCCCTGGGATGTAGCTGAAATCTCTTCATTGCTGTAGGTGTTGCACAGCTCTGGCTATATCATGCAGTGTGCTAAGCCTAACGTAGCCTAGCATGTCAAGAAATGGGAGAGAGAAAAGGTTCCTTAGCAATATATGATGCAATGCATGAATTCACTGAAAGATCTTGTACTGATGTAACTAGGAAAATCCTTTTGAGGCATGTTAATGTTGATGAAAGGTGTTTAACTCTAGGGAGCTAAGACTACTCATAGGCATATCTAAATCTATGGAATTGCCCTATCTAAATGAAACTTTTAAATGCCATTTCAGGCTTTTCACTGTTCATGAATGGTAGCAGAGGCTGAAAGTGGGTAAGTTAGACATCAGTTTTGTAAAGGAACATACCAGACATTCTGTCAAGGACTTGATTGTCTTAATATCTTTGTTCTCCTTATCAAAGTGTCATTGCAACAGGAGCTGATGTTGCAGAAGCTTTGCTGATGTGTAGTTCTGGTAGAATGCTGCCAAATATAAGATACAGACTCATTTTACAGCATGCAAGGCTTAGATAATGGTTTATTTCCTGAGAAGGAAGCACAAAGCTATCACATTCCTTGCTGCCAGGTCTGTTTGCCCACCCCTGTCGTTAGGGCTGTAGTGCTTTTGAGACTCTACCTTCTTTGCATCCAATTACTTAGCTGTGCTCATTTGTTGTTTTAAGTGGGTAGTCTGAAGTAAACACAGTTAAGAGTAGGATGCAATGGTTCACTGAAGAAACTCAGCACCTACAGCTGAGCATTTCTGCCAAGAGTATTCAACTGAAGAAAAGATGCATCTGTTACAAGTATCTTTCCAATCTGGCCTGACCTCCATAACTTGAGGAATGTCTAGTTCTAGTCTAAATAGCCTGTAGACCAAAACCTCTTCATGGAAATGGTTCAGAGTAACTTAATATTTGTGTTTTCAAGTTCTCAGCATTCTACATATGCTTTAATTCCTCTGCTTCAGCACTCCCAGTTACTAAGATAGCTTTTGTTTCCTGATTATCTTGATGCCTTTATTTTAAACTAGATTTGGTTATAGGGAAGGAAATCAGGCCAAAGACCAGGTCCGGCTGCTTTGATAGAAACACTGTATCCCAGAAAAAGAAGCCATTTCCTGAACAAACTCCTTTTAAGTTTTATATAGTGTTTATTAGCTAGAAAACTTAAATTCTTGTGACTGGTGGCCAACCTTTTTTCTGGTAAGGGTGTTTGAATAGTTTATACTTATGGGCTAGCAAACAGTAAGATTTTGCTTAAACAGTTCCTTGGATTGGTATCTGAGCACACTATTGTTTCCTAAGAGAGAAGGCAAATCTGTCTTCGGTTGCGTCGTTTCACATTAAGCTCTCCTGAACACTGGATTACACATTCTATCAATCTCCAGTGGGGAACAATCCTGCAGAATGCCCAAGGGGCCTGAATAGATGGCTAGTGACCTCTTAAATCATATGAAATCACTCAGATCCCATGCTCCAGCTGCCTTATACAACACCAGAAGCTACTCAATTTCTTCTTGAATTTCCTGTCTCTAAGTAGGCTGCTTTCCTTTCTCCCTGCTCCAGTTCACTGTAACTGGTTTGCATTCAAATTTATGGGTGGTGGGAGGGGGATAAATTCCACTGCTCTGTTTTCTGTTGGAATGGAAGGGCCAGATTTCACTTTCCTTCAGGTCTCCCCTAAGGACTTGCAGATGAAAAATGAGGTCTTTTTTGGCTCTTCTTTCTAACTGGCAGCTGAAAAAGTAAAAGCTAGAAGCAGCAGTTCCTAGCTGGATGGAGCCAATTGGAGTTGTGAGTGATTTAGGAGTTGGACTTGCAGTGCTGAGCTTCCAGCTGCTTTCTCTACTTGGTTTGAGACAGAAAGGAACATGTGGCCCTAAACTAATGATGTCTGAGAAGGGAAGCAATAGGATCGCTGAAAGAGTTCTCTAGTGTGGAGGGGGTTTTGGTCCTAAATTCTAACCCTGTCTATGCAAGTCTCTTCTTTCTTTCTACACAATGGTACATTTCTGCCTTGAAGAGATCCTACTGCAGCCTCTTAGAAGCAGGGAAGACTATGTAGGTGTAAAGTCTAGTTCTGTGGTTTATTTCTCTAGGGTAGAGAGAGGTGCTGTCTGTACCTGCTCAGAGGAAAAAGCAATACTGTATTTGTAGAGTAATAAAGCAGCATTTGACTGATTATTTTGTGTCAGAAACTGAATGCTGGATAAAAATGAAATGCTGGCTTTACCCTTGAGTTGAATCTTAGCAGAAAACTTCATATTTAGGGGAATAAATAGGAGCCTGTTGTGTAATAGGACTTAATCCCATGTCTAGGTAGGCAACTGGAAATGTTTTCTTTCTTGTCTGTGAAACTGCTTTTCTTGTGCAGCTTATCAATGTCCACAGAAGTCTTGGAGGTCAAATTCCATTCTTGAAAGCGCTGGGTTGGCTTTGTGCTGACTCCCGGCTTGCAGAAGGCAGATTAGAGCCTGCGAGAGTTAAAATGGTAGAGTTGGTTGCATGGGTACAAATGTTTCTTCTTTTCCCAAGGGAACAGATTTAGATGTCCAGTTGCATAATTACTGTGAGCACAGGAAACATGGGTTTTGGCACTATTCCTGTATGTTTTCACTTTTAAAAGTCACTGTCTTATGGAAGTCCCTGTGGCTTTGTCATCCTAAGGATATTTTAAGCTGTGCATTGACAGCTCTGTCTCCAGTGATGCTTTTCTGAGCCATCAGGTGATGCATGAAGGAGTAGGCTTCGGGGAAGGGTCAGTCTTGCTTTTTTATAGATGAGCACTCAAAATGAGACATGAAGGTAATCTTCACATACAAACTCATTTCAGTAAGGGCTGTATTTCAATACTGGCTGTACCCTTGGTAAAATTTGGCTTCTGAGCACAGAATTTGTTCTTCAAGGATGGGTAGACTAACTCAAGGCACTGATTACAATGTGCAGTTCACAGTATGCCTGGATGGTCTCTTGCATTGACCAGTGCTGTTAGCCTGCAGAGCACGAACAGTGTTTTCCTTGCATATACCCAGTTAGCTGAAGAGCAGTGCCTCTGGTTCTGATTATATATAGTAAGGAGTGGAGGCAAAACGGTTAGTAAAAGGATGGGGCTGTATTTTGTGAACTACTAGTACTTTCTGCTGTGATGGGCTTAAAAGCTTGCTGTGCTCCCAAAAGGAGAAGGCAAAATCACAGGAAAAAGTTATCTGAGCAAGTTTTCTTGCTTAACATGGAGAGAATGATAAAAAGCAACACAGGCACATTTGTAACAGGATGTTGCTACCTTTGTAGCGACATAGATATACAGTGCAGCAGTTCACAGGCAACAACTTGAGCAGCAATCACAGCGGTGCTGCCTTTTAGCATGGGTAGTGCTGCTATTCTGTGTTAGATCAGAACAATGTGTAAGTTGTACCCTCTGCGAAGGGGCACTTTCACACTGGGTGTTAGGGGGAGGCTGTCCTTTCCGCTTGAAAGGATTGGGAGATATCAGTTTTAACTTGGTTTATACTTGCTACTGTGTATGTGAGTAAAGAACTTGGTGCTGAGCAGGCTAATGCACCCTGCTGCTCTGTTGTCTCTGCTTTGATTGCATCTGCTACCCAAGGTAACCTGGCTGGCTGTGCTGCATGTAGACAGTCCTTTAGTCCCTGCCTGCAGCTTTGTCTGGCTGCTGCAGTACTCCTTTATGCTAGATAAGGTTGCTCTCTACACGACTACTTGCACTACAAGTCACTTTGTCCCCTGAGTCTTGTCAACAACAGGATGGGATCTAGTGTTGCTGTCAGAACTGGAGCTCTTTAGTACTGTACTGAACTGTGGATAAAAGTAGGCTTAGCTAAGTCTCAGGCTACACAATGGATTTTGCCTTGATTGCAGTTAATGAGAACTTGGTGTCCAAGTCCCTAAGACATGTTTTTAAGGAGGTGAAGACCTGGTCTGTGGTCACCAAATTACGACAATGTGCAGAAAGCTAAGTAATGATCAGCAAAGAGGATCACAGCTTGTTTTGGCAGAGAGGGTTGGTATGTTCCACTCAAAAGTGGCTAAATGCTAGAACAAACCTGCTTACCCATTAACCTGCTCTAGCTCTATATCTGTATCTTCTGTATGTCGTGTTTGTCAGGTATACATAATCCTGGTGCTTAGTCTCTCACTCTAGGAGCAAATCAATACTTAAATCCCCAAAGAACTGTAGTCTTCCTGCAGGTAGTGGGGACAAATGCACAAAACCTCTCACCCTCTCTAAATCCCTCTGTAAACGGAGGAAGTATTCAGACCACTGCACTGTAGGAGTCTTTCCACCTTCATTCCTGTGTGTTTGGAAACTGTGAAATTTGGTTAGTCTGGGGACACTCTTTCCATAGCAGCCCCTGGTTCTGCTGATTATGGAATTTGTTTGTACCTTTCACATATGCAGCTCCTTTTTTTTGGGGGGTGGGGGGTGTTGTTTTTTTGTCAACCTTTTGTCATTCCTTTAAATGCCTCTTCCAGGTTACACTGCAAAATCCCAGCTAATGTGGAAAAGGGGCTTCTCAAAGAGAGGATGGATTCGAAAGCACAGGGGAAGGAAAATCCCTTAAGAGAGCTCCTGCTTCCCACCCTACAGCCAGAAGGGGGTTAACCGGGCGCACAGCTCCCGTGCAGGCAGTGTGTGCACTTGGCAGTGAGAGATGTGCTACAGTACGAGAAGAGCGGAGCAGCTCTGCTAGGTTTGTCGGCTCTCAGACTGATCCTGCATCTCCGGAGCTGGTGTCTGGCTCTGATTGAAGGGTCCCCGCCTCCCAAGCCTGCATCCCGCCTCTCAGGAATGGGATCTTCCCCTCTTCGCATGCTGGCGTCTGACCTAGGCATGCTGCTGTGAGGTGCTGCCTGGCTGATGAATGAGTGCCCCTCCAAGCAGAGCCAGGTAAGACAGCCTTACTCTTGCTCCCATTCTAGCTGGCAAACAGTGGCAGTACTGTAGGCACTGGGCTGTGATGGTCTGTGGGCAGCCAGGCAGATATATGGTGGTAGTGGTCTCTTAGCATGGAATGGAAAAGTACAGGTCCTGGGGATACTGTTATACTGTTCCCTCTGGAGGTGGCTATGAGGGGACTTGCATGGTCTGATCAGCTGTGTTCTCTGTTTGAAGCATTGAAGTTACTGCAAGTCAATAGTAAAGCTATTAACATGGACTATTGAAAAGGCTGTGATGGGAAAGATGGGCTTGTATTTTTGGAGGGAGAAGGAATTCTGTTACTTTTCACTTGTTTCAATATCTTTGAGAACCACAGTATTCAAACAGTACATACCATGGAAGAATAGAAAGTATGTGTCTTTCCACACAGGAAGGATGGTATATTCAAATAGCTCTATGCATAATAACATTGTGTTTTGTGGACCTCCTGGATATTGCAAAACACTTGTGCAGATACTGCTTCAATTTTAAATGCAAGCTTTTCATTCTGTTCTCATATCTCAATTTTGTGCCTTTTTTCCCCTCTAATTTAGTTGTGATTTTTTTTTTTTTACAGAGCTTTTAGCTCTTTCAACACATATTTCTAGCTTCCATATCCAAGTGCTTGCCCTGGAAATAGCATGCTAAATATGAGTTAGGCTATCAAATGCAGCAGGTTAACCTAGCCTTCTGATTTGAGTTGCCAGAAAAGCTATTGCAACAAATGGATATAAGTCTGACCATGTTTTTCATAGCTAGTTGTCTGTGTGCTTTTAGAGTGAACTTAAGACTCCTGAATATATTGTGTACTTCATAAAATACACATAAATATACGACAGGAGGCATTACATAGCACAGTAAAGGAGTAGAGTTGCTGGAGTGTGGGCTGAGCTAGCTGAGGATTTGACCACACATGGATTATTCTTGGCTAATAACATATATGCCCACCTAATCTTATTAAGAGTGATCCTCCTCACAAGCAGGCATTAGGCCTTAAATAAAAGATGACACTGTTAATCTTGGTTTTGAGCGGGTTGTTATTCTCTAAATGGTTGGCAAAGAAGACTTAAAATATTAGCCCTGTATGTTGAGCATAGGGTAAATGCAGACACTGCAAACTTCATAAGCCACTGGAATTCTGATAGTGTTGTCAAACTGTGACAGAAAACAAGAAGGTGAAATCTTAAGGTCTACGAAGCATTTCCTCCTTTTTGTTTAGTCTTTTACACAGCTATTTAGTGCCCTGTTGCTTATAGCAGTTGCAAGTAATGTAAATTGACATGAAAGAATACTATGAGTTGTGACTAGAGCTGATCTGCTTGTCTTTCATTTATCTAATAAGCAAAGGTTGCATCATGTGCTGTATGATCCATTGTGCCTGTGTGCCTATTTCATGAAAACATACTGAAGCAAATAGGGAAAAAGAAAATGTAATGTCAATATGGAGAGATCAGGTGCTGTTCCCATCATCTGCATTTGACCTTTCCCATATAAGAAGCCTGGAACAATTGGGTAAATGTTAAAAAAGTTTGCTACAGAATTAGATGAATCTTCCTATATTAAAGAGTGACAGTGATTTGGATCTTGCTTTATCTGGACTAGATGAGTTCTGAATGGTTCTGGTTTCTTTCCTTTTGCAAACTATATTCTATTTGCAAGCTATAAGACTGGAGCTCAGGTAAACCAAAAGTTTAAGGCTTGAAGCTCCTGTTTCTTTTTTCCTCCCTTAGCAGGGAAATAAGTGAGCAAATACTTAAATCTTTGGCCTATCCTAGAAAGAACTTGGTCTCTTCATACTTCGTAGCATTGGTTTTCTTTTGTGAATGTTTATCATTGAAATTCATCTGGTAACTTATCAATTCCTTATTAATAAGTCAAAGATCAAAGACTCTGTCTAGGGATAAAAGTGTTAGGAGATAGCACAATGATAGCACCACCTAATGATGCTCTGGAGGGTTCTGTGTGTGCCAAGGAGTTGTGCTGTTGAGGTAGCTCAACTTTTTGGGCATGTACAGGCTCTAAGGCTCACACCTCATCCAGCACCATGCCTTAATGTTGGCTTGAAGTGTCTTTTTCATTTAAATTCCACAAAGGAAAAAGGATTCTGCTTATTCACTTGAGCAGGAGTGTATTTTGACCTTGGTGATCAGTACCATATATAACTAGTAAGTGATTTCTAGAGTGAAGGATATTTATGGCAAGGCTGTGCATGCTGCTGAAGGGCAGAAAACGCATTCCAGTTACCCTGCAGCTTGAAAGAATGTTGGCTCTTGGAGGAGAGTGTCATCCCCAGACAGAAAATGAAGCAAGAGCCACACCTGGTAGGATATAATCTTATTGTAAGCTTGGCTAAACTTTCAATGAAGGTTCCGTTCATAAAAGACAAAGAATTTGTAGCAGACTGTCTGGAAAATACCATGCTTGTAGCTGGACCAGAGGTCCAGCTTAGACCAGAGGTGAATTTAAGCAGAGAATTTGGGAACTTGTTCAATTCTACGTAGAACTGCCATTTACTACTTCCAAAGCATCTGTGGCTCTCCAATGATGTGAGTGACTTATGAACTGTAGAAGAGAAGAAACAAAGCATAGTCTCACCTGACAAAGAATGCAATCATAATTTCATGAGCCTTTATGGTGTGTTTTGATCAAAAAGAAGTAGAGTATTATAACACTGTTTATTTGACAACATGTTTGTTTGGCATGTCTGTGATAAGCCTTGTCTTTCAGTGTATCGCGCTGTTTCCATATGCACAACTCTTGTGTATGGCAGAGCAAAATGCCACCCCACTTTAACCCATTATCATGTGTTATGCATGCTGCAGCCCATGAGCTTGTGACCTGTGTTTGTATTCCCCTGATGCTACATACCGATGCTCACCTGTCCTGTGTACTTCATGTCTGTCCTAAGCTACTTAACGCAAAGGTAGCATGCAAGTTTATTAGTAATCTACTCTGGAAATAGATCTTTGGTCTCAGAACAGAGTTGCACCTAAGTTTTGATCATAATAAATGCAAATCAGTAACTGCCTTGTGCTTCCATGCTCTTGCAAGTTTAGTGGGAAGGCAAATGCAGGGCAAAGTTAAAGACATTGTCAGTCCTGTAGTTTGAAATGTTACCTCCTTAAAAGAGGTAATCAAACAATATGGAAGCTCAACTGGATCAAGTGTGTGGTCAGCAGCTTACTTGGGTGTACACATAGTGAATTTCATGGTATTCCATATATACACATTAACAGTGTGAAACTATGTCCTTGATCTTGAAAGCCTTGGCTTTGTCTACAGTCTAGCTATTCATGAAAGGCAGGATCAAGCCTGATATTTTTGGGTGTGAGATGAACTGTAAGATCTATATTTTAAACTTCTATTTAAAGATGCAGTGATGGTTTGGTTTGGATGCTAATAACAGGCTTGAGTGAGTTTTGTCTCTGCTCCATTGTAGACTTCAGGAGCGGCAATAAGTGGGTCAAATAAGAACTGCCATTTTATGAATATGCTGCTGTTGATTTTTTTGGTGGTAGCTGAGTGTCTAAATACTGTTGAATGAGTTTGAGCAGTGCTGACCCTTAGCCTCTGGCAAGGAGGATGCTGGCATCATCCTAGAGGATGCCATAACAGGTACAGAAGAAATAGATAAATGCTCTACAGTTGTAACGGGAACGAGATGAACATCTTAATTGATAACTAGAGTTGTTATTGCTTTTAGACTAGTACTGTAGTTATTGTTTTCTTCTGCTTTCCTCCAGACTGCTTAGATTTGATTCTTCCAGAGTCAATCTCTTCTCTTGCTTGTGGTAGCTACACCAGTTACTCCCTCCAAGACATCACATGTTGTGGACCCCTTTACTTAGCTTTGGCTGCTTGCTATGTCATTCCTATATCAGGGTATGCGATTTAGCTTGAAAGCTTGATGTGAAAGAAAATGGTAGCCCCGTTGCCTGTGGCAGTGCCTGCTGATGTCGCCCCATGTCAGAGAATTGTACTGCTACTGTTTGTCTGTTGCTTCTCAGCCTTGTACAGCAGTGCTTTGGATGTGTGAATATTGCCCTTCTTCTGTGGGGTGCTACACTAATGTAGCTGTGGGGTCTCTTGAGCCACTGAAGGTGTATGCTATATAGTGAAAATGTGGCATTCTACTACCGCAAGATTGACAAAACATGTGGTGTCCTATGTAGAATCATGTCATGCTCTTCAGCTGTACTGTTTGGCAGCATACCTAGTTCCTTTTGATCCAGTTCTATTTCTGTTATCAGCTTTTATTCCATTTCCAGCGCTTCTCTCCCATGCCCCCATTTTTCTGCATTCCTATTTCACCCTTCTCTCTTCCTTTGGATGTTTGGCAAGATGGACATTAAGGAATTGGGCTTCTTTTAGAAGGATGATGACAATTGGCTATGTAAAATAGCTTAAAATGGAAAGACTTTTGTAAGGGTTGGAAAATGGCATGTTCTGGCCTTGTGACTGTACCTGCTGATGACAAGGAAGAATTTGCGGGTGTGGATGTTTCAGATCCGGCAGTAGAACAACTTGCACTATTCACAGATGAGGCAGGAGTAACAGATGAGAATGGTTATGCTGTGTTCTTGCCTTGTAGCTGTCATGTTCTGTGCTGTGGTGTGTTGGGCTTTTCTGCAACGTACACCCAACTCCCAGACAGCTGTTTCCTTGTGAAACAAATGGATCAATAGCATGACTTGCCTCCTATGTGTACGCCATTGGAAGGAAGAGAGATTGGCAATGTTAATTATGACCATCTTCAGCCCTTATGTCTTCTAAGAGAAGCTAATATAAAAGAACAAGCTGTTGTCTCAGCCTGTGGTGTAACACTCATCACTGTGACACGACACAGTAGAAAGGGCAGACACTCACAAGCTGTAGAACCTTGGTGCCCTCTTGCCACCTTAAGCAAGGAGGGAACCCATTCAAAAAGGAACAGTTTACCTGATCTGATAGGCTTGGTTTGCAAGTTACTTGTATAACATGTGGAACAGAGCATGTACAGGAGAGGAAGATGCATCTTCCCTGTGTCTTGCTTATCTAATGCTAAACAAACCAGGTGGCTCAGAACCTGAAACCGTTTGTGGTATTCAGAGGGATCTTTGGTTTTGGTAGGGCAGAGCACAGCTGGGCAAGGAAATGAAATGAAAGGCTCTGTGCTAGTGTAGGCTGTAGTGCTGATTGAATGTGAGATTTCTGCAGCTTTCTCTCGCATTTCCATTTCTAACTAGGTCATTTACAGTAACCATGCCTTGCTGGCAGGCCTGATGACTGCAGTACAGCCACATGTTTCCTCTGTTCCAATTCTTACTTAATGAAAAAGGTATTTATTTTAAGCAGCTCTCATGAAAAAATCTGTAGTAGGGGGGTGTCAGGGAGAACAGAATTGGCATGCTTGCAGGTCCCAATATATACATTAGGTGATGTGATGATACCACAGGAGAAACTCGCTCCCGGAGCTGTGTTACTTTCTTATGCTTTTAACTCTGTGGCAGCGAAAGAGGGCATACATTAACAGATAACCTGTGTTGAAATGAAAGATGAATCAAGGAGGAGCTCTGATATACTGCTGTGATTGAGGTGAAACTGCAGAGTCTAGCTAATGACTTCCTAGTTGGCTGAGGCTTGAGTCCCAGGAGAGAGCACTGTTGGGTTAATATTCCTTTTTTAACCCAAATGATTCATGATTTTTCAGCTCACAGTATTTGCTGGTAGAGTATTTATAAGTTCTAGAAAGGAAGGGAGATGTGTGAAGTATACTTATTCCATCTGAAGCTCTTTGGAGCACTTATTTCTATACCCACAATTATCTATATGCAAAGCATCCAACTGTGACCTTGGATTGCAGTTTCTACAAACCTCCACATTACAACTAACTTATTGCAAGGGAGAGTGCTGTGAAGACAGCTTCATCAAGTCTGATGTTGTCATGTAAATATGAAAGAGCACAACCCACTTTTTTACCTGCATGATACTGTTAAGGATATGATTGTATGAACTCTTTGAATGCCAAAGCTTGCATGACACATTGTACACGGTGAGTCTGGCAAAGTTGCATCCAGATAGCATTTTGTAATACAGCCTGTCTGGGCTACACATGATGATGTGCTTCATAGACTGTGGGCTCAGAGCAGTGACTGGGTGACTTGAAAGGAAACTGGCATGTTTATGATAGGCTTAGGCAGGATAAGATCTGGTGCTACAGTTGGTAGGATGAGATGCGCAGGGTATCTGTGATCCTAAAAGTAGGAGTGCTCTGCACAGTAAATACAAGATCAAAGCAGAGAAACAATCAGTCCTAGGTTGCTCTGAAAGCTTTTGTTGAATGCAACTATAAGGAAGTTACCCATATTTTATGGTCTCAATGCTTTTTATGCTTTCCCTCTTCTACAGATGAGGAAACTGGTGGAGAGAGAACAAGTAACTTGTGTAATGTCAGGCATGTTTGAAGTAACAAAACCAATGCGGGGTTTCTCCTTTTGCTGATAAAACTTTGTGGCCATTACAAACTCTGTTTTTTCAGTAAAGTGAAAACAGAACTTGGACTTGCTGTAAGCCTTCAGAGCATAAATGCTTCAAGGGCCTCACTTTATGACTAAAAAGCAAGAGGTTAGTTGGATTAGTAGAGATGCAAATGAATAGCTTGGTGACAGTAATGTGCTCAAAACCTCAAGCCAACCCAGGCAGGTTTATGCTCAGTCTTGATGTAGAGAAGGTTTTAAGACTTGTTTGCCTGACAATGCCAGGTCAGTGACTGTGCTTATCACGTAGAGATTTCCCTGTGCTAGGAAATCCTCTTGAAACAGGATACCTGGAAAAAGTGGTCAGCATGCTGGGGAAAATCTGCAGCTTGCTCATTATGCCAATGTGGTTGTTTGCGGTGATGTTTTCTATGGTTATGACTAGTGCAGCCCTAACAACACACATGGGAAAGATGGCTTGTTTCCATAATCAGTTCCACCCTTTGTGCCGGGAAATGGTTGCAGAACGATCTGTTTCTGATCAATGGGCTGGAAATCACAAACTGTATATGGATACAACACTTACAACACCGCCTTAATCCTTATTTGTGCCTCAACCCACCCTCCTTGCCCATCTTTTCACCCTCAAGTTCAGTTGTGTTATGACTTGAAGGAACTGTCTTGGTTCATTTTTATCCTGTTATGCCTTGCTTCACACTCTGGAGACCTCTTTAAACAATGCTGTTGGCTGTGTGATGCTCTGTCATGTGAGTCACTGCAGCTGTCATCCAGCCAAGATGTACACATATACACTTGTTATTCTAGCCCGATTTATCAAGTTCTCCCCTACTCTTCCAGGTCTTTTCTCCCACCAGTTTTGGTTTTCCCTTCCAATATTTAGCTTTTCCTGCCTCTGGGGTACCAAATTAATCAGTATTTCACACTTTGGTTTCAGAGTCCTGAGTGGTTGACAAGATCAAATCAATAGTCTGGAAACAGTCTCTTCAGGCCAAGGGAATTTTTGTAGCCAAATTACTTGCTTCTGCCGCATTTTCCACTTCATGGCAAAGTTGGCCACTTCCCTGTGGTTTTTCTTTTAAATGTGGAATCAGTTACCAAATCGGATCTTTTTCTTTGATTTTCAGTCCAATCTCCATCCTTTCTTTTATAAAAGGGGAAAGCAATATGTAACATTTATCTTTAAGCTCATCTGAACTGACCATCTGCTGTTCCTTGCCTTTGCCAGGGGAAGCTTTGGGGATCTAGGCTAGATAGAGGGGGGGAAAAGTCTAATTATTTAGTATTTGAGCAGACTTCCCCTTGTGTCGCAAGGGAGAGAAAGAAAAATGTGACCAGTGTGTATAGAGGCTCTGGGCTATCTTGGTAGCCTGAGAAGCTCCTCATTTGATTTTAATGAGACCTTTGGGTACAAAGGTGATTGCATCTGAACTGTTATATAGCAAAGCTGGAAGAGAGCAAAATAGGGCTGTGTCTAGAGCTTCTAACTTTGAATATCTGCAAGGCAGTTTGCTGCTTTGGACTGGGAAATGCTTCAGCCTCTACCCTGCTATGAGATCACTTAGTACTTGGGGGGTTTGGCAGCTTTGGAGCTGTCTGTGCAGTGCTGTATGGGCATCTCTGATCTGGAAATACTCTATCTCCATCTGCACCAAGTGCTGCCCCTCTGCTAGCAAGCCCTTAGAGAGCTCAGGGAGGTTTGTGCTCCCTTTCTAAGCCCTTGCAATCCTATTGCTGGAGTAAGCAGATCAGGCCAGCTGTGTGTTTACTATTTGTGTAGGTAAGCCTTTTATCTCTTAATGTGTCTTTGAGGAAGGGCCTATCTTTCACATGCAGTTAAGATTTGGAGGCATGGGTCCCTAACATCCACATGAGCTCCTTGGCTATAATGCTGTACAAATAGCAGCATTGTTCTGCTGTAGCTATTATTCCTACACAGGTGAGATGGACATGAGGAATTTTCTGGGAACAGGAAGTATAGCTGGAGCAGGAAACAAAAAGGAGCTTTTTAATCTCACTACTGCTTTATATGTCAAACTGTTGTCTTTTTCCAGTGGAGTACACTTGGTGCCAGAGCACAGATAATACAGATTGCAGCTGGGGGTCATAAAGCCAAGCACCCCACTGCTCAATTCTATCTGTTGTAGCTCTGAAATCAGTGGAGCTGCTCCACTTTATGCCAGCTAAGAACTTTTGCCTGGAGTGATTTGCTTTTTAATGTGGTCCTGCAGGGCCAATGCATGTCTGTGCTTTTGTGGCCATATCTTTTTATTCATTGTCTCCTTTGACTGGGGATTGCAGAGATTGAGACTGAAGGAGTCGACCAGGTGGCATTACTGACAGTATTTCACCGGATCTGCATAACACAATGCATGTGAGAGCCTTTCCAAAGAAGGAGAATAAGTGCTTTTGGTTTACTTTCTGAAAGCATTGCTATTGAAGGCAGAATTCTTCTTTAAATAGGTCTAGTGCTGTTCCCAAGTTGGTTATCTCCTTTGACTGGACTTGTTGAAATGTCAATACCAAACAAAGCTTAAATTTGGATTGGAAAAGGGAGACGGTTCAAGTTCTCTGTTTAAGCACTATTGAGTACTCTCAGTTTAAACACTCTGGAGAAGAAAGGTTTAGAGTGGCTGTGGATGTCAGCACTCTATGGGTAGCAAAAGAAACCTCTGAGATGTTTAACACATGCTGTGAAGTCCCTTTCGCTAAAGCTGATGTCATTAAGTAACGTGGCTCAAATTCCAGCCCTTGAAAGCCACTCCTAACCCAAATGGGGCATTGTGATTACTGTTCTGTTCATTTCTAAATGCAGCTGAGTTCTTACACACTTGTTATGATCAGATCCTGCAGTGGCTGCTTTAATCTGCTTGGTTTTAAGAGGAGACTGAGCTCTTCAGGTACGGATTTTAGGCTGGTTTTGTAGCTTCATTTCCCCCTATTCACGAGCCTGTTACAAATGTTGGCACCTAAGGAGTTTAATGCTGCTTATCGGTTGTTTTTCTGTTATTAAGTGAAGCTCTAAATGAAATTAATCTGGGCTATAATTTAAATGCCAAGTGTAATTATTGCTGAAATGATCTGTTTACGAGTGTCCTTCACTCTCCGGTGACATCCCTTCATCCTTGAAGGGAGAGCGGAAATAGAGATGAAATTACTTGAGCACAGAATCTTTAAGCTGTGTCTGAAAGAGGGCACTTTGTCTTGCTCTCTTTGTGGTTAAACTTCATATAAGAGTATGTAATTGGTCCCTTCATTTGGCATCTTCTTCTGCTACATGGGTTAGGAAGCATTAGAATAGTAAAGAATATCTCATGTGGTGGGTAGAGAAAGTACAAGAGTTTTGGACTTGTTTCTGTAAGAACTTTAACAAGTTGGAGACATTAAAAGGTCACTTCAGTGACCACTTCCACGAGTAAAGGAAGTTTCTGGAGTGGTTTGTCTTTTGGTGCCCTTTTCATGGGTTTACATATTGTTTTTGTTGTTCCATTGGCTTCTGGCTCCCTCCAGACTCATGAGGGAGAAGAAAACTAATCACAGCAACATAGCAAATCCATGTTAATAGTTTTACTATGAGCATGCTCAAAGGTATGTGCTGCATATGTGTTTAAATATGAAAATCAGTGGGGGAGAGTTTTGTTGATGGCAAGTAAGCTGCTCTGAGTAACAGCTTGGCGTATTCCAATCCAAATGTGCTGCTTCCAAAATGTCATAAAATGTATGTGTAGCATTTGACTGTCTGTGTGCCATCTGTGTGTTTTCTAGTAAAGCTCTGAATAACTTTGCTAATTGTTACTGTATGTTGTTCCTTTCTTTAGCACCCTTGGATCGTAAGCAGAATTCCTGAGTGTTTTTCATAGGGGTTTAATTCAGCTGATGATTGTGCTTTACTGGAACTCTTCTGAGGAGGGAATGAAGTCAGGAACTCCTACACCTAATTGAGTGTTTTGGATTAAGGAGTGATGCCATAAAATCAAAAGGCCCTCCTAAAGGGGGAGAGCTCAGTCTCTATATGCAGAGCAAGAGAAGATGCAAGTTAATGCACCAGTATCGGACAGAAGTGGAAGCAATGAAGTGATCTGAGGGAAGACAGAACATAATGTAGGCATTTTGTAGAAGGTTGCTTAAGAGTAGAACAAATAATTAAGCAGCCTGTCAAGGTAATTCTAGTCAGTGATAGTAGCAAATCTGTTGGAAGTGCACCCCTCAAGGATGGCTGCTATTTTGGTTTGAAGTTTGATTTAGTTACTGCAAACCTGTGGACAATGTTCCCCCTGTTTGTAGTTCTAAACTGTGATCTTCATGGCAATAATGGCATATAAATCTGCAATCAAGATGCTCCCTTTATGGGAATACTTGCATTGCAATGCAAGGAATATGGGTAACAAAATTATGAATTTGGAAGAAAACAGAGTATTAACATCCTGTGGAAGATCTACATTTAGCTAGTCAAGATAAGCATCCTCTAGTATCTTAAATATTCAGAACTGGGTAGATAAAAATCCTTGCGAGAGGAACGTTCTGTGCTGAGGACTGGGGCAGAGTAAGCAGTATTCTCTGACAAGAGATGAATTTAGAAGATGCTCACAACTTCTAAGTTGTAGAAAATGTTCCTTCTGTAATTGTGGCAAGGAGGGAAGCACAACAGTCCAAGAACCGAGACTGTTCTTCTACTTCAGTCTGTGCAACACTGCTATCTCTTATGCCTATTTATACACTTCATGTTAGCTGTATGATTGGCAGGCCAAGATAAGCAAGACTTGTTTGTGCTTTTGAGATGCATGAAGGTGGTTATTAGAGGAGTAAAGGTGTTTATTAAAGCTGTACACAGCACAGTTTTATTTGGAAGGTATTTACTTAAGATTGATTTTTCTTGACTTAAGGATTTGTTCTTGTTCATTTCACCCACTTCTTATTCAAATTCTTTGTCTGGATGAAACCAATGACTTGAAATTGTAAACTCCAAGTCTAGTTCTTGCTGCAATAACGCCAGCCTTTTGCCCGGCACTCAGTTTTGGTTCTCTTCCTAAGCATATGGTGAAAATACATTCCAAGCTCCAAAGAGTCCCAGTTCACAAACTGCTTGAGTTTTGACGGTGCTGCTCCAGCAAACTGAAGTTTGCCCTTTGAGTCTGTGATGCCTTTTTTTCCCCATAGGTTTGTTTTAACATCCTGCAGTTTCCCAGCTGTAAAGAGCAGACCTGTTACAAGGGCTGGAGAAACCTGGACTTGTTGAAAGACAAGTAAAGGCTATTCCTGAGCTTTCAAGAAGGGAGTTTTATAAAGCGAGTGCTATGTGAGTTAGGTTTTGGCAAGCAATGGGGGTATATGGAATCAAGCAGGGCAGGAAGAAGTTTGTGGTATAAGGTTGCACAAACATGAAATAGCAGGTTTGGGAAGCTGGGGCCAGGGCAGGATGTTGTGCATGTCTTTGAATTCCACCCCACATTAACTTAATCAGAAGTAAGAATAGCTCCTGAGAGTGCTCTGTGTGTGTGTAGCCTATCTGGCCATGAGGGGTGGTTTCACATGTGTGTGGTTTCACAGTATCTCACAAGTTCAGGGTTGTGAACTACAGCTGGATGGATTAATGTGTGTTTCCAAAGCAGTGTTTGAATACAAAGTTCTTTCCAGGTAAATATAAGCCGAGAATGGAAAAGGGAAACAGAATGGGGAAAAAAATGAGAAGGCTGAGATTATAACTCCGTACCTTTAAATCGGAACCTCAAATCAGTGACAAAGCAGCCACAGGCTGGAAAAGCTCTGATTTTCCTTTTTCCTGGAAGAATCTGAGACACTGACATATCTGTTTGAATGTTTCCTCTGCTTTACTTACCTCATCAACACTTCATGATGACTTGGGTATTGGCCGAGATAACTAAGGGAATGGAGGTGCAGATAACTATCAACTTAACTATGACTTGGGCTTTGGCTGAGGTAACTAAGGGAATGGAGGTGCAGATAACCAGCTGCTCAGGTAGTTTCAGATAAAGAGCATTAAATAAGTTGACTGAGGTTATGGACTAGCATGTGCTGATCAAGGATCAGATAGGACTCTTTTGCTTTAGGCTTCTGATCTATCTAAATCCTTATTTAACCACGAGATAAGAGTGTGTTTACCTCATAATACTATAGAGGGAGCTCAGGTAACTGCATCAGTTGTAGATGTTTAGGATAGCTGAATCTTGGCCTCAGTGACTAGAGCACAATCCATCAATAATTTGCATTGATACGGTTTAGCTTTCTGTCTTGTGAAGAAAATGGGTATTTCCAGAAGGTTTCTTGCTGTTTCTTGTGTTAGATGGTGCTTGTTCCAAAGTCTGCAGTTCTGACCATCACCTCAGAGAATGAATACCACCTTTTCCAAAAAAAAAAAAAGGTTGATCTGGTGCTATTTGTGGGACAAAAAATTACCTGAAGTCTCTCCATATTCTTTTTCAGAAAAGGCTGGCAGATTTGTAGGGTTGAGAATAGCTGGGGGGAGGCTTTGTGGGGGGGTGTGTGAGTGAACTTATGGGCTTCTCTTAACCCTTCTTAGCTTGGATCATATTTAATGATCGTAGGTTGCACTAGCTCCTAGGCTCAGTACTAGGTCTTCACTAGATTTTAGTAGTGGTGTGGGGTATTATTACCATATAGATAGATGTGTTTGTACACTTCCAGTGTGTGTGGACACGGGAATCACTGGCCAGAGCCTGATGTGTTCTTATGCCATTAGGTCTCAGTGCCAGTCACGAAGTAGGTAGATACATGAATGACAGCTTGCCTGGCTCTTGTTTTACATATTTAGATGATGATCATCTTGGTGTCTTCCCACACAAACCCTCCCCTTCATCTCTTCTGACAGTCAGGGCTTGTTTCCATGGAGCTGTTTCATCCATACCTTAGGAAACCTTTTCTTCCTGTTCCCCTATAGACATAATTTGAGGTTTCTATGGCAACGTCTGAGGAGGGAAGGCCCATGATATCTTAAGCAAGTAAGAACTGATTCTTGGTAAGCCCCATGGATGATTGTATGCTCATAACACATGATGGGAGTGTTCACTGCCCTATTATTCTGGTTTATGTCAAATATGGGGGGGGAAAGCCTGAGGGGCTGCCCGACCTGATAAAGCTCAAACTCTGAAAGTTAACAGTTTAAAAAGAAGAAAGGCATTAGGAACAGTTAAACTTCACTGTTATGCTGTGAATAGCTGTAAAGACATCAAAGATCAAAAAATGAATGATGTAATGTAACTTGATTCAATGTCAGCGAATCTTCTAGAAGGATACTAATAAGTCCTGTAAATCCATGAGGTTTTGTATTTTAGTATTTCTGGAAGTTTGAAAATAATATATTAAAATAAGTAATTTTAAAATAAACTGATTGTATCTGGATTAAAAAAAATAGTTTTTCCTTTAAATCTCCAATATTTGGGGGAGGAAGAAAGTAAAGTATTCACTATAAATTATGTGAAGGCCAACACCAGCAGCATTGTGAGAATCAGGAAGTGGAGTTCGTTTGTGTTGGAAGCAGAGTGGAGATCAGGAAATGACTGTAGTTGAAGTAGTGGAGTCTGATCTGAGGCTCTGTGTATGGTGGGTTGATACAAAAAAAGTCTTGTCTGGAGCTGGTCTGAGCAAGTTATTAGGCATTTTGTGGGGAAAATGTGAAGTCAGTTCTTAATCTACCCAAAACAGTTTTGCCCCGTTCTCTTCTACAGCACCCCTGCTCCCCAGTTTGAACTGATTGGAGATGAGAAGAACATACTATGCTTAACAGTAACTACTGATCTCTTACTTGTCACTTAGGACAAATAATCAAGAATAGGAGTGCCCTTCATATGCCTGCCTCCCGCTGCACTTCTAGAGGTGTTTTACTGTTCTGATCAAGTTGATGAGAGGTTTTGTTGCTACTGGTGCTTTCTGCATTGCATCCTGTGACTTCGATCTTGAAAGATCTTTTGAAGAATCCTAGAGAAGGAGAAGGTGCCAAAAGCTCTCCAAAGACACTGAGCCCTGGGTGTGTGTGTCAGTTCAGTGACTCGGAATTGTATTTCACTGGTACCAACTGAGAGGAAGATGGGAAGGCTCTGTTAAAGACTCATAAATAGAGGGTCGACTGTGGCAAGTGTGAGTGTGGCTGTAGTGCTGTGGGTGTCTGGAGGTGGCTTATCAACTGCATTAAAGAAATGCCTGAAGAAAATGATAGGAGCCTTGGAAAATGTGGGCCTTGAGTCTTCTGTTGGATAGCTATAGCTCTTTGTGTTCGTGTCACTTGCCTTTTCTTGAATAGGAAGTGACTAATGTGGAGTATGTCCTAATGAGGAATTGGTTTCACGGTCATGTTCATCTTTTGCTACTTGAGTTACTGACAGCTGTTGTTTCACATTGTGAGCTTCAGTTCAATTTTTGCCCCTGTGCTTTGTGTGTGTTTTCATACACAGCACTTAAACGTGAAGAAATGTGCATATAAGCCAAATTACTGCTGAAGCCCAACTGAATTCCTGGGAGGGAGGAAGAAGCCCCTTCAGGCACATCCTAGTTTTTACCCATCCAGTCAGACTGCTGACCCCTTTGAAATGAAAAAGGATGTGCAGAATCATTACTTACTTCTGAGAAGTTGTATTGTTAATGTTTGCTATGTAAGACAATCCCCTCTGTCATCTCTTGCCAGATGCTTTGTTAAAGTGGCTTCTTAGAGGAAGCACCATGTGAGGGACAATCTCATCATCATCAGTGTGTGCCTGCGGGCTTGAGACCCACCGACAGCCGCTGGGTTTCCTTCTGGTCCTTGTGGCAGCTGCTGTTGTAGCAGTTGCTACTTCCGGTTGCTTTCTGCTTGCTGAAATCCAGAGCAAGCTGTTCATTTACTGCAGTTCCAGTCAGATGAGAACTGGTGTTATAAATGTGAACTTTGTTAGCCATCTGCTGCCTCTGGCTTTGAGACTGCTCTTAGGATAACAGTGGGAAGGGAGGAGAAGACGGCCACAGAAAATCCTGCCTGATTCTCATACTTTACCCAGCAGGATTTCCTATGATCTGGTGATCTTCCACTTCCCCCTCCCTTTTTTCTGTCTACATACAAATCCAGAGAGTTTGCCTTCAACACCACGGCAGCTCTCAATGGTGATGAAATGAATCCAATGCTGTGTTTTAGAGGCTTCCCTTGTGAAGATATCCACAGAAGACTGCCTATGCACTCTGCTGTCTGTTTAGTGCCGTAAGTGCTGCACTACCATGGGCATTTAGCACTGGCTGTTTGAAAAGTATACTCTGAGTGTTCAACTATTTAAACTTAGACAATTTTAGCTGAAAAGAATAGCAGAAAGGAGGAAAGTGTGAGTAGAGGATGTACAATATTGGGCGTTAAACAGCCTTGTTGATTGTAGTTTATATGGAACAATAGCAGCTTCCTTGGTGTATTTGTGACTGTGGAGGAGTTTGCTGGTGGAACTGGAGTGTCAAAGTGCTCAACAGAAAAAGCTTTATGATGTTATATAGATCAGTCTTGTAAAAGTGTTATTTGACCAATGATATACAGGTGAAATGACTTAGATGCTGTTCTGCATGCTATAAATATCAGCCTGTAGTAAATTACATTTATGAGTGTTAGATGCTGTTAACCTTTAAAAATAAGGTAGGTGGTAAGAGGAGTTAAGACAGATGGAATTGGTCAGAAAAGCGTGGAGGGACCTCAAAGATGTGAGTTCATACAAGCCTGTTGCTGTTACTCAAGTTGGTGTTCACATCTTTTAGCTCATCAGTGGCCTGTTTGAGTGGAAATAAGGGATCTGGGTCTCCTTTCTAGTATAGCTAGCTTAGGTTTAGTTTTGTTCTAGATCGCTGAAGTTATTTACCTGGGAAGTATCATTTTCTACATTAGAGGCCTATGGCAAATATTTGACCAAGGATGTACTATAAGCAAAGACAGAGCTGTGCATAAAACCTATGCTTTCAGTGGTTCTTGCTGGCCTCTAATAAGCAGATCACATAAATTGTAGGAGGATGCATATAACATCCAGTATCGGAAGTCGTCTTGTTGTGGCAATCTTTGGAGAATTGATTTCAGTTGTCATTTTGACCTAAGTGAATTGATCAGCCTTGGTTGGAATGTGTCACATTTGTCACTTAATAGTTGAGGATGTAATATACAACACTTGTATGAAACTTGGAGAGGAAATCCCTAATCTTCCATGTAGTGCAACAAAGGACAGTAGACACATTGCTGATAGTTTTCACTGCTCACTTCAGCAAATACCTAATCTCCCTGAAGCTGCCTTAGAGTTTTATGCGGGAAAGAACAGCCAGCAGTGACATGAGATGTAGGTTCCCTGCTCCTAAGGCAGTGCTGACTTGTATGCTCACAAGTTTGGTGCAGCTGGAGAAGGGCTGGTTTTCCTAGAGCTGAGAATCTCAGCTCTTCATCCATGTGAGTTTGCTGCAGTGATCTGAGACTGACAGATGATGATTATTTTTATTTGTGTGACAGAAACCTTCTGGATGTCTTCAGCAGATGCTATTGAATCCTCACTTCTTGAGGGGGAAAAACTCAGCCTGCTCATCCATCTGTCTGGGCTTCTGCCTCATTATTAAGTGCTCTATAGTTTAGAATAAGTGGGCTGATCATTTTGATCTGAGCTGTTAGGAGATGCATTTTCATGTCTCAAGCGTACAGCTCTTTGTGTAGGTATTTGTATACCTGCTTTGTCTGGCGGTCTAAGTTTGGAAAAAAGGAGGAACAGCTTTCACACAGCACTTCATTCCACTGAGCACAACACCTTGTAAAAGGTGCATGAACAGTTGTTCTCATCCCAAAAGCCTGCTTGGTACAGAGTACAAATTTCACTGACAGTTGGTGACTGTTTTATAACATTCAAGGACTATCTGAAGATCCTGTGTAACTATGACTGCAGGAACAAAGTATGTGAGCACAGACAAATCACTTCACCCTCTATGCCTTAGTTCTGTGAAGTAGGAGTTTTAATTACCTGTGTTGTACAGGAGATGAAAGCGCAATTTGCTATTGCAAACTTGCACTGGGATTCTAACAGTAACTATATAGTGGTCTAAGCAAATGCTTGAAAGCTCATGAACTGCTTTCCAACATGCTTCAATCAAGGGATGACTTAAACACAGCAATGTGAACATTTCACATCTTTATATTAATATCAAAGATGTGACATATTCAATCTCTTAGGTCAGAGATAACATTTGCAGTCATTCTCTTTGGGGGCAAACTAAGTTGTAGTGGAAGGGAAGAAAGGTCCAGAAGTCTCCAGGCTCTGTCCCCAGAAAAATGGAAAGAGGTTTGCTGCTTGCTTGGTGCACGCTTAGTATTTAAATCAAATGCTCTACTCTGAGAACTCTTCAGGAATGGCAGTGGGCAGTTGACAGTTGTCCTACTGCTATTGGTAGCTTCTAACTATGCCTAATTATAGAGCCTATTGGTTATTTTAGATCCAAATCAGCCACTTAAGCTCTGTGCCTTAGATTTAATTACCAGATGTTATTCACATCAGGGGCACTGATTCACCCAAAGTAGGTAACTGCCATATTCCAGTGTATTAAAGACGTTTATCTCATGCCTCACTGAACTTCTACTTACAGGGGCTTTTTACTCACCATTTAGTCTGGGTGTTTTTATTACAACTTGATAAAGGTGACATTGTGTAGTTTAGTCCTCAGCAACCTGATGAGAGGCCCAGAAACACAATATAAAACATTAATAAGCATCACTGGTTGCTTGTACGCAATACTAGTTGGCTGGGAAGAAGTGGGAGTGAAATTGCGCAGGCAGGGATGAATGGCAGGTACTTTTATAACTAAGGAGAAGATTCTGCAAGGAACTAAGTATTCATTCCTGCAGAGGTTATTGACTCAGATGCTGAGTCTGGGCTGAATAATTTTGTAACAAAGAGGCAGAACTTTGCAAACTAAGTTCACGGTTCAAAGATTTCATCTCTTTCTGCTTTCCAATTCTGTTCCAAAGGTAGTGGCATTGTTTGCGGGAATTGGCTTTTCCTCACCACCCTCACTTCAGATGGAATTTGAACCTGGGAATAACATGTTGTTCTGCTTGTAAATTATTACTTCAGTCTTCAAAATGCACTGCATAACCTTATGTGGAAATCAAACCCAACGAAGCAAAACTCAATCAAAACCAAGCAAACAAGAACCAGCTCAGTGTTTGATCTCTGTAGAATCCAACTTTGGGGAGTCAAACAGTTTTAATTATGTAGAAGGTAGTGGGAGAAGAGGATAAAACCTGGAACTGAATCTTTCCTGGTGTCATTTGACCTGATTGATTTATACCAGTGATTAAATTGCTCCTCAGGAAATCCTATGTACCATACCTTGCACCACTGGCTAGTGAAGCCTGTCTGCAGCTAGCTGGGTCCTCCAGCATTGTTTTAGAACATTGTCCAGGAAGAGACTCTTATTCCTAAAGATTTTCTCAGAATAACTCTCTGAACCTGAAGGAGAAGTGTCCCAGGTTGGGACCTTTTAGGCTGATTGTATCTCTTCATCCTATGCCAGTTTGGTCCCTGATCCGCTAGTGCCTGCTCATCAACTGTTTTCCTGTGTCAGTGTATCTGACATAAGTTCCCCACCTCTTGAGATGCTTTTGCAGATGGCTTATGAATACATGAGCTCTTCCCCAGGAAATAACACTGTTAGGGGTGAATGTGTCTGGCAACGTTTAGTACAGTTCCAACATATACAACGTTGTGTTAAAAGTAATTCCTGTGTACCTGTACTTAACAGTATGCTAGAGGCAAGGGGTCATTTGAAAAGCAAACTCATGCTGACTGTACAGTACAAGCCAGGCTGTCATCTTGCTTGTAGCTTCTCGAACGCTAGAGAGCAGCAGGGGTCTGCTGGTGAAGGGTCTCTTCGGCCATACTCGGCCTTCGGAGAATCTGCGGGGCTGCGTACCTTGCAACGCAGGAATAGGAGCCCGAACCAAGCGCAAAATGCATCTTGTTTTAGGAACACATTCAAGAACCATTCGGTTGATCCATCGTGGATGCTCCGCTTAAATCACAGCTCAAATGGGGAGACACAGATTAGTAATGTGAATGTAGGATGCATCTTTTCCAAAATTGAATTAGGTGACAAATAAAAGCCCATTTAGTTGGATGAAGGAGAAATCCTGTAGCCCCTGTTGCAAGAAGCTTATCTCTTTCGTGTTATGTGTAGCGTTTTTCTTTAGGTTATCTGTTTCTCTTCTTCATGAAGACAGCACTGCACTCAGTAGTGTTACATTGCAGTCATCTTGGCCCTTGGTTTAAGAAGGAATTTGAAGATATATTTCTGTCCTTGCATTTTGGAACTCACCCGTGCCTGGAGATTACAGTAAGCATGTGGCAGTGGTTATGAAACATGGTAGGAGCTGTAAACAAAAAGCAGAGACCAACAGCGAAAGGTGCATTATAAAGTAGTTAGAACTACATTAGAGATTGTTTGCCTGTTGTTCGCTACTTACAAGTTGCAGTTCGGTCATGATAGAGAAACTGGCATCGCACATGATAGAACTCAAGATGACGGCTGAGAATTAAAGCTCAGCAAATATTAGTGCCCAAATTTAATAAGGGGGGGGGGGAAGACTAAGATTGTCATACTCGGGAATTATTCATTTTCAGCTAAGCAGATTTTCTAGTTCACAAGCAGTTGGATTCCAATGCATGCTGTAGCTGTGATCAGAAAGGAGCAATAACAAACTTATCTTTCTATTCGCCACCTTGGAATGGATGCTTGTTTTGTATTGCTGTTGCTGGTGACAGGACATGGAGTTTTCAGCTCTTGTAGCTCAGATGAACTCTCAAGTCTCCTGGACGTTTTGACTGTCTGTTGAAAGATCACTGTGTGACTGATGTACTTTCTTCAACTAAACTTAGGCAGTTGTAACATCAGACAGCTTTCTTAATCTCAGTTTTGTCTGAAAGGATATTGAGACATGAAATGGCTTTCTCTGAAGCACAAAAGAAGAGTGGGGCTGTGTTGCAGAAACCCTGATATCCAGTCTCAGCAACAATTGCCTCATCTTACTGGCTTTAAGGCAAAATAAAGCCTTTCTGAATAATCGTGCTTATGGAAAACTGTTAAACTGATTGCAATACTGTGAGAATTTGAGAGGGCAGAAAAGGTGATGGCCGGTTCAAACCACTGTGATCACAGGTAAAACCTCTTAGTGGTATTTGAATCTAACATGCTTCCTGGGTAAAAATCCTGGTGTATGTATAAAAATAGGAATGATGTTTGTTCAGCATTACTTAAAACCCCAAAGAGCTGAAGTGTTGCTTGTTTGCTTTTATTGCTACTTTTAATTGAACAGCCAAGGGAAGAAGTTCTTCAGTTTGTGGTCATTACTGGTGCTTGTAGCTCTGGGGATAGATGAAATAGAGCGCTGTCAGGGCATCCTTAGTGTAAGTTTCCTCTCAAAGCACTTGACTCTGACCTTGATTGAGTGCTTCTGCAGAGCTTGACCTTACTTTCCCCATGAGCCTCACAAGAGCTTTACAATGATAATTCAGAGTGAAAATATGGGAAGCAGATCTCTGGTGATTGCACCATAACCTGTCAGTTCTAAGCTATTTCATTAAAAGGTGACCATTAGCCCGATGATCCTCAGCAACTGTTTGAAACTAGGTCAGTGAGAGACTCTGACACTTGGAATTGTGTGTGTATATTTAGCTTATTTACAGCCAATATTAGCAGTGTAACCTGCTGCTGCAGCAAAGGCACCCCTTGCCTGTACACATGAAATGGAGTAACAGATTGCTGCTGGCGAGATGTAACTGGGAGGGTGGTGTTTGTCTTCTAATGTCTCTAGCATCTATGAAGTCTGCTGCATTCCTTAGTGTATTGTGGAGGCATTTATCAGTTGTTTCATGCCTACAAATGCATTCTCAGGTAAAACTTCTGCCTGAGGGACATACTGAGTGTGTTCTGCTTATCCATGAAAGAGGGTGCATCTACTTTGTGACACTGCATGTGACAGTGCTTTGTGATCTCAGTGTATATAACTCTCCAATACTTATTTACTGTAGTCCCTACCTACTGATGCTGTATATGTGGTACATATGTTGTCTTGTATGTGCTCAGTATACGCAAGCCAGAAACATGGGTGTGATTTTTGTAGTCTGAATATTTAATGCATCAAACACACTTATGGCATGTAATGCACATCGATGAAGAGAAATCTGTGTCTGTATTGTATGATATGCGTATCTTGAATATGTACTGGGGAGAACAAATGCATTTCATTTCACAAAGCCAGAAATGCTGGCTTCATTTCCATAACAGCAAGTGCAGGATTATAAGTGTGAATGGCAAAGCCAGCTGGAAGAGGCATTTTTCAGTTGTCCATGAAGTGTTCTCTAAATAGCTCTCTTCCAGATATCATGAAGAAAAATGACAGTTGTCCTCAAGCATTTGCCCTATTGAAGGAATGGGCTCCATCAGCCTTGCTGCTGCAGTTGTGGATAATTGAGGTGGACAGCAATGGTATTTATAAAGCAATTTCTATGTGCTTATTATAAAATGAATTTACCACTGTCCTACTGTCAGTTTAGTGGCTCTTAGGAGTACAGAGCTAGTTGTGGTGGTTTCCATTTGGCACTGTGCAGATAAGACTAGAGAAAATGTTTTTCTGGCAGGCATTCCTTTCCTTGGTATTTTTGTAAGACAAAGATATGCTCTTCTCTTGCTATTCCGTAAGAAAAAAGGAGGGAGATCACTGTTTTGGGCTTGGTTTTAGTTGTCCTAAACAGATGACAGAAACACTTGAAGCTATTCCACTTCCAACCGTGCTGTTGATGCAAAATAATGGTTTACGGGTAACACAATCATTTCTTCTTGTTAGGCTCAGGTTTAGATTCCTGTATTTCCTATATCAAGTCATGCAAACAGCATGCAAGCTACAAGCTGGGAAGCACTGCTTTTACCCAGATACAAGTTTTAACTGGAGTGAGGCCACCCCAGAAAGCGCAATACAATAATTGCTGAAGTATTCAATGTTTTGCTTTCTGAGCTAAGGCTCGGGTGGGAAGCAGATGTGCATAACCCCTACTTACAGGAAGGGCACTGCATGTATTGTAGGAGTTTGAGATTCAGGTGTCTGAGCTCTGAGTTCAATTCTTACTGAAACATATCACAGTAAATCAAAATGTTTGGGGTTTTTAAGGGTAGGTGTCCACATGGTATTATCCATGTGGATATTCTATTCTACTAATTTACTATTCTCCTGTGGTGAGCAATGCAGTGCGCTGCTCGGCTCTACATCTGTGCACCCCTGCTTTCAGCTGAGAGTCCAACTTATGCTACTTGGGGTTGAGTATCAGCTGGGTTGCTTGCAGAGGCTACAAGGTCTAATTGCTACTGTGCTGAGCACTTGTTAGGGTGTGATTTGGAATCCAGCTCTCTGCTTCTTGCATGTGATTCAGCAGAGGGGGAGTAAGGATTTAGTTTAATCTTAAGTTTGCTGCTCTTGGGGCAAATAAAACTTCAACATATTCTAGGGTTTAATGAGAACTGTGAGTCTGTCACACTTGTGTAGGCAGTCTTTCATCTTCCCTAACAATTGAGTGATGATTCTCAGTGTATTAAGGTCCTTGAGCTGGTGTGTATGTTTCTGTGTGCAGGTCTGGGTTAAATACAGCAAACTCGACTGACCTGACCTAGCAAAGCAGGTGTTTTAGTTGGATAGGGAAGAATGTGCTGTTCAGAGACGTTTTGTACTTACAGGCTTGTTCTCCTGTGGTTAATGGAGTGTGCCGTGAGCTGTGACCCAATAGTGAGTGCTCTACAGGAGGAGGAATTCAAAGGAATTTGGGTAGTCTCCTTGCTTCCTTCATGTACAATATATATAGCACAAACCAAATGCCAAGCTCATATGGAAGTTCATTCTAATGGATCACCCCATGTTTTATGAGGGATGGTATTTATTGATCTACCCTAGAGCCCCTCCCTTAGACTTATGAGAAGAAATGAGCTTCCCTTTGTGATACTCAAGTGAGAGATCTTGAGCAGTGTAAACAAGCAGTGCCAAATAGTCCACTTGAGTTCTAAATAGCAAAGAAAACTCCAGCTGAGGAAAAGGTCCTGAAACTTTTGCCCTGTTATCTTCTGCTGAATTCTTATTGCAAAGTCATGACGCTGATTCAATTTGTTTGGCTCGCTGTCTTTGGCTCCACTGTCCCCTTCAATTTGGAGGAAGAGCAGTACCTGAAGAAATTAACTGTAAAAGCATTGTCCTGATGCTGAAAAAATACAGGATATGCTGTGCTTTTTGAACCAGGTTTGACAATTCCTGGAATTCTGGGGGGTATCTGAAGAATCAGGGGACTGCTACTGTGTAGAAGGTCAAAATTTAAATGCCTAGTTAAGCATGATACTCGGTAAGAATTCAGAGGCAGACATCTATAATGGTTATTGCTGACGTAAGAATTATCCCTTTTGAAAGGGAAGGCACGTACACATTCAAGTTAACCTCTAAGCAGAAAGCTCTGTTGGTGACAGCCTTTTTCTCAGGCTCTTCAAGTATTGCCAACAACTAATATGTAATACAACATATAGATTCCACAAGTGTAGTTTGGTTTTGGTAGGAGAGATTGGATGCATCATGGCTAAGCCTATTGCAACTCCTTTCTCTTGTCACCCATGTTGTTGGCAATGAGAATGTGATTCTGGTAGGAGCTAAGAGTTATTGCTTCTAGTTCTTGGATAAGGTATCCTTCTGTAGTGTCCTTAGCCCATGTGTATGGTTTTGCTTTTTGAGTACCAAAGTAATAAATACTTTATAATCTTATACCAGTTTATGCAATTTATCCAAAAGCTGATTTCTCACTGAAGTCTTGATAATACTTCTGTTATTACTGGTCAAACTACAATGAAAACGGTTCTGTTCTTTGTTCAGGTGGCCTGGAAGGAACATCCTCAGCCCTTCAGGGTAAAAACATGTTTGTTTTCCTTCACAGTGTGTCTTCTGGAGGTGAAGAGGTGTTGAGGCAGTGTTTAACCCAAGTAATGGAGATTCATGGTTGTTAAATAAAGTGCAGTGCTGCTTTCTGAACTGGGCTGCTTGTGGAGTAGGTGATGGAAATAAGTATTTTACTGAGCAGGGAAGAACTGGGGAATACATGGTCCACAGGAATGGCTCAGTCTTGCTTTGTGATATACTGGGCTATCAGCCTCTTGCTGGTATTTGTTGCCTTGCAGCCTGTGAAATTTGTCATCAGTTTTGTAACATAGAGCTTGGGTTTCAGAGAACAACACATGCAGGTATCCGGTATCACAGAGCCAAAATAAAAGGGACTCTGTGTGTTCAAATGATAGCAACTGCTGGTTGGTAGTGCATGATTTAAAGGGACAGATCTGTAGGGCACTAAAGGAAGAATTATCAGCCAATACATGCTACTCGCATGTATCAAAAAGTTGTATGTCAAACTGTAATAGGCCTCATTCTAATGTAATATACAAAGAACAAAGGATGGCTGAAGCCCTGGTGTAAGGAATTGCTCTAGTTCCAAAGATAACATGACTGTTATTGCAGAAGACTGTTGGAATGCAGAAGTAAACTCAGATAAATATTTGTTTTTCATTTGAACTCACAAAAATACTTTGGAATTTTCACAGGAAAACGAAACCTATTATTTCTACAATTTGGAAATTGGGCTTTTGACCTAAGCAGGGGTTGCTGTGTTGGGGGCATGGCAGGTTTCTCTGTGCCACTTCTGCACAGAAAGCATAGTAACTTAAACATGCTGTTGAACTGTAGGAAAAGGGAAGTTTGAACGGGAAGATACAGCTTGAATTTGCCCAAGTCTGTAAGTGCCGTGCTCTCCCTGCCTGACCTGACAGAGCTGCTGTAGTCACATACTGTGACTTTGTTAGTCTTTTGAACAAGTTGTATGTATCTCCTGTGCTTAAAAACAACCGCTTTCAGGTAGTAAGTTGCTCTGTTACAGTGTACTCTTGGTGCTATCTCATATTCTGTATTCATCTACTAGGGATGACATTTTGCTGTCCCTTAAACACATGGGAAAGCTATTACAGAAAGGATTGCCAAAGAACCTGGACTGGAATTAGTTCATGTTCATTCAGGGAAGGGATTTTTAGTTTTTTCAGAGGATTTTTCTTTCTTTTTTGTTTAATTCATAAATCCTCTTCTGGACACTGGAAAAGAGGGAATGTTTGAGTGGGGGAAAGGCAGAGAGATTGTTCATCAACCTGAAGCATTGACAACTATTTGCTGCTCTAATGAATCTGTCATTAGGCGGATCATTAAGCTACAGAATTAGTCATTAAACAAGGATGCAGCAACGTACAGGCTCTCATGCAGGCAGTTAAATGGTGCTGCTGTGATTTGTACAGAAATAGTGCTTGATCGTGGTTGTTATTTTTCACTCTGTGGGTCAGGCGTTTGAGCTGTCTCTCTTATTACATAGCTTCTCTCTTTTCTAAGAGCATCAGACAGGTGGTCAGCATCCTCTCTCCTAAACAAAAACGTGCTGAGAATGTTGGGGTGCACAGAAGCATTGCTTACTAACCAGTGAAGTACTCAGAATTAAAGGGATAGTCCCTATGCATGTGTACACTGCCCTAAGTGAAAGGATTCTCATGGCACAGCCCCAGGTTTGTATGTGTGAAAAAGGAATGGAGAAGGATCCCCTGTCTCGCTGAAGTGATTTCTAGTGTTCGGTGAGGCTGAGGGTGAAGAAGTTTTACCAGCATGGCCATGCAAGCAAAAAGCAGACTGGTGAAAGAGCCAGTTTTGCCTTGCTCAAGAAGGTGATTACCAAATGCTCCTATTGCCCAGAGCAATGTAGTATGAGTCTTCTGATTAATTAGATTACATCAGTGGGGAATTTGTGGTTTTGCAATGTCCGCTCTGCAATTTAATACTAGAGAAATCATGCAAAAGGGCAAACTTCGACCCTTCTTATTTGCACTTATTTCTATAATTGAGTATGTTATGTAGCTGATAAAAGATTCAGTAGGCGATCAGGCTCATTAATATATGAAGCCAAACTTGCTTATGATAGCCTCCAAAGGGCTATAAGCCCTTCTCCTGAAGTTGCACATGCTGACTTAGGGATTACATTGTGGGGTTTGGATTCCCACATGCCAAGGGAAGATGACAGTGAAATTCCTATGTTAACAGCTAGCCAGTAATGTTATGTGCAGGCTTCTGGATGTGCACTGACATGATAGAAACCCTGAGTCCTTCAGCCGCTTGTTGTCATGATCAGGTTTGTTGCACAGGAGGAAAGGTATCAGCCTCTGAGAGGCAGAGAGGATGCCAGATACTTGGCAAGTCTCAATTATGGAATGCTGGCATTTTGACTAATCTGTAGATATTAATTTCTTGGAATTGAAAAAGTTGTTACTTTACAAACACCCACTTCTATAAAAATATAGAAAGCATTTTGATTGTGTGTGCCCCTGATGCATTGACACCAAGGTGATGGGAGCTCCAGAAATAGATCTGAAGAGTTGCTCAAGCTATTAACTTACAGGATGAGCAGAGCGGAAAGGCCAATACAACAAACTAGAATATAGTAGAATAAGAACTGAAAAACCCCAATACAACTTATTATTGAAATGCTGCCTTCACCCTTGTCCTGCTGTTATAAATCTTTATCTGATGTGCTTAGTTATGTGTCCTAGGTGGGAGATTTTGATGTTCAAAGTCCTTGGGAAGTTTATTTTCAAACACAACCAAGGCAGCCCATACAAGGACAACTATTTTGATTTGGGTTGACAAATATTTTCTAACCTTAAACTAATATTTTTTTAAAGGTTCAGGCTGTTGAACAATGAAAACTGCAGCTGTGATTTAGGGATGCTTGTTTTTCCTGTCAGCACACTTGAAATCCATGCAGCTGAATTCCAGTCGCTTCCTTAGAGAATAAAAGTTACGTCACTTTTCCACCTGAAAATACAGCTTCATTCAGGGGGTCTTGATGGAGAATGTCATGCTGGTTCTTGTCCTGAGGCTGCTTTTCCTCCCAGTGCCTGACTCTTTGTAGAGATTCCTTAGCATATTAATTGCCTGGGAGTCTTCTGTTTTAGTGTGTGTCTTTCTCCTGGTCTCAAATCTGTTCTGCATGTCTGCTTGTCTTTATGTGGTGTCTTTGTTGGTTCCTGGACCTGAGACCATCCATCACCCATTGTCATTTTGGAAGCAGCATTGCTCTCCAAGAACTTAATCAGCTTTCACTCATGTGAACCTGAGCTATAAAGCCGACCAGCCTCCCAGTCCTGGTGCTGCATGCTGCTACTGCTTTATAGCTTTTCCTCAATCCCTTTTCCTCTCTGTGAGCAGTCAATGGGGACTAAAAACCCCCCACCTAGTCGTGAAAGAAGGCTGGAAGTCCGAGTTTGCTTGCTCCCTCCCTCCATGGGCTGGGCTGGCTGAGCAGGAAGGTGGGACAAGGAGAAAGGCTGTCCAATTGCCTTCTGCAGAGGGCTGTTATTGCCGTCTTAGCCTTTTTCATTCGGTTGATTTGCAGCAGCAGCATATTTGGTAATATAAACCCTGTCCCTTGGGATTAAGAGTGCGGTTCCACTTGCAACAGCTGCCTGCGTATGTTTTACCGGCTACAGGAAAAGAACATGCTGCTCCTGCTCCTCTTTCTCCTGTTTTTTATCTAGTGTTGTTGCTTCCCTCCCTCTGTTTCTCTCTCTGACCTCCTCACAGCTCCACGCCGCTCCACTCCATACTCGCTTCGTCTCTTGAGAAGACCCAAGCTGAGTTTCCTAGCACAGCCCCAGGAGATTTGCTTTCCTGAGCCAACATTAGGCAAAGAAGACAGAAGGCAAAGGGGGACTGGGGGGGAAGAAGCTGAAAGTGAGCCAAGCCGTTGCTGGCAACCTTTGTCTCGGTGCTAAACCTGCTATGAGAAAGACCAGGCAGGGGAGGGACTTTGTTTTGTAGAGAGGAGAAGGCGGAAAAACTTGACACTGGCTTCCCTCATGGCATGTCTGTCCTGAACATCCCCACCCCGCTGTGTGTTAAATGAAAGCACGTGAAGAACATGGGGCTTCCTGCTTGAGAGGGAGGGCAGTGCTGGACCGGGTGAGGGAGGAGGAAGGCAAGCCGCAGTGTGTGGTGTGGTTTACACCGAGATCAGAGCTAGAGGGCTTGGGGGTGGGAGCAGAAGGAGAAAGGGCAACTGATGCCAGCTGCCAACATGACAGAAACCCTGCAGCTCCCAGCACTGCAAGTCCCAGAGCAGCAGGCGGTGGAGGGGGGCTCTGCCTGGTCCAGCTCGTCCACCCCAACCCTGCGCAGGAAGCGCTTCAAGATGAGGAGGATGAAGAATGTGCAGGAGCAGAGCCTGGAGGCCTGCAGGTATCAGGATCCATCCTCCAGCAAGGAATACCTGCAGCTCCCATCCATTGAAATCACACCTTCCAGCGATGAGGACACACCCTGGTCCAACTGCTCCACACCCAGTGCTTCCCCACGGCGCAAGCGCTTCCTCCTTCGGAAGTGGCTGCGTGTGAGAGAGAAGAAGGAATACAGTGAGAGCAGGTATGTTTTTGGACACTTCCCCTTCCCTGCTTCCAAGAGGAGCATGTCCAGAATACATAGGGAGGGTCTGTTGTTCCACTAGAAATCTTGGATTGTTTCTCCCTGGGACTTGGTCCTCACTTATTGGCTGGAATGGGTAATGTAGTTGATGGGACTTGCTGATGATGGCCAAATCCTTATGTGCAACCTTCTCTGACATCCATTCTGTATCTGATACTGGGAGACTGTGAGGACAGTAGTCCTCGTGGCTAGTAGGTGGGTCTGCATGTCAAGGTGTCAGTTCTTGGTTCCTTTCCAGAGGTGAAAGTCACTCAGTCCTTTGGCTCAAAAGGGGGCACTTAATTAGTAAAGAACTCCAAGAGCTTGTCAACACGGGAAAATTAATGCCAAGGGGGTTATTGTGTGGCCATACAAAGACAAAGCTATACTGTATGTAACTCTCTGCAGGTGCTATCAGGGTATACAAGTATCAGTACATCAGGGTATACAGTATAGTTGACCTCTAATGGGAAAGTGGGATAATGTATCTTTCCCGAAGACCCACAGTACACCAGGCACTTAAAGGTTTCGCTGAGAAATGAGTGCATTGTATAAATCTTTATGCTTGTTTCACATAAGGCAATTATTCTTTAGTTGCTTCAGAACCCCCATGCAGCCTATATGTGGATTTGTGCCTGAAAGCATGTACTACACTTCCATAAGAACAGAAACTTGTCTCTTGCTGTTTCAGCATCCAACAGACTAGACTGACTCACTGCCCATGTTGCTTAAGTGCTTATAGGGCACTAATATTATACTAATCCACCCCAATTAGTTTGGGGGAACTTTCATCAATAAATGCATGCCATGAAGGATTTGATAGTCCTTCTTTTATGAAGTTACCATTGAAGGGCATCTCTTGGTTGATGATTATTACTTTTTTTCACTTAGTGGGGTGATACAAGTAATGACTCAGTTACAGCTTAGCAAACGGAAGATAATGCTCTATCACAAAGTTCAATCCTGAAGGATGGCTTTTCAGCTGAAGGGTTTAATTTGGATTCGTTGGTGGTGAGTGTGTTTGAGACAGAGGCCAAGACGTGTTTCAGTGCGAATGCATAAGAAAACTTTGTCCATTCTTGCACACATGGTTTCTCCATGGCTATGGCAGCTTTCTGCAAATTCATGATTGATACATTTCTGCCTTTATCCTGGCTATGGTTTTGAAGCATGACTGGAAAAAAGCTGAGGAGGTTGATGGATTAGGTGGCATTAGCATACCAGAGCCAGCATGGCACTTCTTTCTTTGTATGTAGCAGGCTCTTAATCTTTCGCAATGGGAAACACGATGATTTCAAATGGAATTTTTCCCTTTCTAGTCCAAAGCAAAAAACCCAAACAGTTTGCCAGTGACCGTGCTGAGCCTCTGGGCTTGTAGAATGCAAAGATCATCATTGGACTCTCAAACTCAGCAAGCATGGAAACAACACGGAGATGGCAGAATGTGCAGGGAGTTAATCACAGAGTGATGAACCTAAAGGATGCTGTGGCATTAATGTGAAGGAGACTAGCAGCTGGTGCTGCGGTGTGAACCTTACTGTGCCCCAAGGCATGTGAAACCCTGTTCTGAAATACAGGGCAGGAAGCTGCGTTTATGTAAAGCAGATAGATACTGCCTACCTTCTTCTGCTTCACACTTGGTTATCCAGAGCACTGGCTCTTTCTTGCTGCTGTTTTATTATGACATTGCTGTTTGTGATGTTATTTACTGTACTGAGTTTGTTTAAAGGCAGCAGGGGCTATTGTAATAGAGAAAATGCTGAAGTGTTTTGTCCAGTGCTTTTTCCACCAAGCCCTGTCTCAGGGTTGAGCGACAGTGATGATGCTCAAAGTGTCCAGCTGATTAACTTAATTAGAATTCAATTAAACACTATTGTAACAGGGATCCCAATGTGGTTAGTGTGCCATACATCTACTAGGAGCGAGGGCACACTATGAAGTACATAGGTTCCTAATATTCACCTGGAAAAGGTGGCCACATCACATGTGGTTCCCACCAGATGGATGAATGCAGTTTGCTTCCAGTCACTCCCTCTCTCTAGTTAAATTGTTATGTAGCAGTTTGATGGGCATTTTGGAGTCCAGCAAGCTTTACCCCATGATGTGGCCAGATATCTGCCTGTTTGTATGGCAGGGTTTTCCCAGAAAAGCTGGTAGTTGAGAGCAAACCGTGCACCAGCTGACTTGTTTCAGTGATGCATGTGTTGCTCACATGCCCCTGAGCAAAAGCAATAGCTCTGTGACCATTAGCATACAGTAAGCATCCAAGTGAATAAACAAAAGCTTTTAGGACTCAATGCTGTCTGTAAAGCTCCAGGTCTGATGAAGGCTGGCTGCTTTTTTCATCTGGAAACTTCAGCCTACTCAGTGTTCTATATCAGTGGCTAGTTTTTAACAGCCTGGATAATGTTAAGGCTTGTTTACCTGCTGGTTCTCTAAAAGCTGATAGGCGGCTGATAGAGCAGAAGAGAGGCTGTTTCTTTTCATTAAACAGCAGAAATGGCCTGTAAGAGCTTGGCTTGCCCTGTGATACAGTTTTGCTCAAGGTGAGAGAGCAGAAAGAAGTCATTTCTCAGGGGTAGGAGTTCCTGTGTACTTTGCCCTTATACAAAAGCATGATGATCCATACCATGTTTGGTGCTCCAGGGGCCTATATAAATGATACAGGATGACTTTCTGTAAGGGATGCAGACAGCTTACCTATCCTCCTCATCCATCATTTGCTACCCAGGTAATGAGAGAAGTTATTTACCCCCATACAGCTTTATAAAGCAGGATCCCTGCTCACAGGGGCACAGACTTTTTTATTAAGGCATGATGGTGTTTCTTTCCTCAGAGGTTAGTAGATGCAATCTGTTAGCATTTTATATGTATGTAATGAGTATGCATTATTGATGTGGGGATGTGAAGGTCTATCTGTTTTAATTTATTATTTACTTCTTAGTCATCCTTGCTACTGATCTCTGGAACTACATTTGGTTCTCGATGTTAAAGACAAGAACTGCTGAGAGGGTAGATCACTTGGGCTTAAAGGAGTGCTCTCCTTTTGGCTTAAGATCAGTATTGGAATGAGATGGGCCCTGTGCCACTGTTGCCTGACTTAGGCTCCTGTATGAATGCTCAACAACAGTACATATATAATAGTTGAGGTATGGTCAATATTTGGTTCTTGAACCCTTTCCTGTGAGGCTTTCATGCTGAGCGGAGACTCTATTAGTGGTAACCTAATGTGCTCCCCTATGAGAGGAGAAATAAGCTAGAATGCCAAGGATGGTAAATGGTTTGTACTCTGTTTTGCTTTTGTTATTCCTTGCTGAATTTGTTCTCATGGGAGGTCCTGGAAGCTGTTGAGTCCTGATGCTAGACCTCCCTTTCCCTTGAGCTCCTAGATCACCCAGTTTGTCTTTTGTTAATGCTTGTCCTAAAGGTAAATGTTTGGTCAGTTACAGCCTCCAGACTAGGTAAGGGTGACATTAAAAACATTGGTGCTCCAAAGAATGCAAAACTGGCTGTGGATTTTGTTGGATCAGTGGGGAATAGATTGTCTCAGAATAGCCTCAGTTTGGTCTTCTGCTCGAAACACTTATTGAGGTCCTGAATGACAAGTTCAGCTAAAGGGAAAGACCTCTCCTAAAATGCTTCTGAGATGTAAACCTGAAATATATTATTAGAAGTATTCCATCTTACCTTAGGAAAAGTTACATGCTGGGGAGATGCAGATTTCTTGGGATGCTGGACCGCAGCCATAGAGATTTCATAGACAAAACCTTGGTGGACTCTACTTTTGTTCACTTCGTGCTATACAATTCCAGGAAGCTGCACGGTAAGGAACTGTAAATTTTGTACTTCTCGATTTCTCTGGCTTTGATGAGCTTTCATGTTTCTGGTTTAGGACAGAGGAGAGGAAGTGGGGCTTCTCCTTTATCAGAAACCCAGCAAGCCGCTGCAGGAAGTGATAGATGTGTGCGTCCTGGGATTGCTTTTGGAAGTAGTGACAAAATCCTTGCTGCAACCTCATTTGTGTGAGGAACTGGCAGCTTCCTGGGGGGTTCATAATGGAAGAGGCAAATGGGTTGCATTCTTTTGTTCTGCTTGTGGCTGGAGTTGGTTAATTGGGGCTTTTGGGAGGGCGAATGTCAGACATGGTGTGTTCTGAAATGTTGGCAGAAATTGTGACATGTTTTAATACTGTCCCATGCTTTTGGACAACATCTCTCATGGTTAATCATATTCACACATCTCCAGAAATCAAAGCTTTAAATGTAGTGTATATCTGATGGGTTGCATTTGGGACCTGAATACATAGTTGGATATTTAGTACTGGAATCTGTACTTTTCTGCATATTCAAAGCAAAACCAGGAAAAGGTTTATTTTTTTACATAGGCCTCTGTAGTAAAGCAGCCCATCTTCTCTGCTTTTGGTAGCTTCCATAAGCACAAACTTCCATTTCTGTGGTATCTCTTCTAATCTAAAAAGCCAGAGGACATGAATGATGGCTTAAAAGCAACTTGGTTCCTTTTTGAGCCTGCAAGTTCAAATGAGACCTAATCTGTGCTTCCACTAAACTGATCTTTTAAGTTGCTGCATGCATATCTCTGATGAAGGGCAGTGGTGTACTGTTTGCTGTGATTGCAGACTTTTGGTCACTTGGTCATGCTAACGTGTGCCAAGTGGTTGTGAATGCCACCAGCTCTTTTTTCTTTGTGGCTGAACCTTCCTGCCTTGGTGCAGTAGTTTGTGGTTTTCCTTTTAAATGTTTGCCTTTCAGTATCTGTGTGCTTTAGGATGACCAGTGACACGAGTATCAAAACTGATGGATTTACAAACAGCCTGGAACTTCATTGCTGTTGGTCTTATCTAGTCAGCAAATATTTACCATTGGACTGTCTGAATATGGCGTCTTACACAATGCTGTGCCTGTCAATGGTATTTAACAACTAATCATCGTGTTCATTACCCACAGTTGTTTTCCACCAGACAGTTTTGAAACTGGAGATGTCTGTTGTTCATTGTTGAATGGGATGTTGATGAAAGGGCTTGCCTTGGCAGTTGTGAAGGTTGATGCTGGTGTTTTCATTAGTGAAATGAATGCAGTGAGAGGAGAAAACTTGCCCATCTGTAAGCTTTTCCAGCAAGGAAAGGTGACTCTACGACGGAGTCACACTCTGGCTCTCCAACTGGTTTTAGACTAAACAGTACTTAACATCCTCCATTAATGAAACTGAGTTATTAAAAAGATATGAAGCTCTGGAGTAGGAAGTGTCTCGTTGGTTCTTGGCAATGGTGGCAATATGTTTGGCTCCAGGTAATGCATGCTTTAAGTTTAGGTTAAAACAAGGCACTTGAAATTGCATGTTTTGGCTCTGCCTGCCATTTGTCCTGTTGAGTCACTGCATGAGCTTGGGTACAAGTTTTTGTCTTAGGTTCCTATTTCAACTTCAATGAAATGTGATCAGAAAGAGGGTGCTTGTGCCTATTTCTGTGAAGAAAGGCAGTCCTTGGATGGAGAGCAAGGCTATGTAAACAAAGGATGCTGTGATCCTTGGAGATGTTGTGGTATCCGCTTCCCATAGGGCTTGCTATCATTCAGCAACCACACTTTGCTGAACATGAGTCCTCCTTAAGTTTTTTGATAAAGCCTGATGGTAGCTTGCTGCCTTCAGTGTTAAGGATATGTTTCCCCTGAGAACTTTGTATGTTGAGAGTGGGAACTTGCAGCACCTGTGGGAAAGGTGTATCACTGGAGGTGATTTGCTTTTAATCCAGACTGAAAGCTTTAGGTCTGTCAAAGGACAGCCCTTCGTGCTAAGGGAGACTGTTATCCCTTGGAACTTAGGTCAGTGGTTTCCAGTTCGGTCCCTTATCTTTTTCTCTTTCCCCTTCACCTGACAGTTTCTTGACATCTGTAATGGCACAGACATTTACGTATCCATGCAACCATGGTAACATGGTGCTTTCGATGACAGGAATTTGATTTACCTAGGACAAAGAGGTGCTGTTAGGCAGCTGGGACCGGGAGGTCTATTTCTGCTGTTTCATGAGAAATATAAGGAGGGATGTGTTCTGGAAAGGATGAGCAGAGAAGGAGGGTGAAATGGAAAGATAAAGTTGTTTTGTCTTTGACAAGGTGCTGTGGGAAAACACTGAGGGACCTTTTCTTCTGGCACACCTGAGGCTTGAAGTTCAATCCAGTATTATTACCCTGTTTGTGTTGCCAAGGAAAGATGGTCAAGAACGCTTCTCAGGAGAGTTTTCAAATGAAAATTGTTTGCACATCATGGGATTCACGGTCTAAAATATACCCTTTTCATAATGAATCTTTTAGACTTAATTGAAAGAGAGCTTTGGCTTAAAATACTATTGATTTTGACACTAAATACCATTTAAAAGGCATAATGTATTTATTTTCTTTGCCAGCTTGGAAGTAACCGTATCTTGCACCAGATATTGGTGCTGCTGTGCTGCTTCTGGTGATAGTTCTTCCGAAGTCCTGATCGCTTTGTGGTATACTTGAAGGCAGGTAAATTCAAACCTTTGTGCTTACAGCTGTGAGGACGAAAAGAACTAAGTGCTCAAATCGCCAAAAAGCTTTGTAAATTGTAACAGAAACCTTGATGCAGGTTTGGTGTTCCATTAATTATAACCTGCATATCTTTTAGTTCCAAAATCTACGTTAATGGAAATACTAATGTATCATATTTTATGTAATAGTAGCTTTTAGTTCCAAAAACTGTTGCCACAGTTGCTGAAAGCCATTGAAGAATGTGTCAACTGTCTATTATTCTGCTTTTGGAAATGCTTAATACTGAAGCCAAAGCCTTATGAATACAGGGGTTAATGAAGCAAAATGAATACCAGATATTCATGTGGGTTCAGACCTAGCAATGTAGCTAATAGCTGTGGATAACAGTAGCCTTTTGAAGGCCACAGATTTTTGGGTAATTCTGCAAATCCATTAACTGATTCCATCTTCCAGGACACAGCCATTTCTTTCCCATTTATTTGCGCACCCCATTCATCCATCACAGTTGAAAGACATCTCCACTGAATAAAACACACGTGCAGATATAAAAGTGTGGTGGACTTATCAACCACATCTGGAGGCTATAGAAGTCCCAGAATGCTTCTACTGTGTGAACACTGACCTGGGTGTCTGAACTCTGAAATCTAGACAAATACCTTCTACTAGAAAACCTGTTTAGCTTTAGGAGCCTATTCATGCGTAAAATAAGAGGCCTTGACTCTGCCTTATCATTCAGAGACTGAGATTGCAGAATAAAATGAGGCCTATTAAAAAAGGCAGGCAGATAAGAACAGGACAAAATCTGACTTTTGGCTCATAGGTTCCCAAGACCAAGTGCAAGAGAGATCTTGAAATATTTCAGACACAAAAGCAAGTTTTGGATGGTTTTTAGTACCTTCAGTCTGTTTATGTTCACTTCTGGGGAGAGTTAGAAAACCTCATTCTTCTGTGTTACTGTCTCGTGAGTGTTCATGTAAGCATATATATGTGTACATGGTCATGAAGTCAATAAAAACTAAGACTTGTAACAACTTAAAAATGGTAGAAAAGGAAGGTATTAGAACAAGCATTCTTAGGAATGTATTTCTTCAGTACAACGGTGGTGATTGGGTCTTTTGACGTGGGAGGGTGAACTGGCAACTGAGATGATATTGTTAAGAGAACAAGAAATACAACACTGAATACAAATTTGATTTTGAGGATCCCTTTTGCTTCATACATCTATCAGGGTACACTGTTGTTGCTCGAACAGTATCGGGCTCCTTCCACTGTAAAATTGACTCTTAGTGTTCTTCAGTATACAGAAGTCTTGCAAATAGTGCACAACTTATTTGACCTCCAGATTTTCACAGTGGGGGATGATGCGAACGCTTGTTTTGGTCAGTAGCAAGATGTTTCCTCTGTACTTTGGCTACTTGGGTAAATTGTTCGGGAGCAGTGAGATGGAAGAGTGGTGGAGGTAGAGTCCTGAGCTTTAATTGTTAAAGGCAAGGTTAATCTGTTCTTAAAACTCTTAATGTCTATAGTAGTAAGTAATAAGTCTGAATGTTTGCGTGAGAATTCAGTCAAAACCACACGATATAAGCCTTCATGTTTAGTGTCTTTGAAATCATAATAGAGAAAGGGGCAACCTGTGCCTGTGTACCCAGAAGTTTAAGCCTTGTTCAAATGCAGGTTTATCACTGCTGAGTTTTAGAATGGGGTAAGATTGTTTTGCTGATTTTGAACCAGATTTTGGCCTTCTCTTTAGTTACAAAACTGACATAAGTTTACCTGAAAGCTTCCTCTATGCTACTGTTCAGCACAAATCGTGCTTTCCTTATCTCATATTATTTCCAATGTAACAAAAATAACTTGTTATACAATCTCAGAGGAGCACTGTCACCTTAGAAGCAGGTCGACTTAAAAAGGACTGGAAAGCATAATAAACCAATAGACCCTGCATTTCAGCTGCTCTGTAGACTTCATGGCATTTAAACAGCCCTGCTGTCTAATATTCAGAACGTTGAAATACGCTTCTTTGTGAAGAGCTCACAAAGCTTTCACGCAAAACACTGTTGGAGTGACACAGCTCATGTTGATTGTGGCAAATAGGTGGGTAAAAGCTGATTTCTCCCGGTCTGAGTTGGTTTCATTGCTTGTGTTCATAGGGGTAAGGTCTCGCGTTGCAAGGTGTTGCAATACCAGGATTTGTTTAAATTTTAAACATTCATTTAAAGGACCTTCTGAAGGAGGAATTTATGGATGGGCAGGTGAGCAGGAGAGGGTCTAAGGTCATCTTGTATAGCTGTCCATAAGTAAACTTTCACATGGGATTACCAGCACTGAAGGTGCTATTGTTGGGCTGTGATAGCAGGAATTTTCCTTTGGTAAGTTTTGTTGTATTTGCTTGATCTCAATGGAAATGGCAAACTCTCATGGGAGGGTTTTTTTTTTTTATGAAGAAACAGTTACAGAAATAGTCCCTTTCTCATATCCGAAGGGTGATAATTCCTTTGAATTAGGAGGGAAAGTGTGGTACCCTTTGTGCTCTTCGCAAATCAGTTCACTGGGCTGTAATTAAGCTCAGAAGTGCAGGAAAGATGTTTCTTTGCTTTTGGGGGCATGTTGCTCTTACCCGGCTGTTGATTTATAGCTTGAAGCCAACGTTCTCTGATTATCCTTTCTACAGTGAGACACTTGGAGAGAAGAATGAGTAAGTATGTGGGTGTAGGAGCAGAAAATTAGATCCGTCCCCTTGCTGAGAGGCTTGAGCAAAAATGTTTACCTGTCTCGGCTCTGATGGTAAAACTATACACTGGGCAATGGGGAAACAAGCCAAGTATGCTCGGTGGGATTGTGTGAATGTGCCTACGCAAGATGCACGCCTCTGTATCCCATGCAGTGCACATACTTTATAGCTGAAAGGCATAAATGTTACATGAGGTTTTGATGGGTTTCTATGTTCAACTTCAAAGGCTAATTTTTATATCACTTTTTCAATGATATTATAAATACTGATCCCTCATTGCTTTCTTCTGAGAGCTTCAGCCTGTTCTCCTTCCTGTCTTGAGTAAGGTGCAGTTTTCCGCCTCATGTTCTAAACAGGCGGTCTTTTAGTACTGTTTTGTCAAAAATTACATGTTGCTGGCTGGGAATTATTGCTCTTTAGAGTGAAAAGATGCAGTTTGGTGCTTTTTGGGACTGTGTATTTCTGTGCCTTTGGGCAGTGTGATGTGTAGATCAGTGTACGGTGCAGTGGAAGCTGTGGTTGCAAGCATGTGTATGTATACCTTGAACTAGTTTTATTTGAACAGTCTGGGTCCTTCCGACAGTGGAACTGTAGCCTTTTTAGCACAGCCTATGTGCTCAGGGATGTGTACACAGTGTCGTAGGTGGGCCTGGGCAGTTTGTGCTGTGTTGCCATGACTCTACAGCCGGTGGTTCCCAGCCAAATCAAATTGAAGCTAGCTCTGGGCACATCTGCTCTTTGTGCTGCAGCCTGTTACCTGAAGGCAGAATCAGATCTATCCGCTCCTCGGAAGGAAAGCTCTTGCAACGAAATGAAGCTGTAGAAATGAGCAGCGGGAACCCTGATGAGTCCTTGGAGCAGGTGGAGGCTGCTAGGAGGGAAAAAGGCTAACATCCATAGAAATGAAATGAAGGGATTAAAAGCACCGCCCCAAAACACCCATTTGAAGGCGGAGAGTGACATCTTGTGGGCTCTGCACGCAATTCTCCACCAGAGTAAACAGTGTTGGCTGCCTGTCCTTAGCGAGTAACCGCTTTTTTGTCCCGCTGCCTAGAAGGGGGATGCAGCAGTGCGGTATTTGAATGTAAAGCTGAAATAAACGGGGATGGCATGGTGAAACAGTGTCTAGGCAATGTGCAGGGTCAGTTCTGTATTGCAGAGAGCTCTTTGGAAAGTGTCACTAAGCAATGTTAAGAGGCTTCAAACCACTCATGCCTGTTGTAAATTAGATGTGAACTTACTGTCTTCTGCTAGTTTTTTCTTTGCACCCCCAAATATGAAGTATAAACCTTTTCTTGTTCTGTGTTTTAACCAGAGTGTTTCATAGGGACTTACACAAGTCTAATTGCTTCTGGTTTCCTCCTTCTATTGCAGCAGTCAGCAGAGCAGCCAGCAAAGCAGCCACGATGATGACTCGTCCCGCTTCTTGAGCCCTTACATGCGTGACGACAGGTAAGACTGTGACTGAATAGGGGGGAAAGCCTGGAACCACTCCGTGAAATTACATGGGCTGGGCTGGTTGAAGTCCTTATTGTCCCTGTATTTCTCAGAGCTGTTCAACAGAAAGTGTGATTTACATTGGTCTTATCAATGTCTAAATAAATGTAGTAGAACTTGTGGGACAAATGCATCCAAGTCCTGTAGTAACCTGCTTTTTCTCTTGAGGCCCATTCCTCAGAAGTGTAGATGTGTATTGATGCTTAACAGCTCTGATCCTTAAAAATACCCAAGTGAATCTTTGTATGTGGTTCTTTTCCTCAGCAAAGTCAATATTGAGATTGGCTGTTGTATTTCACTTCTGATGTGTTGTGACAGTGTGAGGTATCTAGAACTCAGCTGGGTGAGAACTGCCGTGAAGTTCTAGAAGAAACTCAAGTTCCTTATACTTTGGGTGGATTAATGACTACTTCAAACTGCAGCATTGACACAAAAGCTGTTGAAAGCCAAGTGCTTATTTTGGTGTGCGATTTGTTATCGCTTTGCTTGGAGCCACATGACTGAGTTTAGCTCTATGTTGTAGTTCATCTTTTGAGCCTGAATCTGCTTCATTTTCCTCTGCTGTGTGTGAACTATGAGCCCTAAGCTACTACCAGGCCTATTTCCCTGCTGATGTTCCTGGGTCCAGCATTACACTGGACTTTGGTTTCTGAAATTCCCATTATTTTGTTGCTGCATCGCACAGTGGAGTTGTGCTTCCTTTCACTTAACTTGTGACTGGGGGTTATAATGAGCCCACAGAAAGGCATATGCTGAGATTTGGGAACGGATTCCTTTGTGCTGTGGCACAGTGGATTAGAAGAAGCAACCAAATATGGCATTTTCCATTCTGCCAGCTTGCATCTGGGCATGGTCCCTCAGAAGAGTCTTGTTTCAGGTCTGTTACTCAGTGATTCCACGTAAGCTGTCACTGAGGTCAGAGTTCTTTCTTACTGTGTAGTAAGTCAGATGGTTACCAACCTCCTATTTGCTGCTCTGGTATCAAAGGCCAATGGATTGAATTAAGAACTGAGTAGGCATCTGAGGAATTGACTCACTTGAGAGAACATCCTGACCCTGAAGAGCCAATTAATATCCCAACAGAGTTTGGCTCTGAATTAGCACTTGGTGGTTGTAGCTAACCTTTCCTCCATATGTTTCACTCCAATTACCAATCTCAGATGCTGTGGAGCCTGGTATAATTGAGCAGTGAGTGGTGTTTGCGATCAGAATGTGACAGCAGAGCAGATGGGTGCTTAGGTTGTCATACCTGGGCTCCTTGTGTCATGCATGCTGTTATACCATTTGATCTGGGATTTCATAAATTAAACAGGGTTAGGCTTTATTAATATTCAGATGGGGCATAGCAAGAAGGGAATTCTGAATTGGAAGCCTGCACTTTAAAGCCTTTGAACTGGTGCTAAGAATATCTTCCTGGCCGGAAGGGACATGTTTTAGGTGCAGCACAATCAGATCTATTTATGCAGAGCCAGGGTGATGTTGAGCCGGCTGACCTCGCTTGTTGGGGACCGGCAGCATTCCTGCTGCCTAGATTTAATTACAATGAAGTTTGTTTTCATGGAGGATACTGATTCTAAAATGATACACACAAGGACTGGTAAAGTGCCTTTGCCACCTTGTTTTTTTCCCTCCTTTGCTAATGTATTTAACCACAACCACCCAGGCTTCCAGCAGTCCTGTAAGTTGTGACAAAAGCTGAGCAGAGTAGGGCAGAAGAGGGGAGAACAAGAAACCATGTGGTATGCACTGAAAGGTGCACCTTCTTTTGGCATGCTGCCTCTCATATCACAGGCAGAAGGAGCCTGTGCTGCACTTCAAGGATCAGAGCAGGGAGGATCTGCACCAACCTCAGTACAGCTGGAAAAGTGCCGAAAGCAGCTACCACAGCCAAAAGTAAAGGGATGCAAAGTTGATTCTGGGATAAAAGAGAGGAATACATAGCTGAGAATGGCTGGATATGGACTAGGCATAGCCAAGATCTTAACTACATGTCTTTTCTTACCATAAAAGTCGTACCCAGGAGTGCTGCTAGTAGTTAACTCTTCTGTGATGGATTTCCAAGGACCGTGCTCCAACCATCAGGTCTTTTCAGGGAATACTGAGAATTCTGTCCTGCTGATGAATTCAGTGCCAGTCTTCCTCTTGAGAGCAAGTGCTGCTGTTGGCTTGTGCATTGTGAAGTCCTGCCATGGTCCAGAACCCACCCCCTGAAAAGGCATCCTGCAGCACAGTGAAGCAGGTCTGCCATCTGTGTGCATCTTCTCTGAGGAAAAAGCTTTCCTTCCACAAAGTCATGTAAGTTGTCTTGTATCTACTGTGCGTGGTTTATGCTGAAGGGGAGTCTGTACAGCAATGTGTGCTTTCTGGGTGGCTTTTCAGAACCATAAAGGGAGAAGTTAGTTGGACAGGCTGGAAAGAGTCAGGTTTTGTATGAACTTAGGGCTCAGTTCCTGGCTGTTTGATTGTTTAGGTGAGTTTGAGTTATTTCATGTTGCTGTTTATGAAATAAGGAGAATTCCTTTTTTACCTCACAGGAATATAGAGGTGGTGAAGTTAATCTGAGTTGCTCCCCTGCTGAAACATCAAGTACAGAGAGAGGCAGAGCCGAGTTACTGAGTGTCCAAATAACTGTGCTCACAATAGCAGCTTGACTTACAGTGATTTGAAGGGTGGGTAAGGTTGGGACGGGGACTCGGGTGAGATGTCTGCACACAACAGACTCCATAATCCCTGTAACAAGACAAGGTTATGTATATGAATTACCTTGAGCTTTCAGCTAGATTAAGTCCAAGTTCATGAGCCTGCTTCTGCTTGATCCACATAGGATGCACTGTATGTTTCAAATAAGAGTAAATGTTAAGCTGCTGAATCAGAGGAAAAACTGGTCCTTAGACTCAGATTCAGCCTAAGGAGGAGACAAACTGTTGAAGAGAGAGGAGCATGAGAAGTACAAGGATGGAAAGCAATAGGCTACTGGGGAAATGGAGGGGAGAGAAGTGAGTGGCAGTTTAGAAGAGATCATATAAAAAATTACATAACAATTAAATTTAATCTGTAATTTTTGAATTGGAGACCCTATCAACTGGGAGGAAGTAAGGAAGAGCAGTTATAAGACAACTCGGAGTTCGATATGTCCTACATCTTGTTTGCAGCTTAAGTAGCCCCTTAACCTGTGCAGCACCTTATTCTGCTAGTTCCAGAGCTGCAGCGCTTGGTTTTCCTTTGCATAAGCTAATAAGGATTTCTCAATGGCTCAGAATTCACAGAAGATGCTTGCAAGGAGATTAGGGAACAGCTGAAGACAGAAACAGTAAGAAATTGTTAGCTGCCTGGATTCCGAGGTCACACATTGAACATGTGCCAAAATGACACCCTTGGGATGTGTGTAAGAGGTCAGGATGAAGTCCATATCTTATGTACCCAAGGCTTGCTTATGCTGCATCTTCCTAGCCTGTGTCCCTTTCCCCTTGATAGTGGTGCTAACACACTGTGCCCCTGCTTGCCTGCAAGTGGAGGCACAGCAGAGATTTGCTACTTCTGCAGCTTCAGGGAGAGCGGAAGGTTTTTTCCATTGCTTGGAGCAGCTGAAGATAGGTGAGAACTGGGAGCAAAGCATGGCTGTGCGTGCTTGGTCTGCTCTTGACAGGGGAGGGGAGGGGTTAACCAAGGGACCCTGGTTTGGGTGTCTGGATCTGATGTTTCTGCAAGGAACAAACCATGCAGCATGGTGCAGGCCTTCTGCAGCATTAAGGAGAAACCCTCGTGGGGCTTAAAAGGGAATGGATGCTGTTGTAAAGGTGGTGATTAAGTAGAAGCCAGCTGCTGCTTCCTACTGTGAGCGTGAAATATGGGGAGGTGAGCTCACTGCTCCTTCCAACAGTGCTCATTGTAAGCGATGGGTGAATTTTGAGTCCTTGGTAGAAAGGGTCCTAGTACTAGTCAAACCTGAGTAGCTTTTATCCATCATGGATGGATGCCTGATGCATCATCTTTAGGGAGGTTTTCAAAGGTGGTGCTAAAGACCTTGTTGTGGAGATGACTTGGAGGCAAAGGAGCTCTCAGAGGGCCCCACATCAGAACACTGATGGTCTTGTAGCAACTTTGTTGAGTTTGGGTTTGCATCTAGCTCCAAACTGAGTCAGTTTGACATAATGTTAAATAGAAGCTACATCAGAATGGCTCAAGTCTCCTTTGTGACGCAGGAAAGATGGTTAATATTTAGATTCAGAGCTAGTATCCTTTTTCCTCTTTCACCTTCTGGTTGGTGCTGCTCCCTGAGCCCCAACATCAACTCTCTTCTGTACAGAAGAGCAGCTCAAGATCAGTTCTCTTCCATTTGGATTCCCAGATAGGCTACTGTCAGCAGAGTTGCAGTGGATGGAAATATCACCTGCACTCTATTTCTCATATGCCAACATTGTTTTTTCTTTTGAAGATAGGCTGCTAATTGCAGATTATGCCTGTGTTCTGCTGTCAGTGGAGGTAAGGCTGTATTGGATTTGATTCATCAAAGTTGTACTACCTGTAATCTCCTCTGTTCTCAATTCAGTCTCCTTAAGATAAAAGGATAGCACTTTGATTTGAAGCAAGGTGGAGAGTCCCTCTTGTTGTTCCCCCCTCCATGACTGTGAGGGGTATGGAAGGACAAATATCTCTCCTCTGGCCTTACCGGGGCCGGAGACAAAGCAGGATTGTCTTCCTTGTTCTTTTCCTGTACCTGGTGCTAGCTGTTTCTCAGTGCATCGGAGCACGGAAATTCTGTCGAGTTCAGAGCAAACTCGATAACAGGGTAATTTTGTGTTATCTATAATAATGTAGTCAAATATCAAACCTCTGGGTGTTACCCGATTGCCACTCATGAGACAGCTTCATTGATATCCTGAAAAGTAAAATAGAATGGGTCACTGTCCAGAGTAGTGGACAGTGGTCAGTCATTCCACAGACTGACACTGTCACAGTGGGGACATTGTCTCTATTGGACTAGTGTCAGTTAAGATTAGAGAAACCATGATTTGCCTTGCATATCACTGAATGCAGAGGAGGTCTGACCTCACAGGGGTGCATCACTAGCTCGTGATGCTCAGGAACACGAGGAGGAGGTGAAGAGGCGTCTTAATGGCCCACTTTTCCTTTATCTGAGGCACTGGGCAGACTCATTATGCTTCCTTCCTGCTTCCAAGTGCAGAAGTTTCAGTTGTGTAACTGCAGTTCAGTCAGTGGTCACCCCACCAGCTCTGTGGAGCACTGGTAACTCTCTTGAAGCATGTGGAAAAGTGGCAGAGAACAATATCCAGTTGTTGACTAAATAAAAGGCAAGATCGATAAAGACAGACAAGGCCATTGTGGGCTTCTGCTATAAAGTTAGTCTCAGAGAACTTAACTGATTTCAGCCTCTCAGAGCTAGGGGGTTTCAAGGATGCAGAGGGTTTTTCTAGGGAGCCTGATGCTTATTTCTCTTAGCATGTGGCCAGGCTTATGCAATGTCGCAGGTACCCATATTGTAGACTTCAGATATCTAGGCAGGAGTTTCCCAAGTTGTAAAACACATCCTTTTTGATTGGAATGCCTTTTTAAGCTGGGATTTAGCCTGGGACATGTCTAGGGCTATAACTGTCCTTATTTCATTGCATATGCCCAAAAGTGAAGGGTATGGGAATTTTAACTATGCCGGTGATCTCTCTTCTTGATAACACTCACAGCAATGAAGTGATGCTAGAAATCACTGCAGGGTTTCCTCAAAAAGAACACAGTGTAGGCAATACCTCTTTGTCTCCCTGTCACAGAAACCCACCTTGCTTCATGCTGGGAACATTTTAACTGAGATATCATCAGAATCCAAGATGTACCTGTCAGTCATGTCGTGACTGAGCCTGGTACTCCCGCTGCAGTGAAAAACGCTCAAAGTACATTGTTCCTTGCTTCCATCTGATGTGGTGTGACAGATTAATACCATGCAGCAAAACAAAGGTGGTATTAAAATGTGATGGGATGGTGCACGGTTTTTCAGGTCTCCTTTCTCTACCCTCTTTTCGTTGTGATGGGAAGGGGATATTTGGGGAAACAGGTGGGCAAACACCAAAAAAGTACATCTCAAAATATCCCTCGAGTTCTGTGTTACTTTCTCAGTCTTTAACTAGGTCTCTTCCTCTTTCCCCCACTAAGATAGAAGAGCTGCAAATCTAGTTTGTGTGTTACTGAAATAATTTTACATAGGATCCATTGCATGGCAGGGATAAAGCAAGATAAAACCCACTTGTTGAGCCAATAAGTTGACAGCACTGGCATATGTTGAAGGGCAGAAACTGAAGGCTTATGTTTTACAGCATTTTTTTAGCTCTCCCACTTCAATTCTTAGGAATCTGGGACCACGGTATCTCAATCAGAGCTGGCATCACTGTTCATAGGCCTGGCTTTCAAGCCAATTGCTTAGGGAAGCTGAATGCAGATGGTTCTGCTGAAGCTTCAGACTGCAGCTGGAGGACAAAGGGCTGTTGACCCATGCTGCTGCCTCAGCTTCCCCTGAGGTCATGGCAGGTTATATGGGTGGTGGAAGGGGATCTGGGAACAGCTTCGGTTTTCAGATTGAATCCATGTACTTTTGCCCTTCCAGAGACCTTTACAGGCCCTCATTTACAGTGCAGTCATCAGCTCTTTCTGAAACCCAGCTGCAAGATATTTCTTCTTGCTTTCCTATAGCGGAAAGTTCCCCCAAAATCTAAGGCCATTTGTTTGAACTGGGTATTCAAGCTGTTCTGGATTTGTTTGGTGAAACATCTTCACAGTCTCATTGGAGATAGCTGCTATCCACATTGTACAGATTGCTCTTGATGCAAGTCCCTGAACAAATCAGCTTTTCCTTAACTTTACAGTCAGCACATAAACATTTTATCATGCCTCTTCTATGCTTTTAGTGCTATATATTTTTTGTGCACGCAAGTGTTTGCAATGCTTACCCTGGAAAATATGTGCATCTTTACACTTCATAGTTGCCTATCTAAATGGGGAAATACCAAGCACTCAAAATGAGTTGTAGCACAAAATAAAGAAGGAGAAACAACATGGGGCAGGGAGGAGGAGAATTATGTGGTGATGGTAAGCACATACTTAATTCTTGCTGTATGCCATGGCCATAGGAAATAAGATGCTGTTTGGAAATGCAGTGCATGAAGAATAGCTACTTAATATATGAGGAAGTTAAATGTCACATGCCTTACAAAAAGATGCCTGAAACTCTGTTTTTTACCTGCTGCTTCTTGCAAATCTCCTCTCCATCCTGAAAGTCTAATAACTCCATTTAGTGGAGCATTGGACACAGGAAGAGGAGCTCAACCGTGTGTCCCTGGGAAGAAGTGTTAATCAGTGCTGGTTTGTTGGTGGGAGAAGCAAGGGGCACATTAATCACTGAGCAGTGTACAGGGTCTCTTGTGGTGACCTGATGGCTCAGACTGAGCTGCTCAGGCTGCTCCATGCACCAGTGGATCAGAGAGTCCTGGCACAAAAAGCATGGAGCAGAACGAGTTCCTTGCAATGGGTCAGTTGGGCTTAGAACATCCTTTTATGGACTCTGTCTCTGGCTTCCTTTTGAGCCTAACACCCATGCTTTCCACAAAGAAGAAAGCTGGTGGTGGTGCTGATGCTCAAACCAGTTTTTCTCCCAATTGCAGGACAAAAGCTGTGTTAGCATCCACCTGTAATGGACAGCCTAATTCAAGAGCAATGGTAGTTGGTTAATTCTTGCCTTGAGAATTTCATTCTGGTAAAGAACAGCCTCAGATTCTTTTTGTTTCAGTTGAGAAGTTGTAATTTTCTTGGGCTTTTGCATCTCATCCCATAGCAGCAGCATTATCTGGCAGAGACTTAAAAGCAGCTGTGCCTTTAAAATTGAATTGCCTGGGATGGAAGAAATCTGAGAGCATAGAAAGGAGACCAGTGCCTCTTGCGCAGATCAAGCTCTTAGGAGATCTCTCCATAGATCTGCCTTCTCATCAGCCTAGTCACTGCTCCTCTCTGGGGCCAAACTGCAGTGACTCCAGTAATATCAGTAAGAGCTGTCTCAATGGTGGCATCATGATTTTCCACGGTGGATTCTGAGGTCACTGCTTTGGGCTGCTTTCTCCCCAAAACTACTGTGTGTATGTAAACAGGCTCGGATTCAACCCAACAGTGTCCTGCTCCCTTGCTGCTGGAGTGAAGCTTCCTCACATTGCTGGGGAGCACGTTGGCACTTGGACAGACTTCCCCATTTCTGCAGATGACTGTAACCGTGTGAGTGCTCACTGACCTCTGTGTTTCTTCCTTTCCTCCCCCTCTTTCATTCTTTGTCTTCCCATCCTTTTCTTTCTTGGCCTTTGCAGCGTATCTGTTGTGCGCTTCGGTGATAAGATGGCAGCATGCGTCTCCCCACTGCGCCGTGCAGCGTAACAAGGTCAGGCACTGCAATGGTACAAGCCAAGGTCTGTCCTTGAGTCCCTCTGCTTTTTTTTCCTGTTCTCCTGCAAGTTTGACCTAATATCTTTCCTGCAGCCTGCTCTGCTGCTTGTTTCCCTCTTAAGTACTGTGTCCCTATGCTTTATGTGCTCCCTCTCTCCCAGACCATCTCCTCTTATTTAAATGGCAGGCCACATGTAATACAGGTTTGCCTGAGGGATATGGGTCTAGCAATAAGTTTCCAGCATTGTAAGACTTCATTATTTCTGTGCTCTGGGAAAGAATCTTTGCTTCAGGCTTAAACATGTAAGTGCTCACTTCCTCATGTGAGCTCTAGCAGGCTGTTGCTTTGTGCTTTTGAGGCATCTTCTGTACTGTGTGCTCTTGGCAGCCTGCTACCCTTTGTTCTACCCTGCTGCTAGTGCCACTGCTGCTGGAAGACCCCTCAAACATGCAAATGGTAGTGACTAAGGGAGGCTTTCACTGCTCATCTGAAACAGCTCTCTGCAAACTGGAGGCTTGTGTTTAGGACCTGGGTCTTGAGTCCCTGCTTTAGCTACTTTCTTCTCTCTCATGTTTTAGGAATGTAGGACCTTTTTCTTCTGTATGAATTTGCAGTCATTCCTCTAGGATTTGTATTCCTAAAGCCAATATTTTGTGGTTTATGTTCTCGCTATAAGGTTTTCACCCATTTGTCTGAAACATATGAGGTTATACTTTGCCCAGGATTGGATGCTGCATTTAGGCACCCCATGGGTCCAGATGAGTACAGGAGGCTTTGTTTCTCTGGTGTGCTACCCATGTGTTCCTATGGATTATCCCTTAGGCAATGCCAGGCTGAAGACTGAAGGCTGTTTGACTCTATATAAAGGTTTAGCTCAATGTACTTGAAAGACTTCTAAGTTACAAGGATCCAAAGGGTCTTGGCTGTTAGGCACTTTACTTTGATTTTGAGCGATCAGATGCTTAGCGTTATCCTCAGTGAGAATCTTGTTCTGTTAAGGTATGAGGCTATGGTGTGATGTGACATGCTTCTTCATGGTATTTCAGAATATCTTGATCTAAATGGGATGGGAGATGACCAGGACATATTTCTGTGCAAGTAATGAAATCTCATTGCCTTTTCACTGGTGGCTGCAAGTTATTCACAAAGGAAGGTAGAAGTTAGAAGATGGCTTTTCATTTTCTGATGGATTCAAATCAGAGTAATTTCTCTGAAGCATGCCATGAATCATGAAGCTTTCTTTTGTTTGCCTCCCCCTTTTCAGACTGAATGAGTCTTTTCTGGGGTGGGAGAGGTTATTTCACCATCTCAAGCAAATGGAAGGTTGAGAGTTCAAACATGTGAGACAGTGAGTTAAAGAAGAGCCAAAAGACTGCATGAAAGCAGCAGCCCTCTTTTGTTATAATATTGCTCAAAGAAAGAAGCAGCAGCAGTCTGAATCATCCCAGTTTCTCCACCCTCCTGATACTGACTCTCTTTCTCCTTACATGACAGTATTCCTTCTCCTCTCTGTAAGTCTCTATGGGGAATTATTTTTCTTCACCTTTTGATGGAGGGGAGCTTCTTTCAGTTCCCTTCTTCCAGGATAGCTGATAGCTGCTTTCCTGCAGTGATGCTGTTCTACCTTGCTCTCCCTTCCAAGACCTTAAGTTCTAACTCGCACGCCATGACAAACACTGCATTCACATAGCTTAGAATCATAGAATCATAGAATAGTTAGGGTTGGAAAGGACCCTAGGATCATCTAGTTCCAGATGGCTCGCAGGCACTCTGTTCTGTGCACAGTGTGACTACAGCTCCCATGATGCCGAGAGTGTGAAATGCGCATTTTCCCTCTGGAAATCCAGCCTCTTGTGATTTCCCAATTGCTGCAGCAAAGAGAGAGTCCCTTCTGAGATTTAATTTTCCCTGCGGGAATGGACGTGTCACCCGTGCTCTGATTGCACGTGGCTTTCTCTGACAGCAGAGGCCGCAGAACGCTGACGTTGGGAAGGGTTCAGGAGTCGCACCATATGGCACATACACTAAGGTGCCATAACTATGGCTTTCTTAGTTTCTGGCATTCTTTGAAGCAATTCCTTCTTTCCTGATAATGTTTCATAACTTGCTTCTAGTTTTCCCTCCCACTAGTTCTGTTACTAACAGGTTTTGTTCTGCGTGTATGTCTCGCAGAGGCACAGGAATTTTCTTACTGCTCCCCCAATTCCTGCAGACCTTTCTTTCTTGCCATAAGAGAGTATCAAACTGTAGTTGAAGTGGTGCCTCACAAGCAGCTGTTGCATTCTGCACCTGCAGGTTATGCACCTTTCCTAGGGAACCAATCTGTCTGAGCCTTCTAAGCCTCTTGTTTTCACTATGTGGGTATTTGAGTAAGTAAAAGCAGGAATCTGAGGTGGGTCTGCTCTACTAAGCGTGAAGCTAGGACTGTAATGATGGGCAGGAGTAAAGCCGCAATGATGTATCTGTACAGAGGGTGCCCTAACGGCTGAGAGTTGTATCTGTGTGACTGTTTGAAAGGGATACTACACATTTGGGTAATGCTTCTAACACAAACCATGTTTTCCTATTTGTAAGACATCTTTTTGGGGGCAATTACAAACTCAAGGGAGCTTTAACAGCAGTCCCTGCTGTTACGGGACTTCAGCAGCTCTATAAAAGAGGGTTAGGGAGTAGACTATCCACAGCGTGTGCATTTGTGGCACAGGTCCTAGAGCACATCAGGGATGACAATACTTATCCTACTGAGTGTAGCTCAGGTGATGTGGTGATAATTTTCCTATGTGACATTGGATTGGGTATGTTGAAGCTACATTATATCTACAGCAATGCTTGGAATAGAGATTGACAAACGTGTTCATAAGGGGGGCTTTATATCCCTGATAAGCATGTGCTTGGTGTAACTTGAATATGCCAAGTGAAAAGATGAGGTGCGGCAGCCTTGATTTGTATAAGCAGGTAACTGCATGAAATACACACCAGAAATACACATTTCCTGTATGCCAGACAGGGCTTGGCAGGACTGTTGCTGTGTGTATTCTATACTGATGGTCCTTTTCAGAGGTGGTTTGAGTGCTAAGTACTGTTGTCCGTGGAGTGATGGCCCATCTTTACTGTTTACAATGCACATCTGCATGATGGTGATAGCTGCTTTATATATATATTCTTTTGCATACTAATAGCAGGACTGCAAAATAGGTACTAAAACTCAGTGGGTCTGTTCTAGGAGGGTGATGTGTATGCATTGCACGAGGGAATAGTAGCACCACAGTTTTGCAGAGACTACATAGCTGTCCTTCAATGTATAAACTGCTCAGTGCGTTGTAAAGGATTTGCCAGCGCCTCTGGTCTTTGTGCGCTGTGCTGCGGTGCCTGCTGTGTGCCTGAGCACAGCGTGCAGCACTGTTGTATGAATAAGCACTTTCAAGCAGTGATGTTTCTAGCCCTCAGAGGCTCTTAATTTGACTGAGCTCTGCAGTGTTTTTTCTGCCTCCCTCCCAGCCAGGATTGCTCATGTCTGTCTGGTTTGCCAGGGCAGGAATTGCGTGCAGCGGTTCCTGGGCTGCCCAATAGGCTCCAGACTGATTTACTGGAGTAAAGTAGGCCAGGAGGAGCCTGCAGGACCGGCAGGGAGAAGCTGGGTGATGAATGGGGCGGCGTGAAGTCACTCTGCAGCGCCAATCAGGGCCAGCCTCAGCCAGGCAGCTACGGATGCCTCTTGATGCTGGGACAAAGCTTACCTTAGATGATTGGAGATTTTCAGAGTGTGCACCAAAGAGTTCCTAGTTTAGGCCAGATCATTTGAGTGTTGCTGAGGTGAGTGTTCTCAGTAGGGTGCCAATGATTAGCCTCCACCTTGCATTTCTCCCTGCACGTGTAGATCTCTCTAAATGTCCTGTCTCTGGTATGCTTATTTTCCACCATTGCTTCTCTACCTGCCTGGCTGATGCCTCTCACTCTTTCCTTTCAACAGCTGCCTCTTCCTTCTCTATTTCCTTATGTCTGATCACTCCCCCTTTCCCTGTGCGCTGCCCAGAATGCACTCGCTTTCTTCCTTTCTCCTGATCCATGAAGTACTAGTGGTGGGGGGTTGATTGTGTCCCTCTCCCTTCCATAATGTCAGAGGGAGAAAGATGGGTTGCATGCCTGCTCCCTGCAGAAGCCCACTTAAAAGGGAAGCTGGGAGGAGGGTCTTTGTGCCTTACTAGACCTTTGGGTGGTGGCAAGGGGGAGGAGTTTGTATGGGGAGGTGTCAATGACTTGGGTCTTGTGCCAGACTCCTCTAAGTATTTATATTGGGGCCACCTGCCTGAGATGATGCTTCTGCCCATCTGAGTGCAGGAGGAAAAGCTTGGGACTAGCTCTTAATGACTGTTGTTGTCATCCTCCTGTCAAGTTGTCTTCTCTTCATCATCTTTTGACTTTCCCTTTCTCTCCCCTCCCTTCTCCTTCAATGCTCTTGTTTACGGATAGGCCAAGCAGAAAACATGGAGACGTCTGATATGGCGACAGCAAAGGTAGGATGGAAATGCTGCCGGCCTCACTGTGCGTAAGTGGTTTCGCTTGGCAACTTCTTACTTTGTCTCTCAACCATTTACTTTCTATTCACCCTTTTCCCTACAGTGGTACCTGTGCTGGGGGTGATGATGGGACTCAGGTTCTGGGCATGAAGGCTTTTATATGTTGCTTTCTTGTAAGGTCTGAGAGAACCTTGAGATGCTGATGCTCTAGTGAAGGTCCAGGATAGGTGGGAGAGGAATGGAGGAGTCCACGTCGCTCTCAGCGGTGGGTTAGGAAGCTGAGGAGGGAGCCGGGATGCTGGCATGCTGCTCTATGGGAAAGCGACACTAGAGGGTGCTTTAGGGGCAGGTTTGCCTATCCCTGAGCTTGCTCCGTGAGCAGAAATGCCTTTTGGCAGCTTTATTCCTTGGAAAGGATCTCAGGGGAGCGCCGGGTGAGAAAGTAACTCGAGCTTATGGCTGCATCCGCCCTTTGCTGTGAGGCTTCTCTGTTGCCTGTGCTGCTGGCTTTTACCAGGGTGTAGGTTCTGCTTTCTTTGCGGGCTGGCAGGATGGAAAGCTGTGGGAATAGAACTGGAACTGAGATGGGCTTGTGAGGCAGAAATGGCTTCAGCATGGCTCGGTGAGACCTGGGAAGCACAAGGCTCTGTCACCATTGAATGGTTGTATCTGATGGCAGGGATATGTTATGTATGGTCATGTCTTTGGTTTGTTTCCTAGAATAAGGAAGATGTGACTTTCCTTCATAGCAAGGTTAAAGTGCAGGGGATGTGCCTGCGAAATGCATCCTGTGCTTTTATCTCAGCAGGGTCTGACATTAAGCATGGTTAAAAAGAGCTGTAGCTTGCAAAGACTGGGAAATGGTGTTAGTAGCTATAAACCTCCTGTGCTCTTAAGCTTGCACTGTACTGGGTGCTCTAGCATGGCAATAAGGAATAGGGATGCTGTGTTCCAGAAGCTTAACTGTTCTACCTAGGGGATTGAAATCCATGGTTTAAAGCCCCCACTGTGGTGCTGTTAATGTATTTTAGGGCTTGTTCTTGTATCTCAGGTAGAATTCAAGTTGAATTGGAGTCTTCCGTTTCCACATGTTTCTGGTAGCCTGGATAACACTGATGAGCAGCTGCCCTGCTTTGCCCTGGGTTGCATGTCAGTGCAGGCTTTGCATTTTCAGTGTTAATATATTGTATGAAGTCCCTCTGGACAAACATTGCTTTATAAAGGTGAAATCATCCCCACTACCATGTTTGCTCAAGCTGCAACTGTTTGTTGCTGTACCCTCGTACAGCTGTGGTGCTTGAGAAAAGCTACCGCTGAGGATGCTGAAGGGTCAGTGGCATTGGAGCCAACTGGAAATGACACTTCAGTTAGAGCTGTTGTGATGCTTTGGGACACTCCAGCTTTTCTGTGTTGAAAAACTGATATTTGCAAAACCAAACCAAACAAACCCACTTTAAAACTCTTTGGGCTGTACTTGTTTCTAAGATCTGCTTGTTTGTAATTGAAGGAAAACATGATCTATGGTGTTAAAGCAATATCTTAGTGTGAAAGTACTGAAAACCTCATTACCTTTCCAGGAAAATATATCTTGAGTGAAAAGTGGGTCTAGTTTGAACCTTCTAAACCAAATAGAGCTTGGAAATCAGTTACGAAGTAAACATTACTGGGATGTATACAGGTTTATTTGGACTTAGACCATGGCAAGTGCTGTTGTTTAATCCCCTATTTGAAAGCCAAATATTCTTCCACAATCTCTTTTCTTTTCTGGAAAAGGTTGGGTCAGTTCCCCCAGTTCTGCTTGGTGTGGAGCCTCCAAGGGATGCTATTCATGTTGCTTGATTTCTGCTGGGGTTAGCCTGGGCTAGCAAAGAACTTGTGAAAAGGTTTAATAGACGTATTTTCTCAGCTGAGATGATGCCAGAAGTGGCCATGGGATGTAATTCCAGGATGTTACTTACTTCCATAGCTGCTCTCCATTGTGTTGCACTGTCACTTCCTTTTCTGCTGGGGCACCTTTGAGGGTATCTCAAGAAGTGTCATTTCCTGATGTGGCAAAGAATAACCCTGTATTTAGAGCATTAAAAATAGAGAGGAGTGTAGCTTTACTGGTTTGTAGGCTATTGTTTTAATCCCAGGGTAATCAATCATTCAGTCAGCTGTTTTAAGGCTTTTCAGAACTGATGGTGCGATCTTTGTCCCTTGTATGCTATGGGGTACCTTGCTTTGGGATTGTGACATGGCAACGTATCACCTTTGCTTATTTGGTGCCCCGCAACAAGTTGGAACCTGGGTTGTTTTGTCCCTGCTCCTGCTGAGTGCCAAGGGGAAAAGCAGTTGATCTGTTGGAGAGACAAAAATTGGGCCAGTTCTTCTTGGGAAAGCATGAATCATTTTCCAGGTAATCAGCTAGTGGAAATGAGGACCATAAATCAGTGAGCTGCCTTTCATTCCTCTCACGCTGAAAGGTTCTCTGTGCTTAAGTGCATACATAGAAAGTTCTCAGAACTTTCAGGGTGAGGGGGAGATATTTAAGTACCTGAATTACGTGTTCCATCTTGAGAAACACATTGCCTTCAAAAGCTGTAACAGGAGTGATGAGTGAAGACAGAAAAGACACCGATTTACAGTACTGTAGAGATTGTTTCCTTGGCTTTTATTAGATAGCACTTGCTCAGACTGAGATTGCTTGGAGGAGCATGTGTAAGGGGAGAAGGACAATGGGGGAAGGCAAAATAGCTGGCATGTGAATAAAATAATGCTAAATATTAACTGCTGTTGTATGACTTTTAACGTCTGTGGTTGCCTCTGTGCTTCCTTCAGACCCTGACAAGGGAGGCGACGAAATGCTGTGTACAAATTGTCTGTTCCCTGCTGTCTGACCAGAACAGAACACCAAGCCCTAATCCATTACAGCCTGTCACTTTGTCCAGATGTTCTTGCCTGTGCAGAGGGCATGTAAAGCACTGTTTTATCTGGACAGTACCATTTAGTATTCCTTTCATCTAAGCTGGAGATCAGGAAGACTGAGTAACTCTGGTTTTGTGTATTACAGCTCTAACTCTTTAAAATTCATGTGGCCTTAACAGTTTACAGTTACAGGTCGGGAAAACATCCGTCTTTTTTTTCCAACTCCTTTTTTAATGCGACTCATAATCTCCGAGTCTTTTTGAGAAAGTCCTGCGTGGCTTTTACTCTGTTGCTGTTTTTAGTGTCTGTGTGTGTGTGTGCTGTTTGACTTCCTCATCCTGACTGCTGGTGGAAGCACCAGAAGCCACAAGGGAGGTTGTATTCATGGCGTTCTTGCTCTGGACCAGAAGTACTCAAAATATTACTGGCAGGAGGCCAGGATCCGAATGATCTTCTCGAATTCTTTTTGAAGTTCATGAGAATTTGGCCTGGGGGGAAGGGACACCGTGTAAACTCATTGTTATTCATGGTTTAGGCTCAGCAGATTACGTACCTCATTCTTTTTTGCCATTAAAGAAGATCTCTTTCCCAAACAATCAAATCTCTACTGCAATAAGCAAATTCTTTGACTTACAGATTTTATGGTTATGAGCATCTGATCTAACATCCTTTATGAAGGGTAGTCATTGGTGAAAATATACATTTGGCTCTGTGAATAGGTGAAGTAGAAGTGAGTACAGAGAAGAAAGGGGATTGCTGCGGCAAGAGAAAATGTTGGGTTGGGGGAGAGGGAAAGGTGATTTAATGACTGAGATAGGAAAGGGAGCTAAGAACATAACACTGAAAGATGCAAAGGTAATCAACAGATGTGATGAAATAGCTGATGGAGGGATGTAAAATAAAGGGAAGGAGAAGAGAAGGAAGTAACGATGTAGAGAACAGCATGTTTTTCAGGAAGAGGCAGAAGATGCAGTTTTCCTATGGACACAGAGGTAGCAGTCAACAGAGGGCCATGAGAGCCACAACTGCAGCATACTGTATGGAGAGAGGTATGAGGGTGAGTTGGGAAGATACGTGGCTGAGAGGTGGGGTATAGAAACTGTAGGCAAGAACTTAGCTGATGATCTTAGTGCTCTAGTTAAGCATTTATGCTTTGGAGAGTACTGCCTTCTTCAGCAGAAGTGAAGGGCACCTCCGTATGTTTCATAGCTGCTGTTGAATTTGGATTTTGGTTAGGTAAGGGAGGAGAGCCCGTGGTAAGTGAGACATAAAGAAGACAATATTATCGTGGTGTTTTCAGGATTTTGTGATGGCTGATGTTGCCCAAAGTGATACCTGCTCTCAATATTTCACTGTTAGGCTTGTTTTCATGAAACATGCAAGCAAACTAAAAGGAAAACCAGTGCTTACACTTCTGTTACTATTTTTACCATATTCTTTTACTATTTATATGGAAAAATAAAGGAGTTCTTAAAAACAATGGCTTAGGAAAGCTTTTTTGCATACAAAACATAATGATCAAAGATCATTTGTCATTTCTGTTGACACTTGTACAATCCAAAGGAATCTATCACTGCTGCTTATTACAACCATGTACTCAATGTCTCCTTACAACATGTAGTTCCCCAGACAAGTGAAAAGACATGGATTACAGGGCTTTTTCCAAACAGAGCCAGAATTGGGTTTGGAGTGCTCAAGCCGTGGTTCTGAATGTGCTTTTTTCTGTCTTCCCATTTTCCATTTTGTGGGATGGATGCTCGGGATGGAGTAGGTAGATAATTTATCTGGAATTCAGTGTGCGTGTGAATTCTAAGTATTCTTAGCACTGCGGAGGTGGACAGGGTGGCTGTGCGTAGCCTATCTCTCTCTCAATATCTACATATGCTCTTTTGTTCTCTTATTTAAATTGTACTATCTCTTCCCTGGAATGGTTTTTGCTAAGAATGGAGGAAAAGGAAAGGGTTTGCCTGGGCAGTATTATCTAACATGGATGGACCAGTCAAGCGGATGCAGAATCCAAACTGTAAATAGTGGGGTGACCTGCTTGGGGTTCACTGGTGGTGGTGATCCACAGCTCCTTCACCAAGGATCCCAGCTGAAATGTGACTGCAGCTGCCAGACAGATGCTTAAACAGACACTTTCTTCTTCTAAGTGGTCTCATCTGCTTTGATAATTTCCAAACTCCCATGTTATGTACATGACTGCTTATCTCTTAATACCTTTCTTGCCTGAGCTTTGGTTTCTAAACATGTGACTCTGCAGCATTAGTCTGTCCCAGATTTGCCAAGCTTGCAGGTCTCCTGACCCATTTTACAGTGCTGTGATTTGCTTCCCTCCTTGACAACCTGCAGGCCCCAGATTCAAACAATCTTGTGTAGAAAAGCTGAGTCCAAGCCAGGCATCTGATGTAGGTTGGACCTAATGCCGGCTGAGTCTGGGATTACATGGGGTGAGATCTGAATGTGGTTTTCCCATGCTGCTTGTCATGTGGAAATGCATGTGTCCAGCTTTACGGCTTAGTTAATGCTTTTTGTCTAGAAATAAATGAGAAGGTGTGTTTCAAAGTTTATGTTGGAAACAATTTTCAAAGCAGGTGTTTCAATCTCTGCCTAGCACAGAGCTCTCCTGTTAGGGTACTGCCAATCACTGTCTTTCACAGATGGAATGGAAGAGAGGATGCAGTTTCACACTAATTGTTGCAGCATGATGGTATGGAATAGTGAAGCAAAGACTGCAACATGGCACAATGGGAGCTTGGGAAGCTTTTTGGAGAGACTTGGCACTGCACTGAGTGTTCTAGTCAGGCCTCAACAGCCCAGAACCACATTTCAGTGTTACTTGAACAGTTTCTAAACCTTCAGTCCTATGGCCATGGTCCTGTTTCCATTTACCTGTGCTGGAATGCCCAAAGCTTTATGGCAGTGGAACTAGAACCTGGGTTGTCTATCTAGAAGTTGGCTTCTGTCCATCTCTTGAGGATGGGGGAGGACCAGAAAAAAGTTCTCATCCCTTTGTTAAACAAAGTCAAATAAAGGAAATAAAGCTTCTTCCCTAGAGAAGCTGTGGCTACCCCATTGCTGGCAGTGTTCAAGGCCAGGTTGAACAGGGCTTGGAGGAATCTGCTCTAGTGGAAGGTGTCCCTGCCCATGGCAGGGGGTTGGAACTGGATGAGCTTTAAGCTCCTTTCTGACCCAAACCAGTCTGCAATTCCAAGCAAAGCTACACAACTGCCCCTTCTATGCAAGCACTGGGTATCATGAGAATAAGACACTTTCTCCCCCCCCCCCAGTTCCAGTTTCGGTTACGTTGTAGCAGTTCTTAGTAGTGTTCTGAGGCCGAGCCAATGGGTTAATTCATCTTGAAGGGAGCCCGTGGTGGTGATGGGGCTACTCTGCCTACTCTAACCGGGGCAGGAGCGATGGGACGGGAGCGAAGGAAGCCACATCCCCCTTGTGCCGGCTCCAGCGCTGCCGGGGGGGGTCAGGCCGTGCTGCTATGGAATGCTGTGCTGCCATGGCATGCTGTGCTGCGCGCTGTCCTGCCGGCGCTGCACATGCTCAGCAGAGAGTGGGGCGGCTCAGCCCCCGGCGCTGCCAGTGCGGGAGCGCGGTGCCTGTCGGCGGGGCTCCGGGGGGGGGGGGTACCGGGGCCGGGGGGCGGCCGTGCCCCGCCGCGGGGGTCTCTCTGCATGCGGCTCGGCGCTCCCCGGGGGATGCTCTCCGGCCGGGTCTGCTCCAATATGTCCTGGGACCTTTGGAGCTGTCAGTGGGCAGACAAGGACACGGGCATCGGATTATCGTGACTGTACTAATGAAAGGGTTCAAGCTCGCCTGGTAAGCAGAGCGTGATCTCACCGCCCCCCTCCCTTCCCTCTTCCCCAAATCCTCCTTCCCAGCCCTGCGGCGAAGGGGGGGCCAGCGGGGAGAGGGATGAGCTCCGCTAAGTTGGCCGGTGCCCGCGCTGTGAATCTCGGAGGCACTGCAGCACCGCCGGGGGACATCAGTGCAGGGCTGCTGGTTCTTGGGGAGCCGCCGGGGAAGTCAATGGGGATAGATGGAACGACGGGCCGCCTCTGTCCGGGCATCTCTGCATCAGGACCGTGATGCCGTGAGCTTCCCTCTGGTCTGGCTGCATCTTCCTCCCTGCTGCCGCCACCCCTTCCTTTCCTCTTCCCGGCTTTTGCTATGGTTGTGCATGAATTTGCATCTCTGCACGCACGCACACCTGAGCGTCTGGAGCCCGTGTCTGTTTGCACACAGATTAAATAGATCTGTGCAGGTTTATCCTGAAGGAAGGTGGAGAAAACGTTTTGAATCTGCTGTGCGTGGAATGGCTCCTGCTTGGCTTGTCCTTTAAATAGCTGCTTTTGGGGATACACCTTATGTTGCTCTAATAACGTATTAAGAGTTGGGAGTCAAGGGAACTAACAGCTTCCAGGAAGGTACCAAAGTGCTCATTTAATTCTTTGATGATGCCTGGGTGTTTTGGGGGGAAAGTCTCTGGGTTTGGACAAGTGGGCAATGAAAAAAAACGCTATGTTGGTGAAAGTGGTCAGCAAAGCCGTTTATGTATCTCAGACCTTTGGACGTAAATGTTTTTATTGGTCAAGTTTGTGTTTTATTTGGGCATGTAAATATATATGCATGCAATAGATATAGATGTAATTCTATCTATATATATCTAATATAAATCAGGCCATCAAAGGTTTACATGAAATCTTGAGTATATCAAAACTATTTTTAAGCCCTGGTATGTCAAAACTACTTAGTTTGGATAAATCGCCTTTGAATTAGTGTGATGAAATTGATTTAATCAGAACTTTATCAGATGGGAATGGTTCCATAGTTAACAGTGGAATGTGACTTTGTAATTGGGATCAAAATTGCAAAGTGGATGACAGGAGCAATGTGAAGGCCTGTTTCTATTCCTTAATCCTTTTTTTCTGTAATGAAAAAGGAAGTCATCATAGAAATAACAGCCTCCCTCTCGAGTGTGCCGTTTTGCATCAGTCTGAATTTAGTGCTTTGAGATCCTTCCCTGTGAAGTGTAAGAAAGAAATGAAGTTATTTTCCTCTGTTGTTTTATTTATTGTTTTCGGTGTAAAGAATGAAAGCAGCACAGCACTAGGCAGCGTCTTGTGCTGGGCCCCAGGGGACGGACCAGAGCCAGGGATGACTCTATAGGTCATCTCTGTCTCTGATTTCTCTCATTTTATCTTTAATTTAATTACCCTGAGAGCCTTTGAAATTCTTCTATATATACATGGCCCTGTGTAACACAGGCTGTACAAGTGATATAACTTAGCGTTTCAAGATCTTCCCCTTTTATTCTTTTAATTAAAAAGAAAGCCCAACTCGTGCACTGTTTCACTGCTTTATGTGGTATGCAGTTGGGCTGATGAGTTGCATAATAGCTTAGCGTACTACCGGGAGAGCAAAGCATGTGTTAGAAATGCTGCGCTCATGTGTATCTGCAATAACATGGCACCCCACTGCATTCGGTTCTGTACCTACCCATGAGCAACGCTGGACATCTTTAAGAGTGTCACTGGTGAGCTTTCACATACCCAGTTCTATCGCAGCGCTTATAGCATGCCAGGTTGAAGCCAGCCAGTTAATTTAGTCAGATTCAGAGCTGAGCAAGTGAGGCTGGTAGGTTCTCATGGGGGACATGAGGAGATTACTCCTGTGCTAGCTGAAATGCCGCAGTGATTCAGTAGGTGACGCTCTTACCTCTGAGTTTTTTCTGTCTCAGGGTCCTGGGGGCACTGTGATGCCCTGGGTGCTGTGTTCTGCTGGGGAGTGCAGCGAAGGTCCTCATCCGCTCTCCTGAAGATGCTTGTGAGAGTGCTAACCAAGCCCTGCTTGGGCTATCTCTCCAGCATCCTCATTTCATCCTCCTCTGAATCCCAAAGAGGAACAAGTCAAATGTTCTGATTGCTTGCCTTATTTAATTGAAGTATACAGCATTTTGGGACTATGCAGTAGTTACTGTGTTTCACCTCTAGGATGTTTGCAGGCAGTTCTATTTATCTGACTGTGCTGCAGTATCCAGGCACAGAAGGGTAAGTTAAGAATGTTATTTCAAGTCCTTAAACACCTAAGTATATGTGTTTGTCACTACTGGGCTGATTGGCATGGTTCTAGAGAGGCACGGATCTAAGTACAGCATACACTTTGCTGTTTGTCAGACTTGGTTAGGGTGCTTTAACATGGGTTGTACGGCCTCCAATATCTGCAGTGAAATGGCTTTATAGGGTTAGTATTTATCTAAAGAGAAAACCATATCAAATGCATGGCGTGCAAGCAGATCTCTTGGTCCTTGCTGTAGAAGTGTTGATTCCAGTTCTAGTTGGCACTGCTGGGGTTAATGCAGATTTCCTTATGGAGCTGTTCTCAGACAGACACATGATTTCTCTCTGTACCAGGAAGGGCAGTAGCACAGGGACAGAATGCTGTCAGCAGGAGCAGCCCGCTCTGACCATTAGGAAGAGGACTTGCTCTTGCCTGTTTTTAGACCACCCATTCATTTCATGCTGTTAGATTGCTCAAAATAACATAGCGCATCTTATGGGGGAACCTCTGGCCACCTCTGAGTCTCAGCACAGGCTTGGTTTGGCACAAGATAATGTGCTGATCTCTAGTACGATGTCATGCGTTTTTGCAGTATGCCACCTAATTCTGCCCAAAATGATCTCATCACCATCTGGTATCGTATCACAGCATAGCTGCATACCGTGGAGTCATTAGGTGGTCACAGTACGCTGCAGTACAGCAGAACTCTGATGTGTAACCGTCATCACTTTATGACATCAAAACACGATGCAAGGTCCTGAGGTACCAGTGCAGAATCATACTGCTTCATACAGCATCCTGGTATCAGAAATGATACTGCAGTCCCTTAGTATGCTGTTATTGCCAGAAGACAACATTAATTTGTCTAGTCAGGGCCTAGTATCTTGGTTTAATAGGTTATCTTCGTGTCACAGTGTCATGTTTTTATACCCTTGCATATGGCTTTATGTTGTGATGTGGAATTGCAAGAGAGAAATTCGGCTTCCAGCCTTTACATCACTGTTATCTCATGGGTCCTTAGGGACTATAATAAGCCAGGCCCTGAGCTTTAAACTTCAGAAAGGCAGAAACTACAACAGCAGGGCGGGCAGCTTTCCCTCCCCATATATCTTAGGCGGTGCTGCTCACCATTAGCCTTCTTCTTCGTCAGGGGAGTGCATAATCCAGTGTAGATGGATACTAATTTGGATCTTTTATGAAAAGTGGCAATCAAATGACTAAGGAGTCTTGCAGGGACAAGAGCAAGCTGGTGGCTGAACTTGATATCCCATAAATGGGATACTGAACAAAAGTCTGCTCATCTGCTTTTGTGGTTCCTTCTACACTGCTTGTGCTGATTTGTTGGTTGGAATATTTCTAAGCCGCAGAACCTGCTATAGGGAACCTACAGAGAAAATAAGGGCCAAAGGCTCTGCCTAAAAATAAATCTGTAATTCATTTTTCTGCTAGTGCCTGTGGGTGAGAAAAAAAACCCCTCTCAATGTTCCAACACCCTACTTATCTGAAGGAAGGATCTATTATATAGTTGTGGGGGTGGGATGGGAACTAGGTAGGGTTACAGAACAGCAGAGCTAAAATTAGAAGCCATTTGATGTCAGGGAGCAGTGAAGATTAACGTTAGGCAGTTTCAGTTGTGTGTGCTGTAAGGCTGCCACTTCGGGAGTACAGGCAGTGATACCTGCTCTTTCAGTTGGTGTGTCAGTGTCTTAGGGCCACAAGTGTCAAAGAGGGAAGGGAGGAGGTTTGTGCACTGTCACATACACAGTCTTTACACTGTAGTCCTGTGATGACTTCAGAATCTAAACTAAATGGTTGGTGAAAAAGGGCCAGGAGGAATGTGTTCTGTATTGTAGAGAACCACTGCTTGCCATAGTACATAAAGGTGACCAACATGGGTATTTGGGATTCTTGCCTCTATAATTGCATGGTGAAATGATGAAGCAGTTTAAATTACTTTCAATTTCATATCGATACTGCAAAGAGCTACCGTGTGCAGTGAACACGAACTTTGTTCTGTTGTATTGCAAATGAAAGATGGATTTCCAAATCAATTCTTTCTCAGTTTTTTGGAGAAGATTAGCAATATAGTTCCATTGAAGTTACATAATTGTGCTGTTGTGCCTTTTGTGCTGTTCAACCTTCACGTTGCAGGTTGAAATGTTATGTTTCAATGTTCTTTTCTTCTGTCTTCATTGATTCTTCTGCATCTCCCAATTCCTTCTCTGTGCTTTTTATTCGGAAGGAAGAAATAGGTGCTGATAATCCTCGGCTGAAAGCCATCAGAGCTGACCCACATACATATCAACACGGTGCTAGCGTTTTGGAAAGAAGAGGCTTTTACTACTAATAAATTCTGCAAATGGATCTTAGGATTCAGAATGTTCCCATTTGCTGTCGATGCAGCAGGAAGAGGAAACCATATTAATAGGTCACTTGTCTCTCCCGGGATCCAGAATATTCTGACCATTTTGGCTGAACCTCTGTCGATAAAATACAGTTTCTATCCTTTTCTCTCAACAGAAAGAAGTGTTACGATGCTGTGTAAGACGACCCAGAGAACAACTTTGAGGAGTATCGATAGATCTATTTTGTAAATGGTTTCATAGTTCGATGAAGTGCTTCACAGCAGGTTTTGTGCTAATTTCTCTGGGCTTTTCAGTAGTGGGAAGTGCTAGTAAGCAATTAGGAGCCTAATCCAAGTGCACAAATGTCAAGGAAAAACCTTGCGTGTAATTCACTGTACACGCAATCACTGAGCCAGAAATAGAACCAAGATCAGCTCATTACCAGTTTTTGTCCTGGACTGCCATGCTGAATTAATACCTTCAGTGGTAATATGGTGTAAAGGATATGTGAAGTGACTTCTTTAGTAAAATATATATATATATATAAAATTACAGTGGAAGGAGGCTATTTGAAGAAAACCCCAGTCAGTATGAAGCCCTTGCTCTGAGACTTGGTTTGCTGAAGCTCTGTGTGATGATAGACTTCCAAAAGTAGCCCTTTTGTGTTTTCTATTTGTTATGTGGTATGGTTTTGGCATCAGTTTTTGATTTAAAATTGGATGACCATCTGTAATTTTATTCTCTAATACATATCTGTGTGCTTACTGAAACCTCTCTGCGGGTAACGAGGTAGAAGCGCTCTTTGACTTAGACCACGAAGACATTATGCTTTGCAGAGTCAACATCCAGCTTGAGCTGCAGATTATTTTGGCTAATTGAATCCTCATCATTTGTTTTGCTCTAAAATGGCCTTTTCTGCTTATCAGCGGGTAAAATCACCTTGTGCTCTCTCTGGTCCTTCAGCAGCCTCATAAATGTCAAGTGAAGGGCAAACTGCATGGGAACTGGTCTGCACTTCTGCAGCCATTGCTTGCTCAGGGCCTTAAGTTGAGATGAATGAGGCTGCAGTGAGGCTTCTCGAGATTCTTTTCCTCAGTTACGCAGGAGGAAAAAGCATGGGAAGAGGCAAATTGAGTTGAGAAGAGACTGTAGATAACATTTAGCAGGTTCTCTTTTCCACTTTCCAAGCTGCTTAATTCCTTGGTCCCTTCAAATGAGAAGCAAGGACCTGCCTGTTGGAACTGGAAGTCACAAGAAGCCAGTTTTAAGCCTTAATCTGTCACTAGCCACTTGTATCACAATCTTACCTCTGTCCCAGGTTCCCTGTCTGCAAAATACTCCATTCATATATAGTATACGCAGATATATATATTGCAATGCCGTTCATCCTTTGCGCTCCCTCTCACTAATACGGTTTGGTATTTACATGTAATAAGAGCTAGAAATGGTATGTTGAACAGTGTTCCACATTTTGTAAGCATGTGATTCACCCTGCATGTGTTAATAGTTCTATCAAACTAAACAGAAACACTCAGGTACTTAATGTTTCTACTTGATCAAGGCTATTCTGCTCAAAAAGTGGGTATGTAAGGCCTGAAAGAGCCAAATATTGCCATCGAAGCTCTTGTGGCACATTATGCAAGAATTGCTGCGTCCTGGTCAAGATCTCTTTTGCTTAATCACATTTGTCAACTGAAATTCCTCTTGGGAACAAGACTCTTCTTTGCTCTCTATTCTAAACTAATTAGTGGTATTCCTTTGGTTGATTAAGCAGTGTGTTTGTGGTTGAATCTTGCCCTGTGTGCCTCTGATTTCAGTCCTGGTCAGAAAGTGCATCTGAATGGCAGGCTGCCGTTATTATTAGTATTATAATAATTAATACTTATTATGAATGGTAAGTGCTAATTTCAGTGTTTTGACTCTGGTGAAAGGAAATTATATAAATTGAGATATAATAGCAATAATAGTATCCAAGTATAAAATATCAAAATTAGGGAAATGGAGACCAACCCAAACAAATGCTGCACATAAACCAGTAGCTTTTCTTCCCCTTCTGCAACTTCAATATGTTCTTGCAGAGCTGAACACGCGATGGTGGAACGTTCCCTGAGCCTCTCCTTTAGTAAAGTTTTCCCTTTGGTCAATGTTAGGTCTGTGCTGTTGATTATACTTTATATTTCCAGAGGTTTATTCTCTAAGCATTTTTCCTGGACAGAATGCTCTCTGTGGACACAGCCAAGTGACCCCGGGGGGGAGATGCTCTGCTTATTTTCAACTAACATATGATGTAAATGCTGCCATTCTCATCTGACAATGTCACAGCCACTCTCTGCTTATGGAAAAGGAGCAGAAAAGAAGGAATTTGGGTTTGGGTTGGTGGGAGGAGAATATATATTTAGGGTGTATACTTTGAATCCTTTTCAAACCACTTGGAATACCAGGTTTGGAAGAATGTGGCTTGTCTACACCTGATTTCAGGCCTTGGAACTGCAAGAAGGGAAATAGAGGAGAAAATGAATTGAATGAAAAAGACTTGGGAGGGAAGGAGGAGGTATATATTCAGAAGTAGCAAAGATTTGGTAACAGAATAAAACATCCACAAACGCACATGATATAAGGCACCGAGTTAACGGGGTTTATCTTTAGTGTAATAACAGCTCTCTTTAACAAGAGTCATTCCTTTAATGAAATGCTAAGCAAACAAGCCTGTGTTTAAATTACAGGAAAAAGAGATGGCAAGGTCTGAGGATTCCATGTTTGCAAGGTCTCGTCCTTGTGTAGTGATGACATACGAAGTGCTGTGAATTAAAAGGTTTGCACTGGAGACAGAGGCACTTTAGAAAGCTGGCAGTATGTTAGAGCTGTAATTTTGGTGTATTTCTGACCCTCTAGGGATAGAAATAAAGCAGCTATAGAGCTCTGAAAGCAGTGCCCTCTGCTCATGAGGAGATGGGGTTGTGGCTGTGCAGCCCTCAGAACTGGAATTTATGTTTTTATAGAGCTGTCAACTGTTTAAAAAGCAGAGTTTTCATGTGGTGGCCTTCAATCTGATGTACATTTTAGGAATGAGGTTTGGGAGATGAACTGTTGCTAACTGCAGGCTATGAAAGCAGATATGTGTCTAGGGGTTGGAGCTTAGAGAAGCTGAGCAATATTCAGTGGCTGGCTGGAGGCAGTAAAACTACATCATTGCTTCAAATGCCTGTTATTTTTTCCCCAACATTTCCAACAGGTTTCCCATTGATTCTTCCAGGTTTCTGTTCTAAAGACAGGTGATAGTATAAATGATTTTGGAAATGGATCTAAGATTGTATTGTTTGACAGTGCGAGAGGCTTTTAAAAGAAGGGCATTGCTCCGTTGGACTGGGCTTCTGCCTATTAGGAAAATTATGGAAAGCAGACCTAGAGACAGGAAAAAAAGGGGATGGAATTGAGGCATTAATCTGTGCTCCTGCCAGTGTAGGACAGTTCCCTACTGTGTGTCTTTACTAATGATTTGTCTTTACTAATGGTTACCTAATGCTGTTAATAACTATGACAAGTGAATGAGTTTATACCACTTCTCTCATGCTCTTGTCTGCAAGGATTTGGCTTCAGCCTAGTTTTTTCCCACAACTGAATAGAATTGCATTGCTTGTTGTTATAAAACCTCTCACTACTGCTTCTCTCTCTTTGATGTTTACATTCTTCAAATACTTGTTGACTACTTCACTTTGTTTGCCCTCTGAGTTTCCTTTAATAAATGAGCCTCATGAATATTGTGATGTTTTTGTTGCTATCCTTTGAACTCATTTCTGTGTAAGAATAGCTTTCTGATTATACGACGGCACCCTTATAATAAAGTTAGTGGTTAGAGATTAACTGATCATACAGAGCACATATTTCACTAGCTTCCATGAGAAGTGATTGATCGGATTTATGCAGCTCTGAATCACATTAGTCCTTGCTGCTCCTATACCATGTTGCAGGAACATGTCTAATTTGCTTTGTACTCTTATCCTGCACCCTGAGGAGCGTGCTGCTTGCTTGGTTTCTATGTATTGCTGGGCCTCACTTTGTGTTTCCTCCCTTATACCTGTTTGGAGTAGGTACAAAATGAAGGGTAGTGGTAGGGTAGCATTCTTTATGCTTTGCCCAGAAGAGAATCACAGTCTCTGTTTATATTGCTTGCGAGGTAGGCTTTTGTGTGTGTGTTTATATACACTTTCCATATGAGTCACATTGCTACCTTCTGCGCTTTCTAACCCTTCTGTAGAAGATGGTCTTTCAAAGAGTTTATGTTTGGAAATACCCCTGTGCTGAAGAAAAATATTTCTCCTCTTGCTGGTTGTGCTGCCTGCTGTTGTATTAGGGGTGTAGATGGTTTGTGTTGTGTCTGATAAGGTTTAGAGAAGGCTGCATAGTCCCTCCAGCTCAGCAAGATAAGATGTAGAAATGACTAAAGAGAGTGATTTGTGGGAGTAAAGAAGTTGAATTTAGAGGTAATTGGGATGCATTGGTCCATGGTGACTGCTGTGCTCCTTTGTCATCACAGAAGCACTCCCTGGTGGCTTTTATAATGGGGATTAGAGGGATATTTAATAAAGATTTTCTAAAGTGCCCCTGCAAAAATGCTTGGGGTGCCAGGGATGTGCGACAGTGTGGAGAACCTGTATGAGGACAGTAGAAGAGGTAGGTCAGAGCAGGAGAAAGGAAGAGGTCCTGGTATCTCATAGCTGACATCAATGTCTGGAGTGAGGAGCAGCCAGGGTTAACTGAGCACCAGCGATGTGGGCTACAGGGCATTCTTAAAGAGACAGTGGGAGCTTTTCTTTCCAGTGGGCAGCAGCCAGTTCAGATGCCAGAGCTGGGTAGCCAGTTGCAAAGAAGGCTTTGTTTCAGCCATGCCAAGCCGTTATCGGAGCGAGGAATCTTTTTGTCAACTACTTTTGAGAGCATAAAATGCATCGGAGCAGTGAGATTCTTGCCTGGTTTAATGGTCTCTCTCCCAGCAGATCTGCTTCTGCCTGCAGTTTAAATGGTGGTTTCGGAACCGGAGAGCAGAGGAGCGGGGAAGACACGAAACTTCACCCTGGGCAATACGATGTGCTAACAGGTGGCGATGCCATCATTGAGCTCTTCATTTCTCATCTCCCAGGCAGGCAGGAGGACTCCTTCCTGTGGATGCAGGTTCCTTTGTGTCTGTGTATGCATGCTGAGGTCAGGCAGTTCCTCAGGAAAAAGGATTCTCTGATGTAGTGCAGGGCTGGGATGGAGATACAGAGGGTCGGGTGGAAGGGATGAGAGTGTGGGGGGAGAAGACTCTGGTGGAGGAATGCTCTGTCTTCATGGGAGTAGAGGCTGCACTGAGTTAGCTGTTTTAGTGTTACTGAGTCTCTGGGTGAGCCCAGCAGATAATAGGAATCTGAACCTGTCCTGAAAGGGTGTCAAGCAAGGTTAAGAAAGTCGGTGGGTGAGAGTGGGGAAGAATCCAATGTGTGTGAATAGGTGCTGGGATTGAAATAAGTCTGAAGGTAGAGACTGAGGTAGTGCTTTGGAGGAAGGCTTTAGGAGGCTGCTTTTGGTTGGGATAAACAGATCGGAACAGTCCAGAGGAATGGTGAAGCTGGCATAACAGTAACTGAATGACATGACGTAGAAGTGCACACTGCACCAGCTAGTGCTAAAGACAGACATCAGGCCCTTTTAGGGCCCTTTTCCTCTTTCTTCTCTACATAAATCTACTCACAGGTCTGAGCTGTTTCAGCTCAGTGCAACGTGAAATAAGGAGCAGAGGGGTGGTGGAGGGATTGAAGTGGGGGATGCCTGTACCAGGAGACCGGAGCCCAGCCCCTGGCACAGAGCAGCCAATATGCATTTTGCTCTCCCCAATGGCAGCTATTGAAGCTTTATCCAGCTGTCAGGGAATTCTCTCTTTGTGCTGAGCTTGCATAGGAACAGCATATCTGAGGAGCAGAGGGGAATGTGGCTTTGACATCTTTGGAGTGGTATGCCAAGAACGTGATGTGTTTGGTTTGGGTTTGAGGTGTGGTTTTGCTGCTGCTTGTCCCCTGGTGGCTACCTTTACAATGTAACAGGAAGAACAATGGCATGATATTCAACTCCATCCTGAAGGGATAAGAAAAGAAGGATACATGGATAATGGAGGCACTACTGTAATGATTCCACAGGGATCTGTAACTAATAGGTGATCTCCTGTTTCTGTTGCTATTTTCCTTTGTGTGCGTGATAGTTGTCCCCTGGTCAACCTGTTGTTTTGCTTTTCTCTTTATCCTCTCTCAAGCTGGGCATGGAGCTGGGATGCACTCGGTCCCTGGGAGTCGAAGGTGCCTCCCTTGGTTGCAGCAGGGCTTGAAATCAGTGCAGCCTCTTTGTGCCTTTCAGTGCATGGTTGAAGTCTTGCACTGTAAGCTTCTCACAGTGAGGGCCCTATCTGCCTACAACATGCCCAGCCCTCAGCACGGTGCTCTAAAACAAATAAATACTGGTATTACTTTTATTAGTGCTCGATCTTGGAGAAATCAATTAAAGTTATTGATGTGCTTGCTAATCTTAATTTTCAAGCACGCTGACTGTCTGCAGCACAAGTGCTTCTGGGGTAAAGTATGCACCAGCTTATCATCAGTGGGCTAGAATAGAACATATCATGGTTTCGGAGGAAAACAAGAGATGGATTTAGTATCGAGTAGAAGCTGGCAGAGAATTTAGGAATATGTAAGTGTCTTTGTAATGTATGATTAGAAACTCAAGTCTGAGAACTTCTGGAAGGTCAATTCAGCCACCCTTTTCCACTGCATCATCCCAGTTTCCAGACTGGGGGCTATTACCTGTCTATGGTCCATGATGCATTTGTTTTGTGTTCTCCTTTTACTCTGCCCAGGATGCAATGCCTGCCTACATTGGGATGTTTATGAAAGCAATAGCTGTAGTTCCTATAGGGATCTTGGGCACTTCCACATGTTATGGCAGTGGTTGCTGAAGAAGCTGTCTGGAAATACACTGGCCATGATAAAAGTATTTGTCCTGTGTGATGTAGGCTCTAGCTCTTGCTCAGCCACTTCACTTGTTGATGCTGAGCCTAACTCAGGGCACACTCTGCTAACATCCTTTCACCTTGCCTGCTTTTGGCTTTCTACAAGCTGATTGTTTGAGTATGGTGCTGAGGACAACAGGTAGGGCCGTGTTTCCTGAGTGAGGTGGGATCTGCTCCTTGTGAATGCCTTGAATTCTGTGTGGTTCCTTTTGTTCAATTAAGGAGAGCTAATTAGCTCCTTTTAGCGCAGTCTCCTTGCAGAGGTAGCTGACCTCTTGTTAATCCTGGATTAAGTTCTTACCAAGAACTGGCTCTTTGTGTGTCCCAGTTAAGACGTTGACACTTTGTTCTCTCTCTCCTTTTTCTTCTCCTCCCCCTCTTCCTCTCCATGCCTTTGAGCACATGATTGCCTGCCTCCTCCATCCCCCACTACTGTAGGAATCCATGTGCTCTTAGCAGCCACTGTGTCCTGCTCCATGAAAATGCCATTGTCAGCTCAGAGTTCTCTGAAATGCTTTTTGCTTGATCTGGTACCTGTCTAGGAGCTCATTCTATGGGAGGGAGAAGGAAGAGTTTTGGCAGTGCTCCTTATTGCTTAATAGGGTGAGAATATTGTGGGGTTTGAAGAACAGCACTCATTCTGTGCGCTGGAGGGATGTTCCATAGTCTGAGCAGGAGCCAGCAAACAGGACCACACATCCCAGTCAGAGAACTCACTCTGTACAATGCTGTGCATTCAAAAGCAGAGCCTGTATCTTCATAGTTAGGGAGCGTGTCAAGAAGGAAAGCAGCTTCTGTGCTCCAACAGTGGTATGAGCAGAAATACTCAACATGTGCAAAGTAGCAATTACCACCCTGATGCATCAGTTAACCACTAATGCTAATCCTACTTGGAGATCTTGAGGCTGCAGCACTATGAGTTTTCCCTGAGGACAAGCTTTCTTGCACATTTCTGCTATGTCTTTGAAGACAAGGCCAAAAGCACTATGAAAGTGTAAGTGTCCCTGGTTGTCTTCTGAGCTCAGCAGTAAAGTAGAGATGTTGGGGAATAACTTAAAATCCTTTAAGCTTTCGAACTAGGGTCTATTAAGATTGAACAAAGAATTATTGGGAGCGGGAAATGAAAAACCTTCCGTGTTTTCAAACCCATGTTCCCAAACACTTTGCAGACAGACTTTGAAAGACTGCTGTTTGCTTCCCTATCACTGATATGGCTTACAAGGAGGGTAAGCCATACGTGTTTGAGATAGAGTTTATCTCAAACCTACCTGCTGCTCTGTAGGCCTGGATCTTCAGTCACTGGACTGTCTTGTATGTATCTGTCATCAGTCCTGGGCTTTAATGGCTCAGATAATGCATTGTTTCCTCTCACCTGTGAGATACAATATGCATGAGTGTGCTTGTGTTACGGCTGGGTCTGAGACAGCAAAGCAGAAACCAGCCCTCCAGCAGGCAGTAAAGGTGTGGCTTCTGCTGTCTGCATGAACAGTGAAGAGCCTGCCACAGATAGGCATGATCTGAATTAGAGCATCCCGGGAGGGAGTGCTCCCGATGTATGATGTTGTACCTTGCTGTAGGGGTTGGTATTCAGGCTGTGGTGTGTGACCATGTCACGCCACAGATAGCTCACCACTCAGTCCTCCAGAAGCTGTCCTTCACACATGAAGTAATGCCCTAGCGCTTGTCTGGATTCTCTAGTACCCGGGCAAAGGCTGAGAGACATACGTGCAAGCAACCCTGGGTTGAACCCTGTGGATCTGATAAAGTTTGTAAAGCTTTCGATACGTGGCATGATATTTCAAATTACTTACAACTTTGCCTCTTGCATGCTATCCCAGATAAACCTAAGAAGCTTTTCTCTAAGTCCTGCATTTCTACCATTGATCTCACAGTGGTTTTGGAAGCAGAACTCTCGTTTTATTCATCTTCTCTCCTGACAGGCTGAAGAATAGGTATGTCTTAAACTCCTGTGTTGAATCTGTCCTACCTCTTTTGCTTTGGGTCTCTGTGTTCTCGTTCATTAGACTTAATTTCCTCACAGCCTTTAGGGCAGTGTAGCTCTCATGTGACTTATGAAAGTAGTATCTTCTTCAAACCTTGGTAGTCATTCAATCATGCCAAAATGTGTAGAGGCTGAGACACTTCCAACTGTCTTCATGCTGCTTTGAAGTCCAGAACTAAAATAAGCACCGAAAGACTCATAGGCTGTAAAACAAAATGGGACCATTCAGATACCTCTGTGAAAGCCCTGTTGAATGCAAGGTGTAAGACTCTCCTGAATTGATTTTTGCTTGAGGTACAGAACAGCATTTAGGAAAGCATAAAACCTTGCGTAATATTGTTTGCCTTGAAATTAATTACAGTGGTTAGTTCTGTTTACATCCAAAAATGCCTCTCTCTTGTCTTTCAGCACTTGGTACTGTTGCACTTTCATCTGTTACCTGCTATTATCAAACTCCTGTTCCAGGTGATCATACAAAGCTCTTCATTCCTTGCCCTCCAGTCTCTGTTGGATGGATTCAGTGCCACTGTCTTTACTTCGCTGCTCTTATCTGAACCCTGTCCAGTTTTTCCACATTGTTCACGTGTTGAAACCAGGTACAGACATTTCAGTGGGAGTCGCATCACCCTTGGGTACAGAGGTCCCATTGCATTGGGCACAGGGAATGGGGAAGTTTGTATATTACATGCCATTTTCTTTAAACGTGTTTGTAAATGCACCGGTTCACAAGCTTTTGTAACCAGTTGAAACTTGTAATGGTCATGTATGAAAATGAAAATCCAAGGTGCGAGTTCTAGTGGCTCTGCTGCTCACCTTGGGTTTTCTGACTGGATAATGATGTATTCTTGTTCGTGCTTAGGTTTGTATTGGAGAAGTGCTTCAATGTTTTCAGCGAGGACCGCAAGACATGGGTTTCTCAGTTGCAAAACGCACCAGGTTTACCCATAAATACTGGAACCTAATCCAATGAATTGAATGTCAGAGTCTTGAGAAGAAGGCACTGCAAACTTTAGAGAGATTTCTGTGTTGGCAGAAGGTCAATGTGTGTGAGGACAAAACCACTTCATTGCTAGTTGTTACTTAGCTTTGCAACTTCTCCTATTAGAGACTGGAGCCAGAAAGCTCCATCCTTATAGGGACTTGCAGATTTAAAGCCGAAAGTTGAGATGTTGCTGGATAAAATGACAAATACATTGTCAGCTCTTGTGATTTTGGTACAGATTCATTTTGTTTGGTACTCTTTGTAAGTCTCCAGTGCCTGTAAACATGGTACTACACGAGAAATATTCTCATTTTAACACAAGTTTAACTGAAAAGCTTGAGAACAGAACCTGAAGAAATGTGTAATGGAATTAGAGGTATGAAAACCAGATTTTCTTAGATGAAATTAGATTTTGTGTGCCAAGTTTATGTTCAGGGTGAAAGTTGATGTATTTTAGATGCTTGTGGTTGGCAGCACTGTAAATGGAGAAGGTGAAGAACAAAAGCACTATGGTCCCTCATGGCACAAAGAGGATGCTGATGGATCTCTTAATGGGGTAGTGCATTTGTGAGAGTAGTGACATATACACAATGAACCCATGTGCATCTGTGTGTATTCTTTGAGTAATATGAACAAGGGGATGGTACTGTTGTACTGCCTGGATAAAAGCATGTATGGTGATAGCATTTTCCATTTAAAATCATGTGCAGCAGTTGAACTGCGTAGTGGCAGGAGCCTGCTTGAGCACTGATTATCAAGTGCAGAGCACCTCCTGCTCCCACTGATTTTGATTATAATGAAATGATAATCATCCTTTTGGAAAGATGCTTTTTTGGGACATTAGCATGAAAGCTGTGATTGATTCTAAAGAGAAGAGAGATGGTCACCTCTGTGTAAGGAATGGGTAAAATGCAACAAAAGAAGGGAAAGGGCCTCCATCCTTCAGCCTATGGAGTTTATATTGTACTGTGAGAGCCCTTGAGAGGGACTGAAACCTTCTTATTCTGGGATAAAGATGCCCATGTGTGTGGTGTTAAAGCAATGTGTACGTCCCCCAATGAAACACTACATACTAATGCTGTTCTAGGGGTGTAAACTTGGCTTGATAACGTGTCTTTTAAAATCCCAGGCCTGCTTGCACACGAATAGGCACGAAAAATGAAACCAAATGAACCTTTCTAGATGAAGCAAGCTAAATAAATAGAGTTGAGGTCACCTTAATTCTGAGTGAGTGTGCCCTCACAGTGTTCAACTCTGTTTAGATAAATCACTTCACCAGTTAATTAGGGTTTAATTTCCCCTACTGGTCCTGCATCGACACGCTCCCAGGTTTCCAAACTTTCTCCCATGTGCGTGAATGGTCCGGTGTGCACGCAGCGAGGATGAGGACGGTCTCCTCAACCTGTAGGATCCTCGCTTGTCGGCTTTGCCAGACTTGATGAGCAGCATCTGAAAGGGACAGGTATAAAAGGGGGACACCGGGGAGATGTTGCAGGTCCCCCCCACTGTTCTGTCTGAAGAAGGGGAATAATGAAGGCACGAAGGGGGCTGCATTATGTAAAACAGCAGCTCTTGTCTGCGTGCGCACGCGTGTGTGTGCCGCTGTGCGCGTGTGAAAGAACCGGCAGCGACAGGGGGAGAGCGGCACGGGCCGAGCCACACAAACCACCACCATCACACACAGTGGGAAGGGAGGAAGGGAGGCTGAGCCATGACAGGAGCCCCAGCACTATGCTGAGAGACGGGGCTCCCCGTGAGGAGCCCCTTGCACCCCCCGTCTCCCTGTTCCCTTCGGGAAGGGCTCTGAGATGGTGCAGGAGGTGAGTACCCTCCCACCTCACCGCTGGCCCACCCTCGCTCGCCCCCCGCCACGCACGAGTGCATGAATGAATGAATTCCTAGCTGCTCCGCGCTGCACTACGGTCCCTAATGGCTACCAGGTTAGTGTTACTCTGCTGTTCCTTCTGCTGATGCCTCTCTTCCTCTCCCCTCCGCGTCTGTATGTGCCGTCTGGATGTGTGTGCATGGATGTGTGTGGAAGGGGTGTGCGTGCTGTGCTCGGCGCAGGTCTGCCGAGCAGATCTACCACCGGAGACATAAGCTTTCAAGGCAGATTAAATCTGGAGTCCATGTTGGTTGCCGCTGCTGCTCCTTTCTGTTTGGGGGACTTGAAAGCAGACAGCGTGACATCATGTTGCAGAGATGCTTCGTTTCTTTTCCCTTCTACAGGCTGATTTCTTTCCCCCCTTGCTCTCCCCCGTGCACGCACCCTACCTCTCCCACAGTGGAATTGCTAAAGCAGCCTTTTTGATTGTTTGAAACCACCGATGAGCAAATCTGATTGTGTGCATTTTCAGCTTCCATTCCCCTCACCCCTCCTCCTTTTCCGTTCACGCCTGCTGTCTCCTCCATCCCCCCCGTCCCCAAAGGGGCAGTTACTGCTCTCATAGCAGCTGGGGCTATGCAGGGAGGCAGAAGGGGATTGATGCCGGAGGGACAGGCGATGCGTCACGGGAGGGCAGCTGGAGCCGCTGCAGGAGGATGGTGTATTTGTTTGCCCATGTGCTCCCTTGCTCTTAAAAGGGCTCGGAGCGTGCACACTGGTGCCTTGCTTCTGCTCTGCATTCCTCGCTCTGTTTGTGTGTTTGAAGTGATGGGGAGGGGTGGGGTTTGTTTTGTGCTGCTTGTTTTAGGCTGTCCTCCAAGTGTCTGTACAGGTGGCTTTGTTTTTTGGCAGTAGGAAACGGGAGGGGGGGTGCTTACAGGCCGTGAAAATCTGCTGGACCCCCCCCTTCACTAAAGAGTTGCTGTTATTCAGATTACTTGTGATTAGCATTGCCGTGTCTATCATGGAAAGCGCTGATTCCTTACAGAGGATATATATTCCTGTTCCCTTGCTTTGTTAAGTCACACACATATGCAGGAGAACTCCTTTTGTAACTGGTAGATTTAGTATGGAGCTTGTGGTTTTGGCTCAGTGGGAAGGAAACTTCAAGCTGAATCTCAGAGATGTATTGTACCTCAGTGCAATAACTTTGGATGCCCAACACTGTGCTGCGGGAAGCCTCCAACTGTCTGTGCCACTGAAAACCAGAAAGCTGGATAAAGCAAGACAGAATATGTTGTGTATGGGGACAAGCCTGAACCCGGTCCTCAGGACAAAGGGCTGTGTGTGACTTTCAGCACTGAGCGTGTCTGACTCTTCTCAGTATCCCTTGACCCTCTCTGGTTTTGGGTGACAGCTGAACACTGTATGGTTAATGCAGAGGGGGGGGGGTTGCATGGGGGATATCAGGGCGAGGGGCTGTGAAACTGTTGCATCGTTGTTTTCACAATGGTAAAAGGGATGAAGCATCCAGAGATGAACAAAAGAAATCGATTTGGTCCCAGCTTTGACAATTACAGCATCTTCCATTAACTTATGAAAGCTGATGCCGATGAGCAGTAGGAGTGAGTGGGAAGCTGTGCAGCTCTGGCTTTGTCTTCTGTTCCCCAGATACACAATATCCCTGTCCACCCCCGCTCTGTCGCTGATAAGATGTGGTGTGAGGCTTCATTAGATGTTTAATCTGTGGTTTAAGAAAGCCCTGCCACAAGGTTGGAATGTGTTGAGGGAGATGTTACCTGTGCTGGGGCCAGAGTTCTGGGATGCTCATAGCCTTGCTATGTTCTAACAGGAGATAGGCAGAAGGGAAGAGTGCTTTTGCTGCTGCTGAGGTAATCTAGAAGGTGTATCATACATACATTCTCATCCAAAATGAGCATGGATCTTTATCACTACCTATTTAGTTTATTTATATTGCATTATTCTCCCTGGAAACAATACAGATGGACTGATGTACAACAGCAACAATGCATCTCCAAAGCATTGAGGGATTTTGCAAATAATGAGGTTTAAAACAGGCATGCTCAGGTTCATTTTAACTTCAGTTTTTATTCTTTGAGCTGTCAAGTTTTCAAACTTTCCTTCACACCAGGGATGGCTTAACAGTGCCCTTCATTATTGTATTTAATTATCACCATGAACTTGCAAGCTCTGTTTTATCCCAAATTCTGGGCTCTGGGATTTTCAAGAGAGCATCAGATATTGCCATTCTTGCTGTTAATTACAGGAGCCATTGGCATTGTGGTGGGAAGGAGAGGAAACAAAGCCCATATCTGTTCCTTTTTTACAAGTACAGCCATAGACGGAGTGACCATGTTGGGGCCGTGTCTGAGACATGCTGTCAGCCTCAGAGGGATGTGAAATTTTCATTTTGCCTTATTTCCCCTTTATTTCTCCCCAGGTTTCTTTGTATTATCCATCATGCTTTGTTCCATGAGGTTTGCCTTCCACCAGAGCAAACCGAACTATATTAATCTGGGGGTGATGGAGGGGTTTGGTGCATGACTTGTAACGCATGTTGGTTCTCTGCAGATTAATGATTCTCCCTAAATTAGGGCTGTTGCATTATTGGGCAGTATTATTAAGATCTGTCTTGTTCTATTTTGACAACATTTTCCAACTTTTGATTGGGATTTGCAATAGCTCCAGGTAAAAAGGGAGAGGTGGAGGCATTGTTTCAAATGCAGCAGAGTGGGAGCTTCTGTAAGATATCAGGCCATTTGTCCATCAGAGTTGATAGTCTGTCTCTAGTGGTAACCAGTATCAGATGGTTCAGAGACAGACAGTGACATTGTTAATAATACATTTGACCAACCTTGCAGTGCTGTACATGGGCAGAAGGCAAATTCCTTCCTAATGCTTGCAGTGATTTGCTAATCCCCTTGAGCATAATAATTGCATTAATTTTGCCTTATGAATATGTAAAGATGCTATTGAATGTCATAGGAGGAGGGCACCATTCAGTGAAACATCAAAATAATCACAGTAAATCTTTGACAAGGATGGACTTTTCTGTTAAAAAGCAGATGTTTAAAAAGCAAGCAGAAATGATACTATTCCCACTATTCTTTTTAAAGCAATTGCTTTGAAACACTGCTCCGTTTCTCTACAGCCCTCCAGGTATCACTGCTTTTTTAATGTAATGCTTGCTTTTCTGTCTTTTTACTGGGAGATGTAATATAAGTATAGCATTTTGTTATTGCTTGTAGAACCGTGCCAAGCTCAGGGAATTGCTGGAGGATATATGGAGGTTTTCATTCTTGGATTATCAATTTGAAGTGAGTGTAGGTTGGTGATGATCAAAAGTTGTTACCATCTGCTTGCTGTTTGGTAGACTGCATAATGAGTTTCTGAATCTCATCTTTTTCCACTGATGTCAGACTGTACCACAGAAAAGTATCTTTGTAGGCGTCTAATGAACCCCTTTACTAGCTGTTTCTGAGAAGAATTAACTCCTTTTGTACTATATCCAGGCTGGAGGTGCCTTCTTGACCTTGCAGCTTTTCCTGCTCTTTACAAGGCTTTATCCATAGTTCTGTTCTGTACTTGAGGATCTCCTTCACTCTTGTTTAGGAAGGTGTGTAAGCACAGGCTTGACTTTGTTTGCACAGATTTCAGACAAGCAGAGTTCAATATATGCTGAAGTTCTTTGCTGTTTTGGAGGCATATAGTGCTCAGCTGGTTATAGAGTTAAGCCCAACATTTGCAATGCTGTTGGTAACCCCAATTCTGGGCCTTAAAGAGCTTACTATCAGGTAGGAGCTCTGGGCTGCAGGGAGATGCCAGCAACTTGTAAGTTCTTTTGAGACCTGTGGCAGACTTGGAGGGTGCTGACTAGCTTTCCAAATCAAGGATCAGAGGGGTTTAGAAATACACTGTAGGAAATGGTGTCATTGATGTGTTTCTGCCACCTGAGAAGCTGGTGAACACGATGAAGGTGGGAGCATCATGTACCAGAAGCTGCCACTTGCTTACATGAGCTGCCCTTGTAACAAATCCTTTGTTTCTTCTCAATGTAGATTATTTTAGTTCACATCCTGCAACTGGCAGATTCAAATGGATGTGCTGTGTGTCTTCTTACTGTGTGCATTACTACCTGAGAGGAGAGCAGGCTCTATTGCAGTGGCAGACAGGGTGATTATTGCCGATCCGGTAGGATGGACAGACTTTCATGTCAGTGCAGGGATGCTTCAATGTCATTCATGTAACAGACTCAAAGTCAGGTTTCTTGCTGAGCTCTCCATTAAGGCATTGCAGCATCCTCAGGGTTCCTTTATAGCTGTAAGAATCCCAGGCATAGCTTGCAGAATACAGACTGCAGCCGTTCCCAAAAGCTTCTGCTTGCTGAAGTCACTGTTCGCTGGCTGGTTCAGATCTTTACAGGAGATACTCCATTGGAGGAGGAAGTTTGTATTCTTTGTCTCGCATTGCATCCTTGCTCTGTGGAGTGTTCAGGGTAGGGTATGACCAGGTAGCTTGTCTGTGCATTGCCAATCTTTGTTCTTTTTCCACCACCTAAAGAAAAGCTCAGATATTGAGGCTTGTCCTCCATGTGACTGAATAGAATTTGGCCTTTTCCTATCTGCATCACACTTTCTCGTGTTATTTTTACTGCAGCTCCAATCATAAGACGAGCTGTTTCTCTTAGGCACAGTATGAACATAAACCAAGAAGACGCACTCTGCCTGTATACTCAATATACTCCACCTAGGAGCAAAGGGTGCTGCTTAGGTGGGCTTGTTTGTGTTCTGTCCCTCACTTAGTCTGTTGCATCTACTAAAGGCTCCGCTGCAGGGGTATGGGAGGCCCTGAATGCACTGTGGTCAATTAGGTCTGTAAGGCATTATTTATGACTATTATTTCATTTCAAAGTGGGTCAAGCCGTTTTGGCATTTCAGGCGCCGATTCCTGGTTCAATGGCAGGCCGTGGTCACTATGGCAACTGCAGAAAGCGTTCGTCATGGCTGTGCCTTGGGTTAGATTCAAACTTCAAGGACTGAGCAGTGAGTTTTAGGGGCTCAGGGCAGGGGGAGGCGAGTGGGACGGAGCTGCAGGCTTGGAGGGTTTGTGCCCATCCTCGTGTTCCTCATTGTGTGCACACGCATGGAGCCCTCCATGTAATAACAAATAGTGTTGCCCAGTCATCGGGTAGTGAGGTACATTCAGACATGAATTTGATCAGCTCTCCTGCCTTAAGCCTAAGAAGGCAGCCTTGAAGCTGTCTGTTTTTCCCTATCTGCAAAGGTGATAATTCATACATACCTAACGCTATATGTACAGATGGATTGAGATTGTTAAAGCATGCCAGAGATGCTCAGTGGCTGGAAAATGAAGCTGGGAGACCAGAGAATGCCTGAGATTGTGCTTGGCACCAAAACCTGCGGCTACAGCAGTGTGCACTGAGCCTGGACAAACATATACATGCCAACTTTAAGGGAGTTGGTGCTGACGGTGCTCCTGTGTAGCTGCAGCAACGTGGGTTTCTCAGCGTGACTGAGGAGCTCTGTAATGCCGTGGGTGATCAGCTTGAATTGGCCTCCATAGCTGCGCACAGCCGTATCTGTGCTAGGTGTGCGAAAGCTGTTTTGGAGCACGTATGTGCTCAGAGTGTAAAAACTGAGATTGTACCTTCCATGCCTGTGTGTGAGTGTGTATTGGAGCTAGTATTAATGTATTTATTGCAGTCCAGAGAAGGTAGAATTTGTCTCATTTGACTACAGTTTGAATAGGACTACCAAACTTTTTAGTGGTCTCGTCTTGAGTTTCACATGCCCATGGTGCAGCTGTGGACTGGTTATGTTGTGTTTTACTTTAGAAACAGTAAAAACTCAGTGCTCCTTCATATCTGCAACCTGAAAGCAAACAGAACCTTGGCTGAATTTGACTTAGTCTGGGCAGAGTTGCTTGAAGCTGAAACTCAAGAGTGAAACTTGTATAAACTCACATGAACTGAAAATGAGAAGGAGATTGTGCATGATAAGCCCAGGTTTCACAGAAGAGAAATGAGTATGTTCAAACAGATTTAGCACAGTGGGACGTGACTCAGGAACGTTGGCTTCAGATTCTTGCCTTGTATGTGTGGGGATCATCTTTTGTTCGGTTTTTAGTTTCAGATATCATTTGGAGGGACTAAAGCTTGAATACTGCTACAGTTGTGCTGTACATGGAGTTAGTGTTCAGTATTCCTGTGTCTTGACCAAGGAAAGGGGCACACAGTTTGCTGTTGGCATTTCTCTTACCAATTGTAAGCTTATTGTGTGTATGAGAGTGAAATTGGCTCATGTTGATGTTTGCATAAGCAACTCTGTAGTGTTCTGTCTGCAACTTGTTTAGGGAAAGTGTCATCACTTGTGTGTTAAAACAAACAATGACCAAATAGAGGGTAATTTATGAGGCCAGTTCATCCAGTACTGCACCAAACCTGATAAAGGAGTGTATTACATTTTCTAACTAACTAACATGCGTAAAGTCGTTTTGACATCTTCTGAGGTAAGAGGTGGATGTGATTTTTATCTGAGAACGAAGGAAACCTCAGGCATGTTTTCAGAAAGGAAACAATCTACTTTAACTCCCCCACTGTACATCCCATTGTGAGAAGCAAACTTTGGTTTGCTATATGTAATTGGGCTTAAATTATAGCCCTCGAGAGTTCAATTTTATTCGCTTTAATTCAGTCCCTTACAGCTGTAATTCCCTCACCCTTTTCCTGTTGCCTGCTCCTCTGCCTTGCTCAGATGTGGCTTTGCTTTCGAATGCTCAGAAGATAACAGGGTGCAGTAACAACTCCGCGTGGCAGAGTTAGCACAAAGTTCATCCTTGGATCAGCCCAGGTTCCACTGTGACCTGCAGGTTGCAGAGCTGAACAATACCAGCAGGGAAGGCCTCAAAGATGTTTGATCTGGTCATAAATAGTTTTGGCTGTTAAAGGAAATGAGTTACATAGGGAAAAATGGATGCAGTGTGTGGTATTTTGGAGTGCCTGGCAGGAAGAAGAGGCATCAAAAGAGAAGGAACAGTGAGGAAACCTGAGTTTTCCTGTTCTGTATAAATATGTATGTAACTGGCTTTCTGGTTCAGGTGTTAGGGCATTTACTGAAGTTCCATTCCCTTAAATGTTTCATCTCTTCTGTAAACCTCTGAAAGGTCTTGCTTTTCCCCAGTATGAAAGGGCAACTTCTCTTTCCTTAAGTCATGAAAGCTTTTACGTCACAGCAGAACATTTCCATGCCCAGTTTGAACTGGTGTGGGAAAGAATGGTTAGATACAGGAAATCATGACTGTGGTGTCTGTCATCATGACTCCCCTCCAAGTGCCCCATCGTTTTTGATGGTCTTTAATGGAGTGTTTCCTGAGAGACATGGTTCCATTTTTGTGCATCCTGTTGAGTCTAGTTACACTTGCTGGAATAAAATAAAGGAGGGACATAGTGGGAATCTATTAAGAGTGGACTGTATTAAGAACACACTGACATCTCTTTTGCTTTTGAGAGGAAGTTTAGGTTTCCTAAGCTTAGATCCTCCTTTTGAGCCCTCAGAGCTTACAGGAGAGAATGAGTTCATTCTCTGTGGTCAGATGAATTGAAGAGTAGGTGGAGAAAGACACTGGCAAGCCGTTGTAGTTCCCTTTGCCACTGGTAAATGATAACTGCCTACAGCCTAATTTCACTGAGGACATAAGTCCTACGTGTGGCATTGGGCGCATTGCTTTGGGAAGCCAGATTTGTCTGCTGTGCTGGTGGAGATATCTGTGAGTGATGCTCCACATCAAGGGTGGCTGCAGTTGTATTCAGTTTGAGCTGAAGATCATTAACCCTGCTCTTTCTTCCTTTGTCTCTGTAGTACTGCCAGTAACTCCAACCGCAGCACGCCTGCCTGCTCCCCGATCCTGCGCAAACGCTCCCGGTCTCCGACGCCGCAGGACTCCCAAGGAGACGCCATGGTGGAGAAAGGCTCGGACCACTCGTCAGACAAATCCCCTTCCACGCCAGAGCAGGGTGTACAGCGTAGCTGTTCCTCTCAGTCAGGCCGCAGCGGGGCCAAGAACTCCAAGGTGAGCAGCGAGCAAATGCCTTTGGGCAAGATGTGCATGTGTCCCCAGCTCTAAACCTTCTAATGCAGAACACTGGCTTTGTCCTGTGCCTTTTTTCCTGTAGCTAACTTTCCTCTTTCTTCCTCCCTCATCCTTCTGGAGATTCTCCGAACTGAGAGCCATTTATATAGATCAGGTTTTGGCACAGCTCTAGCGTCCTTTTAGCATCCATGAGTTACTGATGGCTTTTACGGCAGCTCCATAACAGTTTATGGAGGCTAACGTTTTTGCAGTCAAGACCCTGTTTCTATGGGGGGCTCTGTGGTTTTGAGAAAGACCTTGAAAATCAGCTGTTGCAGTGACTTTTTACAATCCGGAGCTTGAAGGATCATGGAAAAAATATAGGTTCCTCTGTGCAGACAGCCTAGAAAGGGCCTATGCATTTCTCCAGTCCTAAGCCCTGTGTTGAGATGAGGCTCAAATTGCATAGAATCAGTTGGCCGATCCCCTGCACATCACATCCTATCAGTGCAGTGTTCTGACTGTCTTGGCCAGGGTGGATGATATTTTTCCTAGAAAGACACTGTGTCTTTTGGACCATATTAGAAATAGCCTTGTCTTTGCTGTTCTGAACAGGGTTTGGTGACTCAATTTTCTGTGAGCAAATGGGACCTGTTGAAACACACATGGGAACCAAATATAACCTCTGATTATAACCCTCATGTGAGTGGCATGTTACAAAATAGTTACGTGTATATTTCCAGTGTTTTAAAGTGAAATATTTCAGCCTGAACAACTTCATGGTGTCACAGATGTAGCTCTGATGGCTTGTGTGAAATGAGTTGTTAGATCTTTGCCTGATTTATTGCTGGACACAAGAAGTCTTCATCCACTATCCCACACAAGAAGTGTTCATCCGCTCCCCTTTGTGGTCACTGTCAGCAGAGGAAATGGGATTCACTGGCGCACATCCACTGGGTTGAACTGATCACTACTGTGGGGAGAGTATGGGAGTTGAAAAGTGCAGGCAAAGAGTTTTCTCAAGATGGATCATGTAAGACCTGTCAGCTCTAAGGTTGCCCTTGAGGTCAGACTTGCTTCCTGTGCACTCAGCACCTACAAACACCCCCCAGGGCAGCAGGAGCAGATGACGGCCTCAGGCATTATGGTGCCAGCAGTGTGATCCCAAAGGAAAACCGTGCAGATGGGAGGCAGGCAGGATGCTGTGGTTATAGCCATGCTGGGGGACACTGTCCGGGAAATGGCATTCTTACTAAGGGGGAGTTACAGAAATGAGTTGCTGTGATTTAAGGCCATGGGAGGTGCAATTCTTATCAACATGGTGACTATAAAGCTTGGCTTTATAAAAGGGAAGGGGGTTGTAATGTTTTCTGTTGGGTTTGTGGGGTTTCCTTCTCTTGATTTGCGAGGTAATTTTTCTTCTTTCCTTAATTTCTCTCTTTTCATTCCTGCATGCTTTCTCTCCGATTAAGTCACACAAGCGCCTCTCCAAAGTAAGCCTTCTTTTTTCTCTCCTGTCCCCCACTGTAGAATTGTCTCATCACTCAGAAACCCTCCCCGCGGTACTGAGCAGTGACCCCAGTAAGGCATTCTCCTGGTGCGGCTGTGAGAATGTCAGCAAGAGCTCAGCCCCGTGCCTGTAGCTGAAGCTGGTTTCACTTATATCACTGGGATCTCATTAATATTTGCTCACATGGTGTGAGAACTGGCCCGTTCATCACATTCCTTCAATTACTTCTGACTAATTTTAGCCTTTGTTTTAAGGCTTGCTTTCCTTCCCCCTTGAAGCGAGCTGCTGTCTTTGCCAGGGAGAAATCTGCTGGCTCTGGTAGGCTGACAGTGCCGTAATCCCTCCTCTTTCCTCTCTTCTTACTTTATGCCTTTCAGAAACAAGTTGATCCCCGTAACTTCTTGCCTGCTTTTTATGATGAATGGTAGCTCTGTGGCCAGTGATCTCAGCTTCCTGCCCTCGCACGCTCCCCTGTGTGATGTAAATATTAAAGATCAGTGATTTCAAATGAATCCAGCTTAAACCTGTTAGAACAGACCTGTCCCAAATGAATTGTGAGAATTCATGGGCTCGCTCTCAAAGGTAATACATAGAAGATCCCTCTGTGGGTGCTTGGATTGGAGATAAGATCATTTGAGATTGATCTCGCATCTCTATGCTACCCTCAGAAGAGTGTACCAACCAGAAATGCGGATGAGATGCTTATTGGATACCGTGCCAGGCTGTTGGCATTTCCACACGTATACAAGGCAAGTTAAAACCAGAATGGCTTGGATGGCTTCATAATCCATGGAATCAATGCCTTGGCCTTTCCCCTGTTGATGCCTTAGGTTTCATTCTAGTTGAGTTCTCAGAGAGCAGTGAAGTCTGCAGTGCTGGCTTACTGTTTTTCCTTAGTCATAGTACCTCTTGTATCCAGCCTGACCATGCATGATTGCTGGTGTCTGCTGGAAGCTTTGTTATGTCTTTTATTAGACAGATTGTCTTGTGCTTGGTAACTGTAGCTTAAACCACAACAGTGTGAAAGAAGCTCTATGGAAGATGCAGGTCTGGAGTAGCAAAGAGTCCTGAAAGGATTGCTGGTGAGTAGAGGTGTGTGGGTCAGGACAGGTCGTGGTAAGCTGGAGGTGCTTTGCCTAAGCTATGGAGAAGTTTGTTAGGAGAGGGACTGATGGGAAGAACACTGGTAGGGAGTGCTTTATATGTAAAATGTATGCATAGTGGTACTGGAATGAGCAGTACATGAGGATGAGAGGAAAACCCCAACAACTTTAAGAGAATTAGAGAAACAAGTGGGAAGTGGACCTCAAGGTGAGTTCCAGTGTGAGGAAGACAACACACAGAGGAGAGGGGATCCTGGGCATCACCTCCCCAAGCCTGTGTCAGAGCCTACTACCTTGCTTACCATGGTCTGTGCACAAGGTTGAGCCTAAAGCAGTGCCAGTCTCTTCTCTGTGCTCCCCAAGGTGGCTTTCTCTGGTATAAGGGAGGAATCTTGGGTGTAATAATCTCCCTGATTCTCCCCACACAGATGATGATGGTATCATTAAGACCGGGAGAGGTTAGGAACAAAGAGCCTAAGATGTTAACATCTCCTTTCTCAGCCTCTTCTCCTCTCCCCACCCGTCTTGTGCAAGAAGAATGGTCTCGTTTTCCAACCTGTCTCGCTAATGAAATGAACCAGCTTGAGCCCATGAGTTTGATGCTGTGTTTATACAATTGCTGACAGATCTGCTTGAAGTCCCCTGCCCTGTTTTGTCTGTTGTGTCAATTGTCGTGCTGCAGTGTTGCCGTCAGAGGGAGCGCTTCGCCAGGAGTTTTTTAAGCACTGGGTGACATCTCCAGGAAATCTGTCCTGGAGAAAGAGCTTTGCCATGGTGTACATTATATGGCGTGGACCAAACCACCGACAGGCCTGTGTCAGCATTAGGCTTCTACTGGCAAACACTGCTGCTTTCTGAACTTAGTAAAAAAACCCCTTTTTGCTAACAGCCAGCAATGAAATATGTATTTTTAACTCTTCTGCTCTTGCTCACTGTTAAAAGTGATTTCCTTTCCCTTGTAAATCCTTCAGATTCTTCCCCTTGTCTATAGCTAATAATGAATGCTGAGGAGAAGTACCAGGTTAGGGGAAAACATGAGTTTTGATGTAGCCCTGCAGACTGTAAAACAGTTTAGGTCTGCTCAGAAGGTCTCTTGTCCTCAAAGCAGGGTTGATGTGGTTAGAACAGGTTGGTCTAAAGTCTTGGCCAGCCACATTGTGCAGAGCTTCAAGACTGGAGATCTCCTAACCTCATCAAGCCCTTGCTCCAGTGCTTAATCACTCTTGGGAACAGGCTTTTTCCTCTTACCCAAGTAGAGTTTCCCTTACTGCAGCTTATGGTTGTTGCACCTTGTCCTTTCAGTGTGCAATTATGAGAAGCGTTTGGCTGTGTCTTCTCATTTACCCTTCCTGCTGGGTGGTATAATCCCGCTGTAGGTAGTAGGTGATGAAATGCTGGTCATTTTGCACCAGGGTGAGGGATTTAGGAATAAATGCCATCAATTTCTTTGACTTATATGGCCATAGGGATTTAGAAGTGAGGTGAATAGCATAGATTTTGGAAGAAGGTCAGGAGAAAGGGCTCTGGAATCTGTTCTGAGCTCTGCCCTCACCCTGGTTCTGTGCTTCTGTTTTCTCAGTTGTAAAATGGACTTAGGGATACTTAGAGAGCTCTATGGCATGTCATTCACTTGGAAAAGTTTTCCATTCCCCTGGAAGTAGTAGGAGTGAGTTGTGATCCTGCTCCCAGTAATGTTGAAAGGTGGCAACTTGTGTTGGCATCAAGTTAGCAGGCTGAACTTTGTATGTGTGATCCACTGCTTCCTGTTAGCACTCTAACGCCGTAATCTTCCATAGCAGTATGTGCAATACCATTAACCTATGAAGATTTAGAGGCAACGCTATATAAATTAAAGGCTTAGGGAAAATACCCCATTTTTTGCCTTCCTCAAGTTCTTCCTAATTACAGCCACCACGTAACTGTGAACTCTGCTATCTGCTCCAGTAGCATTGGCTCTGCAACTCAGTTACATCTCCTGTGTGCAACTCCATTCCTCTGGTATTTATTTCTTTTCTCTTTTCAGTTCTAATGCTTATGGTTTCTTTTTCCAGTATGACAGACTTAACCTGCTCAAAGTAAGAATATGTTTTTCCTTTTTCTTTCTTTTTTCCCCCTCTATTACACTGTCTTTTGATTTTTATCTCTCACATCCCCTATGTTCTGATTCTTAGTGAGTTAAAAAAGAAGGTAAATAATGTTGACAATAGATTTAAGGGTTCAGCCTCCCTTCTCTTTGGACTGTTTTACCTGCAAAACAGAGGTCAGGGGGAAGGAATCTCCTCATGTTGAGCAGTGGCAAAAGATGAGGCTTGGATGTCAATATAATTGGTGGAAGAGCTTAAGGAAGAAGGAGCTGCAGAGCTCCTTTACAGAGAAGCTGAGATCTGGGGACATTCAAATGTAAGGGGCAGAAAAGTTACTGCAGTTAATGCAGCAGAGGGGGATGAAATCCTTTTGCAGTGTGCTGACACCACAGCATGTGTACCCTGATTTAGAAGACATAGCGATAGCAGTGTCTCTGTTTTGTCTATGCCAATTATAGTTTGATTATGAATCCTTTATCCCCAGGAATTTGTGAGTTGTGCCTTTTGCTCATTAAGGCAAACAGATGGCAGAACAGATCTGCAGGAAAACCAGTCCCATCTCAGACAAGGTGGTGTGTATATGGTTTAAGATTAATTCCCCCAATTCTTTTTAGTACAGGCTGAATTCCATAAGGCATTTTTCCATGTCCTACTTACAAAGAAAGATGACTTCAACCAGACCCTTTATGAATGGAGGGTATGGCCAAGTATGGAAAAGTGTAGAAAGTAAAAGGAGATTCCTCTGGTTAATTAATGAGCCATACTGGGTATTCAGTTCATATCCTATCCTCAGGATCTGGGGAAAGGCCTTAGGGGTGTTCCTCTTTTTGACATCAACCTTCTGTATTTTGGCCTGTGGCATATACTGTGTTACTGTGGGGTTTTTCATTAGAAACCAGTGCGGTGAAACTGGCAGCAATGCCCAAGGTTGCAAGGGCTCCTACAGGAATGAGATCCAGATGCCAGTAGGGTTGTCTGCAGGAGTGGCATATAGGAAACAGAGGGAACTGAAAGCAAGGGGGTGTAAAGACAGAGCAGTGTAAGCAACCTCATGTCTATGTAGAAATCTCTGGTCCAATCTGATCTCACTAACACTCGGTACTTACTTTCCTCTAATAAACATCCTGTACATCACTGGTCCTGTCGTGGGCTATCCCAGTGCAGGTAGTCCTGTGTCTCTGTGAACATGAACTTAATTCTTGAGTGAAACTTCCCCAGGCTCTGTTACAAGCTGGAGAACAGTCCGTTTCCCTTCATATTCCAAACTGGGTGACAAACGCTCCCAGTCCAAGAGTCAGAAGCAAGACGGCTTCAAAGGAAGAAATGCAGTGAAATGTTGCTTCTGTCCTTGTGTATTGCCTCAGCTCTCCCGTGTGCAATGTGGACATGCATTGCTGCTTGGGGGAGAAGAATGGGCACAGCCATGTAGTAGTAAAAGGCTATAGGGCTCACAAGCTTCATTGCCCTTGGGTAAATCCACCCTAAAATGGGGGATGCCTATATTGCCAGTGCTGCTCTATGTCCTGGCATTGGAAAGCTAGCCTTACTGGAGTGGGAGTGTGAAGCTCTCTCTGTGCAGATAAATCTCACCTCCAGCTGAGAACTACCAAGTGAGGCTTTCCAAGCTGAGCTGGCTTTTTCCTATGCTCCATTGTGCCATGTGGCCTGTCCTCTCAAACCATCTGAAATGCCATGTTAAAGACAAATTCACATGTGAAATGATGCAAACCACTGTGCACTGAAATTCTGGAGGGGAAAAATATATCCCAGCCTCTTTTTTTCTTGTTTTGCTTAGCTTTTCTAGTGATTTTTCCCTTTTTTTCAGCAGTTTTCCTGGCTCCCTTTTAAAACTCCAAATGCTATTGAAAGTTTGCTGGATGGCTTTTGTGAGTCAGACTGTGTCCCTGCCTCTCCTAGTAGTTCTTCAAGGGCTTATTTGCACAGGATTACTTCAGTGCAATGTGATTTTTTGCTACCTGGCCAGCAAGGATGAAGCCTTTCAAAGACATGGCTGATGATGACTATGAGGAGCTCCCCTGTTGCTAGTGGATGCTGCTGTTCTGCAGAAGGGAGCACAGTCTGTGTGTGTGCGTGCATGGTGACATGCACACGTTAGCCTGAATTGTTTCCTGTGATGGACTCATGCTTCTGGATTCGTTCTTTGTTCCTGTAACTGGAAATGACTGTTAGACCGCACCATTGAAATCTTCTGTTTAACCGCACTTTCACTTCACTATTTACACAAACCAGATTGGACCTAGTTTCTCTGTCCATCTTTCTTTTGGATCCTAAGATCTCTGTGCTAACTAATGCTTCTCTTTTATTTTGTCCTTACAGAAAAGCCAGAGTTGGTATAATGTAAGTACTTCAGTTTCTCTTGTCCCTGGGTGAATATGGGCCGGGTACCTGGGTGGGGGGAAAGGTGCAAAGGGGCTTTGCAGTGGCACTGGGGCATACTGACCGTTTCCAAGAAGAAGAGATGGAAATGGCTCAGAACTGGCATCCTGAGGGAAGGGATGCCGGAGATAGAGAGCACAAGCTTTGTCTTTTCAGTCACTCTTGTGGTGATCTTCACATCCTGTACCTTATTGTTTCCTAGCAGCATTGGTCCTGATGTGATGGACAGAGCTGCCACCCTGCAAACCCTTTGCATTTCTCAGGGTGGTGTTGGGCGAGAGAGGAGCTATTTTCTGTCTAAAAAACTGTAGCAAAACTCTCTTTTGCTTCTGCCTTGCTCTTGTTTTCATTCTGCAAGCATGGGTGCAGTGCTGTCAGTACACAGTGTGTGAATTCCCACAGTCGGTGTCATTCTGCACAGTTAAACCCTCATCGCTCGAGTGCTCTAAAGTAGATAGTTGGCAAATGCAGCGGCCATTCCATGTCCAGCAGCATGGAATGTTCCTGTAGACATCAGAACCAGTGATTTTGGCTGATTCAGATTTGACAGAGGCATGAGAGGCAGACTTAGTTACTTGCTCTATGTAATCAGCACCAGGATAGTAGCAAGGACAGGAAAGGCCATGCTCTCAGGAGCAGATTGAAGCATGGAGGCAATGGCATTAAGAATGAAGGATAAACCACGGTAGGTCAAACTAGTGGAGATGTGGCAGAGAGGGGAACGTGGAGTGAGCAGATTGGGCAAAAATGTGAATCTGTGGCCATGGCTAGAGGTGACTTTTGCTATGACTGCTTTTACTGTAGCTGCGGAGATCCATACCCTGCTGCATGATGCTTTGCTGTGGTCTGCTTCTGTGGGTCTCTTGTGTTTTCATGTTCTCTCTATCTTATCTTTCTGTTCTCTTGTTTTTCCTCCATATATTTTCAGCATGAGAGACAGTACATCCGGAGAGTAAGCACTGGCTGCATTTTTTGTGGTTTCCCCCCCCAATTATTTTCCTTTAGCAAACAAAACCAAGCCATTTTCTATTAGTAGAGACATTCTGGCCAGATAAAAGCAGCAATGTAGATGGGCCACAAACTCCAGGAAGGCAGTCAAAGTCAGTCCTACTTGGCAGTATTATTACCATAACAAATGTGCTAATGTATCTCCTTGATAGTTTCCCTTCTTTGCCAGCTCCTTCTAGGCAGGATTATTCTGGCATTTGGACCATTCTGGTTCTTCTGTTCCTTTCCCCACTGAGAGCAGCTCTAGAAATGGATCTGTGCAGGCTACCCCTTATGATTTCCTTTATTCGCTTTGCACCACTTTGATTTTACATAAACTTCACTATGCTCAGAGCAGACGCTCTCCACATTGGTCTTTGTGCCAGTTCAGCACTGTCACTATAAATACAAACCGTAAGACAGTCCTTGCCTCAAAGAGCACCCAGTCCTTAAAGATCCTCAGAACATCAGTGGTCAGAATGCCAGTTTCCTAAGATTACTTTAGGTTTTGCTGCTTTTAACTGCTCTTCTTGTCCTTGTAGCATTGGCAGTTGGTCCTTGTCCTCTTTGGTAGTTGGAACCCTTCCTTTTCCCTCTCCTGGATGCCTTTTTTGTCTACTTTTCCCTTAAGATGCTACCAACTTCTCTCACCTTGTGTGTTCTCCTTTTGATCCTACTACTGCTTTTTGGGATTGCCATCCCTATCAGATTGAGAAGTGGGAGAAAAGGGGTGAACCAAGGGTTGGTTTGGCAGACCAGCCCTGGCTTGGTCTTGGTGTGCTTTCTCTGCTTTGCCTTCCAGAGGACAAACACAAACTGGTCCAGGTGTGAGGTTTAGAGAAGAACATCAGTTTGAGAGCAGACATGGTGGAAGAGCAGGCCATGACTGGGCTGGCTAGGTTCACTAACAGTGGGAAGAAGTCCCTGAGATGATTCTCATGCCTTTAGTGAGGAACTGCAGACACAGAGACTGGTTTAGAAGAACTGTTATTCTTAGAGCAGACTGGGTTTGGAGCAAATGCTGTGGGACAGGTGGCCAGTTTCTTTGCTGCATTAATCAGCATAGCAGTCCTGCTGTCAGAGGGGGAATGTATGCTGTCCTTTTCCAGTAGTTTTCCTGTTCAGAAGCAATGTGAATCTTCTTCCCTAAAGAGTTAACAGCAAGTCCATCAGCTGTGCAAAGCAGATAAGATTTTCCTTCCTCCTTTTCTCCCTGCCCCTTCCATCTCTCCTGTTTTCTGTGGCTTGTGCTGAACCAGGCTGTGCCTATCCCAGTTATTGTGCTGTCAGATCCCATCCCCCCGCAGCAGTTGCTCTAAACTTCCTGTTGGAGAATCTGTTTGTGTATTAACAGGGAGCTCTTGCCATAAGGAGTCACCCTTTTCTCCCTGTTTGCCCCATCACTGTGCCACCCTGTCCTGTCTCTGTGTGTTTGCAGTAGAGTTAATGTTTGCTGTCTCCACCTCCAGGTTAGCTCTTCCCATCAGTTGTGTCATTCATCCCTGCAATTGAGGTGGGTGGATGTGCAGACAGAAGCATCCTGGTGGGTTCTTTTTTGGAAGTAATCCCATGAACAGTTTCCACCAAATAGGGCCATTCAGTAAAGCAATGCAGGTGCCTCACAGATGCCTCTAATCCTGTTTGTCTTTCCCAGGCTTGTTGTTCCCTCATCATTGGGTGGCAGATGAATGCACTGCTTCCCTCTGGCAGAGTTAAATGGGAAGACCTGTGTGCTGTCTAGCACCAGCAATGCTTTTGTGGTGCATCTGAGCAAACAGAGCTCTTGTCAAGGAGCAAACTGCAGTCATTGGCCCTGGAATGACACAGTGGCTTTGCATAGGCTTGTTTGGTTGGTTGGTGTTTTGGTTTCTGAGATCTGTGTGCCCAGTTCGTTAGGAAGGGTGAGGATTTACTTCAGGATACTTGTTTCCATGGATTCAGCATCATGGTTGAGCAGCACTGGTGCCATAGTGTGGATGTTTACCTATTCATTTCTATACTTGAGCAGAGATGGAGAGGCTGGGGACTAGGGGCAGACGTGTATAGGGAGTTCCATTGCTCCAAGCAATCATCCTGGGACCTGCAGGGAGTTCTTTTGCTGGAGTCCTTCATTTCCAAAGTGACCTGGTAATGGATGAAACCTAGAAAGAGCTGTGCTTTTTGAGAGGGCTCAGAAGCACATATAGGGATCGTGGAGCCCTTAAGATTCCTAGCTGTGTGTGTCTCACATGCCTGATTCCTCATCGCTATACTCTTCTGGCTGCTCTCTCCTTACTCCCCTCGCGCCTCCCCCAGCACACTCTGTCCAACAACTTTCCATTACAGTAAACATCTGCTGGGAGGCAGGGCTGAGCCCGGGTTACTGCAGGGCATTGGCCGACAGCATTATCCAGCGACAGTGACTTAAAGCATGTGTGAGTCGTTTTGGGATCTTCCTCACCCGATCCTTCCATGAGAAGCCGTAACAAAGACTGGGAGCTGCCTTTTGGAGCAGAGAGGGAATAGAGAGGAGGCACTGGAGGAATAGGAGTAACTGCTTTCTGGTTGAAAAAGGTGGAAACAGACCCAAGCTGAAGCCTCCGAGCTGTTGGTCCTGGTGGTTGGAGCTGCATCAATTGCCAGCTCCTGTGCATCGGACCTTGGTTGGGAGCTGCATATGTCTTGCACTGACCTGCCTGGGACTGCTCAGGCTGCCAGCACCTCTGCAGTGCTGCTTTAAGGGATGCCCACAGCAAGAAGGTGGTGAGGCTGGAGCAGAGGAGCGCCAAGGTTGCCTGCCAGCACGCTTACCCCAATGAGCTGCTTCTGCAAAGTCCTCTGGAGGGCAAACCCTCTCTCAGATGTACAGAGCCTGCTAGGGCAGGCGACCTGAATGTGAGCGGGAGCACAGGGGAGGGCACGTAAACCCCTGCCAAGCTGCTCTATCTCTTTCGACTTTGAATCTAAACAAGAACCGGTGACAGCAGGAACAGGAAAAGTTTGTCTGGGAGCACAGGGAGCTGTGCAGTGAGAGTGCTATGGATTCCTTGCTGGAGTGTGGGTCTCTTTGGGATCTGGTGCTGGATCATGAGCTGCCCTGTCTGCAGAGGGACCTGGACGGGTTTGTCGACTTGTCACAAGAATACGGATCAGATGAATTTCCAGCTGTGAGTGTCTCTAAACCCAACTGTTTGTCATTAACAGAAGCTCTGGTGCTGAGCAGAGGTGTCTGTTGTAGTACAGGCTTTAGGTCAGAGCATCCCTTATTGCAGGGAAGGGAGGGGAGCACCACTCCACGTGAAACTGTACTGCTAAACTGAGTTGCTGTAATGCACGGAAATCAAAGCTCAGAGCTGATTATAATCTCTATTCCCACTGCTCCTTTCCCATCCTGTCTGTTTATCCCAGGAAATCTTGGGCTTGGGGCTCTTGCTGGAGCCCATCTCTGACCAAGATCTTTTCCAGATGTTCAGACTAGAAGCTATCTTCTTGTAATCACTTTGTTTTCTGGGGAAGTTCCCTCTGTGCTTTGGAGATTTGTACTGCACAGCTGGAAGAGATAGGAGAGGGTTGTTGAATGGAAATGGAGATAGGGAGGGAAGAGGTTGTACCCCAGGTTACTTTGCCTTCCCTACATGTGGGAGAAGGAGCATGATAGATCAGGTAGGAGATATGGGTCCTCCTGCATTTGGATGTGTCTCTGTTTCGGTCAGCTCTGCCTTCAGAAAATGCCCTGGTTGCTCTGAGCAGCTGTCAGCTTGGGCATGGCGTGCAGGGGGGTCTGACATGGGTAGAGGCATGTTATAGGGTAGTTAACACCAGAGACAAGCGAGCTCCTGGGCTCCCTCCAGTTAACAGCAGCGTGAGGCCAAGTGTCTGCAGAATGAGTGCGAAACACAGTTGAGTACCTATGAGAGGATCTTCTGAGCGCCATAGGAGTGTTCTTGGTGTACAGTGCGTAGTTGTGGTTCACTGACTGACTTGATGAGGAGAGGAATGGGATGACTGCAGTATTCCTGAGCTCTTGATGACAGTGACTGTTCAAGTCTCTTTGGCAGGGCTGCAGCTCTACTAAAGCACCTATTTCCTGTGTTTCTGTGCTCTTCCTGGGAGAGCTGCGGATTGGTGGCAAACTGATGCACTGCAAATATATGTCACGCTCTGTACAGTGTAGGATTGCAGGAAAAGAGGTTTCTCCTGCAGCCACAGCTTCCACACAATTCCTTCTTGCTACCTCTGATGTGGGTATAGCTCTTCTACTCTGTACTTGCTCTTCCAAGTCAGGTTCTCCTCCTCTTCTTGCTTAATGCACTAAATCCGAAATCCTCCCATCTGTGTGTCTGCTGTGGTGGGAGCTCCTAGCCTCATGCTTTGTAAGTGCATCTGATCCCCCTTCTCTTTACCAAGGTGTTCCCGTTTTCCCACTGTGTTTCTCTGTGCTCATGCCTGCCCCTCTCTTTAACAGGCACTCTGTTATTTGCAGGTACTGAGTCCAACTTACAAACAGCGGAATGAAGACTTCAGGAAACTCTTCAAGCAGCTTCCTGACACGGAGCGCCTCATCGTAGGTAAGGTGCAGCCTACAGTTTGGGGAGGAAATCCAACACGCATGCAGCTTGTTCTTCAGAGAGGTTGCCACCAAGGAACAAGCCCATTGTGTCCGTGTTGTGCACAGATGGAGCCCCTCCTCACCATTTCTAATGGGTTTCAGCCATTTTGCTTCAGCGAGAGCATCACTGGTTTGTACCAGCTATGGCTCTGTTCCCTTATGATGCGAGGAGCACGTTTTCCTCCACAGTGCTCCCCTAGACCTGACAGTGTGTCAGCCTTGGAGCTCCTTCCTCCTTTGGTCAGGGTTGCATGTCTCAACATACATGCCACTGAGCTTCCCTACTTTCCAGCATCCCTGATTCTCCCTATTCACGCATGAGTGCGCTTCCTATATCCATTTAGCCTTTGGCCTTGCAGCTGATTAGTGACTGCCCAGTGCCTTGCATCTGTTCTTTTATTTTATGTACCTGATGAGCTCATACCATGTCTCATCCGGTTGAAAAATGCACGTTCTTAGCCAAGGAATAGAAATGGTTTAGGATGCTTAAAATGGGAGAGAAATGAGCTAGAAGGCAAAAAGGAAAAGACACATTGTAGTACATGGGAGGATAATAAGGCAAGATCATGAGTCAGTAAGAGAGATTGTCTGTGACATGCCCTTAGGAGGAATCATAACCCAGTGGAAAGAGCAGCAGCTGTGGCTCAGTTCCTTCTGGCTCTGCCTTTGGCTTTCTGCAGCACTGCATTGAGTAGCTGCTTCTCTTGCTGCTGCTGATCCTCACCTTTAGGCTGTCCTGTCTCCTGACTTTGATGCTCCTAAATGACCATCTATTGTCCACCCACAGATTACTCATGCGCACTACAAAGAGACATTCTCCTGCAGGGCCGCCTCTACCTCTCTGAAAACTGGATCTGCTTTTACAGCAACATCTTCCGCTGGGAGACACTGGTAAGGCTGTCACATTGCTGCATGTGTTCTGTGCCAGCAGGTCTGCTGACATGGCTGTAAAAGCACTCTTCCCGTTGTCTTCCTCATCTTTACCTGTGTTCTTTCTCTGTCTTCCCCTTCGTGCATGGCTCTGATTGCAGCTGACGGTTCGCTTGAAGGATATCTGCTCGATGACCAAGGAAAAAACAGCACGGCTCATTCCTAATGCCATCCAAGTTTGCACTGACACTGAAAAGGTACATCCTTGAAGCCTCCACCTCTAGAGTCATTCCTTATGGCTGACAGGGGCAGGGAACGTCATGGGATTGAGTGCTTGTGCTACCTGGAGCCTCGGAGGAGGCACCAAGATGTAGAGCTTCTGCAGATCTCAGGCTGAGGCTAGAACACATGTTGATCCTATGTGGGGTGTAGGAACAGGCAGAAGATCCGGGTTATTTAGTAGTGCATCACAAACAGAACTGTTTCTATGCTCAGATGCAAGCAAAAGGACTTGCAGCTGATTCTCTCCTAGTTTAAGCATCTCTGGGTGAGAAGCGCTCAGCTTCCCTGTGAGGCCTTCAGTTCTTGTACCCAAGAACCAAGTAGCTGTGCTGTGTGGCTTGCTTAGTCCTAAGAACTGGGAAGTGAACCGAACAGGCTTGTTTCTTCTTCTTCCCTTTATTGGGCCTTTTCTGAACTGATTTTTCCCTTCGTCTCTTCCCATTCAGCACTTTTTTACTTCCTTTGGGGCTCGAGACAGGACGTACATGATGATGTTCAGACTGTGGCAGAATGCTCTCCTTGACAAGGTACAGACACCAGCCCTTCAGTGCTGGGGTGGGATGGGAGGTGATGAATATATGCAGATGCAACTAATGTATATGCATAAGAAGACATAGGGACAGTAAGCACATGTGTTTAGGTACGTCACTGCAGGTGAAGTGCTCTTTTAACATGGAATTCTGTCTATGTACAGACATGGCTTGCACATGCAGTAGATCCCACTTTGCCTCTGCTGAGGCGTGGAAGCATATGTCTTAGGAAGGAGGTTTTTTTGAGGTCCAAAATTCAGGTGAAACAGCCCAGGAGAAAACAGTTTAAAATGGAACAGAATTAGCTCATTGCACAGGCAAAGCTCTTACTAAGTCTGTGTGTAGATTTCAAGGTAGGACAGAAAAGGGCATCCCAAAACCAACCAGTGTTAGGTAGGGTAAGGGCTCAGTGTATTGTACAATAAAGCAGGATATGCACCTGCTGTGAAGGAGACCCATTAATCCTGTATTTGATCCCAGTATCTATTCCACAGTCCATTGAGTATTTCTGGCCTCCCTGCGGGAGCAACACTCATGAACTGACCTTATGGTGCTCCCAGCATTTCAGGATGTTTCTGGCTTGAGTTCATACCATGCTGGAAGGTTGAAGTAATCAAACACCCAGAATACCCTGTCCTGAAAATGGGGGTAGTAGTTGGTATGCCAAAGGATCGCTTTGCATTGGGCAGCTTGCGTTGCTGCCATATGCCGTCATTTGAGCAGCCTTTTGGAGTTCCTGACAAAATTCAGTGTCCTTGCTTTCAAGGGCAAAGCAAATGGGAATGGAGAGAAAGACAGGAACCACTTCCAGAACTCTTTTTCCAAACGTAGGCTCCATGCCTGGCAAAAGAGAGGGAGAAAGAACCTGGTCCTTTTCTCCTGATGTGAATTAAAGTGCATGTGGGAAGAAGGCAAAACACATTTTTCTGGATAAAGCTTTCTCATTATAGGTTTTTTCCCTATGTTTTTGATTGCTAGTTTTGGGAGCTAGATGAAAAATTTCCTGCCTTATTCCATGCAGTAACTATGGGAAGGATGCTCTCACGTGAAAACATACGCTGTTCTCTGTTCCCTCTTTTAGCCTCTCTGTCCAAAGGAGCTCTGGCACTTTGTCCACCAGTGTTATGGGAACGAGCTGGGTCTGACCAGTGATGACGAAGACTATGTGCCTCCTGACGATGACTTCAACACAATGGGGTGAGTGAGGAGGAGTAAACTCTGCCTGTGATGAAGAAAAGATGGCTTCAGGAGAGCAGGAATCCTGATATACCTTGCATCCCTCAAACTGCAGATTGTCCCTGGTGAGAGATGCTGGGTTTCGGCCAAATGTTTGCCCTTAAATGTGTAATATCTATAAAGCTGGAAGCATAACATTTCCTCATGGAAGCTGGCAGGGATGAAATGCCTGCCTGTCTGCTTGCTGGGCTAGATGAGCAGCTCTCTAAATGCCAAAGCATCCCATCACAAGGCCAGTCAGTGTGTTACACGGTCAGAAAGTGCTGATATTCCCTGTACTGAGCCATTTCTGCTCCCGGTCAGCCTGGAAACCTCATAGAAATATTCTTACTTGCTCTGTGTGTCCAGTTGTAGCTGTACTGAGAGGGGTAAACATAAAAACCTGTGTTCTCTGTGGCGTCTCAGCTACTGTGAAGAAATCCCCGTGGAAGAGAATGAAGTCAACGACAGCTCCTCCAAAAGCAGCATGGAGGCCAAGCCAGAAGCTAGCCCTCAGCTGCCAAAGAAATCTGTCACTGCCAGCACACTGACATCCACGGGAAGCAGTGAAGCACCGGCCTCGGTAAGTGCTTCCTCTGTTGCAAAGGGAGCAGTAATCCTTTCCTCTGGGATCCAGCTCATCGTCCTTGATGCTTACCCTTCAGCTCCTCTTCCACTGCAACAAACCTTGGTACTTGACTCAGTGCTATCTGTGAGCATGGCCTTTGGCCTTGAAAAGGTGTCCAAAGCATGCCTAAAGTCCTAAAGTCTGGGGAACTGAGGGCTTTTAGATGAAAAGAAATGGAGTGTTGGAGATAAAAGGCTTCTAATTTCTTCTCTGTCTTCAATTATTCCCTAGGAAACAGCGTGTACCCTCCTAGTATTAGCAGAGCAGACCTTGTTTGGATCACAGAATCATAGAATAGTTAGATTTTCCTAGCTGTATAGGGCTTGTTTGATAGCAAACCCAGTGGTGTTGGTGTGCTTGTCTGAACAAACAAAAAGCCCTGTGTACATCCCCAGCTTGAGCTGTATGTGGTTCTTGAAGAGGAGGTGAATCCCCTATGTCCATGTGTTTTACAAACACTGTATGGTATCCTTCCTCCTCTCTCTAATATCCAGACATGTCGAGGCCAAAGGTATGAAAACTGGCTCAAGGATGTGCAGATTTCAGAAATAACCCCCATTTCCAAGTGCTGATCTTGCCTTGTTGTGCTCTCTCCTTGCTGCAGTTTGATGGAGTGCTACCAGAGGAGGAGGAGGCAGTGGCGGAGAGTCCAGTGGAAAAAGACATTGGCGTTGCAAATATCATGGCAGAGAAGATAGAGATCATCAGCCCCGTGAACTCCCCTTCCCTGGACTTCAATGACAACGAAGACATTCCCACTGAGCTCAGTGACTCCTCAGAGACCCATGATGAAGGTATGTGGGGAAGGGCTGTTCCATCAGTGTTGTTTTCAGCCTTCTCCCATCCTTTCCAGTGAGGGACTGAATATTGAATTCCTTTTCTGGACCCTAAGAGTTCAGAAGATGCAAAGAATTCCCATCCTGGGGATGTGGGGTATTTGAAAGGATGTCCCTAAAATAGCCTGTGTAGTTAATTACCCCTTCTGATGTTCCAGCTGTTGTCCTGGATCAGTGGAGGAGAAGGGTTACAAGTATCAACTTTGAGTTCCTTCGTCACTAATACTAATGTCATGGTGCTGTGAAAGCACAGCCTCTGGTATTGGCATGGATCATGGCTGAGTTTTGTGGGCCTGTTTCCCTATAGGGGAAGTCCAAGCCTTTTATGAGGATCTGAATGGGCGCCAGTACGTGAATGAGGTGTTCAACTTCAGCGTGGACAAGCTGTATGATTTGCTTTTCACGGACTCCCAATTCCAGAGGGACTTCATGGAACAGCGCCGCTTCTCTGGTAAGCTATCTAGCTTTATGTTCTGAGAGCATTGTCTTGATTGTATGGAGGAAACAGGCTCTTATTTCCGGACATCAGGTAAAGCCTGATCCTGTGTTCAAGGCTTAATAGTGTGAGGAAAAAGCTTCTCTAGCTCCATACTACACACTGGCACAGACTGCACAGTTAATGACGCAGAGAGTATCCCTTGACATGCTGTAGTCCTCCTTTCCCTGTAACTGAAGGTTTAAAGCTGAAGGACGTAGGTCTTCTGTATAAAATGTGGGTATTTTCTCCTCTTCCAAGTGCAGGGGAATGGGTAGAGGCTGAGGACATTTCTTTCATGCTCAGTTGAGCTCTAGTGCTTCTGTATCCAAGGGGAAGGTGATATGTCCTGAGCATGATAATATGGTCATGCCTTTCCCTAGGGAATTGATCTGAGATCCCTCTCCAGTTGCTTGAAGGGAATATTGTTTTGTCCTCTCAGATATTATCTTTCATCCCTGGAAGAAAGAAGAAAATGGCAATCAGACCAGAGTGATCTTGTACACCATTACCCTCACCAACCCTTTGGCCCCCAAAACTGCCACTGTCACTGAGACACAGGTATGTGGAAGAGCGAGCAGGGGTGTAATGCTCTGTAGAAACAGAGCTGTGATTGATTTCCTTGTCTTGGGCGTGCTGCTTTGCATGTTGCCATTCTCCCTATCCATTTTCCTTTACCCATTTTTCTTATATTAACTTGCTACCCAGTATCACTGCAAACGTGAACAGCTAACCTCAGACTTACACTGGATTGCATTGAAGGAAAGGGCCATACATTTTCCAGCAGAAGCAGAGTTGTTTGGGAACAAACCAGCACGTGCTAACAATTGTGTGTGTTACCCAGGCTGGTGCTTTTTGACCTGTGGTCAGTCCAGCACATGTTATTCATGAGCAGGGCACAAGAAAGCCACATTCTGTCTGGCCAGTGCTTCTCACAGCTCTACATAGAGATGTCCAGGCTTTTTTGTTACTGGTGAGGACAATTAGATGACCTGTTTAAAGTGATGGGCAAAGGGAGCAGCACACTGTCAGGCAGGCAAGGACCATTTTATTCCACGTTGTGGGCAAGCACCGAGGCGCACTTTGCTGTGTCCTTGCTGCAGAGGTATGTGGAAATAGTCTGTAAGAAAGACTGTGATTTGTGTATGGATCAGACCAGAAGCTCTTAAAGGAAGTAGTTGACTTGTTTCTACAGTGTTTAGAATCACAGAATCATTTATGCTAGAAAGCACCTCTGCTTAAAGCAGGGCTGTTTTAGATCAGGTTGCTCCCTGACAAGCCAGACATCAGTTTGAGGTCCCAAAGAACTGGTCCTCATGTGGTGGTGTGTAACTACATCTCTGGTACAAAATGCTGGGGGGTTGAGCTGCTGGGACTGAATGTCCCTTTAGAAATGTGCCCTTGAGAAACATCTGAGTGAAACTCTTGTTTTCCTTGAGCATACCTTCCCTTAAAGGTGAGATGTTCACAGGAGAACTGCAGAGATGGAACTTGGCTAGGGCTCCTGTTTGTGGTAGAGTGCTGGTGAAGGCGCCAGTGTATCGAAGCCGTGTTCTAACCAGACTAATAGTTGCCTTGCATGCTGTCTTTTCTGCAGACAATGTACAAAGCCAGCCAAGAAAGCGAGTGCTATGTCATAGATGCAGAGGTGCTAACTCACGACGTCCCCTACCATGATTATTTCTACACCATTAACCGCTACACGTTGACTCGTGTTGCCAGAAACAAAAGCCGACTCAGGTACACTTCTTGGGGGATAAAAAGAGCCTTATTGATGACCAAAAGGCACCTTTGGGTTGGAGTTCTGCTGTTCGGTGTGTTAGAAGGAGGTGGGAAGAACTTAGCCTTATTTCTTTGTCCTATCATGAAGAGTTGCCACAGGGGCAATAGCCTATTATGGTGACACTGGGCAGACAATAGACCCAATGCAGAGGAGTTACAGCTGGATCAGGTAGAGGCTTTACAGGCTTTTCTTGCCTTCTCCATGGAAGCAGTGGTTTGCAGGGCTTGTTGTCACACACAGTCAACATGTGACATACTTACAGAGGCTGTGTTTCTGAGATGGGCCTGGGGGGGGACAAGGGGAGGAATTTGGTGCCAGGCAAAGCTATAGGCTTTGCTAAACAATATTAATGCCTGCCTGCTACATGCCTGAAGGTCTTGGGAGTCCTCTTGGGGGATGCTCCTGTGATGCCTTCCTGCCACTACCTTTGGAAGGCCTTTTCATGTAATGCTTCTGGAGAAACATGAAGGGCTGAGACCATTCCAGAACTAACAGTGAACAGGGTAATTTCTCAGTTATTTTTGACAAAGGATTGTGAATTGACATCACCTCCAGGAAGCAAAACTGGGATAATGACTTTCCTTCTTCCCACAGGGTTTCCACAGAGCTACGTTACAGGAAACAGCCTTGGGGGCTGGTGAAATCCTTCATTGAGAAGAACTTTTGGAGTGGCCTGGAAGATTATTTCCGTCACTTGGGTAAGAGCAGTGATGAGTGGAGCTGCACAGTGTGGCACCTTCCATAGATTATGCATGTATCCCTGCAGCATGACATTGTCATACCTGCTGCCAGCCTACTGGGGATCAGACCTTGGAGGGTGAAACAGTAAAAGTGTATTGCTGGTTCTTCTGCCATATGTTTCTTATGCTTAAAAGGCTGTATTACGTATGCTTTTTCAATTCAATAGGAAAACACATTTTCAAATGCTTTTTGCATGATCAACCATAATTTCCAAGTAAGGGCTGCACTCAAGGAAGAACTCTGAGACATGGAAGTGCTTAAAAACCATGTAGATGAGGCTATCAGTGATATGGTTTAGTGGTGGTCTTGGCAGTCCTGGGTAATGGTTGGACTTGATGATCTTAAAGGTCTTTTCCAACCTAATTGGTTGTATGATTCTATGATGTGTGGTGCATCCTCTGGCACAGGCCTCTCAGACCCTGCCTCTTGGCTGTGCCATTGAAGCACTGGGCTTCAGTCTTTATCTTTGCAAAGCCAAGGCAACTTCCATTAAACACTTCTGCTTGCTGCCTCTGCAGAGAGTGAGCTGACCAAGACAGAGAGCACGTACCTGGCTGAGGTGCACAGACAATCCCCCAAAGAGAAGGTGAGCAAGCAATCGACCGTGCGCCGGAGGAAACGCGCCCATGCCCACCTGCGGGTGCCGCACTTGGAGGAGGTGCTGAGCCCCGTCACCACCCCCACCGACGAGGAGGTTGCTCATCGGATCAAGCATGTGGCAGGTGAGGAACTTCAAGATCCCTCATTGCTTTGTGCAGGGTTAATGGGAAGAGGGGGACAGGGCTTTCTAGGGCAGGGGGAGGGATTGGATTGGATTGATCTGATTTGATGAGATGGAGGGGTGGGCAGAGGGAAGAGGGATGCCCTCTCCACTGGACAGCATTTCCTAACATAAACTCATCTATCTCCTCAGGTTCCACTCAGACACGGCACATCCCTGAGGAGAGCCCTAGCGGCTTCCACCTGCAGAGTGTCTCCAAGCTGCTCCTTGTCATTAGTTTTGTGTAAGTGATTTTCTTTGCTTTCCTTGTCAGCCTTTTAACACCTTCGGTCCTTTTGTGTTCTGTGCTCCCCTGAGCCAGTTTTTTACTCTCACATATTCTTCTCTAGTCCCAAACTTTGCGCAACATAGAGGAAGGAAAAGCAATGACAGGCAGAAAAGAATGAATTAAGATTTCCCCCAGGTGTCCCATCAGGTCTTTTGTTTGGCTTGATCCCAGCTTTTGTCAGTGTTTAGCTGGCCACAGATCTGGCTCTATAGGTTCTGGATCTTATTTTATCAAATAGTTCAAGTAAATGAAGTACTTAAATAAATTACTTAAGTCAATATTTAAAAGAGAAGAATTCCAACAAGTAGGAAGTATTTATTATTTCAGGGACTCCGTTTAGAGATTTTTAGTGACATGTAGAAACTGTGGCTTTGGTTTTAGTTAATTTAAGTCATTTAATGCAATCTACCAACAAACTGGCTGTTATCATGAAAGATAACCACTCTAGGCTCCCTTGGGAGCTGCTGTGCTACCTTAACAGGGCTCACTGTATGTGACTTCTTTCCTCTGGTCTGGCAAAACCTATTCAGGTCTTGTCCTGCGCAGTGGTTTTGATGAGGATAATGTCTCAGAAAGAAGCTGGACCATTTAGAGATGACTTCTGCAAAATAAGGGTAGAAATTCATGAAGCAAGAGAGATTGGCATGGTTTTATTAGTTCAGCAGCAGGAACTACATTTGGTTTGGGTCCCTTTTCTGCTACTACCTTTCACGGTAGCTAGTCTTGGACTTGGCTGGATGTGTGCTCAAAGGGAGCTGGCTATGGGCTCTTTGTATCCCTGTGCTTGGCCTTTATACCTAACCCCAGGTGTATTTACTGTTTCTTTGCCTTTTGGCAAGTAGCTTTCATGTGTTAGTGCTGCAGCGGATGCTGGGCAGGCGCTGTGAGGTGGTACAGGAGCAGTGCAGACACAGTGGGGTTTTTCATCACATAGAGAAATGGCAGCATATTGTTAAACCCTGAGGAACAGCAGAACTTGGGCTCATTTTTAAGATCCACTTGCTTTTTAGTGAGGTGGAAAGAAGCTGAGCTATAGACTGAGGTTTCTTTTCAATTTGAGCTCCTTCCTGCCTTTCCTTTTCCCAGTGGGGATAAACACTGCAGAGGTTTGCAGCAGCAGCCCAGCTAGTTGCTGTAATGGTGGGTAAGGTAACGTAAAGCAATGTAAGGATGAGAAGACAGCCTTTTGCTGTCTTTTGCTTACACAGCTCATGTTCTGCTGAGCATCTTTCACCATTAACTGCAGGCATACAGTTAGGTATCTGTCCTTCTTGCTTCTCTTCCCACTGTTTCTTTCTTACCTCCTCTCCCCATGTATCTTCTGCACTATTGAGCCCTCTCCCTTCAGCCCTGTTTCTCCTGGTCTGTGTCGGTCTGTTTCTAACCTGCAGCTACTCCCTTTTCTCTTCCCTGCTCCCATTAGGATCTGTTTCAGGTACTGTCTCTCTCTTTTTTTACCTCTTTATTCTTCCATTTCCCTCCCTTTCTCTGCATTCAGCTCATCCACTCACCCACCCTGTTCTGTCTGATCCATCATCCCTGTCTTTCTGGCTCCTGTCTTCCTTGCTCACACATTTCTCCCACCAGGTGAAGCTTTGGGTTCTGATCACCTTTTTCTCTTAAATTAGATTAAAATCTAATTTAATTGGGTTAAATTCCCACTCACAGTGTGGACCTGACAGCTTCTGAAAGCCTCAGGTGTGACTGGCAAGCAATGGGCTATGCAGTGCTCCTGATGAACTGTTCTCTTTATTCCCAGTCTGGTGCTGCTGGTCATTCTCAACATGATGCTGTTTTACAAGCTCTGGATGTTGGAATATACTACGCAGACACTCACAGCATGGCAGGGCTTGCGGCTACAGGAGAGGTAATATCTATCTTTCTCATTTGCTTTGTACTATGGAGGAGAATTTGGGCCTGTGACACATAATCAGCTATTAGATAAGTGCTGTGAAAGGCATAGGTCCAGATGTCAGGAAGTTGTTGGAGCATGGGAGGAAGAGAAATATCACAAAGAGAACACAGGGCACAGTTCCTGGCAGTAGTAGATGGGAGGCAGGGAAGTGTGATTGCAGATTGATTCAATTTCCTTAGTAATTGGTAGCACAGGGCCTTGCCCAAAGCTTTTTGGACATTCTATTTCAGTATAGTGTCTGCTTGGTGTGTCCTGAGATGTGTAAAGCTCTATGCTGTATGGCAGCGTTTCCCCATTTCCTTTGCTGAAAGCATGACAACAGCCAGGCTGAGTTTATTGTTGAGAACAGTATTTATTGTATAGACTCCCCCACTATGTCTAGGGTTAAAGGCAACCAGACAGTTGCATCTCCCAGGATGTGCACATCTCCCCAGCAGTGAGAGCACACTGCATTGGTTCCTCCCACACTACAGCAGCTTCTGCAAAAGGCACATCTTTGCTATTAATTCATACAAAGAACCACAGTATCCGATTTAGGAAATGATAAGCATGCTTAAATGCACTTGTGCTCAAGAAAACATTTTACCCTTTAGGGTAAAAGGAAACAAACTAGTTGATAGACTCTACACGCTCCCCCAGTCCACTTTGCTTCCCCTCAGCCTCAGTTTCCCTGGATTCACTCTTGCTTATGTTCTGCCTGGCAGGTTACCCCAGTCTCAGACAGAATGGGCCCAGTTACTAGAATCTCAGCAGAAGTATCACGACTCAGAGCTACAGAAATGGCGTGAGATCATCAAATCTTCGGTGATGCTTCTAGATCAGGTAAGGTCAGAGGGTCACTGTGTCTTCCTTCAGCCACACCTGGTTCCACTGTAGTCCCTATGGAGAGGGCTGCTCACCCCACACCTCAGTTCAACTCACCCTGTCTCTGTTAGGTCAGAGAATGCTCTCCCATGGGCTCACATCTTCTCAGTCCCCACTTGTACATCCCATCCCTGATGTACCACTCCCAGATTATGGTATCAATACTTTACATGGAGGAAGGAAGCACCAATAGGGAAAGAATTCCCAATGTGTTCTCACCTCTAGGGTGGCATCACAGTGGAGAAATTTCTTGTCTTGCAGATGAAGGATTCACTAATAAATCTTCAGAATGGCATCGGGTCCCGGGACTTCGGGTCAGATCCAGAGGAGAAACGGAAACGTTTCCACTAACAGGCAGGAATGCAGGAGGCCAGAGGACGGTGTGCAATATGTGTAAATAGGATATATAAATATATATATATAAATATATATATATACAGAATATAAATATATATATTATATACAGATTTTAAGAGAAAAAGAAACAAAACAAAGCCTACGTATCGAGAGGAAGGATTGACCTCCAACACTGGCTGAAATGGAGCGTCTCGGTGGTAGTGTGCTGTGTGTGTGTGTGGGGAGGGCTGTGCTCTCCCCGGCACTGAGGTGTGCTTAGGGGCACCTCAGAGCATGCTCTCCTGGGCCTGTGCACCCCCCTTGTGTAATATTCCTGCCTGTCTGTCTTATGTTGTTTCAAAGGGAAGCATCAGAGTGAGTGCCCCCCCACCCCTCCCTGCGCATGAAGGTCCCTGGGTGACTGTATTTATCTATACACACAAAGGGGACACTGTCAACTTTCTTACCTTGCTGGCTTCAGGGCAGAGAGGTTTTGGCAGTGGCTGTCAATCCCTTGCAAAACTATTCCACGTTCGGAGAGGAGGCTGCAATGAGAGTTGCTGTAGGTCTGCAAAGAACATCTCTTGCTGGCAATCACCTTCTGTACTTCTTGGAGCAGAGATGCCATTTACTGTGGTGCCAGCCAGCCTGGTTCAGAGAGCAGAGCACAGCCCATAAGTGAGCTGAAATGCTTTCTCCAAACACTAGTTTGATGTTGCATTAATAGCCAAGGAGGTGGCGGGGAGGGCAGTATCTGCCTACAAGGTGCACGGATGGAGGACAGCCATGCTGCAGGAAGCACGCTTCCATCCTTTTGACAGTGTCCCCTGTCATTCTCTGCTTTCCATGTGCTTGGGCCCTTGCCATTGAGCCATCCCTATGCTGAAGATCTAGACCAGTGCTGAAAGGGTGACTGCCTGTGTGACTCCCCATGATGGGGGAGTACCCCAACTGAAAAAGCAAACCAAAACCAGTATTGATTTGCAACTGCTCCCACTCCCCCCTGCTCAGCAAATTTCCCTCCCGCCCCTGGTCTGAGAGACCATTTTGCTCATACCTTGTCTTACGAACTCTATGGGAAAACAGTAGGGAGAGAAAGAACAGCTTCTTTTCTTGCATGTCTACATCTACATAGCAACAAGGGCTCTGAAAGTCCAGGAGAGGTTAGGAAGGGTCATGGGGACCATAAAAGGAAAGAAAAAAGGGACCATCAGATTGTGGCAGGATAGATCTGGAGGGTGGCTGTGGTGTAAGATATCTGACTGGTATTCTCTGCGTGAGGCTCTACCTCTGTAAGCAAGTCAGGTGGTAGAGCTGCATTATAAACGAGATGAAAATCCATTAAATACAGATTTTCACTTGTTCTAGGGGATAATTCTGGACTCCTGTTAGCAGGCAAATGGGGAAGAGGGGCAGCAAGACTGTACCCAAACCCACTGTGACTGCCTGGGATGCAGGATGCTTGTCTGAATGCTTAATCAGTGCTTTTTCATCTTACCCAGCCACATAGATTAGGTGGTGCATGAGGTCTTCAGTGTCCACCTTGTTCAACACCAGGATTTTCCCACCTTCTGACTGACAGGAGGGAGTCAGCTGCATATTCCCTGTATGCAGACAGGGCAGTTGTAGCTTGTCTGCTGTCTCTAGCTCCAATGGGCGCTGCAAGAGCAGGGGACAAAAGGGTGAGTAACTGCTCCTTGTATCTCATCCTCATGGAGTCCAAGGAAAACCCTCCCAAGCTCCCACATTCCAATGCACGTACATGTAACCCACTGATTTCTCCCAACCTGCCTATAGTTTTCACAACACAACATGTCCCACAGAAGATTCACATGTGAAGAAGCACAGATGAACACGGGTTATTAAAGAGACATTTACGAGTGTGAAAGCAAGGTACAATTGGGGAAAACATGCCTCAGCAACTAGGGAGTAGTGTGTATTTATGACTATTTATTTAATTTAATGCTGCTGACTACTGTACTTTGTTTCTCCCTGACTTTGTTCCAGGGAGGCTGCTGAAATGGCTACTGTACAATGAAACTGAGGTGCTAGTGCCTGGAAAGGGTGTTCTGTGGCTCATCTTGGAATAGGAGGGCCCCAACTCCCCACTGTGACTTGACACACTGGCCAAGAAGTCCTGTTTCCCCATTTAGTCCCACAATTACTGTAGCGTTCTCAAGCACTAACACTCATTCTGCCTGCACATTGCTTTAAACTGAGTTTAACACGTTTGGCCCATATCCTGACACAAAGCTAAGTTAAATCCTTCAATAAACAACACAAGGGTGGCTGTCACCAAACAGATCTTGTGCATGCAGTGACCTTCAGACCGAGGAAGGTTTCTCTTTCTCAGATTCCTAGTTATTTACTGTCTTTTTGCCACTTGGCAGCAAGTCAGGCTTGCAGTTGGACAGGATTCATAACATTTTATTGCCTCTTAATTTATCACAGGAGTAATAAAAGAGAAAAACAAGGTCTTTTTCTTAAGGCAAACCCCGTAATGGCACTAAAAGTGAGAGCTTAAAGAAAACCTTGGCATGTTTTCACCTAGATGCCTTCCTGCCTAGAGCTATGGCAGGAATCACCTGCTACTGCAGCTGAGTCCCAGTTGACAGATTAATTCCTTTTGCAGCCATAGAAATGTTGGACCAGTCAGTTTATGATGTGATTTCCTGGAGGAATCAGCAATGCTTTCTAGGAGCAAGGCAGAGCAACCTGAATAGTGTTACTTCCACATTCCCTACACAGTCACAGCCAAGGGTTTCTATTGTCAGGGCTTCACATCTTTACTTGCTTACTTGTGCCAGAAATCCCACGTCAATGGCAGGGTTTTTAATAGCTCCTTGCAGCCATGTTTCCTGCTGAGTGCTCCCTCTGACCCTTCTGCTGCTGCCAATCTGCCAGGTGAGCACAGCTGGGGTTTGGTTTGCAGCATCTGAAAAGCTATAGAAGAGATGTCTAGCAAAGCATTTCTCCAGCCAAACCTGCAAACTAAAGCCAACAGCTCGTAGCCTAATTCTGGCTGAGTAAGATGCTACCTACTGGGAGGAGGGAGTAAGGAGACAGAAGGCTCTGATGTGCCAGTTGGTGTGTATCTGGGAGAAGAATATACCTGTTAATCCTAGCTTGCTTCTGTTAAATACATGCCTTCAGTGCTTACCTTAAAAGAGGTTTTTGGGTTATGGCATCTGGGATGAGCTCAAAGTGAATTTGAGACCTGGATAACTGCTATGCATTCATAAACCAGATACTAAACTTATCTATAGTGTCCCCAAGACAGGGTCATTGCTGGGTCTGCACATTCGGCTCGAGAGAGAAAAAGGTACCTGCAATGGTTAAGGAGTGAGCTATGAGTTAAATGGGTAACCACGCACCAGTTACCCGGTGCTCAACAACTAACCAATAATCCAAGGCACAAGACCTCAGTATTAACTGATATTAACTGATACTAACCTCTGTGTAAATCCTTTCTGGTTCCCTTAAGCCCTTTGGGAGAAGAGAAAGAGGTCACACAACTTTGATCTCCCCTAACATACCTCAGTTACACTGCTGACATAGAGTATGCATTTACACACAGCTTATAGCCTTCTGGCTGAGTGCCTGGCCCCGCTTGTCTGCTTCAGATCTAATAAAGGGAAACTGAAGAGAGATGCAACATGCCTTTAGTAGAAGTATGACCCTGTATCAAAAGAGCAGAAAGCCAGGATGTGAGTTAATGCCTATGAAAAACCCCTCCCTGAAGGTCAGTATCCATCTTAGTACAGCCATCCAATGCAGGAGGAGGCTAAGACACACTAGAGCAAACAGTGAACAATCAGTGCAGAGCTGCTACACCCTGAGAGGACTTCTCTTGCAGTGTTTCTGTACTGAACTGGCCATTTTAACCAGGTAGGGCTCTGTCAGTCAGCATCTGCTTCTCCCAGTGAGGATGAAAGTGAACCCCTTCCTAATTCAGAGGTGGGACCTCCCCAGCATGTGGAAAAGCAGAGTCAGTAACACACACTTTGACTGGTTCAGGGGAGGAGATACAATCACCTTTGTCAAGGCAGCTGGTGCCATCCCACAGACCAGCGCTTCCTGCTGGACTCCTGAGATCTTTCCAGTGGAATCTCTGCCAGGCTCACTGCCAGTCATCATAGCACAGTCAGGTGGACTCCGGCTTAGTCTTTCCAGACAGTCTCAGCACTAAATACCAGGCAGGGGCTTGCTTAGAACAACTGAAACAGAGACCCTTAAACCAAAGCAGCTGAGGTAAGTGGCTCACAGAACATTCATGTCAGTATAGTTCACAAGAGGATGCATTCCCCCTGCCCGGCATGCTCTGATCTCTGCAGCATGAGTCTCTCTGTGCCATAATACCGTATTCTAGATGTGCACACTGGCCAAATAATCTCCTCGTGTCTTGACTGAGATTATTTCCCATCTAGCCAGACAGCATGGGTTTTCCTCAGCATGGTTACATGCCATGCCCTCCTCTCCTACACACGTTCTGCAGTGCTTGCTATGGCTTTTCCCTCTCCCTTCACACCTTTGCTGCTGGACAATCATTCCCTGTGTCACAGATGGACTGACCTGGTGCTGTCCCTGCTCGCCTTCCCTTGCTACAGTCTGTATGCTCTTTAAGTGAATGTGTTTTGTTTTTTTCAGTAGGGAAAAGGACTTCCTTCTGCTGAAGGGATTATATTTGCACATGGCTCAGGGAGGTACCTCCTCTGGCCGTTTCTGTTACCTCACTCATTTAGGCCAATTCCATTGCTAACATTCAATGGCCACCTTCCTCAACCCAAACTCCCAGAATAGTTAGGGAATAAAATAATGTGCAGTTCAGGTTCGAGAGCCATTTGGTTGTGTCTCAGTTTCGGCCCCAGTCTGCCCCTGGGAGAGCGCCTGTTACAAAACAGCATCTTTATCCTGCAAAGAGGTGGAGCCTGTGCCACCCGCGCCTCGCTCCCCATCCTCAGAAGCCCACCTCCATCACAACAGCACTTAACGGAGCAGATACAGCAGCACTAACCTGGCTCTTGGTCGGGGCAGAGGGAGGAGCAGCAGAACCATCACAGCGTTACAAGGAGTGGCATCACGTGGATGTGGCACCTCGGGGACATGACCATGCTGGTGGCATCCTTCTCCCATCGCATGCTCCAGGGGCTGGGTAAAGCTGCTATAAACCTGGGAGCGTGTTCTCCCCACCTGAGGCGCTGGATACTGCAACCCAACTACTGTGTGTAACTGCGACTTAACAGGGATCCCATCCCATGGGCACAGAACGAGGGGTACAATCACCCCTTATGGGGTTCCCCCTGAGCCCAGGAGGTGGGGGGCTGTTGGCTAGGGCCTGTAGCACTAAGGTGAACTCTGGGGTGGGGGGGAGGACCCCACAGGTTTGTTTTAGGAGTTGTCTAACTGTCATAAACTTTGCGCTGTGCGCAAGAACGCAGTAAACTGATAATGAAACTTACCTGCTAGAACCTAGGAGCTGTAAAGGCTGTGCAGCCAAACCTTAATGTAAAGTAGCTAGTACAATGGAAGTACAGTATAAATTAAAACAAAATCTATCAAACAAGCAGTGCGACTCGTGAGTGCTTTGTTCTTTTTATTATCTTGCCTATTCTGAAGTCTCTTCTGTCATTTCCAAGTACACATAGAGTCTTTTCAGACACCAACCAGGACCATCTCGTCCATCGCCACCGCCCCTGAAAAATCGCTTTTGTTCCTTTTTTGCTCTATTTACACACCATTTTCTCCTGCCTAGAACAATACAGGACAATATATGTCTGCAGGAACTGGAAAAGTGAAAGATATGTCCAAGAAAAAGCATCTTAAGAAGATGCATGTAAGATACCAAAGATGCAGGACAAGAGGATGGCCCTTCTTTACCACCTGAGGTAGCTCTCACCAAGTTCTTAGTTTACCCCTTTTTTGAGTTCATATTATGACACCAGAGGGTTACCAATGCTTCAGGAGGCTGAGGAGCAGAGCTAAAGTGGGAGAGAGGTTACATGGCCTTACCTAAAAATCACTGCGGGCGTCAATGCCGTGGTCAGTGACAGATACTCCGGAGTTACCATCTAGTCCCTCATCTGGTGCTGTGGGTTTAGAGCTAGGATTATGCCCAAAATGAAGACATGCAGCTGAACAAGGAGCTGCTTTTTCCCCTTCAGGCTACTCGGTTCGAAGGAGCAAGTGTGCTTCCAGACTACAAGTGCCTGGAAAACGTGCTCATGTTGCCAGACTCAGCTCTGGATGCGAGAGCGATCCTACGGCAGCGGCTGTGCTGTGGTGGTTTACTAGAGGTAACACCCCTTCCAAAAAAGGAATTTTGAATGCCTGCCAGTTGGAAATCTGGCCCGGGCCTGACTTACAAACGGAGTAATTTCTGTGATTTCAGCAACACACAAAAAGCAGCAGAACAAAGCAGGGGAAATTCCACACGTGGGAAGCATGCCTGGATTCACAAGCACTTGGTAACGATTTAGAAGCGGTCAGTGTAGCAGAATTTGTCAACTCTTGCAAGCAGTAGAGGCTCCATTGCAGCGGGGATGTAACAATGTCTGCTAGATGCAAAAATAAACCTTCCCCATTTGGTCTTAAGGTGCAGTTCCACCCTGGCCAGTTCTGCCTTCTTCCGTCTTTGTAGTCCTAGTTGTTGAGCTTGACCGATTACATCTGAGGCCAGAAACAGCCACAACGACTGAAAAGATAGGTTTGCATGGGAAGCAGTGAATATACAGTGGGATTCCCGTGCAGCAGTGGATCACTTACAATGAATGCCAACTACTCAAACCAGTGACTGTCACAAGCAAGAAATACTATTAACTAGGAAAAAATAAGCATGTGGCGTCTATTCCTCTAGGTGGTGCTGCACTATAGAATAAGAAGACTATCAGTTACTAACAGCACTACCATTTTACAAGGCTTTCCTGTGAGGGCTGTGCATCCTATTTGCTTTGCCTACTTGCCTGTTGTCGCAGAACATGGCTCAGCAGGTTATTCCTATCCCCGTGTCTCTGTGCATTTGAGGAGTAAACCTGCTATGCAAGGCAAAAGGAAGGAACTAAGGCTTTTGATGCTTGCTAAGTGAAAAGGGGGGGATACAGGGGATTCTTATACTTACATAGTACTGCTTCCTGAAGTAGGGGTACTTCAGGATCTATAGTCTCAGTTCCCTCCTCCAAGAGCAAGCGTGAACAGGGCACAGGGGTACTCATTCTAGCACCATCATAGTACTCATCCTAACACCATCACAGTCCTCACCCTACCCTGCCTGTGCATGGGCAGCCCAAAGTCCAGAGCAACTTGCCAAGCAACAACTAGTGAATTAAATTCTTCCTGTTTTAACACCAGTAAGACTGCTTGGGCTGTAAAACGTAGTGGAACATCACCCTAAGATGACCTCATTCCCAGTCTCATAGGTCAGGGTGTCATGGCATACATACCCTTTATCTCTGCAATGGAGAACTAGCATAGTCAGCAAATAAAGGTGGTGGTGACAGCAGCTAAGAAATGACACTTGACATTTACAAAGCCATTAACATGATGATGGAACAGAAACTTGGGAAGGAGCCGTGCTGCCCACACCCCTGTGCCCTTTGCTCAGCATGCTTCAAAAGAGGAGTCCTTTAGCAAATGGGCTGGCAGCTCAGAATGGAGTCATGAGGCCAAAGTCAAGGCTGTACAGAGTCCAAGGCAAATGGAAGAGAATTTACACTTCCCCATATCTCCTCCCGACGGCGCAGAGCTCCCCCTCAAACCTGGCTGGCATGATGCGGTCCTTCTCTCTTCAGAGCCCCTGCAATGGAGAGAATTCCTCCTGGAGCACGAGTCATTTGACCTTACAGAAGTGAGGATCATGATACAGTTAGCATGGTAACTAGCAGGACAAGACTTTAAAAGATCTAGATTTTCGTCTTTTCCCACAAAGTCCTTCCTAGCAGATGCTTCCATTGGAGATAGTGCTCTTACATGTCTCTGAGCACAGCTCTGCATCCACAGGGGACCAGTGACTATTCCCCATTCAACAGGACTGGGCAAAAGAGGAGTAATTACACCATGGCCTGAAAGCAAATACCTTGGTTCAGGGTTTGAAGTCATACAAGTACACCCACCAACTAGATACTTGTATTGTTTCTAATGTCACTGGGGAAGCTCCAGAGAAGGAGCACAGCTAGACTGCAGGAGTCTCCCATTCACCTTTTCTCCAGCCCCACACGTATGGAACCAGCTGTAATAAGGATGAAAGGTTGAGACACAAGCGAACTGTTTCCTCATCACCTACCTTGGTGCCGTTCATTCTGCTGACTCCTCTCTGCTATTCCTCCACAGGCACGGCACAGTTTTCCTTGTTTTCTGACGGAATTGCAAGATAGTCTGTCCTGTAGTTGGAGGGAAAGGGGAAAACATAACCTCAGTGCTGCAGTGCAGATGACAGTGTGGGTCCATCCACCCTTACAGAGATACTGAATGCCTGTAAGTATCTGTAAGGTAACACATATCACCAGTAGGAGATGCTCACAGTAGAAAACTCTTTGGTACAGTTGGGAACAGACACAGATTTCACACTCACGCATTTTCTTGGGCAGCTTCCTCTGCCTTGGAGACTTTCCTGTAGCAATAGACCATCTCTATCAAGAGCCACAGGGTCAGGAAGACCAGCAGAATATACATCATAATTTCAGAGATGACCGAGGTGAAGTCTTCCCCAGCTGTTAGGAAAATGAAATAATCTCTGATCAGTTACACACAGTGACTGCAGCACGGCAGCTCCATTGGCAATTCTCACCCTCGTGCCATCCTTCCCAACCCACCTTAATACCCAGCTGCCACTACACTATGAGGGGGCAAAAGAGAGGGAACAGGCAGGATCCTGCCATCAGAATACACCAGCAGTTATCCCACTGCTTGTTTCCAGTGGAATCACCTCAGCAAAGGCTGTACTGTGGCATCCTTGTAACTTCCCACATTCACACACAACCACTCTGAGCCTACAAAGAGGCTGCAGCCGGCAAACAAACACAGGTCTCTCCTCCTGAACCGTGTGTAGTGTTTGTCGCTGCAAAGAGAGGCACAAGTCTCTGGCAGCTCAGTCACCCCTTTCCTACAACACGATGAAAAGCTCTATCCCTGGATAGAGGTAAGCGTGATGAGTTAAGGCACAACACTTCGTACCCTCCTCCACCACGGTGAGGTGGATCAGTCTGGAGCTTGTGAAGAGAGGCCGGTGAATCTCAAACTCAAACTCCCGGGTGATGTTACAGGTGTAGATACCCGAATCGTTCAAGGTCACATTTAACACAGTAATGGAGACGTCCTGCATGTCTTTACTCCCATTCCACTGCAACCGGCCACTGAAGCGGCTTGGAAACTCATGGTTGGTTTTCCTATACTCGTAGATCTATGGGGAAAGGGTATTTCTGATTAATCACTGACTTGTATCTCGAACAACAGCACAGCATATGCAAGGAACATCACCACCCTCGAGCTACACACATGTACATTCCAGGCTAAGGCTTCCTTGGTAACAGCAGCTATTCATATTCCATCATCCTTTCCCTCAAAATCTTTGCAGAAGACAGAAAACTGAATTATCTCCATCACAGAGGTATTAAAAATAAGGCAGAGAAAAAGTCACACGTGAACAACGACGCAAAAGATCAGCAGTGGAACTAAAAACAAAGCAGTCTTCGTGCCAGCCTGTCAGTCACTGCACATGAAGATCATCTTAAGAAGGAACAGCCGAATAAATACAGCGAAGACAAACAGACATTTTTGGTAAGCCCTGAGGTATTCAGCTGAAATGGAAGTGATGCAGGATGAAAATGACAGCATGGAAATGGCACATCAGAAGAATGGTGCTTTGGTAGCACTAATACCTTCTAAGTTTTGGACTGACCACAGCCCCATCATTTCCCTGCCCACCCTAGCTGACTTTCATCAGTATTTCTTGTGTTTCCACTGGCAGGTCACTAAAAGTGGATTCCCATCTCAGTCCTCAGTGTGGTCCCTTTAGCTCTCAGGCAGTAGGAGAGTATCTGCCTTCTTGCCTAGCCCAGCCCAATTGTGATGAAATACAACCACTGATCTAATGCTTCATACTTAGATAAAATAGCTAGAAACAAACACGTGCACTCAGCCTTTATCTTACTCTCCATTTGCCATTCCTTCCTGAATTCCAGCTGTTCATCTCTACAATTCCCACTTGGATTCTCTCTGAAAACAAATTTTACCTTTTCCTAACAGGGACCCACCAAACCAACTCACAGAGATCCTCCCAGAGTGAGGACACCACTGCTTTCTGAGGCAAAAAAGTGAATCCTGTCCTGCAGATTTATGAGAGTTCAGTTTAACCTCCAAAGAACAGCTTTGGGGTTCAGAAATGTCCTAAGAAGGGAGAGATAGCCAAGGGTTATACTCCATACCTCTATTTCCCTAATTGATTTCCTTACACGCTTGACTTCTTCTATTCAAGGGGTAGAACTGGAAGTTTGCATTCATATATGTATGACCCCAAATGTTTGAACTCAACCGCAGATTCTAGCTTTTCCTGTCATAAGGAACCCTCTGGTGTCACAATGCTGTGCCCAAGAGTGGAAATCAGCTAAGCAAGAAAAGGACGTTTTAGTTACTGCTCAGAATCAGTGCTGTGAAGCTTCTGGTTGAGAATGCTGCATGAACTGTGAAGATATGCAACTAAGAGCTAATTAACAAGCTCATCTCTCCTCTAGGATATGAAAGCAGCTTTGCTGGGCATTTCTATAGGCTTTGAGTAAAAGCTTTTGCTCATATTTGGGTCTCCCTCCTTCCCTTAACAGCCTTCCTTGGGGATCTTGCCACAGGAGAAACTTACACTCTCATAAATACCTTTTGGCTTCTCCCACATGAGTTCCCTGGGCTGTGTTTCACAGTAAGACCTATGACACAAGGGCTCAGCTACCAGGCATACATACAGGTTCATCCTTTCCACCCTCTGGCCTGTAGAACCATTCCACCACCGTGCTGGCTGTGACCTCTTCCCTCTTCATGCAGGAGATGCAGAGCAGCTTCATGTGTGTTCCTTGGACTGCCTCTGTCTCTGATGGAACTTCAACACATACTGCAGAACAAAAACCGGCTAGGGAGAAGGAGCAGCAGAGAAGGAGTTAGCGAGACATCTGTTATCCACATCTCGGCATCACATCATCCCCAATGGCAAACTGATTCATTACTAACTCTATCTGACAACAGATAAGTCTCAAATGTCAATTTTTACCAACCTTCCTTTTCTGAGATATAAATAATTCATAATAATTAACAAAGGGTGATCACTTGAGGCAGATTCACCCCTCCAGCATCTGCTTTGCCACAACTTTAATCTATCCCATAGTAATTAATGCCACTTTGGGGGCATTGTTGCTTCTCTCCATGCATGCTGAGCATGCTCCTGCTCCAGCAGCAATTACAGCCTGGTAGGAGAGAAAGCCCAGAATTCAAGTGTGGAGGGACAGCTTGCTCATTGTGCTGAGTGAAACGGGCTGGATGTTTTCATCTGGCAACATGGAAGCATTTTAGGTTTCATAAGCAGTACAGGGAATCGAGCTCGGGGCTTGGACCCGAGTAAAGGTGGCAGCCGGAGCAGTTACTGATTTCACACCCATTCTTGTTCAAATGCTTCCAATTAGATCTGTGCTCACACTGGCAGCTGTACATGCTGCTCATACAAAGACAAAAATCATTGTCTGTGGAGCTACTTGATAAGAAAAGAAATGCTTCAGCACCATGTCTCAGACTAAATCCCTGCTGACAGTTGTCCCCTGGGCTAAATAATACTGGGTTCTGCTCTCCAATCCTGCCTCTGGAGCCCAGAGTTCAGCTCACTGAAGGTGCTGACTTCGCTGCCTGCTCCCTCCTCCCCAGCTCTGAGATACCATTAACCCTCTCACAAGCACTGTATTATCCCAGGACATAGCGGAATTCCAATTCTCCTGGACTACCAGCTCCGTGAGTAGCACCAGCTTTCTAGAAGAACTAAGGAAGCAGCTCCTGGATCGTGCTTTGCTCCGGTTAAATTAGCTTTGCACGCAGAGCTAAGCACCCACACATGGAGCTGTAGGTTACATGCTCATCAGATGTGGCTTTACCGGCAAAACCAACCTTCTCCAGCTTGCAGGAGAACAACTGTGATTGCAATAAACTGATTTACTCCAGGTCACACTGCATGGAAAGCGAGCACTGCCCCACAGTTTGCACACCCTGGGGTAACCAAACAATAAATTACATTGCAAATTTCAGAACAGCAGCAGAAAGGCAACGGGAAAGAACTCGCATGCCTATTAAAGCACACGCTTCATGCCCGGGGTCTGCTAAGCAGTAATGCATTTTCTCTGCTCACACTAACCCCATCACATGCACACCAACTCTGCACGAATCTCTCTTGTAAATACAAAAAGCCACTTCGAAGGCTGGTGTTGATAAGGGCTGTTAGGAGAAGCAGCACCCTACGAGCGACAAGCACCGGAGCAGACAGCGCAGAACGAAAGCACCTACCCCAGACCACCAACACGACCGAGGATGCACAGAGCAGCCTGGGCAGCGCAGCCATTGTTCCGATCAGGGCAGAGGCTCCCTCGGAAGGCGCCGCTCCTCCGCTCCCAGCCTTGGCCCCGGCGCAACAGGATGCGGGCGGCGGCGCCTGGGGCCGGGCTCCGGCGGCGGCAGCAGCACCACGGACAGGGCCGTGCCGCGGGCAGAGCCGCGCCGCGGGCAGAGCCGCGCCGCGGGCAGCGCCGCAGCCGGGCCCGGGGCGGAGCCGCGGAGCAGCAGCAGGTGGCAGCGGCTCCTTCGCACCGCGACGGCTGCGCGGAGCCCCTGAGCCCGGGCGGGGGGCACGGCCCGCGGCGGGCATGCGCGGCCGCCGCCTCCTTCCCTCCCTCCGCCCGGCCCCGCAGCCCCTCCGGGGGCATCCTCCCGCTTGGCACCAGGGGTCACGGACGGGGCTCCGGCTCTGATGGGCTTAACGCAGAGCTGAAGGTCACAGTGGGAAAAAGTGGGAAATCCTCTCTCCTCCTGTTCCTCGCCGAGTTTAATGCCAGCGCCGGGCTGGGCTTTCTCTTCCTGGCTTAGGGCCACTGTGCTTCTTCAACTTTGAAGGTCACTGTGGACATAGAGGGGAAAACAAAGCGCTACCTCCTCCTAAAGCATCTGCTGTGATGGCAGCTTGACAAACAGCCCAATCTATTGAATTAAACCTGAGCAACCTCATCAGAGAACGACATGTGAGCAAACGGCAGTGCCAAAACTCGGAGAGCAGACGGAGAGATCCACCCAAACAAGAAGAATTCGCAGCCATCAGAAAGCTCTGGGCACAGGGCGGCGGGTGGTGGGCTCTTCCTTGGTGCTACGGGCACACTCAGCCATTCTGGTCCCTACAAACACTGCTGAAGTGCAGCAGGCACAGAACAAAGGCAGCCAGCACTATTCCTAGACATCATGTTCGTAGCAGCAAAGCTGCATTCATCATCTGCCAATAACCGCACACACAGCAACTGCCTCCACCTCGCCCTGTATAGCCTACTGTGACAACTGCAAGTAATTCCCAGCTAAGGGCAACTTCCCAATTCCTTGTTCTGCTTCATTTTACTGACTGGGCAGGTTACTCTGCCCTGTTCTGAGTTCCAACCCAAGCCCGCTCTGCTGCCATTCAAAGGAAACACCCATTTAACATGTCTCCAGTGACAGCTTGAGAGTTGGTGGCTTGCAGATGCCAGCGACACACTTCCAATTCCCAGTTTAGGAGCCATCCATCGCAAATATCCACATCCTTAAATCTGACTTTCCTCCACAGGAAGACAAATTGGCAGCTGCAATACCAAGAGACAAAGGAAGGATGTAGCCTCCCACCTGAAGCCATTTCCTTTTCTCCCATTGCCCCTCGATATATTCACCACAAAGGCTGAGGCACAGGATTTGCTCCCAACTCTTCTGGAACAATCCAGCCCATGCATGGTGGATAAGAGCTGCTGGGGGGGGGGGGGGGGGGTGTTATATAGACACAGGAGCTACTGGACAATGTCCCTGGCTATCTCACTTGACAATCAGCTCTTTCAGGACGTGGAAATCACATTTGTTCTCAGGAAGCCAAGAAAACACAGAGCCCGGATCAGCAGAGCTGTGCTGTTCGTGCTACAGCTGCTCTAATTACATCTATTACAGAGAATCCTGCCAGGGAGAGAGGGGCTCTGAGAGGATTAAGAGGAAGCAGAAGCCTTTTCCTCCTCTAATCCCAGGCACTCCAACGCTCACCTGCCAACCAATGCAAATCACAGCAACAAACATCCTAAACCAGCAGTGAGTTGTCCCTCAGAACCGCTCATGTGCAGACCTCAAGAACTTCATGTTAGACCAGTGTTTGAGCTGCTGCTTAAATAAGGGAAATTGGGCTCAGAGGTGAAGAAAATGGGCTTGGGTTTAGGTGGACTGTAACACCAAAAGCCACAGGTCAGGAAGCAAACGGAAATCACATCCTCTCTCTCAGCTCTGGAGAAGCTGAGTCTTCTTGCTTCATGTACTGCATGTTTCATGTACTACAGACCAAACCGAGGGTTTATTTAACTTAAATACTTGCAGTCAGTCCAGAATCTGTGTTGGATTTTAATGAGAACTTCTCTGGACTTATTCAGGGACACTGTATGGGTTTGGAATGAAAGGATAAGATACTTCCATTCTTGCTATAATGTGGGCTAAGCTGGGAACCATTCCAACATCTCCATGTGCCTGTTTTCAACAGGCAACAAACACTGCCCAGCCCTCTCGAGGAAAACTTGCAGTAAATGGGATGCCACGTGGGAAGCCTGTGTCAATTTTCAGCCCTGGTGTGCTGTGAAGGAGATGGAAAGCACATATTCCTCCAAGCTAAGGCTGTGCAACTTCTCCTTCATGCTCCAACACAGCCCTGATGCCTCAAGTGACCAGACTGGAGGATGGGCACAACGCTTGGGGTGCAGGATGCTTGGCACACCATGAAGTGTGAAACCATTTTGACGCTCAGGGGACTGAACATTGAGAGAGAAATCTTGAATGCTGCAAGGAGCAGCCTAAGTTATCATGCAGGGGTTGCTATGGCAACCCACCCAGTTAAGCCTCACAGGGAAGAAACTGGGAGGAAAAAAAGGGAAAAGGAAAGAAAAAAGGCTGGTACTTCTGTACATGCACAACAGGATAAGGAGGTAAAAATAACTTCAGCACCCTGCCCCTGCTAATCCTCACTCTTATGGTCCTTGAGCCAGGCTATGGGAGGGGGACCACAAAGCCTCCTTGTGACAGCTTCCTCTGCTATTCACGATCGCATCAGCTCGCGTCAGTGCAAACACCCTCTTTACTGTGCTGCTGAACACCAGCAAAGCTTGTTCCTTGCACAGCAAGGAGCCAACTCATACCCAGCCACGTACCAACTGCTCCTACACATCCATCTCAACATCAAGGCCACCAGAACTGTGCAACAGCCAAGGAAGAGCAGTGCAAGCCCCTGATGCACAAGTGCTAGATGTAAGAGCAGGGAAATGAAGTGAGCACCCTTTACACTGCTGTTTCCACAGAGCAGCCTCTGCCTGGTATGGGACCAGAAATGATTTGCAGGGGAGTCCTACAGAATAATGTATATCAATGTTAAAATGCTGAATTTAATAGATGTAGGCATCCTTCCCACACACAGAAATCCTCAGCAAGGCAAGGCAAGGCTTCCTTAGCTGCCTTTACAGTGTGCCTGTAGGGTTACAAAAGCTCATTCAGCTTTCCCCTTTTCCCACTCAAGTTTTAAAATGCATCTCCACGTACTTGCCATCACCTGGATCCTCATCATAATGTCCTCTAAAGTACAGAGGATCCAGCTGTGCTCTTCACACATCTTTGCAGCTGCAGGGTGGCATTTTCCAGCTGATTTCACAGTGCTATGACCAGGCCTCCAGTTTCAGGTGCGCCTACCCCCAATTGCAGGCCCTGTCCCCCATACTCAAGAAAGCAGGTCCCCAGTGATGCTCTTAAGATGCAGGTACCTGGAGGGACCACACAGATACCTGTCTGCAATTGTGCTGCGTCATTTTGAGCCAGATCTGTTTCCCTGTGCAGTGGAGAAGGGTTCTCCATGTGCATCCTACTATGGTTCCTGAAAGCTGTGCTCCATATTGAGCTCTTGTTTTCTGTCACAGACACACTGCATGACCTCTAGCCACTTGGATTACTACTGCTACCTGAGCTTGGCTTAGCTTCTTCCTTCATGCGTGTGGAAGAGGCCAACTGATTCCGTTCTGATGGGCAATATTCTGACCCTTTAACACTGGCTGCTCTCACTGTATGCTTTCACTGAGGACCCACAAGGCACGGGCCCTTTGCCATCCTTACCTCCCAGAGAAAACACAGGCTGTTCAACATGCCTCTATCTCCCCTTGGCTCTGAGAACTGTTTTCCTTTCAGGACTGAGGACTGGATATTAGAACAAGATATTGAACTGGATACGTGAACAAGAGCTGCCTTGCCAAGCAGACTGCCTGAGCTGCCTGTGAGCCTTTCCTGCTTTCCAGAGCAATGCTCCCTATCAGAGAAACACTTCCTCAAACAGAGGAGTTTTGCCTAAGCCGAAGCCTGCACATGCACAGAGGGCTGAGGTCCTGGATCCCTTTGAACAGCTGATGTGCTCCAAAGTTTGGGCTGCAAATTCTCCACTCTGCACCCAAGAAAAACACTGAGCTACATTCCTGCACGTTGCTAACGCTCTGTGGTCAGTAACTAAATACCCACATTTTTCAGACCATTAATACAGGCCATGTTCAGAGGCATGCTATTGTGTACATCCTGGAAATATTAAGCCCTGGTGTTGGTCCAGGTACTTTTGGAGTATTGTTTTCTGTTTTCAATGCCAATGAAATCAAGCAGCACACATGCACACAGACCAGCCTTTGTGTGCTGTAACTGAAGTGCTGTTTTACCAAGCTGGAGCCTAATGAGGTAGCACTTTCAGACATGCTTTTAGGCCTCCCCTCAGCCCATTCACTTTAGCAGGGGATGAAAACCCATTAGCGTGTCAGACTGCCACACATATTCATTCACATTTGCTCATTTAATTTCTGAATTCTTACTGCTAGTAAAATACATAAAGGCATCAATTATTTTAGCACCATGCCATGATTGCATTTCGGTAAAGAAAAGCTTGTTCAGCAAGTGGTACTATCTTACCTTGGCTGAAGAGGTAGCTGCTGCTTGGCTGCTTTAACAGTGGACAAGGCTGAATCTCCTCCCAGCTGTCGATAAGCATGGACAGACACCTTTAAGTTAATATCCAAATCCCCCACAAGACAGCTCTGGGCTGCTGCTCAAATGTGGTTTGTTTTCACTGGCATCCAGGAAATATGAAGCATTCCAAGAGACTTTTTTTGTGCTGGAAAGGTTGGGTCAGGTATACTTCTTGTCTTGCAGAATCAAATCTCCTGTTGTGAAAGAGAAACTCATTTGGGCTTTGGCTACGTTCTGCACCTGCTGTTTGTGGGGTTTCAACTTTCTCTTCATAGCAGCACAATTGGCATCATTTTTCATCTAAAACAACAAGCATATATGTAAAACAAGGGAAGGAGAAGCAGGTTTTCCACCTTTAATACAACAGAATTGAAAGGTCTTTTGTCTTCCAACAGTGGGGAACACCTCCCTACTGAGATTCAAAGGGGCTGTGTGCAATAGCAGAAGTTACACAGAGCTTTGAATCTGTAAACTATCACTTTCTCCTTCAAACCCAGTATTTCTCAATAGCACTTTAGCATCCAAGCAGGCGTCTTCTCCTGTTGGGTACTCTACAACAGTTTGCTTACTTTTAGTTGTTGGTTTATACATGTTAAACAAAGAAACAACCAGAATAAAACCAAACCAATTTAGAGCAATTGTAGGTTTCCAATCCAGAGGCCAGTGTGGGAAAGGAGAGATTACAGGGAGAGATCCCTAGGGGGGGCAATGGGGGAAAGAGAACACGTATGCATGCACATGTATATGTGCGTACATGGTATGTATGTGTGCGTTGCAGGCAGGAGGGGGAACATGCCTGGTGCTGTGCAGCCCTGGAGCACCCTGGCACCAATCCTGCCAAGCCAGCAGATAGCGCTATCCCCTCTGCAGCGCAGACACAGCCGAGCTCCTCTGCTCCTCTAAGTAGCTCAGGCAACAGACTGTAGAGCTAGAGAAACGGTGCCGCTGCTTGCGTCCCCCACGTCTTTCTAGCTGCAGCCATTTGTCATCTGTGTTATTACCGTTGTTATTCATCTCAGAGAGGCCCCATCACAGACAAGATGCTGGACAAAGAGCTCAGTGTAGCCTTTCTGTGCCATGATTTAATGACCAGAAGTTCTTCAGTGTCCCAGCCTGACTGAATCGCTGACTGAAGTGATTTCCCTTTAATTTATCTACAAATAGATGATGTGTCTGCATCACTTACACCTTTTCCCCCCGCTACTGTGAAACTCTACAGAAGTACATCACTTCTCTTAGAGAACAGGGGTACAACCTACATTAAGGTCACACATGGTGACCAAATCAGCTGCAACACTTAATACCTTGTGTGCAAGTGCAAATACTTCCCTTTCACCCCAAAGATCTAAAGTTCCCCATGTAACAAAAGCATGAAAAACCAGAATAGTTCTTTTGTTGGTGCGTGCCAAATTCTAAAAGCATTCAGCCATAAAGGACTTAAGTGATGGACCATCTCAATATGGGCTTCAGAATTAGATTTCTGTGACACCATAAAAGCCAGAGGGATGCAGAAATTCCTCTCCTGGTTTACACTGAGCAGAGAGGACACTACACAGTAATAGAATTTATTGCACGCAGTAACCATGTAGAGTGGGTCACTACTTTTTATAAGAAACTACAGACAATATAAAGCACTGACTATCAGTAAAACACCCAATGCTCTGAGAAGGATGAATCCGTAACTGTTGATAACAGGTACAGATTTCAGTGTATTCCTGACAGACATCAGCAAGGTCTTTAAGACAAATAAAGTAATAAGAAATCAGAAAGTCCATGAGGTCAGACAAGCTGGAAAGCAAAGGGCATAACTCAATTGCACCAGCAGCTCTGGAACAGAGCATAACTAAAAGCAGCCTTACCTCCAGAGCCAGCAGACAGTATAGCCAGCTGTCTGAGTCATGTAATTGCTTGAAGGTCACAGAGGGTGCTTATTTCAAGGTCAGCTGAAACCAGGTCATCAGCTCAAGTCTGTGTTCAGGCAAGGACTTAAGATCTGGATAGACTGCAAGCAGTGTATGGAGGATTAATGAAGCTCAAGAGGAATCCTTGGTCCTAATGGTCAGATGCCATTATCACCTGCCCACCCTCAAACCTAAACAAAACCAAACTCTTTTTGGATGGGACTTACTCTGGGGATAGAAACAATTTCCTTCTAGCACTGGAGATGAGGCTGTCCAACTCAAGAACAAGGGACACTGTTGGTGCTCACTCCTCAATCCCTCTTACACATGCAGAAATACACGATCTTGGCACAATGTTTCCAGAAGGCCATTATTATAACTACTGCTTCCTATTAAAAAAGGCATTTTTTTATTACTTGTACTTGAGAGAAGCTTGCTGTTCTGAAGATAATTTTTATCTGCAACTTGTAATATTTTCCTTATTGCTATTCTTATGAACACATTTGAATAATCAACACAGGGAAGCACTTGGAATATGATTTCTTTTTCTTTCATAGCTTTTATAGATTCAGCTTCATAGGAACTTTGTCCAGGTACAGTTATCCAGTGGTAACAACTGATTTTTGATAAGGTATGGTATCAGAGAGAATGCTATAAAAAGGAACACCATGCATATATATTCCACTTCAAAAGACATACATATATCCCTTTATATAAAGTGATTATGTTGGAAGCCATCCACATGGTCACAAATGCCCAGTAAGAATGAGGTGAAAGGCTACTTCTGTGACCTATTAAGCAGAGGCACGATCATTTCCATTCCAATGGTACTACACATGGTCACCAGCCCCTAACAGTGCATGAGTTATCAAATTCTGACCATTCATGCTGTCAGGATGCTCGCAGTATTTAGTTAATGGGATGCAATGTAAACAGTCCTGGAGTAAAAACATCTTTGGAAGTACCATTTTCATTCTAAAACCCCAAGACATTATATGGCATCAAGGCTGTCTATGGACAAAGCATTTGGAGGAGAGACAAAATTAACTTCTATAAAATCCATAAGCTTTATGCCAGAAATGTCACTGTATGAAACCCCAAGCTGCGCACTGTAAAACAGAGCCCTGACAGACGTTCTCACTTAAACATATTCCATTTGCCTGGCAAGGATTATGTTTTCATCTCCTGCATATAACTGTTCTCCCTGTGCAGCTACTCCCTGCTCCCAGACAGCTGTGGTGCAAGATGCTCAGTGGGGTTTGCATTGCTGACTACAGAGGGCAACTCCCTGTGCTCTGACAGTAGTCTTTCCTCCTCCTACACCCATCCTGATGTAAACCACACAAGGAATGACACTTCCAAACAAAGATGTTTGTTCTATAAATAGTCTTTTTCTCATACACCACAGACATCGCCACCCTTTCCCAGCATCTAGAAGCAGCAACACAGAAGTAAGCATCAACACTGCTTGGTCCTCTGAGAAAGGAAGAAATAAAGCACATCAGAGAGATGTACTGATGGCAAAAGCATGACGATATTTCACACATCCTCAACAGAATATGGAAGTTTGTTTCAATTTAGGAAGAAATGTGCTCCTAAACTGTAGAGTATTAAGTATGAATTTTCATTTCCTAAGTACTGTGGGGTCCATAAATGCAGAATTGAAATGCAGCATTACAAAGGTCAGTTCTGCACCTACTTCTGATTTCAGTGGGTACTGCAGACATGTGCATCCATAAGACAACAAAGTCTTTTACCATTCAATCCCCATGAAATCCTCCCTGCCATGAGGAAGAGCAGAAACAGGGGTAGATCGAGGTGAACTGATTTGCTCAAGGCCACAGATTACAACTGGGGTTGAGGCGAGGGCTCCTAACTTCCTGCTTCCTGTTTTAATGACCAGGTTACGGAGCCTCCGCCCCACCACTGACCCCCGTAACTTCATTGCTGTCCCATGATCACACATAGCCGTGCCTGGCAATAGCAGCCCTTCTCCTTCCCTATGCATCTTGCTCAGCAAAAACTTATCACCCCATTTCCCTTTCTAGGGAAAGCTTTACAGTCTGTTCTTTTCCATATTGTGTCTCTCACTATTGGAACATTCTGGTGCCAGCACCCAAACAGGAACCATTTAGTTCCTTAAGTACTGAAAGCCTTTGCCCTTGTGTTTTCAACTGACTAAAATCCAGTCATAAAATCAGCTTTCCTCTTGCTCATAGCTCAGAATTAAATACTTCATGGTTTTTTCCTCCCTTTCCCATACATTTGTCCTTCCTGGGGCATTGTCATTTGAATTTAATGACTTGCAAACTATTAAATATTGAAAGAGCTACAGTCCTCTATAAACAGACTCCATGTTCTGCTGATTTACTGGTTTGAGAGACATTCATGCCTCACACTCAGAAACAAGCATGAAATGGAGCATCCCTTAACAGAAGTCTGGCAATCCATGGCACGATTCCAAATGCAGGCTTAGATTGATAAGGAAGATCTAATGCACTCAGGAGTATTTCTAGCAGCATATAGATTTTTGTGTGTGTTATTTTAGTTTCAAAGCCAAAATGCTGGCTTGGAAGGTTCAAGTCTTCTGATTACATTTAGAAAATACAATACAGACAAACTCCCTTCTGTGAGAAGGAGCTTTCTCCTTGACTTGTTCCACCTGTGATCAGAGCATTGGCATTGCCACCAAAGGGATCTACTCATGCTAAGAGTGGCAGCATTTCCTAGCCCCATGGAAACACTACCACAGGGAATAAAAGAGCTCACAGCTCACTTTGAGGAGTCAATACAAACAGCTCTCAGACGGCATCCCTTCTCTGGCCCAGTCTACTCGTGCACAACTCATGCTTGGCAGTGGAAAGCACTACCTCCATCTATCCAAGCACGTTGTTCATGACAGCACAGAAGGTGGCTGGATGCATTAAATAGCAGACCCCAATACTCACCTCAGCAACAAGAAAGGAATCTTGGGAAAGGAGATGTTTTGCTGCCTGTGTCCTGCTCTAATGAGGCCAACCCAGCCTTGGTTTCGACTCGAATTTCCTACTGCAACCAGAACAAGGCTTCCCAGCCCTCGCCTGAAGCGGTCTAGAGCGTAGTTCACATGTGCTAGAGGTTCTTGTTTCCTGGTGGAGTTCTCGGAAGCGGGAAAGAAGCAGCATTCCCATTACCAGCTGGTTGCTGCTTAGCGTTTTATCACCCACTTCTCTCACATGGCTTAGAATGCTGTTCGTAAGGAGGCTGGTAAGTACAAGCTGGCAAAGAGTGCTGAAACAGGGCACGTGGTGCTGCGGAGCGCTAAGACAGAGATGGCAGAAAACTCACTGTCAGTTAGGAATTCAGATGTATGAACTATGTATGGGCTGGTTCAGTTTAACTGTTCATCACTTTTCATACTTTCAGTTCTGCAGGGAAAGTAATAACTTGCCTTTTGTTCCAGCAAATTCTCAACAGGCATCCCCCAAACTCCACCATATGATTCTCTTTCCCTCCAATGCTCTTCCAAGCCTCATTTACCATCCCTGTTTAGTCACTTGATTTTCCCCTTCCATGCTCTGTCTTGCTGCTTGCAGGCAGGTTTTGTCCAAGCCCTGAACTTGCAGCTAACCTCTTTACCCTTGGTCTGTAGCAACCTGCTCAACCCACCACTTTATTCAGATCGAGGCATGTTGTTCAGAATCAGTAGGAGACAAATTAGTTGTATGGGAACTGTAGATGTAGGTGTGACAAGATTTATAGCACAGAGGCAGTGATCAGACTATGGAGCATGTACACACAGGAGATTTCCTAAGGCAGCAGAGTACTCATAAGGAAACAAACACCTCAGAAGTGGGTTTCCAGGAGTGAGGATAGCAAGACACTGAGGAGCATGTGGCAAAGAATCAAGAAGGGAGTTAAAAAGTGATGAGGTGGAACAACGGTCTGGGACATGCTCCAAGACAGTGTCCTGACATGCCCTGTGTTACAGAAGTCTCTACTGGAAATCAATGTCCAAATCTCATCTCACTCCTCAGGAAATAGTCTCTGAAAAAGCATATTTTAAGAAGGAATCAGCAACAGAGCCCTACGTAAAGACACTGCTGCCATGGCCCTGAGCACAGTCACCACCTCAGTTCAGATGCTGGGAATCCTGATAAGCCTCAGGGAAGGAATGACACCATTTAGCTTTCCCAGACATGCACAGCCTAGCAGGCCAAGCTTTGCTGTTCATCAGTTTATAATGCAGGAATAGAAAGCAGGCCAGCAAGCATGGCATCTCAAAAATGAAGAGAACTACCTCCCAGCCCCTTCTTCTGCAGTGGTTTTGGTGCATGTATGTACATATATATGAACTATATAAGCAGAGCTGATTTTGAGAATGAAAACCAGAGAAACTGCTGGAGCTCAAGGCTGAAGTAGACTCCCCCAGACTAAGACAAGCAGCAGTGCAAGTAATTCAGCACTCAGAAAAGAAAGATATTCACACCTAACCTCCTGAGGGCCCCAGGCAGAGGCATGTTACAGCTTTAGGTGCTGTAACTGCATCAAAAAATCAACCCAACACAGAGCGAAGCAGTGATTATAGCATCAGATTTAGCACAGGCACACACAGCTTTAAGCTATTCTTCCTGAGTGTCCTACATAAGAAACCCAAACAAATTAAGGGATGAGTAATGAAAAGGTAGGAGGTGGCAAGGCTTGTTTTGGTTCAGGAAAGGATTCCCATCCCTTGCTTGGAATCTAAATTAGATTCAATCTAGATTAGAGTGAGGCAAGGCCAAATTCCCTTGATGAATGACTTGCTGCAGTACATCACTTGTATTTTGCAGCCGTTCTTCAACAAATTCATTTTTCATCTCCTGCTTCCACTTTTGTTTCTGATCTTGTCACCTTCAGGCCATGTCCTCCCGTGGTCCTCTGGGTTAGGATACCCATTATTATCTGTCTCAGTAAGCAAAGAACTAATTTGTTGTCTAGCTAAGAGAGAGAATGTGTTCTTGGCCTGATAAGTGGATTATCTCCATAAACATATTTTCTAATGCAACAACACCCCTCACTCTCACAAAACCAAAGGAATTAATGGCAACAGTGATGTGATGTCGAATAGTGAAAGCTCCCTCTCCTGCCCAAGATACAAGTGTTACAGCCAGGTTTCTTGCTAAAAGAAAAAGCCATGAAAAATGCATGTAACATCAGAAGATCCACATTCACAGTTATGGTGATTGCACAAGTATCTCCGTCCCCCTCATAGACTTTGTATGGTCACAGCACTCACATCTCCAAGGGAGATCTACAACTGCAAAGCAGCATGTTTTACACAGGCAGCACTCCTGTGGTACTGGTGATCAAATCACACAGTTTCAAAGATTCAGAACCCTCCTTCAGATTGTAAATAACTATTGACAGACCAATAGGTATTCTAAGGCATCAACAAGGCACTGTACAAAGCAAAACCTCCAGCTAAAGTGTTTAATAGTCTAGAAACATAGAAAGAGAAACAATTACAGGAGCACAGTGCACAGAACAGCACAGAAGGATGGGAGCAGCACCAGCCATAGAGAAAGCGGAGTCCATCTACCTCCAGCAAGTGGGCAGTGTTCACTATCTAGTGGGCTTGCTGCAGTGTAAACTTGTGATTTTCACTCTCCTGATTCTCCCCACACCACAGATTATGATTTGAGAAATCAGCGCTATCAGCTAAGACTCTGGGTCCCTGCTATCTCCCTGTCAGGAGAAATCAAGACCATATAGCAACTTAAAATAGATACTCAGTTCCTCCCTGGACTGAAACTCTTTAGCCTCTGACTCATCTCCATGAGGAAGACAAGCATATGTAAATCATATGTTGATCCAGAGCAATGTACCTGGTAGACCTTTATGTGCCACCTGCTTAAGGGATTATTTTCATACTTAGCAAGCACTGATAGGCAGTTTGTTCTTCCTGGGTAATGGGGTTTGTGTAAATCACTGATAAGTCCTGAAGGACGCTGGAGTGCTGATCAGCATCTGTGTGACTTAAAAGCACTACCTATGTTAAAGCAAATGGGAATTGGGTTGATTTACCCAGAAACTCTGGTCAGACACCTCTCTCATGCACTGAACATTCGAGTAGTGCTGCTCCAACATACACCAAAGGAGAACTGGCCTTCAGAATTAACTGGCAAACAGTACGTCCGAATACTGGGTAAGACACTTTATTTCCAGCTGACAAAGTACATGTTCTACCAGATTAAAGCTTTTTTGGAAGGGCACGATCATACAAGTTATCACAAAGGCACATAAGGCAGCTAATAACAAACAGGGATGTGTCCAAAGGCACACAGTGTTTTGGTCAGGAGATATGAGAAATGACCATCAGCACCTTCAAACCACCATGAGAAACAGACTTGTCCTGTTGCTATACTGGGTTTCATAGAATCCATGGAGAAAGACAAAACCTTAAGGGGCCATTAGGAGCAGGAGACTGAACCCAGTAGGTCAAATCTCTGCTTAGAGGAAAAACCTGCAGTGGCAGGCTCTTAATGTGAATTCCACAGTCAAATGACTAAGATAGCTGAGATGGTTGTGGGGGGGGGGGGGAAAGGGCATAAGCGAGGAAGTTATCTGGGGATAATAGAGCTTTCTGCTGGGCTTGTAGTTTCCTCTGATGGATCATAGTGTAACTGCTTTATTTCATTCAAATAGTTGCAAAGAATGCTGGACTGATTTTTGCCTCTTCCTTGGAGAATCCAGCTTCACAATGGGCAGCTGCAGATACACTAAGCTTTCATTTTTAGTGCTTACCTTTTGCTTAAACATGCTACCTTGGGCAGGATCAAGCCCATTAATCACGCTGCTCTGAAGAAAAACACAGAACTACATCTCAGAGTACAAAACAATTCCGCTAGGAGTGGTAATTTATTAAGACTGATTTCTTTAGGATGTTATTTTCCCTTTCTGAACTTTGGCAGCTCCTGCAAAACTCTTTCTCTACTGTATTTTGGTCTTTGTTTCTTCCTAGCATAGCATATAATTCTTCCTTTCTGATGTTATATTTCACATGCATTCACTCTGTGATAAGATGATGCTCATTTTGTAGTACCACTTCAGCATCTGAATAATATCCTTTAGGATGATACTGCAAAACAGTAGTACTTGAATGCAATGCTGATTCTGTGCAATAGCCTGATAAAAATAGACGTTTTTCCAAGGAGCTGTTCTCTTGAATGGATGCTCTGAAATTATTAAGCTGAAAATACATTACATTAAAGAGTAATCTGTTTCCAAAGGATGCAACGTGGCCTGAGCTCCTACACAGTATGAATACAAAACCTGATTTTGCCAAGTGTAAATTTTCAGGGTTCTGAAATAGCTAAAAAGAAAGTGAAAAATCAAAGTATCTGACTTTACTTCCAAGGAAGAAAATATTAAGTTATGTATTTTAATTTACCATGATTGCATTTTCCATGGGAGAGAGGAGTTGAACACATTTTGGACCTTTTCTAGTCATCCCAAATGCATTACATGTGTGTATACTATGCTGCTTCCCCAAATTGCACTACAGTTGAAAACAATTCCATGAGAAGTGATGGAGTTTCCCATTGCTAAAACCATATGGTTATCAACCAATAACCCCCCAAGCTGCACACATTCCCAAATCAATAAAAGGATGAAAAATACTCAAGTACAGTTGGCATTATAGAATCATAGAATAGTTAGGGTTGGAAAGGACCTTAAAATCAACAAGTTAAAACCCCCGTCATGGGCAGGGACACCTCACACTAAAACATGTCACCCAAGGCTCTGTCCAGCCTGGCCTTGAACACCGCCAGGGATGGAGCATTCACAACTTCCCTGGGCAACCCATTCCAGTGCCTCACCACCCTTACAGTAAAGAATTTCTTCCCGATATCTAATCTAAACTTCCTCCTGTTTAAATTTTAACCCATTAGCCCTTGTCCTATCACTACAGTCCCTAATAAAGAGTCTCTGCCCTTCATTATGATACTAAGCATTGTAAATCCTATCACAGAGATTCACATTAAGTAAACCAGAAACATATCTGTTTCAATGGATTTTAGGGATGAAATCAAGTTCCCAAATGCTGCACATTCCTCTCACAGTTTTCTAAACTCAAATGGTTTCCCAGCTCATCTCCACATTTGAAAAGGAATAGGCCTGTTGAGTCAGAACCACACTGTCAAGAATGTATTTGATTCAACTCTTTATTTCACATTCAATCAAGTGCCCAACTGCCTAATCAGCTGAGAGGGCAAGCTCTAGGCAGGCTGGAAGCCAACCTATTTATCACTTGCATTGAAGCACTGCTTTCCTATTTGCAAAGTGCTATGCAAATACCAATTACCACCATGTTGTAGCAGAGTTTATTAACACAAGCACAGTGCTGATGTGCTTATGCTGCTTCCAGCTGTGGAGCTAGTCCATGTGCCAGCAGCCCTGCGGCCTCTGCCCTGCCTGCCTCCTATAGCAGGGTACAGCCATGCTGTGACACCCCCATCTCTCTCATACCATCCTGGAAAAGCACCTGGAATAAGTACCACAAGACATCAAAATGGACTTCCAAGCAGGATGCGGAGTTCAACACTTTTGTACCCCTGGATACTTGTGCTGCAAGGACAGCACAGCAGCAAGGAAGAAGTAAAACAGCTCATTTGACAGGATGTCCCACTTATCCCCCTGCTCTGTCCGTCTTTTCACAGGGTTATCAAGAGCATAGGTTGCACTTCACAGCTCTTTGCCCTATTAAGTTCAGAACATCTCCTGTAACTCTGTTCACTTTTTCCCCTTCTCTTGCTCTTCCATACAAAGACATGGAGCACATGGCATTTGTCCCAAGAGAGGAACAACCTCCTCCATCCTGGGATCTTTGATCAGATCCACTACCAAAAGGACTCAGTTTGTTTTCCGTCTTGTCAAAGGCACACATAGCTATTGCCTGGCTATTTTAGCTTATTTCCTTGTTTATGCTAACCTTGTATTTACCTGCATGTAACTATGTAACTCATGATAGACCTCAGCCACCACCTACTTACTCACCACAAAACCTTGCCCAGGGAACATGGACTTGGAGCCTCTCATTCATAGCCAGCTTCTTCACAAATCAGCTCACCCAGACACATTCAAACTGACTGACTCTAGATGGGGCTTGCAAGATCCTCCTTTCATAAAAATCAACATTAACAGCAACTGTTTCTCTGTGGCAAACCAGTGTGACCAACTGAAGCTCAAGGTGTTTAAAGGAAGCCCAAAGACGATGCATGCTCACATGGGTGACAAGTTCAGACATGTATGGACACAAAAGCAAAATCCTAACCGTGCAAGCTTAGGAAACTCTTGTTCTATTATTTAAATCATGTCATCTGGACTCATCTATATTTGTTCCCAAGGACAGGATTCATCTCTCCTAAAAGCAAGTGCTTCATTCCAGTCTGCTCCTTTATTGAGGCAGAGCACAGTTGCCTCTACAGGGTAATTACTCTCTCGTATATGCCTAACACGAATGAGACAAATTGCTATCTGGAGGTGCTTCTTCCTTCCTTTTGGCTATAAAGGAAACCTGAGTGACTAGTGCAGCCTCAGAGTTAAATTAGATGAGCTGTATCCCATCCTCAGCAATTTGGTACAAGGAGATCTCATTATGCTTTGCAGCTATCAAGGAAATTAAGTAGGGAAGGGACACACACAAATCAAGGTCTCATGCTTTCATTGGTACCTGATTGCTGCTATTCATTTTACTGTGGAGGCACTCAGATTGTGGGGACCAACATGATGCCCCCAGCAAACAGTGGTCCTCTCTGCACCACTTCACACAACGATGACCGTATTCCGCAGTGCTTGAGGTGGCAGTCAGAGATCTGGCAAAGACAGTTAGCAGGGGGCTGTGACCCCTTACCAAGTGGACATGACACTCAGCAAGGACCCCAGATTTACTGGTTGATCTAGTACAAATCACTGCCTCTCCGTGACTCAGTTTCTCCACCTGTAAAGTGATGATGCTCTTGACCTCCTTTGTCTATTATTGGATCTACTGAGGAAAAAGACCCAACCCTAACAAAGAGGTGTTACTACTCACTAACTAGAGGTTTTTTATAAATGCCTGCAGGTATGATGCTAAAAAAGGCCCAGTCCTGCAACCTTCTTCAAGCCGAGCACAGTAAAAACAGATGCCAAAGATATGACTTACAAAAGAACTACAGGGAAAAATCTAAACCTCAGCCAACATTTTCTTACCATTAAATGTTAAGATAACATTTGGAACTGTTAAATACAAACGCTTCACTAAAACAAGACTACAAAGTGCATCTTGCAGCTAACTAAACTTTGCATTCTTTGTGGATTAAATAGCTTTTCAAAATATTAACCATGCTATCCTGAGCCATTTCCAAAGTAAGACAGACAGAAAACTAATGAATTCATTGCTAGTCAAGCCCCAATTCTATAACTTTCTATATTTCTTACTTACTGACTTAATTCTAACGTGCATTGAACGAGCAGTTGGACTAGTTTCTCATAGCAGTCAAACAGTATCCAGAGTAAACCAAAGTCAAGGGCATTTTCCCAGGAGGAAAGCAGGTGAAAGGTAAGGCTGGATTTTACTACAGCATGAGCTGCCCCAAGACTCAAAGCACAAAGCGCAATTCTGCCCACGTACAGAACACACTCAGCGTTGGTGTACAGGGAGGTGACAGCCACGGTGCAGGCAGAGTCATTCATGGTTCCTGGAAGGCTCTGAGGAGAAAACAAAGTTCTCTTTATGGACAGTGTTTCCTTCAAGGTCATCACCCCATGTACAGGGACCTAGAACTAAGAGGCAGGGCAGCTTTTTCATCGTAATTTCCTATATCATGGCTGCTCTTCTAAAACTAGGGAGTTGTACTGATTTTCTCACAATAAAACTGAACACTGAAACACTGACTTTCTCACAGTGCAAAGACCCAGTATCACAGCACTGGCATCTCCTCTAGTTCTGTGTTTTACCTTCCGCACTGCTCATCTACCTGCAATGTCTCAGGCTGCCTGTATGACCACGAAGCAAGGCACTGGGTTACAAGCATGAAGGATGGTGTGGGACCAAAGCAGAGGCACTGACAGGCAGGGCATGAAGGCTTGGCCAAGCCCCTTCACGTGGCTTTCACAAATACGAAACAAGTTTTTCTTGACCTTAAGTATTTTCTGTACAAGGCCGAGCACAGGGGCTGTGTAGAGAAGATTTCACACTGGGCTGCCTGCAAACGCATGTGATTTTTGAATTCCACAGGTAAAACGGTGTTTGCAACTTCAAATAACAGCTCAGTTGTGAAACACCTTGAACTATTCAGAGACTATTTTCTTTCATCCCAAAAGCCTTCTGTGAATTTACCCAAGGACACAAATGTCACCATTATTGCTATAGGAGAATGCTTCAGAAGGAAATAGCAATGAGAAATGAATATGCGTACAGATTCTCTGAAAGAGGGGTTGGAACTAGAAGATCTTAAGGCCCTTTTCAACCCAAATAATTCCTGCCCATGGAAGGCAGGTTGGAACTAGATGATCTTAAGGTCCTTTCCAACCCTAACTATTCTATGATTCTATGAGTTGAGGAGAGAATGCTCTCCCACCCCACCTTTTAAAGCAGCCAAGAGAATTCCATTGCAATACCATCACCTGTAAAAGCAAAACAAAAAGAGAAATGAAAGAAGAAGGACAGCATTATCTATTAAATGCTTCAATAGATACCTACAACCTTGCCTGCTCTGGTAGCAGCTCTGTACAATCCACCCACTTGTCTGGGAATGCAAAAATGTAAAGGCAAGATGAAAAAGTAGCTTAAACCCCATCATTTTTAAACACAGTTTACTCTTGCTTGCACTACGCCACTGAAGCCAACAGTTTTCAACATCCATTCCAGCTATTTCAGGCCATTTAAACCCTGCTTCCTGCCTGCAAATCTCCTCACGCCGTTCCAGATGGAAGCACCAAATACAGAGGTCAATCTGTGCTGGAGCAATGGTTGCTGGCTGTCAGGTCCCGTAAACCATGAGCCATCACTTTGTCAGTCTCAGCCTTCGGCTTTGCAAGCTGTGACTAAAGATCCTGACTTGCTCTGCTGGCAGCTGTTGCAAGCTGTGAGCCAGCATCTTGGCACGCTCAGCTGCAACGCTCACCACTTCTGTGCTCACAGGCTGTCATGTTCAGTGAGCAGGGCTCCAGGGTGACATGGCAGCAGTGCAAAGACACCACAGGGTGAAGAGGATCAGCTGTTTGAACGACCCACATTCACCCAACTGACTCATTTTTAATCACTTTCCAATAGAGGTCATGCAGGCAGTAAACATCTGGCCATGGCACCTCAGCCACCTTCCAAAGAGAGCTATCATGCTAGTCAACATCCAGCCCTGCTCTATCAGTTGTCAATAACTTGTGCAGTCACATTAGTGCAATGACCTGCTTTTCCTCCTAAAACACCCCCAAAAGCCAGAGGACCAGTATTTTCAAAGCAAAAGAGCATCTTTGCCAAATAACACTTACTTCGCTTCCCATGAAATCAGGAAATAATCCTTCTGACACATAATGGAGAACACCATTCCGGAGGCTGTGTATGGAAACATTTGCTGACCACGGCAGAGCAGTGTTTCTAGGCAGCAGTAGTTAAAATGTTTAACACACATAGGATGTATTTTACAAGCTTACTTGCCTGAGAATGATGAAAGCAACAAAATAGCTGTTTGAAAGAAGGACTAGAATTCACAAAGTCTTATAAATCATTTGTGATTGCAAATGAAGCATTGGGAATACCACCACATTTGAAGAAGAAAGCTATGCTGTGCTCCCACATCAGCTTCCAGCCCTGACTGTGCCTTTGGACAGCCTCAGGAATTTGCAAAGAGGAAGATGATCAGTTTTCCTTGCATTTGGTAATGGTTCATATTAATGGGACTAGGAAGCAGGAAGACAAGAAGAATTTAGCCTATTTCTCTTCATAATTTTCTACTCACCTTAGAGTAACAAGAAAGGAAGATCATAAAGAAGCACAGAAATATACCTGTCCTGGTTCTGGTTGGGAGAGAGTTAATCTTCCTTTCTTTCCATGAACTCTGCACAGTGCTATGTGAAACACAACATACCATTCCCAGCTCACCAGGAGATAAATGCTGTAGGCACTCAGATGAGGAGTGGTTTACAACCGATGCCTAAATTACCACTGTCAAAATACTGCTTAAGCTTTTGTTTTAATGCAGCTCCTGACAGCTCTATCTATAGGAGTTCATCACTTGTGGCCTGTGAATTGTGGTTTAACATCATGGGTTAACTGAAGAAGGAAAACCAGGTAAGACTTAGAAGTAGCTTTTCCTCTGCTGAGAGGGGACTTTCCCCCTCTCCACTAAGGAAACAAAGATTCCTCAAAACTTCCCTCCTTTACCAGTGGAATAACCCAGAATACATTCTCAGCCCCTTCTACTTGCCTTTACTAACAGGTTGCCTGCTAGTGGAGAAAGCTGCCTGCAAAGCCTTGCTTTAAAGCCTGCTTAAAGGACAAGGAAATCACACAGCTCATGTACATACCTGCCAATACACGTCTAGCCCACCCGCAGTTCTGTTCCACCTCTGAAAGTTGGTTTCAGCACCACGAAACTATCACTTGAAGGTCAGGTTTTGTTTTATCCTTGGCCTCAAAGGGAAAATAAACCCCAAACAACACATTTCTCTCCCACTGGAGACAGACCTGTCCTAAGACACCAAGGCAGACGCACACTCTTGTTCCCTGAAATGCTATTTTTGCTGGCGTGGAAGCAATGAATGAACAAGCACCATGCACAGAGGCTGCCTTGCTCCCTCTGCTGGCTCTCCCTTAGGAAAGCTGCTCCATGCAAGCAAATGTGCTCCAAAAGCAAATCTAATTACAGATCTAACACCCACTCCTGCGTCTTCAGATACATCTAAAGCTGCACGTTGCCATTTTTTGCTAGCACATAAATATGTGTCATCATACAAGATAGGAAGCATATAAGTATCCGAGCGATGTTCAACAGGCAAATGTATTACATTCTCCTTACTCTAAAAGCTCTCACAAACATTTACCCTTTTGCTTCACCCTCTGAAGGCATTTGAGAACATGAGCACAGCAACCTGCAGTCCTCAAGCACTACAAGTGGATTAACGTGCTGTCTGCATGTTAAGTAACAGCAAAGCATTCTCCTGGTTGTCTTTCTACAGGACTTGTGTACAGGAACTTAGAGTAGGATCAAAATAGACCTTTATTCTGATGAAGAAGAGCAAGAGACATAAGACTTCAGAAGGGACATGTTATTTTTCTTGAGTAGTATTTAGAAATCAGAACAATATTCATTCCTTTTACCTTCTAAACAGAGCTCAGCTATGAATGTTGAGACACACTGGAAACACACGTGATGATTACAGCTCCCTGGCACAGACCCCAGTAAACTCCTCTCTATACCTGCCCTGTCTTGCCAAACCAAGGCACATGTGCTTCACTGGCAAGACTCAGTTGTGTACAAGCATTTGTCCTGAACTACCACCTAGGTTCACATGTGGGCTCTATTTCTGGTACCTTTTCAATTCATCATCATCATCATCATGAATACCCTTAAAAGCATCAGTGCAAATACTGCATGTGGAACAGGGTCTATGGGCTACTTTGTTGCCAAATATGTCTCTAATTTGGATTCTAACTCTTGTCCCTAGGCAAAAGTAGTCATGATTTATAGAAGACAACTGCAAAAACTGCCCAAATGACCTGGATAACATTCTAAATCACAAACCATTACTAAAAAGCACAGGGTACAGTTTGTTTTTGTAAGTCTGTGAACAGCAGGGCATAATGATACACATTCTTGTTTTCCACCTATAAGCTATTTCTCACCATTGGATTAGAAATCTCAGTTCATCTGTAAAGGAACAAAAAAGTATGCTAGTCCTGTTTCCATAGTTTGCAGCCCACTGCCTTTACCAACAGATGTGACGGACAATGCACCTGCATTCCTGGAAGGCATTTCCCTATTTCCAAGTTCAATTTCCTTTCACATATGCCCCCACTTCCAGCCTCTAGTTTGGAGTCAGATATACTCACTGTTCCTCTCCATCATCTTGCCCTGGTACCTTCTCCAGCAATACAGAGGACTATCTCAGGAACGGGTAACACATGACACAGGCAGAACCACCGGATACACTCAATACATTACTGCTTTTGCACATGGCCCATATTGTGAAATCTCCACTGCTTATATACGTATGAAAAGGTTTCTATTCAAGCCCCAGGACACAATCAAGTTCTTAATACGACAAACAGCAGAAATGGAACACGAAACCTTTCCAGATACACTTCTGTATTCTGTGTAACACTCCAAGATTAAGTAATGCCATGGAAAAAGACCAATGCACACAACTTGAGAAGTAGAACCAGCTTCGCTTTCTAACTGCTGTTTAAGGACTCACTCAAGGAGGTATGATCCTGGAATCGCTGCAAACCTGACCATGATTTGAACATAGATTTATTCATGCTGCTCTTGAAGTACCAAAGGCTGTTTCTTTGTTGTCTTCCCTGCACTAACAGCTTATACATGTGGCTTGAAAGAGTCAATGTTAGCTATCTTCATTAACATGTTGTATCTCTCACCACAATTTGATTCATCTGCTAGTGGCTATGGTACCTCACAGCATCTCAAGTGATGCAATTTGAAGATCACGAAGGATATAGTGTAGAAGACATACTGAAATGGTATGTTGTTCAGTGAGACCAGTTCTGTCAACAGATGAAAACAGTCTGCTCCCAAATAATATTAAGATATATAATACATTCTACCACATTTGACTTAGCTGTTTGTCATTTCAAAGGTGAAGAAGTTAACTTTGCTTCCGAGTGACAAGACACGCCAGGTATCCAAAGCATCATAAATCTCATTATCACTCCTGTATGGAAGCTGGTAATTGGTGCAAGATAATTTAAACAAGCTGTTCTGGTAAGTGCTCCTGCTGAAAATGCACCAGGAAGTGGCTTTTTCATCTAAGCATGAAGGTTAAAACCAGAACAAATGCAAGTATTCAAAGCAAAGCCCAAGCTAAAAGGCTTAAGGGAGCACACTCCACTAAATCACTGCGAGCACCTAAACAGGGCAGGAATCTGGTTTTTAGGGACTTCAGGCAAGCAAGCATCATGTGAACAGGCAAGACAAAAGGTATGTTGCCACCACAGCTGGAAATAAGGGGACTCCAGTGCTGGAAAGTCTCTGAAGGAAACTCTTTGCTTCTAGCAAGATGAATAATACACCTGGTTCCCTAGTTGTGAGCAAACACTACAAAGGAATAATTAGAAACTATCTGACCTGAAACCCACATGCCCATTACTGTGGTATTTTTCCACCTACTACGGGTGAAACAGAAGATGGGCTGGACCTGGAAGGGGAGGGGTGGAGTGGCAGCACAAGATGCTGATTTATAAAGCACTGGCAAACACTGTTCTTTCTCCACAGGCTTTGGACACTGAACCCGTCCTGCCTAAAGGATGCTGAAGTGCAAGCAGGACTGCAGCTAACATCTACTGGGCAGTGGAGAGGGAGCTACAACCTCTGTGAGCTTGTGCACTCCAACAGCCAAAACTGCCCTGAGCCACTTCATTCTCCAGTTGAGCTTTTGCTGTTCATCCAGAAACTTTAGCTTGCCTGTTTCACTCCATCGGGGAAGGAATAAACTCTCCAACATGGTAAAGGTGAGTACACTGTTCACAGAACTGTTGCTACTGCATGTGTGTTTCTTCTTAAGAACAAGCATTAAGTTTTAATATAGATATCTATATTATAAATATGAGCTAAGTGAAAAATAGAACTGTTTAATGACTTAAAAATGTTCACTGTAGATGGATAGGCACTGCTGATCCTAAAAAGTAAAGAGATCAGAGTGGATGGGGAAGAATTCTAGGAATGGCTAGTTTCACAATCAACAGTTTCATGAACAGTATCCCTTTTGCAATACCGAAATCTGAGATTTTATGAAAACTTGCAGGTTAAAGGCTATACATAGATCCTGCATAGACATGATCAATAGATTTGACTAACTTCATTGATTTTCTTTGTAACTCTCCTCTATCTGTGAAGTCCTCACAATAGAGAGCTATTTTCTGCCTCTCCTCATCTCTCTACTTTAAGGGGATTTTAAAAGCTGAACAGATTTTTGGCTAGGATTGTTAAAGAGAGGAGGAGGAGGAGGAAGGTGAAGGAAAAATCTCAATAGAGAAACCAGACTGTAAACTTTCAGTGAGGTAGGAAAAAATAGAACTTCTTATAACAGACATGCCCTTTATTTGGGATATGTATCACCAAGCAAATTCAAAATGCTTTAAGTAAAAGCATTTCAGACTTTTAACTCCCTAATCTACTTGCCAGCTCTTAACTTTTCCCTTCTTTGAGATAACAATGCCAAGACTTCAACATTCCTCTCATTAAAGGGCATCTGAGGATAAGACACCACTTTTGAGTTCAGAACAGTATTAGCATGTCCCAGTCCTCTTGTTCTTTTATTGTTGCTTCCAGTACTTGAGCTCTCTGGTTTAGTCTGCATGTAATTAAGACATCTACTCTCAACTCATCTGAAATATCATCTCTACAGGAGTACAAACCCTGACAAATGCCCTGCAGAGTGTGTATGGACTCATCACACAGACAGCAGCCTAGGAGTTCTGCTGTCACACTAGTAGAGCACACTGTCAGATAAGATCCAGTATGACTCTCATGAAGCTCTGATGCTTAATCCATAAGGAAGCCTCTGAAATGGGGTCAACCAATAGTTCTTCCAAAGCATGGCATGTAGTTTACAAGATAATTAGGATCTGGAACATTATGATTAGGAAAGCTGGTTGAATTAGCAACACAGGAAGTTTGCCCTTCAAACTACAGTATTAAAGTTAGGAAACAGCTCAATCCCAAGTTATTAATCAAAGCAAAACTTTCTCACAGGAAGCTCCCAATGGGTATTTTTCCCTCCCTTTTCCTTTACAAAATCTTTTGCTTTTACACTGATTTCTTCTTGGAGCTGATAAATGACTTAATGGCTTTGAGATCCTGGGGCAGTACTACACTTTGTGGTAGACCATAAAGTACTACAAGTGTTGCACATCCCTAAAGGAATCATGCAACGTATGTCTGCTGAAGACCTGCCCGTGATTACTGTAACACATGCTGAATAAACCTCAGGATAAGAGAACAACTAACACTCTAAGTTGCTAGGAGTAAGAGACAGCAGCAACGCGTAGCTTGTCTAATAGATTTGTCAAGAGTTTGACTTGTTTGTGGTATTTTTCACTGCTTCAAGTCCCAGCAGATGCTCCCAACAATGCCAAACCTTATTTCTTTTACAGAAAAAGTCTGATATTTACTCGGTTGAGATCTATGGGACAAGAGATGTAGAAAAAACAGAGTTTGGAGAAGAGGCAAAGTACAAGGACTTAAAAGGCAACAAGAAACAAAAGACAGAAGACCTTAAGAAAGAACTGGAACTGGTGAGTGTTGCTAAGCTCCTATTACAGCTGACAGGACAGACAGCCTCTACCCACTGTCTGAATGAAGTCTGGTGAAGGGGAGGGAACTGCTGATGCATGGCCATTTTAACTCAAAATCCTAACACAGGGAAGGATTTGCTTCCTCATGCCAGAAGAAAGTTGTGCAGGATTAATACCTATAATGAACTGATAATTCTGGCTTAATTAAGCCACCAATCATACAGAACGTTATCTCCTCAAAGAGGAGAACACTTGCACAGTGAACCAGGAAACAGAGATGCTTTGTTCCAGAGATTTCTAGTAGATCTAAAAGCACACCTCAGCTTTAAGCACAGAGATTCCCCCCCCCAACTAACTGCACTGTACTTCATGGACACTGTATTAAGCTCAAGAAACTTATTTTACTACTGGCTTGCTACTGACCTGCTGGCTGATCTTGGAAAAGTTGCTTCCTCTTTATACTTTTCAGTTTCCCAATCTGAAAAATGAAGGTAATTATAGTGACCTCTTTTCTGAATAGCTCTGAGAGCAACTCAAAAGAGACTCTACTTATGGGCCAGATGATATTTCAAAGGCAAGGAACCCCCAAAATGGACCATCTGTTCACCCATCATATTTCCGAGATCTACCCAGTACTAGCTAAATAATTCCCAATGTATCTTTGCCACCAGGGATGTAACATTACTCCCATGTTTCTAAAGAGAAACCAAAGCACAGACAAGTGAATTGACTCATCCAAGTACCAATGAATCATTCTGTGAAAACAATTGTGAGATCTCTCACTTCTTGGCTTCTAAATCTCAGTTTGGCACAAGATATAATTAGGTCAATGACACCACAGGAGTGTCACTGCAGGGAAAGGAGAACTTTGAGATTTCCCTCTCCCACACTGTTTTTAACTGTGGTTAGAGTCATTTCACACAGCCTGCCTTGTCAATCAAGTGCAAAGACTGCTATCACGCATACCCTGACACCACACTCTTTCTTCTATGAACGTATTGCCTGAGGTAGCAAATGCTTGAGTCCTGTAGCATGTAAAGACGATCTATTTATCTAAAAGCAGCACAGATACTTGTAACAAGCAGTGTTAACATCAAATCACCATTCTATTCTTGTGACAGACTTGCTGGAGGAGGGAGCTATTTACAAAAGTGCTCTCTCCAAAGAAAATCCCATCCTCCAGTGGAAGATATTTTGCTTATCAATATGCAAGTTGCATTCTGTCTATTCATGAAAGTGGGATACCACACTAGCATATGGATCCACTGGATCCATGGTCCCAGACCCATGCAGTTTGAACATTCCCCAGATGCTGAAATAAAAATGTCACCATTCTGCTCACTATCATTTTCTCTTTCTTTTGGAATCCAGGATGACCACAGGCTCAGCACTTCAGAACTGGAGAAAAAGTATGGTACCAGCATCAGCGAAGTAAGTGCATCACTAAGAAACTGCCTGAATCAGTTTGCCTCTGGGTTATCCAAAGCTTTCTTGAAGCAGTAGGAAAGCATTCAAACCATAGGTGTATGTGGAAATACATGCATTCATGCTCCCAATAAAGCCTAAACCAGCCAATGTGCAGCACTGACCTGGATTTAAACCGGAGCTTCTCTCAAGCCTGAAGAAGCCTGTACTGTTCTGAAATCAAAATCCCTGCACAAAACATGACCTCAAAGTTCCCACCAGGACCTCTGCTTTTCTATAGTTTTATCCAGTATTTAGATTTCACTACAATTAATTTCTCACTGGCAGCATCTGTAACAATTCATAGCAAGAGTACACTGGAAATGATTTTAACTTGAAGGAAACACTAGATTTGAGAAGCTATACACCTGAGTCCCTTTGACACCAAACATTCAGATATCAAAGCAATGTGGTCAGAGTACAGACAAGAATGTCAAGAAACTCACAAACTACAAACTTCTTGGTGGAAATGCAGAAAGAGCAGCAAAAGAACCAGTTTGTTTCCAAGCACTTAGTACAGGTGTACTTGAGAGATAACTGACAGAATGAAAACTCCAAATGGACACAGCCCCAAATCCAATGCGCCAGTAAAGAAATACCTGTTTCTTCACAGCAGATAACTAATAGTAGCCACTTTGAAATCAGAAAGGTTGGAAGCTAAAGATGCAGATTGCTGCAGCTGATCTGTGAAATGACCAACAACATTTAAGGATGAAACAGAATCTGGTTTATTGTGACTTCCTTCTAAACATGTAATTTACTTTTGCAGGGTCTCTCCAGTGCAAAAGCAGCACAGATTTTGGCACGGGATGGTCCCAACGCACTCACTCCTCCCAAAGCCACCCCTGAAATCGTGAAGTTCCTCAAGCAGATGATAGGAGGGTTTTCCATTCTCTTATGGATAGGAGCTGTCTTCTCCTGGATTTCATTTGGCATTCAGCTTGCCCAGGGAGCTGAGTCACCCTTTGACAATGTAAGTAGTTGAATAACTGCAGAGTATTGGAACCTGTGACAATCTAAGTAACTTAAATACTACTTCACTGTTATTCAGTAACTACAAGGAGGCCTTTTATTCTTTCAGGACTCTGCCTCCAGTACTGAATGTTTCTGATAAATGCTCAAATACCTGACATACCACTTCTGCCTAAGAGTGCCTATCCGAAGGTTTTATAACCACATAATACTTGAGTACTTCTAACAGTGAAACTAAAGTCAACAAAGGACTCTGGAGTCTTTGACTCCATTCACTTATGAGTCACTCTACTAGGAGTACAGTTTGTGTCAGGTATAGTTTAGAGAGAGATGGAAAACTTGCACTTAAAAGCTCTTTTTGTACTCAAAAAGCTTTATTTGATCATTAACCTTGAATGGTCTTTTCTTCAACTGTCTTTTACCCTGACCAATACCTCATTTTAAGTCTCCTGAAACAAGAGAGAACTCTAATGCATTCTAGCAGAAGAAATGCTGAGTATTTGTCTCAAATTAACCAGACTGTGTCTTTCATTGATCAGCTCTACCTTGGAGTAGTCCTAGCACTGGTTGTCATCCTCACTGGCATCTTTGCTTACTATCAAGAAGCTAAAAGCACAAACATCATGGCCAGCTTCAGTAAAATGATTCCACAGGTGAGAACAGCTGATGCATTTCATTTGAGACAAGATTTCATTCTAATAACCTCAAAGTGACAAAAGCACAGCAAGCCTTACCTGAAGATACCCCTTGAGGTTTAGAGGATGGCACATTGCTAATTTTTGTCACACTTGTATCTTTCAGCAAGCTCTGGTCATCAGAGATGGAGAAAAGAAAGAACTGCCAGCAGACCAGCTGGTGGTTGGAGACATTGTGGAAATCAAGGGTGGAGATAGGATCCCAGCGGACATTCGTCTGATCTTTGCTCAGGGTTGTAAGGTACTTTGAAGAGCATGGGGTATTACAGCTAAAGATTGCCTGTGCACCTAATATGAGTGATTAGAGCTTTAATAAGTCATAATCTAATTAAATCATAGACTGCAGCAGCTATACTGTGATGCTCTGCTCATCTAGGACTAACATCTCTGCTCCCTGAACACTAAAAGCAACCATTAGGTCCACACCATGTTCTAGCAATGCTCTTTGCCAGGCCAGAGGCAGAAATACCAATAGATTAAGAGTTTCCACAGACCTGTAGGCAGATCTTCAAACCATGTGTTCTTTCAGGCTGCTACTGAAATGCCAGGGACAGGCACACATCATTGACAGAGCCGAATTCCCACAGAAATAGAATCTTTCAGTGATAACAGCAAATCTCTCAGAGAAAAGGAAACGAGATGATGGCCTTGTCACCCATTATTAAATGTGTCACCACCTTGTCTTCTGGGCGAGACGTAACTGCATATGACTAACTTTAATCCAGGCATATCTCCATTTCATTAAAGGTGGACAATTCTTCACTCACAGGGGAATCAGAACCACAGCCTCGCTCCTGTGACTTCACACATGAGAACCCCCTGGAGACCAGGAACATTGCCTTCTACTCCACCACCTGTGTGGAAGGTATGTACAGGGAAAAGGGCCTAATAGTGGTTTCATTGCAGTCTTTCCATCATTATGTTAAGAATTGTCAAGTTGTAGATGCTTCTGAGTACTTGATGCTCCTATGTGAGGGCTCTGCATACATAAAGGAGTTGTTCCTATTCTCAACACTCAAAGGTATATGTGTCATACCTGACAGTCTATCTGCTACAAGACTGTACAGTGCCCAGGCTAGCACTACAGTCCTACTGCAATGCAATTAAATACTCTAATTAATGAAAATCCTTTACATTTTTCTTTCTCTTCACCAACATGTAAGATTTCTAAGGGGAAGAATGTAATTCTGTGGTGAAGTCTCAGTCACAATTAGGCTGAGAAGGGTCTTTGCCTGGGTTCAGAATACAGGAGCAGTCTCTCCTGGAGTTGAGTCTTTTATTTCTTTAGTATTCTATTGACAGGGGGTTATGCCAGTATTTTGTCTCTTTACCTCTTCAGGCACTGCTACTGGGATTGTAATCAACACAGGGGATCGCACTATCATTGGGAGGATTGCCTCCCTCACCTCAGGAGTAGGAAACGAGCAAACACCCATTGCTATTGAGATAGAACATTTCGTCTACCTGGTGGCAGGAGTAGCCATTTCCATTGGTGTTCTCTTCTTCATTATATCTGTTTCTATGCGATACAAGATTCTGGACTCCATCATCTTTCTAATTGGCATCATTGTGGCAAATGTGCCAGAGGGACTGCTAGCCACAGTAACAGTAAGTCTACGTTTGATTTCACTGGTTGCCTCTGTAATAAGTCATCATCACTGTTCACCACTCCTAAGTCATTACAGTACAACACTAACCAGTGAAGAACCGTCTATCAAGTGACTATCAAGTAACTGAATTTGAAATAGCAGTGGTTTATTCCATGAAACTGGAATTCTGGCATAACTAATCTTATAACAATTAACCTTAAAAGCTGCAGCACAACCATCCGGTTTGAAACAAGGGTCTTCAAGTACTGCTCTCCCTCAATTGCTAACCAGTAAAATAACGTGACTCATTTCCCTACAACGTGTTCCTATTTGTACCCTAAAAGTCACATTCCTCTTAATAACACATATAAGGCAGCACTAATAATATCCTTGGCTGAGAAGAGAACCGTTTCAGGATTCATTAAGTTATTGACTAGGAGCTCTCTCCCCACCCCCATTACAGGTTCTTCCATCTAAAACCTCCTCTAGACTGATATAACATTCTTATTTCTATCAGCGAGTTCTTCTCAGCAGCAAATGTACTTGTGCTGGTTACAGCCAAACCTCTGATCTCAATGATACTATTCCAAAAGAGAATTCTTTTTAAAGCTCTCTTCCTAAAAGAAAACCCTTTTTAAAGCTCTCTTCCTAAAAGAAAACCCATCCCAAAATGAACACCACCCCCCCCCAAGCAGAAGTATGTACTCCCAATGCATCACTCTCTAACTGTACCTCACCAATAGTGACTTGAACTCCTTTACTTCTGCCAGGTGAGTCTGTCTCTGACAGCCAAGCGGATGGCAAAGAAGAACTGCTTGGTGAAGAACCTGGAGGCTGTAGAAACGCTTGGCTCTACCTCTGTCATCTGTTCTGACAAGACAGGGACCCTCACACAAAACAGGATGACAGTTGCTCACCTCTGGTTTGATAATCAGATCTACTCAGCTGATACCAGTGAAGATCAAACAAGTAAATATGGCAAGGGGGAGATCTGGGAAGGGGCAACTACCTGGATCAAAGCTCCATATCTACCAGCTGTCAAACTGATGTCAATGGGAATGTCTTTAGCTAGATAGACCAGACATGTCTGTCTTCCATGCATAAGTGTAGTGTGCAATAGCAAAGTCATGCAGAGATGTGAAAAACTGAATTAATATCTGAATTTGACTCACAGAAACTAAGTATGGAGGAGGTTCTGATCCAAATCCCTTTGCTGACAGTAAATTTAGTTGGGAAATAAACCAAGAACTGTTATGTTTGTCACGTCTATGATTCTATTATTCTATGTAATCCAGAACTGCTAACTGATGGATGTAAGGGCCTGCATCAAATTGGTTTTCTGTAAGAGAACCTATCAAAAGAACAGTTTTCTTCTGCAAATAATTCAATCCTGTTGTTTCAAACTTAAGTTTCTACTTCCATCATGTAATATGCTAAAGGACGCGTGTATTTTGCTTCCTCTCAGCCCAGCCTTTTGATCAGAGTTCTCCATCATGGACAGCATTATCAAAGATTGTAACTCTCTGCAACCGGGCGGAATTCAGACCAGGACAGGAGAATCTCCCCATAATGAAGGTACTGCCTAGTGCATATCAGCTTATTTCTTCTCCTCTGAAACAGTAATACATCAAGTTGTTCTGTCTGGCTTTAGTAATCACCTCCATTTTATTACATTAATTAAGTTACTATTTATAGTAGTATCACTGCTATATACTCACAAAAAGGTTAAGATGGGAAAGAAAAACTACACAGCCAAGAGCAACTGTACATTGGAAAAAGAAATTAATGTAGCAAGAATTTCCACAATAGTAATTACTATAATACTAAAAGTCATCTGATTCCATGGATCAGTCAGTTCACCCATACATGCCTGCTGCTATGCTATAACTGCATTACAGAGCCACCACAAAAACTGGAAAGCGATCACAAATCAGCGTTCACAGTATCAAACACTAATTTCACCTTCTTGATGTAGCAAAGATGCCCCACATTTCTACTGTGATACTTTTCCAGGAGGACTTGAATATAGCAGTGCAGATTCATTGCTTCTTAAGCATAGAACCTGTTACAGAATCATGCAAGCTCTCCTGATGGAAGTGCAGAATTCTGTGTGCTATGACCAGTTTCTTCTGTTGTGCACACAGAGAGTTGTGGTAGGTGATGCCTCTGAAACAGCTCTGCTGAAATTTGCTGAAGTCATTTTGGGTGATGTTATGAATATTAGAGCACAGAACAAGAAAGTGGCTGAAATTCCTTTCAACTCTACCAACAAATTCCAGGTACGTTTCATTTTTGGAGATTATGCCAGATTGTTTCCAACTTAAACCATTTCTATCACTGGGTCTAATGCAACTATTTGTGACCTCGGAATCTTAATGGGGTAATTCAATGACAGAGGAAATTCAAGCTATAATAACTAAAGTTCATTCCATTTGATGGAATGTATGATATCCTCATGGAGAAGAAGAAACGTTACTTCAATGTGAAGTGACCCAAACTAGAGACAAATGAGGATCACGTATGCTCTTTCAAATCATTTCCTATCTCTGGCACACAGCTTTCTATTCATGAGACTGGCGATCCCAATGACAAACGCTTCCTGCTGGTGATGAAAGGCGCCCCCGAGAGGATTTTGGAGAGATGTAGCACCATCATGATCAACGGCAAAGAAGAACCACTGGACAGTGAAAAGGCAGAAGCTTTCCAAACAGCATACATGGAGCTGGGGGGCATGGGAGAGAGAGTGCTTGGTGAGTCCAACTAAAGGGACTCTCAGAGAACTGTGGTGTAAAATGGGGGTTTAAACCTTGGTGCAATCTAGTGTGTTTGGAATTCATTCCTCCTGCACTAGAGGGGAGAAAGGAAAGCATACAGCCTCCTAAGCAGAGTGTTAAAAGCACACTGATGTACTCCCAAGATCTCTGTGGCAGAGATGCCCTCACTGCTCTAGACTGATGTTGATCTGCCACACTGAAGAGCCAAAAAACCCCATGAGTAATCCACAAAGGAAACCACTCTTTCCTGCTGGCAGTATCCCTATCGTTGCCACGTGGAACACTGACTCGGTATGAACTTTGATGTGAAGGTTACAATGGCAGGTCAAAAGAAATCCTCCATAAAAAGCTATTGGTTAATGGCACTGGGGTTCTATGGACAAGAGCAAAGTCTGAAGCTATAGAACAAATTCTCTTTCTCCCACTACTTCTTGTACACCACATGAACATAAGTTTCTTTTCAGGTTTCTGCCATTTGTACCTCCCTGAAAATGAGTTTCCAGACACCTACTTGTTCGACACAGATTCCATGAACTTCCCAACCTCCAACCTGTGCTTTGTTGGGCTCTTATCTATGATTGACCCACCTCGCTCCACGGTGCCAGATGCTGTCTCAAAATGCCGCAGTGCTGGGATCAAGGTAGGGATTTTACAGTGAAAAATGCAGTGATTCTACAGAAAGATTCATGCTAACAAAGCTTTTAAGATCTTTCACCACGTTGTCATTGAGTGTTTTTCTAGCAACAACTACCAAAAGCCTAAATACTTGTTAATACCATTCTACAATTGTAACAAAGGCCAAGAGAGACAAAACAATTTAAGTGGGAACTGGATGACGGGAAGTGCAAGGAACCCCAAAACTGGAAATCCAAATTGGGAAAGGTTCAAATACAATCTCATCAGATCCATTCCTAGAATACAGAACCCATGCTAGCTAGGCTTAATCATTGTAAACAGAATAGGGTTACAGAACCAGTTCTTGAGAAGGCATTAGGACACAGGGCTACACCTGATAAGAACTTCTATGCATAAGTATCACTAATCTCAAACTGTTCAAGTATAACCTGAAGCAGTACTTTTCCTAATTCACTCCCAGGGGACCACACAAATGAACTTTCAGCTCTAGGCAGAGAGGCAATCTTGCTAAAGAAAGGAAAAACAGTATTTGGAATCACCCATCTCAGATGAGTCCCAATCCTGGGGACATTTTCTATAGTCTGAAGACAGATCTGGCAACTTTTCTTCAACAAAACCAAGAAAAAAAAAGTATTCTATCTGTGAGGACACCTCAGTCACAAGGATCTGTTTTACAGTGCAATATTCTAATGAACCCTCTCCTTTGAGTATACTTACTAGAAATCCTTACATAAAGGCTTCTTTATTATGCATTATTCTAGCCCTGCTGCCTGTCACAAGTTCTTCCTTTATAGCCCTGATAAACTACCTCCAATAACAAGAGATAAAGACCAGGTGTCAATATAAAGCTAAGTAATTAGTGGCCATAATCTGATACTGCTATGTACATAGCACACATTTCCATGCTCAGATTACAAACTCCTTCCTGGTCTACAACAACCGAGCTATTTCCCCTTATCTCGCTCCAGCCACTGCACACACATCTGCTTGTCCCTTCCCCAGGTTATCATGGTTACTGGTGACCACCCCATCACAGCCAAAGCCATTGCCAAGAGTGTGGGCATCATCTCAGCCACCAGCGAGACCGTGGAAGATATTGCCAAGCGCCTCAACGTTCCTGTTGAGCAAGTCAACTGGCGGTAAGAGCAGACAGACTAGAGGGGATACCCAGGGGGGCAGCATCTGAAAGCCAAAATGCTTTTCTGTTTCATTATATATCCATCCAGCATGTTACCTCTACCTAAGTAACTATGTGTCTAGGTCAGTAGCTCTCTTCTCTGACAAAACTCAGCAAATTATACTTTGCAGATCTCGCTGGACTTTGCTGTCACTGCCCATTTGACAAAACACACACATGAAAATCAAAGTGCAGAATCACACGACCCAAGGACCATCAGTCCCAATTCTTCTTTCAGCCATTAAATGTGACAAAAATAACATCACAAAAGATAAATGCTCTTTACAGAAAAGATGTCCTCCTCCACTGTCCACCCTCCCACAGAGAGCCCTCTTTAAAATGCTTTTCCTGCTGTTCTGTCTCCTCAGGAAGCTTCAATGACTCCCCTCTGTATCCAGGTAACTGTAATTCACTCTGGATTTCAACAGTGGCTTTCATTCAGCACCTGCTGATTAACAACTAATGCTTCTGAAATTAACTCAATTTGTGTTCTTTACTACCTGCATCCTTCTATGAGTGCACTATTTTTATCTCAGCTCTTTGGCTTGAGAATTTACCCAGCTTTCCTGTGGCTCTTACAGAGAAGCTACAGCAGCAGTAGTTAATGGGATGGAGCTGAAGGACATGAACTCAGAGCAGCTGGATGAAATCCTGTGTAACCACTCAGAGATAGTCTTTGCTCGGACATCACCCCAACAGAAACTGATTATAGTAGAAGGCTGCCAAAGGCAGGTAAGAGGTGTACAAGGGTAGACACAGATATATGTCTGTAAGGTATTCATGAGGCAGATATCATACCTGAAGTGAAAGGGTGGAAGCCAATTTCCAGTGCTCTCTAAGCTCTGTTTATACTCTTTCTACAGTGCAAGAGCATTACTTAACAGAGTGCCACAAACACTGCCTGGACAGAGTCCAAGCTACTCAAATTCCTGTTCCAGACTCCAAACTCCTACTGACAAAACAAGCTTTTCCCAAGTTCAGCTGGCTTGGAGCTGTACCCAGGGTCTGCCTTTTACATATAAATCTGGGAAGCTGCTGTGCTGCACATAAAGGCTCCTGGGAAGAGACAGTTTGGGAGGGAGCCTCCTCTCAGGAATTCTTTAAACCCAGATAAAAGCAACATGTTACCACATCCTCCCATCTTAATCTCTTGTGGCCATTTAGACCTGTGCACATCCCGCCCACAGGAATGCTTAGAAGTGAAATGGTTTAGTGCTGGACTTGGGAGTGGTGGGTTCGATCTTAAAGGTCCTTTTCCAGCCCAAATGATTCCATGATTCTAAGGTATGAAACCCTCATAACATCACAGCATGATTTACGTAGGACCAAGCCTTATCTGTGTTCCTTTCAAAGCTGGGAACCAACCCACAGGAAGCAGGATTTAAGGAGTTTGTCTCATTGGCAATATGACATATAGGAGCATGGAGGGCAGCCAGCGCAAGAGGTAGAAGGGAAAGAAATGACGTGTAGAGCTCTGAAAGAGATTCAAACTGTCACCAGAAGATTCTCCCCTCAGATATGCCATCTCCAAGTAGACGCTGTGAGTTGAAAGCCACATGACTGCTGTGCCTGAACTCTGCAGAGTAGGAGATGTGGCACAGGACATTATTTTATGCTAAGCTTTCCAGTCAGCGTTATCAGCTCTTTGCGTTTAAGCCTGACCTACTTTCAGGATGTGTAAAAAATAAGGATACAATCTTCACATTTCATCATCCCTGAATGGCCTGTGGCAAACGTGTTCTGCACTGCTCAGACACCAACACTCCTCCTGTATTTGCCTCTTTAACTGATGAAAAGGAATATCCTCCCCCTTCAACTCAAGCCAGCCAGTCTACATTCTATGTTTAGTACTTGGAGCTTATAAGCCCTTCTGTACATGGCAATATTTATAGGTAGTGACACTGTGCTAAATCCCCCAGGGACAGGACATTCAGTATTTGTATTAATCAGTTTGTCAGGCTTTTTTCCTCACTCAGAACATTCTGTATTTCTAGGAAGCCAGGAACTTCTGCATCAACTTTTGTTATCTGTATTGGAAGATAACCAAGAAACCAAGTTGAATAATCAGTTTTTTCCATCTTTTGGAATAGTAGTGCAATTCTAGCACAGACATGCAATGTCCAGAAGTTGTTGGGATGAGCATGGGCACTAGCTGAACAGTTACATGACTTACAAATGAGATGAAAACTGCCTGATTCTATCAGAACTTCACAAAAAAGAAGAACAGATTCCCCACCTGATTCCCCACAGATGAGCCTCGATCTTCCTCCTTATATTCCATAGAAAGCAGTGATCAGATTGTGTTTTATATGCATCTAATTAGAATTCTACTCTCTAGGATGTAGGAAATCATATCCCTGAATTTCCTGAATAGTTCTTCCAGAGATTTAAAGACAGGGAATGTGACTATCCTTAGGGGAAGACAGCACCGTCTCCTCACAAAACCCACATCTGGATCCTGTTGTGTGTTCCAGGGAGCAGTCGTTGCTGTGACTGGAGATGGAGTCAATGACTCCCCAGCTCTTAAAAAAGCAGATATTGGGATTGCTATGGGCATTGCTGGCTCTGATGCAGCTAAAAACGCAGCTGATATGGTCCTGCTGGATGATAACTTTGCTTCTATTGTCACGGGAGTGGAGGAAGGTAAAAAATAACGTTGCTATTCCCTTTCTCAGCTGAAAGCTGCTGACAGCCACACTGCACTGGTGGGACCTCCTGATCCTTCCCTCCTGGTTCACCTCCATTTTCTTTCTGACTTTGAAAGTGGGATTTTGATATGTGGAAAAAAAAGGGAATTAAATCCATTTAGAACATGGCAATCAGACAATAAGTGAATCATCCCTCCCCTCTCACAGACAGCATCGGTCTGCTGTCCCTGCTTGTTCACACTCCAGACAAAAGCACGTCCCATCTTGTTCCTATGCAGTTCTGAGCCTCACAAAGACACAAGTTGCTTTCTCTACATTTTCACTCAATTACTTCCTCACACATCACCTTCACCATGCTCCTCCTACGACAGTAACACATATTCCACTCTTCTGTCACCATAAAGAGCTTGCGGTGTCCATGAAAGCTACAGTGTATTGTGGACAGGGACTTTTCCCTCAATCTTTGTGACTGAAGGAGATTTTAAAGTTTTCACGTAAGTCCTCAGAAGTCTCTATGGGAAGTAGGTTAGTATTTAAAAGAACAGACCCAAAATGCATGAGGAAAGTAGACAGAAGCAGTAAATGTTTTCACTTCATTTAGTTGAAACCTGACCTTTTCCTTTGGAAAGCACTGATGACAATTAGCTTTTACATAAGTGTTTCCTTTTCCTCCAGGCCGCCTCATCTTCGACAACCTAAAGAAAACAATTGCCTACACCCTGACTAAGAATATTGCTGAGCTCTGTCCCTTTCTCATCTACATTATTGCCAGCATCCCACTGCCCATTGGCACTATCACCATCCTATTCATTGACCTGGGCACAGACATTGTAAGTTGGGGTCTTTGTGAGTTATTTTCTGCTGAAATCTCATGCCATGTGTGAGGGGCTGGGTGCAAAGGGACATGTAGAACACAGGAAGATTTAGTTGCCTTACCCTGCAACTGGGTAACAAGCTAATGAAAGAGTAGAGGGCTAGATTAAAAGCAGCCAGGTACAGAGATGAAGAGTAGAAAGGAAAACCTGTGGAGGGGGAGCAGAAAGAAAAGACTTCTGATCCATGCTGACAAGCAAACTTAACGTGCAAAACACTGTGTTTCAAGCAGGAGATCATACAGATTGCTGCAGTTACTGCAGGGGATGAATACCAGATGTTTCATTAGAGCCCAGCCCAGGGGAGCTGAAAAGACCCTTTAATGTTTTCAGGCTCCTTTAGCCCTTTGTATTGTCCTATGATCATCAGACCCATGAAACAGTTTCAGACTTCCCTCAAATCCTTTACACATGTCAAAGGGATGCTACACTGGATCCTTTCATTTGCTCTGTGCATACTGGCAAGGCAGGGTACAGCAACAGAATCACCCAAGAACAGAAACCTTTCTGATAAGCATCTGAGCAGCAAACATTGGCACCAAGACTCTGATGGTTTATTTCTGTCCTAGATCCCCTCTGTTGCATTAGCCTACGAAAAAGCTGAGAGCGACATCATGAACAGGAGACCTCGTAACAAACTGAAAGACAGGCTGGTGAATGAGCAGCTCGCTATATACTCCTATCTGCAGATTGGTACGTTGGCCTGTTCTCTGAACTCTTGTGCCAGCAGAGCAAGTTTAACGGATTCATTTATTAGGAAAGGGGGACTCAGACTCAACCCCTTCCCCAGGCACTCTGACTAACTCACTCCAGTTGCTCATTATTCAACAATATAACAGGTTTTTATCTAGAGATCAAGAACCTTAGAGCACCAACAGCTCTAAAACTACCTTTAGATGCATGGCGAGTTTCATGCCATAGGAAACAGATCAACACTGATATCCAGCACATTCCCCTGTGCTCCTAAATTTGGCTTCTTCCTCATTTCTCCCTCTTTGCTTTTGCAGGTATCATGCAGTCAGTGGGAGCCTTTGTAACCTATTTTACCGTGTATGCTGAACAAGGCTTCCTCCCTTCCACGCTGCTCGGAGTGCGAGTCAACTGGGAGAACAATGCCATCAATGACTTTGAGGATTCATATGGACAGGAATGGGTAAAGCAGCACTGAAACATTCCTGGCACTGCCTCTGTCCTCAAAAAGAAAGGATTAGGGAAAGACAGAGATTTAAATGCAACAAGACTTACTTTTCATCTAATGGCCCTTCAGGACTCTTTAGAGCCTCCTGATACCCAGCTCTTTCATCACACTCTATTCTTTCATCCATTCTTTCACAATTTGCCACCTTCTGATTCAAAGCCTCTGGAGATGTACCTTCTTCTCTGGACTTTATGTTTAGCCCCATTATAATCTCTCAGCCCTGCTTCTGAACAGCACTACTGAGAAGTATTTTGCAGCCTCTTACTCCCCCTCACCCATTCTGCAGGACTCACAAGACACAGGAGCCATTAATAAATCAATATAAATACCTCTTTGTACCAAGCTCGTGCTTCAGCCTTATGATTCATCATCAGACTAAGACAACTGGCCAAAATCTGATCATTATATATCTAAATCAGAAATAACTCTGCATTCACACCTTAGTAACTGAAATCCCACTATAAAGGTTTTCAGTCACCTACACAAGATACAAGTATCTGGTAGAACACAGTTTGATTTTTCCCTTTGCTTTGCAGACTAAATACCAGAGGACGTACCTGCAGTGGACTGGCTACACTGCCTTTTTTGTCAGCATCACCATTCAGCAAGTTGCTGACTTAATCATCAGGAAAACAAGAAGAAATTCCATTTTCCAGCAGGGTCTTTTCAGGTAAGTTTTGCAGGTATTTTACCTGACACTAGAGGATAAGTTAACCCGCTACTAATTGTAGAAGGCACCTGCACTACACTTCTACACTAGATCAGTGATTTAGTCCACTCACATCCAGCCTTTGTTCAAAGACAAGTTCTGGCTTCAAGCAATTGCAAATCTCAGACAATCCTTTTATACACCTCCCCCTTTCCTCCTTCATGATAGAGGCTTTCTTTAATGAAAAACATACTGGTTACTCTGAAAATTCATCAGCTTAAAACTAACTCTCCATTCATTAACTTGTTAACCACAAAAAAAAGGGAATTTCCTCTCCAGGTTATTAACTTCCTTATGTAGTGATCAACAGACGGAACATTTAGACTTCTCCAAGTGAACAGAGCCTCTGAGGAGATAATACTGGACAAACCCTCTAAGGTAGTGCTGGCTTCCCTCTGCACCTTCAATCCCATGGAAGCCAGGGAGTTAAAAGCATCTAGTGGGACAGAAATCACACATAACAATTGGCACTGAGAGTATTTCTGACAGGAAAGCAGATTGTTTTCCTTTATCTTCAGGCACAGAGCCTACAGCTCTGTATATTTCCTTCTTGCATTTACACGTGAGCCACCATGTGAAAATTCACAGTGCAGCCAGAAAACACCACTAACACACGCTGCATGTCTAAAGCTTTAATCTAGGAAGGTCAGGAATGCTACCAGGAAAGACAGAGGCATATGTAGTATAAGACAGTGCCACAGAGTCTGCCACTTGTGTCATGCTCATCATCTAGTGCGGATCATTCCAGCTGGCTCCAGAGCACAGCCACAACGCTGGATGTGGCACAGCCTTTGCATCAATGCTTTATGCATGGACAGAGGCATGTAACTCTTCTTCTTCTTCGGTTCTCTTGCAGGAACAAAGTCATCTGGGTGGGTATATTTTCCCAGATAGGAATTGCTCTGATTCTTACCTATGGTCTGGGACATGTTACAGCCCTGAACTTCACACCACTGAGGTGAGTGTCAATGCCAGCGTACTTCCCTTGCCCTCCAGGGACAAACACACATGGACTTGAAATCCTGCCAGCAGCTGACAAACAGGAGCAGGATGCCCATGGAGCATGATTCAAGGAGAAATATTTATCATATTCAATAATAAATATGCAAAAATAAAGTGGTCAGGTTGGACAAGGCTTGGAGCCACCTGGTCTAGTGGAAGGTGTCCCTGCCTATGGAACTAGATGAGCTTTAATGTCCCTTCCAACCCAAACCAGTGTGATTCATTATGAAGAACAGGGTGGACAATTTCTCAGCCAAAAAGGGTATTATATGCATAGCTTCCACAAAAAAAAAAAAAAAAAGCAGCACTACTTTTTTCTACTGGATTTACTACCAAGGATTCAGAAACCTACTTGTGTAAGTGATATTTGTCCAGGATTCCCAATATTTTGGCGAGATTTAGATACCATTTTACTTCATTTTACCCAAGCAACCTTTATTTTAAATATATCACTGTAAGAAATGTCCCTTTTTTCTTCAGTCTTCAGAGGCTGTAACACCATCAGGCAACATTTCCTTCTCAACAGTGTCTGGAATAGGTTAATTCAGTTCATTCATTTTTTTCCCACTCCCAGGTTTCAGTACTGGTTTGTGGCTGTACCATTTGCCATCTTGATATGGGTCTATGATGAAGTCCGCAAGCTCTTAATCAGAAGATACCCAGGCAGTAAGTAGAGTTCTCTCTAGTATTTCAATATCAGGTGTTTTTTGCTACTCTTTCACTCATACACCCACTTTAGCTGCTGCTGACAGGTAAATTGCTTAAAACCAGATCATTTGTTCCCAATTTTCCTTTACATGGAAAAAATAACTACCCCATCTTCTCGCTCCTATTGCAGGCTGGTGGGACAAGAACATGTATTATTAAGACACGTCCTCATCACTGGTCTTCTTCCTCCTTGTGGAGAGCTTCTCCCTCTCCTGACAAAGCCTCTGCTGCTTGAATGTCCTGTCTGTGCAATATCAAGCATGGGTTCGCCCCATGATGGGAATTTCATGAACATAAGAAGAAATAAGGACTTCAGAGGTTGATGAATCACCTCCTACTGTACTGTAAAGCTGACACTTGTCTCGAAATTGGAAAGCTACCTATTTTTGTGACAAGCACAATTTTCCCTCATTCAAACTTGGAGAACACCGAGAGGAAAACACACGTAAAGGGGAAAAAAAAAAAGACAGAAAAGCCATATAATCCAAGGCATTAATTTGCACTAAAGGTGGTGTTTGACGATTTTCTTGTTTTGGTGGAACCGAATTCCAAGCAAGTGCATACATAAACCTGTATTCCCTTAGCAAGGGTAAAAATGTGGTATAGGAGTAATTTGATAATAAAACTTTTTCCAGAAAACAATTCTCCTTTTTATCTTCTTATAAAGACTAAGAGAAAGGGAGTGGAACAGGAAAGGACCTAACCAGTGCCAGGGCAAAGAGGAGAGAGGTGCACACATCCTTTTTTGTCCCCATTAACAGACCAACATACTTCAAATACTTGTTCAGTTTTGATAAACACATCTTGAATACCAAGACAACTGGCTGGCTGGAACACTTGGAGGCACCAAATTCAACATTCACTTCCCAGTCTTTATGGCAAAATAGACCTTAGTATGCATTAGATACATACTGGAATGGGCTGCCCAAGGAAGTTGTGAATTCTCCATTCCTGGTGGTGTTCAAGGCCAGGTTGGACAGAGCCTTGGGTGACATGGTTTGGTGCGAGGTATCCCTGCCCATGGCAGGGGGATTAGAACTAGATTATCTTAAGGTCCTTTCCGACCCTAACTGTTCTATGATTCTATGAGTTAAAGTTCCATTTGAAACCAGGTCTTTAATACAGTCATTTTAACAAGAACCAGTAGGCATCACATCTTTTTTAGACAAAGGTGAATGATAAAAAATGTGTGTTGATATTTCACATAAAAATACAAGTCTAGACAAGCTTTAGAGAAGAAACAAAGGCAGAAAGAGAACTCCTGTCATAAGAAACAGCAAGAGGTATTACCAGTGATAAAGAAACCAATGAAGAACTGAGGGAGGGGAAAAAGGAGTGTTTTCCAGCTTAAAGCCTATTCCCAAAAGTTCATGCCATTATATGATAGCAGCTACTTTGCATTTAATGAGCCTCTTCCTCAAAGCTCCTCTCCTTAATACCTGGCTGGGTATTACAGGAGTATCAATTATATTGGCTATCAGCATTTTTCGCATACAGACATCATTACAAAGGAAGAAGGAAGAGTGACACAAAATAAGGATGTAGACAATGGGCGAGCCCAAATTGCAGCTATATGTGCTGCTTATCACTTGGTAATGCATCAACCAGTATGTGGGGTGGCAAGCTGAGTCATTTCACCACCTTGTCATTTGTCATAGGACTGATTTGTTTTGTCTTCTGCTTAAAAGATAGGAAAAATACGAGAAGCTGTATGGGCAAGCAACATAGCCCACTTTCCACCAGCTATAGCTCTGCAGTCCTTAGCCAAAATGACATGTTCAAATATAGACAGTAAGAGGAATGAAAACAGGGGGAGCAGGTTTTGCACAACATGGAGGCAGTCACCACACAGAACCAGGATAGAATATAGCAGAATATAGAATCTGGTCTACTTCAAAACCAAATACATCTTCTAAAAGGAAAGAAAACTGTGGCCAAGGAAACTGGACAGGTTGTTCGCTCACAAAGCGAATACACAAAGCTCTAAGAACACTGAGAAATGCAGTGGTTGCTCTGCAAAGAAACACCTAAAGAGTTTCTCCTGCTGGTGGAAGACCAAATCTACACGAAATTCTTACAAGCAGATAAGTCTCTTACTGTGTTCTAACTGCTGATAGCTATCACCTCCAACACACCACTCTGGAAGGACAGCAGAGTACTGCTACTGCCAGCTGGATGCAGTTGTGTTTCTGGCCTCCCTTTGCTACTCACAGTCAAGAGATCACTTTGCTACTAAGGCAAAACAAAACCAAACACACTCATGAAACTGTATACATGGAACCTCAGAACCAACCAACACAGCAAGGAACTGACAAAACCACAGAGCTACAGAAGAGGAATTTCCCAGGATTCAAGGCCAAAATAATCTGGCTTCTTCAGCATTTTCCTAGGAACATTCTTTTGCCTATCACAAACCATTCAGTATTTGTCTTACAAATGCTTGCTCCCCAGTATCAGAGAACTTAGGCACATGGATGTCCTTGGCTCAAAGAAGAGGCAAACAATGAAACTGGGAGCAAACAAAGAAGTTTTGAGAGGAAAACTTTAAGGATGGGTGCAATGCATCCATTTTGGTCATAGTAATATCTGGAAAAGTAGCAAACTTATGTCTCCAAGTCAAATGCTCCTCTGCATTTCAAATGTTGCCTTAGCTCAAAGCCCTCTTCAGAGGCTAAGAGTAGTATGCACCCCAACAGCTCTATAGTTTGGCTGCCTTTGGCTCCATCACACCAACATTTTCGTTGAGAGGATAAGATGTACTTTGCAATCCGCTGCATTTTATCAATGCCTGAGTAAAGTGCAAATCAGGTTTGCAAAGCAACTGAAAAGTTCAGAAATGGGAAGATTAACATCATTTCCCAGAAGGGCAAAGCCCATTAATGCCTTGAGACAGATTCACTGTTTCTACATTTGAGACTTTCCAGTATTACAAAAGATCTGAAAACCATGAAGGTAAAATGGACAAACAGGTGTGGAAAGAATGAATCCTACATTTTCTCACTGGCATGCATAGTGTTTGTTAGAACTATGAAGTCTGGACTGCACAGGACAAGACAGGTCATTGCATAATAGCACATGTGGGAAACAGCAGGTAGGAGCTCCCAGTCCAGCGTAATGATCCTCTGTTAACATCTTAACTAAGGCATGAGGTTAAGGTATCTGATGCAAATGAATGTGAAACTGTCCTCAAACTCAAACACAGGCCTCATTTAACCCAATAAAGTCAGAAAGAATCACTGTACCCATCAAATATTAAGCCTATACACAAAGAAAAGTGCAAAGACCGTAATACAACCCAGTTGCAAACTGAAACAACTCGAACACACACAGACATCTTCAATCTCACAAGGGGTTTTCAAGTGGCAGTATCACACATCAATTCTTACACTTAGTGCTGCATCATTTACTGCATTTAATCTGTTTTGTATCCTATTTGTGATCAGGTTAAGGACATTCACCATGGCATGGCATCTTCTCATCCTACTGGCTCCCAAATCAAAAATGTTATAGACATCCAGTTACATTCCAAATCTGGGCAGAATATGCACACTATGATCCAGAACTGGAGAAACTGAGCTGACAAACTCTTTGTATGATAGCTGAAAAGGAAAATAATTTACTTTCCTGGTGTATGTACATCTCTTCCATTTAGCCTTGCATGGTCTGCACCACAAACAGCCTTCAACCTTGTGTAGATTTCTCATTACTATGTGCATGCCATTCTTATATGATGCATGAGAAAACATGTAGGAACCATAGCCATGAACCATGTGTGCTAAAGCCTAAAACAGAAAAAAAATGCAATTGCTCCACACTGTCTTACTTGTAAATTCCTTTAGTCAGTTCTGCAGCCTCAACAGGAATAAGCACTGCTCTCTCTCATTCAAGTAAGCAGCAATAACTCGCAGATATGCAATGGAAAGAAGCAGATTTGAACTGCAAGTTAATATACCTTCAAGCAGGCTGCTTCTTTTCAGCCTACAACTCTGCTGCAAGCATGCCAAGAGTTAATTTACTAGCTCATAAACTGAGATATCTTTCTGCAACAGAAAACTGTGCTTTCTTGCTCTAGCCCCAGCCGGACTAGACAGGTCAGATGCCCCTACTGATTATGCTGCACTTCACAGCTTTCCTTTACCTCCTTTCACTTCTTTGCACTGCTTTCTCTAGTTCAAACTAGCTCTCCCAAAAACTCAAGCACCTTTCCCCTTTCACCTGCTCTGTTACTAGACAATTCCTGCATTCCAGCCAAGAGGCCAGCAAGATGGAAAGGGAGAGCTGGCTTAAGGCAAGGGGCTACTCTGCAGCAAAGCAGAAAGAGTATTTAAGGCTGGCAGGTCTGAATTTTCCCTTATGTTCAAATACAAAGCTATTTTGGCAGTAGCAGGAGAGACACGTGTAATATCTAAGTGTAGTATGTATGTAGACATACTACCCTTCGATATGTATGTACACTACTACATACGCTGGCAGTAGTATGTATGTTTCAGTGACAACTATACATACAACACATTCTTTTCCCCATAAATCAGTTTTGCAGACTTCATGTAGGATACTTATCCCCTCTCAAAATAACAACTAGGAATTCTCCATATTACCTTTCTAATTACATAATATGATGCAAGAGCTGAAGAACTGTTTGAGAGAGCTTGTGATGTTGAGACTGGAGAGATACAGTGAAGACCCATATGCCTACGAGGTGGAGAGTGCCTTTACCATCATAAACTCATAAGCAGGGTTCACATTTTGAAACAAAGCCTGTAGCCAAATCATACAGTGAAAATTCTTCTTATCAGCTTTTCTGGTGGCAATGCAGACACCAGGACACTGCTGGCCTGTTTGTTATCTCCACTAGATGAGGAAGGAAAACACAGAAATTAATCTTCTCCTACTAACACTTGCGGGTAACTGTTGTTCTCACTGCAGTGTCAACACTTACTGAAAATAGCAATGACTGCAACAATGCTAGAAAGACAAACCTAACCGAGAGGCCATTTATCCTTGTAATACCAGAGATTACTGCTCTGCACACAAAGAACTCTGGGCTGGTGACTCATGAGGGCAGTGAGTTCTGCAGATGTGATGTAGCGAAGTAAATTCATGTAAACACATATATAAGCCATAAGGAGACAACACTACACTTAGACTGCAATTATGGTGCCATTACACAATCCAGGGCGCCCGCATTTACAGAGTCCCCAATGATCTGCTCCAACCCCATCCCTGACACAAACTCCCAGACACTGTGAAGCTGGCTGCATTCATTCCTTCTGATACTAGAGGCTTTCACAGAGGGAAATCCACCTCCACCGAGGTCATGCTCTACTACACCTGCTCTAACCAGGTCACTTCATGGCCTTTACCAAAACAGGATTTTGCAATGACTGGAAAACTAGTCCAGACCCACCAGTGAAATCCCCCTGGGAGCAGATATTCTCTGGCAGCGCTGCACACCCTGCAATCACTCAATTCATCTAATTCCAGGTAACAGCACCAGAGAGCACAACGTAGTTTGCATTCATTATAACACTGTTTCTTGCTCAGATGGTAACTGAATTTCCTTCAACTCCGCATCATGAAATGAGTGTTTTGAAGTAAATCTCTTCTTTCAGTGGAAAAGGCGCAAAACTGAAGGTCATAAAAGAAACCCACATAAACAGAAATACCAGATGAACAGGTATTTAACACCAGCACTTGTCTAGCTATAGCAAATTCTCTGGACAAACCACAATCACTACAGCAGCACAAGTTACCATTTGTTACCTGTGAGATGCTATCTTCAAAGCTCATTTAGCATCATTAAAATGCACACATTACTAAGTATGCTATTTAGGAAACAAAGCTCAACTAGACTCAATTTCAGTCGGCTTGGTGCAGCTGAAGCCCTGTAGAGTTTGGCCAGGCATTTCAAGTGGAATGCCCACTAGCCCAGTCAGAGCTACATGGCATGTTGCACTTAAGGAGAAACATGAATTTTCTAGCAGACCCCTATAACCACAATGATAACAACATCTCCAACAAGATCTCTATGAAAGTGAGCTTAAAAGCATAACTGCTAAAGGCTTAAGAACAACAAAGTGCCCACTCCAACCCCTAAATGCTGCCTGAGAACTTACCACAACTATGGCACATAAAAGCACAAATTCAGCAGCACAAAAAAATCCTTTGTCTGCTCTGAGGAAGAACACAGGCAAGCCTGCACCTGAACATGAGCCCCACTCAGCTGTGCTCAATGCCTGCTAATGCGAGGGTCTCGTTATGCCAACAGCCTCAGATGGGAGGCACCGGTGTGCACCCTCACACCCCCAACACAGTCACCTTCCTGCAACCTGTTCTGTTAAATACACTTTGGAACAGATACATCTCAGTATTTATGCTCCTAAAATGTCCAGGTTACTAACTGAAAATAGGATTTTATACCCATAAAATCCCAGACTGGTTTGGGTTGGAAGGGACCTTGAAGCTTATCCAGTTCCACCCCCCTGCCATGGGTAGGGACACCTTCCACTAGAGCAGGTTGCTCCAGCCCCTGCAGCATCGCTGCACTTGCTTCAGCAGCTCCATGTCCCTCTTGTGCTGTTGCCCCAGAGCTGGATCAGGACTGCAGAGGGGGTCTCCCCAGCGTGCAGCAGAGGGGAAGAAACCCTTCCATGTCCTGCTGCTCACACTGCTGGGGATGCAGCCCAGGATTCTGGGATGGAAGGGTGCTTATGCTGAGATTGGGAGCCAGGGAAAGTAAAGATGCTTTCCACTGGCCTTACTCTGTCACACTGTAGGGGATCCCCACTGTTAGATTAATAACCACTTGGCCAAATCTCATTCCAACCTCAGTGGGAAAAGCAGAAGGTACTTTCATCAGTCACCTACAGTCAGCAGGCAAGAACCTGAAACCATCCTGACAATAAAAATACTGGAAGTGATTGCACTCTTTACTTTCCCAACTTTTGTCTCCTTCAGTCAGTCTGCACCTCTGATCTGGTCCAGCCCTACATACTCTCCATACTTCTCCAGCCAGTAAAACTGGAAAACAGAAAACCTTTTGGGCTATGCAACTGAGAAATGACAGGAAAAACCACATTGTTCTGTACAAACCGAGTATCTTAAGCAGAAATTCCTATGCTGACAATTTGTCAGGCCCGAAGCCCTGTAAAAATGTTTCATTATCCCCTACACCAGGCTCTTCTTTCTCCAAAGGAAGGAGACCCAAACACAAGGCAAATGACATGAACTGCAGGGAGATGGAAGGAAATGAGAGAAAGTAAGGAGAGAACTGAGTTATCCTTCTGTAACTTCCCTGAAGGGTTCACTGCCGATGAAAATCCCATAAACGGATCATTTACCACATGAGTAAACTTACTTGTGGTAGAATTCCTGGCATATCTCACCTGGTCTCAGGGCTTGTTATCCAGGCACTAAATCAAGATCACAGTTACTTGCCTGGTAGCCTGTGTGGTTTGCAAACCAAAGAGTGTGTAAGGACAAGGCAACGCAGACCTGAGCAAGGGCAAGAGCCAAAGCAATGATGAGCTAGGCACAGATCACAAAGATCACAATAAAACAACTTGGACACAGCAAAAGCTATTGCAAACTCCCCTGGTCACAAGGAGTGCTAACAGGAGAGTAAAGTTACCACTTTAAACAACAGAATATTAAGCCAAAAATACAGTGTGGGGATGTTCTCTCAGATTACTCCAGCCTCAAGCTGCTGGTTCCCAACTTCCCTTGGATCTAATTTGATCACTTTGATTATCCTCATCGTCCCTACCAAACCAAATCCTACTTTGGAGGAAAACTCATTACACCCTGAACAGACAGAATGTTCCCAAGACAAATCTCCTCCCAGTTCCCAGGTAGAACTGAGCTTTCATTACAGGGCAGGTCAACTGGGGCACAGAACTGCCCCCCACTCCCTCTCAGCACCACCCAGTGAAGTTGAATAGTAACGCAAAGGGGAAGTAGCCGCTTGGCTTCACAGCCTCCTGCTCAGACCACAGCTGGATCCAGCCTGCTCATTCCCGAGATTAAACTCCTGCAGAAGGTGAGTTTCTCCTCGAGTGCAGGAACTACACGCAGCCCAGTCTCAAATTTCCTCCCAGTTCAGAAGGTGAATGTGATGGGAAGGACAGAAAAACACCAGGAAAGAATAAAACCCAAGGGGAGTGATTCTGCTGTGTGAATACTTCCCTTCCGAGCTCAGCTGAGTGTTCTGGAGCTGCAGTTTGCTAAGAGAGGGTGGAGAAGCCAACGTAAGCAAAAAGTTTATAAGTCTTCCTCATTCTTAGTTCCTGCTGACCTACAAGGAACAGGTAAATACACAGCGGGAAAACTCCTCAGGGCAGTAAATCATTGATGGGAGACATTTGCTGATGGACATCATGGATCAAGTAACATTTACATCTGAAATTCAGAATTATTTCTCCAGGAGAGAGTTCAAGGACTGTTAACCTAATGGACAACACTTCTTGTGCTAGAAGAGAAGAACATTAACCCTGGCTTCTCTGACAAGTACAAGGTCCTGCCCTCACTGATTTCATGTAAATGGAGTAAATCCAACTTCAAGAGAGGACCATGTCTTTTTACAGTTACAATTTCTAACTTCTGCAGCAGTGTTATAGTGTAAATCCAAACAATGAATATTCGCTTTTTCCTCTGATCCCTCCCCTGGTATCACTCGTGAGCATATTCATTATCTGGCCCTTCTCCAGAAAGCTGTTAGCCCAGGATCTACATGTGGGACTGTGGTAATTCACCCTTCCTGCCTTCTAATGCTGCAGCACAGCTCAGCCTGTAGATGCTAAAGAGCTTGGTGCTCGAGGCAAGCTGCTTTTGAAAACAGTTTCTCAAACCTAGAATCATAGAATAGTTAGGGTTGGAAAGGACCTTAAGATCTCCTAGTTCCGACCTCCTTGCCATGGGCAACTGGCCTCACCGTCCAGCGTAACAAGAGGCCCTTGACCCATACAGCACATTGACTTCCTTGCTGACCACAACCCAGTTATCACTAGTACCAACCCTGGCACCATTGACAAAACCTGTCAGACCTACGTACAACAGCTCTCCAGTAGAATTTAGTAAGCGCTGGGCACCTGGAAACCACCAGCCTTTTTAATGCTATGTGCTTCACTTTATCTATGTTTGGCTTGGCAAATCTGCTTCCAGAAAAGCTTTTCTCCCACTAAGATTACCACAGGTGTACACTTGGTGTGCTTTTGGAACTCCAAAATACAGAGCTCTTTGCTCTGCTGCTCAGAGGTGTAGGAGTGATGGGCTGCAGCAGATTTCTCAGAGAGAACAGTGCATATTTTGTGCTATTTTGGGCTTTGATTTGTCAGAACTTACACTGGCTAACAGATGGGTGAGGGGGAGATTGGGAATCAATGCCTATTGCTTTTGGTAGATATAAGTGGATTCTCCAGGTCTTTCTTTTTCAGGGTCTCATACTCCCGGTCAGTGAATGGTTACAAGCAAAAGCAAGACTCCTCTTCCTCAGTTCAAGCTTCTTCCAGTTCTTCTAATGACCAGACTGGATACCTGACTGACTTTAACAAAAGATTTTGTCCTGCTTAATTTATAAAATCATCTTGTCTATCTGCTACTCTTTCAGGGTTATTCCTTTTCTATCCTAGTGGTAAGTAACTATTCCCTTCATCTGACTTTCATTTCCTCCAAAGCACACACTACTTAGCACTTCCCTAGTAGCAACACAACCTCATTTTGCAGCTCCATTCTACAACTGCAATCAACAGCTGTTAAAAAATACACTTTGGGGATCTTGATGTTTGATTTGAAATGTTTTCAGCAACAGAAGAGTCGCATAAGGTTGTTTGTGAGTTTATCCAAGATCAATGTACCACTGGGTGTTACACAGAGAAAAGTTCCCTTCTTACTGATTAGGTTTTATAGCCCTTTTTGGTTTTTAAGAGGAGCCTTGAAGAAGGAAGATTCATTTCATTGGTTCATCTACAGCTTTTGTAAGATTATTGAAGGTTTTATATGCAGGTTTAATATGTTTGTCATTGCATTGCATGTATAGAAGCACTTAGCATGGCAAAACAGCAGGACTGCTGATTCAGTGGGACGAGCAAGATGGGACAGGGTCCATCCTGTGGGGACACGACCTACCTGAGGAGTTCTGAAGTTATTTATAGAAGCTGGTCAGGTAAAAGTTGAGCTAAAACTACTAAGGACTTGTTCAACAATTCCAGAAATAAACCTACCGAGTCAAAGCTGAACCAACCTGAGGCTGCAGCTTGTCCTTCTGCCAGTTCCTGTGATTCACTGCACAACCCAGTGCCTGCAAGGATCGAGGCTTCACTTGGCAAAGTTACTAAGCACATAGTTGGCTTCAGACTGATTCAGTGATGAACTAGCTTGGTGAGACTATTCTTACAGAAATGAGGCGTCTGCTATTTCAGGCTGCTGGAAATAACCCATCAAATTGTTTCATCAAGGAATAAAGCAACAAGCAGAAAAATGGCCTCCAAAACGCAATACCAAACACCTCCTTCAACCTGCGTTTCCCAGTTTATTTGGAAGGAGAAGCGAACAAGTTTTATTCTTGTTGCCCTGTGGTGAATGGCTCCTTTTACCTGTGGTAGAAATATAACATGCTCATGTATAGGTGCACTGTATCGAACTGTGTTTTTATAGGAGGCAGGGATTAACCAGACAGTGAGCACAGGCAGGGGCAGCCTCAGTCAGTGCAATACACACCACCAGGAACATTATCCGTCTTTGTTAAGAGCTAGGAGGCTTGATGACAGTGTCATGCTGGAAGACAGAATCAGCAGAAGCCACCCAGCACAATTCAGAACTCAGAGCCATGCAAAGCCATAAACCAAAGAGTTTCCTCTTCACGGAGCTCAACCACAGCTTCCTTCTCACAGGCACAGCAGCATTTGATGCTGAACTTTACACCGAATCTTGAAGAGGCCTTTTGCATTTTCTGTTAAGAGAGATGTAAGTCAAAGCTACCAAAGGAAAACCAACAGCCCTGTGACCCTTCTCCAAGTCCTGAATTTAAGTGACCCTGCACTTGATCACTTTTATCAGCAGTCCCAGGGAAACTGCACCCTTCAGAATGCAAGGAGCCTTCACAGCCACTCCAGACAGCAGTGGACTTCCAGAGGATCCCACAGACCACTAGAAAAAGAGCTATGAGTAGTAAACACTTCAGAAGCAGAACAAAACCAGTGGTTGCAGCACTCCTCTTTTTATTTGTTCTTTCCAAGGAGCTATCAACAGAGCATGAAAATAAACACTGTGTAGAACTGGTCTTTTCATTGATATTCTTTGTGTTTGGGGGGAAAAAAAGAACCCAAACCATTCTGAAACTCACGAATGTTTACTCCGAACTTGTGTGCTTGCTCAGAAAGCAGTATTTCCTGGTAGAGCATGAAATGAGATTTCCCACTGCTTCCACAGACATAACCAAGAAGCACGCGTCACAGGTATAACGCATCACCCGCCCGGGCACCAATTCCCTGTGGATATCACAGATAGCTATCCCAGAAGACGCTTCCCTTTAAGCACCCATTGAGACCCAAGTCAAGGGAAACAGCAATCACAGCCGGCGACTAGACGAGACGCGATTGGTTAACCCACTCTCGCTGCGCCCTCCCATTGGCTGGTAGACGCCTGGACGGGCCCTTCCTCTTCCCACGCCGGAAGGGGAGAGTTCGCCCCGTCTGCCGTCGGCGCTTCCCCGCGGTGCGGAGGGGCAGGTTCGTGTGGTGGTGCTGCTGGGGGCCGGCGGGAGGGGATGGGGCCCCGTCCCCTCCGTTACGAGGGGTTGTGACGGGCGTGAGTGTGCTGTGCAGCCCCTCCAGTTCCGTCTGCCAGCTGCCTCCGTGTCTGCGGTAGCGTCTCTGGTGTAAGAGCGGCGCTTGATCTCCGCTGGCTGCTGTGATGCGTCTCTTTGGGGTCATTTAGAGCTGTGTGTCGCTGTATTAGCACCATAATGAAGTGTGTTGGTTATGGGTGCATTTAGAGGTAAAAGGAGCCCTATTCTCTCACCTGAACACCTTTTGGGGGTTGGCTTTGACCCTGCATTGCACACATCCTGTTCTCAGCCTATTTCTTAATGCTCTTTGCAGGCAATTGAATAGGAAACGGGCTTCCCAGTGATGACCAACCCGTTGCTGAACCGTGCTTGTGCTGCTAGGGGACTTCAACGTGCTGCTGGTGGGTCAAGGCATCTTGTGAGTCAAGCTGTGCCTCCTTAATTACACTGCGCCCTTTAATAATGATGATATTATAGTGAAGGCAGGGATGGGGGGCCATCCAGTGGGGACTCAGGTTTGTGGGGTGGTGTCCAGCCCCTGGTAAAGCAGAGGGATGAGGGTCTGGTGGCTTGGGGGTTGACCCACATATGGGTGGCGGAATCCCTTGGGGCATGGCATGTTTTGGGATGGGAGGATAGCAAAACAGGTGTGAAATTAGGGTGATGAGGACTGACTGTTATCATCATGAGTGCATTGAGCTGGGTAGAGGTGAGGGCCCATAGCTGGTGCTGTGGCAGCTTGGGGTGCTGTGTACAGTGGGGCTGTGACAGCCATCATTCCACTCCAGAGCGAACAGTGAAGGGGACACTGACCCAGCTGGGCTATGGCAGTGTCACAGTTGTGGGCAGAGAGTTCAGTGTCTACCTCTCAGTTCAGCTGGGGTTGCTGGCGCATGCTAGGCGTGGTGACGGATGTGGGAGGGAGGCCCTAGGGAGGGCTGAGCTGCTTCCCCTGCCTGTGCTTCCGTATGCCCGGCGGAACCCGGGCCTGCCCCCAACTGGGGGGATCTCGGGGGGAGCCCAGGGATGGGGCAGCTCTTCCACGCTGTCCCTAGGGAAGCTGGTGGGTGCCCCTGTCTTCCCCTCATCACCTGGGGCTGCTCCATTAGGAGCTATTCCCAGATGGGGAAGCTGTAAGGATGGATCAGCATTGCCATTCAGCGTGGATCCTGTTAGGCTCTGGGGTGAACATGTTATATTCTAACTCTCCTTTCCCACCTAGGTGGTCCCAGAAGATCCTCCTTGCTGAACTCAAGGGCTGATGTATCCCCCTTCCTTGCTCCGGTGTCCAGCTCCTGCATCCCAGGTAGGCACGCCCTAAACTTCTCCCCACACCATTCACCATCCGTGAACAGCAAAAGCTTTTCACTATTACTGAGCAATGGCTTGCTTGGGCTTCACCCAAGCCCTCTTCTGTTTGCCCCAGCCGGTCGATCCCTGGTGATCACGCTTCTCCCTCCACAGGATCCTTTCCCCACCGTCGGGAATGAGGGTGTCTTCTGCCCATTGGCTCTTGGCCTCTCTCGCCACAGGTATGCATCTGATAAAGAGCAGGAGGGCTTGAGCTGCCTCTTCGTGACAAATATTGGGGAGGTGGGTGCAGAGAAACCCTGCTGGGGGTGATTTTGGTGCTGGAATAAACCCCAGTGAGCTCTGGGGGCTGAGGCCTGCTGCAGGCTAGTTCCTGCTCTCCTAATTTCTTCTTTTATCCCTTCTTCTTCCTGCTGGCAGGAGAGGTTTCAGGCTGGCGATCGGCAGCTGAGCAGTGTGGTGCCTGCTATGGCCGGTGAGTGCCTCCCCACCAAAACATGCGGGTGCCACATGGATGCATCCATGTGTCATGGTAGCAGATACTTTAGGGGCCGGGGTGGTTTTGGGGGGTTGGGGTGAGATCCCATTTGGATCTTCCTATCTGGAGGTGTCCTGCTGATGCCATTGGAAGCTCATCCCTAAAACCTCCCTATGGTCTCCCTGACCCTGCAGGTTGGTTTAAGCGGCTCCTGCACAAGCCCAAGCCGAGGTCAGTGGAGAACAGCCTCAACGCCAGCCATTCTGCTTCCTCATCACCTTCCTCATCCTCTGCTGAGAGCTCCAGCTCTTCTCCCAGCACGAGCCTGATCCGGTCCTTCCGCCCATCACCCATGTTGACATCGGACATCACCGCCTCGGGCAGCGCCCGCTGGGCTAAGACCTACGATGTCTGCATCTGCCACAGTGAGGTGGACCTGGAGGTGGTGGAGGAGCTGGTGTCCTACCTGGAGGGTCAACCCGAAAGCTTCCGCTGCTTCCTCCAGCTGCGGGATGCGGTGCCGGGTGGCGCAGTGGTGACGGAGCTGTGCGATGCTGTGCAGAACAGCCACTGCTGGGTCATGCTCATCACCCCCGGCTTCCTGCAGGATCCGTGGTGCAAGTACCAGATGCACCAGGCACTGGCTGAAGCCCCAATGGCCAATGGGCGCACCATCCCTGTGCTGAAGGATGTGGATCGGAAGGATTATCCCAAGGAGCTGCGAAACCTCTACTACATCTACATGAAGGAGAATAGCTTCAGGCAGATCAGGGACACTGTTGTGCGCTGTGAGTACATCACTCTGAGGGTGTAAAGACCATGTCAGTTTACTCGGATGGCTTATTTTAAGCTTAACTAGTTGCTTATGGGGCTTATCTTCTGCCTCTGCAGATCTCCAGGACCTGTGCCGGAGCTCCATGAGTACAACGGAGTAGCGCACAATGGATCTGGATGTGGCCGCATCCCAAAGGACCTTGGAGCAGACCTGGGAACTGAACACGGACACTTGCGTGCATCCCTGGAGGACAGATGCCCACGTCTGTGTGGCCAAGCCCCCCTCGGAGGGGACAGGGACGTCCTGGTCCCTACTGCTTACTGGTGCAAACACTAAGCTCTGATGTTCGGAGGCTCCGGGAGGGGGGTGTCTTCAAGGCTCCTGATGGGGCTCAGACCCTCAGTAAACTGACACAGCGCCTGCCCGGCGTTTGCCCGCGTTCTCTGGGACAATATAAGTGCAGAAGTTGTACGTTTTGGGCTAGTTTTAATGTTCTTTCCACCTCCCTTGTTGTGGGTTTCAGCGTAGTGGGGTTGAGCTTAGACCGCCTTGAGGGAGATCTACCTCCAAGCCGCCAGGGGGCACGCTGTGCTCGCGGCTCCGAGCTTCACTGCTTTCAGTGCGGCGGCGTGCGCCATGGCGGAGGCGCCGCCGGTGAAGAGGAAGCGGGAGGAGGAGGATGCGGATGGCGCTGGCGGTGCCGCCGCCCCGTTCCCGCTGGCGGAGCTGCGCCTGCGGCGTGTGCTGCGGGAGTCGGCGCGGGACAAGGCCGTGTTCCTGCACGGCGAGGTACCGCGGGGCGCCGGGGTCCGGGGGGGGGGGGACACGGGACAGCGGCCCCGGTTCACCGCGCTGAGGCCGGGCCCGCTTCCCGCCGCGGTGACGTCAAGGCAGGCCACGCCCCCAGCCGAGGCCACGCCCCCAGCGTGGCGCGCCAGCTCAATGGGGGCGGGGGCGCTTTTGTTCCATCCCGTTATTCCCACGTTATCCCCCCGTTGTCCCTATTTACTCGCTTTTCCAGCCCGGTGCTGCCCAAAGCCGGGCAAAGGGGAGGGCCGGGGGGTGGCAGGAGGCGGCCGCTTCCCGCGCTGGAAGGCTTGATGCAAACCTCTGGATGCGTTTGTGTTAGTACGGGTGTTGCTTCTGGCCCCGAGAGCAAGTTTGTCGTGCTTGGTAGTGAGGTGGCGTTGATCTGCAAGCATTATGGCAGCTCTGGGATGTAGACAAGGTAGGCATGTCAATACCTATAACAGGTAAAGGTAAAAGGGCACCATAACAGAGAAATTAATGGATCCCACACTGGTTTGGGTTAGAAGGGACCTTAAAGCTCCTCCAGTTCCAACCCCCTGCCACAGGCAGGGACCCAATTGCAGTGTTACAGTCCCCCAGCCCCTTGCTGCTTGTGTCCTCATCCTGACCCTCTGACAGCCTCGTGTTGACCTGAGAACATCTGAGGTGAAGTCAGTGGGAATGTGGCTGCGGGTGCTGGGAACATCCAGGGAGGTGCAGATGGGCTGAGACGCTGTCCACATCCTGTGCTCCCCAACAGAAACCTCCCTCATGGGTAGCAGATTCCTGCTGTGCCTCAGGCCACGTGTGCATTTATTTTGGATGGTTGACTGGTCCAGGAGGGGGTTTGTGTACAAGAACTGAGGGACTGCAATGTGTCTGCTGTGGAGCCTCAGGTCCTGGCCTCAAACTGAATCCATGTCACCAACAGCTGTGCCGGTTCTTATTCCAGGTGACCGGCCCCTCTGGAGAGGGTACAGATGCTTTAGTCATCCTGGAAAAGACTCCTTTCCAGGAGGAGAAGCTGTTGGATCTACTGAAGAAGCACACGAAGCTGGAGCTGCGGATGCACAATGACATTTACAAAACATACCATCTCTACCCTCCTCCAGAGCTGAGTGGTGAGCATGGGGGTCCCGGAAGGGTGACATGGCTGTGATGCTGCTCCATGTGTTTCTGCCGGCTCTGCTTGTGGTTTGGCAGCAGCAGAGCTGGGGGAGCAGTAGATCATTGCTGCTTTGAAGGCAACATCTTAATCTTGAGGTTTTGGGTGCTACCTCACTTCACCCCCTTTTCGTCCAGCACACCAAGCTATTGAATTGCTGGACACTAAACAGATAACACTTGATTCCTTGCCTGTGCCTTGATTTAAAGATCAAGGGATTGGGGGTCTGGAAGCTCTCCTTTGTGTGTCTGTCTTCAGTGATGTTGGTTAATCTGGTATAAGGCGCTGTCTCTCCTCATCATGTTTGCCTTCATAACAATCTGCAAAGCACATCTTGGCAGGTTGGGCACTTCAATTTAATGCTGGGATGTGTTCAAATTCCAGAGGTGCAGCGATTAATTGCACATGGATGCTTCCACCTGTATTTTAATGTTATTTCCATGGTGTAGGAGGAAGCACCGTCTGTCTTTGGGAGCTTGTGAGTTTTGCAAAGCCCTGTGAAGGACTTGAAATCAGAGGTTTTGGGGTTACAACAACACATTCCAAAGGCAGGAAAAGATGTTGAAGCTGTGCACAGACTCCTTCCTGCTTGGGTGCCTGCTGCAGCAGCTTACCGTGATTTCCACGAGGTGGCATTGCAAGACTAAAGTCCCCTGGGCCTCTCTCCAGCTGCCGCCCTGGCAGCTGTGCTGGCGTCTGACTTCTTGTAGCGTTTGGAACAGTGGTCTTTAACTCCGGTATTCCCCTAATTCAGTCTTACTTTATTTAAGGTTTATGCCAGTGTGTAACCCTTCACCAGGGTGAAAAGGCTGTTAAATGTCGCCTCTGTCAGTGCCATTCCTGGTCCTGCTTTATCTGAGAGGCTGGGGCAAATCCAGGTGAATCTGTGTCTTTTTGCATCCCATTTCTGGGTCTTTGTTAAACTAAAATCTCACTCGGGTTGTTTGACGTGTTCTCTGTGCTGTGGCTGCCCTATGTTTGCATTATGAATAGCTGGCTTAAACCTGCTGTGCTTCTGGATGAGTCCCCATGCAATTCCTTCTGTTTGAATAGGGAAAAAGCCTCTGGCTTCCTTCTGCTAAAGCTTATCTCTTTAATTACTTTTACATTGCCTTTAAAAGGTAGGGTATTGCAGATATGTTACCCAGCAGTTTGTCTTTCCTCCTCACCCCTCTCCTTGTGCTTGCTCTGGATGTTGAGCAGCCCCAAGCAGGGGATCAGGATGGGTCTATGGATGCTGGTGCTGCTCTCCAGGCCCCCCAGCTCCATGCTATAAGCAGGGAAGCTTCTTCCTTAAAGCAGTTCGGTGCTCAATAGCTGGTTTTGCGGGCACGTTGCTTAAGCTGCTGGCAGGCAGCTGGGCTGGCACTGGAGGAAACGGTTGTGTGTGTCAGGAGGGAAAGGAAATTGCCCTTTTGAGTTGAGTCACGGCCCAAGAAGGGAGTTGACGTGAGGAATGCAGCTCATAAACCTAAAACGGAGGAGAAATTTCCTATAAGGCTCCAGACAACGTCAAGGCTTGTGAGGAATCCCGGGATGTGATGGTGCTTAGATGCAGTGAACCCTTGCATGGAGTCTCTTGCAGCCTTTTGGTACCAGGGTTGGAGAGATAAAGGGTTTTCTCTCCTGTGACTTAGCACGATGCAGTGAAGGCCAAATGGTTCATGGCATTAAGCAGTTCCTCTGAAAAGCCCTGGGTTGTGGTGTCACACAGTTTCCCCTGGGGATTTCACAGCATCTCAGATGGGTGGACCCCTTTTCTGCTCAGTCTCTTGCTGTCTAGAGGTAAGATAAACCGCATGAGGAAATCACTGCATCAAGTGACTCATGATACTGGGTGTAAGGAGTTGCCCCCAGCCCCTCTGCTTTTAAGGTATCTGTTTCTCAATGCCTCCTTTGTGGTCCCAGGTCCTTGGGCAGCTCTTCTTTGAGCTGGAGTTTCTTGATAGCTGAAGGTGAATGTTTTCTTCACCCTCTTCCATTGAAGTACTGCTGTTCCCTCTGCAGAGTCAAGCTAACACAGGCCCTATATGATGAAAGCTTGTTTCGTCTTGGTGGTCCATTGCGAGTCCGGGCCAGTCGCTTTGTTTGTGTGGTGAAAGCAAAGGAAGGGAGGCCAAAAGCAGCACATTACCCCAGCAAGCGCCTCCCCTCTGTCCTGGGAAGAGGAATTTCACTCTGCTGCTGCTTAAAGATGAGGTTTTTAGGGCTGGGAGCACACAAGTATGGAGATGCTGGCCAGAGAAAGGACCTCAGCTGTGTCTTCAGTTTAAGTGGCCACTGGGAGAGATGTGTCAAGGCTAAAATGGGGGAATAAAAGACATTTGTAAAGCAGCTTAATAATGGTCACAGCTCCTCTGAAGGGCAACAAGCTACCTGAATAAAGAGAAGGAAATGTGTGTTTGCAAGGAGGAGCAGTGTCAGAGCTGACCCTAACTGCTCTGCTACTGTCAAATGCAGGCATGCGTAGCTTACTTTAGGTCCAGTTGCTGGATGTTGCCTAGGTTTAAGAGGCAGCTTATTCCTAGAAGTGTGAGAGATGGTGACGGAAACCCAGCTCTGGGACTCTCCCTTGCAGTGAGAGCAAGGGCTGCTTTCTTAGCAGGGGAAAGATGCTGTTGCCAAAGACTTGGTTGCAAAAGCCAGACGATTCAATCCGTGTGTTCCCCAGTAACATCCAGCTCCTTGTGGTGCTCACACCCATTCAGCAAGAAAGTCTTGCTGTTTCCAACAAAAAGCAGCCTCCTCTTACCTGGTTGCTGAGGGATGGTATGTTTTACAGCCCCAAAGCTGTGCCAGCATAATTTAAGGGCTCTTATCAATCCCTTAAGGAGTCTTTACTTGCTGGGCACAGCTCATCCCTGTGTTGCGGGCTGAAGCTGGTTGAAACCATCTCAAAACGAGCGCAACAGGAAGTGCTCCATCTCTCTGGCAGGGGGCTGGGAGAAATGGAACAGCATGGAAGGAAAGTATTCAGTCATGCAGGAAGTGATACATATCCCTGCTTTCCCTGGTCTGGTTTCAGGCAGTGTGGAGATGGAGAGACTTGCAGGAGCTGCTAAAGGGAGGTTGGTTGTGTCCCAGTGTTTCCATGCTCACCTGCCTGTGGGGCTTACCCAGCAAAGAGAGCTCCTTAGGAAAGTGTAGGTGCTGCAGCAGTGGGAGGCGTGGGGTGGTTTGGTAGGGAGTATGGCCATGCTTGGTCTGGGGTTTGGGGCTTGGTAACCTGCAGCTAGCCTCCCACACTGAGTCCTCTTTGTGAGGGACCCAGGGGCCAACCAGCCTTTGCCAGATGTCCCCAGCAGCTCGGCTTGCCCTGGCATGCACTGGCCTCATGCAAGCTTTATCCTTTTCCTTATGTGCTGTTATCTCTTTGAATAAAGAAAGCCCCAGATGGCAGAGGCAGTTAAAATGAGGCGTTTCCCTGTGACCATTGTGCTGTGGTGATCATGAAACTGAACAAAAATACAGAAGGGGAGGGTGTGCATTGTTGTTCCGTTAAGGCTGCATGGAAGGAGATAGTTGATGCTGGGGAGATGGTGCAGAGCTGTAAGCAGCAGGAAGGAGGCTTGCAGAGGAAAAGTGCAGTGCAGCTTTCTCTGCTGTTTCCTGGCCTTGGCACCTTCCTGCACCCCATGGTTGAGTTGATAAGGCAGGCAGATGATAGGCAGATGATAAGCCAAAGCTCGGCTTCCTGCTAGCAAAGGGAGGCAAAAAGCACCCTTGCCAAGAAATAGAATCGGGTTGCTCCTGCCCTGTGTGTTCAAATCTGTTTAAAACAGAATTAGAGCCCTCCATTTATGTGGTGTTGAGTGGGATGGGAGAGGTGAGCACAGGGCACTCACCAGGTCACCCTGATCTCTCCTTGCTGTTTGAATCAGTTTGAAACTCAACGGGCCAAGCTGGAAGGGGATTTTGGCAGAGCCTGGGGAGATTGTGGTATGGAAGAGGAGAAGGCACTTTCCTATGTGCGTGAGCTCTCTCTGCCGCCTTCTCCTCAGCGACATGTATCTGTCCTGCTCCATAGGGAGCACAAACATGTTTCATCCTCTCCTCCTGGCAACAATTGCCCTCAGCCCCTTTTCCCATAAATCCCCCAGGTTGAGCTAGTGTTTTGATTTTGTTTCTTAGTTGTTTTTAAGCTGAGTTTCCTTTCCTTCTGGGCGGGGAAACAACAGTGCAGTGCATCCTCTCCAACACCCTTCATAGGGTGAGCTGCCCCATGGGTTGTTCTCTACCATCACAGCACCTCTGCCTCCTGCTCCTTCAATGAAACGTTCTTTTAATTAAACCTCCTTTATTATAACCCCCAGTTAATTGAGGGTCGCTCCTGACTTCCAGAGTAAACCACAGGCATGCTGTGGCAGCCCATGGGAACACGTGGCTGATGTGACTCAGACCCAGTGAGCTCAAAACCCCACGTCATGTGTCCTAAAGCAGTTCTTTACCCTCATTTCCAGGCCAGGGTAGGTTTCAGCTGCCCCACAGCCTACGTGATGCTTCAATGCATGTTGAGCCTGCCAGGAGCTCCGTGGCTTTTAAACTGGAGCATGAACACGGCCGGTTGCCAGCAATGGAAAGATTTCATGGCGAGCCTGGTCTCGCCGTGGCTGTTTCCTGCCAACCTTAGACAGGACTTTCCATCTTGTGCATGGGCTCTGAAATGCTCAGAGCCTATCGTTATCAGACAGCTCTTTGGGCTGTGGTAATTCATGTTAATGAGCATTGCTGGGGCATTCCAGGGTTGATGAGACCTCTAGAAGGGAAAGAATCATTACTGAACCGCAGCCTGTCCCCCCTCTCCTCCTGCAAACATCTGCTGCTTCACTGCAGCTGCACGTTAAGGGTTCCTCTGATCTTGCACTAGGCTTTAAAGTAGCCAGAGTGGCTCTTCCCACCACCCAGATTGGGGAGGTGATGGGGAAGCTGTGAAGGGTCCTCTGCAACCACATCCTGGCCAGCGCATGGATTGTATTATCACCACCATGGAGGGGGTTTCTGCTGCGGTCCTTGCTCTTATGTTGGGCTATAAAATGAAATTGTGGAAGTTGCAGCCTGAGGCTGACATTCTCTTTTGCCTTTTTCTTTTCTTCCCATTGCTTTGCTGGTCTTAAGTGAGGAGCAGAGGAGCTACAGCCTTGTCTGTCTTTTTCTTTTCTCTTGCTATTATGTCATCCCCCTAGAAGTGCTAATGGAGTCCTGGAAAACAACCTTGTTTGAACATGTGTACGGTGGGAAACGGACCAGGCTGCCCTTGTGGTTTGCATTTTCATATTTCATGTTACCAGCATTTTCCTGTGGATTTCATTAAGCTGGGTTTGGCATGAAATGAAAAGGCAGAGTCACCCGGCTTGTGCAGAGCCAGCCTTGAAAAGAGACAGCAGAAAACGAAAGACCCAGACCCTGGCTTTAGGAACAAATAGATCATGGAATAGTTTGTATTGGAAAGGGCCTTAAAGCTCATCCAGTTCCAACCCCTGCCATAGGCAGGGACACCTTCCTCTAGAGCAGGTTTCTCCAAACCCTGTCCAACCTGGCCTTGAGCACTGCCAGGGATGGAGCGCCACAGCTTATCTGGGCTTCTCCAGGCTGAACAAGCCCAGTCTCAGCCTGTCTAATATTAATACTATATTTATATTCAGTGTCTGGCTGTGTATTTAAATATATAATGCATGAAGCACGGCTGTCTGGTACCATGGTGAATATGTAACCTGTGGGTTTTGTGCCCATTCTGGGCACAAGCTGCAGCATTGGCAATGCCCTGGCCCCTTGCTTTGGTCAGATCTGCTGTGGGTTTGTCCAGGCTTGTGGGGCTTTTCTCCTTCCAAGTGTTTCACCACTGTGGGTAAGATTTACTGCTGCAGAGGCTGATGAGGTGCATGCTTGTGTCCTGTTTAATGCCACACAAATTACACAGCAGTTTTAATCTTTAGGTAAACAGAAACTGTTTTCCTACAGTCACCAGCTGAATGCTCACTGTCAGGTGGTGCAGGGGAATCACCTGCTCTTCCCTCAGCTCATCCCAAGCTCTATTAACCCATCAGCCCACATTGTTTGCTCTGAATCCATCCCCATGCCCTTGACCTCTTTGCCTCCTGCACTCAAGGCCAAGCGTTGTGATGTCTAAGAGCTCTTGGAAGGAGACACTCCATGTGCTGGCCCTGCTGCTTGCAGCTCACGCCATGGCTGCTCTTGGGGCTGGAGAAAGTTGCTAGGAGCTTTAGATTTAAGTATGAGGAAGATTCCTCTCTGCCCTGGGGCGGTGTTTCCATCGTGGTTGTTGAATGCATGCATGGGAGCCCCAGCTCTGCCCTGATGTTGCTGATATGCCTGAAAGAGTGAGTGTGGGAAAAAGCCCTTTCAGACAGCAAACTCCTCCACTGAACTAGAAAGACAGGCCCTGTCTGTGTTGTCGGCTTATCCCTCCTCAACAAAAGCAGTGGCAGCCTGGGCGGTTGACGTGCTTGTTTGCTTTCCATGTCTGTTCTCCCCTACCATATGATAAGAGTGGTATCTCTTTCAGTGGGCCATTTACTGGGAGGAAAATAGATTTATTGGGGACTGCAGGAAGTAATGTGGGGTTTGTGCACTGAGTTATCACAAACATGTTTCTTTCTAGAGATAAAGACCACAGTGGTGTACCCTGCCACAGAGAAGCACCTTCAGAAGTACCTGCGCCAAGAGGTGCACCTCATCCGTGAAACCTGGGAGGATTACAAGAACATAACGCTGCCCTACATCCAGTCCCAGAGCTTCAGCATCCAGGTAGGGGTACCACTGATTCCCTGCTGCAGAGAGGGTGTCTTTGGTCTCCTTGACTGAACCAGCCCAGCTCTCTCAACCTGTCTCCAGAGCAGAGCTGCTCCAGCCCTTGGAGCATCCCTGTGGCTTCCTCTGGCCTCACTCCAGCAGCTCCATGTCCCTCTTGTGTTGTTGCCCCAGAGTGCAGCAGAGGGCAAGAACCCCTTCCCCTGACAATCTGGCCTTTCCCAAGGTTTATGGAGCCTTTCTGTGCTGGGACATTCCTCCTTTCCAAGGGTGGCTCCCTGGGCATTGATGTCATTCTAGGAGTGTCTTGGGTGTTGTGGAAATGGAAAGGCACAGATTGTTCTTGGATTACTGCATCAGAACTCACTCCTTGGACTTTGCCTACACCTCCTTTGCCATTCAGTCCATAGTCCATGTGGTGAAGCTGTGCTTTTAGTGTCCTTCTCACCCTAGGCAGCGGCAATGGATTGTTTTTCCTGGTTTACATCTGTTTTGATCACTCCTCTCCTCTTCTTTAGAGACCAAAGGAGCACAAGTCTGTAGGGACCAATTCATGCCAACCTGTGCAGAAGGGGGAATAAACCAAATCCTTGGTTTGCTGAGGCTATCCTTTAAAAATAAAGCCCCCCAAAGACAACCAGCCATTGATAATGCAATTCCTTGTCTTTATCTAACTGGATTTGACGAGTGGAAAGGGGAAATATGAAGGGTAACTGAAATATCAGGGGACTACAGAGGCCTCTCTGTGTTCTGCTGGAGGATGCAAAGCCCGGATGCTTTCAGTATAATAGTCTTATTGTGGTGCCAGTCTTTGGATATGTGTTTTCCTCACTGGGCTTATGCTGGAAACAGCAAGAGCAGGCAGCTGATGACCTGCTCATCACATGAGGCACTTGGGCTTAAATTCAGTTCATCTGATCAGTGAGCTTATTCAGGGCACTGATAGCTTGGATATATGACAAGAACAGGCATAACACCAAACCAAGGGGCAAACTTCAATTTCCTGCCCTGCTTTCCTTCCAGGGTCACAGAGCACCATGATCTTGTGCCATGCTTTCCAAAATCACTTGGAGAATCTAATCTTCTCTAAGATGTTGTTGCTAGGAGAAAAGACCAGGAATTTAAACAAAAAAGCCCAGATCAAGGGAGGAGAGGTTGGTTTCTCCTTAAGGGATATATTCAGGTCAGTTCACAATGATCCTAAGTTTTGATTTGATTAATTAAAGTCTTGACAGAGTTCCCCAAAAATGTTCTTTTGACTATCTAGTGTGCACAGCAACCACTGCCCGAGCTCAGTGAGTGTGTCTGTGAGACTGGCTGCACCTTCCCAACCCAACCAAAGCATTTCATACCTAAGTTTGGTGGGGAAAATGATGCTTCAAAACCTTATTTGAAGATAGACTCAAAGTGCATTTTGGAGGTGTAAAGAACCATAGAATGGCTCATCTAGTTCCCACCCCTTGCCTTTGGTATTCAGTGCTTGCAGCAGCTCCACCTCTGGAGCAGGCAGGTCTGGTTGGAGTATTGCTAGACCCCATTGGGGAGGATTATCCCCACATCCTCCTAGGGGCAAATGCAACTATTTCTACACTGGGCCAGCCCCTCTATGTTCAGTGCCTCATCTCCTGCTGTGGCCAATTCTTGATGCTTGAGAGAAAGCAAAACTGCCTGAATAAATCAGTGCAGTGCCACACAGCAGGGTCGGGGGGGATCTTTTCACTGAACAGCCTGGATTTTGTTGTTGGAGTGCTATGGATAATTAACTACAAATGTTACCAGCTGTGAAATTGTTTGGTCATCTTAAAATCAAGTTGTTGTTTGGTTTGGTTTGGGTTTTATGTTCTAGTTGCAGGGAGTGTGTGCTAATCCATGAGCTTGGGCTAATTGTGCCTGAGGTGGTTGTTTTCTATTCTGGTTTCTAAATCACATATTTCTCTTTCAGTGGGTGTATAATATCCTGGAGAAGAAAGCTGAGGCCGATCGAATCATCCATGAAAACCCAGATCCTTGCGATGGCTTTGTTCTAGTTCCAGATTTTAAGTGGAATCAAAACCAGGTTGGTTTGCTCCTCTTAGCTTTGGAGGGATGCTGCTTGCCTGAAGGTAATCCAGATGAAATGTCCACTTTCATGCTGCTAATAGCACACTAATGAAAGTTTTAGTAGGGGAATGTGTCCTTCCTCTTCCTGCTGTCATTAAGTGATGGTATTGCCAGGGCTTTTTATCACATGCTAATTGTGGCCACTGCAAAACTCAGGCTGTTCCCACTGCTGCTGGTGGTGATTTATTTATGAGGTTCCGTTTCTCTTTCCTGTATTAGCCCAAATGGTGCCGTGATGTGTTTGAACCTAAAGCCAGCTGCGTGCTTGCTCCTTCTGAACATGGTTGGGACTTTGTTTCTTTTTGCAAGCCTCAGCTTTAGGGACAAAGGGGGCTGATGTTGTCCTTTGGTTGCTGTGATTAACTCTCCTCCATGCAATGTTAAACAGATGGTTTATAGCTTAGGAGCAGCTGCTTAACCCCTTGGGGGAGTGGCCATTCACTAAAACACACAGGGTTTTAACCAGGCTGTAACTCATGTGCAACACAACTCTGTGTTTCTGTGCTGGTGCTGGGTGAGCACAGGTGAGTGGGTCACTACAGGGCCATCTCTGGTCACATCAGCTTGTGACAAATCCCTTGTCAAGCAGTGATGGGGTAACCAAACCTGAATTTCTGCTTGTTCGCTGGGAGGCACAACCTTCTTCCTACAGAGACTGATGTCTGGGGAGTTTGAACTGTGCCTTGTTCAGTGCCCTTTATTTTCAGAGTGGTAATATGCTTCAAGCAAAGCCTCAGCGTAAATCATCGCTTGCAGCAGCCAAGCTTCACGACTCGCATCAGGATTACAGATGGATGGGCTAAAAGTTGTGCTTTAGGGACCTGTTGTATCTACATCTTGCAGGTGGCATGGTCAAGGAGTGCTTAAATGGTGGGATTTGTCCTTGGGAGAGCCTCTTGTTACGCTGGACAGGATCTTCTTGGTTTCTTCCCACTGTTGGGCTGCTGTCTGCAGCAAGAGGTCCCTGGGGCTAGCCAGGCCCTTTGCCTGTCTCCTTCCCAGGCAGGCGAGCCAGCATCCCAGCAAGGGCTGTTGACTTCTGCCTTTGAGCCAAGGAATTTCTTCTTCGCTGTGGGTGATGCTGCGCCAGAGCTTATCCTGGCAGCCCTGGGGCTACTACAGGCACAGGTTCCTTCTGCCTCCTCCCATCAAACAGGCAGGGCTACTAAATTAAATTAGAGAAGCAAGGCATTGCTCCCAGCAGGAATCCCTGAAATCCCTTCCACAGCACTCCCTTAGCCCACAGAATGGTGTGAATTCACCTGGAATTTTATGAGGCTGATGGACAGGAGGGAGATCTCTCCTTTCCATTGTGCTTGCTGCCATCCTTAACCTTCTGGGCACTGCATCAGCTCCTCTTGCCCAGCCTTGGTAGAGGCTTTGAGTTGATTTCTTTTGGTTTTGGTTTGGTGTCTTTTCATGTTTTAAAGTCTTTTTGTGTGGTTTTCTGCTTTCTTCCCACTCCTTCTGAGCCTCTCTCAAACCCGCAGGAGCCCTGAGGCGTTGCCTGAAACGATGCCCGGCATGACATCAGTCAGAGCCTTTTTAGCAACAGCCTTATTTGTTTCAAACAGCAACATGCAGATGTTGTTCTAAAGGAGAAGAGCTGTTTGCTTTTCCTCCTGCCAGCAGCCCTGCTCCAAAGAAGACAAGCTGATACGAGCTGTGCACAAGCTGCTTTGGGAATCAAACAGAGCCATGAGCATCGCTGTGCTGGCTGGGTGCAGACAACAGCTTCGTGTTCGAGAGCCTCAAGTCGGGGTCCTCAGAGCATCTTTTTGGCATGAGCAGCTCTTTCCAAAGAGCCAGATGGTCTCAGATATCTAAACCCTTCTATTTGCAGTGTTCATATTGGAAAGCTGAAGGAGATAGGGATTTATTGTACTTTTAAAGTGTAATGATTCACATCTCTGTGTCTTGTTAAACATTGAAGTGCTTTGGGAGAGGCCAGAGGTCTGGCTGAGAGCTGCTCAATGGGTGGTTTACTGCACTGGTGTTGTCCAGTGACCGATTAGGTCTTGAAAATAGTTATTTATAGGATTGGTGTGACTGGAAGTGAAGCTATTTGCACAGTGGAAATGTGGGAAGGTTTTCACTTGGAAACATCTACAGTTGCCATTCTGGCTGCTGTGATTCGCTGTAAATCCTCATCTGAGTGTGGAGATGAACCACTGAGCTAAAAGGGCCGTGCTTGGGGTGCTGGCAGATCCCATGGAGTAGGGTGGGTGCCAGCCTCAATCTGTACCAGGACAATGTATTTGAGATGCTCAGGGGTGTGTTGTGAACATGCAAGGGCTGTGTAGAAAAGAGTTGATCAATTGATCTGCCTTTAAAGCTGAAGAGATACTTGTGGCCCTACTGTGTATGGGTTGGGGTGAAGCTGTTGTCACCTAGTTAGTGCTGGACAAACCTAATTTTGCCTAGAAATGATGCTTAGAGATGCAGTGGGTGAATGCATCTTATACTGGGAGCTTCATACTGGGTTCAACCCAGCTTCGGTGTGGGCTAAACATGCTGGAGGTAGCCCCTTATCACACAAGCTGGGGTTGGTGTGTTGAGTCCAAAGTGCTCATGCCTCCATCTGCTCTGTAGTCACCTCCATCTCTCTCTGCAGCTGGACGACCTCTACCTGATAGCCCTTGTTCACCGCAGGGAGGTGAAGTCTCTTCGGGACCTGACCGCCGAGCATCTTCCGCTGCTGAGGAACATCTTGCAAGAAGGGAAGGTAAGAGCATGGCTGGTCCAATGCTGCTGTTCTGGCCAGGGAGAGCACATCCTGCTTGTCACAGGGTCACTGATGACCAACCTACCCACCCACAGCACCTGTATGGGGACCACTAATGTGAGGTGACAACAGGTGATGAACCGAGGCTATGAGCACCTTTCCCTGGGACATTAGAAAACCATGTGGCATTCAAAGTGTTTTAGGGGTGCTCAATACATCTCTGTTAGCAGAGAGCTGCAGAATTCCAGCCCTGTCTTACCCACACTGGTAACAGGGCAGTGGTGGAATCACTGGAAGTGTTCAAACAACATGTAGATGAGACCCTTAGTAACATGGTTTAGTGGTGGAATTGGTGGTGCTGGGGGAATGGTTGGACTTGATGATCTTGAAGGTCTTTTTTCAGCCTGGTTGATTCTATGATTCCTCCCAAGCCCTTGACTGTTTTCACTGGCAGACGAGTGTTTTCTAGCCCTGTGCCTGGGGCATGCTTGGTGCAGATGGATGCACAATAGCTCCTCTTTCCTTCACCACCTTAGAAACTCAGGAAGTAATTGCACTGGGGAAAGTGGAGATTAATGAAGAGATTAGCCAGGGGATTGCAGTGCACCCAGCCAGTGTGCCAGAGCTCACCAGCACTGCTCAGAGCTTTAATTACACTGGCTGGTAACAGATCCCTGTAACTCACCGGGTGAGCTGGAGTGATAAGGGTGGAAGGGAAAGCGATACGAGCACCAGGGGAGGAAAGTGGGGCGGCTGAAGGCATTCCTCCAGCCCTGTGGAAGCCAAAACACAGGATGGGGAATGCTCTGTCCTTCCCCTCTCCCTTGCTGTGAGGATGGAGAAGCAGAAATCACTTCTTTCTCTCCACCATCCAGGGATGTTCTTTCCAAGCCTGTCCACACACTGCTTGCCCCCATGCCCTCACTGTGTGTTCCAGTCCTGACCTATGGTGGTTTTCTTTCTCCTTAGGAGGCTATAATGAAGCGTTTTAGCGTGCCTGGCTCCCAGCTGCGCATCTACCTGCACTACCATCCCTCCTACTACCATCTACATGTGCATTTCACTGCCCTGGGCTATGATGCTCCAGGCATCTCCGTGGAGAGAGCCCATCTCCTGACAGATGTGATTGACAACCTGGTGCTGGACTCCACGTATTACCAGAAACGGGCTTTGACCTTCACCCTTCAGGCAGACAAAGAGCTGTTCAAGAGATTCCAGGAGGCAGGAAGGGTGTGAGCAGGCAGAAGCGCTTTTGTATATTTCTGGTTTTAATAAATGCCCATTTTAGGTTTGTTTTTAAAAGGGTTTTCTTTTTTTTGTTAACTGATTTTGTACTTATTGGGGCTGATGGCCCAGTGTATAGAAACCATGTCTTCTGTTCAAGTCAATTAAAACATTGATTAACTCCTTTTAGCGTGCTGTGCTGGTCTATACCAGGGTCGTAGAAGTGAGCTGGGATGCCGCAAGCAGCGGGTCTGTGTGCATCCATATTCTCCACCCAAAAGACAGCCCTTGACACCAAACAGGGCTGAAGGGGTCCAAGAAGGTTGGACGTGGCTTGGAGCAACCTGCTCTAGTGGAAAGTGTCCCTGCCTGTGGCAGGGTGTTAGAACTAGATGGGCTTTAAGGTTCCTTCCAGCCCATTCTGTGGTTCTAAGACGTGGTGAGAGCTGCCTGTTGTGATAGGAAAAACCTGATTTCAGCATGCAGAGTGAGGTTTGGTCTGCTGCCCCCAGCCTTTGGTTCCCTGCTTCTTGTCCTCTGGACACCAACCTCTGAAAACTTGATGAGTTCTTGCTGCCAAAAAGGGCTCTGGTTTCAGCCAGGGACGAGGGATGTAATTGCAGGAATCATCTTGCTGGCTACCCACTTCTTTACCGATTTCACCAGCTTGTACTGTGCAAAGGTGAATTTTTCATAGATGGGGGGTGAACACCAGCAGAGAATTGCTGTTTGCAGATGCGATCTGTTGTTTGCAGAGCACTGCCCTGTGATGGAGGAGCCCAGAGCTGGCTGCATTTCAAGCAGCAGTGTCAGAGATGCCTGGGGCTTTGTTTGCCTCATCCGATTAATAGATATTCAGGTCAGGCAGTTCCCTGGTACCTTTAGCAGCAGGGAGAAGCAGAGCGTCTGGATGCAGCCACCTTTTCTTACTATTGTTTCTCTGCTGAAATGCGGTATGTGGTAACAAAGCCAGGGCAATCTGCTGGGGAGCCTTTCCCTCTTGTCTCAACTCTACCCATCTCCTAGCAGTTGATCTGGGAGCTGCTGTAGAAGTGAATCTGGAGATGATCAGTGTGGTTGGCCATGCCCTGGCTCTCTGCATCCCTAGGATTTAAGTTGCTAAGGGAAATGGATGATTATTTATTATATACCAGAGTGTTTTCTGTGCTAAGACGGAGCTTGGTCTCCCTAGGTGAGGCAAAATCAGTTTTACAGGATAAACAGCAGATGGGAGCATCCTGTCAACCAGGAAGCTTCCCTCTTCTCCAGCTATTAAACCAAAAGGCAAACCTGCCTTGAGAATAGATGCTTTAAGGGCTGTGGCAGACAACCAAGCAGCACATCTGCAACCAGAAGGAATCCTTTCTTTTGGGAGACTAGAAAGGATGTTGCTTGGCCAATGGCCCACCTCCTCTGGAGCAGGGGGGATCCATGGAGACCAGGAACCCAGGAGAAGAGATCAGGAAGATGCGTATTGATGGACCTATGGCTGGAGCCTTCAAAGCACTCATTGAGTTTGCAGGGCCAGGCCAGCACTTCCAGGCCATGGGTTGAGGAAGGGTGAGGCCGAGGTGGTCGCAGGACAAAGGTGGCTTGTGCTGGCCATGAATCACCCCATTCTTGTCCGTCTTCAGCAGATGCTGTGGGCCTGGCTGCGGGCACCCTCTTCTTTGTGAATAGACTGTGATTGCCTGGCTCCTGCTTTGTCCTTGTTACCTTTTTGGGAGGGTTTTGGCTGTGGTGATGGCGTGAGGCCATCCTGGGATGGCAAAACCTCCATGAGAGAACAGCTCTGTTCCTCAGTGCATCTTCTAAACCCTTGTATCCATGTCATTTCCAAACAGCTTCGGGCTGGGCAGTGACAGAGCTCCTTACAAATCACTGCTCAAACAGCCGTGAAGTTTCTTTTATCCCCTTCTTTTCCTCTACAAATCACCTGCCTCTCTTTGTGTTGAATTAATCTAACTGGCAATTTATCCTTTGTAAGTGGAATATTAGGGCAGGGTGTAGTCATTAGCAATGACTAACTACCCAGTGGAAGCCTGTGCCATTCTGCTAAAGCAGCAAATGTGCTTTCCAAAGACACTTTGTCTGTTGGAGCTGTTGTGGCCACTGAAAGAAGCTCTTTGGTGGCCTTTGGATCCACCCAAGACTTGAGTAGAGTGGATGGGGCTGTTGTGTGCCCCTTGGCATGGTGCCATGGTTTGCTCAAGCCGCAGCAGTGAGACCTCTTGGATACAGAGAGTCAGGCACGGCAGCTCTCTGATGGTGGGTTGGCATCTCTGCTCTGGGTCCTCTTGATGCTGCCCCAAGCTGCAGGGGGATGAAGGCATCACCCCAACACAAGCCCGTCCCACCAGGAGGGAGTGAGAATATCCTGGGAAGTGAAGCTTGGCAGCCTCTTTTAATGCTGTGTCTTGGGGGCATGGTAAAAATAGACATTTGGGATGCATTATTATTGCTGGCGCTTATTGAACGCCGCTTATTGTTTTCAGATGCAATAAACAGAGTGGGGGAACCCAAGAGACCAAAGGGGCTAAATACCTTCAAACACATCCCAGCTCCCCCCCTCCCGCTGAGCTGTGGCCCCACTAATCACCCCAGCATCATTGACAAGCCAGTGGCAATTAAAGCCTAATTACAATGGCTTTGCCTGTCACCACGGGTAAAGCTCTGCCCTGTTGCTTCACTTATGGGCAAAGAAGCCCCATCCTTGAGATGAGATGAGGATGCTCTTCAAATATTGATGTAGTTGTTCAGTGAGCCTTGGCAAGACCAGAGCCGTCAGCTCAACAGTTAATTTATCAATTGGCACCAGGCTTGGTCTTCAGATGGGGCTGGTTTCCTACCCATTCCATCAATCTCTTGCTTTCCAGCCCAATAAGTAGGAAGAAAATTCACTGCCTGCTCTGGGGCCAATATTCCACATTATTTCCTAATTAAAACTCAGTGTTAATATTGTCTTGGAGATTGGCAAAACCCATTCTAGAGCAGGAGGGATGGGGTTTGAACTGTTGAAATGAATGCCTTGAGGAGGTTGGCTGCTGAGTTTGTGTGTGATGATGATGATGGGGATAGAAATGAGAATCCCGTGGGATACTGAGGTGGGGATTAATTTCTCTGCAGGGAAACGAGCAACAAAAACCCCCTTAAATCTTGAGTTGGTGATTTTAGGCAAAGCATCATCTCATGTGGAGTTGATGGGGGAATGGTGCGATCCCCCCCCCCCCCCCCCCAAAAAAAAAAAAAACCTTAATTTGCTGTGAGCTGCTCTTATTTGGGGTGAGATTTGTGCCAATGACGGGGTTGCTCCCAGGGCTGTGATTTCCAGCTGGGAATGGAAGGGGGGAATTGTCCTCTCCCACCTTCCCGATGGCGGGCCGGCTGCTTCCAGCCCCCGGGATGCTCTTCCCTCCCTCCATCCCTCCTCCATCCCTCCCTCCCGGCGCTGTGCGCAAGCGTGCCCGCTCCCTGCCCGCTCCCCGCCCGCCCGGCTCCGGGCCGGCTCCGCATCCCGCCCCGATCCCCGCCGCCTCCCGTAGCCCCCCTCGCCCGCCCCATGGTGAGTCCGCAGCCTGTCTATGGGGGGGGGGGGGTCTCCTCTTTTTCTTGCCCCCCGTGCTCCGTATCCGCGTCTCCACTGCAAATCCAGCCGCTGGGATTGAGCAAAATGGGATTGGGAAAGGGGGGGGGCCCGAGGAAAATCCCGATTTGGGTATTTTTTGGGGGGTCTTGGAGGGGTTGGAATATGCGATGTGTTGGGAAGGCGGCAGAACAGGCAGCGCTGCCTGTATACGGGTTTTGCATGTGGGGGGAGATGCAAATTTGGGATATGGCGGGAACCCCCCTATTAACCAATGCTTGGACCCCCAGTGATGCATCCTGTGCCATTGGTGTGGATGTCGCAGTGAGTGTGGCATGATGGAAAGCAGGAAAGCAGCTTTATTGCTGTGTTTTGCTATTATCATTTATCTAATTAATGTAATTAATTAGTGCCTGAAGCGCGGTCGAGCTTCCAGGTGGGAAAGCCCCCAATGCTCTTTCGATGCCATCCCGCCCCATCCGTGGCAAAAGAAAACCCCAGCATCTCTCTGGGATAATCCGACCTTGGGCATCATTCCTACACACAGCTACCCATAAGGAGAGAGAACCCATCCCGAGGCCCCCAGCAGGATTGGTCCTGGCACCTCCCAGCAGCTCGTTGCGATGGGTATGTGCGATTTGAATGCCTGGGTGCCAGTGAAAGGATGGGAAAATCCTGCTGGAGGCCCCAGGGAGGGGAGGATGTGCCCCATGTGCAGCACAGGGTGAGGCTGTGGGCAGAGGAATGATTGATTTAGGTGGTCTTGTGCTTTTTATTTCCATTCCTGAGCATCCTCTGAGCTGTTGATGAATGCGTTTCCAAATCAGTCATCCCAAAGGGGTAGAAGGGACTGATCCTGGTGTGGACAGAGTGGGATCTGGGCATCCTGGTACAGAACATTGATAACCCCCCATTGCACTTCGTTGCGTGACTTGCAGCTTCCTTTTCCCACGTGGCAAGCGTATTCCTGGGATAATACTGAGGTTGGTTGCCCTGGAAAAAGGACCAACTGGACTTTTCCCCATTGATCTTTCAATGTCAGGTCTGACACATCTCTGCCAATGGGGTTTTACTGTTCTGGGAGAGAAAAACAAAGGGAATTCTTCCTTCAACACCTTTTCCATGCTCCTCAGCTTGGGTATCGGCCATGGGATGTGATTTCCCAGCAAGTTAATGGAGCGACGCTGGTGCTGTCCTGATGCCTGGTGGTCTGGTGCAGTCTGGTCTCCATCTTTTAGTAAGATGAGATAAGTAAAGTTTTGTGGTATAGCTTCTGGGAGATTCCTGCTGGGAATTTGCCTGGCTTCTGTGCCGGGATCTCCCTCTGGCTGCTGTCGGAGATGAAGAGGCTGGTGGTGGAGCCTGAGGCTTTTCTTTCTCTTATGGAGCCAGGCTGAGAGAGCTGGGCTTGTTCAGCCTGGAGAAGAGAAGGCTTTAGGGAGAGAACCTTCTCCCTTTGCTTAGCAAAGGGGCTGGAGCAGGCGGGGGGTCTGTGCTGTTCCCTGCTCTTGAGCAGGATCTTTGGGATCAGGGATCAGCTGTGCTGGGACTGGTAGCTTGCGTCCACTTGTATTTGAGCTCTTCAAGGTGTACTGCGATTCCCATTGTGTTGCATAGCAGTTCTCTATAGCACATCCCAGATCCCAGCCTGGGAAGAGCCGAGATCTTGAGCAGAAGACTCGGAGGTGGACTCATCCTAGAAGATGCTACTTGCAGCTGTGAGGTCTCCTCTTTCTACCCTGGCTCCTAACATGTCTAACCTATGAGCTCCTAACGTCATTATAAACTATAGGATGGGATCAGTGTGCTTTGCTGGACTCTCCCAACCCCCTGTACTTAATTATCTCCATCATTAGAGGGCTGCTTGCTCCTCCAGCTCCAGGCAATGGTTTAATAGCAACTTCCACAGCAAGGCACCGAATCCCATGAGGATTAAAGACTCTGAAAGTGCAAATAGAAGAGGAGGAGCTGGCTATTGACACTAATTTTAAGGGATGTCCACTGTGGAGTGTCAAATCAAACTGGGAGCATAATAGTGATCAGAGCCCACCCATGGAGTGAAAACCCACTCGAGCCTCTTCTTGAGGGCTTTTCCTATTGTGCTTTTTAAAACAAAATAATTTATCTTATATTATTTTCCCCCCTTTTGGTTGTTTTCTCTGGGCACAGCATGTAAAGAAGCAGGGATGTGATCCTTCCTCCTGCCGAGGATAGCACCTTCGCCTGCATCCCTGTGGGGACCCCAGTGACGGGGGACACTTGCACCAGCAGTTTTGCTTATGCAAGCAGAAAAGGAAATGATTTGACTCCTTCCCTCTGCCTTTGCAACTTCTGGTTCTCTTTTTCGGGGTTTCTTCATAACTCCGCTTTGCCTTCCTCTTGTACTTGAACACCAGCAACTTCTCGCTCTTCCAGCTGCGATCCTCACGGTCTTTAGTGACCTTTTCCTAGGAAAACCCTGTATCTTCCTGGGAGGGGAAAAAAAACCCCAAGCCAGTTCCTGCTAACCCCTCGCATTTCCAGCTGCTGACCCCTTGCATGTGACTGGAGTTGGGCTGGAAAGTTTCCTCAGAGGAAGGAGAAAGGGGTTTGGTGAAACCAGAGGAGGAGCCACCCTCCATCCTGGTTTGCTTCTGCCTGGCGGATGCTCAGGGTGCTTTCAGGCCGGTGGGGGCTGCGGCTCCTCTCCAGGATGTGTGCTGCTGTCTGCGGGAGGCCGATGAGCTGCAGTGCCAGCTCACGGGTGCTCCGGCTCCGCTGTGCTGCCATCGGCATGTGATGATGACTGCTGAGACCCTGGGAAGGTGTGTGGGAGCGATGGAGCTGGGAAGGATGCGGGCATTCTGTACATGTTGTGGCTGAAGCAGCAGTTTTGGGGCTGTGGGGGTTTGGGAGGTGCTGGATTCCAGATTCTACACATTCCCTGTGTATCCTATTTTATCCTGCGGGAGGGGAGACTGAGATGAGCTCTTAGGCAGAAGCTCTTCCCTGTGAGGGTGCTGAGGCACTGGCACAGGGTGCCCAGAGAAGCTGTGGCTGCCCCATCCCTGGCAGTGTTCAAGGCCAGGTTGGACACAGGGGCTTGAGTGACCTGCTCTAGTGGAAGGAGCTTTAAGGTCACTTCCACCCCAAACCATTCTGTGATGCTATGATTTGACCACCCATGGGTGCTGCTGGTCCCTATAACAAAGGCTCCTTGCAAAGGACCTCTCTGCCTAAGCTAGGGTGGCATCCTCCATCAGCTCTTCGATGCTGGGATGCTCCTGTGTTTGCTTATCCACTGCTGTTCAAGGACCAGTGTGTATTGGAGCGTGTGCCGGCAAGGGATGCTCAGCAGTGGGATGCAGCAGTCCCACGGGACGGATGGTTCAGGGCTGCATGGTAATGCAAGCAAGGCTGTTTGAAAGGATGCAGTGCCAGAGGAGGACTCTCCTCCCAACACCACGCCTGTAAAGTTATATCAACAAATCTACAGAGAGATTTCTCGTCGTCTTTGGAGCTGTTTTGTTTCTTGCAAATAAGAATCAACCTAAATCACAAAGCTGCATCCAGGTAGGACTGAGCTGGGAGCTGGCTTCCTTCCCATCGCTGTTTAGGGGTTTAGAACTATATGTGCTGAAGCTTGGGTTTTCTTTCTAACCCTGGGTCTGTGAAGGAGGCTTTAACCTGAGCTCACGCCGTTGGAATTCCCCGCTGTGCCTGGGAGAGGCTCCTCGCCTCCAATCGCTTCCAGATGCCGGCCCTGTTTCAGCTCTTCCCCTTGCAAAATGTCTCCCCCAGCCTCAACCAAGTTCTCCCGGCCGGATTCGACATCCCGATATCCGGCTGGGATGTGTCAGCTGAGCGCATGGCTTTGTAAACCAGAGCTTGATGCTGGTGGCGAGAGGTTGTGACTTGACCCATTGGCCTTGCACAAGGGGCTGGATCCTGCATTGGGTTTTGAACTGTTTGTGACATTTCTATCGGGTGTTTTCTTATGTTTCTTTTTATTATATATAAATGTGTGTGTATTTATGTGTGTGTGTGTGTGTATGTATATATATGAGCTGGGATGGAGTTTGGGAATTGGGGTCCCGGCTGCATCCCCTGTGCATGTTGCAGAGCTTCCCTGAGCCCCCATATGGGGGAAAACTGAGACAGGAAAACGCTGAGCAGGGATTGAGGATGCTTTAACACTGCTGGGGGGCTTTGCTGCTGCCCTGTGCATGCTGCCAGCCTGGCATCCCCATGGTGGGTAATAAACCACCCCTTTCTGGGTGTTAAAACCCCATCATGGCAGCTCCATGTCTGTTGTGTGGTTTGTGGGGTAGGATTTGGGAATGAGGATGGATCTCGACCTGCCTGGGTTGGGAATGGAGGGGAGTGATGGGGTGTTGTGGGGAAAATGGGGTGGCAAGTGAGAAATAAAGGGGAAAAACACAGAGGATGCAAGTGGATTGAGGTATGCAGGACTGAAGGAGGACATGGGTGTGGGATGATGTCAAAGATGAAGGTGAACAGAAGGCTTTAGGGGTTAAATGTGCTGCTGCCTCTTAGTGTGGAGAACAAGGCATAAGGAGAACAAGGTGTAAGGAATGCTGCCAAGTGCTGGGAAGTCCTCGGGCCCATCCCTGTGTGATAACCAGTGCCATTTCAGGACAAAAAATAGAAGGGAAAAGAAAGAAAACCCCACAAAGAACCGTCTGTTCAAGCACGTACGGGCTCAACAGGTTTTGCTCCCAGGTGGGGTCTGGTAGCTCTGGTGTTTGGAATGTGGGGAGCAGAGCGTGACCAAGAGCTCGGCTTTGATATGTGCTTTTTATGCATCAAAATAAGTGATTTGTCCTCAAAAATATGTGATTTATCCTCAAAACTATGTGATTTGTCCCCAAAAATATTAATCCAGGCCCTTTTTTTGCTGCCTTTTGTTTTTCAGGGTACTGCCTGGTACAGGCAGCTCCTGATGAAGAGCTGGAGGAGCTGGGGGGATTGCAATAAAGGTTTGGGTGAACACAAAGGTTCACCCCAAAATATGGGGTGTTCACCCCTAACAGAGCACAACGTTAGTGCAAGGTGGGAATATAACCTGCTCCAATACTCGGCCACCCCGCCAAACCCTTTAGCATCCTTGTGGTCCTCCAGCATCTGCTGAAGCTGGGGCTTCCCAGGCCCCTTTGCTACCTAATTAACAAAGCTGCTGCTTAATTCCGCCTGCATTTACAAGTTAAATGGACAGATTATCTCTGTTATGCAAACCCATATTTAAATCTTAATTATTTATTTGCCTGGCTCGCCTAAATGCACGCAGACATCAAGCCGGGGGATGCTCTGCTCTTAGAAGAACAGTTTTGCTAAGAAATCAACCCAAAATAGACTCTTTTTTGGTCTGATGGGTGATGCTGAACACCCCAGCGTGGAAATAGCAGTGATTTCTCATGTCTATTTCTTGTTTGAATTTGTTTTGGGGTGGTTTATGATGGGAGGCTCGTCCTTAAATAGCACTCATTTATTTTTAGGTTGTATAATAGTATAATCCAGCTTGGCTGGGAAGCTTTGCATTTCTTCCCATTTGCAGGGATTGAATAGAAGTAGGTTTTTTAAATTATTTTATACTAAAATAAAATATGATTTCTAAAAAACTTTTAATAAATGCAATAAATGATGAAGATAATAAATAAAACCAGTTGGGGTGGAGGATGGGGGTTCTGCTGGTTGCTATTACTTGTTCTTCTGGCCAGGGTGCATCCGCTGAGGTGAGGCTCAGCAGGGAAGCCTCTACCCAAAATCACATCCCACACTGGCATTACACCTTTGGATGGTTGGGAAGTGGCTGGATTATCTCCCACTAAATACCTGCTGAATGAATAAGCCCCAGGACCTGGGGCAATAGGGACTGGGGTGACGTGAGGGATGTGCCGGGCTTGGAAACACCTCGCTCATGCCAAGTAGAGTTGTTCTCTCCAGAGGAGGAGGAGGAGGATGAGCTCACCTGGATTTTATTCCCCTCCCAGCCTGGCTTTTGCTCTCTCCCTCGTTGGGAGGTAATTTTAGCTGAGGGAGACTGGTGATGGAGCACCGATGGACAGATGGATGGACAGCTGCCTTGCTTCAGGTCTGGCCACTGAAAGGGGGAGAAACTCCATCTCTGTGTCCTCCTCTTCCTCTTTTAACAGCCTATGGGGGGTCCAGTTGGAGCTAGATGATCAAGAGGTACTTTCCAAACCTAACTATTCTGTGACAGATGGGAGGGATTTGATGCCTTGTTCCCTGCCTTTTGTGTGTCTTCTCTTGCCTGTACCCCGCAGGGATGCTCCTGCACTGGGGCTGAGCCCCTCGAAGGACTGATCGTGGTTGGTTAAAATCATCAACAGGGGAAGGGATGCAGCCTTTTGGGTTTTTTCTTCCATCCGAAACCACGAGCATCATGGAATGGCAGATGTTGAGGAGGGAGCACAAAGTGCCTTTTTCCCCCCCTCAAATTTGAAGAGCAGTGTTTAAATGGAGCCTGATAGAAGGAGGGAAAACTGAGCAGTGTAGCTGGGAGCCTGGGGAGGGAAAAGAGCAAAATTCAGCTTGTTCAGGGCTTTTTTTGAAGGCTCTCGGATATGAGACGTTCATTTCCTGCCGGGATCAGCTGCCAGATGGGTTGAGCTGCCCAAGGCGAGTGCTGGGGACCGCAGTTCTTAACCTGGCGGCTGCCTGAAATGCAGTGGGTTTATTCTAGACCTTGGGCTGGGAGCACCACTTAGGAGGCTGGGAAACAATCCTGGATCTTCCAGTCAAGCTGGAAAGACCAGCTTCAGGCAAAACCTCAGATCCTCCCAGCAGGGCCCATGTCCTTTACGGGATCATAGACTCCTCATCCTGGGCTACAGCATCATGCTGGGAGGATGCTGCAGGGAAGGAGGCATCCCCTTGCCCACCCTCAAACAGCTCTGAGCATCCTCATCTACATGGGTAGAGGCTGTACCATGAAGTGCTTTAGCAGGAGATCCCCAGGGAGAGTTTAACCTCATTAGTGGATCCCATAATTCATGGGTCTAAGTAAAACAGCTCCCTGCTGCTAGCAGTGTTGGATGCTCCAGTAGATTCAGGGTTTCTGGAAAGGCCCTGGTGCAGGAAAGTGAATTTTTAGGGCATTTGCAAAGTGGCCCCAAGTGCATCTGGTTTGGCTGTTGGTTGCCCCAGCTGGTTTAATTGCAGATGGTGGAGTAGGACAAAGCAGAGCTGTTTTAACTGGAGAGGGAAGGCACTGGGATGAAGCTGTTCCTTGTTGTCCAGAGCATTTGTGGAAAGCCTGGTCCCTGGTGAGAAGCACCTAGCCTCCATGATAGGAGAAACAACCTTGGAGATGCTCAGTGGTTTCTTTCCCTATCCCTTGCGCAGGGATGTAATCCCTTTGTTAAAATTAAGGGGACATTAAGAGTGAAGCATACCTTGGGGAAGGCTTGCACTGTGTTGGCAGCCACCAGCATCTCTTATCTTTGCTTTTCCCAGCTGGAAGAGATGGAGAGAGGTAAGGAAACCTCCTGTCCTTCAGCTTCCCTTTGGAAGCATCTTCTCTGCAGGGCTCAAGCACCAGCTGTGGAGAGCACTTTGCTAGTCCTGTTCAAACCACCTTTCTCCATCTCCATCACTCTTCCTGAAACTAAACTAGGTTGAGATTGTTACTGTAGTGGTTTTTCTTTTTTGGGGGGGGGGGGTTGGGGAGAGGGCATTGAATCCCACCATCCCATATCCATCCCACTGGCACAAGGAGGAAGAGCAAAGCTGACTATTAACTGAGATAGCAATGAGCTTGCTTCACTCCAAGTGTTTCTCATTAGCTGGGGTGATCAAGCCGGATGCAGGGCAGCTGACCCTGCAGAGGGGCTTTTCTCCCAGAGGCAGCATGGCAGGAGCGTTTCTGTGTGCAGCAGCTTCTCAGTGGGGTTTTTCCTTCCCCAAATCATAAGGATGTTACAGTGCTAGGTGAGGAGGTGTGATTCAGAAAGTTTTGGGGGAAGAGATGCTGGAGATGAGGGATTAAGGAGCATCTTCCATACGGGAAGGCGGGAGAGCTGCGGAGCACCCCAGGGGATGCATCCTCAGCTTCCTAAGCATCTGAGTAAGTCATGGAAGGGGATTTCAATGGGAAAGGCCAAGAGGTGTTGGGGAAACTTGGCTCTGAATTGCCTCGCTTCCTCCTTAAAACCAGCTTGAAGCCAGGCTCTGGTTGCTGCCAGTGCTGGAGGAGGTGGGTGGTATTGCAGAGAGCACAGACATCCTCTGCCACACGTGATGGCTCAAAGGGGCCCCTCTGCTGGTTCCCCATCAGTGCTTAGAGCTGCACTGGGTGGGGAACAGTTGGGATCCACTGGATCCTCAAAATGCTGAGCGAGGTCTCTGCTGCCTGCTGGCGTGATGGGTTGCTGTAGCCCTAAGGATGTTCTCCGTTCTTCTAGGGGAAGAGAGGATGGCCTCGTAGATCCCACCGAGCTCCTGCCTACTCTGCCTGGACTGAGAGGACAGACCGTAAGTACCCATTGTTGTCCTGATGGGATTAAGGATGGGGATGCTGGAAAAGGTCTCCCCAAGAGGAGCATCCTTCTCCTATTGTGGCTGATGGGGTTAACGGCGATCAAGGCAATGCTGGGGGTACAAAGTGATGGAGAGGGTTAAATCCATCTGGTTCACCCCAGAGGTTCTGGGGACGGAGGACTTGAGATCAAGGGTGGTGTTACCCTGGGGATTGTACTACCCAGAATGGGCAAGTTTTCTGATGCAAAACAGGAGGTGTTGGAGGAAATGGTGTGGAAACCGCAGGGCTGTGGCAGTTGAGGGTTAAGGTGGCACTTGGAGCCTTGCAAAGGGAACTGTGACTGGGCAGGCAGCTTTTGAACCCCAAAAAGGTAATCCCATAGTCCAAAGCCTCTCCCTGTGGGATAACTTAGCCCCTGGGGCTTGAGATCCCTGAATTTCCTGCCCGTTTTCCCTGGAGAGCTGAGGTTGAATCTGAGCATTGCTTCAGTTTGGGTTGGAGATGGCTGGAGCACTTTGGTTTAGGTTTTTACCTCCCTTGACTGTTTGCATCCCTATGGATGCTTTGCCCTGTGCTTCTGGGGGAGCAGGCAGTGGAGAAAGGCTTCCTTCACCTATAATAGCCTATTATTTTATAGCCTTAACCTGTAACAACATAGTCTTACACACTGAGGGGTAGCCATGTAGCCCCTTTCATGCCATGGGGTTATCCCAGAGGCATGGGATACTCAGGTATGCCCATGCAGTGCTATAGGAAGGGATTTATGTCCCATCCCTGTATTTTCCCGCTGCCAGGGTTAAATGAAAAGCTGAGCTGTGTTTTGACTCCTGGGCATGTTAAAACCAAGTGCTATGAAAAGGCAGGAGCAGCCCAGATTCATTCTGAGGACCTTTCACCATGGGAATACTTGTTTTGTTTTCTGTTGCCACTTTCTCCTGAGCCCCCTCGTCATGGGTAAATGTTTTGTTAAAGCTGACATGTTGAAGGGGTTTATTTTCAGTCCTGTCATAAACCTTTCGCTGGGTTATTTTATGCCTGAGATACCATGGGCTAAGGAAACAGCCTCTCCTATTAAGGAGCAATTAAGATTCCTTTGAACTGACTTGCAGGGCTCTTAAAACAGGATAAATACGGGTACCAGCAGAATGGGCTGGTGCTCTGTGTGCTGGATGTGGCCATGTCTGCTGTCAGATCAGATTGATATTTGCAGTGCCACATCCGGATGACCTTCTGCATCCCCCCCAACCCTGTGCTTGCAGGTCGTGCTCCTGCAATTGCTCTCCGTCAGCATTCCTCATACCACCACAGCATCCCTTGAAGGGGGATCATGCACAGACCCTTTTGAGTTCTAGGCTTGCAAGGGTGGTTGCTTGCAATCCCACATGGATTTTCTCCCATCTTAGACAAAAGATAATCCCCAAGCACCTGGAGCTAGCAGCAGCTTTGGGATGCCAGGCTGGAGGTTTGGGTGCCTTTGATGCTCTGCCAAGCCCAAGCAGCACCTTGAGTTGGCTGGATCCTTTCCTTGGAGCATCTCCCCCAGCCGCCTCCCACGTTGTGTTCAGGCTTCAGCGCGTGATGGCTTTGCCAGGGCAGGATGCAGCTGAGGCAGCGTGGGGGGTCAGCAGCATCTGCCAGGCTCCTCTGGCAATCCCAGCCCCACCACAGGGAGAGCACCCATGGGATGGGGGCTTGGATTATTGCAGGGCTGCAAACTGCTTCCCCAGTGGTTGTCCTCAAAATGGAGTGTAGGATCTGTCCTGCTGGTCCCTGCAAGGCTCTTTGAAAGCTTGGGAGAGATGGTCTGGCTGCGATCATAGAATCACAGACAGGTTTGGATTAAAGGGACATTAAAGCTCATCCAGTTCCAACCCCTGCCACAGGCAGGGGCACCTTCCACTAGAGCAGGTTGCTCCAAGCCTCTGTGTCCAACCTGGCCTTGAGCACTGCCAGGGATGGGGCAGCCACAGCTTCTCTGGGCACCCTCACAGGGAAGAGCTTCTGCCTAAGAGCTCATCTCAGACTCCCCTCTGGCAGCTTAAAGCCATTCCCTTGTCCTGTCCCTACATCCCTTGTCCAAAGCCCCTCTCCAGGTTTCCTGGAGCCCCTTTAGGCACTGGAGCTGCTCTAAGGTCTCCCCTTCAGGAGCCTTCTCTTCTCCAGGCTGAACCAGCCCAGCTCTCTCAGCCTGGCTCCAGAGCAGAGGTGCTCCAAGGAGATGTCAAAGGGATCTCTGCTCTCCCTGCTGTCTCTCTGTCTCCCTTTGGTTCTTGCTGCTGTGTGTGAATCCCTAGGGACTACTGGCACATCCATTCTTTGGGTGTGATCCCCTCCAAATCCAGTTAAAAATAAATGCATGGGGATTTTTTTGGAATGAGCTTTTGGAGGTGCTCATTCTCTGACGAGCATCCTTCTCACCCAGGGAAGCTGGACCAGTACCTCTGTGCCCTGCAGACATGGGATGATGGGAGCATGGGAGAGATGTCATGAGGATGATCAGGGGTCTGGAGCACCTCCCATATGAAGATAGGCTGAGAAAGTTGGGGCTGTTCAGCCTGGAGAAGAGAAGGCTGCGTGGAGACCTCAGAGCAGCCTTCCAGTATCTGAAGGGGGCCTATAGGGATGCTGGGGAGGGACTCTTCATGAGGAACTGTAGTGAGAGGACAAGGGGTAATGGGTTCAAACTTAAACGGGGAAAGTTTAGACTGTATATGAGGAAGAACTTCTTTCCTGTAAGGGTGGTGAGGCACTGGAATGCGTTGCCCGGGGAAGCTGTGAATGCTCCATCGCTGGTGGTGTTCAAGGCTGGATTGGACATAGCCTTGGGTGGCATGGTTTAGTGGGAGGTGTCCCTGCCCCTGGCAGGGGGGTTGGAACTGGATGATCTTAAGGTCCTTTCCAACCCTAACTGTTCTATGATTGTATGATTCTATGTCACACTTCATCTCTTCCATCTTTGGGTTACCATGGAAACGTAAAAGTACCAAGAGCTTTCACTGCTGGTCCATGGATGCTCGGCTGAGATCACCGTCCTCCTGTGGCAGGGTGAGGTGGGGGGATTTATATTCACCCACCACATTTGTGCTCAGTCCATGGCTTTAAAGGCGTTATTTTAACTTCTTTTCCCCCAAACACGGTTGGGGGCAACTCACCTGGTGCCTGCTGCCACGTTGTGGGTTGATGTGGCTGAAGTCCATGAATCTGAAGCTGTTGAGGGCGGATGGATGTAGATACAGGGATGAGCTTCTCTGAGGTCACACACACAGCAGGAGGTCCCCGTGGGGCTTTCCCAGGGTGGGAAGCAAAATCCCACTCTAGGCCTGAAAAAGATAGGGAAACTCATCAAGTGCTTCACCAGGAGATGCCTCCACAGCATGCTGGGCATGGGGCTTTCCTGAAATGCTGGGCTGGGGAAGGTGAGGCCTGGCTGGGAACGCGAGGTGCAGCAAGGGTTCCATGCCCTTTATGCAGCACTAACATTCCACCCCGAGGTTCCGTGGCAGTTCGTTGCTCAGACATCAAAGAGAGGGACTTTTCCAGTTGCTGCTTCCAAGCGTGGGGAGCAGAATCCACCTGGAATTTTCCTCCCAGCCCTGGAGTATGGCAGGGGACCCAATGCACTGGACCAAACCCATGGGCAGCTATGGTTGAGGCATGTTTGCTTGTTCCGTAAGAAGGGTGTGCTGAATCTTGCCCTGCTGGATGGGACCAGGGATGCTGCAGGGTCTGAGGATGCTGCAGGGACCAGCAGGATCCTTCAGCATTGCTCCCCCACTATCTCTTCAAGGATGGAGGGAGCTGTCTTGGGGTGTTGAGACCTTCCTGCTTTTAAGGAACCACTCTTGTTTGGGCTGCAGATCTGGTAGCACAAGGCTGGGGGGTGCTTGACTTCATTCCAAAAGCACCTCCGCCTTGGCCTGGGCTCAGGGGCAGCCTGGGTGTGCTCTGTTTTGCTCTGCATTCCCCAAACACTTCCTTAAACAGTATTTGTTTTCCTTGGGAGTTATTAACTGTTTGCTCTAGATAAGTTTTGTATCAGGTCCAGCTTGTGCACACAAGCCTTTGAAGGGATCATAAAGCCTTAAAAGAACACATCAGGTGGTGTATGAAGGCAAACACGGGGGTGAGAATGGATTTTCCCAGTGTCTTAAGCTGGTGGGAAGCTCAGTTGGATGACTTGGCGCTGGAGGAGAGAGCTGGGCGGTGAATTAGGTGCTAAATTCAGGTCCGAATGCTTGGCCTGGTGAATGGGGATGCCCAGGCTGCCCAAGGAGCACCACCAGCTTTGGGCTGTGGTGGCTGATTTCGCCTCAGGGACTTTTGTGGCCAGTTTTGCTAGGAAATAACCCCAGGAAAACACAAGGTGCTTCTTAATTTCCCCTGATTTTATTCTTTTCAAGCAAATCTAACATATAAAAGGATGAGACCGCCCCCCAGCTCCTCATCCCTGCTTGCTTAAACTGTGGGTTTAATCCTCCCTTTCCTTCCCAAGCTGAGAGGGATTTGTAGAGCCAGAAATACCAGTGCAGGATGAGAGCTGGGGATGGCAGTGGGATTTTGTTTCCCTTTCCTGGGGTTTCCAAGCGATGGATGGACTGAGCTGGGCACGGTCACCGGGAAGGGGTTTGATATCCATGTTTTATGGAGGAGAAGGGGTTCCATGGGTGCCACCTCTCCTGTTCCCCTCCTCTGTTGCCAAATGGGCACAGCTTTCTTTGCTCTCTATCCCATCCTGTTGCCTGTTACATGGTTTAATTGGCCTTAATTCCCTTTTAATTGCCCTACCTGCCCTTTTTAACTATTTGCTCTTCCTGCCCTTTTCATTTGAGGAGCCCGGGATGAGGAAGGAAAGAGGCTGGCTCTGGGGGGATCATCTTTGGTCCCACTTCTCCTTGTCCTTGATACGCTTTCCCCCCCAAACCACTCCTCTTGACTGTTTCTTGGTTGGGTGAGACACAGGGTAGCCCTTTATGGGTGGCATATACTGTGTTTGTTAGCAGTGCTTGCTTAGGCAGGGTGAGGTGCTGAGATGGGTCATGTCCCCCCCTCCAACAAGGTGACTAATCGCTCGGAGACCAGGATTTCCATGGCTGGCCTGGGCGTGCTCCTTTCCTCTTGGCTGGGTATTTGACACCTCATCGCCCTCTCCTCCTCTGAGATGTGGCTGGTTGTGAGCAGGGAGAAGCTCAGTTATGAACTGGCAAAGCCAAGCCCGGTTCTGAGCTGGGGTTTATCCTTGGCGTGCGGCTTATCAGGGAGCAAAGTCTCCCATGTACTCCAAACTATCTCCCAGCTGGTAAGTGTCTTCTCTATCGTTGCCGTGTTGCGGTGGGTCCCAGGGTGGCTCCGAGCTGGGCTCTTTGCTCCCTTATTCCAGGAGCAAGAGGTTTTGGAGGAAGAAAAAATCGCCCCACATCCCTGGCTGGCGTTTGAGTGTACATTAAGGTTGCAGCGTACCCCTTTGCTCAGGCCAGGATGGTTGAATCGAAGGCATCGGAGGTTCCCCAAGTACGTGTTGCTCTTTGCTTTGACCCAATCCTGTCCCTTCTGCCTGGCTCGGTGGTGGCTTATTTGGCTTTTGTGGTGGCTGGTGTTGGTCGAATGCTTGAGCCAGGGCTGGGCTTAAAACTTTGCCCCCAGGTTATTGATTTGGGTGCTTTGGGGTGTTGTGGTTGAAACCCCCAGGGGGGCTTGTTCTTCCTTTTGATTCTCTTTTGTTTTATTCCTCTTGTTTCCGTGTTTAAGCTGTATGGCTGAGCCTCCCGGGACCCTGGCTTATATAAACTATAAATCAGACCACCTCTGCAGGGCAGAGAAATGTGGGTTTAAATAGAAATACATCAGGAAACCTTAGTACCCGCTTGTCTGAGGTTGCAGATGCCTCTTGGACAGGGTTTTTGGGGATGGCATCGATGGGTTTGGACCTCATCCGATGCCTTTCCCTCTCTTTCCCTCTGCAGGTGACCAGCGGCAGCCACAATGAGAGCTCCAGCCCTCGCCTGATGCCTCTCCTGCTGATAAAAATGATCAACAAGTCTCGTGAGTTCCATGGGGGAAGGTCCCATCTCCCTTTTTCAACTGGGAATGGGGGTTCCAGGGGGATTTGCATGTGGAAATTTGGCTTTGGAGGGGGTTGGATGCTGCTTTACTGCGGCTCCAGTTGGGTGAAGGAGTACTGGGGCATCATGGTGGGATTTTTGGCGTCTGGGCTTGGGGACATGGTAGCACTTGGGCTTTTCGGTAATAAAATGGGGTGGAGGCACTTGCAGAAAGGTATGTCCTTGTGTGGAGTTTGACGCACGTTGGGCAGGAGGAAGTGACACGGGAGCCTTTGGATCTGGGACAAAAACACCCTGGCTCCATTCCAGAGGGGGTGACCATGCCAGCCGGGCCCTGCTGTTCTGTGGGGATAGCTCTGCAATCCTGGATCTGCCAGGACATCCCCACATCCCATCATCCAAACCCAGGGTACCAGCTTGACAGTGTTTTTGTCTCTCCCTCCACCCCTTGACATGCAGGAGGGAAGATACTCGGGGTGCTGGCGCTGTTTCTGGTGATGGTTTGGTACTCAATCTACCGGGAAGACAGGTACATACAGCTGTGAGTGGCTTTTATTCCAATTTAAAGGACCTCCTGCCCTTTCTTTGTCTCTCTGAAGGCAGCATCCTCCTGCCCAGGCCATGCAGGGATGCCGGAGCATCGTCTTGCCGGATCCTAGGGGACTGGGGGAGGGGGGAGGTGGTGGTGGCTGATGCCAGAGGAGGGGGGACACAGTATGAGGTTCCCCATTGGTGTGTATTAGGATTGGGTGCTGAGGGTTCTTTTGGCAAGTGCCAGTGTTTTTCTGAGCCCAGGAAGAAGGGAAAACCCTTCTCTGTTCCCAGCCCTGTGATGGAGATAGGGAAAGCAGTGTGAGCTCTGCAAGCAGAGCAAGAGAGACCTCTCCTGATGCAAAGCTGCAAGCCCAGCAAATAAATACCCAAAGCAGAGCTTAAATCTGGTGGGCAATATTCACCATTCGATCCCATTGAATTCAAGCCCCCATTGCCAGGACAGGGACACAGCATAGCAGGCAGCATTTATATGTCTTGTTTTAACCTCTTCCTTTACAGCTTTTATTTCCCTGTGCAAGAAAACAAGACAACGTGTCCCCTCGGGGAGGTGGAGAAGAAAGCGGCGCAGGTCATCAGGAAGTGAGTGTTGGGTTAGAGGGGAAAGCAGAGCCCTTCCTCCCCATCCCACTCTCACCGTCCCTTTGCTCCTTGGCAGTTACACGAGGGACCACCCGCTCTTCTTGCAGCTGAAGGACTACTTTTGGGTGAAGACTCCATCGCTCTATGAGCTACCTTACGGCACTAAAGGAAGCGGTGAGCCTCAGCATTGAGTTTCTGTTTGTCCTGCTGCTGCTCCCTGGGGGTTCATTGCCTCTTCCCAAAACGAGCTGCAGGTTGATTTTTGGGGCAGTACTGTCTTCCCCTTTACCCCCAGACAAATAGGTTGCTTGATTTCTAGTTGTTGTAGCACTTATCTACTCACCCTGGTCCCTCTCCTATGGTTTAGGGTGGGCCAGGCTTTATTAAGCAAAGGATTATGCGCCCAGAGCTGGGATAGTGGCAGGAGGCATCTGGCATGGATGGGGCAGCACCCACTGTAGCAGGCAGGAGCTGCCTTCCTCACCTTCTCCTCACCCTTGCTTTGCAGAAGACATCCTCCTGCGCTTGCTGTCAATAACCCATTACTCCCTGCCCGAGAGCATCCAGAGGTAACACTGTGGTGGGTTCAGGGGCTTTTCTGTCTCCTCATCGCTCTCTTGTGGGGTGGGAGTTTGCCTATTATGGATTTGGAGCAAAGTGAACCTCAGCAACCCAGGGCTGGTGGATGGAGCATGGGAAGCTTTGTGGGTTAAAGCCCCCTCCCTTGGGGGTTAAACCCACCTTGATTTTGGAGCAGGTCTGGTTGAGAAGGGGCTTTTCTCCTGCAGACTGAAGTGCCGGAGGTGCGCGGTGGTTGGCAATGGCCACCGGCTTCGCAACAGCTCCATGGGGGAGACCATCAACACTTATGATGTTGTGATCAGGTATGGCCCTGTGCCCATCCCACTGAGCCCTCCCTGGTGCTGCCAGCAGATGGGGTTGATGCCTCTGATGTCCCCATGTCCCCCCTCAAGGCTGAACAATGCCCCGGTCCATGGTTACGAGCAGGATGTGGGCTCCAAGACCACCATGCGCCTCTTCTACCCAGAGTCAGCCCATTTCAACCCCAGGACAGAGAACAACCCCGACACATTGCTGGTGCTGGTGCCCTTCAAGCCCATGGACTTCCAGTGGATGGAGGCCATCCTCAACGACAAGAAGAGGGTAAGCATGGTGGGGAACTGGGTCCAACCCTCATCCCAGCCCATCCTTGGAGTCCTTTCTCTCTTACTGGGACACATCTCTATTCTCTTGCAGGTGCGGAAAGGGTTTTGGAAACAGCCCCCGTTGATCTGGGATGCCAATCCAGAGCAAGTCCGCATCCTCAACCCTTATTACATGGAAGTAACTGCTGCTAAACTGCTCAACCTCTCCATGAAGCAGCCACGGAAGGTCAAACAGGTAAGGGGGTGTGATGGCCGGTTCCCTTACACCCCCCTTGAAAGGTGACGTCCTCCATGGTGCAACTCTGTGAAGGCCATGACTCTTTGTAAGCCTTTTCTTCCACCCTCTCCCTCCAGAAGCCCACCACTGGGTTGTTGGCCATCACCTTGGCACTGCACTTCTGTGACCTGGTGCACATCGCGGGTTTTGGCTACCCTGACTCGGCCAACAAGAAGCAGACCATTCACTACTATGAACAGATCACGCTCAAGTCCATGGCGGTATGTGTCAGCCCTCCACTTTGCCCATGTTAACCCCTACCTTCCCCCCAGAATGGGGATTTTGCCCTAAGAATGACACTAAGCAGTGTGGGATTCTACTCCCCATGGGGACCACTTACTCCCCTTCCATGATGGGTGTTGATGTGCTAGGAGAAGTTAGACAGTGACTTTTAAAGCCATGGTGGAGATTTATGTTTGGTTAATGTGAGGGGGCTACGAGGGTCTTATCCCTCCTTTTGGGATGCTCTTTGCTTGAGGTGAGGGCATCAGCTCCCCTCAGTGCTGGTGGGATGGACAAGGTGGAAGGCTGGGAAGGGGCAGAAGGAATATGGGTCTCACCCATGTCATGTCCTGTAGACATCGGAGCACAACGTCTCACACGAGGCAGTGGCCATCAAGCGGATGCTGGAGCTGGGTCTCATCAAGAACCTCACCTACTTCTGAGGCGCCAGGGGCTACGCAGGGACCACATCCCCCATTGGAGGGGGACACCAACGCCAGCACGGGCAGAGCATCATCACCTCAGCCTGCCCTGGTGGGACTCTTGCTGCTGGGGAGCCTGTGCTGGACCATGGGTACCCTCAGCGGAGGTGGGAGGGGGGTGCAGGGAGCCCCCCGCATTGCACCCACAGCCTTTTCCTACCGATGCACTGATGCTACCAAGGACCTAAAGGGGTTTTTGGGGTGGGGAATGCCCTCCCAGCGGGCCTGGGGGGCAAAGGGAGGTCAGGAGTCCTTCCCCATGGCTCTTACACTTAATTCCCTCCTATTTGGACGAGGGCCCCACTGAGGGGCTGATTTGGGGGTCCTGGGGTCCCCTCAGGGAGCAGGAGCCTTCAGGGGGTCCATGTCACCTCCTCCCTCCCCGGGTCTCCCCCAGATATTTAATTCCCACTTTTTTTATTTCCTTTCTCCTCAGTGGCCCCATCCTGTGCCTTAGCGCTGGCGCGGGGGCTCGTCCCCGCTGCCCCCCCAGGGTGGGGGCACCCCGAGGTGCCTGGCCTTGGGGTCCGCAGGGGCCTTTTGGGTGTGGGGGGAGTTTAATTTAATTAATTTAAATGCTTATTTATCGTGGAGCTTCTCCTGGGGCTTGTGTGTTGCTCATGGGGAGCGAGTATGCGTGAGTGTGAGATGGGGCCACCCCACCATGTCCCCTTACCTGCTGTGTCCCTGGTGTGACACCCCATCTCCTGGCTTCTGTGCCATTCCTCAGTTTCCCTGTGCCATAGGCCCCCCCCGCACCCATACACCTGACTTGGGTACCCCACCATGCTGCTGTATCCCACCTAAGCTCCAGTCCAGGTCCATGCTGGGGCAGAGCATCACCCAAAGAGCCGGCGTCCTCGCAGGGTGGGCATCAGCCATGAGAAACACCTCTTGTATTGACCGCGGCGCTGCGCTCCAGCGATACAGCGCGGAGAGGCCCTTCCCAGGGAGGGGGGTCCCCATCCCACTGATGTCCCCCCTTATCCTGTCCCACGCAGCAGGACCCCCTTTTTAATTCCCCCCCCAAACGGACGCTATAAGTATGGACACAGAACACCAAGAAGGAACAGAAGGAGCTGGGTAGGAGAGGGGGGCGGGAAGCTGAGGTGGGCGCAGGGGTGCGTGGTCGGGCTGGGAGTGACCCCTCAGTGGGGTTGTGCTTTAGCATGTACCAGGCTGGGGGATGATGCTTGGCGGGTCCCCAGCCCCGTAGCCCCACTCTGCTGGGGTCTGGATCCAGCCTCTTCCCACTGCTATTCCTGGCGGGTGCAACTGTCCCGGCACGAGGCCATGGCACCCTCATGGATGGTCCCGAGCATCCCCAGAGGGGGCTCAAACGTGTGTCTGCATCCGCCTCTGCAGGGGCCGGCTGGGGTCCGAGTTTTGGGAAGAAGACTGGGAATGGTGGGAGGAGGAGGCGGAAGCCTTGCTGGCCTTGTCAAACTGCACATAGCCATCCTGCTTGCCACTGCTGCTGATGCTGCTGTCGCACTGGGTGTCGAGGAAGGAGCTGCTGTCACTCATGGAGCCGCGCTGGAACTCACGCTCGCACAGCTCAATGGAGCTGCTGCCCATGCCCAGCACGAAGCGCTGGCTGTAGTCGTAGAGGCGGCTCTGCCCGCTCAAGGTGCTGTAGATGTTGGTGAAGGACATGCCAGTGGGCACACGCTGCTTGTTGGCAGGGCGCAGGTCGGCCGGGCAGCCCGACAGCGAGATGGTTGGGGTGGAGTGGTGCTCCTTGAAGGTGTTCACACTGTAGTAGCCATTGGTGGGGTCCTGGGGTGTGGGAAAAGAGCGGGACAGGTTGGTGGTGCCCACCCTACCCATGTGTGCCGGCATTTGGGGCACCCACCTGGCTCTTCTGCCCGTGATAGGACACCCTTACTCATTGCCCATGTAGAATATTCCATGCAGCTCAGCCTCCTCTGAACTGGGGCAGAGGGAGGCATGGGGGCACCTTGCCTAACACCCACTCCTTTTTATCCCCTAAAGGGCACTGGGACCAGCAAACAGCACTGTGGGTACCAGAGCATCCTTCCCTATGCAGGGATGGTCCTTCAGTATGGGGGACATGGCACAAGGACAGAAATCCTTGTGGCAGCACTGCTAGGTGAGGGATGAGCCGGTCCTGCCCTGTAGTAGTCATGGAGATGGGTACCCAGCACCTTGAGATGCGGCCACCTTGACTGTGTGCCACAGGGGTGACTGGGGGGCCTTTGAGCCACATCCTGTCATGGGGCTGGGGATGAAGATGGGGGATGCTTACCTTCAGGTTTTGAAACTCCTTCTCCTCCTCCTTGAGCACCTCGAGCTGCTTCAGCACTGAGTCCTGCTGGAACTCCCCCCGGTCCATCTAGGAAAGGATGGAAGGTGGGTGTCAGCATCCCCATTACAAGTTGTGGTTTACCTCCTCTGTTCAGGACTAAAAGGGCTCAGCTGATGCAGGAAGTGAATTATTGACACCTTCCATGGTGAGTATTGGGTCTGCACTCAAACAAACCCCCAGATCTCCTTTTTTTATTGTTGGTTTTTCTTTCTTTTCATCCTTTTCTCTTACACTGAACTTGTCCACTAACACCTCAAGGTCCCAGCCAGGTTCTGGCACCTAGTTAATGTGAAAGCCTTAATTTGACCCACCCACACTCTGACATGGGCTCTTCTCAAAGATCTGAGTCCCCTGCCTGTCTCCAGGTGGGTCAGGAGGGGATGGACAGGCTGGAGAAGCTCCTTTTGATTTGATTTGAGTAAATTTTATCCTCCTGCTGCTACCAATGTGCTGCCTTCACCCGTTTCTCCTCCTTCAAAGGCTGACTATGAGCCAGGGGAGCAAGAGCCACATTAACTAGCCCGTGGCTTTAATTGCCCTTCCTTCAGCATGGGAGGGCATTGCAGAAGCAGAATACTTATAGAACCGTAGAATAGTTCAACCAACTTCGTCCTGATCGTGCACCTTCATTCAGATTTCTCTGCCCCAGTGCTGGGCTTGCAGCCCCAAATTAGCCCCAGAATCCCCTTTTATGGCCCAATCTCTCCTTTTTGTAAGCCTGGTAAATGGTTGTGGAAATCCACCCTGCAGCACTTTCTGTTCATCTCCTGGAAGCCTTTGATACGGCTTTTAAATGCAATGAATTAAAGTACCTGAGTTATCCTAGGGAAAAAAAAAAAGCCTGTACCAGCTGTTGATTTACCAGAGTAAACACAAAGGATTACATTCAGTGCAGCTCAAATGGTACATGGAGGGGGTGTATTGCTCTGCAGGCTGCATGCCAGCCCCAGCAACACCCTAAATCCCCTTAAGCATTGCTGCAAAAGCATGGGATTGGGATACAAGCAGCTGTATTGCACCCATCACAAGGGTGGTCCTGGCTTAGAAAGAAAACCAGAAACCACTTCTCCTGCTTGGACATGGCTGGTTTTGGTGTGGGTGACCCAGGTGGATGCAGCCAGAGATGGAGAGGGATGAAGAGCAGGGAAGAACCAAGGGGCCAGTGCTGCTGGTGGCAAAACCTCCAAAATGGGTATTTTAAGCCATTTTATGTCATCTCTTGCAATGATAACTGGAGTGACTAACTAAAGTGAACTCTATTACCAATATTAAGGGGGATTACAAGTGCAGAGGCAGCAGTGGAGGGGGAAAGAGGGAAATACATGGAAAAGGAGACTGGAAATCACAGCACGGTTTGGGTTGGAAGGGACTTTGGGATCACCTCTATCACACTTGCTCCTGGCAGTGGCAACAGCTCCTCGAGAATCATCAGGTGAGGAAAGTGAGGCATGAAGTCCCATCAGCCAGGAATAAAGCCCGGTCAGCCAGCCACAATACCAGAGGAGGTTACACCACGTTGGAGCTGATGCTGCTCTTCAGCCCCCTAATCCCAGACTGGCTTAGCTGAATTGGTGTGCCCATGCCATGTGCCATGGTAGGAGTGAGAAAGCTGCTGCTGTGATTTACTTTATCCAGGATCAGACCCTTTAATGGGTTCTTTGCCTCCAGCCCCTGGCTGCTGTTTGCTTTCCCTGCGGGCTGGCAGCCGTTTCCCTGCCTGTGGGCCGAGCAGCTAATGGAATTGGGGAGCCAGTGCTGAGACAGTGTGAACAAATGCAAATCAGGCAGCATGGTGTGTCTCCTCAGGTGTTAATGAACTTATAGATGCATGAATAATTACTTATGAAAAGCACAGAGAGCTGCAGAGGTCACAGATGGCTGGAGAATAACAAACACAGTGGCATTTAGGGCTGGGAAAGAAGAGTCACGCTGGCACTTTGCAGCCAGAAAAGCCCCAGCAAAGCACAGACACGGTGAGATCATTTCAAAGGATGCTGTGGAGGCTAAGCCCAGGCTTGAAAGGCCACAGGAAGCTTAGGGAAGGTAAATGAAGAAGCAGTGGGGAAGATAATGTATGGGGAGGAGGGAAAGAAGGAAGGTTTTGGGTGAGGGCATGGAGCAAGGAAAGGGTGCTGTGTAGTGCTCATCACCACTCATTAGAAAGGGTGGATTTGTTTCAACTTGATCTATCATTTCCTTGGCAAACTTGGAGCATCTAGTTAGGAATGTGTTTAGCAGCTGAAGCCTGTATCTCTAATGGCCAGAAAAGGATGCTCAAAGAGCAAGGGAGTGGATGAGGAACAGTGAGGGATGAGGACTCTGAAGAGAGAAGAAATTGGGAAGCACTTAGTGGGAATGCTCTTGCTAACAGCAGATGAGGAAGGAGAGGCTCTGGTCAAGGCATTATAGGGGACTTTGTTGTCTTCTTCCTGACAGGTAGGATGTCCAAACCCACCCAGCACTGGGGTCATAGACTACGGACCACCTCTTCGAAACTCTTGAACAGTGTTGATCCAACAGTGTCACATTCAACTGATGTATCTTCAGGAAAAAACCCTGCATTTGGCCAGGAGAGGGAGAAATTCACCTTCTCCCAGGCCAGCAGCCAGGCTGTTACACTCCCTCATCTTGTACCTAAAGTGCTTGACTTTGCCTCCCCTCTTAGCACTTAAACAGCTCCTTTATATCATGCTGTAACCAAACCATCTCTCAGAAGTCTTGCTGATGAGGTAGAACACATGAGCTCTGTAAACCTCTCCCTGTAAGGCATTTATTTCCCTGCTATGAAATAAATGTCACTTTTCTGCACCATTTCCATCCTGCCAGCATCCTTATTGCACTGTGCACAGACCTGCACTGCTCCTACACAGCCTCATCAAGGGCACACGCTGATGTGAAATCACCTCCTGGCTCTTCCCCATGGTGTCTTGCAAGATCCCATGCCTGGCATCCCACAACCATCTTCTTTCTCATTTACTCATCAGTGGTAGATGTTCCTTGTATGTCCACTCTGTGGAGGCTTTCAGCTTGGTGATTAAGATCTTGAGTGCAACTGGGCTGCTCTCAGCCTCTTTATTGGAAGCCAGATCTGGGCTCAATGCTGTTGATCACTGTAGTAGAAGCTCCTGTGAAGAGAAAGCTCCTCATTCCCTGTCATCTCAGCAGATTGCTCCAAACCCAAGTCCCAGCCTCCTCTGTCCTTCCATAGAGCTCTGTCCTTCTGCACATTGGGACATGGATCCGCAGACTCCTCAGAGCAAAGTCTGGGAATAAAGGGTCTTGCACAGACACCTCGGTGGTGTTGGGAGAACATCCCAGACCTCTGCCTCCTCCTGCTTCTTATTTCAAGGTTCCTACTGGTTTCTATGCCCACCTTATGATGCTCAGCCTTGCCTTTCCACTGGTAACTCATCAAACAGCTTTTTGCATGCTGATGTTTGCAAGTGCTGCCTGAAAACCAGAGGGCTAGAGCAGGAAAAACCCACCCAGCAGCCTAGAAATCAGCCTCCAGCCTCTTCAATCCCTTCTCCCTTTCCTCTCAGCTCTTTTCTCTCACCTTTCATGGCTATTTTATCTATTTGTTTGATTTATTCCAGTCCATGGGCTAAAGCCGCATTTCCTGGGCTATGCCACGTCTACTTGTTGTCTGCAACTCTTCCCCCAAGTGAGGTGGCAAATTCACAATAACCCTCCCCCATCTCTCCCTCCTCATTAGCAAAGTTTCACTCGAGGAGCTTTTATGGCAGGAGAATGTGTATCTCAAAAGCAGGATATTGGGAGAAGCATCTTTGCCTGGAGTGGGGATTACGGAGCTGAACTACATGTGCCTGGGCTCATCACCATCAAATACTTACTCAGAGTAATAGCTTAAGGGGAGAAGAAGTTAATCCTTACCATCAGCTGCTTGATGGTGGGGTGCTCCTCTGTCTCCCTGCCTGAGGCTGGCTCCTTGTGTACAATCTCCACGCGGATATCGTTCTTGGCCGAAACCACACCTTTGAGATCTGGGCAAAGAGGGAGATGGAGAAGGGGGTCAGTCAAAGGCAAACATGGAGCATCCTTAGGGAAACAATTAATGGCACCAAGGACAATTAACCCAGCAAACCCACCTGAGAACTGTGGGAGCAAAATTTGTGTTGCCATGAAGTGTGGGCATGTGAAACCATCACCTCTGGGAAGCTCAGATGTCTATTCTAATGCCTTTGGGAGATTGGCTAGTCGCTGTCATACTCATGGTGCTGTTAACAGGTGCTCAAACAGACAGTGGGCTGTTTGTCCAGACTGCTGATGCTTGGGGAGCACCTGAAATGCTGCTCCTGAGGGATATAATGGCACTGGGAAGCCCCTGAGAAAAGCCTCCTCCAGGTTTCGGGTGCAGATACACATGGGAAAGGCCAAGCAGTGAACAAAGATGGGGCCTTGGGAATAACAAACTCATCCCTGTTGCTGCTCCTGTTTCCATGCAGGGCAGAGAGAAGCGTCTCTGGAGACACTCTCTGCTTCCCCTGAAGGTGTCAGGCATGCTTTGAAGAAGTCATTTCAGCAAAGTGAAACCACAGACATGGAGCAGCAGGAGCAGAAAGAACCGCATGTGGATCCGAGATGAAAAGCAGCGATGGATGCAAATCTGAACAGCAAGTTCTAAACAGCTCCCAGCTTTGAAGCCAGGCTTCAGCCTACGAGCTGGCTCCCACCCTCCCGGACTCAAAACTGCCTTGAGCTGCTGGGCTTGTCAGATCTACCTCCAGCCAGAGGAATCAAGCTGGGATCACATGGACTCAGCCCAGCAAAGGCCGGGCCATGAAGGAGGAGACTGTGTTTGTATCTACGAACAAAACTGAATCATGCAGCCAAGCCCGGCTTGAAGCTCCCCCCTTGAATTAATCTGCCCCAGCATCCCGTGACCTTAGTATCTGCAGCCTTCCTGTTGCCCCTAGATGTCTCCAAGTCTCAGGTGCAAGGCAAAGGGTTTCCTTGGGAAGCTACTACTACTTTTTCCTCTTATTTTCCCTGCTGAGACCATGTTCCTGGTGCTGGAACCACTGTCTTTAATCACAAGGAGAAGCTAATTACTGTTTTGCACGTCCTGTCCCAGGAGTGTTCTCCCTTATATAACTCTGGGCCATTAAGTCACCGTAGATACAACAGATGTGCAATAAAGTGATTTCTTTTCCCCTTTTCCAGAGTCTCCAGGCTCAGTGTGTTTGGGAGAGGAATCTGACGTCATCCTGGTAGGAAATGAATCCATGCCCTGACATTGAAGTGCTCTGCTGGTGCCTTCACTCCTGAGATGATCCCTGTAAACCCTCTGCTGATTTCACACACTGACCATGATGAAAGTCCTTTCCGCACCTTTCAGCCTGGTGCTTCTAGCTTCCTGATGCTCACCTGCTGCTAGAGGTATTGGCCACAGCATCCAGCCTGCATTAGCACCTGCAAAATTGGGCTAAAATCCCTTCTCCTCTCTGCAGGTCACAGCAACAAGCGACTTGACACTGCAGGAGGAGCTGGGGAACAGCAGTGGTGCAGTGAGCGTGCTGGGAATATGCCCAGAACCCTGAGGGCTTATATAGGAGGCCAGAAAGTCCTTTTAAGTGGGACATCATTGGGAACAGTGGAGGAAAGGAACTTCAATCACTGCCATGCCACTATGTACTCTCTTCCCAGCCCTGGCAAAGCAAATGCCTCTTCTTCCTGATTTACCACTGGGAATCCAAGGGATAAATCAGAGCAGACATTTGGCTGGGATGGGGCTGTCCTTCCTCCTGGAAGGACAATCCCTGCTTTTTCCCTCATCCTCTGCATGCTTCCAGCTTGTGAGGGACTCTCAACACTGGCACTTGCACCACATCTTTGATCTGCTGTCACGGCATCAGTGTTAAATTGTATGTCCCATAAAGAACCCTGCACCATCTGGTTACATCAGATAAGAAGAAGATAATGAACCCCATGCTTTCCCCCACTCTGAATGTGGGGAGAATGGATGACTGTGTCCCACCATTGACGTGATAACACGGCTTGTCTCCTGCTTGTTCAGGTGCTCACCACAGCATTGAATTAGCCTGGTCTTGGGTCCTGCCCATCACCAATCCTTCCCCAGAAAGCAAGATTGATGACTGCTCCTATTTCATTCAGTAACACTTGCTAATGGGAGCTGCAAGAGTTCAGAAAACCAGGGGATGAGGCAGGGAGAAGCATCATTATCGCTCTCAAAATTAAGCACATTTCTGCTGTGGGAGGCTGTTCTTTCATACCCAAATCCAGGAGGAACTTGCTGCCTTTGATTGCTTTGTAAATGATCAAGGGGGAAATGAAAAGAGAAACAAGTGGGGTTTCTGGCACACATACACACACAGAGCTTGGCATCCCAGCATCCGTACCATGCATTTCCTGGGCCCACAGCACCATCGAGTATATCCTCTTCTCCCTTAGTCTGAGATGCTCCACATAATCCCAGTCTTCTCCCTCCTTGTCTGATGCTTTTTCATTTAGCCAGCAATCCTGCTTTAATTTCCTGGTGTCTTTTTAATGAGGCAACACGATTCCATGCTGTTTATCCCCCCTTTTCCTCTACCTGCATCTCTAATGTCACTTTAACTTGTATTCCCAGCACAGCCAGGCTTCAAAACCCATGTGTCCCATGTAAAACCCCTCAGCTGGCTGTAATTTCCCTCTAGAAAATACACATTTGATGTTGAGAGAAAAGCAATTGAATCAGAAGTAGAATAGAAAGCACAAACTGAGGATGGTTTTTAAGCACCGTGGTGAGGATGCTTCTCGCTCTTGGACATCAGGATTTCCCCAAGGGAGGGATTAACAACAGGTCCCTTTGCAATTCCTTCGCCCTCAGGCCTCCCCTGCCTGAGCTACTTGGGCTGTTGACAGGGATTAACATTTAGCTGGCATGTTTTTCCCTGTGCTCCAGACCCCTTTCCTACTCCCATAAGGACGACCAGCACGAGGAGCGCATTGTGCCGGTGCCGTGTCAGCAAATTCAGCCTCAATTTTCTTTGTGACCCACTCTATTCACCCCAAGGTTTTAGCCCCAGAAGGATGCACTGGGGCTGGGGGAGACACTTACTCCTCTGGGAGCGGGCGCAGCAGAAGGCAACGATGGTGGCCATCAGCACCAGGAACGCCACACCGGCCCCCACGGCCACTCCGATGATCACTGCCATAGGCACCGACTCTGCAAGAGGAAGGAGAGGGAGCATGAAGCCAGGGTGAAGGCTGGAGAAGTGGCTTTTCCCCATGGGAGCTACCCCCAGCTACTGGAAAGAGGCTCGGTGATGAGCTTGGGGAGGGTTTTGGGGCCAAGTGGACCTCCTTCCCTGCTGCCTTGTCCTGACACTGGCACAGGCTGCCTGTGGGACACTTGGGATTGCTCTGTGCCTCAGTTTCCCCTGGGAGGGAGAGAAGAGGAGGGAGCCTGAAGAGCAGGTTAACAACTGCTCTTGATAGCACCCTGCAGGTGAATGCATGAGTAGCTCTAAAGGATGAGTAGTGCAAAAGAAGATGGTGTGTTAATATTATTAAGGAAGAGGAATGGCATTAGAGCAGGCTGTGAGAGAGCCGGGATGGAGGGATGGAGTCGGGCACTCAGCCTGCCTGCTAGAGGCTGTAGCTCAGCTCTTAGCCCATGCTGTTAAGTCCATATGGATGAATTAACCCAAGAGGCATCATTCACAGCCTCTGCCTGGTTTATATCCCCATCTCCTGCCTTTCCCCGTGGCTTGTCAGCTGTGTCATCCTTCCCTGAACCCCTGAGGGTGCTACAAGGGCTGGGACAGCAGGGATGGGCAGAGGCCAGGCAGCTGAGCAGGGGTTATGTGCTCGCATCTTTCTGCCTACAATAACTTTGTAGTTGGGCTCCCAGCAGGGATTTCAGCCAGCAGAGCTGATTTATTTGCGCAGATCCAGGCAGCTGCTTGCAAGGGGAGGGGAGGGTGGAATACGAAATCACATTTATGGAGGGAGGGTCAGATTTGCAGCCCAAGAGCCTTGTTATCTCCCAGCTCAGTTCCTCCAGATCCTCAAAGCACAGCTCCTACTTAATGGTGAGTGTTGGGCTGGTACCTGCTCTCTGGATTATTGCCAGGCAGCATTCCCGCTCACAGGACACCAGTGCTGGGTACCACAGATCACCTTCATAGACTGGGATGATCTCCCCACAAGCAGCAGATATCTATAGGTCCCCTTTCCAGTTCTAAGCACTCCATAGGCTCTTGTGAACACACAGGAGGCCAAAAGATAGGTAACCCTTTCCAGGATGGCTGGCTAAGCCGGGTGAGCATGTCCTCACTGCTTTCCTGGACACCGAGAGTGAGTGATTTCTCCTTGGAAATGAATGGGATGAATTTAGGGAAAAGATGGGTGCAAAGAGTTCATCCTCCTTCTTCCTCTTCCTTTCTGCAGATGGGGACTTGAAAGCTGCTGGGACAGAGGTGTTCTACCTGAGAAGCAAAATGCAGCAGCCCCATGGCTGCCACTTGACTGGGTGAAGAAGAAACCATTTCTCATTGTCCACTGGTGTGGAGCTGGTGATGACCACACGTTTAATCCTGGACCTGAGATCACTTAAGAGCACTCCAGTGGTCCCTGATATCATTCCCTTCTTAGTGGCTGGGGAGCTGGGGCACAGAAAGGTTTGCAGAGTGGAGACTGGACCACAGCAGCATCCCAATCCATGCCCCAGTCACTGCCCTGCAGCTTTCCTATCCCCCTTCCTGCCCTGCCTTGCTGGAAAGCTGCTGGGCCAGGAAGAGGACGCTGGGTCCTCAGGCGTGGTAATGGCTGGGGACCACCCACATTCACCGTCAGCTCATGATTTCCATACCTGCTTGAATACCAGCTCCTGATTTCATTTCCGTACCTGTTTGAAAATAAAGCAAGTGTCCACAGCCTTGCACGGCCCAAGCGCACACATCAGTCCTGAGCGCTCAGCCCTCTGCTCCACCTTCTGCTCCGAGCACAGGGATGTCCCCGTGAAGGGGATGTCCTCTGCCGCCCTACAGCAGCCTCAGTCACCCTACGGTATCCCCCTGTCCAGGGCAGGGGTGTTCCTAGCAGGGATCTCGATGTGGTGCTGACTGCGGACTTGGATGCTGTGGAGAAGGCTTGGACCTGGCCACCCTCCACCGGGACCCAGGCTCCTGCTGACTGGCAGAGAACCTGGAAAAACCACTGGCTCTGTTTGCATTGGAAGAAGCCCAAGGCTAATTTTAAGGGGTTCATTTAGCTCTGATCTAATCTGGACTGCAGCCTTGCTTGTAAATCATGGCTTAATGAGAGCAATCCACCTGCCTGCCCTGGCATTTAATATAATAGAAGAGGACTGGAGATCCTCCAGGCGCTAAGCGTTTGTCACAAAAGCCATCACCCTCCCTTACTATGGGGACTGGAAATCCCCTGGCCATCCCCTTGGGATTGCTTGAGGTGCCTCTGAGGCTGGCTGGGTAAGCCCAGCCCTGCAGAACACATGCTGGCATGGTGGCTGGTGGCCAGGGTGGAGGGATGCCACCAGCCCAAACACCTTCCTCTGTGCTCTGTCAGCAGTGGGGTCTGGAGGGAGCAGCCATTCCTGTTTCTCCAAGGCCATAATTTATCCTCCAGCCTATGCAGTGGCATCACCCTGTGCTGTGGGGCAGGGAGTGAGTGGCGCAGGATTGTTCCATGCACTCCAGCTTTAGCAGGATGGGTAAAATCAGGTGATACTGTATCAAGCAGAGACTTTGCAGGGCTTGTCCTACCTCACCTCTGCCAGGACCAGAAACCCTAAGGATGCAATCTATATCTAGCGTGGCTGGAGCATTCTCACTGTCCTTCCTAACCTCCTCTTTGATATCCCAAGAGCTTTCTGAGCTCCTCCTGCCTCTCACAGCATCTCCCCACAGTTACAGCCCATCCAGGAGCTAATTCCAATGCCCAATAGCCCCACCGGCTCCCCAGCAATGCCCACCTTGCTCTTTGAGCCGGATGATCTCCGTGTCAGAGCCAAAGCTGTTCCAGGCAGTGCAGTTGTAAATGGTTTGGAAATCAGCCCGAACAATGTTGCTGATCGTCAGCGTGGAGATGACGCCCTCATCCGTGCTCACCGTCTCCACTGTATAGCGTCCGGATGTCCCAGACTCCAGCACGTTCTCCTTCCAGGACCAAGCCTGTCAAGCAAAAGAGGGGTTAGCCTGGGGCAGGTCTGCCCACTGTAGGGTACCTAAAGGTGCTGGAGGCACCCACCATGCCCACGAGATGCTACTCACAATTCGGTCTGGCGGTGGGGTGCTGCGGATGAAGCACTTGATCTGCCCTTTCTGGCCGTGCAGGGCATGCTGCGTCTGGGTGCTGGAGATGATGGGTGGCCCTGCGAGAGACAGGAGAGAGCTGCTGGCATCTCTCACGGGTGGCTGCAATACAAGGTGCTGGTGGTGATGTGGAGGTGTGTTAGCAGGGCCACAGAGGGGTATCAGGACGCCCCTTTGAGGGGATACATGGAGCAGCGGCTCCCTTGCCTCCTGTGATGCTCCCCAGAGGAAGCAGCAGGAGGGCAGAAGGAAGCACTGACAGGCAGATGCTACCTGGAAGCCATCATCAATGACCTGCAACCAGCCTGCCGGATGCCCTGGAGGGATTTCTGCAGGAAAACCCCACACCACTCGAGGATTCTATGATTCTATGCCCAAGCTGGCAATGTCATCTCGCCTTGGCCTTCACTCCCCATGTCTGGTGCAAGAACTCTGCCAAAAGCCATGTGGGACAAGGAGATGGCACTAAACATGTGCTGGGGCTTTTTTCTCCTGGATGCGATATGCAGTGGGAACCCTTTGGGTCCTGTCATCCTCTAAGGGTGTCACAAGGCATGTAGGATGAGCTTATTGGCTAGCTAAACACATGCTAAGTGATCCTCCTGATTACTGATGAACCTAACGCCAACAGAATTCAGAGTAATGGTGGGATCCATAGGCAAGGCCTAAATAATGATAATAAAAACATCTCTTTATTTCAATGGTTGTATGCGACTTATAAATTCTGGAAGCACTCCAAGACTGGGTGATGCTGAAGAAAAATGGCTCAATAATCATTAAAAGACTCATTTTCCCCAAGGCAAGTGGATTTTAAATGGCACAAATGCCAATGGCTTTGGGTTTCATTATTGCTTCAGGAGTTCAGAGATGAAGGCTTATCATCCTGATAATAGTGTATGACTAAAGACCATTTGTGAGATGAACATGCCCAGAAATAATAGCATGAAGTTGCAGCCTCTTCACATTTGGGGCTGGTATTTGATTCTCCATCAGGCTCTGGCTCCTCATGAAGGCTGCCAATCTCCGGCTTGGCATTCAATGCTAGGTGTGAGACAGCCCACAGGCAGGAGAAAGGCTTTAAACAATGTTGCGATGGATATAAATGATGGAGCTATTGGTTGTGATTATTTTTAGCATGCTGGTGCCTATTTATTTGTGTGGTCCTGGAGGCTGCTGACTCAGGAGCCTTGGAGCAAAGAAACGGTGGTTGAGACTTCATCCTGCTTGAGTCCATCTGAACCTTTCCTTCCCAGACCTTGTAACCTTGGCAATGGTTTGGCAACAGAGTTTGGTTTAAATCCTTGCTTCCTGCCATGGGCAGGGACATCTTCCACCAGAGCAGGTTGCTCCAAGTCCCTCCCAACCTGGCCTTGAACACTGCAAGGGATGGGGCAGCCACAGCTTCTCTGTGCACCCTGTGCCAGCGCCTCATAGTAAAGAATTTCTTCCTCATATCTAACCTAAATCTCCCCTGTTTCAGTTTGAACCCATCACTCCTTTGTCCCATTGCTACGGTGTCTGATGAAGAGTCCTTCTCCAGCATTCTTGTAGCCCCCTTCAGACACTGGAAGCTGCTCTGAGGTCTCCACGCAGCCTTCTCGTCTCCAGGCTGAACAGCCCCAATCTTCTCAGCCTGGATAATGCATCCACAGACTGTACTCCAGGCAATCCTGCTGTGAAGGTGATCTTGGGGTGCTTCTCCTACCATGGTGAGAGCTACAACCAGGCTTGTGTGCAGTCAGGAGCATCGAGAGGCTTTGGCTCAAGCAGTGGCTGTAAATCCAACTGATTCATGACGGCACCGACAGCTCCTCGCTTCCTTCTTGCCTCTGCTGCTCCTGCCCTGCCAAACACTGCTCGTTTGCATAATCCTCCTTCCCATTAACCAGCCTCTGAATCATATCTGCTTCCTTTCAGGCTGGTGGCCTCGCACCCTGGCACAGGGATGGGCTGCTCTCTGCCGCCACAGAGCTGGCTGGAAGTCTGCAGTGGGGAGCACAGGAGGATGGTCTCCCACCCCAGCATTTTGCTGCTGATTCCTGACAGCACTGAGAGTGTATGGCCTGCAAGAGAGGGACTACAGGCTCGGATGAGGATCCCTCAGTTGGGGTCTCTGTGCTTTCAGTGGCATGGATCAGCCCCTCTGAAGCCCATGTGCGCTGATCAGAGTCTGTGCAGCTTGCCTAGAACAGATACTTCTAAATGCCTAATTTTAGTGTGACGAATCCCAGCCCACAGAGGAAGGCACCTGGTAATACTGAGACAATTGTATCACCCTCTGAATTTAAAATCACTTGAAAATACGAGGCATTCAACTTCCCTTTCAAATTACAGCAGGAAAGACTTTCAGCAGAATTCATTAGCAGGATTAGACACACCATGCCGTGCTCTGGAGCTGGAGATCCCCTCTCAACCTGCACCCTGGTGCTTGGTGGATGTAGGGCATGGGGATGCTGCTCGGAGGCTGGCCCACCCTAGTTCTCCTTGGTTACTCCTTGATGTGGGGTCCAATGCAGTGTGTCCTTGGGGTTGCAGCAGACCCCAGTGTCGAATGCATATCCCAGCAGGATGGGATGCTGCAGGCAAGCTGCTCCTGGGAGATGCTCAAAGCACAGCAGTGAGCCTTATGGCACAGGTTTTATTTGCCCCCCCATCAGCTCTGCGAGGTGCAAAGCTCAGCAGTGGTGTAAGATGCAAAACTCTTTCCTATGCCACATGCTCCAAATGGCCTCGAGGCCTGCGGAGCACGTTGTCTGCTTTGAAGGCATCCTTGTGCCTGGTAGGTGTCAGAAAAAGAGCAGGTTTTGTGTTTGTGCTAATTTGTTGCTTTGTTTTCTATGATCGAGCTTAATTGTGATTAAAACCCAGCAGCCGGTGGGAAGGAGCATGCAGGCGCCGAGGAGCCGAGTCAAAGTCAAGGGAGTAGTTAGTTTTCAGTCACCAACTGTGCTGCCCTTGGCTTCCCTTTTCTAGCGTTATAGAAACTCATGGTTTGGTTGGAAGAGCTCTTCAAAGGTCAGCCAGTCCAGCCCCCCTGCAGCGAGCAGGGTCATCTTCAGCTAGATCAGGTTGCTCTGTCCAGCCTGACCTTAGATGCTTCTAGGGATTGGGCATCCACCTGTCTGCATTATCTGCATTTAAAATGCTGCTGCCTGTGCTGCTTCCCTGCTCATTTTCTTCTCTTTGTGACAGCGAGCGGGGACTGAAGCCTGCCAGTTTGTCATGCAGGTGAGAGACAATGCAAAATTCATATTCTATTTATACCATTCGCAGCCTGCCTGGCTCTTTCACTTCCATATTTAGGTTGGAATTTGTTATCGGCTGCTGCGGGGTCCTGGCAGGGTCATCATTAAACTCCAGAGTTCTGAAGTGCTTCCCAACTAACTCCTAAGCTTAGGTGCAGGTCCAGGGCACAACCTGAGCCCCAAGCAGCTGTGGAGGAGTTATATAGCACTGCTGCCTCTCATAGGCACCCTCACGTAGGCTCTGGGAGAGTGATTAGGCTGCTGCTGTTGGATCCAGGCCCAATTCCCAGCTCTCCAGCTGTACAACAGAGACAACAGTGCTCTCTGACCTTGCAAGGGTTTTGCAAGACAAATCTATTAAAGATTTAAAGATGCCAGCTCCCAGGTACTCAATAAACCCCTGCTGATAATAAGGAACATAGATAATATTGGGGATTTGTTCTTTAACCCATGCATCTCCAGGAGAATGAATGCAAAATCCAATTCTCTCACATTGCTTGCAGGGCAGAACCCTTCCCTCATCCAACTGTGGGTGGGGTTTGCTCTGAAAGCTAATATCCAAGGAGACAATTTGGCAACGAGAGTGGTGTATGAGACAGCAATAAGGGGATGAGACAGAAGAGCCACAGGGAAGCAAGAGGTACCATTGACTGTGAGCGTCACCTCCCGCTCGCCTGCGCCCACCCGTGGCACCACGGCTCGGCACACGTATTTCCCAGCATCTTCCTGGCGGACGGACTTCAGGATCAGCTTGTTCTCATTGCTCAGGACCTGGAAGAGAGGAGGGGGTTCCTCTGCAACAGCAATGGCACTGATTATCAGCCTCTCCCAAGTGGGATTCCAGGCTGGTGTGCAGCTCATTTTCCAGCCTGCTGTTCAAAATCCTGCCTCATGGATGCACTCATGCTTCCATCCAAAATACTACAAAAGCAATAAAGCCTTTACTGCGAAATACGCTTCTTGGGACTAACTGGGGACACTCACTGTAGGCTTGCAATGCCACGTTGTCCCTTCCTTTTGGAGGACCCTCATAAGTCTAGCCAGGAACTCCCAGCCCATAGGGTTTTGCTCTCTGTGGAGCATCATGCAGAACCTCATGCCCTGAACATGCCATTCCCCACCACCCCAGCAGCAGTTCTTACCACTCCTGAGCCTCGCTTCATCCAGACAATGGTGAGAGATGGGTTCCCAGTCCAGGCACAGTTGAAGACCGCGTCTGAGCCCAGGTCAACGAGCAGGGACTGAGGTTCTGTTGCCATCCTGGGCCCAACTGCACAGAGGAGATCGGAGTTACCTCCCAATGATGGGCTGTATCAACCAGAAACCCTCAAACCAAACAGGTCACTGTGTCAGAGGAAGCAGTGGTAGGTCTCGCTGGACCTATGGGTCACAGACACATAAAACCCAGCAAGTCCTGGTCACCCCATGCAAGTCAGACCTGGCCATGTCCCCTTCTTATTAATTTCCAGGGTCAGCCCCAAGCTGACCCATCACTTACAGTAGACATCCACAGTCCTGCTGATGTTTGTGCTTCCCAGTGCATTGGTGACCTCGCAGGAGACGGGCTCAAAGAAGAAGGTGTGATCCACGATGGTTTCATAGAAGTCACCGGATGCTTCTTTTATTACCTGGCCCTTTTTCGCCCACCTATTGAAGAAGAAAGAGCATTATGACTGTGTATTCTGTGTGTGGTGGGGGGAGACCTGCAGGTTGCAGTACTGAGGGGCAGCACATCACAGCCTGCTGCTGCCCTGGGCTTTAGGACAGACATGCGCTTGTCCTCAGCATCATTCACCCCCCCAGGGATGCAGGGATAACTAGAGGTTTTGGAAAGATTACAACAAACTGATGTGTTCTTAGATCCCTACTGAAACCTTTCCAAAATAAACCCAAATTGCCATTCCCCTGTGAGAGCATGTTTCACTGGAAATGCACCTCATTCCTTAAGAATGTGGGGCATAGATGGAAGACCTCGATGATAGGAGGGATGGGACATGGAGAGTCTCTGCTAATGGGGAACTGCAGTGCCAGGAGAACAGTCTCTTTCTGAACAACCCAACAACCACTGATCCTTCCACATCAAACCACTAAAAATCGTTTCAGTTTCCTCTCACTTTTACCCTTTTCTTCCTTTTATTTTTTAATAATCAAAGAGAACTTTATCCCTTTAAGGCAGCTGAAATAACATTACCCTGAAAAGCCAAGCTGGCATTTGCAACACTGCAACTTGCAAATTGTCTTGGAGAACAAGCTGTCAACTCAGCACTTGAATTAAGCCGCTGTTTGCCAAACAATGAGCAAATGTGACCTAATGGGGCACCATCTGGCAACCTGCCACTCTGGAGGGTGGGAAAGAAAGGAGATGCTGTCAGGCGTGTGAAACTCCAGCAGCTCTTTAGGGGGAGGGAAATAGAGCACAGGCAGCAGCCCAGGGAAAATATATATAACCATCTTCCCAAAACAACTGACAGGTAGATTAGAGGGAAGAGGATTTCCCTGAGGAATCTCTGCTCTCCTCTGGGTGGATTGGGATGTTTGGGTTGGGGAAGATGCTGGCACTGGGAGCTGGGCTTGTCCCATCCAGCTGCAGCGAGATGAGCCAGTGAGGTTGTTCTAGTGTCCCCTTCAAGCAGGACAGCAGCTGCTCATGGTCCTTCCACGGGTCTCCTGCTCCTGCCTTTACTGTTCTGCTCTGCTTGTCCCGAATGCTCTGCTATGGGTTCCGCTTGCTGCCCTAAAGGCAACCAAAGACTACTGGAGCTACAGGGAACTCATGAGAGGGTCTGCCTCTATGGGTTTAGAAAGAGAATTAAGGCTGTAAACACTCTAACAGTGCTGCTAGAGCAAATCCCTTCTGTGACTGAGAGCGTGAATCTAATAGAATGAAGACAGTTGACCTGCAAGGCTTCACCCACCATCTGATGACACAAGCATTTTGAGAGAGATGTATTAGCAGTACAGGTGCAGACGATTTGTAGGCACTTATCTGCCCTCTCATTTCATTTATCTTTGCACCTCTAACAGATGCTGACTGGCCACTCCAGCTTCCCCACCCTCCCCATGCTCCCCCTTCAATAATTAATCAGGAGATGTCACTTCTATTTCTAGGGCTGTGCTTCATGTGCTAATGAGGGAGCTTCCTCCTATGGAAGAACCAGCACAAGTGACACCTCCCAACGGCTGGAATGCTGCATGATGCTTTGGTGACGCCTTTCTCCTTCCAGAGGGAATTGCAGCCCAAGCCAAGGGGTCAGCTGGTTTCAGAATCACGCTTCCCTGCCTCCTGATGGGATCTGCCTTTGCCCTGCTGCCTGCCTGCCACAGGAATGACACTGCAGGGGGTTGGAACTGGATGAGCTTTAAGGTCCCTTCCAACCCAAACCAGTCTGGGATTCTGTGAAGTCATTTCCTGGATGTTACAAAGGAAAGCAAAATGGAGAGCAAAGTTTCCAAGAACTGTTTGGCTTTGCAGCATCTTGGGAAAACAGAGCAATAACCATGGCATGGTGCTCTATGGATTTGTTCAAACCCCATCGCTTCCACAAAACTGGATTTCCCGAGCATGGAGATGCGTCACAAACAGCAATTCTTCGTGCTTCAGCAGAGATCAAGCTTCTTGCTCCAGTTTTCCAAGGCTTAACACTGCTAAATCAATGTGGCTGAACAAGCAGTATAGATCTTTTATAATGTCAAATTGGTTTTTAATAACGACGCCTGATAACCCTCTTGTAAAGCTTCTCATGATGCGCTTGTGGGCAGCCAGAAGGCAAGTTACTCATGCTTTTACAAGCCCGTAACATGTCTCACTCACCTATTAACTTTTCAGTAACTGTTTATAAATAGAATCTGAATAAAACAGAGCTGAGTTGCAGAGGATGCTCCATCAGCCCCATTCACCACGTCCACTGCTTTGGTTTTTCGTGCACTGGCTTTGTTACATGGAGCCTGGCCCCAGCTCGTCCTAGCACTGCTGAGAGCAGGGGATTCTTTCATTTATATTGCTGCCTTGAAGGTATTTATAGATGGCAGACGTGTCACCCAGAGTCTTTTCCAGACTATATTAATTTACCTTCTTTAGTCTCTCCTCATATGACTCAGCTGCTAACTCAGCTGTCATTTTTTGCTGCTCGTTTTCTTCCTAAACCAAAGAATATTGCAGGGATTGTAGGAACAGGTCTGTGCAGAGAGGGGCGAGGGTCTGCCCATGGGGATCTGCCCAAAGGACCTGTTCCAATGTTTCCCAATTACCCAAACTCATCACTTCTCCCCACTATCCCATGTCATAAGGCCAACACAGACCTTGTCTCCTATCTGCTGCTGTCCCTCATCCCCTGGAGCTTTGCACATAGAATCATAGAATAGTTAGGGTTGGAAAAGACCTTAAGATCATCTAGTTCCAACCCCCTGCTTGTGTTTTCCCTTGGCCTCTCTGGGTCCAGTGTTTCTCAACTCAGTATCTTCTGGAAATTGAATCAGCCTGGGTGATAGAGGAAAACAGATTTCAACCAGGAAACAGATATTTGGACCCAAGCTTCAAAGGGGTTATTACAGACAGCACTGTAAAGCCAGTTATTAGAGAATGGGAAAAAACCCCAAATGTTAAGGCTTAAAGATAATGAGGGGACAGGACTTTTCTAAGGAAAGATTCTGCATTTTCTGACTACATCGATCGCTTCCCAGCTAAGAGTACATGCAAGCAAATAGGAAAGGACATTTTGGGATATGTTGGCTCAAAGCAGTGCTGTGGCTTGCTTTCAGTCTTCATATCTCAGTGTTTCTTCAGTGACCTGCTCTGGTTTCCAAAGGAAAGCCAGGATGAAACACCTGGGGTCTCAGTGGAGGATACTCAGCCAGGACTCATTCATCACAAGGGGGGTTTACCCTTTTTTATTCCAAAGGATCCAGTTTCTGGCTGGGTTTCCAGGCTCGTGGAGCTAACCACATTCGCAACATGCCCCGACAGAGCATTGGTACATGAAGGAGCATCGCTAGCAATTCATCTGTCTTAGCGCTGCCCAGGCTCACCATAACAAATAAATTCCTCTGTGTGCTGTACAAGGACTGGTAATTCTTCAACAAACAGCGTGTGTGAACAACCTATTTACTTTACAACCCTGGGAAGGCTGTAGGACTCATACGTGCTCTTTATAAAGCGCCTCATCACGCCACAGCTCTCACCAGCATCTCCTGCAGCATAGGAACAATAGGAGGGCATCACAGCACCCACCCTGCAGCACAGGCTCTCTGAACCCTACAACACCCACCAAGCACTACTTAAACCCATGCTGCAGGCTCCTCAGGAGGTGTTTTTACTGTAGCCAGCAGCACATGCGCCCCTTGAACCAGACCTCAAGGCACATCGGCTGCTCTAGTGGTGTACAACCTGTGGCAGTGGAGTGGTTTGTCGTTTTTAATTAACAATGCAAAATAAAGCACTTGCCTGCCATATAAATCGTGTTTACTAAGAACTACTTAAAACAGACAAATATTTTCTTGGACGCATGTTAATTGCTTAATAAAAGTACAGAGAACACCCACAAATACCTTAAATAAATGCATAGGCTGGGGGAATGAATTAATTAACATTTCGTTCCTGGGAAAGGCTATTAATTGCTACAAATAGCTCAGAGAATGGGTTTGTTGCTTTATTGCCAGCAGTACCTTCAACTCCTACTGCTTTAATGTGGCAGTCCCCTCTCATCCTCAAACAAGAGCCACTCCATATTGGATGCAGCACCCTGCATCCCTCTCCTGTCCCTGTAACCCCAGCATCCTCTATGTGGATGGAGAATGATGATGTTTCATGGACAATGGAGGTCTGAGAGGGGTAAGGACAGCAGATAGCTTGTGCTGGCAGTTTGCAGAGCATCTCCCATGACTGACAACCTTGTAAGAAGTGACGGAGCAAGCAACAAGGCCTGAGCAGTGTATCGCTACCCCCCTGCATGGCTCCGGTGTGATGCATCATGCACATTATTTCCTTATTCAGAGCAGATTTCCATAATAGTGATCTATGGGGTTATTCCTCTTCTCCTGCTTGCTCCATCCCTAATGAAGACGTGTGGGACCTGTACAGCTCCTCAGCTGCACATCTGCCATCCTCCCTTCGTGCCAACGCAGCGGGTTCATTTATCAGCCGGCACAGGCAATAGGTAATCTCTCTGCCATCTAAATTACGAGGCTGGGCCTTCCAGCTTAGGGTTTAACCAAGTTCAGGGGGGGCAGAGCCCTGAGCAAAGCACTGAGCATCCTTGCTGATGGCTGGTTGGTCCTCTGTGTGCTGGGGGAGCAAAGATGGTGGTACCCACCATACCCAAGGAAAGGTTTCCAAGCTTCCAGTTGCCTCCCTGATAAATCTCCATCCATCCATGCACAGCTGCAGCAGTGACGGCCTCTTCTCAAACCCCTTTGTCCCCAGTGCAAACATCTCTGCTCCACCACAAAGCAAATCTCAGGTCCTAATGGTGGAGACGTTGCATCTCAGAGCAGAGAAGCCAACTTTGCTAATCTCCCTGTGCCTATTTCTTTTTCCCTATGTGTTTTTTCTTCAGAAACAAATAAACAGCGAGAAAGATTGCAACCTTCTCCCAAATATCAAGAGTTCAGACCTGATGTGATTGCGCTCGCTGTGATACACCAGTTGCTGTTGCTGGGGTTTGATTGTTTTTATACACTCTGGGATTTTGATGATAATAATAACACTTCACTGTGCAGAGGAAACCTCTGGCTTGATTTCCTATCTAATCTCAGCTTCGGGGTTCCCCCTCCTGACAAGCAAGGGGGCTGGCGATGAGTATGATTGCTCATTAAACTGCAGTCTTTAAGGGAGGTGCCTGTCTTAGGTGCATCTCCTCCTTCCTGTTATCAGTACCCATGGCTGGGAAATAGCAGTGAGGGGTTACTTAGAGCTCCCCAGATCGTGCCTGAAGATGTGCAAAAGGAATCCAGCTCTTCAGAGAGCAGTGGGGCAGTGATGGACAGGAACACCCCAGGATCAGGTCTGTGCTGTCTGTGGTGTAGGTATCTGGAAGAACCAGGTTGAGAAGGTATCTCTCTCCCAGACAACGCGATTAAAGCCGTGTCACCAGCACAGTCTGTACAAGCTGGGTTCATTTTTGGTGAGAAAACAATCAAAACATCCTTTTTCTAAGCACAGTCAGAACAAACTGGCCACTGAAGTGGTAAGGAAGAAGTAAACAAAGCTGTTAAGTTGTCAATGACTTGACTGATCAACCATTAAAGCTGCTGATGAACCGTGCAGACAATCAATGATGTGATGCTAAATGCAGCCCTGGATCAGGCATGACCGGGGTTTGTAGCTGGTGCTGCATGGACCTCTGTGCGTGCCTGACGTGCAGGGTGGCCATAGACCCCATGGGTGGCTTGGCCTGCTTTTAAGCAGAGATGTTTCCAAGGATGTTGCTTGGGGAATTAGTTAAATCAACAATAACTGATGCAACCTCACTTGGAGCGTTGTGTGCAGTTCTGGTGTCCTCAACATAAAAAGGACATGGAACTGTTGGAACAAGTCCAAAGGAGGGCCACGAGGATGATCAGGGGACTGGAGCACCTCCCATATGAAGATAGGCTGAGAAAGTTGGGGCTGTTCAGGCTGGAGAAGAGAAGGCTGCGTGGAGACGACATAGCAGCCTTCCAGTATCTGAAGGGGGCCTATAGGGATGCTGGGGAGGGACTCTTCGTGAGGAACTGTAGTGAGAGGACAAGGGGTAACGGGTTCAAACTTAAACAGGGGAAGTTTAGATTGGATATGAGGAAGAAATTCTTTACTGTAAGGGTGGTGAGGCACTGGAATGGGTTGTCCAGGGAAGTTGTGAATGCTCCATCGCTGGTGGTGTTCAAGGCTGGTTTGGACAGAGCCTTGGGTGGCATGGTTTAGTGGGAGGTGTCCCTGCCCCTGGCAGGGGGGTTGGAACTAGATGATCTTAAGGTCCTTTCCAACCCTAACTAGTCTATGATTCTATGAATCACCAAATCAGCTCTGGTTTACTGGAGCACAGGGAGAGAAGGAGATGCTAATAACTTCATTGTCCATTTAAACCCCCTTCTTGCCCCTGAAAACTACAATAAAGGAGCAAGGAGGAATCACAAAATGAAACCCTTTAGCAAAACACCTGCTTTGCTGATGCTGAGGTAGGTGTAGCCCCTATCCCCATCACAGGTCCTTCTTGCACATCCTGCCTCATCATTCAAGGCCAGGCTAGATGTGGGTCTGAGCAGCCTGATCGAGTTGAAGATGTCTCTGCTCACTGCATGGGGGTTGGACTACATGACCTTTGAAGGTCCCTTACAACCCACACTGTTCTATGGTTCACACCTGGCTGCTCCCTGCCACGTTCCCCACCCTCTGGCATGAAAGCAGAAAAACCTCATACAGAGCTGAAGGCCTCTTAAATCAATGTCTTCCCCAACTCAGAAGCTGTAAGAGGATTCATTATTTATACTGCAGAAACACAAAAGCTTAGCATATTTTAAGCTGTCTGAAACCACTTCAAGGCAACTCTTCCTCTCTCTTCTTTTTTTTTTCTAACAAAACACATTGAGGTGGCTCTGAATAGAGCAGCAGGAGGAAACTCTTCTTCTTCCCAAAGAGAAACTAAAATGGAGGGATTGAGGGAGAGAAAGAGAATAACCCCCCTTGATCCAGCTTGGGATCACCAAGGAATGCCCTTCAGGGGATGTTCTCTGTGAGATAACCCTTCCACAGACTATTTCCTGATGATGCACGGAGATTATGGCAGTAGGAGAGGTGAAGGAGGCACCTCTGCTACTTCATAAGTGCGAGCACATAAGTCAGCTCCTACAGAGGCAATGGGACAGGAGGTGCCAAGTGCTGTTTCTTTCCTCCTTCTCCCTCTTTTTACATTTTCAATTTAGTCACAGCATCTCTAATTTCCTTAGATCTGAAGCCACCTCGGGAGACTGGAAGGGAACGATACAGAAGAAAGATGAGAGGGGGAAAGAAAAAAACCCAGCCAGTAATCTTGTAAAAGTCAGTTTTGAAAAATCAATTTTCTTGTGTGACAAGATTTGCTTAAGGCTCTTCATTCTGTGAAATCAGCCCATCATCCTGCGGGAACACATGAAGGAAGTGGCAAGTGTGGTTTGGAATAACTCAGATTAAAGACTGCTAAATTAGGCTTGAAAAGCTGCCACCTCTTCTTGCATAGGGATGGGAGATCTGGCCAGAGGAGTCAATGGTGCTCCCTTCCTAGTCTCCAGGAACATGCCTTGAAGGAGAGGGGACCAATGAGGCCCTCAGAGCTCTCAGAACCATAAGGGTGTTTAAAAGAAGTGTTAGCAGCTTTGCTTGATGGCCAACCATAAAGTCTTTTTTAGCACCCAGAGATTTGGGTGCAAAGTTGCTTGAAATGAGATGCTTTAAGAGACAGGTTCACTCCAGCGCTGGGAAACTGCAATGCACAGGCAAAGTCGATTACAAAACCTGCCTGATGTGGTGTTGGTGGTCCAGGCTGGGATGGAGATAGCCACAACCATGATGCACCCTGTTTCAGCAAGCGCTTCTGAAACAGAACAGCAAACTCCTGCTGCCACCTGGCTCTGTTGGAGAGGTTCTATCCAACACAGTGGCTTGAGCTTCATCACTCATTTCATTTGGTACCTTTAATCATTTCTACATCAGGGAGTGGTGCTCAAGAGTACAAAGCACTTTTCCCTCCTCCCCTTCCCTTCCTTTCTCACTTTCCAGCTGTCAGACTCTCTCCTCTACGCTCTCTCCTAATTAGTTCGAGCTGCCTCCCAACATCTCCCACCCGCTTGTTCCCATTACCCTGACAAGCCAGGGAACGGGAAGACAAATCTCCCCGTCCCCACACCTCTGTGAGTGAAGGGAGGCTCTTCCAACCCATCTTTCCGCTCGCAATGGGAGCCATGTGCCTTGCTCGAGCCCCCCCCAACAGCCCAGCATCACTGTGGGGATATTTATGCCTTTTATTTTACTGTATTTTCCCCTTTTTAAAGCCTGCTTTTCCCTCTCCGCCTGCTACCCAGCGCACTCCGCTCCCTGTCAGAAGGAGCTGGCAGATGGGGCTGATGCATCACAAAGAAGATCTGAAGAATTCATTACCCCTTATTTCTTTTTCCTTTCCCCAGCTTTCATTTTCACTTCAGAGCAAAGGTCCAGTTGTTTGGGAGGAAGCTACAAAGACAAACCCGGGCAGGAAAACAGAGATAGTCAGGAAAAAATGTTACAGTGCCGATAGCTTGAGACCTCTGTGTGCTTTGCATTCATTCCACCCCCCTCTTTAGCTGCATTTTGCTATGTCTATAAATTAGATTTACTCTGTTGCTGCTGTGAAATGCCTCAGGCCCCTTCCCTGCTCCAGCTTCTCTGGCTTCCCTTGCTGAATTTGGCTGTGGGAGGCAGAAGGAGAAGTGACAGCCCTGCTGAAGAATGGCATATGGACTCACAGCGTCCTGCTGCTGGACAGACGGCAGCCCTGGCCAGAGGAGGAAGAGGGAGCAGATGGAAGGAGGGGGGAGGAAGGCACCAAACACAATGAGAGCCCACGCACTGGCTTATATGAGCATCTTCCCCAAGCTGGAATGAAGGAGGGAGCTGGTTTATGGGGGAGAAGGTCCTAAACCTGCCAAGAATTGCATAACCAGAGTGACCGTTCCACCTGAAGATGCTGAGATGCCTCTTGCCTGGACCAGGCATCAGGTAGGCTGCTCCTCACATCATCCCCCTGCAACTCCAGGTCCCCTTGCAGTCCCCAGCACAGATATCTGGGTATTTTACCCATGCAAGCATGATGCTGAGCCTCATCAACACGGGGACAGTCTCCATGCTGCCCACGGACTTCACACCTTGTCTGCAGTAGCTGGCTGCTCTGCAGTGTGTTTCAAGCCCTTCAAATATTAACAGAGATGTGATTGTAATTTAACAAGAGCTTAATATTGCAGATCCCCCTTCCTTGGCACAGATTGCTCAGGAGACAAAAAATGGGCTAATTAGGTAGTGGCCTTAGCAATCAGAAGCTCTGGGAAACACAGGCTACAAGGGAGATGTTCACTTTTATTCTAGGCCTTTCATGAATAGGCAGAAGAAAGCAAGCAACATACCAAAACCACCAGCTCCCAGGAGCTTTCTCAAAGCCATCTGAATTTCATATTGAAACATATTCAGGTCTTACAGTGCCAGAATAGGGAAAATGGCCACTTGTCTGCAGGCAGTGCCAGGTGTGTCCATTAAATGGATCATCTGCTACCTCTGTCAAAAGTTGCCAATGAAATTCATCACCCTGAATATCTGCATCAGCTTTCTGCAATCATAGAATCACAGAATCAATAATCCCTTCTGCTTATGGAGCTGTGAATGTATTCTGCAGCTTGATGGAAGAGGCAGGGATAACTCTGCTGTCATGGAAGAGCATTAAACTTCCCTGGACTTTCACAGAGACGTTGTACAGCCAAAATACCCACAGACCTCTACGTGGGCATGACTTTTGTGAGACAGCAGATCTACTGAAGGCACATGTTGCTCAATGCCCCATCCAGTATGCATAGAGAAGCTTGGACACTCTCTCCCTTCAGGTGCATTTGAGCCCCACCGCCTCTAGAGAAAACCTCTTTAAGAAGCAATTGAGATTGGATTAATATTTGATGAGTGACAGCATGCTGTTGTTTCAAAGATAACAGTGTTTACAAAGAAGAAGGTCTTTTCTACAGACCAGAGTCCACTGAGGAAACAAACCCCCAATGCTCCTGCTGCAAGGCAGAAGTGTTGGTAGTGATGGTGGGGCTGGCTCTGAGCTCCACGCCACCTGACTAGGCACCCTGTGATGTGGGAAGATGCTGCAGCTCAAGCCCTGACCTGCATCTGCAGCTCCTCAAGCTGGTGGATGCACTAAGATCACCAATATTTAGGCAGTTGATGCTGGAGGATGACTTGAAGTGTCTCCCCCCTTCATGACTGCAAAGAAAACATTATTTGCAAAGGTCTCTCCTAGCCCTGGGGGTGAGAGCACTGCACCAATGTGCCAGAGTGAGATATGTGTTATTGGCCTGCCTGCCCCAACTCCCCATCGCTCTGCAAATATAATCATCATCAGAGGAGCCCAAAAGGCTGAGGGACTTTGCCTCGTGCAATATTAAACTTTCCTATTTTCTTCTGCCACTTTAAAGAGTCTCTTTCTTACTGCAAGTGATAAATAATAACAGCAAAAAAACACCCCACAGACACACAACAGACATCAAAAGCCACGAGAAGATTGGCAAATAGAGAGATCTGAAGTGAGCAAAGAGGAGGCCTGGTTGTGAGTCGGTTCACGTAGCCCTGACTTCTGTTGCTTTCCATTAATTCTACCCACCATCACAGGTGGCAGAACAACAGCGACAGCTAATTACTCTCTTTCCCTTTCTTGCCCGTTTGCTTGCAGCAAAAGAAAGCCAGTAAATTCCCCAATTCCCCCCTCCCCGTCCCAGAACTGCCCATTGAAATGTAGCGTTAAAGGAAGATGAGGCAGCTGCAGTTTGCCCACACATATGCTCACTGCCCGGTGGAGCCGTTTGCTGCCGCTGCTCCTCCAGCCTGGCACAGTGGCTGCAGATGCTCTGCCTGCAAATGAGCTGGCAGAGGCAAGCAGCGGCTCCAGGAGAAGGGAGAAGAAGAAGCATCTTTCCCAGGTACACCAGGGAACCTCTTTGGGCTTTCAACCCCATGTCTGTGGTGCTAATGTATATGGAACACGTCCATGGAAGTGATGCCAAAAAGCCGAGGTCCCTCAAGCCTGTCTTGAGCTGCACAGGCAGCAGCAAGAAGCTGTGGAGCAGTGGGCTGAGCTGCTCTTTAGGTGCAAAGGGAACATGCTTTCAGTTGGAGGTAGGATAAACCAGAGCCAGATGGGGTATACAACCCTGCAGAGGCCATAAGGATAATGTCTACATGGTGAGTGGGAAAACCTGTAACTGCGCAAAACCCCTGCTGCCAGGGTTAGTTCATTCCTATGGCAAAAACCCTTCTCACTCACCTCGCCAGCCCTTCATCCACCTCCCTCCCCTTGCTTTTGGTGACACTGGCCTGTCCGACATCCCAAAGTGAGTGACAGCCCAGGTGACACTCTGTGTGAACAAACCCCCCTGGGGAAATGATGCTCCTCATCAAGAAATCCTTGCTGCCAGTGAGGGACTGGGATTTCAGCTTCAGCTGTGGGGTAACCTCAGCTAAGAGCTGTGTCTCCAGCAAAGCACACCCTGCCTGCCTCCCAACATCACGAGATGACATTGAATTTTAAGGCAGAGGGGTTCAGGTTTTTTCTCCCCATAGAAAATGCCACTGAGGCCAGACCTATTGTGGAAAGCTGTCAGTTTTGACAAGATGTCATTAATCACCCCAAAGAAGAGATGATGCGGTACAGGCTGTAACTTTCCACTCTGGCCCTGGGAGCAGATCACTCCAAGGTCTCCTTTCTAACCAGGTTTTGCATTGAAACCCACATGTATGTGATGTATTATATAAGAGACCAAGAAGAAAAGCTCTTCAGAAAAGAGAAGATGCCTTGATTTAATTGAAACTACTTTGTTTATGGGGGGTGTGTGGGGATTTTTGCCCTCTGGGAATCTGTTGAATATGGTTTCTTTTTCCTTAATGAAAAGATTGAGCGGTCTGTGCTTAAAACCATGTGTCAGCAGGACCAGCAGCTTCTTGCTAATGAGAAACACAGTTCATGGGTGCTTCCCAGCTGAGCATCTTTGGGTGAGATGCTCGACCTCGCTTACTTTACCTATCCAGAAGAACCTGGGGTGCAAACCCAATGCAAAACTCATCACCATATCAAACTCAATCAAGGTGACAGCTTGCTCATGTATCTGAGGATAGCACTGTGAACCTCGCTGTGGATTTATGCCCAGAAAAGGCGATTTATGTTGTTTAGACCCTTTTTTCTTCGTGTTCAGAGCTGTTTACTGTCAAACATATTGGGAGGTATTAAAAGTAAATGACGTCTGAAGACCAAGATGTGCTACCTCTACCTGAGGATGAGGGAAGCCATAGGAGATACATTACAGTGGGAAATGAAATCACACTTTCTCCCTATTGTTTGGTTTTAAGGCAGAATAAGCTCATTTTCACCACTGACAGGGTCTCACGTGGCCCTGGGATTGACACTGAGCTCATGTTCTACCTTTTCACACCTTCAATATCCCAGTTCTGAGGCTTTGCACATCCCACATCCCTGTACCCACATTCCTTCCCAGCCAGTGGTGAGGTGCAGGGGGTTTCTTGCTTGGCTATCCCACTCCAAAGGACTCCAAGCTTCAGTGCTGGAACATCTGCCACCTTTACATAGTGAAGAGCTTTGGGATCTTTAGGAAAGAAATGAATCCCCCCCCAATCAATCAGAGTCATTAAGCGGAAGGAAGCCCTGCTGAGCGCTGCTGAATTCCATTTGCTCATCACAGTGGTAGGGAAAAAGTGCGGTGTTAATATGTTAAGGGAACTTCAGAAAGGAAAAACCAAAAGTGCTGCTTGAATTTTCATGCCTCTTTTTTGTTTTCACCCTAAAAGAAATCCCTTTTATGAGAAAGCATAACCTGAAAGAGCCCTGCAATTAATTCTGAGAGTGAAGTCCCTCACAAAACCAATCACAGCAAAGAAATAACCCCAATGCTCAGGTAACAGGAAGGGTGACAAGACATGTGGCCTAAAGATGGATGAGAAGGGCAGAAGAGGGCTGTGGGTGGCATTTGCAGCTACAAGCGAAGGCAAAACCCAGCGCTAATGAGACAGCACTGAAGAGGGGAGACGTGTGGTGGGTCCATCTGCTGCTTGGTGGGGAAAAGCAGCCCAGCACTGCTTTGCCATGTACACAGAGCCTGGAAACAGACAAGAGAAAGGAGGAAAGGCAAATTGGAGCCTTCAAGGCTGCTCCAGTGCACAAGGATGATGTGAAAGCCCCTGTTGCTGAGGATCAGGACTGAGGCCTTGTCTTCGGAGCAGAAATACTGCCACTTTCTGGTTCCTCAGCCAAAGGTGGTTGTTTTGCCTTTGACTGCACCAGAATCAATCAAGGCAAGACTCACATGGGACGTTTGCTCAGATCCCCCCCAGCTTGTCACGCACTTCGTACTCCTAACTGTAAATATGAAAACAGGGCTATTTGTATCTTTGACATTAATTGACTTCTCAAATTAATAACTCTTCTGTGTAACCAGGAATGCAATTACTGCTTTGTTGTGCTGATAGCAGATATCCAGCTGGAAGGAGTTGTTCCTACCAGCAAACTTGATTGTACTAATTAAGCTGTACGAGCCTAACAGGAGGTGGGTCATAGTAACCTGTCCCTGGAGGTGCCTCCTCTGTTATTATCAACCCAGGCTGTTGCAAAGCCAGACCAGATTGTGTGTGTGAGTGTGCATGCTCCTGACTGCCAGGCAGGAGTGAGTGCCTGACTGCAGCCACATACCTGTATTTTTGTCTGCTTAGATCAAGAAACCTTAGAGAGAATCATCAGAGAATAGTTTGGGTTGTAAGGGACCTTAAGGCTCATCTGATTTCAATTGCCTGTGATGAGCAGGGACACCTTCCATTAGAGCAGCTTGCTCTAAGCCCCGTCCAACCTGGCCTTGAACAGTGCTCGGGATGGAGCAGCCACAGCTTCTCTGTGCACTCTGTGCCAGCGCCTCACCACCGTGTGTATCTCCAGTCAAAACACCTCTGCTCTGACCCCTTCTGAGCTCTGCTTCATGCTGCTGGGGTTAGAGAGGCTTACAGCGGTTGCTTAAGGGTTACACAGAGACAGCAATAGAATTGTATTGTTCAAATCATAAAAGAGTATGCAAAAAAAAACCCCAAAAAAGGAATTTTCCCTTAATAGATTTTTCAATCGGCGCGCTTTGCTCTTTATGTCCCCAAACAGATGGCTCCACCAGCTCGGTGCCAGGCCTCTTAATCCACTCCAAAGCGCCAATGAATCTCTGACTGAGGACTGCATGCAGCAGAACGTAGCAGACGGCCTAACGCAGAGGCAATTGTAGTCTCTCAACGTGTAACAACATCATCAAGGTAAAAGCAGCATCAGGGAGCTATCAGATGTGGGATGCTGGGAAGAGGACCGTGCCGCCACAGCTCTGCAGGGATCAGGGGCTGTGTCTGGCTCCAGCCATCGCATCCGGCAATAGAAGATATGGGAATGAGCTAGAATGACCGCCAACCAGTGATAAACATGGCAAAGAGTGGAATAGCCACCAAAACCCACAGCCAGCAGCCACTTTACCTGTATTGGGTGACAGCAGGGTTGGCCTTGGCGGAGCAGTGGAACTTCACAGTGTTATCCTCAAGCACTGGCTGTGGCTCCACAGACAAGTTCACCAGGGGTGGGTCTGCAAAGAGACAGAGACAAGCCCATAAGCAACACAAAGACATGATGCAGCAGCCCCATGCCTGCTGCCTGCCGTGCTTCCAAGCCTGGAAAGCAAGATTTGGTTGTGAGAAGACATGGTAAATGCACTGAGACTCTTTGATGCTGTGCAATAATGCTCAGGGCTGTGTAAGACACGCTGGTGTCACGCACGTGGCGCTTGTCTTGGAGGGCTTCAGTAAATAAGACAGAAAGAGGAAAGACACACACCATTCGGTGTAGCATTTCACTTCAAAAATGTTAACGCCGGCTCTGATTCCTGTTTAAGGAAATAAACTTGCCTGCTTTGAAAAGCTCCCATTTAATATCTTGCTGTGTAATGATGATCTTTTGTCTCTCCGCTAACTTGAAAGTGGCATTTCTGCTCTTTCATCAGCCTAATCATCTCTGCCAAGTCCTTATTGGTGTCACAGGCCTCTCGGTTCTTCCAGCTGGTGCTGGTTTCTCTTTTTACATGATAAGCATCCAAACGCTTCAGCAGCAGAAAAATTTAGGAGAGAACTGATGAAAGCAAGTGAGAAGTGAAAAGGGTGCAATGTTTGGATGGGGAATGAGAATATTCAGAGCTGTTTTCAATTTTCATGATGTCAGGGAGGGGTTTTGGACCTCCAGCTTCAGGTTTTAAGGATAGGACATCATTTGAGGGGAAAATGCAGAAAGAAATGGCCTGGTAAGACCCCTCCTGCAGTCCTGATCCAGCTCTGGGGCAACAACACAAGAGGGATGTGGAGCTGCTGGAGTGAGTCCAGAGGACGCTAAAAAGATGCTGCGACAGCTGGAGCAGCTCTGCTCTGGAGCCAGGCTGAGAGAGCTGGGCTGGTTCAGCCTGGAGAAGAGAAGGCTCCTGAAGGGGAGACCTTAGAGCAGCTCCAGTGCCTAAAGGGGCTCCAGGAAACCTGGAGAGGAGCTTTGGACAAGGGCCTGTAGGGACAGGACAAGAGGGTATGGCTTCAAGCTGAAAGAGTAGGTTTATGATACTGCTGTGGCTTGACTGCCACCTCTTGGGTACCACTTTACAGAGGTAATGGCACTGGATGAAACCTCATGCGAATGAAAGATGAGGAGAAGAGGCAATGCTGCCTGCAAAACATGGGAAGGGTTGGCACTGGGAGAGGAAAGCAGAAAGTCTGATCATGTGCCAAGCAAGCATGACAGCACCCAAAGGAACCCTGTGTTATTCCAGTTATCCCTGCAAGGTGTGGGATGGGTTGCGATCATCCTTGTGGCAAGGCTGGGGACCAAAGGGGAGTCTCCAACGTGGCCTCAGCTTGAGTGAGATGGGAGAGGGAAAGGCAGAAGCCAGTGTTGTGCTGCAGGACCCCGTTGTGCATCCGTGCCTCCTCCCCTTCCACCTCATCCCCATCTCATTAGGCCCCATGATATTTACCCAGCCAGAGCCAGGCTTTGTTGTGAGCAGAGCCACCTGCCTTCTTGCTGGGAAATGATGACGAGGAAATTATAGGTATTTTCAATTTACCCTAATTTCATTTTAAAATGTGCAATTCAAATGACAATAAAGATGGGTGCAGTTGGGAATATAAATGAGCTTCCCTAACCTAGCGGCCCAGAGATATATAGTGGGCTCCTAATTCATTTGCAGGCATCCTGACACTTCCCTATTGTTATACAACAACAGCTAATCACCTTCCTTTGTTAAGTATGAATCACACTTCTCTTTAGGAGCTTCCCTATTGTTTGATGGTTTAGTAGCTGTGCCTAGGATTTACAGAGCTTCTTTGTATTAAAATGAGCCCGGCTCCCTCCTGCACTCAAAATTAAACAAAAAATAGAGATTAAAAGGCAGAAAAAAACCACAGCAAAGGAAATGAATTGAAGTCTTTGATCTTGCCTTTCACAAATGGGATTGGGCTTTCTAATATTGCAGTAGCTCCCCGTGAGGCGGCGGGTGCCGTGGGTTAGCGTGGGTTTGTGTGTGCCAGTGTGTTTTGGGAGAGTTAACAGGGGGAAAAAGACACAAATTGTAACTCATCAGAACGTAATTTCACTAGGTTACAAGTAATTCCTGCTTGGCTTCTTGTAATTAATTTGAATGATGGAATCAGACAAAGCCAGCCTACAGGAGAGCATGCACGCAAATGCTTATATGCCCAGGTACCAGTATCCCCATGAGCATTGCCCGGGAGGACCAGCATCACTCCTCATGCGCAGCCAGTGAGGAACCAGAGTGAACCCTCAGCTCCCACTGGTTTAAATTAGCCCCTGGAAAACGGTTGCTGGGATCATGGGCTGAGCATCATGCTCCTCTTCCCTATGGATGCCCAGAGAAGCCCTTCCAAACCTGTACCCTGGATCAAAATGCAGCCAAGTGAGGAGTGAGGAGCTGGAAGAAGACTGAGAAGTCTCTTTTGATCCAGGCTTTCATCGTCTCCATTGGGAAGGACAAAAGGGACTTGAATGCTTCAATGTTACCAGGACAAACAGCAGGACACAATGATGCTGCCCTCACTTTGGTCATCACCCTGGTCTACTTCCCTTCTCCCGCTGTCACCTCCTGAAAAAACATACAGATGCAGACAAATCCCTTCTTGTCATGAGAAAAACAGGTGTAAAAGTGAGGAACTGCACATGTGTGTGCAGAGGCTTGGAGCAAATGGCTCTGGATAAGGAGTAACCCTGCTCCTCCCCAGCCCAGCACACCGGGTGTGCATTTCCACAGAGCCACTGGGCCCTGGCACTATAAATAGTTTATGGCATATCAAACTATTAAACATGATTTTAATCCCACTTGTGATGTTCGGTGCATAACTCACAGGAGGCTGACTTTGATGTGGCTGGTGGAATGGAAATCACATTGAACAGATGTTCCAGCTGGAGTCGCTTAGTGTTTCCATTACAGACCCTGCTCGGGGTTGGGGGTTTTCAGCTGCTTTTTTCCCTTTTCTGTATGGAAAGGGAGGCTTCTATGACTCAGCTATTTCATTGCTCCAAGGTGCCTGCATGAGATTGATGGGGGACAAGCTGAAAGGGGATTTTCTCTCCCACACACACTCTGTGTAGGAAGCACCCCGCACCCTGGCCTTTCCTTGCTGTGAGCATTTTTGATGTTCTTTTGGGTCACAAAAGAAAGCAAAAAGAGCAGCAGTGATTTACCAGGCTACTGCTTCCTGGGAGGGATTATTTTCGGTTCCCTGGGATTACTTTGCAAGGCCACCTCTTTCAAACCTATGGCGTGAACAGCAGAGGTGGAGAGGTGCAGGTTCCAAGGTGAAATGTTGGCAGTGAGGGAGCTGCTGGAGAGGAGAGGCAGGGGCTTGGAACTAAATGAGCTTTAAGGTCTTTCCAACCCAAACCAAGCCATGATTGTATGAAGAAGAGCCTCCCCTCAACACCCGGGTGTTGCAGAGGGGTACCTTACCTTTGCAGTCAGCCTTGCCCAGGACAAGAAATGAGTGGTCCAGATAATTTTTGCTTATGAAGAGTACCTTTAGCTTATTGCAAAGTGAATGCAGCCAGGTTGAGAAGGAAACCTGATGGATTGAGCAGCAGCTGGTGCAGTCTCTTGCATCCAGGATGAAAAGCATCCCACTGCAGGCTGATTAATCCATCTTGGTATTTTTCTATCCCTCCATCACCCATGCAGCACTGGGAAACAGATATCCCAATTAGACCCCATTAAGAACAACATCCTTTTAATAGCTGGGTAGGATATTATTATTGTTGCATTCACAGCATGGATTGTTTAGCGGCTTGGAGTGGAAATTGGTGCTCTTTATTGGGTGCTTCTTTTTTCAGAGCAGATTCCACCAGGCTCAGGGATGCAGCTCACGTCTCCTGCCCCTCACTGTACAGCACAGTGTAATGATGTCTTGGGCTTCGCGTTGTCTGTGCAGATGCGTGTGCATCTCCAGCTATTGTAACTGTTTGCAGGCTGTGAAATAACCCGTGCTATTATCTCATTTTATCTGGCCAGCTCTGTCAGGACATGCTATCCAGCGACCCAAGAGCCTGTTAATCTTCCGGCAGTGAAAGCTGGAAGTCTTAAATAGTGAATTTTCTGCTGTGCTCGAATTTGTTCAGCCAGTTTTAATTGGGCCTTGGAAAGCAGCTGGCATGGTAATATTGAACACCCCGCATTTGAAAATTGTTGGTAAATACAGCTGTAGGGATTGCGTGTGCAAATGAAGCCCTGCTGGAGCGAGGTCAGGATGAGCCCCAGAGCAACAGCTATTGCAGAGGAGGAGGGAAAAGATCAGTGGGGTTTGGAAGAAGGAAGGTTTTGCTTCGTGGGTTTACAGTAAAGGGTAAATGATGTGGCTGTCGCTACACACATGGCCCCATCAGTTACTAACTGATGCTGTATTTCACAGGAGGGAGACTTTTCACCTGTTAGGTGTCTATCATGCTGTCCCAGTGGAGAACAACGCAAAGAACTTTGTGTTGAACAGCCTGTAACACTGGAAACATGCTGGTTTGTACCAGGATCCTTAATGGGTCTTATCTCTGCTACTGGCCATGTCTAGAGATGCTGCTTGTGCAGCCAAAACCATTCCCTTCTCCAGAGACACCAGAGGGCCTGGATCAGTTGGGCCACATGCAATGACCACTGGATACCCAGAGCATGGCAGCTGGTGCTGTTTTTGCTGCAAAGCATGGACACAAGGCACAAAAGCTGGGAGCAAACTATCCCTGCGGGTGTTCATGTCTGTCTGGTACCCCAAGGATTTCAAGGGATGAGATCTGTCTCTGACTGACTGCATCAAGGTACCAGTAAAGGGAAACACCCAAATCCCAGCATCCCACTCCTGGCTGGAGTGAGATCCATGCAGGCAGCTCTGTGGAGAGAGTAGGGAGGTTGGGATCACACATCACCCAGAGGTAGCTTGGCCAGCCATGTACTTACGCTGGATATCAATCGTGACGGAGGTCTCCTTCCCACTGGGAATGGCTTTGTTAGTGGCACGGCAGACGATGCTCTCCCCATTCTCAATGTCAGAGGGGGCGATGAACAGGGTGCTCATGATGCTCTCCCTCTTGCCATCACGGAGAAGTGTCTGTGCGGGGAGAAACAAGGATGAGAAGAGGCAGTTTCCTACAGGAGAGGTCCCCTCTGCACACACAGAGGCAGCCCTCAGCCAGGCAGTGCTCCCTGCAATAACAGTTCCTCTGGCTGGAATCTGCAAGAAGCCTTTGGGGAATAGCATTGACAAATTTCACTGCACTTCCCTGGGAATCTTATCTCCCATCTGCTTCCCTCCAGCCCTGCTGTGCTTCAACCAGGGAATGCCAGCTCCAGTGAGATGCATGTCACCCACTGTCCCAGGAAAGAGACGGGACAGATGGAACAACCAGCTTCTTGAACCTGCTGCCACCTTCTATGCCAGGGGAATGCAAAAAGTTCCTGGGCCAGTTTAGTTAGCAAGGAGGAGTGATGCCAGCTGCCAGCAGCATGGGACTGGTCCTGACCGTGTATCCCTGGATGCCATGAGGCAGTCCAGGCCATGGCAAATCATCACTACTCACTTTGTGCTGGGGACCACTGTGATGGAGATCTGAGGATGCCAGAGATCCACTGGTACAGCAGTGGTTAAACAGTTCTACCTGCTCACCCTTGGCACTTTGTTTCTTCCCTGCACTTCTTGCCTTTATCAGGAACCCCTGAGTTCTCCTAATCTTCCTGCAAGTTCTTACAGACCATGGACATGTCATCCTGTAGCCCTGTCTTGAGTAAACTAAACCAGTTGAGCCCTTGGATGCTCGAGATGCTGCATTGGTTTCAATCTTTTAATCAGTCTCTGGGCTTTCCTCTGGTTTATCAACACCCACAGGGGTCCAGAAATGCCAGAAACATGGCTTTTCCCAGCTGTTAATAACAAAGTAAATGCCCATGGATACACCCATCCCAAAACTATGTATTTTGGACCCTTCCAGGCAGTTTTTCTCTCTAAGTCTGTAGCCTTCAAGTTTCCTCCTCCCCATGTAAGCCAAGTGCTTTATTGAATTATATACATATGGCAGCAAGACTAAAGCTTTCATCACCTGGGTTCATCCTGACACTGTGTTCATGTGTACAGGTCTGCACTTCTCAGGCACTTTAGGTGAGGTCGCACGGGGCTTTGAGTAATCTGGTTTAGTGGCAGGGAGCTGGAACTGGATGAGCTTTGATGTCCCTGTCAACCCAAACCATTCCATGATCTATGATGGAGAGAAAATGACACGACAATGAAGCTGGGGACAAGCAGGACCAAGACGTATCAGCAGGTGATTGTCAGGGCCTGAGTGCACCAACAGTGCTTAATTTCCCTAACAAACCTCATCTGGGGACTTTACCCAATAGCTCTTTACCCATAAACCCCAGAGCAGTATTTAAGTTCCAGCGGTAACACAGCTCCTGCTTTTGGGATGGTGATGTGGACTGGATTTTCTGGCTTGACTGCAGAGCTGCCTCATCACTACAGACATTCTGGAGATTGCTGTGCTGTAAATGACCCCTCTATGGCCACCAAATCTGCTCTGGTGCTGCGCCCTTGGTGGTAAGGCTGCTACCCTGAGCTTGCTTTATTGTCCCCTTTTGGGCCCTTGCCTTATGGAACAGCCCCACTTTGGGTGCTGAGGATGTAGTGGACCCTAACCTTGTGCAGAACCTTCCCCTTACGGTGCCCCTGAGCCTCCAAACCCTGCAGTATCCCATAATACTCCCTATGGCTATAGGGACCATCCCCTGATGCCTTCAGTGGGGATCAGGGGTTTGCAGTCAGTGGGATGGGCCTCATAGAAAAATCTCTGGTGAATCATGAAAAACTGAGATTCAGCCCCAGAAACTGAGGTTTTCCTGATGCCAGGAGGATGGAATGGTGCATCCCCCATGCAGAACAGGGCTCCCTTCCCCTCTCATGCTTGAAAGCTGTTTAAAATGCCATGGAAATCTCTGTTCTGCATGAGAGGCAGCTGCCGCCTGAAAAGCTCTGCTTTAGAAGGCTTGGAAATTAAAACAAAGGAGGGGTGTTCTTCCTTCCCTGCTACCCACCACCTGTGGGACTGAAAGGGGAAGGGCTTCAATGCTGGTTCCCCAAGGCCAGGTCTGAGCAGTCTGCAGTGTAGAGCAAAGCTTGGGATGAACAGAGTGAATTATAAACAACTGCAATGGCCTTGGTTTTAATTAATTCCACTTGATTGGAGAGAGGGAGAGGTCAGTTCTCTGTGGCTCTAATTAGTGCTGCGTTTTCCATTGCACTCAGGGAGATGGGGCAAGTCCCCCTCTGCTTGAACCCATCAGCTCTAAGGAAACAACTCAGCTTCATCTGTGTGCTCTGCAGGGTGATGATGAGGAGGAGGGTGCTCTGGCTGCTCTGCTTCTTCAAGCAGATCGGGGTGATGTTCGAATGAGGCTGGATGGAGGCTTTGCAGTGCTAGCAGAGGGTGAAATGTTTATTAACAGATCTTCAGGAGCTGGAGAGGAATGCCTTTGACTCCCGCCTTTGAAGTTTGCTTGCATTACAAATGGCTGCAAACTGACCCATTTTATGCCTCCCGTTTTGTTCTTTAGGAGTTTCCATTAGCCATGTCAAGTGTTACTGAATCTTTAGCACTTACCAGACATCAGGTGCCTATAAAGAGGAGCACATGTGGGTACCCATTCTGAGTATGCTGTCAATTGCTCTTTGATGTTTTCCTTTATGACCCAATAAAAGCTTTCCATTTAAATTAAAAAATGCCAACAACCCTGATAATTTGTCATGGAAAATTGCAGTTGGAGGAGGGGATGTATGTCACTGCAGCTGCCTTTCCATCAGAGGTTCTGCTATAGCCAAGGCCAGGCCAGTGTTGGCTGTGTGGTGCTGGACACAGCAGTAATGCTACAGCCAGGTGGGATTTCGGGGGGAGAAAAGGGCATGTCAGGCAATTGCAAGCTATTAGAAGGTACAACAAAACCAATCAGATTCAAAGGGACTGTTTTCTTTCCAGCCTCTCCATTGGGAAGGTTGCATGAGGTGGTATACTGTGAGAATCTCAGCTCTGCGGTGTTGGAGGTGGTGCCTTAGATGTGCTGGAGCTGTGTGAAGAGCAGTGTCACGCTACACCTTTCTGAAGCAAGCGAAGAACTCAACTTTGTTCCCCGCCCTGTCCTGCCTCACCTTGGAGTAGGTGGCTCCATTGATGACTTCTCCTTTCCGCATCCAGATGATGGAGGCTGCTGGCTTGGCGTTATCTGCATGGCAGGTCAGGTTGAGGGGGTCTCCTGCTCTCAGGCTGATGATGGGACCCCCCATAATGACGGGATCATCTGGAGGAACTGCAAGGAAATAGGACAGAGGAGACACTGTCATTTGGTAGCATTAAACCAACCTTTCTGGAGTTACCTACAGGGTCTGGGCCGCCAGGACTGGACTGTGACCTCCCAGACCTCTGCAGCTGCCTTTGATGTGGCTGTGGTAGCTTCCAACCCATCTCACCATGTTATATCTGGCTTGCCTTTTGCTGCTGATGTGAAAGCTCTGCCCCAGATCTGACCTAAAGCCTCAAACTGGCTGAAGTTTCAGAGGGTCCGTGGCCTGGTTGGCTGCCTGAGCTTTGCAGTAATACGAAGGGTCAAGCCTGTAGTAAGGAAACCCACAAAGAGCTAAGAAACACTGCAAAACCTCTGGCCCAGGATGTCCCTGAGCTGCAGAATGCGAAAGGATGGAAAGTATTTGAAGGAAATATCCCTGCTTGTTGATGGTGTTCTTCTATTCCTCCCCAGGTAACTATAACTAGCTGCTGCTGGGCACAAGTGCTCTGACCCCTGTTCCTCTGACTGCAAACTGGGAGCTAGGTAAGGGTGATTTGGAGAAGAGGTGCAGGGAGCTGGATTTGGACTGTTCCCTATTGAGCTCAGGGGGAACAGCTTCCATGGGCATCAGGATCATTGCCTCCAGCTGCCTTTGAATACAGCTCTGTTGGCAGTGCTCCATCAAGGTGGGATGGAGGAACCCCTGAGCACTTCCTTGCTTTGCTTTGATTTCCCCATTGCTTTCCCTCACTGTCTGTGCTGTCTTGCTGCACAGAAGGCTGTGAAACTCCTCATTCAGACAGGTTCCCTCTTGCCATGGTGTCTTTTAAGCATCTCCCCCTGTGAAAGCTGGTTTTGACAGGGGTGTCAAGGAGGTGTTTAAGATCTTATCCTTCCTTCCAAACCACCTCAGCCTGACAGTCTGTGTGAGGCTTCATCCTCATTACAGGACATGGGTTTGCTGATATTATACAGACCCCAGGCATCAGTTTCTTGTGTTGGGAAGCACTTCATGCCAGACACAAGGAGGGATGGAGGCAGGAGATGAGGACTATGTAAGCATGGTCTCTCCTCTTCTGTGACTAGTTCTCAAGTCCTGGCATCTCCAAACAGTCCTGGTATGGCAAGATATGGAGAATTCAACTGGTGAGAGGAGGAAGAGCCCTTCTCCATTCTCCTCTTTCCTGAGCAGAAGAGCTCATGTCAGTGAAGGACGTAGGAAGAAACTGTGGCTTCACAGCCAGCTCAGAAGGAAGTGGCAAATCCTCCTACCCCTCAGCATCCTCACTGAGGAGATGCACTGGGAGAAAGCTGTTGGTTTCCCACCAAAGCAGAAGTGCTTTGGTTACAAGTCAGCACTTCTTCCCCCTCCCTGAGCCATGCAAAGGGTGTCAAAGCTGGCCCAAGACCCCTCTGAAACCCCCAAGTACATCCCTGCTTCAGCTCCTAAGCTGCCCCTGTGTTTTAGCTGGTTGAGAACTACTCACAAACCCTTCTCTGGCTCTTTCAGCTGAACTGGGGAGCTGGGAAGGGATTATGTTGTGTGACAACTGGAGGTGGCTGCCTGCATCAGCCTGGGATTTGTAGGCAAGGCAGATGTGCTGGTTGCACACAACGCTGGTCACACACGCGTCTGCCAAATGCTGTGAGTAATGGGATTTCTCAGCTCAACGGGTGGAACCCAAGGACTGGAGGCAGAAAAGCTTCTCTACATGGATCCAAAATGTACTTTCGCAGGCTACAAGATTGGAGAAAATAAATACTGAAACTCTGTGGTTTGGGTTGGCTGCCGTGTGTCAGGCCTGAAATATGAAAATGTGATGAAATCTGCTTCATTCTGCTGCTATTTAACCATTATTTTCACTTTAAGAATTCAATGGATGAGTTTAAACTGTTTAAAAAAACCCCAAACGGGTGTTTTTCAATATTCTTTCACCTCACTGAAGCTATTAATTGAATTTGACCTCAGCTTGTAAAATATTGGAAATTCATCTTGTGGAGCAGGGGAAAAACCAGCCCATGAGCTGTTCTCTGAAGAGCTGCCTGGAATTAAATGAAGGCAAACTTTCAGTGGGAAGTTAAAGATGCCCTGTAAGTGGCTGGTCATTGGCTGATACCTGAAGGCCCTCGAAGCAGTCCTGCATGTCCCTTAGCTGCACATGAAACCTAGGGGACATCATGGGACAACCTAATGCAGACGGACATTGAGCTATTTGCCTTGTGTCGGAAAACCTTGTTTTCTAACCTACTGTTTCGCTCCTGTTTCCTCTTATTGGGTTAGCAGCAAGACTTGACAGACTGCTCGAGGAGGACAGGGAATGGGCCCTGATTACATCTTCCCAAGTAAGTGGTTATTATCCCCCAGTTATTCGTGTAGCCATGAATTATTGATGGTCTCCAGATTCACTAACCAGGGGACCTGGTTGGGGAGGAGAGGGGCTGATGAGTAGGAATCAGCAATGTCTCTCAACAGCTCTAACTCCTGCAAAATGAAAGGTGGATGTATTCCTTCCCCCCTCTGACTCCAGCTTGGAGAGGAAGAAGAGGAAGGGAAGAATGAAGATAAAAAGGGGAGAAAAAGAAAGAAGGGAAAGCGAGAAGCTGGTAACATAGAGCCATGATCTATTATTCATCCCCTGTGCTCCCAGGATTGGTTATTATTATAAGGCATCACTACAGAACCTGGTCTCCTAATTTTTAATCACATAGATGTAGAAGCACCAGCCTTTTTGATTAATACAGGGATATAAATAGAGGAAGAGTTGTTCGGGGTTGTGTGTGGTTATTCCTGACAGCAGAGAAAACAGAGTTAACCTTTACATGCCTTGAAAGCTTAAATAGAGAATGAAAGAGAAGTGGTACCTGATGGCTCAAGCCTGTAAGAGTAGGAACAAGCTGGAGAGATGGATGACATGACCCATCTGGGGTGGGAATCCAAACAGATTATCCCTGAATGGGCACTGCACTGAGACCTTATCACAGAATCATCATAGAATGGTTTGCGCCTAGAGCAGGTTGCTCCAAGCCCCGTCCAACCTGGCCTTGAACACTGCCAGGGATGGAAAATCTGTTCCTGTGTCCCACCACCCTCACAAGGAAGTGTTAGGGTGGGAGGTCCCAGCAGAAGGTCTCCTGCTCCTCCCAGTGCACTCAGGACTGCAACTGAAGAACTGGTCACTGCAGACCAAAGTCTCTAAAGAAACAGGCCAGCTTCTCCCCATCACCCTCCTGTTTCCTGTCAAACCCCAGGCTTGCTGAACAATCTAAACCAGCCTTGGCCAGGCATTAATCTGCTCTCTGTAGCCATGGGCTTTGTGGATGAGTGAGGACAGCCTGCGGTCTCTGCTCCTTGCTTTCCAGAGTGCTTTGGGAAAAGCATGCTTTCTATCAGCATAAAGAAATATAAATCAATGAGTGGTGCTCTTGGGCTGTGCATTCAGCAATTACTTGGCTAGTTAGAGGCTTTCTTGCACACAGACCCACCCTGCAATGCTTAATTGTATGATTAATCAATGAGACCATGCAGAATTAGTCAGGGCTAGCCTAATACCCCAGGCTAACATTGCACTGAGAAATAACACAGGTGGCTCTAAATGCTCCTGCTATCCAGGCTGCTTGAGACAACAGGATCCTCCAGCAGTCAGCTCCTGGAAGTAGAGAAAGCAAAAAGCCCTCCAGCCACCAGTACTTCTTGCCTAAATAAAGCTAATGGCTTCTTGTTGTTATGACTGGTGCCTACTTGCTGCTGGGTTTGTGCAGCCAGCTTTCTGGGACAGGGTTAAGAGATTCAACCCCAAATGCTCACTGCTTGGCTGGAGAGGGGGAGAGTGAACAGTCCTGAGGGTTGCTCTGAGCCATGTATCTGCAGGTAACATTCAGCTCAGCCTAGCATGAGGAATGAGATCCCTTGGGTAAGGCATTGCTGATGCATTGCTCATCTTTCCTACAGGGTCTGTGGCACTCAAGGCCCTGGGTCCATCCTACATGTGTGTGAAGAGAACAGTGACCAGAAGATGCTCTTGGTGACCACAAGGTGCTACAAACCATTGGAAGGTGCTTCCTAGCCCCAAAGCTCACAGTCTAGTGTAGACTAGAAACATCCTCAGTACTCCACAGTGGTTTACCAACAGCAAGTGGGCTGGCTGCCTTCCAGTGAGCTGGCACTCTGAGAACACAAGGCCCCATGGAGATGATGATGAAGCCAAGCTGAACAAGGGTTATGTTTGCTCCTGTATTTTGTGCCTGCCATAAGGAAGCACTGGGGACCCCAGGGAGGCAGCCTGCAGGGATTCAGCTGACCCTCTCATGCAGACAGGGTGGATCTGGAAGCATTGCTCTGGTGCAGTGAGGTCCTTGTGTATTCAAACATCACATTCTGGGCTTGTCAGAGGAATGTTTGCCTCTTGTAGACAAGTCAAGCTTATGAGGGCATCACAATACACGTGCTCTGGCTGAGCGTACCCAGGCACTGCCCTCATCTGCAGGCAGCTGCTTGCTGCTGGGAGTATCTGCAATACAAAGTGTTTTCCTTCCTTTGCAAATCCAACCTCTGCTCCACACTGGGGCATTGCGTCCTTTGATGCCTGGTTAAGGTGCTCCTGAAAGAGGCAGGATTTAACCTGCACTCTCTGTGTTCTCCTTATGTCCTGCTCCAAAATGGATCCTCCACATGTGGTCAACATAGCAAGGGTATGACTTTGACACTAAGCTTGGTGTTAAAGATGATCAGCGACAAGTCAATATTAAGCTGCTGTATCATGTCTGTGCTCCAGCTGGGACTGGCATGTCCTCTCCTGCTTGATACCCACAGGGAATAGCCTCCTCTTTGCTGTCAGTGTCTGATTTCTCCACCAGTCTTGAGGGTATTCTGCAGAGTTGCTGCTCCACAAGATGCCCTTGAGATCCTGGTGGGGGTTTGGGTGCACTTGTGGATGTTAATCTTGATTTGGGATAGGCAAAGATCAAAGGGAAAGGGCAGCTTTCCTATCAGGTGAGATCAGAAGAGGTCAGAAGAGATGGGCTGGTTTAATTTGACAAAGTGAAGGCTGGGAATCTGTGACTGGTTGAAGCAAAAAGATTGGGAAAGTTTGGGGGAAGACAAGGGGGAAAGCAGAAAAACTTGGACACTAGGGGAGAAAGAAGGTTCTGTTTCATCAAGTACCTGAGATAGCTTCACAGCAGGAAGGAAAGGGGGTAGAAAACAAAACTGTTTTCAGGATGGAGCTTGGTGCACTGGATAAGAGAATCCCTTTATAGGGATTGTGTTTCTGGCAGCAGTTTTCCAGCAGACTGCCTAGGGTCTCACTGTATTATCAAGCCTGAAGGCTATAAATTGTGGGGGCCTAAAGCACTGCAGAGCAGCTTACAGCTACACGAATGTTCAGCTTTTTCATTTATCAGGACTTCACACATTTAGGATTCAGATTTCCAGCAGCTCTTCAGAGCTGGGAAGGATCTAAACAGGCTCTTAGGTTTTGTCCAGCACTTTAAAGGCTAAGATTGCACTGTGTCTGAGTGCTGTCACGGGTTATGTTTTTTCAGGGCAGCATTAACTGGAGACATGGCAAGTCTTTGGGGCTTGGGAAACCTAATCCTGGACTGCAATCACACCTTCTCCTCAACCATCTTGCTGAGCATCCTTTCTCCATCTCCCCTTCCTGGTGCGTTTAGGATTGCAGATGAGGAACTTTGGCAGGTAAGGAAAAAGGAACAACCCAGAGCAAGTGATCTGAGTTTGCAAATGGGCTTAGTCACAGGGCTGAGAATCGTGACTCCAACTTGTAATATTCCCCCCTCCAAGCATGACTGATCAGGTATTCCTTTGCACCCTACATCTAAACCTGGAGCCCATTCCTGCCTGCAGGCTGCTCAGCAGGGTGAGACTCAACTCTTCTGCAAGGGAAATAATCAGTGTCCTTCCCTTCACAAGGAAGGCTGGAAAGCATTCAGGGTGAGCTCTGGTACTGCTTCAAAGCACACAGTCCCCTATCCGTGTGCCACCAGCCTCAGCTCCTGCTGGGATTGGCATGGAATGGAAGGATGGTTGGTTGGAGGATGCCTGCGTGACTAGCACTCTTCCTGCACCTCTCCCATGCCAAGCCCTGGCAGGGTCACCCACCCTGGGAAGGCAATTGCATGGTCTGTACAATACAGATGAGTCTTAACAAACTGACCTGAGTGGCCAGGGGTGGATAGAGAAAGGGGGATGCCTTTTCCTGGTGGAAAAGGAGCTGGGGGTGCTGATTAATGGAGCTGAACAGGAGCAGCTTGCGTCCAGGCAGCCAAGAAAGCCAAGGGCATCCTGGCCTGTATCAGCACCAGTGTGGCAGCAGGGCCAGGGCAGTGATTGTCCCCCTGCACTGAGCACTGGGGAGGCTGCACCTCGAATCCTGAGCTCAGTTCTGGGCCCCTCACTACAAGACAGACATTGAGGTGCTGGAGCAGGGCCAGAGAAGGGCACTGGAGCTGGTGCAGGGCCTGGAGCACAGTGTGATGGGGAAGGGCTGAGGGACCTGGGGGGTTCAGATGGAGAAGAGAAGGCTCAGGGGGACCTGATCACTCCCTACAACTGCCTGAGAGGAGGATGGAGCCAGGAGGGGGCTGGGCTCTGCTCCTGAGGAACAAGGGATGGGACAAGAGGAAACGGCCTCAAGCTGCACCAGGGGAGGTTTAGACTGGGTATTAGGAACAATTCCTTCCCCAAAAGGGCAAAGGCATTGGAACAGGCTGCCCAGGGCAGTGGTGGAATCACGAATCACCACTCCTGGAAGTGCTCAGAAACTGCGTAAATGAGGCCGTTAGTGACAAGGGTTAGTGGTGGCCCTGGCAATGGTTGCAGTTGGTCTTAAAGGCCTTTTCCACCCTGGTTGATTCTATGTCTACAAGTCCTCTGTCCCCGGTGTCCAGCTTCCCGCTGCCCTCCTGCCTCATTCCTCTCTCTGACTCAAGGGAGCTGAGCCTGGACAGCCTGAGAAATGCGGGGCATGTGCGGGTGCCCTGGGAGAGGCGCCTGAGTGCAACGAGTGAAGGAGGAGAGGAAGCGGATGCGAACAGCACAGCCTGGGGAAAATCACACTGAAAAATAAATCAAAGGAAAGCAAGGGGAGCAGGGAGAAAAATAGTGATGAAAGTTTAAACAGTGCATCTCTTCCCTGGGCCTATTTGTCTTGTGGCACTTTGGTGTTTGTGTGTCTGAGCTGTAGCAGCTATGTTGGCTCCTCCGCTTCCTAAGCCGACACAGGGAAGCTGCCCTGGCAGGAGGGGAGGGTGAGAGCTCATCACCCAAAGCAGCCTGCATCCCTGCTTCCCTCCTGTCCATCTGCAGCTGTGATTCACAGACCCTCATAAACTGCTAATATTTCCCCAAACCTGGTTTTTTCCACCATCAATTTACTCTATTTCCCTCCAGCCGCTGGAAGTCCCATATGTTCCAGGTTGCTTTGGGTCAGCGGTCTGGGTTTCTCCAGTGGAACGGCGTCCTGCTGGAGAATGCAGATTCCTCAGACACAGCTAAAGGTTTGCCTTCATTTAACTCAGCAAAGCTGTGCCTGGACTAGCCAGCTCAGCTCCACTTTCCCACTGTGCCCAGGAGGGGCTGATCTTGCCCCAGCGAATCCACCTCATGTTGAGCACTATTGCTGTAATACTCTCTGCTTTTACATGCTGTTTCCTCCTCTTTTCCTAAAAGGCCCCAGCTTTCTCATGTGCTCTCTTTTCAGCCATGCCTGCCCCCCAAAGCACTTGGCTATTATTATTGCTTTTCTTAGCTCCAGCCGACTGCTGAAGAAGGAGGCACAAACCTGGATCTGGCTGCTGAGATTTGTCACTGAGGAAACTGGGAATAGGAATGGGGTGAGAAAAAGACAGGACTTCAGGCCAGACCGGGAAAAATCCACCCATCATTGCCTGTGCTAGGGTGTGAGATGTAATTGCCATTTCAGATATGTGTGACTTGTTCCTGTGGTTTTGCTGTCCCCACTGTTTGCACAGCAAGTGAATCAAGCCCAGGGGAAGGATGAAGATGTTTCACCACTGTTAACTCTGGGTGATGGCGAAGATGGTGAGCAGGGTTTTGAGAAGGCAGCACAGCCCCTGCTGCCCTCCATGGACACGTTGGGTTAGACCCACCAGCCACTAGGAAAGCTCCTATCTTGCCTTTGCAGCAGTGGCAAGAAGCTCTAACCCTAACCCTAACCCTAACCCACCTGCACTTGGGCACAGAGACGTGCTCCCAAGCACTGGGCTTCAGCACAGACTGAGCGTGGAGAGATGGAGAGGCTTCCAGGACCTGTCTGTGATGGAGATGGGCTAATGTAGAATCAGGTAAGGATGCGGGGTGTTGCTTACTGCTCATCTCTATGCTGTGGCTGTTGGTAACAAAGTACAGCCATGTCTGATCTATCCCCTTGCAGCACCTAGACCCAGCCAATACATCTCTTTACAGGTCAACAATTGCAAGTCCTTGGAGATCCCGCTTTCCTAGGTGGGAATGAGCTGTGCATTGAATTCAGGGATGTTCTTTCCACCCCTGTCAGGGGAGACTGCTGCTCAGATCCCTGGTTGTGCTGCTGTGGGGCAATCCAGGGCAGTTCACGCCAGGGAGACCCACCAGGGAGATGGAAATACAACGCTTAGCCGTTGTGAGACAAGGACGGCGCACACAGGGGTAAGCTGGGGGTGGGAGCTTTGATCTGGGTACCAGCCGAACCCTCCTGGGTGAAAAATGACATTAGAAATAACAACTGAATGCCTTAGGAGGAGACTAATTCCCTGCCGTACCCTAGATCTGTCAGTGCTATTCTTCACTTCCATCCTCCCCAGTATCGCGCTCGTGCAGAGAAGCTGGACCCAAACCCACTGTAGCATCCAGCATGGGGGCTAGCACAGGTTAGAACACACTTCTTGCCCAACATAAATGGCCTGACCCTCTTACGCAGTCTCTCACACCCCAAATCCTCCTATTGTGCTGGAGAAGGTCCTAAGCCCATTCCCGCCATGGGATAGCAGGACTCCTGTGGCATGCCATGCAACCAGCTGCTAAGTCAGCCCTGTTGTAGCTTTCCTGGTGCAAAAGTGTAATTGCAGCCCAATACTCTGCTCCACCAAACAAGGAACAACTCCTCGAGCTCTATTTTAAGTGCTGTGCACAGCATTTAGAAATCAAGCAAATGACCCACTAATGATGTTATCTAGATGACACATCCCATGCGAGGCTTGCTAAATGCCAGGGATGTGCCTACATTGCAGAGGTCACTGCTCTGTTCCTTCAGCAGCAATAAGGGCTGAGCAAATCATTACGGATGAATCCAGCAACCATCAGAGGGGTTGGATCGATGCGCTGCAATGCCTTATCTACGACAGTGGTGCGGACAGATGTGTTAAAGAAAACCAAACCTAGCCCTTCCAGGATGGAGCACGATCAATCGCAGCGTTCCCAGCATTGACATGTGTCTGGGTTCAGCCTGACTCTGGTTATCAAACAGCAACACAGCTCCATTGCCCTATGGAAAAGGTTCAGCCTTGCAGATGCAAACTTTGAATGCCCCTGTCTGCCCTCCTGTCCCACTGAGACACTCCTGAGATCATTTATCCTTGCATAAGATGACTTTTCTGAGATAAATTACACAAGTCTTTAAAGTTCTGGGCAGAGGGAATTCCCTCAGAGCTGCTGTTTGCACTCAGGTCCCCTCTTTGAAGGCACCCCCACCAAGCCAGACCCATTAATACAGTTGTATAGTAGTAGAAAAATTGGGCTGCAATGGCAGGAAACCTTCCTGGTGTCTGCTTAGAGGTAGAATCTTGGGTGGATACACAAGAGGATAGATTTAGATTAGATAATAGGAAGAAGTTTTCTTTAATCCATTCTATAATCCTTTGGGTTTGCTATGTTTGGTGGGTTTGCAAAAGTTTGTCTCTGAGAGGAGCAAAAAGATACAGGGATCAGTATCATCTCTAGGGATGGGGGTGCCTGTGTATTGCACCTTGCAAGGCAATGGGCAGGTTCCCTAGTGATAACCTTACTAGAAATGGCTGTTTTGTGGGAAAAGATCCAATGAAAAGTGGACAGTGAAGAAAGAAAGGAGTGGAGAGCGTGGAAAAAGAGTGAACAAGCCAAGCTGAGCTAGAGCAACTGCAAATGGAAGCAGAGCTCAGCTAACCACATCTTCCCTGCATCTCTCCCCAGCCCACCCAGCCAGCTGGACCCTGACTCTCACAGAAGGCAATGGTGTGTTGTGATTTCCTACCACCCCAGATGAACTGATTTTGAAAGATGCTTTGCTTTACAAGCAGTTTACAGCTTAGTGAGTGTCAATAGCAGAACAGTGAGATGTGGGAGGTGCTCATAGGCTCACTGGGGATCTTTAATTCGTTAGGTACCAGGGCCCTCCGCTAGCTGCAGGACGTGGCGTTTCCTTCCTTTGCTGTTACTCTTACGGAGGAACCACCTCAGGCTGCCCCAGAATCTGCTCCCAGAAGTCTTTTTTCTAAATAGGATATTGATTTTTTTTCCCCTTTCCTTTTTTTTCCCTTTGACTGATGGTGTGTTCCAGAGCAGTGTCTGCTTGGTGGAATTTTAGTCTTTTTTAATTAAGGAATCAATAGCAAAAAAGGCAACAACATGTCAACAGGGGACACATTTTGGTCAGGGGCTCTTGTTCCTCTTGGAGGGTGATGGTGCATTTGAGCTGGGAAATGAGGCGAGGAAAGAGAAGGGGAGCAAGCACAGGGTGTGAGTGACGATTCCCAGGAGCTGCTGCAGCAGAAAGAGTTGTGTTTCCTTCTGATTTTGTGGTTGATTGGTTTTTTTTCCTTTCAGTTCCAGATATTCTGCCTCCATCTAACATCTCTGGAACATTATGGACTGAAAAACAGCAACTCCCTTAAGCCTGGCCTCTTCCATAGACATGATTATTTATCCGCTGGCACTGCCTGCACAAAACCACGTGGCCAAGACAGCGCTAACTACATCTGAACTCCCACCGTACCAACTATCTGCTCACCTACTGTGCTCAAGCAGGAATAACCCTGGTCAGCCACAACAGAACAGTCTCAGGAGGAAGCAGCTTGGACGGCACAGAGCCCATCAGCAATCTCAGCCTCATTACAAACAGTGATCCCCTGACATGGAACAGCAATTTACAGGCACCATTATCCTACGCCAGAGACAGAGAGATGTTGCGAGTGGCCTATTTCTTGCACCTCCTCTATGCCACACAATTTGTGAGGGATAAAAATAATTAGCTGGAGTGTCTCAGGGATGATTGGCAAGTACCTGGGGGCTGGAGTTCCCCTGATGTGCTGTCCTTATCTCCAACGCTTTGAAAGCAAAGGAGAAAACTTTGCTGAGCAGCCAGCTCTGAGTGGTGAGACTGGGGGCCCCTGCAGCCTGTACCTGCGGGGTTGCTTTGGGATGCTGCCTCCAAATGTGCTGCTGCAGGGACAAGCCAGGCTTTGGGTGTCCCCTCTTGCAGCAAGTACGACTTGGATCCTGCTGTCTGTTTCCTCCCTCAGTCCACTCTGAGTGGCCTCTCTGCTTTTGAACCTTCAAGGGACCTTAAAGCTCATCCAGTTCAGCTTTGAACACTGCCGGGGATGGGGCAGCCACAGCTTCCCTGGGCACCCTGTGCCAGCGCCTCAGCACCCTCACAGGGAAGAATTTCTGCATAAGAGCTCATCTCAGTCTCCCCTCTGGCAGATTGAAACCATTCCCCTTGTCCTATCACTGCAGGACCTTATCCAAAGTCCCTCTCCAGCTCTCTGGTCAGCCTCTTTATGTAGTGGAAAGGCTGGAAATGAAATGACCTCAAACAAGGAGGTCCCTGCACTGCAAGCTCTGCTTCCCACCCCAGAGAGGGGTCTATGAGCACAAGGTACAGTTGCTCACCCAGAAATGGGGTCCATGGCATTGCCAGTGGAGATCCCATGGGGCTTGGGTTGCTTTTGAGAGAGGCAATGCCTTGCTCAGCTTCCTCAGGATGGAAGAGAAAGGTAGAGAACCTCTGCCAGCTAACTTGGCAGCACCAAATCTGTGCTGCGCTTGTCACATCATTTCTCACTCTTCTTACAGGCCAGATCCTAAATCCATTTGAAAAGAGGAGGAGCGGAGCCTTTCATCACAATGAAACCAACATGTTTCTGGTCCTCAGTACTGCAAAGCTTCAGAACATGACCCTGGAATGCTCCACCAGTAATGGAGGCAAAGTATTTCAATTGTCACTAGAAATCTCCTCACTTCTTCACGCAGTCTCAAGGCTTTGGGGACTTGGCATCTGGTTCTGGAGTGCCTCTTGTGCATGGCAGCTGTTTCTAAGCCTCCCTGTGACAACGTTCATCCTGGTGCCTCCAAGCAGCAGGTTCACAAACAAACCCCTGCCACAAATAAAGAGGGTTGCACACATCTGCAAACAGCCCTGTTTGCATCACAGCTTGGTTTGGGGATTGTTTGTGAAGTGAAAAACACTGAGGAGCTTTTCATGAGCTTCCCAGCTCTAAGCAAACTGTTCTCTTGGTCAGGCTGTGGCTCATTCTGGCCATCTGGGTCCAGGACCCATCCTTGGTCCTGCCAATTCCTCTTGAGGGGCTCACATGAGCTAATTCAGACCATGGGGTGCCACAGCGATCCTAATCTCACCCCACCAATAATTGGCTTTGTAATTATTTCTCTGGCTATTTCATCTCCAATCCAAACAGAAAGGTGTACCCTGCCTGCTCCTTGCTGTCCCTGTTTGTTCAGAGGGGTGGATGAGTGTCACTGAACTCCGCAGGGATGCCCAACGCTGCGAGCATCATAGTAAAACCAGGGATTAATGCACTGATTCCTCCACCCTCCTTTGCTCTCTTCTTGCAACCTGAAGGATACGGGTTACAGGCTCAGGCAGCAAGCAATTAGGGCTGGGGATCCGAACCAGGAAAGGGGTGTGCAGCAAAGCGGAGGGGTCAAGGGAGCAGGGATACATTAAGTAAACATATGACTCATTACAGTGGAGAAAAGAAGGATGCTGCTGCTGCCCTGGCCTTGGTGGTTTTGCCAATTCAATCAACTCTTTGTTGTGCTGCACTAATGCAAAGGCAGGCTGAGAACAGGGATTAAAACTTACTCCTGGCTCTGCTATGCCTGGGAGGGGGAGCTTTGACTTCTCCTCTTTTATACACTCCATGGTGCCTGGGATGGTACAAATTGTCTTAGAAACCTGGCTTGAGATGGGCCCCCTTCCCAACACCCCCCTGTTCCTCTTGTAAGTACCCCCCCTCCCCAGTGCTTGCCAGCTTCTAGGAGTGATTTTCATAAAAGAATCACCCCCAAAGCACAAAGTATTGTTAATTTTCCCCTTCATTACAGCAAGGCAGGGGAGGAATGAGGTGGGACTTCAGAAAGACAGCCTGTTCTGGGTGCCACACTGGTTAATTCACAGCTCCTGTGAGTACTGACGTGTGATGTGAATAGTGAACACTCACTTCACTTCCTGATTCCCCAGGGTAGGACCTGTAGGAGGAAAACCCTCTAACACAACCATCGCCGGCCTCATCTCCCACGAGCTGGAGCCACAGGAAGGGAAATACTTGGAGAGTAGGAGCTGTACAAACATCTCTGAGGGTGGCTCTGCCTTTTTCACCCCTCTATATTGGTACCTGTCCCTGAGGGATCACATGTGCCATTCACCATCCTGAAAAAAGGAAGGTTTTCCCCCTCCTTTCAACTTACTAATTTCTCTTACTTCATTTTTGAAGGAAAGAAGTGGAAGAAAGAGGACAAAACCTAAAACCTACTCAAAGACTTCATGTGAGCTTCTTCCACTGAAACAGGGGAGGGAAAAGCGAACGTCTTCACCTATTCACTGCAAAAGCTTTTATCCCAAGCACTGCAACTTCAGTGAGCATCTTCCCAAAGTCCAGCTGAAGAATACCCCATGTCCACCTCTCTCAAATGCTGATGATATGAACAGCATCCTTAGCTGTTGCAGAAGTTCTACCAGCCACTGCACTTGGCCTGGTTTTGCATATAGAATCACAGATTGGATTGATTTGGAAGGGACCTTAAAGCTCATCCAGTTCCAAGCCCCTGCCACAGGCAGGGTCACCTTCCACTAGAGCAGCTTGCTCCAAGCCCCTGTGTCCAACCTGGCCTTGAGCACTGCCAGGGATGGGGCAGCCACAGCTTCTCTGGGCACCCTGTTCTAATATCCCATCTAGTTGGGAATCAGAGTTCAACAAGGAGCTGCCAGGATGGAGGTTCTAGCTGCAGACACTGTCTGTGTGGCTTTAAACCAGAATAGAGATCCTGGGTTAAGGGAAGAGCCAGGAGCTGCTGAAGATGCAATACAGGACCCCACAATCAGCATGACTTTGATGCAGAGGATTAGGGGTGAGGTGATCAAGTAAAGGTGAAGAAGTTGGTGAATTAGATGCTACTTGCAAAGCCTGTCCAATTGATGAATCTGTGGAAGGATAATTTATCCAAAGTTTGGGCCGGAGACAATATTATTCATTACCTCCACCATCCTCTGCTACTCTATTGTTTAGGATGATTCAGCCTCCTACTCAGGAGAAGCAAAGCAACAGTCCACATAACCCACCGGCACTGCCACAGCCATGTCTGCCTGCATCAGAGCTCTCTCCTAGATACCTGCAGAGTCAATCCTTCCAGAAATCAGACCGAGCTCATCAATAATTTTCTTTGTGCTGAAAAGAACAAACCCTCAGCTCACCTGATGATTATTTTGTGGGGCCCACTGCTATTAAACCAACCTCCAAATTCCTCCTTGTGTGATTCTTCCTAATGCCAAGCACCAGATTTCACTTTGGACGAATTAAGACGTGTCTTAAGTGCAAGTGAGTGTTGGGTTTAGCATCGCTGGGAGAAATCCATCCCTCTTGCTATTGCTCTGAGAGAACTCATGCCCTGAACAGGAAGCGTGTGATGAGCACTTTGGGCTGGATCCTGGCACAGCAGAGCCTTCAGCAAACTTATTAAAGCTCGGGGGGAGGTTTGGGTATTGCCCTGTAGTTTTGTGGCTTGCCATTATCATTGAAACACAGACTGGTTTGGGTTGGAAGTGGCATTAAAGCTCAGGTTGCTCCACCCTGGCTTTGAGCACCACCAGGGATGGGGCAGTCACAGCTTCTCTGGGTACCCTGTGCCAGTGTCTCACCACCCTCGTAGCAAAGAGCTTCCTAATATCTAATCTTAATCTCTCCTCTGTCAGTTTAAGCCCCATATCCTGTCCCTACAAGCCCATCTCCAGCTTTACTGTAGCCCCTTTAGGCACTGGAAGCTGCTCTAACATCTCCCCTGAGCATTCTCTTCTCCATTATTCGAGCAGGAGGAGGCTGATGAGCAAGAGGGAGATGTGAATGCAGATTTCACACAGAGCAAACCAGGGACATGGGTTATTGCCACTTCCCATATCTTTTTTGCCCAGTCATGTACCTCAATCAACACAGAGCGTCAGGAACAAACCCAGAGGCGGCTCCGTGGCAGGAAAGAAAGGGTAGCAGCTGAAAAACCCCTGTATTCTTAATTTACTCCAGTTAATTTTAGCCTAATTTGATCACAATATTCCTCTGTAAATATCGGCCCTTCTTTAATAAGTCAGCATTCGCCACGGAGGTTGCAATTGCAATGTAATCACCCTGTGTATCATAAAAGACTTTCTCTGTTAATTGTTAGGAGGAACTGGAGCCATTCTGCAGCAGGTATGGGATTGCAAAGAGAGATAATTATAACCAGATCTAATTAGTAATTATAACAGACCTCTCCTAGAAATAGGTTTTTACTTAAATATTCCCTCAGTGCTCCTAAAAAGACTTTGCTGGTCTCACATCACTGTGCTGGGACAATGTGTGGGTCCACCTGGCATCCGGACCCACATCCTCATCCCAGGATGTCATGTTCCCTCGACACAGGCTGAGGGAAGGGAGCAGGGAAAAGAAAACTCAGAGAGGCAGAGCTGAGACAGGAGAGGGTGCTCTCGCTGCAGTGATGGAGGCACGGAGGGAAGCAGGGTGCCCTGGTGCTGGAAATTGCAGGGTGAGGGTCCTGCTGCCTTGATCCGCATTCCCAGGGGTGCTTTCTCTCCCCATAGTGGCAATAAATCAGACAAGGTTTACAGGAGATGGGAATAATAGAAGAGAGGTTACACAGAAAGCTGGGAGATGTGTGGTAATGGTTCTGATTTCATTTCTCTGCAATGCTAATGGATATAACCCTCCCAAACTTGTCCTGTGATACAGCTCCTGCCTCCAGAAGAGGGCCTGGGGCTCCCGGCCACTAACATACAACACAGCACATCATGGTAGATGCCACACAGCAGCGCAGCAGATGTCCAAGCCCAGGAAGGCCAATTGGCACCAGCACAAGTGGTCTTAAAAGGCACGGTTTTGTTCCAAAGGACATCTTGCCCAAATCTGTCTTTTTTTTCAGTTCAATTGCATCAAAATCCTTCATTCCAAAAGGGAAACTTTCAAACCTCTGCAGTTTTACTCTTCCATCCTTCTTTGTGCCTTTGCACCAGTCAAAGGTACCTTTGAATAGCCCTAGGAAGCAAAGTACCTCCAAGTCCTGCCTAGGGAGCTGAGCAGAAAGCTGCAGAGCAAGTGGAGCAGCCTGATCTGAGGAGCCTGGCAATGAAATCTGTGCTCCAGTTACAGCAGGTTTCCTGAGCCTGAAATCCCTTCTCCACTTCTCCCAGGGGCATCACCCAGGGTTGTGGGTACTCCTTGTCCTCCTCACCCCACTGCCATACCACTGTGGGCATCCTTGTGCTGCCTGTAGGGGACTGAAGCCCTGGTACCACCCAAACTGCTTTGGAGGATGGAAGGAGAAGATGGGCAGCTCAGCCTCTGCAGCAGATCTTTATTTTGTGCAAGCTCAGAAACTAAGCAGAAAAGTACCAATGAGGACAATCTTAGTGATGGAAGAGAGGGGGGTGTCCTAATGTGGTCCTTTCTGTGAAGGCAGGGCAAGAGAGGCTAGGGGTAATTAAACACGACTAGCTGAAAAACAGACTGGATGGCCCAGAAGGATTTCAGCCCAGACTGTAATTACTGGGCTGCACCAATTCTGACCCATATTAGCCTATGCTGATGCGCTATATTTTAATGCAGTTATTTCCTCTCAAACAGAGCCATCTCCAGGGGGCTCATTGGGCAGCAGAGTTAGCTCACAGCTGGGGACAGTCTAACTAGGCCAGCACTGCAGGGTTGCTTTAAGATTATCATTCCTTTTCCTGCACATCTCAGCATCATTCCCAGCAGGGAGCATCCACAGACAGCAACATGTTCGCAACACACGTGTGGTGGTGGGAAACCACCATGTGATGAGAAAGTGGGATGCCACCAAGGCCAATGGGATGTGATGCTGGAACGAGGCTAAAAGCCAGCTGGAAGGTAGATGCTGGTAGAGATGTGCATGCTCTTAGGAGGAAGTTTGAGGGCTTGGAGAGACCTGGGAAGGGAGAGGTCATTGGTAGCTTCCATGGTTGCTGAAAAGCATTCCTTACCAAAATGGTGCTCTGTATATTTAGGGTCCCTTCCAACCCAAGCCGTTCAGTGATTCTATGACATGCTAATCTGAGCACCAGACATGCCCATATCACTAATTCCAAGTGTCATCCCTGAAACACGAGCAATCCCACCTGGAACATATTACTGCAGTTCCACTGCCAGCTACTGACCTGGTGTTTGCATGTGGACAAAGAGATCTGGCAGCTCCATCACATGCATGGCCTGGAGCAAGACACATTCCACATCCCACTGTGTTATTGCCACAGTTCCTATCTCCCTAATCAGGGCTTCTCACTCCACGCTGACCTTGCTACCTTCTGGTTCAAGGCCCCTCTATGGCAAAGCAATTCAATTAAGCCCTGGTGCACTGAGATTGCTAAAATAAAAGGGGGAGGGAATAAAAGGAGCCCAACAACAACAAAAAACCCACCCTCTGGAGAACAATTTTCTTCTATGGATTTTTAAGACCAGTGGCTCAAGAATCACTTTCTCGTTTTTGTGCTGTCTCTCCAGTCAATAAATAAGAAGGAAATAAAGGATTTCAGAGAAAATAGAATGCAGTCAAAAGGTAAATTGTGGTCTTAAAAGCCCCTAAGAGACTGTCACAGACTTTGAAATGTTTCCTAGTTTGAGACCATTTCTTCCTGACTACATGGTTTCCTCTCCTTTATTTGTATCTCTGGGAGGTAATCTTTAAAACTGATTTTCCCTTGGTTGCATTTCATTGGCAAAGAAACTAAACAGGCTGCTGCATTACAGTAATAACATCAACATTTCAGCCACCTTCGCCTTAATTATTTCTCTGTCTTGCCAACAGAAGCAGTTAAAAGAGATTTATATTGGGGTGGGGAGGGTAAGCTGCTTGCGTGTGGATGGGGAAGATAACCAGAAACAACCCATTTCTCCCTTGTTATATGTTCACCAGCAGTGAAAAAAAGAGTAAAATAAAGAAAGAAATATCCGAGGTAAAAGGTTTGGGCCATTTAAGTAATAATAATGTCAGCATTTCACCTGTCTCTTGCTTAATTATTTCCTTCTCTCAGCTCCGCCACCTGAACCAGTTTAGATAAGATTTCAGTATGGATAAGGAAGAAGAACCTTTATTCTCCAAAGCAGATAAGCCACTTTTTCCAATGGAAAGGAAGAGAATATGGTACTAAAGCCCTCCTGCCATGGAGTCTGATTTATCAACAGCCTCTTAGCAAAAACCACTTGCCACTAAAAGCTTGTGAAGTTTTGCAAAATACTCCCGGATAAGAGAGAAGCACTTGTAAAGACAGGAAAGGGAAGCTGGAGTGTGCAAAGCAGCACATCAGCATCCGTGTTGGGCCAACACACACACTCAAGGTCAACCCGAAAAGCACAAGAGTGACAGGACGACGGGGAATGGCTTTAAACTGACAGAAGGGAGATTTAGATTAGATATTAGGAAGAAGTTCTGCCCTGTGAGATGCTGACACAGGTTGCCCAGAGAAACTCTGTTCAAGGCCAGGTTGGACAGGGCTTGGAGCAACCTGCTCTAGTGGAAGGTGTCCCTGCCCGTGGCAGGGGTTGGAACTGAATGAGCTTTAAAGTCCCTTCCACCCAAACCACTCTGTGATTCTATGACACATAAAATCCTTCATGACCAGAGAAAGGAGCTGGGTACTCAGAAAGGCTCTTGCACCACAGAGGCTGTGGGTCTGGCAAGCTGAGGGCCCTGGAAACTTCATGTTTAGGTCCAGCCCTGCAGCACAACACTGGATGCTGTGTGCCTGCTTCTCTCTACGGGAGCTTCCAGCTCCAGCCTTGCCAAGCCACGTGTTCACGGCTGCCAACGCGCACCCAACACACCCGCAGATGGGACGCTCGCCTGTGTGCAAACATTTACCAACACCTTGAGAGACTCGCGAAGGTTCCTGGAAGCTGTCCAGCCGCAGGAAGGAGCCTCAGCACCATGGGGAGAGGGGCTGGTGGGGTGGGAGATGCTGCCGTGAGTGGCGAGGAAGAGGATGAGATGCTGTCGGGTGCTCCGCACACCACTACTGGTATGCCAAAGTAACATTATAAAGATAAGAATCTTGGAGTCTCTCCTTCTCACCTACAGAGTCTACTTTTGTTATACGATTTCCACCCTTCAGTGGCTCTGACGTTTTGCCTGCGTTTCATTGCTGACCCTCAGGCCAATCCGTAAAGCAATATTTGCTCAGGGTTTGGAGCGTGTGTGTGGCTTTTTATAATCTTTAAAATAAATCCAGGATGCACAAAAGCTTTCCCTCTTTCTTGATTTAAAATGGGTTTGGGAGTGGGATTGTGTAAGAAGATGGTAGGGGATGAGGAGGGTGCATTTCTGGATGTGGTGGATGAGCAAGGGAGGGTAGAGCTCTTGCTTTCAAGCAGAAGAGTGCCTGGACCTGTACACTGCCTGCTTGTAACCTGCCAGCTCAAAAGGGGTGAGGAATTGCTACCCTGCTCTGTGCTCCCCCTTTGCACCCCAAACCTGCCAACTCTCCAACCCAGTGCACACTAACAAGATGCTCCTGCTTCAGCTCAACCCAGTGGGGCTGGATTCGACACCATGCCTGTTCCCACAGAGCCTGCTTATGCTTATGAGCTCCTCCAGCTTCCCTCTGCCTGGCCTTGCCTTCCCACCCTGCCTCGCGTCTGATTATATTGGGTCTGCATGTGTAAGTACAGCCTCCTGCCATCCTAATCATCTAAAGTGGCTATTTGAATAACAGTTGTTGGTGCCTGTAGTTTCCTGTAATTTCCAAAAGGAAACAAATCCATGCAGACTGCAATTTTGTGCCTATGAATTTTGAATGAATATCTTTAAGAGCCTCAATTTCTCTCTCCCTTCCTTCCTTCCCTCCCTCCCTCCCCTGCCTCCAGACCCAGCTGAGCAAGATGCTGCCACCAAAGGGTCTCAACTGAGTGGCTCTGAACTTTCAGGGGGTGGATGCTGGGCTATTGAGGCTTGATGCCTCCTAGGAGGGACACTGGCATTCAGCTGGCAAAGCACAATGCCACAGGTTGAGCTTGCTCAGGGAACTGGAGGAGGAAAGTGGCCGGATTCCATTCAAGGGAGAACTGCTCCATGGCAGGACAAAGCAGGGCATGGAGGCAGAAGCATCTTTTAAGCCTAAGGTTTATGTATTTTACCCTGCAAACTAAGCTTGGGAGGTCCCTCTCTACTCTGTTAGTACCCACCCTTTAGAGATGCTGCTGTTAGCCAAGCTCTTCACCTCCTAACCCAGAGCAGCTGTATGACATCCCTCCTCCAGAGTTATTTCCATGACAGCGACAGTCCCTCTTTACAACCTTCTCCCTTTCAAGTTTCTCTTCCTGTTCTGCTGTGTGCAGTTTTATGACAGTGAGGGTTTTCCTCTTTATGACATTGTTGTTTTTAAAGTGGCTTTATCACCTGGTTTTATTGCAAGATTACTGTAGAGCACCCCAAGTGCCATGGCAGTGAGGAGGGAGAACAGCTCTGGAAATGCAGCAACTCTTTCCTGAACAGCTTGCTGCCTTGCTGGGGAAGGGGCTGTGATTTGGTGATGGAGAGAGCGCTTGTTATCCAGTATATTTTTATCCATAGATATATAAAGCACTTTGTGATCCCAGTGGATACAAAGCACTATATAAATATAAATCATTATCATTAAATACCTTCTGCATCTTTTAAACCTACCAGTTGAAGTCAAATACATACGGGGCAGCTGGTATCTGCCTTTTGCTGGTGAACCAAACATGAGGGGTGCAATTTCCATCTTTGGTAGCAATTACATGTGATACCACGAAAGTCTTTATTTTCCCATTGCAATTTTTCATGCTGCCTCTGATTTGAAAGTCTCTTCTCACCCACTATGAGAAATCTCTGCAGACTTCCCTAGCAACAACCTGAATAAGAAACAGCCACCTTGGGTGCATGGATGCTCCCTGTATTATCCGAGCTGTTCGGTGTGCTAGGGACAGTAAGATCCCCTGTGTGCCGCTTGGTCACAGGGAGGAGAGTTCAGTTGTTACATGATTTATGAGTCGAAGCAGATTATAGACACTTGTCTCCAAAACCATGACTCTGCAGCATTTCTGCTTGGCCACTGCCTAGCCCCTGAAATAACTGACTGCAAAAGCCTCCCAGATGTCATCCTTGTTGCAGCCATAACGGCAAAGAATGCAGGGTACAAGGCAGATGGGGTTTATAACCCAGCGTTTCCCATTTCTGCTTCACCCCAGTCCTTCCTTTCTGTAACAGAGGGATTTGAACCTGAAAGACTCGCTCAAGGTCGCACACAGAAGCTTTGGCAGGACCCAGAACTTGTGTGTTTCCATCCAGGCCATGAATCATTAGATTCCCTTTCCACCAAGAGGACAAGCCAAGCAGGCAATGTGTTGGTGCCCCTTCCTTTGTTCTCCTACCCATGCTAAGCCTGTATTTTATCGCTAAAGCCTGTCTGTGTTCCTGTATCTCCAGCAAAGCCACCAGATACCAACAGCTCCTCCCCATGTGAATTCATCTCCAGCTGCATGACACCCAGTGAGATGTTTCCACCCTCGTTCCTGCTTCCCATTATTTCTTGGGTCACTGCTGCTGCCAGAGAGCTGGTTGCACTGATGCCCCATCCTTGGCAGTGTTCAAGCCCAGGCTGGATGTAGCTTGGAGCAACCTGGTCTAGTGGAAGGTGTCCGTGCCTGTGGAACTAGATGAGCTTTAAGGTCTCTTTCAATACAGTCGTGTGATTCTATTATAAAAGGGATCCTAAATCCATCCCTGTCCTACCATCATGCCACAGATGCATCAAAATCAAATGCTAGTCCAAAATGCCATGAACAGACAGCACTGCAATAGATTTGTAACAAGAGGAGAGATTCATCACAGGGTTTTCCCAATCCTTTCTCCACTGTGACATGGGGAGGAGGCTGGTTGTGGATGAGAGCTGTGTGAGGAAGCCTGAACTCTGGCTGTGACACTTACCAGAGATGGGGTAATGCAAGACATGCAAAAAGCAACCTGGCAAAGCTCAGAGCCAAGGAAACATCCCTGCCGGCTGGCCCAAGCAGAGAGCCAGAGTGGATGGGCAGCCTCCACCTCCTCAATAGCTGCTTTACACATCCCCTCCCAAAAGCATTTCCTCTGCCCCTACTGAGCCCTGGCTTCATTCTCCATTAGGGTGGATCGATAAGAAAGCAGGGGCTGTCACTCAGGTGATGCCACGCTTCGAGGGCCTCATTCTTCTCTGCCAGCAGACAAGGGGAGGGGGAGTCAATACTGTTGTCAAGTCACTAACAACCCACCAAGTTCCCAGCAGTGATGGATCCCTGGCTGAACGGGCACAGAGCGCAGCGCTGCAATCCATACTGCACCCATGCATGCATGCGGGAGAGGCACAAAAGGAGCTGCTGCACGTGTGTATAACGCCAATACAAGGTAGGATATGGATGGGGGAGGTTTGTCTTGAGTGTCAAGAGGGAGAAACAACACAAAGCAAAGAGAGATTTTGCAGAATGTGAGGTGTCAGCTATCCAAAAGAGCATAAAGCAGAATAATCTCCACTGTCCACTATGTGGAGCAGGAGCTACTGGGTGGTGGATGATGGATTTGAGGGTGAGATGTTGAGGTCTGTGTAGTAGGAGGTGGTGCAATACAAGCAATGAGCATGGCAGGATGGAGGGATTTTGACACATAGCAAGCACCCCATCATTTTCCTGGAGACATTCAAGGCCAGGCTGGATGTGGTCCTGAGCTACTTGATCTAGTTCAATATGTCCCTGCTCACTGCAGGAGTAGATGATATTTGAAAGTCCCTTCTAACCCAAACTATTCTATGATCTCAAGGCAACTTCACAGCCATCTGAACTGGGAGTAATTGCTCACAGTATGAGGCGCAAGCAGGGGGGCAGACAGAAGGGGGGCTAGGAAAGGGTAAAGGGATGCAGCCACCACTGCACTGAAGGGATGACAGAGAATTGGGAAGGATTTTCATCAGCTCTATGTGCTTTGCATCCATCAGTTTGGAACAGAGCAGCAGACATCGCAGAGAGAAGCCAAATGTTTTGTATTTGATAAAAACATGGGTCAGGCCCTCCCTGCATCGAGGCAAGAAATCACAGATCGGCACAATAACCCCAACATTCATCATTTCTAACCGTGCTTCTTCCTATTTACTCTGTGGTCTTTCAGCCCTCAGCATTCAGCTGGGAATGCTGTTGCAACTCTGAGAGCGTAAGCACGGAGAAGTTTGACAGGAGAGGCGGCAGACCAAGTGATACAGCTCAAAGCAAACAGACAGGCTTCCAGGCACACAAATCTTCCTTCAGCATGCAAGCCTGGCTCTGAGGTGCCGACAGCTCACCATTAATTTACTGACAGAACAATCAAAACCTGCCGGTATCACCTAACCCTGGGGCCCTGGGCTTTCAGAGGACATGAATCTTGCAAGACCACTCAGAGATGGTGTGAGCTGGTAGCATGGGACCAGGGGTTGCGGGAGCAGAGGCAGAATCTCTGTAGTGAATTTCCCTCTGTGTGACTCAACACCAGCCGCTGCTCAGACACAGCCCTGTCCTGCCAGGAAGGAATATATTGATCATTCTTAATGCATTTGATGAATATATATATATATATTTATGTAAATGTCCTGGTTGAACAGTGGACTTCTCCCATTTTCACAACTGGGGACACTGAGCTCTGTCTCAGCAGCCCTACAACAGAACAGAAAGGCAGCAGAACTGCGAGTGTATCTGAAATGTGGAGCAAACCCTGTTTGTTGCTTTACTCCCCCTGTATTCACAGAAATGAGAAGTTATTCTCCATCATCAAGGAGCCTGAGGGTGCTGGACGTGTCCCACACAGCGCTTCAAACCAACACCACAGAGCCAGCTTAGATGTGCTCAATGGGGGTGTAAGCGAAACAGTTTTGCTCTGAAGTAAGGAGAAAGGAGCTCAAGTGGATGCTGCTTTGCCTTCCTCCTCTTCCAGGCCAGGCCAATCCCTCCAAAACTGGGGAAGAGGAGCACTTCCCAGTGAAACCCAGCTTGGGAGGACCCATCTACAGCTGAGTTTTTAGCATGTGGTACCTCCCTTCGACGTAGCTACAAACTGCACAAGGCAGAAGCTTCCTTTCACCTTGCATTTGTATAGCACCAAGCACCTCCGAGATCCTGGGTTTGCCTGGCTGGGTATGGTCAAGCCTGTGGAGGTACCTTCCCACCCCAGGAGCCATGCAGGGATGCTAGCAAACAAACCCACCCACCCTGTGTTCAGAAGAAGCTGGCTCAGCGCACTGTAAACTTAAGCTGCTCAGATAGGATATCAAATATTTAGGTTATCTGGGATTTGTGCTCTATTGTTTGATGTTTCTGTTTTGTTCCCAATAGATCCCCTTGCTATTTTACCACTGCAAATATTCCCAGCAGAAGACGCAGCTTTGTGAAGACCCAAACATTCTCAAGGAGAAGAGATGGCGTGGAAGAAAACAGCATTTTCATGGCCTCTTTTTCTGTTCTGAATTTATGTCCTGACTCTCTACATGTTGGTTTAAGTTGAATTCCGCATTCAGATGTTAAAAAGTATGGAAAAGATGGTCCCAAGCTGAACTGGTTTTGGGTTTGAAGCATTACCTAGTCTCTATTTTACAAACAAACATCGAAAAGCAGCCTTTCACAGGCCATAACCTCTTTATTTCCTATCAAACCCCCCAAAGAGCAGGAAAGCTGGGAAACACAGATGTCTCAAGCTGCCAGCGATCATTTTGGTAATGGGAATAGCTTACTCTGCTCTGCAGGGGTGGACTGGGAAGACTTGGCTAGAAAGAGGATTGGAAGAAAAATAAAATGAGGGAAAGGGTTGTGATTGAACGTGAATACACTTGACACTAAGGTGACCTTCCTCTTCTCCTGTCCCTGGCTCATGCCATCTTAAAAGACAGAAGTTCTCATTTCAAATTAACTTAATCTGTAGCGTTAAATAATTCATGTTGATTAAAGAAAGCTTTATTTCTAATGGGACACACGTGAAGGCAGAGTTAATATTAGAAGAGGCTGTGGAGGGGGAAGAGACAGGGAATTAGATTATGAAAGGTGAATGTACAAGTTAATTAGCTATCAATTATTCACCTTAAGTCTCTGGAAGCAGCTCTTCTGCCCTCATCCTCACTCCCTCATGGTCCCCTTTTCCTCGTTGTCACTGATTTCCCACCAGCATCCCTCTGGAACTGACCCTTTCCCTGCATCGAGCTGAGGAGCTAGTAGGGTAAAGGAGCTCCCTCTGGTACAAGGCAGGGCTGGAGGCATCACATCTCCTACTGGGAGGACCACAGACCAGGACAGGCTTGGTATGCTCCTACCAACCAGCTTCCTCACCACCTCCCTGCCCATATGCTCTTCCCAACCTGGACTCCCATCACCACTGAGGCTCTGTGATGCCACCAGCAGATCAGTGCAGAGAGCCCAAACTCCCTTTTCCATCCTCGCCCCTCCCTCCCAGGGATGCCAATGTTCTCTTCAAGGTTCCTCCTCGCTTGGCTGCCTCTGAGATGCAGGAACTCAATGCTAATTAATGCACCTGCAATTCCCAGCTCAGCTGCAGGGCTTCCCATTCCTTCCCACTCCCCCAGGTGTAGTAGGATCCACAAACCAGCCCTCTGACTCCTTCAATGACACGGGCTGGCAGATGCATATTTTAACAACACACATCTGGTGGCTACATAATCTCTTCTATTTGCCCTCCTTTCTCCCAGCCTTGATGGAAGACCAAAGGGAACTCTCCGGTGGTTACAGCCAAAGTATTTGCTTTGCAATTCCTCTCCATCGCTGTCTGATTTTATTTTCAAATCTCTCCAACTCCTAATCAGGCTCTTACTTCAGTTAATTAATACCCCAGCTTAGTTAAAGACATCATAAATTAAGAAGCCCTGCAGTTAGAGATGTACCAGGTAGCAAATAGCCCTCCAGTGGCTTCCCAAAGCCTGCCTGTCTTGGGCTCCCCTGCCAAACTGCTGCCCTGAAAACGTGGATGATTCCATATGTCCCAGATCCCATCTCATCAGCTTGATCAGTGCAATGACTCCTTCCCTGGGCAGGGCAATGATAGGAGGGAAAGTGAGGGAGATTCTTCAGCTTTGGGATGGGTGAGCCAAGTCCCTGAGACTCCACCAATACAAGATTTTCCCTGATGCTGATGACACTAATAGGCTCATCTGTCTGAATGTTTGGACTTCCAAGGCTATGGAATATCTGTTCCACTCCATTTAACCATGTAGATTTGAAAACAATGTGACAAAATCTTAAATATTTAATTAAAATACAGTGTTAGCTCTGCCTCTGAGCAGGGAAGTAGGAGGCATCAGCCACATAAAGCTGTTGTCTGACATGAATGACAGCAGTTGGTAACTGAATTCGAGAGCATTAGGGGATTTCTTGATGCCAAGGAAGTGGAAAAGATGGAAAGAACGGACAAGGCAGCACCAACAGACACACAAAAAACAGGGAAGGTATCTTCCAGAGACAAGGCTGAGGTGTGATAGAGTGGGATGGGGTTCCCCAGAACTTCTCCAACGTCTATTGGGTTATCCATGTCCCACTGGTGATGGCTGCTTAGCTCATGACTAAAGCAGGCTCATCGAGTCAGATTCACAAGTGCCAGCTTTTGACACGTGGTTGGAAGTGTCTACTCTTAACATGCCAATTCTATTCCCCTCCATTGGGCTGGCTAAAACATGGACCACAGACTGGAGCATCCGGACACACCATCCTACCACAAAGGTATCCAAGTGAAAGCTGCTGACTGCTACTGCCCCTCCAGCCCCTTTCCAATGGTGTTATCACTCCTGCCTCCCAACCAGCCTTACATTCCTCGAGAACAGCTGCATAAATACATCTGAAGTGAAAGACATGCTACGGATGGGTTGCAAAGCTCATTTTCTCATTGATTTACCTTAAGTTGAATGCGCTGTAACTTTAATTTTCTTAAAAGGAAAACAGTACACAAATACAAGTTGCTGAACATCTTAGGTAAATGTACCAATTAGCAACTACCATGTATATTCACATAAACATTAACTACCATCTATTCAACACATTCCATAACCCCAAAGATAATAATGATTTCCTTTTGATCCATAAAAGCATCACTCTGCTCAATCAACGCTGCGCAGCGGCTCTGAGCTCTGACGTACACCCTTGCACCCTGGGACCAAATTAGGTTTGAAATCTTTAGCTCTAATTAAATAACATTATTTCTTTTGTCTGGCTCCAGCAATGTATTCTGCCTTTGTGACACAAGGAGGGAGCCCAGGTGAAGGAGGGGAAGGTGACATGGCTTGCAGAGGTTCAGGACATATCAATTCAGCAATACAGACTGTTTTTTGTCCAAGCTTTTCAAGAAAGATACCATTTCCATTCACTTCCCTGAAGCTACGTCTATTCTGGGAAGTCATACTGATGCAGCCTACCTTTTCCCAGCACTCCACATCACTTTGCCAGACAGAGCCCTTCACCTTTGCCAGCACTACTCTCCCTTCTGCCACTCAAAAAGGGTCTTTAGGAGATGTTGGGAGCCATCTTCTGTTTGTAATCCCTTACAACATCCCCCTGTGTTGCTCAAGGATAAGCTTGATTAGTGAGAAACACATGATGATAAAACCTAGGAGTGAAAATAGATGTAGGGAAACCAGCCTTTCCTCAAGCGGTAGCGTCCTCCTGCCAAAGGGCACTGCAGCAAGGGTAACACACATCGCCCTGATGGCATCAACACTATTCCTATCCTTAATTCATGCACATGCACTCTTCAACCAGCACGTATATTTGCAGAGCTGAAGCACCAAATATTCTGTGCTTCTGTTACTCATCCCACAATTGCCATACTCCCTAAATAGCTTCCTTTGCTACACTGCTCCAGATCAAGGTGCAACACGATGGATTGATTTCCAGTCTTCTTGATATAGCAACAAAACATTTTCTCTCACAAAACAACTTGGTGTGACTGTGAGCATAAAGAACAAGAGGCAAATAACCTACAACATGATGAGGAGATGGGACTCACCTAGAACAGTCAGCCGGGCAGGTCTGGATCGGATAGCTGCTTGGATGGCCTGACATTCATAGACGGCATCATCCTGGAGATCAGCTCTCAGGATTTTCAAGTGATGCTGTCCAGACAGGTGGTCTCCTACGACCAGGTAACGTGGGTAACCTGCAGAACAAAAGGCACGAGTCAGGAGGCAGCAGGACCCGTAAGCCTGAGGATGAGGAGGACAGAGCGTGGGTCCAGAGCCCCCCAAATCTGGGAAACACATGGAGTCCTGTAGCGGAAGCCCATGGAACCAGATGAGCTATAAGGTCCCTTCCAACTCAAACCATTCCAAAACAGGCCGCAGGTTTTGCACTAAGAGTTCAAAAAGAAAGAGCTGATGAAGGAGTAATTACTAAAGCCCCTAGGAAAAGGCATGGGCCTTTCCCACCAGGAAACCCATCACCTCCTACTTCTCTGAGACCTATCACGGGATTGTCTTAACTCCTTCAGTCAGCTATGCACGTGCTAGTAGTGAAACCCTGAATCCCATCCACTATGAGATCTGTGTGACGGTTCGGCAGGGCTCTGCGGGGGTACCAGCAGCCCTGCCCAGCCTGCCCCGTGTTTTGAGACATCTGAAGCAGCAGAGAAGGAAGAGCTGCCATCACTCCATCCCTCTTGGCGCTGGTGATTAATGTGCTGCGTAACGCAGGCAGCTTGGCACAGTCTTGTGTTTTTGTTGTTTCCCCAGCTATCAACAGCAGGATTTGCTCTCCTGAACTGCAAGAAATACAAATGATGGGTTTGTTTGTATTTAGCTAATGAGATCACTGGCTGAGCTGGTATCATGTGAGCTGGCAGCTCCTCTTGTTTAAAGCAGCCCCAGCTCTGTTTATTGTGGAAGTCATTCACATGAGCTACATGCTGCAGTGAAGCTGTTGTTACCCATTCGTGTTGCAAGGTCTTGCATGGGAAGCTCAGCTCTCCAATGCATGTAAAAGTTGCAGCATGGAGCTTTGAGAACCAGCTGAATAGGGGACTGCTCTCTCAGGCATGTCTAGAAATGAGTAATTATATGTATTAAAGAGAAAAAAGAGGACAAGATAAAGCAAACATTGCAGGTTAGAGACGAGCAGGGTCCCTGGAGGCTGCAAAACACCAATCCTCCTCTGGTATCTGAATGCTGCTGCTTGACTGGAAGGAAAACCCTCTCTGTGCTATGCAGAAGTTGAGCAGAGGCAATGTCACACATGTACAACCTCTGCTGTGCTCAGGGGACAAGGCTGAAGGTCTCAGTGCCTTCCCAGTTTTCTGGCATTCAAGCAAACAGTCTCCATTAATGATGTAAAATGTTCCACTGAAAGTATTTTCCAGCAAAATGTATAGAATAAACTATATAACCCCTTCACCATTATTTCAGAGTTGCACCAAGCCCTCAATCCCAATGCACGTGTGGGATTAAGGAACAAGAAGTCTGGGGAATTTTGTTACCAGACTATAATTGCCAGAAGCTCAGTTGAAGGAAGCCACAAATCCTTGTCATCTCCGCTGGGCTGCAATAAACACATTTATGTGAAGCCTCTGCAAACAGAGGCTTCGTTTCCTTTTTTGAGAGTGTCAAAACAAGCACTTCCAACATCTACAAACACTTTCAGGCTGTGTTTTGGAAGCACAACATCCCTTGCCTAAAGACAACCAAAACAAAAGCGATGCTTTCCAAAGGGTCAGGTTACACCTGCAGGGAAACCAGCAGTTTGGGTTTGAGTGAGAGTGAAAAGAGGTTTCTTCATTCCCACTTTTAATGCTGCTGTTTGAGCTAGCTGGAGGGATTTGTAATAGAAATAAAAGCACTCATCAGCCTCCGAATATTGTGGCTGCACCTGTGTCGTTGAGCATTATTTATCATGCTTAGGTAGGGCATAATCCTGACTTACTGGAGAGGTCCCGTCCGACACCAAGGGCGAGCCCATCTTTAATCCACAGCACGATGCCATTGTACTCAGGGATGGCACACAGCAGTGTCACAGGCTGCCCAGCGATCACCACTTGGTCCTGCGGCTGCTGTGTGAAGGAGGACGCTTGGCCTGGAAAGGGGAACACAATAGGAAGAGGAGTTCAGTTCATGGTTTTCCATGTGATACACTGGGATGCATCAGCACAAGATGCTCCTGCTGCAGCACAAACCCGAAGTTGTGCTCTGCAGCTCTGAATTACATGGTTACTTATTGCCCCCTCATACACTCAGGCAACTATTTGCAATGCTTTTCTTCCCTGGTGGAAAAATGACACAGCAAAGAGGTGCCAGGCATTTCCTCTATCTGTTTCATTCTGAACTGTGGTGCTAGTGTTTTAGCTGTCATGATCAACAGCTAGAGAAGCGGCAGGCTTCAAGGCAGCAGTCATATTTTGATTGCACCTAATCACAGAATCACAGACTGCTTTGGGTGGGAAGGGACCGTAAAGCTCATACAATTCCAGCTCCCTGCCATGGACACCTTCCACTAGGCCAGGTTGTTCCAAGCCCCATCCAGCCTGGCCTTGAACACTGCCAGGGATGGGGCAGCCACATAACAAAGTATGTTTTATATTCACACTTCAAAATACATCATCATTCCTTGGCCTTGCCACAGTTGAAAAACACTGAAAGGGTTAAATCCTACTTTTGAAACCTCACCTCCAGTCTTGTCATCCAGCTCTGGAGCAGCAACACAAGAAGGATGTGGAGCAAGTCCAGAGGAAGCCACGGAGATGCTCTGAAATCTGGAATACCTCTGCTATGGAGAACATTCTAATGCCAACACCAAACGCTGCCAAAGCACCCCTAAAACAAACATGCCCCTGGGATATCTTAGGGAGACAGCTTGTTGTGCTACAAGTTTGTGCTTAGTGCCACAGTCAGGCGGTAAAAGGTTCTAAATGCAAAGCCATTTCAGGCTGATTGGCTGATACCTGGGCACCTTATAAGCAGGGTCCTTTGTGCCAAGCACCCAAATAGCACTGTTGCTTTGCCAGCACTTTAACATCTTGGTCTTACTCTGCATATAAGAGAGATCTAAAACATGAGGAGCTGGGAGCAAGGCGGAACGACTGGATTGTGGCTTGCTGTGTTACCCGAGGGGTTCTCAGGCTCAGAAGCCTTGCTGTCTGAATTATCACCCCGCACCAGGCACAGCATCAAAAGCCCCTACCCCTCAGCTGAATGTCAGTTTAATGCCCAGGATCATACCAGGCTGAAGAAAAAGTTTCTCTTTAAAATCAATTTGATAAAGCAGGACAGTCTCCCTGCAAACCTCCCTAAATCAATTCAATCCTCATTTACATTAACTCAGTTTAATCATTGACTGATGATTAATCCTAAGCCAAGGTTAAGTGTGACACAAGTTCTCACAACTAAATTTGTTTCCAAATGAGTTGCCAGGTCTTGCCTACAAGACAGAGCTAAAACACTCAATCATCTTCTAACTAAAACTATTGCATGCCCCCATGTGAATGCTTCTATTTCTCTTTAATTTAGTGTAGCTTAACTTAAACTTGCTCTTAGGCGCCTAAAGATGCCCGGGGAAGAACACAGCATCCTTTCTATATTGCTACCAGTTTACATACAGCAGGTTAGAAAACCCTGCTCAAATCTTTGCAAACCTCCCTGCAGCACCCAGACATACCCTTAGGACAATATTCCTAGGTATCTCTGAGGTCCTAACTCTTCCTGCACCCTGATGTTTGCAAGGAAATCTGATTTTTGTCACTGGCGCTCCAAAGAAACACATTGGTTACTGTCAGTGCGGTGTTGCACGCACAAAAGGTTTATTCCAAGGGGGATTCCAGTTCTTTCTGCTGGGAAAGACCTTACAACCCTAGTTATGTCGAAGTGAGATTTAGAAACTTGATTGCAAAGGGAACATTCTATCACCTCTGTATTTTATTTGGACTCAAAAAGGACAAGCACTATGAGGGAAAAGTGGGGATAAGAGTGAAAATTAGGGAAGGAAACAGGAAAACATGAGCATTTTGCTTCGTTGTTTTGTTTCTCTTTCCTTTCATTGCATATTTTCCACCCGCTAACTGCATTTTCACGGCTCACTCCATAATCCTGACAATTCTCAAGGCAAGCAGGGACAGTGCCGGAATGCTGCAATAACCCAGGAAGATTGTTTCATTGCTGAAAATTATCAGGTTGTCAGCTGGGAGCTGCAAGAGTCATCAGGAGAAAGCAGAAGCAGAAAGTGGTGTCCATGCCCTCTGAAAACGGCCATTAAGCAGAGGCTCCATTTGGTAATTACTGTTGGAAATGAAGCTCTTTTTAGGGCTGGTTTGGGATGGGGTTTTTCTTGTTTCCTGATTTTAGAGAGTAGCTGATGGCTGTGGAAAATCAGAGGAAAATATGGCATATGCTTCCTGTCTTTTCCTTCCCTCTCTTTGTGTGAAAAGCTGTCACTTGAAACTATCTCTTTTTCTTGGTTTAAGGCTCCGTCTCAGCTACAAAAGCTCAGTTATGGAAGAGGAGAGATGGGGGAAGGACCTTAAGAGCATTACCTGGCCCAGTCCCTGCTCCACAGCAGGATCATCGCTCCCTAAATCACAGATAAAAAAGAAGCAAAGAAAATTTAGGAAGCATTGAAGGCAGAGCTCAAATCAGCTTAAAGCCTGATTATTGGGTTTAACTGGGTTTGGAAGATCAGAGGACCGTCCACGTTAGAGCTTGCAGCTGTCTTATGTCTTAATGTCAAAGGAACAAGTAATTTGCAGAAAAGTTTAAAGGGAGATAAGGTACCTGACAGAAAATAACTGGAAATGGGGAGATTGGGAGAAGGTGATTTACGAGCGCAGGTTGAGCGCTTTCAGCTACAAGAAAATGGGCTGAAACACATCAATTGGGTACTTTTCCCATGAACAGTTACAACATTATTACAAAAGGGTGCTTTGATTTCAAAGCAGGGTGGGTTTGCCTCCAACAAACCAAACCAAAACGAGCACTTCAGTGATCACACAAGGTGCTGTTGGTCAACCAGAAGATTCCCATTCTCTCCCTTTCCACTAAATGGGGTTTTAGCCAAAAATATCCTGTTTTAACTATAACCTGGCTTTCCAAATCATACAATCATGGAACGGTTTGGGTTGGAAAGGACCTTAAAGCTCATCTAGTTCTAATCACCTGCCATGGGCAAGGACACCTTCCATTAAACGAATGGACCCCTCCTGCAAGCATCGAGAGTCACTCAGCACCAACTCTGCCTCCCCCAGTGCAGCTATGCACTTCATCCAGCTGAGAGGAGATGCACCACACAGAAGCAAATATTATCACTCCGAATTCATTGTTGATTTCTTTCCTTTTTAAAAGCAAATAGATATGTAAATGAGATGCTAACCATGCCTCTTGGCCACATTCCAGCCTCATGGCCAAGTCCTAGCTGCGCTCTCAAGCTACCCTTCTGCTGAACGCAGGTTGTCAGCTGCAGGTTGACCCGCGATTGTAGAGGAGGGCTTTGATGTCAGAGAAAGCCCGAGAGGCTCTTGATCTCAGAGCCTCATCTTCTCCTGGTTGTTGCTTTTGCTTTGCTCCCTGAGGAGCTATTTACACTGCCAGCAGGCTGTGTGACCTGTTCCCTGGCCCTGCAATCCCTGTCTTCCAGGGGGAAGTATCTCCAAAACAAAAAGGGGGGGCACTTCTCACAGCTATTAGGATCCTAAACGGCAGGAACAAACTGGGGGAACAAAGGAGGCACCGCCAACAGTGAGCAGGTGATAATGCTAACCCTGCTTTCAAACATCACAGGCAGGAGCCTTATGAAGTCACAAACATGTCATAAAAGAGTTAGGAAAAAAAGGAAGGAAAAAAAAGACAAGAGTGAACACCTTTAGAACTCTTTATGTTTCCTTAATGGATTTTGCACCTGTGGCTCCTGGGTTTCAATGTTTCTCTGTAATGTTGCCTTGTTCTTCCAAACAAAGGCTGGGATTCTGTTATGTTTGCGATTTCCAAGGAAAATCACACCACCAGCATTCCTTTTCAGAGAAGCCCCAACACCCACGGATGCTAAGAAGGACCAAAAATCCCATTTTACTACCCAAAAAATGGTGGCAAGCACCTCCACAATGACATTGCCGAGGTTACACAGGGCATCTGTGACACAAGTGGCACCTTGAAGCTCCTTTCATTGCCAAAGACAGAGCTGGTGACTGGCTTTTCAAAGCTATCTGAAGACTGAAATCTGTTTGCATGAATTCCTGTCTGAATGATTTCAGCTTGCAGCCTCCTGTGTAAAAAGCAGCCTGGCTGCAGACAACTTGCTGCAGGAAGACAAGAGGCAAACAGGAACAGCAGATAGTTAAATTTGCATTACCCAGGAGAAGTGAGCATTGTAGTAAGAAGCAAGGGACTTAAAGAGGGAACAATGACTCATTAGAAATGGAGACATTGTAGCTCCTTTTATGTAAGTGGAGCTTTGAATTTCCATTGTGTTCTGAAAAGAATTAGTCCTTTTAGTCTAGGAAAGAATATGAAGCGCCTCGTAAAAATATTACTGTTCAGGAATGAAAGAAGCAGTGATTACGAGTAGTGGGACATTTTCATTGGCCCTTGATAGAGAGAGCTAATCCTTCCCCTGGCTCAGAGCTGGCACAACGTGCAATAGAAGGGCGATCAAGGGCTCTGCTGTGTGATAACCAAAGACTATGCACCATCTTAGAAGGGTCCCCCTTCAGACCAAGTGCCACGGAGTGTCCCTATGTAAAGTCATGGCTGGGTTAAGCTCAGCTCAAACCAGGGTTGGTTTCTCATTACGTGATGCCTGGAGGTAGTCGTTTCTTGTCCATAGAGGGGACTGGGAAGGGAGGGTGGGGATGGCTGCATGTGCACACCTTCCCCACAGATGAGGGCTTGTCTCTGCATACTCAATGCAGCTTCAGCTATTGATCCTGTGACAAATGGGCTGGTTCTCAGCTCTCAAAGGGTCTTCTCCTCCAAGCCAAGGACAAGCAGCTACCTGTATAAGGCCCATTGTGCTTGAAACCCCTAGCCTGCATTGATTTTTAGATGATGAGGAAAAGCAAGCAGACAAAAGCTTTACATTATTTACAACACCCCCTGGAATTGTCAGTCACTGGGGAAGCACAGAGCAAACAGGGAAGAGCAGGCAGGCAGCACAGCTATTCATTACCTGCTTCCCAGTTGTCCCCCCACTGAGAGATGCCACCCAAACCAGCCTTGAGGTTGTGTGCCCATGGAACAGAAAGGAAAGGGACATCCAAGTGTCCCCCGGGGCATAGACAAGGATGAGAGCAAGCTTTTCCTCCACCTCTGGAGAAGAAAAAGACTTGGATCTCCCCAGATAGCAGCAGATGAATCAAACCAGCAATGCTGTCTGCATTAGGAGACGTGGAGCAGCATCCTCAAGGGAAGGTCACTTGTTGGTGATACATCATGTACTTCCTTTCAGCTTCATGGAATTAAAATGAAAGGTAGCTTGAGTTCAGTCCTTGCATAAGCTTACTGTTATTTTATTTTGTTTCCTTGGGGGGGGGAAAAATAAAGTCCATTTGAACAAAAATGTCAGTTTGGCCTTTTTTAGTTTGACTACATAAATCCAGCTCACATGGCTTCTGTGTGCTCGATGCTGCTGAATTGTTCCATTTGAAACAGAAAAGCACAACACCCGTCAGTCAAGGAATGAAGCAGGCATACTGGAAAGGCAAGTGGCAGCCTGGTCCTTACTGACCAGGTTGCACTGGGTGCATCCCCTCTCCTAGTGCAAAGCTGTAAGAGATGTGACTCACCTTCCCCTTGAAGCATCCCAGAAAGCAAAGCCTGGCAATCCCCATCAAGTCATTTGGCACAGGGTACCCAGAGAAGCTGGAACTTCCCCATCCCTGGCAGTGTTAAAGGCCAGATTGGATAGGGCTTGGAGCAACCTGCTCTAGTGGAAGGTGTCCCTGACTGTGTCAGGGAGTTGGAACTGGATGAGCTTTAAGGTCCCTTCCAACCCAAACCAGTCTGGGATTCTATGGTTCTATGAACTCCAGCTGCACAGCTATGGAGGGGAAGAAGTGGGTTGAATTTCTATGAAACCAAAGCCAAAACGATCCTGGATGCAAGGACCACACCAGGAAAAGCAGTGCCAAGAGTCAGAACTGAGTTTAAGGTGCTCTGCTCTTCAGCTTGGCCTTTGGGCCATGCACCAGCTCCAAGCAAGCCTCATCCTGCAGCAATGGCTGATATTTTCCTAATGCTGCATAGAGAAGAAACATCAGCATCCCACTGTGTCCACTAAGCAGCTTCAAATGGGAATAAGATATTAGACCTTTTAGAAATCTTTTTGTCTATTAGTCACACAGGCGACAGATCTGAACCCTCAAGTGTTTCACTCGCTTTGATACCCATATGAAATCCCAGCACTGCTTTCAAAGTCACTGTGAGTAGCTTGATCAGCCATGCAGAAAGGGCTTAAATGTCATCATCTGCTCAGTTATTAGCTACCAATTGGAGAAGGTGTAAGAGTATACTTACTGGGGGTTATTTATTAGCAACCTCCTCCCTGCACCAGCTTCGAGAATTGCCTCTAGTGAGATTAAATACTTGTTAGCTACACCAATAGAAAACCAACTAATGCACTGCACCAAGGAATCAAAACTGAGCTGTTCCCAAAAACTTCAAGTCAGTAAGTCCAAAAATTCAGTCTCTAAGGTCACTGTTCAAGTGACCTTACACACTGAATTGCATTGAATATTCCAACTCAAAGGATTCGAATGAACTGCTTTAACAACCTCATGTATACCTGCTGCCCAGAGAAAGCCAAGCTTGAAGCAATATCTTCTATTAACCAAACTGACAGAGTCAGGAAAACAATGAGAGGAGCTTTTGGACACAGAGGACTATTCCTGGTTGGAGATAAGAGCAGCAAGATGAATGAGGTGGTGTTCAGCTCCAGGGGCCTGCACCATGAGGGTTTGCTCTTGCAGCAAAGAGGTAGATGAGGCTTTGTAGAGGGGGACAGGAGGCAACTCTGTGTTACTAAAGCTAATGGCTGGCTGAGGCTACTTCGGGGTACAGGGGGTGATGCTTGCTCTTCCTAGAAACAAGGGCAATAGCACCACAACCTATTTGGAACCCCCAGGCACAACACCGATCAGCATCCCTCACTTGAGACATGCAATGCTTTGCTCTCATGAGCACAGGGGAATAGATTTCCTCACATTGATCTTCCTGGAGGCTCCAGCTCCCCCTGAGAATTGACAGTGACTCTGAGAAACACTTTGCTACCAGCTCTGCCCAGGAACCTGTCGCAGGATAACAAATTACTATTTGCTCTCTGTCAAGGTGTAGCTGTCCTGGCACAGCTCCACCACGGCCAGGCTAATGGGCTGGGGAGAAGAGGAGGGGATGCTCCAGTCACTCCAGCTGTGGCAACTACAGATGCTTTTCCAATGTGAACTGTCTGCAGCTGGCAGAAGGTGTTCAGAATGGGGTCAGTGTGTCCGTAGCTGCAGGAGCCTTGCACAGACACTCCTGGGACCTAAACCCATCCACTGTAACTCCCAAAGGAGGAAAAGGAAGAGTTCCTCTTGAAATAACAGCTGATGCTTAAGCTATTGAGCAGTCTCCCGGATAAAATCCTTAAGGATTTTAACCCCTGTGACCTTCTGAAATCTCTCCACAGCCCTGGATAACATTCAATCCAGACGCATCCCCTTATCCCACCCTTTCTTCCCAGACTGGGGAGGCTCTTTTGAAATACAGCCTTAATAACCTCAGCTTATCTTTGCATTAGAGGGCAAGCAGGACACTCATCCACAGGAAAACAAGGATGAATAATGCATTTCACAAAAGATTTGGAGATTTCAAAGTCTTGCTCTGCTCCCAAGCAACTGGAAGTTGTGCAGTCCACAGGGTGGAAAATCAGAGCTCACCTTGGGTCGCACCATGTTTCACTTCCACACTTAGTTTTCAGAATCTGTTATCACTTGCTTTGAGGCACAGAGGGAAATCATAGAATCCCAGATTGGTCTGGGTTGGAAGGGACCTTAAAGCTCATCCATTTCCTTGCCCTTGTCCAAAGCCCCTCTCCAGGTTTCTTGTAGGCCCTTTAGGCACTGGAAGCTGTTCTAAGGTCTCTCCAGAGCCTTCTCTTTTCTAGGCTAAAATAAACATGAAGACTCATTTCAGAACAGGAAATGCAGATATTTAATCCTAACCCTACTGAAAGGCTTTGCTCCTTCTCAAAATAACTGCATGTATCGAGGGAGGGAAACACAAGAACAATTTTATTCTTGCCCCTAAACATTGAGAGGCCACTGTCTGCATGAAACACTGACCACATTTCTTCTGTGGTAGCTCCTAGCTACATGGTATTATGGATCCATGATTGGAACTAGATGATCGTTAAGGTCCCTTCTAACCCCAACCATGATGCACCAAGGCTGAAGACTCACTCCAGCTCTCTATTCAGCTCAGCTAAGAAGCAGGGGGAGATTGCTTCAAGTTGCATGAATTACCAGGTCTGAAGATGAAGTGGAATGAGAATGAGCAGGTTTCTGCTGTAATTGTTGTTTGTTTGGATTTTGCCAAGCGGAAATGATTGTAAATATGTGCACTTCCTTTTTTACATGCAAGATTCATATTTAGAGTTAAAACAAACTATTCTGAAGATCAGCCTAAAGTTAAGCATGTGCAACACACAAACAAAAGTGGCAGGGGAAAGACAGGAGGAGATAAGAGACGTTAAATGAACAGAAAGGGAGCAGATCATCATTTGAGCAGGAGATGGTTCACAGTCATGCCCATCCTCTTTACCCGAGAAAGGTGCTCAACAGCTGTCTACACATGAAAGCCTAACAGCTCCATCCCCTGAAAAACATTGCTGTACTGCATCCACAGACCCAGCGAAATGCCTAGAAAGTGCATTCCTCCAGTGCTCAACCATCACAGAGGAGGTCAGTGACCTGCACCATTGCCTGCAACAACTGGCTCCTGCTTTTGACTTGGTTTTGCCCTATGAAGCCAACAGCCATGAAAAATGAGAGGAAACATGGTGAGGCACTGGCACAGTGTGCCCAGAGAAGCTGTGGCTGCCCCATCCCTGGCAGTGCTCAAGGCCAGATTGGATGGGGCTTGGAGCAACATGCTCTAGTGGAAGGTGTCCCTGCCCGTGACAGAGAGTTGGAACTGGGTGAGTTTAAGGTCCCTTCCAACACAAACCAGTCTGTGATGCTATGAAACATGAATCCAGGCAATATTTATAACCCTGCAACTGCTTCATCAGTTCATGTGCACCCTTGGCAGAAGCCCCGGGCTAATGGACCCAGCAACATCCATCTTTACTGTATTGCTGAAGAGAAAGGACATGTCAGAAAGCGATTTGGATGTATTTAAACACCAGACTTTGCTCTTTGTTCTGTTACTATCTCCTTCTCAATGGTCCCCACTGCAGAGTCAATGGCTTGCTTGTGCAAAACCCCAGTCCAGGAGAAGATTAGCCCACTCCAGGCTGCTGAGTTACTGAGCAGGTAATAAGAGATGCTCATCAAGAAACCCAGCTGCTCCTGAGCCTCATCCTGGGTTGAGCCTCTATGCCTGCAGCACATCGGAAGCTTTCCATCCCATGACAAGCTCCATGTGGCTCACTTAGGAGATAATGTGCTCTCACTCCAAAGCAGACAAACCCTTGGCCCTACACAGTGAGGCAAAGCTTTGAGAGAATTTATGCACACACAAGCCCCCTTTTCATTCAGGTTTTGGGGGGAGATGCTTTTCTACCTGGTTTTCCTCATGGGGTTTCCTCAACCAGGGTTAAGAGCAGGTAGTGTAAAGCTGGGAGTCAAAAATGAAAGGAATTGAGTTCTTATGGTATTGCACTGTCTTACAGCAAAAATCTCTCTCAAAGGATTCCACCCTCTTAAAACCTGACGAGTCCACAGCTGGGGATAGAAATCCACAGGGCAAAATAACAATATGTACATAAAGAAAGGCCTCTTTTGCAGCTTCAACCACAAACCTCAACTGTAGGACCCTGCTTGGGGTAAAATGCTGAGGAATGGGGATAGGGAAGTCCCCAAACCAGTAACAGCCACACATTTAGGGCCACCTCCCTTTCTGGCTTGAGGAAAAGCTTCCTGCCTCCCCCAAGGCAGAAACATCACCTGTTTGAGGCTTTAAACAGAGAGAGACACATAACCATCATCATAATTTTTAAGCAGCAACATGCAACACAGCGCCTTACAGACTCCTATAAATTACTCGGTACCCGGCTGCCAGCTCAGCCTAAGCTCGATATTGCCTGCAGTAATTATTTGGATCAAATGCAGTTTATCTGCTTCATATTTGTGTTTCTGTGCTCTCTGGTAACTTATAAATGTCATTGCAGTGTTTATTTGTTATAATGAAACTTAATGATGTTTGAAACCAATGGCTGCGGTTGTGGGCTGCAGGTTTGAAGCAATCTCTTCATCTCAGGAGCAGGAGGCCCAAAGATAACATTAAATTACCCTATAGGAAAGGAAGATGTATGCAGACAAATATTCAGGCCTGTGTATTATTCATTGGAGAGATGACTAGCAATGAGCTACAGCGCCTAAGGCTGCGGACTCGAAGCACTGTCACCCAGAGAAGGCAAATGTTCTTGTCCAAGGGGAACTAGTTGTCAAGCCATAAGCCCCAGTGCATCTCAATCTGTTTTATCAAACCTTCTAAGGCATGCTGGGATGGCTTAGTGAAGGATACCTGTGTGAGATGGCTGGCAGGGAAGAAATGAGGTGGGGCTGCTGTAAAACAAAGCAAAGGTCAGTAGGAGATAGAGAAACTGGCTTTGTGAGGCTTCAGAGGGGATGGGGAGTACAGGGTAGCAGCAGCAGTACCCATCTTGGCCAGACACCTGAAGCTGAAGGCCCAAGATCCAGCATAAACTTTTCTTGCCTTTGCTTCAGGCACTGCTCCTTGTCTTCCCTTCCTCTGAATAATTTCCTCCCTTGGTTTCTATTGCTGCGTGTATTTATAGACTCTGGTCGTGTCTCCCCTTGAGCCTCCTCCAGACTATATAAATTTACCTCCTCCAGTCTCTCCTTTCACAACCTGCTCTCTAATCCCAGGGCCATTCCCACCACCTCAGTTAGTATTCTCTCTGGCTTTGCTCCATGCTCCCAGGGCTGCAGGGACCCACAGCACGCTCCGGTGCCAGTCACATCACAGCCCACGTGGAGCTGCACAATTACCGATGCCTTATTACCTCGGGATCTGCTGAAGCAAAACGCCTGTGGCAACAGTCAGGAACATCTTCCCTAAGCTCCCTTTTTGCTGTCAGGAATGAGGAGTTATTCAGGAGAGTCAGCACCAGAAGAAGCTTTAAGTCCTGCAGCACAACCCAGCTTCAGTGCCTTGGGTTTTTGAGCTGCTTCCCTTACCATGGGCTGGGCTGATGCTCCCTCAAAGGCTCAGCACATGCTGTACTTCTCAGGAGTAAAGAAATAGCACCACTACACCCATCCCCACTAGGGCAGGGAGACTTTGACGTCTGCAGCAAACTGGAGCCCAGTTGGTAATTCAGGGAAGTCTGGCTTCTTGGTTTCATCTGCTTCTCCTGCACAAGGTCAGACAGGTCTGGAAGCAGCCAGTGCTGCAGATAACTGTCCTTAGCAGCACAGCTACTGCCCTTTAGTCTGAATCTAAGCAAAGGGTGAGATATTGCATTGCCAGGAACCTCTCTGCCTCACAAGGCTGTCGTGCCAACACATTCCCAATCCTTAAATAATCCTGGGAATGCTAATGCCTGGAATTTCACATGATTTTAGGGAAAGATCATATAATCACAGACCGGTTTGGGTTGGAAGGGACCTTAAAACTCATCTAATTCCTGGGAACCTGCAGCACAGGGAGGTAATTCCTAGAGAGGTCAAACACTGCAAGCAAACCCCTGTCAATACATTATTCACTAACCAACAGGAAGGACAAAACCAAAAAGGCCTGGGTAACTTGATTAACCTCATCTGAGCACCTGCATTAAAACCAGAAGCTATTATTGGCAGACACATTACCTGATGACAATTGATGAGAGAAATGAATCTTCACTACTTGCAATCATTACAACCGGCCCTAGCAAAGCTCCTGCAAGGATGGCACTATGAGACCCCATCTCAAGCAGACAGGACCTGCCTTTCCATCTGGGAGCACCACATATGAACTCACCTACATGCAGCTTCTCGCAGCACCCAGAGCCTCAAGACTCTATCCATGAACCGATTGGCTCTAATCTTGCTTAAACCCTCCGTGACATGGATTAATGAGAGGGAGAGGACTATGCAAGGCCACCTGCAATGACCTTGCCTACAAACCCTTGAGAAGGGAGTTAATGCCTTGGCTGAGCAATGAGGGGCCAGGGCACTGCCGTCTCCCAAGCAGCTATTGAAACAAACAAGTTGACAAATGAGGCTGCCTCTTAATGAAGCCGAAGCCAAAGTCAATACTCAGTCCTTCTATCAGGGCACAGATCAAAGATGGTCTCAAAGGCAGATGACCTTGGTGGGGGTGGGATGGCTGTCACTCAGAGGAGGAAAGGGATGTCACCAAAATGAAAAGGAGCAGCCTTGGAAGCAGGGGGAGACAAGGGCAACTTGCAGAAGAAAGGGGAAAGAGTTAGAAGAGGAGATGGGGGAAGCCTTTCTTCCAGGCCTCCTGTGCTCTTTTCAACAGGTGAATTTGGTTATTCATATCCTGGTTCTTTCCATCCTCCACTTTCACTGCCGCCTGTCTAGAGCTATATCCTTCTGACAAACCCATATCTCAGGTGTTTTCTCTGCAGAGGCTTTCCTTATCCTCCAGCTAACAAAAGACTGAAGCGGGGAAGGATCAAGGTTCTCCCTTCTGTTTTCAAGTATTTGGGGGTGCTAATATTTCACCTTCAGGTTCAGCACACTTGGGGGGATTTTCTGCTGTAGCAAAGACAAGGGCAGGAAGGGAAATAGGGATAGGAAAGAAGAAAAAGAACACAAAAAGAGGGAAGGACAGCACAGTAGATAAAGATATATCTTCCTCAAGAACAAACCAGCTCCCCCTATATAAACAGACACAAACACTATAAACAGATGTTTGTAAAATGGAGCCATTTGCTTGCACAAGGGACAACTCTCATCGAAAGCTCAGTCCTGTGGCACTCATGCCTCAAGTAACATCAACTACACCCTCTAAATGTCCCAAACAAGCAACCTCAGAGCAGTGAATGGCAGAGACGGGAGCTCTTTTGGAGACACTGCAAACTAGGATTTACCTGGGACAACCCAGACTGGTCCCAACCCCTGCTGCTGTTGCATACCCCAGCTTTAGCTGGCTTAGGATGGGGGTTCCTGGGGCAGGGATCACTTCTCTCCCTATTTGTACTGCACTCAGCCCACTGTGGGCTTTGTCCTCAGGTGAAGACGTGTGCTACCATGCCAGCAAACACCCTCATAGCTCCTGGCCACACCATCTATATCGGCACATCTGCTCCTCTTTGAGAGCTCCTCAACTGAGCCCTGCTCAGAGCCGATGGCAACAAGGACCTGGCATACTTCTCTCCAGGTCAACCTCAATATTTCATTTAGCTTCTAAAGAAGTCAATTCCTTTCTCTCTTTCTTCCTTCCTTTATTTTACATCTCGAAACGCATACCATCTCATGAATATTGATGAGGATCATTAGTCGCTGAACATTTTGCTTCTCTTCTCTTTCCCCCTGTCTATATAAAAGGTTCGTCTTTGTAAAAGGGGAAAAAAATCCATCTCAAGTTACATCTCTGGATTGGTCCCATTAATGCATTTATAGATTGAGTAAATACTTACAGGAGCCAATAGTGGGCATAAAAGGGTATATACGGGCCCCAAGATTGCTGCTGCACTGGAGCATGATTGTCCGGCTCTGCAAAGGATTACATTAGCAGCCCTGAGCACTAAATAACTGTCCTGTTGGCTGCCTGGCCAAGGGGAATTGCAAACACACTCCCCGCTCCACAAGCTCCCTACCTCGCCTTCAGCTCTTTGACCATGCCTGTTCCTTCTATCTTCATCAACCTTAACCTGAAAACTGCTAACAGACTTCAGTTTTATCTAGTGAATACAGATGGCAGGGTTTGGCCAGGTACATCAAGCAACTTATGGAGAAAAACATCAGGACTTGCAGCACTCAGCTTGATACTTGACAACAACACTTCACTATTTCCTTATGATAAGAATGGATTTTTAGAAGAGTTGAAGAAATGTCAGCCCAAACAGAGCATAATTATACAAAATACCCAAGAAAGTATCTTGCAGGCAAACCCAAACCCCACTTCACTAAGAAACAGGAATAAGTTCATTTTGTTAGCCTGAAACACACGATTTCTTCCTATTTGTCATTATACCTGTGAACTACAGCTGTCTTACACTGCTCCTGTAAGAAAGGAACTTCATCATACAGGTTGGGACTGCGGAGCAGAGGTGATGTTATGTGACCTAATGACACACAGGGAAACCAGCAGGGAATGGAGTTTCAGAACTGTTTCAGCCTTTTCATATCATACCAAAGCCATAGGCTCTCTTGGGAAGATGAAACCCTTCTGGTGTCACAGGCACAACATCAGTTCCCACCCTACAGCCTGGCTTTAGCTCGAAATCCTCTAACCAGTTGGTTTCTGCTCACAACTGCACAGTTGACTTGTTTCTGCTGGCTTAAGATCTGTTTTAATAGCAAGCCTGTCTGTTTATCTGTTTATACAGAGCGTGTGTCTCAGCATGGGACTTCAAGATGCAGTGGTTTTAATTGATATTCTAAGCGATGGTAACTTGGTATTGCTTCACTGCTCCAGCCTGGCTCTGCTTGTGGAAAGCAGGCACGTGTGTCTGCCTCCAGGGGAAGGCAGTTAGAGACCCAGACCTGGAAGGAACAGACCCTGTGTTTCCTTGCAGCAGACCTCATAATGACAGAAGGGATGCTCTTTCTTTGTCCAGCCTTCAATGGAGGTATACTCTCACACTCCTGCTCCTTTCCCAAGTGAAAGTCTGGATCACTGTCTTGGAAACAATGGCTTCCAGTTACTTTAACAAGCTGGAGGCTTCCTCACAATCATGCTATCAGTTTATGCTGGGAGGATTTACGGCATCATCAGAACTTGACTTGATGGCCCAGCCATATCTGCATGTCCAGGCTCTCGTCTGGTGGACTCCACACCAACAGCATGATCGGGCTTGCTGATGAAAAACTGCCTGCCAGCAACCTCTCTGGCAGGGTCGCATGGGCACAGAGGGAGGAAACTAAACAACAGATCCCGGGGCTGCAGCAACAGCTCTGAAGAGAGGGGAGAGTTATCAACAGAACCACAGGCTCCAATGTAAAATAAGAGGGCAGCCTGGAGGCATCACAGAGATGGGAAAGCCAGAGTCACCCTTCTTGGGGGGAAGCCATGTGTCTCCTTTAAGCCATGCTCCTCCTGCCTCTAACAATAAACCAGTGCTGACCCAATGGAGAAAGCAACACCAGGAGGTGGCCACCAGGGTAAGGTGAAGTACACAAGGTTAGCTCTATCCTTTTCAGGTGCATTTTACAGGACAAGTTCTTCCCAACCAGCTTGCATGTTCCTTTAATGTACATCCCATTTCAAATGCCATTCAGGACAGAAAGGGGAATGCAAGGGCAATGGAATTCGAGCAGCCAGGATGCTCTAAATCTCATCCCAGATATTGATCTGTGTTTATTAACCTAAGATTCCCAAAGCATCTTTAGCAGGCCCTCTAGTCCCTGCAAAGGGAGGGAACACAAATTCCACGTGATCCCAGGTTCTTCCATACACACCTGCAGGCTGAACAGCACGAGAAGCAGCTCCTGAATTACCTCATGCCACTAAGGGAGTGAAGAAGTATTGTATTCATTTATTGAAGACCACGCAGCAATAGCTTTCCATGGGGGACCACTACTCCAATCAATAGATGAAATTCTACCCTTAGAACATTAACTGCTACAACACCACTATTACCATGAAACTCTCAAGCTTTGCATCAGATTTACAACCAGTAGGGCAGCTCAGCTGCATCACAGACAACAGAGCATCAAGGATGAAACTCTGCTCCTGCTATCCAAAGGGGCACAGAGCAGCAGTAAGCTGAGGAGGTGTTTCCTATCCTGCCTGAAATGCAGGGCACATGGGATCCTTCCTTCAGCAGCATCCTTGTGAATGTCTAGGAGTCACAAGTGAGGTCTCCAGGGAGATTTGGAGCAGCTTCCAGTGCCTAAAGGGGCTACAAGAAAGCCGGAGAGGGGCTTTGGACAAGGGTGTATAGGGACAGGACAAGGGGGAATGGCTTTAATCTGACAGAGAGGAGATTGAGATCAGATATTAAGAAGAAGCTCTTCCCTGTGAGGAGAAGCAGCAAGGTCCTGCATTACCCACTTTTCCATCTGACCCAACCCAGACAAAGTCTCCCCTTGAAACTAGACAAAGGGACAGCTTGTATGCTGATTTTTCCTTAGGTTTCACTCTCACCCCTGCCTTGTTTAGCTAACAGAAACACAAAACACCACAGAAATATCAATGAGACCACTGCTGATAACAATACATCTTTAACAGCTTTTCCAGAGCTCACTGCATCCACTCACCTCTTCCATCTCTAATGCTTTTATCAGATAAAGAACAGCAGCATCAATGCATGTTAGATGGGAGACGCCTTCCCTAATCAATTGCGATTGTGTCTTCACGGGGAGACATGAGTGACAGTGCTGGGGGTAAGGCAAGCTTCCCTGTCACCAAGCTGCTAAGCCATGAGGGGACAGCACCTTCATCAGCAATGACAGCAGAGTTAGCAACGCTAGTCCTCACTGCATCCTGGAGGAAATCAGGTAATAAGGGACCCACCACTGCAGATCCCAGTAGATTTTGTGCCAGGAATGCTGTAGCTTCGAGCAAAGCTTCGGAGAATTCCCATTCCCAGGTTGCAGGCTGATGCAAAGCCTCAGAGGGCAAACTGTAAGAAGATGTTGTGATGCTCAAGAGGATGTTCAAGTTGTGCATGGGCTTTTGAGTCCAGTGCTGCTTGAGCTAAATCAAGTAACATTTACAGGTCTGGTCCCAAAGAACAGACCTCTTCCCCTGTTAAGCCAGAGAACAGAGAGAAGTTTGAGCTTCCCAGCAGCACAGAGGTTGTTGGCATCTGCTAGAGGGGAAAGGTCACTTGTTAGAGGGATAAGAGAGGCTGGCTCTGATTTATCCTTGAGGCCAAGGAAGGTTCATGCTCAGCCCATGCTGTTACAGATGTAAAAGTGACTTTCAAGATCCAGATGAAGTATCCCCATAAATCCAAGCAAGTCAGAGGCAGCAACTCCTTGCTGGGCCATTAATGGGTGGCATGAACACATCGCTGCGTCTCAGTGCACACTCTAAGAGGACAAAGCATTCACTGAACAACGGCAGGCAGCAGGAAGGGCATTCAAGCAGGGAGGCATTTGGAGCAGAGGCACAGCAGCTTCTCTCAACAAGGCATTTCCCCCCAAACCAGCACCAACTCCAGCCCACAGCCCCAGCTGGTTTCTCTCCAAGCAGTAAGGTGGGGCCTTGAAATGGATTTCACCCATCTCAGCATCACTGCCTCAGCACCCCACTGACCCAAGAGCTCCCTCCCTGCAACGCAGCCCTCATTCTTGCAAGAGCTGCAGCTTCCCTTTGAGAAGCTACTAAGAGGCGGTCGAATAGAGCAGCATCTCATCAACAAGTCACTTAGCCTTTTAAATGATCTCTGAATAGTGTTTTCTTTTTATTGCTTTCTGCAGTGTAACAGCCTTGATTTCAAGTTACTTGGGCTTATGATAAACTCCAGATCTATAACACTTCTGTTCTCGCCCTCTTTGGTCTCCCTCACCCACTTCTTCTTTATGTTTTTATTAAAAAAAGAAAAGATCCAGCAAAACAGATAGCAGATTAAAAGGAAAACAAATTGAAATGGGTCAAATGTATCTTGCTTAGATGACAGCCACCCCATTAGATACTTTTAAGCAGGACAAATAACCCGTTCAGAAGCACAAGTGGGCTTTTACATTTATTCTAAATTACAAACCAAATGATTGCAGCCTCAAATGGAAGCACTGGCTAATTGCACTAATATCTCACTAATTCCAGCACCAAGGAACTGGGGGAAAACTAACGATTTCCACCATTTCACCAATTATTCAATTTAGACCAAGGTACATTATGCAGAGCCTGGGTTGAGCTTCAGCTCCATTTTGTGATCTATGACAAGGTCTGGAATTCCAATTATTAATAATGGAGGAGCTATAGTTATTCAAGGGATGGGAACAAGATAATTATAAGCCATAAAATCAGCTTTCTCATGCATACACAGTTCTGTCCCCGCACGCCAGCAGAACCAAAACCATAGACTAGAGATACCTGAAGTTGAAGACAAGAAACTGATAACAGAGGCCAGAAACAGGCAGCTAGCTGCACGCTTTTGCCAGGCAGAGCTGAACAGAACCATCCCCAATAGCCTTTGAGGGCTGCATGGGCAACCTTGGAGAAAGCAGGTTGGTAGCTTTCCTTCCATTCAAGCCACTAACACTCACCTCATGTCCCACCTTTGAGGCAAGTGGATGAATCTCATCCTTTTAGCATCTCCATCTTCCCACCCCCCCCCCCCCAAGAGAAATCAGAGCTTTACATTAGTCCCAGCACCTTTAAATAAGATCCCACACCTGAACAGAAGAGGCAAGGTAAGATTTATTTGCAGCTCAGACTACTAAACTTAAGTCCTCACCCTCCATCCTCCCCATACTCAAGGCTGGGAGGTCTTAATGCTGAGCAACAGCCCCATGTGGTCTTTAGAGAAAACCCTGGATTCGGAAAGCCCCATTTCTCCAGCCATCACCCAGCAGATATGATTTGCTAAGCAACATCCTCTCCCAATGAAACACACAGCCGTGCTGGTTGCTATGTGGAGCTGCAGCTCTGCAGTAATGGCTGCTGGCTTTGCTGTGTTTTGCACACTGAAGGGAGATGCCTAGAAAGCAGAAAACTGGAGACTTGCTTCTGTTTCCAGCTATGATGCAGATCAAGGTACAGATTTTTGCCTTGTGCCTGTCCCTAACTGATGGATATGAGCCAAGCAGGAAGCAGGGCTATAAGCCAAAGCAGGAGCTGCAGAGGGGGAGTCTGGCCTTCCTTGAGCACCAATCAGTAACTGTTAGCTGGTCCAGGAGGAAGATGCTACACTGAGCCCTCAGACACAAGGATGAAGCCCACACATCCCCTCCAAGCACAGGGTCCATCCCACTGAGAAGCCACCTGTCCGCTGCACATGAGGAAGGAGCCAGCCAAGTGCCTGGAAGGGGAAGAAGAGGAGGTAAGGATCTGCCCCACGGGTTGTAGCATCTCCAGGCAGCCAGCGACTGGTGAGAACAGTTGGTGAAGGTGAAGGCTGACACCTCTCAGTACTTAGTCATTCCCATTAGTAGCTTCAGGAATGGCAGCCAGAAAGTGTCATAATTGCTGCAGTGATGTTTGCTAATGACTCCAGTTAGATCTGGCAGGAAGTCAGAGGCAGGAGAGGAGAAGAAAAATAGCAGGAAAGGGATTGACACCTGAATACCTGCCTTGGACCACTGAGGAGGAACAAGCCCAGCTCAGGACCTGCTCCTATGGACATGCAGTGATCAAGAGCAGGGAGAGATTTTATAGCACACCCCTGGCCTTCCCTTGGGAACTTGGGAAGGGAGGAAAACTGAATGTGAAGGGGAAAAGGGAACAGAAAACAAGCCAAAATTTAGTTCAAGACCATTGCTCTTGAGGGGCTGAGGTGACCCACACCATAGATACCACCTATCTACTCCAAAATCCCCTTGAGCCAGGGCAACACAAGCCATGGGGAGAACATATAACTCAGGTCATTGCCAGCCTCAGCATCACCTCCATGGCACAGGAGCCATGACACCCAGTCCACAAGCCGTGGCTCCCACTGAACCACTGTGGTCAAGGGGGAGTTGTTCCCAAGGAGGAATCCAGCCCCTGGTGAGCAAACAGCATGCTCATCCTGATTATGTATCTCTTTCTGAATGTTAACAAACAGTAGGCAGCATCTGATTGAGTGGGTTATTAGCAGAATGAAGACAGATGGTGGAGGATTAACTCTAAAGTGTCTTGACTGCAAGGCCGTCATTATAGACAGCTCTACCTCTCCCTCTGTCTACAACTGTCACCAGCTTAATTTCACCCTACAACCCACTGCCGCACACCGAACAGCGATCCCAGCACGCAGATGAGGCAGTCGTCAATCACAGCAAAGGGGTAAGCATTAACAGCCACACTGCAGCAGCACCTTCCTGCTTCCCAGCCCCAAATGGTGCCCAAATCCATCACTTTTCCCAGCTCAATTTTCACGAGGGGGAATCACACACAGTGCAGCGTGCCCAAATCATTCCTGCCCTGCACATTCCCAGCGGCACTGGTAGCAGCCCTGGAGAGATACCAACACCTTCCCCACACCTGGCTTTTCATGACACAGGTTGATATATTGATTTGTGCTAACACTGACAGAGGCAGGTTCTCACACTGGAGGATGGCTCAGCCTGCATCTGCAATCCGTTGTGTTAATGGACATCCATCCCTTGCCAGCTGCTAAACAAAGAGCATGATGCTACCAAAACCCCTTGCTGGGCATGGCCACAGAGCATCTGCAAGCCACAACATTGATTTTACCTTGCTGGGAGAGGTTGCTGCACTGGTCTGCAAGGGCCCAGCCTGAACCTTCTCCATGGGAACAGCCAGGAGGACTGCTTTCCTACCAGAAAGCGGTAACTCCATACTGAAAAGGTCTCTTTGCTTCTCTACCTATGAGTGCATTCTGTAGATGTCTCCGTTAAGTGACAGCAAGGTTCTAATGAGCCCTGTAATTACCTATTTCCACTGCGATGGAGACCCCACACTTCATAATTAGCCCATTGCCCCACTGCCTACCTCTGCTTTCAGTTCCTTCAGCTACCCTGCAATTATTAATAGGGCTATTCATTAGCACCATCATGCAATAAAAAGAGGAAAAGCTCTCACTTCGCTGAAGTATAGAAAGGAAGCTGTCTCTCTCCTCCTTATCCCTGCAAGGTAACTGGCCCAAAGAGCCTGACTCTGGTGCTTTGGGCAGGAAATGCCCTCACTACACCTCTGTTGATGACCAGACATCTGAAACCCCCCTCAATGTGGTTTTCTGCACTGAAATACACCAAAATCCTGGGAGGTTGGGGGCTTGCAATTGTCATACAGAATGGTCTCTAGTGAAAACGCAAGTCCTAGGTGGTCTTTGTAGCCATGGAAATCCCCTGACTTTGGTTTTGGCAGACTGTACCTTTAAACATAATGGTCCTGCAGCCGGTGGGGGCCAGAAGCTCACTGGCTGCACAGCATCAGGCAGGTACACTTTGTTCCTGTTCCTACACAAAGGCTTTACTGTTGGTCTTTCATGCTCCTTTGTTCTAGCCACACAAAGCCACGTTCAGCCTGAAAAGGGGGCTTCACTGCCTAGGTGAATGCAGGCTTTGAATCCACTGGGGGACAGGAGCTTCTGTGAAGGATCCTAAAGGATTGCCAGAATGCCAGGCTGGGTCCTGCCAGCTCTCAGACACCCTCTGAGTATCCCTAGGATGCTCTTTCCCATCTCAGCACAACCACGGGCAGCTTCTCCCATAGGCTTAAGGGACAGTAAGGAATTTAAGAGGGATATTACTGAACCTACTCACAGCACTCAGACCAGACTGCCATCCTCTGTCTCAAGGGGCAGCCCCTTCCCATTAAACACACACTCTAATCAGTGCTTAAAAAGCATATGGTAATTAACAAGCACAAAGTGAAGTCTTGTGAAGTACTTTCCCCATGTTACCAGCTCAGTATCAGGGCTCCTGGGAGACCCAAGGAACCTTTGATCTTCTAACTGATATTTGAGCCATAAACTTGCCTCCACATGAGTTTTATACCCCATGAAAGCTAATGCACCTTTTACTCTTGTGAAAGGCTAACCTTCCTGTGAAAGAAGGCACCACCATGGCCAGCTCCTGCAGTACACCATCCTGTGTGAGCAGTCCCACCCTTTGTCCAAATCATGCCCAATCAAAGCCCTCAGAATGGATTAAATCTGCATTTGGATCAAGTCTGAAGTCCCTAAAGAAGCCTCATCACAGCCAAACTCCCCTTGACATACCCTGAAGACCTTCCCATCCCAAAGGGCTCTCATCCTTTTGGTCCAAGATGATGATGGACTAAGGTTTGCGCAAGAAAAAGGAGCCAGAAAATGAAGCTACCAGAATTAAGGAGACCAGTTCTTCAGAGCATGAATAGTTTTTGTTTAGTTATTAAGATTCATAATTATTTATGATATTTCTAAGGATTAATCGATGCTCATAAAATACTTGGGGAATGACCGGAATATAAACAAGGAAAACTTTAGCAAAGGCTTGGTGAACAATGCAAAGGCACCTCTGAGAGGTGCAGAGGCACTGAAAACTGACAGGGGAACAAGTGAGGTTCTATGACCCAGCTAGAATGAAAAGACCAGATGCAGCAACCTGTGGAAGAGCTTTCCATGCAACAAATCCTTTCCATAGGAAAGGACAGTGGATTATGGATGCATGGAACTAAAACTCCTGTTCTCTTGTAGTTTCATGCTGTGGGCTTCTCCTATCCATGCCTGCTAAGATGTTTCCAACACCAAAGGGGAAGCAGGATTTTGTCCTTGGTGTTAACAAGAACCTTATCCATTCCTAGCAGTAGCACATCCACATCCCTTGCAATGAGATGGCTAAAGAGGACAGAAGAATAGAAGGTGAGGGACCTGCTCACCTTCAGTCATCCTGCGGTACTTCTCCTTGTACATGAACCCCAATACTAGGCAGCATCCTCGTCCTGGGAGCCCCAGTTCTGCAAGAGAAGAGACAGTGATGTTAGACTAGGCTGGGGACCAGAGCAAGCACATGGGGATGTTGCAGGGAGCAAATCCTGCTGGATGCACTGTTCTGCTAAAGCACCAGTGAGGTGGGCACATAACTGAAGGCTTTGGTCAGCCTCAGAGCTCAGCTCTGCATCCCAAACCAACTGCTACTGCGCTGCTCCACTTAGGCACGGACATGTAGAGACAGGACACTACCCCCTACCTTGCCCCTGTCTCAGGCACTCCTATCTACCAAGCAGAGGGAATGAGCTGCTTTGTACTCCACATCAGCATGTTGCCACCATATGGACTTTTTCACCCCTTTCTCCCTTAGCAGGCAGCAAAGTAAAATGGGAAATGGCCCTCAGAAGGGAAGATAACTCTGGCTTGAGGCATCTTGCTCTTCAGAGGCAAGCAAGTGACCCTACATGCAGTAAAGCGCTGGAGTCTGAGGAGGCACGTGCCGCCTTTGATGCCTTGATTTCTTAATGTGGCTTTCTGAGTATCAGTAATACACAGAGATCTGAACAAGGGTTTCTCAAGAAGTAGGCTGTGTGCACGCGTGCTCTCCCCGTGCAAAAAGCTCTAGTTCTTCAAACAAATTCTCCTGTGTCGCAGCGGAGAAAATTAAGGTACCGTGTCCCCGATGCTGCCTGCGGACCTGCTGAGCTCCTCGGGGGCTTCTGTGCTCGGCAGAGCCCGCTGATCAAAGCCCCTTTGATGTTTACTTAATGTGGCCATGGACTCTTTAGAGTCCTGCTCTGCTGAGGAAGGAGAGCTTGGGATGGGTGTGAAGTTGTGCTGCATGAAGAGGGGAAAGCAGTGAGGCAGGAGGGTGTGAGTGCAGCGGCAGCCTAGGAGCTGCCTCCAGCCTTGGCTGCTAGTGCCATGATGCAAACTTGGGCTTGAATCAAAGCTCTGGACTGTGCCCAGAGGAAGAGGAAAGTCATTCCATGTGACATGTGGGGAAGGCACACAGATTTACATGGGTATATCCCTCCCTGATGATGATAGTTGCCATGGCATCCCGGCAGAGGGTTAGCATCCTCATAGTACAGTATGAGGAAAAATCAGAGCCTAAGTGCAGCAAAAGCAGTCTTGTTTTGATACCAGGAAGCTCAGGGTACCCACAAGACTAATTAAAGCATTTTTTCTAGCATTAAATAGGGCTCCACTTGCAAGAGGCTGAGGACCAACAACTCCTGGTCCTAAGGCTCCCTCCCACCAAGGAGGGGATCATCATCTAACCAAAACCAATCACACTGAAGTCGATCCTCAGGCAAAAGAAAGGCTCCTGAGATGCACAGAGTAAGCCAAAACCTAATTTCTCCCCTAAATCCACATTGCTACCTAAAGAATACCCCAGAATATCTCCAGAAGTGACTCACTTCACCTACCTGGCATGGCTTTGGGGGTGCTTGTAATTTTCTTGCTGGCCATGAAGGCAGTGAGTAACTCAGATGTAGATGCCTAAAGATTAGACAAATCGGGGCAGAAGAACCAACTATTCACATCCTCAGTGGTTTCCTGAGTCAGAGTCCTAATTAGCAGGAAGAGGTACACAGCAACCATCTCCCATCTCTGATGCAAAGGTGGAAGCCAGCCTCTTGCTTTGCAACACAATGTACCACAATGTGCACAGAGTAAACCAGCCACAGATACACTGAGAAAGGTGTCAAGGGCCTGTTGGCTTAGCTGGACACGCAGCACAGGTTGCCTCCCTTAGCGCTAACAACTAGAATCAACAAGACCTCACTGAACTTTGACTGCAAAAACACTGGATGTGGCTGGAGAGCTTTGAGCCTGCCAATAGCCTCTGCGACCATTCACCTATAGCCCATGAAGCAGGCAACAGACCTTTTTCTTTATTGACAGGAAAACAAAACTGCATTGATTCCTATTGAGCCTCCAACGAGCAAGGTATCAAAGCATAATGAAAACAACACAATTAGATTAGCACCACACAAACCAGTGCAGCCTACAGAGAGCAGAGCAAGCTGGCATTATTATCGAACCCATTCAGACACCCTGCATTCTTGCGTGCACGTGTTTGTGGGTGCTGGTGGGTTTTTCCTGAACACGCAGACCTGCATGTCAGGGACTGCCATGCTCTCCATGGACCACAAACATCATCAAGAGCATCCTGAACTAAAGCAGCAATAGAGGCAGCAATAGCTGCAGCCTCCTCAGGGGATGGATGAACATCCCACTGCTTTGGTGTCTACCTTGTCTTCCAGTCACAGGAAGCAATATGCTCCCAAGGAGGTTGTCTTCCTTTGGAGATTACCCAAAAGGTCCCAGCCTCAACTTAACCTCAAGAGGAAGGAGGGATTCTCAGGGCTCAGCCACATGGGTTGGATCCCAAGGAACTGTGGGTTAAATCCCCCTGTGGAGCCTGGATCAGCACACACCAGCATGGGTGTCTATCTTTCATTTGCCTCCCTGAGGAATGTTATAACTAATGCTTATAAAACACTTTGATACCCCATGATGAAAGGAGCTATACAAGAGCACTGCATTATAATAACTCATACCATAAATCTGTGAGAACATGCAAAAATCTTTATAGCTAAAGGCACCTTTAAATACTTGAGAGTGCCTTTAAAAGGTAAAATACTTCAAGATGACTGTGGTGCCTGAGGATGTCTCACCACTTCATGGCTTTTAGTGGCTACCTAAAGCTAAAATAGTTATGCAGACATCCAGCATTTAAAATGCTTTGGCTTTAGGGGCTGCCAAGGCACCACTGAAAGCAGAATATGAACCCATGTGTCCCCCAACACCCAAAACCCAAACTCCAGCCACTTCTTTGCAATGGCAAGTGATTTTTCCCCGGCAGAGGTTAAGTAGTTAGAGTTGAAGTTTATTATTCCAGGAGCTGTTAAGAAATGCAAGATTTGTTTGGCAAAAATCACAGCAGAACTGCGGTTTTGCCTTTCTCAAAAGTACCTGCATTAATCCACCTCCAAACTTACGCAAGAGCCACTCAAACAAATCACAAGCAAGTTCACACCACACAGTGTTAAGGGCAGCCACTGACAATGAAGAAAAAGCCAATTAAATGTAATGAGAGCTCAGGGTCTTCTAAGAAAGGATCTTTATGCGCTACCTGGGCAATAAAGGAGAATTTTTGTGTTGGAAGAAAGATCCCCCAGCCCTGGCCCAAACTACAGCATCCTCCTGCTCTTCCCTAATCTCTCCCATCGCTTGACATTTCCTTACTCAGTTCCTCCACCCACAAGTCAAGAAAGGAACTCAGTTTCTGATGAATCACTGCAGTAAAAGGCTAAAGCTGTAATAAAGCTTTATTAACACAATCATAATGTGTATTATTGTGTAGCTGTATCCCACCAGGAATGGTAATAAATGTTCAATAGCCCAATAATACCTGTTTAATAATTTTTCAGCTCATCCTGTCTAATTGCAAGTTTATTAAAGAACGATAAACTTTAGAATCATTGCAAAGGCATAATTGCAATTCCATTGCTTATTTAATATCGAGTTAATTATATTACAACTGTTCTATTTTCCCATACATATTAAATATCAATTAGTTGGTTTAAGCTATTGATTTGTATTTAATTAACTATGCTGTTATATACCAATTAAGCACTTCTAAGAGAAGCACAAGCAGCTGGCCTCTTAAATTAAGTTTTTAAAACTTTGTATTAATATAAATTTCACATTTCCATTTTCTCACCTTTTTCTTTCTACAGAGATAGTGATTTGCTACCAGTAAATAATTTTTACAATTGCATGTCATATACCTGAACTTCATTCTAAACTTCTTTCTTTCTAGGATGAAGAATGGGCAACCTCCATGCCAGATATTGCAGTGCCAGAACACCTAAACACAGTGTGTGGGAAAGACAGAGAGTTGGAACAGCCCCATTTCACCTGGGGGTCTCAGAAGCAAAGAACTTGGGTGGGAGCTGTTGAAAGAGCTTAAGAGTCTCCAAGCAAAGCAGCTCAAAACTTTAAAGATAGCCAGCAAGGGTGATATGAGAAGGTCCTGTCACTAAATCCGAGAGATTTTGCTAACTTGAACACTTTGATTGAGAAACATTATGCTCCCTATGATCCTTAAACGTTTCCTGTCCTGAAAAAGCTATGCTCTGTTGGGTATCTTGCACATTAGAGAAAGAAAAGCCCAATCTCCCAAGTCTTTCCGCATCCTTGGCTTCACCACATCTAGCAACAATGCATCCCAAAAGTTAGAATTGCATGGAGGAGCATTTTCTTGTTTGTCAGCATCCTTATTTCCAGGCATATCTAGCTTTTCTCATGCAGATATCCTCAGCATCCCTATGAACTCTTCTTCAGGCAACTGTGCTCTGGGTGCCCTTAAAGCAAGCTGCGTCTTTCCCCTCCAAGTTCTTCTGCCATGTGCACTGGCTCTGAGCTTTCTCCCTCAATGCAGTTTGCATCTGTGAGCGTTGCTGATCATTCCAAACACCACATTTCAGCAGAGAGCAAATGGATCCTTCGGCATGCAATTTCTATATTACACCATTAAGTCTGCAGAGCAATCCAAGATCCTCAGAGATGAAAGCAGCTATACAAATGCAAGTTATTATTAAATCTGTGCCTGGTTAATTTATAAAAATGTATTAAAAAACCTAAGAGGCTTCCCAGATGAGAAAACGGGCATATTAATGTTTGAAATATGAATGAAGCAGAGATCAGTGTTAAATGCTGAAGTGATATTGTATTTTATTCTATAGTGCTCCACAGAAAAGTTGCATTTATAAACCCATTTATTGTGTTATGTACTTGCAAACCACCTTGTCATCCATTTATTGCACGAATAAAATCTTAAAAGCAGAGGATTAGTTGAGTATGTCCCTGCGGGACCACAATCTGACTTTAAAGAATCCATCAGTGAAGGAAAACAGATGGAGCAGCGGTGTTTGCCAGCTCGTTGCTCCGAGACGTAAAATGCAGCTGCACACAAGGGCCATTCTCTGATGGACCACAGAATTGGAAGTCCTGTTTGTGTTGAAGAGAGAAAGTACATGCAGCAGAGCTGGGGAAACAGCAGCATCACCAGCCACAGTGCTGTTTGCCCTGTGGGAATTTCTGGTTCTGAAAGGTAAAGGTCTAGAGGGTCCTTAAAACTTCTACCAAACATTCTGGTAATGGAAAATGATGGGAAAACTTGGATGTGCTTATTTTCACTGAACCTGTTCCAACTCAGTGTAAAACTGAGCTCTTCAAGATGCTTTGAAAGGCATCAGCATCGAAAACTTCAAGGGGATGACCTTGAAGAGAAGGCACGCAGCAAGACCTCTCCCCAAGAACAAGCTCTGCCCTAGCACCAGACAATTAGAAGTTGCTTCTTGGCAGGAAACACAACTTGAAGAAAGAAAGAAGAGGGCTGAGTGCTGCTGAGTAGGGGATTGTTTCCCTGTGTTCCCTGCCTAATGAAGGGCAAAGAGGCACCATCAAGTTGTAACTCAGCACTGAAGTGTTTTGAAGAGTTTCTTTTTCCCCTCTAGTGGCAATGCAGAGCATTTGGTCCCTAAAGCGCAGGATGCTGACCTGTCTGTATTCCCCACTCAGCTCCCCAGCAAGCGAAGAACAACCGTCACAAACCTCAAGTCCAGTCATTCTTAGAATATTTTCTTCCCCTGAAGGAGCTGCTGCAGGAAGAACAATTCACCCCAGAGTAAGGGGGCCCTCAGGACCTGAACCTTCCTGCATAAACAGCTTTCCCACCTTAGTGTACGCGGGCATACAGTCAAATCATCCCAAATGCTTTGCTAAGGCCTTGTGGCAGCAGGTTCCACAGCCTAACTACACACCTCAAGTATAAGAAAAAGCATTTTCCCTTGTATTTCCTGTTGTAAAAGTTGGATTTAGATATTAGGAGGAAGTTCTTCATTATGAGGCAACTTTGGGTTACCACTTTCTCCCTCCACGGTCTACTTCCAAAGGCTTCACCAAGAAGAGACACACAGCTGACTGTCCACAGCAATGCCTTCAAGCCCTCTCCTCCCCATCAGGTCACAGAATGGTTTGGGTTGGACAGGACCTGAAAGGTCATATAGTTCTAATGCTTCATTTCACAGTCTCACAGCATGCAGGCATAGCTCAAACACCTCTCCCCAATTTACATGATTTCTACAGTATTTCACAAGAGCTTCTATCCCATTGCCACTTTCATCTCACTTAGCTCAGACCCTCTGAAGCTCCTCACCTTGCTACAGCCATGGAGCTTGGACCCTCCCTTGGAAGATGTCTGTACTGTTCAGAGGGGCTATGGCCAATTCATCTCACTGGTGGATTTGCCCTGCACTTCAAGGGTTTCCCAGGGATTTGATCTGCTTTTGACTACAGCCCATTGTGTGTGCTGCTCCATTCAAGCCACAAAACCCATCTCCTGTTTCAAGGCAGCAAAGCTGCTGCAGGAAGGTCAGGAACAAGTCTTCAAGAGACATTTAAGGAATACATGAGTACCTCCGTGTGCATTACCCATCTCTCCTTGAATCTTCCCCAGGTTCACAACGCATCACCATCCATATCATGTGCTGATGAGGGACCACATTTGCTGACACTGAGGAGTCAACCAGGGCAAACAGAGGACAACCAGGTGATGGGCACATCTGTCTAGGTCATACTCCAGAGGTTGTGCTGCACCAGCTAACAGCCTATGTGTACTCTATGGAGCTTCTTGAGTCCACCAGTGGATGAGGAGTGAAGGCAGGAGAGGCTAACAGGCAATTTAAGCCTTGTCCCTCAGCCTCTCTGCCTCCTCCAGCCATTTCCTGTTGCAAGCCAAGGGCTCAGATGGCCCTGGGCTGTCTGTCACTTCAGCCCCATGCTCCACTTGGCAGCTCAGGCCTGAACTTGCAGTCATCTGGGGATCTGCCTGACAAGGTCTGCGGTGGCACTGTTGCTGTATGACTTATTCCTCCAGTCACCTTCCTCTTCTACCTGACCAAAACCCAGGAGCTGTGTATTCTACACTATAGAGCAGAAAAATAACACTGCCCAAACAGACAGGAAACAGTGGAGGGCACCTGTGAAACCCATCACGCTTTTCTCCAGCCCTTCTTCCTCTGCAGTTGAAGAAACAAGCTCTTCAGGGAGCCAAAATGCCTTTATGAGGCTGGAAAAGCCCCAGACATCACTGTAACTGAGATCCATGTAAAACAGAGGAGCTGCAAATGAAGGGTGTCCTGCACACCCAGAGGGCTTTCAACAGGAGGGGTTGTTAATCTAAAACTAGAATGAAGCAGCTCAGAACAAATCTGACAGAGATACAAGATCCACGTATTTAGATTACTTAAGAATACACTTTTTTTTATCTAAAGACCTGATTTTGTCACCAAAGACTCTGTTTTCTCATTTCATTGAAAACCACTGCACTGTCCTTGCTCCTTCCATGGGACCCCTGCACATCCTATTGCAATCCAAGCAACATTAGCCACGCACACAGCACGACATTATCCGGAAGCTTGGGAGGAGCATCTCATTTTGGAATTAATAACACATTCAGTGCTCCCCTGGCATACACAGAGCCACATTTAAGTGCAGGTCTAGAGATGTGTATCAAGCAGGAAACATCCCAGCATCACACCCCACGCTGTAACACCCCTGGCTCAACCGGGAGGAGAAGGCGGCAGTGGAAACACTTTGCTATAAGCCCTGGAAGTCCCTGTGCTGCTCTGACAGATTGTGGTCACACAGGGGAGAAACACAATAAAACCACAGCAGTGTAAATGTCACATCTATGGTAGCACTCTGGATCAACAACTGCTTCTCACACTGCCCACCCTGACCGGGTTTCTGGTTCAGCCATCCATTTTATGAGTCTAGGAGGAGGACAAGCCACTTCTACCCTTGGAAGCATCCAAACACAGCTACCCACTGCCTGAGTGAGGAAATCACAGTCACTGCCTTCAAGCCCATCAGCTCCTCCTACCTCAAACCCCACAGAGGTCGCTGTCCAACTACTCCAAACCCCTCCCATGCTGGACATCCTTGACGCAGCTCCTCCAAGATGCAGTAGCTGTGTCCCTTTAACCCCCTCTGAAGGCAGGGAAGCATGAAGCAGTCACGCTCTCACTTGACGATGACATGACAGTCAGAGGCAGGGAACCCCATAGTCCTTCTATTACAGGAGAATCACGCTCCAGCCTCACCAATGCTGTTACATCTGTGTATGTTATAATTAAATCTTATGTGCTGGTTACCTCACAGCACGGCTGCAATTCTTCTGCATCTAAGGCTTCTTTTTACTTTAAATATATGGTCTTCAGCTTCTATTTTCTTTTTCCCCTCCTCACCAACTCTCAGCGATTTTAGAAGCCTCTTTAAGCTGCCTTCCTGCTTGTGAGGAAAGAAGGGGGTAGGAAACCTACTGTGCAGCATCAACCTATTGCCATACCACCCCCTCTTGGGTCCTGAGCTGAAGGAGACCACTGACACAAACAAGTCATCTTGTGTCAGACCCACACACAGGTTTATCTGTTTCCTCATCTTAAACCCCCGCAGAATTTGGGAACCAAAGCACCTAAAAAGTATGGGGAATTTGACTTGTGGTATTATCAGACCACATGCAAGTGACTTGCCCAAAGGAGCAGCAATTCCAGATTAATCCCAGTTGGAGGCGCATTTACTGCAGTTCCTGCTTTTCCCCTTCAGTTAAAACTTGCTCAGTGAGCGCATGGCGCTAAGATGGAATGGGCAGGAGGAAAACAGGTCTGTGCCCTCTGCTAATGAACAAGGTGCTGGTTAGAGGGAAAGCCACAAGATTCAGTGGATTATCTAATTGTTACATTTCCATCCCTTTCTGTAGGAAGGCTGCTTTGATTGAGGCATTGAAGCTTTACAGCTTGCTGGCGGGGGGCTTTGGCCACGCTCAGCAGCAGGAAAAAGGAAAGTGAACGGACAAATGTCAGGCTGTGTGGGAGGCTGATTGCTGCCCTCTCTGGACCACATTCCTGCCACATCCCAGCAGCAGGAGGCTGGATCCCATCATGAGAAACTAATCCATCACTCAGGCTGCTAGGACACGCAGGCATCCCACTGCAAATGCTTCTGCTCAAGTTCGCACCAGTCTCCTTGACAGGGTCCAGAGAAGACGCTGAGCATCCACACCACTGCTGCAGCGTCCAGCCTGGATGTTTGATCCTGCAATATTTGACTCATGACCATCCCTGCTCCCCTTTAAACCACAATTAATGTTCTCACAGGCCTGAAAACTCACGATTTCTACAACTGGTCCTGCTGGGTGATGCTAGTGGTACTCGCCAGCTTCAGCAAAAGAGACCAGTACTTCGCACAACGTTAAACGCTTCCTCCACCTCTATGGATGCAAAGTGTAGAAAGGTAAATCTGGGAAGATCAGTGTAAAAGAAGGATTTGGCACCCTGCTCGTGCCCTTGCACAGCCCAAAGCGCACACGAGTAGCGAGTATCTCACACATACTGCAGTTCCCCTTGACCGAACTAAGCCCCAACTCACAGATGATGCCAATACACACCTTTACGTACCTCTCCTGCTACTCCTCCTCCTATCTGCTGCCAAACCCTATAACTTATTGCGAGCAGCTTGGCTTCCACGGGGGCATTTTCCCAGCTTTGGCCATAACTTGAATATGTGAAAACAGCTCCCCTGCTTCCCCCAGTGTCAGAGCACTGCTCCCAAGCGTGCCCTTGCTCAATCCCATTAAAAGTAATGGGGTGAGATTGTCCAGCCCATTACTTTCAATAGTTGAGTTTCAGCTAGACAGCCTAAAGCTCCCATACCCTCCAAAAAGCAAGCACAGTAGCTCCAAAACTCTCTGCTTCATTACCACATCATGTATAGCAGCTTGCCAGGATTTAATTGGAAGGAGGGCCAAGCCTGCGTTTAGGTTTGCTAATTGCTGCAGCACTCCTTGCACCACTGACTGTTATTTCCTTGCTCAGCAAGTTTTGGTTGTTCAAGGTGTGAGGTTTTAAGGAAAGAGTCCAAGTTCTTTTCATTCAAAAGAAGACGAAACATATGCAAATGCAGCCACAGGAGAGATGTTTTATGAAACAGTTGTGTTGCTCCAAGATTCAGTTGGTCTTGCTGGTGCTGGAGGGAAAGGAGAGGTACAGCAAGATCTAGCGGGGGAGAGACACAGCTTTTGCAAAGAGCAAGTCATATTTAAGATTCATCACAAGAGCTGTCGTTTGAGTACTTTTGAGCTTTAAGACCAATAATACGCTGAGGGCAGAGACAGGCCAAAAATCAAAGCACTTCACTTCCAGACAGGTTGATCATACAACACGCTGAGAAAACTCTGCACCCAAACATCTTTCCTTGGGAGCTTGAGAAATCCTGTTTCTGGCCTGATTTCTGACCTCTTCTGCTCTGCTTCCATTAAACCCTGCAGAACTTGAACATATAGAGCCACGTGTCCCACTTACAGCTAAGTTAGACACCCATCAGGGGTACATAATGAAGCACCCAGGACACTGAAGTAGCCACAGCCATCTCACTACCTAGAGTTATAGAATGGTTTGGGTTGGAAGGGACCTCAAAGCTCATCCAGTGCCAACCCCCCTGCCATGGGCAGGGACACCTTCCACTGGAGCAGCTTGCTCCAAGCCCCATCTGACCTGGCCTTGAACACTGCCAGGGATGGGACAGCCACAGCTTCTCTGGGCACCCTGTGCCAGCACCTCAGCACCCTCACAGGGAAGAACTTCTGCCTAAGAGCTCATCTCAGTCTCCCCTCTGTCAGTTTTAAAGCCATTCCACCTTGTCCTGTCCCTACAGGTCCTTTGAGCACCCTCTTGAACTCACCTTAAATCTCGTGGGGGTGTTAATGTCAGAAAAGCTGACTAGTTAAATGGTTAAAGAGAAGAACTCTTCCCCCATAAAACCCCTGAAAGCTGCTGAGCTGGCACAGCCAAGCGGTGGAAGTTCTGAGCACAGCATGGACTTTCTTGCCTCTGACCTTAGCAAAGAGAAGACTACAAAGCACAGCTCCCACATGCCAAACCCCTGCAAGCTCTTTGCAGACTCAGTGCTTGACCTGTTGTGATGCTGAGTCTATCTGCCTCTGCTTCAAAGATGTGAATGTCTCAATGCTCACAGCCCTGTCCAATCCAGGACAGATGGTGATAAATTTTTCAGTGGCTGAGCTGAGTGCAGCAAGTGTGCTATTAGCATCTTTTCCTGCCCTGCACATCTCATCTGTAAACTCACATTAAATACCTGGAGGAAAAAAGCCGCAGGAAAAGGGAACTTTGATATATTTTTGCTGCGGAGTTCGCACGAGTGAGCAAACAGCTCGGATTCAAGGTCAGTGGTGCTTGTGGCAGGGGGTAGCTTTCCCCTTGTGCTGATTCAGGTTACCCAGTTGTCACAGAGATGCTCTGTTAGCATGGCTGTACATCGAGATTCTTACGACCTGGGTAGATGGCCTTCAAGCCAACACCATGAGGAGCAGCAAAGTCTGCACTCCCCTAAAAGTTCCCAAAGGGAGGAGGACTCCTCCATTATCTGTCTGGGTCTGAACTCTCATTTAAACCAGGCAAAACTTACTCCAATTGTTTGTCAAGCCTCAGGGACCTCTCTTTCCTGCAATCACAGCCAGTGTTAAAACAAGGGAGTGAATTTCATGTTTGCACGGGAGATGAAGGATGGTGCCCGCTGTTGAGGAAGAGAAGGAATCACAGAATGGTTTGGGTTGGAAGGGCCCTGAAATCATCAGCTGCAAGTTCAGCAACTGTCAAAACAGTGTTCTTCATCACTTCAACACAAGTAGCAGGCCGGAGTTGCCAAGAAGGCAACTCAGATAGCAAGCATTAAGCAAAACAAACAAAAACCCACACACAATAAACCACCACACACTTCGTTTTGGCATGCACGCTATTTACAGCCACAAGAATACTACCAGGGCTTGTAAGCCATCCTCCTGCTCTGCTACAGGTCCTCTTCTCTACCTACTCACACAAATATCTGCCTGACTTCACACATCCCAAATGCTGCACCATGCTTTAGTTTTGCTCACATTTAAGATGCAACATGGGGATCCTGTATACAAAATGCTCCTGAATACAATGGGAGAGATCCACCTGCTCCTAGAGGGAAAGCCAGTGACATTTGAATGCTCTGGATTCACTTGTAGGAGAACATCTCTCAAACATTTGTTTGCTTAGCAAAAACCCAAACATGCCCAATGGGTAGGGCTTGAAGGCACTGAGAGCATTATCCCACTCTGCTATTCTCTAGTGACACCAGGCTGTAACCCACTTTTCTCCATTCAGTGTGGTCTGCCCATCTTATCCCCACACTGAGCCAGGCTTGCCTCACACTTCCAAAGGGTAGGAAGATCCGTGTTCGGAGTGCTGACAGATGGACATGCACTACTGCATTTCAAAGGACATTCCATGCCATTGCTGCAATCAATAATACATTATTCCCTCTATGGCCTATAGCCTCATGTTTATTATGTGTAAATAGGGATTTACAGCCATCTGAGTGTGTTCATTTAAAGGAGCTGACACCCTGCATATGAGATCTGCCAGCTGCCCTCTCGGGACCTTTAAGAGAATGAAATGATGCTTCATCCACAAAGCCAACTCCACAAGAGAAATGGGGGAAGGAAAGGGGGAAAAAAGACTCAAACAAGGTTAAGGTAGAGAGATCAGAGAGTGTGCATATGGAACAGAAGGCAGGATAAGAGCACCAGCGCTGGGATTCAGAGTCACGCCGACACGACTGTGAAAGGAATGCTAAATATCATTCTCATCTCAAGTCCGAGGTGTTGCTCCTAGGAGGCAAAGGCGGGGATGGGGGAAGAAACTTTTCCTTCAAAGTCCCTGGCACACCTATGCAAAGCTCCTTGTTTGATCTTCAGCACAAAGAACAGAACAGAAGCGTAGCAGCCTTTGCAGCTAAAACGACTAACTAAAGAGGACTTTTATCCCAGCTCCACTTATCTCAGGTAATAAATTCCGCTCCTGCCTGCAGCCAGTCGCTATTTTCCAGGTGGGTAACTTTCTTGCTGGAAAAATGAGCAAAGCAATCAAAATAATTTGCTGATTAATTTCATACTCCTCTGTTTTTGAAGTCTAAACTGCAAGCTAAAGCACCACCGAGGAGCATGGTGTGTTGTGTCAACAGTTTGTTCAGCAAATAGCAGAGCAATGCTGAAATCCTTAATTGTCTCTTAAATGATCTTAACAGACCTCCAGAAGTTACACAGCAATTCCCAGGAGGAAAGCGACACCAATCCAACAATCACGTATGTTTTCTATGGGATGGCAACAGCACAAAGCCTCTGACACTTCTCAGGACAAAGTGCCTTTGCCTGTCTCCACAGTAGCATGCTCATCCTGGCACACCTGGGGATGCGAGGATGTGACCCTGCTCCCACCTTCCAGCTGAAGCCAGCAGACAAAATGAATTCACTTGTTCAAAACAAGTTCTTGAGCCATGTTCTCCATCAATGAACATTCAGGTACACACCAGTGTAAATACAAGGTTAGAGAAGCTTTTCTCTGCCAGGATAACCCAGCATGCCCAACATCCATGCCTTTGCCAATGTCTCTGCCCTACCCAGTATCCTTTCAAGCTCAACTTCATCCTTTCATTTCAAGAAGAGGAAAATCCCACCTGTGCGCCATAAACAAACTCCCAAGGCAAACATCTTCCTCCTGGCTCTGCCAAAAACTCCTTGTGCAGCCTCATCTGTGCTATTTACTCAAAGCTTAGTTGGGAGAGAGCAGCAGCATCCTTTTCCTGCTTCCGAGAGGATGCAGAGACCATGCTTTTAGCATGCACGCAGCGTTCTGAAGCAGTACAGAGGAGCAGGAGGTTCTCCTCGCTCCCCGAGCTCATCTGCCTCATCGGGCTCCAGTCCGCTATTAAACATCTGCCACGTTCCACCTCAGAACTTCCTGCAACTCAGCAAAACAGGAGCCCTGGCACAAAAATAGATAAGTGCCCTGAAATACTGGAGACAACAGGCACCCATTGGTCAACAGCTGCGAGCTGCTTTGGCATCATCCCTCACTAGAAGACACTGCATTAGAGGAAGCAATGATCATCATCATTAAATGCCTTGATGGAAGTCAGGCATCTGGTTTGCAGCATTTGGCTGATGAAATAAATAAGGGTGCTTTTGGCAAACACAGAGGGAACAAACATGATGCTATCGGAGAAGCTGGAGGGATTCCAGCTTCCCGAATAACATCGCTCCCTTTTGCCAGCTCAGGGACTTCCCATAGGAGAGTCCTGCAGCACATCAGGCCACTCACAACTCCCTCTGCATGCTCTTTGGGCATGCAAATGCCCTTGTAGAGGGGACTCAGCTCCCCCAGGGTGAGAACAGGAAACAACCTGTATTAAAGGATGACAAGCACACAGACACTGAAGGGCACAAGTGGAAAACCTGCTGGGATAACCCAATTTCCTTACTTCACATGCTGATGAATGGATCCTGGTTGTGTGGTACCCCACAGGGGACCATACTGCCACCTCTGTCAGCAGCAAGGGCAGAAGGCTGCCCACGTCATCCATCTAGACTTAGAGCAAGTCATTTCTCCATAGACCAGTTATTTCTTCCACCATCCGTGTCCCAGGGATGCATCCTGACTCTAAGATACAGGTGTTGTTCTATCCATTAAAAAAGGTTCACGGCCTCAGAGATGCTCATTTAACAAATTTCCGTCTCCTGAATGGTTTTTACTTTTCACTAAACTGAAAACACAGTACAATAGATGTGACTGATTAGGCTATGTAATGCTGTCCCTGCACATTTAGATTAGGAATGATTATGACTTACATGAAATAGCTGAACACAATTCTTACTGCCACCTATTCTGTCCCCTCGCTTTCAAACACAAGACACCATGTGGGAGGCATAGTGCAACTCTAGAGGAAGAATAAAGATATTATGAGCCAGGACTTCTGAAGTCCCAGAACTACCTTAAATGCCTTCCTCAATACCATCCAAGGCCAGGTTGGACAGGGCGCTTTGAGCAGCCTAGTGGAAGGTGTCCCTACCCATGCAGGGGGTTGGAACTGGATGAGCTTCAAGGTCCCTTCCAACCCAACCCAACCCATTCTCCGATTCCTGCTTTCTAAGCCACTATCAGAGTGAAGCACAAAGGCAGGTGATCTGTGGTAGATGGCTTTGCACTTCCTCTGATAGGCTCTCAAGCAGCTGCCCCATGCTTCAGCACGTGACAATCTCAAAGGAACAGCAAGGTCTTGGGCAAATTTAGGGCTAGATTATAGCCCAGCTGACTGTGACTAACCATCTGAAATGAAGGTCAGTGCTGGTACTTTGTGATGTGATTTTCTTCCATTTACTTCTTGATGTGAAAGCGATGGAGAGTGTAATTACTGCTGTACCACTGCTCACAAGTTGCAAACATCCTAGCCCAGGAAAAATGAAGACTCAGATACAAGCACTGTGCAAGGAGAGGGAAAGAGAGGTATCACAGTCCTCACCAGCTCCCACTATGTGCAGGGAAAGTTTCCAGGTTATCACCCTCAGCCTGCGCTTGGGAGACCTTGTACAGCAACTAAAGCGTGGTGTGTTTGTGCTTATGGAAAGCAGCACCCACTGCCTGCTCTCAGCTGTACTCACATGCACATGCAGTGCCCTTAACCCTCCTCTGTGCAACCAAAGGGGCTCCAGCAGTGCCAGGGATGGGGCAGCCACAGCTTCTCTGGGCACCCTGTGCCAGAGCCTCAGCACCCTCACAGGGAAGAGCTTCTGCCTAAGAGCTCATCTCAGTCTCCCCTCTATCAGTTTAAAGCCATTCCCCCTTGTCTTGCCTCTACATGCCCTTGTTAAAAGTCCCGCTCCAGCTTTCTTGTAGGCACCCTTTGAGCACATCAAATCCCAGGAAGGCAAGCTCCTAAGCAAATCCTGCTAAGAGGTCAGAAAAACCACAATCATCACCTTCAAGCAGCAAAAAAACCCCCAGACTCCAAAACCAACCTCAAACAACCCTAAATCTGCCACTGTAGCTTCAGCAACAAACTACAAGAAGAAATGCTTAGTTACAAGAGATATTGCCACTGTCAGGCCTCTGCATTCAGGAACACCTGAGGAAGGACAGCCACAAGGCAGCATCACACCAACCACCACACCTCAGAACTGTGCAAACCAGAGACCACATGGCTTTCACAGCAAAAAACACATTAATACCTTTGCTCAAGGGCTTTTAAAGGAAGGAAACTCACTATCCTCACACAGTATCGTGCAGCAGAGCAGCACCAGTCCTCCATTGCACAGACATTGGACTTCCCATTGCAGCAGTTATCATGTTTCCTTGCCATGGTACCTATCACAGCTCCTTGCCTCCAACAGCACCACAAATACCCCAAGCAACTTCTCCCTCAACAAAGCAGAGGGAATGGCAGGAGGAGCTACTTCAAGGCTCTGATTAGCTGAGTGATAGCATCTGAGACTAACGAACACCTCAGACCTACTGGGCACTTTCCAGCGCCTTCCTCCTCTGGGGCAAAACCCCCCTCTGAATAGCACCACCACATAAACACTTTTTTGGGAGGGGGTGAATGAAATGAAAACCCACAAACTCCCTTCCCCTCACAGTGACTGTTTGAAGGCTGCAGATGGAGTGTGCAGAGCAGATGGGATCTCCTTGGAAAGAGATGCAGTAACAGCAGGCTGGAGGGGCAAGAATGTGTGTACACACACAGCATACCCTGGGCAGGATCCACCATGGGAGGACTGCTGATGCTCCTGCTCCAGCTGTCCATCATATTCACCAGAACATGGTATTGGATGTCCCTTCTCATAGAATTTCATAGCTACTATTGAGGTCATGGTCACTAAACTGCTTCCCCTCTTCCAGGAAACAGGCAATGATCACCTTTTCCACATGGAGAATACTTCTCCAACTTGCCAACAGGTTACCATCTATCTGGATGTGCACACATGACATTGCCTGTATCATACATGCATGGTACCTCCATGAACACACCTATCACCCTCTACACACATGCCTGCTAGAGCCATACATGCAGGAATAAGGATATTTCACAGATAGCCCCTTTTTCAGCGCCTGGTTTCTGCTTTTGCTGGGAATCACAAAATATTTCTGCATTGATGTTCTGTATTTTCCATTCTGCTTTTAAGCCATTCTCTGACTTCACATTCCTCTGGGTCTCTCACATCCCCCCCCTAAACCATCTCTCTCTGAAGTTGCTCTTTTTTATGTCACTGCTGACTCCTCAGTGATGGGAAGCAATAGTTAATATTACATTTTTCCTTCCAAGCATGTAAATACCCAGAATGAAGCTGAAAACAAGAAACTTCTGACCAAAGCAATGTGATTAAGAAATGCAGATTTCCCTTCTCCCTGTAATACTAGTGATTGGAGACAGGTCTGTATCACATCCGCAGACTGACTCTGTTAAGCAGGTGCCTTCAATGCCTCTTTTAATGAAGTCTCATTGATTGATTGCTCCCTAGCCTGACAGGGATGCTGCTGTCACCCCCAACCCACTCTCACCAGCAGGAGGATTATGGCAGGAGGGCTCAGTCCACACCAGCCCAGGGCTTGTCTCTCAGCTGAATTTCCTACCTTCCTGCATGGAGCTGCAGCACGAGTGAAGTGACAAGTTTGAGCTGCCATCAGCAGAGGAGCCGACAGCCTCATCTGAATAACGGTGCTCGACTTTAGTTTTTAATTAAGCCCTTGTGGGCTCCTTGAAAGGTTGAGGATGACACAGCCTCCTCTGAAGCCAGCCTAGGGAGACATCCAGAGTCAGCACCAAAGCCTGCCTCCTTCTCCAAAGGATGTGAAATTGGGACCCTGGAATAAAGGATGAATTCCACAGAGGAGCAAAAATGGGGTTTCTTTTCCTGGATCTTTGTCCAAGGTTGGCTCTGGGAGGGGTGAGCGAGAAGCACATGGCTCTGCCTGGTGAGACATACCTCTCCATCCCTGTGCCCAGCCATCCCTTTAGGGTATCACAGTGATGGCTGCTATGTCTCATCCTGGATTTATCGCTGCAGTCTATGCAGATGCCAACAGGAAAATGTTCTCCCTCACATTTACACTACTGGGTACACAGCCATCAAATACCCTAAATTAAAGACCTGCGGCTACTGTCCAATAAGCCCTGAATCCATGTAAATCCTAACGTGTGCTATTTGCTCTCAGGATAGATAAATGCACAGCTTCCTCTCCCCATCCTGCCCCTCAATATTATATTTTAGTACTGCCTAGAAGGTTTCTATCAAACAACATAAACACATTTGTCAAAACTGTTCACAGTGGCTGCTCTTCTTGGGGGAAATGACTGAAAGAGAACAGTGTTTAATTCCCAGTTCAGCAGGATTCATAGCACTGTGTTAGTTGAGCTTTGTTTCCTCCGTGCTTTCTCCTCTGATTTTTGTTTTGAGGTTGGAAGATCCCTCAAGTTAAACCATTTCTACCTGGACTGCACTCTTTTCTAACCAAAATAAATACAACCCCCCTGTAGTTTTGGACTGTGTTGCTAAAAAATCAAACTAAGCAGTCATGACAGAGGGATTTTCTGAGGTGTTCTGAATAGGGAGAAGGCTTTTTCCCTGATTCAAATGAGAACAAAACTGCCCATTTTAACACAGAGGGGAAATAGGGAGAAACAGGTTTATGGCCAGGAAAACAGGTAACAAAGCCCCTTGGGAGGAGGCTGCAGAGCCTGTAAGGTGATGCCAGTGACAGAGAAAGCATCAAAGAAACCCTAGATGTCACTGGCACTTTGAGTGATGAACATGGGTGGATGAGGAGGAGGATAAAGAAGAGGAGGAGGAAGGCTTCTACTGACAGAAGACAGGTAAAGCAGTGTTTAAACGTCATATCATCCCCTGTGGTGATGATCTGCCCCTTTTGTCTGGGGACAAAGCAGGGACATCCCTTGATGCTGCCTTCACCCAACCACAGGTTGGGTGGACTCTGGCTAACAATGCTGCCCTGAGTAGCCTTGACAAACATCCTACAGCCAATGTGGAGTGGGAATTGACATTGAACATCGTTTCTAGAGCCACTTCTGGCACCACAAGCTGAAGAGCACTCCTCCGCCTTTGAAGAGCTCTCTCTGTGTGACACAAGACTTCAGTTCAAGCATTCTCGTTCTGCACTGGTTCCCTTCTCTCCTAGGTGAGGACCTCATCTTGTGCTCTACCAGATCTCAAGATCTCTTTTTCTTCCCCTAGTTCTTGTTTGTCTCATTTCTAGCAGTGTAAGCAGCAGCCCAGAGGATGCGCAAGGTCTAAACTCTGTCATTATTTACACATCTCCATCCAAACAGTTAAAAAAGGCATGAGAGACTGAGGTGTTTTCAGGAAAAGGAAGGATGAGATTTTCCAGAAATAGAAATAAATAGCAAACTACTTCTATGTCCCTTTTATTTGCTCCCTGGCTCTGCAGGACGTAAAGGTTATGTTTTCCGAATTTTCTCTGCTACAGTAAAGACCAAACAGTCAAAGGCAAGAAAAGCTCCGCATTTCATGTTGTGACTCCAGGAGCCGGGGCCTTTGGGAAGCAGTGCACATCATTCATTCCCTGCCCATTGCAGGGGGGTTGGAACTAGATGATCTTTAAGGGCCCTTCTAACACAAACCATTCTATGATCACAGGACTGATGCTCTTGAGTACTGGCAAGATTTGTGGATGAGTACAGAGTTTTATGGGCCTTGACTGTCCTTTGCCTGAGGATGTTTCAAAGGGGAATTCTGATTATCCTAAATATAACTTGCTTCTTTTTTAAAGTCCATTTCATCAGCCAGGCTCACTGTGGTTTGGGCACAGGGCACTGCCGTACTTAAGCTCTCCTGCTCTGAGGAGAGAGATTTCAGCTCTTGCTTTCAGTGGCTGTGAATGGATACATTGGGTGCCTCCCTGGAGACACCCAGACCCTTGTACTTCCACGTGTCTCCCAGCCTGAGCAATAGCCCTTTGCAGAGCATTTTCTTTTCCTTTTTTCCCTACAACAGGCCGAATGCACAGGAGATGGGCTCCAGCCTCAGGGGACATGGCTCTTGAGATCATTCCAGCAGGGAGCAGATGGTGATTGCACATCAGCTTTTCAGGCATCACAACGATTATGGATGGGCTCGCTTCAACAAAACAGGGAAACTCATTTGTCCTACTCTTCAAACCCATGTCTGTATCCTTGGCTGACACAAAGCAGCCTTCCCTCATCGGTGTACACAAACCTATGTTAGTTTACTTCAGCTATCTGCAAGCCCAGGAAGGTGAGTCTATTGTAGGAAGGATCCCAAACACCATCCTGTTACTGCAGCAGCACAGCAGTGGTGCTCAGTCCCACACTGTCAACTACAGCAACACTGTTCTATAAGGGTCCTGCTCAGTCCTGCTTTGGGAAGAGCTCAAGCCGACAGGAGAAATGCAAACAGACCCCTTCACTTGAGTGGAAAGCTCTCACTGGCTGCCCACAACCACTCAAAGAGCCACACCAACCTTTTATTAAGTGTCAAGCCACTACCTATGGCTCTCTCTTATTTCATTACCTTTCAGCAGGGAAAGATTTAGGATCCATTCCCTTGTTTAGCAACATCCATTTGTAACAGCGGGATCACTGGGGAGCAGTCAATAAGCACTATGCTGGCCCATCCCTAGTAACTGTGCAGCAGTTAGGGTAGAATATGGAATATATATGGCTGCTTTCCCCTAACCTAAAGCTGTATCAAATGGCTCTTAACCCTGCCCAAATGAATTCAATTTGGCTACCGGATGCAGCTCCAATCCTTGGGCTAGAACAGAAAAATCACTTACTAAAGCGCTGCTCCCAAGGGACCAGCTTCTGAAAGAAAACTCGGAAAGATTTCCAGTTCGCTAATCCTGTGATAGTTCACGCAAGACAAATCTGGAATGATGAGGTCTTTTCATCAAACACAAGCAAACCCCAGGAAGCAAGGGAATAGCATTACAAGTACATCAGAGGGGAATCATTCGTGATGCTCAGGGGAGACACAGGAGAACACAGGGATGAGCAAAGGACGTTGATGTGAGTCAAAGGATCTTTGTGTATTTCCAGTGGTTTGACAAGAGAAGTGGGTCTGTAAAGAGCAGATTGTGCTCAGAATCAAGGTGGACAATGTAGACCCCAGCCTGCCTGCTGGCTCAGGAGCAGGAATGGAGAGCAGTGCCAGCAGCCAAGACCGCTAGATCCCGATGGATATCAGCTCAGCAAGGATCTGTCGCAGGCCTGCTGTCCAGAAAGGAGGAGCTTTTTCTCCAGAAAATCCCACTGCCACCATCCTTCCTATCTCCATCACAGACAGTTTTGACCTTTAATCTTCACCTTTCCTCTCTTTTATCCTATGAGGTGATCTGGAGAAACCCAGGCTCCAGCAACACCTCTTCACCTCCAGGAGGAGGCTTTGCCTCCAGCATCTCTGTTTCCCACACCCAGATCAGCCCTTGGCTGACAGGTGCCAGCACAGCAGGGTGATTTCCCCCAGCTCGGAAGCACGGTGTGAGCCGTGCCGCGCTATTGACTCCCACTCGCAGCTAATTGAATTGTCTTGCACTACACTTTGTTTAAGCCCATGAGCGATGGCTCACGCTCGAGTATGCAGCTTGCAGCAACACAACACTGCAGACAACACGCTCGGTGCCAAACCCCCCAGCCACCCAAAAAGCTGCTTCCCTTCCTGTAGGGATCCACTCTGTTGAGTGCTGGCAGAAATTTATCCCTATTCGGCTCTCAGCACTTTTCTCATATCTCCTTCTCTATGCAGCAAGGGGTGATCCTTGAGAGGTAAGTTGAGATGGTTGCAGCAGGGATGCAATGGGAATGGCAGGAGGCGTTGACAATTATGGATGGGTTCACTTTAAGAAAACAGAGAAACGAATCTGTCCTACTCTTCAAACCCACATTTGAAGAGGGTTCTGTCAGTCTCTCAGCTGACACAAATCAACCTTCCTTCATTGGCATAGAATCGTGGAATACCAGAGCGGTTTGTGTTGGAAGGGACATTAAAGCTCATCCAGTTCCAACACCCTGCCACAGGCAGAGGCACCTTCCACCAGAGCAGGTTGCTCTAAACCCCATCCAACCTGGCCTTGAAAACTGCCAGGGATGGGGCAGCCACAGCTTCTCTGGGCACCCTGTGCCAGTGCCTCAGCACCCTCCTAATAAAGAATTTCTTCCTAATATCTAATCCGAATCTCCCCTCTGGCAGGTTAAAGCCATTCTTCCTTGTCCTGTCCCTACAAGCCCTTCTCAAAAGCCCCTCTCCAGCTTTCTTGCCATTCCCTTTAGGTACTTGGAAGCTGTTCTAAGGCCATATAGAACCCTACATCAGTTTACATCAGCTATCTCAAGCCCAGGAAGGTGAGCAGGTTACAAGTAGCTGTTACACAAGCCGAGGACAGTGGTGTAGGGTAGGGAGGAGGAGGATATGAGGACAGATGGAGACATGCAAGTGAGACTGAGCACCCAACAGCTTCATTCCTTGAACAAGGGATGCTGGCTGCCCCCTCCACACTGCTGGGCTGCTGCTGTGTGGCGCTCTGGCTAATGAGGCATCTGCTCCCTGTGACAGTCGGCATCTGCTGCCACTGCCTCCTCCTGCCAAGATCCTGCTCAGGCTCCCATATAGCCAGGTGAGTCTGTGAATGAGGGCTGGGCATGCAGCAAGGCAGGGAGGAACAGCATTGCAAAGAAAGATAACCCTCCAAAGAGAGGGAACAGGGAGAGATCCGCATCCAGAAACACTGTGTAAAGAGAGAAAACCCTCCTGAAAGATAGAGAAGGAAGAGCTTTGCATCCAAAAAAACCATGCAAACAGAGAAAACCCTCTAAACAGAGGGAGCAGGAACCTTTGCTCCAAACTACACCCATGTCCCTCTCTAATTGCTAGTATTAACCATAAAGTTTTATGTTTGCAGTCTCTCCTTTTATGTACGGCTCCCTGTTTACAGCCACTCGGAGCAAGCTGCCAGGGCTGGTGCTCAAACATACTATTCAATTAATGGGGGAGCCCAGGGCAGTGTGGGGGAGCAGGATGCTTTTCCAACCAGGAGATGAGAAACCCGCTGACTGGGGCCGGCTTTAATGCAGGTGAAACTTGGCAGCCAGAGACAGAGCGAAAACAAAACCCAAGACTGGAACAACCTGGATACGAGGAGAAAAAACTGGAGTCGGATTCGGCCTCTTAAAACCAGAAGCACTGGGGACAGAAGGATTTTACCTTGGCCAAAAGGGTCTGTTTAGAAGCAGAGGTGTCTTTCTGCTGTGTTTAGGATCCTGTGGAGGAGGTCAAGCAAGAAGCAGATTTTGCCGACAAGACAGAGGTCATCTAGTATTTTTCCAAGGGGAGCCTCTCTCAGTGCTACTGAAACCTGCTGTCATCTTCTGAGCCACAGGCACCTCTTGCTAAGGGCTGCTGAATTATCAAGGGCTCCTCTCTCAAGAGGAAAGCTTAAATCAAAGTCTTGATCACTACTGGTCACCGCAGGGCTTTTCTAATCACAGAAGTTGAAATCCATTATCTAAATCAAATCTTGCTTAATTAAATCCCCAGTAGAAAGTCAGTATTTTCACCTTATTCATTTCCCAACCTGCATGCCTGCACTGTTGTACAATGTGGTCCAGAGAAAGCTGTGGTGAGGGAAACATTTCCAAGGGTCTGCACATGGCTCCATATGTGTGGTGGTTGTGAAATCCATTGGGGAAGCTTGTGAAGATCCATCACAAGTGGGTGGTGAAACAGGCTACATAAATCCAAAGGCAGTTTGAGCATTTTGTGTCAGGATCCTGCTTTGTTTTTGATGTCTTTAATGAAGAAATAAGTGTTTCAGGGAGATACTGGAATGCCATTAGAAGTAAGACAGTAAATAATGCTGAGATAACTAGGTCAGATGAGTGGGGAGTATAAAGCCCAATGTGATTTCCATATGCCTGGGTTTGGCTCCATGATCTGCTACTGCTGCTCTTGACCTTGACCTTGGACAAGGAGTGGTTTTCCTTGCTCTGCCTCAGTTTCCCCACCTACAAGACTGCATCAACCTCCTGTTGTCAACACTTAATTGCTTCAGTGATGGTGAAAACCCTTTCCTAGGCACCAAGAGGGGCCAAAAAGACAGTGTTTAGAGCTCCTCAGCCCAAGAAACCTTGCTGCATGTAGTGCAATGAGCTCCACTTTTCATAAGTGGTGAATAAGGCCCATATGAACACACATATATGGTGCACAAGCAGAATGGGGCGGGCAAAGTGGGGGTTTTTGGGCGCCCAGCCCAGCATCTCACCCCCAGCTCTGATGCACAGGGTGAGCCAAAGACTTTGCACAGCTCAGCCCCCCTTCATAGCAACTCCCAACATCAAGGTGATGCCCAACACAAAAGTCGACAGAACATACATCCTGGAAGGGGGCGAAGCCTGGTTTTTGCTGCATTTTAATCCAGCCCAACTCTTCCTCTTTGCCAGGATCCCATGCAGCATCTCCTCTTCGATCAGGACCCCATCCGGCTGGCCTTCTTCCACCCTGCTGCAGCCAGCTTCCCCCTCTGCTCCCTGGCTCTGCACCAACAACATGCCCATCTATTCACTGAACTCGCTTGTCTCTAGAACTGGGTCTCCACTGCGTAGTGTCTTAAATCTGAGGCCCTCTGTGGATATTTCCATATTTCGGAGGTTTAATACATTGTGTTTGATGTCCTCAATTTGGAAGCCAGCAGGCAATGCAATTTTCAGGTGCATGCAACGTGAATAATGAAACCCTCTCAGTCCCCAGCTCTCAATTCACCTGAGACCCTAGAACAGCATAAGACGAGGGAGAGAGGAGGACTGGCCAAATGGAACTCAGCAGCTGAGAGGGACAACGGGCTGAAATGAGTCTGGGGCTGATGGATGAATTTCAGGTGTCGCAGCCAAACTCGAGAACACGCTGTACCGAGCACACACTGGGCACAGCTTCTCCAGGAGGCATTTAACTGGCTTTAATAATTCCAGTGTCTCTTAATGAAAATAGTCTGTTCCACTTAATAAGTACAATGCACTCTAAGCCATCAATCCACTAACGTGGAGGTTCAGCAGCACCAGGCAGGCTCAGCTCTGCAGTGGAGCTGACCCTGTCAGTGCTAGGGATGCTTTTTGCACCAAGACAGCCAAGGGGATGCATTAGAGCCTGGAGGTAAACCCCAAGAGGAGCATCCTTCCCTCCCATCCGCTTCCAAATCAACTCCACAGAGTAACCACCAACTGTGGGATTTACTGTATTATTTAGGTGTGTTCCGACTGTGGCCACTGTTCCTATGGCACAGGGAGGGTAGGAAGTGGTCAGCATAGGAGAAGGTCCTGGTGAAGGTTGGGGTGGTGCAAAGCCCTGCACCAGGTGTGCTGCCTTGTTCATATCCCATTAACACCGAACATGTAGGAAGCCACTCTGAGGGTGAAAACGAAGCCACTTCCCTCGGTTTCCTCTCCCTAGCACAAAATTAAGATTAATTTTAAGCAGGTGTTAAACCCACAGAGAGTAGAACTCCACTGCAATGGAGTGGAATAAATGTCTCAGGGCACATTATCTGCATGGGAGCACCATCCTCTGGGGAAAGAGCAATAGGCAAAGGAAAATACTATCCTTGGGAACATGTGACTGATGCGAGAGAGAGATTCTGGGGTGTGGAATTAGCCGGAGATAAAGGACCTGCAATGGATGGAAAAGGAGTTATATGGGAAACAAACCTCCTAGCAAGAGAGGATCTCAGCCCATAATTGGGACTGCCAGGCACTGACTTAATAATGCCAGTAACAACAATGCTAATAGTGAATCTGCTAGGGTGGCATTCGCCTTCGCTAGTGCTATTGGGGTCTTTCAGAGATTGAAACTACCAAGCAAAGTGATAGTCTAACCTCCCCCGTAACTTGCTCGGTTATCATGATGTAACTTAAAATCTGCTTTAGCAATTACATTCCTCACAAGATCTGAAGTGGTGGAAAGAAGAATGATAATGAATATATTAATATACAGTCTCTTCCTAGCTAGAGTAAGTCATTAGGCTGGGCGCAGAAAAGATGCCCAGGCAGAAACAGATGGAAAAAGAGCTACATCAAGAGTTTAAAGGAAGGCTTACATAAAAGAAAAAAGCTTCAAGTTCTAAGTGGATTATGGAATGCAGCCTGCAAAGGCAGAGCCAGAATTGCTCTGTGCTGTGCAGGGAACGGCATGTGGAGAAGGGGGATGGATGGTGGGAAAGATGAGCAGAATCGTATACTTTGGATGTGTTTCACTCCCTGGAATTTCATATGGGGTGCAGAGGTGGCTGGCTATGTCTTGTGGGATTGTCCAGGCTCTTTCTCCTCAACACACATCAGTACCAGGTGATGTATCCTTGGTTGGTTCTGATCTCCAACACTCCCAAGTCCTTCTCCTCAGGGCTGCTGTTAACCCAATATCTGCCCAGCCTGTGCTTGTGCTTTGAACCAAACCAAGTGGCAGAACCTTGCACTTGGCCTTGTTGAACCTTGTAAAGTTCACAGGTGCCCACCTCTCAAGCCTGTCAAGGTCTATCTGGATGGTCCCTGACAAGCTATATTGAGGCTGAGCATCCCTGGGAGCACAAGGCGAGATGATGACATAAACCACAGAACACACACAACCCCTTTTCATCACTGAGTGATGTTTTCATTGTGTGACTGCAAGGACAGAGTCCTCCTCATTTGCCACACAATCAGCTGTCTTAATTTCTCAACCTGCTCTGCAATCAGTCCATTGATACACAATTATCTGCAAACCACTCTGCTATACATTACTGCCTTATTGTTATCTTACAGGACTTTTTTTGGTGCTGTTCTGTGCCAGATAACCTTAATTTTCCCCGTTTGTTACAGCATATAATTATTTGTTTGCAATCATTGCCTATTAGATAGATGAATACTGCAAAGGAACAAACATTTTCCCTCCATTATGCAGTCCTGAAAAGTTCTAATACGTTATTTGATCAAATAATCTCTGCTGTATCAAAGCAATGCTATTTTCCCCTTCCAAACTATGCATTTATTAAAATGTAAAGTAGTCTGATCATATTGGGAGCGAAAAGTAAAAATATTATTATGGTCTTTCATGGCAAAATATTGCATATTTATTGTGGATGACTTCCTTAGAATTTTAATTCAAGCCTTTATATATTTATTTCCCTTCCCTACCAGCTAAAGGAGGGAAGGAACCTCATAGGTTTGATTTCAGGAATTGCAGTGGCTGGACTTTGCTCCAGACTCTACAAGCAGCACTCCGTTAGGTGGAGAAGTCCATTTTAAGGGATTTTCCAAGCGTTAAGCATCCATTGCTTTCTAGTTCCAAGGAGAAAGATGCATTTCCCAATCTGAGCATTCAAATAAACTCATGATTTATGCCCCCCCCTCATGGGACCAGCTTAGGAAAAAAATAAATAGATCACAAGCAGTTTTAAAACAAGTATATTTGAGTGTTTCCTTTCTATTTCCCTTCCGAGCCTTGAGTTTTTAAGGGGTTGTATTTTAGAGCCTTCCCTGTGCAATTACAGGAGACTGAAACTTGTAAAGATGTTGCTCATCTCTCTTTTTTATGCAGCTCTGGGGACTTTCAGGTGATGGCAGCTATGGGGTGAAGGGGCTTTTACTGATGGGCAGATGCAGGTTGACCCCATCTCATGGAGGTGGGACCCAGGCCAGGTTTGACAGGGCTTGGAGCAACCTGGTCTAGTGGAAGGTGTCTCAGCCTGTGGCAAGGGGTTGGACATGGGTGATTTCTGGGCTCAAATGCAGGTCGGAGTGAGCTCTTCGTCACCCAACACCCCCAAGTCCTTCTCTACACAGAAGAATAAACAGGAATAATAAACTAGAGGTTTGCAGCAAAGAGCTGCTCGGTTCACACCAAATAACCACCCCATTCGCTTTGCAACAGGACTTGAGGTGAGCTGCTAGGTGAGTTATGAATCTCCATTGCAGGAGCTCCCACACTGCAACTCCTATTCACATTGATGGAGCTCTTAAGCACCCGAGAGCACCAGTGCCACATGGAGGATTAAATCCATGCAAAGCACAAGTGTCTGCTCGCTGTGAGACACAGAATGAGTAAGAGGGAGCAAGATGCATGCCTGGTTTTCCCTACAAACACAACTTTGAGTTTCTCACTGTGATGCCCCATCATTGTTTTAAGCATTAAAAGGCTGTTTAGAAACTGCAGTGGGGGGCTTTTGATCACAGCTCTCCTTGCAAAGGCGTAAGTGCTGAAGGCAGAGGATGTATAACAGGGGAATTAAAGAGACTCCAGCATGAAGGTTTGCCCCTAAAGATGTCAGTCGCATGGGAAGGGAAATGAGATGCTCAACTGCAAAAGCTCCACATCACCTCATGCATCCCAGCGTTGGGAAGCACACATTGGCCACAGGGGCCATGTGGCAGGATTCCACATCTGACCCCCATGTTCAGCCCTGCAGCAGAGACTGGAAAAAGCTCGTGACATGGTGATTGAGGAGTTTACTGCTATGGACACACTGGTTTTGCCCAGTTTTTGGCTGATGCAGGGGCTGACACGTGATTTGGGCACCACCTCCCTGCACTTAACCCGCCTACTTAAAAAGGAAATGAGAGCAGGGTTTCATCCAGCAGCACAGGAGCGATTCAGAAGAAAGGAAAGGATATTAAATTAAAGCACTTCATTTCCATGTAATACATCAGAACTTCTTGAGGGCGGGGGCGGGGGGGGGAAGGAGAAAGAACAGCCACTCTTTTGGTTCCAACTATTTAATAGGTAAAGAGAAAGTCCTGAAAAATGTGCTTCTGTTTCCTAAACCACCCATATAATACCTTGCAATTAGGGTCCAAGCACATGAAAGATCATCATTAAAATTGAGACCCTCCAGGAGTTTCCCTGTTTTCTGCTGCAGTAGGAAAGATTGCTCGGAATAATATCATTTTGTATGTTCAAAGGCTCAAGGGTATGCCGAGTAGGGAATGTGAGGAAAAACCATCTAATGGCAAATGATATCTTAAAAGCAGAGGTTGAAAAAGTGGATCCATGCAGAAAATAATATACTATTATTTAAAACAGGAAATTGCTAAAATGACACGTGCGTGTGATTCTGTCACCAGAAAAAGCATCTTGGCTGAATCCTTAACGTGCAAGACTTTGGGGTTATTGTTATTTTTTTAGTGGCACTATAAAACCTGCAGAAATATCTTCGTTTTTTACGAAGTGATTAAACCACAGTCATTTATTATGGTTTTACTAGAATATTGTTTTCCTAGTTCTTCCAGGGTTTATTGCCTCCAATATAACACTCCCCCCTTCAATAATCCCCATTGCTTCGACTCTATTGCTTTATATTTTTAGAGTTCTTGGGAACATTTTGCATAAAATTCCAACTCTAATGGGCTTTATAAAATGAGATGTATCGTCAAGGATCCAAGCCCTTATGAAGATAATTATCTTGTCCATTTGTGTTTTCATTATGTTGAGAAATACTTTTTCTCTCTCCCCCCCCAACAGTTTATTTCCTACCCCAAATCATAAGGGTCCTTTATTTTTTACTTTAGAATCCATTGGCAATGAAAGAAGGAAATCCAAGCCATCTCCATTCTCTGTTTTTGTCTGAAGGAAGATGATCCATGGTGGGTGGAGAGGTAGGGAATGGGGACAGTGTGGGATGCAGAAGAGACAGACCATGGTTACGAAAAGGACAAGGATGAAAGAGAGAACTGACAACAAAGCCAGGGAAAATCACAGAATCCCTCTCCTTGACTCTTCCAAACATGGATCCATCACATGAATAATCGCTAATCTCACTGGGAAAGCATCTCCAACTTTCTTGGGACAGTGCTTCCTATAAGCACTTTCTATAAGCACAATCATTAATTATGTTTTCACATGCACATGCACAGTTTCTAACCCAAGGCACTGCACTAGTTTCTTTGGGGGTCTTCCATAGAAAGGCAGATGAGACAGAAAACTAGGTCCCTTTCCAGGGTCTCCTGCTTCTGAAGAGCTAACACTAGACACATGAAGACATGCCAAGCACTACACCCTGGAGAGATTTCACTGATGACTTATGAAAACCTGGGTCTTTCTTTTGCCTTTTCCCTGAAGCCCATTGCACAGAAATGGGAATATGTATCATTTGCTGAAGAAAAGCTCCCTTGAAGCTGAAAAAAGCAATCACACTTGCGCTACGTGGGGAAAGTGGCTCTGCCCTTGTATGGAATTAGGCCTGGGTATGTATTTCTACTTCCCTATAAAACTAAGGCTATTATTTCCACTTGAGATACATCTGAAGCTCCTTGTAGAGCAATGACAATTACAGTACAACAACAATGTGCGAACTATGCCATTCACCTGTCTAACTGGGCCCACATGTGTAGTCTGGGGCATACTGGGAAATAACTTCCATCAATTCAGAAGCACTTTGCTACCCAGAGTCATGGAGACAAATATTGCATCAGGACCAGGCCCAGGGTTTTATAGCTGCAACAAAAGAGAGCAGAGGATGTGATGGCAATGCCATAACCCAAACCCTCCTACCTCAAGAGACACTGGACCTAAAGAAGACACCCATGTCTGGGTGATGGCAAGGTCACCCCATAAGCCTGCGTCCTGGCTTTATCCTTCCTTCAGGAAACACAGAAAGCAGAAACCTCCCAGGCAGGGAGGGTCCCTCTGGACCTGCCTGAGGGTAACAAGCACAGACCTTGAACAAACCACACCCTATAAACCACGCTGCTTCCCTGTAATTAACAACAGTGTGCGTGCCCCCACTCCTCTGTGAGTGACACTGCCAATTCTGCTGTGCTTTCCATGTGTCACATCGTGGTACATCACATCCCAATTAATGCATCTTGTCAGGTCCAGAAGTTGGCTGCAGTAACATGCTTCCAGCAGCTGTCACAGGGACCCTGCAAAGGGACCGGAGCCACCTGGTGAGGCAGCAAGTTGCTATATTGCTGATTTTACTTTAGGAAAATAGGACAGGACATGGCCCTACATTCAGGATTGCAAGGTGATGGCGGCTTTGACCAGAGTGGCCACCTGGGCTCCTAATACAAGGGCTGGGTAGCGAGAGGAAGGTGAGTTTTAACATCTCATCCTCATCTTGCATTGAGCATCTTGCGCTCGTTCAGCACCTGGGTTTTAAAGGAAAGGCAGCCAAGTGCTTTGTAAACAGAAATGAGTGTAGGTCCCCCAGCAGCCCTGCGCAAGTGATGGGGAAAACTTCTCCAATGGGAATTGGAACCTGGCTCAAGGTCACCCATCATCTTGGAGGCTCAGAGTTTTGGTCCCCAGCATCAAGCACAAAAGGAACAGGCTTGATGCATCCAGGAACTGAACTCGTGCACCTTGACTCCTGCCTCTCTGATAATTATTAGGCAAGACAGCTTGGCAAGTACAAGCATCCAGCCCAGGTGTCCTGGCCCCTCAGCTCTTCTTAGGATTAAACATTTAATGCTGCTGGAGGCTGTGGTTGTACACAGCCCAGCTGCTGGCCCCCAGCTGAAGATGCCTCATGCCCCTCCCTAGCCTAGCATCACAACGAGAGAAACGCAGCCAAAAAGGGGGAATATGCAGGGAACGAATGATTTTTTTTTTTACTATATTATAGGCTCTCCTTGTATTTTGGATCCTGAAGTGCATCTGGTTTCCTTGGGGTGAAAACAGCACGTTTATATGCAGCCCAATTTGGAAGGGATCATTAGCACTTTAATAGAAACTAAGGCATGGACTGGTGGCATTGAAAGGTCCCATGGTACTTCTTGTATGAAGAGGGTTTTTGGGACTGTGGCACTAGCTGACTTTCAGAGCCCTCTGAAACCCTTCTGACAAGGGCTTTTAGGGACAGGCCAAGGAAGAATGGCTTTCAAATGACAGAAGGGAGACTGAGACGAGCTCTTAGCAGAAGTTCTTCCCTGTGAGGGTGCTGAGGCGCTGGCACAGGGTGCCCAGAGAAGCTGTGGCTGCCCCATCCCTGGCCGTGTTCAAGGCCAGGTTGTATGGGGCTTGGAGCAAGCTGCTCCAGTGGAAGGTGTCCCTGCCTGTGGCAGGGGTTGGCACTGGATGAGCTTTAAGGTCCCTTCCAACACAAACCATTCTGTGATTCTATGAAAAATGAAGCAGCCCAAAAGCTCCACTGGAGATACTACATCAGGTCAGATAGACCCTAGTAAGTCTCAGGTAGCCAAATTAGTTTGAAAGTCCAACAGCCAGTTTGACACTGAATCCAACAGGAAAATCACCAGGTTTGGGATGTTTTTCCCTCAGAGATAGCCGTTTCTGCTCCTTCCTCCTGGCCCAGCAAGCAGCCGCCATCCCAACCTGCAGACAAATGGGGCTTCTTCAAGCAAATGTGTGCACCACATCGGTGGAATTCGCACATCTTTGTAAACAGGCATTTAAAGGGTGAAGCCTAATGAAGGGGGGCAGAAACAAGCCCCAGCCAAAGGCAGGATGCAGCTTTTTAATTAAAACTCTGATGCCTTTTTATCTCTTTCCCTCTCCCTCGCTCATCCCCCCACTGACAGAGGGGATTTCTCACTCTGAGGCCCGTTGCTGTACAAAAAGCTCAGCTTTAATATTCTCTTTGATTAAGTGGGATTTTTCTTTCTCCTCTGCTGGTGGGTGCTGCCTTGGTACTCTTTGGTGGAGAGTTAAAGGAAGGGCCCTGCCTGTAGTCAGACAAGTACCTGCAGAGGAGAAAGGAAAGCATGGGGCCAGCCATGCTCATGAGAAGATTCAAGCACCAGGGTGCCCACATGCCTTTGGAGCACCAAGTGCTGCTTTCTCCCACAACATGCATCTATTCAGCTTCCTCCCCTGACACCAAGCAACATCTGATGGTACAAAGGGTTAAGCTGTGAGAAGAAGGGAAGAGATGAGGCCCATTTGAGGGGATGATGAACAGCTCTAATGTGATTGATTTTTACTGAATTCATGGCACTTCTCATTTGCAGTTTCCCTCCTTTTAATTAGCTGATGCTTGTAGCTATCATATTCAATTCTCATTACTTAATTAAATAGGGTCCTTCCACCTTTAGGCAGTGCTGGAAGATGGTGGAAGAGGCTGGCTGGACAGAAGAGGAGTATCCTCTGGTTCCTGCTCCACACTGGCCCTTCACTGTCAAAGCAACATGGACCTCTCAGCTTTGTTTTGGATTGAATCTGGTTGCATCCTGCTTGGCAGTACAAATAACCGAGGATTAAAAGGGAGCAAACCCTGAGCTCTCAACCCTCAGAATGTTCCCATCTGCTCCAAGTGACTCATATTCAGGAGCTGGGCTTGAGAGTTGCATTGACACCAGTGGGATTTAGATCATAACTGCACGGTGTGAGCAAAGATGTCTGGTACTCAGCAAAAAATGCATCAGAAGTACTGCACACAGGGCTATACAGGACTATAGCCCCAACACCACTGCAAATAATCCAGCAAACTGCCTGTAAATCACACTATTCACTGGTGCTGTAATTAAATCCAAACCTCCAAAAAGTTCTTAATACTTGGCAGAGAGGTTTGTAACAAAGAAGGTGTTGGCAATGTGGTGGTGTTGTTTCTCCTTGGTGGGAAGTAACTGGGACAGATGTGCTGGCAGTCACACCAGCTGTATTTTTCTTTCTCTGGCATCATTTCCCAGCCCTACGCATCTGCAGGTCTTTAATGGCAGATCCTGGAAAAACTTCCCAAAATACCCCCAGCAAACTTGGTGAGGCAACTGAGCAGCTTGAGCCCATGTCCATGTTGTGTTGGCACCCCGTACATACCCCATGCTTGAATGTCAGCCTATATGCACAAACAGACCAATCTATTGCAGTACGTATGTTCCCACACTACATGGATTTGGGGGGCCCACAGTGCTCAGATGAAGGGACAACCCTCAAGTAACAACTCACATTTGATTTGCCCACTTTATGGTAAAGGCTTCCTGGTTTTGCAGGGGTTTCTGTGGCCCTTGGTTGATTGTCTCAAAACTACTTTGAGATCTGGAGACGAATCGGGCTACAGAAGTACACTGGGTTATTATTATTATTATTATGGATTTCCATTTGAGTCACCAGGATCTTCCCTGTTGGAGGATAATGTATTCCATCAATTATAGGGAAGCAGCACGAAGCTGAATAGGACCCTGGTAATGAGGGGCTCTTTCATTTCCCTTGCGCATGCACAGAACAGTTCAGAGGCTGATAAATGAAGGTCTCCCCCCTCCTCTCCACAGATGGCATTTGAGAATCCTTTCAGTGGAATAATTTTATGGCTCTTGACTCAGGAAGTCGGTTTGAACTTTGGTTTGGGAGATAAAAGGACTGACAAAGCATCCCCACAGGATGCCCGGACTCGTTTGCATTCATAAACGTGTAGCCAGCACCACAGCCCTCTTCTGCACTCCAGGAATTACCTTCGCTCAAAGGTTTTTCTATATTCACTTATCATCTAATGAGCAGTGTAAGAAACTTCATTTCAAGGAGGAGAGGAGGGGAAGGAGGATTAAAAAAAGGAATAATCCTCTCTTGGTGGATGCCTTTAAATGGGATTTGATTTCTGCGGCTTTTTCATATCCTGCCAGAGAGGAGGACAGGGCATAAAGAGTGATGAGCTAAAGAGGTGCAGAGATGAAGGTAGAACCATCCCCTTTAGGTGGAGATAAGCTTGGAGGGAATGCAGATCATTCGAGAGCTTGGAGTGGGCAGAAGAGGCAGAAGGGGTCTGTCCTGCTGCCGAGCTGGAGAGGAGAAGAGAGCAGGTGATGGAAAATGCCACTGACATTTAGAGCAGGTAGTTATCATAGAATCACAGGACGGTTTGGGTTGAAGGGACCTTAAAGTTCATCCAGCTCCAACCCCCTGCCACAGGCAGGGACACCTTCCGCTAGACCAGGTTGCTCAAAGCCCTGTCCAACCTGGCCTTGAACACTGCCAGGGATGGGGCATTATGCCCTGGACAGGTCAGCTCACCAATGAAACACACTGCCAACGGGAAAGCGAGTGCATGGGTCAGCTTGTCACGTTGCTAACAATGCCTGACAGCTTGTGGCTGTTGTCCAAGGGTCATCCCAACCCCAGCCCCAAGATAGGATACAGAGATAGGAGAAGAAACAAGTCAACAGCAATACAGGCATTACCCACAAGCATGATTCCAAGATCCCGTGTCAGCCGAAGGTTAGCAATGAAGTAGTTGATAGAGAAATAAAAATGCTCATCTTCCCTGACAGCCGCTGCACCAATTGACGCTGCTCAGTGAGGCCATTATCACAGGCAACAGAGCAATAAACTGGGTTTTCACAGGCTGTGGACAGACGAAGGCAGCTCAGTGTGACACCGCTCATCACTCAGGCACATCAGCCAGGGTTTTGTGTGAGGGAGAGGCAAGATGCAACTCTGTAAGGGCAACAGGCTGGGGAAGTTCTGTCCTCCTGTGCCTCAAACTTTGCAATTATCCCTGTGGAGCCATCCCACCTTTCTGCACTCCTGCAGAGAAATGAGTCATTTCCAAACAGCGTAAGGTTCGGGGGAAACACTGAATGTTTCCATTGGCTGTAAGTGAGAATTGATCCAAAAATTAACCCTGATTTGAGCTAAATTAGAGACCTAAATGACACCAAGGAGTTTGCTTCCACCCCAGGTAACAACCAGCAAAGACAGCCCACCATTAACATCCTGCTACACAGAACAAATCTGTTCTGACTCCTGGCTTCAGTCAATGCCAATTATCAACCTCCTGTACTTATAGGGTGGAAAAAAAGTGGTGTTATGTACATCTTCAGATGTGGCTTCTCCATACACCAGCTTTCTGATAACTTGGATATCAGGAGGTGCATCTGCACTGTTTGGCTTCAGACTGGATGTAGTTAGAGGCAGAGATTTCCCAAAGAGGACAAGCACCAGGCTGAAGGGGGAGTGAGCAGTTAACTCTGAAATCCCCACTCCATGCTGGAGGCTTCACTACTCAGTTTTTTACAAGGAGAAAAGCAAACCCAAGAGCTTCGGTGCTGTCCCCATCTCAGGTTTCACACTGAACCCTGAATGGTGCCTCTTGAATGTGTTTTTTCACCACACCATCAGGGCAATAAACCCTCTTGGCAAAGTTTTAGCTCATGTAGACATTGCCTGTGGCAACTCTGCATCTTCTAGTGATTGCTGTATAGAGACCTTTGCCACTCTATTCAATGAAGACAGGCTACTGCCCTGAACTTACCCACACACATCCCAGGCTCTGAGCACTTCAGCAGGTAAAGCAATGAATTACAGTGATCTAATGCAGCTTTTATACATTAAAACTCACCCAGAGTGCACCATTAATCTAATTATCTAGAAAATATAAAGGGAAAAGGCTCCTTTACGCTACTGCTCGTGCTGAAGAATCACCAGCGCTTAATTTTGCTCTTGCAGAGAAGCAGCTAAACAGTGAATTTGTCTGAGTTATTGCTTTGGTTATGAAAAGCATGAGAGTGATGAAACATATTATTCTGTCCTCCGTAGCCATTCAGCCCTTTCCAGTCCCCAGGAAGCAGGGGGCTTTGTTTTAGTTGACCCACCTCGATTTTCCAGACCTTTCCCAAGCCTGGTGAAGATGCTGTGACCTGGGGAGGGTGGCAGCCCCTGAGGATCAGAAGCTCAGCCACTGAAGCTCCAGTAACCAGAAGGCTGCTGCTCACAGCCCTATTTCACGGAAAACATCAACAGTTTATGTCCTGCTACTGATAACAACCTCAGTGATAATCCTGGAGTTTGTCTCTCTGCCATTTGAGTGCGCAGTTTAGTAAAAGTCTTCCCATGACCAAAGCACAGAGAAGGCTGTTATTCTGCACAAGTCTATCTAAATCCCTTAAGCTTTGCAGGCCCTACTGCCTCCAGCTTCCCAGGTCCTGCATCTGGCCTGATGTAGCATAGTCCTCACACGTTCCTGACATTTCAGGGCGGATTATACCTCCCAAGATCAGCCCAACTACTTGCAAGCTTAAAGGTAAGTACATACTGAAAAGCACAGAGGCATCTAGATCTTAAGAGCTAAAGCACAACTTAATGCCAACACAACAGGCTTTGCAACTTCGGATCCTTCACTGCTTCGCAAGGCACAGAAACGTAGAAGCCCAGTGTGATAGCTGGGGTTGGACATCAGCAACCTGATCTATTTACCCAAAGTGTATTTGAGCAGCAGGTCTGGGCTGCTAAAGGCTGTGAAATTAGTATTCTCGGGCAGGCTGATTGCACACAAATCTATTGCTGACATCAATCACCTCTTCCCAAACTCATCTGTCTGCATCAGTCAATTACAAACTTCTTTTCGAGCTGTGGGTACTCTTATGAGATAGACCCAGGGAAGGAGCTAAACTCATTTAGCGGGGTTGACCTCTCTGCTTGGTTGATTAATAGTGTGCTTTAATAACTCTTATGGTCCATCTACTCCAGCCTGGGCTAAGACCATCTCCCAGACCACCTCCCCAGTGATGGAGGTGCTGATTATATTGCAACACGCTGCCTGTGGAAGGAAGGTGCTGTAATGTCTGCATGAATACTAAATAAATTCATTAGGATCTGTGCTGTGACTACAGATACAAAGCGAATTCATAATGATAGGACAATTAGCCTGCAACCTTTCAGAGCCTTTAGATGACTTGCAATACCTTTTAAATCTGCCACATAAAATATGAGAACAAAGACCCTTTTTTTCACCCAATAAAACTGTTCCCATTCTTCTCCCCTACATTCCCCCCTGAGTTAAAGCAACTCAGTCTGTGAGACTGGCCTTGGTTTGCCTGTTTTTTCTTACTAAGAGGTACATAAATAAAATAATAACATGATTAATAACACTGAAAGCTTTCCAAATATTAATGAATTGATGTTGTTGCTCGAGAAGAATGGGAGAGTTTGAGATTTAAAGCTCTGATAGATTTTCTCCTGGGAGAGCGTGGTGATAAATACTGCGTTAAAATGCTGTTTTATCTATGTTGCTAATATTAAGTTCGTGTGTTCACAGATTCGAAAGAGCAGAAGGAGAATTATGTCACTTGCTCTGTCTTGTAATGAAGGCCATTGACTTTCCCTCAGTGAAACAAGTGGAATTCAGTACAACTGAAAAGGGGCATTTCCAGGGAAGGGTTCTCAAAGGACCCCCTGTCTACCCTCTGTGCACACTGCTGGACTAGCGAAGGGGCATCAGATCTGTCTCCATACCCACATTTCTCACCCAACAACCACCCCTGTTCTCATCCATCCTCAATTAGGGATACCACAATGATTAACCCAAGCAGTTCCCAAGAGAAGGAAAAGCCTCCTGTGCAAATGATAAAATTATAGAATGGTTTGAGTTGGATGTTCCCCAAGCTTCACTGGGCTTTTGGAGTAAAACCAGCTCTGACTTTGCAGTTGCCTTGTGCAGTCACTGCTTTGTTCCTAGGAAGCAGTAAGAAAAGACCCTGCAAAAGCACCTCCAACATCCGGGTCAACAAGGCAGCAAGGAATCATATTCCCTCAATCCCACAGACCCCACTTCTGGATGAAAAACAACTGAAATTGAGGCTAGACATGAACAAACACCCCTTAAAAAAGACTTTGCTGCATCCTTTCCTGGCGTTAGAGTGTGCAAAGTGATGATGCAAAGCAGGGTCCAGAGAAATGAACTCGGACCTTTCATGGCAGCGCTAATGCCCGTGCACACAGTAATTAAGACTGGGTGTATGAAGGCTGAATATTGAGCTCTGAAGTCTGTGAAGGTCAAGCTACGTGCTACCGGAGAGGCAATTTATCCTAGCTCTGTAATAAGGTCTCACATCTGACCTATTAACTGAATGTTACATGATATTAATAATCTCCCCTCAGGTCGGGTAGAGACAAACAAAAGTCGAGTTTGGAGGCTGGTTTGCTGGGCGGGAGTTAATCCACAAGGCAGAGTCTAACACAAGCACTCAGTAAAAGTGATGCTTTTTTAACTGAATATGCTTTGCTTTGATGAAACTGCATGTGCCTCACACTCCACACACACCTTTCTGTGTAATAAAGAGCGATGAATTATTCATGCCAACGTTATTAGTCCTGTATATAGGACACTCTCTTACAGATGGGTGAGTTCCTTCCAATCAGAAACCTTATTTGCTGAAAACTGAAGAGTCAGATAATGCCCCCAAATTGTTGTCAACCAGCTTGAAACACTTCTAATTGGAAACACTCGCTCTTTTTCTATGGGAAAATTAAGAAGGTTTTCTCTCTGCTTTCTCAAAGCAAACCATTAGGATTTTCTTTTCTTCATGTTTGAAATGATGGTTTGTTTTGAAATTTACCTAAATTTAATGGAAAGCTTTTTTTCAGGCAACACCACAAGAAAATCCTTAAAATCCAACCACTTCAGTGCAGCTTCAACAATATCATTCACTGTAGCCAAACCCCAAAAGGGTCATTTTCATGATATCTCTTACTTCCACACTCAACAACACCCAACACTCCCATCGCTGGCTTTTCTGAAAGATCTTTCCTTTCTGGACATGCTTTGAATTTATCCTGCTGTGCAATGCCCATCAGCACCTGCCCAAATAGGTGGTTCTACTCCATTGGCCTCCCCAAACAATTGCCAAATATTTGGGATTTCTGGTTTCTTTTCTCATCCTCCACTGAAAGCAAACAGGGGAAAATAAAACGCAAAGGGAGGGGAAATACCAATAGATGTCCCATCCCTGGCAGTGTTCAAGGCCAGGTTGGATGGGGTTTGGAGCAAGCTGCTCTAGTGGACATTGTCCCTGCCCGTGGAACTGGATGAGCTTTAAGGTCCCTTCCAACCCAAACCAGTCTGTGATGATGGGAATGGTTGTACTTCACTGGCACTACCAGTCTTGCAAGAGGGAAACAAACTGGGATCAGAAAGGTTTATCAGCTGAGACACTCCTGGGCGCCAAGTGCAAGCCCTCTGGGATCATGTGCAAGTTGAGCACCTCTGAGTCAGTGCAACATGGAGAAGAGCACAACCCATAAAATCCCATTGGAAACTGGAGGACAGACTGCAGAAGAATCCAAGGCAGCACACAGAGAGACAGCTGCAGGGGCACACACACGCCAAGTGCACTGCTTTCCCAGAAAATGAGGTTTTGATTCCTTTTCACTTTTGTTAAAAAATGACAAATAAATGTCTTAATATTAATAAAGGAAAAAATAGCTCCTCCGTTGGTGTGAATATATAATGTGATTTGACATACAGAATGGAATTAAATTAGTGAAATACAATGGGCTGGAAAGAAGATCTGCTTTCCTTGAGAAGATTGGCATTGGTGTGGAACTGAAGCAGGGCATTTCATGCTGGGATGCAGCAGACTATTGCTAGTTGCAAGTCTCAGCTGGCTGCGTTCAGCGGCCAAAGCCTCAGGTGGTGTAATTTGGCATGAGCTGCCCACCACCAGCATGATGGGTCTAGCTCCTGCCAGCTGAGGATCCGGCCAGCAAAGCACTCAGCTTGCTAACAGGTAAAATGTGTCTCTGGAAAGGATCAACACTGTCTTGCTTCTCTGTCTTGTATATAGAGGGGTATTTCTGAGCTTCAAGTTGCAAAAGATGAAAGGGTTGTGAGCTCAGATGGCCTTGAATAGCAGCATTTCCTTGTCATCCCTGGAAGATGTCAGAGATGGAGAACAAAAAACATGATTTCATAGAATCCCAGACTGGTTTGGGTTGGAAGGGACCTTAAAGCTCATTCAGTTCCAAGCCCCTGCCACAGGCAGGGACACCTTCCACTAGAGCAGGTTGTTCCAACCCCCTGTGTCCCACCTGGCCTTGAACACTGCCAGGGATGGGGCAGCCACAGCTTCTCTGGTTGTGTTGTAACATTTTGCAATAGCGTATTGATTAGCCAATCACTCTGAACTTTAGGACTGTGCCTACGAGGTAATTCAATTATCTGCCTTTGTGTAAATCGTAGTTTTATTTACTCTGGATTCTACTATATAAAATTCTTCAGGCTCACAGCGTGTTTTGTGTCTTATTAGTACTTAACTTCAGTGCTAATTTTCAATACTCCATCACCATGAAGTATTAAGTAATTGCTACTGTTTATTCTTTGTGATTGCACTGCACTTTGGGTCTGCACGCAGCATCCCAAGTACCTAGCCAAGAGCAGAGCGTGTCCCATCCGCTGCTCCATGGATCCAGGATGTGAGCTCAAGCTCTTGGCGTGCATGGAATGTGATTTCTCACTTTGTTTGCCTTCTGTTCAGCTGGTCGGTACATGGCAAGGAAAGATTGCATTGTCATGCTTGTGCTCCAGAAAGTGTAACCAAAGCTCTTCGTTTATGTAGCCTGGTCGCTGAGTTTCCTAATGTGTTAACACGGGGATGAACTGTTGGAGGTGCAGAGCCCTAGTCCATCTCTAGGAGCTCAGTATCAACCAACATCTATTTCCTGTGGACATATATCCATTTCCCATGACATATACCCATTTTCAGGGGCAAATCCAGCCTCCCTCACTGCAGCAGGACCCTGGTTGGAACTAAATGAGCTTTAAGGCCCCTTTCAACCCAAAACCACTCTGTGATTCTATGATTCAAAGAACTGAAAAGAAGAATTCTGCTGGGCCCCAGCCCTGGGGTGAGCAAAGGAGCTATAAAGCTGCCTCTGGAAAGAATGCAGAGATTTTAGTGGGTTTAGACTGGTGTGACATGAATTATTTTTCATAATTAACCAGGCTGTTGATTTTACATGGTAGGTGTTCAGGTACTCTGGTGATCCATGGCTGTTTAACACCCAAAGGTAATTCTAAATGCTGTTGATCTATGTCTGCTCTCAAGGGATGACTAATCTACATTTCTCTTCTCCCTCTACAATTAATCCCTGGATAATCTTATCTGCAAACACAGATTTGGTACCTGGAGGCAGACGAATCTCAGATCTGCAGCAGAGGTTCAGCTTAGTGATGGGAAGATACCTGGTGCAGAGAGAGCAGCAGCACCTTCCCACCGGGCTGAGCAGAAGCCTCAGAGGTGCCTCACCATCAGGTCAAGCCCATCCCATCTGCTGCAGAGCTCATTTGGACTATCTCACCATCCACGTGCACAGTGTCACCCCACTGCAACCCAGGCATCATCTTCATCCCAGTCCTTTCCCTGCAGAGCCTTCCTGCACCGTCTTTTGCCCTTCTCTACTTCCTGGCTGAAGCCCTAATCCAGGCTCTAAGCCTTTCCTCCCTTGTTACCACAACATCCTTTCCTTTGACCTTTGCAAATGCAAACTCGCCTTGCCTGTGTCCAGCCTGAATCCTAGTGCAAACATCACCACCACACTGCCCTCCTCATGATGGTGCCCAGTTCTTCCTCTTCCTTATGCCACACTTTTGATCACCCTTCTGTTACACCTTGGTGCTTTCTTCCATCCCTCCCACCACCTGTAAAGCCCAGAGAAGCCTCCTCCAGCTCCCCCTTGACACCTCCAAAACTCGCTATTTCCCTCATACGCCTCTGTCAATCCCTGTGTTTCCCAAGTGCATCCCCCTCTTAGAGGCTATTTGGGCCAGCGGGCTGCTTTCCTTCTGCATCAGCAGCTCTTTCAGGGGGATGCTGGCTGAGGGGGATGCTGGCTGAGGAGGATGCTGTGCTGCACAAGCCATTGCGGCAATGCAAAACTGAATCATTATGAGCATTATTAATGCACTCCAGCTGCCAAGCAGTGAAAAACTAGCCAGTCACAAGGCACTTGTTTATTCTGGGGGGTTTGCACATATCTCCCAGGAGGGATCTCTTGGTGTGACCAGCCTTGAAGGCTGCTATTCCCAAAGCTGGGGTGCAATAGCCTGTCAGATTCCCACTGGGCTGGAAGCTTGGAGGCCCTCACATCAGAGCTCCTTAAGCACAGCCATAAATCACAGCGGGTCTCAGTGTTTAACGCTGGCCAGTTTTACAAGGCCTCAGGGACCACAACTGAGTCCTTAGGAAAAAGCCAACTATTTCAGTCGCACTTTAAAATAAGTGTCAGTAGTTCATGCCTAATTACTCCTGAATTAGCTAGGTGATTCATCAGGTCTGATTATGAATGCATAATGAATTTACCAAATCCACATGTATTAGTGAGATATTAATTCCACACAAAATCCCACAATTCATTCATGTGCCATTTGTTTTCATTCCCTTCTTTTAATAAGCTAATTAGTTCAAATTATTTGTACTTCACTAAAGGTTTGAAACACATATAAGGAATGATTAGCTTAAAACTCAGCAAATGGGCAAGTATGGAGCCTACATTAATTGTGATGGGAGATTCATGAAGAATTATTATCTTCCAGCCATCTCTGTTTTCAGTAATAATAATAATGTCTAATTGTGACAAGTGGATAAAACACTGTGAAGCCCCTAACTAATGCAGCTGTACATGAATTACTAAAAGGAACATCTTAAGGCTCGCTTCCCTTTGAAGTCAAGCTCAGCACAAAGTTTGGTCTCTCCCTGCCAGAAATCACGACCACAGCTTCAGGGTGGATCCATCCTTTTTCTCCCTCCTGCCCCCAGCACGCAAAGAGTGAAGAAAAGCGAATATAGAAGGAAAAAGATGTATACATCTTCCAGCTGTTCCACAGCTGGGTAGGATGTGAAATTCTGGCTATATCTCACCCTGAACACAGGATGCATGAAATAAGGAGTTTGCTTACACCAAGACTGCCCTGCTCAACCTCAACAAATGCCCCAGACCCAAAGGAACAGTCCAGGATTTGAATGAAGAAGAAGGAGAAGTAAACCTGCAGCCCCAAACCTAACAACATCCTGGGCTGCATCACAAACAGCATGACCAGCAGGTCAGCACAAGCAACCAGCACCCCCATCCCTTATGTGGGAAGCCTGTGGGGGAGCAGAGCTTTTTCTGCAAGCACTCAGAGCAGTCCAAGATGAGATAAACAAGATCATTGAATTTCTTACTGTCTTCTCTTACCCATTCAAACAAAACCAGTACATGGGGTAAAAAGCAGTGAAAACATCTGATTTGTCTTCAATGGGGGCTGATTTTGCTCCCCTAAATGCCCCTGAAACCCCCAGGGCAGAATCCGCCCAGGTCAAAACAGGTCTATGAAATATTCCAAGTGAACAAAATATATAATAGGAGGTTAGGCAGAATAAAAGCAATCAGGGAGTCTGCTCCTAATGAATTCAATAGCAGCAAAGCCCATTTCCTTCTGTTGGCTTTCTATAAACAATTTGCAGAATAAATGTATTTTTGAGGTATACAAATTGGTCTGTATTAAGATGCTTGATGATAAACAGTTTCTGGGTACAGAGAGGCTATGAAAACCTTCAAGTACTTCCTGAAATGCTCATTTATTTGAGCACACCCTCCCTTCTAATGGAGATGAAACGTTTTGTGCCGGGAGTGAGTTAAATTCCTGCACCAGGTTTGTGGGAGAGAATGATGGTGGAGCTGGAAGGAAACCCAAAAGACTGTATATAATTAGATGGAGACACATGGTGCCAGCTGGTTCAACACTGCCTCGCATTTGCAACCTATCTATGTTTTATTATGCAAAAGAGAAGCCATAAATAATAAGCCAGCCCAATAGCCAGGTGAGAAGGTTTATTCCAGTGCAACCTGGCAAAGTTGCATTGATTTTGTGGTGGCTTTGCCAGTTTTCTCCAGTTCTGAAGCAGTGAAACACGCCAGTATCAGTGCCATTTTAACCCCAAATTACACTTACACTACCTGAGGTGCTGTTGCCATTTCAAAAAGCCTCTAAATTGTTCTTTTTTACCATTTGATGGCCTGGACTGACCAGGTTAAATGGTGCTAGACCCATGGCTTGGTGTGGAACCACTGCAGCATTACCTTCCTGGCTGAGAGCACAGCCAATATCTGGTTTAAGAGCTCACAGTCAATGGGATTTTATCCTACAATGTGTGAGAGGCAAGAAAAAGCACCCATCGTATCAGAATGGCTTGCTCTGATGTCTTCCCTGTCCCTCAGAGAGGCGTTTATAAGTCTATAAACCAGAAAATGGTAGGGAAAGCAGCCCAGGAACATAATGAAACTCTAATATCGGAGCCACCATGGTGGGAAGAGCAAAGGACATTGCTCAATACAAGAAACGTGTGCTGAGCCGGCAAAATCACATCTCCTGGGGTGGCTGGTGATGGGGGAAATGTGCCACCGGCAACCGGTAACATTTACCAGGGCCCAGAGGAAGAGTATATGAAAGCACCATTGTCAACCTTTAACTCCTAAATCCATCAGCCCCTGAACATAAGATAGAGACTCATCATGTTTTGACAACTCCATGCAAGCCTGTAGACATTATGCTAATTCTCTGTGAAGAATAAGGCCAGAACACTGAAGGCAGGGAGTTTATAATTGCTTTTTAATATATTTTCTGAATTCATTGTGCATGCGCTATCTGTCCCAGGGGCTGAGCTGGCAGAGGGGACAATGTCAGGTGGAATAAATAGGATCTCATAACTTTAGTCGTTCTGTATTAAATAGCATCGAGCAGCACAATAAACAGAGGGACCGGGAAGCACATGCAATAAGGAAATAATTCAAGCACCGTGCATGCAAATCTTTCTCTCTCAGATCACCCTCATTAATCACCTTGTGCTCATTTATACACTTAAAGAAGCTATAAACAAAGGCAGAGATAGCTCCTCTCATTATTAGTTTTTTTATTGAGTTAACTTCCAGAATATTTTATAATAATAGTCACGGCTGGTGATGGAGTTCCCTGCTCTAACCAGCTCATAAAGTTCCCCCTGCTCCTCCTGTCTGCGTGCGATACAGAGATTATGAAGCTTATTGAGTAAAAAGAGGGAGACATGATGGCAGCTCCATCATTTCTCCTGCCTTTGGCTTATTCAAGGCTCTGGCAGGCACTGGGGCTTCAACGTTCTGTTATCAAGACAAAGAAGCGAGGGAGAAGGGAAGGGGGAGATGGAGGAAGCCCCAGATCCAAAGCCAGATGAGTTGTTCATTTGCAAAAACTCCCTGTGATATCCGTGCGTCTCCAGACTCCCCTAAGAACCTGAAGAAAACTTGGAAGAAAACAAACCCCTTTTCCCCCTTGGCTGAAGGAGCACACGAGGATCATGGCACAGAGATGCTACGACTGGATGATGATGTGGTGACAAATCGTTGTTGATTTATAGGCAGTTCGTGACAATTTCTGGACCCAGTAGACACTTTTCTACAGCCTACATCATTAGAGGGAAGCAGTTTTGATTTGCAGTGACACAATGCCTGCAATCATGCTGCACGCTCTACTCCCTCTTCAAACAGGTCACAGCTCATTTCTTAATTATTAACTGCTGTTATCTGTATTAAGCACGGCAAAACCAGCCTAAGGTTAGCTAAAAAACCCAAAACACTCAGTCCTGTCAGGGTATCAACACTAATAAGGGGATGGGGAAATAAGGGCAGCATCACCTTGCACAGCCCTCACCCGCCCCTTTCACCCACTGTGGCACGGCTCACTCCCTTTACAGTCCTTAAATCCCAGCTGATGTATCCTGGAGTGCCTCATACATAACTCTGTCAAGTCAGAAGATGAAGCGATGTTAACTTAGTTTAATATGAGGCTTGGTAATAAATTTCATTAGGAGCTGCTGGAAGTGGGTGACTCCGTGCCGTGGCAGAGCATCAGGTGCTTGGCAGCACTAACGCGTATCTCAGGGAACTTATTATCTAATTATAAAGGATAAAGCCTCTTTTTTTCTCGGTGGTTACATGCGGTAATGAAGCATGCAGAAAGCCACGCAAGATAGATGGGCACTTCCACTGCTGAAACTGAAAACTTGCTTAACTTAACAGCCAATTTATTACATGTATTCCCTGAACGGACGTGGCCTGGTTAATATCTGCCAGTTCATCCTATGCCAGGCAATAAAACCTAGTGCCATGTGTTTGCAAAACAGGAGAACCAGTATGGTTTGATGCTCTGGGAATGCGCAGAGGTGAAAGGCACATTCCCTTCCCAACGGCACTGCTTGCAAATGAATTGTGTCCATTCCTGGCTTTTTCCCCTTATTTCAGAGGGCTCAAGCTGCTGTGGGGGTTTGGTGTTACAACTATGGACATTGCATCCCCATCCCACAACAAAACTGGGGGGGTACAACCTTCTGCCACTCATCCCAAACCAGGAAATTTCTGCACAAGCTTAGAGGGAAAGCTCTCCTTAAAACCAATCCTGATGGAATTCTGTATCCACAGCTGCTTATTCACTCTTAATCCATTTGTCACAACAATTGCTGGAAAACTTCTCCCCCCAGCGCCCTCAGAGCTAAGGGAAAGGGATGCAAAGTAAACTTATGCAAGGACAGGGATTTAAGCATCCCATTAAGATTAACTTATCTGCAGTAATTGACTTAACTAAGGGATTTTTTAATGCTTTTCAAGGTTTTTTGGAAGGCGGGTTTGCAGCAGCCAGCAGTAAAGATGCGCCTAGAAAAAAACATGTATATAGAGTGAGAAGTCCATAGCTAAGACTTTCTAAAGCAGTGATTCCAGGGGATTTAATAAGAATGTAATTTGTATAATTGACCATTCATCACTGTCAATTGCATTAAATGAATGCCAGAAACATTACCTCTACCAGCACGACCTAACCGGATTGGAATATATTATGTGAGAAATGAACACTTAGGAGGGCTTTTTTCCCTCTCTCTTGCTTTCCCTGCCTGGGCTCCGGCTATCAGGAAGAGCTTTGCAAGGCTGTGAAATAACTTAAAACAGTAGTAAATGAAAACAAGTACAGAAAATGTGTGGATTTTGGTCTGAAAGTTCAAGTCAAAATACTTGTGCTCCTTCCAAAAGGAAATGACTGGAGGACTGCCTGTCTGTGGGGCTGAGATAGGGAGGAGCCATCTGCTGAGCATCTCCTTGATGAAAAAGGGCTGAGAAAGGGCTTTTGGGGGAAAAAAATTCCCTTCTAAATGCTTCATTTTGGTTATTCGTATTTAGAGGAATGAACAAGGGGTTGGGAAAGGCAATAGTCTGAGAGCTGAGTGTGTATTTCTCTGGTGGGTCCAGAGAAACCTCTCCTGCACCTTGATCTCCCCGAAACCCCATTTCTCCCAGGGAATAATAAAGAGGATTTCCTGGACAGCTTTCTCAATCATCAGCCATTAGAGGGCAACATCACACAAATTCCTTGTAACGCCAAAATACCCACCCAACCCGTAGCAAAAGAGGCTTCAGGGAGAGAATATCCAAGGGAAATCATTTCCATTGGAAGCACGCGGGGAAGGGTTGGGATTTTTACCTTTACATGAGTTTAAGCATCTCTTCAGATATGAGAAATGGGGGGGAACAGGTAAAGCAAGGTTTTTGCTTTGTCTCAATTTTTATTGCTTTCTTGTGGGTTTCTGAGCCTTTCCCTCGTTTGAAATGCAAACGATGATGTTATGAAAATGTTCATTTTACAGCTCTTGGTGGCTGCAATCACAAGGAAGAGGAAGGAAGTGGTGGAGGAACAGCTAGACAGACAGATGGGAAGCTGGAGAGATGAAAAGATGTTTGCAGACCAAGAAACAGACCGTTGCTAGATGCTTTCTGGGCTAAATTCCCCACCAGGGCACAGAGGAGACTTCAGCTTCGTTACAATTAAGAGCAAGTAAGGAAAATAAATACCAGTGATATTTAAAGAAAGTGGAACCTCAGCACATCGACAGCATCATCCTCCTGGACGGTGGCGAAAAGCAGCTGATGTGAAAAATTGATTCCCCCATTCCCCTCCTTGCAAAAACTTGGAGCTTTCTCACTGAAAACAGAAAACTGCCCCTTTCACAGCTTGTTTTTAGTAACATGCAAAGATAACTCTGCATTTGAAGGAGCTGAGTAGCTGGCTCCATGTCCTTCCCCATAGAGAGAGCTTGGAGCAGAGACCCCACTCTGTGTCACCCCATGTCCTGAGAGTTCATGGTTCTTTTTCAAGCCAATCTCATTTGCAACAACAGAGTGTTGCTGCTCTCTGGCTTAAAAACCCAGAACAAATCAACATTTCAAGTCAAAATGTCAATTCAAAACAAATGTTTTCTTTTAATTTCCTTTTAAAATGTCACTGCTGCCAGGTTATTTTGGGTTGCAGGAAGAGAGAGAAGGCTTTGAAAGACATGACCTCTAAATGAAGAAAAAATCATTCCAGGTGAGGGAACTGTCTCCTTTTGCTCTTCTATACACACTCATCCCAAACCCCTTTAGACTTCAATGGGTCCAAAGAGTAACTAGCCATGTTGCACATAGTAATGTTGGGTTAGGAGCTATCTCAGCCATTCCTGTGGTGCTTATCATGATGTCCAGAAGATCCCACGTTGCATGTCCCCCTAGAGTCACTTGGCATTGCCCAAGGTCTTGCAGAGCCAAGCAGGGAGCCCATGATGCCATCTCACCTCCCAGCTCCAGCACTGACCACAAGCCCACTCGGGTACCAGGCACGTAAGAGCCACTGTAATTCACAGCGCTACGCAACACAGACAGTAACATGTAGGTTGCTGTTAAGACCTTTGTGATTTCACCAGTAGAAGAATACACACTGATTTACAAGATGATGGTTACTATTACTATTTCATTTGTGTTTTAAATCCAGGAGGGAAAGCAAAGGGAAGCAGAAGTTGATCGTGTCAGATAAAGCACCAAGGAGAGAGGGAAGCAGAAAGCAAGATGGGACACAGTGTTTATGAGGGCTGTCTTTTTGTGTGTGTGTTCCCAGCTTCCCAGACCTCTCCGCTGTCAGCCCTGGTACACCAACAACCCTTTTGATTAGAGATGTCAGGCAAGAGAAAACTGCTGACAGCACACTAGGAGCATTCACAGCACCAGTATGGTCCCCCCGCCTCCCAGCCTGGATGTCACACACCATCAGCTGCTGTCCCAAGGACCAACTAATACCCAAATGATGAATGCCAGGCCTGACCCATCGCATGGGGAAGTTAACAGCCCTGTCAGGCCTGGTGGGGAACAGCAAGGCTGGATGCTGGGAAGAAGCAGGCATTGCTCCAGCATCCCCAAGTTGTGGAAGAGTAGGGAAAACATCAGGGTCCTCAGTGTACCCTGAGCGGGCAGGGAAGCTGCAGTTTCATATGCAGTGGTGAAGGATGGAGAGAGAAAAAAATACATAAAGGGACAGGAGAGAAGAATTTATTGCCTGCTAAAGGTGCAGAGCATTTAAATTTGAGAGATAAATAATTTTATTTATGTTGCCAAAGTCAAGAAGATATATGACTTTCTTAACAATAACTCCTGTCTCCTCAGGCTGGGCCCTGCTGAAAGGCATGTAGTGATTTTTTATTATGATGATTTTGATTTTTTTCCCCCCTTTTACATGAAGATGGATGTTCACTAATGGCATCGTATTGTCAGAGCTGTAAATTAGAGGAGCATGGAGAGATGGATTCATACCCCTCTCTACACCTTCTGAGCTGCCTTCTCCCATACTTGGGCTGTGAGTGGTGCTCTCCCTGCTCAGAGATAATCCCTCTTCCTATGTAAAGACTTTCAATAAGTTTTCCTTTTCCCGTTCCTAATGGGACATAAAGAGTATCGACAGCTAAAGGTTGGCAACGCTTGGGTGGAATGAGGAAAATGCGGAAAAAAAGAGGATGGAGTTGTACCAGTAGAAAAGTAAGGAGGAGCCTCATGGATTTATGTGACTGGAAGCAGCAATGTTGTGGGGACACAGCTCACTTATGGTGGAGCTGGGGGAGGTGATAACAAACAAACCAACCAGGGTGGGGACAAAACAGAAAGGAAGAGAGGAAAAATAAATAAGGGGAAAAAAACCACTGCACTAAACAAGCTGTGGTTGGAATGATCAGTGGGACAAACACACCCCTGACAACTTCTCCAAGCCTTATCTAGCAGCACCACTCATGCATCTAATCACAATTAAGTTGCAGAGAGAGGTTGTAATCCAGCCCTTAAAGGAAGAAGTGAAGACGCAGACAGCCGGGGGGAGGCAAGGGCTGGGATATGATGCTGCGATGCTGCCGGCAACACTGGCAATATGAAGAAAGAGGAGAGCCGGGAAGTGCCACTAAATCCCCCCGCAGAGCCTTCGGAGACTGTTTTCATTGAGGACCGCTTAAAGAGCATCGGGGTTGGTGTGTGAGCATCTCCCTCCCGGCACGCAGCAGCGGGAGCTGCAGTCTGTGCATACAGCAAATAAACCAACACACCCTCCCACGTTCCCTCTGCACTGCTTGGGATGCGGAAGGGAGATGCACAGTGCCAGAGCAAACCATGCCAAAACATGCCTCATCTGAAAGCAGATCACGATGGCTGCTTCTCCGCTCACTTTGAGGGAGTCTTTCACAAGGAGAGGAGATGTGAATAGCTTTGCAAGGTCTGAGAGCTGCCCGTGTCCATGCTGCTGGCCCCTGAATGTCAGGGACACCAGTGCATGGTGAATGTGGCCTCAAAATGATGCCAATGTGCCTAATCAAAGCAGGCCAGGGAATGAATAGGTTGGACATGGCTTGGAGCAACCTGATCTAATGGAAAGTGTCCTGTCCATGGCAGGGGCCTGGAACTGGATGAGATTTAAGGTCCCTTTCACCCAAACCAGTCTGTGATTCTATGAATTCCCTTCCCACCTCTTACTTATTGCTCCCACTTTCCATATTTTGTTTGCAGCCTACATATTTTGATGTCAAATTGACTTAATGAATTCTTATTTCATTTCTGCACTTATGTATATGTATTTTCAAGACAGAAAGCAATCCTCAGGCTTTCAGTCGCCTCTTAGAGTCTGGCTGGGTTTGAAGAAAGGATTTTGACAGGGCTTTTAAGATATGGCAAGACGGAAATAAACATATACAACATACAACCCCTAAAACCAGGCTTGAGTGTCAAAAGTGGTTTTCATTCAAGAGGTGCTGCCACCCCACCTTGATATGAGCCAGGGAGAGAGAAAAGAGGTTGCACAAGCTTAGGAAATACTTGATTATGGGTTCAGACCATGCTCACCACGAGCACCATCCCCACCCCAGCATTATCATGGGAGCTGGGTGGAAGTTTTCCCCTCAGTTTACCACCTTCTTTCTAATGGAAAGAAAAGCTGACGCAGGACTTTGCAAACCAGCAGAGTTCTCTGCTTTCAGATACAGATTTATTTCCTTTTTTCTAATTCAGAAAACTCAACAAATGGCCAGTGGCAATGTTTTCAGAATGAAGTGACTGCAATGTGAAAAATAAACTGTTGAGAAAGAACCCCTCAGTGCTGAAATGTAATGTATTAACTTGGGGTTGCTTTCTAAAAAGGGCAAAAACAGTGTGAGCCATCCAAAATAAGTCCTGTTTAACTCGCCAGCACATCAAATATTGGAAATACAACCCCAATCAGCAGGATTTTGGTTGAAATTGGGCTGCAATTAACTGTTCTCTTTGCTGCTGGCCTTGGGGGATGCCTGACCTCCCTGCTCCTAGCAAACATGTTTGAAAATGGCCTTAAACTGAAAGTGGGGAGACTAAGATGAGCCCTTAGGCAGAAGTTCTTCCCTGCAAGGGTGCTGAGGCGCTGGCACAGGGCGCCCAGAGAAGCTGTGGCTGCCCCATCCCTTTCAGTGTTCAAGGCCAGGTCAGATGGGGCTTGGAGCAACCTGCTCTAGTGGAAGGCGTCCCTGCCCACGGCAGGGGTTGGAACTGGATGAGCTTTAAGGTCCCTTCCAACACAAACCAGTCTGGGATTCTGTGATGATTCTATGGGAATTGCCCCTGGTGAGCTGGAGAAAACCAGAAATAACAAACCTCACCCTGAATCAGCCTCCTATGGATTCATTTCCCAGGGTGATGCACCCTGGATATCCTACCTATTCTGCTCTGTACCCCACCAAAACCCCTTCCAAAGCCCCATCCATATCTTTCCCTCCTCTTCAAAACCTGGGGGTGTTTTAGTGATGCTCGTGAAGCCTGAACCAACACAGAGCCATCATTTGGGCAAACTGGGCAACGGCAGAAGAGAGAAACAACATCGCCAGTGTAAAACCTCCTCCATGGAGTGCAGATGGGAAGGAGAGGGTAATCTTCTGGAAAAGCCTCTAATTGTCTGCCCACACTAATAATTTCAGCAGCTCTTCCCCCCCTCCTTCCCTTCCCGGGTATAATTACACTGCTCCATCTGTCTATCAGCAGGTTTTTTACAGCTCCTTACAGCAGCCGGGCTCTCATCCTCACAGCAACACGAGGGTTTGGGTCTGGAGGGGGGGAGGTTAGGGAAGATTTAAGGATGCTTCTGACACACGTCCCAAAGACAAGGCTCTGGGGACACAAATGCCTCTTGCAGGCTGGCCAAGGCTCTGTTTTAAAGAGTGGTATAATGGCTATGAGTTGTGTTACAGTGCCAAAGCAGGAGGGGTGGAGGAGTCCGGTTTGTTTTCAGCAGTTTGCTGTTGCTTTAGGGCTGTTTTGTTTTTTTCTTTAGGAAAACCACCCTTTTTAATTCATTCCCAGGAAAATTGGCTGCTCTACAGCAGCTACACACCACTGGGTGTTGGAAAAGATGAGAGAAAAACACACATGAGAGTGCTGGTGGTACTTTATAGGTGTACAGCAGAGTCCAAGAGGGTTATTTTGCAGGTCTGCCATGGTTTGTTTTATCTTCCTCCCTCATCCTTCCCCTTTTCATCAACAAACACATAAGGTTGCTCTAATGGAGAATGTTTGGCATCATGGGATCACCTCCAGCCCAGGTCAGGTGGGAAATTAGGGTGCTCAATACAGCTTTGCAATCCACAAACTTCAGATGAATCCCCAGCAGAGAGGGTTCAGGTCCACTGCTGAGAGAGATAACCCAACAAAGGCCACATTCATCCCCAAAAAGCCCTTTAAAGCAGTGGCATGAGTCAGGGTGTCTCTTTGCAGAGGAAGATAAAGGTCTGAAAAATACATACATCTCTATAAACCCACACTGCAGCGATCATAAAAGGGCTGTTTGAACAAGGTAGCTATAGTTAAATTATCTCCACGCATTTCAATCATTTTGGAACATCAAGGCTCATTTTTCAATATCACGGTCCATTGGACGATAAATGAATTGCATGATTTATGGTAGGCTCTTTTTTTTTTAGGCTTCTTTTCAAGAGGAATTTCAGGATGAGGCATGTCAAAAGCTATCCGTCCATCCACCCTAAACATCAAGATGTCATGTTGCAATAAGCCAGCATCCAGACTCGCCTGTTTATGGGCAGGGAAGGGGAAAAACACCTCAGGAAAGGCAAATTTCACTAGAAATTAGGCTGTGCCCCAAAAACCTCACCCGGATCCTACATCCAGCTCTTGGGACATCAACACAAGAGGGATGTAGAGCTGTTGGAGCAAGTCCAGAGGAGGCCACGGAGATGCTGCGAGGGCTGGAGCAGCTCTGCTTTGGAGCCAGGCTGAGAGAGCTGGGCTGGTTCAGCCTGGAGAAGAGAAGACTCCTTAAGGGGAGACCTTAGAGCAGCTCCAGTGCCTGAAGGGGCTGCAGGAAACCTGGGACTTTGGACAAGGGTTTGTAAGGATCCTAGCTTTAGGGTCCCTTCCAACCCAAACCTTTCTGTGATTCTATTATTCAATGAAATTGGAGAGGCAGCATGGTCAATGAAACAACCATTGCTTGAACCTCTGGATCCTCTGCCCTGGTTGGTGTGCCCCATCCTGTGGCTTTACAGTTGGAAATTACACTCTCCACACATCCACACAGCCCATATATATATATTTGCCCTTACAGACTCTGGGATTTTTCCTTCCCCCCTTGATAATGGTTATCCCATTTTCTCCTGGCAAATTGCAGCGCTGCCTTGCTTCTGAAAGGAACTAAAATGACTCTGGGAAGTCAAGCATTGGAGAGTATCAGAAAATCTGAAATAAATAATATCACAATAATGATCCTCTAATAACACAGATTGTTTGCTGCTGTTGCTTACTTTTTCTGCTTTCCCCCCCTGTTGTTGTTTGTGCTAAAAGAGCACCCGGTTGGGATCCTTGTTTCCTTTATAAAAGCCATGATAAAAGGGGAAGTAATTAAATTTCTATTAAAGCCAGCAATTGTTCCCCTTCCTGGCCTCCCATTTCCTTGCAAGGCAAAAAGGTACCTAATAATGACATTCTAAAAGACAATGCTGATCCTGGAGGAACCGAACTGTCTGGATAATGGAATAGGGAACCATTTGCCTTTTCATCAGCAATACAAAACTTCAGCCAGAGCAATTGCTGTGGCTTTTCGGGAAGCTCTCGGTTCTCCACAGGCTACCACAGTCATGCAGAGCCTTGGAGGGGTTTCGATTTTCCGCTCCTATGGGTTTCTAGTGACTTTTCCCAAAGATAAATGTGATTCCTAATAAATAATCAAGCAAAAGGTGAGGCTGGGAATTCACCCCCTAAACCAGGGAAAGAGGATGCCCGGTGGCAGCAGCTGCCCTGGAGCTGGGACCAGCCAAACAGCTCTCCCAGTGTGCCAGCTTTCCTCAGGAAAGCCACAGGAGGCCTCAAACTTCCATTAACATGAGTAGGAGCTTGGGGAAATCACTCCTTAAGTGGCACTCGCAATGAATAACCATCACCTTTCATATTTATTAAGGCACAGCCTCCTCCATCTATGCCGGAGACGTGGGCTGGGGACTCCCACAGCGCCAAGGAGAGGTGGCAGGCAAAAAAATAACCCACATGTAATTAAGTGTCTCAAGTAAAGAGTTGATTTAGATTTAATAAGAATGTTATTCTAAGTCAAACAAATGCCAATTGATTATTAAGAACCTCATTACTGGAGTGTAACACCTGTCACGGCAAGAGTTTTTCCTTCTTTTTTAGCTGAAGAGTTGTTAAATCCCAATAAATACTCCTTTAATAATTAATTAGCATTTAATTAATAGACAATAACAGCTGACAAAGGTTGGTGTATCTTTCTGCACTGAGCACGAGCTGCTTGGGAGCCAAGACATGACGCAGAGCCTCAAGGACCTGGCTGCGGTAGAAAGACACAGTGTATTCAGTGGCGGGGAACTGCAAGATGCTGAGCACCTGCAAAGCAGTTACTCAGCAATTCCTTCTCCCTCTTGCCCTTGACAATCACCTCTATCTCAATGCTTCATTTGTCTGAAGCCAAATTCACTCAGGGTTCAACACCACTGCTAAAAACATTGGTGCACCTCTTCCTTCCTCCTTCCCTGACAGGGTAACAGAGAGTCGGATCCATTTGTTGATCAAGTGATAGGACATGGGGCAATGGGTTTAAACTGACAGAGGGTAGATTTAGATTAGATATTGAGAAAGAATTCTTTCCTGTGAGGGTGGCGACGCACTGACATAGGTTGCCCAGAGAAGCTGCGGCTCTCTGACCTGTTGAGCGCAGATACCAGCATGCTAGCATTGGTTGAGCACAGATAACGCCTCCCTAAGAGACACAGGGTGAGGAGGATTCATTTCCTCCCCATAGGGGAAAAGCTTTGCTGTCCTTTATGGCAGGACCCTTGCAGGTTGGTCTAATGCAAGCTGCAGAGCTTCACCCTGTGTTAGAAATGGGGGTAGCACCTGTAAGCCATGAGAATACAGCCTCTTCCAAAAAGCCTAACATCCATAAGCAAGAATAGCGAGGGCAAAAGGCATGCAAAATGCAGGGCCATGTGCACGTGCAAGGCTCCTTCTGCCCAAAATAAAAAGCCTCTGAATCACCACACACCTGCCCCAAAACACCCAGGGGCTTCAGCTCCTTCCTTGGAATCAATGAGCCTTTCTATCCTTCCCACCACACAGTCTCACCTCCTCAACAGGTAGAAAAAGGAACCTCGGTATTGAGTGGAGATGCCCTCAAAGTCTTTGCCCCCAGCCCATTCCCCATCAGACCACAGGCAACAGGTACCCAGGGGAATTGGCCAGCCAAGGGTTACCTTGTTACTTGCTTCCTGATTTATGTAAACTCCTGCACCGCGTCCTAATAAGAAATCAGTTCCTGTCATCATCTTTATTTCTTATTCCAAGCTGCAACACTAAAACACTTCACGGTGATTACAAATAGCAAAGTTATTTTTTGCCAAGCCTTCGCATCAGAACTTAATAGCATGGTGTAATGCCACCCCGTGCTGATGTGTGGCATATTTAATATCCATCTTTCTTAGAAATAACAGTGCTCTGAAATTAGAAGGGACTTTAGCAGTGAAATAATTAATGTGGATAACCATCATAAATGCCACAAATGGAACAAATACAGATGGCAGTGAACCATGATTGCTAATACTCAAACCTGTTGTGACAGAACTTAAAAAACTGACACCCATTTTCCCAGAGGCCCCTGGAAATAAAGAGAAGAAGGAGGTTTCCTGGCATCATCCTCTCTTTTTACCTGTCCCCAGCTTGGGAGGCATAGGCTGTACCTACACACCCAACCTGCTGGACCTGATTAGAATCATGCTCTTATTAAGAGCAGGTTTATCACAGAATCACAGAGTGGTTTGGGTGGGAAGGGACCTTAAAGCTCATCCAGTTCCAACCCCTGCCACAGGCAGGGACACCTTCCACTAGAGCAGCTTGCCTCAAGCCCCTGTGTCCAGCCTGGCCTTTAACACTGCCAGGGATGGGGCAGCAACAGCTTCTCTGGGCACCCTGTGCCAGTGCCTCAGCACCCTCACAGGGAAGAACTTCTGCCTAAGAGCTCATCTCAGTCTCCCCTCTGTAAGTTTAAAGCTATTCCCCCTTGGCCTGTCCCTACAAGCCCTTGTCAGAAGGGTTTCAGAGGGCTCTGGAAGTCAGCCCATATGAATTATGTGGTCCTCCTGCAGGGTTGCAGCACTATGGTTAGACAGCCTACTTCACTCATCTCCAAAAGAAGAGGGAAGGTGTTCTTACACCTGCAAAAGCATCCTGATGGCTCACCCAACCCTTGGAAAACAAGCAAGCAAAGGAACAGGAGTAAAAGCAAAAGCAGAAAGTGATTTTCCCAACTTGTTTGCCTAACGGACAAGATGTGAAACGAGCTGTCTGGCAGATGGGTACCCTGGGGGTACATCGGCTTGTCACTCCCTATACAGCACCGCAGACAAACTGCCCTGCATCTCCCTGGGAGATGGAAAAGGAGGATCCCTCACAGCACCTCATCAGCCTCCTCCATCTGCAGAGGGAAGCCGGACTGTCCCTGTACCCACTCCTGCCACAGGAGCATCCCTTCCATCCTCACTTCCACAGAGTTTCTGCGCTCCTCATTCAACTCCCTGCACACAACATAGCTGGCCAAGGGTTATTTATTGTGCCAGCGTGAAGCCACTGAGGCAAGAGGCGAGTGCAGAGCATGACATCTTGTGATGTATGGGTTAGGACAGCTTGGTGCTGAGAATGCCACGAAGTATTAATCTCAAGGAGATGCTACTGAACTCAAGAGAGACTTAACATCAGCGCTGAGAGATCAAAGATATGATATCTCTGGCAGAGCTTGCTATCAGAAGTGATCATAAGGAAAACAAAGGGGTCATTTTAGTGCCTTCTGCATTAGCAAAGCGACTCAGAGCCTCCGGGCAGAGGCAAACAGCGTTTCTTTCCCTGAACCAAACCAATGTGCACACGGGATTTTTTGACATTTCTTTACATCTCATTGCGAGCTGCCAATAAACAGAGGCATAATAACGTCAACTCCGCTTTCCTGTGGAACTCATGAGCTGCCCTCAGTATTTTGTTCCAGAGCTTTCCAGACAGCCCATGATACAAACTCTTAAGGCCTCTAAGTACAAAACTTTAGCAGTAAATGAATGCCTAAGCATCTAGGTCAAAACAATATCTGCATGCTGGGAAAATCCTGATGGGAGGCTGTCAGCCATATTATTTTCAAGGGGGAAGAAAGGGAAATCCTGCCCTTGCTTAACCCATGGTTGCTTTGAGAAAGAGAGAGGGAAAAGGTCTGCAGGCCCCTCCCAAGCATCCACACCAGGGAGGTTTCAGGGCAGCGTAGCCTCCTTGGCTTAGGCACAACCAAAACGTCACTGGGCTGCCAAGGCTGCAATATTTTGAAGGCAATCACAGTGGAAATTGCTAGTACTGTCTGTCCAGCACTGCAAACAGAGGCCTCTGATTGCTGACTGCTCTCAGCTGCCCTGGGAAGGAGCAGGAATATGCATATTCCATGGCAAAGCCAATGTGAGGCTCACCCCGGTGCCAGTGCTGCTGCCCAGGGTGCTGCTTGCCTGCTAAGGAAGCAGCAGGACTCCCGGCCCAGCCTGGGAGACCCTGGGTTTGGGCGCCGTCCCCTTCAGACTTGTTGCTCCCCATGCTGTGCCTCAGTTTCCCCAGGTATAAAGCAGGGGTTAATGCTCTCCTTTAAGCAGCAGCTTAGGAGCTACAGCACAGGATACAGAAGAGTTTGCCAACTGGGAAGTGGGGAAACTTCAACTTCTGGAAAACTGAAACCTGTGGAAAGTTGCACCTTCATGCAGTCTCCAGGAAGGGGTGTGAAACATCCAAAGGCCTCTTATTAAGTACAGAGTTAAGTGGAAAAATACCCACCTGCAGCTTTCCTGTCCATCCCCTCATCCTGTATCCCATTCCCAATGCCTACCCCACTCCAACCACACACACCCACTGCGGCTCGGGGTGAAGGCTCCCATATCTCTCTACATTCTCCCTCTGAATTTCCTTATTTCATCCGCAGCTGAACTTTCAGGGGGTCACTTCCCAATGCTTTTTAACTGCTTCCGTTAGGTAACACTGTGCCCTGAAGGCTAGTCAGGGGAAAGCCTCTGTAAATCACAGCATTATCAGGACTAAGGAGAATTTGTCCTCCCCAGGGACAGAGCTATTGTAGTCCTTGTACAGGAGAGGGCAAATGGCACAGGGAATAATTAAGAGATTTGCTCTATAGCCCAAAGGTGTTCAGTGCTGGAGTCAAGACAAACCTGACACTGATTTGTCCCTTAATTCAAGCTGTGCTGTCGTGCTGATGAGCAGAGCCAGGAGGATAGGTGCTGCGTCATGCACAATGCTGCTGCTCAGCTTGTTCTGCATGGTCTCGGTCCTGACCTGTGCTTTCCAATCATGCTATATTCAGTTCCTCTGCTATATTCAGGCACTAGGTATGGTGAGGACATGTGGGGACTGAGCATGCTCCAGACAGTGGAGCGAGGAAGCAATATTGATGGTGATGTGCCAGAGGAACCCAAGCAAGAATGCATGAGAACCTGATCTGGGTCATTTAAACTAATCAGGGCAAAGCCTGGGGAGGATAGAGCAGGATACAACCTGGGATTTGCTGTAGGGAACAAAGTCATGGAAGCCCCTGCCACCTAATTTATGGGGGTGCAGTCCCACTGTGAAGCTGGAGGAAAACTCTCCACATCCTTGGCAAGAGGCTCCATCTCTGCTCGCTTCAGGATCTCTCCCTCCTGAAGTCTCCCTGGAAAGAAACCTGCTCTTCTGGCAAGATCCATGCTCTCATCAGCTTCCTTATGCCAACAGCCACACACGAGGCTGGTGGCCTCCTGGATTGTCACATACCATAAATTCTGAATCACTGCTGTTCTGCTTCCATCATCGTTAATATTCTTAAAAGGTTCCTGGAAACACATTCCTACATGGCAACATGAGCTGTTTCTGCATCAACTTGCAATTTAAATGCGAGTTTTAGCCAGGCTTTTGATGTGCTGTTTACTTTAATTACTGTTCTACCCCTGTCTGTGTCTTGCCATGATGTTGTTTAATATTTCATACATTTCCCTAACTCCCCTTTCCCTCCCCAGCGTGCGCGACTCCGCATCTCTCCCCGCCTCTTCCCACCCCACAACTTCCACGTCTAACTTTAAGGGGCCGCCTGTAAACGAGATGTGGCATGTCACCGAGATTATCCTCCTGTGGTGACTGCAGAAGGGATAAATAAACCAGTAAACAGATGCTTCCCAAGCTGGCACAGGAAGTTGATCCCAAACTACGTGCCGAGGCCGACTGGCAGGTGTGTGGCTGCTTCTGCTGGTACTCAACAGCCAAAGGGATGGTGGGGTGCAAAGAAAAAGCATCTGCTCCCCATGCGTCTTTCAAGGACGCATTGGAAAAGGCAGGGAATTGTCTTTGCTCCCTGCACCTGGCAGCAACTCCGTGTTACCACATTGCTCCAGCCACGGAGACATGCAGAGTTCACATACAAGGTGCCAGAAGATGGCACTCAAGAATGCGCAGCTCTAACGCCTGGGTTTGCCAGCTCAATAAAGACAATGATGTCTCCCTCTGGCTGCTTTTATATCAGCTCATTACACTAGGAAAACTTTGGTCTGAGTTCCGCACGTTGCTGGCATTAGGGATGTTAATTAGATATTCTTCCTCTGGTCTTTAATGGCCAATGTAGGACACATCTTCATGCATAGGTGCGGGGAGATATGAATATTCCCACTCACCTCCTGTGAACTTCCCAGATGTGAGCCAGGGCTGTACCAGGAGCCACGTAGGACCATTATGGGTGCTCAGGCAGAGCACCAGGCTAATGTGGCCAAGGAAATCTGACTCTTTTGGAGAGCAGAAGCATGGCCACACACACATCCATGCCTTCACGGAGCCATGCTGAGCACTTATCTTGGGCCAAAGCAGATCAGGCATATTTGGATTTTATCTTGAAGGCTGATAGGGCTGCACCAAGACAAGGGTCAGAATGTCACCCAAGAGCTAGAGACAAGCTCTGGTGCCCTTAAGATGGGCTATCTTGTAGGGGCTGGGAGAGGAAAGATGCAAAGGGAGGTGGAGAGACCTAGTCGGGCAGAAACACGCCCCTTGCTTTGCAGAGAGAGATTTAACCTCTCCGAGCCATTTCCCACTCCTTGCCTTCAGCACTAAGACTGCATGAGACATCAAGAGCATGGTTTAGGGACCTTAAACCATGGGGTGAGAAGAGACCCACATTGAGCCACAAAACCACACAACCTCTACAGCCACATTTGCTTGTTAAGCAGAAGACGCAGCGCAAGGCACAGGAGGACAATGCAGATAAGAGCTATAAAAAGGCTAATAGTGAAACAAACCTTGGAGCATCTTCCCTGTGCGTGGGGGCCTGTTGGGGCCAGCACTGTGTTCACACCTAATCCAGGCTCCAGCCCATGGCTGGGTGAGCAATCAATAACCCTGCAATGCCACAGAAGGCTAAAAAGTCTTGAGAGACAGAAAACCGATGCTGAACTCCAGGTAACAGGTACTAAAGGGAGGTGGTGAGGCTCTGCCCAGGCAGCTGTCATGCCATAACAGCTGGAGGAGAAACTGAAATTGCTGCAAGACATGCTGGCTGGATGCTTCTCCCTCCTCCTTCTCTATGTATCCTGGAAGAAACTGCTGCCAAGGAAGCAGGCTCCAGATTCAAGCTGTCCCTGTTTTGCTGGGCTGCCATAGCAGACATGGCTTCCCCAGATATTGGAAGCACAAAGTCCTTCTCCATCCCCTCGGAGCATGCCAATCCACCTGGGATGCTCCATCCTTGCATGATGCTTCTGTCTCTCCCCTGCTCTCACCCTGACCTCCAAAACCTCTAATATTTTCCAAATGAGAGGAGAGCCACATTTAGGCTTTTCCCTCAATAAATCAATTTCCTCACTTTTTCTTTACTCACCTTGTCCTGGAGCATCCCACACCTGCGTGACTTGCTCTGTGCAGGCAAGGGGAAGCCAAGCTCCCACTCTCACTTCATCCCATGTGCCTATGGTCCCACTCAGTAATTCTTGGAGCATCAAGCTAATTAATATATCACTCACTGAAATTGCACTGAGCATTAATGAAGCCATTTAGTATTCATGCAAAACTTCTCTCTCCATTTCCACAAGTGCTCCATTGTAGTTCAGCATTTGTTGGGCAGTAATTAATAGTACTTAATCCTTAAATTGTTTCTAATTTGGTAAGCAGCAGAGTTGCAGCAATCCATCTTTTTGCTGTGCTTCTGCAGGGTTGGTTGAGATGTTCCTCTGGGTTAACCAGAGTATGCAGAGACTCACCAGAGGCTGTGCCAGGGATGGAGAGCTTGAGCTTGCTCTTATTTTGGTGGGTGACTTTGTGAAAAATGACTTCATCTCTTTTACACCTGTTTCTCCATTTGTATAACTAAGGAAAATGCTTATTTTCCCTTGAGAGGGTTAGTCAATAGCACAAAGAGCTCCTAAAGCCAAGTAATCAATGTCTGGGAGAGCGGAGATTTTCATCTTTTGATCTCAAATGCATGTAGGGAGGAAGCTGGGGATCACCGAGGCACAAAGTGCTCGATAAGAGAAGAGGAGCCTTTCATTCCTGGCTTTGCACATAGAAACCACTGCCTGGTCATGAGAGATGAAGCAAAACTTGCTGCTCTTTGCTCATATTATGGAGGTTCAGAGCACATCTCCATGCAGCCACAGAGCTTGCATGTTCATAAAGGTCACCATCTTATCTGTAACCACCTCTTTCTCTGAAGAACACCATTACTTTCCAGGCTTAGCAACCCCCAATACTCCCACTGATAGCTTTCCCAAAACATCTTTCTTTTCCGGACACGCTTCACATTTATCCTGCTGTGCAATGCCTCTGATCAGCACCTGCCCAAATGTTTGGTTACACTCCATTGGCTTCCTTAAACAGCTACCAAATATTTGGGCTTTCTGATTTGTTTCCTTGTCCTCCAATGAAAGCAAACAGGGGATAGAAAAAAGTAAGGGAAGGGGAAATACCAATAAATCTCCCATCCCTGGCAGTGCTCAAGGCCAGGTTGGATGGGGCTTGGAGCAAGCTGCTCTAGTGGAAGGTGGCCCTGCCCATGGCAGGCGGTTGGAACTGGATGAGCTTTAAGGTCCCTTCCAACCGAAACCTGCCTGTGATTCAATGATAAAGCTGAAGCAGAGAAGTAAAACCTTCCCTTTATCACCCACTGTTCAGCCCATACACACCCTCATCGGGGAGGAGGGAAAAGACTGATTGGGGTAGATTATGGACACACGAAGAACCAAAACAAAACTGAGGACCACATGTTAAGATCCATGCGTCAAATCTGCAGCCCTCTGTAAGTCCCCGCTATGGGAATGAGATGGAGAAACGCAGGCTCATTTCTTGCACAAGCTCTTTGGGTAGAAGTAACCTCCAGCTGCCTGGGAAAGGGCTATGAGCAGGTCTCTGCCTCGCAGTCATTGAGGGGATTGGATGAGAAGAAGCGCTTACAAGGTTTTTTGACACAGCACTTTGATCAAATTGACGGATTTAATATTACAGATATATTTCATTTTTCAATGTGGATGGGAGAGGGGAAAAAAATCTCATCATCCGTCCAGCAGCCCTCTGTATTTGTCATAATTCACTGGCAAGAAAAGGCAAAAACCCAAATCTCCCCCAAACCTCTGATTTAAAGTCCAACTTAACCTGAGGTAATTTCCATCATTAGTTCAAACCGTGCGATCTTCACTCTTTTGAAAGCCGCAGTTCGGGGTTTTTCCAAGGTATTATTTAAGCAAAGCAGCATCTGATCGTGTTTTCTCCTTGCATTCATTTTTAAGGAGCTAATGAATGGTACGGGGGAAACAGCACAATAGATTCATGCCAGGAAAGGTGATGGGGCAGAATCCCAGGCCTAGAATGAAATGTTTTCATAAACACCAGTGCAAAGGAAGAAAAGGAGCCACCTCAGGAGCACTGGAGAGACGTTGCCATTTGCCACTTTCCCAAGGTGACACCGAGTGTTGCTGGAGGAGGCTCCTTCCCAAGAACACCAGGCAATTAAGGAATTAATGGGACGCTACTGGAATCCCTGGGAGGTGAAGCAGGCCGGGGAGGCTTGAACAAAGCCAGCTCTAATGAACTCAGTGCATTTGTCAGGCAGCAGGAGTTGTACCAGAAGAGACTGGCTGGGCTTGACAGGATTAATAGTGCAAGTCACCTCATCTTTTGAAGGGGACTTGGCAAGAAAAGACACCCTTCGGTGTCCAAATCTTGTTGCAGTAAAACGTCTTAAGGATAGCAGACTTGATAACACCATGCTGATAGGAAGGAGCAACAGTCTAGGTTCTAATGGAGACATCTTCCAAATGAAACTTCCTCCAAAAACATCACTCTGCCTTTTACCCCTTCCTTCCCCTCTCACTCTAGCCCTTATTTCCTTGGATGTGTAAAATGGATGATGATAGGGAAAAAGCAGTGTTATCACACCCTGACACAGGGCAAGGTGTTGAGGATAGGTATAACCAAGGACTGGCCATGACACTCACCAACTGTCTTGGCTTTGCTTGTCTAGTTTCTGAGCCCTCTTGGCACAAAAACAGCAACCCCATGGAAATAAAGCCAGCCAAAGTCTGCTTGAGAAACGAGGTCAAGAGGAGAGCCACTGAATTACGGATGTTTTGTGGCTGGATGTGGTGTGCCAGCTGGGATTCAGGGAATTGCTCTGCCTCAGGAAAAAGAGAAGCTTAAAATAATAACATCCAGCACTCAGAGAGCATTTTGCATCTTCCCAGTGGGGCATGAACTTTAATTAGTTTGGGAGTCAAGACACTGCTGGGTGAGCAACAGATCTCTGCACAACATGACCAGTGTTGGGAGCACGTGTGATGCTGCAGGGTCTGCGGCCAGGCTGTACAACGGGACTCCTTTGGTCTACGATAGAGCTGAAGCTTTAGTGAAGTGGAGGAAGGAGGAGGAAAACTCCTGCAGGGGGATGAAGCTGTTGTTTGAATTTTGGAAGCGGAAGCAGCAAATTCAGATCCATGGCTGAACTCTGCTTAGATGAAGGGGTCACAAAAAAACACAAACCAAAATGCTCTGGGCTTGGTCATGCAGCACTTGTAATGAAGACTGATGGGTGAGGATTCAGTCTGTCCTGCTTCCCATCCCTCGGAGGCTTGGTGTGCTCCTGGAGGCACACAGTGCTCCAAGGTGCCAGGAAATTTGAGAGCTCAATAGAGACAAGCAGCTGGGCTTGTAAGGTGGTGGTCCAGAGATTTCCAACATCAAAGTCAGGGGGAAAGGGAGGACTGGCCATTTTCCCGTTGGAATTGTATCCCTTCTACAACTATTTTGCACCAGAACATGGGCCTCATGCGGCCTCTGACTGGCTGTAATAGTGGCCAAGTGACATAAGGTGGCTGAGCAGCTGATGAGGTCTCTCCTCATTAGCAACCCAGTAATGTGGGCTAAGGCTTGTTTATTCCCTACGTGCTACTACTGCATTTGTCCTGTTTTCTGCTCATGGCTGGTGCTCAGGAGAGTGTGACAGCTCATAGTGATTGGATATGACAAGGTTTCTCCTGGAGCATGCCAAGCTAAGGCCTGTGCTTTTAGTACTGATGGCTTGGGGTGACTCCATACTGATGATTTTGGCCAGGGGGGCAGTTATGTGAAGCTGAATCAGAGCCCATCGGTGCAAAACCCTGTTAGAAAAATGAGCGCACAAACCCCATTGAGCTGAACAGCTCCTGGCAGGGTCACACTGGGAGCTGGCGTGTCCCATGGGTGATAAGCAGCTCCCACATAACAAGCATGAAGGTCTTAGCATGGAGGCTAATGGCCAACTCCAAATTCCAGCCTACAATAGTCAGAGATGGTGTCTACTTAGGTCAAGTGAGGAGTAAAGTGTATTTATCCCTTTCTCACTCTTACCTCCATCACTTCCCAGCATTAGCAGGTATCTGGGATGGGAGATTCCTGCCTGGCCAGTGAGAAACAACACAGTGGCTAAAATGATAAGGAATAATAAAGCTCTTCATATCATCCTTCAGTGGATGAGGAAATCAGGTTGGCTTTGACCGAGCACCACATCAGCTAGACTAGAATTGCCATCCAGTAAAGAGACAACATCTGGTTCTACCCTGAGTTACTGAAACAATGGCATGAAAAATTAAACAAGAAATGCATTATTTGGGAAAGGGGCTTCAGATCAGTAGGACATTAAAAGCAAGAGACAAACACAAGTGCTGCTCTGCTGTGGCAGCTCCAGCCTCCTGGATACTCGCCTCTGTTAAGCTTTTGCCCTTGTCTGCTAATTTGCTTTCTCCCCCAGTAACAACCTGGTTTTCCTTTACTGGAGACAGCTTTAGCCTTGGGAAGTTATGGAATGCAATAAAAAGAATAAACTGTTTCTGGGTCATCACCAGTTCCAGCCCCCAGGGGGTTCTTTAAACAACAATTTCTCCGCCCCTGTCAAAGCCGAGACTTGGTCCCCAAAGGTTGTTCCATGAATAACTCCTAAGCTATCTTAAGGCCAGCAGCCCCAGCCCCTAGATCACATGTTTTGTATCTAAGCAAAGAGAGATGATGCTCCTGAGGTCAGGACAATGGATCACACTCCACTTGGGGCAGGGTTTCACACAGGACACGACACCAGGCCCCCCAGCAATCCACACAGCTGCTCAATCATCTCTGAGGACTTGAGGTGCATAAATGCCTTTCCTCTTGGCTTCATCTCAGAGATGCTCAGGACAAACACACCTCATTGCCCTGAGCGGAAGCTTTTGCTTCAGTGGTTGATAGCCTTAATAGCAAAGAGCTCGTTCTGGAGCAAAGCAGACGCCCACAATAACACACAACACCCCAAGAGTGAGGAGGGAAGGTACATACCACAGATAAGATGGGGAAAAAATGCACTGTGGTCCACTTGGATCACAGGATCAGGCAGCAATATCCTTATCCAATTGGCCATTCCACAGGGACACCTACTCCAGTTTACCCCCTGTAGCAGAAATATACATCCCTGGAAAATGCACCCCATAGTACAGTTTTCTGCAGGTATTTACAGACAATGACTATCTTCCTTCGCCTCAGGACCACCCAGCACGCCTGTTTGACCTTGAGAAAAAACTTCTGGCATCCCATGACTCAGTTTCCTGTCTATAAACCCCTAAACACAGCTCCTTCATCTGCTTCACTGTTGTCCAGAGAAGCTGTGGCTGCCCCATCCCTGGCAGTGTTCAAGGCCAGGTTGGACGGGGCTTGGAGCAAGCTGCTCTAGTGGAAGGTGGCCCTGCCCATGGCAGGGGGTTGGAACTGAATGAGCTTTAAGGTCCTTTCTAACCAAAACCAGTCTGTGATTCTATGATTCTCTTTGCTCATGAGCACCAGCTCTTCCAAGACTGCTGCTCAGTGTTTGTGAATGCCACTCAGGCATCCAGCCCAAGGCAGAATGAGGCTCAAGCAATCTCTTTTTTTGTCACTATGACTTTGCTGAGAGACAAAACACTGCTGTAGGAAAAAGCAACGAAATAAAAGCAGGGGTTCTGTAAAACATACTGTGTCCTGAGAAACTACCTGAAGAGGAGCAAAAGAACTTGAAGGGGTTGGGGGGTCAAGGCTGGCTGAAGAAGGGCATCTTCCTGCATCGCTTGCACTTCGTCATTTCCAGCACCTGCTTTTTCTGGAACAGATGATGGGCACATCTGCTCTCAGCATGAGAGCTGGGTAACAGGGACCTCGTGCAGCAATTACTTTCCTAAGGCTTGACCCTTCAAACATGGCGCATGAGACCACGGGTCGCTGCAACACCTTGCTGCCAGAGAAGAGGCTTGCAAGGAGAAACCAAGCCAAAAGGCAGTGACCATCACCCATCAGCAAGGCTGTCCACTGTTCTCCTAACCCAAACCTGCCTGTGATTCTGTGAAGATGGATTGCAAGGTAAATCACTGACATGAGAAGAGCAAGATCTGTTCTGAGATGTGGGTTCGGTCTCCATGTGAGGAGCAGCAGTGGTGAGATGCAATGGACCATCAGGTGGTGTGCTCTGTACCACCACTAAACTTTGCGCTGATTCAATTGGGGTTTGCATCCCTGATTATGCCCAAAGAGCCATTTTAGCCCTAGCAGCGTCTCTGCACTGAAACCACTGGCAGCACATGATCAAACCAAAGCACTGAAGCTTCAAGGTTAAGGATTCCTGGCTGCTTTCCTCGCTGCCAGGGAAGAGCCAAGGAGGAAACTGCTTTCAAATAATAATAAAAGAAGAAATGAGAAGTTAAAAAAGGAAGAACAAAGTGAAAACCCTGACACTTAAAACACTCCCAGCAATGGGGATGAGCACGCAAAATGCATGGAGAACGTTCAATCCTTATTCCAAGCCCTGGGTTTATAACTGCTTCTGTTGTCCCCACTGTACACACAGTCTGCCCACCTGTGAGCTCCCAGGACAAAGACTTTCCTCCTATCACACCTTAAACTGGTTGGAGAATGGCCTTGTCCCAAAAGGCAAGAGCTTGTAGCATCAGTCTGGCTGTCAGGTTCCTGGCTGGGAATAAGACCATAGGGGCATCTTAATCTAAAGCTCCCCGGAGTGCTTTGGGCTACATGTTATTCCAGAACAAATCCTTGATGGACTTGAAAATCATTCTGAAAAAACCCAATACACTTCCAAGGGGGTAAAAGAAATGTTTTGACCAATCTTCCTCTGCTGATGATGGACTGCTTCAATTAAACGGACTTGGAGCGACCCAAAACATATGTCTGAGAAGAAATATCACACTGTCCCAGGATAGCCCAAGCAAATAAATCCCCAGAAGCTGGGAAGACAACAAGGCTACCTCTGACTCAGCACTCAGCCTTCCCTGTCAGGAGGTATGCTCTATTTCTCATTGTTCTGCTGTGCATTTGTTAGTTGACTTAGCTCCTTCTCTTTAGATGATATCTATATTTCTCTAATCTACTGGCTGTGATGGATGAGAAACAGATTTTTCCCTACAAACCCATTTGCAATGGATAAAAGCCACAAGCACAATATAGAACTTTTGTGTGTGTGTCGCTTTAGACAAATAAACAGTGCTCTTTTTCCTAAACCATCTAAACATCTTGTATAGGAAATATTAGATCTCAGTTGACTGGAAAACAAAACTAGGTTTATGTTCTCTTCCAAAGCCTCTTGTGATACTACCAATATTTTTTCCCCTGTCAAGAATAATGGCTTTTCTACAGGCCAGCAGATAGGAAAGTGCTTACATATATTTCTGGATGCAAACACTTGCCTGAATTACCTTGTTTTAATGCACTTCAGAGTTTGGTGCAAGTTCCTTGATGACTCTGGATAATAAGAGCCTGTGGCAAAAAGCCATGTTAAATAAATCAGTCACTTCAAAAGCGGTATAAGATGATGATAAAGAAATCCCACAGGCATCCACACAGGTCTTGGGAAGCAGCTAGTACTGTATCAGTAATCCCACAGAACCAGAAGCAAAACTATTCAGGTTTGGGGTCTGGATCTCACCTGCAGGTTAAGGCTGAAAGGTGGAGGACCCCCTCCAAATGCAACACGACCACCTACATTCTCCATATGGCTCAAGCTCTGTGTGCTTGGCAAGTGCAGGAATTTCCCAACTCTGCTCATGGAAAATGAAATAACATTAAAATTAAATGACTTTTTGTTGAAAAACTGAGAATCCCAACCCAAAAGAAGCACCAGCACACCAGCTCAGAAGGTGTTTACTTCCCAATGCCTGCCCTCCCCGTGCTATAAAAGCCTAGCACATCAAAATCGCAATCCCAAACCAAGCGTCGCTGGCTTTTCATCTACAAATTGAAAACCAGCAAGAAGTAGGAGTTCCATAAAAACAAAACCTTCTCAAAGCAAACACATTATTTATTTCAAATCACATTTTAATGAAAATCTCATTTTCAGCTAAAACAACAAGAAGGATTCAGTGGAAATGTTGGACTAACCACAGAGAGAAGCTCCTGCACAAGGAAATGTTTCAGTTCCCTTTAGGATGGGAATTGCAAGACAAAGGACATGGAAAAATCCTACACTGTCACTACTTATCATTCCTGGTTAACAACATAAGATATATGATAGAAGCAAAACAATTTGGTGGCAGAACATCATAAATGAAGTCTGTTTTCCCTGGAAACTGCATAACCATTTGAATTAATTTAATTTGAAATATCAAATTAAATTAAACTGTAGAATAATCCCCAAGGGAAAGCATATTTCATTTGCAGTGTCTTCTGATAGAGTATTCTCTGCCAAAAGTTTTGCTATGCATCTGGCTTTGGATCTAAATTTATTACATTAGCTTTGGGAAGACTTTTAATAGACAGGGAGATTAAAGTGGAAGGGAAAAAAAGAAGGAGATTGTGATGAGGAAAAAAGACCCCAAACTGGATACAGATCAGAAGTGCTGAGCATGGACAAATCTGGGCTGCTCTGTCTCACCTGGCTCAGCCTGCTCTGATTTCAACTTCCAATCAAAGGGGAATGAGACATGTCATTAAACAATTTGAGTGCTGCAACTGCCTGTATCCATATGCACAAATATGATGTCTTCAAAGGTACCTGACAAGCTATGACATCGGCTTAAACTTGCCAGGCAGCCTAATAGCAACCAACATGGGGAAAGAGGGTCAGAAGATGATGAATGGGGAAAGATTACGCGCTTTCTAAATGGGCTTTGAAGGGCAGAGACAGGAAGGAAAGCACTTTCCTTGTCAGGAGAAGCCAGGCTGGGATTTTCATTTCCAAAGGAGAGGAAAGGGGAGGGGGAAATAAAACCAGAAATCAAACCCCACCAGAAGAACACTATCTTATTAGTAATAGCTACCTTGCTTTTTAAATAACCTTCGAGATAAATACAAGCTGGGGCAGATCTCAGCCACTCTTTGGTTCAACAGGTTGGGAGGAGGGAGGTGGTGACCCCGTCAGTTTTCAAAATATAGGTCAGGCACAAAAGCAGCACTTACAAAATGAATGCTTTTGCTTTTCACGGCAAGAAATTGAAGGAAATTGCAGCCAGCAGCCGCCTGTAAGTTGATGCAGTGGGAATAATCTATTTCTTTCTTTCTTTTCCTCCCTTTGTTTTTTTTCCCCTTAAAGTTTCCCCTGCTAGCAGCATGGAAGAAGGGATTTGCTCTTTACAAACAGCCCAGTCCCTCCAAGACCAGCTTGCATCAAACCCTAACCAAGCATGCACCCAATCCACTTCCCTCTCCTGCCCCTAAAATAAATCCCCGTGCTCAGAAGTATCTTAATCAAATCAAAAAGCATTAGGACTCAAATCTCAGTAACCTCCCAGTTTGTTTTAAATCTTGATTGGAAGAATTATCCTGACAAGCAAATTAGTGGGAAGTCAATAAACCTGTAGCCTGGAGATAGAGCTGTGAGTAAGCGGCGAGACAATTCATTTGATCACGCACACAAACGCGCCCGAGCCAACGGACTGACCTGGCTGGCAAAGTTTGTTATGATTTGAACCATGAAACCATGAAGTGCAGGTAATCATATTTAAAGAGATAAGAAACACAACTAGCGTAGGCTTGAGCCGCGACACAGAAATTCTCATTTATAGCGGTCACGGGTGGAAAATCAATACCCACTTTTGGATGCAAAAGGAATGTCAGACTTGACAAAGCTTCTTTGGGCTTTCCTCCCCCCTTTCCCTGCTTTTCTATGGCTTCGAAACCAAAAAACACAAGGAGATTTGCATGCTCGTTGCAGCCAAGGCTCCCCCCTCCTACTTGGCTCGCAGTTCCTCGAGATTTTCTCTGGCAACAACCTCATTCCATCTACTCTTGTCAGAGCGCATCTTCCTCTAGGTCCAAGCAAATTGTCTTCATGCCACTTACTCACAATTCTCCTCTGCCTCTCTTGTGCACACCCAGAGCCCTGTCCTGCTCCATTGCCTAGAGGGGAGCTCAGATTTGCACAGCAATTGAGGAAGCCTGCTCCAAAAATACGGGTTGGAAAGAGGACAGATTATTCTCCAGCTTCTTTTAATTCATTTATAAGGTGATACGGAAAACAACTCTGCATTCTTTCCCCCTTTGCCCTCCATAAACCCTACAATAATGAACTATTGGCAGCAAATTGCTCGACAGGCTCTGCTGTTTATGAACTTTCCATGCTCAAGCCTGGTTATTTATGAACTAATTCTTCATGTAGCAGTTTTTTGAGGAATGTTTGATGCAAACATATTTCAGCCTTTGGGTTGCTCGCAAATGATTCACTGTGATATCGCTGAGGGCATAAGCAAAACGAGTCTGCCTTTGATACATGGGCTCAGAATGATTAAACATGAGGGCTTTGTTATAAGAAAGAGTTATGGCAGCAGCTTCCATGCAGCTGGGCAACCAGCTTACCAAAAAACACCACCTCACACAACTCCCACAACCCATCCCCAGCAGTGTTCAAGGCCAGGTTCTTCACCCAGAACTGGTTGTCATATAGACAGGCTGATTGGGCTCACCTCACCCTTATTTTCGCAGTTGGGAAGGGAGAAGTTAACCCAAGCATCCCCACTCAAAATCAAAGCAATCATCAGGCAGCTCCTTGACTGCTCATGGGATAACGAGTCCTAAAAGCACAATGACAGCTCTGGATTGAACCGCGGCTTGCAAAGGCAGAGATAAAGATACAAACTGTTTGAGATGGCTGTCAAATTACAGGCAAGCAAAGTAGAGGGATCTATGTCTCAAGTCAGGCTCTTGTATTTGTACATAGCACATTGCACACGCCGCTTCTGACTCTCTCAGTGCCTCTCTTGAGCACCGGCAATCAAGCAGAAAGGTTCTGGGGCAAGCTGTGAAATCTCTGAAATGAAAATCAATTCCATCTCCATTTCACGGGGACTAATGTGGCATTTACAACATAAACAATCGCTTCTGTTAGGGAGGGAAATTAAAAAGCTGTGCTACATAAAAAGGAACAATGTTTAAAGTTCTAGTGGAAATGAGCAGTCAGATTGCAGATAATTACAAAGAGGGTGGTGGGCATGGCAGCACCCGAGGGCCGCTACTGCAACAGGCAGCTCTGCTGCCAGCTGAGCGCAGTGCCTCCAGGTCAGAGCACGGTGGCTCCAAACATGAACAATAAAGCTGGTGGAGGTGCTTTGAAGGGAGATGGAGAGTGGGAGCTGAACTGAACTTCACAGGACAGCCAGGTTGAGCAAATAACTCTCATTTCAAATAACTGCCACCAAGCTCCTCCTTTCCAGCTGGAGTGGAGCCTCACAGAGCCAGAGCCACAAGTCAATTTTATATTCTCATCTATCTGCATGATCGTATATATAGGATCATAGAACCATAGAATGGTTTGGGTTGGAAGGGACCCACTAAACTGGGTTGCTCCAAACCCTGTTCAGCCTGGACTTGAACACTGCCGGGGGTGGGAGATTTATTGGTATCAAAACCCCACCTTCTGCTGGGGTGGTGGAGTGTGGGAACAGGTAATTTGGGGTGTTATGAACTCTTCTCTGCTCACAGCTTAATTAGGAACAGGATACAGAAGTCCTCATTCTTAATTCCCATCACACTGCTTTTTGATTTCAGCAAAGCAATGGGGTTCATGAGTTAGCCCCAGCTGGATTTTTCTGGCCACGTGTACAGATTTTGGCTAGAAGCTGTTTGAACAGCGTTTGAACTGTGACAAGGTGTCCTGGGTTCAGCAGTAGCAGTCATTTTTCTCCTTTGGGAAGCAGGGGAAAAAAGAGGGGGGATGAGTGAGCAAAACTGCATGGCTGAGAGGCTTAAACCACGACACAAGGTGACAAGGTTGAAGCGCTGGAGGAGCATCTTGAGAGCACTGCCAGGTGATGCTAGCAAAGAATTTCATTACCTACAGTCCAAACATCAGTAGAGATGAAAACTCATCCATGAGATGTGGTTGCCTGGGAGAGGAGAGCACCAAAAGATCTATCCCAGCACTACACCTGCATGATCCCACAGCCGCCTCTTGTGCACATGATGTTACCCAGTGCAAGCTGGAAATAGATTAAGCATATCTTCCCCTACCATGAAGGCTTTGCTTTTTGTTTACATGCAGCCAAGTAGGACCTGTAAGAGACTCAAAGCAATCCTTGCACTCTGCTCAGCTCCGATAAAGCAGCAGCCCAGTTTGCAACACTGTGCATGAAAGGAGATGGGGATGCTTGTCCAGGTGAGAGTAGTGAGAACCCCTGGAGGAGAAGGAAACACCACCAAGGAGGGCTCAGTGAGCCGACAGGGGCTGTTTTGTCTGCAGAAGAGGAAAGCCACGGGAATAATCTTCAAACACATAAACAGCCAGTGGCAGGAGGGAGGAAAGCTGTTCTCCATGTCCACAGCAGACAGGATAAAACATAATGAGCTTAAACTGCAGCACAAAAAAGTTAGGGAAGACATTAGAATAAACTTCCTGGGGGAACAAGAAAAGCTTTGCCCAGTCTCCATCACTGCAGGCCGTTAGGGGCAGCTTAGACAAACCTGCTTCACGGGTGGCAGAAGTGCGGGCGGATGGACTTGGCAATGCACTTGTTGCTCACTCAAACCACCACCACGTACAACCGTGGGAAATTTGCCACAAAAGAGCATCCACCAGGAAGCAACACAGCAAAGAGGCCATGCACAGGGCACAGGTTTCTTGGCTCTTCAGTCGTGGACCTCACCTATGCCGGGGGTCACTGAGCAAAGCTCTTTATGTGTTTATGTTTAATCTAAACACAGAAGAGACAAAATTCTTTCCTCCCAAATCTTATTTCAGCACCATAACAAGCACTGAAATCTCCTGATCAAAGAGGCTAGATCCTATTTTCCCTCGTTCAGGATAATGTGTTTTGCAGGGTAAAGCTCTTTCCCTAGCAGATGGGGAAGCAAAATACACACCCCACAAACAGAGCTACAAGGTCTTCATTTTCCTATGAATGTGGAGTAGAATTGGGTACGACTGGCTTGCAGATGACACCAGATCCTTACGTTGGATGGCTTGATTTACCTCCATCAGAACAGCAATTTAACAGACATTCCTTCCAAAGAGCACTAATCACTTTTTTCCTCTTTCGTGTGCATAAAATAAGACTGAAACACACCGTACAAATTGCTTGCCACAGTCCAAAAAATGCTAATAAGCTGCAGACATCTAAATCAGGGCTCGAGACCAGCATGATAAGGTAAGAAAACAGCGTCAGTGCATACAGAACTATTATTTACTGGTGTCAGAAATAACTATCACATTTACATAACTATGAGCCTGTGTAACAACTTCTTCCGGGAAACTGCTTTAGCTGCAGCAAAAGCCAAGGCTTGAACGAATTCTGTTTGTTTTGTTTTAAACGGCAAGAAAATATGAACCAGGATGCAGGCGCTTAACCTTGCAAGGTCTGTGCTCAGCTATTAATCCACGTGAAAGCAGGGAGAAATGGGTTCTGCAATAAACTAACAGACATACTTTTCAGTGCCCTTCTCAGCAGGGCTAATTCTTCCCTGTGAGGGTGGTGAGGTGCTGGCACACAGTGCCCAGAGAAGCTGTGGCTGCCCCATCCCTGGCAGTGCTCAAGGCCAGGTTGGATGGGACTTGGAACTAGATGGGGTTTAGAACCACCAGCTCTTTCCCCTCCTCCAACCTCAGAATTCCCTCATCTTTCAGGAGCATTCTGATGATGAGTACTGCTGCCCATCACTGTGCCTGCACCTCCTGGACCCAACACTCACCATTTCCAGTTGACCTCCACAGTATCACCAGCCACATCCATCCCTGCATCCCAGATCTCCCTGCAAGGGCCTCTCTGCCTCTTGCCCAGGGAGAAGCCGAGGTGCAGCTGCACATATGCTCACTGGTATTTCAAATCCCCCAATTAACGGGCAGATAATTCACGCATTTAAGCATTAAAAAGGTATTAAATCTGAATAAATTCTGCTTCATTATTTTCCCAGATTCACCACCCACTCCCACAGGCTACACAACCAGCTCCTCGGTCCACCTCAGCAGCCACCATCACACTGTGTAATGAGTTGCTTTGCAAAACTGACTGATATTATTCAGTTCAGTGTGTCCCAACCTGAAGCTGCAGCAAGAGAAGGTTGTTTTAAGTTAATTGTTTGGGTATCTCCCTCCCCACATCAATCATCACCTTCCCTCTGTGTAAAACTATAGAGGGGAGAGTTAAAAGCATCAGTAAGGAAGAAACAACCCTGTGTTTATCACCTTGAAAAAAACCCAAATTCCTCTTTCAAAGCCTAGCTGGTTTTAATCTTCTTTATAATAGGTTTCCGTGATCCTACAGTTTAGCAGGTTTGTGGCTTCTGCTTTCAGCACTGGAATAAACAATGCTCCAGTAATTGCCAGGTCATCATTATTTACTTCTGTCTTTCACAAAACCCTTCCCATAGAGCTGCCTCAAGTGGGCTATACTGTAATTTCCTTCACTGTCTCACACTAATGAAGGCAAAAGGGCAGGAGGACCAAATCAGATGGTGGAAAAAGAAGACAAGGAACCCGGTGGGCTTCCAACACAATATTACAACGAGCTCCCACCTACAACAAATTAATTGGCCTGGTCCTCGACAGAGAATAAAGACAAAGGCTACAAACAGCGCATTACTGGGCTTAATTATAGCTGGGTTTGTGCAACTGATGATGAGTAGGTAACGGGGATAGGGCCAGTCAAAGGATGAGGACAGGACTGCAAACCTGGTGTGCTATAGCAAGCTCACTAGTGCTGGGATTTATTATGTTTCCTCCCCAACTAAAAACAATGTGCAGCTTCCTAGTACCTAAAGGGGCTGACAAGGAAGGTGGAGAGGGGCTTTTGGCAAGGGCATGCAGTGACAGGACCAGGGGAAATTACTTTAACCTGCCAGAGAAAAGATTTAGTTGAGATCTTAGCTTTAAGGTCCTTTCCAACCCAAACCATTCCATGATTCTATGACTTTTGCCTCCTTGCTGCTATCAGCCAATCCATCAGGATGCAAAAGATGGATCCAGAAGGAGGTACCTCACTGCTGAGACACCACAGATGGGGTGGTACAAGAGCCATAGGTTAAGAGAGACAGGAAAAATCCTCTGGGAGAGGGAAGGAGAAGGAGGAGAGGGATGTCCTGCCTCTGTGTTGCATGGGATGAGAAACAGCCAGCTATAAGAAATGCCAAAATCTTCCTCTACCTCTCCCTCCTCATCAACAGCTGCTGTTTCATGAGCCTATGGGCACTTCCCTGTGTGTCCCTTTCCCTACTTTTAGGAAAAACTTCATTTTCCCTAAAGACCTAAGGCAAAGCACTGCACCCTATTCCCTGATCCTCCTAAACCTCTACCCTGGAAGCACTTCAGTCGCATTCCCTGGCTGCTCTCCTCTCACAAACCTCTTGTATTCCTTGAATCTGACTAGAAATCCTCGCTACTTCCTAGTTGTGGGAGACAGCACAAATGGTGACCTGTGTCCTGCCCAGGAGGAAAAGCAAAGCTGCATGGCGCAGGTCACCCAGCGAAACGGTTGAGGAGGCGACATCCATGCTCCAGGCAGAACATCAGAGGAGTGCACAAGGGTTTGCAGCTCTAAATTTAAGCTCTTTCTGCAGGTTGAGCTATTAATTACCGTGCTGGAGTGCTTCCTGACAGTGCCTATTCACTGGCTGAGCTCTGCCACGAGGAACCGGAATAGAGCTGGGTAATTCATGAACGGGGAAAAGGAGTGAACCTTTACAGCTAGCTGGGAAATTTGCTTCCATAAAAAAGCTCAGCAAAAAGCAACGGAGGTGCTGAGGATTTCACTGCATCGACATTATTTTCTGCAAGTGTTTCACTCAAGCTGCTGGGCCCCCAGAGCAAGGAACGCTTGGTTTAAATACAAGCCATCAAACTGGCCCGAATTAGCAATCTGTTCTTTCTTTGATACACTCGAATGTTTGCTTGAAAACAGACAGTTCCTGTTGAAAGCCCACGCTAAAAAAAATAACCAACTGATTTTTTTTGTGGGAGAGAGGAAAAAGAGAACACAATCTGCCACCAGCTCAACCGTTATTATAAAGGGAAAAATCCTAATCCCATATGCCACAGTTTATTCAACCTTCTCTATGGCATGTGTAGACAGAGCGTGCTTACAGAAGAGATATGGGAAATCAAAGAGAAAACTAGCTCCCCTTCCAACTGCTTTTGGTAACAGACACCGAGCAAAGCAGATGCATGCTGAGACCTATGACCCTTCCCACTGATGTCTTCTCCTTGTCGTATTTATAGTTCCATTTGACCTTGCCCTTCTCATCAGTACCACCTGGCTTTGAAGGGCTTCAAGAACCCACAGGAGAACATAGAATCATGGCATGGTTCGTGTTGAAGGGACCTTAAAGCTCATCCAGTTCCAAGCCCCTGCCACAGGCAGGGACACCTTCCACTAGAGCAGGCTGCTCCAGGCCCCTGTGTCCAACCTGGCCTTGGATACTGCCAAGGATGAGGCAGCCACAGCTTCTCTGGGCACCCTGTTCCAGAGCCTAAGCACCCTCACAGGGAAGAGCTTCTGCCTAAGAGCTCATCTCAATCTCCCCTCTGTCAGGTTAAAGCTGTTCCCCCTTGTCCCATCCCTTCCTGCCTTGTAGATATGTTGTCTCGTATGCAGCCAGGAGACTAGAAAGCGGGACTGTGAAATAATGCTTCATTAAGGGCCATCACTGACTCCAGTGCACCAGCACAGCAGTGAGCACACCGTGATGAGATACAACCCAGTGCCTTGAACATTTGGTTTATTAAGAGGCAGGAGAGCAACTCCAAGGTTATTGCCTCTCTCTGAACCAGCTCTGCCACTCTGCATATTTGGGAATGACTGAAGCCTTTACTGCTTTTTCCTGCCTCTCTTTTTTGCAGCTGAGCATCCATGCTAAGCCACTGAAGCAGCAGCATTTGGGGATGACAAAAAGCTTACAGTTTAGCTCTGGTTTGTTCCATCATGCTGTAAACTTTACAGCCTGCTGGAGGGCCTTTTTTGCATGAAGAACGAGCACAGGAGCATGGGCTCAACACAGCAACGTGAGAAGCTGGCAGCTGAGAGCACAAACTCCGGTTGAGATTTGCAAGGGGTGGTGGTGAATTTTGCCTGGCAACTCCCATTCGTTTCAATCGCAGCTGTGGTGATGCTGAGCATGTGATTTATCACAAGTCTTGTGGTGGTTTGTGATTCTTTTCAGAGTAAAATATCACCTTCCTATTATCTGGAAACAATCCCCTCTCCCAAAATCCTATCACTAGCACAGTAACAGCATTAATAAAAGTGATCTGAGAGTTAATAAATCAGCAAGCATGTCGCACACTATTAATGAGTAATGGCAGGGGTCACCAGGATGTTTGACTGAATGGGATAATACAGACCAAAACCCAGCTTTGGAAACCCAAACTGCAGTGCAGGCTTTGCACCCAAAGAAAAAGAAAAGAGGAAAGCAGAGAGAATCAGATCTTATAATCGCAACTTCTATTAAATTTGGTGTACCCATGGCTTTTCCTCCCATAGGTACCACCAGGCCACCTCTCAGCAGGTGTAATGATACCGAGCCACAAGATTTCTGGGGTTCAGGTGCAATCACATGTCCAGTTCCAGGTTGTGCTGCCTTTGAGTAGGAGGAATGAAGGTCTTCAGGATCTGGCTTCCAAAATAATTCTGACAATTAGAGCAAGCATCAGGTGGAAGGTTTTCGGTAGAAATAACCACCCATACCTACTGGGTACTTGCAAATAGCCAGTTCGTCTCACCTCCGCCTTGCATTTATATAGCTTTTTTTTATACTCAGAAGGGTCCTAAAGTGCTTATAATCAACTATCTACAGGATTCATTTCCCCAGTCCTGAACCACGTTGATTCTGGTACAGACCACGGCATCTCTTTAGTGATGAGCAGTAACAAGACATGAGAATTCAAGGCAGGGGGTCAAGAACAACTCAGCATCTGAAACTGCAAAAAACCAGGGGGGATTTAGGGAAAAGAAATGCAGTTAAATAATCTAAAATGCGACCACAGCCCATGGCCACCACCTTTAATCTTATGGAAGGTGTTCTTTCTAACAAGGGGAAAAAAACCCCAATGAAGTATGGTTATGTATATATAAAGATTCCCCAGCCATTGACCAGGGATGACCTAGTGAGGACTACAGACCTTGCTCACACAAGCTCCCACCCAACCTGCCTGAAGAAAGAGTTATCTCTGTACACAGAGATTGACAAGGGAGGTGGCACAGTTTGTCTGCATCCTCATTAGAAAACAGTAACACTACAGGAGCAAAGACTCCTAGTCTGGATGGAGCTTTGAGTGGAAGGTGTCTCTGCCCATGGCATTGGGTTGGAACTAGATAAGCTTTAAGGTCCCTTCCAATCCAAACCATTCTATGATTAAATGTGCTAACCTCTCCCCTGATGTGGCTCAACCCCCTTACACACCATGCCCGAGAATGGCTTGCAATAAGCATAAGTACTGCAGAAGGGACTGTGGGAGAGAAGGACATGCCCTGTGCTGTGCATGCCATTAGCACAGCCTCAGCAGATCTAAAAAGATTAAAACAGAATTAAGGGTGGACTTCTCTGCACTGCACTATTTCAGGGCACACATATGCTGTAGAGCTTTTAGTCCCTCTCCAATCTATATGTACACCGTAACAAGACATTCTTTTTCTTCTGCTCCATTCCCCTTCCTTTCTGTAAATCTCCTGGTTTAAACCTCACAAATGGTGTGGTGTTTGCCTGGCTTCACAACCCCCCCCTCCACCCCAAACACCTCTGTTTTGAAAGGGAAGTGCCTTCTCACTGCACAGACCGCAGATCTCACCCTGGCTGTGATGCTTTCCCAGGTTGGTCTCTTATCATGGTTGAGAGCACATAGGGCTGCTCACTGATCCACGTAAACAGGAGGTGAAGCACAGTTATTGCCCAGCTGTGCTGGCTATAATGTTACATGGTTCCCAAATAGATGAACGGAGAAGAGGCTTCCGTGGTGCTCAACTCTACTAAAATAGCTGAAACCTCTGCCAGAAATGTTTAAGACCAGCGACCTCCAGAGAAGACGGCCTTAAGTATGGATGAGTGCCCCTAGGAAGCCTAACAGGACCTTGTACTTCCAAAAGTTGCACTGCTGTGCCAGATAGTGGGTCTTTCCCAATGACACCGAAGGTCTCTAAAACCAGTTCAGAGCTGCTGAGCACTGGGGATGAAGATCCCACTCTAAAGGCAGATACAGGGGGAGCCACCAGCATGAAACTCATAGGGAAGTAAACAGGTAGGAAGGTTGGCTAACAGACACGAGAGACCATGTGGAAGAGAGATTCATTTCTTCCTTCAAGTCTGTGCTGTTAATTTCTTTCAGGGCTCAAAATGAAAGTCAGCTCTAGGTGAGGAAGCTTGACAATACTTCACTGTATTTCATGTTTGGCGAGCTACCCTTGCGACGTCGCTCACCTGGTGGGGAAGGTTTGCTTGGACCAGAGTGACAGCAGATAAATCACTGGCTTGGCTTGCCATGGTTGAAAAATGAATTTAGGGGCCCTGCATTTCTCATCAGTGCACCTCCCTTCCTGCGAGCACAGCAGGGCTGTAGGCTATTTTAAATGGAAAGCCGTAACAAATCTGTGGCTGCATTCATCGGGGCAGCACCGGAGAGAGCTGGGAAGCTTCTGAGGTAAAGAAATAGCTCTTACACGTGAGCTGATGAAAAAGAGACTTGGGTGCCTATCAGCAGGCACTGAGCTCACTAGAGAAAGTGACTTGGGAATGTTTTTAGGAGCTGATGGTCATCCAGGCACCATCACCAGAGACAAATGGAGCTTGATGAGACATATCAAAAGCTGATGCTGTCACCATTAACCAGATGGCCATATACCTGATGTGCCATGCAAGGCGGGCATGCCACCATGCTAAAGAGAGCCTGTTGTAGGGTTCCCAAAAGCTAAATGATGAGGTCTGTTCTGCAATGCTCCTTCAGGCACCCTCATGGCAATCTCAGCAGCTCAGCTCTTAAAGGAGCTGCCGGTCTCTTCCCTCTTCCCCCAACGCATAGAACCAGCCTCTATGAAAGAGTTGGATCCGCTGGTGATGCTGCATCCAGGTGTTTGAAACAAAGGCTCGGGGAGACCAAAATTAGGTCAGATCTGCTGATGAGAGATGAGTAAATAACAGTTGCTATTCCAGGGAGCTTTTGTTCTCTCCAAAAGGAGAGCAGGTATCTTTGCAGATATGTCTCCTCTCATTCCGGTGGTTCAGGTGCTTCCAAAGTTTCATCGGAGCATAAAAAGTGGCTGCAGGAGGTGGGGGGGATTAACAGCACATGATCCTGGTGCTATGGAGCTGAAGCCATGAGCAACTGATTAATAGAGCCCATCAACAAACAATAGCGAGAATATTATTGAAAGACTTTCTTTGCAAGCATCTGGACACGACAGGCTGACAATATAGAAGAGCGCACGGCTTCATAACTGGGATTCTTTTTCTTTGCAAATATAATAAGAAAGTGGCTAATAATAGGATGGAGAATATTTTCAAGGTGTGTTTTATTATCCACTTATATCTGATGCTTGCAAAAGAGGCCTGAATATTCCTCAGCACATTTGAGACCTTCTGGCAGAGGAAAAAGACTGATGAGTGCTATAAAGTAGGGAGTTAATGAAAGCGACTACATCTAAATGCAATATCTGGGTCCCACGGCAGAGATTTCCTGCAGACCGATACTATATCCCTCTTGGCTCGGTGTCTCTAGCCAAGTAAAATGTTCTCTGTCTGCAAAAGGCCACAGGAGCTGGGTTTAGCTGAATGCCATTGGCAGCATTTCATTACAGCTGGGGACCGATGTTGTTTAACACCTTTGTTGGCCACATGGACATTGGGATCGAGCACCTTCAGCCAGTTTGATGACACTGAGCTGTGAGGTGTGGTCGACACGCTGTAGGGAAGGGATAGTAAGGGGTTGGAACTAGATGGTCTGTAAGGTCCCTTGCAACCCAGACCATTTTCTGGTGGTGCCCTATAGGTCCCCCCATGGAGGGGATACAGGATTTGGCTCATTTCTGTTCTCATACCTGATACATGGTCCCAACCAAGCTGGGCCTGCAGAAGCCAGATTTGTGCTTTATGCTCTTTGTAGTACCAGCTGATAACACACACACATATATAAGTGTTATGTGTTAGCACACACATATATATGTGCGTTATGTATTAGCACACATATATATATGTGTGTGATATATATATATAAAATCTGTAGCTACAAAAATCTATCTATATATGAACATTCTAAAAGAATTACTCCACCAAAACCAACAGGAGCTGTTGATGGTAGCAGAAGCTGTCATTATAAAGGTGCTAAGATTTAAAGAAATGCTTTTTCATAGGTGCTGCTTCGTGGCTACAGCCTTCCATGCTCAGCTCCATCACCTCCTTCATCTGCACAGCCCTGGAGTAGACACTAGCCCCAGCATCTCTCAACCCTCCTCACACCTTATTCAAATTCAGGTAGTTCCTCCTTAACACGCCGAGTGAAAGCTTCCACCTCATATCCAAAGCTTTCAACCTCATCAGTAATATGAAAAGGCAAACATTAAAAATACAGGAAAAGTAAGCAAAGGCTTGTAACCTGCCACAGTAATGGAAAATCCAATTGGTCTGGAGTACAGCCGGGCTGGTACAAGATAAAGAGGAAAACAAGTGCTGCTTAGCCCTGTCTCTATTAATTGTTGCAGTGTGGGGCAGAGGAGTGGAATACAAGATAAAAAGATGGACAGAGCCTTTTAGAGGCAGTTGCAGGATGCACTACACACTACAGACGGTAGGTGATGAGCTCATTTATCCTGGGAAAACAGGAAGATCTTGGGAAAGCAACAGGGATAATTAGTAGGGAAGGAGAACGGGATGTCAGGGATGCCAGTGTCAACAGCACTGTCCCACTAACCCCTGTGCCACGCCATGCTTCCTGATGGACCATCCCTGAATGGAGACCATGGTCCTGCTGACTGCCCTACCCCAGACAGCCCTACCCTGGCTGCATCAACCATCTGTGCCTCAGTTTCCCTCTCAGCACAATTACTTCAAGCGTTACAGCATTTTGGATACCTCTCTTTTCCACTCCAGCCCCACCAAACCCCATCTCTTGGCCCAGAGCTTCTACCCTGTTGACCTAACCCAGCAAATCCCACTTCCAAACACCATCATCCCTTTGCTGGGAGTGGAAAAACCGCTATCAGTTATCAATTCTGCTCTTGAATACACTGCACCACTTAGAACCAGGCAAGGTCTGTTAGTGATAATGAAACCAGGGAGCCTAATTCCCTACACAAATGAACTTGAGGAAAGGGGATTACATCTCCTGATATGCACAAAGTTGAGGATCTAGCATCAGCAGCTCTGTTTAAGAGTCTGACCTCATTCCTGCATTGTAAACAAGCTTCCAAGTCTGAATAATAATAAACCCCCTCATTTTTCTTGCAGAATCATTATATTGTTTTATTATTTTCCTATTCATGCTGCCAATAATAAATCACATTACCCAAGATGTTCACATTTATTATAGTGTTTAGAGCTCAGCGTAGCTGGTGTGGTTTTGCATTAGCAGAGCTCAGGTTTTAGTTAATACCTTTGGTGTCCCCAAAGTTATTCGTAAACCCAGGCAAAATGGGGAAAACAATCCTGAATTAGTAAAGCCATCCCAAAACCCCAGTGTTCTGGAAGACTCAGAAGGGTGGTTTTGGGCTACAGAGCTCCTGCAGACATTCGTAAAGGAGAAGGGAAGACTTAACTGGGGGTAAGTGGCACAAAGGGGCACACACAGCCGAAAGATATGTTTGCACACTTCTTTTCCAACACCAAACTAAGCCAAGAAAGAGAAGAGAAAGTTGAATTCATCCAAATTATTTCTCTGCTTACTTAAATTACCCTTTCAGTCTTGAGTTAATTATAGACCAGGTTGGACAGGGCTTGGAGCAAGCTGCTCTAGTGAAAGGTGTCCCTGCCCATGGCAGGGGTGTGGAACTGGCTGAGCTTTAAGGTCCCTTCTAATCCAAACCAGTGATTCTATGACTTCACCACTGAAACCAGAACATCAACATCCCTTGGGGCCAATGCAGTGGAATTTTGGGATGTAACTCCTCTGCCAGGTTCCTTTAATAAAGTAGAGTTTAGCACTTGGGCTTGTTTCCACATGCTTGGCCCCAGGGCTTGCTGCAGGATAAGGGCAGGAAAACCTCCCAGGGCAGCAGTGCACAGCAGCGAGCAAAACAAACCCAGGACCTGGCTGCTGCATGCGAGAAAAAGGGAATCATATGGTTGAAGAGAAGAGTAATTGTAGTGGAAATTCAAAATCACTTCACTGAGCCCATTTCATGCCGCCGTTCCTGCCCTTGTAAATCAGCAGCTGCAGCAGCAATTTATTCCTAAACAACAACAATACTGAATGGTGAGGAAAATGAAATAATTGTGTTTTGACCAGCTTGAGACAATTCCTCTGCATGCAGATACATATTTATAAACACGGGTGTCAAGTGTAAAGGCGCTCTATCACTCTCATGACCTCCTTCAATGTGCCCACCGCCAACAGCACCATGGGGCAAAAGGAGCTCATGCAAAACATCACCAAGAATTTGGTGTTTGCATCTGGTGCCCACAGAAATCAAAACCACTGAGTGGTGTTGCAGGGGTAAAGCAATGCCAAAATAGCCTGTGCTTCCCAAACCAGGGTTCTCTTGGATTTGGTACCTTCTTGTGCTGTCCCCAGCTTGTCCAGCCTTACTGCTACACCCCTGACAGCTCACGTCTTTCTTTGCTTACAACAGTCTTTACTTCACACCCCCTGGGCCATGCACCATATCCTGGGTGTCTTTTAACTTTAAAGATCTACAAGAAAGATGCAGCCTCATGGAGCTATGCTGCAATCCATCCTCATGGAGCAGGAGATACTCAGCAATTCGCTGACAGAGGCGTTGCTCAGACCTGCTGCAGGCTCCCCAGGTCTCTACAAAACTCAGATCCATCAGCTTGCAGGGTTGTAACAACCTGTATTGCCTTTGGCTATCCTATATTCCTTCATCCCTTGATCAGAACATAATCAGTTGGCAGAAAAAACCCTGACATAAAACCACCTTTTCTTCTAACCATCCTCAGGAACGTACCTGTCAGTCTCACACATCACTTTGCAATTCCCTGGGTGATTTGGGGCTCCTGGAACATTTACAGTACTGACAGAGGAGACAACCCAGCAGCCAATACCCCTTTACAGAGGAAAACCAAGGTATGGTACACTGGAATAACAGCTCTCAAGCTGCATCAATCAAAGCATTTTCTAGGGAAATATTCTGCTTTCTTTTTCTCCCCAAAGTATTTGGCATATGATGAAAAAAGTGTCAGACTCTGCCTGTCTCCAAGTTTTCAGCAGAAGACCTCTCAGCTCATTTTCCATGTCTCTGCTCCAGGTGCAGATTGCCTTTATGATCCCCACGAGGTCTGGCAGCTGGAAAGCCTTCCAGCCTCTTTCCTTCTTATCGATTTCACTAATTATTATCTTTAGTTTTAGCCTCATTTTCTTAAGCTGTTTTGACAGCCTTGTTGGCCCATCAATCAGCGTCTCCTAAGTACTTTTGAATTTCTTGGTGAATCTCAACCAAACTTGACAAGCGATGATGAGACTCACTGTTAATGGGAGAAAAAAAGAAAAAACTCAATGATAACAACAAAAAAAAAGATGTAAGAAGAAGCTGGGTGAAGGAAAATGACCCCTTTCTGCAGCTAGAGAAAAAGAAATACACCCCTCTTCCCATCTGGGCACACGTTTCTTATTCCTGCACCCCATAGGAAAGGGGAAGGCAATGAGAGCTCTTCTCTCCACAAAAACACAGGCCACAAGACAGTAAACCCCAAAGTTTAACCGAAACAAATGGGAACATTTCATTAGGATGTTTGTTTGACAAATATAATCCAGATAGGGAACATCTGCCACAGGGAACAAACATCATCTCCATTAAGATTCAGCTGCAGTGGAGTATCAGGAACATGCCTCCTATGAGAAGTTTGCCCTCTGCACCTGCTGAGCCTAGAATCTCAAAACAGACTAAAGACAATTGCAATACAGTTTATTTCTTCTCCCCTTCCATCCAACCTGGCCTTGAACACTGCCACAGCTTCTCTGGGTGCCCTGTGCCAGCACCTCACCACCCTCATAGAGAAGAACTTCTGCCTAAGATCTCATGTCAGTCTCTCCTCAATTTAAACCCAATCCCCCTTATCCTATCACTACATGCTTTTGTACTTTAATGACGCAAAGGGCTCCAAAGGACGTGGGAGATTGTTCTATTGCACTGCAAATGATGGAATGATGTAAGAAAGCATTTAAAGGGAGCTGTCATCCCACAGTTTGCATACTTTGGGCTGAGATGGGCAGATGAAATCAGGACATCACTGCAAGGGAAACTATGGCAATAAAAGGTAATGCTGGTTTTTTGCTTCACCAGCTTTAAGCAGATGGCACAGAACAAGCGGAAAACTCAGCAAGGGACTAAAAGAGGCAGAGCAGCATTATGACAAGGGGGAAACACGAGCAGACTGCTCTCTCCCAAGGCAGAGATGAATTGCTCGCTCACTGGGAGCAAATTTCTCCTGTCCAATTAACATGGCAACACAAGCACCCTCATTAAATCTGAGCTCTTGCCACTGCTGGTGTGATTTGGTTTCCATTCTCAAGATTATAGCTGCCAGAGTTGGCTTTTGAGCACCTTGCCTTCTCCTTAGGGTTCTTAGGGGTGTTTCAGCTTCTTTTCCAAGGTGTTCAACATCCCTGCACCGGACTGTGGGTTGCATCAGGAAGCCAGACACCCACAGTCCAAACCGCATTTATCTGAGCTGGTTTTACTTCATGCACTGAAAACAAAACCTGTTCTCCTGCCTCCTGCTGCTCCCCAAAACTGCTGCTGTAATAAAGGTGAGAATACTTACAAACAAACACATAGTGCTGTTATTACTGCTGCTGCTATTTGATTAAGTTATTACGATAATTGCTGTGCCAGCTTTGCCACAACAGTGGCTTTTACTAGCTAGTGACGCTGCTTGTTTTACAGTTACGAGGACAGATAAGTGGGTGAGATTTACACAGAGGATGACAGCCAGCTACATTACCCGACGTGATAATTTGTACTTGGGAGCCCCACTGGAGCAAAAAAGGCCACTGCTTCTTTTCCAATCTGGTTGTTTTGCGTTTGCTTTGGTTTCACTACCAACTAAATGCACTCAAAGGTAAAGACTCCTGGGGGACCTGTGAAACGGTGCTATTGCAAGCATAACATCTGTATTTGTTGCCAAGGCAATGGCTAATAACGTTTAAATGGAACATGGGCCCTTTTTGCAGCAGGACTGATGCATGGGCAAAGAGGGGGATGAAGGAAGGAACTCAGCCCTCTGCCTGACACAAATCAGGGGTTTTCATATTGGGGGCTCCTCCTCTAAGAAGAAGACACCAAGAACAATGCACCCCAGCCAGGATGCAACTATGATGGAGAAACCTGGCAAACCCGAGCACAGTAGTGCTGAGGTCTTCACATATAGAAGAAATCACAGCTTGGGGCCGTGCAATTTCCCTCCTGGCCATAGAAACTAAGTTCTGCAGAGTGCAGGAGTCTCCACAATGACCTTTCCTAGACAGAAGCTAGAAAGCTATTACTGAGCACAAGCCAATTTGCTTTGCAAGTGTAAGTGGCAATTTTCCTTCTTAAATACATTACAGCTGAAGGTAAATGGCTATAAACAGAAAGTTACTTCTCACTCCCTCCACAGAGACCTGTCCCTGTGGTTATGAGCTATGATCTTAAAAAATACTGTTGGGAGACACCAGTAGCACAGGACGTGGCTGTTTTCAGCTGGTAGCTTTCAAGCCTAGCTTTTATTAAGAGGAAAAAGGAGTGAGTGATAATAACCACAGGGGGGCAATGACTTCTTCAAATATCCCTATGCAGCAATTTGAACAGGGAGTGAAAAATTGGGAGCAAGGTTTAAGGTCTCTGGCATTTTATTCTGAGTAGGTGAATTGGCTGAAGAACAGCAGCTTGCAAAGCATCTTGTGGTAATCAGAAAGAGGGCTTGAGCTTGAGATTGCATGAAGTACTTCAGTATGACGAGCTCAGACAGGACAAGGAGACACGGGGACTGGGAAGAGCTGCCTTGTCAAAAGCACAGTATTTCCTCAGTCCCTCTGAAGGCCCCAGAGAGCTCCCATGGCACAGGGACACCACAGCAATGAGAAGGGGAGGTAGGTTGTACGGTGAGGGAAAGTTGCTCTGCCTTCCCACCACCCCAAGGTCTCACATCAGCCCCAGGAGAGCTTGTCCTCAGTGACTGTGGTGGCCAAACAAAGGCATCTTCCTACCATTCCAAGTCACTCTTCTGAATGCTCAGCAAACAAACCTCAGTTAAAGCCTTTAATTAGCAGCTCTTAGAAGCACTGTGGGATTCCCTTCTTTCTGATCTACTTATTGGTCTTTCCTGTCCAACATCTGCCTCCAGCTGTAGCACGGCATCTCCAGACAACCAAATAAAAAGGCAGGGTGATAACACAATACACCTCAGAGAATATAATCCTCCTCATTTATTACTGTGGCCTGACATTCCTGTTCATTAGGAGCACACTGTGTACAGGCATTGTACATCTTCATTGGGAACCCACCGTTTCTATTAAATGTAATTATTTCTCCCTGTGGCTTGCATACTAAAGACAGGTACTAAAAAGCAAGTGGCTGCTACAGAAACATATTGCAAAGCTCTCCTACTATAAACATGAACAGCACAAACTACCTGAGACTGAATCCACAGGTTTCTGGGGTTGGCAGAACCGCTGTGATGAGCTGTTACAACCTCTGGGCTCAGCAGCACATAGGTGCTTCCATTTGTTGATGCCCGCCTGAACTCCAACATCTGGATACTCCCCAAACATCTGGTTTCCACTGAAACCTTGCTAATCATGCTGCCATAACCCCTGGCATGCTATGCCAAGCACTAGTTAGCCTCCTTGTTAAAGGTATTGCGTGTTTTCTAGCCTGAATTTGTTTGGAAGCTTCATCTTTGAGCTATTGGGGTTTATCACGTCTCTGATGGCCAGACCAAAACATTTACCTCCTTAAGTCGCTCCCCTTGGATCAAGTTGTCCCTTTTTCTAACCTTTCAGCTTTATATTATCCAAACCCAGAAGCAGGAAGAAAAATGGGGGTTGACCAAGCACTAAACTTGTCCTTTTCTCCTTTAGTCTAAACGTTTTCTCAGCATATAACAGTATTTTGTCTGAAGCACTTATTTATAAGCAAAACAATTTGCAGCTTGACCAGCCCAGAAAGCCTTTACAAAGTCACTTTCAAAGTGGTGGCACATGCTATTCTGGCATTTTTATATCAGCAGCTTGAAATTAAATGTGATTTCTAAAGCTGAAATCCTTATAACAAGTTTGCGTATATTGAAATGGAAGAATGTAACCAAACCGAAGTGCTCGGTCTAGATGGGATCTGATTGGTTTTAAATGATGTTTTCATAGTGTTTTAAACTGTTTCAAAGTCTTGTCATTTTGGTGTATTTTGGGGTATAACTGCTGTTCCTGACTACGGGAGGGAGCCCAGATAAAATGTTCCAACAGGAATTTTAAGATGGCCAGAGTTAGAGGAGATAGATTTTGCCCTTGAAATCAGATGGTCAAGCACATATTAAACCAACAGCCTTTAGTAGCCCTCTGGCACTGGAACTTAGCCTCAAAACTAGAAAAAGCACTTTGACACTTATTTAGTGGAATATCTTGATTCAACCCTAAATACATGCAATCAGCATTAGCTTGATGTATTCCAGCCAGCAGCGACTTGGGGGACCTACTAGAACAGGAGACTTCATGAATATTCTACAGACTGACATTTGTTTGCAGTATTTGAATATTTCCTAATAACCAGGGGAGAAAAAAGCCCTGCATACCGGGAGGCCAGGCTCATGAATGCTTTATAAAGTCCAGTCTCCCCTGAAATATCCTAAATGGCAAACGGTGCTTGCTACATACAGATATGCAAAGAACTTTTCTGCCGCCTTCCCTCCTCTGGGAGCTCCCCTTTTAGAGCCAAGGTGAGGAACACCATTCCCCCCATCCCTTCTGCAGGACGGAGGGAGGAAGAGGCTACAGCCTCAGGGCACTTCTGGCATCCCTACAGGAAATCCCTTCTTTTAGGGGAAATCTTATCACACATTAACAATTTATTAATATTATAATATGCTCTTTTTATAAGGGCATGTAGTGACAGGACAAGGGGGAATGGCTTTAAACTGACAGAGGTGAGATTTAGATATTAGGAAGAAGCTCTTCCCTGTGAGGATACCCCTAGGTTTGGGGTTTTTAGTCAATGGAGAGAAATAGGCAACCTCAGTGTATGATTTATCTTACTAAAAACAGACATTGGAGGAGACCCGCCTGCTAACAGTGCTCCGTTCTCTGTTTTGACTGTAAAAGAAATCTCAGGTGCCTGATTCATTCTTCAGTGTCTGACTCAAGACATCTGTCCTGCTTCCTTCAAACAACTCTGAAGCTCTTTTTTGGAGTGTTTTAAGAGGAACTGAATTCCCTGACTTTCGCTGTACGTCACTGGATTAATCCAAGAGCTGGAAGCAATCTGCTTCAAGTGAGACAGCACGATTGTAATTACGAATCTACCGAGACAACAAGAAGTGTGTTGGACAACTGGCTTGGTCACGAAGGAGTTTTGAAAGGCAGAATTAGGCCGATGCCAAATAGGCTTCGAAAATCCCACTATTTACTCTTCAGAATATGCAGAAGCAGAGATTTTGTGAGTAATCCCAGTACTTCTTCACCACAAAGAAATATTAACATTAGATAGCGATCCTCTGGCTTTAGAAAAGAATAAATAAGGCCAGAAAGATTTAATGGTTGTGGAAAACTGTGTAGTAAATGAAAATCCATTTTGTTTGCCCTCCACAAGCACGGGCCAAGGTTGGAAGAGGCTGAGTACTGGTCTTTGTAAATATGGGGCACTGACAAGGAGCTAGAGGAAATAAGCATACACATCCTTAATGACTGTAGTTACCTTGAGCACGGTTTTTCCCTTGTGTTCAAGTACTAAGGGTGTCACATATTGGAAGTTATATTTTAGGGGGTGAAGCTTATGATGTGGAAAAGACGGAGCAGCATAACAACAAAACTCTCTTTCAGTGCTGCTTCAGGGCTGAGGCTCATCAGAAATACAGAATCATAGAATAAAAGAATGGTTTGTGTTGGAAGGGTCCTTAAAGCTCACCCAGTTCCAACCCCCTGCCACAGGCAGGGACACCTTACACTAGAGCAGGTTGCTCCAAGCCCCATCCAACCTGGCCTTGAGCACTGCCAGGGATGGGGCAGCCACAGCTTTTCTAGGTCCACCAAAATATGTCTAACTAGAAGCTCAAGCCTGAAAACTTAATTCAGCAAAACTCCGGTGTCTCCAGTGGGACACCTGAACTGGGAGACCCCAACTATTGTGCTCAGCAAGTTGACAATATGCTGAATTAACAGGTAGCACAGATTGTTTTGCCTTTACTTATACATCAAGTTTAATTACGATGACAAAGACAACATCAGCAACAAAATGGAGGCAAACTGCTAGGCCCATTCTTCTGGCACACTAACTATCAGAAATTAACCGCTGGATTGCATTGTGCTCTGGGTATTGTCATGCAGATGAAGAAAAACAACTCGCTTTCCAATTTCCTCATGCAAATATAGACTGAATTGTTCTGACAGAGAATATGTTTTGCCATCTCAGTGGTTCGGCAGAAGATAAGAGGAACTGCAAAAGTTTTGCAATTTGTTAGCTTGGCAGCTTATTAAATAAATAAGTACAAGCACCACCCTGCGAAACCAAGTGTTTAAATAACATTACAAGTCAACTGTCAAGGTCAGCAAACGTTTAAACAGTCTTGGATTCCTTTTGCCTTATGGGTTTATTTCCTTTACAAAGAAGTTTCTTGATACAGCCCCAAACTCTGGTGGAATATTAAGAAAACATTAACAAGCCTTTCAGCCAAATGCTGCTGCCAGGTCTTGGCATTCAGGAGCCAGTGCCCATTTCAGCACAGCAACTCTGGCTTCTAGGAAGCTGTACTCCTGCCCAGTAATTGGATTAAGCCAGGAAAAGGCACGCAGACCAGAGCTCTGTGTGCGACACCTACCACAGGAAGAAATAAACCTCTGTAGAGACTCAGGAAAGCCAAGGGAAAGGAAAAGAAAAAGGCAACTCAGCCGTGAATGCCGAGGACCAGCCATTATTTTTACCTTTTCAGGACTAAAAAAAAGCTTGAGAACAATTATACAAAAGCCTGGGCTCTCCTCCCAGTCTCAGTATGCGTTTCATCTCCATGGCTCCAATTTTCAACCCTTCCCTTTTATTCCACATCCCAGAGAATCACCTGCTCTTACAGGAGTCACCTCCATGCCCACATAACTTGTGTGAAGCCTGACCTAAACAGCTTGCTGCCTGGATACCCCTTTGATGGGCACATTTTCATGGTGTTACCTACAGCTATGGACAATGTTGCCATTAAACACCACCCACAGCCATCCATCTTCCAGCTCCATGTGGCCTGGCTGTGGAGGAGAGAGCCAGATGGTTTCCACACTGACGTCACCCCCAACACCTCTAGACTCCAGTCTCCATTGCTGGTACAGCAACAGGGGCTAGAGCGCCAGAGGACGGACACTAACCCATCAGGCATAGAAAGGAGCTGTCTTATCACTCCACCTCTCCTTCAAACCCAACACCTTCCAGACCAACCCAACCATGCCCAGCTAAAGCTTATTCGAGCTCAGTAAGAAAGTGCTTTGCTCTTCTCCTTGATTATGTGCTCAGTAGCTCTGGCACACTAGAAATAAACTTATATCATCCTTAGTAACGCTTCCAGGGGGTTCATCAGGAGGGAACTACCACTGACCATACACAGTGAGCAGGAGGGAATAGGAGGAAGTTTTACACAGAGCACCTGTCAACCCACCCTGTCGGTTTGTCAGGGACTAAAAGCATGTAATTCCCAAGTTCTGCACGCTGCAGAAGTCATCATTTGGAGGTTGTTGCTCTGCAGTGGCTTGACAGTGTAACAATACAAAATAAATCTATTCACGCTGCTTTGGCAAGACCGAATCCTGGGAATGCACAGCAACAGCAGAGAGCAGTGATAAGTTCTTGTAACTTACAGCGGCTCGGTGCTGTCCTCATTACCATACATTATCTTACTGCACACACAAGAAACCTTTCCAGTGGACTTCACTGTTGCTGAGCTTTTATTCCCTCTGCTGTGTTAAAGCTGAAAGCACTTTGTGCAACCTCAAAGCTTCCCTGACACCAGTGGGTTTGAAGTGCTTGGAAGCTACAGCACTTTTGCCCGTTCTCTGGCCACTGCGCTGGTGTTAGCAGCGATTTCTGGAGTCTTGTGAAGAGGGTTCGTGGCTGGATCTTGTGCTCTGTAATGCACAGGGACTTAGCACATCACCTCCTGCTGGTTCCACCATGCCAGCCTACACAGGGCAGGGCTTTGTAGCAGAACAGTGGTTAAAAGGAGTAGGAGAAAATCCTCCATCAAGAGCAAAAGCAAAACCAAGACAAATTCACTGACTCCAAAAATGAGGCACCAAATTAATCAAAGTGGACAGGGAAGGGAACAGTGTTCTGCCTATCACTGGGATCTTGTATGTACTGCTCTTTATGAGAAAGGACAGCAAGACATCTTCATTTCACCTGCTGACACTCATGGAGACAGATGCAGCATGTGTCAGCCTGTATGGACTTGCACCCAGATAACACAGAGACCAATAAAGATGCATGCAGGCTTTTAGCAATGCGCACCTGATGTAATTTCTGGCCACATCTCCTGCAGCTTGCGCCAAATTGAGCTCTGGAAGAGTGTGTCCACGCCCATGGCTTCACCCAACATCCAAGCCCTACTCTGTTGGCTAAAGTTAATGTGCAGTGCTTTATAGCCACTGGAGATCTCAACTTACAACCATACCCAGCAGCAGGCAGTCACATACACATATTTAGCTGTGGGGCCTTTACAGAAATAAAAGTCTTGTCTTTTTAAAGCTGTCTCTGGTTTTCCAGCTCAGGAAAGCTACTCTTTGAGGATACTATGCTGAGCACCTGTAAGATAAAAGCATGGCAGGGGGTCGGAACTAGATGATCTTTAAGGTCCCTTCCAACACAAACCAGTCTGTGATTCTGCGATTAGAAACTTTTATCTGCCTAGAACAGAAGAGCCTTGGTTTATTTCCTTGTACCTAAAACAACCAGCAGGATGCAGACTTGATGTTCAAGCACTTCTCCCAAGTCAAGGAGGGTAAATTAAGTTGGGTTTTCCTCTCTATTCCAGCCAGGCTTGAAATCACCCTGCCAAAACCCACAGTGCTGGAGGAATCTCGTCCAAATTCCCCCACCCTCCAAACCCAAGCTGGAAAATGCATTGCTACTCCCATCTTGCATATGAGCAAACTCTGCAGCTCCCAACCCCCAGTCCCCTGAGTTTCTGTCCAATGAAGATCCCAGATTTGCATTTACCTGGATTTTAACTGAAAGGTGCCTCCTATCTCTTGGTTAGGGGATCAGCACATGGGTAGTGATTCCCAATTTATTCCAATAGCTGGATGCTCAGTAAGCAGGCGACAGCCATAAGCAGTTCTTGACAGGCGTTTGGAAATCTAATGCGCTGTGGGTTGTGTTCCCTTCCTGTTAATAGGATGCAAAGCTCTGTTTTCAAAAGAATATGCTAACGTTTTAAGCTCTTTTTGTTAGTATAAATGATAATGTAGTCAACGCAAGGGCCTCATCTCTCCTTGAAGTTAATATAATTCCTATTCACCTTAACACATACACATCAGGCTCGAGAAAAAGCCTTAGACAGGCTGTTCTTGAGTGGGCTTCATTGAAGCCGTTGCTCCCAGAGAGGAGCTGATGGAGGAGTAAAAGAAGTTGTCCTCAACTGGATAAGCACAGGATGGACTCAAGGTCTCTTAAAATTGTACAGGCTAATGCAGCTCCTCTTTTAGTGAAGTACAAAATGAAATCTTTCAGTCTCAGGAAAATTATTTTCTAGAGGAAGGATACAGTAAATCTGCCTGAAATAGAGAGGTCAGGGTGCTGAGCAAGAGGTGAGGAGACCTTTGCGATGGGCAAACTACAGAGGCAGCATGGAATGAAACCATAAAAGACAAAAGCTGCGGGTCTTTAGGAGCATGGACCTCTCCAGGCCCCTTCATTATCATTATGGAGGCTTGTGGTGCTTATTCATGCTTAAGCAGCAGGATTACCTCAAGGTATGTCATCCCCTCTTATATAAATTCATCCTGCTGTCTCTAAAAGACATTCACAGAAAAAATAGACAAGTAGCACTCAGGCATGGCAAGAGAGGAGGTGTAGAAATCCTACAGGTTTTTCTGCTTGTGAGGTTTATGAAACCTCTGTTCTCCTTGTTTTCAGTGCACGGGTTCCTCATCACACCTGGTTTACATACAACCCACTGACAGATTCAGAAACAAACATGTCTCACTGTTACTGGATTACAAAGGAAGGATCAATTCCATGCTGTCAATCCCTCCGTTTCATTAGCGACTGATTGGGAGGCATCAAATCCTGTCTTCCAGGAGTCAGACCCGTAAACAAGACAACATTGTTTAAAGAAAAGAAGGCAGAAAAGACAAAACGAACTGCCAGGTGCCAGAGATTGCTACGGGACTGCAGCAGCAACAGCAATATGGGAAATAATTGAGCTGTTCCTGTTGGCGACAAAACCAGAGCCCTGGCAAAAATGATTTCCCACAGTTATTATGAATCCTCAAAGATATTATCTCTTATGGGGTAAGATGGAAAAAAGGTGCCAGAAAGAGAAAAACGGAATAGTTGGGAAAATTTCCTTCCCCCGTAGATTTCCCATACAACCTCACCATTTCCAAATCTGGGAAGGTGATGGGTTCCTTATTGAGGCCAAAACTCACCCATGCTCTTTCCTAATGCACCAACTGTCAATGCAGGTCCTTTCACGGAGATTAGAATTCATTTGTAAAAGGGGAAAAAAAAAAATGAAAAGGAAATAGAAGGAAAAAAGAAAAAGAAAAGAAAAGGTATTTAATTGGCAACTCGATTCTTCATGAAACAAAGAGATGGATTTGTGCAAGGAAGAATAGGGAGAGCTGTTTTGACATCTGAATTTTAATGACTCCATGGCATCCCTATTTGTTATGTATCTGCTTTCGAAATGTCACGGCTGGCTCGAGTGGTAATTACTGAATTTCAACATTTATAGAAAAGCAGCACATACAGTATGGAGATAATTGCCCAGTTGGATAGTTATGAAGGATGAAGGTTCCCCCCCACCCTCCTCCCTCCTTCTGTGACTACGGAGTTTTAGTAATTATCACTAGAGCCACTTGTTAAAGAATCAGAAAGCAGGTAAACAACAAACACCAGTGTGGTTTATTCATTAGGATTCAAAAAACACATCAGCACAACTCATCTTCAAATTACAAACTGCTGCATCTTCCACAGAGTGGAGGCCTTAAGCTACACCAGTGTTTAGCGTTGATGTACGCCATAGAAGACATCTTCCTGATGGGAACTGTTATGTAGTAAGTGCTATTGTGTGGCATTTGCAGGTTATTGGTACCCAGGTTATAACATCAGTGATGATCAGACCACAAATCGTAAGGCTTGGGGTGGGTTGAACTTATGCACAAATCATTGACCATCCACCAGGCATGCATCTCCACACGGACCAATATGCTCCAACACATTTTGGGGGCTTGCTGTTGGTGTTCTGGCTTACACTATATGTGTTCTATAGGTAGATTCTCTCCCAAAACACTCTCGTAAATGAAAAAATCACAATGGAAAGGGCAGCTCAGCTTCCACTTCTACCACTGGCCACCCTTCACAGCACAACTCCCCTCTTCTCTTTGTAGGAAACGCTATCTCCATCTCACAGACAGGAAATTCAAGGCGCACAGAGGTAAAAACCCCTCTCAGTTTCACACAGTGCATCACTACAACACCGTTACATTCCACGTCTCATGCATGCAGCACCCCAAGAGTCATGGCAGTTTTCAAAGCAGAGACAAAACCGTTGGCTCGATGCAGAATTCAGGTTCAGCTTCAAACAGCCCGAGGTTTTGAGTTTTCAAATCACAGGAGTTTGTTGCGTTCTTATCTTTAATCAAAGCAGTGTACAAAGGAAACTCACCTGCTTAGAAGTAAGGATGTGTTAGAAGTAGGGGGCAGGGGTTCGGGAAGGTAAACATGCAAGTATATAATTAAAGGAGCAAAGACGGTTAATGATGGAGAATCTGACGGCTTTTACATAAACAGTAAAGGGAAAGACCATTATATATACACAGGAGATAAGTGGATACAGCACAGATAAGAGTGACAGAGGGAAATTGGAGGCAGAAGAGGATAAAAGGCTGACACCGACACTTAACAATATTTACTTTTGCATCTGTGTTCGCAAACGAAGAGGACGAGGATTTGCTGAAGTCAGGGATCAAATCCCCAGGGAGAGGAGAACAGGAATTAGGGAATGCACGGATAACAAGAAACGGTCAATAAAAATTTAAGGGAACTTCAAACTGACACCAAGCATTAGGGACCAGACAGTAACGTGGGCACGAGGGATTTAACGAACAGGGGAAGCAATGGCAAAGCAGGACTTGAGTCTCAGGGATCTCTCTTAAGATGGGGAACAGAGTGTACAAGCAGTTGGACGTTTACACAACCACCACCAGCGACCTCTCAAAGACCCCTTTACTCCAACAGCTCTTTCCCAGCCTTGCTACAGACAGTAGTGTTGGTTTATTTTTTGTATGAAAAGCCACTGATTTCACTACGCAAAGAAAGGGCTTCTTTTGAAATGCTTTTCCCATCTTTATTTGTACTATTCGAGGCACAGCCTCTCCAGAATAGAAAAGCAAGACCTAGCTGTTTGCAGATAGCTTGAGACTCAAATCTTGTACATCTTTCCAAAAACCAGCCCTGACCCTGCTTTCTGAAGCCATCACTCAATGTGACAATTAGTAGTAATTAAATCAATCTTTATTTAGGATCAAGTGTAAGCTTAACTTAAATCCACTCCAAACTTACCACATATGACCATCACAAAGGATGGAGGAGTATTTCTTCAATCAAAATCTTGATGCGTGCTGGGGATGCACAGAAAGAAATCAGCTGCCCATGGACTGGAAAAAGAGTCTTTGGAAGCCAACTTTTAAGGGGAAGGGAAGGCTTGAAAACACCCAGGTTCATTAAGAACAGTCACCGAGATCTCATGAAAAGCAGATCAATCCTTATTAACTTGTTAGAAGTCTTTGAAGAGATTACTTGACTCATTGGACAAGCGAGCAGCAATTGTCATGCACCTCTAGGCCAGCTTGGGAGCATTTGACAAAGCCCAGCCCATGAAGGTAATGCTAATGGTGAGCCTCTGAAGTGCCTAATGATGAAGAAAGTGAGAAAATCGGACGCCAGGTGCAAGAAAGAAGATGCATAAGGACATCTCACAGGTCTGGGACTGCCTCTGATATACTGTAGAAGACTCACTAGGAGATAGGTGAGAAGCAGCAGGTTTTATAGCCCATGCTGCCCACAACCCACAGAATGATTTAGCTACTTTACCGTCTGGCCTGGACACATTTGGACCATAACACTAAGCTTTGCTCGTTTCATTTACCTCCCAGCCTTCTGTCTAACCCACAGCTCAGCTCTGCCAGGATTGACCATCCCTCCTTCTGCTGGCGTCACAGGTAAAACTTCTCTCGGAGCCAAGAAAATACTGATGGACAGCCTTAATCTGCAATGTTACACATACTGAGCAGGACTGTAAGTATGGACATCCTTCTCCCTTATCTTGCAACCATCAGTCCAGATCTAGCAAACCATGATGTCTTTGAAATATGCTCCATTGCTATTCAGGAAGGAACAGGGAGTGGGTAGGTAATAACACTGCAGAAGCTTCCTGTCTCTGCACAATCCTTCGGGAGAAACGCCATCCAGATGAAGCAGCCAAAGGAGATAATGAGGTGTGCAGCAGCACAGGCTGGGAGCCAGCCAGGCAGGGGGAGGATGCCTCTTCCTATCATTTTTCATTGGTAAAACCGATTGTGCCACCAGCCTCTCCCTCACTTACACATTCATCCCAATTAAGGAATGGCAACCAATCTCCTCAAGGAATGGAAGCATTCTAGTTTTCAGCTAGGATGGAGCCTCTCAACTCCCTCTCAACCCTTGCCCCGCCTCACTTCCTGTTTGTTCCATACAAGAAGAAAAGACCATTTCTCACATCACCAGAATGATCTCTTGCTCTTGAGTGGACAAGAAGTGAGCTCATGCCTTTCTACCTCCTATGGTGCAGCTGCATGCAGGACTATGTCCACACCCTACAGAGAGGACAATGCTCCAACCACAATCCCCTTTAGATACCCATCAATGTCCAAATTCTATTCTCCTATGCAGGCGGTGTATAAACTCCAATGTGACAGTGGCGGATGCTGGATGGGATAAAGGACAACTGAGATCCATGCAACTTATTGATTTTGTAGGGTACTCCACTATAAAACCCCCTCAGAGATGCACTGAAAGCTCAGCTCTTACTAGACAACAGAGACACCCTCTCTCCCACCTGAATAAATACCCTAATCACAGGAAAAGCTGCAATCAGGGCTTACAACAATTCCCCAACGCAAATCCATACAACGCTACATTAAATGCTCGCAGTATGACTTGTTATCCACAAAGGAAACACTGCTGTGTGATAATGAAGGTGTTCAATTGGGATTCCTAGATGAGCAACAAGAGCTGCCTGGTTACTAGAGCATGACACTTGAGGCCGGAATGAATAAGATGTTGATTGCTAAGATGAGGCTAAAGTCACCTGTGCCTCCACTTAGGAGCCTCTACTTGCACCCTACAAGTGGCCAGGTTGACCACAAAGCCATGGCAGGGGGGATCTCCCCAAAGTGCAGGAGAGGGAGAGAATCCTCTGTCTCGACCTCGTGCTCACACTGCTGCAGCCCAGCACGTGTGGTTTCTGGGCTCAAGCACACACTGCTGGGTCATGGTGGGCTTCTCACCAACCAACGCCCTCAAATCCTTAAGGCTGCATTACCACCAATGCCACAAAACACAAACAGGCCATGGGAGGTAGCAAAGTCAAAGTGGCTCATTGCAGGTGGACCATTATCTTGAGTAATTGAGGTAGGAAAAGGGCCTCTTTTTACCCATTCTCCTAGCAAGAGGACCACCTCACCTCCGCAGGCTTGCAGGCAAGCACTACTATTTTTTTCCCCCAGTTTAGGATTCTTCATTAAACCGCAGCATGTTTCTGCCAGCACAGGGTCACAATTACACTGCACAGCTTCTTTGTCTTTGTGAGAACAGTGCAATCCCTGCAACAAAGGCACTTTTTCCCACTCAGAGTCAAATTGTGGAAATGTCTTGTTTTGCCTGATGAGAGGGGATGAGGCTGGGAGAAGGGATGGCATCGCATGGCTTGACCTCCTCGCTACTGGCTGCAGCTGCACATTGAACGCAGCCCTGCCTACGCACCAGCGAGCAGCAGTGTTTCATCTCACCTTCCTGGCTTGGGATGGAAATAAAGCTTGAAGACGAGCCTGAAAAAGGGCTAATCATTCTCTTGGCAGCTGGAGTCCAGGCTGGAAGCCTTATTTTATTGTTTTCCTACTACCTTTTGCTTGTCAGAAAAGGAAGAAAAGACAGAGAAGTTTGAAAACCCTCTTGTTTTCATGTTCTTTGACAGTGAAAGAAGTGAACTTTCATCTTCCCTCAATGCTGATTTTAGGTTAGCTTTGCCAGGGCGATCCAGATCACCCCCCAAAAAATATGTGTGTGTATATATATAAGTGTATAACCATCATTAGCAGGGAAGAATCTGTGGCTGAGTGAAAGCAGATGAAGAGAGCAGTACTTCTCCAGGCAACCATCTGCCACCCACAGGCTTTCCTTACTTTCTGTGCACAGATGAAAAACATTTCCAGCACCCAAGGGACACATTTGGAGACAATTTCCCTTCTCTGCCTGTAAAACAGGGACGCACCCCCCCAAAACACCAGCTCGATTCTATCAGTGTGTGCGTGTCAGCTTCTAGGGTGCTGAGACACTGGCTCAGGTTTCCCGAAGAAGCTGTGTCTGCCCCATCCCTGGCCAGGCTGGACGAGGCTTAGAGCAACCTCCTCTACTGGAAGGTGTTCCTGCCTTTGGCAGGGGGTTGGAACTGGATGAGCTTTAAGGCCCCTTCCAACCCAAAGCACTGTATAATTCCATGACTTTGGGTAGCTTGGGAACAAATCAGAGGTTTATATGAGTGAGGGAGGGTGAGTGAGGGCAGTTGATGCTAAAAGGGATGAGCAGTTTGGGACGGATATTAAAAACTTGAGGCTTCAGGTCTTAAAGCAGTTCCTAGCAATTAAAAGTTAGGACAGGACCTGTCTGGAGGGTGGATGACCCTCAGATCCACCTGCTGCAGGATTTCTTCCATCTTTCTCATATATAACACCAGTAACAGGCAGCTCCCTGAGACTACTCTAATCAGCACCAATCGCCACCATCTCTGGCAGTGAGAGAACCAAATGGACCATCAGCACCATCCACAAGCCCAGACACAGTGAATCATCCTTCCCAGGGATGTTTGACATGCAAAACCACACTGATCATGGCATGAAATGATCCCCCCAAATGCTATACAACAGAGGAACACTGCTAATGCATTAGATATGCATGGCTACCCGAGGTAAAATATTGCACCTGCAATATAATGGATGTCTCATATGATTAGCTCTAAAAAGCCTTGAGCTTTTTAAGGAAGAGCTGATGGGGGCTCAGCCCCGTAAACCTGTAGGTGCTTTCCTCACTCCCCCTCCTTTTATTTTTAATATCATCACTTCTCTAAAAATAAAATCAACTTGACACTGATTAGAGCTGAAAAACCCCACCAGAGCAGCCTCCCCGTGCGCCTGACTCCAGGGCCCCTCGATCAAATTGTTTTCCTTCCCCCCCCCGCCCCGCGCTGATCCCCAGGAACTCCTCAGCTCTGCCTGCAGGGGACAGGGCTGGAAATGGAAGCACCGGTTTGCCCCTGGCATGAAGCTGTCAGATCATCGTCAGTTCTGTGGCGCCTGCTCTTCGGGAATGCTTTGGAAATGGAAATGAAAGATTTCATTCCTGTTCTCTTCCCCCTGCCAAGCCTGTAATAGGGTGGAAATGGAAAGTGCCAGGGATGGAGGAAAATAGGTGACAGTATTGCAGCTAAACCAGCCTTAGTATGAGCAGGGAGCATCTCCAAAGGGATGCCTGCCACTGTCCCTTGAGATAAGGGGCAGTTAATGAAAACAGTGCAGCTATTTCACCTGCATGAAATGCGTCCTGCCTCAATTCGCAAGTATTTGAGCCCAGATGGAGCAGGATGATTATCTGCCATAAAGATCACTGCTGCTTTCACCTACAAAAAAACACCTGCCTGGTTTCACCCTTTCCCTCTCCTCTCTGAGCACATCCCAGCTTTTTAGGCTTCACCAGCTCCTTCTTTCAAGACTGATGAAGCTTGGCTTCCAAACGAGGTGAGGAGCTGCAGCAGTTGATGTTTTACGAGCTCAGGCCTGCAGCATCCTTAGGAGGTTAGGGCAGAGAGGAAAAATAATACATTCTGCTGCCACTGGAAACCAAGTTATGCCCCAGCCAACATGCAAACCCCACTCATGAATTGACCACCTCTTGCTAATCGCTCCTGCTTGATATCTATCACCGGCACGTTTCAGGAGATGAATCCTCTCCCCAGCTTTTGCAGGCAGTTGCTGAGTCCCAGGAGCAGCTGGAAGGCTTCATTAATAACATTTTGGGGCTTTGTCTGGGCTGGAGCCTGTCGCTTCCCATCCTGCCCCCCAGTAAGCACAAGAAAACAGCACTGAAAGCAGCCTGCAAAAATGAGGCTTGGAAATTGTAATGAAACCAGATGTTGAGAAATGCCATTATCCAGCTACAGAAAATCACATCAATGTTTCTAAGGGATGGGCCCGAGTTGGATGCTGCATGGGATGCATTCACATTTAATGGAGGAGCTTCTCCTGCAGCCCTTCTGCAGGTGGTGGGGTGATGGGTTCATGGCTGCTGGCACTCAGGGTGGACACAGAGGAACCAGGTGTCACAAATGAAGTCTGAGGGACTTCTGCATGCCAGCAGGCAGCAGCCACAGCCATTCCTTCAAGCTGAGTGACCTCTATGGTCCCACAGCTTTAGACTGCTCTTGCAAACTCAAAGAATCTTGCCTTCATATAAAGAGGAGTTATAGAAGCGTCCCAGATATATCAAGCAACCATATTGAGATAGTGGGGAAAAGCTGATAAGCACAGAACATGCTCCCTCTGCCATCCCCAAACCTACATGTGAGGGACACGTAGGATAGTACCAAGCTGTTGCTCTCAGACAGAACCTCCTGCCAAGCCATCATTATACTCCTGGCCTGAACACACATCTGAAAGGCCAGGAGGGAGTGAGCCAAAGCAACACTCCCAGATGACCAAGGTGACTGGCTTTGCTTTGGCGTGGGTTCATTCAGCAGCAAAAGAGGATGGGTTAAAGCCCTGGCACCAGATGCTCGTAGGATGCTGGACCATTAGCCAAAGGAAAAGCCACATTCCCAAGCCCCAGTGGGAATAGGAAAGGTGTCAGTCTGGAGGAGCACTTTGCAGCTCCTGTTCACAGTCACCCTTGAAGGCAGCTTTGCTGTTTACAACATGAACATCCTCATGCAATGGATCAATTCCTTGAAGAGGTCAGCTCTCGCTTGTCAGGTCAGCTTGCTATTCTCCTCCCAGTGCTCAGGATGTCCACACTTTCAATACACCACTGCCTTTACAACATGCTTTATTAAGTCCACTGATGTATTTCTTTGTGCCCATGGAGCAACATCACTTTTTAACAGGGAGCTGGGTGAATAGCATCCTCCTGCTATACACCAAGCATGCTTTGTTCTGATCTGAATTACACCAAGCCAAAGCAGGGAATTCAGAGTTTAAAGCCACAGACACTGCCTTTAAATCAAGGTAATGCTTGTACGGGTAGCCTGGAGCTGTCTCTTCCCACTGCAGTTACCCTGATAATAAGGATCATTCGAGTACTCTTATCAAGCCTCCCGGATGCTTTGTTCGGAGCATCTCTAAAGAGCAGCCGTTGGTCACAGTGCGCTGCTTCCCCCAGGCTTTGCTTCTTCCCTTCCCCACCAAGCCTCTGCTTTGAAGGTCCACATGAGGAGCAAGGCCAGCTACACAGGATGCAAAAGCAAAAAGCAAAGAGGCACAAAACGAGGGGGCAGTGTGAGCAACTGCTGAAGCAGGAGCTGCAATCACACCTCGAGCGTGACTCTGGCTTCCTCACCACAACACACTTCTCTCTGCTATCTGCCAACCACCAGCAGCTTTTTAGCTTCCTTCTTGCAAGTCAAGAAAGCTGGGAAATTGAGGAACAGAGGAAAAATATTTGCTCGTTATCCAATCAATTAGTTGGTGGTAAAGACAGCAAACAGCAGCTAAGTCTCCGAAGCAGCACATTTCTCTTTAAGTGCTGTAAGCAAGCTAATGACTGCAGAGCACTGTGAAAAAAGCTTGTAAGCTGCAGCGGTTTTTGAAACGGTGAAAATAATCTGGAACTCTGGGGTTTTTGGGTCTGAAAAGCAGCAATGGAAATGTCTTGTTCTGGGATACAGAGCTTTGGGAAAGACAGCCCAAAAAGCTTTCCTCCTAGTGCATCGCATACACCTTTTCACACTATACCTGTTACTTCAGGGGTGCATTGGTATTCCCAGTGTACTGAACGATTGTAACCATCAGTGCCCCTGAGGACACAGATGGGGTCCTCCCACTCCATCTCAGAGTGGGAGGTAAGTGCAAATACACTTCACACCCACCGAACTCCTGAGGTTGCAGCTGTCTGAAGGGTTGAAAAGCACTACATTCGGTGCCCCACCTAATTCACAGGAGGAAAATTGCTTTGGGGTCATTACTGGTTATTCAAGGCGGGGAAAAGCTTTTTTACCAGGTCCAGCTTTGATACCACAAACCTACAGGCTGGGACCAAAATGCACACCCAGCACTAACACTGTTGTAATCCTGATGTCTTTATATCATGGGTGTCATAGAGAAATCAAATTATTCATTTCACTATCCCCACATTCCTCCCAAGCTGCTTCTGTCCCAAAATTGTCCCTTATATTTTCTGTATACAGATAGTAATAACTAAAATAACCATGTGGATGGATATCACAAACCTGTAAAGTAATAAGAGGCAATGACTCCAGTGACTGAAATGAAGGAGAAAGACAGTTAATGAAATAGAGATGCCTACCAACATGTTTTAAATCAATTCAGAGGCAATTTAAACAGCCAATCCTGTCATCATGTTTAAAATATGTCAATTCCGTTGCTTTTTCCCCATTTCCCTTTTTGACTCTGTTTCTTTTGCTTTTCCCTTTTGGCTTTAAAAATGAACCATCAGAACAAACAGAAAATAAAGAAAAAAACCACCTTTTTAGGCTCATAGCTCAAGCTTGCAGAAAAACAAAAGTCTACCAGGACGCAACTGAAGTAACTCCAATGACAGAGTGACCTGGTTAGAAAATTCCTAATAAATCACCAAAGCCAATTGCTGCTCCTATGCCACATTTGACAAATTGGAGATAAATCGCATCAATTGCAGGAGAGCCCAGTTCAATATTTTCTCCCTAATAAATCTACAGGTGGAGTGTGTGGAGGGGGAAATCTCTTTATTTATTTATTTCTAACACTGATCAATAGCTTATTCTTCTCCAGTACATCACACTCAGTGATAGTTAATATTCAGCCTCCCATGTTATGGATGTACATGTACACACGCAGCATTCCCCTTGTCCTGCGCCCTGCAAGCATCGTGTCATTCACATGCACACGATGATGAGCTACTGAGGTGAAGTGGTTTCAAATCTGAAGTTCTTATTGAGACTCTCCTCACATGCTCCTCAATGCACATTCCCTCATCTCAGCTCCCTCCAAAATCATCAGTAAAGGCGACCTCTCCTCTGACACTTGTTTTTGAGGTGTGTTTTTCTTCACCTGTGCGGTATTACACGGCATAACAGCTTTAAAGACTCAAGCTGCTCCAGCGGAGGTTTAAACTGGATACTAGGAACAATTCCCCAAAGGGTGGTCAGGCACTGGAACAGGCTGCCCACATGCCTAGAAGTGTTCACAAACCATGTAGATGAGGCACTTTGTGACATGGGTTAGCGGTTGCTTTGGCAGTGCTGAGAAACAGTCACGCTTGATGATCTTAAAGGTCTTTTCCAGCCTGGTTGATTCTATGATTCTATGAAATCCTAACCCCACTCCAGGGAATTAGAGACTTTGGCAGCCCCAGATCAAGCCTATGGGGAGAGAACTGCAAGAAATTGCTAGCTTTGGCATTACCATGGTTCATGCTTTGCCGTGGCCCTGCTGAAGAGCTGTGCCTCCTCCATCAAGGGAAGCATCGTTCAGAGCCGCCGAATCCCCGGCAACAAGCCCATGCAATTGTGTTTGTGTCTCTGCTCAGGGTAAGAAATTAGTTATCTGTCTAAAACAAGCAGGCAGTTTCAAATGCTGTATTTGTGTAATTTGCATGCCTCAATAATGTTTTATGTATTACGCTACTTATAAGCTAAAATGTACATGCACGCTCCTGCAAATTTAGGTAAATTATGAATAAATTAAATCTTATCTAAATAAACAAGTGTCTTTTGAGCAGAAATGCAAGCTGTCATGAATATTTAAGTGGACAAGGATAAATCCTCTTCACACAGTGTTACTTCAAAGAGGATTTTAGAGCTTCCTGATTTTTAGTTAGGGGAAAGCAAAGGAAAGAAAAGAGGATGGGAAGGAAACCTCAGGCCCAGCTATTCTCAGGGGAAATCGTTATTGAGGAATCTGGGGAGAGGCAGCAAAAGCTCTTTCTCTGGAGGCCTGGAGGGGGACTTGTTGTTGTTTTCTACCAAAGGAAGCCTTTGAGATTGGATCTGCAGAAAGGAGCTGGAGCAGAGCTGAGCTGTGGACCCCAGCAGAAAACCAAGGGTGAGGAGAGAGAGATGCTTTGAGGGCAGAGTCAGCATCATGCACTACCAATACATGTGTGCACTCAGCAGACCCGGGGTCCAGAAAAGGGGACCCATTGTTAGCCTGGTGTGACACTGCATGAGACTGTGGGCAACCTCTGGGTTCACTTCTCTCAACTGCACACAGGAGATAAACATGCAAATAAGATAGGGAAGAAGAGCTGGAGATGATCTATCTTATCTCCCTGCCAGAGCCAGATCCCTCCTAATTGCTCCTGCGCTGCTGCTTAGCCCTGGTCTCACCCATGGCACCAGGGGGCAATGGAAGGCTTAATTAACTGAAGTCTGTAAAGACCTCTGAGATCCTCAGATAAAAGGTGTTATGGAGGAGTGGAGTGTTATCAGCTGGAAATAAACCCTGGATAATCTTCTCTCATCCAGAACTAGATGTCTCTTAATAATACCCCTCCAGCACTGCGGTGATCTTGATTAAACCCCATCTGGTGCTGCAGCAGGAATTATGCAGGAAACAAGAGGGCCGGGGGTCCAGACAGTAGCTCTTATTTACTAATATACTGTGGAATGTGCCTATGTCCCTTCACTGACTTGAACCTGGAATTCTTAACTCCTCTTGATGGCCCATGAATAGTGCTCAAAGCATGGAGATGGGCATGCAGAGGATGAAAACAAACTTGTAACGTTCAGCTGGTGAGAGAGAGAACCAGCACTGAAGCATCAACCTGCTACCGGCACAGGGGAACAGAAGAATGTAAGTTTACATGTTGTTGGGAAATGACAGAGGGAGAAATGCTCCAGCTTTTTACCTGCTACCCTCAGCCCAGCTCCATCTCTCAACAGTGAGCACTGTCACTGATAAGCCTGACCAGAGACATCATCACTGAGCCAAAATGGGCACAATGAAATAAGCTGCTGCTGCAAAAGGAGTCTCCTCCAGCCCCTATATGTGCTTGGGATTGTCCCAACCCAGGTTCAGGACCTTGGACTTGGCCTTTTTACCTTTCCCAGCATCAGGCACCCCACCAGTGTGTGAGCCTCCAGCATTTATTCACCTGCATGTCACTGAGGCAGTTTAAGGAATAACAGACAGCAGGGACAAGCTAAAAACTCCCCTAATGAGCCATTGCAAAACACACAGGGCTTGCACATATTAAGTGAGCAGGGCTATCATTTAAAGGTGTAAAATAAGCAAGCTGGTTTAATAATGAATGCATGTGTTATTAAGAGATAATGGCAGCAGCAAGGGAACCTGCAAAGCAGCTAATGCCGTTCCAGGCTGAGAAACACCACCACCAAGACACTTAATGAACTGCAAAAGATGTTGCTGCAAGCACAGCCCAGCTCCTGTGATGGGACCGACATCCTGCAGTAAACCATCCTACCAGATATCCTCTTCCCATGACCAATGGGTCACTTACCCCCTATCCACAGACAGGGATTTTGCTGCGATCAACGCAGGCAGGGGAAACCAAGTACTTGTGCAACCACTGTGGCCCAAAATGACACTGGGAGGGCTACAGAAAGCTTCCCAAATACATTTCTTCCCACCCTGCCTGTACAGATGTGCCCATACAGATGCTCTCATCTTGAAAGAAACAAGGAGGAAAAAGAGGGAAGATCTTTCTTTAAGCTCTCTTGGCTTGTCAGATCTTCACCTTTAAAACAAAAGCAATTTTTTGAAGTCACACGAGGCTTGTGAAATTGGTGCAATTGGCTCTATTATTACTCTTTTCAATGCATTCTGCATTTCTGTAAGTTACATGGATCAGTTTGGCCTTAGACCAAGGCACTAGATAACAAAATCAGAGGCCCCTGTCTCAAACCTGCATCAAGTTTTGCCCTTCCTGAAGGATGTGCAGGACCCATTTACCAAAGGTACTTGGTGCCCTCCCACCTGCGCTGCTTCAATTGCACACTAATGAATTAGTGCCAGTGCTCCTTGAGGCCCTGGGGAAACCCTCTCATCCCTGTTCCAGCTCAGTTCTCTGTGAAAGTGTAATTAAAGTTCTAGCAGAGGATTTTAGCCCAGAATCCTCCCCCTTGGTACCTGGTTGCTGCCATCTCTATGAGATCACAGCATGTGCCTGGTAACAGCATAGGGCAAGCACCGCAATCCCCTACCCTGTGACGGAGCTGCTGTCAAGACACCCTATGAGAGGCTTCTGCAAGCAAGGAGGAGGGTTTTGCTCAGCACTTCCATCCTCCAAAGGGAAAACAAATTGTGATGGATAGCAGAGATACAACTATGCCTCTGAACTTCTCACTCATGAAAGGTAACACTGAGGTCCCCAGCACAAAAGCTGCCCCATCCCTGGAAGTTTTTAAGGCCAGGTTGGATGGGGCTTGGAGCAACCTGCTCTAGTGAAAGGTGCCCCATACCAGGGGCTTTGAACTAGATAATCTTCAAGGTCCCTTCCAACCCAAACCATTCTAGGATTCTACCATCCTCCATTAACTCCAGCAACTTTACAGAGGAGGTACCAGGGGTGGCACTGGTGGGTTTGCTCCCTTTAGAGCTCTTGGAGCCACCTCTCAATGCAGTGCTGGTAATTTCCATCCCTAAGCCCCAAGGAAGAGCAGTTTGATAGTAAAAATGCTGATGCAGTCATAGTAAGAGCAGTGCGTGGCAGTGTGGTGTATGTAAGGGGCTGTCTGGAAAGCTGTTTAGATAGCTTCTGCTTATCCTGCTTTGTCCTCACATGACATTTAATCAATCAAGCCAGGTTGGAAGCAAGCTTGGGAGAGGGGAAAACAGAAAACCCACCCATAAATGTGTCCCATTTACCTTCCTCATAGCTTCCAACAAAAACAAATTTACAGCAGAGGGAGGGAGGGAGGGTGAGGGAAGATGAATGAAATTGCCTAAGAGAGGGAAATGAGCAACCCCCAAAAAGCAATGCCCTTATTTAAAAATAGATATACTTGAGAAGTCTAATCACAGAGCACTCAGCTGTGAGGCCTATCCATTATCAAGAGACTGACAACACATACTAGTAGCCAGTCTGGGAACATTACTTAATAAATCAAAGCTGACAAGCGCTCCCAAACTGATATAAAAAAAACTCTTTAATGTCTGTGACCTGCATAAGTTTTATTCATTTTACTTTCTAAAATAATAGATGAATAACAATCAAACACAATCTATTCTCCTCAAGTAGCAGTCGTACATCTTTATTTTTCAAGTGGGTAGGGTTATGGAAGAAATAAAAAAGGCCATGGTTGGGGAAGCACAGGGCAGAAGGGTGGGTGCGTGCAGTGGGTGCCTATCAGGTGGGAGCAAACACCTTGTATGTAAGTCTCTAGCAGTGTTCAAAGCCAGGTTGGACAGGGCTTAGAGCAACCTGGTCTAGTGGAAGGTGCCCCTGCCTGTGGCTTTAAGGAGGAGCTTTAAGGTCCCTTCCAACCCAAAGCATTCTATGATTGTAAATTACGTGCAAGCTAAGGAGGGAAGGGATATATCCAGGATTTACAGAAGAGCAGAGCTGCAGCAGGTTTAGCTGAGCAGATTTTCTTAACATCTTAGAGGCCAGCCTTCGCCTTTTCCTTATTCTATGAACTTCCAACTGAACCAACTTTCTAGTGATGAAAAGGGCCAATGGAGAGCGATATCCTGCCTGTTAACACCTCTGTGTCCTCATGCTTTGCTTAGGTCTAGGAACAGCAGCACCGTTACCCTGACTAGAGCATCTATAAACATTAACCATTCTCCTCTCTTTATATGTGGGGAAGGTATTTGCAAGAGAACTCGCAGCCCTTTATAGCAGCAACTGCTCCTGGAAGCACAGCTTTACTGGAAAGCCTTGGAAAAGCAGGCTGGCAGGAGACATCAGCAGGGAAAATTTTCTCTACCTATAAAGTGAGAAGAGTGATTGTGCTTTCATAAGCCAGGAACAGCAAGGATTAGCTTCTTAGCAACTCTGGGTTGCCCAGTGCTCCATTAAGACAAAGTCCCAGCAGACAGAAGGATCAGACTGAATGCAGGAGACCAGAAAACATACTGAGCTTAAAATAACCATCCAAAAGGAGAGGTTCATGATTCAGCAAAGAGTCTTGGGTCAAGCTCAGCCTTTGGGATGTTACATCCTGCCCTCCACAAATCCTTCTGTGATCAAACACTCCCTGTGCCTGTGAACACATGTAGGAACAGCAAAAAGAACACAGAAAAGAGCCAGATCTCTGGAAAACAGAGGAATTTTGCACTGCGGACCTCTGAGATAGATATGTTGTGCAAATGGGGCTTACATCAATTGGCTGCCTCCTTGCTGATCTGCAGCCCAGGAAATTAGGCTGTGAGATGACAGATGAGAAGCAGAGCTTTATTAAACATGATACCAGGAGGTATTTTGCCTTCTAAACTCCCTCAATTGTTGAGTTACTGGGGGTTTGCTCTGGCCAAGCAGAGTGGTGCTGCCTTTCCCTCTAGAGAGGCTCCAGCACGAGGCTTTCTGCAAAGCCAGAGCCAACCAGGCCTTCCTGGTAGGCCTGGGAAGAAGTTTTGGAAGTCTGACTTGGAGCATCTCCCTCATTTATCTCATAGTGGGGAAAGGCACAGCAGCTCCTGCTTCAGTGCACAGGTAAACTGAGGCAGGAAGAGTTTTATCCCAATCCTGTGGGATCTTAACATAAGGAACATGCATAATCTGCTTTATTTCTCATGCCTGATGGTGCTCAGCCTGATTCCTAGCTACGAAACTGAGCAGGATACAGAAAACACCCGGGATAAGGAGTTTCAGAGCCACAAGAAATTATTTGTGAGTGTCAACAGTGCCAAATGACTAATGGAGCTTGCTTTGTTTCTTAAAATGCGAACATTTTAGCATCAGCACTTCTGCAATAAAGTAATTTGACATTTTAGAGATAAATTCCTTTGATGGCGCATTTTAAATTCAAATGACTCTAAAAACAGAATGCTAAAGCAAACACGAGGGTTAAATAGTCCCCAGCCCCACAGACGAACATTTTGCATAGTTTTACAATGATCTGCTTTAAGTTTTGGTGGAAAATAAAGAGAAAATAAGAATCTTCCAATGCTTCTGGCATGGTTTGAGCTGTGTTATTAGTTTTTTTCCTCCAAAGCTTTTGGCTCTACCACAGAACTGATCCATTCTCTATTTAGAGACACTGACACAGTCAAACCTCTCGTGGTCAGTGCATACCCTTTGCCCAGGCATAAAAGAACCTATTTTCAGCCTGGCCCCACTAACACAGGCCGGGACCCCCCACCACCTCCCACCCCAGACTTCTTCAATAGTAACATGAATGTCAATAAAGCATTAATGAGTAATTTTCCCAACTTCACCTGCTTTTACTGGAAATAAAGCCTGACATCTCTTCTGTCATTGACTACCTCTCATCTCCCGGCCCGCCTGCACTGACAGATAACCAATAGACCCTGGCATTTACTCGCCTCCCAAAATAGCAGGTTTTCACCATGGGCCTGAGGCAGTGTCTGAGCTTCAGCTCACACTTGGGCCAATCTCAGATGATCTGAATCCCAGCCAAGGAACAGTCAAATCCCTTTCCTTTTCTTCCTGAAGCAACTGCTTATTGCTGCCCTGAAACACAGGCAGCTGCCAGTGCACCTCTGAATGCTGCTGGAAGGACACAGGAGCAGGAGATGCAGAAACCTATTGTATATTCATGTTGAGGGAGGGTGTATAACCCAGGTTCGGAGAGGGGGTTCTCACCTTCTACTCTGCTCTGGTGAGACTCCCCTGCAGTCCTGTATCCTGCTCTGGGACCCCCAAGCAACCACCATTCTGACTCTATGATAACACAAGTGAGGGGAAAGATTTGTCTCATGGCTTCCAAACAAGCAGCCAAGCCAGTACAAGGGACTAAAATACATATGTATATGTATTGCCAAGGCATGCATAACCAAACAGTGGTATTGACTAGCCAAGACCTCATGAAACTGGTTGGATCTCCACCAGATCGCATCACCAGTCACTCTTGTAGCCAGCCAGCCCCCAGGGGCAAAACCATGGAATACCTACTCCCAGGGATCATTAAAGTCAAACATTCTAAAGTGAGTTTTGACACGATTTTCATTGAGGAGAACTTCTTCCCCCCTTGCAAGGGAAAAGTGCTTTGAAAAATGTCAAAACATTGGCTTTATTTATTTATTTATTTGGAGCAAAATGACATTTCCCTTGGAAAATGTCAGTTAATTTTTAGCTTTCAAAGTTCTACAAGATGAAGCAGTCAAACTGATTCTTCTGACAATACCAAGATGTTTTCAATGAGCCTGGCTGGAACGTGGCTTTGGAGGGACATGCAGGGTTTGAGGAGAAAGAAAACCAAACCATAATTTAAACTCTCTCGTCTATTCCAAAGCTTTAAAATGACAATAGGGAACAAAACATATAGAAAAATCATTTGAATTCTCAGAAGGCAGAGGAGAAAATCGCCTGCTTGACCGTGCTTTATGCAATGTCAGTCTTTACAAGTTTTACTTGCAGCAATTAAGTTCTCTGAATGGATTGCCATGATTGCTAGCTCTGAATAGAAAGTCTAATGCTGCTCCTCCAATTCCCTTTGCTGGGGAAGAAACCACTTGCTGGAAGAAGAGATTCATGGAAAGAAGCACATGCCAATGCAGATGAGGAGGCAGATGTTTACCTCACCTTGCTGCCAGGTTAGTTAATGACCTTCCATCCATCACAGCCCATGAGCCAGAAAAGTTGACAGCAATTAAATGAGTGTATATATGAGCTGTTGCTGGTCTGTACGGCTCTCACTGTTAAACAGGAGGGAAAAAGACAGGAGGATCCCAAGGAGATCCTGATGCTGCCTGCTCTAAACCCTGGCTTCACCATGGATTTGGGAAGAGACTGAGGAGAAAGGATGGACAAGACCTTCACCTCTCCAGGGCACTGACACAGGTCTTTCTCAGGTGATAAAACTGAAGCCCAGGACAAGCAACGTTTTTGCCCATGATCATGGGGATGAACAACTCCATGGGCAATGCCCAATCCTTGCGACACCCAAATAACACAAGCCAAGGGGACAGACTTTCATGAGCAAAATCCCTCTTGCACGCAAGTTTTGTGATTCAGCAAAGTACTTACCTTGCACGTACTTCACATCTTAATACCCGCTGAAGACATTTTTGCCAGAGCAGGTCCTCTTTCGAGTGTTGTTGATGGCCATAGGGGGATCATAATGTGGACACAGGAATGAGATAACATCACAGACTTCAACCCTGGGTAAAAGCCAGGCAAAGCCCTGAGTACTGACTACCTACAGCTGCTCTCGGGATTCTCAATAGTAATTCCAACAGCCCCAAAAGCCACATAAACACTGCACATAGTAATTGCCCGCTAGAAATTTAAAGCCGACAAGCTTTGTCAATGAATAAGTGTTCCAAAACAGTAAATTAATAAATTCCCCTGAATCCGTAATAGATACATCTTTGTGCAGCCACGGAGCTTTGATATAAATTGTAGCTTTTTAGAACTGCACTGTTAGAAGTGTAATGTATCACCCAAGAGTGGATCCGAGTTCAAAAGTACATATAATAATATAATTAAGATAGCTTGACAAGAATGTATTTTAAAAGTATAAAATACCTGCAGGTATAATGGCTTCATAAAGTCTGTCAGATTTACTTCTGCTGGGAAGAAATTTAAAATGCTTTACTCTAATGCAATGCAAATGAAGCCAAGGATATTCATATAACACAGTCCCGAAGAAGAAAATCAGGTGCAGAGAGAAAAGCAGACTAAGTCAAGAGCAGCCCAAACACACTGTTTAGCTTTCCAGGCAACTCGGCTGCTCTGTGTATCAACCAAGACCAAGCAGACCAATATCTAATGCATCACTTCCCCACTGACTTGATGAAAGCAAAGCAAACCTATGAGCCTCCTTATAGGTTTTTCTTATCCCAGACTCCTCACCTTACATTCCAGGAGTGATGTGTTTTATATCATCATTTGCAGGTCGAAAGTGATTTCCTTTTTCTTTTTTTCCTTTTTCTTCCCTCACTGAAAGCTTAAAATAACAGAAATGTGCAAGGGAGAAGGAAGATGTAGAGAACGGAAACTAAACCCAACCTTGCAAAAGGCTCCATACCTTCTTCTTTGGGCATTCTCCTTCCCTGCAGCAGGCTGGAGCTCAGGTTCAGACACCTTCATGTCACCCCATTGCCCCGCAGACAGCCCCTGCCCTGAGCAACTTGTAAGCAGAGTAAATATTTTTCTGGTTTCCAGGAAGATAAGCCATTAAGAAATCAATACCTAATACTAACAAAATACTTCTCAATTTACTTGCTTCCAATAGCTGTGTTTGAGATGCAACCCTGACAGCCCTGCTGAGATGCACAAATGCCTCAGGTATCACAGTCAGGGGGCAGCATTTTCCGCTCCTCATTTTTCATGTTAATAGTTTTTAGCATTTTATTCAGTACAGGCAACTTGAACAGGTCTAAACAGGCTCTTTCAGAGACACCCCCCCCGCAATCCTGCATCCACCTCTGGGGCCCCCAACATAAGAGGGTCATTGAGCTGTTGGAGAGAGACCAGAGGAGTCTTTGAGCAGCCTGGTCTGGTGGAAGCTGTTCCTGCCTGTGGCAGAGCTTTAAGGTCCCTTCCAACTCAAACCATTCTAGGATTCTAATGTATCTGCTAACAGGAAGACAGCATGCGCAAAGGCTACCACATGCAGCACGTGAGACTTGGCTTCTCTCCTCCTCCATCACCTTGCTTTTCTGCCTCATTTTTCCTATCCATACAATAAAGACTTCTCTCCTCACAGACCCTTAATAAGATCTATTCAGGTAGCAAATAGCTCTGCAGGAGTTTTCTTCCCATGCAAAACTCCACGGGGCTTTCATTCATTTTTATGTCTCAAAGAAAGAAAACAATCTTTTTAAGCTTTAATATAGTGCTTGAAGGCATCTGGTTGGTGGTTGGTTGTTTGGGGGTTTTTTGTTGCTTCCATTCTCTTACTGAAAACAGATTTATTTGCAGTAACCAATTCCAAGAGGAGGGTTTCAAGAATGCAAGCCATTAAACACTAAGAAACTCACAAGCTACAGCAACACCTACAAGCAAGAAAAAGCCTCAATTTACTAATAGTGAGAACAAAGCTGAGCCTAAATGTTTCACTAAAGCTAGGAAGAAAGATGGGGAAACAAACCAGGCACTCAACATAAAAACCCAACCACTCCAGGAGTAGTCCAGGTCACTTCGCCATCCCATTTTATCCCTGCCTTATTCCCTGTTGTTCAGCAGAGCCCAAAATGCCAAGCAGATCCCAATAGGCAGGCAGGGACCAGGGTGGTCCCCAAGACATGTGGCATGGTGCTTGCTGGCAATTGCTGCTGTTAAGTCACAAAAAAACAAAGATGTCAAGAGTCCATGGGGAGAGCTGGGAGCATGCAAATCAAGATACATTTCCCAGCATCTATGCCAGGTGGAAAAGGAAAGTGTGAGCTGATTAAATCTGTACCAGCATCAGATGGGGAGAGGGCTCCTCCCATCTGTTCACTCACCAGCGAGTCCCTTGGCTGGTAACACACAGTTATCTCACTTAGGCAGCCACGGGTTAGCAGAGACCGTCTTGGAGATGCGTGTTCAGGAGACATGCCCATGTCTGGATGTGTGTGTTGGCGCATGCCTTCTTCCTCTGCACAAACAGCTGTTATCTACTGAAGTCAGAAAGGGAAGGAGAGAAAAGCATGCTGATCCCAGCTCGGGATGCTGAGATCTAGGGATTTTCCTGTCTCCACAGCTAGCCATAGAATGGTTTCTCTTTGACACTGTGCAAGCTGTACCGTTAGTTTGAAGCCATTGCACTTGTCCTGTCCCTACAGGCCCTTGTCCAAAGCCCCTCTCCAGGTTTCCTGGAAACCCTTTAGGCACTGGAGCTGCTCTAAGGTCTCCCCTTAAGGAGCCTTCTTCAGGCTGAACCAGCCCAGCTCTCTCAGCCTGGACCCAGAGCTGCTCCAGCCTTCGCAGCATCTTTATAGCCTCTTCTGGACTCACTCCAACAGCTCCACATTCCTCGTGTTAGGAATATATATATATTGCATGTGTGTGTGTGTATATGTATCTATATATATATACACACACCCACCCTTGTACACTGAAATCATTGGCAATAAGAGCAGTGACAGCAGCGTGGCTGAGGAGTTCTCAGGACCTTGCTTCAGGCCCTCCAATCTTGCTGGTATCCAGCACACCCATCCAACTTTAACCAAGGTTATTTCCTGCCCTCTCTAGTACTGCAAGTGCAGACTGCAGTCAGCTGCATCCCTGGTGGGGAACCCATGAGCTTCTCCCAAAAATTTCCCTACCCTCCACCAGCCCCTCCATACCACACTTCATCCTTTCACCTTTTTCTTCATCCTTACAGCCATTCGAGGTGGCATTTTCCCCCCTTTCTGTATCAGATAATTGCAAAACTCCAGAAGTCAATGCTTTATCAACAGGCTAAAAATACTCTTTACATCTGAGGGTCTTTTCTGCTGAATGCTCAGTCTGACAGCACTTTCTGGGAGGGTTAGCGCTAGGGAAAAAAAAAAGCTTTCCTCTATTTCAGCTTTTATTGGCAATCCATTCTCATTAAACCAAACACATTTGTCTTCATAACATGTACTTCACGATTACAATATCAAAGGGTTTCTATCTACATAATAAAAATGATCTATAGAATAATACAAGGGGAAAACACATCATAACGTAATGTTATTAATGAATCCAGTGGGACATAGGAATGCAATATTCCCACAGGGTGACTCCACGCCCTTCACTGTGAGTTGTTGTACCGCATGATACGCTTTGAGATCGGCACCAAGAAGGAGGGAAGGGGAAATCGAGATGAAATTAAACCAATAGTTACTCCACTGGCAGATGGAAAGCAGCATGTACAGGAGCAGAATCCCTGGAGGGTTCTCCCAAGCAGAGCTAGGTATAAAACCCAGGTAGACTGAGATGAGCTCTTAGGCAGAAGTTCTTCCCTGTGAGGGTGCCAAGGCACTGGCACAGGGTGCCCAGAGAAGCTGTGGCTGCCCCGTTCTTGGCAGTGTTCAAGGCCAGGTTGGACAGGACTTAGAGCAACCTGCTCTAGTGGAAGGTGTCCCTGCCTGTTGCAGGGGTTGGAACTGGATGAGCTTTAAGGTCCCTTCCAACACAAACCATCTTGCTCAGTCCCAGCAGCACTCAGGACAAGGGCTGCTCTCCAACTGCAGAGACAGGGCAAAAGCTTTTCACCACCCAACTACTTTAATTCCTTTGTGTCTCCCAGACAGGATTCAGCAGAGCACCAGTGGGTTGATTAAGCTACATTGTACGAGATTACAAAGAGCAAGGATAAATAGAAGGGGGAGATTCCCGCAGCCAACAAAGCCATTTTGGGCCATAAAAGTGGAGGAGGAGGAAATAACCCTAAGCAAGAACCTGGGAAGGCAGAGCTCATCTACAGTAAATAGGGAGAGACTGCAGAGATTCCGAGCAGGGAAGAGGGATGACATTCCAGAGGCACATAGCCAGCAAAATAAATAATAGCAGCAACATTAATAATAATAATAAATATTAATGGTAACAGCAGCAATAGGGAAATGAGGGGATAAAAACCAGAACAAGAGACTTTATACACAATGTGTCCTGTATGCTCAAACCTCTTCAGTTCTGAGGGCCTGAGGTGGGAGTGTAAGAGCAAAATAGTCCTCCCCTGTCTGACCGAGATTTGACAGCCACATGGCTCCGTTTTTGTACAGCCAAACACACAGACCAAGAGCTAAGCCTCTGAGCCAAAGTTTGTCATTTACTATATGTGGTCCCATTTGTTTTTCACCAACCCGTGAAGGCAGGATTTATATAAGAGGGCATTTTACTGACTATCATTGGCAGCTTCTCATAAGCTCCAGAAGCTTAACCAAGATACATGGTTGTCCGCATCAAAGTACCGCCAGAGAGAAGTGCTATGATTGTTTCCTTATGAGGCTGATCAGAGATAATTGTGCTCAGCAATGCAAAGAAACAAACCCAACCTTACATTATCAACATCTCAGGAACAGTCCAGAACTGGAAAAGAACCTGGAGAATTAGAGAGTCAAGTCAGCAGCAACAATTCTTCTCAGCTTTGACATGCTGTATGTCTTCTTTCCCTCTCCCTTCTTCAAAAAAGACCAACATAAACAGCATTTGAAAGCAGCCATTTCAAACAGAGGACTGGAATATGGGACATCAGTGATGTCAACCCACAGCTCACAAGGGAAGTTTTGCCTTGTGACAACAGGAAGCTGATTCTCATCCACAAGGTGCTTGTGCAGAGAAGTGGCACGGGCTACCAGCTATCTCCTCGCCAGCTCCCACACAGGGGCAAAGCCCATCACCAGCTGTCTGGGCAATGGTAACCCAAGGCTCTCATTTGGAACCGTGCTCTGCGAGCTGCCGGCTTTTTCCACATAATCATTGTGTTGAGAAAGGAAATTTATATAAATAGCCCTCCCTCACAAATTCTGTTTATAATGTAGGTGAATAACTATTGCTTTAGGAGGGGAGAACTGCTGACTCCTTTATTTCTGAAAAATGTATGAGAAAACCTTCTCTTTATAAGAAAAAATGAGAAAAACAAAATCAATAGAGTATGAAAGAGCATGAAAAATGCATTTTAAACCTTTTTTTTTTCCCCTCCCTGGGTCCAGTGTTGCTTTCCTGTAAAGCTTCTTCAAAAACACACATTTAAATGTAAATACTCTGAAAGTAAATGAGTAAAGGCTGGAAAGATTAATAGGAAACATGAGCCACTGCTCTGGATCCTTGGGATAAGTAATGCAATAAACTGCAACAGGGCAGGACACTGCATGGGACTTCCCTTCCAGGTGACCATATGTTAGTGTGAATCCCTTCCTGCCTAAACCCTTTGGAAGACCACAGCCAGGGTCTGATGCTGTGCAAATCCCTCAGCTCCTCACAGCTGTGAAACTACACATGAAGGGCAATGCACCTTGGAGCTTCTGGACCAAACAACCTGGCTTTCTGATCACAGCATCCAGTGGGATGGAAGCAATCAACATTCAACAAGCCCACAAAAGGCAGGAAAGCAGAAGGACCTCTCAGTGCTGTAGGCTGCTTAACTTCACTCACCCAGACAGCTTCCAGCCTTTGAGAGATGCTGCAAACCCCACTGGATGAAGCCAGCACTGCCCCACTACTCCCTGTGGCAATACAGAGTCCTGGAGCATTCCAGGGCTGCTCCTTTGGCCTTTCTGGCTGTCATTGGCAGCAAGTCGAGGGAATTAACCTATCCCAGCTGCTCTGAAGGTATAATACCAGATCTGATTTCATCGATACTGTATATATGCCACAAGCCTATAATCATAATAATACAGATGTCAGATACAGATGTTCCAGGCTCAAGCCTGGGTGCATCCTGTTAGCGTATTTATTCAGTCTAGTGCTAAAGCTGAGCTAATACCAATCTCCTTAGAGGATTAATAGACACTAACATCACATTATCAAACCATTAAACACACTTGGAAGCGTGCGCCATTCTGTCCATCTCTAATGCTTCTTATTCTACCAGTTGTCCTCCACACAAGGTCAAGGATTCAAGGTCAGGTTGGACAGGGCTTGCAGCAACTTGGTCTAGTGTAAGGTGCCCCTGCAGGGACTGAAACTGGATGAGCTTTAAGGTCCCTTCTAACCGAAAACAGTCTGGGATTCTAATTCTAGAGTCCAGACAAGCAGTATTTGAGCCCACAGTAGAAACTGGCTCATTATTCAGGATATCCAGCATGTAGCATCTTAAATACAACACCCCCAAAATGCTCCATGGCCAGCAATTGTCTGATTGACCACTTTCACCTGTTTTATCATCCTACACTGGTTTTTTTTTTACTTACACCTTTCATTCAGGTCATTCAGTATCTATCTCACAAGATTTATTGATTGAACATCAATGAGACTTTCTCTTCCTTACTTGGTTCTGAAGGAAAAGAGGGGGGAGGAAAACCCCTTAAAATTATTTGTATTCTTCCATATAATACCTCTTTCAAAGACACATCAGAAAAGTCCTTTACAAGCAAGGAAATAGCCAATATTTTAGAGTCTGCAGTGAGGCGCTTCAGCCAGGCTCACTTTATTGTAGAATTAGATGTCATTGTGAGAAGTACCGATATAAATATAAAGTGCAAAAGGACCCTTCTGCTAATGCAGAAACCAAGGTAACAATGCACTATTTCTCCCCATCATCAAAAAACTTACCTTGATAGCTTCACCCATTTAATACACAGCATATTCACACCGAACATTAAATATATATTATGCAAAGAGTACTGCACTTGAATATCCAAGCGTATTTATAGGAAGCTAAATTTTATCACCATGTTTATTCCAGTCCAAGAAAGCCCCGTGGGAGAAGATATTGTGCCTCTTAAAAGGTAAATGTAAACTCTTCAATAGGAAGAGGCCTTTAAGTGGAAAGCAGCGCATTGTACCTGGGTAAATCTTGGAGCAATTACACAGCAAAGTTTCCTTTGATGAGGCAGAGATGTGATGACATGTAATTACTTTTTCAATGCTGCACTGTGTGTTTATCAAAATGTTAATGCAAGCATAATAACAGGCTGTATGTTTGTGCCGAGAATGTCAGAGCCTCCAGCTGTCAATCACAGCTGAAAATAAAATTGCAAATAAGCAGGAAGGCTTGATGGGCCCAACTGACAGCCCAGGACTGACAAGCACGTAGCTTCCCTCTCCCTTGGTGCTTTGTCACTGTAATGCACCTAATAGAACGGATATTTCTTTTATTAACCCAAATGGAATAGGCTGGCACTAAAATGAAATAAACCATGCACATCCATGGACTGAGGGAGGCTGTTAATGAGCACTTCTGTAGGCAAGGTTTGATGGGCTTCTAATTTCCCCTTGGCCCTCTCATTCTACACAGACTATGAGAGATGCTACCAGGCTGCTGCAAAAACAACTCTGAGCACCTGTTTTCATGTGAGAACCAGAGCCTGAGCAAAGAGCTCTAGTTTGGGTTGAAAGCTCATCCAGTTCTAACCCCCTCCCATGGCCAGGGACACCTTCCACTAAGACCAGTATTGCTCCAAGCCCCTTCCAACCTGACCATGCTTGTATTTTCCATAAGAATTGAGCAACACCACAACCAGAATGCTTTTACTTGTGACAAGGGGCAACACCTGCATTTCCAGCTCTCCCACACTCAGTATTACACCAGCTCTCAAAACACATACTGGAAGGACACACAGGGACAGCCAGGGATTCCCTTGGAGCCTAGTCACAGTAGTAAGTGGATGGAGAGCTTTGTGAAACGAAGTAAGGATTAAATTGGAAGGATGCTGCCTGGCCTTCACGAAGCCTGGGGAAAAGTGTAACCCTGGAGAGCGTAACAGCAGCATTTGGGTCCCAACATCTTGAAGGCGGCAAGCATCTTAGAAATACAGCTGACAGTTGCTTGGCAACTATGGGTACAAAAGATTTTCAAAGCAAGCAGTAGGCTGAGGCCAGCACATGGGAAGTTGAGCATCACAGGCAGTCAATAATCCCAGGTTCGCTTCTCATAAGGAGAGCGAGAAAGGAATTGCAACCAACCCCTTCTCCTAAATACTGCAGACACCTAGCTTGGATCCATACTTGAGCAGAAGAGAGAGTTGCTGGGACCAGGCAGCAATGGACAAGTTGTCTCTGTCTTTCCAACAGGTCAACACCATGAGCATTGCATTTAGGATAGGACTCCAAAGGATTACAGAATGGTTTGGATTAGAAGGAACCCTAAAGCTCATCCAGTTCCAACATCTTCCATTAGACTAGGCTGCTAAAGCCCTTTCCAACCTGACTTGGCCCCCTACCTAATCTGGTTATTTGCCATGAAGGAAAACATTCCCCTGCCAACCTGCTCACCCACCTGCCTTTGGCTCGATATGCTCAAGAGTTTTGGATTTCAAAGCTTTGTACATGACAACCATGTCAATTAAAAGCATCATTTCAAGAGCAGGAGGCTTCACAAGAGCTCCTGCATATTTCAGGAGGGATGGAATCATTAGTCATCAACAGCTAAGTGTGCAGCCAGCCCAGTAACAAACCTAAACAATACTACTTGAAACCATCAAGACAGCCAACAAGTCTTATGACACTTGAGCAAATATGATACTTGAAAGGGAAAAAAGAGGGGGAGAAAATAGCAAAGCTCAAGTATTTTCCATGATAAGTGGCTTAATCCTTAGCAGAAGAAGTGAATAACCACTTGTTGAGGGGAGAGGGTGAACCGTACCATGCGCTGATTCCAGGTTGGACAGAGAACCGAAACCATGGTTTTGTTTTCCTTCCAGCATGGTGACAAAACTGCTTAGCAGAAAATTATTGCCTTCAGAGGGCTGATGGTGACGGCCGATTGAACTGATGATGTGGAAATCGCACCTTAGATCAGCATCGAAAGAATGAAAATGGAATAAGGACAAAAAGAGAAAGCAGCTTTCTCTTTCCCCTCCTGTTTTCTCTCCCTTCCCTTGCTAAGATGAGTGGCAGCAGGCTGTCAGCCCACCACTGCACAAATGTCTGGAATATTTAACCCTTATATTTGTCACTTTAGCAGCTGAAAAATGAATCCTAATTTTTGTAACTGGTTTTTAGCCCCACCTTGTCCCAGAGGCTTTGGGACCTGGCAGCGCATTGAGTGTCATTTGGACACTGACACGAAACTTGCAGTGCCTAAAGAATTCACTGGAGCCTTGCGAAGCACGTCACCATCATCATCATCATCACCACCACCTTGGGAGCATCTGATTTAATACTTGGAATACTGCTTAATTGGCTCCTTGCAGGTTGAGCCTGCAACATGACAGCCTCAATACCCTGACTAAAAATAAAGGATAGAGATTTGTCAAATGAGGTCTTGCAGCCGCCTCTGGGAAGCTGCAGACACTAAAAGGGATCTAAGATATGTCTGACAAGGCACTTCATCGCTCAAGAGCTCACATTGCTTGCAGCAAAGGTCTTCCACTGCAAAATGTATTTATATTTTGGAGCTGCTCTCAAAAGCAGGTGTTAGATAATGCAGTAATTAGTATGCACATCTAACTTCAGTGCAGCCTCTGTTGATCTCTCAATTATAGTAAGCTGGGTCCTCTGAAGTTTGCTGTGGTTAATTAGAGTATTATTGAGCAGGCAGGCTCTGCTGGCGAGCTTTGCCACATTGGCCTTGATCACCATGCATAGACTAGGCATGACAGGGACCAATTCTGACCTCATAGATGCACATCCAAACTGCCCAGAGAAGCTGTGGCTGCCCCATTCCTGCCAGCAGTCAAGGCCAGGTTGGAAGGGGCTTGGAGCAACCTGCTTTAGTGGAAGGTGTTCCTACCCATGGCAGGGGGCTGGAAGTGGATGAGCTTTAAGGTCCTTTCCAACCCAAACCAGTCTGTGATTCTATGTTGAGATTCAAGGTCACCTAAAAAGCTCCGCTTTGCTCCCATTAAAATTGGGGAAGGGAAACATTGGGGAACAAAAACTGAGGTAAAAAATATGAAAACCCACCAGCATGAGTAAGACAAACTGAATAAATAAAATACATTAATCAGAACCACACCATCCCTGTGGCTTTCTATGCAAAATCTATTGCCCAGCGCCACCAGCACAGGGGAGCACAAATAGGGAGAGTTTAACAGTGGGGTACAGATAAACTCAGTGCATGGACAGCATATCTGAGCTGTTTTGTGAGCCTCCAACTACATGAGTGCTGAGAAATTGTAGCCAGCAGTTTGAAAAGAATTACAGGTAAATAATTGAAGGTGTCATGTCATCAGCATCTGAAATCTATGTTCCAGACACTCCTGATAATCACCAAAGTACAGCTTTACATTTATCCTATAAATATTAAAGAAGGTGTATGTGTAAGCAATTTCAGATTCAGAAAGCAAGCCTCTTAGCTGGACATCAGGGAAAATCCACATGAAGAATACATGAAGCATGGAGAGGGGCACTACATGCTACGATCAAACCCAAGGTGGTTTACTTTCAGACACTTCTCTTTACTCTGACACTGGCTGATGATTTTTACAAGAGCTTCCCGCAGCCTTTGGGGACTCAGCAGCAAGTATTGTCCAAGTACATATAAATAAACAGCCTAAAAGGCAACAGCAGTGAGAATTTCCAGGAGACACCAGAAATTTCATTTCAGAGGACAGCAGTCTTTGATCCTACTGCACCACAGACTGCAAGGACGGAGAAATGCAGAAAGCAGCAAAAGTGCAGAGCTTTGAGGCAGCAAAACTGCAAACCTGGAGAAGAAAAATCATGGAATGGTTTGTGTTGGAAGGGACCTTAAAGTTCACCCACTTCCAACTCCCTGTCACAGGCAGGGACACCTTCCACTAGAGCAGGTTGCTCCAAGCCACATTCAACCTGGCCTTGAACACTGCCAGGGATGGGGCAGCCACAGCTTCTCTGGGCACCCTGTGCCAGCGCCTCAGCACCCTTACAAGGAACTTTTCCTAGTATCTAATCTAAATCCCCTCTCTAGCGGGAGTACAGGGAGAATCCCCTCCCTGGACCTACTGGTCACCCTCCTTTTGGTGCAGCTACTTACAGTGGATACGATTTTGATGCACATCCCCAGCCAAGCTCTAGGGCTGCTTCCCAAACTCCCAGTGTGTGCCTGCCTTTTACACCATTGCCTGGACTACATCTTCTGTGGAGAAGCCCCATTACCACAGACAAAAGGGCCATGTGTTGCATTAGGAGCTCTGGCACCTGCTGTCATGAGAAAGGCGGCTTCCAGGTGGCTTTATCACTGACCTCCATATGGAGGTGAGCTCCACAGGAGCCTTGAAGCAGAGCTCAGGGGAAAGGCAAAAACAAAAAGGCATGTTTTGAAAAATTAAGAAAGCAATTTAGAAGTGGATAATTAGATCTGCTTTTCGTGCTGCATTGGGAAAATTCAATTACTTTTTTATGAAGGTGTGTGTATCAGCTCCGAGAGTTCTGTGGGGAAAGATTGCTTTTCCAATATTCTTTTTCCCTGCCCCAATTCCCCAGCTCTCCACTCCTCATGCATCCAAGGAGGTGGCACTTCTAGCCTTCAGCTGTGGCAAGTGCTCGTCTCCAATAATTGCATTTGCTGCCTGAATTGCCAGCAACATGGAGAACAAAATTAGCTTCAAATGAATCCAAATCTCAAACAAGTATCAGATGGAAAAACTCATTAATCTTTTCAGAACAAGCAAAGCATCAGGGTGGTCAAGCTGGCCCCATAGCCAACAGGAGGGTGTGTTTTCTTTGGAGATGGTGGTGGAGGAACTGGAGCACTCTTCAGTCTTTGATAGAAGTGCAGGTATAAGTGAAACCACAGCCTGTTGGAACACTGGTTTTGCTCTGCTTTTGAAAGCCGCCACCACCACTGTAAAGGGGGAGTAGGTAACCAGCTCCACCTTGCACTGCCCAGCTCTTCTCAGTAGACCAGGAACAAGAAACCCATCCCAACCCTCCACCAGCAGAAATGCCTATGCACTGCTGGAGTCGGCTTGTAACACAAGGCTCGCTGGCAGGCTCCTTCTGCTTTGCTTCTGTATCCAAAACCTCCTCAAAATGGTTTTGGGTTGGAAGGGACCTTAAAATCATCTAGTTGCAATGCCACAGGCAGGGACACCTTCCATGCTATAAACTGGTAGTGATGGGAATGCAGACACACTCTGTTCCATGCTCCCCATGCAGCATCCACATGTTCTTTGGTACTGCCTGCTTCGGACCCAGTTAAGCAAGCCCCACATCAGTTTTCCCCCTCCTATGTCCATTCTCCATGCTGGATTTCTGTGCTGGTTTTGCTGACTTTATTTAATGAGGTTTATTGTTTGTTCTGCATTATTTTCAAAGGCATGTCACCCACTTGGAGATCACCTTCAGATCTCCAGCTTGGGGAAGGGGGGTGGGTCCTTTGAAGCCATGTTCATTAATTCAGTAGCTGGCTCCTGCATTTAACAGCACACATGTTTGAAGCACAGAGAAGCCACCGTGGAGACATCTAAGAGGCGTCCCATGATATTGCACATTAGAGGAAGCGATTATAAAACTGCTAGGCCTGCCGCCCTTCCCTGCTTTGTAACTTCCCTCCAGATATCAAAAAAATAAGCCTAGAATATCAAAATACCACTGTCTGGCTCTGATGATGGCTTCCTAGGACTAGAGACCCCACAGAACAAAGGTTCCGTTTTAATTATCAGCAGTTCAAGCTTTCCTAACACTCTTGTTGCAACAACAACAACAAAAAAAAAAGCCCACAAACAAAATGCCTACAAACCAAACCAGTCTGGAAACAAAAGAGGTGTGAAGCTGAGAAACAAAACTGCCCAGAAAGCAGCAATTTAGGTACGCGTGGCCATTGCCAACAGGACACAGGCGCCCAGGGATAAAAACCTTGGCATTTTCTGTAATGTCAGCAGCTCAGGTGAAGACACTGACTCCAAATCACAGCTACAGGCTTGTGCACATCACTTGGGCCAGCTTTTTGGCAACTCCACCACCATATACTGCTAGTACTTCCCCACCAGCTCTCAGTGCTGGTTCTGATCACAAGCTCTGCTTCAGTGTACAAAGGGCACTGGCCAGCCCTACAGCAACAACCTACAAACAAATACCTTCTTTACATTCAGGTAGACAACAAAAGACACGTTAACAGGCTGCCAGTGAAGGTAACTAAGTTTCTGCTACTCATTATCACAGTAAATATATCTTTTTTCAAATGGGGGCTAGCCTGAGCATTGATGGTACCTGGTTATCAACTGTGCATTCATTTTTATGTACCTCAGCAATATGCAGCAATTAGTAGAGGTAACACTAATTAGATTTTACATTGTAATGCAAGTCCCTCTAAACTTAAGTCATAACATACCCAGCTTCTAATGACTGCAAGGTCATTTTGGTATTCTGCGTAATAGCCTTGATGCTAATGAATACATTTGCTATGCATGGGAGCATCGCCTCTTTTCCCTGGGTAGTTTTTACCATTTACCAGTGGACACTTGGTTTAAATTGCTGCCAAGCACAATGTGGCCTGGAAGAAGCCACCTAAGCACCCCGATTAATTGCAGTGTTTCAGAGCTCCCAAGAAGCAGGACCCCACAACAACCTGCTCCAAGGGCAGCCAGTGTTGCTTGTTTGAAGGGATTAGCTTTAGATTAAAATGGCATGAGGCTCCAGGAGGTAGAAAACTTGCATTTCCTTTGTGTTCCATAATGGAAAAAGCTGGAAGACAACAGGCTTACAGTCAGCTTAGTGCTGTTCTGTGTCTTTTCTATCACATATGGCATAATCTCCTTAGAAGACAGCAAAGCATCACGCCGGGTCAGGAACCAATGTTTTGTTTCCCTCAGTTTCCCCATCCATCATCATCACTGGAACTGAACACATCAGAGGAGGTGGCATTTAGCAAAAGTAAATTCATCTAAAGACTTGAAAACCACATTCATGGGCTTTATAATTAACTTTTTAATTAATTTCCTTTTCTCCCTAATTACCATGCCTGCAAAGAAAAATTCTACCAGCTATAATCGTTTTCCTGAAAGCAACAGGATTATTCATGACAGATACCATCCATTTAAAGGCTGTGGGACTACTGCGAGCACCAGGCAAGGAACTGTTGGGTAGGGAAAACCACACCAGTCCCCACACAAGGCTATGCTCCAACGGGACCCCATTCTCTCTCTTCCTTTGGAGGTTCAAGCACCCATGCTGGCAGTTTACCCAGGATAAGCTCTGCTACACCATCCAAATTGGACAGACCTTACTTCCGAGGACCTTCCAAGAAAATCTGCATCCAGTCTTCAACAGAGCATGGAAACACGATAGGAAACAACACATCAAATCAGGCGGGAGCATGCACATAAGGGAGTTCTGAATTGCTGGCTGGAGGCTGAGTATGGCAGGCAACAAAATCAGAGTGAAAAAATATATCTCATGACATATCTACTGAACTTAGGTTACTCACTATAGAAAAACAAGGAGAAGTCACGCTGTGACTCATTTCGCAGACCCCAAGAATCAATGCCTGCAGTAACCAAAGGACTTTAGCGTTCATTGAAAATAGCTGCTACCGTTCAAAACCTAAATGCTGCATAGTCTTAAAGTTGAGCTTTACTTCGTGCCCTGTGGCTGTATGGTTCATACCTGGCTGCTGACCACTGAGGTCAAAAAGTCCATGCTCCACAAAAGCTGGAAACATCCCCCTGTGTATTGAACTTGCTATGAGGAAATGCCAACAAGAGAAAGGAAAACACACTGAAAGCAGAAGGAATTCTCCTATCCTGACTACAAACTCCCTACAGCAGAGATAGGGCTTTGTGATTTTAAAAAGCAATTTAGACAGACTTCCCTACCCATCTTGATAGAAAATGAAGGGCAGGGAGGCAGTTATATCCCTCAGACCACTCCGTGAATCTCAACCTACGTCTTTTAGTGTGGCTTAAGCCACGACTCAACTTGCACGTAGCAAACACCAGAATAATCACTCCAGCAGGATTAGGGAATTCAAAAGGAACCTTTCTGCAAGCCGCAGACCTAAGGAAGTTCAGAGGCTGCTCTGCCGCCTGCCACTTGGGTTTGACGCATTGGAGAGAGGGTGCTGCAGTGGATTTGTTGGCTGAGCGAACAGTCTATTCTCATGCTCAGATAATGCAGAAATAAAGTGCATTTGTAACAGACAACAAAAGGATTATCCCCCATTCATTTCAAAGCACCTTTCATTCTACTCAGGGATTACATTTTCCTTTACTTATCTTGCAAATGGTTTTTCATAAGAGAGCGTGGCTTATGGCAAATACCAAAACGTGGTTGGGACAATGAAAATGTGTACTGCAGCAGAGATCCCATTCAGCAGTGACTATCTCCAGCCTCAGAAGGACCACTCTTCTGAAGAGAAGCAGCACCAAGTGGAGCAGTTTTAAAGCCCACAGCTCGCTTTAGATTTAGGGGAAGTTTGTTACGAGTGCCTCTTTGGCTTTCACATCTTGTTGTTGGAAGAGAACAGCAGCCCTTTGCTCTTCTGTCTAGTCCATCTGCCTCGAGTGTCAAAACACTTTTGTAAACATGAATCCCATCCAGTAACAAAATTAAACACACCTTTGCTTTTTGGCTTGATGAAAAGCAATAGCTTCATTTCTCCACGGCTTGGGAATCAGGGTACCATGGCAAAAGTCAAGTGTTCACAGGGCAGAGAAGCCCAAGAGCCTGGTACAATCACAATACATCCCCTTTCCCAAGTGAAAATCAGAGGACTAAGTAGGAGCTGACATGGCTGCCCCAGGAAGACCCATCACACCAGACTGAAGACCACCAGCAACAGCTGGTTCCCTCAGGATCAGGACCTTCTATCCATTGACTCAAAAGCTTATCATTTTACAGGTTCATGTGAAACGAGTTTGCATGGTCACAGCCCAGATATAAGTAATTGGGAACATTGGAGCTGGACCTTCTCCTGTGGCTTGGAGAGCCAAGGTAGGTGCAGCTTGCTTGGTTTAAGCCTGGTTACAACAGTCCTATCACTCACTACCTTGCACTGATGCAAAATTCAGCTTTAGAAGGAGAAAGCAACCTGGGGCTATAGTGAGCAAGTGGCTTCATGCTGTCTGTAAACTGATGAGCCCAAGTCAGCTACGACTGATTTGGGGCTGGGAAGGGGACACTTTTCATGCTCTGAAGAGGCAAAAAACCAGGTCAGTTCTTATTCCATCTTAGCTTTCCAAGTAAAAGTGGAGAAAAACACAGTGCTTGCCATTATGTTGCCACTCAGCCAAACACTAACCTCCCACCGGCGCTGTCAGTTGTCTGTCCCCGTTCCCCCCCGACAGAAAGCATTCACTTATCTCTCCTGTCCTGCTGTTCCCGATAGGGCAAATTACAGCAGCGCCCAGGAGCGAGAGGAACAGCCCTGCTCATCATTGCTGCTCCCTGACGATTTATTCCCTGTATTTGCATTCAGCACCTCCAAACCCACCAGTCTGTATTGCCATGTCCCAGGAGATAACAGTGCTATAGGTGTGTAAATAATCCTGCTTTCTGCTGGAAGAATTTGATTTGCCAATGACGCATGAGCTGCTCCCTTTAATAACCAAGGGCAACTGGGGACAGCACAGAGCAGCTTATCCTGCAGGGAAATAAGGAAAAGGTGGGAAAGTGTCATACTGCAGTGAGGTGTCACCCAGCACTGGCACTGCAAGTCAATCCTAGGAAGCCCCAACACTCCCGTGCAGTCCATACAAACCATAATCAGAAGCTGAAGCCAATACAGAGTTGGCCCCATTTGCCTCATCATTGATTGGATGTTTTGTTGATGTAACCACCTCGTCTAAGAGCTATGGGCTGGGCTTTCCTCCCCCTCCTCTTTCTAATGGATTGAAATTTTTAAAGAAAAAAAGAAATCCAGACAATATGACCACACTCTGCAAATCAATACATCTTGTGGATAACAATACTTGAGATTTATGTAACACTTGATGTTTGCTAAGTGCTTGGGAAAAGATAAGTTAGCCTTCAGGACTGCACTGAAATAGGTAAGCATTGTTCATACAGCTTTACTGGAAGGGGAAACTGAGTCAAGGGATTCAAGGAGCAGAAGATGCTGCTTTAACCACTGTCAGGATTCTACAGGACTCTACATCCATCTATACAACTTGGTGTCTGTAACCTTTAAGAGGTAGTTGTTTAAGTCAGGAAATCAAGGTTTAAGTCGTGCTTAAAACCAAAACCATGAGGAATCATCCAAAGTGTTAGAAATCTTAAATGACTCAACACACCCTCAGGTTATGTCTGTCACAAGGCACTCTTTCAGATGGAGGGTTCCATCCTGTAAAATAACCCTGAGAAAACCCAGGATTTTGGTGTCTATCCTCCTGGCTTAGTGTGGATACACCCACAGCAAAGCTGTGTCACTGCACAACATGAATGGCTGTAGGCCTCTCACCAAAGATGAGCCTACATCTTGCTAATCCTGGAGCAAAGCAGGTCTAGAGAAGGAGGGGTTGGAAGATAAGACTACCCCCAGAGATGTCTGTGAAGGCACAACACTAAAATGCAATTGGCCCCCACCTCCCTCTAACCTCACCTTCCTCCAAAGGGTTAAGAGTAAGTAATTAAACAACAGTTCTGCCATAAGTACTGGACTTCAGAGGCCTGCTTTTTCTTTTTTTCCTAAAAGGAGGAAAAAGGGAAAAAAAGATTTAAGATAATGGCCTTTTTCTCTTCAGAATAAATTAAGCTCAAAGATAGAGAATCCCATTACTAATGCCTTTTAGCAAAGCTCAGGCATTCTTTTAAAGTCAAACTTTAAAGTATAATGTGCAGTGATCTCATTGAAATCTTTCCTGTAATGATATTTAAGTGATGGCCAAGTATATCAGTGGGTTCAGGAGAAGTACTGATCGCCTATCTTCAAGGGGATGAGCCGTTGCAGAGGGCCACGGCAAAGGGAACCCATGCTGCTGTTATGAAAGATGCCTTTAAAACCACACACACACAGTTGCTAGTAACTAATTATTCCAGGAGTCATGACAGAAGAAAAGAAAAAGGTAAAGAAATCAAGGTAAAAGGATCAGCCTCGAGGAGGGGAATGTGGGACACGCGGCTCTGATGTGTGAGAGGCAAACTTGCTCCCATCCCTTCTATGCACCCTTCCCAAATCTAATATTCTTTTCAAATTCTTCTCTTATTTTTTTTTTCTGTGCAGGAGGAAAGCTGACAAAAGCACGAGCTTCACATCTGCTCAGGAAGAAAAGAGAAAGGAAGTGCTGGGGGACGCTTAAGATTGCTCATGTGCCTGCTTTTAAGCCCTCCCCTTAAGAAACGCAATGCCCAAGAAGTGCCACACCGTGACCAAATGGGTAGGGTGATCTCACCTCACACTGGCTCATCCAAATTTGGGGAGTACAGGCTTAGGTGGCCCCTTCTACAGAACATACCTATGAACCAAGCTGCAAAAATCAGAACATCACCCTTCCCCATCCAATCCCCGTGTTTTGCTGTGGAGATGGCAAGAGGCTGAACCTGGAGCATCAAGAGATATCTGCTGCTCAGCACTGACTTCTGAGGGCACAGGGAATTTATAGCAGTGCCTCCAGCAACGGGGCAGCCTCTCCATCTGCTGCTGAGTGCAGCTGAACCACTGCTCCAGGGGCATGGAGAAAGAAGAGTCCTCTGTGACTTTAAAGAAGCAGGTTCACAGTAAAGAGAGAGAGAAGATGCCCTCTGTCTGGTTGCTCTGCAACTGCAATCCCACTTTCTCCACTTACACCCCAGCCCCTCACCCTGAGGGGTTCAGGGGGTCTGCTCCTGTCCCTTACCCAAGCCCCACTTTACAGATCATCAGAAGGGAAAGGAGTAAGGTATAAAAGACAAAAGCTAAAAAGCACAAGGAAAACAGCCAAGCATGGCTGTACACACCACAGAGCTTCCCAAACGCCTCTTCATACACCACCTTGACCTGCATGTGCACCCTCATCCCCCGGCCTCAATAAACTGCAGGACTGAAAGTTTTGGCCACAAGCTTTGTAGCTAATCCCACATTTTGCAAAGGAAAGTATCACGTGGGTTTTGTTCGGCGTCACACAGCAGCAGCAAACCTCTATCCCTCTGTGCTTGTCCTGTAAATAAGTTGTTGTTCTTATTTTAGGCTGTGTGACCAAGAACATTAAAGAGAAAATACCTGTACATGCGTCCAGGTGAGGTGTAATCACAACTTATGCATTTGCAATCAGGCTTGAACCATTTAGGTGGTACGGCCTTTTTAGGGTGTGATTCTAACCCATTTCAAAGTCATTTGCTGCTAAACCAGTAAAAAAACATATGCAACAGCTACTTCACCCTGAACACATTACACTGATTTCCTCTCCCAGTAACTTTCTCACCTGAAGACAGAGCTTAACCCAACAGCAGACTGGAAATTCAAACAGCACTGGCCATCTTTAACTTGCTATTAAGGCACCAAAACATTTCAGCACAGCTGGAAATTCACACCTGCTTGATCGTTCTTTGGTCTCTAAACACTGAGGAAACACAGAGCTGAAAGCAAGAGACAGCACTGCCAGGTCCTGGAGTCTTCTCCAGACAGATTAATGACCAACTTGCCGCCTGATGGTCACATAGAGAGACCTCCCCTCCATCTTTGCTTTAAATATGCATTTGATTTAAGGAATTACCATTTAAAAGGTACCAAAAGCCTAACACAGTCATCCATTCCAGGAAAGAGAAAAGCTTGTCTTTTTGGCAGCTCCCCTTCCCCAAGAACTTCAGGCTCTCACATTTTTCTGGTTAACAGTACACAGATCATAGTTACACATTTATTAAGAGGCCACTTATGTTCATCTTGGCACAAACATGCTGTCTGCAGTGGTGTTTAATTAGAGATTAAAGCCAAGGAACTGGATAATCAGGCCTGCTAATGAATCAGGAAGCTCAGTAAAGCTAAGAGATAAAGATTGCAGTGGCTTTACTTTATCTATCTGTATTCCTTCATCGTATCCTGCTCCTTCAACCTCAAATTGCAGGCTTGGCTATGCTGCAGCAGAAAGACACCAAAGCTTTATACTGCCGCACAGTCCAGGTAATGGCAGAACACCTCCACATCCTCAGGGAAGACTCACAATTTGCTCCAAGATCCCAAACTAAACAAAACCCATCAGTTATTGCACTGCTTCCAGGGAGCCCCAACAAAGAAAGAGATGTTTATCTTTAGTAGCAGCAGGAAGGTACAACATTTAGGGCTATTTTTATTGGATGGACACTAAACATTGGTGTTTAGCAAATTTCAAGCCTCATTTGGCACAAAATTGAAACAGTTTAAGTCAATATTCAAGGTAAATGTCTGCATTTTTATGGCCAAAGGCCCTGACTTACTATTATTTGCTTCTGTGCCATTGGTTAAATTGAGCTTTCGTGTATTTACTACATCATCCTAAACCCTAATCAGACTGATTGCTGGAGGAGATATTATGACTGGGAAAATAAACCTTTCACTGAGTCAATAGGAGGGGAACAGACTTTGGTCTGCAAAGTCTTTCATAAATAAGAGGTCATATGTACTAATGTTTGTTTAAAACTTCTTAGCAGAGCTTCTGTTCACAGGCACTACTGGGTTTATAGTTTCAGCTTTAAATAACTACATGGGTATATATTTGCTAGTAAGAAGAGAAATAATCCCCTTCTCCTAAGCCATCATCTGTTCTACCACTGGACATACACAGGCAGACTGGGGATATTGAGAGAATAATAAGACAAGGAGGAAGAAATCAAAGTTTATTTTAGGAGGAAACATCACCCAAAGCCTCACAGAGCTGGCAGCACTCACCCATTGCGATATCCCCACCTAGAAAGCACTTTTATGTGGTGGGACATCCCCAAACTCATTGTCTTACCTTCCTCTCTCCTTCTCAGAAGTAAAGCCACTATTACTACTCAAGCAGCTGTGAGTACCTAAAGCCTGGTCCCACGTAGCACTGCTCTCTCCCAAGGGAATTGAGGCAGATAAGGCATTTTGAGCATTACTCAAGTTTCAATACTACCACCCTCTACTGCAATTGTGGCCTGAATGCAGCGACTGTGCCACCGTTGATGTCTACAAGGAGAGATTTGGTGGGCTTTCTAAACCATCATTCAGTCTCTGAATTCAACAATGGTAGAAGGAATCCAGCCAGCACCTCTGCAAGGGACACAACTCTTGCACAAGACAGGACATACTACAGGAAATTGCTAGGATATACACTCTGGAAGTATATGACCAGAAAGTCCTATCAAACAGAACGCCATCAGAAAGCTGAGAGGTTTCTTGGATTCAGAAACACTCATGGATAAACTGAAATGGAAGCAGAGCACAAGCACAGCATCCAAAGCTTTATTATCCAGAAGAATGCGCCACTAGAATGACATCCATGAACACCACTTTGGCATCAAGTTACAGATGAAGCAAGTTTGACTTGATAAGGCAAGTGCCTGAGAGCCCCAGAAAGGTCTAGAAGAGATCCTGCCCAAAGCTTCAGTCTGAACACAGCAACCAACTAAAGCAGTAACACACAGAGATGGCAAAGCCCTTCAGAGGAGAGGTTGTGGCCAGAAACCTGGAGCTGAATGCATGCACCAAGCCAAGACTCACAAGGACAGATCCTGACTGGCTTCTGGGGAAAGGAGAGAAAGAGTCACTGAAACAGCCTCCCGATGCAAACGCATAAATGTCAGTAAGCAGCATGGAGATGAAATGGGCCTGACAGATGGAGCCATCCTGGTTTTTATTTGTCTCCAAAGTTGTCAGTTCAGGTCTCCAGGTCAGAAATCATTTTATCTGCTAAACCATATGCTTTGTAGAACAAAATGCCTGGCAGACTTCAAGGCATATGTATTTTAAGGAGCAGAAAAAACATGCTCAACATCTCTAGACACTTGCTTCCTATTATTACTGTGCCACCGAAGAGGCTTTTCTCCTCTTGCCCTGAATGTAGCCTGCAAATTACAGTGAGAAATAATCACCCCACTTGAACATAACTGTTTACGAGTATCCTGTTCTAAATACCTCATATATAAAAAAATCAACCACTTGGCACTCAAAAGTCTTTATACGAATAACATTTGGAAAGAGCAGAATAAATCCATCACATACCCACCCCAGGATGCCGTCCCAAATGCTTCCTCCACAAAGCCCACTAAACAGACCAAATCTCCTGCATCCCCAGTAGCCAGATTCACAGTCACCAACTTGAGCACTCAGAATAAATGTCCAGGAGAAGTCCAAGTACTACCTCACTGTCATGCCTCAAGGCCAAGAGTTCAGCACACACATAGGGTTTGGGGCAGTGAAACAGATGCTGGTGAAGGTTGCTTGATGAAGTCATGTTAAACTGCCTTTTTAATATATACATTTTTATATATTTATATATACACATATAGTCTGTTTTAATCCAGCTTCTGGCCACCCTAGTTAAGCAGTGAGTAGAGAAAGTTGGATTCTGATCTGACAAAACATTAGCGCTCCTCACCCCACATTGCCCAAACCCCATTCCCAGTTTCTGACAGTAGAAGACCCAAAGCAACACCCAAAGTTATTAGAACAGGACACTGTGGGCATTTATCATCCTTTGCTGCAGAGCCATGGATTGTGTTTGGCTATTGATGTGCCTGCCTGGAGCACACAAGATCTCACTGAAGGGGCTGAGGGCAACTGCTGCTTCTCATGTGTTTGAGCCTTGGTGACAGAAAGCTGCAGAGGCAGGTTTTCGATAGGAATGATCAAACTCCTACCATTTTCTGCTGAAAAACAGGCTTTGACTAAAAAAACCCAGTTTTTCACTCAAGAAAGGGACTGGCTTTTTTCCACCAAAAGAAGAATCATCAGAATGAAGAGTGACAAGTTGGACTTTTTGTCAGAGGCAGCAAAAACCTGAACTACTTTAGCAGGGAGTGAGATGTTTTGATAAGCAGCTCTGTTTGATCCCTAGGACTCCTCAAAGCTTTTCCTCCCATCCACTACCTCTTACCTTTAGGCTAGTTAAGACACTTGCCCAATATTGTGCCGATGTACTTGAAAATAAAGGCTCAGAGGATGGGGTGCTGAATATCACAGTAAAAGAGCAAAAAAAGCACCATGATGGCTCAGACTGTCTTTCTTATGCTGGGGCTGCCTGGGGGAGCAAAGCATCTCTCAGAACTGATTTATGAGCAGGAAATATGGACAGCAAAGGAAAATTCAGAGGCCAGCAAAAAATCTGACCCCAAAATACAGCCTTATGTAGAAGGTCTGAACTCCAAACCCACATAACACTCCCTCCACATACAACACAAGATGCGCAGCTCCAAACCCACAGGTACATGCCCCAAGAACACTGGCACTTAGGGGGTTGAAGTATTCCAGCGTCCTACTGTTATTACACATGCAACCTTATGCAAAGTGGAAAAAGAAACGGGTTTTCTTCTCCCTGTTTCATCAGTTTCAAACCGGCACTGCAAATAAAAACAGCCTGCTTCCAGCAGTTTACCCTTGGACTCTATTAGTTCTTGTTGCATACCTGTCTCCATTTCTAACACTCTTTGTCAGCTCCTGGAGTTTTCCAAGGCTTCTTCCATAGCAGCACTTTTTTCTCTGTTTTTGTTTAATTATTTCTTGTACTGAAAAATAAGACCATTTCTGGGAAGACTTCAGAGCAAGACCCTGGCCCTTCGCCACCGAATTGGCAAAAGCTTTGGAGTGAGCAGGAATCTGTTTGTAACAGATCCATCCAAGAGGCACCATATTTCACTGGCACACAGGGTATAAGCACTTCTTGGACTACTCTCATACCAACAAGCTGTAGGGCTGGTTTATACACCCCAGATTGGAGCTGGCTTTAAGAGCATATTTTCCCCCTCTTTACATAGCTTTATTGAATTAGCAGCTGCCTTTCAGAGGGCATTGTCATACCCTCCAAATGGATAGCCTGTTCAGACCAGGAATACTCATTGTAATAAAACAATGCAAGCCATCCATCTAGCAAGGCAGCATATCTGCGCGTTGTACAGAACATCCAAAGTGGCATGGATCTGCATTTAATGTGGCATTTTGTCTTGGTGACATCCAAATCTCCTGCCTGCTGAGTTCTCAGATACCAAAGCGAATGAGCTACAGAACATCAATTCTTCAAGGAGCAGAGATGCTGCTCCTGGTCACAGACCCTATGGCATCCAAAAAACACATCAGAACAAGCCCTCGTTAAGGTTTCAATGCCATCTCAAACCTTATACCAAAAATCACACCTTACAGTAGACCTTAAACCAGGAAAAGGTCTCAGTGGGACATGGATGCAGTCCTAGTCTTCCTCTTTTAAAGAAAGGAGGGTACAAAAAGGAAAGCTTTTGACAGTGCTCTGCATCCCTAAAACAGCACACTGCAAGTCTAAACATGCACTAAAGCAGCCTATGGAGTTTGCTACCAGACAAGAAAGCCTTTAAGCTGCCTTAACACCAGGGAACACAAAAGCCCATTTGAAGTTGGAGACTGATGAGCAAAAAGCCTGGACACAGACATCAATTCCCCTGTTCCCAAAGCACTCTGGGAGATGCACATCCACAAACAAGATGTGTTCTCCAGCCCCAGTGCTGACAGAGGACCATGCCTCCCACTGATGGTCCTGCTCTGCTGCTGCAGTACATAGAACCTCTCTCATCTATAAGGGAAACTGGTACTGATGTTTTCATGTCTCATTCATCTTACTAAGCCATCAATCAGCAAGTCAATAATTGGTAAACATGCTTCAACTTTGGCTTCCTTGAAGGAACGGTTTCACTAGCAGCTACTTCAAAATCCGCTGGGCAACTCCTCCAGTGTTTCACATGTTTATCACTGTCAGTAAGCAGCTTCTAAAGCTGTTTTGCTGTGCCTTGAATTCACTTTCTTCAAATTGGTCTCTCAAGTACCACATGTGAGTTCAAAGACTTGAGATGTTAACAGCAGCAACACATCTTGGCATTTTTCTGTAGTCTTACTTGAGGATTTTTATTCAAAAGAACAGAAACTATTTCTTAACAACTTTTCCTTTTCTCCTGACATGAAGCTTTACGCTTTGTCTCTCTCAGCTCACTCTTGATTGCCAGTCAAAGAATCAAAATCTGGTTCAGACACTTCCAAGCCCTCAAACTGCTGACCACCAAGGGTCAGAGCTGTGTACAAACGTGGTCCTGGGGAAGCAGAAAGAGCTTCCTGCTGTCAGCAGTCAAAACAACACTCTCTGTACAAACCAAAACCAGAAAACAGGCTGCAAGCTGCAATAAACCCCAAACCAACTTGGGTTAACAAGATAGTTCCCTATAAGAGGGGAAAATCTACAGCAAAAGCCAGTTTTTCAGCTGCCCTACCAAACTGTGTGGGATCTGTGCATGGTTACAGTCTGACACACACAAACCCCTTCACTTTGCAAGTGCCTTATCTCAGAATGTGTAAATCCATAGCTGCAAACAATGAATTACTTCTGGAACCATTCTGCCCAGGGCAGTCTTCGGTGTAACAGAGAATAGGATTTAGCTGATCACCACACAACCTGCAGCGGGGTACAGCCCAACCACACCACCTTAGTTCTAGCAGTTCACATAAATGCAGGCAGGACTCTTCCTAAAGCACTTGTAAATAGATAAATAGGAGTCCCACCACTAGCATTTTTCTTGTGCTCTCTAGGAAATGACTTGGGGTAGCTAAATAACTCCAAGGGTCCTGGATAATTTCCATTTTGCTGTGATCAGGCCATCTCCTCAGAGCAACGAGGCCTCTTGATGCCAAAATTTAACAACTGCAACAATTCTCCTTAACACCTCCTGCCAGCATTATTGTTCATTGCTGAATTGCTTCATTAATTCCTAGTCGATACAACCAGCTTCCTTTTGTCAATCTCTGTATATTTACATATAATTTCAATGTTTGGGACCATTTTCAGCCTTGGAAATGAGATTAGCTTCCAGTGATTAAAAGAAGTTCTCCAGGCTGGGCAAAATAACCAGCTCACAAAAGCTAGACATTGATCTTTGCAATGGCAAAATGCAACAACCATTCCCAAATTACAAGTTTACCGTTACACCACTCAACTCCTGAAAGCTGTTTGCTTTCAATATCTTGGTTTTGGTTTTGCACCAAATAAACATAGGCAGACTTCATAAAAATTGCAGCCCTGTTTCCAGAGGGTTGAAAAGCCTTTACTGTATCAGGAGGAATGCAATTCGCTGCTAATGGGATGTCAAAACCGGCTCTGTTGAAGGACATGAAGTGCGCGGCGGTTGAGAAAACCTCGCCACGTTCCCTGTTAACATCCCCCTTCGCTTCTTGCTGTCGGAATTGTGTGTGACATCATCAAGCACAGCTAATGAATTGGATTTGTCAGAAGGAATATTTCTTTCTACAGCAGGATTGGTGAGTGACAATCCTGACGGAGCCAATTCTAACAACAGAGTGATTCAGCTGAGATTTATGATCTTATTCTTCCCTTCCGAGGGTCTCTTCTCTTTAGAAGAGGGCTTCTACCTGCCATATGCCCAACATGAGCAATAAACCACAGGTGACCTGTTGCCCCCTGAAGTTCTGGCTAGTGGTATGGTGGCAACAATCACAGAATGGTTTGGCTTGGAAACAACCTTAAGATCATCTAGTTTCAATCCCCTGCCACGAGCAGGGACGCCTTCCACTAGACCAGGTTGCTCCAAGCACCATCCAACCTGGCCTTGAACACTGCCAGGAATGAAACATTCACAACATCCTTGGGCAGCCCATTCCAGTGCCTCACCACCCTCACAGTAAATAATTTCTTCCTTATATCTAACCTAAATCTCCCCTCTTTAAGTCTGAAACCAATACCCCCTGTGCTATCATTACAATCCCTGATGAAGAGTCCCTTGTAGGCTCCCTTCAGGTATTGGAAGGCTGCTAGCCTGCTCCTCATGTGAAGGTTCAAGTCCAAAGTGATAGCTTGCAGGCAATTAAATGCAAGCATGGATCACCCTGGAGTATATGTGGTGGTTTCTACAGCTGCATGTTCAAATTTGGCCAGTGGTGTGGGCTCAGGGTTAAAGGATTTTCATTACACACTTCATACAAGGCCTCCTTTTGCACATTCTGCCTTCAACATCACCTGAAGTGGCTTCAGAGGCTCATGTGACCAAGTTGTTGAGGTGACTTGATCTCTGGGACCTCACAGATCAACAGCATCAACGTGAGGAGGTGTAAAAACATCCAGGTCTGGGACTGGATCAGGAACTAACAACATGAGTGTCCTCAAGGGGCAGGAGACACAAATGCGGAACTCCATCTGCTCTGCTTGTCTCAGGAATATCTGAAAATCAGAGAAATCAACTGACAGGGAACCAAAAGTCAGGGCTTTCTGGAGAGATGAGGAAACTAGTAGTGAAATGAAGATCAAAGATGTGCAGCTGACAGAGCTGCTAAGGCTCATTACAGCTGGAGTGAAATCAATGCCACTGAATTTGCAAGGAGTTTTCTAGCACATCTTGAAGTTTTACCACAGCCCAAGCTCCACAGGTCAGATGAGCTCAGTCCTTCCCAACTCTCATTTACAAGTGTTGAGCTCTTATGGCTGAAGAGTTCCCATCCAGCACAGCATCTCACCAAAGAGAGGGCCAAAAATCTCCCCACAGTACACAGCAAGTTATCAGCACTGGATTTAACAACCAGGTTGTGCAAAAGCAGCTGTGCCAGTAAAGACAAAAGGAGGTTTGGGGAATGTGAACCTTCAGTCCGCCTGCCCACAGTGATGCTGATGTTTATGGAAAGCCACCTACAGAAGAGAACCTGAAGAAGGTCAATGCTCCAATGAGAAGGAACAAGAGCCTCCCTCAAAACACTGTGGTCAGTGAGGCTCAATTGAGATTCCTTCAGTGCGTGCATGTCTGTACAGCTCCTTCTTCCCTCTTTCATGCCTGAGGCTGTTAAGGTTCTGAGTTTCTTGCTTTTATGTTGGAATGAAAATATCATGATGTACAAATTATTACTTTGTAATTAATTATGCAGAGTAACTAGAGTGAACATGACTTCAGCATTATGACAGCTTTGAAGCCTACCACTTTGTAAATTAATAAGTCATGAATCCTGTTTGCTGTGTGTATGGTTAAAATCAGAGATGGTTACCCAAACAAAAGCTAATTGTGCTATGACAGAGCAAGAAGGAATCTCAGTTTTTGCTGGCAAGGAGGAGAGAGGAAAAGGTTTGTCTTGTCTTTCCCCCTTTTCAACTGCATGAGAAACACTGGCAGGGATGAGAGGATCCCACTCCACACAACTCCTCATAACCAAGCCTGACTCAGATTCCCCCAGACTTGGCAAGAACCTACATCCTTGCTGCTACCCATCCAGAGCAGGGAAGTACAGACAAGGTAACGCCTGTGAACATGATTTATTTAAACCACACAGCCAAATTCAGGAAACATTCTGGTGTCGTTGAGAGTTTCCCCCTCCTTCAACAACTGCAGGAGTCATCTATTCCTCAGCCACCTCCAAGCAGCGAGAACAAGCACAAGCACAGTCTCAGCTCTGAAGTCTCTTTAGTTCCTCTATTCCTCCCCAAGAAAGCTTTTGGGGGCCAAAGGAGCACCATTATGCAAGTGCCAGATTTTGGCATCACAGTAGCACAGCTCTGCAACACATGGACCATATTCTTGCTCTCCCTCCCCATCCCATCTGACTGGCAGAGTGTCATTTAAGTCACTCCCACTCAACTGGCAGGGCTGTGCCTGAACAGCAAAGCCTGGAACTACAACTGAGAGATGACCTTGGCAGTCCTGGGCAGCAGTAATTACAGTAATTATTGCCACATCCTTAGATGTCAGCCTGTTAGCCAAGGATCTATGGACACCTGTGGTGCAGGATGTCCTGAGTTAATGACCATCAGCTATGGGACCAGTTTTTCCCAGCTCTTGCACAGCAATAAATCACACAGAACATGCACAAGAATGCCAGCAAATGGCTGGGATGTGTCCCCAGGAGAAGCCAACCCTGCTTTGTACCATCTGGCAAGCCAAAGCCATCCAGAAACACTTTGCTTGTTTCACTGGACAGGATCAATATAACTCCCAGAGCACAGAAAGGTTTCCCCTGGTGCCAGATCCCACTTTTATGGGGGAACAAGACAGGCTACAGCTACATGCCTCCCCAACCGAACTGCTGCCAGCCTAAACCACCATAAACATGTCCACAAGCAATGGGAACAAACATTAGCTTTGCTCTCAGAGACAGGCCATTCCCATCTTTCTTCAGCATAGGGGCATGTTTCCAGTAGCCATCAAAGGTTTAAGAGAGGCTTCTCCATGCAGTATTTTTCCCATCACTTTTTCTTGTATCAGGCACTGTGGAGTCAACTGCTTTGGGGAGGATAAAAGGAGGAGAAAGTCTTAGGGAAAAAAAAAATCACATCCAAGAAACCTAGATAATGTAAAAGCTCCCTGATAAGGGGTTCTGTATCAGCCAGTTCAGCTGACTATGTGGTCCCAGTCACTGACAAGGTGCTAAAGAGGTGACGGGTAGCATCTCAGCACATTTTCTCTGCCAACAGGTTTCAACAGAAGGAGTCCCAGAAGACCCCATTTCCTTAAGAAGGGGGACTGAGAAATACATGTATAATCAACCCATCATCTTGTACTGCTGTATCAGCCTGTGATTTGCTTAGGAGCTCCTAAATAATGTCTCAAGGAACCTAAGCAAGCAAGAATCACAGAACGATTTGGGTTGGAAGGGAAATTGCCATGCTGCAGCCACAGATATAGCTCTTTCCTTCAGGTAATGACACTTGTACAAAGCAAGGAAATAGAGTTATCCACCTGCTCAGCCTGATGCAGGCCACAAAGAGAAGCTTCCAGCATCCCAATGGCATGGCCCTGCACAGAAAGACAAAAGCTAAAAACTCCGTCTCTACACACAGTTTGGATCTTGGCGAATGTGATTTCCCAAAAGCAGCATTGCCCCCTTAAAAAAGCACATCAGCAATAACCACATCGAGGTTGGATGGGGCTGTGGGGTTGGAATGGGATCATCTTTAAGGTCCCTTTCAACCCAAATAATTCTAGGCTTCTATGATACAATGATAACTGAGAAGGCAAAGATGAAGCAACGTAAACCTGGGTCAAGAACTGCAGAAAAGCAAGCCCCAGCCCAGCATTAGGACCTCCAGCCCCACAGGCTTCCCTGTATTTTGACTCATCTGTTCTGTGGTTCACAGAGGCAGACCAGGGAAGCGCCATCAAAAGGCTGGATTTGCAGGCTCACCACCCTCCAACCAGCTGAACCCCACTGTCTTTCAGGCAGCCATTAAGTCACTCATCACAGCAGCCAATGCTCTTTTCATTAATTCATGTCTATGCCTTTTTCAAGCCAGGTGGGGAAAATCATTAGCACTTGACAACAAGGCCAGTGTCTTACCTGGGCTGTACCATGCAAAGCAGCTGCCCTCCCTCAACCCACAACCCAGCAGAGCTCAGGCAGGCAGATTGCACAGGGATGAAGCATCAGGGCAGGCGACTGCAGCAGATCGGTGGGATTTAAGGATTAGGGGGAGCGGATTGTCAGATTCAAGGAGGGATCAGTGTGAAGGCTGAGCATGAGAGCAGATGTCGGCGATTTCCCCACACTGATCATCCCCTCCCTAGCCCTCTCCCTGACAAGCATTATCCACTCTCAGCATCAGATCTCCCGTCATCCCTCTTTCCAGTCACCAGCCTGGCTCTACAGAGCAGCTGCTCTCCCCAAATCCACAGGCAAAAAGGCTCAGTTAAAGTGAAAGATTAAAGGTGTCTATCTGGCTGCCTTCCCATGTTTCCTTTGCTCTTTCTCTGTGACACAGGCTCTCTCCATCACTCAACTAAGACACATCCTTGTCGCCACAGTACAAGCCATGAAAGACCTCTCACCTGCACAGCCACTCTCTTTGCCTAGAGAACAGCACGTCTTTAGCATGAGAACATGAAAAAGGGGTCCTACTCTTAACCTTTCCCACACAAAAGCCTTTGACTCTGTGGCCACCAGCCCCACTGCTCCCAGAGCCCCCCTGGTCCTGGTGAGATGCAGCACACACACACCAAGACCCACAGCACTTATGTGCCTGTTTATGTTTGAAAGCAGACCTGCAGCCAAGTCACTCCCTGCAACACCAGCAGCAGATAACAAGTCCCAGAGGCCTCTTTTCTAAGAGGCTCCAATAGTTTTCTCCAAAAGCCCCACTCTAGCAGCTTTCCCAGCCTGACCTCTGTTCCTCCTTGCTGAACAAGCTGGCACAGACATGAGGAGCCAGCCCTTCACAATAGGGCTGAAAGCTTTTCTATTCCAATCCAGAGAAGAGGGTACATTTGGCACTAGACCAGGCAGCCCAGAGGCTGGGATAAGAAAAGACTAAGAATATGGGGAAAGAGCACCAAAATGTCTGTGCTGAGCAGCAGCAATGGGAAAACAGCGAATGGGTACCCTGTCAGCACAGGCTAACTGCAAAATGCAGAAAGCAGGGAAAAGGGGCAGCGACTCCAAGACGAAGCAGCTCCATGAAAGAATCTTGCACATCAAAAGCTTCAGACAGTGGCAAAGCATCCGTCGCTTACTGCAGCCACTTCCCAAAGGAGCCGAAGGGGATCCAGCACTCACCTCACACCCTTGACAGTGGGGAAGAGAGGAACCACTCGGTGCCATGTGGAGTCAGGCCCTAGAGCTAAATCACAGCAGCACATAAAGCAGCCAGACACCAGTTACCAGTGTCACACAGCATGGAAAAATAAATAGAGTATAAATAAAATAGAAATAGGATGGCTACCATCAGTTCCTGTGGCCCAGCAGGTTCCCCCTGCTCCAGGATGACAACATACAAAGGGGGAGGAAGGCAGGAAAGGGAAAATAAATAAATAACTCCCCCCTGCATGGCTGATACAGTAGACAAGATTTAATAGACAGAGTGTACAGAGTCTTATCAGCACAACTCATGCTCAATAGTGCAAGGGAGGGCATCATACATTAGCTTGCTTTGACCTGCAGGGCCCTCAGTGGGAATTTTCTCCACCACACTGACATGCTGTTGTTTAGATGCTATGCACATCTTGCCTGCATGGAAACATGCTGACACTTTGGAAGCTTTTGAATGCAGAGAAAGAGCAGAGAGAAAAGAAAAAGATGTCTGGGTCGAAATGTTTCTCTAATAGTTACAGATTTAATTCCATGGTCTGGAGGGAAGGGGTTGGGAGAAGAGATTATTTTCCCCCCTATTTTCTTTTCAAAACATGAAAAATCAAATCCAAAAGCAAATCACTGTCCTGGTCTGCTTCACTTTGCTTTAATTCTCTGGTTTTGCTATAGCTTTCTCTTTCCCTCCCACCTGTATCAACACATACAGGACGCAGGGAAAATCTAGCACAAACAGTTTATGCTTTAGCTTGGACTAGACATGCCTGGATTCCCCTAAGGAGGAACAAATTAACATCAGATCTCTCAAGATATGAGGCAAAATCACAGAATCATAGAATAGTTAGGGTTGGAAAGGACCTTAAGATCATCTAGTTCCAACACCCCTGCCAGGGGCAGGGACACCTCCCACTAAACCATGCCACCCAAGGCTATGTCCAACCCAGCCTTGAACACCACCAGTGATGGAGCATTCACAACTTCCCTGGGCAACCCATTCCAGTGCCTCACCACCCTTACAGTAAAGATGAACAGGAAACCAAAATAAGCAGGGGAAACCCAAGCCCTACACAGCTGATACAAGAGAAAATGCACCAAGATGTGACTGAGCTGAGAAACTGAAGGGTCATTGGATGAAGAGTTTAAGCAGGTTCAAGGTAGGCTTGGGCACCTAGGAGTTAAACATCCTTAGGACTGTTGGAGGGAAATACAGCCTGAAGGTGCTTGGGTGGATTTTCATACAGCCATGCAGCTCCAGGCCTTCCTACAGCCAAAACAGAGAGCCAAGGACTTCATGTGATTTGATTATGGTCTTTTAAAGCAGAGAAATACAAGAAATATGATGTGCATAAGAAAACCCCAAAGCTCACCAGCCCATGAGGTGCCTGCTCAGTCTATCATGAGGCTGCAATTATTGCTGCAAGACCGTGTATTGGGTAAGCCCTTCTGGAGGAGAGCAGTGGAATGCCAGGGCTGTATGAGCATGGGTAGAAGGATTCAAAGATGCTTGGGGACTTCTTCCCAGAGACAAATGTGTCAAGCAGGTAGATGCCACCCTGGCTCCGCAGCCATCTGTAATCACAAGCAGGCGCTTGGAGACAGAAGAGTGCCAGGTTTCCTGGGCAGAGGTAGTTTCATTCATCTTCACCAGGTGTAAATGGGCTGCATGACCTTTATGCATTACTTAATTAGTTTTCTTTTTGTTTTTAAAGACAACATTTGGGTGCTGTGTTCCCCAGGAACAGCAAGCTTGGCATGATGGATGGGTTGCGTGCACGGATACAGCAGCCCAATCCTTCAACACGCAGATGGATTCCAATTCCAAAACTCTGCACTGGTGGCAAATGCCCGAGCAACTGGACTTCACCTCTACTCCTCCTAAAGTAACTGGTCCCAGCATCCCCCTGCTTGCGGTTAGTCCGTACACAGTGCACATGCAGCACATCAAAGCACATCACTGGAGGCATCTGTGTCCTTCCCCAGATATATAAGCCACTGCGCAGCATGCCAATCACCCCTCAGGACGCAGCTTTGAAAGGAGAAATCCGCCTGTGCCAGCAAGGAGCTGAGGAGAGACAAATATGCTTCAGCTCAGGCCGTGGTAGGTCATAGCGATAAGAGCCCATAAAACTACATCTTTGAGAAGCCACCAACTGGATGTTGAATTGATCTGTGCTGGCCTCGAACACCCAGGGTAGGCTGTTGAATGCCCGCAGATCAATACAGGGAGAAGCCCTCAGTAGCAACTTCCTTGCCCTACAGTCCTCAGCACTCATGAATTGTTTTCTTTCCTGCTGAGCTCCTCATAATTCATTTCCAGACACCCCCCTCCCCTTTCCACATAGATAAAAACAATATGTGACACTTTTTTATTCTAGTGGGGTTTTAGCTAATAAAAAGATTTATAATTAAGCCAGTAGATTTTCTTTTGCTATGCTGGCCTGGATTATGAGAAAGTATATTTATATGCAATTATGAAATGAACAGTATTTCTTACCCAAGTGAAGCTTTAAAAGTCATTATGAATCCATTAACTCAGCAGACCTTACAAAAGGCCTTCTCTGCTCTGGATTTATTTTAATTTAAAGCAGATAGGAAACTTTTCCTCTCCCTGTTATTTTCAACCCCAGCTTTTCTGCAGAGAAAATGTGCAATAATGGAAAAGATGCCTCAAATTCAGTAGTGAGGGACTTAACTCCTGGCAAGCACAGCAAGGGCTGCGGGACTCAACACCACCTCAACTGCTTCCCAAGTCCTAACCCTGTATTCGATGACAATGTGACCCCAGATTTGCCACCCTATGTGAAACCTGGGACGTGTGTAATATTCCTTGTCAGACCCTTCATTTGCTTAAACACTGCCACAGCATCATTACCCTGCATCTTTTTGGAGCTCTTCTCCATGGTATTAAATGGAAGGAGTGTGCTGCTGCAACTCAGTAACTGCCTTTTTGCTTCTGCTGCAAAATACCACTTCAAGATCCCTTTAGAGTGTGATGTGCCCAGTGGCCTAGGACAGTTCAGACACATGTTGGAAGAGCCAGAAGACAAGAAAACCACATTGTAACAGCCAGAGAGGAAAATCTGCCATAAACTCCAGTCAGAGAGCTGCCCTAACACCTAGATCAGGGTGGAAAGCAGCACCAGAGCTTTCATGGGCATGTGCGATCACAGCTGTGGTGTTATAGCAACAGCGAATAGAACCAGATGATCTTTAAGGTCCCTTCCAACCTAAACCATTCTGTGATTCTCCGATGGCAGGAACCCAGTGGTCCCCATGCCAAGACATGCCCTGGCATCAGTTTATCCTCTGCAATATTTACACCCCTGGCAATGGGAAGGGAAGCAGAAGCTTGCAAGGCTTAATCACCTCATTCAGTGCCACCACTGGGAGCAGGTGTAGAAGCCCTGCCTGCACAAGGACCTACCAGAGAGAAGATGCAACCACAGGCACAGGATTCAGCACCTGTGGCATCAGAAAAAGATATTATCCTGGTTCCACAGCAGCAGAAAGGGTTTCTTCCTCCCCATCTTTGATGAGTTCCTTTGTGGTCTGGACTCTCCAGAAGGCCTACCTGCACCATCTGTACCACTAGTTGAAAAGAAGGGTCTGTGTGGTATTTTAAACAACCGGTCATCAGAAAGAAGAATAGCAGCCACCCAGCAAAATATGCTCCAACCCCAGCCATCTTTCACCATTTCATATATACCCAGGGGATGAGGACAGCTCATTTTACTCCCCTTAAAAGGAAATCCATCTCCAAGTCACAAAGAAGGGCTCAGTTACGACATCCTTTTCATTAGTGTGGTGGCAATAAAGCACAGCAGCATCTCTTGGCTGTCATATCAACAGGATCTGGGAGGAATTCACTGGCAGTAGAGGCAAGGAAGAGGGCACCAGTGGTGTGGCTTCTACCACCCATACTCCAGATGGAGGTGTCCACCAGTTTCTACTCAAGTCAGGAGATTGAGTCTTCCATCAGTTATTCATTGGGAACTATACCAAAAGACCCTCAAGCTATCTGGAGGGCTCAACCACGCACTCTCCCCTTGGACATCATGATGGACAACACCGTGGTGGTGAGGCACATCTTCCCAAATTGGGCCCTTCATTGGGTACATCCATCTCCAGCAACCACAGGCACCTGCCTCTCACTCCTGTCCACTCCAATCACAACGGGGCTGTGAGGTTTTTCATCCTCACATGAATTAAATCTCCCTGACAGCCTCGATGTGCCTCTAGTTCTCAGTGACGCTTTCACTTCCAGTTGGTTCTGTCAGCGACAAACCTGCTTTGACACCTTCGCTGTTTCTCAGTCTCATTTCCTCCGTGCGATCTGCTTCTCTCTGTCTCTCTGTCGTGCACTATGTGATTTCTGCACTGACAAACCCATTCTGATCTCTCCTCCTCCTCCTATGCTCCCCCCACTCCCAACAATTCTCCATCTCTGCAATTCTTTCAGATACTGCATGACTGCTTTGCTAAATAGGAAGAAAAAGGGAACCAGGGCCAGGGAGTTCTCTGCAAACCAGCTGCTCTGGATGCAGTTTGGGGAATACAGCTATAGTTAGCTTCATTAGACTTGCCTCTTTGCTCTATAACATTTGTTTTCTTAGTCATGAGTTCTTTGATTCTGATTGAGCAAAATTCACTGTGTGTCCTGCACCAGGAGGAACAGAGCCCTGGGCTCTTGTTACCATTTTAATTCCCATTTGCAATTTACAGGAGCTTTGGCTGAAGGTGAAAGGTTCTGCATTTCGTTATGATGCCTCACAGGGACCTCTGCTAACCCTCACTGTGCTGCACTGTCTTGACACAGTACAGCGGCTGCACTTAAAGTGTTCACCATCTCAGTTCTATTACTGGCTCCAGCAGCTATTCCCCTCTGTTAGCTGCAAGGAATAGCAATAAGTCCATAATGAACTTTAAAGAGCAACCATGCCTACAGGTATTCTGGCCTCAGGTATGCTCATTATAATCCATAGCCTGGTCTTAAGGTCTGGTCTACATCCCCCCCTTGATGCATCTCCAGAATAACGATCCTTAGGAAGAGATTCTTCCACCTGCTTCATGTTTTTTTCCTCCTGAAGGTCTGAGCGCTTCAAAGGGAAGCAACTTTACTGTGCTGCAAAAAGGGAAGCACGATGCAGAAGCAAAGACTAGTGGAAAAGCATCTCTTTACAAACTTACTTCATTCTACTGCAGTCAACACATTCAGAGCTGACTTAGTCACCTGTTACACAACAGCAACCAGTGTTACCGTGGCTATAAATCCATTTCGGAGATGCCAGTGATGCAAGCACACTCTCCCTTGCAGTTGGCCACTACCAAAACACAAGGACAGTCTGTTTAAAATGAAAGCAGGAGGTCAAGTAGTTAAAAGCTCCAAATTTGACCCCTACTATTCCATTCACTGCATTTCAAAAGAGAACAGCAGCTTGGAAATTATGCTATCAGCAATAGCTACAGGCTGTTAGCCCTAGAAAAATATCTGCTTTCTCTTTTCACGCCATCAGATTTGTCAAGGAAAGGAAACCAGTCCCTTCTGCTACTGAGGTTTGTTAAATGAGTTCACCCTTCATGCATTAAGGAGATGTAGCTGCATGAAAGGCTCCAGGAGCAGCAGTCATTCCCACAGCGCTGCCTGCTGCCACTCGTTATGTCCAGTCAGCAGCAGGAACCAGACTCAAAGCTCCAAGTCTGGGGCAATGGGTAGAACAAAGTTACCAGGAAACCCAAAGCAAGTCCCCAAACAGCTCCAAGTCCTAGAATCAACCAGGTTGGAAAATACCTTTAATATCAAGTCCATCCATTCCCCCAGCATTGCCAAGGCGACCACTAAACCATGGTGACTCCACCACTGCCCTGGGCAGCCTGTTCCAATGCCTGAGCACCCTTTGGGGATTGAGTTTTCCCTAATATCCAGTCTAAACCACCCATGGCACAGAGTGTTGTGCCTTGTCTAAGTGGCCCACAGCCTCTCCCAGCCCTGGCAGTACTCATTTAATCTCTCAAGCAGTTCTATTACTTCATATCTTGGTGTTCCACCTGGTTTCCAGCTTACGTATACACAGGAGTTCAAACCTCTCACCCAAAGCCTCATCTTTAAAGCACAGTTGGCACTTGGGTGGATGCTTTCAGAGGAGATTTAAGAGTCTCAGAATGTGCCTCCTAAGGCTGCACCAGGGGAGATTTTCTCCCATAGATTTTCCTGGGCAGGCAACAGCAAGAACACAGGAGGCAGAAAGCACATCTTTAAATTCTCCCCAAGCTGTCTACTGGACAGACAATCCCATTAAGTGAAGCACAGGGACCTGAAGCTGTGTAAAAGCAACAAGGTGAATCTCCTTAGCACAGAAGCCTGACAGATGAGTGCAAAATGCTAGATTTAACTCCAGTGTAACACAACAGACCGCAACGCATTACCAGAGGGTGAAATGCAGCCCCATTTTGCAACTCGGTGCACACAGCCAGGTGATCTCCCAGCTGGCAACAGATTTCCTCCCTAAATGGAAGGACTTCATTTCTAGATGATGCAGTAAAATAAGACAGATCTGAAGCAATATGCTCAAGGTCACCTAAGGAATTAATTGCAGAGCAAGAAGCAAACCTGAATCCAACCATGAAGCATCCTTAGCCCCAAAGCCAGTAGTTATAAGACATGCCATTTATCAACATCTATCAAATTAGGCAGAGTACCATAAACTCATGCTTGCGGAGCATTCTGTAAATGGCAGTAGCAGAAATGCAGCTCAAGTCCCTAAGAGCATCTCACAGAGAAAAATACTGGTATAATAAAACAAACTCTTTTAAAAGGCTCCTCATCTAGTATTTATCTACTGCTCAACAGTCTTCCTAAATCTAAGCGCAACATGTTGGTAATGGGTATCTTAGACACGTAATTTAAAGTGTTACTGAAACTTCCTACATGCAGAAGATCAGCCACAGAGATCGAAGGCTGAAGCATCCAGTGACTGCCTGTGACAAAAGAGATTTCTAACAGTGAATTACAGCCTTAATCAAATTGAACTCATATCCCCTAAGCATGCTGCTCTTCGTACTGAGGAGTACAAAATTTGTTCCGTACAGGCTACTAACAGGAAATACAGGCTGTTTGTGGAGTGGTTCATCTAGGGAAATACCACTGTGCTCAATGGCAAGGAGGAGGAGAAATATACCCAAAGAACCAGCCACTGGGCCAGTAACTGAGGAGGATCTATAAAGTTCTAGTAAATCAAAGTCAATCATATCCAGGTACCAGAGCTGTCTTTGCTCAGTCTCTATAAACGCATCACCTGCCCACAAGCAAATATCTGCCCTTACATTTTAAGGCACATTGACACATCCTTAACACAGTAAAAACCTCAAGAAAATAAGGTCAGGAGATTACTACTCCATTTGGAAACTAGTGGAAATGCTCCACCTCCAAACATGCTGTAATTCAGCCACCCAAGAGGACAGCATAATGCTCTCCAAGTAGGTTTTCAAAGCAAGCTTTCCTGTGAGGGACATGGTGAGCCACGGCTGGGGCTAACCCATGCTGGTTGGAGACTCCTGCCCTTCAGCTCTCCATAAATAAAACAGCCTCTTCCCAAGCACATAGTGGTGGGATAAGCAGCAGCATCTCTTACACTGCAATTGCCTTCCCTGGCTCGCTAATAACTTGCGTTACCTGGAGTGGGATCCCTTGTTCCCTTCCTGCTTCCTCCTCCTTCCAGTGATTCCTCCTGACACTTTCTAGCCCAGTCTGTTTAAACAACAGAAGCTGTGGCTTTCTTGCAGGTTGCATACAGTCTGGGAATTGGTTTTTATTCCCCTCTCAGCTCCGAGTGCTTCATTCATTTGGTTTTTCTGAACCATAGGCATATTTGCATTAATGATACAAGGAATTCTTTGCTGGGTTTTCCCCACCAGCCCTCTGCCCTGAATATCAAACACATACACCTGTGTGGATGCACAAATCCCTCCTATCAATGGTAGCAGTAGGGCAGGCTTAGCTCCTTTTGTTTTCCTTACAGAATCACAAAGCAATTCAGAGTGCGCTATTTAGGCAAAAAGTAACTTTGAAGCATGATAAACAACCAGCAAAAGAGCTCTGGCTTGTCTTCTTGAAGAGGGTCCATGCAAACAGCAGGTAACGGGGAATCCTTCACACCACCACTGCAGGGGCAAACAGCAGCCAGTGACAGAAGGAAACAGACTCACCCAAGAGAGAATGAAGCTAAAAAGCCTTCTCCCTCCACAAGATGCTCACAGGGTTGTTTTCCCACCTTCCTCTGGTGCTGGTGAAGGCCAACATGCTTTGCTCATGGGGTTATAAGAGGCCAGATAGGGGGAAAAGGCTCCCAAACAAGCTCCTGGCATGCCAAGGGGTGGGGGAAGGAGAAAAAGCAATCCTTCTCTGCTGGTCTCAGACCTAACCATCCCCAAAATTAAGGCAAGGCAGGGTCACAGACTGCACTGCACAGTGAAACTGAGACGATGCTAAAGTCCTCCATCTCTACTGGAAGTTGCTGTGGTTTTTCCTCCACATCTCCTCACAGTCTCCCTCACCCCTGATGCCCCTCTCTCCATATCTCTGTCAATCCACATTCCTCGACCCATTCATCCCCCTCCTATAGCTATATCTTTCTCTTCGGGTTAGCATCTCTAATGTCAGAATCATTCCATCTGACAAAGTCTGCACTCATCCGCATCTCCCTTGTCTCCTTGAATCTCTGTCAAGGCCTTTTCCACATGTCTAAGCATTTTAATGACATATGGTGCTGGGATTTGGGGCAGGAAGCATTGCTCAAACAGGAGCAAGACAAAATAGTTTGTAATCAGACAAAATGCAAGGGAAGGTCCTGGAAGAAAACTGGATGGTGAAGGTGGCATCTGAAGAAGATGCTCATGGAGAAAGTTGGTCCATCATCACATTCAGTTCTTCTTTCAACTCTCCCACAGCAGCTAGTTGCTTGCCCAGAGGAAACTGCACCCTTTTCTATAGCAGGAAAGGCTGATCCTGCTCTGTACCTCTATTCCAGCCCCTACTTTGCAGACCCTGTGTAGCCACCAGCTGTTACAATCCATATGCAGATGTGCTGGCACATGGTGGAATAAAGGCACATCCCATCTCTTCCCAAATTCCAGGGTCTGTGCTTCATGCCCAAGTGAAGAACATTCCCAATGTCACCTCAAACTCAGCACAAGCTTCTCTTCCTTGGTGCTGCAGACTTAAAACTACTTTTCTCAAAGCAGTCTTAGAAGATCTCAAAGCTTCCAGACAGCTAAGAATCCCCAGAAGTCCTTTTAAGACATGGTATTCAGTAGAATCCTACTGGATTTCTCCCTAAGTAATTCCATTTTGCCTGCTTATAATCCTCCTGGATTTTAATTCTTCTTCACCTGTCATAAACCAGTGAGAGATGAGGCAGGATGCTGGGATGATGGTTGCTACAATGAAGTGATCTTGTCTTAAAGGCGGTTCAGTACGAAAGGCTGGGGCACCAAAAGACAGAATAAGAAGAAAATAGACCTACATCCAAATTAACAGAAACCCAGGCTGCTTGTTCCAAGACAGAGGTGACAGTAACACCAGCTTTTCAAAAGCCTCACCTCTTTAGGAGCTCTAATCCTATTGCAAGCCAGCTGAACTTCAGCTCCTAAGTGTTTTGGCAAATCCCACCTTGGGAAGATTAATGAGAAAGCTAGCAGCAGCACAAATCCTTCATGGCATCCCATTTTGGGTACCAAGCACTTCCAGGCATAGCTGCACAGCCCTGAAGACTACAGCTGCCCAACAGGCTGCATGGGAAACTAAAGTTAGACAGGATACATCCCGCATGTAAGGATGGGTTATGCTTTTTCAGTTTTATTCAGCTTATTCTCTATCTCTCACATCTTGAGGTTTGGGAAAGCTTCACAAGACTCTTCATCTACAAAAGCTATGAATATGGTACACACAGTCCCATCGTGGCTTTCAAATTTAGAGAAGACTTGAACAGAGACCCCAAAGTTAGAAGCAAGATGTTTGTGCTGCCTGGGTTCTTCATTCCATGTGACATGGTTATATTAGAAGCAAATAAATCAGTAAGGAATGCTGGACAAAGCCCCCATTTGTCAGATGACAAGAGGAAAGGATGAGGGCACGCTCCAGGAATTCATCAAGGAAATCTGTTGAGCTGTGCAACGCTTCAAGAAAGATGCTGAAGATACAGAAGCTTCCCTCTTGAACCTGAACAATGAAGTATACCACAGCCCATCCCTTTAACAACCAGTATTGCCTAGCACCTGGTTTCCCATATCTGCTAAGGCCAGGAAGCTGAAGGATCATGGCCAGTGCTTTCTGTCCTTCATACCTATAGCAGTCAGATTGACAACTGCTATAGCCTACAAGCCCCAGAGCTTCCCAAGCCCTCTGTAATACAGCTATTTGCCTGCCTTTCTCTGGGGAGGGAAGGAGAAGGGAATATATTCAGAGTGCTCAGTGCTGAACAAAGTTTGTTTGAACTAGACTTAAATCAACAGCAACAAGAGCAGCATTAAGCCAACCTCAAGCACTTGTGAAAACACTCTGCTTTAAATAGTGACTCTTCAAGCTTTAACATCATGTAAAGCTCAAGAAGATTTTATGGGCCACTGAGAGCATCTAAAGCCTTGGCATCCCATTTGCAATCCAAACAGCTCTGCACCAGCAGGACTAAAGCAGCTTTGCAGTGTGGGTACAATGTCCCAGGAGCGGGGCTGGAGTTGGTAAGATTTTCAACAAGGAGCGCTGCATCAGCCCAAACCCACCCATATTTTTAGCAAACTGAGCTGGAAATCACCCCCACATCACCTTAAAGTGGTCATTCAGCTTGAACAGAAGCCTGCAGTTTCCATACTGGGTGCAGAAGTACTCCTCATCCTTTCTCAGCAGTCCACACGGATGCTATTCACATCTGTCACCAGCACTGTCAGGGTCAAGATATTGCACTGTGTTGGTCCAAGCAGGCACTTGGCATGCTCAAAAGTCATTAAAGTCAAATACTCCTAAGACTTTCACACAAGGAAAAGCAGATGAACGTGAGTGGTTCCGTGTGGTGCAGGCAGAGGGGTTCTAATGAAGGTATATTTACTCAGTAGAGCTGAAGGGCTGTGTCTTCACAGCAGGTCAGGGGCTGCTATGCAAATACTAATAAATACTTTGCACTTTTCAAGCACGCTTTACCCAAGTGCTCCGCAAGTATAAACTGAACGAAAGCCTCACAGGATCTGGAAGGCGCAAGGGGGAAAACAGGAACAGACACTTTGCCCATGACAGAAACACAGAAGCCGCTTGGGTGGAAAGCGCAGACATCTGATAGTACCAACAGCTTTCCCAGCTCCCCCTGAAAGCACTCCTCCATCCCTAACCTCACACTCAGTGTGGTTGGCAGCTTTCTAGAAACAGTAGCTCGGTATCAATTCAGAAAACAGAGTCATCTGTGGTTCATTACACCCAACAGATTTCATAAGGGATCCTGCCTGATGCCTCAGCTGCTTCTAAGCCAGCTAAACCTGGAAGATCTGGTGCTGGTATAAAATAGTAAAGATTCTTATGAAACATCTCGTAGAGGACAAAAGCAACCACAGGAACAAGTTCACCAAGCCCACAGAGATTCCTGCATGATTAACTGGCTTTCCAGGAGGTCTCCTTGGGCTGGAAGGCAAGGTGCAGGGCAGCAAAACATGCAAAGGAGAGGAGGATGGACAGAGCTGCCAGTCAGTTCAAAAGCTCTAAAGAACAGAAGCAACTGAGGATAACCCCATGCACTTCATGGAGAGGAACAGCTTCTGCCTGCTGAGACATCATGGGGAAAAGAAATAACAGAGGATGACTACAGAGTAGTATTATATATGAAGACAAGAAAGAAGGCAGCACCAAGGTCTCATATTCACAAAGACTCCCACCTGGGGAGCCCTGAAGCTGTTTGTGTAGCTGTAACATGCCATGAGAAACACATAGGAGACTGAAGGAGCAGTTTACCTGGTCTAGTGGTGGAAGGTGTCCTTACCCACAGCAGGGGGTTGGAACTGGATGAACTTTAAGGTCTCTTCTAACCAAAACCAGTCTGGGATTCTATGATAGAGACAATATCCTACAGCTGCCTATGGAAGAAGCAACCCACGGATATAACCTGCGGGGAACAGACTTGCATGTCAAACAGCAGAGCCCTCAGCTGCCTGCTGGAGCCAGCATTGCTGTACTTTCAAGATACAAACTTAGTTTGAAATCAATAGCTAGATTTATTGATCCAGGAAGAGAATATCGACTGAGGAGAGAGCCCAGTCAATAGCAATCCCAATGGGTCATAAGTTTTAGTGGAGACTGGAAAAAAATTCCAATCTGAATATTGTTTCAGGGCAAAACTCTGCACGTGATTATCAGAGGCCAGGAGCAAGCCAGGGACTCCTCACTATAATACTGACATCCATAACGACCATCTCTGGGACAGCACATCATCACCGAGTGAATGAGAAGAAAAACCCTATCAGCTCTTAACACTGATCTGTCTCAGGCAGATGACAAGCTGCTAACACAGACTACCTTGAAAATCATAGCAAGAAATTTCAGCCTGCAGAGTCAAGGCCAGATTCAGGAACGTACCTCAGTGACGGCAGGAGTTCAAGCACTTAAAATGTCTTTTAAAAGCACAGTAAAATCATGCTGTTCCATCCTTCTTGGAAACAAGCTCCACTGAATACCAAGGCCCTGAAAGGCAAGACTCAGTCAGGCTTTGCTTAACTGAGGCTGGGAGAGCTGGTTGCAGCAATTCCCATTCATTTGTCAGTAAAACCACATCAGCTGCATAAACACACCTAAAGGGGGTTATTAGAAAGGCATCCTCAATATTGGGATAGCGGCTGAGGAGAGATTCAACACCCCCTTTCTGAAGCTGAGAAGCCAATGCCCAAGCTCCAAGATTTTGGAAGCAGCAAAATGCCACCTTGAGCACCACAAAACATGACAGTGGCTGGGACCAAGCTGCAGAAGTGCCATCCTGTAGCTCCAGGGAGTAAACCACCTCTTCTGCACTTCACAATACAACACCTCTGACCGAGGTTCACAGTTCTCTAGGAAGCCCTCACCTAAATCTCCCTTTATTCCTTTACCAGCTTCCAAAGAACAAACAGCTCTTTCTGGCCCTTTGAAAAGGCACAGACAGTCCAATTCTGCCTTGGGATCTCACACCAAGGTCACCCCAAGGCAGTGAAGAGCTGCAGACAGAGGTGGGAAGAGAGGTTTGAAGAGCCGGGGTTTCCTTGTAACATACGGGCCAAAGGCTGCCAGCATCCAGGGAAGTAACTGGCACAATATGACAGCCCTGCAGGAGGATAATTGGGCAGACAGTGCTGTGCAGACAAGCTAAAGTGTTTACTGGCTTTAATATTTGATTGTGCAAAATGAAGAGAAAGAAGCTGGGGGAATCGGAGCTGTAGATAAGGAAGCACATGCCTGTCAGGTGCTCCTATGCCTCTGTGCCAAGCTAAGCACCTAAATAAGCCAAAGCACCAACCTTGAGAGCATGACAGAGTTGGGATGTGCCCATCATGTTGCTGCTGCCAGGCTCCCTTCTGCTCTGGGAGGGAGGCAGAGCAGGCAAAGGCACCACATGCAGCAGTTCTGAAGGCACAAAAGTGAAATCCAGCAGGTGTAAGGTCAGCTCCATGGGACCTGAGCTACCTCAACCACTCCATAGCCTCCATCCAACCTCATGTATAAAAAAAACTATTGGCATCCACATTCTATAGAAAGTCGTAAGCATGACCCATGTGACAAGGACTCCTTTCCCCTCTGCATCACCCAATATCACCCAAGAGAGTTTGGCTTTGTTTGGTAGAGCACTGCTCATTTGCAGAACAGCTTTTCTCATTCACAGCAAAATGCCTTGCACTGACATTCCTTTGGTGGAATGCTTGGATGGAAGGAAGCATACAAGCAGGTCCCCTCCACAACAAAAGTCCCAGCAGTTGACTCTGCTTAAAGTTGCTCCCCTGTTCCCAATAGTGCTTGCCACCACTATTTGTCTTTGGAGGCAGCCTGAGAGCACAGTCGCCGACACTCTCAAACCATGCTATTCCTCTTCCAAAAGGACATCAAATCAGCTCCATCGAGCCACTGAAAAGCCCTACATCCCACCAAGGGAAAAGGCTGAACTATTGTGTGTCTAAAGCCGCTGTTCGTATTCTATCTCTGCATATGACCAAACGCAGCATGGAAATTAAAAGGAAGGCTGGCTCCATAAATATTGCAGTGTGAACAACACTGAGGTCTTTGCTGGATTAGCACCGCTAAAAGGAACTGCAAAGCATCCAACTACACAAGTGAAAGATGTTAATAGAGCGGTCCCAGCGGAGAGGAAGGCTGTATATTATGTGGAGCTGCTTTCACATTGTGCAAAATGCACAGATTTAAATAACATTCCCCTTTCACACAGAATAAATCTCAGCCTTTTCACAAAGCAGCACAGGCCAACAACAGCCCACTCCAGCAGGCAGATGGCTTATGGGAGACATGGGTGATGGATTGAAGACCCAATATTTGTGTCCCTCGTTTGATGCACTGGTACCACATAGCTCCAGCAGATGAAGCTGGGCTCTGGCATGCCTTTGTGGTAATCCACCTATCCACAGCACTCTTTAAATACAAAAAAGAAAGGGTTAAGACAGATTTTTTTCTCTCCAAACTTTTAATTAAGCCATTAGTCTCTTCCCCCTTAACCCAGGAATGAGAGACCTGTCTTCACAGGAGCAAATGATTTCCCCAGAGTAATGAAGATGCATTGTCATACAGGAAAAAAAAAATCACTAGTTGCTATGTCCAGGACAATGTGATTGCTCAATTAACCCATTAAAACAGATATTAACCCCTTCCCAGCACAAGTTTGGAAGAGCTGCATCCCAGCATACATGTGCAGAGAGCCATCTCTTGTTCAGAAGACCTGGACCAGTGCAGAGGTCTTGCTTGAACTGTTTTGCAAGAAAACCTTTGCTCACTTTGCCTTTAAGACACCACAGTAGATCTCAGGAGTATTTTCTCCAAGGGCTTTACAGCAGCAATAAAGGGTCTGAGATGTTTCTCGTCACATAGACAAGGCCCCAAATATCCCAGGAAGGATTCACCAGGCTGCTTTCTGGTCCTAGAAAGGACTTGAGCTCTAACATTGAGGAAATTGGTGGTGCAACATGACCAACAGCAGGGAAGGGATTTAGTGACACAGTGTGTCACTGGATCACACAAAAGAGACCTCTTTTTGATGAGAGAACTCATTGCAAAGCAGGTAGAGTGGACTGGCACCTTGGGTTTGGGTTACCCACTACCCCTAAACCTCAAGGCTAGCTGCAAAATACTATTCACCTGCAACTTATTTAATCAGGAGGATCCAGCTCACAATTTCCCCTCTTCATCGCCCCCAGGATGACTAAGAATAAGATTTAGTCATCTAAGTAGGGGCCCATTATTTTTTCAAATATATAATTTCAGTACTTCTCACCTACCAAGACACGCATTAGAAAAATGACTCATTAGCTCTTCCCCCTGCATCTTTGGCATCAATACTTCCAACATAGAGATGTAGGTCAACTGATGCTATTCATGAACTCTTGTCCAACCCATTCAATGGCTCAGGCTGAAAGGAGGGGAAGTGGGTGTCAGAAGTCAAAGTGCTTTATTTAGACATTTTCCCATCTACATGCAACATTCAGATTTCTTTCTTCCCCCAAGACATATCTGAAGTTAATTTACTTTAAAAAAGGGGGTTGGAAGTCTGAACAAAACACATATCATATCAGATGAAATGTTTTATTTGACCTGAAACAAATATTTTCAGTTAACCCAAGATAGCTTCAGGTTTTCAGTTCAGAGAGACAAGGAAGGGAAGAATAACCCATTAGAGAGCTACACACACACAGCCTGTTCTGTAACTGTTGTCAAAGACTGCAGCTTATGTCAATATTAAAATACTGCTTTAGCAATTTATGAACATTATCTGTAAAGCTAAGGCATAGATTAGTAGAGATGAAGCAAGTTACCCAAGATAATGCACTTTGACGTTAATATCTTCCTATTGTTCAATTTGTCTTAAATATAGATTTATCCTGCAAAAAAATTGGAGGGAAGCTTGATGGGTTACATGGGTTTGAGATGATTCCCAGAAATGTCTTGGTGGGCAAGAACATCTCTGTGCTAAAGATGCTGCCTAGACAATTCTTTACACGAAGAATGTGATACTTGACTGCTTTGGGAAAGATGTAAAGCTGGTGACCTCCAAAACTATGAGACAACCTGGTGTAGCTGCCAGGGGGTTTATATACACACACAAAGGGTGCTGAGCTTCAGGACAACCAGCAGTTCATAGCTACACAGCGTACATTCCCCATCACACCAGCAATGCAGCAAGTGGGTACCACAACTTAGTTTCAGGCTCTGGGGATGCATACGGCAGCTGCTTTAGTTAAATGCAAACTAGCAATCTCTGCCTTCACATCTGACAATTGCCATGTGATTTCTGTCTCATTAAGCTCTGAAATGTAAAACAAATGGGATTTATGTGGCTGCTGTTTGGCATTCACTTGCACAGCATCAAGTCTTGCCTTTAATGGCGCTTCAGTCTCATCACTGTCTTGAGATCATTTCTGTTTGGCTTCTAACCCAACACAATATCTAATGGTTTCCCACCTCAGGCTGAAATACAATATGGGGAACAGACAGACATGGAGTAGCTTTGACAAGCTAACCCTCCCGTTTCCTCCTCCACAAGGTTGTGATACTACCTAGTATGGATCTCTGCTTCAGGGTTTATGCCTCAGTTCCCAGAGTTTTGGATACCCAACTTTGGTCGACTTAAAAGGCATGACATCTATTCCAAGTATTAGGCATTAAAGGTGGCTTGAAACACCATGAATTAGGCACCCAGAGGAAGAAGCATCACCAAGATATAGTGGCTGTTGGATCCTCTAGCCTAGCATGACCACCCAAGGATGCTCAAGGAGTCAAAAGCAGGACAATAGTACAACTCCAGCTCCCCATGTCCCACCCCAATGCCCTGCCACAAGGCCACCCTCTCACCACATGGAATATTGTCACCTCAGGCACAAAACCTCTTGCAAGCAGCACAGCAAGCATGTGAGAAATTGTAATGGCAGTGGCACAAAGCGGCACAGAAGGAGAGGTATAATGGAGAGCTGCAAAACGAGGGAGAAACACATGAGCAAAACATGAGGAAAGCAAAAGCTGGACACTGTTCAGCACAACCCCACTCTGCAAGTCAAGGCGCAGAACCTCATACAAAAGCAAGAGCTCCCACTGATGCCATTGTTGCATTTGCAGAGCAGAGATTTCCCTGGAAGAAAAGCAGCCCCTGTGACTATTATTTATCGCCATGCAAACATCTTCCTCCTTGCCTTTTGTTGGTGCAACATAGACCACGTGTGTCTCCAACCAGGGAGAGCAAAGCTACCAGCAGGATCACAGAAGGCTGAGATTAATCTGGTTTCACATAGATAAAAAACACCCTCGCACAATCAGTATTAAAATTAATATTAAAGTTGTAAGTCACCTTTGACTATATTAAAATATAAACTGGAGCATACAATAAGCCCCAAATAAGCCCCACTGGCAGGCAGAACAGCTCCCTTATCAACCTCAAACATCCCCTGTAAAATAATAACTGGAAGCCAGACTGCTCGGAGAGAAACTGGCTCTCCTGGGGCAACACAATGTGACCCAATTCCTGCTGCCATCTCAGAAGCATTCTCTTGGCCATTTTTCAGCAACGAACTCAGCTGCAGCAGAAGTCATCTGGGGAGGGAGAGCTGGCACGGAAAGACTTGAGCATTAAGCTATACTCTGGGTGGATCTGCTGGAGATACAGCACAGGGAATAAGAACGCAAAGGGACACAGTGCTGCAGTACAGTGAAGCATTTGGGCTTTGGTGTCTTTTTATTCTTCCTAGTAATGACATGGAGTTTTGGGTCATTTTCTCCTAGCCCTTGGCTTCCTCTTCTCTATCTGACACTTCCTCAACATTTCCAAACTTCCCTCTCTTTTGCTGACTTTGAAAGAGGTTGAAAGGCTCCCTTTGAGGGAAAACAGCACGGGTGGATGACAGCAGGATTGATGGGCATCACAGCCCAAGACCATATGCAACATCCCAAGGTTAGCTACTGAAAGACACCAGAAATAACAGGGCCATGGTGAAGGGTGATGGACTGATAGGGAGCACAGGAAACTGCGGCCAGCAGGTACCCACATCACCCTGAGCACTACTGCAGAGTCAAAGAGAGAATGGAGGCACACTGATTGTCTTGCCTATGAACCACTGCATTCAGCATCAAGTGGCTTGTGCTGGCTATAACCAGCTCTAACACAGTAGTGATCCCGCCTCACCATGTGGCAAGTCCATACCCAGACCCAGTTAGCAACAGTATAACCTTAATGAGGCATCCCTGGTTACCTCCACAAGTGTTCAAAAGGTCTGAGATAAAAGCTGCTGGAGCAGAAACCATCAGCTCCAACCAGTTATACACAAGGGGAAATAGGTCTCAGGGAACAAGCAAGGATCCTCGTGCTCTCAGAGATCTCTCACTTACACAGGCTGCTTTCCAGCAGGCTGCTGCCTGCTTGAAAGGACTCCAAATAAATAAATAAAGCCACTGCTCATTAGGATGCAAATCTATTCAAGCCCCCATTTCAATCTGAATTCCAGGCATACCATCAGAGTGCAAAATGCAAATGATACAAATGCACCCACATGAGAAACAAGCAAGAAGTCTGCACAAAGGGATTAGGACCAGGCTACTTTCCTCTGAAGACTGCAGCGCTGGGAGGGGGCTGCTGTCAGGGAGCATCCTTTAATGGTCACTGGTCACGCAGCACTGAGCTTTGCCTACAAACTGCTTTTTAAAAGGCTCTGTGACTCTGGCTTCAGCTGCTGGAGCGACAAACCCAGCCAGGAAGTGTTACAGCCTCAGCACTCATAGCAAAGGACCCCCACAACACTCATTCAGATTGGCCTGAGGAGACCAGAGATGTCCCCCTTGATGCTCCTCCAGCAGCCCCCAAAAGGCAGCACCAGCCACTTCACCTACTGAGACATAGCTACAGGCCAGGAAAGTCAGCTCAGGGCAGCAATGTGGGTCTCAAGCAGCAGAGACAATCAGGAAGAGGGCTACCACCTCTTTGTGACAAGGGAGGTGATGCTTCCCCGGTCTTAAAAGGCTTAACCTCTCCTTCCCACATGGCTTTAGATGGGCAAGGTCTGCAAGGTAAGGAAGGAAAACCAACATCCCATCTTGGAAGCTCCTCTGCAGACCAAGGACAGATGAAGAGAATCCCAACGAACCCATTTTTAACAGAGGAAGCCTCTGGATTCTATTTTAACACAAGCCCTACACCCTTTCGCTTGGCTTCCCAGCCCCACAGCATGGAAGATCTTGCCTCTAGTGAGACACAAAGCTCGGGCAGTGCAGACGGGAAGCGTGCAATCGCTTCTCCCTCCTATGTGTGCAAAATCCTCAACCCACCATTTACCATATTACATTTTCATTTTAAAGTAAATATCTGTTTTCAATTAGTACTTACCATGAGGGGCATGCATCACTGAGAACACTTATTTCTCTTCCTTTCATTATTAGAAGTCGCTCAAGTTTAACTGCATTCAACAGCAGCAGAGTCATAACTGCTCTGCAGACACTAATCCACTTCCCACCTCCGCCACCAATAACAAACCTCAGCACCAACTTTCCAAATCCAGGCACTGGCACCTGAACCTGCTTCAGCCCTGGCCAACCTCTCCGAGCCTGCCCATCAATTTCCTAAACATCTTCCCTCCCAGCTGTTAAAATCCCATTGCTTCCCCTTCACAAGATCTCTCAGTTCTACCTATCAAGCAAGGAGGCTAACATGGATTTCCCCAAGGTGAAGGTGAATAAAACCTGGAGCAGAGACTTGCCCAACACCACAAGCATGAGGGATCAAACCATGCCTAGTGTTCCACCTACTCCTTCATTCTCATTGGATGACAGATAAGCGTGTCACTTGGCTAGCCAATATTTTCCCCCACATCTTCCAAATGCATCCCAGCCTCTTCATCTTCATCCCAATCAGGGAAGCTCAGATCATCCCCCAAGTGCAGACAGGAGCTGCCTGCTCAGCCCTCTGCTAGAGCACTCGTAAGCATAATAGTACTATTACACTTTGCTCATTATGCCTCATTTTTATTACATGGCCTCATTAAGTTCCAAAGCCTCTGTAATTTAACTGCATCCCTTCGTCTCCACACAGGGGCTCCAGCTGCGTTTGTCGTCAATCACGATTAAAAACACAGGTCAGAAATTACTATTATACCCATTACCGCCCATCAATCTCTTCAATTGCCTCTTAGGTCCTTCCTTTACCTGCTCAATGCGCCAGGGCCAGATGAATATCATTGGCACCTTTATAATCTTTCCATATATTCCAATAATTATGAGCCGATTAAAATTAAGAAGGGTGCTTCTGGAGAGGAGCAAGTGAGGCACATGCTGGCACACAGTGTCCTCGTGGTGTACGGCAGAATGGGTAATAAAATCACACAAGCCAACCAAGAGAAATAAACTGTGTGTTTGACAAAATGTAATTGTATCAGGCCTACCACAAGGTGCTTTACAGATGCATAGATCAGGTTATTGCTGGTTTACAATTAAATATACTGTGACAAACTGGCATTATGGCAAATTTACAGGCCTGGACAAAGGCAAGAGGAGATCCACACCCCATTTCTAACCCCCGAGAAGGATAAGCAGCAATCAATAGCCAAATATATCCTACAACAGCTTCCCAGCATCCCTTCATCCACCAGAACAGTGGTACTCCCCCTACCCTGTGCACAAACCCAGCCCTTCTTGAACTCAGTGCCAAAACTGCAAGTATCAAAACACTGTCTTTTGGAAAGTCCATTTCAGAGTTTGATCCAGAATTCCTGGCTGTTTCCTGCTGTAGAAGTTTCCAAAGATCAGCTTTTCGTCCTGATTTTAGAGAGGATACTTCCACTAGGGCACCAACGCCGATCTGCTGAAGTCAGCAGCAACTTGCCCAGGTTAAAGAGCACTACACACATTTCTGTGTGTGCCTGGGAGAAAGCCAAACCATGAGACGAAACCTATGTGTTACAGAAAGAAATCACTAGGCTGGATGAAAAGATTGCTACAGCCACTACTGTATAGACATTGTGAAGGGGCATCAGCTATTTGACAACTGCACAAGCTCCTTTTTGTCCTTGAGAAGGGATGTTTCACCCTTCCACTCTTTCTTCTCCATATGTGTGCTATTTTCCAGGAAAAATGTGCTTTGCTTGGACAGCACTTTCCCCTTCCAGTTTGCTTCCATCACAGAAAGGATTAAAAAGGCAAATTTGGGAGATCACAGGTAGCACATAAAGCGCTGCTGGGAGATGCTGGACAAGTGCAGCAGACACCACACTGATACCATGGAGATACAAAGCCTAGAGAAGAAGGAAGGTGAGAAGTGCCAGTTCTAAAAGAAAAGGCAGCCTTAGGAGGAGGTTAGCATCCAAGCCTGGCAGTCAATGCCCTGGCAGCTGCCTTTTTAGCCAGCTCATTTGATAGACAAAAGCTTTGAAGACTTCAAAGGGCACTGTGTTTTCTAGTTTATCACAAGTGTCCATCTTAAACCAACATTATCCTTTTAAGCATGACCAGAGCAAGGGAGAATCTTCACTAACTGTTCCTGCTGCAGGAGATACACACACAAGAGGCAAAGAGAAAACAAGATCTTTTGATTTACAAAACCATGCAGGACCCCGACAAACACCCTGCCCAACAGCACTGCTACCTATTGTTACTGATCTGTCAGGTGACAACATCTACACTGGTTTGGGCTTGACAGCAAAAGGAATTCCGATCTCCCACGAAATCCTCACTCTGCCCTATCTCAAGTGTACATCATCAGAGTTGACACTACGTTTCTATGCTGCAACCCAATTGAAAGGGAATGAACACTTTCCAAGGAGTGGCAGGCAACAGAGACAGCCGTCATCTCTTAGAAAGCTTATGCTTACTGTCAGGAGCAAACCCACCCCAGACAGTGGGGGAAAATCAGCCACATACAACAATGCCCATCCAAATGACCAAGCCACAAATGCAAAGTGTGCATCCTAACAAAGCAAAGGCACTCAGGAAGTCTTATACCTCACCAAAGCAAGAGCATATTGCATTATCCAGGATGTAGTGCTGGGTCAGGACAGCTTCAGGCACACAGGGACTGAGCTGGACTGCAGAGGTTATCTCAGCTGCACTTCAGAACTGGGTTGAGGCACATGAAGGCTATGGGACAGCAGGACTGGAGATGTTTCCTTTGGACTCTAGTGGGAAACCTCATAAGCAAGGAATAAAAAAGCAGTGTTGTCTCCCGGGTACAGAAAGACAACACCTGCCTTGAGGTGACCTGGCAATTCCCATCATTATAAAGGCAAATAAAGGTAATCACGAGGAATTTACCATCAAGTCAAGCTTCAGCTCAGACAGGAGGAGTTAATTTACAGCCACTCAAAGCTTTGATATCTTAAAGCTTTTCAGTCTCTGGACAAGATGAGGAATAAGCATAGACAGTGTCAGACTGTGATCAGGAGGACAACATACTGCAAACAGCTGTGCCTAAATTTAGCATCTGTTGGTTCTATTTCTTCAACACTTACAGGTGGTGGGGGGTGGCCCCGTCACTCCCAGCTTATTAAAGACACAGCCAGGAAGAAGAGAGGAGTGTTAAATCACTCTCCAGGGATTAGGAAAGAATTCTTTACTATGAAGGTGCTGAGGCACTGGCACAGGGTGCCCAGAGAAGCTGTGGCTGCCCCATCCCTGGCAGTGTTGAAGGCCAGGTTGGACAGGGCATAGAGCAAGCTGCTCTAGTGGAAGGTGTCCTTGCCTGTGGCAGGGGTTGGAACTGGATGAGCTTTAAGCTCCCTTCCAACCCAAACCAGTCTGGGATTCCATGATTAGATTGTGGAAAAGGTTAAAACAACTCAGCAAGGCATCCCCTACCAAAGCCATCCATTCTCTGCTGCTGCAGGATACCCCATGTTCTGCAGGGATACACAAGGGGTTCATCACCTCTGTGCACAGCACTGTCACGCTTATGGATGTTAACACTGGGTCACAGCCCCGCATCTTCCTCCTATACCCTCACCCTTCCTCCTTTTCCAGCAAGCCCACGGCACTTGCACTGCTGTGATGTGCTCCCTGGCAGGGTCACCTTGGGATCTGCACTGTTGCTTCACTATGTGTCCAACCACACAGTGGGGTAACTGCTGCTCCTCAGGAGAGGGGTCAGAACTTCAGAAGCCCCCAAACTCTTCTCCTTACCCCAACCTCTTCACAGCATAAGAAGGGGAACAGCTTTGGTTGAACCCCCACACTTGAGGCTGATGCTCCCGCAGAGCTGGAGCCCATCAGGTCACCTTACCCGGCTCCAAAGGAGTCCAGCACCTGTCAGATAGGGCTGCTCAGCTCCATGTAAGCGCTGCTGCTGCCACCACCAGGCTGAACAGACAAAGTGAGGACAATTGCATGAGCTCCGCCAGATGACCCGGTTTGAGATCTGGAATACTCGGGTGTTCCTTCCCCCGTGCACCCCCGTTCATCCCTGCTCTAGTCTGAATTACGAGACACCCCACATGCCCACAAGCTGTTTTGTTCAGCACTGTAAATGCGCAGCCTAACGAGGCGTGAGCCACAGTTGGCTCCGGCTGCAAAAGCCTCTGACTGCTGGGACACAACTGGGATGCTCTGCTCAAGTCACCTGGAACAGTGATGGCCAGTCATTAGAATACTCACTCTGCAGGATAACAAGCCCGCCCAGACCAGCATTAGAGGAGCTGATCAGGCTCATCTGACTCTAGTGATTTTGTCTACAGTTATTTTGGTGCAGCTGGGAACAAGTGGCTGCAGTCAGCTGCTTGCCAGCTGGGGAGAAAGCAGCAGTTTTGCATCATTGGGAATGGAAACAGATCCAGCCCAGCCCCCTGCCACGCTTCCAGATTCTCTCCCCTTGCTGGCAGACTAAGACAGCATCCAGCAACACCTCAGGGTGAGTGGTGAAGATACAAAGAGAGGGGTGGTGGAGAGCAGGGTTTTCCTGCAGACACGCTTTGAGGAGAGGATTCGAGCCCCTGCTGACAATCAAGCAGCACCTTGAGTTGCTGGCTGGATTTAGATCCCTTTACAGAAGCCAGATGCCCTTGCCCGCTTGGCAGAGACACATTCTCATTCACACAGCTGAAGGCAGAGCAGCCAACGGTGGCCATCTCCATCATCCACCTTCACATGCACAAGCCTTGCCAGCATGGACCAATGTCACTCTTTCATGAAGCCTGAAGCTATAGGCAAGCTCAGGCCTGACAGCCAGCTCCCAAAGCACGTTCCTCATCACAAAACAGGAGATGGCCAAGCCTCACCCTTCAGCCTTGCCAGCTGCAGCCAAGCAACTCCCTGTTTGCACTAGAAGAGCACACAGGTAGATCCATCAAGCCAAAGAGCAGACCTGTTAGTCTGGAAGGAAGGTCCATGCATTCCTTTGTGCCCCATCCCATCTTAAGGTGCTTCTGCATCCATCTCCACACCTCCTGAGGATCCAGGTACCTCCAATCCAAAAAGTTCCCCTCCATCCCATGTTCTCCACAGAGACTTGGCAAAATCCTTCCTGTTGTCACTGCCATGCTGGCCGTTATGCAAGTTCGCCTGTCTTAACTCACTGCTGAGCATACAAGTGGGGCTGACATTTATTTAATCCTCCCAGCAATGTTAACTGTGTACTTACTGAAACACCTCATGCTTATGGAAGACATTTGTTTCCAAGCAGCTTATGCTAAATTGCAGTGATATAAAGGAAACACTTACCCAATATTGACATTTACTGACTGGCAGCATACAGCTTGAATACTCATTTATACCGGGGGGGGGAGCTGAGAAAGATTCAAGCCCTCCACTTCTGATCTTTTAATGAGTTATGCGATATTAAGTCAATGAGTGAATACCTGCCCCAAATGCAAGGTGGGACTCCAAACCCAAGGGCTTCTGACATTCAATCCCTGCTAGAGGAGGGGAATAAAGTAATATTGGACCCACAGCATAAAGCTTTGATCCTTCATCCAAGAGGAATTTGGAGGAAGTTCATCCCCTCCACTTCTGGTGTGTATTTCATGTGTAATTAGCAAGGCTCCCCTTGCCTGCAGCATGCATCCTGCTGGGCTCTGTAAAAACCCATTATCGAACATTTCACGATTCTACGATCTTCTGCATTTCCCCTCCCACAGAGACAGGGCTGCTCATCCAAAAGGCTCCTGAGCTTTGCAGCCTTTAGGTGCTGCAGCATGTGAGCAGGCAGGGTGCACACACACATGGCTTTGCCCCATGCCGTATTGAAAATGACAACAACAGACCCAAGAACATCAATTCACTGGCACTTAGAAGGTGAATTAGCGACCATCTGACTACATACATATCAAAGCAGCACAGCAACTCCGCCAAACACAAAGTCATTGGAAACAAAAGAAAGCATCTATTACCCTACTTGAAAGCCTGACATGTTTGCATCAACGGATAATGAGCAGCAGTTATGGCAAAGCCCTCAAAAACCAATCTCATCCTGCCCAAAAAGCAACAGACCAAAAGCTCCCAGTAGCTGCTGTTTGCAATCGGGGGCGGTGAATGAACACATTAAGACAAGATCTTATCCCGAAGTTAGCATCTGAATTTAACAATGCAAGTGTTCCACCTCCTACTTCTATAGCATGTGACATTGAGAGAGGCTGGAAGCCGAGAGCCCATCACTAAGCGGTACACTCAAAGCACATTTAGATTTTAAGCTGTTTAATGCAATTTAGCAAAAGGAAGAGCCACAGGTGACAGCCAAGTGACCTGCAGCTCCTTCTGCTCCACTTTGGAAGCTGCTGACACCAGGGAAAAGCAAACGCTTGAGCATGGGTCCTGCCAGCCAGGCGATGAATAAACAGGCTCGACTGTACTCAAAAGGCAGATTGAACCAGGACATCTGTTAGGCCACAGTTTCCAAGGCCAGAACCCAGCATTTGCTCTATCCTACCACAATGCACAGTTCAGAAATGACTGTTTTCTTCTCCCCTCTTCGAGTGTTTTGGAGTACACGCACTCCCTGAGGTGCAGTGAATAGACATCCAGTTTTGAGCAGCATCAGTATCCTGCTTCTCCAGTCCTTGCCTGGAAAACACAGCCTGGAGTTCTAACTTCAGCTCTTCCCAGCCAAGCAAGAAGAAATTCCACACGTTTCCTGGCATGCTGGAAATTAATACAGCAGGCAATGAATTCACAGCCCCCCTGCAAGAGCTGGGACAAGTGTCAGCCCCCAAGGCAGGGCAGGCCACCTCAAAAACTCACAACAGCCCTAAATCTCAGCAAATAAGAGACTGATTTATAATCAATTTGCTTCACTACCTTTTGATTTATTAAATAAGCTTGTACTATAGCTCTGCCTGTCCCTTTGGCCAGAGATAGCTCCCGATGAAGTCCAAGGAAACACTTGCATTGCTCCTGAACAGGAGCTCAATTAGGGTCTTCAGCAATTGTTGTTATAAATGTACTTGTCTTTAAAATAAATACCATTTTAAAAAGCTGTTTAATCCTGCTGGAAGGATGCTGGGAGGCATGTAAAGCCAGTTCTCCAACAGCATTTTCCTAAGTCCCCTCTGCCCAGCACTGCTAAAGAGCTGAAAGCCAGGAGCATCACAAACTTGCAAAAGCCATCATTTAATCCAAGGTTTGAAGTGAGCCACACTCTCCATCACATTCCTGCTCCTAGGAAAACAGTTTATACAAAGCCCTTGATCTTCAGCCAACACACAACCTAAGGCACACATTGGCCTCTCCTCTTTATTTACAGCTACAAAAGAAAGAAGAGCATTGAGCCTTTTTATTCTAACATAGGCAGTCCAACTACAGAGAGGCCATGAGCTGATGGCGTGCAGTGCTGGTAACCTGTCAGGGATTTCTGCTCTGCTTGGAGTCCCCTAAAACAACAGGGAAGCACAAAGTCATTGACATCTCCTGTGCTGAGCACAAACTGCCCAGGAACCTCAGCCTCACATTGGAAAGGAGGGAGCCAGCAGGGATGCAGGGTTAGCATCAGGGCAGGTGCTTCTCCTCACTTTCCTCCCTCTGGCAAAGGGCATCTGAGCATCAGCCACAGCTCCTCCCTCGTGTTCATTTCAAATAACTGAAACCTAGCAAGAAAACCCATCTGAGCAAAGGCATCTGCAGCCCTCACTGAAGGAAACATGGCCTGAAGACGGGAAAGCATGCAGAAATAGGAATTTCATTACAACAGATGCTGGAGGAGGGTATCCTGCACTGGTCCTCCAGGATAGCACAACACCAGTTCTAACCTGAGGCCAATTTCAGCTTCCCTCACACACGGCCCCTGCCAAAGCCACAACTTCCCACCAGTACACCTCCCATCTCCACATAGCACCCTTCCAAACCATTACTGTCTTCTACCCAATTGTCTTCAGGTGCAACTTTGTGCAGCTAGCACTCCTCCTTGGCTTAATTTTTAAACCCCCATTAGCACTTGCTGGGATTCACCTCCTGGGTTCAGAAAGCACATTTCTTCTGCAAAGCTACCCTTCTCTCCCACAAGACAGGAGGAATTAGCTTTCAAGAGGGATCACAACCACAGGTTTCCAGGCTTCTCATTAGCAAGAATTAATTCTCATTCATTCACTGTTGCCAGACCCACAAATGCCCCTCACACCTTAAAAGAGGAGTGAAGTCACCAGTCCTTGTACACACACCTCTGTAAACTTGCATCTTGGCTCCCTGACACCCACTAGCCTCCTCCAAGATGCTCAAATACCCGTCTCCAGGTCCTAACCCCTATTAGTGGGTGGAACTGGCCTGGTTTCTCCTATCAGCATAATTTCCCCCTTCTCCTCCTGACAAACCACTGGGAAGTTGAGCCACTGCTGCTAATAACAGGCCCCTCTGACAGAAGATTGCAAAGCATTTGCTTCCAGGGAGGAACCAAGTGAACTGTGAAGGAGAAAAACATACCCTGAAACACCCAGAGAACTTGGTATTCATCACCCTGAGGGAAAGCAAACATGCCTTTGGAAAGAGAGCCCCAGACAGGCAGAAATCTTCCCATCCAAGGTAAATCTCAGATCCTGCCAAATTCATCTGGTTACAGCACAGGCCAGGAAGAGGAAGGAGATGGTTATAGATACATCTTCAGCAGTGCTCCTTCCCACTTTCCCCAGTTGCTTCCAGCTTCACCCAGTTTGGCTGACACTGGAGCAGAGCAAGGACAGATAAGCTATTCCCCAGGCAGATAGTTTCATGGCAGAATCAATTTCTTCCCACCAAGGGGCACCACACATCTAGTCTCTGCAGGAGGCAAATTGTGCTGTGACTTTATCTCACCTTCCACCAAAGCTGTTGTCCTGACAGCTTCCCTCCTGACAGGGGGGACAGTGAGCAGTACACCTGGGGAGAACCAGCCCTCAAGAGGAAACACCGACCCTATCGACTTTGAGACAGAAAAAGCACAGGCTGCTTCAGACGGTTTGCAAGGGCGAAAGACAGGATGCTCAGGGGAAGGCAATTTGTTCTTCCTCAGAAGCACAGAAGTCAGCTGTGAAGCACATCCTCCTGCTATGCTTAGCAATGCCTGTGTGCACCCAGATAGGTAGCAACAAGCAACTTCCTCCTGCAAGCTCAGTCAAGAGCCCAAGTTTCCATCTGCATCTGATAGAAAATCCCTTCCTGGTGAGGTTTTGTATAAGGGAGCTTTGATTTTAAACTACTGCCCAGATCGCAGAGCCCAGGCAAGGTTTTCAGAAGTGATCCTTCCATCCCTGCTGGCCACGGCTCAGGGGGATTTAAGTCCTGCCTGCCTTATTATGGCAAATCCCTTCGAGCCACTTTAGTGCCGCAGGCAAGGAAACAGCAGCCCTGCCTGGTCCTTGCCTACAGAAAGGAGCTACTGAAACTCCTGCTGGACAGGGTCAAGTGATTTTAGTTGTTCCTTCAAGTGAGTTCGGGCCCAGCAGCTCCCTCCAGAGTGAGGCATGCCTGCCCTCGTAACACAGAACACATATCACATCCCATCCCCACAGCCCACCAGTCCTTACAAGCTGAAAGAGAATGCCACCACATCTGGACACTCCAAAACAACCACAGTAGCTACTTCAGGGGAGGCAAACACATCATACACTGGAAAAATAAGCTCCAGTTCCCACATCCAGGCCTTTTCTCCCCCAAAATACCATGTGGTTTAAGGAATCTTTTGCATTAAATCCTATGAGGGACCATTTGCAAGATTTCACCCCAAAGGGGAAAGCCACAACACTACCAACAGCCCCTTTCTCCTGCACTGTGAGCAGCAGCTTCATAGCAATCAATGCATTTGGTTCATCCTGCGGGAATAAACAGCCCAAAACCACTCTGCAAGACACTCTCTGCACCTCATAACCTGGCATGAATAAGCAAGGTACCAGATGCATACTCCTGATGGTACAGACAGGGGAGACAAACCAGCAGAGCCAAGCAGCAGCTTTCGAGCACAAGCACTATTAAAAAGTGCATTAGCCCTTATTAAGAGTAATGGCTGCAAAAGGGAGGAAGGGAAGGGAAAAAGAAACAAATCCCCACACACAAAGTTACTCAGCTCCGCTAGCAGACTGCCATTTGACCTGCAGGGAGTTGAGGGATCCATGGGAGCAGGGAGGGATGCGAGAAGACCAGGATCAGCTTTCACATCATGCCTATCCCTGGACCCGCCGGTGCCCTCCTGTAACAGGGACAGTTCGGATTTGTTCAGCCAGAAACCTACATTGAAGGCACAGTGGGTTTCTTTTGTGCAGAAGCAAAAGCGAATGCAAACACAGCTTTCTCCCTGAAGGAGTATTAGTACAAGCAGAGAGAAGGAAAGGGAAAAGGGGAAGGGAGGGCAGCGTAGGAGCCGAGTATCACATCCGAGCACAGGGAAAGGAGGGAAGGACAACCAGGAGAGCAGCCACCTCTAAGCGCGGCGTCCCTGCTCAGGGAATACGGTGAAACACAGCGTATGGTGGGGGACGTTCGGCAATAATGTCTGTCTGAGCAAAAAACCAACTGCCCGTTGAGAAGCACTGCTCTCTCCAAAACTTTTATCCTTCATTTAATCAACAGATGGACTAGCTGCGTGGGTTTGGGTTTGGTTTCCCCCCTTCTTTGATTTTAAAGCAACCCCAAGCCGTACCCTCACAAAAGCTGCCTTCGGGACCACAGCGGCGCAGGGCAGATGGTGCTTGACACCACAGGGATGGGCAGCAGAGAGGCGAAAGCTTGGGGCTGGCTGTAGCTCAGCATCCTCCACAGGTGACAAATAACCCAGGGACCAGGCACACAGCACCGCGGCAAGCACAGCCTCCCAACCCCCCCTCACCACCACCTCCCCCCCCCCACACACTCCGCAAATCCATCTTTGTTTCTCATCAAGGGGGGGAGACGAGCAGGGAATGAAGTTGCAGGATACATTCCCACGCTCCTGCCCCAGCTCCCACACTGCTGGGGAGAGAGGGACCGGGTGTGACCCCCCCCCCCATAACCGCAGGTGCTCCCCACCTCCCTTCGAAGGGGGATTCAAAGCATCTCCCCCCCCCCCTCCCCTTTCCAAGCTCCCCAGGAGCAAATCAGTCCCTTCCCCAGCTCTGGAATCGCAGGAGGTCTGGAGCCAGGCTTCTTCCCCCAGCCTCCCCCCGAAATTCAGCATCCACGAAAAGACGGGGCGTCAATGGGGAAAGCGGGGGGGGGGGGGGGCTGTTGCTGAGCAAAGCCATGTTTATACACAAACACGATCTAATTAACGGAGCTGGAGCAGAAAGAACTCACTTGCATGCTAAAGATTTATCCTTTTTTAAAGAAAAAAAAGGTAAGCTGCCTCGCCATGAAAACTCTGCAATCCTCCGCTCTTCCCCCACCTTTTTAACCCCTTATGCAAGGGGCAAAAAGCAGAATTAACCCCCCACACACACATCACTACCAACAGACCCCCGAAACAGGGGAACCCCCCCCAGCTCCTCCCGTCCGCCCCGCTCCGAAACTCAAGTGCGGCGCCGGATCCTACCGTGGCTCAGGAGGAAGCATCCGAGGAAGAGGAGGAGGAGGTCTGCCTGGAAAGCGCTCATTCCTCAGGGTGGGCTCGGAGGGCTCCGGGAAGGGATGATGCTGTTGCTGGATGTAAGGGGGGTTCAGGCCGCCGCCGCCGCCCGCCGGCTCCGTTCGTCCGGCTCCATCGCCGCCGCCCCCCCAGCTCCTCCCCCGGCAGCGCTGCCTTGACTGGCGGAGCGAGCTTCGCTGCGCTGCCTGCCTTTTGAGGGGGGGAAAGAGAGAAAAGGGGAGGGAGAAACGGCAGCAAAGTGATGGTTAAAGGGGGAGTAACTTAAAGCGCAGCCGGGGGACGGCGCACGACAGCCCGGCATGGGATACGCGGGGGGGGAGGAGAGGGGGGAGCTCCAGACTGGGCTAAGGGGGGTCCTTTATGCACCCCCCAGTGCTGCTTCTACCCCAACAGGGCACCTGCATGCCGTCCCCTTCAATGTATAACCGTTTTGAGGGGTCGCCTGGAGGGTAAACGGGCTCTCCCGCAGCGCTCCGGCATCTGCAGGGGATGTAGTGTAGGTAAAACACACACAGACACCCCAGTGATAAGTTACAGCCTCACAGCCGGCAGCCTCATACAGGTCGTGAATGGGGAAAAGGCGGTGGAGGGAATATGAGCTCCCTATTTGCAGCCTGATCCCCTGGGAGTGGGGTTAGACACCCCCAACCTCCAAAGACAATCCCCTCCAGAGCCAGGAGTGGAAAATTAAACTAAAACCACTAAAATATACCCCAAAATCAAGTGGGGTTTTTTTGGGGGGTGAAACTCTGAAGAGGAAAGATGCAGGGAGGAGGAAGAAGATGAAAAGGGAAAGATTCCTTTAATTATCATTTTTGAGCTTCTGGGGGTTGCTTTTTCTCTCCCTTTAATTTCATTTTCGCCCAGTGAGAAGTTAGGGACAGAACAGAAGGGCTCCAAAATAAAACCAGAGCAATAAAGGAAACACCACCCCACTCTGCACAGCCACCAGGGCTTGAGACTTCCCCACCTCCACCCTAGGGCCTAAAAGGGCAGGTGGGGCCCCTTAGTGCACTTACGACCCCGAGCATGTCGAAGTAATTGCAGCAGTGGACTCTAATTACTCACTGCTGTGTGGAAGGTGAACGTTTGAGGGGGTTGCTACAGCTCTCCATATTGTACTAGAGTGTCTGCATGTGGATATGGGCTCTGGTTTTGGGGTTCCTTGCCCTGGTTTAGCTAAGCAGGGCTATCTCTCCCAAGTGCACTTGTACTAATGAGCTAAACCAATGCCGGTTGGGTTAAACCTGCCTTAGGAGCAGCAGTGAACTGAGATTTATTGATTGAAGCACAAGTGTCTCCGGCTGGTGCATTCACTCTTCTCTCGCTGCGGAGCAGCAGTCACCCTGGAAATGAAAAGATCTTTTATTATTATTATTTTTAGCTTGCATCCCTTAGGAAATAAAGCTTATTTGATTTTTTTTGGCCATGCATGTTGGGTTTTCCCACCAATGACTGCTTGAGTACCTGTCATCATAGAATCATAGGATGGGTTCGGTTGGGAGGGACATTAAAGCAGCCCCTAGGCTGCCTTCCACTAGACCACATTGCTCCAAGCCCTTGCAGCATCTCCACGGCCTCCTCTGGATTCGCTCAAACAGCTCTATGTCCCTCTTGTGTTGCCCCAGAGCTGGATCAGGACTGCGGGGGGGGGGGGGGGGTGTGTCTCCCCATAGCACAGCAGAGTGGGTGAATCCCCTCCATGACCTCATGCCCTGGGGATGCAGCCTAGGATGTGGCTGGATTTCTATGTCTACCCAGCAAGGCATGACTGGGGAGAGGTTACAGGTGGTTTCTTTGCTCTAGCAGCAGCACTGTTTTAAATGCATGTTGAATAAAATGCTCAATGCCTGATTTCAGTGGGAATTAGATTTCTAAATAATCCGTCGACTTTCCCCATTGTGTTTGAGTTTATTCTGCAGAAGGTTGCTTGCAGACGGAGGGTGCTGCTGGGTATTAAGGCTGCTACACAACTTAGGCTTTTTTGTGAAGCTTCAAAACACCATTAACATTTTCATAGCCATTTATTTTCCCCCTTACAAAGAGTATTACTTCTTGCCTGCATTAAAACCAGCACAATTTCCAACTTCCAAGGAAAGAGAATATTTTTCTCGTTCTTTTTTTTTCTTCTTTCTCTTTCCCAGTGAAAACATTTCAGCTGGAAAATTCTCATCACTGTAATATTGACCTTTGCAAAGGGCTTTAAATCCTTGAATGAAAGTAGAATGTAAGTGCGAAGTTTTATTAACTGATTACCTTTGTGGTTTTGACTCCATTGCTAGTCAAATTTGATTTAGAGGATCAGGCATGTTAAAAGAACCAGGTTTCTGACATAATCTGGGCTCACTGCAGCTCTGAGCATCATCCTGAAAGCCTCCCTTCCCTTTACCTGCACGACCACGTTATTCCAGGCGACAGAATCAAGTGCAAACTGATTATTAAATGCTCTTTTTTGGGTATCTCATTTAAATCTGCCATGCTTTGCTGAAGGAAATGAATCATTCCAATTAAAAAAGCTGAGAAAATCACGGAGCTGGGGGAAATGGCCTTTAGGGAGGAATATTAAGCTGATGCTATGCAGATGTACCCTTGTCAATGGGTTTGTGTTTGCTGGTGGCAACCCCACGCTGGGGCCCTTTGCATCCTTCTGCCTCCAGACCTTGATGTGGTGGGATGACAACTGTATCTCCCCATGTAATTTGGGGTCTCCCTGCATCATTTGGGGTTTGGAAACAGGCCCCATGCAATGTTTAATAGGAAAGAGCAATGCTAAAAGCTGGGAAGCCCAGATGATCAACCTCTTCCTTGCTGAAATTCCAGGGGGATGAACGAGGCATCTTTCCCTTATTTTTCCCCTCATTTTTTGTTATATATTTCAGGTATTCCACATTGACAAGTGCAATAGATATGAAGCATCTCAACAATGAAAGCAAATCCATCCTGCGTGGCTTTGCCTCTCTTACTTCCAGGCTATTTATCCAGAAGTGCAAGAAACAAAACGTTCAGAAATGCTGCAGCAAAACGAGGGGAAAAGAAGAAAGAATAATATAAACCATGTATGGAACTTGATATAAACGAAGCAATATTGACAGAAAGTGACAGAAAGCAGCAGGACAGCAGCAATTCAGATTCATTTCATTCTCGTGTGTTACAAAGCTAAGCCGAGCACCTTATAGAGGGATACAGAGGAACATAATCACACATTGCTCTGGGTTATAAAATCGTAGGATCATAGAATCATAGAATCTTTCCCTTGTTGTTTATAAATATGGATGACAAGTGAAAGCTGTGCAGGGTCCTGCCATAGAAACACTGAGCTGGGGACTCAGAGGCTGTTCCTGCTCCTGCTGCAGAGCTTTCCCCATGGCCTTTGGAAATTCAGCCCATGGTGCCTCAGTTTCCCCCTCTGCAAGTTGCTGTTCACCTTTCTTGATTATTTGAATCATAGAATCACAGACTGGTTTGGGATGAAGATGACCTTGAAGCGCATCTTCCAGGGATGGGGCAGCCACAGCTTCTCTGGGCACCCTGTGCCAGCACCTCAGCACCCTCATAGAGAAGAACTTATGCCTAATGTCTCATCTCAATCTCCCCTCTGGCATGTTAAAGCCGTTCCCCCCTGTCCTGTCCCTACACTCCCTTGTCCAAAGCCCCTCTCCAGCTTTCCTGTCAGCCCAATTTAGGTATTGGAACACTGCTATCAACCCTATATGCAAGACAAATGCTTCAAAGCATGAGCTGTCTCCAAACTGCAAAGCAAAATGATTGGGATGATGGGATGGAGGAGGCTGATCACCTCTTTCCTGAGATGCTTCTTGAGGGGGGGGCAATAAAACATGAGGAGACCTTTTCATTTGGCAACAGGTAGGCTCGGCCACCACTGCTTTCCCACACAGAACAGAAGGCAGCTGCCTTCAAAGAGCCCCTAGCTATGCCTGCCCCTCCAGTGGGGTACACAAGGGGGATTGAATTGCCACACTTCAGCTATGGCACTGCCTCGGTTTTCAATGCAAGCCCAGCCAGAAAGTGCTAGGCCATTTGCACATCTCCCATGAGACCCTCTCTGAAAGCAACCCAGGCAGAGGCCAGGGAAGCAGACTCATGCCTGGGCTCTTTTTTCTCCTTGTCTCCTTTTTCTCCCAGCTCTATGGACAGCTGCCAAAAACCCTCAGCTTGTGGCACTTGATAAAGCTCTTGTACAGCAGGTCTGGGAGCAATACAGGCCTAGAAGCAGCACTAGGGAGAAAAAGGCAGTGTGGCTTTGAGGGATAAAAACAACAAATGAAATGGCTCTGATGACATTTAGGATGCAGGTGGAGACAGCTTGGTTTCCCATGCCAACCTGCCATCCACTTTTTCTATGGGGTGAGCCCCATGGGAAGGCTGAAGCTGGGTGTCAAACAGCAGGCAGAAGCAAGGGTGCGATCAGGACCTCCCATCGCACACAGAGCAATGCCCCCAAGGCTGGAAGAGTGTCTGGTTAATACACAGGTCCTCAGCAAATAACCCCTTCCCCAATCCCTCCTCTGATTTCCCACAGCCACCCTGCTTGCTGCTCGCAGCCACGTGCCACTGCAGCTAAAGCTGGTTGCAGTGCACCAGGGGACATGGCAGTAGAGATGGATTTGAAATCACAAGGATGGCCAAGCACTGTCACCAATTGGTTTCTCATTGTCCCTTCCTAACTTAATCAACATCAGCCTTGCAACATCCTTCGGATGCTTTGCTGCAGCCTTTCCTACAGATCTTTTAATGCTAAGTTATTTCAATGTCATGTTTTGCATTCAGCTGCTTGTCTGCTTTTCTGTCAGTGGTCCTGGTGCTGCAAGGTTAAAATAGCTGAGTTGAACCTGCTGCAGCTTTGGACACGGATGGATCAGATGCATCTCGGCCTGTCTCTGGCAGTAGGAAGTTTATGGAGCACTGCAGAGTTGATATTGAAGAGGGGTGGATGCTTCCAAACCATGGGGTGAAGCTCCCCAAAGTATTTCCTGGGGTCAGGAGATTATTGCCATTCTGATCCCAATGGATATAGGGAGCACCAAAGAACCTTTCAGCAAACCTGTTTCTGTAGAACCCTCAGCTCTTGTTTCAGATGTGTTGGGAACAGGCTCTCAGTCGAGCTGGTCAGATTTCACCCTCTGACACGCGCCCTTAGGAATTTAGGGATATTCAGATTATCTTAATCCACCAGAAAACTATGAAAACTCTGGATTAGGGTGTTATTCACGTGTTGGAACATGCCAAACACTGCACTGCATTAGTCCTTGCTAAGAATTAGCCTCTGATCCCGGCTTTCTCCCGGTCCCATAAAACTTTCCAGCTCAACAAAGAGCTTGGAGGAAGGCAGAGAGCTCCACAGCTCCTCCCGCGGTCTGCGGGAGAGGAGCTGGCTGTAGTGAAGCGGGAAGGAAAGAGCGATGAGACTGCCGGACACAGACAGACCTTATCCTCTTCACCAGTTATATGGCTTTCAGTATCCTTTTCGGGGGAGGGTTTACTACCACAAGCTCTTTATGAAACCTGGCTTGGGCTTCTTTTGCTAAGGAAAGCAAATCAAACACAGAGCATGTATGAACACAGGGCATGTATGAAATGATGGAGTAGAAAAGAGTTAAATGGAGCATTTGTATAAAAACAGTGAATCCCATTTTTGCTTGATTGGCACTTTAATTAGGCCCATGTCCTTTTGCTGCCACTGCAATCAGATTGGAGGGGAATGGGAAGCTTCCACACTGTTATATTTATCTCAAGATTACAAGATTTCCTTGTTTTCAATGCAAAAAGTGGAAAAAGAGGAAAGACAACAAAAAAGCACTGCCTTATAAATGTGGCAAGAGAAGGAAATTCTTTAGGGCTCGGAGAGAGTGTGGCTTCCTGAATGCAGCCCAAGAATTAACCTTATTATGTTAACAAGGATTGTTATGCTAAGAAGAATAGGGAAGGAAAGTTCTGTCTCTCAAGCCTGGCAGGAACAAAACAAGGACTGAGCAGGTTCAGAAGCCAGCCTTGGGCTGAAGAACTCTAGCAAAAAATAAATAGAAAGCCAAAGTCCTTGTGGGTTTTATAAGGCAATTTCCCTCTTTTCCTTCTCTCCTTTTTATTGTGTGGAGGCTGTAACTCCAGCTCAGCATCTGGTGAATCTCCCGTGACAGGCTTCAGACAAGTGCTCCTGGTAAATAATGTGCCCAGATTACAAGGCCTATACCTATATCTAGCTACATCCTAAAATTTAAGGCAAGCAGAGATTCTAACATGAGGCTGAGCAGGGTTTTACACCCAGATAAGAAAGACAACTCCAAGTGCAGGGTAGGGAAGGAAAATGGGATGCTGGAGATTCCCAGTTCCTGACCTTCTTGGGAAATGATTTCTTTCTTTGTTGGAAATAAGGGTCATTTTATCTGCTGAAAAAAAATAGGAGAAAAAAAGATTGTTCTGCACTGCTTTTGGTGCTTTCAGGTATAAAAGGAAACCTCTGGATAACCCTGCAGCTCATTCCCCTTCTCCCATGCCATGTATCCCTAAAACCTGCAGTACAGTGAGAAAAAAACCCCATTCAACAGCATATATTCAAATCCTCCCACCTCCCTGAGCAGGCTGCTGCTCCAGGGTGATGAGCAAGAGCTGTGAGTCAATATTCAGCCCCATTTCTCCCTTTTTTTCCCCCAGAAAAAGCTTTCAAACCTTGTGACAAGTGTGAGCATTGGTTGAAAGCAGAAGTTGGCTGTGAAATTTCAGCCTGTCCGTGGGATTTGCTCGAGGAAAAGGCGTTTGTTTCTGCAATGGAATAGTTTATTCTTCGAGCAAAGATAAAAATGATGCCATTTGATTGAGGTTGCTAATTACACGACTTGAAGAGTAAATTACAGCTATCAAATACCCCAATGGATATTCACTTACAAAGGGAGAGGGAAATGAAATTTTTTGGGTTTGCTGGCAATTTGGGAATAAAAACATTGTCTCGGATGGGGAATGTTATCCAATCCTCTGAAAACTCCTCTGCAACTGCTAAATTCAAATGGTATTTTGGTGCACACCCACCAAACCATTCCCTCTGATAACCTTAAGTTTAATTTGCTATTTTTTTTCTCTATTTTGGAAACATTTGCCCTCACTTTAACATTAAATTTTTTCAGTGAGAAACATTAATAGTGAGTTCAAAAACAGTTAAAACTGCCCAACTGGAGTGAAAATCTTTGGCGTGAAAAGTATATTGCTTGCAGGAAAAGCTTTATAGAAGAAAAATGCCCAAACCATCAATGTCCTCAATTAATTAACACCCCAACATCTGAGTTTCATTCCTGCAAGCTATGAAGTTTTATAAACAGGGAATAAATGGAAGGTGGCTGCAGAGAAGAGCATCAAACACCCAGACTGAAGCTGGGGGATGAGCCACATCTCCAGCTCACCCATCTCCATCTTTGAAACTGGCCATTTCAATGCTCTGTTTGCTGATGCAGACACCTTGCAGAAGGTGCTGTTGCTTGGTTTGCTGGGGACAAATGCAAAAGGAACCCTTTATTTCACCTGGAGCCATGATAACTTGTGTTTCCTCTTAAATATCAAGCTCTTGAGGACAGGCTTTCCCAAAATGTCACCTTTGTGGGGGCTTTTGGGACTGAAACGTCCCATGCCTCAGTTTCCCCAAGAACACAATGCACCTTCTTGAGTGATTTAATGTTTTCTAGGTCCTTTTGATTCAAACCTCCTGCAGCAATTACTGCAACCATGCTCTGAGGATCTCCCTCTTCACCTCCCCACCATGCCTTCAGCATCTTTCCCTGGGTAATGAAAGGGAAACATCACTCTGTATGTCTCTGCATGCCTGCAAATTCCTGGGGCCTATTAGTAAAACAAAAAAAGATTAAGTCAATGTTCTTGTCTTTTCCTCTTTTTTGGCCCTTTGGAACAAACGTAAAGCCCACAGCAATCTGCCCCTTCCCAGGCACCCCATCACCAGCATCCTTGCACATCCCAATGTGTGCTGATGGTGAGGGTGAGCCAGCACTTCTGGGCACTTTGGTGTCTCTTAATTTGTCCCATGTCACCCCCTTATCTGGGGAGAGGAGATGTTTTGTTCTGTACAAGCAACACATGCAATGCACAGGGGGACTCATTATCCCATCCCTGGGACCAGAAGTCGCTCCCAGGGGTATGAAGTGGGCTGGGATGGACGCATGGGGTTTGCAGCCTCAAGGAGGCCAGGAGCCTTTGGGATCTGCCTGGGAGGAGAACCAAGACAACAAAACTCTGAGCTGTGTGCAAAGTGAAACACATCCAAGCTGGCACCATTAAAGGGCAGCAGCATGGGTAGCCATGGCACAGTACCCCTTGATGAAGGCAAATACCTTGCAGAAGATGCTGTTGCTCAATTTTGAGGTGCAAAACACAGAATCACAGACTGGCTTGGGTGGGAAGGGACCTTAAAGCTCATCCAGTTCCAACCCTATCCCACAGGCAATTTCAACTGCAGTCATTAAAACTTTTGCTCACATGAGCTGAGCCCTTCCAAGAGCCTTCGAATGACAGCCCATTAGAGAGCAGTTTATAGTGGGGCATTGTTAATTTTACAGGATCACAGACCAGTGATTCACTGCCTGGTGTTGCTGAAAGGAATCACTCAGAGGAGTACATGTGCCCTTAATACAAACCCTGAGGTCCTCCAAGCCCATGTCCCCAAGTCACACATAGCACCTCCACTTGCCAACACATTTTGCTGCCTTCAGCACTGCATCTGATGTCAACCTCTGGCAGGATTTAGCACAACACAATTAAATCTGTCCCACTACTCCCCTTCCAGCCGGGACACCTCATATCTGTCCAGCTGCCTAATTACAAGTCCCCCTGGATATGGGTCTACTTTCCCTATACGTTTCTACAACAGCTCCTGCAGCCCTGGCCTTGGCTAAGCCATCTAGGCAATATCAAAAAATACAGTAATCATAGCAATGATAGCAATAATCATTATAATAAGCTGCATTCTGGCTAGGGCACCTGTCACCTAGGCATGCTAGTGCCAGTGACAACCAGCTATTACATACCCAGGTTAAGCATAGCCGTGTCACAGAGGGTGTTAATAGGATAGCAGGGGAACAGGAAAATAAAACCTGACTCTGACATCATTCCTTGTGTCTGGAAGTCAGCCCAGATCCCCAGACAGTCCAAATCTCTAGGAATCAGTGAGTATTTTCAAGGGGGTCAGTGTCTGTGGACATGTCTAGGATGTTTGTGCAAATGTTCCCACGTCCTGCAGCTCACATGAGATTTTACTGGGTAATGGTGAAGGGGAATCAGTGCATTTCACTCTAGCAATGCTTTTATGAGAGCAGTAAGGTGAGGGTTTTGACTACAAGCACAAACAGCAATCAAACCAACACTATCAGGATGGTGATGGGCTTTCTGTTGCTGAGAGATTATACATTGATCTGGAATTGTTTCCTCTCTAAAGCGGGGGAGTTGGATGTCTCTGCTGGAGAAATGTTGCTCAGAAGGCACGAGAAAAACCACTAGAGACACAATGCTCACGGTGCTTTTACACCAGTGCAGGTGGTTCATAGAATCACAGAATTCCACGATGGTTTAGGTTAAAGGACCTTAAAGCTCACCCAGTTCCACCTCCCTGCCAGAGCTAGGGATCCCTTCCACTAGACCAGATTGCTTCAAGCCCCATCCAACTTGGCTTTGAACACTGCCGGGGATGGGGCAGCCACAGCTTCTCTGGGCACCCTGTGCCAGCGCCTCAGCACCCTCACAGGGAAGAACTTCTGCCTAAGAGCTCATCTCAATCTCCCCTCTTCTGAAGTTCTTTAAGTGCTTTTGCAGAAGGGAATTTTTCCTGTCTGGGGATAGGGAGAGGCGAGGAAAGGAGCCCAAGCCAGACCGTGTTGTTTATTTAGGTGCATAAAACCACCTCATGGGATTTTCTGATGTAGCAAGGTGATTTTCAATGACCATTAAGCACCAAAACTGCTGCACCTCCTCCTAGGCTGCTACCCACACCTCTAAACATCTAAGTACCTTTGAGAAACCTGGCCCAATGTATTACACAGAGTATTTCCCCTCAGATAACGCCAGCAGAAAGACCAGGTTCCCCCTGAAAGCCCCAGCTCCCAGCCCACCTGCTGCCTTCCCTCTTGTTCTTGTAACAGCTTTGCCACATTAAGCCGCCAGAATAACTCCATTGCATGGGCCACTTCACCTCTTCCCTTCTACCTGCAACAAAACCCATCTCCTGCTATTCCCTTTGATGACTTCTCTTCAGCTGCTGCAGAGGAGAAATGCTCGTATCAGCAAACAGATGGCGGCTGAAGCATGTAGCATAAAATATATTTATCAAGGCAAACAGCTGTAGCCCATTTCATTCTGAAGATTTCTATTAAAAGTTCTCTGGAGCTACAAGCTGCTCAGGCTCTGCAGCCGGAATAAAGCCAAGGGGACAAATGGGGTTTTTGCAGAGCATTTCTTTCCCCTTCCTTAGCTCTTTTCTTCGCTGCCTGAAGAAAGCCTGACTTAACTCCTCTTGCAAGGGCTGGCTTTGATGGGGCTGGGTTACTACAGATTAGCATGCATTTTTGGGGAGCACCATCATGCCCATCCATGTGCTTGGGGCTGTACAATTTATCCCAAAGGATCCCAGGAGCTACAACATCGCCACATCACAACATTAGAGCTGAAGGCTGGATGACCTTCACTTCCAGGGGTATCTGTGCTCTAGTTGGGATCACACCCGGGCCCCGATGCTTTGGCAAGGTCTACTTGGCTGTTTCCTTTGTTTCCAGCCCAAATAGATTTTGCCACCATGTTTATAACGTATGAGAAGGGCCAAGTTTGGAGGAAATGCAAAGTTTTTCTCAAGTGTAAATGAAGGTTTTTGGCAGCCATCCCTTTCCCAGCTTCTGCCGCAAATCCAACTGAAACATTGAGAAATAACACGAAATCCTCCCCGCACATGGGAATTTCCATACTTTGTATTAAATATACTCCCTGAACGCTCATCTGATGTAGTGACTCACATATAACCCACTCCAGTCTGTCCCCAGTTGGGCAAAGATGTCCCCAAAGGGAGACATCCCATCTGCCACCAGAGCCATGACAGGCTGGGGAAGCCCAAATAGAATATGTGTCTTGGAACGATCCAGAAAGGTAAAGCCATGGAGCTGCCTCTGCTTAATCTATATGGATGCAATATCTCTTCACATCACCCACTGTTGCCCCAAATCCTCTACATCTACATTTAGACCCCCCCTGCAGTCCTTCATCCAGGTCTGGGGTAGCAACACAAGAGGGACATGGATTTGGAGTGAGTCCAGAGGAGGCTGTGAAAATGCTCCAAAGGCTGGAGCACTTCTGCTACGGAGACAGGCTGGGGTTGGAGCTAGATGATCTTTAAGGCTCTTCAAACCCAAACCATTCCATGATTTTCCCACAAACGTCAGCTTGGGCTTCTCACCTGGGCTGAGCGATAAGCAGCAGCAGGAAGGGCAAACACTGCATCCCTCTTCCATCCAGCAGCAGCCAGCAGCATTTCAGCTTTTCCAAAACGATATTTGCAAGTCCAAACCATAAACAACTTTTTCTTCATTTTCTCTAAAAAGAAAAAGTAATTTTTTCTTGCTTTTCTCTCTTTTTTTTGTGTATAAAATATTCCTGGCACCCGTCCTTCTTAACTGCCTGCTGGTTCCCCAGCCAACAACTATGCATTTCATCCCCAATTCAGCGTTCTATTTTCAGTCAAGTGAGTGGTGGGATGAGAAGTTTTGCCCTAAAAATGTGCTCAGAGGAGTAAGGATGCCATATGCGTGTGGAGATATCTGTCACCAGCCCCCTGAATTAGGGAACCCGCACTGGTGGGGGCTGTAGGCGTTAACTGGGGACCAAGGATTTGGCTAGCTCTTGGAAAACATAAGATGGAAGAGGGTCAACATTAGGATGGTGAGGAGGTTACAGCTTGCAAACAAGACCCAAGAGATGTGGGGTTTATGGGATGCTGAGAGGTTATACACATACACATATATATATGTATATACACACAGAGATGCTCTGCTGCTGGGTATAACCTCTCTCCTCTGTGTGCCTCAGTTTCCCCAGTGCTTTGCATTGCTCTGCCCATGAAGCCTGGGTGGGTAATTTCAGGTAGGGAAATAGAGCAAGGAAAAAGGCACATGTAGCATGAGGACTATGGCCACAGCACTGTCAGCTTGCTTTATTACACCAGGGATGGAAAATACAGCGCAATCCCTGCACTGAGCACTGTATCTCATTCTCCAGTCACTTGGGATGTTCCTGTGGACCCATTCCATGCGGGATGGAAGCAAAGAAAACTTACCAGAGGCACTTATCCACTTCCAGAGGAGTCTAAATGACTCCTTGATTATCTCATTACTTCTCCAGTAAATAGCTCAGCTCCTTGAAGGATGCACCCTGCCACAGCAATGCGTGTGTGCCTCAACCATCACTTGGGCTGTGATGGTTGCTGATCCTGGTTGCTGTTGCTCTTGGAGCTCTAAGCACCAGGATGAGGCCTCACACCTTCTGCCTCTATCCTGAGCTAAACTGCAGTGGGGAGGCAAAGGGAATGGGAACTATGAAGCTTTTTAGTGTATGTTTCTCTCTTGGGGTTCATTATCACAACCCAGTATTACTGCAACTAAATAATAAGCCGTTGTTGCAACCCTACAATATTACCAAACCAAATCACCACTACTTTTGCAATGCAATCACTATTATTTCTTATTGCAATATTATTGCAACCCGGTAAAACCCAGTGACTGCAGCGCTGCAATTGCTTTTTCAGGCTGCAAGAGCTTGGCTTCTAGTAAGCAGTGCTAACGTTGGAATAATTCATACCTTTGCACTGGGCAACCAGTTGGCTTTGCAAACTGCCTGGAAGCAGCCATGTAAATAGTTATACCAAGAGATTTCAGGGCTGGGTGAATGGAATCAGAGGGTTCTAGGGAGCGATGGATGTACTGAGAATTTGACCCTCTTTCTTCAGGCTTCCCTGGGGAATTTATGGCTTTCAAAGCCCCAGGGAGGACAGTCCACATTGCCACATGTCTCCTGAATTTTGGCACTGGGATGTGCACATGGAGGGAAAAGGGAACCACTTCTCACCTCCAAAGGAGAAGCATGAAGGGAGAGGGAGAGAAGCGAGATCAAAAAAGTGTAGCAGCAGCAGGAGGCAAGCAGAAGAAAGACAGCAGGAGAGCAAGCCTGCTCCCAAAATATCCCTCCCATTTGCCGTGCTGCAGACCAAAACCTTACACTTGGAAAGCTCTTCTGTGGGGGGAATAGGCTGCAAGTGTTGCTTGCAGCCCTCCCTTGGGATCCCCAGGGAGCCCTTCCTGTGGCTGAGCCAGTGGAGCAGCTCCTGCTGCACACTCAGAGTGGTCCCTGTGGGGCTGTGTTTGATCAGGAATGCTCCAAATGCCTCCTGAGATGGAGTCTGGGGAGGAAAATCCCCATCTTTGCTCAGGTTTGCCCTTTCTTTTCCTTTCTGGCTGGTCAGGGTTAAACAGCAAACCCATTTCTAAGGTGGGGAGCTGATTTTTTGCTCCTGCTTCACTTATTCCTACAAGGTTGTGCACAGGGGTGAGAAGCAGAGTGCCAAATCCCAAATTTGCTAAAGGACATTCATGTATTGGCCACTCAGAAAACTTATATTACTTTATTTGTTGAGACAAGAGGTACTGAAGGCCCTGATTTAGAGGGATGATGGCTATTTGGGAGCATCCCCTGTCCTCACCAGCAGGTCTCAATCCTCTCCTCTGCTCCTGTGCTGCCATTTAGGCCCATAAGGTTGTAGGAAAGAGTATAATCCAGTCCTGCACCATGATTTTCCACCCCTTTCTCACCTTGCTTCAGGCACTTGTTGGTTTTCACCCCCTTCTTCCACCCTGCAGCACTCCAGCAGAGACAACCTTCAACTGCCAGCCTGCCCCATCCTCCTCATGCCACACCAATGATTAAAAAGGCACCTGGATAATTAAGATGCTTTGTAGGTAATTTAAACTGGAAGTCATTAAGCAGAAATAGCAACCCACCTGCCTCCCCTGCCCCATGACATTGACCCCCCCCAATTGCCCTGAAAGGGGGCTCTGAGCATCACAAGTTTGCCATCAGGCATGAATCAGAAATAAGGTGATATTAATACAACAGAGCCCAGGAATTCAAATAAGGCTAAAGACAATGCTTCCAGGCTTGGAAGAGGAGAAAAATAAGGATAAATGCAGGGTTCCTTTCCAGTAGAAAGCCAACAGACACCATCCTCTGAGGCTGTTAAAATAAGAGCCATCATCACATCACACTGCTGGACCACCAGGGTACCTGTTGGGGTCTTTAATTTGGCCTGAACATTTAAATCCTCCAAGTTAGAAATAAGCACCTTCTTCTGTTATGCATTTGTCTGCACCTCCAGTGGCAGTTTGCTTTCCTTTCCCTGCCCAGTGTTTTCTCTCTCTGAAGTTGCTTATATGCCCTTTCAGCTCCCTTTTTTCTGGCTCCTCCAGTGATTCTCCTCCAGCATCTGCAATTTTGAGGACTCTTCTTTGTCCTCCCAGATTCCCATCATGGGTCCAATCAGAGCCACATCACACTTTAGGATATATCTCAAAGCACCTACATAATATACCCAAACCCCAGGATTATTTTTCTACTCCAAGATGGAAAAATGTTTCCCCAGTTCCCTGTGCAAAATAAACACGAGTCGCTCCTCCTTCCTTTAGCAGCTGGCTGGGGCTGATCTTTGTGGGACGCTTTGGGATGTTCACAGCCCCATTGCTGCCGCCTCCCTCCCTCGCGCTTGTCTTTGTGACACGGTGATGGACCCAGCACATGGAGAGATTAGCCCAGTGTCCGTGCCTCGGAGGAACAGCGCTTTCCTTTTATCTCTGGGAAGCAGGCGTGCTGGACGTGAGCCCTGCAGGGATTTATCGGGGTGCCCTGGATCTGCCTCTTCCTCTTGCACTGGCTCCTTTGTGCCACGGAGCACCAAACCCATTAAGAGGGATGCAGAGAATTGCAAAGGGCATTTTTGTCTTGCAAAGGGCAATCCTATACCAGTTTTGCAGTGAAATATCTTGGAGACAGCCCCATGTCATCTCCTTTGCCCTCTCCTGGTCGCTGCTTTGGAAATCCCTGGCAATGCTTTGTCTTTTCAGAAAGGCACAGAAACCCTCTGGCCTTTGCAACTCACAGTGCTAAGATTATGGGGCTGTCTCTAGCTCCAGCACAGCTCCAAGTAATGCAAATCCCCTGGGAGTGGTGCAGAAGGGCCCCAGAGCTGAACACTGCAAAACGTTGTTGTCTTGAAACTTTATCACTGAACCCCAGAAATCTCACCCTATTTTTAATATGTTCCTGAACAGAATTTCCATTGCCAGGAGGTTCTGCCACATGACCAGAAATGTGCAGTAAAAGCTTTTCACAGCAGAAAAACCACTGACAGAGCTGATAGCCCCAAAGACAGCAATGCTCCCCGTTGCCTGCCTTTCCTATTACTGGACTGACACTGCATATACTTGCAGGTGTTGAGCCATGATGTGGCTTGCCAAGGCTGTAATGTGCCAGTCCTGTGGCTAATGCCAAGAAGGGACATGTATTTTCTGGCTGCTTTGAGGCCTTTGTGAGTAAAATGACTTCTTCCTTAAGCTTCCTATGAGCATCCTTCTTATCTGGGGAGGATGGAGCAGTGCAGGCTCTCCAAATGAGCAATCCTGCACGTGAATATCAACGCCTACTTCCCATTTTTATTGCATTCCCTGCCTCTTCCTTCCCCATCTCCACACTTAGGAGAAGCTCCCACCTCTTTGGTGGGGAAAGAAGAGGCTGAAGGTTTGCAGGGTGCAACACAGGTACACGGCATTTCACAGCCGGTTGCTTTGTAATGGGATTCTTTTATTGAAAGCTGTTTCCCCGGATCCAGCTCTGATTAGCAGATGCAAATCCTGCCCTGCATGCTGATGGATCCGCTCTGCTCCTGGAGCAAAGCTGCTGAGACTCGATGGAGGGTGTCTCAACACAAGATGAGCAATTCAGTCCCTACTTGGGCACCTTGATCCATGCTCTGTATGATCCAGTCCTGAAAAAGTCCTGTTGGGAGGGAGCAGGATGCAGCCTCGGGTGCTTAGGCAGAGGATGAGGGGCTGGCAGGTTGGATTATGCTGGGAGAGCAGATGCACACTTAAACAAACCAAGAAGAAAACAATGACTTAGTACTTTCTAATTACCATCCCAAAGTCAAGCAATTACTCCTTATTCACACGTGATTGCTAAGAATAGCTTAAAATGAATAAACATTAAAAAAACCACCAAAAGCTACTTAGTAAATTTTCATTAGCCAGCACAGTGAGTAAGATATTTATACTCTGGCACAGCCCCCGTAAATAAAGACAAGATATTATTCAGTAAATGAGTGAATTAGCACTGTGCTTAATTGCTAGAAATCATGATCAGGTTACTACAATTGCTGTAAATCATCAGCAGGATCAACCCTTTTCATTATTCCCCTCCCCCCCAAAAGAGAAATCTTATCTATGCTGTTATAAATAATTTGGGGGGCAAGGGACTGATCCTCAGTGGAATTATTATATGAGACAAGGAGAAGGGAAAAGCAAAACCCTGCACGGCAGCTCGTGCTTTATCCTGTGTCTGGGTGCAGTGATATGGCTAGGGCAGGGATGGGGGGTTTGGGTGGGAGTTGGCAGGGATGGAATGTTTTCCATAGCAAGGGATGCACTTAGAATTCTATGGTTCTATGATCTCCTGCATCTCTGGCACTTAGGGAGGTGGAGATGGGCTGGGGAAGGTGTTGCAGGAGCTCTAGAGGTGCTTTTAGACAACCTGAGACCCAAAGGATGGTCTGTGCACCCAAAACCTGTCTGCTTCTTCCAGCTAGATCAGTTGGGCTAGTAAAAGGTTTTATCTTCCCCTATAAAGTCTCTCCTCTCCCAGCCTCAGACCAAGCACAGCTGTGGCTTTCCTAGAGCAGCCATGGCTGGGTATTGCACTTTGGGCAGCACTTCTGCAAAATTGGGTGCCATAAATCCTCCTTGTTTCCCCTTCTGTGGAATGGGGGATAATAAGCAGGATGTGTGAAGTCCTGATCAGCTGCTGCTGGTGCAGCACACCAGTGTTTTCACATGAAAAGCGATGAGGGGGAAGAAAAAAAGTGGTTATTAGAGCAGAAGCACATTAGGAATAGAAGTCTGAATCTCCATTACACCCCTGGAGCTTGATATTGTTGCCAGTCCTGGTATTGCCATTATTGCTCTGCTTATTATTACATGTTTTGATGTGATACCCCACCAATGAGCAGCTCAGATCCCAGGGTGCTGACCTGGGGGCTGGGCAGAGATGTGGATCACTCCACTGATGACACTAATTCGAGTCTCAGGAGCATCTCACCCTATGCGAGTCTGATCCGTGTCTGCAGGCAGGTGTCAGGAGCTGATGACTTTGTATAGCTCTGCTGTCAGCCCCCCATCACTCAAGAAAAGACAGTTTTGCATCAGATCAGAGACTCCCTGCAGGTGTTAATGGAGTTATATTAATAAGGAGTAGATGGAGTGATGCTGCAAAGGTTGGGGGAGAGAATATAGACCTATGTTTTCAGACTCTCAAGCTCATGTTCACACCCAGAAAAAGGCAAATTGTTTGCAAACATCTGCAGATAATTGAGTGACAGACTGGTTTGGGTTGAAGGGATCATCCAGTTCCAACCCTCTGCCACGGGAAGGGACACCTTCCCCTAGAGCAGGTTGCTCCAAGTCTCGTAAAACCTGGCCTTGAACACTGCCAGGGATGGGGCAGCCACAGTTTCTCTGGGCACCCTGTGCCAGCGCCTCAGCACCTTCATAGGGAAGAAATTCTGCCTAAGAGCTCATCTCAAACTCCCCTCTGGCAGGTTAAAGCCATTCACCTTGTCCTGTCCCCTCCAGGCCCTTGTCAAATCCACTCTCCAGCTTTCTTGTCAGCTCCTTAGGCACTGGAAGCTGCTCTAAAAGATGAGAACAGGGAGGAAAGGGTTTTGAAGAGCTGTTCCCCCCAAATCCACCTGGTGTATAGAGCCTTAAATCCATACTGCTGGGTTACTAAATCCTCTGCGGTGCCAGCATAACCCTGACCCTGCCTTGTTGGAAGAGCAGCTGATAGCTTTGCAGGGAAAATACCGTCTGAGCTGTAAATTCTGTCCCCACCGACACTGTTTCATCCATGTAGTCCACTTGACCTACACATAGGTTATATATGCATCCCCGGGATGAGGCCATGCTAAAGAGGAGAGGAAGATGGATAGGGTGAAGGAGCAGGCTTTCTTTCCCGGTTCCTAAACATGAGTCAGCAGGATGCCTGTTTTCAAAGCTGGCTGCTCTCAAAAAGGCATTTGCATTTCAGAGAGATCCTGCTTTGCTCTCCCACTGACAGTGTTTAGCTTTTGTTTAAAAGCAGAGCTCCTCCACAGCGCTGCAAAAGGCACCGATTGCAGGAGACAAGAGGCAGGAGCCTCTGGGTTTGATCATCTCTCCCTTTGTTTCCGCCAGCCAGTCCCTTGCCAAGAGGAGCCTCTTTCAAAATCCAAGGCTCACGAAAAAGAAAAAGCCCATGCAAAGCAGGCGAATGGGGCTGGGATGAACACACACGTGTGTGCACACACGTGCAAAGGCGAACTGGGGAGCATTCGTCGACCCGGGGTTAGGCACCTCCATCAGCCTGGCATTGGGGTTAACCACCCCAACCAGCCCATCCTAATGTGGTCTGTTGGAGGAGACCTCAAACAGAGAGCACCTGCAGAAACGTGGCTTATAAATCCCTGGTGCTTTTGAGCAGGAGGATGCTCTGAAGCTCTTTGCTAATACCCCTTGCTTTGCCATGCTATGCTGTACATGCAGATCACTCCAGCATGGCTTTTTAATCCCTCTTCATGCACATTTACTTTTACTAGCACGAAGTGCCTGGTGCTGCCATCATCATTTTTTTCTCCTTATAAACCACTCCAACACTCCAACCACTCCAAACCATTGGCTTCATTTCCAACCAGCAGCAAATATTGCCCAGATGACTCACGGAATGCATTGCTCCACATGAATCATCCTGTCTGTGTTAACTCGGGGGTTTTGTACACTTGCAGCCAACAGATTACAGCCTCCTGCGTGTTTGCAAATTGCTCATATGCTCCAGCGTGTCCAGCTTGGTGTGTGGTCTCCCAAAGCTTTGTGCATTTCATGTTTAGGGAACCATCTGCTTATGTTCTAGTGTGGCTGGACCGCGTGGCCATGGCAGAGGAGATACGATGGTACGAGGGATATTCCTGCCAGATCCCCTTTAATCCACCATCTACAACAAGAAAGCATTGCTTTTTCTGCATAAGAGTGCAAAATAAAGGCATGAAGAATAAAGGTTGAGGGTTTCATTGCGAATATTGGAGAAAATCTGGGGAGTTTTGAGGTCTTGGGTAGCCAAATAAGCCTGCATAGGAAATAATGTCACTGCAAGAGGAGTGGCAAAGGCAGTGTCCTGCGCTAGCTCATGAGCATCTCTTTGCCTTGCTCATGGCAGCAGGTTTTTGCCTTTTTCTTTCCTTTCCTAAAGGTCACAAAATAGCAAGTCATAATATATTTTCATGAAGATGAGATTTAAGGCTGCAGGAGAGTTACCAAATCAGAGGACACAGCACGGGACTGGGACGTGGTTTGCTATTGCAAATGTGTTGATGTTGGGGATTCTGGTTTATGTACTGAGAGCTCAGGATGGAAGTCTGAGATCTAGAGACACAAACAGAAGTTTCTGGAGTAGATCTGGTTCCCAGATAATGCCCTATATATGTTCTGGAGAGCAAACAAGCCCCAAACTTAGCACTTCAGGTTTATTCGCAACTTTCCACTGTATAAAATGAACAACTTCTAACTTGAATGTTTGTGTTTTCCTTTGGTTCATGTTTCTCTTCAAATCAAACCTCAGTTCTTTGATGTTTTTTTCCCCTATTCCATGGCTTCTTAAAGAAAAAACATAAAAACTGAAAAAGATAAAAGATCCCTCCACCCCCTCAAAGAAAACACTAAAACTTGATTATTTTTCCCCAAGATGTTGTTGCAAAAAGGCTCTTGGACACTGAGGTGCTTTGTTTTCCTCACTCCTTACACCAGTTTCAATAAAACAATTCCCAACCCTTCATTTTCAGTTAACCAAGTTGGTCCTCGCATTAGCATTCACCGCAAAACCAGCCCTGAAATCAAACACTACTCTGGTATCCTTTCTCCTCTCTCTGCGTTCATCACGTTGCTGTAAATCAATCTTATCAGCTCCTGAGTAAATAGAATTGGTTCAAAACATTGAAATAACCCTGCACATACTTTATTTCTTTTTCAAAAGAAGAACAAAAATCAGAACCAATAAGGCAATGAATAAGTAGACACAAAAAATGTATGAAGTTTGGTGATTTACTTCCAAGCTTGCTGGCTTTCTCCTCATCTAGGTTGGGTGGCTTAACAGATCCCCATGTTTTGCTGGGGTTTTGCTTCCAGTGGGTGGAAATAGAAGAGGGCAGGATGGGCAACTTCAAGGTCTGGTGGGACCCATTGCATCTTCACGGTGCTATTTGGGAAGGTTTGCTCCCCAGGAGTTTTGGGTAAATCCCAGACTTGCTGGAAATGATGTTGAAGCTCAAAGGACCCCTTGAAGTGGGCTTCGTTGAGCCTTTTTTCTGCAACAGAAGCTTGCAGCCCCCCAGTGACAGCCCTGGGGTGCTCCCATCCTCTTTGCCCACAGCAAGGCACTGAGGTTTTAGCCCTGAGTTTGGGGGGTGATGGTGGGAGAAGCATCATGGCATGAGGAGGAGTCAGGAAATAAATAGATTCAAAACAATTTAAAGTCTTAAAGCTGAGTACTACTATCTGTTATGGCAACAACAGAGGCACAGGAAGAGCTCGGTGTATTTATAGACCTAACGAACTAACCCTCAGATCCAGGTGCCACGTTTTGACTCCACACCACCTTCTCCGCTGGATTTTGTTTCTGCCTGAGGATTATTTTGGAAAGAGTTATTATTATCCCTGATTTATTGCTCTGCACTAGGGGGAACTCTTACTTTCTGCCGAGACAATTACGGAACCCACGTGGAGAGCCACTCGAAGGAATCAGAGCCTCTCTGCCATCGTTGATTGCAGACAGACACAGGGATGTTGCTTTACCATAAGGAGGGTTGATTAGGTAACAAGCTTCATCTCCCCGTTACCTGCAGACAGTATTTTTGCCTGTATTAAAAGGGCAGTTTAAAGCCTCTTAATTATTAAAACAGCAGCTTGTGATTTGTTGTGGTGGAGGGTTTTTTTGTTGTTACCCTTTCTGGGAAGTTTTTACTCTCTTTTCCTTCTGTTTGCTGTTATGAAAAGCAGACGTGAATGCATGCGTTGCTGCTCTTCTCTGTTTTGCTCTCCTCCAACTCACTCTGTATCCTTTACATCCCACCTCCTACCCTACCTTCTCAGGCAGATACGGACCTATCAAGAATATAATCAGAATAAAGTTAATTAAGAACAGGATTACACTGAGAGGAGGTTAATGGGACTGTGACAGCAAGACATTTATTCACAAGTCTTTCCCTTCCACCCTTCACTGTCCTAGCCTATTTTCCCCTAGGCCCATCAAAAACGAGCTGCATGCTAATGTTTTGCCAAGTGTGCTGTTATCTGTGCAAGGAAAACCTTGCTGAAAAGCTAAAGAACACTCCAAAAAAGAGGTATCTGAACCCAAAAACTCCTCATGACAAAATTGTCCCAGCCCCAGGTCATGCTTGTTGTTAACCCCCTGGGAACTGAGGAATTATTCTCTGTGAAAGCATGAGTTTCAGCTCTTTGCTCTTCATTTTGCACTATTTGCGTTTAATAGAGGAGATAGCTTCTCCTGGCTTTGACTAATGCTTTGCTTTCACCCCACCTGTAACTTGGACTTCCACAAAATCCTTTGGAAATTAGTTTAACCAACTGTTTTCTTTAAACCTGCCTCTTGCTAATTTTACCCAGTGCCACTTCAATCTTCAGTTGCTGCAGAAATGGGGATTCCCATTTTGTACCCTCCACAGTTTACAAGCCTCCATCAAATCCTCATTTGACCACCTCTTTTCCAAGGTAAGAAACCCAAGTTACTAAATCTCCTTTGGTATGAAGGCTTTTGTACCTTTTCTAGCTGCACCCAGGAGGAATGGATTTCATCAAGCAACAAAAACTCATTGGTCTGGTTTAGCTTAGCTTCTGAGGTGCAGAAGATGAAGATCCAGGTGGGGTGAGAGCCACAGTAACTCCACCTTAGTTGCCTTGAATTCCCTCATTTTATACAAGAAGTCTGTTGGTATCCCAAGCACTATGGGTTGTGTGCTTAATTTTTGCTGAGGGGCAGCAAATTCCCAAGATTTGATGATCCCACCTGGTTTTGGGGTGGACTTTGCTGCAGGTCCCATGTTGATTGGGATGGGAAGCAACATCCAAAACCATCTCTGGATCTACACATGGTCCTGGGTGTGGGGATGTTAACTGCACCCAGAAAGATGAGTTAAAGGAGGTAAGAGTGACAGAAATCATGCTGGGAGGTGCAGAGGCTGTAGGAACCACTTTACAAACATGCATATTGGCTTTCGTGCCGCAGTTGAAGAGCATTTCATATCGTTTTGGAGCTCATGTTCACAGCTGGGAGAAAGATGCCCATGGAAAGCAAATACTGCAAAAAACCTCACAGCCACTTCTCTGAAAGCTTTTGAGGACTTATATTTTGGAAAAAAAATAATCTTGTTATGTTCGCATTTCTTTTGTGCTTTGTGTAGGTGTGCTCAAAACAACCTCAAAATGATGCTGACCTTCTCTGGGTTTCAGCGCTGGGCTTCTACCTCCTCCATGCTGGGAAAAAGAGCAACAAAATCCATCAAATCCCACTTCAAAACTTCACAAAGTCTCAATTCATTTGTCCCCATCATCTTCCCAGGGGCTGACTAATCCTCCTGCAGCCAAGAGCTCGCTGGCAGCTTCACCTCTGGGGAGAGACTCACTCTCTCACAGACCTTTAGTGAGAAGTGGCACCGTTATCCAATTCCCTCCTAATTGCACTAACAAGGATGAATTAGGACTTTCATCAACAGGGGCGAGCGATCAGTTTGGAGTCAGCCATGGGCGACGGAGCCAGAGATTAAACAAAACTATCATGTTAATGTCTAATAATACAACAGCAAGTGGAAATTAAGCACAAGACAAATATGCTGTGCCGGCGACATTGGAGAGTTTGTTCTTTAAACACAACGTTATTTTAAAGGCAGTGTTATTATTAGGGCCATCTAACTTAATTTCGCAGGCATAATAGAAAAGTAAATGTGCCACAGTCGCACTTTATGTGCAATTTCGAAAACAAACCCGAACTGGGGGAGAACGCTGCATGTTACTGAAAATAGCCACTCCAGCTAAATTCCTCACTGATATACGTTAATTATCTCCAGCAGGGAATGGACAATTTCATTTGGAGCCACGGTAGTTGCCTGGATGCTCCCCGCAATGGGAATGAACCCCATGATGTGCTGAAAAAAACATGAAAGCAGCTATGCGGTCCCCCCATCCCACTGCAAAATCCAGCAGGATGTTAACCCCTGGTCTACCATTGCCTTGATATGAGGTGAGTGGATTTGTTCTGCATTTATCATCTGGATGCTCATTAAATGCAAATTTATCTACAAGGTCTGGCATTTTCTCCTGCTTTGTCCAGTGGGAAGAGATTTCCACCTAAGGTGATGGGGCTTGTCCCCCTAAAATAACTAATCAAAGCTTTCCTTGAGTGTGCTAGCAGAAGCAGCAGGAAACAGCGCTGATAACTCCCCCTTTGCATGTGCAATGTGATCTCGGGTCTGATCTGAGTGTAAAGTGAGGCAATGTAACTCCCCTGCACACATTTTGTTTTTTCCAGTGTTGATATGATTTCTCCCTTTTAGTAAGTTACATACAAACTGTGTCCTAGTTCTCAAACATTTAGTCTTGCACCTAAGGGAACATTTTAGATGAGCAGCAGCATTTCTTTATTAATATCCAGCTCTTCTCTGGGACATTACCCCTATTTTATGCAAGAAGGGTGGTAGAGCAGGTTGCAACAGTCATGCAGCAGTGCTCAGATCTCATGCTTCTCGATTATCTCCTTTTTGCTATGTGTCACCTCTCCTGGACCCCAAGGACAAGTTCACAGTGATGCAAATCTGGCACCAGGGTGGGATTTTGACTGAGGATGCTCAAGAAGGGACCAGTTTGTGCCTCCAGAAGCATCAGGAGAGCAGGACATTGCACTGCGGCTCAGGAGTGCTGCTAAAAAATGACTCTGGGAGCCGTCTCCTCCCTGGACCTTTCCTGAGCCAGCTCATGAGGGTCTTAGATGGAGCCTAAAATAGCAAAGGAGAAAGGTTGCAAAGCACTTCCAGCCCCATCTTTTATGTCTCATTGACACTGAAATGCTTTCGCCCCCGCATTCAGTGCATATTAAACACGATATGAAATTCCGTCTCAGAAAACCCCAGAGATGGCTCTATCGACTGTCCTTTAAATAGAATTAAAATTGACCCGAGACAGATCTGCAAGCCTATTGAATTACACCGTCCACCACCGAGCTCAGGCTGGCCTCTCAGGAAGAAATAAAGCATCCCGGAGCAGAAATGAGGTGGACATGATGACATTACGATGTGAACCTCTCAAGAGGGACCTGCACAAGCGTGAACCAAGCAGAGAATATAAAACTAACCTTTGTGGTGCAGGTTGCATGCGTGTTTGGGTGAAAGGGTGAAGGGTAAGAAGAGGTGCAAGTCTGTCATGGCAAGGTGATGACATGAAAAGCCTGTTCATCCCCCATCCAATTCTATATTATACTAGAATAATAAAGGTGGCATGAAGACAAAAAACTGAGGAGCTAATCTATCATGGTTTCAGAAACGTGTTTCCCCCTCAGCCTTGTTGTAGGAAATGGGAAATGTACTGGATTGCTCAGTAATGCTTTTCAACTTTTGACTGGCACATATGCATATTGTGTATGTACATCTAGCTGTCTATCTATAGGCCACCTAATGGGCTCCAGTGGGAGCATGGCCTATGGTCCACAAATCAGCAAACCTGGAGACTCATCAGCGGTTCAGGTATCAATGGCATTTTAAAGGACCTATATCATGAGAGGAATTAACAGCATATCCCTGTGAAACCTGTTAGCTATTTTATTCAGACTCCCATATGCATTTATTTTGTCTGAAAAAAATTGTCTTTAGGGCATTTATGCTATTCAAGGCTGTGCTATGCCAGGGGACAATGGGAGATGTTTTAGCAACTGTGCTTGTTGGTTGAGACTGAAGATATATAGGTCGCTTGGTAGGGTAAAAATGAATCACTGCAGGGTAAAAATGAATCACTTTAAGCCTCTCCTTGAAGGGGTATCTCTGCCTTGGGAAGCAATGTCAGCTCTGCAAGAATGTGATCCAGGTGGTTTGGGGCTGGATGCCCAAATAGGGAAGCACAACCTATATATTTCCTAGCAAAGGATATATATAAGATGCTCAGCCTGGAGAAGAGAAGGCTGCATGGAGACCTCATAGCAGATTCCAGTATCTGAAGGGTGCCTACAAGGATGCTGGATCTGGACTCTTCATCAGTGACTACAGCATTAGAACAAGGAGAAATGAGCTCAAACTTAAACAGGGGAGGTTCAGGTTGGATATAAGGAAAAAGTTTCCTACTGTGAGGGTGATGAGGCACTGGAGCAGGTTGCCCAAAGAAGTGGCAAATTCTCCATCCCTGGCAGTGTTCAAGGACGTGTTGGAAGAGGCTTGGAGCAACCTGCTCTAGTGGAAGGTGTTCCTGCCCATGGCAGGGGGCTGGATCTGGATGATCTTACGGTTCTTTCCAACCCTGACCATTCTATGATTGATTCTATATCAAGTCTTGGTAGACCAGCTAGAATATTTTCTTATCCTTCTCTCTTTGGTAAAAACATTTGCACATGGTATTATCTCCTTGGTCTCCAAACGGGAGAATATGATGGTATGGCTTATGGGCGCAGCCCTGATTTATACCCAGCTCAACCCAGCCCCAGCCATGGATATTATTAGCTGACAGATTTTAAAGAAAAACTGTATAAATCTCCCCTTGTGCCACAAATACATTTCTGCCTTGGGAGACCACGAAGAAACTCATTATACCACATCCTGAGAGAGAGGCATGTGTCATCTGCGGTGACAAGCCATGCATCCTCAAGTTACCTCACCAGCTGGGCCTGGGGAGCATTTGCAGAAGTTAAAGGGAGTTTGATGCTTGCCCAGGGCAAAGGAAGAGAAGATTCTCTGTTTTAGAAAGGCAGGAGCCCAGGAAACAAGATCCCTGGGTTTCATTCCCCTCTGCCTGGCCCCAACAGGGAAATATGAGCTACAAATTAGAGGAAAAAGCTGTGGGAGGTTGGATTTGAGGGCGGCTGCAAGCTGTTTGTTAGGTGGGTCACTTTTCTGCCGGTCAGCTTGTTCCCAGAGCTTTTCTGCAGGTGAATGCAATGCTCATACCAGAAATAAAAGAAGAAAAAAGACAAAGAGAGAGAGCTCAGTTTCTGAACATGGGTCCAGCACAATGTCTAGTGGTGCAATGTGGACCTGGGACCAGAAACCATCCCTGAGGAATTTCATACATCTCTGGCACCTCTTTCTTTTTCACATGGATGGGAACAGCTGGATGAAAAGGAGTTATTCAGCTCAATAATTCCAGCTAGTACCTGATGCTTGCCTTCTACTTCAAACCAGCCCTAAACCTCTACAAAATTTTCCAGCATGCTTTTTCACCACCAAAGGCTTTCAAACCTTTCCTTCCCCTATAGGTACACAGCACAGCCATAGATCTCTATTAGCATGCAATGCGGAGCAGCACTCTCTGTAGTACAAACCAGTTCTCCAGATTGAGAACATGCCAAGTGTTGGATAAGCTGTAATAAAGTCTCTTGTTGTAAGAGCACCCTGCTGACACAGGCTCTGATCTGAAAGGAGTGGGAGCAGAATTAAATTCCCTCGGCTGAAGCCTGTCCATTATTCTTGGGCACTGGATTGCAGGAGCCAAAAAAAGGCGCTCTGGAAGCAATAAAGTGCTCGCTACAGAGCCCTCAAGTGTTGTGTGTGTTTGGCATTGGGAGAAATTGCAGAAGGCAGCTTCAAAATCACAGTGGCTGCAGCTACCCAAGGCTTGCAAGAGGGAAAGACCCAATTGGGAAAAGGAATGGGAGCTGGAGAGCAGGGAGGGAGCATTGAACTTGGCTGCACGTTGCCTAAAGCACAACTGATGCGGAGATCGGAGATCTGCTGAGCAGCACCGGTCCTGCAGTGCCTGGCCTCAGGCAAATCACTTTACATTTTTAATATAGTTCAAAGCCAAAAGGTTCAGCCAGGTGCCTCGTGGGACTTGCAATAATATCTAAGTGCTGCAAGTCCTTGAAATCCTGTAAAATGGGTGAGGAATGAGCTGAAGTTGAGGGAGCAGAACAGCACACACCTGGTGCGCATAGAGTATGGGTGTTACATGGCTTAACCCAGGGGAGAACCAAAATGGGTTTGCTCCAAAATACCCTGCATTTTCTACCTTCTCATATCAAAGAGCTTGAAAAGATGTTTTTCAGCCTGAAAAGAATTGCAATTCATTCTCCATGTCTTGTCTGTCTGCCTATCAGCCCCATCTCCCATCCCTGCTGCCAAGGGAAGAGCCTGCCTCCTCCAGCCCTGGCCAAATGGCTTTATTAAGATGCATCTTATATCGATGCCCTTTCCTCTTCCTCCAGTGCCATTCCCCGATCTTTGTGTCAGCTGCAAACTTTATCAGGGGTGACGTGATGTTTTCTTCCAGGTCACTGATAAAAATGTCAAGTATCAGCAATCTAGCCCTTGCAGGCAGCTGAGAGCAGAAGACCTTGTTGATTCCCCGTTCAAGAGGTGTCTTCTGAAACTTGTCAACCAGCCAGGTTTTACTCCATCTCATTTCTGCCATGGTGATTTCCTACCCTCCCAGTTTCTTAATCAAGATGTCGCAGGACCCAACCTTGCAGGAGCCCGAGTTCATTACGCTGACAGCGTCACCTTTATCTGTCCAAATTTATAATCTCATAAAAAAAAGATATCAACTTACTTGGGCAAGATTTATTTTCCATAAGTCCTTGTTGATTGGCATCCTTTATGTTATTCCCTTTAATTCCTTATTAAACAAGTCCCGTAGCAGACATCCCATTATTTCGCCCCAAATCAATGTCAAGCCGACAGGGCTGTAATTACACAGGTCAGCTCGTTTATCCTTCCTACATATTGGCACAACATTCGTTTTCCTTCAGCTTTCTGGATCTCTCCCAGTGCTCAAGGGTTTATCGGAGATCAGTATCACAGGCTGACCTATATCTGACTGGGTGGCACAGGCAGGGATTGGATTATTATGCATCCCATACAGATATCTTGTTCTTAATCAAAATTCAAAGATATTTCAGCTCTTACCCTTATAGGGTTTGAACTGATTTCGAACAAGCAGTGAAGCTAAAACCAAGAAATATGCTCATCACATATGCGCAAACACCCTAAAATACATTGGTGCTCTGGAATCCCAAGGGCCTAGACATAAAGGGTTTATGCTTATATGGATGAGCATAATGAGGAGTTCCTACAGATGTTTGTATTTTCACTGCAACCGTGATTTTCTGGCCCAGGAATATTTAGCTCCTGCCTGGACAAACACTTAGTACCTACACTGATGGAGCTTTCACATTGCAATCTTTATTTCTCATCTGGGTTATAGACACTTTCCAGCATCCACTGCCTTTGAAACTATACATTAAAACTTCCATGTGCGCTATCATGGCTCCCAGTTCAGCAGAGGATAGAATAGCTATCCGGGCGTGTTTTTTCTTGCCGCTACCTCAGGTGAAATCTGTGCTATCAGCTCAACACCTATCACTATTTGGACAGGAGCATCAAAGGCAAAAGAAGGCATTTTTCATCAAAGCTCCTAGATTTCTTGGCCAATTTTAAGCGGATGGCAGCTCAGCCAGGGCATCCTGTTCCAGCCCTGCTCTTTTGCCCTGGGGATTTTCAAAGGAGCCTCCGGCTCTGATCTACACGCCAAGCATCCCCTGCCCTTTCAGAGCAGCTTCTGCTGCACTCAACAACAGAGAGTGGCTCAGCCCGCACAGAGGAGAGTGATAAGGAAAGAAGGGGGAGGTATGAAAGGCGAACAAGGATTGGATCTGAACTGATGCTGCACACGTGGGACTGCAAAATAATTAGGAAGGAGGACTGTATTTATATATATTTGTTATTTGGATGTTTTTCCCTCAAGGCACCACTGCACCTGCCTGATGCTGGGAGATTTTTCCTCTTTCGGTTGTGCTGATGTTGGGATTTAGCTTTTTTCCCCTCCCAGCTCTCCCCACTCTGTTATCCAGGATATAGGACTGATTTTTACTTACAGGGAAACTGATGCAAAGAGAGTGAGTGCTGCAGACAAAGGGCACTTTCTGCCTGTATTGGACCTACTGCTTCTCCCCTGGGGCTGAGCAACCTGGAGTTCAGGGTTGCTTCTCTTCCCAAACCTGCCACACATTGCTGCAAACCTCCAAGAATGAGGCTAACATCTCAGTGGGTTCTTGGGAAACCCACTGAATGTTGAGCCACTCTCCTGCATCCAAACCAGCTGAAATCATGACCTGGTTCCTCACCCATTCCTGCCAACTCCAGGTTGAGGGTGGCCAACTGTAAAAAGGCTCCCTTGTATTGCAAGCTTTGCAAGATAGGGTTTTTCCCAATCCCCCCGCCTTGTTGGAGGAGTTTTGTGTCTGTGAGCATCACACTGGGTGCTTGTCTCTCCAGCTCCAGGCCTCCCTGAGGATATGACAAGCCAGAACACATTGTAGGAGGAGTTCAGAATTATCTATTGCCAACATCCACTTAATCCATCGTGAGGAGAAGCGAAAAGCTCTCCAGGCCTGCAGGAGCTCTGAACAAGCCGCTGTTTCTTATGCTGAGCCTGTGCTCCCACTTGTCAGTTTGATTTCTCAATGCTTTACAATCTCTGGTATTCTTGGTGAGAAGACAGCGTCACGTCCATCACCCGTTATCACTGGGTCCCCGTGTTCTCCTTTCTTCTCTCTCAGCCTCTTTGCAATCTTGAACCAATGAAAAAAAAAAAAAAAGAAATAAGAAAAAGGAAAAGAAGCAGCAGCCACAGCTTTTCAGTTCCTTATCTGCTGCAGCCTGGGTTATATCCAGGCCTCTTGCTATGATCCTTCATGTTCCTGCTAAACATGCCCTGCATCTCCTGATAGCATTAAATCTGCATCTCTGTGGGGTTTATCAGCGCTTCTGGGGCAAGTGAGGCTGGTGTATGAGGAGAAGCAGCATTGCAACAGCTTATGTGAGGTGTGAGAGGTGATGGGGTGGAGCAGCTCAGACACCTCCTTACTCTGACTTGCTCCCTTTTGAGTCTAGGTATAGGTGAGACTAGATGACTGCAGGACACTTGCACACTGGATTGAGTTACCATGCTGGCCTTGGGGGCTGTTGGTGTAGACTGTTGACAGTAGGCACCTTTCCACTAACCTGGTTTCTACAGGACCCATGGAACTGTGTCTAAACCTCATTAGTGTTCAGAGTCCTACAAGAGCCTCATAATTGATGTAAGGAAAGGCTGAGTTTCCCCTTTATTAAGATGACTGGACCTTAACATGGATGATTTCTAAGGTGCATCTGAATTGAGCATTCACAAGACTTATGGCTTGTTTTGGTCGTAACCCCACTGCAGCTGGTCTTGTGCACTTATGTTATTGATACAGCCAGTAATTACATTTTCACATAGGCATTTTTTTATGTGTGTCTACACTGTGTTTATTACAGACTCTCAATTATTCTTTTTTTCCCCTATCTCGTCATTTTTCCTTCTTCTTCTGTGCCTATTTTTTATTTACTCCTTGTCTTATTTTTCATCTGTCCTTTGGCTTTTTCTCCACCTCTAATTCCTGTGCTTCCAGACCATGTCTCTGACCCAGACAAGGACTCTGGAGACCAGACCTTGTCCTCATCCCTGAATGAAGCTGGATGGGAGTCAGATATCTCTTTGCTGTTCAATTTTCTCCCCACCCTTTGCCCCAGATGATATTTCCTCACTGCTGAGCTCCTGACACAAACCTCCCCTCTGCCTTTTTCTGTTACAGAATGAGAAATAAAAATGTGGTGCCATTGTTGTTGCTCATCTATCTGCCGTGCCTAGGTGAATAATGCAAGGAAACGTGTATGTATTTATACAGCAAATGGGAAAATACATTTCTTAAGATGAATGAGGTTGTTTTCAGCCTTGATGCACCCAATAAAATAACCTGGTATCAAGAGAGAGGTTTATTTTGAAGTCTGGACGTGTCATAATATCAGCTCCCAACCAGGACTTCAAATTACATCAATCAGAGAAAGGAGGAGAGGGGAAAGGCCGGGAAAGCAACGAGAACAGGGGGAATATGAACATATACAAAGCAGGCACAAGGAAGCAGGTGTGGGATGTGCAAACACAAGAACACATCCATGGGACCAGCTGGATGGATACGTGAGCTGAGCTTTGACACCAGCTTTTGTGTCTCCTTTTTCTTCTGGCTCATGTATTTTCTCCTCTGCTGCTGGCTAAGGAGCAAATTCCCTAGGGAAATCTTTGGGGATCTGGAAACTTCAGTGTTGAACAGCCTCAGTGCTGCTCAGGGGGACGAACACCAAGCATGGGCTTGTCCCCAAGCCTCTGGAGACAGAAAACGATACCTAAGGGGTCCCTGCCATTCCCATCTAGATCAGCCCCAAAATCCCACCATGAATCCACCAAGAGCCTCATGCCAACCACAAAGTATGGCAAATGAGTAAAGACATTGCAATAGGTTTATGAACAAGTAGTAAATTGTTTTTTGGTGGGAAAACAGAGTATTTTCTCTATGGAAACCGTTGGTTTTTTTAATACCTTCCCCCTTTCCCCCCCCCCCCCCTCCCCCCCCGTGAAAGACAACTGCCAAGTTTTTGTGTGTTGGTGTGCAGATTTCTGCTTTCCCAGTGGAAATTTGGGGGTGTGTTTGGCATGGCACATGTTCTTCCCAGCTGAAAACTAAGTTGCTTGCCAAAGCCAAGTGGGGGAGATGTGGAAGAAAAAGCTTGTAACAACCGTAGGCTTTAAGTCACAGCTTTGCCTGGCACAAAGGGGAAAAAAAGCATAATCCCATGCTGCCTTCCTACAGCCTGAGGAGAGCTTTCCTTGCTTGCAGTGCAACACAGAAGTGTAAAGCACGTCGGGATCGCGATTTAGGATTACTGCTGTTATTTATCTGTGCAGCGCCACCTACAGAAGGAGCAAGAGAAGAGCCTGAGGGTAGAAATAACTGCTGGTCTTCTGGGGTCCCAGGGCTGAAGTGATGCTCCACTGTAGTCCTGTGCTGGTACCTCTGAGGAGGATTTAGTGGCTTTAGGGAGAGTTTGGCAACTGAGTTTTTTCTTGGGAAGAAGCTGTTGAAAGAAATACTTCTGATAAAACCCCTTGGAATAAAAGGCTTGGATCCACTTGCATGGCCAAACCCTACTCCAGAGGAGGCAGCTGGAGCCTGAGCGCATTTTCCTGAGGAAAACGGGTGGGTTTTTTTTTTTTCGGAATTTCATAGCTTCTGATGATTTGGAGATGCAGCTCCCAGTGCAGAAATACTGACCCCCCGTATGTTTTCCCCACCCCCAAATCTTGCTTTTTGGGGGAGGCATTGCTAAAGCTGAGCAAGAGGAGCTTCCTAAAGCACAAACCACCCCTAAAACGGCTACAAAAATCCCTTTAGGAGAAGTGGACAAGTCAGGGTTACCCAACAAATCCCTCTACCCCTCTCCGGCTTTGTCTTTGTCACTGCATCTGTATTTGTTGCTTGCAGCAGATCTGTCTTGCAGGGGATGTCTCACTTACTAGGAAGGCTTCATTCCCAATAATTTTCAGACTTTGCTGCCTCATGATTTATCCCCCTTCAGTTTAGATCTCATTTTTCCCAATTTTACCTTTGTCTCCAGGAAACCTTGTCTATTTTAGTGCAATTTCCTCTCTCTCTCTGCTGCACCCGCTCCCTGTAGCCCAAACTTGTCTTCTTTTCATATTTATTTCAGTATTTGTCTTTTCTCCCCATGCAGGCTGTGTTCTCAGGATTTATCTCCTCTGTTTCCATGATCTGTCTCAGAGTCCAGTGACTTTGTCTTCCTTTCTTCAGCCTTTTCCTCAGATAATGTTTAGCAGTGGCATTTGCTGAGGGCTGATGGATGAAGAAAGGGAGACAAAAGGAAGATATAAATGGGGAGAACATTTTTGGAACCTTGTCCCTATTTCAGCACATGATGCCCATGGAACAGCAGTTGTTGGGCACAATATTGTCCAGTGTTCAATTCATATAACTTGGTGCTACACAGATAATACACGTCGAAAAGGAGCATTCTGGGTTGCTTTGTAACCTCTATAACATTGTGTGCTTCTCACTGTGCTAGGGAGATGTGGCTCTTGGTACAGCACAGGCTCTTCAACCTCCATGAATGTTCGGGAAGAAACATTCCCTTGCCTCAGTTTCCCCTTTCACAAGGAAAAATACTAGTGTTAATGCCCACATTCCACAGGGAATAGAATGAAAGAGAAGCTTCGGAAGGCAATGGGGAAGGTAAGGAGAGCTTTTAACTTTACAGAGAACAGGAGAAGGTCTGGCAGAGGAAACGTGAAAAAAAGTGGGTTTCTCCAGGTCTCAGGAATGTATTGAGCATCCCGAGATGACAGGGAGTGACTTCTTCCAAAGGCTGAAGAGCAGAGAGAGCTTGGAGAATTGATAGGTGGCTTTCCAGGCTCCGAGGACAAGTTTTGCCTCATCTATGACAGCTTTCTGGTGGGTTGCAGGGGGTTTGAAGTAACGAGGAACTTCAGCCCCACAGGCTGATGTTCTGCCCCTCGGGCACATTGCAACAATGAAGTAGCAGTGCTCCTGGTGCAAACACTGCCTGTCTACAGGGGCTGCCGAGGAGTCGGTAACTGTTATTCCAGCCGTCCTCCCTCCGACCCACTTCTTTTCGAGCAGCAATTCAATTACAGCTACTGAGAGCAGTTATCATCATAATCAGTCACTCATGCAACCAGCAGTGTTTGCGCAGAGGTGGAGGAGATGCAGAGACCTTGTGCAAACCTCTGGGTGCTCATCTGAGATGAGCTTCCATGCAGCTTTTAGCTTACCAAGCCCAGTCTGTGCTTTTCAGCCTTAGGGAATTAGCTGCATGAACGCTTCAGCCCCTTGTAAAGCCCAGGGTACCTCCAAGCATCCTCACTCACCATCACTTATTTGCCTTCTTCTCTAGCAGAGCAGAACTTCTCTTCCAAACCTCCCTTCTGATGCATAAGCGTAGGTGAGGAGAACATCTCATCCATCTTCCTCGGTGTCTTCTTCAGGAGCAAACATGCTCAGAAGTGGGATTTATTGGGCAGAGAGCATATGCCCACATCTCAGTCGCATATGATCCACGAGATGCTTTTACAGATCTAATTGTCACATATGTTTGTTGTGAATGCATAATGAGGGGCCAGAGCAGATGGCAAAGGCTGGCTGCCAGTCACGCTGCTGTAATCCTATATTTCTCTAAGGAGGAGGTGATGGGATAGGATTGGAATGATACAGGAAAGGATGAAGACCCCACAGGTCAGGTTTCTGGGCTGGGAAACCTTTTTCTCCCTAGTGCAATAGCCCTTCACCTATGACAGACAATCAAATTAAAAAACCCAACTAAACATGACACTTCAAGCTGATGGTTTCTTCACCTGATACTAGTGAGGATGCCTGATTTTCAACACAAAGCCGGGCTGCAAAGGCCATATCCCATCCCGCATCCAAGATCATTTCCCTCAAAGCAGCACGTGAGAGGTTCAGTGCACGGATCTGTGGGGGGAAAGTGGGTGAAATTGGCTTCCAAAGCACATGGCTGCATCCTTGCTGCCTCCCTGAGCTAAATTTAAACCCCTGTGCTCCCTGAACTTTATGCGAGTGTCACGCTGATGCGATGCTATAAATACAGCTGAGAAGACACTTCTGTTGTAAGTCACCAATTTCTGAGACTTGGAGCCAAAACTGGACAAATTAAAAGAGGGGAAAAAGGAGGAGGAGGAGATATCTCAGAGGCTTGCAGAGATTTAGTTCCCCTGCCTGGGAGATCTTCCCAGGGATGGCTCAGGAAAAGCACTGACCCAAGGAGGTGCCTGGAGAAGGCACTTGCACGCACGAACAACAGTAAACCCATCAGCAGAGCAGTAAGCGTATTGAACTCCACGTCTGGAAGTTAATTAGCACTGGGCAGATCATTAGCTACAGCAGCCCTTTTAATTAGAGCTGCAGGGCTGTGTTTCACTCTGGATTGGCATTGCAATGCTGTCCTCATGCAGGCAAGGCTTTGCAGCTGGATTCCTCCTGGGCAGCTCCTGCCATCGCATTGTTTCCACAAAGGTTTGTTAGCATCCTTATTTCTGCTTCCCTGAAGGGTTTAGGATGCAGAAACCTCTCCCTTGGTCTTGCAACTAAATGTAGCTCCAGAGGCCAAATTTAGAGCATCAAACTGCTTTTACAATTAAGCTTAAGGTGGCTTTGCTTTGCTTTGACCTCATTCAGGCTCTGTCTGGGCTCTCCCATAAGTGGCCACTTAATTGCTTAAACAAAGGCAGGCATAATTAATAACAATTTTACCAAATGGCTTCTTTGAAATGATCTGAAAAAAGAAAACAACCTCAAACCAAGTAAAGAGCCTTCCTCCAGCTTTAGGGAGTCGCTGAGTCTGGGTTCAGCTATTTCTCAGCCACCCCTATGCTACTTGCATCCCTGGGTCTCTGATGCAATACTCTTTAATCTCTGCTTAAAGGCTGATCTCTCTTAGGACCAGCTTTACCATTACTGAAGGTGGAAAAAGGGGAATGGATGAGGCTGCTCTTGGCTTATGGTGGGAATACGGCAGCAAATGTATTTTACTAAGATCTGATAAAAGAAGGGTTTTTCTCCTCCTTTCTGCCTCACCTTGAAAGTGCTGTCTCCCTCCATCACATGTGACCTTGGAAGTGGTTATTGGGCCGGACAAGAAAAACCTCCCATTTTCTTGCAATGTCATCCATTACTCAGCTGAACACACAGGAGAAGATGAACGCACACACACAAAAAAGGAGAAGCCTCAAAGAGAGTGCAAATTAAAATGTCTGAGATCAGATAACAAGGAAATACAGTTAAATTGTTTCCTTCCTTTCCTCCTGTGGGCTGGCCCTGGGGAAAATCCATCTCATTAACCGTTCTGGGCCACCTGATGCTATTTTTCTACAGGTCTGGGGAGGAGTGAGGATGAAGCTGGAGATCCTGAAACTTTTTCCTTCTTTTTCCCCATCCTTTTCTTGATCTCTGCAGTTATCGCCAGACTCATCAGTGACACAAGATGACTTTTTTCACATCAGTAAATGCCATCTGAAATATAACAATAGAACAAATAAGAGAAAAATCAATCAATGCCTGCAGACAGTGGGCACAAGAAACATATAAAGACCACTTTGGATGAGTATGATTTATTTATTTAAAAGCCCCAAACAATAAAATCTGTGAATCTTTCCTGCATTAATTGCTTAAATTTCCCTTGGGAGAATACACTTCGCATCCTGAACCAAAAATGGTTTGGTTTGACCTCTTTTGCCACTATTCCCCCCCCCCCCCCCCCCCTTCTCCTGTTTTAAATGAGCTTTCATTTTAATAAATGAGATTGCTTTCTTTCTTTGGTTGTTAAGCCCATCTTTGGGTGCAGGACACCCTTGAGTGCCTGCGGCACACATCCTGCCTCCAAGAGCAGCAAAACCTTCATCTACCCATCCATTCATGCACATGTGTAGAATACGTATCTTTATCAATGGGATGATTTGGCCAAGACCTGACCCAGTGCTCTGTGAGGTGCAGTGTGACCTGGATCAGGCCTTTTTTACCCAATTTGCTTAATTTTTAAGGATGGGAAGAGGTGGAGACAGGCTGGGGATAGAAGCACGCATAGAGCCTGTGCCTGGACTTGGCTCAGTCCCTTACCCACCACACGGTGTCTGAGGGTGAATTTGCTGGAAGCAGTAATTAAAAATAATATTAAAATGATTAAAAAAGAAATTATTTCTTTATTTCTGCAGGCCAGAGAGGAAAGGAGGAGGGATGCTTTGGGTAAGAGCAGCTCCTGCTTATCACTGAGTTAAAATGGCAGGATTCTGGCTTGCTGGGAAGGACAGATACCCCTGCCTGCAGTTTGGCACATCAGAGCTGAAACAACTCCATCATCAGCCTGCCTGTACCCAGAACCCCGTTCTCCAGCCGCTACTCTTCCCTCCTCTGTTTGAAGCTGCATTGGGTCTGGAGTTCATCTTAATCCAGCTGCTAGATGTATTATTCATTTCTATGCTTTAATGATGTGATAAAGTTTCTGGAAATAGGGAAAGGCTCATTAAACTGCCATTTGAATATAGAGCACAACTAAATTCTAACGGGGAGGGGACTTCTGCCAGTCCTGCACCTTCTCCCTTCCTTTTACCCCAGCCTGGAAAGAACCCTCAAATCAGTGTTATTGATGCTTGTTTTGCTGCTGGGTGGTTGGTAGGAGGGAATGTGATGGTGGGGCATCCTCAAGCATCCACCTCAGCTCCAGTGCCTGTGGGGCTGAGGTCTGGTTGGGGGTATTTCTCTCTTGTCTGGTTAAAAGTGCTGAAATCAAAAGCAGAGTGAAGTGCTGAAGCTTGCTTTGGCTCCTCTGCTGGAGGCAACAGCATCTATAAAAGATGATCTGAGTCCTCTTGGTCCTTTGCACTTCCAGAAAAAGGCCTGGGAGCCTCAGTTGCTCCACAGGCAGAGCTGAGCTGAGATGGGCTACAGACGCTGGAGGACATGGGGGTGGCCAAGCTCAGCGGAGTTTGGCCAGCCCTATGTTTCTCACCCAAACCATCAGCATAAAGCAGCTCCTTGGCTGGCTGCAAAAGCCCAGTTAGAGGTAAGACATTAACCACAGTGGGGATTGGTTAGGGTTTATCCAGCCTCAATAATGAAAAACTTCCCCCCCTTTTCGTTACATTTTTTCCTCTCCTCCCTGTTCCCCCATGCTGTGAAGGGATCTAGCTCAGCTCTCCTGATCAGAGGTTGGCTTTGATCTTCCCCAGAGAAGCCAGCTCAGTGGAGATACTCAGCAGCCCTTGGAAAATAATCGCACCTCACTGTGGATGAGGACAGTGATGCCTGCTGTCTCCTCCCGATGCCCAGAGGGCTGGAATGCTGAGCAGGGATGCTCACATGCTGCCTGTCCCCTGTGCCTGCCTCGGCTTAATCAGACACCACGGATGGCCAAGTATAATCCCATTGTGGTGCATGGATGTCTTAGTAAAATGTATGGGAGAAAAGCATTTGCTGCTAAGCCCAAAATGTGCTGAAAAAGACTTTTCCCCCAAAAAAAGCTAATGTTTCACCCAAAAAGCTGGTACCAGGTTGTTGGTGGCCCCTGGCAGCAGGCTGGGTGCTGGGTGAGCAGCGTGATTGGGATGCTCAAAGCAACAGCAGTAGGGGGGAAGTGAAGGCTCAGCAACTCTGCCATTGTTTTACTTGCAAAACACCCCTATGTCTGAGGCTGATGCTTCCTGAGGGTGCAGAATTATTTTGCAGTGTGAAATTGGCCTATTCACCTTTTGATGAACAGCTTCTGCCCTCACTCTGTAGCCGGATTTTGGGATACAGATTGCTGTAGGAGCTAAGAAAGAAGTAATAAAACCCAATGGTCTTACAGCAGGAGGATGAATCCTCCAAGGCCATGAGCCCCAGAACTTTAACGGCCCCATGATTTTGTTGTATGAGTGGTAAAACCCAGCATTGGGAAATTCAGCGCATGGAACAGCAGCTGCACCCTCAATTCAGTCATTGTGGTACTTCCTCACCTGCAGTTTGCACTTGATGGGCTTCTTCATTCTGGTTTGGGACTTGGAGACCCACTGAACTACTGCACCTCAGTATTCATAAACCTAACCCGTCCCTGAAGGGATAAAGCTTGTCCTGCTCTGCTGACCATCCCTAGCTTATTATGTGCTGCCTCCTTAAATTTCCCTTGGCTTGTTTCTATTGGAGACCAGATTTGTCTCTGGTTATGTCTGTCATTGCATTTCATTCTCATCCCTGCATACACTGGGGTTTGTGTAGCAGTTTACATTGATTTCATTATTTTTTCCTCTTTTCCTTTTTGAGTGCTTTGAGATAAAAGTGTCATGGAAATATGGTGTCATTGTTATGATGATAAGGGGTCTATTTGTGATGTGCCAGCACCCTTGTTGGTATTGAACCACTTGGGAACATCTCGACATCCCCCAGGTGGCATTTTGCTTCCACAAAGCCAACCACTTATGCTAATATATATACTTAGAAAGTGCTGTGTGTATGTGCATGTGTGCGTGCGCGTGTGTGGGGATACATATATCATGTGGGCGTGATTGGAAAGCAAATTCTATAAATAAATCCCATTATCTTATTACACTGTAATTTTCTGTCATTATCTGCTGTGTGGATCAGATGCATCTGCGGGCTGCGATGAAGAGCGAGGGACTGGGAAGTGGCAAACTTTGCCGTCTAGCAGAGAGCTCCAAGGGTGTATGAGTGGGAAAAAACTTGGAGATACTTCAGCCTTCCTCTGCCTTGCAGAGGAGGTGAGCTCCAAACCCAGCACCCCCAAATCCAGAGAGATCCCCTATATTCTGCCATTGAGGAGCCCCATCGAGCCGAGATCTACCGCTGTGACACTGGAGCAGGATGCACTGTTTAGCTGATGGTTTGTTCTAATGGGTAATCTTTCATGCTGATGGGGGAAAAAAAATAATAAAAAAAATACCCCAACAGTGCCTAATTTTTAATTTGAATGGATTTGGCTTCAGTTTCCAGCTTTTGCTTCTTGTCGTGCCTTTGGCTGATAGATTAAAGAAGCTTTGCCGTGCCCGGTGTTTTCTCCCTGAGAAGGCACTTGTGTGGTGTAATCAAATCACTCTCATTCTTCTTCTTGATAAGATAAAGAGGAGAAGAACTTTAAGTCTCCCACTGTGAGGCATTTTCTCTGGCCCTCAGGTTACTTCTGGGCCTTTCTTTGCACTCTTGATTTTTCAGCATCCTTTCTTTTTACCAGGTGCCTCCCCTGGATCTGATGGGAGCAGTTCAGTATTGTCACCAAAACCTGCTCCTTTAGCCTCTTCTCCAGCCCATGAGATGCTTTCCATGCAGCCCTGGGGACTTAGATTGGAAATCAGTGATTTTTCCACCCCTGGAACCCTACCTTTCCCAAGCAATCTGTCTTAGAGCCGCCTATGACATCCCAAAGAGGTTTGGGATTCTGACTTGGAGTCAACACTTAGTGGAAAAATGAAAAAAAAAGGCCCACCAGAAAGGCACAGACTCATTTATAAACCTACACCAAGCTTTGGGATTTTGATTTTAAACATTTTTGAATAATCCTATTAACCAGGAGAGGAAACAGGGCTCCTTAAATGACAGATTTATATTTTTTCCCTTAACTCCCACTATGCAAGCGATTAAACATGCCAGATGAAGTGGATCTGCTTGAAGATGCCTATCATGAATACAGTAATTTATAGCAGTGTATGGGAGGTGGATTTCTGCCACTCGCTCACCTGGGATGAATATGACAACAATTTCCCTTGTACTCTGCACTGGGCTGATGCTTTGACCAGGTACCAACAACGTGTGAAGAGAAAATGCCCCATACCTGGCAGTGTTCAAGGCCAGGCTGGAGGGGGCTTGGAGCAACCTGCTCTAGTGGAAGGTGTTACTGCCCATAGGAGGAGGTTGGAACTGGATGAGCTTTAAGGTCCCTTCCAACCCAAATCAGTCTGGGATTCTATGATTCTGATTATGAAAATGGCTTTTTCTATAACCAGAGAGATGCTGCTTCATTGGTCTTGTGATGCAGAGCCTGGGATCCTTGACTTTGGTGTCACTTTGGACCATTATTCCACCAACTTACTTAATAATAATGAAGTTGGAAAATTTGCACTGGAGATTTATTTGGCTGCTTTTTGGTATTAAATGACTGAAAATATGTTGTACATTCCCTGCAAAATGAACTTTTGAGGATGAGAGATGAAACAGCTTGGTTGCATTAGAAACATTTTGTATTCAGAAGATCAAGGTTTTGTTCCACGACTCCTGAAAATGAACATGTGAACAGCAGCAAATGCTGTGCCTCAAATGGCTGAAGTTCAGTCCCAGGTCAGTGGCTACATTTTCTTTCCGTGAAGCAGCCATTAATTTCAAGCTTACAGTTTATTGCTGGAAAGGAGTGAAAAAAAAAAGAAGGGTATGTGCCATCCATTGGGCTCGGGTGAGTGCTGGTTCCTCGTATGGTTCAGCAGCTTGCTCCTGGCAAGCTGCAAGTCTGAACATCCACTTTCTGAGGTCTGGAAAAGCTATTCCAGGTCAGCCTAAAAGGGGTTTTTATGACTCCCACCACTTTTATTGCATCTGGGCTCTGATGATGGAAGTACCTGGTTTTACAAATTAAAAATAATAGCCCAAATAAAGCTGCTTAAAGCACTCTTAAATGTGCTTAAAATACTTCCCTGCTGCTGCACATGTGCTGTTCAAGCTCCCAGCAAGGATGCTAGTGTTGCTGGAAAGCTTGTCTGTGGCTTCAACAAGGCTTTGAACTGGCTCAGGCAGAGCTCTTGGGAGCTTGTGAGGTATGAAAGTCCATCTGGCTCTCATTTTCCTGACCTCCATGATTCCTACTTGGAAAGCCAACCGTTTTTAAACTGAATGACACGTAATATAACATAGCCATAAGCAGGCTATGGGAATTATGCTGCCTGCCAGCCTTGCCAAAGCGACCTCAGAAATGAAGGTGCAAACATGATTTCCAAGCTACTTTGAGCAAGTTCAAGGTGCATTATATAGAGACAGAGCCAAAGAGGCACTCGATGCACTGTCTCACCCACAATTCATTTTATTCCCTGAAAGCATGGTGTAGGAGATGGACCCTGGTGCTGTTATTCAACCCTCTGGGTTGGCTGAACCATATTAATTTGATGGTGGCAGCACAAATGCCTGGCTATTACACTAAAACCTTTTCCTCCTTTATTTTCCCATGCTCCTTACAAGCAACCGTGGGCCCACAGAGCCCCAAGGAGGCACCAGCTTTATGAGGCAGCAAGTTGGACTTCTTTGGGGTGAAATCCCCCCAAAACCAAAGAAAAGCAGTGATTTATCTGCAGTGACCTTATGAATTGTCACAAAACCAGTGACTTCTCTCTTCCCGGCACTGCTGGTGGGGTGATGAGTGGCAATGATACCCCTCGGCATCAATCACCTACCTTGTCCCTTCATGTTGCCAACCGCTTTGTACCATGCCTGATAGAAAACGTTTCTGAATTTGGCAGAGCCCTGAGCTGTTATCGGAAAACGGGTCATAATTTAAAACCTCTTTTCTTTCCCTCTGGAAAAAACCCTGGATAATAACAATCCATCCCAAACCACCAGTCACCTCGACATCTCAAGGGAAAGAAGCCAAGGAGTGGTGATATAACAGAGGATGCGATGCTGCACCAGACTTTGGCTTGGAATTTTTGCAACAGACCCAAACTCCTTCTGATTCCCCTCAATCTCAACCCACAATCATCACTCACCACTCAGGAATCTCCTCTTGTGAAGCTAAAAGGGTGGAAAACCCATAAAAACAACCCACATCCTGCAATATTTGTTCTTTCAGTGCCAGAGCTACAAAAAATGCAGTGTCAGAAGATCCTACAAACTGCAAGTTGTTACCTGAATATATTGATTTAAAGTACCTGTCGGTCTTGATTTTTAAAAGTGTGTTTGATTGCTGGCAGGTTTATAGGATTATGGGTTTAATTGGATGCCTGTGTTTTACTGGATATAAGTGAAATTTATGGCTGTACCATCAGCTGTGAGAAAAGCATCCTTCTGCCATCCTCCTCTCAGAGCAGAGGGAGAGGCAACCAGCAAGTGGCAAAGAGGGCTTGGGGCAGGGAAATAAAGAGAAAAACCCATCTTAAAATGACTGCCAGGGAGTTAAAATGACATTATTAAGATTGCAGAGCCGGGCAAGCCAAAATTAAGAGTTGCAGGAATTGAAACTACCTGTGAGATAAAGACAAGGCGGTTGTTAATTGCCTGATTGCATATTATTTTCGGAAGGGCTGATCTGCATATGCCAAATTTGCATAATGCAAATGCTGTGGCTGCTTTTATGAGGCTGGTGGTGGGACCCAAAACGGGGGATGTGTTGGGGCTGGAAACTGTGTCTTTCCAGGGGACCCTCTGAGTGTCTCCCCACTGGGTGGTAGCAAAGCCAGTTAGTACCAGGAACTGATTAAATCAGAGAAAGCACAGAATGAAAGAGAGAGATGGAAAGGGCTGGTAACAAACCTCATTGTCCTTGCAGGGCATATCCTTGCCTTCACATTCAGCCTCACTCCATCAACTTTTCTATGCTCTCCTGGCTTGCAACAAATTTTGCAAGGTATCCTCTGGGATCCCAGGAAAAATCTGCCTTTCCATCCCCGCTGGGCTGTGTCAGCTCTTTGCAGTAGTTTCTCCCATGCCACAGCTTTTCTCACCCTAAACCATTCCAACTCTGTACTTTGTGGGGCACCAAAGCCCCCCTCTGCTTAGGGATTTCTCTGCATCGTTGTGCCACTGGGCAGCCAGACCCCAGCCTTGAGCTAAAATGAGGACATTTCCATTGCAGTACCCCAAGATACTTGCTCCTGGGGCCAAAACAGACGCACTGAGCTGACAGCATCTTTTTCCAAGCTCTTAGCAACCAGATAAATCTTCAAAGAGCCACTGAGTGAGACATATCCTCCCTGTTCACAGCCTGGTCCCCCCTCTGGCACAGCTCTGACATCCACTGCCTTTCATCCCACCTGAAGAACATCTCTTTTCCCAAAACGCTCTGAGGGTTCCTTTTTTTCTTCCACCACTACACTCTTGTTCCCCCCATTTCACCTCTTTCTATAATGCTTAGTTGCTTATTGCCTTGCCTATACCCCACTGCTGAGTCCTTCCCAAAGAGACTTTGCTGACCTCTGAGAGTTTGCAGCACACTCTCCTTGCAGGCTTCTTGCATTCTTTCCCAGGTGCTATTTTTCTTGTTCACTTTTTGATGGAAAGTCTTTTCCTGATGGATAGCGCTAAGTCAATCCTTCCCCAATTCCTGCTGTCTTCAGCAGGGGAGAAGGAAAAAAAACCCTTTCCTTTCGGTCTTCCATCACCTGAGTTTCCAATCACTCATGTCAGGATTTCTTCCCTCACCAGGATCTTTAATGAGTGCAGCTGATAAAGACAAACCCATCTCTCCCAACAGATGCAAACTGCTATTTTTTTTCCATTGTTTTCTTTTCTCTTTGTTTGGTTTTTTTTTTTTTTCCCTGAAGAAGTCATCAGAAGAGTTTTTCTTCCCTGGGAGCACAACTCCCCCTTCATCCTTACTCTCCTCCACCACCTATGTGTTGGGCACCCCCATCTCCTGCCCTGGCATGAGTACAGACACTCAGTCCTTTCTCCAAAACATGGACCTTATGAGGGTGGTGGTAAAATTGCTGGGGCAGCCAGGGCATCATCTCCTGCCTTGGAGACTTCTAGCCCAGTATAGCCTCAAAAGGCTGTAGCACAAGCTGTATGCACATTGAGGCAGAGAGGAGCTTTACACTGGTTTCTGCTGGACTCAGGGATGAATCAAGGAGTAAATGATGGAGAAAAGATCTGTGCAAGGGGAGAAATAATATTTAGGGCTGGTAAGACAGCTGTAATTAAGCCCAGCTTTATACTGAGATCCCTTATTGCTGGCAAAGGAGTTGTGGGGACTGGTGGCAAGGCAGGCGATCACTGGGCAGATGGTTCCCATGACTCTTCGCCCCCTTTTGAAGCTGAAATCTTCGACAGAGAGCCTATTTGTTAGTGTTTTAAACACTTTCCCTCCTTCCTCTGGGGATTTGCTTGTCTTTTAAGGAAGGGTTACTAAAAAAATCAGTAAATTCCTATCAAAAAAAATCACAAATCAAATCACTCTCATTCAGCTCCATTTTATAACTTGGGGGTGTGGGGAGTTTTGCAATAATAATTATTCATAAAATCCAATGGACAAAAGAGATAATTAAATCCAACACAGGCCAAACGACCAGCTGGTAGAAGTTGGCAAGGCTCTGCGGGAAGCTAACCCTCATTCACACCAGATCTGGTTTGCCATCATTGTCAGGAAGAAAATACAGCAGAGACAGAACAGGGACACAGCATGAGAATGGCTGCAGCTCTCCTCTCACTGGGTGGGCATCTATCAATTTAAAATGGCTTTAAATGAGGTAGATCCCTTCAAACAGCTGCTTGCACTGGAGCTAGATGACTTTTGAGCTTTGCCATTTGAGCCCATACATTGATTTAGTGACAAATATACAGGGCAAGGCGTTACTTTGGGCCCTAAGAGAGGTTAATGCAACCCGAAATGTGTCTTTATTCTATTAGCTCATCCTGGACTCAATCCAGTGCATCCTGGCCCAGCAGTGTTCTTTGGAGTCTGCACTGGTGCTGTATTTGGGGTGATGGAAGAGCAATTGCAGGAAGAGACGAGTGATGCTCACATAGGCTCATTAAGCAGAAAGAAATTCAGGACAGGAGTGCACCAGCTCCTGGACTATTGCATTTTCCAGCCAGGGAGGGCTGGGATTTAGCAACCACCAGAGTCCATAAAGCTGCAGTTTCTCAGTGCTTCATGAGCATCACAGTCAATATTTAGGTTGCCTTCGGCTTTCACATCTAGACCGTATTGGTAAACTGGCCTCCTGCTTCTCTACTATTGATCTCCAAGACACAGCTGAGAAGGGGAGGATGGATCCTGCCACAGACTGGGCTGATATGTGCTGGGTGAGGCCCTGACTTGTTGCTTCTGCCCTTCTGCTGCAGCAAACACCATGTTGCTTCAGGCATGGGTTTTTTTGTCCTTGCCTGCTTTGCTCCAGGGAAATGAGGTGAGGTGGAGGAGCAGCTGTTGCCCTCTTCCTCTGGGAAATCAGGCTAAAAGGGTCATCAGGGATCTAGAAAGCAGGAAAAGGAAGGAAACTGTGAATTGGGATGAAAGGGGATTGGAAGGGATGAGATGGGATGGGATGAGATGAGATGAGATGATGAGATGAGATGAGATGAGACGAGATGAGACGAGATGAGGCGAGACGAGACAAGGCAAGGCTAAATGGGATGAGGCAAGATGGAACAAGATAAGATGGGATGGGATAGGCCAGGTCAAGATGGGATGGGATGGATAACTGCCCCAAGGGATGCTGGAGTGAATCAAGAGGGATATTCTCACCTCAAGTCCTGTAAACTCCCTTTGAAGAGCTGTCAGGGATGCTGTGCAGAAGCAGCATTGTTCTCCATGTGTTTCTTCTACCCTTCATACATTTTTCCAGCAGCACCTCACCACTTGCACCCTGAAGGATATGTACTACAGGCAAACCCTACCACTTGCTCAGATACTACAGGGGCATTAACACCAGCATATGCAAAGTGAAGTGGAGAAATGGCTGCAGTTTATTCTTTCATAAAGATCAAGTGACAGTAGGCGACACCCAAAAGGTGATCTATGCACCTTTGAATTTATCAGCTGGTCCTGGAGATTATAAATATGTATTTATGTCTGTGATATAAACTCAATGTGTAGCAGCAATTAAGATCAAGAGGAGGCTGACAGGGTATTTTTAGCAAGGAGGGGAAACCATATACATGCGTAAGTTTTCATATGTATTTATGTGTGTACATTCGCACTGATCTCCCTGAGATATAACAAATTGATCCCCATGGTTTAAGAAATGCAATAGCCAAATTGCAGACACAAATTTAAGTCTTTTCAATCTCCCATACCTGTCCTTAGCTCAGGGAGGTGAAGGGAGTCTTGCTGTCTCCATAAACTTACAGGAGCTGATGTGCTGCTTTGGAGCCCAGCTCCAAGCAGCCTCATCTGTCTCGATGGCAGCAAGGAGCCTGCAGGACCTCAGATTTATCCTCATTTTTTGACATGCACTGAGCCTATCTGCATCAGATCATGGTCAGTCCCACCTCAGCACATCATGGACCACAGTCCTCTGGGTGTCCTGGGGCAGGTTGTTCCAAAGATGAACAGGGAAGGAGTCAGTCCCTCCCAGAATTGCCCAGCTGACCAATACCATGGCATTAGAACATTCCACCCCTGTCTTAATGCAGCTTAATGACTTGTTTCCCCTCCTAATTGTCACTCGGCTAACAGCAGGTCCTTCCATCAGGTTATACAGCAGGATGCCTGGGTGTTTTCCTGCCAGGCTACAATTAATCCAGAAACCACTGGAGTGCATGAATAGTTTAAGCAGTCTTCCCACATCGCATTACCTTGCACTTCTCTTTGCTGAATAACACCTCCTAGCTCATGGCCCAGGCATCCTACCCTCGCAGGCTGGTTCCTTCAGTTTTCTTTCAAGTCCCTTTTCACTTGAATAATGCAAGTATTTAGCCCAGGTCAGACAAGCCTATAGCCCCAGAGCTTCTTGTCTTGCTTGCATGAAAGATGTGTCACAACCACCATTTGCTTGCTTCTTCCAGGTTCTTGAGAGAAATGTAAGCACTGGTCAGTGGGTCCCAAAATCAGGAGCCTGTAGGTCATTATCCCAAAGGGAATTCAGCTTTGTAAGTGAAGCCTGGAACAGGGAGAGGGATTGTCACCTGAAGGCATGAGGATGTTGGGACACTGCTATTGAAGCTGGACAGCTTCGTCCGGAGCAACTAGGGTCCAGGCTGTACCTTAGAGGTTGAAATCCCCCAACCCCAAGCCCTCCCGTGCTCAATGCAAAGTCTTCCAGGCTGTTCAGTTTACAGTGTTCCGTTAAAAATGAGAGGGAGTGTTGCTAAAATGACAGTGATGCTGCTGTACTTGATTTGCTGTTCTGTGTGACACTTCAAGCCTTGTTTCTGATGTGTATGCTGCTCTAATAACGGCCTGTTGAATCTGAATACACATAGCACTGTGGTTCTCAGGCATCTCTCAGTCGGTCTATCCATCCTCAGCACACCTGGAAAGGAGACACACAGACTCACATCTGGGATTTGGAGAATGCAGCTACTATTCATGGATCAGATCCCTGCTCAGCATCTCCTGGGGAATGGCAGCAACCAAGAGATAGGTCTGGAAAATCAAATAAACCTTGAAGCTACAAGTGATGGAGCTTCAGCAGAGTCCCCAAATCCTGACCAACATGGGGTGAAGTGGGTAGCATCATCAGTGCTGCCTCAAAGCTACTTCCCTGTTGTGGCTTGGTTAAGAAAAGCAGAAAGGAACAAGCTGTTGGAAAACCTCAGCTGCATCCACCTGATGTCCAGCCTAGGCTCTCCTGTCCGCATTTCCGCTCTGCTTATCTCTCTGCATCCCCAATCTCAAAGGCACCAAGTGATCAATGTGAGGTTTTGGCACCTTCGTATGTGCTCCTAAGTGTTTTTAGTGGTGATTTGCCAGCGGACCAGGAGAGGGACCTGACTCACTCATGCTGCTAAAACAACTCTCTGAAAGCGCCGAGTTGTGCACACAAAGGCAATCCACAGCAGGCATCGTGGGAGCTGTCTGCCAGAGCGTCTGGAAGCTCTTACTAATCAAAGCACCATTGATTACACAGAGTTTTGCAAAGGTTTCTTTGCACGGATGATGCAGGGAGACTTTCAAAGGGGCAGGCTGTCAGTCAGCATATGGGGGATGTTATATTGAGGCCAGAGATCCTGCAACATTTTCCTAGATTAGAGATTAACACGCTTCTAATTAATTTTGATGCTGTGTAATACGATAAAGTTGTGGTTTTTTTGTGATGTCAGGCTAGCTCATAATCCAATCTTTAATTATTATCTCTTGCTTAAAAAAAACAGACAGAAAAAGGCTATTATGTTATAATGCCAGTTTGGGCAGCAGCCTTCGGGAAGCTGAGGGCTTTAGACATTGATGGAGGCAGTAAATTTAAAGTCTTTCTTTTCGTTTAATGAGCTGGATTGTCTGAAGTATCTGACTGGCAAGAGGTCTGCAACTAGAAAACCTTGCTGAGGCTGATCACAGCTTTCTGACCCTGACACCTGGAGAGTGCTCACCAGCAGAATGGGGATGGGGAGAGGTAGTGGCTGTGCCCTTGTTAAGCTCTGCCGTTAAAGCACCACCAATGCAGAGCCAGGGCTGAGAAAGAGCCACGTAAAATAATCCAAAGTCTGGCAAAAAAGAATGCTTTAAAGTGCTCCATCTGCTTAATTTATTAAAAAGGAGACAGAGAGGTGACTTGATTACCATGTCTAAGTAGATTCACAGGGAGAAAATACCGGATACTAAAGGGCTCTTTAAGCTCTCAGGGAAAGGCAGAATGGGAACGAATAGAAGGCAGAGGCAGACCAAAGTGAGAAACTGCGTTTTTTTCCAAACTATTGAGGACATGAAACCATCAGGATAGACTATGAGGGAATCAGGGGTCCCTGAGGCTCTTGATATCTTCAAAGCAATAAGGGATGTCTCTCAAGGGTACACATGACAGTATCCAGCTTGTTGAGAGTTGCAACTTATGTCGGATCCCCATGGTATTTGGGGTGCATTGGAAAATAAGCCTGAGGACCCCAAAAGCATCTCTCAGACACTTTCCAAAATGATGCAACTAGTGTTTTTCGCATTCCAGCAATCTTCACAGCCAGGGGATATTTGTCTTCATTTACTACTAAAGGCATCAGCAATCCTTTCACTTTGTTTTCTGCCTGCAAACAAACAAACAAACAAAAGCCTTTGCTCCTCGGAAACTTTTTAACAGTCATGAGCTGTCCAAGAGCTGCTTCAGATGGCAGTTGAATAGCCTATCGCTCTCTTTCAATGCTGGGTCTTCTGGGTATGCATTTGTTTGCTTTTGTTTTGCTCTCAAATATAGTTGTAGCTTTGTTCTTGCCTTTCCAAATGCCCTTAGTATTCTCATTGAAAAGCCTGAAAATAATGCTGCCAGCTTCTGCAAGCCTGATGGGAGCGGACACTGATCAGACATGCGATTCCCCAGCATTTTTATTTACCAACAACCAGTTCTTATCTCCAGCTATGCCCAGCTCTGGAAAAACTCCCCTTCATCCTGATGTTCCCATCCCCCTCGAGTTCAGAGCTGTGATTTGTGAAAACAGCTCTGCCGTAATCTCTTGCCTTGATCAGAACTTCATCCTAGTTAGCTCCCACCCGGCTGAATTCTTGACTTGATAAATTGGATGGGGATTTCTACAGGATCTCAGGGCCTTCCAGGCTGCTCGTTGCTTGGCTGAACTTTGTCAGACATGAGCTGCCGCCATGCGATTGGCAAGGGAGATTTCAATGCAGTGAGTCAGAGGGAACTGGAAAGGCATAATGCATCTCTGGTCCCAGGTTTTGTGCTGGGGTGGTGGCATGGGAAGGCATCAGAGCTCCTTCAACAGAAGAAAAGGATTTATCTGATCTTTGTTTCTCTGTTTTGGAAACCTGATGCCAGGTTTGATGGACCATGGGGCTGATCTGATAGCGTTGCCCGGATGCTCTTATGCTGCTGAGTTACGGATGTGCTGCTAATGGTATAGCCTTGCCTCCCTATAAAGGGGCTCCATCTAAATTCTAATCTTTATCTCTTCCGTATAGCCTACACGTACTTATGTGCATCTGTTATATCTAAATATTTATTTGTAACATACCAGCAAAGGTCCTTTACCTCTCTATTTACTCTGCTTTGAAGTATTGATCTATAATTACCCCTGAGTATCTAGCCTGTAAACATTTCCCTGCATATGTACCTATAAATACCACTTACTTCTAAATATCACCCTGCATTTTCACCTGTAAATATGACGTGCCAGGAAAGGGCTGTGGCAAACTTCTTAAATCAGAGAAATGAGGAGCCTTGCTCCAGAACATTTTGTGCGAGGTGGAGCAGAGCTGTGAAGCTCTGCTTCAAGCACAGGGAAGTCAGGCTGCCTGGTAAACATTTTAGACCCATTTTGTGGTTTCCATCTGTCCCCATAAGAGGCAGAAGCCGCTGCTGACCTTTTTCTGTGGTTGACCTTAAACTTCACTCCTACCATTTAGCGTGTCGTCAGGCGTAATTAGGAAGTCCAGTGACATTCAAGACCTATTGATAATGGTATTAATATACAGAGGCTTTTATCCTGCAAAACAACATGGGCTTCAGAAGTCAGATGTGTGTATGTATAGGACTGAGATGGCATCCCTGGAAAACAGCTTCTGAGGGTGGGCGAAAATATCTCAGATGTGCTACAGACAGCGACTTCTGGCTGAGGGCACCAGATAAAGCCTCAAGAGATGCCAGGCACCAGGGCATCCTTAATACCCCTTGGATTGCTCCCTGCCCTGATGTTCTGGTTTCTGAATTGAAGAAAAAAAAGGAAAAAAATGGAAAAAAAATCAAAAGTGTGGGTTTCCATGGAGACAAGTGTTCTAAAATCTGAGGGCAGGCAAGCTGTGTATTTTGTGTTTTGATGCACATGCTTGGGTTTAACTTTAGGGGAAGGGTTGGCTGAGGCTGCAGCTTAGAACAGAACTCTTTGGAGGGAAAATATATTGGTGTGGGAGTGTGTTTGGTAGGATTTTGAGATTTCAGTCAAAAAGGGGGAAGAAAACCCTCTGCAGTCCTCTACAAAGGGATTTTCAAAGGAAAAAGTAACAATTAAAACCCAACATGATGAAAGCATTTAGGCATAATGATCATCTCAACATATCTACAGTGGAAAATCCATCCTCCACTTACATCTCCCTTTGCCAACAGGGAAAAGACGTGTCCTCTCCTGGCCATGAAGCACTTGAGAAGCTAGAGATGAATTGACACAGCCAAGAGCACTGAGATAAAGGCAGTGGTGAAGAAAAAGGACCTTGGGCCACAGTCTGCTTTTGCTTTCCACACATCTGCTCATCCAGCAGAAGTATCACAAGCTCACTAATGATGTGTTGGGTTCTTCACAGTGGCTAGTGAGCTCTTGATACGTTGGGGCTTAATTGATTAGCTTTTCAGGGCCCTGATTGCAGCAGCTTTAAGGAATTGCAGGGAGTGAGGAGCAGAAGGTGACAGGAAGTGTTAGCACTTCATTTGGAGGGCTGGGTTAATGATTTGTGTGCAGGCAAAAAATTGGAATTAATTCTCTGGGAAGAAAACCCTCTTTGACCAAAGTGAGATATCAAATCTGCTAATGACATGTCAAACCAGGTGCTGAGGAGCTGCTGCCCAAGGCTTAACCCTTGCAGGATTTAAAGCAGTGTGGTCTTGAGATAAAATGCTGAATCTTGAAGCTCCTTCCAGTATATCTCCTCGAGTCATTACATTTTCTTTTCAAGGTCATCTAATTCTTCACTATGAGAGTGCCAAGGCACTGGCACAGGGTGCCCAGAGAAGCTGTGGCTGCCCCATCCCTGGCAGTATCCAAGGCCAGGTCTGACAGGGCTTGGAGCAACCTGCTCTAGTGGAAGGGGGTTGGAACTGAATGAGCTTTAAGGTGCCTTCCTACCCACACCAGTCTGGATTCTATGATATTGAATAGGAAGATGGTGAAGACAGAAGGTGGAATGAGTATTGGGCAGAACAGCTGGATGCAGAAAGCTTTTCTTAGTTCATCAAGAGAGATGACAACTTCAAGAGATAGATAAGCACATCAAGGGGGCTGCATGCACTGCTTCTGTCCATCTCCACTACTGACTGTACTAACCCACTGTGACAGTCAGGTATATAAATAAAAATCCTCTAACCACAGAGTCCCTAAGGTATGGGGCTGTCCCTTTTTCCTCAGCGTATTTGCTGCTTCTTGCTGGAAATACAGGTGTCCTCAAAGCCATTCCTGATGCAGAGAGAAAGGGCTCCTGGAAAAAGCAGCTTTCAACCCCCCATTTATCTGGGGGAAAAGTCCTAACAAGAAGGTTTACTCATGACACCAATCCTGAGCACAGAAAGGAGAAAAGCAGCTCTTCTAAACGACCCCTATAGTGGGAATATGAATGCTTTGTTTCAATAACATTTAATAGCAATTGCTTCTGCAACCTCTGGCCTGTTGTGATTAAATATTAATACCCTTCCAGACTGTGCTCTTGCTCTGGTTTTTGCCTCTGTTTTCTAAATGAAGCTGCCCAGTCTTGGCCTTTCTTCGGAGCATGAGATTGGAGCATAGATGAGGAGTGGGAAGAAATGCTGGATTGAACCAGCCCAAATAAAGCTGCAAGTTTTGCTCTAAGCCTTGCATTAAAAAAGAGCTGGGCAACGAAGTTGCTAAACTCAGGGGAATTTAATAACACTCAGCCACTAGCAAAGTGATTAAATGCCGGGTCCTAATTCTGTAAGTGCCTCGTTGATGGTTCCTCTGGGTGCCTCATGGCACAATATAACTAATCTGCTAACGGGGCAGGTGTGTGATCGCAGGTCTGCCTTGTAGAAACAGGGATGCTGAAATGAATTGTTGTGATTTTTTACCAATGGGTGAGGGAAAAGGGTGGCGGGTTGGTGGATGGTGAGCTGTGGCTATTGGGGGTCCTCTTGCCTTTTGGGTACCGGATGGAAGGAGAGGGAATGTGGGGCTGAAGTAAGATACTCCCAGGGGAAGAGGAGGGGGAAGGCAGAGGCAGGGGTCAGTCTGGCTGTGCTCCCACTTCTTTCCTACTGCATGGTTTCAGGTGTTGGCTCTTGGATTAAAATAAACCCTATTTTCCCTAAAATTTCATATTCAAGATATACAGAAAAGATTCCACTTAACAAGGGCTTTTTTGCTCTGGACAGTGCAATGTTCCTGTTGCTCAGCACCACTCTCTTTCTGGAAAGATTTTGTTTTCCTGAGAAAACTCTGGATTTATTGGGTTTGGGGGTGTGTCAGAGTTTTCTTGCTCCTTTCTGTCCCTGTGCTTGGCCAGCATCAGGAACCAGCTCCCGAAACAAAGAGCGCAGGATGGTCCACATCCAGCAGTGACATCCCTTGCTTCCATCATGCTGTCGCTTGCTTCCCTGCTGTTCCCTCTCTCTGCCTCCACAGTAGATGATTTGCTCGACCTTTAGATGGGAGATCTTCAAAACTCAGCCAGGCTGATCGGGAATGTAATGCTGATTGAGGAGGTAATGTGGCTGTGCCCGACGCGCCCCGGCAGGCTGGGGGCAGTTTGACGCTCCTGATGGCGATAGCTTTCAAATGAACTTCACTGCTGCGGCCCTGTTTAAACCAAAGGGGTCATTTATTTCAATTTTAAAGGACTAAAGTGTGTGAATGCTGGTGTCTCATTGCTGCAGTGGCTAAAAACCTGAGCTACTTGTCAGGTGTGCATTGTCTAGGGTGCTCCATCCCAGAGGAGCCTGCAGCCAGAGCATGGGAGAAACATCTCTGGGCTACTCTGTGTACCATACCCTGTGTTGCCCTGGCTTCCAGCATCCCTACAGCTCTGCTTTATAAAGATTAACCAAACCTAATAGCAGGGTGAGAGCAAGACCTGTGATTCCTTGGGGTGAAGCAGGGGATGCAGGGTGAAATCGTGGAAAGACATGGCTGAATTAGTAGAAGAAAGCTAATCCTTTTAAAACAGGTTCAGGGAACTTTGCAAAAGAAGTGGTCCATGCAAGGACATGGCGCCTTTGGTATAAAAGGCTGTGTTCCACCAGCCTTGCTTTGCAGGAGGTGGTAGTCTATTCCTGTAGATCTGGGATCTCCCTTGGAAAGCACCTGAACTTACAACCATTTGGCAACAACCATGTTGTTCTGGCTCCAAAAAACAGAACAGTAGAAAACAAAAAGGGACAACAAAATACACCCAACCCCAAGCAAACATGCCAATTAGTGTAATCAGCTCTAATGAGGAAAGGGAAGCCAAATACAACACTTTACATTGCTGTTTGGGTTGGTTCATTGCAGGCAAGCCCTGCTCCTCTGCTCCATGCATACTGGGGGCAGTGGTGGCATCATGGGAGTACGTGGCCACAGCACCCCTGTGGGGTTTGGGGTCAGTGCTGGTGTCGCCCCATTTATGGGGAGGTGAGGAAGGGTAAGTCCCTGACTCACAGCTTTCAATCAGAAACAAAAGGCGATGATTTATAATTTGCTGTTATTGTGCTGCTTCACAACATTCTGCCGTTGCGAGCCAGCCCTGGCAAGTGGGCCTTTGGACCAGGAGAAAGAATTGCTTTTCCTTCTATTTAACCAATAAATAATAACAATAATAATAATAATTGCCATTATGGCAACAATAAAACACATCCATCTCCTTCTCTCCCCTCCCAAGCGCATCATGGTGAGCCCAGCTTTCGGCATTGATTTATTTATCGGGTGGATTTGGTATGGTTGACTTTAATGCAAGCTGTCACCAAACAAATATCCCTGCAGCATGCCAGGCATTAAAACCATCTTTCATGGATTCAAATCTTGCAAGAGGGCCATCAGAGAAGTGAGAACCAGGACTGGAAACTCAGCATTACTTTTACCCTGCAATTAATTGCAACAGACTCAGCATCCTCATTTGGTCCCCAAATCCCAGCAGTGGATACCAGGGCTATGACAAGACCTCAACCAGAGGGATTGTGTGCTGCAACCATCTTCACAGCAGAAAAACCCTCCCAGTTAACTGCTCTCTTTTGCATACCCCTGGATGTAAGAGTTTTTCTTCATTTAGTAGTGGTGCTGAGTCAGTTATTACAGGTTGGGCAATAATTACAGTGACTGCATAGGGTAATGGATTCTGGTTGGGGACCATCAGATACCTGAGTGTTGGTCTGCAAAGGTAGCTCAATCCACCCTGGAACTTGCTGCTTCTTTTTGCCTCCCTTGTCTGGGCATGTGGGAAAAGGGGAGAGGGGGAAAAGAGGGATATCTGCTGGCAAAATGGCCTGAGCCATAGTAAAACCTCACAGCAGGACTCCTTTCACCCTTTGGACCTCCCTACATCACATTGACAGAAGTCTCTATGAGGCACGAAACTGGCCTGTATAACAGAATTGGGCTGAAGACAGCTCCAGGATGCAAATGCTACATCTCAAAGCATTCAACCCCAGGAAAGAGTCCTTTCCCATGTTTATTTTGGCAGGACCTGCGTTAAGCACCATAGGCACGTCCATCCTAAAGAGCTTCCCAAGCTCTTCCAGAGTCCAGACACCTCAGAGTCAGGTTCCCTGTGAATAATGACCTTGAAAATGAAACAAGTCTCTTCAAAAAGAGGATCTCCAAACCTGGAAGACTTGTTCCTTCTGACTTCTCTGCTGCAGATTTTATTTCATTTAATTTTTTATTTCTCTCTCTTTTCATTCCCCTGGGAGAAATGATTTGAGGAACGGCTGCTGACTCCCCTGCTGCTCTGCTGCTCCCGCAAACAGCCAGACAGCTATCACACAGCTTCTTTAATGGCCCAGCAACACATATAGCGAATAAACCTAATGGTGAGCAGCAGTGCTGGCTTCCCAAATGGAGCCTGGCTGATGCTTCTCTATAGATCCAGCTGCCTGGGGGAGCAACATCCAGAAGCCACTATCATGGGCGAAGCTACTTATTTATTACTGGAAATGAATAGGTGCACTTCTGCACCTGGTCCCTATGTGGTCCCTAAGGGGACATTAGAGATGATCGGTGTTTGGAGGCCTGAGGATGCTGAGCTATGCAGCGGGATGAGGAGCAGAGAGGATGTTCAGTGCATGAGGGACACACATGTCAAGTCATTTGAGATCCTGGTGGACTTTGCTGCAAGCAGGGTTTAATCAGTGCCTGGCAAACAGTTTTCCTAAGGGTTGGTGGGACAAGCTGCAGGGAAAAGGGCCAGAATAGTGTTGTTTCAAAGAGAGTGGACAAAACATAATCATATACTGGAAGGACTAATCCTGGATTATCATCAGGGGCTGGAAGGGATAAACCATATCTAAGCACACAGCTTTCATCCCACAGGGCTTTGCAGAGCCATCACATACAGCCCCACTCTATTGCAGCCACCTCTGGGATGCAGAGATGGTGAGTGTGGAAAAGGGGGGGCACCACTGCCAAGGATGGGGTGGAAAGCTTGGCTGCAGCAGAAGACCCTCACCAGCGGGAGAAGCCTTTCCTCTCAGGTCGTTTGCCTTGATACCCAATGGATGCCCCCAAGTCTCATGGCCGGCATCGTGACTGCTGGCTGGCAGACGTCACTTTTCTCCTCCTTATCTCTTTGGCTTCTCTCCTGAAGTACAAATTGACCTCTCAGAATTCTCTCCTTTAACGCCCTTGTTCTAAAATGTTAATAACTGGTCAGTGACAGGCTGATTAAGCCTTCTTTCCTCCCTTATTTAGATTGGTGTCACTGCACCAGCTCTAACAGAGCCGTAAAGAACATTAACACCCGCTCGGCACTGACAGGGCAAACTATTCCCTGGGAATTGATAAGGGCTTTTTCTGGAAATGAATTTGGCGCTGGCAAAACAAACGGATGCCTTGAGCTCCATCCATCTCCCTTCCTTTAATAACTTTCATTTGTTTGGCGCTATCTCCAACACCAATTAATGTAACAAATGCTTTTTGTCCCAGAAGGGATTTTTGCAGGAGCTTTGAGTGGGACGGCTCGACTTCTTTCCCTTCTTCGTCACCTCTCGGCTTGTCTGCACATAATCTACACCCATATCCATATATTCTATATCTATACCATATAATCTGTGTGTAGACCTCTACCTATATCTGTACTATATCCATATCATATAATCCATATCCATTAAATAAATATATGTCTATAACCTTAGGATGCATATCAGTGTCCATGTCCGTATCCATATTGCCTATATCCATATCATCTATATCTGCATTTATGTAAGCTGAGAAGGGGCTGGTGGATGATGTGGGGCAGAGGAGGGGAGTGATTTAACAGTGGGGTGAAGCCACTGCCCAAAGAAGGACCCCAGCATCCATCTGGCCCCAAGATTATGCTGCTGAGACATTGCTGGTCACTGTTCACGTCTGTGACAAGAATGGCAAGAGCCAAAGATGCTAAACCTGGTGTTTTGGAGGAGATACGCCCTGAAACAGAGCAAAATCCTTGCAATTGCTTTCCCCCTGGAAAACAGATTGCCTCTGCTTGTGCAGTTTGGGCAGCTCAAAAGCTCTGGGCTGCTGCACGGGGAGACAAGATGCCCTCAGTCTGGTGCTCGTGGGGACCCATGTCTGTTTCTGCATTTCTTGCCCAAATGATGGCTTTGACAGTCAGAAAAGGCTCTTTTTTTATTTCCCCATGTAGCCTGAGAAGGATCGTTCTGGAAATGATGCTGCAAAAATAACCCCAAAGCTCCTAGTGAGCAATGAAGGGTACCTAAATTCAGGACCGGCACCCCCATTTTATCACATTTAGGGGATTTAAACACACTCTTGCCCACCCTCTGTGGGTACAGGGAAGAGGCTGGAGAAGGGAGGAAGCTGCCTGTCTGCAAGCATAAGCATACAAAAGCGTCATTGTGGTTTTAAGAATGCCAAACTCCCTGTCATTCCGACCCCTTGAGGACACAGCCTGAGCCTTTGCAAGGATGGGCTTGGAACCATGAAGCTGGTGATTTAAATTACCAGCAGAGAGAAGAGAGGGATTTAATTTACAGCTGGGTAAGTGCTGCATGGGGCAAGTCAAGAGTTTTTGCTTTTATAGCTTGTATCCCACTGTTCGGATATAATCTCTTATAGAGCAGTAAATATGTGTCCCCTGTAAATACTTGTATACAACTCCAGGGCGGCTGCTCCCTGACCCTGGGGCTGCTAAATCCTCCTCCTGCAAAGCCCTGGGCTAAATCCAGAGGTGATACCTGTGAGATTTCCTCCTCCTAACTGGGTTGCAACACCACTGCAGTGTTCTAAGACACACATGCCCCTCACCAAGCAACACAAAAAACCCTGGAAGAATGAGAAAGTGCAAATGGGAGAGGATAAAGCTGATGCTACAGCAGCTGGGAAAAAGGAGATATATGTATGTATATATGTTTCTTCAAGAGTGAGAAATAATAAGCCTTAGGCTTTGGTCAGCTGTCAGTAGTGGGTGATAAGGATGGGGGAGTTTAAAACCCATTTAGACACAATCTTCAGGCAAGTGCTGGAGTAGGGAAGGTGGTGGGAGGCAGCATGGATCCTGAAGGTGGAAATCTTTCCTCCAGAGTGGGTATCAAGGCCACCCAGGTAGAAGAAACTGGGTGCTTGATCTCTCCCCATCACTTTTGAACCCCATTTCTTTGCAGTGGAAGGGCTTTTCTAAGCCTTTGCTGGATGCTTTGGCGCTCAGTCATGTATAGAAACAAATGTAAAACCGAGGCCAGAGCTGAGGGACAGCTTCAAGCTTGTTTGGATTTGCTGTACGTCACGAGGCATCCAACTCCTTCCCTTTATTAAAACGGTATAAAATAAAATCCATGCTCCTGTTTGCTTTCTTTAGAGCTGGCTGCTTTTTGGAGCAGCAAGAAGGAGGGGGCTGCTAGCCCAGGCATCTCTGGCTTCTCTGCTAAGCAAAGCACCAGAGGAATGAGGCAAAATACACTAAGAAAAAGCCATAGTACAAAATAAAACCTTGCATCTTCCCTTGCAAATGGTGAGAACACCATTTTCTGGTGCAAGTAAATAATTAAATGGGGTTACAAGGGTGCAATGTGCACTGGTCTCTCTCCAACCTTAGCCTCTGCAAAGGTATCTGATTTCTCCAGACAGATAGATTTTGAGCCAAAAAGGCCTAGAAGAAGGTACAAGTGCAGTTTTGAGCGCACAGCTTCACCTGCCTCTGTGAGGAGTCCAATTACTAGAGACAGTGGCTCAGTATCAACCCCAGCATAGAGCAGCGCAGGGAGCTGGTGATACTCAGCTCCCTGGGGTCTTTTATCTGCAGGAATAAGGCTGTGATAGGCAGAGGGGATCACAGGCAGGTAAAAACGAGTCTTTTATTAGGGGATATGGGCAAGAGGACCTAAATCTCAAGGAAAACAGAAAAGATGTGGAGGTGTTGCCAACTGAGGGCAGATTTTCACTTCTCAGTGGCCCAACCAATGCACTAAATGGGTCATATACTGTCAGCTAGAATCACAGACTGGTTTGGGTTGGAAGGGATAGGGCAGCCACAGCTTCTCTGAGCACCCTGTGCCAGCACCTCAGCACCCTCACAGGGAAAAACTTCTGCCTAAGAGCTCATCTAAATCTATCCTCTATCAGTTTAAAGCCATCCCTCTTGTCCTATCACTACATGTCCTTTTCAAAAGTTCCTCTTTTTAGGTGTAGGACTTCATTCAGGACAAGTTTTGCAAACCAATGAAACATGGGGGAGTTTTGCACAATCATGACTCCAAATAGTTTTTGTCCAGGTTTAGGAGTAACCTAAGCAGCTGCCTCCCTGATCCATCCTGGCTGCCCTACCGGTACTGCTCCCTCTGCTCCTAACCGATTTTGTTTTGGTAACTCCTGACCCAGGGTCTGGCTGTTGCAGACATCAGGAATTACTGATATTAAGACCCAGACTTCAAACATCTAGAAAGAAATGTATAAATGTCATTGGCTAAGTAACATATATGGGAAAGCTCCAGATCTTTCTAGTTCAGGTTTAAGCTGGAGAAACCTTTACTGTATGTTTCTTTTTTCTCCTGCAGAGATTCTTTCCTTTCCCTTCAACACCTTCTGGTACTAATAACTCATACCAGGTAGCAGGAGATGGGATCTGGATTTGATTACTGATCTGATTTAGTCTGTCAACCTGCGTGTCTCTCTGCAGAGATTGCAAGTGTTTCATGGGCAATTTGCAATGAAAGAGAGAAGCTTAAGGAAAGATTTATTCCATAACAATAGCAATGATAATAACTGAAGGACTGGATGTGTGTAGCATCCAGCACACAGGGTGCCAGTTCCACCAGGCTCTGCAAGCTGCTGTAATGCAAGCAATAGCAGCAGATGTGATTCGAAAGAGAGGAATCTGAATTTCATATTCCTCCAGCGTCTTCTCCTTGGTGTAAAGGAATAATACAGAGGTTAGATCCCTTCTGTGATGATTTAGGCTAGAAATTAAGGTGGTTTCTGTTGGGAAATCAGAGTCAGACCCATTGCAAACCCTGCCAAGTCGCTTAACTTTTCTCTATGCTGTCCCCAGCTCACCTTGCAAGGGTCACTGCATGAGCCTGGGAGCCGCTCAGGCTACAGCAAAATGGGAACAGTGAAAAGCCAGTAAATAGGTTGTGCACCAAAGCAGGCATCACTTGTCTGTGCTTCCATCATGGGAACAGGCTGCAATCAGATGTTAAGAGTTGCTGTGTCAAAAAATATCTTGTCCTTTCTCCACCTGTACGTTATTTATTCAGGGAAGGATGCGTCTCACCTGAGAAGTCCTTAAGATGCCACAGACGAGCTCTTCTCTGATTAAGTGCTAAGGGAAGCTCCTAAGAGGGTTGTTCGACGTCGCCAGAAGAGGCAATGAATCAGCAAGCATGTCTCATTCCATTGCTCCATCAGCACACAGTGCCGGGAGCGGGGATGGCAGGTACAGGCTGCTTTGGTGTCCACAGCCCCAGAGCCAGTGTCTGAAGTCACTGATAGACTGTGACAGTGCTGGGATCCTCCCTGGAAAGGGGTGTCTGTCATCAGTAGGGTCACAGTGACCTTACCAATAGTTTCTGAAGATCCTGGGGAGCCTTGACAACCCAACTCTAAAATCCTCATTCCAAGGCATCAACACATTCTCACCATCTCATCTGAACACATTCCAGCACCATTTGTTAGGCACAGCCTCACTACCGACTCCATAGAAGATGAACACTTTTGTGTGCGTCACAGGCAAGTCACTCTTTCTTCCCTCTCTTTTTTGCACTAATTGATACCATGCCTGGGTATTAGCACTAGGGATGGGTCCATCTCCTTTTCACCATCTAGAAATCTTTTCATCCCTGAGGACAGGAGCCACAGCCTCTGCAGCTACTGGTGAACCCAGATTTATTTCACTGTGCTCAAAGCACTATGATGTCCTGTTTTAGAGCAATGGAGCACAAAATTCAGGAAGATTATTGCAGTGAAACTTGCTGTCTGCTGGGCATGTCCTTGCAATGTCACTTCTCTGTGAGTGAAATCCAGGAATGTTTCTTGACCTTGACCATTATCTGCTCATCTGCTGCTTGGAGGAGACCTCCGCTCAGGAGGAAACTGGGAAAGCCCCTTTGCTCCCACTGTGATGGGGCAAGCATCTTCTGTCTTCCATGGATGCTGTGCTCCTTTTGCAAACTGCCTTGGAAAGGAGCTTAAACATTTCTACTCTCAAGTGAAGGGCAGCCATCACTCACCGCAGTGTTGAGGAGATTTAAGTCAACTCCAAACCATCTTGACCCATTTCACTCCCTGTAGTCAAGGAGATTTTTTCTCTTTGGAAGAAAAGAGATGGCACTGAAGGGCCTGATTCTCATTTACACTTGAGCTGCTCTGAACATAAAAGGGCTCTGGGAGGTGCATTTGCAGCCCTCGTTGTGCAGCCTGGAGAGGCTGGAGTGGAAATGAGAATCCAGCCCTTCAGCTAATGAGATGCCTTAAGCACATTTCATAACTGGCACTGAGTTGTTGCATCCCTTCTTTCTTAACGCCTTTTGTGCCAGCATCCGGGCCAGGATGACCCCAAAGGACATAGGTGAGACCCATAAATAGTGCGAGGTGACCCATTAAAACAACAGCAGTCAAGAAAGAAGAGGGCTACACATAAACCCACCTTCCCACACACCTAGAAAAGGAGATTCATGGAGATCCCTGGGCTCATCTTTCCACAGGCACATCCAAATGTAAAAGGATGTGACTATGATGTTCATGTTCAAGCCCATCTGTGGGTATAGACATTCATCTGGGGCAGAAAGACATTTGAGGGATGCACAGTTTATGGGAATGCATATATAGCCATAAGGATGCGCCCAAACTCAGATGGTCCGTATCTATATATATTTATATCAGGGACAGAGAGGTGTAAACACACATCATCTTCATGGTATGTAGTGCCAGCAGAACCGCTTCACAATTTATCTCAGTAAACACAGCACCATGCACCCATATTTATATTTATAGGATGACAAAGGAGAGTGCATTCCCACCTCAGCCCCACCCTTCCTAGAGCTGGAAGCTGCTCCTACAAACATCTTGGGAGCCCAAAGTGGGTTTGTCATGGGGCTGTGCTGCTCACCACCAGTTGATAGATGTATTTACTGGGCAGAGAATTAGGAGTTAGGAATGAGGTGTAAATATGGGCAAAACTCTGGGCTTAAATCAATATACTACAAAGGGAGGTTTTTGATCAGTTTGTGCATCTGCTGGCAATGATGTTTGAGGAGGACCAGAATTCAGGATTATGTTAATGAGATGAATAATTCCAGGTTAAAAAAGAATGAAAGAGGAGAAAACCTTTGAAAACCCACAGGCATTTCATCGTGGCGTCTCTGAAGTGAAAGGCTTTGTTTCAGAAGTGCCAAAACATTTTGCTGTGGTACTTCCGAAAGCTCTTAAGAAGCTTTTCTTCCTCCTTTCCCTTTTCCATTAAAAGGTGAAATAGAAGTTTAATTAATTGACAACTCCAAACCCAAACTCTCAGTTTCACTGACTGCAAGAGGAAATTGCCACTTTGGGTGAAGCTACGGTGGGCTGTGCCTCTTTGCTTACAACCATGCTGATCCTCTCACAGCATTCCCAGCCGGCACCTTGCTCTGAACCTCCCAGGCACAACTCCTGCTGCTCCAGCCACAGCCTCAGCTTCAAAATCCTTCAGCTGGTCCTTGTCTCAATATGAATAATATATTTCTCTCACTACATGGGGGGGAAAAGAAGCAGTGTGAGATTTATTCTCCAAAAAGACACGTACTCTTTTGTCTCTATCTGAATCACAATCATTACATTAACAAAAGGTATTTAAATGCCCTGTTGTACATAGCAACCATCATCTTTTTTTCTGTTTAATTACCACACCTGTATTTGTTATTTTGGGATAGGACATTGAGTGATGGTCATGGCTAATAAATCTGCCCCAGAAGACAAAAAAGAAGGGGAAAGCAGGGCTGAAGGGATGTTTTTACCTCTATGCTGGCTTATATGAAACCAACCTGAATAAAACCAAAGCCCTTCACAAATGACTTCCCTGCTAATTCCACTCCAAGAGAACAGAGTCAAGCAAGGGACAAGTTCCCTGGATGGGAGAGGTAATTATTCTGATATGCCACCTTAATTATGTCATAATCCCCAACTGAAGGAGGAAAGGGCCCTTACGACGGCCTCTTAGAAACTGACTTTGAGGATCTCTCCTGGACATGCAAACAGCTTTTCCTTGCTCTGATCCCAGTTTGGGTTTGTTAGATCTTCCCATCTCTTTCTTGAACTTCTGAAGGACTTTGCACAAGTTTAAAATCGGCAATTAACTGCATTGCATCCTTGGGTTTGCCCCTTTCCAGAGCTGAAATATCCCCCAAAAACATCTGAGCTCATGGCAGGCAAAACCTTGCTTTGTTTTCGCTGATGCAAGAGAGGAACAACCCGAAACCCAGTTAAAAGAAAAAAAATCAAACCCAACACTTCTTCTCCGAAGGAAATAAAACCATTTTCTCTATCTTTATATATCATAAAGGTGCAGGGAAGGGCACAAACACCATTTTTATTTTTTAGGTTTGCAATTCACATTTAACCTGGAGCCATCTGTTTCACTAGCAGCTTGGCAGTTAGAGGGGGCCGGAGATGTTCATCTGCAGACGTGTCTCTCTGTTGAGCTCACTCAATTTTCCAGCTGCTTAGAGGCAGGCAGCTCCCGCTGGTGCCTGATGAGCCCATGGAGCTTCTGAACATGAGTATCCCCCTCCGCTCCAATGCCACCAGCCCCAAAATACCTCTCCCAGCATGTGGCCCCTAGGAGCAACCAGCTGTAAGCCTCCGGTCATCACTCACTGGTGTTGATACCCACGGATTCCACAGATTTAGGAGGCTTTATGGCTGTTGAAGGAGGTTTGAGCCACTCTAGGAGCTTTCCTGAGGTCAAGAGGTTTGCACCTCTTTCTGGTAGGGAGTTTCTAGTGTCTAGTAAGGGTTGGGCTTGCAATGCAGCTATTATAGCATCTCATCCATTCCTTTTATCGTCAAATGTATTTTTGAGACTGTATGTGTCTTTTGAAATCATGCTGGAATTGGTCATCAGGTCCGAAAGCCCTAAACAAAGAGCTACTTCACATGGGATAGCACATCTCCTTTCCCATCCAGGGGAGAGAGATAACCCCTATTTCTCAAAGGCTCTGTCCACCTGCATGACAGTTTTGCAGCAGCTTTGATCATGACACATGGTGCATGTGAAGAGGAGAAGACCTGGACATGCCCCCAAAAGCAGAATGAGGGGCAGATGTATTCCTGTCCCATGGAGACCTGTGAGGTGCCTCCTTGCAGCCTTATTTGTCAGCAGCATGGTTGGCACTGCATGAGCAGAGGTAGATACAGTCCCCACTGTTAATGGGCATCGCTCATTACTAACTAATAATGAATGGATTAGTCAGCATCTGGGAAGCAGCTGAGCACACACGGAAGGGAAGGGCTGGGAATTGACCCCGGCAGTGACTCTGCTTCTCCTGGCTCCATCTGCAAGGCTGAGCTTGATATTTTATTTATCCAAAGGCATGCGATGGACACAGCTGACGAGGGAGCCCTGAGGAGGTTTATTTTCATTTCAATGTCCATTAACGCCCATTAATGGACATCATTTTTAGCCCTCCTCACTGCAAAAATCCATGCCCATTCCTTCTGCTGCTGATACAAACCCAGGCTTGGGATCATGAAAGTCTTTTGCGATCCTTAATTAAAGGGCATTTTTGGAGAAAGGGCTGACAAGAGGTGACAGAAGGAGTGGGTTATTCCGCTGCTTGGATGTGACCTTATTATGCTGCTCCGGCTACTGCAGGTTGTTACTGCTGTGATTAACACCCGGGAAGTTTTCTTATCCGCTGGAAGCCCTTTAATTGGGGTGATGGGTAAACTGACAGAAAGGAGAGTGAAGGGGGGACTTTGGCTAGCAGAGAAAAAACAGATTCATTTCCAGCTTGTGGTCTAAGAGCAATTCCCTGGCACGTGTCCAATCCCTTGCATCCTGGGAGCCTGGACCAGAAGTTTTTTGATCATGAAACATCATTTCATGGTGGGTTGATTATTTTCTCAGGTTGAGAAATGCAACATTAGCATTGACAAATACTTCACAACAGCTTGATGCTGACAGTTTTCTTTCTGCCTATATATGTTGTCCATTACACAAAGTTATTTCTCTCTACACTCTGTGTCTTTTCTTCTCAAGAGGTCTTTGATGCCAAAGGGTTTGGAGGAGTGCAGATGCAAGCAGCAGGGTTGAGATGCAAGCACCAGGAGGGAGATGCAAGCACCAGGAGGGAGATGCAAGCACCAGGAGCTTTCTACCTTTTCAGAGTGCAGCACAGCTCCAAGCACATCCACTCTTTTGAAGGTCATACAGAAAAGCTGTGCTGGAGCAAAGGCCAGGTTCTACCTCCAGAGCTGTACACTGATGCTGTACCCATTGCATCAGCCTCCTCCCTCAGTGTGGAGAGAGGCTTTGGGGCTGCAGATGTATCACATGGCTGAGATAGAGACAGGTCTGGGCTCCGGGCGATGCAGGGAAGAGGCAGAGATAAAAGCACCTCTTGCTTCCCTTCACAATTCAGTGAAATCTGTGCATGTTGGATGCTTTGATAGGGTAGGAGAGATATCAATCACATCCTGGATCTGCTGGAATATGTCCAGGAAAAAAAAAAACAACCTAAAAAATAGAAGGAAGTAGAGGTGAAATCCCTGGGAATAGGGACTAAGGAGCAGCTGAGATTAATGCATTAAAATGACAGAAGTAAATTTTGTCCTTCTGTGCCCTGATTTGGACTAAGGGATGGTGAGAACTGCATCGGGGGGTGAAATGACTGAGACAAAGTGCATCTCTGTATTACTGTAATGGCTCCCAAGGAGTCCGATACATGTGCTGGGATGCAGATATCTGTTGGCTCTCTGGAGCACTTCCTAAAGGTGAAACATCGACACTTGGAGGGCAGGAGATGCTTAGAAAAAATGCCAGATCAATGGCACTGCATCCCTATTTTTGTTTGTTAATGAAAGGTGGGAGGGGAATGGCTATGGATAAAAGTGTCACGCGCAAAGCCCAGTCTGACAATGCTAAAGAGATTATCGAAGTTTCAGGAATGTGGTTATGGCTGAAATTGGACAAATAAATCATTGCAAACCAGTTATTCGATGATTTGAACCCTTCTTGATGTGGTTGATGCATCGCTTATGATGGCAGCATGATCTTTACGAACTATTATGCAAAAAACCTCTGTGTTCCGTGCAGGATTTGTCTCGGGTAATGAGACATTTAGAAGCTTGGTGTCTAATCCGAATGAGACATTTAGGCTCAGGGTGGACCTTTCCCTGGTTCTTTAACAAAGGCTTGAACTGATATATTTTTATTGATTTTCTTGTTCTTGAAAAACAGATTTTCGATAAAAACCTCTTTTTACTTGTAAGCCCTAAGAAAAAAAAAAATAGAAAGCAGCCAAAATGCTGCAGGTGAAAATGTTATGAAATATCAAGAAAAACAACTTTCCATCATGTTTCTGAAACTGCTTGAAATGTTTCTTTCTGGCTAAGAAAGAAAAAAAGGTAGTTTGGGGTTCAAACCCATCCTATTGCTTTCTTTAATTCAATGTTTCATTTGGAGGTTGCTGTAGAGCTCTGTGCTACCCCTCCTGCTCCATCGGAGGGCCGAACCCTTTTCTATCCGGCTGATATGTGCTTTACCATGGCACACAGTTTGCCTCCCAGGAGGATGCTGTGCCTTGTCCAAATAGGAGGATGGCATGAGCATCTCAAGGCTGGCAGGAGCCACACCACATCTGTAGCTACAAATCCTGCAGGAAAAACAATTCATGCAACCATCTTGCAAAAAAACTTGGAGCTGTTTTCCTTCTTTCTGGTGGGATATAGATGCAGCATTCCCAACAAGTCCTCTGCTCTTTCCTGCCCTAGTTACATTGTGTGTCTGTAAACCTTGCTGTGCTCCCATCTTTTTGTCTTTTCCCAGTGGAAAATTGCTTTTTCCACTTAGAAAATCTCAACTTCAACAAAACCAGGGTGCTCATCCAGTCCTGTGTGAGCTCTCCCAGGACAAAAAAAACCCAGGAAGAGCCACTGCTGCAAGATGCATCCCGGCATCTTCTAACAGGGACACAGACCCTGCATGTCTAATTAAGGAGTGTTATTGTATCTCTATGGTGAGCAGGCTGGGAAGAAAACTGTGTCAGTCTGTCCTTTCTCATATTAAAGCATGATCTTGGGTGGTTTTATTTGGGCTAGATTAATTTTCTGTTTTTAGCCATGGTGGAGGCTGCTGGGCTGGGATGCTCCTCACTTTCGTGGGCTTTCAGGAGTAAATGGAAAAGGGATAAACAATCAATATCTCTGTGGCCCTGGGCTGGCATAGCCAGGTGGTACTTCTTCCATCCAGAGGATTCAATAATAATTTGTCTTAATTACAAGCATACTTTCCAAATTATAAGCAACCTTTGCAGGTTGATAGAGAAATAAATGCTCTCAAACACACCAGGGCAGAGCGGTATTGATCTGTCATCACTACCGGTCGAAAGTTGGAGCGAAGGGGAAGATTCAGAGGAAAGTTTCACTTCAATTTGGGAACATCATGGAGCTTTTTGTCCAAAATAAGTTTTGCAGGTTGAGTATCACAAGCTCCACTTTTGTGTGGGGGAAACTGAGGCACGGGAGGGGAGGTTCCATAGCTCAGGTTGGCTTTGAATGTGGATGAACATCCAGGAGGTGATGCTCAGAGTTGTATCTCTCCCATTTTGGGAGCTTGGTAGTTACCCATATGGTTTTAAACTGAAAGAGGATAGATCCAGATTAGACATTAGGAAGAAGTTCTTCCCTGTGAGGGTGCTGAGGTACTGGTATAGGCTGCCAAGAGAAGCTGTGGCTGCCCCATCCTTGTCAGTATTCAAGGCCAGGTTGGACGAGGCTTGGAGCAACCTGCCCGAGTAGAAGGTGTCCCTACCTGTGGCAGAGGGCTGGAACTGGATGTGCTACAAAGTCCCTTCTGTACACAGAGAGGTAGATGTATAAAAGTATTTAAGGGTTTGTAAAAGCAAATGAAACATGGCAAAAAGATCACTTACACCCTGCAGATTGAAGCCTTGGGAGTCTTTTCCCCCAACATAAGCCAAGTTTTCCCGCAGCAGAGCAAGAGCTGGGTGTAACAAAGATGTTATTAAAACAAATGCCACCACAGTCCCCAGGGAGGAAAGCATCAGCTCCTCTTCACCACAGCATGGGTTTGAATGATCTGGTTGCTTAGCCGGCCGCCGGCTTGAAAAGGAAACCTTTGGCAGGCGGTCACCCTCCAGCGAGCCCGGGATGGGGTAGCTGGGGCTGCACCGCACTTTCTGAATTGAAGCAGTGGACTGTGAAATAGGAATTACTGACAGCTCTTAAGTATATCAAGAGAACAGCCCTATTCCTTAATACAGAGCTGCTAATAGACATCTAAAGACCTATAAACCAGACAATTCCTCTATATCATCCTAGTTAAATCAATGTAGTTATATTACTCTCATCATTTTCCCTTTAACGTTTATTACATTTTGCCACTATAATTTATTTTTTCATATCCATCAGCCGATTAAAGACTTTATTCTGAAGATACACACATCCTTGTGACCTACTTGAAGCTGACCTAAACTGTTAAGTAAAAGCAATTTGGTGGAGGAGGTTAGGGGGGGATTTGCCCTCTTTATCTCCCTGGGATTTTATCCTTGCAGTGGGAGAACTGAAGATGGGAATGTTGGACTGTCCCACCATCAGCATAAGTCCATGTCCTTGTAAAGTTTTTAGCAATCTTTGTCCTATTTCAGGTGAGTCCTTGTCATGCCTGGACACCTGAAGTATGTTTGAGCAAGTGCCTTTGCCTTTCAAGTGATGCAAGGAGGGCTGTGAGGCTGTTTAAGCATCTCTTTGCTCCAAAGATTGCCCTATTTAAGCCATCACCCCTCCACCATCCACAGATTTGCAATAGGAGGAAGAAGAGAAGTACATTTTTATGGTACCATTTTTATGGTACCAGGATCTCCCAGTCTGCAGATGATGCCCGAAGTAGGGTGATCGGACGCAGAGAACTTCAGGTCATCACATTATCTGGGTGTGTGGTGCTGAGCATAAAGAAATGGAACAAATAAAATTGCTGGGGCAATTAATGCCTGAAAATAAGAACATGCCATAGTCTTGCAAGGGAGTAAACCCCCGTGGGAGACAAGGACAGGGAAACCCAGTGCTTTCTGACCTGAGGCTATTGGATGTGGATTTCTATGGGGAAACAGCAGACTTTGGACATGGCAAGACCATTTTCTCTGGGATTTTTAATTTTATTTATTATTTATGATGTACTTTTGATTACTTTTTATTTATTGCTGTAGTTACAGGGCAATGGCTTCAACCTCTTCTCTTCCCCCTCCAAAATCTCAGCTGTCATGCAAACTTGGACCTCTCAGGATAAAGAGGCAAGAGAGAAGGTGGTTTATGTCCAAATATCCACATCAGGAATAAAAAACCCACACAAGCTGCTGGCACAAAATCACCCAGAGATCGGAGAGAGGCAATTTAACTCCCCCAACTTCTTCCCGTGTTGCTTAGGACACCTTGGCCTCTATAAAGCCATCCCCATCATTACAGCTTCCCATAGCTGAATATTTTCCTGCACGGGCTGATTCATTCTCCCAAATGTTTTCTTCTACCTCGGGGAGTTTCTCCATCAGCTCATGGTCATTATCACAATGAGACCCCAAGCTCCAATCCTTGGCATTTAGCAGGGAGCAAACGGCTGCTCGGAGGGTGCTTTTGCTCCAGGAAATTATTCTTTTTCCTTAATTATTTCCATTCTCTTTATCTCAGTGACTCTGGGATGCTCTTTGTGCCTCATCGAGGGAAATGACTCTGCCTGTTTGAGCTCTGCAAAAATGATGCCCTGGATGCCAGCAGATCCAGCTCTCAACTTTATTCTTGACTATATGATTATATCCATGCTCCCATGGTCATTGGAGAGCCCACAAGGATGCAGGGACCTTCATGGAGGTTATACATGGGGATGCAATTTTGCTTTGCCTCAAAATAGTAATTTTTGACCCCAAAATGGACCAAATAATGAATCTTTGGTGGCAGAATAAGCAAAGTTTTCCGTATGGAACATAATTGGGAGTTAGTTACCTTGGAAACTAGATTTATCTCTTCCCTTGTACGTACTTAATGCAACCCATCACAAGGAGGGCACTTTTAATAACCAATTGATGGAGAATTGCAAGGGATAAATTATGCATCCCAGGCCTGGCAGTGAGTTATGGACTGCTCCCTCCTGCTCTGGCACACGAGGATCCAGCACCAAGATGCTCCCATGCCCTTTAAAAGTCTCACATCCATTAGGGCTGGTGTTTTTGCTGGCAGAAGCATCTTTTTGGGCTTTTCCAAAGCAAATCTCTGCCTCCTTTGAGAGTAGCCAGGCTGGTGGTGGCTCCAAAGTGCAAATAGACAGAAGGAAATGTGGTGAGGATAAGGAGGGTGACGGAATTGATATTTATATTTAACATCTATAAAATATACATAGCCCTTTTGCGATGAATATAGGGAGGGGACCTCCCCTCTGATGCTGTAATATCAGCAAAATCTTTCAATATGTCTTGGAAATGACATTTCTTTAAAATTCATCCACTTTAAAATATTAATCCTGCATGTTATTAATAACATGGGGAAGAAATATATATTTTAAGTGAAGGTTTTATCATCTGACTATCACTTTAATTCGTGGTTTGTCCTTCTCAAGAAGACATTCATTCTCCGGACATTGTTAGAAGATGAAAACTGAAATCACACTCTCTGTTAAATTTTTCATCTGAGCCTGATTCTCTTTTTAATATCCTATTTTCATAAAATAATCATAGGTCCAGCTTGGGGGTCTGTTTAAAACAAGTGTAACACTCTTTAAACACAATCTCATCTGCTCTCATCTTAACTTGCAGCTTGTTTCAAGGTACCCAGGTGCTGAAGAAGTTATCTGGGATATTTCTCACCTCTCAGTGATTTACAGCCTCACGGGGATGCTCAGTCCCAATTGCTGGGAGGATGGACCAGGCTTTGCATGAGACAGGAAAAAAATTGCTGTGTATTTGGGGGTTTTCATGGGGTTTTGGGGGTTTTCATGGGGTTTAGGGGTTTTCATGGGGTTTTAGGTGTTTCCAGAGTTATTCTCTGCTCCCAAGTCTTCTTTTGCCAATCTCTTTATCCAGCTGGAGAACTGGGCTTGCTCTCTGCTGTGGGAACTGTTTCTCCTGTGGGCCAGATCCCAGTTTTAATCCCAACCAGCCATGATTTTTGAGTTTACTACAGGGTAGAGGAATACGCTGACTTGATATTAATACTTCAGGGTGATGCTTCCTTCCATCATCCCTTAGATGAGCATGGTTCAGGGCTGTGCAGCCAGGACAGCATTAAGCTCTGCTTTCCTGGAATGCTCAGCACCAATGAGACACATCACCTCTGGAAATTCAGCTGGAGGATCAAGAGAGTGAATGTTAAACCAAAGAAATAAAACAATAGGAGAGCAGTTCTTTCCCCTTGACTTATCTGCCTTGGCAGAAATCTGGTCCCACTGTTGGGGAAGCATCTTCTGCTTCCCCAGCAATCCAGAGGGATGTTGACAGCATCAATTTTCCTCTTTCCCCCGAAAGTTCCACCCTCTCTCCCATGCTCTGTTAATCAGATAGCACACATCCTGCTGAACCTGCTCCCTCGGATCCAGCTGCAAGCAAAGGGTAGGCCCCTGCCATGTAAATAAAACAATAAGGTTTAATTAAACTCACGGCAATGAGGTTTTTTATCACCAGCATCAGGCAGGCAGAGCCTGGCGCTCACAGCTCCCTCTTGCCTGCAAACAACACCTCTGCCAAGAAAAACCTTTAGTGGAGACGGGGTGCTCCTCCATCCAGGGTTGCTGGTGGGAAAATGCATCTCCTATATACCCACGTATCGACATGTCCCTGATTCCTTATGGAATATGCTCAAGCAAAGGCTGAAGTATTTGCACACATAAGAAATCACAGCAGGAATTGGCATCACCCCTGCAACAGGAGTCTCTGGGTTCTAATTAAGTAAGTTTAGAGCAAAATTGGCAGAGGCTTATCTATAGTGTGCATTTCCCTGATGTTAACACATTGCAGCACCCCCATCCCACCCCACAAAGTGGAGGGGAAAAGGAGCCGGAGAAGATGGCAGGGACACAGCTCAGAGGGACATCTGACAGTGCTCCTCACCCAGATGGGCTTACAGCCCATTGATAAAAGCTCAAAAGCAGGGAGGCTCGGGCTTTATTTCTCCTTCTTTAACCAAAAAAATAGTAAAAGAAATTGCATTCAAGGCTGTTTCTTTTTTCTTTTCCTTTTTTCTCTCTTTTTTTTTTTTTTTTCCAGCTGCCCCAATTATCCCATTTGTTCAAAGCAAAATCTTGCAATTCGAGGCATTTTATTTATTCTGCCCAAGACGTGTTTACAACGCCGCATCGGAGCGGTGGGGTTGAGTTAAGCAGTGGTGGTGGTTGGAAAAGGGGGGGGAGGGAAGAGCATCTTTTTGGGAAAAAAATTAAAGGGAGGAAATTAAGAAGAGCAATTTGAAATATGCAGACATCAAAGGCATCATTTATATTTCAAATCATGGGGAAATAACTTTATAATGAGGAATCATAATAGGGAAACTGAAGAAGCTGGCGTTATTACATTGCCAGCTTCAAAACCCTCCCATTGTTCTAGTTGAGAAAGGCAAAAAAAGCCCTGAACAAGTCAGTAAATTAAAGGGAAGAGGTAAAAGCAGAATAAACTATTAATCATTTAAGGAGCGGCTCTGTGGTGGAAAGGGACCCCTCAAAAATATGGGTACTATGCTCCAAGCCTCCTGCTCCCCTCTGCTTTTCAACCTATTTCATTTTAAGCATGTCAAACACAGCATGAGGTGATGCTGGTCCCCCTGGAGTGCTCCCAGAATGCCCAAACCTAAACCATCCCTTTATTGGTAGGAAGGAAGGGGTTTATGCCAGGGATGTTGCCCTGCTCATCACCATTCGGGTGTTAATAAGCACCTTTTGTTATTCTGAGGATTAATTAGTTAATGTCTGTAAAGCATGATAGAGCTTGCCAACTCATATCAATATTGCCCCATTCAAAAGAGCAAGCCTTGCTTATGATTAATTATTATTATTACAACCACTTTGGCAGCAGCAGGGGAAAAGGAGGGGGGGAAAAATCCAGGGGTTTATTTGGAAATTAAATGCCCATTTTCCCCTCTGGAGCACTTGGGAAAAGAGGGATCATGGTATTTGCAACGCCCAAGGAAGCAGCTACGGGAAGATAGGAGCTTGTTGGGAAGAAGGGGCTGTGGACATGCTGTGCCCAGGGAGGCTGGGCAAAGCTGTGGCTTGGCAGGAGGAGCAGGTAACTGCTGACTAAATGAGTTAATGGGAGCATCACCCAGGGGGCCAAGAGCATTCCCCAAATACTGGGTGACCATTGGTCATCACAGCCCACCCTGCACATGGTCCTGCTGAGCTCTTCTAACTGATTTGTCCCATGGATCAACACTTCAATGACTACTGTGAGAGTTTCAAAGGACCCAATTCAGCATTAGGACAGAGCAGAGAATGGCCAGAACTCATTTTCCCCTCTGACTATTGCCAAAATTAAGGAATTTGGGAACTCAGCCCCAATGTAGTCTAATTCCTCTTGTTCTTTTTAATTGGGCTTGCGCATCTAAACCCCTTCGGCAAATCTCAGTTTTAATCTCTCAGCTCCCCGGTTCATCATCTGTTCAATTATTAACATCTCTAATTACTATTAAACGCATTTCTTCTCCCAACATTCCAGCTGTCTGTTCAACTTCAAAGATGAGAGAGGGTGATTTCAAAGAGCTGAGTGCCTTTTCACAGAGCACCTAGTGTTGGATGCATCCCCAGGGATTTCTGTATCCTTTGGGAGCTGCCAGATGTCAGGATGGGGCTCAGGGTGGCTTCACCCCATCCAAAGGCAGGTGCTGATATGGGACGACAATGTGGTTTAAATTGCTCAAAGGAATCATAGAGCGATTTGTGTTGGAAGGGACCTTAAAGCTCATCCAGTTCCAGCCCTCTGCCACAGGCGGGGACAACTTCTCCTCGGGCAGGTTGCTCCAAGCCTCGTCCAACCTGGCCTTGAATACTTACAGGGATGGGGCAGCCACAGCTTCCCTGGGCAACCTATACCAGCACCTCAGCACCCTCACAGAGAAGAACTTTTGTTTAATGTCTAATCTAGATATAGCCTCTTTCAATTTAAAACAATATGGGTTATTACTAAGCCCCCGAAATGGGAGAGATACAACTCTGAGCATCACTTCCTGGATGTTCATCCATATTCAAAGCCAACCTGAGCTATTGGACTTTTCCTTCCAATGCCTCAGTTTCCCCCCCAAAAAGTGGAGCTTGTGATATTCAACCTGCAAAACTTATTTTGGACAAAAAGCTCCATAATGTTCCCAAATTGAAGTGAAACTTTCCTCTGAATCTTCCCCTTCATTCCAGATTTCAGCTTGTAATGATGACAGAGCAACACTGCTCTGACCTGGTGTGTTTGAGTGCTTATATTTATCAGCACAAACTAAGGCAGAAAACTTGCTCTCCTCCTCTCCTCTTCACCAGCCTCTTCCAGATAGCTTGCCATGAAGAAGCAGCGGGATGCGTATCCCCCTGTCCATTTCCCATTTTGTCCATGCGTCTATCCCGCAGCCAAGGAATGTGCTTGTTATGCAGAACTGCTTGTGCCACTCTCATGGGAATAACGTTTGACTGGTAGATAAATCCTTACCTAGGCTGCTCCGTGTCAGCTCCTTACACAAGTTGAGCATTAGTATTCTGCCCTACCACTGGATGATTTATGTCACTAAGCAACACAGCATGAACTGCAATTTTTACAATCAAATATACAATTTACACTACATTTTTGGGCGCATATTTTAGCAGGCAAGCTTGGAATCGCTTGCCGTCAGGTCTTGAGTCACTGAGGAGTTTGGGAAGCTCCAGCTGGTCCCACAACCTCTGCATGAGGGTGAGCTAAAATTCATTTGGACTTGGTGAATATTTGAAGTCAATGTGCACCAATCCCATACTGTGAAGAGGGAAACCCCTTTCCTTGTGTTTTTCACCCCAAATCCTTCACTTGCCATTTCCCTACCTCAGTTTCCCTATTGCATTCCTTATGTGTATCTCTTAGGGATGCACTGGGAGAGGAGCCCTTCAACACTGTTGTGCTGCCAGCATCTCCTTGGGCTCAAGATTTCCTCTCGCAGCCAGTGGCAGCCATATGACTGATCAACACTTACTAGGAACTGCAGCAATGAATTTTTCATACAAGCAAGGAAATCTGAGACCCGTTTTGGTTGTTTTATTAAACATACAAGCAGGCATCCTTCAGGGAAGACATTGCAGGCAATTATGGAGCTGTGATTGGCATGGTGGGTAACAGAGCTGTACAGATGTTAATACCTAATTTGCGGCAGAACTTTGCCCTGGGGAGATCTAACTAGGAAAAGAGGCAATTTGTTGCAGTTCAAAACCTCGGTTGAAGTCCATCCCGGTGGAAAGGGGAGAAGAGTTTGGATAACTCAATTTAGCACCATGTGTTTTAACACCAAGGTGCGGGGAGGTCTCCAGACCCAGCACCAAAAGGCAGAAGGGATGGGTGAAGCCACCTGTACCCCAGCTTTCTTCCCAAAGGGATGAGCAGTGACTTGGGTTCCAAATACGGGCTGCTGCTTCCTGTGAATCAGTGGTAAGTTTTCTGATTTCCAATGACAAAAGTTGAATTTTAATGTGAGGGAAGGATTACTGAGGCAGAAGATGAGAAAGAGCAATCGTGGCCACTAATTAAAATTAAATACTTCTTCTCCAAAAAACCTTTGCCTTTATGTAAAAAGCAAATGCTTACACTGTCTTAAGTGCAAATATTCACACATGACAGCATCGCTCTGCGGAGCGAGGGGCTGCATGGCCAGAAAAAGGGATTTTTTAAGCCCAAATGAGGCAAGATCTTGTTCACAGCATCCAGAAAACACCAAAAAAATCCACTGGCCAGAAGAAAACATGAGGCCAAACCCCAGAGCCATAGGGAGGAGGAAACATGGATTTGGTGCTATAAGATATTCTTTTGAGTGACTTGGAGATGCAGAGGTTGGTGTATGAGTTCAAAGAGCATTGCTGAAGGATTTGGGCCCTTTTCCTAAATTCCTGCTTCGCTGGAAAGGTGATGATGGCCACGGAGGCAGGAACCACAGTGACTATGCTGCCTGATGAAAGCAAGAAGTGATAAGAGAGTTAAAAAAGGAGAAGGAGCCAGCCCAAAGCCCTCAGTTAAAGCCACTCTTCTCCAGCTGGGAACATATAAGGGTCCGTATATCCATCTCCCTGTCTGTAGTGATGCAAAAATGGACTCCTGGCTGACTATATGAGTGCATGACTACAGTCAGCAGCAATTCCAGGGACTACATGATGTGCGTTAATAGCAATTCATTGCCATTTTCCCCTTTTACTCCTGCAAGAAGTTCAGAACAGCGTTTCCTATGGCTCATTTCCAGCTCTCCAGTTTTAGCTTTAATCAACTTTAGGTGGGAAAATCCCCAAGCTGAAGCACTGATGGTTCTTGGGGTCTAAGTAATGTGAAAATTGGTAGGTTTTGTCTAAAATCCCTTGATCCTGGGGTCATAGAGGAGTTTAGATTTTATTAAAAAGCAGGGTTGGTGGCTTCGGCAGGAAGAAGCTTGGAAACAGGAACCACAAAGGGGTTGGAGAGATGGCGGTGAATAATAACCATCCTCCAAAGCAGTGGAGATATGTAATGGCTTAAAACAGCTTCATGATTCAAGAAGCCAACCTGTGGATTGCTCCTGACATCTCCCAGACAGCTCAAACTGCTGTTTATGCCACACACACACACAAGAAGTATGGGGAAAAGCAGGTTGGCACAGAGGGCTGCCTGTGGGAATATCTCAAACACCCACTATTTGTGGTGTTTTTTCAGGTTTAGTGGGGGCTTTCCCCCTTCTGGCAGAATTTATGAGACTTGCACACCTCCTTGCATATATACATATCCATAAGGAATTGCTTCCTTTCCTGGACTGCTTCAGGAGCAGTTGTCCCTCGCACTGATTTTTACTTGCCTAGACTCACAAGAGCCATCAGCTCCCCTTCTCCATCTCCATTCCTGCTGGGGACAAAGCACAGCAAGCTTCCAGATCCATTGACAGCTGTCAATCTTGTCCATCACCAAAAAGATGCTCTTGGAGAATTAAGTCTACAGGTAGTTATCGAATTCCCAAGCTCAAGCCTGGCTCGCTTGAGAGCACAAATGCAGATTGCCATCACTGCATCACCCGGGAGTCTCGCACAATTTGTTTCCCATTATGGCTCTGCTGAAGTCTGAAGGCATCAGTGCGGACTGCTTCCACTGCCGGGTGCTGACATGGCATATTGAGGAGTAATGAGACTATTTTGGGATGTAGTTCTGGTAAATGCTGCTAATGCCATTCCCCATCAGAGACAGGCTTTTCCCCAGCCAGATGCCCCATGCATAGATCATGGCTGATGGAAACCCTTCTGGTTTATTTCTTCGTAATCCTGCATGTATATATATTCTGATCTACCTGAGCCCCTTGGCTCAGGGCATCAAACCCAAAGCTGCTTGTGAGGGATCCCATGGGATCTGGATGACGAATAAGCAGAGCATCCTCCTCGCTAACTCAGCATCTTCACCATGTGCTGTTTGCCACACATCAGCTCCTTGGTGTCACCAAAAGCTCATCTGAGTCAGGCTGGGGAGAAATTTGCTTTACATTCCCCCACATGCAAGGATATGGGACGTGTCCTACCAAAACTGCAAATAATCTGGGGCTCCAGCTTGTCTTTCCATCGTGGCAGAGAGATGACATGGCTGTGCCTCAAGAGATTTGCCACTGTGCTTTTCAAGCTTTATTGCTGAAAACCAATATCTTTTCCCTTTTCCCTTTCTTAATCAGAGTCTCAGGTAAGAGATTTATCAGCGTGCAGATCCACACTTTTATTTATTTACCTTGCTATCATTACCAAGCTGTTGGTCTCCTTTGTCTGCAAACCTGGTTACTCTGCCTTGCAGGCGATGCAGCTGTCAATCCAGAGGCTAGAAAATGCCCTTTGGTGGAGAAAAGCAGAGAAACAAAATAAACAGCAGCTTATACCGCAGGTTTGCGCCTCAAATCCTCACCACTCCACTGGCAATGTCTAAAGAATAAATACAAATAAAGAAGGAACTTGTTTATTCTTGGAGGCATGGAGAGCTTTGGGAGAAAGCTGGTATTGGTGGCTTAAAGTGCTGGGAGCTTGATTATTTTGTGAGGAATAATCTCAGTACTGAGGGATTTTGCTCTGGAGGAGATGGACATAACCTACACAAAGTATTTTAGGAACCAGTGGTTAAATTCAGGTACAAAAAGAGTGTATGCAGCCTCAATGGAAAGCCTGGTCCCTTGCCTTCATATCTTAATGGAAGCTTCAAACAAAGGGCACCATATCCTCTTCATCCTCTTCCCACAGCCAGGTGTATGTGTGACCGACTCGGTGTGAGCCTCAGCTCACTGGGTATGTCCCAGTAACACTGGTTGTGTGTGGGTTTTATCTCTCCAACGTGGAAGAAAAGTGCTGAGACCATGATATTTCACACAACCGCTTTGTGAGCCTCATATGCTACCTGCCCACAGCCACCAGATGGCCAGGACACGATCCCATCTGGGATGGGAAACTGTGTGCCTTTGTGATTTCTTCCTCAACACATAGGGAGGGGATGGAGTTGGATCCTACTCTGCTCCAGAGCCCAAAAGCAAAGTGTTCAAATACTGAAAGAATTAAATGACTCCTGTGCCCTGAGAAGCTGGGAAAAAAGAACATTTAGGGCTTCGCATGAAGACACCCACATCCTCAGCAAGCCTGTCTGTTACTTCTATGATCCAGAGTAGAGTCTTTAATAACTGGAGAGCACAAAAAGCCAGACTTGTTTTTGGAGGAGTGCAGAGAAAGGCTGATGCTGTATCAATTAAGATAAGAGCACAGTTGGTAGACAGCTCACAAAGCCAAGGAAATGCGTTAACCTCTCATTTCCTTGCTTTTGAGGCATATGATATGTACTGTGGTGCCTAACCAGATGTGACACACACTACATTATGGCTGCTAATGAATTACCCAGTTTTAGTCTATTTATGTTTTTTTTTTTTCTTTCCTGGACATTAGTAGATCCTAAGAGCTACTTGGATGTGAAATAAAATCTCTGCTGAGGGTTTCTCCCTGGTCAAATCTCACATGGAGATTAACCATTCTGTGACAGCAAGTGTGGCTTTGTCACCACTGTCCCCTTAGGGTGGCTCCTGAAACTGACTTCACCCTCATTTTAGAGCAGCATCCCAATGCTTTTATGATGGAGCTCTGGAAAGCAGTTTATTGGGGACTTGGTGGTACAGGCTTGCCCTATTCATCCCTATAGATCCTCAAGGTTGCTGTTGTTTGATGCAACCTTCTCTTTACAGGGAAAAGCAAAGGTGCTGACTGAATTCTGTTCTAACAATAAATAAGTCTTGCTTAAAATGCGGAATGCACTTGCCAGGATGGTTTTCTCCCCAGTAACCCATTTGGAGCTGATAGCATTGCCATGAGCTCAGCTTGTTCAAACACAAAATGGAACCTTTCAAAATCAAATCAGAAAGAAACCCCTGTACCAATTTAAGCCCAAGACCTTCCGGATGATGCTCTGGTCCCTAACGCAGTAGGAAGGAGGACAGTCCACCTGTTAAACATTTATCTGTCCAGGTGTCCTTAGCTATGAGCAATACAAGGAATTTCAATTATTCATCCAGTTGTTACACAGGACAAAATATCTCACCCGTGCAGCATGCTCGCCCTTTATAACCTGGTATTTAATTGGGAAAAGACAGATTTAGGGGCTGTCGTGCATGTTTGCAAGCACACAGGGGTGCATCATTCTGATGTCATGATCTGGGAGCAGGCTGAAGGGTTTGAGGCTGTTCTGGCCCAACACTGTTATAAATTCACCATGGAGTTAAAAACCTGGCCCAAAACTGAGCTGAGAAAGTTTAAAGCGTAATTGAAATTAAATTTCTATTTCCTCTTTGGATTATCTTACAAAATTTTAATTTCACAGGAAAGTCATTACTTCATTTGTTTTGCTAATCCTTCAGATCTGCTCTGTACGGAGGATGATCTGGAACATTATTAGAGTCCCTAATAAGATATCATTTTCTCCTCAAGGCCACTCAGTAAGGTCTGAACAAACAACGTGAAGCTGCTTGTTCAGCTGTGATTTGGATGCATTGGTCTGGAAGGCATCTTCTTTGTGTTTCATCCTCTCTTGCTACTGATCCCAGCAGGATTCTTGCACTGCATTCTCAGCTGATGTGTTTGGGCAGTAAGTGAGCTATGAACCCCCAAAATATGTCCGTGAAAAGCAGCTATTTGAGACAATGAGCTACTTCCCCAAGAGGAGAAGCAACAGGATGGAAGAGGAGAGGGGGAGAATGGTTGTTGCTAAAGCAAAACTACAAAGGAGATGGTTTGATAGAGTGTTTCAGAGAGGCTCCTGAAAGCTGTGTCCATTCTTGAAGCAAATAAAGATCTGTTACAGGCCCGGCTGTGTCTTTCATCTCCCTCCATCTCCCAAACAACCATGTAGGAGTAGAAAACTTTGTCCTTATTCCAGGGCTGGATAAGAAAGCCCTCCCAGTTGGTGCCACAGGCATCTCCATTGCAGTGGGAAGGGCAGAGGGGACATTTCCATCCACCCAACTTACCAATGCTCCTCCATTTATCCTCTCACTTTCTATGGGGGGTTTGGAATGCAAGAATTTTCAGCTTTAAATGGAAGAAAAGGGTTGTCAGAAGCAATGCAAAGACATTGCTAAACCCCTAAGGTAGGTGAAAGCTCAAGCAGATCCTGCAGAGACGCAAAACCACTTCTACCCTTGGACAGTGAGCGTAGGGTCTGCTGGGGGTTGTGTGGGACCACGGCTCCCACTAGTGGCTTGTCCTAAGAGCAATCGTTTGCCAGGTGGCCTAACTGCATCCCTGAATTCTGGGAATCGCAAGCGCGCTTTCTCCTGCCCCGGGATGCACAGGGATGCTGTGCATAGCTGCATCCCTGCAAATAACACAGGAATCTTGTTCCACCAGAGCTAAAGTTTGCAAACAGGTCCCCAAAACGGCCGCTTCTGTGATTAGTTTACAATCTAAGCGATGCCCAAAGCCACAAGTGCAAGATATGACCCTTGCCTTGCAGAGATACCACTTATCTGCCTGGGAAAGAGGGACCTGACTAATAAATAATGGGTTAAATGAAGTCCTGGAAATTATGGGTTTGCAGATACTCTGGCAATATGAAGTGCAGTGTTTGCAGAGTTACTGTCTCAGATGGCTCTGTTTCCAAAGGTGTTAATAAAACGAGCTGTGAGGGAGACCTGAGGGGCTCTTACTCTCCCTTAAAGGTTAAGCTGGAAGCTGGTTATAAGAGAAATAAGCAGAAAACTGGCAGCATTTCATTGATCAGCGTCAAAATAGTTGCTCCTACTCCGTACTGTACATCTCAGCTCGTTTAGCCTACAAAATCCACCCAAATCCATCACTTCTTAGGTAATTACTGCTCCATTACGCTAAGTTTACAGTGATCTATTTGCAATCATGAAATGAATTATCCCTTACAAGAGGGAAAAAAAAAAGTTTGGGGGAGGGAGGAGGGAAGTGAATAAAGACCAGAGAATAAAATCAATTCACGACTCCATTAACACACAGCCACAAGCCTCCTCGCCACAGTCCATCTAGGGTACATCGTTCCTAGCTGGCACAGCTCATGGGAAGCCAGCAGAGAAACAAAAGAACTATTAGAGAAGAGAATTAAAATCACCTTTTAAAGTGAAAGCTCTCAAAATGACCTCCTGCACAGATTTAATACAGTGCATATTGAGTGCCAATGCAATAATTGATTATTAAATCACTATAAATACACATACATACAAAGCTGCAGCCCAATCTCCCCCCTGCAATAAATATTTCTCTTGGCATTTATTTAATACACGCCTGCCCACGTGAATTTAAATGATGTATCTTCAGAAGCTTTGATGCAAAACAGAGCCTCAACAACACAGCCATCCATCAGACACTAAGTTGCTGCTAATAACATTCCCTTGGGGGAAATTGCAAACAAATAGTTATGAATTTAGTGAAAGGGAGCCTCAATCTTCTCTTTTTGAAAGAGCAGAGGTGATGAGGAATGCAAGGAGAAAGCACAGAGCAGGACAAGGATGGAGGGAACGCAGGAGACATTCTTGATGTGTTTGGGGCTGAAATGCAACCCAAAAGCAGGTTTTCCATGTTCTCCTTTAGTTTTCCAGGCCAATCAATTGCAAAGTCATTGTGGTTCCCCTTCCCTTGATGATCTTTGGAGGGCATTTGGGGAGCAGGAGCAGAAAGGGAAAGGGCAGCGCACGGCAGAGCCCAACCAGCCACAAGAGACGAGCAAAGAGCTTCCAAATAGCCCAAGCTAAATCACAGCTGCTAATTGGTTCACTTGAGCCCCAAAATGCCAAGATTGCAAGCAAAAGAGGGCAGCCAGGAGGGGAAAAAGGCTCAAAGTACAATGGGAATAATAAGAAATGTCAATAGTAATAAAATCTCTTTCTCCTTTAAAGTCTTCCACGAGAGTTTTAATGAACAGAGGCACTGGGATATGGCTTGGAAACATTGTTTTCATGCACCTGGGCTTTCCAAACAGATTAACACCATTATGGTTTTTGCTACTAAGCTGAAGGGGTGCACTTGCACGGCCAGGGTGGGCAGTAAGGCAACTGTTCCTGCAATCTTTCCTGCCTCTCATTCATGTGCTTCTGCATCAGGTTTAATGCCTTTATCTCCCTTCTTTAGCTGAGATAAAAATTTAACAAGGACAAAATAAGCCCTGAATGAGGATATTTTCAAGGCTGTTTGAAGGTCTCTAATGAGAACAGGAAACGATGCATAATTAAATATACAGCGAATACACGACGAGCTGCCTCGCAGGGGAGAGAGGAGACTCAACACCGGCCAAGCCTCAAGCCGTACCCTGCCCATGCCACCCACTTGGCTGCTTTCCACTCACCCACATTCACTAGCCCTAAAAGAGGAATATATTCTTCATTTTCAAAGAGGGAAACTGAGTCACAGGGGACCGATTGTGTCACTGATGTCCATCAGGCCCTTTGGAAACTTGGCCAAGGACTTTTGTGCTTTGAAAATATCCTTTTTGGTCACAATGAAACAAAACAAGATCACCCCCCAGCATCATGAAGATGCAGCCTGGGGGCGTTAGGGATATTTCACCTTCTTTGCTCTTCCTTATGAGTACCTCCCACTGAGGAACAGCAATTGAAACATCACTAGCATCCCGCGACTACAGAGCAAAAGCTCCAAAGTGGAGATGGTGCTTTATAGGGATTTTTTCCCCCCCTTCTTTTAAAGGTATTTCTCAGGATTATCTCATCTCAATCCCAGCTGCCGGGCCTCAGTACCCACGCATGGAGTAAATCACAGCCCTGGTGTCACTTTCTGAAAGGATAATAGTTTTCGCTCTCAGGATATTTATTCCTTTTCGCTCTCATTTGACAGACAAATCACATCATCCCAGGATTTTCCCTGTAAACTTTAGAGCAGATAACATGTCCCCAGGGATTTATTTCACTATCAAACCATTTTATTTTGGGGAGGGATGCAGAATTTTGGGTCTGCCTGCTGCTTCTTTGTTAAAGGGCTGAGATTCATCACAGGGATTTACATTTCCTGCTTTGACTTATTTTTGTTACATGTTCAACAAAGATGGGATGTGATGGGGGCAGAGGTCTGATGGGAGAGCACGTGTGTCCACACTGCAGTTTTCAGTCTGGAGATGACTTTTCCCATCAGATGGTCCATTGAAAGCCAGTGGCATCAGTGTCTTCCCAGGAGAGGACCACACTGTGTCTGCAGTCACAGGTTTTCCATCTGAAAACCCAGAAATGAAGCAATTTGGGATTGTCTTATGAAAAGGTCTGTGCAAAAGAAAGGATTTCTGGAATATTGAATAAAATCATGACATGCTAGTCAGCATGAATTGGCTTGGCTGTGCTTGGCTGCCCCAATTCCTGGCATCCCCTCTGTAGCTAAACATCTCTGTTTTCACCTGAATATAAGGATGCTTTGGAGACAACACTGTTCGCTGTGCTATAGAGAGCAGAACACTTTCCTGTGGTGGAAAAGCAAAAGATTGTAATGGCTCTGAGATTACAGACCTTAATAACTTCAGGCTCACAAAAGCTCTGTGAGAAACAAGAACTATAATTGTTCCTGTTTTATGGTAGAAGAAGAATGGGTACACATGCATTAGATGACTGGCTAAGTAAAGTCTTATCAGGAGCTGTAGTAGGCTCTCTATTACTTGATGTCTTCATATCAAGACTGGATCTCTTTCTATCAATCATACTCTGGTTCTACCAGGAAGAAGTGGCTGGTGAAAAAAGGCACTTTTTCTTTCCCCTTCCTTCCATTTCTTCAGAAATGTGGCCTTTTTCCACTGAAATATAAGAATTCATTTTCCTTCAAGCAGCTGCAGCCAGATGTTATAATATTGGTCCCAATCTTCTAAGGGATGTATCCAGGCAAGGAGAGATGCCCAGAAGTGCAGATACTGGCTCCAAACCCTCCAGCAGGCTAAAGACTTTGTGACAATAACCTTGAGACGTTGAAGGCACCTTTAATTTGATGGAAAACTATAGAAACTCCTCTGATCTTCAGGCATGCATTGGATTACTACAAAAATTTGGGGAAAGAGGCAGATCCGTCCTGATTTCCCCAGTGTGCCTCTTCCCTGCATTTCCTGAGCATCGCCAAACACCTACCCTCCCTATCCAAACCCAAAAGATAGGGAGAAAAGGAGTTTGGGGATTTAGTGGTTTAAATGTAGGTGTTTCTGGAGGAGAATGTTGCTTGGAAGCTTATCTGCAATGGAAATACTACCATATTCATGCACTGCTAGAAATACCTTGCTCCATCCACATGACATACAAAACAACTTGCATCTTTGCTACTCAGAGGTGTTGAGCAACTTTAGCCACTGTCTGTGGCAGGAAAAAAGGGTAATACACTTAAAGCCCCACTGGGAGAACCAAATGTCTTCTCTGCCCATATCCGTCAGGAAAGAAATTATTTCCCCCTTTTATTTCCCCCTGGAAAAAGATATCTCTTCCACACATGGATATCTCAGACCACAGGATAAGAGGGAGCAGGACCAGCAGAATGCAGCATGAAGAAAAACAAGTCATTCCTTTCCCAAATTGTTTAACATGGAGGAGGGAGGCTGGCAGAAATTATAGCCGAGCACATAAATCACAGCATTAATTGCGTATTCAGCCAATGTTGCCAAGGTTTTCTCTTTGCAAATTGTCTGCAAACAGATTGAAAAAGTCCCCACCATATTCCTCGTTCGAAATTTCCTGCAAATTTCTTCACGGTCTGAGGATCAATTCGAGGCAAAAATGTGATTATGGAACCTACAATTCACAGTCACACAATTCCCGCTGACCGAGCCGTGGCCTTTTGATGTTTCTGCACCGTAAATATGAAATGAAGAAGTCAGAAAGTCACAGTTTTAAGGCTGGGAGGAAATAAAATCAGGTAGTTTGACTTCCAAGAGGTTTTCCTCTGCTGAATGCTGCTCTGAGTCTAATAAACTACCCCAAATAAAACAGCTTCTAGGAAAACTCAGTGCCTTGATTGAGCACCTTAAAGTAGTGAAGGCTTCACCACCTCCTTCAGTTAACAGAGCCAGGGCTTAATTACCTTGCTGTTCAATTTGTATCTGAACACTTCTAATTTACATTCAGCTCTTGTCATGCCATTGCTAAAGATCCCTTGCCTCTCTGAAGCTTCTCCCAGTAGAGCTGTGGATAGACCAATGTTTATCAGTGCTGCTTTGTCCACCATTTCAAGAGCAGCAAAGCTGGGATCCTTCATTTGCAATTGGGCTCCAAACCAAGTCAAGCTTGAATTTGAAGCAAAGGAACATGTCTGCTAAAACCTAAGTGGCCAAACACAAACCTGGAATTTTGCAATCAAGGAGAGGTTTTGAAGTGCTCCTGGAAAGGAAGATTTGAAGGAAAAGTGTGTTTTCAGGGAGAACTCTTGCTAGCAAAGCTCAACTGGCTCTGTTCAAGGTGAGTGAACACAAAAGGGTCAAGCTCAAGCTGTCTCTTGAATTAGAATAAATTATCCTCTTTCACATGCCTCCTTAATGGCTCTCCTCTGCCATGATCCAGACTGAATACCTCAGTCTGACCACATGCAGCTAGGAGGTGAGCTGAGACTTTTCCTAATGATCAGCTTATTACATCTATGAATTATGCACACAGCCAGTTTATGCAAAACAAGCCTGTTATTATTATTAAAACCCTGAAAACAGCTAAGCAGCTGGTGTCTCGCTGTCTATCATGCCTCGACTCCTGTTTAACATGCTGACCAATATTGCCTCCTTGCTACTTTTTGCTCTTCCATCTGTCTGCATATATCCATTTATTGGTGGGGGTTTTTTTTGTCTCTGGCACCTTTTGTAATGAGCTTGTCCAATATCTTGCAGAACACGGTCATGTCCCACAACAGGGACTACAAATAGGGGAAAAAGTATGCATTAAAGTCTCTTGTAGACTTTGGATTTAAGACAACTATCTTTGCTGAGATCACAGTGCAGAAGTGCTGGGTCTTCCACAAACTTGTCGATCTGGTCCTTATGCTGATGAGTTTGCCGTCCAAATTCTTCTAGGTTATGTCATGCAGCCCTTGCATCTTGCTAACCACACTCAAAGTTCATACTGTTCCTGCGCTGTGCTCTTCCAGCTCTTAGCATGAGGCCCAAACCTTGCGGGAACTTCTTCATCTTGGTGTTTTCCAAATATTATTAAATATGAATATTCAAGAAGATTTGTTTTCTACTGATTGCTTGGCTCTACTTCATGTACACTCAGTGTTTAATGAGAGCATAAAGTGAGCAAGGCAGGGAGAGAGGAAAAGGAAGAGGAGGGAGGCAAACACCTCTGGTCCTTTGAGGAACTTGTTTGGTTGAAGCTTGGAGATTCTTCCTCCCAGCTTCTTACAGGGTTGCATAGGAGGAGCGCATGGAGGAACCTATGATGGACCATACATAAGGGGCCTTTGACACTTTGGTAACCATGTGTTTCATTTATCTGTCACCTTTGTTTACTCTCATTTGTATACTTAACTAATTTGACTTGACACAATAAGGGCATGACCATGAGAAGCAAAAGACATTGCTTAAATATTTCATATAATGCTTAAAAAAGAAGGCATGTGAGAGTAAAGTACTGATCCTTCGTCCTGCTCATTTTTATTAGGAAGAAAGGAGTTTTGGGGAAAATAGCCATCATTATATCAGATTATGCATGAATGCATAATAAAGCTCCTAAAGATATGTGAAATACCACTGCATTCACTAATGGGAATCGATTCAGAATTTTATTCATTTTTAACAAGATTTAATGACGTTTCCTTGTATGTTTCTCCCCGTGGTTCATTATTCCATTAAGTGCCATTTAATCTGGGTGATGTGTGTAGAAGATAACAGCTTGCGATGTGTTTTGTTTAACAAACTCCTCACTGGCTCTCCTGCAGGCTGAGGAGAAATGACAGGTCCCATCCCAGCACTGTGGCCACTGAGGCTGCCTTCACTGGAGTCGCATGAAAGATAGATGGGATCAGCTGGGAGTCAACTGGTTTCGGCAGATGCGCTCCTTGCTGATGGATTTGGAGCAGGATTAACAATTTAAAGCACAGCCCCTGCATTTAGCATCTCCAGCTCTCATTAGCAGCATGCACTCAGGAAACATCTGCTAAAAATCTAGCTTTAAAAAACACAGCAGTCTGGATTGAAAGATGCCATAGAATCACAGTATCTCAGACTGGTTTGGGATGGAAGGGACCTTAAGCTCCCCTAGTTCCAAACCCCTGCCATGAGCAGGGACACCTTCCACTAGAGCAGGTTACTCCAAGCTCCGTCCAACCTGGCCTTGAACACTTCCAGGGATGGGGCAGCCACAGCTCCTCTGGGCACCCTGTGCCAGCACCTCAGCACCCTCAGAGGGAAGAACTTCTGCCTAAGAGCTCATCTCAATCTACTGTCTTTCCCGTTTTCCTGTTGTGCTTTGGGTTTTTCTCCTTGGAGTACTTTGTAACCCATACTGTGGGCTCCTATGACCCCTGGTCTTCTCCCAGAGCCCTTCAGCAAGAGCTATCTGCAGTCACCACCACGCTGGCTGCAGGGTTAGGTTTGGTCTCACATCATTCCAAGTTTAATCTTCAAAGGAGTTCAGCTTGTTCTGAAACAAATTGCTTTGCCGGTTAAGATCTTTCCTTTGTCTCCCAGCCTGAATTTAGCTGTTGTTTAATGAAGGCCTTTAACTTCAACCAGTATTTCCTCCCCTTGTGTTTTTCTCTCTGACATGTTTATAGAGAGCAGCCAGGTCCCCTCGCAGTCCTTACTTAGGTAGGCTGAAGAAGCTCAGCTCTGCTCCTTACTCCTCCTGAGATTGCTCTCCCTTTTCAAGGACAATGAAGTTGAAGTTTTCAGCAGCTATTTCAGGGCCAGTTCAGCCTTTTTCAGTAAGAGTTATTAAAAGTGTACAGTGGGTTTCAGAGGCAATCCCACCTGGGTCTAACACTTTAACAGGAATACCTCTTCACCTTGGCTAGAAATATCACTCTTTCAGGGTATACCTGGAAGAAAACACTTCTAGCACTCGTGGGCATGGAGTGGATTTTCTGTTCTTCTCTGGCCACACCATACTGCAGCTGCTCAAAACTTGATCTGTACCCAAGGGGCGCAGGCCTGTGAGGAAAATCCATTCCTCACCTGGCATTTAGGATAAGCAGATACCAGGGTTCAAGCTGTCTCCTTAGCTCTTCTTTAAGCTGTGGTTAACTTGCTCACTTCACCTCCCATTATAACCCCCCCAGCCAGAGACCTTGCAAAAACTTGCCCAGAAATCTGCTACTGGGGCTGCCAGTTCCCAGCCAGAATAAAACTAGAAGGGATGGGGCCACCCACTGCGTATCTGATACAAATTCAGCAGAATGTAGGCCATTTAAATGCAAAAGTTAATTGGAAATGCTGAATGACTGTAGCCATGGGGGTGCTAGAAAACCTGCCATCAAACTGCTTTAGGTGAATTGACCCTGGTCACTCAGTCCTGTGGCAGAGCCAGCAGTTGACTGCAGTCCAGAGGACCTCATTAGGCTGTGTGCCACCATCACCTATGTGCTGAAACCTCAAAGCAGAATTTAAATGCACTTTTCCCTATGGAGATTCCTGGCTTCGTATTACACTGCAGTTGGTGACACACATCTGCAACCTCAGCTCACCCTAACCAAAAAGGACTTGACACAGCCCCACACTGGCAGGGGCTTGCTTTGCATTGCAGTGAGCTGGTAGAATAAGAGGGAAATCAATATAACACACACACAAAAAAAAGGCCTTAAAAAATTGGAACAGCCTTTAAAAGAGAAAAGTGAACTATGATTCACTTTATTTTAAAGGCTGCTTGCACACCCCCTCTGTCTAACCTGCTGGCACACGCGAGCCAGAGAGCAGCGCTGGATCCCGTCCAGTAATTACAGTGATCAAGAGAATTGAAATGTTTTGCAAAGCTTGCTTGGCTTTTATAGGTGAGCTGCAGAACAAGACAACTTGGAAGTCTCCTTGCCTTTAACAGAGATGCCATTTCATTATTCAAATGAGCAGGTACCATACAGCAGTGATTACACAGCTGGTATCTGCCTTTCTTTGCTACTTGAACTCTTTAGGAGATTTTGCTGTCTAGTACCAAGGGAAAATAGGAAGAACAGGTCAGGCGATTGCTCCTCAGATGGATTATGCTTGGATGTGATGTCCCCTTCCAAATGCTTTCACATCCCTTGTTGTAGGCATTTGGGCTTCGCTAAAAGCTGGATCTCCCTCCAGAGCTCTCAAAAATGCCTTGCAGGATGTCATAACACTAAGCAGATGGGGAAACTGAGGCGGGGGGGGGTGAAGCATATTTAGAGCAGACCTGACCGTAATACTGGATGATGGGGTCAGATACATCAGTCTGGGCTGTCAAGATCTGCCTGCAAGAACCAGAGAGATGGTACCAGTGTTGAGGATTCATGTCTCCATGCCTGCCCTCACCTCTATTGAGCAGCATCACTCCAGGAACAAGAATAAAGGAAAAGAAAAAAGAAAAAAAATGTTATTTAGAGGAAAAAACATTAAAAGAGGATCACTTCTTCTCCTTAAGTAACGACAGCAGAGTCTGAATCCTGCTCATCATTTCAAACTGCTGACTCATTTACCACTTGAAATGAATTGAGGGCTGTTAAAGGTTTTATAGAAGATTTCATTAAATATGTATTGAGCCAGCTTAAGATGGAAATTGTTATAAAAGCTGGCATCAGCTCAAAAAGCCAAATGTTTCAGTTTATTACAGAGATATTTTACTCCTGCCTCTGGCCTGTGCCCCATTTTGGCCGCTGAAATGCCAGAATAAAGCAGTGTGGGAAGCAGAGCAGCCACAGCTCCTGCTGTGCACCCAGCAGGGCCCTTTGCCCTGGATTTTGTGGGTCCAAACTGAAGGGCTGATGCCCAACATATTGCCCAGGATTGCGGGTAGAGATGGAGGTGAGCCGCTTTGTGTTGCTGCAGCAGGAATGAAGAGTCAAGCTGTAGGGGTGATCTTTGAGGCAACATTTAAACCATATTTCAGCCTTTAAACCCCATACCCAGTGTTACATATTACATTAGCTCTGAGCATCTCCATGAGGTTTTGCATCACCCATACACTTATGGATGGGTTGAGGCACACAGCAGGGCCCAGCTCTCAGTTTTAGTTTCTGCTTTGCAGACCTTTGGCTGGAACTGTAGGGACCTAACCTGCAGATGCCTTCACCTGTTGCTGGACCCAACCGATGCTCGCTTCTCCCTGCTCTTCAGCTAAAGGCAGCTGAATGGGTAGCATGTGAATGAACTGGTTTGTCAAGATGAGGGCAACATTAATGTTCCCCCAGGCTAAGCACAGATGTGTTTTCACTATAACATGATTTTGGCAATTAAAACAACTGCACCTGCGTTTATCATATTGATGGGATGAAACATGCTTGGTTGCACCAAGGCATTTTGCGAGTGCATTATTCATTGAGCCTAATACATTATAAAACTATTTTCATCTCACTTTATAAATGTATATGGCAAGTGAGGGGCTGTTGGAAGATGAAGAGAAATGCCTGTTTAGGCATCCCTAACACAACCAGCAGCCTGCATGCCAGCAAGATGGTGTCTGTCCATCTGCGGCTGATGGAGAGGCCATGGCATTTATTTGATCCAGAATGTTTTATTGAATTCCAAATCGAGAAATTCAGTAAGATGGAAATCTACTGGCTCCACAGTCCCCCATTAGCACAAAGCCTTGAACTTGAGCCGTACGCAAACCACTGTTCATCACCTCCCCTCAAAGGTTATGGGACACTTGTCTTAGAGCTATAGGCAAAGTAACTGTTTAATGATGAGGGTGAAGATACCTCTGACAGATCCCCAGAGTCTCTTTAGTGCCTGAGCCTTGAAATGCCGTGCTTGGAAATGCATCAAGGAGGTGATGCACTGATTTCCTTCTGGCATCTGCTTGCTTATCTCTTAAAAACCCCAGGGAGAATGGGAACAAAACAACCCACCACATGGAGAGGTGAGAGAGAAGCTGGGAGAGGATTCCCTGCTGGAAAAAAACAGGCAATGTCACATCAAGGCAGCAGGCAGGTGTGAAAGCCTCCTGTTTAAAGGAAAGGTGGTGTGCTAAGCAGGTGTCAGCCGAGGCCTGCGGTGATGCACCTAACCCATATGTTTTGTGCTGCATGTCTGCAGAGGGCTGATGTCACCCAGCCTGGCCTAAAACCTCTCTTGCACGTCCCACCTCTTGCCTAAGACCCAAATAGTGAAGTTCCAACTCTTTAATTCCCAACATGCACCCCTATATTTTGCTGGTGACAAGCAAACTGGTTGCACTCACCAACAATTGCAAAGCCACTCCTGGCTCATCAGCAGCTCTAAATGAACCCATTGACCCTAAAAATGAACCAAACCAGGCAGAACTACCCCAGAAAGGGAGAGAGGGTACAAGCTCCCCCCCCCATATATTCTCCCTCCAGGCAGTGACCCATGCTATGGGGCTGGGGTTCATTACTGACAGTACTTGATAAGGATTCTTGTAGCTGCTTTGCTTGGATTGAGAAAGTTGTTTTTAAAAAGATGAAGAAAATAGGTTACTTCCCCTTTGCTGAACCTGATTGCTTTACAGAGGAAAGAAGCAAGCTGAGCTGTTTGAGTTTCCCTTTATTGGATTCTTTTGATTTTCCTTGGACATCTACCTGGAACATTAAATGTACTTTCTCCTCTCACTATAGTCCAGTTAATGCAACAAAATGCAAGAAACCTGCAGCTTCTATTATAGCAGAAAAATGTCCAGCTCATGATAAGAAAAGAAAAGGCACTTTTCCCAGAAAGGCGCAAGAACTTACAAGCAAAGATCCCACAAAACATAGCTGCAGCTCCCTGAGTGAGGACAGCAAGGTTTCAGGGTATTTGCTGGGCTTTTTTGGGACTGAAATGTTCAAATGTCAGCCACTTTGGATAAAGAAAAGGATCATTTTGGCTGCTCTTTTTGCTTTCCTCATTCATAAAATAGGAGCAAGGATGGGAGATGAGATTTGAGCCCTCAAAGTGTTCAAGGCCGGATGGAACAGGGCTTGGAGCAAGCTGCTCTAGTGGAAGGTGTCCCTGCCTGTGGCAGGGGGTTGGAACAGGAGGAGCTTTAAGGTCCCTTCCAATCCAAACCATTCTATGATTCTATTATTTGTTGCTGTCTGATTGGTGTCCCCTCCTTGGTGACCAGAGCATTTGCCAGGTGACACTCACAGTCCTCTCCACGTGTGCTCCTTTCTGAGCTTCAAGGATGGGCTTGGGGGCAGCCTTTTTAAGGCATGGTCTGAGGGTCTAATTTTAAACAGCTTTCTAAGGAAAGGTCTCTACGCAGCCTCAAAAATGAGAGTGACTTAGAAATTCCTTTAAAGCACAAGCACTGAATCGAGCATGTGGGATCTAATAACAGATGTCTTCATCATGAAAGACATTAGGCCTTTCTCCTGCCATTTCAGGAGGGAGCGGAAAGCACCACGGCAGCAGTCTGCTCCTGGGATCTAACAAAATGTGGCACTAAAAAGCACTTACCTTGATATCTCCCCATTTCATCTGATAAATGCCCAGATGGCAGCGGCCTGCTCTGCCCCCAGCTTCAGAGATGGCTCATTACAGATGCTGGAACCCGATGTGGTCGGGGTTGTATCCGACCCCTCCTGCCCTCTGGCAATGCTCACACAGGGAACATACTGCCAAGGTGGAAAAAACCTGGCAAGGACCCAGAGAGGCCACAACATTTCTGATCCAACTCATTCTTCCTTTGCAGCCTCATCTTTCTTTGCAGTTCATACTCAAGCCCGGCAGCTTTCCTTGAAAATGCTCACAGAAAGAAGGAATATTCCCTCAGAAGAGGGAAAATTCGGGCAGTAAGCACAATTTTTTAGCTCCTTTGAGAGCATGTCCAAATGACATGAAGGACTCAGATGTAAAAGCAAGTTTCAGCAGACTGTGGTACCCCCTGTCAGCCAATCTGGCTAAGCTGCTTTTAGCTCAGCCTTAATTTCTAGGAAACCAGCTTGTTATTTTCTGTATTGTTCTTGTGTCTCTTTAGAGCTGTCCTCTCTCATTGATGAAGGAGAATAAGGCAACTCATTCTTCCTTTCCTTTTTTTTTATATCCTGGTCTTTATTTATAGCCACAGCCCAGAGCAGGAATGAGCAATCTCCTGCTTGGGGCTGTCCCTGCTCACTTCCCTTAACCTCATCCCACATGGGTCAGCTTACAAACTTTTCTCATGGCAGCAGCTCTTCTCTGGAGCTTTTCCAGTCTCCCAAGAGACAATTTCTTTTCACTCTGTGGCAAATAAGCTTTGATTTTACAAAACCAAGCAAACCCAGCCAGCTAGAGGCAAACCAGAGGCTGAATCCTTCTTGTTTGCTCCAGAGCTTAGGGGTTTCTCTGCATCTCACTGGGTCACTTGGAAATACCCATAATGAAGATTAAACACCTACAAAGTTCTAACAATGACTTATAATTTCCTCCAGGACACATTAAGAAGAGAGTACCAGCACAGCTTAGCTTTGACGAGGAAATGGTTACCCAGGGAAGCTGTGGATTCTCCATCTAAGAATTGTTTGGACAAGCAGCTGTCAAGAGTAGTTTAGGTGGATTTGATGGCTTGGGGACAAGAGCTTAGACTGCAAGACGTCCCTACCTCCCTGCCAGCTTGTACAGCTTACCCAGGGACTACCCAAGAAGTGGGCTCCAGGGCACACTCATACAAATAAAAGCAGAAAAGCAGCTACTCCTTTGAAAATACATGGTGAACATCCAGGTTGAGAATTATGTTGAGTTAGAAGAAGATCATTCACAAGGTCTGGACATTTTGGGGTGTTAAGGAGGGTATGGCACGATGTTGCATTTGGAGAAGTCCTGCCCATGGCTGCAAGGACTTGCCAGGAATAGAAGGCTGCTGGATAAAAAGCAGCAAGTAAATGAAGTGTATGGGAATTAGTCTGAGAAAATCCAGTTTGTGGCTTATTAGCCAATTGGTATGCAGAAGCAAGAGTCTGTTTTTCAAAACGCATTTAGCCGTGTTAGTAGATTTTTGATTTTTTTCCTTGAAGATGCCAAAACATGAAACTGAGAAAACTCCACTAATGTTCCCTAATAGCTTGCCAAAATAGCTTTGACTTAGGCCAGGAACCCCCAAGGGCAACTCCATCCTCTGGTCCATTGTTCCTGGCAGGCTGCTAAAATGCCAGAGATGGCAATTAATGCCAATTGCTTCCTTTACTTCCTCAGGGGACTCTGATTTGGAATGATCCACGGGCTCAATTTTGTTGCTGGGGCTAGTACGTCTCATTTTAAGGCATAAATCTCTCCTTTAGTTATCAATGCAAAGATTTGTATGGTTAATAGGTGCTGGCAGTATCTGTAATTCCACATGCTCAGGCTGGGCGGCTATCTCAGAGCTAGCAAGCAGCCTCCTCTGGGGAAAAAAACCCTTATTTGATTAGAAAACGCAAGACCAACAACATTTCTCTAGTTTATTGCAAGGATGAATTGAAGTCTTGGCCCTATTAAGCTGATAACAAAACCAGCTTCTGCAGGGCAAGGGTTTGCATTGAAATGTCCGCAGAAATAGCCTGTGATGGTTTGGGATCTTGGCTTTCTACAGGGGGAAAAGCCAAGACCTCTGGGGATGGGCGAACTCAGCCCACGGAGAATAAATAGTCTCAGACTGCCAAATTCTCCCTGGTGCAAATGAAAGGAGGCTTGAATACTGTGTTTGGAATTGACCTCCATGCCTTTATGCTGCTACATGAGAGGTTTTCAGGTTCAGGTCTCCTTCCGTATCTCAAATCCTTCCCCCCCCAGCATCCGGCCCCTTCAATGAATGAATGCAGCTCCAGTGATCTTCCCCAACACCACGCCCAAATTCCAGCTCCATCACGTCGGCAGTATGGGGAGACAGCAGCCAGCTTGCCAACTCCTGCTTTCAAGAGCACTTGGAAACTGCTGCAGCTCAGGGAAGAAAGCTCATTTGGCAGGTGCAGGCAGACAGCAAAACAACTGCTGTCCATCTGCTCCTTTGCTCGGGCTTATATTTCTAATAGGGTCTTCAGGACACAGGCGATGCTCAGAGCCCTGCGAGCCATGGATAATTTAAACAAAAGTTGTCACCTCTGTGGTTTCCTTCTCTGGTCCATCAAGGATCTTGCAGGGTTTTCCCCCTTGGGCCTGCATGTGATGGTGTGCAGGATGTCCATCTGTCTGCTGGCTTCCCACCTAGTTTTTTAGGTTTGGGCATTTTCAGACAAGATCTGGTGATGGCCTTGAAAGTCCTTCATGTGTTGTGAGAAATCCTCTGCCTGTGGTGCTGCCATGGGAATCAGACTCACATAAATACCACTAGGGAGAAGAAAACAGATGCGCCCTTGGGAGCCACAGCTCCAAATCTCTGATCCGAAATGTTGCATTTCATAGTAGCAAACTGAAGGGAACAAAATCCAATGGGAAAACATCTCGGCTCTGGTTTTTCTCAACATTGCAAAGCATGGCTAGTGGCAAAGATATCCCAGCAAGAACTGAATAGCCAGGAGACATCTTAATTCCCCCCCGACAAACAAATGATGAGATAGACGATGGTCGGTGTGTGCAGATCCTCTGCATTGCCTACAGAGGTAATTAAGCCATTATGAACAAGACCCATCTTCCTTTTTTACACTGAGAGAGGCTAAAATACACATCCGTTAGAAGACTGATGTGGATATCTTATCCCTAGGGAATGCAGTGTGGAAGGGAGATTAAATACCCCAAATTCATTGAAATTTGTTGTAACAGAGGCAGATTTCATAGGTAGAGGAATAAATCCCCAGCAGCAATGCAATTGGTAGATTTGTATTTGTCTGATAGCATTCTTCAAAACACCCAAACCTTATATTTCTCTCCTTGATCCATGAAACAGAGTAGGATTTTGGCAGGTTGGGTCCCCAGTGAGGGTGATACCCAAATCCTAGCCATCACAGAACATCATGCCCCAAAACACATGCAGGGACACAAGGACAAAGGACAGCCATCTCTCCTGCCATGTAGGCTGTGGCTTTGGCTTTGAGCTTTGAAAACTCACTGTAAGGGAGGAGAAAAAGAAAGGAAAAGTTTCTGATAAGCTGCGTTCAAAGGAAAAGCATGAAATTTGGATAAATGTGGAGCCAAACTAGCCCAGTCTTGGCTCAAAAATAGGAAAAGAATGCAATATAGATTTCATTTAGATTTAAGAATTTGTTTAGCGTGCGCATTAGAAAACACTGTGGCTATTAATTCTTTTCCTTTTGGGATTTTTGCCTGTTTGTTCGGGCATTTTTTGAAGCATGCACTTTCAAAGTCAATTTAATCCTGGAGGAAAGTGTTGGCTTGACAGGTTTGAGGCTCAAATTTCTTCATTTACATGCAGAGATAGCACTAGATTGGGAAGGGTAAACTTTCCATCTGGTCTAAGAGGCCTGGGTTGGGAGGATGAGGAAAGAAGCACATCTGCAGGTCTGCAAAGTCTAGTAAAGCTGTAATGCACACGCATCACCAAATTCACAGTATTTGGAGTTATCCTAAAATAAAGCAGGCTTCAGGTTAACGGAAATACACATCCTGCACACTTCTCTTTTCTATTTTCTGCAAGTTTTCTAACTCACGTAGGCAATACCAGCCTGAAACATGATTGAATTACGATACAGGTAGCAAAAAGATGCCTCTTGTGCCCGTGATGAGATTTTACATCACTCAGGCTGGGCAACGCTCCTTTATGCTTATGATGGGGCACTGTGCCCGCTCCAGGAGCTGGATGGAGACCAGCACATCTCATCTCACCTCATGTAGGTCACCAAACCGGCAGCAGATGGGCATGTCGCAGAGATGGGCTCTAATTCCATCATCACTTAAATCCAGACACACCCCTACTCTGTGTGAGGGGGTCCTGTGGCTCTCATGATGAGATGGGCAAAAGGAATGCAAAATATACTCCTTCCATTAATATTTGAAGCCTTCTAGAACTCCGAGTGAGATTTTAGGGCTGATCCAATGTATTTCAGCAAATTGGGGCAGCTAAACAGTGATTTTTCAGCTTTTTTATGACAAAATGCAAATTTTAACATAAAAACACCCATATTTTAGGAGATGCCAAAATGAAATTTATCTAAAGAATTACTTTTAGCTTCCTCCCTTTCAACCCCAATAACAAAATCAAGCTGAAAGCAGACAATATTTGTAGATTAAGCTGAGCTTATGTTTTCTCCCCTATCTTCCACTTTCTGGTGTCCCTGGAGGTCCTTCCAACCTTCACTACACTGCAAGGAGAGCAAATAGGTATTCATTAGCAGCAGCCCTGAGCAGGGACCTGGCCTCCTGCTATAGCCGTATTGAGCAAACTCCAGAAATGAGTTTCAGAGACAGACCCTGCAAAGCAGAAATCCCCTTTAAAGGCCTTTCTTGCTGAATTTTGACCGCCCACTGGCCTTCTCCTGCCCTCTTGTGCGAGCAGAGGCTATTAGGCTCAGAGTTGCCTTTGGGTTTTAAAAGAGGAAAGAAAGGCCAAAGACATATTCCTTGCATCCCCCACTCTCCCCTCCTTCCTGTTGATCTCCTTAGCCTCTGCAGGTTGTGCAGTGAGGAGCACTTTGGATATAAATAAATACAAATCCCCCCAGGGTTCGCATTGCCGACAGTTTCCCTGCAGTGAAGCTCCCAAAGTTCAGAGTTTAATGTAAAAGTCTAAAGTGACCACAATTTATTCTAAATTGCTTCGCTTGATCCGGCGACCTCGGAGAATTATCGCTGGAGGAGACCTGGATCAGTAGCCTGGAGCAGTGAGGAGTGTTGATGGGAGACAGCACTTTCACCAACAGAGGCAGAAGGAGAAGGTTGAAGCAATGTTCGGGATCTAATGGAGACTTGAGAGGCATCTTCCTTTGGAGAGCACAGGGATTTGAAACCCACAGCAATCAACATCAAGCATTCCATGGGAGCCTGGCAGAGAATCAGTAGTGATTTGGCTACTGTGGTTGTGCTCACCCCATTGCTGGGCAGATGGGTGCCAGGGGGTGAGGGTGAATTTAGACTTGAGTCTCTGGCTCCCTGTTGAGGGTGCTCTGCAGCTGAACTCTTGCCTTGCTGCTGCAGGGCACTGGAGGGGCAAAGCAGCTGCCTCCAGCACCAGGAATAACTGTAAGTATCTGAGGAATTCACAGCTCAACTGAAGACTCTAAGGAGGATTTGTGAGCATTGCCTGGGCTAAAAGAAATACAGCAATCAAGTCAACTGGAAGTCATGGGAGGCAGAGCAGGCTTGCTTCTAACTCATGCACGCTGGCACACTTGCCGCTGCAAAGCCATGCTGCTGATAACCCATGGCATGATGTTGAAGCATGGCCACTTTGGGTTTTTTTGCCTTATGCCTTTCATTTTACTCTTGGTTTTTGCTAACTGGGTTCTGGAGGGGGTAAAGGTTGCTTTGACCTGTGTCTCCAAGGAGAAACTCTGCCTCTGCAATCTGTGTCTGTTCCCCTTTGACTGCATCCAGGACAGCCCTTTTGCTTCTGCTACATAATCCAAATGGATTCAGGAATCCCAAACTCTTCTAGAAGCAATATCCAGGTTTCCTACGTGTGCTGGGTAATGCTGCAAGTTGCAGTTTCTCTGAGGTTGAAGCAATTCACAGAAAAGCACTGATTTCATCAACTTCCCAAAACGCTTCTGGGTCAATACAAGAAAATGAGCTACTCAAATGAAAGCTGTGGACGTGTTTGTGCAGAACCTGTGAGCCCTGGCTTTGTGACAAGGGGTTGAAAACAGGAGTCACATGTTTTCAAGGAAGCTGACTCTCATCCTTGATCATTTCTCATAATAAACCCTTCCTTTCTCTGCCATCTCTAATTATATTGATGAGACAACAGTCTTCACTGCCAAGAGCCACATGTGGATGGAGACCAAGCACCACATATTTCTGGTCCCCATAACATGCTAGGATCTGCTCAGGGACATCTGAATCTCCACAAGATTAAATTAGGCCCTCCAAGGAGCCAAGTGATAAAAATCTTGGTTATTTCAGATGGGATTTGAGGGAGATAGAACTTTCTCTTTATCTAAGGCCACATATGTGGCCTTAGATATTCTCAGATGGCACTTGCAAACTTTGTTCCTGCTAATAGTGGTACACTGATGTGAAATCATGACTCAGTGCATTTTAGGGAGGAAAAGCATGCAAACGAGCTAATCAATATCTCCTCTTACCTTTTCCAACCCTCTGCAACCTGTCTGCAGGAGAACACTGGAGGGATGGACAGGGATCAAGTGAGTAAAGATGATCCAGTTCATGAGAAGTGAGAAAGGGTGACTGGGGGGGGGGGGTAACACCCAATTTCATTGAGTCCTTCCTCCCAGCAGTATCTCTGCTAATGTTAGATGTCCAGGAGTGGGTTGCCTAAGCCTAATATATTCATTTAACTTACTTCCAGAGCCAAAGAACAGCAGTTCCATATGGGCAGTGTAGCTTTCCCTGTCTAAAAGTCACATTTCCCTTCTGTTACCTAGATGAACACCACCCTCAAGGCATCCACAAAACAGGCAGCCAGAAGCTGCAGCGGCCAAGGGCTGACCTCTCTTTGGAAGATGCATTAACTGATCTCAATAAGGAGAGTTTCCAGACTGTGGATGAACCTGAAATGGGGCAAAGCAAAGCTAAAGCTATTCTTTACCAAAATCCTCCACCTTTCCAACCTCACATTCACGCCTTGAGAAAGCAACAAGAGCCATTCAAGTCCTTCCCAAGACCATCCAAAATCCTACTCCAAATTTCTCACTTCTCTCTCTGCATCTTGGCAATGATGAGGATCTTGGATCTTTACAAAGAGGCAGATGCTAATACCATTACCCCAAGCAGTATCTTGCTCGACAGGAAGCCCATCATGACTCCAGTGCTATTCCTTATGGTATCCAATGCTCTCTATCAGTGTGGAAATTGCTGCTTGGCCTGCATTTAGTGCAGAAAGATGCACAAATAAACTGACTTCTTCTCTGCTGGAGCTGAGCTTTTTTCCTGCAGTAAGGCTTCCTCAAGCACACATTCTGGGGTACTTAAGGTACTGCCAACAGAGGGGAGGATATTAGACAGAGTCACCTGTGGGCCTCTATCTAATTAGACTTAAATGAAGCTGTTTGATAAGGAAATGCATTTCCCCAGCTTTAAGAATACGAGCTATGGAGAATAACAACAGATGCAGAATAACACCCCATCTCAGACCAGCAAAGATTACCGTTATGGCTAAATTATATCCTGGCCCAGTAATAGGGTTATTTTTTCCCAGCTCAGTGTTTAGATGAGGAAATCAACAGCAGGAAGCGTATCTTAATTTGCTAATAACAGGAAAGCAAGTAGCAGCTCAACCAATCTCAGTGACATTGGCGGGGTACGGAAGGATTTGGGCAGACGAGGAAGCACAGCCGTTGGGTAGCAGATGGCATTTCCATGTCTACCATCAAAATGCAAAGTTAGTTAATGAATTTCTGACACGGAGCAGCATGGCAGGAACGGCTCGGGCTGAAGGAGAGCAGAAAAAACAAGAAAAAGGGAATTGGGAGGGACCAGGGACTGCTCATCCCTGTGCTGAAGCATCCGAATGCAAGGATCAGGACGCAGCAAGGAGGAAGGTACTGTCAAGGGCAAACCTGACAGCTGCTCATTCCAAACACCATTCACTTTATTACCCATTTGCTCAGGCAGTGGGTCCCTTCTAGGGGCAAGTGGCCGTCTCAGATGGGTGATAATGGGAGCTTTTTAGAGCTGTGTAAAGAATAATTCTCCATTTGCCAGCTGACCTGGAATATCAAGGGAGAAAAAGAAAAAAATATTATTGATCTAAAATAGGCCTCTTTTGGTCTATTTTATAACAGTTGGAAGGAAGAAAAAAAAAAAAATCAAGTGTTCCCAGTTCAATGAATGGCAAGGGAGTACTATTTATTATCCCAATTCATTCTTCTCTAAATGAGTGCAGGTGTTTTTCAAATGAGACACCTTCCTCAAATGAGCAGAACAAAAAGGGCTTAAAAACATAAAGGATGCTCTGGCTTTTTCCAGCTGATGAGTATTTGTTTTTGATGAGTGTTTGAGAGGTAACTCTTAGGACTTCTCTTTTGAGGGCAGGGGAAATGCCTTTTTCCATGTCTCTTGTCAGAGTTCAGTATTTAAGGAGTTAATTTCTGCCTTTCCCTTCTTAACTTCAGTTCATTTAATGTAATAGAGAAAAAAAGGAAGAGAGTGGCATGTTATTCAGTTTACATAACAGTCTGAAGACATTACAATGATTTTATTATGTGCATTGGAGTATCCTTTTCATATAAACTCCCACACACAGACAGGAACAGAACAAATGCTTCACTTGATCCTTAGCACGGCTTGTCATAACGAGAATGATTAATTAACATGACCTTTTTCACTTTAAAGGAAGAACCTAGAAGATCCCATCTCTCACAAATTTGTTTTTAAAGAACTGAAATGAAACCCAAAATACACTAATCAGTGAAAACAACAAAGAATTCCAGAGTCCTCTTTTTCCTCCACACTCTGAAGGCCAGGGGAAAACAAGTGTGAAAAGAAAATCTATGGTAAATAAAGTGTCTCTTCACTAAACAAAAAGGGAGTTATCAAGTGTGGTCTCAAGTCCAACAGCCTTAGCCATAATCATATGGTTTTCACAAGCAAGCAGCATCGCGGGAGACCTTCAGAAAGTGTGATCCCAGGTTTAATGAAGGGCTGGAGGAGAGGAGCTGGGAGCAACCTCATCAATAAAACACAGGTTTATCCAAAAACCTTCAAAATTAATTCCAAAAAAGATCGCACAAGCAGGTAAAAAAGGCCCTGGAAAATGACACACAAGCTGTACCTTACAGGTGATCTCATTCCAACCAAGAAGTTTTGAACAGAGACAGGGAGAGAAGGAAAGGAAGACTTTTAGCATCATTGAGTTGCCCCTGACTCTGGGCTGTTTCCCAACCTCCCCCATTTCCCAGCATCACCCTCTTGATTCCTGATTTCCCAGGAATAAAGTTGATATTCAAAGCTGCTGGCTCCAGGGTTGGAAGAGCAGCAATATTCACCGCCTCTCCACGGAGGCTTTCCATGAATCACTTCATTAGACATGGGCTGAGCACAGATACTGCATTTCTAAGACACAGCAGTTTATCTCTCTTTTCTATGTTTAATCTCTTTTTCAACTCCCACAGCTTGAAAACATTTCCTACAGATGCTTAATTCTACAAGCAAAGTTCTGCAGTGTCAAAACTGGAGGAGGTTCAGGCTGTCACGAGTTGCTCCATCCAAGCATCGTGTCAGATGAGGTGTCTGGGAGAAGCCTGGAGAGAAAACAAGGAGCAATAACATCTTGCGTACCTCCATCCATTTTCCACCCATCTCCATGCAAGGAGGCGTGGGAGATGATGACCACAGCAAGCCACTGCTCTCGTCCCAGGTGGCTGAATGCTCTATTTAATTCATTTCTAAATATACCTTGCCCAGCCTTCATCTGGCTGTGTATCTGCTGTATGACCACGGGCAAGTTATATAAAATTCTCACCTCGGTTTCTCCCTCAGCTCAAGCAGAGGCAGCAACTGTTGTCCTCCAGCTCTTAGCTAAACTCATAAAGCAAATAAGCATTGAGAATGAGAGCTGGGCATTTGGTTTTCCTTCTAGACAATAGTAGATTTAGTAGGAAATGCCCTCTTGGGTGCATCCAGAATCCCACTCATTCTGAATGCAAGCCACCACTACAGCCTTGTAGACAAAAAACAGTGCAAGGAAGACAACAACCGCTTCAATATATTTTCTTTTTGCACCATTAAAATGTGGCTTCTGGCTTCTTGGCTTGCAGGGCTATTATTTCACTTCAGAATAGATGGAAATGGAAGCAGTGGAAGAATTTTTAAAGAGACTCATCCCTTCCATCCCACATTAACTAGGAATTCAGGAAGAGACAGTATGTTTTTGTTCTGGCCTGAGCTGAATCATTCCATCCTTTTTTTTCCTCCAGAAAATGAACCTCAGACTCTCTTACCCTTGGTAAAGGCTGTTGAACCTTATTCTTTCACCCAGAATGGCTGAGAAACTCAGCTCACAATGTGGCTGGTGGTAGTTCACACCTGCACACGCTATCCACATGTGCAAGGCTATAAATGGATCCTTTCTTATATTGTCATAAATCACTTACCTTCATCATCCCCATAACAACCACATAATTGGATGCCCAGGAAACTAATCCTCCAGTTCTGGGAACCGTAGGCATTTCATTGTATGCAAAACCTTGACCAAAGCATCTCATGTGAAAAGATGCTGACGTTCACATGCTCTCTAAGCGTATGTGCACCAACACTTCAAATTGGTAGCTATTGTTTGAACAGAGCACAGAAAACTCACTGGATCTGCTTGCGTACATTTTGCCTTCCTTCTCTCCCCATTTAAAGAGGATGAAGGCATCTATAAAAAGTAATGCTGCAAATAAAATTGTGTGATCCAGGAAAGAGCAGCTCCTAACACTGACTTGCTTAATGCTGACAGTGCTGAGGTCAAGCACAGAGCTTGATCCCATCTCAAACCCCACTTTTCTGTTTTCTTTACATCCAGTAGAATTCAGAGGGGAATGAATCAGTGAAAAAAGGATGGATGCAGGTTAGTGGCTGCATTCAGGAGTGCGCTGGAATTCAGACTTTACAGATGTTTAAGAGTCTTAACAGAGCAGGACCCATTTATTATCACTCCCTCATCTTCTCACATTGATGTGGCATCAAGTTGGTACCAAGGCCACACATTACATGAACCTGGATCTTGTATGGTCTCCTGTGCTGTTTAGCCCCACTGGGCTTCCTTAATTGAAAAGATGCTTCCAAGGTTCTTCAGAAGAGATGTAACAAAATTACTCTTAATTTAGCCTTCAGCATCAGTCAGCAAAGAGGGGTTGGGAATGGAGAAGAGATCCTTTATTTTTCATTAGTTATTTTCTGTGACACTGAACAGCCTTATTTCTGCAGGGAGAAGCTGCTAAGCTGAACTCATTGCAAGAAATAAACAAACCAAAAGTTTCTGGGGAATATCCTAATTTGATTAATTTTGCCACAAGGAACTTCCAAGTAGGAAAAAAAAATTAAATCCACAACCACCAAAATAATCTGTATTTTTAGCTTGTCATCATTGCACTTGTCACAGAGCTCTTCCTACCTTAGCAGCAAGGGATGCCTTTGCATGGATCAGTTGCACCACTGATGTCCTTTGCAGCTATTACTGAACCCAAGAAAATCTCTCCTCCGCCCACACTTAGCAAAGACTATTTAGACTATTATGAGCTCCTTGGGCGAGACAGAACTGACTGAAATGCAGTGGAGCTTCAGGCAACATGGCTTCAGGGAATAAAAATCACATCCCACCATGCCAAACCTTTGCACTTCACTGCATTGCTGCTAGAGACTCCTTTAAAATGCATCCTTTTACATTTAAATCATGCTTAGTTTTAAATTGCATTAAAAGTGGCAGGTTGAAATAGCAGCTTTTAAACCAGATGAAGCTGTTGCCCACAAGCACTGTGGTGCCAACGGAGGTGGCACAGTGACTTTGCCATGAGCAGTGCCACCACCGCACTGTCCAAACCACACAAACCCAAGCACAGATGAATTCAGGCAACCTGCAAAAGGGCTCACCCAGGGGCTTTACATCATGAAGCTAAAGCTGTGTAAATGCACCAGTATTTCCCCAAAATAGGGTTTTTACCACTTATTCCCTCTTCCCCCAAAGGCTCCCACACACACAATCAGCTGCCACAGGGAGGGGGGAAAAAAAAAGCAGTGATGGAAATGACAGCAGAGTAACAGAAAAACTAAAACATTTTCACAGCCTTGTCTGCTGGTTTTAAGTGCATTTCACCACAGCTCAAAATTACATTATTTAGTATCAATTATCCTTCGATTGAAGCTCAGAGAGGTGGCAAGGCTAGCATTTTTATCTCATTAACATGTCTTGCCTGCTAACCATTTGCTATATTCCCTCCCTTTGATCCTGTCTTTGATTATATTGTGTGACAAAAGCCCATGTAATCTACTATTATTTCCATTAATAGCAAATCTGCCCTCCTCTTTGACAAGCCAATTTATTATCATTGCAGTGTCTTTGTGCATCTCAGCCAGGTTGACACCCTCTTCCCCACCTCCGCGGTGCAGAATTGGCAGGTGTTGATCCAGCCTGGGTGGCATGGGGACCTTGGGAGTGTCATCAGACAGGGCTCAAAATATTGACACTTTAATGGCAAGCAGAAGAGAATGAGACGGTGGAGAGAGGAGAGGCAGTTCAAGTAGTTTGCTCTTTGCCCTGAAAAGATGCAGTGGATGAAGATGCAGAAAGAGGTCTTTCAGGAGGTGAGACCCATAGCTGACCTATGAACATGACCAACTTGGTTTTGAACCCTAAGCAAGCTGTATCTGTCCCTCATCCCCCATTTCCACTGTCTGTCTTAGCATCCAGACACAAATCTGGCTGATAATAAGAAAAAACCTATGATCTCCATCTATCTTTCCAAAGTCACTTTGAGAAATCAGGTTATATATCCATAAATATCACTTTTCCTGGCTTTTTTTAAACACAGCTTCACAGCCACAAGCATGTGCTGAAGTCAGAGTGGCCAGCTTTGACCAGCTAAATCAGGTGGGTATTACAGAGCCATTTTGAATTGCTCTTGCCATTATTTGGCTAACCCTGGCATGATTGTGAAGTTCTCCTTTAAGACTGATGCTCTCATGGTAAAGACTCAATGATTTTAAATTGGATGCCCCCACATACAGCCCACTCACTTTTTTCAGGAAGATTAACCAGCACTGACTGCTCTTCTCCATCTACTTCAAGTGTAAACACCCATTTCTCACCTCAAAAAGATGCACTTAAAATAAACTTACAGTGCCTTGAAAACACCAACTCCAGTACTACAAAAGGATAATCATGGCACTTAACTTGAACACAGTGCACAGTGCTTATTATTTTTCCATGCCCTTCTGGTCTAAAAAGGTGGTGGGAAATGAGCCCTGCTTGAAGAATAAAGAGGGTTTTGGTGGAAATCAGTTATCTATGGCAGCATGGAAGAGAACAAAGCCATTAAGAAGGGGGAGCCTTATCAATGTGTGGGTTGAATCTCAGCTAAATCTGTCAAACACACAAAAGGTCCAGGTAAAAATGCTGCTTTTCATCCTCCCCATCATTAAATTACTCTCTCTACCTTAAAATTAGAAGTAAGTGAGTGGCCCAGTGCACTGAGCTCACCTTTGAGGCATGTTGGGCTCTGTTGCACTACCACTGCAGTGGAGTTCCTTCTAAATTGACTCTGAGTCTCAGCGACCCAAGACAGGATTTGCAGCTGTGGTTTCTAATCTGGCCACATTGCAAGAACCTCATTTGAGGTTTTATGGTCCTAATTTGGAGAAGCATCAAGTCCTCGGTCTCAGGAAATGCACATGAAGGCATTTCCAAGGCCAGATTAGAAAAACTGATCATTTTGCATGATCCCATGCAAAGAGGACCCGTTTGTGCTTCAAAGCGGACACAAGCATCTCTGTCACTACATGTAGTGGAAATACGATCCTGGCAAAAATCCCACATAGGCATTTTGTTTCTCCTTCTCTCTAGCATTTAAACCACTGGAAAATGGATTTTGTCTTACATGTCTGCTCTTTTGTTTCAGAAGTTTTTTTCTTTAAAAGAACCTTATTCTTGCTGATTTTTTCTTTCATCCAGCAGTAACAAATCCCACATTCTGGTTGGACTCAGCGAAGCCTAGCTCTGATGTATTCGATGACATGAGCTAAGTGTAGCCATGTTGCCTATTTGCAGTATTTCATCACGTTTCAGGGCAACTCCCAGCACTGTAAAACAGCTTGAAAAGAGGGTTATGAGCTACCTCTGAACTGCAAAGTCCAACTGTAAGGAACAAACACAGGAAAGAGAACTTACTGCAGGTCAAACCCCTTGTGTCCTGCTCACAATACGGATAGTACTATTTTCCTCTGAGACTCCCACCAAGAAAAGGTTTCGCCTACTGCAAGAGATGCACCAGGCATGAGGAAACCTTTGTGAATCAGCATGCAGTGATCTTGTTGTCTGGACATGGAGGTTTAATAAATATTATAGAACTTAAGGCACAAGAGCTTATTTAGAGCAAATTACAGAAGAGTTTTTGTTGGAGGAAAGGGAGGGGAAGCCAAAAAGGAGCTTTTTTGTACAAAGAGATGTCCCCATGTGGGCTTTCTGGCTCATGTGTGTAGACAAGCCCGTTGGAGAACTGTAGGGCTGCAGCTCCAGAATTTAACAAAGCCCGTTAATAGCTTTGCTCACTTTCCATGCAGCATCTCAGCTTGGTCCAAAGCCTGGCTGTGAAAATCTGTACGTGGGGGAAAACCAGCACAGAGAAAACCCCAATTTGTATTCTTGGAGGAAGCACTTGATAATTACTCCATTATCTATGCATTATTTTTATCACCACATTATAACTCTTAGTTCTATTATCTGGTGTGCTACAAGCATGTAGAATAGGTGTCTTCACAAACGGGGATGAAGGCTTTACTCTTTCAGAGTGAGTTAAAATGGAAACCCAGGTGAACTGATCATGGTTTATTATCTTTAGAAGATGGGCTTTCAGGGGTTTAGTATAAAAGCAACTATTCCAGTGCTGCACAGAACCTAATTTCCCCTCAAAAATATTGCAAAGCTTTCCAAGTTATCCTGAATAATAGAACATAACTCATTCAATTGACCCAATTACACCTTCTCCTATGTGAAAACAAGTTTAGACTCTTCTCCAAATTTGAAGCTTGCTCATATTGCAAGAGCACAGCACGATAGGATCTATTGGATCACGGCTGTGGTTTTCCCATGCAGCAAGCCCAGTTTTGCTTTATTTGTGAAAATAAATCATCCTTTAACCATTACCTCTGGTCATGTCTATTCCAGAATAATATTCCCACCTCCACAAAGGGGCTTTGTAGGAGCAGTAAGTGATGAGCAGAGTCTTGTGAATAGAAGAGTAACCCAGCAAGAAAGCAAAAGGAAAACATGCACAGCACAAAGAGCAGGCAAAAATTAAAGACCACTTACCCTCATTTTTGACACCCCAAGAGCTTAGCCAAAGTATTCCCTTAAAAAAACTGGAAAAAGGTTTTATTCAATTGGAGGTTTTTTGTTGCTGTTCCTAGACAACTCTTGCAGGCAAGAGAAGGTACAGAGAGTTGCCCGTGTTTTGCCAAGCATGCTTCCATCCCAAATATTCCCAACCTAACCAGGGAAATGTATTGTCTCCAGAGCCCATCACCAGCCACAGGGCAAAACATCAGCACCTTGGAAATACATGTTCCTACACCCCCAAGTCACCGGGGGGAGTTATCAGAGTTAATTGCTAGCAAACAAACAGGAGAGGGGGGAAATTAATCAGAATATCCCATTTCAGCATGACTGGGAGCAGTGGGGCTCAGCAATCCTACAGAATTGATTAGCTACTTATTAAACAAGAGCAGTGGTGATGATGCTTAAGGAAAACAACTTAAAAAAAATCAAATTAAGGAGAACAGAGCTTCAAGCAAAAAAATGGGAGAAAAGTAGGAAAAATAAAAGGGAAATGCAAGTTAATGGAAGCTGCAATCACAAGGCAGCACAAGCCACAGGAGGCTGTTACAGTGACAGCTCACACTTAGTGCTGGGCAAATTCTGTTCTGGAGAACATGTATGATGACAGCAGATGGGTTTGGGGTGCACAGGGATGGTTGGACAGATATGGGGATTATTTTGACCTCCGGCCCAAAGCTGGGCTCTGGGTATGTGGTCTTCCTTGCCCGTCTCATTGCAACGCCCCCAGCAAAGGAGAAAATACAAGTGCCAAAGCAATTCTGTGGGTTTAAGACCTTTAAATCCCAACAAGTGTTGTTTTTCTCCAATATGGAAGAGATGAGAAAGCAGCCAAAGTCTTGCCCTCTCTCTGGTGGAATTCAATGGGCTGAGTTACACAGGCAGGCAGAAGGTTCTATGGATCCCTTATGACACTAAAAACTATTGAAAAGCTTTTTTGCCATGACCCATTTAGATCCTCACGCAGTTTCATTTCCTCTCCCATCTGTCACACCTTTGAAAGCAGAGCTTTTGCATCTCATCTCCTTCAAATGCTTCCAAGGCAGCCCCAAAGTAACTCTCTTCTGCTGCTCAAAAACCTTTCTAGGCTTTCACCCACTCTTCACCAACACTAGAAATAGATGAAGTTGATTCACCAGAATCATGGACTGACCTGGAGCACCCCAAATAGGAGATCATCTGCATCCACCAACATGAGTCACTCCCAGGCCAGGCACTCCTAATCCAAGCACCTATGTACTCCAGAGCTGTTTGCATCTATAAGTACCCTCCTCTGCAGCTCTTCTTTACAACTAATTGGCTCGACCTTGGGTGCAACTCCTCTTTACTAGCGGTTGACAGGTGTCTGCTATGAAGATGAATTAGTTATTTAGGTAGCAATCAGCTCCCCTGGTTTAGTTAAAATGCATCCATCCCTCTTCATGCCTATTAAGGCTGGGATAAACTTTCCAGCTAATGCATGCTGCAAATCCACAACCACTCTGGAGATGTCAAGCACCTAAATAATTTTTGTTATTCACTAATGAAAAAAATCCTTAGGAAAGGGCTAAAAAAGAGAAGACAGCACAAGTAGAGGCTCTGAGCTCTAATTAAGTGGGGTTCATTGTCTGCCTGCATTTGTCCTCAGCTCTGACTTGCTCTGTTAAGGTCAGCAGCTGCCTGAGAAAGAGTTGTGCATGGCACTGAGAGTTCAGCATCATCTACACTCCAAGGACTGGCAAAACCCAGAGGATGCTGAGATACCAAAGCTTGGGCTGGGGAGGAGAGAGCTTCATGTATGCCTGCTCAGCTCCCCTCCCCATGCTTTTGGCAAATAAAAGAGGTCGGATTTCACCCCAAATGACTATTTCGTGCTGAAAACTCCCCAAAGATTGGACATCAGGAACTTCCTGTGCTGACAAGTATGATTTCATAGCCACAATGCTCAGCCATGTGCATAATGATTACGTTAGGTCTCTGCTGCAGAGATCCCCCTTCAAGGAGACAGCTCGGCTGCTCCTTCCCTCAACCAAACCCCATTTTCCATCAGTATAAGTCTCCTGAGAGTCTTTCCACATAATGAGAAATCTTCCCTGAGACACTCAGTTAGGAAGCATAAACCCCTCAAGGCTTCATGTGTTAAACTGATGCTCGAGCAGCCACAAGAGGGTGCAACCAAAACCTTCCCTTTTCTGCACAACCCGTTTTTCACACATTCACAACTTGTCACAGGGAGAAATAAACAGCTTGGCAATGCTGGAGCCCTCCCTTGGCGTTTGGATGAGCAGCTGAAAATGGTCGAGATGGACTCCTGATTGCAGGGGAGGGATGACAGGAGGGCAGGATGCCAAACAGCCCTGAAATCCGCACCAATGCATGCTGTGCGTCTAAAGAGACACTTTACCTGAATGTTTTCAGCATGGATTTCTCTGGTTTTGCAGCTGAGACCAAAACACACCTTAGGGCAGTTAAACAGCTCATTTTAAGATGCCCAAATTCATCCTTTCTTCCTTTCTTTTTTGGGGATCCCTCACCCTAAGCACTGCACATGAATGGCATCTAGAAATGACACGGGGAAGGGGAGATGCACAGGCTGTAGGATGTGTTATTTAATTAGCTTTGGCCTTTAAATGGGCTGAAACCAAGGTGGCATTTATCTGCAAAGTCAGCCCTGCATAACAAAAGAAACAGAAACCGATCCAAAAAGTCATCTATTTCCTACCAAGAGCAGAAGACTTGGAAAAACATCAGCCCCTCAAAGCCAATTGCAACCCACTATCACAACCCAAGCCTGCTACCGCAGAGGGAGTTTGCTTCCCTTCCTGCCCAGCTGCAGATGCAACTGCTCTAATAAGCTGTAACTTTCTTTTCCATTTGGAAGTAATGAGATATAATCTGTTTAATTCTAGTATTTGAGCTCTTTTGGCGGCCTTTTTCTATTGCCTTTTTCTGATTTTTTTTCTCTCTTTTTTTTCCTTTTAAAGGAAAACTCCATCATGAAGCAAAAGATTTTCTAATCACTGGCTCTAATTACAAAGCAGCGCAAATTGCCATAAACTTTTTTCTTCTTTTTTTTTACTTCTTTTCCCCCCAAAATTGCCTTAAATATAATGAAGAATAATTAAAAAATCAAACAAGCAGCTGCAGACTGGAGTGCCGGGTGGAGGTTAGGCTGGGGAGAGATGAGAGGAAGGAGCTAAGGCATTTAACGAGCTTTTGTGTAAGACCAGATAGGTAGAAATATAAACTGTGGGAGCTGAGTTGGAGATATACACCATCCCCACCAAAGCAAAGCGTGGATTATATAATCCTCAAGTGGGTATTTATTGGAGTACATCAATTTTTCAGGCTGAGTCCCCAAACCAACCAGAATTTGCCCCAGTCCTTGCAGAAACAAGCTTTGGTGGAAATCATCCTTATTTCTGTCATCTCAGCAAACACCTTGCTAACTGGAAGGATACTGGAGGGACCTCTGCATTAGTGCTGGGGGATGCAGATGGCTGGGAAAGGCTGTGTCTGCACAAGAGGCTCCACTGTAAAACCCATCCCCTGTATGGGAATGATGAGAGCCTGCTGGAAAATATCCCACTGCATCAGACACTTACTCTCTGCATGTGACTAAACCAGTCCAGGAGGACTGGGAGGCTTTATTAACAGCAATCAATGGTTTCCATAGCTACAAATGTAAGCATGATCCCCATCACATGCTGTCATGGGGAAAGAAAGAGTGAAAAAGTGTTACCATGTCTAGACATGGCCGAGGGTATCACAGAGAGGCACACTGAGATTTTAGCTGAGAGATGAGATGAGTATGGAAGGAAACAGGGATGAATGCACAACCCACAGGCGATGTTTATTTGGTATATGCCTGATCTGTTTGTGCCAGACTTGCTTCATCTCTCCATCATGACCAGAGAGCATTGTGGCTGTCTGCTCTTGTCTGCTGAGAAATGCCCCAGCAGGTTAGGTGTAAGGCACTATAAAGCTGATGGATGCCATTTAGATCTTAAACCTTGGTACACAACCTCCACAGACTGGCATTTTAAGGAGCAATTCAGCCTGGAAAAATGAGTCCTGACTTGACTTATCTCTACCTAGAAAAGAAGGAAACTTGAAGGACCAGCTCCTGCAAATTCTCACCCAGAGAATTAGATGCTCAACATTGCTCTGAATGCCAGAATACAGCAAAATAAAGTTCAAGCTGAGGTTGTATGGGGTTTATTACATGCAGTGATAGTTTCATAGGATTCATAAATCACCCTATTTTGCAGGTGTCAAGGTCTTCTTCAGAGCAGGTACACGTCGGTTCTTGTGTCCTTGCAGGCAGCCATGCTACCCAATTAACTTCCCTCTGCTGTATCTCTGCTCCTGCAATTCATTTGCTTAGTAAAGTCTGAAAGGGAGCTCCAATAAAATCCAGGTCTGGGCATCCCTTGTATAATTCTTCCCACAAATAGGGAGGCGATTTCTTCATGTGAAAGCCACAAAAGATGCCTGATTAATTGAAGAGTGTAAAACTAACGGGCTCTGCCTACACTGGGATGAGATGCTCTGCGGGAATTGTCCTCACTATGACCAGAACAAAGATAAAATGGCTTTAAAAAGATCAGATGCACAAGCTGATGAGGGGCCAGACTTTTATACCCAGCTTTGCTTCAACTCACCCTCCCCTCGCCCCGTACGGTCAGAGCCTTCTGTTTAGGTTTTGACAAATCAGTGTGGAGTGATGAAAAATAGCATTAGCAAGAATTGTCCCCAAAATGTTGGTCTGGCATTTAGCCAACCTGCTGTCATCTTGATGCTTCACCAGGGAGCTGGCTGAAACCCTAAATAATTTCCTACAGGTGTCTTGAGACACTTACTGCTCCCTCTGGATAAACCTGCTGAAAATATTTAATGTGAGTGGTTGAAAATCACTCCTGAAAATCAACACCAGGTTACACATCTCCCTCCACATCCTCCCGAACCACATGTCCTGCCCTTGAGGAAATAACCCCAAAAAGTCAGGTTGAGCAAAGAGCTTGCTTCAATTGCACTGAAAGCCAGAAGCAACCTGGTCTAGTGGGAGGTGCCTATGTCGGGCTGGGGGGGGGGGGAAATTAGGTGAGCTTTAAGGTGCCTTCCAACCCAGACCATTCTATGATTCTGTGAAACCTGTGCCAGTGCTTGATATACTTCTTGATATACCCAGAATATAAGGGCTTAAACTCCATTTATCTAACACTCAAGGGGCATGCAATTACATGTCATGAAAGCAAGCTGAGACCAGCCCCTGCTTATGGAAGAGATCCTTCCTTCCTGTGTCTGCTCTGAACTATTGAGGCTCAGGTGCCTCCGCAATGATTGTGACATTCATTTAATATATGTGTGTATAATTAGATTGATTTTACAGGGAAGAGCAGCAAATTGCATTTGGGGAAGTTATCACATTATTTTATTACACTCTTGATTATTATATTTTTTTTTTTGGTGCAGGTGAGAAAATAAAAATGAAGATGCACTCAGCAAACTTGGGGCAAATTATTCTTTTAATTGTAAATTAATTATTCAGAGTGACAGCCATACCTGGGACTGAGCTGAAGAGCAAGTAAACAACCTCCCCCTTCCAAGCTCTGTTCAATCTGCATTGCAAACTCTTATTTATAATGAACTGTAAACACGACCGTCTGTAGCACTGAAATTTCCAGCCTCTCAAACGATGTTCTCACTCCAAATCGGGATGAGAAAGAGTGAAATTGGAGATTCGTGAAACTCCAAAAAGCTTCAATTTAGAAACAGGCAGCTACATGACACCGGGTGTTAAAAATGTGTATTAATATCAAATGGCACAACTCAATCCCACAGTTAATGGAACATCTGAAGGTTGCTAAAATTCCCTTTTTTGTGTGTGTGTTATCAGAGCAGAATAAGAAATTCAAAGCCATAGAAGCCATTTTCCACTGGCAAAGTGCCCAAATGGCCCCATTGCTGTAAATTTGTGCCAAACTCCTCTTAAAGATACAGAATTCTCCTTTTCAAGCACTTCAGCCAACTTGGCATATCACCAGCCCAAGCGCTGGCCTCCATCCCTACAGTCAGGACAGAACCCTTGGTTCTAGAGAAAGAAATCCCATAAATAGCTGAGAAAAGAAGCTGAAGTAAGTTGGGGCAGCCAGTGCTGGTGCAGAGCAGAGCCAGCATCAGCTGTTGCATTTCTTAACCCTCCCTTGATGTGCTTGGAGCATGATCCATGTGGGAGCTTGGATAAACACTCTGCATTTTAAAAGCCCTTTTAAAAGCTGACGGGTTTGGGAACTCACTGGGGAAAATGAAATGTGCTGCAAAACTCCCTCTGAAAGCTCTTAGGGAGATTTTGGTGTCCCAAGGCTCTACTCATGGCTCTCTCCTGCCATCCTGCATCACTGTGTCTGCTCTGCTCCCACAAATCTCACTGAGGGTCCTCGAGTTAGGGCTAATACAAATAGACATCACACATAATTCAGCTGAATTTGGGAAGAGAAGGGATGGGAAGGGACAGGATCAATCGCATCCTCTCCATCCCTCCACATGGCTGATGCAACCTTATCTCTCATCTTGTGCCTAATTCGATCCTGTCCTTTAAGCATTTTATTATGGTGGTTTTATGTTGTTCTGATTAACACAAGGACAGGCAGTGATTTAGACAGGCTTTAGAAGGATGCTAATTCTCTGGTGTCCCCAAATCTCTCTGGGATTTCTTCAGGTACATGGACAGTATAAAATCAGGTCTATTTTTTGCATGACATGGTGCAATTTGTGTCACTCACTGATGCATCAAGGGCAGGAACATTTCTTCCTTGCTGGGGTGTTCCTCAAATGAAAAACAATAACAGAGGCAGCAAATATTATTCCATGGGGAAGCCCTTGGGAATATTATGACACGGTTTTTTTCCCTTTTTCAAGTTCCAGTTTTGCAGAAAACTCTATAAAATGGTGACAGTTTTAACCATTTTTGCTCATTGCTTTGAACTTCCCAGTCTCATCTTCAGAGGCACCAAGGCCCAGAAGGGCCAGAAGATGTAGTTTAATGAGACAAGTTTTAAAGGTCACTCTGTGTAATAAATCTGTGCTTTTTAATATTTAAACTTTTAAGGCATTTAAACCTTTAGGCGCCTGGGATTTGCTCCACCAGATCCAACTAGATCCATCAAGCTCAGAAAGCGTTTCACAATGAGGAATATCTAATTTCTCATGCTTGAGATGAAGAGGGTCTTTCTATCCAAGTCCATTCATCTGTCATAACTGAGGTACCTTTAAATCCTTTAAATCACTCTAGGATGCTGGATAAGGTATGGAGGAAATCTTACTTCAGGCTAAGCTTGTGGAGCTCCATCCCTCTCATTGAAAGGGGATTCTGTCAGTAAAAAAAATGGGATGCCTCCCAAACCTGTGCCCAAAAACCTCTCCCCCAGCTCAGATTTAGAAGATGCCAAAGTGGATCAAGGAGAAAGCAGAACATGAAGCTCAACATTAATCTCTTGGATTGAGGTTAGAAAATCTGCCAGTTAAGACACATGGGTGGCAGCTCAGAAATGCAGGTTGAGATTTACCTTCAGGCCAAGGTATTTTTGAGACAGGTTTGCTTAAATATCTCTGTATTACACCTCACCAACACTTTGGTTGTCCCTGTCTAAGGTCCCCCCATCCGACACTGGCTGTGGGCTCTGCTCTAATTTGCTTTTCCATCACCAAGTATTAAGGATGCTCTTGCTTGGAGGGGCCTAAATGCACTAACACGCTCAGAATTGCTCAGCTGACTGGCAGTTTTCCTTATGGATATTGCAATAAAAATTAGATATTATCAAATTGAATCATTGCCTTGTAATCAGACTCAGGCCAGAGGCACAGCGGATGGTCAGATGGCGAATTTTGGATGGGTTTGCAAATCAGGCTTCCAGGAACTATAGTTTTTAAAGCCATTTTAGAAATAAAAGGTCATTTTTCTATCTCAAGATCAATATGCATTAGATTTCCTCTTGGGTTTTGGATTCTCACCTGGAGAATAGGGATACAGGACCAAAGCCTTAAGGATAAGAGTCATGAGAAACCTACTAAAAGAGATTTTTTAGAGAAAAAAAGGAAGTACAGCATCTTCCAGAGAGGTGGACACAGGTCCTGGAGTTGTTAATGGGGGTCTGGAGCAGCAATTTTTGCAGGAGACAGACAATAAAAAGGCACCAAAGATCAAGAGAGTGGTAGGAAAGACCCTTACTTTCTGTCTTCTAAAAAGCTTCTGTATATAAAAAGAAATTGGCCCTGCTCTTGATTATTCCATTGCAGGCACATTATACAGAGACTCTTGATGCATAACAGCAGCTTTATATTAATGCTCTTGTGATGGATGCATTTTGCTGCATGCAGGATCTGGTCCCCAAACTAACATGAATTCCATTAGGAGGCCAGCTGGGAAATGAGGTCTTTCAAGATTTAAATCCTTAAATAACACTTCTTTTAATTCGATGCCAGCATTAAGCCATCTATTTAACTTCAATTCAGCAGTGAGCACCAGGCCTGTCTGCCTGGCTAATCTTTTAAGTTATCTATGTTTGAGGTAGGACCTTATCACTGCTTGTTCATCTTCTCCCACTCCTAGCTCCAAAGTCAGTTATTTCTCCTCTTTTGTAATTAAGGAGGCGTCATCAGTTGCCTGGAAACAAGGTGCTAAAATATGCTTGTGCTTACACCTGGAAATACCTCCAGCTGCTGCCGACATCACAAACAGCACTGCAATCTGCTTTAGGGGGTTGTCCCACCACTGTCTTCACGCATGGGTTGGATGCTAGATAGCTTTGGAATAAAAATGCACATTAATGGCGGATTAAAGCAAACTGCTTGAATGTAATTGCAGAGAAATATAAAACAATTTAAAGTGTTAGCCCAGTTTTAAGGCAAAAAAGGAAGAAAACTGGAAGATGAGAAGTGGTGGCTCTTTCCCTTGGTGGAGGAAAGCATCTTTAAACAGCAGTTCTCCAGGTGGGCTGAGCAGCATCTTGCAGCCACGTGGATGCTCTTGTTGGCTGGAGTTATTCACCAACCTGTCTGGTGGGTGGCAAAGAATTTATAAGGGTGAGCGTCTGAGAGTGTTGCACTTCTGGTTTCCAAAGACAGGGTTTGACTTCCATGTATCCAAAGGTGATTAAAGCACAAATAATTAAACTTCAAATGAAAGGGAAGCAGCCAACCAAAACAAAACCTTTTGATCAGGGTGAAACGAGATCTTGTGCAGGAAAGGTATATGTTTCCTTATACAGGAAAGGTATATGTTTCCACTGTGGGTCAGTCACTTTGCTTTTCAGACAAGTTGAACACAGAGCAAACCCCAGCAGCAAGAGGGGAGAAAGCACCAAAAGAAGGGATTTTTTTCAAAGGGAAGTGTTGAAATAAGCTGGAACGGTGATGCCTTTCAAGAGTAGGCACTTAGTTAAATTAAGATCAGCAAGAATAAGCTGCCTAACTTTCAAAACCTGATTAGCCCAATCTCTATTCATGAACGCATTACGTTGAATTAATGTTGTTATAGAATAAGCCTCCTAAGAGGCTTGGAGATGTCACCTCCCATAAGTTGCTATTATTTGTAGCCCTTCTTGGGTAATGAATACACTCACAAGGACTGGTCCAGATTCTCTCATAATTGGGTAACCCACAGAACTTAGGAAACTATATAGGTTTGGCTTTCTTGCTCTCTTTCTTCTTACGTTTCAGGCCTAACTTTTCAAATCATTGGAAAGCAGGAAAAAAGGAATCTTCTTCTCCAGCATCCTTTGACTTTAATTTCCATTTCACCGCTATTTCAGTTTTGGAGGCACCCAAGAACTATATCCCAATTTAATCTGCTTTCCTCCACCACCTCAAGCCCTTTCGGCCTGTGCAAGTAGTCAAGGGACCCTCCTGGTTTTATTCTAGCTTGAGGATGCTTACCAAAGCAGATGGGTCTGAAAGGAGACAGCAGCATGGAGCTGTTGGACACCTCCAGGGTAACATGATGGCTGATAGTAGCATTTGCAGCTAAAAGTGCTGTTGACAATAGACTAGACTAGTGTATTTCAGTTGGAAAGGACCTACAGCAATCATCTGGTTCAACTGCCTCTGACAGGGGCAGGAGGACATCATGCAGATGGGATCAGTGGGGCAATTCCCCCACCACTCATTCTGTTTGCCCTAAGAGACCTCATCCTGCAGCTCCAGGGAGGGGCTTTTATGGTCAAGCTGCTTTGGGGAGGATTCAGTTCGTCTCTTAAGGCTCAACCCATGGGTACTACTGCAGCTCTGCAGCCTCCCCCCAGTCATGCCTTATTGCCTAACTCATTTAAAGGAAATTAAGAGCTTAAAAAAAAAGAAACCCAGGAGTTAATTGAGTCTTATAATTTTCCAAGTGCAAACGATTTTGACACTCAGCTCTCCATCTCTTTCTGCCATGCATACACAGGAGCGTATGTCCTCTCCCTCCTCGCCGTGCTGGGGATGGATAACCCAACCTCTGGATGCTGGTAAAGAAATTGGGGGTGATCTGCTCCCCTCCTGCAGTGTTTCTTGCTAAAAATGCCTCTACACAGGCCTTTTGGAGGTTTAAGTTGCTCACACAGAAAAGGAAGGTAAAGAAAAGGGATAATTTCTTTCAAACTCAATATTGCAAGCGATTAGCGCGCAATATACCCCGGGCAGCTTTAGTATTTAACATGGAGGTGATAGTGAGAATTTATGAGAGCTCATGGACAATAACAGCTTTCCAGAGAGGCTTTGATTAAACATTATGGATCCACATTATGCAAATTTATTGCATGGTTAATATGACTCCAAAAGAACACAGTGGCACTTAAAAAAGCATTTAAAAGGGGAAAAAAAAAAAAGGAGCCAAAGACCATGGTGTTTCTCAGTGCTACAGAAAGGTCTTATTTCAGGATGGTTCAAGCTGAAGAAGTCACAGAGCCATTGATGTACATTAGGGAGATAGGGAAATAAAAGCATGATCCATGAGTTTAAACAGCATCCTTTAACAGCAGATGAATTCCAACCTGGATATTTCACATTTAAACTGATGCTGGCATTAAATCAGTTGCAAACACCCCTTTTCCAAGACACTTGCTTTTTTCCTTTTGAATCTGGAGTTACCATAATGGCCAAGGATGGAGATTTCATGCATTTGCTGAATCTTGCATTCCTCCCAGAAATATCGGGAGGGGGTCATGGTGTTTGTTTTCCTCCCTTGGACACTTTTGGGTGTCATTTGTCAACGTCTTCTATGCAATAACATGATTTATGCCAGCAGGCTGATTGTGCAGCCTTCATTAACTTAGACAGATTTGTTTGTTTTTTAAATCTATGATGATTAGAAAGCACAGACTTATTTTCCTCTAGAAATCAAGGTTAGTGAGAAGGCAGATCCCATCAACAGCTTTTTCTCCATCAAGCAGTGAAAGCACAAAAAGAGTGTGAATTAGAGTCAGCAATCGACATCCGACCCTTCCTCAGCTGCTGATCTTCAACTGGCTATCTGTGGTGTAAAAACCTAGTTTTGGTCAATGACCATGAACTGGGAGCTTATGCAGGCAAAGAACCTGAAGTTTCAGGAGGTTTCAGAGCATCAGCTCCCTTCCACCTTGCTCAGAGCTGCGAGGGGCTTAGAGAAATCTTCCCTGGTATAAATCAAAGCTTCACCCAGCAAGCAGAGATCTTTCTCCTCCCCCCCAGCTCCACCAAGCCTTCTTTTTTAAGCTATATATACTTTAAAAGATATAACCTAGATAATAGTTGTTGCTTGTACATCACTCAGTAATGCCTCCTTTTATGACTCTGGAGGATACTTACAGTGGCTGCCACTGCATTCCTTGCTAGCAAGAGGGCAAATTGCCAATTCAAGTTTTCAATAAAAAAACATAGGATGTGTAACAAGGATCATTTAGAGCAGCAGGGAGGATGGTGAGTGAGCCCAAACCCAGCTGGCAGGATCATTAGGCACAGATGGACAGTCATCCTGGAGGTGGGTGATGATGTTTGGGAGGGGACAAATCACCTCCTGGAAGATGCTGATGGGGATTTGGGTGGGGTAGATGAAACAGAAAGCTGCATCTCCTCTATTTGGAAGGTATTTGGCAATGCTGGAGCCAGAGGTAAGAATAATGGAGAAGCAACACTGCTGTGAATGCACTGCATTGATTTTCAGGCAGGAGCAGACCCCTGCTTGCAGAAGAAACCAATTTCAGCCCCTTATCTGGTGGATCTTCTGATTTTTGCTTTCCCCCACCTACTAGAGGCAATTCACAGGTTCACTCTGGGATAACTTCAGTGGTTTTGCTCTGTGACTCAGTTTCCCCATAACCCAAGACTCTTTCAAACCAGCCATCAGTAACACCATCCATCCACTAGACTGCACTTAAGGTCCATGGGCTTAAATAAAACTTAAACAGCATTTTCAAAGTGGTCCAAACTGGTTGCAAGCTTCAATTACAGGAGCTATAGGTGCAGGGGGATGAAGTGTCCCTGGGGCACCTTGGTATCCTCTCCCCATCCTGAGATAGCACATCAACTGTTGTGTTTTTCTTGCAATACCTTTCACTTCTGTAGCAGCTTTTATCCAATAATCTCAAAGGCACTTTACACGTAATAATTAATTAAGCTTCATAGACTCTTTGTTCAATTCCAGATTATTAATAAATTATACTTTATTATTTATAAATACATGCCACATAATTTGTCTCTTCTGCCATTACTCTGAGCAGTCACTTAGATGATATTAGCACAGTTTAATTCCTATTTGGCAAGTGTGCTCTTTAACCCTTTCAAGGATGTTCATTATCCAGAGAGTGCCAAAGAGATGCAGGAGGAAAAGGGGGTATAAAAAGGCAGTGTGAGCATCTGGTTGTCCTGTCCAGCTCCTTGCTGATGTATTATATTTAACTGCATTGTACATTTTTATCAAAAGGAATATTATTTCTGCCCTTATGCACACCCTATGCACACCCAGCCAGAATTAGGCATATTACTTTTCCCCCTTGTCTTCATCTCCTTGTCAACCCCTATATAATACCTAGTCCGTGAGCTTGTGCCCATTTCATTTTACCTCCTCTGAGACTCACCAAAGCTGCTTAGCTGAACTGAGAGACCAGAGCCCATTTCTGCTGTACACCCAAATCCTCTTGACCTCAGCAGCTGCCAACTTAGGCTTGAAGCAACCCAAAACCCCCAAATTTCCTCTCTGAAAGTGGAATGACTGCTGCAGCAGGATTTCATTTACCAGCCGACCTCACAGGGCGTGAGGCAGACAGAGGGGAAGCAAAGATGAGTTAAGAGAAATAAGCCATTGAGATAGTTTCTCCAAAGCACCGTGTCCCTTTTGCGTGAGGAAAGCTGGTGAGGGATGTATTTAATGGAATTGAAAGGGGAAAATAGAGACCAAGGCTCATCCTAACTCCGGCACTAAATAGAGGGGGGAAGGACACTATTAAAGGGGTATAATCTCCAGTGATAGATGCTGGAAGAAGGAGACAGGAAGGAAAAGCAGCCAGACAAGCTTATAAATTGAGCTGACCTCCTACAAGCCCATTATATCCCTCCTATTTTACCAGGTTTTTACATGGGATGGAGGGGTTAAGCCGCTGCTGGCTGAACTCAGCTGCCCTGGCAGACCCCTGCATCTCCACCAACAGCATAAAACTGTCCCATTCATACTGATTTATTTGGCTTTGGCTTTGTGGCTGCATTTCCCCATGATGGGTTGCTGATCTGAGCCTGAATCCCACCCATCTCCCAGGGAAAGCCTCACTGCCTCCGTTTTGACTATCAGGAAAATGAAGATGCTGTTCATCCTTGGCCAAGCACCATGAGCTCCTTTGAAGGGCAAGGGAAAACCTCTTTCTCCTTCCAAATTAAACCTGCACCCATGAGGGCTCCCAGGAAGATGCTCCTGAGGTTGGTTTTCCCCTTGGCTGAGTCAGAACAGGCTGTCTGGGAGGGATGCTGAGAGGGAAGCCAAGTACTGGTTGTCACTTCTCCCTGGTTTGATTCCCTTTATTCTTTTGTTTTCTTTGGGTATAATTAACAGCTTTGCCTAATACAGTATTAATTCATTGTGTCATTGCATTAATTAGCATTAAAGAGGTCCTTATATCACTGTAGCTGCAAGGAGACCAAATCCAGCAGCAAAGTCAGGGAAACATTTCCCTATTCCCTATCAGAGTGCAGCAAAAGGCTGGAAGAAAAACTTCCGGATGAGGCTTTTCCCCCAAAATGCCATTTCCCAACAGCAATGCAGCATCCCAATGGATAGTTACAGACAAGAAAATATCTTCAGGAGCTGGTTTACTTTCTCCCTGCCAACCTTTTCCTTCCATTTAAGTGATTAAAGGCACCAAAGCTCTGATGTTGTTAGCACAATGTTACCTAAACCCACCAAAGCTGGTAAATCCACTTCAGGCTGTCCATAACTTCCTCAGGGGCTGGAGCAGGAGTAAGATCTTTAGCAAAATCAGCCCTTTTCTGCCATTGTCTGGCAGCAAAACTATTGCCACAAGGGTGTTTTCTCCAGGTGACCTCTAGGGAGATACTCTCAAAGGAGCTTCTTGACTTTAGGTGTTTTTTTACTCCTGGTTTCCTGCTGAATAAAAAAGGCAGAATTCCCCGAAAATGGGTTAGAGAAAGAGATAAGCTGGAGGTTCCGGAGAGATGGGAAGTCCTGGGGTGGTGTCTGGGTTTCATCAGTGCTGGTGAATTTGGGGATGACAGAAGTAACGGCAAATGACGCTGATGCGAGGGCAGCGGGAAAAGCCCCTTTCAACCCAAAAGGAACATCTAAAATGGGTCAGATTAACTTAACTCTCCAATTCTCCATCAAAACCCTCCACTGACTTGAAGGGAAAGAAACTTTGTAAAGGTTACTGCGAAACTTCAAATGGAGGCACAAAAATGATCTGAGAAGTGCAGGGGAACAACACCCCTCTCCATGGGAGATGCTCACCCCTGGGGGTCACAAATATTTAGGGGTGCTAAAAACACTCTGGTGCTCTTTCATCTTGCCCATAGGAGCATATAAATACATAAATCTGGAATAACTTTTAATATGATTACCTGAACTGACACTGGTAATTTAAACAGAACAAAATCAATGCAGTGCTGAGGCATCCTTCAGCTCTATTGACAGTGCTGGCTGGTGATTTTTCCCCTTGAACTAGCAGAATAAAAACTAAAAGCTGCATTAGTTTTTTTTAATTAAGACTCTGGCATTATCAGGCTTTACAAGGCAGAGCCAATGCACAGATGAATTACCATTTAATTAAGCTTTCCAAGAAACTTTTGAAGACTGCAGATTAAATGCAGGCACTGATTTCTTGCAGGGTTTGGTGGCTGCGGTGATTTTTTTCAGGGAAGTTTTAATTGTTTTCCCTGAGCTTGACAATAATAATAATAATAATACAAGTAATTTTCTGCAAGATGTAGATTCCTGGTTTTCCATTGGCAGAGCATCCTGGATGTAGAGATATGTATATCATAGAATCATAGAATGATTTGGGTTGGAAAGGACCTTAAGGTCATCCAGTTTCAACCCCCTGCCATGGGCAGGGGTATCTCACACTAGATCAGATCACCCAAGGCTCTGTGCAGCCTGGCCTTGAACACTGCCAGGGATGGAGCATTTACCACTTCTTTGGGCAGTGTGTGGCAGTGCCTCATCACCCTCACAGTAAAGAACTTCTTCCTTATGTATAACCAATATATAGAGATACATTATGAGGCAGTGAAAACTGGGGTGCATTTATGCCCCAGATGTGCCCCAGTCTGTACAGCCCACTCAGAAAAATTCCAGGAGTCAAACATAGGGATGAAAAGAGGATTTGGGGAAAGATCCCTGCATATTGCTTTCATTTAATGTCTTTATTTCATCTGCTTTGCATTGAGAGGCATAAAGGGAGGAATTGCCTAGACAGAATTACATGAGTTTTCCCATGGGTAAATGGCAGCATGTGGTAAACCTCGGAGCTATTGAATGGTGAGCAAAGCTCTGTGAAGGCAGCAGCTAATATCATTTGTCCCTGGAGGTGATTTCCTGATGTGGGTTTTTGGTTGCCAGGTTTTCCCTGCTGGTATTTTCCAGTGGCTTTGATATAAATATGTGCTTTGGTGCCAATCTTGGGTGTTTTGTTTAGCCCCAGTAGGAAAATGAATTTCTAATCCCATTACTGGCCAAGCGTAAGGTTATCTGAGGTTATACAGTCATGACACCCTTTCAGATCCTGCCCTGGCGGAGCTGAAAGGTTCAGGAGATTTTGGAGGTTCCAGCAGGGGTATGCATCACTTTGGAGCATCCCAACATGCCTCCACAGCAGAGAAAGTCCTGCAGGAGTTTTGTGAGTGTAACCAAGCAGAAATAAATGCTTAGACACCTGCCTGGATAAGAGAGGCACTGAAATGGTGTTAGAGTATAAAGCGGGAGACCTGTTGGGCTGCTCTGTACGAATCACTGCTTATGCACTAATAGATGCACTAACATATACACAAATCTGCACTTATGCACAGCCCAAACCCTGCCCACCAGCACCTTCCCTGCATGTTCAGCCCCTTTTTTCAGAGAATTTGGGGTTTAAAGCTCAGCCTGGCAGCTCCTGCACCAGCTTCTCAGCCACTGGTAGGGTACAAAAGCAGGGCTAGAGGTGAGCAGTTTGGAAAGTGGTCCCCAGCTTGCTTTGACTTGCTGCATGCCCCATGTCTCAATCTGTTTGATTTCCAGCATCTTCTCTCTTTATGACCTTCTCCATGCCTCACTTAAGGCCCCAGGAAGAAAAGAAATCCCAGCGCTATGTCAGCTAATCAAATGTAAGAAATTCTGGGGACCTAGCCCCTAAAATTGAATTACTTTTGATTTCTTTTTCCAAAAAAGACACAATTCTACCCACCAAATCCAAGCTGGAAAACCTGCCCGGGCTGGCATCAACGCTGCAGCTCCAGTGCCATCTCATGGGGACGCTGGGATGCTGCATCCCTGCATGACGCCCAGATGGACCGGTGTTTTCAGGCCCCATCCAGACCTTGCAGCAGAAGCGCCTGGCCTCAGCCGAGTGTTTATGACACTAGGGAAGAAAACCTCTAGGAGCACACAGTCACACCAAGGTGCTCTGCACCTAGAAAAAAAGAAAATCGTTAAAAATTGGATTTTTCATGGAAATAGCTTATTTTTCCCAAGATTTAGGGGACCCAGAAAACATCACTTCATCCCGCTGTCGCTGCAAGCAGCCACCCATTGTGCGTCCTGAAGCAAAATGCCCGGTGTGGCTTTTTTCCCAGTGATAAATTCCTACAGGGAAAAGAAGACAAGCGAGTTTTTAGTTAAAATCTCTTCAATGAGAGACATGTTAATACTTTTCTTTACAAAGCCACTGCAGAATTAACCAGGGATAATGTTTGAGCTTCGGGATGGGTCTCTCGGGCTGTGGCTGCGCAGACAGACCTGGAGATGGCAGTGCAACCTTTCAGATGAGGAACCTCCATCCCAAGCCCCTCTCCCGCCTGGGAATGGTATGGATGCCTTTTCTTTTTCCTGCAAAAAACACTAAAGAAAATGCAATTAAAGGATAAGATCCATTCTGACTTGCAAAATCAGCCCTGTGATTTGCAAAGCAGAGCTGTTTAATGAATTCCCTCTCTGTAAAGGTTTACTAAGTTGGGTAAACTTCATTCTGGCTACTTACTGAAGTCAGATGAATTCACGCCATGCAACTTTCTATGTGGCCATATTTAGCCCAGCAAATAAACCTGGTCTAAACTAAAAGCAGCTCTTGCCATCCTCCACCAAAGGAGAGGCGAGGAGCTTAGGGATGCAACTGGTCCCTGGTGTGAGCCTGGCACTCCCAGTTCAGACACGGAACATCAGTGTGGGGAGTTCAGTGGGAAGTGCAATTATGTTTTTAATTAATTCCCTCCCTTAATTCAAATTAAGTTCCTAATATAGAAAAGACTGAACTCTTCATGAACCTTTTTCTTCCCTTTAAATTTGAATATGTTGCATAGCTATTATGACACAAACATAGACAAATATAGTCACATGCATATATACTCTCAGGCACATACACATGTATATACATTCATTCAGAGCCACTCTTTGGGAGAGAACTGCAATTCCAAGTGACACGAGCACAGGTGAATGCAAAGCTATTCATGGCAGAAACACGCATTTCATGAATGAAGGAGTTTGTTTTGTATTAAGCTGCCAGAAGTTCCCTGGCTTCAGTTCACAAATGCCTTTTGCAGTTTCCATTCCTCAGCATTTCCCTGGGATGCACCATTACCCTCACACCCAGGGGAAGGCGCTTTGACACTGCTGCAGCCCTCAGTAGATTGTAATCCAGATTTTGTCTGGTTTGGGATGGATCTCCCCTTTCTGCGGCCCCCATGGCACTGCAGATGCTTGGTGATCCAAACATCCCTGTGTATCTCCTCTGTGCCCAGAAGCCAAATGCCTTTACCTCTTCTAGCTCTGCTGGTGCATATTAGACGCTGCACAGGCCCCACCACAGTCTGACCTGAACTGAACTCCAACAAGAGCTAAAAATCTGCTTATGCACATCCTTTGGGCCAGATTTTGCTCTCCCTTGCACTACTATAGAGGTTAATTATATTATAGACAGCCGAGGAGCACCTATGCATGACCAGAATAAGGGATTTAGGCTTTAATTAAAGGGCTGATGTATAGCAACAGCCTCCAGCAGCCTGTGGGCTTTTCGTTATACTAATTAATTTGGCTGCTTTGGGGCTCTACTGTAAACCCCTGAGACCTGGCTGTAAAAAATACAGGCTGTAAATCAAGAGCTCCCATCACCCAGCACCTTCTGCTTTATGTCAAAGCTCTGCTTTGCATCCCATTGCCCTCCTGCCTTCCCACCGGAGCTGTGTGGGGCGTTTGAAGTCAGACCTTAACAAGCCATATTTTCCCTAAAAAAGCTCTCTTTTCTTCTCTTTTGCAAGCTGATATCCCCATGTTACAAGTGGCTCTAAGTGTGTAGCGCATGAATATCCCAAGAGCAACCTCCAGCGCGGCACTTACCTCCACCTTTGCAGAGAAAAGCTATAAGGACCAGCACCACTCCTATCTCCTGCTCCCCCAGGAATGAAAAAGCCATTCAGAAAGGTTTTCTTTTGGTAGGCTTCATTCATTTTCTGCTGTTTGAAAAGGCAGAAAGGTGGAATCTAGGTTATCCTCACTGGATATATGGAACCCTGGATGCAAAAGTATCTCTTTGGTGGGACATGGTTTGATGCTCAAATGGTTTTAGGGCTGCCAAGGTGCAGGCTGAGGTATCGGGTATGATTTCCCAGGGGTCTTACTCAGATCTGACGCATCAAGCAGTCAGATCTGGATGCTGAGAGAGGAAATACCAGTGCTCAGCATCCTGCTCCTGCCATCACCCGTACAGCAATCATTGCAGGTTTAGAGACACCTCTGTGGACCAGAAACTGCTGCAAATTCTCCAGAGATCTGTATCCTCCTTTCCTATCTCAGATCTATGATCTTTGCTCCCCCAAACCCCTTTTTATTACTCCCATTTGCTCACAAGGGAAGTTTTGCTTCCAGTAGCCTCAGCTGTATGCGATATGTTTGGAGGAAGAAACAATGCAGATAGGGTTGCAGATGAAAATGGAGATCCGAACAACATCAAACCAAGATCTGCCGATGCAGATGGAGAGCATAGCATTAACTTGAGGAGGAAAACCCCATCTTGGAGTCCTTCACTGAGTAGAACTGCACCAGAAGGCACCAAAAAAGCCTAAAGATGCACAAATAGGCATGAATCCATCTTAAATAAAGTGTAATTTCCTTGCTTGCTTGTTATTTGTAGCATTGTACATGGTAGAACAAAAACCTTAGGGATATAAGGAAAAAAGGGGAAAAGACATCATATGGAAGCAATTAGCAGCAACTTCATTCAAAAAAACATTAAGGTGCTTGTAGCATTAAGGCTCAAGTGATCTGTACTCTGGGACCATAATTCACCGACACTTAATAGCATTTACCCTGCAGATGTGCATTTGATGCAGAAATATCAGCTTACTGCTTTGAAAAATTAACCTATTGAAGGCTGTCAAGCCATGGACACACTCTGGGGAGTATTAGATGTTGGGTTTTTACCTAGGGGCTGGGGGAGAGATGGGTTAATTGGGGAGCAGGGGTATTTTAATGCAGCAGCAAGAGGAGGAGGTTGTACCCTTTATCTTGTGAGAAAGGAAATTTCCCTTGTTGCAAAATTCACGGTGATTTGGGCAGGTATTGGAGAAGGCAGAAGTTTTCCAGTCTCGGGAAAGGAATACTTGGAGGGTAGAGGATGTGATTTCCTCAGGAGGTGCTTTCCATACGCACTTCTCCTTATAGGACACTGGATGCAGCAAGAGCAGCCATAAATATTATCATGATTTGAAATGGTTTGGTGATTTTAAAGAGAAAAAAATATCATTTTGTTCCATAAAACACAGCTTGGCTGGTTTGGGTCTTCATCCCTTTCCCTAATGCAGGGCTGCAATAAATGCTATGGGGCAGTAATTGTGATTTCCAATGGGTTTATAGCAGTGATTGCTGGGGTGTCTCTTCAGAGAGGAATGCCTTAAGGTTTATTCTTCAAGGCATTATTTGGGGATAAATTATTACCTGCCATCTGAGGGCGAAAAAGGTGGGAATGCGCCAAACCCCCTGCAGAAACCAGCAGGACCCATCAAGGGCTGCAACAGCGGTCAAGCCTCAGCTGAGATTTTTGGGATGCTGCCCAGAGAGGCAGGATGAGGCCAAACTGGCTTCTCTGTCCCTTAAACTGCTGGAGTCAATGCTGACACCAAAACTAGGAATGAAAAGGAGGTTTTCAGCTCATCAGCTCAATGAAAACGTAACAGAGGAATATTTTCCCACCCTGCTCCCATTTCTATCCATGGGGAGACCAGGCATTCTGGGGTAGTAATCTGGGGGAAATGGCTGGACCCTGACCCCTTTCCTCGAGGCCACCTGAAGATGCTCAGACCTTCTGATGGTGACAGTGGCAATTGACACCGTGAGCAGATCTGTCCCTTGGCACACCATGCCCTTGGCATCAGAACATATTTCCGCTCCCACACCTCGACTCCAGGCTTTGGGAATAAAAAGTTTCCAGTGCCACTCCCTGCCTGCATGGAGGGTATCACAGAGAGAAGAAACACTAATTGGATAGACCTGGGGGTTCCTGTGATGTGTCAATGTTAGATTTTCTCGCAGGATTGCAGCAGGACACAGGAGATCCAGCACCGGCACAAGGTGCTCCGGGCTTTCCAACTGCGGAATGGGGAATATAACATCTACCAGACCCCAACCTGCACCTGCCTCCTCTTTTTACTGTGAAAACCCTATCTTCTTCAATATATATACCTATGTAAATGTACTTCCTTTAGTTGGTACAGCCAAATAAAACATGCCATCATCTTAACCAAAGCCAGTGGGAGACAGCCCCATGAATAAACTTATTCCTCCACCCAAGCAGTACCTTCCTGCACAATGGTCCCAAAGCCTTGGCAAACAAAACTGTTCTTCACCATTAACCTTATACTAAACCAAAGTGAGTTCTCATCCCTTTGGGTCACCTGGGGCTCATCTGAGTTCTTTTCTCTCCCTCCTCTTCCAGTGAGCCCTGTCAAGGATGTTTTATTGAAAATGCAAAGCATCTCCATATTTTTGCTGTAGGTTTGTGTTTTCCAGATACAGCTTTGAGCAAAAAGCATAATGCACCTATAATCACCCCCCCCTCAAGCTGTCATAAACCTTTGGCATTGTCAGAATCAAAGGGCCTCACACGGCAAATAGTTGGCAGGCAGCCTGTGGAGTGTTGGTTCACCTCTCATAAACAGGGGGGAAAATAAAAGGGGAAAAAAATGGAAGGGAAAAAATGGAAAGAAAAAGCAGAAATATAAAAAAAAAAAAAGGAAGAAAAACAGAAAGAAAAAGAATAAAAAAATAGAAAGATAAACACAATAGAAAGAACAGAAATACTAGAAAAAATCAGAAATAATTGAAAGAAGAATAGGAAAAAGAAGGAAAAAGTAGAAAGACAAATAAGGAAAAATATGAAAAATGAAAGAAGAAATAGAAATAATAAAGAAAAGGTTTCTCAAAAACCTGGCACTAAAATAAAAAAGCAAAACCCAGAGTGTCTCTGTCACCACATTTCAATTAGGGAGGTAAACGCTGCTCTCATGCACCGCAGGGACTCGGGGTTATTTATTCAGCCTCATAGATCACGGGCTTTTCTTAGCGGGAGTTAGGAGCAGGATTTTGTCTTCCCCATCCCTTTGAAGAACAATAAGGTACGAGGAGGGAAGAAAAAAAAGGCCTTTTTTTTTGAAGGGCACGTATTTAATCTTATCAGAGGCAGGCAGGACAATAACAGGAAAGGGTAGGGAGGCCTCGCTGAGGGATGCGGAGGGAAGGGCAGGGAGGAATGAGGGGTTAAAAGCAAACTTCAGCCATGCCCCAGGGACACATCTAATCAGAGGTTAGGCTGCTGGGCTGATATTTAACCTGGCAAAAGACCATTCGTAGCTGTGCAATTAAAAAGCCAGTTGTGTGCAGACAGGCTTTTGATGAGGTAGGCAGGCAAAGGATGAAAGGCTGTTTGCCTTCCTCGATGGCTTGAAATTTAGCCCATTTTCAGCTATGCTGCACCGGCTCAAGGGCACAGCACAAAGGGGATGGGTCCAGCTCTTCCTGTGGTCCTTCTCTGCCCATTGGATTTGGAAATCAGGATGATGGTTGCCCAAAGCAGAGAGGCTTTTGGCTACCCTCTGTGCCAGAGCATGGATAAATCTCTGCCCTCTTTCCTCAGCTGGGATCTGACCAATGATTTTTCCTGGCAGTGTTATGAAAAACATAAAGGCACTTTTGACAATGTCGAAGTGATGGGTTTGGTTGGTTTGTGGGTTGTTTTCTTTCCCTGAAACAAGCTTTTCCTGCTTTGAAACTGCACAGAAAAGGGTATTTTGCATCGGCAACATCTTCTATCCAGAGCCGGTTGCACCCGGATGCTGTATAATTGATGTCACAAATATTGCAGCATTTTTCAAAGAGATTATTCAACAGTTTCCTCCCCTTTAATCCTTAACTTGAAAATGAAGAAAGAAATGATCCTTCATAAAACAAAAATGGTAGCCCTTGAGATGGGGAGGCTGCAGCATGGCCCTTGTACCCCAGCAATGCCCCACTACCTAGCTAAAGGCCTTTGGGTCTGAAGTATAGCAGATTTGGGGACTATTTAATGCTCATACCCTCCCTAGAATGTGAAATTTTGATATCTCAGAGCTTACTTCTGTATTTAGCACTGAATAAATACATGCCATTGCTTTGTCACTAACCAACATGGCCCATAGATGTCTTTAGCTGCTGTTTTGCTTGATCGCTTTAACCAGTAACTGTTGTAATGTTAAACACAAAGAGCTTTGGAAATCAGATTTAGCATCTCCCTGGCCCCTCTCAAACAGCAGTAGGCCATTAGCTCACCAGAATATATTGCTTTATTGGCAGTATCTTTTAATTGCATAGCAATAGGCATCCCTAGCTGAAAGGCAGAGGTGTGATGCTTGTGGTCCAAGGAGCTCGCTCTACCCAAGATATTGTGGGACTTGAGATCATTCACAAATGCTTTTCTTAATTATTTAAGCTTGACAAGCAGCACTTAAACCTCAGCTGTGCCTAGTTCAGGGGAGGGACTTATTCCTCCCATATTTCAAAGACTCACCCCAAGCTGCTGGATTTTGCAGGGAAAAGAGCTTCTTTGCGTCTCTTGGTAAAGCTTTTCTGTTCTGCATGCAATAAATATTCATCAACCAAGAGGGGAGAGCTGGCAAAAAGGAAAAGATGGGGCTGCAGTGGGCAAAGAGAGTTGAATCACTTCTCCAATATCGACCACTGGTTAAAATAAAGATAATAATAGAGGCTGCTCCCAATAGCTTGCAAACTCCCTGTCTGAGACTGTGCAAAAGCTGCGCTCCTCCATTCTGCTGCTGATAAAGCAGAGCTGTGGTGCAACAAGGCTGAAATAACTCCATGTCCCCCAGCTCACAGCAATTAGGGCTATGTAATTACCTCAATCTCTTTTTCTCCACCTCAGTCATGAGGTCTTGGGAGTCTGCCTTCTTCTAAGGTGATGATCTCTGGGCAATTTTGCAGACTAGAAGTGCAGGGATAAAATGTAGCTTCACCATCCAAGCCAGGGAGAAAGTGTCTTGCCTAATGAAGCCTCGTTGATCCTGTCTAGAGCTGAAATGTTTTGCAGGTGCTTGTTGCGAAGAAGAGGACAGATAATGAATAAAACATGTTTGTACTTCAGTCTCCAGTAAATGTGACAAACTCAGATCTTATGGCTGGGGGGGGAATGATATGAAATATGAGTTGGAGCTCATCTGAAAAGCTCATAACTAATCCAAGATGTTGCGCTGTGTAGTCCTGCTGCTATGGGGTATGGGTTGAGCCAGGTTTATAGAAGACTGGGAAAAAAGAGAGTGGGCTGGAGTTATCTTTATAAAGACAGCAGGATGTGACCTCTGGCCGCTGATGATATAATTCTGCGCATTAAAGCGAGGGTTGTCCTCATCCTTTTGCTCAAAGACTGAGCTGACCCTGTTGTTTCCAAGCCCAAAGGAGAAGCCAAAAAAGGAAAAAACATTTCAGATGCCAAAGCTTATTACATTAAATTGCACATGCTAAAAAGCCTCCAGAGCCCTTCAGGATTATTAGTGCTCTGAGGTCAGTGGTTGCGACCAGCAGCCAACAAATAAAGGATCATTTTAGGAGCAGTGATTCTCCAGTATTTATTCCTGTGTGGGTCCCTCTCTGAGGTACCTCAACCTGTGGCTGCTGAATTGTCCCAGGCTTGGGCTTTCCAGCCTTTCTGAGGACAGAGTCATGATTTTCTGTAGGAAGTTAACTTTTTGTCCTACCAGCGCTAGCTGGAGGGTCTGAGGACTAGAGGCTGAACTGAATCCACATGGAAAAATGATCTGGGAATGAGACCAGCCCAGTGGCTTCAGTACTGGGGGTAGTGGATGCAACAAGGTTATCTGCTCCCTTCCCCATTCATGGCCTGTTGAGTTGCTCTGGCTTCACTCCAACCTGAGGAAGAACAGAAATAACTTAAAGTCTGTGCTCTAAACACCCATATTAGTCAATTAATGCTTTTCTGATCCATTTTCACTATGCCTGCACTTCCTTTTACATCATTACTCTTAATTATGGATCTGAATATCTCCCTGGAATACACCTACGCTTGAGCTAATTTAAGCAAAGAAAGGGTTAGCTACGTGCTTCAGGTCAGTGCTGAGGTCCTCCTCTCTTCTTTGCTTTTCTTTTCCTTTCTCAATCTCTTTCACTCACTTTTTGAACCTGACCCCATCCATACACATTGTCTTTAGGACTGGGAAAAAATAAAGGCAATAATATGTGCCATCTCAAGTTAAAAATAGCCTGAAGTAGAGGTTTGGGAGAAAATGTTGATTTTGTAACACTAGGGACTGTGTCTCCAGCTGGTTTGAAACAGTTTTTTGCTAGTCTTTATTCAAGAGGATTCTCTCAGTTATGACCTAAGCAGCTGAGATCATGAGAAAGCAGAGCACCCCATATCTCAGCTCAGCAAACCATGAGCTGCCATCCAGAGACAGCTCCAGGGCCTAGAGCTCCTGAAAATAATACAAGATCATCCAAAACATGATATTCCCAGGTCCTTGCTTCCAAAATCCTGCAGGTTTGGAAAAGAAAATGCAATGTTCTGTTTTGAAACATCCTGAAACGAACCCTTGCTCTTTGCTTTTAACCTTTGCTTTATTCCTTGTGGGATGCTCCCTCCACTCCCAGGCTTCTGCACCTTGTTGATCATGTTATATTTTCGTGTTTAATGTTAGGATCTCCTGGGAGCTAGGTCAGAGCATTTCAGCCCTGCAGGATCTCATCACTGACCTCAGGTATTATTTCATACAAGCCTGGGTCTCTACTGTGAACTCTTATCCCTTCATTTCTGTCCGCAGATTCTCATTATTCTTTAACCCAGATGGCTTTGCACTGTCAAAACCACATTGACTGTCATAACTATTAAAGGCAGCTGCTCCGTTGTTCGTGTTTGGACCTATTCCTCTTTCCTAGAGGAAAGAACGAAAGAGTGCATGGGCTTTCAAATCCCTGGTTTATCAAAAACACTTCAGCACCAAACACGTGCTTTGCACAGGACTTCACTATCTGCAAGAGGATCATTTTGGCAAGCATTATCTTTTTAAAGAAGAGTTGAATTCCCCAGAAAGCTGTAATTGTTTTCATTGCAGACTATGCTGATTCCTATCCTGAGGTCAGATGTGTGTTAAACTAAATGTTCATGTAAAGCCATAACCTTCCTTTGAAATCTAGAAGCCACTTGGAGAGCACAGAGACAGGGAGCTAGCATAGCCCACAGGGACGCTCTGGGTGCTGTGGGAGGCTGCTCAGGGGAGCAAAGCAGGAATTTGCTTGCACAGGTGGATTTTTGGCACCAGTGAACCTATTTAGCATCTTTAAACTTCACTAGTAGCATCTCCCTTCAGGTGCAGTTGCAACCACAGGAACTAGGCATTACACACACAGATGCGAGATATATATACCTCTCACTTAATGCATTCATGGTGTGCACACACGTGGGTGTGTTTTATGGCTAATTTCCCAGCCCTCCTAGCCCAAAGACTAAAGAATAAGTCCTCAAAACCCCAACTCAGCAGGTATTTGGGGGATTTGAATAATTTCAGAGAGTTTTGTAACTTTTATAACCAGGACATGGACTGGCTGAGGCTTTGCACAGGCTGGTAGAGTCATAACCTGCCCTGTGGAGGCAAAACCACCGAAGGCTCAGCTGCTAGTCCTAAATGCACACAGGCAAAGGTTTCTCACCACATCCTCCATGTGTTCTGTCAGGTCCCCAAGTCTGATTGAAAGATACTTCAGTGGCAGCTTAGACAACTTGAAGAGCCATGAACTAGCTGACTTCTTCTTGTGCACCCTTCAGGACATGCCAAGATAATCCCATCCTTTGGGTCCCAACAAGGAAGGGAAGAGATGGCTATGAAGCAAGAAGGGCCTTCTTCTTTGGTCTTCATTGTTATTTTCTGAAAACTTTATATATTTGGTTATCTTGTCAAGGCCCCAGGTGGGGGATGAGATGCTGCAAGAGCCAGGGTCAAAAAGCACATTGCATTGGTGAGCACAGCCTCATTTTCTGAACAGTCTCTCTGGTTTTAGTCTATTTTCCTGCCATGAAAGCCAAACTCAAGCAAGCAGTGTTTGGAAAAGCATTTAAAAGAGTCATGGGTGAAAGAGTTGGAAAAAGCTTTAATTGGCTTTTGAAATTGCCTTTAAATTGCCATCGAGCAATCTTCTCCAATGTATCTTTCCCATTAGTCAAATTCATTAGGAGATTAACCTCTGCACCCCCAATAGCTTTCTGCCTTTGCCCCTTTCCTCCCTTAGCTGTTCTCAGTCCCCCTTAAAATTAGAAAAGAGAAATGCAGCAGGCAGGAATGAAGGAAGGGAAAAGAGTAAGGAAGAAATGACATCTCCAAAAGGACAGGAGTGACTTAAATCTGAGCAATTAATCAATTCCCGCAGCCATCTTTGTGATACTTTTATATCCCTGAGCTGATGTCTGTTGTTCTCTGACTGCATTTCCTTCATTTCATGGATGAAAATGGTAGCAGGTTTTTTTGCTTTCTTGCTATTTTTTTCCGCAGCTTTACAGGCATGAAACTCTCACTCAAAGAGGTTTGCGTCCTTCTCCGTATCTGGCCATTGCTGCAGTCCCAGAGGTGTGAGGATCTCCTTTACTTTTCAAGTATTTTGGGGGTTCCAACATTTTGTCTATGGGAACTCAACAGAGCATCTGATGGGAACATCACCCCAGTGGGGAGGAAAAGTTTCACAAACTCATGGATTAAATGTCAGCAAGAGACCAAACTTGGATGTCTTTTGAGGTCTTTGAACCACAGGAACTGTGCATAGAAATAGCTCTGCCTGTATTTCAACGAAAACAGGCAGAGCCTCACTGCACTGAGCCCCTTCTTGTTTCCTACAGAAGCCTGGCCTCAATTTTTATAAGGTATTTTCCTTCAAAGAAACAATTAAAACCAGAGAGATCTTCAGTTTTTGCCAAAATCTCCGTTGATGACAAGGCGAATTGATTTACCTGGAAATAGCTGTTACTTCTTAATGTTGTGGAATAAAGAGGGAGAACAAACTCTTTTGAAAAAGATTTCCCTTTCTCCCTGATATGCCAGGTCCTACAGCAGCCGCTGAGGATACAGGGGAGAAGGTGATCAAGGACAGAAACTAAGTAACTATTCCAAATGAGTAAGGAAGGTGTTGATAGATAACAATAAAGACAAAGCAAGTTTGACGTGGGTCAGGGCAAGAAGTAGTTTCTCTCCCAGTAACAAATGTGTCTGGCCTGCTTCCCCTATGAGCTCATATATCTGACAATATGCTTTAATGCTTTGCAGACCTCAGGTATATTATCATACCCTGAGCCTGAACCCTCCAGGGAAACCACATTGAGGAGGGAGATGGGAAGCATTCATGCTGTAATAGGATGCTCATGGCAGTGGGATGCAAATGCCTGTGGCTGTGGGATTGGGATGCCCATGGTGGCAGGATTGGGATAGCCATGGTGGTAGTACGGTGATGCCCGTGGTGGCGTGATGCTCATGGCCAGCGGACCATGGACCATGAGGTGGCGCTGGCAGACTGCTGTGCAGCAAAACCCAGCTATCAGCTCCGGCAGCAAGTGAAAGCAGGCACATACCCAAGGCAGACGTATTTTATCTCTTATCTCCGTGCACTCGGGCTGGATGAAACATTCTCAGGCACTAATCTTGTGTCTGTCCTGCACAGAATCCCTGAGGAGACAGAGGAGCTGCTGGGGTTAGGAGCAACACACAGCATGTGGCACTCATCTTCCAGGTCTGAAGGCCATGGTTAAAGGCAGCTGTAGTTAAATTAAATGGAGAGAACTGTATTTTTCTGGTAAAGAAAACATGGTTACTTCGCTGAACAGAAGACTCAGAGGGGTTAAGAGAAAGTGAAAAATGCTTGCTGTGCAGAGGAGGGAACGCATTTCTGTGCCTATTGTTTCTCTTTCGGTGTACTGCAGGAGGCAAAGGATTATGGAGGGCGAAAGCTCTGAGCTTTTTTGACATCAGGAGTCACTTTTGGCCAGCCATATTACGCAGCTCGAGGGGGTTTCACAACCACGTCTGCTGTGTACTTGAAGAAAAAACATTTTTATTCAGAGAAAACCCAAAAAACCTTATCCTGGGCTGCAGGGCACATCTGATAAGCAGGTGGCTGCAGGTAAGAACTTCAGCTCCCTTTTCCTCAACATCTTAAAGCATTTCTGCTGCTAGATATGAGTCACTGGAAATCCCCACTGTCTAGCGATGCTCTTCCTCTGGGGATCTTCTTTCAAGCAGCATCAGATGCTACTTTGAGTGCCACACCGCAGAGTCCATACTTTGTCTTTCCAGTACCACAATGCACTAAAGTCTAGACAATAAGAGTAAGAAAGATAAAGAGGGCACCTATTTCAGGCAGCAAGTGCATGTGCTGCTGATGGGCAGGTTTGCAACGAGCCTGCCTTCTACAGAACATCACTCACATCTCTGTGGTTTGCGTATTAATAGCCCAAGTTGTGTTTGCAGTTAAGAACTACTTAAGTCTTTCCTCAGGAACCAACAGAGGAGAAAGTGGTGGATGTGTTTCACATGGGCATCTGGACAGGGTTAAAATCCCTAGCGCTTGCCTAGGTTTGGAAGAGATCAGAGGCTGAGCTGGAAGCAGGAGGCTCGCAGGGCACCATGCGGTAATAAGCCAGCTATCTCCAGGTGGAAAGGGTGTAGCGTGGGCTCTCCTGCCTCCTTGGCTTGTACAGTGTCATGGAAAAGGTGTATGTAATCCTAGCAAAAGGTGTACAGCTCTACTGCTGAAATAAATAGGGTTAAGCACCAGGGCAGGATCAAGCAGTATAAATCCATCCATGAAATACCCATTTTGTATTTGAGTCTGAATTCTCAGTGCTGATGGGTGAAGTTAAAGAGCCAGAGGTGCATCTTGGACAAAGGCATCAAAAATACCAAACTAATGTGTCTGTAGTCAGAAACAAGCACTCCTTTGCATCATAGATCTTGGGGAATGTTAAAGCTAAAGGAAATCCAGGCTCAGATAAAAGAGCAGCAAATTCAGCTTATGCATGGAGCAGAAAAAGCAAATGCTGCTGGTGCCACATCCACAAAAGCAGATAGTGAGTGAAGAAACCACTTGAACAGGAGGAAAATGCAGCCCCAGACTCCCAGAAGGGAAATTCAAGTGGCAGTCAGGGTTGGTGGCCATTTGTAGCTTCCATTTAGGGATGGAGCTAAGATCCTGGGTGGGCATCGTTTAAACAAGACAAGAGAAGAGGTGATAGAAAAGAAGGTAGAGAAATATTTGTACAGTTTGTATAACCCTTGTGAGACTTTGGAGTGGGAATAAGCGTCAAGGCTCATCACTGGGCAAAGGTACCATGCTGGTAAGGCACAGGGAGAAGGAGACCACACCATCAGATGCTAAATTATTCTGGAAGGGATGCTAAAACTCAGCTTCATGACAGACTTTGGAAGTAACTATAGACTCTCCTTACCCAGCATCAGCCTAATGGCTACAAATCTGCCAATTAAGCACCAATTAAGATTCGTCTTTAAATGTATTCTCCCTACTCAGCAAAGGCCTTGCATGCATTTAACTATTAGCAATAGGCTCTTTGGTCAAGGTCATCGTCCCTTTCATCTAAGGATCTCAAAGCACTTGATGAAACTCCACCGCCTTTCTCTGTGGTAGGTAAAGGCTGTAATGTTCTTTTAATATCATGAACCTAATTTATAAGGATAAATTACAGTGGGAGATAAAGAGCACATGTACCCATGTGGATAAAAATAAAACTCCATATTGCCCCATTATCTGGCATTGGTTAAGCTTCTGCTTGTAGAATTTTTTTGTCTAATTTCTCTCTTTTTTTTTCTTTTAATGAAATGCTATTTATTTATAGCTAAACACCATCTTTGAAGCCAGAGCCAAGCATTTGGGGAGCCTCAGATAGGGCTCTTGAAAAGGAGAATTATGTCAGTTTCAGATGTTTTCAGAAGTTATTGTTTAAAGGCAGTGAGAACTAAGACATTTCTCTTGCCGAGCTTACCCTCCCCTCAGCGTTTCTACAGGACATGGGCAAAGCAGATGTCTCCAGAACTAGAAGAAGTGGTGACAAGTTGAGGGGGGAGAGCATTGGGAAGGGGATGAAATGAAAGGGGATTTTAGGCAGGAAGCCCCAAAGGACCAACGTTGGTGTAAAGCGTTCCTGGATGCCCCATGGGAAACCTCATCCCGCTACTCACCAGGGTATCGGGCACGAACGTGGGGGATGCTAGGAGATGGCCAGAAGATGTTTCACTGTCTGCAAAGCCATCATTCCAGTGGCTGAGAAGAAGCTGGCCACCTTGTACAGTATACCGTGGTCTTCCTCAGAGGGCTTAAACTTAAGCTTCTGGCAAGCCAAAACAAAGTTCTCATCGGGCACAGGGGAGGAAAGTCATCATGTAGCCTTCTGGCAGCATTGAATGGACTGTACTACATTTTCAGAAGGCTTTTTAACTCAATGTGGACACTATCCTTTGCAATGTATAGCTTTTCACCACTTCATCCAGGTGATCACTCAAGCCTTCAAGCAAAACACAAATGCATGCCATCCCAATGAGACCTAGGGGCTACCGGCTCTCACTGGGACCCATTTCTCTTGCCTAGTATAGGGGCTTACCCCATCTCAGTGACTTTCATCCTCACAAGCAACAACAGGGAAGCTATTTCTGGCCACTTCTCCAACAATAAGACCCTATGAATGGCCATGGGAAGTCTTTCGCTAGGAACCAACAGATTTTGACTGGGAGATGAGGGGATTATAGAAATGCTCCTGCTTTGGTGCCTGCATGACATCATGCCCTCCCGACTGGCAGGGAGACAGAGAGCCTTTGATAGTGCAGAGGGGGGGACTCTGGCCCATGGCCAAAGATGATTACAGGCGGCACATACCTTCAGCATTTCTCCAAGCCATTCCTTCAGGGTGATATAACTTCCTCCGGGTGAGTGAGCTCGTGCAGGGCTGTAACGGAGACAAACTGGGGCTCTATCTCAGAGAACAGCAGTTGTTTGAGGGAGGAGAGGGGGGAAGACGGCAGGATGCATCCTCCCAGAGATGTGCAAGGAGCAGCTTGGACAGATCAGCATTATTAGCGATCTCCAGGGTAATGAGGAGTTTTACTGCTTGTTTATGAGCTCCCCATCCTTAACCTATTCCTCACTGCCCTGACAAATAAAAACCCAAATCCTGCAGCAGGTTTTCCCCAAAAGCTTTAGAGAAGAGCACCGCTTTGGCCAACTAAGTCAGAGGTATAGTCAAATATCCTATAATTGCCTCATTGTCCTCGATCCCATTGCTTTCAGGATATTTGGGAGCCTGGGCCTGGAGGTCAGCAGTTCAGACTGCTCTGGAGGAATGCAACTATAACAAAACTGCACCAAGAGGTGCAGTGCCCTAGAGACTGCCTTTTCCTTGAGGCTTCTGCATGATAGCATCAACCTCAGGACAAAAATGGTCCAGGGAGTTTGTAGTATTTGACCTGATAACATTGTGCCTATCTTCCTGTAAGTGGTCCCTACTCATTTAGGTTAAAGACCCCACCTTGGAGCAATTCTCCTTAGTTCACCACTAGCACGGAAATGCTCCCTTCTCTGGGGCATGCTCAGAGCCTTTAGAAGCCAAGACAGGAGGAGAGCAGCATGCTGGGCATGGGGGAAGTGCCTCAGCAGTTGCTTTAAGGTGAGGTTTCAAAGTTGCTCAAACCATGAATACATCCTAGGACATCGCCCACATCTGCAACAGCTAATTTCAAGAACAGGAGGGGATAGATTGAGTTTCTTCTCTACAGTTCCTTCTCCAGTCTGTCTTTTGGAGCAGACAAGATGCCCACCCTCAGCAGCCTGCCCTGGCCTTGCTCCCTTCCTCTTGCAGGGCAACATCCTTAAGCCCCTGCCTGAGAGCCTACCCTAGAGATCATAGAGCAAAATCAGCCTTACAGTTATGTGCAGTCACCCCTAATTCTGCTTATCAGCCTTCATGGTTTAAAGCAGAGTCCCTTTTTATCCTAAAGCCAAAATGCCACAGTGGGCAAAGGGAGCAGTAGCGGGGCTCAGTCTTGTTTGAAGTGTAAATCTCAGCTCATGCTTCACTCCGGAGCCATTATCAATGTGTTCATAAGACTGTAAGGTCTCCAGTTGTCCCCCTGGAAATCTGAAAGCTATTAGCATGCTTGAGAAAGGGAGGTAAATGAAAATATGTTTGCCAGTTTCACCAGATGTGAGGCCAGTGTCATGGACAGATTTTATTATTCTATAAATACCGGGGGCAGAAGGTTGTTATTAGCCACTCGGTAATTAATACAATGTGCAATGGCCTCAGACATGGCCCACCACTTAATGTCCAATTAATAGCGTGCGCCCTTCTGAGCACGTGCTAAACTCCCCAGATGTTGCACAAAGTCAGAAGAAGAAATGTAGACATCAGGCAGAAGTATCCCTGAATGAAACCCTGAGCTAAGAAGACAAGCTGATTGGAAAACAGATGATGTTAAATATTGCAGACATCAAAGCCTGCATGAGCACATTTCTGCACATATTCAAGGCGCAGGCAAAGAATGCCTTATGCAAACTTGCAAACCAGATATCTGTGTATTAAGAGGCAGCTAAGGGAACAAATCCCAGATTTGCAGTTACCCACTGCATGTTAATAAGCTGCTTTCATGCACTATTAGCATAGCAGAGAGCCCCAGAACATCTGCATGTCCAAGGACAGTGCCTTCCTCTGCAGAGGGTCCCTGCTCTCTGCAGCGCAAGATATGAAAATGTTCTGCTAACTTGTACTGATGCTGTTGAAACAGCATTACATCCATTTCATTAATGGGTGCTCTTGCTCCTCTTCCAGCAAGCCAGAAATATCTGAGGCTGGATGTTTGGAATGGTGGTCCAAAGAGTAAAGACTAATGGATTTCCAAAGCAAACCAAGGAGCTGAGATGTGAGCCTTTCGGATGCTTGTTCAAAGGTGGATAGGGTGGTGCTAAGCCCCTGGGTTAATGCAGAGGTGGGCAGGCTGCAAAGTAGGAGCTCTCAGCCCAACAGCAAAGCAATGCAAAAAGCATTAGGGATATATGTGCACTTCAGCCAAGCTGGCGGCTTGGAGCTTAGTCCTAGCCATGACATTCACACTTCTTGCCTAAGCAACCTCCTGCTTTTTACGTTACCTGAATCTTCCACAGAATCTGTTCACAAAGATCAGCTTAGGATGATTTAACATCAATTCAATGCAAGGAAAGAGCACAGGGGGGGTTCTAACGGTTTGTAGCAAAGAGGCTATAAAAGCACTAGCCTTGTAGGCACAAAAGCCATGCATGGCCAGTGTCTCACAGGTTGAACACTCCACCACAATGGCTTTTTGACTGGATCCTCCTGGTGCCAAGGTGTGAGAGAGAAAGTTGCAATGCAGCTAGCTCAAGTGGTTTACTTCATTGCATGTGTGCAGAAGAACTTTGGCACTTCAAGAAGAGGTCACTGCCAACTTCAGGCTATATCCTGGTGTAAAATGAAGTAGATGAACAGGAACATTATTCCACAATGACAGAGTGAGTGATGCAAATGGTACTCCTCGAACATCCATCTCTAATTCCCTGACCTTTGAGTACTCTGGCAGACAGCCCCTGAGATGAGTAGAGGCGATAAAATCATTTGTCAAGCCTTTGCTTCCCAGCTCCATCTCGACTATCCAGCAGCAAGCACTTGCATCCCCTCCCTAAGGCCATGCAAGGGCCAAGCCATTCCCATGCACCTCATCAAGGACATGCTGGGTGACATCTCTTGGATAGGAACAAGGCAGTTGCCACCACCTTGACTACCCATAGAAGCAGGTTAAAGTACCTTTTGCAATCCATATGCTGAAGCATCACTGCATTTTCCCTGCCTTGCGGGACACTCAGCTTTTCTGAAAAGAAAATTTTGAGTCTACTTAAAGCTTTGGCCCTGAATTTGAAACTGTTAAAGCTCCTAAACTTGTAAAGCTCATAAAAAGCCTGACAGAAGAGACTATCTGGGTCATCAAGGGGTTGCAGAAGAACATTTATGGCAAAGGAGTTTTAGTCCAGATCTGAGGGATGCTGCTCTGAGAGACAGTTAGTAGCTTGTTTGTTATTCAGCCTCAATCTTGTTGCACTAAGCCCATCAACAATTTCCCCCATTCAAAATGAAGGTGGTGCATTGCTTCACTGTCTTACAGCATTTCTTCCTTACCATATGTCATTTTATCAAGGATATGGGTATAAAACCTGCAAATGCCATATAAGAGGGCAAGATCCATCCCTCAGTGCCAGGAACCAGCACACACACAGCTATGGGGTGGCATTGCCACCCACTTAACAACCTGCTGCTGGGACCCACTTTCTGCACCCTGCATGGAGCCCTCATGTCACCCCACTGCTCTATACATGGCTGATCTCTAGCTTTGACATGGTGCTAATGCAGGCCAGATGCCAGTGAGCACTTTCCTTTCTCTTTTCCTGGCAAGACTTGTCCGTCTCCCTGGTCACAGGGCTAAGAGCTGCATAAGGATCCTGCAAGCAAAGCAGACCTTGGAGGAGCACGGCACTGAGATATGGTGAGGTTATCTCTTTAGCAGGTTTCTCCTGTCCTCTGAACATATGTGCAGTAACACATCTCTGGAAAATATGTGAGTGGGTGAGTTTGGACTCGGCTCTCTCCCAGATGGGACATTACACAGCCCACATCACAAAACCATCAGCTGCGGTTTGACAGAGCTGCCAACACCCCCCATCCCTTTATCAGAGGCCCAGAAATGTCCATATGATAGCTTCTCTCCCCCAAACCTCCTTTTTACTCTCATTTGCAAGCAGGAAGCATGTTGGCAAAAGGGCTTGGCCCAAAAGAAGGAAAGAAAAAAACAGAAGGAATGAGAGGGAAGAAGAAAGCTTCAAAAGGAGAATGTGGAAGAGAAGAGACTTGGGAATGCCTGAAAGGGTGCAATATTTCTGAGCCTACTGCACCAAAGCTGGCACATCTAAAGGGCCCAGGTACCTATGCTCATACCCTTAGGATACCCAAAACCAGCTTGTTTTGACCTGTTTTCCAACAGCAGCTTTGCAGCATCCTCCTAATTCCCTCCTGTTGCTTCTAAGGCACAGGTAGATGCTTGCAGGTTGCACAGGTCCAACAACATATAGCAAGATCTCTAAGAGAGGACTTTTGGCTTCATGCAGCACCTAACCTACACTTTTAAGGGCTGTTGCTTATTAAGCACTCTAAAGACTAAACCCATTTGCATCTGTGAAGGAGGAAAGCTTTGCTAGGGCCGAAGTGACATCTGAATTCAACAGTCCACAGCTGGGACGAATTTCACCAGCTCCAGAGGTTGTTCTAGTGTAAGGAGCAATTTCCCTGCACACAACTGGGTGTAACTCTCAGGAAAACCATCTGAGCCCTTGGCTTTAGCTCAAAACACATTAGAAAATCAAAAGCATTTATTTTATCCAATTTTTCTCCCAAGCTTTTTTCAGTACTAGCCAGAACAAGTAGGCTTAATAGACTTTGTTTTGTGACTGCAGACACCTTCCATAGCTTTGCTTTTTCATCACATGTGAACTTAGATGTTCATCACCTGAAATCTGGTTAACAAAGCGCCCTCCTTCCCCAGCCCTCCGCTTGCATTTTGTCCACTGTTTCTTAATGAATTTAGTATGTCAGGGCTTATAAATCATCATATTCATTAACTATTAGCATCCCATTTTACCACAGAAGTCTCAAAGTGCCATAAAGGTATTTCAAATATGGCAGGGATGGTGCTTCGGGGAATAATCTCTCATCTTTAGGTTTACTGTGTTCATAAGGTGTTCAAAGTTGCTATAATACAGCAGACTTTGCAGAGGCTGGTGCAGTGCAAGAATGAAACTGTTCACCAGCTCAGACTACACTTAAAATATTGAGCAAATTTGGCAGTAAAAGTCCAGACAAGACATTCTCCATCTTGCCATTTCCAAAAGGATGTTCGGGGGATTTTTACTTTCCAAGGATATTCTGCTCTTACAAATGGAGCCAGCACAGCAGGATTTACTCCTTTACCTCCTCTTGAAAGTCAAAAGAACCATTTGCTAACTTCTGACAATAAATGAATCTGGCACATAGCACCAATTCTGTTTGCTTTGACCTGACCTGAACTCTGGTTGGCCCCTTGCTGATGCTTTCGCTCCTGTGGTTTGGGCCAAATCTCATGGATGCTTGCAAACACCTCAGGCTTGGCAGCCTTGGGACCACATCTCTGACATCCAGGCTCTGAAATGGGTGTCATGAGCACCCAGATTTAAGGTGGGTGTAAAAACTTGGCAGAGTCACACTGATACAAAGGAACTTTCTGTCTTGAACATCCCAGAGACGTTTTCAGGGTGACAAGCAGCTTCCAGGAGCAGAAGCATTGGCAGCATTAGGTACAGCAGGCCTATGTTCATATGCTCTTCCTATCTTTCTTGCACTTCCTAAAAAGCAGAATTGCATTGATTTCCAAGGATAAAGCAAGTGTCTGTTTCTAACCAGGACCTGCATGTAGTAGATGCTGGTTTACTGAATTTTTCCTCCATAAACTTGAATCCCATTAGCATCGGATGGTGAGCCACATACATGAGCCAACCATGGTGGCACAGAGCACCTTGTCACTTCCTAAAGTGAAGAAGCTCCATTTCAACACCTACAAATCAAAAAAGCCCAAGCTTTGAATTGGGTTCAACCAGATCTTTGATGCAGACTTTGGCTTGGGGTGTGTTTTTTTCCACTCTATCTGAAAATCACTATTTTTTAACAAACTCATCACCAACCAAAAGACAAATTTTCTTTGACTGTCAAAACAGGATGTTTTTGACAATTTCAGGACATTCTAAAGCCTTCTTTTTGTTTTCTTTCTGAAACAGGAAATTTGTTTGAAAGCCTTTTCCTGCAAATGCTTTCAGCTGCAACAAAACCAGCACTTTCTGACAAAGTTTTGTGTTTGGTTTGTTGTTTAAAAGAGATACCCCCCACCAGAGGAGTAAATAAAACCCCTCTGAAAGGTTATTCAGTAATGAAGGTGGATGTGGATTTCTGTCCCTTAAACAGCCCATAAATGGGTCATATATTAATATTGAACTACTGTAGCGGCTGGGTGGTGGGGATGGACATATTTGACATAATTATTTGGAGACCATGGTCACGGCAAGTCATTGAAACGAATGAGTCCATTCATTTCATACATGAGATACATTGCAACACAGACATCTCTGCTGCACTCCTAAAACTGTGCAGGTTTGGGATCAAGCATGATGCAGGATGGAATGGAGGTGGTGGGGGATGGTGGATGAACCCTGGTGAAACACGGTGCTGCTCAAAATGCCCAATTCTCAACGAGGAACCGAAATGGTATTTACAAATCAAACTCTTTCCCCCTCTTTGCACACACAGGTAAATGGGACTAAAAGGCTGGCCAGGTGGGCTCATGGTGTGCTAAATCATAAGAACTCTTGCGTGGGGCTTGAAGGTGGTCAAGGCTTTGTTAAATCCTGGTTGCTTTGTAATGTAAGCTGAATTGTAAGACTGTAAGCCTGGCTTCTCTACCCCTGCCCTGCCAATATGTTTAACCTAAGCTTCAGATGATATTGCAAGAGGATAAAAGCGAAGCCCCATCACTACCAGAAATTATGCCAAAGGGCTGACATGGGGCTCTGGATCCTTGGATCTTATCACATTAACTTAGATGCATCAATGAAGCTGCAGATGAGAAACTTTTCCAAGGACCTCTCCTTTCTTAGCCTGATTCTGCCTCCATCATGATAGAGGGATGGGAAAAGAACCTGGTTTACACGTAGACACATTTGTCTTTTATTTGCTTAGATATGGCAGCAACATATCCTGACCTTGCTTGGCTCTCATCTGCTCCTCAAGAGGACGAGCACCCAGCTTTCCAAATGCCAAAAGAGCCGATGTTTGGTTGGGGTGTCTCCTCCAGAGGCTGCTAAATGGGACCTGAGCACAGCACCTTCAAAGCTACGGGAAACCTCCGTGAGATTTCCAGCTCTGTCAAAGCTCAGTGCCACCTACTGACCACAAATAAACCTGTATGGGGCATCAGGACTCCAAAACATACAGGAGTGGAAAAGGTGAAATCATCATCGAATATCAAGCCTGCTTTCCGTACCGTTGGGTGGTCTGAAAGTTATAAGATTAATATGAAACATACACAATACTTTACATTCATCTCCTCTATTTTTGCCAGGCTTTTGTGGTGACTTGCAAGAGAAGTCAATGTCAAACGGAATGTAATGAAATATTCATTCCTTCTGTTAAGGAAATTCAGAGAAAGGCAGGAAGAAGGAACCAAATGTGAGATCAAGACAGTAAGATGTGTCCTGCTCATTTCATTTGTATTTCTGTAACCCAGAGCAGGGCGAGATTTCACTCCTCACCATCACACTGAACACAGCAGCACAAGCAAAGAGCAAAAGGAGGACAAGGGCTTTGATGGGAGAGAAAAAAACCCTTTCTTGATCTACAAGGAAGAGAAGTGTAGGTTTGTTAGAATTTTAACAAAGGGAGAACATTTCAGTGAGAAATCTATCTTGATTTTCTCTTGTACAGCCCAAAGCAGGAGGTCTTTGGTGGTGGAAATGATGTTCACCTTTGTCTGGTTGTCTTAGTGCGGTTGCTGAGTGGCACTGCCTGGATGAATTAATGCTCCAGCACTCTCCATCAGAAATGTTCTACTGGAGTGCAAAGCGCTAATAAAATTGTTCCCCAGATGGGATTTTCAGGCTACTTTTTCCTTGTCTTTCATCTAATTTGATTAACTTAGCTCATTTCCTGCTCCCCCTGTGATCTTCCTTATGAGATGGGCAATCACAGGTTTTATTGCAGCCTGATTAGGATCAGCAAATGACAGGAGGGAGCTTTGCAAGCACGACCTCAGCCCACCCGGCTGCTTCCATGTCCTCTGGTTCCCCCGAGCTACATCTCTGTCCCCCTCTGTTAGGACCAAGGTATCAGGATCTGCTGGTTCCTGGGCTGTTCAGGGACTATTTTAGGGCCATGGCTATGAGCAGCACAAGCCCTGCTGTGTCTGTGTATCATAGATAACACAGCAACATGCTAGATAGACCCCAAACCTGCTGCCCATCTTTTTGGGGGTACCAGCTTTACACCCCTCCACGTGGAGTTTTGCCTAATGTGCAAAGGATGGGAACAGAGACTTGTGCTCCCAGCCTTGTTATCTGCTCTGACCTTACTGTTTAAACAACTTTAAGCCTTCAAAAAATAAATACACTGGAAGAGTTTGGCTTTATTCATCTTGCTGCCTGGCAGCACTCCTAAAACATCCAGGAGTTCTCACAGAGCTATTTAGCATAATATTTGACACTTCTATCACTCCTTTCATCCTGAAGTGCTCTCAAAACCAAGACCACCACTGGAGTCAAACCTCTCATTGGACAGTGGAGTTTTCCATAAGGAACAAATCCCAAGAGGATATAATTAGGATGATGCTACTGCAAAGAGGTTGGGGACCACTAAAAAGTGGTCCTGCTTTTGGAAAAAACATGTCAAAAATGCATGCAAAAGAATATACAGGACATATAATGTAGGTGTTGCTGTTAATACCCAAAGCAGGGCAACCACCTCCCTGGAGCTGATTCCTACACAGTTCTACCTTTGGAACTACTTTGGGTGCAGACAGAGTGATGCCTTCTGCATCTGGATCAGTTTCATCTCTGAAAGAGTTCCTGAGCCATCAATCTGCTCCAGGACAGGGATGCAGGGACAGTGCAAGGGTACCACAGCATCTCACTCAGCACCTCCTCAGGACAAATCAACTTTAGGTTTGTTCAGCTTCATCCATCTGTCTGCCATCGACCAGACCCTAAGCACTTAAACTCCCCTTTCTACCCCAGTATAGGTGAGATGGAGAAGCCCACCTCATTCCTGAAGAGTTTAGCACTCACTGTAACACTGTTTATAGACAAAACCAACCCCTGTCCCCATAATTAAACCTTGACACTTGCCAAACTTGAAAAGCCTCCAGTGCAGCATCAGGTCACAGCAGCCACACAAAGAGGGTTCAGTGTAAAAAGTCTCATTCATATGTTGCACTTGGACTCAATCCTTCCAGCTCAGCAAGTTTTTAATCTGCTGTTTTCCTTAAAATCACCACAAAGAGGCAATTGGCCCCAGAATACTCACTCTTCTTGGTGCCAAGCTGCAGGAAGGTATTTGCCAAGGAGGGGTAAGAGGTAGAAGAAGCTGCTTTGGGGTCCAGTTTGTGTTGGTGATGAAGATGCTCTGGAGCCTCCTGTTTCCTGGCAGGCTCTGGAGTAGCATCCTTGCAATTTGAGGCAAGATTGCCAGGAAAACACTAGAAAATCTGGCAAAAACCAAGCCTGGAGCTCACTGCAGGAGCTCCCCTCTCTCCTCCAGACACCCAGGTTTTACCCAGCCCTGGGAGCTGTCAGGCATGTGGAAATGGGCTCTGAATGATGTTAAGGATGGGGACAAGTGGGTTTTATTAGCAAAATGCAGATGGGACTTGAGTTTCTGCGGCTTGGGGGGGAGCAGGACATGAAGGCTTTGGTGGGAAAGGCATCAAGGGCATTAACCCCTCCATTTCTGAGCCACTGAACCCCTCTGCAACCCAAAATCTGGCGCTCTCTCATCTGGGCTTTGCTGATTGAGTGAGGGAAGAGGGAACAGGGTCTAGAGAGGGTGGCCAGAGCTGGAAAGTTCACTAGAGAATGACAGCATCTCCCCACTAATGAAGCTGGAGATGGGGAATGTGCAGTGCGTTGGGGAGCTGCCTGCACAGACTGAGCTGAAGTTAAAGGGGAGGCAATTACATGATTACCATCTAATGAAGGACAATTGAAATTGATAAGCTGTGCTTGGAATGAGGCTGACCACAGAGTTTCTAGGGAGACCAAATAGTCATGATCTCAGCTGAAGCAATGGCTGAGGAGGACAAAGGGAGGACGCAGACTGCTGCCAAGCCAAGATGTGGAGGTCGATGTCATTTTTTAGTCAGAATCCCCAACTTTAAACCATCTCAGAGCCATCACAGGCATGCTCCTGTACCCCAAACTCAGCTAAAACAAGGCAATGCGTTCTTATAGCCTGCTCAAAAAAGGTGAAGGCAAATTGCATTTGCTGCCCTGTACCCCACCAATGATTCCTTCTCCCCTGCAGCACGATGCATTTTTCAGCCACTGCAACTTCAATCACATCTCCGAGTCCCTGGGCATAGCTATAAAATGATGTTTAATATGTCTGACTGGGAAGGAGGTTATTAATTTGTCTGGGAGGACAGGGGTACTGGTTGTGTTTCAAGCGGTGGTACTGCTTTTATCCAGGGCTGTGGAAATGAATCAGCAGGTACCCAGAAGAGAGGGCATCAATTTATTTGTTTTATTCAATAATAATATTTAAGCCTTAGCTGCCCTCATAGCCCAAGCTGACCTCCTACATAAATAAATGCCCTGTTGGGGCAGAGCCAGAGAGCCTGATGGGCTTCACATCCCACCTGAACCATGGCAGCGCCCGCTTGCCTGCATCCCTCGGTGCATGTGAGGATGCTGTGCCAAGGGGAAAGGTCAGGGAACCATATTCTTGGCACAGCAAGAAACACAAGGGTGGCTGAAGGCCTGAGCAGATTATCCATCTCCAGCCGCACAGCTGTGTTATTTCTGCTGCTGGTAGATAAAAGGTTGTAAATGTGTCCCAGCCAGAGATATATTTCCTGAAGACAGGTGGAACACTCACCAGCAGAGATTGAACTGGAAAGCAGCGGTGTTTGGAGACATCCCACGGGCTGGAGCTGCACACTGGGGATGTCCCAGCTCTATTCCCAAGCTAGGAAAGAGCTGCTGTGGTTCCCATTCCCAGCATGGCAAGTGGGACCATTGCACAGACAGGAGGGGATCACGCCAGGCTGATAACAGCCCCGGAAACCCATCAGAAACACCCAGCCCCAGCCCTCTGCCTCTTATCAAAGTTACCTGCCAAAGGAGGCTCCATTCCAGCCCTGCACCTTGTCAGATTTTATGGTAATAGGAAACATCTGCTTGTGGGGGATGGCAAAGCAGAAGTGAAAGGGGCTGGAGGAGGGGGAGAAGGAACCATTCATAACTTTAGCTCCTTGCCCAAGGCTGTGGTGCAAGCAGGGATAGGGAAGAGGCACCCAAAAACCTGGGGGGAAGGGGGGGATGCTGAGGATGCTCGCCCCACACCCCCTTCCCGAGCCAGTTTTTGGGACCTGCTCACCTGTGGATTTAGCCAACACGTGTGCTGGGTCAGTTTTTACAGCTTGATGGGATTTCCCATTCCCCTAAGTAGGTTTCAGCTCCAATGCTGGATTCTGACAGCATCCCCCTGCCCCAGCTCAGAGGAGAGCTTTGTACAAAGGGGACCCTGAGCTTTCAGGCCAGGCTCAACATCACATCCAGTAGATAACTCAATTCTTACCCAAAAGAGCCATTCCACACTCCAAACTGCCTGCAGAGCTCAAATCACTGTTCTGCACACACCACACAGCTTCTAGGAGGACTGGTCCTGTGGAAGGGGATTGTCCCTTGTGCTCCAGCAGCCCAAGCCATGCAGCACCCCAAATGCTCAGCTTTCCCTAAGGGTTTCCACCCTCCTTAGCAGTGGGAATAGAGCGGGCCGAGGATTTGCATGTGTGCCCAGGACAGGTTTCTGGGAAGAGCAGCATTGCAAAGGAACCAGCTCTGTAATTGGGTTAGCTACGCTCATTTGCAGGAGCAGGTTGCCGCTAATGAGTTTTAATTAAAACCATCTTCACAGTGTCAGCAAGTTGAAATCAAGGGCAGCTATTACTATGGATGGTTATTCTCCCCACTGAATAGGCAGGCAGCGGGTAGGACCAGCCATCTGCTGGTATTTCAGTTCTGGGGCAAATAAAGCAACATTTGCTAACCCAAATAGTTCAAGCCCCTCTTGGACCCACATATGAAACCCACAGTGGGCTCATCCTCTTCCAGCAATACAGATTCTTTCTTGTTCTCTCATCTCCCAAGCTTTCTCCAGGCTAATTTTAGCAACCAGCCCCACCAGAGGGTTTCTCTGGGGCTTAATCCCACTCAAAGCAGGGGGAAGGAAGGGTTTTCCTGCTGTGGAGTCAGCCTCTGCCAGTTTTAGTCCCTCTAAACCTCTGGAAGAGATTTTCCTCTTCTTTTTTCCCAGCCCTGGCACTGCCCTGAGATTTCACAGCTCATTGCAGCCATGCTTTAAGTACATCTTGAGTGTTTTAAAGGCAGCTCTTTTATGCTCTTTCCAGCTTTCAATGCTCAAGGAGGTGGTTTTGGATACACCAATGCTGCAACGTGAAATAGGATCCACACCAGGATGTGCTGCTGAGCATCACTGGATGCAGGAGAGGATCAAGCCAATGGCAATGCAACGCAGATACAGATACTGTTTGCAGAGCTGCTTAAATTCACTTTAACAGAGTGGAAAAAATGGCCTCTATCTCTATCTTTGCAGTTCTGACAGTGGGGTCAGACGCATGGGTTGCTCAGATAAGGGATTTAATTCCCTGAGAGAAAAAAACCCAGAGCAATCCATCAGTAGAAAATGAATGTTGAATTCCAGGGGCTGTTTAGGTCCAGACCACTCCCTTCCTCAGCCCCCAATACAAGAGGAGCTGAAACATTACGTTTATCATCAGCGAAACTTAACATTTTCCTTTCCCAACCCTAAAACCAGGCCTCCCACCCGAATCTATGGCTGCTGTCAGCTTTTTGTCTGTCTCTTGTGACTGGCCTTGAAAGGGTTTCCAGCCACCTGATTGTGAGGGGGTAGAATGCTTTGTTCTGCAAGTCAGGTCTCAGCTCCATGCCTAGGCACAAAAGGGCTGTTGTGTCATCAGGTAAGAATTAAAGGCAGCTTAGAGATCTGCCTTTTCCATGCGGGAATGTCCCTAAGGAGTTGAAAAGGCATAATGCATGGACATATGCATCACTTTGGCTGGAGGACCAGTGCTTGTGGTGTATGCTGATGCTCATCTGGAGAAAAGCTGAATCTTTAAGGAAACCTCAACTCTGCCTTGTTTACCTGGAATAGAAAGACCCTGCTTTGCTAGTAAAAACCTTCTGGAGTGGGGTTTTTAACCTGGATGTCTCCAGAGCAGGCGCAGGAGGTGGGTTTTGTTTGCACATGGTGCCTTTAAGACCCCAAATTGCAGCCAAAGCTTGACTTTTCCCATCTCTGGTCAGATGAAGAAGTGATTGGAAGCAGATGTTGGAGGCAGCATCTTGTTGCACAGAGGTGGATGGGGCATGATGAGGGGTGCTCCCCGCCAGTAGCCCTGGGTTCCCATCACTACAGGAAGGGCTGAACTTGCAGGCCCCCTGTCAATGCGCTCGGCAGACAGACTCCTAACCCAAACCAGATGGGAGGAGATGGCTCTTTTTTGGGGAGGGAATGAGGACCTGGCGAGATAAAGTGATTAAAATAGATCATCTGCAGAAAGAGAGCTGAGGTGCCCTGGGGATGGGGGATGAAATTTAGGATAAAGCCTCCAGCGATGAGGATTTTGCTGCATCTCCCTTGCAGAGATGCTTAAAACCATGCGTGCATGTCAAGCATCTGGAAGGAAGGGGGTTTTCCATCCTGGGAAGCAGAGTTAATCCATTCTCCTTTCCAAGATCCAACTTATGGCAGGTTTGACAGTCCCCAGGTCTGCCTTTGCATTTTCTCTCCATCCCTCACCCAGATCCTGCAGCAGGAGCCAGGCATGAAGACAGAATCCTCCTCCCTGCCCATTGCAGGGCTTGGGTTTCAAAAAGGAAAAAACATAAGGAGAAATCCTGGGGAAAATTTGGGGATTTTTCTTGGCTGGAATGGAAGACAGTGACCATGTGAACTCCACATCTCTGTTGGACACAGCAGGGAGGATTTTGGGGTTGCAATGGATGATGATGCCTGTCTCTTACAGAAAAAGCCCCTTAAAAAGCATGTCAAGATTTCTTTTTACCTGTTAGTTCAGAAAAAGCAGAGGAAATAGGGTGGGTATGTTGCTGCAATGGCTGATCTCCATCTACAGCACAGATTTCATGGGCATCTGTGGGAAAGCTGCTATGTTTGCAGTGCTGCATGGTGCAAGGGGTGGCAGCATGAGGTGCTGGGTCCAGTCAAATCTGAAGTGCAATGAAAACCCAGTGTTTAATCAGTGGTTTTTCGCTGCCATCCTGTCCCAAACAAAAAGAAAACCCCAAAACAAAAAAAAAAATCACCCCAAAACCCCCTTTTTGTTTTGCCTTCACAAGGCTGGGTCTCTGCATGTACAAATTGCTCCTGCTCCCTTTCCAAACCAGCCTTGGAAAGAATAAATCCCTTGAATTAGCCAAGTTAATTGGGCGAGCTTCTGATGCACCTCGTTTGTCTTTGTTTCGAACTGAGCCCAAAAATGGGATAAAGTGCAGTGATAAACAAAAGATCCCAGACGGCCAAGAGATTTGTGGATCTTCCCCTGATCTGAACCCCGGCTGGATGGCCTAACATTTGTTTTTTATTGTTCAATAATAGGAAATGACGGAATTGGGTATTTCTGCCACACTTTAGTGACCGATTAAAATAGCCTGGAGGAGATGGGAGGAAGCTCTGGCAAGGTGATGGCCACTAATCTACCTTGGTTTGTGACAGAAAAAAAGGGTCTTCACTCTGTTAGTGCAGACGGGTTGCAGCTCCCATCTCCACTTTCCCAGGATTTTCCCTGCCTGGATCTCCCTGTCTGGAGGGGGACCAGGGTTATGCAGAGTGCAAGGACTGAAAACACTTATGAAGCTTTCACAGGCTGCCTGCAGACCCTTTGGCTATCTCCATCCATCACCCTGGGTCCAGCCAGTGTACATAATCCACTGATTCCAGGAGACCGCTCTGCCCACAGCATCCTCCTGATGCCTTGCAGACACCCAACTAAATCCCTCTTTCTCCCCTCCAAGCCTCCAGTCACCATTGCTTCTCCCTTGCAAACACTCCCACCACCCATCTCTATTTTATGTTCACCAGAGGATTTTGAGTGCTATTGGGCTACTGCTTACACTGAACATGAGCAGCAAAAAGATGCTCTGTGTCTGGAGGATGTCACAGCACATGGAAATGCATCTCCAAACATTGTCAGCAGTGATTCTGGTTTGGGAATGTGAAGTCCTTTGCTAGGATAATAAGAAATTGGGGGGTTCAAAGCCCTTGAGCTAGATGAGATCTTCCTAGCAATTTTCTCCTTCCACATTTGGTTTTTCTTCCCTGAATGAAATATGTCCCTTTGTCTGGAATTTCCTGAGAGGAGCACAGAAACCCATGGACATGGGTTGAAAAACTGTAACTGATCTCTTCGGTTCTGTATTTTTAAGGAAAACTGTTTTGCTGGAAGATTTTAAAGATTTCATTAAAAATGAAAAGAATGCAACCAGCACCTAAGTAAAATTAAAGAGATTTATTCCTTTAAGTCAGCAGCATTTGCAAATATTGGACCTAAGGAATACATCTTTACAAGAAGGTGGATGCTTTTCACACCGTGATTTTCCTTTTCCCTTTCATCTTTTAGGGTTTTGGTTTTGTGCTTCAAGCATCCCAAAGCACCCCAAAGGAGTGAAGCCAGGCTGGAGGCACGAGGAAGAGGAGGAGGCGGGTTTCTGACCCCAACCCAGAGGAATCACCGTCTCTAAAACCACTAGATGGTGCCAAGAGAAAGAGCGTGGGAGAAATAGGGTGGGAGGAAGGGGGACGATGGGTGATGTTGAGCACTGTTACCAAATCTGAGTCTGGACCCATCTGCAAACTGCTGAGCCAGGCCTCACACTGAGAAATGGACCGTTTGAGTTTGGAGACTTTCCATACTGTGTCCGTAGGGAGGTGGTCAGCTTTGCCCCGGTTACGGAACTCTTAGGACCCATCCGATGGCTGTACTGGGTGATGCAGGAATAGTGGGAAAGTTCTTGAATGGTTCATATGGGTTTGCAGGCTCATGTCACTCCATGCAATTGTGCTTTCACCAGGGGTACTTTCTGCACTCCTGTCTCTATCCCTGTCAGATGTCCCTGGTTTCCTCAACATGTCTTTCCAGAGCATGGAAAGACGTAGATATCTCTACCTTCACAGTGGAAACTTGTAACTATGTTGAGATGGGTCCTGGCTCACTTATATGTGGAGATGCCCAAGGAAATTAAGTGCTCCCTGCACCGTAGGAGCATTTTCTCCCACTAGCTGGGCACCCAACAGAGTAACTGCCCTCCTCACAGCCATCTATGAAGAAAATTGCCTACAGCATAGGCATGCCTTAGGACTTGCCTGCAGTCAGTAAATAGAGCTGGAAATGTGGCATGAGGATGTGACTCCAGGCCCCTTTCCACCCCTGTCCTTTCTCTTTGGCAGTCCTGGAGTTCATTTTTTATATCCTATAGAGCCTAGGCTGGAAAATGGATGAGAAAACAGCGCTGGGCTGGATTCTCCATCTGCAGCATTCCCAGAACTTGGTAGTTTCTTCTCATTTTTTCCCTCCTTTGCCCTTCAGTCAATAGGGGGGAAGAGCAACATGTTTTCAGAGAAGAAACCACTTGAACTTGCTCGCCAAGCCAAGGTGAAACCCTCCAGGGTTCATTACTCATGTTCAGATATGGCTCAACACAGAACATGGCTTGAATGTGCCATGCCATGACGCTCCCATCCCTGGTATCCAGAAGCTTCCTCTGTTTTTAAGTCAGATACAAGAGAACAGATCAAGCTTGGAGACAAAACTCAGGGTCGAAAACCTCTCTGCTAATAAGCATCTCCCTCCTCGCCCCGTTGGCCCTCACGTCTCCATGCTGGGGAGCCAGCTGCGGCATGTAGGAGAACACGACCCTGTCATGGCTGTCTGCACTGTGTTATTGTTAGTGTTACGTTACAAATCCCCTTTCCATGCAGAGGTCCCGGGGGGGTCATAAACGGGTGGAAGGTCAGGACCCTGCCAATAAACAGGACTCCCAGCCCCATCGCGGCCTCCCCGCAGCGGCTGGAGCCATGCAGATGGGATTTACCTGCTTGTTTGCAGACATGGTCCTCCAGATCCTGGCTGTGAGATGATCATCGGCCATTCCCATCCAGCCAGGAGACATAAATCCTCCTAGAAATACAGCACAGCAGCAGTGAGCGGTGGCTGGTGTAGCTTATAACCACTTGCAATTCAATCCATAATTAACCATCTTAATTAACCAAAGATGAGGCTTTTAAAAATAGGTATAAGCAGGAATTGCTGGGGTTTCCTTACAATTAATTTATGTGTTTGGCCAATGTTGTTGCCTGGTGGCAACCTTCAGCCAAGAACTGGTACCTAGTGCATGTTCCCTGGGCAGCTCTGTGGCTATTCGTAGGCATGGCGCACCCTCAAATACCTTAAAACAAAATCAGATGTGGATGAAAACTCAAGGCCGATGCTCTGGGCCTGTTCCTTGTGCACAGCATTGGGTGGCTTTGCAAGAGCTTTTTGACATCTCTAATGCAAAGAGGATTTTGGAGCCAGGCTCCAGTATTTGTGATCCTGACCAGCAGAAGGGGAAGGATTGATGTGAAGATTCCTGCAGGAGAAGATGCCATCAGATCCCATTAGATGCATAGTAGCCCATGAGGCAAATATCAGGAGTGATGTAGCCTGCAAATTCTTCTTTGCCTTCCCTGGACCATACTGCTGATGATATTTCTTATCAATTGAGGATGTTTCTCCTTAATATGTGGTTTATTTTGCTGCACAGGGTGGGAAAAGACTAGAGAAGCAAAAATAACCAAGTGAGAACCAAAACTCAAGCTCTCCTCTTTGCATTCCCCTTTCCGCAGTCTTCTCCAGCAGCTCCTGCCCTCCCATGGTTTGCGATAACAGCCCTGGATAGATATTTGCAGTATGGGGGAAGATAAAGACAATGGGGACTCATGCACCATAAGGACAGACATTAAACCCCACAATAAATCATAATGATCAGGAACACCATATAGCTCAAAGTAGTTACGCTTCTGGATGATTTAGGAGCTTGAACCTCACTCAGATGCAGGTCTCATGGTCACCATGAGAGGTTTCCAGGGGTGGAAGTGGCAGTTTGTTGCCCAAGTAACTTTTGGTGCTGACCAAACAGCAGTTTGTTGCCCACAGAGTGAAAGAATGCCTGACTCACCACCCAGGTTCAGGCACTTCAAAACCACCTTGCAGGTAGTTTGCTAATGGCAAAAACAGTAAGCAAAAAATGGGAGGAAAGAGGTAAAGAGAGAGAAAAGGGAGAAAGCGAGGAAAAGAAGGGCTCAGCTTGAGCTGCTGGTGGAGCATCCGGGACTGCTTTTTGTCCAGCATCCAAGCAAACTTTTAATAGCCAAAATCTGCTTAAACCCAATGTTTCTACCATTGCAAACTGAAACTTTCCAAAAGGGCACAGCTCATACTTGTCTCATAAATCTGCATCTTGAGGAGTCAGTAAGGGACCCACATTTCTTATCATATTGGGACTTATTGTCAGTGATGCAGAGTGGTGAAGTAGAAGAGGGTTTTTTTTCGGTAGGATGCTCTCAATGCAACGAGCCATGTCGGTTGTTTTAACCATCTCATTTACATTGCATCTCTCTGAAAAGCAAACACTGTAGATGCAGCAACGAGGTTTCTATGAGTCCTCTCGTGCTGAGATCCTGAGTGTTACCATGTACACCCAAAACACCCGAGGCAAACAGTGCGGTGACTCAGAGGTATGTGTGAGATCGGTTTCGGGTAGATGTGAAAAGAGCTCCCTGTCTCATTTCTGCTTGCAAGAGAGGTTGGTAACCTCCTTTTTAAAGGCTTGGCTATCAAGATAAAGGGACAAATAGCAACAGAGGACCCTGCAACAGTCAAAACAAAATAAATAGGTGCAGAGAGATAGGAACCACAAGAGTTGATACCGGGGGTTGGTTGGGTTGATGCTTCTGCTCCTGTTCTTGAGCAGTTGATTCAGTTGATAGTGGAGAGTCAGCTGGAGAAGAAAACAGCTTTTTGGGCTTCAAATCTTTCTTCCAGATTACATTTGCAAGCAGAGATGGAGCATCTTTCCCCAAAAAACTTGCAGATAGATGCAAATCTATTAAAAGGGGTTGATCTGGGATATGAAAACACAAGAGCTCCTGGCCTAGATGCTGCAATAAGCTTTATTTCAGGGGGGTTTAATCCACTTGTAGATTTGATTGCATCATTTTTCACAGGAGTGTAACAAAATCACAATGAGCTTTGCAAGGGTGAAATAAAACCCTGTTTGTAGCATAGGGAAACTGAGGCACGGCATGGGGACATGACTTGCTTGTATAGATGGGATATATTGTGGCCAGCTGCAATACTTCATGTTTACTGGAGGATTTTGGAGCTCACTGTTATGGTTTTGGAGGAGTAGATCTGGGGTTAGTAGTAAACCAATAAGAATATAGTCTGGGACTGACAATAAGGAGGGGAGGAAACTGTGCTTTAAAGGTCAGGGTCATCTCCAAAACTGCAAACGTTTGTTTATTTTACCCAAGTCTCCCTTTTCTGAAGGCAGCTGATGTGTTCCCATGTAAAGGTGCATTTTTAAAGCCATTTTTCCTGTTCATGTATCCAATAAAGGCTGATAAATGAATTACAGAGTACGTTCAGTAAAGAATATATAAAGGCATCTTCACCGCATCCTTTCTGCTCCTCAGTCAACTGGAGAGGTCTGCCCAGAAGCATCAGCAACTTCAGATGAAAATAAACTCTCCTCTTCCTCTCCATTCACTTTTCCTCCCAAAAGAGGCTTTTCTTTAGAAACCAGAAACCTCCAGGATCAGAAATATTCCAACTTGCTGGCTTTCTTTTTATGGGAAAGTTGGAAAGAAAGGATCCAAACCCAGTGACAATTTGCATTTAGTAAAATCCCAATTTTCCACGGATACATTAGGGTTTTTTTTTCATCAGCCACAAAGCCTTTCTCTCCATGAGAAAATATTTTAAAGGCCCCAGAAGAAAGGATTAATTTGGGCTCAATTTAACCCAAATACCAATAAAAAGCAAAGAGCCTCCACCTTTCTCAGCCTGTTTTTGCCAAGCAGCAAAGGGCTGGAGCATCCTGGGACTGAGGACTTTTGTCTTCCTTCCCTCTTTGCCTATCTTCATGGTGCAAAGCAGTTTATTAACAAAACCTGGTGTAATTATATCCCCTCCTCATGTTACTATAACCTTCAACAGACTCTAAATGAATGGGCTTAGTGCATTTGATCCCCATTTTCTCTCCGGCTCCATTCCCCAATGCCCAAATTTCCTCTTCCCCACCTCATAAAAGGATTTTCTCCCCCAGAAATACAGTTACTATTTTACTGATGGGGTCAGGACCTTTTGTTTTTGTAACTCCACTTAATTGCCCCCCAGGGAGTGAAGCTTTCCATCTGGGGAGACATGTAACGCAATCCGAAAATAACAGCGTATCTGGTCCCCCTCCCTGTGCCCCAAAGCCCCATGGAGGGACCACTGTCACCCCACTACAGAGATGGAGAAAGGGGGATCGATGCTAAAACCCTGCATTGAAATACTCAACCCATGGTGCAGAACATCAGGGCATGGGCATGAAGCCCCCACGGGCTATCAGAGCAGCGTTATTGCACATAAAGCTGCATGTTTGCTATGAAAACCTGGGATGGGATATGCTGGACAGGTTGGCTGGGATGGGGATTATTTGATTATCTACGGTCAGATAATAGTAATAAATAATATAATAATATATAAATATATAATATTTATAGTCTATATTAAATATCTATTAAGTATACTAAATAATATACATTAAATATAATAATATATTATAATATATAAAAAATAAAATAATAATAATAAACAACTCCTAAATATACAAGTAGGATGCTCTTCAAGTCGCCTTTTCTCATTCTCCCCTCTGTTAAATGGTCAGAGCTTTCAGCCAGGAAGTCAAATTCAAGTATTTTACCCTTGTGACAACTAAGAAAAATAAACATCTATTCGGTTTAGAAACGTGACTTGGAAAGAGACATCGAAGCTCTCAGTAAATCACCGTCCCTCAAAGCTCCCAAAGACCCCTTCGAACATCATTTTTCTTTGAAATGGAAAGTGGGAAAAGTAAAGGTTAGACCAGAGCCCTGTCCCCACATAGCCCTGTTTCTCCTTCCACTGCATCACTCCTCCTTTACCGTTTTGAAAGAGGTGGTTTTCAGTTTTGACATGACTGTTTACTCGCTGTTTGCTGCTTCATAAGGCGCAGAAAGGTCTCAAGTGGTCATGTTCACTCTCTTTCCATAGATTTGCTTTAAGAAAAGAAGAAAGAAAGTAGGATTTGGGCTTTTTCTCCTCATTTAAGGAAAAATAGCAGGCAAAATATTAAAATTGCCTCTTTTTTGGTGGCTCTTTTCGAGAGTAGAGCTGACCCTCGCCACAGCCAACACCACTAGAGGGCCCAAAAAGTGCTTTCAAGTGATGCTGGTGCTTGCCTAATATGTGTTTTCCATATCCACCGCCTTAAAACAGGCAGGGCTGCTTGTGCATCCCCCAACGCCTCCCGAAAAAGTGGGAATTTAAGGAAAATAAAAGAGTACCAGCTGTTATTTGGAAGGATTTTGCTGTACAGACCCCTCCTAGTCCTGCAACGGTATATCTAATACATTTAAATCCTATTTACAATTGCCAGTGTATTTGCACGTATCTATAATCTGTATTTGGGGTATACTTGTACCTATATCAAGGGGTTTTTTGATCAGCACAACTTTCACGGATATAATTCTCTTTCTCAGGGGTGGGATTTATCTCCTGGGCTGGAATAGCCCCACGCTGACCCTTCTGCCATGTCTGTGGGACCCCACTGGCTCGAGGCAGATGTGGCTAAAAATGGATGTAATTATTTCTCCTGGGGTTTTTTAACTGCTTTTCCATATTCCTCTATGAAGTGAAAAAGGGAACAGCTTTTCCTGGCATTCTTCTGCTGTGATATTTAGTTTTCAGTTTATAAAATATAGAGGCAAAGACCCCACAAGGGCATACATGGGGGTATTTTGGCTCCTGCCCTAAGGACCTGAAGGGATGCTTCTGAGGAAGGGATGTTGGGAGATGCTATCCCAAGGCATTTCCAAGCTGTCAACGCTAATTGATATCTGTGCCTCCAGCATCCTCTACCCCCTCTCAAATGAACCCTGTCGTTTAGCTAATTCCCGAGGGGAGGCAGAGGCATTAAGAACAAGCGGCATCTCCTCAGGGACACCATTAAGGAGGAGAGATGGAAAATGTGATCCTTTATACAGGCGGTGATGAGGGAAGAGCTGGAGGAAAGGGGGGGAGAAGCGGGATTTCCCTGTCTTGGGGAAGATGCTTAGCACATGCTCTTGCAGGTGAGTTCAAGGTGCTAAGTCCAGAGACCAGAGCGCTTACCCCAGCCCATGTTCGGACCTGAATTAGGGAATTCCAGGGCTAAATTCATCGAGCTTTTCATGTTGCTAACTGCGATGCTCAAATGCTTTCACAAGCAGTGGTTAAAAAGCTTTTTCAGTCAGGAGAACCAGTCCCAGGGGACATTTTGATGTGTCTCTCCAAAGGGTAAAAATGGGAAATCAATGTATGTGAAGGTATTGGGAGCACGGGCTGCTGTCTGGGGGGCAACCTGCAACACATCAGCTTACTGAGCATCCCTGGCCAGGGGGCCATGAAACATCAAATAGGTACATTAGTACAAGAAGGAAGAGAAGAAAAGATCAGTTTGAAGTAATTCTACTTTTACATGACTATACTTATTTTCTACCTGTTATAACATATTCAATTCAAAGTTTTCACAGCCATAAAAAACCTGGTGCTCAAAGGGGTTACCATCTCCTTGTTCTGCTAATAGAACAATTCTCCACTAGCCACTAAAATCCTAAGGGCTCAAGGCTCTCCTCCAGCACTGTCACGATGCACTTGGCGGCTGTCACGAGTGGCCAAGATGTTTCCTGCAATTCTTGCTGGCCCTGACCTGACTTCTGTTTTGATTCCTGATGCTCAGCACCTGCTGCTGCCAGCTATCGCTGACCTTCCCTGCTGGAGCCAAGATGAGCTGCAGCATCCCCCTTTATCCAGGTTTATCTGTCAATGGCTCTCGCTTCCTTTGACGTCTTTAGATCAGCACGGAGCAGAGGTGGCTTCATGGGGTGGATTATATAGCCTGGGAGCATCGCAGCCTCCTGTGTCCTTGGGAATCACAGCTACGTGTACTGATAATCCCACAAGATGATGGAGCAGGGCTGCCCTCTGGCAGCTCTGGAAAAGAAACCTAAGATGCCTGCACCATTCATGAGCAGCTCCCCCACTACCAAACACCTCTATTTAAAATGGCACTGATGTAAGTTCCTGGCTAGATTTAGGGTGTCCTGCAAGACTTGGTGTGGAAGGTGTGACCCTTCACTCCAGGAAGGCTCAGCGTGAAACCATGGTGGTATCTTGGAGAGAGGGTCCCTCTATACAAGAGCCTGTAGGGATAGGACAAGGTGGAATGGCTTTAACCTAACAGAGGGGAGATTGAGATGAGACATTAGGAAGTTCTTTGTGGGGTGGTGAGGCACTGATCATGAGCCTATGATCTTAACACCAACACCAGCAGGATGCTGTGTCCCCTGCCAAACCAAACCCCCAAAATCCAGCCCACACCAACCTACCCAACCCTGTAAAGAAACCAGTACAGCTCCCAGCACCCCCATCTGCATCGCTGCATTACCACCCGGCACTGTGGCCTTTTCCATCCTCCCCGCTCCCTATTGTTCTTCAGAGCCCGTCCCTGACCCTGGGTATTTATAATCCCCCTTTCCGGCACGGCATTGTGTGCCGGCAGCCCCGGCGCACTCCCCGCGTCCTGGATGAGCAGAGGCTCGACTCCTTGCTTCCTCACTTTCCTGTTTACAGGGCTCGGCAGGAGCCGATTCTGGCCTCTCCTCAGAGACCTCCATAAAATCCTATTCATCCTTCCAGAGGAGAGCAGGACCAGTGCATTCATAAGGCCCCTGAAGGCTGGGAAACGATGGTGATCTGGGATGTGCTGTGTCGTGATTTGAGACTCGATGTTTCAGATGGGTCTCTGAACATGTCAAATCCAGCGGGCAAATGTGGAGACAGGTTTGCTGATGATTCATTTCTGTTTCTTGCTGGGATATGCCGGGTCCTCGGACTTCTTTTCTCATATGCTTAATGCATTCCACTATTCCATTGGACTTTTAGACAGAAAGTTGATATAAAGCTGTAACAACACAGAGCAGGAGGAAAGGAGCTGTACCTGAAACATGCTTTGAACGCTTTCTTTGAAGCAAGGAACTCTGTTTTGCTGGTTGTGAATCACAAGTGCTCTGAACAGTTATCTACTAGAAAAGGACAAGCTCACTTGGAATAGCCAGTAACAAAACTAACAAATCAAAGCATGGTAGTCTTGTACAGAGTCTCATCTCCCTCCCCTTCTCATCTCCTTCAATTCCAGTAGGTTTCGGCTGGGTGAGTGGATGAGCATGAGGGTTCCCTGGGCATTACCACGATGTTGTCCTATCAGAGGGTGAGGCAAGACGCAGGGAAAAAGCATTTTGCTCACACCAGAAAGCGTAAAATTACATAAGGGAGAAAACCCAACCCTTGGGTTTGCTCCAGATAGGTTGTGATCAGCAGTTTGGGCAGAAAGGTGGCCAGTTCCAACCATCGTCCTCTCTGCACTGCGCAGGAGGATGATTTATCCCTGTTTTTAGCACTTCACTTTTACCTAAACTGGCACATTACTAACCCCATCATTTGCAAAGGTCACCCACAAGGCCCAACTATGTCCTGCATCCACCATCCTCGCTAGCATGGTCCCCTCTCACCACCCGACACCCCCTGGTGCAGTCCCAGCAGCGGGAATTAAACAAAGCCAAACAAGAACCCTCCCAACGTTAATCTAAGCCTTGCAAAAGCTGGGTGGAGCGAGCGCTGCAGGAAATCCCCATTCAAAGCCATTCATTAGTCAAAATGCTGTATAAATAATTATCTTTGCTGCCTGTTCCCCAGCCCTCAACCCCTGGTGCAGGCGAGGACGTCAATCCCCACGTCTGCTCATCACTGGGGGAATGCAAGTCAGTTTTTCCCCCTCCGACATGCAAACAACAATGCGTGAACAATAGCCTTACGTCAGGAGCCTCATGAAGCTCCAATATCTGTGTTTTCGTTCCCAGTCCTGACCCACCAATGGAGAATTCTCCCCCCAGAATCTCACCTGGAGCTCTGGCTGTGCTGTCAAACGTGCAGGGCCCACAGCTGTCACTCAACATTTATCCTTTATCTGGCTATGACAGACAAGGCAAATATATTTCCAGATGTTTCCTACCCCAGAGCACAGCCCAAGGTTTTTGGGTTTCAGTGCTGGAATGTCTGCTTGGCCAAGCTGGCAACGGGCTCATCTATGGGAGGGAGAAGCTGCCTACAAACAGAGCTCTTATTAATCAATGTTTAATACAAAGAGAAAATCCCATGTGCTTTCTTATTTATCAGGTCATTGATGATATTATTTGTGGGGTTTGGGGCAGAGGAAGGGTATGGATAATAGGAATACTGCCCCATAAGGGAGTCAGTAGAAATGTCACCACATCACAACAGCATTCATCAGAGATGGCTTTTGAAAGGAAACCAGATTTCCTTTGTGGAGGATGGTAACACAACAGAAACCCAGCTGAAGGCTTCCATGTGCACTCCATAGATTTCACCAATCACTGGTAGGGAAGAGACAGAAGCAGCTCCCAATAGGATTTTGATTGTGTGACTGTTTACTCACCTGTTAGACCTGCTTCAATCAGTACAAAATGAGCTTTGCCTTAGCACTGCACATCCATTTGCCAGCGTAAATCCCGTCACCTTCATCCTCCCGAAACTCGTCCTGCAAACAGGCAGCATCTGGGGAAGGGATTTCTTGCAAGCAGGGTGGCACTTCTATTAAAAGGAATACCTGAGGACTGTGGGATATGGAAGTTTCAGGCAGGGACGTTTATATTTTCTAGACAAAAGGATGGCGCAATTGAAAAAACCCAGAGCTCCTCAATGTCCAGAGGAGTCTTACCAAAGCCTTCATGCACCATGGGACATCAAGCCCAGCTGGGTTCACAATGGACGTGAAATAAAGTGGCTGGAAAGGAAAAGCTCTTTTACTGACAGGTTAGTGGTAGCTAAACGAAGTGTAATTTCCCTTTATTTATATTCAGGTCATTAGAAAAAAACACTCAAGGGTTGTTGGTTTCTTTATCTTGTGGTCATCTAGATGAAAGAGCTCCATGAGGTGCCTACTCATGCTTGTTTGCTAAGGGAGGGATCTAACTTGCTTGCTACAGGTCCCTTTGCATTGAGACATATCTTCAGGGCAAATGCCCTTGATCCCATGGGCACACAGCTCCAAAACCAATGCCTGAAGCTACTGGAGTAGTTTCAAAGTGCTTTGCAACCGCTGAGACTGTTGGATGGAGGTGGTCGCACATGCCATGTCCTTATCACGCTGAGCAAGCCGGGTTTGGGCTGCCTGGGGAGAAAACTGCTGCAGGTTTCATTTTCCCCCCCAGCCTTTCCTGTGATGGAGAAGAAATAAATCCCATCTCTATGGCCATAACACCCACGGGGTTCAACCCCTCTTGGATCATGGGAAACACTCGGAGTGTGTCTCAGGTCCATCTGGCTGCATAGAGCCGTGTCGCAGCCTCCCACACGCTGCCCTCGCCTTGCTGCTGTGACTCAGGAAACCAGAGCCTCCCTGTTCGTAAACTCAGCAGCTTTTATTTGGGCCCTGGCCCCAGCACGGGGTGTGGGGGAGAGGCCACAAGCTGCTTTGTTGTGCAGGCAGGCTGGAAGGAAGAAGGTGGCATCAGACCTACAAGATGTACCCAAGCCACAGCTGGATTCATGGAGGCCACACAGTGCTCGTGTAAACCCACCCATTTTACCATTCAGGTACCTCCTGTTTAAGCTCAGCCAGGTCATGACACAATGCTTGGCAAGTTGTCTCTGGTCTTTGAGTTAGAAACTTTGTAGGAAGAGATTCTTCACTTTGGGGGTTGTGAGACACTGGAACAGGTTGCCCAGAGATGTGGATCCTATCCCTGGCATCCCATCAAGGCTAGGTTGGACGGGGCTTGGAGCAACCTGCTCTAGTGGAAGATGTCCTTGCTCATGGCAGGGGGTTGGAACTGAATGATCTTTAAGGTCCCTTCCAACCCAAACCATTCATGATTCTATGATTTTACAGATGGGGAAACTGATGCAAGGAGTTGCAAAGGAAATACTGAGACTCTGTGGCCTAAAAACCCTGCTTAATCTTCCAAATTGATTTAGAAAGCCACCTTAATTCTGCACTTGTGGTCCAGGCTAGTGGCTCTCACCAGAGACAGGCTGGATGAGGCTTTCATTTCTGCATATAGGCAAATTCAAGGCAATTTGGCTCAGGCCTAACCACACTGTGCTCTCGTTCTGCTGCTGAGAGGCTGCTGGCTCTGTGGTCTCACCAAGGCAGAAGCAGAGAACAAAGGCTTTACAAGGCACATCTACCAATCCCCACCTTCCCTTGGGCTTGGCCTTGCAATTTCTGCTGCAGGAGGTCACATATTTGTTTTTAATATAACAATAAGATTTTGAGGACAGTGCTGTAGCACTTGCAAAGGTGGGTTTTCTTCCCTGGGAAAGAGATCTGCACGGGACCCTTGGAGGGTGGCCCTGGGCAAAAGCCCAACTTAAGACCATGGAAATCCAACAACTGCTCCAAAACCTGGCTGTGGAGATGTTTAGTTTAAATCCACCTTTCTTGGGGACACATCCAAAATTACTCATTGATGTCTTCATGCCAGCGTCACCGCAATGCCACCAGGCATAGAGAAGCACCCCGCAGAGAACTTGTGTGATACCTGCCTCAGCTTCCCCATCAACTCAGTTGGGATTAATGATCTTTTCCACCCCCGCTCAGTGAATGCCAGTGTGCACAAGGGATGCACATGATAAATATGCTTTTTAAATGCCCTTCTGGCATGTAACATCTTCATAACAACGGAGCCAAAAGACACTGCCTCTGCACCACAAGCCACTAGAAAACCATTACGAAGCTCTTTGTGGGGGAACATTGTGTTGTTTTGTTTTCCAGTGTTTGCTTTTGTTTTTCAGTGCACTTCAAAGCTTTGGTGAATTTCATCTGGTCCCTGGTGGTGTTAATCCCTCTCCATCCACATGCTGGGTGTGCAGAAGGGCCATGTATCTGCCAAGTGTCGTCTGCAGCTGGGAGATGTGACCTGCCAATACTGATACATCATTAATAACAGCAAAAGGTGTTTTGGAATAAAGAAGAAATTCCAGATAAATCAAGGAGTAAAACAGGACAATGCAATGCCCTGAATTGCCCCTCAGGTTTGAAAGAGCTGGGATAAAGCCTTGGTGGGTTCCCTGTCCTCTGCAGCCCTTGGGGCAGGATCATGTGCCACTCTGGCAGCTGTATATGCATAGCCCAGACATAAAGAATAAGTTAATTTGGGAACTACAGGATAAATTTCCTACACAGGTCAGTTCATTGGATCCTCTAAAGCTTGTAAATCTATTAACTCAAGACTGCTAAGCTAATTATGGCTGGTTACACTTCCAGCTAACAAAGTATTTGTCATTTTCAAAGCATGGGGGAATTTTTCTTCAGCTTAACCAAATCACAATGACAATTCCTTCAACTAAAGAGATTCCCAGCAGCATTTTTGCCAGAGGTAAGAAAAATCGGATTAGGTAAGATGATAAAAAGATGCATTCCTGTAGTTCTCTTGGCTGGAGCATAATGTGGTAGATGGAAGCACCGCATGACTGCATCACTCCCATTGGCAATTCAGTGGCAGGGATGGAGGTGCAAGGAAATTCTGGGCTCGAGCATGCAGAGACTTGTTGAGCACTTAGATTCGAGGGGATTCATCATTTTGGCTTCATCTTTAATCCAACTCTTGCTGAGCCTCAAAGGATTCAAGTTCACCTGGTATTTGTTCATCTCCCAGTTTGCTTGAGACATGTTTAATTCAGCAGAGGATAAAAAGCCTTTCGAATGAGTTTCTGCATCTACGGACATCTTCCCCCCCCGGCTTCAATATTCTTTTATTTTTTAATGGACTTAATAAAAAAAGGAAATGTATTAGCCAAGTCCAGCCCATATGTTTTTAATAACTCAATTTAATTAACATCTCCCAAACTGTGTTATTAAAACTAAATTAAATCCTTATTTGAGATGTTTAATAGATCACACAGAGTTTGTGCAGAGACAACTGCAGCTGTGGGAGTGCCGGAAAAAGGAGCTGTGATTTTCCTTGCTCACCTTTCTAAGGGCCAGAGCTGCTCCTTCTTCCATTTCCAGGCCACAATCCGGGTCTCCTGCCAGGATAAATCAGTGCTAATTCACTCAGGCTGGAGAGAGCAAGGAGGTAGAAATGAGCAGTGGCCTGTCAGCTCAATAGTCTAACTTAGAAAGCCACCAAAACTGGCAATATAGCAAACTATGCACTTGCCATGGTGTTTTCCATTTATAAGATTACTTTTTGACTTAAAAGAAAAAGAGGATGCTCTGGTGAAGTAGGAATTATCCTAAAAATTGCTGTTTATGATACACACTCCATGTGAAGGAAGTTTGGCTTTGGATTTTGCTGGAAAGAACAAGAAAATAGAATTTCTTTAGCAAATATCTTCTCTCAACAAAGAAGTCAGCAGGAAAATGCCAGTTCCACTGCCCTCACCTTTTGTTGATGTGCCTTCTGCTGGTGCTTCAATGCCATCTTCTCTCTGTGCCCTTTTCTTTTTATCTTCCTTTTCCCCTTTACCTCCTTGCTGTTTTCTGTGGGTTTTCTCCTTTCCCTCTCCCCTCACCCAGTTTTATGGATGCTCACACAGCACAAAACATCCGGGCAAGTGCTTCTGATCATGCTTTTCCCACCAGGACCTCCAAAGCGAGAGAGCCAATGAAGAAGGCATCTGCTTTCCATCACACCTGCCAGGCAGGGCTTAGATCTCTTCCAGTTTAAGACATGTTGGTGCATTAAATATATCCAACCAGATTAAAACTATGTTCAAACAATGCTCACTCATGGCCCAGCGGGTTGGAGTTCAGGGCGATGGCCTGAGATAGCACAGCCCAAAGCTCTTGGCAAGGATGCTTTGGGCCTCGTGGACGGATGGACAGGACTGAAGCTGCAGTTATTATTTGGCATCTGCTGGCTCATGTCAACCACTGAGGTGATGTCAAACACATGGCCAAGCTTCTCTCTTGTGCTCTGGATGGATGGTTTTGGTAGCAGGGTTCAGCTACTGCAGGAACACAGAGCTGCCCTAGTTGGATGGGGGTACCCGTAATGGTGGGAATGGCCAGCCCCAGGAGATAATGTCAGTCTGGAAATTGTCTAAACTAAATACAGGAGACACTGTGCAAAACAGCAGATGCAAAGGCCATGGGACTTAGGAAGACTCATGCAAGAGGGCTCAAATCCCTTAAATCCAGCCAGCCAGAGGTCACCTCTGAGAGGAGCTGGAAAATCCCATTCTCAGTGGGTGTACAAAGCCTGTTTTCCCTGAGCACAAAGGAGAAGTGTGAAGTCCCTGGTTCACTTATTTGGGAGCCCAGAAGATGCCCCATATGCATCAAAATCAACACGACCTGTCAGCCAGGAACTTGGGGCACAGAAGGGAGGGCTGCCAAGATGGGTCAGACACAAGGACTTCAGCACTTGGGCAAAGCAGCATCTTAAAGCACATCTTTACCACGCAGTAATCAGTTAAAAAGCCGTTGTTTCATCATTTTGCTTTAAAAGAGCAACTTTAAGCCAGCAGCTGGTCGTTTTGCAACTCTGTTGACAATGATTTTCCAACCTCATGTCCATTCCTGCTGACGCTGGTGGAGTTATATCACCTGGAAATCTGCTCCAAATGTGTGCTGAGCAGCACTGTTTACTGAGGAGTTTTAATCCTTCATTTACAGCTCCTCTGATGCACAGCTACGCTGAAATCAGCAAAGGTATCTGCAGAGCGAAATAGAAAGCCTTTGTGAGTGGAAGGGGAGGGAGATTTGAATCATCACGTGCTGGAAAATTTCTCTCATCTGTTTGTTCCTGGGCCTGACATCTCCAAAGAAAAAGAGAAAGAACAACCAACCACTTTCTAAACTCCAAGAAGGGTCTAAAAGGTTAATCCTGGCACAGCTTTACCATCGGCCCTTCTGGAAGCTGTATCCCCACCGGAAAACTTTATCTTTGGCTGGGTCCATTATCTTTGGTTGCACTGGAGTGTCCCATGGTGCTACAGGGAAGGGTGAGGATTAGCCCCTGTGCTGTGTTTGTACCATAAGTCCTTTTAATGGTGGGAAATAATGATCGTATGATAATTGCCTCAGAGCAGGGAAAGATAAATGCTCCCGGTTTCTGTGCCATTGCTTGTATAGCTCCTGCCTTATGCTGGTGCCACTTGAGGAAAAACTCCCTTTGCCCTAAAAGCATTAAAAAGATGAATACAAAACACACACCGCCTTCCTGGGGCAGCCCATGGCTTCTCCTGATGAGGGTTTTGGGGTATTCCTTCTCATTGTGCAGTTGTAGTTTTAGGGATGCATGGCGTGTGGTGATGGCTTCAACAAATGGTGGCATCTCCAAGGTGTTTGTCCTGGTAACCCTGAGCATTTTGGGTGAAACATTGTGTTGTTTCAAAGCTAGAGCTCTGCTTAGAAGGGTGATGGAGAAACTGAGCTCTGCAGCTTTTATATCTGTTCTTTCTATGAAGTTTCCTAAGAGGCTCTTACTTGGTTTCAAAAATCTGCTTTTCCTTTTCCTGATAATTCAGAGTAACAGCTCTTTGTTGAAGCCAAGTGTTACCCTTCCTGCATCCCAAGGAAGCTGCTGCCATCAGTAAGGACGCGCTTGCAGGAATCCAGGCAAAAGAGGAAAAAACCTAGAGATTCTTTTTCTTTCTGTTTTAAAGCCCCTTTCTTCTCCCTGCTACCTGTGCTTCCTTGCTCTGTTTCTTCTCTTCTGTGGAGCAGTTGGTTTTGAGCAGGGTTCAACTTTTCATTTTCAACTTTAACTTTTCTTTTAGAAGTAGGAATTTTCAGTCTTAAAAAAAGCAGTTCTAGGAAAATTGCACCAAAAAAACCACCCATAAATCCATGTCATCAGTGACAAATAATGGTAGAAAACCAAGTTATGGGCAGCCCACTCATTGCCCCACTTCTCTGTGGTGACAATATGTATCCATCCTCATCAGGTTTATTTTTGGGGGTTGTTTATTTTCTCTTCTTCTTCTTTAATGCCAAGGCCCCTTTCAATGGTGTGAGCACCACAAAGTCCCCATGGAAGTGGGGTCCCCCCGTTTGGACTCCTGGACCTTCTCCAGCAATGTAATAACCTGAACTTCCCAGGGGAGATAGGAGCAAACATGAAAGTTACAGGGATTTGGGGCTGGTGCACAGAAGCCAGGGGCTGGTTTCTCCCAACACATCTCCAGTTTGAATGGGAGATTTTAATGTGGCCGTTTATAGATGGGAGCAGAGATGAGACATATTGAAAGGGGAGAGGAGGAGGAACCCAAAATTGCTTTTGATCCCTCTCTGCCATTCCCCCAAAAGCCACCATGTGCCCAGCACCTGATAAGCTCTATTTATAAACCTGGAGGAGGAGAAGGGAGGTCATAAATCTTCTTGCTTTCTTTTTCTCTATGGACAGAGAGGAAAATTAAAACCGTGTGTTTGATTTCCCAGGGATGCCTTGTCCTCCTGTCCAAGCACAGATGTGGCCGTGGGGACCTGCCTGTCCTGACCTGAATAAGTCCTCACACTGGTGAGGGTGGCGTTTCATCCAGGTGAGACACTGCCCCATAAAACCAGCGGGGAAGAAATTTTACTGACATTCTGGGGCAATTTCATGTAAAAAAAGCGACAGTCCAGGGTCATAAACTTCGCTGCTGAGCCTCCACCTCCATGGCCTCTCTGAGGACCATATTCCCTCGTGTCATTACCAAAGCCATTTTATTGGAAAGCAGAAAGCTGATTACTTTTGGTAGGTAGCCAAAACCTTCATTTTACTAGGTAGGAACCACAGAGCTTCTGACAGGCTCATGGAAGCTGCAGTGGAGTTTCTCTGATGTCTAATAAGGGGTTGAGCTTGTGCTGCAGCCTGTCGCCTCTACACTCATGATAAATATAGTTGCTGGACTCAATTCTGGGTGTAAAGATGGGTGCCAAGCAGGCAGCAAACTCACAGTACATCAGGCTCACTGATGTGATGTACTGCAGCATGCTGAAGCAAGGATGCCCCAGTAACGCAGTGTTATCTGATGGGGAAAGCTGCAGGAGTAACAGGTCAAAGGCCAGTGTCACCAAATACGACCCACACAGATGACCTCGCACAGGGGTGAGGAGCACATCCAAACACCAAAACTCATCATGAAGGTGCTGGAAACAGCAACAGTGGGGATGGGGAGGGACCAATGCTCCCTCTGCCTATCACCACTGAGTGAGCCAGGGTGAAAGGGGAGATGTGCTGGGCAGAGCCGGTGACCCAAAAGGCCACGGGAGAAGTAGGACCAGATGTTAAACAGAAGCTCACAGTGTTGCTGAGGCCAGCAGGAACCTGCCCCGGAGGAAATGACCCCGCGCAAGATGCATTTTCACCAACATTTCTTAACATGAGGTGGCAGCTAATTGATTGGGATGAGCTGCCCAGGGGCCACAGCTGACAAAAATACCAGGAGGTAGAAAAACTGGCTCCTCCTGGCCCTGCAAAAATGGTGCCAATGGGAATTTGCTGTGTGGTTTGCATGGCAATGGAGATAGGACTTTCCCCTAGTTGATCAGGGTATTTTTCCCCATTATGCCATCCTTTCCACTGGTGCTGGACCTAAAATGCAAAGCTTTGGGAACTCTTCTGCCAAAATAACCCATAGAGAAGTGCTTTTTGAGATAGTTTTTAAGGTGGGGAAACTGAGGCACAGAGCAGGGATGGAGATCACCCTCCCCTTCGTATCCTGGGAAGGACATAAGTGTAAGCTTTCATGCAATCCTGGCCAAAATAAAAGCTGCTGCCTGGCTCCCTATAGACACGTGTGCTGCCCAAATCAGTTTGCATCCACTTTCTCTTTGCTGGAGGGAAAGTAAATACATCAAACAAACCAAGTCACCAAAACCCCTCCTAAAAATCCAAGTTCTCACGGCCAGCAGTGACCGGCCGGCAGCAAGAAGACTCCCCGTGGTGCTTGCCTTGGAAGAACTTGGGGGGTTTTATCTGGGTAACATAACATGAGCATAAAAAGAGCTTATTTCAAAGCCGCAAGTGCCACGATGAGAGACGAGTGCCAGAGAAATTAATCCAGCGTGGTGAGTGGGACATGCCGGCAACAGTGCCAATGCTTTGGCTACACATGTGGGCATCAGGCCTGGGAGAAGCACGTTTTAGGGATGCAGTTGGGCTTGGGCACAGAGTTGGGAAAAGCAGCAAAAGGAAAAGAAGGAATAGAGGTAAAATATCGTCCAGCACCATCCAAGTGTTCCCTGAGCCTCCCTGGCTGGCCTGCAATAACTCAGTCAATAGGAGTGGGATTTGAAGCACTGGGAAAAGCAGCGTCTGGAGTTTCCAGAAACATCCCACAGCACCTGAGTAATATTTTTCCTTGCTGCCTTCCCCCTAATTGAATCCATCTGGGATGCAGGATCTCTTTCAACGCCGTAGCGCGTGGGCAGCTGCCATTGGGCTTTGCCCCGTTTTTTCTCACAGATCACAGATAAACATGACCCCTTCACTCGGAGAGGCTCTGGGATACTCAAATCCATGGTGTTATTCTTAAGGGGCTTTCAATGGGGCCTTTAAGGAAGAAGTTCCTATAAAACAGCTAGTTTTCATTCTCTTTTTGTCCTATTTTTGGGAAAGCAGGGATGATGGTGAAGGGGAAAAGGAGGGACAATCACAGCTTTCATTTTCCCCCAGGAGCATCACTGGGGGATATAGGCACTCGCTGACAAGTCCTGTAGCTGGCTGCATGCCTCAGTTTCCCTGGTTTGCTTGCTAAAACTTCATGCCTAGGAGAGCTTTGCCAACAAATCAATGTTTAAAGTAATATGGTCACATGCCAGCCCCAGAGGTGATGTCGCCTCCATTAAACCAGCATCAAACTAGCAGAAATCCAAAGAGAAAACGTTCCTGCTACACACCAAAACCTCTGCTACAGGGATAACTCCTACAAGATGAGGGACTAGGGCAGGGGGGTTATGATGTCTGGAGTTCAGCATCACCCCAGGGATCAGCAGGAGGCTGGGATTGTCATCACATTTTTTAACATCTCCATAAAGCATCCAAGTTTTCTTCTGGTGGGAAAACTGCAGAGATGGAGGATGGTTGTTTAGAGGGTCTTTTCTCTTTGAGTGCAATTTTTTTTGTAAGGATGTCAAGGCCTGATGCTCCAAAACACCCCAGTGACTCCAGATTCTTACGGATACCAACTCAAAACCAATCCTTTTACTTGTTGGCACCATCTGATAAAACTGTGGAGAGATTTATCTCCCCATCAAGAGCCCCTGTCAATCGATTCCTAAATACTGGGGAGAGGAGATCATTTAGCTGCCATTGCAGTGCAGCCTCATTAAGAGCTCATCACTCCTAAGTGCTTGTATGGTCCTTGTGATTGTAATTAGTCTCACAGGGATCTTTTGCTGAGTTCATCCCTTATAACACAGCTGGAGAAGGGGGAAAGATCCAAATGCGAGGTGCCCAGGGGTGGAAAAAAGTGGGGAGCAAGGATTTACACCAGTCCCTGAGTGGCATCTCTCCTTCTCATGGCAAAAGGCTTGGGATATGATGCTTTAAAGTCAAGCACCTGAAGTGATGGGACTCGTGGAGGTCTCATAGGAAGTTGCAGCTCTGAAGCCACCTCAACACCCTTTGCTCCAGGGTGCCATGAAACCTCTCACCAACTGGATCCTAAGAAGCTTTTCTCTGCCCCAAGGTCCCCCCAGTCCAGTTAAACTTTGTGCAGGGAATGGGAAGAGACAGTCAGGGAGGGAGGTAGAAGAGAGAGGAAGAGGAGAGAGGATCAGGGCCAGTAGATTGCTGAGGTTTCTGCTGTTGTTGTTTCTATTTTTACCCCCTTTATGTTTATCCAATTTCAAAATTCCACTTAATAAAAAAAAAAAAAAAAAAACCCAAGCAGGAGCCCTGCCTGGAATTTCTTTCATGCCCCGTTCTCAGCCTGCGTGCGTATTTCCCAACGCGTCGTCAAGGGTTGCATTGACTCAGCGGAGACAAGAGCCAGCTCTGGTTTCTATTACCAGTGATTAATGCCAGGGAACATGTTCAGACTCCCAGGGCTTACATGCTGCTCAGGGACTCGGGGAATTTTTGGTACCAGCACTGGTAAAACCCTTCATTCCTGCAGGGCAGATGAGTTCACATTACCCACTGGCGTTTGGAAGCTGCCTCCCAGGGAGGGTGAGAGCAGGAGATCCTGAGACCTGCTTTTGCTGCTCTCTGAGGAGGGTTTCTTCATGCGCATGATCGTGGTTTCTTCCATGGGGAGAATACAGGGATGAATGGGTAAGAGTTTTGTGATGGCAATCACAGAACGAAGTGGATTGAAGCAGCGTTCCTCCTTCCCTGAGTCCTGGAGACATCCAGAAAGCCCACCTCCAGGACCAGCATCTCCCTCACCCACAGAAGTTCTCAGCTAAAACATGTTTTGATTTAATTTGGTTCCTCTCCACCCTCAGAAAACAGTCATTTTTTAGCTAAAATTCAAACTTTACCCAGTTTACTCCCACACAGTGAGGGTTTCTGTGGAGGACCGTGTTGCTTCCTTCCCCTCTTTAGTAACGTCAATCCCAGAATTTCTATGAGGAGGAGACATCTTTAAAAAAAAAAGTCCTACCAATTTATCAGAAATCCTATTTTCCACCTAGAAAATTGTCTCAAGGGATTATTTCCTTTTCCAGAAATGCAAATTATGCCCATTCTCAGGCTTTGCTTTTATTCCACAGTCCAAGTGACCAAAAAGCTGGCAGAGCCATGGGCCTGCAGGGTAGACATGTCCTAGAACATCCTAGAGCATCCGGGATGGGAGAGGAGAGCAAGCTAGGGCTGTGTTGGCCCATTCAATTCTTCTTGAGGTTATGATTCCCTGTGTTCATCCTCCATTCCTGGAAAGCAGATGGATATTGTCTTCTCCATCCTGACTTTCAAGCCAGGCTTCTCACTTCCCAGCCCAACCCATGCTCTCCTGCATAAAGCCTGAGCAACCAACCCAACCCCAGCTTTGCTCTGCTGGTGATGGGGATGAAGAGCCAACATTGCCTCCTCCAAACCATGCTCCTAAATAATAACACACACACGGAGCCGTGTACTTCCCGCTGACTTCGGCGAGACCTTTTGTCTGCTTCCCCCCGTGTCCTTCATGGAGAGAGAGAAAGTGGTGGGAAAGTTATTTCCCAGGGCACTCAGCTGGCTGCAGCAATGTCTTCAGGCTTGGAACAATGCTTGGAAGGGAAGATGGGAAAAAAATAGACTGGGATGACAGTGTACAGACTCATCCAAGCAGCAGCAGAGCATAGTTTGTGGTGGAAATGTCCTACAGTTATTTCCTACAGAAATCTGGTTTAGGTTAGGCAGCCTTGTAGAAGGCCGAGATCTTCACAACTCCCAGTCCCTTTGCTGGACTTTCATTCATTTACCACCATGTTTTCTGCTACAGGCTTTGCTTTTCCTAAAGGAGCCTCCTCCCTGGCTGGTTTTCCAAGGGATGTTCCCCGAAATGCATCTGCTAGAGCCCAGCATTTCACCTGCAGGAGGACACCATGAGGCTCCTCATCAGGATACACAGGGCTGGAGTGCCTCGAGACTTTGCTCTTACCATCCATCAAGTCCTTGTGTTGGGGTTTCAAGAATGCGTCAGGGATTTGTCAGCAATTTTGGTGGCTAAAGTTGGGTGAGATGAAGCCCACATCACATTCAGCATTCATAAGCACATACAGAGAGACACCAGCAAGTTTTCCCATTGCACCTTAAGTTGCTAAGCTTATGCCCACCTCTCCATAGCTCCATTCCACACTCATAACAGCACAGCTTAAGTGTTGCATCCTCTCCTTTGAACGGCTGTAAGCAGTCTTGCTTTTCCCAGACCACATCATCCGTGTTCTCTGAGAAGCCGTCCTCTTCGAAGCATCTGGAAGCTGAATGCACAGAAGTTGGTCTGTCAAAAACCACAAGCCATTTTTATCCACCACCAGAAACTTCTGTGTTTATTTCTGTAGTTACAGCAACCCAAAATGAAGATCTCCACGGCTTAAAAAGAATGTCTGAGAAAACTGTTGACTCTGAAAGACCAACTGGGTAAAGAAAGGATGTCCTCAGCAAAAAGAAAAGGATGCATGCAATGCATGGCTGGAGGACCACCACCTGTGCCCTGTCCTCCTGTGCCACCTCATTCTGGTCATGATCAAATCAAGATTTGGGGCTACATTCTTCACATTCTTCTTCTATCCTCTCTCCTGAACCAATCCAAAGCTTGTCTATAACGGGTCATCTCCATGCAGGCACCTGGGGAGCGAGGGCCGCTTGCAGTTTCATGCACACCAGGCAGTGAGTGCATACCAGCCCACGACTGATTTGTATCAGTGTTGTTTGTGTGGTTAAGCAAGTTTGAATCACAAACCATATTGTTTATTAAACTAATATAGCTGAAATGTGCAACTTCTGGAAGCAGCTTGACCCTACTTTGTTTCCCCCAGTCCTATGAGCCCTGGTGCTCACAATGGGGGAATCGAACGCTCCAGCTGCCGAGATTTCTAAATCCACACATAAAACTTCATTTGTTCAGTTTCTGTTTATCATTTCCATAAGCCACCCCTGTAGGAACTGCACATTCTTCATCGCTAATTTTAACAGAGGAGGATTGCACAGATCCCCACGCTGCCATCAGGAATGCTCCTATGGAAACTGCACCATGTTTGCCTGCCAGTGCGTTGAGTGTACACCAGGGTGGCTCTTCCTGAGAAGATTGCCAATGGCTTTTTGTTGAGTTCTTGGGCTTGCCTTGGGTTTTTTCGTCTTTGCTGGGGGGTGAGCAAGCAGTTGGTACAGCCTTGCTGGTCTTGAGGCTGCCAGTGACTCACAGTGACCATGGCTCTAGGTTTTTCCCTGCCCTTGTCTGGTTGTAACCACCCTTTTGGGTTCAGGTTGTGAGGTTTTGGGGAGGGGCATTGCCTTCATGCTGGGTTGGTGCAGCCCTAGGTGGCTGGGAAGAAAAAGATGGAAAATACGATTTTGCTACTGCTCCAACTTCACAAACATAGAATCACAACATGCTTCCTATTGGCACTGAGGTATGTTTCCAGCTCAAAATAAGATTCAGTTGCAAAAACTCTCCCAAAACTCACATGCAAATCCCAGGCTTGTTGTCAACATTTCTGCCTTGGCAAGATGATGGGATCTCCACAAGGAGCTGCTCTGCCCTCTGCTAAAAGGCATTAATGTATTTCTTTGAGCTAGAGCAAGTATTTGGGGGCAGAAGAAACAAAAGAAGAGCCCCTCCAGTTCCATTTAAGCCACAACAGCCATGAGCTAGCCCCTCCAGTGGTTAACAAACCTCACTGCTAAATACAGCTTCCTCTCTTCCACATTCAATGTGTTCACTGCCCAGCTTTTGCCTCCGGATCCCTCAGCCCTCCACTGCCAAGTGTCTTTTCCCATGGAGGGAGGGAGTCTGCAAGCTGGATAAGCACTTTCCTAAAAAGAAGTGAAGCTCCCGGAGCCTCATTCCAATCATTTTCCTTGCTCTGCCCTGAATTGCAGCCAATTCTGCAGCTCCCCCACTCTGGCTGTAAATATTGGTGCTGCTGGAGCCCAAAAGCTGTCACACTGTGGGGATGTTCCTTGCTGCTCCTAGTTCACATCTCCCTGCTTATTCACCCCAAAATCACATCCACATACTGGCAGCATCATGAGACAAAGCACCCTTTTTTGGTTGTTAACCTTATTTCCCAATGGGACAAGGATGCATGGACATTAAAACTGAGGACAGGACTTACCAAACCCCATGGCAGCAGCAAGCAAAATCTCATACAGCAATAAAATCTTCCCCCAAATCATCATTTCTGTAACTTCATCAGCTAGGTTGAGCTTCCTTAGATGCTGAATTGAATTACTCAGCCAGCACGGAACACCTATCGATGCCCTGTGCAAAGGCACCCATGGGTGCTGGGAATCCTAGGAGGGCTGCTGAGCAACTGAAATCACAGCAGGAGCTGCTGGCACGAGAACAGGTTGGACACCGTGGGATCTAAACCCTTTGGCACATCCCAGCCAAGAGCTTGGCACTACCTTTAAATAGGTCAACAGCAACAGAGGTACCAGAATTCGACTGGGAAATGAGCTCTAGGATTTAGATTGACACGTAAGGGCATAAATCAGAGTGCATTCATTGCATTGCACAGCCTGCATCACCCAAGGGTGGTGGTAAAGTTGCATCATTTGAGACCTTCCCCTTTATTAATACCCATTATGTGGGTATTATCATATGGATCCTTGGATGCACAAGTCGTCCTGCACCCAGCAAGTGCCACTCACTTCCCTTTACTTACTTACTTTGCATTTCCTCCCCTCTTTCTCCTCTTTCCCTTGCTGGCATGAAGCCCTCACCTTCTATTGTTGTTGGTGGGGATTGGATCTGCCATGAAAGCCACTACAGGGACCTCACAGGAGCAACGCCACAACCCCAAAGAAGGGGAAAGGGAAAAATAAACACACAGATCGTCCTGTGCCAGCCAGGCTGGGGGCTGTTCTCACAGGAAGGGAAAAGCCAAAGCAGGGATGTGCCAGCAGCAAACCCCTTTCGTATTGCCAAATCTCTCTACCTGATTTCCCCCCCTCTACAAGAAATCTCTTCCTCTGAGAGGGTTTGAGCTCAGCAGCGCGTTGCTCCGCCCTCCATCCCTCCCAGCTCCCTGCAAACCCCAGCGCTGCTCAGGTTTGGGCTTAGGGCCCTGGGCACGTTGGTGGTCTGCCCCGAGCCAGCGTGCTGCACGGCTCTGGCTTGTCATTTCCAGCTAGTAACAGTCATTATTCAAAGCTGGAAATAAATGGCACCGTTACTACGATGCATTTTCCATAGTGCCAGGGCTGGAGCAGGACGAGAAGGGAGGGAGGGGGCCAGGGATAACCCCAGGCAGGAAGAAATAGTGGGTTTGGAATGCCAGGAGAGTTGAAGAAGAAGGAGGGAGGGAGTAGGAAGAGAGCATCAAGGGCAATTCAAGCTGGGAAGAGTGAATTAGGACATCCCAGTTTAACACCATGCAAAAAGAGTGCTGTCTTAAGGACTAAATAAGCTCAGATCAGCATGACTAGGGCTGAGAGTGTCCTGCTCCCACTCCAAACCCCAAAAGGATGCTGCAGGCAGGAGGGGGATGCAGCATCTCAGAGAGCATCCCTACCCCAGGGATGCAGCACTGGGGAGCATCCCCGTCCCTGTGCTCTCTAGGAGGCAGCTGGGAGCTGGCAGGCACACGGACACACACCCCCCCCACCCCACCCCCCGGCAGCTGGTTTTTGGCCGCGGCTGTTGCTGTGCAGCCTGGCACAATAGCTCATTGTGGGGCCGTCTTTCAAGCAAGGCCAGGGAACGGCAGCGCTCGGCGGCTCGGGGGAAAGGCCGCTGGAGGAGCCGGGAAGTTGCTGTTGGATGGCGTTCAGAGGCCCCGGCGCAGCGGGAGGGAGCCGGCCGCGGAAAGCAAACAGAGCGCGGGGTGGAAAGTGCTGACTCTGAAAGGCGTCCCTGGCACCCCCGGCACCGCCACGGGCGGTGAAATAGAGCCCAGGGGTCTAAATTCCTTCCAATAGCCCTAAATCTCCAGTTATTCTGGGGTAAGGTCTCCAGCAAGCATGAACAGCATGTGCGCATCCCTGCGTGTGCTCCAAATTGCCAAGGAAGGAGCAAAGCTCATCCCTTTGCTGCTGCCGCACCCCTCACACCTCTCCTTCTCACTTTCCCTTTATTCCCCCTGCCCTGCAGCCCTGTGTCTAGCTCTGGGGCAGCAACACAAGAGGGAATTTGAGCTGCTGGAGCACGTACAGAGGAGATGCCCCGAGGGCTTGGAGCAAGCTGCTCTAGTTGGAAGGTGTGTCTGCCCAAGGCAGGGGCTTGGAATTGGATGAGTTTTAAGGTCCCTTCAACCCAAACCGATCTGTCATTCTATGATTCTATATTCACATTTCTCCTCTTTCACCACCTCCTTCCACATCTCTTGTTCTATCTCAGAGATTTCTAGAGAGCCCTTCCCTTAGTTTAGGCTTCAGTAATTTCGGTTCCTGTTTCAATCTGTATTTCCCTCCAGCACCAGTTTAGACATCTCATTTCAAGAGACGGACCTAAAAAAGACTCGTTTGCTCTCTGGTCTCTATTTAGAGCAGCAACTCTCATCACATGCAGCCGCTTTCAAGCGTGCAAAGCCCCCTCCATCCTGCAAGCACCAGCCCTGGTGCTGGGGATTCACGGCCTCCTCCTGCACTGTGCTGCTGGATGCCTGCATCCCTGAATACGTACATGCCAGAGCCTGGAAAACCCTGCTTGCTGTTCTGGCTTTGCTTAAATCCCGTGCCTGAGCAGCCACACAATTGCAGCTTGGGCCAAAAAGCGTGCAAAATCCTGCTAAAAGTGCAATTCCTTGCACAGGCAGGTTGTTCCTGCTCATCCCTCCCAACAAACCCCTTCCTTTTAAGCTAAATGTCCATGCTTTCAACAGGTTGCTTTCAGGATGCATTGCTGCAAGGGATCACACTAGGAGAGTTCAGAGCTGTGCCCATGATGCTTTTCTCATGGGAAGAGCAATGACAGGACAAGGGGGAATGGCTTTAAATTGACAGAGGGGAGATTCGGTTTAGGTATTAGAAAAAATTCTTTACTGTAAGGTTGGTGAGACACTGGAATCGATTGCCCAGAGAAAATGTGGCTGCCCCATCCCTGCCAATGTGCAAGGCCAGGCTGGACGAGGCTTGGAGCAACCTGCTCTAGTGGAAGGTGTCTCTGTCTGTGGCAGCGGCTTGGAACTAGTAAGCTTTAAGGTCGCTTCCAACCCAAACCATTCTGTGATCAAGGGGGAGCATCTGCTTTGCCTCGGGGCTGTTAGCTGCTGGCCACCATTTTCCCAGTGGATACCCCAGGTGCACAGGGGCTTCTCTGGCCAGTATTTTCAGTGCCAGCATTAAATCAATTGCCTGCAGTTGCTGGGGGCTGCACTTGAAAGCAGTGGATGGGAACGGAGCTGCTCTTGCTGTTTATTTACCCAGGGTGGCCGGGCTCTGCCTGGCTCAGCAGCTCCAGCTGTGATTAAAAGAGCTACGGCAAGATCAAGGTCCTGGCAACAGAGGCGAAGGCGAGCTCTGTTCCTGCTTGTTGCTCGTTTCCGAGCTGAATATGCAAGCAGGGCATCCCTGGGGTATTCCCTGTTTTGGGGTCCCATCTGCCCCTCTGACAGACCTTGGTGCTATTAAGTTTAGGGTTTGCTGAGTGTTCAAAACTCAGGAGCATCCCAGGCCCACACTGAAGCATGATGACACTTCACCCCTCATCCTTCCCCAAGACCTCTCGCTTCCTGCATGGCTGCAAGCTGAGCAACTATAAATGGAGTTATTATAAATATTCCTTACCCTGGATTCATCCGTTGCATCCTCTCCACGTCGATGACCTGACATCCCTTTTTGGTATTCCACAAATCTTGAGTGCTTTGTCTTCGTGCTGATTCAAGTAAACAAGCGTCAATGATGCTGTCCTCTGGGAATTTCCCATCACCCAAACTCACCAGCCCTATGAGTAAGCGTCGGCTCCTGGACCATGAACCTCCCAAGATGCTTCATTAATCAGACCTACATGTTAATAGGCTCCAATCAATCCTGGTTTGATGAGGATGAGGGATACCTGAGCCAGGATAACAGCACTGGAAAAACCATAATGTATAAAAACGTATCTTTCAAAGATCTGAAGCACAACGGTCTGATTTGCTTTAGTGGGAGCCCAGAGGTGGATTTCTCCCCTTGATAGGCCACAGGCCAAGGTCTCAAGTAGAAAAGTAGATGCACAAGAGCACCTTCAAAGCAAGGGTGAGCTGGTGGCTTTGCAAGTTGGCTGTGCCTATTTTGCAACAGCCTGCTGAAGAAATTACAATTAGAAGTCATTTTGGGTGGTAAGTCACAGATAGCCCAAGTTCCCAGTGATGATTTGGGATGAAAGCCCATTTTGAAACTGTGGAATTGCCCCTGGGATGGCAATGAGGATTGGTGATGGTCTTCAAGGAACTGGAGAGGATAACCCAAAGCGAGAGGGAGCGGGTGTCATGCAGTATCTTCTATGTCCACCCAGAGGCCATGACTCCAGCCAGACACTTATTTCCTATAACCACACAATAATAATGCAAAAAAACCCAAAACTTACTGGGATTTACAAGGTTTTGCATTGCTTTTCCCCCTTTCTCCCTGAATTCCAAGAGCAAAGGCAACGAAGCATCACACCAACACAGAGGGTTAGGAATTATTCTTCTTTTTAATTTCACATGGTTTAAAATACGATATGAAATAAGGCTACAGTATATAAAATCCTCTCCAGCAAAATGATGTGCCAGCATCAGCAATTAAAATGAAACAAATCCCCTCCTTCTTTAAGGGTTCAATGGAGGAGGGACTTCTTTTTGCATCCTTTAAAAAAAACAAAACAGAACACAACACAACGCACGGACACACACACACACACACACACACCCCCCGCTACATCTCTAAGCTACCTCAGCTCAGTTTGTTTTAAAAAGCACCTGCTTTTTCCTTTTTTTTTTTATTTTTTTTTTTAATCTGGCTTTTAAACTTTTTTTTTCCACTTTTAAAAAATATAAATTATATGAAAATACAAGTTGGAAAATAGTTGAACAGCACAATATAACAATCTCTTCTTTTTCTTCTTCTATCAGTTTAAAAAGAAAATCCCATGTGTAAAAACAAAATTAAACAAAACAAAAAAAACCCACTTTTTTTTTTTCTTTTTCTACTGAGGCAGATAATTCCTGGAGATATTCCATTATAACATATATGTATATATAGATTTATCATTTATTTAAACCTCTTTGGAATGTAGACAACAGCTCATGGATGTTATATAGACCCTACCAGAGAGCAGAGCACACCAAGGCATCCCAATATTGCGACATTAAAAAGGAACAAGCAACCAAAGCCCTAAAGCCTTGCAGAAAACCCCTCCAGAAAAGCAAACATGAGAAGATGGACACATTTCCCATAGCATCCAAATATTGGTGCTTACTGGGACCATTCTTTTGGAGGAGGTTGGTTTGGGAAGATGTGAGAAGGTTCAATCGTACAGTATCTTCTATTTCTTGCCCTGTTTTGGTTATTTTTCCCACCAGAAGCACCTGAGACATTCCAAAACAAGACATAATTACCCAATTCCAAAAGCCATGTGTATCTGCTGAGGGTGAAACTTAACCCCATGAGGAGAAACCAGCACAGGAGTTAAGCCATGTCCTCTGCAGATCTCCATCGTCCCTCTGAAAACCATCTGGTAAAGCATGTGCGCGGATTAACCAACTCTTCATGGCCTTGAGGAACAGGAGGCCAGAGGGTTTGGGGTCCAGCACATCTGGTACAGCACACCCCTCGCCAAAAGCCAAAAAGCAGAAAGATACAAATAGAAACAGAAACAAGTCTGCAAAGTTCCAGTGTATAAACAGCACACAGCCCTCTCTGGGATGGTCTCTAGAATGGGAATAAAAAGCAAAGGAAAATAGGAAATGATGAACCTGATACCCCTAGGACTGTACTGCCTTTTTTTTTGTACACAGCCTGCGAGCTGGGATGGCAAAAGGCTGGGAGAAGCAGCAGCCAGGAGCTACTCCCAAAACAGAGCTGCTTTCCACACTTCACCCTTTCTAATCTCTAAATCAGCTGCCCCCAAATACTGGCAGCACACAGGTTCAGCATGGAAACCTGGAAAATCTAAGCACAGTGGAGTGGAAGAGAGATTTAGCCTGGCAGGAGGATGGGGTTGGTACCCAAATTCCCATCGGAAGGAAGTTTTATCCCTGTTCTCTGCTTGGAAAAAGCACTTCAGCTGCAGCAGAGCAGCCAAGCAAGGCTGTAGACATGTCCTGGGATGCAGCACAGCGCCGAGGGCGGGAGACAGCCCCTTTTCTAAGGGTCTTGGGGGATCTTCCAAAGCACTGGGAAGGGTAAGCTAAGGGCACTGTGCAGCTGCATGCAGGACAGCAACAGGACACCTACAAAACCACATCTGATGGCTGAAAATCCATACAGTGTGTCGTGTGGTGATGCCCTTGCACTACTCCTCCCCTCCACACTTCCACGCTGTCACATCTGCTTGACTCCCTTTTCAGCTTTGGCTCTACAGCAGAGCTCTGCCCAAGGCCTCATCCGTGATATCGATTTTCCTTCCTTCCTTCTCCCCAGCTTGGACAAGCTGCTTTCTCCCATCCTGCCTGCCAGAGGAGACTGATTTCCCAGTGAGCATCATTCCTTTGCTCCTTTGGTGCATGCTTCTTTCACCTTCCCTTCATCCTCTTTTCCTTCCTTTCTAACCATCCAACCTTTTTCGTTCCCTATGCTCAGTGGGACAATGCACAGTCCCATCAGCTAACAGCATAACTAACAGCCTCCCTTACCTAAACCACCACCTTCCTCCATCCCCCTGGGCTGGAGCGCCTTTGTGGCCCACTCATTTCCCCTCCACCATCACCTTTTTTACAAGCATGCAGCAGTTTTGGGGATGACTTGATCCAAAATGGCCAACTGGGAATATAGAGGTACCCCTCTAAGCATCTCCTCGGGATTAAGCTCCTCATCCAACACTGCCCCTGTACAGAGGGTTCAGGTGCCTGTGTATTTTGTCTCTTCGCAGGCAGGGTCCTTTCCTGCCAAGCTGATGCATCAGCCTGTATCCGGCAGGCATATCTCAATGAGAATCTCTAGGAAGCCTTTCCCCACCTTGCCCCCAGACTCCCTCTCACAGTGCCTCCATAATGAACACAATTCCCTATAACACACAGACAGACAACACATAAAGAAGGTACTTTTGGTTCAAAAACTTAATACTGTCTTTAAAAAGAAAATGCCCAGTGGCTCTCAAGGGAGAAAGATCCCATTCGGCAGCCAGATCCGCATGGATCCAGCTCCAGCGTTGTATCTGGATATGAAAACGCTCACCGCCCGATTCTCTAACTCACACCTAGCCCCCGGTGGTCAGCATCATCCCAGGAAGTGCTTGCTGCACTTCTCATCATTAAGTCCAATGACACCAGTTCATGTTAATCACGCCCTGCTGGGGACTGCAGCATCAGGCTTCCAAAGAGCAGTAAAGAACCTATTTGCACGGACAATTTCCTTTCTGCATGTGCCAGGCTGGTTAAGATACAGAATCACAGAATCCCAGACTGGTTTAGGGTGGAAAGGACCTCAAAGCTCATCCAGTTCCAACCCCCTGCCACGGGCAGGGACACCTTCCATTAGAGCAGGTTGCTCCAAGCCCCGTCCAACCTGGCCTTGAGCACTGCCAGGGAGGGGGCAACCACAGCTTCTCTCTGGGCAGCCTATGCCAGTGTCACATACAGCAACAAAGATAAAAGCTGGTTGAAACAGGAAGGAAAACTTTGTTTTTCCAACTTTTTCCTGATTTCTATGCCTCCAATCAACTGATCCATTTTCCATTTATGACATCGAAAACAAAGGAATTTTTCCATTTTACCCTAGAAAAAAAAGAACAAATCAAATTTTCTGAAAGCACCAAGGTGTTCCTTCAGCAAAAAAAGTGATTTGGAAAACACAAAGACGATATTTTCCCTGCAAATCTAGCTAGGTTTTGTGCCCAAAACGCAGCCATATAAAAGAGCCTCTTTGAAAAACAATTCCAAAAGTGGGAATTTCAACCAGCTTTATCAGCAAGCGGCAGAGAAAAGCGTGTGGGACTGGAGGTGAGAGCAGCACATCCAGCATGCATCACTAGGAGCCAGTTTCGAGTTCATTTTCCTTCACATATGATGCAGAGATGCCGGGTCGTAACGCTCCACTCCTCCAGTGGGGTCTACATAAACTCCTATTTTCCTCTTTAACCTTTTCCTCACTGTGATAAAACTCTCTGCTGGCATAACAGAAACAAACACACACAATATTGCAATACTGAGACCATCTTAGAGCTTAAGACTATTTTAAAAGAAAAAAATACTGGCACAAAATTTAATAAAATAAAACTTTTAACAGATTTCTATTAAAAAAAAAAAAAAAAAAGTCTTGATCCCTCCTAGCAAAAAATTCTGTCCTTTGTAGAAAAGCAGACGAACGACAGAAAGGTGATGGCCAAGAACGACATAGAGTTCTTGGCGTTTTCCCGTATTGCCCCTCCCCAAAGCAGGAACAGTCACCCACTTTGGTTTTCCCTCCCCACCCTCAAAAAGAGATTCAAATCCTTGGGAATACTGCCATTTCCTGAACTGCTTGCATGGGAATAACACAAAATGCAAAGGGATCCGTTTGATGTTTTTTTCTAAACAGCAAGGGATGGGGAAGGGTTTGTTGGGGTTTTTAAGTGAGCTACATTTTTCTGGCTTTCTAAAAACTCAGAATTTCCCCCCCCCCAAAAAAAAAGCCTTTCTTGGAGCTTTCAGGGGAAGAAAAAGCTCATCCTTCCCCAAACTAAACACAGTTTGCCTCTTCCACCTCCCTCTCTCCCAACATCCTCAAAGCATCAAATTGGAGTCGCTCTTTAAAAACAACAAAAAGAAATTAACAAATGACCAAAAGAACAGAAAAAATAAGAAAAAGAACCAACAGAAAAAGTCCCATTGACTCTTCAAAATGACACGGGGTGACCCTCCACCCCGGCCGGCCACCTTCACTCATCGGCATCTGGCTTGACGTCCAGCATGGCGTGGAGCTCCTCAGGTGTGTAGCCCAGCAGGCTCTGCAGGTCGCAGACAAAGCGGTAGACGTAGCGTTTCCCAGCCGTCTTGTGGATGATGTTCTTGTCGTAATAGTAGCGCAAGCCACGGCTCAGCTTCTCGTAGTTCATCTTGGGTTTGTTTTTCCTCTTGCCCCATCGCCTGGCCACCTGGGATAGGGGAGAAGAGAGTCAAGGAGGGATGCACTTCGCAGGGACCGGACACAAGGGAAGAGAGAGGAGTTTCCTCATCTTTAAGATGGACATGGATGGCTCGCAAGCATTAAGGTTTGGGGAAACCAACCTCCATGCAATGGCAGAACACTGCAGAGGACTCTATGAGGATGTGTAAGTCATCCTGGATCACGGAACCATAGAATGGTTTGGGTTGCAAGGGACCTCCAAACATCATCTAGTCCAACACCCCTGCAATGAGCAGGGACATCTTTAACTACATCAGATTGCCCAGAACCACATCCAGCCTTGAATGACTCCAGGGATGGTGCATCTACCACCTCTCTGGACAAGCTGTTACAGTATTCACTCCTCAAAATCTGTGGGAAGTCTCCCTTCTCACCTGTACACATCCTACTTGAAGAACTTTGGCATTATACCTCTTTTCTGCCATGTTTCAGCTACTTCCCACTGACTTTGGGCACAAATTATGGCTTCCCAGGTATTAGTGCAGCCCAGTTTTCAGCTGTGCTCTAATTCATTGGTTTCCCCTATACATAGCCAAGATCAGAACAATGTAACTGCCCAAATCGCAGCCCTGAAGGAGGAGGGCAGCGTTATCCACACCAATATTTCAAAGGAATTTAGGCTGTGCACTCTATTCCAGGGTACTCTACCTCGTCTGGGTCGGAAAGTTTGAATTCCCAGCCATCACCCGTCCAGCTGATGAAGGACTGACAGGACTTGTCAGTAAGCAGTTCCAGCAAGAACTGCCACAGCTGGATGGGTCCACTGCCTAGAAAGACAAGAGAAATATGAGAAATTAATGCCAGGAAAAGCATAGCTCCTTCTATCCGGGGGGGGGGATATCACATCCAAACAGTACACACTGAAAAGAATAAAACCTTCTACTATCATAATGAAAATAATCAGTGACCACAGGGCAAGATGTGGGCTGAGATGACAGCTTGAGAGTTAAATCCTGCAGGTAAAAGAGCTTCCTATTTGCAGTAAGAGCTCAATATTCACGCACTGGAACACTTCACTTTGAGTTACATAAATAGGATTACTTTTCTGGCATCCAAACAGTGAGCAGTCATGGTCTTGGCACAAGAGCACCCCGCTTTCTCCGTGCCATAAAGCTGCTGGCCATCACATGAACTCCGGCAGACTCCTGCTTCCTGACCTTGACTATTTGCTCGGCTGCTGCTCACGAGATAAGGGGGAGGACACCCAGGTATGAAAATCATCCAGCCTCTTTCCAGGGCATGTTGCTGCAGGAATGGGCTGTGCCGGTGCACAGAGCTCAGGGCAAGGAAGGCAGTGGCTGGCTGGCTCTGCGCATGGGTCTCATCAGCTCAGGACTGCTGCATCTCCCTATTATGGTCTTAGCAAAGTCATATTAACCTCCCTGCGGCTGCTGGTTTCCCTAATCCACTCAAAGTGGCCCATAGCATCCCATACCACATAGGTTCAACCTCTCCTTACAACACCACAGTCCCCGGGGTGCTAATTTTGGCCAACAGCACTCTGACACATCTAATCTGCAGTACCTGGTGCCTGCGGCTTCGCAGCCTGGTTTGGGCAGGATGAATGGTGTACATGGAGTGATTTCAAAACCCTCATCCCTTTTTGTGTCCCAATCAAAGGTAGAGGAGAAGCCCTCAAGCCAAATTTCTTTGATGAGCAACTTCCAAATGTGGCCGCACCCAAAATATTGTGCTTAGCTCTGGGCAACATCTTTTGGGAGAGACGTTGCCATGTACTAAATGCAGCTTAAAATACATCACTAATAACAAGAATGACAATAATAACAATAATAATAAACAGAACCAGGGGTTAGAGGAAATGATTTAGCACAAGAAGAATTGCACGGGCTACATTAAGACAGCAGGCTGGGGTAAACGCGCCTGCTGACAGCAATGAGTGCAGGCTTCAAGCAGGGAAGAAGAAGAATTATGTACTCAAAGGGATGGGGAACAGCTTATTTCCAGGAATGACAATGAATACTGTCGAGCTGTGGCTGCGGGATAACCCACAGAGGGAAGAGAGGGCTGTTCCCCCTTTTCCACGAGGTTTAAAATAACTCAAAAGCAGAGGAGCTGCTAGGTAGGAGAAAATGAGAGAGCTGGCCCCGGGACAGGGGAATCACTGTGCCCCATCCAGCCCTCCCCAAACTGTTTCCCTCCTGTTATTCCTAAAGAGCTGCTCCAGGGCATTCTTGCCAAGCCTAGGGGTTATCACACAGCCATGGGCAGGAGAAGCAGGGGGCTCACACCATCTCTCTTGCTTGTGAATGGGAAGACGACACTCAGCGGGGAAAGGCTCCAGCCTGGCGTTGTTCTGGGCAGGAGCTTGCCAAGCTCTCTGGTAGGGTTATCCATGCCAAAACAGGGGAAGAAATTCAGATGACGCCTTCGCCTCCCACCCAAAAGGAAAGAGCCAAAACCCTGGCCTGAAATGCCACTGCATCTCAAACCTCAGACCTATTTATACCAGCAAGCTTTAAATACAGAGAAAACACTGGGAAAAAGGTTATTTCAGCAGCCTGAGGTCCTCCATGGGTAATCACAGGTGAATTGCCATGGAGCCTGTTTCTCCCAGCCAATCTGACTTTATAGCAATTCCCTACACAGAGTATCCAACACTGGAAGCAGGTTAATAGAAAAACAGTCCAGAGGAGACAAGATTTAAGCAAGACCAGATTCATCACCTCGCACTGATTTCTCTCCTGCCCTACCAAACAAGGATTATTCACTGACTCATAAAATGGTTAGAGTTCAAAGCGACCTTAAAGCTCATCCAGTTCCAACCCCCTGCCATGGGCAGGGACACCTTCCACTAGAGCAGGTTGCTCCAAGCCCCATCCAACCTGGCCTGGAACACTGCGAGGGATGGAGCAGCCACAGCTTCTCTGGGCATCTAACCCCCAGAATAAGATGGATGAAAACCCACCACCCTGGCACCAGGTTCTGTCTGGCCCACTCTGTCTCTGTGGGATCCTTTCAAGGCTCAAGTGTCATTAACCCAGCTCACATCTAGCATGGAGAGGTGGTGGGAAACCTGGGAATTTCTTGCCCTCTCTCCAGCAAGCAATGTAGAGCTCCTGCCACTGCTCTGCTAGATATTTTGGGATTCTAAAGGAAGCGGTGTCATCCCTGCAACAGGGATTCCCAAGGTCTATTCCGAGCTGCCTGTGGGACACCGTGAAACCCCAAATTCCGCTGTGTTGGACAAGCAATTATGTCAAGAATGTGTTTACTGCAGGGCTCCCAGGCATGTCTGAGCTCCTATAAACACACACACCGCCGGAGGGGAAGGCAGCAGAGGCCCTGCAGATGTGCCACTGCTGCCGACTTGGAGATATCAGCAAGGCAAGCAATGCTGAGGTGCAGGAACCAAGCCCTGGCACATGCCCCAGCCTGCATGGCCAAAAACCGCTCTGAGGAGGGAGACTAGAGGGTAGGAAGGCAAAATGGTCAAGGAAAGGGTGCTGGAGGTCTGTGCATCATCTCGTGGGCCTGTACTGCTGTTATTAGTGCTTGGAGGGCTACCTTCAGAGATGAGAAGCTCACCAGGTATTGACAGGACAAGTGGGAATGGCTTTAAACTAGCAAATGGTAGTTTTACATTAAATATTAGGAAGAAGCTTTTCACTATGAGGGTGTTGCATAAGTTGCCCAGAGAAGCTGTGGCTGCCCCATCCCTGCCAGTGTTCAAGGCCAGTGTGGACAGGGCTTGGAGCATGGTTTTGAACTAGATCATCTTTAAGGTCCCTTCCAACCCAAACCACTCTATGAGCTGGTTCTGCAGCAAGGAGCAGGGAGTTATTCTTCCCAATGTCTAAAATGATTTCAAGGTGACCTTTGGTTCATGCAGTGATGCCACCCCCCCTATCTCGCATGCCCAAAGCTATCAGGGCAAGCATGAAACTGCCCGGCTTGTCTCCACACCCCAAACCTCCGCCCCTGCAGAGCCGGGAGCGTTGCCCATTTTCCATCCCTTCTGCTTCAACCCTTCCACTCATCCCCGCCTGGGGCTGGAAATCCCCACCGCGATGCCGGGACCAGATCACTTCATGGTACAGGCACGCACAGCCACGCCGACTGCCCCAAGGCCAGCGGGTGTATCCCACCACACAGCGGGTTGCCTTGGTTATCTCCAAATACAGCCACTACTGAGTGTTCCTGCAGCCTTTACTTCAGATGCAGCCCTAAGGATGAAGCGGAGGGATGCACACCACCTATTACGGTGCTAGTCCTCCCAGAGGAAACCCAGACCTGGCTACAGAATGGGGGCAGCTCTGCTCCACAAAAGACAAGGCAAGGGTTCAGAGGGTGGTGGGGTGTCCTCCCGCCCCACTGAGACCTCAGGCACCCATGGAGGATGCTCATGGAGGATGCTAAGAATAGTGCCTGCCAAGGCCACAATGGAGGCCCTGTCTGGCCTTGGTGGCACTGAACGGGGTCCTTCAGTGGGGAGTGTCACACCACAGGAATTCTCCCCACGTCAGGGGGAAAATATGCTTTCTAGCCGGATGACAGCCAGTTGCTACAGTGGGAACCGCTTGCCGAGCGCTGCCTCTTCAGCATTAGTCCTCCGATAGCACCCCTGGCTGTCTCCAGAGCAATGGGTTTGGTGCCATGCCGTCGCTGTGACATCCTCCTTTGGTCCCCATCATCTTCTTACTCAGTGGCTTTGGAGGGGTTTGAAACAGCCACTTTCACTCGTGCAGTGATGGAGGTACCGGTTGGGTTGGGTCAGACCAGTATCTGCACCACACCAGTGAAGGCACGGCCCAAACCACGTCATCCCCACTGTCTCCTGAGACAGTTTCACACACCCACCCCTCTCAACGGCCTCCGTTTTGTTTCCCTTCTTTCAAACAAGAAAAGAAGTGAAAAAAACCACCCCACTGACAAAAAAAAAGCGGCGCACCTATCCTGTGCGCTCTGTGGTTTGTGGTTCCAACCCAACAAAACAACAGGGCATAGCAACATCTCCAAAACAGCCTTCACCTCACACACGTGCCTGCCCTGCCTGACCCCCCTTTGATGGCACCAAAGGTCCCTCATTTCTCCCAGTGTGTTGGGGAACAGCAAAGCTCATCCCCATCAATCTCTTGTTAGACCAAGTCCAACCACCTCCTCGCCAGCTGCTGCCCAAGCTGGTGCACGTAGTCACACCACTGCAAAGCGCTGGCTTTGCACAAGTGGGAGGACAAAGGTGGAGCTCAGACAAAAGCATCTACAAAGAGCTGGCATGAAGAGAGCAGAGAAGGACCCAGAAAGCTCCTATATGTGGAGACATATACTTTTGGCCATGTTTACAGACAGGAGAGCAGCCACAATGAGCCAGTTCTGCTTTCTTGATGCATCTCATCTGTTTCAAGGAAGAACATGCTGGGACGCCAGGCTGGACAGGGCTTGGAGCAACTTGCTCCAGTGGAAGGTGTCCCTGCCTGTGGCAGGGGGCTGGAACTGGATGAGCTTTAAGGTCCCTTCAACACAAACCAAGCCACCCTGGAGAGAGCTGAGCTGCTGTCACACTTGAGCAGCATAGCGTGAAGGTTCATTTCACTGTCATTTGCACATGTCTGGCAGGTGGAGCAGGAGCCACTGAACCAGCCCCAGCCCTAGCACTATCCTTGAGCTCCCCACCTCACTGCTGAGCCATGCAGGCTCTACACCAGAGGTAGAAAACAGGCAGGAGTTACTATAGCTGGTCATACTTGAAGTCACCCTGCAAGGGCAGGTACAGGGTACAACCCTGAAGGAGCGAGCCAACAACATCCCCTGCATCACACAGGGCGCAAAGGTGCTGTTGTGCTGCTTGCTGGAATTAGATGATCCTAGGTCATTTCCAAGCCTAATTATTCTATGATTCTATGATTCTGATGGCTGGGGCAGCTGACTGCATCTCCAAATTCCCTCAATCCAAGTTACAAGTGGCTATGGATGCTCATAAAGGCACAGTCTCCAGAAGCAGGCAGGAAGGATGCTGATGTTTCTAGGAAAGCTATTGCCCTCACTCTGGGCATCAAGGAACAGAGAGGGGCTGGGAAGGCAGCTGCTGGTGGGTTTCTGGATGCCAATGACCACAGCACATCCAGGGAGCTTGCTGGTGGAAGCTTCAGGCCAGCAGCACAGGCAACAAGAAGAGGGGAAGCAGCACACAAGCTCTCTTGAAAGAGACCCACTTTCTTTGGCACAGACTTGACTTTCTTGCAAAACAGCAGCTGCGTGCTTTCACTTCTGTGTCACAGATAAGCATCACTCAGAAACGGAGGCTTGTCAGAGGCTTCAGGCTCTGCACCACAGAAAATTCAAGCAGGACAGATGGGTTTAGCAGGCAAATTTGGGCCCTATCGACACAGCACTGCGAATGCTGATAGCAAGGATTAGGGTGGGATCGGGCCTGGGCAAAACCGTTTTGGCAGACAGGCACTCAGGCAAGATAGCATCTGTGAGAGGTGGCTATTCCCTGCACTACTGTCTGTCCTCTTCAAGGGCAGAATGATAATGAAGATAGCATCCATCTGTCCCCAAGAGAGACACTCAGGTCATGTGTGATATTAGCTGGGCAGGGGGTATTAACTCTTTAGGCGCTGAGATCCCCTATAAGGAGATCAGCAACTTCCTAACCAGGTCTGTAAGAAAGGGCAGCATGACCAAATGCAAAAAAAGCCCTGCAGATGAGAGACCAAGGTTTGGTGTGAACTCACTTCACCTTTCTCATCCCTCTTGCCTCCTTCAGCCTCTCAAACATGAGTGGAATCACTCTGCTCTGCCTGTTCAGTTACATGGAGCAGTAGCTTGGCACATCACAGCTCTGGTATTGTGGCAATGCAGACAGCACTGCGAGACGGAAAGCCCCAGCCTGCAGAGATGATGCTGAGGTCCTACATACCACGAAGCAAATACACACTATGGCTATAAACCCATGCAGGTGCTTTGGGGCACTCAAGAAATAGAATCATAGAACCATAGAATGCTTTGGTTTGGAAGGGACCTTAAAGCTCATCCAGTTCCAAGCCCCTGCCATGGGCAGGGACACCTTCCACTAGACCAGGTCCTACCTGGCCACCCACCAACACCAAACACCACACTGCTGCATGAACAACGAAGCTTAAACTGAGCTTAGCTAAGCCAACGTGAGGTTTAGCACAACTGCCTGCATAGAAGATGCATCCTGACACACTGCTTGCCCAAATACAATGGATGCATTCTGTCTGCGTTTCCTAGGTCATGTCAAGAGAAGTAAGATCTGGCTTAATGTAAGGCTCAAGCTGCCCAAGCTTTGGAAGAGACAGCTCCAAAACCAGAGGTGCCCAGCACTGGTCCTCCTTGCAGCTACGGAAACTAAAGTTCACCAACTCCTGAGCAATTACATTTCTCCTTCAGAAAAAGACCCAAAAAGATAAGAAAATTGCATCAACCTCTCTCTGAGCAACCATGGCAACTTGTTAAATTAGGTCAAGATGTGGGGGCAGATAAAGGAGCTTTGAAAAGCTGCTCGCAAGCTGGGTGAAGAACACATCAAACGCAAATGGAGCTTCCGCCAAAATGCACCTTCTCACCAAAGCATGTGCCTCCTGGGGCAGATACCATCAGATATCTGCGATAAAGCACTGTGCCACCTCCCTGGGCCACCAGCAAAACAGCCCCTTGGTAACAAAGCCTGAACAATATCGTCACGTTCTTAAAGTCAACCTGGAGATGAAGGATGTTATCTCCCAGGCTTCATTCTTCCAACCCTAAGAGGTGCACATCATGGCATGTGTGTTGGGCGCTCCATTGGCTGGGGATGTGCTGGACATGGTAGAATCATCTGAGAAACAGAAATTAAGGTCCTGGTCGCTTTGGGACCCCGGGCTGGTAATCCCCTACTCTGCTCATTTGGAGGCTCCACCTCTTCACCAGAGCTGCAGAGCCCAGACTGAAGTTCCTCTGCTCTAGCTGCTAGACAGCACTTCCTCCCCTGAGTAAATTAAAAGTAATGTAAAGCAAAGCAAATAAGGAAGGACCTAAGAGTTCTGCTTGAGAGTCCCTTGCTCAGCTGGCCCAAGACAGATGTCCAGCACTTCCGAGTGGCCAGTGTGGATTCTTTACACCAATTTTTGCAGATACACACTAGTTTTGAGTTGTGAGAGCGCTCAGTTCTCCTACAGTTTGTAATACAATGTGTTCTCACTTGCTCTCGCTGGGACCTGCTTTCATATCAACCCGGCCTTGCTTTGCACCCACATTGGGCTTCCACTGCACAGAAAACAGGAGGTGCTGACAGCTCAGCAGGCTTTAAAAAGGGACAGAGAACATTGCCTGCAAAGATCATTTCTCCAAAGCTTGTTCCCAATGGCAAACACAGACTGAGGAGGTTTGAAGACTGAATTACCGCTTAGCAGCACTCCAGCCCAAGGATTTCTGAGTAAGTGCTGCTTCTGAAAACCTCAGGTTTTCCTTTCTCCATTTAAAGTTTCTCAAGTGAAACAACACCGAAGTAAAAATCAGGCACTCCCCATTATAGATCACACCAAAATGCCTATGTCCAAGGATTGTCTTCCCGGCTCAAAACGGGGTTTGAAGTGAGGCAAGGGAAAATGTTACACAGTGCAGAGCATTTGGAAGTGTGCTCTGGCACTGCATTAACCCAAGTCTCCCCTTCCTGGAGGCACCATTCCAAGGACACTCTTTGGGGTGCTAAGACTCCTTGGCAAAACACAGGATTCAGCCACCGCCTTCAGCTCCTCTCTATGGAGGTGGCTGTATTCCATGAGCTACAAATGTGGAGGGAAACATCCAGCTTGGAAAATAAAGCTCTTAGTTTTGCCAAGTGCCTCTGTGCCTCAGTTTCCTCAGCTGTTAAAGTGCAACAGTGCTCCTTCCCAGGCACTGGCTACCCAGAACACTTCCATGGGTGCAGTGATAGGTGTTATTAGGAGAAAATAGGAATAAAACTTGCTCATTGGTCTCATTTCTTAGGAATATCAACTGCCATGGCATGGCGGTGGAGGGTGTAGCAGAGCATGGCCCAAAACCATTCAGGAATAGCAGAGCACACTTGTATTTTACACTGACTTGGTCAAAACAGGCTCATTCAGCAGGCAGAGCTCAGAGCTTTCTTTCTAACTAAAGCTATAGCAACAAACCACTTCCTTTTTTATACAAAGCGCCTAAAATTATCTCTCCACCTCTCCTCCCCTTCGCATCTCTGCCCACCTTACAGAAAACTACGTATCAGCCCTAAGATGAGTCTGAGTGTAGGAGGAGATTTCAGGGACAGTCGCACCTCAGGATCTGCTCTGAACCTGCTGATGATCTTTATCTGCACAAACTATTTCCACCAGCTGCTACCAGCTGGGGCAGGAGAGATCAGTATGTAGGAGGGAAAAGGGGAACTGGCAGGAGGCCGTCCTGCAGATCTTACTTATAGTACAGGGAAAAGACAAGGCACAGAACTGGAAAGGATTATCTCAGTTGGAGCTGGAAGCCCCATCCCAACAGGTTTTTCTTCATGGAGATGCCAGATTGCTGGAGGGCTGTCATATAAAAAGCCAGAGTTTCCATGGCCTATCACCTCATCTCTCCCAGTGCAGGGAATGGAAAAATCTTTGGGTCTGCTTTGGCACCATCCCATCCCTGCCTCACACCAAGGTAAAGAGTAAACCCAAGTGCTTTCTCCGTGCAAAAAAGGGAAAAGATCATTTCACATTACACACAGCAATGCTAGAATACAGCCGCTCCTGCCCAAGATGGGAAACTACAAGCAAGTAGCCAGCACGTGGCACAGAAGTGTCAGATGGGGAAATGAGGGCTCTCTACTACCTTGTGTTCTCAGCAATATAAACCAGACACCAGTTCCAAGCAAACCCAACCAGGAGGCATCCAGGCGTAAATGAAAACACAAAGCATCATATGCCCTGCTCTCATGGTCAGGTCCTCCATCCTCTATGAGGTCTGGAATGCCCACACTTGAAGGACACACAGCCTTGGGGGGCTGCATGCTCTCAGGTGTGCCAACATATATGTGGCTGACCCCAGAGACATCCCAAAACTCACTTATGGACAACCCAGAGACCCTGGAGGCTCCTCCCTCCACCAATGGAGAGGTTCTACCCAAGATGCTCACCAGAGAGGCTGTTTCATGAGAGGCATGACCATACCTGTGTAGCCAGCAAGGGCAGCAGCAGGAATGACAGGCTTGTCCTTGTTCATATCGGCCCGATCTCGAACATAGTCCTTGAAGGTGCCCTTGGGCTTGTGGCTGGACAGGGTGGCGGGGTAGTCCTCTGAGTCGAAGCTGTCGTAGGAAGGGACACGCTGCAGGCTCTGGAAGGAGGACTGGCTGCTCCAGGACTGCGTCAGGCGGTCACAGCTGTCGTAGCTCTCTATGCTCTCAAAGGAGTCCTGGCCACCCAGTTTACCTGGTGAGAAGGAAGAGTGTGTGAGATGCATCTGGCCAGCACAGGGATGCTCTGGCTTGCTATAGCCAGAAGGATGCTTCGCCTGCCTGCTGCACAAGCAAAACAGCAACCGGGCAATGATACTGGCATGGTTAGGGTTGGAAGGGACCTTGAAGCTCATCCAGTTCCAACCCGCTGCCACAGGCAGGGACACCTTCCACTAGAGCAGCTTGCTCTAAGCCCTGACCAACCTGGCCTTGAACACTGCCAGGGATGGGGCAGCCACAGCTTCTCTGGGCACCCTGTGCAAGTGCCTAACAGGGAAGAACTTCTTCCTAATATTCTAAACTAAATCTACCTTTTCTCAGTTTAAAGCTATTTGTTCTGAATGCTCTGGGGGGAATAGCCCCAGCTATGCTTCATCTCCAAAGAAACTCAAAGTACAGCCTGAAACTGGGATACTTGTATTACCTTGTAATTCAGAGCTGGGCTATCTGAGCCGAAGGCAGCAGAGCAAGGTGGAGAGACACTATGAAAAAAACCAAAGTCCTGACTTCTCAACCCAAGACCAATGCCTGGGGATAAGTGGAAATCACCCTCCGTTTCAAAAAGGCAACGGCAGAGAAATAACCCACTTCAGACAGATATTCAAGGTTCAGTTCAAGTGCCTAAATATGGGCACTCCAGGACCTCTTGCTCTTGCTGCTGAAAGCTCTGGATCTCCAATAAGTCCCATCTGCCAGCACTGGACACCCAGCTTCTTTATTTTCGATGCTTCCTACAAAACTCTACAGCAGCCTTTTATTGCTGTATGTTACGACCAGCTTCCATCCCCCCAAATCACCAAACAGCAGCAGATTTGATGGAGGAGAAGAACAAAAGGCTGAGAGCTCAAACAGTTCTTTTCCCAGTTCTGGTAAGGTGAGCACAGCTGGGTTGTATCAAGGCTACTCTCTGGGATATTTTTAGTACAGACCAGAACACGAGAGGCCAGATCCTCAGCAATGCTACGCTGCCTTACACCCACTAGAGACAGCATAAGTATACCCTCTGTACTTAAAACAGAGAGCTAAAATAGGCTCCAAAGAACAAAATGAAATTGTTCTCTCTGATCTCCCATACGCTGCTGATTGCTCAACATCTTTACTGACAAACTCAGAGCGTAACAGGATCATTCAAGTTCAGTAATTTCCCAAACTGGGCTAAAAACAGCTGCAGGGATTGTGCAAGAACTCCTGGAGAAATTTCCATTGGCAAAGCCACCCGCAGCCTGGGCCCACAGAGTAAATCCCAGAGGAATGGGAACGTGGAAGGATGCTGGCATGCGTTTGAAGAGCACTTGCTCTGGAAAGACTCAACTACCGCAGGCTCTGCACTGATTGCTGGTCCAGGACCATGTGAAGTTGGGATTCATTGGCTTAATTCTGATGGTAATTCTTTGAAAATACACCTAATTTGACTTAGCTGGAAAAATCAGGAGGAACTCACAGGTTTGGCAGCTACACCTTCCAACCAGATGCCCTCACTGATAAGGCAGAGGGAAACAACTCCCATGGGACCCCAAAATTAACTCCTGAAGCCCACACAAAGGAAGACAAAAGGTGACCATCTGGAAAACCTTCATCTTGAACATCAAACTGATGAAGAGCTTGACTCGGTGCAAGACTAACCTTAACCTTTTAATACAGTGCAAGGTACAGATGCAGGTAAATATGAATTAACTGGACTCTGCTTTATATTAAGGATTTATGCCACCCAAAGGCCCTTTCACATGGCTGAAAGGTAGGTTAGTGTAAGCACGGCCAGAGCCTGTTGCATTTCTTTAGTCACTATCAGTATGTTAAAGTGTTTGTTAACACCAGGGGCTCTTGGTCCCCAGTGCTGAGCTAAGGGCTCTTTCTCTCCTCCCCTGGAGCCTTTTTAGGCTTGCCAGTGAGAACAGCCTGAAGGTACAATTGCAAAAGCACGCCTGAACCATTGCGTTTTGATGAGAATCATTATGAAATCACCTATGTTAAAGAAAAGATCAAGAAAAGGGAAAGACACTGATGAACGAGAGCCAGAAAAACAAGCCCAGAAAGAGGAGCTTACCTAAAATTATAACACTGCTGCCCTTGTATTGTCCAAGTCACCTCTCTCATATTAACACTGAGCCAGCAGCAGAAGCAGAGGTAATAATACAAATAATAACTTTCCTGTCATTAGCCCTCCCAGCTTGGGAGAAGAATGAGGAACTTAAAACAAGCTCCACTAAGCACACATATGCAGTACAGACCTGCACAGGGGCTCCGGCTTGCACAGGGAGCCAAAACATCCTCAGCTCTCAGAGCTGGATGAATGGGTTTAAATGTTCAACATCAAACCTGGCTCACAGCAACACGTTACTATAATAAATGTGAGGCATGGGGACACCTGGATTCTATTCGGACCATGATGGCAAGCAGGTCACATCTCTTCCCTGTGCCTCAGGTTCCCTACCTGGAATCAGGAGATAATGATATCCCTTTGTAAGCAACTTCGAGCTCTATGGATTAAACTTTGCCTTTGAATATAAACCATGAGCCAGATCCTCAGCCTTGTGTTAACGACAAAGTAGTCAGGCATCTGGGCCCCACGTGTACGGAATTTAATAACATTAATTGAAAAGGTATTTGGGCTCAGAACCTCAGAAGTGTTTAGGTGTTTAAATCCCATCATCTCAAACAGGAATCATGTACCTATAACTCTTTGGAGATGTAGGGTTGTAGCACAAGGATTCAGCGTCCCTTTAGCTCTGTTGCTCACTCAACCCATGACATCTGCATCTCCTAACGAAGCACAGGGCTTGGGGTCATCGGAACAGATTATTAGTTCAACCAAGCAGCCATCAAAATCAATGGAGATCATGGATAAAGACTTTGAATCACCAAATGTAAAACCCTTCAAGGCCTGATAAGAACTTATGGAAGAATTTGTGGGGTTTTGCCTGGTCTCCTAGGAAATGTGATTTATACCAGCACACAGCAGCCTGTCCTCCCTAATAACCTTAAAGCCTATTTCAGCCTCACTTGAGTTTGAAATCAAAGTACAGAGCCAGAAATGCCACATTTCTGCAGATGCTGTAAAAACAGGCAGCAGAGTACAGAAAAGAAAGAACTCCTTCATGTTTTCCCTGCAGAGAAAGGCAGGGAGGGCTCGAAGCCATCTGGGAGCTCACTTGTAAGACTTGGGAAATGGCTTTGTTACTGCCACTGCATGGCTCCCTTGATGACCCAAAGCACTATCTCCTGCAGAAGGGAAAGCAGCACTTAGGTTGATACAGGTAGAATAGCAAGAACCCAAGCAAACCCCAGGAGATACCCAACTTTACCTCGACTGGCACGTCCCATGCACATGTTATCTGGCGTTACCACTTCTTGCTTGATCGTGAAGTAGTCTGTCTGCAGAGAATCCGTCTGCACTGGGTCACGCAGGATAACCGAGGGATAGTCGTTCTCATACTTGAGGGACAGAAGCTCTTCTGAGCTGATGGGATGGAGGGTCTGGTAGGACTCTGTGATGAAGCTGGGCTCGGAGAACTCAGAGGGAGGCACACACTGTGCATGCTCAATGCCATAACCTGTTGGCAGAATGGGAGTTTTAGAAAGGAACCCCAAGAGCTCAGAGAAACTGGAATGTTGCTTGCTCCCCCTCAGCACAGTGAGGTTTGAGGTCTGGAGTGCAAGAGGAGACTGCCTTTGGGTACAAAATACCTGGCACAACTGGGCACTAATACTGAGTAAGGTTTCTAAAAGCTACAGAGAGATAGCATCTTATCAATGCAGCAAGTTAAAGAACAAGACATCCTTAACCAGCATCAATGTGCGTTACGACAAACTCCTCTAGAGCAAGCTGCTAGTGGGGAACAGCTGGAAAAATCAGGGAGTGTAACCTTAGCAAAGGAGACAAAAGGCAAAGAAGTCTCACTGAGGACTGCAATACATGAGTCACTTCCAGAGTCACCTCTTCTCACAGGCCAAAGCCTGGAATCCCTATTTAAGGGAGTTGGGGCTTTCTGGCTGGTTCATGAAATACAGATTTCAAATGCCCTTAAGGAACATTTACAAAACAATGGCAGGAGTCCAAATTGATGATTCAGCCCTTTGCTTGCTAGGCTCCCACCTCACAATCCAGAATGAAGCCTTGTTCTCCCCCATTCCTGCCCTTTTTTAGTCAGTTTTTTAAAAATCCCCATTTTTCTGGAATTTTGAGGTCACTTTTCAGTGCTTGCAAAGTCAGACTGTGTCATTTCAATGCAGACACCAAAATAATACAGATGGCTTGTAAAATAAACCAAGAACACCATTAGGAAAGACAGTCACACACTTCGCATGCTCTGCCATGACAGAGCAACATGGTGCAGTCCTCATGTGATGCAGTCACATCTCTTAATAGGTGACACTTTCATGGCTAGAAAAGCACTAGAAAGATACTGATAATTGCGACTTACTAATTAAGTAGTCTGAAGTATAGCGGGACTCTGGGTATGTTGTGTTCACTCCATTTGCAGGGTACGGTTTTACCTCTTCTGCAAAGAGGAAAGGAAGGAAATGTCACATGTCTGTAGGCACATCGTGCTGCACAAGGCTTGCTGTAACAGAGCTCTGAACTTCCTAAAATGCTTCTTTCTGGGTTATGTTGGAATGTCCAAAGGAACAGAAATGAGTTAGGAGCTGAAAGGCCGCCCAAAGAAGTGTGTGATGCACTTGGGGTCCTCTGAGAATTCTTGCTGCAGGAAGGCTTGAATTTAAACCAAATCAAACAGCAACAGCTTTCTCAACCAGAGGCTCCAGGTAGTTCTGAAATACCAGTTGCATCATTTCCTTGCTTGCCTTAATTTCTGTTGTCTTTCATTCTCTTGAGGATTGCTTATTGCACGTGCAGCAGCACGAGAAATAATTCCACCATACAAGGACAGTTGTTGAAGAAACCCCTATTTCTAGAACAACAGTGTGCAACTGAGGGGGTAATGCAAAATCAGCTCCTATGACCCCAGAAAAATACTAATTCCCAGCCTACTCAGCACCTTTTACCTTGCACCTGAAGCAGGCAGAAGATGCCACGCTCAGAAAAAGCTTTGCCACACCGTCCATCACCCAACTCCTGATACAGACCTCGCTGTGTATATAGTGGCAGCACACAGAATGTTACCTTTCTATAGGCAGAAATCACTGAGAAAGAGCAGGTAGCACATCAAAGCATAGATTCCCCACTTTCCATGCCTTTTTCCAAGCATTCTGGTTGTCCTGGGAAAGCAAATTCCACGCCAAGCCCATGTAAAAGCCACATGGCTGCTCCCCTGACCAGTTTTTCCATTAGCACCTTACTCATTCCAGCACGGTATGCGGGCTGAGATACCGGCATGGGAGACTTTCTTCTCTTTGCAGAGGGTAACCAAAATAAAACACACACACAGAGACCACTCCGGGTTATGTTTATTTCTGCTGAGGCTGAAGAGAAGTGAACCGAAGATAACGCACGTTCGCTTGCAGGGAGCCTAATTTTGTCCCTCTCTCCTGGGGATTGCAGGGTGGAAAATATTCCCTAACAAAAGGAGGGTTTGTGCAAACAGAGACCTAATGAGAAACGCTCTTCTCCACTCCCCACAGTGTCTGCCAAGGGGCAGGGTGGGTGACCACAGAGAAAGAGAGCGACCTTCAGCTATGCTTACAGTCAAGTGGAGGGCACCGCTGACTGCTGGTAACTGAGGAGGTTATTTTAGGAAGAAATTTGGGAAAAATAGGCCTGAAAATACCCAAATCCATGCAGGGAAAAGTCACCCATCTGCTGCCTTTTTTAAACCCTGTGGTACATGAGTCACTCTCAGAAAGCGCTCACAAGGGAGGCATGTTAGCAAGGTCACAGCCTGTCCCAGCACAACCTGATGCTATAGGTAAAGCCAAGCATTCTGGGGTTAACCACCACTCCCAACATCAATGCCCCCAAGTGATGATGGCTGGGAAGATGGAATAGTTGGGGTTAATAAGTTGGACCCTGACTCTATGGTTAAGCCTGGGGAAACTTTAATCTCTTCATGCTTGGAACTAGATGATCTTAAGGTCCTTTCCAACCCTAGCTATTCTATGATTCTATGCTTTGTGGACCTGCTTGAGTGAGTCCAGAGGAGGCCACAAAAATGCTTCGAGGGCTGAAGCACCTCTGCTATGGAGATAGGAAACAGGATGCCTACTTTAATATGAAACTACAGCTCCAAGCTCATCTTCATACCCTGGGAATCTGCAGGAAGGAGCTGCAAACCCAGCTCTGATACCTCAGTCATCCTTGCCAGTGGTACAAACAAATGAAGAAGGGTTGCGGGAAGGTAGAGCTGCGCTCATAAGCAATGGCTCATAACAAGGAGAAATTGGATTGACCACATTTTGCTTTGTTTAGTTAAGCTGCTCGCTGTTGATACAAGCACTCAATAAAAAATATGCAAAATGAGAAGAAGAGAACAGATACAGAGTCAAAGAGCAGAATAACAGCCTGTCATACACAGGCCTTGGGAAGAACCATGTTTACTTTCTGCAAACCACAGGTAGCAGTAGAATTGGTACTCAGCAATTAACATCCATTTGTCAATGGTTTCCTGGAAGGCATAACTTTGCTCCCCCTCCCTTTCCTGACAAGCATACAGGATTGGTCTGACAGTGCAAGGGATATTCCAGGAAAACAAACAGCTCTGCAGAGAAAGGAGCCTTGATTTGCTGCTGCCACTGCTCGTGGCTCATGGTTAAAGGTGTTTAGCTCTTCTGCTCTTTAGAAGCCATCCCAGGCTGAGTGCTGCTCAGCATCCACACAGTGTGGATCAACACCCAAAACCCATATGTGATGTGTGTGTCCCCAAACCAGTGAAAATTAATGCCCTTGATGCTGTCATGCAGGGACTGGCAGAGGTGGATTTTCCTGTGGAGAAAACGCCATATGGGACATGAAACAAAGCAAAGCAGCTTCCAATCACAGCTGGGAAATGAGGGTGGGATTTTGGTGGTATTGTTGTACCCAGCTCTACTGGAGGAAGTAGTAAAACTCACAACAGGAGCTGAACGAGCCAAGGAAGAATGCTTTGGAAAATCCCACCGTTGTTTCCAGGCAGGCAGAGTGCCCCTGCCCACTGCGGATTCCTGCCAACTAACGCACTAACACTCTTCCTCTTTCAAGCAGTGCCAGGACTTGCATTGCCTGCTACCAGTAGGGATGCCCATTTGAAATCCTACTGGGAAGCTGCGTTTGAAAGCTGCTTTGACTGTGACCAAAGCCCAGAATGAACACCTCATTGCAGAGGCACACTGTGAGCCAAGGTCTTCGGAAAGGCCCGAAATCAGGCTAGCCGGGAAGGTGCGAGTCATTTACCCTGGGGACTCCAGGACTCACCTTTCTGCAGGATCTCCAGATGTTCCCAAAGGATGTCTCCCACAAAGTCAGGCGCTAGCTCCAGGAAGCATTCCTTGCCCAGGGCACAGAGGGCAGCTCCGTTCATGCAGAACTTCTGGAAATCCACTCCCTTCAGGCTGAACTCATTCACTGCCCACATCACCCAGTCCCGCACGTGCGTCTCTGTCCACTGCTGGGGATCTGCAACAGAAGGGAGTAGAAGAGATGCATTAGTGAGCAATCACAAGCCATTTCCACAGGAGAACAGGATATAGATGGTGCTGGTTTTGCATTGCACGGCCTCATCCTACAGAGATTGGCAGTGCATTGGCATAAGGGTAAAATGCGGTGGGGTAACATCATTCCCACAGTTTGGATCACCGCTATTGCAGATATATTTTACACAAGGAATGAGTTTGGATTTGTTTGGGACTTTTAAAATCCCACCAGTTCTCTTACCCCTTCTCCCACCCATTTCTCCATTTCACTCCATTTTTGCCTGTCATCAGGCTCTGTTAAAAGGGTTCCTGCTGCTTCTCCATAGAGATGCCTTGCAAATGGAAGTCTTGGAGCTGTCTCCAAAGAAGCAGGTTCCCAAAGGTGCAGGAGCAGAAGTTAATAGGACAGACGGGCACAACTGGTCACATAGGTGTAGTCTGCAAGTGGCAGGAGGACACAATCTCGGCTGCTGCTCAGTGGGAAATCATGTCTTACCTTTGGGGATTCCCAGCCGCTGCTGCTCTTTGGCGAAGCCACTGAAGGTGGCTTTCAAGGCCTGAGACATCATTTCTTTGCTGCTGGGAGTTAATAAAGGCACATCCGCACATTCCATATCTGAAAGAGGCAGGAGAGAAAAATCAGCCATAAGGACACAGGACTGGAAAAGATGACAGGAGCCGTGCTGACCACTGAACTGTCAGAATAACAAAGAAATCCTCTTCTCTTCTGGAATTTTCACACCCAAATCACTCTAACCCAATACATAAACTCTGCAAGTCCATGAGCAGGCTTCTGAAACACAAGAAGGAGAACCCTGAGCTTATAATAAGCCTGCACTGAAGCTGGGTGACACGGTTGTACATGGCCTCCCTGTAATCCAGCCATGAATGTGCTACTGGAAATTTGACAGTAATAAAGACCTTTCCAGACATCATCCTACTGGGCTTCATCATCTAAGGTAGCATCTAGAGCCTGGGAGATAGCTGAGCAGTTCCAGACACCATGGCAGGTAGAGTCCTAGACCAGTGTGAAGGAGAAAGCAGGAAGAAAAGCATCTCTGAACTACCACTCCACCTCTGGGCATCCCACTCCAAAGGAAAGCAAAAGGAAAACACTCATTTTGAAGCAGCCCTGGAAAAAGTAAGCTGACAGCAGGCCGGGGCAGGACGAAGAAACAGCAGAAAACCCATTCGAGAAGGGAGGGAAAACAAAGAGCTGGAAAATCCCACATTAGCACAGAGTTACATCATGCACAGCCCATGGTACAGAGCGATGCGTTTCAGGGTGAGTCACTGAACAACACTGAGCCACCCCCATGGGAGAGCATGGAGCCAAGAGTCAGGCCTTGGAGTAAGTCCCGATGAGAAGCAAAGCTCTTCCTTCCATTTTTTCTTCCCTTTTTCCAATTCATGTGGAAGGAGGGGAGTGTTTGTAGCCAAAGAGTTTCATACAAGCAATCATCTGAAGGAAAACCCTCCTCCATCTGAATCACCAGGATGGACGGGGCTTGGAGCAACCTGCTCTAGTGGAAGGTGTCCCTGCCCATGGCAGGGGGTTGAAACTAGATGAGCTTTAAGGTCTCTTCCAACCCAAACCAGCCTGAGATTCTGTAATTCCCAGTCTGGGCTTCCTGCTCCACTCAGGTCCTCCCCAGTCAAACTCACAGGCGTCACTGAAGTCCAAACAACATCATCAGCTGGAGGCATCAAATGCAATTCCATTGCTAATCCAAACAGAGCAACTTTTTTGTCTCCACCTTTGCACCTTCCACCTATTGTCCCCAAGTAAAAGACATGCAAAAATCTCTCCCCCCCCCCCCCCCCCCCCCCCCAGCTCCCTCTAAAGTTAGTTACCAAGGCACAGAAGGAATTGCACTAGTACTAGAATTCCCAACACCAAGCCTCTTGGGACCTGATTCCTCCCCCTAACCTCACCAAATAAATCAAGGACTGCCTGCCACAGTGGAAGTATCAGGACCTTTGAAAGCAAATAATGCACTGAAAGGCTATTTGGCAAATTACACTTCATTATTTACTGGATTTGGCTGGAGAGGGCATGGAAAAATGAGCAGCCACCCTCGCTATCTCTGTTCTCCATCTGCAGCGCCAAGATAACACTGGGAGAAAGTGGTTCAGTGCCCCTTTCCCTTCATCCTCATGTTACATTTTAATGCTTTGCTTTTCTGTACTCTGTGGTTACAGGGACCACCCAGGAATCCGCTCCCCTCCACTGGCTGATTAAACGGCAGTTCACTGCTCCCAGGTGCTATGGGAAGACGAGTCAAAGCTGGGTTTAAAGAATGTTTCTAACCTCAATTTGAACACTGAATCACTCACAAAAACCTATATGAAGGTGGTCTCCTTACACAAGCAGCAGGGCAAGGTGAGGTTTACTTATGACACAAGTAAATACCTCTCATGGGTCCCCCCCACCCTCTCCAGCAGGATTCAGGCTGGGTTTGTACATACCCAGTGAATCAATTTTTCAGTAGCGAGGGATAAGGTTTCAGTTTAGCAAGGTGAACGCTGAGCTCTGCACAAACACCATGTCAAAACAGGGAAGACTTAAAAGTGATTCCCAGAGAGAGGTCACCAGAGAAGCAAGCAGTCTGTTTTCAAGTTGAAAACACAAAGTGCCACAAGAGGGTTTCTATTTAGACACCAAAATAAACCAGAATGGCCATTTCAAGGCTCCTTCTCCAAATAATGTACTTGGCTTTTGAAACATCATCTCCTCTTTTTCCTGTTAGATCACAGCTACCAGTTAACATTTCTTCAGAAGACAAAACAGCCCCAAAGCCCCAAGCCTGCAAATGCTTGCAGAAGCCTTATTTGAGTCAGCAGTGTCCCATGTAGACGGAAAAGCACCCATGTGTCAAATGAAATGTGTTTTTAAAGCCCTCCATGAGTGTTCAAAGACCTGGAAGAGATGGCAGGGATGGAGTTTTTAATCTAAATTCTGCCTCTGCTGGTTTTGAGCCTTTACTTAATTTACTTAAGTATTTCCTGGATTTACTTAAGTATCATCTTCTTTGCGAATCCCCGTGGGGCCAGGGAGCACAATGGGCTTTACCTGGCTCTGCTTGATGCAGCTTTGCTGGGTATGGGGGACTTACTGCCTGGGGAGAACTAAGCCCTGGTGATGTCCTCCAGCACCCACAGACAAGCCCTTTGCCTTCAGTTCGGGATGCCTAAAGGTCAGAGTGAAGCAGCCTTTCTGTAACAAAAGCCACCAGGCTCAGGTCCCCAGTTTCAGCTTTCACCACCATCTGAAACCTGTTTCCAAGATTTTAATCAAATCTTGCACAAATAAAGTCTCCTTTTGTGTCCCTCCTGCTGTCCACAAAGCACACACGCTCGCAAGCGTGCACACACATGGGCGCAGGAGAAATACACCTGGAGAAGCAGGAGCCAGCATCAATCCATCTGTTACACCCGAGCTCAGTTTAGAAATGCCAGGGGTTTAACCCAAAAAGCAAGCACAGCAGTGGGGCAGTCCCTGCCTGTGGCAGGGGATTGAAACTGGATGAGCTTTAAAGTCCCTTCCAACCCAAAGCATTCTATGATTTGCCTTGCACAGGGGGAAGGCAGAGAGGGACATCTACTTATCTTAGCTGCAACTAAGATCCCAGAGGCTTCTCAAAACCAGACCCTCTTCTTTCACCAGCTCCCCAGTATCCCTGAGGACAAGACTTCAGAAAGAAAAGAGGATAACAACAATCCTGATGCTACCAAGAGCCAGCACTGCATCCCTGTGTGGGTTTCATGCCCAAATCCCACCACCCAACTCCTACTAGATGTTGCACCAACAGATGTGGAGCCTGAGAGAAAACCAGCCAGTAAATGGACAAGGAGGTCAAGATCACCGAGTTCATCTTCCAGCCACATTCCCGCTCTGCTCTCACCAGGCTCCACATGTATAAACTTTTTCCATGCATCTGATCTTTTTAAAGGAGTATGATTTACAAACTTCAGGGATTTTGACCTTAAAACGCAAGCGGCCCCACTGCACGCCAAAGCATTAGCATCTGACTGCATAAGCAAAACAGATGGCAGCAAAGGGAACAAAAACCCAAGATGCTCTGAGCAGGAGGATGGGAGCAAAGTCATTTTTCACCCGAGTTTCCACTTGGGGTCAATGCTTCTTTAAAGCTCCCCTTGGCCATTCTCTTTCTTTCCCAGTGAGTGTGCCCTTGCCCTTGTCTGGTCCCTGCTCCTTTACTCAGGAGCCATGGAAGTACCTGACCCGGTGGCCTCCTCCTGCCCTTGTTCTGATGGATGGACAGTAAGGCCAGGAACCCACCACGCTGCTGTCCCAGGTAAAACCCTGCTCCCTGCACAGCATCCTTATTCTGCCCTTTCCAAGCCTCAGACTAACCCTGCAGTACCATGAGGATTTCTGGTCTTTTGGGGGCCCAGAAGAGGCATGAGGACACGTTTGGGAGAAGATGCGTGCTGGTTTCAAACCAGATCATTTGCAGAGTCAAGAAAAGTCTTTTCTGTGAGACTATGCATCCAAGGGTGGCAGGAATTTGGGCCTTTCTCCCTCAAAAGACCTCAATCCCTACACCCTGAGCTATCCAAGATCCTCCTTAAGCCCCCACGCATGACACCAGTGCTGCTCCACATTGAGGTGTCCACTATCCAGGACCTCCTCCCATTGCTGGATGTTTGAGATGGAGCAGAGCTGTTTCTAAGAGGCTTTGCAACTCTCTTCACATGTGCCCACTGCAAGCCCGTGACCACCAAGACCCTCAAGCCTCTCCATCTCCAGTTTATGATAACCTCAAAGCTGCTCGAGCTCATTCCCCTGCTGCTCCAATTCTCCTCCATCCCAGCCTTCCCAAGGTGCAAACCCATGTCAGAGCTAGCGATGGGGGAAGCCGAAACACACACAAGCATTCCCAACAGCAGGGTTCAGCAGCGGAGAAACCTTTCTCAGGATAAGAGGAGGTTGTGGAGAGGGGGGCCGGGAGCCGAGACCCTTCCCACGCTCCTTGAAGCAGCAGCCTGGGCACCATGGAAGCATCATCTCCCCATCTCAGGTTTCCACCACCGCTTTTCCCAGGTGCCCCCACTCCGGAGCAGGGACACCCGGGCAAAGAACCCTGGGCTGAGCCCCCTGTTATTTAGGCAGGATTAGGCTAAAACTTTCAATGCACTTTTGAACTGTTTTCACAAGCGTTGCCTCTCACTCCCACGCAGGAAGCGGGAGAGGAGCCGGCCTGTTCCAATTAGGCCTCCTCGGACTGAAGGGCAGCGAAATCGGGGGGGGGGGGGGGGGGGGGGGGGGGGGAACAGGGCAGAAAGCCTGAATAAAAGGGAACAGAGGGACATCTGGGAAGCAAAGATGGATGGGGAGAAGGGGTGAGCACAGGGAGAGGTGCTTGCTGTGGATGTGGGGATGAGATGGGACTGGGCAGCACGGAGGCGAGATCTGGTTCCCCTTCCTGCAGCAACTCACCAGAGACCAGCCCTGCTTCCCCCTGCAAAGAATGGCACAAAAGGCACAGGCATTTGCTGTTTTAATTTAAAATAAATATATTTCTTTTTGAAAGAAAGAGAAAAATAATTCTTTTTTTCTCCTTCGAGCAGTGAAAAATAAATACTGTGAGATGAAAGCTGGGCTGCAAGAAAAAAACAAGAGAGGAAACCAAAAGCCCACACTGCTTAGCCTGCAGAAAGCACAACAAAGCCGGCTTTCTTCGAGCATTTCAGCAGCTTTCTTATGGAGATGCGGTGTGTCATAAGGGTGAGCTCTTCCCCAAAATAAAGGGCCTGAAAACTGTCTTTCCTAAATGCACTTCTTCCAAGTTTGGGCTCTCAGCACTCAGAGCATCACAGAGAATGAGGAAGGGGAAAGGCGAGGATGAAATGTCAGGATGCTCCACTGGGCCTCATGCTTTGGGGTAAATGGCTTCACCCCTCTCTAAAAGGGAGAAATCCTCACTTGGGTGCCATGCTTGCTATAAGACACACGGAGATGCTCACAGAACTGGGCACAGAGCAGGTGAGAGAGGGTTTCCTTTGACTCTGGGTGTCCTGCAGCTGGGGAGGAATCAGGCAGCATCACCAGCAAGTGAATCCCAGACTGTTTTGGGTTGGAAGGAACCTTAAAGCTCATCCAGCTCCAACCCCCTGCCATGGGCAGGGACACCTTCCCCTAGAGCAGCTTGCTCCAAGCCCCATCCAACCTGGCCTTGAACACTGCCAGGGATGGGGCAGCCACAGCTTCTCCGGGCACCCTGTGCCAGCACCTCAGCATCCTATCCAGATTTCAAGCCTGTTGCCCTCCTCCAGGTTCTTTCCACTCCCTCTCTCCTTTACAGATTTATACTGTGGGTGTTGGACAGTGATCCTGGGAAAGCAGCATTCCCTGCAGTCCCAGGAGCTCACAGGGTGGTCAGCTCACTCCATCCTCCCACTTTTGTGGGGAAGAGGGGGGAAAGAAGCACGAGAGAAACCCTTCAACCAAAGCTAAGCAAAACCACAGGGCCTGAGTCAACACCCATTGCAGTTGCAGGAAGACTCCCCAGCCTCAGCAGGCGGGGACAGGACCTATGGATCATCTTCCTGAAGCAACATGAAGCAGGGCTTCCCTCGGTGGAGGGCTTCGCTCCATCCTCCCCATTTCAGCTGCATCAATGGAGAAAAGCAAGCACAGAGGAGATACAGCCACCTCTGAGGCTGGGGACCTTGACCACAGCTCAACAATGCTCCTCAGAACTATGCAAAGCTGTCAGCAGAAAGATTTTCCATCAAGACAAAGCAGCAGCAGAGGTGAGGTTGTGCTCTCAGGCCACTGTGGTTTAGCTCCACTCAAAACACCCCTGCAAAGGCAAAATGCTCTCGAATCAGCTTCAAAACACCTTCTGCAGCTTTAGATTTAACAGCAGCACAACTAAAACCTTGTGCAACCTGACGGCAGAGCCCGGGGTTAATGAAACCCATGCTCCAGCTCAGCACTCCAGAGATAGCCAGCACCAGGAGGTGCAGCCAACGCAAAGGCAGCAAGGAACAACCTCCAGGTGCCCAAAGCACTCCTGCTCAGGAGCCAAAAAGCCTCTTCTGGCAGCGGTCAGGCTCTTATTGCCTTTCCCAATCAAACACCACGTGAGTCAGGGTGTCCCCTTAGAAAACAGGATTAGCACCTCGCTCCCAGGCTTGTTTGCCTCCAATCCTCCCTTAGCAGGGTAGGGAGGAACACTCCCTGCCTCGTGCAATGCTATGAGACATGCTTCCCCTGCGATAATTCGCTCTAATCCCTGCTAACCAGGCTGCTAAAGAGCTCTAATCCCCAGGCACAGGCACACAGGCACTAATGGGAGCACAGGGTGGGCTCAGCAAAGCCTGTAATGGACACCCAGCCCTGACTGAAAGGAGGTCAAGTGTAAATAGCAAGTCCAGGTCATGCCCGTGCATCACTGCTCCCGCTCCAGCAGAAGCCCCTTTGCAAACAAGCAGCTAAACCCCAGCTCCTCACAGCCCAGTACCAGCAGCAAATCTCAAACTGCTTAACAGCAATACAAAAACAAAGGGGAAAGCTCCCCAAATCCAGTGATCCCCATCAAACTACTACTCACTTGCCTCTTAGAAGGGTGTCTGAGGTATTCAAATGGCTCATGCTTGGGACCAGAAGCCTCTTGAAATTCCTTGGTCTCCATGGGCTGGGCTAGGAGCCCTGCAAAGCCTGGTTTTGGCTTCACCACCATGGAGGCTTCCACAACCACAGGAGCATGGCCTGAGCCCTCCCAAAGCAAACCCACAGCTGGGCTCTGGCACTCTATGAAAAGAGACAGTGGTCCAGGACATCCCCACCCAGGGCTTCTCACCATCTGTGAGCATACATTTCTTTCCAGCCAGGTTAAAACCAGGACTTCTGCTGTTCTCACCTCAAGTCCCTGCCTGATGATGGCATTTGTGGCTCCTTCAATGAAGTGATGCATCACAGAATCACAGCATCACAGACTGGTCTGGGTCGGAAGGGATCTTAAAGCTCATCAGCTCCAACTCCCTGACACAGGCAGGGACACCTTCCACTACAGCAGGCTGCTCCAAGCCACATCCAACCTGGCCTTGAACACTGCCAGGGATAGGGCACCGACAGCTTCTCTGGGCACCCTGTGCCAGCACCTCAGCACCCTCACAGGGAAGAGCTTCTGCCTAAGAGCTCATCTCAATCTCCCCTCTGTCAGTTTAAAGCCATTCCCCCTTGTCCTGTCACTACATTTGTAAGAAGTCCCTCTCCAGCTTTCTTGTAGGCATCCCAGTACCCTGACATAGATTTACATACAGGATGCTACCAAGGTACTACTGTAATCACAGCAGAGCAGTTCAGACTGAGCATTTCTCAATACAAACAAGCCCCTTCCCTCTCCTCAGGTATTAATCTCCCTTTTCTCCCTCACCCAGGGATACAGAGAGACACGCAATGGGGATTCAGCTTCAACACCTCCAGCTGCTTGCTCTGTGGAAGGACGGGGCTGCCAAACCACACATGAGAGTCTCCCAGAATAGGAAAGCAAAGATACTGCAAGACTTGAGGTTAATTGGCAGTATATAGTGTGAGGAAGATGCTGTCAGAAAAGGGATGGCTGAGATCTCTTGGCAGGGCTGTCCCCTCGCTATAGGGGTAAGGGCTGAGGAACCTTCACTCATGTTAATCTCTTCCATCACCCCACAAAGGGATCTCAACCCCTCTAAGTTGGCTCAAACACACCTGAAGAACATGCTGTGCCAACACATTTTGTAAGCAGCTACACATGACCTCACAGCTTGGGATGGTTTTATCGCATATCTGCAGCCACGTGAAATGACTCCATGCCCAGAATCAAGACCACAATTACTTGTGCTGCCCTGACCATGATCCAACATACTTCTGATGTAGATGAACTCCACTGATGTCCCTGCTGCTGGGGACACACTGCTCCTAAAAAGAAGCCTCTATTATCCTTGCCTCAGGAAAGGATTAGACATGCAGACACTCAGCCAAACACCTCCAATCTGTCCATTACAAGGAATTCCCCAAACTTCTCTTAATTTTCAGTCCAAGATGTGCATAAACTTATCTCTCTGTACCCTGGCCGTAGCCTTTGCCCCCAGGCTGAGCCAAGGCCACCTCACACCAGACACGAGGGTACCACGTGGCAGAACAGTCTGAAGTGCCCTCAAGCAAGGATGATGTTCAATCCCTAAAATATCTCCATCCACATCAAAGTCTCTGTCCTCTACTCGCCAGTGCTCTCGTTCATAAACCAAGAATATTTGTTAAAGCTGGAAGGGCTGGAAACACGTTGGTGGTGTCCACACAATGCAAGTGCCTATTGGAAGGTGCACATGGATATTCCTACAGCATTCCTCAAGCCCAGGACACCTCCACATGACACAGAGAGCCGGAAGCTGCTGATGCAGAAGGGACGAAGCCGATGACGAAGAAGCACCAAAGGCAGCTCCAGGTCACCTCTGGAGAACACACTGCCTGGGGGCAGCAAGGGATGGGGGTGAAGCTTGCCACATCCCTCTGCAGCTGCAGATTCCTACCGCCCATCCCATCCAACCCCACCTCCGCAGCCTTCCTGGCCAACCCTTCCCTTCAGGGCAAGGCCAGCCAGACATACAGCCAAGCTGGCAAAAAACCCACGGACGATTGCTCAACAGGAGGGGGCAAGTTGAAGCGTATCATGTCCCCCATGGATTGCAAAGGCCTTACCAGAGAAAGCCCTTCTTGGGCTTTTGATAGCATCTCCATACAGCAGGGAGTGTTTTGGCTCTGCATTCGATGAGCAAAGCAAGTATGTGCAGAGGAGGAGAACCAGCCCAAGAGCTTCACCCCATCCTCATCTGGTGACCATCACGTCCCCATCTCATCACTTTCCTACCACCACATATGAGGACTCCAGGTCTGTCCTCCCATATCAGGCCGAGCTGCCCAGTTGTCTTTGCAGTTACCAATGGAAGAGAGATGAGGGTATTTATCTTTGAAACCAAATAATTGCACAGGCTTTTGCAAACAGATCAGGGCTGGGAGGTCAGAGCGGGGCTGGCAAATCTCAGCACTGTTTGCTCAAACTAAATAATATTAGAGCAAGGATAATCAATCACTTTAATCAACAAAAATATTTATAACTCTTCAGAGCAAACAGTCAGCTCTGCCAGCAGCTGCCAAGAGATGGCAGGTAGCATAATGATCCACATACCTCTAATTCCCCTGCACTAGATATGGATTTACTTCTCTGCATCACTGGATTTACTGCCACTGAAGACTTGCACTTGCAAGTCCTTTGACCCCTCCTCTCTGAAGGCATCCCTCCTCCCTCTCTGTGGCTCACAAATGCACACAACAGCCCCTGCAGCTGAAATCAAAACCAAAGTAGCTCATAATATTCACTGCACACTCTGAGCATCTTCTCTATGCCTGCTGCATCTCTCACCGCAGCTTCATTTAATGTGAGGGGAGAAAAAGCCCAGCATTATTTCTTTTTAAGCAGACAAGAAAACTAAAGCAAAGAACAAGTGGATTTTCCCAAGCACACCAGGCAGTTGAAGAGCTCTGAGATTAAGCCTTCTCCATCCCAGGCTGAGCAAAGAGATGGGCTGCACCATGGAACCTCTTGGTTATCAACCATCCCCATGCATGAGAACAAGGGTTTTCCCCATCAACGCCTTCTTCTCCAGCTCCTACTTCTAGGAAATTTCCCACCAGGAAGGGACCAGTGCAGAGACTGGCCCTGGGAAGATGAAGAAGGTGGGAGTGAGCTGGGGAAGGCAGCCAAAGATGAACTGGGCTCCCCCATCAGCTTCAGTCATCCCTATCCCAGTGCCAAGGGTTGTCCAGGATTATGTCACCTATTGGCCTCAGCCTGGAGAGACAGGAGAATGAAGGGCAGGGACATATCAGAGCAGTGCTCTGGAGGTGCTCGGATCTGCCCAGAGGAAGCCTGAGCTTGGAAACCTCAGTGAAGGCTGGGGGGTGAAACAGGCTGAGACACTCGCATCCACCCCGCGAGCAGCATCCGGAAGCTATTAAGGAATTACAGCCTCCCTGGCCCGGAGCCTTCCCCGGCAGAAGTGCCTGGGAGCAGATGGTGAAAGGGCTGATTGAGTTCGGCTGCTCGAGTTCAGCTGCTCAGGCCAACAGACTATTAGGAGGAGACACAAATGGAGGAGGGGGTGGAGGGGGCGTCATTTGGCAACTCAGGAGCTGGGAGCCCTTGCCAGGAACTCTGGGAATCCTCCACCAACCATAAGAAGCTTGGAGGAGCTACAGCAGGGCCCTGGATGGGTGGCTTGGGGGCTGCCAGCTCCTGATGCTTAGGGGGGCACAAGTGTATGGATAGCAGGAGCCAAAGGCTGGTTCCTCTCCCCAGGCATCTTAATCTCCAAAGGCAGCACAGCCACTGCAGTGGATAGGCACCCTTCCAAGGAGGCAGGATGCCCTCAGAGACCTATATCCCTGCAGTCACAGCCTATGACACAGGAGCTATGTGCTCCTGAGCCTTGATCCCGGTTGAGAAGGGGATGTAAGAGCTATCAGCTCAGCTGCCGTGCCTGCCCATGGAGCCAGCCTTCCTCCCAGACAAATGCAAAGATACTTGATTTCCAACCTGGTCTAATCCCACCCCATGGGAAGGCACGGTGCATGGGACCAGCCCTCCCAAACTGCCTTCAAAAGGGGATGGGACTCAAGTGACACTGGATGGAGAGGAGGTGAGAGGAAAAAAAGGCCACAGCAAGAGCCACGTAGGACAGGAGGAAAAAAGCCAACAGGCAAAAGCAGCGTAAATCTGATTCTAAAGTCATCCACAGTGCCAGCCCTGCTGAAGGTAATGCCAAATGTCTGAGCAAAAACATTGATGGAAGAACCCAAATCGCCTGGGGATGTAGGAAGAGTTTATACCCTCCTTGGGAAATGGGGGAAGAAAGAAGAAGTGACCCCAAAATCAACATAACCCCAAGCTCTGGGCTCCCTGCCCCAGCAAGCCAGCTCCACACACCACTGTGCCCTGGAGGGGATAGGCACCAGCTGCAGGGCCACCCTTGTCTCCGATTCCATCCCTCTTTTTCCAAGGGAGGGATATATCCAACGAGTCCCCCTGCGCTGCCTTGGCTGACTGCTCCGGCTCCTGAGGTTGGGAAATCAGGAGCCTGGTGAGGGCTGTGCTGGAGGGGCAGGCACAGAGCAGCTCCATGACCGTAAGGGGATCTTTTCAGAGCAATCTTTTCCGAGACAAGTCATGAGATAATTTCTTGCCTGGAATTCGCTCCCGCGGCTCCCATCGGCCCTGGATTGCTGAGTCAAGAGACCGCCGGGGCTATGCCCTCCAGATGAGTAAATTAACTGCCATGGGGAGCACTGGGGCAGCTGAGGGGTGTGGGATGAAAGGAGGGAGGGACCAGATGACTCCTGGAGAGCCTTCAGCCCCGGTCTGGCAGCTGCTTTGCAACCAAATTAGTCACCAGATTAGAGCACAGTTACACACGCTGGCACACGGCTGTTTAAAGGCACATTACCCCTTCCCTTTGCTTTCCTTCTTTTCCTCTGGCTTCCCCCTCCCCCCTTTTTTCCTTCTTTTTAGGCTTTCAATGCATGCTTGGGACCAGCAAACTCACTGGGAAGCTGAGGAAGAAGATGCCAAATGGCTTGGGCTGGTGGTCCAGCCCTGGAGGCAGCCCCCGCTCCCTCCTCACCCCCTTGATGTAATGCTGGTCCAGGCAGGTCACTCCATAGGATCCATATGGCCCCAGCCGCTCAGGGCTGGGCTGTTTGAAAGCAGGAACACAAGAGAGTCATCCAGCTCAAAGGCAAAGCAGGCGCATGGCTGGGGCCTTTCAAGTTGCAAGCTTTAAACCCAGCTTCAAATCTGGAGCCGCTTAAAGGGATGGAAACCAGCCCCAGTGACTAACCACCCTGCTGGGCCACAGCTACCGGGACAGCCCCGAAACCCCACTGCTGACGCTGGAAAAGCGGAACTTTCCCAGCACCACGGTGGCACCAGGCTTCCCAGAACCAGGGAAAACCCTCTGACATTCAATTCCTTTGCATCCCTTTAAAAGGATGGGGCCAGCAAAATGCCATGGGGTCAGGATGCACCATGATGCTGCTACAAACTTGCTGGACTCAGCCCACGGCTGATGCTGGGGATTGAGGAAATGAGTTTTTCCTCACTTCTGGCTGCAAATGAGGAGGAATTGCGTTTACTGACCTCACAAAGCGGGCTGGAGAGACAGAGCGGTTGGGTAACACGCCTTGAGCATTTGAAAAGAGAAAGCACTTGGCACTGCGCTTTAAAACCGCTTCTAACAATAACATGTAAAAGAAGAAGAGAAAAAAAGACCCAAATTTCACGTGTTCCACTACATCTTTGAATTTTCCAGTGCAAAAAGCAAGGAGTACTCAGCTTTTGCAAGAAACAACAGAAGTTGTTTCTTTCTTCTGACAGTTCAAGTTTCGGTAAACAATTTCTCATAACTAAAAGGTAAGGAAAAAAACCCCACCACTTTGCTGCTTCTCAAACACTGACCAAAATGAAGTAGTTTTGCACAAAAACACATGCAGACACCTATGAGAAAAAAGCTTTAACGTGGGTCAAAAAGCCACATTTTGATTATTGCAATAGATGCTGCTGACACAGTGATGAAGAAAGCAACAGAAAACCAACCCCAAAGCGCTTCCTAGTGTACAGCTCCACTTTCTGGGGTCTACCAGCCGCAACCATCAGTGGCAGCTTTCCCTGAGTCAGCAGTTTTATCCAGAGACCTCTAAGGACATCGTAAGAGAGGCAGCATCTCAGTGGGAATCTCAGCCTCCACAAGGACCTGCAACCCTCACCCTGAAGGGATGCAGGGCTGAGCCATTCGCCTCCCTCCAGTCCAGCTCCCAGCCCAAATCACAGTCAACCAATACACTCAAACTGGAAATCCCAAAGGTCATATGCATCCTGATGTGCCTGGTGCTGTGGAGGAGGCAGAGAGGAGCTGCAAAGCTTAACACATACCATAAGAAAACCTATATAAGACATTGGCACATGTTGCCCAGAGAAGCTGTGGGCTGCCCCATCTCTGGTTCAAAGCCAGGTTGGACAGGGCCTGAAGCAACCTGCTCTAGCAGAAGGTGTCCCTGCCCACGGCAGGGGGTTGGAACTGGATGAGCTTTAAGTTCCCTTCCAATCCAAACCAGCCTGTGATTCTATGATTCCATAGATACAGCAAGGAGAGGGAGACCTGGAGCACACACTAGGGATGCTCCCACATCCCTGCTGCAGCAGAACGAGGGCACTGTGCCTCAGTTTCCCCTCAAACCATGTCTCATCAGGTCTTCTTTTGGATCAGAGGCCCCAAAAGCATGCATGCTACATTAAAGAACAAGAAGCAAAGTCCCTCTGGCTCCTTCTCCTGCGCTCCCCACCAGCCATCTGAAGAATGCCTTGGAATCAAGTCAACTATTTGAAATGGGATTGGGGGGGAGAAGGGGCACGGGGAGGGGAGCACGGGGGGAGCCACTCCACTTTTGACTCAGTGTCTGGCTTCTTTCATCAAACCCACATTCCTGCTCATGCCATCACCCTCCGGGAAAGTGCGACAACGTACATAATCCATGTGGAGCCAATTTAACATCCCCTCTGTGTAAGAAAACGGGTTTTGCTCATTAACGAGCCCTGAATGCTTCAGCTGGGGTGAGGAGCCAGCCTGCAACTCCGCAACCACCCCAGCAACCTGGTGCTCAGCAGGGAAGCTTTCCTACACACAGCCATGTCCTAAAACAGAGCAATCTCCCCGCAAACCCACCATGGGAATGCTGGCCTGGAATAACACTGCACCGGCCACTCCAGATGGGTCTCTGCCTCTCCTGTCTTCGTAGGAAAGGTTTAAGAGGAGGCAAAAAAGCTGGAAAGCAGGAATTGCTGGAGCAGGCAACTGCTGCTGTGTCCAACACCCACCACGAGATGATGGGAATGGGAATTACAGCTTAGAGCCAGACAGAGCCCTGTAACCCCAATCCACATCAGGGGCTGCCGCCAATGCATGGCAGATAGGATGCTTACAGTAGATAGGATGCTCACGGTGACCTCTGATCTCCAACTCTCATTCCCAAACCACAGAAAGGAGGGGATTTTCCTCTCTGGAAAGGAAAGCTGCTAGTTCTTCCTCACATTTGTAATAGGTTATATTTACAGCTCCAGGAACCAGCTGCGGGATGGCTGGGCTACACCAGCACGGCATCCTGGTTTCTCGCATTACAAACAAAGGGTCCACCTGCATGGCGCAGAGCACTGACAGCAATTTGAGGCACGACAGCACAAAACCAAGCCAGAAATTACTGGGAGTCACCCAGCACACTGGAGCAGGGAACAGGACAACTCAGAGCACAGGTGGATGCAAACGCCAAGAGCCTTCAGCTGAACACAGGCTGCCACGGAGGAGCTCAGGCTTTGCATGCAAATATTAGCAGGCTGTTAATGCTCCTCGCTTTCAGGTCTATTGTCTACAATCTACGAGGCTGGGGCTTTTAACCAAATTACAACCTGAAACCACCCTGATTTCATGCCTTTTCTTGGCCACATCTCAGGAGCTGACATCAAACTATACATCCCCTTCAGATGCGAGACCCTCCAGTGCTCATTCAAGTTGATATTCAGGTAAAGCCACTTGCAGATTTGCATGTTTTCAGGTAATTACCACCAAAGGCTGCTGCACTCAAATCCCCAAACCTGGACAGACCAGGACATAGCAGATCCATAGGCTGGATGTGCATGCAGCACAGCTGAACCCAATAGTGCAAGAGCATCTCAGCCCTTATCTATGGAGCCATCTCACAGAGTTTTGCCATCAGCAGGACTCAAGTGCCTCCCTCCCCTCGAATTCCACTGCACCTGGGAAAAATGTAGGAGCTTGCAGGAGAATCAATAAATATTTATTGTTTAACCAGCAGTATTTTGACTGGAGATGTAAGCATGGCTCCGTGCCACTGAAACCAGAGCCTTCTTGGCCAGCACTGCAAACAAGTCTTTTTCTGTATCTAGCTGGAAGATTGTAAACTACACAATGAAAAAAAAAAAAGAAGGAAAAAGAAACACAGGCAGTGAGCAGCTTAGTCACGGAAGAGGAACAAAACTGCTGAGATGTAAAACTATGCCGTGGGTTTATAAAACGTAAGTGGAATGCAGGCCAGATTTCTGACTGAGGCAGCTGTACCATTTGTATCAGGTATACATTTGTCTCACCAGCTTCTGCAGTGATGAGGATTTGTGCTGGCTCTGCCTTCAGCAGAGCTACACTGATGTGGATGAGCTGCAGAGTGGCCCATAACCAAAAGCAAAAGTGGCGAGTCAGGTCTTGACCTATGGAGGCACAATCTTGCACCCATCAAAGATCACAGCTTCCATGGGGATCCCCCAAGCTCACAGTGCAATGAAGAGTCAGTGTCTGGCTCCGGGGGCATTTTAATGATCCAGTAAGGCAGATGATCCTCTCCTCCTTTCACTTTAGTTAGCCCCCTGCCACCATCCCACCAAGCACTGATGAAAATCTGAAAGCCTGGAAGATGCCACCAGCTCCAGCCTTTGGATCCATTCCAGGAAGAGCAATGACGCTTGCCCTCCTAAGTCATGTAATTTGCTCACCTTGGGAGCAAAAAGGAAAAGACCCTATTTCCTTGTCTGGGGGAAATCCACTTGGATTTGTTCCTTTCTTCTTCAAAATCCCATCTGATACCAGTACCACACCTGAAAACAACCATTTGGTATGACAGATCTGCAAGTTTACATCCCTAAATTGTATTCAGACATGTGTTTACTCACACCTACCTCTTCCCCGAGTACCTGAGATGTATCTGCTATCACCAAAACAGCAACTAGTGAAAAACCCACCTTCCAGACAGCATCAAACTATAATCCAGGGTCTAACCACAGGCCAACCTACACAAGAGGGATCCATTCAGGATGGATCCATTCAGGACAATGCAGACACATTCAAAAGCTCTCTCCCCTGGTCAAACTTAGCATGCCACAGCCCCACTGGAAAGAGCACACATGTTCCTGGCTCATTGCTGCCTGCCAGCAATCTGCTATGGATTTGGTACAGCAGGGATGGCACAGGATGTGCCTGTCAGCTCGCTTTGGAGAGCTCCAGTACAGCATTCCAGCACGAGGCTCTGTTACCCCTTCATTTTATAAGGCTTATCAAAGCATGGCACACTGTAATTACATGGTAAATTAGCAGCCACTTCGTGTAACAACACTGTAATTACACACTTGTTACATGCTTTGGGGATTTATGACAGAAACCTGGAAGGAATGGGGTTCTGCTCCTCTTTCCTCGAAACCTCACTCCCTGTACCCATGTTAAAAGTGGTTTAGTCAAGGATATGCTTTAGTCCTGCATCCCTGACAGAAAAGTCCATGGAGTTGCCCTCTTTCCACCTTTTGTCCCTTAAGCAGACAGAAGGTGACACTAAAAAGAAGGCTGGAGCAGGCAGCAGACGGTCCCCTCCCTTCAGGGAAACTCTCATTCCCCCATCCTAGCTGGATACCACAGTAATGGGCATTTTGTAAGTGCATAGACAGATAATTGCTCTTTTTCAGTTCAAATTCTCACCTCCTCCACAGGCAATCAGCACCGAAAATGCCAGAGGAGCCCAAAGCCCTCAATTTATTAGAGTCTTGCCCTTATTGGCTGATGATTCATGCCCACACAGAGCAATCCACAGCCAAAGCCGAGCTCTCACCTTTGCTGTTAATGCAAAAGCTTTCAGAAAGATGCCAGATGCAATTCTCTGCATCCCTGAGGTCACTTCACCTTTCACAGCTTGTTTCCCTTCCCTTTTCCTGGGCTTCCATGCAAACCCTCTGACATAACCACTGCAAGCCACCACCAAAATGGCTCACATAACAGCAGTAGGGAAACTGAGTCACACAGCGGCTGATACAGCCACAGGGACCAGCCTGGAGTCCTCTGCAAGGATAATACAGGATCAAACCTTCCCTTTTGGAAAAGAAAATTCAGGCAGGTCCTACATCCACATCCACACTGCATACAGGCTGTCCACTTCCTGCGGCAACCACAGCAGGAGAAATGTTCCTTCAGCCCTGACCTGATGTTGTCCCACACCCCGAGCAGAAGGAAAAGCTCTTGCCAGATGAAAATACACCCCTGGGATGCCACCCCCACGCAGGCCAATGGGAACAACGCCTCCAGCTCCTAGCTGTCTTTAAGCCCATGGGGTTGTCCCATCTCCCCGCAGTCAGGACTCCACACCGCCTCTGCCCAGACTGATTCTTCTTTTCATGCCAGGCCAGAACAAATCCACCACCATGCACATAACACACCTCCAGAGAAGGAAGTGAGAAGGGAAGTGGATGCAGGAGCATCTCTGCCTCACCCAGGATGCCCAGCATCACCACCTGCATTATAGCCCTTCCCTGGTACCCTGTGGGATGCCTCAGGGGCAGCAAGTCAGCAGCTTCATTAGTTATCTCTGAGTACTTGGGAGTCCCAGTTATGGGCTGCCAGCTCCCAGCAAGGGGTGGGGAGCTGCTCTTAACTCTGGCCACAGAAAGCAAATGGAGCTTTGCAGAATTGGAGGAAACAAGTTAATTTGCAGATGACAGCGTTTACTAGTTGCAAGGTGAAGTTCCCACTAGGGCCGATTTTCACCTAGTTTGGAGCTTTGCTATCTGAAAAAAGCCAGTCAACTAAATCACACTATCCCACTGGTAGATCAGTCATAGAATCCCAGACTGGTTTGGGATGGAAGGGACACTAAAGTACATGCAGTTCCAACCCCCCTGCCATAGGCAGGGACACCTTCCAATAGACCAGTCCTATATCTGCAATCAAATGTGATGTTGCCATCTCCTGTATCAGATCCTATAATGAAAATCCGTGCATATACAACTTGCACGTTAAAGGAGCAGCCCACGACCGTGGTTTTTGGCTCCTGACCTACTCATCTCACTCACGTATTCTTGCTGGCAAAGCAGGGAGGAATTTTGTGTTGGAAGCCTTGTACAACTTCACATCCCTTTCAGGTTATTTTTAAATCCTTTGGACACACTACGAATTCCATCGAACTCATACACGCAGAAGTGGACTGGAGCTGGGTTTCATGTCAGAGGTGTGAGAGGGACACAGTACCAATTCACCTCTGCAGTTTTACACAGCATCAAGCACCTGGTACATTAAACAACTTGCACAATTGAAAACCTATGGCTGTAAGAACTCTCCCTGTGTAAGGTTAACCCTATGGATCCCATGAAGCAACTCTGCTTGTTGTTTCCTGGTGCGGAAAGGAACAGGTGGCTGGACTCTCTCAGGGAGGCCAATGCCTATTTTGAAAAGGGCAACGGGCACATCTGGTGGCATATTCAGACACCAAGACCAAGGGCTGAACAAGCCATCGGGGAGCAGTTAAGTCCTCAGTCTTATGAGGACTTAAGGCTGAGGGACCTGGGGGGTTCAGTCTGGAGAAGAGAAGGCTCAGAGGGACCTGATCGCTCTCTACAACTGCCTAACAGGACGATGGAGCCCGGAGGGGGCTGGGCTCTGCTCCCAAGGAACAAGTGACAGGACAAGAGGAAACGGCCTCAAGCTGCACCAGGCGAGGTTTAGATGGAGCTGAGGAACAATTCCTTCCCCAAAGGGTGCTCAGGCATTGGAACAGGCTGCCCAGGGCAGTGCTGGAGCCACCATCCCTGGAAGTGGTCACAAACTATACAGATGAGGCCTTCAGTGACATGGGTTAGTGGCAGCCTTGGCAGTGCTGGGGCAACAGTTGGATTTGCTCTTAAAAGGTCTTTTCCAACCTGGCTGATTCTGTGAAGCCCAAACCACACAGAAGCAGAGAAAAACTACGTCTCCCACACATTGCTGGGTGCCAGTAACATGTAGCAGCATCCACACTCCTCTCAATCCAACCAAGCAAGAAAGCTACAGCATCCTCTAAAATGTTGAGAGGGGAAATGAGGTTAAGCCAGCTAATTGACAGCACTGACCTTTTTGGCTCACAGTGTTAGTGTAGCCACCAAAACAGAAGCCACTGCAGCTGAAGCCGACAGGGAGTCAGCTCTTTTTTACCTTCTGGGGTTTTATTTTTCAGCGTTCTTCCTGCTGAAGTTTAAACTTTGGGTCAACTCTAAAACGCTGTCACAAGCCCCAAAAGAGCTTTTGCAGAGAGAAGAAAACGAACTTAAGACAGGGTGAAACACCATGGTCCTCACTTCAGGCACAAGGCAGCTACATTGACCTCAATCACCTAAATACCAGAGACACCTCTAACATGCTCTCCCCCATGCCAGGAGGGTCTAAATTCAAACAGATATGTTGGTTTGAACTGAAAAACAACCCCCAGGTGTTTCTCCCTATCCCATTTTCTTCCTTTTGCAGCAAGCAGGCTGCTGTCACCACCTGAGTAAGTCTCCAGTGCATGTTCTTTTAACCAAGGCTGTAGGAAATAAGCACAAACAGCCCAACTCCCCCTGAGTCTGTCATGGAACCTGCTTTGGAAAATCACCCTTGCTGCCCCTATTACATTTTGAAGGCGGGTCCTTCCAAGCCCACACCTTAAAGCCAGGGTCAGCTTTGCTGCTCAGGACACACAGCCCCAGAAGAGCTACAACAAGCAATCGAGTCCTCTCCACGGCAGGGAAAGGAGGAAGATGGATGATGTAAAGCCATGTTCCTGTACTGGACACTATGTAGCAGATCCCCCAGACGTCTGCTTCATTACGGGAGCTCTGCAGACGAGCTGATGCTGCACAAGCACCTACTCCAAGCCGGAGCCGCAACCCCTGTGCGCTCCAGCACTCGGCTGGAGCTGTCATTTCAGTTCGCACATGCAGCCTGAAATCCCATCGCCTGGCAGGAGCTGAGCCCCTTCCTGGGTTTCCTCGAAACTTGCTAACTGGCAAAGGAAGGCGCAGCTCTAATTCGATTTTCTTCGCCGCGCCGGCGCTGCACAAACCCAGCAAACCTCCACCGCAGCGGGAATTACAACAGGGCTCACTTCCCCCTTCCTTGCACCCTTGAAAAAGGAGAGGTTGGCCCTGCAGACCCTCCAAGCTCCGTTCTCTACCTCGACAGAGCAAGGCAGACATCAGCCGAGCGCCTAGGGTCAGCAGCCAGACAACAGTGTATGTGAATAACAGCCCTTATTATGGTAAAGACTCAACTACAAGCATTAACCACAGCCAGCAAAACTTATCGCTACAACAGAAAAGAAACCCACACACTTTGAGTAATATGTTGGTATCACCGCTGATAGCTTCTGCACCCTTCCTCCCCCCATCTTTCCAGCTCCAGAGAGGAAAAAGCAAATCAAAGCAGCGGCTTTTCCTGGTTTGAATCTAGACGAGGTACCGCTGGAGTTTTGCTTCCTAAACACCACGCAAGGTATTTCCAGCGAGGTATGGGGGAGAATGTCCACCCCAGATAAGCAGCTTCTGCTGGGCTGCCAGCTTTCCACTCGGGAAAAGACGGGGCGTCCCGCGGTTAAAAAACAACCCATGGGAGCGCATCTCCGCTGCTCCCAGCCAGAGGTGCTCGCCTACATCCCCGCAAGGATGCCAGAAGCATGAGGAAAGGCGGCTAGAGGGGCGGCGGGTTGGTGTTTAAGCAAAGCGGTGGCTTGAGGGGGATGGAAAGTCTTCAAACCGCTCGGAAATTAAGTTCGCCTTCGCGTTCCCCCAGCGGTGCTGCAGGGCAGAGCCCGGCCGGCGCCGCTCCTTCGTGGCTTGGGGGGTGGGTTTCATTTCCCCTTCCCAAAAACACCCCCCCGTAACCCCAAACCCCGACCGTCCCCGGTCATACATCCCCCCCCCCCCCCCAGGCTACGAAACAAGGGGGAGAAAGGGTGCAAGGGGTTCCCCGAAGAGGGGAACACAGAGACGGGAGAGCGCTCACCGGGGGACGGGAAGAGCTCGCTGTCCACCTTCTCCGTCTTGATGATGGTCAGGTCCACCGCCGCCTTCATGGCTGCGGCGGCTGCTGAGCCCCGCCGAGCGCGGAGCGGGGCGCCCGGGCGCCTGCCTCTCCTCCTCCTCTTCTTCCTCCTCCTCCTCTTTCCTTCCGCGCTCCCTCGCTCCTCTCTCCCGCTCCACTCCGCTCCCCCGCCGCCCCTTCCGCGCTCCCTCGTTGCCGCTCCGCTCCGCCTCGCCCCGCCGCCACCGCCCCGGCCCGGCCCGAGCCGCCGAGGGGAGGGCGTTGGGCCGGCCCCGAACGGAGACAGCGGCGGGGAGGGACTCACTTGTGCCCGCCCCGGAGGGCGGCTCCCGCACCCGGCGCCGCGGGGAGCGGAGCTGGAGCTGCCCCGAGGGGAGAGAAGTGATGGGGGGCACGGGGTTATGGAGGTCAGCGCAGCCAGCGTGAAGTTGCGCTGCTGCTGCTCCGCTTGCATCCATGCCCCGAAACACGAAGGGAACGTAGAGTTGGAGTTTTAGCCCGGGAAAACGCCGCTGGCTGCAGGCAGCCCTGAGCCAGGGCTCTTGAAACCAGTTGCTTTCACCCTGCTTGTCTGGACATGAACCTTCCACACGTATATGGCCCCTTCCATTTTCACATCACCCCTTCCCTCTTGTACCACCATTGCGGCTGCCCACTCGGATGCTCTGCCACACACTAGCACATCTGAATCTGAACCTGTGAGCACGGCCAGGGCAAAGTGTGCTTGCGTCGAAGGTGGTTGTTCATGTGTGTGCTCTGTACAGGTGGGAGGCCAAAATGGCTTGGAAACTGGCTGGATAAAAAGCATCTTGAAGATGCAAGATGTGCATCACGCCAGTGTGACATGAAGTTAGCAGAAGAACATCGTTCTTCACATGAAATATGTTTTATTGTATTTAGGGAGCACAGACTTCAGACCACAAACGGCAGAGCAGGAGGGAGATTATGACTCACAGATGTCAATTTACCGGTACGAGTGTTAAAAAAAAGTGATTAGCAACCAACTTTTGTGGTTCTCTCACTCTGAAAGTCTCAACAGCCTCCGACACACTGGCAGAGATGGGCTTAAATGAACATCCCAGCTGTGATGGCGCAGCCATATGAGCCGGCGCTGGGGCTCAAGGCTGCCTGCTAAGCCATGGGATGAACCAGGGTCCTGCCTGCAGTGGAACCTTAAAATGCACCGAGAGATGAGCGGCAGATGCAAACGTTGCAGCTCAGGATTATTTCTAGCTTTCGCAGTTGCCTGAGGCATGTTTATAGGAGGAAAACTTGTGTAACTAAAAGAAGCTGCGAGGTGCCAGGGCCAGGAATCAAGAGCCTGATTCTGGCTCACACAAGCAGCCAGTTTTACTAAGGCAGATTTTACTCAGAGCTAGCAAAGCAGGGTAGGCGCTTTGCTCCAGCTCATCAGGTACCTCACCCATTGCCAAGCACTTGCATTTTCAATTGCACAGGCAATTTTGACTTGCCAGCTCAATTATGGGCAACCTATTCCTGCAGCAGGGCAACAGGAGCAGCAGTTCACTCTGACCAATATAAGTCCTCTCTCCAGTGATTCCCATGTCCATTGAAGAACCTGAGCTGTACTCAGGCACAGCACAAGGTGTGAAACCTTGGGTGGTGGGTCCTTGGTTTGAAACTTACCACGGGAATGAACCTGGAAATCTGTAAGTGAAAAGAGGATGGATGTAAGGATAAAATTTGGTCCCTATTGCCTCTCCCCAAACAGGATCATGTGTTTGCACCTGACCTTCATTTTGGGTTTCTTTTCCCACACGGGATGGACAGCAGTGATTGAAGGAAGCAGCTATAGAGAGGAGATTATGCAGAACACTTCCAGTCGAAAAGCAAAAGGGAATTCAGGAGAAACAGCTGCCTTTCTGTATGATCCCTTCCAGAACAGGCTTGGGAAGGGAAACCTGATGCAGTTATCACAGCCTGACAATCTTCCCCTTCCTACACTTCTCTCTGTGCGCTGCAAACATCCCGGGTGAGTATGGGAGCGTGCGTGCAGGGCTGGTTTACACAGCTGCCACCAGCAAGCACCTGCGGTCCCAACCGTATTGGAGTGACCCCAGAGCTCCCCCCTCTCAATAATCCACCCGCTCAGAGTGAGCAGCCTCCTGAAGCAAACCACAAGCCCCAGACTGAAACAGGAGGTGCACAGCAAGGTCGTCGGGGCTTGTCTGAGTGGGCGCTGATGGGGACATGCTGTCCATCCCCCATTCAAGGCTCCTGTAAGCAGAGATGGAGCTGGTGATGGGCACCAGAGAGGCAGTGACACCTCTTTGTCTGTGCTTTAGCCTTGCTCCTGTGGGCCTGAGCGCTTTACGGTCTTAAGGGCTGGGTGAACTCCAGTGCACCTGTGAAGGCGTTCCTTCTCTTCTGGACCAGAACAAAGGCTCTAATAAAGATCTTTCTCCCATCTTGTGTGGTTTTCATTAGGGAAGATACACACACTCTTGGCATCCCGTCTCACCTCTGATCTTGCAAAGCCGATGACACTAAGCCACAGCTTGGTGCAGCATGGCTGCGGCAAGGCTTTGAGCTTATCCACTCCCCAGCCTCACCCTCCTTCCACACTCCTTCAAACTCCTGTTGCAGTTTGCTTGTGCAATGTATGGCAGCCCCTACATGTGGGGAAACTGGAACTGCTGCCAAGAGTAGCACGAGGGTAAAAACCCCAAAGTGGAGGAAAAGAACAGAGAGGCTGCGGACAGAGATTTCCTCCCAGGGCAGCTGAATCTCTCCTTCGAACTCGACTCCGTCCTTAATTTGTGTTCACTTCAGAGCCTGCAACATGAAAGCCCTGGCTCTGAACTCCAGCTGAGCTGCTCAATGGCTCAGTGTTCGCAGAAGGCATGGAAGGAATCCATTGATTAGTTTCTTCAGCTGGGATGTGACCATTTGGAGTCCAAGACCTGCCAAACATGACTTCGCCTCAGCAACTGGTTCCTATTTGCTGCTTACAGACTTTGGAAATATCTTTCCTCTTCCACATCCAAGTCTCACCCTCCTTTTCCATTCTGTCGTTATTCAACATGAGTATCTACTCAGGCTCTCTCCTGTGGAGGGAGGATACTAGGTTGCAGAGAACAGCCCTGCTGCCATTAATACAGCCAAAAGATTTTGCCGTTGATGGGAGATAACCATCTGCCCTCCCTCCACAATGCAGCCTGGCTGTTTTTAAACCCTTTGGAACAAAGAAAGGACGGGCAGTAATGCCACATTGTTCCAGGGACGCTGACTAACCTTGGTTTCAAAGAATAATAATAATCACTCATTTAGCGTCGAGGAAAGGTATGACGAAAAGGCAGCCTTTGCCGTGATTTCCGAACATGCAGTGAGGGCAAGAAGGCTCTTCCATGACCTTTCTCCAAGCCGGGGCCAGGTCTTCCCTTCGGCACAGCCGAATCCACTCCTGTCATGGCCCTTTTACCAGCAGGCAGCTGTTGGCTCTCCTCCAGATGTTAGAGCTGGGACAGCTTCTCCTCTCCCTCGGATTTTCCCATTGTCCTTGCAGCAGGCTCAGGATTAGGTGTTATCAGTAGTGTGGAGAAAGAGCTTTTCCAAGCATGGCTGCTCCTGAAACGTAGCTACCTCTGGGATGAAATACAACAGCTCCGTAACAACACGGAGCAACACCGCCCAGCTGTTGTGGACGGGAAATGAAGAACACCATATCCAATTAAACCTGCAGGGGGATATTTATGGCAGAACGTAATTAGCCAAATTGGAGGCTGCCCCAAAACTGCCATGGGATTTTTAATGACTGCAAGCGGTCAGGGCTGCAGTTTGATGTTTTGTCAAGTAAACAGTATCCAGAGGGCATGAAGCTGAAATCAGGAGCAAAAGGGGGGTGGGGAAGTGTCGTGCAATTCCAGGGAGAAACGGAGACATGAAAGGATTTATCGTAAGAGGAACATTGTTGGCAAAAGCAGCAGCCACCACTCTAAGAAAGGAAAGAGCAGGGAGGTGGCTCTGGGTGTGGAGGTGGCCCTGTGCAATGAGAGGAAAGAGCAAGCAGCTGCCATGACCATTCCCGAGGGAAATACCTTTCCTGGAATTTAAAATTATACGAGAAATTCTTTCAAGCACCGTAATAGCTGGGAAGTGTTTGGGTGAGTTGCTTTACGCTGGTGAAAGGAGGCTGGATTAGTAGTCCTGGTGACCACAGCCTCCTTTTTTTGGCTAAGCACAGGGCATGGAAGCTGAGCTGGTTAGTCAGCACGTACTGTGTGCTGTCCATAGGGAAGGCAGGCTGCTCTCACATCTAGCCTTTGTGACCATCACGGAAGCGTTGGCTCCTCCATGACCCACATGGCTGTGGCCTCTGGGGTCCCCTTGCTGCTGTGGGGCTGGAGTCATCCTCTGCTGGCTGCATTAAAAGCAAGTTTCTGTTCACTCTGTGAAGATCCAGCCTTCAGGGCCCTGCTCAGCCCTGAGACAACATTTCTGTCACAATACCATCCTCTGATTGCCCTCCAGGCGCAAGCAGAGGAAGCTGCCTCCGAGCCTCCCCGACTCCTGCTCTCATTAACTTCCCAGCAGAGATGGCTCACAAAAGCGTCTTTGTGGCCAGCAAAGAGGGAGAACTCCAGCTCACACACATCCCCGTGACAGCTCCGGTCCACACACTGTAGGTACCTCAATCAACAGCCTCACAGAGCTGCTTGAGCATCTTCAAGTGGCTCCTGCAATTGGTTTCCCAGAGGTTCCATGCTGATTCATAACCTGATTAGCTAATCCGGGCTCCAGCAATGTAATTCTGCCTTGCGTTTCGTTGGCGGGGGGTGCTGTCACTCACTTGTTACCCTGCTGGAAGAACTTGCTGGCTGGAAAATCCTAGTAAGCTCTTCCGCAGCGCTGTTTGCTCTCGGTAGGTTTTCCCTCTCCTCCTCAAGTAACAGCACTGAGTTCTTGGTAAATATAACCTGAGGATTTTTGCTGTTTAACTCATGATGTTCTCAGTTACTCCTGAGTACAGGCAGGTTATGTATGTCAAACCTTACTGGCAGGACCACTCATCTTTGATCAGGTCTCTTGGGCAGCCTCCTTCATAGCAGAAACAGCCAGCTCAGACTTAAACAGTACCTCTGTACTTGCAACTTCACCTTTGGCATTCACCAATCTCTAGTGACAGGTTACTGATGGTTTCTGATGGTCCTTGAGATCCCCTTCCCTGGGACACAGATGAGGGATTACGAAGAAAAGGCAGTAGGATCATTGATAATCAAGCAGCTCTCTCCATATAAGTGTTAGTATTCACTAACTCTTAAATGCTCTTTCAATACTTCAAAAAACCCACCACCATCAATAAAAAGACCCACTGCTTCAATACAAAGTCACAGCCACATTTCCTTTTCATGAAGGTGCCTGGAGCCACACAAGCACCTCCCAAGGAAGGTTTGCCCAGCAGCAACCTCTAGAATACAAGTTCACAACTCAAGAAATAGCAGCCACCATTAAAACACACTTGCACACAGCTAGTGGAAGTGGTCAGCACGGGGAAATAAAACACTTGACAGCAGTGAGTGATCCCCAGTTTAATGCTGTGGCCAGGACAGAGGGGTTCAAGTGATGGAAGTGTAACTCCTGGTCAGTATTTCTACAGAGCTTTGTGCCTCCATCCCCCCTTTCTAATGAAACAACACTTTCTCACTTCACAAAGGGCTGGGGTACTAGTTCAGCAGTCTCAAAGGAAAAGCTCAGGGGCTGGGGACCGTTATGGGATCTCACAGAGAGAGATTTGAGAGGAAAGCTCAGGCAAGAGAGCTGGGATCCCCATCCCTTGTCACGCAGGACACTGGGAAGCACAGACACTGATCCACGAGCCCGGATCCTTCCAGTCCAACCACTGTCCTGACATGACTATGAGATCTCAGGTGTGCACAGCCAGTCTATGGAGGTAATTCAGTGAGGGACACGATTACCCCACAGACCACATTGCCCACAGCACAGGATGAGACCCACACTAAGAATTAAAGCCCTAAAGCTGCCCTCTCCACGTATATTCTGCTGGTGGAGACACCCCTTGAGCCCACCACATCCCTCCCGGGATGAAGGATTTGCTTGAGTACGCAGTTCAAAGAGCCGGGCACGGGAAACCTCCTCACTTGCAATTGTCCGTGCTTGGCAACCCAGCCCGATAGTGAATAAACGACAGAGAAATATTCCTCTCTACACGTGTTTGGGTTTCTTGGGGTGGTTTTCTTGGACGGCGATCCTGGCTCTGCAACAATACCCGTCTTGTTTAGCCCCACGCTACAGAGCAGGCTTGAATAGATCTGTCTAAAATTATAAGCGGGCAGCCCCTGGGCTCTGAGAGATCACAGGCCACATGCTGGGGCTGAACAAAGGCTCTGCTATTTCCTTACAATTAGCCCAGCTAAAAGGACATCTATCTCCTTCCATTAGAGCCACCACGTGCCTCCCAGTCAGTCCATTGTAAAGCTAATTAAATAACACGCCTCTCTCCCCATGAGGGGCTCCTGATGAGGTCCTAAGGCCTTGCTGGTGTAGAAGGGGAAGAGACAGCTGGTTAGCAGGGGCCTGCAACTCCGCTGGTCACCCATCTACAGCCATCATCATCATCATCATCACCACTTAGTGCAGGGGGTTTGATTATGTTCAGAAAGCTGTTGAAGGGAGATCCCGAGATAAAGAGGGGTTCAGCACACAAACCTGTTTGCTCCTCTGTCAGCTTCCCCACTGCCTGCAGCAAAAGCTGCAAACCCAGCTGATTTATTTATTATTTTTGCCTGTGTTTTGCTGGGAGTTGGAAGAAAAAAAGCAGACATAAAGGTTTTGTCTAAATATGTTCCGGGTTGATGCAAACCAATTTGGGTTCCCCCCCCACCCCAACCCTTCTCATCGAGTTAAAAGAGGGAAAAGAAAATAAGGAAGGAAAATGGTGCATCATTCCACCTGAGCTAGAACTAGTTTTGTGCTTTTAAAGTGGGAAGAAATTGCAAAATGGGGCAAATAAAAAGGCAGTTAAAAGTAATCCATTAACAAACCCTCTTTTCATCCAGTTTGTTCACCTTCTTGAGGAGGTTTCTGTAGGTCTCAGACGTGGATGAGCTGACATGAATCTGCCTTTTTTGCTGGGAAGCCTGATTTGTGTTTTAGCATCAAGAGTGAGATGGAGCCAAATCTACCTCTGATGCCTGGAGTGCACTTCCAATGTGAAAATTCCTTCTAGCAAGTCAAGATGGCACAGTAAACATCACAGGGGCCTCCTGCAATGTCCTGAGCGATGCTTCAGAGGCCACCACAACCATCATCTGTCCCTGGAGGAGGAGGAGGATGTGGCTCTCCTGCAATGCCCAACCTGCAACCTGAAGCCAAACACTATGAGAGCAGCTTTTCCCTCCATCAGCCAGCCCTGCATCTTCAGGGTGAGCTCTGTTTGCGAACATCACAGGTGCACAGCCTCGCACAACTGCTAAATCACTCCAGATGTTCAACACCTTTTCTCACATGCTCCCAAGACCCGGAAGAAATACAGTTGCCTTCTGCCAAGTCTACACTTAGCAAGATTTGCAAAAATCCCCTTTACCCCCTTAAATAATTATTTTCCACCTCTGGCTATTTAAATCATTATTTTCACACTGAAAGAGCATGACTGGAATAGTGGGAAGGTGGGTCAACAGACTAATGAGCTGATTTCCTGTGGGTCTTCGGCTCCAGGCTTGGAAAGCTGGACATGCCACAACAGACAGAACTCCATCCACCCAAGAAAAAGAGAAAGACCCCATTCCTCAGCATTTCCCACTGGGAAGACAGTAGGAGGAAGGTCACAGAGGAGGAGGCAGAGCTTGGTTTCATTCTAATGGGAGCAGTTTTCCAGATTTCCCTGTTTTCCAAGCCCACAGCTATCCTGGGTAGCAGCTGCTGCTAGTGCCTGGATGGGAAAATACTGGGAAGCTTTAGAAATGCATCAGGGCTTGCCAGGAAATACAACATGTAGTGTGTGTGTGTGCACATCCATTGGGTTTCATTGTAAAAGCTCAAGGATCAACTCATTGCCTGTCACTGTTGAAACAATGGAAATGCAAATGTGTTACATCAAGTAATCAAATTCAACAGGGACATATCAACAGGGCTAGGTAAATCATCATTTCAAGATGCTACATGACTCACATGAGGACTTAGAAGGAGCTAACGCAAGAGTTCAGCCCAAAACACAGTTTGAATGTAACCTGGGAGTGTGTTGCTCAGCTCTCCATCTGCTTTCATACCCCAGGTCTGAGTACTTCATTCATTGCAAACCTACCAAGAAAAGGGGTAGGAGCCAAGAAAAAGATGTCTTGTATTAGCCACCTCCCTCCTCCCCTCACCCAGCTAGTGCCCTTGATCCCAAAGCTATGGGAATGGCTCTGCAAGCCACTTGATTAATAAGAGCCCAGGAGGGAAAAATCGTTTATATAACCTTGTCTTCTCTAAACTTCCTAAGTGCTTTAGAAAGTGGCTGCCCTGGAAACCCAAACTGGAAACGAAAAATATTATCTCTTCCATTTATAAACATCTCCGGCACTAATGAAGTGAGGAGCGGGAGGGGAACGCCGGGATGCGCTTGGCAGGCGTGGGAGAGCCCAGATAAAACCATCTCATTTCAGGTGGGTGTGGAGTGGAAAGTCCTGCCACTGCGGACCAGTGCCACTGTAGCTGCTGAGTACAGCGCTGCAAGGCCCCTGGGGGGGACTGGAGAAGATGGATGGTTGTGGAAGTATCTGCTACACTAAACACAGAGGCAAAGCGACAGCCTTACTAGGTGCAGATGTAGTGGGGGAGAAAGACAGAGCAACATACAATGAGGCAAGAGCAGATGGATGAAAGCTTAAACCAGTTCCTTTAGCTTGAATCTGCAGTTCAAGTGAAGCATCACATCATAATATTGGAAAGCAGGGAGTGAGTATTAGTACTTACTCATGCTTTGTGGTATAAAATACACAGACCAGGCTTCTTCTACATGTCAACAGAGCATGGCTGTTTACACCAGTATGGTCTAAATAAACATATGAGTGGTCCAGATTAAGCTGTTGGGTTCACCCACCCTCTGTCTTGCCGCTCCTCAAGATGTTCATCTGAATCAGAGTCAGGAGCAGGATTCTGCAGAGTAGAATAACCTATTCCTCTGTTTTCTTTCCATGTTGCCATTTCCCACAGAGATTTGTTTTTGCATCAATACAGCCAGCACCAGAAAATGCTGAGTTTTGGCTGGAAATGTTTGGATTTCATTTTGACAAAATATTGATGATTTCCGCAGAGCAATCTGTCACTTTTGGCAGCAACAAGAAGAAAAGTAAAAAAAGACGTATTTCATCTAGATAGGGGACTGAGCTGACACCCAGCCTGGAACTCGGCACAAGTGGAAGGCAAAGCAGGCTACTGGGTTGCCTTGCTATCCTGTCAGTCTGATTACTGCAAAGCAAAGGAAATGTGCTACTGCTTCCATGTAGTAGCTGTTTGCCTGGATAGAAACACAACCAAAGCTGCCAGACAAAGAAAGCATCTGGTCTCCTGGGGTTAAGCAAGATGCAAAGCAGGGGAAGAGAAGGTCTGAGCATCTCTGGAGATGTTTCACAGGAGGTACAGATACCCCAAGGTGGTGAAGAGCTGGTGCAGGGCAGGACTGAGATGCCAGTTTTATTTCCATTACTACCTTCCATAATTAGCTGTGCCTCCTGAGCCTGCAGAACTGGGCTGAAATCATCTGGGAGATGCCTGGAACTGACCAAATCAGAATTTTTCCATGAACAGGCTTCGTTGGGGAATCTCCTCCTTTTTTCCTATTCCACCTCAGTGCTGCTATCAGTCTGGACAAAACAAGTGCCCTCTGCCCTCCCTTGAACTTAGGATGTGGAGAGTGAGTCACGCAAACCAGGGGAGAAAGGCATTTCTGGCTCCTGCAAGACAGTTGCTGACGAGTTAGGGAGAAGCAGTTTGGGCCACGTCTTCTTAGAAACCAAACCTCTGCTTTGGTGCAGCAGTTTCTTTTGCTCCATCCCATCTGTGCTATGGGAAGCACAAGTATCTGCAAGTGTTTTTGCCACCCTGCTTATGCAGCGCATACCATGTCAGCAACCTCGTTTCCCCTTCCAGGAAGGGAAGTCCTGTCATGAACTTTATTATATTGCTTTTTGGTGTGTGCACCCATGCGCTTGTCCTTGCCAAAATCGATGGCAGTGTTCCCACTGGACGGGCTGAAGCTATATTTTCCTGCAGGTTCACCACAGGTTTAAAGGCTAGATCCTGGTGTTGAATCCTAACCACCCTTCACATCACAGGGAAGAAAGCACTATAAAAGAGGGGCCCTGCCTCTAGAAGGGGCTCAGAGGTCTATGAAGGCGAGTACCAAATGATGGACCTATGCTGCTCACACTGGCTGAGAATCTCCCTTCATAAGCTTAATGCTGAAAATAAGCCCACATGCAAATTGCCCCCATGCATCCCAACCTCACTCAAGTCACTTGGAGGCCAGCAAGCTGCTCTCTGCAAGCCTCCCATGGCTCTTCTGCAGAGAAACCATGTTCCTGATGTACACACACAATCTCATTAGCTCTGCTTGCTGCCAGAGAGGCAGCCTCCCTCCCCGGGAACCAGCTGCAGAGAGAGAAACCATGTTCCATACATTGTGAAAGAGCCAACAATTGACCTGCTGCAACTATTCCAGAGCCTATTGATACACAATCCCAGAGGGAAAGGTCCATCCGGTGGGCTGTATAAACTTCAGCACGTGTTGAGCAGCCTGGAGGCAGCTTCAAGGGGATGGCCACGCTTGCAGTGCGGATTTGCTTAAGGCCTCTATTCCATTTGTTGTGCAACATCAAGCACTCGTACAGTGCCGTTCTCCAGGGATTTCCAGTCACTCGCCTGACCTCAATGAATTAAGCATCTCAGTAAAATGAATTAATCATCTGCATCTCCAGTGTGAGAAACTGCTATGTGGTGGCTCACAGGCAGCCTTCTGAATGATTTAAGCATCTCACTCCAATGGATGCAGCCAAGGTTCTCCAAACTCCAGCTATAAGATCTCATCCAGATCTCCTAAATCTGCTGTTCTTCTCCCTAAGAATCCTTCCTCCATAAGAAAAGAATATGGATGGTGGGGAAGAGCCACCAGGACTGACTGCTCAGGTGAATGAAACGCACCACTGTATAGGAAGAGGGTGTTGGGTTGTACAGACCAGGCACTGCAGAGTCCTTTCAGTCAAACAGTTGGTGACTGCAAAGCAGGAACGAAATGGAGAGATGCTAAGAGAGCAGGAAGAGGGCATGGACCCTATATTTCCTCCCAGGAGCTCCAGACAAGGTGATAACTCCACATGCACAGAGCAGGGCATAGTAAAGAAGGTGCAGAAAGCATTTGGGAAAGCTCAGAACTGGGTTTGCTTTGAAAAGGCAGAATCATTTCCATCCACAGTTAACAGCAAGGGCAGCTCCAGCTTATTTCTATTCAATTTTAAAGAGCAGAGAGATGCAATCCCTTACAGAGCAAGGAATATTCATCCTAATCCTGACCTTACTCTTGTATGGCTCTAAGTGTGTCATTTCTCCTTCCTGCTCTTCATTTATCCAGCCTGCATGTAAGCTGCATGGGGCATAGGATGGTCCAATCCTCTTGGAAGTGTCTGTGTATTAGAAACAATTGAAAACACAAAAGACAGACCAACCTAATAGGACTTGCCCCCTCTCCAGATGTCTGACAGCGCTGTTTCTCAGACTGAAGTGATGCAAATAGCTCAGATAAGGCTCAGATAAAATATCTGAGCTCTCAAGGGCTTATCTGAGCTGAACACCAACTCCAGAAATTCCGAAATTTGCCCTGTGGGACTGTCTCCATCGAGCCTGATTTCCATCTAAAGTCTCAACCTCCAGAGGCTGCAGAAACAGCTACTGTTCAAATGCATTCTTGAGATAGCAGGGTGGGACACAGCAGGTCTGCAGCTCCCCTATTGGGGGCTATCTGGGGATTTGCCTCCTGGTGGGAATGTTGCAAGAGCTGGGCTGATGGCTCAAGGAACCGGTGACGGCACCTTTCACCGCCAGCGCTTGCACTGTAACAGATGAGGTAAAGCCTTCACTTTCCCTTGGCTACAAAGCGTTCTCTTCTGGCGTTTGCTTTCAGCTATATCCTCTCTCAGTAGCTGCTAGCAGAGGGAAGGCTTGTGGGACAGCGCTGGACTCTGGTGCCACACCATGAGCTGCATCACAGACATGTCAGCATGGACATCGCACTGAGATCTAGGGTTTCCAAAGCAACAAGATGCTGGGTGCAAAACCCATCCAGGCTTCTCCAAAAATCTCATCCTGGCAGGATGTAAAGGGAGTCAGCAATCGCAGCAAGGAGCTTCAATCAAACAGACCCAGGCTTGCAGCAGTGGGCAACCTCTAATACTCATTTACAGCGAGAAACATCTGTGCTTCAAGATCCAGTCTTTCTGAAACACAGAGAGCTGTGGCGGTCCCAAAATGTGTGAGACCTGATAGCGAGCATCTGGGTTTAGTACACAACTCTGTCTGTGAAAGGAGCCAGGGGAAGTCCAAGGCCAGGCTTAGGGAAGGTAAATGGAGATCTCTTTGTAAAACTGTCACAAAGGGCCCATTAGCGCACTTACACCTGGGCTACGGTTACTCTTTGTCCTGCAGGAGTACCAGGGGTCTCCCATCTTACAGCCAGTCTATGTGCTGGATGTTCTATAAACACAGGGGGGAAAGAGAGCAGGAAAAATTCCTTCCTGGAAGATTTGCAACCAAATAAGGAGTAATCTAGTCATTTGTACACCTAATGAAAATGGAACAAGGAGAACAAAACGAGCCCCCTAAAACCAGCCAAAGCGCTGCAGAAACTACCTCCTGATACAAGCTGAGAAAGATTTCCTCCCTGTAGAGCTTTGCAACCATCAGAGTTCTCAGGCAAGAATAACAATGAAATTCTATAGGATTGCTCATAAACCATAGGAAAAAAAAAGAGGAAGATTTCATTTCCTACTAAAATATTCCCAACGTCTCGTTCCCAAAGGACCGACATGCCCAAGGGCCGCTGCGGAGCACTGGCTCCCCTTCCACACCAATGCTTCTCCCTGGCTAAATCCCAGGGATGGGGGGGAACGTGTGGGCAGGCCATGGGCTCAGCTGTGTTGGCAGCACCAGGGTTAACCGCGGCGGCGCCCTGTAATGCAATGATTTCTGGTTTATTTCAGCAGGGGAAGTGTGTCCCGGCCTGATTAGCCCAATGGTTTCCTCTTTTCCCATAACCTCCAGACCCCCGTGGCCTAAGTGTTTACTTTCTGAAATAAAAAATCTGCTAGTGTTTTTCTTTTTTCGGGGCATGTGTATTTTGGGAGGATTCGGGGGGAGGAAAGCGGCGAGGGGGAGTTGAATGGGATGGGAGGCTCGCATACACCTCCCTTCTCTCTCCCACCCCTCACCCCCAGCTCCTTTCCAGCTGCAGCCTCTGAGCTGAGACTTCTGGCTTCAATGTGAGAGAGAGAGAGAGAGGGAAAGGGAGAGAGAAATGTATTAATGAGAGAGTTCAGTCTCTTGCTTCAGCAGCTATAAACACAGCGAACATCTGGAGGGAGAGGGAGGTGCTTCAGGCTGCCAGGAGCTGAAAGGAACAGGCTGTTTTCAGGGTCCCAGCCCCCTGAGTCCCCCTCTGCCTCCCTGCATATAGAAACCTGGAATGGTTTGGCTTGGAAGGGACCTTAAAGCTCATCCAGTTCCAACCCCCTGCCATGGGCAGGGACACCTTCCACTAGAGCAGCTTGCTCCAAGCCCCATCCAACCTGGCCTTGAACACTGCCAGGGATGTGGCAGCCACAGCTTCTCTGGGCACCCTGTGCCAGCGCCTCAGCACCCTCATAGGGAAGAACTTCCTGATGTCTGGTATAAACCTCCTTGACATGGCTCTTCTGGCATCACCCATTGAGCCCTGTCCTGGCCTCACTTATGCTGCCTTCCCTGCTCCATGCCTGTGTAGCAAAGCCCAGGTATGTGCTGCTGCAAGGTTGCCACATGCAACCCAAACCTCCTAGAAAGGGTTTTCTGCTGCTTGGTATCCCCAGAGGCAAGTGCTCAGTGCTTGTGGGCCTGTAGGCAAATGAGTTTGGGAAAGCTCAAAAAGAAAAGGCAGCTGTGCTTTTTGTGTCCTGTCTGAAGCAATCATTTGGTGGTGCAGGATAGCCTCCTCTGATGGAAAAAGAAGCATGGACATCCACATCACACCATCCCTACAGAGGGATCAACCCTACCCCAAGACCATCCCAAAACCTTTCCTCTTCTGCAGTCATCCTCAAGGTATCACAGAAGCCCTGGATAGCCTGTTGCTTAGTCCCTTTCTTCCTTGACCCTACACCAAGTTACTCCTTCCCTATGGCACATGGAAGCTGCCAGTGCTGCTGTGGTCCTGGTGCTACACCTCTTGCTGAGCTCCCACCCTGCTGTTATACTGGAGGACCTCAGCAAATGTGTAGGCATCACCCAGAGAACAAGCAGCAACCTTCCTGCTTTCACCAGGGGACCAACACAGTGATTCCTCCCGGCATGGCAGCTGATCCCCTGCTGACAGCAGTCTGCAGCTCAAGTGGGAAAAGAGCTCCATGCTCATTCTCTGGTGATGACCCAGCATGCAGGGAGCTCCCTTGGGGTTTGGCCTTGAGAGGGGAGACAGGGATTTTTCCAGAATGAGGCAGGAAACAAATGGAAAAGCGAAAGCCTGGATTTTTGTCATTCTATTGCTTCAGTGCAAATCAACCTCTCCAAGGGCTGACTTGCAGCAGGTTACAGCAGAGGGAGCACCACAAGGTATCACAGGGTGGCCTGCACGTGTTTTCCTCCCGTGTGAAACAACTAGGATCCATAAAAATCATACTGAGTCTCACTGACCTGAAGAGCAAACCAGCATCCTTCACAGGGCTTTTGCAAAAGATACCACAGCTTTGCAACTCATTCACAAGGTGCCTTTTCTCTCCACCAACAGAATGAATTAAATGCTCTTAATGGAGAAAATTACGTGTACTTCAGCAAGTATAGTAGGTGTGACATGCCTTCAACTGGAGCCAATGGAACAAAGGCTGCCGCAAAGAATAAAGGTTAAAGAATATCCATTCCCACCAGTCTACAAACTGGCAGACCTCACCTCAGCGGCCAGAAGATGACAACAGAGCCCAGCATAAGGGGCTCCTCCATCCCCTGGGCTGGAGCAAACAGCCAGGGAGAGCTGCAGATGTGGGAATGACCATCAGCAGGTTGGGCAGCGGCACTGAAATGAATTCAGATCCATCACCTCACTCATCCCTCCACATGGTGTCTCACCCCTTTTATGTTCCCCCTATTCTGTTCCCCTTCATCTTCCTCCATGTCCTCCCTTTCCCACTCCTTGTTTATTAAGGGAGGGAGAGGACAGGCTGGCCAGTCCAGGAGAAGTCCTGCTAGCTCTGGATCCACAAGCAGATGTGCGTGCCCTGTGGAAAGACCATTCATCTCAGCGGAGAGCCTGCGGAGGAGGCAGCAGCAGCAGCGCAGGGGAGGGGGGAAGTGTTGGAGGAGGCTGAGAAAAGGAAGGAGGCCACAGTTAAAAATAGGATAAAAGGACATTAAAAAATGCAGATTTTTTTCTTTTTTTAAGGAGAAAAAAAGAAAAAAAAGCTTCTCTCGGAAAATGTGCTGCAGCTGGAGAAGCCATCGGGCCGAGCCTGGTCAGCTTTCACCTTCCCTCTCCTCTCTTCTCCTCCCCAAGCCCCCTTCCTCTGAGCGTGGGCCTGGAAGATGGCCCAGAAAGCGCTCACAGAAAGAACTTTCCTCCGGGGATCTCCACCAGGTCTCGCGCCTGCAAAGGAGGGGAAAAAGCAGGGAGAGTTCACCATGGATGCATGTGGTCCCCATGGGACTCCTGCTTGTAGTCCAGGCTGAGCTGAGAGCTGGGACTGAAGGAAGATCACAGCCAAAGTCAGCAGGGTGAGACTATCCCTATCTTGTCTGCATGGGCACAGAGCAGTGCGGCACTGCTCCAGTTATGAGTGCTTTGCCTTCCTGCCAAACCCATCGCAACACCACTATGGCTGCAGGGACCTGACGTCCATGAAGCACCAATGCGTCAGATGCAAGGACATATCACCCTCAAAGCTAACAAACCCCAAATATTGTGGGTTTAGAGGTGGCACTAAGCTAATATGTCCAGACAGCATCAGCAATGGAGTGGGTAAGGCTGGTCTCCTGTAGCACTGGCCTGAGTGCTGCTGGGTGCTGCGCATGAGCCTAAGGTGGCCCCTTTTATTTCTAACAGCATCTTGGTGCAGGAAGCCTTACCCAAATCAGCTGGATTGCTTTCACAGAGGCGGCAGACCTGCAGCTCTAATTTCTTCTCTAGAAAAGGCTTTAATTTAATTCTAATTTCTTGCCTTGCAAACCCCAAAGCCAATCCCATTTGCCTCAGCGAAAGCAGGATAACTCCCCCAAATGCTCCTATAGTGCCCAAAAGGCTGGGAGCACCTTCAGTCCAAGCCTGCTAATTCAGTACAACAGAGAAACTTCTTTAGCCAGAGTCACTTCATCCCTTGCTTGCCATTAACAACAGTTTTATCTCTCCTATCACTAAAGAAAACAGACCTGCCCAGAGTGAAAGGGGTGGTCAAAGTAGCCTTGGCTGAAAAAAGCAGCACAGCCAGGACCATGTCCATGCTGAGCTTATAATATCACTATCAAATCTCTTTGTCCACTCCAGTTTATGCCTAACCTTGTATCGGCCAAAAAAATTGTAACAGAGGGTAACATTAGGATACCATTACCTTATGAATTAAAGATATGGTGCTAAGTGTGGCTGTCAGCATCCTTTTGCTTTGGGTAGACACATGGCACCCTTAATTTTGGTCTACTAGGTGGTTCGGGTGAGGGGCAGCATCCTTAATACTCCTGTTCCCACTGGAGTGGAAAAGCAGAGATACTTTTCATAAACAGGCAGCAGCTCCTTTCTTCAGTTTTATCACTGCCACCTCTGGGATGTGCCCTTTGCTTGCTCTGGACCCAGTTTAGATTGATTCTCGGGTCATTAATAGTCCCAACATATACAGCACAGATCATGGAAGCAAAGCTGACAAATAAAACTGATTCTATACCTTTTCCAAATTAAACAATAACCCCCCAAAACCAACCGCCCCTTCTCATCCTTATCAATGAGCTAAATCCACATCAGGCTTTCCTTTAACCATATCACTGAATAATCTTATCAGACTTCAAGCACAATGTAAATAAACTCACCCCAACTTCAAAGGCAAAATATCTCCTCTAAACACAAGCAGCTCTAAAACCTTTAGAAATGCTGCGGGTTTCTGTTGCAAGAGGATATATTCACACTTGCATTTTCCTTGTTGAATTGGTTCTTTCACCAACATCAAGACCATGAAAACCAAAATGGCCTCTACTAGACCAGAAGAATAGAGGGCAAATGATTTTAATGCGCACCCTAAACACAAAGGAGAAATGAAAGACCGTTCCTAGCCATATATACAAATGAGAGTTTCCTCTCATTTAAAATTAGAAACTGAAGAAACAACAGTATAAAAAAGAGATCAGAGAAAGAGAACCTTGCATTGCAACAGCAAGAACTGAAAGGTAATTCTTAGGCAAGAGAATCAGAGGCCTGTCCTACCTGCCCCAATGTACCCAAAGTTTGATTGAAACCTGTTGAAGACAATGTCAGCTTTTTTTTTTTACTGGCTTCCCTGAGTTTTGAACCAGGCTCCAGTCACTGCAATAAGAAATTTCACAGACCCAGCATGGGGTAATGAAGATCTGGGTTGCAGATATGTTGGTCCCTGGGGAGAGCACTTTCACAGAAAAGGGGAGAGGGCAGGGGGAGAAAAAACACAAGGAAAAAACTTTCCAGGCACAGATTTGCAAAACGTTTGAGTAAACCCAAATGCTGCAAGGGCAGATTTCATCAGAGCAGAGTTGACATCACACTAAGAAAGGTCACCCACAGGAGTTGAGCAAATAGCTGAAATAAGAACAGCTGAGAATAGGCAGCAGAGTTCTGCTCCAGCCACAAGCGCAGCCCTCTGCGTCCATCTCCTGCTCACACACAAGTGTTCACCAAAGGAGTAAAAAAAAAACCCAAATGCCTGAATATTTGCCAAGGAGAGATTTCAAACTGTACATTTGACCGCAACAGTCATTGATTCTGCTGAACTCCTTAGCTGCAAAAGGTCTCTAAACATCAAGGCTTTTCCCCTCCCAAGGGCCCAATGTGCATAACTAACAAGCCGGGAACAAGTCACAGAAGACCAGCACATGCCATGCAAAAGCTTACATGGGATTTAAGTGCTTCATGATAGGCTTATGTGGGACTTAAGTGAAATATAAGCTTCATATTGGCCCTTTGCAGAGGTCACAGTCGTGCAACTTGAGCTCTTTCACTCAGTTCTCTGCCATGGCATACCTGAGCCGTCTCCTCGCCACAGCACTGCAGGGCTCTTTGCTGATGCCTCATCACCCATCCCACACAGAAGCACCAGCTGCCTGCCCAACATCTGCTCTGCAAGTTGGTTGTACAAGAAGCAGCGCAAACTGCAAGCTCAGCTTGGAGATTCGTAGGTTGAACAACGCACGGGGCAAGAATTAGTCACCAGTGATTTTGTAAGGACTTTCAAACTAAGAATACCTTAGAGAAGACAAGCATCTAGTCCGAGTCAGGGAACTGCACACTGCAACCATACAGCACAGCTTGACCACACATCTCCAGCTGTGGTTACCTGAAGACCATGTCACCACCCTCACATGGAGGAATGCAACGAGCTATTAAGAGCAAGGCACCCAAAATCACTACCACAGCAGAAATAAAACCTGAGAGTCCTCAGCTTCTTGCAACACTCCATGAAGGCCACTTTCCAAAGCCACATCAGTCCTACTATTGCCATGAGAAATGCTGAAGATACAACCAGCATGTTGGCATGTCCACCTTGCCTCCCATGGTATCTTCCCATGTCTGTAAAGACCCCAGGGAGCAGCAGTCAGTGCTGCAGTCAATCAAATCAAATTTGGTGCGCACAGGACATCAAAATCACCACCCAAAAAAGGAGAGGGGTTCTTCCAGGTGGACACCCATGCTATGGCAGGGACTAGGGTTCCTTCAGCATTTCTCAGACAGGAGGACAATAGTTAAACAAACCAGCTTCGAAGTTTTTATCTGCTTTCTGGCCCCATGTCCACTGAGGGAGACCCTTGGCAGCCAGCAACACATGTGCCAATCTGGTGATGCTGTGGTAGCTGCCCTGTGGCAATAAATTAAGTCAGGACTGGGGCAGAAGGGAAGGAGACAAGGGGAACAGGCTGGACAACAAACAAGAGCATGGTGGGCCTTTGAGGCTTGTGTTTTCACCTAAACATGCTGCTAAGCTCCACAGGGTGGAAAGGTGTCACCCATCCGCCCTGGTATAGTGTCCTACCTGTGCTGTAGTGCTCCAGGCCAGTGGGCACCTCTTGTGTGGCAGGCTCATCCCAAAGCGGGCAGCACATCCTGGGCTGGCAGCAGGCTGACTGAAAGCCACAGGTGACCCAGGAATCATCACAGGGGCCGGCAGCACCTTGCTTCTGGGAGCATGAGAGGGAAAGGCATCAATCAGTTCACCTTGTCCCCCTCACAAATCCGGCATGAAGCCCTTGGCCAGCAGTGTTTGCCCAGAAGGAATAGCATCATTCAAACATGCTTGGCTGAGGGGTGTCTTGACAGGGCTAAAAGCCCCTTTTATAAACAAATGTAAGGAAACAAAGATAAAGGGCAGCAAGATGGCAGCATATTTATATAAACTTATGTATTATTACATCTTAAACTGCTTTATTATATGCTTACTCGTAATCCATCATATATCTATAATGTATTGATTACATGTGTGATATAGGCATGTATATACCCACATAGGTAATACTAGGTTATAACTGTCATTATATATTATGCATGTTTCTTTTTATTGCGTAGAGTTATATTTATACCTTATAAGCAAAACAGATGTATTATATGTACTGTACTAGCATATATGGGTATATGGAAACAATCCCAGGATATAATTTTATTTTGTACATATGAAATACGTGTGTATATCTATAGTATATGTTTATATATACCATATATATGTATTTACCATGTATACATTCACGCACATTCATATAATATATTACAATACATATAAAAGTATGTCTCTATATGAGGATAACAATATATACATATACTATAAAATTCAGGCTGTTTTCATTTATTATTAGTAATATTTCCCTGCTGGAAAATAGATTTCCTTCATCTCCAATTGATACTTAAAAGCCAAATGCATGCTTGGAACCACTTAAAGGGAAGATTCTGAGCTGTGTTAGAAATATGCCATGTGTCAGCATGCTCTTTTCTTCCTCATTTGGAAGAAAATCTTGCTTTCTAGCAAGTCTTTGTGCAGCCTGGTGTCTCAGCTCGGAGTTACAGCTATCATCCGATCTTGTCTAGTACCTTTAATGCTGATCAGCATTTCTTTGGACAAATGTCTATTAATGTGATTTCTCTACATAAGGGCCTAATTTCTCTAAATATGGGTCGAAGCACTGTCAGACCTGTCCCATAGCTGCTGGCAGTCAGCACAGGCAGTCAGTACAGGCATGCCCTGGATCTAACATGTATTATACATAACCACTGGTCCAGAGACAGAAGGGAGTTCAGGAGAACTCCAGAAAACCAGCTGAAACCTTTCCAAAGCCTGATTTGCTTTGTGCTGATCCCACTCCATTCATCCACCGCAGGTGAAGGTCAGCACAGGGAGCGGAGGCACTGGGACAATGGTTACCCCTAACAATCCTGCTCTAAACACAAGCGCAGGAAATCCGATGCGGCGATCCTGTTTCCAGTGGAGGTTTGTGAGCTCGAGAGGTTCAGATAAGCTCTGGGTAAACACTCAGTGTTTGGGAGCTGCTCTGATCAGCATAAAACCTTGGAGTATTTAGCAGTCGACACCAAGCTGTGTCAGCGAATGGGCCGGCAAAGCCACAGCAACCAACGAGAAAACCCACTGCTAGGGGTAGAAAAATAACCCCAGCTCCTTTCTTACCATCACTCCAGGGCGAGGTAAAGGATAAGGGGCTGGGTTGCTGATGGTTGTGTCCATATAGTAACTCATCATCTTGGAGGTGCCTGCAGAAATGGAGATAGACATTAGATGCCTTGCTGCAGAAGGCATAAAAATTGATAGCACCAGCTAAATCTGTGCTTTCTCACACACATAGAGCTAGGACCAGGCTGTCATCTTAATGAGTTTAAGCTGGAAAAGTTAAGAGGAAAAATAGCTGTATTAATAGCACATATTGTGATTAGATGTGTTGTATCAACAGTGCAGACACACAGATCCATTAGTGTAAACTGATGAGATCCTGACAATAGTGAATGAATTATCACCTGGAAGCTGATGGTGCTGCTGAGGGAAGATGAGATCATATTTCCTTTGCTGTGGAATTGGTGGGGAATTGTTGCCACTTTTTTTCTTTTGAGATAATATACGAAAAAAGACAAGCCAGTTTGTTGAGATCAACACCTTTCCTGTAAAAGTTTAGACAAAACCAGTCCGTTTCACAAAGGACTTCACTGTTTACAAGAGACTTCTCCTGTTTTCCTGCGTTACCTTACATTCCCTTACTAAAGCTCGCCCTTGCATTGCTGAGGTGTATTCCTGAGTGCACTAAGTAACCACCTCAGTCCACGGGAGCATGTCACAGCTTCACGTGTCATTCCTAGGATGGGATGTGCTCCTCTGAGTGAGTCCTTCTACCATTGCTCTTCATTAGATGTGATTTTTAATCATCCACCAGCTTGTTTCTGTAGCTGAGGTGAAGGAGTTGCCAACTGGCTCTCTTTTCAAGTACACAGAAGTTTATCCCCCTTCTCCTTTAAATGCACAGTGTAAAATGCAGGGCCAATGCACTTTTTCTGTTTTGATGAATATGACTTAAAGGTGCTGGGAGGAAAGAGTCAAGAGGGAGTAGCCTGGGCTCAGAAGGATATAACCTGGGGCCAAAGGGAACAGCTATTTTAATCATGCTGATACACGGCATAACCTGTGATATGCAAGAGCTGCCACTGCTTCAACCTCTCTAAGGACACAGCACCCCCAAAACAGCTCCCTTTTGATTTCTGCAGACCCTCTGCAAATGGCAGAGCCTGCCTCAGCTGTGCCACACTCACTGCTTCAGCAAACCAGGACTCCAGAGAGCAGCTCCCACCACGCGCCGTGACTAATGGCCAAATGTGAAACACCTGCATGTGTATGCATATGAAATTATTATCATCATTTCCTGCTTGTTATTACTAACTCCTGCCCTATCACCCAGTCTGTTTCTCTTTGCACTTAGAACAAAAACCAACCATATCACCAGTTACTGTGGCTGAGAAGCCTTAACTAATCTCAGCATCTGTGCACACCCTACCAGCCTGCTCTAAGGAGGTGTTAAAACACATTTGCTCTAAATCTAGTTGCATCTGCAGCATCCAGCGGCTTCATAAGGAACGTGCTTGGAGCCCACTTTTGCGACTCAGCTAATGAAGAGCGAGACAGTCATGGTCCATCACACACCTATCCCCTGTTCCTAACCTTATACTACTGTAAATCACCTCATATAAACATCAAATGATTTCCCTCTTGCTCTAGAGACTAGTGCTGCCAAGCTGCACCAAAACAAGGCAGACACTGCAAAAGAGAAACAGAGAAATCTTCAGGCTGATTGGCCTATTTCAATGCCACACACACATCTGAGAGTGAGGAGTTACAGCATTAAAATAGCAGTTAAACCAGCAGCCCCCACCAGCAGCTTTTTCCTGCTTTGCAGCTTGTGCAATAGGCAGTTGGGGTTTGTTGGTTGTTTTTCTCCCTTTGATCAAGACACCAAAGTCACACCAGTTCTTAAGAAGCACTTTCATGCCTTGCTGAGTGTCGTTTGCATCTTTCTCAGGGTGCAGCTGAACCTTCCAGCAAAGAGCCACACGTTGGTGCATGAAGCAGCATGTGCTTCCGTGACAGGAGAAGCACTAAACCCGTCCTGACACACAGGAGAAGGCTTCGTGCAATAAAAAGCATCACTAAGATAGTCTTACACTATCTAAAGGGGGCTACAAGAAAGCTGGAGAGGGGCTTCTGACAAGAGCATGTAGGAGTAAGGGGAATGGCTTTAAATGGATATTCTGTGATTCCATTCTATAATTCCATTAAGATTGCAAGAGCTGTAAAGCAGCACCCACAACCTCCTCCTGAGCCCTGGAAAAGCGGAATTACCATCTCTAGGCAGCAGCTCCAATAGTTTTATAGCAAAGACAGCTTGCTTTTGGGTTTCTCTTCCCCTGCAAGCTGTACTGTTAAAAAGCACAAGTGGGGATCAGAAATACAATGCAAGCCTCTGCAACCATTTGCAGCACTGTCTGTTTGAGACAAGCCCAACCTACATGCAAGATGAATCAGTCCTCCAACCTGCTGCAGGTTTTGTGGGTGATGACAGTTAAACAGCAGAAAGACGCAGGCTTTGGGCTGTGAAAAGGGCCTGGAAGACAAGCCCTGCTAGAAAAAGGCAGGCGAGCAGATTCTATGCACAAAATAATTGTGCACTGGAAAAATCAGGTATGCAAGGCCAGCATCAGGAGGCAAGATGACAGCAGAAAGGGAGCTCTGCTGTGCTTTGTCCAGGCTAATTTTAACAAAGCTTCCACCACTTCCCATAGGAAACTACTTCACAGCCCAATACATCTCTCACTGTCAGCAAGTTTCCCTGATGTTTGAGTGATATTTTTCTTCTCTTTAGCTTCCTCTAATAAGAGCCTAAATAGTTGCTCTCCTCCCCATTGCCACCATTAGATAGCTCTAATGACCACTCAGGAGCTTGCAGCTGAACTAAATTCAATGATAGCTCTCTTCATGGCAGGTAACTTGGCTGATATTAAGGAAATCACTGCAGATTGACACCAAGATAATCAAGATCCACAGCCTGCTGAGAGCTGTTAATAAATAGAGGGGAATCAGAGCCATTTGGTAAAATCCTTAATGACTTAACAGCTTGACTTCAGACTTATTGTTTGCTCTTATTATTCCTGCATTATTGTGAAAACATGTGTGGGAGAAGCAGCATTTATTTTGGGACCTGATCAAGTACCAGCCAAAGCAATTAGACTCTTGGGCCATTTCTAAATGAAATTAAATTTTTAATTTCATTTCAACATCCTTCCCTTCTCTTTTACAAGGGATATAGCTATTTTTTAAACAAATTACCGAGCTTAGTTTGAAAAGGGAGAAGCGTTCATCCTCCTGATTGACACACACCCCCATACAGAAGTTAGGAAGGAATAAAAAACGTGTATTACAACAAAGCAAACTTTGTCTACTGGATATATGAAGACCCTTAACAGTATTCTCATATAGTGCTTTATATTGTTTTAAGGATGAGGAAAGGGGAGTGAGACCATAGTGAGTTCCCTGTTGCAGACTCAAGGCCAGAAGCTCCATCTCTCTTGCCCAGTAGTGCTCTGTACATGGGTCTCTTCTATCTGCTCTAAAATCCTGTGGCTCAGATTGCTCCCCAGTTTCAATATTCAGCTTCTGTCCACCTCACATCTCAAAGCCAACCAGTAAATAAAGGTATCACTGCAGCATGGTACAACTGGGGTGGCAGCAAAACAGCGTTTGGGCGCTTTTCTCCATCCCAATAAACCAACAAGATTCCCTTTCCATGGGGTTAGATGGGAAGCATCAGCAACCCCATCAAATATACTTCTGACTTCAAGAAGGTGAATCAAGACTTCAAGAATGAGAAGCAGCACTTTCAACACAAGCATCCTCCCTGGGCGGCTGCGCTGGCAGCTCCCTGACCCAAAGCTGCTTAGTGATAGCCACTTTATTTTTATATCAAGTAATAATTTATCATCTTTAGGGGGGTTGGAAATGACATCCTTCCGCAAGGCTTTAACCCTTGAAATCCTGGCACTTTCCAGGCTGCCTGCCAATTCAATCCTCAGGGGAAAGAGTGTTTGTTGATCCATTGGTACATTAAAAACGTTATTCAATTCATCAAACGCTAGCACCAGCTTAAAATAAAAGAAGCATCCCTAAACTGGGGACACAAGGAATAGAAATGAGCATTCTTCTCTTGCTACCTCTTTACAACCTGTGCTTTTTAACAGATTGGCCATCCCCCATCTCTGCTGCATAGCAGGGGATCCCACATTTGTGATTTCAAAACTTTGCAGTGTTCTCAAAGGTAACATCTGATTTATCGAAGGCAAACCAGGCAGGGCAGTAAATAGTGATGCTACGGTAAAGAGAGCAATATAGTAATTGCTCCTCTGTACCCTCTGTAAATACTCCATAGGATGAAACAACTTGGCTAAGGGCATAGGGAGAAAGCAAGGGCGAAAGGTGAGTATCTGAGCTCCTCAGCCACTCTCTTAACTACACAGCACTGACTGCATTCAGATTAGCATTGCCATAAGGAGGTTGTCCGTGCTGTTTCTGGGGATGATGCAGGTAACAGGGAGGGTGGGCTGCCTGTCAGCACACCACTCACTGCTTTAATGCTGGGCTCTTCCTTTCCTCAGTAGCTGTCAGATCTGAAGGAGATATGGTGGTACTTTAACTGCCTACCCATTTGGCTGCACAAAATCTATCCAGGATGGATGACAGTGGTCATGAGATAGTGCCATGGCAGTTAAACTTTGGACCAGTCCCACATACACATGTGCGCACAAGCCCTTGTTCTCTGCGCTTGATAGTAAACATCTTTTTGCTCTATATTTTCTTTTACCCTGCTCATTAATCTTTTACTCAGCTGCTATTTTATAATGAAGTTAAATAACACCACCGTTAACAGCACCACCACATCCATAGTGAGCTGACAGCGCGGGCTATGGCAAGGAGAGGGGTTTAGGCGGGAGACTCAACCAGAGAGGCTGTTGCCATTAAATCCTGCTGCTGTCTCTTGGATCATAACACCTACTTGCAATTGCAGGAAGATGTGAATGGGTGTGTGTGTGTGGGGAGGTTAATTAGGTTATCTGTTATTTCACTCATGAATTTCCCTGTGAAATAACAGTCTTACAGCACAACATCACCAGCCAGATCCTCAGCTGGGGCAAAGCAAAGGGGGGGAAGAGCCAGATAAGTTTCCCACTGCTTAGCAATGGATCCCTTGCATCAGGTAAGGATACGATCTGGCAAGGAGAGCCCAAACTGCCCCGTGGCAAATGGGCTTGGTCAGGGATTATGGCCCAGCAGAAAATAGTTTACATGGCCGGCAGGGGAAAGCTTAAAACCCACCCAAATTTGAGGCATCAGGAATAGCCTGTAAGCAGGAAATCACTCTGGACCCAGCCCACAGCCCCCAAAGGTGTCAGTTGACAGCACAGCATGGGAAGTTCATGGTAACTCTGCTACCAAATGAGTGGCCACATGCAAAGCAATGATTTAGAGGCTAATGAGAAGAGGGAAGGCCTTGGCTGTGCTCCTCAGGCACTCACAATTCCCACTAGCTCTTTTTGGCTGGATGAGGGGAGCAGGATTGTGCCCTTCCCAAGGAATGGCAGCCTCATGGCAGCACATCCCTGTGGCTGTCACGCTTAGGGCTCCAGTGCCTCCCAAAAGCAAATGCTGGCACCTGTGGCACTTTCTTCCCTTTGGGGGCTGGCATCGCTATGGAAAACATGCTGAAACGTGGCAGCAAATCCTTTATAAGCATTCCCCCAAAGGCAGGAATCAGTCCCGGTTTGAGGGGGCTACACCTTCTCTGTCTGTGCATAGGGCTGGAGGGAGTTGAGTGAGCATCTGACTTCGCTTCTCCCCCTGCCTAGCAAGGAAAACAAACCAACCCCCATCCAAACCAAAGTGCAACTCAAAACAAGAAAGGAACTGCACATCTAATCCACAGCAATAATGCCAAGGCACAGCCTTCTAGATGAGGAAAATAATAATGTTGGCTTAAACATACATATACAATTTATAGACTATATATAAAAAGAGAAGGGATTTTTAAAGGGAAGCAGCAGCTCAGACATTTATAGAAGCTCCTGCAGTACTGTTAGCAAACACACGAATCAGTTGCTGGGTGAAACTGGAAATGGAGAGAGTAAATCACCAGCAAAACAAGTCTTAGCTGTCCTGAAAACAAACCCAGGTACCTACAACCCACAAAAGAGCTTAAAGAGATTCTCTCCCACCACCACTTACTACTTAGCTGAAAGATCAGGGGAAAAGTTTATGTCCTCCACAGCTTCCCACACTTGTCTCCGATCTCTTTCCAACTACCTGGTGTTATCCTCTGCGCTGGAGCTGGAGAGGATGGAAATACCATAGTGTTTGCAGCAGGGCCGCCTATTCAAAGGGAGGGGGAGTGGTCAGCTCCGCATCCAGGGCGGTGGGAAAAGCGAGCTCCACGCTGGAGCCATTGCCAGCCAGGAAAAATCCACCTCTGGCAGATGGCATGCCAGTGGAAAGAATAAAGCTGTTGGATGGAGGTGGTTATGGGGGGAGCCTCATGGTGGCCCCCCAGTGCTGTGGCCTTTGGGTCTGCGCTCTCCTGCGTCCTGTAAAGCAATCTGAGTAACTTCACAAGTGTTGCACCAGCCCCTAAAGTCCCTGTGAAGTGATGCTTATTCCTGCACAACGACTAAACCCAAGGCACACAGGACATGACCAGGGTGAGGTTTATCTAGCCCTACTAACCCATGTTATGATTCCGCACCCTCAGCTCAGCTGCTGCTTCTGAGGCTAATGGTAGAAAATGCTGTTTCCTCCTAAAAGGTCCCTGGGTACCTCAGCCTTTCCTGCTCTCTTGCATATCCCAGGGCACTGCTGGCTCCAGAGCACTGTGCTTTCTGCTGCCTGCCTTACCCCCAATCCTTGAATGAATCCAGCCTGGCAGTGTACCCTGAAACCCCTTATCACGAGTCTCTGGTACTAGGCATACCACCCCAAAAGCCACCTCTGCTAGCTGCTGTTTGCTTTTAAAAGCATAAAAGTTGAAGCAAACTCCCCTTCTATAAGGCACAAGGGAGGGGAGACGCTTAGGCAGTGCTGGGAGGCACTGGTTGGGCTCCTTCCTCTGATGGTGACAATAGTCCCAACCCGCATCACCCCAAAGGCTGTTTTCAACACAGATGCTCAAGGAGGAGGCCAGGGGCTCTCTAGAGAGGAGAAGGCTGCTGAAACCAGAAGGGCAGATGAGTGCTTTCCCAGCTGGGCTGGAAAAGGGAAGAGGGCAGAAACACAGATTGCAGTGGGCTCACCCCAAAACCTTCAGGGTAAATCACCCGCTCCACTCCGGGAGAGCAGGACTCTCTCCCAACACCTAACATCCTCACAGCATGGCCAGGGACCTCCGAAGCCCCATCAGTACCCCCCGATCCTGGATGCAGGAGGACGTGCCCATCCTGCCTCTCCTGCTCTGCCTCTCCAGGCAGTAAAGCTGCCTTTTCCTCCAGGAGAGGGCTCCAGGCTGAAAATCCTCTCTGGCTGCAGCACAGATCCCTGTCACGCTGCCTTCGTGAGCAACCTCTGCCAGCAGCCCCAGGAGAGAGGCAAAGACCAAACATCAAGGGCTGCAGATGTGCTGTTCTGGGACATTTTGTTTATGGGCAAAAGGGGAGGCTGGGAACAGCTGCTGTGATTCCCCCTAGAAATCCTAATGGCAAGCTGTAATGTAGCAGCAGAAAATGAGAACACAGCCATGGGACTCAGCCCTTCCCTGGCTTTCAGGGAAGATTGCAGCATTCTCACAATTAAACAAAAGCAGCATGTACCCATCTAAGCCCTGTCACTGGAGCACTGATCAGTCTGGGGAGAGAAATAACTCCTGGGGACACCCTTTCCAAGTCCAAAACTGAGTATTTTGGATGCACATTGGCAAAGTGCAGACCAAAGCTGTATTTGCTATCACGTGGATAATTTCTGCCTTCACAGGGCTTCTCAGGCATCTACTGCTTCCAAATGCTTCCCAGAGAAAGTGTGCAGAACTAGTGTTCACAGGCATAAAGGTCTCTCCTGTTCTTCACACCCCCCAATCCAAGACATTGCGCATATGTACATGGTGACAAATAATAAGAACCCCCCAATATTTACACACATAAAACTGTTAACAGGTCCTTCGAGGATTTTCTCCTAAATGAAGAATAAATCTCTTCTCTAGCCCTTACCTTAACTTAGAAGCACACAGCTACAGGTGACCCAAATAGATGTTACCTGTTGACTTGCAGCCGTAAGGCACGGATGGCTCTTGTAGCTATTTTAACACAGGAAATGATTTACAGGGTTCCCATCTTCTCGGGAAGGTTTCCAGCCTCCTTGGGCTTTGGTACAAAGGCTCGGTCACGTCTGAGCACCAAAGGGGTGGAATGCATCCAGCAATCCATTTTTATCTGGGCAACTCTTCCCTAGGCTGCAGGATAACCCCACTGGCAGCTGCAAACAAGATGTCTTTCCCTCGGCTGGATGCTTTGCTCTGCAGCAGACGGTTCTTCCAATACAGTAATCTATATATTAATAGCCTCTCTATTATGACTGTCCAATGGACTGTGTGTCTGCAAAATGAGAGGCTTCTGGTTTGGGCTATTTCTTATAAGGCAGCATGATGTCTGCTGTGTGCAGATCACCTCCCTCAGCTCGCACATGGTCGCCTGCTTTCAGGGTCACTGCTGTCCCATCAGTCAACCTAAACTGGTTGCTTCAGCTCCCAACCGAAAGTTGGGTTGAATTTCGGGTAGCTCATGGAATTCCTCATAAAGCCATTGTGCTTCGAGAAGTACTTTCCATTCCAGATGGCTTGGATTTTCTTTGTACTTGTAAAAAAATTAAATGATTCCTTAATGTTGAACTTAAGCAGTTATTAATGTTTTTACTGAATCTGAGGTGTCCTGTGGATGTTCCACAGGTTGTGCACTGGTAGGCTGCTTAAATCTAGGAGCCCGTGGGTACACAGGCTCTTTCTGGGAGGTGCTGGACTAAAGTGGCAGCAGAAACAGCCGCTTTCCCAATAGGCTATCCATACCACCACTTTGGACTAGAGGAGTGGATGGAAAATGAGAGCAGCACCATGCTGAAAGTGGCTATGACTGGAAAGGGTCGTGGTTTGCATCTTGGTGCTGAGCACAGACCTCCTGGGCAAAATTCATTGCAAACAGAGTTTCACTGACTGTCCCTTACCACCTCATAGCGCCCAGATGACTTCCCAGGAAGAGATCCTGCAGACCTGTGGTCCTGCTAGGGGATCATAAGACACTAAGGATGAGAAGCGGGATGTAATAAGCTTCCACATCACTTTATGGATCTGTAAGTATCATCATTTCCATATTACAGTGGAAAAACAGAGCAGGAACTGATAAAATGACCCTGAGTACCTGAATCTACCTGCTTTTAGTTGGTGTTGCATGCTGACCCCTGAAGGGAGAAAAAAAAAGGGATCTTGATTTGCAGGTATACATTCCCAGCCTCTGTTTGCCCTGGGAAAGGGTGATAGAGCCAGATCAATGAGCTGCCTGGGCTTGTAAGTACCATGGCAGGTTTGTCCAGGCTGCAGCACCATTGCCTCCTGCCCCTCCTCAAAATCAAGGCAATGACATGCAGCCTGTGCCCCAGATGCTTCAGCAATGGTCCACCAAGAGCTGCGCACATCTGGTCTCCAGGTGTTGAGGCTTTCTGTTGCTGGCTAGTCTCAAAAGCAAACTGTAGGCACCACCATGGCTCCAGCCAGCAGGCTAGGGATGGACACCCGATTAATTGCCTCCTTGTATGGAGCCCAAAGATGCTGCTTGCCCTCTCGAAGTCAAGGGGAAATCTCTGTCCTCAAAAGCAAGAGAACAGGGTTTTTTGTAGAATCACAGAATCCCAGACTGGTTTGTGTTGGAAGGGGCCTTAAAGCTCATCCAGCTCCAACCCCCTGCCATGGGCAGGGACACCTTCCACTAGAGCAGCTTGCTCCAAGCCCTGTCCAAGCTGGCCTTGAACATTGCCAGGGATGGGGCAGCCACAGCTTCTCTGGGCTCCCTGTGCCAGCGCCTCTGCACTCTCACATGGAAGGACTGCCTAATGTCTCATCTAATTCCCCCCTCTGTCTGTTTAAAGCCATTCCCCCTTGTCCTGACTAAATTCATTCCATCCTTGGGTCTGGCAGGAGCTCAGATCAGTCATCATGGACATGACATGATGGATGCACACAGTGACAGTCAGTGAAACTCAGATATACACTAAAAGAGAAGCAGTTCAGGGTCTATGGCAGCTCAAAACTGGTCCACACATGACTTTTGTGAGGCTATATTAGGTTAGAGGCTGCTACAGTTAAATCCCCTTCATATGGATCGAGTTAATTGCTATAAACCTGCTCATACGTGGTTTATCTCACTTCTATAAGGGGTACGAGAGCAGTACAGAAACAGGCTTTAAATAACGAATGTCTGAAGATGACAGACTGGCTTGGGTGTGATGCTATGTGCAGAAAAATTCCCTCCCTCAGCTTTGAGTTTTTATTTTTAGTCCATACACATGCCTATAAATACATACATAAGTGTATGTATGATAACCCACAATAACACCAAGTCCCATCCATCTCATTGTGGAAGTGAAGGGATTTCCACTTAGCTTTAACTCTGATGTTAAGCAACATCTCTGGGGAAGTTGTAGCCATAACATTGCCAGTTTGAGCCCTTAAAATGCAGATTTGTGAATTTTGCCTTGTAAGCACACCAAAAAAAAATCATCCTTTTTCTAAAAGCCAATGTGAATATGATCATTGTAATCTCCTCACCCCCATCATTAACAGCTCACTGGAGGGACGTACAGGAACTCCGGAAAACTGCAAGAAAAAGGTAAATCAATTACAATTCATGAAGATATTAGCTGTAAAATCAGTTATCATTGACCAGTTCTCCATTTCAAGAAAAATTTGGCCTGTTGGTTGGGAGGGGGATCTTTTATTAGGCTGTCTGATACACTCAGAAGAAAAAGCAGATAGGATTTCATCACATAGCCCCTCTTCAGATCTGTGAATTCAAATCCTCATCCCCAATCATTTCATCTAAGACTATAAAGCCAGATTTCAGAAGTGCTCTTTTCCCAGGCGAGCATATAAATAAAGATCAGATACACAAAACTGCTATCAGCTAACAATTCCTGCTCAAACACATCTGGCCAGATTTCAAAACGAATTCAGCAGCCAGTTAATCACTTGCTCTTTATTACTTAACTTACTATTAGCACTGGGGGTAAAAAAAGAGAGATATTTTGGTTTTCTTTTATCTGGTCACAGATTCCTTGCATCTTGCTGCAGCGAAATTCAAAAGGCTGATCAAAATCTTGACAGTTTTAAGGAGTCAACCACTTCTCAAGCCAGTATAAAAATACGGAAAACAAATTGGGATCATTTAACTTCTTCCCTTTGCATCTTCTTTGTGAAAATATAAGATTAGCACCGTAGCGAAAATGTCCTCTAAACCCCATTCTGAAAATAGTAAGCAGCTTATTATGCTTAAACCAGGAGGAGAATGAATGGGAAGCTGGAATTGTCATTCCTGCTGTTGCTGTTTTCTGAGAGCTCAGTTCCCCCAGGCTCTCTAGATACTGGTTTAGGTACTGAGGGGAGATTTAGATGAGGTATGATGAAGTTCTTCACTAGGAGCTGCACATAGGCTGGAGACATTTCAGCACAGTGCTCTAATGGACCACCTAAACCACTGCAAAAATACGTGTATCTGATAAAATATATGCTGTTTCGAGAGCAAGCAGAAGGAGGAGAAGAATACAGTAGCAGATATGGGAGGCTTGGTTTTATGGAAATGAGTTATTAACATGTCCTTTACCTCCCTGTTTATTTTCCACATGGTTCCAGGTCAAGGAAAGTTTGGCTGTGACAAAGCGTAGGCTTTTGGAACAGCTGTGCCTTTTCATATTTAATTCCTGAGCTCCATTGAGCACGTTTGGACACATTCTCTTTTGAATCCTCTGTTGATTATCGGGGGAGCTTAGGCAGGATAACAGAACACAGGTGACATCCCCCAGGAGGAGTGATGTTCCCTTCTGTGAAGGACACCAAGAGCTCCAGGAGGAAGAAAGAGGGAAAACAGTGCTTGTACTGGCAGGATTATACATGCTGTCACCATGGCTGCCTGGTGAAGGAGGGGTGATTTATGGCCAGGCTGGGATTGCAGTGCTGGGTCCCACATGTGGAGTGAAAGTGGAAGTGTGTGGGAGGGAGGGGAAGCAGCAGCATCTCATTTATCAGCTCTCCCATGGCCGAGCAGGTTTCCACCCGGACACAGGCTGCGTTAAGGAGCATTTCACATCTCCCATGCAGCACTACAAGGGCATGCCCAGGTCTCAGCATCATAGGCTCACAGCATGGCAGGATGGTTTGAGTTGGAAGGGACCTTAAAGCTCATCAGCTCCAACCCCCTGACACAGTCAAGGACACCTTCCACTAGAGCAGCTTGCTCCAAACCCCTGTGTCCAACATGGCCTTGAGCACTGCCAGGGATGGGGCAGCCACAGCTTCTCTGGGCACCCTGTGCCAGCGCCTCAGTACTCTCATAGGGAAGGACTTGTGCCTAAGAGCTCATCTCAGCCTCCCCTCTGGCAGGTTAAAGCCATTCCCCTTGTCCTGTCCCTACAGGCCCTTGTCCAAAGCCCCTCTCCAGCTTTCTTGTTGGCCCCTTTAGGCACTGGAAGCTGCTCTAAGGTCTCCTGGAGCCTCCTCCAGGCTGAACAATCCCAGCATCCATCCTCTGGGGATGGTTGAGGCTGGCATACCTACCCAGGAGAGGGGGAGCCCTCACCAGTGTCTTATGAGCTGCTCTAAGTGTTTCATGAACCTTTCCACCCTCCACAGGTCTCCAAAACAAACCACACTGGGCAGCTTCAGATGCCCCAGCCTGCCTTCTGCAGCAGCCAGCTTGGGCCTGTGGGTTTTAAGCAGAGCAAGGGGGGATGGAGAAGAGGAGGGTCACAGCAGGGTGAGCTGATGAACAGCAAATAATCCAAATTTATGCAAAAAGCAGTCTGGAAAAAATTACATTCCTGGTTGTCTGCATATATAATATACAGAAACCCTAAATAAAGGGGCCAAAGATTTTTCAATGAATTAGACCTTTATCCTCTGAGCATCCCAGAGCTCAGCCCATGAATTTGGGTGAGTTTGCCTTTTTAATTGCTCTGTCTTTCTAATGCAGGCTATTTAGAAACTGCATCAACAATGCCCTATTGGAAACCGAACAGGTCATTTGGGCTACAGCTTTTATCTGGTTTTCCACCATCTTAGACAACAAACAAGCCATTAATGTCTGGAAACACAGCTTTGATTTCAACTTCGAAACCACAGCCAAGATTACTGCCAATGGTGCCCTGTGTCACATTTAAGGCCAGCTTATGCCGCAGTGGTGATTAATTCCTCCCTGCTTTATATCTGTGTGACCACATGCACCTCCCGTCTCAGTGGAGATGCTCTGGGTTTGCAGCCCTGGAAATAAGACATAGCACAGCTTTTTCTGGCTGAAAAATTCCAATAGCAAGCTAGTACAAGCTTTGCTTTTGGTCCAAGATTTGGCTCGCCATTAGGACAAGGAGGCTTGCAAAGGGTCTCTGGGCTAGTCGCTGGATCAGCTGCAGCAAACAAGCTGTATCTTCATTAACATGAATCTTCTGGGTTCTTTATTTCCCACCCACAGTATAACCTCATGGTGCAAAGATGAGGTTTCGCCCATTGCTTCTGGTTGAGGGAAGAACACACACAGCTGGCGATGTTAACCCTCAGCCTTATCCAGGTCTCGCTCAGCTGGTACTGAGTCCTTGGGTTTTTGAAGTCAGCAGGAGTCTGGCCTGCGGAAGGTTTGTACAGGATGCGTTTTGGCTGTCTTGATTGAAGCTCTTTCCAAAATCCAGCGAATGCCATTTTCAGCACATGAACGCTCACAGCATTGGTTCATTCAGTGCCTATAGATCTCCCTCTGAGACTTCATAAATCTCAGCCCACAGGTTCATTTTATTTGGGCCACCCTGGGCACCAGCACTGGGCAGTGCCATGAGCAGGGCCACAACCTTGCTCACCCTAATGCAAATAGGATGAGAAATCCTTCGTCTTTCAATCCTGCCCTGAGCATCTGTGGGCTGCAAGGGACCTCACTGGAACACAGAGCAAGCTGGATTTACCTCCTCCCTGAATGAGCTTCATTAGCTCGTGCAGTGAGCTCCAGATTTTAATGGATGCAGCAAATGGGAGAAATAAAATAAATACTACAATCAAAGTGCTTAAACCTACGCCTCGCCTATGCCAACACAAACCCTGAATGGGAGGAAGCATTGGGCTAAATATAGATCCTCAAGCAAAATTGGAGAGCTTTTATTTTTTTCTTTTTAACTTTTTTTCTAGGTTCAAACTGTAAAACATCTGCTGAACAGTTTCCTATAACTGTTTTTGGCTTTTAAATCAAAGAAAGAAGAAACAATGTCTCATTTTTGCAGAGAGAAAAGGAGGGGGGAATAATAGACCTTCCTCTCAAAGCAGGATGACAATAAGGATAGAAATAGAAAGGGGAGAGCTTCGGAACATCTTGAGTCCAGACAAGAAGAGGGTGGATGGCAGGTTCAGGTATCTCTGCTTGCTTTGGCCACTTTCTATTTTGAGGGAGAGCTGGCAAAACTGCTGACAGCTGAAAGGGAAAACCCACGGGCAGAGCTGGAGAATGATGATGGGCAAAGAGAGGGTGCAACAGTGCTTGGGGGTGCACGGGAAGGTGCATGGGGCTGGTAGTTTGCCAGGATGAAAATAAGGCAGTGATTTAGGAGGAGAAAGAAGGGGAGGAGCTGTGCTGCAGTTGTAATGCCTTTTCCCCAGCCCAGGAGACAATCCACAGCTCCTTTCAGCATCTCATGGCCCCATCAGAGTTCCTTGCGGTGGCCCTGAGCTGCCCCATCTGTGCTGGGCCCTCTTAGCAGAGCCATCACGCCACAGGCAATAACAGTGCTCAGAGCCACCCACTTTTCCCTGCCACCTCCACCAAGCTCCAATGCCGTGGGGAGGGACACGGGGGAAACGTGCAGCCCACGCTGTCACACCTCTTTGGGCTTCTTGGCAGCGGCGCCTGCACAAAAGAGCCTTTCCTGCCAAGTCACAGGATGCGATGACGGCGTGGCTGGGAAAAACTTCAAAACAGCCCAAACAATCAGGGATTGTCTGCGGAGAACGGGCTCTAAAATTGGCTCCTTGGATTAGCACCAGGCTCACCCCTGAGGCCTTTGTCAGGAGCGCTGGGCTCAGCAGTGATGACGGAGGAGGACCTAATCTCACTTCCTATCTGTGATATGGGTCGAATTTAGCCCAGCTTTGCCAGCTGTTCTCGTCCCTTCGTGACCTGCTGGCATCCAGGCACCCAGACAGCAGCCGGGAGCAACTTCCCATTGGCAGGAATCCTGCAGTGCCTATAGCATCTAGATGACTCAGGTGTCAGCATCCCTTCTTTATTTATTTCCTAAATAATGTTGCTTAGGAACCTGCATCCCCTCCATAGCTCAATTCCTGTGCAGGTCTGAGGGTGGGGGTACAAGAATTGCTCTTTTCTATGGCTTTAGCACATGCTTGGCTGGATTTGCTCTTTTTAGGTAAATCCCAGGTAGGCAGTGGTAGAGACCCTCTTGTTTGTAGGGGCTTCTTAGCAGCTTTGGTCCTTGGCATGACAGTCTTCTGCCACAAAGCCCCCACCATCAGCACCAGGCTAACATGTGCCCATCCAGCCATGAACCTCTTTCCCTGTCTTTTACCCTCTGGCTTGGCCCTAGCATCCTGATAGCATCCTCGCAACAACTGCATGCTCCAGAGCTGCTCCCAATGATGTATTAAACATGGTCAGTGCATGTCTGATGGCTCCTACAGACCCATGGGCTTTCCCCTGGGCTGTGTGGACTCATTCCTCCCTGCCCCACGCTGCAGCATCCCTCCAAGCATCCCTCTCCCAGCCCAACCCCTTGGAGGAAACCTTGGACAAAAGAAACTCAGAACAAAATCCAGGAGCGGGGAAGTGGCGGGTGAGGGGCTGTGTCAGATCAGCCAAATCCCAGGAGGAAATAACTGAAACGAGGCTCCGGCACGTGTCGGAAGATGGGATGTGTTGGGGCGACTGCTCCCTGCCAGCCCTTGCTGGGCGCTGTGAGCAGCGACCAGCTGCTTGTCCACCCGAGCCCATGTGTTTGGTGCTGTCAAATGAGATGCTGAGAGAAAGGAGACATCAGAAACTGGCATTTTGGTAGGAAAACCTCCCTGCAACCAAACCCCTGCAATCTGCATGAAAGGAGATTTGCTTTCTGCCGGAGGTTTTCCTCAGTCCTGCCAAAATCATGGAGAAAATAATGTCTCAGGCTCTTCCCAAGCACCCAGAGCCACTTCATATAATCCTGCCCTGGAATATACCTTCTACACTGAGCAAAGAGTGTCTCCTAACCTTAAAGCCCTGTTCTAAGGCCAATTTATCCAACCTGGCTTTGCAGGAGGGGAGCTGTGCAGGATGAGGGACAGGGAGCACCCTTTCCCCAGTGCTGGTCCAGCCAATGCCACAGGGTCTGCGGGTGAAACCTCAGCGCTGTGATAAATGTGTAAAGCACATTTTAGCTCCAAGAGGCCATTTGTGAGAAAAGGAGTCTATGGTGGGGGGCAAAATCATTTGTCTTTTCAGGAGAATGAGCCCTTGTGCACCTGCAGGTGCCTGGGGCTCCAGAGGGGGACGGCAGCAACTCACAGCAACTAGCTCATTAAAATATAATACTAGGAAATGCTGGAGAAATAGGGTCTGGGGGAGCAGTGGGGCTCCATCCACTCCATCCTGGTGAAGACTGATGCTGAGGGCAGAGAAGCACATTGATGTGTGCATCCATGGGACATCTTGATTGTGCATTAGGGACTGGGCAAAGGCAGGCATAAGCATATCTTTGTGTCTTCAAGTACCTCCAAGTAGGCAGGACACCCTCTTTTGTGGAGGATGCTGTGGCATGGGGGGGCCCCAGGGGATGCTCCAGGCTCTCCTGCCTTCAGGTCTCAGGAGATGATGCCATGAGAATTGCCTGCTAGGACAAATGCAAGGGATGGGATTCTATACTTGCAAGCATGCCTTTGCCAGAGCGCTGATTGCAAGCAAAGGTTAGCAGCTTGGAAACTTGGAAGGGTCGGGCTATTTTCACTCCCTCTCTCCCAGGCTCTTTCATTCATGCTTCCTCTCTCTTTTCCCCAGTGCATTTCTCACTCACGCTCTCATTCATGCTCACTCGCTCATTCGCATTTTCCTGGCTGTATTTTTAGCTCCCTCGCCGTTTGGAGGATGTGAACATTATCCCTGAGTCATGACTTTGTGAGGAAACAGGCAGCCAGGGCTCCCATTACAACCCATGAGGGCTCTTATCAGCTGCAGCACAGCTTGCTGGGGAGGGGGCTTTATCTCCTCATCCCTCTCCTCTTCCTTTTTTACTTTCCAGCTGCTGCAGCCCCAGCTCCTTCACCGAGGCCACGACGCTCATGCCCCCCTGCCCATGTCATGCTGCAGAGCTCAATGAGTTAAATGAAGATTGGCAGTCAGGAAATGGGAGTAAACCGTAAAGGCCAAAGAGCATCCTCAGGGCTGGGGGTGCTGCCGCAGGAATTACATCAAGCGAAAAGGTGTCTGGCAGGGCTCTGACACCAAATGCTGCTGGTGTTATTCCCAGCCCGTTCAAACAAACCTGACGTAATGGCACCTGGGGGGCTTGGTTGTGAGCTTGCTCTGCATGTGGAAAACACAACCCCACAGCCCTGAGCATTTTAATCTGGCTCACAATAACATTGAAGCTGCAGCAAAGTGTTACACCAGCTCTGTTCCCTCACGTGGATGGGCCATTGACACAAGAGACACCCCACATTAGAAAGGATCGGAGACCATCCCACAAGTGAGGAGGCAGTGCCTCTGGGACCCAGCACATGACATTACAGATGATGTCCAAGTGACCCCCTGGGTCGATGCCGGAGGAGGGGGTAATGGAGGGCAGCTCTGGCTGTGTCTCGACGCAGCCTTATCCATCACGACACGGCTCTGCTAATCTCAGTGCTCTGTGCTGGTCGTGAGGCTCCGCTTCACCTTTCCATGACATTCAGGGTGTTCTCGTCTTACTTCCTCTGACTTTCTTCTCTAACCTTTCTGTTATCTCCATAATACTCTCTCCTCCCTTTTCCACCCATCTGCTTATTTTAGCTGCCTCTTCCTGCCTGCACGTGTGGCTCCTTCCCTGCCCTGTGCTGGCTCTCCCTTCATGGTGCAAAAGGGATCACTCCCCTGCCCTCAGCTCAAGGGGAGAGTTTTGCCCCATTTTCATGCTTTCCAAGCAATGGAGGTAAATCCACTTTAAATGGCTTTAACCTGCCAGAAGGGAGATTGAGATGAGCTCTTAGGCAGAAGCTCTTCCCTGTGAGGGTGCAGAGGCGCTGGCACAGGGTGCCCAGAGAAGCTGTGGCTGCCCCATCCCTGGCAGTGTCCAAGGCCAGGTTGGACAGGGCTTGGAGCAACCTGCTGTAGTGGAAGGTGTCCCTGCCCATGGCAGGGGGTTGGAACTGGATGAGCTTTAAGGTCCCTTCCAACACAAACTATTCTATGATTCAATAATTTCCCAAAAAAACCCCTGTCTGCAATGAGCTGCTTCTGCATCCGGTACACTTATCCCCACTTGTGCCAGCTACACTGGTGCTCAGCATCAGGGTACTCTTTCAAAGCAGCTAAAATTGATCCTTGTGGTTCTCTGTCCTTGTGGAGATGGTTCCACTTCTTCATCTGCTGCATCTGTGGAGATGCTGTGCCAGAAGCTGAGTCCTGCTGCATCCCACCTTTGAGCCCATTCATCCACTGCAGGAGATGCTATCAGAAGCTTCCAGAAAAGATGAAAGGCCGACACAGGGTCAAGAGCCAGCTCAAGAAATAGAAAGAAGAAACATCCATCGAGGACTACTAAAGAAACCACTTCTAGGTCAGGAAATCCCAGCACTGTGGCTATTGGCACTCAGAGAGAATACGGGGAAGGATTTGGCCCTTTACTTCTGGCTCCCAGTATGAGCCAGTAGTGGGGCCATTGGTTTGGCTTAATACAACCATTTCATCACACACTTCTGAGCTGGTGGCTTTCTTCCCTGGGACAGACACAGGCCTTGAGGGGGCACTAAGGAAAAGGAAGGGAAGGAGGGAAATTTTTAAATCCATGCTGAGACGCAATACAGCAGAGGGGATGCTGATGGTGCAGGGTGTCTCCCCATGGCACCCAGCACCCTTGGGAGTGCATAGGAGAGGACAAGCAAGAGCTTGGGAACTTTCATAGACGTGTTTGTCAAAGAAATGAGGCCGTTTGCAGTCCCAGAGTTAAAACACTCCAACAGTGGAAACCAGGACTTCCTGGGCTGAGCCCTGTTGCTAAATAAAAGACAAAAGAAAGAGTAATTAGATGCCATTAATTGTTGCTAGGAGGAGTTTTGCTGGGGGCCAGCACTCCTCTCCAGAGGACACGGCCCTGGCCTTACCCAGCACGGCTGCAATAACACTCATGTGTGGATCGGGTTTATTTTAAGCACCCCACTCCCCCTCTTCTCCCAGCCCCAGTGACTGCCAACCCTCTCCATTTTCTCTGGCCATGCTTGCACAGAGACCAGATGTGCTCAGGGATGGGGCTGATAGGAAAGGAGAGGGCAACCACAGAGCACAGCGGGATCAGGCTAATGGGGGACAGCGAACCCATGGTTGCTCTGAGCATCACAGCCCTTGAAATCGCAGCTACTGTGTTAGTGAAGGGACGAAATGCAAGTTGTAAGCCAAGAATGTGTAAATGATTGGAAAATACTTGAAGTGCATTCAGCTGCAAGGGAGTGTTAAGGGTTCGTCCTGTAGATGTTAAAAGGATACTCTGCCCCTGTCATTTACCTGCGCTCTGGCTTCTGTGTTTCCCCATTAGAGTTTATTCATGATGATGGCTATTATTTTGTTGTATGATGAACACAGCCCTTTCGGCAGGCCCTGGGACACTGCCTAGAATTACAAGCAATTTAATAACAAGGAGCCGAATGTTGAGGCCCTGCTTTCACTCCTGCCTTGTTGGTGAAAGCCCCGCTGGCTTTCATCAAAAGGAGAGTCTCAACAAACAGCTGCGTGTCTTCCCTGCCTCTCCCCAGCTTTATCTGGGTGCTTTTAAGGTGATCCTGCTCAGAAACATCACAGATTTGCAAGGCTTGAACAGGGAGCAAGTGCTGATGGAGATGGTTCCCAAGCAGCAGAAGGGGATGCAAAGAGGGGATGCAGTTCCAGGGGAAGAAATAAGGGGATTTGGAGCGGAGACTTTATCTTTCTCCAAATTATCTTTTCCCCTCCATGGCAGGGGGTTGCAACTAGGTGATCTTTAAGCTCCCTTCCAACCCAAACCGTTCTGTGATTCTATGACTTATTTAGAACACTGAAGCCCATAGTTTGCTCCAATTCCAGCTTCCCGGAAGTTGGTTCTGCTTCTTCAAAACCCCAAACCTTTGTAGTTCACCATTAAAAGCACTTGTTCTACTTAAACTGGTGGTGGTGGCAGGCAGCACCTTCACCTTCCCAGAAAGCTGCATCTCCTGCAGAGAAGAGAGGGTTTACTATAAAGAGGAGGGATTGCATCTCTGCTTTGCCTCTTCTGTCTGGGCCAGTGAGCACCCAAGAAAGCACAAGCACGCCTCCTGAAGGCAATCCTAAGCCAGGGTTCCCCCAGACCTCAGGAGCTCTTTGGGGGACAAACAAAAGGGTTCATGATCCTCTGATAAAACCAAGAAGAGTTACTGTGCACAAGGAAATCCTTGCTTTGGCAGAAGTCACTGTGCTGTGGTGCTGTTTGTGCTCACGGGGATCAATCTGGAGCATGCAGATGGGGCATTATCCTGCTTTTCTGGGTTATTTCTGCCTCTGGTTGCCCCCATTGCAGCATCTGGAGAAGCTCATGATCTTCAGGGTGTTCATCTGTGCTGCACATCTGTAGGGGAGGGAAGTGCTGTTATCCCCACCCTAGGAAAGGTGTGAATTTACTTTCAAAACGGTTGGGAGCTGAGCTATAGTGAGAGGGCAAGTGACTTGGCTCCGAAAATGGCAGTGCCAGGGCATATGCCATGGTATATGAGGATTAGCTGACATACAGGGCAAGCAGCTGACCCCTGCCTGCATCATAACACACTCACTAGTCTTCTTTCTTTCTGCTTGGGTAATGAAAGAAAACAGTTTCACTCATTTCATTTCCCTTTACTATCAGCAGCAAGACAATGCCACTTGCAAGATCTCATCTATTAGTGTTTGGGTATCAACATTGTAATGTTTTCACTTAAATTAAGAAAAGGAGGAAATGTAGAGGCATTTAGTGGGTAAAGAAGATGCTTGTTTTTAAGGTTAAGGTGAACGTGGACTCTTGAAGACAGTTTCTAAGCTGTTGACTTCACTTAAAAGGCTTAATGCTATATGAAAAAGCATCTGAGCTGCAGCAAAAGCAGCAGCTGAAGATTTGCACACATTTCCTGGCACCTCTCGTTAGTTTTTAAGGTTTGTTTTTCTTTCTGCAGGACTAAATGCTTGCGCTTTCCATCTTGCTTTTCTCTGAAGTGCCACTCTCCGCTTCCCCGGTTTCTGGAATGGGTTTCACCCTACAAGGGTGGAAACAAGGTCCCCGTGGCCTGAAAAGCATGGTTGGGAGCCACCTGGTGCCATCCGGTCCGCACTGCAAGCCCTGGGCCGGAGTCAGCGAACTCCCAGAGCAGGGCCAGAGATGAGTGAGCTCCAATGAAGGGTAGCGCAAACCCGTATTCCTCCAGCCCGAGGTCACAAGAAGTGGAAGGTGCAGACAGGCTCATAGCTGCAGGAAGCCTCCTTTCCTGTCCCCTATTCTCCTTTAGGGAGGCAAAAGTCGTAGGCAACACACTCTTCTTTGATCAGTGGGAAAACCTGCAAGAGGGTTATAACCTCATAAACTTTACTTTGGTCTCTGTTCTTTTCCGTTCACCTTTGTAAGATTTGGATCACAACGTCACTGTTAACACATCTGGATCATGCTTTTCATCTTCATTTTGCACCCAGTGGATTCATTCACTACTGGTTCTTCTGGCTTGCTTTCCACATTCATCTCCCAAGCGATGAAAAGAGGAGATGGAGCCAAAACTATATTCTCCAAGCTCCACTCCATTTGGCTGCTCTGCTTGCATGGCCAGGGAGTTTGCACTACTGCTGTGACTGATGTGAGATGAATTTAATTGGGGTGAGAGGGTGACAGAGAGTCACCCTCAAATGCTGAAGGACACGGAAAAGGATGGAGAGTGGAGAGGATGCATTTGCAATCATGGCTTGAGTGCCCAACCACTCCTGGGAGCCAAGAGCTGTGACGGTTTGGAGAGGTTTTGGCAGGTAACATGAAACAAGCTTGGCAGAGGTTCAGTCTCTTTCCAGCTCAAACCAGCACAACCAGCCCTGGGCTAAAGAGGCAGGTCTGGGGCAACAAAAGCCACAGGGAAGGGGTCCCAGCAGGTGAGACAGAGCCTCCCCATGTGGCGACATACCCGAGTGCATGCTGCAGACACCAGCCAGCATGCACAGCGAAACCCAACTTGCACTGACTCATCCCTGAACTCCAAACCTGGCTCTCAACCCTCCTTTTTCTGATCACTGACACATTGGTTTTTATGCATTTACTGCAACAGCCATGTCTTTCATTTTCCTCCTGGGCAAAGAGGTCCCCGCGAGGGGGGTGGTTGCTTCATGGCAAGCCAGTGAGTAGGACCCCAAGTCAATACTTGGGATGATGGCAAAACCCTTCCCCAGCCCCTCTTTCACTCTCCACGGGGTTATCCCATAGCAGCAGAGCTGGGCAGTCAAACTTAGCAGCCTGGACCAGCCATGCCAGAGAATTTCTTCATGCTGGCATCTCTGTGTGGTACATAGTCCCTCCTGCAGTTACCCCCCCTAACAGGGGTGCAACCCAAATCCTATAGTGTCCTTCCTGCCCCCCAGATCCCCATATGTCCCTCTGAGCTCTTCACCCCACCTAAAATCTAGAGAAAAGATAATTTACTGGGACATGGCACTGCTTCAGGTATCAGTGAAAATAAATCCATGGGTACTGGTAGCTTTCCAAGCAGTTCAGAGGCTTTCCCATACTATGGGGTGATTTTGTTTTAAAGACACATGAAAAGTCCCATACTTTGGCTGCAGATCTGAACTTTCATAGATCTTAGTGCCAGAAAGGACCATAGATTATCCAGTCTGACTTCCTGTCTAACGCAGGCCATATGGGTCCATCCCCTTATTCCTACAGTGAGCCCAATAATTCCTGTTCGGCTGTACATCTCTTCCAAAAAGGCATCCGGTTTTGATTTAAAGACTTCAAGAGATGGAGAATCCATCACTTTCCGTGGCAGCTAGTGCCAATGGTTATTTCTAATAAAGAAGGAAACTATTTAGAGTTGGGCTCACATGTCAGCAGCTTCTCAAGGTAAAGAAACACTTACAGGCTATCTCATCAGCAAAATAAAAGCACTAAGCAGTCAGTGAAGGAGGACCTTACCCCGAAAAGTGTCTACTTTTGCCCACTGTTCCAGTTGATCTGGCTTAAGTTGTTCTTTTCTCTACAACCATCATCTTCCGTAGCCCATCACGGCTGTAATACATCGCGTCAGCCAGTCTGCACACTTGCAAGTTAGTTATCTTTCTACCAGCTACAAAAGGCAAATGTCCAGCCCTTGCTATCACACTTAAGGTGCCAGAACAGAAAGTTGGTACTGGGCATCGGCTACATAGGGTGCGCTAAGCAACGGCGCCAGCAGCACGTCAGTCCACCCTTGCTTTGCCACCAAAAACTCCATCTGCGTACTGCCTCCCTGGTGCCCACTCTCATGGTTCAGGAGTACAGCTCCCTGAGTGAGAAGGTCCAGCACCTACTCCCACATTCCTAGGAGCCAGACAGAAAGCTGCTGCTAGGACTCACCTACACAGGGTGAGCTCCACAAAGGCGCCACAAACATGGCAATCTCCCCTGGCTTTGCTACCTAAAACTCCATCTACGCACTGCCGCTGTAGCTCCTGCTCTCAGTCATCTGAACGTTCAGACCCTGCTCCCATAGCCGAGGATCTAGAACAGAAGTCTAGTGCTGGGCATCACCCACACCTGCGCATGGTGAGCTCCGCGATGGTGCCACCAACACGGCAATCCCTCCTCGCTTTGCCACCTAAAACGCGTTCCGGAGCTCACCCCGCGCGGGTGACGCGCAGCTTCTGCAGTACCGCTTGTGGCCACCAGATGGAACCACGCGCTCATGTATGCCGCAGCGAGCAGGCAGCGCCCCTCGACTCCCTTCCTCCGCGTGCCCGTTTGTGCGGCAGCGCGCTGCGGCGGCTGCCCCTGGTACCCGCTCTCGGGCATCCTGGAGCGCGGCTCACAGAGCGCGAAGGTCCGGCGCTGCTCTCGCAGCCGGGACAGAAAGGAAGCTGCGCTGGGAATCACCTGCGCACACAGAGCTCCCTCCCGCATGGCAATCCGCCCTCGCTTTGCCTCCTAATGCTCCATCTGCTTAGTGCTGCTCTGTGGAGCAGCCTCACGTGTCCTCCGTCACGGCTCATACAGTGCGAACATCCAGCCCCTGTTCCCGCGCCCGAGGTGCAGGACAGAAAGCTGGTTCTGGTTATCACCTACCCACGGCTTGCACTGACACAGCTCCACTAACATGTGCAGCGCGGTCATACACAGCCCGAGGGCTCTGATCCCTGCTACGTGTCTGAGTATGCAGAAGAACCTGACTCTAGCACAGACTTCGAGACAGCAAAACTGAAATGTGTGTTTCACAAACCTAAATTGCTTTTCACAAGTGATTTTTCCTCATGTTAGGATGAGCACAGAAACTGAACTTCAGAGAACTGGAAATACAGATGTAGTGCATTAATACTAACACAAGAACTTCCCTACAGTCAGTAACACCTTGTGAGATGCCTTTACACAAGTTAAGTTCCATCGTAGAGGTGGGGGACTGTGACAACTATGTGCTAGAATCTCTTGTTCAGAGCAAGATAATGGCATTGTCTGTCACCATCATGCAACAGAGCACATGAGAAGATCACATTTAGAGGTCCAGAGCTCCCTGGATATCAGTGGGAGCTGGCTACCTTAGCCTTTCAAACTGTTTTACACTTCCCACACTGAAAGACTATTGAGAGGAAATCAAGTGCTGAGATTTTAAACACCCCTAATCAGAAACTCTTACCAAAAAAAAAAGGAGAATCCGTATGCCAAACACCACTGTGCTACAAACGCAAAGCCCCAGAGCAAACTAAATGAGTAAAGAACAGCTCAGACTGAAGTTAACCAGCATCCTGGATGCTAGTTAATGAGGTGACACTTGGTCATCTTTAATACACTTCTAAAACATGCCTGGCTGAAGTCTCTGCAAAACTAAAGGGGCTCATTGCCTTGCAATGAAGTAGATAGCTGAAACAGCTACAGAATTACACAGCTCCTCTGCCCCAGATCAGCTCGTCACCAGTGAATTCTTCCACCCCCTTTTTGCCTTCCCATATTAATGCTTTCCATCATAATAAGGGCTCCTACCCACTGCCAAAACTCAATTTACACTCTTTACTTTAATGACCCCATTTGTCATGCGAGCACGTGCGTCTCCCCCCGGGGCTGCAGCCCCATCACTCTGCCAGAAAGTCACATTTACAGTTTGCTCTTTCATTATTACTTCTAAAGATTAAATTGCTTCCATTTCAAGGCAAACAGTCTGGGAACTCCCACAGCCCAGAGGATACAGTCATGCATTCGATCAGTGTATTTTAAGGTTACAGACACCTCAACCCCAGTTGACTCTCCCCCTCCACACCACCACACCGCAGCATCCATCCATTTCCATCACCTTATACTTGGTTCTTCCTTTTAATCTTCGCAAAACTGATTATGGCCTTTGAATATTGCCATCAAATTTCAAGATGTGGGAGGAATTTTAAGGTTTTTTAAGTACTTTTTTTGTTTTGGAGGGTGGCGAAGAGCAAGAAAGTGGTAATTTCCTTCCCCAGTGCATCCATTCATTTGCCTGTTCTAAACCGTATTGTTTTTAATGTCACATCTTGACTACTCCAGAAAGGTATATTCCTTCCTATTAGATTATATTTCTCCCTCATGGTGTGTCTCCAATCCTGACCTGCTCAGTAAAATCCAATGTTAATTAAGTCATTTAAATGGGTTAAGGAAGAGCATAATCCTTCATGTTTCATTATACCGTGTGTTCTGTGGAAGTAGCATTACAGAAACTGCTAGAACTATAGCAGAGGAAGCCTCAAAAAATACAGCATCAAGCCCAAAGCAACACAACAATCGGCATAAAAAAAACATTCCTCAGCTTGTCTGCAACATCCTTAACAAGAGATATTATAAGCTCATGAGTAATCCCTCCATCCATTTGCCTTCTCCCAACTCAGCCTCCAACTGACCAGGACTGTCTTACTAATACAACCCTTACAACCTGCAGTGGCCACTCCTCTGCATTCCCAGTTTATAGAGAAATCATAGGAAGCCAGACCAGGCATTTCTGGATGTCACTTGCAAATCCCAGTGCAAAGCTTGACCAGAACAAACAGATTAACTGCTAGGAAAGGGAAGGTAGATAGGTGCCACGCTTCAAACCACAATGTTAGCAGCTAATATTTACAAATGCTTTTCCCAGGCTAGCAGAAACCTGTCTTTTAACCAAAGAGAGCAATGACACTTCCTTCATAAGAGACTTGAAGAATTCAAAGCTATTCCTAAGTTACTAAGCACCCATCTCACTTTCTTCAGCTCATGCAGCTGCATGACTATTTTCTTGGTTTGCTTCCACCACAAGTATTTAAGTTCCCAGCAAACATTAGCAAAGCCCTTTACATCTCCCATCAGATTCCCAATATGCTGGTATGTTTCTTCAGAAGCCTTTCCAGTGAATAAAACAGGCCCAAACTAATCATACTTGTTATTTAGACAGCGCCATCCTTGCTTGGGATCTCTTCTAAACTTCAGCAGGAGCATAAGGAACAACATCTTTTCCAGATATATTTGAGTCTGATATAAACACAGGTATTTTCTACAGAAAAACATGCTTCATATCCCTCATCTGTATTTATAGACAAAGCTAAACCACAATTTTTAAGATGCTTTTAGCTAATACATGATGGCAACTTGGAAATAAAACAATTTTACAGGTTATGTATGGTGTCTAAAAGCATATAAGTATTACTTACCCTCAGATGACTGAGTTTCTGGTACATAGGCAGAAAATGGAAGGTATCCCAGCAGTCTTCCCTGGATTTTCTCTAGTTTTGCTCTGGCTGATCACATGCAGACAAGAGCAGCAAAAAGGCTGGGGGAAAGCAAAAGAGAATTGACAACATTAGCCCATCAAAAGCATTACTAGAGTGGGCTAAGCCCATTTGCTAATACAATCCAGCATCAGCAAAGCTCTTCGAAACATCAGCACCAAAAAGATGATGGAACCCTGAAAAATGGCTTTAGACTCTTACCCCCTCTTTTCCTTTTTACCCTTTTTTACTGCCTGTGGAGGACTGGTGACACTAGCACACTGTTTTTGCTGCAGCACAGAATGGCTGGTGCCTCTGTAGCTGACTCAAACCTGAGACTGAAAACGACTGTTTAGTATTTACTGGTGGTAGCTGCTTTCCAAAGAAACATAGGGGGGTGTTAAATAAAAACAGTAAATTGGAAAACCCAGAGAAGAAGGGGGAAATTGCTGTTCTTCCTGGTTTACAAATAGGGAAACTGAGGCACAGACCACTGACGTGGTCAGGACAGGAAAGCTCTAAGGGGAGAGATGGAGAGCTTGAAAAAGACCCAGAGCAGGGATCTACCAGGACACAACATGAATCTTCCTCTGATCTAAAGATCCAAGCTGAAAGTTTGGCAGGAATATTCCTGCTGAAGCAGTGTCATGTTTAACAAACCCGACTTTTCTCACAGTCTCTGTCAAAAGGGTTTCTGATCCATTTAACAAGGGGTAAAAGCTCTTTCTGAGAGACATGAACCTCTCATTCTCGGCATATTCTGACACCTACTCTAACCATATGGAGGAATACTTGTAGTCACAGCAGGTAAATGAGCTGTGCAAAGGGACCACAACTAATTGAATAGCATGAATTATTTACACATACATTCAGGAAAGCCATCTTGCTCCACAGCACTCCCAGCAGCAGGGATTATTCATTTATTACTCACATCCAACAGAATGAGGCTTCTGTAAAACCCTAACTGTGGAGACACAGAAAATATTGCTCAGCCCATCCAGAAAGTACATAAGGATCCCCTAACACAGCCTGAGCCAAAAAAGCAGTCACATCTCTCAGGTAATCCACAACATCCACCAGCTTCCAGCTTGCATCCAGACATGCCTATTTGTCTGCTGCACATCATGAAGCAGGAATCATTATCTTTCCCCCTTGTTTTGGGCTATCACAGCCCAGGGCAGCATCTGAGGAAGAGCAGAGGAGGCATTGGACTCATGGAAAGGTCTCAGATTCAGACTAAGTTCCTCTACAGACTTGTTTTGAAACTTTCATCATGTTATCTGTCTGTTCTGTGCTTATTTCTCCCTCATTTACATGGTGACAGTGACATCAGCCACTCACATGAAATGCTTTGGAACACAAAATCGAGATTAGATACAGCTTATGTTATTGCTGCATGCTGTAAGCAAGGTATAGTTCAAAGAATATACACAGTATTTAAAGGAAAGGTATAGCAAAAGGGGGTTTGGGACCAGCAAGTCAGTGCTGTTAGCAACAACCACAGGCACAGAGCCAAATGTAATTGTTTCAGACTCCTACATGTTTCAGTGCAAGGAACGAGAATCACTTAGCAAAGCAAAAAGCATCTCTTAACAAAGACACACCATGCACTTTGATCACTGCCTGGTGCTAAGGCAAGCATCATTCGCACTAACAATAGGTAGCACAACCAGACTCTAAAACATAGCAAGCAACTTCTCTAAAGTGCATGATGTACTGGCTATCCACACCACAGCACAGGGCGCAGACAAATCCTGCCCCAAGAAGGGTACCATCATAGCACAAATGAATCATTCAGAAGACTTTCAGACAAGAGCCAACTTTCTGCATACTGCTATAAGGGCAACACACAAATTCCTTCCACTTTTCCTTACCTCCTTTCTCTGCCATGCTGTTGCTCTTAGTCCTCAAGGAGGAAGGCAGCACTAAACTCACCTTTATAACCATACAGCAAGTGGAGAAGTCAAGGAGAAGCCGAGGTACATCAACCCCAGCACTCCAACAAAACCAGAACTGCTTTATTCCCAAAGCAAAGCCAAATTCAAGGCAGACTTTCCATTTCAGGAAAACACAACAGAATGAACCCAGCTCCCTGCACACCTTCCTCTCCAAGCCCAACTCTCTCAGAAAAATCAACAGCTTCAGAGAACCTTCTGGGTGCCTGGTAAGGTAACAAAGCCCACTTGTGAGCACATAGCTCCCACTCATTTCACTGGGCATTCTGTAGCTGAAGCCCACCAAAAATAATCCCCTGGGGTTTATGAGGACTTCTGGAAATATCATCTTAATTCCCAGCATCTCAGAAAGGAGGAAGCTTTTACAGATTGCTTCTTTGTTCCCAAAAACGTGTATTGAGAATTCAAGTTTTCTCTCTTTTTTCTCCCTCTTTTCCCCTCTTGCAGGGGAGGAAAGCTGCAGATTTTGCTTTCTAGTTCTTGTTCAAGGATGTAATGAAAACTTGGAGATTATTTTTTCATGAAAATGCCCACTTAGGAGAAAGGCAATTCTCTTCCTTTTCAGGAAGAAATGGTTTCATTAAAAAAGCATAAAAGGGTAAAATGGTACTTTCTGATGAGAAGCCAGAGTCTCTTCTTGATTTATTGAGTAGAAGCCCCAGCCACACAAACACACTGTCTTTGTTACTCTCCCTAGTGCCCACACTTGCAGCAGGCACTATTCCTGACAGTCCTTTTGTGTTACCAGCAGTGCTTTGGGTAGGAAAACTAAACAAATAAACTCTGATTTCTGATTTGGAGCCAGACATTGAAGGCTTAACCCAGATCAAAACTCAGCTCTGTCTTTCTGCCTTATTCAGCATAGGATGCTGAACTGTGGTCCTGCTGTTACAGCAGAGCTATGCCAAAGAAGCCTTTGGCTTGGGGAATGTATTTAGCATGTTTCCCTCCTTATGGCAGCTCTGCAGAAGGTAGCACTACCAGGCAAAGTTTTTTGTCTAGACAGATGCTAGGAGACAGTAAGTAAACCATCCACCATCACATAGCTAACAGAATTCCTATGACAAGCTCGTGCCACTCGAGCTAGGTCATGTTGCCTCCGGAGTGCTAATGGCATAATGGATACTTTACTGTACCCAATGGCCCCAGAAACCAATTGCAGTAGGAGCATTTATGAGAGAGATGAAAGATGGGAAAGGTCAGGTTAAATATCAGGAAGCGGGTAATGGATCAGTTCTTGAGCTGCAGTGCCCCTGCTGCAAAATAGACCAGACTACATCCCTAACCCAGCACTGCCATGTAAGTCCTTGAGGTAAGAGCCACAGAGGTGCCCTGTGGTTGGGAGCACAAGGGAGGTAAAGCTCAATGTTAATAAGTAGGACCTGGAAACCATCTTTATCTGCATCTACTGATGTAGTTCATTACTTCTTTAGCTTAAATTAAAGTCCTTCCTTAATGTGCTCAGGCACAAAGCCGTTTCACCAGAGAGTTCTGTCACTAGCATTGTATTTATAACCCTGATATCAATACGCTCCACCCAAGAGTGAAATCCCTTTCTATTTTGAGCCATGCAAGAAGAGGAGGACAGAGTTCCTGCCTCAAAGACTGTCCAGTTTCAACAGGCTGCAGCCACGGAGAAGGGAGGAGAGGTGCACATAAGAACACGGCCTGATAACTGAATGCATGTTTGCTCCCTCAGTTGCTGGCCAAAAATGTGTTTCCTGAAATTTGCATGTCCAGAAGCTCAGTCAGAGCCAGATCCCTAAAGCACTAAAGCCAGGGGCAACTGTAAGCTTTTAATCAGCCATTCCTTACTCTTTTGGGTTGTCAGTGTAGAGCTGACAGCACAACAGTCCTTGCATCGTGCTGCTCTGTCAGCACCACGAATGCTGCTATCTCTCCCTCACTAGTGATTGAAGTTCTCCCAGCACCTCATTACCATCCTTCGAAGTTATCTGTCCCACATCAAAGGGGTTTCCCGAGGCTTTGACAACAACCTCAGTGCTTCCAAGGGGAAGCTGTTGCAAGCTTTTTCTGTATGAAACGATTTAAGGAAGCTGAAATAGGATTTGATGGAAACAGCTCCAGTTTTGCATCCTCCCGTGCACAAGTAGAAAAGGATCCTGGCAGCAAACGGGGAAGAAAAGGCCCACACAAGTCAGCACTTTCAGCATGAGGGTAATGATGCAGACATAGGCTCTACCAACACTTCAGCAAGAGGTTAAAGTGTGTGTAAACATACGGGAGCTTTAATCCTCCTTGCAAAGATGGAAGTGCTGCTATTAGTGTGAAGCTATGGAGGCTCCTGCTTTTGTGTGGACTGAGCAGATAACTAGTACATGCTGATCCACTGCATGGACCTGAGCTAGCTGAATATGCCTTCTGTGGTTTCATACAGAGGCATGGCAACCCCTCCTTTGATTGCAAGATAAGCAAGACGGCAGCTTACAAAGCATCTTAAGGTGGGGAGCTGAATGCGCAGACCCAAACTGGACTGAGGGTGATTGCCAAACAGTCCCAAGCGTGAACTGCATTGTGTCTGCAGACCTGTCTGCACCGTGACAGAGCTTCATCATTGCTATTCATCTTTGAGCACCAATTTTAAAGGAAATAAGTGAGCCTTTATTTCCCAGCACTGAAAATGCCTTTAGGCATCCCATCCAGAGCAATTTCCCTTGCCAGAAAATTGTGCATCTAATGTGCCCCTTGTAATGGTGACACTGGTGCGCTGGCTACAGAGCAGAGAGAAAACGTGCACAAGCATGTGTGCCCGATGGAGCCTGTGTGCATGCACAAGCAGGTCTCAACACATTCATACCCTGAATAGCATGGCAACAGGAAACTCTGCCCTTCGCACTGTGTATTAATGGCCATTCCTCACAGCATGTTGCTATGCAAAACCCAGGAGGGCTGCACACTGCATCTGTCTAAGTCCTAGTGAGCATTGCTTCAGGCAGCTGTTTGAGGGAGGTAATTAAAGATGGTCTCCAAATCCATAAATCAAAGAGGAAAAGACCTTGAATAGGGGGACAAAAGGAAGGAGAAAAAAGACTTTAAAATATGCCCTGTGTTGTTTCATGCTCAGGCTCTTTCCAGGCACAATTGTTTTTTGGAAACAGCATGCTGAGGCTCTGCAAGTTGTTTGGGCTCCAGGTGGGGGAAGGTTTTTAATCTCTGGGTGTTTGTGTGGATTTGAGTGCTTTGCTCTGCTGTTAAATTGCAGCCCTTCTTTCCTGCCAGGGAAAAAGCAGACAATGGTCATTCCCCAAGGAAAAGCTGTCGAGCTGAGGGGACGTGACTAGCTATGAAAAAATACCAAGGGAATGCCGCAGAGAGATTTTTCTCCACGGTCTGCATACACAAGGAGAAAGCTTAACCAGTAACAAAGCTCCATTAACACATTACGAGCATTAACATTTTATCAGCATCAGTAAAGTCACACAATAGTCCACAGAGAGATATCCCATTTCATACCAACGGAGAGACCGAGGCACAAGAGGAGGAAGGTCCACGTGTATGAAAATGTTTCGCAGAAAACATCACAAGTGGACACTTATCTACTCTGAAGCAGTACTATGTTAGTTTACAAGTGGCATCTTTCTGGCTGCAGCACAGGCCTGCGGCCTCTCTGCTGCTTTTCAGCCCCATACACCACTGCTGGGTGGATCAGAGTGACAAGCTGCATCAGGCAGCAAGGAAAGCCCCTGGTTTTGCAGGAATCTCATGTTAAATGGGGGTGGCCTGGGCTCCAAAGGCTCCTGGAATTAATCAGTTTTAAAACAGGGAGGCACAGAGGTTTCTTGCCTTGACATCTCCAGACAGAGGGGCGCTTTTGCAAGCTTTAGACCAAATCACCTACCACAGCCAGTGAGAGCTCCTCAGGCAAGAATTTCCAGGCTACATGTGAGTGTGAGGCAGATCCATGAGGCCCTCAGCACCAGTGTGAGGCTCTGGAGATTATATGAAGCTGATAGACCCAGGAAGAGAACGCTGTCCTTGTCTGCTTCTGAGAACCATGCTCTGATTTATTTCTTTTATCCCAAAACCCCTTAACCTCCTCTCCCTCACTGCAGAGCTGAGGAGCTTTCTGTTAACTATTTCCCACTGTGGTTTCCATGGAAAACAGAAAGTCACATGCACCGCCTCCCAAGAGATGACAAAAGTGCCTCCGGTCTAACAACCCTTAACAAACAAGGCCAGAAAGAAAAATACCAAGGTACAAACCAGAGATTTCAAGCCCATCTGCTCAAGTGACACAAAATCTTGGTGGTTTAAGATAATAAAGTGATAAATAATGTCCAAGGTGTTTGGATGGGTGCATATCTCAGCAGTACTGCCTATCTGAAAGCTGATTTTCAGCATCTTTGTGTTTCAGCTTCTCCATCTGTGAGAAAAAAGTGCAGGCATCTGACAGCTCACTCAAAGATGACAAGAGAAGGGAAATTCGAACGTAAGTCATGTTTGCACACCAGCATGTGTTTCTTTTCTGTGTAGACATCCACACAAGGCTTCAAGATTCTGCTCCAGGCTCAAATCAGCTCGTTATAGCAGTTTCAGCTGAGCAGTATTTGCCCCATGACATATAAGTATAGAGGGTAGCAGAGGTTCAAGTTCCAAGAATGAGAATGAATGTGGAAAAGCCACCAAGTGCTGAGCAGCTGCAGGTTAGATGAGGCCATTTTAAAACTACAAGGCTCCTGCTATGCTGTGCATCAGGCAGAATATTGCATGGGGCTTTTCTGGGGACAGATTCTGTGGAGTCTATCTGGAGTTGAAGTAGAATTCTTAATGAAAGAGAAGTGCAAGTCTCTAAATTTACATGCACCATTAATGCTTTTAAAGTGTGTGCATCTAGAACCATGGAGTGTTGGAAATTTCAGTCCGTGTTTGCTCCCATCAGGCCAAATCTGAAACCCACGGAAACCTGTGGCAAAAATCCTATGTACTTCAACAAAGGCAGTGCTTAGCTTACTTCTCCTGTCCCTCCCCATCTTGGGATGCCCGTTCAGTAGATGTTATGTGTGCCTAAATGAGATAGTCTGCATTGTAATTCCATTTTACTCTTTGCCTTTGCAAAGCAGCAAGTCTCAAGCTTTCATGGCTGCTGGTTGAGTGAGACAGCACAATATACAGCAGGCCAAATACTTGAAATCTGAGGCGATATCTATCTTTTCCATATCACATCTGTTAGTCTAATGCTTTTGTGTTGCAAAACAAGCTTCTCTATTGCACTCCAGCTGCATTTACATCAGATGCGCCATATATCATAAAATAACACAGGCAGGAACTGTGACTTGCCTGGGAAATCACTTTCTGCTTGCAATATGCTGATCTCTATGGGATGTGAACGTATGAGATCTGTGGGTTGAAGGCAGTGTTGCAATCTGTAATGTGATGGTTATACGTGAGGGATGTTCACAGCAAACCCATACTACAATTTATTGTTTAGTCAAAAAAAAAAAGCAGCAAGCCCTTGATTTATAAGTCTTTCACCTGAAAGAACATTAAAACCAAGCACAGAGACAAGTGTTCTCGTGCCAAAGGATGATCAAAGAGGTCCGTGTCTGGATGGACGCTTGGGACTCAAAAGCTGCAGCTCCTCCACAGTAGTCACCCAGACTGAACAGGAGTAGAGCTCACTCATGCTTTGCTATGGGATCGTTAATAGCTGGTAATCCCTCATTTATACTCTATTTCAATTAAGTGCATTATGTGATGAGCAGGGCTTAAAAACTGGTATTAATTGTTCTACTCAGAGTCAGAAGAGGCACACATCTATCAGTGCTAAAGAACAAATTACAAACTCACCTATCTGCTAAACTCCATCCTCAGAAGGTCAAGAAACTGATGAATTAATAAAACAAAAACCAACTCCTGTCAGTCACTGCTGGGTTTATCTGCTAGAGACACCTCTTTCTGCCAACAGTTTGGTTCTATTTTTACTGAGCAAATGCTTTCACCCCTCAGCTTCCATGTGTGTGCCCACTTCATGCGTTGTTCACACCTAGTTTACTCTTAACACCTCTCAAGGACCCTGCAGATAGGCGTGAAAGGATTCCTCCTTTGGACAGCCATGTGCTTTGATAGGAAGGGGGAAAACAAATAGGAACCAGATTTTCTGTCAGCACTTATGGCTATGGAGGGGGTACAGAAGAAAAAAGGGGCAAGGGAGCATATCTTCACACCTTGCTGTCCAGTTTCTGCCTTGTCACAATTTGGAGTTAAAGCCATACGAGAATATCCCCTCAGCAATATGCAATAGTCAGAGCACAGCCTTCCAGCAAAGGGTCCAATGTGTCCACCCATACATGACCAACCATCATCTGAGGAAGTTTAAGACTCGCAGTCCCAAACTAGTAACTTCACTACTGAACAAGCTTTCCTACATTGCCATATGTGCCAAAGATTCACTGTGTAATCACTAGGAGCTCAGGGGCCAGGCTGTGTCAGCTCATCCTGGAAGCTTCAGCATTGCCATGCAGGATATAACATCACTCCCATCCTTCACTAGTTGCTACAACTTCAGTAAGATGTGTTTGAAGTGTGTCTACTAACCCAAGTGTACTCTTGGAAATATTCCCAAAGCGTCCATCTCTGTGACAATTAGGCAAGAAATATGAACCCCCTTGATATCACTTTAGAGTTTTCCAGTAACTTCCTACTCTATCTTTGGAATGTGCACTATTTAAAGAAAGAGGACCATAGATTTAATGAGGAGAGAAATAAACGTATATGCCAAATATAATTTGACTTTAAAGGATGATGCTAGTATTTAAAACCTATCAGTTTTTCCCTTCCACTTCAGTTATTAATAGCACAGGTACAGAGGAAATCAGACGCTCTCCCTGGGATGAACCAAGCTAATGGAGGGTTGGCCAACCCGTGCCCTATGTGCTGGGCTCTTGATGAAGGGTATCTGGACACCTGCATATCAGAACATGGTGTACAAATGCTTTGCTGAGTCCAGCCTGGCTTTGATTTATGACTAAGAATAAACCCTTCCTAAAAATAAACCTGGACTTTCTTGGCTTTCTTCCTTCCTTTGTTTTCTTTCCCTGTGTTCTCTCTTTTCTTCTCCCTCCCTATCAGATTATCTTCTTTTCTGCACTTTGTGCAAATCAAACATTCAGAAGGCTGTCCCCTTTTCAGCATTATCAGGCATGGGGTCTCCCAGCACACAAGATAAGGTTAAAGTAAAGTTAAATTCACTTACTAAAAGTACCAATACAAGAATAAAACATTTTGGAACCAGGCCCCTGTTTTACAATCATTTTACAAAGACTAGAATACCATCCTTTAACAACCAGTAGACTATGTAAGAGGTGGATCATTGAATTGATTAGAAAAAGGCTACTTTTTTGTGTCACAATGACAACAGGATGCATTTAGAGCCTATTTTCAATTGGAAAACAAATAAAAACCCCAATGGCTTAGAGACTACAGGGTACACACAATGAGATGATGATCGACTACCATAATAACATAAAGTTCAACATCATAAAGCATTTTTCTTATTGTTACTTTGAGTCAGATGTCTCTACATCCCTCATTCTCTCCAGAAAGAACAATAAGAATGGCACACAAGGCATGAGGAATGTGTAAAACTGGTATATCTTTAACTCCCACTTCCCATTCACCCGCATGCCAAAAATAAGGGTTGCTGCTTCTTTCCTCTATTATGGAAAGCAGAGCCAAAATTTTCATCACTGGCTGAGTGGTCATTTGGAAATGCAATTTGGCATGCCTCAAGAGAACCCAGTTTCCATAAGACATCAGAGCAGTCCTTCCCAGTTCACTAGAGCATGAATCTTACTCATAATTATTGAGCCCATTTTGTGTTCAGCTTCCACTCTCCCTCATGCAGAGCGACATCACCTTAAGTGTCCTCATCTCATTCTTTCTTTTCCCACAATTCAAGTCTTTCGCATTGGCAGAGATGGGGGGAACCCTCTCTGAAATGTATTATTTCATTGAATGTTTCCAACCAGGCTACATTTTTCATGGTCTTTATTTGGATCAATCATGTTAAAAGCTGATGTTGCATTATTTAATCTTTGACAGGCATAGAATTAAGATTCAGGTTTATTCACTTACAGAAGATGACAGACTAGAATTAGATGATCACTTTAGGGATTGATCTTAACTACTATGATAGCTGCTTTTTCAAGCAGAAAATGTTAACATTCTTGCCATGTTTCTTCCCTGGGTTCTAGTGGAATGAGAATGGGATTTATGAGAACCTGAAGGAAGTTCATGGAAAAATTACGCTGTTCTTTCCTTCAGTGCAAACAGCCTGTAACTGAATACTCTGTACTGTACTATAGCAGGTTTGGTACTAACATAACAGAAAGCACCCTAGGTAGTGTACACTGGCAGAGAAATTTTAAGGACTTGTGCCTGAGGGCAAGTAAGATCGTCTGCAGCAGACAACCCTCTTGTCTGGCTCCAGACAGTTCTATTATGCTATGCTGATTTGAAATAGCCAGGACATTTCCTCCTGTGACTTCAAGCTTTCCACATACAAAGCACAGTGCTCTAAAAACTTAGAGGGCAAAAGGATGAATTCAATACCACATACTCCAAAGAGATTGTTATTTCATGGGAGAGCCCAGAATATCAATGAAATATTAGAAATGAGAACTAGATGAGCTTTAAGGTTCCTTCCGATACAAACCAGTCTGTGATTCTATGACTGTATGAAACTTCCTTCCTCATACACTCAGCTGGGCCAGGGAGTCATCATCTGTGATGATTCCCTCCTCAGTCCACTGCTAGTATTAGGCTGTATCCTCAAGTACTTTTTAAACATCTCTAATGAAAAGAGCAACCATCATCTAGCTCATGGCCCTATGGTGTGCTGGATTTCCACTTTACTGGATGAAATACCCAGCCAGTGCCATTTTCATTGCACACCAAGGTGGCCAAGAAGCGCAGCACCCCTGAGAGAGTGGGAGCTGTGACAGGGAATGACAGCAGCTCTCAAGTGGTCCCACTGTTCTGTTTTCAACTGGGTTGGAGCAATGTGGCTGCTGTTTTCCTATTCCCTTGAAGATGCATTTTAATAAGGACCAATGTGCTCTGGTAATGAGGGGGTTAAGAAGCAGCTATACAATTTCTTCTCCTCGGGAGCTGAAGTACCCCACAATCAAAGCAACAGCCTGTTTTTCAGCATGGATCTTATCTTCCTACTCGAGAGGTCACAGCTTGCCAGCCTTGTTTTAATGAGCTGTGTCCTGTGAATTTCACAGTCACTTCAAGTCTAATAAGGGAACCCACAGGGGTAGTGTTTTCAATTTGCTCCTCTTTCCTGGCGAGTTTGTACCATACATCACACAGAGCAGCTCCCAGATGGCGAAAAAAGAAAAGAATTAGCTTGTATTCCCTATGCAGGGATTTTCTAATTCAATATTTATTAAGACTGGGGTCCTCTCATTTGAAAGGCCAAACAGTTTGTTTTACTATGTGCGGGATATATTATGTTAATATAGTGAACAACTGCTTCCAAGAGCTAATTTAGTGACCGTGCTGAAAAGCCCTGTGCATTATAGAAATATTATGAGCAACCAAGAATCTTTAATACTTTGTCTAACCAAGCCTTATGCATACAAATTAAATGTAATTGGAATCGCTGCTTCCACCATCAGAACTAAAGGCTATTTTACAACTGAAATGACACCTAAACATCTAGTTTGAATTTCAAATTCCCTCTATAGGAGCACTGCCTGATTGTTTTCCTTCCTTCCAAAGAAGACTGATGACAAATGAGCAAATCTAAGTTTTACTTAAGTGTATGTGCATGAATGCAGCTATCACTGAAAACCACTGCTCCTTGAGCAGTCACACCTGATACTCCCTTTAGCCACAGTAGCAGAATGCTATAGCTCAGTAAATAACACCACTGTCCCATGAGAAATTCAGAGATCTAAAAGGAATGTGAAATATTCCATTATTCTGGAATTATTCTCCCCACTCCATCCTCCTCTCAGATAGTTGTAGAGGATTATAGGGCAAGCAGGGCCCAGCCTTATCTCTGCTTTCTCTCCCAGAGAAACCTCCCTGTGCTGGCACCAAGGTTCTGACCCCAGTGACTGCATTTCTCTTGGCATTCAGAAATTTAGTTGCTCTATTGAACTGAATTAAAGCATTTCATTTTAGTGAGATTTGGCAGTAGCGTAAGCTTCTCTACCATCCATTTGTGTCAGAAATGAGCTATATATCCATTTCAAATAAACGTTTGTACAAACACGCTTGTATAGAGATTAATACAGAGTATAAATCCAGTGTAAGACACTTCACAGTGAAATACGCACAGTGAGTCACCAAAGAGATGGAGAGAATCTTTTCTTTCTGAGGCAAGGATTTGCTGAGGAGCCAGCAGAGGACACATGATCTAAGAGTGAAAGATTCTGTTAAGTGGCAGGACCCTCCCAGATGAAAAGGAGCTAATAGAAGTGTTGCTCCATCTGTCTCTCAAGTATTCCCCTTTTGGATGTCATTGTGAATAGTTCCTTTATTTGCTTTTCTGCTTAAACTGCTGGAGGTAATGTAATTTTTCAGTTAAATGAGTAACAACAAGAGATCCCTCATCAAAGGGTGTGGCAAATAGGTTAAATGTGGCTGGAAAACTCCAGCATGTGTCTCTTCAGTCTAACCCAAAGGCTAATCCCACTTTCTGCGCAAAATGGAAAGAGTACCGGAAGTAGGAGGTGCAGAAGGGTTTTCCATTGATCAGTGGATACCTCCTGGTGTGCTACAAGGTAACCAGGAACACACTTAGACCCTGCCGGTCAGCCCTGAGACTGATCTTCATGCAATTCCCACCAGCTCAAGAAGACATTATCAACCTTTAACCCAGTTTTAATTTCCAATGTCCTGCTGGAAAATCTCAAAATGCCAAGCAAGAAAATTCTCCCTTGTGCTTCAGGAATGACACTTTCTATTGGCTAGGGAGCAGGAGAAGAACACTGTGGAAAACAAACAGCTTTACCTACACTACAGTTAATAAAAATTAAATGTCAAACAGGACAAGAAAAACTGATGTGGTAACAAACAGAGAACAGGATCCAGGAGAGACTCTGAGTAATGAAAAGGTCAGGGGAGCCTATAAATAAAGCCTGATACAGACAAGCTCAAGGGAGGCAGAAAGCTCATCAGAAGAGTACAACCACTCAGGCAGTTTAATGACTATGTTTTATGTAAATGGAACAATTACTAGTCCAGGTACAGAAACTGTCCTTACTCTGAACACTACATACACCCCACGTCAACCATCAAATCAAGGCATAAGCTGATCACATTCCTTGTACAGACTGCTCCATGCAGGGACACAGCTCAGTCGTGGGGTTGAATCATAGAAACACAGAATCCCAGACTGCTTTGTGCTGGAAGGGACCTTAAGGCTTATCCAGCTCCAACCCCCTGCCATGCGCAGGGACACCTTCCACTCGACCAGCTTTCCTGTAGCAGCTTCAGGCACTGCAGCTGCTCTAATGTCTCCCCTTAAGGAGCCTTCTCTTCTCCATGCTGAACCAGCCCAACTCTCTCAGCCTGGCTCCAGGGCAGAGCTGCTCCTGCCCTTGCAGCATCTTTATGATACATCAAACAAAGCAACATGTGTAAGCACAGATTCGCACAGAAGCATGCAGGGAAAGGTCAGTGGAAGTCAGGGATGAAACATGAGTTCTCAGAGTCACAGCCCACTGCCTTAGCCACCAATTATGCTGCTTCTTCAGTATTGTATATAATGGAGCCCAGCACTTTGTTCTGGGCTGGCTGCTCATTTAAACCAACTAGGACCAGTGATTCATTCAGTTCATTGTTATGCTCCTCTAGTACGTGTGTTGCAAGACTCAGCCCTGCTGCTCTCACAACTCTGCAGGCACAACAGCTTGCAACCTCACTGCAAGAAAGCTGAAAGCAGATGGGTAAATAAAACCAGACAGGGGAAGCACAGGGCAGGAGGGAGCTATGATTCAATACAACCTGACATTGTAAAATTAAATGTGGGGGAAAGAAAGTCTTTGCTATTGAAAGACTTATTCCAACTGCTCCATGGGATCTGGGTCCTGGTCCTGCTCCTCTCCCCATTGCTGTTGGAGCCCCACAGTCTCTGTATTCAGCTTGGCAATGAGAGGAGTTTCGTTCTGGAAGGACAAACCCCTCCTGGGGCCCGTCAGGCAATGACTTTCCCTGCCTGCACCTGGCATCTGCCTCTCCTCTTTCTATTCTGGGAGGAAGAGAAACAGCTGAGCTCTGCTACCGTATGGGAGGGCAGCAGATGGGGCACGAATCCAGTAGTGATTGTACTGCTCATTTGCTTGGCATGGCAATGATGGACACATGATGGAACAACCCGGAACAAACGTGTGTGAGGGGGGGAGAATACTGAATAGCTTTTACCATCATTAATTTTCCTGTTACCCTGAGGTTTCTTTCTCATTCAGTGGTGAATCTGTATAAACATGGAAGGTTGTACTTGTCATCCTGACTCTCACCAGGTATTTTATCTGGCAGGCTATTTCTATGATTTCCTATAGTGCTTTTCTGCCACTTTCAAGCAATTGGAACAGCCATTTCGGTCTCACCCACTCACTGAACTGTACACAAGGATTTGTAGGCACTACTGGATATTTGGGTAGCAAAGGTGGGAAGGGGGAAGCATTTGCTTCCTCTATGGGACAGAAACACATATTCATAGGATCTTCTATTAACCTTTGCCTTTATCTGCATTTAGGTTTGTGAGCTCTAATACACACAGGACTTGAGGATCAAGGTAAAATTAAAACCTGTTTTAAGAGTGGGATTTTCTGACATGAACCGCAAAACCTTTCATCAATCACAATGATTTCAGTGGCTTCTCAGCCGAGTCCGTAGTTGCTGTTTGTGCATACTATAAAAACACAGATTCATTCCATCTGATTTAAAGTGCCTTAAAGGAAAATATATTGAAAGAGTAATGGGTCAAAACTGGATGTATTTGCACTCAGAAAATGCAGGCTGGCCTTGCTGAATTTGCACATTGTAACTGCAAAAAGCATAACATACTTCAGATATTCCTGCAATGGCAATATGCTGAATGAGGAGCTGTATGAATATTTCAGTTACAAAATGAGGCTTGAAGAATAAAGTTCTTTCAATTTTGAATCACCCTTCCTTAAATAACTTGCACTATTTGTTATTAAATTCAAGTGCCACAGCCATTCCACTGTCATGGGTTCAGCAGCAGCAGTCATTTTTCTCCTCCTTGGTAGCTGGTGCAGCGCTGTGTTTTTTGATTTTGGGCCTGGGAACAGTGCTGATAACACCAGTGTTTCGGTTACTGCTTAGTGATGTTTTGGTCTGGCCAAGGACTTTCTGAGTTTCATGCTCTGCCAGGGAGGAGGGGAGCCAGGAGGAAGCAGAGACAGGACACCTGACCCAAACTGACCAAAGAGGTTATTCCATACCAAAGCACGTCATGCCCAAGATGGAGGACGGAGAGGAGAGACCCAGAAGGGTAGGGGGTGCACTGCGTTGTCGGGCTTGGTTTTGGGTGGTGAGAAATTGTATTCTTTCCTTGTATTTGCCTTGTCATTATTATTATTGGTGGTAGCAGTAGTGATTTGTGTTATACTTTAGTTACTAAACTGTTCTTATCTCAACCTGTGAGAGCTGCATTCTTTTCGATTCTCCTTCCCATCCCTCGGGGAGTGGGGGGCAAGAAAGAGGGGGGAGTAAGTGAGCAAAACTGCGTGAGTTATAGAGGCTTAAACCACGACATCCACATGCCCTGGGTATCAGTGGGGTCTCCTCTCTATCTCTTCCTGCTATTGCTGTGAACAAACTGACTGCTGCTTCATTCAAGAGACACTTTGCCATCCTCTTCGGCAAATAAAACCCTATTTAGATGGTTCAGCCATGGTGTTTCCTCCCCTCCTTGCCCATTGTTCTTTTCAGTATTTGAGCGTTCATTTAAAGGTTCGGCTTTTTGCTGCACCTGCCCCCTCTGGGTAGCAGAAGCAGAAAGAGTGGCTCTACATCAGGCATGCGCAAAGCCAGTCTACTTTCAGGAGTGAAGAGATACCTAGAGAGTAGCAAATCTAACACTATGATTATGACACACACTGGTCAGCTCATTTCTACACACAGGTAAGGAAAAAGCATTGATTTTCTTCTCTTTCCTATGATTCAAACCCTTTGTGAATAAAAGCAGAGCCTTCCAACCTTTTTACTGCTCCAAGTCCTGGTTCTGACGTCACTAAACAATTAAACCAGGCTGGTTCCAACCCCCAATTCAGATCTCCCCACTGAGCTAAAGCCTGTGTTTGCTTCTACCAGTGACCTTCAGTGATTGCTAAACCAGTGGCACCACTGCAGTGGCTCTAGAATAAAGCCTGAAAATGCAGCCCCCCTTCCCTGAAAGCACAACCACTGCTACTGAAGAACTGAGCTGTGGTCTGGGGGAACACACTGGGCTCCACTGGAACATTGTCCCATTTTCCAGAGAGAGTACAACCACCCTAAATGAAACCAGAATTTGCCCTTGACCTCTTCTATATGCCAACAGCTAGATTCTCCTCCTTCCCACATCCATCTAAATGACCAGGCACCCCTAGAAATAAGTCCTGGCTGGTGTCAGTCAAAATACCAGACTCAGACTGTTTCAGTCGCCTTGGAATGGAAACTGCACTTTCATGCATGGACTGAAAGCTTGTCTAATTTCCCTGGAACTTAATTAAGTGTCCTCTCCATCAGCTGCCAAAGTGCTGCTTAACACATCCTGGCTGCATGCCTCTCATATATTGCAGCAGATATGGCTGGCACTGCACAGAGCTTGTCACAGGGTATTAATGACTTCAGTATAAATATCATTCCCTCTTACCTCAACTTCATTACGCACTGTTTCTCATGGACATATATTATAAAATCATAGAATGGACTGGATTGGAAGGGACCTTAAAGATCCTATATATTTGTAATAACAAGAAAGGGAAAACAATGAGTGACAGGTCTTGCAATGAGTGGAAGTTAAAGCCAGCAAATCAAAATGAAAACTAAAGGTCCATTTCTAACAGTCACATTGATTAACCCCTGGAACTAACTACCAAGGCTAAACACTGTATTTTTCATGTCTAGGCATCTTCAGATTGGTTTAAGAAACATACTTTAGTCAGAATGAATAGTCTTAATAGGTGTATGGTAACTCATGGAGGAGAAAAAGTATCCAAGGCACACAGGTCAGCACTAGTGGCATTGCACAGGACCACACCAGTTGAACAGCCAGCCTTGGGAAAGGAACTGATGCAAGGAAATGCAGCTCCCTCCACCCCTGTCCCTAAAGCCCCCAGAAAACCCAAGCAGAATCACAGAGCACAGTTACTGCAAGCAGCTCTCCCTGCCTTCATTCACAGCTCATTACCTCTTCTGCATTAGAAAGGTGTTTCCCAACTATCCTGTTAGAAGGAGAAAAATAGAGAACAAGAAATGTAGCTTTTATTCCACTGGAAACCTCTCATTGATGATTGCAGGACAGAAAAACACAGCCGAAATTAAATGACTTAAATTACCTGAAAGATCATCCAGCTTCTGGGTGATAGTTACAAAGCAGATGCAGTCATTCAGGATTTTGAATATGTATTTTTAGCTTGTTTACTGGGCTTATTCTATAAATGTGAATGATTATTTGTGCACGAAGAGTGTGTTTACAGATTACAAATGCTTTTTGTGGAGTATTAGTTAATATTTTTCAAAGCACAGAGTGTAGAGTATATATTGAATATTCATGTGGGTGGACATATCTATGTGAGCTATTTCAACTCACATCAGAGAGGCAGACTCGTATTTAAATGCTCATTACAACAAAGAGCGTGTCTATTATGCTTCCATTCCCACAGTTCATTGTCCTGCATACGCTTGTGGAACAGCAGGGAAACTGAGATCATTTTCAGAGATGACAGTTCTGGAAAAGGTTCTCTCTGTTACTTTCAGAACAGCTCAATACACTCAGTAAATTAAGTCTCTCTTTGGGATACATTTCAGGACAAGGAGAGCAGAGGATAGTCCAGGGGCTGCTTTGCCCCTGAGACTGTATTGCATTACCAAATCCCACATACCTGTTTGCCATGCTACACAACTTGAATATATGGTTCCCCACCTTGTACACATCAAATGTGTTCAGCTCTGGAGGACATCCTCGTCCTCCAGAGCTGCTCAGCTTATTAAAAACCACAGGAGGATGTTTCTACAGAAGTCAGGGAAGTTCTTTTGCTACTGCTCGCACAGGCACTGTTTGAAGCATTGATTCAACGGGCTACTTGGACATATCTGCAAATTTCAAACACAGAAATAGTCTGTGAAGCCAACAGAGTACAGAGCTGCTTAACAGCTTTGCTCAAGAGGGGGGAAACCCACTTCTTGTCTTCCTTCCCATGCATCACAATAGATTTGCACCTTCTGGAGTTATTCTGCTAGCACTACCTGATACACAAAGGAAATTCCTATCGGGTTTCTCAGACTCAACAGGATTAGGAAAGAGCAGTTTAGTGGGATGAAGTCTCCAGGGCAATGAGCAGGTGAAAGAACTTTCAAGGTATTTAAAGATGGATAGCTTCTCTCTGGAGGGTGACAACATGAACGAGAAGAAAAGCACAGAGGCGATCTAATGCCATTTTCCAAGCCCTCTCCTGCATCACATAAGGAACACAGCAAGCCCTGTCTCATGTTCAATTGAGCTGGACAAGTCAGCTCTTCGGGTAGAGCTTATGCAACACCTCTCTGACGGGCTGAAATTGCCTCTGACTTGCACGATCCATTCCAGTTTTACCTGCTGTTACCATCCCCTACATTAGCAGTTCACTTCAGCTACAGAATAAAAACATCCTGAAACCCAATTTTGACACCTTACTATTTTGCTGAGGTAGGGTGAGAAGGGAGGGTCTCAGAAAAAGAACAAATCCCTCTAAGAAACCTCTCCTGTTTCTCTCCCTGTTTTCTTCCCTCTGTTCCTCTGAGACTTAGAATGGAAAAAAGACAGGAGGAAGCTGAGCACAAAACCTAAAATGAGACCTTTTGGAAAGACATAAACCTTTCCAAGTCTGCAAAATGCTTTCTACAACTGACAAGCATTTCAAATGAAGATGCTTCACTTCAAAACTTACCGTATAACATCATGGTAATTCCTATATCCTGGAGGCCAAGCTGACTGCTGGTTCTTACCAAGTACAACAGAGTCATGTCACAGCCACCTGTCCACTATACAAATTTGTCTTCTATCTACATTATAACATTAGGTCTCTAATTAAATAGTACCTCTGACCCCTATGGATAGTATTCTCCTCTTTGTTCACATGTCAAAATGACTATTGCTTTCTATTTCCAGCTTATCTTGTCCTTGCGTTAATAAAGAGACAAACCCATATTTAAGATCTCTAGTGTACAGCTGTAATACAACATGCATTTGCTTCACAGATATACATAGAGTACTTCCTATATGGAAAATAACTCTTGCATATTATATATTCTTCAATCCATTTTGATAAAGAAGCAATTCTTCAGGTATCTTGTATTTCCCACCAGATTTTGGGTGGTAAGGGAGGAGATTTTCCCCATCATGGCCATATTTTTAATGCCTTGTTCAAATCTGTAGCAGTTTTTCATCATGGCTTCGGTTATGTCAGTGCATGTTCAAAGGGAACATCAGCACCCAAAACTTCATTTTAAATATGTAGTTCACAGAAGAGCAAAGAATCTTGCAGACTGCTACTTTCACACTCCCAGATGGCTACTTACTTTGTTTTAGATGATCAACCTGAACTGAAACTGGGACATCCAGGAAGAAACCTACACTGGGGCAAGATCTAAACTTTCTCTGCTCACGGAGAGCATATGAAATGTGTCAGCAATTCCATGAGAAGAGTACATAAAGATAGCACTTCAGTTTGAGAAGACAGGCAGAAACACAGGCTGAACATGCTGAAGGGTTGGTGGGAACATTGTCACACAATGACTGTGATCCTGGAGGAAAATGCTAAAATCTATTTGCAAAATTCATGAAAGCAAAACATTACACAACAGAGAGGTTTTTTTTTCCTCTTCCTTTAATTTAGCAGTAACAATGCCTACAATACATTGATTCACAAATTAAGTGAAGGTATGAAACCACATTCTTCATACTGAGATGGGACATTCTGGACTTTTACTTCTTAAACACCCTCTCAAGGGGGAAGAGTTCTGAACATCCAATGCACATCTTTTGAAACAACCACTGGTGGGAATTTCAATTTAGCAGTGATGATATTTAGTGAGCCCCATTCGTAGAGATCAAAACGTTCTGCAAATGAGTGCAAAGCTCACTGTACAGCTAAAAGGGGAGGGAAATGGAGGCACAGTGCTGGGCAGTGACTCGCCAGGATCAAGCAGCAGGCAGCAGAGATCTGGACATAGATCTCAGCTGACCCCCAGCCAACTCCTGACTCACCAGTCTCCCAGTACATGTACATGGGTATCTACTGTCCTGCAGTTCAGGTGTTATACAAGCAGATCTTCTTTCACCTCTCCTGCTGTCCCATTGGCTCCATTCAATCCTACTGGCTCCCTGACACCTTCCTCTTCTTCTTCCTGCCCTCTTGCTGTCTCTGCTTCTCTGAGGAGGGTGGCACTGGAGAGGTGGCTGAGGAGCTGCCCTTCCCGGCGAGACTCAGCCAGCTCTTTGGCACAGCACACAGGAGTGTTGGTCTCATAAGTGCTATGGAAGCTGTTGTAGTCGACTTCATAAAAATCCTTCTCCAGGGTGAGGACGGGAGTGAAGCGATGTCCCCACAGCACCTCGGTGTCCATGTAGGAGCTGCGAGCCTGGCAAGTCATCCCTGGGTGGAAACAGAGGGATGTTAAATGCAAAGCTTCCTTACATGCTCAGCCAACCACTGCTTTCACTTAAAAGCACTTTCATGTTATCTCCATACCTGATTGCTCTGGGGCACAGAAAAGGTCTTCTCTTAATAAGCCTCACAAAAGCCTCTATCATGACAAAGCTGAGCACTCAAAGGGAAAGGGACAGATTCATAGCTGCATCTTCAGACTGCTTCCTGAACCTTGTGCTTATGAGTTTGAAGTCTGGTATTACTAAGCAGCTTCTCTGTCCTCACATTGCTCTGTTGAGGTGTTGCTTGCGTGGTTGATACTAACAGCTACAATGACATCCAACCCTGCCAAGGGACCGCACAGCCTGACCCACATAGCCCCAGCAGCAGGTGACCCATCACTGTGTCTGACCCCATCCCTCTGCATCTATGCCAGTGTCAGCAATTCACTCCAGAGCTTTGGTTAAGGGAGATGCATAGCCTGAAAGTGGAGAGAGCCACAGCTCCTACATATTTACATGGTAAATTGGCTTATAAATACCTCTGGAGTGTTTAATCCAACTGTATGGGGTTGGCAGAACCAAAACCCATATTGCCACACAGTCAAGCTCATAAGCATATTGAATTCCATGTATTCATGGACTGTGGATTAAATTAACAGTGGGCAATATGAAACTGGTATTTGTCAAGCTGCTTCTCAGCCCCAAAGATCAGAGTTTAAAGAGAAGCTTTGTAGAGCAGGGGTAAGCATTCAACACTGGTGTAACAGCCAACGTCAAGGCTGACTTCTCTCCCAGATGCTTGTCTGCTGCTTGTCCTAACCATGTTATGATTCTGGAATTAATTCTGGTCAAATGTGGAAAACCTGACCTCACAAAGTCCCTCCACTGCTCTCTTTTGAGGGGTGAGAGATAGGCCTGATTGGGATGCATCTGAAACACGCACTTGGTCAAGTTCCTGGCTCATACTTCCAATTCTAACCCCTGCAGCTCGAAGTACACAAAGAGAACTCTAAAGCAACACAGAGCAGGGAAAACATCAGTGTCAGATGCTTCAGGGAAGAGCTTATCATGCATTCTCACCACGTGAGCTCAACTAGGTGTTGTAAGTCTGATTTCAGAGTAAATCAGAAAACTCTCCTTTTTGGAAAGATATATGCTTTGTTTTCCTCAGAATTGTTACAGTCCATGAAAAGACACCCACCAACACAAGCGAGTTGTGTGGAGAAGCTTTGCTTGTCTCCTACTGCTTTCCTTTAAACTATCAGGCCAGGAGCATGGCAGTTGCTTTTGGTTCTTGAGAGGAGAAAAGAGGGACAGTGACATAAGTAACACCGAGAAATTCCCAGCTCTGTATCACAGACCCAAAAGCCAGGTCCCACCCCCCCCAAGAAGATCTGCAGGAGTATTTGGTTCTGGGCTGGAACAAAAAGGACGGTTAGTCACAGCGTTCCAGCATGCTGCTTCCTGGAGGGGAAGGAACCAGGAAGTGTAGATGCTGCGACGAAAAACCCAATAATGAAAGGAGAAAACTACCCAAAGTGACTTCTCCTTAAGGAGACACTCTATTGAGGTACAGCATCTTGTCAGGAAACTATCAGCTTTTGCTTTATAAGTAAAAAACAGTGTGCAGACCACTCATGACTATACAACTTGCAGCATCACCTGCCCTGCACTCAAGGACTTCAGTCCTCGAGGTGAAGACTGGTTTATCTTCATTCCCTTTTATCAGCTAGCAAAGAGCAGCTCATGGAGTCTGGTAATATCTGAGTGCTGCTGTCTTGCTGACACTTAAATTGTTGACCTCCCTGGGCATGGACTTTTATTACAGGCAGTTTTGAGGGTCAGTAATGCAGGGCTACAGGGTTAATCCCATTTGCTGCTGCTCCCTAATGCCAAGAGGCCAGAAGGCCAGGCAACCAGCAGCATGCATGGTAAAGAGACAGTTAAACTTGTCCTTTTGCCTTTAGAGCAGGTTTTGCACCAGAAATCAAGGCCTTCAAGTGCCCTCTCCAAGCTGAGGCTTTCAAAGCCCATCAAAGAGAGCAGGAGAGGAGAACACTCAGGATTAGGTCCTGGAATGAACTGGCTGATTCTTACCATGGCCTTCCAAGTGCAGCAGAAAGGTCTCCTGTAGAAGTCCCCAGGGCCCAGATGGGGGGATCCTGCTATATGTGGGGGTCTGAGGCATCCTAAGGGAACTGCTGCCTTATAATCAGGACCTGAAATAGCTCTTTGCCTGGGGGAGAACCTGACTGTAAACCTAAACTCCAGAAACACAACCATAGCTATCTCCTGCAGTAAGTATTCAATTCAGAAAGGAACAATAGAAAGCTTTCAGCAACCAAATAGTGCACACTGCCAGCTCCCTGCAGTAGCTGCTTTCTGTAACCCCAGGGGTACACAGAGCCAGCACAATAAGACAACTTGTAATTGCTCCATAATCCCATTCAAATATTCCTTTTTAACACATGTGCAGTGGTGTTTTAATTGCGTGGGGACATCCTGCTTGGCAACTCCTACACTACCCAGTAAACAACACCATTGTCTCTGCTTCAAATTCCATTAAGGCTGCCCTGTGCTCTCCACCATGGTTAATCAATGTATCTCTAATGTCCCTAGCTAATTGTTGCCTCTCTAACAGCAAAAAGATGACAGAAGAGATGTGGAAACAATAAACATTATTCCTATTAAAGGCATATGGATGCAGACACTTTCCACTTGCAGACAATGTGCACTGTGCCCTCTCTGCTCTGAGTATCTGAGGTTCAGCCTGCAGTGGGGTGGGTTAACTCACTAGACTTGAGATCTTTCTTACCTGGCTGCGAGCTTCCTGCAAAAACCAGCTGTCTCATTTCCTAAGCTCTGCTTGTTGAGGTCCATGGGACACCTCGGGTGTAATGAATCCTTGCTCCATCTGCTCCTATCCACCAAGCACCATGCCAATTTTGCCTCTGCTGTTGTACCTCTGTGCAGCAGCACTGTTTGCACCCCTGAAGCCTGGAAATCTTTGAGAGCACGAGAAACTGAGGATTTCAAACGTTCAAAATCTCTTACAAGACTCATCACATTGTAAGTACTTGATAAAGGCTGCTGATCCTTCTCTTGAAGCAGATATAACTACACATTCTGGGTTTAAACAGTAAAGATATTTGGTACAGTTAGAGAGAAGCGTTTGGTGACAATCTGGTTTAAAAATAAAGCATGCTTAATATAAATGTGTACAATGGTGGAAAATGGGAAACGCTATGTGAAATCTTCAGCTTTCAAGTTTTAGTTAGAGCTTTCTCATCTCTTACTCAGCTCAGCTTTCAGCTGCAAACAAAACTCAATTTGAATTGAAACCAGGCAATACAAAGGTATAAGCAGATGCACTAAGATTTCAATAAAGCTGGAGAGCACAGGACTGTCTCCTGGCTTCAGTAAACATTTCATAGAGTTTTAATGACAATTTCATTATAGCAGAATCCCAAGAAGTGGGTTTTTCTGTCTGTTGTCTGGAGCCACTACATCAATACAGAGTTTGAGCATGTGCCTGCTTAAGGCAGCCATAGATGCCCTCCTAGATGGCTCGTTTCTGGTTTCCAGTAGATGAAAAGATACCAAATATATTGCTGTGTGTATTAAACCAGGTGTTTCATTACATTCCAGAGCAGAGAGTCACTGAGGCAAGACTGGTGTGTAAAATAGGTGTCGCGGAACGCTACCAATAAGGCATTTGTCTGTCATCAGAATCAGTTGGGATCAAGCAGCTTGCATTTTACCATAGACAAAGCAATGTTAATGCATGCTGACAAAAAGCAGTTACTTGATGGCTCTCGCAGTGAGGAGCCTGGTTTTTGTGCAGCAACTCGCTGGGAGTTGCTGATTTCAGAACATCTCAGTGCTCCCGGTGCTGCCGATTATGCAAGTGGAGCAGAGGCTTGCTGCTAGGGATTGCTCCTGATTTCCAGGTCTTGTATGCCCTTAGGTTACCAGTTAAAATCAAACTTCATTATCACAGGGCAAATCTAACTGCCTTTGCAGCTGGTGGGATGGCCATCATGAACCAGCAGTCTTTCTCCAAGAGAGAGGAGATGGAGGATGCCCGTTTCCAAACATTCCATCACAGCCAGTACCTTTCCTGGCATTTTAATGGGAAAGGGTGAAGAGACCACAAAACCTGATCCACCAACCCCCAGAATTGCCACAGGCTTCAGTTTGATCACATCAGCAGCGCAGCTGAATCTTTCAATACTGCTCCATGGCCTGAACTTTCTCAGTGGGGAGAGATATCCCAACCCCTGGGGCTGTCAAGACAACATTTTTCATCAGCCTAAAATTAACTCTCCTCATTTAAATGCCACAGAGCTCAGTGATTATCTGCTGGCAAAATGTCATGTGGACGCTGACTGTGTGCTTGCCAGATTTGCTGGGCTCTGTGCAGTTCAGACACAGATATTGCTGGGAGTGATTTCACTTCTCTGTCCTTGTTTCCATCCACTGCTGCGTGTGGGGTGACTTTTCCCCTTGTACTGGGTGCACTAACGCTGCATAATACATACTCCACCTACACTATAAGGGTACAGAGAAAGAAGGGATGGACTCAGAGGTACAGTGACAGGCTGATCTAAGTCAGGATGGCATGGAGTAGTTATAAAAATGTAATGTTCTATCGCTCCACTTAAGCAATATCATGACTTTAGATTAGCATCAGCATTTGGGCGGTTCTAAAATGTGTTAATTTGACCAAAGAACACTGTAACCTCCACAAAGTCCATATTCCTCAAACTTGAAAAGGAATATTAGAAGGTAGGAACATGGTCCTCCAATTATTTGTGCTTGTCTCCTTCCGAGGGGGACAAGTCTGGGCTTGATTCACTTTGATTTTTATGCAAGAGGAAAGTAATAGGATTTTAATTTATCTGAAAGCTCCCAGGCACTGGAGATGGAGAAGAAAATAAAAGGGCCTTATGATCTAAAGATCTTGGATTATGTTGCCATGTCTCTCCTAGGGGCAAATAGAGCACCAAGCTCACACCTTTAGGCCCCTCACAAAGGTATTTTATTGTGACTACCCTGCCAACATCTACCACTGGAGGCTGATTCAGCTCATGAATAGAATGACTTGAGATGTCCCTCTCTTCCCCATAATTGCATAAGCAGTTTCCGTAAGAGTTCTGTAAGGTCCTTCTTGCAGAAAAAAAACCTTATGTATATGCAAAATGCAAAACAAACCAAGCCGACAACCCAAACCAGATGATGAATACATGAAAAGTCTGGTTCATCATTTCACCCCTCCTTTGTTCTCTCACAAAAATGATGATTGATTTCAGGATATCTTATGCTATTTCTTTTGTTCCTATATTTACAGCCACGAAATTTTACTCTGTCCTCTGTAAAGATGGATAAATTGAGGTGCAAAAAAGCTGCTGTTTGCCTACACTCTCACAGGGACAGCACAAGATAAATGACTTGTAATCATTAAACCACTTTTTATCACACAGATTCTAAGCTAGAAATATATATGCCTCTCCTTTCCTAAGAGTTTATTAAAATACCATTTATTGACTGGACTAATTGGGCACCTGAAGTGTCTCTTGTGGCTTATTTAATGGTGCCGAGGAAAAGAGGTTAATGAAAACCAGTGAGAACCATGAGTAACAAGCACTGGTGCCTCTGTGCCCAGACAACAGCAATGCTGGACACCATAGATGCAGCAGTGAGGTTCGCAGGAAAGCGACTGATAAATCAGGAATCTCCGCTGCTCTTCTATGATCCAGCAGCCCTGGTTTATGACCAGGAGGGTAAGGGAAAGAGGTCTGGGCAGCAACAGCTGAGACCTATTCTGTCACTGTGGAAAGCAGAACGACAGTGAAAGCAAAAACACATTCCCTTTTCGCAAACACATTTTCCACCTTTGCTTTCTTCCCTTTTATTGCAGGTCACGTCACAAGCTGATCTTGACAAGTATCCCTTCCAGATAAGGCAAAAGAGAATTAATTCCCTAAAGTAATTTCTGCGACCAATTCATTAAGGCAGCACTGTGAGTGATGCTGCTGCTTTCCAAATTGCCCATGAAGCAGGCCTGGAAGTCAGAGCACTTGTCATCTGTATTGATTTTGCCTTTACAGTGGTCAGCAATGATCACAACAGATCAGCCCAGAAACTTAAGTCTCCCTTTGGCATATTTTAACCTCTTGTGGAGTCACAGTGCCTAAACCATACTCAAATACTGATGGGAAAGCCCTGCATCAGGGGCTTTCTGCTGCTGTGTGCGTTAGTTAGGGGGTCCCTAGAGAGCTGTCACTGCAATAACAGAATCTGTATTCTCTTCTTTGCAAACAGGGTGTTTCTTGTGTGTTTCTATTAACATCCAAGTCAACTTGAAAACAAACCCATGAGTTTAAGACACAATGTTTCACTTTGTAAAAACAAACAACGGGGAAGTGTTTAGGAAATTCAGCTTGAAAAGAAGTTGTTTCAAACCACAATGTTTCATTTTGTAAATGAACTCCAATGGCTTCAAGCGTCAAGTTATTCCACGCTTTTCATTTGAAGCTATTTACCATTGTTGCCTTCTACTGGATCAGAATTAAGCTTCAATGTCAGTAAGAAGAGGTGGTGGTTGGAGAGGAGACAACACATCACACGTGCAATATGTGCGTGGCTGGTTAAGGCTATTGGGAAAAGTTTTATTCTTCAGTCATTTGAATGTTGCCAATTTGCCTTTTTGATGTGCTTTCAAAATACCTTATGAATAAACAGAACTATGTTTTCCCCAGCACTGGGATGGTGGGTTCTCCTTTTTCATAGGGGTTACTAAGGGAACAAATGGCTGATGCATTTTTACATTGCCCTCAGCCTGACCAGGCTATAACAGTGTCATGATTTCGTAGAAGTCATGCTGCAAGTAAATGACACCATTCCTGAAAGCAAATGGGACTTGAACAATACAATAGGAAGGAAAGAACCTAAAGAATTTGCTTGGAGCAAATTTGAAGTTATGAAGGTAGGGATTAATAACCCCCAAACTACTTGATCAATATTACAAAGTGTGAGGACAAAGCAGGGAAGCACAAACACTGTGGCAAAGAAGTACTCCCCTCCCCAGTGTAGTGCAGAAAAACTCTGAATCAAACAACTGCATCATCTGAGGTCCAGGCTGCACTAAGTTCAAGGCAAACTGGCTTTTCTAGCCCCAGTTTTGGAATTTCACAGCCTGTTTTCTGAGATGAGAATAATTCATTTTCACAGATGTCTGCTTCTTAATAACATTACGCACTGGCCTGTACAATACCTCTGGGAGAGGAGCCCATTTGTAAAGCAGCATTATTCCTATGCCATGCTTTTAATTTTGAGGCTGTTATTGATAATGACTTCCTCTCACACAGATCGAGTAGAGGCTGAGCTTTCAGAAGAGAAAGGCAATGCAGTAGCTGTTCAAACAGCATTTGATAGTGTCACTGTGTGATGAGGAAAGAGGCTTTGCACAAACAAGGAACTGCATTCCATGCTCAGATTAGGAGGTTCTAGCATCTAGTGAACGTTTAGGCTACAAAATAAGCTTCCATTGCAAATCTTTGCCTTTGATAGTCTTTTCCACCCACCCCTTCTTTTGCCACATCTCTACAATACTCTGCTGGGAAAGAATATTTGCCTACTAAAGCCAAATGAATTCCACTCCTGCAACACAGTACTCCAACCTGGGTACAGTGCAACCCACACATAACCTCCCATTAGCTCCATTTGGAAAAATCAGATACTGCTATTCACCTAATGACTGAAAGGAGATACTGGGAAACTGAATTATTTCTCCAGAGCAAAGTCATTAAGAGCAAAGGGCTGAGATGCAGGAATTGAAAAGACTATTTCCGCTTACATCTGGCTGTTAGGAGACTAACAAGGACAAGTCTCAAGAAGGGAAGAGCATTAATAGTAAGCAAGGGCCAGAATCTGGCTCTTCCTCAAAGCCTAGAATAAACGAATTAGCTGCAAGTAGTAAAATGATCCCATGGGGCCATGTACAGAGTAAAAGCATCTTCCTCCCTATGCAGACCCCTCAGAGATCCACTGCATCCCACCTGTGGCCAGGAGCCTGGAGGCTGTTGTAGCCATCCACTCACTCAGCTCAAGGCACACACTCCCTTTTCTACACCTTGGAAAGCTGAGGCACACAGCTTTCCCAGATTTATCATATACAGACACAGACTTCTTTCATTGCCTGCCACAAATACCCCCATAGGAGGAAACTGGAAATCAGCTGAGTAGGTCTCCGAATCTACCCATTACACAGCTTTGTTTTAAGCTGTTTCAAGCTGCTAGATTGTAAGAGTCACAGTAGTTTCTATTTTTCCTCTTTGAGCTGCTTTTGAAAATGCATGTCCTGCATCATATGCAAGTCATTTAGTTTCAGCACATGCTTTTTTATGGGATACAGTAATATAGTAATACCTGGCCACTTCCTTCATTGCCTCCATTATAAAGCAGCACTACAGTAATACCTGAAATAGCACAGTTACAGGCAATTTTTAATGCAGAGAAGAAATGGAAAAAGGTTTGCACCATGAATTTCAAACACAGGAAACAAGAGCACAGGAGGGAGCATTAATTCCTTTAGTCCATTCATTTTTTCCCTGCAGATCATCTCTAAATAATCATGGAACAATCCCTTCATCTGAATCCTGGACTTACAAAGAGTGAAACACTACAACGTGAGCTAAAGGACCCATCTTTTACTGCTGGTTATCTCAGACCACAATATCCTACCTAAGTCAGTCACAAGAGAAGAACAAATCCCAACATGTTCCCAGTGCAGGTGACACTGACATTAAAATATTAGGGCCAAAATGCACTCCATTTTTCCCCTTCCCCCCTCAAAACTGTGACCAGACATGTTCTTACCTGTTGCTTCCACCATTCCTTCCAGAATGACCACAATTTCAAACTCCTCCTTCTCCAGTTGGGTGCGGGACATCTCCCAGAAGGGGCTTTTCTCATTGATTTCATGTGAGATGATAAGAGGTGACACCAGGAACAATCTGTCATCTCCAGTGTCAAATCCCACGTTGATGTCTGTTTGGTTCAAGGGGATAAACTCTCCTTCTTTGGTCTGTTTAGATTTTATCAGTTTGGCTCTAATGGAAGCCTCGACAATGTGGGAATTGCGGAGGTCTCCAACACGGAACATGAGACAGAGCTTCTCATCCCTCATGGAAATCACGGCATTGTTAGAAAACATGAGGGTTTCAGCCCTCTTCTTTGGTTGGCTGATCTTGACAAACATGCACCCCACCATGAACGCATTTACAATGGAGCCCAGAATAGCCTGGATCAGGAGCAGTATGATGCCCTCTGGGCACTTCTCTGTTATAACTCTATAGCCATACCCAATTGTTGTCTCAGTCTCAATAGAAAACAGAAAAGCAGAAACAAATCCACTGAGATTTTCAACACAGGGGATCCAGTTCTCATCTTCAAGATGGTCAAGGTCTCCCCGGATATAGGCGATGAGCCACCATATGAACCCAAAAAACAACCAAGTGATGGTATAGACCATGGTGAACACAAGCAGATTAAAACGCCACTTGAGGTCCACCAGCGTAGTGAAGAGGTCACTAAGGTACCGGTAGGTTTCTTGGACATTGCCATGGTGCACATTGCACTTGCCACTTTTCTCCATGTAACGCTGACGTGGCTTCTTACCCTCTGCTGATATGAGGCGGGTTCGGTCGGTGGCAATGGGGACATCATCCCGAGCCTGCTTGGGAATCTTCTTAGGCTCTCTGGATGTAACTCCGATGTCCATGTCCTGGTTCATGAAGATCCTAGAATCTCCGGCCATGGCTGTGCTGCAGGAGAACAGAGAAAAAAAGGTTGAGATAGGGGGAAAAGAGCTGAAACAGAGTTTGTTTCACTGTCTAAACCATTATGACAACAAATATAGCAAATCTTAATGCTATACTGACAGACTTTGCGCCATGCTGGGATAGAGGTTGATTCTACTTCAGGAAAGCTTTTTTGCTAGGACTATGTCTTTCCTCTAGTAACACTTTGAAAGGCTTCAGCACTTCTCTCCCAATAGCCACTTGTGAAAGGCAAAGCTGCATCGAACTGGATGTCAAATACTGATTCATAACACCATCTCTTCAAACATGAACCCGTTGCCACTTTACTTAATGCACCACTGGAACCTCAGAAAACATGGTGATGAGCACAGGCTGGGAGTCATGAGATGGGGAAATCTTGTTAAAGGGATTTTTGGGGTGGCTTTTTTTGCCCTCAGAGTTATTTTACACCCAAAGTTTGCTGGAGATCACAACTAGGAGCAACGTAAAGATACAGCAACTTATCTGGAGTTTTCTGACGCCTCATGGTTTGGGTGCATACCAAGAAAAACCTTAGAAATTAACAGAAATTGCTGAACACCACTGTCTACCTACATCTCACTGAAGTCTAAATTATGCATGAAGGCTTCCCCAACAGTCAGCAGAGAAAGACACCTCCATGGATAATTCAGATTTCAGGAATGCTGAATCACCTTCTGGAAGCACCCACCCCCTCCTCCAAATTCTTCTGGCTCCAAAAGTGAAATAGGCATTTCATTTAGCATCTTGAATTACATGTCTGAGGGTGTGATGAATCCAGTTAATCAGACAGATCAGAGCCCACCATTTTACTTATCTGACATGACACACAAACACTCGCAGTAACGTAACAATGACATGCAAAACAGCCTCACAAGATACAAAGAAATAACACAAAATGATGGCTGAAATGATTTTTGCAGGTTATAATGCAACGTGCTGTTTACCAAGATGATTAAATACTCCACACGTGCTCTATTGAAAAATGAGAGTCTTGACTCTGAATGCAGGGCACAGACAAAGATCTCTGTGAAAGCCTACCTAAAGAAGTCTTAGAGGTATCAAAGGAGAGTAGCAGTATTTTCTATGGTGCTCATTCCCTGCATTGACCTTGCAAATCCTATTAAAACCCAACTAAATCTATTACTGCTCCCTCTATCTTTAATCTTCTTATGTGCCTGTGAATGAGAAGAGGTGTAGAGATACAATTTAGAGTATCTTGGGAAAGACAATTTTAAGATTGAGCAAAGTAGCTTCATCTTTTTGGTATTAAAAAGCACAAAGGGTGGGTGGGAAGGAAGCAGAGGCAGGATGAATAAATGAAGCAACAAATTTCCACTTCCATTCTGCTGTAGCCAAGTCTGGTTAACAGCAAAGAATTACTCTTAGCCCTTGTATAAGTCACCATCAATCATTACTGCAATGAAGCCTGTTGCTGGAACCATACCCGCTGGCTCTGTTCACCAGGGAGCCCAGCCATCTGTCCACAGCACAGTCCCAAAGCTGCTCCGTCTGGCACATGTGCCATGTTGGAAGAGTTTGAGCCACGGCTGAGCCAGTGCAGCCACAGGAAGGGGTAAATAATAGGGATTAATGATGCTGGGATGGTAAATTAGGAGGAATCAGGTTTGCTTCCCCCCTGCACATGATCCTAGATGTAAGATAGATACCCCAGGACTGTGCTGTTCCCTTCCTCAGTGACATCTGGGATATGGGTAGGATATTAATCCCTACCTCTATTTCTTTCACTCTGAAGGTAGGACTCCTGAGAGCTGCTCAGGGTATATTTAGATGCATCTTCAGCCATTTTCTACTACTTACTGAAAATCCAGCATGCCTGGACCGTTGGTCTGGCTCTCTGCTGCCGTATGCCTTACTGTGTGTCTCAGTGTGCAAAGCATCTCCTCGATGCTGTCAATGTGGCTGCCCCACCCGTGGCAGTGTTCAAGAGCAGTATGGGCGAGGCTTGGAGCAACCCGCTCTAGTGGAAGATGTTCCTGCCCATGGCAGGGGGTTGGATCTGGATGAGCTTTAAGGTCCCTTCCAGCACAAACCAGTCTGTGATTCTAAGGGTAAATACTGGATCTTGCTTCACAACATGCAAATGCCAAGTGAGTGTCAGAATAATCACACACTTTTTTCCTCACCTGTTTAATAGGGAAAGAAACATCCTATGCACTGATTTAGAGAGAATTAGGTATAGAGATGAACCTCTTTGCTTTCTTCTTACAAGTATTACTTTTGATCTTTGTCGGCATTGTTTGACTAATCTAAAATTACTCCGTTTGGACTAAAAAAGCTTTTGATGAATCTATGTGCAGAAACATAAAACCAGGCAAGTGCTGCATGTTTCTAATTTCAAAACAGTTTCTTTAAAGAGAATTTTGTTGCAGAAGTTATATCTGAAGATAAGTTTCACTTGCACTGACACTACAGATGAGAGCACCATCAATTTCAAGAGGTTACTCTACAGTGGAAGGTTTCCTGTATTTGATTCATACCAAAGAGGCCAAAAGGATCTTGACTGGTATTAAAAAGAGCAGAACATAATACAAAAATCAGAAAGTCTAAATCCCTAGAAATATCACTGTGGTGAAACAGACTACATTAATGAAAGCACAGGGAAACCTGCTTAGACTAGAACACCCAAGGGACCAGCAACATCACTTTCCTAATGCTACTGATCTTTAACAATAGGTCAAGTGAAATCTTCCCAGAAAGCTCCAGGAACACCTAACAGGTGGTCCATTAAAGCAGAACAATTTCTGCTGTAGATGAACTTTACTGACAGCCTCAGTGGCATTATGATTTCTCCTCATATTTAATCCTCAGCTCTCCCATCATTGTAGAAGCACCACCTCAGCACGCGGGTTTTGGAAATAATTCAGCAGATGAACCTTGGCATTGTATTCTTTAAGACAAATAACACTGGTCAGCAGCTTGATAGCAGGTTTGGGTGCCTGCAGGCCACCAGCTTTCTGTTCCAAATGATTCCAGTATTTTCTCTCTAATTCTGAGCCTTAATTCCCCACCTGTATGGATATGAGGTCTGTAAGATCCTAGGCACAAGAATCTTCTAGGAAATTTGCTGTCCTTCCCTTATTGTTTTAACTGCTCTGGGAAACATTAGCCTAAATAGCAAGATACTATAAAAGGGGTGCTGTACCTGTGCGAGGATTTGGTTAACTCCTTCCTCAGACAATACACTGCCGCTGCTATTGAGCACACACATCATTTCCAGATAATGGCAATTACTCTGTGAGCATCTCCCAGAGATTCAAACTCCAGTTTGTAAATCACTGCTTCCTCCAGCAAAGAGATCTGAGAGGTGAAATTGCCTCTAATAGTTCCATGCACCCTCCTGTTTCTTTGGCATTTACCATCTTTGGTTAAAAGAGGCCAGGATAATAAAAATGTCACTTTTGTACAAAGCTGCTTTCCCTTTGGACAGGCTACTGCAAAAGGAGATGTGAGGCAGTGTATTAACCTCGCAGAGAGGCTTTTTATCAGACTTGCTGTTGCTCAGCTTCTGCCCAGACAACAGACGTGGGGCAGGTGCTGACATTTAGGGCTCTTAGATGGGCTGAAGAAGAGCCAGGCTGGGCTTAGCTAAGTGTCTTCAGGAGGCATTGTTTTGCAAAGCTGATGGAGCTCTGATAGCTCCAAGTCTTCACAAAAGAATATTGATGAAGACTTTGCAAGAAAAGAAAACAAGAGAAGTCTGAAAGGAACTGACCATGACCTTGCTGACCATGGTGACTTTTTCAATTTAAATAAGCACTGATCTCGCTTGAGGAAATGCAAGTTCCAGTGGGGACAGGATTTGCTTCCAGAGAGGTCTAAACTGGCAGGCAGGAGCTGGAAGACATGCATTTGTCATCAAGTTTATGTTAAAAAAGTACCTCTTTCTCTTTGTTTTAAACCTGATGCCCATGTTTTCTTGAACTCTGAGAATAAATGAGCAACTGTTCTTTAGTAAACCTCCCAGATCTGGATTCTACTTAATTGTCATCCCTTTTCCTGGCCAAAGAGCCCGATACTTCTCAAGAAGCAATCAATACAGCAGTAAAATTCAAGAGCTCATTACTGAAAAATCTGACCTGGATCTTTTGCTGCCAGCTGCCCTACACTACATAAAAGCAGAGCCTCAGCTACAGTCCCCAGATTCCTCTGGGGCACATATTCTCCTTTGCTTTACACTGCTGCAAGGGAATGAAACTCTTAATGACAGACACTAGCAACATGGGAAAGCTGGGAGAGGAAGAGAGCAAATTAAAGCAGTAACACCCAGTGAGAATAAAGGCATTGATCGCTGAACAGGGTGCTAGTAGAAAGACGGAGGAAGAAGGAATACTAAGAATAGATGGCCTTTAAAACTTTGAAGATAAATGGTGGTGACTGACAGAGGGGCTTTGATTTCCCTGAGAAAGGTATCTTTCCCACTATCCTTTTATTTACTGCCTGTGTACAACTGAGACTAAACCCTCAACAATGCATCAAGATGTCACACTTGGAGGCATGTGAGAAAAAGAAAAGCAGGTAGGTTTTGTGCAAATCATGTAATCTTTCCATTTTCTGACCTATAAATAGAGATGGGGGCCTGCCTCTTTGGAAAGAGCTGGGAGATCCACTGGTGGAAGAAATGATGCAGAAGAGTTATGCTATTCAAACCCAAGGAAGCTGCACAAGAAGGGAGACTTGTGGCACTTGGCTAACAAACTTGTGGTTCAAAACTTCCCTCATCCAAATAACTGCTTTTCAAAGTGTAACCTCACTCAGCACTGTAGCAGGAAGATTCCTCCTTTTAATTTACTCTTTGAGTTTGTGTTCAGTCACAGCACTGCTTTTCTAACGCACTGACAGGTATGATTGTACAAGGGGATTTCTGTGGGGCTAAAGATGCCCACCCAGTACACTTGTGGCTGACTATGGTGCCTGTCTGCTTAGCATTCATTAGGCTCTGGAATACCAAACCAGAAGGTGCTTACTCTTTCAAAGGACTCCAACACAAAGATAAGGCTTATGAACATTTGCACTTTACTTTTACCTGCTAATTCCCTCCCAGTCTACCCTTCTGGACAATCACAGCCCTAAGATCCCCGAGTCCTTTCATGGGCAGTTGTGAGGTAACAATGTGGCTGTCCCATTCCTAGAGTATCCCAGTATTTCACAGTGTTTAACACAGGTATCACATGCCTTAACATTTTATTTGTTAAGAACTGTGGAGCAAGGAAGTGCTCTATTGCCCATATCTCAAGATGGGGAAGTGAGTCACAAACAGACTTGCACACTCCATGCTCACACTGGGAGACTGGTGGGGCAGGGAATTAAACCTAGAATTTCCAAAATCCCAAATGAATGACTGTAAATCCCCTTCCACCAAGGCAGCAGCAGTGAACAGTCCCTGTCTGCTCCATTTGTGCCTAAAGATCACTCTGAGAAGCCTACACAGCCTGATCTATTGGCAGGAATAACGTAACAAGATGATTTCTAACACCAAGAAATAATGTTTGTGTTCTCTCAAGTAGCTACAGGTTTCAAATTGATTTTCCCCACCACAACTATGGATTAAAGTATAAAAAAATCCCATACACAGCACAAGTTTGCAGTTGCATTAAATAGATTGATTTCAGATCAATGCAGAAAAGAGTGGAGAAACTAAACTGGCATGAGAATAGAAACTGGGGTGCGTTGTTGGGTTTTTTCCCTAGAAAACAAGGTGAAAACTAGAAAATGCCTTATGAAACATCATAATGACCCCCGTGTATAGGCTATAACAATCTGTTCAGAACAAGGACTGGCGAACATGGAGTTTCCACACCATAAGAGGTACCACTACTTGATACAGCACAATTCAGATGCAAAGGCCAGATGGGAGGATATAATCCATGTAACTTCCAGCCAGTTACCTTATATTTGAGTGATTAAAAGAGCTGAGCATGAAAAGCCCATGTGCAGAAGATGCAATCACAGTATCATGCTCCTGGTGGTTACCCTAATTTTGATATAATAACTTTCACAACAAATAAAGCCTGAAAATATGCCAGCTCGAGCCTTGCACCCCAAGGAAGAGCCTGCCTGAGGCACTCTGCAGCCTCTCTGTCTCTGTCCTATTACTCCAGACTATTTTTAGGGGGACCTTATGGCATCGTTGAGAATGCGACCGCTATCTTTCAACCAACACAACTGACCAAAGACAAAGGGACACTTTTGGCCTGATAAGACACTCCTGGTTCTCCAGCTACTGCCTGTTTACACACAACACATACTGAACACTGGGGAAAGGAGAACATCTATTCTAAGAGAAAATCCTGCCCCAAGAGCATTCACATTCCTGTTCTCCACCGTTTAGATATTTCACCATTACAATAACTAGGAATGAAGGACATTAACATCACTTCATACTTCTCCACTAACTCGAATCCAAACTGTTCAAAGATGAACTGACCAAATACAGGCTCCTTCTGCCCCAAGGCAGTGCTATTGAACCCATTGTGCAGACAAAAGATGAGTCATAGAGAGGCAAACTGACCCGCCTAATACCAAACAGCCAGCTAAGTGCCAGTGCTCAGCCCAAATGTCCAAGCAGCTCTCTCAACCTCAAACTGAACAGAAAGTGGGTGCCTCTTATGTAAAAAGAGTCCAGAGATTTGTCTTGGAACAAGACTCCAAAAACTGTTTCCTTTTTCTTAATTGGCCTGGAAACTTCCAGAGATGGGGATTTTTCTCTCATGGGAAGCTGAAATCATCCTGATCTTTTAACTCCAACTGAGTAGGAACAGTGGGAGAAAGAACTGAACCTCAAAGGTGAAATAACGCCCCCAACACAAACACTACCAGACACACTTCCCATGTATTATAGAAGATACTGGTTGCTTGGACTGAACTAGGGAGAGAAACCAGTTCTGTTGCCCTCCAAGCTATCCTACTACAAATCGAAGGTAGTTGCCTACTTAAAAGGGTGCAGGTGGAAGGACCTGCTTGATTACAGAATCCCCAAAATCAGATGCTAAGCTTTGTGGGACACAGCCGGTTTCTGCCAATTCTCAATCGGTTCCTGAAACTCTTAGATCAAAGCCGCATGAGACACATGCTGGATAAAAGTTCGCATGTTACTGCCAGCCACCACGTGCTGATACAAAAGGGACTCTGGGCACCTTTTTGACCGATGCAGCAGGATAGCAGTAAAACAGTAAGTCACATTTCTACCTCTCAGAGCTACAAACAATCCCAGTGATTCCCAATGTATTAAATTAAAGGGCTCTTTAAACACTAAGCTGATTAGTAAGTATCCTAATCATACATTAATTTAATTTTTGACTCCAGGTGAGGATTATGGAGTCACTTCACACATTTCAGGGCTGCTTCTGATCATCTCCCCCTGCCCATTGTATTCCACTGATCTCCACAAATCTGGTGTCTGAGCAGTTAACCATTTTCAGCGTCTTTTCCTGCACAAGACCTTTACTAGACCTGGCAGTGCTCCCCCCCCCCCAAGATCAACATCTTATCTCCGGCTTCCCAAAGAGGTCCCTAGCAGCGAGTGAGTTACAGCACACCTCTAGCTCACGCCCTGACAGGTTTGGGCACAGAAACCTGGGGTTCAGCTCAACGAACACCACGGCTGCTTGTCCTGCTGCCTTCTGGGCAAAGTCAGAGTGGAAGTGAGCGGAAAAAGAATCACAAATCAGGTAACTTACTTGCTAAGAGCAGCTCTGCATCAGTCTTGCGCCTTGGCACTTGGGGAATGATGGACGGTGGCAGGACTGAGAGGTAGGTAAACCAGCGCCCGATCCATGCCATCACCAGAGAGCTGGGGTCGTCTTCGGATACCGGAGCTGCCTCCTTCCTCCTTCCCTCTGCCTGTGTTTAGGAAGCATTTATGTGGCACTGAAGGCTTCAGTGCCCACGCCCCTGTCCCTCTGTATTCCTGGTTTCCCTTGCTCTGCCAGAGGAGAGGGGTGCTCCAAACCCTCACCCCCCAACTGCTGCAGCCCTACTTTTGCCTGGCGAACGCTGCCTTTCCCTGATCCTGCTCTTCTCCCCTACAAATTCCTGGGAGTCGAAAGCTTTTTAAAGGGCTGGGGCAGAGGGGGGGCAGAGGAGAGAACTGCGTGTGATGGGGAGCATCGTCTCTTCTAAATGAGCAGCGAAGGAAAAAGGGCCGGGAGAGAAAGCGAAGAGGGGAGGGGTTTAAAGCGCTGCTTTGCACTGAAGGGGCTGGCTGGGGCGGGGGAGAGGCGTATTCCTGCCCTGGGCTGTGCCCTCCTTGCCCGCTCCCCAAGAGCCGTGATTTACCTCTCCTCCCGTGCCTTCCCATCTCTTCTCGGCTCTCCCTTCCCTGGTTCCCGGGTTCTCCTTCGCAGGATTGGGCTTTCGCTTTCTTAAAGCGGGGTGGTCCTTTTAAAATCACACAAACAGAAAGCAGGTCCTAAAACACACGAAAAGAAAGAGGATAAGGAGAATGCAGAAGCTGCACATTTAACGGAGACATGTGCGCGTATGTGTGGAAACTCCTCCAGGCTGGAGCGAGGAATTTGTGAAGAGAAGGAGGGAGAGCGTGATTCCTCTGGCACCCTTCCCTGGCCTGTCAACCATGGAGCTGCTGGAATGGTGTTTGCTGACTGAGGGTGCTGTTTGCCTGGGATCAGCTACTTCCAGGGAATGCTCTGAAAGCTCTCGCTGTATGTTTTGTCTCTCTCTTTTCTCTCCCTTTTTTAATCATCGATAATACCCTGCTGTGTCCCTCACTTATTAAAACATTTCCTCTTCTGAAAAGCAAATATCAGGTCAGCTACAAATATAAAACAAATCTGCCTGGTGACTGCAGATCCCCTTCAGGCTTTGTGGCCCTGTTCCCCTGTCGTCCCCCCCAGTTCTCTGTTCCAGGACCACACACATTACAGCCCATCAGAAATGCTTTCACAGAGAAGCTGGTCAGGAAAGAAGAACCTGTCACAACTAAAGCACTGCACAGGGATGGGTCAGCATTGCTGGAACCTGAAAGCTATTTCTTTTTCCATGTTCTGCTTTGAAAGACTTTCAACTTTTGGGGTTTTTAAATCATCCTATTGCTAACGAAGCATGTCAGCATTGGAATGACATCTTCATTTGACTGTATGAACAGTTTGCAACTTATTATTAACATTCTTGGTGTGGACCAGGAAACAAATTGAACTAGTGGAACTTCCTGGTGATGAGAGGATCTGATTCATAACCATCCTCAATCTAGGATAAATAAAACTCTGGATTTTATGGAAGCTAGACTGGGACACTGCAAAGACAGGTACACTAAGGAAAGGAAATAACCACAGCTCTAAATACCATTAACAGTCATACTGCTCTTTGTTAAGAATCAATCTCTACACACATCTTTATACACATGGTGCTTTTCACCAGGGCTCTTGTTCTCTGTATGTGGAGGTTGGATCTGGGACAGGAATCTGGAACCAGACCAAGGACTTAGGCCATTAAAAATCAGTTTTGCAGCTGTAATTTGGCTTTCCCGCTTGCTGTTAACTTGTATTTCCCACTTCAGCACAGTATTTGCAGTGAGATCCAACCAGCCAGTCTGGCTCCTGTTCCAGGTGCGTTAGGACAGCAATACACCACCTAGGTTGTGAACAGCACAGAGAATGGAATTCACATCAGCAGTGAAGCTATTCTCAATGAAAGTGAAAGGCAAAGCAACAAACTATTTATTAAATCCTATGAAATCACATCAGATCTTCTGCCGGCTCAGAACTACTAGAAAAGCTCTTTTCAGTCATATTTATTTTACATTTTGGGAGGATGATACATTAATTATCCTTACAGAAGAGCTATTTGGGGAGTACATTCACACTTTGGATTTGGGGGGTTTGGGGGTTTTTAATAAGCCTTCAAACTTCAAAAGTACTAAGCAGTAATTTACACAGCATGAGAGTCAGTCACCCCAGAACCGTAACATTGGCACATTGCACTCAGATGAGTCCTTGAGTGCTGCTTCATCAGCATATTAAGGACAGCGTCACCTTCCGAAAGGCATCAGCTCTGCTTCTTCGTTCATTTTGTGTCTTTGAATAAGGTTTAGAATGAACTTTTGTGCTAGGAAGAGCTGTCCAGCCTGGAACGGAGGCTCTGCAAAGCTTGTGTGGCAGGGCCAGCTTTAGGAGAAGCCTTCCTTTGCTGCTCCCACAGCCCTTATCCAGTGCGCTTCAACTGGGAACCCAGTTGCCAGCCCTCAGGTGGACAGGGGTGGCACTGAGCCTCCTGCAAGGGGAACAAAACCACCATTCCGTTTTGAGACTGCTAACAGGCAGTGCCATCTGCTGGCACCGTGTCCTTCCACCGATTCCCCACCACCCCTGACACAAGTGGGGCACAGGGAGGGTTTGAAGCGGAATGTGGATTTTCCAAGCTCCCACCGCTCTCTGAGGCTACAGAAATCCCCGATTCCCAACATCTCACGCATATTTTCCAGCCGGGAAGAGAGCCCTCTTCCCTAGTGGTATTTGTCAGGCATACAATTTTGACACTTCTCTCTGCCACAGCTCTGCCACTACATGATGCAATTACAGTGCTGTGCAGATTACACCTCAGCCCAGATGCTGGCTTGGAGATTGAGATTGCAGATGCCGCCCAGCACACATCCTAAGTGCATTAGGGTGCTATAATTGCTGCCTGTCACAGGACCTGTGACAGCATACAGAGCACAGCAAAGGCCACAAAAGAGGGCACTTTGGAGGTACCTACTTCAATCAACCTCAAAAGCCTTTGAGAAGCCACTTATTTAATCACCAGAGAGTTAGTACCTTCTACATGGGTGCATCTGAGTGCATCTTGGTAGACTTTGGTGTCCTTATTCTTACACTGTAAACTAGTGTATCGCTACATATAGTATTTCATAGAACCATAGAATGGTTCTATGGTTAGAAGGGACCTTAAAGCTCACCCAGTTCCAACTCCCTGCCACAGGCAGGGACACTTTCCACTAGAGCAGGCTGCTCCAAGCCCCATCCAACCTGGCCTTGAACACTGCCAGAGATGGGGCAGATGTTACATTTCCCAATTTGTACTGATTAAAGACAATCCAGACCTGGGAAGAATTTTCCAGCTGGAATCTACACTTCAGTGGGGCAGTGACACAAACCTGCCCTTGCTACAGTGCTTCAAAAGCTGTCAATGGCTGTGCAAGTTTGAAGTATGTAATGCAGAATGGCAGTACACACGTATTAGGTATATTCTTAGCTAGGATGTGAACAAGGAAACACAGAAAGATTGCTTTTCCAAGTTCTCTGAGTGGTTGGGATGGGATTCACCATAGGCACTGTGATTTAGGATGCACTGGTCCAAGTACAAACAGCCATACTATTTCTTTTCTAACAGATGCAAGTAGCATCAGAAGGCACCTAAATTAGACCCTTATGTTGGAATGGGATGAATGATCCAGCTCCAGGAGTGTGCTTCAGGTGCTCTCAAGCTCAACCACCTGTGCTTCATTGTTCAAAGGACCTACAAGACTATTTACAGAGCAAAATTATGGCAATTGTGGAGCACTTAGCTCCCAGATATAATAACAGAACAACATGATGTGGAAGAACAAACTTTAAGTTCATTTTGGTAGAACTAAATAACTCTCTTAGGACATTATGTATATAAAAAAGCTTTTGTAAAGCAAACAGTGAGGATAGTTGCTGGTTCCTATAGAATGCAGCAGGTTGGGGCTTTCATGAACCAAGTGGGGAGTAGCTCCCAGTCCCCTGGGGTTTTACTGCACATAGATGAGCCTCCCCACCTTGATGATCACAGACTGGCCCATGACAATTATTACCCAAAGTTACAGTCCCCAGTCTGAGCACCAGCGGCTGTCTTTGGTTTTACATGTATTGATTGGAGAGGGAGCAACTGTGCCCTCAGGGAGCATTTTAATTTGTTGTGCAATTTGGGCTCTGGAAGGAGCGATGTCTCTTCCTGTTTGTCACCCATTATCCTACCATCCCACTAGAAGAAAACACAGCTGGAAACAGCTTGTAAGGTTGTCACATCCACCTCCACACTTACCCAGTGCACTCAGCTGAAGGGAAGCTGAGCTTTACTTGAAAGCTGAGGATCTGGATATGACAGTCACCCACTGTCTGATTTCCTGTTGTGTTTTGGGGCTTATTCAAACCCAAACTCAAAATCCAGCTTGGGAAATAGGAACAGAGGCAGGCAAAAGGAAGGAAAAAGGTTTCTATAACAAACTCCCCTGCCTCCCTGAAGCATGTGTGGTGGAGTTTGTTGCCTTTGAAATGATAAAGAGGAGCTAGTGCTAAGCCAGGGAAAGAGGCAGCTCCTTCCCACAGTGACATGGGCCTCTTGCCAGCAGATGTGTACCAGCCACTCCCCATCCCAGGCCCTTGCTATCCTCTGGATTGCCCTCAAGCCTGTTCTTCCAGTACTTAGTTAACTGCTGTTACAATTAACACTAATGAAGGTCTCATTTTGCAGTTGCAGCAGCAGAACCGAAGGCTGAAGTGCACTCAGAGGCCAAACTTCCCACTGAGGCCCATGGTAGCCGCAGGGCTGGAAAACGCAGGCGAAGGGCACCAAGTGTGTGTGAACTTGCACATGCGTGACATCTCTTCTGTGGATAGACTATGACTCCAGCTTCCAGAGTGCCTGGCTGTTCCCTGACAACAGAAGAAATGCAGGAGTCACACTAAGTCGTTAGTGATGGCGAATTTACGGACGCAGTTTCCTTGCCACGCTGCCAGGGTTCAAAAAGACTTCTCACTATAGCAAATGCCTTGATTCTTTCAGGTGGGAATTTTGTTGCTTTAACTTCTCTCCTAAAAAGGTACAGCCTTGGTTTTGCAGAGACGGATGGGTGCAGACAGGATGTGACCAGAAAGGTACAGGCTATTTCTCAAGCTCACCCAAAAAATAGCTCTTTCAGTGGAAAAAGATCTCAACTCCAGCTTGTGTTATTCCCAACAATGGTATGAGATAGACCAGAGGTAGAGCCAGCACCTCCTTCATTTCACTATAAGAAATCTACCACAAATGTGCTGGCATGAGAGTATAGTAGATTATATTTTGCCTTTGGGCACAGGTAGGAGCTCAACCAAAGTCTGGTGTGCACACCTGAAGTCCTAGATTGTCACTACCTGAAACCACGATCCACTGAACATCACAGATCAACACAACACAAAACAGCCACTTCTGTCATGTTCTGCATAGAAAGCACAATCTACAGGGCAAAAATGTTATCCTGGGGATAGATTTTAATCAATGCACATCAGCATACCTAGTTTATTTGACCAGCAGACTTTAACAGTATTTGCAGCCCACTCTTAGGAATTCAAAGCAACCCAGCATTTGTTATAGCAGGTCTCATATGTCATTGCTCCGAGTTCACTTCAGGATTCTTTTCAGCTCTACCCTGGCTGCAGAAAAAATGACCCCCACTGTCTCTAATGAAGTCTTTTTATTACTGTTTAATCTCCTCTGTGTGTGCCTGGCAGCAGACTTGCAGCCCTGGGGACAAAAGGCCTCTATTTAGCCACAAATGGGTACTGTCTGGACAGCCTTTCTCTAGACCTGCCCTTTCATTACACTCCAAGTGTGTTCAGGACACTGGAGGGAGCAGCTCAAGTCAGAAGGGCTCTATTAGAGGCCAGCCAGCGCCATGCATGGTAGACAGATTAGCTGGTAATACCCCAGCAGTTAACCCCAGGCTTCTCTATTTCAGTTAGCACTTAGGACCTGACTGACAACAGTAGGGATTTAGGGCTTCAGTTGTGGTTAACCCAGGCTAGATTTGAACTAGAGATATGAAGGTGAGAAATCTTCATACCCCACTGGAAATTCACAGCTCTGAGTTTTAATAAGAGACTAAACTATACCTTGCACTAGGATCCTTTTGGTGTGAGAAGGGAAGTGGGAGGGTCCATAAAGAACCAAACACATGAATTCGTGCTGCCATAGCGCTTGCTTTGTCAGAATCCCAGCACTTCATCTCCACTGCAATACATTTTATCTTTTTACATGCAACAGACCTTTAAAGCCAATTTCCGAGCTCCATCTTACTACAACAACTTGAAGAACAAACCCAAGTGTTCCATTCTTCCCCAAAGTGTCTATGTCAAGGAGGCATCTGCACAGCTGGCTAAACTCAACAACTATGACTCTTCACTACAAAACCCTGCTAACTTTCAGCTTTTGGATTTTCACAGCATTTACCATCATTAGGAAGACTGTCAGCAGTTTTTCAGTCGTTTGGGAGCTTGAGAACCATTTCTACACGTTTTTTCTCCCCAGACCTTGCAGCAGCATTCAATATTTATAAGGAATTCCCTGCCTTGGTAGCAGTAACTGACAGTTGGGAGAAAATAAGTACACTATAAAATGCATTAATATTTGAAGTCTGCCAAAGACTTCTAGATTAAGTTATAACTCCAGCTTTTCCTGGCTGGTTGATAGTTCAAGCACATAACTGGCAAAAGGAAACATATCTAGGAGGGAGAAGAAAGGGTCTGTAGGAACTTGCAACAGCTACAGTGAAAGCTTTTTCTGTACACAATAAATCAGGAGAGAAAATAGGCTTCTGGTTTCTACTGCAGGCACTGATTCAGGGACCCAAGCTGCCTGTTATGCGCTCAGGTATTGCTATAGGATTCTGTAGTACATGAATAAAACCTTCCCCCATCCTCCAAATTGTGCTGAATCAAGGCTTTTCCACAAAAAACATGAATAACTCATGTTTAATGAGGCAATGGAGAGAAAAGATACATCTTGCTATCAGTGTAATAAAGTGCCTTTGTAGGAACAGTCCTGTGTGCTCCCTGCCTGGCGCTGCTGGCCATAATCCAGGGCTGTTTACAGTGCCAGCATGTCCCACACTCCTGGCACAGCTGTGCATTTTATTCTTGCCATATTTGTCTCTATGGAGCCAGCTGACCTTAAAACTCCGAGGAAAATAATACCAAACCCCCCAGCAGCAGCCAGAAAGCCTACCACCCCTCCATGTATTCCACAGTTATTACTAGAATCTTTCTCCACTGTTCAGTTTGCACAGAGGTGACTTTCAGTAACACTGAAAATGCTCTTGCTGTCCCTAGAGAGGTCTGTTCAGGGTAAAACCAAATGAAATTAAAGACCTATCAAGCAATCCCTGATCCAGGTGTATAAATCCAATAGTGCAGGCAGCAACTGGCTAAAGCTCACTAAGAACAGAATGTGCTAAAACTCTTCGAGTTGGGTCTTTCTGTTCCTGCCTCCCCTGTATTCCCTGCTCTGCAATGATGGGGGTAGGATCCCTTCTATTCACATAAACCAGAGAGGATGAAGCATTTATTGTGGGACTAACACTGCTGCTGTGACAGCAAGGCTTGGCAGCCATCACTACAAATACACACCTCTTGCAGCCTGCATCTGCAACGATTCAGTTCCCTCAAGCTGTGTGATGGGACATGCCTAAGGCAAATGATGCTACAGACTATGGGAGCCCAATTCCCCAGAAAGATGAGCAATGCAGATGCCTGCTATTGAGTCCTGCCAGATCCTGTCCCTTTACACAGCCAGTCAAGCCTGAAGCACAAACTGAGCATCCTGAGCTCCCGCACATGCTGTGATGTGCCCAGCGGCAGCTCACTAAAGTTGCAGCAAACCTGGTGGATCTTCCCTGCAGTGTCTCAGTGAAGCTTTCCTTGCTGGCTGGATTTGCCTGGGTTTCCTTTGCCACTCGATGCACTGGCTTGGAATTGGAGGCTAAAATTGTACCAGAAAAGATGCCTCACACAAATGGATGAAATTACTTTTCTAGTAGCCATCAAATTTGTCCACTGTCTGATATAACCCAAGATGGAAATCAGTGTAATCTCAGGCCATTATAAAACTTTCTCAGCCTGCAACACAACCATAGAAATAAATGACTCTGTGAGTCACACTGCTTTCTGGTGTAAGAGCAGACAGAAGGATAAAACAACCAAAGCCAACAGACATATAGTGCTCCTATCACCCTCGTTTCAATGCAGAACTATGCTTCTCACTGTGTCCACCCCATCCCCACAAAAATCAGCAAAGCAAACCTTAAAGTTCAGCCTCTGATTTTTACCGTGCAAAATCATTTTGGCATGTAAGAAAAGGTTGACCAGGGTTGGTCTTATTGATGACACTGGCCCTATGTTGAAAAGGAAGATGGAGCTTTGTGGTACTCGGGCAGGTATAGTGTGAAAATGCGAACAGAAGTGCTTTCTGCCCAAAGCTTCACCGCTCTTTCCCCTCTTTAAGAGGTTTTCCCATCCCATGCAGAGCTAGCACGGCCTTCAGCAGTCCCTGAACAGGCCAGTAGAGGGTGGTGGGCAGCCACGCTGGTTCTTTATTGTCCTGACCGTTCCTAAAGCCACACTTCTCTCTGAATCATTATTTAACTGTGCATCCTGTTTGCAAGAAGGTACAAAAGGTTAAGCATGAAGCAGAAACTCCACGAAAATCGGGTATTTCCCCATAGCTTTTTTTATGGAAATATGTACCAATTTTAAGTACTTTACTCAGATATGAGTTTATAAAGTATTTACAAGTTGCTGTGCAGGACAAGCATGTTTCAGCACATCTATCATTTGCAGAATAGGCCACAGGATGCTATGGCTCACCTCAGTGTGGGTGATGGAGCACTACAGATGTTCTCGTTACAAGAGATGAAGGTGCCTTCCTGGGGCATAAATTAAGCTCCTCATCAGGAAGCATCTCATGGCTCCATAGCACGAGACATGACAAAACCATATAGTAACTGGGAAACTTCAGCACAAAGAGACTTCAGTATATAGACACTTTGTGAGAGGAAGGACAGAGGACTGCCTTCAGCTACCTAACCTCATCATTGACTCTGTTATGGAATTATCAGGTCAAAGAGACAAGTAGCCAAACTTAGAGTTGTCTAAACTCCTGCTTCCTATTGCAGCACTAAGGCAGAGGCTCAAAGCCAGCTGCCTCTTGAAGGAAGCTCTGTATCACCAGAGCAAGTTGTCCAACACTTGACTAGGAAGGATTCAGCCACTGTATTTCTGTCCCTCAGTGCCTTTGTTTTTTCCAGCCTGCATACATGAAAACACATCACTGACTGTTTTAATTGTTCATGCAAAACTAGCAGGCAAGAGTGGACACTTGGGGCTGCTTTCTAATCCCAAACGGGCTATGAGCTCTCTGCTATCCAGCCTCTTGTTACTGCCCTCCCGAGCGACTCGCTTGGATGGGTTCACTCATCTGTAAAACATTCTTTACATGGCTATTTCTAATGCCCTGACCTTCAACAGGAAAGCCCAGGGGTTCCACATGATCATCTAGTGACTGTGCTTCCAGCAAGCAAGCATGTAGCTGAAGGACGTGTGGTTCCGGGGGGGAGCCCAAGATGCTTCTTCATATTTTCTTCTTTCGATAACAGCAACCACACACAAAATCAATGGCAACTCTTATGGGAACAACATGAGACAAGCAGAGGGAGGGCAGGAACCACATCATTAGCACTGCCTAAGTGGCATACGTGCTCTTTGGTCACAATTGCCACTGGTCACAGGTACAAACTTCACTCCTGGATCTAGCTCTCCCTGTACAGGCATTGCCTAAATTTCACAAGGCTCCACAGGACTGTGGGCTGAACTCGGACAACAATCAAGGACAACCCTTTTCCCAGTGAAAGAACAGAACAAAGATGTTCTTTCAAAGAACACATGCAAAGAGGATGCGATGATTTCTTCACTACCATGTCCTATGTCTGTGTCGCCTTTGGGACCATATTACTACTCTGGGGAAATAACCAATCACTCACTCTACAAACCTTGCTCACTTCCTTACTCTTACTTTTTACACTGTGAGCTCCATTCAACACATGAGCAGCAAAGGGAAAACAACAGAGCTCGAATTCTCTCAAGCAACAGGCTCTCAGCTTTCTTCATGACTCCCACGAGAGATCAATGCCTGACTCAGTGAAGCAGGATATCAGACCAGGCTTTCTACCTTGCTTTGCCTTTCTCTGTCTTGGTTCTTCTCTGTGAAGAATGGGCTGACGACTGCTTCCTGTATCTTTCTCTCCCTCCCCTGCATTCCAAAAGAGAGGGTGAATTTAATTTATTAATGCGAATAGAGTCTGTGGAGACTTGCAGGTAAAATACTCCATGTGAAGCAGAATATAGTGTTATACCTTGCAGAAAGCTTTTGCTCTACTATTTCTTTTCAAAGCACCTATTTACTGACCTTGCTAGGCAACTGGGACATGGTCCAACATAAAAACAGTAATGATAATAAACCAAACATACCTGAGTCTAACAGTCTGTAAAATGCAGCTGAGGGCTGTCAGATAAACAGACAACGGATGGAATGAATTTCTGAAGCTGGATGAAACGGAAGGCTAAAGTGGGCGATTGTTAGTTGACCCAAAAATAACCTTAGAGCTACATGCCAAGGGGGACACAACTACCATCCAGAAGGCCCTGTCTCAGAGGACACTGGAGGCATGCTAATATTTGGGAGGTTTTGAGCAAGAGACCTTAAAGAATGGCAGTACAGGGAATGGCCATATTCAGTTCTCCAGAACTAAAGTTCATACTCTTCAGGTCTGAATTTCGTTGGCAATATTTAACAGGGTTCTAGAAAGGCAACTGCAAGTACAATATTCCCTGTTTATTCCTGTTTCTCTATCTGCTTTCTAGCAAACAGGAGACAGTCCCCATGCAGGTATGCCTGGTCATACAGCTCCTTATCAAGCTATCTGCTTTGCTCAAGCAAGCAGGGTATCACATGCTCCAGAAAAAGCCTTTGGCTGGACACATCTGTGCTCAGAGCAAACCTGGACCAAATGGCCACAGGGGCTCTCGAAGGTCAATGCAGGGACAACACCTTGGGAAATCTCAAGAAGCATCTCATGCCTTTGAGAGCAACATAAACTTCCATAAATACCTTTTTAGAGCTAACAGATTATTGGGAAAGTAATGAGAGAGGAAACAAGCAGAGGACGAAACAAAGTGCAATCCCATTATAAGGCTTCATACCATTTGATCAGTAGCAGCTCAAAACACTCTTGGTGGAGCACAGTGTGTACCCAAGATGTGTGCTTATTCCTCTACCCAACTAATAAGCATTATCACACTGAGTTGCAGCTAGTTACCACTTTAAGTACCATCATATATACTAGAGGCATCAGCCAATGTCTAATACAGAAGCCTGATGCTACTAGGCAAAGCTAAATGAAATTCTAGAAACAAAACTTCAACAGCTGAAACTGGTTCTTCAATAACTTTAAACACTTGCATAGAATCATAGACTGGCTTGGTTCGGAAGAGACCTTAAAGCTCATCCTTCCACTAGATCAGGTTGCTCAAAGCCCTGTCCAACCTGACCTTGAACACTGAATGGCTCCAGGCATCCTACATACAGTGTTTTACACTTCTGTTTACCTAGCCTCAAGTAGAACAAAAGGGTTTCAAACATCCTCAAGTCAGACATCAACGTCATTGCTCAGAGCAATCACTGGGTTTTGTAGTATCACACAGTCGTGTTTTCATCGCAGACTGTTTTGCTTTGGAGTGCTGAAGAGAAGGGGCAAGGTGACAAGGACACAAGTGGCAATATAACAATATGGTGCTTTCTATCAATACAAGTCTTATCTTCTCCTCTGTGTGCTTAGCTTGACTTTTTAAAAGGAGGATTCAGTGACTGGAAAAAAAGGAAGTGGCTCATGACTTTACATCTCTCACTGTATTCTACATGGGTGATTACACACCCTTGCACTACTCCAAGGTGCTCAGCGATCCAGCTGAGCACCCTTGTGCTTGAAACCCAGCTTACTCCCACTACGCAGCAAAGAAGTGCCTTTGTTGTAGTCCACCAGTGCCCCACATTTTCAGGGGAAGTAAGGATTCTCCGGCACTAACCCTCTCTGCCAAGCTGCTGAATTACAAGTAATGAGCTTTATTCCTTCCAGTGAGAAGGTGGCATGATTTCCTTCATGAACCAAGTTGCATAAAACCCGCTTTCCCCACGTGGCATCATCAGCAGAGTTGTTCTACCTCACAGGCTTGCCTGGGGGGCATTCTGGGACACACAGATTCAGGATCTCCTCATTGCATCTATGCTGTTCTAGCACAGCAACTTAAGCACAGCGCTAAATTCTTGCTACCAGCTCTCTGTGCTTTCTGAAAGCCCAGAGAAAAACTAAGTGTGCGAGTGTCTAAAAGACACAAACCAGCTCATTGGTGGGCAGCAGGTTTCTCTTTCCTGCTATGAAATCACAAGCACTGTTTTCCTCCCTCCCAATCCCACCTGCACTGCTCTGTAAGGAAGCGGGCAGAGAATATGAAGCCTTTGTTGCTGTTCAGCTACTGACTCTGACTTCAAGGAGTTAAATAACACGTCTCTGCTTTTCTGGATTTCCACATGTATTGCCAAGCCAGTACTACAGCCAGCTTTGTTCTTGAATTTAAATAGCCTATGCATTTAAATTCTGTCATTACAGTTAGGAGGCCAAGGACTCCAACTACCTGCTGTCTAAGAATAAGGCAGGCTTGAAGTGATTAGGAACCTTTTACATTCATTAGTAGCAATACTTGAAGGTGCTGGGAGGGATGAGGGATATAATCAACTGCATCCATTATGCTGTTCTTCCATTTCAGGTACTTCCTGTCCTGGAGATTTACACATTCTTCAAGCCTGTATGCATGCTGGCATGCATGGCAATTAAGTTTTGCCTACTTAGAGGGGCTTTTCCACAGCAAAGGAAGTTTTGGAAAGGAATCACAACTGTACAGCCAGACAATATTCAGCCTCCTGTTACTGCTCTACTCATTGTTTCACTACTACCTGGAATATGCTTCGTGTTTTATTCATACAAAATGAGACCTAACTGGAAGGACAGCATCATCTCCCCCCCAGGACTCAGTATAGGACTGCAGTGCATTTCAAATCCTTCCCCATGGTAAGCACAAAGTAAGTACTGGGAGGCAGCCAGCCTGGTTACACTGAGGTTAATGAATAAACAACTGCCTGCAGTACCCAGGTCCCTACTGTACCTAAAATATGTATCTTAAGGAGCTGCCCCTCATCTATAGATAATCATTCCAAAAGATAAAGGCATTAAATTTGCCTTTGATAAAAACAGATTATCAACATTCATATAGAAAACTGCTATTAAGCAAACAGGCTTTTCAACGAGGACTTGCTTTTCATAGACAAATTACTTTCTAGTTGAAAACAGAACACTGAAAACCAGGAAAAAATTGCCAACCTAGCAATAGCCATTCTGAAAATGCTACCTCAGTCCCATCTCCTCTTCCTCATTGCTTCTTTGTGGAGATGCTCTCCAAGCATACATTTCCAGGCAAAGGGGGGGGGGGGGGGGGGGCAGGGGGTGTTATGAATGAGGAGAGCTGGTGGCATACCAAAGTCACTTCTAAAAATGGGATTTAATTGCTTGGTTATGGATGCATTTTTAGTTTCTTTACCTAGGGTAACATTGCCAATCAGTTTAACAAACATGATAGCCTACATTTCTGAGAGAGGCTTGGGTGGTTTTGACTATCCCATGTGACAAACAACAAGGAGAAGCTGCTTTGCAGGGGGAATCTCTGGCATTTAAGGGGTCTCAGAGCACCTAGGAGTCATTTGTCACTTGTGAAAATCTAGGTCATTTACTCCCCTCCTCCTGCTCTGCTTTTTCATGCTAAATATAGAAAGAATTTTCCGGCTTGAGACTGAATAAATTTGTTAATTACACTCTTTCCTCAAAACTTGCAATTGAAATGCACTCGGGGAGGTTCTGAAAGCTGTGGAAAGCTATTCTTTTTCCTAATGTTCTTCTGACATGTCTTAGAGGGAAAAGGAAGAAAGCTCATTTGCTTTTAATTTCTCAGTTTTGAGGATAATATTTAACAGAAGTAAATCCCTTTAAGGGCTCAACTGTGCTCTTTGAAGCTAGTGGAGAAAAATCCCATTGAGTTTCATTGCAGGAGAACTGTTTCTTTGGAAAAAATCATGTTAAACAATCTGCAGTGCACTGTGTGGTGCAAGAAAATGAATCTGTGCCCTCAGAAATTGCCAAGAGGTGGAAAAGACAGAGTTCCTGCAGGTATGAGGCACAGGATATAAATAAACATGTTATTTCAGACTGTATCACATCAAATAGCACCTGGCAAAAGTATCCCAAGCAATTCCATCATCAATTCCTGGTGCTATAAAAGCTTGTATGTGTTGGTATCACTAAAGGTACCTGTCTTAAGAATGTTGAGAGGTGTAACAGATGGATTAACATGCTCTAGAGACAAAAAGTGCTGCTTGAATATTATCAAATATATTATTAATGACAGAGCTATTAAAACAATTGGATGGCTCATGACAGAGCTTAATTCCTTCTATCTTTAACATACAAATCCTGTTCCCATCTTCCTTGGACACCTAATTTCTGTGCACCTATAGGTAAGATACCAGGCTTACATCACTCAATGCCTTATCACCAGGTGCAAAGACACCCTGCCAAGGGATTGGGAAATGCAAGAGATGCACATTTCTCTAAGCTCCAAGACAACAGCAGTGCAGAGAGAGTAACAGCAACTTTACAGTAATGAGATAACTCCTGCAGTCAGTTGTCTGCAAATAGTTCAGATGGACCATGAGTTCCAGCTCAAATCCAGGAAGGAAAATCAAAGCAGGAATTTGGGCAAGGGCACATATACCTATATAGCACGTACCAAATGAATCCAAGACCAAAGGGTTCTGCAGAATATGGGAGGTATCAATAGGCATCTGGTTCTTTCCAAAACCACACTGCCCACGCAAAGAAAAGAACCAAAGTAGTCAAGGCATCTCTGTTGTGCTTGTACTGACGGGATGGACAAGAGACTGATGTCGGTGACACCAAGAGTCACTTCAACCTCTTTGGGTAATATTGTATTACTTCCCCTTACTCTGGCAGTTCAACACTTCCACTGTGGTGTTTATCCATCCAACAGCCATTCCTCTGCCTTTCACATACGATATATAAACTGAGCCACAATGTTAATGAGCCATTGCATATAGATGAGCTGGCAACCAGTCTGAGCTGACACAGCCACGCATAAAAGCCAAAGAGGGCCTTGGGCTCTCTTCCATTGATACAGCAGTTGTTGGACCACACAACTGTGGAAACTGGATTGTGTAGGGGACACAAAGCCAAGCAGCTTTCCCACCACCTCCCTTCTGCAGTCGCCTTTACTGCTCAAGAGACAAGGTAAGAGGCTATACTGTTTTCTTGATATCTGATTGAAAAAGCCCTGATATTTCCAGACAGACCATCCCTTCTGTTTTCTTCCACTGAATTGTCACCTAATGACTACAGCAAGGGATCTAAAGAGTCCCTTCTTGTGGAACAGGATGTTTGGATTCTAGTCTGCTTACTCACTGCCTTACCTTTCTTTGGGCAGCCCTCTTGATAGTTCCCTTCTCCAGTTTCTGCTCCCATAAAACAGGCTACCGAGGCTTAAGAAAACATTGCCAAAGAAAATCTCTGCTCCTGCTGTAGTCACCTCAGAGAGAGAAGGCAGAAGGTGGCAGTTCAGGCATTACTCTCCTCTGGGAATGCCGAGTGGTACTTCTGACAGCAACACAGGGCTGAAAGGGCATTGAAGGCTATGCAAACAACCTAGGGTGGGATAAGCTGATACACATTTACTGTTGCATGCTAACTGCCAGGACTGTTGTTTTAACCCTGTATTAGGACCAGCCAGCCCATCTTCAGCTTAGAGTTGCTTAATGGCTATGCATGTATGCACAGGCAGTTCACAAGGAGCTCATGGTTTTCACAGCTATACCTGAAGTTCAATGTGTTTCAGGCTCACAGCCATGAGTGTAGAAGTTCTCTGCATTCAGATACACTAAGATGTTCAGCAACTACAGTAACTAGTTTCTCAAGCTAGCTGTTGAAGTAAGCAACCAACCTTAAATTATACCCTATTTTGGGCATGAAAACGTGTAGTGTACTGTTCACTTCCTTCGTCTCAGTCAATTACTTCTCTCAACCCATATAAGCAGCAGGAGGGAAAAAGAAAGATCTGCATACGTGTTGGCAATAAATTAAAAAATCAGGGCACACCACTGAAGGGTTGACTTGTCAGAAAATGGTAATTAAAAGTGTTCCAGCTGACAGTGCTGCTTTAATGAATTATTAGTAATGCTCTCTGAGAGCATTTGATGACAGACACTGTCAGAGTTCTTACTTAAACCTATTTTCTGCATGATGCAACTTCACAGCACAAGAGAGGGAAAATCTCCATTATGGAATCAAATTATGAAAAGGACAAAGTAATGGTTTGAATGATCAGAATCTTACAGGTACCTCCTCTGTACTGATTGCTCCTATTCCCTGTACCACAGCCTTTTTTCCATAAGTGCTTATCTAGTAACTGCCTCTACTTCCTTAAGTTCTGTTATAGCATCCTAATGAGGTATAGCGCAAAAAAGTTTTGGTCATCAACTTCTCTTAACAGCATCATATATACTTAGTACAGTGACTGACAGCTCAGTTTTAACACAGATACATCAATGCCCAGCTACACCTAATCACATATCTAGTTAGACATAGCTTGCTGTTGTGTGTACCTGAACAGTCAGGGCTCCTGGGCAAAGACAGGGCAGCACAAAGCTCACGGGTGAGGAGGTTTAGGCTTAAGATAGGTGAGCAGAGGGCATGAGACTCTTGAACTGTGCTCTCAGGTCAAAAGTGGACACCAAGGAGCTGAGGGGAGCATGTGAGGACTTGGAAATACAGCCCTACTTAGTGGGAGCCATGTGTGGAGTGGGGAAGGATGAGGGCAAAGGGCACTAAGTCTTAATCATGGATTTGTATTTGGGTGTAAAGGAGACAGGGGGTTGAGAAGTGGCAAAAGAGATGGTGGAAAGAGGCTCTCATGCCTCGTTGCTTTGCACTGAGTTTCTTGCCAGTTTCTAGCTCCATCCAGACCTGTGTTTTGTCCTTCGCTGTTTCAGGAGCAATGTAACATCAGCTCTGGAAATTCATGTTTCTGGGCAGAAGTTCTGTGGACCCATCCCTATAGCTGGTAAGCAGTGATATGCTGGGGGGACTGGCTGGCTTTTGAAGGGGGGCAGTCATAATGAAAGCACTTGCAGCCATGGAGTTCAAAGCACCCTGCACCTGAAAGCTACTCTTGTGTTTTGACTGTTACCAGCAGCTCACCTTAACACTCAATAACTAAGGTGCATGCTTAAGTACCTGGGCTACAGTGGGATGAGGGGAGTTTGACATCGGAATGTATATTTACTTTTCAAGCTGTACCTATGCCAGTTGTCTGTTCCCTCAGCAGCACAATCCACCCCAAGACATACTAGCACTATATACCCCAAGGCTCTATTTCTTGTCCATGAAATAGGACTGTAGTTCACCCTGCATGCTGGAGAAAAGGAGCTTTATTGCCAAAATTCAGAGGGTTTTGTTAGCCCACCCAAATATCTTCACAAGTCTTTTCTACAGAATAGATCACTTGGACCACATTCAGGCTGTGAGGGGCTGATGAGTTTGCATACTCCGTACTGAGCGCTCACAGAGGTAAGCTGGTTTTATTCCTTTTGTGATTTCATAGCACAGGAGTTTGACATGTGAACGTGCTTTCTCTGCAGTATTCCATGCTAAATGCAAAGTAATTTAAGTCAGCTCACAGTTTAATGAACCCTCTCAACTCCATTTTGTGCTGTAGAAACATGCACAGAGTAACTGCATAACAGTAGCAAACAGCCCTAGAATTTCTGTCACAAAGAGAAAAGCAAGCAGTTACACAAGTGACACTCACATAGAATACAGCCACCTGTGACCTGAACAGCCACCCTCTCTGTGAATGTCTCCCAATATATCAAGAGATGAAACAGGGAAGACAAATTCCTCTCACCTAGAATGTGGACATTATGCCTAATCTTGCCACCCAGGCTGCTCACACAACCTGGTGGCGGGCAGGTGAGACAAAGGAGAGCTCCTTCAGTCTTCATTACACTAACCCTTGTGTCTCTCAAATGAGCTGCCTGGGCTTTTCTAATATTGAGGCATAAAGAAAGGTGAGAGTAAATCCTTCAAAGGGTTTACACCACTTCACCAAGAGTCTGGAAATCTCAAACAACATCGCAAAGTCTGCTACATAATGGGGTTCTATATGATCTAGAGCAACCAATACAAGACTTTTAAAAGCTTATTAATATCTGAGCTAAGAACTTCACTTTTGGAAGTAATGTAGACCCAGGTTCAAATAATGCACTTAAGCAGAAACTTCACTCAAAATAGAAGTCTCAGTTCCTATAGCTGTTTGTGTAGCTCTAGAAACTGGTAAGTTTGAGGGGAGTAATCGGATGGAAGCAATTCAACTTGAAATGCTAGTTTCTTACAACTGAGAGGAACTCTGAGGCACCTGAGCTATTAATGTGGGCACTTCAGTAAGTTCCCTTAGATTGGTGGAATGAATCAGCACCATAGAAAATTCCAACAAGACTTAAGCTCCTAAATGAATGGAAAAGGTATAAGGTGCCTGTGCACCGAAAAGGAGACAGCAGGCTATTTGTAAAGGGTATCTAAGAGTTCAACATTCACTTTGCTTTTCTGTCTGATTTTGTCTGGAACATAGGGACCTCCTGCAGGAAACGCATTAGATGCTGAACAATAAGAAGCAGAAAGAGCCACTGGGCACTTGGTAATAGCGTGATTTAAATACAAAGACTAGCACTGTGTGGGAGCTCATAATAAATCTCAAATTAAGACTTCCATTTGCAAAAATATCTGCAAATCATCTTAATATTTGTCCATCTCAAAGCCATACCGTGTACTCCCCTGGTTCACTCTTTGCTGAAAATATTAAAATATTATGCACACAGAAGCTTTTCTTGGATAATAAACAAGTTTCTGCCAAGATAGCAATCGGGCATCTCTCATTTATAGCCTCCTAAAAATCTTAGCTCTGTTCTAACTATAGCAAGCTGATGTTGTGTTTCCCAGTCCACAGCAACACATTCAAAAGGTGTCAAAGCCTTTTGTAATCCTTGAATTTATCCCCACAACACCATTTTTCACTTCCACCTTACAAGTACATGTGGAAACAGACACAAAGAGAGAACATTTGTCCCACAGTACATGAAAAACAGTGAAAAGCCAGGAACTAAGCTCAGATATTTGGGCTCTGGGGAATGCTTTATCCCTTGACCATGTTTCCTAGGTCCTGGAACCAGAAGCCTTCTTATTAGGGCAGATTAGTTTGTTTATGGGTTGAGATATAGTACACTCACTAAGCTTACTCTTTGCTGCAAAATAGCAAGGAATAGAATGTGCTGAACACTGCTCTCTGACCTCAGTAATAAGTTGATTTAATTGGATTTGATTTTTCAAATGTAACATCTCAAGTCAGCCAGAAACTCTGGAATCAGCATCTCACATCTTAACACAGGAGAGATTTTAAAGTAGCATAAGGAGATGAAGTCCATGCCCAATGAATTTCAAATTACACCAAGGATGAACTCAGCCATATGCATGTCAGACTAAAACTATGCAGGCTCTGAGTGCAGCAAGCAGCAAAGTTATTAATGGCTTACATTTGCTATTAAGAATGCAAAGTAGCTATTTTACACGCAGTTTGTTCATACATCTCTTCACATCAATGACTCATGTGATGGGTCAATAATTCACTCAGTGCACACTGAAAGCCAAGAATATCTTGCAAGTCAATTACACTTCGAGAAATAATTAGAAACACAGAAGTAACTGAAGGATTGGAATGGAAAAAGCTCTGCTGCTGAAATACTGCAGCCCCGAGGGAAAGCAGACTGCTCCTGTCTTTAGATTTGCAGCTGGTGCTCTCCCTACACGCCCCTTAGCAGAAAGCAGAAATTAGCCTTAAAAGGGACAATTCGAGTATTTCAGGGAATACTCAGGTTCTCAGATAACTAAAAGCCATTTGCTTCCTGCAGGAGATGTAAAAGTAGGACACTAAGCAAATACTGCCTACTCAGATTTGATCCTTAAGATTTGCTCCTGAAATATGTTTCTCTTTCATGGCATTCAGTTGTAATAAATCACAGGAACATTTTAACTCATCTACTAGGCACAAGCAGACCCTAATTTGCCTGCACAGCATTTGCTTCATCAGAGCACTGAATTCCTTTAATACCTCTTAAGGAATCTCCAAAGTCAGGCTTTTTCACAGCCCATGTCTTGGGAACACAAACTGACCTTAAGAGCCACAGCAGGGGCTGCAGGCTGTGCTATACATGCCTCCAAAAGGCTATTACCCACAGCAGGATGCAGTAGCCAAGAGAGACTGTAAGGTGACAAGATGTATCTGGACATCTTGGTTGAACGCCACAGAAATCCAGCTTCAGGAACCAGAGACGGGGCAAAACCTGCCAATCCAAGTTTTCAGTGCTGCCAGCACTTGTGAGCAGAGCAGAATATGATGACAAGAAATCTTCCAAACTACTGGTGCCTGATGCTCTTCTTGTTGAGCCTCAACTGATTAAACATGCAGCATCAGCAAGTGCCAGTCTACCTGGCAGCTGTGACATGACAGACTTGAAGGCTCAGTGAGCAGAAAAGGGAACACAGAAGATCAAAAGGTAGCAGATGATGTGCTTAAATAGAAGCTCAGCATGTCAGATGGGCAAATACACAGAGGATCTCCTATGAGCCTGTATTACGCAAAAGGGTACAAGAAAATTCACATCTGTTCAGGAATGCAATGTATCCTTTCCCTTTCTATCAATTCTGTGGTTTCATCATTGGTTTCTTTGCCTTTTAAATGTAACCTCTTAATTCTTACTGTACATTCTCCCTCCCAGATGCTCTCATTCCTTGTGTTACTAGCTATAACCCACCTGGCTTTGATTACGGCCATCAGGGTGGTTCTTTCTACTTCTAAGGTAAAAACCAAGTTCAAGACAATTAAGTCCCAAATGCCTCTTAATGGAGAGAAATCTGGAATGATATTCCTTTCAACACATCTGCTGGAAAACTTCTGAATGACAGGACACAGAGGAACCTAACACATGCTCACAAAGCGAAAGGGCTGTTAATGTTCCTAAGGTGATCCTCAGTACAACTTGACTGCAAACCAATGCCAAATCCATGCAAATAATGGAACTAGTGGGCAGACAGACAAGTAGCAAAAGAACTCACAGTAGAAAAGTGCTGTATAGACTGTATATGCAGGGTTCACTTCTGAGAGTAGTAGTTACTAAAGGAAGGGGGATGAGAAGTGCCAAGATGCATCATAGAACTGATGCTGCCACTTCACATGCCTTTAATCTCCGGCAACTGAGACATGCAGAGACAGGAAACTTCTTTACCCGCAGCTCAGTGATTTAAACTACCCAAGGAGAGCATTACACACATACACACACTTTCATCTTGAGAGAAAACCTTCTTCACTTTGTTCTTTGTTTACCTTAAGAAAGCAATAGAATCAGGTATGAAAGAACTGTCTTCAGTGTGGAAAAGATAGCAATAACATGTATTTATAGCACATATATTCCTCTTACAGTCTTACTATTTGAGAAACACTCAGGGCTAGTTCCATTTGGGAACTCAGGTTCCCAACAGGAGCCTGGAAAAGCAAGGATTTGAATGTGGCTTATCAAGATCACCAAGCCAGTCCCACACACATTGCTACCGGTTGGCTTGTTGGCAACAAACCAGCACAGTGTAGTGAGTTTTGCCAGTTTAGAAATCAAAGTCACCTTGATAGCCATAAAAGATTGTGATACTGAAATTACAGCCTAATTAAAGGTAAGGACTGCAATAGGACAGTGTTGTTAACATTACATGAAAATATTTCTAAACTGCTGACTAAGATAACTACACTGCTTACCCTGGTGCTATAAGCAGATGAGGGACTGCAGCAGAGCAATGAGACCATAGCATGCAATTCATACCCTGAGTTCCAAGCACCTTTCTGGAGCACTGACAAGCTATGTACAGTCTGAATCATAAAAACACAATAGCAGAAACACTTCCTACCTCAGTATCACCCAGGCTCAGTGTTCATTTCCCTTTTCCTCACCTTCCTGAGGCTCACGCTGAGGGAGCATTACAGGCCTGACAAACAGAACATCAAACCTGTCTCTAAGGTGGACTGAGTACAGCAGGGCTGGCAAGGCTGTTGTGGTTTGTTCCTAGTATTCTTCTACTGTGTCTGTGCCCTGGAGCTGTGAACTGCTGCAGGAAGACTTCTATTACAGCAACATTTGCTCTCTTGCTTTTGTTCCTTTAGCACTGTGCAGAGCACAGAAAGAGCAGTGTCATGCTTTTCTTGCGCACTGAGTAAGCAAGAACTTTTTTCCAGCCACTCTGAGGCTGTTGCAGCAGTGCAAAGTGTTTTCTGTCAGCAAGCTCCCCCACACCCAGGGCTGGGTCCTTTTCGGGAAGGTACAAAGATGACCTTTAAACACCATCAGCTTGAATTTACCAGCGCTCTGGAAAGAAAGAGCATATGTGAACAAACCCTTTTACATGACAATGTAATGCTGAATACTGAGATACCTGGAGTTTAGATGCTGAAGCAGGGGCAGAACTGTCAGAGCTCGCAGGAGGTTTTGCCTTTGGTCATGGCTGTCTTCTAGCTGGCCTCTGATGCCTGTGTCAGCTGCCTCTCAGCCTCCAGGGCTTCTGCAGGAAGCCCTTTTGCCACCCCACACTGGTGACTGGGACTTGACATTGCCAACCTGTAGAAACAAACTGTGGGTTAATGATTCAACCCCTTAACTGCAGCAAGGAACAGCAAAGTGAGAGAACACGCTGAACTGGCTCACATGACTCTGCCCATTTTCCCAGTGACTTTTACTGGGGGTGTTCATGCAGCATCACCTCCCCAGCCCACATCTCACTGCACCACTGTTCTTTGGTGACAGCTTCTGCTTTCAGTCACACAGGTGAAACTTAGCACAGACTGCTTTCTCACGCATTCTTTAGAATGCAATGCCTTTTTGTGGCAACAGAGAGGAAAAGTAACTAGACAAAACCTGCCTTTAGAAAGTTGGTGGCGAGTTAAACCCTTGATCTTTCTTCCTCTTGCCACATCGCATACAAGTCCACCACCATGAGAGGCCAAAGCAAGAAAACCCCAAAGATATCATTTGCTTGAGAGAGTTCTCCCAGAAAACCACTTCTTCCTAAAAACTTCATATTTCCAGTGGCAACCCAATTGTCTGAAAACAGAAACAGTTCTGTTGAAAAAGCCTGTGAAGACAGCTTAGCTCCCAGTTCTCTGTTCTCCAGAGGCAAGATCCCCAGCGCGACTCCATCTCTGATCACCTGCTTGCACGGGAATTGTCTGTCACAGTACAAAGTGCTATGGGAGCCATGGAATTAGTCCGGCGCTGCAAAAACATCAAAACAGTGAGGCTTTCTTTCATGCCTATGAAGTGATCATTGCTGAAAAGCGCTGGCAAATGGTTTTGCCTAGACAGAGCAGTTTTACAAGTGCCATGTTCTTGTAAGTGGCAGAGAGGGAGTGACTGTGGGCCAGGACTGGCCTCTTGCCTCCATGGTTACTGCTGTAAATTCACCCCAGACTTAACAGCGTTTGTGTATGAGACCTGTCATTCACTCCTCAGTCAGCTGAAGCCTTTAGACTCTCCCCCAGTAAATGCAGCCATGGATTCATTTTGCGCAGCACCAGTGCAAAGCACATCTTTGTCATATCACTTCTGGGGTAAGCTGGGACAATCCTGGATCATTCTGGTTAAAAGACAGCAGGATGAAACCTCCCTTCCCGCTATCTAAAGATGAAGTTTGGGTACTTAAGAGAACTTCTTCAATAGGCACTCACAGAAAGCTGGGGCTGGATCATACCTGAGCACTAACAGTAAGCTGAAAGACATCTGCTCTAAAGAGACTCCATATTCACAGTGGAAGTTATGCCCTAATGCACAACACGCAGGCAGGCACCACTTTGCATTTCCTCCTGAAAATGGCCATCATTGCCATGGGAAAAGGCATCTGCCAGTAATTCTGCGGAGCAGGAGAGAGGGCAAGGCCAGGGGTGAGATACTTTCGTGTACCCACTAGAAATTCCATGTGGAGTTTAGGCTGACAAATTGTTGTTGCTTGGGCTGGAGCTGATAAGGCTCCCCTATTAACATAGTGAGCTGGATTGCAGGATCCTATTCCACACATGGAACTGGCATTTCAACTGCATTCAGCACTCAGATCTGCTACCAGGAATAAATAATGACAACACTGCCAAGTCGCAGAAGAAAGCTTGTTTGTGTCAGCTTGCCAGGACCTGTCCCTTAGCTAATGTGTCCATCAGGGATAAAGTGGGCATGGAGGATGGGGTAAATCAGATTCTCTTTAGACATGCCCCTAGGGCTGACTGGCTGCTTTAGGCAAGCTTATATTCTTGCTCTACTTACAGCTGGTTCAATAGAGGGCTTTGACAGTCCTTGATTCTGATATAAGCAGCAAGACAGGGAGATAGGACACTACACCTGTCAGCCCATCACAAAAGGCACATTCTGGCTCTAGCCATTGCAGCTAGTAATGGGCAAAGGAACTGTACTCTCCAAAAGGCTCAGTAGTAAAGCAGCCAGCAGATAATACACCATGAGACCAAGTGTTACTGTTTGCTTTTCTAATAAAAAAGGGGTTTATAAGGTATTAAGAATTGGATCTTTCACATTCTTTGTTCAGAGAAAGTTCAACAAAAAGAACAACATGGAAAGATCATCAGAGTTTTGAAAAGACCTGAACAGGACTGAGAAAAAAGTAATCCTTTAGCTCTGTATCCCCCTTTCTTCTCCCTAAGCTTCTTAGAACTTCCTCTGAATCCCGAACAAACATGGATTTCTAACAAAAGCTGTGGGTTCAGTGGGCTGCTTTTCATTCCTACCGTCTCCATTCTGCCAGCTTTGCTCCTCCATCCATTGCTGCAAGGGAAGAAATGTGCATGAAGCCATGGATAAGAGAACTTCAGAGAAATAGTAGAACTTTGCTCTGGGCAGGCCCCTGCCAGACATTAAATACTTTCCCTTTCCTTCAGTCACTGATCTCCTCAAGTGCTGCACGTGGTTGAGATTAAAGCTATTTCCCTGGATTAATATGCTCCACACACAGCTCTGCACAAAGGATTTAGCCAAAGAACAATTAAAGTACCATAGAACCATTTAGGTTGGAAAGGACCTTTAAGATCGAGTCCAGCCATTCAGGAGCCTGGTCATTATCCCCAGTGTTTCAACCCAAAACAACTGAAAGCAAGTAAAAGCAGAGAACCACTCAGTTATATCTCTGAGCTAGTAAAGGAACTCCAGCTGCTACATAGCCATCAGGAATAGTCGTGACTGTCACTACCTACTTACAGGAATGCAGAGAAAGGGAAAGGTAGAAATGGACTTCTAACAAGCGACTTTCTGAGCATCCATCAAATATTCTGGTGGTCAGTTTGAAAAGATCTGGAGTTTGAGAATGGCAATCTAAAAGCTTCTGCTTACACCAGTGATCACTGCAAGTTACGTGGCTGGGACAGGGAAAAGGAAACTCCTTGTTTTCCAAGCTAACCTTGACGTGTCACCTTTACTCATTGAGTAGCTTTGTTGGCAAATGCCCCATTCATTCAAGAATGAGCAGGACAGCTTTATAAACATACAATGCCTGGGGACAGCAGCAGCTTCAACTCCTGCAACACAGGACTTCACATGTAAGACAGACATTAATACCACGTTTATTTGGGCTCTAAAGGAAACATACCCTGGTAAATATTAGCCAAGATGCAGCTGGGTTACCTCCACTGATTTAAACTGAAAGGACTTTAAGTGCTATATTATACAACTCACTTTATATAATCTCTGGGCAGACTCTGATCTACTCGCAGCATGCTTAGACAGAAGAGAATTTTCCTCCTGCTGAAGCACATCAGCACACTTCAGTTGTGTGTGGGAGCAAGAAAGATTTGTTGAAGGGAGAATTCCTTTGTCATCCTGCTTGAAGAAGGGTGTAATTCTTCTGCTTCTTTGATCTATCTGGGGGTAGCTTAAGCCAGGCTTGTAAAACAGCCTCTGAAGTGTGCAGTTAAGATTTAAGTAGGCAGGAAAAGAAGGGTAAAGTTGGAGCTCTATTTCCCATGTTCCAGTCTGATAACCATGCTGACCAGCATGCTCTCATCTCTTCTGCCATTATCATCTTCAAGTTGTACCTCCAATCCTTGGTATGTACATGCAGGGTCTGATGGACTCGGTGAGGCATCCCAGCATTTCACACAGGATTCTGGTCATGACAATGTTCATGTTGTTGCAGGAAAAGACAAAAAGCCTGTGACAGCTGTGAAGCCATATGGCTTTGTACAGCAAGAGTGGTAGAAGTTAAATAGTAGAAAACTTCTCTGCATAGTGTATTGCATGAGAATATTTAACTTGTGCTCAAACTATGCATTAACATGAACATATTAAAGGCACGTCAGGAAAAGAAAACTTGAGGATTGTTTAGAGAGTGACCTCTTTGCCCCCTTCCTGGGATATGTGCTTAAAGTTTAACCTTTGCCAGCTACATTCACAACCAGTAAATGTAACAGCAAAAGCTTAGAACAGTGAACAGCTGCATTACAAGAGTGACCTTCATTTTTTTCCATCCTCATTTTAATGAGCAGAGAACTGTGATTTCAGGCCAAGTACAGAAAAGCAGCAACTGTATGAGACAAAGTCGTTCTCAAGGCTGCTGCTACAAACAAGGACATCAAATAAAGAATTTACTTCTGGCTTTACCAAATGTAATTAATTTGTACTTAGACTTCATCACTGATAATTTAATATGTTCCCTTTGCTACCAATTGTCATATCTAAAGGTGTTCTCTGGCTCCTGTTAATGGCATCTAATGGAAGGATTTCTAGTTTAGTTGGCTACAGTATCAGGCAGTTTTTCTAAGTTAATTTCGTTGCCTACAGAGTAAAATGACTTTGCCAAGCAGCAGCTCTCATCCCCATGGTTGCTTTGTGAAGGGCAGTAGACCCTCAGAGAGTGCAAACTCTTCCTGTCAGTTAGGGGTCAGCTGTACAGCTGGCACAGGCAGTTATCTAACATTAAATGGCTCAAGTTAAATGAGACAGATTTCACACCACATAACTCACACCAGTATGTCTAAATCCACTGCATGCATGTGGGTGACCCCCATTCTGGAGATATAAAATTAGGGCTTAAGGGAGCTAAACTACTCTCGCCACAGATATTCCAGCACATTACTACCCCTGAAATCAAGTAAAATTGGGGCAGCCCATTTGACAACTATTTGAGCCTAAGCACTTTGCTCCTAGCCAAAAAGGAAGCCTGGGTGGGACAGCGATACGATACAAGGTTTTAGGTAAGAGTTGTAGCTTGACTGAAAACAACGCTCCTAAGAGCTGTTTCCAGTAAAAGGCCATGTCACCTTCTATTCGGAAGGGTAATGCAGCTGAAAAGTGGCAGTGACAAACAATTACAAAGCCCCCAGCACCTCCTTTCTGAGATGCACTCCTCAGGTCCAGGTCCTTCTAAAGAAACCATCATCCATAGCAGACACAGGTCCCCAAAATGATCAGGTCTCTGTGTGTCTCAGGACACGGCATCCTTAGACACAGTAAACTCAGAATATCCGTTGTGTGAGACAGCAGTGAGACTATTTTCCATTCAAGCTGTTAATTTCAGTTGTTTTTAAGCAGAAGTGTGGTGCCCAAATTGAACCCTAGATGAGCATAGCAGGCAACCTCTAACCTGCCAGTGGATCAGCCTCTCCAGAGGCCTGCATGTCCGAGTCACTCTAAGACTAGGAATTTTCCCAGTGGAGGTTGATCCAAATTTCAACCTGAACACATCTGTAGTATTTTCTCCATCACTGTCTGTTATTCCCTGGGTCTCCTGTTAACATGGCCAAGCATAAATTACAAAACAAATAGGGACATAGAGCTACCCTTCCCTTTAAGGATGGATTTCTGAATCAGATCCTTTAGTCTTCACATGATCTTCTAAAAGGCAGCAAGACCTCCACAGAATCCAGCCGCTCCCCACCAGTTTTCTCAATGCATGTCTATGACAGTTACCTGCTTCTCTGTGCCTCCTTCTACTCAACTAAGCAGAGGACAACATTAACAGTTGACTGAGCAAGGGAAAACAATAACTTTTTGCTGGAATGCTCCTAAGGCAAGAAACTGGTATTTTCCTCATCTACATACTGGAACTTTTTCCCACCAGCTGAGGGAAAACATGCAAATCCTTTTTCCCAAACAAGTCTTGGGATATCATCAGACTTTACTTCTTGCCTGCGGGTATAAACAAAACCTGCATTACCCATAACTTTTATTGTTTCTTACTCTCCAGAGCACTACCAGCAGAGGGAATGTTCAACTACCTCCGGAAACGCTTTGCCAGCCACATCAGAGAACGGAGCCGGCGAAGGGCAAGGCTTGTCTCTAAAGATGGAAGGTGTAACATAGAGTTTGGCAATGTAGAACAGTCAAGGTTTGTCTTTTTGATTGATATATGGACAACTATCCTGGATCTCAGGTGGAGATATAAAATGACTATCTTCATTTCAGCATTCTTAGGCAGCTGGTTTCTGTTTGGTCTCCTCTGGTATGTTGTGGCATACATACACAAAGACCTGCCAGAATTCAACCCTTCCATAAATCACACTCCCTGTGTTGACAATATCAACGGCCTCACTTCAGCTTTCCTGTTCTCCTTGGAGACCCAGGTAACCATCGGTTACGGCTTCAGATGTGTCACAGAACAGTGTGCCACTGCCATTTTCCTGCTCATCTTCCAGTCCATCTTGGGGGTGATCATCAATTCTTTTATGTGTGGTGCCATCCTGGCTAAGATATCAAGGTCTAAAAACCGGGCTAAGACCATCACCTTCAGCAAGAATGCTGTCATCAGCAAACGTGGTGGGAAGCTGTGCCTCCTTATTCGGGTGGCAAACCTCAGGAAGAGCCTGCTGATTGGCAGTCACATCTACGGAAAGCTTCTCAAGACCACTATCACCCCAGAAGGAGAAACAATCATTTTGGACCAGGTCAACATAGAATTTGTGGTTGATGCTGGCAATGAGAATCTCTTTTTCATTTCCCCATTAACTATTTATCATATCATAGATAAAACTAGCCCATTCTTCCATATGGCAGCAGAAACCATTCTACAGCAAGATTTTGAATTGGTGGTATTTTTAGATGGCACTGTTGAAGCCACGAGCGCTACTTGTCAAGTGAGGACATCCTACATCCCAGAGGAGGTGCTCTGGGGTTACCGCTTTGCTCCCATTGTGTCCAAGACCAAAGAAGGGAAATATAGAGTAGACTTCCAGAATTTCAGCAAGACAGTAGCTGTGGAGACTCCCCACTGTGCCTTCTGTCTCTACAATGAGAAAGAAGCTAAAGCCAAAGAGAAGAAAGGTTATGACAATCCTGGGTTTGTCTTGTCAGAGGTTAGTGAAACAAGTGACACTAAAATGTAGTTCCAGATACTCATGGGACAGTATCTTTGTTCATAATGAATTTAGTCTTGAGAGGATTAATAACTTAGTAAGACACAAAAGAACACAGGCTTGGTTTTACTCCAAAATACCATTTATCTTCTCAAAAGCTTCAAATCAAAGAGTAACAGAATACCAGCGATCGCCAGAACATTATGTATTTCATAGAATTTCCATTTTTATACCAATGGGACATTTTATGAAGCTGTTATGTTGGAATGCCTAACTCACTTAAGCTCCCAGAGGCAGGCAAGTCTGTGAAAAAGCCTGAAAAGATGGGAAGAAACTTTAGGACATGTTAAAGACATAGCTGTTGGAATAGGAACATGGAAAGGGGAGACAGAAGGCAAAGCTATAGCAACCTATGAGACTTAGGAGCCAAAACCTCAACAGATGTATATTTCTGGTTGCCAAAGTCCTCTATGAAAGCAGACTCTCTGGCTCTGGAATACTTGAGCACTTCTGAACACTTTGAAACAATCCCTTCTTTTTTTGAAGACTGGTGCATCTACCAAAATGGAGCATTATGGGATGGTACAGGCTGAGGAAGCTAGGGCCATCCTGCTGCATCTAAAACTCTAAAATAGGACTTCTCTCCTGTGAAAGCCCTAGAGTCCTTTAGGGAAAAATAGCCTAATGGAAACTGAAAGTGAAGAAACAAGGAGAAGCAGAGACCTGCTGTGGGAGAAGAGGAATTTTGCGGCTTATTCCTGAGTCACTGCAGGTACTCTTTCTCCACTTCCCCAGGAGCTGGCTAACTGTGAAACTGGGAAACATCTGAAGCCAGAAACAAGGGGAGGCGAAGAACACGCTGCATCACATCTGGCAGAAAAGCAATCCACCAAGAGAGGAAATTCTCAGCTCTAGATGTATCCACACTGCAAACACAGATTATCTTTTCCTTTGAAGCACAAAGGTCTTGTTAAAACAAAACCACAGCAACGGAGCCTCCCACCAACAGTGGCTGCACATTTAGTTCCAGACCATCCATCTCACCACAGCAAGATGTGCATCCCTACAGGAAACAAGTCCTGCTCAGTGGCAGCTAAGTAGTGGTGAACATTTTGGGGTATGATTGTTGACGTCAAAGTTTCGAATGCAACAAGAAGCTTCAGTAACTTCCTGGTGAACTTCCACTTTCCCACAGCCTTTTCTCCCCCCTCCAACTAGTTCTTCTGCCGAGAGTTCAAGTGGCAGACCAAAGGAAGAGGTTTTGGGGGAACCCTTCCCAGTGACGTAATGCAGCTCATCTGCTTTCAATGCTATGGTAAAATGGAAGTGCCTTTTTAAAAGCTCCTGGACAGAGCAGTTTTATAAGAAGGGGAGAATTGAGCAGGTCAAATGATGACAAGACAAAGTTATTTTACTAAAGAACATAATGTGAGTATGGAAATCAAACTCTGGGCACCAAGAGCGTTCAGATCTCAGCCCCAGTGTATTATCAATTCCTTTGTTGGTTCAGAACAAATCACTTTAGTACGTATCTCAGATTTGCCATCTATAACGTGGGACAGAAAGTACTTACACTGTACAGAGAACAATGTTATGAGCAATTATGTCACTAAAGCACTTTAAAAGCCAATTCTCAACAGTTTCAATCTTTCCTCTCTTCAATGTGTCACTGTTACATCCTTCACTTCTAGATGAAAAGGTCAGCACAAAGTTCTGTTCTCATCACACATCAGAGTTACTAGAAACAGCTGCACTATGGCTAGAACTATAGAATGCTTGAACCACCAGCTGACACCTTCAAGGTAATTCACAGATCTTGACCCATGTTTTAAGTGTACTGGTTTTGCAACCTTGCTAACTAACACTGTCAACTGGAAAAATACTTTTACATTCCCAACCACCACAGCATCTGAGCCCCTCCAACCATCAGTGTATCTTGGAAGGGCAGTTGTGCCACCCTCCGCACCAAATAGCACACCAAAGCATGGTGAGTGGCCATCTGTAGAAATCTAGGAGGGAGCAGTGAAGTGAAATGAAGTCTCAAGAGCCTCAGGCTTGTCTGAACCGAAAGGCTACCATGCTGCTCACTCCTTCCAGAGCTGCTCTACATTTCCTTTCTAGGCTTCCTGTACAGTTGTCCTGTGAGTAATTTCCCTAGAAAGCAGTACAGTCAGGACCCGAGGATTTCAAGTTACACCTCTCACCCCCAGGAGAAATGATACACCAAGATGCCCTTAATAGAAGTAGAAAGATAATCTTCACTGTACAGAAAAGCAAGTCACTGGGAAATCCATTTAAAAGGTCAAACCCAGGTATGCAGTGAGGAGATAGGAAAGATTTCAATTTTCTTTAAGTAAAGCTGGTTTGGGATATTAGTGTTAGGTGGAAAAAAACAAATCCTACTCCAGTGCCTGTCTGAGAGATGGTGTACTCCTCCAGAGTTCAAAAGGTCCCTAAACAGCACACTTTCAGGCACTGCCTTTGGAAAGCCATCTCAAAATCCCAAACCTCCAAGTTCATCATGTCTCAGCTTTTTAACCTTTTGTCCTGTGTCCCTACAGCACAAGTGCATGTCTAGAAGTCCTAAGTGCTACCACAACTCAAGTAGAATATGCTTGATGTCACCATAAGGATGAGCACCTGCTGGTCACTCTATTGGGACAGTTGCACCTGCCTCAAATGCTGTTGTGCTGCCTACCATAGGGAAAGAGTGACTATTATTACACATGTTTTGGCATTACAGAGGGGGAATCGGCTATTGCATGAACAGAGAAGATATGAGGGGGACAGATCCAAAGCTGACAGGGCCATGATTGGGAAGATCATACCTACACCTAACTGGGAATCTCGGAACAAAGCCCTCATCCCTCCCCAACTTCCTGCTGTCACTCCAGGAAATGCCTGCCAGCCCTGCACCGGGCAGGAGATAGAGCTCTGTAGTCAGAGCCCAGCAGCAGGAGAACAATGAGTGGAATTTCCTCTTTCTGTCCAGAGAGGGTTGTTTGTCACCACAGAGATAAAAGCCCACTGCAGGGAGAAAGGGTTATCGGGAGACATGCGGCACACAGTGCCACTCAGGACAGACTCCATAGGAAATCTATTTTGGGGGCTGTCACCCCTGCTGCCATTAAAAGAAAGTTCAGTTGAGAGGATGAAAATAAACCTAATCTTGCTGAGCAGAAGTAGCTGGAGGGAACCACAGACCCGATACTGGCAAACAAAGCCCTTTTCTACATCTCAAGCCTCAGGGTTCTCATCTCCCTCCCTGCCTGTACATCCAGCCTGTCCACATTGTCGCAGCAGCAACCAGCCCTTTCCACACGGAATATGGAGGCCAACAGCCTACCCAATTCAAAGCAAAGGACTGAAGTGAAAGTCCTGTCTCTTCTTCAGGAGAAGTCAGACCATGTACTTATTGCTAGATTAAGGCTGTGGAAGTGTCAGCCGAGCCGCTAGGCTTGGGAATAATGTGTCTGCGCTAAACTTAATTTATCTTCTCTTTTCACAAACAACATGTTTCTTCTACTGTATTTATTTTAAACATTCATTCAAGCTGTGCATATTATTTCAATCATTTTGAAATGGATTTGCCCTCCTGCTGGCAAATGAATAAGACATCCTGCTGACTGCTGGAGAAAGGGCCATGAATTAAAGCAACTGCTTTTAGTATACTGACATGTGCTAGTTAGCTGCCTCCACACTGCCTTCGGTAGTAACTGGTGAAAAGAGACCCCTGAATCCTACTCCTCCTACTGACTTGCATTGTTGGAATGTGGCAGACTGCTACTAACTAGCTCCCAGCAACAACTGCCTGGATAACTTCTGCATGTACACACTTCCTTGTAAACTCAGCTACTCACCCATAAACAAGTCAGCAGCATGCAGAGCCCTGACAAGTGGCAGCAGCTGAGGTGTCACATCCTCTTCCCTCTCCCCAAGCAGCAAACTGATGTGGTTAGACTCATGCAAATTCAGCTGGGAAGAGCCTTTATTTCCCCTTCCCTTTTATTTTGCCCCCTCCAATTCACTCCCACCTCGAACTGTCATAGTGCTCCCCAGTTCCTGTTCCCCACACAAGCAGTGAGAAACCACAGCACAAGAAATGTGAGCAGAGCCCCTGTGGCAGCAGAGACAGAGGAAGATGAGGAGGTTCCTAAACTCTCTGGTCAGTGTGTGCCTACAGCTTCTCACTGCAGCCTGGGGAATCTCCATCACCTACCCTAAATCGCATAGACAATTTCACTGAGGAAGGCTAAAGGCCTCTCTACTCAGCTGCGAGGATACGCACTATGTCTCCTGAGGCCAAGATGACATTCCTGTGGCGGAAAGCATCTACAGGGGAAACTTGGGACTTGGACAAACTCACTGCTACCCAAGACACATTCTCCCTGCTGCAGGGGCGCGGACAAGCAAGGGGAGGCTGGAAACGAGACAAATCACACTTTGCAACTCGTTTTAGCCACACTTACGCATGGGAAGCATTAAAGCCCTTGCACTCCCGGGTGACCGCATCCCTAGCAAGCTTTGCAGAGACAAAGTCACCGCATTATTCCATTAGGACAACCCACTCCCGAGGCGGGTGAGGATGCTAGCGACCACGCTGGGGTGCTGTACAGCGGATGAGTGGGATCCCCTGCGGTGTCTTCTGCCTTGCTGCCGCTGGATGGCAGCCCTTACCTCCACATGAGCTGCACAGCTTCAGCTCCACGCACGCCGCAACCCCTGGCAGGGCGGCGAGCTGAGCAGCGCGAGCTATGGCAGACTTGAAAGCGCAAAGCCAGGTTTCATTGGGGCTGTTCCTTGTTTTATTACACGAAGTTTAATGTATTTAGTGACTTGCTTTTGGCATGAGCTCTGCTGGCTGGATATATTTAGCCACTTCGTAGAAGTGTTGGGAGACGGAAACTCGCTGCAGCAAATTCAGAGGTGATGTGGAAGTGGAGGGTTGGGGGCTGTAAACATCTAAAGCACCCTCAGCAGAGCCTGCAGTAGGTGGGAAGGGATTGGAACAGCAAGGCTAGGTCTGGGGAGACCTGTACTACATATGCAACGCTTCAGTATCTTCAAGCAGGTCACCACACTCTGCTTTGAGCCTCAGTTTCCCCAGCATTAACAAAAGCAGCCACACAGGCCACCTAGGGAAAGCTGAGAGTTCCAGCTCTATGTTAGTTTTGCAACAGTGCCCAAAAGCATCTGCTCAGCTGAAGCTCCCTTTGGATTTGGAAGCGTTCCTGGTACATTACCGAGCCTACAGACACTCACACAAAGGATTCACTGCTGTAGACCCGTTTTATCACTTGACAATGTCTAGTAGCCCAAATCACATCCTTACCTTCATGCTCCTATGCCAGGAGCTTTGCCAACAACTCCAAATCCCCTTGGTCCCTGCTCCTTCAAAACACTGAGAGGAGGGACCCTGGCCCAGAGCCTTGTGAGGTTCCCACACAGGCAGCTGCTGCACACACACACACCCTGAAAGTTTCTTACCCTCCACAGGAACCTCCACCTCTCACTTATCTTAGCTGAACACTATGGTACATCAGCCCTACAGGTCTTGGGGGTGACAGAAAACCTAAGGGTGAGGTGCTCAGGTTACTGCAGGTGCCACCTTCCAACAGCCAGAGCACAACCAGCAGCCACACAGAGACACTTAGAAAACCCACCTTGTGCTCCTCAAGGGCTGGAGCCGCTGCTCATCCCCACTTGTGGTGTGATGTGTCTACACCAGCCTGTAGCAGAGGAGACTCCTTTGGCTTGCACATCAGGCTTTGCAGCAGCAGGGAAGTTAAAGTAGCTCCAACATCAGACTTTACAGCTCCAGGAGACAGCAAGTTAACAAAAAGCCAAAGTAAATAACAAGTTTGAAGCAGTTCCTGGAAAGGAAGAAGCAAGCTCTTGTGTTGAAATAGCTGCACATCAAACCAGCAGAGGCCCCAAGTCATTCTTCCTCCTTCAGCAATACAACTTGAAATAAGAAATAACCTACCTCCATCCTTTTCTGCCTGCACCTAAGCAGCAAACAGCTAAACCCCCTACCCTGAGGGAGCCTCCCCCACCCTAAAAAACCTTCCTGCTTCTGCTACAGCTGTTTATACTTATTGAAGGGTCTGCTCAGGTGTAAACAATGACTATCACCATCAAACCTGCTTTCACAGTGCCCCGTTACACGTGCAGAGATTTCTACCTCTCTGGATGAAACAAATCGTAATACACAAGGTAAATGATATGTTTTGTGGAATTCTTTGTGTGACCTTAGTTTTCTCCTAGTTTTTTTCTAATAGGATAGAAAAGTCTGAGTTTTATTTGCAATAAGTTCTGCTTTTACAGATGCAAATCATGACATGGCTGTTATGCTAGGTATCATGCAAAAGTATACAAACAGGGTCTTTGAAGTGAATTTATAAACCCCAGTCCCCTTACAGCTCTAATTAATGCCAAATGCAGCAATGCGCAGTTTGATGTGGGAGAACATCCTTTATTAGGAAGCAGACTGAAGTCAAACAAACTGATTCCACAGAGGTCATTAAAAATACTCTATCTGCCCAGCAAAGCAGCCTGTAAATAGCTATTATTGTACTAGTGTAACAAAGCAAAGCTGGCTCTTTAACCTGGAATTTACAGGCCAATGGCTCTTTTCTGCTGGTGGTAGGGGTGGGAAACAGCAGCTGGGTTCATTTGTATGTAATTAAACATATATTTAATATAAAGCTTCAGGCATAGTCGTTTACTGTCGTTGTGAATGGTAAGAATAATACGAGGTATTACTAAGCAAGTCTAGTTTCACATCAAATATTTGCACCAACAGAATTTATGGCAAATGCCCCATGTGGCTGACATCCCATTAGGACTGAAGTATGCTTGTTGGGCAGCAGTATGAGAAATGCTTCCACCTCTTTACTAATGGGAAGGTCCTGGCATGGCAAAATCCATCTCCCTTGCATTAGGTGCATGTTAGATATCTGCAGCTGTTTGGAAATTCACCCTCTGGGTACAGCTCTTAGGTATATAAAAGCAGTTAAGCTGCTAGAGGATTGATTCTGGCATCCAGGGATTATAGTCAATATCTGTTTATAGGGGTGAAAAGTAAAGCTCATTCTAGTTTGGCATGTTTAAGCTAGATCCCGTTCCCTGTTTGAGCTTGGGGAGGAGAACAGAAATGCTGGGTGAATACTCAATCACTAGAAATTAATAACTAAATTGCCACTGATTTCAATGAGAGCTGAGTTTCCTGGTGAGGTTTGAATTCTGAACTTCAAGGCAGAGAAGGTTTTCTGCCATCCCTGTTGACTCACAGCTCACAACCATGTGATCCCAACCATCTGTTTGGTAACTTTTCTGGCTTAAGCCTGAAATATTTGAGTTCCATCTGCTTTCTCCTCCTGGGAAAAGCAACAAGTTGCATTAGTACCATCAAACTCCTTGTTTATTTTCTCTCAGCGTGTCCCAGAAATGTGGGTTGTGAGGGGGGATCCCCCTGTTATCATCCCTAAAGCTTCAAAGATGGCAAAGTCAGGCTGTTATCAGGGTACAGGTGCACTACTTCCATCTGTGTGTTATTACTTGTCCTTTACCTGAGAAATGGAATAATAAGATCTTATGAAAGAACTAAAAGGTGCCTGGGAAGTGCCTCACCAGTCTGAGGCTGTCTGCACACTGGAGTGAGATCTCTTTGCCCCAAGATCTCTTTATTCCATGGGAATGCAGCCTGCTGTGTGCAGCAAACTCTACCTAAAGCTGAATATTAACAAATCCTAGTGAAGATTAATACCACCGAGTACCCTGAAGAGAAGCATTGAAAGGAAACAGGAAGGACCTCTGTTATGATTGCTGTTGATCACCTTCCACCTCAGTCTGGGCTCTTTTGAGGTGTTGCAAGTTGGGAACAGACACTTCTTAAATTGCTGGTTGTTTTGAAGTCTTTTCACCAAGGATCCTGCTGGCAAAGTTTTGCCTACAAAGACATCTTTGCACTCTGACAACCTGCAGATTCTGCCTTTCGCCATGTCTGTGCAACCCCAGTCTTCAGATGTTCCTATTCCTGGCAACTGGGCAGACACACCACTTTCAAATAAAACAGTTGATATCTCTGTCGATGATGCATGCCCAGAATGAATCTGAATAGAACTATAGTAAAAACAATAGTGATAAGCAAAAAACCACTCTCTCTAATGACTAAATGGAGCAACTATGGCTGAGTACACAAAGGGAACAGCTCTGTGGTGGTTGCACGCACTCACATCACTCTTTTTCAGAGCACAGGCTTGCTAATCAAGCCAGCGAAAGCTATTGTACTAGAAACTAAGCAACAAAAGGTTGTGTGTGGAGGAAGGAAATGGTGTGCTTGTTCAGTTATGTGTTTCTAAGGGTTTATCAAATCGGCAGAAAGATCAAGCTATCTCTCAGGACCACCGTGTGTCTGCAAAAATACAGGAAGTGCCTTTGCTTGACCTTTATACACAATCAGAAGATTCCTTGGCAGTGCTTGTTTGTGCAGCCTCTTACTCCATCTCAGGAATGCTTTGGAGCGCTGGCTTTCCCTGGGGTTTGGGAATAGGTGAGAAACATGAGCAGGCAGACTGGTAATACATTCAGCCTTGCACATCTACCTTGCATCAATGGCTTCTCGAGCACTCTACAGAGCAGAGAGATGGAGATGTCTGTTGGGGCAGTCATGGCTGTTGACACAGTGCTGTGATCCCATCACAGGGGCCTGCCACTGTCCTTGTGCAAGACACTTCACCTCCTCAAGCTTTGGCTGCTCTACCACTTTGTGTCTCTCCCTCTCTCTCTGCATGGACAAAAGATGGAGCCTGAGTTTTGGATTTAGACACTTCAATAGCTGAATTCAGTCTGACAAACACCAGCTCCAGAGACATGGGTTTTCTGGACTAGGAGGTTGATATTGTTTCATAGTGATAAGGATGGACTGCCACTACTATGAAGCTGCTTTGCTTTCCCTTTTAGCTCAATTTAATTTATAGGCAAAGGTCGTGCTTTATCTGCAGGTATGAGAGGGGAGGGAGAGAGTGGGACAATATGATGCCTTAGAGAAGAAAACCACCATTTATTTTGTCACATTTTTTTTTACAACATCCTCCTCATACAACAGTTTCATTGTAACACTTAATACAGTTTTTTAAAAAAAAAACCAAGATAGCTTGCAAAATTATATATATTTTAATATCCAAAAAGTACATTGCATATATATAGTAGCAAAAGCCCCATTTCGATGGGTAATTTCTTCATACTTAGATTTTGCGATTATTGCAGTAATGTTACTTATAAACACCCCAAAAGCACTAAGACCTAAACTGATTAGCTCAATCTGATTTTTCCATTCTGTTAAATAATGGCATCAGTGCTTCTGTTTAAAGTTATGAGCAGACTATAACGTTCTGGTTTGAGGCTCCCGTCCTGCAATCAGACGCACATGGACCAAATCTTGCACCCACACAGAGTCCCAGAGGTTATGTCTAGACTAGATATTTGTGATCCTGTTAATTGGTTGCCAGTTAATACAAGTGAGCTAATAGGTTGTACATGGAAGCCTCACCCCCGTAGACATCTGTTCTAAAACACAAATGCTTGTGGTTTACCCTTCTCTTTATGGCCATTTGTGGATCATCAAATTAACATGTGCAAAATTAGAGATGGCTGAGAGGTTTTGAATGTTTAAACTGGAAATGAAAAGCCCTGGTGAGAGTTTTCCAAAAGATGTTAGGAGAAATATTGGATAATTTTATTGATGAAGTGGTTAAGAGTTTTCCAAATTTCAAGATTTCGGTGCAAAATCATCCAAAGTACTTAAACAGTTGCCGGTACATGCTTTCAATCAGCTTCAGTGCAGACTAAGTGCAGTTCATTTGCAGACAGGCCAATGCAAGAACAAACTCTCATCTAGACAAACCCAGAGAAATCTGGAAGGTTTCTGGCTACTTTGGGGGTCATTATGGATCCAATTGCAGGACCAAGGCTCTCCCCAACAGATACATTACTCCTGTCTTATTTTTTCTTTTCTATTTTTCTTTTTTAGCAAAAAGTACAAAGCTCCAGCCCAAATGTACAGATTGAAAAGATGTACAAATTACATTAAAACAAAAACAAAAACAACCCACAAACAACTGAGCTGATAGTAACAAAAAAACAACAAACCTGCATTTGTGACCGAGGTCAACTCGTTTTATTTACTCTTTCTTTTAAAACTGTGAGATACAGGGAAAAAATAACTCTGCATAATTTATACAGTAATTTGCCTTCTGATTTGTTGACCCTTTGGATGACGGTCTGACAAACGCACAGCGTTCGCGAATCGGTAGCTTGTAGCAATCCCTAAGGCTCTGGCAGAGCTCAGGGGCCTGCTGTCATTTCTTTACCTTCACGTTTGCTTTCAAGGAATGTTTGTGCTTGACATTAGGTTACTTTTTGTTCTGGTTGCTGCTGTTCCTGGAGTTAATACACAGTCTAATGAAGTTGTACACTCTAGAAAAGTTCCTTCAATGCCCTTTACTTCTTAAAATATACATGTACATATATATATATGAATATATATATATATTTAACTTCCAGTTGGGTGAACATCCTCATCTGTCTTAAAGCTAAGATTCCAGTTGTGGCCCCCTGCAGCCCAATGTCCTCCACTGAATGGTCAAGTGTCCTACCCTCTCCACAGTGAGAAAAACCCCCATGTAGTCATCTTTTCCTACGACCCACACTTGGATCTATGTCTCATCAAAAGCCTTTGAATCCTGAAAACTTCTCACACCAAAAAGCTAATAATCGTTCCAGGTAATGGTAAACAATCTTCATAGTCAATTCCTACAGAGGACATAAGCGTTAAAAACCAAAGAAAATGCAGAGTACTGGCCCAAAGAAGCATCCATCTCTCAGTTCAAGACACAAGAGGCAAAGTTACAGAAGTAAAAGGTTTGGTCCAGGAATAACCAATATCCAGTTTTAATTCTTCCCCAGAAAGGCCACAATTATCCATTAAGGGTCCCCCCAAAAAACATAAAAATCCAAGAAGTAAAGAAAAAGTCCAACCAGACTGATAAAGGCCACTTGAAGATAAAACCATCTAGTAATAGCTGCCCAAGTGTGGTGATACATGGGCGTTGGGATGGCGAGGGACATTGGGGTTTGGGTAAATGCTTCCTGCAGGGGAGGTCCAATAAGGTGAGGCTGCTCCAAAGAAACTGGATGATGTGACAGGCATAGAAGAGGGGTGCGGGGGTACAAAGTTCACCTTCTGCTGGTGGGCATGGTAAGACGGCATGTAGGAGAGATCTGATGGATACTTGTACATCGATGATTCGGTGGGATGAGGCTGAAGAGCCTGGGCAATGCCATGAAAGTCAAATTTGTAAGCATACCTTTTTCCATGCACTTTGGTCATAATGTTCTTATCATAGTAGTATCGGAGGGCTCGGCTCAGCTTGTCATAATTCATGTTGGGTTTGCTTTTGCGTTCTCCCCAGCGCCGTGCCACTTCATCAGGGTCCGTCATCTTGAATTCCCCATTGGTCCCTTCCCACGTGATACAGCTGGCGTTGGAGCTGTCCGACAGCAATTCCAGAAGGAACTGCCACAGTTGGATCTGCCCGCTCCCTGCAAGAAGCAAGCCAAAAAGGAAAGGAAATGACATTGTGTTTCCTGCTTGAAAGCAAAGACAAAGGCAGGAAACAGAAGGACTATCTCGATCTTTACTGGGAACTGCTCCTTCAAGCCTTAGAAAGCCCTACATAGGAATGGATAAACTGTTCCCAGCAAACAAGTTAGTCAACCCTTTGTTCTGTTTGTGAGTTTGAGGTCAGATTAGATTTCATAATGGTCGCCTTTGGCCTTAAAATCTTGGGGCTATTCATAAACAGGCTTTTTCCCGAGCATACTGTTCTGCAAAATTCTTCATGGAGTAGTTAACACAGTATACTCCAACTTACTCCAACTGCTTGGTTTCTTACTGCTTTCCATTGGTATTGTTTTGGATACATACAGTTTTCTTTCCAGTTGGTGATCTGAGAACATAAGACTATTTCTTCCCCAGACTAGGTGACTCCTGGTTTTATTTGGTGTGGTTTTTACTCATAGTAAAGAGACATATGAGGAAGTTTCCTTACCAGCATTCAACATGTACAAGTTTCTTTAGTACAAGCAACATTCATACCAGGTCTCACTCCCTAAAGTCAGGGATTGTTTTCTATGGATGACATTCTGGGGACAGTTATTACATGGTGACTTTCAGAGGTGTTTTATGCCTTCCACTCAGCTAACCCATAGCAGACAGTGAAAACCTAACCTGTACTGCAAATCTGAGAGACCAGCATTGAAGTCCCCCATAAAACTCTCCTCAGGGAATGCTAGTTTTGGGTAAGAACATTCAGGATGGTGATTTTGTCCTGACAAACATGATATTGCACCGCTTTCCTCACTTTTCTGTAAGGAGGTTTGCAAAAGCACTCATGAGATCACAACTACTATGGTCAATGTCTCTCATGGCTACCCCAGTGGTAGAGAACAACAGCTACTCGTCTTGTAGCTAGCCCATTTGATTGTGGTGGTCTGAAATGTAAAGGTGAACTCACCTGGATTGGCAAGACGGCTACTAGTAGGCCCCAGGATTTGATAGGGATCTAAAAAAAGAACACCCAATGAAAGCTATTTTAAAAAATTATTCATCTGAAAGAAAAAACAGTTCATTATTACTAATTCTGCAAACTAGTTCAAATGTTCATTTTCTTTCTTTACTCTTACTGTCTCTCCTCCTAGGGCCTGGAACAAAACCTGATGTTGTTCTTCCTTTCTTTTTTAGCAAACAACCACTAATTATTTATGGAATCCCAAATGGCACAGTGTTTCTGGCACCGCTTTCAGACTTGCCTGTTTTCAAAGTCTGTAATCTCTTTGGACATACCCTACACTTATGTGTCAGCTAGAAAACATGAAACGTGAAAAAAAGAAGCGTGGGATAGTAGAACAGTGACAAATCAGGAGCAAATATATTTCTTCTAATAAAAAGAGCTGGACAACAGATGAGATTTTCAAATTCACTTGTTAGCAGTTGAGCTTGCTTCCCTCTGAAATGAGGGAATGCAACGCTCACCCAGTGCCCCCTTACTGGAGCAAACAGGGCATTAGACAGATGAGAGTAACAGGATTTTGATCACTGGCTCCAACGAGGCTGAGTGTTTCTTGAAAACCCCACAATGCATTTATTAGGAATGAATTCTTTCCCTTTTTCAGGGGCCTCCTCAGCCCTAATCTCTACACTTCTCCTTTGCTCCTCTCTGGGTTTGGTGATTTGGATCCATAGCATTTGCTCGTGGATTGAATCGATGCCAAAAGAACCAACCCCCTAAGAAAAAAGAAGGGATAGAAAGCAGCTGTGCAAAGCAGAGAAGGTGGTATTTAGCTTTTCAAAGGCCCCTTGGGAAACCAGCAGGAAACACCACTGCTCGCTGCCCAACAGGGTTCACTTTTCTTATTTGGTTCTCTTTGACGCAGAGGAAGCCCTGTGGATTCTGTTTGGAGATACTTCCACTGACCATCCCTGTGGCTGAGGTGAGGAGGTAAAGAGCAGACATTCCACCAGCGCAGCATCAACAGCTCCGTGCCTGACTGCTTCCCCACCTATAGCACTGCACATTGAGGTGCTTCAAAGGAGATACAGCTCGTGCTGGGCACTGCACGTGACTCAGCTGAAACAAGGATGTTTCTTTTGAATGGGGAAGGACAAGGCAGGAAAATAGAAACAGTTTGGTTGCTGTTGACTCATTATTCCGAGACTTCCCTGTCAGGCTCTGCTCTTCGTCGTGTGCTGCTTGACACATGTATTCACCCAGTCTAGTACAAATCTAACTACCTAGCAAATGCAGCAGGACAAAATCAACACCTACCTGGCTGGGGCCGCTGCTGTTCTGTTGTCTTGTTCACATTTTGTGTCCCTGCAACAGGAGGGCCTGTAAAAACAGAGACATCGCTTATATGTACTAGAACTGAAAAGGAGAAATGAATAGAGAAGGCAAGTACAAGATACATTGAATGGGAATAAAAGCAACTGGGATGGGAAAAGTTTTCTAACCTTAACAGATGATATTTCTGAAATTGCATTACAAAATGAAGAGATTTGACTGGAAATTAAAGATTTCACTCTAAAATGAAAATACACAGGTGAGGCAAGGAAAATAGTATGTAATCCCTTTCCTGACTTCAGTCTTTGATTTCAACTGACCTTCCATTGTGTTTACACTCATGTTTTGAACAGAAACTTGGATTTTTTAAGTGTATAAATTCTGACCTTCTTCCATGTTGGAACTTCTTTCAATAATTTTTTGGAAATGCAAACTCTTGTTTTAATTAATCTAATTAAAAATTAATTAATCAATTGATTTAGTTTAAAGTTTTTACACAAAAACTTTGGGGTTTATCAAATCAAACATCTTCTTGAAAACACCATGGCCGTTTCTATAAAATCCTTTAACATTAATGTCTGTTCCTCCTTTCATATCATTTCTGTCTGGGATGAGCTTTTTGGGTGATGCCTGAGCCTGACACATCTGATCATGGAGTAGAGCCATTGCACGCGGTGGAGTATAGGGTGCAACTCATTCCATCCAGAAGAAGCTTCCCTTTAGCTTATGCCAAGGTGACAGTAGACCATGGGCAGAAAAGCAGGCTGAGATGAACCTATTTCCAGAAAATACGTGGCAACTTTAAAACCCAAAGACTTGACACGCACCGTGAGGAACCTATTTTAAGGAAAGGGGATAAAGCATCCTCTGCAGTGACATTCCTAATGCTCCTCTGCCCATGCTGCTGGGAAGGGTTGAGCACTGCCTTGTGCCCCAGTCCGCTGGGCTGCAGAGCGCAGCGGGGCTGCGCAGCTCCCTGCGGAAACATCCCAGGCACTTGCACATTCCTCCCAGCGCTGGGAAAGCCGCTGCAGCTTTGAAATTACAGCCTTCTAGTTATTGGCATGAAAAGGAAAACAGAGCCAGGAGAGGGAAAGGGAGGGGAAGAGAGGGAGAGAAAGAGGAGGAGGGAAGAGAGGGGAATGGGGGAACATGGAGCTCGCGGAATCTGCCTGGTTTTATTTTTATTTCACCCATTTGGTTTCTTCCTTTTTTTTTTTTTTATTTTGATTTTTTTTTTTTTTTCAACAGAAACCACAAATCCTGCTGCAAATAGATCAGCCTGAAAAACAAATCACTACAGTTCCAGCCCCGGACAAAGACCACGGTGGGACATCTCTGAAGGAGGGAAATGGGCAGCCCCAGCCCTGCTGTGTCCAGAATGAGCCCTGTCCCTGCCCCCATGGCTGGAAAGGGGCTTGCAGCTGGGTGCTGCTGAGGAATTATCCCCAAGCTCAGTCCTCAGCAGTTGTTATAAATAAGATGCTGTTTGCATTTTCCTTGCTGGAAACCCATCGTTCAAATCCTAACTTCATCTGAGCGCACACAGAGCTTGGGCTGCTGTTCTATCAGAAAGCAGGAGAGCAGGGAGGAGGTCTGAAGTAACCACTGTTTTTTCCCATGTCCTCTTTGCAGCCAGTCTCTGACTTTCATTTCTCCCCTGGGATATCCTTCCAAAGTAATACAACTGGAGATGTTAGAGCAATGTTTTGGGAAATATTTGGAAAAAAGCCATAAGAGTTCTGCATTGAGAGAAAGGCAAATCTTCAGAAATTGCCACTGGTGAAGATGCTAAAGTACTTTTTAGTTAGTTCAGTCAGAAAGAGCCATTAGGTAATTCTAATGGAAATGTCACTCACACGGTGATCCTGTTAAAAAGAAAGGTGGCAATTAATTTTCCAACAGAAAAATTCTTTTCAAATTAGGGGGAAAAAAATACTTTCCAAAAAGTGGCAGCATTCCTGGAAAATTTTCCATTTTCTCTGATTCTTTTGGGTCAGATAACTGACCCAAGGGAATCCACTGCTGCAAATGGGTTGGTTGAGTCAGATGCATCAGCATGTTTTGAGCAAACAAATAGGCCATCATCTGGATAGATGATCCTCCTCCTCCTCTAGATGGAGAAGCTTTGTCACAGAGGAGGAGCTTGCTTTGCTCACAGTGTCACAGAAAGTGTGTAAAATGCATCTCCTGAGGGTTTGTTTAGCAGCAAGTGACATTATTACAATCAGTTGTCCTGATAAGGCATACATTGCTATGGCTGCTTGGGTGTTAAAGGATCCAGGCTGGTTCTCCAGCTGCTCTAAGGTCTCCCTTTAAGGATCCTTCTCTTCTCCAGGCTGAACCAGCCCAGCTCTCTCAGCCTGGCTCCAGAGCAGAGCTGCTCCAGCCCTTGAAGCATCTCTATGGCCTCCTCTGGACTTACTCCAACAGCTCCACTTGCTGCTCACACTGCTGTGCATGCAGCCCAGCACACGGTTAGGGTGAGGCTTAGCTAAGCATCATTAAACACTATAGTTAGCAATACAGGCACAGCTATTGAATGTGTGCAATCAGTTACTGCAAGTTTCCAACTCTTTCTTTCCCTCTCAAAAAAACAAAGTCCAACTGTAGTGAGCTATTCTGGTTTTGTTTTCACACAAATCTGTGCAATGTGAAAGAACCACAGCAGCCCTCCCAGCTCCCAGGCCCAGGCTCTAAAGCTGAATATGTCTAAAACAAAATGGAAAAGGCAGAGACAGGGAACCTATCCAGAGACTCAGGTTACTGCAAAAACAGCATCATTCCCAGGACCTGACACCCAGTGTCTCAAAAAGATCCCATAGAATTCCGGGCAGACAGTCAGTGACAGAGTGAGTCTTATCTGTCATTAAACCCACTTGGAATTTACACCAAAACTGGAAATTCAATTAGATGCTTTGGGCTGAGGTCCTTTTCTGGTGTAAAGCATCAAATAGTTACAATGAGGTTAAGGGTAAATTTATTTCAGCTAAGGATCAGGTCCCCAAGTCTGTTTTAGACTTGAAAGGCCCAGTGCAACAGCAGTCCTATGACAAATGTGCGCTCAATACAAAATGGAATTAAAGAGCAGAAAATAAATCTTAGATGCTTTCAAGAAATGTCATTCTGCAGCTGTCTGGTTTATGTCCAGAAACTCCCCAGAATGAATGCATGCTCTATTATGAGTAAGGTAAAGGATATTAATAATGCTTTGCACTTTCACAGCACCTTTCAACTGAGGATCTCACAGCTTTGCAAACATTCACACTCACAGCATGCCTAGGAAGAAGGTTAAATATCATGTTATTTATTTACATGCATAAATGCACTTTCCTCAGGCTCTACATGCCTTTCCCAGATGAAATGGCTTTCCCAGAAAGCAGACTGTATAGCATTGGTCTCTGGATCTCTCCTAACCTTGGTCTATGCTTTCTCACCCCAAATGTCCCTTGGCTCCTACCTCTCCACCCTCTGTGACATTTGGAAGTTCTCATCCTCTTCTGTGCAACTCCTGTTTCAAAGCCTATCATTTCCTCTGCAATTTGGTGTAAATCAGAAACAACATAGTGGTGAAAGAGGGCTGAGAAAAAGCTTAGAACATGGCAAAATTGGCAGGATCGGCAATGGGCATTAAGAAGGCTCAAGAGATGAACTAGATTATCCAAACCTCTGCAGTTTCTTCTTGTCAGACTGTCTGGTTCAAGAACAGAAGGACTTGATGTGGGGTAGAAACCAAGGAGTGAGTCCCAGGGATCCCCTGACTGAGACTGTGGGATGCGGAGGGGGAGAATGGCTGCACATTGTGCTGTGGAAGTGTGGGAGGCATGGCATTGCCGTTGGGAAGATAAGGCAGGCTCCACTGAACCACCAGTCCTCCTCTAAAGACAACCCCCCCCCATCTCACAGCTTGTGTGCTATTTTGCTCCTGCTCTCCATACCTCTGGATCATATTTAGTCTAAACAGACTAACAGGCTCCACTATTGCTGGGGGCAGATGGACAGACACACACAGACTCACTTCCCTTGGAAATCAAGCTGAAAATCCCCAAGCAGATTTCCACAGCACAGCGAAGATGATCCCATATGCCTAGCAGTCCTTTCAGCCTGAATGCAGTCCAATGAACAAGCCATTAGGGAATCTGTGTTTAAGATATGATGTATTAGGGAGCAAAGCCTCTCTGATAAGCTTTAGAAAGTTCCTAAAAATTATAAATCTGAGAGCTTGAGGCGGAGGGGAGATTTCAGCTGAACAATAGGCTCACAGTCCCAGTGCTTCCTGAGCTGCTCGCTGAGTGCTGACAGACCCTTCATCCTGCTCTCTCCATAGGAGCTTTTTCAGTCAAACCAGATTCAAGTCACTATTTTGTGCTACCAGCCTTGACAAGAAGGAGAACAATGGGCACTGGGCCGGCAATATCCTCATTTGTCAGGCCTTTTTGCTCCAGGGTGGATGCAGTGGGGCTGGGTCATTTATGGACTAAATGCTATAGGCGCTATAGGGGAATCTTGTTTGAAATGCTGCCTATGCTGGCATAGTGCCCTTAATTACAAGCAATTCTGGGAAGGAATAGCACAGCATATTTATCCTATTCATGGCATCATTGGCAGCAGCAGCAGCTCTTTTCCAGCCAGGCACTGTCTGTTTTATGAGTTGCTGGGGCTCACTGTCAAGGTACAGAGTGACTGCTCTGAACGTTATCTCCTCTGTCAGCCCCACGGGCAATGTCATGCCAGGTTAACACAAAAGCCATGGGACTACATGTCCATATCAAACAGCATCCTGAAATGTAATTCTACAAGTAACACAGGAGCATCCAAACACTGAGCCCAGCCTCTGCAAATGCTATCCCATCACATTTCCCTCAGAAGCCCTGTCACAGAGCTGAGCATCTCTTGAAACCTCCCAAGAAGCTTTCATACCCTATCTTTCTGAAGTCAGCTTTTATAGAGGATGTTTACAAGGGCAGGTAAGGACGGGGTGAGTTTTTATGTCCCTTCCAACCCAAACCATTCTGGGATTCTAGGATGTCTGGAGAAACACACATGCAGCAAACTCATGGAGGAATCTAGATTCCCTAGTTTGGTAGCTGCTAAGCAACAGGAAGAGCCCTCATCTCTGCCTGCTGGAGCTGATATCTCCAAGGACATTAGACAGCCAGCGGGTGGAAAGTGGCTTGTCCTAACTCAGGAGGACAGAGCCAGGAAGGAAATAGAGGTAAGTTTCCAAGGTCTCGGTGACTTGTCTGGCTGTTCACTAATACTGCCTCCATTTCCCTTTGAAATGCATTGGCAGCCTCAGACCAAGTCTGTCTTGCCAACTCAGATGATTAATACCAACAGTAATGACTGTAGTCATTTAGCCATCATCTACTGGATTCCTTACCACAGCATCTTGGGGTGATTTACAAAAAACAAAAGTTGAATGACCATAGTTCTCCTGACAGAAAAAAAGCCCAAACCAGAAACACTGAACACCCCGTCTTACTTGGTTACGGAGCACAGGCACCGTATTTCCAGAAAGGACTTGTACTTACAGATTTAAATGAAGCAAATCAGAGTCAGGGAAAGGAAAAGGCTGCCAATCTGAAGTGGGCTATGGGATCCATGGGATTCTCCATGCAGAACACAGTCTGGTGCTTGCAATGAGTCCTTCTGCTTCAGTAGGAAGAAAGGATTCTGGCTTGGTGGCTGGAATTTAAATTAGCCTCTCTAAATGGGGAAAGCAGGACCACGTGCCCTGGGTGATCCAGACTTGTGATTAATATAAGTGGTCACTTGGGGTCTATTTTGCGGCAACTACTTTATAGGGGGAGAGAGAAAGAAGGGCATGGGACCTCACCACTTTCCCTCCCGGAGTGAGGTTGTGTGTGGTGGCACTATTCTGGTACCCTGGAAGAGTCCCAACGCAGGCACATGAGAACAAAGAACACTACTGCTGCAAACCAAACATGTAAGCAAGGTCTGCCAAGCTGCTGAGCCCTCACACTCCCGTCGTTTAACCTCCTGGAGACCACATTGAAGAGGTGGGGTTGTGTTTAAAGCCACTTGGAGAGAAGAAACCTAGACTGTGGGTTTCTGGAGGGGCAAGGAAGCCAAAAACACCTCCAGCTCTTCCTTGAAACATTAGATGCATTGTTTTAAATGATGGTAGCAAACATGAAAGTTGTAGAGTCTGTGAGGTTCTTCCCCAGCCCACTCTGGCTCCAAGTACACGTACTAAATGCTCCATACATAGAGCAAAACCTTACAGTGTCAGCAGCAAGAGGTTCGCTTTGATGCAGTTTTCCTTAGCACAAAGCTGTGAAGGCTCTGGATGCTGTCATCTGTCTGTAGGAGGTTTGACAGAGTGGAACAGGACTAGAAAGCAGAGCACGAGGAATCCTCTGGCCTCTTCAAAGAGGTGGTTCAGGCAAGCTGGCAACCAGCTTCCCGTAACTTTTAGCCCTATGGCACACACCCAGGTGCAAGTTACATCTGTATCCTAACTGCGAACGCTAGGGCCTCAAACTCTCAGCCACAGCATCATTTGTTTTGCAGTGAATTACTTTTCAACTTACTGTTTCTGCTAATTAAAACAATTACTTAGCACATATGCCATGTGTCATGCTGTATGCTGTTCACAGCCAGTATCACTCTGACTGTTCTCAACTTTGCAGTGCCTTCAAACACCAAACTCCTTCATTTCTACTTCAAGACTACAACATGACACTGAAGAATCACCAGCACAGGGACCAGATGTGAAATTAAGTCATTCTAGGTCTCTCCACTAAGAGGAAGCAACTAGTTAAGTGCAGAATTTCAATGCAACTCCCATTCTACACGATCAGACTATTTCATTATTTCAAAATTAACAACAAAATAATATTATCTAACATCTCTACATATTTATTAAACCACTCCATGGATAACTGGCACAGGGACCAAAGTCCAGGCTTGGAACAACACTGGGTTTTGACCTGAAGTCAACCCAAACCAAGTGCAAAGGGACTGACTGCTGGATTTACCAAGAAACCTGTGGCAGAGCATGGGCATGAAGAACAGGTTTCACTTGAGGAATCTCTGAAAGTAGCTGAGAGCCCAGTTATGCATTGCTATCCTTAGAGAAACACAGATCAGAGTGACCAAAAGCTTTTGATTTAGTCCCAATACTAGATCCAGCGTCAGATTGAAGTATTGTAGCTGAAGCCACAAGGATCTGGAGCTTAGTGCATGCACAGAACCGGGATTCAGGACTTCCAAAGGACTTTCATTCTGCTCGCACATAGGGAAGTCCCTTCTGCAGCAGGTCACTGGGATCCAGCTTGGGATCTGCAGTCCCTCTCACTCGCTAGCTTTATCCTGGCAGGGTGACACAAAGGAGCTCCTACGCACTGCAGCTCTAGAGCCTGGAGCTCTGCTCCCCTCTCAAACAAGAGCTCTGGCCCCTGGAATCTGGAGTAGCTCCATGTTTGCTTTGAGGCACAGGCGACAGCCCCCAGTTGTGCCAGTGTGGGTAGAAAAACACCCCCAGCTGGAAGGTCCTGATACACATCCGCCTTACACTCTGCAGCACTGACAAAGACACATTATACAGAGCCAGAGGAAGCAATGAGAGTGCTGTTGTTGTTGTGGCTTTTCTTAATAGCAGCAGCAGCAGAAGTCCCAATGCGCAGCGCATGAAGTATGTGTCCTAAGAATCCCTCCCAGAGAAGCAGCCTCTTGCCAGTTTACATACATGTAATGCCAATTTGCAGACACAAACAGCCACCCTCTGGCACATTACTATGTAAAAACAGACAACTGCATATTATGAAAGGCACGTTTCTAAGCACCCTTCACACACGTATCTATATACACATCCATCCCAAACACATACAGGTCATGCACAAACAGCACTGGATATATTTCACCCCCACAGCATACAGGGAGGTAAAGTCATCCAGTTAATGTGCTGGCACTTCAAACCACTCAAATTGCAGAAGTATTCCTGCAGCAAAAAGCTAGATGCAGCAATACACGCAAAGAGAAAAGGGAAGGGGAGACACACATGCGCAGACCTCACGGTTGCATTTTGCACAGCGTTTGCTCATTTAACTCACTAGCAGGAAACAAATTTACTCTTGTCTTTATAAACCAGGCAAAGCACTTCCAAGAGCTTTTCACAGGAGGGACTGCACCCCAGCAAACATGTAACCCCCCTCCATGTGCAATAACATTGCTTGCAGTGCACCCTAGGCAAAAAAATAATAGCTCTTTTGCTGGGAGAAAAGGAAGGATAATGGTTACTTAGAAAGTGCTCCAGACAAGCTGTCAGGTTGAATTCAGAGAACTGGAGTCTACTCTGGGACAGCGCTGGCTCAGGGTGATCCCTTGTGAGTTGGGTTTCCTGCCTGCTACAGCTTAAAGACAACGATTCTTTGTTCCCAGTTTTTCTGGTGAAAAAACACACGCCTGCCTCCGAAGAGGGTCAGGGAGAAAGCAGACAAAACACTAACTCTGGAATTCCAAAGGAAAACAATTAGAAAAAAAAGAAAGGGAAAAAGGAAAAATCTGAGAGTGCTTGCTACTGTCTCTCCTGAAATCATAAATCCCTGGGTTGGCCACACGGTTGAAGAACCAAAAACGCCTCCCCTTTTTCTGCTGTGGAGCTAAAAACGGGATATTTCATCACCATGCACGCAAATATAATTGATGAATGTTTCAGCGTGTACAGACAGTGGAGAGGGCACAAAGCTGGGACTGCTTTTTCTCTGCCACCACTGAGACGAGAGGGTTTGCAACCTTTGCTGCAAACACGAGGCCTTGCTGACACGCTCAAAAGAACAATTTGCTGGAACTGGTCAGTATTTTTCACACCTGAAAAACGGCCGTTTCAAGAGGAGCATTTTATGCAGGAATTTGAGACTATTTCCCTGTGGGAACCGTGCTTACGCAACCACAGTGCCTGTGGTCACTTTGCCCGTCTCTTTCTGCAGTCGCCCCAAATTCTTGAGCCTGTCACTCCAAATCATCACTGAATTTGACAAGATGAGGGGGTTTAAAGAGTTTACACCCATTGAAAGGAAAAGAGGGGAGAGATCGTGGCCCTGACAGCAAGAAAAGCAGCTCCACAGCCTCATATTTTGCCTGGTACCGTGGAATCTCTGTAAGAGATCTTAGTAAATGCTCCAACATCACGAAACTCCTCCTCAGGGGCTCACAGGCACAAATCCACAGGAAACCACGCTGTGTGAGTTTCAGAGCTCCCCGATGTGTTTATCTACTTAAATCTGCCAACAACCAGAGAAAACCTACAAGCAAACACACCTTATACCCAAACATCCTCATTGTTCACACAAACACTTCCATAATGCAAATGTAAACAGGGGATAGCCACAGACTAAATCCTTCACATTCATTTCCTACATCCATATTCATGTGTTCACATACAAATTTCCTCCTTCTTTGAAAATGCGGGTAGCAGATCCGTTTTTCCTGTGTGCTACTTGAATTTTGGTTGGATTTATGAGACTTTGGGCTAGTGCTGGTTTACCACTCTTCTCAGCCTCAGGCTGAGCCTGGCATATGGAGGACAGGGCTGGAGGAGTTAAGCAGACCCCAACATACTTAAAAGTAAGCACGGACTTTAAAAATGCCTTGGAGTGAGGCCAGAACGCTCACAGCCACATGGGACACAGTGCTTTGGCCTCCTAAATGTTGTTGCATGTGAATATACTTTCTATTTCCCTATGGAAACCTACTTAAATGACACCATTCTAAAGGTGAGCAATTTAAGATCCCCATGGACTTGGGCAGATCGTGTGGGCTCGGATTCTTCTCACGTGTCTCCAGTACCTACAGTGGGTCAGTCATTGCTCCAAACAGTGACAGAAAATGAAACCGATCATCTCGGCAGTGGAGTGCTGGGAGCGGGACACAAATCTTTCCATTCAGCAATGAGAGCGACCTTGTTCCATTGCCCAGAAAATGGTCCCCCAGCCAAAAAATCCTGGTGATTTTCATTAGAGCAATTTATTTCTCAAAGGCAGCTGAAGACAATTTGTACCAATGACGCTAAATACCATACTTTTGAGTGTTTATGAGGCTGAGAAGCAAAGAAGCTCAGGCAGCGAGAGTCCTTTGAACACCACGAGGTTTCTACCTATCTGATCCTTTGTGCACCAGATGTGTAAGTTTACAGTATCTGTTTCTGCTATGAAAGCAGTTTTTCGCCACGTAGGCTCCTTTTTACAGTGTGCGGATGGAATATGTGGTTTAAAGCCTAGTGGAAGCGTATGCAAAGAGCATACCTGGAATTTGCACAAGCAGGTTATTTGCATTAGTTGTGTGATCTTAGAGAACGTGCAAGAAGAATTACTGGAGGAGTGAAGAAAACAGTATTTTTTTCCCTATATCTGACATGTATTGTACTATTTCATTACCTCCTGCTGCTGCTTTGGAATCCTCAGGGGAAGGTTGATAGAAAAAGATTGTTTCTCTGGTTTCATTCACAAGCACAGAGAGAAGAAATGTTTACAGAAGATTCGAGATGCATTAATAAAAATGTTTTCTCTTTTAAGAAGTTAGGAAGACAGAAAATACTTATTAAAAACAAATATCATTATTTTGAAGCTGAAATTCCTTTTCCAAAAGAATGTCGTCGTCTTGAACTGAGCCCATTAAAAACCCCTCAAAGGAAGCAAGAAAAATCTTGTTGCTTAACAGACTAGACAAAGGCTGAGGAATCCTAAGACCAGTTTTACATCCATCATGAGTTTCTTCTGTGATATTGGACAAGACACTTCACTCTGTTCCCCCAACTCCTTATCTGTCAGCCTGTCGTGTTCACATGGCTCTTATCCTGTCATCTTATCTCACAAATAAGATTTGGAGCACAAATGGGTTGCGGGAGGTTGAAACGGGTTGGTTTCCCTAGAACATGAGTGAATGCAGAGGACATTTCTGTGTTGTAGGAAGAACTGGAAAAGGAATAGATGGGATTTCAGCATTTCTGTGCTAGTTTTTAATTTTTATTTGACTGTCCCGTGGGTGCGTTTTGTCCTTTATTGACACATGATGAAAGTACCATGTAAACTTAAAAACGCCTGGCTGACAGAAATCAAATGTAAACTGCTGTCAGCTGCAGTAAGGGAACACACTTGAGGGTAGTAAAAAAGGAGGGGAAGGAACATTTTTCTTTCTCCCTGAGTGTCTCTAGACCCAATTTGCAAAGATAACGGGTATAGGAAATCCAGAGGAATGCAATTTTACACAGAGCATTTCTCTTTAATAAAAAAATCACAGCTTCCTCCCTTTATTTTTAGCAACCACCTGGCCTGAGACAGAAAGAGCACAGTCTTGGATGTGTCTGTATCTGTTTGGGGGGGGGGAACTGGGGAGGAACACATGCATGTGTGTCTGCTCTATTCAAATAGAAGCAAGCCTAGCTTTTAGTAGTTCTCAGTAGATGACTCTTAGCCTCAAAGGAGTCAGGCGCAGAAAAGCCTGAACAGCTTTGTCTCTGTAAGGTACCATGTTTTATCAACTAATACCTGTCTCGTAAAGAGAGAACAGCATGCCATGGAACAGACAGCTTAAGTGGGTAGTTACTTGCTGCACAAAAGAAGCTGCTCTAAAAACCAGTGCTGATATTGTGCCCAGAGCCCAAGACAGATGTTGGAGATGAAACGCAGCATGGTGCAATGAGAAAGAAGTGCTGGCTCTCTCCAGCTACTTCAATAAAAGACTTTCTGCCTTTCCCCACTATTCCTTGAAATGCAAACTCGTGGCTCATCAATGAAGCCATGTTCTGGAAAGCATTGAAATGTTTATATATGAGATGAGGAAGCTGCCTTGGCACAAGAGCAGACTGCTTCTAGGTGGCTTATCTCATATGGCAGTCCTGAGATTTCACATTTGTCCCAGAAGCTTCTCAAAGGGAGGAGCTGAACATAGTGTAGTGAAGGAAGCCAATGTTCCTGCAGTTAGCCAAAAGGAAAGGAAGACCAAAACTCAAGGCTCCTAGTCCTACACAGTATGTTACAGAACACAGGATTTGATTCTTGGTCTTTAACACCCTATTTGGCCTTAAGCAATTCAACAGTCCAACTGTGACTTAGTGTCTTATGTAGGTAAGGGATGTGCATCATGCCCCTCACAACAACTCTCATAATTTTAGCATGACTGAGAATCCAGTTTTTCATTAAAGATAAGGAAAAGGACTATAGCTGCAGAGGAAAACCTGAAAAACCTGATCAAAGGATATACAAACATACAAGTGTGTAATTAACTTTAAAACTTCAGGGTTTCTCAGCTCTAGCTACATGATCAGAACTTCTAATAGAGTAAAAAATTGGGGTTATTTGAAAAAGAAAACTCAAATGTTCCAAAATGAAAGTGTCAGAAAGATACACTTCAGTCTTCCTTGCTGGTGGAAACTGGCTGGCAGATTCATGAATGGGTTTTGGAAGACCTGAGTGGCCTTTACTTTACAATGGAATTCAGCATGCGAAAATTTTATCCTTTCCACTATGAACTTACTCAGAGAAAAATAGTGTCTCAGCCCTTGCTGTATACATGAGGTTTCAAACTGTTTCACATAAAGAACAGAAAATATGCCATCAGCTCATCAACTCAATAATACACATATGAAAAGAACAGAACTAAATTTTATGCCATGATATTTTTGCCAAGGACGAGCAGGGATGTGATTTTCAGCATGGACGGTGTTTCATGTTGTGAGTTACTCTATTTTAACCATCCTGTGCATGCATAGCAGATCAGAATACTTTCACGCCAAGGAGATGATATAAAAAGCCTAGTTTTAACCTGGTCAGAACCATTGTGAGAGCACAGGAAGTCAGGACATTTATATCCAAAAAGACAGACCTTCTTTGGTGGCAAGACGTGAGGAAGCTTCTGTGTGGGATGGAGTATTGTAGACCAGCAGTGAGCTACCTGCAATGAAAGGAAAAGGAGTTACTGCAGTTTGAATGCACTCTGTCAGTAGAGAACCATGCAGGCAGGTAGAAAGTGCTATTACTAAGATCTAAAGACCTAGTTTTTCAGACAATTAGGCATGATGGATATGAAATGCCTTTAAAATCTTTCTAGCTGTAATGTCACAGAAGTGCTGCTGTTTCTCCACTTGCAAAAAAAAGACATTTGCTTCTTTCACTGAGTGTCTTGATATCCTCTGTTGAAAACTGCTACAGAAAGGCGAGGTTGTACAGTACATTTATACAGGTACAATATCTATCACAGCAGAGCCTCTACAAATTACTATGGCACAGATTGCATTATAGGATAAGGAAGAAGCTTTTCTCTCTCTAGCTGTGATAAAGAATTTTTCTGTTTGAGGAACACGCAGGAGAAGTGACATGAATTGCACTGTCAGGATCTGAACATTTTTAGAGTGTCACATGCTTGGGTTTTGGCCAACAGCTGCAAAACCGCCACTGATACTTCAGCATGCCCCATGCCTTGTGCAATTTGAAAGTAGCTTTCTTGGTTCAGAGTGGTCTTTCTATCCAGCCCCACTTGAGACAAAACTATTCAAGAGAAGCACAAAAAAGAGCCCATTGGAAGGTCTCTGTTTCACACAGTCTATGGTGGAAGTGTTCCTTTCTAAGTATTTTCCTTTGGTTCTCCTTCAAACGCTTTGGGAAATGGAGGAAGAGGCCCCGTGAGCCCTTGGAAGCCAGCGTGTAATACGCATTTCATGGTTGTCTAGTTATATGCGCTGACCCTGCATTATCTTCTAGGCTCACCTTTCCTGCAGCTCTTTAGAACTGTTTCTACTGCATCAGCCAGCGATGCTCCTAACAGGGCTGAGGCCCTTCTTTGTTGGGACTGGTGCTGTGAACTGCAGCAGGGTACTGCTCTTGCTATGGATTGGTATGAGAGAAGTGCTTTTACAGACACTTTCTGCTATTCATACCTACATGGCCCTCTACTCGGTGAGATTCTGTCCCATTTAAGGTGCTCAGTCCTAAGCCACACAGAGGAAAGAGTATAGATAGTATATAGTGCTGTGCTGCCCCTGAGCATCCCCAGATTCTTTGGCAGGGCTAAGAACACCTCTTTTGCAGGTACTGTAACACTAACTGATTAGGATCCTGTGACTGAGCTGTGCAGCCTCCACATTTCTTTAATCCACATGATCCCAAATAACACTGACCTCACTTGCCCCTCAGTAGTATTCACAGTATGTCTCCCTTTCCTGTGAGAACTGAGGATTCGGCAGTTCACTGCCAGAAGTAATAGCCAGTTGCAGGTGCTGGATCTTACTGGCCCTGTGTTCCTATGGATTTATTTTCTTCCCCAAATGCAAACAAAGCCAAAGACGTGTGCAAGCCACCATGTAAACTGAGGTAGAAGGTGTTGAAAAACAAAGTCTACTCACTAGAGGATGGATGCTACCAGATGCTGCAAGACAGGGGATGTTTCAAAACAGCAGGATGGATAACATGCTAAACTGGGAGGTAAAGAGTTCAAAGGGATCCCAAGGGTACCTTTGGCTGTGAAAGCTGCAGACAGCCAAAGTGATTGTCTTAAATAATTAGAGAGACTGGCTGGGCTTTTGCTGCTATGGGGGGAAATAAACCAGCTTTGTCCACCTAACTCAGGTTTTCATCAGATGGTTTCTGGCTTTGGCATTTCTTTCTTGAGGATCTGTGGGGAAACTCCTGTCCAGTCCTCCTTTTCAGGTTATTTGAAGCAGATCCTGAGCACAACACCCGGCCTGGCTTGACCCTGCCAGACAGGGAAGTGCTGGGGAATTCAGAAACAGGGTTTTCTATGACTAAATAGGCTGCAAATGCCTGGTTGAGGAGGTGGGGGTGGGGTGATGAATAGCACTGAACAAGCCGGTAGGATCAACCTATAGCTACTTTACACTAAGAAAATGCAGCCCAGGCCACTGGAAAGGGACGGCGCCTCCCCAAGTTTAATTGCTCAAAGTTCTCACCTTTGCCCGGCAGTCTGAGGTTTCTGGTGGGAACACCACAGAAAAGGAAATGTGTTTCCTATTAAGGGTTTTCAATGAAGGAGGAAAAGAGAGAAAGCCAGAGACATAGATCAGGCAGAGAGAGGCAGGCAGACAGAGGCCAGGCTGCTCCCTCCCTCACTCGCTGGGCAGAACTCTGGTGCCATGAAGTTTCGGTTTGTTCTTCTTCACCCTACCCCTCACTGGGTCAGTGCCACCTCAGATTAAATCAGCTCCTTCTGGAAACACTGGCATTATTAATAAAGCACAGGGTTATTCTCCTATAATTAATATCAAACATATTACATCTTATGGTTCCCCCCCATCATTTCCTTTCTTCTTTTCTTTCCTTTGCCTTAATAAAAGTGGAAGATGGAAAAGGACTGAAAAACAGAGATGAAGTTTTTCCCCCACAAAGCCTTCCTTTGCACAAGGCAGCTCATCCTCACAAGATGCAGGAACATCTCAAGGTCTATTTAATCTGGAGGTCTTTTTTAGCCTCATCTTCTGAAGGCCATGTGGCTTTCCTTCCACACCTTCTGGTAGAAACAGGGTCTGTTGCGTTTATCGGTATAGTTTTGTTTGGCGTTAATATATGGCTCGAAACCACAAAGCAGTTTTCTGCTTCAGCTTCTCACCACAGTCTCATTCTTTCCCCTTCAGGCTCTTTTCATTTGTACACACCACACAGAAGCGACCCCCCCCATCGCTAGAAAGGAAAAGGACAGGAGGTGACGGTTCGGGCTTCTTTTGATGTTCATCCCAAACATAGCATGAAAACATTCAGATCTCCCTTCCCACTGCCCACTGGAGAGGATTCACAAGGCAGGCTGTGTTTGAAAAAGATACCAGCACAGCAGTCAGTCAGTCTGGAGTCCGAAGATGCAGGGGGATGGACGAGAAGGAAAAGCCAAGACATGGCTTCACAGTTTTGGAGAAGAAACTGAAGAAGCACTTAAAGATGATGGTTTAGGAGGGTGAGCAGTAAGTTCCCTTAAGAAAAACCAATGGGGAGTCTTTTGAGAGCCTCCAAAGGATAGAGCGTGCTGCAGAACTGGGTTCTGCAAGTCTGAAATCTACAGAACAGAGACGTCTGTATTCCTGACTGCTTCAATAGATCACGGAAACAGGAAACAACTGCATGATTCTAATACAGACCTAAGTTTTGCCTGAAGACCAAAGGTGCTGTGATATGAGTTTGGTTTAATATTGACAGTATTAAACATCCCAACTGAACCTTCTATCGCCAAACCTAAGATTCAGCCTTTTTTGAGGTCTCGTGTATGTTACTGGTGTAGTTTTTCAATTTGCACTCAGATGTGCCAAAATAATGTACTTCATGGGCAGTTTTAAGAATGCTTCCACCCTGATCAGGAGTATAAAATGCTGAAAACCTTCTGAGGAAGCTGATTTTCAGGGGGTCTCTCATTGCCTAACGAGCCAACAGGCTTGGAAAGTTCAGAGCAGGTTTGTTACTTGGAACACCAGCACCAAAGCTGAGGATTCACTAGTCATCACATCTCCGTTTTAACATCCAGTGAGGATGAACGCTTTTCAAGAGAGAGACTGGGCAGATGGAATCCAACCTATAGATCTGCAGCTCCCCAAGGTTCTCCTGTGTTTTGCTGCCATGATGTGCTCTCCACCCTAAGCAAGAGCAGAGCTGGATGTCTTGGAAACAACCTTCCAAAAGGGGAAAATTCACGAAACAAAAAGCCGATCTCCCCATGGCACTGAGCTCAGAGGCTCGGCACTAAACATCCGCTGGAAATCAGTCTGGAAAAACAATAAGCTCCTTTCGGAGGCGTTATTCCACGAGGGAGTTAACCAGCAATCCAGAAACCAGACTGTCATTAAGGCAGCGCTGGGAGCAGCTGCATGAAAAGGAATGCTCTTCAGAGGCTGCCCGACCTCCACTCAGACAGGAGCTTGCTTCAATAGCGAGAGCGCTCGCATGACGTCTTACAGCCGCCCAAGGGGCTGAGCAGGGAGAAATATATAATCATAAAAGCTGGGGATGGGCCAGGATTGAATTCTCCTTTCATATACATCCATGTAAAACCGGAATAACTGATTTGTCTGAGGCCAGCAAAGCTGCTCTGGTTTTGCACTAGCTTCATAGCATAGAAATGATAGTTTGTAGGCATTGTCCTGGCAGAACACTATATTTTTCTTATTATTATTCAACCTGCATTGCAGCAGCACCTAAATGTTGTGACTGCATTAGGGCTCCATGGTGCTGCGTCTTGAGGAGCACAAGACGCAATCCCTGTCCCACAGACTGGGGGAACAAGAAGGCAGGACCACTAGCTCCATTCTACAGAAAGTAAGCACAGAGGAACTGAGGCAAAGGTTTCTTCCTCCTAATTTCAGGGATGTAAAGGCAATGTGTGAACAAGGGGACTAACATCCTGAATTTTTATGTGCCCTGATGCTTCTTTTCTATAAAAGAAAAGAGGGATCAGTGTAACCAGACTACTAACTTAGGGACTTGAGGTATCTAAAGGTAGGTAGGGTCTATCAGGAATTTGCTCCTGAACAAATAGACAGCAGCAAACGGTAAAGGTGGCAAATAGATCGAGGTCTTCAGGCTTGTTATGCTATGAGATTAAGAACTTCATTCCTCTGATACTCTCTTTGAACACCCCAAGCAATGGGATATCCAACACTTGAGATTATCTCTGGAGATGCTGTCTGGAGCTAAAGCAGCAGAAGAATTCAACTCTTCTGCCAACCTTTTCAAGTTCAGCCTGGTTCTTTGATTCAAAACCCATACAACTCCTCCTTCATCTTTTTCTGTCAATTCTCAAGTCTTATCAATAAGACAATTCAAGTGTCTCACTTGAGTATTTATCTTGTGGGAATTGAACAACTTTTCTGGTTACAAAGCATCTGATTTGCCTAGCCAAAGTAAGCAGGCTTGGCCAAAGCAGAGCTGGCTTTAAGAACTGCCTTGCCATTTCCCATGGAAGTGTGTAATTCTGTATGCAAACCTTAGCTAAAACGTTTGTTCTGCAATCATCTCAAAGTGTTCTGTGAACACTTTGCTGATGAAACAGGATGAAATGGGCAAATAATTTTGGAGGGGAAATGACTTCTTGTTGAAATCGCAAGGGACAGAAACTGTTCACATCCAACAATTGGGTTATTTGTTGTGAATCATTTCCTTGGCTCGACTCTTCCAAAAAAATAAAGGTGGGGCTTCCAGAGGCACCCATCTGTGATCTAACTCCTGTCCCACTGTCATCTGCAAAGCTCCCACTGATCTTATCAGAGGTAGTGCTGAAGAGCTTTGAAGAAACACCCTAAATAAACGCTGCCTCGCTACTTTATTGCACTGGCCAGATGGAGACATCTTCAACTGCTTTTGCATCACGATTTGATTGCTCAGTGGAGCAAATAGACTTTTTCCTTTCCCACCATGCCTTCCTACCTTCCTTTATGGCACTTCCTCCTAATTTTTCAGTCCTCAAGTAATTATACTCCTAGAAAAGCTGCTTTACTTCAAAAAATGTTGGAGGATGAGGGATTTAGCTCTAATTCTCTGGCCTCATCATAACACAATTATCCCTAGCACACCTTAATGAAGAAAGGAAACGCTTTTACCTCCGTTTTACAGACAAAGTGGAGACAGCTCATAGCTTCTCTCTTAGGGGCTTAATACAGCATACTCTAGCATGGGGCAGAGAGTAGCAATAAGGAGGTTCAGCAAAACTTGTTCTTTGAGTACTAGGCAGTTTGCACAACGTATGCTTCAGCAGACATTTAGGGAATCACACCTTTCTTTTTTCTTCTTTTCAATGGATCTGGGCCTCCAGGAACGCAGAAAATCACCAACTCCAGTCAGTTGTGGGTCCTATTTTGAAGCAGTGTTTACCAGAAGCCTTAGGGGAAAATGCAGAGCCCTCTAACTGCAAAGCTATGGGATGATTTGCCCATGACACATCAGTTAATGTTTGGTTTAAACTCCAAAGCAAATCTATGTATTTTTATCATAAGTCTACAGATGGTTTTATTGTCTGTAAGACTATCTAATCTTCTTAAGAGTCCTGCTCAGTTCTTCACCTCCTTGATAGCATCAGTAACTCCATCTAAGTTAAAATTAACTTTCCAACCCACTTTCTATTCCTCCCTTCCTTGTTTACTCTCTCTGCTTGCCTTTCTCTGTTCTTTCTTCCTTACCCTTCCTGCTATTTATTCTGCAAGAAGACCTCTAGGAGTTTATTACTCAGTTTCTCAGTGTGTTGTGCTAGGGCTGGGCTATGTCAAGGCAGTACTTACTTTCCCTGAGGTAACTGAGGTGAGACAACAGAACTTCTGTGTTGTAGAGGGAGGTGGTTCGGAGGAAGTCATCCTTGTTCATTTTGCAGAGTTCCTTGCCGTCCATATTCTGGAAGATGGTGGTGTCTATCTCCATTAATCCATATTCCTTTATAGCCCACTCCAGCCACTGGCGCACATGTTCCTGGGTCCATAGGGTGGGATCTGGCAGGAAAGTACAAAGGGTAGTAACGCTATATGCAAGCCTTAGCACTCACTGTAGCCCAGTCAAGGCATCAACCATTGTTTCCACAACCAAATGTATTTAATTTATGGATTCCAAAGCATTTTGCCAAGATGAACAAGTACTGTGCTATAACACGACTCAAGGCACATAAGCTAATCACACTGACCCTCTGGGTAAGTTCTTTTGATTAACTTCCACCTGCCTGAATCTTATGCCTAAGCTTGGGAACAGTATTAGTGACATTTGACTGTGACTTTTCTCACTCTGGAATAAAGCTTCCAAAAGCAAATTCATCCCCATGAAAGGTTATGTCACAGTGTTGGCTCTGCAATGTTATAGAATGACATCAGTGCTGTGTAAGTCACACCATCCTTCACAAGCACATTACAAAGTCCCGACAGATGGCATTTTAAAGTCTGAGGATGGTGGTATTTATGGTCAGCAAAGGGACTCTGAAGAAGGAAGAATATTATTGCTTAAACAGAACAGTTTGCCATGTATCTCTGAGTCACAAGTGTTCATCCCACTGGCAAGAACAGAGCCCTACCTCCGCTAGCCCTGGAAAACCTATTGGAGGGCAACATGGATTTTATACTGTCACATGCATCATTATCAACTGTCAGCAAAGCTCCAGCTGTGGAATCTTTATTACTGGCAGTGACGTACGAGAGAGATTGAAGCCGGCTGGAGTTTCAGACCCCATGGTGATGGTTTGCTGCATCAGTGGTTAAAAAAAGAACTCACCCTTTGTGTTTTGCAAAGAGCATTGGATCGGAAAGTCCCAGCAAGAATTTGTGCCACGATACCATTTTACAGAGTCATTTTCACAGCGTATCTGCACTTTCAGACATTTCCTGTGCTGCTTCTCCCCATGGATCCCATCTCAAAACTTAAGCTGCCAATTCATGTTCTACTGCAACTGAAGAAGACTGCAAAGCCACGCTCCAACTTTAGAGATGTATCTGTCCATCACAGCTGACACACTCCTCTCACATAAACCTCCAACACCTCAGGTCCCGAGGCAGTTGAGAAAACAGAGCAGAAACACATAGCTGGGAGGCTGTGCTGTGGGGAGGGACAAGAGATGCCTCTGCCACACATTTTATAGTGTATAAAACAGTTCCTTCACCCAGAACTGTAAACTGCATGTGCTTGGATTGCAGGGATCCCTACACACAAAAGGTCAGGTAGTGGCTATACCTGGTGCATTCCTGAGCTCTGGAATAACAGCCTGAAATGGAGAAGCAAGACCAAGGAATATTGAAATTAGAGCCCTGACATTTACTCAGTGAGCTGCTGGCAAACCTGGGCTGCTTAATGCTGCATTCTAACCATGGCAGTTATAAGCCCACACCTTTGCTTTGGGAAAGAAAGATGGATTTCCTTCATGTTTTGGCAATAGCTAATTTGAATTCTGCTTTCGAAGCACTGGCACAAGGCTGCAAATTTTACAATGCAAGTATTCAAGAGAGGATTCTTTTTTTATTTTTGTAATTGAAAGAGTTATTTGTCTTCAGTTTTGAAAAGAAAAAAAAAACCGACTTTTGGATGGCAAAATGAATCTGTGGTCTCTCTTTAAACAAACACTTTTGAACTTCAGCTATTTGTTCAGCCTATTTATCACTGCAAAAGACACTGAATGGCCTCTGAAAAGCTGCCTTCTTGAAACATGGCTTAGAGTTCATTATTATTACTATTGCAAGCCTAATGTGACATTATTCTTGCCTATCTTCACCCTAATGCGCTATAAATCTTAACTCTGGATTATATTAAAATTTCCCAATGCCTTTCTTGAATGAATTTGGCCTCATATCCTGCAGCCAGAGATCTGGGATCATGCTCGTTATTGTCTTCCAAAGTCTGGTAAATCACTGCTATTTCACAAGTATCTCAAGGTTTTGATTTGTAGATGCTCATGGGAGGAGAAAAAGTCCTTTTTTTTGCTTTCCTTTAAGGAAGAGATTTTAAACCCTCTCTTCCACTGAGAGCACTAAAAGGAATTTCTCCTATTTCAACAGCAGTGCTAAACCTTATCCCACCTCTGGTCTTTTCAAATATGCATAAATAGCATGCTGAAGAGCAAGATATAAGTTCCCTCTTGAATATCCTTAATAACATAATAACAAGTTGGCATCAGCTAACACCTTTCTAGGCAATGTCAATGCTGAGAACACATCTCATATGTCACCAGCTTGGTTAGCCAGTCCCTCCAGGCAGATCCTAACAACAACTTAAATGCTACTTTGAGATTTGCTGTCAATCTTTTATTGCCTTCTCTTCACTACATTCAGTTCAAGCTTTTCCTTTTCATCCTAAATGGTAACCAAATGCTTGGGAATTGTCATCTGTTCATGGTCAAGCCATGATCAGAAAACAGAGCTAAATTCCACGAGTATGTTTCTTTCTGCCAACATCTGTTTGAATCAGCTACAACCCTTGGTGAAACCCTCACAACACTGGGTGAGAAAGCTGCACCCCTTGAAAGCAGTGGATGTTTTGGTACAGAGCTTGGCTCATAGCATCTCCCTTGCTGGAAAGTTCCTGTGCTAGCCTGAATCTATCTCTGGTGTTTATAACCTTTGAAGGTAAAAGACTCCCTCTAGTTCCAGGCTCAGACTTCACCAGTTGCTTGTCACAGCAGCTCTCATCCTCGACTATCCAAATGCATCGAATGCATCCTGCCAATTGCAGAGAGCAGATGTGGATATTACATACAAACAGAGCACTGCGCAGGAATGTTTCTGTGGAACACGTTTTGGAAGGATAATGTAGTTCCTGCAAAATATGTTTTTTCTGGTTTTCTACTTCTAACAAAAAAAGAAAACAAAATAGCTCTTTTTGAATCCATGTGACACGAAAGTGCATCTGGATCCTGCAGAGCACCATGGAAGTTAGAATTTGGGTCCACTTCATGCTTATTCTTGCCTCTTTGATCACACTACACATGTCCTAGGAAGCAGATTCTCCTCTAGCACATGACGGCAGTTGGGTTTGATTCAACACACCAAAACAACACTTCAGTCCAGAAAAAAAATTGGAAAAAGAAGCAGCACTGATCATCCCTTTCTTATTCTGATTCAATGTCAAGCACATACTGGGACACAGGAAATTCCCCATCCCTGGCTGCTTTCAAGGACAGGTTGGACAGGGCTTGGAGCAACCTGCTCTAGTGGAAGGTGTCCCTGCCTGTGGCACTGGGTTGGGACTGGAAGATCTTAAAGGTCCCTTCCAAACCAAACCAGGCTGAGATTCTGTGATTCCCACTAGCCAGAAACTCTGATGCTTTCCTTACTTTTTACATGGTTTGTAAGAAAGAGCATTCCTCAGAGAGTGAATAAACAAGCCTTATCTGTTCAGCTGGATATCGAAGACATTGCAAGGAAATATGACACAAAGACTTTGATGTTGGTGGTACCTGCTGGGACAATGACTCTCCTCTCATTGGTGGTCATGTTGGGAGGAGGCCCATTCTTCTCATCCATGTAGGTGCTGTAACTCATAGGGCTGGACTCTGTCCCTCCTCCGATGAGCTTGCTGCATTTGTTCACGCTACAGTCTACAGGGGACTCCCTGAAATGTGAAAGGAAACAGATGACTCATCATTATTATGCCCCTTTCACCCCTGCTGTAGCAGAAGGAGGTTTGGGTTATGGAAATGGCAGGTCTATCAGTCACATTCCTCACTCCCACTTCATCCTTTATCACTCAGCTTCATTTTAGCAACCCTTTAGATACAGCCTGATGCTCCTAGGAGCCCTTGTTGGACCACAATTCTTTTGCATTGTGTTAAAAACAGCCCTGCACACCTTCTTTATGTGGAGTCTATCAAGTGACAGAAAGGCTGTACTGACCACCTCACAACACATTTGCAGAGCTAACCATAAATAGAGATAAAGATACCCGCTCCCCTCATTCTGTTAACAAAGAACACAAAACACCCACACCAAAATGACAGGATAGTCACAGGAGAATACAACCACATTAGCATGGTAACTCAAGAGTCATATTTATACAGGGCTGAATCTTGTCTGTTCTGAGCAGTGAAACAGTCCCAGGCTTGTCTGCTACTTGGATAGGAAATCCACAAAGCTTAGGTGCCTTAGGCATGAGTCAGGGACTTCAGACCACAGAAACAGTGTACAAAAAAGGCTCTGGCCCCAGTTTTACTTCTGAGGTGATGGAGTGATGAGGAGGGAACATTTAGCAACTCAGGTGGCGCTGTGCTAAGACCTGGACTACACACAGCCCCTTGGCAAGCAGGAGGCTTTCTCTGTCCTCCTCTGGAAGAATTATGAGCCTCCAAACCGCAGATAGGGAGCACAGATTTTGTTTTTCTCCAGCTGCAGTACTAAGTCATGCTTTTAGCTCTAGATGTCACTTAAAAGACCAGTCTACAGCCTGCCACATGCACACAGCATGTTAAGAAGGTACCAGGGAAGAGCAGCGTTACTGCCCTCACCTTTACAAGGGTTCATTAGTGTGCAAGCCTGAGGCTAAGCAAGCCCAGAGCCCAGATCCACTGCAGTTTAGTCCACCTCTTTAATGGCACAGCCACCCTTCTTCTCTGCCAGCAGCAAAGTGGCTTGGGAGGAAAGCATTTGCTGAAGGGTAAGAACTATGACAGCGCACCAAATCCCACCCTCTGAGTTCAGCTGGCAATGCCTCCACGTTTGGACACTAAACAAATTTGTTTCTTAATCTGAGCTGGGGGGGTTGAGAGGGAGAAATTACTGAGATTCAGTTATCATGGCTGGGAGATAAATGCTCCACCGAGATATTCTGAGGCAGATGGTAATTTTTTCCTCATGTCTTACTAAGGGAATGTTGCTTGAAAATGGAAATAAGATGTATAACTTACACATGTTCGAATTTAAGGTTTTACTATTTCGCCTACTGTTTTTCCAGGCAGGGAACCAAAATCCGCCTTCAGAGAGGCAAACTGCTGAAGTTTTAATGTCCCCGTGGCAGCCAGAGGAGAGTCTGAGCAACTGCAGGGACACCAGGGTTTTCGCAGGGAATGTGATCATTTCTAACTCTCTGCTCAGATACTCTGTGTCAGGTGTTAAATGCTGCCTGTACTGGCAAAGAAAAACCCTGGAGCAGCACAAAGGCTCTTATTCTTTCCCGAGGTACAGCCTGTCCTGAGAAGACTCGGTGAAACGGCGAGAGCATCCATGCTTCAAGGTGTCAGACTGTTGGGCTTAGTGCTCAGTGTGCCCAGGAGGTGAACAACTTCCTCGCCTGGCCTGCCTGGAGACCAGCTGTGACATCAAATGGTGTGGGCAGACCTCAACACGCATGCGCAGCCCCACATACGGACTCCCACCTGCCCTTGGGATGAAGTTGTCCCTCCTTCAGACACAACAGTAAGCACTTGGCAGTGCCGGCATCATGACCTGCTGCTGCCTAAGGTCTTTCTTCTGGGGGGCCTCGCTCTCACCACCCTGCTCTATAGTTAGATATCCCTGGAAAATAACCCTCACAGTTGAGATTTGCAATATTTACTCCCGTCTGCAGTCGTGCATTCCGCTCTGGGACCTATTGGAGCAAGTCCAGAGGAGGCCATGAAGATGCTCGGAGAGCTGGAGCAGCTCTGCTCTGGAGTCAGGCTGAGAAAGCTGGGCTGAGGCAGCCCGGAGAAGAAAAGGCTCCTTAAGGAGAGACCTTAGAGCAGCTCCAGTGCCTAAAGGGGCTCCAGGAAATGTGGATAGGGGCTTTGGACAAGGGCCTGGAGGGACAGGACAAGGGGAATGGCTTTAACCTGCCAGAAGAGAGATTGAGATGAGCTCTTAGGCAGAAGCACTTCCCTGTGAGGGTGCTGAGGCGCTGGCACAGGGTGCCCAGAGAAGCTGTGGCTGCCCCATCCCTGACAGTGTTCAAGGCCAGGTTGAGCTTAAGATCTCTTCCAACCCAAACCGTTCCATGATTCTATGATATAATGCTCATACCAAACTATAGGATATAACCAGACCCTCGGACAATGCCCTCTTCTAAAAAGCTTATCCGCCTATCGTGGTTTCCAGTGGCATGAAATGACACACATGCAAAGGCCACAGAGATCTTGGTTGTCACTGCTCTCTCTGCACATGACTGATACAGAAGAGGCACAGAAATAACACCAACGCTGTAAGATATCTCCTCAGTGTTTTTGTGATAGTTTTTCACTCGGCAGAGTCTTGGCTTGGCAGTTAGGACCCTGCCAATCCTCTGCCTTGCCCTGTATGTCTCAGCAGCCAAAATCAGACAAACAAGTATCAGAGACAGATCTGAAAAGAAGTTTTAGGGACTGGGGGCCCCTTAGCAAGCCCTGATGTAACACTGTGGCAAGAGAAGTCACTCTGTTAAGCATACAGGACATTAAATGTGCTCCAGGTGCCAGATTAATCCTTGACTTTTCACAGGGACTTCAGGTTTTCCAGTGGCTGCACATGCTGGACTTGCTCAGGTTCCGGACAGAAAACATTGTAGGTTTACTAAGATGCATGGGTATAAGCTGTTTTCACGAGATCTCTGAAGTATATTAACTGTGGCAGTGACAGAGTCCAAGGAATATGAAGCAGGACGCATTCCTACTGTCCTTCCAAAGACTCTTCATACCAGCAGCTCCAGTAGCAGTCTCTGGGGATGCCAAGAGCTTGGTGTTTTGAGAAAGTTTATGCTAGACTGGCCAAAATGAACAAGCAACTAGCCTGGCACTGACTAATAAATCCTGTGTAAGGCTTCAGCCTTGTTCCAGATACCTGGAAAGAAAACACCTACTATCCTAGACAGGGCCTCTGTCTAGGAATCACCTTTACCTTTAATTCAAAAGAGCAAAATAAGGGATTACAGTGGTTTCTGAACTGGACTAAGCTGTGGTCAGTGGGATATTTCCCCCCTCTCTCTATCCCTTTCTTCCTATACTTTCATCCCTCCTGCCTTTCCATCTTATATTTTTTTTAAAGTTCCCACTTTCTGGTGTTAAGTCCCCATTTGGTCACTTCAGCTTCAATCTTTACCCTTGAAATTAGATTTTAATGTTGAGCTTTTGCTCAGTGAAGGAAGGAACAGACATACTGCGACTCTGCCTGTGGTGCCCTCTTACAAGCAGGGAACAGAGCTATCAGGGCAGAACCACAGCTCTTTGGAACTTGCATCTAACCACGCTTTAACCTGCCCCTCATCCCACTCTCAGGAATGCCACAGGGGGAGGTTCACGCTGAAAAACACTAAGTCTGCAGAAAGAAGGGACAGCTGTGACAAGGATGGGAAAAGACACACAGGTCAAGTCAAGCTGCATGAGGAAAGCACAGAGGCTCGGTCACATCTAAAGGAATCGTGGTTATAGCATGCAGGCAAATACAAACAGGCTGCTGGGGACTGAAGCAATCCAGCGGATCCCACTAGAGGGCTCACACGCTGCTTAAAGGAGATTTTTATCACAGGCATCATAGATGGTCCCTTTGTTCTGTTTTGAGCACATTAGTGGGGCATAAAAATGGCTCTGACATCCCTGAACCTGAGAAATATTTTAATGTTCTGAAGCAAGAGAATGTCTCCAAAGCACCTGCAAACTTTAATCACGGTTTTTCTAAATATTCATTGGAATTAAAATGGGAAAGACTTTTTTGGTTTAAAAAATAGAAAATATTGTATTTCTATCACAAAAGCATCTAGAGGACCCAAGAGAAATCCAGGCCTAGTCTGTTGGGAACTGTACAATGTAGGAGACAGATCTTTCCCTAAATGTGCTATAAAATAAAGGGGCAAACCCAGCAAAGACTAAGGATTGCACACCATGCTTCTAGTTCCTGAATGGATGCACAGAGAGATGGATGGTAACCGAATATCTTGCAGTAAACCCATGGAAAAGCTGGACTTCTACTTTGAGTCTGCTACAAATACAAGACCGTTTCCCTTTCCCGATGCCTAAAGGGGTGAAAGAAGCATGAGGACCTTAATTTTTCCATGTTGGATTTTAACTGCCGTATGTTTGAACACCGATCACTCTGAAACACAAATGCAGCACTGGGTTTTGTTCTGAGCAAGCATCTGTCTCTAAAGGCAACAGCAGAATTTGAGGCCACATTCTGTATCTACCGCTGAATCTTGTAATAATACACAAGTCCCATCTTCTGCCCTAAAACACAGACCCCTGCCTCTGCCTGAACGGCCCCTCTACACAGCCAGTATGCAGTTATCTGGGATATTCATTCCAATTTGGGAGTAAACCAGGAAAACCTAACATGGAGTAGAAAGCTGGTCAGGGTTTCCATGTTGTTTAGCCTGCAAAACAGGCTTGGAGAGGTTCTTCAAAGACTCCTTCTCTCACCTTTCTGAGGACCAAACCAGCTCCTCACACTATACACCTCCTGGCAGTCAGACCTGCTTCTGGTTGCTAAGAAGAAGAGAATCTGGACGCTGTCCCTTGCTCCCTCCACTGCCAGGTTTCCTACAGCTTTATCACTCCCTAGAGTACATAATCCACTCTTTCAACAAGCAGAAAATGCTTCAAGTACAGGTGAAACACAGAATAAAGGCCGCTCCCTCTAATGAGGCAGCTGGAACCCGCTAAGAGAGTGTGCTTGAAAAACAAGAGAGAGAAGGAGAGGCAGAGAAAGAGGGAGGGGGAAGAGGGTTTGTTATTCATTCTGCACTTTGAGTTCATTTGTATTGAGGTTGGTGTTTGCCTCTCAGATGGTTTTGCCAGGCAGCTGATGGGCAGAGGGACAAGCAACCGCAGTGGTCCAACCCCTAACAATGAACTGTGATGACCATGCAGAGAAAGGGCAAAGTTTTAGCCATGAAGAGGAGAGGATGGATAAGTCAGAGGACTATTCTCATTTCTTGGGTGGATTTGAGCTCTTGTGCTAAAAAGGTATCAAAAGGCAAGAATGGAAGCTATTGCGGCGCTTGGTTCTGACATTCAAAACAGTCTTTTCTCCTTTTCTAACAGGTTAAGAAGTTCTTACCCCTCTTTTAGAGAGACTGAGGACACTTGGTTTCTGCCTGAGAATCTTGCAGTGTTGAGCAAGCCCATGAGGAAGGATTTCCTTTCTGAAAACATCCTTTTGTTTCTAAACGCACTTCTGGTGGAGGGCTTTTCTCCAAGGGCATCAGAGCACTTACAGTTGTTAATTGAGCAGTTGGTCAAAGCGGTATTATTTCCCTTTCTTTCTGAGCAGATGAGGAAATCATAACACAAAGATCACAACAGAAGGACTGTGTAATCCAAGGATGGTGTATTTCTGGAAAGAACTGATTCTCCCATGTTTCAGCTTCAATTCTCAGCTTGGAAACACTAGTGCAACAATCCATGTAGTTCTTATGAAGTTATCCTAAGGTACAACCAGGGCAAGATCAAATTCAGACTGCAAATGATCACCATCAGAGACCAACTGCCACAAAGACCTTTATCTCATAGTAAAATCAGCATCTACTGTATACTTACTAGGAAAAAAAACATGCTGCTGTTTGAAGTCTTTAGCACCAGCATCTCACTATAGAAGTCTGAAAGTGCAAGGCTGGTTTCTGTTTCAAACTCTGTGCTTTGCTGGGTTCTCAGAAACCAGGAAAATAGGCTGTTGCAGAAGCCCTGAACTAACCCTTTAGCAGAAAAGCCCTCAATTGTTCAACTGTCCTTGTACAAATGTTAGAGGTGTTTGTGACTTTGAAGCTAAAATCAAATTTAAAAGTAAAAGGAACTCTGAAACTAATGCTAAAAAAGAAATTTATGCACCTAAAATTTTGATCAAAAAGGTGACATTTATTTCCAAGGCCTTGGACTTGTAAAAATGTTTTTAGAAGAGATAATCTGAGCTGGGACAATAACATGTTTTCAAGTCTTTGAATTTATCATCAAACAGCAAAATGATCAATCTCCCTCAGCACTCAGTACAAATGACAGGGGGGCAGGCCTCCTACATCTTTGCCTGTAGAGGATACATCATAACTAGCATCCCCTTGATGCTCAAATCTGCTCCTGAACTCTGTTCCATCAGTGGGCACACATATTCACATTGATGACGTGGGTATATGCCTTTCATTTTGTTACACCTCATAGACTGCCATGAAGGACCTCAGTCTCCTCTTTTTCCCCTTCTCCATCACATAGCTCTCCAGTTTCCTATGGCTGCTTCTGCCCTGGTGGAGCACAAATCTAGTTAGAGATGCAATAAAGAGTGCCCATTCACTAGCTTCACTCTGGAGCACTGCTATAGACGCCTCCTATTACTGCATGACTCCATCCTCAGGAGCTCCTTGAACCATGGCACATTTGTGGGCTGCTGAACTAAGTGATGAAATGTGTAATTTACAGCAGTGTCTGCAGCATGAACTCTGTCCTGTCCCAGTCTGTGCAGCGTTAATGGAAACTGGCAGGGCTGCATGATGCAGAACTGCAAGAGCAAGATCTGAAGGCCTTTAAAGCATAAGTGGCATTCCCAGGGATATGGTCGTACACAAAGAGTGGAGCGTTGATATGCAGGACAAGAGCACGAATGGACGACACCAGCTTTGCTTTTACGTAATTTTCAGCAGATGTGGAAAGCTCCTTACCTCGATCCATTCATGTGGTCATATTCCCTTTTTACATTGACCCGGACAGGCTGATTAATCCACTCCTGCTGGGGAGGCAGAGGGTTGATTTTGTGCGGCTGGCCATAGTCAGGGTTCCCTGAGGCTGTCATGTCTGCCTTGGGGAGGTGAGTGGCAGCACCGTACGCGGAGTCAAAGAGGGACTGGTCGTCGCTCACCACCGACAGAGCCTCCTGAGGAGAAAGAAGAACAAGGGCTCAGAGCCATGACTAAACCAATAACTCCACTCTTAGTCTCTCTTTGAGCTGGTGAGCACCTGCAAGGGCCCCACAGCTGCCCAGCGCTGTCTGAAATTGCCATCTGCCAGGATTGCGCATTGAATCAGATCCTTTGGGGTCCATTAACCCCTATGCAAAACCAGTGGGCTGCTTTGCGAGCTGCTGCGCTGCTCTGGGTGGGGCAGGAGTTAACTTCTGCAAAGAAGGTGGCTGCTTGGGGTTGTACCATTCTCATTGCTTGCTGTAAGCAGATCTATAGTTACCTGCCCACCCACCTGCCCGCACTTGCTGGCCGAAAAACCAACCAGAGATATGTGCAACATAGAACAGTTCTGGAGTGTCACTTGAAGGTCTATACATCTGCTTTCAAAGGGTTGTGTGTGGTGCTTATATTTTGAGCTTACTAGTGAAGGAGAAGCAGCCGGTGCAGGTCAGAGTTATGGGTGTTAGTGGTGGGGCAAAGAATGCATTACTTGACACTTTTTGTTTGTTTTGTGGGAAGCGTAGGACTGGTGAGTTACCAAACTGCGCATTTCTAGAAATGCTTAAACCCAGGAAATTGTTCTCCTTTTGGGTTTTGTTTTTCGTTTTTTTCCTGCAGAAATTCCAAATGTTAACAAAAACTTTTGACTATCAATTTCCTCGTGTTGATGTGCTTGGGTTTTGTAAATGGAGCATGCCAGGCTCATAAAGGCTTTGGCACAGTCCTGCCTTATTCAAAGTGCATCTGACAAAGTCTGCATGTTCTTTATGGAGCTGAGTTAACCACACATAACACAGCTGCCATTAGGGCTGGCAAGCCAGAAACTGAACAAGGAACCTACCAAACTAAAAGCACGCACAACTTTAATGTGAGTTAATGGAACAGACCTCCAAAACAAAGGAAGCAACAGACTCACCTACTCTGAGACCCCTAACACTGATGTTCATGCAGTGGTGGGTTACCCATGAACATCCAGACCCTGTCTTTGCTTTGAAAGCTGGTGTGCTGCTAAGCCCTCAGTGCTCAAAGCTCACAAGACACAGTCCAAATCACGAGCTTTTAGAAACAATAAATGATTGCAAATTCTTTCGTAACCAGGGAGGGAAACAGAAATTCTTATAGCTTAGAACAGCGCAGCTGCTGGAATCCTCCGATTACACGAGAATCTAAGTGCAAATCAGATATTACCAGGCTCATGATATCATCACAGAAAATGTCAATAGCTGGAGTCTCTACTGGGTAAACATGAAAATCCCTCTCAGCTTGAAATTAACCCACTTAGAAAGAGTCAGGTCAGTGCTCGGCATTTAGAAACATCAGCACTTTTCCAGCCCTGATCTCAGATCACGTAACCAAACCAAATAAGCCTCAAATGTAAGTGGCCTGACTAATGTTGAATTCGGAGGAACCCTCCGACATATGTGCACGTCCTGCTGCAGTTTGCTGTAAAACCTCTCACACTGATGAGCAGAGATGGACACAGCCTTTACACAACAAAAAGGAGAGCTTTTACCCAACCACCTGATGCTGTGGATTACAAGTAGCTGAGACCATGTTCACCCTCTCCGGCAGCTTCTTCTGTTATATAATGAGAGTGAGCAAAGCAGTAGAAGGTTCTGGAAGAAGAATTTCCATGTGGTGTGAGCATATATGATCACAGCATCGTGTCAGAAACTCCTTAAAGAGGTTGAGACTATCGCCAGGCTACAAATTTGGCCTGTGTAGAAAGGAACAAGGGCACAAGATCTTCTAGTGATGGCTTTGCCTTTCCGTAAGAGGTAAGCCTTGCTGCTTCTCTGACTGACTGAAGTCAGGATGTCAGGCAGGGGTTCCGAAATGACACATCTTCTGTAAGTGCCGCATCCTCTCAGTACAAAAAAGGTGGGGTTTCCCCAGGAGGTGGTAGGTGAACCCCAAATACCCACGGTGCTGCACTGAGTTGCAACTCCAGACCCAGTCTCAGTTATGCATCTTTTGGTCAGAGGCAAGGAAACCATGCCACTGCAAATTCATGAAATAAAGGATTTACATGTTTGGGTTTGGAGATTTCCAGTCTAAAAATATACACAAAGAAGGGGTTTTTAGGGAAACAACACCTGGGAAAACACTTTTTCTGCCTAAAGCCATATCCCTCCCCCAAAACCAAAACAACCCACCCCAAAATACAACCCTAGTCTAGTATCAACAATTAGGTCTGCATCCAAGTACAACTATCTTTAAATACACAAGTGAGTACACACTTTTCTCTCATATACAGCATATCTGATGGAGAAGTCTGCCTCCTCAGAGAAGGATCTTCCTTTAAAGCCAGAGCTGCAATGCCCTGCCTATAGCAGCAACTGGTGCGAATGGGGATCATGGTAATCTCCTTGCCAGGCAGGGAGCATTTTGCTTTTTGAGTGCAGACAGACTGCAACCTGTGCCATCATCTTTAAGACCCTGTGGTACACAGAAGAAGCAATTCAAATGTGATGGCTGCCATCAGGGCACGCTCAAGTAGTTACTGAACCAGGAATGGCTTGAACTAAACCCCTGAGTGAGTTACAGCCACAAAAGCTACAGACTGGAGGCTCTAGGGGAGCTGAAGGCACACAGCAGATCAGGCTGAGATAGCGGCTTGTAACACCTGCTTACAGCGGGGTCCTGTATGCAAATAACAAACAAGTACTGTTGATTGCATGCAAGGGAAGTTGGGTGGCACAATGCCAGTCCCTGCTGCAATCGGCTTCTCTGTAGTGTGTACATGTAGGGCTCAAGATTAAAACAAAGGGGTGGCAAGCAACACGTAGCCTTTAGCTGGCAGGCTGGAGTATGGGGACCACTCAGATAAGGTCCCAGCAATGAGGACTACCTCTCTGGAGGAGGACAGGGCTTGCCTGGTCCTGCAGACCCAGACAGGGACTGTGTACAACCTTCCTTGCACTCACTATCTGCTTGGCTAGCATCAGCTTTGGAGGACTAGTCTGCTCAGGAAGTGGCTGGCTTCAGCTCTGGCTGAGGAAGAGATCACAGTTAAACTGAATACCAGAGGGCAAATGTCTATTTGCTGGAATCTAGCTCCTGGAAGCAAGAGCTGTGTAGTCTTTGGTGACGGGCAACTGGGAAAACACATGGAAGTGTTAAAGGTGCTAACATAACCTAAGCAGACAGGCCACAGCTCGCCAGGGTTCCCCCTGTGCTGTTGCCTCCTGGGCTGTGTCCTTGAGCTGGCCAGACTGAGTCTGAGACAGGGGTCTTGTGTGTATTATTCTGGCATATATGTTACATTATATTGCCTCTGGGAATAGGCTAGCTTCAGTTTTTACAGGTTTTAATCACATTCCTGGCATAAATGTGGCAAGTCCCGTCTATGGCAGCTTGCAGCTTGGCAACAGGCAAGTTCAAGGTGCTGTGAAGCACAGCCCCAGGTTCTGCAGGGCAGCCACTGCTGAACCACCACTAATGAAAGGCTCCCATTGCTGTGACACAGAAGCAGCTCTCAAAGAGCTGGCACACACCTCGGGATCCCTTGGCCATGCAATATGGCCATTATTAATAACAGTTTATAGTTGTAAGAGGTTGAATTTGCAGTTTTAACCTCTTTTACAGGAGCCATCTAGACCCAGGTGCCAGGTCTCAGTGCCACAGCAAGGTGAGGTACACTTTGACTGTGTCCCTGGGTGCTGCAAGAAAGCCAGTCTGTCCTTCTAGTCGTATGGTGGGGAGGATTGACCGTCCACTGAAGCTTCAAGCAAGTTATCCTGGTTCCTTACCTTGAGATGGAGATGCCATGCGAGCTTTAGCATGAGTTTTCACTTAGTTAATGAATTGAGTAGGACATTTGAGCCCATATATGAACAGAATGGATCTGAGAAACAACCACTAGGTAGAAACCAGGGGCAACTGGGCAATGCAAAGGTGTGAAACATGGTTTACCTCGATGTCCTTCCCATTCATAGTCCCTATCACAGTCTTTGTTTCGTTGATGACTGTGCTAATAATAGACCTAGCCCCAGGATATCCTAATGTCCTCACTAACCTCTAGAGGTTTGCCTTGGACAAAGCCGCTAAAAGTTCAAGCTTTTAACCTTATGCGGAGTTCCCTGGCAAGGAAAGCTCACTAGAAGCCCCCTGAGTTGAGCTCTAGGAGAAGAGTCATGAAAACAGGAGCTGGTGAGGGGAGGGTAGTCAGTGTTTTCATTCTGGGTATAACCCAACATCTACAACAATGGCTCTCCCCAGGTGCATGCCTTTTCACTGAATATCTCCTTTGAGCTCTTTAGGTTCACTTCTCTGGCCATAACCACATTTAAAAGGCATCACTAAAGATCAAAGGTTCATCTTCCTCCACAAAGTCTGACTTAGAAGAAAATGCTGAAACCTTGAACCCTCATTTCATGCGTGGAAAGATAACTCCCGCCTCCAGAGGGGGAGTTTCTTAGTCCTGTGACAAAATCAATCCTGAAGTAGCTTCTTAAAGACCATGTTACTGACATGGACCCACCACCAGAAGAGCCCAGGAGTACAATGGGAAACACCAAAATCGGAGGTGACAGCAGCAACCAGCCTTACACATAGCTTGAGGTTAGCACAGAGAATCTATTCCTTGAATAGAAATGACTTTGGCACTGCAGTTTTACAAGTCAGCACTTCTACTGCCAAAATCTCATGCAGGCAGAAAAGAGATAACATCAGACTTACAAGAAAATGAGTCAAATATAAAATGTAGAAAGGAGCGGAGTCTGTGTTGATCTCGGAGCAACAAATCTGGAAGGACTGGGCACTGAACTAGGAGGCAGGAAGGCAGAATGTTATTCCCAGCCCTGCCCTTGATCTTTGGTATAACCTTTAGCAATGCATTCCCCTGTCTGTGCCTTGTTTTCATCGAATCACAGCCTGGTTTGGATTAAAGAGACTTTACACCTTCCACTACAGCAGGTTGCTCCATGCCCTGTCCAACATGGCCTTGAACACTGCCAGGGATGGGGCATTCACAACTTTTCCCCCTTCAGTCCTCTGTTGTCTTGCCCCATGCATGCACTGTGGGGCGCAGAGCCTCATCCAGTGCTTTTACTGGAACACAAACAGGAATCAATTGGATAATTCAAAGCAAAGCTTGATGCAATCCCACACTTTAATCTATCCAGTCTTTACAATGCACCTAACCGTACCAAAAGGAAATCTGCAGCTTTTTCAACACACTTTTTTTGAGGTTTGCTCATGCTGTTCCACCTTCCTTTCAGGATATTATGTGATTGGTACAGGGACTCCACATAACTCCCCCTGGAAAATTATAATCATAGGCATTTTATTGCCAACAACCACAATCCAATCTCATGCCCTTCACAATCAATTTAAGGCCTGTTTCTCCAGTGGAGGTTTTGCGGGCTGCAGCTAGCACCAGAGATCCATCATAACCCTATAGTGAAAACAGCAGGCTGAGAGCCATCGCTGCCAAACTGCATCACTCTGTACCTCTTCTGTCAGCTCTGCAGCATTGCACAATGACCAACCACAGTTCTGTTGACAGCATTTTCCAGCTGAGCCGATGGTATTCGAGTTGTGGCAACCCAAATACTGGTAATCCTGCTGCAGAGCTGTCCCTGCCCTGAGGAGGAAGAGAGATGGGGAAGATAGAGTCTTGCTTTCACTGCTGCAGCAATACTAAAGATTAAGAGAGCAGTGTACTTTTAAGACTGTGCCAAAGCTTCTGTAGATTTGAGGCTTTTTTGTGTATAGAGGAGGGGTTTCTTTTATTCCTTGTGATGACATCCTACACTGCAGTAATTTTGCTCTTACCCTGCGCTGGACACTTGCTCACAACCACTGAGCAGGTCAACTAAATGCACAAACTGCAACACCAGCTTTCCTCAGGTGCCTTTCTTTCACTTTCCACCCAGACTACTGCACCAAAGCAAAACGTGGCAGTCTTAGAATACGGCATCATGTCTTCACAATTCAGGCAAATGGGAAACCACAATTTAGCAACTCCTGCTAAGGGGAAACAAAGCAGGAATAAGATAGGCCAAAACCACACTGAAATTAGACAGATAAAAAAGGGTTTTGCAAAATTTCTCGTAAGGAAATATATCTTTTTTTACGTTTGCATTCCCCATTTCCATGAAAAGTTCATGTCAAATGGGTAAGAGAAAGCTGATAAAACGAATGCTGCATTATTTTGTTCTCAGGATCCCCCAAACCTGATTCAAAAAGGGAACACTATTAAATCATGCTCCGCTACTTCATGTTTCAGAAAAGCACTTCACTTCAAGCACACGTTTCTAGGATCTGGACCAATGACTTTTTTTCTCAGTCTAGACTTGACATAAATCAGCTCAGAGCCTATTTTGGTTTGTTTCCAACAGGCTCAGTACCAAATGGGAATAACCAGGTCACAGCACTCCTCCCCAGCAAGCTGCTGCCTTAGGGCTGATCATAAGGAGGCCTAGGGGTGACAGCCCCATGGGAAGTCTCCAGGAGATGCCTCTGTGCAGTCGTAGCACAGGATCAGGAAAGGAAGTGAAAAAACAAAATCCAACAAAAAGAACCTGCCCAAATTATTGTTGTGGCTTTTTGACCTCTTAATATGGTGAAACCTGAGGCTGGAGAGACTGGATGTGTGTGATAGATGATCACAGCTCCATCATGTAAGTTCCTAAATCCTGTAGGTGTGCTGCAGCTCTCCTTTAGAGAGAACAGCAGCTGTGCTTCGGAGCATGTAACTTCCCTGCCAGTCCCCAGATGGTTTACCCACATCTCTGCACCTATAGAGAGGGGTCTTCCTAAGCACTCTGAACTTCAGTGGTGGTTCATGCCCTGCTGGTACTGATACACTCTGGGAGCAATGTATGAGGTGTGTGCCCATTAGCAGAGGAGGGACAAATCACAGCTTCTGGCTTCTGTTCCCTGAAGTTTTGGGTGAATTCCTCCCTAGTTCTGCCAACCAAGACATACGAGATGAATTAGGATGAGTACTGAACCTTGCAGGTAAACGTTCAACCTATTCGAAGTGCTGTAAAGCTTTGCCATTGGCGCGGCTTGAGACAGGTTTCATTCTGTGGCAGCTAATTTCACTACAAAAGGATTCACCTCCATTAATTAATTAACAGAACTCTGCTGAGGCAGGAGGTCCATGTGAGCTCTCAAAATCCTTTCCAAGCTGTGTCATGTTTCCAGAAAATCAATGAGCCTTTGCCATGTACTAACACTCTCCTCAGCCAGTTTACTCTGCTTATACCATAGAACCATAGACTCCCAGACACTGCCAGGGATGGGGCAGCCACAGCTTCTCCGGGTGTTCCAGTGTCTCACCTCCCTCACAGGGAAGAACTTCTGCCTAATGTCCAATCTAAATCTCCCCTCTTTCAGCTTAAATCCATTCCCCTGTGTTCTATATCACCACTGATCTCTGTCCACAGCTTTCCTGCTCCAGAGCTGCCCGTGCTCACTAGGAATAACTTGACGCTACATGTGTGATTGCTTCCCATAGCTGGGCTGTCAAATCCACCTGGATCTACTTCACCTTCCTTTTAATTCTTTGCTTTCCTCGCCCTTGTACAATAAGGGACTTGCCCTGAGCAGCTGCGTTTGTAAACAGAGACACATGGATGTAACTATGTAACTGTGAACATACACACTCCAGTAAATATTATTGTAGCGTTTTTATGGTCTTTGCTGCTGAAGACGCATGGAGGGAAACAGCAAGATGATTTCAGAGCCTGGCTCCCTGACAAACCCAAGCTATCCTGAGGAATAAATGCAGCCTACTGCTAGGCAGAAACCCTGTGCTGACCTCAGCTTTGTCCTGGAGCACCCGCTGCCCGGCTCTTCTCCTTGATGCAGCACCACAGGCTGCTTTTCAGTGGCAGATACCAGGAGTTTGCAGGCTGACCAAGCACTTTGTTTCAGGAGACTTGAACTCCCTTTAAGCTGCATTTGCCTGTTGAGATAGTGCCACCGTTTCTCTCAAAGAAGAGCTTTTTGGAGGTACTTTTACTCGTGCCAGAAACTGAGTCTATAAAACAATCCTGCTGGGTTTCTTTTCCTCATGCAAAAGGCAATCAAATCTTTTCACTATAGATAATTCACCCTGGGAAGGAAAACAGTAAAATGAGAAACCCAAAAGTACTGGGGAGGGTATGTCACATCCATGTGCCTCCCCTTTCACAGGCTGCTCTGGAAAAGGACATAAAACAGAGTCTTAGCAGCATGAAGGAATAGGTGCAAGCACAAAATCCTGTCTTTTCAGTTCAGGTCCTATTGGCAGAGCACTGTAAAAAGAGTGTTCTCCCAGGAATTCCAGACCTGGGAGGTGGCAGCTTAGAGAGACACAAATATTTCAGGTTCCTCTGAGCTCTGACTCACAGCTGCAGCAATGCCCATTCATTATTTTTTATTTCACTTTGATACCATTGTCCCAGTTACATTCACAAACACCGCAATCGTATCCTGTTTTGTTCCCTGACACCATTCCCTTCACAATCGCAGGAAGCCCATCAGGAAACATTCATCGGGTGCTGTTATGTTTCCATCCGCAGAGAACAAAACATGCACTTTCAGCCCAAGATGACTTATTCCAGACTAAGGAAAAACAACAGCATGAAAGAATGAAAGCAGAGTCTCCAGGAGAGCGCGCAGTATGTGCTTCTCCCCTGAAACAGGGGTAGGAGCCCAGAGCAATTCTCAAAGCCTCTTACCTAGGGAATGCTCAGCAGTGGGAAGGTTCAGCCAAAAGGAAATAAAAGGCATAATCCATCACTGACATCTACAGTGCATATTGCAAGGTCTGGACACTATATCAGAAAGGCAAATACAAGTCCAAGGCAGTCCTGCAGCTGAATCCTTAACCAGATGTGGCTTGAGATCTCAAGTGTTAGGGCTCAAGTCTATTTGAGTTCTCAGTTTGGCCTCGGTCCCTGAGCTACGTTTGGATTAAATCTGTGTTCAGGGTCTCAGTGCTCATGATACTCGGCGCATAAATTCAGTGCTCTGGCCCAGAGCTGGTTACTTAGGCTTGTTGTCAAGCGTGCATCACACAGAGTACAGAGATAAGAGGAAATGGGGAGGTGGCTGAGGACACATAGGAACCTATTTCTACCCCAAGAAGGACATTCAGACACTTGATAGAGCCCTGTGAAACTGTTAGCTGCCCCTTAACCAGAAAAAAATGGCATTTACTGGGATGGATATGTCCTGACCTTGAGATTCTCAGAAGAGCCTAAAGTTACACAAATCACACTCACATTTGGCAGAAGCTGGGAGCCGCAGCCCCTTGAATCACTCTGAAATATTTGGTTTAAACCTCATGAGAGAGACCAGCCAAGAGAGGAGCAGTTAGAAACAGCACTCAGACCAGGTTTTCCATTTTCTTTGCCAGCTGATGCCATCCATGCCCAGCTGAGCGCTTAATAAAGCCATGCATTGATGCCTCCCGCAGAATACCCAGCCTCTGCTGGCTCCTTATCCAGTTCCCAACTGGTCTCCTCCACTTGGCAGTGGAACTGAGGGCTGCCACCCCGCTGGGATGGCACAGATCTGTGTTTTCCTTGTGCACCGAGCCCAGCCCCTGTGGCTCCAGTGACGAGATTGTTTCTGCATACGCCTATAGGAAAAGCAGAGATTTTGTGAACAAGCCTGCTCGCAGCATTCCAAGGAAAACAGCTCCGCAGGATTACACTGAGATATTTTCTTTGTCAATCTCCATCAAGATATTCCAACAGGAAAAGCCAGTTTACACCAGTGGAAGTTCCCAGGGGCATTCAATTTCTTTACAAAGAAACACTGATGTTTTAATATCAGTGCAAGAGAAAGGTCCTCAAAGGATTCAGGGAGAGCCATCACTGTTACCTCCTGGACAAAAAGTCCAAATCCCATCCTGGCACCTGGGCTGGAACCCGAAGTTAACACGACAAGACAAAAAGGAGTTGGCAAGGTACTACTCTTCCTAGTGATTGAAACATAACAGAGAAAAGGCTATCCTACCAACACTGCAATGGTTAAACAGCTTCTGATGCCTAATGCTATGGCAAAGCCATTGCTGAAGACAAACATACAGGCTACATTTTAGGAGTTGGAACTTTAAGGTGCCGTCCAACCCAAACCATTCTATGACTCTATGATAAATATATACATCTAACTCAATCACTGCTGTCACATCTACTAGAATCACTCAGCCTCCTGGCTAACTCCACAGCAAGAAGAGGTGAGAGAAAACACACAGTTGTGTTAATATCCCCGTGCCTCAGTTTCCCTATACATATGATGCCTGACTCCAAAAGAGCACAGATTTTGTGGAGTGCTCCACTGTCCTCAGAAGAAGGAGGTCATAGAAGTAACAAGTGTTATCCTAGGGCTAGACAAAAAAAAACACCTATTCTCCTGGGAGGCTGAGCAAAAAACTTACCAAAATCTCTTATCAGTAACCAGTAACTGAAAGTCTGTTGGCTTTATCAATGTGGTTCTGAGAAGGGCTTTGGGCTTGGCTTAGATAAATGAGGTCTCTTGATACTGCCACCTTAAGAAGTCTCCACCCAGGGATACTTATCCACACCTGTGAGATCTAACGGCTTGGTCCTGGCAAAGCAGAGCAAGGAATGAGTTCATGGCAGAGTCTGGAATGTTCTGCTGCAGGGAAAGCAGGCAGAGCAATTCAGTGCTATGGCTTTGGGTAAGACACTTAGCAATGCGTTCCAGCCCTCTCCCCTGCTCAAGATGATGCTACAAACATGTACACCCAAGGGCCAGTTTGGGGTGAGTCTGTCAGGATTCTGTCATCTCTAGGACCTTTGCTCAGATCTCTATATGATCCACGGTATCCCTGAGCAAGTTCCCACTTGTAGCAACTGAAGTGATGATTTGGTTTGCTTTCTGAATGAAGATCATTAGCTCTGACTTGATAACACTGAATTACAGAGCTGTCAGGCTCCTACCCTGATACTGCAGTGTCTAATAGACCAAGCCAGTATCTCAGAGGTGCCATGCAGACAGGTACGTGTTTCTTACATTAATTTCACAACATGGGAACCAACACAAAGCAACCAAACACTCTGCTTAAAGTCATTTTGTAGCGTGTAGCTAAACTAAGACTAAAACGCCAGGCCCCCCAAAAGGTCACTTGCCTATGGAGAACTGCTTCCAATGTTTGCTGCAATGACTGCAGTATGTTTTCCTTTTGCTGAAGAGTTTCTTACACTCAAATCATGCTAATGTAAATAAGAAGCAGGCCTCTCAGCTCATCTCCATGTTCTTAGCAGAGCTGATATGGCTGCTCTTATCTCTACCAGGGCAAGTCCCCTGAGCTGTGTTGAAAAGCCTTTTATCAGATGCAATTTAAAGCGAGGTCTTTCTGAGATGTAGTTCTGCAGATCTGGCAGGAAAGTGGGGCTTCTGACTAAATTTCCTCTGGTTTTGTTTAGCACTGGGGTGAGGGAGTAGGACAAGGTCCTATTTGTGGGGCCGGCAAGACAGGGCTGCTCCTTGCTCCTTCCCTGAAACAAGGCTCTGCTCCCTTAGTCAGAGGAAAACCCTGTCAAAAATGGCTTAACGATCTTCTAATATTTCCATGCAATTAAAGGCCACATCTGTCTCACAGACCCCGTCCTCCTTCGCTAATGTACAGACATGAACTAAACAGTCTGTCTTGTCGATTCGCAGGGTAACAAAGGGGCCTATTCATACCACAGGCACTTGGGCTATTTGGTGTGTGTGAAATGAAATACAGTTTGCATTTGGAGAATAACCTGTGTTGGAGCTAGCAAGAGATTTCTGCTCTAATAAATCAATCAGCTTTACCGGCTAATAAAATAGCCCGCCTCTTAATTCTGACTGTGCTAACCAGACAGCCACCCTACAGAGAGGCAACGGCGGGCTCTGTGCACAAGTGAGAACCTACACGAGCTATTAAAACTCTTAGGAGGAGTCAAAGCAAATAGGTATCAGCCTGGCTGGAAGTTTTCAAGCCACTTCATTGAAGGAGTTATCCCCAGCCCAAGGAAAACGGGTGTCACCTCAATGGGTACAAGTTTTACCACTCTTCTGCTGGCTCAGAGACAGGTATGGTTCTGCTCCTGCCCCTGTCTGCTCACTTCTTTCTAAAGAAAATGGGAGCACTGAAGGAAGAACAAAACACCAAAACCGAGCAACCAACCACCCTTCAAAGCCCCATTTCTGATTTGTTAGTGAAATTGAGGGCTTAAAAAAAGAAACCGAATTGGGGCACACCTTGGCATAGACCCAAACCAACACTAACACTGTGTTTGCCTAACTCAGGGCAAAACACAGTGCACATATATCCAGGTGGATAGCGCAGTGCAAGGAATATTCTGTAAACGCCATGGGGGAATGAACCATTGGGGTTTCTTTTCTCTCCTTCCTGAGCCCAGCACCTTGCCACACTTGTCCATTTTTAGTCATAGTCTGTATCTCTGCTGTCTTAGTGCTTTCACAATACAAAGACACTAATAATGTTCACACATCAACATACCTCATTTCCTCAGCTCTCAAGGGAGGAAGTGTAAAGGGAGCATAGAAAAGGTGGTCCTATGGTGTCAGTACTAGAGTGATATTTGAGAGTTGTGGGATCATTTACCATCCAGGTGGTGAAATCGGTCAACGCAAGTCAAAGTTCTCTGAGTTAAAATGAGGGGCAAAAGCCGGAGTCAAGGCCACAGGGTAAGAGATGGACAAACCTAGAATGTGGTGAGATACTGTTGTTATAGGCTGAGGAAATGAGGGAGGCTGGGAGAAGTTTTCCAATCCTGATGCTGGACAGAGAGACAAAACGATGATTCGGAGAAGCCCACCTGAAGTTAACGGAAATATTTTGTTTCAGCTATTCTGAATGTTTCATTGCAGTTTTAACCTTTTCAGTTTGCTTTAAAATATTGTGATTGGCTTATGTTTCTAAATAAAGAGTAGTTTCAAAACAAAACTTGGAAAACTTGAGAAAGCACCAAGAAGGGCTTTCAGAAAACTTCCAAAATCAGCCATTTCGGGGAACAGGGCTTTGATAAACTTGCATCAAATTTATTAGCTCATCTGATTCCAACCCCCTGCCATGCGCAGGGACACCTTCCACTAGAGGAGGTTGCTCCAGGCCCCATCCAACCTGGCTTGAACACTGCCAGAGATGGGCCAGCCACAGCCATGGCAAGATATGTTTTACTAATGAAACTATAGATCCTCTACTCTCCTCTGATACTTCCTCATGTCACAGTAGATGTAACATCTTTAGGAATGCCAGAGGACCACAGGATTAGTCACCAGAGAAGCAATTCTTTCAGTACCATCAAAGAAAAATGTGAAGTCGGTGTTGTTAAACATGTCAAAATATTGCCTTGCCATATCTCTGTACTAAAGGTCATGTTTAGGGGTAGATTTCACACCCCTTTTCTCATCTGTAAAAAGCTTTTCTTTAACATGCGATCAGGCAAGACACAGAGACATCATTCTATGAAGGTCAAACAGCACAAGTGCAGTAAAGTCAGGCTGAGAGCCCAGTTATATGGATTCTCACTGCTCTAGGTGCTGAGCCACCATGTGACACCTAAGTAAGGTGTTTCCTTCAGGGACATCTTCAGAGGCAAATGTGAATCAGATGAGCAAAATATATTTTGCCCTTCATTTAAAGCTTTTGCAAATGCCACTCTCTGCCTCCACTTGCTTAATATTAAACTTCACGGAGGTAAAACCTCAATAAGCAGGAGTGGAGCATTCCGCCTCTGTTTCATTCATCAGGCCTTTCCCCCCATACTTGCCTGCTGTTACCATTTCCTTCCTTGCCTTTCATATGAAACATATCCATTGCACACACCCACTCTGCCTCATTTGGCTACAATCGCAGGGAAACTGGTTTACAATGATCTCCTTAAAAAAAGATCCTGCTTCTGAGCAGTTCTTTCTTCACTCAGGGTCAGCAGCAAGCGGTTGAGTGATGGGTCCTGGTTCCTTTCATAAGTGGGGCAGATTTTCTTCAGTTTGTCCATCTCTCTCTTGACAAAATCATCTTATTTGACTATTTTCTCCTATAAACTGAAGGAAGAAATGATAATTGCTTTTGTTGAAGGGAGATGACTGACCACATACTTCGAAGGCAGATCCAAGCTTAGGAAGTTGGAGTAATGTCAATCTGAGTTTGGGTTTCACTTTAGGAGAGAACTCTTAAAGGTGTAAGCAGTACAATATCTTCTTTGGAGGTACCCAAGTTCTTCCTTATATATGGCCCTGCATTTCTGGTTTAACTTAGACAAAAAGTCTCAGCCATTCGGCAACTATTCGTAATCCAGGTTTTTAGTTTGCTCTGTGAAGCAAACAGCACATTGCTATTTCAAAACAAAATAATACTGGTTTGAATGAAATTGCTAGGTTAAAATTTGATGTCATTACAGGCACTTTCAGTCTGGTCCTCTAAAAACTTAATTCATACCTTAGGAGTCAGGGGCCTCCCTCTGCAATTTGTTTGCTTTCCCCTTATTGTGTTTGTGTAATTTACAAGCAGGTGCAAGTGTAACTTTTGCTCCTGCTTTCACTAAAATAACAAATCCACTTGAACAAAACATACAATTCAGTAAATACCAAGCAATACCCTAAACTTTCTGCGAGAAAGTTGCATTTTTGTTGATCTTAATTCATGTTCTAAGGTGTGCTTCATTTCCTCTGAGAGTGAAAATTAAGCGTATGCATGAAGTGAAATAACCTGGGGTGAGAAGTGTATGTGATCATGACTTGCTATAGGCAGTCAACTCATAGCTTCGCTAGCACAAGAGCTGACCGTTTTGCTGCCCTAAATTCTTTACATAAAGAATATTGCTGGACTGATTAATGATGAATGTCGTGCTCAATGGAACAAACCACAGCTTAACTGACAAATTATGCGTTTCTTTAGAAAAAGCCCACATTTTTACTCCAGCCTATAACACAGTCAGCAAGAGAAGCAGAGAAGAAGGTTAACGTATGTGTTACTATGTGGGTTATAGTCACACCCTTACTCAGACACAAACCCTGTGCAAGCTGCAGTAAGAACAACAGGAAATGGCCTGGGGTATTTATAGCAGTATTGTGTTTATCCCAAAGTGATGTTCTGCACAGATTATTATGAAGCTTTTCGTGGGAGAGGATACAGCTTGTGTCAGCTGGAGGTTTGCAGGCACTTCACCCAATATGCTCTCTGCTAAACCTGTATGGCCCCCAATCCTGGTGTCAGCCCCCCCAAAACCTGTCTTTGCTTTTAAAGATTCACTGTGTGCAAGGACTCTTCTGCAGCTGACCCAATGGATCACACCGCAAACAGGAGCCCTGGTAACCGCTGAGTTTGTACACCTACATACAAATACACTTTGGTGCATTTGGGGCCCTGTTCACAAAGAAACTGAGGACATCAAAACCCTTTTATCTCCATCTTCAGGTTAGTCTACTCCCGAGATTCTCTTTGTTTGGAGAATCATTTCCATGTCTTTGTCTTTTATTTTCAGGTAGGGCAATGAAATCACTTCCATTTATCCCTTTCTCCTGAGGAGGCACTCAGCAAAAAGGAATCATTTTCATGGGAAGATCACCTCTATATCCCAGCCTCAGCCTTTCCGTCTTTCTGCTGATCTGAACGTTGTAAAGTGAGTTTTTCTAATGCAGTCCCATTGTCTAAATTTGGCCTGAAGTTTGATAGAGCTAGAAGAACCCACCACATATGGGAGATGAAACTTACTATCTCGGAAGGGTGAAAAAGCCTCCACCTACTCAAAAACCTATGCAAGCACATATCCATCTATGCAGAGAAGTTTATCTCTCCGAGATACAGAATGAGGAACATTGAAATAGTAGTGGTAAAAAAGTGTAACTCAAAAAGCACAGAACCTGTTGCTACTTCATTGTCAGGGCAGTTTCTTTCTTATCCTGGTCACATCTGAGGTGTGTTCCACTCATGAACAGCTCATGAACATTCAGCTCCTCTCTTTGCTTACATCCCATGATGCCTAAAAACCTCAATTAAAAGCAATTAGAAAAATCTATCAGATGACACTTAGGCCATTTACAACCTGTGACAGTTATTAGCAAAATGTTAACCTTTCGTTTGAGAGAACAGAAGCAAATCCTGCTATAAATTAAGCTTTCAAACGTCACCCCTCTCTATCTCTGCAGTAAATCAGAGCATCTCCCCAATGCCATTGTTTGCAAATATAATAAGTCCTAAGTTTGGCTGTTTAAAAACCAGAGAGCAACAGAAAAGCATCAGGAAGTCCCTGTGAATATGAGCAGGGCTGCATTAATGCAGTTGAGCCAATATTCGAGCAGAGCTTGCTCCTCTGAATACCCCTCAAAGCATTATCACTTCTATTAGTGCTTCATTAGGGTTGCACTGATCAAGACCAGCTTTCCTGGGCTAATTTGCATCCTATTCTGACAGGTGCTAGTCCAGGTGTCCTATTGTCACTCTGAATTAATAAACATGATTCAAAACCCTCCTCCTTTTCTCATGCGTGTGATAGAGGAATAATAGAAATGGAATGGGTGGGGAAAGGGGGGCAAAATTACTTCTTTGACCTCAGCTCCCAAAAAGGCTTTTCCTTTTTTTTGTCTGGGGTTTTGCCAGGTTTAATTTTAAACTGAGGAGATCATACAGCACTTCCTTGGCATCACCTAGCTGTCAAATCACTCCCATGCCCTCCCCTCACTGGCTTGTGTCTTAACCTCTAGGCAGGGCTGTCCCCAGGACACAGCACAGTGCACCACGGAATCATAGAATCCCAGACTGGTTTGGACTGAAAGGACCTTAAAGCTCATCCAGTTCCAACCCCCAGGGACACCTTCCACTAGAGCAGGTTGCTCCAAGCCCCATCCAACCTGGCCTGGAGCACTGCCAGGGATGGGGCAGCCACAGCTTCTCTGGGCACCCTGTGCCAGCGCCTCAGCACCCTCACAGGGAAGAACTTCCTCACATCTCATCTCAGTCTCTTCCCTGCAGTCTGAAGAAACTCACTTTCACTAACTAAATGCTGATATTCCTATGGAATTAGAATGCAAGTCGGGCTTTCCAGATGAACATCGGATACCACAAAAGCTGGTGACAGCACTGCCATGTCATCGAGCATTTCTACTTCAGTCCTTCCATAGAAGTTGATTAGCCCCGCACTCTCCTGTCTCGTGCGTCTCTTTACTCTTATTTCTCAAAGCCTCTCTGGCATGTGGTATCCAGAACCAAGTGCCTTCTGCCACGTGTGCTTGTATCATACAGAGTGTTTATTATGAGCCCAGCTTGGTGACATGAGAGCATGAATGCAGAGGCAGCTCACAACTGTGCGGGCCTTGTTTGCTGTTTTCACCTGCTTGATAACTCTCATCAGCTGAATCCCTCCTAAGATTTCTTAGTTCTTTTCTGACAAAGACGAAATGCTTTTAAGCCTAGTTCCAGGGCTGCCCTCTTAGTCTTTGAGTGGGTGCAGAAGCTTTCCTCTTACTTTCTGCAGGGGCATCTCACTTGGATCTTGTGTCACTCAAAGCCGCATGCTTCATTCCTCACCTCAGATCTCCATTGCTCATCTAACCTGCAAGATAATTCTTCATCTAAAACTACAGGAGGTGACTGTGAATGGCAGTGAATGACTATCAGGAAACCAGGTTTTCTATGACTCAGGTTGCTTTGTGCATCTTCTTCTTTACCTAGTGCATCTTTTTCATGAGGATAAGGAAAGAACCAGCCTCTCTCAATGAAACGTTCACATCTGAGATCAGGGTTTCCACTCCCCCAACACCCCCATGCCCAACCGCACTCAAGAGTTCCATGAAGCGGGGGCAGGCTCTGAGCTTGCTCAAAAGGCAAAACTCATTTTAGCTGCATTCACACACACACACCCCCTTTGTTTTTTAAGGATCAGCTTGCACCAAATGGTACTTGCTAAATGACTGTCTAACGAGACAAAATGCAAACCCCCCTCACTGGAAAGCACTTGTCCTTAGTAAGCCAGGCGTTGTGCCCCTGCTCATAGCCACCGTCAGGTGCATGCAGAAGAGGTTCCCAGTTCTATAGAGCATTGACAGACAAGAGCTGCTTCTTGTTATTGCAGCCCCTAATGACAAGTCGCCTGCCACGTACCCAAGTGTGATCTGGAAGCTGATTAGCACCTGTCTCAGCAGGCCAAAATCAAACAATGACAGTGAGTTGGTTGGTGAGCAGTACTGGTTGAGAGCCCCCTCGGCATGCCTCTGCCCCACTGCTGCTCAGCACATGCTTTCAACCAGCTTTGTTGTGCTTCACATGCTCATTATATACCTTTCTGCTCAGGAAAAACAACCCATGGCTAATGTGGCTTTTACACCTTTGATTATCAGGGCTGGAAAGAGGGAAGTGTCGCTCTGAGTGTGGAGTCTTGAACAGATTATGGCCACTGCTCTTCCATAGGCTTCTAGAAAGGTGCGTGTGGTTCAGCTACTGGCCAGCCTGTGGGTGCTCAAGCTTGATACGTGTGTCATGTGAGATATCTGTTGATGGGATTGGTTTGGTGATATGGGCTTCAGGGCAGAGTCTGGTTTTTTTCTGTGTTTCATAAGTGACTAGAATATCTTATGGCCTATAAATTGTGTCTTTCCTTTCCTAGCTGCAAAAACACCCCATCTTTTACATCCAGCTGCTTTAAACTTTATTTCAGCAAGGATTTTTTATTGATTTTTGAGGCACCTACAGCATTTTTAGCCAGGGCTTACAATCTTTGTGAAGATCTGTTGGTTTTCAGCCTTTTCTCAGAAGAGCATTACCCATTTGTAGCTTACAATTAGGACAAGCAAGGCACAGAAACCTCTAATGATTTGCTCAGGGTTTCAGGGTAAGAAAGAGGAATAAAGCCAAGGAGACTCCTCTTGCAGGGGGTTGCTTTAATGACTGAACTGCACTCTTCAGAAAGGTCTAGCTTTTCTGAAGACATGTGAGTGTGATCGTTATCTGCTGAGCAGATACCAGACCAGAGATATTTCCTCTTCATCTATTTACTAAATAATAGATGACTGATTATGATCTTAGATGCTAAGAAAACTTTGTCATAGATAATTTCAGGTTTCTGAGCATGTTTCTCTTATCTCTATAACCCATTAAGTTAGTCACAACAAAGAGCGAATAACCAAGTGCACAACTTGGACACAATTCCTGGGTGTGGGAGCTGGCCATCCTGCTTCATGCCATATCAGCTCCAGCTCAGATATCATGCACATAAGCAGGTCTGTAGCTGCACAAATCCATGTCACTGCAGTACTGGGTTTAGTTACAGAGATTCAGATGAAAAACTAGAGGGTTTTGTCCCACAAAATCACTTTTGAAGCATTTCATATGTGCAATGTTGCAGAAACCAACAGCAATAGTCACTTAAACAAATAGGTTTAGACCAAACTGACTGAGTTCAGGTCAGTTCTCATAGAGTCAGTGGGACAGCAAAGGTGTAAAAGACGCAGTTTACATATATGCAAATCAGCATTGCCTGAGACAGATCCATTTTCCAACTGTTTGCTTAACTCCACCAGTTTAACCTGCAAATTATACCGAGTAGAAGTGCTATGCTCCTGTCATCCACTGGAGCTGATGACACTCAAAAGCTCTTTGCTTACTCAGTATATTGCACATTCATTGAGAGCCTTGTATCAATAAACACTGCCACCATCTGTACCATACTGCCTCATAGACAAAGCTTATTTGCAGATACAACTAACACTCAGGTACAGTCCATTTCATACTGTTTAATTCCTTACAGCTTTTGGACTCTGCTGACTTAAAACTATGGCAGGCCTTCTAATCTCTTATAAAAAATCCCATACACACACTTGTACTTGCTATTAAAGGTCTAAGTTCACAGAGGTAGAGAAGAGCACCTACAAGAACTTGAGGTTGAGGTAGAGGAGTGCATGGGAAGACACATCTTGAAGCAGTGATGTAAATGTGAGGGAAGCAGGGGGTGGTTCTTGTGTCATAAAAGAGGCTCTGAAAAGAGCACGCATCTTCCTAGAGCGGAGGTTCCTTTAGTGTTATCTTAATTATCAATTACTTTTTCATTTTTGGAAGTCTGGTTTTGAAACTACCAATCTTAGAGCTGCAAAATTATGAAAGGGTAAGAAATCAATGGAAGAGAGAGTGGGGTCCTGACCATGTACTGGCTGCGATCTTTTAACACACATTAAAGTTTGGCCGATGTAAGAAACCATCTGGGTTTTAAACCTAGCTGAAGCTTTAGCTGTATGCTCTATGTATGAATCAATGGAGCAGCTTCACAGGCACATGCCTGTACTCTACTGGGCTCCTTGGCCAGGCAGGCCAGGGCACTTGCTGCGGAAACCTGGAAAGCCAACTGGGGCTTCACACCCTTCTTACTCCTTCCACACAGCTCGGAATGGCCTTGGGTCTCAGGGAAAACATAGCTGCTCATCATAGCTGCAATGCTACAAACCCCCATTACAAAGTTCATGACCCAAAAGGTGGATAACCATACCCATATCTCAGGAACATGGTCGGAGGTTGTTGAGTGTTAATAAAGAACATAATGGGAAGAACCACTGGGTTTCTTTCTGCTCATTGCATCGCAGGAGGTGCCTGCACTGAGATCACTGTAGCTGCTGCTCATGAATACAACTCCCACCTTACAAAAGCACCTACTCCAGATCTACCAAACAAGGCAGAGAGGGAAGGAAGCACTTGCTTACTTCTACAGATGAGAAACTGAGATAGAGATGAAGTGAAATGCCTGAACTCACACAGGAACCTTCATGGCAGATTAACGGGCTGAGCTAGGCTGGGCTCCGCTGAGGACAAAGACTGGAGTGAATTAACTGCTCACGGAGTTTTTCTGGCATTGCAATCCCAGAATTGCGTGAGGGAGGGATCTTCCAGTGTGTGTTAATGCCAAGCACCAGGAACAGCGTGTGCCACTCCAGTGACTCGCACTGTGGAAAGACGAATGCAACCGGGAGCAGGTGCAGCTGAGGTCTAAGGAATGACTGGGAGAAGGGGGTTTATGACACAGATTATAAGTTATCTCAGCAAAACAAAGGCAGAGAGGTACAGCAGTGGGCTGTGAACACACTGGGGGCATAACGTCAGGGAAGGGAAAGTGCTGTTTAAGCTAATAGTGCTGGTGTGAGAAATGTGTGAATCAGTCATAAGCAAAGGTCAGTCCAAAACCAGAGGAAACTGTTTAAACCTCAGCATGAAGTTACAGAAGCCCTTTTCAATGGGGAGCAGTGGCAGTGGAAAGGGAATCCATCCATCCTTTACAGAAACCTGGAAGCTTTTGGGAAAGGAATGGCAGAGCATGGTCATGTCTGACAGCAGAGAGCAGAGCTCAAGAATTGCTTCCACTCTGGAGTTCAAATTAAGTGCCTCAACTTTTCTTTGTTCCTAAGGAATTTTGAAGAAGACTCTCATTGTATACACTGCTTAGCACAACAGAGACCACTCTGGTCTCTGGGCACCACTGTAGCACACACAATTCACAACACTAACCATCAACAACAATTACACCCTTCCTGAAGTAGAGATGACATAAGAATAGCAAAAACGAAGAACAAGGAGCTATCTACACGCTTATCCCATTCATTAATGACCACCCCATACTCTGTGAGATACACCCAGATGCAGTGATGCAAATCCAGAGGATTCCCTGCAAGCAAGGCTGAACTCAGTGTGTAGCTTTCTCTTTCCAAAGGGGATAAACTCTCCATTTGTTAAAACCTTTGCCCACTGATCTGGAAGTGCTGTGAAGGCAAAAGATCCCTGTAACTGTGAAGCTGGGTTTTGGAAACCAGTGAAGCGGTGGCATCCTACACACTGACATGCAGAAACTGCGTGTCCCAGGCAGGAGTTTGCTGGGGCTCAGAGTTAAAAGTGGATGTACCCTTTTTCCTACCAAAAGAGAGTCATGTGGTGATGCACACTGAGGAAGCATTTCACACAGCCTTCTGTGTAACACTACTCAAAACCCAGAGGATCCGGAATCACTGTCATGGGGAAGATAGAGCTGCTTTTCAGAAGAAGAGAACTAGAAGGTACCAGGACAAAGCCCTGTTCTAGATCTTCTGTAAAATCACTGCATGGATAAGGAGTAACTCATTTCAGCCTGGACCTGTCTGTGCTCCACTTTATGCAAGGCAAGAGGCAGACAGCAACACAAAACCAAGGTACTGTGAGATTTTGCCCAGCCACTGGATCCGCGGCAGGATGCAAGGAGCTGGAGTTTGGGCCACATGCCATTGATAGTCACAGTTTCCCTCCAGTTTACCAGAGACGTCTCAGATTTCAAGTACAATCTCAGTGTCGCAGGGGAATTCACCATCGCTTGGATAAAACACAGGACACACAACATTTGCATGCGCAGTAGAGAATGGGATTCAGGAGAAATCTGCACAATTAAAAGCACTTCAGATCCTGATAAGACGCACTGCTTTGTACATGAGTTTCTCACTTAACATCGTAGCATTCTTTCTCTTGTCACAGTGGAGCTGTTACAGGCAGTTTGGATTATATCCGCAGGCTGATACTCAGAGTTCTGACCTAACAAATCCCTTCAGTGCATGCTTACTTTAAAGCCTGGCTGGTTCTAATGAAGTCAGATGTATTTGCTTATGGCTCTTAGAAATAACACCAAAACATAAATATTTGTGCTGGGGAAAGATCTGCATGTGCACAGTGGATGTAATTAAGGAAGGACGTTACCAGCATGTCACGTGAATTTTGGGAGCAAGTTCAGGTTAGGAGTGTCATCATCTTATTCTTACTGGAGCAAAGCCTCTCTGAAGGACCACGGGTCACGCAGGCTGTAGTCTAGGTGCCCAGTACACTCAAAGCCACCCGGAACAGCTGTGGTACATACTCAAAACAACTTTCAGCCCTTTGGGATCAATTTCTAAGCTGTGAGTTCACTACAATGTGGCTTTTGAGCGTTAAATGTGTCAATAATTTCTGGCTATAGTGATTTTTCTGTGTATCAGAGGTAAAATCATGTGTAAGGTCCACCCCCTGCTCCGAATCCCTGAGCAATTCTATTGCCAGCAACTTGTGAATGGCCACAAAGACTCTGAATCTCTGATGGTGACTTCCTGAGTGACCAGTTGCTTCCTGCATTTCAGCTCCTACTTGGTTTATTTTAATTTGCCTGCTTAGGCTGTGGGCTCTTATTCCATCTACGTGCCACGCTTCAACTTGGAGTGAGCCTCTGGGGACAGCTCCTGTAATGCAAGAAATTAATCATGACTCATGACTTCTGATTCTAATCAGGAGTCAGTCCTAAAAACTGATCTGCAACATGGCTCTCACGGACAAATAGGGAATAAATCAATGGAGTTTTCATAGAAATCAAATTTTACTGTATAGAAATTGTTCCATAAACAGAACACAGCAGAAAAGGTGAAACTGCCTTGATCTTCCCCTGGATTTTACAGAAAGGATATAATTTTCTGATACCTTTCCCCACTTAATCTAAAATTATTTGATTCAAAGTGACATTTTTCAATATAAAGGCGTAGGATTTTGTTATTACACAAGAAACCCTCAAATCAGAGCACTGAAACCTGCAGAAAGGCAATTCCATAGGAGGGCAATGATGTTAATTCTTTTCCCTGCTTCAAGTCCCATCACTCCTGCTGCTCCCTTAGGCTGGGGTGAGGATGGCTGCCTGGAAGCTGCCTTCTTGCTAACTGATGTGGTGCAGTAATCCTCTCCTGCTTCAGGCTGTTTAACCACTGCCTGTCTCTGGCCACCCTTTCATGTATACACACCACATATATACATTAGGGCATAAACAGAAAAGAGGGCAAGCCCATACTCTGGCATCATATTCCATATTCTGACATTCCTGAATGTTGATGGTTTGGATAAATGAACCTCGATATAAGCTGCCTATTCTGGACAGGCTGAACTTGCAAATCAACCCCTTCTTTCTAAGCCTGCTGAGCGCTGTTATTTTGGATAAACAGGTGAAGTCAAAGCATGAAGGAATTGCATCGATTTCAGGAGGAATTTGCAGGTATTCAGTGTATGTTTCTCAGAACCAGGCCCCAGTTTGCAGTTTGTACTAACAAATAGCTCCATACATCTGTAGTTGCTTCTAGTTATGTTCAGAAGCACTTCTATAGGCATCTACCTACTCTAGCGGAAGGCGTCCCTGCCCCTGGCAGGAGGTTGGAACTGGAGGAGCTTTAAGGTCCCTTCCAAACCAAACCAAACCAGTCTGGGATTCTATGATTCTGTGACTGAAACAGAACTGCATCCTTATAGCAGCTAAAGGAAAAATAGTTGTAAGAAGAGAGTAACAGCCATTCAGTGGGGTGATTGAGGAGAGCAAGTCCTGTTAAAACATACAGGGCTGACAGTCCAGTGTGCACAAGAGCAATGCCATCCATACTGTGTATCTGTGACCATCCTGGGGAGCAAACTTGTGCTAGTAGCCTACATATTTCGGCACAAAGCTCTAGCCCCATATTCAAACACCAAATAAGTTCACACAGACAAGCCCATGCAAATCAATGAGATCTCAACACCTGATTATTTGCCTTAGTAGAACATTACAAAACCTCTGTCTCTAGTAACATGCAGTGCCTTTGTCTAAACCTTTTCCTTTGTGCTTTGGTTTACCAGACTAAGGCATGATGGCTGTCAGTTCATTTCAACAGCAGCACAGCTTTTACCTCTCCACAGCTGGCAATGCAAAACTCAAGTAGGTACAAAGAGGGCACTAGCACTCTAGGCAGCCTGACTCAGACACCCGGCAGAAGAGAAATGAAAGGCAAATGTTCGATGCTAACATTATATGAAGCCCCAAGGAGATTTGGAACAGGAGCAGCAGAGGAGTTACAGTTTCCTTTGTTCTGTTAAAAGGAAAAAGGAAACACATCAGGAAGCCAGACTGTGGAGCACAGGAAGTCTCACTTTGGCTGATAAAAAGGAACTGATGTGAGGTTGGTTCAGATGCAGTTATAAGTCAATCAAGCTTGGAACAACAAGAGGAGCTATTCAGAAGAAACCAGAGAGCCAAATTCTGCTTTTAGCTGTTAAAACAGGGGGTATTTTAACCTCTTCTAATCTTGTCTTTATCTTCTTTTATGTTTTTTTAAAGAAAGCTGCTATAAAAAACATCCAAATCAGAATTCTCTCATCAGGTAGAAGTCGGTTTCCTGAACTCACCACACCTTCCCCTGACCCTACTGTTCCTTACTCCAGTTTCTGGTTTTCACTCATCGACCAACCTAAAAACCTGTATTCTTGCTGATTTGTCTCCTTCCTCAGATCAAACACAGCATTATTCAGAAGGGCAGGTTTTGCTGAGTGAGAAACAGGCAGATGACTAATTAAAGGCTCTCCTGCCCGTTATGTTATTTCCACTCCCTCTGTGTGCCTGACAAGCATGGCCCATCATGCTAATGTCCAGTTCCTGGCGTGCTCCTTTGTCAGGCTGGGGTTGGGGTGTTTTAATTACTTTCTTACTCCTTTCCAGCCCTGTGGTTAGTTGAGCTCTGGGTTAGTCTATGCTGGAAGAACAGGGACAAGATATATGCAAATAAACCACTAACTTAGCTGTAGCCATGGCATTTATTTCAGGAGCCTCTCCTGAGCTGTGTTTCTGACTGCATTTTAGAACAGAGTCAGGAAAAGAAAGAAATCTTGATGCACATGAAGAGCCAGGGTTACTTTCTTCACAGCATCATACCAACACTGAAAAGAAGCAGAGGCTGAGATTTTGCAAGCTGCCTCTGGGATTTTGCCTTACTGCTCCCATCTATTTCCAGTGAGAACTCTATACTCAATGCTCCTTAGCCAGCTTTGCAAATCTTAATCAACACGTTTATAGAAGCAAAACACTTTGGTAAGCACCTAGAAAGCAGCCTGGGTGGCAGAGGGAGTAGTTACCTTTAAAAGCTAATGAGTATTACAGACTGTCAATATCATTACAAACCAAGCTGCTTGCTTAGTTAGACACATATGCACTTATGTACCTATTTTGGGGGCTTGGCTTCAAAACATCGAAGCAAACCAGAATTAAAGTGTCTCTGGTGTCAGATACCACTGGACCCTGTCATCATTGCCAAGTTTTGCCTTTGGTGCTATTTGTCAGTGGAGAAACAGTTTCTCAGGACATACTTCGATGTCTTCAACAGTAACATGCAGTAATGTACAACCCTTTTGTTTAGGTCTCAGTCTTACAGCTAAAGGAAAAGCTTTTGGTAGCGGAGGCGGGGGAGGAGGGAGGTAACGTTTGTGGCTTTACTACAAGAGACAGGTTTCTAGACCGGTGTTACTCACTGTGTAGATACGCATCAGTAATTATGTGGCCTTGGTAACAAGAAGAAGAAAGAAAATAAGCAGTAGATGCATTAACATCTTGAAGGCTTCGATACTTGGAGCTCAGCAGGTTATACATTGTCCTACACCATACACTGCTGTCTGGACAATTCAGGTTGGTGATAAGTTACTTGGTCAGCACCCTAAGCGTCCCCGAGTCCGCGATGATGCAGTGCACAAGTTAGCAAAGGTTTGGGCAGACTGTTTGCAGAAGGAGGCAGAAAACCACATTTGTGTGGTGATATTTTAGTCCGTATTTTCAAAAGCAGCTATAAATATGCACTCGCAGCCTTGCACAAAGGTATTTGTTCGCACAGAAAGAGTTCTTAGGCATCACCCACAGGAGTGGGACAGGGCTTTGTACAAGAAGTACGTTGCAGGCAGCTCTTTTCACATCATGTGCATTGTGTGCTCATATTCACATGTGCGTGAGAGCACAACAGAAGCACAGACACTGGAAACAGATCTCTTGTTTGATTCAGAACAAAAGAGTTAAAGAGAATTTTATATTTAGGGGGGAAATTGGCTTCAAACCAAGTTGTAAAGCTAAGCTTAATGTATTAGACCTGTTTTTCTAGGCAAGCCATGCCCACATTCATGCACGCTCTAGTACTCACACTATGCTTCTGCAGCATGAGGTGTGCAGCAAAGCCACAAATATCTGAACATCTGAAGTTAAGGCTCCCTTGGCTCGTTTAATTTTGCTTGCACTGAGATAGGACATAGAGCCTTTCTTTAAGTGGTCAAGTAAACTCAAGCAGAATGAGAAAGTTTTGTTTTTTTCAATGCAGCTTCTGAGGTGCTGCAGAAGAACTTCACATGCGGATGCTTTACTGGGAGAAAAAACATGGAAGATGCTCAGTGTTGGGAGGCTGTACATTCATAATCTGCATTCACACCTCATCTAGGCCTGATGCTCTGAGATGTGAACTGAAATCAGGAGAAAAGCCTTCTCTAAAAACAGAGAGACCTGAAGAAAATGAAGTCTGCTTCCTGCAAAAATTGCTATAAATGCCCTTCCCCCAGCATATCTCACCTTATCAGCCTGTCATCTAAGAGCTCACCTCGAGGTGCAACCTTCCCTTTGCTTCTCTTGCTTTCTGTCCCTTTCTCATAATACTCCAGTGAATAACATCCTTGCACGCCAGAACTCCAACAAAACTCTCCTTAGAAGAAATGATCCAAGAAGTGACAAAGGAAGATAACAAAATTTAGATAAATAACTAAATAAAAGCATGAAATCCTCAATATATGCACGCTACTACTTAAAGTGACCACATCCTGTTAGGGTAAAATCCGCAGCGGTGGAGAGAAACTATACAAGACTCTCAGCACCTCTGTAAAGGCTCTGAGTGAAACCCCAAGTGCCTAAAATCTAAGCAGTTGTGCTGTTTTGTTGTAGGTTTGCTTCAGACAAACCTGCCTTCCCTTAGCAGGAGTAATTCCACTGCAGAGCAGCAGAGCTACTCAGACTCTGAAGAGACTTTCCCAGTGGTTTACTTGCAAGTGGGAGTTACTGCAAACATCTCAAGTCGGCAGCATGCAGTACAAGATTGTAAGCTCATACTAAGGCAGAAGGCACCCATGGTCATACAGATTTCGGAGGGAAAATGATGTAGCATTATAAAAATATTCCAATTACAAACATTTCCAATGGGTTTTTTGCTGTTGTCTATTAGAAAGCTGTTATGCAATACAAAGGCCATCTGAGTAGGGACTAGGGTATGAGGGAATATCATCATTTATCCCTTGGATATTTCAGACAGCTCTGTTCAAAATTGCTTTTGAGGGACACGAACAGGGAAAATCTCCAGTCAGCAAACATCTCTGTGAACTTGGTTAATAGGTAGCGGCTTTTTCATTCTAGAGATGAAGAAGCTTGCCCTTGAGGTCAATGCTTTTGTGCCAGGAAAGGCCATCTCTACAGGGCCAAAGCCAGGGCAGTTTAAAAATGGCAAAACAGACACTTCAACTCGCTCAGAAAGGAAACGTGTTCTTAGATCAAGATCTTGATGGCCAAGTTTCAGGCCGAGAGGCGAACACCCACAGTTCACAACTGACAAGAAACAGTGATTGCAAGAGAAACCCTACCCCACCCTTTGCTATAGCAACACCAACATGCAAGTTGTCTTCTCATGGAAGGAGACAAGTATGGTTGTCATCTCCTTGAGTAATGCAAAATGTTCACTGAATGCCCTTCAGATGATCTCTCTCTTATGTCCAGAACATAAGGGTAAACATGTTTGCACAGAATGAAAGCAGCAGTTACACAAAATGTGGGATTTTAATTAACAGACGGGCTTTGGCAAGTATATTTGCTTTAATTACTGTCCACATGTAAAGTGGAACTGAAACAATTAAACAGTTTAAAACCACACCATTTGTTATGGTGAGGAAGTCCGTGCATGGGCATCTTGCTGAGATTAGATGTACTCTTTTTTGATTTAATTTAGGGCAATAAAAAACAAACCCTGCAAACACAATATAAATTAAGCCAGAGCAGGATGTTAACCAAAAGAAGATGTGATTTGGAGGCGTGCAATAAAGATGTTATCAAGGATTTAAAATCCATGCAAACTCGAGCTGTCATGAGTTTCACTGGCTCCCAATCATCTTTTGCAAGTGTTGCTTGCAGAATATGAACTGAAGATGGAAATAAACTAATAAAGATACAGATTTGCTGCACTTCTATTGCCATAAAAGACCTTAGAGCATTGCTCTAGAGATCCCTTTTCAAACTAACCAGTCCACCTCCCACGCCAGATATTAGAATCATAGAATCAGCTATGTTGGATATGGAACAGATAATTTGAAGAACACAGCAAAACTTGCCTCCCCCTCCTCAGTAAGTGCTCAAACTCCCCTCAGGATAAATAACTATTCATGGACAAAAACATGTTCTAGACCTGGCGCATTGGCGCAGCAATATCATATGGGATGTAAGTCAGTGCATGATGGGGAAAGATGACCTAGAGTCCCAGCTGATCCCATTACGTATGTTTTAATACATGGAGTTCCCTGAGCTATGGATTAAAAAGCTCTGCAAACATCTTCAATTCACACTTGCACACAATGTGCACAAAGCATGTCCCCATCTATTCACTGACCAAGCTCCGTTCCTCCAGGACCATGCGATTGTGAGCCCTTAGGACACACATCAAGCCTGCAGCTGATGTACCCCTTTACTACTAACTTACACTGCAGTTGGGTAGGTTTGCAGTTAAATTATTCCATGCAGGCAAAATCAGTTGTTAAGACTCTTTCTGAATGGCCTAAAAAAAATTAAGAGGAAAGTACAAACCGAATACTGGAGATTGCAAGGTGAAGGGAGAGATCGCTATAGTAGACTGAATTCAAACTCCTGCATCTGCCAAGTGTGCAATTAAATGTCTTTGGCTCAATTAAAACAATTAGTCTGTGGAATAGTTCTGGTACACTTGAGAAAACAATCCCTTGTGCTGTTTAAATTGCTCAAGAAGACAACCATCTGGAAGGCAAAACCCTCTCCCATATCTCTTCTGTGCTACACAGCATTTATGTTCTGCACAGACAGGTACATCGCTGAGTTTACGGAGGGAAGCCCTTCTTAACCACACTGGTAGATTTTATTTGGTCCCTCACTGTGTTCTTGCTTTAGTAATGACAGAGCTTTTGCTGTGTCTTTTCTAGTCACTTATATGCATCTTTCTGCCCTACTATTTCCCAACATAAACACACAGCTTTAAGATAAATCAATGCCTACCACCTATAGCAGAGCAGACTTCAGGGGATGATTGCTTTTCAACTGCTCACCTCTGGCTACAGTACAACTTTGCTTTCCTGCATCCTAGAGTTTAGAAAATCTCCCCTGTAGGATGGGTTATGGTGGGAGTTTAGCACATTCAAAACATTTGAGCATTTCAAGCCACATCCTCCCCCGTCGCCCTTCACCTGAGACAAGCAAGGCAAAGTAGCCTAACCCCTTCCTTTTAATGGTGAACTGCTGCAAATCTGGCTATGTGTGGGTCAAATATAAGGATGGTGAGGCACTGGAACACCCAGAGAACCTGTGGCTGCGCTATCCCTGGCAGTGTTCAAGGCCAGGTTGGACAGGCTTGGAGCAACCTGCTATAGTGGAAGGTGTACCTGTTTGAGCTTTAGAGTCCTTTCTAACTCAAATTGTTTGTGATTCTATGATGAGAAATATCAGATAATCCTGAGGAACGCTGATCTAAGTGCATGGTACAGAAAATTATAGGACATGGGGACCTGTGGCAGCTTGCTGATGATGCTGGAATTGCTCAGTACCCAAAAGGAGACTCTGATGTATCTGGACCCGTCTCTCTTAGCTTAAACAGCAAAATTATTTCTGGACTAGAAGTGACTTAGGATGCGGCCGAGTTCCTTCTTTCGCCACAGCCTCCCCAACATGACTATAGGCCTGGCTGCGGAGTGTCACAGTTCCTCGTCTCCAAACCAGAGGGGCTGAGAAGGGTGCAATAACACTTTGCAGCATGGGGAGAGGAGGAACTCCCAGTAGGCACCATGAGCTACATGGGTCGTGGCAATACTTCAGCACCTTTCCAAGGGTGGTGTGGGGGGCCCATGGCCTGTGCAGCAAAGCAAGTCCATGTGTGGACCACGGCACACATACAGATGGGAGATTTCTTCACTTTCACTGCACAGTATTTCAGGCTCCACAAATCAAAGGAGGTTGTGGTGCTCTGAACGTATCCTGAATGAGGCCCAGATTCCTTTTGGTATGGATCTAAGGAGGTGGTGGGGGAAACATGTCTTACTCCTGCCATACCTCCCAAAGTTTATGCTTTCAACACTCCCGCTTTCTCTCCTTCTTTCTGACACTCACCCTTTCATTCCCTCTTGTTTCCCTCTTTCCATTCTCTCTTCCTGCCCACCTCCTTCCCTCCCCCTTCTTTTGAGACCCTTACAAGCAATGCACTTGTCACAAGCTGCAACCTAAGGGAGAAAGTTTCAGTTCCTGTCAGTTTGCAGCTTCTTTCTCCTCAGGTCAGCATAAACAACATAAAAAAGAAGGACCAAACCAGCAAAAATAGACTGCTTTTAAGAAGAGCTCAACACCCCACCCAGGCAATAGGCATCTTTCGAAATCCTCCAACCCAAACACACCCACAGCGTCTCTCCCTTCAAGGCTCTTCTGTTCAAGCTGCTTCTGTACTGCAGCGCTCCTTCAAGAACAGCCCGTAAGAAGTGCACAGGGGTCCCCCCCAGAGCAAGAAAGCCAGCCCCCTGCTGCCTGGGCTTTGAGTAACACCGCCGGCCACCTCCGGGGGCTTGGGAAAGGCTTGGTTTATCTTTGCAGAGGCTGAAGGACCGGCCGGTTGGATGGGGGAAGAAAAGGGGGAACCGCTCTCCAAGTCCCAGCAGCGTCCTCGGTTGCTCAAGGCCACCCGAGGTTGGTTATGTTCGTGGCTTTTTGCCACACTCTTGGCTTCCCCTTCCCCCTGTCTGGCCCCAAGCTAGCCAGGGGGATGCTTCACCCCAAACCACCCCCGGCCCTCTCTTTCTCCCCCCATAAAGCCGCCGGAGGAAACCCACGGGCGACCCCCAGAACCAGCGGCGCATTCCGAGCAGGGGCGGGCGAGGAAACCCGAGCCGGGGGCACACATCTGGGGCCAGGTCCCCCCCCCCCCCCCCCTCAGCCCCGGGGCAGGAGCTGTCAGTGCCTTTCCGCCGCAGCCCGCCGCTCCAGGCGGGGCCCCGGGGCCGCCCCGACGGCTCCCTGCCGGCCGCGGAGCCTCTCGAGCGCCGGGGAGGTGAAGGGCAGAGTCCCCATACGCCGCGGCGGAGCGGGAGGAGGATGAGAGCGGACGGACGGAGCCAGACCCCAGCCCTCGCTATCTTTCCCAGCGTCCCAAAGCCTGGAGGGGTCCCCCAGCCCCTCTTGCCCCCTTTACCTTAATAGTGCCGTCCATCTAGAATAACTTCCAGCCGGGACCAGCAATATTCCACACATTGACCCGGTTTAGCCTGCAACCGAAGCCTCCTGAAGTTTGGGCGATCCTTCTCTGTCCCTTCGCTTTCCTCCCTGCCCTTGCAGCGGGTCTGCGTCTCTCCCCTCTCCTCCTCTCCCTCCCTCCCCGTCTCTCTCTTTTTTTAACTTTGGTTGTTGCAGCAGAGCAGAGCGAAAAAGAGACAGTTAACCGGATGAACCGTTTTTTTCTGCTAATTTTGGGAAGTGAAGTCACTCGAGGAGGAAACTTTCGTCTCTCCACTGGTCCTGCCTTCTCGATGAAAAAATACATATATTTTACATACAGGATATTTGCTCCATTTAGATAAGAAGGGGCAAAACAATAGCTACCTCTGGCAGCTCTTGTTTGTCCAAGCCCTTGCCTCGCACCCCAGCGCCGTGTGTCATCCCACAGTTTAGTTTAACAGAGCTTTTGCGATATTATTTTGTCTTCTCTTGGCTGGAGCAGCTTTAAGCCTGACTCACTGAATTTCCGTCTCTTCCCACAGATTTTTTCATTAATGCGTTTTCCAGTCACAGGCAAAAAGGAAGGGGAGAAAACCGTAAATACAAGTCGGTGGCGGCAGGCAGAGGGTGGAAATATAGAGTGTGGGGATTAAAACATGTTTAGAACACAACTTCTGCCCCTCTGCTTCACGCCTCCCATCAAGGAGAGTGAGGCGAGTGTCCGGTCCCTCTCCAGTGCGAGAGTGCCATTAAACATAGGCTGGAAACGGTGCAGCGGGGGAGCGGAGGCTCTTCCCCACTTTCACCCCTTCCTTTCTTTCCCAGCATCCCTGGGATACCAGGCTCCGAAGCAAGGGATGGATAGATGCCCATTCGTTTCACTGCATTTACTAGGAGCGCTTTTTCCACCCTCCTCTCCCAGTTTCACACTAAGCTGTTAAAACCCCACTCAGGGAAAAAAAAACCAAACCACTTTATAAGCTAAAAATGACCCAAATTGGCAATAATTGTCAGAGCAGTTGAGTTGGTCATTCCCGTATACCGTGGCAAAACGGGCACTACAAAACCCCAACCTTTAAATCTCATTTTAGACCCGGCTTGCCCCTGACGTCCAATTCTCTCTGTTTCATTCAAACGGGAGCGATCACCAGAAAATAAATGCGTTTCCCTCCCTTTTTTTCCGGGAAAAGCTGAACCCGTCCAAAGGACCCGAGGGAAAGGGACGCCACCGGCTCACACCACCACCACCACCGCCACCCCCGCCCCTTGCAAAACCAACAGCGGAACACATAATGCAACAACTCCTTCATCTCCACTTCTGCAAACTGCTGCAGCCCCAAGAGAAGAGCAAAGGGAGGGGGGGATGAAAACAAGGGAGGGTGAATCCAAGAAAGGAGGATGCTCCCGCGCATCGGATCTCTCGGGGGGGGAGGGATGGATTACCTTGTCCAGTGCCAGTTGTGTCCAGTCTTTTTGATTCCCCCCCGTCTTTAGTCCAGCCACGGGGAGGGGAGAGGGAGGGTGGGTGTCAAAGTGCTATCCAAAGTTATTCTCACCCGCCCCTTCCAAAAGGGAAATGCAATAATGCCACTAGTGTTCCTACCCGGCTGCAGCAGAGATGCCTTATATTAATACTTTATTTCTCCAAGAGGGAGGCTGGCACGAGAGAGCTGTAGGTCCCCCCTTGCCCCTCCCTCCTCTCCCTCCCCCCTCCCCTGAAATTAGCCTCATCAATTCAGCTACAATTTGGGAGTTCAGATGCAGACACGGGACTGAACGTGACCAGACCTGGAGGTTTTGGCTCGCTGCTTGCCAGCGATTGAGGCCGTCTGCAGGCGGGAGGTGAAGAGGGGGGGAGCGGAGGGGACAGCCCGTCCCCCGTCCCCCCCCGCCCCTTGTCTGCTTTACAATCCCGGGGTCTCCCCGGAGAGCAGCACATCTGGATGCTGCTAGCGGGGTCAGGTCCCCCCTTGCCTAGGGCCACAAGAACTGGAGCTCAATTAAAAGAAATCAAGGTTAACCCTTTGCTTCCCTCATTACTCTGTCTTTTTCCCTGCCCTCTGCCACCCCCACCCCCCCACCCCGCAAATACTCCCCCCTCCAGCGTTACCACATGGCAGGCTGAGGCCGCCAGAAAAGAGAGAGGTTAAAGGGAAGAGTGAAATGCATCCTTCCAAAACCCGAATGGTTTCCTCTTTAGACAACACTCTACCAGCCCCCCCAAAAAAACCGATGAGGGAGAGGACAGGCTGAGGAGCTTAACCGCTAGAAGAAGGGGAAAAAACATACCCTGGAAGGAGCCCGTGCCACGGGGGGATCCCCCGTGCTCTCCAGGATGTCAAAAACACACACACACCGCTATCCTACCTAGAGACATGCGGGGAACCCAACCCTGGATTTTAGTGCCAGGCAGGCACCGCGAACCCAGGGGCTTATTTGGGATGCCTGAGGGTGACCCCTTTGAGGTCACCGGTTAGAGCGGGTCCATCAGGGCTGCGCCGTGCATTACCTCCTGTGTTTGGTCTAAAACAAGATCCGCGACAAGTCCAAGAGATAAGGCAACGAGCCAAATTGTTAAACATTCTAACAGACAAGCGCAACAATCTATTCCCTCCCCTCCCCCCAATAACGCAACAATAGAACCTTTGCTTCACCTAAACCCTAAAATAACACCCTTGAAGTTATCTCAAACTGCTTGGAAAAGCTAGAATATTCATAACCTCCGTGCGCCAAGCTCTGAATCATCCCAGGTGATTGCTCGGACTTTGGGTTTAACTGTTTGAGAGGGAGGCAGCGGGGACGGGCAGTGGAAGCGAAGCCACCGTCGGGCACTGTGCTGCTCGTCGTGCTCAGGTTTTAACCCGATGCTGGGGTTTTGGATGCATTATGTATTACAGCGCAGGAATTATGATCTCTTTAATGTGGTTACCACCAAACATCTGGAAAATCATTTGATCTTGGCAACCACGGAAGATTTCAAATGCTTCCATTGGGACAAGCTGGTAGAAATCAGTTACTCCTCCGCTATTTTCATTATTCCTTTTTTCACTCCGCTTATGAATGAAACGAAATTCGCCAGCCACGTTTTTAATCAGTTCGATATTGAGCTCAAGCGCTTGGCATGTCCCCACGTCCTCTCTTCGTCCTTACAATTACACCGGCTGCAGCCTCTCACGGAGAAGCCGAAACTGACGGTTTTGGAGTGATCCGATTGAAATCAATAAGGACACACTGGGGGAGGGGGCGGTGGGGGGGAATGTGGCCAGTGACTACTTCATGTCCAGCATCAAAGCAGTTAACCCCTCGGTGCAGTTCAGTGCCAGTCTTTAGCGGGACTACACACCTCAAACACAGGGATGTTCTGTCTGTAATTCACCCGGGTTGGCGGTCATCGCTTCATAATTAAAACCGTGTAGTTATTCTATAGGAAAAAAGATGATGAAAACCTTCCCGGGCCGCGGTTGCAGGTTAGAAATCCTCGTTTCGGAGGCTGGGAAAGGGATACGGCTTTTTTCTCCCTCTATCACCTGAAGAGCGTCACCTGAGCTCTCGTTAGCGGCCAGGGACTGTCGCTTTGAACCGAGGAGGAGGAATCCCACATCCAGCCCCGCGCCTTGATTTTGTCCCTTGAAAGCGCCTCTTTAACTCTATACATGCTGTTACACACCTCCTACTAGGCAGGTATAGTGCGTGCGTATACTATATCCTATATCCCTATAAATTCTATCCTATATAAAACTATTGACCATATTTACCCTCATTCTTTGCCCTTTTTAGGCCGGGGTCTGTTCTTCACTGACTTCACTGGAGGGGAAATCTCCACCAGCTTCAGCAAACGTTCAAGATTTCCGGGGCTGAGTTTCCCCTGGCACCGGCTCCGTTGTTTGTTTGTTTTTGAAACCCACATTCTTCCAAGAAAAAAAAGCCCAAACTCCAGCCCCGGGATTTGATCCCGAGAAACGAATGCCAATTCTCAACTAAACTCATTGGGCAAACCTCTGCTTTCCAGTGACAAAAGGGAATCGGTTGAGTTTTCCAGCCCCACAACTGCAGGATCGGGTCTCTCCTACCTCGGGGTCTACAGGAACAGCCCCGTTTGGAAACATGAAGCCGGGAAGTTATTCCCTGCTAATCGGTCCTAAGTAAAGCCTACCGTCTTCAAAGTGGGGTGGAGAAGACGCAGTAGCTTTGAAGCTGCATCTCAATTAGGAGAGGAGTGAGGTGAGCAGTGTCCTGGCCGCTTTTATTTGAGCTCCATGTCCCTTTCCTCCCCGCTCCCTCAATTATTGGAAAACTAAGGCATACCCCCCCCAGCACGCCGCAGGCCGAGCAAACAGACTGCAGTGCACTAGCTCCAAACGTCTGGCCCCTCGCTTGAGGCCATAATTAATTTGAGATTTATTTTTATTGGAGAACCCAGGCTCGTCTGACCTTAGCCAAACAAGACTCCAGCTAGACCCTTGATGCGCTTGAATGGAACAGAATATTTCTCCCTAACTTCTCTTCAGGCGGCCGTGCCTGCTTTGAATTTGTTCCTCAGACTTCAGATATGTGGAGATTTGCAGGAAAGATTTAAAACATTACATCCCCCCCCCCCCCTTAGCGCTCACTTTCTAATTCCCTTTCTGCTCCCCTTTCCCTCCACACCTCCTCTCTCTCTAAACACAGGAAAGGCAGGGATACAAAATTCCCTGGACCCAGCATGTTGGTGGGGGGTGTTTTTCTGTAAACTGTGGGAGAACGGAGCCATTCGAAGGTCGCGGAGCTAGGGAGGGAGGTGGTTGCTCGAATCACTGTAACAAACTTGCCTCTTGTGCTCGAAAGCCTGGCTTCTTTTACAAAGCTCCAAACTGCATTTTCAGGGGATGCCACTTTCTCGACCCAAATTCAAACCGTGTCTTGAAGGTAAAGCGGGGAAGAAACAACGTCAGCTTTTCCCTGGCTTGAGCACGGGGAGGAAGTCCAGGATTCGCAGGACAATGGGAAATGGGAAGGGATTTTTCCTGTATAAGATAGAGAGGTAGGTGCCAACAAGAGCTAAGCCCAAGTTGTCGCAAGGTGTCTATCAGCGACTCGCTGAAGTCTGACAGTTTAGTGGCTTTCCCCACCTTCTCTGGGTCCTGTCCTCCCCCGCCTGGGTGGGAGGAAGCGAAGTTCTACAGGATGCCAGGAACCGGGGGGAAGTAATACTACTAGCACTAAAAGAGAGGCAGAAACGGATAACGCGCTAGAGGATGCTCTCAGCAGGAACACCACTACCTGAGCTGCGGGGAAAAAAACACCCTGAAGGGTCTGCTTTCCCCTCTGCTACCGGGTTAAAGTTACTCTCAAGAGCGCTCTGGAGGTTTCTGGCCCAGCAGCATTCCCAGCATCGACGCATCCCTGGACACCTGCGGGATGAGCCGGCCTCATGCCGCGCCTTCCCTTGGGGAGATTCCCCAGGCATCACCTCCGCTGCCAGGTCTCTGTTGAAACAGCGAGTGATATAACGGGATGTTCTGTCCTTGTAAGCTGTCTCCAAGCAGCCTCTGGCTGCTACTGTACAGATAACGTGTCCGTGTTTGCCTGCAGCTTTCCTATTGCCTGCTCCAGGAAAAATCTCCCTGTTTTGTTTCTAAAAAAATACACCACCACCGCCACCCCTCTTTAGGGCTTCTGTAAACTTTCCAGGCAGGGTGAAAGCAAGAACAACCCAAATATTGTTTCCAGCCACCCAGGCTATTTTGCCTCCATGAATATGCCTCTTTGTACGCTACCACAAACGTTAGGGCTGCATGAAATCCATTTCTAAAGCGAGCAAATCCGCACTTGCACCGAGGTTCCTTCTCGGAGCAAAGTCCATCTCTGTGCCCGTTCAGAGCTCTGGGCTGCAGCCCCTCATGGAGATGCTTTGGGGGTGCTGCAGGGTCCCGGCAGGGGGAGGTCACACCCGCCCCGGGATGCTCCGCAGAGCCCCGAAGGCTTCAGGCTCTGCTGTGGGTCCAACCGGGGAACCGAAAGCAGAAGCAGTGACTTTCCTATCCCTCCCCTTCTCGCATAGATAGGGGAGATAAGCGTTAGGATGCTGCCGAAGGGCATAAGAAAAGCGCGGGTGAATAACACCTCCCCCCCCAAAAAAAAAAAAATTACTTTTGCACCGCCTTTACACACATATTAAACCACAAACTGGCAGTACAGAAGGGAGCAGAGACGTCTGCGGCCCGGAGGAGCTTGTGGCAATGGTAATAATTAAAAAGTCAGTATTCAGAGGTCATGTTGCTTTGCTTACAGCCCTAATTCCTTCCATATCCCTCCAGTCAGGATTCCAGTGCTATCTTTTAAAACTTAATTTCCCAATTATATTACATGTCTCATTCTCTATAGTCAAATACGTGTGTTTAGATGAGATTAGCACCCTCTGATAGGCTGTGAATTAATAAATACTTGCAGATCAGCAAGTCCGTAGTGGTCTGAGGAATAGAGATACTTCATTCATCACATAGAATAAACCAGTGTGAATCAAAATGCCTTTTTATACGTGTATGATTTCTACCTCTCCATCATATTCAGGCCCATAGGAGAAGTGTGTATGGAGAGCAGCCCGAGTGCTCCTGTCATGAGGTTATACAGTGTGCTAGATACGGATCCACACACCCTATGTGGTTGTGATGTAAATCAAGGTTACAACACGAGAAGTTGAACTTGCCCAGTATGACTCAACATAAGCCATCCTTGATAAAACAAACCATACTAAAACTGAAATCCTCCTCTTCCTCCTCAAGCCACCAAGTCCCTCCCCTCCCTTCTGCATTTTGAAAGCAATGGCAAGAAAACCAGGGTGGCCTGGAGGTGGCCATAGGCTATTTTGTACCTCAGGGTTACAACAGTGGGTTTGCTCCTCCTGGGAGCTGCTGTGGAGCACCCTGCCAGCAACCCCCTCCTGGTTACAATATACAGAGGCCTTTTCTGTAGAAGGCACAGGATAAACATAAATTTTATATATGTGGTGCGTTTGTTTGAGAGGATTTATACAAGACATTGATCCCAATATTGCTTTTTCTGCTGCAGAGGGGGCACAGCATACACATCATTAGCCAAGAGCCCATGGAAGCAATAAATAAAATACTTCTCCTCCCACAGGACCAGCAAGTAAATTTTTCTGGAGAAGGAATGACAAGGAAATAATAATAATAATAAAGACTTGGGAAGAGAGAGCAATTGGAACTCAAACTCCTGCTTTCCAAACTTCTTGGGAAGTCCTCAAAGCTCAGCGTGGGGAAGCAGGAAAGACAAGGCAGGTGCTTTCTGCATTTCAACAGAGCCTTGTTCTTACACAGCACTTCCATCCATGCTTTAAAGGTGGAGAAATGGAGGAACAGAGAGTTGAAGCGTCTTGCTCAGGAACACCAAGCTATCAGGCTTGGATCTGTACCCACATTTCCTTCCTAGATCATTAGTCAATCCCACCAGTTCTACAAATAAGCCAGTCACCCTCAGAATCTCTGAGTTGCCTCTGGATGCATTTTAAGTCAATGAAAACCATCACCAAACTTGGAGGAGCCAGAGGTTTACCTAACCCGTGCATTTAATGTTTAAATTCTCCCAAATTTAACCACATTCTTACTTTTGTGCACAGACTCACTGGTCTGAATGAGCTGTCCCCGTACCCTTTTGCACCGCTGGCACTGAGCTGCCCAACTTAAAACTTTTAGGAGTCAACAGGAGATAGAGATTTCCTTCGTCTTCAGAAAACTTTGGATCAGACTTAAGAGACTTCTGTCAAAATGCTGTGGAGTTTTCTAAGCACAATGACACTGGTGTGAATGAAGCTTTACAGACCAAATACCAAAGACAAGGTACTTCCCCCCCAAAACAACAGCAGCTGATGATGAAGGGTTGTAATAAAAGGCAGAGAGCCCTGAATCACACAGCTCACGTATCCCTCCACCCCTGAAACACTGGATACAAATATAGCCTGAAGGAGTTCTTCCTGGTGGATAAAACACATTCTTATATGAAGAGAACTTTGTCCAAGCACTTTGCCTGCAGGATTGTACTTAATGAGAAGGCTATCCTGACACAGTTATGGACAGACTCACTCAATCCTGCTGGAATGTTTAATTATTTAGGCCTGGATCTTGGTTCCACTTAATTCAAAAGGAATTTTGCTACTAACTGGAGCTGAGGCTGGATCTAGCCTCACAACAAAAGGCAATGATACCATAATATAGGATGTCAAAGGGCCTTCATCTCTTCATTGTAAACAGAACACATCTCAGATCATTTCCCACATACAGGAACTCCAAAGAGACATTAATGCTAAGGCTGGGCACAGACTGCATAACATGTTTCTTCACTTGAACTTTGAGTGAATTTGCTTTCATGAGACTTGAATTTCATTTGCTTTTCACAGAGTTTCTATTCTTCCAGAATTTGTTCCAAAGCTATATGACTTTAATAAGCAAAATTAAATCACCAGCATTCCCTGAGCTACGGGTCTGATGCTGGGGGACATCCACTGCATGTGAAGCCTTGACCCTTCCTGTTAGGACTTGGTCTAGAGACCCGGTCTAAAGAGCTGTACGAGTTCACCCAATCAGGGAAATCAAATAATTCTACATCACCTGGGAGTCATCCCACCAAGCTGCCATTTCCAATATAAAACTGCCCACAAAATGACCCACACAGAGAAATCAATCGGTGAATCACTTCCAATAATGTGCGAGTACATGAAAATCACAAATGGAGCATGGAACATTGACTAACAAGAGGGACAAAAAAAGAGGCTAAATTCCTGTAATGAATTATTCATACAAATTATCCACCCAGCTCTAGTTAACACCCTTCTGTGTTTCTTCAGCCTTCTTCAGGGAGAGAAGAGACTTGTGTTTCAGATTTTCCCTAAGTGCTGTTGCATGCAGGGTTTGCCTTAAACGTGTAACACAGATGTCTCAGGCTTGGTTTATTTACATTCTTGGGAACTGTTGTAGAAAAAACCCTATATGATGTCAAATATAATATAGTACTTGATTGAGTTATAAAGGGACCAGGCTGCGCCAAGCCTTGTTTTAATCTGATGAAAAGAAAGAGGCAGAAGTGGCCTCTCAAAATACATTCTAAGAACCCTTTTTTCTTAACTTGAAAAAAAAAGAAGGATATACAAACAACTATCTAGAGTGTAAGACCTGGCATCAGTCATTATCTGTGAACCCAACTGAAGTCAGTTTGCCTACTAAGTTGTATGGAAGCATTACTCAAGGAAAACCGTAAGCCGCATTGTCAAAGAAATCCCACTATTACATAACATTGCCTGGTGCAACAATCTGCAGTAACTGAAAGAGATGTTTTGGTTTAAATCATTAAATATTTTCCCCTTCTAAATCCATCTTGAAATGGACTTCTCAAAAGACATAACTTCACATATCGTCTTGCATATTGGATTCAGTTGCTGGCGCAGCAGAGAAGTAGAGGGGTATTAAATGAAATTTCGCTCTGGTTCAAGACTAAATAGTATCTGAGAAATTGGAAGCCACTAAGATATAACACTGGTAGCACAGCACCGCTCTGATACTGGTTTCAGAGCAACAAACCACCACTGTAATGCAATTCAGGACACCCTCACTATAACAGCAGTTATCCTATAACCCATAGAACCAAACATCAATGCATTATAAAAGGCAAGGCCACTTAAACACAGCATTGATCCCTGATGATACAACTTTTTACTCAACCCCACATATTTCCAGACTGATAACTGTGATACTGGAGACTCCAACCCTCTCCCACCAAAGGTAGAGAGATATTCTTTTTCCCTGCTAAATCAGGATTTTCAAGTAATACAAGTGATTGTAAACTTGGGAAGATTGTAATTTTTGACATTACCTGTTTAAAGATGCTGTCATGTCTTACCTTGACGTAAGACGAAGTGTCTGGTACAGTCTGAAACATCCTTACTTGTTTAATAGAAAGACTTAAGGGTCCTAAAATTGACCTGAAATTAAAAAAAGAATAAAAAGTTACATATAAGTAAAGAAACAAAGCATTGCTATAAAAGTAACATTAGGAATAAAACTTACAGAGAAGTGATCAAGTATTTAAATGTACCTTTGAAAGGACGCAGAAAAACAGCCACCACAGTAACTACAAGTCGAGTAGCAGACAGGATTTGATGAAGTGAGGTTTTATTTCTCTGCTTTAACAGCAGTCCGGTTTTGGATTCCACCACCCGGGAAAAAGAGCCTTCTTCACCAGAGCAGGTGGAAACGTTTGACATTTGATTAACTGAATTTCTTAGCCAACAATTAAAAGCCAGCTGAAATACTCATGTTTTCATGTCGAGCCTAGTTAACCCTATTGACTTGTAGCCAAGGGTTTCACTTGGCTAAATGAAGGGCAGTTGCCTTTCCTGACTCATTGAAACCATTCCGAGCCATTAACCTGCCGGCCTCTATTGATTTAAAGAACCTTTCTCACCAATAATAATTAAACAATAAAAAAATACAAAGTTTTAAGAATAGCGAACGGAAGTTTCATTCCAAACAGCAATACCCCAGTCCCCAGGGTTGCCACTCTCAGCCCCTCTATTTCAGATGCTCAGTCAAACATCGCGGTCCTTTATCTCAGGCTCGCATCAGGGCAATACATCTGGTTTTCTGTACTTCTAAGACTTAATGATCTCCTGATGAACAGGATTTTTTTTTGCCTCTCTTCCCCCCCGAGTCGTCACTACAGAGATGCCGAGATTAACAACGATCGTGGAAACTGGAATGGTGTGTGGGAAAAAAAGATCTGCAGTCACTGAAACAAGCGACAAGTGGTTCTTTTCCCCTGCACACTGCCCTCAGGATCCTTAGTCCCATTGGGAAGCACCACAAAGCACTTAACTTACTGTAGTTAGTGCATCGTTAAGAAGAACGACCACACTACACACCCCTCCACATATACACACACACAACCCCCTAGCAGGGGCTTTCTAAGTGCTGTTGTCCTCCCTGTCTGGGGTGGGAAGGGAAAAGTTAGAGGCTTAATCTGAATTTACTATAAAACAATTACACTACACAATTAGAAATGCGCCTACTGGGTTTCGCACAAGCGGTCAGTACTTGTTGTGGTAGTGATCCTAACTCTGCACCTAGTTCGTTCGCATCTAATAAAACCAAGCCACTGCTGGGGAATCCTGGAGCAACCTTCTTTCGGTTAATGAAGAAATCCTAATTTCGGGAGCTGCTACCCCGGCAATACCGGACACCTCCGCGCCCCCAGAGCTGCGCCTCTCCTTTGCAGCTAAACATCTGATTTAAAACATAGGAAAAAGAGAAAGAAAGCAAAGAACATTCCCCCAGCCCAACAACTCTGGAAAAGCAAAGCTATCTGCACGTAAACCCCCTTTTATTGATTTTTAAAGCATTTATTACGCAGCCAGCTGGCACAGAAGGGTAACCTATTATAAAATCGACAATGTGTTTCTGATAAGTACAATTCTTTCTTCTGTCGTCCTCCCTCCTAACACATTCCAGTTTCTTTTTGCTTCTGAACTTGCAAGAGGGGGTGGAGGAGGACGGGGCAATTTTGCTTAGCCAGTAAATTTTCGAGGGTCAAGGATTCACATATCGGGTTCCCCCGCTCCCCTCTGCGCCCCTGATCAGCCCTACCCCCCCCCCCCAATCCGCTTACCTCCCTCTTATAATTCATATAAATAAATATATCTGCATATTTGGAGCCCGTCTGAAAGAGTCTGCTGTGGATTAGTCGTCAGTCGTATCGCCCTGCCAGCATCAGTCGCAATATAAAAGGGCCTCTTAAACTACTTTTAAGATCCGCCTTTCGCTTATTCTTATTGCCATTATTTAAATGACTCACCTTTTATACCCTTTCCCCTCAACCAGTGGCAGACCAGTTTGTAAAGATCCAGGTTGAGACCAGAAATAAAACTCCCCACCGGTTCTGGATTACTACCCTGCCGCTGTAGCTTTGCAAAGAGCAGAAGACTAAACTTGGTAGATCCAAAGCAGTGCTGAAGTCAGAATTCCCAGCCCATCCAGACAGGCTGCATCAACCAGGCATTTCCTCAGGGAGCTTCTGTAACGCTCGCAGCTCCAGGACGTGCTTTCCTTTCCCTCTCTTCTATGCCCTCCACTTTTCATTTGATTTCCGTTTTCCCCCTTATCAATATTTCAGCTGCTCCTTCACATTAATCATGGCTATATCACATCCTCGCCCAATGAGCCCACCGGGTGTTACTTGAGACTTTAAAAAAACAAGGGAAAAAAAGGGATAAAACCCCCAAATTCACAACTTGCTTAAAAAGAAATGCTGCTGAGGAGTGAAGCCGAAAAGAGACGCTGAGTGGAGCTCAAGCGCTACCTTAAATCCCCTTTTAAAATAAGGAAGTTTCAAATATCCGTTTTTAAATCATCGTTTCTTACTTTGAGGTTGGTTTTTTTCCCCCGACTCTTACCTTGAAAGCAGTTAACCCATTTCCCCCTGAAGCTGAACTGAGAACACGACAGAAAACACCGCAGAGGAATAGGGCTGGAAAAGTGAGATGAAATCCCCCCAAAACTATTCTCTCTGTTGGACCAGAAGGATCCAGAACCCAGCATTTCTCTCTCCAGACCCTTTTTAGACATTTAATAATGCCCTCTTAAATAATAACGCGTTTAGGGAGGGAGAAGGAGCCCATCTTCAATACAGAGGAATTATTCCCCCCACCAGGGTCACGTTTCTGGTACAGATTGTCACCTCGGAAGGGTTCGCAAATGCTCTTTTGCACTAACATGGGGAAGAAACTTCCAGGGATTTTAATACGACATCAGTTTTAAACGTAACCCTCACAAGGGTTACCAAAACTATTTGGAAAATGTCCTTCCACTCTCTATTCTCTTTCCCTCCTTCCCGGCTTTGCCCCAAATTCCAACATATTGAAACATTTTCCTCCTTAATAAGAGGAACATATAAAGTGAAGGGGTGAAAGGGCAACTTGGGAGCCGTGCCTAGAGCTCCGCACACAATTTACTCTCTGGTAGACGAGGCGTTTAGCATTCCTCCCAATTTCCAAGGAAAACAGACTCAGACCTGTACCCAGTGACCAGGGACCTCGCCAGAGCCGCTTTTTTAATATAGAAATTCTTAGGATTCTTCGTTATTATTATAATTGTTGTTGTTTGTGGTAAGAGAAACGGTTTCCGAGGCAAGGTAAAGAGGATTTTAGGGAGAAGCTGACTTTCGACGGGAGGAAAAATCAAAGCGGCAGAAGGTGCCGAGGAGAGAAAGGGAATCGGGAAAAATACTCATCAGCGTGGCACTTTTAAGGGTATTTTTAAGAAATCGCGTGCACCGGGGTTAAAAACGCCGTTTTCAAGCCTTAATCTCCTTCTCCTGTGGGGATGCGAGCAGCCCTCTGTGCGCGCTCAGAGCAGGGCTGGCCAGCGACCGAATCAGATCACGTTTCAAAGTAATTTTTCATTCTTTTCTCACGTTTTCACGTGTGAATTACACGAAGCACGTAGCTGAAGAGGAACTCCGAGGGCTGGCTATTGTGTTAACAAACCCCTTCTTCTCTTATTCTCGTTGAGGGGCGGCTCACAGGCTTTTGCATCTCTCCCCCGTGCTTATCCTTAACAAACGTACTCACAATCTCAGCCGGGGACCACTGAGCACAGGCACCTAATAAGTTGCGATGAAATAAACTTTAAAGGTCGGCGTTAACCGAAGAGTCGAGATGTAAAAGCACTTATAAGTTCACGGGAAACACTCGCCCTGAATCCCGAGCTGGATTTACTGCTACCCCTTGTAATCAACCCCCACGGTGGGACAGAGAAACGCATGTGGCCAGTTGCAGTCATCTTGGGAGCTTTACTAGCCCAGAAGAAAATTGCTGGCAAATTGGAAACAGATGCAGCATTGGAGACACCAAAAAAAATTGAAGTCAAACACCACCCCCCATCCCAAACACACACACACTGAGTTACAGAAGTTGTGTTTACACAAATACCTCCGACGCAGACATGACATTTCACGTCTCCATCAACAACCCGTAGGTGACTTGGATGTAAGCAACGTCTCAACATCCATCACTGGCTGTGATTTTTTTAAAGCTGCCTATGAAATCTCTCCCTCTCACACGCTCCACCTGGCTCCTGGGGCAGCTGCTAATGCCTTGCGCCTATGCCCCCCTTTAACAGGGTGCTAGCAACACAAACAGTGACTGAAAACCCACAAAGAACTTCATCCAAAGGGCGGGAGGGGGGGGACTTGACAAGTGCTCGATTCTCATAAGCCTGTCAGACAATTCCTAGAACAAAGGCAACGGTGGAAAAGCTCCGAGTCCTGCAAAATATGCTCTTTTCATGTTTTCTATTTATTAGATACGTTAAGAGAAAACAGACTCATATGAGTCCCAAATGTAGGCAGAGTATTAAAAGAGGCATGTGTATGTTCCAGCAATTACAGCTGAATTTGATTAAAAACGTCATGAGGACTGCAAAAGCAGGAGTTACCTGATACACTAACCCTGAGGTTGCTTTAGGATGAATTATAACACAATTCATTTTATTTTAATAGGTCACTATAAGATTAACTGTTTAAGGATGGAACTGTGCTATAAATGTTTACATCAAACCCGAAATAACTGAGCTTTACTTTCTGGTTGTTTGGAAATAATGTTTATTACATTTTAAAATTCCTCAACATGTTAATTAGAAATAAGGGGAAAGTATTGGGAAGTCCAAAGGAGTTCCAGTGCTTGACATGTAACCACGCACACACTAAGTTTCTCTTTCCTAGGAGGAAAATGTGGGGATTTTTAACTGGCCATCATCATTTCCACATGCCAAGGGAAAATAGTGACAACTTCCCCTCCTTCTGCTCCTCTCATGCTCTTGGTCCAAAATCCAAAGGCACTTCGTAGCCTGGGGCCATAGTCAAGAAGAGCAGCCAAAGCCTGGGGTGATGTTTCTGCCTCTGCCGCCACAACAGCCAAACCTGTGCGTTTGGGGGGTAGAAACCTCGAAGGTCCGTTTGTGACCTAGAGGCAACATCTCACGGACATGAAGGAGCTCAACACACCTTCCCCATTTCTGCTCCCAAAGCAGGGACTGTGCCTTTGAACTTGCTGTAGCTGGTATAAACGTACCACCTTGCAGATAGGTCCAAGAGATGGAAGATAGCCTCGTAAATACCCCCCTCAAGAAAGAAAAGGTGAAACAAAGAGCGACCATGGAGAGATGTTCATCTGACTTTGCATCTGGTGTACTGCCGGGGAGCCTGGGGATGAGATTAAGAACCTCTCTGTGGCTGCAATTCCTGGTTTCCCCTGTGCTATCTTTAAGCAACCTCTAATACAATAGGTACTTGTGCATGGCTGGAGCTCAGAGGAGCAGTCAAATGGATGATCATTAGTTACAACAGTACCGTCTTGCTGCAATGAAAACATTCATTCTATAGGAAATTCCTATTCTTAAAATTTATTTCCATTTCCAAGCAACAAGAAGGGCAAATTTGGGAATTTAGCAGGAAAAGAAATTGCTGTCATGTTTTCTTCCAGGTAAACTGAAGTGATCATCTCAGTCAGAGAAACCGGAGAGACCCATTTCAGTGCAGACAGGCTGTTTCATTTTCACCAGTCAATGTAACTAAAATCACCTTGATAAATTCCATGGAAAATCAGCAAAAAGCTATAAATATTTTTGGGGAAAAAGAAAACCATTTCAGCTTTGCTAAATCACTCTCTACCATGAAAGCCACCTTTGAAATCGAATCTGTTTCACCCCGGTCCAATGTTAATGATAAATGTGATTAGTTTATAAACATAATCATAAATTATTGATAAAATCATTATCACAACAAATGAAAAGCTGTAGTTGCAGGGATAAAATGAGGGCATAGGAGGAAAGGAATTAACATCAATAGTTAGTTTCAATATTATTCTTAAAGAAAGAATGTTCATGGTTGCCCCAGGAATTATAAATTCTCCTTAATGGGAACAAGCATCTTTCTGTTGTGCTGAAGTGTCTCGATGTGAGGATGTGCTGCTGTCGGGACTAGTTGTTTTGACTGGTGTTTGCTGTGAAGTTAGCGAAAGTGTGTGGGGTTTGTTGTTGGTTTTAAAGACCTGATCATTTACAAAACACTGGCATTTCCACTCCCTGTTGTCTGTAACCATCTGAGGAAGCTGTTTACTGCCCATAGGATGTCGTGTAACTTTCCCCTTATGACAGTTTTGGTTTGGAGCTGGGCTCGTTTGACCCCCAGTTCATGTGTTCTGTTTTCCTTTCGTTTTCTTACTAGACTTTAGAGATATCCTCCTGTGGGTTAGGTTAGGCAGAATCTAAATGTTCTAGTGAAAGACATTTCCTGACCCAAATACAGTTTGAACAGACAGAAGGGCAGGAAGGAAAGTTTAAGGCCAGGTTGGTAAGACCTTCGGCCACACAAGAGCATCTTTAGAGGCAGAAATGGGACAGAAATCACTGCAAATCCTTTACACCATGCGAACAAGCTCCTACCCTCCCCAGGGCTCCCCAGCAGCCTTTGCATGGAGCCTCCTCTCTCCTGGGATCTACTGTAGATGTGGCCCCGGTGATGCCTTTTTTAATGGGTATTTTTGTGTTCCAGAGGTTGATTTCTTGAAAACATCTTAATTTTAGCCGCTGTAGATGGCAAAGGAGGTGAGCAGGAGGCAACAGAGTGAGAAGGAAGTTGGCTGCACCAAAAGGCAACATAAACATCTGAATGCATGAAAAGGAGGATAGGAAAAAAACCCAATCCTGAGGTGAATTAAAGAAAAATAAATGGCTTAAACAGGAGCTTGATGCGATTCCAAGTGTTTTGACATGGAAGCATGTTTCCCATTCCACTACTCTGCAGAGAAGGTTTCTCTTCGAATTAGATGAACCATAAAATCAAAAGGAAATTTAGAACAACACTGTAAAATGGTGTTTTACAGCCCTTTGCACTAAAGGCTTTCCCTTGAAGAGCTCCTATACTTTGGGCCTTGTCTACGCACTATCATCAGACAGCTTGGAGTATACCAGTCAAATTAAAGTGCCCGCTCCTCCCAAGTGAAACTGCAGCCTTTTCAGTCTATAGGTGCTTTATGTGAGAATAACTATTCCCATATGGAAAGGAGCGATGATTTGAGAAATCTCTCTGGTTAATATTATGAAGTGCTTGCTGTGAGCGTTTGCTGTATCATGAAATGGCTCCATGTCAAGTCATATCGCTGTTTGCTGTCAGGGCCTCCAGGACATCCCTTCCAGAACAGAGACAACGCAAAGTATTGAGTTCAATAAACTTTGACCAGTGGTTTATGGGCCAAAGAAATTGCCTGGGACAAGAAGACAGAAATGTTCCCTACGCAAGGAAAGGAGGATGATGGAGCAAGTAAACTGCAGAATAGCTGCATCTAAATGAAAGGCTGTACCAGTGTGTAAGAAAATAGAACAGCAATCAACCAGATGAGAGCACTGTTAACTCAGTTAGCTGAATCAGTACAAAAGAGATGGTAGTCCAGGGTTCTGCAGATGATGGCTGTTGGAAATCAACGTCACTATGATCTCCCTAAGGCTCTCTTTCCACTCAGTAGCTAAGATATGAAAGGTATGCCATAAGTAACAGGATTTAAGGTAAAAGGACATGGTTTGCAATAATTCTCCTGTTTAGAAACAGCTCTCAGAGCGTGGAGACTTCACCCGGTTGGGCTTTCAGAGGAAGAGTGTACAACCCCACTTTTTCACCCATAGCCGTTCTTGGAGACAGGTTTTCAAGCTGTCTAGAGCAATGTGAATTACCGTTCTCTGATATAATTGGCCCAGATATTTTTGTCTTTGAAATACATTACAGATGAGGCCTACACATTGTTCCAGTTACTATCAAAAACCTTGTCCACATGGGGATAAAAGGTGATTATAAAAATATCCTAGTGACCATGTGAACAGCTACTACCTCGTCCTGTTGGTACTAAGCCACATTGCTCTAGGTGGCATATGAACAAAGACCAGATGATGCTCTGGGCTCCAGAGAGCTTCTAGATTTACACAACACATTATAAACCCTTGTAGTGTGACAGACTGACCCGCAAGCTGCTGCTGAAGCCAGCATATGCTCTGCAACCCTTGAAAATCAAGCGGTTTATTTTAGGAGCCTGCCTATAAATTGAGGAGCTAAAATTTGGGCTCCTCATTGGAAAATATTCAAAGTCTGTAAAGAGATCAAGATGTTTCCCTTTGCCATCCCAGGCATGGATGAACAATTAGAAGAGAATTCCTTCTCAGCATTCCTGTTTGCTGCGGGAACTGAAGTCGTGACACTGAGTCACACATCCCTGGGTCTCTCTAGAGGTGTCCAGCTCAACTTGTTGACTCTGCTCCAGTTACTGGGCCTATTTCCTGGACTTATCTCACCGACCAGATTTCCCTTCCTCTCTCTGCCTCCTGTGGCTTATAAACACTTGAAATCTACTGTAAACCCAATCTAGGCTCACAGCTTGTTGTGAGTACAAGCAGCAGCAGATAGCAGGAGATAAGGAGCGAGGCCACATTGTCTTTTTCCAGCCTGCACTGAGAATTCACTTTTAAATCTGAAAGTTGTTTGCTTAAGGAAAAGGAAATGTGCATGTGTGCATCGGGAGGCAGGGAGAGAGGGGAGGAAAAAGAGGAAGGGAGCTGTTTTAGAGACCAAATCAGGTCATACCAAAGGGAGGATTGATGGAGATTGATGAAGGAAGTTCAGGGAAGGTCCCAGTGCAACAGGCACTTGTAAACCCTGTGCCCCCTGTTATCCCGCCCTGTTCCGCAACATCAGACCATTCCCAGCGGGGAGGTGGCGTTTCCGCAGCGGAGCCCTTGGATGACCATCTCCCTCCAGACACTCTGAGGCCAAGTTTTGCCCGAGTAACACCCAGTAGGAAGTTGCTAAAGAGATGGATGTGTCCATATTTGAGAAGTTCTACTGAGCTTCCGTGTGTCTTAATCACTAAACTTACAGAGAATCCCAGAGCAAACACATTTATACTCAGTGCTCAAACAGGAACAGTGGAATGGTAGGAAATCTCTCTCTCCCCTCTCCTGCATACATGGAAATCATTCCAAGCAAGCACATCCAGCAGCCCCAGAACAATCTTCTCTGAATGGTGCACAAGTGCCTTTTGATCTTGGAGGTACCAAGACTACCAGATAATGGATCAGATAATGACTCAGAGCCTGAGGCAGCCCAGGTCTGAAGGGAATGATAAAGAGAGTTAGTGATCCCTGCGTGGAAAGTGCTATGTAAATGTATGAATTGATGCCCTGATGGTGCTTAAGTCAATAAAACCCGATGCGGATTCCACTGGGTGCAAGATTCAGAGCTTCATTTGTGGTAAATTTGGAATCCTGGGATGTGTTCCTTGAGAAGCTGTGATGCAGCAGGGAAATCTGAGGGGTTAATCCTCCTCTCTGTGCACACTTAAGATCCAGGCAGCTTTGATGTGCATGAGCAGGAAGCACCCGCATTTTCACAATGGCTATCTCTCAAGAACTGTCTTTGGGAACAAAAATTTTGGAAACAACCAGAAACAGGGAGAAATTGTGAGGTGCAACAAAGAAAAAAAATCAGACTGGCCATTGGTGCCTTCTTTATCCAAGGACCAGGCATACCTCACTTGGGAAACTTATTTCCCAGAATCAGAGAGGCTCTGGAGCTGAAAGAAGACTCTGAGCCACTGATTTAGCTGGTGACCAAGTATTCCATAGAGGCAGCCCCTCAGCTTGCAGCAAGTCAAGTGCTTTGCCTATAGATGTGTCTTAGTGGGACTTACCAAACTCTCTAATGGCAGTGAGAATGAAGTATTAATGTGCTTTGTCACGTGCAGTTTTAAGAGTCTTCTTTGCTGATCTGCCCTTCATTTTGTCCTGTATTTGGGTTCCCCATCTGCAAAATAGAGATAATAGCATGGCTCCATTACACAAAGTCATTGCGGAGATAACTATGCTCAGATGCTATGGCAACAAGGGCTGTGTAGTACTGAAGATAGCAAAGGATACGAGGGGCAGAAAGCTGGCTTGTGTCAAGCATGGCCTTTTGCTGGGAAAGGATGGAGCAAACCAGCTCCAACCTCCCTTTACCAGTCCTTTCCCAGAGGAACCGTGCAGGTCCCACAGGCTGAACTGTCAGATGACTTTATTTGCAGAAGGAAAAGCAGTCTCAATCTGTACAGATTCTCTGCTCCATCACATCTTCTCACCTCCCCACACCACTACCCCTGACCTCCCTCAGCAAAGTCCTTCATCTTGCTTGTGTTTACGCATTGCCACTGAAGTAGAAGGGCAATGAAAGCCGATGGCAGCTGCAAAACCCCAGCTTTTATGGCCAAGCCATCAAAAAACAGCCTCAGAAAACATGAGGTGAAAATCTCAGCTGCTAAATAACCCCCCCTCAGTCCCTGGCTGATGTCAGGTAAGGTCTTTTTGGGCTTTCCCTCTCCTGGACCCTCCGTGGTAGAGTGGTTTCAGCTCCTGTTCTCCATCTTTGCCCATTTCCTGGCTCCTGCTGTGACACTTTGATTCATGGGGCCCAACCACCCGTAACCACCCAGGGAAATAGAAGCTAAGGCAGGCAGCTATGGTCATTCATTTTCCCCTCAGGGGGAGGAAAGGGGGCCAAAGATAAGATTGCTCCATTTAAGCCAGAAGCCATTTTTCACTGGCCAATACTAGCAAGTGTGATCCCTCCAGGAGGAGCAGCATGGCTGCCACTGTCTTCAGTAAGACCTAAACTCCCTGGAAGAAGACTCTTTGTCCTCAGAGCGAGCCTTCCTTGACTGGTTCCTCCCTGCACAATGCAGGCTTTCCTGGGAATCAGCACATTTAGCTTACCAATGACTCCGTGCCTCAGTTTCCCCGACCCTGTTCATCATCTCAACATCTTTTGAGATGCAAAACCATCAGGCATTTCCACTTGCTTGAAGAGCTCTGGTGGGAGCTCCTCATCAGCCTGGGAAGAGAGACGTTGTCCCCTGTCTCCTATCCCTACCCTGGATGAAAGAGCACCCCTCCCAGCAGCAGTCTGGCTCTTAGGATGCTTCAGCAGAGGGTGCAAGGAGCATGCTGGACAAGGATGCTACAAGCATTGCATGGTGATTGTTAAGTTTTTTCCCTTCCTCTGTTCTGCAGACAGTGAAGCTAATAAAGCCTTGTTTCCTGTGGGCTTGTGTTCCTTATCCCCTAGCTCATCACATTCCTCCCTCTGTGCCCTCTCCAACAAGAGAAGATTAGTCCAGGGCTTGGCTGAGGCTGATTAGTGCTGGCCACTGAGCATAAAGCATAACATCAGAGCCTTTCCTTCCTCTTCCTTGTTTGGGAGCTAACTGGGTTTCTCCCCTTTGCCCAGCTACAAGCAACCTTGGCAGACAAGAAGGATGCTGAAGCTTCCCATGCTGGGCAGAGACAGGACAGCACCACCTGGAGAAAGAAATGTTACCTGTGCAAAGATGCCAGTTTCTGCCCCCTGAGCTTTAGAGCTTTCATTTCCTTATTGATTTTACTTAACCCCTTGGCTCCAGGGGAATTAAATAATGCAGAGGGTGGAGCTCGAACCTGGGCAGAGTGGCAAGTAAATCAGGTCTTCTGGTGTAGAGAAACCTCTCTGCATTTCTGCCTGGGCCTCTTTTACATGGCTGCAGAGGAACGAGTGTAGGCAGGCTGCAGAACGCATGGTTGAAAGGCTCCGAGTGGAATATCTGTCTTTATTTAGCTTGGAAGCAGCACCGCTATTGACTTTCTATTGCCTACTGAGGTCACTGCTGCAGCTTGCTGGCTGCTGGGACACACTGCTCAAGACCCACCAGCTTCAATCTCCAACAGAAGAGGTGTTTTCCTTTGCATGGTTCCCAGTCTCGCTGGGAGAGCTGCCTTCAAGCCAGCGCCTGTCACCAAACCGAAGTTCCGCTGCTGCCAAGTGATTCATTTCTCCTGACTTCAGACTTTATATATATATACACATGCATATATTTACATGTGTAAAACCTACCGCAGCGGTGCCTGGGAGGTGAACGTGCCCTCTCATGGCATACTGTCCCCTGGCTTTGGTCCCAGGGACCCCTGTCCCCAGCCAGGAGTGGGATGGGTGTCACGCTCTTGGTGAGACACAGTCGGGGCAGTGCTTTGAGCAGGGTTGTGTGGCAGGGGGTTGGAACTGGATGATCTTCAGGTCCTTTCCAACCCAGACCATTCTATGATTGGGTTCAACTCTCAGCTGCAGCAAGGCTCAAGCCAAGCAAGACAAAATGTCCCAGTGTCTGCCTCCAGCATCACGGCACGGTGCAAGCGTGAGCACATGTGAAACCTCAGCCATGGTACAAACATCACACAGGATGATCCAGAGCCAGCCACAGTCTTTCCGCTCTGCTTTCTTGAAGCAACCACATGCCCTGAAATGAAAACAGTAAGCAGAATCGGGCCCATGGGGTAGCCAGGGCTGCTGGGAGCACTTGAAGGCATGGGCAACAATGAGGTCTAATATCCTTGGACTTGTCATTGCCTTGCAAAGAAGAAGATGGGTGGGTTTTCATGGGTTTACTCCTGGAGGGCTTGGCATTTGAGCTTAAATCAATGACACAAAAGCAGTGCATAAGGTGGGCTAGGCTGTCAGGTGTAAGCTGAGAACTGGCCCCGCTTTAGTACAGCTGAGGTTAACCAGAGGAGGAAACCACATCAAGATGTCCCCATGCAGGATTGCACCAGCCCAGGGGCACTGGTGTAACCCAATGAGCTTCCCTTTATGCAGGGGCACATCCTCCTGCTCCCAAAAATGGGCATTTCTCCTGTTTAGGTTGTTAACACAGCAGCATTTCCTGGCTTCTGCAGATGCTAGGATATCCCATGGCTTATGTTCAGACCACCAAGCAAAGATCATCCGAGCAAGGAATCAAGTCTTGGCTTGGGAGACCCATGTTTCTGCTCCCACATGGATGATCTTGGGCAAGGTCTTCCTTGTGAGGCTGGTGAGACCCTGGAAAACCCAGAGAAGCTGCGGCTGCCCCATCACTGGCAATGCTCAAGGCCAGGTTGGAGCAACCTGCTCTAGTGGAAGGTGTCCCTACCTGTGGCAGGGGGTTGGAACGGGGTGAGCTTTAAGGTCCCTTCCATGTCATAGCTTGGTGTCCTGAGGATGCTGGTGTATTGCCTCTAAAGCAGGGGTGTTGCTTACACCTGCATTGTCTACATGCTGTGAGGTTTTCATGGCAAGTCCCCTCAGGCCATGTCAAAAGGCAAGCTGCAACATGTAGTCTTCACCAATATGCCTTCTCTCCCTTTTTATTCCGCAGTTGTTTGTTGTTGGTTTTGCTTTATTAGTCTGAACAGATGTTCTAAACATCTGGCAATGGCATGTTTAGTTTTTAGGCTCTTCTGTGTTATGTTAGTGACATAGCAGCAGAGAAAGGAGCAGAAATATCTCCATCACATCTTTTGCCAGGCAACACAGATGTTTTGGCATCTCTTTACTGCTGATCTTCTAGTGCCCGGTGACACTATGTGGCTGGAGAGTGCTGTGACCCTGTTTACACTGGGCAACCTCCAGTATTTCCCATGCCAGGAAGCCTAGTTTTGAGGCATGGTACAGTACAGAAGGAGGTGAATATCCAACAGGGCTAGATCTGAGGTTTGGCTTTGGTAGGGCTCTTCTTCATGACCTGGGGAAAGCACCTCTCCAGCATGCTCTAAGTGCCACGTAGTAAGTCACACGTAAAGTTCTGGCTGGAAGTTTTCCCTGAGGAAAGGTAATGATAAAGTGCTTTCTAAGTGGAAAGATTTCACAGACTTGCCTCAGCCATAGAATGGAAATGTTATCAGGAAACTACAAATCTGTGCTTCTTAAAGTTATTTGAAGAAAAGAGATAATCTCTTCTGTAACAGAAATAAATTCAGGAGCATAAGGTAAAGCATTTGTTTTTCCACTTTCGAGGGGAAGCCCATTTGAGACGTGTGTGGGGAAACAAGCCGTGCACAAGTTCTGGCCGAGCTCCATTTATGAGCATCCCCTGTCTGTCACAAGAGAGCTCACACTGTCAGCTCTCCAGCTGTGGTTTTGAACCGCCGGCCTGTGGCGAGCAGGAAAGCAATTACAGCACCGTTTTCACAGCTCTCTCTCATGGAGACAGCGCTGTCTGGAAGCTGTGTCTGTCTCCCTAAGCATTCCCTGATAAAGCCGCAGCTCACTCCAGAAGTGAAACAGGAAATTTAGCCAACACCAGAGTGCTGGGAGACTGGAAAGCGTAAAAGCTATTTCAAGGTACAAGAAGTCCTTGGCCTGGGCTGAGGGTTGTGAAAGTTGAGGTCGCTCTGTTGACATTAGTACAGAGACGCTGCAGCAAGGTGAGGGATTTGATGGTTGCAAAGGCATATTCCCAAAGACATCCTCTCTTGTTGCGGTCTTAATGATCAAGCTCCAAAACAGCTGCCTGCTCTGTCTTGCCTCAAACCAAAGGAGGATTTGTGCTTGTACCAGGTTGCTCATCAACTTCAATTATCTTCTTGGGAAAGGAGATCCATGTAACGAGCCAGAAGGAACAGAAATACGGATCTACAGAAATGAATGTGCTAATTGTCCCATCTCCTCATCTCCAGGGGAGTGGTTGGAGAAAGGGGCTGCGAATCAGGGATTATTTTAGAGACAGCTTTTGAGGGATGCTGAGGGGATGCTCATTGCCTGCTCTAGATGGCACTTTTAAGGAGTTACAGAAGTAATTTGGAGAGGGCTTCAGGTGCCATTGCAGGTTGCTGCGTCCTATCTCTCAGTTGCTTTATCTCTGTGAGGAAGGGATGGATGGTATTAGTGCCTATCTGGAGATGGAGATGTAGTGAGGATTAGAGGAATTACCAAAGGCTTGCAGGTGACTGCCAGCAAGCTAACAGCAGGTCAGAAGGTTATCAACACAATAGGGAAGCTATATTTCTTGTATGCCTTTCCACAAGAGCTCAACTGAGCTGGGAAAGTCAAATCAACTGCTCCTTCTCAGTGGCACCATCACCTAAGATTTAAGGGACACTAAAGCAGCTCCGTGTGCCTGCTGAACTGAAAGAGAGCTGTGAGCTCCCCAGGGCTGGCCTGGGGTACGTGCCTTGGCAGCAGTGATGACGGGTACAAGGAAATGGAGAACTGCCTCATCTCTCTCTGTCTTAGCTTGGGGAAGTGAGAGGGGAATCTCCTCCTGCAGCGTGCCTGCAGGTGCTAGTGAAGAGGATCAGCATTTGCACAGCCCCGGAAAAGGATGATGTTTCCTTTGAGCATGGAAGGAGGCAGCCCTCAGGCAGCCAGAGAAGCTATGGTCCCCCCAGGTACAGGGTGCCCTTCCTTGCACTGATGAAAACCAGGATATGACTCACAACAGGGCAGTGGTGGGTTCATCACCACGATGCAGTCCCAAAGCTGGGGAACGAACTGTTGTCTGCAGGAGGTGGATCTTTTCATCCTCCTCTCCCATCTTTTCCTGCTAAACATAACCCATGGAGAAGATAGAGGGGCTCCATTATAGCCTGGGTAGGGGTTCAACCCGGGCTGCAGGTCCTCCCTCAGCTGAGTCCCTCCCTAGCCTGGCTCCAGCACTGAAATGCTGGCACCTTGTGGCAGCTTGGGAGAATAGCATTTATACTGAGGCCAAACCTGCTCTTGGGCATCCCTTGGAAATCCCAGATCTTTGAAATCCCCTGTTATCCCATATCCGGCTGGATCGGGAGGTCATTCTGATAAGCAGGGACAGAAATTGGGCATATTGGTCTGGGGAGAAGGCATAAGACTGCAAGAAGGTATGTGGAAGCCCTGCTCCTCCCTCCATGCTATTTCTGCAGCAGCCCAATCCTGGCTGCAGGAGCTTTTCCTTTATAGGATGTGGTCTTTCAAACAACGAAATTCCCAGATGGATTTCGTTCCTGATTCTTCCTTCTTACCATATTTTGCTCTTGCTGTTGTATCTGGGCTATGAGTCTGTGTCAGTCAGCTGAGGAACTGAGACCACATGAGACATTTCCCCTCATCCTGGTGACCTCTCTTATCTGACTTGGAAAGATCCAAGAGACCTGAGGTTTGATGGGAGCTCTCTCCATATTGTAGAGGTGAAAAATAGCTGTGGGTTCAGCTCAGATCTTAGGCCGTCTGGCAAAAAGAGATGGGCTATCATCTGAGCTCAGCTGCAACACTGGAATCCCTATCCAGCAAATGAAGGGTTATTTAAGCCATATGAACAAGTGAGTTCCCACAGTCGGTTTAAGGGTGGCTCAATGGTCACCAAAGAGTCATGTTCTAATTGTCCTTCTTTCTGTATGGAGTTCAAGACAGCTGCAGTCTTACTTCAGTTATTTGTTTTCAAAATGGCATCATCTTGTTCTGTCAAAATCACTTGGTATTTCATCATTCTGCTGGGGGATAACCAGTGACCCCCTTTCTGTTCTAAGGCAGTCATTACCACATGCGGTACATACAGCGGTATTGCTCTGAGCCAGCGCCCAAAGCGCAAGATGTTGTGTTAAATGACAAAATAACTGCAAGTCCTTGGTTAGGTCAGGAAGACCGAATGCTGGTGCAGTCATAAAATCCTGTTTTACGTCCAGAAATGCCTTTTGGTGCTCCAGGGCCCGCACAAACAGTACTTTTTGGGCTTTGTACAGCGGCTTTGCTATCGGACCGTATTTCGTTATCCAGAGGCGACACCACGCGGCCATTCCCAGAAATGCCTTCAGTTCATGAGCGGTTCTAGGATCGGGAATACTGCAGATAGCCTCTTTACGGTCTGTTCCCAGTTGTCGTTGTCCTTTCGAAATATCAAAGCCCAGAGAGATGGCAGTTTGGCTTGCTATCTGAGCCTTAGTTCTGGACCTTTGTACTCAGTCAGTCCAAGGAAGTTTAAAAGGTCTATTGTTAGCTCAAAACAGGTCAATCTCTCTTCTGTTGCAGTCAAGATGTCATCCATGCATTGTAGAAGAAGATAATCAGGTTTAGGTGTTGTACCAGTTTGCTTCCACCATTCCATCTTTTGCCAACTGATTACTGAAGAGCATTGGACTACTTTTGAATCCTTGTAGCACCTACACATGGAGATTTCCATAATGGTGGCACCAACATGGCAATCCCCCTTCACTTTACCACCTAAAACTCCATCTGCTTAATACCCCTCTGTTGAGGGCTCTCAGGTGTCCCTGACTGTGGCTCATAGAGTTCAAGCATCCAGTCCCTACTCCCACATCCAAAGTTCCAGGAGAGAAAGGTGATGCTGGGCATCACCCACACATGGAGACCTCTGGAACAATGCAACCACCATGGCAATACGCTCTTGTTTGCCACTTAAAACACAATCCCATACTGTCCCTCTACTCAGTATGCTTGGGTGTTCTGGAGCACAGCTCACAAATGTCCATCCCCTACTCCCACAGCCAAGAAGCCAAGACAGAAAGCTTGTTCTGGGTATCACCTACACAGGATGAGCCCCAGAACCACACCACCACCATTGCCATCCATCCTGACTTTGCCACCTAAAACTCTGCTTTTTGGCTCTGTAGCAATGCTCTGGGGCCTCCCAGCAATCAGCTCCTAAATTGCACAGCTCCAGCCCCTCTCATCTTCCTTACTCAACCAATATTGAAGTGCAAACATGAAATAAACAGGTTTCATCAAAAGATACTTACTTATGTATGCATTGCTAAGATTTATCCAATCCAGAAACCCTCTCTGGAGAGATCTCAGCTGCTGAAGATGCAAAAACTGAATCCAGAAAGCTCAAAGAACTCCAAGCCACCAAAAGACTGAAGGAACACAAGAGAATAGACCTAAGCAGCACCCAAGAACTTAATGAGCTTCCTAATTAACAACTGTGCCTAACCCCCACCACCCTCCCAAAATACCTAGGCAAAGGGGAGGGGAAAATCATCACCTGGTATAAAAGCAGCCAGAACACCCACTCTATGTTTTCTCACCTGTAGGCTGGTTAGGGCTGCTGAAGGGGAAAGCCATGCAGTCAGCTTGTCCTTGTATGTATGCATCTGTTAATGGAGAGCTCCAGAGTAGTGCTGCCGATGTGGTAATACACAGATGTACATGCCCTGAGCACATCATGATCAACAGCCTGCTCCTTGGTACCCTAGACTCCTTGCAGGTATGGGATGGGAGACAGCCCAGCAGGGTTTGGGTGCAGCTTTGCAGTATATTGCAACTCTGCAAGGTTTATGCTGCTAGTTTGCAGTATTTAGGGTGCACCTTTGCAGTGTTTTCAGCAGCAGGATGCAGCTTGGCAGTATTTATAATATCAAGATGCAATTTTGCAATAGCTTGGGTCCAACCTTAGAGTATTTTTACTAGCAGGATGCAGCTTTGCTGCATTTACAATATCAAGATGCAATTCTGTAGTATTTGGGATGCAACTTTTCATCCTATTCATAACTTCGGAGCCCAACTTTACTGTATTTATTACACTTGGGATGCAACTGTGCGATGTTTATACCATTAGGGAGCAGTTTTACGGTACTGGGATGCAGCCTTGCAGCGTTTATAACGCCCGGGGCGCGGGATTGCATCCTGCCAGATGCAGCTCGCAGCCTTTGCCATCAGGGGGTGCAGCTTTCCAGAGTTTATCCTCAGAATTGCTAGAGCCTCGTGGGATTTCTGACCTCGCCCATGGGTTTGGGGCCGGCAGAGCCCGAGGTCTCTGCCTCTTCTTCCTCTTCCTCCTGTGGGAGCACCCGACCGACTGCGCACGTCAGGCTTTAAAGGTTCCATAAAGCTCTTGGGGAGACATGAAGTGATGCCACTTGCTCCAAGGGGAGAGACTGCAATCGGTCAGTGGGTCCCATCCTGCCACGGCCACTGGAGGGTGCTATGATGGACTGAGGAGGGGGGTGATGCAAAGTGGGGACCTCGGGGTGCTCCAGTAATTAGAAAAGGCATCAAATAAAATCAAGCAATAGGCAATTAGGGATTAATTCCACACCCCACACCCCCTCATTTTTACCCCCAAAAGAGCCAACATTTGGCCTCATTAACCCAATTATTCTATATTAACTAATTATTCCATATTACCCCAATTATTCAATATTAACCCATCTTATTCCGTGTTTTAGGAGGCATTTTGATGTAATAAAGCATTCTTTAAACTGAGGGGGCAGGATTCTCAATGAGGATGAGGCTCATTCACTCTGGAACCTACTGATGATGTAGCATTGCTCAGTCCACTCTGTGAGCTCCACTGAGCTGGGGCAGCCCTAAACCAGCTCCTTACACCCCCCAACAAGGTTTAGTGGCTGCTACCCCCCCCCCCCCCCCTTATGCCCTGTCTGAGGGCAGCAGCTGCCCTCATTTCCCAACCTCTCTAATTGGTTTTGGGAAGGAGTAACGAGCTAGGACCTGCCAGGGGCTGTTAGCACTGGAGCGAGAGAGGAATGATGGGGATTAACTTATTTCCTCCCAGCCAAAAGCATCCCCCCCAACTCCCACCCTAAGGTGCAAACCCTGAGACATCCTCACGATTCTTCCCCAAAGCTGCATCAGCATTTCATTTTTGGGGTAGAGAACACTCTTTTTGACTTGTTTTTCTGCCCCTTTTTTAGTGGTTTTAATACCCTTTTCCCAGCTTTTTGGGTTTTTTTTTTCCCAGTGGGATCCCCCCCTTGGGCTTCCAAGCAATTAGTGGTGATTTTTTAATTGCATATTTATATTGCAGCTGGGGAGCGGGACCCCAGCAGTGGGCAAGGGGGAAGCAGGAAGACGCCGCCTCCGACCTTGTTTGCTTTTCAACTGGGATTAAGCCCTTTTAATTATCCCAGAGATCCCAGATTGCGGCTAGGGGGGATAATTAGGCTGAATACAGGGTTTTCTGGTTCATTCCACCAGGAATTTATATTTCTAAGGGGGAAAAAGTAATGTAAAAGCTTTGGGAATGCCTTGGGAATGAAAGCTTTTGAAGGGGTGCGAGGCTGGACACAACTCGTTGCGGTAGTGGGATTCATTTCAAGGGGAAAACCTCCCTTTTAACAGCAGATCACTTGATTTTCACCTATTTCCTGCTGCAAATAGGTTCCATTTTAGGGGATCACAGGGTATGTTTTCCCTTGGGATGCTTTGGAAAAGGCCACATGTTGCTCTTGCGCATTAACCAGGTTCAGTGATCCCTTGGGAATGATAAGGGTGATGTGTTTGGGGGCTTTTAGCTCTGGAGGGGGGATTTTAGGGGGTAAGAGGTTGGTCTTGGAATGGACCCGGGTAAAACAGGGCCGGGAAGTGTCTTTGTGCCTCAGGGAGGCACTGGAGCGTGTGGAATTCCCTAAATCAACAGCAGTGCAATCGGGAACAGCTTCTCCCCTCGGCTCATCACAAATTCATGGTGTTCCAGAGGGTGCTGGGTATTTTCCTGTCCTGCAGCCTCCTTACGGCATCCTGGAGTGGGATTTGGGATGCAGAGTTGGGGAGGAGATGGGAGGGATGCAGGGTGGAGGATTTAGGATATAGATGGAAGCCATGGGATGGAGGATTCAGGATCTAGATGGGGATGCAGGATTTAGGATGTAGATACAGGGTTCAGGATGTAGATGGGGTTGTAGGATTTAGGATGTAGATGCAGGACGGAGAACTAAGGATGCAGATGTGGGGCACGGAATTTGGGATGCAGGGGTGGAATAGAGGATAGAGGATGTAGATGCAGGATGTGGGACAGATCTTAGGATGCAGATGTGGGATGGAGGATTTAGAATATAGGTGAAAGATGTGAGAGGCAGGGTTCAGGGTGTAGATGCAGGATATGGGACAGAGAACTTGGGATGTAGATGCAGGGTAGAGGATTTAGGAGGTAGATCGAGGATGTGGGATGGAGGATTTAGGATGTAGGTACAGGCCACAGAATTCAGGATGAAGATATGGGACATAGGATTTAGGATGTAGATGGAGGATTTCAGGTGCAGATGCAGGGCACAGGAGAGAGGCTGCAGAAGCAGAAGCAGGACTGGGGCTGCAGATTTATTCAGGATACAGGATTCAGGATGCAGATACAGGATTTAGGCTGCAGACATGGGATGTGGGATGGAGGACTGAGGCTGCAGGCACAAGTTCCCAGACGGAGGATGCAGGACATGGGTGCAGAACACAGGATAGAGAATGTAGAAGTGGGATTTAGGATGCAGAAGCGAGATGGAGGATTTAGGATACAGGGCTGGGATTTCAGAAGGATTGAGGATTTAAGATGCAGGATGGGGGATGGAAGATATAGGATGCAGTGCAGGTTTCTGGACACATGACGTGGATGCAGGATACCAGAGAGGGGCTGCAGAAGCAGGATTTTGAGTGTAAGTGTGGGATTCAGGACATGGGGCATGGGATGAAAGGGATGATTTGGGATGCAGATACAGAACATGGGATACAGATGCAGAATTTAGGATGCAACAGTGGGCTACAGGACAGGTGATGTGGGAAACGGGATTTAAGATGCAGATGGATACCAGGTATAGGACGTGGGATGCAGAAGTGGGTTTTGAGATTCACAGTTGGGATTTAGGATGAAGAAGAAGGATTTAGGGTACAGATGCATGTGGGATATAGGACTTGGGGTGGGAAATGCAAGACAAGAGATGCAGAAGCAGGATTTAGGGTGCAGATGAGGATGAGGGATGTGCAGCCCCAGAGCATCATGGCAAAGGCCCAGCCGTCTGCAGGGATCTTGCTGCTCCCTCCCCCCCCCCCCCCCCGAGATGGGAAGTGCATGAAACGAGCTGGGAAATGCAGATTTCCAAGGAAAAATTACAGCTTTTCAATCCCATACAGCAATTTCTCCATTCATCCCCCATCTGTGAGGCAGAGCCCAGCCACATGGCCACATCTGCCTGCCAGATGTGCTGGGGCAGTGATCCAGGGAGAGGAATGGAGATGGGGAAACCTCTGTGCTCCCCTCTGCATGGGTCAGTTTTGGAATGCTGCTCTCCCATATCACACCTGCTCCAGAGAAATGCCTGGATGGGATGGTGAGGATGAGGCACAGGCAGGATGCATCTAGAGGGTTCCTGCCCCAGTAAGAGCTCTGGGCTGAGCTTCTGGAGGGTCCCCAGTGAGGTGGGCTGGACCACCAGGGTCCTGGTAGCAGGATGGGGCTGTGGATGAGGGATGCGGGAGGTGGAATAGGGCTGCAGTATGCAGATGATGTTTGGAGTTGAGGAAGTGGGATGAAGAGTGCAGGACATGACATGGATGCAGGATTTGGAATGCAAGAATTGGGATGCAGGATGCAAGAAGTGGGATGCATGGTGCAGGATGCAGGTTTCAAAATGCAGGGCTCAGGGTGCAGATGGGGATTTGGGATGCAGAATGCAAGTTGTAGATGTGGGCTGTGGGATGCAGATCCAGGGAGCAAGAATGAGATAGGTTCAGGATGCAGATGTGGGATGCAAAAGCGGGATGCAGCTCCAGGAGGCAAGAAGTGGGGTGCATGGAGCAAGATCCAGTGTGCAGGGCGCTGGAGCAAGGTGAAGATGCAGGGTGCAGATGTGGGATGCAGGGTGGGGCTGTGGGATGGTGATAAACCACCTTAAGTAGAGAAAAGTGGCAGAAACACTTCCTCATCTGGTTTTTAGGGGTAAATTTGGAATTTTCCCATTACCATCAGCCTTTTGGGAACTGGCAGCCCAACAGGTTGGCTTCTTGCAGGAATATTTCTATCCTCTGAACTGCCTCCATCAGCTCAGCGTCTCCAGGAGAGCAAATATTAAGGAAAGAAACCCTGAAGCCAGTGCTATTCCATCTAAAAACACCCAAATCCAGCATTTCCCTTTCTAAATCAGCATCTACCTCCTTTCTCCTCAGTGTTTCTCTTTGTGGAGGTGCCGGAGGGGCTGGTTTTTTAACTAGGGAGATGTTTTAGCTCTTGCAAAACCCATCACAGCAGCCTCGGGAATGCAGCCACATTAATAACAGCAAAAATGCAGAGGAGTCTGTAAGGAAACTCCTGCAAAACACTCTTAAGAAAACATCACAGCTCTTAGTTTTGTCTTTATTTTCCCTCTTCTTTCACAGGGGACATGAGTTTTGCAGGTCACTGGGTGCCCAGAGGATGGTGCAAGGTGGGGTTTAGCAGCAGGCTTAACCCCTGGATCCTCCTGTTCGCAGCAGGGACGGGGTTTGCAGGGGGAATTGCAAGTCAAAACCGGGATTTCCAGCTTAAAACCTTCAAATAGCCCCCAAAATGGGAGTGGATGCAGGCCAGGAGTGATGCTGGGGCTGGGCAGAGGGGCCCCATCGGTGCCTCTCGCCTGGCAGGCACGAGAGGGAGAAAAATGCTTTAAAAAGGTACAGAAAAGGATCCAAGGCAGGGAGGCTGAGGTCATTTTTTTGGCGAGGAAGTCGGCTCCTTCCAAATGCCTCTGGGTCGGGTTTAATATCAGCAGAAACATTCTTGGGCAGGGTGGGGAGAAAACGCAGCTCTCAACAGTGAGAGCAGACCCCCAAAACCCTCCAAATGCCCTAAAAACCCTCCAAATGCCCTAAAAAAACCCCAAAGCACCCCCCAAAAAGGAATACCTTCTGCTTTGCAATCCCCAGATATGGAGCAAGCTGAGAATCAGAGTGGGAGAGGAGTGAAATGAGCCCATGAAGGGGGAAAACACTCCCTGGGAGCAGGGAATGGAACCTTTAAGTGGCTTTTGAGCAGCTTTTGGCCACTGATGGGATATGGGGGATGCAGAAAGGAGGAAAATGAGGGGGTATGGCACACATCATCCACATCGTCCTGGAAGGTTTTATAATTCCCTCCTGATGTAGCATTGTCCCACCGGACTCAGCATCTACCAACACAACACTCCCACTTGGGCAAAGGGACTGGGGTGCAAGGACCATGGAGGATAGATCTAAAAGGAGGGGAAAGCTAAATGGATTTTATCTGCCATGCTCTGCTTGGAGGGATGAGCAGCTCAGGGGGCTTTTGGTGCCTGGGTGCAAGCCCTCAGCTTCCCAGTGAAGCTGTTCCAGCTTTTCCAGCCTTTTAGAGCATGAGAAGGGTTCTGGTTTGGCCGTGTTTATTTTGCCTAAACCTCACAAACCCATAATAGAGCTTAGGGGGAGGAGAGATGTGCCGAGAGGTTATTAGAAATGGGAAAGCAGGGAAAAGGAATAACAACACAGCAGCTGAAGAGGGAAAATGAGCTTGGGACTGAAGCGGGGGCTGCAGCTGCAGAGCAGCTGTGGGCAGGGATGGTATGGGTACCAGGGATGCAGTGGGAAGCAGGGATGCAGCGGGTACCAGGGCTGCTGTGGGTAGCAGGGATGCAGCATGAAGCAGGGATGCTGCAGGTGGTAGGGATGCAGTGAGTACCAGGGATGCTATGTGTAGTAGGGATGCTGTGGGAAGCAGGGATGCTGCACCTTGCTGTGGATGTGCACCCCACTGAAATAAAGGGGGAAGAAGATAGCACAATAAGATTGGAGGATATAAAGAAGCCTCTGGACGGGTTCTGATACCCATTGTGAAGGAGGCAGTGCAGAGATGCTCTGCCTAGGGTAGGGGGTTTCTCCTCTGCGCTTGCACATTCCTCCCATCAGCATATTTACATGACAGTATCAGGAGAATTACCAGAAATACCAGGTGAACTGGACCAACTTCCACCAGTTATTACCCTGGTACCATGGGCTTCATCTTTGTTTTTCCTCCCTTATCCCCTTGTTTGGGTCCTACCCACACCCTACAGTTGGAGCTGTTGGGCAAGTCCAGAGGAGGCCAAGGAGATGCTGTGAGGGCTGGAGGAGATCTGCACTCATCCAGGCTGAGAGAGCTGGGCTGGGTCAGCCTGGAGAAGACTCCTTAAGGGGAAACCTTCGAGCAGCTCCAGTGCCTAAAGGGGCTCCAGGAAACCTGGAGAGGGGCTTTGGACAAGGGCCTGGAGGGACAGGACAAGGGGAATGGCTTTAACCTGCCAGAGGGGAGACTGAGATGAGCTCCTAGGCACAAGTTCTCCCCTGTGAGGGTGCTGAGGCGCTGGCACAGGGTGCCCAGAGAAGCTGTGGCTGCCCCATCCCTGGCAGTGCTCAAGGCCAGGTTGGACACAGGGGCTTGGAGCAAGCTGCTCTAGTGGAAGGTGTCCCTGCCTGTGGCAGGGGGTGGAACTGGATGAGCTTTAAGGTCCCTTAAACACAAACCAGTCTGGGATGATTCTATGAATCTTTCCCATGAACAAGCCCTGCTCAGGATCTTTGAGAGCACTCTCTCAGCCTGGCTCCAGAGCAGAGCTGCTCCAGCCCTCGCAGCATCTCCGTATCTTCCTCTAGACTAGCTCCAGCAGCTCCACATCCCTGCAGAGCACAAGATCCCATCATTTGCTGGGGGAACCTGGCTGCACCGCATCAGCTTGGCTAGTGTCTGCATTCAGTGCTTGGAGGGCGGCCAGGGGAGGCTGGGGCCGCTGCTCACCAGATGTGATAAGGAAAAGGTTTGGCTGAGGCTGGAGAAAGAAAGGGAAAAGACAAGGGAGGGGGAAGAAAAGCCAAAGCAAAGCAAATTCCTTGGCAAATCAAAGTGAAATGTGCTTGGCCTTGGAGCCATCCATCTTGATAAGGGATCTGGGGAGGAGCAGAGATGATGCCCAGGAACTGCCAGTGATCGTGATTCACTGCAGCAATTCCCATCTGGGGGACATGGAGCTCCCATGCCTCAGTTTCCCCACCCTTTGCACACACTGAGGCAGGGAATGGGGTTGAACTGCCCTGGAGGGGTTAAACGGGGTGATTTTTTTTGCCAGGTTTTATCCAAAACACATGTTTTCACCACTATTCCAGTTATCTGGAATATTTCCTGCGTGTTTGCTCCTATGGCAACTGGCCCAGCATGAAAGACCCATTTACTGGGCCCGGGGATAAGGAGCAACCATATGGTGTCAATTTTGAAGGCGTTCCATCCTCTCACCCGGCTCTGATTCTCTCTCCACCTCAAGGTCTTGGCCTCTCGACGGGCGTCCACTGTGCTCCAGGTCCAGCCAGGGTTGGGATGGGCACTGTCAGCAAGGTGATGTGGTGGGTTGGGGAGCTCAGAGAAAGTGATGATGGGCTGTAGAAGTGGACTGAGGTCCTTCAGGAGGATGGGGATGGAGAGAAGGTACCTGCAGCATCAGTCTGAGATCCTTCAGAGAGGTAGGGTTGAAGAAAAGTTACCTACAACATAGGTCTGAAGTCTATCAGGGATGTAAGAATGGAGAGAAGGTACCTGCAGCATCAGCCTGAGGTCCATTAGGGACCTAGGGATGGAGACAAGGTGCCTTCAGCATTGGCCTGAGGTCCTTCAGGGAGATAAAGAAGGAACCTACAACGTGGGCTTGAGGTCTAGCCAAGACACTGGACAGGAGACAGGGCTGGGGGGAGGTCTGAGGTGCAACCAGGAGATAAGGCTGGAAGCAGGGCTGGAGACAACCTGGAATACAAGTTGAGGGTCCATCCAGATGATGGGGCTATAGACAAGGCTGGAGATGAGCAACCTGTAGCGTTATCCAAAGTCCACACAGGAGATGGGGTTGGAAACAGCAGGGAGAAGCTACCTACTGTGGTCAATCTCATGTCCACCCTGGAGATAAGGCTTGGAATAGTGATAGATACAAGCTATGTGCAACACCCTCAGAGGTTCATCCAGATTAAGAGACTGGAGACATGATCCATAGGGACAAGCTATCTACAGCATCACCCTGAAGTCCATCCATCTCTTCAGGGGACATGGCTGGAGACAAGCTACCTGCAACATCAACCTGAGGTCCATCCAGGAGACAGGGTTGGAGACAACCTACAGTGAGGCTCAGATGAGGGTCCAGGGGGATAAATGACCAAAACAGAGGAAAATTGGGCAAGAATGTAAAAAGCTTAAGGGATAAGGAGTGTTTTCTACTGTTTCTAGTTTTGTTGTGGTCGTCGCTGGGTTTCTGCTGCAGGGCGGGGTGATAAAGCCAGGCAGGACCAGGCATGGAGCAGGACAGGGGATTTTGGGAATGATTCATTCCCAGAGCTGCCCTCAGAGGTATTTTGGATGTCAAAAAGCCAAAACAGCTTATTTGTAAGGGAAATCACAGGTCTGCCAAAATGACCCTTCCCCCAGCCCTGCAACTTGGCTTCTGAATGGGAAGAAAAAGGCTCTCGGCCAAATGAACCCTTCGCTCTGAAAATGTGTGTTTGGGTCAAAAAGCCACTTTTCACCAGGGGGAAATAAACCAACAAAACCCCTCCCAAGGCCTGAAGTGGTGGCATGGCAAAGCTCACCAGAGATGTGTCTTCTCTGGAGCCAGCTCTCCTCCTCCTCCTCTCCTCCTTCTTCTCCTACTTCTACTCCTGCCCTCCCCCTATGCTTCTCCCTCTCCATCTTCTCCTCTTCCTCTACTCCTTCTTCTTCTCCTTTTTCTTGTCCTCTTTCTCCTTTTCCTTGTCTTTCCACACCTTCTTCTTCTCCTCCTTATCCTCCTCTTTTCCTGTCGTCCGTTGTCTCATCTTTTCTCTCTTCATCTTCTCTCTTTTTGTCATCTCTTCACCTTCTCAGGTGAAGTCCAGGTCTCCAGCCTATCACCCCTCCAACCTCTGCACCCACACCATTTGCCACCTTCTGCCCATCTGTTCCTGCCCTGTGATGGCGTTTGGGTTGGGATGACGGCAACAAGGACAATATATCTGCTGGGGATGAAGTGATGGGGATCATGATGAAGAATCTTCTGGGGACGGGATGATAGGAACCAGGACAACATACTTGCTGGGGATGGAGAGATGGGAACTGGGGCAAGGTACTTTCTTGGTACAGAGCAATGGGATGAGGACAGGGATCCTGCCAGAGCCCAGCATGGGGTGACATGGTGATGGAGAACACTTCCCATCCTCAGCCACCCCACAGCAGAGGAGGATGGGGCCAGAGTCCCACCTTGCTCATCCCCAAGGACAGTGCTGGATGGCTCCCGCGGGGTTGGGAATGCCAAGGGCTGGAGCGCCAGGAGATGCCGGGGCCTCGCTCCCACGAGCGGATGAAAGGCTCCCTGTCCAAGCGGCATTAGACGCGCTGTGAAGGCTCATTCCCGATCGGTCACGCTCCGAGGCGCAGCTGCAAAACCCCCTCTGGGAGCCCGGGATGCTCCGGGGGCTTTGTTCAGAGCAGCCCCACTTCCCGGGGAACCATGACAGGATGATGGGATTACGGGGAAGGAGAAATTAATATTTTTTATATATATATATATATATATAAAAATCATCCTCACTGCAGCTGGGTGGGAAAACAATGAGGATGGTGGAATCCCAGTGTTTCCACCCGGAGAATGATGGCTTTGTTTGCTGCAGAGATGCACCGGCCTGGAGATGATTGGCAAGGAGGAAATAGAAGTGATGTCTGCTCTCCCATTTCTGCTTCCAAATCCAGGAGGGAAATGTTGAAGGAGGAAAAACCTTGAAGAAGGAAAACTGTCAAGGAAGAAAACCTGGAAGGAAAAAAATCCTTGAAGGAGGAAAAACCTGGAAAGAGGCAAATCTTGGAAGGAGGAAAAACCTTGGAAGGAACGAAACCTCACAAGGAGGAAACCCCACCATCACTATGCCAAAACGTAGGAGATGGATGTGACAAGGCCTGTCACTGAGCACACCGAAGTTAGCAGCATGAAGTGAGCGTGTTCCATGCCTGCCCTTTGGGAGCAGATGGGATTCCTTCCCGCAGGAAGCCCGGCACTATCCCAAAAATCCCACATGGTGGTTTTGCTTGGCCGAGGTTAATGGGGTTAGTGCACGGGTAAAGGGTGTCTCTTGTCCAGGCGCCTGCTCCCTAATGAGCATCTCATTTGAATCTATGCAAAATAGCAGACATGCTAATTAAAAGGATTGCTGTTCTCTAATTAAGCAGCAATTCCCCTCCCCAAGGGGGGATTCTTATGCAAATAGGACTTGAGCAAAGGGGAAAAAACACCCGGAATGTTGTAGGCCACATCACACAGTGAAGGACAGTAGGATCCTGATTTGGATTGTTTTGATCCCAAAATTCCAGGCCTGGCATCTCATTGAGGGTGATCCTCAAGTCCTCAGCTCTTCTGGCAGCTCCCACAAATCCCATGATTGAAGTCATCTGTTTAGTTTTGGGGTGTTTTCTTTGGATTATGGGGTTTTCAATCCGCCGAGGATTTTTCTACTCTTCCTTTCCTTTTTGTGTTTTCCCCCCCTTTTTACTTGTGGAAATAATGACATCCTGCAGGAAACTCCTGAGGGATAAAATTAGGGCTGGTAAACACAGGGTTGGTCTCGCAGGTTTGCCCAAAAACCAAGAAACTTTGTTCCAAGTTATGTTTTTATCTCAAAAAACTGATTTCTCTTTAATTTTAAACACAGAGGACGTGATCCTTGCTGGCTGAAGCCTTTTCATAAAAAAACCTTCCTCGGAATAAAACCCTTTCCAGCTCAGTCCCCAACCACTGCATTAAATGAGACCAAAATTTAGAGTATTCCCACCAAAAGGTGTTTCGGGTGCATTTTGGAAAAGGCCATGGGATTGGGCGCAGGAGGAGGCCTGGTTCTCCAGGTATAATCCCGCGGATCAGATCTAATGCAAGCTGTTAATATTAAATTACTCTGCAAATGACGGGAGCTTCCCGGGCGCTTACCAGGATCTCGCTGCGGTTGTGGCTGGATGCAAGCCAAGCCTCCGTGAACCCAGGGTTTGGTGGTTCCCAGCCCGGTTTTGCTGGTGTTGAGGTGACACAGGGGAATGTTTCCCGTCAATCGCAGCTGCATAACCGGCTGCAGGAGGGCCAGGAGCCCCTCATTGTGAGCGAATAGGGTTTACAACAGGCGACCTTTGCACGTGTGTGCGAGGAGCACACGGAGCACGATGCGTGGTGCTCAGGAGCGTGTGCCCCACTGCAAGCAAGCAGCGTGTATGGCTGCTCGGATACATGGGTACATGGTTGCATACAACACAGTTGCAAGGGTGCACAGCTGCACATGTGCATGGGTGAAAGAGTGCACAGGTACATGGATGCATGGGTATACAGTCACAAGAGTACATGGGTGCAGGGATGCATGGGTACCTAGCTTTCAGTTACACAGGTACACAGTTGCATGGCTACATGAGTATAGGGTTGCATGGCTGCACATGTGCATGGGTGAAAGTGCACAGTTACACATGCGCATGAGTGCATGGGCACATAGGTTCACAGTTGCACGGTTGCACAATTACATGGTTACACATTGCACAGGTACATGGGTGCACACCGTACAGCTACACAGTTGCACAGGTACATGGTTACACGGGTGCACAACTGCGTGGTTACGCTGTTTTATGGGTGCATATGTACGCAGTTACACGGCTGCACGTTAACACGGGTACACGTTACACGGGCACGTGTTGCACGGACACACAGATACACATTACACGGGTACTCGTTACAGGGGTACACGTTACACGGTTACGTTGCCCGGTGGGTGCAAGCGCCCTTCCTCGTGGTGCGGATCCCGTCCGTTCCCCTCCAGCCCCGCGGTGATGCCGAGCCTGGTCGCGGTCCCCTTCCCGTCCCTCCGCCGGTACCGCTCCCGGTGCTCCCCTCCGCCCGCAGTTGGTACGTTCCGCGGAGGCGGGGCTGCGAAGGGAGAGGCGTGGAGGAGGCGCTGCCGCTACCACCGCCCGCTGCGGCGAGGGGTGCCGGCGGGAGCGGGGCGGGGGGGGATAGAGATAAGCGGCGCGGCCGGGCGGCGCTGGATGGAGGTTTCCGTCCGCCGGGTCGCCTGCTCCAGCCTGGAATGTCCTGGGGAGCCGCCGCCGAGCGGGACCGGCACCGAGACCCGCATCGGGGAGGGGGCGCGGCGGCTGCACGGAGGTAACGCGACTGCTTCCCGCCCGGCGGGCGCCGTAAGGGGGCTCGGTGGGAACGCTGCGGGGCGATCGGCGGCGCCTTTCAGCCCCGGAGCCGGCTGTCCCGGTCGGGATGGAGCGGTGGAGCCGGCACCTGAGGGGTCCCTACCGCGCGTGTCCCTCGCCCGGGGAGCCGAAGGGGTTTATCTGGCTGCGTTTGAAGCCGGGGCTCAGGCGCGGGGTTTATTCAAACCATCTGACGTTATTATTCTTATTTTATTGTGTGTGTGCTCGGTCTGTGGGGCTGAGCGGAGGAAAGACTCGGAGCGAGCTGATGCGTGGAGAGCGCTTTGGTGAGCTGGGTTAAAATCACCCTCGGAGCGCAGTTTGGCCGCTCTGCCTCAGCCTGTTACTGATTTACGGTCTTATTTCGCAGTGAAAGTTGCTGAGGGCTGTATTTGCCATTAAAACGCTGTTCTGAAGTGGTCGCAGCAGGGGATGGACGCGGGGCTGGTCTCGCTTCTTGCCTGTCTTAAAATCCATAATCCCAACGTTTGTTTTGAATCCATAAAGTCACTTTTGCAGTGATTGGAGCAGTTGAAAGTCAGCCCCTAAAGCTGAGGTTGTGTGATGCCGGAGGACTCCGGCTGCACAGCGCGGTGACACTTTGTCTCTATTATTACCATTTTATTCCTATTAATCACCTCCATCCTTAAAGCCATCTGATTCCCATACTTGAAATGGCTTTTGCTTGCGTTGTCTCTCTGCCAGAAAACCAGCAATAATTACACAGTCACTGACTTTATAATGAAAGAACTTTCCAGTCGGCTGTTGCGTGTTTTCGGTGTCGGTGTTTTTAAGCCAAAAGGTGCCACACAACTCAAGGGGTGATGTTTATTTTGCCCCTGCCTCGTAACTTTTTAAAGGACTGGTAAATGGGATGGCTTTATGTAGCTGCTTATGTTTAATTATTTATTACGTTTTACTGCTTTTCCCCCCATGATTTGCTGCCTCTCTGCACAGGGAGGTTTCGGGGCAGGAGTAGCCGCGCCAAGCCTGCGGCTGTAAAGCTGTCAGCTCTGAAGGGGTGTTTACTCAGTGAGTTGTATCTTTCACACATGCCCCAGAAATACAATTTACTAACCCAAACACCCGGGTTGTCACTCCACAGCCGCTGGTCACTGGGGTTACCGGCTGCACAGAAACTCTTATTCTCTGGGGGGTTTTGTCGCTCCTGGCCAGGTTTTCTTTGACCAAAGCAGGTAAATCCTCTTGTGCCAGTGCTTAAATCCGAGCTGTGTGGAGCCCCTTGGCTTTTCTGCTCATCTCCCACCACCCTGGTGTTTTGACAGTTGCGATTTATGGGATGTACTGCTGCCCGTAACTTCTTGAAGGGAAAAAAGTGCTTTTGTACGAGCGGTTGCCGAGGGCAACGGCTGCTCCTTCGCGTCGCTATATCCCAAAAATTCCCGGCTTGGGGAGCAGCGAACATGATTTCTCAACGCGATGCTGTTAAACTTGATGTTACATCCAGTGTGCTTTTGTTCCCTCAAACTGAACCAGGTGGTGAGTGCGACTCAAAACACCTCAAAACCAAACCCTACTTTTAAAGCAGTTACAAGCCCATCCTATGGGGAGGGCTTGATAATGGAGGGCTGCTCTGGTAAAAAGGAATAAACATTCATTTTTCCCCCTGTAATCCCCTCTCCAAACCAAGAGGCAAGCCTCCGACTGGCTCTGCATCCCAGAAAATTCCACAGGCTTGTGAAGCAGCCTTAGAAACCCATCACTGTTGCTCAGAACTATTTGGTTATTGAACACTGGGCTTACAGATAGAAATACCAAGACGGTATCTACTGGGTTACCTGCCAGCTCTGTGCTAAAAGGTAGGGCCTTTACTTCCTCTGAGTTAAGATGGGAGCAGCTCGAGTAGCGAGGGATCAGTAATTCACCCAAGGAGGAGCTCAGCAGCTTTGTCGCTTGGATTAATGCGATTTGCACCCTTAAGCTGCCCCAAGCACTTGTAAACAGCCATGTCCCAGCAAGGTGAAGTGCCCAGGAGCCCCAGCACCCCGTGGAAAACAGCTTGAGGGGGGTTTTTTGCCATCCATCATGGAATTTTGGTGATTTTCCCTCCTTTTGCAAGCACTTAGTGGGACACCAGCTCTGCCTGGTGCTCTTAGTTCTTTGCCCAACAGCTCTTTGTGGTGTTTGCGCCAGGTCCCCTGTGCACTCCCTCTGCTGGGCAGCCTGGCTGGGCTCCACTGGCGCTAAACTTTGTGTTTCTTACCCCAAAATCGAGGAGGAAAAAGAAAAACCACACATAAGGGGGGGGGGGGGGCAGATCCCACCAGCGCTTTCATTATCTCAAGGTGTGCTGCAAGCCCATAAACCGAGGCTTGTGCTTACTTTGGCTGGCTGGCGTGCCAGAGGAATAAGGCAGCTGTGCTCTGACTTCAGGTGATGTCACTGGAGGATTTTAACTGTCAGGGCTTAAAAATACACTGGCTCGGTTTAAAGGCTGCTTCTGCAGATGTGGAAATTGTGAAGCAGTGCCATCAACTCGCTTGTGCGGCCGTGCTGGAGCTCAGCATCTCGTAAATCCTCCTCTGCCATCCCCTAGCAGCTCAGTTTTGCCTTGGTCAGACCAAGAACACACAATCTAGTGGTTGCTTCAGATAAGACCTAGTGCCACAAAGATGGACGGGGAAGCATGGGCTGGTGAAATGATTTTAGGGATGAAGCTGGTTTCTAAAGTGGTGCTTGATGTAAATGTGGATTGCAGGGTGCAGCTGAGCAGCGCTTTCTGCTGCTCCTCCTCACATGGTAGTTGGTGTGACTGAACCCACTTTCTCCAAGAGCTCCTTTTCAGCCTGGAAAAACCTTATACTCCACATCTTCCCTCCTGTTCTGGGCACTGGTGAGGCTGCACCTCAAATCCTGAGCTCAGTTCTGGACCCCTCACTACAAGACAGACATTGAGGTGCTGGAGCAGGGCCAGAGAAGGGCACCGGAGCTGGTGCAGGGCCTGGAGCACAGTGTGATGGGGAACAGCTGAGGGACCTGGGGGGCTCAGATGGAGAAGAGAAGGCTCAGGGGGACCTGATCACTCCCTACAACTGCCTGAGAGGAGGATGGAGCCAGGAGGGGGCTGGGCTCTGCTCCTGAGGAACAAGGGATGGGACAAGAGGAAACGGGTTAAAACCATTTGTAAATGTAAAACCCCATGCAAAGGTGGTGAATCTGGTGGTGAACGTGGCTCCAGTGGGGCTTGGAAACCTTTGGTTTGGTACCAGAAGCCCTGAGACCCACAGGCTTGTTGAGATGTGGTATTCCAAGTAGTGTTTTATATGGAATCGCTCTACTGGGCTGCTTGGAAACCTGCCGAACACCTTCTGTTAGGCAGTTTCTCATTTGTATGAATTAACTGATGCTGTAAACTTGACCTCTGTGTGTAGAGTCAGGGTTTCTCTGCTGCTTTGCTTACGCTCTGTGGCTCCCTCAGCTGAGTCACGCTGCTTTCCACGTCTGCAGTGGCTTTTCCCTCTTCTCTGGTTTTCCTCAGTGTTTCAGTGGGCTGGGAAGCTTCTGAGCTGATTCCTGCCTGGAATGGGGGTGAGACTGATCCAAAACACTGGCTTATGGAGCTTAAAGTCTTGTTAAAGGCTATAAACATTGTATCAAATGGAATTGGTCAAACTTCCTCTGCAAATGGGAATTCCCAGCTTGTCTTGCAATCCTGATTCCTAAAGCTGGCGCATGGAGACCAAACTGTGCTCTCTGTGTTTTTTGCTGGTTGTGTGCAGTTTGTTAGCAGATGAGCTGATGCTAGGCCTGTTCCCCAGGCATATTGCCTTTTCTACCAGCTTAACCACTCTCCTGGTGTTGTGTGTCCCTTTTTCCCACATCATTAGCTCTGGGACAGTGTTTGTCCTTGGCAAATACAGCATAAACCTCTTTGCTCTGTTCCTTTAGCTACCCTGTCCCAGGCATTTTTAGACTGGATCGTTTCCTGTATGTGTATATCTTCTTTGCAGTTAACTATTCATCCAGTTAGTGCCTTGGTAGATGGCTCAGTACAGTTTCCAGGGCTGAGTGCACTGTAGTTTTCCACTTCTTGCTTCTCCCTCTCTGGTGTGGGTGAGGATACTGCAGTTATCGCTGTAGGGTAAACTGCTTGTTCAGCCCTACTCGGGATTGAGCCTCGTGCATCCAGACCACCTGCCTTTCCCATTAAGACCCTGCTCTATGCGAGAAATACCTCCTGTCTTTCAACAGGAGGGAAAATAATCACGCAAGGTGGGTTGCTCTCCCATTTCCCCTGCCTAGGAGATGTCTCAGAGCTCTTCCAGCAAGGTGGGACTCGATGCTTCCCCTTCTCTCCCCCCTCCGCAGCTCCTTGGGCACAGTTTCACGTTACAGCTCCGTTGGAGGACTCGCTGCTGCAGGAGGTGGCAGGTACATTCCTGCCTCTTCCCCGCTGTGGGAATCCAGCGAGCCCCACACTTTGGGCTGGATCTTGCCCTGCAGTCCCAGAGCTGCTCAGTCTTCCACTCTGATGAGTGGGGAGGCCTCAGGGGGCTGGAGGGGTGCAGGAGGATGTGGGGCCGGCCCCTTTGGGCAGCAGCCAGCTCTTAAATTGGCTTTGCTGTCTCCTAAGCCCGTGCTCTGGATGCTGCCGCTGAGCCAAGAGCCGCTTGCCTTGGGGAGATGGGGGACTGGCTGGGCCCCCTTCATCCCCCAAATGCCCAGTGCAACCAGTGCAGCTCACTCAAGCCATGGGGGGGTGGTGGGAATAATCCCATGATGGATGGGCCGGCTGGGTTTGGAATACTTTTGGAGCTGGGGGAAGGAGCCCATTGCTCTTTGACTTTGCTGAAAGGTGAAACCGCGCCCTCGGCCTCACCTGTCTGCCTGATCCTGCCTTTGATTTATACCCTGCCTTTTGCTGTTTAGTTTTCCCCGCAGACTTTCAACCATTGTATCTGATAATGAACCGAGTGGTTGAGCCTTATTTGTTTAATTCAAAGCCGGGTTTACTGTTTCCTACCTTGCAGTCGTGCAGAGCCTGCTGCCTGGCAGCGCACGGTTTTCCTTGCAGTGAGCCTGTAAGACACCAAAGAACACAAGGCAAGTGGGGAAAGGGTTGTGCCACGAGCAGCCCCTCATTGGGAAAGGGGCTGGGCACCACTGGTGTGCGTTTCGGGGTTGTTTTGCTGTGGGTTGTGTAGGGACCTTGTGTCTGCTTTAGCAGGGGGAATGTACCATGGGGTTCCTTTCCCTGTCCTCCCTGAGTCAAACCAACCATTTATCTGGTTAAAGAAGCTTAGGAGAAATTCTGTTGTTTTTACATGGCAGAATCTCCCAGTGCCTGTTCCTCTCCTGCCTGGAAGGACAGGGGATGGGTAATGTGGCCCCCTCTGAAGCAAACCAAGGATGATTCTTCCCGGTTGACAGCCCCCACTTGTTTCCCAGTTGATCCACTCTCAGTGTTCCCAAGCCAAATCACTGCACCCAGGGGTATTTTTCAGGTTTTAATTTCCCTTTTTTTGCCCCTTGTTTGTGAGTTGCCGATAGATCGGCCCAAATAAGGGTATGAGAGAGGCCAGCGATTTCCAGGAGGATCCGTGGAGAGTCAGTGCACAACTTGCTGCCTTTATCTTTGAGATCAGGAGATTCCTTTGCAGTGATGGATTAATCCACTCTTGAGTGAATAATATAACCAAGAACAAGTAGGAGCCAGGGCTCCATGCGGATGATTTGTTTAATACGTGGATGCCTCTCCTGAAAGCGTCTGTCTTCACCATTTCATTCAGCCCGCATCCGCGCCAGCCCCCTGCGCCGCAGCAGGGATGGGGATGGGGCTGTGCCAGAGGCTCTGCTCCCAGGATGAGGAGATGAACCGCAGCCCCACCAGCCCAGGGGGAGGTTTGGCTTGGGGAGAACGTGCCTATGGGCTCTGGACATGACATCACCCACCTGGCCATGACATCACTGTCTGCACGTACTCCTTACTCTAGCTATAGGAGTCTTGGCACTGCCGAGGGGGTGAGATTACACTGCCCTGGTCTTTAGTGGTGGTGACTGTCGCCTAGCAGAAGGCAGTGTACTCTGTGCCCAGGGAAAACATCTGTGGAAGCTTGGAAATGGAAGATGGGGGAATGAAGTTGTTTGGGACAAGGATCTGGTGGTGGGCAGTTCAGGAGTAGAAACAGGATGTTTAGGGAGATGGTTCTTCAGTTGCACTGGGGCAGATCTGCCCATCTGCCTGTCCACTACTCAGTCCTGGCAGTGTTCAAGGCCAGGGTGGACGGGCCTTGGAGCAACCTGCTCTAGTGGAAGGTGTTCATGCCTGTGGCAGGGGGTTGGGACTGGACAAGCTTTAAGCTCCCTTCCAGCCCAGACTGTTCTGTGGATGGCTCCACAACCTTTTGAGCTGTCTGGGGCTCTTCTGGAACCACACAGCAAAGATCTTCCCCACCAACACATGGGTAGTCCTCGTTAGTGCACATCCAAAAGGATGCGAGGGTGGGGAAGGAGCTGCACAACTTTAGCAATGGAATTCAAGGAGCTAAATCTGTTATCATCTGTATGGATATGCTGGAATAACTCTTTGGCAGCTCTTAAGTATTTCGTGTAGCTTTAGCATCTTGGGACACGTTGAGGGTAGGTCCTGTTGACAGGCTTAAGGAGGCTGTGATCTGTGATGGCGTTGGCTGTCTGGGTGGCTCTTCCCTCTGCTCAGGACCCTGATCCTGTTGCAGCCTCACTGGAAAAGCTCTGATAGCTCAAGGTCAAGTTGCTGAAGCCAATCAGCTTTGGCTTTCCTTGTTTTGTGAGAACTGGTGTCCTCACACTGATCTGATGCTCTTGGGATGGAGTTTGTAAGTGCGAGGGACAGCTTTCAGCCGCGTTGGAGAATTCCCATGTGGTGTGGGGCAATGACAGGACATTCCTAACAGCGTTTCCCTCTTTAGGAATGGGTTTTACTGGTACTGCCTGTGTGTAACTTCTGATAGCTGAAGGGTTTTGCTGCATAATGTTCCAGCTCCATGTAGATGAAGCATATTGTGGAGTCAAACTCAACAATAGCATGTGGTTTTCCTTTGTTCTCCCATTCCCTACGGTAAGAGTTCACAGCCATTCCCGAATTACAGCTACACTCCAGCGTAGGCTTGGATTTTCATAAAGCTTGCTGAGGGCTGTGACTTCTGAGGAGCTGTTTCACATCCACGATAGCTTCAGGAAGTATCTTTGTTTCTCAAGAGCCCTTTCAGAAGGTGCCTTTTGGTGTTGCCTAAACACTCTGCAGTGACAGTGTATCAGAGCTTGATGGGGAGCTGAGTCTCCTCTAATAAAACACAAGCTAAGGAGGAAAACCCCGAGGGGGTTTGGAACAGAAGATGTTTTCTGTTCCTGCCACTAATCTTTGTTGCAGAATGAAATAGGAATGTACACTTTAAATCTTTGTCAGGGTGTAGAAGGAAGCTGGCAACGGATGTAATCAAAAATGTTGTTATCAAAACTCCCTAAAATATGTTGAAATATCAAGCTTAATGAGAGCATTTTAATCCAGCCATCCAGGCTGAGGCGTTTCATGGGTGCAGATTGCTGCGTGAGTCGGGATCAACCAGAGAGGAGTCTCAGCCGGGTCATGGATCCTGAAGTTAGTGCAGTTTGTGTGGCTTGAGTTCCTTAAGCCCTGTGAATTGTTGTCGGAGCAGATCCCAGATGGGGTGTAGCATTAAATCAAGGGCTTAAAAATGGGTCTGATTTTCAAGTCAGTGCATTTGCCATCACTGATATGTATCCAGGTGTGTTATGGACATATATATCCAAGCCAACTCTTACTGGTTATGGTAAAACACACTGGGGCAATACCAGATCCAATGGGCTCTAGTGGAGATCCTAATCCACCTACTCGGTGTGATGGGAGCCTGAAAGTTTCCAGCTTTATTCTTTAGGTTGGAATAAGGAAACTGCAAATAACCTTCACCCTCCCGACCCCTCTTCCTCTAGTGGAGAGGCTGCAGGTTGAGGACTTAAGAGAAGCTGAGGTCCTTCTCCGAGCCAAAGGTGTGAAGCTGTTTGTTTTCCCTCTGGAAGTGTGTATGCTGTGGGAGGCAGATGCTGGCCTGCTCAGCCCCAGCATTCCTGACTTATCTGTGGCCTGGCAAGCAGACAAGTGTTGTCCCTTCTGATCCCCTGATATTAAAAAGTCCAGGCACCTTTCTCTGGCTAAGTCTGGGATTGCTTTAAAAGACACAAAGAGAAGCCAGGAAAGAAAAGAAACGTGCTTTCTTTGCCCAGTTTAAATGAAGACTAATGCTGTGGTGCTGCTTCATCTTGTTTTTCTTCCTATCTGATGGATGCTAACGTGGAATGGAATCAATCCCGGTTATCTTTGCAGGGCCCCTGCGTGTTGCTGAGCTCGGCATTAACGTCTTGCAGGGGAGCTGATGTGCTGCAAGGAGCCTCGAATCTTCTCCCTGCAGCCTGAAACCACAGCAGCGGAGTCCCTCCTTCCTTTGGGCAGGGGTTCCTGGGATCACCAGTCTGCTGTTGGCCATTGGAACAGCAATCCCATTCAGCAGAGTGGGATGTGTCTGTGCGAGTGAGAGCAGGTCGCGGGCAGGTTATCCTAGTGTAAAAGTCTCCCCGGTGCCCATAATGAAACTTGACTGCTTTCCTATCAGTCACTCGTGTTTGAACTGGTTCTGCTGGTAACAGCTGCCATTCCCCCCATTCCCAGCAGGAGATTTAGGGCTCTGACTCACAAACTCCTGCTGTTTGACATTGCCGGCCCTGGTACAGCCCATCCACTCTGGGCTGGGGTCCCTGCAGCGGGCAGAGCTGGAGAACCCAAACCCTCAGGCGACAGCTTCACCATCGCTGCTGCCTCCTTCCCCTGGATCCACACTCCCCTGGCACAAGGAAGGAGGTGGGATGGGGCTTGTCTGTGCAACGCCACTGAGCAAACCCAACCCAAGCTCCCCTCTCCTCGCATGGGATCCGGGTTGGTTTGTTGCAGCAAACCTGGCCTGATCAACACGTTATTTGTTGATAAAAGCTGCATTGAGGCAGCTTTATCTGGGCCTGAGGCTAACGGGGGGGGGGGAGCTGTCCGGGAATATTCCCCTATGTGTCAGGATTCCTTTCCTTGAGGTCTAACCTGGAGACTGGGTTCAGCAGCAGCGTGTGTTGGCATTGTGTGTGGCAGCTCACGGGCTGCTATAAAAGGAAGGGGAAGCAGCCATCCCAAGTGGAGGACAGCACTTTTATTTAGGAACCAGAGTCAAAATGGATCTGTTGCTTGGTTTTGTGCAGGTTTCAGCCTTCCACAGGCACAGAGAATTCCAAAGGGTGACTAACAACTGTGCTGTAACACACAGGCTCTGCTCTCCGGTTCCAGCATGCCTCCCATATCCTGCAGCCATGAGTTCACAGGCTCCTAATTGCCCATGATGTAAGACAGCAGTAGATGAGGTTGCTATAAATTCTGGCTGCAGGTGTGGATTTAATAGTTGTGCTTCCCTTTAAGGGATCGCAGCAGCATGGATCCTGCAAGTTGCAACAGACTGAGTTGGACTCAGGGGGGAGGCAGCTCCAAGAGCCCATTTCCCTGCATTTTATAAGGGCTGTTGCTTGCTGGAGGCTCCCAAGGAATGAGTGTCAGTGTTCCTCTGGAATCACTTCATGATTGAGCTCGCTGTCCTCTCGCAGAGCCCAGCCATGCTTTCTGTTCTTGTCATCAACTGTCTCTCACCTCAAAACCTAGCAGGCACGCTAGGCTGTCTCCAGAGCAGAGCTGCTCCAGCCTTCGCAGCATCTCCGTGGCCACCTCTGGACTCACTCCAACAGCTCCACATCCTTCTTAATGGTTCTTTCTATACTTGTGCCCGATTCAAGCTGTAGGACCCATAGGAGGGTTGCAGTCACAGGTTGCAATCACAGGTTATAATCACGAAAGATCATCCTTGACGTGCAAAATGCGAACTTTTTGGAGGGGAAAAGACAACCCTGAGGCATTGCTGAAGCTTGCCATGGCGTGTGCACCTGCAGCGCGGTTAGTGAGCACGGCATGTCCCCCTCTCCCTGGAAACAGGAGCACGTCTCACCTGGGGCTGGGCTTTGCCTGGTTTTAACTCATTTCTGCCCATGCTCTTGCAGACCAGGGTTTATTCACAACACTGGGGTGATGCTCCATAGGTTGACCTGATGCCTCGTGCTGTTAGGGTGCAATGTTCCTTTGCATGGATGTCCATTCCTCGCCCCTTCTTTGGGCTTGCTCTCTGAGGCTGCGCTGCTCCCTCATCCAGGAGAAAGAAAACTCAACCTCATTTTTTCTTGGCTGTGCTTCCAGTGGGATCTGCCAGCAGATGTGACTCACTCTGTGGCTGCAGGATCCTTGGTGCAGATAGGAGGATGCAAGCCAGGTCCTGAAGGAAGGTGTTGCTGCCCTCGTCGGCAGCAGCCTGTCTTTAAATTGCCTTCAACTGGTTGTGAAACCTCAGTTCTTGGTAGAAATCACTCGGTTGGAAAGCAGAACCCAACGGCCTCACGCCACGGTTCAGCCAGCCCTGCAGGAAGGAGCTGAGAGGGGGTGTTTGGACCCTTGGAGACGTGGTTGAAGGTGAGCAGAGCTGTCACTGGTGTGCATGTTGAGCTCAAGATGAGGGCAAGAATGGGAATATTAAGGCAAAGTAGTGTCTTGCAGGAGGAGGCTGGAAGAGCCCAGGCTTGTGATTTCTGATGTACTTGGTCTGTAGTTGCCGTGATGGAACTGATGGACTAATGATACCTTCAGCTCCCTTGGGGTCTAAAAGCCCTCATTTTGGTATTTAAGCATAATTGCAGCCCAGCAGAAGTGTGTCTTAGGCTAATGCTCTGTTCTTGTTCTTCCCCCGAGGCTAGAGGAGTCAGAAAGCAAACCCTCTTCATTAGCCTGGCAGCAGGGGGACTGTCTCAGCTTTTTTTTCCCCAAGTTAATAATAAAATTAGCCTAATTGTGCTGCCTGTTTGTGGGCGAGAAAGTGGCTTCTGTGATGATTTATTTTCTCCCTGATGCCTGTCTCTGGTAGAGCAGGATGGAAACCCCAGGTCTCTGGGACTTGGGAATGTTTTCAGCTGCGTGCTGCAGAGGCACAGTGCACAAACTGTTAAATTCACTTCCCTCGGCTCACAAATCCAGTTTTCCATGCCAAAGCATACGCTCCTCTATCAAGACCATATGTACGCCAGGACCAAGGTTTTAAAGTCAAGGTATTTGTGAAATATTGGAGTGCAAATGAAGTATCTGAGTAATCTTAACTGTCTCCTGAAAAAAAGAATTCCCTGTCAGCCTCACTTATAACTCAAAGGATTAATGGAAAGCTAAACTTTGATCAGAGGCCAACAGCTGATACCAGCCATGAGGCTTTCCAGGCGTGACAGCAAGAAAGAAAGATCCAGGGACCGGCTCGGCACCAGATCTGCTGCTCCATCCTGAGGCAGGCCAACTTCTGCTCATGTCTTTAGGCCAGTATTTCTCTTTTCCCCCTCAGTTGCTTCACGTTGTCTTGTGTCACCTTACTCCTGTGAGGCTGAGCCTTACCTGTAAGGGAGTTGGAGTAAATACAGATATTATTTAGGATGTTTTATAGCTTTGGAAAAAGATACATGATATTTTTACAGAAGGCATCAGGACTTAAGGTCCCCCCATCCTTGAAGGGACTCGGTCACTGTCTCGTTTGGTTTTCCTGCCATCTGCCATCCCAACTAAATAGTTTGTATTTTGGCAGCAATACTGTGCCATTCCAAACCACTGTGCCATCAATAAGGTGTTTTAGCCTCCCAAAATCACTCTTGGGATTCATCACTGATTCATGGGATGGAGGAAGCACAAAGCTTCATGGATGCTCATGCAAGGCTGCTTCTAAAAATGCATGTTACCTAAAAAGGGTAAAAATACCCATTGAATCAAGTGGGAATATCCACAGAAAACACTTGGATGCTGGCTTGGCACTGAGGGGTTTGGGGGACAGGCATGGGACTGGCAGGGGCTTGGAGGAGTTAATGAAATTCCAGTTGTGCAGCTGATTTCTGTCCTTCCAGTTGTTAGGATAAGGATCTAGAGAGTGTCCTTTCATTTGAAATGCAATAAATAAATAGGAACGTAACATCGAAGTTGCCTTTTCTGGGAAAGGCATTTAGCAACTACATTTGGGGTGTTTCTGTGGATGCCTTTGAGAAGGTTTCACTGTACCCTGACCTGTTTATGTCTTTCACACTTGGTTTATAGGGTCACTGTCAGTACACCGGGTTTCATGGGGTTTTCCCTTTTGGATTATTTTAGGATAGAGAAAATAAGTCTTGCAGGACTGCTAGGCCTGTTCTCCAAAAGCACCCACAAAATCCCTTTGAAGTACATAACTTTATTACTTGCACTCACACAACCCTGCCTTTTGTGATGCCATAACTCCAATCCAAGTGCCTCATAATGGTATTTAATAGAAAGAAAAGGCAGCAAGCCCAAAACTCCTTATCTCCATCACTGGCTTCCTGTCATTTAGTAACACAGCCACTGCAGTCCCGGAGCTCGGGAAGACTAAACCAGGAGCACTTGAATGCTTTTCCCCTTTCCTTTGCCCAAGCTGTGGTTGCAGCCGGGCTTTTCTTGTGCTCCAGCCCTCTCTTGGCAGCGTAATTAGGAACACATTGATTCTTATTGCAGCTGGCAGCTGCTCGCTATTGCCTTTTCCAGCTTCTGACCCCCATAGTCCCGCTGACCTTTCCTGGGGTTAGTCGTAGGCCCTTTCCATTGTGATGGGCTAGAAGTGGCTCATGTGGAGTTGATTATTTCCTTGCTTGTCTGGCCTTTTTGGTGCCATAACTCCAAGTCACTTCCATTTTCTTCCCCTGCTTTTGGCTGACCACAGTGAAAGGAAATGCTTTTGCTGGCGACAGGATCGGTTTGCACGCTTGACTGGCTCGATTGAGCCCCTGAAAAGAGGGGAGGGGGAGGGTAATGAACACTGTAGGTGCTGCATTTGCTTCTTAAAGCTTGATGTTAATGATTGAGTGGTCATTAGGCATTCATAAAAATGAGGGTTCGGCAGCCCCGTTGCCTTTTGCCATCTCGGACCTGCTGCTGGCACTCAAACTCCATCCTTGGTGTATTTCAGCACATCTTGAGGAGCGGTAGGTACAAGTTCGGTGTGGTTCTGTTTGGTTTTCTTTGCTCAGGATGGCTTCAGGGCTTTCCCAGCTCCCAGAAAAGCCAGGAATAACCCTGGGAGGCTGTCGGCACAGCAAGCTAATGAAGTCTATATGCCAGCTGTTACACTCATTTTGCCAGACCCCAGGAGGACAGCATGAAGACAGTCAGTGATCAAAGGCTTTGGAGATCACTGAGTAGCCGAGCTGCAGGAATGTCTGATTGCTTTCTCTTGGAATGCCACAGGCTTCAATACCTCTTTTTTTTTCTGAAGGTGTCTCGGTGTGAGATTTAATGATCTAACTCTGCTTGCTTCCACTGAGGGGGTTAGTTAATTCTGGGGGGGGTTTGCTCCGGGTTTGAAAATCTGGGATTTTTGTTGTCCTGACGGAAACGCTCTTGGGGAGCAAGTTAAAATGAGATTTTTCTTGGGGATTCTGTAATAAATGACCCAACTTGTTGTGCTTTGGGTGTTAAATCACATACAGGGTTATAAAGTGAGGTTGGATTCATTGATTCGGAGTTGCTGCTGTTGAGAGAAACTGATATCTTCAGTCTCCAGAGTGGTTTTACTCCAAGTGAGAACTACAGCCAGTGAGCAGTGCTACCCATGAAGCCACAACACTCTCCCTCTTTCCTAGGGCTTCTTGGAGAAGGCTGTCAGCTCCTGGAGGCGGAGTGGGCAACCTGAATAACTCTCTGTTCCCACGCAGGCCGTTTCCTTCCTCCTCCTCCTCCTCCTCCTCCACTTGCATTTATAGGACCTGGTGTATTTGAAACCCTTCCCTCCTTTAGCTGCAGCTTGCTGGAGGGCAGATGGGGTTTGGAGATGAGCGATGGAGCAGGGGTTAGGTTAAGGTGGGGTGGTGGTTGGATAGCTCTGGTGGTTGCTCTCACATTGTCCTGCCGCTGGTAGGAGGTGGCAGGAGGATGATTCATGGAGCTAAAGCAGAGGGAATGGAAAGTACCAGGAAAAGGAGGAAAACCAACCAAAACCCAAGGTATGAGATAATGTTCTTTTTGGTAGTGACTCTGCCCTCAAGGGTGGAGATGGGAAGTTCATGGTCTGGTAAATAAGCAGGGCAGGGACTAACTAAACCATACCCTTCCACTCCGTGTGGAATTAGCACTGTGGTTTATTTGGGATAGCATCCCAAAGGTCGCAGGGCTGAAATTGTGACCTAATGGCCATGTCCTCACAGCTGTTTGGGCCCCTTTTAAAAAGGGGCTGTGGCAAGTGAGGTGCACAGCCAGAATCGTGTCATCTTCAGAAGTACTGCATCTTCCCAATGATCTCCAGAAGTACCAGGTACATGTTTCTGGAGTGCTTCTGAGGGGTGGACATCCATTGGAATGGTTGGGATGACTCCTCCTCTGGACACAAGTCAGTTATCTTCCTCATTTCCCTTGATCCATAAGCAGCAAGTGGCTTTAGAGCTGACAATTAGGTCAAATGCTGGGTGAAATTAATGAAAGATGACTTTAGATGAAGATGTCCTGGTGGAAGTAGGAGAAATATGGCCGCTGCCATGCCTGTGGCACTGTGGTCTGGAGACACTCCTCAATCCACAAAACCTGTGTCAATCTCTCTTCAACCTTGAATATTATTCATATGCATATGAATAACTCCTGGTACTACTGGTTTATTTTAAAAGGCTCAGAAATAGCCCCTTTCCTCAGTGACACTTCAAAACAGCTTTGCCTATTTGACCCACCAGTGATGGAGATCCATCCTCTCAAGTGAGGAAGAGTGGGCAGAGTTCTTCCTGGGTGAGCTTATCTTGGAGGTTGAGACACTTCATGGAGCTACAAATAATCATGCTCCTCTTTCCACTCCCAGTAGGTCCCAAGTGACTGGGACTTGCTGTCAAGATGGGAATTTCATAGAATCCCAGACTTGTTTGGGTTGGAAGGGACCTTAAAGCTCATCTAGTTCTAATTCCCTGCTGTGGGGTTATTGAGATGATGGCCAAGGGGAAAGTCCTGGTTTTCCATCCTTGAGGCCTTTTAACACTTGGATGTGTGTTAACATACTATTAAAGAAGCAAAGTTTCTCCACTCGGTTTTTGAAGACCCCAAAGCCATGAGCTCTTGTACCTACCAAGGGGTTTCTGTAGTGACACCATCTGCAGAAGAAGACAACATCAAGTACTTTTGGCTTTTGTCGCATGTTGGATCTCATCTCCCCCCTACGTTCCTGTATCTACAGGTGATGATACAGTGATTCTGTGGTCCCTTCACAAGTGGGTGTTGGAGCAACTTTCTTTGGCTGCCTGAGTGGTGTTGCTGAACAATGTGACTCCAATCCAGGGGAATATCTTCCCTTCCTTCCCCTCCAGTCAAAGAACTTTGCTCTCTGTGGTGTGCTTTGTGTGCTCGCTGCTCTCCAGCTGATCTTCCCGCCCCACCAGACAGCAAAAGGCAAGCTGGTAGGTCAAAAGAGGAGTAGCTGTTGACACTGGCAGCCAGGAACATGTAAAGAGAAAGATAAACAGAGGGAAATCAGAGACTGGATAAAGGAGATCTCCAAAGATAAAGTTTAGTTAAAGATAATGAGCTGGCCTTGTTTAAAAGACAGCTGCAAAGGAACCCGGTAGCTCCATGTGCCGGGGTTAAAGTTGACCTCGAATATACGTTTCATTGCTTTTCATAAATAAATAGTGGAGGGAAGATTTGGCAAAAAGCAACATTGCCCCCACCCCTCTTGAGCAAAGTGTTTGATGTTAACAACTTCTCCTGGTGTTTACTCTGTCCCCCGTGCTCGCCGGTGGAGCGGCTCCTCTGGCCTTGAACCGAGCGAGAACTCAAATAAACCAAAGCCTGTTCTGCACAGCTGAGCCCTTCTGCCATCTGCCTCTGACCACAAGACAGCTCAGCAGTGGCTCTTGCAGCCTCCTCTAGCTGTCATTGTGAGCAGAGAGAAGCAGCAGTGAGCAAATGGCTCTCTGAAAGCTGGAGTGATGGGGATGAGATCTTGGGAAGCTCTTCCCTGTGAGGGTGCTGAGGCGCTGGCACAGGGTGCCCAGAGAAGCTGTGGCTGCCCCCATCCCTGGCAATGCTCAAGGCCAGGTTGGACACAGGGGCTTGGAGCAAGCTGCTCCAGTGGAAGGTACCTGTGGCAGGGTTTGGAACTGGATGAGCTGTAAGGTCCCTTCCAACACAAACCATTCCTTCATTCCTTGATTCTTACTGGAGTCTTTTCCCAACACTTATATTGCGTATTTTACAGTGATGTCCTGATGATAGAATGCTATGATTTTTAAATAAACTTTAGGAATAACTTTGCTGTTGGTATCCTCTGGATCCAGCTTCTTGGAAAGCAAATGGCTCTGCCATTCCCATTAACCAGGAATTGTTTCTCTCGGGCATGTCTGTTGTTGCACTTGTTTCTGCACACTGCCAGTGATCTCCATAGGTCTTGTATGTGTGTTGGATCCGTGTTTATGTACGTGTCTGATAGATGAGATGTTTAAAATACATGTTGAGTGTTATCAGCAGTGGAATTGCGTGGCTGGAATGATAAATGAAGTAACTGTGCTAAATGGACCCAAATCTTATCCATCACTGCGTTGCGCAAGGAAATAGAAAATATCAGCGAACAACAGCCCCAGATAAATTGTTTTTCTTGGAGGAGAGAGCATTTGATGGAGACTCTGAGTGTCAGAGACACTCTTTGAGACTTACCCTGCACAAGTTAGGCTGCTGGTTTCAGGATTTGCTTCATATTTTCATGAGTCATTGAATGGTTTGGGTTGGAAAGGACCTCAAAGCTCATCCAGTCCCAATGCCCTGCCACAGGCAGGGACACCTTCCACTAGAGCAGGTTGCTCTAAGCCCCATCCAACCTGGCCTTGAGCAATGCCAGGGATGGGGCAGCCACAGCTTCTTGGGTTTCATGATTTAGTTTGTCCTTTTTAATGATGAAAGTGGGATCTTATGTTCAAGGTGTTATATGGCCAAGGGAAAGACTGTCCTCTTGTCTGGGCAGCCATGGAGATGCCCAGCAGTACTGCTTGGGGTATAACTGTGGATGACAGGGGGTTGGAACTGGATGATCCTGTAGTCCTTTCCAACCCTAATCATTCTGTGAGTCTATGATTGGTGATCCTTATGGCAGACGTTGGCCACGGTGTGACTGTCAAGCACCCTGGCAGCAGCAGGCAGGTGACCTGTCTCAGGAGGCAGGTTTAGAGCCGTTAGGAGTCAATTCATAAGCCCTTGCAAACCAGGCACAGACTGGTGATAGATGACCCCATGAGTATTGTTTGCAAACAATATTATCTGCAATAGATAAGCTGTTTACTTTGGGCTTCAGCTCCTCTGCGTGGAAAGTAGTGTTAATTTATCAAGGCGCTATGCTTGGAGTGGATGCCTTATACCCAGCTGCAGAAAAAAACCCTTTATATTAAGAATAGCACTTGGAAACCTTGTGAAGTTCAACTCCTGGCTCATTTTTACAGATGGTTTCTATATTGCAAAGAATATTGGCTGTTTCCTGGTTGTGCTTTTTTTTGAAACCCCAAACACTTTGTTGTAAGAAAGTTAAAAGACTCAACTCCTGCAACTTACAGTAGACATCTGTTTGGTTTGTAGCTCTTTCGGTGCCTCGTCTTAGTCTGGAGCTTCCTGCTTTCAACTCCCGTAATCTGGCGCTATGCATCCGGATCCTGGGATCTTCCTGGCACTGCTCTTCGTCACTGCCATGGGCATCGCCTCTGCAGCAAGCTCAGGTAAGGTCTCCTCACCCCAGCCTGGTGATTTTGGAGGTCGAGCCCATACTTTTGGATGGGCAACAACTTGGAGTGTGATTCAAAGTGGCCAACATCAATGTGTGTTATTGATAATCTGCTTTTAAGAAGCATGGAAGCATAGAATGGGTTGGAAAGGACCTTAAAGCTCATCCAGGGACACCTTCCACTAGACCAGGTTGCTCCAAGCCCCATCCAACCTGGCCTTGAGCACTGCCAGGGATGGGGCAGTCACAGTGTCTTTGGGCAACCAAAGAAGTTTAAGCACTTAAACACAGTCTGAGGCTGAATGTATGAACTTGCTTTTGAAAACTTGGCTCCAAACAAGTGTGGGAGACTCCCAGTTACGTAGGTTTGTTCTTTGGGATCTCCATGGACTTAGCTGGACACCGATTCTGCTGCGTACAGCACATCTCGTGGTCCTGTGGGGCTGGGAGAGGCTGGAAATGTGCAGAGGGAAAGGGGGAATGAGATCTTTGAAACGGGAACGCTGCTGCATGGCTGCAGTTGGAACAGCTCGTGGGTTAAAAAAAGAAGAGGAATGGTTTTAATTGACACATCTGCTCTGTGTAGTCAGCTTGTCTTAACCTAACCACACAAAAAAGAAGCTTTTACTACTTTTAGCACTTCATAGCCAATCGTTAGGAGCAAATGGGATAAATTTGACTTTTCAAGCAGTCGGGACAGATAAATTCCAGCTGCAGGGTCACTGCTACCAGCTTTGACACCGAGCATAAAGTGTTGCTGTCACAAGCAAGGACAGGGCTGGAGGTGAAGGTAACGCTGCAGTTTCATAGCAGTTGCACACTGCAAAGGTCACTGCCTTCCTCATCCCTGGAAATTCAAACTGAACTGAGAGGAAAACCAGTTTTCTAATTACAAGCTAAAAATGGACATCTGGAGCCCTGTGAATGGCTTGGATGCCATTTGTGTGTATTTCATCTTTTCTGTTAAGTGAAGCCACACTTCCATTTCCAGTTTTACTTCATGGCTATGCAGATAGTTTATGGCTCTGTTAAAAATGCAGTTTCTCATCTGAAACTCATAACCAGAGCTGGGGTGGACTGACTTGAGAAGAAAAGCAAGAGCTGAGGGCCCCACCTAGGAGAGGACTGTTTCTTCCTTGGATGTCAGTTAATATTCTCTTGACCTGTACTATCCGAAATTCCACAGCTCCTTTACAAACCAGGAATCCTTTTCCTCCCATATTTCTACCCAAATAGGAGTTACTGGTGTTAATCCCCTTTGCTCCCTTCATACAAAATCTGTAGCTTAGAATTCCATAGAAAGCAAATGGAAATGATTCCCAGTGTTTCGTTGGCCAGGAGAAGGAAAAAATTTCCTCTAACAAGCAGGAATTTTCTTCTGGCAAATAAATGGATTCTCAGAACCAAGTTTTGTGGGACTGAACCTTTTATTTATTAGCAGCTTTTTCCTGTTTCTGTTCATCTTTACTCGGTAAAGATAATGCTGCCCAATTCATCATTGTCCTCCTGATGAAGTCCATGTATCTGGAATTAACAAGAGCCTTTGCTGCTCATCCAGCTTTTTTTTTGCATCCTGCTATTTTTAATTGGATCTGCAGACTGGGAGACGGGGCTGCAGAAATACCTGGCAGGCTGCTGCCATTCCTGGGATCAGACAAGTCATGTTCAGGCCTGCTTCATATGGGACCGATCAGCTCCAGCTGCATGTCCCTCCTCATCACTTCAGGTGATGGGTGCTGTGTCACTCCATATAAATCCCATGGGATTTTAGGTTGTGCCCTAGCAAGAGCGATGCCTTTGCCTTGTACGTACCTGGGGTGTATTACCCTTCTTGTACACCAAACCTACCTTCCTTTAATCAAATAGGTGCATCCCCAGCAGCTCAGGGAGGTGATTCTCCCCCTCTGCTGCCCTCTGGGGAGACCCCGTCTGATCCAGCTCTGGGGTAACAGCACAAGAGGGTGGTGGAGCTGTTGGAGTGAGTCCAGAGGAGGCCACGGAGATGCTGTGAGGGCTGGAGCAGCTCTGCTCTGGAGCCAGGCTGAGAGAGCTGGGCTGGGGCAGCCTGGAGAAGAGAAGGATCCTTAAGGGGAGACCTTCGAGCAGCTCCAGTGCCTAAAGGGGCTACAGGAAACCTGGAGAGGGGCTTTGGACAAGGGCCTGGAGGGACAGGACAAGGGGAATGGCTTTAACCTGCCAGAGGGGAGACTGAGATGAGCTCTTAGGCAGAAGCTCTTCCCTGTGAGGGTGCTGAGGCGCTGGCACAGGGTGCCCAGAGAAGCTGTGGCTGCCCCATCCCTGGCAGTGTTCAAGGCCAGGTTGGACAGAGGGGCTTGAAGCAAGCTGCTGTAGTGGAAGGTGTCCCTGCCCGTGGCAGGGGGTTGGAGCTGATGAGCTTTAAGGTCCCTTCAACACAAACCAGTCCATGATTTTGTTTCTGAGTGGTATCCTTTCGTGCGGTTTAATTCTTGAAGCTTTCCCTGGTGTTTGAGTGAGAGCAGGAATCTGTCATGAGTTCCTCTTGCAGTGGAAAAGGCAACACTTGCATTGCTGTAATACACATCATGGTCTTTGTCAATGCATCGCTAATGTTATATCCATGCAAAATGCTCTTCACTAACTTAATTTTTCTATATATATTTTGTTCCCACTTAGATTTAACTCCCCGTTTCATTTCCGAGCCTTCATCCACTGTCCAGAAGTCCGATGCCCACGTCCAACTCCGCTGCTCTGCTGAGCCCTCCTCAGCTCTCCTTTCTTGGCTCTTCAATGGAAAGCGTCTGGACAGCGAAGTGGGAGAAGTGGAAATCCAGTCGGGATCTTTGACAATCATCTCCCTCAGCCTGGCAACATCTGGTCTCTATCAGTGTGTTGCCAACAGCAGCATGGGTGCCATTGTGAGCCGGCCTGCCACAGTATCCATGGCCAGTAAGTTCATTTTCCTTTGCATTCCTCACTCCTTGCTGATTATACAGACCTCAGCTGGTTTGTATGGTTTGATTTTCCAATGGAAGCTTCCAAATGAAGTACAAGGTTCCCAAAAGCACCTTGAAAGAGCAGCTGAGCTCCAATGCAGTGTGTGAGAGGTTGGCACAGATGAGTGGGAATTGGTGCTTGGGAAATAGGTGGGAGCTGCGAGTTTTCCTGTTCCCTTGTAGCATTTTATTTGGTCAAAACTCTCTGGATGTCCCTTAGGTGGGGACTGCCTTGTGTCCTTCTAAGAACAACTTCCCTTCCCTCAGTTCCACTGGTTCTTCTAACCAGTCTTTGGTGTTTGATCTGTAAATTACTTGATCTTGAAGGACTTCAGAAAAGGAAGGGCACTGTTCTCCACCTGGAAAAGCCGATGTGGTGCTGAGAATGGGAATGTAATACTCCTCCCTGAGCATGATCTATCTGCTTGGAATCACGGGGCTGCTGAATCAGGCCTTTGTCGAGCAGGATTTGAGTGATTTCTTTGTGGGGGTACCTCATCTATGGAGCATGTCCAGAATCCCCTGGGGAGGAAGGTTTCTTATAAGTGAGAGAAGTGAGTGTTTTGGTAAAGTGCTGACCCATAGCAAGACCCTCTCGAGAGAGCTGTAAGGGTGGCTAACATAGAATAACTTCACAACCTAGAAGATGCTTTGAACCTGAAGGGAGTGGAAGAGCAACTTTCACGCTGTTCTCCTCCTTTAGAGATGTTAGCAGCAAATGAGAAGGTGCTGTCAGGTGCTGAGGCTTCCTGCTGGCCTCATGGCTCATGGCAATGAGCAGTAGGCACTGCTGGACTCAGGGTTGTGTTAATTATCATCACAGAAAGACAATTCCATGCTTCTTACATGCTTCCTCCTCTTAAACTGTGCTTCTGGATCCCAGGAGTAGCACTGCAGGCTTTTCAGTATCCCTGCTTGCTTTTACTGGAGCAGTGGAGGGACCTTAGGAACTATCTTTTCCTCTCACTATTCCCATACAAGAGCTGTTCCTCTCTGTAGTAAGGGAGCCTGTTTCCAGCCCTTGCTGCACTCCTGGCTTGGGTTTACCCAGGAGGATGACCTTCCACTTGTCCTTGTTGAATCTCATAAGGTCCTTCTCAGCCCAGTCTTCCAGCTTATCCAGGTCTTCCTGCAGGGTGGTTCTCCCTTCCAAAGTGTCCACTGCCCCCCTCAGTTTGGGATCATTGACTCCACCAGAGATGATCAGCTTGAAACCGGCTGTATTTTTACACACGAACCCCAGCTCACTGCCCTTCCCCTTCCCAAGCCATGGCTGCTCTCAACCTTCTACCAATTCCCTTCTAGGTTTAGGTGACTTTGATGGGTCAGTGAAGCCAGTTGTGGTGGCAGAGGAAGGAGGCACAGCTTTCATCGGGTGCAAGCTCCCAGAAAGCCGCCCTAAAGCCCAGGTTCGCTTTCAAGTGCGAGGGAAATGGCTGGAGCAATCCAGAGGTGAGATGCTTTGTGCCAAGAGAATCATGCCTGGATTTCTGTGTGATCCTACATTTAGAATAGATTGATGTATCTGACAAGTCGTTTAACAAATAAAGCAATAAAGGCTTTTTGGACACTAATTTAAATGTAATCTTCTTTTTCCCCTTCCCCACTCATTTAGACAACTACCTAATCCTTCCATCTGGAAACCTGCAGATTCTGAATGTATCTTTAGAAGACAAAGGATCCTATAAATGTGCAGTGTACAACCCAGTTACTCATGAGCTCAGAACAGAACTCACTGGACGTAAGCTTGTAGTCACCCGTGAGTATTCAGCTCAGCTTTCAGGACTGATACATCTCCAACTGGATAAATCCCATCCCTAAGGTGTTTGGTGTGGGTCTATCAGCCTAAATACCCACTGGTCTCAGTCACCATGTCATGGTAAATCTGTGCTGTGTTATTTGCGTGCTCAATTCTTACTTCCCCTTACTGCGAGGGAGCGACACGACTGCTTTTCCAATCCCAAGGAGCACTTAGCCCTTGTAAAGGGGATGTTGCTACTACTTCAGTTACCAAATTGATTTTGGAGCAAGACTTTGGAAGAGAGCATTACTGCATCATGCTGAGCCACAAGTATAAGCAGCCATGTGGGAAAAATGTGGCAAACTGGAGGATGGGATGGGAGAGGGGGTGCTAAGCCTCATCTGCTTTCTTCCAGGCTCTTCCTCAGGTGGCTTCCACATAGTTCACCCCCTGGCACCCCAGAGCCTGGCAGTGCCCCAGCACAGCGCTCTCACTCTGGAATGTGTTGTCAGTGGATCCCCTCCAGCCTCCATCCACTGGGTTAAAGAGGGCCGGGATGTGCTGGGAAAAGGCAGGTGGAAGCTGCTGCACTCGCATCTGGTGACAGACAGGCTGGAGGCATCCGACTCTGGAAATTACTCCTGCATGGTGGGAAATGAATTTGGAGCAGTGAAATACGTGAACTACTCACTTACTATACTTGGTAAGAACTAAAGTACAATTCGTGTCCAGGCTGTGGATGTTTTCTTTGTCTCCTTGCTGGCTTTGCACCTGATTACAAACAGCCCAAAGTTCTTTGTCAACCTAAGCACATCAAAATAAAGAGTGAAGATAGGTTCACAATGACCAGATCTCACCATGTCTCCCAAGCTAAGATCCATAACTATTTATCTCTTGGAATCCTTCACAGTCTGAAATACTTAACAGCGAGGGATAACAAACTCTGAGGGAAGAGCTGCTCGATTTATTTTCCTGCAGAGTGCCAAGTGTAGATGAGATTCAGTGTCCATAATGTGCCAGAGATCAGCTGTTTCTCTTTTGAGCTTGTATGTAAGCAAGAAGCTGGCGAGGTGATAGGTTTGGATGAGGACAAAGACAAAAAGGAAAGAAATCCATTTGGCTGCAAGTCGTTTGTGATCTCCCTTCTCCTTTGTAGCTAGTTTTCCTGTCGTTTGAGGGCTTTGCATCCATGACTGTAAATACTAATTTTTGAAGTGTATAAACTCAACAAACAGGTTGTTGACACACAAAAAGCCTTTTGTTAGGGGGATGTCATGAAAGAATTGCTTTGAAAATACAGGTGGTTTATTTGCAGTATTAAGCCAAACATGTGACTGCTTGGAATAGAAGGGAGAGACCATTAAAGGAAGCAAGTATCTGGCAAAACCAGCTTTAGGCTGGGTACAACTAGAAGCACGTGGGGCTTGCTTGGCCTTTGTATGTGCTATATGCAAAGGCAGGGCTCTTTTGTCAGGACTTGGGCTATGATCAACATGTGGTGGTTTAAGTAAAACTATTTCCCTTTCTAGAACCTGCCTCCATCTCCAAGGGACTGCAAGAGGAAACGGTGGCTGCTGGAGCCACTGTGCATTTCTGGTGCGATGTTGATGGAAGCCCTGCTCCAACCCTCACCTGGTTCCACAATGCAGCTCCCATCCATCCCTCTCCACGACATCTACTGATGGGAAGCAGCCTGCAGATCCATGGTGTCACCCAGGAGGACTCTGGCTTGTACCAGTGTGTAGCAGACAATGGGGTTGGATTTGCACAGTCCACTGGCAGACTCCATGTCCATCCAGGTAGGAGCACTTGCAGCCTTTGAGAACTCACACTAAGCATTTGTGCTTCAAGATTTATTCTCTTTTATTACCCTTCCTCTCCTAGATTATGTATTGGTTTGTTCCTGACCACTGTTAATAGCAAATCTTACAAAGAAAGCGCTTTCTGTTGGGTTTTAAGAGATGTGGGTATTTCTGGGATAAAGCTCATCCACTTCCAACCCCTGCCACGGGCAGGGACACCTTCCACTAGAGCAGCTTGCTCCAAGCCCCTCTGTCCAACCTGGCCTTGAGCACTGCCAGGGATGGGGCAGCCACAGCTTCTCTGGGCACCCTGTGCCAGCGCCTCAGCACCCTCACAGGGAAGAGCTTCTGCCTAAGAGCTCATCTCAGTCTCCCCTCTGGCAGGTTAAAGCCATTCCCCTTGTCCTGTCCCTCCAGGCCCTTGTCCAAAGCCCCTCTCCAGGTTTCCTGGAGCCCCTTTAGGCACTGGAGCTGCTCTAAGGTCTCCCCTTCAGGATCCTTCTCTTCTCCAGGCTGAACAAATTGCTTATTACTTCATGAAGTTGCTACTAGGAAATGACAGTTCTTTTACTAAAGGCAAGATGACAAAGAGACGTTCCCTTTCTTCACACTGGAATATTATGTGATATTAATAACAGGTTTAAGCTCCCCCAAGTTCCCTTCACAAGAACTTAGATACAGATTTTTAGTGACATGAAGTGATTTAAGTTTCTCAGCTCTTTCAGCATCTTGCCTTAATAAACTCAGCTGAATGTTGGTGAGATTTAAGGTCACTGGAATTTAATAAGTGGCCCCATATTTAAAGTTCTTCCTTACCACCAACTATACCTTAAAACTCAAGTAAATAATTTGAAGAGATGCTGGAAGGTTCATTTGGAGGGAGGGAGAACGAAAGAAGAAACCTCCAGAAAGCGATCCCATCATGTAGTTGTATAAATAAGTTATTGTTGGACCGTGCTGAGTGGAAACAAAACTAAATCTCATCCCAAATCCAGTCAGTGTCACAGAAAACCCCCACTGCTTTGCCTCAGTGTTTTATGGCAGTTTTAAAGTTCTGTTTATTTATTATTATTATTGGTTCCTAATATGCTGTACCAGGTTCTGATGATGGGGCAGAGGGTGGTTGAGGCATTTGGGTTTGATATAAAAGTCCTTAAGTCGTTTCTGGGAGCCATTGGGGTTTAGAGCAGCTCCCAACCACACCACAAGGCATGCTCAGACAGAGAGAGGTTTAATGAAGAACTGGTGCCAGGTAACATTTCCGAAGCACCTGAGTGACTTAAGCAGTGCAGTTCTTTTAGTGGTAGGATCACCTGGAGCACCTCAGCCTCACAGCTCGTTCCCTGCTGCAAGCACAGAGTCAGAGAGTTTATTTGGCTGAAAAGATGTCTTTTTTTTCCCCTTTCCTGCTGGCTCTATTCCATGTCATGATTCACTGCACGCTCCTCAAAGCGAGCAGGGCAACTTCAGCTGCCATCATAGTGAGAAACCACCAAAATGCAAAATGATAGCCTAAGGATCCTCTACCCACAGCCCTTATTTTAAGTCTTTTTTAGACAGCTGGGCTGGCTGCATCCATGGCAGTAACTGCGGTCAGAGGAGAAGTCGGGAAGCAGCTCCAGGGAATGTGATCTGTTTGCACAATGCAGATGAAAGACAATGTGAACCGGGGGCATGCCAGTGGGTTGAAAGCTGCTGGTGTGTTTGCACCCGGTGTCAGAGACCTGTAGAAGAACAGGCAGAGGGGCTGTAAAATGTGTCAGATGGGGTTATAGGGCTGGGAATAGTTTCTGCAGGAGGAGAGCATGGAAAGGAGAGGGCTCAAAATGAGGGAAAGACACGATACTGAGCTGTGAAATACTGCATGTTACAGAGAAGGCAAGTAAGAGTGACATGTGGGGATAGGACAAGGGGTTTTAACCTGCCAGAAGGGAGATTGAGATGAGCTCTTAGGTGCAAGTTCTTCCCTGTGAGGGTGCTGAGGCGCTGGCGCAAGGTGCTCAGAGAAGCTGTGGCTCCCATATCCCTGGCAGTGTTCAAGGCCAGGTTGGACAGAGGGGCTTGGAGCAAGCTGCTCTAGTGGAAGGTGTCCCTGCCCGTGGCAGGGGTTGGAACTGGGTGAGCTTTAAGGTCCCTTCCAACCCAAATCAGTCTGGGACTCTGTGGAGAGCTAGGAATACATTCTTTTGACACCTAAAGTTGGGGCATTCAGTCCTCTGGTTGCTGCTGGAGGCAGGGCTTTGGATGCATTTGGCCTGAGCCAACATGGTACCCCTCGTATTCCACAGCAGGGCCGAGAAGGAAGAGTCTCAGTGGCGAAGGGGAAGGGGACGGCACAAAAAGCCACTAAAGGCCAAAAAAAGTTGCATAATGACATAGCAGCAAGAGGAGCCTCGTGCTGGCTTCTGTGGGTAGCAGTTATGCCAGAGCTCAGCATCCGCGTTGCTCCATGGCAATTGTTACCCAGGGCTTGTTTTCCAAAGCAAAGCGACAACCTCCTTCCCGGTTGCTGACGACTCCCCCCTCGCAGCAATAAACACAGGCCTGACTGCAGGTCTCCTGTCACCAGCTGAAACCACAACTCATTCTCCACGCTCAAGAGCCCGTTTCCCCCGCGCTGGCGGGTGTCAAACCACATTGTGCCCACCCTCAATCCCTCCAGGTCCACCACAGCCCTTCTGCCTCCGTGACCGGCTCCGGCATTTGGTTCCAATATTAACACCCTTTCCCACTGCTTCGCTGACAGTCGTGGATACCGTTTGCCTGGGAGCTGGTTCTGGGGGTGTCTGATGTCTTAAGCAAACTCCATCTGGCTTTAGGGATGTCCTCCCTGCCATTGTTCCCTCCATCCTGGCTCTGCCTTTGGTGGCGTTGCTGGATAAATGGGAAGGAACAAACAAGGAATGCTCGCTGCGAGCGTGGCTTCAATTTGAAAGGAGAATTTTCCTCCCAAGCTTTCTTCAAAAGTGGCCAAAAATAGCAGCCACACTTGCTGCTGGTATTTTAATGGAGGTTGGGAGGAATCCGAGTCAGGCAGGCGAACACTGCCGCCAAGGCTTTACATTACCGAGGAATCTGTTTGTTTTGTAAACCAAGTTCCCTTCATTCCCTTCCCTTTGCAGACCCTGGCACGTAACATAAACCTACACAAATCTGTAAGGCTAGGAAGGGAGAAGAACATCTGGCAGGCCCAGAGCTGCACCACTTCCCAGCCCCTTCTGCTTTAAACACTGACATTTACTCATCCTGGATAATCTCAGATGTCCAACCTGCCACCCCTTTCCTGCCTGGAATGCTGACAAGCCGTGCGTCGGCGCAACAGTGCTTTTGGACTCACAAACCCATCATATTATATATATATATAATTACTTTTTCATACCAGGAAAAGTAAATAGGATGGAGGAGGCAGGAGCAGGATTTCTAGGAATGCCATGGTATTAAATTCCAGGTTAGATCTGCCTGTAAACTGAGTTTAGTCCCAAACGAAGCAGGCGAGTCGTGCAGCTTTCAAAGCTGATGGAAATTACAGCTGAAACCTCAGAAACGGAGGCAGGAGAATGTCCTCTTGTGTGCACGCCAGCTCGGGCCATGAAGAGTTCCTTGTACAACTGCAGGCATGTAAAATTACCCCGTTTGTGTCACGAGTTTAGGTGTATATTTGTTATTTCTTGGCTCTTAACATGCGTTGCCCCTCATTGCTCAGCGATAGGAGTCAGGCCAGGCCTGCAGACGTTGTGTTTCAGGATTTGTCTCTCTGGTCCTCTGAAAGCCAAACCAAACCAAAAAGTAAACTAAAAAACACTGTTCTGCCCTGAAAACACAGCCTGGCAGGGTCAGGGCTGCGCAGGCACCTCCTGGAGTGGCTCTTTGCAGCAGCGCTTGTTTGGAAATGACACAGTTGGAATCACAGAATCGTCACTGCTTTGGGTGGAAGGGACCTCAAAGCCCATCCAGTTCCAACCGCTGCCATGTGCAGGGACACCTTCCACTAGAGCTGCTTGCTCCAAGCCCCTGTGTCCAACCTGGCCTTGAACACTGCCAGGGATGGGGCAGCCACAGCTTCTCTGGGCACCCTGTGCCAGCGCCTCAGCACCCTCACAAGGAAGAGCTTCCTTATATCTAACCTAAATTCCCCCTGTTTAAGTGTGAAATGATTTAGTGTCCCCTCGCTGTGGGGTGAACATACAGCTTCATGAAGATGTAACCGGGCTCCTCCCTTTGCAGTTGCTTCGGAAACTGCCACGGAAGCAGAAGAACCATCTCCTGTGGACATTGCCCAGCGCGATGGTGACCTTGGTGTGGCAGCAGCATTCCCAAGCTCGCCTCCAACCAAACTCCCTTTGGATGCAGCTGCCACAGATAAAGGCTGGAGTGGGGCTGCTGCCCCTGAGGCCCCCATCATCCTCAGCCCCCCACAGACACTGAAGCCGGACACCTACACCCTGGTGTGGCGTGCGGGGCGCGATGGGGGCCTGCCCATCAATGCCTACTTTGTCAAGTACCGCAAGGTAACACCTCCCCACCTTGGTGTCCTCCTGGGTGTAGGGTGCTCAAGAGCTGGTTGTTGCTGCAGTGTTGGAGTTAACCATGTCAGGGACATAGGGTATGGTTGAAGCACATAGGTGACCACACAGGCAGCTCCTATAGCGGTGACTGAAGTCACAGGGACACTGTTTTAACAGTTTTAAGTGAGATTTATACAGCAGAGCCCTGGGTTTCAGTCCCTTTACGTATAATTATGGTCTATGGGGAATGGGGCTCTGGAGTGAGGTTCAGAATGCATTTGTGTGAGGGAGCAAGCTTGAATCTCTCAAGGAAGCTTGAGGTGAGAAAGGAAGCTGTTAGTCTGACATGTCACAGAGTTTGCAGTTCTACCTCCTAAACTCTATTAGAACTTATCATATCTGAAGGTGAACTAAAACTTCAGAAGCAGGTGCCCATCATGTCCTTATATTGGCAGTGAGTAGCATCAGAAGCAAGCAATGCCTGTGCCCTTTCTCCCAGGCAAACAGTCCCCTGCATGGCAAAGCTGTTTGGTTTATTTTTCATAAGCTTTTTAATCCTCCACATCCTGATCTTGTCTTAGCCTGGAGGGAACGCTTAGGTTTTTGACCTGTTAGTTCCTGAAACCCCAGTGCCAAAGTGTGTTGCTGCAGTTTCTCGCTCAGAGGGGCTTGGTGCACATGAGCCCTGGAAGCTTAGAATGCTTCTTTGACCTTTTTGATGCTTGCCCTTCGCTCATACCAATCCTTTCCACACTAAATGTGCTCACTCATGCGTTGCTCAGTAGGGAGCTTGCTGTGGGGTTTTTAGGGTGGTGGTTTCTTTGTGCCATCAATTTATTTTATAGATTTCCCTCTTTTATATATCAAAAAATAAGGGAATAAAAGCCTTTAGAGTTGTTGCTTCAGAAGAAAATGCTTGGACAAAGCCCTCTGCCATAACCTTTGATAATCCCCAGCATTCAGATCTGCCTTCGATGTTTTAGTAAAGTCTTATATTGTTTAGGAGTTTATTTTTGGTGGAATCTTTGCCTTTTCCGTTGGGATTTGGGGTAATGTTCTCCGGCAAAGGTCAAGCATTAAGAGACTACCCTGAATCTCTCGTCTTTCTTCAGTGGAGATGGTGATTTCACTGGTAAATGAAAAAGTGGGGTTTTATTAAAAAGAAAAGGGAAACATGCATTAATAAAACCCAAATCTTGGTCTCCCTGGTGGCTTCCTCTTTTCCAGCCTCCAAAGCTAACAAAGACACACTTTCATTGCCCATTTTAGCCAATAAATACTTTTAAACGCCTCAGTGCAGGAAAAGCTGGGATAGTTCAGGGAACATCTCCTTCTAATTAGGGTGCTGGGTTCGGCCCTTGGATGTCACACACACAGCTGAAGGCTCTTGGAGTCTTTCAACATCACTTGGTCTCGCTGGTTTTTAGCCATGAGTGAAAATGATCATTTTTTCCCTCAAAACAAGTATGTGAGTATGTGTGGAGTGGGAAAACCAATGGAGTTTAGTGAAGGGGCATGAGGAAAGTGGTTGCAAAAGCGGAGATTTGTGGCAAGAAACACTTGGAGACAAACTGTCAGTGGAGGAAAACCTGAGCAGTTTTGCCAAGGGGCTCTGGGTGTGTGAAAGCTTTGAGGGATTTGAGCATTCCATTGGGATCTGCGCCCCTCCCAGCTGATGCTGAGCTTTCTCTCCCTGTCCCTGCAGCTGGATGACAGCGCTGGTGTAGTGGGGAGCTGGCACACGGTGCGTGTCCCGGGCAGCGAGAACGAGCTGCGGCTCACGGAGCTGGAGCCCTCCAGCCTCTACGAGGTGCTGATGGTGGCGAGGAGCGTGGCGGGTGAGGGCCAGCCTGCCATGCTGACCTTTCGCACCAGCAAAGGTGGGTGCAGCACCGCATCCCCGGGCCCAGGGACGCATTCATTCCAAGTACATGAACTGTGTGTTGTCTGCTAAGCCATGGGCAGAGTGTTCTGCAATTTAATTGCTAAAGAACACCTAATACAGCTGTATGGCAAGCTTACAGCATGCCCAGTGCTGTTGGTAAGTAGAAGCTATGAAAAGCTTGATAATATTATTTTGGGGATGATTATTCAGATTTCTCCGCCTCTTGCTTCAAGGAGCTTAGTCAGGGAGCAGCCAGCCCTTGTTCTGCTTTATTCAGAGTATCACAAAAGACACTCTGGGCAGCATCCAGTTTTCACAGAGCAAGAAACCTCTTCTGGTTTGCTTTGCAGACACTGCAGTGAAATCTCTCTGCAGAGCAGAACCCAGCTGGTTTGATAGTTGCGTGCAGACAGCAACAAGCAGAAGAGCCTTTCTAATCAAAGCAGTCTTTTTCCTTTCCAGCGTGGATGCTGGTGGCCGTACTGTGAAGCATGCAAACAATATTTTTTGATACCAATGTACAAGAACAGGATAGCTTAACATTTTTATTAAGAATGTTATGTATTGGGGAATTCATGATACTGCTACAGGCCAAAAGTCCATCTGCCATGTCCTGGGCAAAGCTGTGGACAAACGCAGCATCCATCATATTTTGATGAGCCTCTTTCTCTAGATGTGGATTTCAGTTTGCAGTTTTGGAATCATGGAATGGTTTGGGTTGGAAGGGACCTTAAAGCTCATTCAGTTCCAACCCGCTGCCACGGGCAGAGACACCTTCCACTAGAGCAGCTTGCTCCAAGCCCATATTTCTTTTCTCCAAGCTGAATAATCCCAACTCTCAGCCTGCCTGGTTTCACCACCTACTGTGATTTCCTGATGGGAGTGGGCTTTGAAACCTGGGCAGGAGCTGGTGGCATCACCACAAAGTGCAGTGTTGCAGATGAATAATCACTTACCCACAGCACAAGAGGCCCTGGGCTGACAGGGGAAGTCTCCTTTTGCTCCTTTGACTGTTTAGCTTGTGATTTGGATCCAGGGGTTTAGTCCTGCAAGTGGTCTTGTGGAATGAGCATATTGTGAGAGGCAGTGAGGAGCGTTTTCTGATCTAAGCCCTGAGCTGACACACTCTATATCAAATCTTTCTTAGAAAGAACATCATCCTCAAAAAACACCCAGGCTCCGTCCCCTCCCGTGGGCATTCCTAAACATCCCCTTGTTCATGAGGGCACAAACACTTTTGGTGTCATCCTGCCAGACCTCTCTCGACACAGTGGAGGTAAGTGAATGGATGGTTCGTAATCCTGTGCTAGAAGTTGTGTTAATTACAGCTCTAGGTGTTTGTATGTCCTCTTCTAGTTCCTGTTTATTCCATAAGGCTCTTTTGTTACAGGTATGTTTCCTGTCAGGCCTTCTAGGAGGGAGGTCACACACCTGTAGATTTTGGGTTGTTCTCCAGAGTAAAATGAGACTAACTAAAAGTTGCCTGATATCGGGCAGCATTCTGAGTACCTGCCTTGATACCTCAGGTTTCCACAGCAACATGAAGTCACCAAGAAGTAGCACATTTCTTACAGCCTCCAGTGTCTGTGGTGGGGTATTTGAAGCTGTGAGTTCAGCAAATGTATGCCCTAATCTAGAAAACATACAATGCTTCCAAGGATGCTGTTACCCATGTGCGTGGCTCTCAAAAACTTAGAGTTTCATGGATAACCCATGTTCTTGCTGTTCACTGGCATTGCTGTCTGCTAAATACCCTGGTTTCCTCTTCCACTGTGGAAGAAAGAGGAAAAGGGGAAACGGAGAATGGCTGTGTCAGGCTTTTAAGTTCTCAAAGTGGATTATATCTGTTCTGAATGTTTTTCTGGAGCTTCCCAGGGATGGGCTTGTTTCTGATGGCAGGAAGATAAAACTGCTTGTGATCTTTAGCCTGGTTTCCAGTAAAAACAGCATGTTTATGGCCTTTTTTCTCACACCCCAGCCTTTGAACTCACTGAGCTGATTCAGGCAGATTTACTCAGGAGCTGAGATCTTAGAGGTGACTTGGTATCTAAAATTAAGGGTAAACCCAAAGGTGAATGGAGAGGTTCAAGGAGCTGAGTGTCACATGCTTGGGACAGTGCTGAATAGCAGTGGAGCCACACAAGAGGACTCCTTTTGTGTGCCTGGCTGCCAATGCTCAGCCTGTTCCCAAAGCTCTGCTTGCTGTTCCTTGCTCCCTTCCTCCTCTCATCAGTGACCAGCTCCCTAGTGATGAATACAAGCTGCTTTAGTAAAGTCTTATGGCTCTCATCGGTCATCAGAGTGGTTGTAAGCAGATGTACTAACACCACCTCTCTCCCTTCTCTCTGTTTCACTGCTGTCTGTAACTTCAAGTGAGTTCAGTAAGTATATGGCTCATCGCATGCTTGCTTTGCTTTTCCTTCTCATTTCCTCACCATACAGCTCTCCTTATTGTGGATGGGTTGAAGCCATATTGGGGCTGGGGGAATTCTGGTGTTTTGATAGGGATAACCATGTTTTTCCTCTTCGCTTAGTCTTACGTTTCCACTTCCATGTAGAGATGGGTTGGGCGAGTGCAACACAATAGAATGGTTTGGGTTGGAAGGGACCTTAAAGGTGTCTAGTTCTAACCGTCTCTTCTTTGATGATTGTATGGATAAGCTGGTGCCTGTTTTCTGCTCTTCCACCATCTCTTCCAGAGCAAGGGGAGTAGTTGCTACAGGAGGAATTAAGATCCTCCTTGTTATATTATACCTTAACCATTAGCAATCAGCTTAATTGGTGGCTACAGAAAATGGAGGTGGAGGTGACTTCGATCCTCTGGTAACTGAGTTTCTCATTTCAGTTCCAGAAGCTCCTGACAGGCCCACGATCTCCACAGCATCAGAGTCATCTGTCTATGTGACATGGATCCCACGAGCAAACGGGGGCTCCCCCATTACTGCTTTCAAGGTGGAGTACAAGCGCCTGGGCCGCAGCAGCGACTGGCTCGTGGCAGCTGACAACATTTCTCCTTCCAAGCTCTCTGTGGAAGTTCGGAACTTGGAGCCAGGTCTTGCAAATGATCCTTCCTTCACCTCAGCTGATGTTGCTGTTGTCTTTGTTCGGGTGGCTGCAAATGTTTGGTTGCTTCATTTTAACTTCTGCTTGGATTATCCTGTTTCTGGTAGTTAGTTGGGGGGTTTTAACGTGGAATAGGAGCTCCTTGCATGAATTTGAGTTGATTTCTGGCTTTTCAAGTGGAAAAAACCCACCAGTATAATTTAATACTTGTTCATGTGGAGAAGAGGGTTGTGTATTTTTGCTATTTTTAACTTAATTGTCTTTCTAATAAATACTCAGAATGCAGAGAGAGAAATGCACTAATGGAAAAACATCTGTCCTGACTTCTGGTGTCCAGCCTTGAAAGCTCAGGGAGAGGATGCAGGAAGAGAGGGAATAGATGATGATGATGATGATGATGGGTATCCTTTGAAGCCTCTGCTTGGTGCCCACCAGTTTTCAGTTTAAAGCTGATGGATACATCATGATCCAAAAAGCCTTTGAATTTTTCTTGAGTGACTTTCCCTAATTGCTTTTAGAGGCTGTTTATCTTTCTGATGACCACATCAGTCTGTGGCGACAAGTCCGATGTTCTTTTCTAACTGGCCGTTGTGCTGAAAGACTTCCTAATCTGTTTAGTCTCTCCTTGAAGCCTCTTTCTAGTGCTTGTTTTGCTACTACATCATCTTTCTTCCACTTTTTCCCTTAAAAGGAGAGATGTACAGGTTCCGTGTGATTGCTGTGAACAACTATGGGGAGAGCCCACGCAGCGCAGCATCCCGCCCCTACCAAGTAGCCGGGTTTACCAGCCGCTTCTCCAACCGGCCCATCACAGGACCTCACATTGCTTATACTGAAGCCATCAGTGACACCCAGATCATGTTGAAGTGGACGGTAGGTATCACTGTCTCCTGTTCTTCTCACAGTTATAGGCCAGTTTTTACTGCTGTGGATCTTAAGATTCAAGGATTGGAGCTGATTGCAGAGTAGCAAGTAATGGATTTCTGCCCTGTGACTCCTAAAAGGGGCTAAGACCCTTCATCCTTGTGTGGTGGCATTGAATTATAGAATCCCAGGCTGCTTTGTGTTGAAGGGAGCTTAAAGCTGATCAGCTCCAACCCCCTGACACAGGCAGGGACACCTTCCACTAGAGCAGCTTGCTCCAAGCCCCTCTGTCCAACCTGGCCTTGAGCACTGCCAGGGATGGGGCAGCCACAGCTTCTCTGGGCACCCTGTGCCAGCGCCTCAGCACCCTCACAGGGAAGAGCTTCTGCCTAAGAGCTCATCTCAGTCTCCCCTCTGGCAGGTTAAAGCCATTCCCCTTGTCCTGTCCCTCCATCCCTTGTCCAAAGCCCCTCTCCAGGTTTCCTGGAGCCCGTTTAGGCACTGGAGCTGCTCTAAGGTCTCCTCAGAGCCTTCTCTTCTCCAGGCTGAGCCAGCCCACCACAGCAGAGGGGGAGAATCCCATACATCAACTGCTGCTCACACTCTGGGGGTGCAGCCCAGCACACGGTGGGGTTCTGGGCTCAAGCACACACTGAATCCAGGTCATGGGGAGCTTCTCCTCACCCAGCACACCCAGGTCCTTCTCCTTAGGGCTGCTTTCAATGAATTGGAGAACTCAATGGGCAATATCCTTTTGCAGCATCTTGCCCCCCATTTATGGCCCTTTAGAGCCAGCCTGTTGGTTGTTCACTGCACTTTGTGCTGTCTCCCAGCTTCCCCCTTGCCTTCCCGTTCCAGCTCCCCAGGGATGCTGCAGGCACCTCCTCCGGTTACACCAGATGTGAGCCCAACTGCAGCTCCAGTGAGAGCCTGCAGCCGCCTCAGTCCACCTGCTTTGGCACAGACATACCAAGAGGCACCAGTGGGCTTAACTCTGTCCAAACCCCTGCTCATGCCAGAGTTGTGCACAAGTTGGCTTCGCTTCCCGCAGTTCCTGCTGCTTTTGTCAATCCAGGCTGTGGTGGAAGCGGGAGTTGAGCTGAAAGCCTGCACCCAATAGAGGTTTCATGTGAGGGAAACGTTTGCCTTTCCCTTCTTACCTCTTCTTCTGTAAACAAGTACTTTAAAGTCCTTATTGAAACCCACAGAAATCCTTTGCTCTTGTTTTGAAATCTAACCCCCAGTATACTTTGGAGGATTTAATGTGTCGAGTTCCCAGTTTTAGTTTGCTCTGCTCGCTCAGCCTGAAGAGATGTTAAGGATAATAAACTTAAAATAACCTCTCGTTCCTCAGGAGGCTGCAGAGCCTGAAGTGAAATATTCTCAAGCTGAATTGGAGAGTGACCTTCACTCTTGCTGAAGTAAAAACAGTCTTAACTTTTCCACTCCCATTAATCACACAGATTTGCAGGCCCTTCATGGTCAAACCCTAATGGAGAGTTTGGACACGGGCGTGGGAGGAAAGTGTTAGCTGCAGTTCAGCCTCTTGTCCCCTCCTTTTTCACCTGATCCAAGGAGCTCGGTGGCAGAGCACCCTCCGGCAGCTGCCTGACATTGGGCTTAGCTTATCTGTGCAGTGGATATTCCTCTTTCCTGTTGTAGCATCTGCACAAACCTCCCCCTGCACAACCCTACTCAAAAAACCACATATTTCAAGGTGATAAGATACTCAGAGATGACAACTCAACAGGACTTGATTATTTCCTATGGAGCCAGGCTGAGAGAGCTGGGCTGGGGCAGCCTGGAGAAGAGAAGGCTCCTGAAGGGGAGACTTTCAAGCAGCTCCAGTGCCTAAAGGGGCTCCAGGAAACCTGGAGAGGGGCTTTGGACAAGGGATGTAGGGACAGGACAAGGGGAATGGCTTTAACCTGCCAGAGGGGAGACTGAGATGAGCTCTTAGGCAGAAGCTCTTCCCTGTGAGGGTGCTGAGGCGCTGGCACAGGGTGCCCAGAGAAGCTGTGGCTGCCCCATCCCTGGCGGTGCTCAAGGCCAGGTTGGACAGAGGGGCTTGGAGCAAGCTGCTCTAGTGGAAGGTGTCCCTGCCCGTGGCAGGGGTTGGAGCTGAATGAGCTCTAAGGTTCCTTCCAAACTATTCTGTGCTTCTGTTTCTCTTCACTAACCCAGTCTCTATAATTCTCTTTCAGTACATAACGTCGAGCAACAACAACACACCCATCCAAGGGTTTTATATCTACTATCGCCCCACGGACAGCGACAACGACAGTGATTACAAGAGGGATGTTGTGGAAGGTACTGTGCAATGTACACATGCTGCAGAACACCACTCCATGGGGAAGAACATCCTGTAGCCATGTTGGCTGTGTTTATGTGAAGTCTAAACTGCTTTTCCCAAATGGAGTCATTACAGTGTATTTCACCCAAGTAGCTGTTTCGACTCCATCACATCAAGTTCTGCCCACACATGAGCTTGTTTCTTCCTTCTGAAGCCTCTTCTGCATGAAAGCTTGAGCACTAAATACTGAGTTTTGGTTTATCTTGTTATGCTGCTGCAAATCCTCACTGCAGGTCTATTTAAACTGGTTTAGCTTCAAGTAGTTGGGTAGAGAAAAAGCAGCGTACATGAAATTTAACCCAGGGTAAGACTGCCCTAATAACTACCTGGCTCTTAAAGTGATTTACTCCAGCACAGATTTTCTACACTGGGTAGTAGCATTATGTGTAATTGCCCTCCCCTTACCTTGCTTACCCTGATATCAGGGAGTTACTTTTCACCTCCAGTGCTGTAGTAGCTGCAAGCACAGGTATGTTTGTGCTTCAGTTTGCCTTTTAATCAGGTTATTTTTTCCCCTTGTGCACATGAGATCATCATTTTCCTGGAAGAACTTATTAGATAATGTCTCTGTTAGCCCAGAAATGGAAAACCCTGTTAAAAATACTTTACTTCACGTGTTAAAAATACTTTACTTCACGTCCTTATTGCCTGGGCTGAGTAAACTCAGTGATCTCATTCTGTCCCTGTAATGTTCATTATTTTCCCCCCTCATTTATTTCAGTTACAGGAGGAATGAGCCTCGATTTTGACCATTTTCCCCTGCTAGACAATACTCCACACAGTCCTTTGATGCATGACAGAACTTTATGCACACTATAAAGCCATTCAAGAGCGGGAGTCTCAGCTTTAAAGCAGCTCCTGCAGTCTGCACCTTCATCTGCAAATGTATTTGAGCCCGTGCTCCACAGAGCTTGTGTGTTTATAAATGTGCTGCACTGAGCAGTGAGTTGTTTAAGTGGGCTCCACTGTGCTGTGAAATGAGCTTGTTTCTGCTGGCTTTTTTTCTTTCTCCCAGAGCATGTGCCTGTATTGAACTCTTTGTGGCAGTCTGAAACCATTAGCAGCTGCCAGAGCCTGCAACAGAAACTCAGCCGTGGAAATATTTCAACTCATTTCTTTACTCTGCTCCCCTAAATTAACTGTTCAGGGGGGGAAAGAGCTATTTTCAATTAAAGTGTGTTTGGAAGCATTTGATGTTGAAATATGTGGAGAAACACATGACTTAAGGTATTTTTGCCATAAATCACTTGTTCTTAATATTTCCCCCCCTTCCCCTGTTACCTTTGAATTAATCTGTCTGTTTTTTGACAGGGAATTTTATCTTGAAATGACTGTGTGAGTTGTGGAAAAAGTGTTGTGATGCCTGTATGAGCTAAGTGCTTGCCTCAGGCTTTCCTCACTGTTTCCTGTTAAGTCTTGTCTTTCGAGACATTCAAAACTGCAGAAACCTTTTTTTCCCCCTTATAAATGCTGCTACAGGCAAAAGCATCCTGCACTTAAAGAAAAAACCCGAGCAAAAAGCTCGATTCAGATCCCTCTTTAGGCAGCTTTAAGCAGAATCAGCCCCATCCTGCACTGATGGCCTGAATTTGGAGGGTCCTGGATATTGAATTTTGAATGGAAATGCAGTCTGATGTCAGTTGTTTAAATGTTTTTCCTTGCTAATGGTGCACGGAGAGGACAGTTAAAGTGCCTGTCCTGATTCCAGCTCCACTAATGGCTTCAAGCAGAAACCTAAAACCTGGTGTAGTAATTACCGAAAGGAATGCTTGGGGGTGGGGGCGACGGGAAAAACAGGAGGAACCTTGGGAAAACGGGGGATTTAGGGAAAGGCGGGTTCCAGCTTCAGCCAGGGCTTGTCCATCTGCACTTGAGGTGCCTGGCACGGAGCTTGGACCCTCCTCAAACCCCCAAACTGAGTTGGGGTCCTCCTGGGCACCCTTTTTGCCTGTGGCTGGGGTCATAGAATCGTGGAATGGTTTGGATTGGAAGGATCATCCAAGCTACTGATAGTTCTAAATATTAAAGCCCTAAAGCCAGGTTCAGAGTTGTGCTTGTCAGGCTGGGGGGGCTCAGCCTGCCGAGGAGGATCCAGGGGGACCTTAGAGCAGCTCCAGTGCCTAAAGGGGCTCCAGGAAACCTGGAGAGGGACTTTGGACAAGGGCCTGGAGGGACAGGACAAGGGGAATGGCTTTAACCTGCCAGAGGGGAGACTGAGGTGAGCTCTTAGGCACAAGTTCTTCCCTGTGAGGGTGCTGAGGCGCTGGCACAGGGTGCCCAGAGAAGCTGTGGCTGCCCCATCCCTGAAGTGCTCAAGGCCAGGTTGGACGCAGGGGCTTGGAGCAAGCTGCTGTAGTGGAAGGTGTCCCTGTCCGTGGCAGGGGTTGGAACTGGATGAGCTTTAAGGTTCCTTCCAACCCAAACCATTCCATGATTCTTACAGATAAGCCCATAAACTGTTAACAAAGACTTTTGTGCCAGCAGGAAAAGCTGCAGTGCCCCATTTTACAGAGAACGCTGCCTTGTTCTGGCCCCTGCATGTGAATAAATGCAGTTGCTTTATTTTTCTCTTCCCCCCTAGGTACAAAGCAATGGCACTTGATAAATCACCTGCAGCCAGAAACATCCTACGACATCAAGATGCAGTGCTACAACGAGGGCGGCGAGAGCGAGTACAGCAATGTGATGATCTGCGAAACCAAAGGTGAGCACCCAGGTAGCAGCAGTGGCTGTTTGTGGCATGAAATAGCTGCTGTGCTCAGGGGGGCTTATTGCAGTGCAGAAGTCAGCTGTGAGGAAGACTGGAATGTTTTGGAGGATTGTTTTGTCTTCCAAGGCTGGGATTGTTTGGAGCATATGGAAACTGATACGCTGTGCTCCCAAGAGAGGCTCTTAGCAGAGCTCTCCAGCTTTCCTTGGCCTCAGAGATAGTCTTGTTCTGGGCTGTGGGTTTTTCCCTTCTGCTGTGCTGATAGCCTCTTCTTAGGAGACAACCATGCTCTTGAAGATGACAGAATTGATTTGTATGTCTGCTTTATGTCTTGGGGGCTCTGTGACACGTTGTATAAGTGCAGACCGCAGCAGTTGACGGCTCTGTTGGCTGCCTCCATCTCTAATCCTGCATGCCTCTGGCACAGAGTGTGTACTGTTCTCTGGAAGTGTCAGATATGGCAGTCACATTTATTTTGCAAAGAATTCCTGTCTCCTTTAATCTCTAACCCCAAGTAAGGCTGTAAAGGGAAAATGCAGACAGTAAACTTCAAATGCAGGGCTATGAAAAAGTGTTTGAAAAAGGCAGCAAAAAGCCCTCCAGGAGCGGAAGCATCAACACTGAGTGAAGTCTGTAGTGAAGCCTTTGAAAGGAGGGCTGGAGCTGCAGGGCTGAGGCTGTGTGCACAGTCAATCTTCCTTCTGCAAGGAACAGCACTTTCTCCCTTAATTTTAAAACCAAGAAGGTGAAATCTGTTGTTTTTACTGAATCTTCCTTAAAATGCATCTCTCCCAGGCATGGGGGGGTGATCCAGCTTGTCTGCATGGAGGTGTCTTTGACCAGCTTCACTCCCGAGCCAGGCACCTCTTTTAGGAGTTCAGTGTCAGTTGAAATGAATCAGAGCTGTGGCGTGCTGAGAATGAATCTACATTTAATTCCTGGGTTAAACTTGGGTCTTGGGTTTGGTGCTTTTCTTCTCAGCTCTTGGTACCTTCCATAGGATGGGGTTGAAAATGGGGCTGGCAGGGTTCACCCCAGATAAAAGCAGGTCGCCTGGCAGCAGTTAGGTGATAGAAATGCGTGTTGTGGTTTTTCCTGACCTCAGAAGTGGAAAGATTTGCTCTCCTTCGAGCTGGGAGCAGCTCTAGCCTGGCGTAGGTCGAGTTGCTCATTAAAGTTCCGAGTGACCTCAATGCGAGCTGGATAACAACCATATTCCAAAGCAAATAGTTATTACCCAATAGTAGTTGGCCTTCTCCTCACAGGTTTTAATATCTACTTGGAAGCTTGCTTTTGCAGCATTAGGATTGAAACTCTACAGTAATTAATTTCATGATTAAAAGCCACAATCAGTGAACATACCCATGTCTCTTACTTCACCCAGTGAAACGCACCCCGGGAGCATCCGAATATCCCATGAAAGACCTGAGCACACCACCAAATCCCCCTGACAGGGTTGGAAGTGGAGCAGGACCTTCCAACGGCCCTGTTCGGAGCAGTGACATGCTCTACTTGATTGTGGGCTGTGTCCTGGGGGTGATGGTCCTTATCCTCATCGTTTTCATTGCCATGTGCCTGTGGAAGAACCGCCAGCAGAACGCCATGCAGAGTGAGTGCTTCTTGCTTTCCTTTCATGAGGAACATATTATCAGTGTTAAAGGAGTAACTTCCATGTTTTATGAATGGGAAGCATTTTCCTGTTAGAAGCTAACTGGCATTTCTTTAGAGACTTGTACTTTCTAGGTGTGCCTTAGGTGAAGATGTGGGCTTTAAGAGCAGCAGTGTCTCTGTTTCTCTGCCCTGCAGCATCACTGTACGGTTGTGCTGCAGCTTCACTCAGAGAGGGGTGTGTGAAATGCCGGGGCAAAGTTTTTCAGCTTATCATAGAATCCCAGACTGGTTTGGGTTGAAGGGACCTTAAAGCTCCTCCAGTTCCAAGCCCCTGCCATGGGCAGGGACACCTTCCACTAGAGCAGGTTGCTCCAAGCACCTGTGTCCAACCTGGCCTTGAGCACTTCAGGGATGGGGCAGCCACAGCTTCTCTGGGCACCCTGTGCCAGCGCCTCAGCACCCTCACAGGGAAGAGCTTCTGCCTAAGAGCTCATCTCAGTCTCCCCTCTGGCAGGTTAAAGCCATTCCCCTTGTCCTGTCCCTCCATCCCTTGTCCAAAGCCCCTGTCCAGGTTTCTTGTAGCCCGTTTAGGCACTGGAGCTGCTCTAAGGTCTCCCCTTATGGAGCCTTCTCTTCTCTCAGCCTGTCTCCATAGCAGAGGTGCTCCTGTCTTTCAAGCACCTGCATGAGTCCCTGCTGATTGCAGTGGCAGAACTTGGTGTTTAATCATAAAACATGGAGTCTAAAACTCCGGATCTCTCCCTCTCTCCTGTATATCTGGAAAGAGAAAGAACTTGCAGCACTTAGAGGATGAGTCCCTTGTTACCTCTTAGTCCCTTGGCAGTAAAATGGAGTTCAATGTCCAGGTCTTTTGGAGAGGTGTTAATAAGGAAAACCTGTCTGTTGGCAAGTAGAAGGCTGGAGCAGATGTGTTGGAGCTTTGTGAGGTGCTCAGTACCCTCCAAGCCATCCCGTGCTAGCACAACCTCTTCACCAGTCTTCTCTGTAAGACATAACTCAGCCCCACTCTGTCCACAGCCTGTGGTTATTTTTACTCTCTGACCAAGAGAAGTGAAGCAAAACTGCTTGCATGATAAGACAGTGTCTTCAGTGGGCCCAGAGGTATTTTCTGCAAGTCAAAAGGTACCAGAGACTCAGTCATACAGATTGGTCTTAGGATGCTCCTCATAGCGACTGACGTCAGCCGAGTCCTTTCAGACCAGCATTCCTGGTCTATTCTCCAGGATGTGGCTGCTTTCCATTTCCACATTTGGGTGCTAAGCACTTGGATATTAGAGCTAATTTACAAAAGCTGTAGAAAGAGAAAATCAGTTTCTTTTGTTTCTTAGAAGCACTTGTCTAAGCTCTCATTTGGCAGCCAACATGCTTTTGGTGATGATGTCTCCTGCAGAGTATGACCCTCCTGGCTATCTCTATCAAGGGGCAGATATCAACGGGCAGATGATTGAGTACACAACTTTACCTGGGACAAGCAGAGTCAATGGCAGCATCCATGGAAACTTCATCAGCAATGGTGGCCTCAGCAATGGTTGCCCCCATGTCCACCATAAAGTTGCTAATGGAGTTAATGGGATCATGAATGGAGGAGCCGGACTGTACCCAGGGCACAGCAACTCCCTGTCCAGGACGCACATGGACTATGAGCATCCCCACCATCTCGTGAACGTAAGCTCTTACACGGGGTGGAAAGCTTGGCATTTACTCAGATCTTGTAGGAGCAGGCTTAATTCGGGTGGGGGAAGTACTCATCCATTGATAACAGCCAGTTCCACTAAATGACTTATCCCAGAGGAAGCAACTGGGCTGATATTCCTGATACAAACATCATGGTTTTCATTTGAGAATATCAGATGACAGCAAGAATTCCACTTACTCTGGGAAATCTGCCTCTGCCCTCCTCCTAACAGCATGTAAGCTCTGAGAATGCCTCAGTCCTGGGCTGGGCTGAGATACTTTGCTTGTACATATGGTATTTCTCAAGCTTCAAGTTAAATAGATTTAATTAGAGCTGCTCATTCTGCAGCTTTATGGCTCACCCGTGCTTTTCCCCCACCTGTTTCAGATCTGTAACTCTCAGCCATGCTATTAATTATGGCAAAGCACGAATGGAGCAGGAGGCTTCAGCAAATCAAATGCCCCATCCATCTTGAAATGCCTTTAATTCCCCCCCTTTCAGTCCCTTATTTGTGCCTGGGACAGGCTCAGTTTTGGGGTTTGAAATTCAAACTAAAATTCAAACCTAATTTAAGCCTCTGATCCAGCCCTTTGTATGCTGTGGAAAAATACTTCATTTGCTGAAATGTGTCCCGTTTCCAAGAGAGAATAATGATTTCATTATTGTCTATGGAAACAGATGGCTTGCATTCAAGCTTACTAAACTGACTCAAAACTGTGAACATTGCCCAGGAAAACTGAAAGAAAAAGTTCAAAAGTCTGAATAACCCATGCTGTTTCTGGAGGGGAAAAAAAATGGGGCTATTGTTTGTGTTAGTAATTGAACACAAGCACTTCATTTTATTGAACAACAAATTAGCACTTGCACAGTAGTTGCCACTTCAGTTAACTCCAGCTTCCAGTCCAGACCAGTTGGTTCTTCACCTGATCCTGGCTTTGCTCTGCTGGTGCAGCACAAAGTGCTGCTTTTCGGTTGCTTTCAACACCAAACTGGAGGTTTTGGACCTCTCCAAAAAGACTCCAGAAGTCCCCAATGCCCCGAGCCCTCAGGAAGGGAGGAAAGCTCTCCCGTGAGAACGCTCCAGGGCTTGCCGTGGTGTTTTGTGCCTCCTATTCTGTGTTTTGTGGAGGGGAAGGAAGGAAACAGGCATGTGGTAACACAGGTCTCGGTGCCACGAGATGGGACACGCAACGCCGCCGTCTCGTTGACAACCGGGTTGAGTCTTTCTTTCCCCTCCTCCACGTTGTACAGAGTCAGAGTCACGCAATCCCTTCCCATGTAGAAGGACCCGGACGGGCACGCGGGGTGAGGCAGCACAGGAACAGGATGTTCTCATCCTCATTAGGACTCTCTTTATTGTTCCATTGATTGGGCTAAATGAGGAAGAGAGAAACGGGCCAGGATGGCAATCAAGGCTGATTAGGCATTTCCTCAGTGCTCCCTATTGCCCTCAGCGGCCCCAAACCTGAAGGAACAGCCCTGGTTTTGCAGGAATAGGGATTTTTAGGAGTTACCTACCACTTGAAGCCTCCAAAGCCAGGTGAGCTCTCCCAACCCAGCTCCTCTCCCAAAACACAGCCAGTATCCTGGCTCCGCAGCGTCCTTAACAATGAGGTATGTGTTAATCTGGGCATTTCGGCTTGCTTGTAATGGCCCTTTCAGCCAAAACCAACACCACAAAATCCCTCTCACCCCGAGTCATTGCTGGCGAAGGAATTACCCCATCTGTGCAAATATTCCATGTTTCAAGAAACTCCATGTCGCGGAGGCAACTGATCTAATCGGAGTAATTGCAGGAAAGTGGGATGGGTTTGGGGTGTGACATCACCCCTGCACATTTCATCCCCTTGTCTCCCCAAATGAGCCCAGCTTGCTAACGAGCAAGTTGCTTTCACGTCTGTCATCAGTGGTAAAAATGAACATATTTACAGTGGGTTGATTCAATCAAACCTGAGTGTATGAAGCTGAAAACAGACCAGGGAAATTACCACATACTTGTCCAAGCTGCAGTTATTTACTTTTCCCTGACACACACGCTGGCAAAACCCCTCCACTTGGCTTGGTACAATAGCTCAGTGTTGCTGTGCCACCTTACCAGCCCCTCATCAGAAGATTGATAAGGTGATTAGAGTTTGGAACCCCAAGTGGAAGGGCCTGGGGTGCTCGCTGGATCTGAGCTGCCTCTTGTGTGTTCACGCAGAGATTGATTTCTGGTCCTTCTTCCTTACTCCCTCCCTGCAGGGCGGTGGGATGTACACAGCAGTGCCGCAGGCCGACCCCTCCGAGTGCATCAGCTGCAGAAACTGTCGGAACAATAACAGGTAATGTATAACTCCCCCAAAAGCAGGATCTGCACAGACAGAAGCTCTTGTGTTAAAGCCGGGCAGAGAGCTCCGGTCCTGGCTAAGGGGATGGAGGAGCTCAGTGTCACCGTGTCACTTGGAGAGCAGCTGGTGACTGTGGGATGGACTAAAGCAAGTTATTAAACCCCCAGAGCTCATTTTGCTGGCTGGGATGCAAGGCAGGTTGGGCTTAGACCCTATTTCCTGTGTTTTCTTCAGTTTTGAGATAACAAAATCATTCCATATGGAGTTTGTCAGACAGGATTTAATTGGGCTTTGGTATTTTACGTTTCCTGCTGTTCTCTTCAACACCAACCAACAAAACAGAGTTGCAGCTTCGCTTTCACAAGGCTCATCTTGGTAAAATATGGGATCTGAGGTCCTTCATGCCTTGAGGAGCAGCTTGTCTGGGTGGGATACACTTCTTGCATGAGGAAAAACGGCTTCTCATAGAGAATAAAGGAAAATCCCGTTGTACGTTGGGGCTGGAGCCTGGGATTTTATTGGATTTTTCAATCTTGAAAGTTTTACAGAATGTCCTTCCAGGCTTCTGACTAAACCGCTGGTTCTTTTAATGGCTAAAAATAGGACTGAAATCAGATGTGCTGGGCTGCTCTGGCTGGTAAATTATGGCTCGTTTTTCAATCCTACTTGGAATTTTCTGTCTCACTCAAGTCATCAGCTACCTCTAGGTGTCCATTGGGAGAAGCTGACTTGAAGCTGTTGCTGAAGGCAGAAAACACAGTTGTTTTATTTTTATGGGTCTCTTTTAAACAGAACTTACAATAGGCTTTAAATTCTTCCTCCTTCCATAAGTGACGGTGAGACGAAGACACGCTGCTACTCACAGGTAGAGCTGGGCAAAGCGAGCTGCTATTCCTTTACAAGCCAACTGTTTTCAAGGCAGGCTGTGGACCAGAAGTTGGCAAGATACATCACGGCCATTATTTGGAACATGCTCTGTGTGTGTGTGTGTGTGTGTTAAGAGCTTACTTTCCACTTTGAAACCTATTTAAACCTTTAATTGCCCTTTTTTTCCCTTCAGAAAGCAGGGATAGTGTGTTCCATCCCCTGCAACCACACTGCTCCTCATCAGCAGGGGCTGAACTTTGAATTTTCACATCCCTGTTCTATATTTGACTGCTGGATAGGGAAACAAGTTGTCCTTTACAGCTGTCTTGCCCCAGAGGGGACCATTAACCTCCCTTTGGCAGCTGGGACCGCTCCATTCCCTTCCCTGTGCTGGGGGAATGGAAGGAGGACATGGGAGAGGGGAATGAGGGAGGACCAGAAACGTGCCTCAGCATTACACCAGGGAGCAGGATGCATGGCCAGGAGGAGGAGGAGAAAGGCCTAATGGGTTAGTGCAGTCAAGTCAGTCAGTGGGAATTTGGGGCTGGAATCTTTCCCCTGTCTTTGTTCAGGTGAGGGCTGTCCCCTCTCTCCAGCTCCTGTGCAGAGGAGGCTTGTGCCTTGTCCCAGATGGGGATTATTGCCACTTTTTCCCTAAATCCAAGCAATTCCCTCTGCAGAACACCCCCCTTTGGTAGCAGAGGAAGGCAGGTCCGAGGGAGAACAGCCCTGGGAGGGTGAAAGTCACCAGTTTGTGAGCATTTTGGGTTGGACATTCCGCCTTGGTGCTGCTCCTTCCTCAATGAGCCCGTTTCCACTGGAGTTGTGGCTGGTTTGGGTTGAATTTAGCAGGCATTTGACTTGTGACCACGTGCAAATGAATCCTAAAGGTTTGGAGTATTTGATACCTGCCTGTTTTCAGCAGTAGCCATCTCCCAGAAGCAGGTTTTATTACTGCAGTGGTGAAATCCCTCGGTCTTCGCTTTGAATTAGCACTTTATGCTCTTGTAGCTGCTGGTGGAGGTTTGCCAGGGATATAAGTTGCTGAAATGTGGATCCCTGCTTTGATGTTGTGGACAAAGCTGGTGAGAACGGGTGTGAGTGTGGTTTACACTTGTTCCATTCAGACTGAGAGCTGATTCTTTCATTTCTCTGGCGCTTTTGTGCTCCAACTTCCTGGATACCTGATGGCTGCAGAGGAATTTGTGCTTTTGCAGGTGTCTCCATGCGCATTTGCTGCGTTCTGAGCAGAGAGCTGAAATAGACATTGCAAATACAGCAGAATCAGCCTGGTTTAAACGTGAAGGACACTGGGGTGGGGGTTTAAGCTCTACTTTGGTAGGACTTTAGCACTGAGAATTGATAGAAAGCGTGTTTTCTGCAGCAGGGATTTTTATCACTGCTCATGTGTGCTCTGCTCTGCATATAGCGATGGCTGGTTTCCATCCAGATGTGGTTATTGAAGCTTAAAAAGCCAAACTGCTGTCTTGAAACATCATTCCAGCCTGTGCAGTAACACAAAGAGCTGCCCCAGCCTCTGTGTCTTGAAAAAGAAACCCCCATAAACACACAAACCCAAACACTTAAAATGGGGGTTTTCCCTTTAAATAAGAAGTGAGCGCAGTCAAAACCTCTGCGGAAAGAAATGCAAACTAATAAATGGATTTGTTTGAAGACCAGATGTGTTTCATGTGGATTCTGCAGTGGCTTCTGTGGTATTTTGGTACTTGGAATAATGATTTTGGAGGAGGATACGGGAGTGGAAGGACAAAACAGGAGAGCGAAGGTTGAAAATGAAGCTTTGGTGCTGCAGCATTTGGGAGGGAAGCAGCTCCCGGCGGCTCTCCCCCTTGTCCCATGTTTTGGCTTTGCCTCTACCAGAGGGGAAACTTGCTCCGGTTACTTCTCTAGGAAGTTGGTTTGTGGATGTTTTGTTGCTCTTTTGGCTCTGGCAATACTGGTCATGGTTTTCAGGTGAAAAGATAAACTGGGGCTTGTAGGGCAGTCCCTCAAGCATGATGGTTTTATGGATTGATGTGGCCTCTAATGGGATAAAGTGGTTTCTGGAGCTGGGGCAGGACCTTACTGTGGTTGCGAAGTTTAATATCTCCTGCTTTTAAATCCGAGTTCAGTGCTTGGTGCTCAGTTGTATCCATAGCAGCATATCAAACACTTGAATCCCATTCAGCCTTTGCAGGAGCATTTTGGAGGAGCAGTGGGTTTGAGCACTCTCCCTCTGCTTTCATCAATGAATCCATCTCTGATCTGCAGAGCATTCTGGGGGCGGATTCCCAAAGCTCATGGTCAAATGCACCTTTTGCTTCTGTGATGATGATGGGTTAGTATAAAACCACGCTGATGGGTGATTTTGGGAGACTCTCTCATGTGGGAATTGCTGATACCAATGTTTGCTGAGGCCACATTGCTCACGAGGCTCCAAACACTGGAGGCAGAGGAAAACCCTGCTTGGTGCAGTGGAATGTGTGTATCTCGAGGTCCACCTCCTTTTTATTTAAAGGTTAAATAGTTTGGCTCTAACAATTGGTTTAACAGTTCAACTCCAATTTCACAGCCTTATGCACCTATTACAGGGCCAAAATCTCAGCTACACGCCGGGGGGGTTATATTTATAATACCACGTCTATTTTTCTAATGTGCATTCACTCTGATAACACTTGGTATTTATTTTCCAAGGTACTTCAGTTTGCTGGTTGGGTTTCAACCTGAGCTCTTTTTCTTGGCAGTGAAACCCTGTTTTATGGGGCTGCGTAAAGGGGCTACAGGAAACCTGGAGAGGAGCTTTGGACAAGGGCCTGGAGGGACAGGCCAAGGGGAATGGCTTTAAACTGCCAGAGGGGAGACTGAGATGAGCTCTTAGGCAGAAGCTCTTCCCTGTGAGGGTGCTGAGGCGCTGGCACAGGGTGCCCAGAGAAGCTGTGGCTGCCCCATCCCTGAAGTGCTCAAGGCCAGGTTGGACACAGGGGCTTGGAGCAAGCTGCTGTAGTGGAAGGTGTCCTTACCCGTGGCAGGGGGTGGAACTGGATGAGCTCTAAAGTCCCTTCCAACCCAAACCATTGTGATTATGATTCTATGCAAGCAATAGCACTGATAACCCTGGTTTTCTTCTGCCTCATCTGCAGGTGCTTCACCAAAGCCAACAGCACTTTCACCAGCAGCGCACTCCCCGTCGTGCCCATCGTAGCACCTTACCAGCAGGATGGTTTGGAGATGAAACCTCTCAATCACCATGTCATGGTGGCCATGTGCTTGGCCTCCACCCTCCCTGAGTGCAGTGCCCGGCTGGAGGAGGACAGCAAGGAGAGAGCAGAGCAGCCCCCCCCCCAGCATCCCTGCTGCAGAGACAGCAGCAGCTGCCTCTCCGTGGATTGCACGGATGGTAAGGCATTCCCAGGGGGATAGCGCCAGGCTTTGAAGTGGGAATATGCTGTAGGACAGCTATAGGGACCCTAATTTAGTGCAGAGGAGCTGGTAATTAAGATCTTTTGGAGTGTTCCACCTTTCCCATCATGGAAAATGGGAGCGGTGATGCTCAGGTGCCTGTGGTTGGGGTTGATGCCTCTAAATGGAGCTGACATGCTCTGGATAATGAGGCTGTGACTGATTGATGTGAGGATTGAGATGAGCTCTTAGGCACAAGTTCTTCCCTGTGAGGGTGCTGAGGCGCTGGCACAGGGTGCCCAGAGAAGCTGTGGCTGCCCCATCCCTGGCAGTGTTCAAGGCCAGGTTGGACACAGGGGCTTGGAGCAAGCTGCTCTTGTGGAAGGTGTCCCTGCCCATGGCAGGGGCTGGAACTGGAGGAGCTTCAAGGTCCCTTCCAACCCAAACCATTCCATGGTTTTATAATGGAGGTTTTCCCAGGCGAGCAGACATCTGTGACAGCCCAGAGCCACCCCAACCCACCCTCCTCTTGCTTTGCAGGTGACAACTGCGTGCACTCAGAAACATCGAACCATGTTCTGAGCTGGAGTCCCCTTATCCTGCAGCCCCTTTCCAAGGACTGTAAGGAAAAACTGGGATGGAGTTCATCTGGAGTCACCTTAAACGGTTCTGGGGACCTCCGGCAGCTCCAGCTGCAGGAAACCTGAGGAAGTGACCACCGCTGTCCCCATTAAGGCCAGGAACTGCAGATCAGCGTCGCTGAAAGGGAGTCATGGGGGATGTTAATTATAACAGAGAGAGTCACTATTTATTTTTTGTAGTAGTGCCATATGAATGTATCTTGGTTTTACAAAATGGGTGCCTTTTTATATTATTTATGCCTTGAAATCCCTGTTTTCTGGGGGGATTTTTGACACTAGCCTGGGTCTGCATATAAAGAAATGAATTGTAATAATATAAAGAACAACGATGGGAAATTCAGAGTGTGGCTTCCAGGGAGTGTTCCCAGCATGAGAAGTGATCCCAAGGAGGCTGACACAGGGATTTAGCCAAGTGGGTCTAAGGCTTCCTCCCTGTACGCAAACCCTCCTTTCCATGAACTCCTCATGTCCTCATTTGGGAAGAATCCAGTGGATCAGTAAGAAGATAAATAGGAAAAGTGACCCTTGGCTGCGTCCGTGGAGGCAGAGCTCACTCTGGTGACTGCTTGTGCCTTTGGAGCTTGATAACCCTGCTGTTTGCAGGAGTGTGGATGAAACCCAGCCCGTCTCACCTTCCCGCTTGCAGAAGACAAAATCCAGCTCAGCTGCACCTTTAACTCCTTGGATTGAGGGAACAGCGACGGCTTGAACAGGCTCTGCCACGAACTGAGTCGTGTCGGAGCAGCTCCCACCGTGCTGCGAGAGCCCTGCCCGCCCCTCGGATCCAGCATGAGGTAGGTGTTGACACGTTAACTGCAGGGCTTGGGCTGGGTTCTCTTTCCCTTCCCAAATTGAATCAGGGTAAATAAACCAAAGCACAGAGCCCTGGGATGAGGGGCATAAATCACGGTTACAGCCGCCCCGAGGCGACACGTGCAGCCGCCTGTTCCCCACGAGTATTCCCAGCCCAGGCTGAGAAGGGAGGAAGTGATGCTGGGCTGGCTGGAGCTGAGGTACAGGTGCAGAGTGGGGTTTGAGGAGCAATTCCTGCTCCAGGAGGACGCTTCTCCAGTCTCTCTGTGGGATGTTGGGGGTGTTGAGCTGGGGGTTCTTTTCCTGTTGTATTATTGTTCCAGTTCATGGAATAATATGGAATGTGATGGCACCGGAGCTGGTGCAGGGCCTGGAGCACGGTGTGATGGGGAACGGCTGAGAGACCTGGGGGGTTCAGTCTGGAGAAGAGAAGGCTCAGGGGGGACCTGATCACTCCCTACAACTGCCTGAGAGGAGGATGGAGCCAGGAGGGGGCTGCGCTCTGCTCCCAAGGAACAAGGGATGGGACAAGAGGAAACGGCCTCAAGCTGCACCAGGGGAGGTTTAGATGGAGATGAAGAATAATTCCTTCCCTAAAGGGTGCTCAGGCATTGGAACAGGCTGCCCAGGGCAGGGCTGGAGTCACTGGCCCTGGAGGTGTTTAGAGGATGTGTAGATGTGGCACTCAGGGACATGCTTTAGTGGTGGCCTTGGCAGAGCTGGGTTAATGGTTGGACTTGATCTTGAACGTTGATTCCAACCTCAACAGTTCCATGATTCTATTTATAAGTGTATTAATCTTCTTGCCTTTAGGGTTGTGCATCCATCCTGATTCCTGCAGGGATGTGGTCCTGTGCCAGCATCCTCAACCTCACACCACGAACCCACAGCCTTTGACTGCCACCTACGCCGGAGCCACCGCAAATCCCTGCTTCTCCCACCTCGTTCATCATCTCCTCTCCTCATCCCAGCCTTCTCCATGTGCTCCTTGCTCGAATTCTCCCTTCACAAGATCCTGCTGCGAGGCTTTTCCCTGGCTCCCGACAGAGACTGGCGGGCAAATGGTTGGGATTTAACTCGGGCCACTTTGTTGTCCCCAAACACTGAGATTTAACCACGTTTAAACGACCTCTCTTCAGTCAGACCCTGCACGTGCTCCCCTTTATCACGGTCACGTCGCGTAAAGACACTATATTTTCCCAAGAAGCTGTAATTTGAACTGGAAATGGGATGTGTTTTGGAATGATGTTGGTTTTGCAGGAGTTTGGGGTAGGATTTTAAGGTTTTTGGGGTGGTTTGATAAAGGAAGTGGTGCTGAATTATGGCCAGAGTGGGGATTGATACCCCACATGCACTGAAGTGAGGTTGGTTCCCATCACTTGATACTTCCCAGTGGGTTATTAACCAAATACAGGAGAAATGGCTGGAGATGCTCTGGTTCCTCACACACACCACAGGATGAGGGGCAAGGGAAGCTGGGGACCACTCACCCCTTTCCTTGGACCCTGCAGCAACACGAGGCACAACCATCATCACTCACTATCTCTAACACTCTGGGTTAGCCTGTTAAGGGGGAATTTGGGATGAAACAAGGACCCTTCCCCACCCCACCAAAGCTTTGTGGGTATCTTTGCACCCCATGAATTCAGCCTGGTCCCAAAACAGCAGTTACCAACACAATCCCTTGGGGCTTTTCCTCTCCAATGGGTGAGAAAGGATTTATTTTAGCTCCAGAGGGATGGAGGCTGAGGGGGGGGCTTGCACCCAGTTCTGCCACTTCCAATCCTGCTGCATCCCGGGAACCATCATCCATGTCCCCGAGCACCTTTTAAGTACTCTAAAGCAGCAAAGCACCTTTGCCAACGCTCCCAAATGTTCTGCGCAGGGGTATTTTTCCAGCTGCTGGGGTTTGACTTCAGCAGTGTCACAGGAGCTGAGGCTTGGGACACGGGTCCACCCTTCCCGGGATGGAATAGGGCAGGGAATGCTCATGGAGTTGCCGTGATGGTGACGTTAACCGGGGGATCATCGCTGGCACCCGCTGCTGTTGAGACTGGCTCTGGAGGTGCTGGGAGAGCCCCCAGTGCCACCAAGTGGGTGCTGGGTCACCAGAGCGGGTGGCTCAACCCTTGGCTCACCCCATGGGTGCTGTTACCTGCTGCTGGACCCGGGGCTGACGGGTCTGTCGGTGCTGCTCCGTCCTCCGTGGCTGTTTCAGCATCCTCCGGTGTGCCTGCGGGCTCCTGATCACCGGGCCCGGCCCTGGAGCAGGGGACAAGTGGGGGTCTTGCGGCGCTGGGTGCAGGAGCAATGGGGCAGCCCCATGGGGTTTGGGCACTCACGTGCGGAAGAGCAGGTTGTGCAGCCCTGGGGACAGACAGACAGACATGAGGTGTGTGTGCCATGGCCCCGTGATCCTCCCAGCACCCAGCACTCACATGGGAGGGTGTCCCGGTGACGGGCGATGCAGCGCACGGCCAGGAGCGATGCTGCAGTGGCCACCAGCATCCCCACCACTGCTGCCCCTGTCACTGCCGGGTAGGCCTCAAAGGGAGGCTCGGCTGGAAGAGAGCAGAGGGAGAGGGGGGAGTGTGGCAGGAGCAGCCCTGGAAGGCCGAGGGGTGCGGGCACCTGAGCCTGTTCACTCTGAAACCTACTGACGGCCGCTTGCACTTTGCTCCTCAGCTCCACCAGGCTGCAACCGCTGCCCATCTCCAACCCTGCTCTGCCCCACCGAGCAGCACCCCAGCCCCCTTCACCTGGCGTCTGCACCTCGGAGGGGTGCCCGGCAGTGCGGTGGTTGACAGCCAGGATGCGGAAGGCATAGACCACGGCCGGGTCCAGCCCCCCGAGGCGCCGGTCGCGCGAGTGGGGCTCGATGTCACCGGCAGCCGTTTCCCAGGGCCCGGCCGCCCGCCGGGGGGGTCTCTTGGTTTGGCGCCGCTGCACCACGAAGCCGGTGAGGTTCCCGGTGCCCTGTGTCCGCCACTCCAGCCGCACCTCGGTGCGCGCCCGCGTGTACCGCAGCCTGCTGATGGTGACGTTGGGGGGGGCCGGGTACCCTGCGGGGACACAGCACCCCATAGAACGGGCTTGACCCCCTCCTAAACCCACCCACCACATCCCAGGGCTCACGTTCCACACGGAGGTGCACGGGGAGGCTGGCGGTGCCCACGGCGTTGGCTGCGGCGCAGCGGTAGGTCCCGCTGTCCCCCGGCCACTCCGCATCGTGGATGGTGAGGTTGAGCCACGCTTCTCCCCGCTCCAAGTGGTACTTGGCGAACCCCTCTGTCACCTCCTGCTCCTTCGGGTTGTACCAAGCCATGCTGGCACCCAGGTTGGTGCCGGGGCCGCCTTGCTGGCACGCCAACCGCACCTCGCCGCCCTCCAGCACCACCTCCTCGCTCCTCACCACCTCCAGCTTGGGGACCTCTGCTCGGTGACAAGACGGGATGGCACCGGCAGGGATGCAGCACCCAGCCGCTGACAGGGAGACCCAGGGATGGCTCTGGCTTACCCAGGCGCAGGCGGCACTCGGTGCCAGTGGCCTGTAGCGGATGTGTGGCCACACAGATGTAATCCTGCCCCCCCAAGCTGCTGGCGGTGCTCAGCACCACAATGGTGGTGGAGGGTGCGGGGTCACCCAGCGCCTGTCCCACGTCATCCCACCAGCGCAGGGTGACGGGGGGTGTCCCCCCCTCCCACTGGCACCGCAGCATCACGAACTCGTCCCCCTTGGTGGCTGCTGCCGCACAGGAGGGGCCGCCAGCCGGGATCCCTGCAAGAGGAAGAGGTGTTGGGATAGGGACTGTGATCTGTGCCCTCCAAAAAAGATCCTCCCCCCAAAGCATGGGGGGCTCTGGGCTGTGAGACCCCCATTGTGGAGCAGGAAGTGCCAGCATTGCCTTGGGGTGCCACATCCCATCATCACGGGGCTCACCATGGCTTTGTGATGCCCGGGGGGGACAGGTAGGGTCTGTGGGGGCACTCACACAGGGTGGTCCCGCAGGCAGCCCCCTGCGGCAGTGCAGGGTGCGAGGCCAGGCAAGAGAAGACGCTGCCGTTCCTGGTGGCTGACCCCGGTTGGATGCTGGTGGCCATGGAAAAACTGGTCCCCATCACCCCCTGCTCTTCCTCCTCAACCTCCTCCTCCTGGGGGCCCACCCAGCGCAGCCGTGCCGGGGGAAACCCCCCCAGCCAGCGACACCGCAGCGCCACGTCCTGCACATCCCCAGTGGCCAGTGCAGAGCAGCTTGGGCTCCCGGCTGGTGGATCTGCGGGAGACCACCAGTGATGGAGGGGTATCGGGGGGCCACACCATGTCCCCGCCTCCCCAAATCACCCCTTGCACCCACATCCTCACCAGGGAAGCCGCATTGATCCATCTCGCCCCTCTGGGGGTTACTTACAATAGACGGTGAGGACGATGGTGGCCTGGGTGCGTGTTTGGAGATGGGTGTTCTCAGCCAGGCAGGTGTAGGTGCCAGCCTGGGTGCGGGTGACGGCAGCGAGGACGTAGGTCTGGCCAACGTGGACCTGGGAGCCGTTGTGGAGCCAGACGTAGTGGCTGGGGGGGTTGGATGGAGCCAGGCAGCTCAGCACCACGTCCTCACGCTCGCCTGCAGAGAAGCTGCCTTGCTCCGGGCTGAAGGGCTCCACACTGATGGCCGGCTGGTCGGGGCCATCTGTGGGGACACGGGTGCTTGAGCCTCCGGGATGTCCCACACAGGGTCACAGCCCGCCCCGGGACACCAGTGGGACATCGTGCACCATCGTGGTTGTGAGCACACTGGGGTGTGTGGTGGCCATGGGGCACTATGCAAGCATAGGACACTGTGTTGGCGTGGTGGCTGTGGGGGTACCATGGTAGGAAGGTGCATGATGGCCATGGGCACATCTCGGTGGCAGGGTGGCCATGGATGCATCATGGTGGCAACATGCTTGTTGGCTATGGCCATATCACAGTGGCCACAGAGGCATCCCAGTAGCAGGGCGCTTATGGCCATGGACATGCCATGGGTGCACCACGGTCATGCCCGTGCCACGCCGCACCACTCACAGACGATGTCCAGGTAGACGGGCTCGCTGGTGCGGTTGTTGACCTCGTTGCGTACGGTGCAGACGTACCACCCGGCATGGCTGCGGTTGGCGGGTGCCAGGCTCAGCTCCGCCCCGGAGCCCCCCAGCCCCACCGGGGACACGGAGGGCCCCCCCCGTGGCTGCTGGTGCTGCCAGGAGAAGCTGAGCGGCTCCGTCCCCTCGCGCACGGCGCACGTCAGGGCCACTGGCGTCCCCTCCGCCGCCGCTGCTGCCGTCGGCCGTATGAAGGGCTTGGACACGGGCACTGCGGGCACCGAGCGGTGAGCAGCCCCCCTGCACTCCCACATCCCCCCTGTCCCACCCAGAGGGGAGTCTCCCAGTGGTGAATTGGCTGGTGAGGTGCTGTAGTGCCTACTGGGGTGGCTGGAGACAGCATCCACGGGCTCCTGAGAGGTGGTGAGGGTGGGCATGGCCGCGTGTACATGTGTGTACTAATGAGGGCAGTTACGGGTTGGAGGGATGATGGGCTGGCCAGGGCAAGGAGATGGGGATGGCTAGTGGGGTGCTGCATTGGCTGGTTGGGTACTTGGTTGGCTAGTGGGATGCTGTGCTGGCTAGTGGGGCTCTACATTGGCTAGTGGGGCTCCATATTGGCTAGTGGGGCTCTATATTGGCTAGCGATGCTCCGTATTGGCTAGTGGGGCTCTGTATTGGCTAGTGGGGCTCTATATTGGCTAGTGGGGCTCCCTATTGGCTAGTGGGGCTTCGTATTGGCTAGTGGGGCTCCCTATTGGCTAGTGGGGCTCCCTATTGGCTAGTGGGGCTCTATATTGGCTAGTGGGGCTCCGTATTGGCTAGTGGGGCTCCCTATTGGCTAGTGGGGCTCCCTATTGGCTAGTGGGGCTCCGTATTGGCTAGTGGGGCTCCCTATTGGCTAGTCGGGCTCCCTATTGGCTAGTGGGGCTCCCTATTGGCTAGTGGGGCTCCATGCTGGCAGTGGCAGACCCCACTAGCCCGTGTGCTCCATCACCCCAAGCACCGTGCTTGTGCTCCATCACCCCAGCCATGCCCCCGGTGCCCGCAGGCCCGTGCCTTACCCAGGACGCGCAGCAGGACGGCTCCGTACCCCACGCGGAGCCCGCCGTGCTCCGGGAACAGCCCCTGGCACAGGAAGCGGCCGCGGGCGCCCGCACGCAGCTCCCGCAGCTCCAGGGTGCCGTTGCGCAGCATCACCCGGCCCAGCGCGCCCGTGCCAGGGGCCAGCGCCACTTCCCGGCCCGAGCCCACGGCCACGGCCCGCGGCGGCCCCGTGCCCCCCGCCACGAAGCTCCAGAAGACCACGGCCGGCGGGGCCCGCGCTGGGTGCCCGCAGCTCAGCTCCACCGCCCGGCCCCGCACCCCCGTCACCATCTGCTCCTCATAGGCCGCCTCGCCCGCGGACAGTGGCTGCCCTGGGACGCACTCAGTCAGCCTGGCTCTGCTCCGCACGGGTTTGGGGTGGGACTGCGGGGGTCTTTTGCCTACTCACCCCCTGCCAGTGCCGGCAGCAGGCACAGCATCCAGGGGCCCGTCCATGGTGCGTGGCGGCGCTCCATGGCGCCATGTCCGATGCCGAAGCAGGGCTGCGCTCTCCACCCCGACCTCCTCTCCGGTTACTCAGGGGTAATTAGGCCCAGCCCTGATTAACTGTTAATTATTGATAACCAGCCTGGGCACGGGCTGCAATCTCAGGCTGAGGACAGGAGTGCTCGCTGCAGGAATGGCAGCAAAGCCCCCTTTCCCTGCGGGGAAAACTTATCCCTACCCCATCTCCCTAATGTTTTATTGGATAAAGGAGAAGGAAACCTGCTTTCCTCCCCTTCTTGATCAAAACCACAGGGTTTGGAGCCGGGGAAGCTGGCTCCAGGCAGTGAGCACGGTTTGATATTACATCTCCTGCTGTCAAGCACGCCCCGGCCCATCAAACATTCATTGCTGTAACACAATGCCGGAGGGGCTGGAGCATGCCATGGGGGGATTTTGGGGGACACAGGAGCCCACTACGCGCCATCCCTAACGTTGTTATCCACATATGTATTCTGGCGTTGGTGTGGGATGAGGCCTGAGAATAAGATTTAATGGGGATGGTGGCGGCAGATTCCTACTGCCATCTAGGGGCAAGTGATGGGGTTTAAGGAATTTCTTCTGGGCTGGTTCATAGAATCATCGGATCGTTCAGGCTGGAGCTGGCCCCGGCTGAGCCCTGGAGAACACGAGTGACTGGCCACCAACTGAAATTAACTCCGTTCACCACCACGCTTTGGGCCCGGCCATCCAGCAGAGAATCATGGAATGGTTTGTGCTGGAAGGGACCTTAAAGCTCGTCCAGTTCCAAGCCCCTGACACGGGCAGGGACACCTTCCACTGGAGTAGGTGGCTCCAAGCCCCTGTGTCCAACCTGGCCTTGAGCACTGCCAGAGATGGGGCAGCCACAGCTTCTCTGGGCACCCTGTGCCAGTGCCTCAGCACTCTCAAAGGGAAAAAGCCCCTCTCCAGGTTTCCTGCAGCCCCTTTAGGCACTGGAGCTGCTCTAAGGTCTCCCCTTCAGGAGCCTTCTCTTCTCCAGGCTGCCCCAGCCCAGCTCTCTCAGCCTGGCTCCAGAGCAGAGCTGCTCCAGCCCTCGCAGCATCTCCATGACCTCCTCTGGAATCGCTCCAACAGCTCCACATCCCCCTTGTGCTGCTGCCCCAGAGCTGCATCAGGACTGCAGGGGGGGTCTCCCCAGAGAGCAGCAGAGGGGGAGAATCCCCTCCCTGAGCTGCTGCTCACGCTCTGGGTTGCAGCCCAGCACATGGGGGGTTCTGGGCTCAAGCGCACACTGAAGCCGGGTCATGTGGAGCTTCTCCCCACCCAATACCCCCAAGTCCTTCTCCTCAGCCTGCAAAATCCAGTCTCCCTCAGCCTGCATGTGTGCTGGGGATTACCCTGACACACGGACGGGACCTTGCACTTGTTGAACACCATCAAGTTCGCACATTCCCACCCCTCTAGCCTGTCCAGGTCCCTCTGGATCCCATCCCTTCCCTCCAGTGTGTCAACCACACAACCCACCGTCGTGGAACCCCTCTGCTCCTATGCAGAAAGCAGCTTCCAGTCAAAAACTGGAGTTTGCCACTTCCCTGCCCTCTAGACCTGGTTTTGAGGAGCATTATCCAGTGCTAAGCCCCTCAGGGGATCAAATCCACCAAGTCCCAGCTGTGAGAACCTCAGAGCTACACCATGGAACAAAACCAAGGACAACACTGGCTGTAACTGCACTGTCTTCTCAAGCATCACAACAAAACCAAACAGCTTCAGGGAGTTGTAAGAGAACTGGGGAACAGTTTTCCCAGTAACTTTGCCTTGTTCGGAACAAAAACTAGGATCTGGCGAGTCTCCCTCGCTCAGTTTTCAAGCTTCTCGATCTCATCCATGTCGCCCGGGTCCAGCTGCTTGATCTTGGTCTCTGTAGGAAGGGAAAACAGAAACAAAATGTGTCAGAGCTTGGGAAAACGGGGCCCAGCAAGGGCAGGAGCTGGCGTTTGCACTGCCTGCATGCACCGCGGGCTGGGAAGCTCCCGCCGCTGGGAATTCCACGGTGCAGATCAAGGGTGGCTGCTGCAGAAGCAAGAAGCAGCCCAAGCAAGAGGCAGCAGCTCGGGTGAGGTTTGAGGCTCTGCTCCCACCTCCGAGGCGATGCCGGATGGGAAGAGGGTCGTTGTCCTCGTTGGGCAGCCCCAGCCTCAAGTCACGACGTCAAAAAAGCAGACAGGAGCTCATCCACTTGGATTTCCATCCCATGCTGGGCTCCTCTGGCCAATTCCATGGTTGGACTTGGCCTCCTCGGTATCCCAGCTGCAGTTATCCAGTGCTTCTGCTGCTTGGAAAAGCCTTTGCTGGAGTATCTGGCTCACGTGTGCCCTGCCAGGCTCTGCCACAGGCTCCTTTGGGGTTTGGATTTAAAGGACAAGGTGCCAGGACAGTTGGGCAGCACTGAGGAAGGGACGTGGTTTTCCACACACCGAAAGGTTTTGATAACCCGCTTTCCCCTAAAAATCACAGGGAAAACACACCAGGATTTGAAAAGCCACCAGTGCAGCCACAGCATTTTGCACATACCATGAAAAACCCTCTTGATATTCCCAAGTGGAATCTATTTCCACTCAGGAAAGACTCAGGCACCATTTCAGCTGCCGGCTTCAATACTGCAGCATGGACACCACATCCCTGGGATGCGGTTTTGACAGGTAAGGGTAAATAAAATGCCCGAAGGAGGAAAAAGAAGCGATGCTGAGGCATCATGGGTATGTGTAACATCCCTCTCAAGTCACACACAACTTCCTCGGCTGGTTGTCTGGAAATGTCGCTGCGAGGGAGGAAAAATCCCAACCCTAGAAGGGCAATGGGCTAAAGGAGCAGCCCAGCAAGGTCCATTTTTGCTGGGAAACAGGCTGGAGGAGGGATCCTGATCCCCAAACAACCCCAGGAGAGGTGGATATGGGCAGATACTCACGGAAATACTCCTCTATCATCTCTACGAGCACCACATCCCGGCTCTCCACCATGCTGAAGGCAATGCCGCTCTTCCCGAAGCGCCCCGTGCGCCCGATGCGGTGGAGGTAGGTCTCGAAGTCAGGCTCTCCCTGCTGGTTGGTGGGAAGGCTGAAGTTCACCACAATGGTGACCTGCTGCACGTCGATCCCTGGAAGATGGAGACAGAGGGAGGGATCACCTCACCCTGTGGGATGAAGAACTGGAGAGGAGGTGAGTGGCGTTGGGATTTGGGGTACCTCTGGCGCAGACATTGGTAGCAATGAGGACCTTCTCCTTCCCGCTGCGGAAGCGCTGGATGACGTTGGCACGATGGGCAACCGTCAGCTCTGCTGTCAGGACGGCAACCTGGTGTCCATCCTGAGTCATGGCCACTGCCAGCCAGTCGGCACTCCTCCGTGTCTGGGAGAGGTGGGATGAGGTGGGAAGAGGTAGTGCTGTGGCTTTGCCAGCATCCCATCACTCTCAGAACACGCTCCACTAACACTCCCCTATCCCAAGTCCCCTGCTCCTTCCAGGGAGCTCCTGGTGCTTCCCAACACCTCAAATAATGCAAAACGTGATGTGGACAAGCTCAAAGCCTCTGTCAGGACACGCGTTTAGGGCAGGGACACAAAGTGTGTTTCCATGTCACACATGTACCTCCCTGTGCTCCAAGGTGCGTTACCTGGCAGAAGATCATGGCCTGGCCGATGGTGATGCTGCCGTAGATGTTGCAGAGAGCTTCGTACTTCTCCTCCCTGCTCCTGCACACAAAGTAGTACTGTCGGATGTTGCTGAGGGTGAGCTCGTCCTCCCGCAGCTTTATCATGATGGGGTTGGAGATGATTTTCTCAGCGAACTCCCGCACGGTTGACTTGAAGGTGGCCGAGAACAGCAGCATCTGGCAGCTCTTGGGGAGAGCCCTGGGGAGGAGGAGAAAGACTTGTCAGGCTGGCACCTGGATGGACTCATTAGAAGGGGAAAGGGTAATTTAAGGCAATTGTGTGTCACTGTAAAGGCTCAAAGGAAAGGGAATTGTGACAGAAGTCTTGCTGACTGCCCAACAGACACAGATTTATGGAGCCACATCCCTGGACTAAGCAAAGCACATGCACAAGCACCAACCCCATAGCAGCAAACCTCCTCCACATCACAGGGACACTCTTCCATTGCTGCTTCAGCTTATCTTGGGAGATGAATTCTCCCTCACTTCCCTCAAAGAGGGTTAAATCCATCAGGAACACCCACCTCTGGATGCGGATGCTCTGACTGGAGAGGCCCTGCGTGTCGATCATGATGTCGGCTTCATCCAGCACGAAGAGGGTGATCTTCTTCAGGTCCACAACCTTCTGCTTGAAACACCAATCCAGCATCGTTCCCGGCGTCCCGATGATGATCTGCTCCTTCAGCACAGTGCCCTGCGGGACTGCCAGAGAGGAAATTACACCATTTCTCTCCCTCAGCTATTTCAGGGCTCCAGGAGGAGGGGGTCCCAATGCTCCTGCGGTGCCAGCGGCTCCAGACAGGACTCACCTCGGTTCCCCCGGACCGCGTATGTCACCTTGATGTCAGCACAAAACCGCCCGATGGCCTCGATCACGCACCCGATCTGCAGTGCCAGCTCGTAGGTGGGAGCCAAGCAGAGGCACTTGGGGGGAAATAAAGAGCTCTCAGATCAGAAATGCTTTGGTTAAAAGCTAAGGATACTCCCAGGATGGGATACATCAGGCAGACACGAGGGACAAACAGGAAAATCCCACACTTGCAACACTTGGAAGTGCAGGGGGACTGTGAGTTGATCAGATTTGAGGTCAGGGAGCTGGGAACATGGCCCAGCTGCAGGGACACAGGCAGAAAGGAGTCACTGTAACTGGTTTGGGGGGGGATACTGGTCTCCTGAAAGGTGGTGCAGCTCATTTCCATGCCCAGCTTTAAAGCAACAACTTAAATCACTCCGTACAGCTGGAGATGAGTGGTCCCAAATGGCAGCAACCTGCTGGTACAGCAGAATCTGCACACAGGGAGGTGACCAGGGATCACGGGGGTGTTTAAACCACCAGAAACCCAGAAGCTTTTCCATTCGCTTTTCCAAGTTTAAATTCCGGGCTATCTAACACCTGGCTTACGCTATCAAAAAGTGCCTCCTTTCAGCAGGTACCATGCCTTCTGTCCTACCTGCTGCTGCAATGGTACCTGTGGGTTCATTATCCCCCTCCAGCGGATAAAATCACATAGAAGCAGGGACAAACCCCTGGGATCTACCCCCAGGCAGCATTTCAGGGCTTGGGCAAACCCTCCTGCATCAGCTTTCCCTTTCCCTACATTACCTGCGGGTATTTCTCGGTGGCATTAACTCTGCTCAGCATGGCCAAGACAAAAGCTGCTGTTTTCCCTGTCCCTGACTGGCTCTGGGCAATCAGATTTTGGGGCCTGCAAGGCAAAGATGGCTTAGAGGAGCGTGAGGGCTTGGGTGCCTCGAGGGAGATGGGGCTCATCACAGGGCATTGCTACTCACGGGTACGCCAGCATCATCGGCAGAGCTGTCTCCTGGATTTTGGATGGCCTGTTGAAGCCCATCATGTAAATACCCTGCAAAAGCTCCTTTTTCCTGTGAAAACACCAGAAAACCCATCAGAAACAGTCAGTCTGGGGAGTGCTGGTCACTCTTTGCTGGGGCAGGACACACACTCACAGGGGCAGCTCCTCGAAGGTTCTGATGGAGTAGAGTGGGGAGCTGGGATCCCGCTGCAGGATCTCTACGGCGTGGCTTGACTCCACCAGGGATGTGCGGATCAGCTTGTTCAGCAGCGAGGTTTCGGCTGGCACCACTGGAAAAGGCAGGAGTTCATTAAAAGGGCCGGTGTTGTTTAGTGTCATCATTGATTGATGAGGGGATGCAGAGCACCCTCAGTACATTCGCAGATGATATGAAGTTGGGTGGGCGTGTTGCTCTGCTGGCGGGCAGGAGGCTCTGCAGAGGGACCCGGACAGGCTGGATCGACTGGCTGTGACCAACGGGACAAGGCTCAACAAGGCAAAGCGCCGGGTCCCGCATCTGGGCCACAACCACCCCATGCAACGCTCCAGGATTCTAAATCACGACTTTTAACAATGAGCTTGTCCCCTTCCCTGCCACACAGGGCTCGGGCGGTCCCCCCGCTCCGGGACCCCGACACCGCTGAGGTGCAGGTCTCTGCCCCCGCTGCAGAGCCTTACCTTCCTCCTCCTCCTCCTCTTCCTCCTCCTCTTCATCCCTCTCCTCGTCGCCTCGTCCAGCTGTGGGAGGAGAAGCGGTGTTGAGGCGGGCGTGCCTGCCGGGCCCTCCCCGAGGCGGGGCTGGGGCCAGCGCTCACCGCGGCGGCGCACGAAGGGGTCCCGGCAGCGCTGCGGGGTGCGGGGCGCGGGCAGGTGCCAGGGGGTGGCGGTGGATCCCGGCGGGAAGACGCAGGTACGCGGCAGCAGCCCCGCGAGAGCGGCGCGGCCCAGTCCGGCCTCGCCGCCGCCGCCGCCATCCCCAGCCTCCGCCATGGCGCCAGCCGGGCACCGCTCCTGAAGCGCCAACGCGGGGAGAGGCGCCCCCAGGCGGGCCGGAGGAGCGCGGGGCGCAGCGGGCACCGGACGGGGCGGGCGCTTCCGGGGCACCGGCGCCGCAGGTAGGAGCGGGGACGTGGGCCCCGGGGCGGATGGGGTTGGGAGCGAGAGGAGCAGGGACCTGCCGGGGTTTCAGGGGGTCCCTGGGATGAGGAGGGGCACAGGCTGACCCATGGAGGGGGTGGAAGTGGGGCGCTGGGGACAGGGACCCTCTTAGGGATCCCGTAGGGTGCCAGCACTGCTCCCACAGGGGTTTTCTGGGGATCCCTGGCGTGCTGGAGGAGCAGGGAACCCATAGGTGGGGGACAGGGACCACATTGGGTGCCAGCACTGCTCCCCACAGGGTTTGGGGGGTTGCTGGGGTGCTGGAGGAGCAGGGGCCTTGTGGAGTGGTGTTGCTGTTCCTCATAAGGTTTTGGGTGGGTCCCTGTGGTGCCAAAAGAGCAGGGACCCTGTAGGGTGGTGGCAATGTCCCCCATAGGGCTTTAGGGGATCCCTGGGTGCTGGGCACAAGACACCCCTCTATCAGGGGCGTCCACAGGGCACTGGAGCATGGGGTACCAGAACTCCCCCGTTTGGGGTGACAGCAGGATGTCCCTCATCCCCCACCCCAGAGGAGGTTTTGGGGACCTGACATGGGGCTCCCATTGTCACCTGCTTCCCATCCTTCCCATGCCCTCTTCCAGCTGTTCCCCTGAGGTTTCGGGGACCTCTACTGCACAAATCACCAAACTTCCGGAAACCTGGGGGGGAAACCAGAAAAATCATGAGGATAACATTGGGTTTAATTCCCCCTAAAATGTGTTTTAAAAACAAGGTGAAGTGGGGCCAGGTGAGACACAAACATGAGCCTGGAGTAACAGTGCTGGCTGATGGGGTGAGGAAATGTGTCTAATTAACCCACAGGACAATAAGGAATCTTTCCACACACTTTATTAGAGATATTGCCATAAATAAACACCTCATGTGACAATGCAGGAGCACTCAGATCCCAAAGAGCCTTACATCCCAGCTCCCAATGCCCTGAACCTGAACTCGGGAGGAAGCTTTTCCTGCTACGCCAGCTGAAGTTTTAATAGAAGGATTTAACCCTCCAGAAATGCATAAAAAAGGGGAAATTTTCCAAATTATCAAGGATTTTGAGGGGGAAAAATGCACTCGGTGTGTTGTTCGGAGGTATCCGTGCGGAGCGGGCCTAGGTGGAGGTGGCTTTCCGGGGAATGAGGCCGTTGGCTAGGTCCCAGCGCACTTCCCAGCGCAAGGCAGCTCTCTTCTTCTCAGTGGGCACCGTGTAGGTGTTGGGGACATAGAGGTGTTGTGCTGGCTTCCCAGGAAGCTCAGCCTTGCAGAGCATCTGCTCCCGGATGCTCCAGCGCAGTTCCTGCCGCTGATCCTCTCCCGGGATCCGGAACTTCTCCCATTCTCGTTTATACTCAAAGTATTTGGCCACTCGGTCAGTTTTCCCCCTGTTCCGTCCCAGCCCCTCAAGCCGTGGTGGGATGAAGGATTTGGGTTGTCCCGCTGTGTACTGAGAAACGGGAGAGCTCCTACTCCCAAAATCCCCAAGGAGAAAGGGGGAGCTGTCCGGAGGGAGCCACTGGCACAGAGATTCATCATGGGAGCTGCTGCTGGTCTCAATCTCCCCCTCAGAGATGCTGTCATCTGGCTCAGACAATTCCTGCCTGGGGCTCCAAACCTGGGGATCGCTTTCGAGCTCACTGGGCACCGACTCATCAGACACCTCCACTCCCCCATCGGGTCTGTGCCTCAGCACCTTCCTTTTCATGATCAGCCTCCTGGTTCCTCTCTGCTCCTTGGAACATCGAGGAAAGCCTGGCTGTGTTCCCACAGTTAGGGAGGCATCAACATAGGGATCGTGGTGGGGGTGTGCCCGCTGCTCGCTGTCTCCACGCTGGGGGTACAGCACTGCAGCCGGCGACTCCTCAGCCTCGAGAGTGGTCCAGTCATACCCATCTGTTCCCATTGTATCCATGATTTTCACAAGATTGGGTGAATTCTGCAAAGAAACAGTAAACTAGAGTTAATTCCTTGCAGCACTTGGAGCTGAAGACATAAAGTGGGCTCTGACACTCAGCTGCTGAATCTCCTGCTGCCATCAGAAGGCTCTTCACCTACAGCAGTGCAGATATAACCCCCCCCCCCCCCATGCACAAGGAAACCCCCAAATTTCAGCTTGGAAACAGCACTGAAATTAATTCAGTGACATATAAGGCACTAACAGGATGATGGACAAGCACAGCGTGGATTCAGTTTGCTGTGTAATAGATTTTCCCCTGTACCTGCTCTTAAGAACATGGAATTGAGTCATGATTTAATCCAGGGAAGAGGATTTTACTCCCACAGAAGAAAAGGCTCATTGCAGCCCAAAGGCTGAGTGTGATTGTGGTATTCCTGAGGAGCTGTGGTGAAAAGGGATCTGGAGAAAGATTCCAGTCGTGACACAGGTTTAGGATGACTAATTTGGAAAAGAGAGAAGGAAAACTCCAGTTTGAAGCGTGCTGTTATGAAATGCTGGAGCAGATGGCATGGTGAGATGAGTGGCAGGTGTTAGCGAGCTGTCTGGTGTGGTGGTGCTGGCTCAGCGTGCTGGGGAATGGAAAAGGCTCTGCCACGGTGTGAATGGTACAAAGCCAGCTGGGAATGCCGGATCCCATAGAACACTGAGAGGTTAAACCAGTAAATTATTCCATGGGGAATGATTTTTTTCAGAGAGCAAAGTTACAGACGTGATAAAGCCACAGAAAAATGTGATTTCCTTCTTTGCAGAACCTAAGGAGCCCCCGGCAGCTACCGAAGGATCCAGGACTATGGCCGAGGGGAGCACAGCTGCTGATCAGGAGCAACTCTTGAGAAGGGTGCAGGAGCTGGAAGAGGAGGTGAGGAGGCTGCGGGAGAAGCTGCGAGAGGATGAGGAGGGCGCTGGGAAACAAGAGGCTCCATCAGCCCCCGGGAAGAGCAAGAAACGCCAACAACGGCCGTTTGATTTCGGAGCCTATGGCCGCAGACACATAGCACTGAAGATCTCCTACCTGGGGTGGGGCTACCAGGGCTTTGCCAGCCAGGAGAACACCACCAACACCATCGAGGAAAAGCTCTTTGAAGCCTTGAAGAAGACACGGCTGGTAGATGACAGACAGACATCCAACTACCACCGCTGTGGGCGGACGGACAAAGGAGTCAGTGCGTTTGGACAGGTCAGGATCCCCCCCTGCTGGGGCTTTCCTGGATTTCTGGGCTCCTGTGGGATTAATGTCAACTGTGATGAGCCAAGACATGGGTTGGATTTATTTTTCTTTAAAGAGGCAGAAGCTTTAAAACCTAAAAGTGAGCCTGGTGCTGGCTTCCTGCACATAGGATGGTGATTTTTGACTCTCAGAGTGTTTATTAGCATTATTTTTCTCCAGGGGGCTGTTTTAAGAGGATAAAACATGGTTTTCAGGCTGCAGCTTCCCAACAGCCAAGAAAGGGAAGATGCCCCTTCCTTGCAGAGCCCTGGCAGCTGATTTAACTGGCTCACCCTAACAAAAAATGAAATAGAATCCAAGAATTGGATCTCTTCCTGTGGAGTCAGGCAGCCCAATTCCTGTGCAGAAGGGTCTGGGGGTAGCTGGAGCGGAAGGGAGCGTGGGAGGAGGAGGGAGTGAAGCGATGGCTTCTCCGCCAGGCCAGTCTCTCCTTCCCTCCTGGCTTGGGAACTGGAGCCAGCCCAGATTTTGCTTCAGATGGGCTGGCTGCTCTCCTTCATGGGATGAGCCACATGGAATAGGGCAGAGGCCGGCTTTCCTTGTGCTGTTTGAAGGATGCAAGCACCTGCACTGTTCATTAACTTGCTCTCACAGCAGGTTTCCCAGCCAGCCAGGCTGTTAGTGCCTTAAACCATCACCTCCAGCCAAAAAAATTAGGTGAAATAATAAAAAAGCACATTATATCCAAAAACCAGGGCCTAAAGTTGAAGCAGTTTTGAGCTACGTAGGCAGCCTGCAAGTTTCTGTGTTATTAAAGGAATCTGTAGCATCTGCTGGGAACCTGAGCAGAGGCAGCTCTTCCCGCAGGAAGGAGTGGGGAGATGGCCCCATTTGAGACACCTTCCTCTGGAGGAGATCCTGAATTTATTTCACAGTGGTGTAGGAAGACTTGGCACCCCAGAATACGCCCATCTGCCATCTCATCCTGGCATTCCTCGTTTTGCAGGTGATCTCCCTCGATCTCCGCTCCAACCTGTTGGAGGATCAGAAGCTCAATGGCCACAGGGGTGCCTCAGAACGGAAAAGCGAGGAGGAGCTCCGCTACACCCATATTCTGAACAGGGTGCTCCCACCCGACATCAGGGTGCTGGCCTGGGCCCCCGTGGAGCCTGAATTCAGCGCCAGGTTCAGCTGCCTCAAGAGGACCTACCGGTACTTCTTCCCCTGTGCCAACCTGGACGTGGGGCTCATGCACGCCGCAGCCCAGAGGTATGTGGGGACACATGACTTCCGTAATCTCTGCAAAATGGACGTTGCCAACGGGGTGGTGAACTTCCAGAGGACGATCCTGAGTGCTGGAGTGACATGGGTTGAAGGAGGAGGAGGAACAGGCCCGCAGGATCCCTTCCATCTGTGCCAGTTTGAGGTGACAGGCCAAGCGTTCCTTTATCACCAAGTGCGCTGCATGATGGCCGTCCTCTTCCTCATTGGCCAGGGGATGGAGAGCCCAGAGGTCATCAACGAGCTGCTGGATGTGGAGAAGAACCCTCAAAAGCCACAGTACAGGTATGAAAAGCTTGGGAAAACTTGCTGGGCTGCTTCTCGAGGCGATGGCTGTGTGTGAAGTGCTGCTGGCAAGGCAATTCTCCGCCAGCCTGCGAAACAGTCTCTCACAATATGGAAGCAAGCCGCCAGAGGCCTCTCCAGGAGGTATCCATAAGGATCTCAGTTTTGTTGCTCTCAGACAAACTTTATGGCTTTAGTCCATGGTATTTGGTAAAAGCTAATTCAGTTTTTAAAGGCAAATGGAGTTCTGTAAAAGACAGGGCTGCTTTTGGCAAAGGGCAGGGTGTTGTGTGAGCCTTTTCTGTCACAGATCCCTCCAGACAGTGACAGCTAACACTTCCCTCCTCTTCCCCAGCATGGCAGTAGAGTTCCCTCTCGTCCTTTATGACTGTGAGTTTGAGAACATTCAGTGGCTCTACGACCAGGAGGTACAGGAGTTCAATGTCACACATCTGCAGCAGCTCTGGGCCAGCCACGCCGTCAAAACCCAAGTGCTGCGCAGCATGTTGCAGGGGTTAGATGCTGCTCCTGTGGCTACGGGCAAAGGTAAGGGGTGGGATTCTGGCAATATCTGGGTCAGGGCAATCCCAGGCACAGTTCTGATGAAGAAGTGGTTCAGAGCAGCCCTGAGAACTTTGGGGTGTTGGTGGATGAGAAGTTCCCCATGACCCAGCTTCAGTGTCGCTTGAGTCAGGAACCCCCCATCTGCTGGACTGCACCCCCAGAGTGTGAGCAGCAGCTCAGGGAGGGGATTCTCCCCATCTGCTGTGCTCTGGGGAGACCCCCCCTGCAGTCCTGATGCAGCTCTGGGGCAACAGCACAAGAGGGACATGGAGCTGTTGGAGCGATTCCAGAGGAGGTCATGGAGATGCTGCGAGGGCTGGAGCAGCTCTGCTCTGGAGCCAGGCTGAGAGAGCTGGGCTGGGGCAGTCTGGAGAAGAGAAGGCTCCTGAAGGGGAGACCTTCGAGCAGCTCCAGTGCCTAAAGGGGCTGCAGGAAAGCTGGAAAGTGGCTTTGGACAAGGGCCTGGAGGGACAGGACAAGGGGAATGGCTTTAACGTGCCAGAGGGGAGATTGAGATGAGCTCTTAGGCAGAAGCTCTTCCCTGTGAGGGTGCTGAGGCGCTGGCACAGGGTGCCCAGAGAAGCTGTGGCTGCCCCATCCCTGGCAGTGTTCAAGGCCAGGTTGGACAGAGGGGCTTGGAGCAATCTGCTCTAGTGGAAGGTGTCCCTGCCCAAGGCACAGGGGATGATGAGCTTTAAAGGTCTCTTCAGCGCAAGCCATTCCATGATTCTATGAATATCATGGAATTACAGAGGGATGGGGTTTAAAGAAGGGCAGGAAGGGGGAATTAAGTAGATTGTTCAAACCATGGGTGTTGTTTTCATTGTATCACAGGTGAGGAGAGCAGCAGCACCATCCTCTGGGCAGCCCGGCAGCCTGCTCTCTGTCGCCAGGCCAGTGGCTTTGTGGAAGGTGTCCGAGCCCGTACGTACAAGCCTTTGCTGTCCCGCCCCAAGTGCGAGGGGCTGGAGGCCCGTATCCAGCACTTCGTGCAGAGGGGCCGCATCCAGTCCCCCCTGGGGCTGGAGCTGGAGGGGGACAGGGACCAGCAGCCCCCCGAGAGCAAGAGGAGCCACGGCAGGGATGTCCAAGTGCAGCCTCCCAAGCGGATCTGTGTGGATATGGAGTGACGGTGACGGGTCACCTCTGCAAGAGGGCATCTCAACCCTTTGCCTTTTCATACAATTGGTAAAAATATGCCATTTTCTAGTGCTATTTTTATAAATATCAAGTAAAGCGACATCTGTGTGTGTCTGGTTCTGGGGTCCTCAGTGCAAGAAAGACAAGGAGCTGCTGGAGAGGGTCCAGCAGAGGCCACAGGGATGCTCAGGGGTCTGGAGCATCTCTGATGAGGAGAGATTGCAGGAGGTCCTGGGGAAGAGCAGCCTGAGAGGGGATCTCATCAATGGAGATCAATAGTTCCAAGGTGGGTGCCAGCAGGATGGTACCAGAGTGACAGGACAAGGAGCAACGACCATAAGCTAAAACAAACCAAGTTTCACCTCAACATGAGGAAGAACTTCTTCCCGTTGAGGGTGTCAGAGCACTGAACAGACTGCCCACAGCCGATATGAAGCCTCCCTCTATAGAGACATCCCAGACCCACCAAGGACACGTTCCTGTGTGACCCGCTCTGGGTGGCCTTGGACTAGTTGATCTCCAGAGGGCTCTTCGAGCCCGACTGTTCTGAGGAACGCCACGGAATGCGGCTGTGTCCTCGGCCGGGGGCAACGGAGGCGCCGCAGCCCCCTCGCAGCCCCTCACGCCAGCCCGGCCCCCGCCTCCCCGCCGTACCTGTGAGGGCCCGGCCGCCCCGCTGTGCCGCCGCGACCGTTACCGGCAGCGACCGCCGCCGCGCTTCAAACCGCCGGAGCCCTCCGCTGAGGCGGCTCTGCGCGGCGGCACCATTGGCTGCACGGCTCTCGCTCAGCTGGATGGCCCCTTCCGATTGGGCGAGCGGGCTGAAGGGCCGCCTCCAAGCCGCCGCCATTGGCCGGTAAAAAGCGAGGGGGAGGAAGAAGGAGGAAGGAAGATGGCGGCGGCGAGCGGGGGGGCGGTGCGGAGGGGCACGGCGGGCTTGGCCCGGGGGGTACGCGCCTTTTGCGGCGGGAGCAGGCGGGCGGCGGCGGCGGAGGAGAAGGGTCCGGTGCGGGCCGAGCATCTGGCGGAGCGGGTGCGGCAGAGGAAGAGGGAGGAAAAGCAGCGAGAGGTGAGCGGGGCGGGGCCCTGAGGAGCGGGACTGTAACTCCTAGCGTGCCCCGCGGTCACACGCGTGGTGCCGGCGGGCGCTGTGGGAGCCCGTTCGTCCCTCAGCGGTGTCGGTTTCTTCTCTCCTCAGGTGCCTAGAGACCCTGCGCAGAGGCGGGTGCGGGAGCTGGCCATGCTGAGCGCGGGGCTGCAGCACGTTCACCCCAACGTCCTGGCCAAAATGCTGAAGCAGGCAACAGTGTACCAAAACGAGGAGATCGTGGTGATCAACAAACCCTACGGGCTCCCTGTGCACGGTGAGGGGCAGCTGGCCATGTCTGCAGCAGTGCCGTGGGGTGGCAGTGGTCTCCATGGCACTGACAGGGGAGTCTGTGGCTCAGTCATAGAATCGTGGAATGGTTTGTGTTGGAAGGGGCCTTAAAGCCCATCCAGTCCCAACCCTGCCACGGGCAGGGACACCTTCCACTAGAGCAGGTTGCTCCAGGGTTGTGTCCAACCTGGCCTTGAGCACTGCCAGGGATGGGGCACCCTGTGCCAGTGCCTGAGCACCCTCACAGGGAAGAACTTCTGCCTAAGAGCTCATCTCAGTCTCCCCTGTTTCTGTTTAAACCCATCACCTCTTATCCTATTGCTACAGTCCCAGCATCCTTGTAGCCCCCTTCAGACCCTGGAAGCTGCTCTGAGGTTTTCAAGCAGCTTCTCTTCTCCAAGCTGAACAGCCTCAACTTTCTCAGCCTGTCTTCAGAGCAGAGCTGTTCCAGCCCCCTTATCGTCCCCATGGCCTCCCTGCACTGAGGTTTACCTTCCCCAGGAGGGATGTCACCTTTAGATCCCAGCCTCCATCTTGTACTCTGGGGGTAACTTGGGGTACATGGGAGGTGAACATTCCCCCTGACTGCTTTGCCCATGGGTTGTGCAGGTGGCCCTGGTATCAAGAATTGTATCACTGATGTGCTGCCAATTTTGGCCAAGATGTTGGAGAACATGAAAGCTGAACCCCTCCACCTCTGCCACCGGCTGGATAAGGAGACCACGGGTGTGATGGTGCTGGCGCGGAACAAGGAGGCAGCAGACAGGATCCGGCTTCTCTTCAAGACTCGTCAGGTGGAGAAGATCTACTGGTAAGAAATGTTTGGGTGGACAAGCGTCTCTGAAGGGCCCATAGGGTTTGAAGAAGAGGTGAAGGGACCATCCCCAGGGTGTGTTGTGGAAGTGGTGGCTTGTCTTCTTTACCCACTTCCTTATGGGGCTGGGCTGTAGGGAGAATGGATGAGGGGAGGGATCCCTTCATGCTGGAGGAACACCCACGGACCTCTGCTTTCCCTCCCCAGGGCAATCAGCCTGGGGGAGCCAGACCCCACTGAGGGCATTGTGGACATCCCCATCGTGGAGAAGGAGGTGCAGAGCCACCAGTCACACTACAAGGTGAGAGCCATGTGTCCTCTCAGCCTCACACTCTCCCCTTCCCCATCTCCTTCCTTTGCCTCCCCATGGGCTCACCCTGTTGTCACTGCTCAGAGGACGCTGGCCCCCAGCTACCGCCTATCTCCTGAGGATGGGAAGGTGGTGAGAACCCGGAGGAACCGAAGTGCTGAGAGCGCCGTGACACGGTACCGGCTCCTGGCCAGCTCTGCTGCCTGTTCGCTGCTGGAGCTCCAGCCCATCACTGGTGAGGCCTGGATGGGTGGCCCCGCATTGTGTGAGCTGCTTTCTGTGTGGCTGGGTAGCCAAGAGCAGTGCTGGAAGTGGGAACTCATTGTTAGACACAATGAGAATCCTGTTTGGGACAAGGATCTGGGAATAATCACATGAGCAGCAGTCAAGAAAGGGGATTCTGCCCCTCTGCTGCACCCTGGGGAGGCCCCCCTGCAGTCCTGATCCAGCTCTGGGGCAACAGTGTTCAAGGCCAGGTTGGACGGGGCCTGGAGCAACCTGCCGTAGTGGAAGGTGTCCCTGCTTGTGGCAGGGGGTTGGAACTGGATGACCTTTAAGGTCCCCTCAACACAGACCATTACGTGACTCTTTGATAAGCCATCCCTGGGCATTGGTTTGCTGCTGGGCCACTCTGAATGATAGATGGGAGGTGAGGCCTGGCACGGCTGGTTGTCATGTTTCTTCTCCCTCCCTTTCCTCCTCAGGGGTGAAGCACCAGATTCGGGTTCACTTGGCCTATGGCTTGGGCTGCCCCATCCTGGGGGATCACAAATATTCCCACTGGAGCAAGTTGGCACCTCAGGTAAGGCAGGTACGCTGCTGGGTGGGCAGCCAGAGCTGGATCCACTTCCAGCAGCCCCTGTGTGTTTCTCAGTTCCTGTGGGCTGGGGTTTCCAAGTACTGTCTGAAGAGCTGGGGTTGTAGAAAGGACCTTTTCTGTCCTCACCACAGAAGCTTCCTAAAATCACCTTGAAGAGGCTGAAGCTGGAGCAGAGCAAGGCTCGCCACCTCCCACTCCATCTGCATGCCCACCGGCTCTCCCTGCCCCTGGGCGAGCGGCTGGACCTCGTCTGCAAACCACCCCCTTTCTTCCACAAGACGCTGAAGAACCTGGAGCTGGACTTTGCCAAGGATTAACAGGGCACGAAGGGAGAGGTAGCATGGATCTCCGCATCTCTGCCATGTGGTAGTGCTGCATCCTGCTGCTTGGCAGCAGTGTCCACCTTGGAGACAGTGGTGAGATGAAGTCGATGGTCCCTGCTGCTTGCCAGACACCTCTATTGGTACTGGGCTCCAAACCAGGTACCTGTGGGTGCTTCTTGCCCTGCTTTGGTGCATAAAAGCAGCTGGGCGCACTGAAGAGGCACTAGTTTGGTCAAATGAGGCTGTGTAGAAACTGGGCTTTGCCCAGTCGTGGTTGGAACTTGTCTCTGAGCAATAAATGGTCCTATTGGTGCCGAGGTGAAGGGCTTTGTGTCTCTGTGCTTGGTCCTCGGCAGGTTTGATTGGTGCAGTCCTGTTTGAGGGCTGTCAGTCAGCCTTCCAGATCCATTTAGAGTTTCTCCCTCCTATCCTGGCACTCTGTGCTCCAATTTGGAGAGTCCCTTCCTTGGAAAATCCATGGAAAGTGCAATTTGGCAGCGGCTGCACTGGGAATTCCTCTGCTTGGCTTGGCTGAGCAGCTCCTGGACTCCCTCTGCAGTGTCAGTGCTGGGTTTTGGGCACAGAATATGCTGCTGGGAGAGACTTTACTGTCCCTCTGCCCGTTCCAATTCCCCTGTTGATTCTAGATCCCAGTATCAGCATCCTTCTCCCTCGGGAGCTGCCTCAGAGCCAGATTCCTTCCCCTGTGCCCCAAAATTGAAAAGCTGAGGAATGGCAGCAGCAGCATCTGGTGTCTCTTGGCCTGTCCTCAAATCACAGGTTGGTTTAGGTTTTGGAAAAGGCTGTTTGTCCCCTGTGGGGCTACCACATACCTTGTTGGGGTGTCTCAGTAGGGTAACACCCTGTGCCCTGCCACCCTGTGCCTCAAGCTGGTGAAAATAGCTGAGGACCCCCCACCGTCCTCAAAAGCACCCAGAAATACATCTATCTGCTTATGAGAGAGGGATGCAAAACCACATGGAGCCGGGCTGGAATTCTGCTTTCCCAGCCTGCTGCCACGGCTGCCTGGGGGTTTTGTTTTCTATTTCAGGACGTGGTGTTTAGGAAAAGGCTTCCCCCTGTAATTACCAGTGGATTCAAGGCGGTGTCTGAGCTCTCATCCCAGCTGCCTGGTAGGGATGACTTGGCAAGAGATGCCTCCAGCCCTGCAAAACCACTCCTTGAGCTGGGCACACCTCAGATGACACCAGAGCCCCCAGGCAGCAGCAGCACCATCGTCTCCTCTTCCTCCATACAAAGATGTCCCTCTCGCACACAGCCGCTGAGTACATGCTCTCCGATGCTCTCCTCCCAGATCCCGGTGGATCCCGAGCCAAGGGCCTGCGGCTGGAGCTGCCCAGTGATCGCCTCCTGAAGTTCATCACCGTGGGGCTGCCCCTCTTCCTCGTCTCCCTTGCTTTCGCCCGGGAGTTCTCTGCTGGTGAGTCCTGGCTTTTGAATGGGAATCTTCAGGATACGGTTTGGTTGTCGCTGGGAAACACTTGAGATCTTACTGGTGGAGCAGCCTGGAAATGCTGGTTTAGGAATCATTCTGCCTCAGGGGTGTTTATTGACTGGTTTTAATGCATTACTGGTTGCTGGGGAAGCTGGGAACAGCTGTGCTAAACCCCAGCACCAGTGGTGGATCAATGCCCCACCTCAGCTGCTTGCCCCCAGCACCTTTGGGTGTTGCTGGTGAGGAGGAGAAGGGTGCTGTCAGGGCAGCTCAGGGAATACATTCCACAGGAATCATAGGATGAATAACAGACTGGTTTGGGTTGGAAGGGACCTTAAAGCTCACTCATGGGCAGGGACACCTTCCATTAGAGCAGGCTTCTCCAAGCCCCGTTCAACCTGGCTTTGAACACTGAAGGGCAGCACAGAGGGTTGCACTGATGGAGCGTCGTGACCTCAGGCTAAATCTGGCCTTGGCCAAGGTCCTGCTACTGCCTGTGAGGTTTTGGGTTGACTTTGGTTTCTGGCTGATCTCTAATTGCCCCACAGTGCTCAAAGGGTCTGTGTTTGGGAAGTGATGGAAAATGCAGCAGTGGGGAAGGACAGCTACAAAATGACTGGGAAAAAGGGGTTTTTTGTAATTCCAACTGATGCCTGAGATGTAATCACTCTCCCTGGACCCCCATGGCTGAGGTTCACCCTTCTCCTCACCCCAGGCTCACAGATCAGCTGCTTCTCCCCCACCAACTTCACTGGGAAGCAGTCAGCCTATGTCGACACAGCTTGCTGGGACTCCCTCGTCCACCATGGCTTGGACACCGAGGGACACGCTGTCACCAAGTCCCTGTGGGCTCTCAAGGTACATGTCCAGTTCACATCTGGGTGCCTTAGGCCCCACCTGGGTGTGCCGCAGACCTGAAGCAACTCCTCTGCTTATCTCCTTCCCCCAGGTCTTCCCCTACTCGCTGCTGGTGGTGGCGGTGCTCATGTACCTGCCATACTTGCTGTGGCGTTACGCGGCGGCCCCTGCCCTCCACTCTGACCTCCTCTTCATCATCGATGAGCTGGACAAGTCCTACAACCGCTCCGTGCGCCTGGTGCAGCACATGAGGAAGGTGCAGCAGGCCAGTGCCGAGCCTGAGCGCTTCTGGGAGGAGTATGAGAGGTGAGGCCCTTGGGAAGCCTCTGCATCCCCCTGATGTTTCTCCACATGGTGTTGTGGCTGTGGCCACATTCAGGATGGGCTTTGGTGAAGGGACTTGGTTAGGGGGTGGCTCTAACTCCCCTCTGTGTCCCCAGGGCGCGCCAGGAGAGGTATTTTGAGTTCCCGTTGCTGGAGCGCTACCTGACCTGCAAGCAGCGTGCTCACTCCCTGGTGTTCATCTACATCCTGAGGAACCTGCTGCTGCTCGTGTTCTTGGCTGCCACCTGCCTCTACCTGGTCTTCCTCCACCTCAACATCTTCTTCCAGGATGAGTTCAACTGCTCCATCAAAACAGGGCTGCTCCAGGCAGAGCCCCACATTCCTCCACTCATCCCCTGCAAGCTGGTCTTCTTCTCCATCTTCCAGCTCATCAGCCTCTCAGTTGGTGGTATCTATGTCCTCCTCATACCCGTAGTCATCTACAATGCCCTGCAGCTCTGCCAGTGGGACAAGGGGCTGCTTTCTGTCTATGAGATGCTTCCTGCCTTCGACCTGCTCAGCCGCAAGATGCTCACCTGCCCCGTCAACGATCTCAATGTCATCCTCCTCTTCCTCCGCGCCAACATCTCTAAGCTGACGTCCTTCAGCCGCCTCAACGCTGTCAGCGCCCTGAGAGAAGCCACCACCAACAAAGAGGACATCGACACTGTCGTTGACTTCATGACGCTGCTGGCAGGGCTGGAGACCACCAAGCCCAAACACCACGCTTGTGCCCCTGATGGCAGCACACCCCAGTCCAACGGCAGGGCCCCAGGTAGGATTTGGTGGTAGAGATGACTTCTTCACTCTCCTCTTGGCTCCCACATGCCAGATCCTGCCCTGGGCATGAGGCTGGATCCATCCACCACTAAGGCACTAAACCCTTTGGCCAAGACCTTCAGGTTTTGGGGGAGATTTGTGGGGCTGAGGGCTCCGTTTCCAGCCAGGAATGGGCTCTGGCAGCCGGGATGTGATGCTACTGCAAGCCCACGCGTGGGCAGGAGTTGCTATAGGAACCGAAAGCGGAGAGTTTGGCACTTCAATCCAAGCTCCAGGCAAAACCCGACCCCCCCGGCAGTGGTTTCTAGGCTCTGGGAGACAGCTCATCCTGTCTCATCCCGGCAGGATGGGAACCAGGAGGCCTGGGCTCCTTTCCTGGGCCTGGGGGCTTTGGTTTCCAAAGAGAAAACCATCAAAAGCCCCCAGATTGCTGTATTTAGCATCCTCATTGGCATGGCAACCATGGGCTAGCGCAACTTGCTCTTGGGCTAGTGGCACACTGGTGGTGGAAGCCCAAGACCCCAGTTTGTGATCACCCCCAATAACTAACTTCCTCCTCTTTGTCTAGAAACGAAGCCTGGAGTGGAAGCAGTGGGAAAAGCCTCCCGGGACTCACTCGGCTCTGCCTGACCCCAAGAGCAGGCTGCAGGCTGAGCAGCTGGGATCCTGGGATCCAGTTGGATTCAGTTCCTTATTGCCAGCATTCCTCGAGCACATTAAATTCTGGTTGGAGACAGCCTGGTGGGGTGATGTCTGTAATGTGACAGCAGCGGCAGGGCTGAGCTCCCCCATGTTATTCCTGTGTTTGGTATCCCTCTTCTTACGGTTTTCCAGCAAAAAAGGGTCAAGGGAAGATTTAGATGAGCTATTGGGAGGAAGTTCTTCCCTGTGAGGGTGCAGAGCCACTCAGATGTCTTATTCCAAGCGCTGGGTGCCACATTTTCCTGGTAATGCAGCAGGAGGGTGGGAATGGAGCACTTAAAGGATGCTCCTCTGAAGGAAAAGAAGGATCCAGGAATAACTTGAGCTGGTTTATTACCTTGTTTATTAACAGCAGGAGGTAGAAGGCACCTTTGCAGCTCCATGTCCCAGCCCTAGTCTGACCCTTTGATTGTGGTCCCACCACAGGCTCGTCCTGGACCCTGTGAGCACCCTGCCATGGGGGTCATCATCCCATGTTCCTGGTGGGGGGGGACCAGGACCAGCTCCATGGCAGGGAGGGGTTCAGCTTCCATCCTGCTGCTTGTCTTAACCTAATTCATTAATTTCCTTTTAAATTGCCTATTTTTTCCCCCTGCAGCTTTGACTTCAGGCCAAAGAGGAGCTGGAGATGTTTAATTAGGGAGGCTGTAATCAAGCCAGCTGCCTCCCTGAATCAGGAGGGCACTGTGCCAGCAGCCTGGAGCCACTCGGAGAGGCCTAAGCTCCCTCCACCAGCCCCTAAATCTTTTGGGAGAGCCCTAAATCCCCCAGGACAGCAAGGAGCTTGGGTGGAGGAGCAGCAGCTCCATCTCTCCAGCTCTGCTGGAGCTACTCAGGGTCTCCAGGAGGAAGGGGGGTGCAGGCAGGCCCTGGGTGTTGTAGAGGGCACAGGACTGGTACTCACAGGGCCACTCAGCCCAGGCGTAGCGCAGGGCCAGCACCAGTGTCCCACAGCCACCCAGGGCCAGTGTCACCGTATGGGACCCCACTGCCACCATGGGAGCTGGCAGCCACCTGCACATGGACACCGGGCTGGAACAGCACACCTAGGGAGGGGAGAAACCTCCCTTAGCACGGGCTTCACCTTGCAGCCATGGGGAGAAGCTTCTCCCCTCTTCTCACCTCGAATACTGGCGTGTCCCTCTGGCGCCAAACCAGCTGCTGGCTGTAGGTGACGTTCAGCAGAGCCCTGGTGACCTCCAGGACAGCCCGGGTCGGGAATGGCCCCTGGAAAACCAGGTTTTTCTCCCCGTACGCCACAGCCCTAGCGCCCAGCTGCAGACGATGTGCCACGTTCTGCTTGTCCTGGGGGTGGATGCTGCCAAGGAAGAGGAGGGTGGTGGGGCTGGTGTCCTACAGCTTCAGCTGCATCCTACAGCTGCTGTCCTACAGCTTCATCTCAGCCTGACAGTCTGCGAGCTGGGCTGGGTCAGCCTGGAGAAGAGAAGGCTCCTTAAGGGGAGACCTTAGAGCAGCTCCAGTGCCTGAAGGGGCTGCAGGAAACCTGGAGAGGGGCTTTGGACCAAGGGCCTGGAGGGACAGGACAAGGGGAATGGCTTTAACCTGCCAGAGGGGAGACTGAGATGAGCTCTTAGGCAGAAGCTCTTCCCTGTGAGGCTGCCCAGAGAAGCTGTGGCTGCCCCATCCCTGGCAGTGTTCAAGGCCAGGTTGGACACAGGGGCTTGGAGCAATCTGCTCTAGTGGAAGGTGTCCCTGCCCAAGGCACAGGGGTTGGGACTGGATGGGCTTTAAGGTTCCTTCCAACCCAAACCATTCCATGGTTCTATCCCTTCACCCTCATCCCCCCAGCACTCACCTGCCATAGGGTGAGTGCTCATCGCAGAGATCCATCGCCACAGCCATGAAGGTTCTGGGCATCCTGGCGTTGGGAACGACCCCCACATCAGCTGTCTGGTGCCAGCGGAGCCGGGCGAAGCTGTCCTGGAGGCTCTGCCGGCGGTAGGTGGACAACTGCAAGGCAGAGCAGGGTGTGGAGCTCAGGAAGTGTCTCTTCCACTGCTTCCAACACCATTTGCTGGGATGCAGCACCGCTGGCAGGACCTCTTCATGTGTTTGCAGCGTCCTCTCCCTTGCACCTTGGAAGTGGCTCCAGGATGCTAAAGGATGGGTAAGCCCCCTCCTCACCCCCCCTTCACCTGCACGAAGCCAAAGGGGAGGAGCGGCTCTGTCTGCCCGGCTGATCCTGCATGGAATGCCCGGCGCCAGTCATCAATGAGCGCGGGGAAGGTGCAGTTGTACTGGTCTGTGTGCAGGAAGGCGTTGGCCTCGCCTGTATCCAACAGAGAGGTGCTGGAGTGATACCAGTGAGATAGTGGAGGCTGCTCCACCACATGGTGAGGATAACGGGGGCTCACCCTGGTACCAAGCGATCCCCCTCAGTGTCATGTTGAGCAGCGGGTGGATCATGGCATTCCAGAGCACAGAGGGTGTTTGAGGGCCGGAGAAGTGCTGGTGCGGGGAGATGCTGGGATACAAAGCTGGGCTAAAGGGGCAGAAAACAAGCCCAGTCCCGAATCCCTTTAACCCTGCATGGTTGAAGTAAGCACCGTGCAACAGGGGTGCCCTGGGGTCCCCCTCTTCCCTCTTTTCCCACTGAGATGTGCCCTACACTCTCAGCACAGGGTTTATCCAGAGGGAGGAAAATGATGCATGGAGAGGAAAGACCATTCTCTTATTCTAGAGTTCTACTTGGATATCCCCCTCCTTAGTGGCAGGGGGTGTCCTTCAGCTTCACATCTTAGTGTTCAAGGCCAGGTTGGATGGGGCTTGGAGCAACCTGCTCTAGTGGAAGGTGTGCCTGCCCGTGGCCATGGAACTGGATGAGCTTTAAGGTCCCTTCCAACCCAAATGAACCGGTGTGATTCTGTGTGACAGGAGTGCTCTGGGGATGCTTTAGGAGAGGAGGTGGGATGGGAATGGATGAAGGCTCTCCCCCAGAGCATCGTGGTGTGGGGCAGGAGCTGTTTTACTGCATCTTCTCTCACCTCCTCATGTCCTCCAGGAGCCCACATGCTTGCAGAGCCCTTGGGGAGGACCAGGCCTCGATGGGGGTCCCCCCCCAGGCCGCCTCCACCAGCCCCACAGGGTACCTCAGAGCTTCATAGAGGTAACGTCCCAGCAGCCAGCAGACGGCCGAGAAGTAGGTGAAATTCCCATGGCCCAGGTTCTCTGTTCAAGAAACATAAGGCTGCAACGGGAAAAAATGTGGGGAAAACCCACTTCCAGGCTTCTTGGGGAAGGAATGGTGTGCTCACCAGCTGTTGGGATGGACCAGGGCAAGTCAATGTGCTCCAGGTCCTCCAGCTCCATGTCAGAGCGGGACGGAGCCGCAGCGAAGACACGGACATAGGGATAGTGAGCGGCGGCAGCGAGCTCCTGGCTGGCATTGGTGATCTAGGGAAGGGTTGGGAGTATGTGAGGTGCTTCCCTGCCTGCTCCCTGCCTGCGCAGGCAGGATCATGTCATGCCGCAGGTCGTACCTGCAGGACTGTCATGACCATGTTGCTCTGTCCACTGCAAAGCCACACGTCCCCAAAGTAGATGTCCCTCAGCGTCACGTTCTCCAAGCCCTGCCTGGCTGTCAACGTGTAGGGACCACCCTGATCCATAGGGTCCAGGAGGGTTGTCCATGTCCCAGAAGGTTCTGGAAGAAGAGGATGGTGCTTAAGTTTCCTCATCCCTTTGAAGGCACCAAGACCTTCACAAAGAGGTTGGATGGGTGGCCAACAACCCATGGGGATGGACAGGCAACAAGGGAAAGCCGCCCCATTGCAAGGCTGGGTGGGGAAGCAGGGTTTGGAAGCTCTCCACCATCAGAGGGTCCTTCCTCCTGCAGGAACGGAGGGGTTAACCAGAAAAATCTCCAAGACAAATGTGTGTCAGAGCAGAAGCTGCTGGGAGGAACCGGGATTACAGGAGCAGCTTGGTGTGTGTGACACTGAGATGTCTCCAGCTAATTTTAGAGGCGCCGAATTGAGGCGTAAAGATATTCTGCTGGAGCTTAGTGTGGATTTTCTGGCCTGATTCAGGCTGGATCCTGCAGATCTCCGGTAGCAGCCGATCGCTGCTCTATCACAAGACACCTCCAGGCTCTCCAGCTTGTGGAGGAGCCATTTAGGCAGTGATTTCACCCCCCAAAAGGCGAGGAGCAGCCCCCCAACTCACTGTGCAGGGAAGGAATCCACCAGCTGAGATCTGAGATGCTTCTGAGCCAGCTTGAGGAAGGCTCACCCAAAGGTGAGGGAGCCCCACCAGCAGCTCCAATGCGGGCTTCAGTGTGCTGCTTGGCTCCAAACCTACCATCCTCAGTTGCCCAGTGAGGGTCCAGCACTGACCTTTAACTTGTGCCATCTTCTTCATGAGGACAAGGCCACCATTGCTGGAGAGAGTCACGGTCACCGCAGCCCCCGGCTCCCCATAGCCCCACACCATGGCCCCCGCTGGCTCCTTCTGCAGCACCATGTGGTTGCCATAGTAGGATGCAAAGCTGAGGATTGCCCCTGGAACCAACAGACAGCACCATCAGCTCCAGGAGGGAAAAGCAAAGGGAAAAATCCTCTGCACGGCCTCCAAGTCCTTCTGAAATAGAGATTATTTGAGATACAGCTTAATTTAGAGCTTCCTTTGGTTCTGGTCAATCTTAAGGTGGTTGAAGTCACCAAGGAGATGAGGAAGTGGCTGAGTTTGAGTCCCCAGGAAAGCCCAAGTCACGTCCCAAAGCCCAGGAGCTTGTGTTATACATAGTCTGCGTACAGATTGCGGTAAGAACTCTTCTAATAACAGCATTTCTGCCAGCCCAGCCTTGCTAATAACTATGTTCTGACATACTTTCCCCTTGCTAAAGAAGGCTTGGCACATGGGGGGGTGGGAAGCACCAGGAATGTGGCACCAGCAAAAGCAGGGAGGGAACAGAGGTCTCAGCCCTGGCACCCCCAAAAGCCCCGTTTTGAGGGTGTGAACATAAAAGCACACTCGAACTGGGTCAGGGCAGCATGAGAAGGGCTTGGACGCGATGTCCTCAGCCTCTCTGGAAGCAGCCGGTCCCAAAGCCCCTTCCCGAGGCTCCAGGAAGGACGAGTTACATAAAGGCATGAGTTGGAGGAGGGAGAGAAGTACAAAGTGAGGCGCCGGGGAAGAGGCTGGAGCTATAAAAAGCGGCTGGGAGGAGGGAAGGGAGCAGAGCCCACGGGACGCGCCGAGGAGCCGCATGCAGCTCCCGCCTTACGTAAAGCATCGTCCCACGGGGCAGCGGCGTGCCAAGGGCGGTGGAGCAGGGTTTAGGGCATGCCAAGGGCCCCAAAATGGGCTCGAATTGGAGCTGGGGGGTTCCAAGGGCATAGAAGTAGGGTTGGGGGCGGTACCAAAGGCATCACAGTGAGGTTTAGAGGAGGGCAAGAGACCTGAAGTGGGGCTCTGGGTATGCAAAGGGCATCAAACCAGGCTTTGAGGGTGCAAAGGGTCCTGAAAGGGATGCCAGATGGATGCTGAGGACATCAAAGTGCGGCTCGAGGTGGTGCCAAAGGCATTTAAGTGGGTCTGGGGGGTACCAAGGGTGTTGAAGCAGGGTTTAGGGGATGCCAAGAGCCTTGAAGCAGGGCTCTGGTCGTGCCAAGGGCAGCAGACAGGGCCAAGGGTGGTGCCAAAGGCAGTGAAGTGGGTCACGGCAGCTACAAAGGGCGCTGAAGCAGGATTTAGGGGATGCAAAGAGCTTCAGAGTGGGCCTCTGGGGATGCCAAGGGCATCGACGTGGGGCTTAGGGTGCAAAGGGTGTTTAAGCAGGATTGAGGGGGATGCAAAGGGCCCCAAAATGGGGCTGAGGGGATGCCGAGGACCTCAAAGCGGGGCCAAGGGTGGTGCTAAAGGCATTGAAGCGGGTCTGGGGTGGACCAAGGGCATCGAAGTGGGGTTTAGGCCATGCCAAGGGCTCCCAAGCGGGGCTTTGGGGTGCCAAGGCAGAGAAGCGGGGCCCAGTCGGGCTGCGGAGGGTGCCCGGGGGTCCGGACCGGCCCCCCCAGCCCTTTACCTGCCGCCACCGGAGCCAGCGCCAGCAGCGCCCACGCCGCCATCCCGGGGGAGGACGCGGACCGAGGAGCACGGGGCGGGTGGGCACTAGGACCCGGGGCCGGCCCCGACCCCGCCCCTTGGGGACGCGACCACCGCTTGGGGGCGTGGCCAGGGCGGTTGCCAGGTAACGGCGTCCTCACCGCTGCCTGAGGCACCGGTGCGGCCTGGCCCGGTCCGAGGGGAGGGCCCGGGGAAAAGGGACGGGGCCGGGCTGGGAGTGCAGGACCGGAGAGCGGGGACCCGGGGGAACCGAGGGGGAACCGAGGGGGAACCGAGGGGGAACCAGAGGAACCGGGGCCCAGGGGTCCGGGGCGCTCCGCCACCGGGCTCGGCCGCGCAGACGCGCTCAGAGGCAGCAGCGCACGGGCGCGGCGGGTGCCCCCTAACGGCGTCACTGCTCCTCCGCCCTCGCGTGTCCGCGGTACGCGGGTTCGAGTCCCCGCGCCGCCAGGTCGGGGTGGGGATGCGGGCGGCTGACCTCGGTTGTGCCGCTGCAGGGAGCTGCGAGAGGTGCAGATGTTCTCCAGCATCACCCTGAGGCTGCCCCCCGGCTTCCGGAACCTGCTGGAGGAGCTGGCAATGGAGGTGCTGCGGGTGCAGCCCCCCGACGTAGTGGGGTTTGCTGCTCAGCACTTCCAAACGCTGCTGGAGCGGAGAGACGGTGAGTGGCACAGCCCAGCAGCACCTCTGCCCTCACCTCCAGCCCCTGCTGCCTGCCCACCCTGTGTGGCATCAGCCCTGCTCTTGTGTCTATTGCCTAGGGTGATGGGGCTGCCCATGTGCCCATCACCCATGGCATTGTGCCTGCCCTGTGTGCCCACTGCCCGTGGCCTTGAACCTTCTCCTTAGCGCCCGTCACCCAGGGCCTCAGGCCTGTCCATGTGCCCATCCACGTGGCATCAGGCTTTCTCCATCTGCAGCCGCCTCAGCTGACCGGGTGGTGTGGGGAGCCCAGCTGGAGGAGCTTCAATCCCAGCCATCTTCCCAGGTAGGCTGCCCTCCCTTGTCCCTCAATCCCTGGAGAATCTGGGGTCCCCCCTGCTCCTGAGCTTTATGTTTTCCTGCTTTTCCTCCAGGAGCCAGAGAAGGACAAGGACAAGGAGAAGGGCAAGGAGGAGGCTGGTGGTGCTGCACCCACAGTAAGTGACACAGCGCCGCACCCAAACCAGCGCTATTCAAACCCAAAGCAGCACTGAGGAGTAGCTCAAGTACACAGCAGCACCCACACACTGGGATTCATCCCAAAAATCCTCACTGGGATGCAACCGTCGGCTGGAGGGGAGCGTGTCCCCTCTTTAAAAGGGTTGCCTCCCTGGTACCACCACATAAAACTGTCCCCAAAACCCTCTTTTTTCCAACTGGGAATAGCTCCCATCCCACTCCTGTGACGCTTCCTTAATGAGGGTTTCTCCTAATGAGGTCCCGCCGTAATTAGTGGCTCCCACCTGGGATTTTTCCCAGTTCTAGGATCTGGGCTGAGATCTGGATGATATTTTAAGGCTCTATATTTAGGCCCCTGCATCCCTGGAGGTTGTCAAACATCTAATAGGAGCCCCACATGAAGAAGGGAGGTGACATTGCTCCTCTTCCAACCCGCATTCCAAGAGCTGAGATGCCTCCACGGCATTTTGGGGAGCAAAACTCCATGTTTGCCCACCTGGAGAGGTTCTAAAACCTCATCCCACAAAAGGTGATGGGGTTTGTGTCAAAGCTGGGTCCTGTTTTTAAGGGGGATGAGCTCTCTGCCCGTTCTCACACCGTTTTTCCCCCCTTTCTCCTGTTTTCCCCAGACATGTGGTGTGGGCATGGCACGGGGCACAGCTTCCCTGGGAAAAACAGGAAGGAGGGATAGGGAATAAAAGGAGCTGGAGGTGCCAACCGGCTACTGCTCCAGCTGCCTGCCCAGGGCACCTTTCCAGCATCAAATTCCCAATTTATTTATTCCTTCAGGGATATTTGAACACCTCAGTGACACCACCTCAAACCACGACTGTGGGATGCTTCCAATGGGATGTGCCCCTTTCCAAAACACAACTTGTTTTATCTGGATTCAGATTTAATCAGTGCTGGAGCACCTCAAAATGCATCTTCCCGCTATTCCCCCCTGCCCTGCTCTGTGTTGCGCCCTGGGGTGGGTTGTTTTCTTGGATGAAGGGAAAACGCAGGAGCCTGGAACGGGCTCAAAATCCACTGTTAATGATTAGAAATGTTCTGGCATTTCGCATCCCTCCTCCGCAGCCGCAGCCGGGAGACGCCGGCGCCTCTGCCAGGACCGGCCGGAGCACAGTTGGGAGACGGGGGGTGCTGCATCCTGCAGGAAAACCTGGGGTGACATCCACTGTCACATTCCGTGTGCTTCTGAGCCCTCTGGGTTTGTGCTTTTGGGGGCTTACTGGTACCAGGGTGATCCTCCAGCATTTGGAATCCTAGTTTTAGGGATGGTTTTCCCAGATTTTTGATGAGCAAATCATCCCAAATGCATTTCCACTCTGCTCTCCCGAAAACACCTTACATTCCCTCACCGGAGCAGGATAAGATGGATCTGGAGGGTCTATAAAAAGAGAAAGGGGTCATTTTTCCATCTACAAATCCTGGTGGAGCAGCCAATGCTTCTCCTGAAAGCTGGAGCAGAGTTATTCCCACCTCTCGCTGTGCTGGTGGGAAGAGGTGGTGGTGGTAAAGTGTCTCCCGTGGAAAGAGCCAGGAGCTGATGGCTGGCACGGGAATTGAGGGATACTCCGGAAGCATCCATCACCCTGGGAGCAGGGTTTGGGTGCCAGGATGCTGCTAGGGGGGTAGGGACAGAAATGGAGGTGAGGATGGGAACAGGGATGGAGATAGAGAGAGGGATGATGGCACAGGGATGAGGGTGATGATTGGAATGTTGACAGGGATGGTGATAGTGACAGGGATGATGGGACACGGACCAGGGTGATAATGGGGATGGTGACGGGGTGGGACAAAGAGAATGATGAAGCTGGGGGTAAAGACAGGGAAAGGGTTAGGGAGAGGGATGGGGATAACAACAGGAAAGGGGATATTGATAGGCACAGGGCCATGGTGGGGACAGGGCAGGGATTGTGGCAGAAGTGATTGGTATGAGGCCAGGGATGCGGACAGTGCCAGTGCCAGGGATGGGATGGTGATGTCAGTGGGGCAGGGATGCTGATGGTGACAGTGATGCTGGTGATGCCAGAGAGGAAGGTCAGTGCCACCAAGCCCCAAGCTGGGCTGGAGAGAGTTGTTGTGGCCTGGCTGTGCGGGGGGTGCTGGTGCCATCCTGGGGTCCACACTGCATTCCCGGGATCTGGGAGCTGGCCAGAGCCGGCATCGGCAACTTCTGCGGTTGCTTAGCAACTCCCAAACCCGGATTAGCGGCGCGGGGTGGGAGATGCAGGGGGATGCGGGGTAAAGCCCCCCCATACCCTCCAGGGGTCCCTCTGCCTTCCTGGGGTCCCCCTCTTGTGTCCCAGCACCTTGGCATGGCCCAGGGCAAAAGTGGGGTTCGTGGATAGCACCAAGGGTGGAAAAATGGTTGGAATTGCAGGTGTTGCTGGAAAACAACCCAAATTTGGGGGGTAGGATGCTCCTGTGAGCAGGAAAGGGACCCCCAATTCCCAAAAGGCCTGTGTTTGGGCACAGCACCCCTTGGGCTTCAGTGGACACTTGGTGGGATGTGGTGTCCTGCCATTCCCACCCTTCCTTGCCACCCTCACCCTCACCATCCTCACCCTCACCATCTTCACCCTCCTTCAGAACCAACCCCTAAATAGATTGGGAATGTTTTGCTCCCCATGGAAACACACCCAGGGGGCAACCCCCCAACTCCAGCATCCCTGCAGGCCAAGCATCCGCTTTCCCACCCCAGTCTAACCCATCACCCCAATTTGCTGTGGCAAACACCTCCCCAGATCCCTCTGAATTCCATCCCTGTTAACCCTGCCACGCATCCTCCGCGTGTCATTTTTCCATGACACGAAGCTCCGGGGTGAGCTGCCGGCTCCTTTAAGGCAGTCGGAGGCTGCGGAATCAAATTGGAGGAGGCTCTAAAAAAAAGAGGAGAAAGGGGAAAAAAAATAGGAAGAAACACACCCCCCCCTCGCTCCTAAAACCTGGAAGGGTGTAGGGCTGATAGGCTCGCCCGGAGGGAAGCGCATTACGTAGGCAAGCGGCTCCTCTCAACTTGCCACCGGGATTGCTGCCGGGAAGCGAGACCTTGCCGGAGCCCCTCGCCCATCGCTGGCCACCCACCCCTGCTTCACCATGGACTGCTGCAATGTAGGTTCATCCCAATCCTTCCCTTTCCCCATCCCAATCTCCCCATCCTAACATCTCGCATTTCTGCGTTTCCTCTAGGATTAGGGTTATTGTTGCCCCTGTGCTGGGGGTGGCGGAGGGGATCTGGGGGCTGCTGGAGGTGTTATGGGGGGAGAATTTGGGAAGGATGCTGGGATTTGGGGGGGGGGTTTGGGGTGTTATGGGGTGCTGCAACCAACTTCGTGTGGACCCAGACCCAGGCCCATATGCCACCCCCCTCCTCAAAATTCCATACTCTCCTTTCATACCAGTTCAGGATCTATGCAGCATCCCGCATCCTGCTCAGGGAAGTGCCCCCCATCCCCAAATCCCACAGCCAAACCAGGGGTTCTGCTTTCATCCAGCTTTTTATTCCCCCACAAATGACTCTTTAGGTGGGATTGGGGGATCTTTATGGATAGAGAGATAAACTGGGGAGAGCAGGGGGTTGCACCCCTCCATCTTCACCTGGGTGAGCGTCCCCTCGCTGTCCGATCAGCAGCCAGCTCAGGGAGCTGATCCGGAAAAAATCCACATTTTTTTTTCCCTCTTTCTCCTCTTCCCCCCCTGTTTTTCCCCATTTTTTCTTCTTTTTTTCCCCTTTTCCCCCCTTTTTCCCCTCCTGCTCAACCAGCAGCGCAGACAGAAACCTCCATCTCCCCTCTTGGATACCTCCAGAGAGGCAAAGCCCACCCTGGATATAAGATCTATCCCCCCTGGATGCAGGATTTCTCCCCTGCATACAAGATTCCCTCCCCCCCCATATAGGATTTCTCCCTCTCAATATAGGATTTTTCCCTGGATACAGGTTTTTCCTCTCTGTATATAGGATTTCTTCTCTTGCATATAGGATTTATCTCCCAGGACATAGGATTTCTCCTTTAGATGTAAGATTTCTCCCCTGGATATAGGATTATACCCCTCCGTATATAGGATTTCTCCCTTGGATATAGAATTATGCCCCTGGATGTATGATTATACCCCTCTGGATATAGGATTTCTCCCCTGGATATAGGTTTTCTATTTGGAATATAGGATTTTGTCCCTGGATGTAGGTTTCCCCCACCTGTATATAGGATTTCTCCCCCAGGATGTAGGATTTCTGCCCTGGATATAGGATTACACCCCTCCATATATAGGTTTTCTCCCCAGAATATAGGATTTTGCCCCTGGATATAGGATTATACCCCTCGTATATAGGTTTTCTCCCTGGGATATAGGATTTTGCCCCTGGATATAGGTTTCCCCCACCTGTATGTAGGATTTCTGCCCTGAATATTGGATTTCTCCCCTGGATATAGGATTTCCTGCACCTGGATATAGGATTTCTCCCCTAGATATAAGATTTCCTGCCCCTGGATATTGGATTTCTCCCTTGGATATAGGTGTATGTCCCTCCTATATAGGATTTCTCCCCTGGCTATAGGATTTCAGGCCCCTGGCTATAACATATAACCTGGACATATCATTTCCACCTTGGGCCCGTCACTTAAGCCGCTACCACTCTTTTGTTCCCCTCACCTTTCACAACAGTAAACCAACCTGAGCAACTTTCCAGAGCCATGGAATGCTCTGAAAGGAATTGCATCCTCCCGAAAAAACCCACAGCTTCCAAATATCTCCCCCCCCCCCCCGCCAAATTTCCTTAACTCCTTTAAAGCACTTCCAGGGTGATGCAAAGATTGTGTGTGGACACCGGAGCATCCAACATTGGCTCGCTCACATCTCATCTGTTTTTCCTCCCCTCTGGCATCGCTCCCTTCCCAATTTTCCCAGTGCTTTCAGCCAAAGCCTTGAGGAGGGAAGCAGGAGGATGCAAAAGGCTGCATGGGGAAGGGGAAACTGAGGCACGACCAGATCGGCTTGTGCAGCATGAGCCCCCCTGTGCCAAACCTTCCAAAACCCACCCTCTGCTCCCATGGATGCTCCTTAATCTGGATTGCAACCTCGGGAAGCTGGATCCAGCCCCAGGGGGTGGTCCAAGGTGGATTTAGGGATGAATAGGGGGTGAAGCATCTTCCCCTACTCCATCTTTGGTTGCAAACCCCCTGAGACACCTCAGGATGTACATCTGGGATGTAACTGGCATGTAAGTGACCCTGGTTTTTAACAAAGATCCCTAATTTTTAGCAGAAGACCCTTATTCTGAGTGAAAAAACCTGATTTTTATCCAAGAATCCTGATTTTTAGCACCAGGGCTAAATAAGGACCTTATTTAATGGATTCAGTTGGGGTGGGGGGGAATGATGCTGGTTTTGGGATCCCACCACCTATAACCCTCCTGTTGCCGCCATCAGGAGGGAGCCTGCACAAAGCTGGACGAGGACATCCTGGATATCCCCTTGGACGATCCCGATGCCAACGCGGCAGCCGCCAAGATCCAGGCCAGTTTCCGTGGCCATATGACCCGTAAGAAGATCAAAGGGGGTGAGATCGATCGGAAAACCAAGGACGCCGAGTGCGCCAACAGCACCCGCGGTGGCGACCTCCGCAACGGCGACTAGGTACATCCCGAACTTCCCTATTCCCTCCAGTCGGGCTGGTTTCACACAGGTGCTGCTCCGAGTATCCTTCCCGGCGCTGATCCGGGATGAAAAATGGGGTTTGCCTCCCAGGAGGTGCCGGCACACTGCAGGCAGCCCCTGCCTGCCCTAATTTTGGGAGCGTGCTGTAGTAGTTAGGATGGGAATGCGAAGGCCTGGATTGGAATTGGATTTCTCCCTTAGCAACACCGCCCCGGCCGCCTCGCCTCAGCACATGCTATTTTTAAAAGCCTGTGTCACAGTCTCCTGGCAGGAAAAGGTAAATTTAAAGAGCGCCCACAGTGCTGAGGCCGCGTGGCATCAGAGCCCGGGAATGCTGGTGCCCTTGTGGGGAGCAGGGAATGGCCTCCGGCTCCTGGGAATGATGGTTTGGGGTGAGCGTCAAGGAGGTCTCAGTTCTGGCTCCACCATGTGTGTGTGGCGGGGCTGGTGTGGAGGCAAGCGGGATGTAACTGGGATGTGGTGGGAATGGAGGGGGGAGGAGTTGAGGATGCAGTGGGGATGCAGCAGGGGTGCAATGGGGTTTCAGCAGGACTGCAATGGGAATGCGCTGAGGATGTAGTGTGGATGTAGAGGGGATTCAGTGGGAATGAACTAGACATGCAGTGGGAATGCAATGGGTATGAACTGAAGATACAGTGGGGATGCAGTGGGAATGAGCTGCAGATGCAGTGGGGAAGCAGTGGGGATTCAAAGAGGGTGCAGTGGGGAGGCAATGGGAATGAACTGGGAATTCACTAGGGATGCAAAGGGAATGAACTGAGCGTGCAGTGGGGACACAATGGGGATTCAAAGGGAATGCAGTGTCAGTAAACTGAAGATACAGTGGGGATTCAGTGAGAATGCAGTGGGAATGAACTGAGGATGCAGTGGAGATACAGTGGAGATTCAGTGGGGATGCATTGAGGATGCAATGGGGATGCAGCAAGGGTGCTGTGGGGCTGCTGTGGGGAAGCAGCTGAGGCCCACAAAGGTCATTAGGCTGCCTCGCTAGGTGCAGGCAGGGCAGGGGGTGGGTGAGCTGCAAGTAGGGCAGGGGAAGGGTGCGAGCAGCAGGAGCAGAGCGTGGGCAGGCTGCAAAGAGAGCAGGGGCAGGATGTGGGCAGGGAGGGGACAGGGCACGGAGAGGGTGTGGGATGCAGCAGCAGGGTGTGGGCAGGGTGCAAGGAGGGCGCAGGCTGCAGGAGCTGGGCACGGGATGCAGGCCACGGGATGCCGAGCACAGGGCGCAGGGTGCCGGGCTCTGGCTGTTCTCTGACCCGTGTCTCTCTTCCAGGCTCCTCCCGCCGCCCCCGGACCCCCCCCTTCTATGCCGCCGCCCGCCGAGGCCCCGGAGCCGCTTCTCACCCCGTCCCCCGCATGCGCCCACCGGGGCCCCCCCGCAGCCCGGCCCCGCCCCCCCGGAGCCCCCGACCCCAATAAAGGTTCCTGCGGAGCGCGCTGTCCCTGTGCCTTATGACGTCACTGGCCCAGTGGTGAGATCACAGCACGGAGCTGAGATGAGGCGGGAGGGTGAAGCCCGGCAGTGATGTCATACGTGCCACTGTGACGTCATACGGGCACGTATGACATCACACAGGCACACACAGCTCGTGTGACATGGTAGTGTGATGTTGCAGCTGTGATGTCATAGAGGCGTGTTGCCATATGTGGCTGTGACATCATACATCTGTGTCACACGTGGCTGTGACATCATACAGACTTGTGCTATACGTGGCTGTGACATCACACACGCTGTGTGTCACATGTGGCTGTGACGTCACACAGTTGAGTGTTGCACGTGGTGTGATGTCACACAGGCCCATGCCATGTCACTGTGATGTCACATGGTCACACACAGTACCACCAACAGCTGTGACATCATAGAGGCCACGTCACCCTGTCTGAAGCGCCATGAGACGTCACGGTGCTGGACAGGCCACCCTTGTGATGTCACACAGCCCTTGTGACGTCACCCAGGTCCCCGAGGCCCCACAGAGTCACCCCACAACAGGCGCCCGGCAGCGTTTAATCACAAAACCCCTACAAAAGGCACATCCCCTCACCCCCATTCCCTCCCTCCCTTAATCCTCTTATGCAAAATCCCCAATTTTAACCAATCTAAGGATATATATATATAAAAAATGAGGCCTCCCCCCCCAAAGAGGGTATCTGGGGGTGTTTTAGTTATGGGGAGCCTCCCACACCCATTAACCCCCCCCCCCACGGCCAGTCCAGCTTCTCAAGGTGTCTTAAAAAGAGAAAAAAGACCCCAGAAAGGGAGAAAACACCCCCAAAAATGGGGGTGGGGGTGCTGGCTGGACACCCCATTTTATGGGATTGGGGGGTCAGACCAAGGAGCCAGCTCGGCTCTGCGCTGGCACCATGACGGGCACAGCGCCCGCCCGTGTCAAGCTGGAAGTGGGCAGTGATCCCGAGGGAATGGGGTTGGGATCCTGGCGGCGCTGGGGGGCCCCATTCAGGGCAGGGGGTGAAAGGCCCGGAGGGCGCCCCCCTGCCCGCACTGGGGGACCCCGGTAGCTGCCAGTGGCCGTGAGGATGGAGGCGGTGTCCGAAGGGGGATTCGCTCCATAGGGTCTGTCCCGGCGCCCAGCAATGGAGGACAAGGTGCTGGCTTTGGAGAGGGTGTCTGGTGCAGGCCTTCGAGCCCATGATGGGGTCTTGGGGGCCACCGCATCTTCCCTGTTGAGGAGGACAGGGTTGGAGGGAGCAGCACCAGGAAATGCTGATATTCCCATCCCTGGCACCCCTCACTAAAGCAATAGGGTTGTGCTGAGCTCTTGGACCCCCAAACGGGGGAACTGAGATGGGAAATGCCCCAGTTAACCCTGACACCTAATGAGGGCTGTGTAGAGACTGAAACCTCCTCTCAGCCTCCTGTTAACTCAGAAACCTAATGGTGACCGGGCAGAGATGGAAACCTTCCTCTCCACACCCCCATTGGGGATTGCTAGAGATAGAAACCTCCTCCCACTTCCTATTAACTCTGAAACCTAATGATGAATAGCCTGAGGTTGGAACCTCCCCCCCCGTGTTAACTCTGAACCCTAATGATGGCCGTAGAGATGGAAACCTGCCCCTCCCTGTTAACTCTGGAACCCAGTGCTGACATCTGAACCTCCTCCACGGGAGGGCCGCCTCACTTGATCTCGTTGGCTGCCTCCTCCTGCCCATCCCGTTTCTTCCTGCGGTATCCCACCACCCGCTGGGCGAAGAAGACGACGGTGGCGAGCGCACCCAGGGAGCCCAGCACAGCGCCAGCGATGACGGCCTTGGTGCTAGCTGGGAGACAGAGCGGCATGGGGGGGTTTGCTTCCCTCTTCATTCCCACGGGGACTCCCCAGGGACAATATCCCCCCTGGCCCTGCGGACACGTACTCACTTGAGTGCACCTCCAGGATGATGTGGCACTCGGCCGAACCTGCTTGGTTTTCGGCCGCACAGACGTAGAGCCCCGACATGTCCAGGGAGAGGTTGGTCAGCTTGAGGGTGCCCCTGTGCCAGTCTGAGGGTGAAGAAATATGGGTGCTGCCCTTGGCCATGCCCCTGGCCCCCATCCTGTTAACTCTGAAACCTAATGAGGACTGGCCTGAGGTTGAAACCTCCTCCCCACTGTTAGCTACCTGCAGGGAATGGGCAGAGGTAAGGGAATATTCCCCTAGTGTAGGGAATGGGCAGAGTTAAGGGGATGCTCCCCTCCCTACTCCCACAGCATGACCAGGCATTACACGGACAAAACTGAAGCTTCCTGGGATTTTCCAGCCCTCAGTTCTCCCCCAGTTTCCCCTTACCCTGTGCAGGAGGGAAGAAGACCTGCAGGGTGGGTGCCGTGCGCTGCCACTGGTACACGGGTGAGGGCTTCCCCTTCCTGGAGCTGCAGCTCAGCGTCACGTTGGCTCCCACTGTGGGCTCCCCGTGCAGTTGGCAGGATGGGGTGGCCGGCGGCACTGCAGACATGGACGTGAATCCCAAGGGACACCATGGCAGGTGACAAAGGGAGTTGGGGATGGACCAGCAGGCCCTTACCCAGCACAGTGAGGTTGATGACGCCGATGTTCTTGCCCATGCTGGAGGCCTCATCCACCACATTGACTGTGCACATGTACTGGCCCGAGTCGCGCTCCCGGGTGGCGTTGATGAACACCGAGATGTTGTGGCTGAGGACGGGGTACAGGAACCCCACGCGGGGCTTCAGCTCCGTCTCCTCCACCTTCACCACCCCGTCCAGGTAGGTCAGGATCTGCGCGGGGGAAAACACACGCTTGGTCTCCTCCAGATGGGGTTGTAGGAGAGGAACCCCCCAAATCCCAACTTTTGCGAGTAGCATGAGCCCCCTCCACCCTCACCTGCTCTGAGCATCCACAGCCTGAGAAACATGGGCATCTCCACATTGTGGGTGCCATGAGCATCCCCCCGTTGTGGGCATCTCCCCACCACAGGCACCACAAGTACATCCTGTCTTGGGCACCATGAGCCTCCCCCCATCATGGGAACTACCTTATCATAGACACTATAGGCTTCCCCCCACCATGGTTACCTCCCCTTCATGGACACCATGAGCCCAACTCCCCCATCTCCCCTCCTGTCTCACCTGGAAGGGGTCAGCATGTTCCTTATCCAGCAACCAGGTGACATAGGGCTTCCTCTGGGAATGGCTGGTGTACCAGGCGGGCAGCACCGCCTGCTGCCCTTCCACAGAGAACACTGAGCCCGTTCCCACGTGCACCTCCAGCACGGCCGTAGAGACACCTGAGAGGGGAAGAACATGGGATGTGACTCATCCCAGCTTCTCTTTTCCCATAGAGACCTCCCCGTTCCAAAGGGAAAACCCAACAATCCCTGCCATCACCGGGAAGCTGGGCCGGGAGGACATTTTTCCTCCTTCGATGCCATAGGAAGCGCTTTCCAGCTGCTCTGGAGGATACAGAACAATGCCATTCCCTCCCATCCCCATTTCCCACCCACCTGGGATGGGAAAACCTCTGGCTGAAGATCTCCCTTTCTATGGGAATGCTGCGGCTCCCAGTGGGCTGCAGTGGCCAGACATCCCCTTTAGATCAGAATTGGGGTACTCTCAACCTCCCCCATAATGCTGCACCAGATTCTCCACCCCATGGGTTTTATCTGGGGGGAAACATCCATGTACACCCCTCAAGCTCTCCAGCATCCCTTCTTTTGGCTGCCAGCTCTAAACTGGGATTATTCATGGGTGATTTCCCTTGATCCTCCAATCCCCTCTCATCCCAAATACCCCATCCCTGTATCCTCTGCATCCCAGCATCCCCAAAACCCACTGAGAAGAAGCAGTGGGATACAATAGGGTACCACAGGCTTGAGAAGGATGCTCGGCTCCCTCAGGAAGATTATTCCCTGGCTTTGCCTGTAAAGCTCAGCTGGAAAATTAATCGGCTCAAGCTGGTTTGTGCTGGGGTTTAGTTGGGTTTATATTCCCAGGGGAATGCCACCGAGGACCTGCATCCCTGCATCCCATTGATCTGTGTCCCCGGCTGGCCCCGCTCCTGCCAGAGCCCCAGGGATGCTCTGGATCAGGATGCAGGGGCGGTAGGGGAAAGGATGGTGCTACCCCATGATCCCAAATTCTTGCTGCCACCTGGGATTTGGGGGGAAATCCCTGGTTCTGGAGGATTTAGGGAGCTTCCCTATGGATTTTGAGGGTTTAATGGAATTTTTCAAGAGGAAAACAAAGAGCTGAGGGGGGGGGGGGTATTTTTAGCCTCCTCCCTGCATCCGTTCATCCCCCTCCTGGCAAGGCATCGGAGCAGTTTCCGGACAGAGCCTTCCAGCTCCAGGCAGGAAACTCTGCTCCGGCCGATAAAGTCTTCCCAGGAACTGAGAAAAAATGAATTAATTCAATCAAATTTCCCTTCTCCAGAAGAAAAGCGGGAGGAGGAAGATGCTTAAAAATAGAGCCAAGAACATAAACCCTTAAATCCTGGTGAGGGAAACACTGCCGGGGGATGGAGACAGTGCCAGGGAGCAGAAATCATGGATATTAACCTTAATATCATTTATTTTATTAAACTATGGGATAGAAGGAAATATGTGATATGGGAAAACAACAATAATTCCATTGGAATTTTTTATCCTGAGGAAGATATTTGTATTAAATGAGGGTTAGTGGGTAAGAAAAGATGGGATTTCTAATAATTCTCTTGTGGTTTAATGATGAACAAGGCAATTGATAATGGGAATTCTCTAATAATGGTAAATAGAGGTACATTTTGATAAGAATATAAAAGAATATTCCAAGAATAGTGATAATAGTGAGGATGAGAGAGTGCTAATAGTGGTCATGGTATGGATAGTGATGATAACAGTGATAACAATGCTTATAATAATATCGATAATAATGCTAATAATGATAGTATTAATACCAATAATACTGATAATTAGGATAGTAATAGTAATAATAATAATAATAGTGCTAATTAAAAATGCAATGGCATCACTTAATGATGCTGCAACTCCTAAATATTCCCAGCAGTTGGGAAAATCCAGGTTTTTAAGCCTGGCTCCTTCATCCTTACAAATATATTAAATTAAATGTAGGGAATCAAGAGGAAAATATATGATAATTAATGATTATCTTGTGATTTTTAGAATAAAAGAGATCATTTGTAATATATATCGTACAATGACTGTGGATATAATTATGTTTTATAGGAATTATGATACTAATCATAAGGATAATGTAATAACATGGATAATTTAATAGTATGGATAATCTAATAATAGAATAATATTACTACTTCTACTACTAATGGTTCATAATGATGCAAATGCCACCATTAAATGACGCCACAGCTCCTAAACAGCCACGCATCCCCAAAAGCTGGGAAAATCCAAGTTTTCATCCCATCTCCTCCATCACCACCACTTTTGGGCACAAAAAAGGGCCGGATGCCAAAGGGTACTGCAGGTCCCTTGGAAAAGCCAGGCTCCAGAGCGCGAAAAGCAGCTCTGGCACTGGTGGGATGTTCCTGGTTGTATCTCAAGTTCCATGTATCCCAAAGCCCCCAGCATTGGCACTGGCCAGGTTCCCCGAACTCTCACCACGATGTGTTAACTCTGAAACCTAACGACAACTCTTACTTAGTGCTCTGAGGCAGCATCCTTAAATTCCAGCGATCAGAGATCACACCTCCATCGTTCCCACTCCTGCACATCCGGAAGAGGAAGATGGATCCACACCTCACCCCCCAAATCCTGTTTTTCTTTCAGAATTCTCCCTAAATTCCTCCTCCAGGACAAATGTCCCCCTAAAACAGGCTGGAAGAGCCCATGCTGGAGCTGCGGGAGTGGATCCCTTTGGCATCAGCTCCAGCTTTGGCCACCTCGCCGTTCCAAATCCTCTAATGCTTTAACCAGATAGAAAAATTAAGCCGCTCCCAGCGCTCAGACGTGGAGCAGGGGGGTGGTGTGGTGGTGAAGGGGGAATCTCGGGACCTCCCGCCTGCTCTTTGGGCTGAAAAACTGGGATTTGCATCCAGCAGCCCTGAGCTAAGCACCTGCCCCAGCAGTTTCCCTCCGCTCCAGTCCATCTGCTGGGAGTTTGTTTTCCACATGGAAAAAAAAACCACCTTTATATTTACCTTTCAAAATCCCATTAAATATTTTTTCCCTATGTAATAAATATCTTGAAATTCACCTTTCAAAACACATTTAATTTTTTTTTCCATATGGAAAAGAAAAAGCCTTTTAAATTTACCTTTGAATTTCTTTCCCTAAGGAAACATCCACCTTTATATCCCTGCCCACCTACAGCAACCTCAATATACCTCTATTAAACAACCAATCCTCATCTAAAATCATGGATTCACCCTCCAAAATCTCCTTCCCACCCCAAACCCCAGCATTCCCAAAAAATTCCCCCCACCTCACCCTATAAGCTATTAGGAATTAAAGCCTGGAGGCGCTTGGGGTTTGATGACCCCGTTCGATAGGATTAAGGCGCTGGAGTCATGTGAAACCAGGACCCAAGTTAAATCCCAAGAGCCCAAGCTTTGGGATTTAAAATCCACAGCGGGAATCGGGCCGGGAAAATGACTCCCAAAAACAAAGGTCAGGAATCAGCTCGGCACCCAGCTCCTGCTGCTCCATTCTTTTGGGGGGGATTTCTTCATCTTCCCTTAACTCCGACTATTTATAACTGGGAGATAGGAGATGCTGGGCTGCGGAGCAGCGTCCGTTGGGAAAATCCATGGTGGCTTTTCTCACGACCCCGGAGGCGGAATGTTGGGGGGGGAGGGGGGGCAGGAATGGCCGTATCCTCCGGAGAGGCCAAATTTGGGGAAAATAAATAATTAACTAAAATAATACCAACGCTAATACGTGACTTTGCCATAGATAGAAATAGGCTTTAACCTCTGCCGGGGGTGTGATGGGAAGAGATGGGATGGGATTGGGGAATGGATTGGGGACAGAGATAGGGATGGGATTCAGGACAGGACTGGGGATAGGGACAGGGATGGGGAACAGATAGGGGACTGAGACAGATGGGATTGGGATGAGATTAGGGATGGGGACGGGAACAAGGATGGGATGGGTAAGGGACTGCGGATGGGGACAGAGATGGGATGGGTTTGGGACTGGGGAACAGATCAGGGATAGGACTGAGGATGGAGAAGGGGACAGGGATGGGTGGGTATGGGATTGGGGACAGAGGTGGGATGGTGACAGGCTTGGGGATGGGAACAGAGATCCACCACTACTCCATGCAAATCAACACCATCAGGATGCAGCAAAGGAGCATCCTGGTGGGATTTAAGGACCAAGTGACCCCTGTGCCTCATCCTTCCATTAACTTTTATCATGGAAAACAACCTTCAAGGAGGGAAAATGGCTTCGGGAGCAAGGACCCCCACCCTGTGTCCCGCCGGGAGGAAACGCCACTGCCATTGTTTTTGGGGCCATTTCCTTTCCCCAAAGGCCTCTCCTTCGCTGGGAATGCCAAAGGATGTTTCCCTATGGAGTTCCAAAAAACCTCTAAAAAGGTTGGGAATTAAGGGGGGAAAGATGGGAAAACCTGGCGGATGGAAAGCGGTTGAGACCCGTCACCCCAAAACCAACTGGGATGGATTTGCACACCAATAAACAAGGGAAGCGGCAGGATTTTATCATGGGAGACAGGGAAAACACACATTTTTTTTCCCCCCTGCCCGATGCTGTGCAGGGGGTGAATTATCGCCTCCGACACATCGGGGCCTCCCTTGGGTGGGATTTGGTTTGGGGATGCTGAAAGGCGCCGCTCGGCAGCTCCAAGGAACAAAGTGCCTTTTCCCAAGGGACCCAGATTTCCCCTCTCAGGGCACCCCTAGGAAGGGACGGGCGGGATGGGATCCCAGCACCCACCTGCCTGCTCTGGTGGAGACATGGAGAGGGGCCACAGTGGGTGCTGTGACCCCCCCCGGTACCCCCGCATCCTGCCCGGTGCCCCCGGGACCTGTCCGGCGGCTCCGCTGTTTCTGCGCATCCCGCCCGGTGCCGCCGCATCTCTCCCGTGTCCCGCCCGGTGCGCTCCGATCTCCCCCCCCCCAACCTCCTCCCGTGTCCCTCCCGGTGCCCCCCCGGCTCTCACCGAGCAGCGCCGCCAGCGCCAGCGCGGACCGCGGGAGCGCGCCCATGGCCGGAGCCGCCGCCGCAGCAGGTGCCGGGGCCGCGCCTGGGGGGCGGGTGGGGAGGAACCGGGACGGGGGGGGGGGGAACCTCTGAGGGGGCGGGGCATGGCAAAGGGGCGGGGGCTCTTCTAGCCCCACCCCCAGGCAGTGCCTCCCCCCCATCTGCGATCATTAATTCATTATTTGGGTTATTATTAATGATGGATTAAAGCTATCATGAGTCACACACAGCGGGGGGGGGGGGCGGTACAGGGACCCCTAAAGCATCCCCAGCCACATCCCTTCCCATTCTCGCAGGCTGGAGCACCCCCTCGGGGCTGGGGGCCTTTAGAAAAACGCGTTAATCCTTAAAAACAAATGAGGAAATACCCCAAAAACGAGAGTTTTTGACTCTCTGGACCACACTCCCGCATTTGAGGGAGCTCCGGGATGAATCTGGCTTGGCTGAGGTTATCCTGGTCCTTTATCCAAGCAGGGTCAGACCTCGAAGATGAGCAGGATTAGATGCTGGAGGAGGAGGAGAAGGGGGAGGAATTAATCCCTCCTCGCCCTCATCTCCCCCTGTAAATCCAGTCCGGCTGCTGGGATGGCAGGATCCAGCCTCAGGGAGTGACGTTGAGGGATCAACCGGACAGCTCCCACCAGGATCCCACCCGTGCCCAGCGGCAATCTCACCTCCTGGTCCATCCAATGCACCCCTTGGGTCTGGGCAGAGGTTCTTTGGGAAAACGCTCCCTGTTTTGGGGGGATTTGTCCTATTTTGAGCACTGGGAGCAGGCAGGGTGACTTGTTCTCTTCCTCGCTCCACCATCCTGGGCCTCAACAGCATCCAACCTCCAGTGGTCCAAGACTTTGGCATCTCCATGGGGAAGGAAACAAGCCTCATAAAAGAAATCAATCAAACATCTCCCGCAATAACAACTTCTGGAATGAAGCCGCAGTGGAAAAATCCCAGAATTCCCTCACTTTGAGGAGGAGAAAGACACTTTCTGAAGCCCATCCATGTTTGCTTGATTTTATTAGGATTGCCACATTCATCATGTCACAACGTCACTGATTGATGAGCTTTAGAACGGGAAGCGCCAGCGCCAGCCGGCGGTGATGGGGCTTCAATAGGAACATGTGTCCTTCCCTCCTTATCCCTCCCATCCCTCCCTATCCCAATCCCCGATTCTCACAGCTTTGATTGTATCCATAAAACATGGTTTGACAGAAAAACAACGTGGTTTTCCCAGCTGCCAGGTTTCTTCTCCCCCAAGAGGTTGAGAACTCAAAAACCCAACCCCAAAATCAAACCCAGTGCTCCAAAAGGAAAATAAAAAAGGCCAGGAATTCTTTTAATGGTATAAAATAAGAGTGGATATGGCAACGCTACGAGGAAAAGTGGGATACATCACGGAAACCAAAGTCTTTTTGCAGGCAACACTGTTTAGAGAGAGGAGAACACTTGATGGTGACAAAAGTGAAGTTCTAAATTATATACAACAGGATCTAAGGGTGGTGGACTTGAGGAACAGTCTCCATGGAGGTGAGTCAAGGTTCAACTTGCCCTTGTCTATTGCTTCGTTATCCAGATCCATAATAACACTTAATAAGGAGACGGATGCGTAAAAATGGGACACGTGGAATAAAGACACCCCCCCCCAGAACTCAGTTTTCCATATGAAAACGCCATGTCTACGTGCTTGTCCCATGTGGAATGTACCTACAGTCGTTTCACAGGCCGGGGCTTCTCCTCCAGGAGGAAAAGCAGCCGGAGAGCCGGGATACGCTTGCTTGCTGGGGGTGAGCTGATGGGAAGCACCCTCCCCCCCCAAACCTCTGGTCATCCCAAAACTCGTTTCCAGGTGGAAAAGTCCCGATTTGCCCGGGAGCTGGAAGCGTCTGGTAGTGGGATGGAAAACAGGGGCAGAAAGCCCGAATCCTTATGAAGGATGAGAGTCAGTTGTTAAATTTTAAGGGATATCCGATGGCTTTTTCCAGGCACTCTACCAACGAGCCGGCAGAAAGAAAATCCCTCTCCACTTCCACAAATTTGATGTAGATGGATTTGGGGGAGACGCCGGGCTCGACGAGGCAGTTCTGAGATAAAAAGGCGTTGATCCCGACCCAATCTTTGCTGAAGGTTTTGGTGTTTGCCTGGAAGTGTAAAAACAGGCACTGCTGGAGAGTCCGGACCTCGGCGATGCCGAGATAACAGTAGATAATCCGGGCGGATTCCATGTCCACCCGGAGCGAGGCTTGCGGAGAAGGAACCTCCAGCTCACCTTGAGTCTCAGTGCCGGGATCAGGCGCCCTGTGCTCAGTGGGAGAGGAGGGAGGTTTCTCATGGCACTCTTCATATCCAATAGCGTACAATCCAGGGCTTTTGGGAATTCCTCCCGGTAATAAATACTGGACGATGTTCCCCCCGGTGGGTTTGGAGTGAGCGATAGGGATCCAGTCGATCTCCATGTGGAGCTCCAGGCACCTGGCTTCGCTGATGGTGATCTCCAGGAATTTGTAATAGACGTTTTTCCAGTTCATTTTCTGCACTCTGGTCATGATCACTCGACCCTCCGGTTTTTCCGAGTTGAAGTATTCCCGGAGCCGCTTCCCAAGGGGTACCTGGGAGCTGATCTCCGCATAGTGGTAGCGGATGTCCTCCTTCCAGCGGGTGTTGTACCCGATGCCAAAAATGGCCAGTTTGTTGGAAAGGTGGAGCCTGGAGAAGTCCGTCCAGCTCTGAAACAGCTCCCACTTCAACTGGACCGACTCCAAGATTTGCATAATGTTCTGCATGACGTCGCGCTTCCTGGGAATTACAAAACATGGAGAGAAGGAGAAAGGCATCAGTAAACCGGAGCAGCAAAACCATCCCAGCCAATGCACCAACCTTTGGGAATGTTAATCACTTTTTCAGGGCCACGATGGATGGGGCTTGGGACAACCTGGTCTAGGTTGGCTTGCAAGGGACAATTCAACTTTGGAATGAAGACTTCAGGATCTTTCCTAGAATCCCAGCCTGGTTTGGGTTGGAAGGGACCCTAAAGCTCGCCCAGTTCCAACCCCCTGCCACAGGCAGGGACACCTTCCACTAGAGCAGGTTGCTCTAAGTCCCATTCAATCTGGCCTTGAACACTGCCAGGGATGGGGCAGCCACAGCTTCTCTGGTTCTGCAGGTTTGGGATCAGTTGACAGCAACAGCAGCATCACACGTGTGTGTAATCACGAAAAGAAAAGCCAAGATAAATTCCAGCACCCAGAGCTCTCAGTGATGTGTTTTCTACAGCAAATACCACGGTGATGCTCTCCCATCCTCTCTGCTAGGAAAAGAACCTGGTGCACATAAGCAGCTGTGGATTTCTGACTTTGCAAGCACAAGTTCACCTTCTGAGGAGAAGACAGACAAGGGGACAAAGCAGAGAAGGGAACAGGTAGCACATGGTGTGTGTTTTGCTGCTGCTCTACACTCATCTGAGTCAAGACAGGCAGCTGAACTGAAAGCAAGCAGTCCCATCCAAAGCCAGCGACAGGAGAAAGCAGCGTGGGTAGATTTTCAGTCAACAGTGGAGGAACGGAGCTAAAAACCCAAAAGAAAAGCTCCCACCTTTATTAATGACACCAGAAATACCCTGGCTAAGTTTAGCTCAGCACAAAATAGAGCTGCTGGGGGAATAAAAACGATTAGTCACTCATAAAGTGCTGAGAAGAGGAAGGATTTCACTAGAGGTGATCTCCCGCAGCAGGTGCAGGAGGACAGGGCTTTCCACAGAGGGAATCATCACTTGGAGTACAGAGGAATAGGGAAAAGACATTTGAAAACACTCTGCTTTTTGGGTTTGGAGTCTTCTCTTCCCACTCACACCAGGACTCCGCTTGCTGGCTGCCCTGCAGATCTACCTCCACATCGTGGCCAAGCAGAGGTATTGGAAGCACTGAGAGTCAAATTCTTGCCATTATTTATTTTTCAGCAGGAAACTGCCCTGGAGCTGGATTTCCATCATCAACCCTCGAGCTCCATTGCAGGCCACTGGCCATCTGCATGGCTTTCTCCTTGGAAGCATTTGGAATTCAAATGTGGGAAGACACCAGAGACAAGACATGGTGTAAATTTGTTCTAAAGGCTATTTCCAAACAAAAGCAGACATCAAAGCAGGTGGAACAGCTGGTTTCAGTGAAGGACCCAGTTTCCCCATGCTTCTAGTTCATCTTCACAAAGCCCACAGTGAATAAAAAGCCTCTTCAAATCAATCTGAAAGAGCAGAACAGAGATGGAAGCAGCATTTCACTTTGCAGCTTATTTGGAGGCAGCAGCGTGCCAAAAGGAGGCAACAACAGAGCTGATGTGCAGAATAAACACCCAGCTGATGGAGCACGGGACCTGGACACAGCTTTCCTATTGCTATTTCCTTTCTATACCACTGAAAATCAGGGAACCCAGGAAATATGGGAATTTTTATAAGTCTGGAGGCCAGTTATTTACTACCTGAAGCTAAGAGAGGCAGTGCTGTCCTTGGAGATTGACTGCATTAGGTTTGCAGGTGCAGGATCAGGTCCTGGTGCTCGCCAAGCTGGGGGGAGCAGCTGAACCCCAGGAGGAAAGGGAGTTCCCTCTGGTTCTGCAGGTTTGGGGTCAGTTGACAGCAACAGCAGCATCACACGTGTGTGTTTGATCGGGAAAAGAAGACGCAGGATAAATTCCAGCACCCAGAGAGCTCAGTGATAACGTTTCCTACAGCAAGTATCTTGGTGATGCTCTCCCATCCTCTCTGCTAGGAAAAGAATGCGGTGCACATCAGCAACGGTGCTTTTCTGCAGGCTGCTTAGCTCCAAAAGCTTCCAATCCCCTTCCAAAAGCCCAGGGGAAGGTAAAGGAGGAAGCAAAGCCAAGATCTACAACTGCCTGACAGGAGGATGGAGCCAGGAGGGGGCTGGTCTCTTCTCCCAAGGAAGAAGGGATGGGACAAAAGTAAATGGCCTCGAGCTGCACCAGGGGAGGTTTAGATGGAGCTGAGGAACAATTCCTTCCCCAAAGAGTGCTCAGGCATTGGAATAGGCTGCCCAGGGCAGTGCCGGAGTCACTGTCCCTAAGTGTTCACATACAGCGTAGACGAGGCCTTCAGTGCCATGGGTTAGGGGTGTTCTTGGCAGTGCTGGGGCAATGGTTGGACTTGACGAGCTTAAAGGTCTTTTCCAACCTGGTTAACTCTATGAATCCGTGATTTTGGCAAAACACATGCTTGAGGTTCAGCATCACCATGTCAGAAAGGTTCAGAGGGAGCCTGAACTCACCTCCATTCCCTCCACTGAAAATCTGCCCTTGACCAAGAGAGCAGATGCAATTCTACCTCCTTTGAAATCAGTTTTATGTATTTTAAAGCACCAGCCAAAGAGGTGAAGAACTCTGAGATCTATTTATCTCTTGTGGCTTTTAAGAGCTGATGCAACTCTTCTTGAAGATAACAAGTAAATATCCTGCTTATCTTACTATCAGCCCCACTGCCCCTGACTGCCTTCAATCTACTAAATCAGGGTTGAAAAGTTCCTTGGCCTCACAGAAGGGGGAAAAGAAGTTTTGAGTAAATATCTGTGCTGGAAGACACTCTGTGCTTCCAGTGAGCACAAACGATGGACTTATCACCTGTAGGCTTCACGAGATGCCCAGGAGTTCAGACATTCCTGTACATTTTAGAGGGAACTTGGAGTGGGAAATGACCAGAGAACTCTGAAAGGTCTCATCTATCAAACCTGATCCAGCCAGCATCTCCACATCAATCCCTGGAGGAGAAAGTTCAGGCATCTGAGCCTCCACCTCTGAAAATTCAGGATTATTTTCCCTGCGGCTCCCTGAAGCACACCTTGAAAGGCAAAATTATCCCTGAATAATCCCAAGGAACGGTTCAAAGAGGCAACAATAATGCTCAGGATGAAAAAAGTTACTTTTCTCCAGGTCACCAAGTTGCTCAACTGAATTTGCTCCACGTTGAGCTAAAGTCACCTTTAAGTACTGTGAAAACCCATCTGACGTGAGGAGTTTGGAGGCCACTGCAGTGAAAGCTTCTTTTCTAGTATTACTTTAACATTTTTTTTAGGTTTTAGAGGATTTTTTCTTTTCATTTAATTACAACAAAAAGCCTCTGTTCTGTTACCACTCAAGGACATGGTGTTAATGCACCTAGTGCTGATGACTTCCCACCCTACAGCAGCTCATCTTCCAGCACAGGAAACACCATGCTGACTTCAGACGACACTACAAACTACTTGTAGGGAGCTCAGAACCCACCCAGGAGGGTCTGCAAGCCAATTTGTGATGGTTGCAGATATATCTACCATCACCACAGGGCTTTTACAACCCTGAAGGTCAGAAGAAAGTAAAGTCTGAGTAAATACAGCCCAATTCCTTTCATTTTTGAAAGGCTCTGCGTTATTGTTGGCGAGGCGAGGGAGATTCGCATGCTCCAAGATTCCAAATGCTCCAGATTAAACTGATCCAACAAGGTTAAAGGTCAGCTCTGGAAAGTTATAAAAATAAATTAAAAGTATATATATAAATCCCAGGTTTTGGCATGCCTTCCCACTGAGGGGAAGCAGGAACTCTTCTTGCAAGCATTACTCACACCAAGCCATCAGTACACAACTACAGGGTTGCTGTGTCCCTACTCTCTCTCTTCCTTTATTTTGTCCTATGTCCAAAGGGGCAAACTTAAGGAAAACGGGAAAAAGAACCAACCCCAAAACACCAAGATTACAAATTGATCTGAGAATTAAGCCTTGTGTCATGCTATAAGCCTGCCCACACACATCTCTAATGAATATGACATGGATTTAATGCCCATTTTAAGTCCTCTGCATTCATTTAGCAAGTCCTGATTCAGCCTCTGAGTGACCAAGCCAAGAAGAAAGAAGAGCTGTGAAGCTTTTCAGATGTTCTGAGGTAACTGGCATCATGCAGCAAGCAGCTTCAACTGTATGAACTGTCTTGCACAATGGATTTATAATTATAATCAGAAGGTTCCAATCTCCTCCCCTCCTGCACAACATCCTCACGGAAGCACATTCCAGGGTAACACATTCAGAAGTTACTTACTGTGCATCTTCAGAAGATTCCTGCTTTATCTTTAATGTTCTTTTGGTGGTAGGGATTTCATCTGAAAGGTAAAATTCCAACAGATAATTACATTTTAGATCATACTCTTAAAGCTTTTTTAAAGAAAGGAGGTTGAAATGAAATAATAAGTAATAAATAAATCCAGAGTTGCTTCCCGAGCCCGGCAGTCCACTAGAGCTCTGCAAGAGACAACTCCAGCTCCTAAATCCTCCCAGTCAATGGGATTTTTTATTTCGACTGGAATGGATGTGGTCAATTAAGATCTGAATCTATCTCCACAAGCGCAAAACCTCTCAAGGACAAGACTACAATTCCTACTACTAAATCAACTGAATTGCAAACTCCATTGTTAAAAAGGAGGAGGAAAAAAGAAAAACGCTGTTCTGCTTCCCAAATGCATCTGTATTCCATTTAGATGCTGTGTGCTATGTGCTTTTCTCACAATTGCTCTGAACATTCCTTCAAAGCTTCCCAATCCGTCACTGCCCTGACCATGGATGGGTCCAGATATGTCACTGCATCTCCTCCCCCTGTTTCATCCTACAAATCACCAGGGGAAGAAACCAAGCAATTCATGGCACTATCAGTTTTTATTCAACTCACCTTCTAACTGCTGCTTCTCTTGGACCCCCACTGAATTTACTGAGTTAAAGTTTCTGCCATGAAAACAACTCCTGTTAAAATAGCCCCGTAAGATCAGTGGGTCAAGAGATAGAAACAGACTTAAAGAAAGCCACTTCTTCACCAAACTGCTCAGATCAGTGTGTTTTGTATCAACAACGCGATACCTCACTCTGTTTAACCATGTTCAATAAACAAGCAATGAGCAAATCCCCAAATTCATCAATACATTGATTCTTATGCAGACAGCAAGAATTCAGGCAAGGAAAGCACGCGGAGGGGTTCAAATCCTGCAGTTTGAGCTTGTTTGCTTCCTTTTTAATGTAAAAAAAGGCCTTACATCTGGATACAGGCATATTTACATGTTTAAAACATCATATACCCCCTAGTTAGGGTATATAAGAAGAAGGAGCAACATGTTTTTATAAGCAGTTTGAAGTCCTGTTCTTAATATAAGCGAAGAGTGTTTGAAGGTAACACACAGCTTCAGCTGGGTACCAATGAAAGGGAAAATATCTCCCTATATCCCACGAGGGGGAGCAAAACCAAGCAGGGGAAGGAGAGAGGGGATGTATCGCGTCCTACACCATTTCTGGCCACACAGTCCTCCTTTCCCTCTGCTAGGCTCTTTAAACTCAAGTCCCGGTCATAAAATACTTCAGGAACCACAGTTTGCTTTTAACTGGGGAATTTCTTTCCCTTTTCTCCCCAAGGACATCGTGTGTTTCGCATCTTCAGTGCGTGATGTCCAAAACATGGAAGCTGGTATTGAGGCAGGTAAGTGAGAGATCAGCATGAGCACAGAGCACAAGCAAAACCTAGAGGATGGAGATGCATCAGGATGAGATTTCTTACCCAATTCCTGTTCACCAGTCTGGTAACAATGAAGATCCTGACTGTGGTTTCCCCAATCCTCCTGCGAAAACTCCTCCATTGTGCTGCTGTCCGACTCCAGCTCCTGGTACAAGCCGCTGCTGTTGATGAGCACAGGCTGGCAGGGCTGGGAATCCCATCCTCCTTGCCCAAAGACCTGCTCCAGCTGTTCAAACGTGTAGCTGCTTTTCCTCTTCCCAACACCGTGCTCCTTCACGCGGCTGTAGCACCTACGCAGGGTCTAAGACGGAAGAGGGTAGGTTAATCACACAGCAGTGGGCTGGGAAAGCACATTTACAGACGGCTAAACAGCTGCTACAGGCAGATATTTGGGTTGGTTTGGGGATTTCTATTACTGCTGCTGATCAGTATTTGCCCTAAATGCAATGCTCCCAAATTAATCTACACCCGTCTCATATATCAAACATTCCCACTGCAGCGATTTAGCATTAACATCCATGACACAGGACAAAGTTGCGTAGCAGCTACAGGCTCATCAGATTTAACTTGAGTGATTTAACCTCTTCCCCACTTCAAAAACAAAGAAAAGAATTTCCAGATCTGCTGTGAAATGTAGGGAAAACACTACAAATACCAAGAGACCCCCAGTCAGAGACACCAACCAGCCAGGAAAACACGCACCTACTATGAGGAGGAGAAAGCAGAGCTGGTGTCGTGCCCCCAGCATGGAGAAGGTGCAGCAGGGAGGAGAGAGGAAGGGCAAGAGAAAGAAGAGTCCCCCAAAGCAAAGATGGTCCAACCTTCCTCACTCTGGTAAGAAGACACAAGGTACGAAATGTATATGCCTAAGCTATTCAGCTAGGAAAATGTTTATTACTTACATATTCTGCATTCCTTACTAACTCACTCTGCCTCTTGTGAAGCTGCTGAAATTTAAAAGAAGTCAAATCAATAATGCTTCACATGGGCAGACTTTGATAGCAAGTATTAAGCATGAAACAATGCTAACGTGGCTCTTCAGAAGACTTTAAAACCAGCACTGAGGCCAAAACCTCCCACATGGACCGATGCAAAATCATCTACTTTTGGTGTTCCCTTCAGCATTCCGATGGCTGGACTGGTGTATGAGTGCCAGCAAGGCAAAGCTGTAGAACTCTACCACATTTACCCCTTAATCCAGAGCAACACACAACTATTTGGGGATTAAAAGAAGATAAAAATCATCTTAATGTGCATCCCTCAAGGTGGTTTTCATTCTACCACCACTGTACGTTTGAAAGGTCATGATGTGTCCCAGGTCTGCTGGATCTTGATGGTCTTTGGATTGGTGGAATGCTAGAAAACCTACTTTTTAACATAGAATTTGGGGCTTGGAGCAAGCTGCTCTAGTGGAAGGTGTCCCTGTCTGTGGCACAGGGTTGGAACTGGATGAGCTTTAAGGTCCCTTCCCACCCAAACCAGTCTGTGATTCCATGATGGTAATTGCTCAAGTTCTAGTTTGAATGGCAAAGCCACGTCTGGAGTTGAAGAGACATTAACTTGGGAAGAGCTACTCCTGTCTCCTTGCTTTCTGGAAGAACACTGTAATGGACTAACAAGCACATGTCACTGCAAAAACCACTTGGGTTTTCCCCCTCAAAAGGAACCTTTACATCTCCAGAAAGCTCAAACCTACCTAATGCTCCTCATACACTGGTTTAACAGCATCAGCAGCAAAGGCAGACATTCCTAACCAGTTTCCTGGTGATATTCAGAGCTCTGGGAGCAGAAGCAAAACTGCTGAAGCAGCTAGTCAGTTCTGCCCTGCTGATGGACATCTAAGTGATGTTCACCTAAAATCACATGGGCCAGCTCTGTTTCATTGATGCACCACAGGGGTGAGGTGGACCAGATCCCTCTGCAGCTACCTCCATCTCCCGTTATTTTCTTCAGAGACCCTGATAAGACCTAAATAACTGCATGGACCTCAGGAAACCACCCTTCAACACTCTCCAGCACTCAATGTTTCAGACACAGCAGCTTATTCTGAACACCAAGACTTAAGATCTAGGTTTCAGTTATGCACCTCCTCTATTCCTCCTGGTGTCCAGCTCAACTCCTGCTCTGTGGTTCCTGAAGCGCACAATCATATATTGGTACAGACAGACAAGAAACCAGCAAATTTAGGAGAAGTAATGGAAAACAGACCTGATAACTGCCCAGTGACTGTTCAGACTGGAAGATACCGAGGCTTTTGCTTACTGCTCTGCCACACTGCCTGCAATACGAAGACAGATTAGCCCCACTTAATTTCTATTACGAAACCCAAAGGACAGGACAGTCAAAAAGCTCAGTGTGGGTTTTCTCACTTAGGAGCCCTCGTCTCCTCTCCAAGTGAAGCCACAGGAGAACTGATCACTCTATAGGAACTGCAGCAGGACCACCAGAACCACTGGTCAGAAAAGCCTGAGGAAGGAACTTTGAGGAAGGCTGTGGGCCTGCAATAATAAATGCAAGACAAAGATATAACTCATTTAAGAGGAATAAAAGGCAAAGCTGACCTGAAGGTGGGCAGTTGGCTGGCTGCTATAGAATGTACCCCACTGGTCCAGCATTTGACCTCTTCAAATTGAAAGGCAGCTGCTTCCCAACATATGAAGGACATGGAGCTGTTGGAGCAAGTCCAGAGGAGGCCACAAGGATGATCAGGGGCTGGAGCACCTCCGGTATGGAGACAGGCTGAGAACATTGGGGCTGCTCAGCCTGGAGAAGAGCAGCTGCGTGGAGACCTCAGAGCAGCTGCCAGTGTCTGAAGGGGGTTACAAGGATGCTGGAGAGGGACTCTTCATCAGGGACTGTAGCGATAGGACAAGGGGTGATGGGTTCAAACCGAAATGGGGGAGAATTAGGTTGGATCTTAGGCAGAAGCTCTTCCTTGTGAGGGTGCTGAGGCACTGGCACAGAGTGCACAGAGAAGCTTTGGCTGCCCCATCCCTGGCAGTGTTCAAGGCCAGATTGTATGGGGCTTGGAGCAACTTGCTCTAGTGGAAGGTGTCCCTGCCCATGGCAGAGGGTTGGAGCTGGATGAGCTTTCAGGTCCTTTCTAACCCAAACCAGTCTGGGATTCTATGCTCTGCTACACGTTATTGGACCCCACAATGAAATTCAGGGTGAAATCCAACCTGCCCCATCACACAGGTCAAACTAGATGACAGCAACATCAAGTTTAAGAAGAGATATTTACATCACAAAGCAGCTAAAACTACAGCTCCATTACAAAGAAGCCCATCATTGGAAGCAACAACACACCAAGGGCTGACATTCCTTCCCCTTTCATGTGGCTTCCTGGTATTCCCTTCTCCCCTTTGCACTTTAACAGGTCTTAACCAGCACCCTCAAGGGATTTCTTTCTTCTCTAAAACAGGAATTACAAACTCAGCAGACAACCCCAACACAGTGGAACCCCCCAGTTCCCATCCAGGGTGAGGAGGAGGAATCAAGCTCCAAGGGAGTGGGTTTGTGTTGGGCAGCGAGACCCAAAACCCCCAAACAACTGGAGCACATTATTCCTTTATAGTAAAGGAATAATCCCATTACTCCTTTAAACTAAACCAAGACTTTTTTGCCTGAAAATTCCTCCTGATTCACACAGCTCTGCATGGTCAGTGGCAACAGTAAAAGCTCACCTGCACTGCCCCACAGCATCCACCGCAGCCACACCTGAAGGCTGGAAAAGGGGGAAGTGATGATGTCCCAGTGTAAAAGACCAAGGAATACACACTGGATACCTTGGCTTTGGGATTTCAGGATGGCAACATCACAGCATGAGGCCACAATTTGTTTTCCTGCAGATAAGAGCAGCTCAAGAGCTCATCTCCTGCTGTCCAGCTGTGAATGGCATGGAACCAGCACATGAGTCTGGAAAGGGTTTGGCCAAATATTCCATTCCCTGTCTTGAAACACCAGGAAAGTTCAAACATAAAGACTTCCCATGCACTGCTGCATAGAGAGAATGAGTTTCTGGATGTACCAACCAGGCTTTGCCATGAAGACACTTAGGATAGAGGAGGGCTGTATGGGAAGCATGTGTGCTTTAGTAAATGACTTGGGATATATTACTAAACAAGCAAGAATTAAGGATATGACTTGATGCACCCGGATAAGGAAGCCACAGAGCACATAAGAGCTTTTCTGGGAAGCCACCAGGCAAGAAGTGGGATGTTCCAATCCTCAGCTCCCGATCACTGAACTCGCCAATCACTGTCCTTGGAGTCACAGAATCAGATTCAAGGTCCCTTTCCGAGGGAAGAAACCAGGAAAAGCTGCTGGGATGGTTATGTGTGAATTCCTAAATTTGAAACAGGCACTTCCAGAGTGGCTCAGACCCAAGCAGGGTCTCATTCCCAGCTTGCAGGCCAGCACTGCAGCAAAGCACATGCAGATGTTGAGAGACAGAGGAAAATCTGGGACCTCCCTTTGCATCCTGTTTGAATTAGGAGGGAATGCAGCTATGCCATACAAGTGGAAAACTTTCTCCTTTGGAGTTGACTTTTTCCTTTCCAGGTCATTTTAAACTCGCTCCTCAAGACTCGGCAGATTCCAGGGAAGGCAGGGGTTCTGAAGACAAAATAAGTGGAATCCGATACGGTTTTAAGCATGATTTACTTCTATAATACATCAGCAAACCCTCACACTACAGGCCCTTGAGGGAAATATGGGACATGATGGATAATACATGGAATGATGTAGCCATGTGCTCCTTCCTCACCACCTCCCTACCTCCATTTTCAGCTCAGAGAGCCGACAGTGGAGGACTATGAAGTGCCAACAGCGGAGGACTATGAAGTGCCAACAGCACGCTCTAGTTACCCTCCTCTGTCTCCAAGATGATCCAGGCATTGAGCCCTCCACACCTAGAAGTGATTTTCATTCTTGGTTGAGCATCAAGAGTCAAACAGCTGATTCTGCCTGGAATCCCACAAAAACTGGGATTTTAGGGATGGCAGCAGCTACCACAACTATCTCAATAATCCCTATAACAAGGTCAACTCTTGGTTCTCGTGAGAATCCTCAGCTCTCCATGAGTGCCCATTTCACAACATTCCAGCCAAAAACCTACTGCAAGCCCCAACCCTTTGGAAAAGCCTTTTTTTTTTGTGGCTTCAGATGATTGCACTGATGAAGATCCTCATGGTGGGGATCTGGGATATGTGACAGCATGATGTGCACAGGGTGCTGGACACAACCAACGTCCAGCGGCTGTTCTTCACCCAGCAAGGTCAACCTGTGAATGACTACAGGCACAGGGCAGTGCACAGGTGGCAAGAAGACAACTCCCTTCCAGCAGGACACTATGGCACTGAAGATTCATGCCAACATATAGTGTGTTGATCTAGAAGCACCTACCCGGTCTGTCAAGAGCTGCTCTTGGAGGTGATAAAGACAAGCCCTGTGTTCTGTTATAGCCTCCAGGCTGGTTGGCTGGTGCCTGATGCATGGTTTCTTTCAAGTGTGACCTTTTTATGGGCAAAGATGTGGTCAAGCATCACTCCTTAAGGGAAAGGGGGAGAATCCTCCTCTGTGAGAAGCTCACAAACCACTGGGAGGAGAGGATCTTCCAGCAGTCACCAAAATGCTTGTTCTGGACCCAAAACAGCTACAACTTGTGACCAGCTCCATCCAAAAGCATCATCCAAAGCCAAACAGCCAATTCCGGGCTCATTTAATGTGAGACTTCTCACAACCTGCTCAGCATCACCTGAAGCATGAACAGTGGCAGAGCCTGTGGCCAGAATTGGGGTAGGGGTCCTCTACAGTTGCTGCATAAGCTCCTACCACAACCCAAACCCATCAGAGTCTTGTGGCCAAAACCAAACCACCTCAAGTAACGTTTCCATCAGGCATCAGCCTCTGGCAAAGCCCAAAGTTCTGCAGAAGAGCCAGTTTAAGCAACGAGCACCTTGAAAGCTGCTGGGAAAACAAGGGACTCATGGAGGCTTCAGGCTGCAGCTCAAAAACTCTTTGGATGTGTTCAAGGGACATAAATCCCTGAGCAGCAAATACTTGGAATCAACAGGATGACAAGAGGAAAACACACTGAGAGACTAAAACTTGTAAAGCTGGAGGGAGCCGGGAATGTTGAATCCACCCTTCCAAGCTTCATTCCAGCCCAACCTACTCTATGAAACCCCAGTGATGCCCACAGTGGTCCCACAAAACAGCTCCTCTTTGTAGAAATGCTCCCAAGCCGGACACCAAACCCAGCCTTTCCCTCTTCCACAGGGAATGATGCAACTGGAACGAACCCTCTTTAAAACCTGCCACCAGAGGACAGACATCCCTGGGGCTGTTGGAGGACAGGTTTCATTATTAAAGAGGTTTCAGAGCCTGCAGCACACCCTGGTGTGGGCCAGTGGAAGATGTTGTATCCTGTAAGGCAATTCCCAAGCTAAGGAAGCAGCCACAAGAACAAGAGGGAAATCAGAGCCCAAATCAGCCCTCATTACTGGGGTAACTGGGAGTCCCCTTTTCCCATGGGAGGCAACTGCCACCCTCTCATGAACCCGAGACACTCAGGACAACCATGGTGATGTGGTGCCTCAAAATCCCAGGGGAAAGGATGCTGCTGGGGGTTGTCCAAGGGGATGGAAACAACCGGGACACCATCCTCTTCCCAACTCAGGACCAAAGGATGCCGCCACTGCCAATCCATGAGGGAAGAAACCCAGAGGATGCAACACCCGGGTCCAAAAGACGCTGCTGAGTGCAACGGCTGAACCCCCAGGACATGGCTCCAAAGCCAGGAGATGCCGACTGGGTACTGCAGATAGCCAGTGAGCTGACCCCAGGGGAAAAGTGCCCCCACCCCAGGCCCAGAGCCTGGACTGAGCCCATGGGACGCCCACAACCAGGCTCACAGGATGCTCTGGAAAAGTGCTTGAGTCAGGAGACCCTGATGGGGTGATCCCACGGGATGGGGTGTCCCCCACCCAGGGATGCTTAGGAAAGGTACCAGCACAGCCAGCACAAAAGGCTGATCCCAGCACATACTGTGTCCCCATTCCTGGTCCAGAGGGTGGTCCGAACCCCCAGCCAGGATCACAGGACGCTTCAGAGTCGGTTCCGAAGGGATTGAGCCCTGGGGACACAGCTTCCCAAAGGAAGCCCAAACCGGCTCACGTGGGGGACCACGAGGGGACACCCCAGAGCTGAAAGCCGCCGCGGGACATCGGGACATCACCTCTCTTCCCTCCCTCCGTGCTCCCTTCCCCGGCCGCGGTACCTTGATGCGCTCCCGGCACTGGGACGGGGTGCGCTCGTATCCCAGCTCGGCCAGGGCGCGGGAGACGCGCTCGTACATGGCGGGCCCGGGGGCCTTGCTGCCGAACACGGTCCCGGCGCCCTCCAGCTGCTGGTACCGCGCCTCCACCAGCCGCTCGTTACCCCAGACGGCGATCAGCGCGTTGGTCTCCGCCGGCGTCCAGGACATCCCTCGGCAAGCGGCGGCGGCGGCGGCGGCAGCGCCCGGCGAGAAGGAGACGGAGGGCGAGGCCCCGCCGCGGCCGGCGCCAGCAGCCGGCGGCCCGGTGCCGAGCGGGGAGGCGCCGCTGGGAGTGGAGGGGTCGGAGAGGCTGGGGTTGCCGTCGCTCATGGCGCCGGGAGAGCCCGGCGACAGCACCTCCATCTTGGGCACCTTCAGCGGCGGCTCGGCCGGGAGCTGCGAGGAGCCGCAGGGCGCCGCCATCTTGGGGGTGCCGCACCGAGCGGGCGGAACTGACGCGAGGCTTCCGCCGGCGGCGGGGCGGAGGGAGGCGGGGGGCGGGGCCAACGGGGACAGGGGCGGGGCTAATCGCTTGGTGGGCGTGGTTTCTGCAGGAGGGGGCGTGGCGGGCTGCCGCAGGGTGGGGCCACGGCAGCGGGCGTGGTTGTGATGTGGGCGTGGCTTGTGGTGGGCGGACGGATGGGCGTGGCTTGTTGCGGTGGGCGTGGTTTCAGGACCCCCACGGGCAAGCGGAACCCTCCCAGCACCCACCGCTGGGGCTGAGCCCCCCCTGTTGGGGCTCATTATGCCGAACCCTGGGGATGAGCATCCCCAAACCTTGGGGCTAAACCAACCCAAATCTGGGCTAAGCAGCCTCTTCCTTGGGACTGAGCACCCCTCGAATTGGTGTTGAGCACCCCAAGCTCCGGGCTGGAGCAGCGGGGGGGGCCTTGATCGATGTCCTCGGGGAGCAGATAACGGGGGGCCCCCGCCGCACCCCAAACTCTTCGTTAAGCCAACACTAACGAGCTCCCCATCCGAGTGTGGTGGTATAGGAGTCCTATGCGTTAATTAATCGCTTTAATTAGGGCTGTGTTGGTTAAACAAATGGGGTGTGGGGCAGAAAGGGCCGGATCGGGGGTGGTGGGCGGGCTGCAGCACATCTGGCAGGAGAGCGGCCGGGAGCAATCAGGGGCCTTAATTATCCCCTTGTAATTAGGGGGATTAGGGGCTGCGAGGCGGCAGGGAGAGGGTCTGGGGAAGCATTAACCCCCCGCTTACCGGGGATGGCAGCGTCTTTGTCACTGACTACCTGTCCCCAAAGAGATATCCCCACTGCTAGCTCTGCAGTGCGTCCCCCCAAAAGGATGTCTCCAGAGGGATGCACCCACTGCCACCCCTGTGGCATGTCTCCAAAGGGCCCAGCGCTGGTCTGTCCCTAGAGAGGGGTCCCTACTGCCAGTCCTGCAGTGTATCCACAAACGGATGTCCCTGCTGCTATCACATGCCCAAAGGGATGTCCCCAGTGCCAGCCCTACCGAGTGTCCCCAAAGGGATGCACCCACTGCCACCCCTCTGACGTGTTCCCAAAGGGCCCAGTGCTGGTCTGTCCCCAAAGGGCTGTCCCTGCTGTCATCATATCCCCGAAGGGATGTCCCTATTGCCAGCCCTGCGGTGTGTCCCCAGAGAGATGCGCCCACTGCTGGTGTGTCCCCTAAGGGCTGTCCGTGCTGCCAGCCCTGCATTGCGTCTGTCCCCAAATAGATGTCTCTGCTGCATCCCCAAAGGGTGCCAGTCTCACACCGTGTCCCCAGAGGGCTGCACCCACAACCAGCCTTACAATGTGTCCCCAAAACAGGGTTCCCAGTTGATATCCCCACCGCTGGCACATCCCATAAAGGACATGTCCCCGTTGCCAGCCCCGCCAGCGTGTCACCACGGCTGGATACGGCATCCCCAAGCCACGGCGGGGCCCCCAGGGCTGCGCTGCGTGAAGACCCCCGGGCCGGAGCTAATCAGGCACCAATCACCATACAGGGGCGGGATGCAAATGAGGTTAACGGTTAATTAGGGATTGAAAGATTCATTATTCTTCCAGAGCAGCTGATTGCGATGCAGCCCCGCGTCCCCATTAGGGCCATTTGACCGCTGGCTAATGGCACAGTGGGGAGGGGAGAGTGAGGCTGTGGGTGCCCCCCCCCCCCCCCCCCCCGCTTCCCCAACGCACCGAACAACTCCAAGAGTCATTTCTGTAGAGAGCTGTGCCCGTCCTCAGCCTCCCTGTGATGAGTTGTGGCTGTTCTCAGTGGGGCTCATCCCTGCAATGACTTCTACCTGTCCTCAGCCCACTGCTGTAGCTGTTCCCAGCGGGGCTTATCCCTGCAATGAGTTGCGGTCATCCTCAGCTCCCCAGGGACGTGGAAATACCGGGACAAGCAGCTTAATGCAGCTATGTGAACCTCTTTCCCTGCTCCCCTACCTCCTCCTTCAATCCAACCTTCCAATTCAATAAAGATAATTAACCATTAGCCCAAAAGCCAAGCGGGAATGTCGTTGGATATAGAGAAATTTCTGCAACTTCCTGACCTGGCCATAATTAACTTCCCATAGCCAAAAACCACAGCCAAAAAGCAGTATAAACGTATTAACTGTGATGGTGGCTCATTAAAGCCAAAGGTCTGATTATCCTGCGATGTGGCTGCGGGCAGGAAACCACGGTGAGGGCTGGAAGGTGCTGGATGCGATGACTAGGGGGATATTGAGCGGATGCTGAGGGCTGGTCCCCATCAGCATCCTCGGGGGCTGCATCCCGTATCCAGCTGCCCCTGGAGTGCACAAAAGGGACTCAGGCGGGTGAATTGGAGCATCACGCCCCTGCCTTTGTCTCCCTTTCAAAGGCAATATTCCGGCCCCAGATGGGTTAATACATAATGCAGACAAGCAAGTAATTGCTTGCCTTTGTAGGGCCGTCAGCGCTGGGTCCCCGGCCCTCTGATCCCCCATTAGCGGCCATGCAAACAAGCCTTCCACCCAATTAAGCCCAGCTTTGATAGAGCTCTTCCCAATGATGTGCCGGTCCCAAACTAGCGATTCGCACATGAGCCACTACCTGTTAAACCGGGAATCGGCTTCCTTCGGGAATGAGCATCCCTCGCCTCTCCCTGTGCCCCAGCTGCCGAGCTCTGCCCGGCTTCCCCCGGCCCTGGAGGGAGCCCCGGCTGATAAATGATCTCCACAAACTCTATATTAAAGAGGTGGGAATGGGATGTTAATATACCCCCAGTCGCTCGTCTCCAGAACACATGGGCTCCGGCTTTCCCGAAGTAATGAGGCGGGCTGAGACCCCAACCCACCGGCCTCCTGCGCCTGCCAGGCATGCAGGAAGGACAGACTGACACCCGTCCTCTGGGGCAGCCCACACCGAGCAGCCCCGGGTCATCCCCTGCAGCAGCTCCAGATGCTCACTTAAAGCATCCCGGCGTTGTTCCTGAAAGCATGCCAGTGCGTGCCCTGAAACATCCTAGCATCGGCCCTTCGTGTCCTGGCATTGTCCGCTACAGTATCAGCACCAGCTCCTAAAGCATCTCAGCATCATCCCCTAAAGCGTCCCAGCACCATCCCCTAAAGCATCCCAATGTCATCACCTAAAGCATCCCAGCATCATCCTAGGGGATGCTTTAGGAAGCATTCCAGCATTTTCCCCAAAAGCATCTCAGCATTGTCCCCTAAAGCATCTCAGCATCATCCCCTACAGCCTCCCAGTATGCTCCCCTAAATCTTCCCAGTGTCATCCCTTAACGTGTCCAAGCACCATCCCCTAAAGCGACCCAGTACCATGCCCTAAAGGATCCCACTGTTATCATCTGAACATCCCAGCTCACCTGAAACACCCCAGTGTCCTCCCCTGAAGTGTCCCACTATTCCAAATACATCCCGGCATCCTTCCATGCATCCCAGCATCATCCCCTGAAGTGTTCTGGTGTAACTATCCTAAGGCATTCCAGTGACATCCACTAAAGAATTCCAGTTTGCTTCTCTACAGCATCCCAGCATCATCTCCTAAAGCATCCCCATAAGCTCCCCTAAAGCATCCCAGAATCTTTCCTTAAAGCATCCCACTGGCGTCCCCTAAAGCACCCCTGGATGCTCCATGAAAACATCCAGCATCATTCCTTAGGGCAAGCCAACATCATCCCCTAAAGCATTCCTCCATCATTCCTTAAAGCATCCCAGTGTCATCCACTACAGCATCCCAATGGGCTCCCCTAAAACATCCCAGCATTTTCCCTTAGTGCATCGTGGCATCGTCCCATAAAGGATCCCAGCCACCTTCTCCTGAAACATTTGAATGTCATCCCCTATAGCATCCCAGCGTCATCCTCTACAGCATCCCAGCATCACTCCCTACAACACCCCAGTGTCATTCCCTACAGCCTCCCAGCATCATTCCGTAAAACAACCCAGCGTTATCCCTAAAGGATCCCAGCGTCATCCCCTAAAGCCTCCCACCGCCATTCACTCCAGCATCCCAGTATGTTTCCCTATAGCATCCCAAGTACGTTCCCCTATATCACAGCAGTACATTCCCCTACAGCATCCCAGTATCATCCCGTCCATCATCCCAGTATCATCCTCAACAATACCTCAGCAGGTTCCCCTACAGCATCCCAAGTACGTTCCCCTATATCACAGCAGTACATTCCCCTACAGCATCCCAGTATCATTCCCTCCATCATCCCAGTATCATCCTCAACAGCACCTCAGCAGGTTCCCCTAGAGCATCCCTGTATGTTCCCCTATATCATCCCAGTATCATCCATATATCACCCCAGTACATTCCCCTATTTCCCTCTAGTACCATCCCCTACATCATTCAACCCCCACCATCACCCGACCCTACTCCTCTCCCCACCACCCCCCTGCTACTCCTCTCCCTCCCTGTCCACCCGTTTCCCCCCTATCCCCCTTCGTGTATGTGTCCCACCCCCAACCTCCATAAATATTTCCAAAGCTTCATTTTCCAGCAAACCGGGTTGGGGGGCCCCGGGGGGAATGTTAATAACGGGGCTGTGGAGGACTTAAACACACACACACACACACACACACACACACACACACACACACACACACACCCCTCATTTGCCCGGACAAATCCCTTGTCACTCGTCATTACTGTGCCTCAGTTTCCCTATCCGGATAATGCCCTGTGGAGCTGTGGGAAAAAGGAGAAGGAAGGATGCAATGAAAATAAGGAGGAATAACGAGGATAACTCGGAAACAGCCCCCTGTTTTCCCAGTTCCACATCAACTTTGGGGTGACTTGGGACTGGTTTGGGCAAAGCCTGGGCAAACAGCCGCTAATCGTGGAATAAAAGCACAATTAAACGCGCTCATAAATCTGCTAACGAGGAGGCGCTGCCCCGGCGGCCGCTGTTTGCCCAGCTGATTAACAGGGATGAAGCCAAGAGAGAAGATAATCCATCGGGATGAGGCGGCTCCTTTGTCTCCATTCCCCATCCCAAGACCATCTCGGAGGTGATGGATGTGTGCATGTCACCCCGGGGAGCCCATCGCTGCAGCCTCGGGCCTCATAGCGGGATTAATACACTTTAATCCCTGGGGCTCACCCAAAAAACTCCAGGATTCCCATTAAAATCTCCCCCTCTCTTCAAAGAACTCCATGAAAAGAGGCCCAAAATCTCAAAGCAGGATTAACGTCCACTTTCTAGCCCTTATTCCGAGCCAGAGATATCTCATCCCCATGGCTCAGCTTTTTTGGGAACATCCAAAAAGAGATGGGGATGGGGAATACCATGGCATTGAGTATTCCAGCATCACCTTCAACTCCCATCCTGGAGAATTATTTGGATAATAGTTGGTTAAACCTGTTATTCTATGGATAATTTATTTCTCATCTTTTGATCCTACCGGGAAATCCTTGGGCTGCCACATTCCCAGCAGGAGGAACGGAAAAGCTTTGTGGTCCTATGAAATTAATATTTACTTTCTCCACGCCTGGGTTGCGGGAGGGAGGGATGAATAATGCATCCCCCCTGAGAAACCGGGATGAAAATCTCACAGTGCCGGGATGCAGCAGATTTGATGGGATATGGAGAGCCCGGAGGGTGCTGGTGAGGCTGAGCAGTCCCAGATATGCAGAGGGATCCAGATGTGGCCCCAGCACAACTGTAGGTTGAAGAGGAAGTGTGCTGGTGCGAGCTCTCCAGATGTGTGCTCACCTTCCTCCTACTTGCACCTCCAGATGTGCACGGCTGCAAACCACCCCGTTCTCCAGATGTGCACAGGTATCCCTGTGCCTTCCTTCAGCTGTGTGCCCAAATGTTTGCCCAAAGCACCCAAGCCTCCCAGATCGGAACATCTCAGAGCAACTCGGTGCCCTAGATGTGTCCCAGAGCTTTCCAGATGTGAAACACCTTTGGGGAGCATTCACACCTCCTCCCCATATGTGCCGTCCGGGTTCACCTGCTGCTCTGCATCCAGATGTGAGGTCCCTTCTCTTACTCTCCCTGCCAGATGAGCACAAGTGTTCCTCCCTTGCCTCCCAACTCCCATTCCTCCCCAACCTCCCCCATGCTCTCTACACTCCCAACACCCCTTTTTCCCCCATCTCATCTTCCCCTCTCCTCTTTTCCCTATTCCAAGGAGATCGTTAGTGGCACCGTAAGGACCCCCCTATAGCGACCTCCCATGTTCGGGGGCTCGCTGGAGGAGCCGCATTGCTTCACACATCATATTAATTAAGGGGCTAATTGCCAATTACCAATTCAACAGCACCTTCTGTACACGCTTGTGGGTCGCCCCCCCCTCCCAAGTTCAAGGCTCTCAGTGGTCCCAGCACCCCCCGCACCCTCTGGCCGCGCCCCCCTCCCCGCCGGACACGGGAGGCGGCGCTGCGGGATGAGCCGAGCCGGGCTGGGCTGAACTGGACTGGATTGGATTGAGCTGTGATGAGCTGCGCTGAACTGGGATGAGCTGAGCTGGGCAGAGCTGAGTTGGGCTGGTCTGAGCTGAGCCTGGCTGAGCCGAGCCGGGCTGAGCTGAGAACTGAGCTGAGCTCCGCTGACCCGAGCTGGGCTCATCCCAGCCGGGCTGTGCCTGGCTGAGCTGAGCCCGGCTGGGCTAAGTCAAGCTCAGCAGCGCCGGATCGGACCGCGCTGAGCTGAGCCGAGCCGAGCTCAGCCGTGCCGAACCGTCCTGAGTCGTGCAGAGCCGAGCTCAGCAGAGCTGAACCAAGCTGAGCCGGGTCGGACTTTGCCGAGCCGAGGATGCTGCGGTACCTGCTGAAGACGCTGCTGCAAATGAACTTGTTCGCGGACTCGCTGGGAGCAGAGGGCTCCAACTCCTCAGAGCTCCTGCTTGGCATCAACCGCACCATCGCCACTCTGCACCTCCCCGGGCTCGATCCCGGCAACGGTACGTGGTCCTGCGTCCTCTGTCCCCGTGTCCCGCTGTCCCCGGTCCGGATCCGCACCCCCCAGCCTCAGCCAGGTCCCCACTGGGACCTTACCCGTGTCCAAGGACCGGGACTGATCCGGAGTGTCCAAACTGTCCCCGTGTCCCCACGCCGGCACCGGCTCTGTGTCCCCCGACCAACCGGGAGCGATGCCGCGTCCCCACATAGTCCGTGGGATCCTGAACTGGTACCAGCGCGGTGTCCCCAAATCGGGAGCGACCCCAAAGTGGCCCCGTGTCCCTACACCGATCCCCCGATTGTGAACCGGGACTGTCCTGGTGTCCCCGGAACAACCCCGTGTTCCCGAACCAGGAGCTACCCGGTGTCCCCACACTGCCCCCGTGTCCCCACATCAAGCCTCAGACTCCGAACCGAAGTCCCTGTGCTCCCAGTCCAAAACGCAGACCCCGAGCTGGGAAAGCCCCCATGTCCCTAAACCAGCCCCAGTGCCCCCAGAACGAGCCCTGTGTCCCCAAACAATCTCCATGTCCCCAAACCAGGAGAGACCCTGTTTCTCCAGCCTATTCCCGTGTCCCAGATCAGCCTTGTGTCCCTGCTCCAGGACGAAGTGTGGGAGGATGTGTGGGAATGGGATGTCCATCTGAATTTCAAGCCACTTTTGAGCCTCCCCCCTTTTTCAGCCTAATCTTCCCCTGAGGTTGGTTCTGGGTGTCCCCAAACCACCCGGAGCCCTCCCCCGAGCACAGGAGGGCTCTTCCCTGACCCCCCGCTTGCCCCAATTAGCCACTGGGCCCAGCTGCGCCCCCCCCGGCCCCCGCTGCTGCCCCCCAGGGTACCGGTACCTGCAGCATCCTGCATCCCCATGGCAACGCATGCCAGCCTGATGGCAACGCACCCCCCAGGCGCCCTAAATCCCCCCCCCATGATGCCATGATGCTCATATGTGTGCACACGTGCAAATGGGGAGGGCACATGTGTGTGCATGAATTTGTGGATGCGTTTGAGTGTGCATACGTGTATATGTGTGCAAGCACATGTGCAAACACGTGTCCTCCTCATTTGCACACATTTGTGCACACATTTGTACACACATGAGCATCACTTGTGTGTGCATACACCGCCCTGTGTGAATACACACGTGTGTAGGTGCGTGTGTGCATGCCTGTGGACGAATACATGTGTGATTGTGTGTGTGAGTGCATACACACCCCTGCTTGTATGCACACGTACGATGCACCTATGTAAGTGCATGTATGAATGCATGCATGTGCAAGCGTGTCTGTAAGCGCGCACACATGTGCAAACATGTGCTGATGCATGCCTATGGGCTTGTGCATGGCTGCATGCATGTCCTGGCGTGTGCATGCACATGTATTGTGTGCATTGTGGGCAGCAGGACACTGAGTGAGCACAGCCTGAAGTGTAGCACCAATGGGACATTAATTATCCCAGCATTAATTATCCCAGCATTAATGAGTGCACCGTCATTCCCATGTCCTAACAGTGGGAATTGGCCTGGCACAGCCCCACAGACTCAATATGGGCGTTTTGAGACTTAAACCGAAAGCATCCAGGAGTTCCCAGCTCCACTCTGGGAAATCAGCACTTGCAGTTGATGGAAAAACCCCGTCTGGGGAGAATTCAGCTTCAGATCCATTTTCCCTGGGATGCCCTGCTGGAATCTGGGTGGAAAAGGGGGACTACTGTGAGCGGAGCTGCTTTGTCCCCCTGTCCTCATCCCTCCCCGTATGTCTGAGGTCTGACGCCGGCCCGGTCCTGCTGCCACCCCACCAGCACTCACCGTGGGCTGGGATGGGGGGGAATACAACAGGCTGAGACCTGGCCACACTCGATCTCACCTCCTGGTCCCCATGTCCCGCACAGGGTCGCACCCGCAGCTGGAGGACGCGGCTCCCCGCATCGTGGAGCACCCCACGGACGTGCTGGTGTCGCGGGGGGACCCGGCCACGCTGAGCTGCAAGGCTGAGGGCCGCCCGCCGCCCGCCGTGGAGTGGTACAAGGATGGGGAGCGCGTGGAGACCGACCGGGAGGAGCCGCGCTCCCACCGCTCGCTGCTGCCGGGGGGGTCCCTGTTCTTCCTGCGCGTCCTGCACGGCCGGCGCGGGAGGCAGGATGAGGGCGTCTACGTGTGCGTGGCCAGGAACCGCCTGGGGCAGGCCACCAGCAGGAACGCCTCGCTGCACGTGGCGGGTCAGTGCCCGCAGCGCTGCGCAGTGCGGCGGGAAGAGCCCTGGATAGGATGGGATTGGAGACAGCCATGGGATGGGATGAGGTCAGGTCAGAAACAGCCATGGGATGGGATGGGGTGGGTTCAGATCAGAGACAGCTACGCGATGGGATTGGGGCAGAGGGACGGGATAGGATTGAGGGGGACAGAGATGGGGTGGATCTGGGGGCCTGGGGGGTTTTGGGGTCACCACTGAGCCCAGGCTGTGGAGCAGAGGGGCTGCAGAAGCCCAGACTTTGCTGAGGGAAAAGAGGTGAGAAGGAGAGAAAAGGAGTGAAAAGGGGAGGGGGGGGGGGGGGGGGAAGAAAAAATAATGGAAAATTAGCGAAAATAGGTAAAACCAATTGGAAGTAAGTAAAAATGAGTGCAAAGAAGTGAAAAGAAGTGGTGGAGCAAAAGTGAAACAATTGGAAATAAATGTAAAGAAGAAAAAGTAACTGGAAATAATTGGAAATAGGTGAAAATAAGTGAAAATAAATGAAAATGAGTGAAAAGAAATGAAAGCAAAGTAGTTAAAGGAAAGGAAAAGAAATGAAAACAATGGGAAATAAAATGAAGTGAAAATAATTGGAAAGAGGTTAAAACAGTAAACGAGGATAAGTAAAAATCAATGGAAATAATTGGAAATAAGTGAGAAGTAAATGGAAATGGAAGAAAATAAGTGAAGAATATATGAAACTAAGTGAAAAAGATCAATGAAAATCAGTGAAAATACGTGAAAAAGCACTGAAAACAAGTGGAAAACCATGGGAAGAATTGAAAGTTGGGAAAGGGGGAGGGAAAAAGTGATTGGAAATGACAATGAGCAAAGGGAAAGGAAAATAATGGAAAAGAAATGACAAGAAAAAGGTGAAAACAACTGAAAATAGCCAAAACTGATTGCAAAGGAATGAAAATCTCTGACACACACTGACCACGGTCCCCCGTGGCTGCTCAGTGTGGCTCAGTCCCCAGGACTTGGGGAGCCGGGGCTCAGTGTGGGGGTCCTGCCCCATGCAATGCCCCATGCAATGGGGAAACTGAGGCAGGGCTGATCCCACAGTGCTGCGGGACGAGTTCCGGCAGCCCCCCGTGGACGTGGTGGTGGCAGCGGGAGAACCGGCTGTGCTGGAGTGTGTCCCACCCCGCGGGCACCCGGAGCCCAGCGTCTCCTGGAAGAAGAACGGAGCCTGGCTGAGAGCTACGGATGAGCGCCTAACGGTGAGGGACAAGGGAGGTTGATCCCATACAACCCCATCCCAACCCATCCAATCCCAACCCATCCCAACCCACCCCGGTTGGGTTGGGCTGCCCATAGCTCCGCGGTGGGAAGCTGATGTTGGCCAACACCCGCAAGAGCGACGCTGGCATCTATGTCTGTGTGGCCACCAATGTGGTGGGGGAGAAGGACAGCGAGCCGGCCGAACTGGTGGTCTTCGGTGCGTGGGGACAGGGGGTGGCGGCTCCGGGGTGTCCCCAAGGGGGGTGGCATCCCATGGAGCTGATGATGGCCCCACAGAGCGCCCAGCATTCGGCCGGAGACCCCTGAACCAGGCAGTGCTGGTGGAGGGGACGGTGGAGTTCCTCTGTGAGGCAGTAGGGGACCCGCAGCCCTCGGCGCAGTGGCGCAAGGAGGAGGGCGAGATGCCACCAGGGAGGTGAGTGTCATTGTCCCAGTGGCATCCCAATGGCATCAAATGTCCCCATAGCATCACATGTCTCTGTGGTGTCCTCCATCCTCAACACATCCTGCATCCCTATCGCATCCCACATCCTCATCGCAACCCACATCCCCAAAACACTTCCAGGTGGGAAGTGCTTCCTGACAACACACTGCGGATTGTGCGGCTGCGCCCAGAGGATGAGGGCACCTACACCTGCGTGGCTGACAACAGTGTGGGGCGCTCAGAGGCCTCGGGCACCCTCATGGTGCACGGTAATGGGGGGTCCCTCAGGGAGCACCCATTGGTGCTGGCTGAGCAGTGCCCAAGTCCTTGTGTGCCCCCACACCCACAGTGCCCCCCCAGCTTGTCACTGGGCCCCGCAACCAGGTTGTCCCCCTCGGCCGCAACGTCACCTTCCAGTGCCAGAGCCAGGGCAACCCACCACCCGCTGTGTTCTGGCAGAAGGAGGGCAGCCAGGTCTGTCCCTGTCCCCATCCCTGTCCCCAGGGTGCAACGGGAATGTGGGCTGAGATGGAGATCCCAGCTCAGCACCCTCCATCCCCAGACCCTGCTGTTCCCTGGCCAGTCCCCGCATCCCAGCGGCCGCTTTGCGGTGAGTCCCAGTGGTTCCATGACCATCTCGGATGTGCAGCGCTCTGATTCTGGGAATTACCTGTGCCAGGCCATCAGTGTGGCTGGCAGCGTCCTTGCCAAGGCTCGCTTGGAAGTGGAAGAAGGTGAGTACCACTGCAGCAGACAACGGGGACAACCACCATCCATCACCACACCACCCAGCACTGCGCCATTCCTGGTATTCCTGGCCTTTCTCCTGCAGCACCAGCGATCCAGTGGGGGTCCACAAACCACACAGTGCTGCCAGCAGGGGTCACAGTGCGGTTTCCGTGCCCAGTGTGGGGTGGTGGCGACCCCATGGCCAAGGTGGGGTGGCTGAAGGATGGGAATGTCCTGGTGGGTGCTGAGCCCCGCGCCAGCCTGCAGGAGAATGGCTCCCTGCGGATCACTGGCCTCCGGGTGAGCCAGTGCAGTAGCCACAGGGTGGGATAGGGCAATGGGTGCTCAGGGAGATGGGTACAGGAGGCAGTGGGTGTGCAGGGTGGTGGGTGCTCAAGGGTGGTAGATGCAAAGGGCTGTGGCTGCAATGGACAATGGGTGCTCAGGGTGGCGACTGCCAAGGGCAATGGGTGCTCAGGGTGCTGGGTGCAAATAGAAATGGGTGCTCAGGGTTGGTGGGGCTCAGATTGGTGGGTTCCAAGGGTTGGTGGGCGCTCAGGGTGGTGGAGGCAAAGGGTGATGGGTACAAAAGGAGATGGGTGCTCAAGTTGGTGGGTTCAATGTGTGGTGGATGCTCAGGACTGGTGGGTGCAAAGGGAAATGAGTGCTTAGGGTGCTGCGTGTAAGGGGTGGTAGATGTAAAGGGCTGTGGCTGCAGTGGGCAATGGGCACTCAGGGTGCTGGGTGCCAGGTGACAGGCGCTCAGGGTGGTGGGGCAGGAGCTCTCCCCTCGCAGGTGATGGACTCGGGGCACTACGAGTGCGTGGCCACCAGCCCAGTGGGCGACACACGCTGGGGCTTCACGCTGGAGGTGCACGGTGGGTCATGGGGACATCACTGGGGACACTGTGGCCCTGGGGATGAAGCCACCCCACATCTCCTTGCACCTCCCTGCAGGTGACAGGCCCGACCTGTCCCCACCTTCCCCCATGCCTGGAGTCCTCCCTGGGCCACCCTCCACCCCTGTGATCACCAACGTCAGCAAGAGCAGCGTCACCTTGAGCTGGAGAGGGAGCGAGGACAGCGCTGCTGCCGATGTCACCTCCTATATAGTGGAGGCTTTCAGGTACCGCACGAGCATCCTCTCTGGGTGCACGGGGACACTGTGGCCCAGAGCCATCCCACCATGGTCCCTTTTGTCCCTGGCAGCCAGGAGGAGGGTGGCCCATGGCGGACGGTGGCAGCTGAGGTGGTGGGTGAGACCCACACCGTGAGTGGCCTCATCCCCGACAACATCTACATCTTCCTGGTGCGGGCAGTCAATGCCCATGGGATCAGCGACCCCAGTGGTGCCTCGGAGCCCGTGCGCACCCAAGGTGAGACCTGGTGGTGAGGCTGATGATGGCCATGGACCCAGCACCCTAGGGTGCATGTCCAATTGGTGATGCTGATGGAGGTGACCGCTGTCTTTGGGTACGTCCTCAGCTGGTGTTGTAGACAGAGGTGGCATGAACCCACCACTGTTCAGTGCATCTCCACTTGGTGATAACAATGGAGATGCCCATGAATCCATCACCATTGGGTTCATCTCTGCTTGGTGATGATGTTGATAGAGGTGCCCATGCACCCAGCACCTTTGGACGCATCCTTTGTTAGTGATACTAATGGAGGTACCCACACATGCAAAACCTTTGTGTGCATCCCCACCCGATGCTACCAACAGAGTTTCCTGACCCACCATGGGAACACAGTGTCACCACAGCACCCACACTCGGTGCCACCAGCAAGGTGCCCATGTCCCCTCTTGCTGTCATGTTTTGGGCAGACCCCAGCACCCCACAGCCTGGGCTGGACCCCGAGAAGGTGCAGCAGGACCTGGCGCGAGTGGCCGTGCACCTCCAGGAGCCTGAGGTGCTTCCTCCAGGCGCCGTCCGCCTCTCCTGGACTGTGAGTGCTGCCCCACACCACCAGTGCAGAGCTCCCAGTGCCAGCACCCAGCACTCATCCTCTCCCATTGCTCCGCAGGTGCAGCACCAGACACCCTTCCTGCAGGGGTACCGGGTGCTGCTGCGGCTCCACGGCGGGAGCTGGGAGGACGCGCGGGTGCTGCTGGCACCAAGGGACCGTGGGGTACTGCTCACTGACCTACGCCGTGGGCAGCACTATGAGGTCAAGGTCCAGCCCTTCTTCCACCACCTCCATGGGCCGGACAGCACGGTGCGAGCCCTGAGCACCCCCGAGGCAGGTGAGAGTGGATGGATGGGGTGGTGGGATCCATAGGGACACGCTGGGGGTGACATCACATGTGTGATACCCGCAGCACCCAGTGCCCCACCACAAGGTGTCACTGTGACTAGTAATGGCACCAGCGTCCGCATCTCGTGGCAGCCACCACCACTGGCAGAGCAGAACGGGGTCATCAGGGACTACAGGGTAAGGGGTGTGGGGTGGGGGTGAGATGGGGATGTGGGACGTGATTGTCGGGTGAGATGTGAGGGGTGGTGGGGTGTGACAGGTCCCCTCTACCCTCTCCTGGCACCACCTCACAACATCCTCATGGCTCCTCCTGACCTTCTGCCCCTAGATCTGGTGCTTGGCCAATGAGAGCCGCTTCCACATCAACCAGAGCGTAGAGGGTTCTGTGCTGGTGGCCATGCTGCAGGGCCTGGTCCCCGGTGTCCTGTACCATGCTGAGGTCGCTGCTGCCACAAGTGCCGGGGTGGGCGCCCGCAGCGTCCCCATCCCCATCCGCGTTGGTGAGTTCCTCGTTGCACCCACGGGCTCTGGGTGGCCGTGGTCCCTCCTCAGAGCTCCCACCGCTTTGTCCCATGTTTCTGCAGTGCTGCCAGCACAGCGGGACATGGGAATGGTGGGCGGGAGCAGCGTGGCCTGGCGCTTGGCTGCAGTGGCCCGGCAACCGGTGTTCATCGCCAGCGTTGGTGGCACATGTTGGCTCGTCCTGGCTGCTGTCGCTGCGTGGCTCTACAGCCGCCGCCGGAGGAAGAAGGAGCTCAGCCACTTCACGGGTACAATGGGGTGTCACCCTTGGGACCCCCCATCCACCACTTACTACCCCAACAGGATCATCCTCCTCTTTCCTTGCAGCATCCTTTGCCTATGCACCCAATGGGAAGCCGATGGGGACCCGGCATGGTCCCCAGCCATCCTCATCCCAGCCTCTTCCTGCAGTAGCCTTCCCAGCTCCGGCACACAGGTAACCCCCCTGGTATTCACACCCTGTTCCCAGGATTCCCAGTGCATCCTTTCATCTCATCTCCTCACAGGGCAGCCACAGGTGGTGGTTATCCATGGCTGGCAGACACATGGAGTGGTGGTGGCACCAGTTGCTTGAGGACCAATGAGAGATACTACAATGGTGAGAGGGTGGCTTGGTTGGGAAGGTCATGGTTAACCATGACCATAAAATCATGGAGTGGTTTGGGTTGGAAGGGACCATGTATTTGCAAAGATCATCCAGAAAGGACCAAGGTTGGAAAGATCACTTAGTTCCTACCCCCTGCCAAGGGGAGGGATGCTGATGGTACTGGCTGTCCTCCACAGATGCTGGTATCACCCGTTACATCACCCAGATGGAGCAATTTGGGGTTGGGCCCACCGAGGGGCCGGTCTACAGCACCATTGAGGCTGGCGACGAGGAGCTCCACACCTTCCCTCGTCCCTTCTCCCACCATGGGGCCTCCTACCCCCAGTTGATGGATGTCCCGGCCCCACAGGCGCCCCGCAGTAGGGTGGGGGGATGGGTGGGGGGACATATGGGTGCTGGTGACACTGCCCCCTCCCTACAGCCCCCCCCAGCATCCTTCCTCACCACAGGGACCAAAGGGAAGAAGCTGGGGCAAGCGGTGAAGCCACCGGCCATAAGCTGGACAGAGCTGCTGCCACCACCCCCCTCGGCCAGTGAGCTCAGCCACTGTGCCCAGGAGGAGGAGGAGGAGGGGGATGAAGAAGCATCTGGAAGGTCAGTGTGGGGACCTAGATGGGGACAGGACATGCTGGCCCCTGCACCCACCATGTGTCCCCACTCCACAGGTTGGCGATGGAGGGGTGGTATGGTGCTGAAGATGTCACCTGTGCCACTGCTGCATCCTCACCCACCGTGTCCTCTGGCTGCCGGTCCACTGCCACCCTGACACCATCGCCCCGGGCCACCGAGGACATTCCCCGCCTCCAAGACATCGACAGCCACCGGTAGGAGATGGGCCTCAGTCCAGGTCTTCCATCAGGGTCTGGATGTCCCACCATGCTCTGGGTGTCCCATCACAATCCAGACACGTTGTCACCATCTAGCCCTGCTGTGCTACCATTGGCTGACTATGTCATTGAGGTCCAGATGTCTTGTCATAATCCAGCCATATTGTCACTATCTGGCCCTGTACGCCCCTGGTGTCCAGATGTTCCATTAGGGTCTGGATGTCCCAGCACAATCCAGATGTCCCTTTGTGATCCATCTGTGTTGTCACCATCCATCCCTGCCATCTGTGTCATTGTGAGCCAGCCCTACCATTGCAACCCTTGTTGTGAAGCTGCAATGCAGCTGTGGCTCTGCCATCCAGCTGTGATGCTACAGGCCCATCCATGCCATTGCCATCCAGTTTTCCCACCACCCCATGGGTTCCTTGGCTCCGGCACAGCACAGCACCAGATTGGTTGCACCAGCACCATGGTGGCCACCAAGCTCCTCCTGTTGGCTTCACCCCACACTGTCTTTGCCAGGAGACCCCGCCATGGCATTGGCACCCCACCACCAGCACCCAGCCCCCCGCTGAGTCCAGACATGGGTGATGTCCCCCTACCCCACACCCGCTGCCCCCCCAGCACTGGTGAGCCCTTGGAGAGGCATGATGGCTGGGTTTGGACCCCACCAGCTGTGGTGGGGCTGAGCCTGTGTCACCCCCAGGGAGAACCCGCGGGGATACCCCAAGATGTCACTTGAAGCCCAAATGCAGCCGCTACCGCCGGGAAAAGCCGCAGGGAGGTGAGAGGAAGGGGAACACTGGGATGCTCCAAGAGGAAAAGTGGGGGATCAGCTGTCTCCTTGCTCTCCATCACAGACCTGCCGCCACCACCGGTGCCACCACCGGGTGAGACCCCCAGACCTTCAGCAGAGCGGGAGCTGAGCGGGGCTGAACGCAAGGTCACCCATCGTGGTAAGCCACAGCCACCAGCCATGTCCCCAGGAGGTTATGGGGTGCCAGCACCAAACCCCAACCTTGTCCCCTCCCTTGCAGATGAGGTTGTCCCCTACAGCAAACCCTCCCGCTCCACCACGGGCAGCGTCTCATCCCGTGGCTCTGCCAGCTCCCGTGGCCATGGCTCGGGGCGCAGCAGGACGCCAGGGGACAGAGGGGAAGGGACCAGCCACCGCCGCCGGCAAGGTCCCCCTTTTCCCTGCCCAGCACAGGAGAAGAGATGAAGTGGAGGGCGAGGGCTGGGGACACAGGGATGGGGACATCGGTGGGCGGGGGGATGGTCTTTAATTTGGGTAGCACCATGTAAATAGAGTTGCACAGAGCCAGCAGCTGGTGGGTGGCAGTGTAAGGTGGGGACAAGGACACTTGGGTGGGACAAGGACAGTCAGGATGGACAAGGATGCTAGGGAGGGATGATGAGGATCTTCAGGGAGGGATGAGGACCTTGGGAACAAGGACAATTAGGAAGGATGAGGATGCATGGGAAGGATGAGGCTGCTTGAGGAAGGATGAGGATGCCTGGGGAGGCCAAGGACATCACTAGCGATGAGGACCCATGGAAGGGATGAGGATGCTGGGGAGGAATGAGGAAGGTGCTCATGGAGGAATGAGGACCCTGAGGAGAGACAAGGATGGTTGGAGGGGTAAGGATGGTCGGACGGGAAGAGGACAGCTGGAGGGATGAGCATACTTGGCGTACAAGGACACTGCAGAGGGATGAGGGTGCTTGGGAGTGACTAAGAAGGCTGGGGACAAGGATGCTTGTGGGGATGAGGACACTGGGGAAGGACAAAGGTGCCCAGGGCTTCAGGGTCTCTGGAGAAAAGAGGACACTTGGGACAGACAAGGTTGCTTGGGAGGGACAAGGGAGAGATGAGGAGGATGGTCACAGGGGGACAAGGATGGTGGGAGGAATGAGGAGACTTGTGGGGAGGGTGAGGATGGTTGGGAAAGGATGGGGGTGCTCTAGAGGGATAAGAAGCCTGGCAATGAGGACACTTGAAAGGGGCTCAAGGTCATTCTGGAAGTACAAGGTGGCTTGGGAGAGATGAGGACACTTGGAAGTGCCAAGGATAGTTGAGGTGGGACAAGGATGATGAGGAGAGTCAGGAGGAATGAGAACAGTCAGTGTGGACAAGAATGGTTGAGGGGACAGTGACCCTGTAGAAGGACAAGGACACTTGGGATGGACAAAGATGGTTGGGGGAATGAGGACACTGAGGAGGGATGAGGACACTTAAAGGGGGTGAGGACGCTTAGGGAGGATGAGGATGCTGGGGAGGGATGAGGATGCTGGAGAGGGATGAGGAATTTGGGGAGGGATGGGGACACTGGGGAAGGACAAGGATGCTGGAGGAGAATCACCCCCCACCTTAGTGCCACCCCCCTCTGTGAGTGGCTTTTGCTGCAGAGCCCCTTTTTGGGGCACCACTTAATAAAGCTGGATTTTGGCTGAGCCGAGGTGACTCCTGCACCCTGGAGACCTCCACGCTCCTGTCCCTCCTGTCCCCATCTCACCGCCCACCCTGGACCAGGGGCTGCCACTGCCTGATCCGTGGCCACCTGCAAAGCAAAAAGGAACATCATCCAGCACCCTGCAATGGGTGACACCAGCACCACCCCTGGTGCCCATCACCAAGCGTCGGGGCAGCACTCACCACACTGTGGGGTGCCCGCAGCTGCCTCCATCCCAATACTCCGTGGGATTCCCAGAGGTGTCCCCCAATCCCAGGGCGGGATGGCGACCCCGGGTGTGAAGATCCTCTCCAAGGGTGATGGCGGCGGTGAGGGACCTGCTATGGAGATGGTGGCATCACTGTGGTGTCATGATGGGGCCACCTTCCTGAAGGGGTGACAATGCCGGGGGACAGAGCAGGGGTCTGGGGACCCTTCCTCACCTCTGTAGGTCCCATCGATGTCCTCAAGGCCAAAGCAGAGGCCATCAACGGCCACGGCCAGTGCCCGGGCAAAGCTGGCATCCAGGAGGAAGGAGCCATCGCAGGAGCTCACCAAGCTGCAGCGGGTGCTGGTGAAGTTGTCCTCTGAGACTGACCCCCACCCGTTCAGCAGTGACCCCACCGGGGAGCCCCTTGCCACTGGTTGCTCTTCATCCTCCTCCTCATCCTCCTCCTCGCCCAGCTCAGAGGCTGGTGGCCCATAGATGTAGCCGTAGGTGTGCAATGGAGAGATTGACAACAGTGCGGTGGGTGCTGCAGGGCTGCAGGGGACACAGTGAGGACAATGGCTGCTGCTACCATGGTGGTGCCTCAAGGTCATTTCCATGGATGGGAACATGTCCAGGGCCACTGGTGAGCAGCGGGGTGCTGTGCACTTGCTTCAGCTCTTTACAGGGGCATGGGACACACAGAGGCTCCCAGGGGACAGGGGGCACCCAAGGGGATGGGAGGTACCTGGAGCAGTTGGTGTCCTGGTCCATCTCCAGGTCCTTGGCCACCCTCTGCTGCTTGAAGAGCTCATCGCTGTGTGCTGGTGAGAGGCGACTGGTGACTGGGGACATGACCCTTGGGTGCTTGGTGGCTGGGGATGTGTCCTTGGGGTACCTGGTGGCCAGAAACACATCCCTTGAGTGCCTGGTCACCAGTGAGGGGTCCCTGGGGAGGGTGAGGAAATGTTCTTGGGGTACCTGATGCCCAAGAACATGTCCCTCTGGTGACCAGGGACTGGAGACCTCTCCTCAGGGTGGCTGGTGGCTGGTGGTGTGTCCCTTGGGTTCCTTGTGGCTGGAGATGTGTCCTTGGCATGCTTCATGGCTGGTGACATGTTCTTTGGGTATCTGTTGGCCAGAAATGTGTCCCTTGGATGCCTGCTCACCAGTGATGGTTCCCTGGGGTGCCTGATGGCTGGGGACATGTCCTTGGGGTACCTGGTGACAGGGGATGTGTCCCCTGTGTTCCCAGAGGCTGGGGTTGTGTCCTTGGGATGCCTCACTGCTGGTGACGTGTCCTCAGAGTACCTGGGTATCAGGAACACGTGTCTTGGGTGCCTGCTCACCAGTGATGGGTCCCTGGGTGCCTGGTGATCAGAGACATGTCCCTGGGGTGGGTACCTCCTGGCCAGGAACTTGTCCCTGCGGTGCCCAGTGGCTGTGGACTTCTTGGGGAGCCTTGTGGCTGGGGATGTGTCACTTGGGTGCCCAGTGGATGGTGACATGTCCTCAGGGAGTCTGGAGGCTGATGGTGGGTCCTTCGGGTGCCTGGTGGCTGGTGACACATCCCTGGGGCTTCCAGTGACCGGGGACCTGTCCCTGGGGTATGCGGTCACGGGGGACCTGCAGGTACAAAGGACATGGTGGCTTTTGCAGCAGGAGTCTGGGGTGCATGTAGTGCCCCACGGTGGGGACAGCAGCACTCACCGTGTCACCGGTGGGTGCCAGCCATGGGGTGGTGGCACTGGGGACCTCGTGCCACCAGAGGCCAGGGAGGTGCTGCCCCGACGTGGTTTTGGGGTGCTGAAGACTGGGAGCTGCTGCCGGTCCCCTCTGGCCACCACTGCACCAGTGTCACCATCGTATCCCCTTCGCTGAGGCTGCTTCAGCCCCAGATCTGGCCCCCACTCTCCTCTGCTTCCATGGATGGGGCTGTGCCCGGGGCCACCGGTGAGCAGTGGGGTGCTGTGCACTTGCTGCAGCTCTTCATGGGGCACATGGGAACACGCAGAGCCATGAGCCACCTCCCACTGTCCCTCGATCCCCCCGTGTCCCCCAGCACCCACCTCTCTTGCGGAGCCTCTCCGAGGGCGCTGGGTTTGGGGTGCTGGGTGATGTGCGCACCCCGGGGTGTCCCCCCCTGCAGCACCCAGTGTCCCCAAGGGGCGGAGGGTGCCCCCCACAGGCGCTGCTGTGATTGAAGGGTGTGGGGGGGCCAAGGCTCGACGGCTCCAAGGAGAGGGCTGGGGAATGAAAGAGGTCAGGGCACCCATGGGTGCTGAGTCAGGTGTCCCCTGGCCCCTTCCTCCTTGGCTCTGTCTGTCCCCAGGTCCCTGCTGCATGCAGAGGGGCAACTGGGAGCACCCAGGGGGGTGTTGGGCACGCTGTGAGGGCCAGGCACTGGATGGGAGGTGTCCCATGGCACTGGGTTGGGGTCCCATTGCTCTGGGTGGGGAACCCATGGAATTGGGTGGGGGTCCCAGGCAGGCTCTCATAGCACCATATGGAGGCCACACTGGAATGGGTGGGGGTACCATGGCACCAGCTTGGGGTCCCTGCACCCATGTGGGTCACTGGAGGGGTCCCTGCACCCGTGGGGCTCACTAGAGGGGTCCCTGCACCCATGGGACTCCCTGGAGGGGTCCCTGTATCCATGGGGCTCCCTGGAGGGGTCCCTGCACCCATGGGGCTCACTGGAGGGGTCCCTGCACCCATGGGACTCCCTGGAGGGGTCCCTGCACCCATGGGGCTCACTGGAGGGGTCCCTGCACCCATGGGGCTCACTGGAGGGGTCCCTGCCGTCACTGCCCAGGAGGCTGCTGCTGCTGCTGCGGTTCTGTGGGGCACAGCCAGGTTTCCAGGGGCCACCAAGGCACGGCGTGTCTGCAGCCACCAGCCTGCAGGGAGAGGGGTGTCACAGGACATCGTTCCCCCCCCACGGAGCCCCCCCATGTCCCTCACCCCGCGGTGGGTCACCTGCGGCGCATGGCAGCATCCCGGCTGGCGCGGCGCTGGCACAGGAGCAGGAGGAGGATGAGCAAAGCCAACCAGAGCAGCGAGCCGGTGGCAGCGATGACAACGGGCTGCCGCAGCACCCGGGCCAGCCCCGTGCTCCCTGCTGCCACCCCTGCAATGTGCCAACAGTGTCACCACTGTGCTGCCACCTTCATCCCCACCTTTACCCCATCATGGTCCCCATCTTGACCCTATCTTAGTCTCCACCTAACCCCATCATGGTCCCAGTCTCCTACCCATGGTGCTGCAGGTGGTGTTGCTGGGGATCCCCAGCCCTGCACCATTGAAAGCTGCCACCCGGACACACAGCTGAGCCCCAGGGCTTGGGATGAGGGTTTCCAGGCGGTGGGTGCCTCCATCCACAGTCCTGTTGGTGGGGCGCTGCCAGCCCTCGGCCATCAACCACACCTGCAGGCACCCAGAGGATGAGCCCCCTTAGGTGAAGCTCCTTGATGGACCCTCTCGGATAAATATCCCTAGGATGGACCCCCTTGAATAGGTCCCCTTAGATGAACCCCTTGGGTGGACCCCATGAATGGATCCCTGTTGGATGGACCCCTTTGCATGAGCTCGTTTGGATGAATGCTGCTAGGATGGATGTCCTGGGATGGACCTTCATCTTGGTTGGCCCCTTTGGATGAACCCCCTTGTCAAGATTCCTCTTGGATGAATGTCTTGCCTGGATCCCCCCTTGGACAGCCACTCCTTGGATGATCACGCTTGGAAAGACCTTTGATAGGCTCCCTTCTTGGATGGATCCCCCTTAGACAAACCACTTGGATGGACCCTCGTTGGCCAGAAGCACCCCAGCCCCATCACCCCAAACCTTGTAGCCACGGATGATGCCATTGTGGGCCTCAGGAGGAGGCGGCTCCCAGCTCACAACCATGGTGCCGTTGCCCACCTCAGCTTGGCCCACGGTGACGTGTCGAGGCCCCGCGCTTGGCACTGCAAGACAGGGGTGCTGAGACCAACCAATCCCACCATTCTCCACCCAGAATCCCTGGGGACACCCAGCACACCTTCCTCAGGTATCCAGAGGTATCTGCTGTTGCTGTCCAAGCCCTGGGTCCCTCCAGTGTAGGGTCGGACCTTGAACTCATACTTGTAGCCCCTGCGGAGCGCAGGGATGATGGTGCTGAGCTCCTTGCCTGCATCGTGTTGGACCCAGGAGGTGGTGGATGGGACCAGGCAGCGGTACAGCACCATGTAGCCCACCAGCACCGGTGTCCTCATCAGCATCTGGAGGGGTTGGATTGGTTATGAGCCATGGTGGGACATCATCCCTGCATCCCATCCCAGCTACCCCAAGGGGACACGCACCCGCCAGCGGAGCCGCACGGCCGCTGTGGGCAGCACGGTGCCATTGTCCAAGTGCAGCCTCATGGCCAGCAGGTCCCGAGGAGCAGCATCTCGCCGGCCCGTTGGCAGCCGCTCTGCGGGCAGAGGGAGGTCCCTCAGGAACCAGTCTCAGATACCCATCCCTGGAGAGCCTGGTGGCTCCCTGGATGGACCTACTCAAATGGACACCGTGGAAGGACACCTCTCGGATGGACACCACTTGCATGGACCCCCTTGATGGACCCCATGATATACATCTATTGATGTGTCCCTCTTAGATGGACCCTTTGGATGGATATGTCTTCTTCAATCCCCCTGTAAATTCCCTTCAACATGCCACCTTGGACAGACCCCCTCAAATGGATCCTCTTTGAGAAACCCACTTGAATGGATCCCCTTTAGATAAGCTTTCTTGAATGGATACCCTTGCATGGCCCCCCAGGTGACCCTGGTTCCCCATGACGGAGGAAGCTATGGAGGTGCCACCACTGACCCTCCACGCGGAGCAGAGCGGTGGCCGCGGCGGTGCCCAGCTGGCTCTGCGCTGTACACACGTAGATGCCGGCATCGGCGAGTGTCACGGCGTAGAGGCGCAAGGTGTGCTCCTGGTCCACCTCATGCCTGTGGGTCACCAGCCTTCCATCAGCCCCATCCTCACCCCAAGGATGTGACACCTCCACCCTGCCACCACCTACCTGCCCCAGGGCAGGTCCCCACGCTCCTTGTGCCACTGCACCCGTGGCACTGGGTCACCCTGTGCGCTGCAGTTCAGCTCCACGGTGCTGCCGGCCACCGCCACGGTGTCACTCGGGTGCCGCACGATGGTCGGCTTCTCTGTGATGAGGACACAGAGGACGTGGCCCCAGAGCTGGCTGTGATGTGGCCGCCACCCCCATGGGCCATCCTTGGCTTACCCAGGACAGAGACACGGGCACCGCGGCTCTCCCTCCTGCCCGCAGCGTTGGCCGCCACACAGACGTAGAGCCCAGAGTCGCTCCGTTGCGCCGGTGCCACCCGCAGCTTCCCGTTGGTGACCACGTACCTGTCACCCGCTGAGTCCAAGGCCACCCCGTCCTTCTTCCAGGTGACGTGGGGCTCGGGGTGCCCCGAGGGGGGGACACAATCCAGCTCCAACACTTGTCCCACAGTGGCCACCAAATCACTTGGCTGCAGGCGGAAACTGTCCCGCAGCACTGGGACAAACGGGACAACATGGGCGAGGGGGGGGAAGACGACAGGAGGTTTTGGGGTGCTCCCCCATAGGGTGTCCTTACCAGCTGCAGTTTGGGGTGCCATGGCCGTGCCAGGGGTGTGGCAGCCTGTGGGGTGACAAGGAAGAGGTGGCGGTGATGGCAGCAGATCTCAGCCCTCGTATTGGGTGGTGGGGGGTGCCCCACACTCACCTCCCCGCTGCAGCGCGCTGAGGCAGAGCCCCAAGCCCAGGGCCAGCACCCAGCTGCCCGCCATGCTGGCCCTGGGCTGCATTCCTGAATTCCCGGTTCCACCCCCCCGCCAGCACCGGGGCCGGATCCAGCTCCGGATGGGGGGGGACAATAGCCGGACGCAGAGGCCGGGAAGTGCCGGGGGGAGGCTGGACACAAACATCTCTGCCAATCCATGGCCGTGAGAGGAAGACGAAAGAAGAAAGGAGCTCTCAGTAGGGACCAGAATGAACGGTCACAGGCTTAGCTTTGGGTGCGTTGAGCTCTTCCACTCTCAGCTGTCACCCAGCTCTGATGCTCACCCCAGGGTGAACCCTGTCCCACAGACACCCCAGGGTGCCACCATGGGCCAGGTACTACGTTTAGTTTATTGGTTAGTAGCACCGCAAGCACCCCAGGGTGCTCCAGTACCCACCCGGGCGCCCCGGGGCCGGCTGCTCCATGATTTCCATCCTAAACCTATATCCTGGGAGCACCTGGGAGGGGGAGACGCGATGGGAAAGGAGGGACCCCCATTTAGGCCACCTGTGCGTGTGCGCCTGGGCGAGCTTCGTGTCATTGTGCCCCTGCTGCGTCCACGGGCTGTGTGCTGCAACGTGTGCATGTGTGCTCCTGCACACGCCGGGTACACGTGTGCTCACTCAGTGTGCTGTGTGCATGCTCCTCGTGTGCTTGTGTGTGCTCAGTACACGCTTCGTGCAAGCTCTTTCACATGCTCTGTGCGTGCCCTCTGCATGCTTGTTATGTGCTCTGTGTGCCCTCCATGTGATGCTGCACGTGTGCTCTCCTCATGTACTCCATGTGTGTCTCCTTCGTGTATGTTGTCTTGTCACGCTCCCAGCAAGCTGTGTGTGCTGTCTGTGAGCATGGCATGCACTCTGTCCCCACATGCTCCCTGCATGTACTCTGAGCACACTCATCCTCTCTGCAAGCTCCATGCACACTCCATGCATGCTTTCTCCATGTGCATACTCTCCACATGGTCCATGCAGTCTTGGCTGCAAGCTCTGCGCATGTTCTCTCTTGCATGCTTTGTGCATGCTTACTGCATACATGCTCTCTCTGCACACCCTGGGCAAGGTCTGTCCCCATGCCCTGTGCATGTTCTTACATGCTTATTGCATGTTTTGTCTGCACACTCCATGCACGCTTTCTCCACACACCTTGTGCACGCTTGGTGACGGCACCATTGCACACACTGTGCACACTCTCCCTGTTGCGAAAATGCCCTCTTGCATGCTCCATGCACATGCTGTTTGCTTTGTGCATGCTTTCTGCATGCTCCCTGCACGATACCTCTGCACCCTCTGTGCACACTCTCCGCATGTTCCGTCCATGTCCTCTTACACACTCCATGCATGCTCTCTCTGCACACTGCGCGCAGGGTCTCTCCATGTGCTCCATATATGTTCTTGTGCACGCTCCATACATGCCGTCCTGCATGTTCCATGCATGCTCTCTCTGCACACTCCACGCATGCTCATGGGCATGCTCCTTATGTGCCATTGCACATGCTCCATACATGTTCCCTCTGCACACTCTGTATACGCCCTTGGTCATGCTCCATGCATGTTCTCTCTGCACGCCCCACGCTCACCCTTCCTGTGCAGTGTGCGCACACTGCGCTCCGTGCATGCTCCATACATGCCCTCTCGCATGTTCTCTCTGTGCACAGCACACACGCCCCCTCCCGCACGCTCCCCACGCGCTCATCCCGGCGGGAAAGCCATGAAAGCGGCGCCCCAGGAAGAGAGGGGACGGAAGAGGGGAGCTCCGGGTGGGATCAACAGCAAATTAGTGACTTTACGCCGAGCCGGCCGGTGCCCCGTGTCCCCGCTCGCCCGGTGCCACCGCAGGCACACACGTGTCCCCCGTGCTCAGGCACTGATCTCCACGGCGTTGGCCTCCTCCTGCTCGCGAATGACGTGGACGCCGGCGGTGCGCAGGAGCCGCGGGGCGCCGCGGGACCGCGCGGGTGACCCCGGCGGGGAGCGGTGCGTGCGCGTCGAGGCGGGCGAGCGCGCCGGGGAGCGATGGTAGCGCCGCGTCGAGCGACCCACCGGGCCCGGCGAGCGGCCGGCTGGGGGCACCGGAGAGCTGGGGTAACCCGCTTCCACCGCGCCGCGGGGCTCCGGGGCCGCGTCCTCCTCTGCCTCCGGGGAGTCCTGACAAAAGACAACAGTAGGCGAGAGTGTGAAGCACGCCCGGCCCATCGTGCTACCGGCACGCCACCAGCCGCCCACCTTGTCCTTGAGGATGTACAAGGCCACTGGATTCTTGCGCTCGTGCTCGGCACTCCGTGGGATGGTCTCAGCTGTTGAAGGCACGGTGTTGGTTATCACGGTGGTGTGTTGGTTACCCAGTGTTGGGTACCCCCAGCACTCACCCTCATGCTTCAGGCGCTCCTCGTCCTGCTCTGTGTATTCGGAAGCTGGTTGTGTCTCTGCTTGTCGCTTCTCCCTGGGGAAGAAACGGTCACTGCCGGCACTGCAGTGGAGCAGAGGTACGGCTGCTGGGGAAGGGGTCAGTGGTGTCATGAGGGAGAGGTGGGATGGGGTAAGTTGGGATTGGATGGGATGGGATGAGATGGGATGAGTAGGATTGCATGGGATGGGACTGACGGGATGAGACAAGATCTGACAAAATGAAATGGGATGGTATGGAACAGGACAGGACAAATGGGTCAGTGCAGGATGGGATGGGATGAGATGAGACTAAATAGGATGTAGCAAGATGGGACAAGATAAGATGGGATGGGGTAGGTCAAGTCAGGATGGGATGGGATGTGATGGGATGGGATCTGATGTGATATGATGGGACAGGACAAGATAGGATGGGAAGAGATGAGACAGGGTGGGATGGGATAAGACAGGATGGGATAGGATGGGGCAGGAGAAGAGGACCCCCTTTGGCTCCCATGTCCCCCAGCCATACTTTTTGGAGGGTTTCCAGCAGGCACAAACAGTCACCAGGGTGACGAGGAGGAAGATGCCGCCCGTGGAGAGGATGATGTAGAGGGAGCTCCGGCCTGGGGAGAGCAATGGGGGGACAACCCCCCTGGATTTTAGCTGGGAGCATCTCCAAGAGATGTCGGTCCCCAGGGGTGCAGGTGGCTTACGGTAGACAGTGATCTTCACGGGGATGCTGCGGCCATGGCTGATGGGGTTCTCCACCAGGCAGCTGTAGACATCATCATCAGCCATGAGGACGCGGGTGATGGTGAGGATCTTCTGGTCAGGGGAGAGGAGCAGGCGGGAGTCGTTGCTCAGTGGCCGACCATCCTTCAGCCAGGTGTAGGTGGGCTTCGTGCCATTCTCATGGGAGCAGTTGAGGGTGAAGAACTCACTGAGCTCCAGCACCGTTGAGGAGGCCACCAGCACTTGTGGCTTCGAGATGGGGACTGCGGGCGAGCAGGGGAACCGTGGTGATGGGTCCAATCCCATCATGTCTCAGGTGATGTGTGGGCACAGGGGATGGGAAGGGGGACATCAAAATGCCACTGAGGATATAGCTTAGCTACACAGTGTGGTTGAACCCCAAAAGCCACCCCCTAGTTGGAGATGGGGTGATTGAACCTCCTAGTTGGGTAAAGCCCTCCCCAAAAGTTGTTGGGGTGTGGGTGAGCAGGGAAACCATGGTGACACCATGTCTCAGGAGACACATGGGCCCATGGGATGCGAAGGAGGACATCAAAACACCACCAGGGGTGTAGCTTGGCTACACGGTGTAGTTGAACTTCAAAAGCCACCTCCCAGTTTCAGGTGGGATGATTGAGCCTCCCAGTTGAAGAAAGCCCTCCCCAAAAGCAGTAAGGGAAGACATCCCATAGAGAACCCAACCTCCACTGAACATCCTTCTTGCTCTTACTGTCCACAGTGAGGTTGATGGTCTTCTCGCCAGTGAAGGTGTCATCGGTGATGGACACCTCCACCTCGTAAGCCCCTTCATCTGACAGCTGCAAGGGGCTGATGAGGAGGGAGCCATTCTCCAGCACTCGGATACGATCCCGGTAGTCGGGCCGTAGGTTGCCGATGATCTCGGTGCCGATGGACTGGACGACGGTGACAGGTTTGTCACGCTTCAGCTGCCACTTGACCACGGGCTTGTCAGCACTGGCACTGGCGTAGCGCACTGACAGCAACGCTGCTTTGCCCGCTGTGCCACGCACCAGTGCCGTGGGGCTGGTGATGTTCACACCTGCCAGCAGACCTTGGTGGGGGGGAGAGACAGTGGGGTGCCCAATCAGGGTCCTCCAAGCCCATAGGGAAATAGGGAATCCCATCCCAAAGATGTGCTGAGTGCCCTCAAGGTGCATCAGCACAGGTGGAATGTTCAACCAGCACCTTGAGAAGGTATGGGATGGGTGGTAGGAGACCTCCTGTGCTCAGGTTAATGAAATGCTTTGGAAATCATCCCAAAAATTGAAGGGGGGGGTGGGGGTGGGGGAATTTTTATCCCATCCGTGCTCCATTGGATGCTCTGGTGCAGCCAAATCTACCCAAAGATGCCGAACTGCATCATGGGGTTGGTTTTAAGGGGAAAAAGGTAGGGAAGAAGTGGGAAAACCTGATTATTTTGGAGAATAAGTTCCCAAAACAGCCTTTTTCCCTAAAAATCCATCCCTCTAGTTCTCAGCCCAGGGGTCCCATCAGTGACTCTCATCCACATGTTGTCATGCGACGGTGAACAAACTCCATATTGAAGAGGGAAGGAGGGAAAAGAATAGGAAAACCAGCTGGGAACAGCGAAGCCGGAGCAAGAAAGGCTTTAAACAAGCCTGGAAAGTCATGGGATCTATTGGTATGCAGTGTTCGTTCGTCCATTCTTTCCAGCTCAGTCCTGAAAACATGCCCCAAACCGAAAAAATGGGGAACATCCATAGGGCAAACCTGGGCCTGGGATGAGATGTAGCTTTTAATGCATCCTTGCCCCCCCAAATTGCTGCTTTTTAACCATTTCTCCCTCTTTTTAAAGCCAATTGCTATTTTTGCCCTGCTCCTGGTAATGAATATGGGAGTTAATTAATAAATCAGGCAATATTCCCATTTCCTACAGCATTCCTGGCTTAGGGATGGAGATCTCTCACCTTTTCTGGCTGAAAAAACCCACCAAATCTCCTCATTTTCCTGCTATTTTCTCTAATTAATCCCCATCTCTTGCAGAAAAAAGCCAATTGTGGAGGGTCCTGATGGTTTTTTTGGGTGTCAATCCAAGCTGGCAAAATGCAAAAGTAGCTTTGGAAAACTCCCTTGTCTCATCCGCAGGGAAATGAGGCTTCTTCACGGCCGATTTTGGGTCCAAACTTCAGTAAAATGGTGCAAAATTATTGTGGGTGATATTCTGCACTTCCAGATGTGGGATGGGACAGTTTGGGACTCATTGAACCCCAAGGATGGGGCTTTAGGGAATAAAATATGGAGGTTTCAGCAAGATGGGGAGCAGAGCTGAAAATGGGATGAGAAATGGGCTTTTTGTGAAATCTGAGGGATGGGTAAGAAAATAGAATTGGGAAAAGCTGAACAAAACAAGGGAAAAAGGGGGCTTGGAGGAAGATGAAAAACTGGGAAGAAGCTTGGGGAGGGTGGTGGTGGTGGATCCACGCCCCAGCAGGACCTGTTCGGCTCTGGAAAAGTGTTTTTCCCAGTTTTTATTCCCCCCAAAATTCCCCTTTCTTTTCCCCCTTTCTCATGCAGAGGGGGTGCTCAACAGCTCAGCAACCCCTCCCAACCCCCCCTTCATCGGGTACCACCACCCTCATCACCCTCCCGCCAGCATCCTCCATCCGGATACCCCCCAAACCCAAGGAAAAATGGGGAAAACAATGTTAACATAGGTAAAAACCATGGGGAAATGGGGAAAATCCACGGGAAAACGGGAAAAGCCCCTACCTGTGTGCAGAGCCAGGAGCAGCAAGCACGGGGGACCGGGGTGGCCCCGCGGGGCGGCCAGCGCTCCCCACATTTCGCCCCCCGAATCCCTCCGCTTCCCAACTCCGGGCACGTCCCGCGGAGCTCCCGGCTTGGCGTTCCGCCCGGATAAATTCTTTTTTTTCCCTTCTTTTTTTGTTGTTGTTCTTGCCCTTCTCAATAGAGCCCTGTGTCCTGGTGGATTTCGCCTCCCCGGCGGCCTCGAGCTGACATTTGTTTGGGGGGAAAACACTCAGATTGACAGTTTTTCCCCCCTAATTCCATGTTTTCCCACTCCCAGGAAGATTCTCAATGTCGGGGGCATCACCCCGTTGAACCTGGTTAGGGTTTGCCATCTCTGCTGCGGATAATCCCGAGGGATTTAAGGCTCTGAGCATTGGGGATTATATTTGGGGGGGTCATTCCACAAAGCTGGATGAACTCCCCTCTCCCAGTGGGGTTCCCGCTTCCCTATTTTCCTCTTCCCAGGCTTTAAAGTGAAGCTGTGGTTGCATGCAGGCTTCATTCCAGCTCTGGTGCCAATTAGTGCCGTTCCCCGGGCATCACTGAATAGGGCAGCTGGGATACAGGGCAAGATGCCCGGAGCTGCTTCCCACCCCCCCGAGACCTGCCAAGCTCATCACCCCAGTGACGAGGGATCAGCCTCCATCCCCCTGAGGAGGATAAAGCGTATTTTGAAGGGGGTCCTGGGAATGCTCTGGGAGAAATTCAGGGATGCTTGGGGGAAACTATAGGGATATTTTGGGAGGGTGAGGGGGATTCTAGGGGGGGGTTCAGCAATGCTCACGGGGTTGTTTTTGGGGTGATGTAGTGGGGAAACCGGTCACAACCCCTCTAACCCACACTCCCCCCCGCCCCATTCTGTGTCCGCGGCGGGACGCGAACCCGCGACCTCGGAAGCTTGTTGGGGCGGGAGCTGCGGGCGGGGCCTGGGGGGCGGAAGTGGCGCCGGCATTCAAAGTGGTGGCTGAGGCGGAAGTGGCGGTTGGTAACGGGGCGGTCGGGGGGAATTTGGGGTGAGGGGAGCGGTGTGGGGGTGCCCGGAGGCTGGGGGGGGTGTGCAGGAGCTGGGCTATGGTGTGCTATGGGGAGAGTGGTAGGGATGGGGAACGGGGGTGCAGGGGCGGTGCAGGCAGTGGGAGGCTATCGGGGGACGCACTCATCCCATAGCCCCTTTCCCAGTCTCCAGACAGGATCCCGGGATGCCGCCATCCCCCTGGAAGGATCGGAGCTGCCGGGTGCTGGCCCAGAGGAATCCCCGCGTGGCCCCTGTGGGTGTCTGGGTGGAGAGTGCCCCGGTGGGCCCGGAGCAGAGCTTGGCCTTTGTGAGTGCTGCTGGGGGTCCTGTGGGCCCTCACCCCCCCGCTTGTGCCGCTAACCCCGCTGCTTGCCCTTGGAGCTGCCAGTGAGCTCTTCCTCTCTCTGAAGGCAGCCAGAGCGCTGCTCCTAGGGAGGGTTGATAGGTTCTAATGACTTTCAGGAGGGTCGGAAGCCACCACGGTGCCCATGCAGCCTGGTGTCCCCTCCACACAAGCCCTCAGCATCTCCCTGAGTTGATTCCCCTGGAATGAACTGGGTTCTTCTTTAGTAACGCTTTGGGTTTAACCATCAGTGAGGTGGGGATCCAGCCGGTGCCTTCATCAGCTGCTGTTGATTCCTTAATTATCCATACTGTGCTCTCTGCACTGTTCGTTTTAGCTGGGTCTGTGCATTTTCAACCTGTTACTAGAAGCTGCCTTCAGCACTGGCAGCACAGCTAAAACTCAGCAGGTTTGTGCCCCCCCCCCCCCCCCCCCCCCCACCTCTTCCATGAATTTTCCTCACTATTCCTGACTGCTCCTTGATTTATCGGTGCCAGGTTTGGAATTCCATACTTTGCATTTGAGGTGGCTGTGCCACTCCTGACCTCTCCCTGTATCTGTTCTCTTTGCTTTCTTGTTCATCCGTAAAGGATGTTGGTGAATGAGATTTTATCCCATGTTGCTGATTTAAAAGTAAAACTAAGTTGAGTCTGGAGCCCGCCTCTGCTGTGCGCTGTTAGAAACACTCCAGAACATCTTTACTGATGCTGATGTCAGGGATTCCTGCTTTGAGGGTTATCATAGGAGGACTAAAAGCGCATTAAATCCAGGCTGATGAGTTCAGTCCCCTGTAATTAATGTCTAAACATTCCACAAGCTACTGCCCTTTGGAGATGATTTATTTCTGTGTTGTCATTTAAATCCTGAAAGGCTGAGATAATAAATGGAAATGAATCATCTCCATATTCCACACAACTTCCATCTCACACTAATGGGGAGCCCATCTCTTCTTGCCTGCTTGGGGGGCTCTGGAACTCCAGGTCCTTACCTGGTGTTGGGCTTTCTGTGAGGTGCACAGGCTCAGTAGAGCTTATTGAAGATACTTATATAAGCTAGCAGATCATATTAAAAACGTTCCTGTCAATGCCTCCTGCATCAGAATTGCTGCTGAGGTTGTCAAAAGGAAGCAGGGTGAGATGGGGATGGGGTTTGTGTGGTGATTTCCTCACCAACAGCACAGGTTTCTCCCCATCTTGGTGCTCTCTGATTGTTCTGACCTTGCTGTGGTGCTGGTCATGTTCCTGGCAGGCAGTGGGATGTGGGGACCATCCAACCCCAAGCTGATTTCAGATTCCTCCTTTTTTTCCATCTCTTCAAACTCTAGTTTTCCTGTAGTGACAACCAGGAGAGCCAGGCTGGTTTTCCTTAAGCCGTGGTGGTATCAGCAGAATTCCTTGGCATGGCTTCAAGTGAGAACCTGGGAAAATAACACAACTGATTGATTTATTTCATTTAGGTCATTGCTTTTAATCCTTTACTTCAGAGCCTTTGATCTGCAGGCTCCTTCCCTGACACACTTCCAGCATTAATGGGATCAGAGGCTGGCCTGCTCCTTTTGGATCTGGGCTTTGGATATCTGAGCATCCTTTCACTGCAGCTGGGAGTGGCTGGATGAGGCTGTCACCTTCTTTCTCTGTGTTGCAGTTGAAGCAGGAGGTGTGCACACTCTGTATCTGCCCAACTAGGTTCAATCCAGGCTTATCATAATCCAGTAGATGTTCTCCAAGCTGTTGCACAGATTTTGAAGCAAAACACTGGAGTTTGCTCCAGGTGCTGCTTATGGCTGCAAGTGCAGGAAGGGAAGATGGAATAGGAGCAAAAATCATGGGAAATCTGCTTTCACCTCTTACAGGCTTCAGCCTTTCAGGTGGAGGAGGAGCTGAAGGAGCAGCAGCAGCAGAAGGCAGCCAGGCTGAGGCGATTCCAGGGCGAGGTGAAGCAGAGGGTGAACCAGCAGGTCAGGATGAGAAGGAAGCTGCAGCTGCAGAGGTCCTGTGAAGCAGTAAGTAGATCTCCATCCCTGCCTTGCCAGGGGCCTTCAGGAGAAACTTGGAAATCGGGGAGGGAAAAAGACCCATGAGACCTCAGGTCAGAGTGTTCATAAGGAGAAATGAGAAACTGGTGGTCACAGCAGATCCCGTGGCCACAAGCAGTGTCCCCTTGAGCAAGGTCAGTGTGACACTGGCAGGCTCTGGTGCTCAGGGAGCTTTAAGCCCTTTGCCTCCCTGCAGAAAGGTCGCTGCTTCTTCTGTTAGCAGCTGAGCAGAGTCCTGATGCCCTGGATATGGAGTTAAACTATAGCCAGAGCTGTGAAGGATGTGGATGTCTCCTGGTTGCACTTAAAGCAGCTTATTCCTGCTATTCCCATTTTCAAGGCAGACATAATTCACAAGCAGTACTTCCATGCTGTCTCCACATTCTCATTTTCCCCCATGGGCTTGTTTTAGATGATCCTATGAATATATTTAATCCTTTCTACTCTTAACTGCCAGGGAGACTTGCCAGAAACTGACTGTGGAGCCAGAAGGGAATGCACTGGAATGTCAATGGTTTGCGCCATCCCTGGGGTGTTTTGGCTATTTCCATGTCTTGGGAGCATGGCTGAGCGAGGATGTCCTCATGTTATTCCTCTTGCACTCCTCCAAACTAAGACCCTCCAGAGTGTGATGGCTTTTTGTGTCCATCCCAAGAAACGCCACCAAACTGAGCCAGCAGCTCCCATGCAGCATGTGTTATCATGGAATAGTTTGGGTTGGAAGGGACCTTGAAGTCACCCAGTTCCAACCCTGCCGCAAGCAGGGACACCTTCCACTAGAGCAGGTTGCTCTACAGGCCCTTGTCCAAAGCCCCTTTCTAGCTTTCTTCTAGTCATTTAGGAAGCTGCTCCAAGGTCTCCTGGAGCCAGGACCCTCCCCACCCTCATGGTAGAGGTATGTCCCATTATCCTTATCTGTGTCCTGCAGGCAGAGCGGGAGAGCTGCGTGGCTGTGCAGTACTCAGGCGCCGCTCTGCGCTGGACCAGGATGAACACGTGCCTGTTTCGGAGCCATCCCACATCCACCATCGGCATTCCTAGTGCTCCTCATGCCATCTCGGTGCCATGGCAAGGGGAGCAGGATGAGCCATTCCAGCAGCACACTGCCGAGGTGAGTGGTTCTTCTCCTGGGTTTTCCAGCCTTGCTTCCTCGGGCTGGATGCTAGTGATTTGAAAGGAGGACAGGCAATATTTCCTTTTCGAGCACATTCCTAATTCACTCTGTTGCCACAGGTTGCCCAGAGGGGTGTTGGAAGCACCATCCCTGGAGACATCCAAGGCTGTGGATGTGGTTCTGGGCAACCTGGCCTAGTTGAGGATGTCCCTTCTCATTGCAGGGGGTTGGACTAGATGACCTTCGAAGGTCCTTTCCAACCCAAACTGTTCCATGATCCTATGAATACAGTGAATTTTCTCTCCCCACGCAGGGACTTGTCGCTGTGTTGTGTCGCATAGGTGGCACTAGGTGGTGCCACCTCATTGCATCTGATCTCCTGCGCACAGGAATGTGGGATCTTGGAAAAACCTGCCTTTGGGACTGTTTGAAGCTTTCTAATAGTGATGCTTGCGCTGCATCTGGCATTTCATAAAATGTGTTCACCTAGGAGCTGGAGTTGTTCCAGTTGACGCACCACTTGGGGTGGAGAATCACTTCTGTCTGGGCACTGGGTGGGACAATTGGAAATCTGGGGCTTCTGGCATCACAGCAAAGTGGTTTGGGAGCAGATGATCTGTAACCAAGCCCTTTACCTTGCCTGGACTGGGATTTCAGTGCATTGGGACAGCTCTGGAAATCACCCGGGGTTGTAGGTTCCTTGATACCTATTTTTGAAGCTCTTTGTGTGTTGAGCTTTTACCCCTTGATAAAACACTTTGGTCGGAGCAGGGCACGTTGGGAGATCTCTTTATTGCAGCTGAACTTCTTGGTGTCGCCCGCACAGAGAGCAGTTCGTGACAACTTCTTGTCTCTTGTCTTCACCTTCCCTCCTAACACAGCTGAGCAAAACCATGAAGCACGTTCGGCACAGGCTGGCATCCTGCAGGACTGTGCCTCAAGGAGCTGGTCCCCCTGAACTCCCTGGTGGCATCTGGAGGCAGGAGGTGAGTGAAAGATGCCGAGGGTAGGTAAGAGGAAGGAGCTTGTGAGGCTTTGGCTTTAATTAGCAAATCCAAGGCATAGTTCAGTGAGTTTCTTCGGCAGAAATGAAACAAACTGGGCTTTTGTGACCCACCTGATGCTTAGTGCATGGATTTCAGTGGCCTGAGGACTCCGTCACCACTCTTCTTGCTGAGAAGGCAGCAGGATGATGTGAGTGAAAACGTCTCTGTTTGCAGAGACTTAAGGAGAGAGAAGCTAGGAAACAAGAATTCAAAGAAGACTTTTAAAGGCTGAGATTGTGATCTGGGTGTCTGGGAGGAATGTGCTGATCAGCCCTCCCCTGAGGTGCCTTTATTCCTTCAGTAAACCAACAACTCCTTCCCTTGCATCAATCCCTTGTTTCATGTGGGTGGCAAAGTTCGGGAGGTTTTCCTCACCCAGGACTGGCTTCTGGTAGAGGATTGTTGGGAAGCATCTGCTTTCCTCGAAGCAGTGCAGAGGAGCCATGTAAGGAGGTCAGCCCCGAGGGCCTCACCTTTTATTCAGTTGAGTTTCATCCTGCTTTTGTCACTCCAGCTCTCTGAAGCAGCTTTATGTGGCAGCTATTGTCCTGCTTTCTGTGTCAAGACCTTTCTTAAACTGATGTACTTTGTCCATCCTGCAGAACACCAGCAGTGACCTAAACCTGGTATTTTGTCTCACTGCCTCCTCCTGAGCCTGTTTCCTGCCTGTCTTGCAATTCTTCATTCCCATCTCTCTCTTGGGTTCATCAAAGGTGAAGTACATCTTGGCTGGCTGTTATCTTGAAAATACCTTTTATATAAGGGCTGGTCTGGCTCTTCCTCCTCTATGTACTGTTGGATTTGTGTTCAAGGAAGTTAGCTTTGCCATCAGGAGTTACAGAAACAGCCTAATTATGGGCTTGAAACCTTTGTTAGCGCTTTGTGACACTACAGGTACCTTCTCTTTGAGTCCTGAGTGCATTCAGCAAGGTGGAGTGATTCATTACTACACTGTTAGCAGCACTAAAGCCTCACATAAATAATGCAGCTGCCCGTGCAAGCCAGAGGGTTACAGAAGCAAGAAAGTAGGGAAGAAAAAGCTCTGCTACTAACCTGAGTCTTTCAAAGGTTCTAGAGGGGGGACAGCAGCTTGTTCCCTTCTCTTCACATGCAAAAGGCTGCCCTGGACTTAACCACCCTGTAACTGCTGCTGGAGGGCACTGCCTTGCCCTTTGCTTTCGTCCTCCTTGGATTTCCTGGTGCTGTATGTTCCAGCTGATTTCCTTCATTTGAGCCCAAGCATGTTTAGCCTGTTCTCAAATCCTTCTGCAGCTTCTAGTGGCGTGGTGGGGTCAGTGAATGGAGTCAAGATGCCAGGCCAGTAATGAAGTATCAAGCTGAGCCCACCTTGTTCTTACTCTGGTTTTGTGCAGTGAACTCCTGAGACTGAATCAGGGGAGTGGTTTTAATCAGTATTGCCCCTTCCATAGAAGAGTGTTATCTAATGGGTATCTCCTCACACAAGTTTAAATTAGGCCATGACAAAAGCTGAGTTAAAACCAGGCTGTCTCTTGCTGCACATTGCCTGGGGCCTCTCTCTTCTGTTGCAGGAGACAGTCAAACCAGCTAGACGTGACTTGCTCTTGACAGATTTATGCTGGTTGCTGCATATCTTGTTTTCTAGCAGCTTACAGGCTGTTTGCAAAGTGATTTCCTCTTGTTTTTCCATGAGACAGGATAAAATCTTCTCTTTAACACGTCCTTTCCCCTTCCTTTATTTAAAGGTGGACTCTTACTGCGCCCTTTTCTGAGAACCTGGACCTCCACAGATTTTGGGGTGGTGGAAGCTGTTGGCAGCTTGTCTTCCTTTCCTGGCAGTAGCCTAGGGCAGCTTTTGCCTGCTTCAAACCTCAGCAAGGAAGAATCTGACTTCACAATAATAGTCCAAGCTTTTTCTTGCTGCTGCCCTTATCCCAGAGCCAGCCTTGGGCTGCGCACTAGTGCCCAGAAGCATAAACCACTGTTGTTCTTGGTGTCCTCTGATAACTGTCCTTCTCGAGTAGCCTGTCCTTTAGTCTCTCTTCCTAAAGCCTGACTTGTTACCTTCATCCTTCCTGTTTCACACTGGCCTTTCTGACACTCCTTTTGGTTTTCTGTCCCCACATGCTTGTGTTGTCTCCTGTGTGATTCCTTCTGTGACCCGTGCTCCACTTCCTCCCTGATCACATGGATCATGGGCACAGAAAGAACTTGGGGCTCTGCCAGGGTTGTCCACACTGTGCTATTTGTCTTCCCAGGTATGTTGCATTTGCTCACTTTAGAGGGAATGTTACTTCTTCTTCACTCCTGTTTTCTGCATTTTCCTTCTTTTTCCCTTCTTCCTTCTAAAGAATTGCATTCCCCATGATGAGTGATCCACATTCACAAAATCGTTACTCTTCCTGTCTCCCAGAGATGTTTTTCTTAGGTCAGAAACATCCAAAGAGTTTCTTCCCTGCTTTCCCAAGCAGATACCTAGATGGTAATCACAGGAAAATGACCTGTCCAGGAAGGGTGTCAGATGATCCTGTTCACCAAGTCTTTGCCTTTAGGTTTTGGTAGGTGGTTGTAGGTCCTCAGTGTGATAGCACCCAGATTCTTTTTTGCCACTGATCATTCCCTAAAGTTGGTGGTTTTGCCACAGTTTCCTTCTACCTTTGGGGCTTCAGAGCATCCTTAGAAAACAGTAATGTTCCTCTCCATTCCCTTGTCCTCACCAAAGCAGCTCTTCTATGTTGTGTTTCTGTCACAACTGCTGAAGGGACAGCAAAGCAGGGGAAGAAAAACCACATTCCTGGCTACAGGCTTTCTTCTGGCATTTGGATTTCTTAATTTGTAGGAAACAATCTGCTGCCTCTCAAAATATTGCTAATTGTCTCCACTGAGCCAGCCCACTTACCATCTGAAGGAGTGTGCTGAATGTCACTCCAGAGATCCCACCATCCCCCAGTGCCTTGTGGGTGTGGAACAGCACCTGGAGAGGTCTTTTCCTTGTCTCTCATTCACCCCACACGTCTGTCCCTCTGGTTCTGCAGTTGGTAGGAATGTTGGCACCTGCCAAATTCAGATCTTCTGCCTCTTGTGCCCTGTGGGGATGCTGGAGCATGTTGAGCCAGATCTCAACTGACTCTACAGAACAAGCACCCTCAGGTTAAAGCTACTTCTTATCCAAGGGTGTTGAATTTGCCCTCAGCACCACAGCAACCACATTTTAATTCCATGTTTACACCCTTCTCCAGAAACCAGACTCTTGCAAGGTGCCTGCAGAAGGTGAGAGTGAGGAGCTGCTGCTGGCAGGACAACACAGTCTTCCAGCTGACCTGCAAGGCCAGGAGACAGCCCCACCTCGGGCTGAGCAAGACGACAACTTCTACATCAAAATTGAGTTCAACAAGGTGAGACTCGCACAGGGCTGGGCCAGTTGGTCTGAAGCACTGGAGGGGAAGGAGCTGGCAGGGACAACTCCTGTGCCTCGAGCTGGTGAGACACCTCCCTTAGAGGTGGTGTGAATCTCTGCCTGGGAGGACTGAGCTAATCATAGAGTCAGCCAGGATGGAAAAGACCTTTTAAGATCATTCAGTCCAACTGTTCTCCAGCACTGCCAAGGCCATCACTAACCCATGTCCCCGAGTGACACATCTACAAGGTGTGTGAACACTTCCAGGGATGGTGACTCCAGCACTGCCCTGGGCATCCTGTTCCAATGGCTGAGCACCCTCTGGGGAAGGAATTGTTCTTTATCTCCATCTAAACCTCCCCTGGTGCAGCTTGAGGCCATTTCCTCTTGTCCCATCCCTTGTTCCTTGGGAGCAGAGCCCAGCCCCCTCCTGGCTCCATCCTCCTGTCAGGCAGTTGTAGAGAGCAGTAAGGTCTCCCTGAGCCTTCTTTTCTCCAGACTAAACCCCCCAGGTCCTTCAGCCGTTCCTCATCACACTTGTGCTCCAGGCCCTGCACCAGCTCTGTTGTCCTTCTCTGGATCATCTTTTGTTTTCAGGCCAACTTCCCTTAAGTATCTGAGCGTGGGAGTGTTTGACTCTGATTGCCTGGAGTAGTTAACAAACACTTTACGCCTGTGCCCAGCCTTAGATGGTGATTAGTCCAACTAGGAGCAGAAATACTGGCTTGACAAATCTTGAGTGGAGGTGGAGGTTCATGCTGAGGTTTTGGCTGTTGAATTCCCCTGGCACTTTTGGTATTTTTATTATCACTCTATGTTATTGTTTTTCTTGCACTTCACATAGTTCATAATGAAGTTTGGGATGGGGAGGTGTCAATCCGTGTTTCGGCTACACCAGAAACCTCCTCCAGGGGTATTTTCAGAGGTGTTTAGAAAAAGCTTTGGTGCTCGGGCTCCTGCGTGGAGATGTCACTTGTGTATTCTGTCTGCAGGCACCCAAAAAAGGCACAGCTCCTGAGTGGGTTACCCCACTGAGGACTGTAGGAACCATGTGTAGATGACTCACTTCCAGTGAGAAGTGTCCTGCTGAATGAAGAAACTTGACTGTAAAGATGCTGACGCTACTCTCTTGCATCATCTTCCAGTTCTGTGATGGATCAGTGAAGGAGTCGAGCTTGCCTGAGCCACCCCATGGGTTTCACACTGATCACCGTGTTCCCCTTGTCCTCTGGCCTGGGGTAGACCAAGAGGAAACCAAAAAGCAGGTTTGTCCACTGGAGCCAAGTCCTCATTACTTCATCTTTATTTCAGGACTCAGAGGTGTTGAGCCCAGGGAATGTTGGCAGCTCAAGAGCAGCCTTAATGTCTGGAGCATCTTCCTGGGTTTAAGTTTGTCAGTGTTGATGGTGTCTCAGGTCTTGGGCAAACCTACCAGGTTCTTTTTAAGGTCCATCATGACCACAAGTGCAGCTATTACATCCTCCTCCTGCAAAATCTGGAGTCCAAATGACACTGAAGGGCTGGAGGAGAAACTTTTTGCCTGGCAAAACAAAGGTGTTGCTTTCTGTGGCTGCAGGAGTGGAGAGAAGCTGCCAAAAATGCCCAAAAAAGAGAAAGGAACAAACCCCACTTTATCTTGTTTGGGAATACTGCTGGGAATATGAAGCTTTCTCCCATCTCAGCACCTAACAGGCCTGATGCTGGATGCCTGCATGTGGCCAGCGTGGCTCATGCTCATCCAGGCGATGCAGAGGGATGATGTTTATCTTGGATGCCTAAAGGAAGTGATTGTCTTTTCCTGCTTCCCTCTTGACGTGAGGAGGAACGCTCCCCTCTTCTTCTGTGGGCTTTCTTGCAGCTTTACAGCCCAAAACTCAAAAGGACTTTAGACAAATTGCGGTTTTTTTGTTCTTTATGTGCATTCTCCAACAAGCTGACCCAAAACCTGGCTTCTAGATGGTGTGGTGGCAGCTGGGGCTCCTCAGGCTGCTCCTTCCCCCCAGCAGTCCCCTCTGCCCTTTGCTTTTTATCTCTGGCCCTGAACCACCCTGAGATAACTGGTTTTGCAGCACTCTCTCTTGTGTGTTTTATTTCCATCCTTGCAGCCTGGTGATCTCTCCTGCTCCTTTATCTCCAGCTGTCTGGGGCTCTCACTGCTGAGATGGACAAACCCAGCCTCAAACTTTTGCTGTTGATGAGGAAAACTTAAACTCTGTGGCATCCTGGAGCTCAGACTAGATACTGATTGCAGGTGGGAGGCTTTGGTGTGAGCTTTAGGCAGGAGTTAAGCCAAAGCTCAGACATTGAACCTCTTTGTGTGCTCAGTATGGGAGTTGTTCCCTGCAGGGCATTGCATTTGTCTCAGCAGTGACTTTGCCACCTCTGTGGTTCTCCTGCAGTTAGTGGGTCCAGATTGGTGCTGTGTTTTCCTGTTTATTTGGAGATAAAGGCTTCCAGTGAACCACAGAAACCAGTGGTCCCCAGTGGACCAAAAACTCTTGGACTATAGCTTGTAGTGCTCTGGTGAAGTAGGTTGAAATGGGAACCTGGTGTTTTACCTCCAGGAATACGGGGATTCAGGCCTTTGTCGGGTGGCAGAGCTTCCATCCGAAGGCAGGTTAAGCTGAGGGATGCTGGTACAAAGCTCTCTGATGCTCCAAGATGTCTTGGTCCTCCTCTCCCACCATCTTTCCAGCTTCTAAGTCCTTGGGCATGTCCACAAGGAGGTGTTTGAGGCTCTCTTGGGGAAGGAGCAAGGTTTCTATCTGCTCCAGAACCAAGCTGAGAGCTGGTACCACTTGGTATCAACCCCAGATGTCCTCCTCAAAGGTTGCCTGTCCTTCCCTGCAGCGTCAGGACGAGTATCTGCGGTACAGGCGCCTCTTCATGAGCATTGAGCGGGAGCAAGTGAAGGAGCAGCAGAGGCAGAAAGAGAGGCAGAAGAGAATCACCAGGTGAGTACATGTGGATGAGCTCTAGCCCTTTGGTATTCCTTCCTTCATCCCAGGGCCCTTCCTAAGGCTGGAAAGTTCTCCTGTGCTTGTCTGACTTATTCCTGGGTCTGTTGTGCCCAATCTGTTAACCCTGGGGTAGGATTCACTTGACCGACCCCTTCAAGAGAGACCTTTGGGCCTCTCTTGTGCTGAGTGTGCGCTGAGCTTGTGGGCCTCTCCTGTGCTGTGTGTGAGTCCTTCAGAGATCCTCAGAGCTTCTCCATCCACTTCTGAGTCCCGGTGCAGGAGTTGGGAGCCGAAACATCAGGCTGGGAGTGTTGCAGCTCACCAAATCATGGCTCCTTGGAACAGATCCCAAAAGCCTGTGCTGCAGTCCAGGTTTAGAACTTCGGGGTGAGGTCACATTGTTGTTAAACTGATCTTATCTTTGTGGGTTTTAATATCAGACCCTTCACCCTCACAGCTATAAACGTGTATAGTGTAATAAAAGTATTTACTAGCACTTGTTCTCGAGTTGAAAGCTTGGTGTGAAAGTCTCAGCACTTGGTTTGGTGGTTTAATCATCTTCTCCCTTACCAGGGGTTTAAGGAGGAGCTCTGCAAACTCAAAACAAGAATGAGACTTGTAATGTTTTCCCTCTGTTTGCTCTAAACCAAACTGATGTAGGTCTGACTGTGTCTATCCCCAGCTCTGCAGTGGGCAGGTTTTGTGAGAGCACTGAGGGCAGGATTCCCATGGTCACTTTGCACAGAGGAATTGCCAGGCTGAAGAATATGGCTCCTCCAGCCCCATTCCTGACATTTAACTTGGAGCTTCAGAGACCTTTTCCTGCCCTGGGAGTGCTGGTGAGACACCAGGGACTTCCTAGTCAGGGTAATAGCCTTTTATGTTCTGTCTCTTCCCCAGTTGCAGGGGAGCTGCAGGCCGCAGAGGTGGCTTTGTACTTAGTGTAAAGCCTTAAGTTGGCCTTTGCCTTCGTTTCTATAGCAGCAGATTTATGGTGGCTGTGGCTCAGGCTCTTAATTTAAAAGGCATTTTTGAGCTTAGAACTTGTTTGGAGCAGTTTGGCTTTGGTGTTTTCCTTCTGGATGGAAGGATTTGACCTCCCCATTGGAGCAACATCCAAAGCATCTCGTTTGATCACAGTTTTGGCTCTTACCCAGCCTGGATCTTTTATTTTTAAGTCCTTTTGGCAGGGATCAGCCCGTGACATGTTATTGCATTTGCAGGAATGAAATGGCAGATGCTTCAGTTTGAAGTCTTTGTGCTTCATAATTGGCGCTTATCAAGCAAATGTGTTTTGTGCTTGATGTGTGACTTCCACAACCCAAATTCCACTGGAAGGGCTGTGTAGGTGCAAGGGAGACAGGAACAGAGGAAGATTTGGTTAAAAATGCCTGTTTTGGAATAGGTGTGGGATCCTTGGAGCGCCTTCGATGTACCCAGTGCTCTTCTGCAGCCCTGGAAGGTGCAAGGACAGGTTGTGATAGGACCCAAGCTGCCCCTGATCAAAGTCAAAAGTGAGGAAGTGGAGCTGTTGGTCCTTTCTGGTGGCTGTTAGAGCCCAGGCACTGCTCTTGGTTTCAGGAGGACAGAAGAGCAGCTCTTTTGGGGAACTGCAGGTGGCACTTCCAACAGGAGCACATGGGAACAGGATGCAGGAGGGAGCTGGAAGGAGAAGTCCGTGGTGGGGAGAAAACCAGCAAGCAGGAGGAGGTCAAGGGCAGGAGAGCATTCCCAGGCTGGTATTTCTATGGTGGGGATGAAAGGAGACCCCCCTGCAGTCCGGTGTCCAGCTCTGGGGCAACAATACAAGAGGGACATGGAGCTGCCCAGAGAACAACTGGCAGGGAATGGAGGTTGGGATGGGCAAGCTCCTTCTCTAAGCACGTGTGTGTTTAATACTGCAGGATTAAGAGCAAGAAGGAGAACCAGCGCCTGGCAGCAGAACAGAGGATGCAGGAGGTGGCTGAGCAGCAGGAACCCTCCTCAGGTGTGGCAGCCTCTGAGAGCCTGGCCCAGCTTGAACTGGAGGAGAGGAGAGTGAGGAAGGTGAAGGAGAAACAGCAGCGAGATAAGGAGTCCATGAGGTATGGCCAGGTCCCCTCTCCCTGGAGTGAGCTGGATGTTACTTCCAAATGTGAATGTTCCACCCCTTGCAGGTACATGGAAGCTCTCAGAGCCCAGATAAGGGAGAAGATCAAACTCTCCAACATTGACTTGCCCCCCCTGTGCTCCTGTGGGTCTGATTTCTGGGATTCTCACCCGGATACCTGTGCCAACAACTGTGTCTTCTACAGAAACCACCAAGGTAGGAGCTCTTGCCTCTGGAGGGAAGGTGCTTAGACCTGGATCCCTTATTATACAGGGAAAAATCAGACCTTGTTAGATGTTTCCATGGTGCTGAGCCAATGGGTAGAGATGCTCCTACAAATGTAGTCTGGAGGGTGCAAGGCAGTTGCACCCTTTGTCCCTTCAGAGAGGTTGGTGGCACCCTCAGCCTCTGTCATGTGTTGCTGCTGTAATTGATCCATGTGTTGGTAGAGGGGGAACCATATGGAAAACACTGGAAAACAGGCTTGTTGGGGGCACAGGAAACCTCTTTGGCTTAAACCTCTGCTGGGAGGTTGCCCGAAGGTGGTGGAAATTGTCTTTGTTCAGCAGTAGTGCTCGGATCTGGAGCTCAGCTTGGAGAAACACCTGCAGAACAACTGGCAGTTGTTTTCTAGTGGGGGTAATAGAGAAATTGGGACTTTGTATGAATTCTTTGGCTTTCATAGAATCATGGAATGGTTTGGGTTGGATGGGACCTTAAAGCTCATCCAGTTCCACCCCCCTGCCATGGGCAGGCACACCTTCCACTAGAGCAGGTTGCTCCAAGTGAGGTCTCATCAGAGCAGAGTAGAGGGGCAGAATCCCCTCCCTCAACCTGCTGCTCACACTTTCATAGTGCTTCCTACTTGGAAACATCCAGACAAGCCCGTGTAAAACTGCAGGCACATGGAATTACCTTAACACCAGTTCCTCTCTCGGAGCTTTGCAATAAAGGGCTGAAGCTGAGCCCAGTTTTGGGCCACGAGAGGTGCTCCCATCTCCTAACGCTGATTCTGTGCCTCTCCCCTCTCAGCCTACAGCCGTGCTCTGCGGTCCCTCATCTCGTCTTGTGACCGCCTGGATGGGAGCCCCTCCAGCATGCTCATGCTCCGAGGCCTGGCCACGCTCTGCGCTCGCTCAAGGAGGCGTCTGTGATGGGAGAGCTCCATGTGTGTGTCCCCTCCATGGATACAGCCCTGTGTGTGTCCTCATCCATGTATCTCAGTGACTGTTAGAAGGAGGGAGCGGGGCTGTGCCCTCTCCTGCCTGCTCTTGCCTGTCCCTCTGCCCTGTGCCTTCCCACTTGTGCTAAGGTTTTTGGCTCCATGCATGTGGGGACAGTGGCTGGAGCGAAGGAGCCCAGTTTAGGGGCTGGCACTGGAATTGTAGCTTGGGAATAAAGTGGTTTTAAGGGTTTGTCTCTTTTGGAGTGTGAAATGAGGAGAAAGAAGACACCTGGGATCTTACAAGGGGTTAGAAATCAGGAGGGTTTCTAATGTCTTCCTTCCCTTGCCATTCCCCTGTGGCCTCCTGCTCCCAAGCCAGGTATTTATTGTTCCTTTCCTTTTTTCCACATGAGGACCTCATCCACCAGCTTCTGTTTTACTCCAGAAAGGACCTTTTTCCTGGGCACAGTCTGTATTTAACTTCCAGGTGAGGACTTTTTGCCAGGACCAAGATCTTTTTGGACCAGAGATGGCACCAAATGTTGGGTAACATGTTCTTGGTTGCAGCATAACCCATCATTAATACCTTCTGCTTGCTGCCACCTCTCCAATATTAACCATGGCAGGAAGGGCAGGCAGCCGAGCGTGTCGCGGGCTTCCTTCTCCCCATTCATCCCTCTGGGATCCCACTCAGGGATCGGGAGGCACCGGGCCAGCGGATGCTCCTGTTCCCCCCTTGGACAATCATTCACGACTCTTCCACAGTGTCTGATGCTGTTTATTAACTGGCTTTTGCGTCAGGAGAAGACCCCATGGAGCTAATGGGGGGTGCTGAGGGACCTGGGCAGGATCTGGCCCAGGAGGTTTCCATGTGTGCCAGAATCAGGAAAGTGAAAGGCTGTGAAGCTGCAGCCATGGGTTTTAACTGATTTCAGGGCAGGGCCTTGTGCTGAGGCAGCCAAGAACAAGTGTTGCCTTGGCAGGGCCCCAGGCGCTTGCTCACACCCTGGGGTGCCCTCTTCCCACCACTCCAAGAGGGGCTCCCGAAGGGATTTTGGCTGGTTTAGCTCAGAGGAATGATGGCTGAGTAAAGCCCTTGCTGATCCTCAGCCTCACAATCAGCCACTTGCTCAGCTCCATTCTCGTGGATCCCTTGGTGGAGGGGGCATTTCTCCTGGTGTGAAACCCATGGGAAGGGAGAGCAGGACCCCCTAAACCCCTGCAGTTAAATCCCAAAGCAAGGCTGGGCAGGTTTGCTGAAGGTGATGGAGCAGCGAGTGGAAAGGTTCAAACCCAGCCTTTTCCACTGGCAGAAACAGCACTTGGAGGGAATCGCGGCGCCCTGGGGAGGGGAACGGCCGCCCCATTCCCGGGTTTCGCTGCTCCCATTTTGGAGCCGGGTTTTCGCCTCGGCCGGAGACGGCTGCCGAGGGGAAGCTGCGGCTCGGCCGGGGCCGGAGGCGAGGCCGGGGCGGGCCCGGGGCGGGGAGCGACGGCCCCGCCGGGCGATGAAAAGCAGCCGCCGGGGCACTCGGTGGCTCCGCTGCCGCCATGAGGGCAGCGCTGGCCCCCGGCATCCGCCTGCTGCGCGCCCTGCCCCGGGACAGCCGGTGAGTGCTGCGCGGGGACGGGACCGGGATGGGGACCAGCGCTGCATCGCGGTTACTGCCCTGGGGACCGGTACCGGGGTGGGACCAGCCCTGGACCGCGGATCACGCTCCTGGAGACCGAGCGCCGCTCTGGACCGGCCCCGGAATAAGGACTGGAACCGGGATAGCGACCAGCCCTGGAACCGGGGCACTGGTACCGGGGTGGGAACCAGCCCTGGACCCCTCGTCACTCTTCCGGGGATAGGCACCGGGCCGGGACCTGAGGTCACTGGGACTGGCGCCGGGATAGCGACGAGCCCTGGATCTCCGGTCACTCTCTTGGCGACAGGGATGGGTCATGGACAGGGGATCCCACTCCTGGGGAGAGGCACCGGGGATGGAACCTGAACAGGGACGGGAGCCAGCCCTGGACTTCCAGGGACTGCCCCAGGGGGGGCACAGACACTGGGACAGGGAGTGACCCTGGACCGGGGACCAGCACCGGGCTAGTGACTAAGCAGGATCGGAACCAGCGCTCGTCTCCGGATCACTCTCCCGGGGCCCGGGACCGGTGCTGGACTGGGAAACTGGCCCTAGGCTAGGGACTGGGACAAGGACTGGCCCTAGGCTGTTTTGTGAAGTGAAACTGCACAGAAGAGCAGGATGGGCTAAAACCGCAAAGAAAAGGCTTTTGGTTGGTTTTGTTCTCAGCTTGGAGCAGTCCCATGACTTCTGGGTGCTGCAGCTGCCCCTGACCTCCTGGTTTCTGTGCTCTACCCTGAGTGCAGGATGAAGCCCCTTGGCAATGCTCAACCCACTCCAAAGTGTGGTGGATCCTATTTGGGACTCTCCAGGCTTTATCCACCAGCTTTGCTGAGGGTAGCAGCCCCATCCTCAACTCCATTTTCCCTCTATTTTCTCTCATTTTCCTGCATTTAATTCAAACATCCCTGTCCCCATCCCTGACCTCTCTGCTCGCTCCATCCTGTAGGTACCGTGGCCTGACGTTGGTGCTGACCTTTTTCTGCTACACCAGCTACCACCTCTCCCGAAAGCCCATCAGCATCGTCAAGGTTGGCTCCAGCCTCACCCCAACTGTAGGGAGAAGGGATGTGGGTATCCCCAAGCATCCCAAGTCCCACTTTTTCTCTCCCCACAGAGCCAGCTGCACCCCAACTGCTCTGCTTTGGACCCAAACACCCACAATGACTCCAACAGCAGCACGTGGTGCAGTTGGGCACCCTTTGGTAAGGCTGAGCCCCCCCAGTCACCCCCAAATCTACCCCATGGCAGCCAGAATGGGGTCCCCCATGCCCTAAGCTGGGTGGTGGCTGGAGGCCCAGGCTCCTCCTTAGGTACCAGGAGGGAATTAAGCAGCCAGTGGCAAAATCAGGGCTGGAAAGGGACCTGGTCATGCTTCAAGAACCCCCTGGGAAGAGGGGTTTGGGAATGGTGATGCAGATGAGCCAGTGGCCATGGGAAGGGAAAACCTGGGAAATCACGTTGATGTGGCCCTGTTTCTATTCCAGATGGAGACAACTACAAGGAGCTTTTTGGGGCACTGGATAATGCCTTCCTGGTGGCCTACGCCATCGGGATGTTTATCAGGTACTCAGGTCCTTTGCACCCTTTTCCCTCCACACACCAGTCTGCCAGGAAACTGGTTTCTGTTGGGATGGGGAAAGCAGCACGCAGAGGGGTGCTGGGATCCGCTCGGGATTCAGGCTCCGGCTCGGTGTGATAACACATCACCTGTCCATGCTCTTCCCTGTCTCCCCAGCGGGATTTTCGGGGAGCGCCTCCCCCTGCGCTACTACCTGTCGGGGGGGATGGTGCTGAGTGGTCTCTTCACCGCGCTCTTTGGCCTTGGCTACTTCTGGGACATCCACGTCCTCTGGTACTTCATTGTCATGCAGGTACATCCGCTCTGGAGGACCTGGATTTTACCACCATGGCCTCATTTCCACCTTTTTGGTGGCTTTTGGGCATCATGGTGCCCCAATTTCCAATAGGGAATGCCGGGCATTTCCAATCCCGTCAAACCTGGTCACACATGGCGTGGGAGCTGAAACCACCGGGTGTGCCAGTCCTGCTGAGCAGGGCGGGCACCCAGTTTGGCAACACCAGCCGCTCCCAACGGAGCCACAGGAGCGATGCAAACGGCTCTGGGATTGCTCCAGCGGGAGCAAAACCCCTAAACCAAGTGTTTTCTCGACAGCTTTGGGTCTGGGGTGGCCATTTTTGAGCCCAAATTGGGATCCATGGATCAAGTCGGGTGTCCAGCAGTTCTGTGTGATGCTGCCTCTCTTTTCCCAGGTCTGCAATGGGCTGGTGCAGACAACAGGCTGGCCTTCTGTCGTGGCATGTGTTGGGAATTGGTTTGGGAAGGGAAAGTGAGTGTTTAGCCAGTGTGTCCCACCCCAATTCTGGTCCCTTTTGGCCTCAGCAGCCGTCCTGGTGATCCCAACCTGGCTCTGTCCCTGCAGGAGAGGTTTGATCATGGGCATCTGGAACTCGCACACCTCCGTCGGGAACATCTTGGGGTCACTCATTGCCGGTGTCTGGGTTTCCTCTGCCTGGGGCTTATCCTTCATCGTGCCTGGCATCATCATTGCTGCTGTGGGCATCATCTGCTTCTTCTTCCTTGTGGAGTGTGAGTGGCCTGATTCAGAGCGCAGCAGAGGACCAGTGTAACAGCAGAACCAGCAGGACCCCAGCAGCACCACAGTGATTCACCTTCATAGAATCATATTATAGACTGGTTTGTGTTGGAAGGGACCTTAAAGCTCACGCAGCTCCAGCCCCATGCCACAGGCAGGGGCACCTTCCACTAGAGCAGGTTACTCCAAGCCCCATCAAACCCGGACTTGAGCACTGCCAGAGATGTGGCATTGACCACTTGTTTGGGTAACCTGTTCCAGGGCCTCACCGCCCTTAACCACCACCTCACCACCACCTTGCCCATCTCCAAGTGTGATTTGGCAACCCCAAATCCTTATTTACGGCTTGTGGCAAGCAGGGATGTGGACCTGACCACCATGGGGATGCTCACCATTCTTTGGGATAATCCAGGCAGTCTCAGCCCCTGTGCTATTCACTCCTCTCAGCCTTTCTATGAAACATTTGGGAAGCACTTTGGATTTTACCAGGGTTTTTGCTGCTGGGAGATGCAGCTCAGCTCTGGGGGGTTCCCAGCTCCATGTTTCTCCCTGAAGCCCTGGAGCTGGTCCAGGCTCATCTGGGATCTCCTTTCTCCCTGCAGATCCTGAGGACGTTGGCTGCAGTCCACCTCTGCATCACGTGAGTTAAATTGATTCTCATGGGGCTTGTCCTGGGCTGGGTGGTCACTCAGTTTATGGTGAATCATAGGCAGGAATCAGGTCATAACTCCAGAAATTAGAGCATTATTCAGTTATCATGGAAGATGCTTACTGCTATTCCATTGTGAGCACCCGCATCCTCTGGGTCACATCCTGGCAACTCATCTGATGTTTCAGCCCTTTCCAGCAATGAGAGCCACATCTCCTGCTAATGGCTTGCTTCTAGATGGCCTCTGATGAGGAGGATGCTGGAGGAGTGACCACCAATGGGAAGGATCCTGAAGCGGTCACCTCCAATGAGGGGCCACTGAGCACCTCAGGCCAGAGCAGCACAGATCGCCCCGACAGCCCCAAGGAGGCAGCTGAGGAGCCCGAAGCCATCAGCTTCCTCGGGGCGCTCCGAATACCCGTGAGTTGTGGGATACCCCTTAGATCCTGATGGGGATGGAGGAAAGAGCAAAGCCAGGGCAGGAAATCAAGGGGGGAAACCTGATTCCATCTGGAGGAGGTTGGGAGAAGGAGGCTCTTCTGATGTCTTCTCCTCTCCTCCCAGGGTGTGGTGGAGTTCTCCCTTTGCCTGCTCTTTGCCAAGCTGGTGAGCTACACCTTCCTCTACTGGCTGCCCCTCTATATTGTGAACGTCGGTGAGTTTTGGGGGTGGTGAGGTGGGGCTGAGCCTGGCAAATGGAGCATCTTCTCATTCCTCTCCTATTCCTTGCAGCTCATTTCGGTGCCAAGGAAGCTGGGGACCTGTCAACCCTCTTTGATGTCGGGGGCATTTTAGGTTTGTCACGTACCTGGGTGGAAGGGGTGGAGGAGGGATGATTTGGGGACAACCGTGGTCTTGAATGGAAGCCCCCTCCACAGGTAACACCATCTCTGGAGCGCTGCAGTGAGGTTTATTCAGCATTCATAGCACCCAGCAGGCACCAAACACCCTGTGCTTTTATTTTGCCATCCAGGTGCCCATCACAACACCTTTCTTTGGGTCTTACTTGCTCAGACTCGAGTTCTTCTTAGAAAAAGATCACATATAGCAAGTGTGGAGGAGACCAGCGCTGGGTGCAGGTGCAGGGAAACCATCTGCGGGGAGAAAGCCACAGGGATAAATCAAAGCTCTTCACTCTGATATTATTCTATGTAACCTTGGGGACATCAAGAAGCTGGGGGATGAAGGAGCATCCTGTTGCAGCATCCCAGTGGATTTGCTGCTGGGGTGTTGTGACTGACACATGTGACTCCTCCTCACAGGGGGGATCTTCGCCGGCCTCATCTCTGACTACACGGGGGGCAGAGCCACCACGTGCTGCGTGATGCTGATCCTCGCCGCTCCCATGGTGCGTTGTCACGCGGGGTTAAAACCCAGTCACGAGGGACTCCTCTGCTCCGGCTCCTTTGAGTCAGCCTGTTCCTCTTGTGATCCTCTTCCCAAGCCCGATATAAGCTGGTCACGCGCTCAGCTGAGCTAAGAGCTGGGATAGATCCACATGCCCAGATGTTCCACAACTGAGGGCTGGGAGGGGATGGCAGAGCCCTTGACAGCTAAAACACCCCTCTGGGGTTCTTTTTTCCTCCACCCTGCCATAACCCTGCTCTGGTTTAAAGACTTTGGGGGGTCTCACTGAGTCTGTGCCTCTTTGTTTTGCACCCCAAAAGCCCCCATGCTGCCAGCCTCATGCTTGGATGTCCTTCCCAAGCACCTGCATGGAGTTCATTTGGCTTTGCTGCCACAAACCCGAGGCTAATTAGCTGTAATCCAAGCCTGGCTGGCTCTGGGTTCTGACCTCTCCCTGCTGAAAAGCTGAGAGGCTGCATCCCATCCGCATCCCCACTAACTCAGTGCCTAACTTCAGCCAACATGGACGTGCACGAGCCTCCTTGGGCCATAAATCATGGCCTCACCTCCATTTGCCAGTGGCTAGGAATTCCATCTGGCAGGCAGACAGAGGGATATGGAGCCAAGGGCGCACTTGGCTCCCTGATCCTGTCTGGGGTCTGTAAAGCTTGGCACCAGTGATAATTCAGGTCCCTACCTTCTCTGTGCTGTCCCTGGGTGCTGCTGCACGAAGACAGCTGGAAGAGCTATAACTGGTTCACCTTGTGGCTCTTTTCCAGTTGTTCCTGTATAACCATGTTGGCCAGAACGGCATTGGCACATCCATAGGTAAGGAGCTCCTCGGCACATCCCACAAAGGGATGGGAGATGCTGTGGAATCACTTGCCTTCATTTCTCTTCTTGACCTGGGCTCCTGGTCTGGGATCTGGGGAGGATGGTGCTGGGTGGGAACAGAGAGATATGCAGGATGGATGCATGGGGCCCAGCGTCCCACTGCTCCCTGCACTGACAGACCTGATCTCTTCCTGTTCCTCGCAGCGATGCTGATTGTCTGTGGCGCACTGGTTAACGGGCCCTACGCACTCATCACCACGGCCGTATCAGCAGACTTGGTAAGAGGCACATCTCAAACCCCCCAGGAGCTGCTCCCTCTTTCCCAGAGGGATGTTTGCTGGGATTTCTGCATTCCAGCTTTGTTTTGCAAAGCTGAGCGCGGTGGAGGAGGGCAGGGCTGTCACACCTCGCACTCTGGTCCCCGCCTTCTCTGTGACATGGCTGTTTTCCCGTGCTCTTTCACCGTGGCCATGTGCTCTGCTTCGGCCCCACTGCATCTCGTTCTACATCTTCCGCTGTCAGTGGGCAAACACGCTAAGAAATCACCTGGGATTGCTGCCCGCTGTTGGGAAACCAGGTTTTGCCATGGTTTGGCTGCAGGCAGCATCTGAGTTTGATCTCCCATCCATGGCTGGGTCTGACACATAGAAATCACTGCCTGGGGTCTCAACAACCTCACACTAGGATCTGCCGGCTGCAGACCCTGAAGCTGCTTTTTCTCCTGGTGTTTTGCTTCTCCATCCCGACAGGGAACCCACGAGTCTCTCAAAGGCAACGCCAAAGCCCTTTCTACTGTCACAGCTATCATTGATGGCACAGGATCCATAGGTGTGTATGACTGGTGGGTGCGGTGGTCCCCTCTCCCATGCACAGGACATCTAACATGGCTCATGTGCCCTCACAGGTGCTGCACTGGGGCCACTGCTTGCTGGGCTCATCTCCCCCACGGGCTGGAATAACGTGTTCTACATGTTGATAGCAGCGGATGTCTTGGCTTGCCTGGTAGGTCCTTCCTTGGCAGGAATCATTTTGCAGCTCTGGGTGTTCAAGGCCTCCCTTTTAGCCACCATGCTTGCTGGTGGAGGGCAGGGATGGTCCTTGAGACAGCCAGGCACAGGGCAAACTGCATCAGAGAGTGATCTGGAGCAGTCCTGAGGAGAAGGACATGGGTGTGTTGGTGGATGAGAAGTTCCCCATGACCCAGCTTTAGTGTTTGCTTCAGCCCAGAACCCTCCCGTGTGCTGGACTGCACCCCCAGAGCGTGAGCAGCAGCTCAGGGAGGGGATCCTGACCCTCTGCTGCGCTCTGGGGAGACCCCCCCTGCAGTCCTGATGCAGCTCTGGGGCAACAGCACAAGGGGGACATGGAGCTGCTGGAGCAAGGCCAGAGGAGGCCATGGAGATGCTGCTGGGCTGCAGCAGCTCTGCTCTGGAGCCAGGCTGAGAGAGCTGGGCTGGGGCAGCCTGGAGAAGAGAAGGCTCCTGAAGGGGAGACCTTAGAGCAGCTCCAGTGCCTAAAGGGGCTGCAGGAAACCTGGAGAGGGGCTTTGGACAAGAGCCTGGAGGGACAGGACAAGGGGAATGGCTTTAACCTGCCAGAGGGGAGACTGAGATGAGCTCTTAGGCAGAAGCTCTTCCCTGTGAGGGTGCTGAGGCGCTGGCACAGGGTGCCCAGAGAAGCTGTGGCTGCCCCATCCCTGGCGGTGCTCAAGGCCAGGTTGGACACAGGGGCTTGGAGCAAGCTGCTGTAGTGGAAGGTGTCCCTGCCCGTGGCAGGGGGTGGAACTGGATGAGCTTTAAGGTCCCTTCCAACACAAACCAGTCTGGATTCTGTGACTCCAAACCTTTGCCTCTGTTCACTTGGCTTTTCCCAGTGACCTCCTTGGCACAGGGTGTTTGTGTAATCTTCCCTAGAAAGAGCCTTAAAATTTCTCTCCTGGTGATGGGAACCCTCACCCCCCGTGGTGACCTGACCCTGCACCTTTCCTCCTGCAGCTCCTCACTCGTGTGGTGGTCAAAGAGGTCCGTGGGTGGTGTGGCTACATGGCGAGGAAGAGAGGGTACGTACGTGCTACCCTGGGGCGGCCTCTGCTCCTGCAATCCCAAAACAGGGCACCGGTGCCGCTCCAAAAAGACATTTGCCATCCCTTGCTGTCCCTGCTGCACCTTCACGTGGGCATTGCGAGGTCGCCTGCCCATGTTGGGCACAGAGAGACATTTTCACCTTGACCCAGGGCAGCCGCCGGGGGATTTTAGCCATCTCCTGGTGCTAAACACGCTGTCCTTATGTCTTTGTAGCTCTAGTGTGCAGCTGACAGAGTCAGTGCTGGATAGGAAGTAGCTCGGTGTGAGTACTTCTGCTCGAGCCCCAAGGATTAAATGCAAACTCAAGCCTGATTCACCCTGCTTTCGAGTTCTGCTTGGCAGGCTCAGCCTCAAACAGCTGCTCTGCTGATAATCAAAGGGTTGAGATCAGGATTTGGGAATCAAATGGTGATGGCCAGGGAAGAGAGTGTGGATGGGTGGGCAGTGTGTCCTTGTCTCTGGCTGACGAGATGTTAGCCATGGTGCCTGAATGATTGGCATTGATTAACACACTTGAAACTGGCAAATCTATAGGCTGCCTTGCCCACCCAAGCTAATGAGCTTGATTACACACAGCCTGGGCTCGCTAATCAAAGCCATGGCCAAATCACTGCAGCGAGGGTATAAATACCTCCAAATCAGCACTGCCCTGCCTCTGATTGCCACTGGAGCACTGAGCACTTCCAGTCCTGGCAGTGGGGCGCCAGACCCCCTGCTCCCCATGAACCTTTGGTCCTTATGTCTTGTGTTTGCAGGTGAAAGACCATTAGTCTGGGTCTTGAGCTGCGGTAAGTGCAGCCCAAATCTCCTTCTCAGGGCTGTTGGCTCCATTTTCTTGTGCCAGGCTGGCTGGGGCGAGGACTGTCCTGGCTGCACCAGAATCGGGGTGTTGTGAGCTGCGGGAAGCAGCTGGCTTGGTTGTGGAATACTGCAAGGGCTTTGGGAGCACGCTGTCTCCGGAGCAGCTTGCGGAGAGGAGGCGCAGGTGCTGGGAGGTGTTTTGTGGGGAGCTTTGGTCAGAGGTGGAGCGGTGGCTGCGTCTTCTCCTGAAGCCTCTTTCTCCTCAGGGCTTGCAGATGGGCTGGGGTTCACTTTGCATCCCTCCAGCAGCATGGTCCCAGCGCCTGCCGGAGGGCTCCCACCATGCTCAGCCCCTCGCTTCTCTCCATGCAGGTTTAAGGAGTTCTGATGGATCCCTGTGAGCCGCCTGGAGGGAGCAGAGAGGCTGGAGCACGCCAGGAGTGTGCTCCTCTCGGCAGAGCAGAGGCATAGCCCCGTGGGCTCCTGCTGCCACCCCGGGCTGGCTTCAGAGAGAGGAGCAGTCCGTGGGCCTCTGTACACCAGCTTTTTGGGCTGAATCTTCACTTTTGGCCATTTTGTTAATAAAAACGTGCAACGCCTGTGTTGCCGTGTCCCGGCAGGGCTCGGCCAGGTCTGTGTCAACTTCGGGGTGGTGGTTGTGCCCCTCTTTCATGCTTTTCTCCTCTTGTTTGGAAGCCTGCCTCATCCCTGTGCTTGGTATTTCAGGTTATTGGATAAGGAGGATGGCTCCAAAGCACTTAAAGCACTGCCTTGACTCAAAGCGCTGCTTATTCTACATAGAGAACATCCCCAAGCTTTTCATTGAGCCTAAATTAAGCTGGTGTTACTCCTTGTCTCATCCCACCACTTGGACCAAGAGGGCAGGATGGAGACAAGAGATCCCCATCATTGCTCAATAAGGGCCAGAGCCAGCTGTGTGCTCATGGAGGGTCCTCATGGTGTGTGAGGAGTTGGGGTGCTCACAAGCCATGAGGTGAGTTTCTCAGCCTGGTCACCATCAAAGGAATGTGCCAGGCTCCGGTTCCCCACCCAGGGGAGAGCAGCCTGGTATAAATCAGAGCTCTAATTGACTTCACCTCCTTGGATCTTAAAACATCTGGGCCTGATGTGATTTTATTAAGTGCTGATTTCATCAGCAAAGGGGACAGGCAGCCACACGTTTGAGGTGGCTGCATGGTGATGCTGGGCCTTTGGTCCCCCCATGCTGACCAGAGATGCTCGATGGGGCTGGTTGCCAGCAGGTCCCTGTGGAGAAAGCAGGAAAAATGGTCAGGGCAGGCAGAGAAAACCAAAATCGCCAATGACCCTTTTTTCCCAGGAAAATAACACCCCTCCTGAGGCAAACCCTGATGGAGCCATAGGGAGAGGTGTCACGACAGGGTCTGTCCTCAGCAGATGATGCTGTGGAGCCACACAGCATCCTGAGGCCACATGGCCTCTGATGGCCCAAGGACCAAGGACCAGCAGAGGTACTGGGCCGAGAACAACTGTTTCAGTCCATGTGTGTCTGAGCCCTCACTTGGCTTAGTTTCCTTCACCTCACGGAGGAGGACAGGGGTGGTTTGGAATGTGTTTTGAAGCAATAAATCCCACCAGCTCTGACATACACAGCAAAAAGCGAGTTGGTTGGGATTTGTTTTCCTTTTCTTCCCCCCCCCACCCCCCCTCTGTTCTTTCAGTTTTTCTGGGATAAATTTAGGCCTGGGCCGCATCCCGCTCGTGCTTGGAAAGTGTGAGCAGCCCTTGGCTGGGAGTGAGGAGAAAGGGCAGACAGCGCACAGCGGCTTTCAGCTTCCAAACTGGACCAAATGCCAAAGAAAACCCCAGCTCTTGCTGAGATTTGAGAGACCGAGGGGCGGGCAGGAAGGCAGAGGGGGGATCCCCCGGGTTTGCTCCAGCCAAAGGGCTGTTTAAACCCAGCCAAGCTCCTCTGGGAGGTGTCTGCAAGACTCACCTCATCTCATTCCTTTGCTGGAGAAGGGGCCGCTGCTTCCCCCCCGGCCCCAAGCTTCTTGACACAGTATCTTGTGTGTGAACCGGGAGAGCACCACCATGCTGCTGCCCCGCGGACAGCAACAAGAATCACACCTAAAATGGGCTCATTATGAGCCTGTTTGGTAAAAACAGAGCCTGGGCGACACCACGGCCCCAGCCCTGGCAAGGGGCTGCACATATCCTGAAGGAATGCCGTTGTTCCACTGGGATGCTGTGAAGGTGAAGAGGTGGCTGGAGCACATAATGACCTATACAAGGAGCAGCCGGCTAACGCTGAAGGGCTTTTTAATTAGCAGCCAAAGGCAAAGCGGGATTCAGCAGCGGGAAGCTGAAGTCAGCAAAGTCAAGGTGGAAATAAGAGGCCAGCTTTTACCAGAGAGGGTAATTAAGTGCCGGCAGAGCGCAGCATGAGGAATTGCCGTCGTTCAAGGATTCAATTCCTTAAACCAAGGAGTTTCCCCTGCAGACGCTTGTGCTCCCTCCATCCTGCTCTGGCACTGGCCAGCAGCCTCCCTCAGGTCCCTGGGTACCAGCATCCTGGTGTGGAAGCCTCCCAGCTCTTATCTAAGGAGCCAGGCAGGGAATTTAGGGGGGAAAAGGGCTGTTTTCCCACCTGAGCTGGCTCAGCTGCCCTCCTCCCGGTGCAGGGTCTTGGGCAAACATTCCTTTTAGCATCCCTTTTTCCCACTGGGATTTAGCATGGTTTTTCACCTGCATGGGGCTGTCACAATGGGGTACTTGGAGCAAATGGAAAGCTGGGTTCATTTGCTCATAGTTTTTGGGAGAAAGCTGGGTGGGGGGGAGCAGGGCTTCTTGGCTATAACACCTCCCGAGCTCTCAGTGACAAGGAGCTTGGGATTTAAGCCAAACCCACCCTTCTGCTGCACATTAACTGGAAAAAATAAGGATGAGGATGCTAGACAGAGGCGGGAGGTTATCCTCTGGGAGCTGAGGGCTTGGGTGAGCGGATGGCAGCAAAAAAATCACCATTTGGGGCTGCCTGGAAAACAGCTCATACCAATCCCTTGACACGGTCTTTCCTTTTCCCAAAATAAACAGGAACTGTCTGGAAAGTCCCTGCGCCGAGAGAAGCAGAAGTGCCCTGAATAAATAAATACAGGGAGAGAGCCCAGCTTGAGCTCATCCAGCCGGTCCCCACTGCCAGTGGTGGCGAAGGATGAGGACAGAGCTTGGAATGGCTTTGGGGAGGTAAAGGGGAGAGCGCGTGGGGCTTTCCCTAATGAATGGGATTTCTGGGATAGTCTCATGCAGGAGACACCATGTTCCTCCCACAGTGCAGCATTGCTCTCTTCCCAAAGTCCCCCCTGCCCTGCACTGTGAGCCTTTTGACTGATTTCAGTTACAAATGTATTTATGGGAGGGGAAAAGCAAACCTTGGGTTTATTTATGGCACCAAACCAGGAGCAGTTTCCCATTCCTGCTTCTAGGGTTGGGATTTTTCATGCCACAGCTCCTTTTGCCGCAGTTTCCCTGTTCATCTGACCCGAAGCCTTTCCAAATCATCCTCACAAGCACAGGGAATAAGGACACGGCAAGCTTTGAGCCAGAGCCAGGCTTCGTGTTCATGAATGTTATTAAGATGATGAATTAAATATGAATTTGGTTTCAGGCATAGCATCCAAATCACCAAGAGACCCAACACGCTGTGTTGCGTAAATGCTCAGCATGTTCCTTAACATGATAGTTCCACTCCTGTGCATCCAGGCTTCAGGATAGACTGGGATTGAGAGTTTACTCTGCTCGGGAGCCAGAGACGCCTCTTCTCTGCCTTTTCCTGACAGGTAATTCCATGTTTTTTGCTGGCTGTGTGAGTGCTGGGGCATTATCTGCAGGGGAAATGTCACCCCCGAGCTCATTTGCTCTGCCTGATTCCTCTTTCATATCCTGACAGTGGGAATTTGTGACTGAGAGCAGTCAGGACAGGGCTAGGAGAAGCTTCAATTCACTGCTCACCATCTTCAGTTCAAATTGACAAAAAGGCCAAAAAAAGCTCTCTAAAATGGGGAAATAACTAAAAAACAGTGTGAGAGCTGAGTCTTGCTTTATGAGGGGCTACATCACCCCTGACCACAGTGCAGGGCTGCAGTAAGAGGGGCCCTTCATGGGCTGGCAGGTCAGGCCAGGTCTGGCCTTCCTGCGCATCCTTGACCAGAGGAGACTTTAGTTTGCCTTTTTTAGCATCATTTGAGGTGGTGTTCCCTCCCCACACCAAAGCTGCAGGTTTCTGGTCAAAGGAACAGTCCCCAACAATCCAGAGCCACAGGCTGACCTTCCAAAATCCCCACATCTGGATGGAAAAGGTGGTTTCGGAGACATAGGGTGCAAAAGGTGATGTTCCTGGAGGATAAACAAACACTGAGTCAGGGATTTCTCAGAGAGCTTTATTAAGGGTGAAAAAGGAACAGTGACAAACCAGCTCTTGTGTACCACACTAACAAAGCATCTCGGGTCAGCGCATTGGATCAAGTGTGGTACAAAGTGCACGGATTTCAACTCTCCTGGAAAAAAGAGAGAAGTTAAAACACTTCTGGGACCTGTAAGAGGCTTAAACCCCCCTGGAGAGGAAGGTGCTCACGCCCAGTCACAGAATCATGGAATGGTTTAGGTTGGAAGGGACCTTCAAAGCTCATCCAGTTCCAACCCCCTGCAAGGAGTAGGGACATCAGCTAGACCAGGTTGCCCAGAACCACGTCCAGCCTGGCCAAACTTTGCTTTTAAAGACAAAAGGCACAGTTCTGGGTGCAGCAAAACACTTCAGTTGCTTCGTTGGCTCCTTCTGAGCCTGGAAAAACTGATGGGTTCACCTCCAGAACAGCTTCCTGGTCTCCCTTCCTGCTTTATTGCCATGATCCTGGGATCTCCTCTTGGCAGGGATTGCTGCCTCCAGCTGCTGCTAGCTGCTGGGGAGTGGTTTGGCATAGATTGGCTCCATGAGGTGGTAGATCAGGAGCAGGAACAGGCACCCAAGTAAGACCAGGGACATGACAGCCAGGAGGACAAAGCGGCCGATTAAGAAGGTGTCCACGATCTGCAGTGGGAATGGGGGAAAAGACAAGACCGCAACACACATTACAGGAGCCTGGAGAGAGCACGCCACGTCCTCGAGAAGAGTACTGTCAGAGGAGATCGCTCCAGGAGGAAAACCTGTGGGGTTGCCCCAGATTTCTCCCCTTGCTTTTCATTCCTGACACGGGTGCTCTCTGTGGGAAGTGGGGATGACTGGAAGAAGAATCCCTTTCCCCTGAAAAAAAGGCAAAGTGGAGGAAGGGAGCAGCACAGGGCAGAAACACACAACAAAACCTGCAGCAGCTCCCCCTGGCCAAAAGCATCCTTTTACAAGGGAAGGGGTGGGGAAAAGAGAAGGCTGAAAATGAGGACCCAGCAGCAGTGCAAGACACAATGAGGAGCCAGGTTACAGAATCATCCTCTCAGCTCCTGAGCCCACAGCAGAGCTTCTCTTGGCCCAGCTCAGCCTCATAAATCCCATCAGCACACGCTCAGCCCTGGTGCTGCCGCGGGAAGAGTCTCCTGTGAGCGAAAGCGTTGGCTCTTCCTGCACGCTTCACTTTTTAATGAGGCAGTTAGCAGGGTTTCGGTGCAGAAAGCCCAGGTCATGTATTATTGATAGGCAGGGCAGGGCCAGTCCAATTGAAGATAAAAGCTTTCCAATTCTGTTGCCCCCCCGGGCACGCACATGCACTCAGCTGCCCTTCATCTCGCTTCCAACCTTTACAAGAGCAAGGCAGAGAAAAGACAAAACACTTCCCAGTGTCTTTAGTTGGGATTGACACAGACCCAGCATCCAGAAGAGCAATAGTTAATGTGCATTAATAACTGACCAGAGGAAATGGCACCTAAAACATCACTAAACTTTGTGCATTCAAAGCCCAAGGAGCCCTGGGGAAGCTCAGACAGGTTGATGTAACCCAGAATTGAGGGGAGAAATCCCTGTGCCTGACAACACAGACCAGGGGCTTCCTACACACACAGATGGCTCCATGCCTGAGCGCAGGAATAACCTGTAAGAGGGCTGAGAGGGGTTACCAGGCTCTAGAATGCAAAACCAGAGCTGGGGGGACAATGAAAGGCTGCAGAATTAGAGAGGAAAATATCCAGGGTGTGCTGGGCAATGGAGGCAGGAGGGAGCACGGAAAACACATGGCCCAAACTGGAAAAGGGATGGCAGAGGGGGAGCAGAAGCTGCTGGAGCTCAGGGCTGAGCTGGGAAGGACAAGAGCGTGAGGGCAATTCCTGCACAGAGGAACCATCCTGATGCAAAGGCTCAACCCTGGGATCATCCTGATGTAAAGGCTCATTCCCATGGACCATTCTGATGTAAAGGCTCATTCCCATGGACCATCCTGATGTAAAGCTCATCCCCATGGACCATCCCAAGGTAGAGGCTCATTCCCATAGACCATCCAGAGGTAAAAGCCCATCCCTGGGGCCTCGGGCCTCCCCTTGCGGCCCCCCCGAGGTGCCGTCCAGCACACGCGCACCTCTTGGCCGCGGTCTCACCTCATAGACGGCGGTGGTGCTCGGCCGTTCCTCCTCCCGCGGGAACAGCAGCAGCGCGGCGCTGAGGACAGCGGCTCCCAGCGCCACCAGCACCACGGTGAACCTGGAGGGGACGGGGAAGCAGCCTCAGCACCCGGCCCGGCCCGGCCTCCCGCCCCGTCCCGCGGTGCTCACCGTGCGCGGCCGGCGGCTCGGGACAGCAGCAGGCACAGCCCCAGCGCCAGCGCCCACAGCACCTGCAGGGCCAGCACGCCCGGGCCCAGCCCCAGCCCCAGCGCCGCGCCCGCCATGCTGCCCCGCCGCTTCCCCCTAGCAACCGCGGCGCTCAGCGCCGGGACAGCCATTCAGCGCCGCCCGCCGCTCGCCAGCCGCTTCCTATTGGCTGAGGGACGCGGGGACGTGATTTTTCCCACGCTGCCACACGCGGGGTGCGTTCTTGCTGTTCCCATTCCCATTCCCGTTCCCGTTCCCATTCCCGTTCCGGCTGTCCTGGCTGCAGGGAGCTCGCAAGACCCTTCACTGAAAGGATGCTCAGGCGTTGGAACAGACTGCCCAGGAGTCACCGTCCCTGGAAGCGTTCACACACCGCGTAGACGAGGCCCTCAGTGACATGGGTCAGTGGTGGCCTTGGCAGGTGAAGGTGTGGGCTTTTTGATCTTAAAGGTCTTTTCCAACCTGGTTGATTCCATGATTCACCCACCCCTTATCTCATTGTATATGGATCAGTGCTTGATTAATGCAGTGTTGCTGCTGCCCACCCTGCTGCAGGGAGCACCACTGTCTGAGCAAGGTTTCAGTTCCCCAAATCCTACAAATTCAGCTGCCTGCACCCTCAGGTTATTTAAGGCTAAACTCAGGCAGGTTTGGTTAATACAGACTGATGACAGCAGGGTTTGTGTGGCTGTGGGGTCGAGGGCCACCAAGCCAAGTAAAGGAGGATCGTCAATGCGCTGAGTACCCTTTAGCACCCAGACATGAGGGATTTCCATTTAAAACCCATTTTTCTGCCTGTTTTTAAACCCTCTTTCTTCCGTGTCACATCTTGACCATCACTCTTTGGCCAGTGTGGTTTGATGGTGACTTTGTGCTGGTTCTCAAGACTCATCTACCTGTTAACCTGGAAAAAAAAAGCATAAAATGATATAGTCAATTTTTCGTCTCAACTCCTTGAAGCCTGATGACACCTTAACTGCATAAAATGAGGTAAAAACCTGCTGTTTTCTTTCTGTCATTCCTTTCAATGGGAGGAATAAACTGGTGGTTAATTATGCTGCGTGGCATCGACCTGCCTTTTCCTGCGATGAAATCAAAGTCACCAGCGTGACATCCACCAGTTGAACAAGCAGAGCACAGACTGTCTCCAACACCTGCCTTCGCTTGGCATCGAGTAGGAACCTGCTGCCAACACATTAAAAGTGTATGTTTGATATCAAACTCCTGCACTGTCTTGTGCCATTAATCCCACCACAGAGGGGTCTTTTTCTCTGCAAACCCCATGTTGTCAATGTCCGTCATCACCTTCTTCCCCTTCTCTCTTATTCCCGTGCTCCCTGCTCCTGTTGACAATCAGAAATTATAAATGAATCATAAAATCAACCAGGTTGGAAAAGACCTTTAAGATCATCAAGTCCAACTTTTAGCCCAGCACTTCCAAGGCTACCACCAACCCATGTCTCTAAGGCCTTCACCAGATTTGCCCGTGCTGTTTGAGAATCTCCCTTTGCTTTTCCCTGTTTTCCCCTTTCTTTTGCATTTTCGGACCCCAATAGTTTGTAACCCTACAGATTTCTTCTACATAGCACTGTTTTCAAAGGTACCCTTCTGCCATTCCTCTTCCATCCTTTGGCTTTCCATCTAAAAGCGATAGTCTTTGTGCATCAGCGAACAAGGCTTTTCCTTTACTGAATTTTCCCTTCAACCTTTTATCCATAGAATTTACAATGGCATCTTTAACCTGTTCCCATATCGGTTGGCTCTTTTCACTTTTTATTTTCTCCTTCATCTCCTCTTGACGATACCTGGTAGTTTCTTAATGCCAGAATGACCCTGTCAAGCAAGTTCAAGTGGTTGTAGCACAGAGCTGGAATCATCCAGCTATTGAACCTGCTGCTGAACCACACCACATCCCAGATGTTTGACCAGAAGTCAAGGAATAAATCTGATCTATGCCCCAGCAATCACATCCAGTGATCAGGTTTGAGCCATGTTGCTTGTTGATTTTAATCCCATTGGTTGTATCCAGCACAGTTGGGCTGATGGTAACTCAAGCACTAAGATTTGGAGTTGAAATGATTCCCAGCAGCCCAACATATCCCTATAATATTTATTTATATGGCACATATGGTATTTCAGCAGGGCCATGGGTTTCTCTGAGCTCAGGCTGTAAATCCACAGCTAAGGAATTGGGAGATGGTAGCCAGGAAAACCAACCTCATCCGTGTGATATTTCCAAGCAAGAACTTCCTGAGAAATTTCTTCAACCCATCTGCAACCAAACACATCATCCTAAACACTCTCTTCTGTATCTCAGCCTCCCCTGGCATCAGATGAGGAATGATTTGAAGGATGCTTCATCACCACAGGTGGTTTTTCTCAAGGATAAGATCAGGGAATTGCGGAGTTTCTTGGCAAAGGCATAGAAAACCATGCTGATGTTGGAAGTGGACAAAATGAGCTTGGCAGAGAGATGCAATTAGTGCTGAGGCTAATTAAATGCTTGGCCCAGGAGGATGGAGAGGTCACCTTCCTTCAAGGGCTGCAAGGCAGGATCACATGGATCAAAGCTCCTTTGTAAAATGCCGCTCAAGGAGCAGGCCCTAGGGTCAAGATGGCCTTTTTTTGGGTTAAAAACCTGCAAATCCACCCTGCCCAGCTCATCCTGGTGACCACAATGACCAATAATGTCTAATATCAAGTGATATGAAATGATCAGCCCCTCAGTGGCAAGGTTGGAAGCACTGGGGGAATTGATTTAGAACTCTTTGCGCAGTCGTAAAACTTGCAGGTTTATGGCTGGAGCTCCCTGATGCTCGGATATTAGAATGAGAAAGGAACAGGCGTTGATGCAAGCACGAAAATATTCTGCTCCTGATTTAAAGACCAGCGAATTGCTAAATATTTTTATTAGCAGCAAATTTGCAGCTTGCTGGAACTAATTTCACGCCCGGTAGATATGGAGCTTAAGCTGGGGATGGCGTTAAATTACTCCCTTGTAAAGGTATTTCAGCCTGATGATGGAGGTGCCCTCGATCAGATGGTGGGGACCTGGCTGGGGACCTCCTTCTTGGGGTGGCTTCTTGTGGGCTGGGATGGTGGCTGGGATAAGCTGAGGTCTTGAAGCGTTGATACAAGCTCATTATTTCCCACTTAATTGCAATAGGAACCACCAACACCCCCCGCCCTCATTTGCATAAATTTGATTATGGATTTGCTGTAAAGCAGTGCAGGAGTGGAACAGGGGCAAGACCCTGAGATCCTTCAGCCTGGAAAGATGATATTTCTATTTTAGAGGTGGTTTTGGTGTCTCTTGGAGATTATTTCGTCTGTTCAGGGTTTAGTTGATTTAATTAATGTTTGTATTTATTTAATAGATTTAAAAAATATTAAAAATTATTTAATTGGTATTAATTTATTTCTAATTTGGGCTATTACAGGTTTAGCTGATTTAGGAAGTAGGTGAAGGCATTCACAGCAGGATCCCTGAGCACTGCTTGCCCTCCACGCCCATTCTTTTCATGTCTTCTGTGTCAGCTGGAGGTTTTACACCTTGGAGATGATTTTCCAGCCTGAATCCCACCCTCTTCTTCCTGCAAGGAAGCACCAGGAATCACCCGGCTTAATGCAATTGGGAAAGAACACCCCATCCCGTTTTGCCTTGCTTGGATACAAACCGGGACAGGTGCAGGGTTGGGGCAGGAGGATGCAGAGCTGGAGAAAGCCAAGCGAAGGCGTCAAGAGGATCTGATTACCCCTCTAAAAATACCTCTGGGTGAGTGGTGGTGGTAAACAAGAGCTATTTAAATCCCCATGTCCGCTTTCTGCAGTGGAAATAAAGGAGGTTAAAAGAGTTTCACCCTTTTTCTCAGAGCACACATATGGCCGAGAAGTGCTAAGTTGCCCTTTTCCAGAGAGAAATCCCAAAGAAAAGAAAGTTAAAATAATAGGAGAGGGTTTGTAATGGCTCCGTGGGGATTCAGCTCTCTCCCTCAGGAGCCCACTTCAGATTATCTTTCTCTTGCTGATGGCGGAAATCAATTTTAATCATCCTGACGGGAAATGAGGATGTAAGACTTCAAAGAGAACAAACCCTGCAACGTTCAGAAAGTAATAAAATGGAATATGAAGTCACTTTTAGAAGGGGAAAAACCCATCCCACCAAGAGGAGATGCCTCTAGAAGCCCTAAAAGGCTTTGGTTGGTGGGAGGTGGAGGAGCAAAAGCATTTCCCATGGTGGGATGAGTCTGACCCCAACTAAGAAGCACTTGGAAAAGGTGGATGAAGGAAGACAGTGTGTCTCTGTCATCACCTGTTATGTTCAAAATGCTGCCAAGTGGGAGGGAAGTTGGTTGTTTTTTGAGGGTTGTGGTGGCTTTTTGTATTAAATGCAGTTTTATTCTGTCCAGTACATTTGTACCTCAGTGCAAGTAAAGGCTTTTCAATACTTGGCTCTCCAAAGTTAAAGCAGAGGGATTTCCTTACAGATGAAGGTCCTATAGTCATTTTCTGGTGATGCTTAAATGTCATCATGCCCACATGGGGTGACATTTTCCCATGGGGTCAACACCCCTCAGTGATATTGCATCTAAATCTGACCCAGCCAAAGAGGGGAAGGAGGTGAGAAACCACCAGAGAGACTTAAACTGGGTTGTAAAGCCCTCCCTGCAAGTGATGGAGCAGAGGCAAAGCTCCATCCAAAAAAAGAAAGAGGCAAAGAACTGATGGAAAATGAATATCAGAAGGTCGAGGGGTGAAATAAAGGCAAGAACAGGTCTGAGGAGATGCTGAGAATTAAAATTTGCTTTTATAATGGCATTCCCAAAGGTGTTAAAGCACATGGTGAGATGTTTTTACAAGAAACTTCTGATTTCCCACATATTTCTCCAGGAAATGCTATTTCCCATCAATCTTATGCTTAAATGAGTTTTAATATGGGACCTTCTTGCCTTGTCGCTTTTGGAGACCTTTTGCTTTACCTTTGTCAGATTCTTCCTCCTTCCAACTCAAGAGTTTTTAGGCAAGAAACCAAGGAGTCATCGATAATAAACCCTTGACACTTCACTTTAAGTGGCTCATCATCATTAGTTCTTCTGGTATTCCTCATAATGACATTAATCACCAGCCACTCATTAGACTTTAATGTGCCTGTAATAAGTTCATCCGTAGTAATTCAATCGTAATCGAGCGGTCAGTAACGTCTCCTTATTGGAAAGGGTTGGGCAATGGCAGCACACATCCATGGTGGGATGCTGGGTGACTGTGAGCTACCAGCATCTACGGAAATGGTCCCCAAGGCATTCAGGCAGGGTTTGGTTTTGGGAGCCAAGCCTGTTTGGTGTTTGAATCATCCTTTTCTCCTTTGCTCCTTGCTCCCACCCTTTTCCATTTACCATGGTTCAATTTTCCCCTCCTGTTCCCCAGGCAGCAGCTTGGAAATGATTCTGCTCTTGTTGGGTTTTGTTCTTTTAGATTTCATTTCCTTCCTTATTTGTGTGTGGCAGTGGGGAAATTAGCTGGGAACTGGCTGAACCTGGGTATGCAAGGACAAAGCCCCCCGTGGCTCCTTGGAGCTTCAATCCAAAGTCATGGTGTTGCCCTTAAGATCTCCTCTCCCGGATTCCGGAGCACGTAGGATGTAGATCTTATACCCCACAGTTAAAGTCTGGATTTTCACACACCTCAGAGCCAGTGGTAAAAAGGATGTTCTTGTGTATCCCAATGAGTCCTTTCTGCTGTGTTGTGACTTCGTGGTCCTTCCAAAACCATTCACTGGCTGCCTAATGTTCTCTGAGGGCACCATTTTCGCTCAGCCGTGGGGTTTTGGTCTTGAATCTAGAGAGCTTTGCATCCCGAAAGATGCATAGCACTTACTTTACTTCCCCTTGCCTGCAGAGGAGATGTTATGGAGTGCTTTGGTTTTCTCAGGTCCATTAGCAAGTCTCTGAGATGCTTCCAACAGCCAAGGCTATGAATCATTTAGACAGGATTTAAGATCCTTTTGGGTAACCTGTGCAAAAAATAAATTCAAAGGCAGCTAATCAAATGGCTTTGGGGGCTGTAAAAAAGCAGAATTCAATCCCTGCAAACTTCCCTAGATGTAATTTCAGGAGAGATCAAAGATGACACTAACCTAAGGAAGTAAAGCTTCTCAAAATTCAAAGTTTATAGTCCATCTGTCTCCTTGCTTCAGGGAGCCAGTATTAAATTTATTGCTAAATAAAACAAATAAGCCTAGGAAAAGCCAGCATTAAAATCTGCATCTTGTAAGAGAATTAACAGAGCTCCTTGTTATGATGGTTGCTTCTCAATTTGCATCTTTAAGGAGTTGTGATCATCTCCCTGCTTCTTCCTTCGCTGGCTCCTCCAAAGCTGTGCTGGTGCTGGCTTGTGTTGCTTGGTAAGGAGATGCTGAGGGTGGAGGTTGAACTCCCAGCATGGACTGATCCGGAACAGGGATGCGGAAGGGATGCTGAAGCCCAGCCAAGGTGCAGAAGCATCTCAGGTGGAGCCAAAATTTAAAAAGGCAGGATTCAACATCACCACGTCACTTTTGCTGGCTGCCTGGTACCCAACTGCAATACTGCAATATAAATACAAAATACCCAATACTGCAGATATCCAAGTGAAATAAGTTGGGAGGGGAGTGTTATTGCTTCCCCTGGCTTATCCCGTTGGTTAATCCCATTTTTTTTTCCTGCAGTATTTGGACAAGGTGTAGTTTTATGATTATTTACATGTTTTATTCGTCCTGGTGTGTATCCCTCCAGCCCGTCCCTATCTCAACTGGCTGATATTGCCTTCAGAAAGCAGACTCCAGAGCTTGCTCAAGTGCTGGAGGTAAGTCGCTTTAAATATCCAGATCCTCCTTTTTTTTTCCCTTTATCCCTGGAAATGCTTGGGAAAGGATCAGTCAGTTGGATGCTCGCAGTAACTTTGCATGGCAGAGCCTGAAGGAGCAGCAGGAGCCGGCCGTGGACTTACTATGCCTTGAAATGAAACATTTAGAAGGAGGAAGTTGGCAGCGGGGATTTTCTAATCAAAATCTATATAACCTGCCATTTATCCAGCATTTTTCCTTCTGGAAGGACCCCAAAGTGCTTTCCCGGCTCAACGAGCCATCATTAACCCCTGCTCAGCCAGCGTGAGAGAAATCCCATTTCTTCCCAGTCAATCCTGGCTGCTTGGCAGGGGGTAACAGGGAAAAATCCCTTTTTTTGGCTTTAGCTTTATTATCGATCCATCAATCCCACACAAGAAATAAGCTTTAATCTTATTTAATCTCACATGGAAAAACCTCTGGGAATGTCGAGCTATCCTGGCATCGACCACTTGTTCTTAATACATCCTTCTTGTCCCTATGGATTATCGATAAAGCCTTTCATGATATTCTCCTGTTTATTTATCTGTTAGTAGTTGTAAAGTCAGTGTAGCATCATGGTGTGCTTGAGACTATTTAATATGCACGATGCCATCTCCTCAGTGCCATAAATCCTGGGTTTACTCTCTTATTGTTCCCAGGAAAATCATGTGAAGAGGTAAAACCAAACCTATTGAAGAAGAGGAATTGGCCTGTGTGTATGGGAAGTACCACAAGCAGATGGAAATTGGCTTGAATAGAAATCCTCCAGGAGCTAAATAGTTAAAAACTGGGAAATCCCTTCATTTCAGCCTGGGTTTGATACAAACATTGTTGGGTTTGGACACAGCTGTTGGTGTGTCCAATACCAGGTTAATTATGTTGGTTTTGAGGCTGATTTTAAGGCTGATTTGATTCCTCTCTTCTTGAAACTTGTAACTGGAGAGGGGTTTGAAATGTGTGGGGAAACATCTGTATCCTCAATGTCTTGGAAAAATCCAGCATGATTTTTGGATTCATTGGATTAAGCATCCTCCACTGATCACAGCGCAGTGCCTGAGGGATGAAGGGCTGGTAGGTACCACCATCTTCTGAGCTATTTGGAGCAGCATCTGATCCAAAACAAGTCCTACTTTTTCCCGTTTTAGCATCTTTTAACTCCCAAGGGCGTCAGACATCCTTCCAGTGAGCAACTTCTTTGGACGGGATATCCTCCCCTTCCAACCTTGAGCTCTGTTTAAGCCAGGCTCAGTGCAAAGCTCAGCCTTGGCTACGCCCTAAAACCTTCTTGTTTTCAACATCTATTGTTGAATAATTTACTTGGCTTCACTCATGTATTTTTCCAGAGTATCCCATCACAGTTTTCTTAGAGGAATCCAACATGAGCAGTAAGGCAATTTTGGAAAGGGAACTGAATTATTTATGGAGGAGCGGCCCAATGACAGCAACTAAACCACTGTAGTTGACGTCATTTGTCTTCTCCTGAAGCCTGTTATGTAAAAATATGTATTTTGCCTGTTCTGGATGTTCCTGCTCTTGCCAAATATTTAATATTTGAGCAAACTTGCTCCAGGAACTTGACACTTTGGAGAAGGAGCATCCGCGGACTCAGGAATAAGCATGGATTTGTTCACAGTAAGGATCTATTTACAACATGGACTTTGAGTGCACCAGCAAACCATCCCTCTGAGATGTCCTCACCCCAGCTCTGGGGCAGGTAAAAGGCACAACCTCCAAAGGTGGGAGACTCACAGGTGAAGGGGGTGGAATTTCAGGGAAGGTTTTCCAGCAGGCCATGCTCTGTCTTGGAATAGGGATGTGGAGTTAGGTGTCTGATGAAGGATCTTGTGGTTATGGGGGTTTCTGCATCTCTTCCAGCCGGGTACCACCTGACTGTGGTCACTGGAGGGTGGTCTGAGGGCAGGAAGAGTAGGTTGGTGTCCATCAGACCCCTTGTTGGAGCTGCCTCTGCATCACAGCAGGAATGCTGCTGAGCATCCCTGGTCCTGCAGATGGTGGGGGCTGAGGGATGGTGGGGTGAGATCAGACCAAAACAAGCTCATCCAGGGGTGACCTGTTACAGCAGGAAGATGCTCAAGGAGTGGACTTGGAATGCTGGAGGAGTGATCTTAGGGTGCTCAAGGAATGATCTTGAGATGCTAGATACTGCTGGCACTGGAGGAAACAGCCCTGCCCTCTTTCCATCTCTGTTTTCCAAGATGAGATGCCTAGCGTCGATGATCCCGTGGTCCTTTGACACCAAGATGATGGGTTCCCATCCTTTCCCTTAGCTTTCAGATTCAAATTCTCCAGCTCCTATAAATCCTGAACTATTTTTTCCCGGTGTTCCCAGCTGGCTGAAACAAGCAGCGACAGCTTTATGGCTCCTTGTCTTTGCTCACTTCCGTGGAATAGGAATGAGGAAGAGAGCGAGGAGATCCATCCCGTCAGCTGATTTACAAGGCAAGAAATTCCCATAAATCATTGCTCCAGCATCTCCAAAGGATCAGGGGAATGCTCAGAGTTCCTCTGGTTGTCCCAGCAACACAATTCCAACGACCAGCCCAGAGGAGGTCAATCTCTTTCAGAGGTTGCTTTCAAGTAAGAGGCACAAATGTTGCTGTTATCTGAAAATGTTTTCTGGATGGTGTTTGTTTTGAGGAGGATAAGCTGGAAGGAGAGATTTAGAAATGTGGGAACCTCAAGAGGGAAAATTAAGTTGGTTTGAGTTCCTGGCCTTAAATTTAAGCTTGTTTTTTCACCTTTCCCATCACATCCCTGACCTTAAAGCCATCCCTTAGGTATCATTTATACATCCTGCTGTAACTCTTTGGAGCTGATTTTTACCATCCCAAAAGAATTCCAGGGATATTTTGAGTGATTACTTCTCCCATCTGATACTCCTTAGGAAATGGGCAGAAATTCCATGTTTCTTACCAATCCCACTGCTGATGACAGTTTTCTTCAGGGAAGGGGATGGAAAATTAGGAGAAATAGAACTGTGACTGTGGTGATCTGGAGATACCCATCCCTATGGCTTTTGAGATAAGATGTGAGAAAATCTAGCTAAAGGACCCAGTGCCCCCAGTGCTTCCCAGTGCCTCAGTGCTTCCTAGTGTTCCCAGTGCTTCCTAGTGCTCCCAGTGCTTCCTAATGCCCCAGTGCTTCCTAGTGCTCTCAGTGGAAGCGACTCCAGTGTTTGTGAGGGGGAAATCTGTTTGGAGGGGACAGATGCCGCTGAGGGGGCAAATGTGTTCGAGGGCAAATGTATTTGGGGGGGGCAGATGCTGCTGGGGGGGCAAATATGTTGTCGGGGGGAAATGTGTTCGGGGGGTGTCTGAGTGGTGCCCTGGGGAGGTCTCAGATGCTGGGGGGGGACCCGAAGGATGCCGCGGTGGGTTTTTTTGGGGACAAAGGTGTTTGCGGGGGGAGATGTTTGGGGCTGCCCGCGCGACGCCCGGGGAAGGTGCTAAGAGGAGGCGGTCAGCAGGGGGCACCGGCGGCGCATCCGGAGGAGGGGGCGTGGCTTCGGGGGGCGTGTCCATGCGGGGGGCGTGTCCATGGGGGGGGGGCGGTGCGGGGCGTGCCGGCGGCGGCGCGGCGGGGCCGGCGGGCGGGCGGCGATCGCGGCCGCGCTGTCAGGCCGGTGCCGGTGTGATGAAGATTGGCGGGCAGGTAGGGCTGCCTGGCTGTCACTCACCGCCGGGCCGCCGCGCGGGGGGGGGCGGAGCCGAGCCGCGCGGACAAAGCGGACCGGGCGGCGGGGCACGTGCGGCGGCGGGGACACCCCCCCCTTTTCCCCCTTTTCCTTTCCCCCTTTTCCTTTCCTCTCCCCCCCCCCCCCCCCCTTCGTTTCCCTTTCCATCCCCTCCGGTGCGGGAAGTAACTTGCCGTTCCGCACTGCCTCCCCTCCCGGTGCGGTAGCGCGGGCCTCGGTTGCAGCGTGTGCGTGTCCCCGGTGTCCGGTTCCCCCCTCTCCCCCCCGCCCCGGGCTGACCTCCAGCCCGCTGCGGTTTGCGGTTCGCTCCGGTGCCCCCCCCCCCCCCTCCCCCCCCCCCCCCGCCCACCGCGGCCGGTTGCGATGGTTTCGGGGAGATGCCGCGATCCCGCTCCCCGCTCCAGCCGGTTGCGGTGGCCCCGGGGGGCTGTAGCGATCCCCCGGGGGTTCAACACCCCCCAGCCGGTTGCGATGCTCTCGGACTGCACGTAGCCCCCGCAGCCGGTTGCAGCCCTCCCCCCCCCCCCCGCCGGCCGGTTGCAGCACCCTCTGCAGACCCCCGACCGGTTGTAATGCCCCCTCGAGGGATCGCAGCCCCCCAGGCTAGTTGCAGACTTGCTGCAGGTCTCTGACCGGTTGCAAAGCCTCCTCCTCTCCGGGCGGTTGTAACCTCTCCAGCCGGTTACAAACCCTCTGCAGATCCCCCCGACCGGTTGTTGTGCCCCCCGACGGGTTCTCATCATCATCCCCCCCCCAACCTATAGCAATGCCCCCGAGGGGTTGTAAACCCCCAACCCGATGCAGTTCCACCCGCCCGGAGGTGTTTCAACCCCCTTGGACTCATTTCATATTGCAGCTGGAAAGTTGCCCCCCCTCCCCGTGCCAATGGGGCTGGGGCTGGGGCATGGGGTGCTGCTTTGTCCACAGCTCCACAGCTTTGCGCTCCTTTACCTTGGGGTGCCCCCCACCAGCACCCACAGAGCACCCATCGGGGTGGGGGGGCTCTCAGGGCTCCGTGTGGGCTTGATGGCAGCACTGGAATGTGGCCCTCACCAGTGTGTCAAAGGCTACCACTGCTCGTGAGGGTCACCCCATTCCACTGGTGCACCCCATTCCCTCGGGACAGCACCATGGAACCCCCCTGGTGCACCCCTTCCATGCACACAGGGATTGACAATCACTAAGCCCCCCCGTTAGCAGTTGGCAGTGATATTGGGGGGGGCGTCCTTACCCACCTTTATGAATCAGAATTCCCATTTTTCATTCATTTCTGAATTATTTTAGCACATTTACACTCGCAGGAGGGTGGCTCCGCCGGCGGCATCGCGTAGCTCGGGAAGTTTTGCCATGGGATTCATGTCCCCCCCCCTTTCACTCTTCATCCCGGTCCTCGCCTGGGCGTCGAAGTGCAGTTTGGGCTCCGTCTCTTTGTTTGGGCTCTTCCCGGTTTTTCTCGCTCCTAAGGATCTTTTTTCCCCCGCTATCTCGGTAACGGGAAACCCTAAACCCAGCAGGATATTTTCAAACTCCCAGCCGGGGAGATTAGATTGAGGGAAAAGGGGGGGGATGGATTATTTTTGGCCGGGATGCGGGGGCAGCTGTCTGTCGAGGAGAGGCAGAAAACAGGGGAACGGCTTCATTTCGCTTAATTTTCCCTTTTTAGACTTATTTTACCTAAAAGGTTTTGGGGGGCAGAAACCGGCTCCAGTGGAACTTCTCGGGTGTTGTGCCTCTAAAAGTGCTGACTCGGTGGATTTGGCATCTTCCCGTTGTGGGGAAAAGGGGGTGTAATAAAACCATCCCAAAACTTTTGGGGTGTGATGTGTTGGGGGCTGTTTTCAGAGAGAGGGATTTGGGTGGGTTTACTGGATTTTGGGTTAAAAAAGAACATGTATTTCTGGGGTTTAAGCCATCCAGACAGATGATGGGATCGGGATTCCCTCCTATTTCCTTTTTTCCCTCCCTCCTCTTTTATGGAGCTCCCTGTGCTGAGATTCCTTCATTAGGGGCAAAAGTTAATTGCTTGCAGCTAATTATGGGAGAGGTTAATAAGGGTGCTGGTGGCAGTGGGAAGGGGATGTTGTGATCCCAGCACCCCCAAAGCCTCCTCTTTTAGGCAGTTTGTAGCCCTGGCACCCCCAAACCAGCATCAGGGGGACCATAACCCGCTTGGCTTTAATGTTATATATAAAAACCGTTCTGTATCTATAATGTAGATAATACATAACATGAAAAACCTTTTCATAGTATGGGGTGGGAAAAAAAAAGGGAGGAAAGTGATACTTAACTTGCAGGAACATTTTTCCTTTTCCCTCCATCATTTTGGGAAGGGAAATTCCTCTTTTTTTATGGAGGAAATATCATTTTTTGAAGGAAATCTCACCCTTTTTTAAGAAAAATCTCTTTTTTTGGTTTGTTTTTAGTAAATATCTTTTTTTTAAGGAAGCTTCATTTTTATTAAGGTTTTTTTTAAGGAAATTCTCCTTTTATAAGGAATTTCTTTGTTTTAAAGGAAATAATATTCTCTAACAGAAATTTTACTTTAAAGGAAATTAATTTTTTAAGTAAATCTTTTTCTTAAGAGTGGGATTTTTTTCAAGAAATTTCTCTTTTTTGAGGAAAACTTTTTTAAAAAGGAATTTACCTTTTTCTTAGGAAAATATTTTCTTTTTTAAGGAAAACTCCCCTTTTATTTCAAGGAAAACACCTTTTTTAAAGAAATATCTTTTTTCTAAAGGAAATTCTTACATTTCTTAAAGGAAATTTCCTGTTTTTAAAGTAAGCACAGAAAGCTGTGTTGGAAGGAGAGGATTTTATCCCACTGGAGCATCAGGGAATAACCTTTTTTCCCAACTCAGGCATAAAACACCTCCCTGAAATGGGGCAGCTCTGGATTTTGAGAGATTTTGGCTTTTCCGGTGGACTTTGGAATTACTTCGTGGTTATTTTCAAGTTGACTGACAGCATCTGTATGCCTCCAAGTGATCAGAGGGATATTTTCCTTCCAAGAGACTCAAATAGTTGCATGGTCCCACCGGGAAGAGCATCCTTCACCCATCCATCCTCATCCCTAGGGATACAGGGGCTGGACCACAACTCCAGGTACCATCCACATCCCAGTTCTACTGTACTGTTGGGTTTGAGGTGTGATGGATACACAGGAATATTTCCTGAAGGCATAGAGAAAAATAAGCTAGGATGCTGGGCAGAAATCCCAAATTTGGACAGCCAGAGGAAACTTCTGGCACAATTAGGGGTAAATTAGGGGAGATCTGACATTCCTGACCCCGGTGGGAAAGCCAGAGTGAGCATCAATACCTTCTTTATTTTAGGCTATCCCAGATACATCTCAGCATCCCATCCCCAGTTATCCTTCGTCCTTATTGTGGAAAGCTGCTTTATTGGTGTGTTAGGAGGATAATTTGCTGGATCCAGACAATTCTCAGTGGAATTTCGTCTCCCCCACACTGTCAGATAACTTGATTCCCAAATAATTTTTGCCATCACCAAAGAGGAATATTAATAAATGCCTCGAATTGGGAATTAAATGAATGATTTCCTGGTGTTTTTAGTTGGATCATTATGATATCGGCTCAAAACAAAGATCCGGAGGGATGGGAATTAATCCTTGATTAAATTTAGCCCCAGTTTTGTCCCCACCTCCAGCTTTGCAAGGGCTGATGGGATGCTCCAGGTAATCCCTATGGGAAAACCAACCCCTCTGGAGTGGGATGGAGCAGTGATCCTGGCGGGATGAGGTCGCCTGTGCCCAGCTGTGATTTGCAGCTGTATAAATAAGATGAGAATTTGGCCTCGGCTCTTCTCCCCTCCCCAGTTTGATCTTATTTCTTTGGTATTCCCTATTCCAAAAGGGAAGACAACCCCTTGTTATTCCATACCTTGATTTAAATTAGTGTATATTAAATATTTGTGAGCTTCTGGTCCCTGATTTTGTGTTTTCCTTCTTGCCTAAGAGGCCAAAAGAGCTTTTTTCATCAGTTGGGGCTGCTTGAGCGGGATGCTCCGTGCGGATAATGAGATGCAGATGTTCTGAGGACCGATGCCAGAGGAGCGAGGGATCGGATGGGGAAGGAGGGCTTGGGAAGAGGATGAGGCTTATCCATAACTCCAGTTTAGGGGCTGTTTCAACTAGAAATAATATGCCATGACCCTCAATGTTTTATTTATTTATTTTTTAATTCATTTTTTATTTTATTATTAATTTTTGCCTTTATTTTCCATTAATTTTATTTTAAATCTAATTTTACTTTAATTTTTACTTTATTTTTTTATTCTGTTTTATATGATTTTAAATCCTCTTTATAACTTTATTGTCATTATACCAAGCTTTGCTTTTCCTTTCCGTCCTTCAACCATCATCCAGAATCCCATCCCACACCAGGCATAATCCAGGTAGGAAAATCCCAACCGTATCTAGGCAGCCCCACCAAAAGGACATAAAAATTCAAGTTTAGGGATGCAGAACCCCAAAAATACAGATTATTTTGGTGCAGGTGGAAGACTTCTGCAAGCTGCCATGAAATCCTACTTGATAGATGAGGAAAACCAAGCTCCAATAATGTTCTCCATGGTGCTTTCAACTTTAATAAGGTGTTGGAAAAACAGTGGAATAAGTTCTAACCAAAACCACATTTTTTGGGCTGGCTTCTCCCTCTCCCTGGCTGTGCAGGGTGGATTTCTCTCATCAATAAATCCCATGAAGCCGGTTAAAAATAATCCTAATTTTGGACTGCTTTGAGAGGTTCCTGTTTAATTTCACCTGGATGTTTGATTTTGTCAAGGATGTGGTTGCAAATGGGATTTGGAGCCTGACAATCCTGTTGTCCCCCTATCAGGAAGCTGGACGGCACCAGTGGCGGTGGGACATGAGAGATGCTCAGCTTGGGCTTTGGACTTGCTTTAGAGCTTGAATCCCCTCCTGGAATTTTCCTTTGATGGGAAAAGCTGCATTTTTTTTTTTCCCCTTTTCCCACCAATTTCCCCCCCCCCCTCCCCTTTCCCCCCCTTTTTCCCCACCTTTTTTTCTTTCGCCAGTTTCTCTCTTTCCCTTTATTTTCCCCTTTTTTCCTTTTTTTCCCATGGTTTCCTTTTTTCCTTTTTGTCCTGTTTTCATTTTTCCCCTTCTTCCATTTATTTACATTTTCTCCTTTCCCCTTTTTTCTTTTTTTCTCTCTTTCTCACTTTTTTGCCTTTTTCTATTTTTCCTTTTCCCCTTCTTTCTTTTTCTCTCCTCTTCTTCCTCCTGCTCTTCCTGCTCTTCTTTTCCCTTTTCCTTTTTTTCCCCTTCCGTCTTTCCTCTTTCCTCCTCCTTTTTCCCTTTTACTCTTTTTCCCCTTCCGTCTTTCCTCTTTCCTCCTCCTTTTTCCCTTTTCCTCTTTTTCCCCTTCCGTCTTTCCTCTTTCCTACTCCTTTTTCCCTTTCCCTTTCCTTTCCCCTTCTCTTTCCCTTTCCTCTTTCCTTCCCCCCTTCCCCCCTTCCCTTTTTCCCCCTTTTCCCTTCCTTTCTCCCTTCCTTTCCTTATTCCTTTCTCTCCTCGTTCTCCTCCCTTTCCTTTATTTTGTTTTTAGTTTTCTTTTTCCCTTTTTCTCTTTTTCTCTTTTCCCCCTTTTTCCCTCTTTTGCCTCTTTCTGGCAACCAGCTCTGGTGGCACAGCTGACACATCCGACTGCTCCATGTCACTGGCGGCATCACCGATGCTCCCCCTCTCCCCTGGTGTCCAAATCCCACCTCAAGTGAGCAGCAAGCCCAAACTTTTCCAAATAATTCAGAAAAAAAGGAGAATATTTAATTCCAGTGGCTTCATTTCCCATTATCTGATCAGCAGCGTTATTCCTTGGATTATTTGGCAGGGGCAGGATGAGTCTTTCCCAGATGGATCACTCCTAGGTATGTGGGAAGTGCTTTATAGCTTTATAAAGCCCTTCCAGTGTTTTCTTAAACACTACTTGAAGCTTCCAAGGCAAGTTTTAGAGCAGCAATTCCAAGCTTCCTTATCCCTGAGCAAATTCCCACTGTGATGGTGGAGGTAAACTGCTTCAGACATCCATAATGCTCTGGAGCAATAAATTTAAAAGGGAATTTATTGTTCCAAGCTCATTTCTCCATCCGAATCATGCTGCCTGTTGCCAGTGCTGATGCTGGGAACAGCCGGGATGTACTTTGGAGAGAGTGGTGCCTATCCCAGATAAAAAGCCTTTTACCTGCTTCATTTTCGGGTATTTTTCCTGTTTTTTACCTTATTTTCCACCATCTTTCCACTGCTGCTTTCCAAAGGGAAGATGCCTGGTGAATGGGGTCGATAAGTTGAACTCTCTCTGGATCATGTATTTTATTGCCCCTTGATCAGTTAATAGTAATAATAATAATACTTAATAATTATTTATATTAATTATAGTGAAATAAGCATTTATAAGAGATGGCAGGTGGGGGTCTCCCTTCCAGAGGCATTCTGCATCCCACACTCTCCATCCCATCCTCCCTGACCTTGCTCCTCCCAATGAATCACCCAGTTGAGATAAAATCACTAAAAGCCACCCCAAAATCTGTATTCTGAGTTCCTCAACTTCACTGGAGGAGTTAAAAAAGACTAAAAAAATTAAGTTTTTATGATTATTTATTAGCTCAGTCCGAAGAAAATCCCATTTATGTGATCCCATTTATGCCCAGAAAGGTCTTTTAATGCCTTTACGTGCAGGGATTGGTTTCTTTATATCTTAGTGCCAGATCTAACAGCTCTTATCTCTTAACAATTAATTAATTGCCATTAAAACAATGAAATGGGGCATTTTGTCAGCAAATTGGGTGCTGTGTCAGTGTGATGGCAAAGAAGAACCTTAATTAATAATTAAATGACAAATAATTATCAATATCTAAATAAAATAACAATTGCAAAATGGATAATAAATGACATTGATGGTTTATTAACCTATAAGGATCCAGCATATAATAAGATGGGGGAAATAAACTAGAGTCTTCCTTGAATTTAAGGTGGCTCAAAGTTTAGTCCCAACTTAATTCCCAGGATCAGGCTGGAGCATGCCCCTCCCTGGGTTTAAGTAGCCTGGATGGGTTTTAAAGCTGATGGTGAATATCAGGATGAGAAACCTGCTTTATTTGCACAATTAAAGGAAAATGCTTTTTATATCAGTATTCCAGGAGCTGCATGACTTCCCTCCTCATCCATTGCTTTTCCTGGGATAGGGGCTAGGGAATTCTTGGATCTTCTCCCCTTCGTTAGTGGGGCTCTGCTCCCTCCCTGGGGGATGCTTGGCTGAATGAAACTTCATGAGAGAACTGGCATGCTCCTGATGATAATTAAACCCCCCTCTCTTCCCACTTTTCCACCTTGTGCCAGGGATCCTGGCACAATTTTCGGGAGCTCATGCAGTTTGGGGGTTGATGATGCAATTTTTAGGGACGCTGGTGCAATTTCAGGCATGCTGCTGCAACTTTAGTGGTGCTCATCCACTTAACAGGGATGCTCATAATTTTAGGGATGCTGGTGCAACTTTACTGCTCCTCACCCACTTAACAGGGATGCTCATGCAGTTTTTGGTATGCTGGTCCAATTTTTGAGATGCTGGTGCCATGTGGAGGACAATCATGCAATGTTACGGATGCAGTTTTAGGGATGCTGGTGCACTTTTAGTGATGCTCATCCACTTTTAAGGATGCTCATCCCATTTGAGGGATGCTGGGGCAGTTTTAGGGATGCTCATCCATTTTTAGGGATGCTCCTCCAGCTTTTGGATGTGACTCATCACCAACCTCTCCCCATCATGGGTGTGTTCCCCATTCCCACTATTTTCCCCCACACAAACCTGATCCCCTCCATCCTGCTGTTGCACAAGTCACTTTTATTGACTCTCTTTGAGCATTTCCATGTTTTCTCTTCATCCTGGGAGCTGCCTCTTTCTGTCAGGAGGCTTTTCCCTCCTTTTAACTTAATCTTTTCCATTTAATCCCAACCTACACCGCACTAAATCATTACCCCTTACCTAGCATCTTTAATAGCAGAGCACCTGGAAAGTGGCCAAGGTTATCTCAAGGTACAAACATCAGATAAGGTTATTTTCCCCTGCAACTATTTATGTTGGGATTTGACTCAATGAGGGGAAAGCAGAGAAATTCCCAGTGCTGTTATCCCTGTGGGATCTTTTTCACCCTGAATTAATTGTGTTCAGAGAGGGGTTCAGTGCCTAAGTGCTGGTGCACTCCTGTGATGAGTTGAGGAGGGCTTAGGGGTTAGTTCCCTCCCACCCCCCTCTTCTTCAGTCTCCAGGTCATGATGGAGCAGCACCAAGAGTGGCTGAAGTGGGCCCAAACTGGCATCCTGGGCTCCAGTTTGGGCACACTGAGCCTAAATCTGGGAATGATGGGGCTGGGAATACCCCCTTAGGTGGGACTGGCAAAAACTCTTAGCAACATCCCCTTTAGCAAACCCCCCTTAGCAAAACCCTCTTAGTAAAAGCTCTTTAGTAAAACCCCTTTAGAAAAACCCTCTTAATAAAACCCCTTTGGCAAAACCCCTTTAGCAACCCCCCCCCCTTAGCAAAACCTCCTTAGCAAAACTCCTGTAGCAAAACCCTGTTGCCCAACCTGACCATCCCAATTCCTGGCTCACTCTATGCACCCCCCATCCCCCTGTGGCAAAAAAAAGACCCCTAGGGCTCTTTTCCCACCCAATGTCATCGCTGCCATGCTGTGTGTGTGAATGGAGCACCACTGGCCCTGCTCCAGCACCCGGCCAGGACACACAGCACCCTTCAGCCAACCAGACAGAATCCAACCCTTTGTTTCCTGTTCGTCGGCTCAAATTCAGGAGGCTGGAGCCCTCAACAAGCTCCTCTTTGTGCTAATTTAATTAATTGCTGGGGCTGAGGGCAGTGGGGATGAGACACGCTGGCTATAAATACCTGCTTTTGGGGGGTGTGTGCACATGGTGTCGGTTAGCCTGGTGGTGATTGAACCTAAATCTAATTCAATTCAATTTATTTTGAATCACCTTATCATAAAAAAACCCTATTGATGGATTGACTTTGACTGGAAAACCATGGTGTGATTGATTTATAATAGGAAAGTATCAATTGATTGATTTATAGTAGGATGCTATCAAGCAGGACAGTGCTGCAAGAGAGGGTGTGCATCGGCTTCCCCATCATGGGAGGAAAATCACCCTCTGCAAGCTGATGATACTCAACTAATGCAAATAACTTTTCCAGTGTGAGTTAAGCATCCCAGCGTGCCTTATGACATTGATTTCCAGGGAAAACCAGCGCTTGGAACCACGTGCATGCTGCCAGCACGCTTCCCACCAGCGTTCTAGTGCGCGAGCTTTGCGGGTGCTCTGACTCCTGGATAAATCCTTGCCCTGGTGCTGTTTTTTTGGGTTGCAACATGAATCCCGAACTTTGCATCCCGTTTTGCAAGTGAGGAAAGTGAAGAACGTGGAGGTGAGTTCCCTAAAGACACAGGAATAGGATCAAAAATAATGTTGTGACTTGCTGCGAGTGTGTTTTAGCTGCACAATGTGGTGTTTGTCTTCCCTGAGAGAGAAAAGTGATTTTTCCAGCTGATAAATGCTAGTTTTCAGTCGAGAGATTGGACTATATTAGGAAAATTCTTTAAATTTTTAATATGATATATGTAACATGAATTTATTTCAATTTATTTATGTAGAAGTGATAAGCTGCAAGGGGGAATAATCCTAAATCAGAGAATTTCATCCCCAAAAAGCAAAAATCTGTGTTGGGCTCATTGCAGGCGGTAATAAGAGAAAAAAAGTCATTGAAGAATAATCTTCCCCAAATTTTTTTCTATTTTGGCACATGGAGCATCATATTTTCATCACCACTTTGAGTAAGAAAACTCCAAGCGTGTGGGCAGTGCGAACCAGTCCTGCCACATCCCTGGCAGTGTTCAAGGCCAGGTTGGAAGTGGCTTGGAGCAATCTGCTCTAGTGGAAGGTGTCCCTGCCCATGGCAGGGGTTGGAACTGGATGAGCTTTAAGGTCCCTTCCAACCCAAACCATTCCATGATCCATACAGCACATGGTCCCTGCCTCCTGGAACTTGTAATCTAAGTTGATATCAATTATTTGTGTGCCTGTGTTATTATATTTAACATCCATATTTGTATTCCCTTTAAGACCCGGAGCAGTTGCCTGTTTATTTTAGAGATGCTGGGTCGATGTCACATGAAACCAAGGGAACTGGTTGGTGACATGATATCCCCATCCTAAAATAGCTGTTTATTTAGGTGAACGGCCACTCACTCCTTGTTTTGCTTTGGAAGGGGGATGAAGGCAGCTTGTGCCCATGATCCCAGCTGAGTTTTCCATATGAATAGCCTGAATCCTTGCAGGGAGAATCTTGGAATTCAGTAGGTCATGCTTGGTGCTTATTTTCCCTGCTGTGCGCATGGACCTGGAGCATCCTAAGCATCCTTGGTCCAGCTTGGGATGTTCCATCATCCCCATCCTCCAGCTCCGAGTGTCTCCTCAGCAGGGGCATTTTTAAAAAGCTATCCCCCCACTTGGCATTTTTAAGGGAAAAAAAAGGGATTTTCCCATAGGAAAAAGCTCTGGAGCCTCCATGGAGGGTGGGTTGGGAGCTGGCATCATTGGAGGGGAGACATCCTGTAGCCAGAGATGGAGATCGCAGCCTGGTTTTGGGATGCTGGATGTGGACTTTAATAAACCCCACTGGTTCTTACTGGTTTTTGGCTCCAGGGTCATGTAGCTTGATTGGAAAACGTGTATTTTTCCCATCACATCCCATTTGGGATGTGCCTCCTCTTCATCCCTCTGTATTCATACACTTGGCTTTTTATCCCAGAGTGAGTGAGTGAAAATCCTGACATTCCATTTTTTTCTGGCATAAAGCAGGGTTGAATGGGAGATGCTGAAGATAGGAATTGGGAATGCTGTGTGGTGTGGTTGTGGTGCTGCTGGTGTGCTGGGGATGGTGTGTTAGGGTTTTGGGTGGGATTTTCCTCCCTCATTTGGTGTAGGGGAATTGTTTCCTTTTTTCCAGGGGGAAAAGAAATGGGTAAAAATAAAATGAGAGAGAGAAAAAAGAGCATTAAAAAAGGGAAAACTGGAAAAGAAAGGAAAAGAAATAAGAAAAATAATTAAAGGAAAATAAAAAGAGAATACTCCCCAGCTTCAGGCACAGCTCCAGTAAGGTGTTTTCCAGCAGCGTTCCCCTCCAGCCATCTCCAAGCTGCATTTCCAGGGGCTGGACCAGCGGAAAGGTGCCCAGCTCCTGCAGGAGCTCCTCCCTCCTCCTGCTTCCCCCGCCACATTCCTGGGTGGTGGCAGGAGGCTCCTGCTCTCTCTGATCACCTCCTGGAATATTCCTGCTCTGGAGGGCAGCAGGAGCTGTGTGCCCCTGTATAGAGCAAACCCCCCCTTGGTATTCCATTATTCTATTAGAGTTCCAAAGCTGGTATTAAGTGGACATGATTTCTTCCCATGGACCATTAAGTTTGGTTTATTGCTGGCCTGATGGCCATTACCCTCTCCCCCCACCCCTTCCAGCTCCTTCCCCCATTAGCTTTGTACAATTAGCAGAAGACGAGCTGCTAACACGGCACGGGAGCTGCTGGTGGGATGGGGATGCTCCCATGCCAGCCAGGCATTCCCTGAGCTGCCTTGGGTACTCCCACAAGGATGTGTAGTGCATGGGACCTCCTGCTCATGACGCAGATTAGCAAAGACTCTTTTGGCTAGTTTGGGTCAGATGTCCTGTCTCTCCTTCCTCCCGGCTTCCCCTCCTCCCTGGCAGAGCATGAGGCCCAGAAAGTCCTTGGTCAGAGTAAACATGACTGAGCAACAACTAAAAGCATCAGTGTTACCAGTGCTGTTCCCAGGCTGAAAGTCAAAACCACAGCACTGCACCGGCTACTAAGGAGAAAAATGACTGCTCCTGCTGAACCCAGGACAGTAGCCACCCCTAATTAGGTGGGGCACCCTAATTAGCAAAGATCCATGCAGGACACCCTAATGAAGGACCTCATCGGGGCACTCAAATGAGCAAAGACCATGGGGCGGTACCCAGTTAGCAAAGACCCTTGCAGGGCACCCAAAATAAAGACCCCAGCAAGGCAACCAAAGGAGCAAACATCATTGCAGGGTCCCCAGATCACCAAAGGCCTTTGCAGGGCACCCTAATTAGCAACAGCCTAGATGTGGCACCTAAATTGGTCAAGATCATGGGGTGGTACCCAGTGATGCTCATGGTCAGCAAAGCTCCTTGCAGGGCACCCAAATTAGCAGCCATCCCCATGGGGCACCCAAATTACAGACCCCAGCAGCTGCAATCTCATTTTTTAGCATGAGGATTCCCAAAAGTCATCCAAAAGGCTCCTTTGCATGGGGCTCATCCGAAAAGGAATTTCTTGTTGCATTTGATGGCCAAGGTCCATAATTCCCATCCATGCCTGCTGCCTGTCACTGTTTTTCATTCAAATCGATATTTTCCTGCAAAATCTGTTTTTTTCTGATGAAATTTTCACTAAATACCCATTTTTATACATATATATAAGATAATATGTAATATTGGGGAATATAGTAGGGGAATATATTGGGCAATATTATGTATTGCCTTATATATATATATGGAATATTGTATAATATTATATTACCTATATATATGGGTATGGGGTACATAATATAAACATATATATATAATGTTTGGGAATGTATTGAGGGAATGTATTGAGGAATAGAATATACTGGAGAATAATAAAATATCTTATAATGCTTACCAATATATTAAATTCCCCATATATATATAGTATATATATATATTTTTATATATATGGGATTGTAATGTTTTATCTATATGTCTATAGATATTGGAGGCTGTATTGGGAAAATATATTTGGGAATATAATATATTGAGGGATATTACATATATATATTGGGGGATACCGGGGAAAAGAGAAAGATATATCAGGGAATACATATTGTCTGATAAATGTAGGAATATTATATGTAGGTGTGTATATGTACAATATTATATATATATTCCCCATATATAATGGGGAATTTGTTCTGCACTGTGGGGCTCAGCCATTCCCTATAATTTACCTATTTGACAATATTTTAGTCCAACCTTAGGAGCAAAAAGGCTGGGATTTTCAGGAGGTAAAATACTCCAGTCCTAAAGTGTGTGGGTGAATTGCATGGGGTTTTTCCCCAAAAATATACTGTGGGAGAGGAAAAAAATCCCGCTCACCTTGCCCATGGAAAAACAGGATTCTTCCTTCTTTTCAGTCTGGATTGGGAAAAGTCGTCGGCAGCGTTTTATGGAGGAGCTGATGCATGCCACCCCATGCAAGGGCTTGCCGGGATTTTGGCTAAAACAGGCTCAAATACACTGAAAATTAGAGGGTGCTGTGGATGAGGGTATTTGCAAATCCTCTCCTGCACTCTAATTAATTGGGATTTAATTGTGATTTTTAATTACCAGCTGCCCCAACCGGCATCAGGTGGGTCGTTCCTTCAGCATCCGTTGTCACCCTGCTCCATCCTCTCGCTTCCCCTGGTAGCTGATGCATCCCTGGGTTCTTTTTATGTGAGCTTCTCTTCACACCTCCCCTAAAACCCCCAAATTCACCTTTTTGTTTTTTTGGCAATATTCTATCTTTCCTGCAGATGTTGCTTAGGAAGTGATGGAGGGGAACAAGCAATATTTTAGGGATGCTAAAAATTAGGAATGCAGGATGCTTCTGGTGCAACAAGACTTATATAAATATATATATATATATATGTAACCCCCCTGAGTATTCCCTGGGTATGTATCTGATGAGGTTTGTACCTTTCCCCCTCTGTTTTTAAGGCATCCTAGAGTACTTCCTGGAAAAAGGAAAGCTCTTGCCCTGAATTGATGCTTTTTATAGGTGGCTTCATAATATACTAATAAAGCAGAAGGTTAAGAGAACGGTGGGTTTCTCTTCTCTCCTCCAGCTGATTGTTGTATCCTCTGATTTTAAATCATAGGGAATTATGAAGTACAGCAGCTTGTGCTATCCGCTCTTTTAGTTTTCCCTATCATGCCGTGCTGTCTAAAGGAATGCCGTTAGCATTACGACACAGGAATGCCACTGTGCTCCCAGGCATCATTAGGGACCAGTGTGAACATGCCTGCAGCCTTAGGGTAAAAAAGACTTGAGTAAGAGCTGGAAATGATGCTAAAATATCTTAAAATGACTTAAAAAATAGCATTTGCATCACGTATTGCTCCCAGCACGATGCAGACACGCTCTCCAGCAGTTACCAACCTGATCCACCACCTAAATTTGGGGGTTGTGGCATCTGTGTCTCCAAAATATGGGGTTTTCTCCCTGTTTTTGAGAGGTGATGAAAGTTTGCTGGCTTGCAATTTGCATGCTGCAATCAAGGTGTGCTGATGAGATGCTCAAGGGCTCTTCAGGGAGCACAGAGGGGTCTTCCCATTAACACCCCCCCTTCCCAAATTAATACCCTGCCATCCTCTAGCCATGGTGACTGTTGGAGCGGCTTTCCCAATTAATGGCTTTGTTTAATCATACCCCCTGTCCAGAGGAATATTGTCTTTGGCTAATGTCGTTTGCCTAACGAGATTTTTCCTAATTAAATCTACTTTCGGCCCGTGTGGTTCTCCCTGCAGGATAGAGGGGGGAATGTTTGTGAGGCCATCGCCGCTGTCAGCTTATTTAGCCTTCCCAACTTGGCTCCCAAAAAGCCCCCACAGGGATTGTGGGATGCAAACATCCCCTTGGCAAATGAATTAGGTTTTGCAACTCTAAAAAGGCTTTTTCGTTTCCTCCCCCCCACCATCCCAAAATATAGGGGTGTGCTTCCTGCATCCCACTTTTGCTCTGGAATGGCTGCGCATCAGGATGCTCATGTGTCAAATGAAACGGATGTATTTCTTGTTGGTAAAGTTCCAAATTCAGGATTTGGGCTTATCTGGGATTGATGGATTGGGAAAAAATCAGAGTGGGATTTTGATGCTTGAAAGTAGCCCCAAATCTGTCATCAGGATCTTTGGGATGTGGCAGCAAAATATGAATTTATTTAAGAATCAAGTGGATTATCCTCCAGAGAACAGCAGCTCCAGGATAGCAAAATCCTGCAAAATGAGGGAATTCAGGAAAAGTGAATTCAGGAAATTCAGGAAGTCCTGCTTGATCTGAAGTTGTGTGTTTCTACATGGTGGTGCTAATTTTTTCTCCTAAAAATCCCTGTTTTCTCCAGTCCCCATGGGAATGTACAAGCAAATTCCCTTGGGATTAAAGAGTGGAATAGATCCCTATAAATGAGATATTCTCTAATACCTCAAATATTATTATTTCTCAATATATCTCAGTTGATATATGGAATTGAGCTGTATCTCAGGTATCTCAAATATCATTATTCCATATTTCTATCAAATGGGATATGATCACTATAAAGAGTTCACATGACAGATCCTGATTCTGGAAATTAACCTCAGCCCTCTCATAAAATTATGAGTCTAAATAATGCAAGTTTTGATGGGGAAGAGGGATGTGCCATCGGCTTGTGGATGTTGTGGTGTGGATGGCAAAAATTTGGGGTATTTTTGAAGCTTTTTGGGTGTCTTTGGGGGCTGAACTGAGGGGTTTGACTTCAAATATATCTATTTTCTATAAAAAAGAGGCTGATGCACAGGTTTTGCATATAAAATACATGTATTTTATATAAAATAGGGTCTGACCCATGGGTTTTTGCGTAAAATACATGATACGTGTAATATAGAATATAGACTACAAAATATACAATATAAAACATACAATATACAATAAGTAATTGTAGGTAGGGAGATTGAAACTAGGCAATCTTTAAGGTCCCTTTCAACACAAACCATTCTATGATTAATATATAATACATAAGATGTCATATACAATATGATGTATACACGAAATACAATGTAAAATAGATGATAATAGATAATATAGCTACCAGATGATACAGATTATAGATATAGATACAGTCTAGATAGTAGATAGTGGATAATAGATAATAATACATAACTGCACTTATGCGCACATATATATTTTAATATATATTTGCACTGTGTATCTGTGTATATACAAATACATAATATGTATACAATGTATAAAATATATAATACATATATAAACTAATTATATAGATTATCTAACTATTCATCTAATTGTAGAGTATAAATGTAACTTGCAGTTTTCCTCCTCCCTATCGAAAGCGGCTTTTGATTTTGTCCCTCCCCAGAAGGAAAAAAAGGAAAATTTCCCTGAAAATTAACTTTCTGCACCTTTCCTACAGGTTTTCCTGTTGGTGTCGTTTCTGGCTGCAGTGACATGCTTGGAGTGTCTGCTGTGTGTGCTTCATGCGTGCTCCCTGCACGCTGTGCTCACTCCTGTGCACAGTGTCATGCACTCTCCCATCTCCATGGATGTTTCTTGTGTGCTCCCAGGCATGTTCTTTGGCATCTTCCTTGCGTGCCCTCCATGCACGCTTACAGTTCCCATTTGCACTCCTGTGCACGCTGTACGCACACTCCTTTTCCTGCTCCCATACCTATTTCCAGCTCCCATGCACACTTGCACACCTTGACCTCCTGTTCATCCTATCCTGCTATGCACATCCTCATGCACCCTCCCTTGCACGTTCCCCTCATCCTCTCATCAAGCACCACCACTGCTTCCATCTTCCCTCTTCCACCTGAAAAGCTCCAAAATAGACCATTTTTCCCCCAGTTTGCTTGAGCTTTGCCCAAAATCTTCCCAGCAGGACTCTGCCCACTGGTATCCCAGCTTGCTAGCAGAGGTATTTTGCAGCTCCTGGGTATTTGTGCATGCAGCTTTGCAGGATATAATAGTATTGAATACAATTTAATGCTATTTAAGGTGATTTAGTATTATTTAATACTATTTAGAAGTCACACACATTGTGGTGTGAGCATCACCTGCAGCTTGCAGAAGGCAGTAAGGCTAAAAAAGTTTCTGGGGGAACTGTGATAACCCCTTTGAGAGAGAAATAATTGGTGACTGAGGAAAACTATGGAATATTATGATAAAAAACATGTATAAATGACAGAAAATGGATATATTAACGAAACATTAACTCTCCACATGGGTTGATTTCCATGGGAGCTGGGGGGGGGGTTGGCACCGCTAAAAAATCCCGTCATAGGGAAAAGAAAGAGAATAAAAATGCTTTATTCCCAATCCCATTCTGTGATAATGATCTTAACAGAGCTCGGAAGCGGCACAGAAAAAACATATGTGTGGTTTTTAAACGAAAGTTGCCTTCGCTCCAGAGGACTGGGGCTGAGATTTGGTGTATTTTACTCATTTGGGGGGTATTTTGTTATTTATTTGTCATATTTTATTATTTTGGGGCATATTTTATTATTCATTTGTGGTATTTTATTATTTTTGGGGGTATTTTGTTATTGTTTATGGTGGTTTATTGGTTTTGGGGCATAGTTTGTTATTTATTTGGGGTATTTTATTATTTTAGGGGGTATTTTATGATCTGTGTGGGGTATATTTTAATTTGGGGAGTATTTGGTTATTTGGGGGGATTTTATTCTTTTGAGGGGTTTTTACTCTTTATTTAGGGTATTTTATTATTTGGGGGGTGTATTTTAATATTTGGGGGGCATATTTTATATTAGGAATGTCCCTGTCAGGGCTTGGGATGCTTCCAGCATTTTTGGCTTATCCCACTCGCCACAGTGGGATTACACAGACTCCAAGTAGGAAAGAAATGATAAGAAATATCATCCCCTACATGGTATTTCTCCTATATTTGGGAAAATGCTGTCACGGGGATGGGATAGGGATTTAACCCAGCCCTTGGAAACGCTGAGATCAGCTGCAACAACAGCATTCTGGAGCATATACTCCACTTTTGGAGAATGGGAACAGAGAGGGAAGGGGCTGTGGGGGCTTTTTGGGTACAAAAAACTTTTGAAGGGCTTTTTTTGCCACAGACCTCCTCTTTAAAGGACTTGTTTAGGTGAAGCCTCTGCTTGAAGGACCGCTTTTGCTGCAAACCCCCATTTAGCGTGCTTTTGTGGGTGCAAAAATGCTGTTTGAAAGGCTTTTTTGGTGCAAACCTCAGCTTAAAATGCTATTTTTGGTGCAAACCCTGTTTTGAATGTCTTTTTTTAGGGGTGCAGACCCCTTTTTTAAAGGACTTTGAATGCAAACCCCTGTTTTAAGGACTTTTTTGGGTGCAAGCCCCCATTTTAAGGACTTTTTTGGGTGCAAAGCCCTTCTTAATGTGTCTTTCTTGCTGCAACACCCTGCCTAAATGGCTTTTTTGGCTGCAAACCCCTAATGTGAAGGCCTTTTTTTTTTCTGCAAACTGCTTTGGAGCAGCTGCTAAAGCAACATCCAGGCATGATGAGGATGGGGACAGAGCCTGGATGCTTGCACAGGATGCAGTTCTTCTTCTGGGTGGGAGGGAGGGGTGCGTGTGAAAGCCGGCATTCTAGTATCAAGGAGCTGCCTGTGTGGGGTTTTGAACAGGATTTAACCCTTTTTTCTTCCTTCACCAAGCACAGTACCCCAAATCCCCATCTGGAATGCTTTTTTATTGTTAAGGTTAAATAAAGCAAAATTAATTGCATTTTGCATCTAAAACCCCTCCCTCTGTTGCAGAGAAACTCATGTTACCCGATGATGCTTTTTGCTTGCTTTAACTTCAGCCTGGAGCAGGTGCTGGAGGAGCATCCCCATGGGCAGCATCCCCGTTTCCACCCATTTTTGTGCTCCTGACAGCTTCGTACAGGTGGGAAAAGGGTTTTTCCTGCTGTTTGGGGGTGAGAAAGGAAGTTTTCTCCACTTTCTTCCCTCTTGTCGAGCGCTTGCCACCCCGCTGTCTGTTTTTCCTCGCCGAGGTTCAGTTCTAATTATGTTGATTTTCTCCAGCCCACCCCCCTCCTGGCAAGCTTATTAGGGGGAATATTTTTATTTATTATCATTTCGCCCAACTCCCGCCAGCATTTCCAATTACTCTCGCCGCTTCCTTGTAATTGTCTTTCTGTAATGGCTGCGAAACAATTGCGCTAAATGAGGTGGCTCCGGCAAGATGAGGGTTTCACTTCATTAAAGGCTAATGGATTCCCAGCTCCAGCTCTGTGGGCAAAAAAGAAAAGGGGGGAAAAAAAGATATATTTAAACAACTTCTTTTTATTTTATCGGGATAACTTTCCCTGGCATAAAAGGGTTTGGTTTTGGCGTGGGTGTGTGTTGGTAACCAAGGTTTTCCCATATCCAGGCTTGAAGCTTGTTGGGTTTTGGGGGATTTGATAAATTAGTTATCTTGAAGTTCCTGCTGACTTGCAAAAGCTGGCTTTCCCTATAGTGCTATACTGTATTTCTTGCTGTAAATGTATATACTTATAGAAATATTATATAGAAATAGATATATTTTATATACATGAAATATATCATCATAGATGAAATATGTGATCTTAGATGATGTATTATAGAAATCTATGATACATAGCAGTGTAACAACATTGCTGTATAGCATATAACAATTGCTATAATATATGCATCTATTTTTAAGTTAGAGAAATGTATGACATAATTCTGGATACTAGAAATATATATTTCTTGATATAAGCAATATATTGATATATAATGCTTGATATATAACGATATATTGTTAAAAAGGATTATATTACTATATACTATATAGCACAGATTCTAATAGCAATGATTATATTGCTATATATATAGCTATAAATAGCTATCTATATCTTAATATGTATCTCTCAATATGATTATATTTCTGTATATTCCAAAGCATAGATTATTAAGGCAATGATCTTATTGCTATATATAGAGCTATCTATTGCTGTCTATATCTTAACAGTTATCTCTCAATGCTATATATTATATAGATTATTTATAATAGCAATGATCATAATGCTATGTAGATAGCTACATATATATTTCTCGCTCTTTCTAGATATCTTAAAATAATCTATTTATTGCTATAAAATGCCAATTTCTGATACTAGATGTGTTGGCCCAGCAGCCAGGGGTAGAGGCAAAGCTTTTTGGTGTTTTACAGCAAAAAAGTAGCTATTTTTGGAAGCCAGGGGCACCCCAAAATGAAGGGAAAAATGCTTTAAGCTGGGTATTGCTTAGCATAGAAAAATGTGCATCCTGACTATCATGGTGGAGGGGAAAAAGCCCCAAACTTGAGAAAAATTGTTGGGTTTTTTTGAGAAAAGTGGAGAAGTTTGATAAAGGAAATGAAAACCTGCAGTGGAAAGGGTTAATGCTTACAGAAGGTGCGATATATATGTTAGATAAATATTGGATATATTATCTATATTACAAAATATCATACATTGGATCTATTTTTTTAATGCATGTATGGGATATAATATATATATGGATATACAGTGGATATATTGTATATAGTACATTATATCCATCCACTGGATGTATTACATCTATTCAACTGGATGTATTATAACCATATAATATTATTTGCCCAGGGAAGTTGTGAATGCTCCATCGCTGGCGGTGTTCAAGGCTGGATTGGACATAGCCTTGGGTGGCATGGTTTGGTGGGAGGTGTTCCTGCCCCTGGCAGGGGGGTTGGAACTGAATGAGCTTAAGGTCCTTTCCAACACTAACTATTCTATGATTCTATTTCCATACTATTATATCCATATGATATATCCAAGTGTCCCTTGCCCATGGCAAGGGCAAGGAACTAGATGATGTTTAAGATCCCTTCCAACCCAAACCAAAGCATTCCATGATTCTATGATAGGATGTAGAGAGAATATAATATATCCAATATATTAATCCAATAATTATTATATATGGGTTTTTTATATCTATATCCTCTCCCCACTCTCATATCCTCTTTCTTCTTATATTGGACAGTTATATATAGACATTATGTGTGTTTCCATCCACATCCATCTGTATCAATATGTATATATGCAATATATATACACAATATTATATATTATATATATAAATAATATAATCAATTTGATTGGATAATGTGGATGAAGACTAATATATGGTATATCATTTAATATATATTATATATTATATATCATATATGTTATATATCTCATCTTATGATCCAGTAATGTACATATTGGGTGGGTATAATGGGATAATGCAGATGAAGAAATACATAAAAAGTGGAAACTGTCTGTGCCCTGTTAAAAGAAAGTAAAATAACAATTTTTGCTGTAGGAACCAGGGTTTCTCCTTGTGAATACATCTATCTTTCCACATAATAATGGAAATATTGAACTGGGAATCTTTCAGGGAGCTGGGAAAAATTCCCACATGCTATCCCCAGCCTGGGGCTGCTCACCCATGTTCTCTCTTAGAGAATAAAGGAGATAAAATGCATTAAAAAACCTGTGCAAAATTCATTGGGTTTAGGACACTAGCTGACCTTCAAGCCTTACCTGACAGCAAGGTGCGTGCAGTGGAGGTTTTCCTGGAAAAATGGCATTTTTAGGCATGCAGCCTTTAGAAAATGCTTTTCTACGTATCAACCAGCTTTGCAAAATGGGGGTGACTCATTATAGGGGGAACCTCAGAGTGTCTTTAACGTGCCAGAGCTCAATTTTAGTGTTAGAATGTAAAAAGGCACCTGAAACTGGGAAGGCAGAATTCCAGGCAGTGGCAGGGGTGGCATTTTGCACCAGACGATGCTGGAGCAGCCGACATGTGGTGGAAATTCAGCTTTTACCTGTGCAAAAAGCCATTCCTTCAACAGATTTTGCAGGATTTGGGGCATTTAGGAGGGGTAAAAGCGACAGCCAACAGCCAGCCCTGATGGCATGCAATGAGCTGCATCCAAAAGTGTGGTTTTGCATCCAGAAGTATGGTTTAGCATCCAATTTGGGGCAAAATCCTGCATTTTTTGGCCAAGGCTGCTGCCAGCTGCTGCTGCAGAGCTCCATTAACCCAGTGCTGAGATGACACCAGGCCTGCAGTTCGTTAAGCTGATGGCTAATTTTCTCTTGATAATTTAAGCCCTGTCCTTTCGGGGCTTCCAAAAAGATCAGCTGCATGCCACTGCCTTCCTCTTTAGTTTGCAAGCATCCTCACCCTCATCCTATTTGCAGTTTGGAGGTTGTATCCCTCCGAGCTTTCAGCCTTCTTTATTTCCAAGGAATTTAAGATCATCGTGGTTTTCCACATGCTTTCCCTTCCCTGGGAACGTGGACGCCAGCTTGACCAGCAGGGTAATTCAGGATATGATTTGGGATTGTTCTGGCTCAGAGCAAAAAGCAGCCATGATGGTGCAAGGACTCGATGCAGGGTTTCCTAGTGAAGCCAACTCACCCCAACCTTAATTAGGCAGCCCTCATTAAGCCCAGAGCTCACATAACCACACATCCAAACCTCCCCAGTCTGGGATTGTGATGTTACAGCATACAAACGCACGGAAAAAAGGTTAGTGTGGTTGCGGAGCATCACATCTCACCATGCTGGAGCCACTTCCTTATGACAATGATTATAAAACCTATTCGTAATTGATATTTTTAAAGGATGCCACATGGAATGTGGCTTTAGTGACACCCAGGGCTTAAACTGTCTTCATCCCAGGGCAGAAGGATGTTGTCAAGTGGTTCTGTAGGCTTCAAAGCTCAGTAGAGCAATGATTTTTGTCCTGTTTGGAAAATGGGTGTCATTTGGGTGTGTGATTTGGGACTGCATTTTCCCTTCAGCTGTTGCATCACTATCAGATTTGCAGTGAAAACACCATTTTTGCAGGCTTCTCTCTCCTGGAGTTACTTCTGGGGATTGAATCTAACTCAGGCATGATGAAAAATCAGATGTTTCTGGAAAGGGGAGATTCAGACAAGATATAAGGAAGCTCTTCCCTGTGAGGGTGCTGAGGCGCTGGCACAGGGTGCCCAGAGAAGCTGTGGCTGCCCCATCCCTGGCAGTGTTCAAGGCCAGGTTGGATTGGGCTTGGAGCAAGCTGCTCTAGTGGAAGGTGTCCCTGCCTGTGGCAGGGGGTTGGAAGTGGATGAGCTTTAAGGTCCCTTCCAAGCCAAACCATTCCTTTATTCTATGAAAAATCACCTTTTTTATTTTTAAAAATATAGAAAAAAAAAAAAAGCAGTTGATGGAATTTCAGAGCATGAGGATTATTTTTATGAAGGATGAGTAAAGAACATGGCTGGATTGAATTACTCTGCGCTTGGGACAATTGATTTACTAGTGCAAACAGGAGTCAAAAAAACCCCAAGCCCCAAATCCTGAGGTTTTGATATGTCCTCAGGAATTAAGTAGAGATTTCTGGGGGGATTTAGTGGATTTGGGGTTGCTGGAAGCCTTTGATAAAAGCTGAATATGCCTTGAAAAGCTGAATCACCGCTCACCAGTGAAGTTGTGCACTTGGTGCAGGAATTATTAGCAGTGTGTTTTGCAAGAAATTTGGGATGAAAAGCCAACTTCCAGGGATGTCTGTACCACACAGGCAGCGAGGTACAGGCAGCGAGGTGCCAACAGCCTCAGGCTGCCCTTAGCTCCAGAGCTAGAAGCAGGATGGACCTTTCAGGATCCAAACCATGCCAGAAAGTCTCTTTTATTCCCTGCTAGTTCAGTTGGGTTAATAAAAAACCTATCTGCCTCGCGGGGCTGCGGCAGCCGCAGGAGAGGTGAAACATCAGCATGTTTCAGAAAGCTGGATCAGAAAAGAGCATTGCTGAGCTTTGCTTTTAGCCAGTGCCTTTGTTTTGGTCCTCTGATAGAATCCCAAACTGGTTTGGGTTGAAGGGACCTTAAAGCTCATCCAGTTCCAATCCCCTGCCATGGACAGGGACACCTTCCACTAGAACAGCTTGCTCCAAGCCCCTGTGTCCAACCTGGCCTTGAACACTGCCAGGGATGGGGCAGCCACAGCTTCTCTGGGCACCCTATGCCAGCGCCTCAGCACCCTCACAGGGAAGAGCTTCTGCCTCAGAGCTCATCTCAGTCTCCCCTCTGGCAGGTTAAAGCCATTATCCTTGGCCTGTCTCTACATCCCTTGTCCAAAGTTCCTCTCCAGGTTTCCTGTAGCCCCTTTAGGCACTGGAGCTGCTCTGAGCTCTCCCCTTAAGGAGCCTTCTCTTCTCCAGGCTGACCCAGCCCAGCTCTCACTGCTAGTTTTGGGAAGTATGGTCTCAGACGGGCACAGCAGAGACCTTCCAGAGAGAGAGGAGGAGAGACAAGCTCTGGAAGCTAACCGGTGTCCTTGGTTTAATTTTAGCCAGCATCCCTGGTTTAATCCTAGCCATCCCCATTCTTTGACTTTAAACCCTGCTTTCCTCTAGACAGCATCCCTGCCAGCATCCTCAGTTTAAAGTAACACAGTTTCCAGCCTATGTATGCACATATATAAATGTAAATATATAAAAATATATATAAATACAAATATGTTTCCAACGGCCGCCGTGGGGGCTGGTGCAGCCTGGCATCCTCTGAGCAGCTCTTGCACCAACCAAACTCCTTCCTGTGGTGTAGTCCTGCTTTTGGTCTAGTTTTGGCTGGATATTTTGGCTTCAGCTGATGGAAAAATGAAGCGAAGGGGTTTGTGCTTCCTCAGAACCTCAGTCTGTATCTGGAGCTTGGAGAGCATTGGGTGAAGAGCTGAATTTGGGTATTTTTACTCCGAAATCCCAGGTTTTCTTCAGCTTTTTTCCACAGTAGATCATCCCAGTGAGTGATGGGTGGCAAATCTTGAAACTCAAGCAAAACTCCACTAAAAAAAGTGGTTTTCCCACTGTTTTGGGGATGCTCGGGCTGCAGTAGGGCGCTGCACACACCTACCTGCTCCCGCATCCCTTGGAAGCTGCCACAGCCGGTTGCGTTCTCTGGTTGTAAAGATAATTAAGTTGCATTTCTGCACGTTGTTTACTGTTCCTCTGAACCAACTGTTCCCCAGAGACTTTGGCTCGGGCTTGGGTTTGGTTTTCTTTTTGCAAACCTCCTTCATTATGCTTCGGTAACAGTTTCAATTTTACTATTATTAAACCATCCCAGACACTGCCTTATTATGTGCCTCGGAGCTGAAATTCCTGAATTGGGGGGGGGGGGAGCAGGGAGAGAACGACTCACATCTGGGCTTGTTCTGCAGATGTTTGCTCTGCTTTATAAAGGAGCAGACATTAAAGCCCGACGTTGAAATGATTTTGCCCCGGGATGGGTTTGCACAGGTCGGCGTGGGATGGGAATGGCCTTGGCACAAAGAGGAACCCCGAAAGTTAGTTCAGCCTCTGCAGGAGCTGGTTGCAAAAACACTGCTCAGCTTGGCTTTCTTAGGACAAAATAGATTAATTTTCAGCCTGGAAAAAGAATAATTAAAAAGAAATTAATAGGAAGGCTCAGCACCAGCAATCTGACGAGCCAAACCCCCTCAATTTTGGTGCTACTCTGTGACCAAACCCTATTTTGCACATTACTTCTGGCACAGGAGCAGAATAATCACCCCAGGCATCTGGGAGCATCCCTGGTGGGATGTGGCAAGCTTGGCATGTCAAAACCACGCACGTTTTGCTACGAGGCCTCCTGTGCGTGTGCATTTTCATGTTCATATGTGCATTTGTACATGTCCCTGTTGGCATGTGTGTTCATGTACACACTTCCCTACTTCTGCATGGGCTGCCCCTCCCCAGAGCGTGAGCTTCAGGTCAAGGGTGGGGAGAGATCCCTGTGGCAGGGGGTTGGAACTGGGAGAGCTTTAAGGTCCCTTCCAACTCAAGCCATTCCATGATTCTATCAGAGGACCGAAACAAAGGCACTGGCTAAAAGCACAGTAGATATGTATGTGTGTGTATATATATAATATATATATGTGTATATATATGCGTATTTTACATATGCAGACATAGTTGTGTGCACAAACATCCTCATAGCAAAACATACATGTTTTTTGCATGCCAAGACTCATGCAGGAGCAGGGCTGTGCTCTCAGCGAGCAGCGCATGTCGCTTGAGCCCCCCATCTGCAGCTCTCCTGATTTACACACCCTCAATAACTTTCCTTTCTTCCCATTATCTCTAACCCATATACTCCAGGAAGTTTAATTTCTTCTCACTAGTAATCACCATTAAATAGAAATTGTCTTTTTCTGTGTAAACACGTCATTAGTGAAGCTGGTTTCTGCAGGGTCCAGATTTCATTTTTATTAAAATGAAACATTTCTTCGGCTCCTCACTGTGTCCAGAGATGAAGAGGATAATTTTAACCCGTTGGGTTGGCCACACGTAATTGCTCCGGCGTTTGATTGGGGCGATTAGGGAAATATCCTCTTTTCATGCAGAAGAATTTGCATTTTCCCCCCTTACTTCTCTTACCGCTTTCCTCCGCAGCCAGTTTTAATGAGTGTTATCAATCCTAATGAATATATTTTCATCTTCACTTTATTGGCTTGGTTTTTATTTGGGAAGGGCTGAAAAACAGGTACAGGTAAAAACTCCATGTGGGAAAACGCACCAAATTCCATCTCCTTTTCATATGTGTGGTGGTCAATGAGGGAAATCTTTTGGGGGTTTTTAGCCATTGGGAGCATCTGAATTATTTTGGAGTGCTGAAAGCACCCCTAGAATGATGCAGTGGAGCATTTTGGGGGAAAAGGAGGCAGTTTTGGTGGCAGAGGTTGCAAACGGCTGTTTTCTTCCCATTATATTATAAATATTTCTGTATATGGAAATAATAGGTATTATTTATTGTTTCTATATATTATAATGTATCATATGATATTTATCATATATCTCTTATCAATCATATGTGCTGTCCTATCACCATATATATATCATACCATATATATCTCATATAATGAATAATATATATTGGAACAATACATAAAATGTTAAATATTATTGCAGTTATATATATTACTATATATTGGAATAATAGAGAATAAATAATTGATTGTTCCCATATCTATTACATGGTATAGCATAGCAAATAGATAATATATGGGGTTAATGTAGACTATATTAATAGAATAATAACTAATATATATTGTTCTCCTATATTGTAACATGTAACATACAGCATGCAACAGGTAAGTTATAAAACATGGCATATATAACATATATCATAAACTTCATCGTAAATAGAAACTATATAATTTATAACATGTAATTGATACTATATAATAGATAATGGAATTAGGTGACCTTGTGGCTCCTCCCCTCTCTCTGTCATAACCAGACCTGGAATTACTAAAAAGAAGACAGATTAATTCTGGATATGCCCTGTGTTATATACAGTCCATTCCCAGCGCTTGCTTTGACTTCAAAAATAGTATTCCCTTCTCGTGCTAGCCAGAAAATTGGATTTTTAGACACTGCGGAGCAACAGATCCCTCCAAATCCGCCCCCCAGCATCCCCAAAATGCAGATTCCCGGCTGGTTCAGGGATCTGGGTGCAGCCTCTCTCCCTGCCCCTCGCCTGCAGCAGCTTTAACTTATTTACTTAAAGTCCCAGCTCAGAGGAGCGTGGCCGGAGCGCGTCTGCTCACATCTGTTTGCACAAGCTCACTGGGGGACAGCGGGGGATTATGGGGCAACGGGAAAGCAGCTCCATGAAGCTGATTTCAACCTTTTTTCCCCAAAAATGCTCCAATGTGCTTGTTTTTCACTTGCCTTTTTTGGGGGTTTTTTTGCTTTACTTGCTTTTTTTTCTTTTCCTCCTTTCTTTTTGCATGCCTTTTTGCTTTTTCCTTCCCTGTTTTTTTTCTTACTCCTTTTTTTTCCTCGATTTTCTTTTGCTTTTCCTTCCCTGCTTTTTCTTTTCCTTCCCTATTTTTGCTTGATTTTCTTTTGTTTTTCCTCACTGTTTTTACTTTCAGGGTTTTTTCAGAGGCATGCAAGCACCCAAGCCTGCTCTCCCAGCAAGGAATTTGGGGTGAATTTACCCTTTTTGGGCACAGAGGCTCTTTTCTCCACATATCCTGTTTTTTCTGGGGGGAAGGGATGTCACGGCGCAAGAAAGCATCACCTTGGTAAGTGAATTCCCACAGTTGCTTCTGTGCCCAGTGGGGGATTATCCCTCTAACATCCAGAAATACCCCTAAGCAGCAAAGATTTCCCCTCGAAATCCAGTAGGATTGTGGCTTGGTTGCTCTAGAGGCATTAAATTACGCAGAAACTACCCCATTTTGGGAAAAATGGGCAGTGGGAAGTTATTTGTAGAAGCAACAGGGTGCCACGTTGTCTCTGTCAACTGGAGTCTTATCCCCTGGGATTGGGGGTGGTTTCAAAACCAGTGGCCTGAACCTCCAAACATGCCAGAGTTCCTCAGGTGCTGATGTAGAGTTGCTGTGTCACCAACAAATTAATTCCAGGGAGTCAGTGTCCTTTGGATGCGAGGAATTCCCTCGTCTGTTTTGCTTTTGGAAACTCAAGTTTAATGACGGGAAGGCACCTTTGCATAGAGGATTACCCATGCTTCTTTTAGTTCATAATCCTGTTATTACTCTTTAGCTCATCGTAGTGACCTGCTGCCCATCCCCTCACTTACAATCCCAATTTTGTTGCTTATTATCAAGTAAAAAATGATTTATTTTCCTTTGAGTGTGGTTTTTCGCTGCTTGGGCTGAGCAGTTTTGAAGATACCAACACCAGAAGTTGCTTTAAGCTTGTTGGAAGCTATTGATGCTGCCAGGAAAGGGGATGCTCTGGCTGAGTATCGTTAGTGCGGGGGCTTTATTCTTATAATTTAATATTTTTTAAGTGATCATGGTGTATTTTGAGCCAATAATATTAAGTCTCATGAGTGGTTTTCCTGGGTAATATGCCAAACTCCATATAGGATCTCTTCGCCCTGTATGCATGCGTGGAGCTGATGCAGAGCAATGGCTCCAAGGCCGGAGGGTGAGCAGCGATTCCACAAGCTGGGATTAATCCTTTTTTTAGTAAAAAAAAAAAAAATAATAATTAAAATTAACTTATTCCTGTTTTGGGGATGCATCCGGCTGTGGGAAAACATCTATAAGGCTGTTAAACCTTGGTTGGGTCCTTGAAATCTACATTTTTGCTCCCAAACCTTCAACCCACCCAAAACGCAGATACAAACAGGGTTTAAGGACTGAAATTAGAGCAAAGTTTAATTCTGGTGTTTTCAAACTCCTGAGTTTATGTTCCCATGGCAACCACTATTTTTATCCTCTTAGTTTGGCGCCTTGCGAGATGGAGCCATCGGGAAATATCCTCCCTCCCAAGACCTGTGAAGGTGTTGGGGTCGGGTCAGCAGGAAAATAAAAATACATCCCTGCCTGCCAATAAAAAAAACCCAAATCAGGAATTTGGATTATGTCCCTCTCACAATGAGCAAAAAAAAGGCATTTTGGGGGATGTTGTAACTCAATGGGCCACCAGTCCTTGTGCCACTGTCTAAAACACACCCAAGCAACCCAGAAACAAGTGCAAACAGATCATTTGTGCTGAGAAAATCTCATTTTCCCTTCTCTGTTTCTTTCTTAAATGTTCCAGTTTGGGATGTGGCTTTATGGGTTGAGTTGGAATTCAAGGAACTCAAGAAAGCAAAGAAAAATAACTCAAAGTTTCATTATCCGGACGCAAAGCATCTTTTTATGCAAGTTCAGGTCTGCTGTTTACTGTAATTTAATTTTTTCCATTGGTGACAAGCTCCTTGCTGTAATTTCCTAAAAATCAGTGAAAATGGAAGAAACTGGAGATGTTCAGTGCTATGTATCTGGATTTTTCGGTAGGAACAGATGCTCCAGGGTTTCATTTTCAGGATAAGATGGAAATGCACGTTTTAAGGTGAAAAGGACTTTAAGATATTATGATTTTCCTCCTAGACCCCAAAATGAGGGGAGTTTCACCCCAGAACAATACCAGGAATTTAGGCAAAATCTAAATTGCTTCAAGCCTACCATGTTCTCTACCTTATATTCAACCCTTATCTATATTAATTATTTTTAATATGGTTTTTTTCCTATTTCAAGCATCAACCAGCTCCTGGCAATTGGTGACAACACCGAATTAAACCAAAATTGAAGATTATTGTGCCATATTTTCACTCTTGCCCGACTCAAACAATGCTGTTGGCATAGAAACAGCCTTTTGCGGAAAGGTCACCTGCAAGGAGGGTGGTTTAGGTGTAATTCAAGGAGATTACAGGGGATTAGAGTACCTTTTATATATATAGATTTTACAGAGAGAGGGTGCATGTGGATTGTAGTGTAAATATATATGCATATATGTGTGCAGACCTACCTATATATATATTTCTGTGTATGTATTTTAAAGGAAAAATGATAAAGGAGCAATATCCAGGAAGATCTGATGCATTGAAAAGTCTACAATTAAGGTTTTATGCATTTCCTATTTGTTTTTCCCTGGTTTTGCCCCCCTCCCTATCACACGCAGTGGGGCGATATGGGAACAGAGCGCTTCTCCTCTGTGTTTTTCTGCTTGGCTTTAATTAAACCTCAGGCAGGGCTGGAAAAATGTGGCGAGACAAGATAATTGTGCTTATTCCCCATGCGGGGCTGTAGCCTGGGCATAGGGAAAAGAAGAGAAAAGGAGAAATTTGGGGGAGTTGCAAAGGTGATGGAGGGCTTCGGGATGAAAAACTTGCTTTACAGCCCAGCGATGGCTCCAAATCCGCTGTTTTTCATCCCATTTTGCACTGCTGCCTTTTTTCATCCTGCCCCTGGAACCACGAAAATCAATGCATGGCCAAGGCAGGAATTATAAAGGTGAGATCATGGGAAAATAGTATTTATACTGGATAAACCCCACCCCCCTGCTGTGTATATGCATCCTGCAGCCACAGGAGCAAAAACTCCCAGTGTCGTTTCCCCCAGAAATTCCCCAAAGTGATGAAGGTGGAGGTGTCATTAATGGAAAATACAGTGAAAATCCACCAAAAATCACTTGTTGCCTCTTCTAGAGGAGCCATGTTCAAGGCCAGTTTGGACAGGGCTTGGAGCAGCCTGGTCTAGGGGAAGGTGTCCCTGCCCATGGCAGGAGGCTGCAACTGAATGATTTCAGGGTCCTTTCCAACTCAAACTATTCCATGATTCTATAAAACCATCTTTTTTCCAAGCTTTTCCCCACTGGTAAGGCAAATCAGTGCACTGGAAATGTTTCTGATGGTGGAACGGGTATTGTGCACACTGATTTTTATCCTCTTGGATATAAGAAGGGAGAAAATCTGTGGAAATATGGAAATAACGGGGGGAAAAAAGGGTTCAGAGTGCCTACAATAACAAAATTCTTTGTTGCTCTTCTTGTAGCTGTAACAGACCTGGTAGCAAACAGTTGGTTCAGATTACTTTTTGATGATTACAGCTTGTCAGAAAATACTGTTTGCATCCTGTAGGAAATGTTATGGTTTAACTCTGTTTTCATTCCAAGAAGTCAAAATATTGAATATAGATATTTAATTTATTTATTTTTTTTCTATGGTAAGATTCCAAAAGCATTTTCTGTTTGGACACATGGAAGCAAAAAAATGATCAGCTCCGTCTGCAGCCGTGAAATGTTTTGACATTTTTAAATGTTAGTTTCCAATTGACATTTCAACATAAAATAGCATTAAAATGGCACCGAGTGAAGCTGTTGATTCAAACCAAAAATCAAATTTCATTGAGGCATTTCAAGACTTCATCTTTTTCTCGGTTCTGGATTAGTGCTTTGGAAAAAGGAGCATTTATCAGTGAGGAAATCAAATGTTACCCCCCCCTCCCACCTCCAGTTTTGGAATTAAGAGAGTTGTGACTCGTTTTACCATGGGACGGTGGACCCCCTCCAGCTGCCCACTGGAGACGGTGAAGAAATTGGTTTTCTCTACTCCCAAGTAACAAGAATAAGAGGAAAAAGCCTCAAGCTGAGCCAGGGGAGGTTTAGGCTAGATATTAGGGAAAAATCCTTCCCCAAAGGGTGCTCAGGCATTGGAACAGGCTGCCCAGGGTAGAACCACAATCCTTGGAAGTGTTCACAAACTGTGTAGACAAGGCCCTTATTGGCACGGTTCAGTGGTGGCTTTGGTGGGTGAAGGTATGGACTTGTTGATCTTAAAGGTCTTTTCCAATCTACTTGATTCTAAGATTCTATGTTTGGATAAAGCACCACTTATTCCTCACCCCCAGAATATAAAAATCCCCAACAAAGTCACATCAGCTGAAAAATTAAACCCCAAACTTGCATTTATTCCCATGCTGGTTGATGGCCAACTGTGCTGGAGGTGGGATGCGTCTATTCAGCAGGGAGCAGCTGTGTAGGAGATCAGCCAATAATATCTCAATGGAGAGTTGAAAAGCTGCAGCGACCCTCAAAATCGCTTTTATTCTTATTTATCCCAGTCCTCGTAGCTCCCATTCCATGGGAAATAAAATGGGGACCAACATTAAGTTCTGATAAATCATAGAATCATAGAATAGTTAGGGTTGGAAAGTACCTTAAGATCATCTAGTTCCAAGCCCCCTGCCACGGGCAGGGACCCCCATCAGCCATATCAAGCACAGGAGGCCACGTGGCAAGTTGATTGCGCAGCATGTTGACTTTGAATTGGTTCCAAATTCATTAATTGTTTCCATTTCTCATTTGATTTTGGCTATTTTTTTTTTGGTAGGTCATGATTTTGGGCAGGTTTCGGGAATCTTGGAGGTTCCTTGAGGGAAAGCAGCCATCAGGAGGGGGAAAGGCAAGGAGGGATTTGCACATTGCAGGGATTTGGATGTTTTCTCTGGTGCTGATGGAGGGGTTGAAGGAAGGCACTCCCTTTTCACTCATCATGGTAGGAAGTTGGTGAGGAAGGGTCTTCTTGCAAGTTGATGTGGTTTTGGTTGGAGAAACAGCTTTTGTCAATGCCCAAAAGGTGATGAGCACCTACAGCCAGAGAAGTTGGAAGAAGTTTTTGCTTCTTCTCATGATTAAGCTTCCATCATCCCAATAAAGAAAGACAAGAAAACTTCATTTTTAGGGTTTGGTTTTGGGTACTCCAGTGATGCCAATCAGCATCTCTTGACTGAAAGTCCTAGGTTTTTTTTTCCCTGGAAAGGCTCGTTTCTACCTTCTGACTTCTCATAGATGGCTCCTCTTGGAATAGGCCTCAAGGCCTCTTTCCACAAGTTAGAACTAAGGAATATTTAATGAAGAGGTGATTTAAGCTTTGAGAAAATTTCTGCTTGAAAAATTGCCATTTTCACTGGGTAACTCAATGGCCCTTTAGAAAGATCTTCTCAAGTTCGACCAGAATTGATGGCCAGGCTACAATTACAGAGTGCTCTTTCCAGCCCAAATTGCCAAATGAGGTTATAAATAGGTCTCTTTCTGGGGATTTCTTGCAATATCTGAAGTCACTTTATAGCAACATTTGATTTTTATGGCAGTCTTCAGGCAGTTGGCTTGAGTCCTGCTTCTGCATAGTGTAGTCGTCAACACAAAGCTGGCTCTTCTCTGAAGGGTCAACACATTACTTATTGCCATTGTAGTAACCAGCGGAGGGCTGGCTCTTCTTTGAAGGGTCAACATGTTACTTGTCTATTGGAGTCATCAAAGCAGGGCTGGGTTTTCTTTGAAGGGTCAAGGTGTTTCTCGTTGTTGTCATCAGTGCAAGGTTGGCTCTTCTCTGAACACTTAATGCGTTACTCATTGCTGGTTTTTAATAGATGCTCAAATAAATTTGTGTCAGTAAATGCTTCATAAGCACAGTTTGTTGGGGAAGCAGGATATCTATTTTCAAGATGTTCCAAACCCCCATGGCATAGATGATCTTAAGGTCTTTTCTAACCATTCTATGATTCTAAGATCTTTCCAGAATTTGCCTTTTTCTTGCTTGGAATTTCTCTAAAAGTAGATAAATTCTCAACTTCTGTGGAAATGGAAATACCAAAAGATCTGGGAACAAGCTAATGGTGAGTTTCTGGACTTGAACTTTATGGCTTCCATTCATTTTCTTTGAATATTAATCAACATGAATTAATGGGTCGACAGTGCAGGTTACCAGCAGTCCACGGGATAAATGCCACATCCACACTTAATCTCGAATGGCCAGATTTCATTTTGATGGAAAAAAAGAATCCTGAGAATCTTTCCACAAGAAACGTCAGATTTCCTGGAACTGCATTTTTCATGGAAGACCTCTGTGATTTTTCTCATGAGCACAGACATCAGTAATAGCACCTTGTACCGAGGTGCACCGATCATATGCAGCTCAAATATATCACAGCCTTACTGCAGGCTGTTAACAGTTTATTAGCTCCATTTAAACTCAGCCTAAATACTCCTGGTGTGTCAAGTGTCTCTGCATAGAAATTACGGAGAAAAGAGGTTTGTAATGGAATTATGGAGTGGTGCTGGGGCACGTTTGCAACCCACATCAGTCTCTGCGTCGCCACATTGCTGCAAGTATTCATGACATTGGTGAATTTTGAGGGGGGTAATTCCCACTTTGCAAGGTGTGAAGCATCAAATGCTTCTCAGGATGTCATTTCCAGCAGCATTTCTTGCTGAGTCAACCCAAAAGCTGGGTTTTGGAACAAGCAGCCAAAAGTTGACTGAGGTTTGCAGGGGTGAATATTTGAAGCCAGTTATCATGGAGTAACTGAGGTAAGGGGAAAGCCCCAAATTCTGGAAATCTGTTCCCATGAGAAGAAAAGAACAGTTTTTCCAGCCTGCTCCTTCCTATGGAGAAACTCAAACTTTGGGAATGGCTTATGGATGGTGAAATGTTTCCTGTTACTGGAAGAGTCTGTGCCCAAGATGGGAGCTTAGAGTTTGTATTCGCTGTTATTGCTGATACACGCCAAGGGGGGACCCCATCATTTAATCTCAAGCACTCCCTTTTTGCCAAACACAGGAAAATACTTTAAAAATTCATTTTCTGCCCCTCTTTTCACTTTGCTGTGATGTTTCTTTGTCTCTCTTCGGGTATCGAGAGTCAAGCCGGGACATTAATATTGATGTGGACCTCGGTTATTAGGAGCTGCATTTCCGAGTGTGCCAGCAGCATATAAATACTATTATCGGGTAATTAGTGAGCATCAAGCTGAGTTTGGAATGAGCAGGCACTTGGTGTCCTACTTTTGGGGGGGAATTGTGGTTTATTTGCAGTTGGTTGGTGGGGTTTTTTTTTTGCACTGAGTTGTTGGAGTTTTGCCCCAGTGAGGAGCCAGAGAAATGGGAATCCCAGCTTGGGAGCACCTGAATGCTCAGTGACACAGCAAGAAGCAAAGCAGAGAACAGAAACTGGAAAAAAAAAAAAGTCTTCCAGGGTTTTTCCTTACTGAAAACCTCCTGTATTTGAAATGCAAAATCACGTCTGAGTTTCTTATTAATTTTTTACCTTCTTGGTTCCTTCTATCCCTTCCTGCCGAGGTGGGGCTTCTTGGTTTGCAAGGTCTCCTCCCGTGCCCCACTTTAATTTTGCTCCTCTGGCCCTGCAAAAGTTTTGGGAAGCTTCAGTATTGCCGCAGGGTAAATGCAACTGGGTTACTCTGGTTGGATGCACCTGAAGAGCGGATGCTCCTTGTATTTGCTTGCTCTCCAGCCCTTTTTCCATGGGGGAATCTTTTTATTTTATCCTCTTGCCCATCCCCTTCTCCCCAGTAAATACAGGAAGGGTTTTTCTATCAAACAGAGATGAGGAGACATCCCAGGGTCATGGCTCTATCTCCAGATCCTTCTCTGTATCCCATAACAGGGCTTTGATTGGAATGCTTCATGAATAATTTAGGGATGTTTTGCATCTTTTATACCTCTGAACTTCCACTAAAAGGGGTTTTGAGATCATGCTACCTGTGAAATAATGTCTGAAGGTGATAAAAAAGCTCTCAATTTTTCATGAGCTAAGAGGGATGTGGGTGAGGAGCAGGGAAGCCTCTGGACACAGGGAGGTTTAACACATTAATTTCATGTATTAACATCTGAGAAAGGGCATCTGCAGTGAGCACAGCATGGTCCTGGTGTTTCCCTACCTGAAAGCATTAGAAAAGCAGGAATGTTAGGGGTTTGTCATCCTTTGTGGGGAGCCATCAGGTAAATTGCTACATCTCACTGCCCCCATGGGGATATCACTGCGTCTCACTGCACCCAGGGTGCAACCCCAACCTCTTCCTCTCCTCTTACCCATCCCCATGTTACGGTCCCACTCTTTTTGTTTCTCTAATTGCAACTCAGTCACTGGATTTCCCTCACCGTGGTGGTATTTTGGGTCAAATCTTCTCATTTTCACTCTTCTTCATTGCTTTTGGATGCTCGGGGAGGACTTCTCCTAGTGGGGGCCAGCTGCATCCCAGGGCTGCGTGAGCAGCAACATGTGGTCTTTGGCAGGGTGTCAGCATCACGCTGCTGGAAAAGATTTTAAATTCCCGACTAATTTCTTTGCTGTGAAACAAATGAATCTTCAGAAGGGCCTTTCCTCGCAGCTGCTGAGCCATCTAATTTATCTGAGTCATTTACAATTTGTGATGGGACTGTTAAGAGCCTGATGTGGGGATCAGCATCACTTAGACATGGGGGTTGGTTTCTTTTTTTATTTAATTATTTCTTTTCTTGGCCTTTTGGGTTGGAATTTCTCACTGGATTTGCCCCCAGAGGCACAAACCTATGTTTGGAAAACGTCAGCTCCGTCTCTCCAGCCCCTTTGTCATGGTGGGGCAGCTCGGGCTGAAAGCACAAACCGCAGCCCACCCATGGGGACGTGCTGCCCTGCTACTACTTAACTGCTTCAAAGTACCTGTCTGTGATATGAAACATGCCATAAAATTAATATATTCCAGATGTCCCTGCAAATTCCCTTCAGCTTCGCCGTCCACCTGAAAGCAGCTGATGCAGCGAGGCTCCTAGGTCCTTGCTGCTTCAGAACAGGATGGTGGCTCATTTAGAGTTGCAATTTGGAGGTTGGGGGGCGTCACCAGACTAGGGTGATGCCCCCAGGTCCTTCCCAGTGCAGTGTGGGGTGAGGAATCCAGCTACTGAGGTGCCAGGGGGTGATTGCCCTCTTTGGGATTGGAGAAGGTGGGGTCTCCATCTTTAATTTCTGGGGAGATCTTCCGTACGGCTGGAGGGGATCTCTCTCTCCTTGGAAGGTCTTCATTCTTGGTTTGGGAGATCTCCATCCTTGGAGTCTGAGGAATCTTCACCCTTAGGGTTGTGAGGGTCCTTGGGTTTTGGGATCTACATCCTCAGGGTTGAGGGGATCCCTGTACTTGCATTTAAGAGGTTTTCCAAGGATCTCATTCTTTGGGAATGAGAGATCTCCATCCTTGAAGGTTCTTCATCCTTGGAGTTGGGGATCTTCACCCCTGGATCAGTGGAAGGAAGACCTCTGTCCTCAATTTCGGATGATGCTAGGACCCACATCCCCCTCCATACCACACCACCCATCTTGTGTAAGAATCGTGGTGTGTCAAGCCAGGCTCATACTTGGACATCTGTGGTTTTGGGATGATGGGAACCTGCTCTGTGAGCAGAGCAGGTTCCTACCTTCCAGCCAGCTCAGCAAATACAACCTTAATTTATCTGAAAGCTCCACAGAAAACACATTGGTGTGTGTGTTTGTTGTTGAATGGGGTATTTCCAGGAGACACAGGCAACAATTTTTCTGGTATGCTCCACATTAGGTCCTTGTTGGCTGGCAGGACCATAGAAAAGCTGTAGTAGCGATGGTGTAGAAGTAGATACAAAAGCAAAAAATTACTATTCATCACTAATACGTTCATGGCACTAATTAATTTTTTAACAGCCTCACTGGGGACCTCATTGCTAAAACATGATATTTCCTCCTCCGGCACCATAACTGTTAACTCAAAACAAAGCAGAAGAAAGCCGGGAAGGATGAGAAACTGCAGTGTCCATCAGATAGCATCCAAGCCTTCAGCTTGGAGGGGATTTCTCTGATGATCAAATCCTGCTGCTGTGCCCGGGGGGGGGGATGCTCTCTTACATCCATCTGAGTGGATCTTTTGGGGCGTGGAGAGTCCAATCCAACTTCCCTGGAGTGCAGTAATGTCACCTGAGTTGCAAGCACACTCAGGGCAAAGGGAAAAGCTATTTTGTCCACCATCACCTTGAGCCCAGCTATTAATTCCAGCCTTTTAAGTTTCATCTTCTCCAAAAGAAAGGGAATTGAGCAAGCTTCTGCAAAGCCGTTTGTATTAAGAAAGTCAAGTCCAGTGGTTTTGTTTCTACTCCTTGCTTATCTTTTAGTATTGGAATTGGAATTTGGCGGCTTGGGGCAAATCTTCTCTGTTGTTCTATAGGGCTGGTGGTACCAGGTTCTGGCCCGAACCAGGTTGAGTGTAAAAATGTGTAAAAAATGACAGTTGCACCATTGAAATATATTGGTTTGCTATTGGAAGAGGCCTTACCGCATTCCAGTAGCAGCCCTGGGGTCATGGAGGGCTGTGACCAAGGGGAACACATGCACACTCGGAGATGGGGCGATTTCTGTTTCCATATGGAAAAGGGATGTGGCATCTGGTTTCACTCCCAGCAGCTGGCAGCTTGAAGCCTGTGTTTTGCGTGGTGCAGAGTAAAGAGAAAATAAAGTGTCGAATTGTTTGGCATTATCAAGGATTTCTGCTCCCCAGGACTCCTGCATAAAGAGATGGAAATTTTAGCTGCTGGAGCCAAGAAACACACAGAAGTATATGAATTTATTACATTTTATCTCATTCCCCTGCAAACAGCGCTGGAAATGTCAAAAGATCATCTATTGTTTCGTCGTTTAGAAAGAATTTTTGTTTTCTAGTTGTAATTTCTTTGATGCCTGGCTGTGGGGAAGGAAGAAGAATTGGAGCAGGAGCTGGCAGGTTGAACGTGCAGGTTTGTCTGGCCGCCGAGCGCCGTGCATTTAAATTCCTCACATCCCGGGTTTTTAATTTAACAAATGTAATTAAGGTTGGGGTAGGTGCTCGGATTATTCATTTACTCCAGATGGAAGAAAAAAAATTAAATTGAATGCAAATTCCGTAATCAGACATGAAGTTGAGGGTGTCGGACGTGATGGGGAAGTGTCAGCACATTAATCGGACCGCTTTCCCTAAACAGCACCAAATCTAAGAGCCAGGGATTATTTGAATAATTGAGGTGGCATTTGATAAGATATCTGATTGCTGATATCTCCTTAAGACCGAGTCCTAATTGTAATTCTCCATCAAGAAGGATTAATCTGCGTAACAGGATGCGCTGGGAATTGTGTGGTGTCAGGCTGCATCCCTTGAATCTTGGTCTTTTATTGAGGGCTGCCATGCCCAGGGAAGGTGCCAAAGTGATTTATCGCTTCTCCATTTATTTTGTACATGTGCCAGGAGGTAGTCAGGTTATGAGACTTGGCCATGGGGATTCAGGGCTGCCCATGGCTTCCAATGTGGGACCTGTATTTTGGAGGTGCCTCACATCATTAAAGGATGCACCACTGCATTTTGATGTCCCTTCTTAATGTCTTCAGGACACAATTAAACCCTTTTCCCCCGTAAAATGGAGATGAACTGTCCTGACTTTAGCAGAAGACCTTGCTGAAGGACCGTGACTCCATCCACAGTGCTGGTCATCTGATGGGACCCAGCCTTGATGCTTTTGGAAAGCTGATGGGGGTCAGTGGACAGTGGGTCCCAACTCAACCTTGACTGGGGTGACAAGAGGAGTTTCCAGTTTGTCTGGCAGCAGGCACTTGATTGTAATTGTAGAAAGCTTAGCTTGCATTTCCAAAGCATTTATGCATTCCTGTAGGAGAAATAGCATTCCTGTAGAGTCCTTTTCACAGGAACTGTTGGTTCCTGTTGAAACCAGGCATGTAAGAGTAGGGGGATAGGGGTGTGCTTTCCTTCTTGAATCCCACACCTTGGGTGATATTAGAAAGGAATTAAAGTGGTGAAAATGCCAATTTAAAAAACAAATCTATCCACCTTGAAAATTTCGAGGGTGTGATTTTAGCCAAGCTTTGAGGGGTGCGTTCCCAGCCAGACAGGGGAGATTTCCCCTCACAGCAAACCCAACTTAAATCACTGAGATAAGTTGGGCGTTATCTTAAGGTTGCAAATTGCTTGTTTGCTCCTCCAGCAGGAGCTGTTAATTCAGAACAATTAATGCGCTGTTGACGAAGCATATGGGAGGCGTTCCCAGGGAAAAGAGCCTGTTGGGGATGGAGAGCCCCAGCGTTTGCAAAATCCAGTGGATAACTCCAGTTTATCTTTCTTTTGAGATCCTGGCAGGCCAGGGAGTTATCCCCCAGATCCCTGTTGAACTGAGCAGTGATGCTCAAACCAACTGAGTCTCTAGACCTAACTAGAAATAAAGTGCTGATGTTCATTGCTGGGATGAATTCACCGTTGAAGGAGTGCTGCACCACCCTGTCCATCCTTAAAGTATTTCTTGAGGAAGAGATAACGCATCCTCAAGTGAATGCTAAAATAATGCCATGTCTTTTTGAGAACTCCTTTGCAGTGCCATGAAATGCCACTCTGGTTCCATCCTTTCAGCTTTTTTGCAGCATCATGTTGGATAACTGCCAGTATGAAGATTTGGATACCTGCAGGTGAACAAAAGCCTCAATCTTGAAGTAAACCCCCAAATACACCAGCATTGGGTGAACTCAGCCTGCTTCAAACCTGGGTAAAGGAGCAATGAAGTGAGCTCCTTGCTTTTGCACAAGGGCATAAAACACTCTTATTAGACTTTTATGGGATGCTGTGTGAAATACTGCAGCACTGGAAGATGTTGAAGTTTTGCAGCCCAGTGGTGGCTTATGGGATGGTCTTCCTTCCATCCTTTCATCCATGCATCCATGCAGCTGTTCATCCATGCATCTTTGCATCCATGTATTTGTTCATCCTTGCATCTGTACATCCTTACCACCATTGATCCACACATTTATCATTTTTGGTCATGTACCTCTGACCATAATTGCACACAGATTTCGTTAGAAGCACCCAAGAATTTGTTTTTCACATAGAAAAAAAACCACAAATCCAACTATTTTCCACTTAGCGTGGCCCAACACTCAGCATCCCCCCCCCCAAATGATGGGAAAGTGTGCTTCCCCTCCCCAAAGGATTTCATTTTTGGGAAGCACTGCAGCATAAGCTCTCTGAAACTGAGCTGCGAAAGCCAAGCAGGTCATCTTTAAAAGCTGCTTCTGCAAACCCTTTCCTGTTATTCCCCCATCTGAGGATGGATGGAGGCAGCATCGGCAAATCTGAATAACTAATCAGAGTCCTCATTAACCCCCCGCTGAGATGCTCAAACATTCACTTTGCTGTTTGTGAAGCAGAAAAAAAAAAGAAAAAGGAAGAAAAAAACCCCCATAACCCACCCTGCATTAAAATTGATGTGTTATTAATCCCACTGTTCCAGACCTCATGGGTATCAAACCTGCTGCGGTCTTGCCTGAGGCTGAGCAGTGTGGTGCTGCTTCCATGGGGCACTTTGACTTTCCATTATTTATCGGTGCAGCGTAGCAAAGCTGCTTTTGTTCCCTGTGTCCAGATGTGTTCACATGTGTGCATCCAGAGAAGGGGGGAGTGTCCGATCTGTCGATACGTGCTCCCTTTGGATAATGTAAATTGCCTGTAGCAGGGGTCCACCATCTCTCCTGGACCATGTTTTGCAGCAAAACTGCTTTACTTTTCCAGGAATACAGAAATATTTTGTCTGTATGGGCATGTTTTCAATGTTTGATTATAGAATCAACCAGGTCTTTAAAGATCAAGTCCAACCGTTCCCCAGCACTGCCGAGGCCATCACTAACCCATGTCACTGAGGGCCTTGCCTACATGGTTTGTGACCACTTCCAGGGATGGTGACTGCAGCACTGCCCTGGGCAGCCTGTTCCAATGCCTGAGCACCCTTTGGGGAAGGAATTGTTCCTCATCTTCATCTAAACCTCCCCTGGAACTCCTTAAAGATTTAAACCGAAACATGAGCTTTCCTTTCTGCATCTCTCCTATTTTTCATGTGCACAGGGTTTCTTGGGTTGTCCCCATGCGTGTAGAATTTGGGGCCACTGCAGCTTGCTCCTGGGTGTAGTGTGGGGTATAAAGATAATTCAGCAAAACCCAGCAGTGTCCCTGGGCATGTCACCCTTTGTGGTTGCCACTGAAGTCAGAGGAGCTGCCATGAAATTTGTTAAAGAATGAACACACTTAGACATTTATTGTGATGATGAGGTTGGAAACATCACCTGCTCATGTTGGAAACAAGGTGACAATCTGGGAAAAGCCTTCTTGGTTTAAAATCCTAGCCGTTTTTAAAAAATCCTGGATTTTGTTTTGCTAAACACCAGCTTTGTTAGCATTCCCTTATGCTTGATTAAATCTTTATTAACAGGGATGCCCTTGGCTTTTTGCAATCCGGGTACAGGCTGAGGTTCCTATCTGTGCCATTGAGTGTTATTCAGGTCAAGTAGATGAGGATTTAGGGCATTTTTGGGATTGATTAAGGCATTTGGGTTGTTTGATGTCTCATTTATGACCCTGGGACAGCTGCTCCATGTAACCATGAGTGCCTGGTACACCGTGTATCTTGCTGGCTTGCGTCGCCCACAGTGGAGCATCTTGAAGAAGGCATCTCCTCCATTCCCTTTTTCATCGGGAGGACTTCAAAGGCCTCTGCTAAACTTCAAAGGATGCCTTTTGAACTTGCTGGAAGTCTGTGCTGGCTCAAAAAGACTTCCCTCTCTCTGCAAGAGTGTGCAGGGAGATGTCCCTGGTGGGGTTGGCTTGTGGTGCTCTTTGTGATGGGGACAAAAATGGCATCTTTTGTGCAAAAGCTGCACAAACCTGTACTTTTGTCCTACATGCATGCAGCATCGAAGACCTCAGCCCTGATGACCTCCAAGGGGGAAAATCAGTCTATCAGAGTTCTTCTGGCACTGGCAGAGCCTTATTTATCTGTTCCTTTTCCTCCGGTACTGGTGCTTTGCTCACACAGTGAGCCCAGATGACTGTAGTCTTTCCCACAGGACGGTAAAGTCCTCACCAAGGATTGCTGCAAATCATGAGTTTTTTCATCCTGTTGTCAGAACAAATCCAGTGCAAATCAAATCCCGGGTCCTCAATGTGTATTTGGTGTCAGCCTCTGCAAGATCTGCCAAGGCATGAGCCCATGAGTGCTTTTTTTCTTGATCAAAAATATGCTTCATATTTCAGCTGCTGTTGCAGTGGAAGAGTTCTGGACTCAAGACCCTCCTGAGCACTTAGTGTAACCCAGATTAGGTCTCTAAACCTCTTGGCAGGACCTATGCTTGCCCGAGAAGTCAAAAGGTACCTTGACCTTTTGCCCCTTTCATCAAGTTTTCCATATTTGGGGATTTCTGCCCTATTTTACCTTGAAATCACCCACTTGCTTTCGTATCTCTCCTTGAGCAATGGCCTCAGGGATGTCCAGGTTTCCAGTAATGGCTCTTCCTTTACAAGCTTCCTTATATACCTCTGTCTTTTGAACCCATACTTCTGGTTGCAGTGGTGGACACAGGCTGGGAGGGCACCAAAAAGCGCTAGTGTTACTACTGCAAGTGGTTTGGGGTGGAATTAAAACCGAGGAAAATGGTTCTCATGGACCTCCCATACACCCAGAGGTGTAGCTCTCTGCAGGTGACATATAGCAGAGATGCATCCTTCAGATATACCTTGGAGATCTGAGAAGCTCTCTGGAGGTGGTATGTGTCATGGTAGATATATCACATATATATTGAAGATATGAGGCACTCTCTGGAGGTGATGTATATCTGAAGGTGTATATATCAGATATACATTCGAATCTGAGCAGCTCAGCAGGTCATGTATATTTATATATACCAGACATATATAATCAATCTGAGGAGCTCTGTACAAGGTTACATATATCAAGGTAGATATTGGACGTGTACTGAAGATCTGAGGAGCTCTCTAGAGGTGATGTATTCATGCTAGATGTATCAGACATATAATGGAGATTTGAGGAGCTCCAGACAGGTGACATATATCAGGGATGTATATGTCAGATGTATATTGGTGAGGAGCTGTCTAGAGGTAATTTGTATCAAGGTAGATGTATCAGATGTATACTGGAGATCTGAGAGCACCACAGAGACTGTGTGCATCAAGGGACATATATCGGACATATCTTAGAGATCTGAGAAGTTCTCTACCAGGTGATGTATACCAAAGTCGATAGACATATATCAGAGGTCTCAGGAGATGTTTATCACATAACATAGAGGTAATATTTGTAGATGATGTATATGGAGGGAAGTTTATCAAAAGGATATTGGAGATCAGTGGAGCTCACCAGATTTGATATGTATTCAGAGATCTGGGGAATTTTCTCTCATTCGCAAACACAAAACATGCCCACAGTTGTGCTGACCCTTGCTCAGCCCATCTTCATTTTGACACTGGATCTGCTTAAATCCCAACCTCAGCCTCTGTAAAGACCAGTTCCTTGGTAGAAGCACAATCATCTCTAACACCTGTGTGGACTTTTCCTTACTAAATAACAGCTGGGAGCTCCCTTGGTTTTGACTTACAGGCTCTTCCCTAATTTACACCGTCTGAGCTCGAGTATAAAAGCAAATTTACACTCAAATGAAGATTGTAACTAACCAGGGGGATAGCAACAGCCAGTGTGAGCTCAGGGTACAGCCAACAGCAGTGCTGTTTCATTGCTTTTTCCCTTTTCTCTCCTTTTCAGATTCGGATTGTACCACTAACTCTCAGTGAGATCCCGTGCTGGGGATTCTCCAATCCCCAGGAACAGAAAAGGACAGGACGGGACCGCATCACCTTTCATCCTTTGTGGATAGACCGGCCACAAGCACACCTCTGTTTTCTGGACCCATCTCGGTTCGACCTCTAAAAATCTAATTTATTAGTTATGCTTCCTTGGAGGTGTTCAAACCTGCCCAGATAAAACCCTGGGATCTGATCTAGCTCAGCCATCAGCCCTGCTTTCATCTTCAAGGGGATATTCCCACCTATGTTTTCCTTGATTCCCCCTGTTTTCCCCACTATCCTGCAAAAAAAAGTGCATTGCCCACCATGGTTTTGCTGCCCCCGGCAAAAGACCATTCCTAGTGCAGAAAGCTGCATCCTCTGCTTAATATTTCACCTTCTCACTTCACCATTTCTCTCAATACTTACATATTCCATCCTTTGCTTTCCCAGGGTGTGATCCCTACCCAGAAGACGTCATTTTTGGGGCAGCAGGAACACGCTTGCAGCTCCCTGAGCACCCCCCAAACAGTAAGGCTGCTTTGTTTTCTATTTATTTGGCAATTTTATATATAGCATCATAGAATCACAGAATCAGCCAGGTTGGAAAAGAGCTTTAAGGTCTTCAAGTCCACACCTTTGCCCCATGACTTCCAAGGCCACCACTAAGCCATGTCACTAAGGGCCTCATCTGCATGTGTTTTGAGCACTTCCAGGGATGGTGAATCCACCTCTTCTCTGGGAAGCCTCTTTTAATGCCTGACTAAAAGCAATTTAATATATTAGTTGAGCAGGATGTAGCGAGTCCTGACCTCTGTGGGGCTTTATTTGGGGGAATTTATGCTCTTTTCTGGTACAGCCAAATTATATCATGCCTTCCCTAGATGCAGTAAGCATTTAGGGGGAGAATTATACTTTTTTTTTTGCTGTGTAGGGAGTCTTGATTTAAAGCTCAAGTGTTGATAACATGTTGTTAAGAGCCCTACAAGCTGTAGCCAGCCTGGAGGAAAACACAGATATGTTTTTGTAAAAATACCCTGAAATATGGGCTGTTATCACTGCAAACTTTTGGCACATCAGTAGGACGTGGAGAAATGGTCACCAGCTAAAAATAGCTGAAACACAGAGCTTAAAATAAGATCTACACGAAACCAAGGGTCTCATAGTCCTTTAGTCAATGGCTAAAATTAGGGCCTGACAGAGCAACAAATGTCTTGATCTGTGCCAAATCTGTAGACACCCAGCAGGTGACAAAGAAAATTAAACACCATTGGCTGCAACTTCCCTTCTAAAGGAGCAAAGAAAAATACTCCTTCAATATCCTGAATAAGTACCTGACTTCTTCCTAAACTGGGAGCACTTAGGGTGGGTGCATCTCAGGGGAAAACCCAAGAGCTTCATTTGGTGGTCTACAATGCAGAAGAGCCTCAGTAGCAAGATTATTGCAGGATTATTTCTCTCAGGCTTCCCTTTCAGCCTGGTTCTTGCCTGTGACCTTCCCTTGGCCAAAACCCTCAGGATTAAGGATGGGATGAAGCAGCTTAATTTCTCATTAGGCTGGTTTTGCCCCTTTCTACTAAAGGTAGAGGCTGGGTTCACTTCGAAAAGACTTCTCGTGTGGGTTTGCGGGGCTTTGGAGCCACCACAAGGACCTGTTTTGGGGGAGATCCTGCCTGCCTTGATGCCCTCTTTTCAATCAGTATTTTGATGTGAGCTGCCTGGTGCATGCATGGAAGGGCTTGGTGCTCTGTGATGTACTTTGGTCATGCCGAGTTGTTCCCCTTGGAGGAAACTGGAGCCTGTGGAGAAAATGAGCATGTCTGTGGAGGACACAAGCACAGCCTGGCTTGGGGACCGTGTCCGGAAAGAAGATCAAACTCAACCCATTCAGCAAATTGTACAAAGTCCAGACACCTCCCACTAAAGGCCCAGAAAGATGTGATGATGGATTTCCACCTAATTACCTGCTGGAAGAGAAGGCTGGCATTGCTCTGAGTGCTTAATATTAGAAATTATCTATCCTGAAGATATCTTCTAAGAAATAACTTGGTTCCTCTTGGCATTTTCCACATTGTAAATGGGTCCTCCCATTTTCCAGGCACAAAACTATTTCAGCTTTCCTCCTCCTGAAGTCCTTATCTCCACAGAGATGCACCTTTGAGGCAAGGCTGTACCTTTTGTCACTGCAAAGTTGCAAAAACATTTGGCACATCTGCCTCACCCCATAAACACTTCCCAGTCCTTTTTTTGTCTCCAATTGCCTCAATTTATTGAGTTAAGACCAGGCTGAACATATCTTAGGGTCTGCCATTCAGAGTTAATGGAAAAGACGGTGTAATTAACTGTAATTAAAGGAGCTCAGAACTATTTGTAACTCCCCAGCTCGATGGAGCTTGTATAAATCACTGTGTCACATCGCAAACCTCTCTTTTGTCATGGAAGCTGGAAATACAGCAAAAAAATTGCTTTCAAATGGGCAAATGAAAGATGTTTAAATTGAGGCAATTAATCTAGCGGTTCACGTTACAGTCTTTGGCTTCTTGGCTTAGGGCTTGGATGGGAGCAACTCTGCCAATACCAGGAAGCCTGGCAGGCCTCAAGGAAAACCTTATTTTTGTCTTCTGATTTGTAGAGTCAGTTCTCCTTGGGAATTTTGCATTTTCAAAGGAAATTCAGGCATGAGGTAAGACCAGGAGGAGCTAGAATGCTGCAAGAGAGGGATGTGAAGAGAAAACTCAGCAAGTCGAGAGCTCTGATTTATCTGCCATATGGGAAAGAGGAAAACAGCCAGCTCCAAAGGGAATTCTTTTCCTCTCCCAAAGGGAAAATTTGCAAGTGTGATAGCAGGATATAGCAAGAAATGAGGCAGATTTAAGGGAGGAGAGGGTTTTATTAGGTGTGCTGCAGCATTGCTCTGTGTTCTGTGCTTTCCCATGGGTGGGAAAGACTGCATGCTTCCATGCACATCTTGTCCATGTTTCTGCAGTTGGGTTAGCCCAATTTCTGTGAGCCCACCAAAACCCAGGTTTCCATTTAGACCAATCCCTTTAAGCCCACCCAAAACCGGGTTTCTATTTGTGTTTGCATAGCGCAATGACTTTTGCAGTGCTGGAGATTGGCATGATGAAACCTGTTAGCTTTATTTTGCAAAATAAACACCCCCAAAAGGCATTATTACAAATTGCAGTGTTGCCAATGAGGTGTTTATGGGCTGCAGCAATGGCTGCAAAAAGTCATTGTGAAGTTTGTGGTGGGATCTTTGCTGGAATCATCAATCTCAGTGCCTACTTTGAGGTTGCAGGTGGTTTTGGCATTGGTGTTGATCTGATTTGCACTTTGCAATACTTGAGCTGCCTGAGAAGTTGGACTGCAGTTATCAGTTTGGGTTGGAAAAATGTGGCTGATGGTTTAATTGTTGCTGAGCAAGACTGGTTTTGAGTGTGATCCTTCTTGGCTGCCCATCCTCAAAGCGACAGCTCTGACATCACCTTTGCTAGTGGGACAAAAGACCTGTAAAACCCACCAATCTCCTATTTTCCCAGCACCTCATTCATCTTAGACCCACACTTAAGCTTCTTCTGCCAGCCCATCTCTCCAAAACTCATCGTGTTTATTTACTATCATTTTCTTTGTCCTCCAAGAAGCTCCTCTGAACCTGGCTGGGACCCTGGGGACGGGACCTTCCCATTGCAGAACTTCAGAGGGACTGAGATTTGGTGTTTAATGATGAAAATGTGGGTGCTCGGTTGTTCTTCTCTCATGGGCTTAGGAGGTTGAGTTGGAAAATGGAAAGCACAAGGCAAAGTTTGAAAGCATCAGGCAAGATTTTGCTCATAAATTATGCACAGTTCATTGCTTGCAGTGAATAACTGTTGGAAAATTAATTTTTTGCGATCCGTCTCAAGGCAATCAGAAACCTTTCCTGGACAAGAGGAAGTTTGCACATTTTTTGGGTTCCTCAGCTACGTTTCACTTCAAAGCTTTTTGCTTTGCCCTCTGAAAAGATTCACAATTTGCTCTTCTGGGAACTTTCCTTGGGCCAGGGGCTGGATTGCACAAAATGCAAGTATTTTCAGGTTACTTTGAAGAAGCTTCTTTGATGTTTCGCTGCACCAGTTTGTTTTGGAAGGTGTTTTAATGGTCTTCCTCTATGAAAATAACGCTGTATGTAGTAGGTATTTCAGCTCTCCACTTAAAGAACAAAGTTGTTTAATGCTGCTGTTCAAGGTACATTAACCTTGTCTGCTAGAGCTCTGACTGGCTCTTGCAGGTTTTATTCTCCTGTTTGTGCTGCAGAGATATCCCTGGAGCCCTTTAGGGATCGGGATCTTTGGAGAGAAGAGAAATATTTAGCGGTAATTGTTGTTCTCATAAGACATTCACAGTAGCAGGTCCCCCCTTTCTCTGGAGCTAAAGCTGGGAGGAGGATTTTAAAATATTAAATTAATAAATGCAAGTGTTAAAGAAATAAATGCTATTTTCACCCTGCACCCAAGGGAGATGTTTGTGCTCTGGCCTAGGGTTTGTCTTGCAGAAGTCTCCAATCTCCATCTGCTTTAGCTTGTGGTTGTAGCAGAAGCACAGACTCATTTCATCCTGTTTTATTGGGAAATAACTTGATAGCTGGATGCTGGGAAGGGTTCAAGAATCACCATTTAGGGAACCAGCATCTTGGGGGAGAGCAAAGGGAGCTCCCCATGCAAAAAGCATCCTGGGTTTGGGTAGAGGAAATTTGGGTACCAAATATTCCTAAAAACAGTTAATAATATTTGGTGGTACAGTGGTATTTCTTGCACAGAGACTCCTGGAATCCTCAAATGAGGCATCACATGAGCCTGCTTGGAAGCTACCTTGACCATGAGGCAAGGCCAAGAACGGGTGATGTCTTGAAATCTGGGATTCTTCCCCATTTTTGACCATTTAACAGCATTTGTTTTATTTTTCATGGAGTGGTGGCATATGTTATAGCTTATGAGAACCTGAAGTTCATCTTTCAGCCTCACAGGTGAATTTAAGTGAAAATAAGCAAAAGTTTGAAGGTTGGTGAATGGAAATGAGACATTCAAGAGCAAGAGGGTTGCTCTTGATTCACTTTATGGCTAGTGAAGACTCAGCATCACCCACCAAGGGTGAACCTGTCCTCGCTGGCAGTTCAGACCAAGATGTATAGTCCTCTGGAGATGGCCATCCTTTCCCCCTCAGCTATATTTCTTCATTTCAACTTAGATGAATGTATATATCATAAATGCCAGCATGCAAAAGCCCTCTGTGAAGAGCCCACTGCGGAGAGAGCATGGCTAACATGGCGTCAGTGCAAATCCCAAAGCAACCTCTCTCAAAATACCCTTTAAAAAAGACAGAATTCCCTTAACAGAGACAAATACCTTCCCATGGGTAGAAGACATCCTCAAGTATCTCTAATAACTTTGGAACTTTGGATAGAGAAGAGGAAATGCCTGAAAAGCTGATTTTCTGATTTCTCATGTTGAATCCTCCATTATCAATTGCATGTTCTGCTGCAGGGAAGAAGCTGCTGAATGAGCTAGAAAAAATGATCCCCATTGATTTGGAAACGAATCGTACCTTGCAAAGTTAATATTAGTATTTACTAAAAATGATAATGTGGAGTCCAACAATGTGGGTATTTCTGCATTGAGCCCTACTTCTAATACAGTTTTTCAGCTGTTTTATGAATTGAGGAGGTCACATCCACCTGGGGTGTTGTGGACTTGGATTTTTGAAATGTTTTAAGGCATCAGTGACCACACTGAAAAAAACCCCCAGCTCTCAGCTTAGTCTTTAATTATTTTTATTTGAAAGAGGATGTAATATATTGCCGGCAAAAAAACCACAGACTATAAATCTGGGACTCTTTCAGGTAGACACATACTCTTCAGGAAATATATTTCCAACTTAATGGCAATATTTCAGTGATAAGTGAAATAATTTTATTTCATAAGGAAATTTAGGATACTTTGATCTCAGGTTGCTGCCAAAACTCCTTCCGGAAATGAAAGAGCCTTTATGGGCTTTATTGCTCACCATTTCTTTCCTCTGTGCAAAACCCCTGGGAGTTGTATGCAATTCCTGTCCTTGGTGACCCCCAGATTTCACTCTTTGCCCAAGAGCTGATCACTGCCTCAAGCTGATCTGCAAGGGATTGGCAGGGTTTTGGTGATGCTCTTCTCCTTTCGTCCTCTGGATGCCTATGGTCAAGAGCTCATGCACCTGAATTGATTTAAGGGGGGGGGTGAGAGTGGAAAGAAGGAGAGCATCAATGTATAAAATATATAAAAAAAAATAAGAAAGGATTAATGCAAATAGCAGCTTTAGACCCTTCCCTGCATTTGGCTGGTGATAAATCCACTGGGCTGACAGCTTTGCACCGTTATCCGGAGATTCATGACCAGGGGCTCCCACGTGGAATACCCGTCTGACTTTTCCCGTGGGTACCAGGCGCTTCCCAGGATATTTATGGCCCCCGCGTGCATTTGTTTCCCCCAAATAAATATACTGCTATTGGCAACAGCTGTCTCTCATTTTATCCCTTTTTTCCCTTACATTTTGCTATAAGTCATATTCTCCAAACAAATCAACGCCCATAAAGCCTTGATTGTAGCAGCTCAGATGGTACTTGGCAATTAAATTGGGCTCTGGACTGCCACCTTCTGGGAATATATTTGACCAAAACCTCACAGCCCACAATAAATTGCCGTGTGCTAAAGGTAGGCTCAATGCTGGCATGAACAATAGATAACAAGAAGGACTTTTTGTTCCCCAAAATAGCAATGCCTTATTTTTCTTAGCTTCCCACTGAGATGTCTAGACCGCTGCAGTGCTAAATTCTGATTTTCTCCAGCTGCAGCTGTTTCTGGGGGGGGAGGTTTTCCGCTTGGTGTTCCCCCTCGAGGACATGCCTGTCACTGTGAGCCAAGTTTTGACATTGGACACCAAAGCTTTTACTCCACAAGTTCACTCAGGAGCAGATAGTTTTGCTTCCTGCTATTTTGCTGTTGGGGAAATGACAAAAATCATCATTTTAGTCCCATCAGTGCAATATCTTGTGCATTCAGTCACCATGGGGTTGGTCAGTACAACATAGGAGTCAACTAGGTTGGTCAACTCCTTTTCGCTGTCCCTTCTGGACTGAGCATCCAGTGCTTGAAGATGTGACTCCATGGTGGCCAGAGGCAAAGCGACGCATAATTTGGGTGGGGTTTTTGATGTGTAATTTCAGAAAATGGAAAATTTTGCATTTATGACATGTCTTCCTTCTTCTAGAAAGGAGGAATAACTGGAAAAGGGATGGAAATCCCCATTTAGGCACTGCTGTTATAGGCATAAGGGATTAAAAAAAAAATGCCCTGGGTGCAGCAGGGTTCACAAGGGGGAAAATATAATATGATGTTCACTGATCATCACCATCACATCTGTCATGCGGCCATCATCTCCAAGAGCTGTGCCCTTACCTGGCTGCTCTCCAGCTAAGATCTCTTTGCCAGTGGCCCTCTTCATTTTACCCTCGATGCATTCCTTATCCAAAACCACAAATCTCTAATATGATAACAGTCATAGAAAAGCCTTGAAGAAGGGTTTCTTCTAGGGACTGGGTGGTGGAGCTTGTGTGAGGAGCATCCCTTCTCCTTTCTATCCTTTTGATTTTTCTTTTTAGGGGGGATCCCCCTTAATCCAGCAGCATTTCTCCTGCCTGCAGGTTCTCGATGTGACTCCCACCCAGGATGCACCATGTCTCCCCGGCACCGGCTCTGACAATGATGGCCACCCAGACAGTGCCCCCTCCTCCCTACCAAGACACCCCACAGGTGAGTGTCCCTGAGCACCCGTGGTCTCCTGCAGACCCCTACTGACTCCCAAATCCTGCATTCATTACCCTCCCTTCCTAAATAATGACCGTGACAAAGTATTTCACCCCAAAATGTTCATTTCAGAGTGGCAAAAATTAAAAGCCCTCTAACGCAGTCTCCAATATTGAAGGGGTTTTGGTCAAACTATATGTGTTTTTTGCCCATTTCTGGCTTATTTTGGGGTCTTGGGAAACCTGGATTGAGTGCTGAATCGGCACCACATTCAAAGCAGCTTTTTGGGTGGGTCCTGTGGGAAATGTTGAGTTTCCCCCCCATTTTCTACATATCTCAGCTGCAAAAGCTCCAAAACCTCTCCTCTTAGGAAATAAACCATCAAAATTAAGCCTGTTCTCTGCAAGCTAAAATAAATAAATTGACTTTTACATCCCCCCGGGTCTCCTTTCCGCTCTTCTCCTTTGGTGGGAAAAGGTCACTTCTCACAAACGACACCTCGGTGGGGTTTTTATGGCTCCTCCAACTTTGGTGTCATCATTTGCTCGCTTCACTGCTCTGCTCTGCTCTGAGAAGGGCTTTTTTTTCCCCAGTGTTTTTCTCTTCTTCATGTCGAAACACGCAGCAGGGAGCCACGACGCCAGTTTAGTCCTAATGGGCAATTTAAAGGACTAAAATAGCTGAGATTTTCTGCAGCATCCTATGGAGACATCCCCTCTACTTTCCTCATCCCCATCCCTTATCTGCCCCCCTTTCTAATACATTGAATTTTGGGGACTCTCAGGAGCATCATGAACTAAATCCTTCCTTTTTTCCCCCCTGTCTTGGAGGTTGCTCAAGTGTTTTTCTTTGAGTTTAAGTGGGTTGGGAGGAAAAGCTGCAGCCAAGAGGTGCTGGTTTTGACTCAATGCTGTCACTGCTGTGAGCCTTTTGCGTGAAAATTTGGGATTTCTAGGGTTTGGAAAAGCAAATTGCACAGATTTCCTCTCCCCAGGGGTGGGGAAGAGATGGGGAGGGTCAGTGATAAATAAAAAACCCCCAGTTATTAGAGCTAAAACCAACTTCTCGTTATCAAGGGGAGAGTTTTGGGAAGAAAAGTGCTTAAAAAAGGGGTTTGGGAGAGCTTTGTGTTAGTATTTTACTACAGAGGAAGTGGAAGTAATGTCCCTCACTGTCAGAAATGTGCAAAAATGAAGCAGAAATTAAGGGAAAAGCTGCCTCTTGGAAGGAAAATAATGCTTTAATAATCACCTGGTTCTGCTAACGGGGGTAAAGCAAAGCATCATTTATACTGAGCATAATTGCTCTCACTGCATAACTCCACTGTTGAAAATTAAAGAGTCTGCATAAAATCCACATGTTTTCCATGATAAATGAACAGGAAAACCCAAAAGTCTCGAGCTATTTCACTGTCAGAGTTAGCAAAAAGAGGTTGGTTTAGAAATAGGCATTTTCAGCATGGAAGGTGATGAAAGCAGATCTGCCCTCCCAAAAAAAGGGCGTTTTAGCTGGTTACATCAGGGTCAAAAGTGGAAAATTTAAAAATAAAAAAAAAAAAAGAAAAAAATTTACTTATTTACTTATTCTATAAATGTACTTATAAAAATGGGATGGAAATGTTGATTTTTCAGCAGTTTCAGCACAGAAAGTCATAAAACCAGCTTTGTACTCCCCCCAGTGTGCTTTTCAGGGACAAAAATGAATATATAAATGATATACAAATAGAATTTCCTTTCTAATTATAAAAAATATTGTTTCTAGAAAAGCCACAGATGAAAACTGAGCTGGAGATATTGATTTTTCTGTGGGATCTGTCAAACCCTCCCCTTCTCCAACTCCTGGTGTCCTCAGAATGTTTTTGGGCTCAGAGACACTGCTTTCAGCATGTGTGATGAAGTTTTCACTCTGAAATGCTCAGGAATAGGGTAAATATTGCTGACTGAGGAGGTTTTCTTGCCCTGAAGACCTTGACTGTCATTGCTGTCTAGACTTAGAGAGTCCATAGTCTTCAACTTCAAAAAAATCCTAAAACAAGATGGATTATCACATTTAAACCTACAGGAAGCCCTCACATCACCTGGTGAGGAGCTGCTAACACCAGTAAAGTATTTTCTTCCTGAAGAAGGGTAAAAACAGGAATATAATATAGATCAGGCTTTAAAATTGACAAGCTGAGAAAGTTGGGGCTATTCAACCTGGAGAAGAGAAGCTGTGTGGAGACCTCATAGCAGCTTCCAGTATCTGAAGGGGGCTACAAGGATGCTGGAAATGGACCTTCATTAGGGGCTGTAGTGATAGGGCAAGGAGTGATGGGTTCAAATAATCATCCTCATCATCACCATCATACCCCCATCTGTGGTTTTTTTCAGCGCCTGCAACTTTCCTACCCAAATCCAGCCCCTTTTCCCCTATATTTCCCTATTTTCCCACTGCCAAAACATACGTACTCCCAAGCCAGAAGCCTGCTGCCTTTTTCCTGCTTTCCCTTCCCCACCTGCTCCCTTTAAAGCCATTTTTGGCTGCATTTTTGCCTCCGTCCCTGCCCAGCATCCCTATCTGGCTGCAAATACTCGCATCCAAGTATCTTCTCACCTAATTTTCCACTGACTTGGGATTATTTTATTTATTTTTTATTATTTTCTTTAGCCCAAGGTGAGGTAATGGCTTTGAAACAGCCGCAGAGGAGGCTTTTTTTTTTTGGGTAATAGCCCAATTAGTCGCAGACTTGGCTGGAATCGGCCAACTTGGCAGGATTTGGGAGCAGGATGCAAAAAGAGCTTTGGCATCCTGAGTGTGTCAAGGGGAAAAAGAATAAAAAAGGAAAAAAAGAGGGGGAAAAGCCATTTCTCCCCTAGGAAAAGTTGTTTTTAAGGAAAATAATAGGGAGGAAAAAAGGGGAAAAATGAGAAAGAGGATGGGGGAATATCCAATGGCATGGCTGGAGCATCTCAAAATCCATTTGCAATTTGGTTTATTTAGAAAATGGGTTAAAAAAAGAGAAATCCAAAGTGCTGGAGTAGGAATGGGAAGTGAACCACAAATTTTCACTGGGGAAGGGAATAGGGATGGAAGTCAAACCTGTTTCTGGGTTGGGAGAGTTAGGAATTGAATAGTGCAGGGTGAATTTGCAGGTGCAGGAGGCAAACTTCTCAGTTATGAACAATAAAGGAGATTAAGACCCAAAAGCGCCGTTATCGGCAGTGAAAGGTCAGGCAGGAGATATTAAAGTCAAACATTTTGAAAGCAAAAGGTGTCGAGATGCTGGCTCAGCTTGGGTTTACACAGCTTGTAAGGGAGGGAGAAGTCTCCTTTATCATGGCAAGAACCTGAGTAGCAGGGTAGATTTGGCTGGAGAAGACTCTGGGCATACACATATATATATGTATTTATATAGGTATGTATAATATTTATCATATATGTAATATGCAATATATAATATATATGTACATGTATGTAGTATATACATATATGTAAATATATGTGTATATAGGTATAACCTATCATTTTATTTGCATATAAATAATCACAGAAATTAGTCTAGAAGTATACCAGCTAAATAAATCATATCTTTTATTTATATATAACTAACCACAAAAATTAATATCAGGGGATTGAAACTAGGTGATGTTAAGGTCCTTTCCAACCGTAACTATTCTATGATTCTATGATCTATTAGCCAAAGAAAGATAGACATTATATATACAATATTCAGCAAGAAGCAGAGGCTTCCTTTTGCTGCCCAGCTCTGATTTACCAGTGAAACCTGGCAGATGCTACATTCTTTACAACATTTTGACACCAAAAGCAAGTGAAACACCCACTTTCCATTAATTTTTCACTGAGATTTTAAGCTAAACCCACTGGATGGGGGGGATTGCGAACCCAAATCGATTAAATTTCTCTCTGATTTTTTTTATTAACCAAGTCTTAGCAGTATGAAATGATGCATCACACAGTGTTCATCAGACCCATCTGCAGCCCAGCAGCAAATCATTCAGCTTTTTTAATGCAATTGTTAATTTTAAGTGTAAATTGTCTCTAAATATGTGCAAACCTGTACACGTGCAGGTGGCAGTTTTGAGGGGATACTGAAGGAAGCACAGTGATTTGTGCGTGCGCTACGAGCATGCACACTGCTCACATCTTAAATGCAGGTATTTAACTAAAATAATTGCGATTTCTCAAAAATACAAAATGTTAGTTAGAACAATGATTTATCACAGAGCAGATGTAATCTTGGCTGGAGATTTCCAGCCCAGACAGACTGCAATTCCCATTGCATCAGTGATCTGGGGCAGCACTGGGGTAAAGACCAAGATTTGGGCACAGGACGGAAAAAAAGTTGAATTTTGGTTTTGGCTGGCTTCTCCCAGTGCAAAAATTACTCATTCCGAGTTGGAAGAGGCTCACGTAATTTTGTGTCTAGACAATAATACCTGCCTTGAAAAAAACCTTGGCAAGCAGCAGCCTTGCAGCTGATTTAATCTGGGACTTGTGCAAAGCATCCCTTAATAAATTACCCCCTGCCTCTTCTTTGCTGCTGCAATAAAGATGTTTGTTTGGTTTGGGGCTTTTTTCCTGTGTTTTCCCAAAGTAAAAAATTGGGGGAAAAGTGGGAAAACCTAAAGCAGCCTTAGATGGAATGCAAATACATCCTGCTCAGAGCCACATCGCGGAGCTACCTCTCCCTAAACTTCACAAACTCGCCGCAGAAGGATGCAAAACGCAGTGGCAAAGTGCAACAAACCCTGGGTTTACTTGATTTTCTCCCTTTTTATCCTCTCCTTTTCTTCCTCCCCTCCCAGATGACAGCCACAGCCCAGCAGCCTGCCAAGGCTCAGCCTGTGCATCTCGCCACGCCAGCAGCAGCCCCCAACGCGCCAGTACCTGCCACGGCCGGCGATCCCCAGGCGCAGCTGGAGGCCGACAAGCGAGCTGTCTACAGGTGATGCAAGCTACTATCAGTGTGCTTTCATTAATTAAGGCCTTAATTAATGCCTTATTTAATTAATGCACCCATTTTTGTAATGCATTATGAACACATCGATTCGGCGATGTACCAATTAATGCATCAGTTAATGCATTGATTAGGCGATGCTTTGGTGATGCATTTCGTTTCATTATTCTAATGCATTATTAATCCGTTAATATTCTAATGCATTAACAGACAGGAATGTGGGGATTTGCAATTAGCTTCATTTTAGCAGTAGTAACTATTGATATTAACACTTGGTTAATGAGGTCCTTCATGGACATAATTTTGAAGCATCTCCCCCCTATCTACTATCATGTTTTGCATCTCCCACCATCTCCCACTCAAACTATTCCCCCCACCCCCCAAAAACTCAAATTAGACTGCTTTTTTTCTAGCAAAACCATGTGATTTGGGGCTGAAAAAGCACCCAGAAGTGGTAAAGTCACTTATTAACCTGAAATAGGCATCTAAGGCATCCATATGGGTGCAGCAGCAATGGGTGTGGGATGTATGAACCCCTCTGGTCCCCTTTTTTGTCCCTTTGGAGATATCACTAGCAGCCTTGCAATACCTGAAGGGGGCCTATAGGGATGCTGGGGAGGGACTCTTCATTAGGGACTGTTGTGAGAGGACAAGGGGTAACGGGTTCAAACTTAAACAGGGGAAGTTTAGATTGGATATGGGGAAGAAATTCTTTACTGTAAGGGTGGTGAGGCACTGGAATGGGTTGCCCAGGGAAGCTGTGAATGCTCCATCGCTGGCGGTGTTCAAGGCCGGGTTGGACACAGCCTTGGGTGGCATGGTTTAGTGGGAGGTGTCCCTGCCCCTGGCAGGGGTGTTGGAACTGGATGATCTTAAGGTCCTTTCCAACCCTAACTATTCTATGATTCTATGAATATTATATTACAATATAATGTTATATAATTGCAATAAGTAACATCATAATTATGTAAATAGTATAATTATATAAGCAATATGTAATTATTGAAGTGATAGGTAATTATTACAATGTATACAGTAATGTATGCTATAATTAGGATTAAGATTTAAGGTTAAGGATTAACCCTTCTGTTAATGGTCAGGGCCACAGGGGCTTGTAAATGAAAAACCTCCAAATATTCAGATATTACGACTGAAAGGTCCGGAAAGGTGGGAATAAACCCACTGGTTTCCCAGGAAAACACAAAGTATTATTGGCAGCAGGTCTTAAGATGTTTTTCTAATGACACAGATAATTTTCTCAAGGTGAAAGAGGTCATTCAGGAAAAAAAACCTTTTCTTTGCACGTCTGCAAAGATTTTTGCAGTGTGCATGGGATGATGAAACCAAAAAGACCCCTTTGGAGTTTTCCCAGCCTCAATTTGAAGGTCAAAAAATGCTGGGAATAATTTGGGCCTATTTCCTACCCAGAAAAGTGGGGAAAACTATGTTGGCTGTTCCCACATGTGGACTTGGTTGCTCAAGCCTGGATGCTGATTTTTGGCTATTAACCAAAAGTACCTCCCAGATATTTTTTTATCTCTAAAAAACCCAATGAGCCCTTTTCTGCCGCATGTGAAATCGGAATATTCACCTATACAGCATTTAATGAGGATTGTGGATATGGAATTAAGTAGCAAAAGCAGGCAAGAATTCTGTTTTAGCCCTCCCAAAGCCATATCCTGCGCCTATAATGATGATTTTTGTTAATTTTCAATAATTGCACCAAGGCAGAAGGCATCGGTCGATCAACCTGGAGGGAAATCACCAGGAAAATGTGCTGGGAAATAGAAAAAGAGCTGGGACAAGTCCCCCTGCCGGCTTTTATGCTCTAGTGGGAGGTTTATCACCCATAAAAAAAGAGGAAAAAGGGAAAAAAATCAAGCATCCCCCTCCCTGCTTGATGCAGGAGCATCTTTGCAGGGGCTGGTCCAGCAGCAGCACTTCTCTGCTGCAATTTTCGCCAGCTGAAGTATTTTCTTGACTTTATGCAACAAGCTGGCACTTCCCAATGGATTGTGGACAAGTCAAGAGGCTTCTTCTGTGGGAAGCAATGCTTAAACCACCCCAGCACTGCAAATTGGATTTTTCGAAGTGGGAAAGGGCTGAATTTCTTTTCATTAAGTTTATTTTCTATGTGTTTTTTTAAGGGGGAATGGATATATTGGAGCTGGGTAAAAATAAAGCCTGTTGTGATGTGCCCAAGGTGGCTGGTGCCACCAGCTCGGGGGCAGAGCCCTGGTGAATGTGGGATATGAGGCCATTAGAGGAATTCATTTCTCTTTATTAGCCGATGTCGAATCCTTTTTATTAGTGGCTGCAAGCGACCTCTCTCCTGCAGGTAAATGTCAGGGCTTGCTCAGCCCTTTTATTTGGAGGATTCCACGGGAAAACAAAAAACCAAAAACAAACAAACAAAAACAAAAAACAAAACAACAAAAAAACCCAACCCCAAAACAGGAGGGGTTTTTTTTTGCAAAACCATCTTCATAGAATCATGGAATAGTTTGGGTTGGAAGGGACCTGCAAAGGTCATCCCGTCCAACCCCCAAGAAGCAAAAAGGAAAAGCAAATTTTTCTCAGCAAAAGCAGATATTTCCACCCCAAAACTGTGCCATAAGGGTGATTTTCCACCTCTGGAACACCCACGGTGGGGGAAACCCTCCTGGATATTTTTCTTCACAAATTTCACAGCAAGGATGCGCTCCAACTCTTTGTTTCCATGCCAAGATTTCTGCTTGCAAAGGCCCATGGTGGCCTTCCCTTGCCTACCCTTGCCTTGCCTTGCCTTGCCTTCCCATCCCATCCCATCCCATCCCATCCCATCCCATCCCATCCCATCCCATCCATCCCATCACTTTCTTCCTTTCTCATAATTTCTTTTCCTTTTCCTTCATTCTTTTCTTTTCCTTTATTTCTTTTTCTTTCCTTTTTATTTTATTTCCTACTGAAAACCAAACCATCTTCCCCTCAGCCACATGCCTCTTCCTCCTCCCTGCCAGCATTCCAAGACATTCCTGGCAGTCCATAGCAGCACTGCCCCAATACTGAAGCATGCAGGGTGATGCGAGCAACAGTCTTCATCCCTCCATGATCAATGCAAACCCTCAAAGCAAAGGGGCTAAAAGTTGCTCTGGGGCTGCAATTGCTCCCTTGTTAAAACCCCATCCTTGTGGTAATTCCAAGCCTTTGCTCCTAATTGGCTCTGGAAATGGCAGTGGGCACCTGCCACTGAGCCGCCAGTTCCTAAGTCCCAATAATTTCTCCCGCCGCCTGGAATTTGCCTTTCATATCCCTCGGCTGAGCCCCAGCAGGGCTGCCCAAAGTATGAAATTATTTCTTCCCCTCCCGTTCTCTGCTCCAGCCTCAGCAAACCTGGCATTAAACCAGGATCAAGACAGATTAAACTATAATATGCTGTGGTATTAGCGGCTGCAAATGAAGACTTAGCCAAGGGGTTTAACCCCTTCGCCTGATTCACCTCAGAAAAGACCAGTGAAAAGTGATTCAGAATCACCTTTTGAAGCATCTTTGAGAGATAAAACAGTGGAGAAATTCCCATTGCTCTGGAATAACTGGGGAAGAACATGCCTGGAGAAGCATTTTGTATTTCTGCCATGAAATACTCCATAAATACCATTTTTTTTTATTTTATTTTATTTTATTTTATTTTATTTTATTTTTTTTATTTTATTTTATTTTATTTTAATTTTGCACAGCTGGAGAAGCTTATTGAGGGTTGCACTAACTCATGGTCTTCATTCCTTTTTCTCCCATGTGCTTTGGTGTTGTATGTTTATTTGCATTTTGTAGAATCATAGAATCATGGCATGGTTTGTGTTGGATGGGATCTAAAAGCTCATCCAGTTCCAACCGCCGCCACTGGCAGGAACATCTTCCGCTAGAGCAGGTTGCACCAAGCCCCATCCAACCTGGCCTTGAACACTGCCAGGGATGGGGCAGCCACAGCTTCTCTCTGGGCACCCTGTGCCAGCTCCTCAGCACCCTCACAGTAAAGAACTTCTTCCTTATATCTAACCTGAACTTCCCCTGTTTCAGTTTGAGCCCATCACCCTTTGTCCTATCACTACAGTCCCTGATGAAGAGTCCCTCTCCAGCATCCCTGTAGCCCCCTTCAGACACTGGCAGCTGCTCTGAGGTCTCCACACAGCTGCTCTTCTCCAGGTTGAACAGCCCCAATGTTCTCAGCCCATGATCATCCTCGTGGCCTCCTCTGGACTTGCTTCAATAGCTCTATGTCCTTCTGATGTTGAGGACACCAGAAGTGCGCACAGTGCTGCAAGTGGGGTTTCACCAGAGCAGAGGGGTAGAGTCACCTCCTTCAACCTGCTGGTCAGGAGGTGATTCTGCATCCATTTAGCATCATCATTGGAGCAAATGGTGGATTTTCAAGGACTGTAAACTGGGTTTCTAATAGTTAGAGCTAAGTGTGGATTTGCAAGGGGAATTGCAAATCTTTGTTTTGTAACAGTCATCTTGTGGTAAGACAGAAGTGGGAGTTGGCCCATCTTCTTGGAGAGACATGGATGTTCTCGACAGAGATACAATGAGACCTCTTGGTGGAGGAACAACCCATAGCAGGATCAGTCCATAGGATGTAGAAATACCAGCTCATACCCATCTGGCATCTCCAACCATTTTGGGGTAAAATATTACCATCAATGATCAAGTGCTGGTGTCTATTTCCAAAAAATGCAAGGCTACCAGGACAGCAGATGGCTCCAAGGCAACCATCCCAAAGGCAAACTGTTTTGCCCATGGAAAACCATTCTGGAAATGCCAGCTTTGGTGCAATGAAGGAAAACACCAAGATGTAAGAGAGATCATTGCCTGGTGGAGAAGATGATGAATTTGCAATATTTAAGCTTCGTATTGCTGTTGGAAAAGGTCAAGATAGAGAAATTCCTGCACTGGCTTGAGAGTGAGGTTTGAACCACCGGGCTCTTGCAGGAGGGAATGGATAGGTGGTGTGGGATAAAAATGGACATGGGACCTAAACCAGTTTGCATTATGGGGGTTCTCCTTTGTCCTCTGCAGGCATCCACTGTTCCCGCTGCTGACTCTGCTCTTTGAGAAGTGTGAGCAGGCAACACAGGGCTCCGAGTGCATCACCTCAGCCAGCTTCGACGTTGACATCGAGAACTTCGTCCACCAGCAGGAGCAGGAGCACAAGCCCTTCTTCAGTGATGATCCTGAGCTGGACAACCTGGTAGAGGCAGCTGGGGCTTGGCAGATGTTTTTTGGGGGTCAGGGAGAAGGTAGGGGTGAAGTTGAAGATCTACCACCTTGGGCAGTGTCTTTGGGCTCCATTTGCAGTGTTGGTGATCTTGTAATATTCTCTACAGACCATGTGAGACCTTCTCCAGGACCTTCTCTGAGAACTTTTCCATAAGATCCCCTATGAGAACAAAATCCTGCCCTGTGGCTAGTTTTCCCACACAAATACCATGTACTCAGTGTGTTTTCTGGAAACAGCCATGATAGATGGCTGGTTTGTGTCTAAAAATCTGCAATCTCTGCATCACGTTCTTGTCTGGGACCATCTTGTTTCAAGTGTAATGGACAGCTCTTGTCCTAGAAACAAAGCAAAATAAGACCTTTATCCAAAAAGGGTGATGCATATCAATGGTTTGGGACATTTTGAACTGGTTTTGGTGGCTTCCCTGTCATAGCAACATAAATTTCATGCTGTGCCCATTGCTGCTGGAAAGTGCCTCAGAAGACTCTGCTTGGAATGGAGCTTTTCTCATGTGTGGACCTCAGGAAACATCCCCAGATGCCATTATTTTATCCAAGAAACCTCCTCACGTGGTCTCCAGGGCAAGCATGTGGGTAGACAGGTCCATGGCACCATGGCGGTGTACCCAGCAAGCACATTTTTAAGGTCAAAAGAGGTGACCAGCTCTGATGATGCAAAGAGCAGAACACCTTCCCTGAGGGTTTTTGTGTCCCCTGGGCCATTTTTCAGAGGGACTTCCATCCCAGAAAAGAAGCAAAATCAGGCAATTCCCACACTGCTTTTTCTACATATTGCAGATATCAAGAGTGTGATGGTGTCCAATGACCTGTCATGAAGAGGGAAAGAATGAGCAATACTCATCCAAGAGCAAAACCTACCTGCCTCTTTCCTAAAAAGACCAATAGACGGCTTTAAGATGGATTTAAATCGCTCATGGTTTGTGCCTGATTTCAGTTGTAGAGGAAATCTGTTAACTACACACAACATCTCCAGCAAATGGTCAGTGCAGGAGATGTGTCCACAGAGGTTATTTTCACTGGGGTTTTTTGGTGGTTTCTTAACAAGACTCCCCACCAGTTACGAGTTTTTGGCATGTTTTGGAGCAACTCTTGCTGCTGAGGTGAAATTTGGCCATTGGCAGTTGCTCTGATCCCATGTGTGACTGTGCAGCACTGGATATATTCATATTCATATATTTTCCTTATTTCTAGAACATGTTTGTGTGTATATATTCTATCCAATGCCCAGAATGCCTCCAGAAGCCATTCAGATCACTTGGTGTGATTGGCCTTCATCAAGACAGAAGAGATGGTTAATGTGACGCTGAAGAAGGACCATTCCTATTGGTGTGAAGCACCAACTGGAGGGAATTTTGCATGAAATACTCAAGACTCAACATTTCAATCCGCTCCTGAGCTGACACTTTTTCCCTATTTGCATTATTTTTTTCAGGTTTTTTGGTTATTTTTTGGGTGTTTTTTTCCTTTTAATGCCACTGATTCCCCGGAAATCAGCGATGGCAAAGCAGGGATGAAAAGGCCAGCGGCATTAAGCTATCATTAGAATAAGAGTCATGTATTCCTCACCGCCGAGATGCACATAATTAGAAATTAGAAAAAGGTCAGATCTCACCATTATCAACTCAATCAGCTGCCGAGTGCCACACAGTCAATTAATTCAGCATCTGTATTTTTTACAACCCCGCGCACGTACGCCGTCGGACTGTAACTCTTTATCCGGACAGATATACGACGCAGCGGAGCAGGGACATAAAATGAGACCCTAAGCAAATGAGCTGAGATAATTGAGAGATTTATTTTTTATACATATATGTGTCAGGTCTTCTTGCCTTTGCCCTTGAATATTGACTTTCATGGCCATTGAGCCCTGGGAGGATGCAGAGACTTGGGCCATGACGCCTCCACCTTGTGCTTTGCCGGCACCAACTGCAGAGGAGATAAAAAAAGCAAGAAAAAGACCCCAAAAAAGAGGATTTTTCCAGCTACAACCCATCATCCCTGATGTTCCCTCACTAAAATTTCACTTTCTCTGTCATGGAGCTGCCACCCAAGTTTGGCACTGGATTTTTCGGGATGTTTCCCACCCGTGGTGACTCGCAGTTTGTAAAGATGACCACTAAAATTTGCAAGTTAAAAACACCCTTTGAAATGCAAAGACGCTTTGTTCCATAAAACCGCATTTATTGCCCCGGAGTGAATAGCTGAAATTTTATATATTATGCAAGATTTCAAACAGCGGCTGTAAAACTTAAGGTTTCAGCTCAGCAAGAGGAATGTTTTATGTGTAAATTTTTTAACGTTTATGGGGTACGTTTTAATGAGGCCCAGGCTTTGCACCAGCAACAGCTTACGGTGAAGTTGCAGCCCCATAATCTTGTTAGAAGAAGTGGCCTCCAGAGGGTAACCAAATGCTTTTCAACATCCTTGGATGTCGGACTTTTTTTGGGCATGGGGAGCAATTCCCTTGAAGGCAATGGTAAATTTTGTGAATTTTTGCCTCTTGGGATATCAGAGGTGGAATTGATGGGAAGGGAAAAAGGAATGCAGAGGTGATGAAGGATGGGCTCTGGCATAGGGTTTTCACACAAATATCCATTTTTTGGCTCTTTCTTCGGTGTGTTTAAAAAGAAAATATTTAATTCTGCCATGGGATTGGTTCCAGCTTAGATTTTGGGTGAGAATATTGATTTGGTGTTTGTTTTTTTTCCCCTATTCTTCAAAGTAAAAAATGATTTTAACTTTACCATTGTGTGCCCTTGTGTAGATGGTGAAGGCCATTCAGGTCCTGCGCATCCACCTCCTGGAGCTGGAGAAGGTCAATGAATTGTGCAAGGACTTCTGCAACCGCTACATCACCTGCCTCAAAACCAAGATGCACAGTGACAACCTACTCAGGAACGACCTAGGGGGGCCCTACTCCCCCAACCCCTCCTCCCTCAGCCTCCACCCCCAGGTAATACCTTAAATATCACCTGTAATCATCATCACTGCATGTTGGCCAATGGGCGAGTTGGGTCAATGAGATTTGAGGGGTGCTCTACAACTCCTGTAGCCTCCTGGAAATTCATTAAAACTCATCCCCAGTTGACAGAAACAATGGAAAAAAGCCCCATGTCTTGCTCATATCATACAATAAATGGTGCTGTGGAGATCTTCCTGTCATTGCAAAAGAAAGAGATGAGAACTTTTCCTAAACTTAAGTTGCAGCAATGACGTGTGTGTGGAGGGAAGAATTGCAGAAGCCATGCAAGCGCACAGGAAAATGGACCATAAATTTGCATTTTTTATGTAAAATTACTATTTGTTGGTAGAAAGGACAGAAACACCATGATTTTCCCAACTACTTTCCCTTCCCCCATTGTTGTCAAGAAATTTCAAGGCACCTCAACAGATTTTTGGGTCTCTTTTTGGCTTTGCTGCTCCTTATTTTGCCCCGGCACGTCTTGCAGTTTTCCCACAGCATGGTCAACTTTCCCAGCTTGACTGTTTTTTTGGCATAATTTGGGTTTTTAGCTGGGAGAAGGAAACATTTGGTGCCTCAAGCACAGTGGGAGAGTACAAGCAGATGCCTATGAATTGCAGAAATATCAGCTGAAATGTCCAAACCAAGCTGCACCTTGGTGCTTTTTAGGTCAAAATAAGGAATTGTTAATTAATATTTGGAAAAAAGCCTGTTCCCCGTAGGTTGGGGTTTTCATGTGCATTTGCAGTGCAGGGAATAAATGTTGGCTTGTTGCATCCCAAAAAACTTCCCTGATGCAATATTGTGTATCCCTTGTGGATTTCTCTCTCTCAGATACTCAATTTTTTGGAGGAGGGAATGAAAGGTGGGGTTCCACAATCCCCACCAGAGATAACTGCAGCAACAGAAAATAACCCAGGCAGCTCCTGAATTTCTCCCAAAAAATGAGGTAGTGATGCTGGCTTTTTAGGGCTTTTCTGGGCATTTTTAGGGTGGTGGAAATGAAAAAAAACCAAAAGTTGTTTTTAACAGCAGGGCTCCAAGTACTGCAGTTTGAAGCTTCCAATATGACGTTTGCAGCCCAGAACAGGGAAGGAGAAGCCTTCCAAAAAGTTTTATTTCTTATTTGGGTTTCCTGAAAGCACCAAACCACTTAATCATTGATCTACTCCCCCCCTCGCCACATCCTCTCTCTATTTTCTAATAATCTCTAGAAATGGACTTATTATCCTTTTGCCGCTTTATGGGAGCATTCCTTATGATCAAAATTAGCAAGACACTTGCATAAAAGAGAACAATAATTGCTCAACGAGCATCTCGCTTGTAATTTATTAGTTTCTATTATTGTGCATTGCCATGGCAACGGCTCGCATCCCGGGTGATGAGAGAGATGTTAGATAGGAGCCGACGAAGCTCCCGGTCCCAGCAAATGGAGATGCACGGTCTTTATCAGTAATTTTCATGGAAATAATAAGTGAGGGAGTTAATGAGATGGAAAAACCGTCCTGTGGCTATTGTGATTTCCCCCCCCCCCCCATCTTTTTTCTTTCTAATTTTTAAAGTGTTGATCTAATTAGAATGCATCGGTCAGGAAAAGTAATGAGGATTTAGTCCTCACAAAGAGGTGGGGATCCTATCAGAAAATTAGCACAAGTCTTTGGAAAATAAGAAGGCCCACGGAGAGGTACCAAGCACCTCTGATTCCTGCAAACCCAGAGCTGCCGAATGTTTCCCTTCTGGGCAAGACTTGAAAGTTGGAGAAATTCAAGTGAGGATTTGGAAGCAGTTGTTAAATAAATGGGAATGCACCCAGGAAAAACCCAACTGGAGAGGAAATGCTCGCTCAGTGATGAAGGGATTTTCAGCAGGCAATGGGAGCTGAAATATTCTGATAGAGCAGAAGTAGCCACCATCTCATCTGCTCATTGGGTGAGGACATAAGAAGGTCATGGAGCTGTTGGAGCAGGTCCAGAAGAGGCCATGAGGATGATCAAGGGATGGAGCAGCTCTTGTATGAAGACAGGCTGAGAAAATTGGGGTTTTTCAGCTGCACTAGTCAATGGCAAGTGCCTGAGTGCTTCAGCTCATTGAGTATCCTTGAGTTTGCATGGAAAAGGATAAAAACCAAGAAGTTGGAAATAATCTATAACCATCTGTTAAGGGCTGGGGATGCTCCAGAGAGCTGAAGAATCATGGGACCAGTGGTTAAAAAATAGCAAGTGAGATGATTTTGCTGATGATTGTCCCATTCAGCTCATGCTGAGGGCAGGTAAAACAGTGAACGGGCCACTAATTTAGAAATTTAAAGAAAAATAAATCTGAAAAATGTAAATATAATTCATATCAATGACTGAGATCTCTCAGAAAAAAGGTTTTCTCAGGGCATCGATCCTTTTGCGAGGAGATCCACCAGGCTGGTCATAGAAGCGAAACATTTCAATTTTTTGCAGTGTTTTACCAATGGACACCCTCCTTTAAAAATTCTGGATGCAAAATAGCAAGGATGTCAACTAAAACTGAGAAAACAACGTCTGGAGCTGTCAAAATGTCATCGCGGGAGAATCGTGGTTGGATTCCCCTGGTGTATCCCAAAAGGACGGTCCTTGGCTTGGTGGTATTTGTGCTTTCTAAGATGGAAAATGCAAGAATTTCTGGAAATGCAAGAAGGCCTGGTGGGGTTGGAAAGATGAGGGAGCACCCAAATCCGTGTTTCCACTGTTGCTGAAATCTTCTCATGTTGCCAAGTCTAGAGATGACTCTTGGTGTTGGCCAAGTTTGGGTGAAATGTTAGGGTTTTTCCTCTGTGATGATCCTAAGGTAACCTTCGTTATCTTACAGACAATTGGCTATCTTATTTTATCCATTGATTTTGGGCTTTGGTTTGTTCTGTGGAGGAGTTTCAGACTGTCTGGGCTGAACCCAGGACACTGGCCTGCAGGTCCATCAAGCAGTTCCCTTTCTTCCATTTTTCTTGGTTGTTTTTCACTTGGCTTCATGCCTCCACCTTGAGTCCTCATCAGATCAAACCCTTTTAACCCCCTCCCTTCATTTAATGAATATTTTTTGAGTTTTTGAGACAGGGATGGGGGAGTGAAGGTGACTGTTAAATGGGCTGGGAAAAAAGCCAGTTTAACCCAAAGCTTAAAGTAAATCAGTTTGACTTTCCTTCAGCATCAAAGTGGTCCTCACTGCTCTCCAGTTGACTTCACCTGCAAGAAAAGGAAACTCTTCATAGCCAATCAAATTCGGAACCAGAGCACTGCCAGGGATGTTTAAATTGGGTTAAATCTTGCATTTTTCAGCTCTTGTTTCAAGTGAGAATTGCAGCAGATTGGCAGCGGTGTAATGGTCAAATTCAGGACAGCATTTCTTCTCAAATTCCTTCTCCATCTTTTTATTCATTAAAGTGACTTTTAGTTGGGAGAAATAGAGCTGTGGAAGGTCAGTGCTGAGATGTGGATCTTCAGAGACACCTAGAGATGCTTTTTTTATGCTCAAGTTTCAACTTCTTGTGAGTCCTAAAATATAAAATATGTTCCACTGCAGCAAAATCACAAGTTAATATCATTTGGCTGGCATTTGCTATCCAGGCAATTAGTACGCAAAATATAGTTTTTAAATCTTCTTGGAGATGTCTATATTTATTTTAAGACAGAGCCTCCACTTCCATTGGGTACCCTTGGTTTCACATTGGCATTGCAGTTATACCATGAATTCCTTTTTTGGACATGACCAAGCTAGTGTTTTGGGACAGTTTTCCTCTACAACACCAAAAAAAACCCCTATTTTTGTCATACAGTGCTGTTGGAAATGGCTTTGACTACTGTATCTGAAAAGAGCAGCTTCTTGTTCCCATTTTTTGTTATCCCACATTATTCCTTCCCAGTGCACTTAGAATCCAGAAATCAACCAGGTTGGAAAACACCATTAAGATCATCAAGTCCAACCTTTACTCCAGCACTGCCAAGGCCACCACTAAACCATGTCACTGAGGGCCTTGTCTACACAGTTTGTGAACGCTTGCAGGGACAGTGATCCTGCCACTTCCCTTGGCAGCCTGTTCCAATGCCTGAGCACCCTTTGGGGAAGGAATTATTCCTAATCTCCAGTCTAAAATGTTCTGGATACCTTTCGTTTGGAGGAATCATGGAAAAATACAGCAGGAGAGGAAAGCCAAACCAAAACCAATTTTTCCCCACAAAGGATAGAGATGGGGAAGGGATATTAAAAAAAAAAAAAAAAAAGGCTCAAGTATTTTACAGTTTTTGCATTTTTAAATTAATTTAGTGATGAAAAGGAACGTGTGGGAGGCAAAGCAGAAATTCACAGCAATTGCAGCAAAATTTCCACATAAGTAACATTGGGATCATCAATGGAGAGGACAAAAATACCATGTGGCAGAGGTGTCAGATGCAATGGTTTTGGCTCGACATCAAGGGAGGGGAAAATGCAGGAAGGGGTTTAATAGCGAAAGTCTTGAATATGAAGAAATGTCTCAAAATGAAGGGAAATTGAATAAAAAAGTGAAAAAAAAACCCCAACCTTTTATTTGCATTTTACTCAACAATTGAGGGCCACCTGGACACCAGCGAGGTGATGCAGAATGGGAAAATGGGTAGAAAAAGGAGGAAGGTATTTTTAGTGCAAGAAATGAGTGCAGTTTTCACTCCAGCTGGGTGAACTAGAGATAAATGGTTATCTTGGGCTTATTTTGAAATGATAATTTCATAAATCTTATTTGCTAATTCCTGCCCATCTGGGAGGTTGTGGTACATCACCCTGTATTCTCCCCATACTCAATTGCAGCACCCTTCCCAAAATGTTGCATTCAATACTCAAATAATCATTCAGTCTTGACTCTTTCCAATTGCTGCTTGAATACAAGAGCTGCTCCGGAGCTGGGGCTGACAATAAGGTTACAGCTTTTTGCTTAAAAAGTGCCCTTTTTTTGCAAGAATTTAGCTTAAAGCTGCAAGGAATGGTATCAAATGGGGTTATGTTGTTATTAATGTCATTATTTTACTATTATTCAGGCAAGGTGCAAGAATGGTGCTTGCCCTGGCTTTTAGACAATGCTGCATCACACAGTTCGAGTGAAAACATCCCCAAACTGTATAGAAAGAAGAAGACTGAAGAAATTCCTTCTTGTCTATCATGCTCCTTTTTCCTAATGGGGGTGCATAAAGAAGACAAGTTTGGGGAAGTCACTTTGCAAAGTGTAAATCCTCATTTTTCATCTTCTTTTGCAGTTGCAACAAAGTGAAGAACTCCTTTTCCTGCTGTTTTGCCTGTTGAAGTACTCAAAGCAACAGGATGAATTTGCTGGGGGGGAGAGGGGATGGATATTGACCCTCTGCATGGCTCTGTGTGTTAAAATCAATGTTTTCAATGGTTTTTCCCTCAGGAGATGTTGCAGAGCTCGCCTGCGGCACTGCCACCCGCGTCCAACCCTCCACCGGGCATTGTGGTGCCAGCAGCCACGCTCCCCCCGGGCAACTTGGCCATGAGCACTGGCAGCAGCTCACCGGCTGTGCCAGGTAGGGACCACACAGGAGTCTGGTGGGGGCAAAAGGGAGAAGTTTGGAGGTTTTGGGACCCCCACGAGCCTTTTTGTCCCTAGGTGGAGCCTTGTATCAGCCTGTGACGATGGTGACGTCACAGGGCCAGGTCCTTGCCCAAGCCATCGCCCCTGGTGCCCTGCAGCTCCCCAATGCCCAGGTAAGACCTTCCCACCTCACATTCCCACTTTACGCAGCATTTTGCATGGCTGCAGCAAGCAAAAACCCCATTTCTCAAGGAATTAAACTCGTGGGAGTATCCTCAATTTTCAATCAGCAGGAGACATTGACTGGGGGTACCTGAGGAACTAGAGCAAAGTTCTAACAAATTACAGCAATGTTTATATTTCTATGTTATATATTATATTACGTTCTATACACTATACACTGCATACTATATAATACGGTATGACATACCCCATGTGATACGTGACATGGTATATGATATATCATATATAAGATGATAAATGATATATGACATATGATAGATATATGTGATAGATATTATATCTATGAAATAGGAGATCTCATAATGTATGAAGTATGAAGTCTGATATCTGATATATGTTATAAGATATATGATATGTCTGATAGGATACGATATAGAATCATAGAATCACAGAATCACAGAAACATAGACTCATAGAATAGTTAGGGTTGGAAAGGACAGTAAGAACATCCAGTTCCAACCCCCATGCCATGGGCAGGGACACCATACACTAAACCATGTCACCACCTCTAAACCATTGCTATTGCGCTATGGATCTGGGATTGCTTGCCCGGTGCAGCAATTGCAGCACTCATGGGAAAGTGTATTTTTTTTCCCTTGCTTTATGGATTTTGGCATATTTTTTAGCCATTTGGTTCTGTTTTACTCCTTTTTTTCTGTCATTGCAATGAATTACTTGGGGTTTGTCTGTGGATGCGTCTTGCAATAAGGTGACAATTTGGTGTAGAAAAGGATTTATAAGGACAACTTGCCATCTCTGTTGGCTAAGTTGCACATAAACTCTTCCAAACCACCATTCCCTAGGAATCTGGGCAAGAAACCACTGTTTTCTGCTACTCTGCTTCACAGGGCAGGTCAGCAAAAATTCCCCTGTGCATGTTGGGAATGGGTGGCACCTCCCTGGCAGGTTTTATTGCCTGTGCACTGCTTCTTAAAACTTCTTCCTTTAATACCTTTCCATTGAGGACTTAAATCTTGCAGCAAAACCCTCCATGGTGGGAAAAACATGTGTACAGGGAATATTGGGGCAGGGAGGAAGCCCCAGACAAGCACCTCCGGATGCTCTTCCTGCGCCACTGGCATGATTCATTCAGCTGGAACCCATGGGAATTGCAGGGACCTGCTGGCCTGATGTTTAATTCATCCAGCAGAATGGGTTTGATGGAGAGCTGGGGAAAATAAAGAGTAAAAATCTCTTTTTAACTCAAGCGCTGAGATTTCGGTTCGGTTCCTGCTTCCTCATTAAAACTTCTCTTGCAGCAAGATGTTAATTTTTTTATTTTTCTGGGGGAAAAAAGGCAAATTTTCCTGCAATGGATATGTTTCTCCTCATGGTGGAAATCAGTCGGATGAGGAACGCAGGCTTGGAAGGTCTTAACAAGCAGCAGGGTTTTAACCTCAGGTTCAGAATGTCATCTCCTTGGTTGCTGGAGTCACCTGCTTTAGCGGAAGGTGCCCAGGGGGTTGAACTGGATGAGCTTTAAGGTGCCTTCCAACACAAAGCATTCCATGATTCTATTTTACAAGGTAAAAGTGGTTTTCCTCTTTAATTGGATAACAAAACCATTGTGGGTTCAGTCACAGTCGCCAGCTGTGCTGGTGCCACCACAGGAAGAAAAATCCCATTTCCCTTTGCAAAGCATTGGTAAAACCAGAGGAGATATCGAATAGAGATCCTGGGGGAAAATGTGGATTTAATGCAAAGTTTTTGTGGAAAAAAATGGGCTTTGGATGCTCCCTGCAAGTGCCTGTTTTTTCCACTCCCTTTTTGAGTTGGTTTTGCTTGTGTTTTGGGTTGTCTGTCTCTGTTTTCAGCCAATGCTCTTCCCTGGCAGGTGAACCTTGATCTTACGTCCCTCCTCGATGGTGAGGACAAGAAGTCCAAGAACAAGCGGGGCGTCCTGCCCAAACATGCCACCAACATCATGCGCTCATGGCTTTTCCAGCATCTCATGGTGAGCACCTCAACTGCCAAATCTCTGTGCAAGCTGAGGAAAATAAAAAGGTGAAAAACCCCCAAATGAGCAAATCAAGAGGGAGAGTTTGATTTGGAGGCACTAAGTGGCTTTGCTTTCATTTTGGGAGTATTTGGAGCGTGCTGATTTTCACTGCAGGTGATAACAATGTGCCCTTAATGCAAGAATAAGCAAATAAAAGGGGCTTCCCATGAATTTTTGCATGGTTTTACAATTAACATCTCCCAAATACCCTTTTCTAGCAAGCTGGAGTGTGAAAGCTGTCCCACAGGTATGGCTGTAATCAGCAGTCACTTGACATGCAGAACTGCAAACCCATCCCATTTTCAGGGGATGCAAATAGAGGTAGATGGAAGGAACTCAGAGGATGCAACCAGGATATTTCCATGCAAGGACACTGCTGTCCCATCAGCAGGGCATGGGTGAAAAGCTTAACCCTAACCCTTTTTTCCTGCATAATTTGGCCAAAACCCACTCAGAATCTGATTGCAAAGAGCTTCATGATGGTCTCCAGGAAGGTGGGAGACTCCCAAGGTAGGCAGCAGCACAGAAAATAACAACTCTAAGCAACTTGGGGAACAACATGATCCAGGGCATAGAGCAGCAACTGGAGGGGACTTTCCAGCCTGTTTTTTTAAATGGGAAATGTTGGATTTATTGCATTGAGGACAAGAACATCGCTGTGTTGGGCCCACTCAAGGTTGCCGTTTTGCATACAGGAATGTAGTTTTGCTGCCCATCTCTCTTTTTTTTCTAGCACCCTTACCCCACAGAGGACGAGAAGAGGCAAATTGCCGCCCAAACCAACCTGACCCTCTTGCAAGTCAACAACTGGTGAGTGCATCGGTGGCCCATGCAGTCATCTTGCTAGCTTTAGAAATGTTTTTCATGCTATTTTGGTGCTTTATAATGCTTTTCTGGAAGTAACTTGGGTAATCAGGGCCCATTTCTAGGAGTTGGGCCGGGGTGTGTTTGATTGATGGCGTTTCATCTGCGGTGTGTCAGTGCCCTCTGCTGGCCAACCCCATGTGTAGCAGCCTTCAACTCAGCTGGAGAAATTAATACAGTGGCGTGACATGGAATGATTTGTGTTGGAAGGGACCTTAAAGCTCATCCAGTTCCAACCTCTGCCATGGGCAGGGACACCTTCCACTAGAGCAGGTTACTCCAAGCCCCTGTGTCCAACCTGGCCTTGAACACTCCCAGGGATGGCAGCCACAGCTTCTCTGGGTACACTGTGCCAGTGTCCCACCACTCATCATAAAACTACCCCAGACAGACAAAATAGGGTAACCTCCCAGCTTTTTGGTTTTACATTGTGATTCATTGGATTGTTATAAAGTCTGTTGTTCTAACTCAGAATTGGTGTAACATTACTCCAATGGTCTGTCTTTTCCCCGAAAAGGTTCATCAACGCCCGGAGGCGCATCCTGCAGCCTATGCTCGACGCCAGCAACCCAGACCCTGCCCCCAAAGCAAAGAAAATCAAGTCTCAGCATCGGCCTACCCAGCGGTTCTGGCCCAACTCCATCGCTGCTGGGGTCCTGCAGCAGCAGAGTGGCAATTCAGGGACAAATCCTGATGGTAAGGACAAGCCTTGATGGATCCTGCCCTTCCTGGATGGGGTGGCCATGCATTCAGTTATAGCCTTAATTAGGAATTAAGGATTTCTAGAGCCAGTTTTATCCCCTGTGGGGAAAAATACATTGAAGAAGTGGTGAAAGCAAGAAGGTCCTACCAGTTGGCTATCACGAGGGCACTAGAAATGGGGCACTTCTATCTCCTCAGCATAGGAACACTCCTCAATGATCAGCCACTGTGGGCATCACTTCGGATACCTCCTGAGGGGAGAAGGTAAAGGGGAAGATGGGGAGGGGAAAGGAGACAAAATGGAAAAAAGGATTATAAGATGGCGATGAGAAAACAGATGAGATAAGATAGGAAGGAAGAAGATGAAAGGAAGGTGAACAGAGAACAGATAATGACAATGAAGAGTAGAGAAGATGGAGATAAGAAGACAGATGAGACAAGACAAGATGGGAAGAGAGAAGATGGAGGAAAGATGAAGAACAGGTGATGAAGATGAAGAGGAGCAGAGAACATAGCAATGAGAAGACAGACAGGACAATAAGGGAGGAGAAAAGATAAACAGAGAACAGATGATGAAGGTGGAGTAGAGAATATGAAGAGAGGATAAATGAGTATGGACCAGACAAGATGAGAACAGGGAAGATGAAGAGAAGGAATGGTGGAAATTGAGAGAAAACAAAGATCTGCCCAACGGATTTGGGCATCTACTTGCTCGAAAATGATTGTTTCTTGTTATTTAATGAAGATACATTAAAAACATTAAGGGTTAGACCTTGGGCAGTGACTGGGACATGTGGGACACCCTACAGGGTGCTCTCTCTAGATACAGCTTTCAACTTGGCTTGTTCTTGCTTTTCACACTTTGTGTCATTTTTTATATTACTTGGGGAGTCCTTATTTCTATGTATTTATATGATTTCAGGCTCCCTCAGCATGGACAACCTGCAACCCCTCTCATCAGCGACAGCCACCATGGCCATGCAGCAGGCCATGCTTGCAGCCCATGATGACTCCCTTGATGGCACCGAGGAAGAAGAGGAGGATGAGGAGGATGAGGATGAGATGGAGGAAGAGGAAGAAGAAGAGGAAGAGCTGGAAGAAGAGCCTGGTGGCCTCCCAACGGCACCCGGCGCTGACCTCGGCTTGGACCACAGTGACTCCTTGGAATAGCTCCTCCTGCACCATCCTCAAATCATTGACAGCACCAGAAACAAAATTCCCCCCAGAAATGCCAAAAAAAACCAACCTCTGGCAAGAACAAAAACAAAACTTGGTGCGAAAAAAGCAAATTGGAGGCAGTGGTGGCTGCCCTGGCTGCCCACAGGAGCACAGGGACCAGCACGTCAGCGTGTGGATGTGAAGGACACATGTTTACAAGGCACATATTGTGGCCGGATTTATTTTTCTTTTTCAGGCTTTTGTCTTATTTTTCCTTTTTCCCCTTCATTTTTGGTAGGAAAAAGCATTTTTAGGGGATGCTGTTTTCCCCACGCGATGCTCCAGTGCTGTTGGGCAACAGTGGGCTTTCACCATGGGCCACTGTGTCCATCACTTGAATTCCTTGGTGCAAAAAAACCCAAATCCCAATAAACAACCCCAGGACTGATGCTTTTTGGGATTTTCCCCCAGAAAGAGGATTCACAGGCGTATCAGCACATGGGGAGAAAGAAACAGCGGGTGCAAGTTATGCTTCAGGTTGGATCCGAGGAGGGTTTTGGTGCTCTTGACCCACCAGATTGCCCAAATCTCCCTGTTTTATCCCCAGTGCTGTGGCCGTTTGGTGACTCTGGACACAACTTTCTGGAAAAGGGAGGATATTCCCCCAAATCCTTTTATTTATGTGCTAAAACACCCATTGAATCTGGAGAAGAACCACCCCGTTCTCATCCTGAAGGGCTGAGACTGGATGCAGAGTTGGGGCAAAGGTTGCCAGGAATGAGACTTTCCCACTGGCACTGAGGGAGGAAAAAATAGGTGTAAAACACGCAGATTTTCACCCAAAATTGAATGGTGACCCCCAAGAGTCACCAAGATGGAAGCAAACTCAATAATGTTGCTGGAAAGATGGTTTCTCCCTGACATTGTCCACCCATGTGGGAAAATGGTGGAGTTTTAGCCCAAACAAGCCACAGGAGAGGGTGGCTTGGCAAAAAAAAATCAATGTATTTTGGGTTTCTGTAATTTCATAAAGGATTCATTGTAATTTAGTATTAATTCATGGCCATTTATTATAAAGTGCTACGAGATGAGGTTTTGCAGCTGTTATTTTATTGGCAGCTTCTTCCTGTGACTGGAAAAGCCCCAAAAGTCCCCTCAAATAAGTGAAACAGCCCCAAAATGAGTGATGCTCACCCTGGAATGAATATTATTGTTCAAAAAGGAGGGCTTCTCCCCCAAAACAAATGATGCTTATCTCAAAATGAGTAATTCTGAACGTAAAATGGGTGATGCTTATCCCAAAATGATTTTTTTTTTGTCCAAAACTGAGGCATTCTCCCCCCAAATGAGTGATACTTATCTCAAAATGTTACATTCTCCAAAAATGAGTGATGCTCCCAAAAAAGAAATGATGGTACCCAAATGGGGCAATTCATCCCCAAAATGAGTGATTCTCTCCCAAACTGAGTGATGCTCACACTGAAGTATCTTTTCCAAAAAGGAGGGATTCTCCCCCAAAATGAGTGATGCTCCTCCAAAAGGAGTGACCCTCCCCAAAACATGTAATGCTGCCCCAAAACCTGTTATTGTCCCTAAAAATGAGGGATGGTCCCCAAAATTAAGTGTTTCCCCCAAAAAAGTAGTATTTTCCCCAAATGAGTTATATTCGTCCAAAATTAAGTGATTTTTTTTCGAGCAGTGCCCCCCAAATGGTTGATCTTCACAAAAGCACCATGCTCCCAGAAATGTTTCCCCCAAATGAACAATTCTCTCCCCAAATGAGCAATAGTCCCCCAAAGTAAGTGATTTCCCCCCAAAATGCCTGAATTTGTCCCCCAAATGGATTACGCTCTCCAAAAATGAGCAAAGCCCCCCAAGTGAGTGACAAACCCCCAGATTGAGCAATTATTCCCCCCTGTGAAGGCCCCCTCATTCCTTAAGGAGGCACTGCTAATTAACCGGATGATTTTTCTGGGAATAAAACCAGCAATTTTGGCACAATTTAGGGCTGAGTGAAAGTTAAAAATGGGTTAAAAAATCCTCTCAAAATGGGATTTTGAGCAGGATTTTGCCCCTCAGATCACTGTTGCTGCTGGCTCTGAGCCCCCAGCATCTCATTAGCCAGAAATTTGCATATTTTATAATTTCCTGAATATTCATGAGCACTGCAGCAAAGCCCTTGTTGGTCCTTTCCATCCCCAAAAAGGGCTTTTTTTTCCCATCAAAAAGCAGCAGAACGACGTCCCGGGCGGGGCGATGGAGACACCGGAGGCTGGGTGCTTAATTAATGAAACGAATTATTTATTTCCCAGTTGTGCAAAGGTGGGGGCAGTGCGGGGGGTGGGGGTGGGAGGTCGCAGATGACCCGTTTTCCTCGGGTTTAGCCCCATTTTCAGGGGGCACCGGGGTTGAGGGGGCTCAAGGGCAGGATGGCATCAGGTTGGGCAGAGCACTGCAAAGAGAGATGCAGACACAAGGGCTGCACAGGAACTGCTGAAGGCTGCAAGGGGAGTGCACAGGAGATGCACGAGGTGAGCAGATACCTTTGAGGATGTAATCCGTGAGCAGTGTGGGCACCTTTTCATTCCCTTCCTTCATGGCGAACAGGACTGTGAGCAGGAACAGAGCTGTGAGCCCATCCTCACTGCCCCCAAATTTCCATTTTCTCCCTCAAACCAGCCCCAAAGTCACCATAGAGACATCTGCAGAGTTTCATTGCTGCATTGCGATGATGCACCCATATCGCAGCCACTGCAGTGATGCAGAATGGTGCATCCCAAATCCACCATGCTGTGGTGATGCAAAATCATAGAATCCCAGACTGGTTTGGGTTGGAAGGGAGCTTAAAGCTCGTCCTGTTCCAATCCCTGCCATGGGCAGGGACACCTTCCACTAGAGCAGCTTGCTCCAAGCCCCTGTGTCCAACCTGGCCTTGAACACTGCCAGGGATGGGGCAGCCACAGCTTCTCTGGGCACCCTATGCCAGCGCCTCAGCACTCTCACAGGGAAGAGCTTCTGCCTAAGATCCAACCTGAACTTCCCATTTCAGTTTGAACCCATCACCCCTTGTCCTCTCGCTACCATCCCTGATGAGGAGTCCCTCTCCTTATAGGCATCCTTATAGGGCCCCTTCAGACACTGGAAGCTGCTCTAAGGTCTCCCTGGAGCCTTCTCTTCTCCAAGCTGAACAGCCCCAACTTTCTCAGCCTGTCTGCATATGCGATGTGCTCTAGCACCGATTCTGCCCCAGAACAGAAGCTTGGAAAAATACTCACTGTTAGTGAGCATCTGCAGGTCCTCGACGGAGGGAGGCGACCCCTTCTTCTCATAGGGAATCACTGTGTTCAGGTACTGAAAAGACAACACCCAAACACACCAAAAAGCACCAGGTGGCACAAAACTGCCTGTTTTTCACACCGCCTTGGGACAAATGGCCCCAAACTGGTGCTCAAGCAGATTGTGCTGCAATTGTCCTGTGACTGCATCTGATGGGCAGGAATTCTGGGGAGTACTGAATGGACTTCGTGCTGCAGAACCTGCCCAAATGCAAACTCCTGCTCTGGGAGGATTTCTTTGGAGGTGATGCAGGGAATGGGGGTGTGTATGGAAGGGGGACAGAAATGGACGATTTTTTGGGGCAAAAGGGCACCTGTTTCTCATTGGAAGTGGGGCCAAAGGTCTGGCGCAGGCCGGAGTGCAGGATGCTGGAGATACCCTCCATGCTGAAGCGCTGGGGACACACGTGTCACCCCGTCACCTCCCAGGGACACGGACATTACTCGTTGCACTTCCCTTCACACCAGCTTCCCCCCAGCTCCTGACTCCCACCTACAGCCCCCATTCCCTGTCCCCATCTCCCTCTGCCCCCATGTACTGCTCCTCCCCATCCAAGCCCATGTCCCTTTGCCTCATGCCCTCTCATCTCCACATCACCCCATCCTATGTCCCTGTTACATCCCTCCATCCCTAATTCCCTGCCTCATGTCTCCCTCTCCCATGTCCCTCTGCCCTATCCAATCACCCATTCCCTGTCACTATATCCCTATCCCATGTCCACCCATCCTCAACCCCTGCCCCATCCCCTGTCCCTGCATCCTTTCATCCCACATCCCTTCATCCTTCAACCCCCCAACTCCGTGTCGCCCTGCCCCATTCCCTCTGCCCCCATCCCCATGTCTCCCTGCCTCCATCCCCCCTCTCATCATCCCAAATCCCCCCATCCCCTGTCCCCATGGCCGCAGCATCCCCACCTTCCGGGGCATGTTGTTCCCACGCTCGGGACGCCCTCCCTGCAGGCTCAAGCCCCTGTCACGCCGGCGGCGCCGGGCGGCCTCGCGCTGCTCCCGCTGCTCGCCCTGCACGGCCAGCAGCGCCCCGATGAACGCCGTCTTCACCTCCTTCTCGAAGGCCAGCTCATCCCGACGTGCCAACTGTGCCACCAGCTCTGCTGACAGCGCCCGGCTCGCTGCCTCTGCCCGCCCCGCCGCCGCCACCAGCTCCCGCGCCGACAGCTGGCCCAGCACTGCCAACAGGGAGGTTAATGGGGTGCCCAGTGCAATTGGTGAAACACTTGGGGATGCAACTGCAATGCACAGTGCAATAAACCACAGAATCATGGAATGGTTTGGGTTGGAAAAGACTTTCAAAGCTCATCCAGTTCCAACCCCCTGCCATGGGCAGGGACACCTTCCACTAGAGCAGGTTGCTCCAAGCCCTGTCCAACTTCGCCTTGAACACTGCCAGGGATGGGGCAGCCACAACTGTTCCTGGAGCAAATACCAGTCACATGCCTTGTACAGTGATGAGCATGGTGCAATTAGGGAATTACACACCGAAGTGTGCAAAATGCTTCACGCAACTAGTTCTGTTATCAAGATGCACAGGGGGACCAATGCCACTGGCGAGGCACCAGTGCAGTCGGCGCTTTATCTTTTGCCAACAGCCCCCTTCTGGCCAAACTGCGTCAGCACTGGTGCGAGCCAGCCCTGAAGCCTGGAGAGACCCAGCTGTCCAATTTGGTGGAAATTATCCCCCTAAAGTGACTGGCCAGGGTTTTGCTGTATTTACCTTCGTGAGAGCAGTTGTTGTTGAAGGCAGGGGAGAAAGCATGCAGCTCCCGCAGAAGGATGGGCTCCGTGCCCCCACCACTGCCTTTGCCTTTAGCATCAGCCTCAGTTTCCTCTTCCTCTTCCTCGTCCTCCTCTTCCTCCTCCCCCTCAGGATCAGCCTCGGGGTCAGGTGAACTCTGCATCAGCTCCTCCAGCTCCTCGATGACCTTCAGGGCATCAGTGTCCTCCATTTGCACCCGCATTCTACCTCCATCTTGCACCTACACCTTGCAGCCCACAGCTACATCCTGCATCTGTGTCCTGCACTCACATCTCCAACCTGCTCCCTTCATCCTGCACCTGCATCCTCCATCTTTATCAGCATCCCTCATCCTCCATCTGTATCTTCCATCTGCATCCTGCATCTGCACCTGCATTTGCATCCCTCTGTACCCTGCACCTTCTATTTGCATCCTCATCTGCATCCTACATTCCCATTCCTAGCCACATCCCACATCTACAGCCTCCCACGTGCACTCACACCCTGGCCCTGCACCTATATCTAACTCTGCATCCCACACCTGCATCTGCATCCTGGTCCCTCCAACCTGCATCCTCCACCTGCAGCCTGGATCCTTGCACCTTCATCTGCACCCTCTATCTAACATCCACACCCTGCACCTGCATCCGCATCCCCTTCCCCTCATCTGCACCCTGCATCCTACATCCACACCCTGCATCTGGTACCTGCACCCTGCATCAGACATCCACACCCTGCCTTTGCACCAGCATCCTGTAGCTGCATCTGACCTCTGCACCCCATTTTTGTACTTCATCCCATGCCACCCATTTGCACCCCCACCCCATGTTCCCATCTGCACCCAAATGCAGAGCATATCAGCACCCACAGCCTGCACCTCCATCTACATTCAAACCTGCATTACATGTTCTGCATCCCAAAATACTGGGATTTAGCCTTTTTTTTGGCACTGCCACGGGGCTGAGGTGGGCTGGGTGCTCAAGCCTGGCTTTTGGGGGACATCCACGGGAACCAGGGGTACCTGCTCAGCTGTTAGCAGTGGCTCCTCATTGATGCCCGAGTCCTGCTCACTCCTCTCAGTGAGCTCCTCCTCCTCCTCCTCCTTCTCGCAGAGCTGCAGGAGACACAGGCTGGGAGGTCCTGGTGGCACCGCAGGCCTGGCCCGGCACAGGCATGGCCCCAGCATGGACACAGACATGGCCCTGGCCCTGGCACAGGGAGAGCCACCAGGGAACCACAGCTCAGGGGGACATGCTGCATGGGGGAGACACTGGGTGGAGACATCAGATGAAGGTGATGACAGGGAAGATGTTGGATGAGATATTGGATGGAAACATCAGATGAGGATAATGCACAGGGAGACACTGCATGGGGAGATGCTGGATGAGGGCATGGGGTGGGGATGCTGGGTGGAGATGTTGGATGGGGAAATGTTGGATAGAGGCTTTGGATGGGGATGCTGGATGGAAACATTGAAGAGAGAGACAAGCAGGGAAGTATTGGATGGGGTGGCATTGTGAGGAGATGGACAGAGATGCTGGATGGGAAGACACTGGATGGAGAGCTGTTCAATGGAGTTGTTGGGACTGGAAATTTGGACAGCGAGAAGTACAAGTATGGTGGATAAAGATGCTGGATGAAGATGCTGGGTGGAGAGATATTTTCATTAATATATTGCACAGTGACATTGGATGGGGAGGTGTTGGAGACACTGGATAGAAATGATGGAGATGCTGGATGGGGAGACAATAGATGGTGAAGCGGTCAGATGGGAGATATTGGATGGGGACAAGAGATGGGGAGACGTCAGAGGGGAATGCTGGATGGGGAGGTAATGGATGGAGATGCTGGATGCAGATGCTGGACAGGGAGGCATCTTCTTTTTTACCACCTTTCACAGTCTACTTCACCTTTTTAGGTGAAAAATAACCCCAAATATTTACCTTCTCTCACCCTCCTTTAGCAACAGGTTCTGTACCATCCAAATGGGTTAAATTCAGTGGATTTTGGGACACCTCTGCAGCCCTCCCACACCCAAAACACAGCTATTCACAGCACAAACTCACTGCAGAAAAGAAAATACTATTTTCTAGCCAAAAAAATACACCCTCTCACCCCTGAGACCAAACAAAACCAAACACGTAATACTGCCCATTCCAGTGCAATTTCACCCTAAAATGTGGATGCTCACTGCACTGCTGCTGCAGCACCCCAAAAATACCATTTCTGTGTAGTATGCAGAGCCCTGGGGCTGATGGGGACAGGAGGGTTCTGGGGAGCCGAGAGGGGATGCAGAGCAGTACCTGGTGGTCGGCGCCATCAGAGGCCTCAGCCCCAGGGAGCAGCCAGGGCCGGGGGGAGCTCCTGGGGGCGAAGCCATCGGTGAGAGCATCCCAGACCCTGCAGGGAGGTGGGTGGTGAGCAGCGATCCCAAAATGCTGCCAAGATGCCTCAAAACACCAAAAGATGCACCCCTGGAAACACCCTGAAATGCTTCCCCTGCAACCCAAAACCCCCAAACCCCAATGAGATGCCCAAAACACCCCAAATACTGTCCTAGAAGACCCAAAAGCTTCTCAAAATATCATGAAACACTGCCCTGAAATACCCCAAAGTACCCCGAAATGCTGCCCCAGCACTTGAGATGAATTGATAATACTGAAACGTTGCCATCAAAATACCACCCCAAAAGGCCACTCTTCCCAAAATGTCTCCGGATGCCCAAAATGCCTTAAATGTCCCAAATACCATTCCAATACATCACCAGGATGCCCTGAAATGCTCCAAAACATCCTGAAATGCCCAAAAAAACCCCAGAAACACCCCAAAAAAGCCATCCTAAAACACTGCCTCAAAGCCCCAAGACCCTCTGAAAGGTCCCAAACCCCCTCAAAACGCTGCTCTGGAACACCCCAAAATGCCCTAAAACATTCTTCTGAAACACCCCAAAATGCCATAATGATCACAAAGCTCCAGAACGCCCTGAAATGCCATCATGGAACACCCAAAAATACCCCCAAAAGCAGAACGCATCAGGATGCATCCTGAAATGCTCCAAAACTCCCCAAAATACCACTGGGAAAGACCTCAAATGCTGTCTTGAAACATTGCCTACAAACACCCTAGAATGCCTCATAAAGCTGCCCTGATACCCCAAAGAAACCCCCCAAAAGGCCGCTGTGATGCTCCAGAATATCCCCCCAGATTGCTCAGTGCCTCAAAATGCTTTTGCAGTTCCCCAAATGCCTCAAAGCTCCCCAAAATGCTGCCCTGCAATAGGGGGAAAAGTGGGAGAAGGGAAAATGGGATAAAAGTGGAGAAATGGGAGAAAAAATGAGAAAGGGGGAAAAGAAGGAAAAGAAGGAAAAGGGGGGGGGGGAATGGGAGAGAAGAGGAAAAAGGGAGAAAGGGAAAAAAGAGAAAACAGGGAATGGGGGAAGAGGGAAAAGGGCCAAAAGAGGGGGAAAAGGAAAAAAAATGTAAGGAAAAGGGGGGAAAGGGGAGAAAAGGCCAAAAATAGGGGTAAAGGCTCAAAAAGAGATGAGAAAATGTCTCCCTGTTACAGGAAATTCACCCATTTTCCCCCCACAAATGGTGTTCTCAGTTCAACCCAGCACCGCATCCCTGCACATCCCGATTCACTCTAAAACCCCCCAAAACCACTTGCCCCCTCCAACTCCCCAAACTGCTTATTTTGGGGTAGTTCTCTTATTTCCCTCCTCACCTGATCTTAATCCCCCAAAATCCCACATTTCTCAAATTAACCCTAACCCCCCAATATTCCCATTTTCCACGAACCTGCAGCAAATAAGGAAAAAATTAAATTATTATCCCCCCAAATTTGCTTCCCCCTACCCTTCCCTCTCTTAAAGGGCCAGTACCCTGTAGGGTCACCAAGCAGCTTTCTGGGTTAAATATGGCAAGAAATGGTTAATAATGAGGGCAATAAAACGCCTTTAAGGAGCCTGCCCATCCCCCGCTGCATACACAGGGCTCATTCAAGAGGGAGAGAAAAAAAACCACTCTGTTTTTGCCCAAAGTGACCCAAAAAGACACAATGAGCAGCACAAAGCAGTGCAGCCGGTGACAGCGCGGCAGTCCCTGCATGGAGCCAAAATGCATTTTTCCCCTAAAAACCATCAATTCAGTCAAGTACCAAAATCAATTTGGTTTCAGCAGGTTCTGATGAATAAAAAAACCCATGAAAATAAAGACATTTGGGAGGTTTTGGGGTTGAAAACAAGCATTTTGCCTGGTGAAAAATGAGTGTTAGGGATTGCAGCCTGGGGGAATAATGCCACTTCAACACAAAAATATCCACCAGAAAGAGGTTAATGTATAAGCATAGCTGAAAAAAAACCACCTGAATTTGGCTAAAAATGGTATTTTGCAACAAAAAAAAGTGGCTTTTTAACAAAAATTTAGGGTTTAATGCAAGTGCCACTATATTGTGGCAGGACTGGGGGGGACTTTGCCCCAAAATGGCTGCCCACTGGCGTGGTGCAGAGATTGCATGTTACAAACAGGAGGCCAAGCCCTACTCATACCTTACTCCAGGTTTACACTCACCCTACCCCCAGAGGTTCTCCTCACATAGACTGAGCCTTCCATAATCCCCTGCAATGTGACACAGGACATCCCACTGCACCTCCTCATAGGATGCTACACAGCAACTCCAAGGATCCTACACAGCTACTCCCAAGGCGCGGCATCATCATGCCACAGTGGAGGGGGCTGATTTGCATGTAGGGGAGACCTTGCAAGAATGCAATGGGGTGCAATAAGCCTCACAGGGGCGTTACTCATAGGAGAATGGCCTACTCATAGGATCCTACACAGCTACTCATAGGATATTACACATCTATTCCATACTGCTGCATGACCACACTGTGATACAGGGGGCTGGGCTGCATGTGGTGTGTACCTTGCTAGTGTGCAAGGTGGCATGCAGACCCCACGGGAGTCCTTACTCATAATATTCTACAGCGATATTCCTGACATGGTTCATGACCATGCTGCAATGCAAGAGCTGGTCAGGGAAGTCTCGCAAGGAGGCATGCAGGCTATGAGGAGGCCAACTCATGGGTTACTACACCTCTGTTCTGACACATCGCATGACCACGCTGCCATGCCGGGAGCCAGCTTGCACAGGGTAGGATTCTGCAGGTGAGCAATAAGGCCCACAGCCCCAGAAGGAAGGGGGCCTTACTCACTCCTCATCCTGGAGGCGCTCCTCCTCCTCCTGTGCCTGGAGATGGCCCCGCACAGGGGCCAGCCCCTCGGTGGCAGCATCGTAGTTGCGGAAGCAGACGGTGAGCTTCTCATCGAATTCCTGCACCAGGTCCTCCATGGACTTGAAGCTCATCATCTCGGCCGAGAAGCTCTCCAGCTCGGCCAGAGCTGGGTCTGCAGTGCGTTGTGGGGTCCCCCCATCAACCCCGGGCCCCTCCTCAAACTCCTCCTCCAGGCTTACAAGAGGCGCCTCCATCCTCCTCCACGCAGATGTGCTGCCTTAGCTGCAGAGAGAGGGTGCCCATGAGGCACTGGGCTACTCACAGGTTACAACGCCAGGGCTCCCATTGCCTTTGCTGCCACTGTGCTGGCTGAAACCCTACTGCCAGGGCTATTACACGACCAACAATATCTCTGCAAGATCCCAACAGCATCTTAGTACTGTCTTCATAGAACCATACTGATATCCTGACACTATACTAAGTAGTCTTTACTAATAGCAACAAAGCACTGATAGTGGCCCAAGTAGCTTAGTGCTACGCTTATAGTATGTAAAAAATTTAACACTACCTTTTTTACTGAACTGGTAGTAACTCAGTGGTATCCTTATATGACTACGCCTTGGTAGTGGCCTGGAAGTATCATATTAGTATCAGTAATATGCTGACAATATCCCAAAAATGTCAGTGTTACTCTGATAGCATCCTAGAAGTATCTTATCACTATCTCTAGTGGTGCCTTTGTACTGTCTCATATATTTTACTAGCATACCCTGATAACATCTTAGCAGAGTCCTGATAGTACCTTTGTGCTGCACTGAGAGTATCCTAGTAAGAGCCATTGAATAGCTCAGCATTGCCCTGATGTTGTCCAGCACAGGTAAGAATATCCTGATCCTATGACACAACCACAACAGCACCCTAATTACATCCTAACAGTGCCCTGATAGTATCACAGCAGTATATGAGGAGTGTCCTGATAGGATCCTAAAAGTGATGAAATGGTATATAGCTATTATCTCTGTAGACTCCTGATAGTGTCATGGCAGTGTAATGTAGTGCCAGGTAACTATGCTGAAAGCAGCTTGACTGTATCTGTTTGTAGTATCCTGAGTGTATCCTGATGGTGTGTTAGCACTGTCCCAGTGGTGCTTTCATAACAGTATCTCAGCATCAACCCTGGAAAGATGCTGGAAATATCATCCTGGCAGTGACCTGATAGTACCTTCGCTGCATTTTTGAACTATCCCAGTATCATCCACATAGTATCCATAGTATATCTTAGGGCCACTCTGAAAGTGCCTTAGTAACAATCTGCAGAGTATCCTATCAGCATTTGAGTAAACTCTTGATAGCATCTTAGCAGCATCCCAGCCGTGCCTTGAGAGTATTTTACTCCTCCTTCACAAGACTACTGAGAGTACTGGGGTAGTATCTTAGCAGTAGCCTGACAGGAGGCAAATATAACCTTGAAGCAAGCCAGGAATAGGCCAGTAAAGGCGCCACTACCCCAGCCTAGCCCTTTCATGCTTCCCCTGGGGAGGAGAGCAGAAACACAGCAGCTTTTGGGGGAAAACCTGGCCAGATTGGGACCTCGAGTCCATTTGCAGCATGTCTGCAAACCCACTGTGCACACTTGGACCCCCCACGTGTGTGTGTGTGCATGAACCTCCACACGCCTGCAGCACAACCCCTGCGCACACACCCCACACATGTGTCCAGGGTGCATGTACACCCACGTATGTGGGTATGTGCACTTGCAGGTGAACATGTGCACTGTGCACATAACAGTTCACATGTGTGAGCAGTGCACACGCAATTGTGCATGTTCACACACGTGCACAGGTGTGTGCAGATGAAGATATGCGTGCTTGAGTGGTGCATGCATCTTAGGGAGCACACAGCACCATGCATGTACCTCCACACATGTCCCTGAGGATGCACCCACGCAGCACGTGTGTGCATCCCAGACATGTATGCCACGCCTGCACCACTGCACCTCCATTCCCCCATGCACTCATCATATAACCCCCCTCCAAACACCCAAAAATGCCCCAAAGCACCTTGTCTGCCCCTGCCCCCCCCGCGCCCACCCCCCCCACCCCCCACCCCCCGCTGCAGCGCGTGCGCATCCCACAATGCACCATCCTTGCACGGATGCTGATGTGCAGCATCGCCCCCAAGACACAATCACTCCTCGAACACAAACATTCCCCCCCTACAAGCATCCCACAAACACAAGCATCCCCTCAACACAAGCACCTCTCCAAACATAAGCATCCCCCCAACACAAGCATCCTCCAAACACAAGCATCCCAACAGAAGCATCCTCCAACACAAGCATCCCCCCCAACACAAGCATCCCCCCCAATACAAGCACCCCTCCAAACACAAGCATCCCAACACAAGCATCCTCCAAACACAAGCATCCACCAAGCACAAGCACACCCCAAAACACAAGTCCCTTCATTCTGCAGCCCCATGAACCCCCCCCACAACCTACTCCACATCTTGCACCACGATGCACCCGTAAAATCCCCCCCCCCCCCCCGCTCCGTTTACACGCCCCAACATCGCTCCCCCAAACCCCCCTCATCCGGCCCCGCACCCACCTTCGGCCCCACATCCTCCGCGCCGCACCCGTGGGGGGGGGATGTGTGTGTGTGAGGGGGGTTGCACTGCACTGCGCACGCGGGGGGAGGAGGAATGACGTCACCGGGAAGGTGGCCATGACGTTATCCCCCCATTCCCCCCCCCCTCCGGTTTATCCATTTATTTATGCACGTGCACGCCCATACACATATTATGCACTCTAGAAATAGAAATTAAATAAAAGCAATAAAAAGGAGATAAAGAGGAAATCATTCATTAAAAATTAAATTATTTATTAATGGTCTAAAGAATATTTTTCTCAAAAAAAAAAAGGGTTTTTTTTTAATAAACATGTTTTGCAGCAATGGGGTCGTGTTAGGCAACTCCAGTGCCTAAAGGAGCTACAAGACAGCTGGGGAAGTGCTTTGGACACGGGCCTGCAAGGACAGGCCAAGGGGAATGGCTTTAACCTGCCAGAGGGGAGAATGAGATGAGCTCTCAGGCAGAAGCTCTTCCCTGTGAGGGTGCTGAGGCGCTGGCACAGGGTGCCCAGAGAAGCTGTGGCTGCCCCATCCCTGGCAGTGTTCAAGGCCGGGTCAGAGCACAGCAACTGCTCACTTGTCTCTCTTATAGTCACCATGTTTGTCCCCTTCTCCCTTCCCTGGCTCCCAGAAATAACCCAGCAATACCAGGAGCTGCAGAAGCAGACAGCAGCCCACAGCCAGCACTTGGAGACCAAGGTGAAGAGCCTAGAGGATGAGCTTGGTATGGCCCCTTGCATGCCTGCCCTGTGCCAGTGCCCTTGGTGGGGAGCCAGGGGAGACGGGAGGAATTTGCCTTGTGCTGTCAAGCACAGCAGCAGCTAAAGGCAAAGCCCAGCCCTGTTCTCAGTGCATCCCTGACCTTGGGAGATGTTGACTGCAAATGGGATGCTGTGATCTCACCCCTGCCCCAAAGCCCTCTGCCACCCCAGGGAATGAGAGGCATTGGGCAGAGGCTTTGCTGCACACTGCCCCCATCCTCCTGTGCATTGGTCACCTCCTCTGCTCATGTGCTCAGTATCCCTTGCCTCTGTCCCCACACTCCACAGCCACTCAGGTAAACCTGGATCTTGTGCTGGCCAAGATGGCAAAGGACAGCCAGCATTGGAAAGAAGTAGGAATGACCATTGCCATGGAGCACAAGGAACACCTGTAGGAGGTCAGCCTCAAGCCCTTAGAGATTATAGCACCCTGGAGCTCCTGGGATAGGACAGGCTCTCAGTCCCTACCTCCCTATCAGCACACTTCAAGAGCTTTCCAAATCCACTGTTCAACACTCCAGCAGCCCTGGGCTAGGTAAGAGCACATGGCTCCTGTCTCACCCTGGGATGCACTGCTGAGTCACAGTCCTCTCCATAACATTATCCACATGAAGAGCAGTGTGGATTTGTCCTTTAATCACATCCCAAACGAGTGATGCAGGAACAGTGCTGTGATGGGTGGACACTCACTGCCCATAGGTTCCCAGGAAGGATGAGAGAAGGAGCACAAGAGAGACGTTCATGCAGGGACAAACTGAGCCAACAGGCTGAGAACTGGGGGATTCCTCCAGCACCCCATTGGCCTTTGCTGCTCCCTTTCCCCTTCAAACAGTGGCAGGAAGGCCAGCCCTGGACTGAGTCAAGCCTCAGGATCCCCAGTCCACTGAGTCATAGCATGGAGGGCAGTACCTCGGCTCTCCTTGGAGCTCCCAGAGCCTGGAGCTGGGCAAAGTCTTCAGTGCAATGTCCCTAGATATCCCTGGAAGCAGCTGGGCAAGCAAAATCTGTCTTCAGTTTACAAAGAGCCAGTTAATAAAAGCTTGGAGCCATCCTCAGTCAGTGGAGATGAGTTTCTGGAGGAGTGATGCTGCAAGCCCCATTGCAGGCATGGAAACACAGCAGGTCTATGTGCAATGGACATGCTGAGCAGCACTGTGCTGTCTGGGGAGCCAGGAGGGAGGCACCGATGGCCTGGATGAGGTGCTGTGCAGGGGAGCCTGGCCAGAGGCAGGGTGCTCCTTGATCACTAGAATGCCTGCTGCAGCCTTCTCCGCTCCTCCTGGGATGGGCTCTGTGGGGACACGGTTGGCACATTGTGAGCAGCACATCCATCCACCACACCACATTCCACCCTAACCCAATGGGCAGGTTGGAGGGGTCTTTCTGCTCCTGCCAGTGTCATAGGTGCCAGGAAAGTATTAGGACAGGCAGGGCAGGAGAGTACCAGGATAATGAGCAGCACTGCCACAAGGGCCTGGCAAGAGGGGTTACCTGTGTGAACCCTATACTGTTGGCAGCAGCCACCAGCCAGGAGCCAGGTCCTGTTGGTCCCACCTCAACATGGCAGAGTCCAGGGGAGGCACTGGGAGAGGGCAGGGAGGATGTATGGGAGCCTGAGGCAGGGTCACTGTCCTCAAAGGAAAGCAGAGGGGACAGCCCAATCTGGAAGAGCAGAAGAGGGATAACATAAAGCTCTCGGTGCAAGCCAGGTCCCCTGGAGAGGACCTCACTGTGCAGGCCTTGAGGCAAGGCATTCACCCCATCATCCAGCCTCGCAGCACCCCAGTGCTCCCCAAAACCTACCGAGTGGTAGAACGCATCGCCAGCAGGGTCGATGACCAGCAGTGTCACCTGGTCATCATGGGCACGGATCCTGAGCACCGTCTGCTGGTGGTCAAGCCCCTCGATGCTCTCACCATTCACAGCAAGGAGACGGTCCCCTTCCTTCATCCCTGCCTGGTCAGCTGGCAGCCCCACATCCACGTCCCACATGAATTGGCCTGCCACAGCAGGACAGAGAAATGGTGGGGAAATGCTCACAGAGACATTCAGATAGAGGGGAGCTGGTATTGCTGACCCCACATGCAGGTGAGGACAAGGTCCTGCTTCAGGCACAGGGCTTACAGCTATTCCTGACCCTCAGACATTACTCGCTCAGGTTCAGACTGAACCCCTTACCTGTGGCCCCTGAGCTACAGTCATCCTCCTTGAGCAGAAACCCGTAGCCAGCCGGACCCTTTACCATGTGCAGCTTCCGCACCTTGAAGGGGAGCCAGGAGGTGTCTGCTAAGGCAGCCATGGCCCGCAGACCATGCAGGCGGTAAAACTCCTCCACGGCACTGGATGCCACCAGCAGTGTCACCTTGCTGCCACTCTGCTTCAGCTGGATGGGAAATGCAGGGCGCTCAGTGACACTGGTGTCCCTGATCCCCCATCACCTGCACTGGGAGCACGCACCTTCCTGGTGAGCTGTGCGTGTGAATAGTTGCTCACACTGGCCCCGTTCAGCTCCAGGAGCCAGGAGCCCGATGGTACCCCTGCTCTCTCCGCTGGCCCATCCTGCTGCACTGACAGCTGGAAGGTGCCCTTCACACCTGCGGGGAAGAGAAGAGGCAGCCTGGGGCGAGAGGGATGCTGTGTCAGGGAGGCTCATGGCATCCCGCTGCTTTACCTTCCGGACCTGACACACTGAAGCCAAAACCGCTTTTGTCCCGCGTGATGTGGCAGAGGCGCGGGCGGATGTCAGCCGGCAGCATCTGGGACAGGTCCCTGCCTAGGGCCTTGGCTGCTTCATAGGAGTCACCATCCAGCACCGCCAGTAGGACCTGGTTCCCACTGGCCTTGATCTTCTGCACCACCTGGAAGGACCCAGGCTGTGATTCCCGGGCAGGGCACCCCTCCAGCCGCAGCTTGTGGCATCAGGATCCCTGACCAGGGAGGACCAGTGAGTTCCCCCAGCCCTGGGATGCTCCCAGCTTACCCTGTGGTGGTCCATGTGGTCCACAAAGTGGCCATTGACCTGGAGGAGCCGGTCCCCATCCTGCAGACCCCTGCGCTGGGCCAGCCCCCCCAGCTCGACCTGGCGGATGACATGGCCCTGGCAGCCCAGCTCCTCATTGAGGTAGAAGCCAAAAGTCTCTGTGCTGCCCTTGCTCAGGAGGTAGAAGCGGGGCTCCCCCACAGCCTCACCATCTGCATGGGGGCACAGCCCGTCAGTGGGGTCCTGTAGAGATCCTAACACAAGCTTTCTACCCTATTCTGGGCTGGGGTCTCCCCATTCCTGCTGCCAGAGCTCCCTGGCACATGAGAGCTCAGGACCCCAGCAACGCCCCGCTGCCGGAACCCCATGCTGACATAGGCACACCATGGGGAGATAAAGGTATTTACCAGTGTCCTCAGTCAGTGACAAGGCAGGGTTGTCTATCCCATCTTTGGGGTTAAATTCAAATGTTCTGAAATGGTAAAGGGCAGGAGAGGCCACATTAGTCCAGCAGCACAGCCTTCCCCCTGCCCTGCTGTTGGGAGCCCCATTCCTCCCAGACGGGGCCAGCTGGGGACACAGCTCCTCCTCCTGGGAAAAGCCAGGAGAGGATCTCCCTCTTTGACTGTCCTCCACATCTCTCCTGAGCTAACAACTCAGGGAAGACCCTCAGCTGAGGATGTGCCCCAGCACAGCCCGGCTGTGCGGCCATGAGCCCCAGGAAGCCCGTGGCCAGGGAGAGCTCAGCACTTACATGATGGACTTCTTGTCACCCTCGAGCCCTGCAGAGGGAGAAGAGAGGTCAGTGTGGGAGGCAGTGGGCTTGGAACAGACCTGAGGGCTTACAGGGCTTTTGAGTGAGGGATGAGAAGGGTCACCAGTGCCTCAGAGAGCTGGCTGGAGTGAGGAGATGGAGACAAAGACATTCCCCTGTGCATCTCCCCATAGAAAACCTCCCCACCTCTTCTAGCACAAAGATCCCTAAACCCAGGGAGAGGGAATTCCTGCCAAGCACCCCCACAATGTCCATCTGCATTTTCCTGGATGCCTCTAGCAACTTTCCATGGCCTGCCTGGGCTCTGACATTGTCTTGCTTGATGCAGAAACAAGGAGAGACCTGCGTGTGAGGAAGCGTCTCCGCAGGATGAAGCCCCACTGCCCCAGTACATACCTTTTGTTTGCTTCATGGCTGCAGGGAATGCAAGAGGGAGCAAGGTACAGGGTGAAGTGGCAGCAAAGCCAGCGTCCACGCCTCTTACAAGACTCACCAGGTTTAATGGTTAAACAACCCCAGTGTCTTCTCGGCCCTCCCAGCCCCAGGGCACTGCCAGCTCTCACCCAGCAGAGCTGGGAGCAGGGACCAGCACCCTGAAACACCAGCTTCCAGCCACCCCCAAGGGCAGCTCACAGAGGGGAAGGCCGACTGGTGTGACACGGAGCAGAAATGGGCTGCTCCATCCTAGCCTTGTGAGATGGGGTAAAGCCAGAGCCCTCCACTCCAACTGCTGGAGGGACAACTGCACCAGTAGCTCCACATTCCTCCCCCGGGAAGGGCCCAGAGAGGAGGTCGAGTCATGGCACGGATGTGCTTCAGTGGAAACAAAGCAGCGCACTTTAATGCTACCAAAGGTTTCACAAGCTAACCTGAGTCCTGCCCCTCTGCCACTGCTGTAGCTCATGGCCAAAGCAGCACTGGACAGGCAGCAGGGTCTGGATCTCTACAAGCCCAGAAGAACAAATCCCATTTGCTCCTGCCTGGCGTCTGTACAGTTCTCCCACATTTCAGCCTTGCCCACAGATAAGGGCTGAGCTCCACGTACCCAGCACCTTTGACAGCCTTGGTAGTACCCAACCACTAGGCATCTCCACGTGGATAAGGGCACAGTGTTTCCTCCCCAACAGCACTGCTCCCTGCCTGGCTGGGTGGACGGACAGCAGGTTTAGAGGGTCCCGTGCTGCAGCTTCCCCAGCATCTTCTTGACCTCACTCTCAACTCGTAGGAACTTTGCTTTCCTCCAGGGATTGGCAGTCTGTCTCCGGCTGCTCTCCAAGTCCTGCAGGATGAGGGAAAGGTGCTGCCGGACCCGCTCACGGTCCCAGAAAGGCAAGTTCTTCTGCACCACGTTCAGGATATTGGACCAGTAGTCAGAGACATCAGTGCCTGCTGTAAGGAAAACCAGTGCCCTGACGCCATCCCGATCCATGCGCAGGCTGTCAAGTGCCCGCTTGCCATCCTCACTGATGTCGTTGAAGTACAGACTGTGGGTTGAGAGGAAAGGAGTGGGAGACACTGTGAGGGCAGGGAGGCAAGACACAGAAGCAGACAGGCTCAGTGCCACAGGGAGGGACACTGGGCCAGAGGGAAGAGACAGGACAGAGTGAACTCACTGCACTTTGTCCAGCGTTGCGTGCTTTTTGGCCACCTCCACCACTTGCAGGGCGGCCGTGTCTGTCAGGGAGTTATAGCCCAGGTTGAGCTCCTGGAGGTGCTGGTTCTTGGCCAAGTGTTGAGCAAGGACCTCAGCGCCCCGGTCCCCCAGTGCAGTGTGCAGCAGGGACAACCGGGTCAGCGAGCGGTTGCCGGCCAGCCCCTCAGCCAGGTACTGTGCTCCCTGCTCACCCACGGGGTTGTTTGTCAGCCTGTGGATACAGGAGCTGAGGGCAATGCCAAGGCCGGGCACACGGTGGGCAGCAGGGACAGTTTCATGCATGGACAGAGGCAATACTCACCGCAGGCTGCTCACCATACACTTGTCATGCAGGAGTAGGTTGCGGATTTCCTTGCAGGCATCAGGGCCCAGGCTGTTCAGCTGTAGACTGATGCAGAGCAAGACATAGGGGTGGCAGGACTGCAATGGCTGATACCTGTAAGGCTGGCAACCCTTCTGCCTCCATGTTCCCTGCCTGCCCCCATCATTATCCTCAGACAGGGACATGCAAGGCTTCCTCTCCAAAAGGGAAAGAACACCTGAGCTTGGGTAGCATCAGCCAGCAGAGCCAGTGCCGGCAGGAGCAAGGGAGGGGAAAGGGGTCCAGGGTCGGCAGGGGGTGAGTGAAGGTCTGAGGAGGGAGCCGGACCCCACCGAGCCCTCCTGAGCACCCGGAGGAAGGAGGTGCTGCAGATCCCCGCTGCACAGCTTGAGTTCATCTCTACCGAGCGCAGCCCGCCACCCCGTGGGCGACAGGAAGGCTGCAGTTCCACAAGCGGACTGCAACGGAATCCACCCTTTGGAGCCCACCCTTGGGCTGCCCATCTCCTGCCCAGAGTTACCAGTAGCAGAGTTAGCTAAACAACGGGTGGGGAGCTGGCATCCCAGCCTGCAGCACTGGAGGCAGAGCTGCCTAAAGAGTCCTGCCAAACGGTGTGTTGGGACTGCAAATCCCAGCATGCAGTGTCCTGCTCATGGAGTAGGAGTTGCATATTGGAAGCTGTAGTTCCCTAGGTCTGCACTGAGTTAAAACAAGGGCTTGCATGCCCTTCCCTATCTTTGCCATGCTCAGGCTCCTAGTGTATCCCCGTGATGGGCAGAGGTGAAGGAGAGCCCCATTTCTGAGCACCGCCCAAGGGCAGAAGAAGGTGGTACTCACTGAAGAGTTTTGCATCGCAGCAGGACAGAGAAGAGGACCCTCAGGCTGCTTGTGTCAAGGTTGCAGGAGCTCAGGTTCAGCTCCTCCACCTCGTGGCTTGTGGTGCCCATGACAGATGCCAGGACAGAGCACTTGAGAGGGGTCATCTTGATGGATGAGAGGTTGACAGTCCGGAGGGACCGGATGGCCTCGGCTGTGAAGCGCTCATTCTGGAACTCATGCAGGAAGAAGAGGTAGTCCATCAGCTCAGAGGGGGGCAGCCCCTTGCGGCTGTTCCTGATGACCGTCTTCTTCATGGCCTTGGCAATCTCAAAGGCTGCCAGGTTCTTAATGGAGCAGCCCAGCTGCTCCAGGATGGCACGGTTACGGCGGGACAGGATCCCACCCATGAAGATGGGGAAGAGCTCAAAGACTTCATCATCAGGGACCTCATCAGGGTGGCGCATGGGGCCCTCCACACCCAGGATGCTGGAATTGATCTGGTCCAAGACGTCATCGTTGTAGTAGTCCTCCTCTTTGAACAGCTCTTCTGCCATGGTGTGGGCAATAGCATCCTGGTCCTTCCCGCTCAGCCGGGAGAAGTAGCGAGGGAAGATTTTGAGCAGGTTGAAGAGCACTGGCAGGAAGCGCAAGGGCAGCACCTTGGAGATGATATTCACAACGACAGCCACATCTTCACTCACCTTCCCAACGACATCCGACAGCTCCTTCCCCACTCTCTGTGCCAGCGTCTTCTTCTCACCCAGCACCACATACAGGGCTGCCAGGTACTCCTGCATAGCAGGGATGGTGAACACAAAGGTGTGCTCTTTGCCTGGCTGCACACATGGACTGAGGAAGAAGCGGAAGACATCACTGCGGAACACCTCCAGGAGGTTGAGCTCACTTTCAGTCTTCATCTCCACCTCAAAGCACCGCTGCAGATCATCCTCCGAGAAACAGGTCTTCCGGGACATCACCCCTTCATAGGCTAGCTTGCCCACTGTCTTGGCCACGTACTTCATCATGGAGATGTTGGTGGGGTCAGTGCTGTCCAGCACCTCCCCACTGAAGTTGAGCCTCAGGAAGCTGGTGTAGATACCAGTCAGGGTCTGGCTGGGGGGTACCATCTTGGTGAAGTAGAGGAAGTGCAGGGTGGTGCACACCAGCCAGCAGTAAGAGGGCAAGAAGCAGGCGGCAGTTATTTGGTTGTGGCGCTCCAAGTTCCTTGACAGCATTTCCACTAAGTTCTCCTGCTCGCCTGAGCTGCTACCCACACCATCCTGTACACTGCAGCTGGGCTGGCTGAGGCGCATCTGGAAGTACAGCTTCTGCAGGTTGGTGTCAGAGAAGCCACAGATTTCGGCATAGCGACCCACATACTTGCCAGGGATCCGGCGCACTGCTGATGGCCGTGTGGTGACAATGATGCTGGCCTGGAAGCAGAGGGCTGGGTGAGTTTGGAGCTGATCTTTCTCTGGCTTTGATCTAAGCTCAATAGGGTCCCAGGTGTGTAACCCACATATAGATGTGCAAGGATCATACCACACAGGGGCTGGGGTTCAAAGAGCTGCTGCCCAAAGAGCATTGGTTCAAATCTGGCCTGGGCAGAAGGGACAGAAGAGCTTTCCCCCATCCCCTGCTAGACATGTATTGAGTCTGGAAGATCATAGCCCAACAGACTGCTCTCTTTGCCTTACCAGACCTCCCCTAAGATCCCACAGAGACAAACCAGTAACAGTGACAGGAAGCCACCTTGGTGAGCACCTCCAGGAACGGAGACTACCTCTTCATGCACAGCCGAGTGGGACCACAAGTAATGAGCACAAAGGCCATGCCTGCAGTGCCCCAGGGCTCACCCTCAGCCTTTCTGCAGCACGAAGGAGCTCGAGAGAGACACTGACCTCTGGCAGGAGGTATTTGCGCAGCAGGTTGACCACAATGGCAGAAGGAGGCACAGGCTCACTGGGGTCACAGCACAGCTCTGTGCCAGCCAGACGGAAGTCCAAGTTGAGGCGCTCCAGGCCATTGAGGATGAAAAGCACATTGAGGTTGGAAGTGCCCAGGATTGGCACCACATCCCGGAGGTGCTGATACTTCTTGGTTATGAGGCGCCGCAGGGAGATGGGAGCATGACTATGGGACAGGTCCTCGCAGGAGAAGGGGATGAGCAGCTCAAAACGGGGTAGGCGACCATGGCACCAGTCCACCACCATCTTCTTGATGAGGGTGCTCTTCCCCGTGCCCACAGTGCCATACAGCACCACATTCTTCACCTGCCGCCCACAGCAGTCCACATCAAAAAGGTTCTGGAGGCTGATAACCTGTCTGCAGGACTGCTGGAGCTGGTTCTGGATGGTGAGGTCAGGTGAGGGCTTCAGGATCTCCTCCAGGGAGCTCTCCCGTATCACTGGGTCCACGTGGACTGCATCCACTGAGAAGGAAGGGCCGAACTGCCTCTCTTCATTGGGCTGGTGACTGAACCATGCAGACAGGCTCTTCTGGTGTTTCTTGATGGCATCTGGAAAGAGGAAGGTGCTTGACAAGATGAGAGCTTCTCACTGGCAGGGCACTGGGGAAGTTACCTGCCCCAAGCCACTGCAGTGATATGGCTGTAAAAGGGAGGACAGAACGCAGGTCTTGCTAACCCTCACACTGCTGCCAACCTGTCATATAGGACCCTCCATCCCCTTCAGTGCAGGGCTTCGAGCTTACCAGAAGAGGCCACATTCCTTAGGTAGGACAGTGCATGGCGAGAGGAGCTGGGCCGGACCGAGCGCTCCTGGTTCCCTCCCTGGTAGTGAACACAGCCCCTGCAAGAGGAGCAAGAGTCTCATAAGTAGCACAGGGGCAGCAGGTCCAAGCCCTGCCTGGGGCAGGGTGGGCAGATCACAAGTGAGTGCCATGTGAAGTGCTAAGCAGAGCCAGCTCACCCCTTCCTTCTGCACCAACAGAGGGCACAGATGGGAACTGAAGGCAGGCCAGCAAGCGTGCTAAGTGCTACGCATCCCCACCAAACCTGTGGTGAGGCAGAGAAGCTGGGCTGAATTCAGAGCAGGCAGGGAGTAGGGTCTGGGTTGTTTTCTCAGTGAAAGCAAGGCAGCACTTCTGCCCACAGAGCCCCCATGGTCCCAAAGCAGCCAGCTCAGCCAGCCATGGCAAAAAGCCACAGGGATAATGGGGCATGCCCCAGTTGTGTGGCACAGTACCTGATGAAGGAGATGCTGCTTGTGCGAAGGATCTTCCTGGAGAAGTAGCTGCCTGTGGTGCCTGGGGAAGAAGAATGAACATGGTCAGGGATGGCCTTTTCCAGCCCAGCAGAGCTAACACCACTGAGCACACTGTCTTCGCACGTTGCTTCACTGTGGGGTGACCCACAGACTACATAGGCTTCCCCAGTGGCAGGACAGAGTCAGGGTCACAGCCCCACAGGCACAGAGCCCAGCTCACCTGGCACTGAAGCAGCACACAGATACACACTTCGTGTCCCCCTGCTCCTTGGCAGGGACCCATGCAGCTGCATCCAGCTGCCCCAGGGCAGGCAGCTCTGGCATTGCACGGCCCGTGACATCCTCTGCCTGAAAGAGAAGGGACAGCCCATGGGGCAGATTGGGATTATTGAATCCTTGGCAGTGCTGAACCTACTCTCCTGCCAGGCTGAGGTGGCTGCAGCACACAGGGGTGCTGAGCACAGCCTCTTCCCATTTAAAGCAGCAGGGGCACAGGCTGGCTGCGAGGACTCAGCTGGTTCCTCAGAGCTGCACCAGATTCAGCTCAGCTCAGGGTTTTCCCAGGCAAAGCTCCCATCTCCAGAGGTGGATGAGGGGCTCTGGAGTGCTCAAGCTGCTGTCCCACATGGGACTGGCTCTGTGGGGCAGAGCAGGATGGGACTGGCAGCTCTGCTCCACAGGGATGTGGCACAGCAGTGCCCTGCCCAGTCTTACCTGCCCCAATGCAGCCCAGTCCGGCAGAACCAGCTGTGCCGGTGCTGCCTCAGGCTCCTGCCCCAGCTCAGCAGGGAGGTCCTTCAGGAGCACAGGTTGCACTCTCAGCCCCCAACATCCAGAGAAACTGAGGCAAGGCAGGGAGAATGTAAGCAAACCTCAGCAGGCTTTTTGCAGTCCCCCATCATGACATCTAGATGGAGAAACTGAGGCACAGGGTGGGAGCAATGGAGCTGACCTTGAACCCCCATGTCCTGCCCTTCAGGACTTAGCAGCCAGCCACCTCTAATGCATCCCATTAGATCCCTTCCAGCATCCTTTGCTAGCCAGGGCATGCGGAGGGACCCGCGCCCCCCGCCTGCTGCGATACCCCTTCAGGTACCCCTGGTACAAGCAGCATCCCGCCTCCCTGCTTCCGTATCCGGAGGCACACTGTGGCAGGGGCCCTGGCGGTGCGGGGACCTGGAGCTCAGGGCAGCGGTGAGTCTGGCGCTGCGCAAGGCGAGAGCGATGGCTGTGCTGAAAGCCGCAGGGTTACCTCCAGCGGGACTCCTCGCCAGGGAGATGGACCCCGCAGCTCCGGGTGCTGCCAGGCGCTGAGCCCGGTGCTGCTCAGCCACGTCCTTCCATCCCGGTCCCGGGAAGAGGCTCTTCTCTGGAGGCGGCTGCTGTTCAGCTTTAACTTCCGCATCGCCCGCCTGTCCCATCCCGCCCTGCGCACAGCAGCCGCCGGCCCTGCCAAGCAGGGTGGGAACAGTAACCGTGGTCCTGCTCTGGGGACACCGCAGAGAAGCCAGCAGGCGCAACAGCAAGGAAAACCACCTGTACCCCCAGACACAAGGGTGCAGTATGGGGGGAGTCCTGGGGTCTTACCAGCAGTGCTGCAAGGGGGATTTTCTCTGCACACATCTGGTTCTCCATCCCCAGCTGTGAAACAGGAGGCCACAAGGACATGTTCTGCTCCGGAGTGAAACCTGCTGTGCTCTCCTACAGCATGGTGCAGGGAGCAGAACAACAGCCTCACATGATGAAGAGCCTGAGGGAAGCTGTGCTGGCATGGCACTGCCTGCTTTTGCCTGCCTGTGTAACAAGTGCATGGACGTACACACGCGCACACAAACATACGCACCTACCCTCTCGCTGCTTGCAGATGTGCTTTGGCAGTGCTGAGACCAGAGTCAGTGGTGTCTGTGGGGCTGCACGCACACTGCTTGGTCTCTGGGTGCTGTCTTGGGAAGTGCTGGCCCTTCCAACCATAGGCAGTGCTGAACCAGGGGCACTGGGGCCCTGGATAACCCCAGAGGTCTTTACATAGACCGCATGGAAACAAATGCCCCTGCACACACTGTGCCCATCCCCATCAGTGTGTGCTATTTCCTAGTACCACCTTCCACGCCCCGCTGCAGGGACACCCATTGGTGTACCCAGGCGCACATATCTCCCCTCGCATGCATGTCCTCTGGCCGCTCAGGGAGGGGAGGCACGCAGGCAGTACACTATAAATATAAGTTTTATTGATGTGTGAAATCCAACAAGTACAGCTGGCATCTCAGGACCACTGAAATAAGCCGCAACATCTCCGCCTGCTCAACAGCTCCTGGGGACCCCTGGACACTGATGAGTACCAGCAGCAAGCTGGGACCTGCGGGGCACTTACCTGCATGTATGGCACAGCCCAGAGAGCTGGCAGGGCCCTGCCAGCAGCCCATACTTCCCATAGAGCCCAAGAGCTCACCTCCACCCTGCCTGGTTCCTGCCAGGCTGCAGCTGCAGACAGCGCTGCCCTGGTGCTGCTTTGCAGCCTCCTCCCAGCAAGATAGAAGAACCCAAGCAGGTGCCTCATGGGACTGCCACAGCAGAGCTGCAGCTTCGAGAGCAGGATCTCTCCACCTTTGATGTGCTATTTGCATCACGTTTTGGCAAACAGTGCCAGGAAAAAAGCAGCTCACTCCCGGTCGTGTGGAAACATGGATTTCAACACCTCTGCATGGTCCACACCTGTTGTGTATCACACGTATACCCCACAGTACACCTTCCTCTGCGCACGTGGAAGCAGCAAAGGCTGGAAAACCTCAGGGTCCAGTGTAGCAGAAATGCACTTGGAGATCCTAGGCAGCCACAGGCTGCTGGTGATAGCAGGAACAAGACAAATGGTGTGTCCACACACAGGGGGAAGGAAACTCTGTTTTATTGCCTGATTTGAGAGAGGGGTGAATCCCTGGGAGAAGCCCCATCCCCTCCTTGTTCTATCCCAGTCTTCCCTCCAGCAAGCCCTAGTACCAGCCAGGTGTTGATGCATTTGCTCTTCTTGTGCATGTGACAAAGGTGGCCTGAACATGCATGGTGGTGAAAGGCCATAGCCCTGCTTGCCTGCCTGCATTCACAGCACACATGAGGGAGAGGCGGTACCTGATAGAACCGTGCCTGTGGGCTGAAGGAGCCCAGGCTAAGGGGCTGAAGCAGTTTTGTATGGGTTAAGGTTCAACTGGCGCTCCCAGGGGCACCTGAACCACATCTTCATCTATTCAAAGTGCATTGCAAGGGAAGGCAAGGGGCAGGGAAGAAGAAGAGGTGTGGAGGAAGAAGCCTGCTCTCCTCCATCACCCTCCTCAAGATTATCCAGATGCGTTCCCTGGTGGGATTCCTGCAGCCAGACATACCCACAGCCCTGCTCCCCTGCTCCCATAAAGTGCATCCTCGCTGCTGTGTGCCAGGCCCAGCACATGGGTGTTCCACACCCTGGCAGGACAACACAAGACCCAGTCTGGGCACCGCTGGCTCCACACCACAAAATGACCAGTGTTATTGCCAAGGGGCCCTTTGCATTTCTCTATGCCTTCTATCATCTGTGGGATTGCCCTCACTGAGAGGGAAGGGGCAATGGATGGCCCTGTTCTGGACACCTTTGCTCGCTTCACTCCTCCTGCACCATTTGCCCTTGGGCACCACCAAGGCTGCCTTTGCCTGGGGCAGGATCTGCCAGACCCAGTCCTTCTCTGCCACCGTGTGCCCACATCCCTCACTCGTTGTAGCCCCTTGGTACCAACACGTTCACTTGCCAGCCCCACTGGGGGTGCCGGTGCCCTTCTCTAAGGCTCCTCAGGCTTCCTGCTGCTGTGGCGCTGGGGATGAGCACCCTTGGCTCAGCTTGAGGACACATTCATCCTCCATCTCCAGGCTTGCCCTGGTCCTCTGCCCTGCAGTGGCCCTGTACCTAGTCAGCAACCCACACGCTCACCAGCACAGGAGGCCTGGGCTGTGCTGAACTATCCTGGAGAACCTGGTGGTGCTGCCAACTGCCCCATCCTGGACAGGTTGGTCTGAGCAGCCACCTGCAGAGGTACCTGCTCTGGCAGTCTCCCTCTGGCCATGCCAAGCTCGGGCAGCCTGTCCCATAGGGCTTCTCTGCAAGCAGCGCAGGCTGGCCAGCAGAGGCTTCTGTTGCAGCACTCCTGTGCCTTGGGGGACACGAGCAGTGGCAATCACAGGTGCCTTCTGGTAGCCCCCTCTGTTCCACACATGGGTCATCACCAATCCGTCTCATCCTGATCCTCGTAGGAGTGGTGGTGGCGCTGGCTGCACTGGCACGGGGGTGTCCCAGCAGGACACACTGTTGGGAATGGCAATGCTTCCCAGTGTGCAGGAAACTGTGCAAAACTACATCACTGTCAGCTCCTACCACCTTGGTATCCACCAGGGAAAACCCTCAGCCCAGCAGTGCACACTCTGCACCAGGCAAGGCTGAACTATCCACAGCCCAAGAGCAGGACAGAAGTGAGGCATCAGTCCCACCAGCCCAAAGGACAGTGAGATGGAGAAGGGTGATGGCCCACAGCTCCCCCTGGCTCCCTGCCCATCCATCCACCTCATGACAGAGCACACACTGGGACCATTCCCCACTCCACCCTGCGGCTGCATCATGCCAAGGAGACTGCAGCCCCCAAGCTGGCACGACTCCATTGGAGGGCATGGCACAGAGCTGGCAGTGAAGGAAGATCCAAGAGTGGAGGGGAATTCTGTGAGGGACAGTGGTAAGTCAGACAAAAGCCCCTGGGGAAAACCCCAATGCTCAGCATGAAAAGGGCATAAGGGCATGTCCTGCTTCCAAACCCTATCGCAAGAGAGCCCTGCGGATACAAGTTCCTTGCAGCAATACTGTCCAGGCAGGGGAAACACGACCTTGCAGAGCGCTCAGCATCATCTGCCATGTGCCTGCCATCCACCTGCAGGCCAGCCAGGCCCTGCTGTGTGGAGCGGTCCCAACATGAGACAGAGCAAAGCACAGCCTCAACGATTTTGCTGAAATCTGGCATTTGCCCTGCAATTCCCTGCTGCTCAGAGAGTGCCAGCAGCATCACCTCAGAGACTACACTGGAATCTGGGCCCAGCATGCCAGGATGGGGCAGAGCTGCTTTCCCATGTCCATGGGGATCCCAGGTGCATGGGTAACCAATGCAGCCTTGTGACACCAGTGCCAGCAACACTAGTTCCAGAACACCCGCAGTGACAGGCTGGTGCTATTTAGCTAAGCAGCGTGCTGTGTTCCTGGCACAGCAGCATGTGCTGATGCCTCACCACCTCTGGCCTCAGCTCTGTTCCTTTGGAGAGACAGTGAGGTGCCAAAATGCCTTCCATCTGCAAGAGTGTGGAGAAGCAGGTGACTTTGGAGGAGCCACCAGATACACTTGCCAAAAGGGACCTTTTCTTGATACAGTCACAAAGTGCAAAGCCATTCCCAGTGTTAGGGCTGCCCGATGCAAAATACTGCTGTGAGATCTCACCTGCTTTCCAGTTCTGGCACTGTGGGAATCCCTTCTGCACAGTGTTACTGTGGGAGGTTTGCACTGTGATGAGACTGGGTGTCCCTGGGGATGGATGGCATCCCCTCCTTGCACAGCCAGCATCACTCATCCTCCTTGGTCTGCTGAGACAGCCACAGTTGTGCCAGGGGAAGAAGGGTGAGGAATGAGATGGTGCAAGGGAAGGGTTCAGGGCCAGCTCTTCTTCATCAGTAGAGGCTCCGGTGATGGCATGGCTGAGCCCAGCCCTGCTTTTAAGCCTACCTTGCACTAGCAGGGCACGGGAACCTAAATCTTCACTGCTTCATGCAAGCGCTTGGAGGGACCAGCCACTTCTCTCCATGTTCATTGATTCTATCCTTTTGGCTGAGACCCCAAAGGCAACAGGGAATTAACATGAGATGCCCAAAGGTATGAGAATACTGTTCCATTCCCAGACCCTGCCATATCCCCAGGTTTGAAGATCCTATCTCTGAGGATAGCATCCAAGCAGAAATCTGAGCAAAGCCCCAGGTCCTTCCTTCGCCTGCTGGATCCCTTTCCCTTCCATGCAGAATGGGAAGCAGTTGGTTTATAATAAAAAAATAAAATAAAAGAAAAGAAAAAAGAAAAAAAACCCAAAACATAACAAATAAACAAAAACCGGGAGGATTTATGCAGAAAGAAAAAGAGGATGCAGTAATTTCTGTGGCTATGGTGACAGGAAACACTAAAGCCTTGTGCAACTTGGCCTATTGCATCTTTGGGCTCTTCTTAGCATTGACACACATGCTGCTGCCTAGGGCAAGCAACAGGGCTGTGGGCTGCACTGTGGATCCACACTGTGGGTGTCTCCTCCTGCCTTCAGCCCCAGGACATTACTCTCCTCTTGGCCTTGCTCAGCAGACAGCTGCCTCCATGGGATCATCCCCAGAGTCTGTGTTTGGTGGAGAAGGGCAGTGCCGGGCAGGGGTGACAAGAGGGGACCCAAGCTCCATGGGGTTCAGCAGTCCTGGGGGACAGAGTGGCATGTGCCAGGGCTGTACAAAACGTTTGCAATGAAGAGTGCATGGAAAGGTTAAAACAGTTCCGAGATGTCTCAAAACCCTTCTCGACTGAGCCAGGCCTGGCTGGCACCTACCAATGCCTCTGCTGTGGTCCGTGACCTGCTAGGAGTTCTGTTTCCGTCTGCAGAGTGTCTCTTAGAGCAGGCCAGGCCAGGGAACGGCACTGGGGCCCCATGGCCCCTTTATCTCTCTGATTTGACTTTGTACCTGAGGACCAGGTAAGCCAGGAGCCGAAGGATGACGAAGAAGATGCCCAGGATGAGGAAGTCCAGGTAGAGCTTGGCCTCTTCCACATCCAGCTCCTGCAGGATCTTGATGGGTTTTTGGAAGGGACAGAAGTCCTCGAGGCATTCCAGATCCTCACGCTCCATGGCATAGATGGTGAGAATGACGCCCTCAAAGCCGTACCTAAGGCAGAGCACACCACGAGCATCACTGGATGTCCCAGGCAGCCCCATTCTCTCCCCAGTCTATGGGAGCCCAGAGCATGGAGTCCCACCTGACATAGGAGACATAGGAGCTCCACTGCAGGTAGGTGGGGATGGTCTTGAAGCTGACAAAGAAGCCAGAGAAGAGCAGGACAGGGATGGCAGTGACGGGTCCCACAAAGGTAGCAACCTGGGGAGCAGAGACCATTAAGTGTCATGTCCCTGTCCCCAGGCACTCACGCCTATGGGCAACACTTCTCTCTACCCCTCCTTGTCATGGGACCCCTGCAACTTCCCTCCCATCTCCACATAACAGGCAAAGCCAGGACCCCGTCTGACCTGAAGAGAAGTAGAAGCAGCTCCGATGAGAAGCCCAAGGGATTGGGCCACCAGGGCAGTGGCGGTGGCCAGGGCAGAGAAGAGGAGGAAGCGTGTGGCTTCGGGTGGCTGGCCCGTCATCCAGTACACGATGCTGCAGTATGCAATGGGGCAGATGACCTGGAGAGGGGCAAGCAAAGAGAGCACTGTGCTACACCCATGGACATTTTCATCCCACAGACCCTTCCTCGGGGATGGAGGAAGGCAGGGACCCCTCAAAGGCCAGCCCGGGGAACTGTGTAGCTGGGCAATTGGCTGTGCCAAGGCAGGCACATCAGCACTGGGGCCGCACTTTAGCCCAGCTGAAAGCTCACCTGGAAGGGCACATCTGCCATGGTCTTTGCCAGGTAATATGCTTTCAGGCTGTACCAGTAGTTCAAGTGCTCTCTCAGGAATACAGTCATCTCCTGGGGGACTGCACGGAAAGAGTTAGCAGTCAGCAATGCCCTGGCCTGGGCTTCTCCAGCCCCTGCTCCCACTTGCCCTGGTGCAGGCAGATGTGATGCTGTCCAAGCACAGAGCACCAGGCAGCCTCCTGACTGCACCATTAGTGTGTGATCAAATCTTCACCAGGGAACAAAGTCAGTGACAAATGTGGGAACTCTCTGCACAGAAAAGTCAGCCTGGATGGGTTTTTTTAGGCAAACCTTTTGAGGAAGTGGGAGAGGGGTGAAGCAGCTGAAAACGCAGCTCTAGACATTTTCTCAGAAGAAAAACCCAAAGCGTTAAAAATTCCAGAATATTGCTTCAAGCCAGCAAGTACATTATAACCAAGCGCTAAATAAAGAGCAAAACTGCAATACACCCAAAGAGTAGTTGAAGGTTTTTCCTCTTGTCTCTTATTTCCCTCCTTTTCCCCAGTTCATCCGGCTCTACCACACGCTACCCAGCAGACACACTGCTGGAGCACCCCCTCTGACACTGGGCTGGGAGCAGGGAATAGGAATAGGAAGCAATCCCTTACAGGTGAGGATGGTGGGCATCAGTGCGGCAAACATGAGGAAGAGCATGGAGAAGAAGAGGAAGCCGGTGTTGTTGAAGACTTTGCCTGCGTCGTTGCCGATGTGCAGGTAGAGCAGCCCAATGAGCACCCCGATGCAGATGTGGGACATGAACCGCAGGTGGGTCAGCACCTGCAGGCACAGAAGGAACAGGGGCTCGGTGAGGCAGTGCTGCATCCCATGAGCATCCCAGCAGATTGGGGACAGCCTGCCTGCTCCTCAAGGGTGAGCCCCATGCCAGCCCCCGTTCAACTACTGTTTCTGCCTGTCCACAGCAACTGAGAGGCCCCATCCCGTCAGCCCTGGCCCAGCCTCCCCTGTCCTCACCGTGTCCCTTAGGATGCAGATAAAAGTTCTCTTGAAGAGGATGCAGAACTGAGTTGCAGTGCTGGTGGCAAATGTGTGGCTCTCAATGTGGTCCACATCCTGCAAGACAATGGGCAAGTCAGGGACACAGGTCAAGTTCACAACATGTGCTCCCTATGAGAGAACAGGTACAGCAGCAAGCACATTGCTGTTGCCCGAGACAAATGGAAGCTTGTTGAGCATCTCCGCACTGTGAGCAGAGGAGACAGTGTCCCTGGATAGGCCCCCTGTTATCTGCTGCTCCTTATCACCAGAGGAGGGTCCTCTCATCCCCACTCACCGTCACACAGTGCGCTGGGCATGACGGATCTGCTCTGTCAGGGCTGCTCTTCTTCTCAGCCATGGTGCACATGCCATTCTGGACAGCTCGGAACAGGACAGGGTTGAGGTCCCCATATTCTCCTGAGGCCACCTCAATAACTGTGGAGGCAGACAGGATCCATGAGGGGTGCTGAGCCAGCCTTGCCATTGCTATCCCCATGGGGCAGGGGTTGGGGGCATCCTGGGATGCTGCACCACAGAGCAGCACTGCCCAGCCAGTGCATAAAGGGAAGGGTGCAGGCAGCCTTGCTCCCTGGGGCTTGGGCACTAGATTTGGACCTTGCCACCCTCTTCTCCCCACCACGGCGCCAGTTGTTGTAGGGGTACTCACTGAAGTCAGCAGGGTTGTGGTATGTGGGGCAGTGAAGTCCAAGACCCTTCAGGTAGGGGATGAGGTTGGTCACAATGCCTTTGAAGATGCACTGGCCCTGGCTCAGGATGTAGAGCTGGAAGAAAAAGCCAGGATATGGGAACTGCAGAGCAAACAGGGGCACTGTCGCCTGCTCCTACCCACCTCCCTGTCCTAGGTGACACAGGGCAGCCTTGCCAGACCTCAGCCAGCCAGGCTGTGCGCCACACAAGTCCCAGGTCAAATGCCTGCAGCCCATCCCTCCCATGACCTTTCTGCTGGGTCTGGAGCCAGAGGGACCCTGCACCCCTGAAGAATCCTGTGTCCAAGCCCAGCCCAACCTTGTCGAACATCTCAAAGAGCTTGGCGCTGGGCTGGTGGATAGTGCAGATGATGGTGCGCCCACCCTGAGCCAGGGACCGCATCAGGGAAACCACCTGGAAGCAGGAGGCACTGTCCAGACCGCTGTGGCCAAGCAGGATAGGGTGGAGAAAGAGACAGCAGAGAGAGAGAAGAGGATAGTTGAGAGAGGGAGAAGTACATCCTAAAGATGCCCTTGCTTGTGGGCATCCTCTTTTCAGATTGATAGAAAAGAGCATTCCTTTGCAGCCATGCTCTGCCATGCCTGAGCCCTGCTGGGGCTCAGGTGGGCACAGTCACATCCCACCCTCAGGTCTTGCAGCCCTTCTGTGCTTGGCGTGCGGCCCCCCTGGTGCCCCCCAGCAGGGGAAGCCCAGCTTGCGCAGGCAGCGCTGGGCAGCCCCTCACCTCGTGGGCTCATCGAAGAACATGACCGGAGGGTTGTTCACCAGCTCCAGGGCGATGGCCAGGCGCTTGCGCTGCCCCCCCGACAGTGAGATGGTGCGGGTGTAGGAGCACTCCAGCAGCCCCAGAGCCGTCAGGATCTCATTCACCTGTGAGACAGCCTCATTCACCATGGGATCCCATGGACCCGCACCCCATCCCTGCCACCTCCCTTCAAACTCCATTGTTGGGAGCCACTTGAAATCCCCTGGTCCCCTCAGGGTCCTCCCTCTCCATCCTGGGAAGAGATGAGGGGGCCTGAACATACCTTCCTCTGCACTTACCAGCTCCTTCTTCACCTCCTGCTTCTCACTCAGCTTCAGGTTAGCAGAGACCTGCAGGGAGAGGATGGGCAGGGGAACACGACTGTCACATGTAGGGAACGGAACTGGCTGCACCATGGCCCAAGGGCTGGGAGCAGTGGCTCAGGATGAAGGGAGCAACAACAGCAGCATTTTATCCCCGTGTCCCAGAGCCCTTGGAAATGTCTGATGTCAGCATGGGCTCAGTGCCTGAGGATACAGGATGCCCACAGAGCCCAGCAGGCTGCCTGGCTCCCGCATCGCTCACCATCATAGCCTCCAGAACGGTGAGGTGTGGCAGGAGCATGTCATCCTGCATGATGTAGCAGGACATCTTGCGGAAGGTGCGCAGGTCCCGGGGCCGGCCATTCACCAGGATCTGGCCCTTCATCCCCGTCTCCCTGCAGGAAAGAGGAGTTGGGGGAGTGCAGCACAGGGCCCCCAGACCTGCACTCCCACATCCACGGGCTTTCCCCAGCCTCACCTGTACCCAGCCAGGATGTTCATGAGCGTGGACTTCCCAGCACCTGAGGGGCCCATGATCCCAATGAGCTCTCGCTGGCAGAACTTCCCTGACAGGCATTTGAGTAGTGTCTTGTACCCTGCAGGGAGAGAGCAGCATGGGTTTGGCTTTCAAAACTGTGTCCATCACCATCCCCAGGGCTACAGCCACAGCAGCTGTCATGTCCAGCATGATCCCTGACCCTAGTCCTCAGCTGACCCCACTGATTTCCAGCACCAAAGGGGCACATGTCCTGGATGCCAGCAAAGGTGAGGGAAATCCCTGGGTCAGGGCACGCAGATGCTGAGGAAGATTACCAGGGTGTGACACTGGTCCTGGGCATGTTTTTAGATCCCTGTCCCCAGGGATAGCAAAGATGGGCAATGAGAAACAGGGTAGCATGGGGCAGGCAGAGTCCCCAAGCCTGCTGGATGGCTGTTGCCTTCATTGGTATTCATGCTGAGGCTCCCAGCAGAAGCCACTGCTAATCAGACCTGGAATTATCTCTGCTTTAAATGCAGCTGATTAGCATTTTCTGGCAGAAGGAACATGATGTGTTGGGAGCAGGGAACAGGCACAGCCTCAGGCTGTCAGGAGCTGCCCCTAAAACAGAGCCCTGGCAGGAGAGCAACGGTTCTGCAGGGTGCTAGGACCATGCTGAACCATGGGCCTGGTCTGAGCATTTCCCTGCTCAAAATACACCCCTCCTGCATTCCGTGGTGGCAGCTGGTGTCAGGCGAGGGCAACACATCCATCCACAGCCCCCCGGCTGGGGCAAGCCCATACAGGTGCAGGTCATAGTCCTAGCACCACACTAGGGGGGTAGCCGTTCTGGCTTGTCCATCCCCAGGACGGGGGGTCCAGCACCACAAACTCCCAGTTCCTCCTCTGCACCCCTCAAAGTCAGAGGCAGCAAGGGTGAGGAGAGGAGGGCAGGGGGCTGTACATGACCATAGCAGAGCAAGCACGGCTGGCAGCACCCCCCCCTTTGCATCCCGGCACCACGCACACAGCACCGGCACCGCGCATGCTGCTCACGTCGGCGCCACTGCAGCTTGCGCAGCGGTTACTTGCGTTCATTGACTGCCAGTAACCTGCTTCAGCAGAGCGGGAGCCTGGATGGATTCCGGGGGCTGTGGACAAAGGCACCGGGAGCTCCCCACGGCAGCTCCTCCACCTGGCCTTGGGGGACAGTTCCTCCCATCGCCATCCCCAGATCCCAGCGCCCATTGGGATGCTCCTCTCTGGTCCAGCTGCCTGAGCCTTTCCCCCCTCTGTCCCTGCAGGGCACTGGCTCACTGGCAAGCAGCCGGTCCGAGGACTCCTGGGTGCTACAGCACGCTTTGCCCTAGGGAACCCAAGTTATGCCATGGCTCCCATTGGGATGTTTCCTCAGCATCCCAAATGGGCAAACTTCATCCTGGAGATATTCAGAATGCCCCAACTGTCTTTCAGTGCCTCAGTTTCCCCTGCTGTAGAGCCTAGGGAACAGGACAGGGGTTGAAGCTTCAATCCAGTGCTCCTGGCTGGCAGAGCACCCTGCCAAGCAGCCCTGTGCTCTCGGTCTGCTCACCCCAGACTCCAGCTCATCCCTGCTGGCCTTCAGCTTCTGCAGATCAGCTCCCCCTCCATCTCATGGGGCTGCCTGATTGGCATCCCATTAACTGAGAAAGCTAATTAAAGCAGACTACCACCCACCAGCCGCCATCTGCCTCCCCTCTCCTGTCCCTGAGCTCTCGGCCAGAGCTGTACACAGGAAAGAGGACCATGGTCTCAGCTGCACAGGGAGGAAATCCCCTGCAAACCACACAGATTCTCCTGGCCAAGCTCTACGCTGTGGCACCCTTTGGGGTCTCCTGCTACTGGCACGTCACACACAGCCATCAAACCCCAAACAACAACACTGGGGAAACTTATCCATCCTGGCTGCCCCCAAGCCCGGAAATCTGCCCCATCTCCCCCATACAGCCCTGGGCAGAGGATTCCTTGGTGAGAGACCTCTTTCGGATGCAATCTGCTTTCCCTGGGCATTGCACAGCAGAGGTGCACAGCAACTGCTGCAGGACATGAGCCGGCTCTCCACCCATGGGTGCCCAGCAAGGACAGCCAGCCACAGTGCCGTGTCTGGCACTCAGACAGACCCCAGGGCCGGACACCTATCCAGGGGTGCAGTAATCCTGCAGGTCCCCTCCCCGTCCTTCCCCAGCCAGCAGCTCCTACCTCTCTTCCTCCACCAGGAGCCTTCTCGCACAGAGTAGGACAGGTCAATGAATTCGATGTTGACGGCTGAGCGCTTCGGGAGGTGAGAAAACCTCTGGGCCTCTGTGATGTGGTTCTCAACCTTCTTCAAGTGGGTGGTGAGGAGCGGGGCATCAGCAGGGCTGGCGTGGCACACCGTGTCCTCCAGGGCAATGGAGACACACGCAGGATCCATACCCTTCTCTGCCATCCTGCTGTTGGAGATGCACAGGGACTGACTCACTGTGAGTCCCTAAACCAGCCTACAAAGTCCTTCCACATCCCTTCCTGCTGGCCCCCTCTGCCCTGTGATACATTGCCCAGCTCCAACATGGCATCCGCAGCTAGATAGAAGGATGGATGTGGCCGGAGAGCTGAGCTTGTGCCTAGGGGCTTACAGCGAGGTGATCAGTCAGTAATTCATGCACCTATTGTGGCTGGTCCAGCTCTGGCAGCAGAGCTAGCAGGCTGTTCAGCCCCACTGCTGCTGGGCTAGCTGCCCCATTCCTCTCCACCATGGTGGGCACAGGATAGGAGGTGGGATAACTGATGTTCTGCCCTCAACAGGAGATACCCAGTGCTGCCTCGATGTCACTAAGGGCTCCCCAGGAGCTGCCCATGCCTGGCCCATCCAGGACTCAGGGGACACGGGTATAGAGACCCAAGCAAGCAGGCTTTTCCAGCCAGCTTCTCAGACAAAGCATGTCATGCCTCAGCCAGGTTCCTGAGGCAGAGCAAACCTGCCTTGATTAGACACTCAGCTGGTGCCCAGGGTCCCCACAGGCTTCCTTGGACAGCCTTAACAGAACAGGAAGGGGATCCTACTAGTGCCAGTCCTTCTCTGCTTCCCTTGGCTCATTTCACCTTCCTGGCCCTTACCAACACAGCCTCAGAGACCAGGCCAGTACTTAATTGGGGCCATTGCATGATGCTAATACACGCACCTGCCCAAACATTCTCTTGCTGGGCAGTGTTATCTGCCTGCAGTCCTCCCCACAGCTGGCTGCAGCACGGCCAAGCTCCTCGCATCTCTGCTTGACTTGTGGATTCTGCGGTGCTGGGAGGGATGTTAAGCCAAGCAGAGTGTGGAACCCTCTAACCCCAGGTCCCACTGCAGCACCAAAGACTAGGAGGAGGCTGGGGATGCCCACAGCACTGGGAAAATGAGCTTGAGCAGGCTGGGCCCAGCGCTCATGTCGCCTCCAAACCTGGTATCCTATCACTTCGCTAACCTACATTGTGCTGAGAGCAGGCTGTAGGCAGCTCCCCACTATAGCTGCAATGCACACACGCGATTCCCTGGAAGGAGCTGCGCCGAGATCTTCCCAACCCTCTCTCCGCTGCAGATAGATCCCTTTCAGGACTGGAAGGAAGCCCGCCCCAGCCCCTGGGAAGAAGAGGTAGGAGCGAGGATCGCAGCGCTCAGCACCCGCTTGGCACCGCCGTGTCACGCAGCCCCAGGGTGTGGGCCAGCGGCAACGGGGGGGCTCGGAACGGCAGAACGACACCGTAGGCACAAAGCGCCCTCGGGCTCACCTTGACTCCTTCGGCCGGGCGCACAAGGAGCGCTAAATCCCTCAAGCCGATCTCCGCGGCTTAGCTCATCCCCAGCCAGGATGTTCTGCCTTGCCCCCGGCTCCCCGGGCAGCGGAGGGGTGTTCCCGCAGGCTCACCTGCAGGCTGCGGGCGCGGGGCTCCTCTCCGCGGGGTCCGGCAGTGCCTCCCTCCGCCGCAGCGCCCTCCGCCTCTCACTTCTCCGCAGACAAAGGGGCGATGCCCGCGGCGGGGGCTGGGAGCGACTCGGCGGCGGCTCCGCCGGGGATCAGCGCCCGGAGCCGGGCTGGGCGCTGTCCCCGCGGGTCTCCAGCCGGGTTCTTCTCCCCATCCCTCCGCAGGGCTGGGCTGGGCGGCGGCCGAGGGGACAGGAACGGGTGGAGGGAAGGAAGGGGTCCCTCCGATCCCCTCCCAGCAGTCGCTATCAGCACTCCCGAGCGCGGCTGCTCGGCGGTGCCCCTCTCCTCCAGCTTCGTCGCTGCCGCTGCCTGTCGGGGTGGCAGGATGGGCTGCCCAGGCAGGCAGCACTGCCAGGCAGCGAAAATCCTCTTAAAGGGACCGGCCCTATTTCCTCTCCCTGCACGCTACAAGGCCCTGAGCATCCCTAGCGCACAAGCCTGGGGTTCAGAAGCCCTGTCGCCGCATGCTCCCAGCACCCATCCCCGCTGCCGGCTCCTGTTCACATACGGGACAGAACCCACCTCAGCCCAAAACCCCGTGAGACAAACACCCCCTAAATCCAGTCCCGCCCGGGACACTTCTGACACCGCTTAGCAGCTGTAGATCCACCCCAAGAGGGGCTCAAGCTGGGTGAAACCGGGGCTGCAGCGCTGCTTGGGAAGCTCACATCAGGCACCAAGAGCCAGGGCTGGTGGTGGTATAGCTGGCCAAATAGGGCCTTGATAGAGGAATACCCTTGCTCAGGGCTTTACCGCCATCACACACTCCCTTCTGCATCTCTTCAAGCAGGACTTGCCATCCCCGCCCTCGGCAGCACAGCGCCTGGCTCCATGCTCAGTGTTACTCACACCTCTCCCCCACCACAGCACTTAAACATGACAAACATATGGAAATGAGCTGCACTAACAAGAGTATTAATTAAAAGCCATCTGTTGAGCCAATGAAAGCTTCCCCCCTCCCACAGCCAGCCTTGGACTGGGACAGAGCTTAGGACAGAGTTTTGGCTCCTCGGCAGAGAAGATTCAGACAGTGGGACAAGGCAGCCCACAGGCTGGGTTTAGGGAGGCACAAGGAGGTAGTAACGGAGCCAAGCTCCATACAGAGATCTTAAGTCATCTCCTCACGGAGCAAAAGGCACACTGGACCTATCCAGTTTGGTCTGTGCTCAGCACCCTGACTTCCATCCCCAGGGCACTCAGCATTAGCAGGTCTCAGCCCAGGACCCCTCTCTGCACAGTAACATAACAGTCCTGCTTCCCTGCAGGTGGGCACAAGCAGGGGCTGGAAGTGAATCCTCTCGATGTCAAAGCCCCTTCCTTCTCAACTGCTCAAGCCTGGGTTGGGAGCTCCTGAGACCAAGCTGGTGGCCATGCAGCAGCCAGCAGCTGCTGCAGCATCCTTTTGTGAAGGATGTCCTTCTATCCTTTTGTCGTTTCAAAGTGGAAGGCCAGCAGGGATGGGAATCCAAAGCCCAGCTAGGACCTTCCTACAGTGACCTTAATCACAGTGGTGGCCCCATGGTTGCTCGCATGTTCAGAACAGTATCAGTGGCAGAGGGAGCCTGTCCTGGCTCTGTCCTGTATGTCCAGGACTCCAGTGACAGAGGAGGCAGCAGAATCTCTTTGCACGATGGGAAAACCTGTGTAATTTCCTGTAAAAATACTTTTAATTACCCATGGCAGTGGTGCTGGTCCTCCAGCTCCCCTGGCAATCCCATCACACGTGTTCCAGATCACCTTCTCCTTCCCTGGGGGAATAAGGTACCTAGCTTTTTCATTGCTGCTTCGGAGAGAGCCAGGGCAGTTCCCAGGGAGCACAAGGCTGGAGCCGGATACCAGTGTCAGCATGAAAGCAAGCCACTGAACATGGCCCCAGCGAGGAGTGAATGGCCAGTGAAGGGGAGAACAAAGAGTTTAGTGAAGGGAGCCTGTTCAGAAACCCACTCCTGAGAAGAGAGGTGGCACAGCACAGGGTTACAGCAGTGGCTGCTCCTGCCAAAAGCCACATTAATAGCAGCAGTGCACAGGCTAACAGGCCCCATGGTAGGCAATGAGAGTCCACAGCCCAGCTCCATTCTCAGGTGCTTGGAAGGAGACATTGGGGAGCCAAGCACGAGGTCTTTTTCTCCGGCTTTGGGACCAAAGAGTGTCCTGCTGTGCTCAGGACAGCCCCTTATACCTCCTTACCCATTTTAGTTGCAGGGCATCAGCTTCCATGTGGCCCCAACCTGCTAAAGTCCCTGGTGAAAGGCGCTCTCAGGGCAAGAGCATAGGCGCTTCAAAGAAGCATGCCTTCAAGCCAGCATGTGGACCACATGGCCATGGGAAAGACTTTGTACCTGAGAGCTGAGACCTTTTCCTCACACAATTAGCTGTTCTGGTCCCAGCACTCCCAGGGAGGCTGTAAGGCAGTTTGTCCCACTCTAACACTTGATTCCTCAGTAATGGGTGGCGCCGCACTGGCCAGGCTGCTCTGGTCTGAGAACGCTGCCCGTGGCATGGAGATGGTGAGCAGGCACGTGTGCTCTCTCCCTCCTGAGGGAACATGAACCTTCTCTAGGAAACAGCCAGGCAAATGGAGGCCAAGACAGCACCATTCCCAAGCCCAGCTGCAAGAAATGCATGCAGCTCCTCAGTGCCTGCTGCTCATAGAGCATCCTCTGCCACTGGAGATTCATGGGATGGGGCCAGGCAGGAAGGCAGCCCACAAGAGAGTGAGGCCAGAACATCTCCTCTCCTCTTAGATGACAGCCTTGGGATGGATGGAGCTTATGGAAGGAGAACAGCAATGGAGACATTGATGAAGGGAAGCAGATATCCAGGGTTGAAGCCTCCCTCGGTGTGGGGCCAGCCCTCGATAGCCCAACGCTATCCAGAGGAAGCTGTAAGGAGAGCAAAGGCAGCAGATTTTGAGCTGTTTGGCGCCGCTCAGCTCTCACTGTCAACCTCTCCCACAAAGCAAGGAGGCAGGCCCTTACCAAAGGTGAGCAGCCACTCAGGACTCACCACACCGGACATAGCAGTCGCACTCACAGACATCGCAGCGCAGGAACCAGCGGGCCCACCCCGAGTGCTTAGTGACACAGCCCGAGATCTTGATGCAGCCAAGTTTGGGGAAGGCTCCCAGGTGGGCCTGGGTGCTGCAAGATGAAGAGCATCTCCCAGTGATGTCCCTCTCACTGATCTCAATCCGACCTCGCAGGCAGATCCCTGCAAGAGCAGAGCCGGAGCCCATGACAGGCTGCCCACCAGCCCTACAGCTGGGAGTAAAGAGACTGCAGACCTGCCTGCAGCCCCATGCAGCCAGGACAGTCAGCAGTACTCACGGAGGCAGGTGGGCTTGGGGGTCCAGTGGCCATTGGACTGGCAGGCACTGGCTGGGTCCCCCAGCAGCAGGAATCCAGGTCTGCAGCTGTACCGCACCACAGAGCCAACCCACCAGTCATTGCCGTACACCACCGAGTGGAAATCTGCTTCGGGTCGCCCGCAGTTCACTGGGGACAGGGAGGTTGCCGAGGGCAGTGCAGGGCTAGCAGCCTGTGCAGCACAAGAGCACGCACCCACATAAGGTTGTGGGTGCTGTGCAGGATCTGCAGGTGCCCAGGACTGCTGGAGAGGCTCCACACATGCGTGGCACAAAATCTGTCCTCCCCAAGGTGGCTGTGCCAAGCTCTGCAGCCATCCCCAAGGCCCCACAATGTCCCCGCTCTGGCTGTACCTCTGCAGAAGGACTTGTATCCCAGCCAGCAGCAGCTGCCATTCCCACACTGGCTCCTCTTCAGCTCCTTGTGCTTTCCTTTGCAGCCTCCCAAACAGATGGGTGCTGTGCCAGACCAGTAAGTGTCCAGGTGTCCTGGTGCCATAGGGAGCAAGGCAGAGCAGGGTTGAAGCCAGGGACCACCCTTTCTGCCAGCTCCCCAGTCCTCAGAGACCTGCAGGGAGGTGGTACTAGCCCAGCAAAGGCTTAGCTCACACCCTGCTGTAGCGAGGAGCGCATCCTCTAGCAGCACCCAGCTCTTGTGCAAACCAGCTCCCACTTCCCCTGTGCTCACCACAGGGCATGACAAAGGTCTTGCTCGCTGCTGCAGAAGACCAGTCCAGCCAAATGCCAGCAGTGCTGGGCACCCTGTAAACCCCTCTTCCCCAAACACCCTGTTACCTTCTGAGTCCTCACAGGAGACTAGCGTGGCCAGCAAGGCGAGGAAGACAAGGCCCAGTCCCATAGTGCACACTGTGCCCTCCTCCCCTTATCCCTCAAATCAAAGGCCCCTCTCTGCTTCCCTAGGAGAAAGTGAACTTGGTTTCCATGCTGTAGGACAAGGGGAAAAGGAGAAGACATTCCCTTTAATGCCAATCCTCTCCCCAGCAGATAATCTCTGGCGGATTACCCTCCCTGGATCCAGTGTTTAAAGGGACAACTCCTCCCAGTCACAACATCCTTGTCTTCACTCCCAACACCCAGCACTCACATTGTGCAGGAGTGCCGTAGTCCAAGATAATGCAGGTGCAGCTGTAGCTTTGGCAACAGAGCCCTGAGGCCCGCATGCTGGAAAGAGGGCCAAGCTGGAAGTGCTGTGAATGAAACCTGGCAGAAGGCCCTTCTCTCAAGGTATCCTTAATCCAGCTCTGCCAGGTACCAGGGAAGCAAAAGCTGGGCAGTAGCAGAAAAGATTAGGCAAGACCCAGCCACATCACTTCAGCAGCACAGGGATGCTCTTCCCAGAGCTAGCAGCATCCTCCTGCCGTGTGTGCTGTCAGGGCTGCTGGGACAGCCAGCTGCTTCCTACCCTGCCTCACCCTGAGCACAAGGTGCCCAGCCCATGGCCCTAGCTGTGTTCACATGGATCCAGCCCCAGGAAACCTCCCACATAGCTTGCAGCAGGCAGCTCTGCCTGCTTCATCCCTGCTCCTTACCAGCAACTACAGAGCATGCTGCCCCTCACTCAGAACACAAGCCTACAGGGCTGCTCTCATCACCCCATCCCAAGGGCACAGCCACAAATCACACCCAGTGTTTGTAATTGGAAAAGTGAGCAGATGGCCAAGGGTTTAGCATAAAGTGATTTCCTCCATTAACCTGAAATTCCATTAGGCTTTTGCTGAACTGCTTGAGAAGAGAGGGGTCAGCCAGCATTCAGCCCGTATCAGCAGAGTGCTTCCCTGCCTTCATCTCGGCACATCACCTCCACACAAAGGGTGGTGAGGGGCAGAGTATCACTCCAGGGACACCAGCTTCACACCATCCTCATCCAATTCACTTGATGAAGGGCAAGCTGGCTCTGCTCACAAGCCCAGACATGGCAGACAGATGACACTTACACCCTGAAGGAGACAGCAAAAATTAAACCCATGCATGCAACAAGAGTGCCAAAGCTAAACCTGGCATTCCAGTGCCACCTCTGGGATGTGGAGCACCACACTCTCCGAGGCAGCTGCAACCTAGAGGCAGAATGGAGGACATGTGAAGAGATCCTGGCTGCTCTTCAGTGCCCACCTCCTGCACTGCAGACTCTAGGCAACTGTCTCATCCTCTCACCACAACATGCCACTGCTGGCAGGGATGGGGCTGAAACAGACACCAAACACTGACTGGCTTAGCAGTCTGACTTTTATTTGTCTTGCCAAAGAACATTTTGCCCAACCAGGAGCCCAAACCCCAATGTGGGGGAGAAACCCATAGAAGGACATATGCGGTAAAAAAGCTTCAAATTCTCTAGCGCTGCAGTAGCCTGCAAGGGACAGTACCTCCAGCCCTCTCCTCCCAGGGATCAGTGCAGCATAATGGGACCAGTGGTGCAAACACCACCAACAGCACCAGCTGAATGACCTAAGACAGGTGATGTGCAGGGAAGTACCAATGAAGGCAAACAGAGAACATGCCATGCCCTGGAGAACAAAGTACAGACTGTGGAGAACAGCTCTGCTATGTGCCACACATCTCCCCAGGGAAGAGGCTCCAGCTGGTGTCTGCTCAGCACACAATCCTGCCTGGGGAGATCCTAGCTGAGGACCAGGCTCAGCAAGAGATAACAACTTAGCTGCACAGCAGCAGGGACCACATCACCAAGGAGTGACCAAGAGGGGAAAGCACTGTGACAGGCAAAGGCCAAACCTCCTGGAAGCGTGGGAGGGGCTTGCTAGTCCCTAATCCCCACAAGAAGGAGACAGACAGCTCTTCCCAGCTCAGATCACTTGACCACAACTGAGAGAGACCTGTCCTTCCCCTCTCCCTGTGCTGACCAGAACCAGCAGCCACTGAGGCTGGAGCAGCAGAGGAGGAAGTTCACCAGCTGCAGGCAGATGAAGAAAAGCTCAGCCCTCTCCCTCAAGAACTTCCCAACCTGCCTCACCAGCACATCCCATGGAGGCCCAAGTTTTCCTCATGCAGAGAGGCAGGTAGCACCTCACACGATCTGGATGCCCAGCTCCTCAGCTGTCTTCTGCAGACGGTCCATGACATTCTCCTCCAGCTCCATAGCCAGCCCACCAGCTGCTGCCACCTGCTCCTCTGAGGAGGTGCTGGCCATGACATAATACACAGTCTCAGTCTCCCCACGCTCGTTGGTCCTGTTCACCACATGGATGATGGGGTTGGCTGGGGTGCCAGGTTCTTTCCCCGATGCCAGTGCTGCTCCTGAGAAGGCACTGGGCCGTGCTGGCTCAGGGTTGTCAGCACAGCGAGAGGCTGAGGGTAGCAGGGTCACCTGCAGCTCAGGAACACAGTACTCAACCGGTTGAGCCTCTGCTGGGGCCTCCAGAATGATGCCCTGCAGACTGCCCTCACCCTCAGACAGCACCACACACTCAGTTGAGCCATCCAGTGCCTCACCCCGCTTCTCTCTGTCCTTCAGTAGCTGCTCTGTCAGCTCCACGCTCTCGTAACGCACCAGCTGCAGCCTCATGTAGCCATCCTCGTGCTCCTTGTACCTGAGCAGAGATAGGTAGGGATGATGGAGCCAGTCACACTACAGCCCCTTCCCACAAGACAGGTACCAGCCTGAAGGTGCAGCCAAGGAAGGGAAGGGGCACTATGAAGTTGCACACTGGCTGCAACGCCCAGTGCTTCATATATGATATTGCGCAAGTAAGATAAAAACCCTAAAACTACATGGGTCTTGAGCACATTACAGCAAAACATCAGAGCCCAAGCACTGCCAGGTCTCTGCTTCAGCAAGACATATGAAGGATGTGGTTTCAGCTGTCTCTCGCACTTGAGAGGAGGTAATGAGAAGCTAAGGCTGGGCAGTACCTGAAGCGAGGATGGCCTGAGGGCCATTTGAACTGATGTTTCTTCCTGAGGTGGACAGTGAGGTTGTTTCCACGTGTGAAGCACTTGTCACAGACATGGCACTTGTAGCGGGGCTCGAAGTCACCCTGAAGGGCAGAGAAAGGGATGTGAATACCCCATGAGCCTGATCAGAGGGCCTGGAAGGATGAATCAGGTTCTCTGAGAAGGCCGATAGGACGTACTATTGCAACAGGAAGAGAGGAGTGTAACCTGACCTCACATTCCTACAGCCCTGGTCAGCCTGGGGCACTTCACATGACTAGTTTTTTAACTCATGCTTCTGTATAGCATGTTGCACTAGCAGTTCTCAGCCTCAGTGGGAGACAGTACACAGCACAATAGCCCTCTGCTCTCTTTGTACCTCATGGACTTTCCGGCAGTGCAGTTTGATGGAGCAGGGGGAACGTGCAGTGAAGCTACAAGCCTCAAATTCGCAGTGATAGGCTGGCTCTTTGCTGTGTGTTTCCAAATGTTTCCTCAAGTCAATGAGATTCTTGCAGCTAAAAGGAAATGATAAGGGAACAAAGTTGAACACTGTGAAGCACACACACAGGTACCGCTGGGTGCTTCTCTGCCACCAGCGTGGGAAGATGAAAAACCCTGGTCCTCACCTGTAGTCACAATAGTCACACTTGAATGGCCGCTCCTCACTGTGCCGAAAACGAATGTGATTGCGCAGGGAGGAGGGCAGCGGGCAGGTCATGTCACACATTGGGCACTTGTAATGGTTCACTGTGTGAAAGAGCGGGTGGAAAACATTACCACAAAGCAGGGAAGAGCATACATGCTTCATGGCCTCAGCTGGAAGAAGGGGTCTTTACTCACCATGGTTCCTCATATGGTCACGGAGCAGCCTCTCTGTGGCAAACCTCTTGGAGCAGTGAGAACACTGAAACCTCTGCTCTGCAGCATCAGGGGCAGAGAGAAAAAAGAAGGGGTGGTGAGAAAAGAGATCAGAGCAGAGAGAACAGCAAGTGATAAAAAGAGGCAGCTACAGTGCAACTGGGAATCCTTCTCTCCAGGCAGAGATAGCAGACACTGACTACAGAGACAAACAAAATCACTTGTGAAGACCAATCTGCCTCCCCTTTGCACAACTTCCTTGTGCTGCCAGTGCAAGAACCAGGGAGCAACCATCACACACACACATCAGAACAGCACAAAGGAACTCAACAAGCAAATCCCAGCGCTGCTGCAAGAGCTCATCTGCTGCCTTTGACTTTGCCTGGGTTCTTACAGGAGGAACAGCTCCGCCTGCAGCAGTGTCTGAGTTCCCAGCCATCAGAGAAGCCAGGCTGCTTCCAAGCAGACTTGTGCCCTTTGCTCACAGAGAACAGGCATCTCTAGGAAGCCAAACAGCCCAGCCGGAGGACTGCTTACAACCCACCCACAAGAGCTTACGGTCCAGTGCAGTCTGACGATGGATGTGGTCAAAGAACTTGGTGTTGTTGGCAAACATTCCACCACAGGTAGGACAGGCCACCACCTTCTCCTGTGTGTGGCTGCGCAAGTGCTCCCGCAGTTTGCAGCGCCCCTTGAAGGCGCAGTCACAATCTGAACAGAAACAACAGAATGTCATTAAGATCCTTCACACATGGGCCATGATCTGCAACCTGACCGAATGGCAGGCTTCTTGCTTCTGTTTTGGTTAGCAAAGATCAACTCCAAAAAGCCCCCAGAGAAGAGTGACAGCAAGATGAGATCACTAAGTGAGACCACTAATGTGATCCCTAATGTTCCTGTACAACATCTGCAACCCAGCCCTGTGCAGAGCTCTCTAGAGAGGGCTTGCATGCCCCCACTAACCTTTCCAGCCACAGAGGACGACATGGTTCTCCTTCCCTCTTGCCTTGTACTCTGAACAGAAGCTGTGATCCTCCACGTGCCGATAGAACCACTCGGGATTATCAAATGATCTCTGTTGGGGAGCAAGGACAGACAAAACAGGGTGAAGAGATCAGCCTGAGCACAGCAGGTTCCTTCATACAGGTACAAATACAGGCAGGCATGCAGGTGAGCTGCAGCACAAAAGCAGCTCCACTTCCCTCGGCTGCCACATCAAAGATGAAACATACGAAAGCGAACCTGGATTCTCTGTTCTCACCTCACAGTACTCCCACAGGCACAGGAAGTTTTCCTGGATCTCAGGGATGATATTGCGGCTCTGGAAATCCAGCTGGCAATGGCTCACATCTGACTGGCTCTGCAGGGCCCGCAGCCCCCACTGCTTCAGCTTGGTGTGGTAGCAGTGGAAATAGACGTGGCGAGTGAGGTCAGCTGAGCTCTCCAGGGAACAGAAACCGCATTCCTGCCACAAACACGTGTACTCCTCTGCAGCAGGAATATATTAATGAGACAGGACATTCACACACTGAGAAAACAGCAAACATTCATGCTCTAACAGCCTGGTGGAAACTCTCCAAGCAAAGCTCAGGCTGCAGCACACAGAAAACACCATGGCTTTTTTCATACAGTCCGGCAGCAGGCAGCGCTGCTCTCCTCGGGGAGCGGAGGATCCTCGCACAACGCAATAGCTCATACAAGCGGGAAAGCAGCGGTGGAGGCTGCCAGCGCCTTACCGAGCGGGTCCATCTCGTCCCGGCGCTCCTTGGCGAGGTGCTGCTGCAGGTGCTGGGCCACATGCTCGCAGAACTCCTCCATCTGCGAGGCCACGTACGAGCAGAGCTCCCATTCGCACTGCAGCACCAACGCGCCCTTCCCGCCGGCCTTGGCGGGCGCCATGGCCGGGGCCGCAGACGCGCGGAGCCGCCGAGGGCTCACCGCACCGCCGCGCGCACGAGCTGCCCCGGCGGCCCCGCACGGCCGGGCGCAGCGGCACCGCAGCGGCGGCCACAGCCGGGGGAGCCCCGCAGCGGGCAGCGGGCAGCGGGCAGCGGGCAGCGGGCAGCACGCGAGGGGCCGCGCTCCCCGTGCGGTCCGGTCCGGTCCTGCCCCGCCGGGGGGCGCCGGAACGCAACGGACGGCACCGCCCCGCCGAGCCGCACACCAATCACCGCGCAGGAGCTGCAGGCGCGCGTACAGCGGCCGAGAGGGCCCGCCGGAAAGCGGGGCTGGCTCACAAAGGTTCCGGCGCCCTTTGGGGCTGACCTGAGAGCGAAAGGCGTTTGGCTTTGGGAAACGCGTTTGGTTTTGGGAACCAATTATAGTACGATCACATTTGGGTTCGCTACTGCCACACAGGCTAATTTCTTGTGGCTCCAGAAGGCTTCCTTGCCTAAGCAAGAGAGTCCTCACGGTACAAAGACTACTGTCAAAAGCCGCATGACCGAGTATCCCAGCCAAGTGCCAAAGACAAAACGCATCAGGATTGCAGTTCCTGCTGTGAGATCATGCAACATATCCTCTTTACTCAGTAATTGAAACGACGGTTTGAATTAAACAAATATACATTGACCATTACATCTGCTGTTCCGAGCTCTTGTAACACCAAATGGAGACACAAGTCTCAAAGTTTGCTTTGGCACAGGTAAATGCCATGCTAAACGCAACTGAAATTGTATAAAATGTGCCACAAAGCGTGCCTTGCTAATACACAATGGCTTCTGTAACTCCTGTCGTACGCATCACCTCTCCCCTCTGATCTGAATGGGAAGTACGTGCCCAAACTGACTCAGTTAGAATCCGGATCTGTTTGTTGGGGTTTTAATATTATTATTATTTTATCTCCATTTATTTGTTTTCTGCAGGATCTGTTGCTTTCAATGTAATTATTTTGTAACCAGTACAGAAAACACCTGGCCAGGCTAGACAGTGCAAAGCCATGAGCTTGAATGGGGCTGGGATTTAACCTGTATATCCTAACCAAAGTAAATAAATATCCAGCACAGAAGACAAAACTATCTGCGAAGCCTGCCAGGAAGCAGGCGGTAAACGAAGACTCCTGCTGACAAGGGACAGACAGCCCCCTACTGTTGGACTTCACATCTGCCCACATTTCCCCAACCTGCCTGGTGCCTCCTGCCCATTCTGTTACCTGTCAGCCAAACCCAAGACACCTGTGGGTACCAGGACAGGGTGCCTAGGAATGGATGAACCAGAATAAGACTTGTCTTATGTAATGGCGTATATACATGGTAAAAGAGTCGGTACACGGTAGCTTGATTGTGCGATGTCCTCCTGGTCCTGAGCTCCATGTCTGAGCGGGCAGAATACCCGAATGGTTCTGCAAGTTAAGAATACTGGGAATTATTTAGGATGTTATTTCAGCTCTGCCTTCTCCGCTTGCCTCTATGGCCTGAGTAGATGCAGCCTTTACCAGCTGCTGCTCTTTGCATTTTAAGTTCATATGGCAGGCCAAATTAATCTCCAGGCCAGAGCTGGGCAAAGTACACAGAACTACAAAGAAGGACAGACCTTACTTAATAGTCCCGCAAGCTGGCAGCAGACTCCACGGAAGGAGAAATATTTAATTATGAAGAACTGATTGGCGCCAGTCTTGTCCTGCTCATGTAAAATGAGCACAGCAACACTGTGTCCGCTATGCTTGTACACAAAATGCTCTTGAGATCATCTGCCTCACCAAAAACCTGTCCTCAGTGTATTGACAGGTTATGCTAACCGTGTTGCAGGGAAAATGGCTTTCTTACAGCCAATGTGGACTCTTCAGAACTAGGATATAAGCTACTAGGCTTAAATAAGAATTTTAAGCCTTAACTCTGCTTCTTGTTCTGCAGAAGCAGTCTTGCTACCATTTGGAGGCTGGGAACAAAGGAATGGTTATAGCAGGCCTGGCCAAAAGTCCCTTTAATCTGGGTCTAACAGCATTGTAAAACCAGGTCGTTTCCTGGCTGCTGTTTTCCTTCCTGGCATCTCAGCAGAGACTAATCTCAGACTTTCAGAAAGAGAGCCCCTTGCTTGATAACCGAGAGCCAACCCTGGCTTCCCCCCGCAGGAGCATGGCGGTTTGCTAAAGGATGCTCCAGCTGGTCCCATGAGCACGCATCCCTGGCTGAGTGTTACTCCTCTCCCCACAGGTGCTGCCAATGACATGCAGAGCTTCCTGGATTCACAGTGTTCAAAGACCCAGTTTTAATTGTGTAATGCACAAGAGACAGTACTACTCTCAGAACAAGCCCTGTTGTGCTCCTCTTGAACAGCACATGGGTATCTCACACTTACACATGATAAGATGCTCTTGCCCCAAGCATTGCTTTTCCAGCCGGGTTCCTCACCTGTAAAGGCATGGCCCATCGCTGCAAAACATACCAGCCTTTCACTTTAACCTAGGGTTTTTCTGTTGGTAAACTTCAGTCTTCATCCATGAAATGTCCACTCAGACAGGAAAGAGACTCTTTGGGAATGATCTGCGCTGACCATGCAAATTGGAGTGAAACATCAAGAGATTTGCATTTAAGCAAATCCCAAACAAGGTATCATGGAGACATCACTAAATTGTCAAAAATATATTTCCATCAGGCTCAGCTGGATCTTTACCAGTGGAGTATGAGCACAGACTTCACTCTGCACTGGGAAGTTCATGACAGACAGCCCTTCTACAAATTCCTGCAGAATCCGAGAGCTGGGACTTGTCAGCAGTGACAATGGAAACAGGTGAGTTTCAGCACCTTTTCACAAGCGTAAATAGAAGTCTCCATGGAAATATCAGGGAAAGAACATACCATGTTGTCCTTAGGCTCATATTGAAACAAAATCGGAAAGGATTTTCTAAAATTGATTTGTGGCATCCTTAATGTCACAATAATTTAATAGTATCTATTAGCATGTTCTGCCTTCACTAGGCTGAATTTATATTCCTTCACAATGCAATATTTGTCCAAAATGATATGATTCAATTTGCCTGAAAATTATATAAACCCAGGCCTAAATGAGCATTCTCTTCCCCGGTGCTGGCAACAGCAGTTATCTGGAGTTCTAATAGCTCAGCATCAGATCTTGATAGATAACTCACTGAAAGCAACAGGTTTAGTTATGTGGGGCTGGACTGCTAAGTTAAAAACAGGGCTAGAGGAGGACAGAGCCATTACTTTTATTACTTCTGAATTTGAGCAGAGGAATAACTGTGAGCTTACGAGTGAAGTAACTTCAATAGCACCCATGTGTAAAAGTAAGGATGTGTGGAAGTGTTTTTCTAATGTCTTTAGACCATAGTAAATACATTAGGAAAACAGGACTGCAGAAGTGCAGAGCATCAGACATTTTCTAGAAGAGGGCACAGAGAAGCAGGATCAGTTCATACAGAGAGGTGGTGGGATTTGGCAATATCAGACTGCAGAATAAATGAATAAAAGCTGCTCACAGCTTTTCTAGTGATGCCATTTTAGAAATATTCCCGTTCTGAAAATTCAATTTAAGGCTGTCTCTTTGGCTTCAGTGCTCCTCCAGAAGTTCCGTGCTAAATCAAGGCCTGAATGTTCTATTGAATGCAGCTAGCAAAGGCTGCAGATTTATTGCAGGTATGAAACCATGATGAAGCTCAATGGACTGTGCTACACAGCTGAGACTTTTCCATCAAATCACAAGGCTGTTATCTCTAAATGAACTCTTATGCAAAGGTGCAAAGTTTCTGTTGTGGAAAGCATAGATGTTTCTGCCAGTTATGCCTGCTCTTCCACAGCTTTTGAGCTCCAGCTATATGTGCACACCAGGTAATCATGCTTCCCACTGTTCTCAGTAAGACAGCCCTAGAAAGGGACTACAGGAGGGAGATTTCTGCCCTGGGCTGTCAAAAAAAGCCAGATTCAGTACAGAGATTCCTCTCAGCTGGAGGAACTGATATCCATTCCAGCTATGTCCTAGTCTGTCCACAGATGCTCACTGGTTCGTATTCAGATGCAGCATTCACCTCTATTTTGATCACAAGCCTTTTGGGGTACTGTCTCTTGCAATGTGTTTGCCTTCTGCCTAGTCTTGGCTGAAGTCTCTACTCTCCCCTTTCTAACCTCTCAATGTCCATGTTCACCTGGGGACACAATGCCACATGAATGAAAGCGATAAATGGAGCCAAATGACACATCCTGAAAAGCAGAAGGGCAAAATGATAAATCACAGTTTTAAAGATCAAACACGTCCGCTGTGGAATGTCTGTTTGTGTTCCCTTGAGAGAACACGGCTGCGTGTTTTCCAAGGGATTAGCTTCAAATTAAGCTCTTCTCTGGAAGATCTCAATACAAGCCCATATGGACATTCCTCCCTGGCTCCACAGGTGTGAGATCTCTGTTCGGGCATAGCCTGCTAGCCAAGATAAAAGAGCTGTTCCTATTATTGTACCCTGTACCTCTCTGCCCTCACTTGTGCCAGAACACCTGTACACAAGGCAGATCTTGCAAAGCTTTTTCCGGGCAGAGGAAGAGGACAAATGCCTCATACCTAAAGTCACACAGACCCTGTGGACAGGTGGTGTTGCAATCCAGTCAGCTCAAGAGAATGGATCCTGGCCTGCCATCAGCCTCTTGGGTGACATGGCCAAGACACTGTACCCTTCTTTGTGCCTTCCTTGAAAACCTTGATAAAACAATAGAGTCCCAAAGTACCTGTCTGTATTCGCTATGGATGCAAATCACACTGAGCAGACGGTTCCTTTCTCTTTCCAGAGATGTGCACTGTGATTCACATCACTGTTCAGAGGAGCCATTCCAACTCCCTGGGGTATTTCCACCTTTTTCTGCGTTGAAATCAAAGTATCACAGAGCGATGTGCTGAAAGCCAGCAGCTCCAGAATGGCAAGGAGGGGCTAAACCAACACCACCTCTGCTGAAAACAATAGGGCTGTGCAGTTAAAGCAGATTTTACTGACCCAGAGGGGAAACATAGGATCCCCCAGACCTCTCTTTGGAAAAAGAAAAACCAAAACCCATCAGCCAGTCATATCTGGCACAGAGAGATATGCATGGAAACCACATGGCATCCAGTGCTGAAATACAAGGTAGGGTAAATGAGCAGGCCTTGGTGTTTGGCTCCTAAGGGATGATTTTATATCAATAATAGCAGTTTTATATGCTTCCTTCCTAACTTGTCATACAGATGCAATGAATTTGCTTCTTCCATAACAGCTTCTTCCAGCTGCCCTATGCTTTCAATAAACCTCCCTAATACCCATTTAACTTCCTCAGTCCCTACAGATTTTGGCAAACGGGTGTACCAAGGAGTGCGGGTGAAACACACAGTCAAGGACCTTCTTGCTGAGAAACGATCCAGGCAGAGCAGCGGCTCCCACCTCAGTGTAAGTCACTTTCCATTCCACCACCACACAGCCCTTTCTTTGAACCAGAAGAGTCACGTCCTGCAATCCTCTGGTTTAACGAGCATTTATGTTGCGTTCAGGGCACCGCCAACATTGACATGGAATAGCAAAAACCATTTGCAACACTCGTGTTTGCCTCAAAGGATCACAGATGTCTCCTTGATTTTTTACATTAGTGAACCTTTGAGGGACTGAAGTCCTTTGGGTGTTTTTCCCAAGCAGATCAGTAATGCTGAATTTCTCATTCCTTCCACATCCTGTATGTGACACCCTTCCAAGTCAACTTCCTTTTTCGCTTGCTACACTCAACTCAGTGCCACAAAAATAGATGTTCTTCCCAGAATGCTGCGCTGCTTCCAGCTCCTCTCTGGCATACTAGAGTGCCAAGAGAGATGAAGTGATTTTATGGCCTGCAAAGAGGCCAAGCATCAGTTTGTTAGAGATGATTTCTTCTTAAAGTGGTTCTATAGCAACAGGAAACCTAAATTATAGTGCACTACATTGTTTTTTCTCAATCACTAGCCAGAGAAGCAGTGCTGTGCCCAGGAGATATAATATTGCAGGTGCCAGCACATGGCATCTGATAGTACAGTAAGCCATTCCCTCTGTACTCTTGGGACTCACCTTTACCAAGCAGCAGCGCCTCACTTCCAGGCTGAGTGGGAGCAATGGGGCCTTCTGACAGATGAAGAGATGCAGTCAAGCTGCTGAAACTGTGTCCTGGAAGGAAAGGGCAGGAGCAAAGACACAAATTACTGGCAGCAGAACACACAGTGCTGATGCTCTTCTCCCCACCTCCCCCCCCACGCCCCCCCCCATCCACTTGCCTCAGGCTTTTTACTTTCAGCAAAAACCAAAGAGACCTCAAAGGGACTTCCAAGTGTTTTTTTCACTGTTACTTTCACATGTTAACTCTGTGACAAAACAAGCAGAAAAATAGCACGGGCATTACCAAACGGAGCAAGATCCAGCCATAGATATCTTCACAGCCTTCAGCTACTGCAGAAATGCAGAAGACCGCCCTGAGCCACGGACAGTCACTGGGAAACACATGCTCCTGCTAGGAGGCATTTAGGAAGACTGCTTTGGGGAGCAGCAGGAAGCAACTGTGTGTTTGTGCTCACTGAGAAAACAGATCCTGGTTGATGGCTATCATGCTTTACCTGCTCTCTTTCTGGAGAATGCAGCTTCAACAGCTGCAGTAAAAAGCCCTAGGAACTGTAAACCACTCACTGCTTGCTTTATTACACTTTGCTTTGTATTCCAAAGCTTAGAAGTTGTGTGTCTATCTAACGCAATATCAGCCCTGTTACTAATTCCCTATAAGGCACAAAAAAAATATTGTGCAGGACAAACATCTGTATTTGCTTAAATGTATCATGAAAGGAACAGCTGTAAGTGCAGCTCTGTTTATCTGACATAATCCAGAATCAAACAGCAGATAACTGAACACTCCTTTGTATATTTATGATGCAGTATAATTTAGCTGCATCATTTGTTTGAACATGATCTTCGCTCCAAAATTGGTAAGCCTCTGTTGTGCAAGGGGAGGTCTATGGAGGAGACTCATGATGCTAAGGAAAGGTCATTGCTCATGGGAGGTGAGCCACTGAACTGTCTACTGCAGCAGCAGAACAGCAACAATTTCATGACAACTAGTCCCTGCATACATCAAATGACAGGAAGCCAGTGTGTATTGTGATGAAACCCACACAGTTTAGGCTTCTGAGTTCCCATCAGCTGCAGGGCAGAAGGTCCTGGGCTTTAGTGAAGATCTGGCTTGTTTCCCACTGTTGGCATGAACCAGCATTTAACCTCTGCAGGGCTACCTTCTTTTTTCAGGTGAGGAAGCTGCTAGGTACGCAGATGAAGCGCTATGCCCAGCAGGACTCATAGGCCAGAGACAGATCATTCTGCATACTTGCCGTCAGCAAACCAGTGAGGTGCTCTGCCTAGGCTAAACTTTGCTTTTATTGTTAATGTTTGTTACTCCAGATGCTATACTACAGATTGGGTCTGGAGATGAGATACACTGAAGCCAAAATACAGTCAAAGGGCACCATAGATTGCCACTGCAGGACCAGGTCATTATTTTGACCTGCAATCTTACATTTAGTCCCCAAAGGCAGCATTGTAGCTGAACAATGCTCCCAGGTTAACAAGGCAGTGAAGCAACACAGCTCTCTGGAGTACCCCTAACCAGTATATCCGCCCGCTCGTGGGTGAGGCCGGCTGAGACCAAGCTTATAAGCAGTTAAATATACTGTGGGCACAAGTGATGCTAAACAGACACACTGATGTGGTGCAGAAGGTCCAGCTACCCCAATCCCACAGCACTGAAAGGAAGTAATGCAGGGTGGAAATGAACTAACGTGCTTCAATTAAGCTGAGCCATTCATCACTTGGTAAGGAGCCAGGAGGCAAGTGAAATGTAGGTCTCTGCAAGTATGTGGGTGCCTGCTGTGATGAAGGCCAAAGATGAGCTGCTGCAGAGGCTCTTGAAATTGAATTAAGGCAAGTAAAACCCTCTCAGCTAATGTCAGCTCTGTGACTATTCATCACAGGTATGTGCAAGAGGACATGCTGCCTGTGAAACACACAATCAGATGGTTTCAGTAGCTGTTGAACACACAGGATCAAAGCCGAACTTAGATACTCTGGTAACTTGAAACGCTTCATACTAGAGACTGGCACTGAAGTGACGTGGATGCTGAGAGAGGGGTGTCTGCCAAGACCACATTTGCATGTGGAGGCTTTAGCATGCATATCCAGCTATGATCCTCACTGAGGTCTACGGCCAAAAATGTCCCAGCTGGGGGCATGTGCAAATCCTGACCCTGCAGCTTGAACACGTTCATCTGTCCACAAGCCAAAGGGCTCCTTCCTGATGCCTCGTACCACTCCTGCAGCCTGTGTGACTTATGTGGGCTCAGAGCTCATTTTCATGATGGAGCAGGGAGCAGCTGCAAACCTTCCTCAGCAGTAAAAGGAAGTCCCGGTGCTGGCAAATTTAATTCAAATCTAAACCTCTAAATTTGGCTGCTTGCTATGGCAGGAACCTCCTGTTTGCACTATGCAAACTGATAATAGAATGTCACCAGCATTGGACAGTAAACAGCACAGCTGAAGTAAATGCAGCCATGGGCACGGTATTTCTGCTCTATGGGCTTGGAAATCTGGAGACAGAACTCAGACAAACTCTGTGTATGAGCTCTCATCCAGAGGAGCAGACGGCTTTGCGTGAGTACTTGTAAGGAATTAGCCACCATGAGCACCAGGGTCGCTCAAGGCTAATTCTCCCTTAGGGACCAAGAGATTATTTTTATCAATACTTCTGTAGCACCCAAATAGGAGCTAGAGGCAACTGCCTCCAAACATAGCCTGCTTGTTCTGCTAGGAGGGGCCAGCTAAAGCAGCTCTGTGACAGGTAGATGGAGCACAAGAGAGCTGGGCTAGAACCCGGGTAGCACAGAATCTGACTGTTTCGACCAGCCAAGGGCTTAGATACCAGCTTATTGAGATCTGTTCTGAGCCAACACTGAAACGGAAGGCTCAGCATTATGCCTGCATTAGGGGACCCTGCAGCCCATGAGAAAGCAGCCAGTTATCTTGGTATTTTTACTGTTATCATCTCTACACAAGACTTCAAAATCTCTTCTTAGCCCACATCTGCTAATACCTCAGAGCTCAGAGGCTTGAAATCTTAGAGTTAAGCTCTTCATGCTGATAGCACCAAGACTCAAATAGTGCATCTGAATGATACCAACACCTTCTCAAACTACATGCTTAGAGAGCTGATTTGCTTCAAAAAGACCTTTTTTAACATATCTTTATCTTTTGCAGGGCAGCATCAGCACACCACAGTCATCATTTGTCCAAATGCCAGGTGAGGTTTTCCTCCACTGATAAATGACTTCTGTATTGGTTGGACAGTTGAGGTTGCTCTTGTTTCTTCTCCTCCAAAGGACATGAAGTGAGCAAAGGAGCAGTGAAGTAGGGCTACCTCTCAGAGAGAGCCCAAGAGGAAAGTAATTGAAAAAGTCAAAACAAGAACAGCAGTAATAAAAGAAAAGCCTCTGTAATCTTGTATGACATTCTCAGAGGTGAAAAAGGTAATTAAAGCAGTTCGTGTCTCTTTTGGTATAAGTGCTACACAAAAGCCCTTCTTTTCCCTCTCTGTCTTCTAGTTCTCCCTGAAGCTGCAGAGAGGAAGTATGAAACCAGGAGCTTACCTGTTTAATCTCTTAAACTCTTGGGCAGGGAAAGGGGTGTAAGGCTGTAACACCATCCTCCTCCTTCAGAGCTATAGCAGAGCAAGGAAGAAGCAAATTCTGCCCTCATACTTGAAGCTTTCCCAAAAAGCACTTGGTTTGCTTCAGATGGGGACCATTAGCTGGATCAGGGCAGTCTGAGGAGCTAAAAGCACTTGGGCTGACACACCTGCTTGAAGACAGGAGTGACTCCTGCCCTGGGTGATGCTAGAATGAAAGGGGCTCTATTTCATGTCTGCAGTGGTGGCTGTAGCTCTGTGGCTCTCTTGGTGCTACTGTTATGGTTTCCCTTGAGCCAATTTTTTTCTCTTTGCCATTGCAGGCTCACCTACCACGGCTGGTTACTATGGCATCAGGAGATCCTTCACTACAGAGCTGGATTTCCACAACACAAAGCAGTTTGTCAGTGATGTCTACCCATCCCCTCTAGGGTCCAAGCCCTTCTCAAGTGATTTGTCTGCCACTCAGGGATTCCCGACACTTCTGGATCCGTATCTCACAGACCAATACGGGGATTACCGTGCTACTCCACTCACAGCTGGTACCAACTCCTTCTTCAGCCCTTCTGTGCCCCCTCTCCTGCCATCTTTCCCTAACGACACAACGCACTTCCTACTAGTGAGTGAGTCTGTGGTTCTCAGTCACCCAATGAAAGTTTACCCGATTTAAAGCTGGGGTTAAGTCAGGGGACTTATGCGGGAAGAATGTGGCTGTTACAGGAGGCAGCTACTGCAGAGCACACAACAGAAGTGGCAGGGCTGAAGGGCAACATTTATTCTCTTTGACCATGTCCTTCAAGTCATTATCCTTTCTTTCCTGTTGGAGACCAGCTCCTAAATTAGCAACTTTCCCTGCTCCCCAAAACAGCTACTCCATTAAGCTCCTTTAGTTTCTAGAAACATCCTTAGTCAGCTCGAGGCTGTTGCCTATCCCCATCAATGCCTTCTCCAACACTTCTCCATTCACTTTGGGCTCTGCAGGGTCAGGGTGGGTCAGTCCCACTGACAGCCTATTCCAGGCCTTGCCCACTATTGAAAAGCTTCAATATCAAATACTGCTCCAGAGCAACAGAACTGATGTGAGTGTTCCTAGCTAGGCACTGAAGATAGCTTGGCTTAGTGAAGCCAAGCTAGATATGCCAAGCTTTTATTCTTAAGGGTTCTTTCTTGCTTTCCCTCCCTGATTCCATACAGAGAGAGCCCTGGGAGCAGACCTCACCTGACAGTCTCAGCCAGTTGGATGGTGCGTGCTCAGACCCTCTGCAGGCACTGCCTGCCAGTGCCAGCTGTCTCTCCTCACATGAATCTGGAAGCATTTCCCCATACCGAAGCTCAGGTTGGACCTCAGCCATCCCCGGAGCCCAGCCCTACCCTCTGCACCCTCTTGAAGATGTCCACTGCTCCCCCAGCTATGCTGCCACTTCACCCTACTCCTTCTCACCATTCATGACTGTGGCAAATGAGCTTACCTCCAGGATGAGCCACCTCTCAACAGAGCAGTCCTCAGAGACATCCCCTCTGCATGATAACTCTGCCTGGGCAAAAGATGATGGAAGTCCCATCTGGGGGACTTATGAAGGCCGGAGAACTTATTGATGAGAGTTAAGAGCTGGAGGAAAAGAAGAATGTACCATTACTGAAGCAAATTAATTACTCATGTGCTTTTTCCTAAAGATGGTCCTTTAAAAAGAAGATGCTAACAATGTGCAATGCTTTATGCTCTGTTTAGAAATATAATCCCTTGGATGTACCACGTTTAGCTTATAGTGGTGTCTTCTAGTGCCTTATGAAAGTCATTGCTCACAGTCCCACTGTGCTACAAGTGAAATTCACAGCCTGAAAAATATCTGCACAAACAAGGATCTCTGGTACTTCTTTTCAGGTGCTGGGAAAAACAGGTTGCTCTGAACCTTAAACACCTTACAGAGCATTAACAGAAAATATTTAGGAAGAGCAAGGCTGGGGCTGGGGCAGGGCCACCTTAATAGCACAGTCTGTGTAATAGTATCTTGTTACCTAGCAGCAATAAATGCTAGTTCCTAACTCCAGCATGCTATGAACAATGACATTATCTTGAGCAACAGTTATGGCCAGAGTAGCAAAGGCATGACACATTAAAGCCTATAGCACAGGACGCTACAACCAGGTAAAGCTGACCATACTACACCAGGGCCTAGCAGACTGTCGGAGCATCATCTTGCCTGATGCTCTGTGCAGGAGGAAGCCTTACCTGTAATGCACAAAACACATCCTCCCCAGTTTCCTTTTTGCCCTGAAGAAAACGCAGAGCTGTTCCCTCAGAGAAATACAAGCCTTGAGTCAGTGAGCAGAAGGCAGAATGCTGCCAGCCCCTTGCCAAGTGGTACCTGCCTGGCCCTAGAACTGGGACCAAGGCTGATTGAAGGTCCCAAGGCTATGCCGGGGCACACGGCCACTAGAGGTAGCTCTCCACCCACAAACACACACTCAAAGGAGTCCTGCGCAACCCTCCGCATGCAGCCAGTCCCGCCTGCGGCATCCGGACCCGGCGCAGGTTACCTGCTCTGCCCCATCTCGCCCCACAGCCTGGCACCCACAGAAGCAGCCATAAATCCTTGCTGAGGAAGAACAGGAGCTTTCCAGCTCCTGAAAGTGTACAGCAGTGAGGTGCTTTAAGGCCCTCCTTGCCTCTTCTCAAATCCTGAGGCTGATGGGGCATTTGGAGCCGTCTCAGCACAATCCAGGGATTATAGATAGCAGTGGGGTCTCGGGATTGGGCCCAGAGCATCGCTTCATGCCATGCTGCCTACAGGCATCTCTCTATGGGCAATGTGAACTGGGGATACAGTGCTGCACCTAGAAACAGGCAGCAATAACAGGTCCCTGTAAGCATCACTGCAGAGAGCTGCCAAGTCCTCTGCACAAAGCCCTTTCCTGTACAGGGATACCACCTAGCACCATCCCTGGCACCCCTCCTGGAGCCCAGGAATGTCCTTGCACCCCAGTGTGCCCACAGCAACCATACTGGGCAGACCCATTTACATCTTCAGGGGCCCAGCGCAGCCCCTGCCTCTACCCACAGTGGCTTGCAGTCCACAGCAGTAGCCTTGGAGCTGTCCCAGGCTCTTCCCATCTCGGAAAGAGCCCACAGCTGGCCAGGAGCGCCCAGCTCTGGTCCTGGCTGGACTGGGGTCCCTCCCAATGCTTCCTGATTCCCCAGCCTTGTTCAGACCTGCTCGAAAAAGCAAACTCCAGCTGCTCTCTCTGCCTCAGATCTCACCTCTGCTTATCCCCATGGGCTGTGCCCTTCTGTTTGCTAGTGGGGTCCTGCAGAGACATGGAAAGCTCAGCCCAGGGAAAGAGCCATCAACCAGGACTCCTCCACAGACACTGCAAAGCGTGGGGCAAGGTGAGCCCAGCTGCCTCCCCATGCTTGGACCATGGGCACCAGAGGCTCCTGCAAGCAGCCAGCATGGAGCATCCAAGGGTGGCGTCTGCTCAGCCAGAGCTGCTTCCCTGAGCATGGGCTGGGGCAAGGCAAGGAGCCCCAGAGCATTTCGTATGTGTGCAGGTCTCCTTGCCTTGCACCCAGTCCCCTGCACTCCCAAACCTGAGACCTGCATGAGCCCACAGCATCGTTCCATACCACAACAGACAACACCACCTGAATTGCTGTCTGTAGCTTCTGCTTGACAAAGTGGTAAATCTCAGCTGTACCTTCTTCAAGGGCCTTGTGTGGACTGGTACACCAGCTTCAGTCTGGCTGGATTTCCATCAGGCTCTGTCAGAGAAGCAGGGACAAAAAGTTTTTGAGCTGTCTTGGAAGTATTTGACCCACTCTGGCATTCAACTCTTAACCAGCTCTGCGAGCCTGGAGATGCCCTGAAACCCAGGACATGCAGGAACACCCCAAACTTCATGTTTCCTTAAGACACACAGTTCAGCAAGGACTGGAGCTGGGCAGCCTGCACTCTCTGCTCTGTGGTCTCTGGTTACAGAAGTAAACATTACCCTGGCTCCCAGGAGTGCCAGCTCCCCCACTACACCAGAGCCTCACAGGGCTCTACCCTCCCACCACCAGCAGCCTCAGCAAGGGCTTCAAGGTCTTCAGGTCCCAAACCTCTTAGGCAGGCTTGTGTACTCCCCTGTGACCCCCACTCTCCCTTTTGCTGCATCACAGGTAGGAAGAGAGGGCTTGTATCCAGAGTAGTCCGTGGGAAGCATCCCTGCAAAGCCATCCCAAGCAAGGGGCTTCAGACCCACATTTCAGCACAAGGAATGGCATCACAGCTGCGCCCCCTCCCCACAGAAACCAAGTGTATTTGTTCAACTAAAGGAAAAGATTCAGCTGCAACAATAGCCAAACTGCCCTGCTGGTAGATTATTAACAGCCTGGCCTGCTTTCTGCTGCAGCCAGCTATTCCCAGGGCATGGCAGAGACCGCAGTGTCCAGGGAGAAGTTTAAATGCAGCCTAAAAATCCCAACTACGTCAGTATTGCATAGTGATGAAGGGTTATCCAGAAATTGTGCCATCCTACCACACATCAAAACCCCACCACTTGCAGCATACAGGACAGGCCAGCACTGCAGCATGCAGGAAGGTGTGTGTGTGTGTGTGTGTGTGTGTGTGTGTGCAATTTGTGAAAAGAGAGCAAATAGCCCGAATTAGGGGAAAATGCAAATAAAATGCAATATAAGCCCTGTATCTGGGCAGAGGGAAGGGTGTGCTGTGGAAAGAAGTGGGGTTTGGATAGCTGGAGCTACCTGGGTGTCCAGGGTGTAATGCCAAACACACACACTGCCATTTGGGCCCCAAAACCTTAGTATTTAGCCTTAAAATGTAAAAAAACATGTAGAAAGCAGCTCAGCCCCTTGTAGAGTCCTCTTTGCAGGTAGCAAATGAAATATGAGAGGGCTGGAGCCCAGCCTGTGCATCTGAGGGGGGAAATACTGAGCCAGTTTTGAGGCATCTGCTTTGTTTGGGGAAAGATGGATAAAACCCTGCAAATGTCCCAAAATCAAAGGGTGGAGAGGGCGGCCCTACCAAATCTTATTCCCCCGGACTCTCTGCTAGATGGGGATGTGCTCAGTTTCACAAAAAGATAGCCCATTTTGTGGAGCCTTTGAATATTCAAATTGAAAGTATCGCGCAATCATTGATTGTCAAATCATTGGTTTCTAGAGGTTTTAAATACTTGGCATTAGGAGAGAAAAACTCAAACTTATACCTGTAGGGATAAAACAATAATATTGTTGGGATCCACCTGTCATTGCTGCCAGGCAAGCAGGTCCCTTCGCCCCCAAATTTCAAGCCTGTCTCCTCTTGCCCCCTTCACCTGCTCTGGGGCCAGGGTCAGGGCCACCGCTGCTGCTGCACCAGGCGCCCGGGGAGGTGCTGCCCACTGCTGCTCAGGATGTCCGGTAAGCCCGGCTGCGCCTCCCCCTGTATCCCCCCGCCACCCCATTTTGGGGCTGTTTCGGGGCTCGCCGGGGTCACTTCGCGAGTGAGGCAATCTCCTCCCGGGCGAGGAGCACCCGGGAGGGGAGGGCGGGGAGGAGGAGGGAAGGAGGCGGCTGGGAAGCGCTGCTGCTGCCCGCCAAGTGCCAGCCCCGGCCGGCCAAGGGGCTGCCGCCGCGGGGCAGCCGGCGGAGCCGGTGCGCTGCTCGCCCTTCGGCAGCCATCCCCGTGGCTGCCCGGCGGGGAGGCGCTGCCGTCCCGAGCCCTGCGACGGGGAAGGGAGAAGCGGTCCCCGCACCCTCTTCCTCCACCTCTTTGTGCCCTCCCCGCGCAGCTCTTGACCCTCAGCCTACCCTGACAGCTCCCTGCCCGAAGCCCACCCGGACACACAGCACTAATTTGTTGCCTTGTTCCTGATCCCCACGCTGACCCCCAGCACACCCTCGCCACCCTGCTCCTAGAACCCTAGCCTCAGCTAAATCACAGTGCCCCTTCCATCCACAGCCTGGCTGCGGCAGCCCTGCTTTTGATGCTTCAGCTGCACAAGACTGCACTGGGGCCTCAAAGTGCTGGAAAAGCAGGATCTTTGAAGCACAAAGCTCTGCCATGGCAACCAGGGGTGGGAGCTCTCTGATACCCAGCCCCTAGGTTACAGATGTGTCTTTACCTCATCTGCTAGTTTAAGCTGCTCATAGTGTGCTACCTGTGCAGATCAGAGCTGAGACTGTCTGAAGCATGTACTCCTCTTGCAGCTGTAGCTCCCTGGCTATAGCAAGGCCTGCTTTGTTAAATTCAACCCTTCCCTCACCTCATTTTTCCCATCTTCAGTTTGTTGAATAGAAACAAACCAGAAAAAGATGAGATGAATAATCCCCAGCTGCTGGGAGCACACCTCAGCAAACTCCCCTTGAGGCAGACCCGGCTCAGCCTGTCACCTTTCTGGAGGGACCTGTATGCCTGTTACAGCATGTCCTCACCTGGAGTACCAAGGGGGCAGGAGGAAGAGGGCTGGCCGGACAGGAGGATGAAGCTGTAGGGAAAGCTTAATAGCAGAAGAGGATAGGCAGATGGACCCCGCAAATCCAGCACTGTCTTCTTGCTGCAGCAATAGGATAGGGGACCTGCAACCTGCTGCCTTCACTGGGTAACAGTGGACTGCAGGACGAAACAACACTGATGTCTGGTGTCTGTTTCAGCCCCATCCCTGCCAGCAGTAGCATGTTGTGGTGAGAGAATGAGACAGTTGCCTGGAGTCTGCAGTGCAGGAGGTGGGCACTGAAGAGCAGCCAGAATCTCTTGCCATGTCCTCTGTTCTGCCGCTTGGTGCAGCTGCCTTGGAGAGTGTGTTGTCCCACATCCCCGAGGTGGCACTGGAATGCCAGGTTTTGCTCTGGCACTCTTGTTTCCTCCTGTGGGTTTGACTTCTGCCTCCTTCAGGGCGTGAATGTCAGCTGCTTGTGATGTTGTTTTGTTAATATAGAGAGTAGCTTTGAGTGTTTTACCACGAGTAGAGCAAGTGAAAGTGATTTTTCACAATAGGTAAATTCTTGAACATTTCCTGTACTGAAAAGCCCTCATCAGGTAGTGACTGATGATTGCTGATTGGGTTTGGCTGGATTAAATGCTTGTTTGAAATCAATGGGTGTTGTATAGAATGAGCAGAAGAAAGAGGTAATCTAGGCTTTGCAAGAAGTGATTAATGAAAGCAGTAATTTTATTTGTGTTTTGTTTAGACCTCAGGATAACTGCCCACACTTTTCCATTATTTTATTCCTGGTCCTCATCTGCCAGATGAAGTGTGTCACAGATTTATCTTCAGGTCCTAAGAGAGATAAATATGATAGAAATTTTATATAGATTCGTTAATTAAAACACTAAGCACCAGATGGAGCTTGGTATTAGTACACCTGGGGTGGGGGGAACAAGGCAATAGAAAAGAATAAAATATATATGATTACTTAATATAATCAACACCATCTTTTCCAGAAATGTCTGTTTGCCACAGGCTTGAAAAGCAGGCATTGAAGAGGGCTATAAACTGTGATTACAAGTGACTTATCAATGACACGTTAATCATGTGTGCTCTAAGTAGACGCCGTGTAAAGCAAGACTGAAAAAAATGCTGGGTTTGCTCTAGGTTTTGAAAGTCTCCAATCTGAAGTGTTTTTTCCCACACATTCTTTCAGGAAAGCCCAAGGTGTATCAAGGTGTTAGAGTAAAGATTACAGTTAAGGAGTTACTGCAGCAAAGAAGAGCACGACAAGCAGCGAGCAGTGCGTCAGTAAGTAAAACTCTTGTGGTGTCTGCTTTGTCGCTTAATCTTTGTCTCCAAGGTTGTAATCTCTGGGCCAAGTCGACTGCTTGTCTGAGTGTAGCAGGCTGGTGAATATGGGAGAGAAGAACATTCAGCCAGAGTAACTGTAGCAGTGATCCAAACCCAACATCAGATCATCACTTCTTTGGTGATGAGCCTTTAGTGCAGGGAGAAAGCAGGACTGGTGCTTCAGAAACATAACTCACTCTGCAATGGAAGGCCCAATATGGGCAAATTTTGATCCAACAGCAACTCCAGTATCATTATGTTGGATAAGCAAGGCAGGCATAGTCACTGCCCCCAGTGTAAAATATGGCCTAGTCAGGCTGAAGCAACAGCCCTGAAGTTTGTCTAGCAGAGAGGAAGAAAACAAAGCATGGGCAAAGACCCCTTAAGCAAGGCTCCATCCTGCTCCATTAGGGCTCCTTAGCATAATATTTAAGAATACTTGACTAAATTCAGGTGTCCAATGTTTTTCAGTACCACCTGGGCAGCTCGTAGCCCCATCTCTTCTAAAGGATGGGATGGAGATCTGTGTGTACACACACACACACTTATACACTCTCTCACTTTTTCAGTCTTTGTAGGAGTCCTCGAGCTCCAGCCACTCTTAGGGATTTGCATAAAGAGGTTGGTAAATCATTACTTCTTCCTGGTTCATGACATAACAGCTTTGGATGGCTTTCAGATTTATCTCCACCTCCTGCACCTCATTGCAGCAGATTGCACAAAAAGCTGATCAGCCTGCAAGCCGAAGACAGAGAGGCCTGGGTGAACAGTGCACAGAACTGCTTGGCTTTAGAGATGCTGGGCTACTCCTTCCCTCCAGCCCTAACAGAAGCAGCCTCTCCATCACAGCAGATGTCACAGGCTGCATGGAACTGGTTTTTGCTCCCCGTAGTGAGTTTACACAGTGTTTGTTTTGCCCACACAGGGAAAAGTGGCAACGCAGGAGGTTACCTTTGTGCTTTGCAAAAAGTATGCATTGTCTTGGAGAGGCCCCATAGGTTAGGGCTGGCAGGATAAGCTACCTCCGTGCACTGGGAAAAGCTGAACCTGGAAATTTCTGCTGCCAGTGGTATAGCTCTGTCGGCCTTGTTACGTGTCTGCAGCCAAAGAGAAGAGGGGTACTCCTATAGGCACTTTCAGCCCAGAATAGCTGCTATTTAATGAATTAAATGCATGGGGATGAGCTGGGAAGTTGTTGCTAGGGAAATGAGCCACTCATTTTTAATAAAGGAAACTAAATGGGAATTGTATTAATTAAAACTGAGGGAAAAATACTACCAACTCAGTATTTGTATTTACAGACTAAAATCCTGGTCCCAAACAACAAGCATGAAAACTCCTATCGCTTTTGTGGTGGATTTCTTTACTCCAGCAGGTTAGGTTCCTAGAACAATTGATCTGTCAGCCTCAGCTTCCAGCATCCCTTAGAAAATGAGACTGTCCAGCTTCACAGAGGCACGTAGCTGTGTTAGAGTGGGGAGCAATGTCAGAGCTGCTTCTTAAATGACATCAACCCTGAACATGGCAATCCAGTCTGGTGCCCAGCCACAGGGATACCTGCAATTGTCTTCAGTCACGTTTTGAGAGTTATCCCTACAATTTGTTAACTCCTCTCAATCGTATTTGTCCCTACAAATTCTCTGGGATCCCTCCACTGTGGATGGTGGTCCCAGAAATCAACTCATGCTAGTTTCAAAGGCAGCCACATCTCTACTGAATTAACAGTAATAGGGAGAGCACCCTAACAAGGTGCTCTATCAAGAGCTTTACACCAGGCTGGTGTTGTGCTCCTCCAGTGCCATTATAGGCTCAAGAAAAAATGATGTTGTGCACATTAATCTTGTTCTGTTAATGCTAGGGAAGTTTTCCATATTACACCCACGAGGTAAATAAGGTTTACATAAATATGTTGAAGAGAAATCCCGACTTACCTCAGCACACAGAAGAACGCTCTCCTGTGTTACAGTATCTGCAACTCCTTCCCTTCTCTTTGGTCAGGTTTCCTGGGGCAGCAGCAGCATCCAGTTTCCAGAGTCTATGTCTCCACCTCACCCAGGTTGGTGCAAAGCCCATCTACATGTCCCTTCCCACCCTCTTCCCAATTTTTTCCACAGCACAGAATCTTTCCAGCCCTTGGTTGAGGCAGGCACCACCAGATAACAGGCAATGCAGCCAATCAGCACCTGAAAGGAGCGCACAAATTGCAGATGAGGATCCTGTGAGGCCAGCCGGGTACATATTACCCCATTCGGGAGCACGATCACATGCTTTCATTTGTGCAGTTTATTTTCCCACAGCAAGGGGCAAGGTCTCCTTCAATAAGGGATGCTCATCCCCTAGGGAATAACGCTGGCGGCGTCACCATCTCCAGGCTGCAGTCTGTGGGTCTGAATGGATCTAGAGGGTCAGATCACACTGGAGCACTTTGCTGAGCTCCAGCAGTTGGCTGTTCTCACTCTCCTGGCAGCATCCATGGGAGTGAGGGGAGTGTCAGGTTTTCAGCAACACAAAGAGTTTCTTCCTCCTGCATGTGAATATCCAAGGAAAGTGGAAAGGGGTGGAGGGTATAGCAGTTTGAGCTTACAGATCCTTCAATTATTCTACAGCCAAAGCAGAGACCTAAAAGGTTGTGCAGGTGTGAATATATACATTGTATGGACAACCATCAATATGTAGGAATCAATTTGCTTATGCTAATAAAGAACTGTGGGGCATACCACAGCTTTTTCAGGCTGGAAAGTCTTGATCTGTTTACGTATTGTTCCTTCCTCCTCCCCACATCCAGCTAAACACTGCCACCCTGAACTTGCAAACTATTAGGACTTCTAGTGACTTTCTCTCTATGTGCAGCTCCATTGCCTTCAGACCAGTGTCCCTCCATGTGGGTAGACTTTGCTTTTAACCATATTTGAACACAGCATGAAAAGGTAATCATTCTGAAAAGTCAGACATGCCTTCATACCCCAGCAAGAGTGTTACAGTACATTGAGAGTCTGACCCTACAGCTTTCTAGGAACTCACTCATAACACTCTGTGGATTAAATGCCATGTTATCATTGATTTGCTCCATTTTGTTTGCTCAGAAGTTTGTCTCCTGACTGGCTGTTTGGAGTATTAAAGAGCAAATTGTTCTTCTGTTACTCTCTTCTTCCTGTAGATGTAGCTACCTTGCATCTGGAGACTGGGTGAGGCAAAAGTGCAAGCCATCTGTTCAAGCCAAGCTGTGAAGCATAAATCACTGCATGGTAGACTTCTAGGTCTGTAAACAGCCGACATTTGAAGGGAGGCTAGAGGATCAAGAGTCTGAGGGAGTTTCCAGCTGGATCCCTGCTCAAAATGGCTGGAGCCAGAAGAGTTTCCAACAGTATTTAAAGATTTTTGGAGCTTTCCAAAGGGACTAGACTTCCCCAAGTTATTTGCATGCTTTTGAGCATCTTCCTCCTGGTGTCTGCTTCCCTAGAAAATTCACCCTGAACTTGAAGGAACTTTTTCTTTGTCCAAATCCATAGGGCTACAGAACATATGAGAATACTGAAACCTGACCTGGGGCAAGACCTGCCCTTTGTGAAGACACATACTGAATTATCTGCTTCTGTCTGGTTTACCTTCTTTCCTAGGTCCTTTTGATGCAGAACCCATCTCTTCAGTTCCCAACTTTTGTCCATCATGGCAGTTTTCTAATTGCCTCTCCTGTGAAGAAAGCCCTAGCTATTTGGAACAACTGGTAGATTCCTGTCTCCAGACAGATGCACCCTCAGACCCAGCCTTCAGTGGTTTCCAGACGTCCTCACACTACACCTCAGATGCCTTCCAGCCAGTCCCACACTGCTTTAACCAGGGCCTGGTAAGTTTTGTGTCCCAGGGGGACAGAACAGGGAGGAATGTCCTTTCTACAGATCTGCAGATTTTCTGCAAAGAACAGCCCACTTCCTGCTCGGGGTTGTGTAACTCACAGAGAAGTTCCCTGTTAACACTAATGTCACAGGAACTGCCTCTTGGGTTTAAGCTTCCAAGAGCCAAACCATCTCCCCAGCTAGCCAGACCCTCCTGAGAAACGTGATAGCATTGAAATTCGGGCTGCTGTCCACATTTCCCCAGGTGACACCCTGAAACATCATGTGTTTTGTTGTTTGTTTTGGTTTTTCTTTTGTTTTCTCTCAAACTCTAGGCTGCTGGATCCCCCAGCTCAGCTGATCTGTCCAGCCCGTTGAACTATAGCTGCTCTCCTCCTCAGCTATCTCCTTTCACCCCACTGACCCACAGCCCATCCTCTGCTCTGGACTCCGAGACTTACAGCTATCCTTCGGAGGAATGGTCCTGCCATACCCCCTCCACATACACCACCTCTGCCTGCTGCTGCACTGCCTATGGCTCCCAGCATGTGGACAACAGGGTCCCGCAGTACTGCCCTTGCCCCAGCAAGGACTGCATGGACTACCTACCCCCCATGGCCATGGCCGATGACTTCTTCAGAAGGGATAGGAACTGTGACATTTGCTATAGCTAATGGAGACTGTGGTTTTACACATCCACTGTATCCAAATCAGATTAATTACCCATGAACTATGCAAAGCTGTGCTGCCTAACAGTTCAGTTTATTCTTCACTACTCACACATTTTCTACGTGACACAGTCACTACATTAGTCCTCCTGTCTTGTATGGTCAGGGGTATTGGGGTGTTTTGGTGCTGTGGTGGTGGTTTGGGGTTCTTTTGCTGCCTTACCAAACACATATAATTAATCCCTTTTTGATACAAATAAATAATTTGGTACATATGCTGAAGCCTGTTCATTCCTCACATACTTTTTTTTTCTGCTAATGATGCAGGATCCTGAGCCTGTTTCTCATCAAGGTGAGGAAGAGAGATTTTCAGCAACCTATACAGAGAGTAATTACTCAGCAGCATGGAAGCAGCTTACCCTTTCCAGCAGATAGAGTCTGCAGCAGATAGTCTATACGTATCTCAGCAAACAGCACACTACCTACAGAGAAAGCTGTACAGTACCCTGCTCTGACATGGATCTGCATTTTGTAGTCACTGTTTCTGCCCAGACTGCCCTGATGATATTCTCTAGTAATCTTGCAGAGAAGGAAAGCTGCTGTTTTCCATGCAAGCCCAGAGCTTAGCCTAAGGGTCATGCGCCAGAAAGGCCCCTCAGGCCTGCACAGAGGTTGAATCCAGTGCCAAACATCTTTGGCTGCTGATCAACACCAGCTTCTCTCTAAAGGCAGGGTTTCAGCGAGAGGCTGCTGTAGTTTGGCAGCTCTTTGTATAGTTTGGTCTGTTGATACCAGGTTTTCTTCACCATTCAGTGTAATCAACTGAACAGGAGCTAAATGATTTATTTTTTTAAGTAGATAATGGGAAAGTTATCATACCTGAGGATTCCCTGTTTCTTGCATAAACCCAGACCTTTCTAAGACTACGTCTCACCTCCTTTCAATAGCACTTGGTGAGGCAGACTGCCAAGCCACCCATTTCTCAGCTGAGTACCCAGCCTGCGAAGAAAGAAGCATCTCTCCGTATTAAATCCAACACTAATGAAAAAAAAACCCAAACCCTATAAGTTAGTAGGGAAGACAAATACATCATTTAACTAGCTGTGATGGCGAATGTACCGGCGAAAATGGTTTGTAAGCCTTCAACAAGATCAGGGCTCGTACTAACACATCCTACAGCAAGGTTAATAAGTATCCCAGTGTACACAGCAGCGCCAGCGAGAAACTAGTAAAGTGTTACAGTCTAACAACATATCTCTCACCTCCGCATCAGGCAGACATCTAAAGCTAATACTTTATCAGCAGACTGCACATTTGTCCATACCTGTACAGCTGTCAGTGGTTGCACTGCATCTCAGAGGACTGCCCTGCGCTTAGTGGTGTGCAGTGGAGAAGTTGTGTTCATCATTGAGACTATGGCTGCTGTTTAGGCATGAGCACTTCAGCATGGCAGTGTGAGCATGAGCACTACAAACCACCCTACATCCCATTCTTATTCCCACTCCTTGGATGTCACTTGACCCAGGCAAAAAACCCCACTCCTCCAGTGGGGCAAGCTGTCTCTTGGAGGGCTGGTCTGGTCTCACCACTGAGCTTCCGCACTTATAACAGCTTCCATTAAGTGAGTAGCACTATCCTCCATCCCTTGCCACCTCTTCCTATTTTTCTGCTGCTCTTCCTCCAGTTGTTTTGCAATCCCCTTGCCAGGGACTGGAAACATGTTTTAGACACTGAATTCCAGCTCCGTGTCAATAGCTCCAGGTGACACATGCAGTGCAAGTAAAAGCTTGCTGACTGTTGACATAATGATGTCTTGTTGATATAAGAAAGGAAAAAAAGCCTTCAAAAACAACAGAGAGGGATGTTCAAAGGTTGATTGTGCATTTTCTGGTTATGAGGAACATTTTCTAGCCCTCCCTCCTTTGTCCCCCAGAAAGGGAGGGGGATTTAAAGGAAAGTAGTTTGGGTCACATCTCCAAAGGAGTTGGCACAGCACTACTGAAACACTGGCATTTCATGAGTCCCTGCCAGCTGAAGTTCTGCCAGCCTATATAAACACATGTTTACACAAAAGTGAGGATCACCCCATTCTCACAAAAGCCATGAATAACTCCAGAAGCAACCCGCAGTTATAGAGAACATTAAAGGCTCTTATTTTCAGCTTCTTTTCCAATTGCACAGAGTATTTGATCAAAAAGATTTGCTTGCCAACTGACTGGTGACTTTTCTATGGTGCCACTTAAGAACATTTGTTTGGTGATAACAAGCCTTTGTTATTAGCAATTTATCCAAAGCCACAGATAGGAAGAGATAAACTGTGCAAATAAAGTGGTATCACGTGCTGCCAGTACTGCTGAAGTTATAAAAGCTACAGTTCCCCTGAAATAGCCATCAAAAATTGAGGGGTTAACTCTGAACTAAGATACTGCTCAAGTCAATGAAGTTAATGCCAGCACAGAAGTCTTAACATTCAGGCCACCTTTGAGCCTTAAAAAGAATTTTCTTTACACACAGGCCAGGAACTGGTTGGCTTGACAGGGAAAGGTGCTTCATATGCATGGGAAAGCAGCAGCTTCCAACTGTCTTGTGGATCCAGGCCAAAACCAATATGAACGTTGTCCATTGTTGATTGCGGTTGGCTTCAGAGCAGGCCTCTAATGCATGAGCTTTGGGAAGCTGAACTCAGATGTGCCTGTAGAGAGACCAAAACCTTCCTGGGTCGGTCGTGGGTTCTTCCGTGTGCAAATCTCATCTGTCAACTCTGAGTAACAGGCTGCCAGGGTGATGCTTTGAATGAAGCCACATCCATTCCTCCCCAGACCAATATTTTCCCTCAAGCCCTGGAGATGGTGATGTTTACAGGCTACAAGTCACTGATGGTGTTGCTCTGTATTAAACATCCAACAGCAGGCAGATACAAAAATGAAGAGGTAAGCCACTCTAGTAAACAGCTCATGTATTTTTTTCACTTTCTGCAAAAGGATTTCTGCCATCTCATAGACATTTCTAAATGGCAAAAAAGCTTTTTACATTTTCCCTAGTGCATCACATGCCACATGCTAGTCACAATTTTACAGTTTTATTGATAGCAAATTCGAGAAATGGATATTTCATCGATCATTTTGTTTTGACACACAGCACTAACTCACTGATGCAGTTCTCACTCAATTTAGGGCTTGCTGTAACATCCCTTCAAAGTAATAAAGCACATGCTTTTTCTGGCCTATGCCCAGATACATGCAAATTTATGCAAACACATGCAAATACAAGTCTGCTTTTTATTGTCAGCGGATGTTGGCAGGTTTGTAAATACGATGTAGTGAGAAGCAATAGCAAAACAGCAGAGATGAGGTCTGTGAAAGTTGAGATCTCTGCATTTCTTAAGAACTTTTGCTCAAGTCTGCTAAACAGTTGTTTAAACAGTCTAGGTCTGGGAGTCTGACAAGCGCTTTAGAAAACCCTCATTTGAGTTAGTCAGTGGGGGGATAAAGGAAGTTACAGCAGTGATTTCAGACATCTGCCTTTCATCTTATTGTTTAGTCCTGTTAGAAAAAACAACTTGTGCTACAGTGAGAAATCAGTGAACTCTAATTCAGAATGTGTGCTGAAGATGAGACACCTTCTGCAAAGGGGTTGTCAAAACATGGCTTTCTCTTCCATCAGGCATTTACCTTCAATCCTATTGACCCAGCAGACATTGTTGCCAGTTGATTGCACAGCAATTCACAAATCATTTCACAGAAAGGATAAGAAGAATCTATTCAAACACCCCCTAAGATAATAATGGCAATAGGAAAGCACTTACAACATCGCACTCTGACTCTGCTGTGTACATGCACACAGAGCTCGAAGATTTTCTACCCTGTCCATGCCTAAAAGCTGTTGAAGACCCAAAGGAAGCCTTGCTCTCCTATACGGACGTTAGCTCAGGTGAGGTTTCCTCACCCTGAGGTGCTTCCAGAGCTGCTATTTGCCATAAGAGCTGGAAACTTGGATTGGACCAGATGACTCAAAGAGGGATCCCTTCACTGGAAAGCACTCAGAAGCTGCTCAAAACTGTACCGCTGAGAACCTGCCCCGCTGAGAACCTTACCCGTGTAGTCGCACTTACAAGCATCTCTCCTCCTAGGTGGGGTGACAATGGACAGCTGCTTCAGCTTTCTTTCACAAAGTTCTAAGAAATGGGGTAGTAGCAGCTTGCAGAAACCCTCTCTTGGAGCTCTTCAGTTCAGATATCCATTCACTTGAGTAAAATACAGCCATGGATGAGTCCTCGGGCTGACATGACCTCGTCCATCCAGTCTTTTCCTCCCCTTCAGGTTCCAGCATTCCCAGGCTAGCAGGCACAGTGGAGGTAATTGCACATCAAAAAAGCTTCAAAATTTCAACCAGTACCTCTGTTACAGAACTTAACAAGAGGCACAGGTTGAGCATGTCCGAGAGCAGTATTTCTCAATTTTTTATAACCAAACTACTGTCTTGTGTTCCTTCACCACTATGGGTTTCAGTTGCCACCAAATCAAATACAGGTTGCTTATTCATTTAACAGCCATTTGCTTTGCTTGCCTCTTTGCTTGCAAGCAATGCTTGAGGTTTATTAGTATTCTGTTAACAAAATTAAGTTTTCAGACATTTGAAAGCTCATCTTCTGATCTGTTACTCATGGTCCATAGGTTGAGAAACACTGTCATCCCACCCTGATTTAAAGACTTGAGGAGTAGAGATGTTTTGATTTTCCTAAGAGTGCAATTAGCAAGCTGAGGTTGAAGCCATTCCAGAAGCTGCAGGCAACCTAGGATCTGGCACTTTGGTGACAGGAAATGAACGCAGATGCAACTTTCCCTTTCTTCAGCAAATGCCTAATCTGCCAAAAAAATGTAGAAGTTCATAACATACCCTCTGAAACTGAATGCAGACACCCCAGTACATACATGTACATGCTTACATGAATTTATACGTGTGACTAAATACACATATAAGCACATCAGAGACTACAGTGAGCTCCAGGAGCCTTTTCCTACCTGTAGGCATGAAACCCAATCATACCTAGAGCTTTGCTACCATTGTGAAAGAGCTAGCCATTGGCACCTCCCTGGATCTATTTGGACTGCCAGCTAACGCCTGCTTTGTGCTCCTTGATTACAGAGTTACTGCAGTGGGGAACCCCCCAAGTCTACACCATGCAACATCAGACCCATGTCATGACTTGTCCTCACTGTTCCCCTAGTAAGGACAAACAGCTGTGGTGTGCACAGATGTGTGTGGAAGAAGCAGCAGCAACGTGAATTATGTACCTGATCTCCAGCTTTTCCAGAAGGAGCCATGTGGATTGGCTGATCGTTGTCTAAATTTCGGATGCTTGGGTCTGCCCCATGGTCAAGGAGCAACTGGACAATTTCTTTCTGGTTCTTGTCAAGAGGCAATGCGGCTGCCATATGCAGAGCTGTGTTGCCATGGGCCTAATGCAAGAGAAGAGAAAGAAAAACGACGAGAGAAAAAAAAGCGGTGCCACTTACTCAGACTTGTCCTAGAAATGAAGACTTGTGAGATGAGAGGTGAAGAAGCCTCTCATTACTTACTGGGAGGTGAGAGAGTGTCCCTGCTCTGTCTCTGCCATGTGCTGCTGCTTGTGCAGGAGATTTGTGGATTTAGATTTTTCTCTCACAGATCACTACAAACTGGGGACCTTTGATGCTTCAGCCACAGCTAACAAATAGATCTGTATCATGCATATTTGTCCAGGAGACAATAGGAACTATTTCACTGGGAAACATTTCAGTCAGTCTAAGTGGCACAAACCACATTATGCAGTGTTACCCATCACACATGCGCTACGCAAGGATTTACAGCAGCAAACCCATTCGTGCTTCACGCAGGTTCGCTACTCGTTTTTACAATGGCTTGCAAGTGCCACAAAGTTGCAAAGAGACTTAGGCACAAGTGGAAGCCAGTCCTAATAGCGTTTAAGTTATACACGAGGCTCAGGCTGATCTCTTGGATACAATGCATCTTTGACTGTGCAAGTCCTTCCAGGCCACCAAACTCATGGCGTTAAAAGGTACTGCTTTGAAGGGTACCAGGCCATCCTGGTAGTCCAGCAGCCCATGTCTCTCAGTGACTTTGAACACCGACCAAACAGGGCTGCAAGTTTCTTGACTCTGCAGCAGGCAAAATAAATCCCGCTGGGCTCCAAACCTTCTAGTTCCTTCGAGCACTCTGGACAAAGTCACTGAGTTTTCAGTGACAGGATTCGCGCAGAAACAATGGACAAAATTTGCCGTGAAGCCACAAGAGGGCGCAGGCTGGAGGATGCAGCAATTGGCTGCAGAAAAGCTCTGGCATCACCAGACCGTGTAGAAATCTGCGCCCTGCCTAGTCAGGTATGACTGGTAACGGTTTTAAATGAGAAAGACCTAATAAGCAAATGCATAAGGCAAGGTATTTTTAGTCTGCAAGAAGTCTCATTGAGGCAGCTGTATACCTTTTTCCTCTCAGAAACAATCATACACTTGTCATGAACATGGAATGTTTTGGCACCAATTGCAATGCATATTGCTATTCCAGTTGTTAAAGGAATACATACGATTTTCAGGCCCTACTTACCACTGAGACGTAAGAAACACTGAAGCACAAAACAAAATAGCAAAATCTTAGCAGTCTTTCTCAAAAAAAGGCACTTTTTTTACAAGCCCTGAACAAGCAGATCCTTGTCAACTTTATCATCCCATAGAGTTAAGGGATGGTTACAAGCTCTTTATAGGACTTCTTGTTAAAATGGAAACATCTGCATTTGTTTGCTGTCTTTGTGGCAGGAGCGCTTGACAGCTTCCAAATCCAGGCATGCGGCTAAGAAAACAAGGCAGTCTGGCAGTGTCTTGACTTTTATAGGGCTTATGTGAGACAATGGTCCAGAGCATCAATATATGGACTCTAGGAATCTTTCACGGGGAAAAAATACCTCAAAGGCCTCAATGCTTTTCTCATTGTGAAATCCACAAGGAAATGGATTTGGAATATGATACCACATCAAGCAGTGGGTGAACCCAGGGAAACCAGAACATGAATTCCAGCATCCCTGTTTGCTTGTCATCTTCATATTTGGAAGAGCTAAAAACCCAGGATGGGTATCAGACAACCTCGCCATCATATTTCTCACTGTCCCAGATGCTCACCAACAAGACTGAAGACTTTAAGTGATCATATCATAGTAGGAAGCACTCACAGGATTGTGATCAAAAGACAACAACAGACTCCTATGGACAAGCTAGCACCTGTCTAATGGGTCTTAAAAGATACCGAAAGAATGTAGTGAAAAGGCAGCGTAAGGGCCATCACTGTACAGAAAAAGAGAATCCCACTGTTATTACCCACAAACACAAAGAAAACATGTTTCCTCCAGTCCAGCAGAGATCTGTAGGGGAAAAAATTGTGAAGCTGCCCAGTATCTGCTTCCCAAGTTTTGACAGAAAACATTAAATTCATTTCTGACTGATGCAAGCATGTGGATGCTCTGTGGAGTACAAGCAAGGCTAAGAGATTGAAGCTGTTGAAATGAAAAGCTAATGCGATGACTCTCGCAAAAGAGGGATCCCTATCCCTGTCCTCCGCTCTGTCCTTTCCTTCTTAAGGGTACCCTTCTACAGAAGTACCCAGAATCATGCACTTATTCCTGCTGAGAGGGGACAGCTAGTCAAGAGGCAAAGCTCAGGCTGATTGTACAGAGCGATGTCTCAGCTAAGGCACAGGAGTTTCAGGATTTTTGCTTAGGAGGATGGGTGAAGCTGATACATCTGCAAGATAGTGTCACTGCTCAGTATCTACTCAGAGGTGAAGTGTGGGGCAGCAAGGGGATGGGTGACAACAGCGGCACTAGGAAAGTTTTTAGCTTGCTTTATACAACCTGGGAATGGCTGTGCCTCCAGAAACCCTGCACTGAGGAATCAGTGTTAGTAAACCTGCAGCTCAATAAGGACCATTGTACAGAGCGCCTAAAGCAGGGTCTCAAGCCCCTACAGTCAGATCTACTCGCCACAGTGCTTAGGCTTTCACATACACGGCACAGATGCCCTCTTGCTTCCAAGAGCTGATTTCCCCATGCTTCACCTGCATGGCAATGTCAGTCACTGTTTCACTGCCTATGGCATGTGTCTGTCCTCTGTTACTGCTCCTAGCAGCTGTTAGGGCTTGGCGGGCCCTGTGAATGTTTTGGTTCTCCAGGCTCAAACTTGCAGGCGACCATCATAATAACCAGTTTGCGTCCAGGCACAAACAGAGCCAGAACACTAACAAATAACATTTAAGTCAGAAAGAGCCACCATGTCACTTAACTGAAATAGAAACTTTGTCCTTCCTATGAATGGCATGCTTGACAGGAGAGGTTACTTGTTACATGGCTGCCCTAAATTGCTGTCATTCAGTATTGCATTGCTGGCAACACCAAACCGTTGCACCATTGCAGATCTGTTTTCTCAATCTTCAGCCTAATGTAACAAGGTTCATGTTCCTCCTCAAGTAACCATTTCCCACATTCTTCCTTTTCCCTGGTTATCTCGCTCTTTCACTATAAGCTTCTGCTTCCTGGAAGAAGGGTCTGCACACAACTCATAGTTCAAGCAAGGTGCTGCTTTCCAGGTGAAATGTTTCTTTACTGGAAAATGCAGTTTCAGGTTAAAAAAAGAAATTTAAAAAAAAGCTCAGATTCACAAACTGTTGCTCTTTCCCTCCAGAGAAAACATCTGTGAAAAGAGAATAACAGATTTCCTAATGCCTCTGTCTGCATCAGCCTTGCCTCACAGCACAGCTCTCGCACTGCTCTCAGCATCTCCTCTGCCTGTGGATGCGTACACAAATCCTGTCCACACATGGCCTGACTCACCTTGTTGTTGACAAAGTCCTTGGACTTGAAAGCATTCAACTCCAAGAAGTATCTGAGCAGTGAGAGATTCCCATCCTGCACTGTATAATGAAGAACTGTCTTGTTGCTTTTCACGTCCTATATAAAAACAGAAAACAGCAACAACAAAAACAAAAGTTCTGCATTGCAACTTGAGGATATTATATTAATCAGAGAAAAGCCCAGGCGAGCTCTGCAGCTCACATGGAGCGCCTTCTTCCCTTCAGCGGCCCCCAAACTGTTCAGTTTCTGCTTCAAGCTGCAATAAAGTAGCACCAAAAGGCAGCAACTAACTCTTCAACCAGTCGCTTGTGAGTGGAACAGGCTTGGTCCTGCCGTCAGCAGTTCATTCCTTCCCCAGTTCTACAGTTCGAGTGCAGCACAAGTGTCAGGCAGGGCAAGCGGGAGCTCCCTTACAAAGAAACAACATATAATTGAGCTGATTCCTTACCCTGCTGTAGATGGAGGCTCCTGTTTGCACCAGGAGGTGGATACAGGACTCCAGCTCTTCACTCTGGCGCTGAAGCTTTTTCTGCTGTTCCTCAGTCAGCATCTGGCAACCCTGCTCCCGAAGCAGGGCATTGTGGGCCAGAACAGCGCAGTGCAGTGGAGTATGCCCTGAAAAATCAAGTATGTGAGACGACAAGAATGGTCCCAATGACACTATTGATGTACAGAGAGGAAGAGAACCCTGGTTGGGAAATGTATGCATCTCTGCACATCTATTGTTAAAGTACAAGCCCTTCTCTGGTTTAAAAGGCACATGTTGGCTGTATAGACACTTTCTGGGGCTCTTCAATGTGTGCTCAGTTCCAATTGTGCACTGAACCACCGCTGAATCATCAGCACTATTGATTTCTGCGGTACTTGAGCACACAGCAAAACCTTACCCAGTCAGTTTCTGAGGCTGCTCTGGCCTCCTAGCACACCACCAACTACAACTCAGCATCAGTCAACAAAATAGCCAGTGTTTATTTTTATTTAATACTGTTATAAAATATTTGTACAAAGGGTTTTACCTTCAAAATCCTTCATTTCTAAATCAAGAGGGAAACCTATTGACAGTATAACCTAAAAGCAAGAGAGAATTGAAAAATTTTAGTTCAGCAGAATATTGTCCAAGCCAAAATCAGTCAAAAACTAACAAAATCTAAAAATAAAAAGTCAGATAACTATCATTCATCTACAAACTAAGTCATTATTTGACACTAGATTTCAGTGCTTTGAATCTATTTCCTAACAGGAACATTCAGGGTTACACAAGATGATCATGGTCCCTAGTTTCCTAAACTCCATGTAAGCATAGAATCCCATTAAATTCTCAGTTCAGAACAATAAAATCAAGTCATTGCCCCAGCTCATGAGTGCGAGCCTCCTTGCTTTCACCCTGTATTAAGCAAAGGCACCAATAACACCAATTCATATTTATTCTGAGTCATTCTTGACAAGGATAAATGAAAAACTCTCCTTGACATGTACAGCTGACCTTTTAGATAAAGGAGTTCATTGATTTTGGAAATTACCAGACTGAATTTATTTACTTTTTCTTTTTAATGTGCAGCAGATGAGCAGAAGTGTGACAGGTTAAACCCACAGCTTGCAGCGATGGCTGCAGCAATGATGATGCAAATCCTATAAATGTCATGAAATTGTGGTCTAGAGGTGAGCATTGCCTGGATTTAGAAGAGAGTAGAATTTTTAACTCTTTAACTTAAGAAAACAATAGCTTAGATATGATACAGCCAAGTAGCTCCTTGTATATATTATTACAGATAATGCATGTTTTAGTCTTGATTAAATATTAAATTGTTCACATTATAACATCTTGGCTGAGAATTTTTGCAGTGCAATGACTCATCCAGAACCTTGCAGAGTCAGACAAGGCACAGGACAGAATCCTTCTACTGAAATATTACCCAGAACGGTTAGGGCTAGGGCTCCCTTTTCATAACAATAATATAGTATATACAGATCAAATATTGACAAGTAGTTCTGAGCTTCCTGATAATTAGAGATTAGATGTTTAATCCACCAGTGAAAAAACCCAATTAAATAAACAAACAAACCATAAAGCATTCCATGGCTTTGACCAAACCGAGGAGCAAGCCTGTGTGCATTTTCTTTTTTCATGTAAGGAAAAAAGCCACAAACAAAGCACAAACCACCACAGGGCACTCTGCAAGCTTTTGTTGGAATCATCTGGATGTAAAGCACTTCCCCCACTGAATGAAACACCTGCTTTCCAAATAAGTCCCAATGTTACACATTAACTGCCTGCTCTTGACTTACCCCAGGGTGTGCACGAGGCAGAGCTAATGAATACTGGAGATGGACTGCCAACTTGCTAGGTACCCACAGCACTTCCACTCACACATCCTCAGAGGACCCATAAGCAGATGCAGATCTATGATCTGCAGAATTTATATGCCCCCCAGATACACTAAAGCCATTCTCTCTGTAACAGGAGGCTGATTTAGCTGCAAGTATAGTCTTGAAACAGGAATAAACTCGGAAGTCAATTCCTAACACAATGGAAAAGGAGACTTTGGTCAGCCTTCATTGCTTACTGACATCTTGCCTTCTGATGAAATTATTGAAAGACATCAAGATTAAGACATTATTGTAGGTTTATATTGCTAGCAATTAAAGCATAAAAGCTTTTCCTACCTGAAGAACTTGGGCATAGCCATATGTTGCAGCAAGATGTAAAGCTGACTGCCCTTTGTTGTCTACAGCATTGACATCTGCTCCTGCCTGGATTAAATCATAGACAATAGCTGGCTGCCTGGCAGTGACAGCCACCAGCAGAGGAGTCTGGAAAAAGTAGCACAGCAGATAAAATGTGAGTCTAGAAGCAGATGCTATCATAGAACAAGGAAAAGGGAAAGGCAGTCTGGGCTGAATGGTATCTAGAAACGCAACAACTGTGGTGCATGAACCAAAGACAAATTTCGAATGCCACATATTAGGACCCATGATGTCACGAGATGAGGGGTATTTTTCGGGTCTCTGGAGTGTTCTTTGGCCATAATATGGATGACAACCCAAGTCTAGCATTTTTGAAACACCATTTAAAGGCACTGAAGCAAGAATTATCAGTGTCCAAGGCTTCCTTTGAAGTAACACAGAGACAGCTAGATTTTTCAGAGCATCAGTTGCTCTCAGTCATGGAAAGCCCATGCCCACCCCAAACACGGCTGTTTGCAGGAGAAAGTGTTCCATATTACCTTTCCTCTGTGTTCCTTGACATCAAGTCTTCGCAGCAATTTCATGCGCTCTGCCGCTGCCAATGTATACGCCCTCATACCTTTAGCTGCATAAATATGTAGAATTCTAAGATAGTAAATAAAGACACCGATCACTGCTTGGTCATGAACCACCCTGGGAGCAAACAGTTTTTCAGGGTAGCATAGCTACTTTGGGGGTTTTATACCCAATGTTCCGCAAAACCATACTATAAGCCCCAAAAGTCTTGATATTGACAGCATCCATTCCCATGCAAAAGGCTTCCTACCTCAAAATAACTGCAGTGTTCAAGAGCCCTCAGCATTCCTGAGCTTTGTCATGCTGTCTCCTTTCCACTTCAGCACTTTCTTTCAGGTGAGATTTGCTGTTGTGTTGGGAGGTATCCGCGTCCTTCACAAAGCCTAGTGCTGGGGCCCAGCATACCATTTTGTATGTATGTATTGCTTATTGGGGTGATATGGCCTTGTATGCATTGGTGATATTTTGCCATGTAGGGTAGCAAATAGCCTCTTCTAAATGGTGTATTTGTAAACAGCCTGTTAAGCTCTACTTCTTTATCAAAACTACTGGAAAGAGGGACTGAGTCCTTATCATGTGCATAAGACAAGGAGTTGTCACTACCCATGGCAGTTAATGATCTTGCTGCTGACATGGCCCTTAGTGATGGGAAACACACTTCACTGCTTCATTTTCATTGCCTGGCTTTATGGCTGGAGCTGGAGAGAATTACACATAGCCACTTGACACTTCCATAATGCCAGGTCCTAATTGCATGAACAGGTATCTTTGCAATTCCCATCCTAGAGACAGCTGTGCAAGTCCCTGGGTTTGTTTCATTCCAGCAACATTTGATACTCTTTAGTCAGAAGGTGGTCAGAAGGTTCCTTTCCTCAGGCTATTTTGGACTCCAGAGTCATACCTTGCAATTTCAAGAAGTAGAATGCAACTTTACGAGTAGTCTGATTTTCAGTCAAGCAGACCATTAGCTGTGGCTGCACACCCAAACATCCCCAGATATGCTAATAGAGGATAATAGTGATTGAACTAACATCTGAACTGAGGGAATGCTTCTGCGAGTAAAAATCACTTGAGTAAACAGTGCCTCCAGGCCATGTTTGGATCATGGATCTTCTACTTCATCTGCCTTAATGTGCAAAATTAACAGAAAGTCTAACAGCTAATCAGTGGTTCTAGCCTCTACATATGCTATTGAGCTCATTGATTGCTAAACCAGTTCTGGGTTACCCTTTTGGATAGGAAATAAAACACTCTAGGCATATGAAAGTTACTGTAGATCTTTATTGAAAAAGATTTTGTCTCTCTAACCAGAACAACCCAGAAAGAAATTCTGAAACAGTTCATCATTGTTTTATGTTCACACACAGAATTTACATACATTGGAGTGAAAGAAATTTAAAAGCAATGTTAGCAACCACAGGCTTGATTCACAACTGCATTACCCCAGTTTTACCTACTGAATGTGTCTGCGCTTATAAAACTGGAGTAAGCAGTGGTGAAACTAAGCTCCTTCTAATTAATTTCTTTGCTGGGTTTTTCTGCAAATGTAAGCCACTAATTTCAACGCGCCTGAACTACTGCTATTTTCAAACAACTTTATGATCACTTACATGATCTATTGATTATACCTTCCAAATTTGTCGATATTAAATAACAAAATATGCTTTCAAAGTCCTCAAGACTTTCAACCTGAGCTTGCAAACCTCACTCAGGCATAAAGTGTAAGGTCACTTGACATACTGCCTGGGTGGCAGCAGGGATGCTGGACACCAGGTAATAAAAAGTGCAATAAGTTATTTTGCAGTTAGCCTTGCAAATCACCTGAGGATCCTGGGCTTTGAAAAGCAGAAAAACCCAGAGAAATTGTGTTCACCATCAAAGAGACCCTTGTTTATTGAGAAAACAATAAAGAGAATTAGAAAGGGATATCTCCTGCAAATATATTTGCCTGTGGCATGGCACTCCTGAACATCAGCAATAATATTTACAGTTGCAATAGAGGACAAAGTAAAGCTACTCATCTTGCAGGAAAGAAAATCAGAAAGCTATAAAGAAAATGTGTGTACCTGTGGGCCTGTGATATTACAGCACAGAGGAACGTTCCATAGCAGTAAGGCACAAGAGAAGTTACTAAGGTTCTCTGACTCAGCATGACATCACTGACTTCACATTCAAATGCTGCAGAACGAGTTACACCTTTGTGTGAACTCAAGTGTTTCATCTAGGCTACTTCATGTTGTCTGTAAATAGGGATGTCTGATTGCGCTGAAATTTAGTTCAGCTGTATTGACTTTCTGTCTTCAGACTAATGCACCTACCAGCACCAGTAGAACAAAACTACCCTTTATATTTTTCTATTTTCCGAAGGAACAGTTCAATTTAGGAAAGAAAAATGTCAACTTAGGCCCCAAAGATGTTTTTCAGTCGCCCAGATCATTTAGAGGCTCCTCCACAGACAGGGAGGCACACACACACACAAGGCATTTACACTGAGCTCTGAAAAGCAGTCCTACTGAACTAGGTCTTGTTGATATTTAGAGGTAAGTGTACCTTCAACAAATGCTACAGTTGGCCATGGCTACACTCTAGTACTTCAATTTGAGACCATGCCCTATGTGTGAGGATGAAAGTCACCTTGGGCTGATGCTGGGCATAAGAATTATACAATACCAAAAGCCTGCCTGGGAGAGGTAGCAGGAACTGTAACAGCAGAGGAATCCTGTGCTAAGCCTCAGGACAAAGCAAGTTTCACACAACACACAAGTCATGGTGCGCTAAAGGTGGATTCCAAAATCACAAGTAAACTTCCCACCCCCAAGCCTGCTTTTCCTCTGTACTCAAAATTCACTGTGGTGCCAGGTGGAGTATTGAGTAGGTGAGGATCAGGCCCCAGATGCACAACTTAAAGCCCTTCAACAGAGAGAGCATGGTTTAAAACATACGTATCATTGTCTTCATCTTCAAGAAGTAGCTTCTCAATGGGCAGTGTGCCGATGACTCGTCTGGCATCCTCTAGCTCCTGCGGGGCTGGTTCAGGAATAGAGATGGGCAAGGGCACAAACTGTGGCCCAGAAAGTGTGGAAGAAGCTGTCTGGTACTGCAAAGTGGATGCTGGCAGTGCAGAGAGGGGCTGAGCCCATGGGAAGTAAGTGAGAGGTGGCTGCTGATCCGTCACCTCAAGCTGAGGCACTACAGCGGGGGTGGTACTTCTGGGCTGTTAAAATGGAAGAGAAATAAAACAAAATAAACCAATTGGCAATGAGGAGCAGAAGTAGGACACAAACCCAGAAACTAAGGATGTTTGGTCTCGCTTTTAACATCCCTTTTCCTGTCCCTCTGGGTAACGTGTTATATTGAGTGTGAGTTTTCCCACGCTGGCTCCCATGAGAGCAGCAGCTTGTGGGTGTCCCAGGTGTTTGCTGGCAGTAGCTCATAGTCATGTCAAGTTCCCTCTAGCTTTCTGTTCACACTCCCAGCCTCGCTTTAAGCCCATGAGACAGTTACGCCCAGTGCTGAAAACTGCATACTTTGACAGTCTCTCTCCCAGCTTGAATGCATGGCCGCAGCTTTGCTGCCACAAGGCCGAAGGCAGCTTACTCTGGCCTCTGCCAATAGTCTATCCTGACCAGCCCCTGTCAGCCAAGGCAAAGCCATATTTGAAATGATAGCGAAGGCACAAGATACAGGCATGCACCTTGGCTGATTTGGTGTCAGCTGCAACCACTGAACTGAAACATTGAAAGGAAAATAAGCTGCTTGAGTTCAACTGAAATAGAATTTTCTGTCCTTATCCTCTAAAGAAGAACAAATCATCCTGGGTCAGATTTTGCCCAGCCTGAAACCAAATATTCTGCTATGTTAACGTGCTATTTTGGCCTTGTTTGGAATTAAATAACGATACTGCTTGATACTCTGGATACTGCTTAGATCTCCAGTAGGACTGTGCCCTAATCCTTGTTCAGACAACAGCATTTATTGACTATAATGTGCATCCACTCAGCGAACTACTTTAATTCTGCTTCTTCAGCTATTCCAAATGCAAGCGGAACAGCTCCTCAAGTTGAAAGTGATGACAAGAGTGAATGTAATATTCCCTATTATTATTCTTGAGCTGTAAACAGTACTCTCCTACTGTAAATAACTGTTAACAGACCTGAACAAACTCAGGGCAATGGTGGTCCTGCTGCTGACTTGATAAGAGATGACTCATTTCCCAGGACAACAGCAAAGAGCAGTGTATGTGTTAACAACATGGAAAGCCTGGAGGAGTGCAGAGGGCTGGGGAAATGGCAGTGAAGTATGCCCAATTTCATTGCAACCACAACTTTTTCTCCTACTCATACCACACTCACGTCCACAGTGCAGACAGAGCCAGTGCTAGAACAACTATGTAGCATGGATGCAAAGACACACAACATTACAGTAATTAAATAAATCACACTAGTTACATCTGGCAGTCCCCATGGCTCTCACTAGAAGGTTGGGAATTGCTGTCATTTGTACCTAGGTATTTTAGACTTACTGCAAAATTGGTGATCAATGGTTGAGAAGTGTAAGTCAGAACAGACGAAGGTCCGACCAGCGTGTAACTGGGACACATAGGCTGAACATACATATCTGCTGTGTAAGGGCATCCAACTGCTTCGTGGGGCACATATTCAGGGTAAGTGGCCCACTGAGTTAAAGGCTGTAAGGATGAGGGAGAGGGCTGGGAGATCCAGCTGGAACAGAGTGGTCCTTCATCTGTGACAGGCAATGAGGAGGCAGCAACATCCATGTCAGTGCAAGGCTGGCCTAAAAAGAAAGAAGAGAGGATTAAAACCCAGTTCAGCATAGCCTTCCCCGCAGCAGGGCTGACAAACACTTAGAAAGTCAGGGAAACGTTACCCATTGGTGAATAGGAAGGAAGAGGCTGGTGGGGCAAAACAACCTAGAAGAGAGAAAAAAAATATTCAGAGATTAAGACAGTAAGCATTAAATTCAATCCCCTCTGGGAAGCACTGAGTGACAAAGCATATTAGCTATTATCAGATGATTATCAGCTACTACTTCGGTGTCAGTGCCTGAATACCTGCCTCTATAGAATTTAAATCTTGTGTTGCAGAGGGAATTCCTCTTCAGAGAGGAGGCAGTCAATTCACTCCCTCCTGGTAGACAGATAGAGGTAGGCTGAAACTAAGAAACAGATAGTCAAAGATGGCTCTGGCTTGTCTCTTTGTGCTCTTAAACAAGCTGCTTCTAAGTCACTTTCTGTTCTAGGAGTTAGATCCTGCCAAGTGCAAAACACTTTTACCTCTCCATTAGGTAAATGCGGATGGAAGGTGTTCAGCACCCTAAAGGCATTCCACCTAAAGATATGTTTAATAGTATCTCCAGGTAACATGAGGCTGCACTGCCTTCAAAATGCTTTAGAGAAGCACAGATTTCTTTCATTGCCAAAGTATTGCCAGCTTGTGCCAGACCTGGTCAATCACTGAGTGACTGAGGAAGAACTTTCTGCTTGTGTTTGCTTTTGCTCCTACCGTTGTAGCTGCCGTTGCGCTGGCATTATGAACGTTTCCCCGTTTCCTTTTCAAAAGCTCCTTCACTGGCTCTTTGACACGGACACCTTGGTAGGGGCGAGGTTGCGGCTGCTGCTCTGAAGCAGAAGCTGAGAACAAAAATACAAATGCAGGTGACTTTTATTTTCCTTTCCTGCCATTCACAGAGGTGCTGCTTGTCTGTGGGCTGCACCAAATTGGCTGGAGTCTGGGTTCATAAACATTTTATTCTTTAACTAATGATGTCTTTTGATCCATACATGACATCAGACAGTACAGGCCTTCTCTCTGCCATTGCTGCTTGGATTCTGTGATCACACAGATGGATCATGAGGACAACCTAACCTGAAATAAGTAGGCTTGCCTTTCCCTCCAGTCACTAATCTGCAGTGCAGTGATTTACATCCATGAGAAGGACAAATCAGACTGAGCATATCCAACAGGTGTATAATACAGATGGGTTAGTAGATATCAAGCCTATGACATGCGTGATTTCTGGTAGGTAGATAAAAAAAAATTGGATAATCAAGGGAAATAACATTATATTCTGCACTAGACGCAATCTGTCAATACAAACCCAATTAGAGAAACATCCTAGTTTGGGAAGCCATGTAACTCACCACCAGTTTGACGTGCGTATCTCATAGCTTTGAGAACAGGCAGTTATACTTAAATGCCATCCTGGACCAGAGTCATGTTTCTGTTCCAGAGCTTTGCTCCTCGCCTGGCCAGGGGGTTTATAACTTGGTGAGCTGGGATGTGACACAGCTTCACAAACAATTATATTAACACATCTTAGAGCTTACACCCAAAGACTATGATCTGTTTTAAAAAGCAAAGCTTACAACCAGTAAAGCAGGCCTATCATGAAGCCTGCAACAAATGAAAGTAGAGGAAACACAGTTCTTTATAAGCCAGTATTATCAACCCATATTTTACACTAAGTATTTGGAGGCAATTGACAGCAGAAGGAAACCATAGAATATGAAAGCCTGGGGAGGCCCAATATTTGTAAAGCCACTGATAACACTAGTAACTACCTATCCCTTTTTACTGCATTTTAATTTGTAAATATTCCAATTGATAACCACCACTGGCCTTTGGTTTCATGAAGTACAGGTGAATAACCAGCTCAAATCTTGAAATATTATTCCACTTAGGAAGCATTTATTCAGATTTACATTCTGTGCTTCCCATTGCAGAACAAGATGAATCATTTTGCTTCTGATCATCTCTCACAGTTACATGCAATTATGTGCACACTGAGATGTTTCTCTAACACCTTTCTGGGGAGTGAAAAACTGAGTCTAAATACAGACATTTTAAGTCAACATCAGTATCTTAATTGGCCGTTATAAATACTTTTGGTACCAGATAGCACTATATATGTGTGTTGAACTTTTGTCTTTGTTACTTTCATGCACATAGGGAAAATAGTCTGTTTTAAAGTAGCAGCTGAAGATAAAATGATTTTTCAGCCTTTCACTGATCCACATTTGCTTTCTGTGGACATTCTTTGTGCAACTTAAATTGGATTACTTGCATTCTCATGAATCCTGTGGCTTTGGAAATGCAGTTAAAGAGAATTAAGGTCACTTAAATTCTGCCTACAAGCATCCACAAGGGTTTTAATACAGTTGACATTCTGCTTTTTAAATTTAATTTGTATTAATTTATCTGGGTGCAAACAATAGACAGTGCTAAAAAGTGCCATGGTATGAGCTATACTGAGAATGCTGAGAAGGAGCTAATACTAGACAGGAGGTTTGAAATAACGACCATCACAAAAGTACTTTATTCATTTTATAAGAGATTTATTTACTTTAGGAAATTATTTATCTGTACTTTACTTTTCAGGGTCAGACACTGCTGCTGCTCTTTATGCTGTGTGAAACATCAACTTCGCCAAAGCAAATATGAGCTCTGCTATAGACTGCATGAGAAGCAGAACTGTACCTCTTGGGTAGTATCTTACCCCCGAGTCATCACACCAATCTGAAAGGGCCTCCTTGCAGAATTAGGGTGGGGAAGGATAGTAGTTTCTGGCTCCATGTTTGGGGGATGGGAAAGAAGAAATTTACTGTAAAAGCTGACAAATATACCTATTGAGGGTTTCCGGTGTAAGCAGAGTAACCCCCAAAAAAAAAGAAAAAAGAAAAAAACCCCAAAGTCTGCAGAACATATTTCAGTTCCCCCAAGCTGACCTACAGAAATAAAAATAATGCTAGCACAGCTGCTTTTCCACTGTTCAAGTGCATACCAGGTCTGAGCATTACAGACAAACCACAGCAAACTTGCATTTCTCTTCAGGGTACAATTCCTCACAAAGCAAAAGAAATATGATTATTTAAACATAAAAGCATTTTGAGAAAGAATGATAATTAAAATATCCTCTGTAAAGGAAGTACCTGGACTTAGCAGTTGCCAACTCCTTATACCAGGGTTGTCTTAATAAGCTATGAAGCCTACCTTGGTCCAAGTTTCAATTATATGTTTATTTAAATAATGACCTGCAATTGCACCATGCTCTGCATGCCCAAATTCCATTAAAACAAATGAAAGCAACAGGAACACCTGGGCTCCAGTGCTTAAGTACCCGGTATGTTCTGGCTTGTCTCATGCAATTCAAGGACCACAAAACAGCTACATGCTGTTTCTTAATAGGCACTGGATTTTGATTTGCAACTGAAGTTGGAGCAGTATGAAGCATCAGAAGTCAAGGAAAAAAGGAAGGAATCTAATTCAGCCAATATGAAATTTTGTAATAGTTTCTACCTGTAAATATATTCTGGATCACTGCAATGTTTTTATCAGGTTGCCTTACACATTTATAGTGTGTGTATAGGCTCAGGCTCCCTTCATCAATGTTATCACTTACTGTATTTGTAGAGTGTCAATAAAAGCCCAGCACAAACCTTGAAGACCTTTGAGTAATCTTTCAAAGCAGCTGGATAACACAACAGCTAATGAAAAGATACCAGATGCAGTCCCACTAGCTCTAAGAATCAAGTGACAACAGAAGAAATCCCATAATGTTTGATTACAGACCGCTCTGCAACTCAGCCTGAAAACATCTAGACTGCACAGACAAGCTTGAAGGCTGCCAATTTTAGTGGACTCCAGATGAAGATTTGACAACTCTATTAGTTTTATTATATTTATTAAGGTCAGCACACTCATCTCTCTGCATTGGTTATCCCTCTTGCCAGTTGGTTTGCATCTAGGAAAAAACTATTTTTCCTCTTAAGTATGAGTCCAAGTTGTGCTGAACGTAGCAGGCACAGCCAATGGTGGTCCTGCTGTCTCTGGAGAGCAGCTCCAACCCAGCTCATGGGCTGAGAAAAGCTTCAGGAACATGCTTCACAAGACCCCTTGCCCAAGGTGAGCAAAATGCTGAGAAGTCCAGTGTGTTGGGTGGTAATCCTATAAACCCTGGCCTACACTTGTTTGTGCTGTGGAGAACCTGAGAGCTGTCCGGAGATTCTAGTGCAACAGTCAACACTACCCCTTTTTTTCATGATATTTTTCGTCCTCAGATTTTTTGTCAGTACAGTATCTACATGCAGATACAGTCTTTTTAGATATACTTGCTTTTTAATAACATCCATGAAATGCTGGTCTGAGTAAAAGATCAGGCAGGGAAAGCATACCAAGGCATTGCCAAGCAATTAAACCAAGCAACTTCAAAATGCATCTTCCTCTACATTTTTATTTAACCATTGCTGAAGTTGGAAGGAAGGGTAATGGCAAAACAGCTGTTGGAAGACTGCAAGTATTGAAGCGTGACAAGTTTCAGATCACTAAACTTCATGTTAGCACCACTGGCCTTCACACACACATGAACTGCAGATCGGTTGAAACTCCCATCCTTTCAAACAAGTCAGAACTATTTCCCATCAGGCAATTTTCAGTTTGAAATACACTGATAATCTTTAAGAGTTTGCAGGACTGCCTGCAACAGCAAATGACACACTTGTCACTGTGTCAGAAGATTTATTGTTTCTTTGCTCACACACTGACATGTGATAAGCTTATCAATTGATCAGTATTAACCGTGCAAATATTTTTCTCTTTTTGTCTTTCACCTTCAGTATAATAAAAAATGGAAAGGAAACACAATCGAAAATCTTTTCTTATTTGCAGTAAAACCAAGAAGCAAGCAGTAACTCTTGACTAGCAAGAAAAAGTTGTATTTCAGTTAACGAACTAGTGAGTTTCTGGCTTGGAACCTGAACACCAAATTACATTAGGCAGCTGCTGACATTTTTACCGTACACAGTGAACTTTGGCTAATAAAAGGTAAAAGAGTCCTAGCTTTGTATACACTACTTGAATGATTAGCCTCTGATCAAACCTACAATACAATAAGACATCAATGTTCATGTAGAATAAAATATTTCAGCATGGTTGTCTGCGTTTTACATTGTCTTCAGGTACAGAGTCCTCCAACAATATATTTGTATACTTTTTAAGTGTTAAAGCTAGTAATGTTATTTTAGGTCTGCTACTGCTTTGGAAATCAATCTTAGGATCAGTTCCAACATCAGAACTGAGACTGCTGCTTTTGTGATATTGATAAGCTTGGATAGTACATCATAGATCACAGTGGAAAAGTGTTTTTATAAAACGTAGCTCTTAAGAGCTAGGCAGGCAATCCTTTGTATGAGAACTATTTAATCAGCTGCCCTTGTATTTACATCCAGCCTACATAACCATTCATAGTAGTTGATCAGCAAGGAAAGACAAGGGAATCTAAGTCCAGTTCTTAGCTCTGCCAGGATCCCTGTACAAAGTTGAGGGAAGGGTCACTCAATTGGTAGATCTCCAAAGATATTGGGCTGCCCAGGGATAAGTGCTTTGATAGAACTATCAAAAGTACTTTTCAGTGCTTCTAGAAATCCCTGCACAGGAGCATCTGCAGTCCTCAGGCAGTTAGATTCCCCTTGAAACCTCAGAACTTTAAAAATCTATACAACCAGGAAAAAACCCCACAGTTCTTATTCCTTTTGGTTTTCTTTTGTGGTTGTGCTGTCCTTATGACAACAACTTGCCAGTTCCCAGAGGAGTATTTAGGTGGGGCTGGAAAGGTAATCCAACTGCAGCCATTCTCATGGCAACAGGCAGAACTTGGATGCTTTGACTCTAATCACGACACCAGTACCTGTTTATGCAAGGCAGCAAGTAGTGTAATATTTGTTCAGGTCTCTGTGTTCCCTTCAAGCATTGCCATCCAGCTGGTACGCTTAAAGTGCACTGCAGAGTGAAGGTCGGCAATTCTGGTCAGAAGGACCAGAATCTCTGGTCACCATCGTATGACCAGAGACTAGTTGCTTGGATCAGTTATAAAAGGGATATACCCTGGAGGATGCTGAGCACTAGGGATGAAGTTGAAATGAAGAACCTGAATTACTCCCTATCATTTCACTATCTGGAATCTTGGACAGTTAGATGAGTTTCAGTGCTTGCTTTCCCTACCTTGGACTTACCACAAAGCAGAGACAAAGAAAGATGTAAAGAGTGTTTTTTTCACTCTTAACATATTGAAGGAAACTCTGTAACTAGCCAGCAACTAAGGACAGGGCTTCACACTGTGAAGTGACCCATCTGCAGCTCATACCCTTAGAAAAAAAAATCAGCTATTTCTACCAAGACCCACCTTAGTGAGTTGTGTTGGTCGTAAGAGGGCTGGGTGGCTAATCAATACCAGGTCCCTTGCACCTGCCCTGAAGTGGCTAATACAGGCCAGAATCATACATTTTCTGGCTGGCCCTCATAATGCCATGCTGGGCTCAGACACAAAATCACATATGGGTACAGCACTGCCAAATAAAATATGAAACAACTCAGAAAACGTGCATCCATATCCCATCAGGCTATTGCTTGCTTCATTATCTTGTCAATAGCCTTGCCGTCTGAAATGATATGTTTCAAGGCTCCAGGTTTGCATGTCATGGCCCATTCTGCAAATGAGCATACAGCTCTTTTTGTGCATCTGACACATTCCAAATCTCCTCTGAAGTGTTACCATTTTTCTTTTTTGTAGACAACCCTGACAAGGAAAATTGGACAGGAGCAGATTATTGTCTGTTCTGTTTGTCGCACTATGGGTGGGTATTTCAATGAGGATTTAGTTAAATGCAAAGCACTAAACAAACATCTGCAGAGAATCTGCCCTACAATAAACAACAGAACTCAGAGCATGAGTGAAAGATCCGAGTGATGGTTCATTGCTCAGCACAAGGAAATAAACTCAGTAGATTTCTGAGCATAATTAAATCAATAGACTAAATATTTCACTTACTTACCAACAACTCAGTATAGCATTTGGCTGGGTCTTTCTACTCTCTCTCACAGCATTAGAGCTACCAAAGTCAGTAGTTTATTTCAGAATAATGCCCGGTATCTTTATTTTGACAAAGATGCTTTTGACTACTTGCAGATTGGCAAACAAAATATTAACTTTGTATTTATCCACCTGGATAACACAAATCAAGGGGAGATCTGAAGACATATGGAAAACAAGATAAAAGGCTGGCTAGCATTCCCTGCTGCTTTGATTATTCTATCACACACACACACACACACACACAAGCAAGCAAAGAGTTTCTAAGGGCCAAATAAGACCTGGATGCATTGGCCATGTAGCAGTGAAGGCTACAAAATTTATCTGTTTCAGAAAAAGAGAGCCCCTGCTATGAAGGGGAAGCTGAGATAGACAGAAAGTATCTTAACCATAAGTCTCACCCGCATGTCCTAATTCCTCCCAGCCCATAATACTCTTTCCATTTTAGTAATAAAAGTTTTCCATTTAATTGCTTAGGTGGCCATCTGTAGAGCCTGACACCTGCTTTTTAAAGCATGGATGGGCTCAACTTTCATACTATCCATCTTTCCTAGTGGGGCTTTACCAAAATTAAAACTCATGGGGCAGTATATTGCAGTTTCACCTCTCAGTCTCATTACCTGATACTTTCAGAAAGGCTGTACAGAGCCCCACATCTGTTGTGGGCAGAAAAAGCTTTATGCACTCAAAAAACATTTGGGAAGAGGTTTTCAAAGGTGCAAATTCACATATCTCAGTTGCATGGGAATCCAAGCACACCTAGCCAAAAGCATCATCTAAAGGTGAAACTCTTGCAGAATTTCAGCCTCTCATAACAGAAACCAGTTGTATGAAAGGTACACTCATTTTGCTTTCACAGTACAACATGAGGTAACTATCAGACCAGAGACATGTAAGGAAAGTAGCTGGTGCTGCCCATTAGATACTCCCCATCCCTGAAGGGCTGCCAGCCTGCAGAGCAGGCCTGCTTCCATTCAGCAGAATCCTGCCAAAAGCTGGGAAGCCCCAGCCAGTCACTTCGCTCCTGCAGTGGGAGGGGATGCTTTCAGGCTGAGACACTCACTGGGGTTTTGGTGAGCGGAAGCTCTGGGCCCCACTCCTGCAAAGCAGCGCACTGTGCCGTGACCCTGAGGGGATAATTTCCAGTGCACAGGGCCAGCCATGCGAGACTCCCTGGAGGACAAGAGCCTCTGACTACAGCAGCTGGGGGCAGGGTCTGTTAGTTTTCCTTCTGTTCCTGCAGGGCTTTCTACAGAAGCATCTGCTGAAGAAGCAGGAAACTGCCCTTCAGAAGGTGCCTATGAGAAATTCCTCCTGGTGAGGTCACACCTATTTAAATGAGTTCTTGTGTCACTCTTGGGCTTTCCGTTTGGAAGAGGGTTTTGTTCTGTGGTGGTTTTTTGTTGTTGCTGAGTTTTATTTTTTTTATAGCTAGGAAAAACATACGGAAATTATAGCATCTCTTTTGAACCCTCCTATTTTACTTAAAGCCACTTTTAATCCAAGTCAAGGCATCCTGATGGAGCAGGTTGCGAGGGCTTCTATCTAGTCTCCTTTCACACAGGTACAGATAGAACAAAAATTTCTGCTTCTGTTTTCAAGCTGACGCTTGCACTTGACAGGAATCACAAATGCAGCTCCAGCCAGGGAACCAATCCTGTAGCAGTAAGGCAGGACTGCCTTAGAATCCAGAGTGCCCCTTGCTTCCCCTGGCAACATAATGGTACATAACCTATTAATATGCCTATGTTCCTCAGTAATCCTGCTGTTTAAGCATATAAAGTTGGGCTTAATAACTGTCTTGGTATTTTAATCCACTCTCCTCCAGAAACCAGGTCTATACTATGATATTTGCAAAGAAGCTTTAGGAAATAAAATGCCTGACTCCAGTTGACTTCCACTGGCATTTCAGTTTGTGCCTCTGTTTTCCTTCTGGCTCAGCTATTGCCACATCCCTGCTGTCTCTAGCACATCCCAAGTGGAATGAAGTTCTCTTTTACATGTGCTTGAGTACATGGCCCTGTGCTTCTCTAGCCTGCTTACTGCATAATACAGCAACTTAGACCAAAGGGTGAGAAATGTCAAACCCTGAGATCCTTTCCTGGGAGTGCATGGCTGTGTCAGCCTAGGCCTTATGCACCTGACCATCTGGAAGCACAGTACCACGGTTGTACAAAACAAAACTGTTGCTCTTGCCAGGATTACAGCCATCTTTTTCTACATTGAATATGGGGTAATTGTCCCATACTTGGGTAAAAACTTCATCTACCCCTTGGAAGCTCCCCACAGACTTACTGTCTAACTATCTATCCAGGATGCCCTTTTGCCAGAATACTCAAGTAACTTCTTTTTGTTTTAATTGTACAGAAACTCTCTACATGGCAGAAGAGATCTCCTCCTATTTCCTAAGTAAGGAGCAGAGCAGAGCTTTTATGCTTTCCCATAAGCCTAAGTGGCTCATGCAAGCACAAACCAAGTTATCTGGTCACCCATATTGCCTCTGGATCAATTTACACTTTAGAGCAAGCCAATGATTCACATGTGGGCACTGTAAGATCCATGTGGTCACAGGTGGTTTGGACCAGATTGTGTAAGAAATGTGAGGCCACAGCTGGTCTAGCTAACAGGAAGTATAGGTAGGTGCACCAGAGACACTTAAAGGTCTTGCCACTTGACACTAAAAGGAGTCTCGCAGAGGTGGGAGAGCTTCCTATAGAAATTTTGCCTCAGCCCTTGTGTTTTAACAAATATAATGGCAGGCTGCTCTGGTAACCAGCCCAGGAGTCAGAGAGAAGACTGGACATTTCACTGGCTGCTTCATCTGGCCAGTGTGAAAAGGATTTCTTCAGAAACAGAAGTCAAATCAAGGCAGTTATACTGTGTCTCATTCAGGCTTTCAAAAGAGCCAGAAAGCATGCTATAAAAGGAGATTCCAGTTTTGAGACGCTCAGGGAGTACAGAGGGACAGCCCAGCAGTTGTCTTGCCTAGAAACTATCGACAGGGAATGGCTGACATCAAGATACAGGTTTTGCTCTCTTCTCAGGAAGGCTTGTAATTTCTGCTTATTTTTGAAAGTGCTGCATGTGTCAAAGAAAAAATGCAAAGAAGTTTAGTTAAATTTGTTTACCAATTTTGTTCCACCTAAAACATCAGGTTGTCACTACTGCTTTGTCGTTGCAGAAAATAAAACCCAAACAAACCTTTAATGGACTTCTGAGATGGAAGATTAGATGCAAATCTTGAATCTAATCATCCTGCAGTATGTTCTACATCATATACCTACTGCTTCTGAAAACAGCACGAGATAAAATGGGGAAACAAGGTGCGTTGCCATAGTGCTCCCGCTTGGTGCTTAATACTTGTTAGACAAATTGAAACAGGATTGAATAAGCAGTCAGAATTTCTTGCTACAGCACGTTACAGTCTACAAGATAATTTCACAAATATGCGTTTGAGCTTCCAAAATGTTCAACTGAGAAAAAGGCAGGAGAAATGGGTAACAGAGAAAACAGACTTAACCATTAATAAGCTCAGAAAGGCATATGTGTAGTAAAACGACCTCTGAACAACTTATAAACTGTTCAATAAAGAAGATTAATGTTAGTACCATATCAGATAAGTCCCTGGCAAATGTTTAAGCAATTAGCTTCTTCCATTTAGGTATCTTTATTTATTTATTTATATATAGATTAACGTAACAGCGTAGGTTAACTAATGTAAAAGGATGGTAACACAGTTGCAAAAATGACCATCATCTACAGATCCATACAGTGAGAATTAATAACTTGCAAGAAGCAAACACCTACCTGTATTATAATCAGTAAGCTATTCAAGCAAAGGTGGGCCAAGAAGAGTGAAATTATCTTGAAAACAAGAAAACTGATTTCCTGTAAAGTCATAACTGTATTGCCCTCAACTGCTTTGTTCCTTATCTTTTTATTAGTTGAAAAAAGTACATATCAAAAAAGCACAGAAATAAGATTTCTCACAGGTTTCACTTTTAAAAAGGAAAATTTTCTGGTATGTAACCACTGTAACCTTTGATATCATACCTGCATCCTGTTATTGTTTTTATGAATCATAGTCTTCCACTTGATTCATAGTGATGAATGCCAACAAAGCAGCAATGCCGCCCTGTGTTAATATCCCTGCTGGAAAATTAGCATCATGCTTTAACATTTGCCTCTCGAGACATACATCTTTTCATGAGTAGTATCTCCCATGCTACGCTAATGCTCATTTATTCATTACAATCTTCATATATTACCATAGTTATGAAAAACAAATCAGAGGTCACTTACATTTTTGCCAGTGCATATTCTGTGTCAGAACGGAGTCTTTTTTCTCTCTTTGATGAAAGATGAGTGGCTTTTTAATAGCTAACGTGCTTTTTACTCCTTTATGGGGATGTGATAACTGACTGTCAGGATGTTTCTTTGAGCTTTTTAAAAGCCCCATGTTCCCGCTGAACCCTGTGATGTCATCACATCCTCCAACCACAACCACTTCTATAGTTTCCCTTGCTCTATGCTGTTCTTCATGATTCTCAGCAGTTCCAATAGCAGTGAACTCTGGAAGATATTATGCACAAAGAAGGCACTTGATATCACCAGGATGTATTTGAACAATCAACCCTGGAATCTGCCACTCATGGGGCTTTTCCCACAGATTTGCAAGATTCGGCCAAAAGGTTGTACAGCAGAAAAATCACATGAGTCTTTTAGTAAGATTTTGACCTTCTGCGGCACTAAGGATGGTCTTGTTTCACATAAGACAGCATTCTGCTGTTCCAGATGGCGTAACTATTGTTTCTATACACTTCAGCAAGACAGAACTAGCCCACACACCATGTTTGCCTGCCCCTTTAAATGTGCGACGCTTTTAAAATACAAAACTGGAGTGTTTGCTCCTGCCTTATGAGAATGTCAACTCCCTAGGGACACTAAGTTTGAACTTATGAGGAAACACCTGTAAACACTTCAAGCCTCATTAAACGAGGGCGTCCTTCATTTAAAAAAGAAACCTTTTTCTGGTTTGTTTTGCATCAAAATACAACACTTCCTACTAAATAAGAGATGGCCCTTCCAAAATAGCTTGCAAAGCCAAAGAAAGCCTAGGAGAGGCTTGCCACAGGAGTTCAAATAAGTTCTTAGCATTAATAACAGCACTATCATATCTTGCCTTTTCACATCATCACATGAACCTCTTAAATCTCTTAACATTCTTTCCTCTAAAAATCAAACCATCATGATGAATTTTCACAAGCAACCCTGAGTGAGGAGCTTCATTCCCAGAGAAATATCTGTTGTAAACTGTACAGTAAGTTTAGGATTCTGGCTTTCCTATCTTCCTGTCCAGTTTTCAATCACTGAACTGCTATGGCCCCAAAGTTTGCTCTCACAAATTTCTCTCATATAAAGCATGAGGCAGAATCTGGTCAGTTCTTCAGCGAGGAGTCTATTAAAAGTATTTCATCCTTTCAGGGATTCCAAACACCTCACAGGAGTAGGCCCATTTTGTCAACCATTTTGCAACATACCATTAGTGCTGCATTTAATGGAAAACCTCAGATTAATCATAGGCTCATAGAATCATAGAATAGTTAGGGTTGGAAAGGACCTTAAGATCATCTAGTTCCAACCCCCCTGCCAGGGGCAGGGACACCTCCCACTAAACCATGTCACCCAAGGCTATGTCCAATCCAGCCTTGAACACCGCCAGCTATGGAGCATTCACAACTTCCCTGGGTAACCCATTCCAGTGCCTCACCACCCTTACAGTAAAGAACTTCTTCCTCATATCCAGTCTAAACTTCCCCTGTTTAACTTTGAACCCGTTACCCCTTGTCCTCTCACTACAGTCCCTAATGAAGAGTCCCTCCCCAGCATCCCTATAGGCCCCCTTCAGATATTGGAAGGCTGCTATGAGGTCTCCACACAGCCTTCTCTTCTCCAGGCTGAACAGCCCCAACTTTCTCAGCCTATCTTCATATGGGAGGTGCTCCAGTCCCATGATCATCCTCGTGGCCCTCCTTTGGACTTGTTCCAACAGTTCCATGTCCTTTTTATGTTGAGGACACCAGAACTGCGTGCAATATTCCAAGTGAGGTCTCACAAGAGCAGAGTAGAGGGGCAGGATCACCTCTGTCGACCTGTTGGTCACTCTCCTTTTGATGCAGCCCAGGAAACGGTTGGCTTTCTGGGCTGCGAGCGCACACTGCTGGCTCATGTTCGTTTTCTCATCAACCAAAACCCCCAAGTCCTTCTCTGCAGGACTGCTCTGTATCTCTTCTCTGCCCAACCTGTAGCTGTACCTGGGATTGCTCCGACCCAGGTGGAGGACCTTGCACTTGGCATGGTTAAACTGCATCAGGTTGGCATCAGCCCACCTCACAAGCGTGTCAAGGTCCCTCTGGATGGCATTCCTTCCCTCCAGCGTATCAACCGAACCACACAGCTTGGTGTCATTGGCAAACTTGCTGAGGGCACACTCAATCCCATTGTCCATGTCACTGGCAAAGATGTTGAACAAGACCGGTCCCAGCACCGATCCCTGAGGGACACCACTTGTTACTGGTCTCCAGCTGGATGTTGAGCCATTGAGCACAACTCTTTGCGTGTGGCCATCCAGCCGGTTCTTTATCCACCGAGTGGTCTACCTATCAAATTGATGTCTCTCCAACTTAGAGACAAGGATGTCATGTGAGACAGTGTCAAACGCTTTGCACAAGTCCAGGTAGATGACATCAGCTGCTCTACCCCTGTCCATCAGTTCCGTAGCCCCATCATAGAAGGCCACCAGATTGGTCAGGCAGGATTTCCCCTTAGTGAAGCCATACTGGCTGTCACCAACCACCTTGTTGTTTTTCATGTGCCTCAGCATGCCTTCCAGGAGAATCCGCTCCAAGATTTTGCCAGGCACAGAGGTGAGGCTGACTGCTCTGTAGTTCCCCGGCTCATCCATTTTCCCCTTCTTGAAAATGGGGGTTATATTTCCCTTTTTCCAGTCATCGGGAACTTCACCTGACTGCCATGTTTTTTCAAATATGATAGACAGTGGCTTAGCAACTTCATTTGCCAGCTCCTTCAGGACCCGCGGATAGATTTCATCAGGTCCCATGGACTTGTATACACGTTCAGGTTCTTAAGATGGTCTCAAACCAGATCCTCTCCTACAGTGGGCGCAGGGTCTTCATTCTCACTGTCCCTGCGTCTGCCTTCCAAGACTTGGGTGGTATGGTCAGAGCATTTTCCAGTGAAGACTGAGGCAAAGAAGTCATTAAGAACCTCAGCCTTCTCCAATCAAATGAAGATGAATGTTTAATTGTATTCCCTCAAAGATTTGTCCAGAAACCCCGAACCATACAGAGTGGAAAGAAATAAGGAATATGTACCTCTACATTTGCTGCCCTCCAAAATAGCACCTACCCCCTAGTTCTCAGGCACAAGGACGTTGTTTAGCCGTGTTTTGCATATCCCTATTAATGCTTACTACCAGTCACACAATGCAACATCCTCTCTGCTGTTGAAGTGCTTAGTAATAGCAGGTGATCTGTTAGCTAATACTTCATAGATGGGCAGGTAAGGTAGAGTCTAACTCATAGCCCAGTGCAGCCAGAAACAAGGAAGAACATTGAAACTAGCTTCAGTGGCATTTCAGTTATACCAAAGCAGGAAGAATCTGTGGACTCTAACACCTCCAATACAAAACTGATATCATATTTCTCCCAAAACTAGTGGAATTTCATTTTAGAAACCTCTTAAATTTGTATAATTATGATAAATGCCTGTAATGCAACAGGAAATTTTTTCCTGATAAATTATGTCCTTTGAAAGCCAAGGCCCGATCATATATTTAGATTTACTTAAAGCTTACAGCACAAGGCAATCTCAGGAAAAACTGGGAGAGCTTCCTGGAGTTTGTTTCTTCTGGAAATACCTGAATTCTGAGCTACTGGTAAACAGCATAGCAAACCAAGTTTTTAGGCAGGTTTCTGCCAGGAATAAGACCTTATTTTTAAGTATAAGAACACACTCTGTGTACATTTGTGCTTTGCAGAGTAGTAGAAGCACAGTCCGAGATTTATATACATCAGGTCTTACATATATGTGAAGGGAGGCTACATAATAAATGAAAGTAAATATACAGACTCTAATTTAAGAAATCTACATATGTATATAATCTCTCCTTTAACTATACTTTTATTATGCTTAGAAAAGCTGTGGATATAATTAAATCAGGATTAAACTGGTTTTAATGTCTTTATATCGATACTTAAAAAATACGATGCCAGGCAGATAAAGTCTTGTTGTAATAAACATCTAAAATGAGGAAGTTGCAAAAAAAGGCATGTTTTCCACAGATGAAACAGTCAGTGCTATTCTGGGGGCTGATAATAATCCATTTCCATATTTTACGTACAGTTACCAGATAAAATTTTGGCGTAGTAACCAAGAATCACTTTCCAAAAAGTAACTTCAGTGAGACTGGGAACAGAGGCCAAACTTTTGGGGATAACCTTGTATATAACAAGGCTGCTTACTAATGATGCACTTCCCGAAGGATGTATCACATTTTCTTTCATATATATATATGCACTTTGACACTGAAACAAGCATCGTACCATAAACTCAGTGATTCTTCTTTCTTCATTTTTATGTGAGCCTCACACCTCCCACTTTGCCCTCCGAAACAAGTTCTGATTCATACCTCAGCTTTGATAAGGAACAAATGATGCAGCCTTCACATATGCGCAGCCCTAGAGATTAAGTCCTTGGGCAGTGTAAATCACCATGGCCCCTCCTGACCTCTCAGTCAGTGAGGATCTGAACCTGGGACATTCCACATCCATTCCAGGGTTACTGCACATATTTTTTCACACAAGAAGATGTCTCATACTGATCAGGCCTAACAATGAGGTGCAAAGGAGAGCATGAAATCCTTCAGTTTCTGCACACAGATGCCTAAGTGAAGCTATTCCTCAGCATTCTCAAGAAAGTTCTGAGTTTTAGACTAAAATGAAAGTAAAAATCCCAAGCTAAGCATCTTTCTCACATTGAGACCATGTCTGCACTTCAAGGAGAGTTTCCATTGAACAATCACTTGTTTTCTAACCCAGAGTAAGTTCTAGAAGAGACCTTTCCAGGATTTTTTTTGTACTTCATACTCTCAAAGAGATCATCTGCTCTGTTCCTGAGCTCCAAGTTGTGACTGGTTTAACCCCCTGCAAAAAAATTAACCCCAAAGCAAAAAAAATCCAACAAAACCCAACTAACCAAAACCACCCCATCACTTCTTAAAGCTAAATATTCAAGCTGCTTGTAGTAATCATGCACACATACTCTAAGATCTACCCTGTCCTTCTTGGTGCTCATGCATAGAGGCCATGTTCAGCACCGCCTGCTTACAGCCTACCCATTCTCCTCACTCAGGTGTTTGTCTGTGAGTGAGTAGCAGTCACGTCTAGCTCAAGTTTCCGGTACCAACTCAGGCAACAGAAACAATAGCACACAACAGTGTCTGCATCCATACTGCAGCTGCAAGTGAGATGTGATCTAATATTGACTGAGCCAGCAAGAGTACCAAGAACAGTGAAGATCCCACAAGCCTAAGCTTCTGTGCTTGCTCACAAGGCCAGCCTGGGACCACAGGCATGCTACTGTGTACTCAAGTCCTTGTCAATGCAGCTTCTCTCTTCAGTTAGGTGTTTGAACTAGCTTGTTTATGCTGTGCATCTTGCAAGCTTGCCTCTGACTGCAGTGCTGACAGACGATCTTGGGTAAGCTAGCACTGACAGCAGTTGCACAGCCTCTCTCCTTTCACACATCGCATAGTGGCTGCTAAAGAAGATGGTGTTAAGGGGTGAAAGGAGAAGGGCATCTTGGTAACTTCCCCACCTACAGTAACACGAGTCTGGTGACTTGCTGGCTGCCAGAGGTTGTGCACACCAACACAATGAAAAACAACCATACAAGCTATCTGTTGAGAAATTACACAATAACCACTCCCAAAATAAACCTGAAATTGACAGAAATCAAAAGATCTCAAATGATTCATGAAGAGAAAACAGGATTAAGAATATCATAGAATGTTACGCACACAAGTCGCATGACTGGCTCTGGAAGTTGGCAGTGTGAGACAGCAAGAAAGCTTGCAGATTCATCAGTTATGAAAGTGATGCAACATAAAGGTTTGCTCCATGTTCCCACTGGACTCTCAAACAGGTTTCCTTTTACAGTGGTCCTGCATAGAAGCCAGTAACATGCTGCACTAAAGACTTCAGTCAGTCTTTGTGGACCCTTTACTGTTATAGTCACTGTTTTCCATGTATATACCCTTTCATTTTTGGTGTTACTGTAAGAGGATAAAGCTGTATTTTGTCCAAAAGCAAACTGTTGGCATTTAAAAGAAGCCACTGTGAGTGACAAATTTCTCTCATGTCATGAAACAAACTACAATTTTGTGTTTACAAAAGCAGCTACTTTGGACAAATGTTGCAGCCCTGTCAGGATTTACTGAGATGTAATCTGCAGTTTCTGCAAGTCAGTGGAAAGCTTGCAGCAGGCACATTCAGAAAGATACTCAAATATATACCAGCCTTTGGATGCAGAGGTGTATATCCACATTTGAATTATCTGGCCCACTTGTCTAAAATAAACAGTCCCTAGACACTCATAGCAATTCTTTCCTGAATGCAAAACCAGTAATGATTTAGTCCAACACTGCACCAATGACTCCGGCAAGAGCCGTATCTACCGCTTTCTGGCAGTTGCCCTTGTCCTGAAACTCTGTCATCAATATCATCCAAGGGGGCGATGAAACACAAACAAAAGCTATAATTTAGGTAAAAGCAAAAGAAATCCACTTCTGCAGTAATAGTTACATACACATTTGTTTGTTGCCGAACGCAGTGGTACTAGTTGGGTGAAACTGCCACCTGCTGGTCACCTCTCTGTCAATCTAGATGGGGTTTAGGACTCAGAAGTTGGGTTGCCAGTCCGAGAAAGGAAAGAGAAGGAGATTTTCAAAGGCACAAATACCAACTCTTGCAGCTCAGCCTTGGATAATCTACTCTCTAACACTCACTACAGTCAGTAATTACATAGAGACCCAAAAGAAAGAGTCCTCATTACCTAACACACACCAACAGTTGGAAGAACAACTGCTACTCTGTACAGATTACAGAAATAAGAGTTTCTCACAAGTAAAGGAGCTGGAAATGCAGTGGAGAAACACCACGCTCAGCAAGGATGACAATATTCCCTCTGCAAATGAGAGTTTTGGGATAATTTCAGAGCCCTTCTGGCGCAGGAGATTTGCTGTTAGTCTCATGGGCACTGCCAACAATTCTGTAAGGGAAACAATACAGCCTGTTGCTGCGACTTAAAGTGGTGAGATGAGGGTATGAACTCAAAAAATAATTCAGAAACAACCTCTTTTGCTTCTCTTGCTCTTGTACTGTACATCCATTAAAAATTTGCAGTCTTCATTTTGGAAAGGACACCAAGCAGCAACAGACTTAGCTTGATAAGAATAGCATAATTCTTGTGCAAACGTGTTCTCTTCTGACATTCTCATTTAAAATACAGCATTGAATGCTGTCTAACCATCTATGCTACATGTTTTTGAGTAATCCCTCTGTGATCTATTGCAGTGCAGAAAGATAAGGGTATTTTCTTTCATTCCAGATGCACAGAAAGCATTTGATTAACATTGGCAGCTCTCTGGAAATTTAGGGGCTTTCCTTTTGCAGGACTCAGTTATGAAAACTCCCATCTCTTTTACTTCAGTGTCTGGAACTCTCACTGGCTAATCTTTCCTTGTATTAAATGCAGGTACAGAAACCAGCTGTTACTGTGCTTGATGGTTCTGATGCAAGCACAAATGAAGGCACTTAATTCTTCATTTAACCCTCTCCTTTGTTTCTATTTACCTGTCCATAGTTTTGCACACTCCATAGTTTATTTTCCACAAAAATTCACCTTTAAGGTACTTAGAGCCAGGGAAAGACTGATGCTGAAAGTTTACCATGTGAGAAACTCAGACCTCAGGAGCCCTCTCCTGTACTGTGGTTCGGTTATCAGAATTCATTAAACTCATACTCTCTCCTGTAATATCAGTCCTATAACCAGTTACTGTATGACCCAGCACCTCTTCAGTAAGACACTACAGTTAGTACCATTTCATCAGCTTCATGTAGCTTTTACAGCTTGCTTCTACAGAGGAACTTTCAACACATTTTAGGAACCCCAACTGAAGCCTGACAAAATCTGATAAACTTCAATGATTACACTTTTAGTGTGAGACACAGAAACTTCAGGTGTTCTGACTATCACAGTCGCATACTCTTTTGCACTCTTAGTTGTTTGGTTTGGGTTTATTTTTTTGTTTGTTTGTTTTGGGTGGGTTTTTCTGGGTGGTTTGAGAATAATATTTTATCAAAATAAGTAGGCAAATACAGCCAGAAATGTATGTTTCTGAGTGTGACCCCCGTGCAACAGTCAAATGCACAATTAGTTTTGAAAATATTAGCAAAAGTCTCTGGAAAAACCTTCTTATAGCAAAGATCCTGCGAGCTGCATTTCCCCTCTGACAGCTACTGTACACTTCCTAGTCATCTATTTGGCCTGAGTGATCCAGAGATGCACTGCTGTGTATCCTCACCTGGCAAAGGGCCATGGGAATATTGTTTATGATTAACGAATGCATTCAAGCTGGGCTTGAGGAACAGCTTTTCTTCTAGTCAATATAAATCCAAAGTGAAATACATTTGTACAAGTTCTGCAGAAAGAATTCGGGGATTTCTCCTTACACAACCTGTCTCTGAAATGCTGAATAAGTAAAACTTACCAGGGATATCAGCATGGCAAGAAACAAACGAAAAATGACAATGCATATGATCTAAAGTGGAAATAACTTCTGAATGCATTAAAATGAAAGCTGTTTTTCCTTTCAACTTCATGTACCTATGTCACCAAAAAGTGCCAACATCCAATTAAAACACTAGATATTAACCAACACAGAGATCCGGTTTGTTAATACTTTTTGGATTACAATATGATCTGCTCGCTTTTGCACCACAGTAGTTGTAACTGCAGTTGTAACCATTTGGGAGGTCTAAACTCGAATATTGGGTCAGTTGTGGTTTGGGTTTTTTTCTGGTGGTGTTTTCTTGTTTGTTTGGGGGTTTCGTTTTGTTGTTTTTCAGATTAGACAAGGTCAGGTAATTTCCAAAGAAAGAATTTTAAGTTGCCTCCATGTTTACAGAAGGACAGAATTTTCATATTGGACAGAGCTCCACACAGATTGGATTATACATGAAACAATTTTAACATCATTTATTCCTTTACAATTGGATGGACTGAGGGCAAAAAACCTGGATCTCTTTGAGTTCAAGTGCATAGCACTGAAGCATGCCAAATGCAGCCACACTATGCCCAGGTGAATAAATTCACAGCTTTCAGGAAGAAGTTGCCAGCACTGCCCCGAAAACTGTGGGAAACACTTGGCCGTAGATCACTTATTTTCTACGCCTGTCTTCCTCTCCACTCTTGGAGAAAACTGATGGACTAATGCAGCCTATCCCCTCACATCCAGACACACACACACACACACACACTCGCTCAGCTGCCCTTTGCAAGGACCAGGTAGGAAGGTGAACACTTGGCTCTCTAGTCAATACATTTTGCACCTTTATCACAGTCAAGCCTGTGCATGGAAAAGGGAAAAAATTCACTGATCTTGACAGACAGAAATAGGAACTTTGTCTATTTATACCAAGAATTAATTTCTCTTCAGCCAGCAGCAGAAATCAATCTTTCGAAGGCACAAGGTCAAGGTGCAGGGCACAAATATCTGCATTATGCTGGTGGCGTTTAAGACTCCAGAATTTACGTAAAGTTTTCTGTTCTATCTGATAACGTCACAGGAAAACAAAACAAATCAGGTCATCCTATTCCAATCATAAGTTGTTACAGTGAGGTAAACCTGGACTTTCCCAACTAAACATCTTAATATTGTGAAAATAGTATGACTCAGTTATTCTGATTTGTTTCCTCTTTGTAAGAAATTAATGAAACATTCGAAACAAGTGAACACACTGAACTGAGATGCCAAATATGTTCATATAGGGAAAAACATTGTTTTCCGTTTCCCTTTCAAGCTTTGTATATGCTCAGTTTAGTAAAAACTAAATGTATTTTCTTATCAGCCATAACAAATGGAACACTTCTGCCTTTTAACTAAGACATAAACACCCAAAGGACAACAGTGCTGTATCAAAACCAAAGTTCCTCTCAAGACAGCAGAAAACAAGTACCCCAAACTTATTTATTCATAGAACAATAATATGGAATTTAATGCCTAAATTTAATTTATTTAAAACCTGTAGTTAAAACCTAGTTAAAACCAGCTTACTGGCATGAACTGTTCTTGTGACACACATGATCCCTTTCCACAGAGATCTCAGTTATGACAGTAATGTTCTGTTGTGACACTGCACTTTTTAAGCCTGTTGACAACAAATCACATCTTGTAATTCTTCATGATCTTGAAAAGCCACTACTGCTGCTTTTCTTCCTAAATGATTATAGGAATTGAAAGATGAAGGTACTAAATACTTCATTGTACTACCATTAAGCCTGTGCTTCATTTCAAGTGTGCAATATATTAGCTGGGATGAAAACTTACACTCGTCTATAGTATTAAGCGTATGCTTCAGTGATGACTGGTTGTGGTTTAAGTCATTTGACTGTAGTCACACAGGGATTTTAGCTATCATAATCATTTTACAAACGCAGTTGCAGAAAGCTCCTCCTCATTAGACAATCCCATTAGCAGAGTAGAATGTACCTCTGATAACTTTCAAGCCCTGCTTTCCATAAGCTTGTTCTACCCTCCATACTCTGTAAGCAACAGAAATTTCTCTTTTATATGCTGCCCTTACTACTTTGAGAGAAGACTTAAAATAAGAACTTTTCAGGACAATAAGCTTTGGAAAGAGGACCCTAGGAAATCTGTCTGTTCAGAAGGAGGTTAGTTTACTAACCAAAGTTACTACTCCCTGACTTGGACAAAAGCTCTACCATACCACCTGTTGCTGTTTCCTCCTATGTGGAATTTCTGATATCAGCTACCAAACAAGGGCAGAATTTTTTGCTGTTCCATGTATGTTCTGTGGGAAAATAGGGAACAAAATCTTCAATAATATTAACACTGCTTCCAGGGCCACAAAAAACTATCTGTTTTATAGCTTTTGCAACAACAGTCAGCACCTTACCAGGTGAGAATCTTGCTGGAAATTAACACAGGCCAACCAGGCTTGTTGTGTGCTCCATGATTTCCAGGACCTGTCTCTACTGCAGCTCAAAGATCCCCACTGGGAGACATCTGCTTCTGGAATTACTAAAGCACAAACTACGCAGCAAAGCATGCAAAGTATTCTAGGTATCTTTAGGCATTAAAAGCCAAAACAAACCCAGCTGCTGACAACAGAAAATAGGTGAGATGGGGAGGAGAAGAGGCTGAGAAGAGCCTGAGCAGACAGAAGAAAAGCCGGGTCACAACTGCATTCCCTTTTCACCCATACTTGAGGTTAACACACCACCTATGTCCCTCACCCTGGATGTCCTCAAGACATGGCAAAGATAAATCTAGTCACACTCTGATGCTGATTTCACATCAACACGCTGGGTCTGCCTCCTGCACAATGCATGAAACCCACGGGCCAGAATTTCTTGACTGCTCCTTTTCCATTCCTCCTTTAAAGATGGCACTTAGCAGCTAGGAAGTTTGCACTAGAGGCACAATAACTCAAGACACAACATGTTTTATGGGGACCATTACATTTTTCTGACTGCTTGGATTTGGCTCAAGGCATAAGTGGCCTAATGAAGTGTAACTTATTGTTGTTGACTCATGCTGAAAACAACCCCTTATCCTGCAAGAAAAGTAAGATTTGCTCAATCTCTCAGGAGCAAATTGGCAACTTTCTCAGAGAAGATGGTGAACAGTAAGAGCAAGTAAAATGCCTCTTATGGCACCTCATTGCCAGGTCTGAGGTACCAGGATCTTTCAGAAAGTGTTAACAACATGCCATTGTTTCTCTCGTGGCACAGGCCAGGTGCCTCAAACTAGACTTTCCTGGGCATAGATCATGGAAAAAGTATGATTGCCTTCAGTTGCTCACAAACAGCAAAAAAACCCTTAAGATGAGAGGTATTAATACACCCATTACACTAATTGTGAAAAGAAACTCAGTTAAGTGCTTACATACCCCATCTCTAGTCCAGAGAAACACAACTTCCAAAGGTAATTCGTGCAACCCCATCTGAGTTAAGATGAATCCCCCCAGGATGCCTATTTCTTTCTTGACTGTAAATGGAACTTAGATGACCAGATGCAACTTCCGTGTCTAGTTTATTGATACTGACTTAAAGGCAGATGAAATTCAACCATGGCGACCAAAGACCTTTCTTCAAGTTTGCATCATGCTGGTATCAGAGCTATGAATCTGACACTAGACAAACCCACTCCCCCAGATCACAGCTAGGTGGGTCGTCACAAGTACACAGAAACAAGCCTTCCTGGGTCCTGTGCCAGCCAGAGCCATAGCAACTCAATTGGCCTTGCACCAAGCATAAGCTTTTAGTAGGGTGGATTAACTTAACTCCTGCACATGCATAGCCCTTCCTGAGCACAAACAGGAAGAGCTTTCAGCAGCATGTAAGATATGCCATAGACATCATTCCTCCTCTAGTGGGTTTCTCCCCCATTTCCCTAAAGCACAGTTGGTCCTAGCAGCATCCACAGGAATGTGGAGATGAACAAAACTTGTGTCTGAAGGTTAGAGAGCTGACATTTTAAGGAGCAACATGTTTTGGAATCCAGCAGTTTGATGGTATCATATACATTCGGTTTTCTGTCTTCAAAATGCACGCAGAAGTTATCCTGTTGAGCAATATATTTACAGCATTGTCCATTTCTTTGTTAAATACTTCACTCCCTGGGAAGAACAAACACAGCAGCCAATGCAAGTTACAGCCCTGCAGAATTATCGCTCCGGGTATTACTGATTATATCAGCTGCCATTCAGCTTGCTGTAACAAAAGCAATTTGTCCTGAGGGAAAGCAGTATGTACAGAAAGCCACAGAGTGCAATGAAGGATTGGATGAAGCTCACTATTACTGAGAGGTGTAGTATTACTCCAGTGCCTCACCACCACTAACACTTTTAGCTTAAGTCTTAGCATAAAAACATCTGCCTCTGAAAACCTGCCATGCACACTAGCATTCATCTGCCCTCTATTTGCACCCTCAACAGAGAGGGCATGAGCCATGCAAACTGAAATCCTCTTTACCTACAAGTAGTCAAGAAAAAGAAGTTGTTAGCTTATTTGCAACAACATATAATAACCTCAGTTGCAGCAAGACCTCATGACTAGGTACGAAGGCGCCCAGCAAGAGAAGTCTCAGCAGTTGTCTTCTCCCATGTTCTCACTTCAGCAGCAAGACCCAGCCTCAAAAAGTGAGGCTAACTGGGAAAGAATGTGTTTGACACCTGATTTCCTGCGAAGCTTCACTAAAGGAGAAGCCACTAATTTGCATGCACAACATTAAGGAACAATTGTTGTGAATTCAAAAGATTTCTCAGCAGAAATCTTTCTCAGCTCAGCCTAATCTGCTGAGCATAAAAGTTTTCCCTTTCATGTTGATGCATCAAACGTCTAGCTAATAGCACTGTAAGTTCTCTTATTCTGACTGTAAAAGCTCCCAGGGCCATCTGATGTGCACACTGCATATTCCCTGTATATTTTTCCAGCACGTGTCTCTGGCTGTTGTGGTTTACTGGGTTACTAGGGCACCTGCAGTCTGTTTGCATAATACTGCTTGTATAAAAAGGATTCAGGGGGGCAGAAAAATAAAGGCAGAATCCCTTTCTGATGCTTTAAAAAGATGATTTAAATGTTCATTATAAGGGACTGAGTCTGAGGCTCAAGAATTTATTTCCACTGCATGGACTGACTTTCAAGCTTTCCAAAAATTCAAGAAAATCAAGTGTTTTCGGAACATTAAAGTATTTCTACACATACTACACCATGAGCTACTTGCAAGCTAAGCCTTTGGGCCTTGCAGAAGTCTGAAACAGCTTGGTGAGTCCTTGTCCATGTATTGTATTGGTACTCTTCAAAGGGTACCTCCCACCCCTGCACAGTTCCCTATAAAACCAATGGAAATGCTGCTCTTAAAATCAGTGTAGGTTTGGACACTTACAAATGGAATAGCAATTCACTCACAAAGTTCTGTTGACTAGTAATTTCCCTGCTCTTTACAAAATGGAAATGCAAATTAAAACATACATCCACATAGCCCCTTAGAAAGACTATTTATATGAATGCATTGAACTTGCAGTCATGAAAAGTTGCCACCAAATCAGGTGATACTGCTCAGCCAACAGTACTAGGTCACCATGATCTGATTGTGACTGTTGGTGCAAACTGTCATGTGGGAAGTGATAGAAAGTATGGAGCTTCCAGTATTACTACATACCACACCACAAGTAGGGGATGTAGATGTAATCACAACAGAAAAAAGCCTCCCAAACTCATTGGGCCATCTCCAGCCTCTTTTCACTGAACACTAGGTTCTGTCCGTTTTATTGGCTAGAGAACAGGACTTATGAGTTACCCAGAGATGAACGCAATAGCCTGAGAAGGGCTGAAACCATAGGATAAATTTCTTTCCGAACGTTTCATTCAGTGCAAAATTTAGAGCATCCACTACCCACTGAAGGCCAAGCACATTCAATACTGAAAAAACTTGAACTTTCGTGGTTCTTAGGCATATATCCCACATAAAGCTGGACCTGTAGCTCCTGGATCACACCAAAGCTAACAACAAATACATAAGAAATGTCTGTTCACGTAACACTTACACCAGTGGCCACTCCATCAGGAGTGTGAATCTGTCAAGGTCCCTCAAAAGCAATTTAGTTATGTTGGCTTGGTTTATTTCAACGTAGGAATTTACAGATTAGATAGCTCAGTTCCTCTTATGAATTCCTTTAGTATATACAAGTGGCAAGAGGATAAAAAAATGCACCTGAGATAGAAAAGGATACAGAAGGACTGAGAAAGAGTTGCAGGCTTTCTAGAGGTCATTATTCTGAAGAGAACTGCAGGTGGCAAGTCTCTTCTTGCTTTGCACAGGTGTAAGGCTTGTACCAGGTATTTGCTCTTCCTTCAGCTCCGACTTTTTGTTCTGGAATTATTGGAATGATAACAAAGAACCTGCATATTTAATCTGTCAATTGGCATTTCTTTCAGTAGGTAAATATTTAATTCTTCTTTTTTTTTATCCTTTTTTTTTTTTTTCTAAGCAGGATCTCCTTGTGTTAGTTGTGCTTCCATTAGCCTCTTAACCCTGGATAAAGAGGAGCAAATTCCAAGCAACACCTGTATTTTTGCATTTTCTCATTTCCCTACACAAACGTACTCTCAGTCAGTTACATATCCTATAAAGTTGCGTCATCTTTCACCTCTGTTTCTTGATAAGGATGGATTTTTGGAATGTGATGCCGTTTACTGTAGGAATACAGCGCTTTTGCTGTGCACAGTGGCTCAGTTAGAAAAGCCTTGCTAGAACCAGTGGAACTTCCCTAATTGAAAGCAACAAAGACTGTGGTCTGAAGTGAGACACATAGGCTCTCTTGTTGAGAGTAAAATTTTTCTTGTAGGCATTTCCATCACCTGGTTCCTGCTCTCCAACGGAGCACCAGTACACCATGAAAAAAATCATAGGTATCACACTATGGAGTTTGGTGTTTCCATTTCTTCTATGTCTGTGTAACCCTCAGGTGAAAGGAGGACTTGCTGACAGATATAGGAGCTCTGAGTCTAAAGAGCAGAAACTGTAGAGGCACTAGCTATATAGCATAATGCAGTGGTACTGGAATTTACCCAGCATTACAAATGACCAGGGTTTGATGCAGGTTTGTACTCAGAAAAATTAGGTCAGACTCCACAAGATATGAAATGATTTATGGTAATGAAATATTAACTCTTAACAAGGGGGAATATACTGCCACTTTCATGAGAACTTACTGCTCAAGAAAAAGAAAATTACACGTGGCAAGAAACCAACCCAAACAAGTGCCAGGTTAGACTGGTTTGGTCAGACAGTCACATCCTCAAAAGCTGACATAACAATCATTTATTTATTCATGGCTCAAGCAAATGATATGGACTATAGCAAGAACAATCCTAAATAAATTGCTCCTATCACAAATAAATATATTGCCATAAAATGAAACCACTCAAGAGTAGCATTTTTCTTATTTGTCTTCTTAGATGGATTTCCAGGAGACATGAGTTGTACGGAAAGAAGACTTATTCAGGGACTGTTACTGGAGGGTTATGAGAGACATGTTATTTTTCTGCAGCACGTGGCATGCTTGACTTGACAAAGCTTATTGTACACAAGCAACTATAGATGGCAAAAGATGGTGTGAAATGGAGAGCTTCTCTAGGAGCTCATATCCACAACAGAAAGGTTTTAATTTTCTGAGAAGAAAGACTGAACAGAGGCGCCTGGAGAAATAAGCACAGAGCTGCTGTATTTGGTTGTCCTGCATTAGAATGGAAAAGCTCTGGACAAGCACTCCCCATTTCTGCCTGTTTAACAACTGCAGACAGATGCTTTCAAGCTGTTGCTGTGTAGCATGCAATAGCTGCTGTGACAATTCAACAGTTAAGTTCTGTCATGGGTTCAGCAGCAGCAGTCATTTTTCTCCTTCGTAGTATGCTGCTGCAGTGCTGTGTTTTCGACTTTCGGTCTGGGAACAGCGCTGATAACACCAATATTTATAGTTACAGCTTAGAATGTTTTGGTCTGACCAAGGACTTTCTGAGCCTCATGCTCTGCCAGGAAGGAGGGGAAGCTGGGAGGAAGCAGAGACAGGACACCTGACCCTAACTGACCAAAGAGGTATTCCATGCCACAGCACATCATGCCTAGGATGTAAAACAGAGAGCAGAGACCCGGAAGGGTGGGGGTGCACTGCATGATCGGGCTGGGTATCGGGTGGTGAGCGATTGTATTCTTTTCCCTTGTATTTCTCTTACCATTATTATTATTGGTGATAGCAGTAGTGGTTTGTGTTATACTTTAGTTACTACACTGTTCTTATCTCAACCTGTGGGAGTTGCATTCCTTCGATTCTTCTTCCCATCCCCCAAGGAGCGGGGGGGAAAAAAAGGGGGGAGTGAGTGAGCAAAACTGTGTGAATTATAGAGGCTTAAACCATGACAAGTTCTACAAACGCTTGAGTAACACATCCACCTTTGAAATAGAACTACCAAATGCTTTACAAACTGCATGCAAACACTGTGTTTCACTTAGGCTGCTGTTACTGTCACCATTTCTATCTACCTCAAGGCTTTCCTTGACTTCAATGAAAAGGGAACACAATTCCGAAACATAAGGAGGAAGCAATAATTGAATGTTTAGTACATTTTCTCCCCTCCACCAAGCACTGTAGCTGATTAGTACACTTTAAGTACGCCCAGAACTGTGTTACTGCTTAAGCCTCAGTTCAGGAGACTGTTAAAGCACATGCTCAGATGTAACAACAGGAGTAGTCCCCATAAAGGTCAGCAAGTATTCTCTTAAGTTCTGTACTGAGACTTTATCATCCTATATATCTTACCAGCCTTTGGCCCCTGTAAGATCCCTCATACATCCCAGTCCTTTTGTGATATTTCTCCTGAAACTTTGTGCCTAAGCTTAAAAGAACATAAAGGCTTGGTTATTAAAGCTACGTCACATAAAACACTTGGAGATTAGTTTATTCTACTACAAAGGAACTGAATGCTGCCGGATTCAGTTCTTAGCCTTGTTGATAAATAGGGCGGACTTCCTTATTTTTAGACAAATACCAGATGTCACAATTATTAAAGAAAACCAAAAAGCAATACTATACACAACACTGAACAAATAAAGTAGTTCAGTAACCTCGGAAACTTTACAGAGTTGTTTTTCAGGGTTCTGCTCTTATTCATTGTGTTATTAACCAGAGATTAGTATAGCAATGTCTGGATCAAATTTCACAATTAAGTCTTAACTTTGGATAGCATGAACTCAACCACTCACCATAAGAAGGGGTTTGTTTGCTATGTCCTCTCAGGCCAGCCAGAATCTTAGTGAATTCCTGCCTTCATTTTCTACAGGAAATGCTTGTTGGTTTGTTTTATTTTTTAAAAATATGAGATTATTTCCCCATTTGCAAAGTGACAGCTTTAGGTTGAGGATAAGGGATAACAGTATTTTTACTCCTGTTTCAGCAAAGGAGCAGTAATACTACCAGCAATAACAACAGCTCCAGTATCTCTGATCTTCCCCACTGTTGGCTGTAAAGAGCAGGTATTATATGCTTGCTTCAGATAGGGTTTTTTTGGTATGTCTCAGAAAAGCAGGATACATTTTCAGACACAAACAGCATAAATTCTGTAAGTGAGAGGAAATCTCAAGGAGCTTTACGTTTCTAAGTTAATCAGGAAAGATTCAGCATCACATTTCTAACAACTGCCAAAGAGCAAAGTAATATCCTGACCCTACCCATCTCTGTGAGAGCAAGTTAAGGGGCACTTGCCCCTTCTTTCCCACACTGACCCAGCTACAGTGGAAATTGCCATAGTCAGTGGCTCTTTCCTTGTTACTTAGCCTAGGCAGAATCTTGCCTACCCATACACAAAGCAAGTGGCATTTTTAGGTCTGTACAAAATCATTTCTCTCTTCTCTTATTTAGCCATGGTAGGACTGTGTTAGCTGACCTTCGTAGGAGTCATTTTGCTGGTGTTGAAAGAATCTGGATAAAGGCCATTGGGAGTGAAATATAATCTCAATGTATGGGAAAAAGCCTCTGAAACTTGACCCCAGACTACAAACCATTGTTGTTTGTGACTTTCGGTGTATTTGTCCAGAAGGGAAAAATGGATTTAGGACCTTTATTTTCTTATCCCCCCGTATGAATTACTTTAATTATTAACTCTAAATAAGCAAATTTTTATGTAGCTAACTGTAGTTAATAGGAGAGCATTTGCAATTTGGTCCATCTCAATTCTTGGTTCATTCAGCTGCTCTGGCTTGCTGAATGACTAATAGGCTGCCCTATAGGGAATAAAAGCAGGACATGGAACAGCCCTTGCTCTTTATACAGAGATTCATTTGGACACAAATCTTCTGATATCCTATAGACAATCAGACTCCCAGACAGAAGGTTTAGATTCCAAAAAACATACCAGGCAAAGCAGAGTATAGGAGATGAGGAGTCATCTGTGGGATTAAATATCCCTCACGTCACCCTTTCACACATAGAATTCATATAGATTTGACAGGTGCAGTGAATTATACGAATTAAACTATCATAACTACCTGCACAATTTGCATCTTCATGTTTTCTCCCCCCACAGGTTGCTGCCTTATAAGCAATCCAGTGGAGAATCACCAAACTTTTCTTTGTGTTTGCCATAACTGAGCCTGTGTCAAGCCCAGCCAGACGTACTCAGTTATTCAGGCATGTCTTTAAAGAGCAAACTCAATACCTTTATATAAGAAAAAGTGCAAGGGCCCAAATTCAAAGAGCACATGTTTATGGTTGAAGTCAGGCTAGCACTTAACTTCCTGACTTAAGTGCTTTACTGAGTCCATGCCAGAAAAGGCAGATCTAAGACAACTATAAGATAAAACATAGCAGAAAGTGATCTTGTATTCTTACATGACATTCTCCACTAGATCACCATCAAGTCTGAGATAAAGCAGGAAAAGAAAACTGATTATTAAGCATTTTATAGCCATCTCAGTCAAGATAGGACAAGAATGAAGAGAAAGGATTTGCAAATAAAAGACTTGTAGGAAAATAATCTGAAAATTTAGGGGTTTGGGCCTCAACTTCCCCGCCTTTATTCACAGGGAATAACTCACTTCTCAATGAAAGCAAACAAAACTCGGAGTAGCCACAGACTCCCAACAAAACACCAGCAGATCCCATGCACTTGTGTCTGTCAGGGGCAGGAATTAAAAGGTGAGACAATATTGTGAAAGAGTTGGAGGAACCAGGTATTTTGACTGGCTGCCAGCCATGCCATTGTATTTCAATAACTAAGCAGATAAATGATCCTTAAAAAAAAAAAGAAAAGGAAGAAAGAAAGGACTGTAAATAGAGAAGACTGCTCAAGTGCCCAGTCTGAAAAAGAATACGTGTTTGTGGCTCTAGCTCATGGACACAAAATATTAACCCTGACTGTGCATCCCTACATTGAGTCAATTCTCTTCAGAGCCGGCAAAAAACTCTATTTTACCAGAGCTTTGTTTTAGTACAGATGTCTAAACTAAATTCACACCTCTGTTAATAATTCCGATCAGCTACAGAGAGACAAAAAGGGACATTTTTAAATATATGAATGGCAGGAAGCAGAACAGTTCAATCTTGAGATTCAGAAACATACAGATAGAAGAAAGGAGGAGTTGCTATGATATTTATAGCAAGGAATTTAAAGACATTCAGAGTGAGAGTCAAATGCCTTATGTGCATCTTCTGCTTGCTGAGATGCTTTGGGGTACCCAAGACATCTGTGGGGAGCTGGCAGGTGTGACCCAGCACTCAAAGAAGACATGCACTCTTCAAGGGGCTGCGGGACATGCAGCTTATATAAAATAACAAGATATCTAAGCACATGAATCAAGCCATAGGTCACATAACACAACACATGCCACAGAGTCCCTCGTGTTCTACAATACCCACATTTAAATGTTACCTTCTCTGAATCCTTTGAGATTAATAATTTCACCTGAGCTTCCACCTGGGTTGTTCTGACATAGTTTAATTCACCAACTTTGCAGGGAGAGAAAAGTAATAATAATGTCATTTCTGCCACATTCCTCACTGATGAACATTTAAAACCAGCATTATGGAGCACAGCGAAATATCAGTAAATCTGATTTGTTTCAACACGAGATTTCTCTATATATTCCTCTTTATGCTGCTCTCTCTTTGTAGCTGATGTGATTTGATAGCGTTTCCCGCGCCCTGATTCACAGCACCATCTAGCGACAGAATTTGGGATACCAGGAACAACATTTTCTATTGCTCTCTCGATTTTTCTTGGCTCGGTTTTGGTTTTTAATTGTCGCAAATTAAAAGGACAATGAAAGATAAAATACCATAGATTTTTCAGCATTTAACAAGAAACACAGTGCTGAGCCATACTTAGAAATCATTTAACACTGGTACTCTGTAACTACAGCAGAAACATCTGGAAATTTCTTCTTGCAACATCTTTCCAAGGTCTGTCTGAATAAAAACCTTTCTTACTGAAAAAACAAAGTGAGAAGGACCCGAAGAATAACCCACCACAATTCTCCCAATAACAAGATTTTTTCTCCTTTTGTCTTTGTATGCAGATTAGGTCCCCAAATGTAAACTTCTGCCTTCAACCTTGTTTAGTATTTGTGACAGGTATAGGCTGGTGAAAATCTATGCCAAATTAAACAAGATTAATACCTGGGTAGTGTCGTGGTTTAAGCCTCTATAACTCACGCAGGACAGGTAGTTATTTGGAAAGCTGAGAAGTCTTGCTTATAACTTGGTATTAGATGATCAATTCCATAATTGATTTGTCAAGTCAATGAAACAGAAACACACAGCACTGACAGCTCATCTACGCCCATGGGAGGTCACTGTTGCTTCATAGAATGGACTAGATGTGCCAGTTTTAGGTTAATAGCACAGATAAGATTAGGAACACCAACAAACCACTTAATAGTAGCTCAGAATTAGTTTATCTCCTTAATTATGTTTTCCAAAAATACACCAAAATCTAAGCATATTATTACAGGTTTGAGTTAAGACTGATATTTCTCAGAGCTGTACTGAGAAGAAACCAAATCACAGCTCCAGATGCCCTAAAGCATTGAAAATGGGCAGATCAAAATAGTCTCTTCACCCTCGATAACCTGTAATTCTTCAAAACCGGACCAGACAACATAGAAGATAATTGAATGCCATTGATAGTTAAGGGACTCTGATTACTACATACAACAACATTAGAAATGAATGTCTGGAGGAGGACCAACTTTACTTGTCACCATCTGAAGAGGCGCAGACAGTCTGGAAAATGTCTTAGTTGGTATCTGTGGGGAACTGAGTAAAACTGTCAGTGTGACACAAGAGAAACTTCATCATGGTGGAATAAAAAGATTTGCAGGTAGGTAAAAGTAGTCTGAGCATGCGTCTCTGTCATCACTAGGGAGTTCTGAATCCAAGGAAAACATTTAGAAGTAGCCATGGTGCATCATTAAAGATGAGTCAGTGGCATATAATTCTTGGAAATTTACAATAAAAATCATGCAAAAAGTGACAGTGATATTGTCAATTGCACTTCGTTACAGCTCCAACCCACTCTTCCTCTCCTGCCTTCACCACATAGTTTCATTTTCTACAGTGAGCGCCGTTCTGCAGACTTCAGATTATTTCACAAGCTCTGATGCGTTCAGACCTCAAATACTGTGTGAAGTCAGTGGAGAAACCCAGCTGTCTGTACAAAGCTCTGTCAGAACTGAGCAAATAAACAAGAATCTTTTTGATACCCTGCCTTCTCAGGAAAGATGATCATTGCAAGGCAAAACATACATGAAATGGCATCATACAGCATCCCTAAGGGAAGGTGGAATGCATTTTGAAGACACAACATATGACAACTGACCTTGTCCACATCCTATGTTCTAATTTCTGTCATCTAAAGATAAAGCAGATCATGAAAAGTTACTGAAAGAAAATAATTGCCACTAAGTGAATATACATCACCTTTCACCTAACAAATCTAGAGATTTTAAAGTCATAAGAAAGCAAGACATCAGTTACCGGACACAATAAGGAGATCCAAGTGACTGCAGTTGGGAAGAAGAATTAACTCTGTCTTGCTCCACAGTTAATGCAACAAGAGGTAAGTATAGAGCTCATACTTCAGAGCCATCGAAATGACTAAGAACTGCTCAGATTCGCTTGCTCAGCACAGACATATGTCATTATAGTTTGTTTCCTTCTGAAGCAACATATACACACACCACTGTCAGCAGACATCCGAGGTGCAATTACCCAATGGCCTGTCTCAGCAGAGCGGATTAGGTATTCCTGTCCATTATGAAAATGTGAGACAAACTCAGTGCGTCGCAAACTCAAATGCAATGTCAGAACCCCATTTCACTGGCAGCATGGATGCCAGCAGCTAGAAGCGTGCACATCTAGAGCACAGCATAATTTAATCTTTCCACTAAGGGCATGCAAATGGAAGCTCTGCAACAGAGCACTGCTTGCCAGGAGAGATGCTCAGAAGAAAGAAAATCCATTCATATTCTGCATTAGTACTGTATTTTATGCAGCTTCATTATTCAGTAAGTGCCTTCTAAATTACTAGTCATCCATTTTGTTCAAGACCTTTTTACACAGTGCAATGGTTACCTTTTAAAAGAACTACATGCATATGGTTTTTATTTTGTATTCTAACCAATGGTGCATATTAATCCCACTGTCTCCTGATCCCTACATATGTGAAAGAAAATGTTAACAAAGGAAACCTTTGCCCCAAAGGGTTTCATAGTTAGGTGAGTTAACAGTTGGCAAACCAACAGCATCTGAAAGGAAAGACAGACAAACACCTAACCCAACAAATGCTGTTAAAGTGGGTGTGTGCACTAAAGAAACATGTAGCAACAAGGGATGAAGGAAGCTAGGGAGCATTCACCCTACATTCAAAGATATAAAAGGAGTTCTACCCACTGGCAGCATAACCTGAATGTTTACATGGAGAGATTTGCAGAGCTGCTCATCGCTAAGCAGTTAGAAAGGAATTGCTCTAATAACAATTATCCACTAGGAACTTCCAGATGATGGTGGCCATTTTTGCTGAAAATATTACATCAGTAACCAGAATACCCAACACAGTATACCAGTAAATAACCAATGTACCTAAAAAGGAAACAAATTAAAGAGAAAAAGAAAACAAAACCAAAACCTAGCAGAAAGATCTGGCACGCAATTTTTCCTACAGGGAAGCATGAGCAGAACATGGGAAGTACAAACCAGTCTCATCTAAATGCTCAGGCAGCTCTGTTTATGACCAAACCTCTGTTTTGCCTTCATCCCTTTCCCCAGAAGATTGTCACTGAGGATCTTTACCCATTTCCAGTAATATTTGTATGCATATACATGTATCTATAACAAGGCTGATAAGAACTAATTAATTGAAATTAGAGTAACACAGTACTCATTTAAAATATTGGGTATCTATTGAAGTTGGAAGCAGGAGAACCACAAGATTCCCAGTTATACAAATACAAAACCTGAGAGACTGTTCCTTGTAGCGGTAGGTTTTTGCTGCTAGTTTTAGAAACCTGCTTCTCTTCTCATGGCTACAGGGATGTATTTTGAGCCTTTCTGTACCATAAAACCAGGCTAATTCCTGCTTTCACTGTGAATGTAATAGCATACTGTAAACAAGCAATAAGAACTATTCAGCATATGGGATGGAGTATGGAAAAGAATAGAAAGATGATAAATCTCCGGTGTGATTTACGGCCCAATATATGAAATGACTCACCACAGTAGTTTCCTGTTTGCAGTAGGCCAAATTCTCCCACCTATACAAGTGTTGAGCAGTTCCTTAATTGAGGCTACTGATTTGAACAGCACCATTTACAGAATAATAGTGTTTCATGTCACTAAGGAACTGGACTTTACCTCCAGACTGTCCTAGACTCATACAATGTATGAGGCAAAGTGGGTGAAACAAAAGGAAAATATTTACCAGAGCAGAATGTGTCCTTAGTTAAAAATAGACACTCCTTGTGACTTTCTCAATGTCAGAAAGGTAAATAACCTTTTAACTTCTGAAATATCCTGTAACAAATCTGTTAAGTGAGCTTCTTACAATCCATTAAGGAAGAAACTGGAATATTGGCTCACTACACATCCTTTATTCCTGAGCAGGACCTTACAGAGCAGTGTGGATTTCACAGGAATAATAGAGAACTGTGTCGTCCTTGTTAGTTGAAATCAGGACAGCCATGCAAATATGTGGATGGGTTAACCTTGCCTTGTAACCCTGTGCATTCGTGTTTTTCAGGTCCAAACAGTAACATTACTAGATAGTAAAATCGGTGGGCAGGGATCCAAGTAATAGCCTCCTCAGTGCTACTGCATGTAGATTGATTCCTGATTCGACACTTGATCTACAAGCATCAAATCTCCTGGCTTTGATCAATACCTAAATAATTCTTTCAAAACCTCTGAGACTGGAGTTACTACTCTCAATACAGAGAAAACGGAAGAGGGAGGATTGTGCAGGTCTGTAGAGAGGAGTCATTACCCACTTTAAACTAAAACACATATGTAACATTGAGCTTTTATTTTGCTCCAGAACGTCTGGCTGCTTTCTGCTCAAACTGGCATATGATTCTGATTGGGAGTAAAGCTGGAATGTTTTCCAAGACACAGCTAAGGAAGCTGCTGCATTTAATAAGCATTGTAATTGTTCTCCAAACTGGGGACTTGAGAGAAATATCTGCTGATTGAGTCAAAATGTCATAGCCCACAAGTTGGTTCTAGAACAAAATCCACTTCCCAGCGACATGAGAATGATGGTCCTGAAGTCCCCTTGTGACAAGGAAATAGACTTCCTGTAAGAAGAGTATCCATTCAGATAGATGGTTTCTCAATCCTACTGAGTTTTGGTAGCTGCACCTGTCACAATATTTAAGAATCCTTCCTTGCTGAAACAAACCAAAACCCCAAACAATGTTGTCCTTAATGGAGCATATAGCACTCCTCTCCCTCTCCACAGACTCAAAGCTATGCTGATTGTAAGGGCTGTCCTTCTTTAGCTAAAATCTCATGTTTAAGGATGATTATTTTTTTTTGCTTCAGGAAGGCTGTGAGCAATAGGTCCTTGTTCACAGCCTTGGCTCTTTCCTGAGAAAAGAATTCACAAAACATTTACTTCAGGATCAGTTACTTGTTTGCACAACCCTGTCAACTACTCTAAGTCAGGAGTTGCCTACTCAAGCCTACTCAAGCCACTTTCAGTGAACCAACCACAGTTCAATTTTTCTGCTTCATACCCAAGGAAAAATACTTTTCAGCTTGTACTCAGTCTCTTCTTGGGAAAAGTCATTTCTTCATCAGCTGCTGCTAATTGTTAGGGAAGAGGGTGGGGCCTTCCCAGGCTGACGTCCCTCAAGACATAGCTGCGTATAAAGAGCACAAGTGAGAATTGCAGCCAAGAAGCTCTCAAAAGCTGTTTCCAGTGACTGCTGGGATTTCAAGGCTGGATTTTTTGCAACTGCTGTAACTTGCTGCTAAAAAGAGAAGGAAGTTAACTCAGCTCATAGCTGCTAATTACACTGGAGAATTAAATACAATTACCACCTTCTCAATGTGAAACTGGACTGATTTTTACTTTATTTTTTTTTTTTAGACAACTGAATAAGCTTTTTTTCCTCCCCTCTTCTTTTTCATCATTTTCGACACACAGCGGTGATGTTGCAAACAGTCTGCATGAGTCCTGAATTACTGGTCAATCAAAACATCAGTGAAAATGAAATCTCTGGCTATAATCCAGGCCAGGGATCTCCACAGCCTGGAGAAACAGCCAGTCCCAAAAGCTATTTTCAACAGAGCCCATCACTGCCAGACTCTGGATTAACTGAATTTAATGTTGCGAGTCCCAAGATCTACCCTCCTCCTTCATGTAAACCTCAAGAGATGTCTGCTCCCACTGGTAAGACCAAATCTTTATTCACCTTTTCTGTTTTATGCAACACTATTACGCTGCTTTTGCAAAGTGGTAAAATACACTGACTTGCAACTCCTTTTATGATAGCAGAGAGCTGTACTAACAGTAGCACATATTAAGCTTCTGTAGCAATAATATTGAAGATATACAGTACACTTTTATTCATGTCTTGGCTTTATTTTGTTATGGTCTGCTGCTGAAGTCAGAAATTATACTTTTGTAAAGGATGCTCCTTGAATTACAAGTTTGGTTCTGAATCTAATAGGAAGTTAATAGATATGACCTTCTTAGTTATTAATATTTTAAAGTCATATGAAAGTGTATTTGGCGAATCATTGCCTTTGCTGAGTTCTTCAATTTCAAGGTTACATTTGACATTTAATCTGATCCATCTAATAATATTTTTACTGTAAAATAGCCTGAAAGATAATAATACATTAGTGGTATTTTGGAATTTTTTATAAAGCTTTTCAGAGAGGCCTTTGAAATACTCCACAGTGTTTCATTTTACCATTCTAAAAAAAAATTATTCCCATTTCTAGAGCAGTCTGAGAAATAAACTATGGTGGTTTTTTTTGAGGTTCCAAAGTTCTAATTATTCAGTGATAGGTTAAACGTTCAGAAATGCCAGAAATCTAAGCACAAAATGGCAATTAAATATATACTCAAAATGCACTATTTGCTACTTGAGATTCAACACCCTCCTTCTGAAAGGGTGTCGGTCTCTCATGCCTGGAGCAGGGAAGAGAAACAATATCACACAAACAGAAACTACATCTTGTGTGGCTGGTTTCCATGCCAATATTGCCTACTCGGAGACATCCCAAGTTTGGGGAAGTGCACCATTTCCATCTGTTGAGCTCCTACAGTTCTTCTCCACAGGACTCAGCAGTTTCTGGAGTCTGGCTGGCTATAGAGCACACACATGTTTTGGTCAAGCAGGAATATTGATACAGGCACCTCATGTTTTACTTAATGCTGACTGCTCACCCAAGCTTCATATACCTTTTTCATTTTAGGCTGCTGTGTGGCTTAATCACAAGTGTTTAAATCACAAGTGATGTTTCTATTCCTCATGAGCTGCACTGGGAAGAGAAGCTTCTCTCTGCTCCAGCAAGCATTGCTGCTGGGTAAATCCTTATTTATCCGCAGTAAATACTATTTAATACTCAGTAGCCCACACTCCAACTCCCAACACTCAGGCTTATTGGAACAATGACTTTCTATGTGGTGTATTCTATGTGCTAACTAGTTGGGAAGACCCTAAGTTAATGCCATAACGATATCAGTTTATAATGACAATAGCTGTTACTGAATGCATTCTATATGAAGATAATTCTGGAAGGGGAGAGGAGGGTGGGACACAGTGTTACATAAAGGCATTTCAAAAGCAACACATTTAAGCTCCTAATCTGGGCAAGACTTTCAAGTTTAGGGATTCAAGTACAAGATGCAAGAAGACCTAACACAAACAATTACAGAGTAGCTTGTTTTGACAAAGACAAGCTTGTTTGGACAACTACATATATTCTCAAATAACTATTTCATTTCACTGCAGAAAATCATTGCTTCCCTTTGGATCACACCACATTGACTTCCAAACACATCAAGCAACACACTAGAGAAAGACTCTGGACATAGCATCATTATCTCAATTCTGAAACAGCTCTGTTCTTTATTGTTCCATTGAAGTCAATATATCAAACCACAGGACAGACAAAAAATTGCAAAGACAGCAAGAGATGAAAATGAGAACATGGCTAAGAAGGGCAGTAATCTAAACAGTGTTGACATAGTCCCCAAAAGTAATCATGTCCTCTAAGTCACTATGGCACCCTGAGCTGAAGGGCACTACAAAAGACTGCCCTAAGCTAAGTCTCAAGTTAGTATGTTTATTTCTGCACCACTGAAAGCTCTAAACCAGAAACATCTGACTTACTAATCTTCTTCCCAAGCATTCATCTGAATTTCCTTCTGCATTGCCACCCTTACCCTATTGTCCTCTTTTCAGCTCCAGTGCCACATTCACACTTGATTCAGTGTCTCCTCATCTTTCACTCAACATTGAAGAACTGAAGCTGTCTCTGTGCACTACAGTTTGACAGTAGTCTTCATGTGGTAATTTTCAGATTAACTCAGATCTCTCTTTATGTCCTCAGATTGAAGATCCACAGCCAGCTTTGGGGTTTGTTTCGTTTCTTAAGAAAAGAATTCCCTTTGTGAGGTTCCACAGTCTGTTGTAGCATGGGACACAATGCAATAAAGTAATTGTTGAGCAGGAAGTAGGCCAGAGCTAAGGAATGTAGAAGGTGATGGGGAATTTTCCCACAATTGATGATGAACATCAGAATCACAGGCCTTCTCTCAGGGTGACCTCATCCTCCCACTCTCCTACAGTAGCTCAGAGATTTATGTTACTTTAAGCATTATGTTATGACTTTTCCAGACTCTGGACTTAGATCTGATCCCCCTCAGAAGCGCTACATGGGAGTGAGAGTAAAGATGCCAGTACGGGAATTGCTGAGAAAAATTCGTCTTTCCAAAGGCCTGGACCCAGCTCACAGCAAGGTGAGGACTCTCCTTGAGTTTAGAAAGGTTTCTCCCAGAGGTCTGGGATCCTGGTACATTCAAATCACACACTCAACTCTGCCAGTGTTCTGGAGAGGTTACACCTGCAGCCTCTGCTTCTTCCATCCACCGCATCAATGGCTTTGATGGAGGTGGAGAATATACGAAATTTTATACATGACAAAGGCCTGTGCTAGGAACATTTCTAAGACAGTAACAGCAAGAACCTCTTCATGCCCTGGATACTATAAGCCATGCAATCAAGCCAAAGATTGGCTAAGAAACTACTACAGTTTTGCTATAGCAACCCAAATTCCTGAACAACCTGCAAAAACAGCCTAACACTGTTAGACTGTTAGAAGCTGGTAGACTCCCAAATATCTGGTCTGTTGTAAAGATCTTTATAAGGCTCCAGTGAATTAACCACTCATGGAAATTTATTCACCTGCAGTCTCTGCTGTTCAGTGTACATAGCACAGGACAGAATTCACTTTGTGCTACAACATTTGCCGCTGTTTTATCTTCTCAAGCATCTCACATTGAGCTGGGTGTTTTTGTCTCCTCAGGAAGCCTCATTAATGAAGATGGTAACCAAAGGATCCTCAGGAAAAAGAGGTTAGGAAACTCCTCTCTTGGTAACAGAGCCTCCTCTTCTAGTAGCATCATCACTGTTAGGTAACCAAAGAGCCAGACCACTTCTACATGGTCAATGATCCATGCTGGTTCCCAGCTCCCCTTAAATTACAGGAGCAGGCCAGCTGTGCAACAACACCATGTACGTGACCTGGGGCAATATTTCTGGTCCTGATATCTTTTGCACGTCTCCACACACACAACCCTCCCCCCAACTCAAAATAGCTTATTTCTTCATTTCTTTCCAACAGAAAAGCGAAGAGTTCACCCTTATACAGAGAAACAGCTTAGACAGGTATGCATAACACCTTCAACTCTGTGCTGCCAGCTTCCTCAGGCGCATTTTGTATTATATCACTGAGTGAGAACAGGACACTTCATGCCTGATTTCCCTCCCCTATCTTCTGCCCTCCCCATTTTTGTTGCTGTTTCAGAGCAAGCAGAACACTGGGCAAACGCTAAAAGGCTTAGAGGACCTTGATATCCTGGTGGAGGTACTGCAGGAAGACTTGAACAAAAGCCAGTTGAAGGAGGAGTCTCTGCATTCTGTGCCAGACGGCTTTTGGCAGGGCTTCTCCATGGATCTGCAAGCCTCCCGGTGGGAAACTGGAGGAAGCAAACAGGCAGTTGGTGGCCTGCAGGAAAGATGCCACAGCTTAACCATGTTGCGTTCATACTGCTGTTTTAAAGATTTCAACTCAGTATTGAGGGGAGATGTAGAGACTTCTTTTCACCATGATCTGAAAAGCATGCAAGAGTCCAATTCACCTGAATTATTCTCAAGGACAAGTGAGAAAGAGAGTAGCTGGTGGATACAAGATGCATGTACAAGTACCCAGAAAGATTTCCTGAGGCATTCTTCACAGAACACATCTCCACACTTGAACCCATCAAGAGGCCATTCAGAGATGCTTCTGGAAGCTCACTCAGGTTCTCCAGATACTGAAGGACATTCGAAGTCAACCCCGATTTCTTTCACACAGCAGGATCTCTCTGCCATCTCCTTCTTCCAGTTCCAGCTACACAGGGAAGAAATTTTACTGAGAAATATCCCAGCAGACAAACTGCTTGCACCTGATGAAAATGGCAACAGGTATCCAATTTTTCTGTTGAAATATACTGATTTCTGTTTCCTGGGGCATCTTTTGTCCTGAGGCTTTGATTTAATTTCAACTGCTAGTTTTAGACATACCTGTATTAAAGGCTTCCTTGCCCCACGGGAAGCTGAAACTTGCTTCAGTACACTCATTTGTAGGCAGATAGTAAAAATAGAATATTCACAGTAGTATTGCCAAACTACAGCTGAATCAGGAAAATTCAAAGTGCTAACAATATTAAAGGCTGAGCTCTATATGTAGGTGTTCACGAGAAAATGAAAATCAAGCAAAACAAGTAATTGCTACTGAAAAAAAGAAAGATACGCAAAAGAGATCTTTTCCAGGATGCAGACACTCTCAGGATAATTACTTATGTTATTAGTTGGTAATAAAAATGGGTGGGAAGATTACACCAAAGCATACATATGCTGGTAGTCTAGAGCATAGACTTCCAAAGAACTAGGAGTGGCTGGTTTGCTAGAAATTAAATGAAAGCAAAGGTTTTACTGATTCGATTCTCCCTAGAATGGCTTATAGAGAAAATAGCTGTCCATAAAAGAAATATATCTATATATACACACACTTAAAATTTTTTATTGCATTCCATGCAGTTCAGCTAGTTTGGGAAAGCTGGTATCAAATCAGATTGACAGAAAGCATGACATAAACTGTCCTAGTCTTGGTGGGAAAAAGATTAATTCCTGTTCCCATAGACAATCCTTTTTTACCAATTTAATGTATTTATAACCAATCTAGGGAAGCTAAACACCACATTGTCCTCTTCCATGAAGTGCCACGTTCAATTCAGAATAATCATTTTCAGTGCAATAAGATTACAGACTTCACTTTTCAGCGGTAATGTAATAAAGTTACAATAAGCCACTCACTGCCATATTTCCTACATATTTTTAAGCAATACAGAAAAAAGATTCTCACACATGAGCAAATTTAATCACAGTTAAGAAGTTCAGACATTACTATTACCATATTTACATAATATTTACATAAAATTTCCAGCAGCCCACTTACCTTCATGAAATATTTAAACATCAGATTACATGCTCAAAAGAACATAAAAAGGCAGGACAACACACCAAATAAGCTAATTTCATTTCTACTGGATAGTGAATGATATTAGTTATGTGTCAACATCCCCTCTCTTTTAGCCCCTTTCGCCCACCCCTCCCCTCAAAAAAAGCAAACAGCAATAAGCATCAGAGCTATTCAGACTTATTCAATGATATGCTACAAGACAAGGGAGAAATAAATAAATAAAATCAATGCCTGCATTATGTTTTATTCCAGGAGGAAAAGAAGACATACCCGAATTTACAAGGAAGGAGGGAAATTAATCTTTTTTCAGGATTAAATTCAGGAGAAACACTTGTAATATTTTGAGTAGTTCAGCAAGTCTGAATACGTAGAAGACATTGAGCTGCCCTCCTCCTTCCTCTTGGTTTTTCAGTATCTTATACTCTTTTCCCTGTACTGAAGGATGCTTTAAAAAAGGAGAAGGAAATAGAAGTTGTTAGCAGAAAGTAATAATAGAGTCGCTCTTGGAGAGAAGAGGAATGGCATAATAGTAAGAATGGAAGACCAAGAAATCTTGACACATAAAATCAGCAACTCCATTATTTATATAGAGACTAAACAAATTAAGCACTTAAATATCCCAAGATATTGGCAGTTGCGAACCTTAACATCTCATGCCTTAAAATATATTCTCACTCTAATTTTTAAGTATTTTAACCACTGCTTTGTCTGCTAATTGTTTCAAACTCTGTTCTATTCCAGGCTGCTGCACAAGGCTGTTGCTCAGGGTAAAAGAGCTCTGACTTACGCACTTGCACGGAGATTTGCAACTCTAAATAAGATCAATGAGAAAGATGCAGAGAAACGGGTAGGATGCTAACTTGCCAAGACAGGGGCATTTTCTATCACATACAAACATCTTTCAAACCCCAGTCAAGCACCAAGCATCCTTTTGGACACAGCGTGACTACTGTCCTTGCAAAGACAGGAAAACAGGAACAGGGAGAAAGTGCTCTGCAAATTTTTGCCTTTAACAATGATTTTCTCCCATTCTTCTCTTCTTAGACTGCATTACATCTTGCTGCAGAAAAGAACCAACATCTGATGGTGAGTGACCTGATATCCCTGGGAGCTAATGTCAATGAACAGGACAGTTTAGGGAAAACTCCACTCCACCTGTGCGCAGAGAACGGATATTTGAGAGTTTTAGAGGTAAGTTGGTCATTTAAGTTGTACAAATACATGTGAAAAGCCAGAGCAAAGACAACAAATGCATGTTCTTGTTTTAAAAATATACGAGGGATTTCTGTGCCTGAAAATTAGCTTTGGGCTGATGTGGTTAAAGTAAGATGGAGTTGGAGGAGGGGGTATTCTGGCACTGTCAAAGATGAGCACTTATCTCGATCTTCTTCATTTCAGGTTTTGAAAAATTGCAAAAACAACGGGATGTGTGTGGAAGTGAATCTGACTGACCATTACGGTAAGAGGAAAAGCTTAACTGCATAGATGATTAGTGTAGACTCCAGAAGTCTCAGACTACAGATTTTATCTGGGCCAAAGAATGCTCAATTTTATGCTTACAACTGAAAGGTCTAGGAGGAGAGTCAATCAGTCTTAACAGAACACTCCCTTATGATTAGCCCAGTGTGGAACAGTTTATTCTGTAAGGTGCTTAAGCAGTGGTTGTTTTGACTTCTCTGTGGTCTGTTCTGCTCAGGTTTAACACCGCTGCACTGTGCTGCTCTTGCCCACACTGTCTTAGTAACCGAATCTCAAAAGACCAATACTGATACTGACATGGGAAGGTTTATCAGACTACGCAAAGATCAAATTCTGGAAGGAATTAACTGCTTACTACAGATGGGAGGAAAGCCTGAGTTACAGGTGAGGACCAGCAGCAGGCTGTTTGCTGTGGCCTTAAGTTTTCTTTTTTCTATAGCAATCACAGGTTTTGCTGTCCTTTGCAGGTACTAAATTCATGTCACATTACCACTTCCTATTTAAAAATTGAGGAGAATACAGAACTTATGTGTTTGCTTCAGAGTCACAAACCTAACGGGCAGAACATTCTTCAAAAGGTAACTGTAGCTACTTTTACACAGGCTCTAGCATTTGTGCCAAAGAAATTAAATGCAGTAATGTAAGCTGTACCATCTTGTGAACACATTAGATGATACTCCAACTTTGGCTTATCTTGCATAGGGCAGGAAATCCCCTGGAATTCCTGGGGAAAAAGCACTGTATGGGGAAAAAGCACTATCTTCCTACACTTGGTCCCATCTCAGCTCTAGGGACTGCTATATTTGCTATTATTTAGAGCAATCTAGTTGCACGCAAGTGCTGCCAGCATACTGCTCACACCTGTCCCCAGTCCAAACTCCTCCTAGCAACAATGCCTTCATTTCCAACATTTTACAGTACACCAAGCCGGATAGAGGTCTCTCTGAAGCAATACCAGGGAAATTCTTCTCATGTTAATAAAGGAATGTTACAGGCCCAAGTATTGTCACTATATTCAGTTACCTTCAGCAGCTTCTTAAAAGAGAAAGAGCTTATTTTCTTTGTCCCTTGGCACACACATTCAATACCAAAACTACACAAAACCTGCATTACAGGGCCAAAAGATCACCAGATTATCCAATGAATATCAGCATTTCTTGCTAAAGTTTTGGTGGAGGAAGCAAAACACAAACACTGAAAAGCAGAAGCTTTGAGTGCTTAATAGAGGACTAAGTTTCAAGGATGAAATTTTGCTCTACTGAAACAACGTACTATCTGCCACAGGTTCTGGTATTCTTGTCCAAGATTAAGCAAATATGCAGTGCTTAAAAGCTGCATCCCTTCTACTTTTTCTAGGGTCCTTTTTCATTCTATCAGGTAAGAGTTCCCACTAGTGTACATATACAGACACCAATAGTATAATAAGATTTCAATTAGCAATACAAACTTAAAGCTACATTTCAAGTTATTTAGGAACTTACCTTCTTAACAGTGATGCTCTGTAGGAAATAAAACATAGTACAAACAAACAATTTCAATCCAGCTCATTACCGACTGGACTGTTGAGGTGCCACAGTCTTCAATCTTATTTATGGTAAGGGAAAGAATCCAGGCTTCGCATGTCAAAAGCAGTACAAGTTCTTGACACAAAGCCTACATCACTGTTAATGCTGGAAGTTTACTATTCTGGTTTCCTTATCTGTACAGAGTTACGGTTTGCTGGATGCTCCAAGAAGAGTGCCTAGTCCCTCATCAACAGATAACTTTTCTGAGCTTTTTTCCATACCATCTTTGGACCTTTGACATCATTCTTAAAGGTATTTCATGGTAGGAAATCGATTTTATCTAGTTAGCATCTTTGCAACTCAACAGGTGTAATACGGTAGCTAGCTCCACCACCTTCCCTGAATTGCTATATAACAATCATATGGAACTGATGGGGAAGATGCCCAGTGATTTATAATACAACTCCAGCATTCTGGTCAGAATCTCTTTTGCTTGCAAAACTCCTTACTCATCCAAAACGAAGTAGAAAATAGGGCAATAAATATGTGGCATTAAAGAAACAGCATATAGATTGAGCTGAATATTTGTTGGTTTATTTTCTTCCAGGGAAATGCTGCTAAAGTTCACTATCTGCACCTCGTGGTCCGTGTGCTCCAACTGTTGCTGAAGTACAGACAGAGAACAGACACCAAAATTCTTCAAATGTATTATAGCTTGAATTGACTGTTGTATATATCTCTTCAGTGCTGAGGATTAAAGGGTGAACCAATAAATGGGGAAAACCCTCCAGCCAGGTTTCAACAGTATTAGGCATCCAGTGTTAGATGCTCCAGTAAATGAATAGGTTGTAGTTTTCTCACAAAGCTGATCACTTGCACTTCTCTTCTGAAGTTCATTTGAGTTGCAGGTGTTTTACATTCTGAAGCTCTAACAAATTGTTGATGCAGGTGCCTAGGTAAAACAAAACAAAACAAAACAAAACAAAACAAAAACCAACCAACTCAGATGGATTGAGCCTAGTCTTAAAGGTACCAGGGTAAGTTTATTCTTTACAGTCCACACTCAATGTTCAGATGTGCTGGAAATGGCAGGCACTATGTAATTCTAAACATGAGCTAGGGGAACACAGAATATGATGGGCTAGCTTCAATACTTCCTGCAGACTGTCTCAGTTTGTCCAAGGCTGAAGTTGTTACGCTTTCAGGCAATCCTATTGGGAAAAAAAATCCCTCCAAAATAAAACATACCCACATAATGTAACTGAGCATGTTCTCTCAACAAAAATCAAGCTCTTTATTTATGCAATCAGAATTTCCCACCAATAATGGATTGTAGGTGAAGTCTGGGACAGAAAGTGTTTTGAATCAATTCCTTTCACTCTGGGTGATCTAACAAATGAATATACTTGTATAAAATTTAAGTATATAACAGCAGTTTAAAAGGCCATTGTTTATACTAAGCAATATTGCAAGTTTAAAGGATAACAAAGAGCTAAGATTATTCTGTGCTGCCAGATAGCCAAGTATTCAGTAGAATTCCTATAAATTAGATAATAATTGCCAAAAAAATTCTTCACAGACTTAGTATTTTATTTTAACTTCTGATTGTGAATTAGCTGGTTTCTATGAAACTTCCCTGTTTGCTACATATGGAGCAATCTACATTTACATAACCTACGAAGTCACTGATCCAGCAATCAGCTCACATGTGTACCTTCTGTTGAAGTAAATGGGAGATTTTTCATGTGTGGCTGATGCAGGATCCAGTATCGAGTACTCAGCATGTTTGGGGAATATTTTTTTTAATGAACCCTTTGCATTTTCTTCTTGTAAAAAAGGTTACTTTCCTGTTATTGGATATCCTTAAGTGTTAAGCTCCACGAGCTATGTTGCACAACAGAAATTAACTTCTACTGAAAAATGACAGTGTTTTAGTTAATTCCACTGGGATTTGAGTCATATCCTATGTTTCTTCTGCCCTGAACAGCTAAATACTACTCTTCTCTCTAGGATTTTCTCTAGTCAGAATGAGACATGATACTTAAAACTTCTGAAGTATTTAATAAAATAAATATTAAGTTGTTATTCACATGATGAATTACAGAACACTAAAGAATATTCAACCACCTCCTTCCATAGGTGTCTCCATGTTTTAATTATGTGAATTTTTCTTTTCTTCACTTTTTGTCCCAGGTTTTATTTGGAAATAAAAACTTTTTCTTCCTCTCTAATGATTTTTTTCTGCTCTCCCCCCTCCCTTCATCACTCATTCTTCCTTCATGTTTGCGTTTTAACTCACATTTGTGCTTACAGAACTTTTTTATGCTTTTGAAGAGATTTAATGACAATCTTCCAGGTTACTCAGCTTCCGTTCATGCGGTTTAAGGATCAGATCGAACACCCACTGAAATTAAAGACTCCTTACTTGCAGTGAAAGCTGAACAAGAAATTCCATATCAATTACCGAACCAAGAATGAAGCAGTATGGTGAACAAATAGAGAAGTGTATCAATAAGCATTCTTAGTGAAGAAACGAATTTGCTTACAGGGTATCTCTAAATGTAGAAAACTATCATATAAGAATGAATTATTAATCAATTTCTTTTAGTCACATGGAAACCATTCAGGTAAAAGAACAGGAATCTTTGGCTATTTAGTATGTATCATTTCTTCAATATACTCAAAGCTGAACTAGCTTGTAAAGTATGTCCTACAACAGTTATACATTAATCGCACTGACATTAGTAGGTACGCTTTACGTTGTTTCATTGTTTCTTCCAGTCAATAAATGTATTATTTCATGCAGTATGTAACTTACTGATTTTTATGTACTAGTAATAGCCATGCTACACTCACAACAGAAGCAACTATCATGAAAAAGCGCAACTTAAGGCAACTTTAAAAGCTGACAAGTAGAAAGCGTATTTTGCTGTCGTTTCAAGAGTCCAGAGGTGCCTGTGTAGAAGCAGCAGCTTTACCACAGAAAGCTGGGGGAAAAGATGATTTCTTCAATAAAAGATAAAAAACCCTCCTTGTTTTCAAGGCCAGCACTGAAATTACCTCTGCTCTTTATGTACAGTGCTAGATAGGCCTAGTGATCTTGATGGTTCAGATGAAAGGCTGCTGCTTCACTTATCATGAAACAAAAACCTTCTCTGGCAAAGCAGCTCCTTAACCTGGGTCTGTTACTAATTCAGGACTGTCTCAAAGAAATTGATAGCATTTACTGAAACATTAGCTTTACTTCCTTCAGTCCCATGCACACTCTGCAATTCTGCCCACTGATCTCCAGACAGTCCCAGCTCAAAACTCTTCAGCTAAGAGTGCTAACAGGATTTTAGCAGAAGATTTTACAATGTTCAGAATTAACTCAATAGCTTCACCCACAACAGTCTTTAAATTGAAGTTTTGAATATGTACACATGAACACCAGCCTATTGTTCTGGAAATACCCTTTTGCTCCCATGAAATCCTCTTTCCCATTAATTACAGAAACTGGCCTCCATGGTCCTGATGCCAAAAAGATTTCAGATCACTGAACTCCAAGGAGAGACTTCTTGACCTCAAGGCACATCCTGTGGTTTATTCACATAGATTCTACCACCATACCTATAGCAGAGGGAAAAGAATTACCGCTCTGCACATGCAGCAGGACACGGCGGGAGCATTCCCTGGACTAAGTCTGTCCAGCATACAGCAGAGAGCAGACGTCTTCTGAGCTGCATTTACATTATCAACCTGGCTCAAAACTACCCAGCCCTGGGCCCTTTTTTAAATCAGCAACCACAGCAGCATAAGGTTCAGGGTGCATATCTAGACTGTGGCATTCCTGGGACCCAAATGCTGTGCTTCTGACACTTCAGTGCCAGTTATGGTGGCCAGGCTAGTAACTGTGGTATAATTCCAGCAGCTAATTCATTCTAAATCAGATCACATGTGCTCCCCACTAGGTATAGTCATGCCTTTGAACTGTGGCACAAGCCATACTTACAGAAGCTGCTTTCCTTCTTCACCTCGCTTCTCGCCCCATATGACAAGATGAGTGCCATTTGCTGGTTTATATGGTTACTCAGGTTCCTTGCTCCTTTGAAGACACATGAGTATTGGCATGCATAATTATTTTTAAAAGCAGTGTGAAAGTGTTGCCACTGAATTAATAGCAATTCAGCAAAGAAAGATAAGAATAAACAGTTAGATCAGATTCAGCACTTCCAGCAGTTCTGAGGGATGCTCCTGATCAGGGAAGAGGAAACTCAGGAGAAATCTGCTGCAGATTTGAAATAGCTTGAAGAAGGCCCTGACAAGGATGAAGGCTTTATTTTCCTGGCAGGACTCTGATGGATTCTGCATGTATTTATTATCAGTGATAGTCACAAGGCCACAGACCCTGTACATTAAGTGAATGACTGAGCAACTGTGGACTTCAAATGGATGTACAGAGTCCTGTGGTATTCATGCTAGTTTCCTTGGTTTTCCTCACTAAGACTTTCCACTCAGAATTGAGTGAAAAGAAGTATCTGAATCAGACCTCTAAAAGCTGAAGTTACCCAGAAGGTAAGCTGCACGTTACAGCAAGGGGATGAACAAATACATCTGTTAAAACAGCCTGAGGCAAGGGAACAGGAACTCTGTTCTAGGTGTTACCTCAGTAACACCTCCACCAAAATCACTAGGACTTCGGCTGAATATTAGATCTTTCTCCTGCAAAATCAACATCTTAAGGTTCCAGAAGGAAACATGACAAGCACAGATGCTTGGATGCTGCTACTACACAGTCAACAAGCAGAGCAATCCTGAGAAAAAAAGACCTGCAATGCTAAGTCATTGGGCTCTACCAGACAGCTTTTCTGGTGCACGCAGATGTATTTCCACTAGCTTTCAGAAGGTATTGGTAACACAATTACTTAGTATAGGCTGCTATAAAATGCTGTGACAAAAAAAAACACAAGCCTTGTGACCAAGCAGCTCACCTGAATCTATGAAATGCACACAGAATAAATGGCAGGGGTGACAAATGGCATTGTAAGAGATTAAAAGATTACGGAAGACATTATGGATAAGCAAGAACCTGCATGGCAAACACACGAAAGCTTTTCTAGGTGCTATATAAACTGTAAGAATAGAAATAACACAGGAGTCAGAGCAGAGAGGTTCTGGCCCAGATATTCAGCAGCACAAAATGCTGCAAGCAGCAAGAAAACCTGTTACAGATCATTAACTACGGAAGGTATCTTAAGCAAACAGCTCCTCTGAGAGCTGCTTTCAGTAGGTAATGATGGCAGAAATGCTCCAGCATTATTGTTTACTACTGTTTGTGCCAAATGGATCAACAGGACCAAAATTCTTTTTGGCATAAGTGTATGAAAATCTGCAGGGATTCAACAGCTTTCTGACCTTGTCACCTCAGCCTGGTACCAACCAAGTCTGAGCACAGCAGACAATTCACCTCCTGGTTTGTTTTTATCCTCTAAAATGTGTTCTTGAAATCATGCTTTGTTGCATATCCACAATTATTGCATCAAAGACTGCCTAAGGCTGCTGGATTTTGCTTAAACAAGCCATCATCTCCCAGATCCAAGAAAACTTAGCTGAGAAGTGTATGAACTGTTTGCTCACTTACACAGAGAACAATGCCATGATTGTAAGTAAAACACATCGAAGAAAATAAATTAATTAAAAAAAATAAAAATCCTTCTAGCACACAAAAAGAATTAAATGTTTTAGTTGATGAACCAAAAGAAGACTCAGTGCCATGCTGGACACCAAAGACGACTCTTTCCACAGCCCATTTGAGGATATGGATCAACAGCTGCCTTTATAGAAAAACATTGACATTTCCTGCACACCACTCTGCATCCTGTTTCCCATAACTCCACATCTCTCTCCATGTGATGGCAAGCAGGCTGACTTGCAAGTAGAGCTGGAGGAGCCAAGTTTCTGAGTCAAACAAGAGGGAGAGGCTGAGCTCTTGGCTGATTCAGATTCTTTTAGAACAGTCTCACCCATCAAGTTTTATTTTTCCTACTTTCTTTGTGGCTAGAGAAACTTGGAAACCAAATGATTTAATTTAAACCAAGACGTGTTTCTGCAGCTGTGCTGAACAGGACAGATGAAATTAAATTTAGAGAAAGGAGTCCCACTAACTGAAAAATTGCGTGTCACAGGCACTTTGAAGAGGGATCACAGAGGGGGAGGCAAGGAAAGAGGAAACTATACTGGCTTTCACTCAATCTGGAGAGGAGATCTCTCAAGCTGCAGCAATCACTATGAACCCCGTTGTCCCAGCCACATATGAACAAAAGCTACGACCTCCAGTTCAGTGTTGCTGCACACTTGACCAGTATGTTTACTCAGAAGTTTCACTTGTCCGGAGGATAAGCATGCTATGCTCCTGTGTATACGGAGATTGCAGGATCAGCTGTAAAGAATTCTCTTCTGTCCTGAGACAGTCTACATGGGCTGGAGTTTCTGGCACCCCTACTTGCCCTAGTTACTTAAATCCATGAAGAGAAGGTCACATGGCACCTGTGCCCAAAGTACCACACCATCATTTTCCTGACTTTTTTTTCCTCCATCCCACATTCCATGTGGTTTCTAAGAGGAGAAAGGATTTTAAACTGAGGTTACCAGGAAGTGTTTTTCCTGAAGAAAGACACTGAAGGCAAGGGGGTTCTTGTTGAGCTTCTTGCAATCCCCAGGAAATGATGCTTATTCCTTCTTCCCTGGGTTTCCATGTTACAATTTTTATTTGGCATCTGCTTTGAAGCCACTTCACATTTAATTGAGTCACACAGTTTTGGGGTTCACTTATATTAGCAGCAAGAGGTTAGGCTCCAGTGGATAAAACCTCACTTTTCACGTGTAAAAACCCAAGAAGTTGTTAACCAGTTGATATCAGGAAGGCTCCAAGCACTGCTCTGTTCCACGCTTGGCTATACTTCACTGCAACACCCACGAGAAGCCAGTCTGGGTAGGGCCCAGCTCTTGATTATCTCTATTTGTTATCTCTGCCTATCAGCTCTAGCCAAATAAGTTTACAGAAGTCTCATTTCTTGAGACTCTGCACACCAATACTGAAATGAATGTGGTGTGATAAGTACATGTACAAACCATAACACTGAGTAACCGGAGGGTTGCTATGTAACCCAGAATAAATACTCACTTCAGATGCAAAAGAAAGGATGCAGCAGGAATTAATACAACAAAAATCTAGTGGCAGATTTTAAATATTAAGATTGGCTTGGTTTTATTTTGAATAAACCCCTCTGGATCCCTTTGCTGCTGATGAGTAACCAGTTGTTGAATACTTCACAATTACTTCTAGAAAGGTATTCACAGCTAATTGTTCGCTAGCGGCACAAAACACACAAGAACCTGCCTTCAAAGGTATACACAAAGGCCAAAAAATATTTCCATTCTCACAAACCCTGACACCTAACAAAGCATTTTAGAGTCAACAAAATACAGCCACTTAAAACTTCGGCTTTCATTTTCTTCACTAGACTCTTAGGCATCTTTGTGATCCTTTTCTTTAGGGAGCTGGAGCAAAAGGTATGTTTACACCTCTACTCAAGCTGAAATCACATCTCAATCAATAAATATCTTCCTGATAGAACAACTCTAGGATACACCAGTGAACAGAAATTAAATTACTAGGATTTTAAGTCCTTGGACAGTTTCTGGTTTCATTTTCTAATGCTTCCAGCTGTGTGCTTTGAGTCCTAGTTATCACGACCTTTCCATTTCACTGGAATTATTACTCACACACAAAGGCGATCCCTTTCCTGATATTAAAAAAAGATAAGGTTCTGCAGAACCCAGCCATTTTTCAAGTTCACAGCCAAGTAGAACGCTTGTGAAGCATTTACACTATTGAAGTCCATCTTGATGACATATATGTATGTAATAGACATCATGTCAATAGTGAATTTTTATTTCCTATGCTCATTTTCTCCAATGAAATACTTGTCTATTTGTATAGGAAGAAAATTAAAGCTCTATCCAGCTGAAACAAGGACAGTATTGTAAAACAAAACCTCAGTTCCTTGTCTTACAGATTAAATAGTTTGTATTTTAATTCCCTGAGGAAGCAAAAGCCATGTGACACTATACTCCCCACATTATCTCCTCTCCCAGAATCAGAGCTCAGCTGCAGAGATGCTAATTTATATCCTCAAGGTTTTAATCTACCTAGCTATAAGACACTGCTATTGCCAAAATAGAAAGTCAAAGCAAAAAAACCCTAGCAACTTCCAGTCTCTGCATTGTCCCTGGGACATGAAAATGTCTGGGCTCTCTTTGGCCTGTATTTTCATTTGTTTAAATTGTGATTCATCTGGTTTTTCAGGATTATCTCAGAATAACTATTCTTCAATTTTTTTGTTTTCCAACACTGCAGCTGAGTCCCAAGAGCTCCAATCCTTTTGCTTATTTGACTACTCAAAAAGAATCAACTAGATGAGCAGTAAATAGGAAAGAATAAAGAGAAATATACCAAAGGAGGCATGGAAAGAGGAAGGAAAATAAAATGAGAGTCTTACACATGTTGGATCACTTTCACCACTTCAATTTAATGGGTGGTGTTTGTTTTCTGATGACAAATACCCCTAACAAAGCTCCGGGTTGTGCTGTCACACGCTTGTATTTTATGTGGAGAGAGATGCCTTCCTCTTCTGCAGGGATTAAGTACATTGCAAACAAACAAACAGCCCAACAAATCACCTCACCTAACAAGAAAACGCAAAAAGCACCCAACAAAACACACACACACACAAAATTAAAGACAACCATAAAACAAAGAAAACCCAAGCACAATAAAATGAATACATGTTGTATGTTACAACTCCTACTTCTTCAAGCAGGTCTGCAGGAACTAGTTGTAAGTCTTCTGACTTTTTCTCAGATCGGGGTCACATAATTACCCTCACCCTCCCCTCCCAATTCAGCCAGCTGTAAAACTGAAAGAGAGCACCATGAATACTGCAAGTTTGTCGTTATGTCCTAACCCTGGAGCAAGGTGCAAAGGCTCAAGTTGTAGTTTTTAGAGTAATAAATCCTCTGAGATTTAGTTGCGGGTAATGCCATCAAAAACTATCAGTACCCTGCTGTGCCAACTGTCACAGCCCAGCCTTTCACTGGAATTCTTTAAAGCTATATCAGCATTTGCATAAGTTTCTCTTCCAAGAACCCATATGACTGTAAAGCAACCATGATCTAAAGGTAACTGGCCTTCTTTAGCCAAGTCACAGTCTACTGTAAACATTATCTGGAGAATAAACTTGGTGTGGAAAAGAAATAATATGTGTAATTCTGGAGTATGTTGGTCAAATATTTGCAGAGGAACAAACACCACCCATGGCTGTGTGACCACAGCTTTCCCTTTGTTTAGGAACCTTTATTCAACTGCACAGAGAAAAAAGCCCAAAATTTTTCTTGACTGCCTTGTTATAATTCTTAAGATCATATTAGTACCTATTTATTAAGACACGATGTAACTAAAATACCAAATAATTCTCAAACACCAATGCCCAGGAAGAAAAATAGCTAACAATAACATACAGCTTGAAAGATGAATCTGGGGTTTCATAGACCAATATCAGCAATGATTAAGTTCACTGTATGCACATCAGGGATGGTTTTACAAGTCCCATACCAGAAAAGTACAGTGAGAGACTGCTTTGCTCTCTTCAGAGGTGTGAATCCTCCAATTTCCATCTTCAATATGATGCTTTTAGAGGCTATTTACCCAATACAGCTTATTTTTCCATCTTATTTAAAAAATAAATAGAAACCCTGGAGTTTCCTGTATTTGGCCACCCCTTTTTTTTTTCCTGTTCTTTTGCTGGACTGAAGAGTTAAGACAGGTAATGACTAAGCATCATCATGTCATCCAGGACTTTGAAAATGACTCAGGCACCTATTCCTGGTCTTTATTGCAGTCACAAAATGTTTTATGGAGATATTAAACTCCAATCCCTGACAGGAAAATGGCAGCTTGACACACACAGAGCAACACTGTGTATCAGTTCTGTGGAAAAAGGAAGTTGTGCATCTGCTCATGACAGAGAGCAATCATTAACCTAAAATTCAATAGGGACAATGATATCACAACCTATTTCCTTATTCCAGACCCATTAACATAGGATGCTGGTCTTGTAGTAACTCAGTCAGACACATGACTATAAAATACTTCCTATATGAAGGAAAGCTACTAAACTTCCTCTCATATTCTTTACCTATGAAACCCAATGCCTGAGGGAATTCCTGGGGTCATTTTCACAACGCTATGAAAGCTGCATTCCCTAAATCTGAACTCCATCAGTCCCAGGTATGGGAGGTTTGCCCAACCTCATCTTCCCTAGAATAAAAAAAAAAAAAAAAAAAAAAGGACAATTCCAAACTTCCAGTAGATTCCAGAGCTTTGGAGCAGCTGGCTGAAATACAGATGCACTGCTAGAAGGAAGGAGCTGAATTTGAACAACTCACTGCTTTCCCTAGACAACAACATTAGCAGATGCACAGAGCAACTAGATTAGGCAGTCATTCTTCTATTATCTCCCTTTTGCTTTCCACCCACTGCTCACAGATACTGTTTGGCAGCAATGCACTAGCTTATGAGGTAAGAGATGTGGATTGAAACCTCTCTGGGAAAGAAAGGAATCGAAAGTACATTTCTGATATCTGTGTCAGTGTTCCAGCTCCATGGATGCTGGCTGGCAGATGGCTCTGGCTTTATCTGTGATTTAAAGAGAGAGGCAGACAGACTACAAAGAAGAAGAAGAAATGGCTGCCCTTAATTTGGCAATTACCAGAATTTACTAGGTGTGCTCTGAGACTAGGCACCAAAGCAAAGCCCTGCAGGGACAGGAGAACAGGCAGAATCACAGCTAGTTCCTGCATTCCAATCTGTTTTAGGCAGACCTATGCACAAGACTTTTCCAATGGAGGCAATTCCAGGCATGCTCAGAGACAGAGATCTCTGAGCTTGGGGAATGCAAACTCAAACAAGGAGAGAAGTTTAGGCACTTCCAGAGTTAGGCAGCCACTGAATGGGAATGTTTTGGATTGTAATTTAAAGTGCAGGCAATTCATATCTAAATAAATCACGCTTTAAGAACCCAGACGTTTTAGTGGATATTGTATTGCATGTTCCCCTATAAAGCACAACCTTTGGCTGGGAACTCCAGCAATTACTACCCATATAAAACAGAATTGTATACCAACTAACCCTTCATTGTAAAATCAGGTATTTGCCAAAGGGACAGCAACAATTTCTGGCAACCCACACACCGGCAACTAAGACACAGCCCTAACTTTTGCAAAACCAGAAATAAACATCTCGTCTCTCTGAATGATCCTCTCTTCACATTATTTTTCAGGCTGAACAGTGACTGCCATTCAAAATATACCTGGAAATCACTCATTTATTGTATCCCTAGAAAGTCCGGCCCAACTACAGCTCTTTGAATTAGTAGTTGTGTGAAAGAAATACATACGTGCTTACTATTGCCACAGAAGGCACAAACCTAAGAGAGCAGCGGGAAGCATCATCCAGAAATGCTCTTGAATATTTTATTACACACTTCACAACAGAAGCCTCTGCTGGATATATGACACAGCCGTCATGAAACATGGGGAGCTGCCTTTTATTAAGAGGGCGAAGGTTTCAGAAGTTCCTCCAATGCCCATTAATCCAAGATGCGAGATTGCCCTCCCTCGCCAACTCACCGCACCGCGGGCTGCGGGCGGCAGGAGGAGCCTGACTGCCCCCTGCTGTGGGCCAAGGGAGCCGGCGGCAGGACGGAGCCCCGCTCCCCTGCTCGCGGGTTCGCCCGTGCCTGAGGGTTTTCCCACCTTTTAAAACCCCCACGAGGAGTGGAAAAAAGCGGAGCGCGCTCCATGGCGGGTCCCTGAGCTGCATTCTAGGAGCTGCCACAGATCTTGAGAAACAGAGCCACGCGTAATCACATTTCCTGTTGTAAACACCCAAAAGACACCAATTGCTTAACACTTCTTTGGTTTATGCTCATCATAAACTATGCAGCCTATCCCAAAAATAAAACCCCGTGTACGCCATACTAGCTGATGGTCCTTCCTGGTAAACACGGATTCACAGACCTTGAAAAATCACGGCTGCTGTAGGGACCCTGAAAACTTGATATTACAAACTACAGTAGCAAATTTTCTATAGCCGTAAATAAACCCGTATCGGTGCTGCAACAGTCATATTTCATATGTAAATTCTTTAGATTGGACAGAGTACAGCTTCTGTTACATGACCTTTAGGGGAGTACAATAGGCTCAAATAACTTCCATTAATATTTTACACCACTACATTAGCATGTTTTAACTTTCACTTACCATTAAATATTCAGTGGCTGAAAGGAAAACTCTCCTTATGCATGTTTGTTACTTAACCACATTTGGCAAATCAAGCTAGTTGGTGCGATAGAGACATGGCCCTCTTCCTCTTCATTTTCTCTATTTTTTCAAGCTTGCCTTGTGGCAATGGGAAACTACAACTTCAAAATTATGACGACTGTCAAAGCGGACTTCATTGCAACAGAAGAGAAGAGAATATGCCAATTTGTCCAGCAGGTATTTGTAGATAACTTAGCAGAGGTTATTAGCTTCTTTAGAATGCTTCTCAGTCATATACTGTTCAATAAAAATGCAGCCAGACTTTTATTTTGTTGAATGCTACGGGAGATCTTAGATAATAATGTGGCTTGCTGAAATTCCTATTATAAAAGGTAAGTAAGCTTAAACAACATGAACAGAGCATGCAATGTCATCAGATTTACATATCAGAAGACTTCCTTTCTGCGCTGCATAGTAAAACAATAATGACATGGACAAATGTTTTTGTTGAAGCAGGATTCTTTTAACTGATTTAAGTGGTTTATGATGACATAAGCTACAATATTTAAACTAGAAAGATGTTAACTCATTCATCTACATAATACAGCTGCATTATAGAAGAAAATTTGACAAGCATTTCTATTGTTGTTCAAAGGCTTTTTCTGCCCCAAAGGAAGTACCACACCAGTTCCATGTCCGCCCGGAACTTTTCGTTCAGAAAGAGCAGCATTGATACAGCACAGCTGCTTGGCATGCCCACTGGATTTCTTCAATCCCATGCCAGGCCAAAATGTATGTCTTCCATGTGGCTCAGAGGCAATGCAGCCTGCAGAAGGGCAACAGACATGCATCTGTCTTGGGAAAGGTCAGGTGTTTCAGGTACAGGAGCAATCCTGCAAAAGCTTTTCAGCCTTCAGATACATCAGTATTTCTTTACGCTTTGTTCTTCATTTTCTTTAGCTCACCTGCACTTCTCTCTTCAGTACTGACGATCTTTAATCCTACACCTCATTTGCAATTACATAGCGAGGGGGAAGGGGACACCAGGTCCTCATATGCTCTGAGTTTCTTCAGGGCTACATCAAGCCTCCCCCCTTGCTGGAAGATAAAGTGTATGTGGATGGACATCGAAGTTTCATCTGACCCTGGTCAGAAAATGTGCAGTGCTTAATGCAGCAAGGTACAGAATAGTATCTGCATGAGACTGCAGGTTCCTAAGCAAATGCCTGTTTTATCTTCCAGCCCCGAGATGCTCACTGCACATGCCCTCCAGGTTACTGGAGGTCCTTAAATGATGGAAGACACTGTGTCAGACAAGCTTATGATATTTGTCGAGATTCAGCTTCCCGAAATCAGGAAGGACAGTGTTTAACCAAGGAAGGATGGGTTCATTATTGCTCAGAGAAGGTATTTCAGTTTTTACATTAGTTAAATCCAAAGATCATGCAGAAACTACCCTAAAGGCTCAAACTCCTCCTTCGGAAGGCACAGAGAGCATGGCAACCAACTGTTACTTGTATTTTCACAGGAGGTTTTGCCTCTTCTTCAAACTGAAACAGGAAGCCCACATTCCCTTCCTCACTTAAGTAGCACCTGGACATTATTTGTACTGCTATTTTATCCCCTTTTTTTCCTTCTGCAGGTTTGTACTGTCCCCAGAGATTATCAAGGATATGACAAGGTTCTTGGCCTCTGCATTTGTCAAACTGACAGTCTGGAGAGTGTGTGTAACTCTCAGTGCAGAAGACAACAAAGAGATATTCTGCAGGTCACCTGTATAAACAAAAAAGCTCAGCTTTTTATCACTTTTGGAAATGGGAGCAAGGTAAAAGCTGCAGTCATTTTCAGAGTCTGCTTATTTCGCTAGGCTTTCTAGACTTCTAGTAACCCTTTAACCAAAGAACACCCTCATTCCTTTTTTCTTAGGAAATTACAGAAAGCAATAAACAAAACCCCCAGACACTATTCTATACATAGCATATTTCTGTACGTGATCTTCTATTGCAACTGTGGGCAAAATTGATGTAAAAAAAGAAATCTTTGAATTCTTTTTCTATTAGACTGCTGTGTTCTTAGAAGAATTAAGAAGAGTTCTACTAAGACCATATTTCTCTTTAAAAGACATCTGTGCTACAGAGCAAAGCAAATACACCCATCCAACATTCATCGTGAAAATGAGTGGTAAGGGAAAGAATAACAACAGCTATAGTATTATCTGTATATTAAATGGCTTTGATACACACAAGCAATAAGAAATCTTGATACATATAACCTGATAGCATGAAGCAATACAAACTAATTACTCCATGCAAAAATCATCCTTCTTGATCCCAGAACAGTCATCTGAAATCTGTATATTTTGAATATTACAGGAAAGGACAGATATTAAGAAATTTCCTCCCATTCACAAAATTATGATAAACAGATTTGCCTGAACTCCTTTCTTGGGTCCTTTGTCCATAAAGATTTTCTCTTGGGCTTCAGATTTCAATGAGTATTTACCAAGTAGAATTAGAAGTAGCTAAACATATTTTTCTCCCCAAAAAAGCCATAATCCAAAAGCACTATTTGCACAACCATGTGAAAGTTTAGTAATAACAATAAGATGTAATAATTTGCTCAGTTTCATTGACTTCAGCCAAGGTTAAACCAGCTGCTGTTTAAGGAACAGGTCTTACAACACCAAACAAAACCTGAAGGCTTTGAGTGAGGCCCAATCATTTTAAAGCAATGCTCAAAAATAAGAGGAAAGAACTAAAAAGTATACCATTTGGGTTTAGATTTTTAAATGTTAGCTGGGATCTTGGGTGAGCAGATGCTCTATAAATTAACAGGAAAAGCACTGCCCAGCATATTGAAAACACGAAGCGACCAATGCTTTTTATATCACTTCAGGAAAAGGATTTTTAGGGGTGTATGATCCTGACCCACAACTATTTCACAACTTCATCATGCTAAATGAGGTTTCGTCACATGACAAGAATAGGCCTTCTTCAACAACAGTTTCAGGTAAGTTCTCCCAGAAAGCTCCAAAGCACATATTTAAAACTGTTTCCTGAGATTCAATTGTACTTTGTCCCATCAACCATCTGCAGCACTAGCTTAAGTAGAAAATAACAACTGTTAAATCAAACAGGCCTCACCATCTTCAAACTCCTGGAGAAACTGTTCACAGCGAGCATAGTAAAGTCAAACATAAAGCTTTACCTTCTCTGCAAGTCAGAACCTCCACAGCCTCAGCCCAAACCCACTGATCAGCAGACTGCTTCTCTTTAGCTCCCTGCCTTTCCACCAGGGGCAATGAAAAACAACTGTGTGGGCAAAAGTTGCCTCCACCTGTGTGTGTTACCATCACCACCTCAATAGTTATGCAGGGAGGACAGAGCTCAGGAGCAACTAGCAGAGTTGAGCTTCCCTCATTTCCTCTCACATCTCTCCTTTGGCTTAGTAGTCCTGATCCACAGTTTAGCTCTATTCTTCAGTTCTATTCATCCTCTTTTTAGCTTTGGGCATGCGAGATCACTTTCTCATTATCCCTTCTTCCACTTGCATTCCTCTTGGAAAGCAGGACTCGAGTCCCTCTGTAGCAGCTGCAGAGATATCCTCAAATCTATAGCAAGCCAGTGGCATGCTTGCATGTTGTCCTAACAGTAAACCTTATTTTGGAAACAAAATTTGCATTTATAAAGCTTAGTCATATAAAGTAAAAGCAAATGCTATATCCTGCAGCTGTTCTGTAGACAGAATATGATCAGTAATGATCCAAGCTTAACAAGGTCTGTGTTTTTACAGTTAAGTCTGGCAATGAAGAACGTGCCTGGGTACAAAGCCTGAAACCTTCAAACGCCACATCAAAAATCATATTTACTGGCATCTTAAATCCTATCACATGCATTAATGTTAATGTTACTATCATGTTCATTGTCTCCAAGGAGCATTACCCTGTTTATGATGTGTAAGTACAAATGCTGAATGTAGAACTTTTCCAGTGCACTTTCACTCATGCTACAGAGAACAAGGCTGAAGTTTTCTTGGTGTTCAGCACAGAAAGAAGAGAACACATGATTAGGAAGAGTGTAAATCTCATTAGTAAACATACTTTAATATCTTTTTGACAGAGAAGACATTGTGGCACAGTTGGAAACAGCATGAAAGTTGTTAAGAAAACAACTTTCACTTATTAAAATAAGAAAAATTAAATACATACATACTGTTCCTGTTGTCTCGCTGATGCTATTACTGACCTCTGTTCACACTCTTTACAGCTTGACTTTTCACTGACTTATGCTGTATAATCCCTCTAGTTGACTCTAAGTTCTCTTCCCTTTCTTGTATTTATTGAGTTTTGAGATCTAATTGGAGCTGTGGTTTAGGTTTTGGTAAACTAACCCAAATGGAAACCAGTAGATCCTACTGCAATGAAAGCTTTCATTGTTCCTTTGTGGCTTTTGTTTGGTTGAGTGGTTTTGTGGGTTTCTTTCCCTATAGGTTATTTTGATTTAATTTCTGCCATTCATCCAGTTTCAAAGTATACAGATAGCACCAGGGACACGTAATCAATAACAAAACCTACATGTGGTTTTCATGCTCTCCATGTTGACACTGCAGTGATTAAACACATATAAGGGGTCCCAGTAACTATCTCTTCACTGCTAAATAAATATCCATGCTGCTGAGGGCTAACTTCTACTGCACATTTTTTTGGGGAGAACCAATTGGAGCAACCCAAAACAAAGCAGGGGGTGAGTAAACAGTAGAGCTGTGTGGACAATTGTAGGTGCAGCACCTAAACTCACACTGATCCTCAGTTTTGTGGTAGTATGGATGAACCTTAAGTGACAACTATACCTTAGTAAATCTCTGCTGTAATTATGAGCCTATGCAAAAAAGGCAGGTAGAGACAAGAACTGACTTTTTTACTTTTGCTCTTAGAAACAACCTGTACAACACAAATGCTGAATTTGACTGGGGAGACCTTCGAAGCCTCAGAGAGGAAGTTAGAGAAGCCCAACAATTCCTCTTCTTCCTTTTCCAGTTCCAGCACCCTGGTACCTATGTGCTACGGCTGAGTAGCAATCGGCACAAAAAAATGGTCTGTATCAAGGAATCCTGTCTTTGCATTTACAATGTCCCTCTTAGCAAAGGATTTTATATTCCATACAAATGTTTGGAAACATGGGAAGTTTAAAAAATAATAGTGAGCATCTTTTAGTTTTTGTACATCATACAGTACAGGTGAGTTTACATGTGTGCTACATATATGCATGTGTGCTGCATATATGAGTGCAAAACGGTGCAACTGCTGCTAAGCTTTGATTCAGTATAACAGGCAAAGTAACATTTGATGTTTAAATCATCATGCATATTTAAATCAGATGCAGTGACATGACCAGCCTTTCTTATGCTTATTTTATTAAGTACATTAGGGTCATGCCACTTGGAGGACAGTGTTATGAAGAAGGGCCATTCTTCCCTACCACACCCAGATATGCTGTACAGGTGGGCATTGCAAAAAACCAAGACCTCCTGCTGAAACCTGACTGGACAGCAATTACTGCAGTGATCACAGGACTTCTTGTACTGCTTATTGCCTCTGTGGTATTGACAGTAAGTAGCAGCTACATAAAATTCCAAACATTTGTATGGAATATGAAATACTTTGCTAAGAGGGACAGTGTAAATGCAAAGACAGGATTCCTTGACAAAATTTTGCACAACAAATCTGCAAGCTATCTGTTCCCTTAGGCATCATCTACAGGGCTGAAAACTAGGATAGACTGTAATTCAACTACAGGTTTTATATAGGAGGTAAAGTTCATCCCTGTGAATCTATGCAGCACCACCAAAGTCCCAATATATTCACCTGCTACACAGGTCACTTAGAGACACTCAAGACACAAGTGAATTTCAGTCCTATTTTCTGCCTCATTAGATCAAACCATAATAAAATTCCTCACAACTACTTGGAAACTCATAACCCACATCTCTTTGGGAAGGAAGGGGATCAATGAGATGATAATTATATTTTCTTTAATGTCTGACCAAGCCTGCCTCAAAATAAAAGGATGTAGATAAGTCCTGGAAAGCCATTATAAAGAGCCATCAGTCATGAATAAGTTCCTCCAGTCATCATTCATATGACAATCAGTTTTGTGCCCGTTATTCAGAAAAAAGTCCCACTGACCACAATATGCCTGAAATCAGATGTGCTGTTTCGCAATTAAAAAACAATTTGGTCCTTCAGACTGTTAAGTCCCCAAACAGCCATTCTTTTATGTTTCTAGCATGTTCTGAAATGAACAGGCTTTTTCTGCAACCAGACCACTGAGGTAATGGCAGAAAATGTGATTTATTCATCCAGCAGATCCAAACAACAGATATCTACACTTCCTTCCCCTTGGTTTCAGCCTTATCTGCTGGGATTAGTAATTGTTCTGATTTAGAACAGTTGACTTTAATGATGTACTTAGAAAAGAAACTCTCATCAAGGTCCTTGTCTTACAGGTGATGATGCATCTTGCTTGTAAAGTGAATAACATGTTAATCACATGAATAGAATGTGTCAAAATAAGAAAAGGAACTTCCTTGTTTTGTTTTGCAGCTTCTGTGTCAAGAACTGAACTGGTCACAGAAAGGCACTACCTGCCCTCCATATCGAAGGCAGCAGCTGAAGTATAGTCTGGACAGCTATTCCTCCAATGTATCAACAGTCTTTTCCATTAAAAAATGTCACCCCTTGCTGCAGAACAAAGGTAGTATGGATGATGACTCCTGCAGCACTGATGGAACAGGTCAGATAACAAAAAGGCTAAATAACGGTGGGGCTACCTAGCTATTTACATATAATGGAGCCAGAATCCCATGTTTAGCAATGTACAATGGCTGCTAAATTGGTTTACGTGCCCAAAGAAGCGGTAAATGTTCCATCCTTGGCAGTGCTCAGGGCCAGGCTGGACAGAGCCTAGGCAACATGGCAGGGGGGTTGGAACTAGATGATCTTAAGGTCCCTTCCAACCCTAACTATTCTACATTTCTTTGTTCAAAAAAATATTAAATTAAAAAAATGCTAATTAATGAATATCCATATTTCAGCCTGCTTCCTGAAGAGGGGTGATGTTTGGGAGGCTGAAGAACAGATAGACCTTGAGTCATTTAATACCAGTGTTTTCTTTGAACTTTTGCTGAGACAATCACTAGCTGTCACAACCAAACTGGGCCATTTCAAAGAAGAGGTAAACTGCGTTCTGGGGCTACTTATTTTTATGTAGAAAGAGCCTAAAACTGGTGACTTTGTCTGTTACCATTATTTCATTAAGCTTTGCTTATTAGGAACATGCTTTGTTTCAACTTTCATCTTTTTAGAACATGAAACACAAATATGTACCTATATTCTTACGTTGTTCATACCACATGACATAGCGCAAAGAGTAGTGACCTTAAGGCGGATCATTTTTGTTTCCTCATGGCTCTGCTCCGACCTGATGCCATTTGTGGTCCAAAGGACAGCAGAGGGAGCTGGAGTTACAGCATGCAGTTAACAGATGAGTACTGTGGCAAAATCGTCATACCCTAAATCTGAGACAAGCTAGCATTAATGTGTTTTGTACTGAAAATTCAGGCAGCAGCATGTGTTTTAATTACACAGAGGTATCCATTTTGAAGAGAGACTTCCCCGTCTCTAAATCATCTCTTACAGTCCTAATGCAATCTTTTTTTTTTTTCCTACCAAAGGTAAAAACTATCTATCGCAAGCTTACAAGTGAAATATCTTCACTGAAAAACCTTTGGATAAAGACACTGAGCACCCCAGAAGAGATGGAGGTTTATGAGAGCACAACGACAGAAGCCTACTTAAAAACAAAACAGCAGGTAGAGCAAAGCTCAGCGAAACTTACACATGGAATAACAAATGAAATTCTCAGTACTCTCATAATTTTAGGCATGGCCACATAAAACTTCACTTTTGCAATTGTAGACATTTAATGTTTCATAGGCTGCAAAACAACACTGCAATGTCTGTGAACCACAGGCTCTTCTGGGCCTTTAAAACCTTTAAAGTTGTTACTGCTCCTGCTTTGTGCTAACACAGATAAATCTCTGAGAGATTACTCTTTTTTTGTTTGATCTGTCTAATACATCTACACATCCTATCTCTTCTTCTGGGAGCTCTTGTCCCTCTGCTTTGCTAGCAGAGGTTTCAGCTTTGAAAACAGCAAAAATTCTTCTGCTTGAATATGTGTTGCAACTTCTTTTTCAACATTGGAACGGAAATTGTTTACATTGTAACAAAAGTTCTAAGTGTGAAACAAAAATCATGTTAAATTTATAATCTTTGCCTCTTTATTAAAGGGCAGAAAAGTTTTATCCGAATGTAAACAAGCAAAAAATGGATACCTGTATCTTATATTCCACCTAGGCAGAAGAAGAGATGCAGCAAAGAAAACGGCTGGCTGCTGAATATGAGGAAAATGTAAACCAGCAGATAAACTTATTACAGCATGATCTGAAATGTCAGGAAGAGCATTGTGTCATGTTCAATTCTGCCTTGAGAGAGGTGGTGAGAGTAGCAGAGATGCTGACAAACAAGGTGGCTTGTAAAGGAAATCAAACAACCCTGTCTCAGCCAGACTACACAAGGTAATAAACATACTACAAAATCCTACTGCAGCTTTATTTTTGCTAGCTAGAAAGCATTTGTGGCAAGCAATTGTGTTGGCTTGTGGTTGGCTGTACATACATCTGGAAGCCAAAAATGGATTCTTGATCCAATAATCACATTATAATTCTCACGTCCGTGTAAAGCAAGCCTAGAAAATCTGAGAAATATAAACTGAAGAGATTCCCATCTTATTCCTGGGACAACAACATTTTGGAAGGCCTTTTCTTATGCTACCAACTAATTTGGCTCTGGGATATCACACCGATTCTAGACAGTATGCCCCCCATGTTCTGAGAGGTCCTGTCACTGGCAGAATCAGAATGGTGTAAGCCACGTGAAAAGGGAGAAACAGGAAAGTGGTCTTTATTACTGCATTAGCCAAAGCAAATACTTATCAAGCTCTACAACTGTCGAAGCGCAGATATTATTTGCACATCCATCAAAATTCTTCCCTTTAAATTGTTTGACCTTATCTTCAAATGGCAAAGTAACCATCTTTATATCTTGAATTTCAGCCTATTAGCCCAGATAGAGGTTGCAAGCAGTAAGATGTCAAGCATAATAACAAAGGAGAGTCACCACCTCAAAGCATGGGGAGTGCTGGGTGAAGGAATAGGAGCTCACCTTCTTAACAAAGCTAAAACCAGGATACTTACCAAGCAGGAGCTATTGGGTAACTACAACCTCAAGAAATTTGTTTGAAAATTATGTGAATGTGTGAGGAATTGTAGGTGTAGGACAGGTTACAAAACACAGGTCATGAAAAATAGCTAGATCTCAAAAGAACTAATAGCAACGTCAAAAGACACTGTATTCAGAAAACTAAGTCCTCGTCCATTAACAACTTGTGCATTAAGGGGTTGTTACAAAAACAAATTCATCAGCAGAACTCTTCTACATTGTTTCTTAGGAAGAATGTCAGATGTGCATTTATCAAAATCTTTGCCGGGTGCTTGCTAATTATCTCTTAGCAACAGAGAGGAAAATGAACTATTCTGTATGCAAGCCTCAATAAATTCAATCAACATCAGAGTAATCCGATGTGTTCGTCTGCTTTCTAATACTATTGTACTTAAAATCTTCTGTAAAAGGTGGTAGAAAGATCAGTTTCTTTATTCACATGTCTGTCCCCTCCTCTTCTATTGTAAACTGTTTTTAGGCTCAAATGGCACTTCTGGAGCACCTGATGTTGTCTGCATGGATCCCATCACTGGACTGTTAAATCCCTATCCACACTGCACCATGCTGCTAACCGGTCAGTGTCCTGGGCCAGTACCTAGTGATTGTTTTCTGCATCCTGAGACTGGAAAGGTACTTCATGTAGCTGGTAACATTGGTTATGATCCCATCATATCCAGGCTGGTCTGTGTTGTTGATTCTGCTTCAGGTAAGTGCCACAAAGCAATAATAATGATTCAAACTGCCTGTTTGTGGAGTTTTAGGGGGGCACTGGTTAAAATAAAATAAAAACCAAACAGCAAACCACAATGTGCTATACTTGCATATACTTTTCCCATAACAAAACCTTAAGAAAATCTGCAAAAGCTTCTAATTAGCATAGCATTAGAAGTATTGTTCAGCTGGTATATAAGACTTACTGGGGATAAGACATATTAGAAGGCTTGTGTAAAAGGAAATGATAGGTATTCCTTGTTTCTGACACTTTTTAGCCCCTCTGTTCATTAAACTGTACAAACCATAATATGCTGAGAAACTTGCAACTTTAAAGGAGTAGTCAAAGAAAAAATGAAATTTAAAATATCCACTCAATTGTTAGAAATTCATTCATTTCATTCTGGACCTAAAGACAACAGACCTTTACTATCAGCATCCTCTGAAAGCTCCATAATCTCCATTCTGAGCTCTAGAGCTCCCTTGTTATTAGCATTACTTTGCATAACCATGTTAAATTTCTTCTGGTTCTACACACAGGTAAGCGTCAGAAGCCTGAAGTGCCCATATTCCCTTACATTCCTTACCCAATTTGTCCCAACACTGGCCTACCTGTGAAGACAAAACTTCCAGTCCTGTGTTCTGAAAAACTGTTTGCTATGGGAGGACTGATGCTAGATCCAGTGACAGAAATAGAAGTTCCAGTGCTTGGGGTTACAATTCACCCTCACACTGGGAAAAAGCTGGCTGTTGGTGGGACGTACCTTAACCCCCTTACTGGCATGTTGACACCTCTGGAGATTGGGGGTCCTATGGCTGAGCCCAACGGAGGCAAGATTGTTCCAATACTCGGGGTCGGTTTGGATAGTAACACTGGTAGGTGAATGCTCTTCACAAGTCAGTGAGTGAGGTATACACTGATCATAAGACCTATTTTAACTTCAATTGAAGTGAATTATCATTGTGCCTTTTTCTGAATGGGAAGGACCAGACCATAACGATGAGGTGCCAGGTGATGTTCTGACTTTCATTTCCTGTTCTGTGACTGCAGGAGAAGTTATACCTCTAGGTGGGCTGGTGGGTCCTTCTGGAAAAATAATGCTGCTTGGAGATCCCTTCACCGAACCTCTGAGTGGGAAAATTACCCGCGTACATGGAGCTCACCTCCGGCAAGACGAGGTGCTGCCCCACAGTGGAAGTTACCAAGCAGTGCTGGAAGCTGACTGGCTGGCATCGCAAACCAATGTGGTGAATGCTATAGAACAGTTTAAGGCATCGGTTTTGGAAGACACCTGTCTGGTAGCAGACAGATTAGTAGCACTAAAGGCTTCAGTAGAAGATATGAAGAAGTCTTTCACTACTAAGTTTTATCATGCAATACATTGCTTGCGAAGCCTGGAGATAAAACAGCAAATAGCTTCAAGTCTCAAGAGTAACGGGGGTAAACTGGGTAGGTATAAAACAACCAGCCTGTTCTAAGGAGTAAACAGGTGTCATTACAGTGAAGGCTACAGCAATGCACCCATTTGCATCACAGGATTTGTCCAAGATATCAGCCTTTGAAAACAGTTCTTTTTATCACAAGACTAATTGGTTATGTTTCTCATCTTTTTTTTTTTTAAACAAACTAGGTATGATCAAATATCCTAGCACAGAGATGTGGATCCCTGCAGTGTTTGGAATGAAAATCCCAGATCCTGGTGGGTCTGGTTTGATGCTGCCAATTCTGGGAATAGACTGTGACTGGAATACTAGGCAGCCTTTTCCACTTGCAGGAACCATTGAAGATAGAAATGGAAAAGGTAGAGTATGAAGTCGATTTGAATGATGTAAACAAGAGAGAGACAAGGACACGTTGTTTTCAGGGTGAAGAAAACACCTTACCAAAACAGATCAGTTTCTACCTCAATACTGAATGGAAAATACAAATTTTCATGGTGTGTATATTCAGAACAAGCAACACCAGATAACAGTAAAGGAGAGCTAGAATCGAGACCAAATCGCACGGTGGCTTTCAGACTTTCAAAAATCTACTGTACTCTTTAGGAGAACTATTCTGATGTTATTCTCAGTGATGTGGCCATAAATTGATGCTATCTGAAGATGAAGGTCTGCAGTGCAGTGGTCCAACACCTGGTACATAGCATTTTCAGCCCAGGAAAATTCAGTTTGTTTTTCACTGGGTGATTTGAAATCATTCTCAGTTCCTTCTGAACTTAAAAGCTGCCCCTTAGGGCTGCAGCTGGAATTCATGATCTAAATTCTAAGGATTATGTTTAGTTTTCCTTTATCCACAGGCCTTGTCCCTGTCACTATTGGTGCCAGAACCATAAGTCCAATCACAGGTGAAACTGGGCCTGTTATAGGTGCCCAAACCAACCCCTGGACACACACTGTAATTCCTACTGTTCAGTCTCTTGGAGCTTTACCAAGAAGAGCTACAGATCCAGATCTGGTAATTATAGCTCTAAGCAAACTATCTTTACTTACAGGTTTGAGATCTGTGGGAAATTCCTTGCTGATGCTTTTCCACTACAGAGAGGAAATTTTAGTTCTTTCTATGACCCATAAGTAGCATTTTCTTATAGTGCAAGATGAACTGATATACATGTATGTCATTTTACTTACATCTCTTTTTGTTATCAGGCTTTTTCTTGCCCTATCTGTATCTTTTTCTACTGATCCTTGGACTCTCTAGTTCATATCATTACCCAATCCCAAAATAACAGAGACTTAGGACTGTAAAGCAGTTATCCTCTGTGGAAAAAAGTTGGATATATGCTGCCAAAATGGGCTGCCCAGGGAAGTTGTGAATGCTCCATCACTGGCGGTGTTCAACGCCATGTTGGACAGAGCCTTGGGTGGCATGGTTTAGTGGGAGGTGCCCCTGCCCATGGCAGGGGGGTTGGAAATGGATGATCTTAAGGTCCTTTCTAACCCTAACTATTCTATGATTCTATGAGTCTATAAAAGCATTGAATGCAGATTACACCACTAGCTTTAATTAAGTTTATAATCTATCAGCTTCCTGCAAATCTGAACTGTTACCTCTGTCTCTGCTTTACAGCTGGACTTTCTAGAAAAGGAAATAAATTCAAGGCATACATACTGGCATTGCAGAAGAAAAAAGGAAGAAGGGCTTCTTAAAAGGCTGAACTCACTGTTTTCTCATGTCCCTGAGGCTGTAAAAGAGGGAAAAGCGCAGAAGGTATGGTGCACTTATTTTGCAGACGGCTTCAGGAAAATTTCTTTAAAACTTTGTTAAGGCAGTCTTGTTTGCACATATCAAATCAAGTATCACTGCTGCTGTACCCAGGACGGTGGTGTTCTGGATCCAAGTCACTCTGCCCTCCAGTACAATGCAAACCAAAAATGTAAATGGAGGTGTTGCTACTTCAGTGCAACCATTTCCAGCTACACAAAGACAACACAATTCATAGTGGTTTATATCAGAAACAAGGGGATATCAAGTCAGTTTCTACACAGTCAGGATAATTAAAAGGCTAGGAAAAAGCAATAACCAAATTCAACAACCCTTTGCTCTCATCTATCAGAGGAAAGCATATCACATCAGGTCATTACCTCACAAGTTTGCAACATTACCTAAAATTCCCACTCCTCTTCCATTTCTTGCAGGGAAAATACAAGGAAAAAGTGAAAGGCATTGAGGAAATATGTCATTTTCTTGAGGAGTCCTCTCTGCAGGAAGTTGAGAGACGAACCTCAAAATATTTTAGCAGCCAGCTGGCTACTGAACTATCCTTGCTATTCAAAGGTACAAAAGGGTAACTGCAACCCTAGGAGAGGGGGACAGGGTTGCACATAGATTTCTGCGATGTTTGTTCCTTCTAACAGGTTAGCTTAAGCATTACAAACTACTCATGTCCTCCTGAAGCAAGACAACACAGAGGCAGTATCTGAAAATCGTGATTTTCTAAAAGAAAGAATTTAGGTGCAGTGAAGCACATTGAGAAAGCATATTCGGATTTGCTCTGTGAATTTCCAGATTATCAGATGGGTGCTACTGCTAATATTTGCTGTTTGTAGCTGACAGAGATGAAAAAGAACAGGAAATAGAGGTTCTGCTGGAGATCAGAAAGGCACTGGAAAAGCTGATGGAGTTTGTTGAAAAGATGCGACTAGAAGAAGAACGGATATATGTGCAACTGATAGAGAGAGAAAAGCAAAGCCGCCACATCTCAAGTACTGAGACAGTAACAAACCTGAAGCTCAGAAAGGTGAGGTCACTGCTGGGTTGGGCTGAAGATCCCCTGTCTCAGTTTATGGAATCCTCTGCTCTACCTTTGAGAGGCGCTGTTAAGAGCCGAGCAGTCACTGACGGAGAATAAACGCAACCTACTAAATAAAATCACAAATAAAATCTTTAAGGGCTATCCAGACTAGTTCTCTAGAGTTGTTACAGATACACCAGCTTTGTACCTAGAGATTTGCCATATTGTAAGCAAGAAAATGAAAGCCAGAATTTGCAATTCACTTGAAGCAGGCTTGTATTTTGTGTCATATCTTCCAGGTCATACTTGCTCTAGCCTCTGAATCTCAGCAACATCTACTGAAACAACAAGCTAGTGTGGAGACTGCATACACCAAACTGGAATATTTGAGGGACTTGTCAAATATCCAAATTCAGCAGACAAAGGTACTGATTTCACCTTGAGGCAAATAAAAACCAATCATGGTACTTACTTTCTAACAAAACCATGAGCAGTTGCCATGTTCTGTGAATATCCATCCATGAATGCTGCTGCAAGAAATCAGAGCTCTGTAAAATAACAAAAAACTAAAATGAGAATTCCAGAATGTGATTTATAAAGTAAACATCAAAGAATTTGACGCTTGGAAATTCAATGAAATTTCACTTCAAAAGGCAGTTTTTCAACAGCAGAGTTAGAAAAAAAAGTTAGAATATAATAATATGGCACAATTCACTTGCAAGGGACCTAAAACGATCACCTAGTCCAACTGCCAAGTTGTCAGTGTAACAGTTTGCTGAGAGATTTTAAACAGCTGGACACCTGAAGTTCCATACTTCCTAGGGAAGAAGCACAGCTTGAAGGACATGGAAAACTCTGGGAGTTGGGTGCTATGGGACCATAACCATTGCAGAAGGCTTTTAACCTGCTGAGGCAAAGTGCTGTAGCATCTTCTTGAGTCACTGCACAATTTGCATAGGCCTGGCTATGAACTGAAAATATATGGTTTTCATAAGAATAGAAAGAACACCAGGATGTTTTTTTTCAATTATACCTTTGACAGGCATGAAATGGGTTTTGTCTGCTTTATGCTGTTTCAGGTGCTTTTCTCTGGGTCACAACAGTGCTTTGAAAACTATCAGACAACCAGATTTTATGGCATCTGTGGGATCTCACACAGTACACATGAGGTCATCCAACAAAACCTGATCCCACTACTCAAGTCTACTGTTCAGATGCTGGAGGAAAACAGCAAAAGTAGTGTATCACCTGAGACATCAAGTAGGCTGCTTTAATCTTTGGAAATAAACCAAAATGTACTGTTTTTACGCACCTGAACTACCTCTACGTTTTTAGTTCCGCAGCTCCTGCAGAATGGAAAAATCTAACCTCAGTTTGACAAGAGAAAAAGCAGTATTTCCTAACAATAAATAGCAAAGCTTTCACTTCCTCTGCTGAGAATATTAAAGTTGTAAATTACATTGTACAAGTCTGCCTGCCATATATGAGCAAATAGAAATGAAGAATACAAGCTGTTCAACTGCTTTTCCTTCTAGCCCAAGAGCACTGCTACTTTAACTATTGCATACTGTATACTTAAGTGAAAAAGAAATCCTAAGTGTGTAATAGGGTTTGACTGCACCTAAAATAATGATTCAGCAGTAAATATATTCTGCCATGTTTCTCCTACAGGCTACTCATCAATCACTTTAAAAGCATCTGGTGCTCATTCAGAGGCATTAAGGGCTGAAAGAAGTCAGGAAACTGCTTCAGTTTCCATAGCCTCACCTATTCTGCCCACTTCACTTTCAGAAAGGACCAGCCACGTACAACAAGAAATCCGGACAAGGTAAGAAATCCTTGTTTAATTGCTTCTGCACTTTCCGTTACAAAATATAAGTACTTTTTGCAAGTTTGAAAGCTTTCACCCTTAGCGGGCTTATATTTGGATTTTGTGTGTGGCTCAACAGAAGTTACCTGTTACAGCCTACTGCTTGTTCTCCAGGCAATGTGCATATGAATCCTACAAGTGCCTCATAGTAATGACTATTTAGAATTAGTGATGTCTCTTCGGTCCTGTCTCATGCATATCTGGTTGTAGGTTTTTCTTTGAGAAGCATGCTTGTGAACTGGCACATATGGAACTGTCCTTATTGACAGAAGAAATAAACACTATCTTTGCCTTTTATGAATTATCCAAGGCTGAGGAAAAGGAATACCATAAAGTAAGTTGGGTAAGCTTGGCGTTGCGTTCAAGTTCTCAGCTGATACACAGGAAAAGAAAGTTTTCCATTACATTTTGAATCCTTTCAATTTTCCCACGACTTCAGAAAAGGAAATTGATGCAAAAAGGGATTTATTAAAGAAGAAAGAAATCTTCTGTTATGACCACTGCAATGCAAAACAGAAATTCAACTAGTTTTTCTTTCTCAATGTGAAGGCAAAAGAAACAGTGGCCTTATTTTCAGTAACACTTGGGTACTTAATTCCACAGTAAATCATCTACTTATGTTACTTAAACAAACTTTGATGTCTCATTTTTGGCTATGATTTTTAGTGCTCAGATTCAGTATGACTCAATTCTCATTCTTTTGCTGCTCCTGATCATGAAGATGTTTCAGGTGGTATGTCTACAATTTCAGGGGATGAAGACCAGTAAAAGAACAGAAGCAAACAGCATAAAGGACTTATTTCTGAAAGGACTGTCAGAACACCACCACCACACTGAACAAACTCTCCGCCAGAAACAATTGGAAGAAATTAAGAATTCCGGTCTCAGCCCAGACTTAATATTGCCCAAACAAACCCTACATTTCCTGGAAGAAATTCCACATCAGTTCTCATTTTGTCTTCTTGGCATACAAACCCCAGATTCTAACTTCACTGAGCAGCAAGTGAGTTTAAAGCATTTGCTTATTTTCCTTTATGCTAGTCCTGCTATTGTTACCTCACTGCTTTGAAGAATGGATGTAATCTTCACTGGGTGATACAAATGCACATGCTAAGTTTAGGCATTACATGAGTGGCTGTACTATCAGAGCGGCTACAGGCATAACTTAAATGCTCCAGATCTCCCTATATTGGACTAAACATATTTTACGGTCTCAGTACAGGTGGCAAAGCACTTTCTTTATCAAAGAAAAACAACTCTAAGTTTCAAGCTATTGTTACACAAGAAAAAATATTACCAGTATGAAGCTTTTTTTTATCTAACATGTTTATTTCTTTGCTCACCTCTTTAAACGTGTGTTTCTTTTTATTTCACAACCTGTCTTTTGGATTTTGGTGCTTTAATGGGCCTCATTCTATCCTCCAGTATCTTAGGATTTTATTACATAGGATGAATCTACAACTATAATATGCTGGTTTTCCTCTAGTGTGTCCTGGGTTTTGCCAGGAGAGTAACCCTGTGAGACAACCAAAGAGGCATTGAAAAACTTTGAAAAGAAAGTAGAAAAGCTCCCTCTTCTAATAACATTTTTTTCCTCCAAATATGTTGACTTAGCATCTCATTACACTTCTTCACTTTCTAGAAGGGCCTGCTGCCATGTATGCAATCTGAGAGCCCACCCGTAGTGTTGCCTTTTAGCTTTTATACCCCACATACCCACAGACCTCCTGCTACTGTCTGAACAGGAAACCATTGCTAGAGGAAGCTTAAAAGATGTTTTGTCAACTTCAAGAAAGTACTATTACTATTTACGCACTGTTGTGGGTAAATTCCACCTTTGAGATAACCTTGTTTATAATGCAGGCAGCTTTTAATAGTGCAAAGAGTCATTCTACAGACTATAAATCTGTTCTGGGAGCAGATGTCTGCCTATCTCTTATTAAGCTATTGCCAAACTTTTTAATCCATTTCCTGATTTCACTTAACTTTGCAGGTGAATAGAGGACTTGGAAACTAAAGCACTTACAAATTTTATACAGATAAACAGGCAGGTACAGGAGATATACAGACTTTAAAAACCCCTATGAGGAAAACCTGCAGTGTGACTCCATTCCTTCGTAAGTACGAACAGCTTCCACTGGAGCCTCTGACAACCTTAGAGAAAAGACTAGTCCAAACTGACTCACACTTTCCATCACAATTCTGTAGGAAATTGGATTTCACTAATCCTGGTGACCATAGTGCTACTTGGTGTAGAAAATCCCTGCCCTTTATTCTCTTTTGTTTGATAGAAACTACATTCCTGGGAAGTCAAGCATTCACCAGACTCTCTAACTCAAATACTGCAAGTTTCAGCAGCAAAGATAGTAAAGCTGGAAGCTCTGAGGCAAGCGTGTCTATACAGAGTCCTGGATGTCTACAGCAGCCTTCAGGTAGAGGCATTTCATGATTTTCATGTTTCACCCCTCCCTGCATGAGCCTCACAAAGGTAATTCACAAAGCCTGTGAGTGCACAGATGTCCATCCTGCCTGACAACCTACAGAATGCATAAGGCACACAGGCTGGAGCACACGTGCAGGCACATGGCAAAACCCTGTTGTCAAAAGCCCTGCCAATTACACTCACTACAAACCCGCTGCTGGAAACAAGTTCATGTCTATAAAACACAACTTATTTGCTCATATAACTATTCTTACTTGCTCCAGATTCTGACTTGCCCAGAAGGTGTGATGAGAATCCTAAACAGTTTTGACTACAAAAATAATGGTGAAGAAGTAGCCAAAGAGATTGCTCAGACTATAGAGAAACAGCAAATAGCGAGAGCAGTGGCTTTTCTCCAGAAGCATCATCAAGAAGGGGATTTGCTTAAAGGTTTAAAGGAAGAGACAGAAGCTGAACTGAGAAACATGCAGGCACAATTTAGACTGGAACTTCAAGCACAAACAGAAGAAAAGGTACATCAGCTAAAGCATTGTATTGTCATTTGCCAACAGCTATATAGAGGGATGAGAGTTCCGTAAAATATTTAGCCATGTTATTTTAGGTTCAGCAATGTTTTACGTGGCTCACAACTATTTGACTCATGTCATCAAAGGAAACTTTTTGAAGTCCCATTTTAAGTTGATACATTTCATTGTTCTGCAGGGCACTTTGTTTTTTTCGCCCTCCGGATTTCTATTTTTAAACCTGCAGTGAGAACTGAAACATTTACACACTTAGATGTAAGTCTGCAAGTAATCTGTAAGACTTGGTAATTTTTCTTTCCAGATGCAAGCCAAAGAAATGCAAGTGATCCAGAAGACAGAAGGAGAGAAGTTAGGGAATCTTGTGGCATATTTTATCCTCTCTCAGAGACACCTGCGACAAACAGTCACTATGCTGCAAGATTGTTACAAGCTCAAGAAAATTGCCTCGAGGTCCCAAAAGGAGGGCACAGGCCTGGAACAGCTTGTTGTAGAAGTAAAATTCTCTTGATAGCTTGGTTTAGAATCCGGAACTCCTCCAGTATGTTGTCACTACACTTTGAAGTTTACAAACTTCTCAGCAATTGTGTCTATTTCTAGGGAAGGGACAGCTAACTCCAGATTGCAGTGTATTTATACTCACTTTTTATGCCAAAAAGTGGACATAGATACTAAAGATCAGATGCTTCAGATCCACTTTTTAACACAGATTTACTTAGAACTCCTTTAAGAATCTTAAGTTAATTATTTATAAAGGGTGCATAGGATTTTAAAATAGTTGCCTGGCTTCCTTTACGGCATTTTCAAAAACTCTGACTCTTAAAACTGCTCTCACTGTACTGCAGGGAAAGTAAGATAACCAAAGAAGGTTCACAAGTTTAATGTTCTGTTTCACAAAACCATTTTATCTTTCAGGAGTTATCGACTAGTGATGACACCAGGGACGTTTCACATCTCCTGAAGGACAACACAGAGTATATATATTTAGTGCTGGAATTTATACAAACTGTAAGGTTGTTACAACTGAGAGAGACACAGTTTAAGGAAATAGTCAGAAATCTGAAAGGCTGCATCCAGGACAAGGTAAAACTAAAGATATATTACCTAGGAATTTTATTCAGAAAACACCAAATAATTTGCATTGCTGCTGCTACTGCACAAGAGACTTTGTTATCCAAACATCGCTCTTTCCAAGATCTTATGGTTTGTTTTGTGACTTGTAGTTTCTGAAGGAAGCTAACATCATGGCCGGCGAACTGAAAGAATTCAGAGAGCAGAAAGTGAGAAGGCTGGAGGAACATCTGAAACTCTTCCTGGAAAGTGAAAGAACAAAGATGACTATTTCAAGTCATTTTGATCCATTGGAGGTTAGAAAATAGCAAACCCCAAATTTTCTCTAATCTAACAGGCTGCGTCATATGCACAGTACATTAGATTAATGGCATAATGGTAATGAGACACGATCGGAGCTACATTGTATGGATTATGTCCTGAATTCATGACACATACATGAAGAAAATGGTTAAATGTAGAGATCAGGAATGCAAGACTAAGTAGCTGGAAAGGGATAGGAGAAGCACAGGTTTCAAAAGTAAGCTGTGCACCAAGTGAAAGTACAAGGGAACAAAGAAATCAAGCTTAAGAGAGTTTTCTTCATTTCAGAACAACAATGTCACCTTGAAGCCCACATGGTTTGTTTCCACAGCATATGCTGAACAGCACAGTAGGGTACAGTGTGACTGCCTCCCTTCACACAGCTTCCCTCTTTTTTTACTGAAGGATTACAAAGACCGATATTCCATCAATGGCATATCTTGAACAGAGTGCTAATCATTATAGAGTTTGAGAAATTTAGCTGTAGAAAGCACACTTAGCAGCTAGTGTCTGCCCTAAAAAAAGTATGTACTGCCAGAAAGCTTTCACTCCATAAGGCGACAGTCTGCTGGAGGTCTCTGTATTTGCTGCCTAATATTGTTTTCAGGCAATTGAATAATGCAAAGGATTAGAAGTTTCTAAAATACAGACCCCAGGTTTATTCAAGGGGAGAAGTAAAGAAAAGTTCTCATAGAACCAAATATGAAATTTCCATTGTGCTTTTTATAGGTATTTACTTTTGTATCTCCTTTCTTTTCACTGTAGAACCCGATGAAAGAATGCACTGAAACGAGAGCTTTCTTAGGAAAGGATTTTCACCCTGATTTACAGAAGTTGAGAATGAGACCAAAAGAAGCAAAAAAAGGAAAAGAGACTCAGCAAAGCAACAGCCCTCTATCATCAATCACCAACTCTTACTGGGTCCCAGGGATACATCACAAGGCAGATGACCAGCTCCTATTGTTCTTGACTAAGAGTAAGTCAGGTTTGGCATAGGATTTTTCAGCTCAGAACATATCAGATTTTCACCCTTTCAAGTAAAGGATATTATCAAAATTCAGATGTAAAACTGGATACTTACAGAGGTGCTTGCTTTTTCTAGGATGTGAATAAAATTAAATCCCTTACCTAGATGATATTTATGCATCTGCAGAGCTGAGCTTACTCCAGCCTTCGGGTTAGCAGTTCTGTAGTGGTTTTCTTGAAACATCAGCAGCTACTTGATAAGCAGGAGAACTTCCTCTTCTTTGAATTGAAAGGTTCCACAGGGATCAGGTTCAGTATCACATGTGATCAATCGCTTAATACTTCAGAGTCTTTTCCAGCAACTTTGCTATGTAGTAAACAGGCATTAATTTACTCATTAGCTTGATGAAGCGGAATAGCACACTCCTGGAATTCCATTAAACACAGAAATATGGCAAAAAAATTAATTTGAAACTGATGAAAAATAATTTCTTCATGCAGAAAAACTAAAATTAAAGAGAGAACACACTAAGTGCATCAAGCAGTCCAGTTGGCCTTGTTGCTCCGTTATCACCCTGCAAGCAATTCCCAGAACTTCCTGAAAAGCAAACGGTTCAAAGAGTAGCAAAATTATCAGAATGCCAGAGAAAGATTTCCTTATCTAGCCCCTTGAAGAGATTCCAACATATTTATGTTTTTAAACCTCTTCCAAAAATTAGACATTTGGTCAAAAAGTACAACTTTTATTCCTAACATCTGGTATTTAAACTGATGCCTTAGGTCCAAATACTACATAGAAAAGTCAAGGTTAGCTTGTGGAACAATGAGAGGAATGGACAGAAACCTAACTGGAATTGTTTGCAGCAATTAACTAGTAAATACTATTCTCACAGATATCAAGGTGCTGAAGCAGGCAGAACACCTGATGGCATCCAGAATCATTCTTCTGAATCCACAGTTCACACCACCTTCTCTGCATGGTAAAAACCTTAAGATGCTTTATTGGCTAATACCCCACACATAGAGCTGCACAAAACGATCTCACAAGAGGCTTCTTTTCATGCCAACTACCTCCTTTTTAGTTGCTTAATGATATGTGAACCACATCTGATACCTGCATAAGTAACTAGCCTATAACTGAATTAGCAATAACGGAGCCCTTATAATAAACCAAATATGGGATTTGGAGAACTTAGGCAAATGTTGTATTTATTAGTTGGGGGAAAAAATCCTATCAATTTTGATGAGATACAGAATTTGACACTTAGATAGAAAGTCACTATTTATAGAGTTTAAGGCAGATAGAATTTTCTTCTCATTTGCATTGGTGACAAAGAACATTTTTAGTAACTATGGGGGGAGGGGTATTCTGTCAGCACTCCAACAAGAACTATGGGAATGAGAAGCGGTTGGAGCTAGGGTTTTGTTTTGGTTTTTTTCTTGTAATTCAACATACCATTCTTCCTTTTTAAACAGGCTTCCATCTAATATTTGAGATTCATGAAAAAAGATAAAACTAGTGCATTGGATAATGTAAAGAGTTTTGGTTAGAAAGATATTTTCTCTGCAACATTAACATCTTTGCCCAAAGTTCAATGTCATGTTCCCAGCAGCAAAACTTCCTATTTTGCCATACTTATCTATGCAATTCCAAAGTGTAAAACATTCGCTAAAAAAAAAAAAAAATACACTGCTTAGGAAAGCAATATTTCCATTTTCATTTACACAGGTGCTGATAAAAATGAGTGTATAAAAACATCTTCTCTTCTTGGTCTTCTGAAAGATGTGAACGATGAGCTCCAAAGTCATGCAGTGGCAGCTGGACTATTAGAGAGCCAAAGGCAGGACAAAAGTAAATTTCAACTCAGTTCTTTTATGTAAGAAAATAAGAACTTAAGTGTAATGTGAAGAATTCAGTTTCATCATTCAAGTAGCTGTTGTGTTTATTATAAGATTTTGCTGAACAAACATCAGAAAGTTACTCTCCTTTGAGAAAGTGTTCTACCATTGAAGGGGAAAAAAGTCAGAACATAGAATGACCTTGACTTTGCTGCTGATCAGCTCTGAGGCACACTAATGTGCTTAATGTCACTATTCTAGGCCTTAGTTATGAGAAATTCCACTAGGAAAAGTGAAATGTTGGGGGTTATATTCAACAGTGATGATACAAGATGAGAAATGCAGTACACTCGTATTGCAGTGTTACCTCTTGGCCAAAGGAAATAAGATGTAAAACCAATTAATGAAATGCTACTGTTCTTGCAGAAAACGCAAGTACTTCTCAGGGTACACAGGATGCCTTAATGACTCCAGAAGAACTAACCGTAGTTGATCCTGCAAGCCTTTCTCCAAGAGAGTTCGTCATATATCAGTACGGCATCTCCATCCTACAGTTTCTCAGATTTCACATTAATGTAAGTTCTTAATATACTCATATATATGTATATTAAACCATCATGCTTCCACATGATGGTTATAATAAAAATTCTTCAGCCAACAGGCTACAAAGGATCCTATAAGTTGAGAGCAGATAGAAAGTGACTAGCATGCAAGCATCAGGGAATGACTTCCATTTGTTTTCTCCACAATGGTACAGGACTGTTCTGAAGTCAACCCTTTCTCCCACACAATCCATGATCATTTATTATATTTATTGTGGCATCTTCCTTGTGCACATCACTTAATTCTTGCATTACCAAATCCCTGCATACTGCATAATATTGTGATAACATGTTTTTCTTTATAACTTGGACCAGAGATTCTTTCATTTTCTTCATACAGTTTGCACACTATGACTTTAGCCTCGGTAAACTCTCCAGGGTCTTTCATAAGACTATCAAATAATAATAAAAATCATGGTGACTACAGCCAGAGCTCCAGGGCCAGAGTACACTTTCATTTACTTAAACAGACAAAACTGGCAAGATGAACTACTATCATTTGCCAATCTTTCTAAACAGTCTCCATTTTCATGGATGGTTGTTGGCTCTGTGAACACACTGCAAATCAAAGCTGACATTTAAATGAACTTTTATCCCATTAATCCCATCTTAATTTATCAGATTTGATGTGCATAAACACTTTGTACAAAAGCATTTTTCTTTCTCTTTGCAGGCTCCAGAAATTAACCTGTGTCTTGCTTCCAGCATACCTCTTAGTAATGCCACCGGCAATGCTTTCAGAAACTCTTTCTTTTATCAGGTTTGTCAACTTCACATCTAGCCATTGCTCTCATTCTTGCATCCATGAAGTTATGGGAATAAGAAGCAAAATGCAAAAATGTTTCATACTTTTCAATTTGTAATATGCTTGAAGCTTTCTAGGAAAAAATATTGATCTAAGAAATTTTCTCAGGTTAATGGTATACTCCAGATATATCTGAACACAAACTTAACAGAGCACTCCAGAATACTAGGCTTGAATAGATCCTGAGTAGGAAGGTCATAGTCAAAGCACATTTATTAAATCAGCTCTGCTTGCCCCGTTTCTCATGTCCAAATTCTACCACTTCCATTTCAACCAAATTCTCTATAGTCAGCTTTATAGAGAGCAGGAATGTATTGGCACTTTACTTACTATAATTACAGAATCTGACTGTTTAGTGTTATTTATTTCTATTACTCTGGGATGTTGAGAGAGAAGTTTTCTGAAGTTCAGAATATGTAAATATAAAACTGTCTAGAAACGGAATGCAAGAATGCTTTAGATTTGCATCATGGAGTATTAAATGATGCTTTATGACAATGCCGCTCTCATGTCTATATGGCTATCCCCAGGACTCGAATTTGAATATTTTCACTAAAATTGAGACAAGCCATTTTAAGATTTTCATCAGCTGAGCTGACTACTGCTATGCTCATCTCAGCTCTGGATATTTGTTATTTCTCAGAATTCAAAGCACAAGCTATTCATTTTAAAGGATTGCCTGAGTTCCACGGGAGGTTTCCTTCTCCTCCTTGTGCACTGCTTAGCTCATATCACTGCTGCTGACTTCAACCATGACACCAGCCCACTGTTTCTAAAGCTTTTTCATCAGGTATGTCAACATGTTCCAAAAGTAATTACATTATAGCAGTGTTCGTCAAAAAAAAAAAAAAAGCACCATTTTAAAAGGGAAGGTTTAACATCTTTGTACAACTTCTAATAATAAAAACAGCTAAGTGTTACCTGAACTGCTATTATTGCTACACAATGGCTGTACACCAGAAAGAATCATGTTCAACAACTAAAGAACACTGCTTCACTTTAGGTGAAAGCAGCAATCCAGTAGAAAAATCCACCACATCATGTATTAACATCCTGCCTGAGTACAGGTTTGGGGCTTTTGTTGGTGATTTTTATTTATTTTTTGTCTTTATTTTCTAGGCACTAAAGGCTTGTCTTACTGAAGCATTCTCTCTGAGGCTCCAGCTGTCAGCAGTTCACCAGGGTGATAAATGTCATGGAATTAATGAGCTGTTGCTAAAGGAAGAACCATTCTCTGAGGAGGAAGCAAGTCTCATCTCCCAACTTTTTGAGGTGAAAGTGAAAAGCCTCACAGACATGGAAGCCTTTGAGAAGGTAATAAGAAGATCATGAGACCTGGTCTCATTGAAAGTTCACCTTCCCTAAGAAATAAGATACAGGCTTGTAAAAGTAACACTGATCTGCTTTCTTTACTTCTGCGCTTACTGCATAACACAAAGAACAACATCTCGCTCCATACAGAATTTGAGGAACCAGTAAATGACAAGTTGCTTGTGAAGAAAAAAGAGCATTTCCTTCCTACCTCAAGCAGCTATGAAAAGGGCAGGTTTGGATGGAGGACACGGTAAGAGTGATTTGACAGGAAGTATTATTAACTGCTGTATAAAGACAGCAACAACTGAACTATCTGGAGGGGTTGATACAAAACAAATCACACCACCTCTTCATCATGACCTTGCTTTATACTACAAAGCCAATTTCCCTAACTTTCTACATCTACTCATGCTGTACAAAGGAGAGCTTAGATTTGATGCTAGCCTGTGTTACAGAAAGAGTGATTACTTCTCTATAAGCTACCATCACTTTCATTGTAACAGAAAACTTAAGTTCCAGTGAAATCTGTCTTTCTGGTTTGCTCTTGTGAAGAGTCTACAGATGCCATTTTAAATAGTGGCATTTCTACAGTATGATTTTTACCATTCCCTTCTGTATATATTTATATACACACTTTTTATTTTTTTTTTAGCTTCAAAGAGGAAACACATTCTTATTTGTCCACATCAGAACTTGAGGATAAAGTGGATGTGTTAACTGAAGAGCTGGTGCGTATCATAGAGGATGAACACCAGTTTTTAAACTGTAAAGGCAATGAAGACTTGCTTCTTTACTACCTTGAAATAACTGGTTTAGAGAAAGACTGTTTGGTAAAACAAATAAATGCACTAGAAGAGAAAACAGACCTAGGCAGAAAGTTGTAATGGTACAGAAGAGAACACTCAGTGGTTTGGCTCTAACTTGGTCCTCTGAATCTGTCCTTAGGCTTTAAGGCAAAATAAAACTGGTATCTTTGTTTTACCTGTGGAGTATTTTCCTCCTTCATACTACAAGCTCATTAAATTAGGAGTGAAAACAATGTAATCATTCATGTGACCAGCTTTTAGGCTAAGTGATATTTCTGGCTATATCCAAGTGGTAAAGAGTCAAATGTTGGAAAAGCTCAGACAGTGTTTTCAGAAACAGAAGGAAAAAAAAAAAAACACCACAACAAAAAACCCACAATTGCTCACAAGACTACTTAATGTTAAAAAAATATTTTTCTCAACTAAGGCATCACTTCACTACATGTTCTGAAGCCTCTGCAGACATCAGCTGACAGTTACACTTCTGACTTAACAAGACAGTGAAAGCTGTAATTATAGAATGGTTTGGGTCAGAAAGGACCTTAAGATCATCTAGTTCCGATCCCCCTGCCACGGGCAGAGACGCCTCACACTTAACAACTCAAGTAACTCTATCTACACAGTTACACACCAAGAGCAAGAGATATGGTCACCGCAACTAAAAGCAATTTTCTCGGCCCAGACAACTTTTACTTGCTCTGAAATCACCATATTCCAGTTGCTCTATAGTACCACTTATACTGGAATGAAGGTCCTGCATCAGCAAAGACTAGCCTGGCTCTTAAGCTTGGAGAAAAGCATTCCTCTTCCCACATTCAATACCCAAACCCTGAAACACATGAAACATTCAGTATTTACTGATAAACGAAACATCACCTCTTTACACACCGCAGCCTCTGGTTTAGGTAAAAAGCAACTGGGAAAAGAACAGTCACCCAAGAGCCTTCCTTCCCTACCAATACAAGAAAGATTTAAATTAATTTCATGAGTGACTGAAGACCATCAACATTTATGCCATTACCTCATTATACATCAATATATTCAACACTGGTAAATATTCAGATTATTATAACTTCACAAATACTGATCTATTCCACCCTCTCAGAATCACTGAATCAATTGTTCACACCCTTACTCCATACACAGATGCTTATCTTGATTTTGCTTGAAAAAAACCCCACTAGTAATTACAGGGAAGGGATTAAGGAATTAGAGTGCAAGTTCTATGACAGTCATCAAGACATCTCTCCTCACATCTTTACTCAGTTTAATGAACGCCCCAGATAGCAATACCCACACATTAAAAAAAAAAAAAAAAGAAAAGAAAAAAAACCACAGTAGCAAAAACCAAAACACAAAAGCTAAGCAGACTTTAAAAAGGGCAGGCTCCATATGTCTGCAGTTATTGACTAGGTAGAAGACAGTTTGACTCAAGTTGTCCCAAGCTAAGAGGACATCTTCCCATGCACCACAACATTGCAAACTGGTAGGCTAAACATCCTTAGAGATAACAGCTCCATCGTTCTACAGGGTGATGTGTAGCTTTGGAAAGCTCCAACTTCATGTGTTCATCCCTTTCTGGCCCATAAGGCTGCGCTCTTCTGACAGGTAAGCTATAGCCTAGAGGCAAAAAGCCCACCTGCATATACCAAAGCTTCACCGAAGGGGGAGCAGAGAAGCGATCCCGCTTGTGACATGCAGAAGTTTTACTCACAGCGTAGCTGCCTCTGCTAACTTCTCCAGGAGGAAGCAGACTATTGTTCAAAGCAACTTGGAGGATGTATCTGTCGTCCTTAATTTGCTTTTGTTTACACCAAAAAGCATTTTAACTCCCTTCTGGACACTGACAGCAGATAGACAGCTTTTATAAAAAACATGAGCAGATTTATTGATATATGCATTTCCTTTTTAACTTACAAATAGAGTCTCATATTAATTTTAAATCTTGTTATCATTATAAAACTTTTAAAAAGGTACTACAATAAAACCCCAACTTTTCAAATGCACAAAGTAGGAGATAGGGATTAGACAGTAAGTGCTTTTTGTTTTTATCAAGCTCTGCAGTGCCAGCCTCCATCCCATAGCTCAATGTTTCAACAGTCTATAATAGGAGCAACCACAGATCTACCGCTTGGTGTTGACCCAGTGGTATCTATCAACATACAGTCCTGTGAAAGCAGCTGTTGATCTGTAGAACTTGTGACCCCTGTGCTGGATATAGTTTGATCCATCAGTCATATAGGTCTTCCTATGAAGATACTGGGACCAGGGGTGTATGGGTGGCTTGTAGTAGTCACTGAACTAAACAGCAAGAAATGAGACAATGTTAACATGTGTTTGCAAAAGAGGGGGGATTAGTCTGGTCATCAAGTCCTAAGTCTACTGCATTTCTTCATGAGGAAACCTAGAGGGCAGATGCTAGCTCTTACTTGAAAACTACAGACCATTACTATATGCTTACCTGGTACACGCTGTTAGGATTGTTGACAGTAGGGATAGCTTTTGGCTCCCTGTTGAAACTCTCCTCATCTGAAGAAATGCCAGAATAATAGTCTAGTGCTGCTCTCTCAACAGCACAGCTGATCTGCTGAGGAAGCTCTGGGTTCTCCTCTCCCTCAAAGTGCGCAACTGTGAAGGGCTGATTCTTCTCTCCATATCTGAAAGTGATGTATGGGTATAATGCAGCTCTGCACTAGCAGTATGGACATCTATTACTAGTCAGCTGACATTAGTAAGTACATACACCCTCAGATACAAACTGTACTAACAACCTTGGAGTTGATCAAGTCCATACAGGACACCCGGCATGCATTAGCCACAGCTTTTAACTCACCTGCAACACACCTCAAAAGGATCAACCCATAGTGTCATCTCTTTCGGCAAACCAAGCTTATTAAAGTCCACGTTACTTTCCACACAAGCTTGCTCCAGCAGTGGATCTCTCATCTGATGTTTGTTTATTCTTATACACCTTGTAAGAAAAAAAACACAGATGGATTTAAGATTTGAGCACAACTTTGCAAGTTCTGCACAATACATTCAGGCTGTTGATGCAAGTCCTCACTTATAGCACCAATCAGCAATTCAGCATAATAAACTGATTGATGCATTCAAAGTTTAGTTTGTTTTGAATGCAGCAACTCACTTCATGGGTAATTTCCAGGAGGACTAAAAGCAGTTACAACAACTACACAAGTCAGTTTTAGATGACATGAATTTCTCACTTGAAAAGACAAGAATTCTGAGGACTACTTAAAACATTTTGTGCATGTTGTCTTAAGATTTCCACCTCAGCTCTCTCGTCATACCTACACAGGCACACACTGAAGCGACTTTCAAATAAGTGTATCTTTGCCAGTTCTGATACATTTCCTTAAGCTTAAGGGATAGCTAAGTGGTTCTCTTTCATTTTCCTGTCACTGATTCCAATTTAAGGGCTCCAGCCTCTGAAAGAGTACTCACTACACCTTGAATGCCATGCAAAGACTCCATTCCCCCTCCCCTTCTACTAAGAGTCCTCTTACCTGAAAGCTTGCCCTCTGGATGGGTTGTCCAAGTACCAGTGATTCTTATACTTTTCAAACAGTACTGCTGTCAGCTTAGCTGCAAATTTCTCCATTTTATGCTTGCTCAGCTTATCTTCCTTTTTCGCTAGCCTTGTGATGAAGAAGACTGTGGCAGCAATTTCATCTTTCATTTTAAATTTAAGCATACAAGGTGCTTTAGCTGTTGGATAGTCATCAGCAGAGATGAGACACTACACTAAAGAGATTTAATAACATTAAGGTGCTATCAATTTCCAAAAATATACATGGCATGACCTGCATAAGCCATGCCAGACAGAGACAAGGAAGCCCAATTGCCAAACAACTGATAAATTTAGCTTTGGTTACTAAAACCAATATAATGTCTTACTAGAAAGTACTTACGTTAAAAAGATTAACGGAGTACTAAAAGAAAGTTTAAAAGATGCACTCATACATCACAACAGCCAGCAGTTCTTACAACTATATAGCTCTTCTGTAAACAATAAAGAACACAAACCTTACCTATGTCAGTCCAGAGTTACTGAAAACCTGAAATATACTTTAGAAACAGCTTCAAACAGCTATCAATAAAATACATTTAATGCTACAAGAACCTATAGCACTTATACAGGTGCAAAAAAACCAACACCCAAACACTACCCACTCACTTTTCCTCTACCATACCTTGCTTATGGTTTATATAGAACAGGAAATCATGTGGCTCTGGGGAATGTAACTATATTCAGCTGTGCACCATTAGGTTAATTAACATGCTGCTTTCAAAGCTATTTCCAGTTTACACAGTTTTATTCAAATAAGAGCTCCTTATTTTAGGGTATATTTAATTGATTTAGCACTGTTTTCTGTTGTGTCCATCAGTCTATCCCATAAGTATTTGCGAAATATTTAAGTGAAATGTTCACCAGGCAAAAAATATTACACAGCTTGTTAATTACTTATTAAAATTGCATTTGACTAATTCTAGCTGATTTTACTCAACACAGTTCCCTTAGAAAGCCCTTAGATTTGGTATTTTTTATCTTTAAAATTGCATGACACTGTTTTTATCATAACATTAATCTTTCTTGTTCCACAAGAACAGATTGTAACTCCTCTAGGGATGATGCTTTCTTGCCACAGCTTAGGAAGTTGTTATTTAGTCTGGTTTCTTTGTCTTCACGTAATTTTTTCACAGTATCACATTATAATCTAATAAAAGATATGACTTCTTCCTATAAACCTTGATTTCCTTTTATTCTTGAAATAAAAAGGCTAAAATTACATTTCCATTGCAAATCAGCATAGGCATCAAAAGGAGTCCATCTTCTACCCTGGAGTCCATAACTTGATCATAGTTTCCATGTAGAACGTGATCCTGGCACAGTTCAGTCTCAGGAATTATCCAGTTACTGTCTTTTCCTCAATTAATGCCAAGCTGGTTTGGATTTATGGGTCAGTTCAAGGGACTTTGAACTGTCTCCTGACTTCTTACTTTCTTCAACTTGTCCAGGCCTGCCCTGAGAGTTAGGGAATTCTCTGACAAAAGAGTGAAGTGACTAGGTTCCACAAAGGCTAGTCAAGGAGATGTCTGAATCCCTACAACACCTCCTTTTGTTGAGTTAACTTGTTCCCATAGTTAACACATAAACAGCAAGTCAGCAGTAAACAAACCCTTCACCTGAGAAACCAGATCACAGCATTGCAATCAGTCAGGTAATAAGGTGCTAGCTCTTGAATGTCCAGAGGCAAAACCCAGGACAAACTGCACACATTTATATCAACAAACACAGGAAAATGTAAGCAAAGTTCTTAGCAATTTATCCAGTTGGCTCTAATTACTGAGGTTGTCATTGATACAGAAGTCAGGTTCTGAGAACTTTTTAACTTAATATTTTTACTATCATGCAGGAGTTCAAAAGTGTTTCTGTTAATGGCACTGAGGCCATAAGAGCAGGGAGTGTATTTCTGGCTTCCCATTTCAATGACAAGAAAAACTGTTTCTTTTAATTAGGTAGATTCATCGAACTCACGTCTTTCATACTGCTATCAGTTGTCACTGACTTGAAGAAAATGTAGCCCTGGGTACTCTGTTTGGATAATAATCAGCTAAGAATCAAAACGTCAAAACCAAACTTTGAACGGTCCATCCCAATGTGAGACCTGTTAAGTAGCAGTTAACAAATCATGTTCCCTCTCATTTCCAGTGGCATCCAAGCAGAAACTGTTAATATCCCATCAGATTTTCAAAACAAAAAACAAACCCCAAAGCACTAAAAACCACCGCATTTACAGTATCTGGTCATTCATGGGACTGATCAGGAGCTCACTGAAATCAATGGAAATCTGACCAAAGACTTCAGTGGGATTCAGATCAGGCCCCTAACTCTGCACAAGCATTCTTAGCCAGATTAAATTATGGGTCTCCTGGGTCACCAGGCAAGCCTAGGCATGAGCTACAAAGGGAAAGAATCAGAGACAGTTTCTCTAGTAACTGCAGGCCAAACCAAGAGCAAACACTGTTTCCCTAAACACTACTGGCAAGGTCACTCCTGCAGAAGTTTTTGCAGTTTTCTTGCTTTAAAGGATTGAGTACATGGAACTAACAAACAAAGTGCACCTTGCTAGTAGCAATCTTCCTTCTACAAGCCATTTGATTCTTGCGGATGACGGATAACTGGCAATTTCTCCAGGTAAGCAGCTGAATCTCTTAACTATTGATATGCTATTTCCAGATGGGAAAGCAACCTAGATGACAATCCTCTTAGAGAAAAGCACTTTGCATTTGCTTTGTCATGCTACATACTGTCCTGATCGGATTCAAAAGTATCACATAAGTGCAATGTACAAACAATAGTAGTGCTGCATGAAAACAGCACCAATTCAATTTACTATGCCATTAAGATGGAGGGAGAAGAAACCTTGTATCTGTGTATTAAAAACTTGCACCTTTATGTAAATCATGCAGTCTCTGTGCAAAGGATTATTTTGGACTGAAGCAAGACAGAAACTATTTCCAAGCAAAACCACAAACTAAAATGTTAACATCTTGATTGCTCACAGTTTTTTTCCCTTTCAGCTTATATAAGTAGACACTTTCTGGGCCTGATGTGAAGGCTTAAGAATAGGCATTTCAGAAATGAAGCATGTTATGACTAAGGTTTTTATCTTTACTTGATTACTTAGGTACTCAGCAGGTTTCCCATAAAAACCTAGGTAATAGTTACTTACAAATATTTTTTCTGGCTAAAGATTTTACCATGAGTACTGTATTTAATTATATAAAGCACATATGACAGTATGACCATGCTAATTACACTGATCAGGAGGAGCCTCCTGCCCAAGGAAAACACTCACTTGGGCAAAAGTTAAATAAGGTCTGTGAGAACACCCATACTGTGCAGGTAAGGCAGCAAACCACAGTACTGTGAAAATAGTGTCATGCAGGGCAGATGGGATGTAACTGCTAAGGTGGCATATTCCACAACTATAGAAGATGCTCAGGCTCCTACTCCATCTCTAACAGTTAACTTCAGGACCTGCTTTTATCCTCATTCTCTAAACTGTCATCTTCCTTTGCAGAAGAGAAAAACTGTGGTTTATGGGGCTATGTAGCTATGCTTGTCACCTTCTGATACTTTCAATTCATTTTATGATATAGGAATTGGGAAAAGCTTACATGTGCTTGAAGAGAATCCTAAGTGCTTGAGAACCTCATGTTGCTAGAATTTAAGATCATCAGTCTTCAGCAACTTAAGCAATAAAGTAAACTTAAAAACTTAAAAACTGCTGCTGGTCACTGCTGATCTAGTGTATTCTGAAATTAGATACCAAAGGAAAGACTGCAAAGCTACCTGAGCTAATTTTATGCGGTCTAAGAGCTATTGCAGTAGCCTTGTAAATTCTTCTGCTAATGTAATCAAGGGTTGACTACTTTTGTCAGTTCATTCTTCCTCCCTATTTGCATGTCATGATTTTCAGAAATGGCAAGGTATTTGAACCATCAAAAGACTAGAGTCCTGTAATGAATAAAACCAGGTTAATGCCTGAGTATCCGTATGTCAGCCTAGAAGCATGTGCCTGGCCTGCCACATGTGATACTAAAGACTGGATCACCTTCCGCATCTGTGACACAACTGTAGCCATTCGTCCACAGGAGCAGGATGGAAACTCTGCCCGTGCTCCTTATTGGCTTTGCCCATAGAAACTTCTTTTGCAACAAAGCTTCCTATAACAAGAGCCATCTGGACGTTTCAAAGCAACAGTCCAGTCTCCATGCACAAGCCCCAGTTGAGTGACCATGACGACAGAGTGTACACAAAGGTTACAGGCGTGGGCTGACCTGCAGCCTGGACTGGGGACACTACAACCCAGGAGTCCCAGGGGAAGAGATGGAGCACCCAGGGGCCACCTAGGGACCCATCTGCAGAGGCATGTCTACCAGGGAAAGACTGCTGGGTGATGAGTGAATAGGTTGCTGTGCTAGCCATGGAAAACGGAAGGAAATGAAGAGAGAAGCAGCACACCATTTTCTCCTTTCCATTAAATCTTTTTAAACATTTCATTATAAATGCAGTCCTTATCAGGAGTATTACAAGGTAAGCTTCTTGAGAGTAAGTCCTGAATCCTTTTTATGCACTTTAACAATAAGGTATTTATGGGTGAAAGCTAGCAAAACTGTTTAATTTGCAGACAAACTTATCCTTGTAATCTCACAGTCTCTGACACATTTCTAATTTAGGAATAGCCTGATAAATCTATACAAAGTGGGTTTATCACATTATTAAACGCATATGCATGTATTAGACACAAGACATATTTGATTATAACTACTTATACACAGCCAGTTTAGTTCTGCAGAACAAATTTGCTAGTTTCTTTAGCTACCACAAATTACTGTAAAAGGTTTGAGCAGTCTGACATCTGACTACCAGCACTATCTGTGTGCCTATATTTTTATGGGAAATAACTAAAATTGTACCATTCTTACTGCTGCGGTAGTTACGTGCACTTTCTTCTGAAATGGAAATTGCACATAACCTCTGCAGTAGAACATTAACTCAAATGCCCCAACTAGAGAACAAGGATAAGTAGCATCACTGTGACATAAGCACTAACAGCTGACATGCTGCAAACCAGCTAGAACGTTATTCATGTCGAACATTTTCTCCTGGCTGAAATTTGCAGCTGTATTTCTATGTACATCTCTATGCAGCTACCACTTAGTCTACATCCATGCAGCAAGGACTGCATGCCAAAGCTTTACTCATTTCCCATTTCCATTGTGGTGTGTTACAATAATTTATATTTTAATATTTCATTGCTTTGTCTTTGTACTCCTGACATCATCTTTGTGATGCAGCCACTGCAGTTTTTAATTATCAAGAGCAATTAATTTGTGATAAAAAGACTTTGGATTTAGTAGAAAACCACTAAATAATAGTGGTTTTAGTAGAAAAACACTAAATACTATTGGTATGACCATATCCTCCATTATTGTCAATTGCTTGTTATTATAAGAGCATTTGAAGGTATAGAGTATGTTAATGTAATTACTGGAAGTGCTTTCTTTTTCTTCTAGGTTTGAATGCCACTACCCCATCCTAAGAGTAGTGCTTGGTTTGTAGGCAGTGTAGTTAGCTGATTGTATCCATTACAATCAGTAACTTCACTGCCATCAAAACAAGACACAGGATTCCCTGCTACAACCTCAGTAAAGAATACTGCATTACAAAACTTCCTTACAACATCCTTATTCCTACTGCAAAGTCACTAATAATGCGTATTCATTTGCAGCTTTATTTCCAGAATTTCAGTTGTCCAACAGAAGTGGATGGTATTTGTTGGCAATATCAAATGAAATCTTAGATCTCTTGAAGTTGGCGTTACAATCCTTAGCAACTTTCCTGGACCAAGAATGCTGTCTGTTGTATTTAAATCATTTAGCCACATGAAGACTTATTTTATACTTTATTGCTTATGCGCCAAGATTGAACTGAGAAGTTTTTTGGTTGGACCCTTCAGTTTATCTGTCAGGTATTAGGAAAATAATTTTCACTTAGCTCTCATGTCTTTTAACAAGCTACTAAGTGAAGGGGGTTTTGAGCAATGATTTTCAATATTAAAATCATTGGATGCTATAAATGTTTTTTACACTGACCCCTTCGCTTACCGTTCAAGAATTTTAACAAAGGAGAAAATACTTCACAGTGATAGAACCTGCTCTAAGAGGGTTTTGGTAAAACCCTAGACTTCGTCAAAGTAAGAGTTGAAAAGGAACTGTCTCTTCTCTCAGCCTAGTTACTAGGCAGTGTAGTTAGCTGATTGCCAAAAGTAACAATCACTAGCCACACAGCCAGGTAAAAAGGTTTGGAAGATACCTCAGTGAAAATCAGACACACAGGAATGTTGGCAACAGAAGGCAGACAGATTGCTCTGCTTGCAGAAGCATCTAATAGACAAGCAAGACAGTGAAATAAAACAAGTGAAATGTACTAGATTGCCTGTCACACATGAAAGAGACATCAGAGCATTTGTCACGGCAATTTAACTGCACCTTACGGTGTGACACACTTCATTCACAACTGTTTTGTCTTCAGGACACTAAAAAACATGAGAAAAAAATGAAAGATTTCTTTCTTCTCAAAATTTGCAGATGTCAGCTCCCATTCTGATTGTGCTTGTCTCAGCCTTACACTTATTTATCTCCATTTACTCTTGCTGAATAAATAGAAGAGAGGCCTGTAATGGCAGCTAATTCTTGTTCATAGAGAGACCCAAGACTAGACTTCAGTGAAAATGGCCTGAAGACACTCGAGATGTATAATATAGTCAGCTTTCTGGTCTTCCATGTTCACTGAGACAGAGAGTGTCACCCTTATCATGCAGTTGATCCAGGCTCCCCAGGCATGGCTGTGCTGCTGTGTCCCCTCTGAAATGGGTTCTCTACTGTCCTCCCTCCTGTGACAAAGCTGCCACCACTGCTTGAGTCCTGCCTAGGCCCTCACTTGAGACATAAGGGGATCGTGCCCAGAAAGGGACCATACCCAGTGGGGACACCCTGCTGGGTGAAGGACACTGCCTGAAGCCTTGCATCGTTTATGTGGCCACATGCCTCTCCCCAGGCTCCTGCAACGTGCCGGGGCCTCGCGCTCCTCATGGGTCCCCTCTCCAGCGTCTCCTCACACCTCTCCTTGAGTCCCCACACCTTTTTTTCTGAGCCCTGCACCCTCTGCAGACCCCCATACACCTCTCTGGGGACTTATGCCCTCCCTGCACCACCACCTCCCACCTTCCCAAGCACCCTTAGTATGATTTTACTTTCCAGAGAGAAATGCTGCTCTCCAGGGGCCACAACTTTCTACAAGTAAGTATGAAGTACTGCGTGCCCCCAGCTTGCTAAACCTTTGTTGCCTAGGTTTCTGGGAGGAATTAATTCCCAGGAATGAATAATGTCTCATGCCAATAAGCTCTGGGTGACAGAAAAGCCACAGCCCTTATTGCGCACAGCTGAGATATTTCAGTCTACTACCTTGGGATCCAGACACTGGGATCACTAACTTTCTGAATGGCCCCAAAGTACACCATGGTTCAGCTGCCCCCTATGAAGGACAGTGGTAGTAGGAGCACTTGCTTGTTCACCTCCCATTTGTCTTATTCAGAGAGTGAGAAAAAGAGTGAGAAAGGTTTTCAGAAACCCAAAGCATGAGGAAAGCTAAAGTAAAACAAAAAAATATCTCCAGCAGGTAAGAACTGCTGATCTTGACTCTTTTTTCATAAATATTTCCATTCACTGTGTGTCATCTGGTGGAATACTGGAACTCTGAAATGAAATAATGATCAGAAATGTCATCTGGACCTGGTCCCCTGTGTGGTTTGAATGCTGAAGCTCATTTTTTGATGGTTAGCTTAAACTTATCCCCAGTCAGGGCATGCTGGCTTGGGGCAGGGCTGAAAGCAGTAGTCTGAGTACTTAATTTCTTCATCATAAGCACATGTCTGCTCTGATTTAATATCTAAAAGCAGCCAACCGAGAGTGCCCAAATTCAAAAGTGGATAATTGTTTGGGAGAAAAAAACCCACCAGTGCTGCATACACTTTCACGCACAAAACCTGGCACAGAGATACTGAAGCACAGCTCAAAGCATAAGTTTCTTTATTAGTTGTTTCAGTTATTAATAGATCTTCTCCATTAGCCTGTGCCCAGCAGCAGCTAGTGCCAAGAGTTGATTGAGTGAGAGATGCGGGAAATTTGGGAGTAGGCGATTATTAAATCAGCTTCCATAGAACTGCTTCTGCCTTCGCCTGTCCTTAGGGCCAGGTTTAGATGTTATTTTTAGGGAGGTATAATTCAAGAACTGCTAGACCAAGTCATTTCAGATTTTGAAGAAACTACTTAGCTGCAGAACAAACTGTAGATTTTAGCAGACAACATCAAAACTGAGTTTATAGATGATGCTGTCATTCCAAAGGAAGGCATAACTGAGTATTGGAGTGCCTTTGAGGTTGGATTCTTCTGGACTGCACAGAGCTTTCTCATTTAGTGGACTTTTACAAAAGCTAACAGCAATCTGACATGCATCTGCCCCCTCAGCACTTCAGTTAACAGTTCCTGTAGTCTGTAATTGATGGATAGGATCAATAAGGTTTAGCATGCTATAAGTCATATATACTCGTGTTTATGCAGTGACTCAAGCATTAAATTGGTCATGAAAAGAAGTAAAATAAGTGACATGGTATTGAGATTACTAAGGTTCATCTCCTGCAAAATGGCAGGCCTGGACCAAATGTATAGAGCTTGGAGCGTCTCCTACTACTTTGTCAGGAAAAAGAATATGCAGACAACAGTTGTGCTTGCTGTTGAGACACTAACATAAACTTCTACTAAAGCCCCTACTGATCTAACTGGTAAATTAGCGTTCCACGTATATATCATGAACAAAATTACTACAAGTAATGGAAACTAGGACAACTAGTATTAAACATTGTAATAGCATTGACTCTGTAATTATCTTTTCCTCATTTTAGTAAAAAATTCCACATTTTCACTGAAAAGCCTCTAGCCTGTATTTGGGAAGCAGGCCAGACGAGAGCAATTTGCAAGAGGCACAGAAAGGTGCTGAGGTCTGCAAGTCTCTCCTGCAAGTCAGCAACCCTCCTTTTCCAATTAATAATTCCAAAATGCATCTCATCCATTATCATCCATTAGCCTTCTTTCTGAGTTCTGACTGAAGCTAGCAACAGCCCCCCGAATCTTCCCTTCCCTTTTCTTAAGTTCAGTAACAATAGATGATAGCAAGATTTTGCAGCTTTGGGCATCTGGTAGCCATAAAGATGATGATTAATTTCAATGAGTAAATTACTTTATACAACTACAGGTCATGTATAAGAGAATTAAAATTAATGCACTGAATTAAATAAGAATAATGTTCAAATTATTATCAGTCACAGGAGTCATTTGAGAGTCATTCAGGAGTTATAAGAGTTCAAATCCAGATTTCAGACTTGATTCAGGCATTCTGTTCCTGCAGCATGTCCCATGGGAGAGCAAACCTGGAAGCTCTTGTGTGTAGATCTGGGAAGTGAATGTTGTCTCCACAGTGCTATAGGGATAGGGTTCTTTAGAAAGAAAGCTTATTTGCATTAACACTGTTATTTCACAAACTGACAGGGCATTCATTTATTAGAAATGCCTATTTTAATCAGTTAGCTCATTTTATATGAAATAGTAATGAGGCACATGGCAACAAAGCTGTTGTCTTCTGGATGTTTATTTCACTGGACTATTCTGTGATTCCTTGATTCTCACAAGCTTTCCAGTATAGTTTGTCAAAATTATAAACACTGCAAATCTGAGCTAATTGGCATGCAGAAAAGTTTGTTTTGTTCAACAAATTCCCTAAGCTAAGAGGATCCTGCAGTCTGTTCTGAAAGTCTCAGGCCAAACATTAGGAAGCAATAAACATAAAAGCTTAAGCAAGGAAGTTTAAACAAGATAAATACGGTTATTGGACAATATCCAACCTGAAAACCGCAAGAAGACAATGGTATTAGAAATACTTTAAAGTGTTTGAAAGTATAACTAACTGTTTCTTGATGCTAACATTTTATTTTGTATGGGTATAGCCCTAATTTAGTCAGCTACCACATGCTGACCTTAATTTTCCTCTCCAAGACAACAGAACAGAAAAGTCATAGAGAAAAGATTGTGTATCTTGCAAATTATCTCAAAAGCATGATGTGGTACATCGACATTTTCACAGCAAATGTGGAGATGCTTGTGGGAGTAGGAGACAGGAACTGAAGTTGACCTCACTGGTGGAGGCAGGTAGGGAACAGGGCAAATATGAGAAAGTGTAGAAATCTTGAAAACTACAAGAATTTGGGTCTGAGAAGGGAACTACAGCAGAAGCAGTGACTATATTGTTGTCTGAATGACAGTGAGGACTGTGGCAGCATGCTGTTGAAGGCCCTGTATTTTATAGAGATATAATGAAAGGACTTCAGTTACTTGAATTAAGCCTATTTTAGTACAACTATGTATTTCTCAGTTTAGTATGCCAAATGAATCTTTATAGCCTGCCCATTGTTAATTGCTTTATTTCTTTTTTTCATTGTTGTGTCTGTTTTTCTCCCACTGAAACACAAAACCTCAGTTTGTAACAAAGTTGTTAAACTGGCTGCTGGTTTCACATGCTCTGCTCCCTAAAAAGCCATCATACACTAAATCTCAGCAATAAAAGGAAGAACTGCATTTAGGGATTTTTAGTAGTAGTAGTAGTGAACTTCAGACTTACTGATTTATAATGGTTTTACTCTGGCTGGCTGGATTCAAGAATAAGGGGTCTGTATTATATTAAGGCACTTCTTCCCTTCAGTTGTAATTTGCAAGACACGAAGCAGAGATAGACGAGTTTTTACCCCATATAAGGTTAAACATCTGTCCTTCTGCAGAACTACATATCCTAATTAATACAATTTCATTACTCAATAGTATAGAGTAGAAGAGAAATTTAAAAGCTGGTAAGTGTAGTGGTTTGAGAAGTAATTTGGAAAACAAGATTTTAAACCATACCTTCAGAAACGACGTACTCAGACATAAAAGCCTGCTTTTTCTTCCTCCTCTTCTAAGCTTTTAAGTTGGTTCATATTAAGTACTTCCTCTTCTCAGAGTTTATTAAAATGCCGGACCAAGTATATCTGCTTTGTCCAAACTCTATACATTAAAGCTAGGCCTGCAACAAAACATGAGTCTCCTTTTATCTGACACAATTGTGAGTTTCATACTCAGGTGTCACATTAGCACATTAAAAAAAAACAAACTTTAATAACAAACAATTTAAAAACAAACAATTTTTTAAAAAAAAGTGTTTTTTATAACCTTCCTGTTTTCCTCTTTTCTTGGCTCAAAATCACTCCGAATTCTGTTCTTTACTGACATCTTACACTAATGTACTGTGAGACAAGGGGGGGCTCAGTTTAGTATGCAGGAAATGAAAATGCTTATTTCTTTTATGTGTTTTTTAAGTTGCCAGCATAAAAGGAAAGGGCAATAAAGTGCAAGAGTGCCAATTAAGTATTTGGGATGCAAGGAATTCTAGAACAGGAGCGACATGCTTACGTATTTCTACAGGAAGATGGCCTGTGTATTTTCTTCAAGTTTGTGCCAGGTATAGTATATAAATATAATTTGCATCAGGAAAGCATATTTTCTTTTCTGGTTCTCTTTCACACATGTGCACCCCTCTATCTCAATTAAAGTACCCGGTTTTCCTGGCTAACACTGGCATAGATATTTATCAACAAAGTTGGCTTTTGAACTAATAATGTTAAAATATTTGGGAGGCAAAATATGTACCTGGCAGATTTGTATCCCAGGGACAGCTGTGGTCCTGGGATGTTTGACTTGCAGGATTTGAAATCTTCTGAACTTACTGGACAGCTTTCAAATGCATTTCATAAGTGCTAAATTTACCAAAATCATAAAGGGAGAGCAACAGCTTTTGGCAATGTTAAGAAATTTCTTGCAGAAGTAGAAACCATGTCAAAGGGAAGAGTCTGTGCCTAGTAATATTAAGATTTCACAATAAAGACACTAAGTTTTATAGTCAAGTGTTACACATGGTGTTCGAATGCTTGCAGCTGATCTCTTTTAAAAATAGATCAACAAAGACTTCTGTCAGCCACTGCCATTTTCATATTGAAGGTAGCCAAATCTTTGGAAATCACTTTGCTGCTGTCACATGACAGTGCATTCCTCAGTTGTGCTTTTGGTATGGGAGAGGCTGTAAAACGCAAGTGGCAGAATGTTTACTTGCTAGTAATTAAAGAAAGCATCTTGGCAATGCCACTGCTATTAAATACACTGAAATGTTTTCCATTTAGAATACAAATTATTTTGTGTACGTTTAATTATTTTGGTTACTTTGGTCTATAAAACGTGGGGAAAACCTCCACGAATAAATGTAATTCACAAACAGGATTTCCTTTGTCAAAAGTTCTCCAGAGAGCAAATGTACTAGTGGAGCTTCAGGATAATGAAGATTGGCTTGGTAAAGGCTTGACTTCCATCCTACAACTCAGGCTAGCCAGGTCAGATGCTTGGTTCTTGCATTCTTCCCCGGATTTGAGGCATAAAAAGTTCAGTTCTAAAATACCACTGATGTCTGCATTTCACAGACGTGACACATGCTGCAAAACCATAGCCTTAGTTCAGCTCCAACACCGACCTCAGATTACTTTCTCCAACTGGACTCCCAAGAGCTGGTAGAGGTTTTGAGACTTTCATCAAATCACTAATCTCCTCTTAAACTATCAACCCTAGCTAGTATCTGAGAAAAACTCTAGCTCTTAAAGCTCCTGTATTCACTCATTTTGGTGCTCTACTCCTTTCTGCAACCTGCAAAAAGCTCTTAGAGACGGAGCCATTAAAGTCTTAACTGCAGAGCTAGCGATCCCAGAAACAGATACACACCACCTCCCTAGCCACTGGGAATGCGGCTCAGCATTTATTTGTGTTTGAAAGTTCCCCTGTTCTGCCTGAAGCTCGGAAGCAGTTTCTTAAAGCCAGCTGCCCATCAGCGTGGGGAGGGTCTGCACGTTTGCTTTCTGGGACTCACACGTGGTGGAGAGCGAAAGTGTATCCTGTGCTCGCTCCTTGTCCCTTATGCGGTGGGACAGGGAAATTATAAAGCTGGAGCGCGGAAAAACACGCAGAAGTAATGGGCTGTCTGAAGTGCGGCTGGGAACGAGGCAGCTTAAAGAGGCGCTGGCTTAGCACGTGCCCTGCGACTGGAGAGGCGGATGCCTCCGGAGGAGAGATGCGCAACAAGAGAGGCGGGCTCCGTTGCCAGGCTTTGGCCCGGAGCCCGGTGTGGGAGGGATGAGGCGGTGGCCTCTTCTCCGCCCTCCATCCTTTCTCTCCCTGGCGCCGGGCAGCGGGCCACTCGCATGGGGCCGCGCGGTGCAGCGCAGCGAGCCGGGCGCCCAGCGCTCGCCAAGGGAGCCGGGGACGATGCTGGCTTCCGCGGCCCTGTGCGCCGCCGCGTTGGGCTGGGCTGCGGGAGCGCGGCTGCTCAGCGGTACGTACGGAGCGGCGGGCTCTCCGCTTGCCCGGCTCCGCTGAGCGGGGACGGAGCCGAGGGTGCGGGGGAGCGCGGGGTGCCGGGCACGGCGCGGGCGGACCGGTCGAGACTCGTCCCCTGGCCCGAGGTGGGCAAGGCAGCTCCGCTGGGTGGGAGGATTGCCTACCTGGGACAGCTGTTGCGACATAGGCAAGGCTACCTAGCGCAGTGAGCTTTTCCCCTCCCAACTCCCAGCGGCAGCTAGCCCTGCCCAAGAGAGAGATCCGCATCCTCTGCTCTGGGTGGGAGCAGCCCTTCATTCCTGGCTGTAAAAGGGGTACGCCGATAGCCCAGTTTCATTTTCCTCTTCCAATAAGAAACCCTTCTCTGCTGCATTTTTGCCTCGGCTCTAGGAATTTCCAATGACGCCCTGGCTAACGGAACTGCTTTTGTCAGTGCTGACTGCCAGCCTGCCCGAGTTTCCACATAACACTAGATTGTCTTACTCTTCCTCTACAGAGTGTTCTTTGGATCTCTTCTCCTGATTTTGTGCAAAGGAATGTTGCCTATTTAGATGCCTTTCATGGGAACAGATGACATACGGCAGCTCAAATTTCAACCAGCAGTATTTTTTTTGATGTAGTACCCAAGCTAGGCAGTCTAGTCTGGTTTTAGGGCGCAGAACAGCCAATCTGGGGGAAGTTTCCACCTGACGTGATAGGCTGGGGCATATTCAGCAGAAAGCCTGAACACTGTCACCCATGAGATGTTTATGTTAATCCAACATAAGGCAAATAGCTTTATTATATCTATAAATCCATTTTTAATTCTGTAGTGCTCTTGTCTGCAGTAGGACTTTTGTGGGAGTTAGAGGACTGCTGCCAGCTGAGGGGTTCAGGATGTATTTCTATTCATGAAATTTATACTTCTCAGTACAATTGACTTATCTGTAGTCTTGACTTATCAAGGCTCAGCAGGCTTTGAGGCAGATCACACATAGACAATGAGGAGATAACAGGAAAACATGAGGAACCTTTTAAAGATTGGTTAGAGCTACGCACCCATTTGACCTCTTACATAAGTTATACTTGGAAACCTAACAAGCAGTGAAGTCTAGACAGTAATCGAGTACAATAAATTTTTCCTTAGTTGAAAGCAGTGGCAAGTTTGTCTGAGAAGACAGATTTTCTGCCAGTTACTGCAGAAAAAATGTTTGTGTATCAGAAAAGAAACCAAGTGTAGTTTGTGACGCTATTTCTAGACAGTTGCTGCTGTTAACAATGTGATGTCTCTGTAACTTTCTTACGTCTCTCACAATAGCAGTGGACATACCCCTCAGAAGAGGTAAGCTCTTTTGCCTTTTTCAACAAGCCTGTGTGAGTGTTAAGTTACCGAGAGAAACAGAGGTTATGCCTAAAGATGTGTTTTTAAATACTGCTTTTGGAGTACAGCCAGTATTATGTGTAAAATGGTAGCAGGCTCTGTGCTTCTGAGGACTTAACTGCTCAAAAATTCCAGTAAAAAGGTGTTTAAATTCCCACTTTTAGAATGGTCATAGAAGAATAAAGAAAAGCCAGCATATGGAAGGGTTCATAATGACCTGCCCTCGCATCCCATTTGTTCAGAGTATGTTTCAAATGTTGCTAAATGTTTCTCTGCTGTAAAAACATTTAGGTTAGCAGATTGTGTCTGCCCTGTGCTTGAATAGAAATATTTACTAAGTAAAACAAAACTGTTTGTTTGCACAGTCTAAATATTGGGACTCTTCTGCTGAGAAACATACAAGTGTATAATTTTAGATTATGTATCTTTTCACTTTGATCTTTCCTTTCTTCGTAATCAAAATAAGCCGTGCTGCTTCATGCATGAGAAAGTCCTTGGCTTACGACAGCCTGAGAATAGACATCGTTTACTTCCTGAGCAGTCACTAACATTACAGTGCAGAGCAATGCTTACAACTGTACTGTGTCAACACATCATAATAGACAAAGTGTACACTCCACAAAAGTAGCACATAAACCCCAGTAGACAAATTATCTCTGTTTATGGAAGGGAATCTCTAATTTTAGCCAATTTAAGTCCTTAAAAATAATATTAATTTTTAAAAAAGCCTTCTTGAACCCTTGTATAATATATAAACTGTTACACAGTGCAAAACTCAACAAATGGAAGTATTAGCGTTCAGTTTTGCTACTAACAGCCATAGTTTCTGTAACAGGTCTTTCCATTTCCGCAGGGCAGACAATTTGTCGTCATGGAACAGAGCCACCATGCTACAAAATAGTTTATTTTCATGATGCTTCACGCAGGATCAGCTATGAAGAAGCACAGCTTGCCTGCAGAACTGATGGCGGACATCTAGTCAGTATTGAAACAGAAGTAGAGCAAAGACTGATTGAAAGATTCATTAACAATCTCTTAGCTTCTGATGGAGACTTTTGGATAGGGCTTAGGAGGAGAAAGGAGGAGGTAGACAATAGTACAGACTGCCAGAACCTCTACTTCTGGTCAGACGGCAGCTCATCCAACTTCCGGTAGGTACCTTTGCACAATACTGGGAAGCAAACTGGTCAGGGACCATCAACTGCCTTTAGCAGTCAGAAAGGATTCTTTCAAGAGCCAAGCAGTGTTGTCCTAGCTGTCATCTGTGTTCCTTCTGCAGTCACTGACAAGTGGTAGTATCTCCAGAAAGCGATTCATCCCACCCAGATGTAAGGGGCAGACAAACTACCCTCTATAGACCCTGCTCTCTCTTTGCTCTATATAAAGCACCTAGAGTGTCTAGCTTGGGCTAGATTGGTAATTTCTGGTTGCTAAAAGGAGGTGGACAAACAAGTGATCTGGTCTTAAAAATCTCTGATTAGGCATGAAGAAAACGTCTTTTGACCTGAAGGTTCCTGTACTTTAGATTCCCTGAAGTTTTGCCCCTGGTGTCCTGAGCAATGGGCCTGTCTCTTTTTACTTGCTGAGGGAATAGCATTTTTTCCTGTTAGACAGTAAGATTGGAGAGCTTCAGTATTTATTGTAGACATGAGTCTTAAGGCAAGTGGAACTACAACATTTGCTGTAGTTAAAATATAAATGCAACAACATTTAAAACCAATATAAGTTTACTGGAGGTGTTTTCACTATTTTCACGTTTCTGTTCAGCATAGAACCAAAATGTGTTTAGCTTCAAAAGTTCTGCTTAATTTTACATGTGTGGGGTTTATTTCCACATTGAATACCTTGGAGTATCTGGAATTACTTCTGTTGTCTTGATCAGCTTTCATAAAGTGCTCAGCACTCCTACATTTACACAGCGGAAGTGAGGGATGAGGGTGCTGTGGGGTGTGATGAGCTGTCATCCTCTTAGATTCTGCCCTTTTGGTGCCCTGTATGCTATATTTCTATGTAAGCTTCTGCAGTATCATGGAAAGTGATGTCAAGTCTTACTTGACATGTTTGCTGTATTTTCTTAGGAACTGGTATGTAGATGAGCCATCTTGTGGGAGTGAAATCTGTGTTGTGATGTACTACCAGCCATCTGCCCCACCAGGTGTCGGAGGTCCTTATATGTTTCAATGGAACGATGACAGATGCAACATGAAAAATAACTTCATTTGCAAATATTCTCTTGGTAATGAGTCATTCTGTAGCTTTAAAAACCCAACCTGCTCACAATCCCTAAGAGGAAGCATGAGAAAATTGCTGTAACTGGTAGGGAAACCCTTTCTTAAGTTTACTGGAAATATCTGGTGAGAGACAGATGTCTTTAAGTTCATGCAAGTCATGGGGAAAGCAATCTCTGTAGCTACTTGCTTTGTGACTTAAATGAATTCTCGGGGGATTTTTATAAAGTATTTGATACCACAAATGTGGCCTGAGGGGGAGAGAAAGCTGAAGAAGGGTGCTCATGTTATTAGACTATACTCAGTACACTTGGTCTCCCTAATCAAGCTTACAAGGAAACTGCATATATTTTTCTCTTTTAGAGAAGACAACGAGAACTCCAATAGAGAATTCCCAGAAAGGTAAGTTACAGATATTTGAAGCTTTTTTTAATGACATGCTAACATTCAGTAAAAAATACTCTATGACATTCATTGTTAAGAACAATCACACACTGAAAAACTGCTATGCAAGAAGTATCCCTGCCGTTTCCTTGCGCTGTTCTATAACCTGTTCTGCAGGAACACAGTATTGCTGTTTGTTGACGCAGTATCTGGGACCACTGGTCATGCCACAGAAGAGTAAATTTAAGCAGAAGAGTACCAGTACACCTCAAACATCTTTGCAGCTGTCAGTCTCTTCAATCTCCTCTCACCCTCACTTTTTGATGCTTAAACTCTTTCAAATAACATCTGAAACATTGCTTCTTTCCAGGTGTTGCAACAGAACCCTTAAACCCACTATTCCCAGAAGAACACCATAGAAAAGATGATAATGTAACAGTTGTGGAAGCCAAAGGTATGTTGTGTTTGTTGGCTTTCATAGTCTTGAAGATTTGAGCTTATTTTACTTTAACCTGCTTAAGTAGACGATTGGACTCCTAGACTTGCCGCCCTTGAGGAGTACATACTGCTAGATTATGAGCAAAATTAGAAGCCCATTGAGCTGTGACGATGCTGCCTCTTGGCAACTGTTAAGTTTTCTATGAAGTTCTGGGCATGTCAAATGCAACTGGAAGTGAATAAAAGCTGGAATCTTATTTTTACCCCCAGAACCTGTTCAGAGTCTTGCCTACATCCTTATTCCCAGCATTCCTGTACTGCTGCTCCTGATAGTTGTTACAGCCATCTTCTGGTTTTGGCTTGTTGTGAAGAGGTAAGCGACAGTTTTTGTGTAACAAGTGAATATATGATATCTTGTTCCGGCAATCATTTTACAGCTAGCTTCAGAATCCTGTAAGATGCTCTGGAGAGGACTGTGTTCAGTCAAATAAATGTTTAAACTGTGTCATATTTCAGCCAAATAAATGTTTGAAAGGTGTTAGCTCCAGGCTAAGTTACTTGCGAAGTAAAAATTCAAGTAAATCACATTAGGCCATTTTACTATTTTCACAGACATATAGTAGTTAGGGAATACTGTAAAACAAGATGATGATTGTGAATTGTTAGCACTGAAGTTTTCTTATTAAAGAAAATACTTGAATTATCAGATCCCCTTAAAAGTGAAAAACACAATAGAAATAAAAGGACATACATTTGGAGCAAGTAGCGTTTCCCAGCTTCCTCTCCTGCTTTCCTTGTGTGTATAGTACCTCTGATGGTGATGCTGGCTGTAGTTTTGGGAGTGTCGGAGTTGAGTTTTGCTGCCTCAACATCTCAGCTGGCACCAGAATGCAAGGGCTACCTCAGCAGGTCCTGCCATAGGACATAGCTGGAAGCAAGTAATAACAAATGTCATTTGGAGTCCAGGCTTTTCAGCTTTCAGCTGAAAGTGTCAGCTTTCCCAAAGGGCCATCATTACTTTACTGAGAAGTGTGGTATTGTTTTGTATTTGCCTCTGTAAAAAATCATATGACTTGTCCCCTTTCCTCCATCCCTAAGGAGGCGGGAGCAAATTGATGCAAGCACAAAAGAGGAAGATGCATGGCTGTCTAACCACAGCAGGAACAGTCCAAATCTGGATATTTACAAAGTCATCAAGAAGCAATCAGAAGCAGATCTGGCTGGAACCAGGCCTGACACTAAGAATTCTTCCTTCGGGAAACAGGAAGATAAGGTGCTTGGCAGTTTCCCCAGTGATTATGATGGTGCAGCAATGAATACATCAAGTGGCTTTGTGACATTGACCAGTACTGAAAGTGGCTTTGTGACCAATGATATCTACGAGATGTGTGGACATCATGTGGGGAGGAGCAAGGAATCAGCCTGGGTGGAGAATGAGATTTATGGATATTAAGGAAATGGACCAAAATAAATCCTGGGATATGGGTGACAAAGTGAATGTTGATACAAGCTAACCTGCCTTCCCTATGCACTTGTTTTAATAATAGTATATGTGATGTTTATCCTGGTTTTGCATTGTCCCTATATTCTTCTCTTTTTCTGAAAGAATATGGGTTTTTAAAGATCCAAACTGAAAAGAATGTATATATTTTGTTTTGCATCAAGTTTCCTTTCCCCCAGGAATGGCTTGTTATTTCTCTTAATTCCTTTGTGTGCTCCAAAGATAATGCCTTTGAAACTGAAGTGCAATCAAAAATCTGTATTTATTTAACTGACCTTCAGTGTTAAAAGTCACTAGTGACTATGGAGATATATATATATAAACCTATGGATTCTCATAGGTGCTGATTGCAGCACTGTGGCATCTGGAGTCTTTTTTCAGTACAGAGCCAGTTTGAGTTTGTGAATGGAGTCCGGCTGTTAATAAAGAAGTCATGAATATGGCTTGGGGGTTGCATTCAGAGCTGTACAGCTTTTTGCTAGGGATCTTAGCATGTTTGTAGCTGCATATGTGTAGAAAGCACTGCAAAGTCAGGCCATTAAGACTTATCTGTCCTGCCTGATCTGGCATCTCAACTGTTTCATATGTCTATTTATAGATTCTCAAGGCAAATATGTTCAGCTTTGAGTAAACGAGCACTTCTTGCTTTGCCTGTAGTATTTGCTCTGTTTTCAATTATTCCAGCAATGGAGTTGTTCTTTAAAAATGGAGTTTTGTTTGTATCCCATTGAACTAATAAGCAGGAGTGCAACATAAAAAACCAAGTATGTTGAATGTTGGAAAGCTGGATATTTGCACTGAAGAAAAGAAAGCATTTTGGACATTATCATGTATCTGGGGCCATTTGGTTTCAGCTCTGTATTCTGTCTCAGCCTATTCTTAACTATGAGTGCCTCAGTCCCATGTGAAAAACACAAATAACAGCAATTCACAGGCTTACAGGGAAGCCTAAAATCTAATAATTGACTTTGAAGTGATTTTGGGACTACAATGATGAGGCCTTGTCATTGATAAAATTAATGTTATTAACAGCAGCTCTGTGCAGCAATTTTGAAGCATGTCTAGAAGCTGTATAAAAATTTATTTGCTTAAAATATATGGTTTGGTTAAGCAGTTATGGCACCTAACCCTGTATGTAGCAAGTAATGTTTTTTACTTGTTCAGTTAGATTGCATTTGATCTTTTCACAGGCTCAATAAAAATAGTAGATGCTTGTTTATCTCTCTGCCTGCATTTAAAAGCTTAAGTTTTGACACTCTCTATTGGTTAGAGCTAAAACAAAGGGGCAGGTTGAGGCAATCTTGAGACTGTAAAATGCTTACTGAAGCCATAACTCCTCAGTATGCATTTTTCAAATGACAAATAATTATATCTTTGTTGTCTGGCTTTACATTAGCAATTTGCTAAGCTTCAGGTTTTGGATCCATCTGGGTTTTGGGTTTTTGATTTTGGAGTTGTTTTTTCCCCTTTGATCAGAGACCTGGTAATGGAGGGAGAATGACCAAACAAATCAAGCATGCCAAACAGGAACACAAATATTACTCACCTATTTCTTTGCAGGTGAGTATTTCCGGCTCCAGAAGAGCAACATTTTGATGCCAAACAAGTCTATGAAGCACCTGAAATGCATTCAGCTCTTGACAGGGTTCCCTAAAAGTTTGATCTTCTCCATTGCACAGGAATAAATAAAAAGGACAATGAAGCAAAACCAATTTGCATAAGCCACTGGGAAACAAAGTTGTGCCAAAGGCTTTGGCAGAAGGTGTTTTATGTGGGACTGAAACAACAACAGAAATGAGTGCATGACATGGCCGTGATTTGCTCTGCCAATGCAAATATGCAGGAAGTCCTTTCTGGATCTGTGTACTATTGCTGTCTATTGTAAACCTGGAAATATTTTGGTTAGTTGCCACAGCTGTGTCTCTCATTTCCCATATGTTACAGGTGAAGTCAATGTGCTTAATGGCTCTCATGCATGTCTGTGGTACCACAGAATGTCTGCCAATCTCGCACTGCTCCTCCACAAGACTCAGTCGTGCAAGACGAAGCCCTGAAAAAAAGTAGTCCCTTAAAAATGAATGAGATAAAAATCTGTTTTGAAAATGACACCACGTTAGTGACCGTTTTTCCTGCGGAGCAAAATCCTGGTACAGAACAGTCATTGCTGGATGCTTGCAGTGTCCAGGGTTTGTAATGAAGCAATTAGTCTGTTTTTATCAAGTTATTGTGTTTCTATCCACTTCGAGTCTTATAGACTTGATCTCTTCTCTTTTTTTTTTGTTTTGTTTTGGGTTTTTTTGGCAGACACTAAGCATCTTTTAGGCATTGAAAAATAGGAAATGAGATGAAAATGCTCGAGCCAGATGTTGGAGATTAGGTATGTAAACATATAAAGCTATATTTTGGCAACTAAGTGTTGAACTGCTGGCTTATTGAACTCAGGCAGAATCAGCTGCATGTGCTCAGCATCTCTGGAACTTATTAGAAGGCAAGATAATTTTGTCATTTCTTTGCTATCTCCATTTAGCAGAGCACCACAGCTGTAGTACTCTGTACGGGAGCACTGACCACAAGGGGGCATGTTTGCTCCACAGTTTGTGCTGTTCAACCGAGTCTTGAAAAGGGCCTGGAAGAGGTCCCCTGTACCGCTGTGAGAAGCACTTGAATCGCTTTCCTCGAAGCACAGCAAAAGCCATCAACGGCCGTTAAAGGCTGCTAGACAAAGAATGGTTTTGTGACTGTAGTTCCGCTAGCAGCGTTATTAAGAACTGTTTTTGTAACCTGAACTTTCAGGCCAAAAATGGCAATGTGGTGTGCAGCAGAATAAAGTTTCTGCAAAAGTTTTCTATTGCAAACACAAGATCTGACTTAATGATTGATTTTGCATCAGTCTGGTGAGATTTTACATGCATGAAAGTGGGCAGAAAGCAAGTAAATGTTTTATTGCCTTTTTTTTTTTTTACTTATAATAAAGTGACTGAATGAATATAAGGCAATATTTTTGCACAGTGTAGAAAAAATTACTTTGAACACACCAAATTTGCCTCATACTAGAATTATTGATTGGTCAGTGCTTCAGATTTCTGCAGAAAATGAAGCATCCTACAGGGTGAAACAGGGTGAAATCTCCTAAGTAGCAGTTTGGGATGACACCATTTTCTATTCAAGTAGGATTATGGTAAGCTTGTTCATGCACCTATCAATCATTTAAAAGGGTGGATGTCTGACTAACTCAAGTCATCAGTTAGTCATTGCTAGAGCTTCTTAAGGGGATAAATAGAACAGTAACAGCACAGTTATTATCCATAGCAGTCTAAGTCAGCAGCGTCATCTCAAAATGTCATTCCTTAGAGGAATCTCATGAACTGCAAGTGCAGTGAAGTACAAGCATTAACTTTTCACGATGTCTTCAGTTCCCATTGCAGAACAGTCATTGCTGTTTTGACACATAACAAATTTAACCAACTTTCCACATGTATGAGGCAGCTTTATCTGCAAGATGTGAATACAACAGGAAAGCAAGAGGCAGAAGTTTGTTTCTTGCATTCTTCCTCTCACTTTTTGCGGCCACACTGTTTTCTGCTGTGTTTGCATGCACAGCACTCTGTGTTCATAAAAGGCCTGTGACTGCTGCTGAAAGTGCAGTTGATTCAGACATGTGTGCTCTTGTATCATCAACTTTTAGACATGCTTCATTTAGTCAGTGGAACTGAGCAAAGCCCCCAGGCATGATTCCTGGTATCCATATGTCAAAACGTACCAGTCTTCCAGTGTGAGATGGGTCAGGGGAGAGGGAGCGATGAAAGAGGGACAAGCATAAAACAGGAGGGGAAAGATTGCTGCAGAATTGAAACAAGCATGGCATTTTTAAGATGAAAGCAAGCTGATGTATTGCAAACATAAAGCAGACTAGGAGGGTGTAGTACTGGAAAGGAAATTTAGCATAAAAGGCCTTAACTTTTTTCATGCTTACATTGTCAGCTCTGAAAGGCATCTAACCATTTTATGTCAAAAGGCCAAAAAAGGCTTCCAAATCTTTCTTTCCAGGTGTGTAGGAAATGAACAGATTATTTCAGTTGGAAGGGGCCTACAACAATCATCTGGTCCAACTGCCTGACCATATTAGGGTAAAAGTTAAAGCATGTTCTTAAGGGCATTGTCCAAATACCTCTGAAACGCTGACAGGTGTGGGGCATTGATCACATCTCTAAGAAAACTGTTCCAGTGTTTGAGCCCCTTCTCTGTTAAGAAATTCTTCTTCATGTCCAGCCTCAACCTCCCCTGATGAGGGATTCCCACACATCCTATCACTGGATCCCAGGGAGAAGAGCTTAGCACTTCCCTCTCCACGTTCTCTCCTCAGGAAGCTGTAAGGTCACCCCTCAGCCTCCTTCTCTCCAAGCTAGACAAGTCCAGTGTTCTCAGCTGCTCCTCACAGAACGTGCATTCCAGCCCTTTCACCAGCTCTGTTGCCACCTCTGGATGCATTCCAGTACCTTCACATCCTTCTTAAATTGTGGATCCCAAAACTGCACACAGTGCTCAAAGTGAGTACTGCATAACAATAACCAGAATTTTGGCAGGCTGATGTACTAACAAAAGGCATCGTTCTGATCTGGAATAACCTGGCCCGTTGAAAATGCTGCTCACTGGTAGGGAGAGGGTATTTCGCTCAGGATAACATATACTTAAGGGTCCCTGACCCAGATGCAGCAGCCCAGGCTCTTACTGCACCCTGAGGCCATGGAGACCCTGACTGAGGGCTCCATTGACAGTCACCTGGGGCTGGCTCGGTCCCCCTCCTCCTGCTAACGACGCCCTCAAGGTGCCTTCACCCCTCTACAAAGAGCCACGCTGCGGGGGCAGCGGAGAGCAGGAGGAACGCTGTGGCGCGGCTCGCACCCCACCGCGGCGGGATCGGGAGCACCGGCGGGGGCCCCGTGGCCGCCGGGAAGCGGAGCGCATCCCAGCCCGGTGCGGTCCAGCCCCGCCGCGGTGGCCGCGGTTGCCATGGTGAGGCTCCGCCCGCGCTGACGCGCGCTGTGACGTGCGGTTGGTGGAGGAGGGCTCCGGGGCGCCGCAGACAGACTCGAGCTGCTGCCGCCGCTGCCCGCGCCGGAGCCGCCGCCGCCCCCCGCGCCCAGCATGGTAATGGCCGAGCCCCGGCGGCCCCCCCCGCTGTTGCCCCGCGGGCTCGGGCCCGTCCGCGTCGGCTTCTACGACATCGAGGGCACGCTGGGCAAAGGCAACTTCGCGGTGGTCAAGTTGGCGCGGCACCGCATCACGCGCAGCGAGGTGAGCCCAAACCAGACGCGGCTGCGGGGGCCGCGGTCGCCTCCTGCCCCGGTTGGGCCCTTCTCGGGCTTCGCCGTGCCTGGCGTTGGGCGGCAGAGCGCGGGTGCCCGCGGGAGCCTCCGGGGTTTGGAGCGAGGGGCGGCGGCCGTAGGGCTGCGGGGTTCTGGGGGAGCCGGCTGCGGGGGCTCCGCTCAGCGGGCGCGGAGCGGTGCGGTTACGCGGCTATGCTCCTGGCTGGGGAGCGGAGGGCGGGCAGCCGGCCTCGGAGATCTGCTCGGGAGCTAAGGTTTTAGGGGGGGTGGCTCGGTGGGGCGCGCAGCGGCGCCCTTAGAGGCTGCTTGCTCCTTTTGTCCCTTTCGGCACTGGATCCTCCTTCTGTAAGGAGGGGGGATATCTCTTACTTGAGGCGTTCGGCGGCGGGCAGGCTTTGGAATGGGAGCCCTGGCAGCCGTTTTTGTTTGTTTTCTTGCTTTCATCTTCCTGGCAAGGGCAGTGATAATGCCGCCTGGTCTAGCTCTAGCGGGATGCCCCAAGTGACTCAGGCCACAGGCGGTGTGTTGCTGTCACAGTAAGGATGCTCGGGTTGGGAGGGTGCAGGGGTCAGGTGGCTGTTGGCTTAGTTCGTGAGTATGTCCATCAGATAGTGATAACTTTTTGTTAACAGGGAAGGTTCAAACCTTGTGTTGTCCTCACTTCATGCCCTGAATGTTTGACGGTTTCCTGACCTGGCCAGTACTTGCAGATGAGCAGTCTTATGCCTCGGTAATCTGTTTTAGCAAAGGAACGTCTCTGAGTATGCATCCCCTGATTTCTTCAACTCCTTCTTTATTCTTCAATTCATAATCCTGCCAGTTAACCAAATTCAACCATTTTTAGTCTCTTTGTTTAACCACCACCCCTCTCCCCCCTGTGCGTGTGTTACCTGGTGCTTACTAGTCTGTGGATTGTTAATGTCTTATGCTTTACCTAAAACAAATTACTGTAAGTCTGCATAGACAAAGTGTAGTCATGGTCACCTTTTAAAATCTGGTATCTGATGAGAGTAAGGCTTTGAAAGATCAGCTTCCTCTTACATTTTCTTTTTAGGTGGTTTTAATCGCAACACCTAGTGTTAAGCTTTTCACAAGGCTGTAATAATGGTTGCTTTCATTGTTTACTGAGGAAGAGTTTATTGTGCTACTCTGTACCACGCAAAAATAAATTAAATACATCTGAAGTGCAAGGTAAAAAACTGGAAAAAACTGCAATTATTCAGTTTCTGTGGTCTTGTGTGGTAAAATCGTTCCTTGCAGGAATGAAAAATGCCCTTAGTTTGGGGTTCAGTTATGGAAAACAGACCTGCAATGCTAACCTTGTTCTGGCCATGCAATGATAGCCTTGCATCCCCAAGTACTAAAATAAATTTCTCTCATTGTCTTATTTCTCAACTTTCAGAATAAACTGTTAATTATTTTTAACTCCTTCCTGCTATTACTGAGTAGCCAAGCAAAGGCCTTGCAATGCTAGTTTTCTGTTCCCAAGTTTGATGCCATACACCAAACTAATAAACGCTTCACTTGAAGTTAGTAAGTTGTTGTCTACTTTTTAGTTCTCATTTCTTTGGCAGACTTTGTGACAGGGATGAAAGCTCTAATTTTTGTCATTTTAGAAAGTGTATTTCTTTAGTATTGTTCTAAATAACAAAGGCTACGGAAACCAGAGCATAGCAGCTCCCAACTCCGGTATGTTTTTTCCATCAGTGTCGTAAGAAATTGTATTAGAATTCACCAGAATTCAGCAGTCTTGAAATTTTTTAACCAGCTTTCCCTTTCTGAGGATCTCTGTGCCCAGTCTGAACCCTTTTTATCTTCTGCATGATTTTTACAGCAAAATTGCCTGTATTGAAAGTTTATGTCAAAGTTCTTCATTTTTCAGTACAGCTACACTGATTTCTGCAGTAAGAGATCCAAGAATATTTCTCTGGAACTTAATTGCTGAGTTAGTTGCTGAAAGTTCTTATATGGCCTCTGAGGAAGGGGAAACCTATTATGATTACTTCTAGTAATGTCAGGGGAAATTAATCCTAGGCAAATGCTACTTTGAATTAGCACTTCAAGTTTGGACTACTTCATTTCATCTAGTGTTAGTTCAGTAAAGTGGAATTCCTGCTTATTAATGTTTGTATCTCAAGCTTGTTCTAAACGGTTGCTTATATTTCTTGAGTTGATAATTTCTCACATTCATTTGTGCCTTTACTAAACTTACAGCCAAAGAATATTCAGATTACTAGCTTCTGGGAAGGCTGTATTTGTGTCCCATCATGTCTGTACTGCAGAATGATCTGAGCTGTGTTGCTGTTGAGACTTGCTCAGAAAGCTCTTTTAAAAAGGACTTTCCTTGTCTGAATTTCTTGTGAATCTCCATATTTAAACCCTTTAAATTCAGATCCTGTTTGTTGTTGGGATTTTTAGCATCAGTACATTTGCTTGTGTAACTGACTAGCCAGTAACTCTCAAAAAAGATGGGCTCTTGTTGCCTGGAAAGGTCAGCACTTACGGTTTATGTACAGAATCCATTCTTTTTAAGGAAAACCTGCATATCAGAGTATAGAGTTTTAACTTGAACTGAAAATAGTAAGCATAGTTCCATAAAATGTTAGGAAAGTGTAGGTGAAAATAAAATGAAACTAAGCAGGAAGCAGAGGATACACATAAGACAGGGTAGTAGATGGTTATGCAAACTCAGAAATAACAACCTGAATCCTGTATTAATGCAATACTAAAATTGCATGACTTAATAGTCAAACAGAAAGAAGAAAATGGGGGGTTGATACCTATTTGTAGTAATAGAGGTAGTGCATGACACTAATGACAGTCCATAAAGAGTGCCCCAGAAGGGGCTACATGGTTGAATGTGGTCTTTGCTGCTTGTTTGTGTGTTTGTTGCCATTCAAATTAATGATAGGTGCTTTCCTGCTGTGCCTATTTATCCTGTTGTGGAGAAATCCTGTGATCTCAGGGCAACTTTTGTTAATGAGGCATGCACAAATAAGCAAAATTCTTCCTCGGAAGTAGTCTAAAAGAGAGCAGAAGTATTTGCAAGCACAAAGTTCAAGAAGATGGATATTTTCATCCGCTGAAATATGATGGCATGTGAAGTAATGAACAGTAGTGAAAAGCTCTCGCCATAGATGAAGGTACTACTTGGAAAAAAAGTAATGCAATTTAAGGATGAAGAAAAGCATTTGTGAATAGGCTGTGAGAGAGTCATGTTCCCCATCCCCCAAAACTCTGTAACTAATATCCCCTAAGGATTAGTCATCTACAGAAGAATACTAGCCATTGCTCCTCAGATGAAAATGAAACCTTTCTGACTAGTATGGCCTTATGGTTCACAGGTAGGCTTTTAAACCGCCTGGTATGTTACAGGTGGTTTGCACTTCTCTTTGAAAATTACCAGCTCCTGATACAAGATGTGACACTAGTTTAGATGCGAATGTGTGATTAAGTGTGCTTAGGTCTGTGTAAAAATGAAAGATACAAGCAGAGACAGCTGCTCCCTTTGCTATGTAGCATGAAGTTTGGGTTAGTGCAGTAATTCAGTAGGAAAATTACATTATTGCCAAAAAAAATTATATGTCTATATTGAGGGTGCTGATTTAACTGTTTCCAGCTCTCTAGATCTCGTGGCAAAGGGGAGAGGAGGAACATATATTTGGAGGCAGAGAGTGTGAGCTCATAGGTTGAGCATAATGTGCTTTACCCTAAAGGAGGTTAATGCTTTTATAAATCTGTGATAGCCAAGCACTTTGCTTTTGCAATTTGGAGTAGCTCCAGATTGCAGGAAGTTGTGTTTATTAATTCAGTTTATCTACTCTTTGAATGCATTGGGTTAACAAGTCAAATACAAATTTCTGTAACCTGCATGAAACCTTAAAGCTTGCACTGAAATGGACAAACCTCTCTTTCATGTTGACTTGTTAGGCCAGTTCTCAAGGCCTTTAGTAAAAGAGGGAAGGAAATGTGTGCTGTTCTAAATATATTTAAATTAAAAGTAATCACGAAAGTTGCAGTGGTAGTTTGGAATACAAATTTAAGCACCAAAAACTAGTGACAGGGGAAGGAACAGGATCCCCTCTTTTATTTCAAGTATGTGCAAATACTATCTATTGATGTTTGGTTGGGATTGTCCAGTTTGTTGTCTTTTATAATCCTTAGGAGAAGTGATAAGTATTAAAAAGGCCAAAACTAGAGTCAGAAAACTTGTGTAATTCTCCTCAATTTGGTACGTGCCGAATTAGAGTTAGTTTGCATGTGCTGTGGCAGTGCTTGACCATGCTAGAGAAATAGGAATTGACTTGTGTGTGCAGTCTGTGTCTCTGCACTGTCTTCAAAAGATCAAAGTGATGTTCCAACATCTGTGCAAGATGCTAGTAGTTGTTAGCAAGCTGTATATTCAAGGACAAAACACTTCTCAGACAGGAAACTCTTCCCCATCTTGAAGCAGTTTCTCCACCTCTAAGAATTACTTCCCTTTTTCCTGTCATCATGACACAGCTGAGATCATGTACAAAAGTGAGCCATTGCTGTTGAATGCACTGTTCCTTCACATCATTACGAAGAAGTTGCTGGATTTTAAATATTTCCAAGTGGGTTTTCTCTGTATCTTCTGCGGCCCTGGCAAGATGCATGAATGATGAAGATTCAGAATAAACTGAGATAGCTAATCTGCATTTGACTGTAGAAGCAGTGGGAGCCAGCTGCTACTATGCTGTTTCTCCTACAGAAGCCTGCCACTGTATGCATGTATATAATATGCGCATTAAGAGTTGCACAAGGACTGCAAATAGAAAATTCTTTTCCTTCAAGTAAGCACACGCTTTTACCCTGTTCAAAAACAACTGCTTAGTAGTACCAAATAATTCCACATTGTAAGACAAAATATGGTTTGATGTAATGTGGTGGGGTTTTTAAACTGAAAACCTATTAAAAATAGAAATATAACTTGTTCTTCATTAATTTATCTCTTCCTCTTGCATCTCAAATAAGATAATTAGTAGAGAGCTGTGTGTAGAATTACATCAGATATCTGAGACTGAACTCATGTGGTTACACTGCACGCTTTGACTATATTAGTGATAGCTGTTAACTGAATGATCCAACTAAAGAAGTTGTTTTTTTTTTCTTTTGAACAGAGTACAGATGTAGCAGCCCAAAAGGCGTCTCAACGTGATGACAGAGGTAGCAAGTAGCCTGCTGAGACAGTGGCTCCTTTTGGAGCGTTCCAAACCAATTTGTTTTCCAACGTTTGCAGTCACATGCAACATAATTTTTGTAGCTCCATAGTTGCCTGCAGGAATTCAGTATTAATTGACTTAATAAAGACCACTTTATCTCTGTCATTCTTGTCTGGTGGTATCTTCATAAAAACTTTTTTGTGGAAGTATCCAAGTCCTTGATACACTGTTGTACCTCAACGTCCAGTGTTTAAACAGAACAGGTTTTTTCAGACTCCAAAGCTGTAACTGCATAATGCTTCAGTCAGTGGTACATGTTAGTGTTAAATAAAGAATGTTACTGTATGCTCCTGTGGAGTGTTAACCTTCTGTGGCTTGTTCTAAATCTATGATCACTTTTTACTTGTGGTATGGGGAGGTAAAGAAATGTTTCACAATTATTGAAAGAGGACTTTTTGGAGTAATTCTGCCCCAAGAAACCTGTGACCTGAAGGCTTGTTTTCTTGCTCCCACACTTTCAGGGGAAGGATTTGGCTTCAGTCTTGCAACAGTCTTTGGGAATTGTTGTATTTCTAAATACAAGAGAGATAGGACAGGAAACTTCTGGAAAGGGAAGAAAGTAGGGAATACTTGAACATGAAGCACTGTTCTTGGCCAGAACGTGGAGTGAAGGTTATAGGAGGATTTGTAGCCATGCTTTCCAAATTTATGACCCTTTTATATTACTCTTTTTTAAAATGCTGTTCTCTATGAGATTTCAGTGGTTGTTGCTTCTTAGGAAATAAGATCTGTTCAAGAATTTTAACCTTGTGAAGATGAAAAATGCCTTCTACATCCTTTTATTTTATATAGACGTACTTTTTAATAGCTGAAGTTATTATATAGCTGCATAGTCTTATTAACCTGGGAAAACATAGAACTACACTAGACACTGATTATTAAATTGAAGGGAAAATGGAAGTAGTTAATCTTTAAAACTGAAGAAGGACAAATGAGTTACATAGGTTTTCCTGGGGAATCGGATAATTTCTTATGTGGGAAAACAAAGTTAAAAGACTTTTTTTCTGTTGGAACTCTTTGTGGATGTTAAAAGCTAGGAATGCAGCGTTCAGAATGTCTATCTCTGGAGGAAGTTGGCAACACAGACACTTGTAGGTAGGCTTGGAAGTGGTAACAGGCTGTACATTTGAACTTTCGGTAAAAGGAATACTCAAAAATTAAAAGCAAACTGTGGAAGTGCCAAACTATACTGGCAAAAAACACCCAGAGTCAGTGTACTTGTAAAGACAGATTTTTCACTAGGAAAAAGTAGCACTAGCAAGCTATACAGTTGCAGAATTCTTCCCTTCCCCAGTAGGAGGTGAGAAGTACAGAAGAAGGAAGTATAAGTATTAGTGCTAATCAATCTGATGATAGTGTGATGGATAGAGGGATGAACAGTGGTTCAGAGCAAGCTGCTGTGGTGTGGTTTTCCCCCAAATTGTCCAAGCTTCCCTTATTTAATCCTTTGCTGCAGTTTCACTTGATTGGTTTTTCCTCTTCTAGGCTCGACTTAACCTCTTTTCCTTGAAATCATGTATAGCTTTGCTTTTACTAGCTTTTCTGTACTGCACACATTTCCTATATGAAAGATTAGTAAGCAGGAGAAAGCTACCATATCTTTTTTCTCTTTTATTTGGAGAGCTTCCTAAAACACCTTACTATGGGGAAAAAATGCACACAGCTGTAAGGTGAAATTCAATGAACCGGAGCCAGGGAAGGAGGTAGCTTTGAAAGTTGAAAGTGAGGCAAGTTTTAGGTAATGCGTATGCAGTGTGTGGATTATGTGAAGTAAGAAGGAGGTGAAGAAAGAAGCTATTGTAAATACCTCAAGTTACTGAGAAGCTGATGCTGTCTGTGTAAACTGCTATTTTAATCGGGTTGCCATTAAACTTGAAATACAAAAAAACCCCACTGCAGCATGATTTTTTTGCACTACTCTACATCAATGAAGGAGGCATTTAGGCTTTCCTGAGCACCTGATATATCCAAGATTGGAGATACTTTGTTGCTCGACTACAAGCTGTATTGCTGTTTTGTGATAGGAATGCAAGATGGCTACAGATTAATCTCCTCATTGATTTGTAAATAAGAGATAGTGAGCTCCATTCTTAAATCTGGAGGTCACCCTAATAACGGGTGTAAACTGGATTAGATGTGGAGAATGAAGAAGAAACCAGCTTGTGGGTCTGTTGATTCCAGAGAGATAGTATAAAATAGAGGAAGGGGAGAAATGTGACACATGGGTTGTTTTTAGTGAAAATTTTCCTGATGTAAAAGAATTGTGTCTGGCTTTAGTGGTTTGTTTTGATTATTTTGACATTTTGTAACTTTCTAGTGAAGTGATTTCTTCTTAAGACTACCAAATAGTGCCTGCAAAAACAGAATAAACAGTAACCAGAAGTCATTTCATTAGGTGTGATTTTAAATTAGGCCAGGGAGGATTAAAGGTATGGATTTTGTGTGGTGTTTTTTCTTAAGCTGCATGAATGATTGTTTGCATCCTCTGCTGCCACATGGCATATAATCAGGCCAAATAAGGAAGCAGTTTGCTGCTCTGCCTTTATAAGCCAGCAAAAGGGGACCTGCTGAGAGAATGAGCAGTTGCTGTAGGGAGTAGTCAAAGGGAGTGCAGATCTGGCAAGACCAAGTGGAAAGTCCAGTCCTGTGCATGTTACTGTTCTTTTTCCTGCCCTTATTCCTTGCATATGTGAAGCCAGGCCTTTATTATCAAGTTTTATACATATACCAAGTGTAAGACAGCAAATTAATATTGTAACTGGCAAGAATGGGAATAGGATGAGGGGGGAACAAATAGGAGCAGAAACATATTTCATTTGCATGGTTTAGGGAGTGTCTTCATAGTCAGACGTCAGAAACTCACAAAGGGAGACCTGTAATCTTTTAGGACCCTGCCATCCTGAGCTTCACTGTTCCCAAACGCTTCTCAGTGCACAGTGTAATGTGAAAGAGGGCAAAGCAGATGCATTATGAAGAGAGCTGTAAATAAAAGCCAAAGACAACAGGGGTAAGCATCTTCTGAAAAGATAAGGTCTCAGGATCCCCTAAATTGTTGTATGTTATCTAGGATATCGAATGGTGCAGAGAGCTGGGGAGAAGAGGAGGGCTGTGTGGAGTGGCTGAATGCCATTTCAGGTACCACTTCTTCCAAGGTATCCACTGTTACATTTTTGAAGGATTAAGGCTATGGAGTTAACTTGTGATTAATGGTGAAAACGTGACGGGATGCGAGTCTTTTTTTCTTGTTTTCTGCCTAATGGGTGTAATATCATTATTCTTATCAATGTGTACTGGTCTTTGATAAATCCAGCCTTAGTGAGTTCTACATTAACAGGATATTGGTTAAAAAAAAACCAAGCAATATCCTATCTTTTGAAAAAAGTTTCAAAAAACTGCTTGCTTTGGAAAATAGTCCTGTTCTGCTTCAGCTCTGTAAGAGTGCATGCTGCTTCTTGAAAATCAGAATGACTTTTCACTGATTACAAGGCTATACTAGTTTATTCACTCAGCATTGTCTTATTTTTCTGGTGGTTGGAGAAGACAGTGACTTTTGAAGAGGTTATCAAGCAAAAGGGTACTGAAATGAAGTCAATAAATAGTTAATTCTGAATTCAGGTGGGTCCATAATCAGCCTTACTGCAGATAATGAGATTCACCTCCTGTGGATTTTTGTCTCCTGCATAGCAGCTGTCTCCCATAGTTCAATAGTTTGTGAAATGCAGTCATAATTGGAAGCATTTGTGTGACTTATATATTGTTTGCTCCTGCTTCAGTATTAATAATGTGATATTCAGGATGAATAAACACCATTTATATATTGAATACTCCTTAGTGTTGTTATCCTTTGCATGATTTTTATGCAGCTATATTTTTCCTAAGTGTTGCACATTGAAATTCTTAGTCTCCAAAGCATGTGTAATTACTTGTGATTCATTTTGCAGGTATTGGCTAAAAAACAAGGTCAGTAGGATCAAGATGTGTTTTCTAAACTAATTGAGATCTCTTTACAAGGTTTGACTGACAAACATCTGTACAGTTTTTTTCCCTGAACAGATGAACTGCAGATGTCCTTCTGTAGTAGCATATTAATTAGTTAAAATAATCTAACAGTTGAAACTACATAGATCTACCATACTTTGATTATTTGTGTTGAGCCAACAGGATTATTTTAAGTATCATTTAGCATTTTTGGGATTCAAATTGGCTACCTTGACTCCAGAAATGAATACCATTAAGCTTTTTAAGATGATCTTTGTCTTTACAACACTGCTTCATGAACGGTCCTCTGTTGTTCCCACCTGCTACTGATAAGAACATTCTGCACCCAGGCTCACTGGAGCACTGGCCTTCATCACCAGTTCTGTGTCTTCTATTTCATATAAAACCCTCTTTCTGACATGCTGATGTAGGTGATGGTCCTGAAGCCACTTAATGGGACTACTGACATGTTTAATGTGGCGCTGCTGTAGTTTTAAGTGTGGGATGTGTATTTCTGAGCTAGAAGAAACCTCCCAGTTATCTGGGGTTGCATTATTCCCTTTATAATGAGGGCAAACTAATGAGGAAGCATTGGGGAGTTTTATTCTGACTTTTGCTATTTGTCTGCAGGTGGCAATAAAAATCATTGACAAATCTCAGCTGGATGCTGTGAATCTGGAGAAGATCTACCGAGAAGTGCAGATAATGAAAATGCTTGATCACCCACACATTATAAAGCTTTACCAGGTATGGTTAGTGGTGTCTCTTTTTCCCTACTCCCTTCTCTCATTTGCTCCTCTATGAAAAGCTTGCTCAACACCAATGACTTCTGGCAGATCACCAGACCATGCCAAACTCTAGCTTTTCTGGAATTGATTGCATTGGGTTAGCGTTTAACTTCTTTAAAAGTATATCAGTTTTGGTCTTTTGCATTCTATGGTACCAATTAGGCTGGCCATGTTAGATATTCCAGTGTACCTGCAATCTGCTTAACATACACAGAAGGTTGTTAATTTTATGTTAGTGAAAGAGCCGAGTTGGAAATGCCTGGTGATGAAACTGTGCTGTCAGTTAGTAGCCAAGGTGCTATGTAAACTAGAGCAGCAGAGGGATATTCAGCATAATGTGTCTACATGGAGTACTAGCTGGGAGGATCTGTATGGATATAGTGGTTTCCTCCAGCCATGTCTTGGCTCAGAGTGCAGACTGAGGAGTACTTTCAGCCTTTTTTTTTCTCATCCAAAGATAAGACATGAGGACATGTAAACTGAGATTCTGCAGACGTACTTGTGAGGTAAATGCATGCACTAAGCAACAGCTTCCCAAACACTTTATCTTGAAGTGTGTTTACTAGGAGACAGATAACTAGTTCAACTGGGGATTTATTTTTGTGGAATCTTGCATTTCACTTCTGTTGTGGATATGGACAATTTGCTACTTCATCCTAAAGTGAATTACAAATGTGGCGGAATTGAATGCGTCCCTTTATTACATAAAGGATTGATAATTACGATATAACAATGAGTATTTACATAAGAGAGAAACCTTCACTTGTGATAAAGCAGACAATGAAAACTTTTGAATGTTTTGTGACTTTTTTTAGTGTGCATAGTTTCTAAAGTAAAATATAGGTTAGTTTTATATTGTTTCATTTTCTGTTCCTGTTAGCATATGGTAGAATATTTGAGGCTGTTGGCATTTGTGCTTCAGTTAACCCTTGCTATTAAAGCTGATGTCTATAAAGACAATGTGAGCAGAAGAATTTACTTGGACCTATAGTGTTGGAATCCTTTTATTGAATAAAGGTGAAGATCCTGGTTTAGACTTGTTTAGCTTCCATCTTTTGGGAAAGAGACTTACTTCCTCTTAAAAAATATCAATTTATTGAGTAGAGGTGGACCTTGGGGACTTAAATCTGTAACTAGCTTCAGTAATATCTGCCACAGTTCCTTCTGAACGAATGATAAATCACAAAAGTAGTAGAGTCTGAGAACAGTTACATGAAGTCTTCAGATCAGCAAGATCACTTGAAAAGGAGGATAAGTTGTATGTAGTGCTTACCCCTTTACTGTCCCTTTTACTAAGGGATTGATTGGCTGGTTAGAAATGCATTTGGTAGATAAGTGAGTTTATTTTTAAAATAGCCTTCAATCAGACTGTCTTAGTAGTTTGCTTGTATAATGTGCCTATTGCTGTATTGTGTCCACACTACAAGTTTCTGAATTGTCTCATGTCAAGGACTTACTGAGGATTGTCAAAGTCAGGTAATGAAGCTACTGATCTTGGCTTGATTAAGAATGATTCCGTAAATATATATATGTATAATCTATATATAATATAATGTTGCAACTTCCTGTCTCCAAATGTTAGTTTAAAACGGTCTTTCCAAAATGTTTTGCCTTCTCGATACAGACACTTCAGTCATTGCATGCTCAGCTGTTGTAAAATTAAACAAGGGTGCAGGAGGGACTGAAGAACTGCCATCGTGTTCTGTCAGCTGGCTTTTCAGTGATCTGCTAATTCTGCTTCTGTTATAACTATGTATCTTTCAGGATTTTGGGGTTTTTTTGTGGGTGTTTTTTTTCTTTTTTTAGCATTCCTCTCAATTAATTTTTGAGCCATGTTCCAGTACTTTAAAGCTTATGCATAAATAAAATGCAAAAATCAAATTCTTGTCCACAGGCAGTTCAGATTGAATGATTTCACTGTGATACTTGAAATAGGCCCAAAGTGTGTTGGTTGTTGAAATCATAGTAATATACTGAAGAGAAGTCCTAAAGGACTTACTGTTTGGAAGTAGAAGATTTTTTCACTTTGGGTATGTATCTTGATGATTCTATTTGTACAATGCGTTTCTGACTAGCTGCTTAAGCAATTGAGGAGTAGATAGTTAGGAAGAAAGCTGCAAGGTGTCTGACTTGGCTGGCTTTCCACAGCTGATATCATGAAGTACAGAATTTTGAATTGTTGGGTGATATCTTTCTGTTCAAGGCCATGAACACTTAGTTGGCCAATTCCTTACAGGAAAGGCTTTAAACTAGCTGCTAAGGATATGATGATTTCTTACTTGCTTGTGGCTAGGAATTCTATCCGCCTCCTCTGTATGCTGGCTTTATGCAGTATATAAAGCTTATCCTTGTTCATAGCATGTAAATGCTCCCCTTGAAATTGTTGAGGTAACTTAAAACATCAAAGTGAAAGATCGTGATAACTGTATGTGCAAGGCAAAGACTTTCATGTCCTTTACCAGAAGGAAACAATGAAAGTATGTGCCCATTTGGGTGCTTGCTTGCTTTTGCTCTTCCCACAAATCCTCTCATGTGATTTCTCTGTCAACAGGTGATGGAGACCAAAAGCATGTTGTACCTTGTGACAGAATTTGCCAAAAATGGAGAAATTTTCGGTAAGCAAGAGAGTATTTTCATGTTTAACATTTTAATGTTAACTTCTGAAGTTTATCAGTTATATTTATCTTGCCCAAGGATCCCTCTTACTGTAGTATGTCACTTTCCTTTATTTGTCAAGAATAAAGTCAGCGTTTCTTATTTCAGGACTAATAACTTTAGGAAAAATTGCTACAATGTACACTAGTTAATTGTTAACTGATGTTCCTTTAGCAGAAGACAAAAGCTTGTTAAATAGAACAGTGCAGGATAAACTCTCAGCTGACAGCATTGCCAGGTTTTCATCACTGAGTTAGATGAAAAACTATTATTGAAATGCTTAGCCTGATAATGAACAGTGGCCCAAACAGTATTCACATTAACAGAAGAATCTGTTTCTTGTGCAGTTATGTACTAATTTATCAGATGTGATGCTTTTATGTTTTCAGGAAGAATGTGGTGGGCAGGAGAGGATGTTAGGTTAACATGTATAATAAAAATTTAAGGTTGTCTGTATGGACTTGCATGGTCAAATTCATATTAATTCTTGTTCTTTTTCTCAAACTTATCACTCAAGCAGGACTTCAGTGTTAAATTTGTGTGAAATTCAGTATTTCTTTTTAGTTTTCTTTAGTTTTCTTTTTTTCTTTTTAGTATTTCTTTTCTTTATGCTTGGTACCCAGGTACTTGAGACTTCTCACATGCATTTGAGTTCCAATAACAAAATTGGAGCTGCTTAGACAGTTTCTCTGAAATCATAGGCTGAATGAACTTAGAGGGCAATGGAGTAGAGTTCAGCATGTAAACGGCCCTGGTAATTGGAGCACAGAAGAGGTGGAGTCTGGCTGATCTTTATTTTCTACACTGGGGGGTGGGGGAATTGATTTCATGGAAACAGAACTCAAATGTTCGAAGTCCCTTCTTGTCTCAGTATTTGGTTTTGGTGGGGTTTTTTTCCGCCTTTTAAGTCCTTATCATCGGACTGTTTGTGTCATAAGCAGGATACCATGTCCATGGCAACTTTGATGTAACTGTAAAGTAGAGAAAAGTAGGGGGTAGTATCTTAAAGTAGAAAGATGACTACTCAAACTGTAAGAACTCTTCATCCTTCCTGTCCTGATTGTGCTTGGAGTGTATTGAATTTGCCATATCAAGTCTAACAATGTGTGGAATGAAGTCTCCCTTTTATGCCATTAGTTTTCAAACCACGCAAGTAGCGGGATGCTCTTCTGGAGTCCTGTACCCAAGTATCATGGACAGAATTATTTTTAACCCCTGTACTATATTCAACAGCAAATCTGAATTTGCCTTTTGCCAGTTAAAGTCATTGCAGTAAATAATGTGTTTAGCCTAGAGGCTTCAAATGCTGTTACATTTTAGATTTGTTTTTTGAAAAGGTCTTCAGACTTAATAAAACCTTTGAATTAAAAAGGTTTCAGTTGTTCTTAATGCTCTACAGAGCTATGAATTTTGTAACTAGCTGTTTCTGCTGTGTTTTTAAAAGTACACAGCCACTGTCTTGTAATCTTCTTCAGCATCCCTCACCTGAAGTCTCTAAAACAGCTGAGAAGCAGATTATCTGTTAGCTAAACGAACTACAGTGAACCTGTTCTGCATAGCTAATTCTCATTAGTGGCTGTTTATATTACCAGAATCTAGGCTGCAGAGGGGAAAGACAGTGAAGAATAAACTTGAAGTATATCCAGAAATGCTGCCACATGGAAGAGATACTAAAACATTTGATTTCTTAAAGTATTAGTATTTAATTATGTTTATTCTTGTAAGAGCCTAGTTATACCTAGTAGTTTGTCCTGGAAAATTTCATACATGTTTTGAGCAGAGATGCAGAAAGCTGACTGGAATGGGCTTGAGCTGCTGTCTGCTGTGTCCCAGCTTTGTCACAGCATCAGCTGCATCATTCTTGGAAATCTCCCTAGAGAGAGATTCAGTAACCTTCCTAGACAAAGGATCTGGGTTCTTTTAATTATAAAGATTGTTTCTGATGTTAAATGTAGATTTCCCTAGCTGAAATTCTGACCAATTATTACTGCTTCTGTTAACAGGCATTCTTAAGGACTAGAAATATAGTGTATCCCCTAATAAGGGATTATTTGTTCCGTACTAAGCTTGAACAGGATGAGGGTTGTGAATGCTCCATCGCATGGCTGGACTGGACATAGCCTTGGGTGGCATGGTTTAGTGGGAGGTGTCCCTGCCCCTGGCAGGGGGGCTGGAACTAGATGATCTTAAGGTCCTTTCCAACCCTAACTATTCTATGATGCTATGTCTTGACTGCCTAACACTGAACCCAGATCTCAGGAGAGTTGAGGTCAAAAGAGATTTGTAGGGAATGTCTAGCAGCTCGGAGCAGGGTCAACCACAGCAGGCTGCTCAGGACCATAGATGGAGGCTACCATCTCTAGCCAAGCTGTTCCAGCATTTGACCACCTGCCCAGAAACAGACTTTTTCTTGGGTTTAAATTAGATTTCCTGTTTCAGTTGGATACCTTTGCTGAGAAAAGTGGCTCAGTTGTCTTCTTCCTTTCAAGTATTCATGCACACAATGAGATTCCTTTCTATACCTTGTCTTCCCTAGCCTGAACACCTACAGCTCTTTCAGCCTCCCCTTGTATGACAATCTCTTCAGTCCCTTAATCATTGTCCTGGGTTGTGCTTAAACCACAACAATCATCTTCATTATCTTTCATTGTGATTGGTTTGGTATGTACTCTTTAAAAGAGCCTTAACATACCAAACTTAAGATGTGTACCACTGTCTACCTAAACGAAGAAACATACTTTAAATAAAAAGCGTTGACCACTGGGTTTGCAGGACAGTGTCTCAGAGTCATGTGTTCTGAAGTAAATACATCTTAAGCTTTTGATTGTCCAGTAAATTAACGTACTTTGGACTACTGAGGAGGCTGGACAGGAAGCTGCCTTGTCACAAAAGTCCTGCTGCTTTCTGCAATGGATCCAGCTGAATCTAAGAGAGTGTCTGGTTTCTATTTAGTTACAGAAAAATGGCAAAAAAACTTAACATAGAAACATGTAACCAGAGGGTATGACATGAGCTTAAGATTTGTCAAAAGACATCTTTATGAAAGCACAGGTAGCTTTGATATTTAAGTCTTTGAAAGGTACAGGGTGCTTTGCTGTAGGTACCTGCAGTAAAAACTAAAGAATTGTGGTTCTTAGCTTCAGAGGTATATATTCAGTGTCCAGATTTCAGCTGTGTGGCAGAATGTCTCTAGCAAACTTCAGCTGTCTTAAAGTGGTTTCTGTCACCCAGAGGCTGGCATGATGTCTGTATCCCAGCCTTTCCTATTTGCAAGCTAGTTCATGCACAAACAGTATCCTTGCACATAGCGTCATGTATTTAGATAGATTGTGGTATGCTGTAGTTCTCCAGGAGAGAAGGAGGTGTATTTCAGACTAAATGACCTGTTCTGTGAAGACTACTAGATTTGGTGCAATACTTAAGGCCAGAGTGGTTTGGAATCTTTAAATAAGTCCTGACAGACTGGATCCATAAAAGCAAATGACGAGCTTGGATTCATTAACTTGTTTACTGCATTGCTAACAAATGACAGATTAACAGCTTAAAGAGCTGGCTTGTATTCATTGTAATTTAGTTTGTGCCTTTGATATCTGACTTCATCTTGATATCATATGATTTGTCAGTCACTTTGTGACTGAATAATATTTAGCTTGCAAATATTATGATCTCCCCTTACTGCAAGGCTTTTGTTTATTCTTATGCTCTGCCAAGTTAAACCATCGGAAGTGTAGTAAGACTTAGGTGGGTTAGAAGCTCTGAGGAGAGTTTTCAGATCTGCAGGATTCAGAGATCAGGTCTAATGTGCTTTGCTTACAAATGACTTTTGAAGGATGCTGAAATGAGTGTACTGCAACTGATGTCCGAGGTCTGCCGCTTCATATCATTCAGGAGCAGCCACCTCTGTGCTTGCAAAGCAGTAGCAGCAGCACATAAAATCCTTTCAATCCTGCCACAAGTAAAACAAAGTTGTTTCCTTCGTAATGGAGTATAGAACTTTTTCCTAAATGATCCCTCCATAAAATATCTTTGAAATAAGCCTGTTTTACTGAACATATGAGGAAGATGGTGTGTTCATGATTGCATTTACTTATTTAAACTGCATGAGTGAAAAAATAATTCAGAATTCCCTTTGATAATCAATGTGACACTGTCTGGAGCAATTAATGGCAACGTAGTCTAGTGACCCAAGTGGCAGCAGAGAACTCAGGATGTATAATAATGAAAGGTCAGTAAAGTGGTTGGGTTTATATGATCCAACAACAACTACCTTCTTTTCCACATTTTTCTGAATAACTGCAAAAATCCTTGGGGTGTGTTGGTGCATCTGTGCCCCCTCCTCCTGAACAACGTATTTCTTTGTCTTTATCTGTAGTAACAATGAAGCAGAAGTGCACAATCAGCGAAGTTTTACTGGAAGCATATTTTTGGATTTTAGAGTGTGTTTAAAGTTTAAAGCTCAGGCCTTCTGTGCTTATTGTAAAGAAAGCAGAAAAGCTTAAATGAAAATACTGCAAAGTATCTATAAAGCCCGTAAATGATATTTTATTAACAGAACCGCTGCACCCTAACAAAGCCAGGTATTCTGGATCCCTGAGATTACATAACTAGTGTAGAAGATATGATTAATCATTTTACTTATGAAATTTTCAAGGATCCTTATAAACAAACAGAAGTAGGCTCAAAACCTCTAACATCATGTTCACTTTCCACCTTGCAGAAGCAGCTGTTTTAACCTGTTAACTGAACTAAGACAGAAATGTTTGTGTCAGCTGATCTGTAAATGATGATTCCTGTTCATGGGACTTTCTCTTTTATTGATAATTAAGAGGGGCTGGCAGCAGCTCCAGCAGTTTAGTTTTTGCTCCCTGTTAACTTTAGTACTAGTTGTGGTGCAGCAAGTGGTTGGAGATTGCCGCGTGTATATATGCTCAGCCCTTGCCTGTGGTCACTGTGTACAGCATCTACATATTGTTGCGCCTTGGCCATTAACTGCATTCCTTGCAGGATATTGAAGACAATTCTGAAACCATCCTAACAGTTCATTCTTTGATTTTATGCCTTATAAGAGAAAGAATAGAATTGGCTAGAGAAGCTTTCTGTCAAGACTCTCACAGCTGCTGCTTTGGTTGTTTTTGTTCCTGACGATAAATGAAGTCTTCTGTTTCAGAGCTATCACTTGTTTCAGGGCTAACATTAGTTTTTACAACATAATTTAATATGAAAACAAAATGTTCTTTCTGCTTGTGATGCAATGAAGATGAGAGAGGTCAGGATGAATACCTAATTGATACTTATTTCCAGAGAAAAAATACTTTACCACCACACAGCCTCTGTTGAGGCTTTAGAAGGAGAAGCATGGTATGAAGCTTACATGAACTGATAGTGGCTAAAGCTTAAAGAACCTCATGAGGGTAAAGCCAGTCCTTCCAAGCATTCCCCATTCCACAGGAGTAGCATATATAACATATATTTCATATAACATTAGTTACATGAAAGTATTTATTGGAATAGTTAGGTGACTATAAGAAGGAACTGAGAATAAAGTTTCATTACACAGCAGCTTTTTTTTAATCCCTTTTTCTATTCTTTTGGAGGGGAGGGTGAGAGAATAATGGGTTGGAAACTGGGATTGGCTGAAATACTTTTTGCGTTTCTGGTCCTAATTACTTTAAGAGAAATAATTTAATTTCAGGGTTGCTGCTTACTGTCTTCACCATTTACGCCTGCTTTATTGTCACAGATTACCTCGCCAGCCATGGCCGTCTAAGCGAGTCTGAGGCCAGGCGCAAATTCTGGCAGATCCTCTCAGCAGTCGAGTATTGCCATGGTCGAAAGATTGTTCACCGTGACCTGAAGGCTGAAAATCTTTTGCTTGACAACAACATGAACATCAAAATAGCAGGTACTTAGAATGTAGATGATATTTAATAACATCTTATTTTTATGAAGGCTGTGCCAGTAATATCTGGGTAGCCCAAGATATCCTGCTGTGCTTAAGGTACAGAAAATTGGAGTGCTAACACATGTAATATTTTTGCATTATGGGTATCACAGTATATGTAGCTAAAATAATTCCTAGATTAGCTCTATTATACTTTCAGGAAAAAGGAAATAATTTTTAGAGTGATAGTCATTTTTTGTGGGTGTCATAACATGTCTATAATACTGCCAGATGTTCAGGTTAAAACAGAGTTAATCAAATAACTTCTTTCAACATTAGAAAAACTCAAAATGGAAGCTTATTGATTTTATTCTTTTTGCATGCATGATTTCATTTTAATTATAAATTTAGACGCAGCAGATGTTGCTAGCAATGGAAATGAGTTTGGTGGTTGTCAACTCATTACAATTCCATGAAGCTTTCCATACTGACTTTAGCCTAGCGACACTTGGAATGGGAAAGCTAGATAACAGCTCGATTGGGAGGACTATAGAACTTCAGTCATTAATAATATGGGAGCAGGAAAGGAAGGCTAACTACTGTTAGCAACTAGTTTGTATAGAAGTAAGCTTGCTAGTTCTCAGAAAGAAGTGTGAACATATAGCCAATCAGGCTGAGAAGTCCCAGCCCAAACTATTCTATGATTTCTGAGTTGCAGATCACTGCTGGATTATTTTACCCTTGAACTTCCTCTCTGGAAAGGATGAACTGAAAATGTGTCTCAATCTCTACTGCTTTTTCTGTAAGGGTAAAATTGCAGAAAAGCAGCTCTCCAAAAGATTCATTCTTTTTTGTCTATGGATTATGTAGACTGTCCCCTTAAAGATTTTAAAGGAAAATTTAACACCTGTTTAACTGGGAAGCATCTCTCTCACAAAGATTCACCCCTTTCTCTTCAATACTACAGCAAACATTGGGAAGACTAGGCAATTAATTCTGGGGATTAACTTCACCCTCAGGAAAAATCTTTTAAATCATCTTACCAGAATGTGAAATCTACAAAGTCTTTTAAAATAAGCACTCAACTTTCAGATGAAAGTATTATATAGGTTTGTTGGTTTTGTATTGACCTTTGGTCTTGTATGTATATTTTAACACATTCATCCCTGTTCCTTTGCCACCACATTTCCACCTCTAGCATCTTTTTCACATGGTTTAATAGTGTACAGAAAGGTTAAGTAATGCATAAATTAAAAGTGAGGAGAAGGAAAATACAGCTTTGTGATTACCAGAGTCATGATTTTCATAATGTTAGGCTACTGTTTATTGTCAAATCTGAATGTAAGGTAGGGATTTTGGGGGGAAAAGGAAGAGTGTGGAAAACAGTCTCTAAAGCTAGAGAGGGAAGCCTATTAATCTGCTCTTTGGCACGTTCTCTGTATTTCATGGCTCTTTAGCATCTCAGAGTGGGAATTTTACAGACGCTTCATAAAAGCTGTAAAAATTGTTATTTAATGCTTTATATAAATTAATAGCAGAGCCTTTGCAGTAGCCTCTTTTTCGTTTCATCTGTTATTAAATTGTTTATTGTTATCTTTTAATTTTCTCTATACTCTGCTGTAGGCTTTTGTATTAATGGTAAATTGTAAAAATACTAAAAGCTGTCATCAGATGAAAAGGCGTTTGCAACTGTTGTAGTGGGAATATGCAGTTCTGGTATAAGTTGCTATTTAGCGCATTTTGATACCTGAAGAAAGCTAAAGAAACCGATTGGGATGGAGATGATGTCTGGACTTCAAAACAGAGTGACCCAAGTGTATTAACTAATAATGAAGACATTGAATTGGTGGTGATGTCTCAGAATTCTGAGGGCATTTAGGTACTTTGTTGAGATATAATATAGCCAGTTCATCAGCACTACCATTTATAGTGTATTTTTACTATTCTCATTTCTGATAAACTTGCATTTATTTCTAGCAGCTACTGACAGTCATAGCACCTGAGATTTACGACTGATGTACAACTGTATTTACCAGGACAATGGCTTCAGTAAATACCGTGGCCAAGGGCTGCAAGTCACATGAACCCCCTTACAATGAGTAATTGAACTAAAGATAAGGGAACTTTTGTGCTACTTTTCATCTATATATTCGTTCCCACCTTCTGATCTGCCACTCTTCACACCATTTTCACCACCACATTCTATCCCTTCTAATTTCTCTTCCTCCACATCAGTGTGCTGCACCATAGCTTGTCACAGTTCAGCTTGGCTAGATTTCACAATTCCTCAGGTCTCAAGTGCACTGGAGCAGGGCCGTATTCAGAAGTATTCCTTTTGTGGATGTCCTTAGCACTGCAGGGATGCAGGTTCCCTGCCTCCCTGAACACTGCAGTGCAAGCATGACACAAGCTCACAAAAACAGTACTTCAAAGGCATCTCAGGGGACTCATTAACTAAAGAAAGGTTAGAGACATGGACTGTTCTGTTGCAGGGAATTTCAATGCACAGGTTCTCCAGGGACAAAAAGCATTGATAAATGTTAGTTACTAGATTCCATCAGCTGCTACAGTCTTTTTCCTCTTCTTAGTTTTTTTTTGTGCTCTACCTCTGTATTACAGAAAGTTAATTACAGGTGGTCTGTATGTAAATAATCACATTAACTGGTAGTGATTTATATGGTCTGATTCTTTCATGTGTTTTTGTCAAGCTTTCTCAGGTTAATGCAATTCCTGTGCCCAGCTTTGGTGATAAAGTAGCTGGAGGACAGTTGTGACTGCTAGAAACTTCTGTAGTGATTTGTGCTGGGTCGTTTATTTTCCTGTGTAAAGGAGACAGATGATGAATTCCACAGAATGGTTTATCTGTGATTTTGGAGTTACCTGGTGCTGTGTAGGTCCCTGAGAACAGTCTTTTCCAGTGGTTCATGTTCCTCATGGTTCATTTATCAATCTGTGGAAGAACAAAGGGGAGCCAGGATCACAACTCTGATAGCTAGAATTACACTCTAATTTGAATTAATGAAGCAATTGAAAAACAACACTGTAACTGATGAATTATTTTGATAGAAAGCTCTGGAGTGTCAATGTTTGCATTGGGCCCCAGCACTGTGCACGGGGCTGTCCCTTGCTGATCACTCCAAGCAGCTATAAAGTTCACATAGATACTCATGGCCATTCCAGGCTCTTCCTAACTTCCAGTGGACCTCTTGATTCATTCTGATGTTTCTAAGGCTTTTCTTGAAGCTTTTACTGTTTAAAACATTTTTTTTAGTCAAATACAGGATAAAATTTAAAAGAAGTCTTCCTAAAGCTGTCAGCTGATGAGACTACCACCTTTTATGCTTAAACAAAAGGAGGCTGGACTGAAATATAATAGTTTTGTGTTAGTACTGTTTTATAAGGAAGAGAATAGATAGAATTCAAAGGATCTTTCTTTTCAGTCTTAGTAAGAGGACATGAAAGAGAGGATGCGTAAAGATCTTGAGGTGAGAGCTTTGATAGACTGTTACTTACAGTAGTAAGTAACAAAGGTAGTTTGGAGCAAAAGCCTCAAACTTATACATAAAAGAAGATATTAATCAAATAAAATGTCCACTGAGAAAGTTGCAGGTGAGGGATGCCATACCAGGCAGTCTCTATCAGATTTGTTTTTAGCACTAGCAAGGTAAACCTTCTTTGTTTTTCTCAAAGTTATTCCCTGTAGATAGCTGGATTGTTCCAGTATCCTTTTGGGGTTTTTAGAGGGGATCTTATGGACTGGATTTCAGTTATCGGTCAGTGTTATTCTATGCTATCATCAAATAAAACTTGCTTGTTGTCTGCACAGTGAAACTTCTCTGCACTTGTGAAAATTAAATTCAGCTATGAATTGAGGATGGAATAGTGAGCTGCTCTATACTTCCAGCCCCACAAAACTGCCAGATTAAAGTGACTTTATAGATGTCGGCAGAAATCATGCCATCTTGATGGTAAAGCTAGTGTGTTTGAACCAGATCAGGTAGGAGAGACTGTTATTTTGAAGTAGGTTGTAGTGCTGGTTTGTCTTGCTGGTGGACAGTAAAATATGCATTGACGTCAGAACTGGCTGATCAGCATTCAGTTCACGAAGTGGGTCAGGTTTGTTTCTAACACACTCATACCTTTCCTTTATCAGTACCTCTCTCCCGATAATGTCCTTTGCTCACATTACTATTATAACAAAAGATCCATAAGGCTCTATGAAGCCAGGCAGATTGAATTCTGTTGGTAATTTTAGAAGAATTGATTAATTACAGCTCTGAAGCTAGTATCTCTTCTAAAGGATTTTTAGAGGTACAAATTAGAGACTACCTCATATTGCCAGATGTACAGCAGAAGTTGTAGTAGCTCTGGCAGGGAGCTTCCATTTCTCAAATTGCAAACGGGTCTGAAATCTCAGTCTGTTTCCATTTTTAACGGGAAAGTAGATTCCATTTAAATGATGTATGTTCAAAAAATTATACCTTCTAAAATCAAGATTATTCTAAAGGGGGTAATGAGATTGAGAAAGAAAATACCACAAATGTGGAGAGCCAGTATTTGCAGATTGCACAAACACAAGAGTTTATTCAACTGAACACAATGCTGCAAATGATCCTATTTTTTTAACGTGCAGATTCAGGCAAATGTTAAGATGATCACTGCATTATATAATCTCAGTCTTCTGGTAATGAGTCCAATTTCAGGCCTTTCAGAATTCTGTGGCTGGAGTATGGTTTTTTGAGGGCTGACACATTTTTCCCTTAAACATCAGTAATGGTCTTAAAATCTGTTTCTCAGGAATGAGAAGTCTTAATGGTGTTCTTATGTTAGTTTTTAACCTAATTACCTTTGATCTAGAGTGATTTCGGTAGATCATCAATTGCAAAGTAGAAACAAGGTGAAGGGGGGGGGAGAGAACGAGAGACTGGTGATTGTTTTGTGCTTAATTGAATCCTGGCCATTCTAACACTCCAAAAAGTGGGACAACTGAACTGACAGTGCGATAATTAAAGATGGAGGAAGCCCAATGGATCAAGCATCCTGTATCCTGTCTAAATCCTGAACTTTTTCTTTGAAATGGTTTTCATGGGTGCTATGAATTCTTGAGTTCTTAAAAAATGATTTAATGTGCTTTGAAGATTAAATTGTAGAAAATGTAATGGAAACAAAAAAGGTAACCATAATAATTTATGTACCCTAACAAATAATGCTGATCTCCCAGGACAGGTAATTATTTTGTCCAACAGTAGAATATAATTTGTTTTCTAAAGATAAGAGCAGATTGCTGAAATGTGCAACACCGTTTTTAAGTTCTATGTTACATGAAAAAGTCCAGTACTAATTAGGAAGTATCTGGCCCTTCCTGTGCTTTGTATCATCAATGCATGCTATTTTTTCAGCAGAAGTTCATAACTGAAAGATCCTGGTGTTCCTTACCCATATAAAAGGGAAGAAATTAATGTTGTAGAATTGCAGATTAAAGATAGAATAAAGGAATTGTTTTCCAAGTTTATAAGATACATACTCCTAGAAAAGGCACACAGACTCATGAGGAATTCTGTACTGATCCACCTAGCAGTGGCAGGAAGAGTATACCAGGCTGGCCATTTTCTGCAGTCTGTCCCCCTCGTGCTTGTCCCTACCCCCAAACCCCAGCAGCCGATATTGTTGTATTAGTGCTTATACAGAGTGCATCCTTGGCATCGTCTATGGTGTCACAAGACCATCAGAGGGAAGCCAGTTGCTGTTCCCGTCAAGCATTGTCTCAACAGTGTAAGTTCTATAATTCTATTGCTCAGATGATGCCATTTAGTTCCAAGGTGTCCTTGCTCTTGAGCTACTTTTGGTGACCATAAATAAAACTACTATGTGTTATGAAATTAAGCCTGTAAAGATAATACTAAAAAACAAAAAAACCCCAAATCCTAACTGTGGCATAAACCTGAACTTTCTCTTACATACATTAGTCATACTTCAAGACTGTTCTGTCTTCTGCTGTTCAGATTTGTTCACATGTCTTTTTGAAGTGGCTTCCATGTGTTCATGCTCACCAAATCACTAACTTTAGTCTGGATAGTTTCACTTTCTTAGGAATTGACATCTTGTGAATTTCTAAGCAGGTCATGCTTTCTATAGCTGTGCTTTCAAATATATGTACATGTACTTGTGAATCCGATACAAAGATTTATGAGGGTAGCACCTGAGTAGGAGCTGCAATTCAGAGATATTGATATTTATCTGCAGTACTAAGAGGATGTTGAAAATCTGACAAATTTAAGCTAAGTGAAAAGAGAGATCAGATTTAATGACACCTACACAGATGGCAAAATGCTTGTGAGAGAAGAAATTGCTTCATGTCTCCTGAAGTATTGTCAAGGTTGCCAAGCCAATTATGTGTGAAGAAAAGCCTCCTCAAGGAGAATAAAAAAACCCTCACAACAAAAGTCTAGCTGTGATAGGAAAAAGGCAGGTGACATACAGTGATTGGGGGGTTTTTTGGCAGAAGATTTTGTTGTTTCCCCCCTCTGTTACTAAAGCTGAAGGAGGATGGAAATGCAAGGACGAATGAATGTGTTTTCTATGTTGACTTAAAATCTGAGCTCACCTTGGCCGTTTGCACCTCCAGAGTATGGTGACATACTAGGATGCCATTGCGTTAACTGTTCATGCAACCGTTGGGTATTCTGTGTGCTTGCAGAGCATGACACTGTTATGGGTGTCATGTTTCTGACCTTCAGATAGTCTTTCTGGCATTGGAGCCTTCTTACGCATAGGCAAATAGGGCTCCTCTTTATGAATGAACTCAAAAGTTCATTGCTCTGAGATGAGGTATCTGATTTTCTGACTTCAAGCTAATGCAGTGACCTTGGGCTGATGTTGGACATTTAACTTGTTGAGGGTGCCACGTATACCACATATCAGTGTCGCACTGTATTAACATGCCTCTGAGGTATTCAGCGCTTGATAGTACTAAATCAACGGCCTGATTACTGTTTATCAACACTGTTGACTTTCACATGATTCCTTGAGTCACACCAGCCTGCAGTACTACTCTGCAGGAGCCTGGTTAGCTACAAGGGTAAAAGCATGATTATCTTAAGAAAAAGAAACTCTCTCCTTGAGAACTTCTCCTTCATTGCTTTAGTATTACCAGCATTGTTGTCACAGAGAATATACAGTGTGGCCTTCACTGCAAGTGGAATAGAGGACTAAGCAGTACAGGGTGGTAATGCTGAGAGCAAGAGGGAGAAATGCTGGTTTCATTGAATTCCATGAGAAAACACTAGACTTCAGCAGAGCAATTGTTTTGATTCATGGTATGAAGAGGTGTATCCAAACACTGCTCCAAAGGCTTTTATTAAAAACCTGATGAATAACAGCCTTGTGTATACATACTGAGGACTGTCATGGAAGGAGTGTATTCAGATTGGGTATCTGCAGGAAGAGTAAAGAATGCTGAAGAAAATGATGTATGAACCAAGCAAAGGGAACAAGAATGATGACAGGATGTAAGAGGAACTGGAGCATATGGGCACCAGGGAGTGGTAACAGCCACCTGAAACTCTCTGCATGTTGAAAATAGCTGATTTCAGTTCAGTCATTAAGCCAGCTTCCTCAACATTAATGTTGTTTGCTGTATTGTTCTGTGGGGGTTAGAAAGGGCAACCTGGGAAAGCAGCAACAGGGGAAGTTAAAAAAAAAGACTATCTGACTTTATGTCTCTATGCAATAGTGGCTGCCATTTTGCTTTTCACTATTGGATTATTGCAAATGGTGACTAACACTGAAGTCCTATGGGACCCATGTCTGGTCCCACATTAAGCCATAAAAAGAAACATTTTACAGAACTGCTTAGTTGTGGGATGGTAAATTTCAGTTGTATATTGAAAGGGCTGAGACAATACCAGTAGCAGGGTTTCCTTCCTAGCAAAAGGCTTTGTTTTCCCATGCTTGTTGCTTTTGGCAGAGTTCCTTTCTCCCATCTCCAACGTTGATGTTTTGTTGTGAGAATTTGTTGTGTATTCAAGGCTAGAGAGCACCTAAGGAAAACTCAGGAAATCTCAGATTAAGTACTGAATCTCAGATATCTCTTGGCAAGTAAATAAGCTCATATGTATGCATGATTGTCAGTTTGTTGAATGTTAGTGATAGCTGTTTATAAACTTGGATTTAGCAAACTGGTAGAAGTTTCCTCAAAACTCCTACAGGTTGTGAAGTTCTGCAGTGTTTTATTAATTACATAGCTGTCATGAAAATAGCAGTATAGGACATTCAGCATCCCAATAAATATTTTCAGGGGGAGTACGGGTAAAAGGAATTGTGATCGAGCCTTTCATGAATGAAAGTGGGCTTTAAAGCCTAGTGCATATCATTATTCCTTGTCACGTAGCTAGAGTTCGGAGTGACTTTCCCTTTAATTTCTCAACAGATTTTGGGTTTGGAAATTTCTATAAGAGTGGTGAGCCTCTGACAACATGGTGTGGAAGCCCACCGTATGCAGCCCCAGAAGTCTTTGAAGGACAGCAATACGAGGGACCCCAGCTGGATATCTGGGTATCATTATTCTTTTTTTTAACTGGATTGACAGAAACTTTTAGGAAACTGGAACAAAGGAATCATTCTCTATATTTCTTAAGCTGCAGGCAAGCTGTTCCGCTTCAGCTTTATTTCTTGGGTGTCATAAAATGCTTCTTAACATAGAATGGAAATGAAGTTACCTTTCCAGGTGTCTATTAAATGTACACCGTAGGTATATGTTAGGCCACTAGATGAAAAGCTGTAACTCCTCCAAAAGGTCTCCTGACTGAATGCATGAACTTCACTTTTTTCAGTGCATTTAGTATCTTCTGTGTTAAGTGAGAACTGAACTTGTAAGCTTGTAAGTTCTTCGTGAGGTTAAAAGGATTCTGAGCCACTGAAACACACGAGAGAACAACTGCTTTGCTCTTTGAGCTGGAAACAAACATATTTGTGTCACAAACATTTCTACTGAGGCAGCTGCATGGTTTTGAATCAATGTGTCTCTATGCGTAGTACTCTAATGGAAGAGGATAGAGAGCACAACCCAAATTCTTATGAAATGGAAAGGGACTGAAATGAACTGAATAAGTGCTGTGCACCTTTCATGCATTCTCAAAGACTGGCTTTCATTCCTAATCTGGTTTTGTTTCAGATTGCTTTTTTGTTCAGTTGGAGGGGGGGAGTTGTTGGTTTTAGTATTCTGGTACTTGCAATAATACATTCATATCCTAAAGCAACCAGAGACAGTTCAATTTGGCAGTCCCTGCTCTGGCATCAGGTTTGCAGTGATAATATTACGCACAGCATTACGACACAGGCACTGACATTTTGGCCAGAGCCTGTTACACAAACATGGAAAGTCACCTTTCAGCTGCTAATCAAATTTAAATGAAACTAATTGTATTAACAGTATAAATAAGAACCGTGCTTTTAGGTACATATGATGGTGTGTATGCATGAATCACATGCACACACACACGTATATATGTAGCTAGATTTAAAAAGCTACGGTCTTTCTGAACCTTTTGTAACTGGTCAATAAACATACCGCAGACCTCAGCTGCACTTCAGTGTTTCAAATAGCACAGGCACTGTTTGAATTGGAAGTGAAGCTCTGAATTCTGCTAGATGTTCAGTTAACAGAATCTGCCTGCCCATGAGGAGAAGCACACGTGTTTAGCTAAAAATTATAGTCTTCTTCAGTTATCTTCTGAGATAACTTAAGAATTCTTTATCTCTTCACAACGTCCAGTCACAAAGTAAGTCTGCTGAAGGTACAAAGCTTGCAGGAAGAATGCAACAATCCACAATTCAGTTTCTGGCAGGTTAAGGAAGGAAGAAAAATTAGTTTTTAAAATAAATTTTTCATTTTAAAACTTCTGTGTATTTACAAAATTTTAAGTGAACAATTGCTTTTTTCCTCTTGAGAAATCCAGTGCTGTGGCTATCTTATGCCAGCTGATTGGCATGAGGGTCTGTTGTGGTTATTTCATCTAGTATGGTGCTGTATTTTTCTGGCATATACTTTGAGACTATTTCCACTTGCAGTGCCAATTAACTTGCATACTTTCAAAAGTTAGTCTGGCAGTTGGAGGAGAGCTCTTGCCCAGATTGTCTCCTTTGGCTCATATTAAATAATCCCTCATGCTCAGCACTGCACACAGCAGTGCAGAATTACTGTGTTCTCCTGAAGCTGACTGTTCACCTAGCTGTGTGGCTTGCCCAGGCTTTTGCAAACTGGTAAATGTAAAAGGTTACAGTTTCTTATTTCAAGCAGCTCCTGTCTGAGGTTTGGTTTTGTTTGAGCAACACTGAGATTAATAAAAAGTATCTCTAAGTCTCACCTAAAGTTGGGACTCACTTTTCAGGTATCGTTCAGTCATCTGCATGGAGCTTCCTGCTAGCAGCCAGAGTCTCTAACCCATTACACTTCAGCTTACCCGCTTATCAGCACAAGGCACTGCAAGACCAGCCATTTTGGGTTAGCTGAGCATTCTTAATGTTTAGGGAACCTTCAGAAATCTAGCTCCTTCTTGTATAAATTTCCTGTTTCTGCAGAATACAGTTTGATTTCTTTTCTGTGACAGGATTTGGATAGCCAACCTCAGAAACTCAACTGGTAGCTTGAAAAATGAAAGTAATATTCTCTTTCTTACAGAGCATGGGTGTAGTTCTTTATGTTTTGGTCTGTGGAGCATTACCTTTTGATGGACCAACACTCCCCATACTGAGGCAACGAGTTCTTGAAGGAAGGTTCAGGATCCCTTACTTTATGTCAGAAGGTAACAATGCTCTTGGTGTGGTAAATCTTGAGTAAATTCTAGAATAATCTCTGTTGCAATACAGCAAAAGGTGGTGCATCTGCATGCTCGGTTACAGTATGGCAGACTGTTCCTGTTCAAAAGAAACACAAATAAGCCGAGGTGAGCTGTATGCCTTTGCAGTTAGCCTGCTGGCAGGCAAATCGACACATATTTCCCTGCACAAGGTTTGAGGATTGCAGTGTGGCTGTACCCATGGGCAGAGAGAGAGTTTAAATGGAAGCTGGAGGAAATCTCATCCTACTGTGAACAGAAATACGGGGATGAGGGGAAAAGGCATATTTATATGTAGCAATTAGCTTTCATCCTGCAATACCATAGACATTTTAATGTGGAAAAACAATATGCTGAGAGCAGTATCACTGTAAAATCTCAGTTGTGTATTGGGTGTTTCCTGATTTTTGACAGTGTCTGCTAAACAAAAGCAAAAAGTGCACAACCAGTTCATATGCCAGGATCTCACTGTCATGTATCTGGCACTTCATATGTGACAGAGATCTCTCCCTCACTTAATTGCCCCATCTATTGCATTTCACTCTGCCTTGTGCCTGTTCAGATAAGAACAAGTGGGGGCATTTTTCACAGTAATTGATAGTGTCCTTCAGCTTCCCTATGTTAAAGGGTCTCTAAACCGGATTGCTTCAAAACAATCTCCCTGAATCAGATCCTCTTTTGATATGCTACTTCTGTGCTTTTCTTCAAAGTGAATTAAAAATATGTTTTTCAGCCCTGTTGTTAAGGGTTCTGTAGTATAAAACATTCTGGTCTTCCCCTTTTTCTTTCTGGTGGCATGTACTCCTGCACACCACCTTGGAAAACAGTCACTGCTGTGTAGCTGTAGTGCGTTTGGTTGCTTTTAGCAATGCCATTATGGAATCATGGCAACCCTTTAGCATCCTAGGCACATTTGTGGCCAGTGCTGAACTGTATTGTGTTTCTGTGACTTTGCTGACATGGGTATGCAAGCCTGATCCAGGTGTCTTTGTGTGAGTTGCAGTCATTGCTGTGACTGTAGTGTAGATCAGCTGTTTCACAGGCTGTTTGCTGTTCCCCTTGCTGATCTCACGGTGATGCAGGGAGTGGGGAAGGGTGTGAAAACAGGAGAGAGAAACAGGAATAAATAGCCAGAAATCTATCTCTAAACTATTTGTTATAATTACCTGAATGGACTGACTTGTAACTACTGTACTGTAGCCATATCACTGTCAGCTAGAAATTCACGGCAGATTAATAAGCTCCCTTAAAGGAACTGCAGACTGCATGTTCATCTGTCGTGCCCTCATCTTCCAAAAACCAACTGAGATCTGAAGAAAAATATATGTTTTTTAGTGCTGTCCAGCATGTGGTAGCAGAAAGCAGCAATGGTTTGGTGTGCTTAGAATTATTCTGGCACCTAAAGCTACTGATCGTACTTCGGTCTTAGAATGAAAACGGATAAGCCTGCAGAACCACCAGCTCCTATTCACAGCCACAGGGACATTATTTTTACCTTTGCTTTTGTAACCACTAGGGTGGAATTAACATAAATAAGTTCAGACACTAACCCTAGTTTTGCCAATCCCTTGTTTTATAAGCCTGGACAAGCTAGGTCAAACTGCTGGAGAAGGGATGCTAAGTAGTCCCCACCACACTTCACAGAGATTATTTGCAGCTTTATTGGTTAATGTTAGCTCTGTACTTAGAACAGCACAAGCAGCTTCAAAAAGGCATAAAATATTACTATTACGGTCATGTGGGAGCTGTGTAGGAGGAATGGCACTGTTAGCCATATCGTGCATTTAAAAAAGGTGGGGTTTTATCCTTCTTCATGTGACTTTTAATCTTGTTTTGAGAGGTTGTTTAAGGGAAATGTGTCAGGTAGAAGTAAGGCAGTTTCCTCTTGTCATGCTGTTACGGTAATATGTTGCTGGTTTTCGTTTTTTCCCCAACAGGGTGTGAACATCTGATTAGAAGAATGTTGGTCCTAGACCCATCCAAACGGTTAACTATTGCTCAGATTAAGGAGCATAAGTGGATGCTTATAGAAGTTCCTGCACAAAGACCTATTCTTTATCCACCAGGAGAGGAGAACGAGCCTTCCATTGGAGAGTATAATGAACAGGTCTTACGGCTGATGCACAGCCTTGGAATAGACCAACAGAAAACTGTTGAGGTAAAGTAGACTCAAACAGATATTTGTCCCTAGGTGGAAGGCTTCCTGGTTTGTTTTTATCACTACAATTTCTTACCTGAGTTGCTGGCAACATTCTTTATTTCAACAGTTGGTGGTAAGAGGGGGGAAAACACAAAACACCAAAACTGGAGCTATATTTTACTTGGTCAGACTCTAGTAAGGGCAAACATTTTTAAACATGTTGTGCTGCTACCCTTCTGTCCTACTGCTGTCTGTGCCAGCAGGCTAATCGGAAAGAGGAGAGACGTCCCTCCAGAAAGCTTCCTAAAAAATAATCCCTAGCAGAGAGAAGGCTTCTGTGTTATGCAAACATTGTGCAGTGCGCCCACAGACAACTTCACCTGTGTACCTTATGCTGCCTTGCCACTAAACGAAGGTTGATGCTTTGTCTGACATGGCACTCTGGTTTGAAAAAACTTTCTCAATTGAGAAGATTTGCTCACCCCGCTGCCTCTTAAATAGCCTCTGTTCACCACACACACCCCCCAGTGATTCTGTCTTCTCCCTGCTCTCATAGAATATGAAAGATAATACATATTTGGCTGTACTCCCACTTTTGTGCTTCTGTTTTTCAGTCTCTGCAGAACAAGAGTTATAACCACTTTGCTGCTATTTATTACTTGTTAGTGGAAAGACTCAAATCACATCGGAGTAGCTTCCCTGTGGAACAGAGAGTTGACGCTCGTCAGCGTCGGCCAAGCACAATTGCTGAGCAGACAGTAGCCAAGGTAAGGTCTCATTACTAGCAGAGATGGTCTTAAGGCTGTGCAAGACATTCTTCTTCTTCAAAACGGTGTTTCCACACAGATTCACGTAGAATCCATTGCTGTTTTCTGGTTTCTATAGTATGTAGACTCACAGTATCATTTTGTGAAGACTCTTTTGGATCTACCTCCTGTCAGAACTCTTTGATGGCAAATCATCACCAGTTGTTTGGCATGCCGCCTACAGCTGCTGCTGCCTCCTCCACACCCTGGAGTGGGGCAGGGAGCAGAAAGGAGGTTTGAGGGAACTGATGAACTTTTAAATGAGAAATGGAACTTGACTGAATTTTTAAGTCCAGAATCAAACTATGGGTTTAGCTTTAATGGGTATCCACTTGGTTTAACCTTAATTCCGAGGTTCAGTGCCTGTGCTTCTAATTGGAACACTCCCATTTCTGAGAATTTTAAGCCTATTGCTGGGAAGTCACGGGTTAAAATGTTAGAGAAATACCATTTCTGGAGACTGTACAACACTTGGAGTATCTTCAGTGTGACTGACAAACAAGCTGTTGAATTTATGGAGAGCTGTGCTAGCATGGGGGCTAAAAGCATGCAGGCTCTACTTCGTGTTATAAACATAATTGCTCTAAAGGGACCTGTTGAAAATAAAATTGCTTTCTCCCCTGCTGTTCTCTAGATACACTTTCTGACTCCCATGAAATGAAGTGTGGCAAAGAATAATAAGAGGTATCCAAAAGAAAATATTAAGAACAACCTATCAGGTTAAGATGCCAATTCATTGTAAAATCTTAAGTACCTGATAAAAATATCATTATCATGAGAGTCTTAATGGCTCAAGACTCAGGTTTGTTCCTAAGTGATGTCCTTTTTCTTAAGATTTGCACCACTTTTTCCTCCTGTGACCCAGCAATAGTCCAGTTTCATGGGAGACTTCGCAGCACGGCTGCAAAACCTCTGTGTGCAAAGAGCCAATGCGATGACTCATTTATTTTAAGACTTAAGGATGTTACAATTATTTTACCAAGAGCAGTTCCGGGTGCTCCTTACATCTGGTACCAGCCCTTGTATTGAAGAAAACTGTCTACTTAGTATCCTCTCTGATTATACTGCCTGATTGAGCACAGGCTCCAAAGTGATTCAGTCTACTTTTCCCTTTCAGAAAGAAAGGTCATATACAGTTTATCATGTCTTACTCCAATAATTCTCAGATTATTTTTTTCACTTGTTCTTTTGTTTCATTAAGATACACAGAAAAATACAGCTTAAGATTTCTATTAATACATAGCTGGAAACATGAAAGACTTGGCCTAAGATGACTCAGATTTATTGTGGTCTCAAGTAAATATTCTTTCAAGTTCACAGCCTCCTAGGTACTCTATTGCTGCTGTATAGAACAAGTGCCCAGATCATTGCCAGGAGAAATCACAACCATGCTGCTCCTTTTCACTTGAGACAGCAAGACACTATTTGGTTTTGAATTCTGATGAAATGAAAGCCAAATTACTTCAGCTGTGAAAACACAGGTCCAGGAATAAAATGGCTGACAAAGATTAAAATCAGCTATTTTCTTAGATAATAGTTCTAATGATAGAAAGACAGTATTAAAAAGCAGATTTATTAAAAGCAGGTGAAGACAGATAAACAAGGAGGAAGAAAAACAACCTAGAAGGTAGTCTCTTATTGTACTAAATTCCTGTATTTTATAGCCATATTACCACATTTTCCTTAGGACTGCAAGCAATCTTGCAGTTATCCTAACAAGATAATTTGTTTTCACACATGGTGGCACCACAGCCTCCTGTATAAGGCTACTTGCTTCCTTTTGGACAGGCAAGTTGCATGCATGCTGCACCTCAGGAAATTAAGGCTAAAAAACAGTGAAAGCCACTGTTTTCCTAACTGTGCAGTGCTTGCCTTCCCCCGAGGCACACCTCTCCCTTCAACAGTGCTCCCTCTTTTAAAGTATCTTCTTTCAGATCCAGCCTGCTCCATTCTTTCTCATACTTTTTCCTACAGGCATGTTAGAAAAGTCACTGAAACTAGGTAATATTAATGGATTTTGTACTAAGAAGCATTTCTAGTATTTCAGAAGTTGGAGGGCACCAGAGAGTCCCTAACACTGTCTTTACTGCTCATAAGTGCTCAGCTTCAATAAGCAGCTTGCTTAATGACATTTGGGGTTTGGTGTTTGTGTGTTTTGCAGCGGGTGGTGCCTTTTTTGAAGTCTAAAGACTAAGAAGGTAATTCATCAAGAATATGGAAATAAGTCCTATACTTCTCCTTCTTTGGAAATGGTCTAGTTATTGTATATTTTTAATTTGTGACCTTGTATGTTGTTTTCTACCTAAAATTGTTCTGGTTTTGGATTTCTTAAAATCTTTTCCAGGGACAAGCTGTGGTACCCTCTGTTAACTTGCATTCACAAAATGCAAGGTTGTTGCAGTCTCCAGGCCTTCCCTCAGCTTCAGGAGCAGAAGCCTTTTCATTTCCTCCATCCAGCTGCCAGGGAGACACAGCGTTTATGGAGGAAGAAAGAGTTGAGACACCAAAGGTACAGCTTCAAATCACCCTACCATTTTAATTACTGCCCAGGAAAAGCACAAGCAGTAGTAGTAGCTGTAGCTCTTCAGTAACTAATGGAAGATCAGTTCCTTCTGACAGGGTTCAGAGTTCATCATCCTAGAACAAAGCACTGCAGAGTCAGGGCCAGAGCATTTGCTAATCCAAGCTAATGTCACTTAATTGACCTCAGCATACCTCGAGTATCTTGACGCGTGTGGGCAGCTGAGCTGGAGAACCCTGCTGCTTCTCTCTGTTTTCAGTAGCCTTTTCCTCAAAGACCCAATGTTCTCGATCTGCTCCAAGGCACTTTTAAGCATTGGCTGTCCACAAAACTCTTGCTGGTTACTTCCTGGGTAAACTCTCAGGATAGACAGCAAGTCAAATACAAAGACCTTTCGTATCTACATGCTTGACTGTACTAAACACATTTCTTGTACTAGCTGGACAGAACACACTGTGCTGGTTAGCCTAAATTAAAATGCTCTCTTAGCGTCAGAGTTCTAAGTATTCAAGATTCTTTTTTTACTTCTCTTTTGCCTATAACTTTCAACAGCTGTGACGTTTTCTGATCATTAGTCTGCCCCTTGTATTCTTTGCTTACATTCCAATGTTACCACACTGTCATTTGCAAAAGAAAAATCAACCTACTGGTTGGGTTTTATTTCTTCCCATGTATTTTTAAAAGCCCTGAAGATTCCTCATATATATCTTCTAATAAAAGTGGTTCCCTGCTGGTTATCTATACTAAATTATCCAAAAGTTCAAACAGATGAGAACAGGAAGGCATAATGGAACCTTAACTGGAAGCTTCCATTGCCAGTTAAAGCAATTAAAATACCATGCACTTAAAATTCCGTATCTCTGCCAATTCCGTAATAAGCCAGCCAAAAGTGGTACATTTTTATTAATTTTTATGCTGAATAGTAAAGAGCCAGCAGGACCCTCTGACTGTCAAAAACTATTAAAACTGCAGCATCTCAAATAGGTTGTAGCAGTTCTCAGCTAGGCCATTTCTGTAGCTAGGAACGCCTGTAAAAACCTTCACTGGAGACCATGTAAAATTGCAGCTCCATCTAATGGGTTTTGTTTCCTGTAATCAGACTGGAAGACTTTGTGTAGGCTTTCCACACCTCCACAGTTAACAGACTTAACTGAACTCTAATAGGATATGACGGCTCCACAGCCCTACAATGTAGGTTACAGCTTAAGTCGCTGAAGGGAGCAGTAGTCTGATCCATTTTGCCATTCAACTCTGAGGTCTGTGACAATACTCTGCAGGGTAGCAAAGACTAAGTGTAATACACGTGAGTTAGTAGTTAGAGCTTTTGTGAGGAAGGGGAAATAGCTTAAAATAACTACATTTGTGAAATATATTACTATTCTTATTAAACTTTTGTTGTTCTCTCTCATATGACATGACATTATAACTTTTAATTTCAGCATATTGTGTTTTGCTTGGTGCGAGCTAGGGGCTTGATTTCACGCTTGCCACTTTGAAGCTTTTATTGTTCACTTACTGGTTAGTTAAAACAGTAGGAGCATGGCCCTGGTTTTCATCACTGTTTTAAGTAACTCCTTGTGTGGTCACTTGGAGCTACAAAGCAAAAAGCAGTTCAAAGACGTTTGGAAATTAACATTAGAGACTTTTTTTTGCATCCGCTTTTACAGATGCAGTTTGGCTAGAGTAGATCAACAAATGGTTCCTACTGTAAGGTGTCAAAGTGACTCGGGAATATTCAGTGTCCTAAGTATTACAGAACAAAGGCTTCCAAGCTCTGATCCGTATGCCATGGTAAACTGTAGAGAGCCAACTGCTCACATTGTATTGGTTCTCTCTTGCCTTTCCAGCAGTTCACTAAAAATCCTTTCCGGTGCTTTTGCTGCTGGATCAATAGAAGGTATTTGAATGGGAAAGTCACAAGTAGAAAGCAACGTGTGCAAGAAATAAGCTTAAAGATACAATCCATTAAATTAAAATAGAGGCAGCAGATCCAGAATTTTCCTGTGCAAGCATCATCATTTTACTGATGCTCAAAAATTTTTATAGCTATTTCTTAATCCTGCTTTAAATATTTTCCTAGAGTATGACCAGTAGCTGTAACAGTGTCAGGTTTTATGCTAAGTGTATTGTTTTGTCCATGTTTTACCCAGCCTGATCCTACCAAAACCTTAGGAGTGACTTGTGCAATGAGAAAATAATTAGAGCTTCTATGGTATTACAGAAGACAATCCCCACCCCAAAACTGCACCGCATACAGGCCATAGTCCTCAAAACCCAAGTAGTTGTATATGGCAAATAATTAATTAAAGTACAGAAAGATTCAGGACAAACTGATTTGGAGAATAAAAAGAGAATTAAAGTCCTAGAAGTATTTTAGGTTGGAAAGGTACCTCCTAAGGGACCTGTAGTCCAACCTTCTGCTAAAAGCACATCTAACTTCAAAGCTAGATGAGGTTGTTCAGTGCTGTATAAATTTGGCTGAATCCAAGGAGGGGGATTCCACAGCCTCTCCAGGCAACTTTTGTTTGCAGAGGAGCACCATGAACCAAATGGACTTTTTCTGGAAAGGGTGCGTTTATTGTATTATTCTGGAACAAATCTTTGCAGCTCTGCAAGAATACTGCAGAATTAAATACACGACTGTTTTTTCTTAGCGCTTATCTAAGCATGATAAAGGAGAACAGTAGGTATAGTAAGGGGAAACAGTAATATTGTGCACTCCATAAATATTTTATATTTGTGACTGAGGTGGCAAAGGTTTTTAATAACTCTTAAAAAAAGAAAAAAACAAACAAAACCACACAAACACCACAAAGAGAATATAATACTGTGGAAATAAAAATATTTAGACTTAGGGAGTTGAGTACTAAGATGTCAGTGGTGAGCCTACCTGGAGGGAATTGTCTGTCACATTCAATTCTTACCCAGTCTTTCTTAACTCAGTAGATTATAGGGAAGTTTACACATTTTAAATATCCAGGCTGCCTTCAGTCTACATGATAGGCAGAGATTTCTAGCACTTAGAGGTAATGTTCTGTGTGTGTAATTGAAAAATGTACATCTTTTCCGTGTACCATTTAGGTAAATGGCTGCCTGCTGGATCCTGTACCTCCCGTGACGATAAGGAAAGGATGCCAATCGTTGCCTACCAGCATGATGGAAACTTCTATTGATGAAGGAATAGAGACAGAAGGCGAGTCAGAAGATGACCCTGCACAGTCATTTGCAGCACTACAAGCAGCTCGCTGTGGGAAGCGACGTCACACTCTGGCAGAAGTTACCAACCAGCTGGTGATGATGCCAGGCACAGGTACAGAAGTTAGCATGGACATCTCAAACCTCATTTCCTGCTCCCAGTACTCAACCTAATAAGCCCAGGATGAAAACCAGTAGGTTTTAAGAGTGACAAGCACAAATCAGAGCTTTTTGGTTTCGTTACTTATTATTTGCTATAGAGGTCAAAGGGGGGGGGGGGGGGGGGAAACACAAAAAATCACCACAAAGCCTGCTGTACAGACAGTATAAAACCAAAGCAGCAAATACACAGCTTGCTACAGTCATGTACAACCCCAATGGCAACTAGTAAAGTCTGGCAAATTGAATTGGGGTTTTTTTTTCACATAACTAAATGCCCCAAATCATTCATTCCCTAAAGGGGTGCTGGCAGAGGAGGATACTGGGGAAACCAAAACCTCAGAATTCTCAGGTATTCCAACATCAGCAAGATGACCAAGCCTTTCAGCTCAGGCTATAGTCTTGCAAGAATTATCAGGGAGAGGCAGGCAAACACAAAAAATGACCAAACCCAAAACTGGATGCTCTCCAAGCAACCAGTGAACATCATCTGCATAGTGTCTTACTGCTGCAGTAATGTAAAAACCAGTAGCAAATCCCCATGCTGGTACTGCAAATGTTAAATGACAATTGCTTTATGAAACTTGATTATCTGTTTTGTTTCTTCTAAGACAGTCACTGTTGGCAGGAATAACTGGAGCCTGTAGCATTTCCTCTGCTTTCCTAAATTATTGCTGCACTTTCCTTTTATTCTGGCTTTTGTTTTTTGTCACAGGGAAAGTCTACTCATTGGATGAAAACTCATCTCTGGGCAGTATTGACTCAGAGTATGACATGGGATCCGTTCAGAGAGATACTAAATTCCTGGAAGATACCCCTTCCTTGAAAGAAATGGTACTAACTAACCAACAAGCACCAGGAATGACAAGACCTTTCTTGGGTCTGAGACCTGCCAATCCAGCCATGCAGGCACTTGCCTCTCAAAAGCGAGAGACCCACAACCGCTCTCCTGTCAGTTTCCGAGAGGGGCGCAGAGCTTCAGACACATCCCTTACACAAGGTAATTATAACCATTGTCATGACACACTATATCTAGATATGGTAGTACATGTACTCCACACGCAAGAAGCACCAAGCCTTGAAACTTGGTTATTATTCAACTTATCTCACATTTGCTGTGCTAACCAGGTCCAAATCAACTGATTTTCTGACAAGGGTTTTGCTCAACTCTTCTCCAGGAATTGTAGCATTTAGACAACACCTCCAGAATCTGGCACGAACCAAAGGAATCCTGGAACTGAACAAAGTCCAGCTGCTGTATGAACAGATGGGATCAGAAGAAGAACCTTCTCTGACATCAACTGCCACCCAGTTGCAGGACCTCATTAATAGTCCTTCACAGGTACAGAAATCAAGCTACATCTTTCAGATGCTAATGCTTTAGGACAGATAAGGAGAGGATAAGGTGTTCTGGAGATCTGACAAGAGCTAATTTACAGATAAAGTTCTCTCTTTTCCTTTCTGTCTTCTGCAGAATAGAGAATGGGCATTTGCAGGCTAGCCTTTACCATGCTCATGGTGTCACACTGCAATGGCCTTGTGAGTTTTCCAAATCCACCATTTTATTGTATGGATGCCTACTCCATGCATATCCTCTCAACCATTATTGAAAGCTTTTCACCTTCCATGCTGAAGGTGTGAAATGACAGCTGCACAAAAGCATGTTCAGAGTTTATACATGGTTAGAAAACTGTCTATTTACTATTTCAGAGGGCAAGTAAGAAAATTCATTATATATAATATACATCATTCTAGTTACAAGTGAAACCTCTGCCAGGGGAAATCCTTAAAGAAAGGATTGAGGGAGAAAAGTTTTTTCTGGGGATGAAACTTGTTCCTCTTCTCTCTGCAGGAGGAAGGATCTCAGCAGCAGCAGGAAGCTGCATCTGCTTTCCCTAATGGTGCACATCCCTCATTATTACCCAGACGACAGAGCTTAGAAACACAGTACTTACAACACAGGCTCCAGGTACCATACCTCCCCTCCACTGAATGAAACCCTCTGCTGTTACTAGACAGCAAACTAGCCTTTTAGATTTTGCTACTCAAGAAAATCAGTCAAAGGCTAAATTAGTGGAGAACAAATGAATTTGCAATTACACTGAATTTCTGCCAGACACTAACCCTCATTATGCAAAAAGGGTATTACTGCTGTTTTCGTACTCCGTCTCTTAACTGTACAGTGTTATTAAAGCAATTCGAAGTTAACTGCTAGTGAATACCTATTATCAGTGTTGCACCTCATAAAGGTTAGGCATCAGCATCTGAGGAGCCACTTCTGACCCCCTGGGGTGCTCTTACTGTTTGTCCCCCCCTTTTCTTTTTAGACCAGTTTTCATATAGCTAGTTTTAAAAAAATCTCTTTTTTTTTTTTTTTTTCCCCAGCTTGCAGCTTCTCTTTCCTTTGGGAAGAAATCCATCATTAGATTTTTATCATACCATCTATCAAGCAAAGATATTCTTTGTCTAAGAGTTAGAAGCCAATAAACAGTAGGGGCTATGGTTTCAGACAGTAGCTCTACTGACAGCTTCTGAAAAATGGAGCTTGGGCAGTTACACTGTCATAAGGATTCTTTCACTTGCTTTCTGGACTAATGCGTTAAAATCAAATGCAATTTAAAACAGCATTACTTTTCTTGCAGAAACCTACTTTACTATCAAAAGCTCAGAATACTTGCCAGCTATACTGCAAAGAATTGCCCCGGAGTCTGGAACAGCAGTTACAAGAGCACAGGTAAGAGGCTTTCAAACTATGCAGATATGTTACTTATTTTAACTCTCAAGAGAAATAAAAGAACTGGAACAATCTTTGTCCAATTATAAATTCTTTCAAAAAAGAAAGCTTCACTTTAAAATGTGTAAGGACACAGCCCTCCCTTTAAAAGAGGGGCAACAGCCCTGCCACGTGTTTACAAATTTCTGTGCTAGGAGCTCTTTATGAGCTAACACGGCTAGGATGCAGGTAAACAGCAAATACCTGCCTACTTCAGTTAGTGCCAATGGGTGTATAGAAGCATAGGCAGAAGCTACCCTACTACTAACATGGTCATACTTAATTGCACCCTCATCCTCCAAACCACCCGCTGTTTATAACCTACATATTGCAGTATATATTGTAAGTCATAACACAGATCATGTATTTCTGCCTGCTGGGAAGGCCTGCAGTCACTGAGGTGTTTCCTGTCTCATATCCATGATGCAATAATTTTACAGTACAGGAAACCAGCTTTTTCTTGTTGTAGAACATCAGTTTAGAAAAGACACTCCTCTGAAAAACTTGTATGGATTATAGCCAAGATTTTAATTGTCAGTTCACTAGGTGATTAAAAAGCTTATCAAAAGGAGGTCTAAAAACTCACCCTGTGTGTATTTGCTGAGAGATTCTGGCCTGCTGTAAAATTAAATAAACAAGATTGTCCAGAAATTGTCCAATTCTGTACTTTACTCCCTGCTAAACTGTTTGAGTGACTAGCATGCAGGACTCATGCTAGTGGCTTAACACTTCAAAAGGCAAAAATAATTGCTGTTTATGTCCTTGATTCAGGCTGCATCAGAAGCGACTCTTTCTCCAGAAGCAGTCCCAGCTGCAGGCCTATTTTAACCAGATGCAAATAGCTGAGAGCTCGTACCCAAGGTCAAGTCAACTGCCACTTTCATGCCAGGAGGAACAGCAGCAGCAATCAACCCAGTTCAGCTTGCAGCAGCCTCTGAGCCCTGTGATGGAGCCCTCCTCGGAACAAATGCAATATAACCCTTTCCTCAGTCAATACCAGAAAGTACAGCTGGATCCACTGCCATCATCCCAAATCACCAGCTCATCACGGTTGTCATCACCAGTTCAGGTGCAGCAGCCACCACAGTCCTTACCCTATTCATATCAGACTTGTGAATTGCCTGTTGTCACCTCTTCTGAGCCAGACTACCCAGACCAGTGCCAGTATTCCATGGACCCAGCACAACAGAGCAGTGTAGCATTGCCTGACAGCCAGAGCAGCTCTGCATCTCATGAGTCCCAGTCAAACTACGATGCATTAGCCCTGTCAGAATTGCCTGGACTCTTTGATTGTGAAATGATGGAGACTGTAGATCCCCAGCACAGTGGCTATGTCCTGGTGAATTAATACCATGGGGTGACTAACATGAGTGGAAGACAGGACAAATGGAGAAGCATGTGACTTTTTGGTTTTGGTTTTTTTTTTTTGTTTTTACCCCAAAATTCATGGTAATTTTCCAATCCTTGAATTAACAGGGCAAATAAAAACCCACCTGACTGGAAAAAAAGCAGGAGGTGGCAAGAAGTGTTTGGCCACTAGCCCCTCTGGCTGATGGCAGGGGCTAGAGAACAGATAGTGCAGTTTCATCCCACAAAGAACTAGTCTGCATAGGAGGAGGCAAAAAAGGTGAATTTTAGAGCCCCTTATGATTCTATGACATTCACTTGGAGAAATGAGGATGAGTGCACATTGTATTGTACTTCTTGGCAATAAAAAGCAATAGTTTTCATTGAAATTCAGGGTACATTTGGGTCTACACTGACGGCAACTGTAATATTCTTGAAACAGTAGCGTGAGGTGGAATTAAAGGAGAGTTGCACTTTGGCATCCGACTGCTGGTTTAGGTACTGATTTGGAACTACTCGATGGTCAGTCTCCAAGATCACCAGGCATCTCAGGCAGCCTCCACTTCCTCCTGCTAGCAAGTAAACAGTATTTCCCAAGCCTGCCAAGGAACTCTTAATTGCCCACTAAGGGAAACTTCTGGATCTCTGCTAAGTGACATGTTGACTTTGTCAAAAGATACCTGGAACTGACACAGGGCACCACAGTGGTTTGTAGAGACCTCTGGGTGGGGATCAGAACACTGAAGTATAAAGGATTAGCTAACAGGGAGATAGAAGGTAAGAAGTACCCTGACAAAAATCAAGAGCTCCAGCTAATGACATTTAAAACAAAAAAATATCCACCTGGGTGGCTTTTGAAATCAACCCGTTTTGCAGGCAGGCCTTTGTGGAAGGCTCTGTCTTGGAGAAGTTCTGATCACTGGAAAAGATCCATCTGTCCTTCGGTTGCATTTTAAAAGCAAGCAAACAAACTGTATTTTGAATTAGCAGTATGTGTTACTGGTGGTTTATTTGTATATTTGGACAATTATTTAGGGGTTTAGAACTTAAGGATAAAAACAATGAGCTTAAAAAAACAACCCTGTGAAGTGATAGTGCTGTGCCTTTTTCAGTTCTTTATCAGCCTATATGCTTTTTTCTGAAGAAAGTAGACAATGCCCCATTTATACCCCTGATATAGCCAAAGTCCCTTCAGAGCACACGTTCCACCATGTGGAATGTGTTTAACTTTCTTAGTGTTTTGATTGCGCATGTATATAGAACATTGAAAGTATTGCAGCAATATTTAGCATCACGAACTGTTGATGTATCAACCATTTCAAGAAATACTCGACAAGCAGTTGTGTCTTCAGAACTTTCAGTCGTGAAATGCAAGTCACAGGAGCAGCACTGATTAGGAATCTGCAGAAAGTTTAGATCTCTAATTTGGGTTTTGTCTGTAGCCTTTAATTATTGTGGGACATTGCAGGACTATAGACAAACAAGGCTCACAGCTGGAAAGTTCAGCCCTTTTCTAAGCAAACATTAAGCACAATTGCAGATTCATTAAAGCACAAAGAATGGCAGAGAAACTGCACTGATCGCTGATCGTGTAGGAAACATCACTGTTTGCTGGAAAGTTTGGTGAGCTAAGGTCTTTGATACTACAAATGAGAGCATAGCAAGGTGGATAATCAGCCAGTGTTTACAGCAATAAGACTGCATTTAAAAGTGGAATAGTAGGATTTAGTCACTGCATTTGTAGGCAAAGGAAGGGTTTAACAACTGACAGAAGCACCTTGCTTCATATATACTACAATTAGAGAGGCAACTCCTGTTGCTATGTAGCCTGCTCTGGTATGGGTCCAGTTGTGCAGCTGGACTCAATCCATAAGCGCTCAGCTTCTACCTCTGATATCACAGCGATTCTCAAGGCATCAGCAAAGGAGACTTTAAAGAACATGGTTATACGCTACTTCTGCAATGCAAGATAAAGAGGGCAAGAAAGCTTTACTTTAAATAGCCAAGATAAAAAAGGTTTTTGTTGTGTGGTTTCCTTTCAAAAGGAAACTTCTCTGACATAGCAATCCCACAGAAATCCCTATGACACCTTAAGTGACTAACAAAGGGAAGGGAAACAGCTTGACAAATATTGCAGCAAAACAGACCAGGCATTTCGCTACTGCAAAAAAACAAAAATAGGCAACAAAGAGTCCTGTCCTTTCATTCCTTCTTCCCTACCCACAGCATAATAAACACTTTCTGGAATTTTAATGTCAGACCAACCACTCAAGGAGCTATATGGAGAGAACTGCTAACAGGACACACAACATCTACGGAGTCAGGCCCAATTCTGCTCCAGGATCTGGATTACTGACATAACTATAACCTCTTCCTTCCCCATCCAACTCCAGGACACTGAACATTTCAGTACTCAAATATAAAAATTATGCTGTTACTGAGTTCTGTGATTCATTTATCAGGATGTGCCAATTAGTCTAAGCTCATTTGAGCTTTGCAGTGCTAGTAAGGGGAAAGCTGCAGTATTTCTTTAATACAGTTTAGCCTGACTCTTGCCCTCAACCAAAAGTATATTTAACATTTCATGTAATTTCCTTCAAGCCAATTAGCCTAAAAGGCTTCTAATACAGCAGAGTATCCATTGGACACCACTTTGTACTACTTTGAAGTGGCTTTTTCGTTCAAATCTGTTACATCTAGCATTAGAGAACGGTGTACACTACTGTTAAAGTAATTATTAGCTTTATTATCTTGTATTACAGACTCCTTTGAAGAGACTTTGGTGTGATGTATATGGGGTAAAAATTTCATATGGAGAAAAGTGCAATATGTGTGTGTGTGGTACGTTCTTTAATGTATTTTTTTAAGGATTTAGAGGGTTTAGTCTCTGCTTTGGGAAAAATGCACTAGTTTTGTGAGCTCCAGTTTGGCAAGTTCATCTGTAGTATTTACATGCAACTGATATGCTGGACTCTGTAAACAGTTACAGTGTATTAATACAAAATAAAGAATATGTGCATTTCATTTTTAAATATCTAGTGAGCTAAAGCAGCCCCTGCCCCTCTTCTGTTCTTAGCAGCCTCTATGTAGTATATTGAGGTTATTTTCTCTCTGTGGCACCAAGCTACAAATGGCAAAAAAGAAAATTAATGTCTGCTGCAAAGACTGGATTTTCTAGACTGAAGTGTGCTTCCTATCATTTTGACATACTTGGGGTAGTTGATACCACTAATTTCTGAAGGCACGTGTGAATGGACAAAGCATTCTAAAAGCTTCAACAACAAAAATCATTTCTCTACTGCCTGCTATGACAGGGAATGACAAAACACTTCAGGAGCATGTCTCCAACACAGGCAAGGTCATCTGTCACTCTTTAAGGCAGACCAAAGAATCATGGGGTCACTGCAGTCTTTTGTAGAGACTGGAAAACTTTGCACCATGAGATTTTTAAAGGATTTTCCACCTTCATTAACAGACAATTCCTTCAAAATTACTTGAGATAAAAAAATTCTGGCAAAACTGGGGATTTTTTTTTCTGTAGAATCAGAAATGAAAAGATTAGCCTTGTTTTCTGCTCTCCCCCTTCTCTGCTCAGATAGCAAGTTTGAACTAGCCTCTAAGAGACCTCCTGAGATGCAAAGCCCCACTCCCAAGAATAGAATAGGATACAGATATTGATGAATTGCATCCTGATAACTGCTTAAAACCTTTTACCCTGATCTGGGATGTAATAGGCTTATTTCACCTTTGCTCTTAGAAGAGAGGTTTCTTTCCTCTAGGACTGTAAGCAACATAGCAGTGAAAAACTCATCTTGCTCTGTTGCTTGAAGCACTACAGCACTCCTGTCCTATTGAGGGTGAATGTCAGAATTGTTTAGGTTGGAAAAGACCTTTAAGATCATCAAGTCTACCTGATAGCCTAGCACTGCCAAGTCCACCCCTAAGCGGACCATGTCTGCTCTCCAGTAATTTAGGCAGAAAGCTTACATTCACAGAATAGGCTATTCCGGAAGAGGCTCTACGGAGAAGCAAAATACCATGCTGTTCACAGGGGGAGCATCATCAGAGACCAGAAGGTTACTGACACAGGGAAACAGGTACAGTTCTTTCATAGGTCTGCAACAATAGTTACATGACACAAAAGCTCATGATGCATGCGTGTATGTGAAAAACCTCTCGATAGCTCTTTCCTCAGTATCACAAGCACCACTCCTGTGGCCCTCAGCCATGCTGAGCAAAAGGGAGCATAGTACCTAGCAGATTCACCTATACCGAAACTGCAGTAGCATTTGTGTAGCAACCTCAGCTACAACTTGGAGATGAACAGCTGCAGCCCAGCAGTTTGTGTGACACACTGGGACACAAAACACTTTGCAACAGAATGAGCAGCTTGGTTTCTAACAGTACTGACCGACTGACTGATCATCTTCCACATTCCCCTGAATCAGAAGTACCAAGAAGCCTTTAGACTATGTACATGGACAGGACACCAGTAACACTGTGCCTTAACTGTACACCAAGCTTGACACATTCAACATATCCCTTACGGCTGCTTTCTCACATACGCTGCTCCTCTGCTGACTCCTAAAACTCCCGTGTTAGGCAATGATCCAAGTGAGGGGTGAAGTGCAGTATGTGCCTGCATGTCCCGCTCAAGCAGAGACATCAGCCAGAGATCACAGCATGACTCAAGCTGCACAGACAGGGACTGTTAGTCACTCCTTCCCCAACAGCACCACAAACAGGCTACACAGGGACAGGAAAAAAAGAACTTTCCCATACAGATATAGCTGTTCACTGCTACCAGTCAGAGCAGAACCAGAGAAGGTCACGCTTTGAGGGGTTGCCTCAACTAACCTTTTAAAAGCTGCCTGGAAGAGACTCACCTCCCCATCCCCCAGCCCCAAAATGCAAAGGCTAAATCCTTATTCCAGTGGAGACAGGATAAAGCCCTCCCCCTCACTGAGATAAATTCTGACTTACAGACTAGGTCAGAGCCTTTAAATCCCTTGCAGAGTTGCAGAACACAGCATTTCCCTGCTGGGCCTCAGGCCAGCAGAGCTTTCCTTTTCACTGTTATCTGGCTGACCATGCTCATTTAAGTCCCTGGCAGATGGGTCAGCAGCAAAGCTGTCACAGGAACACAATACACATGAGGTAGCATCCAACCATCACCACAGTTTATGCATGGGGTGAAAGCAGAATGCATACACATCTCTTCCGCTGATTAGGCTTTTACAATCCAAGCGTAGCTTTAGAAGTCTGGATTTGGTGCATAGCGTCTGTATGAGTCTGTTCACCTTGCATCAGTCAAGGAAGACATAAGAAAGAAACTGGAGCAGGACAATCAGCAGGGAGGTAAAAAACATGTAGGGAGGAAGGAAGGAGAAAAAAAAAGAGAGAGAACAATGAGATCCAATTTGAAAGCTTCACCAATCAAGGGAAGCACTGTCTCTCAGTGGGGACTGATATGCCTCTTAACGGCAATTGCAAAGCAAGGAATGTTTCTGCTTTCACTGCTTTAAGGTGGTGATTGCAAAGCACCTGGACTATTGCTTACACCTCAAGATACAGAGAATAACACAGTGACATTAAGGTTTCAAAGTCTAAAGGAATATACTCTGTGTGGACCAAACATTACTTAATCAGATGTGGACAGGTTATTCTGATTCTCAGTGGCTGAAAATTAGTAGAACAAAGAGTAATTATAACAGAGCATGGACATCCGGACAGACTAAGAGATTTTAGGTTAATCTGAGTGCAAAATCCCAATATAGAGTGGAAATTGAAACCAAGAAAGACATGTGTAGCTCACAGTATGTTCTAATTTAAAAGGCTCCTAATGAAAAGTCACACTTACAGTTTCAGCAACAGAGAAAACCATTTCGTGCCAATAATTTACTATCCACAAGCTGACATCAAACAGGAAAACTGCGTATTATATTAGAAAACCACCCAATACTACAAAGGATGAGAAGTTAATCCTAGGGCCTCACAGAGTAAGCGGTCGAGGCCAGAAGGCGGTAAATATTAAGAAACTGAACCTTTTCAGCTTCTAAAGGTGTCAAAAGGCATATACAAAACCTGACCATCACCACCAATCTAAGAATAACCAGAGACACATGCAGGATATCCTAGGGCACCATCCCTGTCCTCAGCATCATGGTAAGGAATCCCAAAAAACCACATTGATATATACACATCACAGCAACATGCTCATCAACATGTGGGTACAAGGGTGTAAGCAACTCAAGCCAAGTTTGGTTTTAAATACAATATTCTTCCCCTCCTATAAGAACTCACACTGTGGTTTGCTATATTGCCACATTATTAACCACAACCATTTCTAAACAACAAAGACTAAGTGTGGGATCTTCCCTCTCCCACCAGCCAGACTGCAAGAGTATGCAAGGGGAACCTTCGTTACCTCCCACCTGGCTTCACAAACCTACAGACACACAAGGGGCAGTTCAGTACATGGCTCATAGTGACTTCTTTCAGAAACTGCCTGCAAACCCAGGCAGACAGCTCTGCTCTGCTCCAGTTACACTCAGCTCACATCAAAGCAGCTTTTTCTAACCCAAACTGCTGAAGATATGCTTTTTAATCAAAGCTGAGACTGAAGCACCCAAAAGCAGCAACATATGATAACACCAGGATGGCAAAAACACTCTGACCAAGCACAACCTGCTGCTAAAACAAAAATGAAATTATGATGAGACACGCCAATTTCTCTTGGCCTCTCTACAAGCATTGTTACCAGTAAAAGGCTACTCAGGGAAAGGAGACTCATACACAAGATCTTATCTTTCCACTTTATTTCAAAAGCTCTATCTGTCCATTTTTCCAGGGCTCTCCAGCAAGGATTCTATACAATATTCCTAGTGGGAAGGCTCCATTTCCCATAGAGCTGTCAATCAGTGTGCTAGGAAAGAGTTTAAATATGGTAGTTTCAGAAGAGATGTCTTTGCTCAAAAAGGTACTTAAATGTGGTGATTTTCTGCAAGGAAAATGCCATAATATGGTTTTATGTAAGTCCCTGCTGAACTGACTTATCAGCAAATAAAGGCTACAGCGCCTTAATAAGAATCCATGTGGTGTTGGTTTGCAGAATAGGAGCAAAATGAGTTGCACACGGAAAGCTAATAGGACATTTTCTTAGCTGAGAATTATATGCTGAGTTCTGGAAAGGTTAGGCACATTTAGGGAGTTCATAAGCTCTCTGCAGCTTGTCTCCTGCAGGCTGCTATAGTGAGAGAAGTCGAGAGCATGCAGCTGCTGACGTCAATAGGGTAAATAATACCATGTACTGAAGTCACCTGGGTATGCATTACCCTTTCCATAGAGCCTGCTGAGCACACTGTGCTGCAAAGAAGTCTGGGAAGCCCAGGTATCCGCTTGCATGGAAAATGTTACATCAGATGGAGTAAGTATTCTCCAGGACCACCACCCCCAAACAAGAAATAAATACATTTTGCTTCTCAGGGGTATCTGTTTCGTTGAAAGCACAGTATTACAGCACCATTGCTAAGTTCTTGTACCAGGAGACAGGTACAGTAATACTCAGATGCCAAAAAGCTAAACCTCTTAGAAAAGCAACCTTTCTGGGTTCCAGGATAGCCTGTTCTGCTTACAATTAACAGCTTACATCTTAGTCGCTTGGAGAGGCCACTTCACTGCTGGTCTCAGGAAGCAGGAGCTTAAACATCTACAAAGCCATTAGAGCTCCTTCTTACAGCTCTGCCAGACCTGGGGTCCTCTCCTTCAACGAGCCAGTACACACAGTCTGATCTGTATGAGAGCCTCACAGCAACCAAAGGGAACTGCACAGCAGCATTGGCCAGCAAATACTGTCAGGGTGTCAGAGCACAGCATCCAGAAAACGGTAGGTACAGGAACAGCAGTGCTGTAGGCAACTCTTTAAGTACCTATAAAGGCAGAATCCTGCACCTCCACCACTCCCAAAAAAACCCCAAACATTAGCAAACCTGGAAAACTGAGTGCTCAAACCCCAGCCCAGCACCCCAGCCACTAGGCCACACTGTTCCTCCAGCAAGCTGGGTGTGCTGCCTTCAAAGCAGGCAGAAGGGGAGCTAAACCCAGTGGTCCTGCCTGTCAGAGTTCAGGCATGCACTCCCCCCCCCCCCCCCGGTTCCCAGCCTTGGAGACTATAAGCTTTGAGGCTGTCTGGGGTGAAAAGGGGAACAATTGGAACCACTCCTAGAGAAAACCCGGCTTTAACCTCCTTCCTTGGATATACTTGCTATGAGCAAAAGCAGGAGGACATTATTATTAATGCAGCAAATTAGCACTTGAGTCTTGCTAGCACTGCTCACATCACTGCAGCTGCAGTAAAGGCTGTTAGAGAGACATAAATTATTCACACTAATCAGGGCCCTGACAGCAAGATGCGGGGGCACAGCCAGGGCACTAGCTGCAGCTTCCTGCTTGCCCTACCTTGTCATGACTGGGGGCCAGCTGGTCTCCTTTCTTGACAAACCTTTCCTTGGAGCTGTTGCCATGTCAACACATCTGTCTAGGCCATCCTACTTGTCAAAAGTTTAAGGTAATTTAGCACAGAAAGCCAAGGAAGGTTCTGAAGTGCTTTAACCCTTCGCGTGCTCTGAGCCAGCTCTTCTCCAGGAAGATGGCTGGAGTGGTGACAAGCCAGAGATTATTTGCAGAGCTGCTGATGGAAATAGAAATAACAGAAATAACCAAACTTCCCTGGCCAAGGGATAAAAAAACCAACCAAACAAACCACAAAACCAACCAACAAACAAAAAATGCAAAACACACCAACAAAATCACCATCAGAAAAGCTTGCACAACCTCCTTCAAAGGAACCACGAAGACAGTCTAGCTCCCTGAGCAAGCATTTCTTGAGCTCCAAGAAGCCCTGATAACTCCCTTCAGACCTACTCACATAACATGATTTGATCAAGATAAATCCACACACAAACACAAGCAAGAGCAAGAAAACAAGGGCTCATAAGCAGCTCATATGTGTATTACCCTTGACTCAGAACTAGAGGCAGAGTGAGAAGTACAAAGTGCAAGAAATACCCATGCGTTTTTGCTTTATTTTAAACATGTTGCCTAGAGCCCCAGCATGACATACCCAGATTTTTGTCATTCCCTGGGGTATTCCTCCCAGAATATGAGTCTTTACGAGGGCTGGTTTTTATATCAACAGTTCTTAGAAGCCACAATGGCTTTTTTTTTTTTCCTTCTCCAAAACAATTAATTGTAAACTGCCTAAAAATAAGCCTGGAAAACCTCAAGAGGGGAAAGCAACATTAGCTTCTGGCAGCTTTACTACAGCACTCTTTGTACAGTGTGCCCTCCATTGCTCCTAGCTGGGTTGCTGGGGGATGGGGAAAACATACTTTTCAGGCCAAGAGACCTCCTGTAGTCACTGAGCAGCTCAGAGATGTTCAGTTATAAAGCAACTAAGGAAACAGCTGCACGTTTCACCTGGTAACAAAGATTATCTGTACTTAGCAGTTAGTTTTCCACAGCAACCCTCACCTCTGTGATCAAGTCAACTACATAAACAAAGGCATCCTACTTTGCCTTAACAGAGAGCAGTGGCTATTGGTATATAAGCACAAGTTTTTCAGGAAGCACCTCCTAGGAAAGACTAGAAGCTACTCAGGGTAGGGACTCTACAGCCTGTACAGTACCTAACAGATGTGCTACACACAGGATACAGAAACAGAGCACCAGGTTGTGGTTATAGGGAGCCATTGGTGCTGTGGAACCACTATCCTTTTTAGCCACATCTCACACAGCACATGCTCTACACAGACTGAGAACAAACATTGCTCCCTGCCGCCAGAGGTGCAGCTCTCACTGTCCTGCCATAGCACCAGCCCTCAATCCTATCAGGCAGTGACTTGCTTCTATCACCAAAACACCCTTCTTTTTGGAGCTCTCAGCCACCCTTCAGCTGCCCTCCCCAGCCCCTTTCCAGCCAGCCAGCGAGCGAGCTTCCCCCTCTCAAAACACCTCCACCCCACAATCAAATCCCCTTTACTTCTCCAGCCTTGCCTCCTTACCTCCATGCCTCCAGCTATCAGCAAGCCCATGCAGCAATCACCGCACACTCACACACTCTATCTACATCCCACTCCACCAGGGAAAAGGTTCTGGAATGCTCTCAGGTAATGGCAATCAGAGCTTGTTAGCAGCAGTCAGGCAAGCACAAGTGCTCCAGATGCACAGAATTAAGGTTGATGACTGTGCTGTCCATCTGCCTGGTGCCACACTTTGCAGGCTATGCACGGTCTGGCGACTGCATGCCTACACCAGTCTACATGTCCTAGTGATGTTCTTGGTGCAAAAGCCACTGGGGTGAGGCTGATGTGATCCAAGCATCAATTTTAGCAAGCACAAAGGAGAGCTCCAGGAAGAGACAATGCAACACATAAAAAGCTCTTTTTTACTACCAAATGTCTTGGTCTGCGGAAAGCATCCTCAGTGTGAAGCTGGCATCTAGGGGTTGATTCATGAAACAGGAAAAAGTCAGGATGTTGCTCTTACAGGCACTGTCCCTCTGCAATGGCCTTCCCATAATCCACAAGGACGCCCCCCGGGGTCTGCACAATCGTGCAGAACACACTCCTCTAGCTCTCTAGAAACACAGCATGTTTTTCTGGAATGAAGGCAGCATGTGAGGGGTTTTGGGGTGTATCTAAACACAAAGAAAAATGGCCAAAAAATTTCCTAAGAGGAAAGGCAGCTGACAGCCAGTAGCATCTGACCTCCTGAAGCAATGTGTAGTTTAAGCACTCAGGGTATTTGGAGCAAGGATGAGCTGCTGCCTTCTGTTTTCAGTCCTTCTCCCTGCTTTTGAAGTAGGTCTCAGTCATAAGGCAGGCAAAGCGAAAAGGTTTGCTGGGAGGGATCTGTTCTGTCACAGGGGATTTTGGAGACAGTACAGTCTTTACTGTGTCTCTACTGTGGCTCAGTAAACCAAAGGCGAGAACAAGAGAACTGAAGCAAAATGAGCACAAGGGTGTCTGCAGCTTTCATTATGTAACGTAGCTGTCTCAGACACAGGCAGAGTCCCATAGGAGGGGTTCAGGTAAATATTTCCCTTTTTACACACCATAGGCTGTGGGATGCAAGGACAGTTTTCTGAAGTGCCTTTCATACAAAATCAAAGAACTTACACGAAAAATCTGAAATTCCACCAAAATCAAAGCACTTTTCAGACCTTGCCACCACTCTCCTTTGGAGGGACCTCAGACATGGTTCCTTTCCTGCCCCCGCTATTAGTCTCCTTCCTTCTCTATTGCTGCCTTTTCTGCTTAGGCAATGCTGCCTGCATGGGGGGCTTGTCTTTCAAAGCAGGTAGAAATCCTGGGAGCTCCATGATAAAATCCATAGATAAAGTTATTTTTACGTTTAATTGCAAAATCCACCTTACCCATCATGTGAAATGAGCAATATAACAGGGTTAGATGATCTTGAGCTCTTCCCTCCATCTGGAGGTAAGAGAACAAGCAACTTGAATTCACAGAGCCTGAATAAAGCACTCACCACATTAAGGATTTTCTGCTCTTACTAACCAGATTATTAACTGATGTCCTTTACCCATCACTTCACCCTTACTGACTTGTTTCACTTTGGAAGGCAACATTTCAGACCAGTCTGCCATTACAGCACCTACTTTCAAGAGAATGTCCTAGACGCTATGAGTGAACAGACTCTAAGACAACCTTTTGTGTCCCCACTGCCCTGTTATGAGGTCATCCTCCCTTTCTGTTTGGGAAGGCACTTAATGCACTCACAGAAAGAAACCATCATGAAAGCCAGGCACGTCCCAGCAAGCTAACTAGGCTCCAGCCAATGAGATCACACATTGAGACCAATAGTGGTCTGGACAGGGTTTTATTCCCTAGACACTGCTGTAATAAAACAGAGAAGCTGACCCCTCCTCAGGAATATCAGTCAAGTTCTACAGAATTATATAGAAACTTCATCATCTATAATTAAATATTAATAAATATTATAATAGGGTTTTTAATTATAGCATCTATACATACTTATATCCACTATTATTTATATCTGCTCATAATTGCTCTTTAATCACACACCAAGTCAACCTAGAATCACCTGAAAAAATCCACTTAAGCTTTGTAAATTACCATTGGTAAAAAGAATGTAACTATCCAAAAGTCTGCCTTCAAGAAAAACATGCCATGGCATTTCTTCAGTTATTACCTAACGCTATACACCCACAAGAGCTGAAGAAGCCATTTCTGTCCAACCAAGCTAATCTGCCCCATGTTGCCAGGGAAGCTGGAGGGAAACAGGCATCGGAGACTTCATTTTCTAGCTTGTGAAATTGTTCCTAGTGCTGTGGTGTAGAAGCTCTCTGGAATAAAGCAGTCAAAGCAACACAAGTTGTGCAAGAGTAGAACTGTGTACTCCACAGCTGCACAAACAATGCCTATTTCACTTTGCCCCACAGCTGCTGCAAATGGTCCTCATCATGTTCTTAGAATTCAGCCTAATTGGGGCTTTAATACTTGGATAGGTTTAGGGAAACATATTCCCAGTTGCACTATTGAAGACAACAACAACCTGTCTTTGGGGCTGGACGAGTTTTAATCCCCTTCCCTGCAAGGGTATAAACAGTACCTGAAAAGGTTCCATGATTTCCCACACAGTTTCTAGGTACCAGCAAGTCAATACCTTTTTGACAAATTATTTCTGCTTTCACAGTTCTGAGGCAGGGCCAGCATGAAACAGTTACACACCCCCCCCCCCCCCCCAGAATTAAGGCATAGCTGTCTTAACCTCACTCTCTGAGGCCAGAGATTTCAGCTGGCCAAAGGACAAGGAGCTCTACTGGTTAGCACAACACTGGACAGGTTTTCTGACCAGGGAGGCAGAAACGTCTCAGGTCAAGCTTTCATACTCTACCACAAGGAAGAATGCCATTGCTACAGTACATCCAGACAGATGCTAGGTGATGGTGTGGGCCTACACTCACAAGCAGTACCATAGAAGGAAAGTTGTATTTTAAACTCGAGACCTGAGTGAATTTAGTGCCTTTAATCACAAGCTAGGGGCTTGTATCTAGCCATCAACATAAACATAATGCACATGAGTGAGATACACTTTCCAGAACTGTTCAGGCCAGGCTCTTCCTTTTGCACTAAAACTCTTGCCAGTCTCATCTACCTGGACTTTTAAACAGATAAACCAGATAACTACCCCAGTGGTTTTAAATCTCAAGAGAGACAAGCACTTGGAAGTAGACTCACTCAGTGAGGAGCTGCAAAGTATGAGGGACCAGCAGGGGGTATTTTTTTTGGCTTCAGTTCCAAGGGCATAAAGATAGATTTCACTTGGCTAAGCTGCAGAATGCAATTAAGAACCATGCTGCCTCCCTCTACTAGTTGAGAGGGAAAGTTTCTTCCTGGAGCCAAATAATTTAGACAAACTAAATAATTTGCACAGTGAAGATCTTTAAGCTTCTTGTTAGTGAACCAGAAAGGCAGCAGCAACTACTCTGGAAGACAGGACAGCAAATGTAATTCCTCTCTCAAAAACTGCTTTGCAATTATAGGAAATGGCAGTAGTAAGGAAATTGTCACAATAATTGAAAATAAAAAAGAGCAGACTGCTAGACCAAGGACTTGCAGTGAAAAAGCTTCAGCTAATGCTACACACAAGCTATACTGAAGTGGTACACACACACAAAAATCTATTAAGACAAGCTCTGGCCAAGATTGCCTGTCAAGACTCCCCATAAAGCTATTGCTAAGGAGCATCCTTGTTACCTTTACACAGCAAGTAATGCAAGTGTAGACTGTCATCACCAGAGCCCAACTTAGCATGGTTTACAGTACACATGCAAATAGCTTGATGGCATAGAAAAATGCAGCTAGAAATGACTCCTCCAGTTCATGCACTGAGCTGGCTATTACAGAACTAACCTAACCACTCTGTCTCAGCAAACTACAGGTGTAACACTTTGCTAACTTGATATATGTTCTCTATGTGGGAGCGGGACTATGTACCAGCTTCAGAAACCGGTATCAGAGTGGAAATCTGTCTGCACTGATCTATTCAGACAGGTTCAAAGGAGTTTTTCTTAATTTAGGGTATCTCTGTTCCCTCTCCACACTAGGAAGAATCATGGTTGTCTGAAAGTCCAAATACTCCTTCCCTTTCTGTAAGGGAACTTTAACACATAAGCAGCTTTAATAAATGTCATTTAAAAACATGGGTACCCTGGGGTTTTGAAGAGGAATGCTCCAGTATCCTGTCAAGATCAGGTCAGTGTGGGAGAATCATGGAACTGTGGCACAGAGCTTTAGGCTGAGATTTATTGTTGTACATCCTTTCAATGCCATGTATCCTTACATCTAGCAAACACAAAATCATGTCAAGACTATGATCAAAACCATGCTAAATTCTGTGGGTGAAGGGGAGATGGAAGAGGAGTGCCAGCTTAATTTCTATCAGTCTAAGGTGGAACTAATTTTGTAAGCCTTGTCTTGCCTGAAATGAACTCAGCAAAAAGGCCTGAGGGGAGAGGCTACCCACAGTCCAGCATCGCTGTACTGAAGCACAGATGAGACAGCGCTTTTCTGATGCCCCTGACATTCTCACCAGGGTAAATAGTATCCCACATTTTATTACGTGTTCTGTCATGGTTTCAGGGAGCTGCTGAAGAACACTAGGGTTGCAGCCCCAGCACGCAGTGCTAGAGGACAAAAAGGCAGACAACAAACTGGGAAGGTGGGAATTGCCAAAACCAGACCTGGAATGCCTTTGTCCTGGTAACAGAGAATGTAAATAAACTCCACTGAAGTCAATAGGAGTTTTCTCATGAATTTCAGTGGAAGCAAGATTTCACCTTGGGATTGAACAAATGATCCTGTGGCTTTCTCTTCCCAACCTCCAGCCTTTCTTGAAGCAGATGGGCTGAAACATACTCCACATTCAGAAGAGAAAATGAAAACATGACCTGGCAATCACTGGAAGGCTCCCACAACCTTGTCTTTTATGAACGCCCACATGTCATTGCTACACAAACAAGAGCTGCCAGTGTGGGAGACTTTGGGGCAATATTCCAGCAAGACAGGAGAAACAAACAGCAAAACAAGAGAGCAACAGCATTTTAACAGCTTGCCTGGAAGAATAAATATTGACTGGTTAACTGGAAAAAGCCAGCTCATTCTCCTTTTTAGTGAGGGCAGTTCTGGCACAGAAGAGGAGCCCTCCCAAGCTAGCAAGCACACTGGGCTTACAAAAAACTTTAAGGAAGTTTCTTAGCAAATATTTCTGGAAGGTGGTACTAAACAACTGATCTGCACAATGGCTCTGTTCATGAACAAAGAAATCCCAGAGCCTGTCTGCAGCCTCTAGAGAGTAACCTAAAAACATACAAGGAATTCACATACTACCACTAAGGGTAAACAGGCTTGGGTAGTGTGCACACGTCCTTGTCCCAGTGGAAGAGGATGGCCACAGGGCTTTAACAGACTGCCACAAACTTAAGTGCTCCAGAAGAGGAAACTAAACCCAGCTCTTGCTGGGGAGATACTGGACACTGGTCTGCCCTCTTCTGTCAGAGTCCTTTCTAGAGGTTGAACGACTCAGCTTTTGCCTGCACCAGCTTTCCTTAGCAGAATTTGCTGTCCAAATATCATCAGCATTTCAGTCAGCTGATCGAGAACTCACCAGAGGTATTTAGGGCATGAAGACCAAACACAAAAGCACATCAACAATTTTCATCACCCCACTGTTAGATAAAAGTCCACAGAAATGCATCTGTGAACTCATGAGTAAAAAGCACTAAAATTCATGGTGTGTCTCATGCACAGTCCTTTATTAGTGCTATCTGAGTGCCCTGTGTGGTGACTGCCTGACAGCCAAAGTTAAAAGAATGCTTTTGGAGGTTGTAACACAGCTCTAGAATCATCTGACTCTCACAGACATCACAGCCATTCTCATAATGAAAGCTCAGATACACACACTGTTATTCTTGTAAATCATTAATGCAGCAGGCATGTTAGACCATAACTGACATTTAAGAGGTAGTTCCATTAACCCTGAGTCTGTTGGCAAGCACCTGTAATCTTTTCTTTTCCTGTGTTTAGAAGAAAATACCTCCCTGCCTGAATACCATGGAATGTATGCTGTGGCCAAAATTCCATAGAGTTTTTATGATGTAAGAAAAAATAAAAGAAGTCCTACAGTTAGCAGTTCTGCCTTGTTCTCCACATTGTCACAAAAAGTAGAAATCATATCACCCATTTCTTCTCTGCCTAAGTTACTATTATTCCCTCTCACCTGTCTGTGGTCAAAAAGTGAATGAGGACTGCATCTATTCCTTGACAGCAACTCTCATCTCCAGGCCTGCTATTCCTGGGAATGACAAGTACAGCCTTGGATTCTATACCAGCTCCACATGAGGATGACTGTTTATTTTGGACAGCCAGAAAGATATATATATGTTACCAAATTCTACAAGATAGAGGAAATAATTGAAACAATTAATAATAATAATAAGGAAGCAATTAATTGTTAGTTTTCCTTACAGACATGGATTATCTGTCAATAAGTGTCAACTCTACAGAAAATGAGATCCAAAAATCATCCCAATTAGGCAGGAAGGTCTTCTGGGTTGCTTTAAGAAAAGGAGGAGCTTTGCTTTGCCAGAAGGCCCTGGTTCAGCTTCTCAATTCTTGAGCACAGTAGCAAAGGGACTATCTGCAATCCCTGAGCAACGGAGAATGGAAACTCTCAGCATGGTGGGGTTGCATCAAGTTTCCTCACTTCCTACCTGTTCAGCACTTCCATCTTCCCCCCCTCCCTGGTTGCATCAGCTGCACCAGCTACCAGGAAGGAGAAAAATGACTGCTACTGCTGAACCCAGGACAACTATCAATATTGTGTAGCTTTAGAAGTCTGCAGAAATCTGGAAAGCACACAGAGGACTCTCCCACAGCCAGGCAGCAGCCCAACTTGCACAGGTTCAACATGCACACACACATACAGTCAAAACTTACCTACTGACAGCAGGATTTCAGGCAGGGCATCCCGCTCTCACTAAGGCGTCCAGGAAGGTGAGATGTCTGCAGCCCTCTAACCTCATGCATGCCAGGAGCAGACTTCATTCAGATTGCCCCACACAACAGGCAGCACAGTGCTTACTTACCTTGACCAAGGCCAGAGATGCATGCCTGTGATGGACTACAAGACTTGCATACCTATTTGTACTCATGCCAAGCAACTGAAAGAGACAGAGCAGCAGCACAGGCAGGTGGGAGAGTCAGGGCAATCTGCTGGGTAGAACTGGCATGGGGAGAAGACTGCTATTTCATAAGGATGGGAAAGCAAACAGACTTGAATGAGACAGCAGTCCTGTTAGGCCATATGTATTCACATGTTACAAGATAGCCAGTGCAGTCCAGAGGCTTGCTGCAAAGCTTTTTAAAGTAAGCATTTCCACTGATTTTTGGAGGTCTTTAAATCTGTCCCTCCTCAAACAGGGCAGAGAAATGAAACGTTGTCATCCCTGTTTCAAGAAGCTGTGGGGCTTTCTCACAGGGGGGTGTTGGAGATGAGTAGGGAACTAGACCCTGTACTTCCGCTTTAGCCACCAAAGCAACTAGTTTGTGTATCTACATGGCAAGTGCTCTGCCCAGTTGCTTATTGTTTTCCTGCCCCACTCCAAAATAGTTGGCATTTGCTACCCTGCTGATATTGAAGTGAATGTCTTATTAGCACAGCTAGAACTTGGGAGGCTGGAAGAGCTCAGGTGGGAAGAAGCAGAAACAGCAGGAGCAGGCAAATCCTGGAGATGCAGAGATGCTGTTTTCTTGCCAGCTTCCCTAGTGAAGTGCCAGAGAGAAAATAATGGATATTTATAAGCAAACCTGTCTCTAAGGCAGCAGTTTCCAAAGTCTAATAATAGGATTTGGACTTTTTTATTGTGTGATTCAGACAGCATTGCATAAAGCTGCTGGAAAGCTCCTGCCTGTCCCCAGAGCATATTCCTGAGAAGTTCGGAGGTAGAGGAGGATCCAAGTCCAGCTGCAGTGGGCTCAAACTAGCAGGGTATCAGCAGGTTCTGTCTCTTCAGAGATGCAGTGAGAGCCAGCAGAGATGCCAGAGCAGAAGTATAAAAGCCTCCTCCCAGGAAAAGCCAAGCACCCACTCCTTGTCTTGAAAGAGCAAGCGATGAAGCCAAGTACCCTAATAACTGCACTTCTTCCTTTGACCCATGGGTTTCCCACACCTGCAGAAGCACTGAGCAGAGTCCAGGAATCCACAGCGCAATGTACTGTGAAATGTAGGCAAGGACTGCACCTGCCTCAAGGATTTTACAGCAGTGGAAAGAATGTCAGGGATGTGGAAAGCTACCTGTCCCTAAAATCAAGTTAACAAGCCAAGTCGGCGTATCTCTGCTACTATGCCTTGACCACTAAGCTGGTCTCAAACCAGACTTGGTAGTAGGGACTCTGCTTATGAACTCACCACAAAACCCACATCCAGTGGCCCTGTTTTTGTTTCTTGCTGACTCTCATACAGCGTGTTGAAAGTGCAGCTTCCCCAGCCAAATAGGAGGGGAAGCTTAAAAATGGGAAAGGTCAAAACAGCCTCCCCTTTGTATGAGGAAGAAAACAGGGCTGGGCTCTGCAGCACAGGGCAGCACCTGGACAGCATGTTCTGAGGCAGAATAATTGCTGTGATCACCTCTCCACCCCGCTGTGCACTAGCCAGACAGTATTTCCAACCAGACCATTTCAACACAAGACAGAGGAAACTTCCGAGAGGACATCTCTTCGCTCGCTCCAGACAGGAGTACTTACAACAGTGTCATGTGCATTATTAGAAACTAGAGAAGGCCAGAGCAGCCTTCTCAGTTGTAGATGGAACACAGAGAAGCTCACCTTTTTCTAGAAACAGTTGTTTGAAGCGTGATGTTTTGTCAATCATATTTAAACACTTACCCAGTAATTTACCTCCCAAGCACGATTCATGGAGTTACAGGACAAGTGAGTGACAGTATTGCACAGGACCCAACTTCCTCATTCTCTAGTGAGGCATCCAGTCACATGCACTTGTTCGGAGGAAAGAAGGGAATCTCCACCTCTGCATCCAGCCTCAGGCCCTGCCTCTTCACTGATCCTACAACAAAACTCTGTCCTGTCCTGGTTGCAGTTCCACAGTCTTGTACAGCAGTTCCCCTCTGGATGAAGAACAGGCAGGAAGGCAGCAGAGGACTGCATTGATCAGGAGTCCTGCTAGGCTGTGGTGCTCTCTCACCCTGCACATCCACCCTGACCTTTTTTTGCTGCTTAGCAGACACAGTTGGAGTTTGCAAAGCAGAGAGATGGGGCCTCATTAGTACCTCTCCAGGCAAGCAGATAGAGACATGTGCAGTTATTCACAGGGACATGCACTGAATCTCAGCAAGGCTGGGATGATGCTCAGGTTCTGACAGTTGCTGGAGGAGAAAGAAATTCACAGCTCTTTCCTCCAGCAATGCCTGGAGAGCTAGGCACTCAAACCACAGCATTTCATTACCAGGGCTTCTCTCCACTGCTACTTTAAGCCCTCTTACAGCAACAAAATAAACATATAACCTACTAACTTGATACCTTTTGTCGGATGAAAGGTGAAGTCAAATACTAAGATGGTCTCTGCCTCTGAGGTTAGTACAAGTACTTACCAGAAAAGCCATAACTGAGAACTGTCTAAGCATTAGGCTCCCTAGGAACAAGGCAGGGGAATAGGGGAGAAGAACAGCAGTTTTATTTGACCATATCTGACCACTTACCATCACTGTCCCAGGTACCAAACCCCAAGTCCAGCCCTTTCACTATCACTCAGAGGATGCACAGTCTGTTTTAGAAATCATGTTCCCCTACCATGCTTTACAGAAATCTCCTTTATGTTGGCAATGCAACATGGAAGTGCTTCCCCATTCCTACGGAGAGAAGAGTTGCCAAACAGCAGCCGCACTCTGACATGACAGACCAGCTGTCAATATGCCATGTACCTATCCTAGAGCAACCAGCTCCCGTGAAGATCTGCCAATCACACCTGATAGCTGGCCTGGGGCATACTCAGCTAAGTCAACCTGATACCTTCCCAGCCTACATGCAGGCTTCAACGTTTTATTAACTGTTACTCATGTCCAAGGTATCTGCCCCACATGCCTCAACTTCTTCACACACATTCTCAGCTCCTGGCTTCTAAGAGAGTTTGCTATTTCAAGTAATTTTCCTACAGAAAAAAGACAAAAAACTTCAAACAGGAAACAACCTTGAGCCAAGAAAAGCGTAAATATCATCCCTGTGGAGATGCAGTGTCCTTTTTATTTTCCTTTCAAAACAAGAGCAAATTTACATTGAACATCCTCAGAAACATGGTTGAGTCCAGGAGTGCCTTCTTCTGATGTTCCCCTAAGCCCAGGCGAGGATGACTAGCTTACACATACACCTGCCTTTGGAGCAGGTTACAGCAGAATCCCAGAACAGGCAGAGAAAGCAGGAGCAAAACTGAAAGGGGCCTTAAATCCTGCTGCAGCAGAAAAGCAGAAAAAAATAGTTCTGTGGAAATCGTGACTTCCCTCAGCCTATTTCTGACAGTGTCAATCTGTCTCATTGCTGGTGCTTCCTCAGGGACTCTCTACCGCGGTGCTCCGTGTTACAAAGACTGGATGAGCTCAGACAAGATGCAATTTACTGGGTTCCAGTATTTCATAGCAGCACTTGTCCAACTTGCAGTGCCCTCTGTCTCAGTTTAAAGGTAGAGAAATACTGCGAGCAAAGAGGAAGCCAGAAATACTGTAACCACTGTACATTCTCTGCTTCAGACTCTTGAGCTAGGCAGTCACGGCCACGAGGTTGTGCCCATCTATTCTATCAAGAAAGCAGCTTCCGTCAGTGTGTCAGGTCAGACACTAGCAGCGCTGTAGAAAGCCATCTAGATACCTTCTTTTCCAGAACCAGCCAGAATAATAAGAAAAGCCCTTTCTCCAAAGTCAGAAAGGAGACAAAGGTGGATTGCCTGCACAATCCTGATGTGCTACCAAACAGGTTTGGTCACAAAACCCCTCTCTGCCTGAGGCAACCCTAGGCAAGGAATCCAGCTGACACAGATCAGCAATTTGTGGTTTGACCCTTTACCCACAAGCTCACAAACCACAAGACTTGATTTATTTCCTAACGAAGATCATAAACTAGCTGTCCCAAACCTGCCTCCTCACCATGAGATCATACATTTGCTTTAATTAGGGTCAAAGCAAAAATAAAAGAAAAATAATGAAACAAAAAAGAAGCTCCTCCCTCAACCCTGCTAACAAAAGCAGAAAAGCAAACTACAAAATACCTTTTAAAATGTTTTGGTTTGGATGCAGCTCCACCTTTTGGCACAAACTTCTTTGCATCCACATCCATATTCAAAAAGCAAGATCCTTTACTCAGCTAAATTTAAGACAGGTAAGCAGTTCTTAGTCTCCTCCTCAGCTTCCAAGGCACACGCTCCTTGGACTTGTACTGCTCACTCCATCAAGCGTGGTTATTGCCTAGCAATCTCCTTCCTACTGTTTTTTTTATTTGCTTCGTCTTAGCATTGCACAGAGTGCAATAGTCCTGACCTGTGAATTATGAAAACATGAGGGAGCATTAATATTTCAGAAGTCTCACCTATGGCTCAATTGTTATGACAGAAACAAAAATTAGCAGCAATTCCCAGTCGTCTCAGACGGGATTGATAGATTACCTATATGCTACATCCTGGCTGCCTGATAGTACTACCTCTGACAATCTCACCTGCTGCCAGGAAGGCTGGTTCTGTGCCAAAGACCCACTAGATGAGAAAGAACTTGCAGGCAGACTTCATGTGTGACCTTAAATGAGTTGTTGGGTCAAGTTCTTTGCAGAACTGAGACTTCCCCCAGAAATAAGCATTAAAACATGACCTACTCTTGTCATCAACAACAACAACAACCTTCTCTTTCTCTGCCTCATCTCTTGAGCCTGAAAATTCTCCAGGTGGCAGGACTGACTACACCTGTCTGCATGGTAAACAGCAAAAGAGAGTCCCTGCCTTGATTTGAAAGTCTGGAATGCAAAGCTGTCCAGCTGTCCACTACCTGTAGCTGCACCTATGTTTCCTACCATTGGCTGCACTCCTCTGGAAAACACTGTTAACTCCTTATTATTGTCAAGGTATCAGTCTCCCACCATCACCCCAATGTGGAGAGGAAGGTGGAGCTGCCAGAGTAGTTTCAAATGGTTGTTTACTGTACCACCTTTTCACATTAAACATGAGGTTACGGGCTATGACAACATGGAACAGTCACACAAACAGCACCAGAGAGAGGTGCATTTGTTTCTTTATTTGAATTAAGGTTGGGGATTAGCAAAGGGAGAGGCAACAAGCAGGGCAAGAGTTTTGGTTTTGATTTACTGGCACCATAAAGCCCTGTTCAACACATGTAAACTTTTAGGAGGGGTGGAGCTGGCTGGAGGTATGTGGGGGAATAGTATGAAGACAGACACTGCACCACTGACTGCAATGTGACTCTGACCTTCCAGACCAACTCAGCCAAAACACCAGTTGCTTGGACGAAAACCTTGAAGCTCCACATTTGACTCTTATGAAGGGTGATATTTTGTTTCATTTAATATTTTCAGCCCATGCCTTGGTCCTCATCCAGTTCCTCCTGCTTTGTCCCAGTAGTAGCATATTAGATCACAGGCTCATTGGTAGAGCCTGCCCTTCACATCCTGCTCAGCTGTTAACCTGCAGACTACCCAAGAGAACTCCCTAGCACTGCAATCTGCATCTGGAACAACACATGTATCTTCAGAGGCACATGTTTTACTGTTTGTATCCTAACAGCTTCCAAACATACAGATCTGCTTTGTGATCCACCTGCTCTGTCACTGCACACGCACACACCAATACTAATCACAGTCACAGTGGGGCACTGAGCTTGTGCAGCCTTTTGGGAAAAAGAACTTCCTCTCTGCTCCATCTCATGCCATCTCATCCCCACAGAGTTCCAAGGATGTGAGTGAAAACAACTCCATCTAGCTTCTGCTACTGCATGTTTTAAAAATGGAGATATAATAAATACAGCATTGCTCTGAAGCATATTGTACTAATTTAACACATACTGTCTATTCCAGGAAACAGAACTGCAAAAAAAAAAAAAAAAGTTTGATCCTTCTTCTCCTCTCTGGATGTTTCCAGAAATTTTAAGATGCTGTAGCCTAGAATTCAGAGGATATTACAGGTATCTTTACAAAATTATTACAAAGGGCAAACAAACCCTTGGTTTCACACATAAAACCCTCACTCTTGATTCCATTAAAACAGACAACTGATTCATCTCCTAAGTTTGAGGGGTTTTCTCCCAAAAGCACATCCTTGAAAGTGTCTCCCGGACAGAGCAACTTCAGGCTCTTTCTGTGCTGCGTGCTACTTCCTTCCTTGAGATTCAGTACATGTCAGTTAATTGTCTCTCAGGTGTTTTCCTCTTCCCCTTGTTTTTGTTAAAAAAGAAAAAAAATCCTAAATGTTGTTACCTCAAAATAATCCCACATGAGAAGGTAAACACTACTTAAGCAGATGAGGACAGTGGATGTGGCGCAGTGGGAGAGAGAGGCTGAGCTGGATTTTCCCAGTGCCCAATTGCAACCTGGAGTAGAACCTCACGCTGTCATTCCTTTTTCTTTTCCATCTTTCTCTTCTCTGGTGTAATATATAATAACACAGGGAGCAGCAGGGATAATACATTCGTAGGTGGCTGCTGGATTTTCAAATGGTTTCTTACCAATATGTTCCGTGTAGGCAGAGCAGAGACCTGACACCAAGAACTGAAAGCAGATGATGCACCCTTTTTACAGCTGGAAGCTTGCAGAGTAAAATCACTTCATGGGAAATCTTTGTTCACGAATCTTATAAGCACAGTCTTTCAAAAAGGGGACTGAAGATGGCTTAGGCAGCTGTCCAAGAGCATCAGCAGACGCCCTTGATTTTGATGCCCAGGTGTGTTGCTAGCCTCCCACTTTTTTCCTGGTTTGCTTCAACCTCCGGGCTTTCAGAATAGTATAGTTTGCATACCATGTGTACTGTTCTGAGAGGAGAGGGACGTAGAATGCACGCAGCAGCTTTGAGGACCTGAAACCAGAAAGGAAAAAACAAATCATCCTTAAAGTGCTCATTTGCTTGTATGGTCAAAATGGTACAAATGAGGCTTTGCAAAAGATTTGGGCTGGTGAGTCAGTGACATGAGGAATGCTAATGGTTCAGGCATATAAAGCCCAGTCCCATCTTCTCCTTGTCAGTGGGACTGAAGCTGGTTTGTTCCAGCACCACCAGTTTAAGAGCAGCAGCCTGCCCAGTTTTTCAGCATGTCAATTGTCTATTCCAGTAGGATTAGGAGGGAGAGAGAGCAGGAAGGTGTTGTAATTATCGAAAGAAACTTAGATCCCAGATACCACTGTCCAAAAAGCAGGCAATACAGCCCTGTGGGCCTTTGGTATCACACAGAGAGACAAGCCTCCCGTTCCTCAGGGCACACTATGAAGGTGAAAATAGCAAGGCTGCATTTAGCTCCTGGTATCTCCTCTTTTCTACTCAGTCTTTCTGGATGCCTATTCCTCCACACATGTCTGGAGAGCAGACAGAAGCTTTGATGGGCACTGGCATTTTGAAGTTTTGCTCTTGTGCTGAAGGTATTGAATTAAAGAGGGATGGACTGCTCTAAAGCCTACCAGGGAGTTTGCAGCAGGCGGCCAGCATTCACTCCATGCCCTGCTGGTGCTGGGAGCTGGCATTTCACAGCACTTTGCAACAATTGGACCACTGGAGTACTCAAGCATGGAGGGTTTAATGGCTCCATCAAATTAGTACTTTTTTGTTTGGCTGCTAATTGCTGGAGCTGTGCTAGCTGAGTACATTTTAAATGCAAGTATTCTCTTACTGAGCAAACTAATAGTACAATCCAGGTTTAAATGTGAAGCAGACAAATAAAATGTGCTTCAGCAGCAACACTGAACCTTGCTAGATGCTTCAAAAATTGAGCAACTTATTGAAAACAGGGCTGGAGCAGAGTCTTGCTTACTCTGCGCTGAAGGTTCTCTCTTCAAGATCAACTTGTTGGTAAACTATCTACCCCTGACAGACATAACTCTAACTCCATCCACATAAAGCTTGGAAAAGCAGCAGCAGCACTCAAATTTGATTTGCAGCATGCTAAGTGGTCAGGGATGGTACAGATCCAGTACGTACTTGCTGGTCATTACAATTCACATGGCTTTGCTGGTAACACAGCCAACATTCTGGACACCCAATTCAAGTCACTTTTTCAGAAGAAACCTGAAATGCGTTTTGTTTGCTTATTGTAAGACAGCACTGGATATCTTTCAAAAATGCGGCCTAAAAAAACAATGGCAGAAACTGCCACTGTGAACTACGTCTCCCTGGAGGCTTCTAGGGTTCTTAGACAGCCTGTAATTAATCTCCTGCAACTGGGAGTAAAAGACAGTCCAGGAAAAGACTGGTGATACCTACTTGCATTGGCATAGCACCACTCAGCAGCAGGGTCCTGTTACATAAGATGCCATACAAGCACAAAGCAAGGCATTTTTGTCAAATGAAATCTTCCCTCTTTAAACAAAGTGACAGACTAAACAGTATTCTTCCCAAACTGGAGAGGGGAAACTGAGACAGAAAGTATTATCTGCCCTCAGAGAGGCCGAACAAGTCTGAATTCCTAAAATTTACAAGTCCTCCTAACTGTGAGACTGCCTCCTTTCAATATCCAGCATCTTGTAAGCCTCCTTTTTGCCAAACACTGGGCTTGTGCTTTAGGATATGAAAATGCTGATTGCTTCACTTGGAAGAACAAAAAGCTCAGTGATAATACTTAGGCTCTTTACAAATTGTAAAGCACCCAGCAAAGTTTCTAAATAAAAGAATCACTGGAAATGGCTGCTCTTTGTGAATTCCTAAGGTGCTGGAATCAGAACATGTTCAAAGCAGAATCTCTTAGTAGCAAATAACTATGCAGAAGATGGTAATTTTGGTGTATTCTGAACAAGGAACTGTTTTTGCAGCTGTCATTTCCTTGTGCCTGGAAATTAGAGGTCAGCCCTCCCGCCAGTCACTAGAAGCAAAGGCATCCCTTTTTAAGCAAATGCTTGATTTGCCTCCTCCATCTCTTGTGGCTAATGAACATCATGTCATTGCTGAACTTATTCTGGCATCTCCTCCTCTGAGCCTGACAACCCACCATTGCTACCATGGCTGTTCTCTGTGAATGGTGTGGTTTCAATTCAATTCCCTTTAGCAAAGAAGAAGAAAAGAAAAACTAGAAAAAGCAATTGTGTTCAAGCTGCTTTGGATGCTGTTTACAAGAAGGAAAATGAAAAATAAGGTAGAGTACCAGCTTGCTGCTACATCCTAAGAAAGGTTCAGAAACTAGCCCAAAATCCCCAGAGCTCAGGATGTGTGCTTGGGTTAAGATGAAGTAATCTGTTGAAATAGTCCTGTGTGGTTCAGCTCACGGACAGAGAGGAAGGCAGCACCTTCAGCTGATGGCTGAGGTCCCAACTGTACCGTCTGTAGCACAGAAAATGCTTTCAGTTGCTCAGTCAAGACACAGAACTGACAGCACTCAAACAACAGCATCCACTTCACATCCTTGACCTGGATGGATCTACGTACTGGCTGCTTGCTCAGGCCAGCACTGTACAGTGCAGTGGGCATCCAGTAATGGTGGGTCTAATTGCTGGACACAATGAAACTAAGCACCTGTATTTACCATCAGTGCTGGTACCCCTCACAGTTCTGCAGAAACACCTCTATCCTGTCTGTACTTCCTCTTCTTTATGCTTTCTGTGAGAACCATTCCTTATACCTTTTACTTCTTTAGCATTCTGAAATACAGGCCCAATGCAGCTCACATGGTTGTGCTCATGTGGCGTATGTTCAAAACGTGCAGGATTCAGCTTTTGCTTTCTAGAACAAAAGGATATTCCAGGAGCTGACAGTAGCAAAACTATCCTCCCATATAAGCCAGCTTAGTGTAACTACCCTGAGTTTGCAGACAGTCTGAAACAACAATTCTGAGCAACAAGTCTTCTACATCCTCTTAACTTTGCTGGTAATTCAGCCTTTACTAGCAGCAGTTTAAATGTCACTGTTCACTGCTTCACAGTTTACATCAGCAGTAAAGTGGGAGAAACTGTTTGTAAAAAGGAGAGGCAGGAATGACTGATGGGAAAAAATACTGAGGGTGGAAAATGATGAGAAACATAGAGCAGAAAGATAGCTGCTCTTCCCACCAGTGGATGTCACACATAACGCCAAGGTACTCATGACAAATAACAATCCAGTGAATTAGTATATAAAGGCCACAGCTGACCTACAAATCCTGTACTCCTCCCCCCAAACAAGTACGTGCTCCTGGAACAAGGAGCTGTAAAACTCATTTAGCCAGGAGACACCAAAAGTGAAATGATGTATTACTCAAACTGTCAAGGAGTTCTTGGTTTCTACCAGGTGTTAGTCAGGCTGCTGATGCCATAGAAAAATGACTCTTCGCTAACAAGACTTATAAAAGTGAAAAGGGAACAGTTTATATTGGTTCCAATTATCCAGACTAAGGATACAAGATAAAAAGAGGCAATGTAAAAAAGAGGCATCTGAAAAACAATAATATTCATGTGCTCAGAGAATCACATCTCAGACAGAAAAATATGAAACCCTGAGTATGGCACAGTAAATGGCAGCACCAACATATCTGCTCCAGAGCTATAAGGTCAGCCTTTGCGTTTGTTCAGCAGCAACTTTCTCACTGAAAAGAGATTCAGACTGGACACAAGCACAAGGCTGCTCTCTCTGCTGCTGGTAACTACACAGTAGCAAAGCCCTGAATGCCTGCTTTCAGCAGCAGCCATATCAGAACCATGGCTGCTGATGCACCTACAGCTCACAAAGTCATGATTAAGCTTTATATTCAGACAGGGAACCTTTAACTCCTGCCACCTTGCTTTGTCAGGCTCAGCAACCTCAGACAACAGATGGTACATGGAAGGGGTTGGGATGGCGAATGACAGCGAATATATATAATGTTCTATTTGCATTTGCTTCTAAATTTGTCCCCCAGAGACTGCAAATGTGCATAGCCTTAATCAGCATAGAGCTCCGAAGCAGCATGTTGATACAAAGATCAAGGCCACAATCACTCCAAGCTGGGTAGCCAAGAGTATAGTGCCATGCTACTGGAACACAGATGCAGCAAGGCTCTTTCAGCGGTGGGTGTTAGGCTGGAGCTAATCAACAGGCAGATTCTGCCCAGCTCTTGCTGTGCTCCAGACATGGGAGATATCCCACATTCCAGGGGGGTCTGAATTCTTCTCCAGTTTTTTTGTTTCTAGGGAAGTGACTGCTGCAGCACCCAGAGCAGCTCCCAGTTAAGACAGAGGTGCTCATTCACCAGTAGGCTGAGAAGAGCTAGAACCACAGTGCCATTTGTATTTCTGTCAATTACCTATTGGACTTCAGGAGAAAGCAACTCAAAGTCCTGTTCTACTAATGTCAGTGTAGGCTCTTCTGGAATGGAAGCAAGGACTGCTAAGTGAGTATGTCACACTGACATGGAATGGAAGCAGTTAAATAAATATAGTGGTGGAAGATTCTTCCAAACTGCACCTTGTAGCCTGAACTTCTTACCCCAGAAACAACAGAAATCAGAAAGAAGTATGAGAAGAAAGAACAGAATGGAATAGCAAAAAGAAGAGGCAGGAGGAAGTCGAATGTCTGCCACATGGGCAGGACCTAGTACCTTTATCTATGGGTATACACAGGAAACTCAAGCTCAAAGCTCTCTGAAAACCCATTAATGTCTGTATTTCCTCTATGCGTTACATTTTGTACCAACAATGTACCTAAGTAATTTAGCCACTCATAAAACAAAAGTAGGGAAAACATGTCATGTAACATGGAATAAAGCACCATCAAAGGGAATGAAACAAAGCCTCTTATCAAACAAGGGTAATGATATGTTAGAACAATGTGACTGAATCATTAATTTTGCACTAAGAATATTTTTTTATGGAAAACCCAAGTGTTTGGAGTAAGCAGACGGCTCAGCCTAAAGAGCTGGAAAATATGTGCCCCTCAGTGGGGAGCTGTAATATATTTCCCCTTTTCTGTGCCAGATTCAGAGTGCTCAGCCAATATAGAATTAAATGGACCTTGGCAAAGCAGCTTCCTGAGGAGCATAATTAGCTGGTGGCTTGGAGTGCTCTCTAATTCAATTAGCAGCACCATTTATCAGAGCCAGCTGAGATTTACATTTGCACTTGCTGACGTCAATGTGAGACTCACAGTGAGTCCCAGAAGCCTCCAGTTCAGCAGGAGTGAATTCAACTGCTGGGGTCATTTATTTTCAAGGAACAAGAGCTGGAGTTTGGGTGGGGAGGTGTTTGGTGGGATTTTTTCCCCCAAATGCTCCTTTCTCTGCAGCCACTGAGCTACAGACCTGAAAACTACACTGGCGGCTTCCCTCACAGCCCGGTTCTGAAGTGACGCTTCTGTTCCACCTTTCCTTTTGTTAAAAAGGCTGCATTTTCATAGCGTTTTATACTTCATTTCATAAATAGCAGGGGACATTTCACAACTGTGTGGACGCAGGTGCCGGATTTGAGATGTGTCATTCTGCTGAGCTGGGGAGAGGAGTGGTATATGCTCAGAAATGCAAACCCTCTGTATGGATGTTGCCGCAAAATTCCAATACTCAGATGTAAAACAATGGATAGGTATTTACCTGCCACCGCTATTATAGAGTTGAAGCTCCTCACTCTTTCATTCATTGCCAACAAACTCCTGGAGATTAGTGGGAAGCTAATAAACTCTTAGTTCAAGTGGGAAACTGCAACGTAGGGAAGGTTTAAGAGACAGAGTTGTAGGAGCACCAAGTTTCAGCTGAACACCTGAATCACTCATCCACCCTACCTCTTCTCCAAGGGCCAAACTACAGAAAGAAACTTAAAATACATGACCAAGTCAGGTGGGCCATGGTTTCTGGCTTACTGTTCTTCTGCAGGGGGAAGAGAATCTGTCAGACAAGCAGGGTGACAAGATGATGAGACACTGCTGGTTCTCTCAGCACCAGTGGTACTCCCCAGGTATGCACATGCCCTTCTAGTCTTTCACTAGCACTGTGCACTCAAGCTGCCCCACCTGCCGACTGCTGAAGGGACAGAGCCCAGTGCTCCAAACTGCAGGAGTTCTGAAGGTATTAACAGCAGGAATGGAAATCAGACCTGCTGCTATGGCAACCTGGCCTCCTCCACTGGTGAAGGCACCACACCTCCCCTCTCCTCCAGCTGTGAGCCGTTGATAAGGAACAGCATGTAGAATTTCCATGTAGAACAAGAACAGGAGTAGAGGAGGCTGACAGGCAACACCAGCAGGGCTAAGGGTCTTACTGCCCAATTTCCTCCTGGGACATGTTCTGCAAACCCTCTTTTATTCCAGTCTCCCACTAATGCAACAGCATCTTTTGTTAAGGAGGACACAGCAGGTAGAAAGATCCTCTTTCCTCTCCATCACCTTTAGATGATCTGTTCTAAGGTCTTGCCAATAGCATAGCCAGTGAGTGTGTTCTCCTTTCCCCACCCTCAGTAGTCTCCCTTTACATCTCATCATTACAGGGTCAGAACGCTCTGAAATTTCAGGATCTCCCTGCGACTCCCTGCTGCTCCATGGTGAGATGCTACCTTTACAACAATGCAAGCTATTACTTCCAGTGGTAACAGTCACATGCACTCTCCCTTCACAAGCCAGACATGAAGGACCACACAGAGAAATCAACACCCCTGTACTGAGTGGGTTACCAGATTTTGGCTGTGGGTTTGCAGCGATAGTTAGTCAACAAGAAGCATACAGCTTAGGAATCTAGCTGGAGTTTAGATCTAAATGCAACACACAGTATCATATACCAAATCAAAATGATTGCACAGGTTTGCAGTGCCAAGCTCAGGAAGAAATTACCAGCGTCAGTCTGGCGGGAAGTACTTTGACAGCATTTCCCCTGTAAGTACAGTGCTGCACCACCACATCTACCTATGTATTCAGACAAATTCGTAAGAAGCAAGCCAATATTCATGCATGGCAGGATGCAGGAGTTTAGCTGTAAATAGGGAAAATCCTTAGGCCTATCAATTTCCCCTAATAAGAAGGAAAGGGGAAAAGAAGAAAGAAAAATGTCATGAGTGACTTGCAGAAACAGCATTAAAGCAGTGAAGAGAGTGACAAGGACTCAGCTCATTACCGAGCTGTGTGTTTAACTCTAGCTTAACTCCTTGCACTGATTCCAGTCAGCATTACAGCCCCATGGTTAAGCCAAGGTAGCTTAAAGGGTCACTTGGACACAATTCAGTACCTCTGATTGACTTCAAAGGACTTTAGATGCGGTCCAAATACTCAAAGCTTGGCTGTTTAGCAGAGGATAGCAAGATAAAACAGCTTTAAAAACACATGAATGTGTCTTAAAACCAGAAATGCACATGCAGAGGTACACGCTTTGCACAAAGAGCCCTTTGCAAAACTCTTACACAGATGCTTCTTTTTCCTCATTAACAAGACTCATTGGCCATCTCATTCTCCTTTCCTAAAGTCCTGCCCAAATGTAACAGCAGGTCTCTCGGAAAACAAAGTTCATAAAAGACCTTGCCAAAAAAACTTGTTTGCGTCAGCAAGCTGGGAACATTAGAGCACTCCTGAGAGCTGCTCTAAGCTTATCACTCTTTCTCACTGTTCAACTGCTTTTACCAGCCCCCCTCCCTGGAGGGTCCTATTACTAGGAAGTAATAAGGTCTCACATAAAAAATAGCAGGGCACTGAACTCTGTTAGTTTTTTTTACAGAGACTTTTTTACAGAGCTGTCCTGTTATGACAGACACGTGACTAGAGCTTTAAATGACTTTATATGAAATAACCATCTCCTTACAGCTGAGAGCTTCTGTATTTGCAGGAATGTATTAACAACATTACCGGTGTGACAACCCTGATTCTACCTCTTATTAGCCTGAAGAAGAGCAATTGCAATCTCTGCTTCTCACAGAAGTTCCTGTTCAAACACACAAGCAAGTTTTCAGTGAGCAGCAGAACTAATAAAAAACATAGTCTAACACAGGTCCCTCCTATGGATTCTCTGCAGCCTAATAAAGGTGTGACCCTGCTGACTTGACGAGACTGCCTCCTCTCTCTGTCTGCCACCTTTTGTAAAATTTTAAGAGCTCATGCTCTTTGAGAATGACTTACACCTGCCTAGAATTTGACTGAAACAAGACAGTGGATTCAAAAGTCTGTTGGAGGAAACTACACCTCATCTCCTTAGAAAGCAAAACTAAAAACCTTACTTCAGCAAGAAGTGTCCAGGGAGGATTGTTTTCAAAAATAATCCTTCTCACCACCCTTCCCAGCTAGCTTCACCCTTTAAACCAACCTAAGTCATCAATTTTGCAAGCAGAGGTTTGACAAAGGTTCCACTGTAGCCAGCAAGCTGCCTTTACTGGAAACTAGATTACAAGCTACCATTTGCCAATGTATCTTTTCCCCCCTATACACAGCTACTTTTGCAAGAGGATAACTGAACAGAATTAGTTCACAGACTTCCCAGTCTTTCTCCCTCCATCTCAAATGTGTAAAGCATACCTGGAAGCATCTAGAAATGGCTTGTAGGCAATGGTTACCCAATCTTCTTTGTTGGCAGAGTACCTTGGCTCCCTTGGGGTTTCAGCTGCTGTATCCAAGTCCACCAGATAGTGGCATTTGGAAATGTCAATCTGTAGAAAGACAGACATTCTTGTGTTTTATTTTCTGTAGGCTTCTGGTTCTATATGTGCATTCATACAGGCTGTTACTCATCAATGAGAAGGGGTTAAATTTCTAGCAACAGGTGAAATGCTTCATGCAGGATACATGGTAAAAAATTGTGAATGTTTTCAAGTAAAACCTTTATGGGGGAACACAGACTACCACTACTGGTCTGGTTACAGGAGGAGAGTTCTAGGGTCCCTCTCTGAGGAAGTACCACTTCAAGGAAGCAGCGTTACACAAATGAATTATGTGTGCGACTGCCCAGCTAAATGAGCTGTGGGCAATGTCCTCAGAAGATTCACATTATGCCACCTTCTCTTTCCTGCTGAGGAGAGTGCTCTTGGATATGAATAGGATTTGTACAAATACCCTGTATCCTTTCTGGCTAACAGTCCCCTCCTCACAGGTACTCCATAGCTGCTGAGGAATAACTCTGACAGGACAATACAAACTTTCAGCTACAAAGACAACTTGAGCTCCTACCAGGACAAACCATATTAATATCCATTAGAGATAAGTTTCATACAAGGTAGTCCAACAAGAGGCTACATTGTGTAGAAACCCCTGCACCGAGTGTAAGACATCTAGAGGAGAGAACAGGTTGCAAATAAGGGCTGAAGTCCTCCTGTTGAAGATCTAATTGTCTTTAAGTGATCTATGTCACATTTTCAGAAGTGAACTAATCCCAAGCCCACCATGTCTAAAGTGCACCCAGGTAGCTATATTATTACAATGCAGCAAAAATGAGCCCCTCACGGATGCAGCAGACAGAAGCAAGGCTGAGCTTTTACTGGCATAATGATATTCAGCCACTGGAGCAAAGCAAGTTCTATCAGGTGGATACCAGATGGCTCTGTGGCATCAAAACTGAGTGGCAAATGAGATCACACCATGGGAAACTCAGCTGAGGAGAATGTTGAATCCACTTGCACTGTATGAGAGAACACTCCAGGCTCAGAGAGAGGTTCTGGCTCATTAGCAAAAAGACTCCCAAACCATTAACCAAATTTTTCTCTAAGTGATGTAGAATCATTCAGAGAAAGACAAGTTACTGCCTCAAGCTCTAAGGCTGATCTCTTCTGTCATTCTAAATGCTCCCTAAAGGGTTAGTACTTTCAATGCATAAGGATTATCTGCCTGGTGAAAGAGATTTCCCTTCTACCACTGCCAGTAGAGCAGAGTGCATTCTTTCAAGTTACATTGAAGCTAAGGATAATATTCATCCTGGTCAGAGAGCAAACACAGCACCTATGCATTTATTTGGGGATTTACACAAGACTTCAGTGGCGTACAGACCTTGAAATGTTTCTTTGTAGAAAGAAAACAGTGAACAGAACTGCAAGGAATCACATCCTATCCTCTTCTGTTCTCCTTTCCTTTTCCTCCTCTCGCTCTTCTTTTATTCAATGCAAACGCTATGCTAAGTGGTGGAGAACTGAATTTGATCACATCCTGAATAATAGGAGAGGGCACAGTATAGCACAGAGATGGAGCTAAGGGTACAGCCTGCTGCTGTACTGCTGTAGCCAAATGTCTCTCAGTGGTGTCTGGATGGATGCTACCCTGGCCAGTCAGAGTAAAACTGGAGCTTGTCTAGTTTACCACAGCTAAAGTTCAACTGTTTTGTGCAAAACCAGAGACATTTTACTGATCAAACACATATTTCAAAAATAGGACCAAGCTTCAGGTGGTTTCTACCATTCAAAACAGCGCTAAAGGGAATTGGAAAAGAAGTGAAAATAAAGTGGCTCAAAAAACAACTCTGAAGGCAGGAGTTTTTAACAGTTTCAGCTTTTAGGCCTTATCTACTATTCCTGCTTGCATACATCCTTGTAAGAAACAATACTCCTTGTCTCTTTCTTAGCAGTTTCAGAGACAAATGCATCTCCCCAGTAGGACAAGTTAAGTACTGTTCAACATGATTAAGGAAGGAAGAATTGCAAAACAAGATCAAATCTCTCTTTTCCCCAGTGTCTCACAGCAACAGAAACACCGAGATTTACTCTTCAATTTTCAAGCAGAGCAGTAATAGATACTTACACCTGAAACTGAGAGATCAATCCTATTTCTGCAGCCATTAATTGGTTTTAAGCTCCATGGCTCAAATAATCCTTTTAAATTATTTGTTTTCTCCCCTTTAAATGACCAATAGACTCATGCTGTTTAGATTTATTTGCTATGAGGGTCCTTTCCAGTGCTTGGTAACTTTTTACTTTTTAAAGCTTGGGTATGTTTGCACTTACAAGCTCCTAAGCTTAAAAAAAAGATCTTGTTCTCTTAGTGTTATTAGCAGGCCAGAAGTAAGAGTTTTAGGACTCCATTTAAAATGCACATTTTGTAGCTAACTTCTAATGTCCTAGGCCCTTTTGCTTGCATAAGAAATAATAAAATTGTAGGGTGACATTAAGAAACAACCATGAAACAAAAGTGTGTTTTGCTCCATTAGTCACAGGCTGCACACCAGCCAGCTGTCTGCGCTAAAAATATGCCACTGTTAAAGATTCGGTAAATTAAATACACTGCAGCAGACAGCTTCTCTCAGGTGGGAACACGCCTCCTTCCCATTTCCAGTAACTACATAATACGGCTCAGAATAAGAGTGTTTTAACCCAGAAGACTGATCCCTGCTTTTACCCACAAGATTTGCTCCTGTGTGACAGTACAGTATCCACTTTTACAAGCAGATCACAAAGTGCTTGTACAATGTCTTAACAGGCCAAAGACAGGAGCCACATAATGAAGTATATGTTTACCATCTTCAGCCAGATCATTCATGTAAACCAGACACCTGGTCCATTACATGTGGGTGCTTCCTATATACTGATGGACATACCAAACCTACCCTCCAAGGTGCTAAGAGAGAATGAAGAAAATATTATACATTTCTTGGCAGTTCCTCTCATTCAACCCTCTGGACAAAAAAAGAAAGGATTACTAAATACCTACTTGCACTGCAAAGAATATTTAGTGCACTGCTAAGATTTAACCTGCTCAATAATTTTAAAGTCAGTTGACAATAACTTTAACATATTCATATGTGTGCACTGGTTTTGTTTAGGTAACACAATACAAGCTAGCAAAGTAACAAATTCATAACAGCAGTATATATTAACAGATTCCCATTGAAATCACTGATGGAATTGTTACAGTAAAGTTCCAAATTAAGTCCTCCTTCTCAGTTGCAATTATGGTGTAAATATTTATATTTAAAAAGAAAGGAAAATATAAAGGAAAAATTAAATCCCTGCTTAGTGACAAACACTTTCTGAGGGAATTTCAAACTACTCATTCAGTTCGCTTTGCTGTGATCACAGTAACACATTATACTAAACCCAAAATTGCAACAAGTAAGAATTATTACTTTCACTTCTCCTTTTTTATTATGTCTTTAAATGAAAAATAAGCAGACGAAATGCAAACAGAAACCACTCACATAAATGGGGAAATTTCCAAGTGCTGCAAAGAGCCCATCTTTTTCTGTAACTTGTACGGTCCCACAGAAACAAAATGGGGAGACCCAATCATATGCATTATATTAATACAAATTATACAGTAAAGTAAAGAAAACAGGAATGTAATCCTTACATATCGAGATGGCTCTTCCTTGTTTTGGTCATTCATATCAGTGGGAATGATCCGAGTGGCCATTGGTCCCTTGGCAAATGGTTTTGGTAACTGGCCTCTGAATTCTGAGAGGATAAACTGGAGCTGCCAACTGCAGAGAACAGTGTCAGAAAGCCCAGCAGAAAAACGCAGGAGCTAGTAAAATTTTGTGTTGAGAAAGCCAAAAGCATAATGAAGGCCATTTCATTCCTGAAGGTAGGCAGACCTGCTAGAGGAGCAGTCACACTACAAATTTTCAGTAGCTTGTCGCCAACATAGTCTGATGACAACAAACTTCAGAACCCTTTCTTTTGATTAGACTGGTGTCATCAGATACACAAGGTCTTGAAGGTTTCTCCCATAAATAATTCTTATGAGAAACACCCCTTCTTATGAATCTCACCAAATTGTACCTTTTTCATTAAATGACTCACTTATCTGGCAGGAGAAAGCTGCTTGGAAATCTGTGCCACTCCTTTCCCACACAGACATTAACTGGTCTCCCCTCTGGCACAGTGTGAATGCTTGGGTCAGAAGCAATCCTGTGAAATTCTGGGTAGAGATCCAGGGGCCCATGGTAGCCTATGGAAGGCAGAAAGTTTAAATAAAGGTAAAAAACAGGTGATATTTACATGACTACTTTTGAAAGACTACAACAAATTGCTCATATGTAACTTTTTAACTGATAATTTCTTGAATCAATTAATTGCTCTACGCTAAAAAGTGGCTGGATTCCAAAGCTCCCCCTCAATTTAGCAGCGCTTGTACCCTACCACCCTTATTCACATTCTCCTCTCCTGTCAGTGGCTACCATCAAGAAAAAAAATACTGATGAGATGAGAAGGTTCACTGCATGGCTTTGATTCAAGAAAGTACTTAAGGACCCTATCTAATCCATCTACATTAAGGACATGTGCACCTGATTACAAGTTTTAAATGGAAAACTGCTTTTTTGATGGGATCATGCTTGAAAATTAAAGTATCTGCTCTGATACCAGCCTGGAATCAGGTTTTATATCAGTATAGTTGCACTGGCTGAAGGTAAAAGGCAGCAGATTTTTCACTAATAAAATTCTAGTAATTCATTCATATGCACGTAATACATACATACGTTCATTCATACATGCATATAAATATGCATATACACACAGACACACATGCAATCATTCATTAATGCTGATCATTAAAACTTACTCCTTTCCCTCAAACAATGACATCCAAGGTTACAAGGTTCCTTATCTCTACGGTGCTGCTACAGTCAAAGCAACACAACTTTGGCAGACCTTAAGATCTACCAAGACCAATACCCAAGAAAGCACAGAACAAATCTAATATACCAACCTCTGAATAAGGCAACAGAGCGTGACAATGACAAAAGGCCAAAAAGAAAGACAGTCCCCAGAGCCAGCCAGTTGGAGGAGACCGTGTAGTGTTCCAGGCGGTAGCGCTGGAATATGAAGTGGTAACATTTCTGAGGAAAGATTAAACAAAGAGAGAGCATAAAATTACTTCAACTGTGGTATCTTCAGCAAAATTCCGGTTTTTATAGGACCTTTCAGCAGTGCCTGTACCTCCCACCAGATCTTTGATCTTCATTTTTTCACTCAGACCAATAAAAAATGCACAGAACTTCACATGGTTCAATCACATTTCTTAACTGATAATCTAGGGTATTTAAAGACATTTTCAGCTCTTTTTCCTAGGAAAGCCTCTAGTCAAACTGTGAGCTCTTCTCTACCAGGGTTCCAGCTTGGTTGCTCCCAGGTGAACCAGCAGCAAGTGTCCCTTTCAGACACTTCCGTAGTACTTCCCTACATAGACAGGCCTCTTTTTCAATGCTGGACTGTCTTCCTATCTAAAAGAAGCTCCGTAACACAGATTTACTGAGTGACCTATGATTGTTTACCCTGTCTGCACAAACTACAGCTTTGAAGTGGATAAAAACACACAGCACATTCTGCATCCAACTTTAAACACGAGCCATTGAAATTCTTAAAAGGAAAGCCCTTTAGGTTTTACTAATTTAAAAGCCCTTCTTGGAATACCCAGAAGAAATACATCCATACTTGGCTTAGTCCATCCCTCCTCCTCTGCCTTTCTGCAGGAATGACTATTCACTTCCTATCTTAACCTTGTTTCTGTTCTTCTTGTCTTGTTTGCATTTTTCTCATAACAGCCAGATCCACATGGTTTAGAGGAGTAGACTCTGACAAGCTTGTACTGGTGTGCGATCAGTTCTATATTCTCAGCTGGATACTAAATACTGGACAAAACATTATCAAACTGTTAAGATATGCAGGACAGAAATATACCACAGATTTTCCTAAAGCCATATTTGGCAAAGGTCCTAAATCACCACCCTTGATGAATGTTTTGACAGCACATAGCAATTCTCAGTTAGAGCCATGAAACTGTTGACATTACAGAGCTTGACCCTGTATGAATGTAAAGACTGAAACTCATCTGAGGTGCTCCATCTTAGCACTGCAAAGCATCAGCGTTGATGGAAGATCAATGTCAGAATAGCAAATGACCAGGGAAAGAGTTAGAGTGATGTGAGGGACGCCAGAAATGGTGGGGAGCCCAGGACAAAACAGCCATCAGTGGTGCATAGCAGGACAGAGGAGTAATAGCAGAATGAGGCCAAACAGCTGGAAGAAGCTCAAACAGACTAGTAAGTGCATTCCTACACCTCTTTAACAGAGGAAAGATGAATTATTTTCAGCTTTGGAAAGATCTGTATAAATCTACGTCAGTGCTTTATTCTGTGAAGTGTTTCAAGTGATATTTACTAAACATCCATTTTTTGGCTCTTCCAAATGTTCAATGCATTTTCCCGACGCCTAAACAAGATCACTTTTCCTTTTGTAAATTAACAAAGGATTCTTACTAGAATACAACAAAACGTATTTTCTACATACACACATTCCTACCCCTTAAAGCTTGCTTAACAGCAGACAAAGGAGGCACAATGCTATAACAAGTTACTAAACCTCGTAACATCTCTTGGATGTTGTTTTGTATTGACATTACAGCACCACAACTTTTCCTCACCAGAAATTCCCACTTGGGATGAGAGAACAACTTCAAGTCATCATGAAATAACTAGTGGCAATGAAATCTTCTCAACCATTTATCACTTCCCTTCTGATCACCTTATAAAGCCATGAAATTTGATCTTTTTCTGCTGGGCTGTTAAGCAGTCTGTGCTGAAGTCCAAGATTATTAGATGAGCTCATTCTGTATGACATTTGGGAGGAAAATCCCAAACTTTTTTGCTTTTACATCACATCTTACAGAGGGCTAATAGTTTCCCACATATTTCCAATCAACCTGCAGAGGAAGGTTATGGTTCAGCTTGCAAAATCAGCAAGACACACACACAGTATTAGAACAGCTGTGCCTTTTGCTTCCAGAGTCTGAACACCTATCCGTAACACATGGTTCAAAAATAAAACTGTACCAGCTAACATACTAAAGACAATGATCAAAAGTTATGCATAGGACAGTCCTGAACTATGTAATCACTACAGACTGTGTCACAGACACAAATACTCTGCAGACTGCTCCCTTACTTGGGAAGCAACGTTAAAGCAGTCAGCTAACAGTTATGCTTCCTGAAGGTATGAGCTCATTAAAAAAACATGTTCCACTTAAACTTACCTGAAGAGCAGAGAGAGCGACAGCACCACAGAGGCAGATGAGGGGATAGATGGGAAAGAGAAACCTCTCTTCTTTGTGGGACTGACTGAAGAAAATCATGATCCAAATGTACATAGGAGCTAGCGTCAGCCAGTAGGGACGGCCCAGATTCTGAACTGAAAGAAACAAACACTCAGCAAAGTAGTAATGTAGGAATGAGGGGTTTATCCTCATTCTCACAATCAAAATCCCCTTTTTCAGACCCAAACCACTGCCTTCAAACAGAAACATACCATGTTCTGAGCAGCTGTGTGCGCTAAAATCCAGGTAACATATCCAAAGAGTCAGTACAGAGTTTGATCTAAGGATTTTCGTAGATTGCTACAATACTAACAATATCAACAGACTTTAGAAGAGCAAAAGTAGAAAACAAGAGACTGTGTTACTGAATTGAAGCAAAAGACACAACCACATCAAGAATTTACATGTCTAAACAGGCAGCCAGAAATACTAGATTTCCTGCTGTATATTATGCCGCACATGAAAAGATCAGATAGGATCTCCTCTGAACCTACCCTTCCACTTACAAATGGTTGTTTAGTGACTGAAATTTCCACAACCTCCATTGCTTCATTACAAAAATAACAGCATGAGAGGTCTCAGAGGCACCTTCTGCTTAACAGAGGAAATAACCGATTCAAAAATAACAACAATTACCCTGAATTTGAGTCAAACTGAGGAGGGTTCTACAGCGCCTGACAATTTTCAGTCCCTTTTCTGCCCCCTTGGTACTCCCAACAGAAGAGTTAAACAATTAAGCTAACAGCATTTCACAGACAATAAGAACAAAGCACTTGGCAGAATCGCTCCTGCTGTTAAGTACAAGAACACCAAGTGAACAGCAGGAAACCCTGCATTTACAGGATCTCCTATTGAGCTTTTACTGGTTTCTGACAGTATGTCCGTTACATCCAAGGAACAGATGTAAGCAATATACCCGTTAATGTACATTTTCAGCAAGGATTATGATGCTTTTGTTTCTTGTATTCAGTAAAAAAATGAGACTGAAACACTAACTGGACTGATGAATCTGGAGGCTGCTGCTGACAATGAATCTTCCCTAGGAAAACAGTGAAGAAGAATTTACACTTCCTCAACACCTTTTTCTTCTCTAGAGTCAATTGTCAAATGTCATGTATTTAAACTGATGGCATTTTATTTAAGAGAAAGCTCAACGTGAAGTAGGGAATATTCTGGTTCCTCTTTTCTCTACTCTCAGTTTATCCACACCTGTGGGGAGACTTCCCAAAGCATGTGACATCAAGGCTATCCTGCCAGAGCTTAAGTCCTGTAAGTTGAAGAGTGCTGCTCCCAACATGGACAGGAGCATCAGAGACCAGAGGATGCGTATTTGTAGGCTCTGCCCCAACAATCAAAAAGGAAATAACAACTCTATTCTCTCAAACTGCTGCTAAAAATCATTATGGCAGTGGTATTAAAAAGTAGCAACGGAAGAGGCAGTAAAAGGTTCCCAAATAATTCTAAAGCTTACCATTTTCAGTGGCAGATAAGATGGAAACAACAATGGGTAGGTAGTTTCCTTCTCCCTTAAGATTTTTGATGGGGTTATTTCGAATGCATTTGCATGTATGGCTGAAGGTTATGTACCATACAACTTGCGAAGCTTATTCTGGGTATGGATAGTTCAGCCTTGATAACACACTGTTTTTCCTGAGTTGGAAGCAGAGAACACAGGAATCATCCTTAAAAAGAAAAATGTTTCTGCCCTTTTGCAGACAACACGTAAGTAGATGCATCTCACTGTGCATTCTTTCTACAGAGCAACTCCAACTGGAGTCAATATTGGACTGAATAATAAACACTAGGAACTTTCCTATTACTCCAAAGACTTTCTGTGAACCTAGTTTCACTTCCAATAAAGCAAAGCTGCTCTCTGGCAGGAAGCTCTCCCTTTAGCAACAAGGCTGAGATCTGGACTGTCTGTGCTTGGCTCTTACAGCTGTCTTGCACTCACCATGAAATTTCTGAAGCAGACACTCCATGAGACAAGTCAATGGCAGCACAAGCAGTGCCAAAATAAATGCCACATTGAAATTCAGAAAGCCATTGATGAAATAGAAGGACCAGGGTTCTGTTCCTAAAGGATGAGAAAAGCAAACAAGAGTTTTTAGATACAAACATGCATGAGATCTAGGTGTAACAGCAGATTCATTCCCTCTCTGCCTCACACAAGCTGAGATAATCAGCAGCAGGCATCAATTCTCCCCATTGCAAGCATAGTGAAACCAAAGAATAGAAAGGGTGTGGACAGAACATCTTGCAGCTGGACAGAGGATGTAGCCCATGGAATAGGCCTGAGCCGCCTCTAAGCAGTCTCATCGTTCTGCCCTTCAACCATAAAACTTCCATAACAGTGGCATAAGAGTCAGTCAATAGCCATACAAAGGCACCGGAGTATCTCACAATCATGGCTGCCCACAAAACTTCATTGCCTTCCCTTTCAGAAATTACCATTCTTTTCCTTCCTTTTTCACTGGGTCATAGTCATTACCACACCTGCTGCTCATGAATCACAGGCCACTCTAACAGTCAGCCTTGCCCAGCAGAGTTCCGTGACACAGAACTCACCCTGGCATTAAGAAAGGCTACATAGCAAGAAATTGGAGGCAGAAACTTGTAAAACTAGGAAATTCAACTCCAAATTAATTCTTTCTAATAGAAGAGAAGTAACAGAGGAATAATGCAAAAAAACACAATGATAATAAGGGATCATTATAATTCTGGAAGGATGACATATGCTCCATGTTGGCAGAAACAGAAAATGTACTAAAAAAGAGCAAGAAAAAGAGTTCACATTCACACTTCACCCCAGCGAAGACTCTGCCACTAAAGTTCATTCAGATGCTAGTTTTGGTACCTCCTTAGAATCAACACTATTTAAAATATCCCTGCTTCAATTAGTTCTTAGAGTGTAGCTTCAAACAGAAGCAAGCCAACTGTGCCTCCTAACATGACATACTTGAGTATTTGTTGCAAGCTTCAAATGATATAAATTGAAAGGAATTCCACAGTCCGACTGTCATTTATTTGGACTCTTAATTCAGGATGCTTAAAGTCCTGAACAATAAGGAATGCCAGTTCCTCTCACACATTTTCCACTCTCTCAGTGTGATTAGCTCAATCAGTCAGTAAATGACACGCGGGGGCTTTAATCACTGCACTGTTGTGACATGCGTCACATGCCACAGCAATTTCCTGCAATCAGAGCCACTTAAATAGGGTCCATGTTGAAATTAATCAGACAACTGAAAAGCAGCAAGGAAAACCTGAAGCCTCTGCAGCTCCCACAGCTAAGTAGGATTAGAAACTGCACTAGTAATGTCAGAAACATGTCGTTGGAGTTACTAAGGCCAAGTCCAAGCAACACAGGTTCATTTAGGAAACCTTTAACTATTAGCACTGAAAGCAAACAGCAATTACAGATTTGGATTTTGAGGATTAGGGGGCATTCCTTCCAATTGCCTCTTAATTCTTTCAAGTCCTACAAGAACAAAATCCTCAGCCTGTGAAAGGCTGAATATGGGGTACTGTAGATTGAAAGATCATGCCAAATGATGGACATGACAGTTATCTGTATGACAACATTCTAATAGTAACAATGACCCTTCCCCCTTCTCTAGACTTTGTTGGCTCTCCATATTTAAGGACTGCAATTCTAAATAATCACTGTGATAGATCTTGAACACATACAGGAAGCATATCATTTTAGGACTAAAGCATACTACCCTTCCTGGAGATCAGGGCTGCTGACTGTGATATATCTGTGAGGGAAAACCCAAGGCAGTCTGGGCTATCACCCTGTAAATCTCTCAGTGGACATTTAGAAAACGTGTGTGGAAAGGAGGCTTTGCTTTCTTCCCAGCCCTGCTGCCTCCACAGGTTCTCTTCTGAGCCAGTAGTGCAGGTTTTCAAAGACTTACAGCAGGTTAACATGGTTCGGCCACTCTAGTAACTATTTCAGTGGAACGCCAAGGCCACTCCCTATATGGAAAAAAAAAGGACTAGATTTGGATTCTGTAGCCTGCTTCCCCACTCCCACTGCTATGAACCACAGCCACTTTATCATAGAAGATGCCAGAATTAGATAGAAAGCTTTTGAAACTGATACAAACTGTGAACCCTCCAGTGTTCTCTGGCTACAGTTAAGCTGCACAGCCAAGTCCCAAATCTTTAAAGGATTGTATCAAGGACCATTCTGTCACCCTTCCACCTGCTCTGGCTGCTATGGCAAGTAAATGAAATTAACTATGGCTTTCTCTAGTGTGCTCCCTGATCTGGTAGCCTGGGACTCAGCAATGACGGACACTTCATGGAACACACCTCCTCCACAATCCAGATACAGCCTTAAAGGCCCTGAGGTGTCCTGAGGGACTCTGCTAATAAAGAGGTCAGCTGGTCTGAAGCACAGCTTCAACAAAAAGGCTACTTTCCCACTTCCTCAGGTTTTTTTTTCAGTGTGGCTGAACTGCCCTTAAGAATTAAGCACTAGAACCTCCTTCGCCAATGAGCGATTTTCTTCTCTGGATGAGGAAAACAAACAAACAAACAAAGAGAAGAACAGTGCACACAGGCAAATTAAATAATCCACAGACACCAGGCAGAAAGCAGTAGGCTTGGTCACTGTGATGACTCACCCATTCAAAGGCATTCAGTCTCAATGCCTCCCAGGGCAAAAATGCTTTTATTCTTGTTATCCACAACCACTCAGAGTGATCTGAGAAAGAACTGCAATGTAAAAAAAAGAGCAACCCCACTGCAAGAAGTCCTTGTCCAGAACAATGTCCTTCAAGAGGGGAGGGATACTAAAGAACTCTCCATGCACAGTACTGTTGGGAACATGCTTCCACAGCATCGTCTTCAGACCATGACAGAAGATTTAACTTCTTGCAAGTATGCCACATGCTAGAGCTGAGCAGATCTGGGCTGTAGGCAACACTGATGAAAGCAGTGGGAAGAACTGTGGCCCAGTCAGCTCCTGGCACTAAGGTTCCATGGGGATAACCAACTGTCAAGACTCTGAGCCAGAAACCAGTTTGAACTTTGTGCTCTGTGACAGGCTCTGGGAACACTTCTAGAAATCAAACTCACACACAAGTTCATAGAACTTAACAAACCACCATGCTGCAGCTTGACCACAGCAATGGCGAGGGCACTCAGGACCAAGCAGAGGAGCTGTAGCTACGGGCTTAAGCTATGGCGCTCCACCCTGTGTTTGTCACAGGCTAAAAACCTGCATGCAGGCAGGAACTGTAGCTCAGCTGTTAAGCAGGAACTAAGCCACAATAATTTGATCATGAGTCACAACCCTCATTCTAGGCGAGCCTGATTCAGTGCAAGCATAATAAATAGTCTACTTTCTGCATTTCACTTTTTTTCACTCTGTTTAAGAACCAGGACTCAACAGAACAACATGTCAAATAAATGAGCAACTTCCCACCCAAGCTGAACAAAGCTTTCCAAAGTTCCATCACATTGCAAGTCACAGCCGAGGCTGATTACAGGAAGTGGGACCAAACTTTTTTCATAAATTATGCATTCTTAGAAGAAATGTACACAGAAACACCCCAAAGCCTCAGCATCAGGCTTAGGGATACAGGCTTAGAAGCTACTTTCCCTTCGCTGGAGAAACGTAATCACCCCAAGGAAATATTTATTGTACAGACTGTATTTATCCAGAAGTGTGTTGCTAAAGAAAAAACAAACAAACAAAAAAACCTCGCCTCCAGAATGCAGACAAAAGGAAAAATACTGTGGCGCTTACATTGAACACGATACGGGTTCATGACTCTACAACCTCCAGCAGCTCCTGCTCTCATCATGCGAAAGTTGGGAAATCCCAGCTCCAAAGCCAAAAGGGATTGGCCAGACTCTCATCTCCCCTGGTAGTGTTATTTCTCCCAAGTGTCTTGAAGCTCTCTAAACACACAGCGCTGTCCCGGCCGCATTGCATTAAAGAGCAATTTCAAGCAAGCTCTTTTACTAGCCTGAGGATGTTATATGAATGTCACTATGAATAAAACACTTCAGAATAGATTGGTCCTTGGAGGCTTCTGGAAACAACTCATGCACCACTGTGGAAAAGGTCAAGCAGAAGCCCATGCCAAAACCTATCACAGACAAAGCCCGGAGTTTACTTATAGAAAATACACAGCAACTGACTTCAGAGCCTTCCTGCAGAGATGAAGAAACATGGCAAAGCAGCTGTTACCCTGCTGTGTCACAGCACAAGTAACAAATCACCACTCAGCACCACCCAAAGCAGCCCTACAAATGAATCAGCAAATATGGCCTGGAGGGCACTGCAGCCTTGCTGCTAACCACTGCTGAATCCCTCCTAGAATATCTCAACGGGACTGAAACAGATGACAGATGACACAAGGATCCTGCACCCTAAGCTCCCTGAAGTCTCTGCCAACCTCTCTGAAGCCCTGCTGGAAATATAATACTTTTCTGCTTTTCAGCTCCAGAAATAACATGATATGAACAACTTAGTGCAGTGGCAGCTCCCAGACAAACAACACAGCACTGCCATCAAGGTTTAGAAGGTACCGGCCATTTAGGATACTGGCAGCTAAAGAGTTAACGATTCTGCACTGTTAGCCCTTTCCCAAGGTTCTGCATCATGACTGTGAGGAACAGACAAGAACTCAATTAAAGCTGACAAACACACACAGGTATTGCTTGCGCCCACAGCACTGGCATAGCATCCAGACACGTTTGCTACTACAGTTCTCGGCTGTGACTCTAAGCCATCTCACGACGGTTTACAGAACTTGAAAGCAAACAAAAGCATCTTAACAGCGTGGAGAATTCCGACAATGGCCTGCGGATTCCCAGCTCGAGACAGACATCCTGTGGCGAAAAGCTGGAACTGCATCCCCTTAGAGCCTGGCGTTGCTTTTGCTTTGGAGTACACCAGAAAAATGATTGGCAGTCAAGACCTGATGGGTCACGGTAGCAAGACAGCAGCAAGAAAATCGCCGACTCCCTTCCTATCTTGTTGTCTTAAACTCACCATAGAGATCAGGTCCGTGAGAGGTGAAGACATTGTATAAAACAATGTTGAGAGGCGCAACTACCAGTTTCCCATAGTAATAGCTGTCCACAACTACCAAGGGCACCTGAAAGAAAGCATCTATTATTTCAAGTGCCAAAAGCTTCTGGCCAGACTGCCCAAAAACTCCATGTGATTTTATTAACAGAGCCCACCTTTTCTATTGCAAGCCAAATCCACTCCCTCTCTGCATTGCTGCAGGCACTTACCAAAAACAGGATCAATGACACCACACACCAGTTGAGGAAACTTTTCCACCTCTGCTTCAGTATCAAGAAGTCAAAGGCAATAGGAAGCCTGAAAGAGAAACCAGCTATCAACTGGAGGCATTGTCATCCCCCACTGCAGGTTTTTCTACCCCTTCAAAGCAAGTGGGACAGTAGCTGGAAAATAACCATAACTTCACTGGGCTCTGCTTCTACTCAATACTCCAGTCATTCAACTCAGGTTTCACTCTCAGTATATTAGGATAAGGAACTCATCCCAGCCTAGGTCCTTCAAAAGCAAAGAAATCAGGCTATGGAAGCCTGTAGCAATGATCCTGGACTAGGCTTGGCAGCTTCGTCCCTGCTAGTTTCTTCCTCTGGCCCCTACCTTCTCCCCAGCCAGGCAAGAAACATTTGCAAAGCACAAAACTTGTGAACCCTTCTCTCCTTACCCAAGAGCTGCACTGAAGGGCCAGCCCAGAAGGGCTCCAGCAGCCACCCCCAGCACAGCTACAGAGGTCTTGTCCATATACCAGCCAGTCATGGCAATCACTGTGGTGTACATGCAGAAACTGCTGGGGAGAAAAGCTGCAACACAAATTAAAAATAGGGTCAGCATAGCTTCCTCACAGTGGAAGAAATGCACAGGGCCAAGATAAGACTAATAATCTCTCATTCATTCCACTGGAATAGGGATGCTGTACTGGACACATTCATTTAAGTGAAAGCAAAACCAAGAGGATTCTTTTTCTTGTTCTGCCAAGACAAGAAATACTTCCTTTAAGTATGAAGGCCTCTTTCCTTGGTTGCATTCAGCAGGGGTAACGGACAGCATCTGCAGTTACCACCCGTAACACTTGCTGTACCCTCCATATTCTGATAGGTTAACAAAAGAATGAAATGAACCTGCTCAAGTGGCAGCAGATGTGAGCTGACTGGATTACAGTCTCTGAAACAACTGAGCAGAGACTGGTGAGAAGTGAAGAATGAGACCCATGACACGGCAAAAACAAAGGGAAAGTCCTTTCTCCACTCACCATAATCAGAAAAAGGGTAAAATAGGAGATCTCAGCATTCATAAGGTGTGGTACTTCCCTTTAAGTTTCTGTGTGCACACAATACAAAATAACCTTGCTCAAAGTCTCCCTTTGCACCTTCCTCAATACCTTCGGCAGGTGTTTTATAAGTTTTATAGTGGTTGGCTAGGCAAATGTGTACAACCAGCCAGGGGGACAGGACACATGAGCAAACAACAGTGCTAAAATATGACCCTCCAAGTACCTCTTTAAAAGGCAAGCCCCATCCCAGAGAAACTGGAGGCAGGAATAAAAACAAACATGTCCTGGAAACTGAAAGATACAAGAGTATGGTGCATGGAACATAATTTGAATCAACACCTATTCTGTCATCACACCTGCCAAAGAAATACATGCAGCAGAATACAACAAACAATTGCAAAAGAGATATTTTAGTGATGTGGATCTTCTCTCTGGACCTGGCTTTTGTTTCTATGGACAAAGTAATGTTTAGTGTTATTGCTAAGCAATCTTACCTGCAGATGAGCAAAACATCCCAGTACTGAGTACTAAGAAGGCCAACATCAGCCGGCTCACATGTAGCCCAAACTTCTTGCACACAGCCCTAAGGAAGCAAGAGAGAATTAGACAGGCCAAAAATATCCTCAGTACATAAACAAACAGTATCCAGTGCATGCAGAACCACAAACAATCCACAGAGTATCCCGACACCTTTATGGTGGGTGAGTCTCATTAGTCAGCCACTGAAGGCAACCTGAAGAGCAGCATGACGGCCTCTGGCCTGGGATTTCAGATCCTCATCAATTACACTAGTGCAAAACTCAAGAAGACACTTGATTCATACCAGTGTCAGCTGCGTTTGTACAAATCTCAGGAACTTAGGGTGCCTGCATTGCTGTAATAGCATGAGTCTAAGATTCTCACCCCTCACAAAATCCCAATGTGCAAAAAGCCACAGCTCACGTTCTAAAAACCAGACCACTGCAAACAGAAAAATCATGTAAGCTAATAGTTAGAAAGCCACAAATGAAGAAGCACCAGGTAAAACTAAAAATCCAGCTTAGACAAGATAATTATATGTTCAGGCTTCTGCTTTTAGTGGATGTAAATACCATTAGCAAATACGTTACAGACAGCAACAATCAAAACTAAAATTCACTATGATAAGCAAACACGGCACCAGTGTCTCCTCCAGCACAGCTTGGTTTACAACACACCCACCCTGCTTGCTGGTATCAGTGAGAAAAGGAGTGTAGTCAATAAAATGCTGGAATGGAGATGTGGGTGGCAGATCTGAGAATATGATTTTGTCCTAACAGTGGAATTCAGACCAATACTTCATTAGGTTATCATGCAAATATATTTCAAAGGTTCACTGTGAGGTAGCCCGATTTACCAGACACACCTACACATGAGCTTCAGAGTGTATTTCCTGTGGCAATAACTGAATGTTACATTACTCCAAAGCATTCCCTATAGACAGCTTTTAACACTCACTTGTAGAAGTAGAGTTCACAAACACAGCTCAGGAAGGCCAGGAAGCATCGGAGAAAGTAGAAGATAAGAACCTAGAAGACATACTCAGAGTCTGAGCAAGGTTTGCAATAAAGCTCATGCACCTGATTTTAACAAGTTTTTAGCAAGCACGGCAGTCGTCAAAGAGCCTGTTCTTGGGAGACCGAAATCCCAACTCCAAGGGATGCTGAAGATCCTGCCAGCTCAAGGCCTAGCTCTCTAACACTGAAGTCCTTTACAACACAGAAAGTGAATGCAGTGCACTGAACTTACAGAACTACCCCCTTTTGTTTTCTGTTGTGCAGAAATAGGCCAAGTATGGCAATGGAAACCCAAACATTTTGGCATTTGGTGCTTTTTTTACATTTCTATGAGCTCAGTTTGCAATATTCCTTGCAAAATAGTCATTTATTATTAGAGCGTATTGGAAAAACAAGCAAACAAACAGTCATTGATAACTAGCATGAAAAATAATTCAGGTTTCTAAAGCATCAGGGTGAAACTCACAAAAGTGGATGAGACCAAACTGCTGCCAGCTAACCGTTCCCAGACTTGCACACACTCAAAAGGCGGAGAGCAAGCAGCCCCTCTGAGACAGCTTCTCAATCAAATTCTAGCCTTAAGGAATTTTCCTGCAACTTCCCAATCACTTTTCCTTGAATTCCATTAAATCAGCTTACAAAGCCTTGCAAATTATTACGGGAAGGGAGGTGTTTGTAAACAAATGGGTGTTTTGTAAATACGAGTCCTTTTCACTCAACCAACAAACAAAGCACCTGTTTAACACAGACTAAAGGCATGTTTATTCATCAAAAAAGAAACTTTCACGCAGCTGATTTACCTTATTAGTTTGTAGAACTCTAGCATGGAACAAGGCTGGTAAGGCATGAAGCCACAGGTAAGCATAGGAGCGGATGGCATAGGCTGGAGAGTATTCCCATGTCTGAAACCCCTTTCCATAAACGAGGTAGTGTATCTACAGTTCAGATTAAATAAATAAGTATGCATTACACAGAGCAGACAGGCTTGCATTTCTCATCTCTGAATCCCTGAGTAAGAAAATTTCTCTTTGAAACACAGAGATTAGCACAAGGTTCAAGATAAACCTGCGTTTGCACAGGCCAACTACAAATTCCCAAATATCTCGGAGAAGAGAAAGCCACATACCGGTTCCCAATAGTTAAAGGTCTCATCGCAGTCAGAGATGTTGCTTAAGAGAGCTGCACAGAACCTGGCTGAAATAAGACACTTAAAAGCCGTTGATCCTTCAGGCGCCCAAACTTGTCCTGCTTTGCTCCCAGATGATCTAGTCCAAAGAGAAAAGTACAGATACACACCCAGCATAACCCATACACATAACCCATACACAACCAGCTCAAGACTAACAACGTGACACTATGCAAAAAACAGACAAGCATATCTGCACCTCTGTCACCTAAACACGAATGAGGCTTTCACTCCTTTCTTTGGGGGATACAGGTCCCCTCCCAAGGAAGCACCATCTTCCACCCCACACCATAACGGAACAAGGGCCCTGGGTGCTTAACCCACCGCAGCAGGGCAGCCCCCGGGACCTGTCCTTCTCCCACCAACAAAGCCACGCAGAGCTACCACAGGCGGAGGAGGAACTCCACCCACAAGACGCCGGGGAGACCCCATTCCCACCGCACACACCGAGCCGGCTGCGCGCCCACCAACCCTGCAGGGGGCTCGCTCCGGGCTGTGGGCACTTCCAGGACACAAAGACGAGGAAATACCCGGGCGGGAGCTCACAGCAGACCGGGCCCCGCCGCTGCTCGGGGCCGCCGCTCCGAGCCCGCCCGAGTGACGGGAGCGGAACCCGCCCACGGCAGGCGGCCGCGCGCACCGCGCGGCTGCGGGGGCACGCGCCCGGCACCCACCGCGTCCCAGCTCCGCCTCGCCGCGGCCTCCCCCTCCCGACGCCGGCCCCTGCACCTACTCCAAGCGGGCTTCCTCCGTGACCGTCGCTTCCGACCGAGGCCGGGCCGCCTCCCCGCCACCTCCAGCTCGCAGCCGCTGCCGAGCCCCCTTGGCGGCCATGCCGGGAACGGGAAGCCGAGAACGCCGCTAGCTGCCGCGAGCGAACGGAAGGACGGCAGTGCCGAAACCGCCGGCCGCCATGCCGGGTGTGGGCACGGGCGCGCGCCTCCACGCCGCCTGCGCGGGCCGCCGTCAGCTCGCTCCGCCGGAGTGCGGAGCGCGCCCCACGGCAGAGGAAGCGGACCCGGAACACAGCAGCCGTAGCCACCGCTTTCCCCGTCCCGCGGCGGCGGATGCTCCTGACGGCCTACGACCCCTTCCCTGCCCGGGCAGACTTAGGCAGGACAGTAGCCAAATGGACAAGAGACGGTTGGAGAAAGCGCTTTATTGGGTACCCGCCGCAATGAATAGCTGGGAAAAGGGCATCCCCTCCGCACGACCGCGTTCTCTCGCCCCTTCTTCCCGCGCTGCCGCTCCTCTTCTCGGTCTCGCTCTGCGGCTCCTTCCACCCCCGAGGGACTCCTCCGCGTTCGCCTCCGCCGGCAGCCGCTGCAGGGGCCGCAGGACGCCGTCAGGGCCGAACAGTCCCCGCCGGGCAGGCAAAGACGCGGGCCCGGGACCGGCCCCTGAGCGAGGGCGGTGCAGCGCCACCGCCGCCGCCCGTCCGCTCGCGCACACACCCAACCCCCCCCCCCCCCCCCCCCAACCACCTCGGCAATCGCCGTTTCTCACCGGAGCGGGGTTCCGGGGCTCCCCCGGCGCTGGAGGCGCACTCGGAGGCGGCACCCTGGGCACGCGCTGCTGGGCGTGCAAAGCAGCGGCTGGAGGGGGCGGCCCTGGGCCCCAAGGCCCTCGGAGGCTCCTTCTCTCCCATTCAGGGGCACCCTGACCCGCACCCCGCTAGCGGGGCGGTGACCCCACACAGGCTGCCAGCTGAGCGCTCTGTAGAGTGCGCGGCCGTTCCTGCCCGAGGGGCAGCGGAATCGCTGCAAGCTCCGGCCAGGGCATTTCCCGGGAGGTTTTGGGCAGAGGAACTTCCCGAGGTGGGTCCCTCCCCCTCGGAAGAAGCTGCCGCTTTAACGCCGAGCAGCTGGTTGCAAACTGGATGGCGTTTGAGGCGGGCAAGCGCCGCTGGCCACCCTCAACCTGCTCCCATCCCACCCGCCTCGCCGTGCCCCGGTCCGCTCGGTCTCTGCTCTCAGTCCCAGGACTCCGGACAAAGAAAAGCAGGGATGTTCCTCTGGGGCGGGCGCCTCCCGGTCCGCCGGGCGGAGGAGTTGGCGAAGGCACCCCTGTTCCTTGGCAGCAGCCCCCGGAGGAGAAAGTTAAATAGAGGCATCCGTCGCGTGTGGAACTGCAAGGCAGGAGTGAGCCAGAGGAGAAGCAGCGGGCTGAAGAAGGGCCCAGAGGAAGGCACTCTGGGCAAAGGGGCCTCCCTGGCACCGGGGCTACAGTCACACTACAGCATCCTTAGTGCTTTTGGGAGGGTCTTTACGGGTCTGGGGGAGGTACTTGGCTCAGTGCCTTTCCCTGGACTTTTAGAAGCCATTCCAGTTCTGCCATGAGGAGACACATCTTCTGAATTGTTGCCCCTGCAAGGCTGGGGCTAGGGACACCCGCCTGCTTACAGGGGGGCCCTCCCAGCACTCCCACTGGGAGCAGGGGACTCTCACAGCCCTCCTTACAGGGCAGCCCCCCTCGCCTCAACGCTCCCAACAAGCCCCATAGAGCCCGAGGCTCCGACCTGCGCCTGACTTACGGGCGGGCCGTCCTGGCTGCAGCACATCATCATCATCACCATCATCATCATCATCATCATCATGCACTGCTTCAGGAGCCCAGCGAGCAACCTCGACCCCAACCAGGGGGAGGTCAGCCCAGCCAAAGGTGGGCCTGCGCCCTCCGGCACAGCACTTCCTCAACCTGCACCCGCTAAAGGGGGAGGGAGGGCTCGTTCCTGTGGGCTGCCTAAAACAGCCTTCCAAGCTCTGCTTAAAGCGAGCTCAGGCTGCTCCAGGGGACAGAGGGCTCCACGGATTAGGACTGTGCGTGGAAGCTGCAGAGCTTCAACACGCCAAAGGGCAAATGCTCAGACACGCCCTGACAACAGGGGGTCACGCTGGCAGGTCACCAGCAGGACAGGCAGCCACGCAGGCAGAGACCCAGGTCCTGACTACAGGCAGGTCGCATTGCCTGCACCACGACTAAGTGGCTTGGCGCCATCCTGGGAAAGAAGGGGCGAGCCCAGACCGTCCCTCCGCTCGCGGACTCAGAGAGGACCCCTGTTAGTGCACAGAGCCCTGCTCTCCTGGGAAGTTCAGGCTAAGTACGCTGCAGTTATTTTAACAAGGGCCTAAAGAAGCTCATTCTCCTGCTCACACACACCCACAAAGACATCCACGCAACCACAGACACAAACAGGGGAAAACAGAAGTTCCACGAAGAGAGCGCAGGCTCTGTGCAGCCACTGTCTGGGGAGTCACCCTACTCGTGAGCAGGAGAGGAGAGCCTCAGACTATGCCCAGGGCTGCGTGGAAGCTGCAGAGCTTCAACACGCCAAGGGGAAAACGCTGTGACACGCCCTGACAACAGGGGGTCACGCTGGGAAGGCCACCAGCAGGCAGAAAGCTGCCAGGGCAGAGGAGCTGGGCAGGGAAATGGCCCTCCCCTGCTTACAGGGTGGCCTGGGGGTCCAGAGAGCTCCATTTCCCCCTCGGGTGCGGAGACGCTGGCTCTCACCCTCCTTACAGGGTTGCCATGCTCTCTGGGCAGCCAAACCATGGGGCATCGTGGCAAAAGGCCAAAGACTCCAGCCGTGGTTACAGGGAGGTCACCCAGTGCACCACCAGTTAAAGGTGTTGGCAGTGCTCTTGTGTTCAGCCCTCCGCCCCTCGTCTAGCTCACCCGTGGTGCTCACTGGCACCGTTCCACACGATGTTCTTCTTGTCCAGGAACGGCTGCCAAGGAAGGGAGGGCTCAGTCAAAAACCAGGTCCTCCGCCCGGAGGAGTGAGGGACACCAGCCTCAGAGGAAGGTCCCAGACAGGTTTCCCCCAGCCTCCCACCTTCCCCAGTAGTGTCCTCCCTCCTAAAATGCCCCAGGTGCTGAGAGCAGAGAGAAAGAGGCCCAGGGCAGGGCATGCCCAACCACATATCTCAGCCCCATGCCTCTGAAAGGCTGGGTCCAGAGACACCCATTTGATTACAAGGGGTCCCTCCCAGCACCTCCCACCCAGCAGAGGGGCCACGCACAGCCCTTTTACAGGGCGGTCCCCCTCAGCTCAGCACTCCCAACAAGCCCCACGGAGCCCGAGTTACGGGATGGCCATCCTGGCTGGGGCACAACACCCCATATTCAAGAGCTCCACTTCCCCCCACCCCAGGCTGTGGAGATGGTGGCTCTCACCCTGCTTACAGAGTTGCCCCTCTCTCCGGGAAGGCTACCCACCCATGGGGCAACATGGCAAAAGCAAAGACCCCAGCCCTGGTTACAGGGAGAGCAATCCCAAAGGTGACACCCTTGTGTGACCCCAGCCCCGGTGACAGTGAGGTCCCTGTGCCCAGAGTGCCTTTCTTTTTACTCCTCTTCAGCCTCCTGAGCTCCTCCCGCTCCGCTCCTCTTCAGCCTCCTGAGCTCCTCCCGCTCCGCTCCTCTTCAGCCTCCTGAGCTCCTCCCGCTCCGCTCCTCTTCAGCCTCCTGAGCTCCTCCCGCTCCGCTCCTCTTCAGCCTCCTGAGCTTCCCCCGCTCCGCTCCTCCTCCCGCTTGCTCTTGCCTCGCTGGGCCGCACGACGGACGCCTCCTCTGTCTGCTCCGCAGGCCGGTGCCAACGCAGGAGGACACGGTCAGGGACGAGAGGGGACGAGAGGGACCGGGAGCTCCCCACAGCCCCGCCCGACCCCCGCGGGAGCTGTCCACAGCACCACCGGCCGCGCCGCCCTCCCGCGCCTACTCCCGACTCCCTTCCCTCTGCCCCCCTACCTCCCACCCCGTAAAAGCTCACCCATCGGCTCCTCTCACGGGATGGGTGCTCCGGGGCTCCCTGCAGGGACGAGGGCGAAGGACTCTCTGCTGCTCCGGGCCGCTCCCGGCGGAGACTGGATCCTCCGCGGTCCTGCTGCACGCCCTTCGGCGGTGCCTGACCGCGCCTCCCGGGGAGGCGCAGAGCCCAGCCCGGTCCGCGGCCCTCGCAGACCTCCGACGGCGGTGACCGCCCCCAGCCAGCCCGCCCCGCGGCGAACACGGACCCTTCCCTGACTGCACCGGCTGCCATCCGTCCTGAGGCAGTTACGGACCCTTCCCCACCAAGGCGACGGCGCTGACCGCTTCCTGCCCCAAAGCAATTACAGACCCTCCCCCACCAAGGTGAAGGCACCGGCTCCCCCCCCCCGCTTGAGACAATTACAGACCCTTCCCCGAAGGCACCGACTCCCCCACGCCCTGAGGCAAGTACGGACCTCCTCCACTAAGGCGATGGCACCGCCTCCCATCCGGCCTGAGGCAGTTACGGACCCTTCATCGACGGCACCGATTCCCTCCCTCCCGTCCCAAGCGATTACGGCCCCTTCCCCGAAAGCACAGACTCCCCCCCTCCCTGAGGCAATTACAGACCCTTCCCCACCAAGACGACGGCACCGACCCCTTCCTGCCCTGAGGCAATTATGGACCCTTCCCCACCAAGACGACGGCACAGACTCCCCCCCTCCCTGAGGCAATTACAGACCCTTCCCCACCAAGGCGACGGCGCTGACCCCTTCCTGCCCCAAAGCAATTACAGACCCTCCCCCACCAAGGTGAAGGCACCGGCTCCCCCCCGGCTTGAGACAATTACAGACCCTTCCCCACCAAGATGACAGCACCGGCTCCCGTTCGTCCTGAGGCAATTACAGACCCTTCCCCACCAAGACGGTGACACAAACTCCCCCCCTCCCTGAGGCAGTTACAGACCCTTCCCCACCAAGACGGCGGCACAGACTCCCCCTCTCCCTGAGGCAGTTACGGACCCTTCCCCACCATAGACGGAGGCACAAACTCCCCCCCTCCCTGAGGCAGTTACAGACCCTTCCCCACCAAGACGGCGGCACAGACTCCCCCTCTCCCTGAGGCAGTTACGGACCCTTCCCCACCATAGACGGAGGCACAAACTCCCCCTCTCCCTGAGGCAGTTACGGACCCTTCCCCACCAAGACGGAGGCACAAACTCCCCCCGTCCCTGAGGCAGTTACGGACCCTTCCCCACCAAGACGGAGGCACAAACTCCCCCCCTCCCTGAGGCAGTTACGGACCCTTCCCCACCCAGACGACGGCACCGATTCCCTCCCGTCCCGAGGCGATCGCAGCTCTTTCCCCGGCGGCAGCGGCTCCATCCCCGTCCCGTCCCCCAGCGGGTCCCGCTCCCGTCTGCCTCAGGCGCCCCCTCAGCCCCGCACGCCCCCGTTTTTCCCGCCCACCCGCGAGGCCCCCCCGAGGTGAGGGCACGAGCCCGGCGCGTGCAGCATCCCCACAGTTTCCCGCCCGCGGCTACAGCACGTGCCCAAGTCCACTCCACACTCCCCCCCCTTGGCCCACAAAGGGGTCCTTTTAATCCCCAAAAGCCCTGCAGCTGTGAGCGATGGGCGCTGCAGAGCACCTGGTGCCAAACGCATGGGAGAGGTACGACAGGTTTTCCGGATCAGCAGAAAGCACGAACACTGCTCAGGCACCCGAAAACAACAAACACCGTTCTATCGAACGGTTACACGCAGGTGCTGGTTTATTTCCTTCCGGAAGAGCAGCTGCATCTCTGCCACCACCTGACGGCTCAGTGCCTTGTCACAGGACTGAAAGGTCAGCCGGTAGCAGAAGCTCTTCCGTCCTGTCTCTGACTGCTGGAAACTGTCGATTAACTGGATGGATGTGACCATTTCACACGACACCTGCCTGGCAATGGTGTGAAAAGCAACTTCATCGAACTGTTCCCCATCAGGAAGCCAAAAGCTGACATCATGCACATAGGAAGGTGGATAGAGAGAAAAACTCTTGAATAGCCTTAATTCTCCTCTAGGAAATTGATGGAGGAAGCGATTGTCCGATGTCCAAAGCATTCGCCAGTCACATATTCCACACATCAGCATGGCTAGGAGGTCAAGATTCAATGAAGCAAAGACAACAACCAATTCACTGCTTACTAGTTCATAATGAGCTGTCCTTATAACTCCTACACAGGAACCCTTCTCATGGGAGTCTGAAGTATCTGTCTTCACACAGATTAAGTACTGAATTTTACTAAGCTGAGATTCAAAAGCAGCAAAGTCATTTAGCTCAGCTGTTTCAAAGCTCATTGCTTCCTGCAGGTTCATACTCAGTTTAAAGCTGGGAACAGTCTGGAGAAGAGAATGTATGCTGGTTTTAATGTTATTCACCAACATCTGGATATAGCTTTTCTCTGTACCTCTGTTAATGGCACTTACAAAAACCATCTCATGAAAAACAGGCATGGAGTAAGGAGTGATAAAACACTTCCTGAAAACCAGTCCAGAAATGACATAAAGTGTCTCTGGGAGAAAAGCTCCTCTTTGTATTACTGCCCGAGCATAAGGTAGAAGGGAAGGCCTAAGATAATACTGCTTTGAAATGTGGCATTCCTGTTGTACATTCACCCAGCCATTCTTATCTGCATCCCTGCAAAAATCAACATGGTGAAATGAAACTGCATTTGCCAGTCCATTAGACATTTCTTCAGTGCTTGGAGTCTCTTCTAGGTTCAGAATGATCCAAAAGATATTTGAGTGACAAACACCATCCAGTTGGCCTTGGTGGAGCAGAGAAAGGCAGAAGTCAATGTTTTGTAACGGAAAAGCTTGGCAAAGCTCTGCAGTGAGTTTCTCCTTTAGTGTCCGAACTGGATGATTTGAATTTGGTTCTAGGAAACCCCTGTGAAAAATAAAAGTGTGAATTACACACACCACTAAACAGATTTGCCTGAGACACCTTCCTGTGATCATAATTTGAGCCCAGCAATTTACCCAAAACAGTCTCAGATATTAAGGTTTCCAATAATTACCCGAACAAGCCAAGTCTTTCACCAAAAGTGTTGAAATGGCTAACATGTTTTCAGGACAGTGGTGTTTGTCTCCATGTTACAATCAAGAATTAATTGCACTTTCACTGGTAAAAAAGGAATGAGAATTAACAGTCAGGATCACCACTTCCACTCAGCACAGGCATTACCAAACGACAGCAGTGAATCAAATTTTGTTAGACTGGATAGTCTCTGAAGTACACAGTGGTTCACCTAAGAGGTTGGTATTTTTTAATCCTGCTAGCCTTAGTATTGTGGTATTAGCAGACACCAAGTCAGCTCCTGAATTTCTTCCATAATACAGTAAAAAAGATTAAAGTTTTCATCTTTATTTGTGTGTTCAAGTATGCAACAGCTTGGTCCCATTCACAAAGTCTTTATTTGTTCTGTAGACTTATTTTTAAGTAGGCCATAACCACAAGCCAACATGAAGCAGACTTAAAGAAGAAATGGAACGGGAAATTCTGTAAAAAGGGAAAGAGGGAAAGTGAAGCAACTCCATTTTATCTGACACCTATCCTGGTCATTCCCACTGAGAGCAGGAGTGTGTGATATTGCCAAACAGAAACTAGTTATAAAACTTACCTATTGATTTTATCCACGAATACCTGCGGTACTTGAAAAGAAACTTTTCTGTTTTCGAGTTCTATTTCGCAGATCATAGGTTTGAAATATGAAAGTGGCATGCTTCGTGTGAAAATGTGGCTTAAAGCACCCTCTACACAGAAAGATTTATCTTGACTCCTGACAATACACAAAAGCAGAGCACAGTCATTAATCACTTCCCATACTTTATGTGTCATAAGTAAGCATCGCACAGCTAACTTTGTGCAACACTAACATGCCTCTTGTTGAATCCTGGGTCTTGTTAAAAGGTGCTAAAGTGCAACATTGCCTGGGAGAGTGATCCAACACTGGAACAAGCTGCACAGAAAGGTTGTGCAGTCACCATCCCTGGAGACTGAATGTGGCTCTCAGTGATTTGCTGTAGCTGGCTCTGCTCTCAGCTGTGGGGTAGGAATAGATGATTGCTGAAGGTCCCTGCCAACATCAAACCATGCTGTGATTCTGTGATTGTCTGCTAAGCAGATACACATTCCACAGTCCTCCTCCCATCTTTAGGCCAAGATTGACATTTGTTCTCAAATGCACCATTTTGACCTTTAAAATCCTAAAATAATCTTATTTTTTAAAGGGTACTTTGGCAAGAAGCTTTCATTTTATCTTGGCTATTCTGTCCAGAGGCAAAAAAGAACTGTAGCTATTTTAAAGAAAATTAAAGGAAGTTCCTCTCTCCAACAAACAAGATACTAAAAGACCATACTAGTGCTAGGTATTATAAGAGCACAAATATCAACTTTTCAGTTTTGCCACATGATGGTTACCTGTAGCCTGTACACTTATATCCATGGATAGTCTCTGCTTTAAAAGGATGAATATTACTCAAGATAAATCCAGCTCCTGCTGCCACAGCCACTATTTGCCAGCTGTTGTGCCATTCTCTCCTGGGTTGATCAGCAGGTGTCCCACCCTGTCCATTACAAAGAACCACATGGACCTCTCCCTCCTCTGATAGCACTTCTGCAGAGCTGGAAGGAAAGCCAGGAAACAAGAAAAAATCCTGCTATCACACCCAGAAATCTTATAGCGTCAGAAAAACACAGATAACACAGCTAGAAATCTGTATCACAGCACTCAATTAGCATAGAACTATTTCTGGCTTACTCACCTATGGAAGAAGTGCGCAAGAAGTTCTCTGTTCTTCACTACCCCAGCCTTTCTCCCACAGTGAGGGAAGTTGAAATGAATACAGTCAAATTCTCTTTTTCCTGGTAAAAAGTAGTCCTTCAGCTTGGTGCAGTCCACTGAGAACATAACTTCAGCTCCTTCAACAGCAATCGAAAAACAAGACTGATGTTAATCATTATGGAAAATGTTAAAGGAAGGAAGCAGTTAGCTCCCTAGTCCACTTTTAAGCATATCAGAGCAGCAGCTACCAGGCATCTTCCCACCCATGCATTAGGAAAACCACAAAGCCTAGGTTCCCTTTGCTCACTTGCGGAGTCTACTGCTGGCTACTTGTTTGAGTTCTGTTTCAGCCTGATTAGATCTTAGGGCAAACTGATTTGGACAATTCAAATTCCTCGTGGCAAAAACAGTCGTCTTAGGTGCGTGAAGTGGTGAAGGGCTATAGAATGACGGCACAGCTCCGACGCAGGCAATGGCAGCGCGGCACCGCCGGATCCCTGATCTACTGAGGGCATGCCGCCGCTCCAGAGCCTTGTTACAACAGCGGTTAGAGCTAAAGGCTGAGCACTACAGACACCGCTCCTCTCCCTGTCCCGACCTCCTAGGACGCTGTAAGCAAGGACCACCGCCACCACCCTCCCTCCCCACCGACGGGGGGGCGAGGCGATCCCACCTTTCTCTCGCAGGCGCTGGACGTTCTCCGCTGCTCCCCCACACCCGAACACCTCCTCTTCGCTCTCGTAGCAAGTGGCCACGACGCGGGTTCCCTCGGCCCCGCACAGCGAGGCCGCGAAGGAGAAGTTGCCCTCCCCGACGAGCAGGACGCGGCGCACCGGCTCCATACCCGCACTGAGCCCGGCGCCCGGCGCTGCCTCATGACGTTTCCGCCGGTCGCCTGCTGGTGGCATCAGGCCGCGCCGCCGCTGGCCCCGGCTGGGCTCCGCTGGACGCGCTGCGGGGCCGGCTTCGCCTCTCGGGCGCAGCCTCGGCCCCTGCGGGCATCTCCGGTTGCTTTGTCGGCAGCCGCTCCCCGACACGGACCCTCAGCACAGAGCCAAATAGCTGCGGGCGCCCCAGGGGAGGCCAGCAGCTATAACTGACGAGCCGGTGTAGCCTCAGGACTGCGAGTTATGGCTTGAGAGAGAATAGCAGTGCTTTACTGGCGCCTGTTCTATTTGTGCGCCTGCACTTGCTGCACAGGCCAAGGACAGTGTTTCGGGAGTCACACTGGAAGGCTTAAAATTGTTCAAAAAGCAAGCTCCAACAGAGAGCTACCGCCTGCAGTCAATGAGGTCTGAGTCCGGTTTGCGCATCAGGTGCCTGTGGCCTTGGCTAAATCACTTTGTTTCGGAGGGTGGGTAAGTTACTCTGAGATACATTCAGTACTGAGAGATGCAGGATCAAAGCTTAGGGAAATAGACACCATACCTGTACCCCCCCCCCCCCAAACAAAACAAAACAAAACAAAACAAAACACCAAATCAAAACCACAAACAAACAAAACCCCCCAAAAACCCAAAACCCACCCAAACAAAAACCAACCAAAAAAGCTTTTTGTCCTCAAGAAGGAACACAGCTCTTCTCTGATGCCCTCTGTCACACGCACAAGTATAGAAGTCCCTCTCCAGTGATTGTGGGAGTAGAAGGGACAATGTTCCATGTCATGTTAACTGCTGTTGAGATCAAAGATGATCCTAGAGACTCGTTGATTTCTCTTGCCAGATCATGCCCAAGATCTATATGTTCAACTCCCTCCATGGTCCTTAATATATGCTACTGGCCTTGGGGAGCTGTGGACGGACTGGGGCAGCACTTCTAAACTTTTCCAGTATGGCTGGAGATGCACCACCAATGACATGATTTATCTACAAGCCCCCTATGGGGTGAGGTTTTCAGTATACTCACTGAAACAACATCCTCTTCAGATTACCAGAAGGCAAAGCATTGGAGAATAAAAAGTGCATGCACAGAACTGAAACACAGTCTATTGGATCTGTAATGCAGCTAAAGAAGAGCTTCTGAATGACATTTGTGCTTGGAGATGACAGGGCTGTTTTCTGTCGTTTTCTCTTTGTTGAGTTGCGCTCCTGTGCCACCACAGAACAGGTATTTCAAGTCATTCAGGGAGTGGTATTTGCATTTCAAGTATTCTTGTCTAGCTAACCTCATCACATCTATCCCCAATGAGCTTTCACTTAAAATTCCTTCTTCTTGCTCCCAAGTTTGAGCCTAACAAAAGCCTAATCTATAGAAAAGATTTGTTTTGCACCACTCAACAATGCTTGCATAAATCAGATTAATACTGTAGAAATCAGATCCTGTTTGCTGCTTGAAGGGCACTGACAACATGGTTTCAAGGTGATGTGATTTGCATCACAAGAGCAGGATGTTCTCCTCTATAGATATACCTGTGTTTACTGCAGCTCTGCAGTTTTAAACTGCAACTGCTCTGAACTGGTGGCAGCATTTGGATGCTTCTCCATAACATGAGTCATTCTAGAGACTTAAAGATACAGTTGTCTTCCTGTCAGTCGTTATCGAATACCCACACTTCAAAGGGGTTCGACTGTCATGAAGTTGTTTTACCAGTCTAGTCTCCACTGGAAAAACTTTTCTGTTGCTTGTGAAACACTCTGAAATCCTCTGGCAACATTGAGGGAAAAGGTTCATGCAATTAGATGTTTGCAAAACATCAGAGTACACCAAGTGAAACTAGCAAAGTGTTTGTGAACACCAAGACAAACTCTCCTTGACACACCTGCCACTCAAGCTGTAAGCAAGAATGATGCCAGGTATGTTTCGCTGCACAGCAACCTCACACAGCTTTTTTGACCCATCAATTCCCTTGTGCTCAGTGCTAAAACAACAAAATACAAGCTGCTTATTCATGTTTTATTTGTTAGTAAACCTTCTCAGCATAAATAATAAGAGTAGCCGTTCAGCATAGCTGGTATCTGATGAAAAGTGCTCTCAAATGGCCCCCTCAGGGTGACTTGAAAGAGCAGCCTACTTCCTTTGGGCTCCTGCAATGGCAGGCTTCTCTTCACGGGTGATGGGGATAGTGCGCTCTGGGGCATCACTTTGTTTCCTTGGTGCGCTCACAGTCAGGACACCATCCAGAGAGAGTGATGAGGTTATGGTCAGAGGGTCCACATCATCTGGAATCCTGTACTTCCTGCTGAACTCCCTGGCAATAAAGCCGTGCTCATCCTTCAAAAGGAGAAGAGAAGGAACAGCCCTGGTTAGAAATGCTCACTCGGTTCCACCTAAACCATGGGCTCTTTGCATGAAGTCCGAGACTGGGAAGCTCCAGCTCTCGCAGGAAAACTTTTCAGAAAATTAGAATTTTTTATTATGAGATGCTCTTTTTAAAGAGACAAGACAGGCAGAAGTGAGACACTGCCCTGCCTAGGCTGCAGCTGCCTGCAGGTACACTTTTTAAAGGAGTGATATGTGCCATCTTTTGTGCCAGCCAGAGACTGGTCTCATTGCACAGTGGTGTGCTGTCATTCCTAACATGCAGCAGCTAGCCTCGCATGCAATGCCAACTACCCCCATTCCTGAGGGTCCCTGGAACATTAGAAATACACAGCTTTCTAGTGAGCTGATCTCTGCTATAGTACTTGATTATTTTCTTAGCTAAAAAAATTTGCAGAAGCTATGTCAGGATTATAGGCTTCCACCAGCTACAAGTAATGCTGCATTTCCTGACTGACAGACCTGTGTGATCCCAGAAGCTCTTAAAGCTGACAATTCCACTCACATAGCTATTTTATTACATGTATTTGTTTCCTTCTGGCAAGGAGGCAGTGGTGGGAGGGAGGTGGAGACTGGCAAACCCTGCTGCATAGAGCTTTGGACATGGCTTTTGACTTCTGTCTGTCCAGTTGCCACACAGGTCTCCCGAGCCAGCAAGCAATGCTGACAGCAGAACACAATCTGTAAGGATTACAAACTGGTAGATGGGCCTTTTTCAGGAAGAGGTAGCCTCATGGTAACAGAACAGGGTAATGCACTGATTCATTATGTGGTTTAGTTATTACAGTTTGTTGTTAGCTTATGGAATGCCTCCCTGCATTCCTGGCCTCTTCACAGAATGAGGGAGGCCCAAAAATGCCCATTTCAAAGGTGATTTTCCAGTTCAGTTCACAGTTCATGTAACATCAGCAATAAATCTTCACCCTGTTGCTGCCCAGTCTGGGATCATCTGGGCAGGGTGGGGTGTTGCACAGAGCATCTTCCATTAGGATTGGTTAATAAAAAAGACAGAACTATTTGAGATGAGCACAGAGGATTATTTTGCAGTCTCCTTGTTTAACCATAGATGAGGAAGTTCACACTGACTCTATCAGTCATACAATTAAAGTAGAAGTACCTGGCGCTCCTCGTGCTTCCCATGAATTTCTACCATATCCCCCTGCACCTTCACTTTTAGCTCTTCAGGGGAGAAATGTTTCACATCAAGATTTACAGAAAATTTGTCCTTCTCCAGTCGCATCTGCAAAAGAAGTAGGTGGCTTCAGAAAAGAGCGGGTGAGGGTTTCAGCTTAAAAAGACTCTCAGAATACAGCAGTTCGAGACTCAAGGTGGTATCTACGCATGCAGTGTCTGAACTGGCATTCTGTTCTGGGTGGCTTTGCCCTTTGCTGGCCTGTTACATTAATGCTGATCACTGCGGTATCTAAAATGGGGATGCTTTCTCTTGATGGATGTTTTCCTTGGAAGCAAGGAAGAGATTCTCAATCTGAATTTGTTAAAACTGACTGTTCAGTTGGCTTATGGGTTTTGCATCCAATTCTTTTTACAGAATGTCTGGAGGTTTCCAGTTTCTGTGGCTGGATTTTGCCAAGTCTTACAAGTAAAATAAACCCTGCCTGTACAGCTGGTTGAAGCTCATCTGAAGGCTTGCAGGCTTTCCCCTGTATCATTGCTCTTTAATAATCCAAGTAATGTGTCACTGGTGAGAAGCACAGCCTCGTTGCTCACCTCCATAATCTGAGCAGCAGGACTTTTGCAGAAACTCCGAGTCACCTGTTGCTAATCTCACCTCTTTCCCTTCCATTTTGCACTTTATCATCTCTATTAAACACTGCTTTTTGCTGCCTTCTGAGGTTGAATTTGCACATTCTGCCTGTCTTGGACATGTCTGTGGAACTTCGCTATATGAGCTGGCTGTCTCAGCCTTTTTGCTGCATTCATGTTCAGGAACATGCAAGCCTCCTGGAGCTCTGCTTTGGGATGTGGAGGCAGCCTCTGTGCCAGCTCTATGCTTACTAGTTTCTGCAGTTTGACCTGGTAGGCTAAGTGCTTCCTCCTCCTTCCAGAAGTTATCTCCACTGAGTGAGATGTTGTTATCTGGGGTGCTTTTTATGGCTGCTTCAGTGGACAGCCAGACTCAGGTCACTAAATCAAGGGAAACATTATGCAAAGATTAAAACAATACTTTTAATCCTCTGACTTAGAATAGCTCTACAAGTTACTTGAAAATAAGACAGCTGACTCACAGAACAGGCAAGGTTGTTTGAGCTATGTGCCTCTTGGCTCAGCCCCTGAAGTAAGCAGCCGGCTGCTTCATGATCCTTTGGGTCCTGTAACTTAAAATGCTGCTCTTCTCAGCAGTGATTCTCTAAAATAGGCCCCTTTTTCCTCAGCATGAGCTCCCACACTGCCTGACATCAGTATCTCATTACCCCTGCCAACTACCCCTGTGCTCTTTGCTTCTCAGGAGGGAGTGGGATTGAAAGTTTTGCACAGCAGACAGGGAAATAAGGGTTCCTCCTTCCTTCCGTCAGCTCTTGTTTGCCACACACACTCAGCTCAGTTTCCTTCTATTCCGAACAATATGGCAATACTTGCACTCGGTTACAAATGATTAGACAAGCATGCAGAGGTTCTTGCTTAATGCAGAAGAACACAGGCACAAACACAGCACCCTTCTCCCCAGCCTTTTTCTAATAACCACCTATAAGAAGCTTCCAAGATCTCAGCTCTCATGGGTCTCCATCATCCAGACCCATCAGGATGTACACACAGCAGTAGCAAAGAGCATTAGGAAGGGAAGATTACCTCAGAGAGTCCTGCCTCTAGCCAACTGGGCATCCGAAGAATGGGGGATCTCATCAGGAAGGGGCTGAGGCTGGGGGAAGCAGGGAGTAGCTCTGACTCCTGCAGGTGCTCTCCAAATATCTGGTCAAAGATACGACTCGGTGCCAACCAAGAGAAGAAGGGTCTGCGGATCAGGGGGTTATGAATGGTGATATCCATTGGAGTGCGCTGGAGGTGCCTGGCAAGCAACTGTGCTGCAGTGCTGTGCTGGGAGCGCAGGACAGCTTTATACCCATGCAGCTGGCCTGATCTTCCCCCCCCCTCAGGCCTCTTGAACAGTGGTGTCAGGGATTTTATTGTCCCACTCCTGGGCTGGTCCCTTCAGTGGTGCCCAGTAGCTGTCTGAGGGATTTGAACACATTGCTGAGGAGGAGGGGGAAGGGGAGAAGAAGAAAAGGAGCCTAATGGGGCAGCAAGAGGCCAAACTGCCCAGCCACCCCCCCGCTCTCCACGTGCTGTTTATCTGCAGAGACCCAGGCAGGCTTGGCGGATGTTCCCAGCTTCTTTGGATGCCAGCAGGATCAATGCAACTCCTATCTTTGGCTTACAGGGAAAATGACAAGGGGCCATTGTTCCCATTGCCAGCGCTGAGACTTCGGTCATACATCACCCACCAGCCTAGGGAGAGCTCTGCCCCTCCTTAAGGCAAAGGAAGGCACAGGCCTGCTTTAGTTGGAGGGCAGGAAAGACCCCAGAAGGTCTTTGCTGAAATATCCTTGGCAATGCAGTTCTCTGCAGCCCAGTAAGCCTTAGTGGATACCCGTTGGTGTGTGTGTGAATGAAAGATGGCTTTCCTCACAGTGCTTCAGTCCTCTCATCTTTTGCCCCCTACAGAAACCACTTGGCTGGAGTGAGCAGAACAGCCCAACACTGTGACCTCAGAGTATTCCAGAGGGCTGTCAGCAGAGATAAACCAGGCATGATGGGGAGCATCCCAGAGCATGTCTTTGTTGACTATCATGGCTGCTTAGTCCATCTCATGCCCCATCCCTGTCAGTGTTCAAGGCCAGGTTGAACGGGCCTTGGAGCAATCTGGTCTAGTGGAAGGTGTCCCTGTGTGTAGCAGGAGGGGGTTGGAACTGGATGCGTTTTAAGGTCACTTCCAAACCAAACCACTCTGTGATTTTACGCCAACAGCCTCCATGATGCTACACCGCGGCATGCCTTCTCAGGGATGCAAGCTACCTCTATCTGCCTGTGCCCTCGCAGTAAGCTGATTTCCAATAACTATGCTTCTAATGTCTTCATTCACACATTTATTTTAATTCCTGCCTCATCTGTGAACCTAAATCATGGCAATAGTGTCAGCCCAGCAACTGTCCTTAAAGGCCAAGAGTTAGTCTCTGCCTGTGTTTGCTTGCAACTTAAACACAATTACTGGCTCAGAGGCACATCATTCTAACTGCTAGCACCACTAGTCTTTTGCAAAAGGTTCTGACCCTCTTCATCTCGGCGTGGCTGCAAGAACAGGGAGCAGGGTTTGCTCTGTGCAACAGCTCAGGCCATAAATAACTTCTCCAATTCCCCATTACATCAGCAGTAATGCACCTGCTCTCGTACTGCAGGGACATGGACTCAGGGAAATCTCTGGTTTCAGGGTACACTGCTTCCCCCCATCCATGTCCCATTCCTCCCTCCCCCTCACCACCCCCAGTTCAATAAAACTGGATCTATGCCAGCTTCAGATCCCTGTTAACTCGTGATCTCTGGCACAAGCATTTCTCTGGGTCTCATTACATTGTGCCAAAGCTCTGGCCAGGGAACAATCTGGACAGGCAGCTTGCAGCAGCACCATTCAGGATGCAGAGGTGTCAGTATCTGAATCCTGTTAACTACCTGCACCACTTCACCACTCATAGGAACAAAAGGCTTGAGCCATATGCTCAGCTGCTGGGAAAATGAACCTCCTTTGTGTAGGGCATGGGAAGGGCTGATTTGAATCCTAAGCTCACAGTGGGGAAATGGGTGGGATAGTGACTTCATGTGATTGTGCATGATCAACCATCAGCCATCATTAGCTACTGCCCTATCCCCATGGGGTGCTGCAGGGCCAGCAGGACCAGTGTTAGGGACTACTTGAGCCTGCTTACAGTGAACTTTCCTGCTTGCCCTTGCCTTTGGGAGCACCACAGGCAGCAGAGCCTGGGATATGTTCCCCTCTAGCCTCCCTTAGCTCACCTCTGTGCCTCCCTGCTGTACTTGGCTGCCCATTTGCCACCCACAGCCCTTGCTCAAGGAGGGGATCTCACCGGGTGGGAGGAGGTACAACATTTTCCCGAGATGTCCCTGCCTGCAGACAGTGCCTGCACTCCCTGCTGGAATGCAGTGAGAAGCTTCCGTCGTCACCCTGGCAAGGCATCCCGGGGCCTGTGCTTGTGGCTATTTTGGTCCATCTTTTTATCACACACTCCTCCCTGTGGAATTCACCCAATTAAAACCTTGCAATCTGCAGCCTTCACTCTCAGAGGCAGTGAGTGCTTGGAAAGACACACCATGGCTGCAAGGACTGTCCCCCATGCCTACCCCATGAGTTCGGAGTATGAGTTTGCCAACCCTAGCAAGATCTATGACCAGAACTTTGGAGAAGGTAAGTACCTTTCTCTCCTCTGGTGCAGGAGGGCTGGTGTAGTCTCCCTGGGGATATTGAGCTCCAGAGCAGGCTAGGTAAGGTGGAGCCAAGAAATTTTAAGCACAAGAACTCAAACGGAGGTGGGGGATATCCAGGGAATGGCCAGGGCCTCTCTCTTCAGGTCCACTTCCTCCATCCATGCTTACTGCTGTCTCTCCTGTCCTTCCTCATGCCCCCAGTGGTCTGGCATTCATGCATATGCTGTGCAAACATGGAGCAAAATGCTCGGGGGGCAGGGGACCAGGGGGGAGTTTTTGCAGCCGGGGGCTGTCGAGAAAAGCTGAGCTGTGGTGTTCAGCACAAAGCTGGGCAGTGGCTGGCAGAGGGGAAGGAATGTGGGCAGCAGCAGAACCATTCAGCACCAGCACAACAGCGTGAAAATGCAAAAAGCTCCAAGGAAAGCCTCCTGGACAATGGCACACAAAAGGCCTTTAGTTCTTCAGAGCAGTTTCTTCACCATCAGCATTTTCGATGCCCATCCCTGACTGTGTGCTTTGTGCTGCAGGGCACCCAGTGCACCTACCAATCCCTCTCTGTCCATCCAGCAGACATGCAAAAGCTGGAAACAATCCTTGTCTTGCTGGCAGCTGCTGGCTTTGCGATGGGTGGCCGTGTCTGGCACGCGTCTGGCTGGGTATGTGTTTTAGGGACACAAAGGTAGGAACTGAAAGAGACTTCATCTATACTGTGCTGATGTAGTGGCAAAACCAAGGTGTTTGCCAGGCCCTAGATTCCTCCTGACAGCCTCCCCTGTCTGCTGCCAACCACCCTTCAGTAGCTCCTTCCCCTGGAAACCCCACACTCCTCACTGCATCTCATTTTCAGGTGTGTCCCCATGTGAGATCTTAGCACCTGCTCTGTACCATGGCTACTACATCAGGCCTCGGATCAATAAGCAGCTGGATCGAGGCACCTCTGAGATCAGCCTCAACGAGCACAAATTCGAAGTATTCCTGGATGTCTGTCACTTCCTGCCGGATGAGCTCACTGTCCGCACCGTGGACAACCTGCTGGAGGTGATGGGGCAGCACCCGCAGAAGGCTGACCGCCACGGCTTCATCTCCCGAGAGTTCACCAGGACCTATATCCTTCCTCTGGATGTTGACCCCTTGCTGGTGAGAGCCACATTGTCCCATGATGGCATTTTAAGCATTGTGGCTCCCCGGACAGGGAAGGAGATAAAGGCCAGAATCAATGAGGTGAAGATAACTCAGCAGGAGCAGCCAGTGGGGAAAGAAGAACAGTCTGGGGAAGGAAAAGAGAAGAAAGAGTCCTAAAGGCCCCTAATCTGGGCTTCCATAGGGAAGGTGGGCGGGACAGGGATGGGTAACCCATGGTGCCAGACCCCTGTTTCCCATCATCAGTGTTTAGCAGGGCTGTGAGCAGCCATATATATACCAGATTTTTGCTTCTTAAGGCTGATGGCTGGAAAAAGGGACTTGGAACAAAAAAAAGAGGGGATCTAAAGTGTTGGTGTGAGGGACTGTAATGCAATTTTTCTCCTAGGTCAAGTGCTCATTGAGCACCATGCAGGGTGCTCTCCTCTCATCCCAAATGGCAGGGGTCACTCTTGCCCTAAACTGTGAGGCTGTATCACAGTGGACTGCTAAACAGCTGCTTTGCTGTAGCCCAGAAGGGTACTGGGAAGAGGGAAGAGATGATCCCAGTGTCTTGCTTCTGACCTTTGTGGAGATGGAAGGTGCTTGTTGGTCTGTAAAAGTGCCTGCAGCTCCCAGGAGGAAAGAGGAATAAATCTGCCTCTGATCTTCGTTTGTTTCCATTGGATTCATGTTCCTTCTGGCTAAGGTACTCTGCAGCAGGAAGGATGGACAGAGCCGTAGCTGCTCCAGATGTGGGGAGCAGAGCAGTAGATTATTCGCACTGAGCTCATCTGTGGAAATGGCATCAGTGGGGACTTGGAGGACCTCTGGCTATGGGGCACCAGGGGATCTCTGTGATTGACTCTCCTGGCTCAGGTGAAGCTGGAGGTGCTTGCTGTTGTAGGGAGCCCACAGTAGGCAGCATCCTCAAGGAGAAAAGATGTAGAGTGATGAGCTCTTGGAGGCTCACTGTGCATTTCCAGACCTGCAGCTGAAGTTAGCCCAATTAAACAAATGCCAACCCACGGCCTCTGCTTGCTTCAGCCCTCTAGTTTGTGGGACATAATGATTGTCCACACATGCACCTTTTCAGCCCTTATGAGTGGAATGAACCCCAAACTGCTGAAGGGAAAGGCTCTACTCAGATCCCAAGTGCTTTGCTTGCATCCCAGCACTCTCTGTAGAGTCAGAGGGGGAACGAATTTGGTCCCTTCTGCAGACAGTGTGATGCCACTGGCTACATGAGAAATGTCTCAGTAGTCTTGTGATTTTGGGCCGGGGATCGTGTGTGCTGCTGTCAGTGGCAGCTGCTGCCTTGGGATGGCCCCAAGGGCTCAGCAGGTGCCAGTTGCAATCCTTGTTTTGTCAGAGCCAATTAAAGCAGACAAAATGCTGTGTCAATGGCCAAATATGGGGGTTTCTGGCATGCCTCAGTGCAGCCCTCTCACAGAGAGAGGAGGTACCAAGGTCTCTGTGAACAGAGCTTCTCCCTCTCCCCGCTGGGATGTGACTTGCAGACTTCTGCACTCTTCCTCCATGAATAAATGGGGCCAGAAATGCTCTGCTCAGGAGTCTGTCCCATGCAGCATACCTCCTCAGTTGCTGAAACAGTGATACAAGGCTGCTCTTTCACACTTGCAAGGCAAAGTGAGATCCAGACCAGAGCACACCACAGTGCAGCTGTTTTCAGCTTCTCAGGGCCCCTACCATTAGTGAGGATCAGAGTCAAACTTCAGTGCAGCCCTGCCTGCAAGCTTCACGAGAGCAAGCAGGAGGATCACTAAGACTCCTTCCCTGCAGTGCAGGTCAGGTACCCCACACTCACAGTCTGTACAGCTGAGGGATGCCCTTCATTTTTTTATAGACAATGTCAGCTTGTTCTGTGCTTGAACCACACCTATCACAGTGTGCCTCTGGTTCCTCCATGTCTGAGGTACCTTGACGTTATGGCAATAGAAATGCACAGCATTAGTAGTCATTACACAGTTCTATTTCCCCTCTGACTTTTATTAGCCCTCCCTTCGCTCTCCAATGAGTTCATTCTCTATTGCTGGGCACTTGCAGGCTCGTGCTGTGCCAGTTGCACAGCCTGTTACCCAGACGATGTCCCTGAGAGCATGAAGACCGATGACCCAGCAGTGATGCAGTGAGAGTGGCTGGCACTGCCTGGTGTCAGCGACTGGGTTGTTCCTCTGCACCCTGCAAGGCTTTGCACAAAATATCCTGATTGGTTTGCTGAGCAGGAGCTCTGGAAGCCATGCTCTCTTTCATCCCTGCAGACACAGACTGAGGAGGGAATGCAGAGTGGCAGCCAAGTGATCTCCAGCTCTGCCAATGTTTTTGATGCCTTTCTGTTTCTCTGGTGGAGCTCAAACCAGCAGCTCCACTCTCTGTGAAAGGGGATGATGGGAACAGTCTCCCAGCCTTTTCTTCTTTCTTGTCCACAGAACAATAAAGCCCAAGTTATCCCAGAAATCAAAACAGATACTGCCTCTCTAAACCAACAGTGTCTGTGGCAAACTCAGAGACAGTCTGCAACTTCCCAAGCAGGGACAGACTCCTGAGATCACCAGATCTTTGCAGAACCCTGAGAACATGGTCCTGTTGGGACCTGGACTAAATCCCATTTACCCACATAAATCTGATCCTAAACTTTCCCTGGTCTGCTGTGGTGCAGACTGAACCAAACAGTTTCTCCAGCCACATGCTGACGAGCAGTTTCTGGGCAAGATTCAGGCTCTGAAGGTCACAGTGCAGCTCATCCAGGGTTCAGCTAAGAAAGCAGCTGTGCCCTGCAGCTCAGAACTCATCTCCTGTCACTTCAGGACAGATACAGGCTCTGCTCTGCACTTGGACAGAAGATAAATGATGCTTGTGAGCCTGACTGAGAACATGGGTACAGCTGGAATAGGGGACTAGCACCAGTTCCTGAGATAGCCTGCCAGAAGCAACTTACCCACTTGTCAGCACATCCCATGAGGCATTCAGACCTGCACAGAACTGGGGTTGTCTGCCAAATCAAAGCTGTGGAGCACAGTTTCTGCTCAAGGGCTATATTGACAAGGTATTTTTCAGTATTGAGCATCAGCTCTCTTAGAGATGCCAGAGATCAGCTACCTGTTATTCAGTCCAGGAGTGACCCTCCACAGTCTGAAGGGCTCTCAACAGGCATAGAAAGGTAAAATGCACATTAATGTTCCTGTTTAAGACACTGAGGGGTAAGCCTAACAGCTGTATTGCAGGTCCTTAATGACAAGAGGTTCCTCATGGGATTCTGTCATTCTCAAAAGCAAAAATCTATACACTTACATCTAGTTAGGTAAAAAAAAGATTCCTAATAATGTCCCTGAGTTTGCATATGCCTTTCTGCCAGTGGCAGAAACAACAGCACTACAGTTCAGCTGACAGCAGACCTGCAAGCCTGCTCTCACCTCTGCTGGGATACCGCCTTCCCTCCCAAGAAAACACACTTTCTTTCCCAGATAATGCCAGCCAATGCCACACATTTTTCTGACATCCTGCTGGAGTTGCAATGATGAACAGCAGGAACACACAGAGAGCTCCCACCCTGGTGTTTGTCCTTTCAATCAGGAACATTTGAAGTCCCCCCTTCATTCTCTTTTGCATCACTGCTGGTATCAGCGGGTTGCACTGGTGGGAGAGAGATATAGCGGAGGGACATCCACTGTACAAATCACAAAGCAGCATTTCAGCCCCAGGGCAGAGGGGTGCTGCTACCTTGCCCTTTCCTCCCTGGGGAGCAAGAGGTGAGCGCTGTCCCGGGGGCACGGAGAGCCCAGGGCAAGCGCTCCGGTAGATGGCACGCACGGGCCTCTAGCAAAGCGTTAGTACTGCATGGAGAGAAATCCGACACTGCCAGACACTCCCTTGGAATAGCCAGGGGCCGAGCAGGAACCAGGAAATACAAGCTCTCCCTGTCCAGAAAACACTTCTGTTTCATGTAGGAGAGAGCGACATGGGCAATCGCTGCAGCTGCGGGCGACCATGGTGAGTCCGGCATCTGCCAGATACGGGGATGGCAGCTCAAGCCTCCGGCAGCCTGAGCTGAAGTTTGGGTGGACTGTGCAAGCTTTGCTTCTTGGTGCTGGGTTTGACAAGGCTCCTGCCCGGCTCTCGGCGCTGCACCGTGCCAGCTCACACCGAAACCGAGGGCAAGTCCGCACGGACACTGGGTCACTGCAGGTGCCGGGGCGGTGACAGCAGGCTGGGGCAGCCCCTGCTGCCAAAGGGAAAGGCGAAGGGGCTTTGTTGCTCACATCCCTCAGCCCTCATGGGCTGTGGCACCTCCTGGGACTGGTAGCTTGGGTTCCCATAGACATGCCAGCAGCTGAAAGGATCTGGTTAATATCCCTGTCCTTGCCGCAGTGGTCTCTGGGCAGGTAGCCACCATACGTGTCCCTTTGGCATAGTGCAGGGAGGGGCCCTTGAGGAAGAGCTGGAGTTGGAGACTCATAGGGTCAGCTACGCCATCCTGCTCTCAGCTCCTCCAGCCCTTCTCCCTGCCTGCCTGTGTCTGGGCTTTATTTGCACTTGGGAAATCCGGGCCACGTTTTTCAGATGATGTTTCTCTTTCTCCCTGAGAGCAGGATGACAGTTTAATCCCTCCTGGCTCATGTTGTGCCCTGGACCTCCTGCTTAGAGAAAAAGGGCACAGTGGAGCATCATTCGGTGCCAAGTGGAAATATTTTCAGCTCTGAGCATGGTAGAAGGGGAGAGCCATGAATATCAGATGAAGCTCCGAGGGCATTCTCTGCAACACTGCATCTGTTAAAAGTATTAGAAATTCATCAGGGCTTAATAACTACAAAAGGCACAGCATCACCTAGTGGCTGAAGCAAAGGGGGAGGTTCAGGACCCCGAGGTCCTTCCAAGGTAAATGAGAATGTAGTGTTGATGACATAGGCTTGGAAAAACACCTACAGGGGACCACAGTTAAAAGAAGAGTGGTGCTTTGAAGCCCCGCTGCAGAAGTCTGCATGATTCATAGCTTTACCTTGGTGACAGAGGGAAAAAATGGTACTTAATTTTAGTTCCAGTGTTTCCAGACTCCTGTACTGCTTTTATTTCTGTGTATTTTCTCTGCAACACAGCTGGGTCAGCAAAAAGCTGATCTTTCTAAATGAAGGCGAGACTTAAAAAAGGGCTAAGGGGAGATAGGTAATCACCTTCTCTTTTATGGAAATCCTTGTCTTGATTACTACCAAAGCACAGGCCCTAAGGGAGACAAAGCAAAGAGCGAGAGACTGAGTTGTCTTTAAAGAAAAGTCATTACAGCGAATTTATTCACACAAGAAAGATACGAATGAAGGAAAGTGTGCCCCCAGGTCTGGGTGCCTCTGCAAGTATGGCCCTGTGGAGGGCAGGCCCCGGGTATTCTCACCATTTCGTTTAGTACTCAGGGCCTCTGGTGCACATGGAGAGTAAAAGATGCCAAAATTCAGGAGAAACTGTGAAGCAGGCTTGTGTAGGACAGAAATCAGGCTGTCACTGACATGGGGAAAGGGGAGGAAGAAATACAGGAGCAGGGACATATGTGATGTCATGTACAATGTACAGTGTGCTTTTAGCTGGCTGTTAGTTACAACATGTTTGACCTGGTTTTGAGAAGAGGTGGGAGGTTTGCCCTGCTCTAGTTTCCCTTGCCATATCCGTTCTAAATACCACAGATCTAAGGCTGGGAGATGCTGTCTCCTGCCTGGCTGTTATTAGCCTGCAGACAGCCTCAGAATAGTTCCAGCCTACACACTGGCTGCTAACGCTCTCTCTACAAAGGAAAGCAATCAAAACAAGCAAAATCAGCTTGAATACCGAGTGGCTGAATGCTGTAGAGAAGCAAAGTGCTTTAGCACACAAGCCTTGGCAAAGGAGGGCCCTGGAGTCTCTGCAAGCTCACAGAGACAGTGGAGAAGGAAGCTGCAAGAGCCAAGTGAGAAATACCACAAGAAAAAGCAATGCTGCCTTGAGCTGGGGCCCTAAGTCCTGGGGACAGCTCCCCAGATTGTCGAGGACTGGAGGGCCATTGGTGCCTCTGTGGGGCTGTGCTCAGCTAAGGCATGAGAAGGAGCATTGGATCCTTTTGCATTGGCGCATGGCCACCCTGCTTTCCCCAAAGCTGCCTTTGACTTCCCTGATCTAGCAAGCCTGGTTAATCATTACTGACCATTTTGAAGGTCTCCGAGTGCTTTGCCCGCATTCATGGTTATTTTTGTTTTGCCATTAGTGCCAAAGACATTACAGCACACACTGTCCTCCTTGCCTGCCCACGGGAACTGCCTCTAAAAGCTGGGAAAGGCAGAGGTCTGCTTCAGGCACAGCATTATTCCTGCCTGTGGCAGGACTGCCTGGCAAATGCACACAATGTGGGACATAAAGTGTTTCTTGGGAACCATCTGGTAGCTCTGTAGCCCCATTAAAAGTGCTGCAGCAGAGACACAGACCTGTGTGAGACCCTCGGCTGCATGCTGTGTTGGTTGGCAGCCAGCACCAGATGGATATGTGCACGCAGGAGGAGCCACCCAAGGGCTGGCTCCTCTGAGTGCTATGCAGTGATAACATTGCCTTCATGCATCTGACCCAGAACGGGACATGTCTCTGCTCTGCCAGGCAGCCTGTGCTCCTGCCAGCACCAGTGGACTCAGCTCCTGGCTGTGTTTTTACAGCTGAAATGAATTCACCTCCTGTTCATTCTGTGCTGGAACGTAGCTGTATTTGGCTAGTCTTTTTCTGGTCACACAGGTACAGCCAAGATTATGGTTTGGCTTAGATTGTACTAAGTGCTTGGTTCGTTTGGTTGTGTTTTAAGTGGAAAACTGACAACAGGAAAACTGTTTGAAATACTAAATTAGCACAAGGTCTGCACATAGCTGCTCCTTTGGCAAGGGGGGCAAAGTGGAGTGTGTGAGGCTATCAGAGCATCCAGCCCTAAGAGAAAGTTTATGTTCCAATTGAGACCACGCTCTATATCCATGCATATATACTGCATCTTTGATCATACAGCTGTGGAAATGTAGTTGCAAACCCACAGTGAAATCTGTTATCATCATCATCTCTTCGTCATCAGACAGCCAGGCAGGGCTGAAAAGCAAGGAGATTTGGGGTGTCTGTGGGGCATGATAGCTGTGTCAAAGGAGAAAGAAACACATCCCCACAACTCCCCTTTGGACCTTCTCCTTGCAAGAGTCACTCATGTTCTGGTTTGGCTCAGTAGTTCTTCTATGAAACACGTCTTGGACCTTTCTCATTACTGACAGACACGGTACCCTGTGGTGGCGCATTTGGGTTTGCACGTTATGACAGCGGAGGCTGGGGCTTCTCAGTGCTGACATCTTTCTCTGATTTCAGGAATTGTCCTTCTCCTTTTAAAAGAAAGAAAGAAAAGCAAGGTAAGGATCTGTAGAAATGCTTTAGAGGTCAAGAAAGGGTGTAGTCACTGAGCCCCTGGTTAGATGACATTAGTCAGTGCCATGAATTGGATCTGTGAGGCTGAGGTCCCCTCCCACACTGTAAGGGCTGTAAACATCCGTCTGACATCAGTCCCCCAGAATAAAGTGCATTCCCTTAATATCCCACTTGTACTCAGTGGCCTTTGGACCATGCTGGGCAAAATATGTTTGCCAGGCAGCAAAGGAAATAAAGTTAAAACTGGATCTGCCATCTCCAAAGGCTTAACAAGGAAGCTCTCTGTGCTGTGTCTGTCCTCCTAGGTTTTGCCAAGAACATTGCGGTCCACAGCATGTTGTCATCCCAGGAAACCTTATTTTTTCCAAAGACATAAGCCCAGGCTTTCTTCTTGGAGGCGGGTCCCAGAAACAGCATTAGGAGTGAGGGTGTCAGATGAGATGGAAATTTTTGTCCATTGAGGAGAGTCCATGGGACAGACACTGCATTTCTGCATTCAAAGGGTGGAGCAATAAACAGTTTTGTTAATCTGAACCCCTGGTATCTTTTTTTCAGGAATTAACGTGAAACATGAGGGCCAACAGCATCAGCCTGGCAGAAAGGTAAACAGCTTCCCGGAGTTGTTTTCCTAACTATATTGAGAAGAGACCGAGCTGACCACCACTTCCTAGGCAACCTGGGTTGGGAAGATATGGGGCAGCTTATTCAGAGCCATGAATTGTCTCATTCTGTATAGGCTTTAATGGCTGTGGGAGCAATGTGCATTGCTGCACAGTGATGTGGGACCATTTTTTCCCCCTAAAGTGCAGTGGAAGCAGTAAGATGAAATCTCTTTCTGCTCCTGAGGTGTCAAAGGCCTGGATGATGCTGGGGAAGGTGTGAAGGGTGTCTTTGCTTGGTCTGGGGACGGTGTATGTAGCAGTAGCCAAGGGAGCTGACCTTCCAGAGCTCTTTCTCCTCAAAGGCTCCAACGTATGAAGATGTCATTGAGTTTCCTGTCTACGCCACTGTGAGTAAACCCAGGAGTATGAAGCAGGATGACAGCATTCATTATGCAGACATCCAAGTGTTCACCAAGGTCCGGGAGCGCTCTGCAGCAGAGGTGAAGAATTTACAAATGCAGAATGCCACAGAGTATGCCACCCTCAACTTCCCCCGGCCCAGGCTGAAATATGATAGTAAGAATGGGACCCTGGTATAATGGCTTGATGGTCCTCTCCTCCTTCAGCAGAACCTCACAGACATCATGTCAACTCTCCTTGAGAAAGTGTGGAGAGGCTGTGTCTTCCCCCTGCATTTCTCTTTGGAGGATACAGACATATTTATTCTCATATGATGAGTAGTTTCCTATCTGATTCTCCTGGCAAAAATCACCTCTTCCCCTTGGAAGAGTTGCCTCTGAAACTGCAACCCATCTCCTCTCAGCACTGTGAGAAGACAGAGCTGTTCTTGGCTGATGAAGGCTAAAACTCACAGCTCAGAGCTGCAGTGAGAAAGTTCCTGCTGTGGCACAGGACGAGCTAAGTGCTGCTCTGTAGATGGATTTGGGAACACGGCACACAGGATTCAATACTGGGACAAGGGAGATGTCATAGGATTTTATGTCAACATTAAGAAAATTCTGCAGTGTGCAGAATGACATGTGGATGATACTGTGAAGAAATGGCATGAAACTTTTAAGAGTATCTACTGCAATGTCTTCTCCCAACACCTGCCACTGTAACTGAAGTCATGTCCTATGTAAATCCTTCTTTTCTCAAGGAAAGAGCAGTGTTCTATAACCATGCAGAGCACACTAAAACCAATGCCAGAAATGCAGAATTAACTGAGGAGTACAGAATAGTTTCTTTCACTGAAGGGCTGTACAGATATGCATCCTTATCCCAACATGCCCAGAAGTGACTAGTGAGCTCTTGACTCTGACTGGAGATGAAACAAGGAAAATTCACATTTTAACTACAAGGCAGGCATTTAAAAGCCACTGCCTATATTTAGGGCAGTTATGCAGTCCTTAGAGAACAGCAGCTATCTGCATGCCTGAGATATTGGGGATGATTCCTGGTCAACTTTAAAGAGGGCTTTGGACTTTTCCTCTATTTTCCTTATTTGGTACTGTCTACCTTAGGTGACGCCAGTAACACAGAGCATATACCATGTGGTGATTTCTGCTAACCCTCCCAGATACATCTTCGAGAAGTTGTTTATGGATTTAAAATAGTGTTAGTAATACAGTATAGCAATCATCAGAAAGGCTTCTGCCACTGGACTACATTTGGCAGTTGCAGCACTGTCAGTTGAACAGGGCTCCTAAGCGGTATCTTCAGGCACTAAATCAATGCTTGCCACATTCTGTTCCTAAATAATGGTTTACATAGCTAAATGCAGATCATGGGACAACCGGTTTATTGCCAGTGTTTAAAAATGGACACCCTGGTACAATGTCTAAACAGACATAATTTTGCATATTATGGCTCAGCTAAATACAAAAAGCATGAAGGAATACCTGCCCCTTACAAAAATAAAGCTGGTAAGGGCAGTGTTTGCTAAGATGGAAGTGTTTAGAGGACCAGTCTTTTCTACCTTTTTACCCATCTCAGCAGGGCCATTGTAAGGCCAGAGTAACATTTGAAGGAGAAGGCCCCTTTTTATGATGGATACAGTATATTTTTCTACCTGAAAAGGGTTATTTTGCCTATGCTAGCCAGCTGACCTCAAGGGGGCTACTGTGAAGTCTGCAGTAGAAAGCCCTTCATTTACAATAGGTACAGGATTATATTCTTGCAAGGGCTGGTTCTTTTGAGTGCCAAGGATTCCTCTTTCTTCTCCTCCGTGTTCCTTTCTGTACTCCATGCCCAGCATGAAAACTTGGCCTTTGGACTGAGGAGGATTGAATGGGCACAGGATTTACTTACAAGAGTATGTCAGGGAGTCATGAGACACTTTAGCACTCAGTGCCGCTAGCTCTGGTTCATGCTGAGCAGCAATTGTATACCTCCTTGCCCTGAGTTGCTGGTACAAGAACTAGAAAGGAACACTGTCTTCAATTCCTTTCAAGCCCTCCATGTCATAGGAAGAAATTGGATATTTTAGACACATTATTAAGTACGGACTATAGTTTTCAGGAGATGGGAGGTTATCTAGAAGGTACAGACTCCAATTAGTTATTTTTAAATACAATTTAAGTGAAACAGCCTGCTAGTGCAGTGGCACACACGGCATGTGGTACTGAAGTTTTTCCTCACCCAGCAGAAGAGCTGGGGCCGGGAACAGAAAGCTGCAGAGACACCAAGGTCAAGCTCCTGAGCCCAGAGTGATGCAAATTTGCACATCCATCAGGTTAAACCAGTTTTGCACTAGACATAAGTAGGACTGGGTTTGGCTCAGAGGAACTTGCTTTTACTTAGTCATGTCACTTAGTTCTGTTGATCTGGATCAGTGCTTTTGTATTCTGAATTGGGAGCTCCAGTAGTATCTTCTAATGAATGCCTCAGAGCCTGGAATGGTAGGTAGTTCATCTATTCCTTAAGGAGCTCCAGCTTCCACATATACCTAGCAGTTGTTGTTTCTGGAAGCACAGCATATCTTAGAGATAATCAAATGCTCTGCACAGGAACAGGAGCACTAATTTTGCCTGTTTACCAGGCCTTGAATAGATAAAATGTGAAAGTCACACGTTCTGCGGTAAGGATTTTTTCTAAAGGACTTGGTTTTGCACTGAATATTAAAAGCTTCTCCCGTGTTTCCCGAGGTTATGTTTAGGTGTTAAATGACTGTTAATGTGTCAAATGTTCCTTGAACATTAAAGATGTAATTTTTAGTTTTACCTAATAAACGTGCACTTTGGGGGGAGGCTGTTGCCCACTTGATGCACTGGGACTCTGGGAGCGCGCACTCGGCCCCGGCTGAGCGCCTGCAGAGCGCCTGGATCCCCCAGCCGGAGGCTCCCTGACATTTACACCACCCCACGCGACGGGACCTGACGCGGCTGCCGACAAACGCCGCGGGGCACAACAGCCCCATCCCGTCCCGTCTCGCTCCACCCCGGCTGCAGGCGGGCCCGCCCCGGCCCGCCTCCGTTCCCATGGCAAGCGGCGACGCTCCGTGGCTGGGCCGGGGATAGGCACGCACCATCCGGTCCGGGTGCAGGTAGGGGCGCAGGACACCGGTGGGGCGGGTTCAGCATCTCCCGGCACCCCCACTACACATCAAGGGGACCCTGGTTTTCCTTGTGCCACCCCCTCTCCAGGGGCTCCCCACCGCCCGGTACCCCAGGCCCCAATCCTGGTCCTTCCACTCCCCATACCGTGGTCTCTGCCAGCTAGCCCTGCCCCTTGGGACCCCTATGCTCCAGTCCCTCTGGGTCGACTCTTTCCAGAGACACCGGCAGCCACACAGCCCCTCTGAGGCCTCAGATCCATGCCCCAAACCTAATGAAAGGAGGTGGGGGTTGGTCTCTTTTTCCAAGTAACAAGTGATAGGACAAGAGGTAATGGCCTCAAGCTGCACCAGGGGAGGTTTAGATTGGATATTAGGAAAAGTTTCTTCTTGGAACAGGCTTTCCAGGGAAATGCTGAAATCACTGCCCCTGGAAATGTTCAAAAACCATGTAGACAAGGCCCTTAGTGACATGGTTTAGTGTGGGCTTGACAGTCCTGGGGTAAAGGCTGGAATTGATGATCTTAAAGGTCTTTTCCAACCTAGTTGATGCTATGATTCTGATTCTGTGGCCTCCTGCTCACTCTAATATGAGCCCCACTTTGCAGAATGGGCCCTGAAATACCTCCACCCTGAACAGATTCAGCATCCCCATCTGTGTTACCCATCCTCTACTACCCCTGACCTTTTGTCCCTAGAGGTGTATCAGGATGACAAAACCAAGGTGAAAGTGGCCATCTGCCTAAGGGTTATACTCCTGCCCACCTTTCAATTATTAAAAAGCTACTCCTACTGTCATAGAATCATAGAATAGTTAGGGTTGGAAAGGACCTGAAGATCATCCAGTTCCAACCCCCTCTGCCAGGGGCAGGGACACCTCCCACTAAACCATGCCACCCAAGGCTATGTCCAATCCAGCCTTGAACACCGCCAGCGATGGAGCATTCATAACTTCCTTGGGCAACCCATTCCAGTGCCTCACCACCCTTAAGCCATTGTGTTAACTCTTCCAAACTCCCACACTTTTCCCTTCACCAGACCTCACTATAAACTTCTAAAGGAAGACTAAGCAAAAAAACCCACAAATTACCAGAAAATCCCTGAATATAAATGTCAATATGTGTAATTGTTGTATTCAATACATTTGCTTTTCACCCTCAGGCTTCAAGGGGGAAGGAGTGTTGATACATTTTCACTGAGCTGAGCTGCAGCATCCAGCATGGGAACTCTGATGGACACAGTGCCTCAACACACATCACAGCCTGCTGCATCCTCTGTGAGTTTACAGGAGTCCTTTTTTTTGACTTCTGGTTTGGATGCTTGATGGAGACATTGGGAGGGGACACTCAGTGACACACAGGCATTAGCTGCATTAGGCAGCTCTTTTTACTATTGCTAGAGTCCTGGCCTCACAAGCATCACAGCTTTTGCTTCTGAATCATCTTCACTTGCTTTTATTTCTCCAGATCAGATTTTATTCTCAAAAGCTGAACTATGGGCATTGTCTGTCTTTCTCAAGGGCTGATAAGAGAAACAATCAGATAATGTTGATAAAGTGTCTTAAAATCCTTGGATGAAAGTCTTGAAAGAAGGCTTATGTGTTGATACTGGTGGTGCTGCTGTGACACGACCACAGTCTCATCACAGCAACAGGAAATGAAGGAGCAACAGTGCGTTGTAATGCTCCTTGCCTGGAGCTAAAGAGGGTCAAGTACAAGCGTTATGCTGAAACTGGCCAGGAGAGGGCAATGACACCAACCAAACCGCCATCCTACCTACTTGTTTGCTTCTTGCAAAGATAACATTCAGTTATCTATTATGATGTTATAAAACTGAAAAAAAAAGATGATTCCTGCTACAAGAAGCTTGAAAAGTTAGAGTGAAACAAAAAATTGGGCAGCTAGCATTTAATTTTTAAATGTATTTTCACCACACACATACACCCGAAATGCATTTGTGTTACCACAATAAACAGAAGAATGGCTCAGCATGCTCTGCCTCTCAGTCTAACCATCAGAAATAGCCTTGTTTCTATTTTCTGACATTCATATTGTTCAAGCAAGGGAGTTCTGTTTCAAAGATAAGAGACCTCATGTAGAAGCAAATCTTTGATGGCAAAATCTGTGGTGGAAAACATACTGTGAGCAAGTGTGTCCTGAGCCTGGCACATATAATAAGAACACTTTGCCTTTTGCTGTGTTAGTGTTCTAGTATGTAGAAGCTCTGTAATAGGGATATAGGACTGAAGGTGTTCACCTGAATTTCAGACTTCAGTCACAGCTTTTCTTGGTTGATGCAAAAAGGTATGCAGCATATGGCTTCTGGCTTGAATTGCCTCTCCAATTCAACTTCTTCACAGTTCCCCCAGGATGTTCAACTGAGATAGTAATTCTGTATTTCTTAGTGATGGCACTACTGTACTATGGGTGACACATTTTACTTCAGGTCCCCTGATTTGTGCCAGAAAATAGGAGTACAGGGAATAGGGGTGACCAAAATGTTTCTCAGTACTAATAACAACTGCTTGGGAGTTTTTTTGTGATTTGCTGTGTTTGGTTGGCCTAGGAGAAAAAGCCCTCCTCTGTACCACATTTGGCTTTTATCTGTTATATAGATCTAGCACTATACTTCTAAAAGGAAGTCCAGGACTCTTTGTGTGGTTTATATGCAAAGCCAGCTGCTCAGTCCATATGGCTGACAGCCCCCTCACCATCATGCTGTGTAATGTGTCCTGCCATGCAATGGCATGGGGAGCACACTGTGATTGAAGGATGTGTTCTGTATCTCATATCATTGCTGTAACCGAGGGTAGTGCCATAGACAGCATGTACCTTGGAATTGGTTTGAGTTTAGATGGTAAAATAGCTGTGTCCCAGTTCTGAACAAAGCCAGGCTGCATCCCTGACAAACTAGATGCCCGCCAAGACCTAACATACAAGCCCTATGGACAAATGCAGGTTGCACTGCAAGCCCTGACTTGATGGCAGTCTCTGTATCCTGCTGTTGCTCAAACACACTGTAGTCCTTACAGGGTGCAGCGCAAGTGTTAAAAGTGCTTCATTGCTGCCTACCATTAATGCAACAGGACACCTACTAACTGCCACTGAGGTGGACCACGATAAATGAACTGGTGTTCTCAGTGTATCATCTTGTAATGATTTAAACAGTAGATTTTACATGTACATCCTGTTTGTGCTTTGTATTTCTATGCTGTTTGAACACATTATCTCTTTATTCTTATACTTGTTCATTTTTTAACCCTGTAATTTTGGGTTATGTCTCCAATGTAAAGTCTGTGGCTAGTGACAGCCTACCTTTGGCTTCTCTGCTCCTCAAAGGACAAGGGTAAATATCTAAATCTTGAAGGGATTGTAAGCATTTAGTCCGCTATCAAATTCATAAAACAAATTATAAAAGCAATCAGAGAACACCTAGCAGCCATCTGCAATCTCTCCATGCATCCAAAGTGATTTTACTTCAGTGGATCTGGAGTTAATTTTACTGAAATTGCAAAGGCATAAACTACTTCACTGCATCACAAAAAATGGGGGTAAATATTTATTGCTGTCATTTACTGGCATTTTGATTCTCAAAAATAAACTGGATCAAGCTACTAACCACCAGCACTGCCAATTACAAGGCTTTATGCAAAGCCTCACAGTAACCTACTGCTTTAACACGTGGTATTACAATGAATGAACACGTAAAAATCTCAAATCCCACTGAATTATGAAGAGTGGGGAATGCCAACATTAATAAATAATTTAAAATTTATATGAAGGAGGTGTGGGGCTGACTCCTTGAATGCCTTGGGTTCATACCAAGAGGAATTGCCTGTTGCTCAACTTGCTGTATTTTAGCTGCATCTTCACACATGACAGGGTAAAATGGTAAAATTATGCAATTGCTTTTTCCTGCAGGTGCTTCAATACTTAGGCAGAAAAAACATGTTTGATTTGAATGTGTCTCCCACCTAGAAATGCTTGGCCAGGTTTTCTGCAATCTGAAGGCACAATCTGATACCACTGGGCAGTACTTGCAGTGTTGCTTTGTGAACTGGTAGCCAGAGCCCCTGGCAGAAGGGGTCTTTATCCGTTCTAAGAGGTTTTCCATATGTTCTCCATTTTCCTAGATTGCCTGGAGATAGCTGAGACTTGTTTCTGGAATGAATGCAGTTACGGTTTAGAAAATCTGCTGGGATTGTAATAAATTTGTCAGTTTTCTGTCTTTTTTCTTCTTTCAACTTCATTGCCAGGGCAGCTAAAGCAGGGCTGAGTACTGTGCAAATGTTAACAGCTGTGTTGTGACCTGATTTGCAGCTCTCTGTCTCTACCGGGTTGCTGACAACGCTGCTCTTTCTTTGGTGCTGTAGAACCATTGCTGAGAGTTAAAACTGGCAGCTCTTACAACCTTCCCTTTCGCTTTTCTAGCTAAGCAGGGCATCTGCTATTTGCTATTCTCTGACTCCCTCCCTGCCCCTGTGCCATACAGGGCTGTGTTTGGTGGGTTTGAAAATCTCTTTTGCACAGCAGGTTTTGCATGAGCACGACTGTTGGAAATGGGTTTCAGATGTTTCCCCCAACTCAGTCCTGGGCCTGCATCTTGTAAGATGAAGCGTTTCTATAGGAACCGTATGACATCTCTCCTGCTACTCCCCCAGCAGCTCTCGAGCATGCCCAGTGCGAGCCTTGACTTTGGCTCAACTATCTGCGTGCAGTAACGGGCTGCACATATGGGACTATGAATGCGGTTCTTGATGAGCTCCAACTCTTTGTCCTTGGGAGAAGGAAGAAGAGGTTGTGACCAGAGCTGGAAGATCTGCGCTGCGTACTCCGAGACCCTTGGCTGTCAGTGGGCTCTTGGAGAATGCTCGCTTGTTTGGCCAGGGGGAATTTACTGGATATTCTTCAGGAGGGCTTCACAGAGGTAAATGCACGTCCCAGGTCTCACATAGACCTTGCCGGGGGAAGGCAGCAAGCGTTTGCGCAGGAATTGTTATGTCTCCCAGTGCTTTGAGGAGCAGAGAAGGAATAAAATGAGCAAGGTTTCAGGGCGGGAGGGTTGCTTGCTAACAGGAGGACATACTGGGCAGCTCAGGCAGGGCTTTCTAAGTGAGCAGTAGTTTTCTGAAGAGTTTGTGGCTGGTTTGTAGCTGGTGTTTTTATTCTCTTCTCGCTGCCTTACTGTTGTTCCAGTAAATAATACAAACTGCAGCTAAGTTATGGAACACAGCTTATTTTATAGAATTAACTCTTCTCATGCGTGCATGAAATCTCCATGTCTGAAGGCTGTTCGAAGCCTGTAAATCTGCTTTGTTTCTTGGGAGAGGCTGACAAAGAAAAGGCTGGCTGTTTTTTTACCCATCTTGTTCCCTAGGTTTAATCTTTAAGGGACTGAAATTCATCTTAGTCAGGGAAGGGTAATTTATAGGGTTCTTCATTTACTTATCCTGCTGTTAGGGAGACTACTAAATCGTGAAATAAGGAGTGAGAAGCAGCAGGAAATCCCAGAGATGGGGATCCTGCAGCTGCATGGGGAACGCACATTTTTGTCAGCTTCCCTCTTTAGGGTGCACACAAAATTAGTTTTGTTAGTCTCTCTGTGGACTCTGCAGAAAATGCCAGGGCAGCCCCTGCCTGGCTGTGCATTGTGCAGACCATGCTGGAGTATGATTTCCTGTCTGCTGAAAAGGAAGGAAAATTGTGGGGGCTTGTGCTAAAACCAAGCAGCTCTCGCTATTTGCTTTCTTACCTAGTGGCACAGATAGTCTTATGGTGTGTTTTATTCTTCCTTGTTTTTGTTTGTGATTGGTCATTCCTCATCTTTGCCAAGCTCAGCCCCTACCCGACTGTTCTGCCCCATATTCCATACATGAACATCCCTTCTGAGCTTAAGCCATCAGAGGGAAAATAAACTGGGTATGAAACTTGAGCCTCACAGCTTCATACCAGCCACAGGCCTCCTTTGATTGCTCTGTGTAAATACTCCATCCCCTCCTCCACAGAGTATCTCACTCTAATTTTTAGCTATTAAAGATACTGCTTTAGCTCAAGCTTACACTACCTGTGCTATAGGGCAGCAGATCCCTCTCTGGCATAAGCTAATAGTAACCTGTATATTAATAATAGGAGCATTATTATTTACATTCAGTGCTAGCCCCACCGTAATTGTCAGGTTTTACCCACACCCTTCTCAGTTGTGGAAAAAGAGTTCCTCTCTCACCATGAAAGCAGATTCACAGGCATGTCTCCCACCTGGGATCTCTCTGCCACATCACATGCTTCACATTATAGCTGAAGTAAAACTGAAATCGACTTTCCAAGTGCAGAACCCATGGTACAGGGAGGTTAAGTGCCTTGGCAAGGGCATGCATCACATCACAGATACAGTTAGAAATGTGGAATTCTGTGCCTTCTGTTTAGATCCACCAACTGTACTTCTCCCCTTCTTGTAACTTAGGTGCTTATTTATACAAGTTCCTGAATGTGAAAGTGTCCCAAGGTGTCTGATCCCTGCACAGCACTCTGATGTTAGAAAGCTGGAAGTGAGTGGCTCCTAAACTAATGTTTAGGTTTAGTAGTCTCTAGTGTAGTGACTTTAGCAGGTTAATGTCAAGATTAAAAATAAGACTTAAATTAACACAAGCAATGAATCGGGGTTCTGCAGGAATTCAGCATCTTGGTCAATAATCTGTCCCTGAAAAGTTACCTAACACAGCCACAAGCAAATTTCTTTTGTTCCTTTGCATTCTTTTCCCTCTCTATCGTTTGTAAAATGAATCATTTGAAATAGTTGTTTTTTCCCTCTGAGATTACGTAGAACAACAGGCCTGGGATTGGTACCTCTCCAGAGAGTGAAATGGCAGTGATTTTTTAAGAGCCTAGGCACAGGTTGTTTTGAAACCAGTGTGTCCCAGCAACAGCAAAGCGAAATGCAAAGTTACTACACAAGGCTCCGTCTGCGTGGGGAAATACCCGCACATCTTGCTACGTGAGAACTGCTACTCCCAGCAGTATGCATGCAGGAAGTAGTGCAGTGCAGGTTTGTTCTGTGTTTTCCCTAGTAGGCTGCTCATTGCCTGCCCCCTCACCAAGTGCTTCATGTAATATTCTCCCTCGAGTAGCAGGTTCTTAGCTGAATGGCATATGAAGGAGGTATTTCCCGGATTTCCCACACATACAGTCTCTCTTTTGCTCTTCAAGGGTTTGCTCTGTTAGTGGACTTGATGTGATTAGATGGCATCTGATCTGTGAGATCTGGAACCCTTGCTGTGGAAAATGACCATTTTGGTTTCAATCAATTTCATTTTGGTTTGCTTTTCTGGTTGAAGAAATTTTCTGGCAGTATAGACTTGCCACTGTCTTATTCTGGTAGCCGTTCTGTTTCCCTTGGTGTAACATGCATGATCTGTGATTAAAATGTCTCTGCAACTGCAATCTTGGCAGAAGAAACTTGCACTCACCCACTGCTTGCAATGAGTGCTATTTATAGCTAATAGGATTCACTCTGAAGAGAGCTGTTCTGACTCCTTGTCCAGTTCAGTCCATTAGGACCAGCCCATAACTAAAAGCTCCCTGTAGTAGTGAATCCCTCAGAGCCTGGGTTTCACTAAACACATGAATACGGCATGAATACATACTAAATACAGCATCTCTTTAGAGATGCTGCTGTTTTGCACGTAGTAGGCCCAAGTGTCATTTCACATCAGATTTGTTTTGGTGTGATTTTTTGGTGTCATATTTTACATGCGCTCTACACTGTTAAAGCCAGGGGATGGTCAGGCACGCTTGTTTAAGGCTTGGCCAAAGTGGGAAAGACTGGGATCTGAAGAACCACGTGAACCTTGCCAGGTTGCCTGTCTGGTCTGCAAGAGATGGGCAGGTGCTGGATTGTTATTCTGGTAAGCCTCAAGTACAGACATCAGAAAACACAGCTTGGGCTTCCCACACCTGGACTTCCATGGCAGTGTACTTTAGCGGACAATTGCTTGCTCTAGTGGGAATTCTTATCAATTTTTCCCAAAGCCCTTGTCACTGGCCAGCAATAGGACTATCAGCAAGGAAAGGATGTATTTGCTGTTATATAGGATTAGGGGTTGAGCAGTTAGGATTCAATCCCTGCCTGAGGTTCACTGTATGTCTAAGCCAGGCTATTACTTGGTTGCATAGCAGTGACTGCCCTTTGGCAGGGTATATTACAGTGTGTTTGCACAGTAACAGTAAAAGATTTATTGTTATCAAAGCATTTTACAGGGAACATTAAAATTAGTACAGCTGCTTAAAGGTAGAAATTGAGGCACATAGAGGTAAAGTGGGCTGCCAAATTTACAGCAAGTCATTGTCAGAGTGAGGAACAGAGCCTGTGTCCTACATGTGCCTTCAATGCCCTTCATCCTAGACCAGGCAACCTCACTGAGTGTCCCTTTCCTTTTTCTTCATATGAAAGGTTCTTGCCTGCAAAAAGCACTGCTAAGTCATACTCTGTGCTCAGCCTCTTCACAAAGCTTTTTTTTCCCTGTCTGTTCAGGGGTAGTGACTGAGTGACTGCATTCTGCTAAATAAGGAACAATGCTCCTTTTCTTTCCTGAAGCATCAGGGAATGTCTCAGTACAACTTGTTTTGACAGACCTTGGACTTTGTTTGGATGGAGTGGAACCATTTGACAATTTAGGGTGAATCGTGCTCCAAAATACTTGCATTTTTCAGTAAAAGATCTCTTGTGGCTCAGCTTTTTACCTGTATTCTTGCACAGAAACTCAGCTTGTGTGAGAAAATGGCTTCAAAATACCAGATTGGGGAAAATGCAGAGGCACTAAAGCATCTTGTGAAAGCGCCAGAGATTATCCCTAAAGCAGCCTAGCTTTGAATGGCAGCAACATTTTGGGATGTAGATATCTGACTGTTGATTCAAAGGAGTACATCCTAACAAGATTAGTTTTACATGACTTTCTATCTAGTAGTCTCCTGGAGTAGTTGCTGCCTGCAGTGATAGGGAATTTGTTTAAAGAATGGATACCATCTTCAGATTTCAGGGTTCACAGAACTCCCAAAGATTTTTGCTGCTTGAGTCTTTGAAATTGATCTTAGAAGTTACAAAAAACATTCATCAAATGAAAGCAGAAAAGTAATCTCTTCCTGTCAGAGACTGATATGGGAGTCTACTGTAACATGATAGGAAGGAGGTCAGGCCCTCTGAACGCATCTCCAGCTTCAAAATGTGCAGTACCCTAATCTCAGAGGAGGTGAAAATTTACGTTATACAGTGCAATGTAGATAGCACTGATAATAAAGGATGGAGTAGCATATCAAGGCATTGTGATCTACCTATATTTACTGTCAGGCAGACTGGACTCATTGATGGTTGAGGGGGAGAAACATGAGCCCTAAGCAGGAGGTGGTGAATTGCGCTGGTTAAATGAGAATAGCAAGGACACCTGCAACTGACATGAGATTTGCAGTAGTGTTGCTGCTTTTCTTTCAGTTGTGGAAAATACTAGGTAATGATACTTAATTGTAATTAACAACAAGGGAATACTGAGAAAAATGTGCTGACCCTGGAAGGGCATTTTCCTCCTTCATATCATTGGCTGTAAATTGGAAGCACAAAGAGATACGCTACTGATCTCCATTGTTGTCTTCCAGAGGGCAGTAGGTCTGCCCTCTTCAGGGTATGTGCTGAATATATGATCCAAAGTAAAATCCTACTCTGAGATGTGTTGTGCTTACTGAAGTGCTAACCTGCAATTTCCCAGTAGAAGTGCCTGGAAGTAGGGGAAACTCCTTACAACTGCAGTTAGCCCCTAGTCCTTGCTTTAAAGATGTTCTCCTGCCGTGTAAAGTCTTTTAAGTCTCCCAGAGTGTCTTGGATATAAACACCCTACAGTGATGTGCCTAGGAGCTGAACAATCAGGGCTCCAACTTCCTTCAGGTAAGGGAGCTCCTTTGGCAATTGCAAGGTACAGGTAAACCTGGCCTTTTTTTGGAATGCAAAGCTGTGTTAACATGAACAGGATTAAGCTTAACTCCACCATAATCCTCATAACATGTGCTCTGCATAGTAGATCTTAGACTAGGCTAATATGTTTTTCTTCTGAAAAATCCTTGTTTTGAAAGAAATACTGGTGCAGGAGTGTGAACCCCATCAGGTCTAAGATTTGTCTGATCAGGAGCTCAAACCAAAATGCAGGGAGAAGCAGAAACTCCCGAGTGGTCAGTGGGCTTTGTCCCTTCATACATTTAACACCACTTTGCCATTTTTAGGTCACTAAACTTTTACGTTTTATTTTCTTGGCCAGTTCAGTCACCCACTCACCTCTGCCAGAAGTGACAGTGTATTCCCTGGACTTTGCAGCAGTCTCTTGCTAAAGTCATTAGATCGTCTAGCTTTTGGTTACCAAATCAGGAAATATTGAGCAGTCCAAACTGTCTGAACTTCTGCAGGAAAATCTTATGCTTTACTGGGGGGAAAAAAAAGCCAAACCAAACAAACAAAGTGAGTCTGCAAATGAAATGTAAATCTGCAGCATTACAGCAGCTATTAGTAGGAATGCAAGAAGAATGTTCAGTGAAAAGAAATAGAAAACAAGGTGCTTAGTGAAGGGTCTGTTTTTCCCTTGCTTGAAAAAAGAAGTGTCTGAAAGGAAGAACCATATGGATTGCTGTAGGAATTGCAAATGTTCTGTAGGCTGGAAGGGGCTGTGCCCTTGTGGAATTAGTGCAGTACAACAGTTTAGAACTTTGGGAAGTTATTTGTAAAGTGACAGCAAGGTGGTAAACACAATTATGATAAGATTATTTCCCTAAATCACACAGACTTCAGATGCAGTTTTCATGCTGCAACCCTGTTTGATACATCTTTTATCTATATATTCCTATAATGATGCTGTATTACTATGGACAAACTTACCTCTTTTCTCTGGTACTTGTTTGAATAAATTAATTTTGGATAGGCAAAACTGACACACATCATTGCTATTACTGCAAAGAAGAGCATGCAGATCCAATTCATGTGACAGGTCAAGTCTGCTCCAGCAAGCATGCATCAGATCTGCCACTTCTGCTTCCTTTTTTTTTCCAAAAGCTCTTGGGCAGTCCCCCAAGCTCATCTTTTCTGTTCTGCTCTCCAGTTCTCTGCTGAGTGAGCAGAAGTGATTGAATGCAGGTCCAGTCGCCTTTCTGAACCAGCAGACCGAACCATGGTGTGATTAAAGTTGGATTTCCTGTGTCAGGATAATTAAGAGTGAAACTGTGATCAGATTGTGACTTTGATGGGCTGTAAAAGCATAAACTCTGACTGACATTGCTGAGATAATACAGAATGGAGCCTTAAAACGTGCTGCATCAGCAGAATAAGGGGGAGATTAGTGAAAAGGGAGGCAATCCCATAAATGGATCAGTTTGTTTGCCCTCCATGTACCACACCAGCCCAGCCCAAATGAATTTCAGTGTTACCAGTGCTTCTACTAGCCATGGAAGTGTTACTGAGAGGGGGATGGAAAGGAAATGGTCATGTGAATCTGCTCTTTGACTTATACTGGATGAATCCAAACTGACCAGAAGCCTGAGGTTTTCTCTGTCTTCCCCTTGTGGCAACATGCGCAGATATATGATGCAGTACCCAGCATGACCTGCTGGAAAGGCGGTGCTCCTTGCTCTCAGGTCTTGCAGGTGTGGCAAGCCACTTTCCAAATGTACGGAAATGAACATGGTTCCTTTAGAAATGTCAGCACAGCTCCACGGAAATGGAGGAAGGGGACTGTGCCATGCTGGCAGTGTTAAGGAGAGAAGCCGTTGTCTCTTCCAGGAAGTCTGTCCTGGTTGTTTCTTTTGGTAGATGGCATATTTCAGTGGGAAATAGCACAGGGTTTGTTGCTTCTGCATTGTGGGTTTTCTATTTTCTTGATTAGTGTCACATCCACACAATACTGTGAGTGAACCAGTCCTGGCACCAAAACTGAAGGGATGACAGCACTTGTTTGGCACCTACCTAGATTAAATGTAATATAAATCTCTCTTCTCAGCTGTGCTTAGATCATGAGTCCTGTCCTACTGCCTACTTGCACTTCCTGGCTTGACGTGGAGTGAGCTGCAGTACAGTATGCAGTGATGTCAGTTCGTACTCAGTAGGCTTTGGAATGACACCACTGGTGTTTGTTTTCAAGGGCAAAAGACAATGAGATTTGTGAACATGAAGAAGAGAGAGCTATGCAGCTTCCCCCTGAAATGGCAATGACGTGCAAACATGTTGTTTTCTATTTTCAGCAACAACTACAGGCATATGTGGCCTGGGTGAATTCCCAGCTGAAGAAGAAGCCAGCAATAAAGCCAGTCCAAGACCTCAGACAGGATCTCCGAGATGGAGTCATTCTTGCTTTGCTCATTGAGATTGTAGGTCAGTAACGCCATATGGCACTATTTTTCATCTTGCAGTTTTAGAGCTTGTGTAGAAGGGGCTGGCCTTGGCTGACATCTGTCAAGCATATTGGCAGATGTTAATGACAATGTCACAGCTTGCAGAGGGGGAAGGAGTGACTTTGAAAGAAAACAATCGTAAAGCAAATCATAAATGCAATTCTGTCAAAGTCCTTATTTTTAGCAGACACAGTCGAAGTGCTAAATCTGTCAGGAACCATATTAACTCCCACAGGGCTGGAATGGAGTTAAGAAAGGATTTATCTTGTAGATGAATCGTGTTGGTGTGTGACATGTTTGGAAGAGTGACCTGCTGGCTGGCATCCTCCCTTCTTCCTGGGTTCAACTTTGCTCCTGAATTCTGTACCTCCTCCCCCTGAGCAGTGCAGGGGAATGGGGAACGGGGGTTGTGGTCAGTTCATTGCACATTATCTCTGCTGCTTCTTCCTCTTCACACTCTTCCCCTGCTGAAATGGGGATCCTGTGCTGGAGCATGGACATTCTCCAATGTGAGTCATTCCCATGGGCTGCAGTTTTTCACCAGGCCCTACACCTATAGCAATTCCTGTGACAACACCAAGTAGTTCAGTTCTTCTCTAACAAAGTTCTTTCACTCCTTTAGCTGGTGAGAAGTTGAATGGCATTCAGGCAAACCCCACCAGCCAGCAGCAGATGAGGGAAAATGTGGAGAAAGTATTACAGTTTGTGGCATCAAAAAAAATCCGCATGCATCAGACATCAGCAAAAGGTATGTGCCCTGGGGTCAACACAGATGATTCTGCCTTGCAAAGGTCTGTTTCTGTTGTTGTTTCATATCAAATGGATAATGTATTGGTTTCTGGGGGAGGCTTTGGGTTTTCTTTCCTCCTGTGGTTTGGTAACAGGTTTTGGGTTGAATGATACTGCGTTCTTAACCGCTTTTGGTAGCGGCACAGTGCACAGAAACAAAAATGCCTTTTCTTCTGCTACCGAGCAGTCAGAAGATCAAGTAATGGTGTAATGGAGGAATACAGACTCAGTATCTTTCACTTGAAGGACATATAAACCTGCTACTGTGAAATGAGATATGGGAAAAATATATCTGGTCCACTGGAAGCCTGTGATACTGTTTCACATGGCCTGTAAATAGGGAGGAGACACAATATGCAAAATCCCATGTCTATGGTATGATTTGGTTAGATATCATAAGGATTGTTGGTGCATGTGTGTGGATCTAAGGGGCAGAAGACAGGCTCCAGTCCTTACTGTTTGCTGACTGGAAGGGAATGCAGTTCTAATTGTGGTCCTTCAGATGAGAAAGAGGGGGAAAAATTCTGTGACAGACTACATGGACTGCTTGACCCTTGTTTTTAGCAGAGATTTTTGCAGTGAACTTGAGATCAACATGTTTGAGCTAGTTTGTATGCTGGGGAAAATGCCTAGTGTGATATCATTAAAACTGATTATTTAACTTGCAGCACGCTACAGATTATGGTACGAGACACTATTGCTAGAGAAAACATTGCTATTCTCTGGTCTTTAATATTAAAAAAATGCAAATTCCCTGTGCTGATTGAAGTGACTGCTAGCACAATGGTAATCTTCAGTAACTGCTGTACTTTTCCAGTGAGCATTCAGTCATAATCATGTGCTGTTGCATAACCTACTGGATTGTGAGCTGGAAATGGCCATAGAGGTAAGATTCAGATGTGTTCTGAGTATTTAAACATGTGATCTATAGGCGGCAGTCAGTTTGCTGCTCTTTACAAAGCAGTCAGAGCTAAGCATCAATGCTATAATGCAGTCCTTTTTGCACAGTCCTCATTTACTGGCATGGTTCCATTGGGTTTAATTATTTTCATGCTTGTTGGTCACATACAGCTCTGGAGGGCCTTCATGTTACTGGCATTGTCCTTGGCTTTATCTGCTTTTTTGCAGATATTGTTGATGGGAACTTGAAATCTATCATGAGGTTGATCCTGGCCTTAGCTGCTCATTTCAAACCAGGCTCTGGCAGAGCAATGAATCACAGCCCTGCTGGCACGGTGGGGAAAAACTTGTCAGCATCATCTGCGGGTCACAGGCCTCGTTCAGCTGCTGCAGTGGCCCAAGGAGCGGTGGCTGCTCTGGCAGATGTTCGTCAAGATGTCTTGCAATCCGGCCGGGATGTTTTCCGGCGCAGACAGAGGTAATGAGTTTTCCCTGGTTGTGAGGTCGGATCATGTCAGCAGATGGACACAACTTTTTCTAAAACAGATCCATCTTTATCCCAACAGTTCTGGTGTGAGGTGGTTCTGCTATTGTGCAAACAAATAGAGGCAAACCACTGCAGGCTCACTAAAACCTAAATAGATAGTGGCCTAACAAAGGGGAGTACTGACCTAGCCTGGGTGCTTCTTGATGAAGACTGCAGGTATCCCAGGTTCATTTCAGGTTTTACAGCAAAAAATCTCTGTTATCTCCCTGGAAAAGAGAACAGTTTGTTACAGCTAAGCCAGAGAGAACTCTGCTGCCTCATTTTCCTCATTTCATTCTGAGCACACTGCACCTTTTGGTGCTGTCTACTTGGAGACATTCTCATTTCACATGAAACAACAGTAAGGTCTTAACTATAGGTACTGGTTACAGATCTGGGAGCAGCTATTTTCAAATTGAGATACTGAAGTCCATTCTGTCTTCTACATTGCTGTTCATCCTAATGTTACACTTGCTGCTATATAGGTAGTGTGTTGTGTACTGTTAATCAGCTGATGCAGCCTACCATATAAGCACAGGAGTTCTGGTGATAATGAAAGGAAGAGATCCATATACGGAAGGAATGCTTCTGTATATAATGGAAGTAATTCTGGAAAGCACATTTAACACTTGCAAAAGGTGCCATGTGGATTATAATTATAATAATAATAGTAATGACATTTAAATGGCAGCCAGATGGTGGTCTACTGAGGGTTTAATTTACACAGCTGAAGGTCATTTGCCCATATTATCTTGGCCCAAGGGAAGCAGTTTGGAAATCAGGTTGAAATGCTATATCTTGTTGAAAAATTAAATGTTAAAGGTTTCTATTGCAAACGCCTTGAGCCAAGAGAGTTTCTCAGAAAAGCAAGTCCTTGTGCTGTTTGCAAATTCTGTTCTTCTCCTTGTCTTCCCAGAGCTTTTGTAGTTTTCTAATCACAGATTTAGGGATGAGTGTAAAAGGGGAGGGCCTGTTTGCCTGCGTTTCCCTCACACCAAGAAGATGGAATGGAGCTCCCTGATAGGAGAATTTTCTTGATCAGCAGTTTCCTAGTTGTCCCCTCCTTACCTTCCTTTCATTAGCTTTCCTACCCTCCTTCTTGGAGACAAGAATTTCTGCTCCCATCAGGTGAGGCTTCCCTCATTCTATGATTATTATCTCCAGAAATAGCAACATGGATGAGGAGATTGAAAACCCCTACTGGAGTGTCCGGGCACTGGTGCAGCAGTATGAAGGGCATCAGAACATGCCATTGGAGTCCCACCCTTCCAGGTAAGGACCTCTGTTGCCATGATGTGTCCCCTCTTGGACCTTTGTCTGATGTTGCCTAAAGTGCCCTTTCTCATCACTGTGATCTAGTTAGCTCTGATAGAAAAGAGGATTCCCAGCATGTAGTCTGCTGCCTGATCTGGAGAATGAAGCCTCAGGAAACAACATGAAGCAGTGGCTTACTGCTGTTTCTCCCACAGATAAAATTTATCTCATTCATGGTATGATTGCATAGCTACGTGCTAAGAACTTCTGAGTTCCAATTTTCTAAAGCTCTGGAGTGTTCCTCAAGGAGACCAGAGGAATAGGATTAGGAAGGATGCAGCTGAAGATTTTACTGGCAACCGGAATGTACAGGTGGAGCCTTTGGAAGGAAGTGAGGAGGTTCATTTTCCCAGGACAGATTGCCACTGACAGTTTTTCAGCAGATAGGAAGTCTCCATGTGATTTCTCAGGCCACTTTTGATGCTCCATAGTACAAAAGGCATCTGCGTGCCTGAGAAGTAAGGTTGCTTGGCCCAACAGAGAAAAAAAGAAATATACTTTTTATTTATTCTTCCAAATTTACTGTGTATCATTGAGATCTCATAATGGTAAATCAGACACATATGGAGGAGTGTGGGAGCTCCATGTGTGCCAGGACCACTGCCTCCACATGATGTCAGTAGAGAGTCTACTTTTGAAGCTGTCACTGCCGGGGAGATGTAAATATTCTGGTCTTTGCAACAAGATTTCATGGCTAATATCACAGGACTTTGGTGTTGACTGTTCAAACGTAATCTCAGTAGGACAGAGAGTGAAACGCGCTGCTCCCTCCACTCATTCTTCAGTTTAAGGTCTCTCCCATTTTATGTGTGCTCTTCTACTCTATAATGGACTGTCAGACGGCTGCCGTCTGATCTTATGTGGCTGTATTATGGGGGTGAGTGAAAATTTCTCTGCACATCCTAATCGCTGTTGTGGTTCCTGGCTTCCCCCCTAATATCATGAGTTCTCTTACCATATGGTAATGGTGATATTACTGACAGGGCAAACTATGGTGAGAATCTTCACGTCAGCACTCAGTGATCTATCCGAAGAAATTTGGAGCGATCTGATCTCCAGCTCCTGGAGGTGTCTTCTGCTGATAGCAGGCTTCATGATGAAAACAGGATGCTCGCTTCTCTTTCCTTTCAGAGGAAAATGTACCAGCTTAGTTACAAGAATTGGCTGGGAGAAAAAAGCCACTTCTTTTTTTTATTATTATTATTCTTTAATTTGAGTGATATGGTTATTAACTGCAGCCAGCCCCCTCCATCTAATTGTGCTGCTGTTGTGTCTGTCCCAGGGCAGCATCCCCTGCCTAGCATCAGCTCATTTCTGCATTAACTCTTCAGTAAGAGAGCTTACAGCCCGAATAAGAGAATTCCCAGAGACAAAAGCTCTAATAAGCAAAGGCAGTTGAAATGATTCATGGAAAAATTGCCAAAATCAGATAGATTCCCAGGCCACTGAGCGCCCCTCACCCACCCATCTCCCTTTCCCCTCCCCTTCCACCAGCCCTCCCTCCCCCACTCTGAGCCAGGCATCTCAGAGAAAAGGCTCTGCCTTGCACAGCCTGTGTGACAGCAGGAGGGAGAGGGAGCTGGAGATAGCGAGGAAGAGGAAGCCGTGCCCAGGGTTGGGAAGTGCTGCATGCCGTCTTCCGACACTGCATCCAAGCCTGGAGGAGAGGGAACAACCTACTGCTTGCAGGAGCACCTTCTCTCGGCTGTTCGTTGGCATCTGCAGCAGGTGCTTGGAGTCTAAAGAGGGCAGAATGGGATGAGAAACACCACTGGCAATTCCGATCGCGGTCCTTGTGATGAAAACAACTGGGTGTCCAGGTGGCCAAAATGCAGCAGCAAGAGACAAATAACCCGAGAGGAAAACCAGCAAAAGCAAAACCTAGGCTTCAGAATCCCTGACTCTGGAATGAAATCCGTGTGTGTGGGCTGCTGATCTGCCATCTGACGGCTTCTTGCAAAGACCCTGAGGGTTTTGGTTTTTTTCCTCTCTGCTGTGAATCTTTCGGCTAACGTGGAGCAGCTTGAAAATATTTCTCCAGTAGTTTGACAGGACCTAGCGTCTGCTGCAGTGAATTCCGAGCATGGGAAGGGACAAGGCATGTCTGTAGCCAGAATCCTGAGGCTCCCCGGGAAACGGATTCTGTGAGGCGAAAGGTTAAAGTGGGATCATGGGAGGGAAGCAGGTCAAATGGTGAGCAATTGTTGCCATTGTCATTTGAAACGTCAGGGATGGAGTGTTTATTAAAATGCTGAGGATTCAGACTTATCACTGGGGATGCTGCCCTAAAGCCTTGACTGTGCAGGCACTGGCAGCTCTAGGAATCAGTGGAGAAAGGATATGGGTTAGGAAACCAACTGGTAGAAGGAATAAAGTGGAACAGTTTGCATTCATAGGTCTGTCTTGAATAGCTTTAATTCCCAGCACTTAACTTCTGCATGCTTTAGTCATGGATTGTATGTACTTGAAAGAACAAATTACATCAGTGGATATTTCATAATCTGTTGATTTGGTGACCAATACAGAAATTGTAGAAATGTTTCCGGCATTAACTTGAAGGAATAATATAAGAGGCAACCTGATCGGTGCTACTGCTTCATCTGAGTGCGACTCAGTAGCTCTTGGACTGTTTGGCATGGTTTGAGAGGTTTTCTCTGATGTGAACCCATGGGCCTTTTAAAATAGGGAACCTGCCTGAAAAGGAGACTGTGGACAAAAGAATCCCTAAGCAATTATCTTTAAAACTGTTTATGTTGTGGAGACCTGTAAGGACCACTTAACCCCCCCCTCCTGGACCCTTTTAACAGTCATGTGCGCCCTGTTTGAGCAGGAAAGAGCAGGTACTGTAGCTGTTAGAAATCCCCATTAGAAGGTGATTACTCTTTCACTTAGTAAGTTGCGTTTATCTCTTCCTTTAACGTGGTGAAAGTCCATTTAGTCTGGACCATTAACAGTAGACTGCTTGAAGGTCTGTAATATAAATGAGAAGTAGGCCAGCACTGGCTGTGGGAGTAGATCAGACGGGAGCTGCTAGCAAGTCATTTCCATCTCTATTGCAGGCAGAGAGAGCTGCGGAATATGTAGCAGCAGTGCTGGGAAGATGGGGAAGATGAGCTGTTAAAGCCTCTTATTTTTCTAAGCCCATTATATTATTTCCACACTGTTTTCTTTTTGTTCTCTGTCCTTTGTTTCTGTGTTGGGGAGAATGAAAAATTAACTCCTGCTCACACTTGCAAGGATTAGTTCCTTCGACTTTAGAGGTACACTGAACGGGTCAGTGAGCTTCAGCTACCTTTTGATGTTGTCTGGGTGATGCATTTAGGAAGAATGTCTGAAAAAGATTGCTTGAACCTCAGTCAGCTGAGATGGCTTCAGTGACAAGCTGTGGGTACTTTCAAGAAGTTTCAGCTCAAGAACATGAGTGACCGGTATCTGACTTCTAAAAATGTTTTGCCCTTGGGATTTCAAGTTAGTTAAGTGGTGCTTCTGAAAGCTGCAGCAAGAGATGAAGCAAGCCAGGGTGGCTTCTTATTCAGCTTGCAGTATGGATATAAGGCTCACACTAAGTAACTTCTGAGCTGACCTTCAGTAGAGCGTGGTCTTACCCCTGTATGAGTGTATATGAATTCCCTGGTGACAGTCACAAGCTTGCATTCGGTTAAGGAAAATGAAGAGGCACATTGTGCTACTTATCAGTTAGCATACTATAACACTGATGTGGAGTGATGGAAAAATTACATGCCCAGTTTGGTTTGTTAATGGCTTCTCTAGCATGCAGATAATTCTTAGTTTCAACAAGCCTGCCTGCATGTTCACTTTTGTCTTAGATGAGGATGATGCTGATCAGCACTAAAGTAACTGTTTCTCCATTCCTCTGCAGTCTTACATCACCTAGTCCTACCCATAGTGTGAAGAGTGAATCCACTGTAGCCCCGTCAGAGGAGAAGGAAAGACTTGTGATCATCCACACTGAAGAAACAGAAACTAAAACAGGTACCTTGCAGTTAATGCTTTACAGCTCACGTTTTCATGAGCATTTGTTTGTGTCGTAAACTTGCTGAAAAGTTCCGTGGTGACTGAAATTAATGTAGAGAATCTGTTCACATTAAACTAAATCCCAAAACTTTCAACACTTCAATCATGCCATAATATGGCAGTGTCTGTGAGGCTTGCAAATAATGCTTGGGAAATAAGAAGCTCTGGAGACAGGGTTATATATAACTTTCACTGTAGGGTGAATGTTTTCAGCACAGCCTCATTAGGCCGTGTTGAAAAAGCCTTCAAAATTCCCTTAAAGAGTCCATGTGAGTTTGCCAAGCCCATGATGTGTAACTTGTCTTTGTGTAAGTGTCTGTGTTTACAGCACATCTGTACATAGGTCAAGTGGCTCTTTGCAAAGACTGAAACTGTTTAGTATTGTCGTGGTGTTTGCATTGAGAAGTTCATTGCTGTATTGCCACCAATGCCCTGTGATATGATTAGTTTGCACTTAAAATTTTCAGGCAGATTGAAAGAGGTTTTCAAAGAAGTTTTCAAATCCATTTTTATTGTTTGTTTCTTTCTTTTGCTTCCCAGAAATGCATCCTAATAATAACTCTTTCTGGTTAGCATCTAAGAGCAAGTAACAGAGAAGCTCTCCTAGGAAATGCTTGGGCTAGCCAGTGGATGATAGTTAACCAGTGATCCAGCTTATGCTGTAGGGATCAGGAAAGCCATGCAAGTCTATTAAACTTTGCTATTAAGAGGAAAGTCTTTTTTAGAATTAGGTGTATTGTCCACCTTGGGAAAGCCATGTTATTTGAAGTAGAAATACTGTTTATGTTGCCTTCAGTGGGTCCTTGATGCACCCTCTAAAACTAGGATATGCTCTTCAAATCCCACAGTTGCTTTTCTCTCCTTAGGTAATTTCTGCCACACATGGTCCAGGGTATTGTCCCTGTGATGTGCTTTGAAATCTCCAGTACTGGGCAATCAGATGCAGCAAAGTTAACAAAGGGGAAGGATGCTTATCTTTGATACATGTGTATTCAGGAAAGCATCCTTTGCATGTAGAATAAGACATAAATCCTTGAGATTAGACAAAATGTCACGCCTGTAGCAACTTCCTTAGTACAGGCTAGAAGACATGCTGGTTTGTTAGTGGTAGCGCAGACAGCTGGCAATTATTGTGTGATGCAAGTCTTTTCTGGACTCCTCTGCTGTGACCACATTCAGCTGTTCTCTCTTCCAGAAGAGACAGAATCTCATTTCCAGCCTGAGTGGCAAGCTGGGAACCCTGGGTCATATTTGGAGAATTCATGGGAGGAGCAGCTTTTGGAACAACAGGACCATTTGGAAAAGGAAATGGAGGAAGCAAAGAAGATGATTTCAGGCTTGCAGGTAGTAGATTTTCTTCTCAGCCAGCATTCCCTCCCACATACCTCCTCATTCTGGTGGTAAAAGAAATGTATTTCTGATAGTGTGGATACTGTGTATTGGGGTATATTGGCTGCAGCCAGTGAAAACATTATGCAGCAACAGAATGCTACTGACTTAGCACTTTCACATCTTTCTTGCACTGTTTAGGCCCTCTTGACTCCTGCAGTTGAGATTTGGTGCTAATCACATTTTCCACAACGGAGAATGCCAAAACTGACCTTTCCAATGTCCCACATATATTTTAGAAGACAGATGGATCCAGCCACGGTCTTGCTTGAGACAAGATATGCTTGTCCCCCATCACTGTGTAGCATGCTTAACCAAAAGAGCCCAGGGAAGGAAGAAATACAGCTGCAACTTCCCCAGCCCCAGTATATTTACCAAGGTTTCAAAGAAAGGATGTTTAACACCAGTCAGACACAACCTTTTCTTTTTCTTGGCTCAGACTTCTCCGGAACTTGAACTTGACATGATTTGAGGCTCTTATTTGGTAGGGAGGGAGGGAGAGAGAAGGGTGTGGAGAGAGTAAGCATGTTGCTATAAAGGCTGACAATCAGTGATATTCAGTGGTAGTAATGTAAGTGGACTGTGAGAGGGCAAAGGGCACACTGAATGCAGGTAAGAATGGAACCACTGTAGAGAATCTAAAACAAAGCTTGTGTTGAGAAGGTGATTATGTGTGTGTTGTCTTTTGGTTGGAGTCCAGATCCTAAGGTGGGTTCATTGGCTTGGTGCCCTGTCCTGTGATGCTAGGCTAACTCCTGTATGTGCTGGCACTATGCAAAGCACATTTGTTACTATGCCAAATGTAAAGATGCAGCAGTGTTTTCCCATGTGCTGGGGCAGGGACTCCCCTTCTTCACCAGTGCACTTACCAGCCTGCAGGTTTTGTTAGCAGCCTGAGAGAACAGAGCAGTCTTCCTGTGATTTGTGATCAGAAGTAATGCAGAGAGACAAGGAATGTCAGGAAATCAATCAAGATTCACAGAGCTGATCAGGGATCACACAGGCTTGCATCAATCTTTCAGTGAGCTAAGCACATTCCCTGCAAAACTATTTGTGGGACCTTTTCCTTGCTGCCCTGTTCCAGTCCCCCCTGACCAATGACCCTCAGACCAATGTGTTTGACTCTGCATGAGGAGTAGAGCCCCTGATCCATATGGTGAAGACCCTGAACTCTCTCAGGGATATTCCTTTTTATTTGTGCTGGGAACCATACTGGCTTTGAATTGTAAATATTTATGTGGCAGTAAACAAAGCAGAGATTGTGTGAGAAGCACAGGCAGCCGGGACAGAGGGTGGGGTGCAGATCAGAGGCCATTTTCCCTGTGGACAATTGCCAGGAAACAAAAGACTCAAAACAGAAAAAAAACCCAAACAACACCGGCTTGGTTCACCCGTAAAATCCAGTTGCATTATGTGCCCACTGTGAGCAGGGAGAGACAGCACTGGAGGGACTGGCGTACTCTGTTCCTCCAACCCTAGCCCTGTGTTTCAGGAGTGAGGGTGAGCAGCTGGCATTTGCTGCCCCCTCGTCCCCTGGGAGTAAGAAGAGGCAGCTGATGCTGCTAGCCAAGAAATTGGATTTGATTAATTGATTTCCTGCTCTTACTCAATACTTAAGAGCCTCCAGTTCATGAGAGCTTGATCGAAATATCAAGGATCTGATGTATGTATACCCCATAAAGCACTAAAACTGTGGTAACTTTATATGTTCCTGTGTGATTCCTGCTTGAGTGTCCCACTGGGAAGAGTTTGGGAGGCACTGAGGAAACAGTTTTCCAAAAAAACTTCTGCATTAACTGAGTACAGATTGCTACTTGCTGTTTGGCAGCAGTTGTAGCTCTTTAGTGGAAGATTCTATCAGCAGGCAGAACCTGAGCTGTCAGCCTTGAAGTCATTTGGGGCTAAACTGGAGTATTGCTGCAAATGGGACATTTTGATTTTAGCCATGGAGTTAAAATAGAAAATAACTAGAAATGTAACTGAAAGAAAGAGGCATGACTCTTTCCAATGTGTGCAGTTGTATGCAACATCCTGGCACATATCAGGTGCCCTGAGTCCTGGAAGTTAAAAGCAGAAAAGTCAATGTAAAGATCATCAGCTAGGGAAAACCACTAGGGTATGTCTTGCTGGAAATCTGGCCTGGTCCTGCTTCCATAGTGCCCTTTTTCCTCCTTCAGGCTGGTTCAGTCTACTGTAGAAATTCTGGCTTCTTTTCATAGATATCTAGGCTACTTTGGAGCTACTGAAGGAGGTAATACTGTGCTGCTAGTAGCCTTCCTGAAGCACGGGGCATAGCTTAAGATTTTTGCTGTCTGTGTTGGCAAGGGCTCTTCCCTCACTTGGTCAACAGTTCTGAGTGCGTCTCAGCCTTGTCTAGCGTAGAACAGAATTAGGCTTCCCTGAACATCCTGTTTCTAAAGTCTTTTATAGGCATGTGGTGAGGAGAATGGCTTCTTTCAGCAAGGGATACTTCAGTCTCATTCCAGAAGAGAAGCCTTACAACATAAAGATGGTTCAGTGTGCTTTAGACTTGAAATCCGTTACTGTAGTGAACACTACCCATGGACTGAAGCCTCAGGCAGACGTCACTCTCCAAAAATCTGAGTAGTTGTCCGTGTTTGGTGTATTTCTGTGGGCAAGATTATTGGTTGACAGATATTTCTGAGAGAGTCTTCTCAGGGGATAAATCTTCTTGTTCATTCCTGAACAAGTTGCTGGTTTTTGAGGGGAATAAGTCAGCAGAAATAGAAAATGAAACTGTTGAGAGACTGTTGCTCTCAATGACTGTTGCCAGAGCTGCAGGTAGACTATTTTCCTTTGAAACCCCTGAGGAGGAGATTTTTTTCCTTCATCTTCCCAGGCTTTGTTGCTCAATGGGTCTTTACCTGAGGATGAGCAGGAAGGGTCCTTTGAACTTTGCGAACGTGGAGCCTGCCCTGAAGAGCAGCTGGTAAGCACATTGCTGTACCTACCTTTCTCTGATTAAGCTGCCCTTTGCACTTTTCTGCCACAGGCAAGTGTCATGCACAATAACAACCATGGTATTTTACGTTCAGATCATAATCCGAAGTCGCCTGGACCAGAGTGTGGAAGAAAATCAAGACTTGAAGGTTAGAGGGGAAAGAGAGGTTTTGGGTCAAGAGATCTTTGCAGACTCTACCCTACTTGAAGCAGGGGGTTGGTGGACAATGTAACGGATGACATGGGGGATGTGTTGTGTTAGGGTTCTAATTCTGTTCCCATATTCTCCTGCATGGGAACTCCATCCCTCCAGGAGTGTAGGCACCTGCTTCCCCAAGACCATAATTCATTGACCCAGAGAGCTCTCACAATACATGGCTGTGAAGTGTTTATTATATTCATATTATCAGTTAATAAGTTTGTGGGATAGCACCCATTAAATTTATTACTTATTAAAATGTATTGAGTATTACTCATTAAAATGACTCAGGGCCTGACACACTTTTTGATCTGTGGGAAAAGGTGGGATGTGCTTTCTTCTGGAGCAGGTGCCTGGGGAGAGAGAACACTGACTTTGGTTGATTCTGAAGGGGTGACAAGATGCCATTTAATCAGATCGTATTGCATTTACAGAAGGAGCTACTGAAATACAAACAAGAAGCTCGAAACCTACTGGGAATAAAGGTGAGGAAAGGGACCCTTTCTAAATACTAGAGTCTGCAGTGCACAAGTAGGGCCAGAAGCACCCATACACTTCTGAGGGAGGTGTATTTAGGGGACTTTGGTGGGGGATCTTATGGTCTGTTTCAAGCTCCACGAAGAGACTAAAGTTAAGGCAGGCCCAAGGAGTTAGGTCTCCTGGATTGTGTTTCTGTCTGTAGGGTTGTGGTCAAATGTCCTCTCTTTTATCTGTTTCCCCTAAAGAAAATATGAGGTGTAGGATGTTTGTGTGGTTCTCACAGCTTTCCACCCCCCATCTTGTGGTATGCACAGTAGCATTGGCCCAGTGAACTTATTCTTAACAGTAGAGGAAAAAGAGCACAGAGGAATCTCTGTCCTCTTCAGCTGCAGCATTGTTCACAATTCTGGCTTCTGTTTGCTCAGTTCTTCCCCCTGGAGTTCTGCACACTAAAAATATACTCCTGAGCAGAGGTATTTTTAGAGCTGCCTGTCAGGCTCTGGTGAAGGAAGCAAACAGCAGTAGCTATCCAAGGTAGAGCTCTTGGCTTCTGGATAACAATGAATGAAAGGTGCAGAATTAGTCCTGACATTGGCCTCTTAAGAGAGACTAGGTCACACTGAGTTTCCTTGTGTCCTTAGCTGACACTGGCCTTTTTTTGCCTCCGGGTGTTGCAGATGTATGGCTGCAGACACTAGCTGTAGGCTACTGAAAAGACCCTCTAAGAACACTGCTGTTTTCTTTCATAAGTGTAAATTATCAGGCCACTTCTGGAGCTGAAAATCCAGGTAGAAGCACAGAAATCCCTCCGTGGCTAGAATGTTGGTGGGGAAATTACTTTTACCTAAGACAAAGGCAGAAGGACTGAGGGCCCATTGGGTGGGCTCTCTGCAGCCCTGTGAGTGGCCCCACTGTGTTACAGCCACTCATCTAGGTCACTTGCTTCCCAGGGAAGGGTTTCTGCCTCTGTCTTGCACCTACCTACAGATAACATATTTTCCTAGGATGCTTTACAGCAAAGGCTGCTTCAACAGGATGCATCCGTTCTTCAGCTAAAGCAGGAACTGCTGAGAGCAAATATGGACAAGGAGGAATTGCACAACCAGAACGTGAGTCGCTGCTGCTGAGGGTTAGATTGTTTTAGGAGGCTGGTGGCCCTGAGGGCTCCAGCAGTCACAGGGTGTGGAGTTGGTGGTTGCAGCATAGTTTGTGGGGTCATGGGATAGTGAACAACCAGTCAAAGGTCTCTGCGGAGTGAAAACTGCACACAGTCTATTTGCCAGCTGTGGCACTTGGTGGAGTTGCTTATTCTTCACTTCCATTTCCTGTCCTCCACGACCTTCAGCTGAAACAGGGTGGTGCTTTCCATGATGTTTTCAGTACAGCTGCAGTCCTCCTTCCTCACTGTGCTCCCTCATTAGCAAGTGGCACTTTGGCAGGTGAAACTACCATGTACAGTTTCCCTCTGGAGAGAGAAGGGCAAGGAAGGAAGTGTCCTGTCTGAAAGGCTGCATCCTGAGACACCAGCTTCCTTGAACTCTGCAGATACTTGGTCCCAGGTCACCCTTTAGAGCAAGGGGCAAAGAGGTTGTCACTGACTCTCTAGGAGTACCTACCTCACACCTCTGTGTTATTTCTGCAGGTTGACCTTCAGAGGAAGGTTGACGAGAGAAACCGGCTACTGGCAGAATACAAGGTAATGGAACCTCTCTTCACTGGAGGCTTTGCTGGGGGCAGCATCTGGTGGTCCTTCAGTTTTGTGAATGTGACTGCTGTCTCCCTGTCACTCAGTCACCTCTGGGAATGGCACCCTGGATAACTAATAAGTTGCAATAGTCTGGATATTTGTAATGAGAGGGAGGGATCAGATGTTCTTTGTGTTGTGCCCACAGCTTTTTATAGATCTTTTATTGTCATGGTTTTGCTGTGGTGGCTTACTGAGTAACTAACACTTGTGCAGAAGCCTACAGGTTAGGTTGGGCCACCCAGTTGTCCACTGATCCCTCAGTAATCTGTTTTCTCTGGGACAATTGTCTGGCCTCAGTTGTGGATCTTTGCTGGGCAAGGGGACTCCAGGCTACTACTACCTGACTGATCTTTTCAAAGCAAGCTTTGACACTTAGTTCTAACATGTAGGTGGAAGCACACACATTATGTAAGTCAGCATGTAGAGGAACCTGATCCTGGCAGATGGCATAACCTTCCCTGCCATGGTAAGATGGTTGTGAGCACTACTTCCTGTCCTGATCATAGAATCATGGAATGGTTTCATAGAATGATTTCAGTTGGAAGCAACCTTAAAGCTCATCTAGTTCCAAAACCTCTACCATGAGTAGGGACACCTTCCACAAGACCAAGTTTCTCAAAGCCCCATCCAACCTAGCCTTGAAAACTGCCAAGGATGGGCCATCCACAGCTTCTCTGATGTTTCACTTGATTACCATGTTGCAGAAAGAACTGTGCCAGAAGGACCGGCATTTACAGCAGCAACAGACCAAACTGGATGAAATGCTTAGGCAGCTTTCTGAGGCCAACTACCAACAGGTATGGAGCAGGTGATGCCCTGAGAGCTGGCACTTTCTTTGGTGGCTCAGTTTGTGCTGACTCTTCTCCTCCCCTCAGGTGGATTTGGAGAGGGAGCTGGAGCACAAAGAGGCCCTGCTAGCTCACTGCATAAAGAGGGAGGCTGAAGAGGTATGGGAAGACTTGGTCTACACATCGAACTGTTGGAATGATGTTTCTTTCTAACAGTGCTGTCCAGCACCCTTTAGCTACCTATCTCCAGAAATCATCCACTTCATCCCAGAATGGCCTGGCTCTGCGATCTCATTGTCAGTGGCATAACCAAGGCAGCCGGGCTACATAAAGCATCCATCTTAGCAAAGCTCTCAGCGTGAGCACTCTGGCTTAGTGTCTTGTGTCAAAATCCTAAGAGATGAAACAATGAGGGGAGCACAGGAGTGGAAGCCAGAGGTTCTTGGCTTCTAGCTTCAGCTCAGACAGTAGCTAATGGTTAGACCATGCTTAGCTTCTTATCTCCTTCTTTTCCTACTGACCCTGCTATTGAGCACTTGGAACTGTCTTGGTGGAAAGAGTGCCAGCCCCAGTATCAGTCACTGCACGGTGCAACTTGAACACTCACTAGAACTTGTAGAGCCCTCCAGTGTAGCAGCAAGCTCCTTCCTGACTTTGCCTCTTCTTCTCCACCTGTATGAGAGGAATCATGACCAATAGGACAGGCTGCACTCTCCTTAGTGAGTGTATTTACCTGGTAGAAGATGGGATATCACTAATGTGGGAATTTTTCATGCTTTCTCATCATCTTGATGTTCACAAACTGGAATCTTTGGGGAGGTCCTGACACTTGCATTCCTGGTGGCACACGGATCTTCCCCTGAACAGGTGATGGCTTGCAGTGGTCACAGTGCTCAGAGCAATGGCTTCCTCCAGACAGCAGGGAAAGGAGCTGCTCCCACAGCACACCGAGGGGTAAGTGTACCTATGGGCAGTTTTCCCAGACAGATGCAGATGAAGGCTCCAGAGATATTTCCCCTTTCTAAGACCTGTGGCTTTAGATGGGAAGAGAGCAGCCTGGAGGTAGTCTGACTGACTTGTGGTCTCTTGGGCAGACAAATGACTTGCAACTGGTTCGTGATGCTCTTCGCAGCCTCAGGAACAGTTTCAGTGGCCATGATCCACAGCATCACACAATTGACAGCCTGGAGCAAGGCATCTCCAGCCTAATGGAACGCCTGTACCGTGTGGAAACACAGAAGAGGCAAGAGAGAAGGGTAAAGGCTTCCTAGGGCACTTTGCTCTTAACTTCCCCTCTCACACAGCCCAGAGCTAAGCAGCAATGGGAGCTCCAACTGGTGACACCTTGTTCTCACATTTTGGCTTTGCACCCTAGACCCGGGGGAAATCACCAGCAAGCCGAGCAACAAACGAGTGTAGAGACTCCTGGCCTCCCAAATCCAGTAAGTGTCTCTGACCTCCAGCCTTCCGACTGCCAAATTCACTGCTTAGGTTTCCTGGCTAAAGTCCAAGGTGTAGGATCTCCTTGGAAAACTGCCACCTTCAGCTTCTTGTTCCCTTTACCAGAGCTGACTTTCCTCCTCTTAGTCATTTGCTGTACAGATTAGACTTTGCAAAGGAAGCATGGCAGAGGCAATCTATGGCTGCTTGTTTGTAAAGCACCATCATAGTGGGAGTCTGTTTGGACCACTTCAGTAGTACTGCAGTATAAATAACAATGACAAACAATTTTCCTTGGGATGAGTGGGAAATGCGATGCTATTTCAGCTTTCCTGCTGGTTTGCACCATCTAGTGGACACAGATAACTACAGTTGCCTCTTCCCCTCTTCTGCTCTCAGTGTCTAGCCCTGGTACGTTCTCATTTCCTACAAGCATAACAGTACAGCCCTTTCTGACACCACGTTTTACATTTGCTTTTCATCATTATGAATGTTGTATTTTCCAATATGGGTTGCAAACGTTACCTAGAAAGTCTGTGAGGCTGTAGGAGACTATAGGTAATAGGAAAAGACAGAGCCACCCTTTTTGTTTCCTGTTGTAGGAGCCAGGCTGTTCCCCCATGACTCTGCTCTTTTCTTTGCAGAACTGCCTCATTCTCACAGCACACCCGTGATGAGCACCAGTGCCTGCACCAAAGTGTTATACTTCACTGACCGCTCCCTCACACCTTTCATGGTCAACATACCAAAGAGGTGAGGTCTGGCTTAGCCTTGCTGACACTGATGCGGGAGGTGCTTGTTTCCCTTAATGCAGTAGTCTGATTTCTTCTGGATATGGTCACAACTAGCACAAATTGGCTGTGTCTTAACTTGGGCATTGGATTTCATACCACTGTCTGGGGAAAACTGCCTCAAGCAGTCCCCTAGATGATGCAATTGTTTTAGAGCCATAAGAGATCCACCTCTTTTCAATAACTTCCGAGAGCAGGAGAAAGCAGCCAAGCAGTTCTACTGTGGCATGTAGTACAGGACAAGTACGATTATAAGTGAAAAAGGATGTTCTTTGTGAATCAGGAGGCAATTGTTCCTCTGAAGACAACCCTGGGGTTGACAGTTCTGTTCCTGGAGGGGACACACTTTTCACATCCCTGTGGCCAGGGTCCAACTTGCCTAGCTAGACTTGTGCTGTGGCTCTGCATGGCATGTTACTACACTTGAGCTAAATCTGGTAATAGTGTACCATACAGTAGTGCCAAACTCTTCCCTTGCAGGTTAGGGGAAGTGACTCTGAAGGATTTTAAGGTAGCTATTGATCGTGAAGGAACTCACCGGTACCATTTCAAAGCCCTGGATCCAGAGTTTGGCACAGTCAAGGAGGAGGTAAGTGGAACTCAGCTATCAGCCACTTTGCATTCAGTGTTACCACACAAACCTGGGGTCTGTGGTCACCTCACTTCTAAATTAATGAATTGATTTTGCCCCCAAACAAATTGTGTATTTCTGCAGATTAAGGTGCTAAAGTGGGATGTTTTCATCCCCAGACAGAGAAACTACGTGTATGCGATTGCAGTTGCCTGGGAATCACAGAGCCTCTTGGGCAGAGCTGGCTATTGGCAAAGACAGTCTGTGGCACACCATTGCTCAGGAGAAACTGAGCAAAAACCCAGGCTACGCTCTAGCCCTTTAAGTGGCTTTATAAAACCTGTTGCAGTGAGAGACACTTTAGGCAAATGTGGTTTATTAAAAAACCAACAACATTGTCATACATCCTTTTAACGGTTTTCCATAGATAACTCCATTTGTGACATCTTTTCCTTCATATACTGCATTACAGCCCCCTTTATGCTCAGGCTGGTGTCAGTGCAGATTGGATTCATTAAAGGTTATTGCAATAGTTCCTGTTTCACAGATTGATTAAGACAAGTGCACAGGGTTATGCTCCCTGGGAGCAGTCAACTGACTACGTAGCCATTCTGCAGGATTGTAGCCTGGATCAGAAAAGGCATGTTTCCTCTCTTCATTTTACCTTTCCTGTCAAATACATGCCAATAATTATCTTGAGGGTTGCTGGTTAAAGAAGGGGTCTAATCTGTTGGTTTGGTTTGGCTTGGCTTTTTTTTACCTAAACCCCAAAAAGATTACTTGGACCTGTGAATGATGGATGAGGTACGTGTTCTTTGGGCTGTGTGGTCAAATCTGAACTAGGATTCCTGACTTAATGCATCCACTCACACTGTACAAGAGTGGTGTCCAGACTCCAGACATGGCTGAACTCCCTTTTTTATCTTCTGTAGGTATTCCATGATGATGACATCATTCCTGGTTGGGAGGGGAAAATTGTGGCCTGGGTGGAAGAAGACCATGGAGAGAATTAATCAAGCTTTTAGGTCTTGTCACCGTGGAAACCTGTAACCGGCTGCTGAACTCAAAGAATGACCAACAGCCTGTGGGCTGGAAAGAGTGCAAATCAAGCTGCCAAAAAAGAGGGCTTCTCTGCAAACAACAGGCAGTGCATGCTGTGTGCGTGGACACCCGGCATCTGGCTTTCAGTGCCCAAACGCAGCATTCTGAGGCTGAAATGTCCGGTCCATGGGAAGGAAACACCTCGCTTTGTCTTGTCAACTAAACTCTGAAGGCCTTAATGATGCATTGCTCCCTTCCTCTGCTTCTCCATTCCTGCAATATGTGCTGCAGACTGTGATCTGAGCATTACAAGTCTGTTTCTTGTACATGCAATTACACAGATCTGCATCGATGGCAAAAATGTGAACCTTTGCCTTCAAGAGTCAGAAGCAGCCTCTAGATTACGCGAACTGAAGGTTTTACCAACTTTGGTTCTAGACTTGGCGTGTGCTGCAGGAGCAGACTTGAACTTCCTGGACATTCTGGACTAACAGTATAGAAAAGTGATCTGAGGAGGGAAGAGTCTTCGGGAGGTTTTACGCAAGGTCTGAAGCAAAGATCACCAGCTTGGCAAAGCTCCCTTTCTCCCAGACTCAGGCTTCCATTTCCTAGCCCTGCTTTTCCCGCTTGCTCTCCAAAGCTGTACCCACCTCTGAGGCATTTTGCGTTTGTTTTGTTGCCATGGGGACTGTGGGATCTTGATGCTTGCTTATTTGCTGAAGGATTTAATTTGTGGGGGAGCTGGAATCAGCTGCTTCCCTGAGGTACTTCAGCCCCTCTCCTTGTTGAACCTCTTTCCCTGCTTTCCTGCCTCTCCTCTTTCAGCAAGGCAGTTTGTCACCACCTGTGCACAGGCATCACTGTGTGCTGCTGTCCACTCATTGCCAGAGCCACCAAATACTTACCCACACCAGCAGGATAAACCCCGTTGATTACACCACCAGTTCCCTGGTATGCCTGCTCCTGGGATGCCTGAATGATCAGGAAGTAAATGACTCCCTGGGAAAGGACAAGCCCTAAAATCCCTGAGGATGGTTTTTTTTTCGGTTTTGTGGGGGTTGTTTTTGTTTGCTCTTGCATTGCCTGTCTCTGACCCTCTGCTTGCAGTCAGTTGAATTTCCAGAGTGCTGGCTGCGATGTACCACAGACACTGTTGACTTATGGCAGATCAAGGCTGTGCTCATTCTTGGTACATGTGGCCCTTCCGTGGACTACCTGTGTGTCTGTGCTGCGCATGAGTCTGGGAGAAGCTGATCCTGGTTTTATATTAACATGTCCTTTTGTAAACATGTTCCTGTTCTTGGAATTATTTTGTACCAGTTTACATTTGTCTGAGGACTGTGGATATTTTTATACTAGTGCAAGTGCGTTCTGTATATTTCTGCACGCATTATACTGTGTTTTGCTCATTTTCTCATGGTTGCTGAGATGTTTTGTATTGTCTTCTGTTAACACAACACTGGGCTCATAACTTTTATTTTACTATTGAAATCCAACCAGTTCCTGCTGGGTTTTATATTTTTGACAGCTTTAATAGGCATCAACAATACTATTTATTTTCTCACTGCTTCACTGTTCAGGAAGTAGTTCGAGGCTGTTTTGTGGCTCTGTGCCACAGTGGCACAACAAAACATGCCTCCTGTTCTGGACAATTTGTTGTGGTGACATTCTCCTTACAGACAGCAGTAGGAAAGTTCATCAATTAACAAGTTCCTCAATGGTCTGCAGGGGGGAATACATCTGTTTGGAAAAGAAACAAAGATTTTCTTTCTCCCTGGATATAGTTTCTTTGTTGCATGATCTCTAGTATGTTCATAAAGAGAGCATGGGGTTGCTATACTGAAATCAATTGTATTTGAATAGCAAATTTTTCTCAAGTGTTTGTTGCTTCAGGTTTTACACACCAATCTTATTTTGGCAAGAGCCATGCAGCCAGGCTACAATTTTATGGGGAAAATTAAGACCATTTTCAAGGCCTGTAGTTGCCAGTTCCATATCTCTCCACTACTCAAAGATGAGCAGTTTGGTTTTGGAGCACTGAAGACACAGGCGGCTGTTAGTATGATCAGAGCTTCTAATGGATAAGTCTTCAATCCTTGCCCCCAGCTATTCAGTTTTCCCATGAAGAAAAAAGTTATCTGATACAGTAGGCAACCTGTTCTTGTTCTTAGATCAGCTCAGATAACTAACTGTGGTCACATTTAATACACTCACTGCCACTAGAGAGCCAAGGACTGAAACTTATCTGGAAACACATGTTCTCCAGAGCAACAATGGGCTCTATTTGAGAAAGAGCAAGACTAGGCAAAAGACTTGCTTTTTAGGTGTGGCAGTCGTGCCTTTCATCCATGTTAATGCCACATGTAAGCTAGGACAAAAGAAGACAAGAAGATGCTATCAGTATCTGCTGAGACAGAACTGATAGCGATGCTCCGTTCTTGGGTTCCTATGTGCAGCTCCCCTCTGTGATAGTGAAGATGGAATTGCTGTCACTGAAGCTGAAAGACTGCTGCTCTGAAACGCTATATCCCATGCACAGTCTGGGTTCACCTTTATTTCTGTATTGATGCTGCAGCCTCCTTCAGACTTTTTACCTTTGCATTGATTGGGAGAAAGGGGTCTGGAGGAGGTAAGGAATATTAGGCAAAGGGATAAGAAGTTATCAGCTGGAAAAGCTGTTGGCTATGTATTTCTGATAAAGGTAAAAGATGTTGTGGTTTAAGTCCATTTGGCACTAAATCAGTTCACTATAACTGTCTTCAGTGGGTTTATTCTGGGGGTGCATTCTTAGTATCATACCCACGATTCACATTTTTCACTGTTTTTTTTTTGTTTTTTGTTGTTTTTTTTTTTGGTCCAAACTTTCTTCAAATTTACTTTCCTGGCTTATGTCACATACGTGCTCTGTGTAAGATTACATTTTCATTGAAACTCGGATGTTTGCATTCATCACTTATGGCAGCTATTCTAAAGCCTGTTCCCCAGGAAAGTGAAGTTTTATCTGTACATCTGAACAAGACATACCTGCCTGGGTAATCCTTGGATTAATGAATCAGTTATCTCAATAAAACAGGGTTTGCAAACTGAGGCTGTTCGATGCTTGTGAAGGGGGAGACGACTTTGAGATGAGAAGGCACAGGCAGGGATACAGTGCATAAATCAGAGCGTGCTTAAGGTTAGCATCCCCTTGGTCCCGGAGGAAGCTTTTTTAATCACTTTTTCACGATGTTTAAGGAAAATGTGTATTTTTTCTGAGGCATGGGAGATGAACAGACTTAGAATTGCATTTACATTTAAAACTCTCATGAACAACACAGAATGCATAAGCTTTGCTCGGCTGCCTTGGTGATAGCAAATTTCACTGCTTCTACACCCAAGGTTGTGTAAACTGCTGCAAGTGGCTGAGCTCAGTTAAGGCAAGTCCTATACACTTAGAAGCAGACACTCCTAACCATTTAACATGTTAGAACAGCAGTCATGTACGTGATGGGAGTTTACCGTGCACGGTGCTAGCCAGCTAAGCACTTTGCCCTTGCGCGTTCCAACCCCCTTGTACAACACTGCTTTCGAAGGGGCAGGCTTTGGTTGGGTGAACCTATGCCGCTGGACCCCGGGCACAGAACACCTTCTGGCCCCGCGTGGCTCCAGCTCTGGCTGGAATCGAGCCCACGCGATAGCGACCAGGACAACGCAGGAGGAGCTGTTGCAACCGTGGGTGTGCGTTGCGCAAAGATACGCGGTACAGGTTCGCTTACAGCCCCGCTCTCCCCGCGCTGGACAGGCTCCGGCCACTGACCGGACCCACGGGGCTCTCCTCCCCTCGGCCGCTGCAGCGCCCCCGGAGCCGCCCCCGCCCCGTCTCGGCCATCACACAGTTAACCCGCCCCGCCGCGCTTTACGGCAGCGTCGCGTTGGGCTGTGCGGCGCCGTGCCCGCGCGGAGGTCACCGAGCGGCGGCGGCGCCGCGGTTCCGGCTCTGCTGCAGCATGTGGCGGGTGCTGGCGCGGCGAGTGGCCCGGGGCGCGCACTGCCGAGCGCTCAGCGGCAGGGGAGCCGCCCGCGGCCCGCCGGTTGGGGCTGGACCGCTGAGCCGCGGGCCGGTGTGGGGCGGCCCCGTGCAGCGGCCCGGAGGGCTCCTGCCGCCTCTTGCCTGGCCTCGGCTCATCCCGTGCCGCTGCTGCAGCCTCCCGGCACATCAGAAGGTAAGAGGTTCCTCTTCCCCCCATCCCAGGCAGTCTGTCAGCCCCCTCTCCTCCCTCCCACCCCATAACGTCTGTGTCCAGATAGCCGTTGGGTCCCCCCCAGAGCCTCCTATGCCCCCCTGCTTCGGGGGCAGCCCTTTCGTTTTCTGTGTCTCGTTTCCTGTCACTGGGCAGCTCAGTTTGTCCCGGGGAAACTGGCAGTTTTCTTCCCCGCTCCCGCGGTTCTCATACCCTTGCCACTACCTTGAGTCCTTCTGCCTTCAATGGGTACCACCTTCATTGCCACTAGTTCTTTTTCCCTGTACCTTTCTATGTCCCCTGGCATAACTTTTCCTTTTCTTGCTCAGCCCTATCTCTGCACCTCAGTATTGGTTTGCCCTGGGGTCTTACCAGGAAATTGGGGGCAGTCATGACCTACTGGGAATTTGCTGAGAGTCTCCTTTGTGCCCCTTGTTCCAGCCTGTGCTGAAGATCTATCTCTGCTCTGTGCTTGGGGTTCCTGTTTTCAGGACTCTCTGGGTTGTAACACTGCCCTATTCCTCACAGGTAACCTTGCCAGCTCTGTCCCCCACAATGCAGATGGGCACCATCGCACGCTGGGAAAAGAAGGAGGGCGACAAGATCAATGAAGGAGACCTCATAGCAGAGGTATTCTGGGGGCACAGGCTGTGCTGCATTTCTCATGAGCTATATGTGCATCCTGGGTTCTGTCCCTGGTTGCACTCATTTGGACAGATCTCTTGGGTTCAAGATCGCAGATGCTGTTGGGAACAAGTGACTGACAGCCTTTCAGAAGTGGTTGCTGCTTTTCTTCTTTCTGAGCAGGAGCAGCACTTAACCTGTTTGAGAGCATACTTGCCTAGGATTGGTGCCGCAGGGTGATTTTTTCCAAAACTGTGTGTGTTGTGGCCATATGCTATCAGACTGGAAAGCTTTGAGCACACTGGTCTTTTCTGCTGCCATAATGATATCCTGTTCTCTCTCAAAGGTGGAAACAGACAAAGCAACAGTTGGCTTTGAGAGCTTAGATGAATGCTACTTGGCCAAGATCCTGGTGCCAGAAGGCACAAGAGATGTTCCTATTGGGGCCATAATATGTATCACCGTAGAAAAGTATGTATTTCGCCAACCTTTGAATTGAATTTTCTCTCTTGGGGCTTCTTGGGTGTCTGTGTGAAAGCCTTAAGAGACAGTCACCTGACAGCTTTTGTGGTTCTGTGTTTTCTTCTAGGCCTGAACATGTTGATGCCTTTAAAAATTATACTCTAGATTCCGCAGCATCTGCCCCCCCTCCAGCCTCAGTGCCTCCCCCTCAAGCTGCAGCTCCCTCACCACCACCTCAGCCTTCTCCTCAGGCTCCTGGCAGCTCTTACCCTCCTCATATGCAGGTAAGAGAGCATTGCTTGTGATTTAAGGCTTGTTGCACTCGTTTTCTCTCTTTGGCATTGCTGGCTCCAGGGCATTTTATCATAAATACTATTTGGAGTGGGAAGTTATTAGCTACAGTTGCAGGAGTTGTTGAATTGAATTATTGCATGCTTAAAGCAGGTGTTAGGAGAGGTCCCAGTAAACTTTTTCGGAAATGTTAGCATCCCAGCTGCTAGTAGAGGAGGTTCTTGTCTCTCCAGGATTGTTATGCAGTCTAGAAAAAATACCCGCTGTATTTGCATTATTTGGATAGTGCTGGTATAAAAAGACCTTGTGCTAAGCGTGAGTAAGCTCAGAAGGCCCTGTTTACATCTTAGGGCAGAACTCAAGTCTCTTAATACTCCGATGAGAACATAGAGGATGGGTTTGTGGGTGACTAGTTGTATTTGTGGATAATCTATTAACCTTGCTTAGATATTGAAGTGTACACCTACCATTGTTGTATTTGAGCACTATGTAGCGGGGTATTTCTGTGACATTCATTTGAAAAAGGGCATTTGAAATAGTAAACCTCATTCCACTGATGATACATGTGGGAACTGATTTGTTTGAGATGTTACGCAAAATCAGTAATTGAACAAAGAATTAATTAAAGGCCTCTTAATCTGACTTGTGTTTTAGCTACTAAATGTGCTTATTTCACACTGCTTGCCTTATCTGTCCAGTTTTGCTCTGAAGTTGTATTCACCCATGCTGTATTTGTTGAACAGCAATGTGTATGTGTAAACTTACAACATCTTTGAGTGCTTATTGGAAGATCAGTCTGTACAGCTTTTAAAGGGGCCAAACCTGTTTGTCACAAAGTGACTCGCTTCAGTCTTTCTTTTTGCTTTGTAAATAGCAGCTGCAAGATATTCCCAATGTGATGGTGGTAATAATTATTTTGATATATAGGTTACTTGCTCTTTGCTTTTGCTTGGTTTCTTGCTTAGGCTTTGACGAAAGGAGCCAGCTAGCAATATGAGATAGCACTTTTCTTTGCTGTAATGGAGCCAGATGCATTAAAGGCGGGCTACTTCTTTAGGTTGGCATCATTTAGTCAGGAGTTAAAAATGTGTTCCTGTTCCTTCTGTATTACCAGAATCTGATCCTCTTGTATTCTCTGACTTCACAGATCACTCTCCCTGCCCTGTCACCTACCATGACAATGGGCACAGTACAGAGATGGGAGAAGAAGGTCGGGGAGAAACTGAGTGAGGGAGACTTACTGGCAGAAATTGAGACAGATAAAGCCACAATAGGTGAGTCAACTCCAAAGCCAAGAATGGGTGAGGTGCCCTTTAAAGAGGAGAATCTAGAGTACACTCTGTGCTAACTGTTCTCCAAGCTGCTCAGGACATGAGGCTGTGGGGCAACCAAAACAGGTTAACTTCTCATTACATTGGAGAACTAATTATCAGAGCTCCTAAAACCACTTCCTATTTCTTCATCAATCCTTCTTAGTAACATGCAGTGCATGGAGATTTTTCCCTAGTAGTTGCACTGAAAAGGATTCCCTTGCCTACTAAATATAGGACATGGTTTTAGTTACCTAAGTCTTCGGAAGCAGCATTTAGAGGAACTCCTCAGCTGCATCAGGCACTTAACCAGTTTTGTTTCTTTCCCTGAAGGCTTTGAAGTGCAGGAGGAAGGCTACTTGGCAAAAATCTTAGTGCCTGAAGGAACAAGAGATGTGCCATTAGGAGCAGCTCTCTGCATAATTGTGGAGAAAGAGTCTGATATTCCAGCCTTTGCTGACTACCAACCCACTGCGGTAACAGACATCAAGGCACAAGCTCCTCCTCCCCCTCCTCCTCCTCCGGTAAGGACAATTCTTAGAATGTGGGAGAAGTTATGGGGACCATGAAGTTGTCTGATCTGACCTGTTCTGCTGGTTTGATGGTGTGAGGCACTGGCTCCACCAATATTATTTATGATTGTGTGAATGCAAGGCCAGCTCGTGTTGGTGATAGGTGACCTAAGAAGTAATTGCTAATTTGCCCTCCAAAAACTGGAGCAGATAGTTACTCATTACAGTCTTCTCCAGCCTGTTGCTTGTGCCAGTTCTAATGCCTTATCCTTGAAAACCAGGATCATAAGTTACTTGTTTGACCCTTTTTTTGGGGTGAATACTTCAGCAGCTTAGTTGGCCTCCTTCCCTGGAAGCTTCTGATTTAATTTCTGGCCCTGAGAAACTTCTCTGAATCTGAAAGTTCTTTTAGATTAGTGACTATTTCTGCTATTCTCTAGACTGGTAATTAGATGGTCCTGTTCTCTTACTGTACCTTCAAAGCCTTTGCTGAATGATCCTGAAGCTAATGGCTTTGATTCTTTGTTAAGGTGGTGGCAACTCCTGCTGCTGCTCCTCCTCCTCAGCCTTCTGTTCCTTCTGCTCCAGCAGTCCCTACAGCTGGGCTGCCTCCCCAGAAAGGAAGGATCCTGGCTAGTCCCCTGGCTAAGAAAATGGCAGCAGAAAAAGGAATTGACCTTGCCCAAGTGAAAGGTAGGTTGTTGTTCTGCTTCCTTACTTTCACTGTCTAGTGTCTGTCTTTCTCTGTACTATTCTCCATGCCTATTCTTTTCTTTGCTCCCTATCAGGAGCATTCTGACTATGCAGCTGTCCTCAACAGAGGTTGTGTTAAGCGACTTCTCTCTGTTGAATAAAACTGGTACCTTTAGAAGCAATGCCCTGTTGCAAATACTTGAAATCCCCTTACGTTTTTCTTTGACTCTTTTAGGTACTGGACCAGATGGTAGAATCACAAAGAAAGATGTGGAGTCATTTGTGCCATCAGAGGTTGCTCCAGTGAGTAGGCTTGAGATCAGTAAGAGTAGATACTTTATGGTAGTGATGGAAAGGCTCTGTAGAAATGCAACTACTATATGGAGATGTTATCGCTGGATTGGTTGGACTACGATGCTGTGTGGGCGATGGTAACTGTTAGGTTGTAGAGTTTAATCTGTCAGATACATGGATGAAGTTTTCTTTGTTTGTCTTCTGGTATTTCACTGAGGGGAGAAAAAAACTTGTGTACTCCCAACCCTCCATCTGGTTGCTGTGTTGTTATGGATTGAGGTAAACCCAGTCCCAACAGATGGCTGAAAGTGGCAATTAGACTGAAAGTCAGACTTATGAACGAAGAACCTGCTATCATTGTTGCCACAAATCTGTTGTTAACTCAATTGCTTGTCTTTTATATGAGATGATGGAAGTGTTGCTTTGTGTGCTGCTGGAGGGGATGTGGCTGAGTGCAGTTTGTGAGTGCCTTCTAAGGTACCTCTGCTGTATACAGAACAACCATCTAGCAGGATTTATTATTCTGGGAGCTTCATAGCAGTGTATATCAGTGTTGCATTTTTAAATGACTGAAGTTCTACATTTAATAATCAAATATAGGACTTAGAAAGAACCTAGTGGATACTGGAGAGGTGAGGCTGGAGAGTAGAAATATCTGCTGCTCTAAAGCAAGAGGCAACTTAGCCTCAGCACTTGTCCCACATAGTGAATTACTCTGCAGAATGGATATATGGATAGTACTATGAATTATGCTGTCTTTCTCTGATTGCAGGCACCAGCAGTAGGGGCAGTTCCTGCAGCTGCTGCAGTTGCAGCAGCACCAGTGGGGACCTTCACAGATATCCCTATCAGCAACATTCGGAAGGTAAGAAGATTTTATTCCTTTCTGAGAATTCTTTGCAGTATTGAATTTTCCATATTATTAATTTATTTTGATTGCTTCAATTATATACCCTCAGGTCATTGCTCAGCGGTTGATGCAGTCTAAACAAACAATACCTCACTATTACCTTTCTATTGATATAAATATGGGAGAAGTACTGGTGCTAAGGAAAGAACTCAATCAGGTAAAGCATTTAGGCATGGTGAGAGTGTGTGTATGGGGAAAGCTGCATTCTTTCACAGGTTTACCCGCCTGACTTTTTGGTGATATGCCATTTTGTCTTGGAAAAAATAGTCTTTTCAGTGCCTTTTCTACCTGTTGTGCTTCAGTTCTGGAGTATCTGTGGTAGAATGAGACTTTTTACCCAGGCACTGAGCACTGATTTCTGTCTTCCCCAACAGGGCCACTTTGGTCTGCTTGGTGGTGTTCAGTTCTTCCAGCTGGGAAGTTGGATAAAAGGGTAGAAAGATTTTTAAGAATAAAAAGGGTAGAAAATCTATGCAAAGTAATAGTTCTAAGTCAATTTTGGGGGAAAAAAACAGACATTAAAAAAGGTTGTACCTTCTTAAATTATAAAAGGTACCTCCTAAACTATCTTGGCACTTCAAATATTAATGTTTACAAGTAGCATGTTTGTTTTCTAACAGTTTCTTTAAACAAGCCTGCATGGCAATGACTATCCAAGTTAACTGAGGTAGTGTAAGAGACAAACTGACGCTTCCGTATCTCTTCATTTACAGATGGTCTCAGGTAATACTAAGCTTTCTGTCAATGACTTCATAATTAAAGCTTCTGCTCTGGCTTGCTTGAAGGTGCCAGAGGCAAATTCTTCATGGATGGACACAGTTATCAGGCAGTAAGTTAATGGTACAGTCAAAGCCAGAAACTTTGTTCAGTAGGCTCATGGCAAACCAGCAGACCTTCTGCTGGGACTTAGAGGGAGGGGAACTGATATAATGCAAAGGTTGAGAGGCTTTTGTTGAAGTGCTAAGAACTTTGCATCTAAGGCCAGTGTGCAAGGTGAAATAATTGTTGCAAAATTAATATTAATTTAGAGTTGTCCAAACACTTCTGAAAATTACTGTCTTTGTTACAATGGTAGAGTAACTAGCATCTCCTTTGTGTCTTGCAGAAATCATGTGGTGGATGTTAGTGTTGCAGTTAATACTCCTGCAGGGCTTATAACCCCTATTGTGTTTAATGCACATATAAAGGGCCTGGCTTCCATTAGCAAGGATGTGGTTTCTTTGGCAGCTAAAGCCCGAGAAGGTAAACTTCAACCTCATGAATTCCAGGTGAGAAACTCAAATTGCTGTTAAACTTTACTGCCCTTGTCTTCTATTCAGAAGCCCTGTTCAGAATAAGCAAAACCTATTCTGTGATGTTTTATCCATGTTTGTTAATATTCCACATGAAATAGCTTTTGTGAGTTTGACTATGAATGTGTTTTTCTTGTAGGGTGGTACTTTCACAATTTCCAATTTAGGAATGTATGGGATTAAGAATTTCTCTGCTATAATCAATCCACCTCAAGCCTGCATCCTTGCAGTTGGCTCCTCAGAGAAAAGGCTAGTGCCAGCTGATAATGAGAAAGGGTAGGTGTGCATCTGATTCTGCATATACTGAGCTTCTGATTTCGAAAAGTTGATGTACTGCTTTTGTGATCTTCTGAAGTACAGTGAGATCTTCTATAAAGGGGTCACACAGGTTAAAGAGAAATGCAGTGACTGATGAATGACCTGCCATATATTTCCCTTGCAACTTCTTTGCAAGTTAAGGAGAGGCTGTTTCTTTCTTTGAGGCCTAGTCTGGGATCCACAACAGTTTAGGCACCTGTTCCTCTTTAATAATTTGTTAAAATGTGCATTTAAGGAAAACCTAAGGGAGGGATTATAATTCAAGTGTCTTGTATATAACATTGCCTTGGTTGAAGATCGGAATTGTGTAGATCCAGGAGAACGTTTTGGATTATTTAAATATGTTAACAGTCTGTCACTGACACATGGGGAAGCTCAAGGTTATTTGGTAAAATGGCTGTTTGTCTTTGATTGTGTGAGGCTGTTCTTGTGATTCAAGGATAGATGAGCTTCCTGTCCTAAAGGGAACATACAAATATGTTTCTTAATTGTAGAAAAGGAATGAATATGATTCTGCTGTATGATGTAATCTTTTTCAGAAGTCCAAAGGGAGAAACATCTGCTGCCAAGCACCAACTGTTATTGCTGGTTCCCTGATAAAAGCTATTTTTGCTTTGTCACTGACTTGCAGAGGATTGGATTAACCTGTTCTTTCTTCCCTCTTTCAGATTTGATGTGGCCAGTATGATGTCTGTTACACTTAGCTGTGACCATCGTGTTGTAGACGGAGCAGTTGGAGCACAGTGGCTTGCTGAATTCAAGAATTTCCTTGAAAAGCCAGTAACCATGCTGCTATAATTTAACCATGCAAGCAAAGTTTTTCTGGATCACACTGTTTTGTTTTAAACAAGCTATTTAGACGTGAGTGTTCAGACATTAAAAGAGTTCCTTTTTTATTTTAAATATGTATTATATTATCTGGTAATGTTATTACCAGTCTGTACAGAAAAAGTTTGCAAAAGTGCTTTTCAGAGCATTATTACAGCTATACTGTATTTTTATACAGTTAACTTGCAAACTCTTCCAAAACAGAGTTAAGCATCCCAGATTTAAGGTATCCAGGCAGTATGCATACTGCCATCTGCTTCTAAACTAGGGTGAACGGGGAGGTGGAGGGTGCACACCAAGCAATTTAATCACCTCTGTTCTTAGCAATTTGAATTATAAACATCTCTTCACAGGAGTTCAGGTGAGACGGTAACTGAAACGTATAAGTTAGTAAAAGGTGGATTCCCTTACTGTCCTGTTCTGGGATGGGTATGGGTTGTATGACATGCACTAAGGGACTGAAACGCCTGGGAGTAGTTTCTCAAAGGCCAAGTGCCAGCATTCCAAATCTCTCTTTGGAATTTGGCACTGGTCTGGACCTTCTCAGCTATGTGATCCCTTTTGAGCACTTTAAGGTGAAAGAGCACTGATATCTATGGGGTCACAGCTCTCAGATACCACAGGGAGTGCTTATCTCCTTGTGGACTTACACTTCCATGGGCTCTCTATATGAAAACTCTAATTGCTGTTCCTGTTGTTAATATCAGGCTAGGATCCCATGGAAAGTAACCATTTTGCAGAATGTTTAAGAGAATCTGTGTGCTGGAACCCAATATAGGCAAATCACACACACTAATAGTCCCATCAGTGGATATTAGTCCTGTGATGACTCAGATGTTTGGAATTTTTTTTTTCCAGGCATTCTGACATAGGAATCTCTGAATTAGTCACTGGTACTATGGTTCTGCCTGAATTGTCTGTGTTGTTCCAGCCTCAGTAGGCTGCAAAATGTGCTACAATATGTATATTGTATGTAAAATGCTTTGACAGTCTGTTGGACTTGTGTCCAGTTACCCCAGTCATTGTATCCTGAAACGGGTGCAGTGCTGAACATTCTTAAGCTCCATTTTCAACATGGAAATCTTAATGTGAAAAGGATGGCTGTGTAGCAATTACAAAGTGTCCAGGAGAATTACAAGGGGTAGAAGTCTAAAAAAAGGAAAGAAAAAGTTAAAGCTGTTCTGTTATTCTGTATATTGCATTAAGTACTGTCTCCTGTAAAGTTCTACAACGTTCACTAAAGATACTGGAAGAAAATACTATGGAAATTAAATATTTTTGTGGGAACTGTTTAATGTCTGGTTGCTGTGATACCTGGTTTTCATGCCTGGCTTAAGCAGAAAGGTGCATTAAAGGTTTAGTTTTTCTTTAATGTTCTAAAATATCTTGGTTCCAGAGTTGCTCTAGTGAACCTATGTTCTATTAAATGTTTGGAATTGACAACTACTAAAACATCTTCCAGTGCTTTTGTATTCAGTTGTGTCTTACTGTAGTGCTATAGCACAGTCAGAGCTATTTAGCCTATCAGTGTGATCATGAAACTCACCCTATTAACCTTAAATTGTAATTACAAATGTTCCAAAACAATACATGCTTTATTAGTATCATGTAGCCGTGAACTTGAATCTTCCTGGCTTCCCCGCTGCAGCGCACCTCAAATTCTGGTTAAGGAGACCTTTCACTCTGGAACACTTGCAACTCAAAAAATCCTGCCCAGTGCTTGTGCACTGAGTGCTGACAGTGACTTCTGGTCCTGCTTGCATCCTGCAACAGGCCAGCTCAGCTCATGCAGCGGTGGAATTTCACCTTGAACTTGCAACTATAACCACTGAAGAGTGTCTCAATGCAACCAGAAGTCTCTTTGAAACAGAGAATGGGGAAAGCTAGGAGTTAAATGCACTTTTGTCAGTCTGTATTTTAAATTTGCAGCACAATTTGTCTGTTTCCATTTCTGATCTGATGAGTATCAGTACAGAAGCATGGCTGTAATGCACATGTTGTAAGCTGTAAGAATGACATGCTACCAAATCAATCATGAAAATAAGATCACTTAAACTTCTGTTTGTCCCTTTGCCAATTCTAGTCATGCTTAGTAATCCTTGAAGCTGTTTTGTGTTGCTATGTGTTGCTTTGTTTTACTTTGTATTTTGTGTATTACTGTAAAATAGTGCAGGTGTTTTTTCCTATTTGAAGTGCTGCAAGATTGTTTTTGGTTGCTAGCTTCACTCCAAGCATTCCTGAGCTTTGAATCTGTAGATGTTGTTTTGAATGGTACAGAATAGGTCTGTTTTTTGTGGTCTCATTCAGAGATTACCAAACCAGTAAGAACTGAGGTCAAGCATATTCAGTGACTACAAAGCCTATTCCTGTTAAAATCAGCAGGGATTGTCCTAAAGAGACTGAGAACACCATGCAGGGCAACTTGCAGAACTGTGTATGACACACCTCTGCTGGTTGTTCCAGTATTAAACACATGTGGAGACCTGCAATAACTGTGTTTATTCAGTAATCAGTTTATTCGGCAAAAACACTTCACAATTGTTATTGCTGTACGTTAAGGCAAAATGAATGATGTAGTAAAGCATGTATGCATTTATGGTCTTTTACTACAGCTGTTAACATATTCAAGTAATTCCTTGAATATTTGCAATCTTTTAACTTATTTTTGTCCTAACTTTTGTGGTGTTAATGTTCTTTCAGACTTCCTTTTCTACATGCATTTGAGGTATTCACCCCTGAAGATCAGAAGGCCAATTTAAAGAAACCCAACTCATCATCATCTAAAAGTTAGGATTCTCATTCTGAGCTTTTTTTCTTGTTCTGTCATCCGTGAAAATGAACTGGACAGAATGCAGTCTTTAAGGATCTGGCTTGGCAACCAGCACTGTGATAAACAATATCCGTTTTCCTTTGTTAAATACCGCCATAGTTGTTTCTTCATCCACCAATTCTGGCATGTCTAGTTGTAATTTGTATTTTCCAGGGACTTCAATGACTATGTCATCCTGAACCAAGAAAATTAAAATACTTGATTAACTATTTGACAACGCATTAGCAGTGAGCGTTTCTAGGAATTGGATACCAGACAGAAAACATAGGATTGTTATTTCTGCTAGCTTACCTTTGAAATTCTCAGATCGCACTCAGAAACAGAGCTAACCATAGGCAATTCAATTCTGAGTTCGATTTTGAGTGGTTTCTTGTTTGCATCCTTTACAGTGATCATTTCATACACAGGGGTACTGAGCTTCTCTGGCATTTCAGTGCTAGCAATTTCCTCTATCAGATGCCCTTTAGACTGCATCACACTTTCTTCCTTCAGCAGGACCGAAGCATTGCTGTAGTCCTCAGCTTCCATAGTGTGTAGCAGCTCATCAAGTGTTAGTTCTTTCAAGAAAAGGAAATTTTTCACACATATCACTCAGTTACAGAAGTGTAATGTTATGACACTTGACAAATACATCATGCGCATTTTAACTGTAACTAATTGGCATTAACAATTTTGTTAGTTGAAGGCTGTTACTGGCAGTTTTCCTTCCCCCATGATTATGTTATATTGCCAGTGGGTTAAAAGCTATTGTTTTCAGACTACTAGTTACAGCAGCAATCCCTTTTACTCAGATTAGGGCACAAGAAACTTAAGCACCTCAAAGGAATTAAATGCAAAGAGCGTTTCCATGTTTAGTGGATATGAAAAAAAGGGAATGTGCTCTTCCAGTGTCACTACATTTTCTCAGTTGTGAAACATCAGAGATGAATGCAAATAGGCTAGCAGGGTTAAACCACTGTCTGGTGTCTGACTTGGAAGCGTTTTGTTTATGCTTAAGGCAAGAATTGGGTTCGAGATGAGGCTTGAGTAAATTTGTTGGAGAATCTAGTAGGTCAAAGAAAAGTGACTGCATATCTCTACATACCCTTCTTTATGTTCTGACTGAGATGTGGAGTTGGCCTCTGCCTTCCTCTCAGACGTTGCTGCATCCTTACCACGCTTCCCTTCAGTTTGAATGATTCAGTGATGTACAAATGAGAAAGAGTAAGGTTGCATCGTTCCTCAACAAATTTAAGTGTCAAATGGATCAAGTGCTCCATTTTCTCTGGGTTTTCTTGTCCCTTCTGAAGAACATCTGGGTTATATGCAACATCTATAACGTTGTAAAGGTCTATAAAAGTAAGTTACGTGTCAGAATTATTCCTATGGCACCATGTGCCAGTGTTCTTTATAGTCACTTGATTTTAAGAGCAAAGGAAACTAATTCGTGGCTTCTGGGCAGAGCTGACTCTATCAACCTCATCTAGAGAACACCCCGAGCCAAGAGCTGGCGACGGCACAGCACCACCCCCTGTTACAGCGACAGTCTGCGTGTGACCGCCACGCAATGCAGTAGTGCAGCAAGAAACGCATCCGGGGCGAGGCGCGACTCTTTGGGACGTACCTCCTTCGCCAGACGCTTCTTCTGGCGGCCCCGCACTGACAGGTGTGGGGTCAGCGGGGCCTTTAGGGGCCGGGACCCTTTTCCAGCTGCAGACATTGATGAACAGCGGCCTCCCGACACCACCCTGCAAGAGACCGACCCGCGGCTGAGCGCGCCGCCCCGCAGCACCCGGGCGGGAGGCCGCGCCTCCTACCCCGCGCACCCACCGCGGGACGCGCCCGCAGGCACAGGTGAGGCTCCGGGGGAGCGCAGAACAGCTCTGCCTCGGCGCGCTGCTGCTGCAGCAGCCGGCGGTACGCCTGGGGCTCGTTCGCGGCCATCTCGTCCAGCAGCGACCACAGTTGCGCGGCCCGCGCTAGCGCCGCGCCCGCCATGGCTGCCTCCGGTCGCCTAGCAACGGCCGCCGGAAGGGCGGGGCTCAGAGGGTCCGTCGCTTTCCCCCTCCGCCCGCTGCTTCCGCGCGTTCCGGCCCCGCGGCGGAGCTGGAAGCTGCCGCTTCCCCCCGGAGCCGCCGCGGGACCGCTGCGCCCCGTGTTCGCCGCGGCTCGGGGCCCCGGCGTGTGTTGCCAGGAGGAGGCACTGCGCGGGGACCACGTCCTGTCGGGAGCCGAGAGCAGGCCCGGCCGCTCCCCGGCTGCGGGGGTGCCCCGGTGAGCGGGCCCGGGGGTGCCGGTAGGGCCGGCGTCTGCGGGGCCGTGTAGGGCGAGAGGATGTCCCGGGTGCCGGTGGGGAAGGTGCTGTTGAGGAACGTCATCCGGCACACGGGCGCGCACAACAAGGTACGGCCGGGGCCGGTGGGGCTGCCGGCCTCGGCGGCCCCTTGTCCCCCCTCTCTGCGGCGACTCTTCCGCCTGGCTCTGCCCCGTGCCCGCTTCTGCGGCCGGCTTTTGTCCGCGGGTGCGAGTGCAGGCGCCCTGGGCATCACTTAGGGGTTGCTCCGAGGCTCGGGACCGCTGGTACTTCCCTGGTAGTGCGGAGCGCGCAGTGGGGCAGGCGGAGTGCCCGGGTTGTGATGGGGAGAGCAGAGAGGAAAGGAGCTTGTTGAAATCAGCCGCGTAAACACCCTTAGTCTGGGTGTCAGTTTAACTCGGTTTTCAGTTCTTATCCTGGAGAGGGAACGTGCATATTTAGAGAGATAGATAGGTAGATAGATGTGTGTGTATATATATATAGTTGCCTATAAAATTTGTGCCATGGAACATATTCTCTCAGGACTTTGATGAAAACTGTGGTTTGCCTCTTTAAAAGTACTAAAGTCTTTGTCTTTTTTCTTGTACTGTGTATGTATTGTTAATTGCATCAGAGAATATGAACTTTGTGTTAATGTGCACAGGCAGTATTTTAATGCTAGCTTAAGAAACTCCATTAATTTTAGCAAAGTCTTTAATTAATTCCTGACATAATTCAGCAGATCTAACTAGTTTGTTTCATCTGTTTATGGACACTGACTGTAAATAAGTAATTTTGTAAACATCAATATGTGCTAAACCACTCAGTATCTGTATGCTTTGTTTTATTAGCTTGTCATGTAACTTCTCGTTTCATCTTGGTCCTTCCAGATTATCTTTATATACTGCATTCTTTAACAGTATGTATGTTTAGGGTGGTAATGAATAACAAGGTAGGGTAGCCAGAACAGATGAGAAAGCAAAATCAGGCAAACCCCCCATTTCTGATGCCGTTATCCTCATGTGCTTTGTTAGGATATTACCATCAAGAGGCTCTCCTTTTGGTTACAGCTGGAAGAAAATAATCTGTTTCAATATGGTAGGAAAGCTTGTTGTGAATTTTGTTAGCAGGAGTGTTGAGCTGATGTTATATGTTATGTGTGTGTGAAGTTTCCCTAATGTTACTCTTGTTTTCCTTCTGTTACTTTCAGATTCAGGAAGAGACAGAAATGTGGAAAATAAGGGAGTGGGAGAAGCAAACCGAAGAGACTTACTGGAAAAGGCAGAGCAGAATGCTGTCAGACACCTCCAGGTAGGTTTTAGTTGTTTAGAGGAGTTAATTGTCTTGACTTAGTTGCTAAGTTGCTGAACTCTTGTTTGTTACAACACTTTAGGAGCATTCTGTGATGAATGTGTGTTTACAGTGCATGAAGTCAGACTACAGATACATTTATTTTCTCCTTAATGAGTAAGTGTCCTGGGTTCAGCAGCAGCAGTCATTTTTCTCCTTCTTAGTAGCTGGTGCAGTGCTGTGTTTTCAACTTTAGTCTGAGAACAATGCTGATAACACACGGATGTTTTTAGTTGTTGCTAAGTAATGCTTAATCCGATCAAGGACTTTTTCAGTCTTATGCACTGCCAAGTGAGGAGGGGCATGGGAAGCTGGGAGGAAGCAGAGGGAGGACACCTGACCCAAACTAACCAAAGGGGTATTCCATACCACAGTACCTCATGCCCAGTATAGAAACTGGGGTGAGTTACCCGAAAGGCCCAGAGTGCTGCTTGGGTCTGGCTGGGTATCAGTCAGCGGTAGCTGAGCAATTGTGTTTATTGTTTTCCTTTCCCCTTTTAGTTTTATATTCTCTCCCCTTGTTATTTCCCTTATCTTTATTATTGGTGGTAGCAGTAGTGGGTTTGTGTTATACCTTAGTTACTGGACTGTTCTTATCTCAACCCATGGGTTTTACATGGGTAAATCAATTCTCTTCCCCGTCCCTCCAGGAGTGGGGGGGGGGGGGGGGCAGAGAAAAAGAGGGGGTGAGCTAGCAGCGGCTTGGTTCTGAGTTAATGGTTGAGCTTAAACCACGACAGTCAGGTTTTGTGAGAGCTGTTAGTGGTGACTCTGTTAAATTTATAGCTGGTCTTCTTGCATAGATGGACCTTCAAGGCTTGCTGCACTTTTGTTCCTCTCACTGGACTAACCCCTTGTTCAGAAACTTTGTGTATCAGAGCTGACAGCTGAAGAACAACTGTTCTCTTTCCACAGCAGCAGGATGCGCAGTGATGGCTTTGACGAGGAGGGCCACAGGCCTGACTGGAAAGCAAAGAACTCACAATTTCTGGACCTAGTTGAAGATGATCTCCTTAGGGCCCGATCCTGGAATAAAAAGCTGTATGAATGTGAAGCCAACATGCCAGACAGGTCTGTGGGGGAATTATGTTCTGTGATTATAATTAATTAAAACACCTTTTGGGAGTCTTGTACCAAGAAGTTAGTACATTTGTCTTTCCAGTACATAGTCCTATAAAATAATGCTTGGTTTTATTTTGAGAATAAGTAACATGTATGAACTTACATAGTGTCACACGATAAGTGATAAGAGTTGAATTATAGAGTCCCTAAGTCACAGTTAGCAGCGAAAGCTCAGCCTTAAGCTTAGCAGCTAAAGGCTTTACTTGGGCAATTACTTTGCCCAAGGAACTTAAAAAGTTAGTGTTCTCCAGGGTTATTTTAAAGAAACTTGAATTGAAATTATTCCTGATTAGAAATGGAAAGGAGGCTGAGAACATTGGGTATATTTAATAGTACAAGCCAAATCAGTTATATTTCCTTCCTTTTTTTTGGTTAGAAAGGTTGTGATAGCCCTTCTTTGCTATCCAAACTCGTGTTCATTCTGTGGCTCTGTCTTTTCAGAGTTGTATTTTTTTCCTTAAATTCCTTGTCAATTTCTAATATCTGGTTCTGCTTTCTTACAGATGGGGTCACAGTGGCTATAAAGAGTTATATCCTGAAGAATTCGATACGGATAGGTAAGGCAACTAGGTGTACTAACATGTCTGAAATCTTGCTCTGTCAGGTTATGCAGGAAATTTGTTAAACTGAATTTTAAGTTCTGAGTATAGATTAGCCTTGACTGTAAAGCAACATTGTTTAATTACAGATACCTGCTGAAAAAAATCTAGTCCATTAATGTGGTTCCCCCTTGTCTGAGTCTTAGGAGGGGATTGCATCTTTTATAGCAATTAGACTTGCAGCTTGAGCTCGAGTCACTAAAATGCTATGAATCTGGAAGGTCTGCCTGGGCCAACAGGGAGCTAGAGTAGTAGGTCTAATCCTAATCAGCTCAGTATATGCCCTCTCAAAATGCTCCAGGTTCCCCTTTCCCTTGTAATGTACCTGTATTTTCTGTGTTTCTCCTTACTTGAAGAATATAAAATCTTTGAAGAACATAAAATATAAAAGCAGCATCCTGAGGACTGGAGACTTAACTGTAAAATAAGATCTAAATAAATCAGAATTAATTATTTTCAAACTATACCTAACAAAATCATCACATACAATATTCGTCAGGCTCACTGATTTGAAGTAACCTGCTGTAAATAAGCTTTCATCGCTCAGTGGCTTTCAGTACATATTCTCCTTGGTTCCGGCTCAAATACCTTAAACAGAGGTATTAATAAGGTGTGAACCCAAGCAGTTACCAAGTATTTGAAAAAAAAAGTGCAGCTACCTTGTCTGTCAAAGCATCTGCTTTCCTGCTCTAGCCAAATGATGGGCTTGCTTAAAGCTTTGAGACGGAAGGGGCTTAACTGCTGTGTGGCTGCCTGTCTGCTTCCTTTTGGTGATCCTTTGCTCTTTCTACAGTGATCAGCAAGAAGGAGATGACCAAAGTGCTATCAATGGGAAGAAGAAATCTCATATAGAAAAGCAAACTGCCCGGGAATTGCACAAACGGAAAAAAACAAAGAAATCGCACAAGAAGAAGCAAAAAAAGCGATCGCACAAAAAGCGAAAGAAAAAGAAAAAGGAGCAGGGGAGAACATCATCAGATTCTTCCCAGGAGAGCGAGTGCTCGGAAGAGGAGAGTTCAAGCACTCGAAAAGGGAAACACAAGCGCAAGAAAAAGACCAGGAAAGTGCCTGCCAGGGAACCTACCTCCTCTTCTGGGCAGGAAAGTGACTTTTCTCATGCAAGCAGCTCAACCACCAGCAGCTCTGAGGACAGTGAATCTGAGGAGAAAAAAGAGAAACGGCCCCAAAAAAAGAGAAAGAAACGTCACAATTCTGTGTCAGAGAGGCACAGTGAAGTACCAGAGAAGAGGAGCAAGAGGAAGAACTGGAAAGTGGCTGCTGATGAAAAATCAGAGGATAGCTCGGATGAGGACTGAGGAGTCTAGGCTGCAGATTAAACAATAAGGTAGAGGATGGGGGCAGGTATTTATCTTTCAGCACTGCCCCATGATACAATTTGTTTCAACACTGTGGTTTATACACATCCTGCCAACCCATGGGGGAGAAAATGAACCTTGGCAGCCTGCAGTAGGTGCCCCCTTGCTTTTCGTTGACTTGACATTCAGAAAAGCAGGGGAGCAGTTGCGTGCCTCACACGTTGGCTAGTCCTGACAACTTCGGATTCTTTTTGCGTGACCTCTGATGCAGGAAAGTGTTACGGGCTGTCTGCAGGGGAAAAACAGGCATGTTTGCACCAGGGTTTTTTTTGTTGTTTTTTTTTTTAATCTTAAGTTTTAACAGATTGTTTTTTGGGTTACCAAATCAATGCCCAAGACTTGCAGTAGGAGAAGGGGAGAGACAAAAAAGTCAAAACTGACAAAAACAGAGGAAGTGTCACTGGGTTTAACCCTACAGTAGCTTTGTTTTCCCCTCTTCCAACAAAAGTAGGCCTGTATGTTGGCATGTGCATGGTCAGATGAACACAGATGGGACATTCCACCTGAAGGTGCAGTGACTCCTTACATAATGATGAAGAACAGATGCCAGACATTTGTGTGTGTTAGACTACTCTTCAAATCCTGGCACAGGCTGGCCATTGTGTCTACCTTCCCTTCATTTTGGGGGGGATGCTGAAACTATTTGTGCTGACAGAGGAGCCTTGGTGGGTGTTGTGTTCTGTTTCTGGTCTGCCCAATGTATTACTGGAGAAATTGGTACTGGGCTGTTCTCCCTGCAGCTGAACACCAAGCCTTTTAACAAAATAAACAAATCTAGACACGTTTGATGCTTTTGTCATTGTTTTGGAGTAAAGCCCAGGGTCAGAGCACAGGCTTGAGAAGTGTAGGTGGGCCCTGTGTCTTCCCTGTGCCATGTTTCTGCTTCAGCAGACCAAGTGGCTGTGGAGGACTTAGAGGAGATAAAGTAAGAAAGGCTGGAATGGGAATTAGCCATCTGGGAAAATTTACTGCGCTGATGTGATTGTTGTGTCAGTGACCATGCACAGCTCCAGCTTTAGTCTACACCTAAACAAGTACAAAACAGTGTCAGTGTCCCTAGGTCCTGCGTGCTGTCCCCCTTTTCCACTTCCAAGTGATGAGGCCTTCTCTGCACACCATTGTCCACTAGCTAACACCGAAGACTTGGAGAAAGGAGTACTGCAGAGTCAGTTTGCTTTCAGCTCTTTGCTCTTTTATCGTCGCCGCTTTCTGGTCAGTCACGCAACAACAATGCAGGAGCCTTGCGTACATCATGGGCAACGTCCCAGAAGGTGTTTATTTTGCGTAGCTTCCCTCCTACAAGCATTTTCCATTAGCCAGCGTGCAGGCGAGGAGCGCATCGATTGGCTGTGCCACCGTTGTGCGTTTGAAGGCACAACCGAGCAGCTCCGCAGGTCGCGGATGCCCCGAGGCCGCAGCCGGGACCCGCCTCCCGGCTGCCGGAGGGACGCGGCTTCCCCACCTCCGGACGGGCGGCACCGCCGCTGCCCCCCACCCGCCAGCCCGGAAGCGAAAGTGTTGCGGCCACGGAGCGCCTTCCGTCTCCGGAGCGCGGTGCCCTTGGGCTGGCTGGGGACGATGGCGGCGCTGGTGCTGCTTCGGTCGGGCCTGGCGCGGCCCTGCGGCGCCCAGATGGGTGAGTACCGGCCCGCGGCCCCGCGCCTGCCGCCCCTGCGCCCCGCCTGACCCTCCCCGGCCCATTGTCTCCGCAGCTCTCCTCGGGAGGACCCTTGGCCGCCCTCCCGCCGTCCTGGCGGCCGTCGCCGATCGGAGCGTTCCGGCCCGGCAGAGCCACAGTTCCCCCCAGCAGGGCCACGGTACGTCCCCTGTTCGGGTGTGTCCGCGGGGGGTCTCATCTTCTCCATGGCCGTTATTCACCAGTCCTCCAGTTCAGCCAAACGGCGCGTTTTTCATGTGCCCGTTACACCCATGTCTGGGGCTGCCGGTTCTTTGAGCCAGGTCCGAGATTTTAAATGGCAAGTGTGAGTAACCAAGGGCAGAAAAACCCGACCCACGGCGCAGGAGTTTTCCTCGGGTGACGTAGGGTTACTGGTGTTACCAGAATGCGTTGCCATCACCTTCGACAGTACTGTTTTAAATCTGATGGCGCGGCTGTTGATTGCTGTCTGCCCAGGTCTGATTTAAAACAAGGTATATGTGGTGCTATACTGCTTGGATTTGAAACTGACCTATGCAATGTCAGTGTCAAGCATGTGAATGCTGCAAGTCCTTAAGTAGGAGATACTAATTGAATGTTAAAAGTAAATCTCTGCTTATAACAGAGGTGGTGGGGGATTTTTGAGTGTGGAAAAAAAGACTGAAAGATTTTAAACGAAAGCAGAAGGTTTGACATTTCATACTGACCAATAGCACAGTAATATGTAAACACTGCAATTGTGACTTCTCTTTTGAATAGCAGAGCTTCTGATTCACTGAGGTTAATTCTGAGAAGTATAACCTGCAGGCAGAGAGTATTCTTAGATTGTTGTTTCCTCTCTCCATGTGTTAAGACAACACAGAGATGGTGAAAGAGAACTGTGCCAAGACTAGCTTCAGGTCTGTCAGTTGCGCAGTTAAACATGAGAAATGTTGTGACCAGAGGTTAAGGATGTTTTGTAGCCTTTATAATGCAGCTCGGAAGTGGAAAAGATAAGGAAACACTTGTAATTAGTTTAAACAGAACTAGGCCATTTCCTTTATTTCTATTCCGGACTTCATATTAACCACAGACTTCCTGCATGTGCTGTGAAGCGTTCTTGACCAAAAGCTTGCAGTCTGCCTATGTCCCTTTCATATTTTGCTTCAGGTCCTTCGCTTTCCTTCTCTTGTCACTTTTCTAAATTCTCTGTCCTTGCAAAACCAAAAAAAAAACATTTGCATTTTGGTTTAGATGGATGGGTAACGTCTGTGTGTTAGGTAAGCACTTTGGGGGGTATTGTATTATCAAGGTAATTTCACAGAGTCAGTTCTTGATGTTTTTAGCCTGGGCTGATGGTTCATTCTGGTTCAAAGTATCGCTTATGATGCTGGGGTTTTGGTTTGCCCCAGAAACCTGTAGATGTTTTGATTTTTATTTATTCCACCTCCCTCCCCCCCCAGTAGTATCTGCATGCTTCTGAAAAATAAGAGTTGATCACAGAGCCCCCTAACTGGCATTTCTGTTTCTGGAGTCATCTATTACATGGTTCGAATTGTAGCTAATGTCAGTGGAGGACTAAAATCCTTCAGGCTACTTCTAGGCCGTATATCACTGTGATGGTCCCAGAAGTTTAATCTGCTGTTTAGAGTTTAAAATAGCACTATTGGTTCCTGGGCAGACCTGTGCACAGAGCTGTCATAATGTGCCTTTCACTGGAATTTGCGGTTGTGTCTCTCTGGTTCTGGAAGCTATTTCTCAAAGGGTGGGAGCAGTAACAGTAAGGAAATTCACTAGACAAAAAGGCTTTGCCTTCAGAGATGCTTGTTTCCTGTGATGTTAGACTTGGACCTTAGTCCTGAACTACAGGTTGTGAAAGTAGGACTGGTGCTTGTTTTGACTTTCCATGTTGAGCTTCTATTCTTTTGTACTAAAAGAAGCTTCTGGTTTTTAACAGCAGCAGGGAGAGGAGTGTTTGACCTTTTTGACATGGTAAAATAGATATATATCCTATAGCAGTAATTCAAAGTCACCTAGGCATTGCTTGGATGAAAGCTTAGTAATCAGATGAGAGAAAATGCCTAGTTGTGCCCTGCTGATCAGGATGAGGAATCTGGTTTTAAGGTTACAGCACTTTGAACAGGAACTCTGCACTGAAAAATACCTCTACTTGCAGGCAGTTCCAGGGCTGCGTCTTTGCACTGGACAGGTGAGCGAGCTGTCAGTGTCCTCTTGCTGGGTCTCCTTCCTGCAGCCTACCTGTATCCTGGACCAGCCATGGACTATTCACTGGCTGCAGCCCTTACTCTCCATGGCCACTGGTAAGCACAGCAGGTTCTTCAGAATTAAAGAGTAAAGTCTGATAGTCGGGATGACTCCTGAAGTCTTAAATCTGTATATGACAGTAAGTCTATTGGCTTATTTCCTGATCTAGTTTAAAATACCTTACTCTCCCAAGTTCTGTGAAAGTCATTGTCTTTGACAAGAGTAGTCATACCTTGGTCTTCCTTTGCCACTCTTCCTTTCAGTCAGAAGGCAGGATAGATATTACTAAAAAGAAATCCATAAACATTCTTTAGTGCTCTACACAGCATCTTACTTAAGAGGGCTTCCTTGCTATGTAGAATCTTGATGTTTTTATCCTGCAGAAGTTACACCTAAAGGTGTTACTATGTAGGAAAATTCTCTTGTACTTTCATAGGGCTAGAATATCTGTAAAAGGTAATGCCATAAATATTAATTCTATTGCCTTACAGATCAGATAATCCTTATAGCTGATCAGAGACTGCAGAGGAGTATTGTATATATTTCTGAGGTGTCGTCTTTCACCTGTTGCTGCCTTTTTGCTTAGGAAATCTTGTTCTAAAGTGTTGTCCTGGGTTGGAAATAGTGCTTTAGGTATTTAGGTGGTTACCAGTCCAGACACTAACCTATGAGTAGACTTACTCAAGATACCTGAGCCGTGTTTATCTTGTACCATTTTTGGTGGCATGTAATAAAGGCCTGGTAAAGCCTCGCTGTTGTGTGTCTACTGCACATCAGCTGTTTCTCACTAATTCTCTTCCTTGTTCTTGGGCACACTGGTCTTTTCCCATGAGGGCTTTTGTGAATTAATGAGCGTGTTGTAAAGTCACACACCGCTTTTTCTGAAAAGCCTTAGCATGGCTCAGTCTTATTCTGCCATATAAAGATCTTACGAAAATCCCTTATCAACAGTACAGTTGAAGGGCAGCCTGGGAATCCTAAGTTGACTGTGATTTATTTATGCACACTTTTGAAGACTCGAAGTGTGGGTAAGGGATGGTTTCACTCGTGACCTTATTCCACTGTCCAGTTGTAAAAAAATAGCTGTAGTAGTTTGAGAGTAGTTGCCTTTCTACTGCTTCCACCTCAGGCTTCTGTTCTGTGTGTCTAGGGGTTTCTTGCGCCTCTTTTCTTGCTTTTGACTCTTTATGGTATTAGAACCCCATCTAAGTGAAACTGAACTCAGTGTTAACTTGCAGGGACTTCTGCTGCAGCAGGACTTTGAATTTTACTATGTCACTAATGTGTCTTAATCTGTGGAACACAAGTCCTTGAGCTTCAGGTCAGACCAGGGCAAAATCTTAGGAAAAAAAATGTTGCATTAAATATGTATCTCTTTTTAACCAGGTTGACATCTGTCATTGCACAAAGCAAGTATAACTGTCCTTTTGTACAAGCGAACTTGTACAAAATTGTACAAGAGAACTACCACATTAGTTTTTAATAGCATCCTCTGTCTTCCTGTTGCTGGATAGCCTAAATCTGGACAAGAGTTCACTTGTAGTCTGTCAGATGTAGAAAAGAATCAAAGTATTCTAATTTTTTGGTTGCAACTATTTTTTAATCTAAATACAGATCCTGGAGTCTTCTGTGTATTTGTGACAATGGCTGGTCCCAGAGCAACACCTTGCTGATGAAGCAAGAGGGATATTTCCTTTGGTTTCTTTTCTTCAGTCCCTGGAAGTCTGATAAGCTTCTCAGTGTTTCTTGGAGGCAAATTCTACAGATTCTGTTATCTGAAAGAGCTGTGTTTCCTCAGTATCATTAAGAAACCCCTGAGCCAACATGTATATTTTTTAAAGTAGAATAATGGGGTGAATTTCATTAAGGAATGTGCTTTCCTGATTTCATCTTTTTTCTTCTTTTTATTCTGTAGGGGTCTTGGACAGGTTATAACTGACTACGTCCATGGAGATACACCTATTAAACTGGCCAATACGGGTCTGTATGTACTGTCGGCCATTACCTTTGCTGGCCTCTGCTACTTTAACTATCATGATGTTGGTATTTGCAAGGCTGTTGCTATGCTGTGGAGCCTTTAAGACGCGATGAAGTCCCTGACAGACATGATTGTTCACTGCTGCCTCTGCTTCGTCATATTGTTATCAACATGTTCAATGCGAAACAAATCGATAGTAAGGGATCCATAGTATGTACATACTGCAGCAAGTTCAGAACTAGACTTTTAGAAATAAATATCCAACAGCAGTAAAAATGTTAGAAAAGAAAAAGTAAATTTAAAGTGGATGAACTCCAGGTGAGAGTGAGTTGATTTAAGCTGCACTGTAGACTGGGAGGGATTAGTTACATCAGCGGCAGACTTATATAGCTGAAGATAACTTTCCTTGTAATGGCAGCTTTAATGAGTGTTTTTCTAAAACAACTGTCATTTGGTTTCCTACTTTGTAAAACTGACTTGGCTTGTGGAAAATTAAACTGTTATTTCTGACATCACAACAACTGAACTGTGCGTAAGGCACAGTCTGTAACTCTTTGGACCCCGGAGTTCATACAGAAAAGGGAGTATTTTTTTCTTAATCCATACAATAAAAAATTTACAGAAATTGTGTGTGCTTCTGAACATTTTTTACTACTTTTGGGTTACTTAAAATGTTTTCTCTGCAGATGGTTATTGCTTTTTTGTTTCCTAAAATAAATTTCAAATACTAATTCATATTGTTACATTACTGTTCATACTGTTACTCTGCATTACTTCATTTAGATGTTACAAAACAAAAAATTAATACTTGCAGGTGACTTAGCACAGAGTTAATGTCCATTAGAAAATACAAACTTGACTTAGAAGAAAATACTTTTGCAGATTAACTTTATGAGCCATAAACAGGATGGGGCTTTCATAGTTTCCCAGGAATGTATGTGTTCATCTACAGCAGTTGGGGGAGGTTTATTTTCTGAATAAACACTGGTACACATTTTCCTTTGTGACTGAAAAGACGCCAAAGGTACCCTTTCTGCTTGATGTGAAACTGACAAAGTGTTCTTTTCTAAGTCTTTATGTTTTAGAGAATTTTAGGGGGAGAAATGGTATTCTGTTTTTTAACTTCTCTTTTTTGACTTTCATAGTAGTAAGAAGTGATGAATAACTGTTTCCACATTCTGATGGACTTCTGTGATTCTATGAATAGTAAGAGGAAATGCGGTGTTATTATCAGTCCGATTATGTAATAAACAGAATGAATAAGTTACTGTTTGAATTCTACAAGACTTTCTGATTTGAGGTTTTTTTGTTTGTATGTTTTTAATTTGGATTGGAATTGTTATTTATGTATTTTCTTAGGTAACCATGGGAAATAGCATGCAGCTGGCCACTTTTGCTAGTCTTGTGATCAGAATTGAGGTGGTTGCTTCTGTTTGATGTGGTCTAATTTAGATAGCAGTGTAACACTGTTTTGTCATAGTGAGGAAGATGCACATGTATGAGTCACGGGCAAGTACCTCTGTACAGTCTGAGCACGTATTGTAGAAATTGTTTGACATTTACTCTTTTGAAACCAAACGCAAGATGCATCTGTATGTGGTATTGTGGACAAATGTCTGTTCCATGTCATTTCATCACTAACATATAATTTATTGTTAACTTTTATGTAAGCCCCCTTACATAAAACTTTTTTTCCTTTGCCCCTCTGAGGACAAACATCTTTATTAGAACTTTAATTGTTCAGATAAGTTTTTCAAGCAAAGACTTCCAGTAAGTTAAAAGTTGTTTCTACTTCAGTTGAAGGTGAGAAAGTCACTGTGTAACTGGGATTGATGAAGATGCTCAGGAAATAATCTGGATGTAACACAGTATTCATTGGCCACTTGTGTGGTCTGCTTATGAAATCTGTTATTTTAAGTGGTTTTCTCTCCCTCCCCAACATAGGTCTACCTCATGTATGAGTCACCTAATTAAAAAGCTGTTTGATCAACAAGTGGTAAAGGTTTGAGGGATCAAACTATACAGGACTATATAGGTATGCACATTCTTGTTTCCTCCATGTGCAATACTCTTCTATCTGACTGGAAAGCATTCTGCTGCTTTTTGCCAAGGATTTGAATTTGTTTTCCTTTGCAAGATGCTTGTTTTTGTACTGACTTATGGTAGGGAAACACATAAAACTGGCTTGCCTCAGATAAGGAAATAATAAGATTTCTTTAATAAAAAGCCAGAATATATTTTAAGACTTTCGCAGTATGTCATGAGTTGTGACTTTCATTCTGACTGAAGTTAGAAACTTATCTTCATGGTTTCATCCACTTCATCTTCTCTTGACAGCTTCTTCAGAATTAATTTTCTTAAGTAGCCTTCTTTCTCAAAGGCCAAGAACATTCCTTGTTCTAGTGAGTATTCAAACTTAAATGCTCTGGAGCTACAAGATGTAAATGTCTTTTTGAAAAAGATTATGTTACTTTCACCAGGAATTTCTTTGGGAACTTCTCCTTCCTGAGGAAGAAAAAGGGAATGGGTGAGTCCCAGCACAAGACCTGAGCAGTTTTTTTTCAGCTCAGCGATGTTTAATTCTTCATTTTGCCTACTAACACATACATAATGTATGGAAAGATGATACTTACTCTAAATCGAACTGTCATTTTTCCACATTCCTTCTCACAACACATGTAATAACTTTTATCTTCTACCTGGATGCTGAACGCAACAGGCATCCCTGCTGAAGGTGTAGTAGTTTTGTAATAGTGAATGTTGAAGTGCATTCCCTTACCTAAATAGAAATTACTATTAATAGTTTGCTCAGGAGAGAGTGGCAACAACTTAACTGTGTTATGTCTTACCATTCCACTGTCAGCTGGTGTCTTCTCAGGATACTTTTCTGTCAGGAGAGCCAAGACTGAATTTTTTACACTGCCGGTAGCATATATTTGACTTTCTGCAGTCATTCAATAACCGAGATTTTGGATTGGTAAGAAAGCATGTGAACTTGCCAGTTAGCATGGCTAGGATGTTCAGACCCTTTTACGTGCATGCATAAAGTGAGAATTAGATTTGTAAATAGTCATCTGTAAATCAGATTATATCTGTATATGTATATTCAGCAGATACAGTTCTGAATGAATTGCTGAGCTTCCCCTCTCCTCCCCCCCAAGAAAAAAGACATTAAAAGCTTAGTTTGTGATTACATTTAACCAAAAAAAAAATCAGCTCTCTTAGCTTTATTCTTAGAAATGAATTTTAAGTCTTTACTCTCTCACCATTGAGTCGGTGCTCACTAAGAACAAAAGCACATCTAGAATAAAGCCACAGTGCAGTGGTTATAGTACATATTTGAAAAATGGTGTACCAGATTTCATCTCCTGATCTGTCACATCTTCAAAAGCTGCCACGTTTAAATCTGGTCGAACCACAAGCAACTGGCTATTTACATTTCGAAGGACTCGGTGGAGAGTTTTTTCCTTACAGAGGGCATCACACTCCAGTCCTGTAGAAATTTTAAGCAAAGAGGGTCAGATATTTTATCTGAGGAGACTACCTCAGTCCTTAACAGTTTGCTACAGGCTTAATCTTGTCATTAAAATGTGAGGTGAAACAAGTTCTTATAATGGCAATCTCAAACAAAACGGAGGCCATGTCATTCTTCTCACCTCTGGCTTTTCAGAAGGATTTCCCAGAATACAGCAGAATATATATATATATATATGAGCAAGAGAAGCTAGCATATCTGTTAATGAGAGTTCTGAAGCAACAGTTCTCTCACCCCACAATTAGAATTGCATTAAACGGTCCTTCTGTACCTTAGGAAGAAATAAAGGAACTTTGGCTTCAAAAGGAGACTGAGCTGTAGTGCTCTCTTTTACAGCAGCCATTATCAATTTGAAAACTTGCTCCCAGGCACAGTAAACATTTATGGGTTAGTAAGTGTAAGCAGGTTAGTTCACATAAAATTGATAATAAAGTTAATAAGTTATGAGCTTTTATCTTACCATCATCATCTAGGTTCCAAGTGAGCAATGAAAAAAAGGAAAGAAAAAACACCATTAACTTCTGCCCCCATAAAAGAAACCATTCTACCCAGTTTTGTTCTGCAAGACTGGCAGCCAGCCACCTACACATTTTCAGGTGTACTCCCCAGTATCACTAACTCACCAAGCTGAGCTGTTCTCACTACAAGAGTGTGTTTTAGTTGTGAGTGTAACAAACTCAACAGAATAATGAAACTGCCAGTCATTTGAGAACTGGAGTTACCACCAAACCAAGAGGTATACAAAATGTTTTAGGGTTACTTAAGGGTGAGCAGCTCAGGTCAGTTTAAGGGTGAGCAGCTCAGGGCGGTTTAAGCCTATAACCAAGGAATAAATGGCATGTAAATTTTTGTCAGCACCTTTATTCTGAGTGAGCAAAAGGACAAGAAACAATCATTGCAAATGGCTTTTAAAGAAGAGACTGTTTTCTGACTAACTTTATTGTATGAGATAGGAAGTCGCCACTTCTTCCAAGTCCACCCCACACTATTCCAGCCCTTCTGAGTGTCCTTAACAGCAACATACTATATGAAGCACCAAATATTCCACTGACTCAGGTACTTGGCTAGTAATATTTCAAGCTGACCTGTTAACACTGGGACAACTGTCTCAAACTCAGATTCTTTTTGCAGTGAACCACCTGGCTCCACAAACCAAGAATTATTGTTCTTCTAAGTGGATAGGGATTGAAACTGCTTTGAGCATCGCTTGGGTAACAAGGGGGGAAAAATGATTCCACACAAACAGGGATGCCAGCCCAAGGAAAGGCCTGAATTGTGTATCAGGTTTTAATCTTCCATGCAGAAAGAAGACACATTGTGTCTCTCTCAGCAGTGGGTAGTAATTACCTGCAAAATAGAGGCAGAAATTTTCTCCAAGTTGTACTGCACACACAGTCTCTTCATTCATCTTCACTCTACAAAAACATGGAGAGGATTCAGTTAAGAACAATGCTTCTTAATCTATAAAGCAAGAGACTTCTTGGGCTAGTTCTCTTCTAGTGCACACTACTATAATAGAGCTGGCATGTTTCACTACCTGTGAAATTGCTTTTTCAAATAATTGGTCTCCTGTTGCCTTTATAATTATTCAGAATAACCTAGAGCATCCTTCAAGTTCTGTTATAAAACTTTTCATTCTTACACAGTGTTACACAGGAGTAAATAATAACTCACTACCATTTTCTCTTTCTATGGGAATGGTAATGTGTAGCTCCATGAACATACTTTATCAAATCAGTTATTTTCTCTTGCGTTTGGAGAAGTTGTCTTACGATGGCATAGTCATTTGATTTTCTGTTTCTAATTTTCAAATGGGAAAGTAACTAAAACTGGATTAAGTACCCTGTTACTGACCATTAAGCCATAAAAGTTGTATTAAACTTATACAGACTCATCTTTACGGGTTCCCTCCATAAAAGACAGAACTTCAAAAAAACCCCTAACTTAGTCAACCTTAGACTGCTCCCTGGAAAGGCCTGTATTTTTTCTATCTGGAGCTGGAATTTGTTCCTATAGAAGAATAGCTGTATTGACTAGAACTGAACAGTAAAGTCTGGTGTTTCAGCAACTGTATTGCCGTTGGGATGGTTGCCACTGGAAAGAATAATTCTAAGAAATAAGCACTCAATTAGTTTTATTTTAAAACTGATGGTGATTATGATGATGTAATCTTCAACATTAAAAATAGCATCTCCTACCTGTAAAGAACAATGAGAATAGGAATAAAGGGAATTATAATATGAAAGAGGAAGATGTAGCGAAGAATTTAGTTCTTCTCTGGCAATAAACAGTTCTAAAATGTCCTATGCCACTAATTTTGTGAAATGCAGGTTGCACTTCCTGTTTCCTTTAGGTCTCTATCTTGGTAAATTTTTTGTTCGTTTTCCTAAAATGTTTTCTGTGTATGGGTGTTCTTCCCTGCTTTATTTATGTTTTTAGAAATAAAGGCATTTTTGTAAGTAGTCTAGACTAGGAAGTGCTTCATTCAGTCCTACCAACTGTCAAGGCATTCTTTCCCCTTGCACTAGCCACAGAAATAATAAAAGGAATAACTGTTAAACTGTTAAGCTAAACAATGGGAAGACCTGTGTCTAGCACTGGGATATTATTGTGCAAAACTTACTTCCAAGGCTCGTTTTCACCGTTTGGAAAGACTTACTGTACAGAACAAGGAGCACTGCCAACTTCAGTAAGAAAGTACTCTTCAACCATAGGGATTGGGGTAGGGGAATCACAGTGATTTGTTTCCTTGTTCCTCTAGTAGAGCACTTTGAAGAACGTATTGAGAGTGCTTTTTCCTCATCCTATATTTATATGGTCTATTGTTCTAGATGGTCTGTGCAGAACAGGCAGGTTCACAGCAGAGGACTGCATCTTTGTTTCCAAACATGCATACTGAAGCCTTTGAAATTAAATACAGCATTATCATAACAGTGCATGCCTCATATCTAGTGAAGTAAACCAAGAAGTGTAGGATTACTTTGTCCTAGACTGCAGAGGAGAAGACATAGGCAGGACTTACCAATACATGATTGAAGGAGAAGGTGGCCCTTGGTTTAGTGCGGGGAACATAAACCGACCCAACTTCTTCCCCCGATGTATAGTAAAAGACGGTTACATCTTTTAGCAAGCACGTTTGTAGGGAACGGTAGAAGCTAAAAAGGAGCTTTTAGCTGACTGTTTGAGGAACTGTGTAATAACTTGCCCCTCAGGGAAGAAAAGGAGCTGGGCCGCTTCCCGGCGGGTCGTGCTCCGCTTGGCGCCTGTGTTGCAGCGGAGCCCATCAGGGATGCCAGCTCCAGGGGAGGGCAAGGCTCTGCAGCTTGCTGCAGCCACAAGAAAGGAACAGTCGCCGATCCCACGCAGCAGTATTGTTCATTAGTAGCAAATGACAGCGGATTACCTCCGCCCTCGCGGGAGCGGCGCACCCTGCGCATGGAGGCAGCGGTCCACGGCCCCTCCGCCCGATGCGTTTAATCGCGGGATGCGGCGCGCTGCCCGGGCCCGGCTGCTCCCAGAGTTTCGAGCTGAGGGCTAGGAGCCGGCTCCCGAACGAGGTTCCCCCTCCCTCCCCCAGCCGCTGCAACCCGGGGGCGAAGGCAGAGGGGCGGCGGTGATCCTTACCTCGCTCCTCGGCGGGCTACGGCTGGGCGATGCGAGACGGAAGGGCGAGCGCTGCCGGAGGAGGGGCGGGGACCGCCGGCGTCTGCTCCCGCAGCCGGAGCCCACCCGTTCGGCGACCCCGATCCGTTCCCCGCTCTCGTTCCTTCGGGCGACGGAGCCAAAAGCCGCTCGGCTGCGTGTCCTGCCCGGTCGGGACACTAAGGCTTTGCCCAGGCAGGCGTCACTGCCGTGTCAGCTTCATGCGTTCATGCGAACGGGGGGGGGGGGGAGGGGGGGGAAGGGATTTCTGCTCTGTTAGAGCGGTCTAGCGAGGGGGCTTTTGTAGCGGCTTGCAACACTGCGACAAAATAAGCCGACCGAACAAACTGCAGGGAAAATTTTGGACTCGTTCCCCAGATATCTGACTACGTCTGCATTTATTCTGCAACACTTCCCCTCCTGGGTGGAGAAAGCAAATCGTGCATCTTGAGGTTACAAAGGAAGCTTTTTGCGACTCCCTTAGCTCACGCAGATGTCGACAGAGGACACGTTTCCACACCAGCGGATTGCAGCCGGTTCGCTTGGTCTATAAAATCTCTGGGAGCCGGAGAACCGGGTACTAGCCGTCAGGACACGGAGTTCCTCTTTTCCCCACACTTGCAAACTGCCCGTAAACACTGGGTCCCGTTGGGGGAAACCCGTTTAGTATTGAAAACACATTGCGTGTATCTAGCTCTCTGTGAGAACACCACCAAAGAATATACCACTGGTATCTGCTGGAAGACCTTCAAATTGTTTTCCATCCCTTTATATGTAAGTAGCTTCAAGGGAGTAATTTAGGTTCCTCTCAGGGAAACAGACATCCAAAACCTGTGCCATGCACTCGAAACACCATTAGTAGATAGGTCCTATTTCACCAGCTGTAAGTTGTTTCCCAGGCATGTATTAATTGCAAATAAATGAAACGGTAATAGGTCTTGCTCTCACTTAATTGCTGCAGCTCTGTGATGCTTTTTGGAAGTAAGTGCTGGCGTTGGTGTTTGTGGAGTGCTTAATGCAGTAAATGTTGCTGTAATGGCAAACTGTGTAGTGATGGGACAGCTAGGGCCATGAAGTACCAGGTAGATCAATGTTTTGTATCGTTTGTAGAACTTGGCAGTGTTAACTAGAAACTCGGTGCATCCATTTTCTGTTTATAATGTTGATTAGCAAGGCATTAGGGTATTCAACTGTGTAGCTCAATGGATAAATTGAGGGGTCTCAAGTTTTAGTACTGGGCTGTGGGAAAAACAAAATCAAACAAAAAACAACCCCTCTCAAACCGCTCAACCAAGATAAAACCTAAGACCATAAGATGTTTTCTCACCTGTCTGGACACCTATTACAGTTGCTGGGGATAGAGGGGAGGTGTAATACGTATCTGTAGGGAATGTATTACTGTCTGTATAATAAATCCAAGGAGGTAATTTTGAGGTCTAAGGTACATCTTTCAAGCTCACCTGAACTAATAATCCTAAAAATAAAAGTACTGTCCATTGTACTAATAACTGTGGACTTAGACTGCTCTACCCCCAAAGAGCACTGTATTTCGCTGACATGTTAAGACAAAAACCGTGTGCTGCAGAAATTTATCTTCTTTAAAGCTCCTGAAAGAAATTAGTGAAAATGATTCAGAAGAATTAAAAAAAGAATAAAAAAGCCCCCCACCAAAACCCCAAAACAAACAAAAAAACCCACCCCAGAGAAATTCAGCAACAGAGTAAAACCTCCTGTTTATGAGAGAGAAGCAAAGAACAATACATTTATGGCAGCTATTGCTTTCAGATAAGAAATCTGCATTGCTATTTACAGACACCCACTTACACTGACTGAATTCCAGCCAGCCAGCAATATTACATCATCCCCTTTCAACTTCCTGTTTTGTTACATGGCATTCAGTACACGTGTAGAGTTGTATTTACCTAAACCTGTATACCAGAGAGATATAAAAATTTGATTTAAACACCTAGATCTAGCTGATTTCAATGTGCAATAACTGTAATCCTACCATTCCTTTTGGTACTCTATTGTAATGGTTAGTTCTTATGTGGAAGTGTGGGGGGAAGTCTTTATAAATTTAACTGGCTTCTGCCTCTGGTCTCCCATTTCTGTGCTTTTTCTTGACAGCTGTTTCGTAACCAATAGTTCCTTCCTGTGAAGTACAATCAAATTGCCTCTTGGTCTTTTTGAACTAAAATAAACAGCTTCAGACCTAACATATGGTAGTAACATAATTATCTATACAGTAGTTGAGAATGAAATTAACTTGGCCATGGCAGCATACTGTTTCTACTTTGGGGAAGTATTTAGTTCTTGTTCTTTTTGTGGTTTAATTTCTTGTCCTGAGTTTTGACTTTCAGAGCCTATTTGGGTAACATATGTAACATTAAGACCCTTTCTTGTCCTAAAAACAGAACTTAAAGTTGAAAAACAAAACCAAATGAGAGGATTTTGGAAAGTAATAACTTGATATAGCATTTACTGGTTTTGGCTGACATGAAGTGTAATACTGGAAGAGCTCACCAGAATCATTGTGTTTAGTGTCTTCCTGTTCTAAGCAAGCCACCTCATCGTGTAATCTGACTCAAGTCATTTCTTGAGGAGAACAAATACAGTTTCCTTACAGAAGTGAAGCATGGCATAAGGAAAATGCAGTCGTATTTTCTATTGTTTAGAGGAAAAAAAAGTTGATTTTGGCAGTTGTCTAATTTTAGTGACAGTAGTCTCTTGTATTTTGCTAATTGATGGCTTGCCTTTTGAAACGGAGCCATCTACTGTCATCCATTCACACTGGATCAGTCACAGATGCTTAGAAGCTGTATGACCAGAATTGAGTGGACCGGACAACACTTTAGCTACAGGCAGTCTCCTCGTGCTTTCACTCTTGTTGGGATGGAAAGCTCCTTCCTGGGACCTCTGCATCACGAAACGTTTTAGCGGGGAGCCCTGTTCCCCGCTGGCCTTCCCCAGGTGGGCCCGGCTGCCCGACCCCCTGCAGGAGCAGGCCGTGCGGCCTGCACCCACCCTCCCGGGGAGCCGCCCCGGGCACCGCGCGGCCGCAGGCGGCCGGGACCCAGCGCCAGGGCGGGCTCCAGTTGCCTCAGCGGCCAGGGCAGCGCCGCGGGCCGTGTGGGGAGGGCAGCGCCCGCAACTGGCCCGCCGCGGCCGTCCTCTCGCGCGCCGGCCCTTAACGGCCACGAGGACCGTTAACCGTTGCCTGAGGAGAGAGGTCCGGGGAGGGGGGGAGGCTTCCGGGGCGGAGGGGGTGCCCCCATGTACTTAAGGGTGGCCGGTACTGGGGAAGCATAGGGAGGACAGGGCGGGAGGGACAGGCTGCTTTTGGACAAGGCAGAATCGGCCTGAGCAGCCTGAGGCCGACCTTAGGCAACCTTCAGCACCCTTGGGAGCACCTCGGCCCTGACCAGCCTGGCACTCAACCCCCTTGTCTTCAGCTCTGATCGGTTCTCTCGCCATGCTTGGAGGCTCTACCTGCCTCCAGTGAGGAGGAGAGCGCCTTTGTAGAGGAGCTTAAAGAGGTGCTAGTTATAGGTTTTATGCATTTTTAGATAGATATGCTTTCCAGATGCACAAGATAACCACTTACCAAATACAACGTTGTACTTCTTACCAGGCAACGATGACAAGCAACACTCAAAAGCCTGATGAGAGTAGAAGTAAACGTAAAAAAGAGATGGAGGTGAGCGGTGCTGTGTGAGGGAGGGAGGACCTGGACCACCTTCCGGCCCCAGGGCAGCAGTACAACACCCCCAGTCCCATGCCCTTCCCTGGCATTACAGTGGGTTCCTCTCACCCTGAGAGGGGGCAAAGAGCTCCGTGTTGGTTTATGTAGGTTAGCAGAAACACATAAGATTTTCTTTGTGTGGAAGCCGTGCAATTTCTCTTAGTGTTTGAAGAACAATAAAATTGGGTATGCACTGCAACACTGTTATGCAGAACTTCTGGAGAGTAAGTTTCTGAAGTACACCAGCTTTTACTGATCAAGCTGGCACTTCCCACCCACTCCCATAGACACTGTGCTCTTCACGATGGACCATGTCTGAAAACAGCCTTTCAAGATCCTTTAAAAACTCTTCTTTTTTTTCTCAGTTAAACTCTACCTGTGCTGATCTTGTTTTAAATCCTAGAACCTGTATTTTTATTTTTTTTTTTTTTTTTTGCTCTATCATTAGAATGAAGCTTCAGAAAACCCTCAGTTGTCCTCCCTTGACAAAACAGAGTTGGCTCTTTCGGAGGGCTCCCAATCCCTTTGCAAACCTGAACAACTGGAAAAAGTTTTAAATGGTGACGTATAAAATATACTGAAAGTAACTACGAGGTTACCTTATTTAATGTTGAGATGAAAACTCATGCAAAGGTTTAAATAAAATTACTTCTTTCTTTTAACAGAGATGAACAAAGAAATTACAAACTTGTTATCAAAATATGCTCACATTTTAAGGCAAGTTGACTTTGTCCTCTTTGTACAGCACTTTCCTAACTTCTCTAGATAAGATTGATAACTGAGGCTGCAGTTCAGAGAAATTAGCACTGAAAACCATCAAACACAGATTTTGACAGAAGAATGCTGTTTTCTGTTACAACAGAGAACTAATTTGGTCAGAAACCGAGTATTGATAGGCAACGCCTTTTTAAGAAAAGCATAAAAGCAGTTCTAGGAATTGAGAATGTTAATGGCATTAACTGATTTTAACTACAGATTTTTTCAATTAAGTGAGAGAGCAGCGGTGGATGCTTCTTATGTCCAAGAACTTGATGGAATCTTAAAAGAAGCAAGGACCATAGAAAACCACTTAAAACAGAAAAGGGAGAGTCTGAAACAGAGATTCACTGTGATCGCAAATACTCTGCAAAGCTAAATGGAATTTGTCAGACTGCAGAAATGCAGAGCAAAATTTGTAGTATATTTTATGTATTAAAATATAAACTATGATGAGTGCTATGATGTGTGTTTCGTAAATATCCTATGTAAATATTTCCAGTAGTTCAGGAAACTTTCAACAACTCGAGCAGCAATTTATTTTTTAAATAAGATTCAACACATAGGGTAATGGTAATGAGTATAAGACAATACTAAATATCCATTTTAAATCCTAGGGCTCCAAGGGATTCTACGTATTAAACCATCTTTCCTTACTTGTTGATCCTTTTCTTAGACTGTCCCTGTGATTTCATTACTAGAAAATAGTGGAAGCATTTGAAAAAGAAAGCAGAATGAATTTTGCATGGCTTGGCTTTAAGGCTGTGAAATTTCAATACAACTGAATTCAGGAGCAGCCATGGTATTTCTAATGTCACCGCTAAGGATGTGTTTTTCTTTTATTGTCACAACCACTCTTTTGCTCTAGAATATAATGTAGAAACACTTCTACAAAACATGGAATTTTGTGATGTAAGCAGAAAAGGACTTCAGATTATTTTATATTAGCAATTTTCTGTGGTGTTTTTTTTTTGTTTGTTTTGTTTATTTGGGTTTGGGGTTTTTTTTTGTTTGGTTTTTTTTTTCTTTCTACTTTAGAAACTGTTTTGGTGCTAAAATCTTAGTAGCATATACTTGCAACCTTATTTCCATTTTGTCTCAGAATATAAGTAAATTAAAAAAATCATCTTAGAAATAGGGAAACTATTAAGAATACTACTCTGGGAAATGTATAAGGAAGTATAAAGTCTTAACTTGAAAATATATTTTAATACTTCTAGGGGTTTCAAATGAAACCAAAGTCCTTTTGATATAAACATCAAAGCACATCATCAAAACTTTGCTGGTAATGTCAATAACTAACTAGATAATCTTAAAATAATCTCAAATTACACTGCCCTTTTATTTTGTTATTTAGATACATCAGTATTGTTTGCAGTATATCCAGTTTATTTATGGAGGCTTCTTGAATTTTTTGAACACTTCTTCTTTCTTGTCATTTGACTCTGTTAATAAAGATGAAACATAAAATGTACAAAGCATAATTAGTACAAATTGTGAGGCTAATGTAATAAAGAAAAGTGCTGGATAGTCCTGTTGCTAGCATAAGATATATTTATATCTTTACCCCAGTACCGTGTATTAATTTTCTGTTTAAATTCTTTCAGACTTAATCCTTCTTTCCCCTTTTTTATTAGATAAAAGCCACAAGCAAATGTGCTACCTGACAAACTGATAGTATTTAAAGCAATTAACGAGAGAAACTGACATCTAGGGTGAGATTTTCCTAGGTATTTAGATGCCTAAAGATGCAGATATGTACTTAGTAGGATTTTCAAAGTGCCTAAGCATGTAAGCGCCTTAGATGCTTAGGAATTTTTGAAAATCCCCTAAGGTGCCTATCTGCATCTTTAGCATGTAAAGACTTTCAGAAAAATCACTAATCTACACCATATTTTCCAGTCTCTTCCTTTTTCCTAATAATCGCATCTCATCTTGTAATCAGTCTTGGTAATGCTGTTTAAAAGAAGAAAGTGGGAGACAAATATTTTGGAAGTTAAACTTTCTGGAATATTTTGCTAAGTTTTTCTAAAATCTATGATCATCTATAATGATGACAAAGAGCCATTTTAAATTGTCATCTATGAAGTGTCTCAATTTAGAAATTTGCCTATAATTATTTATATAAGTCTTTAAAGTAAAAATACATAAATTTCATGACTGTTAAATGTCTGCCTGTTGTCAGAGTCAGAAGCTGGCTACATTTTATCTGTTTGTGCTCGTGAAAATTATGCAAACTTTTTATATCACCAGTATTTAGATAACTTAGACTTAGTTTATTAGCTAATATATCCCAGTTGAAAACCTTTGGTTCTAGTATTAAGTATTATTAAGAAGCAGAACTTAGAAAACTAGTGGATCACATAAACTAAGTTTCTTCCCTTAGGGCATCAAGAGGGTACAGACATATAGGGTTACTCTTGCAACAGTTTGCTCTGTTTAAAAACTTCATAAAATCCAATAAAACTTACTAAAAGTGTACTTCCTAGAAGAATGAAGAACTGCTTAGTCTGGCATTCAAGTGCAGTTAAATTCAAGACGTACCTCTCTAAATGATGAGTCTTGGTTTTTTACAGAGATTTCTTATACAGTTGGTTGTCATTAGATGTTATAATTTAGAGTGGGATCTCTGTGGTAGCAAGAGGATTTTAGATTTTGAAGAGGCACTGAAAGTAAAGTCAGTAAGCGTGGCCACAGTAACCTGGCTGAGATTATGAACAGTGTGGTTATGCTTATTAAAGGGAAGTCATTCAAAGCTTTGTAAGATTCTGAAATAGGTGTATTAAGAAATTGTTTTAAAATTGCTAAGAGCACCAAAACTCCTGGTTTGCTGCACAAAGCTGTGTGAGGATATATATATAAAAATAAACATTGACCAATTAAAATAAATAAAATATGTAGTTTTATGAAGCACCAGCTTGACGTGTAAGTTCAGAAAGTTTAAATATCAATTTAAAATAAACCAGTCTCTTCTCTTTTGAAGTTAAAAAGTACTTCAGATATGGAAATATCCTCTTACTGGTGGTTGCTTTTATACATAAGCCCCTTCCTTTTTAAAAGGGAACTTTCCATAATTACTTTGCTGTATAAAAAGGCAGTGTGGGGTTGGTTTGTGTATGTGGTTTTTTTTCTGTTGACAGCCTTTCGGTGTTCCACTCAACATCAATATATATGGGAATAGCTATTATACAGTGTTTTTCTTCTAAACAATTAGAAAATAAAATGTTACTGTTTTCCTATTTGTCAACAATTTGTCTACCCTGCTAATGATGTTTCTGCACTGAGTGCTTCTCTTGGGTATTTTGATATGTCTTGGGAGAAACAAACCAAATTTTGTACTCTCTCCTTATGTGAAACTAGAAATTCGTTCTGTCTCTGAGGAATGAGTACACATGAAATCAAACTGTCACCAGTGCCATCAGTATCCGCTTTCCAGTTTTACTGAAGGAGGTTTGAACAGAAAATTAATTGGCTTTAAAGCTGCCAAATCTGATCAGCAAAGCTCAGCTGGTCACTATGTTTTCTTTAAGCCTTTCCTCCTGGTCTTTAAGCTGCAGGGCCTTAGTAAGTTAACAAGAACGTCTAAGATGACAGATCAGTAGCAGAATATAAACGGATTTTTCTAAAAAAATATGGAAACATCTTAAACAAATTTCTGACCCTCCTGAAGTCAAAGGGAACTTTTGACAGTGAAGTCTTCTGCACGTCTGACCTTGCTGTGAATACTTCCACAGTGTGGAAAGTGTAAATCAGGAAAACCCAATGCTCAGTTCCTCTCATTGCTCTTCTATTATTTAAAAGCTAGAAATTGAAAATAATGCATAATGCAGAGACCACTTAGGTACATAGCAAAGAGAATTCTTCCATGAGAAAATGCCAATTGTGACTTTTTTACTTATGATGAAACTGCCTTTTAGCATAGATGTAGGAATGTGGGTCATAATAGAAAAAGACCAAATTGAGTAGATAATAGATGTGTTTAAGGCTCATGACGTTCTGTCTAGAACTCAGGAGAGTTCAGTTTTGCTACTTGTAGCATCTGTGTTTTCTCTTTCAATGGTATTTGAAAACTTGATGATGAAGGAAGCATTGGAAAGGGGCAGAGTGGGGGTTTTACATCATGACAGCGAATTACCAGAGAAAAGGATGGCAAAGAATCATGGATCAATCTGCCTTTCTCCCAGTAGAGACTCTGAAGTAAATTTCTTAATGATGACTTTATAATCACACGCCTTGAAGTCTTGTTACCTCAGTACAAGAATACGTCACCTCTTCTCACCTTTCTTCCAATTTCTCAAGTTACAACTGGCAAATAGCATTATTTTTCCAGCAACGGTTATGTCTTTGCACTTCATCAACACACCTGGCCCAGCTGCTGGGAGGGTCTAGGGGCTGCTGAGCTGCTTCGACTGTGGGCAGGTCTCCCCCATGCCCTGCGACTGCCTGGCCCAGCAGTAGCAGTGCAGCGCAGCGCAGTCAGGCTTGTTCATCCTGCCCTGCTAGGGAAGATATTCCTGGCTTTTATTCTGAAATGATGATGTCGGGAGGCTCTCCAACCGATCCATCAGTGCTGGCTGCACACTATCATCCTGGCACCGGTACCTTTGCATGACCAACTCCGATTGATGCTTTCTTCTGAGCGGAATGTTTTCCAAAATCCTGTTGTCTGCCATCAGCCTCCTGCTTGCTATATTGCGGCATTTCCTCTGCTCTTTGATGCAGTTCATTCCAGGTAAAATGCATTAACAAACAAATCGTTTTATTGCATCATTTTGGGGAGGGGGGTTCTGATGCTGTTAAGAGCTGCAGCTGACACAGGTTGTTTAGAGCAATTTAATTTCTATTGATCAGAAATGCAAAGGAAGCAATTTGAAGTGTTAGGTAGGAACTAGGATTTCCCTGTTGAAAAGATAAGCAGGAGAGGAGGAGCAAGTATATTGCACAGATTTTCTCAGATTACTAGCAGATATTGATGGTTTAGAGCTGGAAAACCAGTAGGCAGCAGATTCTGTCTGCAAGGGAGCCTGCTGTGAGACATGTAGGCGGACTGTGAAAGGGAGAGGATTGTTTAGAGCAGCAGCATTACGGAAGCTTTGATCTGAACATACAAGTGGTAAACTTCTCTAAGGGATTTTGTGTCACCATTAAACTGCAGTTTCTGCCATCATTATATCATTGCACAAATCGAGCAGTCTTTTTTCCTTTTTCTCTTTTTGTTTGTCTAATAGTGAGACCGACTATCATAAAATCGAAATAAATATAGATCATGACTTAATTCACCATAATCTCTGCTTTTTGATGGTGGTCATATTGTTTTCCGCCCCTAGGGAATCAAAGGATTGCTCTGGGGTATCCAAAGAGCTGAAAGGGTCTCAAATCTGCCTTGTTCTGCCACCAGAATACATCCATAGATACAAAAAAAACCCCCAAACAACCCCCCAAAAAGGTTCACAGTACCTTCCTAGGACAGTTGTCCCAAGGACTTGATGGTGTAAATCAATATTTAACAAAGAAACTACACTTCTTCATGTCAGCAAAAAAAAAAATCACCCCAGAAGTGTAGAACCTATTTCTATAGGTGTTACTGGGAAATCAACAGATATTTCATATGCAAGAGTATGCACAGTTCACAGTTGCTTTTCTCCCTTCGCTCTCTTTGACAAGTCTTTCTCCATTCCTTTTCTCCATTTCTTTTCCCCTGTGATTTCTGTCACTTCTTTTACATGCTGCTTTGCCTGTTAGCAAGGAACTGGGCGGCTGATTCTCTGACAATGGGAAATCAACAAGCTACATGGAACAAGGAGACAAGTACTGGGACTTCCCAGCAGACACAAGGCAAGTGCAATAACTTCAGAAATCAGTGTGGGACACTCAGGTAAGCTGAGGGGTTCAACCCTGGTGAAGGCAGAGGGTGAAGGCTAGAGTCTGAGATGGTAGGTTGTAATATTGTGCCGATTTCCAAGTATTATGTTCAAGCAAATACAGTAAGCCCATTGGGACTGTAGTGCCTTCGATTTATTGCTTACTTCTCTTTTGGAGTGCAGCCAGAACACAGTCAGTATTTTGTTTTGTCTAATTAAATGTTAATTTAAATGCTGCTCAAGATGAAAAAACAGTCTGTCTTTTGCAGAGACTTGTGTCGTCTACTGATCAGACAAGGGGTAAATATTTAAATAATTTAAATATTTAAATAATTAAAATAGGGTAGGTTTAGATTAGACATTAGGAAGAAGCTCTTCCCTGTGAGGGTGGTGAGGCACTGGTACAGGCTGCCTCATCCCTGGCAGTGTTCAAGGCCAGGTTGGACACGGCTTGGAGCAGGCTGCTCTAGTGAAAGGTGTCGTTGCCCATGGCAGGGGGGTTGGAACTGGAAGAACTTTAAGGTCCCTTCCGACACAAACCATTGTATGATTCTATGATTTTTGGGTAGCTGGATGTTAAAATAAGCTAAGCTTTATGACTGAGCGCTTACCTGAAGGTGATATGCATCTATTACAATTGCTCGTGAACAGCGCATTCCAGTAGAAGGTGTTTGTGTTCCATCTGCTCAGTGCATTTTGAAGTACATGCAGTTAAATGTAGCAGGTTTTAGTATCAAAATATGATTGAATTTTGAGTGTAGACTTTGTTCAGGTTTTTTTTTGATGGGGAAGAAGCGTAGGATGTGCAGCTGTGATATTTGGGTGGGGTTTTATTCTTTTATTTTAAGCACAGCTATGATGATTCACAGACAAGCACCAAAATTCTTTCCTTTGATGTGCTTATTCTGTATTGTATAATCCTGCATATGTACTGCAGCAGCTTGATTTTTTTGAAATGAATGCCAAGACTTTCCTGTGCTGTCAGGGGAATATGTGTTGCACAGCCTTTCTGCTCTTGGGTCCATGTGCTGATTAACTTTAGTTGTTTGCTGCTGCTGTTACTGATAAGTCTCAGCATGTTGCAGAGATAATGATTCCTCAAAGGAAAAAAGGCCAGGGTGCGTGAAGTTCCTGCAAAGGACTTGTCTGACGACATATGCCCAGCCAGCCTTGTAGTCACTCTTAATTGTAGGTGATGGTCACTACAGAACTTCCTGACAACACCTTGCTTGTTTCCAGATCGGATAAAGTGATCTACAATACTGAGGCATTTTTTATGTAATGCAAGTAAAAGACATATTTTTGTGTTGTGTCAAGTTTTGAGGAGATCATTGCTTATTTTTGTCTTCTGTTTCTTGTCCTGAATCTCTTCAGAACAAACTCACCACAGAAAATGTGGGGTTTTTTTCCGCTTGCATCTGTTCCCTCCTTTTCAAAATTGTCTTAGAAAAATTGGTTTGACTCATGTGAGTCAAAATCAGATCATGATTTGATTACATTTTGCATGCAGTACTGTCAGGATCTTCAGCTCATTTAAGTGTGTCATGGGTTCAGCAGCAGCAGTCATTTTTCTCCTCCTTGGTAGCTGGTGTAGCGCTGTGTTTTTTGATTTTGGGCCTGGGAACAGTGCTGATAACACCACTGTTTCGGTTACTGCTTAGTGATGTTTTGGTCTGGCCAAGGACTTTCTGAGTTTCATGCTCTGCCAGGGAGGAGGGGATCCGGGAGGAAGCAGAGACAGGACACCTGACCCAAACTGACCAAAGAGGTTATTCCATACCACAGCACGTTATGCCCAAGAGGGAGGACGGAGAGCAGAGACCCAGAAGGGTGGGGGTGCACTGCGTGGTCGGGCTTGGTATTAGGTGGTGAGAATTGTATTCTTTCCTTGTATTTGCCTTGTCCTTATTATTATTGGTGGTAGCAGTAGTGATTTGTGTTATACTTTAGTTACTAAACTGTTCTTATCTCAACCTGTGGGAGTTGCATTCTTTTTGATTCTCCTTCCCATCCCTCCGGGAGTGGGGGGGGAAGAAAGAGGGGGGAGTGAGAAAGCGAAAACTGTGTGGCTGACTGGACTTAAACCACGACAGTTCTTTTTGGCGCCCAACGTGGGGCACGAAGGGTTGAGATAACGACAGGATTAATAGCCACTCGTCACAATGCTGATTTATTGGCTCTCAAAGTTGTTGCTCTTGGTTTCATGGTTTCAGCCTGTTGTACCTTACTTACAGCCGGTATTTGTTATCTTAGCATGTTTCAGATATGGGTTTTGGTTTAAGGTTCTTGTTTCATTGTACTTTATTGGAATGGCTTGTGATACGGGCGGGCTCCAGAAGCCGTGGGGGGCGAATGTGTACCTGGCAGTTCGGCTGCTCTTCACCGTCCTGGCGAGGCTGTGGAGAGCCGAGGGGGGGCTGCCTCGGGAGCCGCCGGCTGCCGAAACGGCCCGGGGGAGCGGACCCGGGGAGCAGGAGCCGAGCCCCCCCCACCGAGCTCAGCCCGACGGCTGCCGAGCAGAGGAAGGAGGTAGCAGAAGGGGTGAGCCCCCCGACTGAGCCCAGCCCGGCAGCTGCCGAGCCGCGGGAGGGGGAGGCTACCGAGCGGCAGGAGGAGACGGCAGAGAAGCCGGGCCCCGAGGCTGAACAGAGTCCCGTGGCCGAGCCCAGCCTCGTGGCGGCCGAGAGCATTCCCCGGCAGCTGCCCGCGGAGCCGCAGGAGAACGCAGGAGACCCCGCAGCACTTCCCAGCAAGGCAGAGGAGGAAGCTCTGGACTCAGACAAAGAGCAGCTGCTGGTGAGAGAGCCGGCAAGCGCAGCAGCTACACCAGCCCCAGTGACAAGCACAGCAGCCTCATTTGAGAGCTCTGAAGGGTTTGAATGGCCTTTGGGTACCCCTGAGACCTGCCTGCTGATTGTGATGGGGATCAGCATGTTGACATCCATACACAGTGTGTTTTACCCACAACCATTTTGTCTGGTCCCCAGAGTTAAGCAGAGTGGGGTGTGGGCCTTGTCTGGGGTTAGTCTGCAATGCAGGATGACCCAGAGATTTTCCCTGCAGCTGGGCAGTCATGAGTGGCAGGGTGTGTGGGACAGTATGGGCGAGTACCTAGTCCACTGGGCCCCTCCAGTGCTTTGGAAGCATCACAGGTGGAAGGCAGCTGTATGGAGTCCCCACCGACAAGCTGCAGGAACTGCTGGAGGGGTGGATGAATTATTTTGAGCCTGATGGGCCCATGACACCTCAGGCCATCAGGGCAGAGATGCAGCATACAGATGGACTTATGATCGAGGGGTGGACTTAGCAATGGACACTGTGGCCCAGGTTATTGACGAGTGTGAACACTGCACACAGCCTCTCCTGCTCTGAAAGGCTGTTACAAAAGATGGAGCTTGACATCATGGACTGGGTGGACTCAGCAGCTTTGTAGGGATTGGTTTATGCACTAAGGGATGATCTCTCTCCCTCTGTATGTGTATGTGGATGTATACATATACATGTGATGGTATATTGACAATGTGGAATCTGAGCATAACGTGAATGGTATGGAATAAGGGGTGGATAATGTCATGGGTTCAGCAGCAGCAGTCATTTTTCTCCTCCTTGGTAGCTGGTGTAGCGCTGTGTTTTTTGATTTTGGGCCTGGGAACAGCGCTGATAACACCACTGTTTCGGTTACTGCTTAGTGATGTTTTGGTCTGGCCAAGGACTTTCTGAGTTTCATGCTCTGCCAGGGAGGAGGGGAGCTGGGAGGAAGCAGAGACAGGACACCTGACCCAAACTGACCAAAGAGGTTATTCTATACCACAGCACGTCATGCCCAGGATGGAGAGCAGAGACCCGGAAGGGTGGGGGTGCACTGCGTGGTCGGGCTTGGTATTAGGTGGTGAGAATTGTATTCTTTCCTTGTATTTGCCTTGTCCTTATTATTATTGGTGGTAGCAGTAGTGATTTGTGTTATACTTTAGTTACTAAACTGTTCTTATCTCAACCTGTGGGAGTTGCATTCTTTTTGATTCTCCTTCCCATCCCTCCGGGAGTGGGGGGGGAAGAAAGAGGGGGGAGTGAGAAAGCGAAAACTGTGTGGCTGACTGGACTTAAACCACGACAAAGTGGTGCCCAGCAGGAAAGATATGCTTGTTTCTTTCTCTCTGGTCTGACAGGACAGGATATTAACTTACACATTCTTGTTGTATATAGCCTGTTCTCAGACATTTTCTTGACTATGTCTTGAAAGGAATTCTAAGTAGATAAATTCTAACTAGATCAGATTTCAGGAAGGATTACTAAGTTGATCATGTGAATGGCAAGGTGATCACAGGAGAAGAAAATGAAAAGAACTTAGCTTGCTTAGCTTAGGAAGTGATATGATTCCTTACTCTAAGTACATGTGGTAAACACCACATGAGAGGGAGAACTGCTACCACAGCCACATAACAGTGCTGACAGAAGAACAAGGGGGACAAATTGACCTACAGATAAAGGCCATGTGTAAAGTCAAAGGATTTTTCTAGTAATCTGAACAATAAACAGCCTTCCCAAGAGGGGATAAGTGTGAGGAAACATAGTTACTTTTAAGATAGAATTCATATATATGGCTCTCTGGGACAGCAACTGGGATGAGATGACCCATTCGTATTCAGGCTCTTCTCTGAAGTGTATCTTTCTAAAATCCCATGTATAATCACACTGCGCTCCAGAAGTTTCAGTGTAGTGCTGTCCTTGGTCATGCCACCTTTGTTTCTGCTTGGATGCAAAAAATACCTCCTTCGGGACACACTGCTCCTTTTTTTTTTTTTCCCCTGAATATTTTACATCCTTACACATTGGAGCTTGGAATAGTAAAGCTGCATTTCTGCAAATATTGATGGCAGTTACTAAACCTGCCAGGTGTTTGTTGAATAAAAAGCTTCCTTATGTGTAAGGAAAAACTCTGAAGTACTAATGGTGGGATCAGATTGAGTGCTTCATATAGGATTTAATCAGAACTTAATTGAATTTTAAGAGGGAGAGGATGTTGGTGGTTTGAGGTTAATTGCGTTAAGCTCTGCAGCCTGAATTCCTTATCTAGCTGACTTACAATATGAGAGACCTAAAGAAGGATTTGAGGATTGGCAAGCCAGAGAACTACATTGAAGGGATCTTGCAGTTTACCCTCCTGTATGCCTAACACCCATTCTGTTTGTGGCTGTTCTAAAGAGGCACACTTAGAAAAATGCTGTCTGCCAGCTCAGTTCTTTTGCAGGTATTCTCCTGTCTGAAATAACAGTTTTCCTCTGTACATGCGAAAGTATCGTTTCAGAGGCTCGCAGGTAAATTGTACAGCAGCTGCACTTAATCATGTGGATTAAAGAATGTAGGCTAGAAGCAGTGGTGAAAGTGACTACTGTAACCAAAAGAAATTGCTACATCAAAAAATCAGAATGAAGTTTAGTATCAGTCTGGACTCTGTGCAGTGTGTGGTGTTGTCTGTACTAGACCTGGTTCAGGAATGGATTTCTTTATGCCATGCTGTCTTTTTTTTTTATCAGTGTTTCACTTACACCTGTATCCTCGTAAGTTCTAGGTTAGCTCAGGGCTCAGCAGTCTTACAGTGAGGATGGAACAGTGTAGCAAAGCCACACCACCGACCTGTGGATGTGAAGCCTGTGTTAGGTGAGGTGGTGATCGCACTGGGAGGGAAGTCAACAACCTGCGTATTTTCTAGGTAAATCCACCTCTGCAGCTAAATGGATTGCTAAAACAATCCTTGTGTTGATGAGGCTTTGCAAGCCAGGCTACTGGAGCCAATAACTAACTGTGTGCTGTTAGCACACAGCATTCCAATCAGTTCATGCTTTCTTGATACTTTTGTCCTGCAACTATGCCTAATGAGGGGGATATTGCATTCAAACAAAAGGCTCCATCAGAAATTATCCTTTTCTCATGATACCCTTTTACTTACCAAGGAAAACTGTTTAATCTGTTTTCTCCTGTCCTATAAATGTATTTCAGCTCAGTTTCATTTGTGTTCTTCTTGACTTCCTTTGTAATACCAAGGTGAAGTTATAAGGTGTTTTAGATTGCAGGTTTTTTTATCTGATTTGTGCGCAGCTCTGCCTTGCTTTTGGCAGCATTGTCAACATGCACTGCTTTACAGGATGGCCAATTACACCAATCCTCTTGTGGCTTTGGTCTGCAAGGGTAAGACTGGCTCCTTTCTGTCACTTCTTTCAGCAGATTGCTTGTCAAAAAATCATGGGGAGATTATTTTTAGGGCTCCCTCTCAACATTGCTCTGTGTATTATCCTAGCTTGGAACGGATTTCTTTTTGAAACCTCACAGGTTCTTATAATAAATCTTCATTTATTTCTTCCTCTCAGTTACTCATTGAAATAATTTCACAATAGAAGCTTCTTTAATTAAAAGAAAAGTTCTCTTTCCTATCATCGTCATGTGTTTTATTACCTCCTCTGGACTACAGAACAGGTGTTTCTAATGGATTAATTACAGTAAAGATAAATTCACTGTATTTTCAGCTCCCTGTGGGATGCTGTGGGGTGTTATGGGAACACAGCTTTAGTTTGAATATCAGCTATAGCTTGGCTGCTCGCAGGCAAGAATAGCTGAATGCTATTCCTCTAGACATCTAAACTTAAGCTCTAGCAGTTGGCTGTTTATTCAAGTGAGAATGTTAGTCACATGCGTTTTGTTCTCACTGCTTGCTTTGCAGGTTTAAAGAATTTCCTGCCCAACCCATCAAAAGAGGAAATCCCCTTCCACAGCCCCAAGGATTTGCAATGCATCTCACCCTTAATGCAGACGGTAGAGGAGACCCCTCAACCCATTCCAGCAAAGATTAAAGGACATATTCCCAAATGGATAAATGGCAATCTTCTGAGGAATGGTCCTGGAAAGTTTGAGTTTGGCAAGGATAAGTAAGTCCAGGTTTGGTGAATTTGTCAAATGATTCTGGCCTGAGCTCTGCCTAAAACTAAAGGGGACCCGTTCGAATGTCTCACCACTGTTAGAAGCACATTGTAGTTTCTTTTTAAGTAAGGAAGAAATGCTTGTGTTACCATATTTTTAAGAACAGTTGCTCCCTCATCTGGAATGTCCCAGTGAGCTCTCTGAAAATAGGAGCATGGTTAACTTATTAAGGTTAGAGAAGCTGAGTCACAGAGAGGCTGTGACCTACTCAGAATGGTATAATGAGGGAACAGATCTGGGGGTTAAAACATTCACACTCTTAGTCCTTTGTCATTAAAGTCCATCCTATGAGCACTCTGAAATCTGGGACAGAATTTGTAAAATTGATTGTGCTAAATTGTGTGACTTGCTTTAGAAATAAATGCCTCTCATTTTAAAAATAATGTCTTAAAATATTCCGAGAAGGCAACTACTGCCTTTGACTTGGAATCTGCCATTCTAGCTCACTGACAAACATAGCTCTTCCTCCACCAAATCTGATGGCAGCAACTGGCCAAAAGGTGATCTTCTCATCATAGTTCTAGAGATAGACCATAAGGTTTTCTCAAAGTCTCAGAGATATCTCATTTCAGAGGGAATACAATCCTGAAACCACCTGAGAGCTACAGTCTCCTTCTTGTGCGCTTGGACTTCCAGTAATAATTTCTATTCCTGTTGTAAAGTACAATTTCTGTTCCCTGTGGGGGAGTCTGCAGAGTTTACCAGTATAGATTATTTCCCCCAAAAGCTTATGCATAGCATTTTCAGAAGTCCCTGAGGTCCACTTTCAAAAGTAATATGGGGAGAAAGTCAGAATCTAACTTCAGGTCCCACAGCTGCAATTACACTCTGTTTCACTCCATTCAAATGTTCTCCCAGAATAGGCTATGCATGTTCACGTGTTCATGGGATCTGGGCATTAGCTTTTTACAAACGATACTAAACTTAAAGGCAGGAGGGAACAGTATGGCAGAACAACATATTGTGCCCAACTCTTATTCTCTTATTTATCTCTTCTTGAAGATTTAACCATTGGTTTGATGGCATGGCCCTGTTGCATCAATTCCAGTTGGAAAATGGCACAGTGACATATCGGAGCAAGTTTCTGCAGAGCAATTCCTACCTGACTAACAGCCAACATAACCGCATCATGGTCTCAGAATTTGGGACGCTGGCAATGCCAGACCCATGCAAGAGTGTCTTTGGGCGCTTCATGTCACGCTTTGAGATGCCACGTAAGAGGGATTCTAAGAAATAAAAGATGTTCTGAGATTTGGGGAACTTGTAATTAGGTTTAAAGGAAGATGTAAGGAAGTCTGGTAGACCTATTCTAAGCCCATGTTCTTTGAAGATTACCCCTTAGAACAAAACCAACAAAAATGCAAGTTGGTGCTAGGTTTAGCTGCAAGAGGCACATTCAGTTTAATGTGTTAGTGCCACTTAGGCTCACCTTGATTCCAGAATTTGTTGCAAATTTCCAAGAGAAATCATTCCACAAAGGACACTGTGTGCAGTCCTGATGATGAGCATTACAATGTGCTGTTCTACCTGAAATACAGCTTTGCCCTTTAAACACCTTGCCTTGCTAAGCTTGTAGGGTAAGTGGGCTAATCCCTTCCTGTACTAAGGTGCAGGAGATTATATTAGTAGGGTAAGAGACAGTATTGCACAGGAATGGAAGAAGCATTACCTATAGGATTCTATGTATGTCAGGACAGAAATAGGCTTAAATGCAAGCAAAGTACTTTCCATTCAAAGCAGAACAGACCTAAAGTTTGCAACTCTACTCACATGTGTGACTATCTCCTGCTTCTTATTTTCCCTGAGGAGGTGAATCCGGTCCTTTCATGCCTCTGTTCTCTTCAGAGGTGCTTATACCTTCACTCACTGGTCTGCTTAGTTCCCAACTCCCCACCCTACTAATAAATCTCTCAATAAATTTCAAAGCTATCTACATCTCCCATCTTCTTTTCAAACTCCAACAGGCTGTTACTGCACACCTGTGCCTGTTTGGCCCTTTACACACTTGTAGGCTGTGTCTGTCCTCCCGGCTTTCTCTGTAGCAACTTCAAGTTCTGTGGTCCTCCCCCCACAGTGTTCAACTGGGAGATTTGCTTTTTTCTCAGCTCTTCTCAGCTACCTGTCTAGTGAGTCTCAGCTCCCCTAGGTGTAGCAAGAACACCTCTGGCTGTTGTGTGTGTATAGCTCTCGAAAGGCATCTACCTGACTCAGTATTATACAGAAAGAGAAGAGGGAAGAAGAAGAATTCCCTGTCCAAGCCATGTCACAGAAATAGCGTCCCTGCCGCCTTCTCACCCCAAGTTGTAGCTTGAAGTCTTGCCTCTTTTGTCTCCAATGCTGTAAATGAAACAAGGCACTCTTCGTATGGCTGTCAGAAGAGAGGGCTTTGGCTAAGGGGGAAAGGGAGAGCAATAAGAGGTTAGAAACAAAGAGTGTATGGCAGTATGAGGATTATCTTGGCTTTGCTGCAGTGACTTCCTCCAGAGCCAGTCCTTGTCCTTTTCTTCTGAACTCAGTTGTGCAGACAGTTTCCCGAGTGCTTTTTTAGATTAGTGAGGTATCAGTCAGTGTGATTAGTTCACTGCAAATGGGTTTATTTGTTTAAACATGTCTAATTTGCTGTAATATGATGCATGCTTAAACAGAGCTGTGTACAAATGCAGGACTTTTCCTGTTTCAGAGCCAAGTGACAATGCCAGTGTGAACTACGTTGTGTATAAAGGAGACTATTATGCCAGCAGTGAGAACATCTTCATGTACAAAGTGGACCCGGAAACACTTGAAACGAAGGAAAAGGTGTGGGCAGGTGGGATAAGGGGATTAGCTTATGATACAGGAGGTATTCCTTGCTGTTTCTAGGAGCAGCAAGGTGGAAACAGATTCCAAAAGAAATTACCAGTGCAGCTCTGGGCTGTAGCAATAAACATCTCTTCGTGGTGTGATTGAGTCCCTGAAAAATCTCTTAGCAATAAGGCAGCTTTCATGAGTGAGGATTCAGTTACTGCCCACTGTAGCAAGCAAGGGGGAGACAGATATAGACTAATTTCTGTTTGAGTAGAGCTGGCATTCTTACAGTGCAGTTGCTACTTGTCTGGACTTGCCTGTATCTACCAGTGTGTGAAGGATAAAAGTGTGTACAGGAAGAAGTTCACATCACTGACCTCAGATTGGTATTCTTGCCCTGTCTCTTCATTCTTCCTATCTATTCCCTTTACCTCCTTCTTACACTCCCAGTTTTAAACACTCCAAAACTGCCCTTCAGAGTCTGGACTAAACCCACTGTTATGAATAGGTGGTGAAGTCAATGTAAAGTCAGAGTGCATTTTTGCCACTTTATATTCTCCCATGTTAGCAAGTGATTTTAAAAGTCAGAGTAGAAGTCTTCTCATATGTTCTGTGCATCATCTCACAGGAGGGTGGCTGAATTTGAGGGAAGAATGAGTTGTGCAATGAAATCATAAGCTATATGTCCCTCTGCCTGCACCCTTAATACTGAATTTGGGTATTAGGTGGGCTGGAGGAATGTGAGAAGGTCTGAGGAAGGATTCTGTCATTCCTAAATCAGTTGTAACTACTGTGCCTCTGTGTTATGACAGGCTATTTAATACCACAAAATACCAGGCTTAGGACACCTTCAGATCTCAAGGGAGGCATTCCAGGAGTCTTTCTCTTGATACAGGATCAATTATGAGTCATGAAGAAACTCTGTTTATGAAGTATAGCATGCTCTATACTTATTTTGACAATCTGCCGTTTTATCTGTTTTGTAAACCATAATGCAGTGATGAAAAGATGTGTGGGTCCTTTTAGTTTGAATGTTCAGCTCTGAGCCATCTTCTCATTAAAATAAAATCCCTTTTAAGCTGCTTCTTAGATGCATTGATTGATCTTCCTCCAACCTTTTCCTTCAGTCTTTCTTCCCAACACAACCCCTGCATTGTCTGAGCCAAAATGATACCCTAACCCAGGAACTAGGAATACATGTTAACAGTACTCACAACTGTACCTTTGTCCTAACTTTTCCTTCTAGCTGTACACATCGAAGCTAAACTGATTTTTCTGTGAGAAGAGTAAACTCTGTTAATTAGCTATAGGGACTTTCAAAAACTTGGTGATTTTTTGGGGCAATGACTGTCTCTTCATGCATGTCTCTGTGGTTATCACATGGGGTCCTAGCTGCAATGCTCATAAGGGCAACATTCCCACTGTGTCAACTCTTCCTGCCATTGGTAACCTTCACGTCTCCCAGAAAAATGGCTAGTGCTATTAGTCCCATTTTACTGGTAGGACTAGCACAGAGAGAAACATTGTTAATTTTCAAGGATTTTAGGAAGATTCCAGGTAAAATGAAGGGTTAAGTCCAGATCCCACACTAGAGCCATAATCATCAAGCTGTTTTTCCTCACGCATTCATGAAACTGACATTTAGAAAGGCTGTGGCTTGCTACACAGCAACAGGAAGCTTCTATGCTGACTGACATTCTTTGGCATTTGCAGGTAGACTGGAGCAAATTTGTCGCAGTGAATGGGGCCACTGCTCATCCTCATTATGAGTCTGATGGCACAACATACAACATGGGAAACTCATACGGGAAACATGGTAAGACTGGGCATGAGCAGGCCTGGCTTGTGGACACGGTGTACAGGCTGCTTCTTGCTGCTGCTTCAAAGAGCAGTTCTTGAAGAAACTTCAGTGTCTAAAGAGACCTTGAAGATGCTGTTTCTCTTTGTGCCAAAATGATGGTGAACCAGATTAGTTCTTATTTCAGAATGTCAGGCAGACCCGTAAAAATGGCTTCTGTCAGCAATTAGTTTGCTTCTGACTTTGGCCTCTGTATACTCAACAGGTTCCCAACTGCTCAGCGCTACCATTCACTATTAGTTACATGAAAGCCTTTTCTTTTTTCACATGCCTGAGGCCTGTGCAAACAGCCACTGCTCTTCGTTGTGATACCTCAGGCTGGTTCCAGTTCACTGAAGAGTTGCCCAGTTTTGATCATTTTTCATTCGTGCTGTTTTCATTTCCTTTTGGCTTTAGCAGTATCTGTCTTTGCAGCACATGCTGCTTTCACATGCTGCTTTCAGCTGGAGAGACCAAACTAAAGATTAATATTCCAAATATGCCATTCTTTCCTGCCCGTGTGGTCAGATTTATTAAATAAGTAATCACCAAGGCTCAACTACTCATTTCCTTTGATGCACAAGCTATGAACTTGGTTTTCTTCCGATCCTGTTCTTACAGGATCATCTAAATTAACATAAGGAATGCATTGCAGACAATAAAGTTAGATGGCTGTCTATCAGACTTAGAAGATCCTTCTACTTCCTTTCATGCTTCTTTTTTTATTTGCTAGGTAATCCTCCATAGATTGTTTTATTGACTTAACAATTGGCTTTTTGTTTTCTGCTCAGTTTAGCTATGACTGTGGTTCCTAGTATCCTAGGGAAACAAAGGAACAGAGCCTGACTTTGGTTTCATGAATGTGGACAGTCTCTCATCTCAGTGGTGTTGAAGACCCTTCCTCCTTTCCAGGGTCTAGGTATAACATCATTCAGGTCCCTCCACAGAAGTCAAACTGCAGTGACACGTTAGAAGGAGCAAAAGTACTGTGCTCCATTGCTCCACTGGATAAGATGAAACCCTCCTACTATCACAGCTTTGGTAAGAATACTTTCTATCTCAAACTTTCCAGATTTAGCCTACTGTAAGGCAGAGAGGGCTGTTCTGCCCTCTCCCCCTACATTTCCTAATGCTCAGATGATATCTCCTTCTTTCTCTTTTCAGGAATGAGTGAAAATTATATCATTTTCATTGAGCAACCCATCAAGCTGAATCTGTTGAAGATTATAACTTCCAAGCTGCATGGGAAAGCCATTTCTGAAGGGATAAGCTGGGAGCCTGAGTATAATACTTGCTTCCATGTGGTGAATAAGTACACTGGGGAGGTACATGGATGTTTGTCCTCTCCAGCAGCTATGCAGCTGTAGCTGGAATGTTACATCCCAACAGAATAGGGCTGGGTAGCAGTCACAGATAGTTGTATGAATCAATCCAGAAGTAACTGTAATATAGGCTTTATAAGAGTATGTGTAGTTTTATTAGAAGTGGGATTACCTCATGCATTTTCCTTTCTATTGATTCACTTCATTGCCAACCCTAAAAGAAAAGGCACAAATAAGCAATTTGGGGTTCCTGGGATTCCAGCTCAAGGACTGAAATGCAGTTCACAAGTACTGCAGAGTATAAAAAAGCCAGTCATGGGAATGATGCTATAGGGATGGAGTCATGAAAGCAAGGGGCCTATCCTGGGCTACTTTACATTTTTGCCTTTCTTCATCTGGTTTTGCCTACTTACTGGCTTAAAGTAGCCATTCTGTAGTAACACAGACACAAGTCAAATACCAAGGAATTAGTGGGGAATGAAATGGGAGAGAAAAAAGAAAACTCTTTGAGGTGCTAGGATCTTTCAAGAGGAAATATAACCTCACTTATGGTCACTGTAGGTGCTGCCAGGGCAGTGGTACAGTAAGCCCTTTGCTTCTTTCCATCAAATCAATGCCTTTGAAGATCATGGCTGTGTGGTCCTTGATCTGTGCTGCCAGGATGATGGAACAACTCTGAGTACTTACAAACTTCAGAATCTGCGGAGGAGTGGAGAAGGTCTAGATCAGGTAAGATCTCTGCTTTTGTGTTGTATAAGATCTGATGGGGCTCCATGCTGGTTTAGTTACTTTTTTGAAGCAAGGGACAAGTTAGTAGAACGGAGAACACTATGTTTGGGAGACCACAGGATGAAGGATGTGAATTGGGAAAGGAAACTACAAGGAAAACTAAAATAATGGTCTATTGGTCTGTCGGTATTTTTCTTTCAAGTCTCTTAGAAGATAATCTCCATGGAGCATTTTCTTGAAATGTTTAAAACTGGCATATGACAAAACTCCATCAGCCTGGCAGAATGTACTCGTTTTAAAATCTCATTTTTAATAATACTCATTTTCCATATCCATGTGTAATAAAATGTTTCTCCCAAGAAAGTATACAAAATAAGTTTATGCATGACTTTTAAATAAGTTTTTGCATGACTTTTCATGCAAAAGAAAGACAAACCCTGTTTAAAGGCATTGCTTCAGAAAACCTGCCTTTATTATGTAGTTCACAGAAACACAATCGTCACAGGAGCCCTTGCTTTGTTCCTCACATTCACCTCACAACAGCATGTAATCCTAAATTACTTGTTTCATCCAACTCTTGCCAAAAAGCACCATTTAATGCAGTGTAAGAGGCATTATTTTGCATAGGTCAGACAATGGAAAAGTGGGGGTGCTTTCAGTTTCTTGTACTGCAGGTGTATTTATTGGAAGCACATCATATCGTGGGTGAAGGGCAGGCATTTGTGCAACATGTTCAGACAAATCTGAACTTCCTCTGTCTATGTTCTGACCTGTTTAGAAGCAAGTCAGTTCTGATCTGAAAAGTACAGTTGTGTCCCCATTGGGTCATTTTGTTCTGCTTTCCTTTGCTGTGGTGAACATTAATCCAAGTATAGTTTAATATGACTATTTGTTTTACAAACTAATTCCAGCTCTTGTTCAGCCTTCTCTGAGCACAAAAGCTATAACTTGATCTGTCTGAAAGTGTCCTTATGTGGCATGTGTTTCCAACACCCACATTCTTTACTGAGAAACAGCATAGCCATTAAACTGCACCCAGGACACATACACACACATCAGTGCAAGTCATTTCAGAACGGAATCTTAAATTGACATTGCACTCACAGACTCCAGGCATGCCTGAGCATGATTTGTCTGGTTTCCCCAACTAATGCTTAGTGCTTTTGCTTGCTGACTAACCATACTTTGTTTGGTAGAGTTAGAGTTCCTCAACCAGTTTACTGTGGTTACACAAGACATAAAAGGTTTGAAAATAGGTTTTCAAGATTAACACATGTGATTAAAGTGAAGTTTTATGTTAACTGGTGAGTTAGAGATTGAAGTAAGAGAAAACCACCAAAACAGGGGCCTTGCCACCTATTTTATTTAGAAGGCTTAATATTTGAAAGTATTATGGGTTCTAAACTTGGCTTGAAGAGTGGAATTATTCCTCTCATGCAACCCACAGAATGTTTTCCACTCGGGGGCTAATTTGCTCCCCCTATAAGCTCATGGTCTTGGTTTGTCAAGAAGGACTAAAGTCACACAGTCAGTGGGGCATATGTAGACAAGCTGTAAAAAGGATCAATGTAACTCTGCTTCAACTGAATAAAATATAGCGCAGCACATATTCCTATGCTGGATTTGGAGGCTGAGTGATTTGCATACGCAACTCAGCATTTATTACTGTGAAACCAACGCTGAACCATTTGATTGATTTTCTTTTTGTTTTCTACTGTAAAGTACCGGAACAAAAAAAGCCCTAATCAGAACTTGTTAAAACACATAATAGAAAGAAGAAGAAGTTTTCAGGGGTGGGAGGAATGTCTGAAACTTCAGAATTGTTCTCACAAAAAGGCACTTAGCCTGCAATGCCACTCTCCTATTTCCATCACTGTTTCTGTCTCTGTAATAGATGTACGACTCAATATCCCGAGCTTTCCCTCGTCGCTTTGTTCTTCCACTGAATGTGAATTCAGACACACCTGTGGGGAAGAATCTGAACCCACTGTCTTATACATTAGCAAGGGCTGTGAAAGATCCAGATGGCAAGGTACGTATTAAAGACTTACATAATTGCATTTACGGCAGTGGTGAGGTTGCCTGCAACAGTTATCAATCTGTACTATTGTCTTCCCAGATCTTGTCCACCAAGCAAGCAAGGTTTGGTCATTACTAAGATGGGACTTAGTGTTTTAGTACCAAGGCTACCAAACTGCTCTAAACGAGAGAGCAAAGACAGATTGTGACTTTCCAAAAATGCTCAAGAGCATCATGAGCCTTTATGATAATTAGCCTAACTTCATTGACAAAATAGTCCATGCTTTCACCTGGGTACAGAACTGCTCTTTGCTTCCAGCTCTGAACAGCCCTACAGAGTGGCATGCAGTGGTGTAGAACACGTGTTGTCCACTATGAGCAGAGTCATCTCTCTGTGTACTTTGTACATCAGACTGTTGAGTGTTGGATGTGGGATTTTTTGAGTTAGTGTTGTGGTTTAACCCCAGCTAGCAACCAAACACTACTCAGCTGCTTGCTCACTCCTGCCCCGGTGGGATGGGGAAGAGAATCAGAAGAGTAAAAGTGAAAAAACTTGTGTGTTAAGATAAAGACAGTTTAATAGATAAAGCAAAAGCCATACATGCAATCAAAGCAAACCAAGGAATTAATTAACTACTTCCTATAGTTCGGCAGTTGTTGAGCCATCTCCAGAAAAGCAGGGCTCATGTGTAATAGTTACTTGGGAAGGCAAAATTACGTCTCTCAGAATGGTCCTTCTTCTTTCTCCTTTCTCCAGCTTTATACACTGAGCATGATGTCATATGGGATTTTGGCCAGTTGGGATTACTTGTCACAGCTGTGTCCCCTCCCAATTTCTTGTGCACCTCCAGCCTACTCGATGCTGGGATGGTGTGAGAAGCAGAAAAGGCCTTGACACTGTATAAGCACTGCTCAGCAGTAATGAAAACATCCATGAATTATCAACACTGTTTTCAGCACAAATCCAAAACATAGCCCATGTTAGCTATGATGAAGAAAATTAACTCTACCCTAGCCAAAACGAGTACAGCTAGCAGTGCAGGAGTATGTAGACTTGCTTCTGGTTTTCACATCAGACTGATTCTTGAAGTTTCCAACATCTGTGATGATGAGTTGGTTCTTTGGGTAAAACAGATAAGAGAGATTGAATTGCTGCATCTACCTGCCTAAGTTCAATGTCAGGCTCATCTTTAAACATTTCTTCTCCACAGTGGTTGTGCAGTGGGTAGGTGGAATCAGTCAGGTCTTCTGCCCAGTCAAAGCTAAACTGACAGTTGTGTAATGCATACTTCTAGGTCTGGTGCACACATGAAAATCTCCACCCTGAGGGCTTTGAAAAAGTTGGGGGCTTGGAGTTCCCCCAGATCAACTACTCTAAGTACAATGGTAGGAGGTACCGTTACTTCTATGGATGTGGTTTTGGGCATTTGGTTGGAGATTCCTTGATCAAGGTTGATGTGGAGACCAAGAATTTCAAGGTGAGGCGAAGCAAGATTATCTTTTTTTTCAGCAATGGGTGTCATTCCACTGAACTGACCTGGAAACAACATGGTCTGCACCAGGGTGGTGTGAAGGTGGCTTTGCCAGCTAGGATGGTGGTGTTTTCTGAGCTTGTAGCTCATGTCTGTGCAAGCTGTTGGATTAAATGAGTTATAGAAACCCTTTTCACTGCTTGCTTGCATGATGCCTGGCACAACAGGCATGCTGTCACAACAATGGCATCATCACACTAGAATTGTAGAATCAAAAGAATTAATGAAAAGGTTGAACTGCAGGTTTCCTGGAGCACAGAGTGTGCCTGGGCATCTTTGTGGGGAGCACTCCAACTTGCAACTCTGCTAACTGTAGTAGACAAGTATTAATGATGTGAAACAAATCCATATGTTACTGTGCTTGCTAGATTTGGCAGGAGGATGGATCCTACCCATCAGAGCCTGTGTTTGTGCCAGTGCCTAATGCCATGGCAGAAGACAGTGGAGTAATCTTGTCTGTTGTGGTCTCCCCGGCTGAGGTAATTTTACTGCTACTAGTTCGTCAAAGTCACATAGTATTAGGTTTACTTTCTATACCACAAAACTGAATTTGAATCTCTCTGGCAGATAGTTTCATGCTGCCCAAGGTGTGTGCCTCTGCAACTTCAAGTAGGAGTATACCTTGGAATGTCAGTGTTTCTTGAGTGGCATCTGACTGTCAGTGCTCCTGGCCAAGTATCTGCATGGCCTGGTTGTACATTTGAGCTCCTTTGTGTGCAACAGGTGTAGTGGGTTGGACAGTGGAAGTTCAGCCTGGGCATTCATTATGGCTTTCTTTTCACCCTGCAGAACCGTAGTGCTTTCCTGCTTGTCTTGGATGCAGAAACCTTCAGAGAATTGGGGCGAGCAGAAGTTGCAGTGCCAATGCCTTATGGATTCCATGGTGTCTTTACTTCTCACTGACTGATACCTTGTCATCTCCTGCAACTCAGGACCACATCAGGCTCAGAAAGAAACCTCTGCTTTCTTTTATCTCCCACCTTTGCATTATACGCTGGATGAAGTAAATGCTTTTTCTTTATCATAAACTCTGAGTTACTGCTACGTTCCTAACAATAAACAGCAAAGGGTCGGAGGAAGGCAGAAGCCCCTTCATTCAAACAGCCCACTGCTTTTTCTTGATAGACCAGTTAGCAGCAGTTTGCAAAAGCTGCCATGCGTAAGGCTTGCAATGGAGAAAATGGAAACTAAGATGACCATACCTTCCTTTGGTAGCAATGTGCTCTGAAGGGAAGAGAATATTGGTGCTTAGGGCTGTGACTTTGGCTGCAATGTGTAAAGCAGAAGAGAGGAGTAAAAACAACTAGTAGCAGGCCCAGTGAAGGCATGTAGTTTCACCCCATTGCATAAAGATTGCCTTCTGTGACCTCCAGAAGGCAGGTGCAAACCCTCACAGAAGCTGTACTTGTAGTGCTTTTCTCTGTACACCAATGGTGCCCTCAAATAAAACCTTGTGAAGTTTCTTCCTTTCTTTCCCTGCCCTCAACACACCCATGGCCAACTTTGTGCTGTGCCACAAGAGGCAACAGCTGCAACCCTGACACAGATCTTATTATGTTATATGGTCTGGTAGACATGCACAAAACATCTTCACCATGCCCCTGCTTAAACAGCACACCTGGATACAGCTCTGATGGCTAACATTTGCTGTCCTCCTCTTAATTCAACCAGTATGTAACAAATAGAACTCCATTGTGGCTTTGGTATCCCTTTGCTCTTAAGTTGAGCAGATCAAACTCAAACACCCTCTCATAAGCTTGCTTCCCCATCCAGGCTCCTATAGTTGTTGAACGCTGAGGTGCAGGTGGATAGGTGTGTTGATGGAAGCCCTCTATAGCAGTTCACTCCTGATATTCTGGAGGACAGCCCAGACAGAACAGAATCAAATTAGAGCTGACTCGCTCTACCCAAACAACCCAGCCCCTCTGACCTTTCTTCACCTTCGTTACAGGCTTTGCAGAAAAAACAAGGGAGAGAAACCAGGACTGTACACCAGGCTGCGGCACTGTGAGAGGGCGGACTCCTGTCAAAGCTGATCTCACAAAGCCACTAGATGGCAAACGCCTCCCGTTGCTGGTACTCCAGCGCTGCCAGCTGACTGCTTCTGGCACATCATGTAATCCTAGCCCCTGCCTGCGCTGTGTACGGGCTGTACTCCGCTACCTTAAGAGCTATTTTTTCTGCTGTTCTTGTTATACACAGATCCTGCCTTGAGGCTTGGAGTTTTACTACTCTGAAAAACGGACTGGAAAATGCAATACGTGGTCTTCAGTTTCGCGTTCCTTCCTGCAGAGCTGATCCTTCCCGCCCCTGCAAGCCCACTTAGAAATGTTTTAAACAGCCCCTTCTTGTTCTCTTAGGGATTCCCATAATTTCGATTGCTGTTCGAAGACAGCTTCCGTTTTTCTGCATCACTCAGCGATTTACTGAAAAGTGAGCTAGTAAACAGCTAGTGTAGGGAAGCATTTGCTACAGCAAATCACACCGATGGTCCTTCCGTTGGCGCTGTTGTCATACTGCTGCATTTGGTAGGGTTGGCACAGGGACTCTTTTAACAGCCTGTTTTACTTTCTCACAGACGATGGCAGGTTGTGTGCAGCAGACATTAGCTGGGGGCAAGGACAAGCAGCCGAGCCGCGGCCATGAACAAGACACGAGTTTCGCCTACCCGCCCATCAGGGCAAAGGAGAGCGTCGCCTCCTTCGCCCGCGGCGAGCCAGAAGCGCAAACGGCGCACCCGCCAGGGCTCCAGCGCTGCCGGCGGCCGCCTCCCGCGGGCGGTGCTGCCGAGGCCCGGCCCCGCTGCGAACCGGGGCCCGGATGGAGCGCGTGCGCCAGCGCGCACGCACCGCCCCCCGCGGTGCAGCCATGGCGCGTCCCGCAGCGCGGCTGGTGCGGGTGTCTCGCGCCGTCACCTTCAGCGCCTGCCACCGGCTGCACAGGTGAGCGGCCCCGGGACGCGGAGACACCCGCGGGGCGGCCGCGGTTTCCGACCTCGGTGGAAAGGCGCAAAGGTCTCGCCGAGCTGCGCGGCGGTTGCGTTCGCGCCCTGCACGCGACTTCTCTGGAGCTGGGCGCCGGCTCAGCCCCTGTGTGCGTGCGTGCGTGCGTGCTGCGTGCGTGCGTGCGTGCGTGCGTGCGTGCGTGCGTGCGTGCGTGCTGCCCCGTGCTTCCCGGTTCTCCTCCGTGCAGTCCGTTTTCTGCAGCCTGTAGCAGTCGGTCCGGGCTGCAGACATCAGTCCTTAACTAGGTTTAACGAGAGCTGAAGTTTCGTTTCTAAATGGGGCAGATTACGCGTGCGGTTTGTGCACAACTCACTGTGCCCCTAATTTGTCACCTTTTCCTCAGAACTTAAGTACTCCTAAAGAGTGCCCTGACGTGAAATATGCCTGGGAATAGGTACCTGAATTTCTTCAAAGGGAAGACTTGGAGAGGGAAGTCATCTTTTGTACTTCTTGGAGAAGTTCCTCAAGCTTTGTAAACTAATAATAAGCATAGTTTGCTCCAGATGCTTCCTCCTGGGAACCCAAGTGATTTTGCCATATTCATGTGTGAATAGCTGTTAGAGTTTATACAGCAGCAGTGTTAGGCAGTTGTTACGAAACTTGCATATATAAATACAAAACTGCATCAAAAAAGCTCCCTTCTCAGCAACATCTTTTTGCTGGCCAAATGCTTCTCAGGTTCTGTTTGTGCCTCCTAAGTAGAAAAAAGTAGGGGGTTAAATTTTGGGAGAGTGAATAGATGGAAGAGCTAGAAGGCAGTCACAGCTGAAGTGAAGCCAGGATCATTTCTGATGCATCTTGAAATGCCGTGTCTGTATTTCTCACAGTAAATCACTGAGTAACGAAGAAAACAGGAAGCTCTTTGGGAAATGCAACAATCCAAATGGCCATGGACACAACTATAAAGGTAATTACACGTGTAGTCATAGACAGAGGCTGCTCTCAGGTGGGCTGGGTTGAATGCAGAATAACCCGTGGGAGAACTGGGCCAGTGATGTGTCTCAACAGTCTGGTATGGCTTTTAGTGGCTGATTTGGGGTTTATTTTTTTACAATTAGAAGGAATCTTCAGCAGAGGGAGGTTGAACCATGGCATGGGTTTGTAAGCTATTAAGTTAAACAGATAATAAATATCTCAAAATCATAGAATCACAGAATAGTTTGGGTTGGAAGAGACCTTAAATATCACCTAGTTCCACCACCCCTGCCACCACACCTTCCACTAGACAAGGTTACTGAAAGCCCTACCCAACCTGGCCTTGAAACTCACTTCAAGAATGAAATCTACTTATTTATAATCTGTAAAATCACTGAGTTTTGAATGAAGATTTTTCTAAGCAAAAAACATGCAATTTACACAGCCCATGAACTTTATTTGCATGTTGTTTTCACAAGTTCTTTTACCATCTATGTGCAACCTGTGCGCATAGAACCACACTTCTCCAGTTATTAGGCTGGCTTCCTGTTAGCACTATGTAGTGTAAGTACCCTGAAACCTCTGCTACAGAGTTGCTAGCTTTACCAGGGAAGTAAAGCTAGTACTCCATCCCTGGTGGTGTTCAAGGCCAGGTTGGACAGAACCTTGGGTGACATGGTTCAGTGTGAGGACTGCCCATGGCAGGGGGGTTTGAACTAGATGACCTTATGGTCCTTTTCAGCCCTAACTATTCTATGATTCGGTGATTCTATGACAAGTTGGCAAATTGCTGGACTGCAGATTTGTCCCTCTTAGAGCTGGTGATTGTATGGGCTCTATATCTGCATTGTCCAGAAGACTTTGCTGATCAAAAGACTCTGATCTTGAGTGTGCTGGGCACGGGCTGTCATAGGGAGTAGGTACTTTGGAAGTCACATATCTTATCTCTGCCTGCAGTGGGCACTTTGGGGATAGTGGTGTGTCTCTGGGCATTCGACCTTGGTGCATGACTTCTTCAATGAGCTGGGTGACTCTGAGTCATTACTTTTTATGGAATGGATACCCATGTTGTAAAAGCAGTCCCACTTTTAAATGCTGGGAAGCAGTGTACCAGTCCGTGTGGATAAGTAATGAATGGGTTTTCTGTCCCTATCAGTAGTGTATTTGTTGTTAGGTTCATGGTCTCATGGTGTTACTGTGACCTGATACTTTCTTTTTTCTTTTTTCCAGTTATAGTCACTGTGTGTGGAGAGGTAAGTGTGATGAGCACTTCTTTTTTCCATTCCTTAGGGTGGCAGGACACATGGGTCCCCATCTTCCACAGTACTGAAGTTCTAGCTCAATTAGTAGAGATCCTAGGTAGCTTTTCACCCCTCATCCCAAATTGTTCTATGTATTCTGCAGTGTTGTTTAGATATTACTTTGGTGTAATTTGTTTTCCAAACAACTTTATGAGGATTTCCAGTTCATAGGAACTGAAACTAAACTGAACTGAAACTAAAATTTTAAAACCTCTTCCTTCTGCATTCCCCACATATGCACTTGTAAATGTAAATTGTAAATGTAAATGGCACAGCTGATTTGGTCCTGGAGTTGTGCTTTCTCCAGATGGGAGGATGCTCTGAACTCAGACTCGTCTCTTTTGTCCCTGCATGTTGAACACAGAAGTTTAATGCCAGTTTTTCTGCTTATGCTCATGCTAGAGCATTGCTTGAAGGTTGTTTCAGTGAGTTTTTCCTCCCTGGTGTCGGCTTTTAAGAGAGAGTGGAACCAATGGAGGTTTTTCGTAGGCTGTATGTACTTTGGAAACATCACAGGAGTAGAATTGGAACTCAGTATGTGAAGGTGGAAAGAGGTGCACACAGATACTCCGATTTGTACAGGCTCATGGCAGCCTTGGTAATAAGGACGTAGGTGTAGCTAGGCTGTTAATCTCCCTTTTGCTTTCCCTGCAGGTTGACCCAGTCTCAGGAATGGTTATAAACCTGACAGACCTGAAAGAATATATGCAGGTAATAGCACTATTTTTCTACACATTCCTTGGGAGAATTGATTAGACCTTAGCAATTTGTGTAGTACCAGGGTGAGTTAATGATGGTAGGAAATAAAGAAATTAAGGAATGATTTAAGACTAAAGTGCTTTAGCTCTGTGATACTAGACAGTACAAGTCTCCAGCTAGGAAGTTAACAGGTAGGTGTGGGGCTCTTACCTTTTTTTTGCATACTGTTGCCTTGCTGTAGTTCCATGTGCATAGTAATTTAAACCTCACATCCACTGATAAACTGGGACAAGATTGTCACTCTTTTCTTTCTGTAGGAAGCGATCATGGAACCCCTTGACCACAAAAACCTGGATAAGGATGTGCCATACTTTGCTGAGGTTGTGAGGTGGGTGATGGGGACTTTGCTTACAAGGAACAGCCTTCAAGGCTTAGTCCTACATCTGAAAGAGCAGCCTTGATGCCTGTGTGTGTTGCACACTTATTAGACAGGCCTGGTCATCTCAGGTGCTGGGGGTCCTGCCTGCCTTCGAGCCCTGCTGCTATGCCCTCACTGTGTTGGTCTGGGTGGAGGCCTGCATGCATACCAAGACAAGCACCTAGGGAGCCTTTTACAGACTAGCGCTCCTTACATGAGACTGTCTGTGGACAGCTTGGTAGACAGATATGACCTGTTAATTAGACCTCCTTTCATCCATGTTTGCTGTCAATGGTTCTAGCCTCACTTAAGTTCAAGGTGTCATCATGGGAAAGGTATCTGCATGGCTCCCTATGGCCGTTAGCATCCTCCCTGGTCCATTCTGGGTACAGCCTCCTCAAATACCTTTACTGTCAGTTCCGAATCTGCTCATATTTCGTTCTCAGCACCACAGAGAACCTTGCTGTATTCATCTGGGAAAACCTCAAGAAGCTCCTGCCCGTGGGAACTCTTTATAAAGTCAAAGTGTATGAAACGGACCAGAACATTGTCGTTTATAAAGGAGAAGAAATAACATCTGAGAAGTGATCTGAAGTTCAATTGATCAGAAACTCTGCTGCGCTGTCAGATCAGTGGATTACTTTAGCCCTGCTCACTGTATTTCCTACACCTGGACAATGATTACATATTACCTAAGGACAAATACAGATGTTTCACAAGAATTCTTGCAGCAACCCTAATGATTTGGGTTCTCAGTATTGACATAGCTGTTTTATCTCAAGACATTACTGTTTTACAAATCCAAATGACCAAGCTAATAGAAAATTTGCAGTTGTGCCATGTTAAATAAAGCTGATGCGTCATCCCTGCTATAGGACACTTTTCATTCTGCATCTTATCACGGATAGCTGAAATAGTGTGGGATACCTTGAGTCCATATCCACTGAAGACCCCTGAAAGCTTGTTGGCACAAGCAGCCAGATCAAGCATGTTTTTCTTAAGGAGGTTTTTATAAGTTCTGTAGGAACATGATCAAACATTCTCCTTTAATCTTTCTGAAGAGAGCAGTCAGCTCATATTCCTCCTGCAATGATCTACAGTTACTTGGTATTTTCATTATCAGAATCCCATATTGGGAAGGTCTTCTAAACAGAAGCAGCACTTGGTATCAGTCATAAGGGCTGCAGGTTCCTGCTGTCACTTCTAATCAGAAGACGCAACACTGTTCAACATAGGTTGTTACAAAAGGACCAGGCGGTGCAGTGTGTTTAAATGAACACTAGCCAAATTATTCTGAAGATTACTGAATTTGTAGATACACTGTGAAAACTTAAGTGCTGGAAGAGGAATGCATGTTAAAATCATTTAGGGAACAGTTACTGTAGAATTCCTATGGTTAAAAGCCATAGGATCAATGTGTCTCTCTAGAGGTGGAAATAATAGTACTTCCACTCTGTGGAGTAGTAATAGTGGAGTGTGTGATTCTATTGATCACATGAGCAACATCCTGAAAAGCAATTAGGTATGGCCATGAAGAATAACTTCATCCTTTTAGCTTCAAAGGTGATTTCCAGAGTATTAATTTACAACAATTCACTTGCTTTACAAGGAAATTATTAATCTGAATAATGGTAGCAAACAGCACCATTTAGAAAGGCTTAATGAAAGCTTGCTTAATAGTTAACCTTGGCTGCACTCTGCTAGAGGCTGAGGGTAAAGTAACCTTCTGTAGCTACCGGTTATGCTAGAAAGTAGTTTTTACAATTCCAAAAAATACTTTTGAATGCTTTCTTTTAAACTGTGACAGCTTTATGTGAGGACAGTTCTGTGCAGTCTCCTGCCGTGATCCATCTTTGCTCAAACTTCCTGGATGAGCTTCTAAAATGGAACAGTAAGAAAAGGGTGGAGAAGAGGGATATTCCAACCTTCCTGCTTTGCAGAGCAAAGTCTGTGCCATGGGATCCCCAGTGTTGTGGTTTTGGTGGTTTTGGGTTTTTTTTTCTCCTCTCAGCGGAGTTGCTTTGATGGATTGTTGGCTGAAGGTTCATTCCAGTATCACTCAAGTAGAGAGTGTTCAGTGCATCAGAAGGGAACACTTGGCAGACTGTTGCCCCTTCTTCCTTTTTCTTTTCCCGCATAGGAACTAGTCAGTTTTTTTCAGTGTGGGCTCCAGCCAGAGTGGTTTTGCAGCTTTCCTGGACGTTCCTGCTGGTCTGTAGTTCACTAGTGTGCTATGTCATTCTGGTTTGCTAAAGCCATTCAAGTCATACTGGATGATAGCTGCCTCTGATAATGATTCACAAGGCATTTGGAGTCTTCAGTGAGTCATGGAGACTAAAACATATAATTTGATCTACTTATCAGAAGAGTAATTTAGCTGTTGACATTGTTAACAAAAAAAAAGCCACAAGCAAACAAATGGTTATATGTATAGAGCACAGCCCGTTACTATTATTGGCTAGAAGTCAGCTGCTGGGCCAGGAAAAACTAGCCCAATTCCGATTCTTTTACTGCAGTGCAGCATAGCCTTGATAAAGTCCCACAATAGCTCAGGTTTTTATATTTATTGCAGTGTTGCATGATGGAGATCTACTCATATCCTTTATTCTGATCTCTCCAGTTTAAATGGCAGCAGATCTGGAGAGGTAGAAATAAACTGATTGATTTGTTAGTGGCTTGTGTGAAGGGGGTCAGCAGTATCAGAGCTGGAATTGTAATTGCCTAGGTCACAAGAAATTACAGTGAATTCTATCCTTTTTCTTGCTTAGAGGGGCCTTGATCTTTGCAGCCCTGTGTGAGCTCTGTGTACAGAAGTCTCTGTAAGAATCAGCCTCCAAATTCACAGATTAGGGAAGGAGGGTTATATAAGGAGAGAATTAACTGACATAATTAAACATTAAGTACCTCTCTACTATAACTTAGTTACTGAGTGATTAAATTGTTTGAAAGAGAACTGTTTGGGTGACGGTAGGGTCTGAGACAGCAATTCAAATGTCAAAGTTGATCCCCGGAAAGCTACTGTAGGACCAAAACTCCCAGATTTCATGCACGTAAATGTAAATAGCAGTATAATGACAGCATGACCAGAAATATGCTGAGCTGTGGTTAGGGACTGAAGAGGAAGACCCAGTTCTGCCTTCATGTCACATGGAAAGATGAATCAGCAGGTTTTATAGAAGAGGAATAGTGCCATGGCAGAAATTGAGTGAATGGGGAATTGCCAACTAGAAGGAAAATTTGAGGCTGCCCAGTTTCAAAGGAAAGCTGTTCAGCAACAGCTCTTTTTTATTAATTGCTTGCAGGGGACATTTTTTTATTCTGCCTTAGTGCAAGAATGAGAAGTCTTACTCTCTTTTCTGTAATTGAAAGACAGTGACCACAGGAGGACTGTGGGTTCAGCCAAGGCCTGTGCAGTGTGGGGAGAGGGTATTGATCATTTTCCCATTATATCTGAGATTATGGAACAGCACAAAGCAAAAGGGCACCATTACGAAAGGATCAGCAAAGCGAAAAACAGCAGCTAGGACTGAGCTAAGACCTGTCACTTAGTTTTAAGTGCCACTTTCTGGGCTGTTGTTTGTAGTTCATTGTCACCCCAACAATTACAAAGTTAATAAATAATCCAGGCATCACTTCTGATAGGGGATTGTGTGTGGGACACGGAGTCTGTAGCAGGAGCTGTTCCTCCAAGTTCAGACAACTTGGAGTATTGTGCACTTCCTGAATTGAAGTTTCCCCTGTAATGTGGTTTCTTCGTATGTGTGCAGTGCCTGGAAGGCAATGAAGGCTGCGGGTGTGTTCATAGGACTTCTGCCTGTTTTGGTGCCCAAGACTGGCAGTGCCTTGGGAGGGAGTGAGAGGTTCAATGAAGGAACATCTCAGCTCTGCAGAAGTGTTGGGAAGGTCACTGTGAGCAGAGCTGCTGACTTACCAAGAGACAGGGCCCATCCCTGCCTCTGCCCCAGAGTAAACTCAGTGACGCCAGAGCTTGAGGAAAAGCAGGTGTGATCATAACTGCGTGTGTACAAGGGGAGCTGTTTTATGGCAAAGCTGTGGTTTGGGCATTCTCAGATGCTTGCGTGCTTGGCCCACACCAGTGTTTTTTTATTGGTGTGGGTGTGGGTGTCCGTAAGTACAATAGAGTCATTAAGATGGGGGGGGAAAGCAAGCTTTTGCTGTACCGGGGGTAGGATTTAATTCAGACATTGCGGAAGTACTGGTTTGGAAAAATCAATGGTTGCTCTAGAAGTTATGTAGAAATACCTGTGGATGTGGCAAAGGACTAAACAAGACAAGGCACCTCTGAGCCAAATGTTTCTGCTTCAGGTGGGTAGGTGTTGCCTGACTATCTGCTGTTATCCCTATCACTCCCCAGTGGGCTGCTGAGAGAGTGAACATTGTCATATTTCCACCAGAAAGGGATGGGTGCAGTCCACAAGAGACCCAGGGTTAAACCTACATCTTGTTCTGCAGCAGTGGGATTTTGGAACTATGTAAATTAAGAAAGTAATGTTTGATCGTTGGGTTACTCCAGAATGAGTGATGCCCTTCCTCCTGTGGTATGCAGGGTAACATATATTAATGAAAAGTGAAATCTGCAGTCCACAAAGTTGAGTTTGTTCTAGTGATTTTTTTGAGGCAGGGTGCATCACCTGGGCTAGCACTCAGGTTTAATAGATTTTAAAGCTATTAAAAGTTCAGGAATTACAGGAAGTCAGTAGCAGGGAAAAATTTTAATGGAGCTTTATTCATTCGCAGTAATCCATTTGCTGTGATCACTCTGTTAATTATTAATCAATGTTTTAAAGCTTAGTACTTCCAGTAGCAAATTGGGCTTCAGGGCTCATCTGATACACCCTCAGAGCAACTTCTCAGGCTCTGTAGACAGTGATGTCCCTGTCAGATACCATGTCATGACTTTTGTACCAGGGAAATTACACAAGTATATAAAAGGAAGTGCTAGTATTTGCTACAGAATAGTATAAAAGTTAATGAGAACGCCACTGATGAGGCGTATCAGTGGGACAAAACCATCAGGAGTTCACTTCTGGAGGTAAACAGCATTGCTCTGAATGCCCTGCGCCTGTAGATAATACAGTAAATGGGAGTTGCCACAAGGATATTTAAAAGGAATTTCATATCTGTTATCCTAGGCTAGAACTGTAATCTTATGAGATGGGGATATCAACAGTGAGATTAAAATTGTACAGTAGTTTACGGCACTAATTAGAATTTTATTGTGTGTTGTGCACTGCTCTAGCAGAAGATAAAACACATTCAGATCTCTGCTAATTACCCTGCCTGTGAAACAGATGTCAATTAGAGTAGCTGGAACCTAAAAATTTATTCCTACTGAGTTCTGCAGAAGCATTCCATTAGTGCATCACTTCAGGTACAGGTGTCAGACCAGGGCACCCGTTGCCTCCATGCAGGTCTGAGTACAGTCCTTTGTCCCAGCAGCTGCCCTGGCATCTGCAAAGTGCTGAGAAAATGGGATAGTGCTGAAAAAAGGATCAGATTCCCAAACAAGGTAGGAGAAATTAGGTCTGCAGTGTATTTAGTATTTCCAAGTAAACTGCACCTCTCAGTTTGTTATTTTTCTTCCTGTCTGAGAGGGTGCAGAGGATCAGGAAGACAGCATGAGAGAGAGTCTGAGTGTATTTGTGTCTATGTGTCTGATGCAGGGACCAGAGTCTGTAGGGGCAGTCTGATGCTGACTCTGAGCACTGCACCTGCACCTCATGTTGTTCTGAGTTGCGCCTTACACCAGCACCTAATGGGAAGGATAGAGCCCATTCCAGTGTCTGAAGGATCTAATGACTCTTCTGATAAGCATGAAAGATAACACAGCTTTGAGTCCTTTCTCCTTCTTCCCTTTGAATTGTGTGTGTGGGAGAGGGATGCATTTCCCAGTATGAAGAAATGCATGGGCAAATTGTCTTTGGGGGAGGATTCTGAATGCAAACCCCATAGGCTTGTTTGTATGCTGGGTTGGTCCTTGTCATCTCTGCTGGGTATATATGCTTAACCTGGGCCCAGGGAGTCTGCACATGGTCATAAAGCAGGAGCCTCCATTTTAAAGCTTCTTGTTATTCCCATAAACTTTAAAAGGTAGATAATTTATTGGCCTGGAGCTGAGACCAGGAGAGGTCTTGGCAGGGCCACCACCCATAAGGGCTAATTGTAAGGACACCACAAACTCTGGACTAGTAAGGCCAGGTTAAAGCCAGTTCTCTGATCCATGGCCATTGAAGGACCGTTCCAATCTGAGGCTCAGTCTTCTGAAGAGGAAGCAAGAGGATTAGTGGGGCAGGGCTTGCCTTTCTAATTGCCTTCCAAAAAATCCTTCTGGCTCACCCTGTAAAGGGTTGCAGTTAACAGGGCTCACCTATAATTGTGTCTTTATGTGCTCATCTGTGGGGTCAAAGCCAGATATTTCACACTATTCAGGATCATTTCACCCCCACCACCACATCACAATGAAGCCAGGAAATAATGTTATATACAAGAGCCAACTTTCATTCCTTAATTTATTTAGATTAGTTTAAGAAAAATTACTTTCCAGAAGTTTGTAATTTTCTAAATAAACAGACATATAAAAATACAAACAATAGTAATAACAATAAAAGCAAGACATTCAGTGGCCCGTACAGTCTTGCCCTACAGCAAAATCAGTTGTTGATTAAAAAATGAGGATGAAAAACACCCACTCTGCCATTCCAGAAAAACAGAGGAAAACCAGGGAAACTTTATAAGGCATCCACTGAAACAACAAAATTTAGGGGATGCGGAATCAATAATTATAATGTGGAGCATAAACTCCCAAGGCCTGGGCCTTTATGGAGGATACCCTGCCAGCAGGATCTCCAGTTTGTCGCTGCTGAAGTTGTCCAAGTGGAGAGCACACTTATTTTCTCTCTGCTTGCACTGGAGGTTTTGAACTGGATGAGTCATGTGAATCCTACTTCCATAATTTCCCTTCCCAGGATCAATCCTGCTTCCAGCAGTTTTGGTGAATATACTGCAGGGGACTGTGTCACTGAGGCACATACATGCACACACACACACATGCTGTGAGAGCAGGTCCTGTGCTGCACAGCCAAAAGCAGACTTCCCTTTGAGCTTCTCAGCAGACCCTGGTACCCTGATGAGGGCCTTTATCCTCTTCAAGCATTTTCATAGCTTTTGTATGCTTCACAGAACCCCAGGTGATGAGGAACTAATTGATTCTGGTATAGTTCCTTTGTTAGACAGGGTCTGCTCTTGACCATGCTATGCTTTTCTAGCTGAAAAGCTGTAACAGAGTGATCTCTGACTTGCTATGAAACTCTGACTTGCTGTGAAACATTTCATGTTGTTGAGATTGCTGGCCCTGGGTGAGGGGATTAAGGGGACGATCAGCTCACTGGTCAAATAGACCTTTATAATTTAATGTAGAAGCGCAGTTATCATCCTAATACACAGAAGTGAATAGTCTTCCTGAGTAGATCAGCTGCCTGCCCTCCCGTGCATACCACAGTTGGGTCATCTCTTCCTGACTCTTAGGAGAGCAGTTTGCTTGTGACAAGGAGCAGTGGCAACTGAGCGACAGCTATGAAGAAGGAGCTGCTCTGAACCATGGAGACAGAGTTGAAGGTGGAGTTTGTGACTGGTTGTGCTGTGATTGATTCTGATTCTGAAATGGAAGGAAAGCCCCAGGGCTGATTAGAAGTACAGAGGACCAGCTGAGCTACAGATCTACTCCAAGAGGCTGCATGTAACTGGTTTGACATCAGCTGATTTCTTAGAAATGAGGGGTCAATGGGGGGGAGTGGGGTGTCAGACTATATCCACTGACATCAGTGGCGCATCATCAGCATAGGCTCGATGCTCCTAGATGGTAGGGGACTCTCTGGATTATCAGAAACATTATCTGTGATGGCAAAGTCACAATTTCCACTTTGTATCTGCATGACAGAGTGAATAGGGGGATGTAGCCTCTGCCAATATCTGCAGAAATAAGTAAGCCTGTCCTGTCATTTGTAGCTGTATAATGTCCCTTAAAGCAAAAAGGAAACTTGAAAAGGTTTTCAGTCCAACATTATAACTTGAAAACCTCTAGCTAGCTCTAGCACTCTAGTGTTTTTGCCTTCTCCTGACTATTGGAAACATGAGCTATTCTTCAGCTGGGGGTACACTGAGTCCAACTTTCCCCTTTCCCAGAACACCAGAGTACAAGTGAAGCCCTTGCTGGGTGTGTCATTCACCCTGCTGTTTGAATTGCCCAGCTGAAGTTTATTTACCTCTGTTCAGCATCACAGTCTTGAACTCGACAGATTTATCAGTGAAGATGATATATGCCCTGTGGAAGAAAGGAAAGGAGAAGAAAATACATTCAAAGCAGAGCAGCTGACTGTCTCCTGTAGCCTCATGTAGGAATATAAAAAAGACATTAAAAGCAGAGGAAGAGACAGGAACTACAAAGTCATCCTGAGTCACTTACGTTTCCCTCCAACTGTACTGCACTTTTTTATTCAACATCTGAAACAGTTTCCTCATTACACTTTGGCTGCTTTACTGCCCTTCTGTGGATGGGATAGGAATGCCTTGTAAAAGGGTGCAATTTACTGTGACCATCTGCTCCTTCTAATTAGAACCACTATTGTCATGAACTGTTGTGTTCTTGCTTCCTGCAGATAAGGCCAATCAGGCTAATGGCTATGGTTTCCTTTGACAAATATTTCCCACTGATGCAACTCCCAGAGTGTTAATGGAAACAAGAGGCGTGTTCAGTCAGCTCATATCCACAGGACTAATTCACATCCCTACTAATATGAGCAAGTCTTGAACTATGAGACCAGCTGGGGGTGACCTCTAGGTACGGCTTTTCAGAAAATGTTTCCTTAGTATTTTCAAGGGAAAATCTGGAGAAGGCTCAAGAGGTTTCTCTCAGCCACTGCTCTAGAGGTGGGTTCTTGATTCTGGCTATTGCCAAGAGCTTATACAGACAAGTACTGTCCCAACTGAATACTTAAAGGTGGAGTATAGTCTTACCTTATTTCCACAGAAGAAACTTTACTGTTTGGAGATGTCCAGTTTGCTGTTTTCTGAGTGGCATTTAATACTGCCGTGTCAATGGAACTGCAGTTGTCCATGTCTGCCACATTCCATACTCCCACGGAGAGATTTTGTGGGGAGAAGGCTTGCAGTAAATACTTGGTCACATTATTGCTGTCAGTGAGGTTTGTGTTGTCACTAATCGTAACTGGAAACAGAGCAAGTTAGACAAAGTAAGTTGTCTGCTATGAAAGACAGCTGCCTCCAGACTTCATGCCTGAAGGGTTTTCAGTCAAGGAAGTATTTGCTTGAACAGTGCTCACTATGTAACATGAGTGCATCGGAAGCGTACAAAGAGAAGGTGATGTACTATAGTCCTCCCTGAATGACAGGGATCCCTTATCTGCTCCCTCCCAAGTTAGGGAATAGACTAGGTGGAACTACTCAATCACCAGATTCAGTCCCTGCTATTGTGGGTACCGTATCTGTAAGTGAAACCAGTGCTCCTTGTGAGTAAATCTCTTCTGGATCCCATACAAATGACAGGGATGGAAAAGCTAAAGGGGACAAGATTTTGGGCTGTCAGTTCCTCCCTTCAGCCCATAGCTATGAGTGTGCCAGACCCCACCCTTTCTTTGCCATGTCTCTGCTCGGGGTTGCTGTTTCACAGCTGCGATTGCTGTGTATCATGCTTTTGTTGCAAGCAGAAGTTGGACAATAAGCAAATGAAGCAAAAGGGGACCTGCTTGCCAGGAAGAAGTGAAGTGACTCCATAGCTGTGCCCCCCCAGCCTGGATTGTTGTGCGTGCTGTACTTCCATGGCCCTCTTGGCCTTTAGCACCCTTCTGGTCAAATTAAATCTGCCCATATTGTCAGAAGCTGTAGGAGCTGATGTGAGACAGTAGCCAGAATCAAAGGTCAGGCTTCTATTTACTCTGCAGCTATATTCTCTGTAGTATTAAAAGCCATTTTCTAGGATTGACCGTGTCTGTCAGCATCAAAGTAACCTCTTCACCTTTGTCTTTACAGCCATTGCCATTGAGAAGGGCAAATTCTTAGGAAGAAGGAAAGGGAACAAAGCCACAAAACAACTTCCCCGCCAATTTTGTCTTTTCAAGAGCCTTCATGTCCTTCTATGCAAGTTTAGGCAAAAAGATTGAGGGAGAAATAAAGCACCCTAAGGAAGGAAAGACAATGTAGGAACCCTGAGATCCAGGCAGAGATGGCTTACCTAGGTAGCTTGTGTTTGCGTGGTACGTCCCAGGTGTCACGGTTACAGTGAAATTGCTTGCAGTAGCGTTCTGGAGCAAATCACAACTTTGTGTATATGCTGGGACAATTAGTGTCCCAATGAAGAGGAGCTGCACCAAGAAGAGGAAAGTTGCCATGATCCACTTTAATGTCTCTGCTTCACGCACCTGCACCTGGGAACTGAGAAAGCCTCACACTTTCCAGCTTATATATACTTTGGTTTTGATGAGGTAAATGCAAATATTTCCTCCTCCCTATGCAGCTCACATGTACACACCCCCAATGGGAGGTTTTACTCATGCTTTTTGAGATTACTTCATTCTACCTGCTTAGCCTCTGATTGAACTGATTAAAATAAAGGGGTGACCAGCTGAGAGGGATTAAAATGGACAGTGTGCATGTCACTAAGGAACCCACGGGCTGAAACGTCTCTGTATGTGTATATCCCTTGATCTGCCTTTGCATGGTGTACAATTGTGTTTTGTGCTTGCATGCTCATAGTCCTTGTAACCTCTTGCAGAAACCCCCATTCTGGAAATGTGGAGGAATACCTGCAGTTCTGTTTTAGCTTGGGTCCAGGCTTTTCATAAAGGCCAGGCTGTTCCAGAAAATGTAGGAAACGCATGAGGGGTACATCCTTGTAGAGATGGTCAAATACTGCCTCTACTTCTCCTTGGAGAAAGCTGGGTAGTAGAGGGCCAAGAGCATATTGAAAGGATGGTCTCTCTAACTCTGGACCATAACCCCCTTTCACAGCACTTCACTAGTGAACACAGCATGTTCTTGTTAGGGGGCTGATCACTTATGGGATTACCTTGACAAATTATTTTGGCTGTACCCTTCAAATAATACTGGATGAGTTTCTCTTTCCTTTCCTCTTGCCTGCATTTCTCCATTGTCCCCTGCAGGACATTCCCTGGGGTTTTCAGAAGCTGATTTTGCACGTACTCTTTGAGCTACTGAGGTGGTGTTGATATGCAGTAAGAAATTGTTGGTGAGAATGGGAGCGCTGCCTCATTTCTCCAAGCAGGAAGAGTTCCTCCCACATGCCTTCCACCTTGTGTTGGGAAAGGAGCAGCAGGTACAGTCCTGAGTGAAACCCAGAGTGTGTGACACCCAGTAATTAGAGCTGATGATGGTCCTGAATTGGTTCCACTGAAACAGAGGTGACTCCAGAACCTGTTTCCAGTGCTAATTCCACTGAGGGCAGTTATTTCCAGCTGTCAAAATAAGCAATATTCTGAATGCATGGCTACTCCAGACAGGCTGGATCCTCAAAAAGGAAAAGGCTGTGACCTACCTTTCACCTTATCTGCCTTACACTTGCAGACATATAATTGGCAGCCCACAGGAAGCTCCTGGAGAGTGTTTATGCTGTAGTTTTGTCAGATTTACCTCCTCCACTTTGTCCCAGCCTCTGCTGAGTCACCCGAGAGGCTGGGAGAGTGGGAGGTCTGGATTTCCCTCCCTGTGCTCATCTTCCTTTTGTGCAGCCCCAAAGTGCCTCACCCAGGCAGGCTTCAGCACCCTGCCAGTGGCCCACAGCTTCAGAAGGAACCTGTTAAGTGTTTCAAATAAAAGTTGAGCAGAAGTGGAAGAAAAAGGAGAAGTACAAGAAAAAGAATAGGTAAGTTCACGACAAGCAGAGCAAAAAGAGAGCAGCAGGAAAGAGGCCAGAGAAAGAGAGGGTGTGTTGGAAGAGCTGATCCATATTCAGTGGTGCTAACATTGGTCAGAGGTAAACTTGGCCTTAATGCATAGTGTGGAGGAAATGATAAACTGAGCTTTTCTGGCTTGTTTAGTTCACAGAATCAAATTCTTCCACAGGGCTCCATTTCCTTGTGGTTTTCTCCTTGCATTCTGCCCTACTTGGAGCTTCTCTGAGCAGTTTCTGCAGCTCCATTGATACCCAGCATCAGTGGGCAGCACAGTGCTGAGTTCAGAAAGGCTCTGCATGTTCCCCTCAATGCAGAGAAGCAGAAAAGAGTGCATCAAACGGCTGCAAGTCCTCTGGAAATAGGAACTCTTCTCCCTCACTTGTTGCACAACCTTTCTGCAAGCACCTTAAGGAACATGATAAGTAAATCAGCAAAATCGAATGGAGGAAAAAGCAAATAAAAATGGAAACAAGGGATTTTGCAAGCACAACTTCACTTGTGACGCTGTTTGCCCTTGGCATTCTCATCTGATGTCTCCTTGCAAAATCTCTGTGCCATCTTTCAGTCTGTAAGGATGACTCAGTATCATGTCACTGGAACAAACAGTTGATAATAATAGATATGTTTGCCTCTCTGAGGGAATTAATTTTAAAAGAAAAGGCAGGATGGGATCATGTCACATCCATAACCAGGAAGATGCTGCTACAGAATCTTATCCAAGGCAAAAGAGATCTTCGTAACTGATGATGGAAGTGACAATGTTTATTACATAATGTACACTCAGTGGGGCTTTTCAGTTTTGTTCCTCATCGATTCTTGAAGAGGTTAAACTTGGTGAGGACAGTGGGAGCTGAGGCCTGTCTCTCGGAGGGGATATAGCCAGTAAGCTCTGTCAAGAAGAGAGCTCCAGGAAGCAATAAAATATATATCTTTAGCCCCAAAGGTAACTTCATAGTGATTAATTTAGCCAGGGATAAGCCTATGTACTAAAGCAAATCAAATGGGCATGAAGTCCATTTGAGGAAGGGCAGGGAGTTCCTCAGTAAATTCAAGGATGGTTTGGAAATTATTTAGGCATGTTTCCCTGTCTCCCACCCATACAAGAGGTCGAGCACAATTCAGAATGACTTGGGGTTTATTCCCCCTTGGCAAGCAGACAGAAGTTAGCCTTTTGGCTGTATTTCCCCTTGCTAGCACAAGTGATTTGGTTGCTTTCTTATCCTGTGTTTTCATGTACTTTTGGGCAAAACAAAACTCTGATTTCCACAAACGACTTTCAGGGTCAAGTCACGGCCGTTTCCGAGAAAACTTGTGTTGTTCTCTGCTTCCTTGCAGTAGGTGGTTTCTGCCACCCAGAACTGGCAGGGACAGCTATTTAGAGTAGGGCCCTTTGCCTTGGTTTTGTGGGGAGGCTCCACTGTGCCCTGCGTGTTCCGGTTGATACCACAGGGGGAGGGGGACAGGAGCAGCAAGGAGACCTCAGGCTACAGTACTCACCACCACCACTCCTGTGCTGAGGGAGCAAGTATGAGCACAGATGACTCAGACACTGCTTTACTCTCTGTTCCCCAAGGGAGTGACTCTGGGAGTAGCTCGGAAGCTGCAGTCCCCCTGGCTCACATCTTCCAGGAGCTTCCTGAAGGCGGTCTGGCTTGTAGGAGTTTCAATGGAGGTGTCTCAGCAGTTCCCTTGCTGCGTACAGCCACACTTCTGGGACTACTGGTCACTGGGGGATATCCACACAGCTCTCTGAGCTTCTCAACAGGCTCCATCCCTGCAGACCGGGAGCTCCTGGATGCCTGATCCTATCTCATTCAAACAGTGGGGCCTCACTGAGCATCACTGGGCATGGCAATGAAGGCATTGCAGTATGGGTCATCAGAGCCTCCTGTAGTCACTGGTGCAGAGGGTGTCTGGTCCCTGCTTCCTTTTCCTGTAGTAAATCCTCTCCTTTTTGTCTTCCCCAAAGTTAAATGGCTCTTCCTTTTTGTGAGTAGAAGACTGGAATCCTCAGGCATACAGCAGCACTTTGAGTTCAGAGCTCTATTTCAGGAATGGAGCGTATTAGCTAAGAGTCAATCAGAAGCCAGCAAAGCGAAACCTACTACAATGTAAAACCCAGTAGGAGGAGATGGCAAGTGAGGTGGTGTCTTTTGGCAAAAATGCAGCAATTTGGCAACAATTGCATGTAACCACCTGCTTCACAGCATGGAAATGTGAGTCACAGCTAAACTGGATCAGGCTGTCTCTCTGTCACTGTGGTTGCAACAAGCAAAACCATTTGGGTCAAGCAGAGGCTAAGCTAGGGCCAGGGGAGGGTGCTGGAGTAGGAAAGGGACAGCAACTAAAAACAGAGAGAGAGAATTCTCTATATTCCCTGTTCTAGGTCTGGATGGGAGAGCCTGGTCTGTGCTGCAATTACACTGTACAAGGACAGCACAGCCTTGGGCCCAGCACAACACTCTGGCCCATGACTTCAGACATCCTCTTCACCAGGCTGCTGGTCCTGCATGGCAGAAGGGGACTATGCCCAGCTGAGGCAAGAAGTATGTTTGCTCTCTACATGGATTTATTGGATATTTGCTCTGGGTAAAGAACTTGGGGCAGTTGAGATTTACTGTCCTGTTTTGCAAACAGTGTGTTTTGTAAATGTAGGATGTTTTTCACTGCTTGCACTGCTGAGCTGGCTTTAAAAGATGCCTTGTCTTGCTATTGGTATGGGGCATGTTACTACTGCTGGGATGGACTTTGCACCTCTTATCTGGGGGCTTTGGAGCTACCAGTGTCACAGCAGTTCACTGCAGCTTCCAGAAGGCAGATGGAGGGCCCTGCCACACACCATCTCCTGCCTCCATTCAGGAGAGGAGAGAAAAAGCAAAGAGAGGACAGAGTAGGGCAGATGGCACGTTATGGCTCACCGGAGTTGCAGATTGGATGAGGAATGCTTTTTGCATCAGGAGGGATCTGGGAGGCTCCCAATCCCCCACATGTCTCAGGTTTGCTGCGGGGAAGCACCTCAGTCCTGGTCCTCTGCCAGCTCAGCTCTCAGCATGTCCCTGCCATGGGATTTCCCACAGACATCAGCAGAAGGAATCTTCAGTTTTAAGGCTCTTTATCCTAGTCTATTAGGCCTGAAAGGGCTTTATCCAGGCTTGAATAAGAAAAGGTGTATTGTACTCTGCATTCACCTCTGAAGGATAAAAAGCCTCCTTGTTATCTATATCAGAAGGGCCGTCAGCTGCAGGGAGAGTGAGGACAAGCTTGCCCTGGCAGTTTGCAAGGGGAGGAATCTGATTTGAAGGACAAATATTTTGCTAAGGGGCACTTCCCTAAAGTGAGCAGCTTAACAAGGGAATTTTCCTGCTTGCCCTCCATTGCTTCTTTGTACTCTATTGTGAAACTCCTAGTAGTTTTCCTCCTCTTCTAGTGGGTTTTACAGGTACACCTTTTCATCATGTTGACCTTCTGCCAGCCTGGCCGCCTCCCTTGCCAGTGCCCTGAACCCACAGGGTGCTTCCTCTGGGAGATTATGCAGGGTGGGATTACCTGGGGGGGCAGGGAAAGGTAAGCAGGCCTTAGTACGTCTTGACCTATGAGACAAAACACACATAAAGTTACACCCCATCGTGCTGGAAGGCAGCGCCTGTTGCTAAAGGGTATGTGTAGCACCTGGGTAAATGGAGCCGGTCATTCTGAGCAATAGGCTTGACATCTCCTGATGCAAACGAGCACTGTTTGCTCATGCAAACCTGCTAAAGGCAGAAAGGTGAGAGCCCGGGTGCAGGAGCTCTCCTGCCAGATAAGCAGAGGCCACTGCAAATCTCATTTTGCACTGTAAAAAGCCCAATAAGTTTGGTCCCCAAATAATCCTTCATTACAAGAGGCAGGAGAAATAGCAGCCAGGAGCTTGCTCTCTCTGCAACTTCGAGGTGTACAGAATAGCGTCTGGGTTTACTTGCTTCCTCTACTTCCTCTTTCCCAAAGTGGAGATGAGGTTTCTGCTGTCACGCAATCCTCTTCCTTGGACCATAATTATTATTGTCGTCTTTCTATGTCTGCTGAGCCTCTTTGGAAAGAAAGCCCTGTTGACTGTCCTGGTGCTGCTGCTGCCCTCTTTCCTGGCTTCCATTTGTTTCCATTACAGTCCCTTCTGTCCCCAGACCTGTCCATGGGAAAGGAAGAGAAATCTGTCCAGAGCGGTGCAGGTGTTTCGGTGCTGTCCCTAAGCAGGTCTGGTGTGAGGACAGACGTCTGCACTGGGCTGCAAGTACTTGTGACACCTTCTTGAGGAATGGAGTTTGCCTTGGTAGGATCCAAGCGCTCCAAATCCAAATAGCACAGCAGGAGCTCAGCGGGCATGCTGTCACTGTGTCGCATGGTGTGTTTGCCTTTGTAAGGAAGCGTGTTTGTACAGAAGCATTATCGTGCAATGCAGAGGGTACAGCCCGTTTGCACGGGTGATAGTGCCTGGTGCCAAGGGGACAGGCAGCTGTCAGAGGCTCGTGCTCTGCCGGGGGGTGCTGCAGGGGAAGGCAGGCAGCTCCGGGGGTAAGGGTTTAAGTTAAAAACAGCTGATGGGACAGGTGCTGGACAGAGACAGCTGCCCAGGAGATGGCAGCAGCTTTCCAGCAGCTGTACCTGGGTTTGCTGTCCTGGTTCTGGTGTGTGCCAGCACGGGGCCAAGAAGGTAAAAACCTCTTTCTGCTGTCCCACTGCAGAGGGGCTCAGCACCCACCCCACACAGGTCTGGCATGCCTGGTAATGTGTGCCGCTGTGTCCTGCGGGGAATCAGGGGACTGCTGTCCCTAGAAAGTATCTTCCATTCCTTGGTGTCTGTGTGGGAGCCCACACCATTTGTTAAGTTAAATGCTAACCCCAACACTGAGTCTTTGGTGCAGCTCAGTGAGAGGAGGTGTGGGAAACCCTATCAGCTCCCATGTTTCCCCACACATGCTGTCTGCTTCCTCTCTGTCCCTTGGGGTACTGGCAGGGAGTGCGGAGCAGGGCAAGGTGCAGGGAACCTGGTGCCAGGTTGCACCATGGCTCAGATCCAGGCTCACTGCCTCCAGCCTCCTTGAAAGTCATTTCCACCTGGTTTACATTTTACATACACCCCGTCACGCAGAGGCAGGAGCAGGCATCATCAGGTGGGAGAGGAGGCAGGGATTCTGATGAGCTGAGCCATGGCTGCACACCAACAACCCTCAGGAGGGAGCAGAGGAGAAAGAGACGATGTCTCTTCAGCCAGAGCTGCTTTTTGGGTGCTTTTCTCCTCATGTGGGCATCCACAGTGCTCACACCACCCATATCCATATTTCCAACAATGGTCAAATGCTTTGGGTGCTGAGTGGGTCACAGGGTGTAGTTGGGAAAGGGGATTCTATTTCATATTCGTTGCAGACTCTGAAGGGTGCTGTGTTTGGGTGGGTGGCTGAAAGGGTTAAGAGGGCTGAGGCTGAGCTTCACAGGTGTGAATGCTGCTAAGAGTATAAGTGGGTCTGGAGCAGACCTGTGTTGTTCCTACCATTGTCCTAGTGGGAGTGCTGGAGGTGCTGTTTCATGTGTTATTATGGTAAAAGTATGGATAAAATCTGGTCTGAAGGAAGTGGGAAGAAGCAAGAGGGGCTTTAAATGGGAGGATGTGACTATGGTGGTCTGGGACTGCTGTAATGGGCTAGAATTTGCTTGTCTTAATTCCCCTGCTACTGCCATAACCAGCTTTGCCTTTAAGGCTGGGCAGGAGTATGTTTGTTAGTCACTGTGGTCTCTCTATTTCCCAGGGGTGTATCCACAAATTTATTAACTTCCCTGATGCTTATACTTGCTGTGGAGGGAGCAAAGAAGGTATGCACAGGGAAACAGGATGGTGTGAGAAACTGTCTTCACCTGCCATTTTTATGTTGAGACAGGCTATTTCTGGAGGTGGTGAGGCAGTGTCATGATGTGTTGGAGATGGATCAAGCCACAGTGGCCAGCTGTGCAGGTGTTTTAGTTCTCAGGAGCTGGCAGGATTGAAGATTGGCCCCAGGGCATGCAGCCTCTGCCTGGAGGCTGCATTGTGTCTCGGACTGAGCGGTGCTGCGCACTGGCGGTGTTGACTAGACAGCAGTGACCCCGTGTGAGAGCTGTGAGGATTACAATCATTGCTGGTCGCTTGGGCTTGCTCTCTCCAGCCAGGGAGATGGTGGCTGGATGAGTGTCCTTCTTCCAGTGGCTGGTGCTCCTTGACTGCTAGCTGGCAAAGGCTTTGGCAGATTGGACAACAGGTTGCAGCCTGTGGAAATCCACGATTGCTAGCGTGGTATCTGTAACTTCATTCCAGGAAGGTAGTTTCCAGCTTTACGGTGATGCTAGGTTTGTTTACTACTGTTTGCCTCCCATTATGCATTTGTCCTTCTGAACTTGTCAAAGGAAGGTGACTTACAGTGAGACTGGAAGGGAGAGAGGATGTTTCCAGTCCGTGGTACGTGTTTAATACTCACTTCCTAATGGTATTTGTGGATTTCCTATTTAATCAGTAATGAACGTGCCTGGCAATTGATTTTGCAGGACCCTCAGTGCCCTGACCACTGTGGAGTGGATTCTGAACAGCCCTTTCTTAGTTTTTGGGGAATTCTGAGGAGTAATAAAGTTGCTGTAATGAATTGCAGAAGATACCAATTTCTTTCTTCGTTCATTCTGACAATTGTGAATGTATTCTTTCTTTTTTTAACCAGGTCATGTGTGTTTCACTTTTTAGTAGGGAAGCTATAAGGGGCCAGGCAGTACAAGGGAAGGCAAAGAGAAAGCTCTTGCATTAAGAAAAGCTGCTATGAGTGGATTTTGTCTCGCATCTCTCAGCCGTGACACTCCCACATTCTTGAGGCACTTGAGGAGATCTCTCCCCTGTTTTCCCACCCTAAGCTCCTGTAAGCAATGCTCCCTGTGGCCTGTGCTGGGCTCCATGAGGCTGGCCAGCTGGGCCATGCAAGTACTGAGGTTGGTGTGTTCCTGGATAGTGACTAAGGAGCAACCTGAGCTGCAGCTTTAGCTACTAGGAGCCTTTAATAGTAAGTAGGTTAACAGGCACTGAGGAAAGGGCTTGCGGAAGAGAGCTGTGTAATGTCTCCTGAGAAAAGTGCACATGTGCAAAAAAGCACCCTGCAGAACTTTGCTGTTTTATTTATGCTTTGATAAAATACTTCCCTCTCTTAGCACCTTGAATAATTTGTGTTTGTGGTTGGCAGCTTTGCACTGACTGGGAGAAATAAAAATAGAGGAGAAAAAATATTAGAGATGCTTCACCTAAGCTGGAGGTTCAGCACTGTCTTGGCTTCCTGCCATTTTCAAATGCAGCAGCAGAACCTCTTGTGTTTAGCCCCAGAGGAGTTCCTAATTAGTGAAGAAACTGCAAAGCTCTGAACATGTTTGAGAATGCTTTAGTGCAGTAGCCCCCTGAGGTTCATTAAACAAATTAATTCAAAGCAGTCAAATAGCTGGGATCTTCAAAGTGACAAGGACCTCAGTCCCAGAGAAGGCAGCACAACCATGAAAGCAAGCTGGCATCACAAATCAAATGTTTTATAAAATGAGTGGAGTAAGGACACCCAAATCTCTGCAGCATGCCAGGGTTCCTGGGCTCCCAGGCTTACCATGCTGCTTGACATGAGAATATACATCAAAAGCCCACTTAAAAGATCACTATTCAATCTTAGCTTCCCCTTCTCCTCCATCCTTCATTCCCGCAGTCCTGCCTGGCCTTGCAGATCTTTGTATTTAAGTGCAAATATGCTCCAACAACAGAAGTGATCCGGAGCTGGGTGAAGGCATATGTGGGTGCTGATTATGCTTACACACCTCTGCCCAGATACTGGCAAACATCAAGCTCAGGACTGGCTGTAAGAGGAAACACAGTCACTGCTAATTTAGTTTAGCAAAAGTGGTGAAACACTTAGTGTCAGCAGGAGCCATGGTCTGTGCAGGGTGGCACAAGCAGCCTGATTCTCTGTGTTCAGTGGGGTGGGCTCTGGTGGGTCTCAAGGGCACTTCCTTGTTTGAGTCATCTTTCCCACAGGGGTACCCTGACCTTGAGACCCCCAGAGATGATAAGGAGCTGGATCTCAGTGAGGTGGATGTCTTAGCTGACCCCAGCATGGGCAATCAAGCTGAGGGAACAGAAATATGGGGATGCTGCTTCAACTGTGAAAGATGCTGCACTCACCTCTATGTTAGTCTTTGTTAGGATTAGACTTATTTAAGTGGTCCTAATTTAATTTGCTTAATTGGTGTAATAATATTGTCCAGCACTGCAGTGATACTCTTCATCTGTAGAGTTTCAGGTGCTTTACAAAGTGAGTGTCAGTCTTCCCTCCTTACAGCTGGTGGAGCAGAGGCAGAGATGTCCAGCTGAGGGGAAACCAAGGTGTCAATCTGCATAAATCACTTCCATATTCTTATTCTAAATATACACAGTACTTAAATATTGCAAATCCCTGACAACCCTTCAATTTTATAAACTCCATGGATTGATTTTAATTTTTTTCCCCAATGAAATCCTCCCACTGCAAGATCCAGATTAATTTGAATGAATTATACAGTGATTTATTTAACGACCTACTCTGAGTGCTATAAGTTCCATAATATCCATGCAATTTATTATTTAAATATTGCATAAATCATGCAGGACAAAAAAAGGGGAGGTTGTGTGTGGAAGGGATATCTGGCATGATGCCTATCCAGGAGGAAAACAAGGCATGAAGTCACAGTGGTGCATGTGTGATAAAGTACGCTGGGATTGGCACAAACATGGGTGGTCCCTCTCAAATGCTTGTCAGTTGGCCATCTGGGCTGAAATGGAGATGATACATTACATGTAAGCCAGTTCCAGGCCTCTTGCACCTCCTTTTGTAGGGGTTTTCAGTATAGCCTCTGTGTTGTATTTGTGGATCTTTCTCTTTCTTGAACAAATTTTGTAATTTTCAAGCCATTTGATTTGCTCATCCATCCCATTTCTCCCTCAACTGTAGTCCATGTAGCTTTCTGTACTATGCAGGTGATTTCTTACACCTATATAGTGTCCTGGACTAACTTCCACACAGCTCTTGTTATTTGCAATGGTTGGAAAACTATCCTAATGGTGTTTGGCAAGAAGAGATGCTAAATTTACTTGGATTATGTCTAAGATTTCTAAGGCAAGCTTCCTCCTCTCAAGTCCTTTACAAATCCAATGATTCTTTCCTTCATGCTTCTTGCACATCCAGGCAGGCTGAAAGCAGAGGTAGGCTCCTGCTGCATGCTCTGGCTATGAGATGCCACTGCAGATTCAATGGCAGCCTGAGGATTCTCAGGAGCTACCAGGGAAGTGGGGTTTTTCTTGCGTGCAGAAGGCTATGAAGACAGCATGATACTGTTGATAGCCTCTTTGTGGTAAGTATACGAGAGGAGTATGAGAAGAGCTTGCGCATGGAGTGCTCAGAAGAAGATGTTGCTTGAATGTGGATAACTTTTTGATTGGCTCAAATCTATCCTAGTTCAGGAAAGGGCTGAAATTGGCACATTCCTCCACTTGTACTGCGATAAGAATCAACCCACATTCCCATAAAACAGCCTGACTTAGCTCCTGTTTCTTGGAACAGCTTCAAGAGGAATTGTTTGGGAGGTTTCTTCAGCTAAATGAATTGCAAGGCATTGATTTACTCTAAAAGAACCTCAGTAATTAGTCAGTGAGCAGGGAGCACTAGAGGAGCCCACAGAAAAACATCAAAAGACAGTTTAATGTCTCGTCTCAGCTGTGTTTGAATCTGTTTGTCACCTTTCTTCTTTCTCTTCCAAAATGAGAAGCTGGGAACACATGCACATAAATCAAATGAAAGAGCTGCTTTGAGACATCTCATGTTAGCAGTTGTGTGTGGGAGGAATGGCTTGCATCTAAAGATGCTCTAAATTAAACAAAGGTTTTAGTGGTGTTAATTAGTTAATGGTTGCAAAGAGCTCTGAAAATGCAAGGACCCCTGTAAATGATAATTATTATTGTTATTATCATGTCTACAGCAGTGAAGCACATATAATTGGTGGTTAAGCTCCCTAGACACAGACTAATCCAAAGGCACAACACTGCTCCTACCATTAAGTTGTATAATCAGGATCAGTTCAGCTCAGACTGTCGGAACAGTGGAAAGGTTGAAGCATGGGGATGTCAAAACATTGATGCTCTATTAGGTCCCTTTGGTACCTTGGGCCAGTCCTCATGCTCTTGAATGGCATCATCTTCTTTATTAAGGAACATGAGCTTTCCTGTTATTAGTTAAGATACCTCTTTTATCTACCAGGTCAAGAAAGGCACCAGGTTGGGTTTGTGGGGTTTTTTTTTTTAATTCATGCATAAACTCTTCTAGGAGCAATTTTATGCCCTGTGGACCTTGCAGTCTCAGTGAAAAAGATGAGTAGATGAGGACTCATGCATTAATGAAGAGCAGCCTGAACATCGCCTCCTAGAGACAAACCCAGGAGCAAACATCCTCTGTGAGTCCAGTGGACATTTTTGGACCGTCAAAAAGCCTCATCTTGAATCAGCTGCCCATGTGTTTATCAGTGAGCCTCTCTGCCTTTTTTTCTGGGCTGCTGTGATGAGTTTCTCTTCATGCCAGTTGACTGCTAGTGCCCCAGTGCAGGGATGCTTGGCTGCTTCTGTTGTAGGGGATGGTAGAATGAGGTTCAGCTGCTGCAAATTATCAGGCATTTGTCATTGAAATAAACTCCATCATTTAAAAATGAGCACGTTGCTGGTAACCACTGTCCCTATCAAGCCGTGCAGCCTCATTCATCTGCCCAGATGCAGCTTTATGCAGTGTATGTCTGATTGAGAACTCAAGGGAGTGGATGTTGGCAAAAACCCATTTCATTAGAGACCTCAAATTTAGTCCTGTCTCAAAGAGCTTTTGTGTTGCTCCTTGGCATGCATTTCTTATCAGCTCACAAAGGACTTAATGGCACAGGGGACAGTCTTTGGCTGGGCTGACTAATTGTGTGCCTTGTAATGCTGCCAAACCCAAGGCACAGCCTGCATGTTCACATATTACTGTGATGTGAAGACAAATTTTCTGTGTTCTCAGGTAAGTAGGTTGCTGATGAATGTTTCATCACACCTGTCAAACATACCTTTTTTGTTCCAAAGACAAAACAAATATCCATTCTTCAACCAAGTTTTTTCTGTGGTAACTTTGTACAGTAACTATTCATCACGAGATAAGGGAAACAGGAAGACCTATACTTAAAAAGACCAGAGATGAGCCAGAAACGTGTGGGCATTTTTCAGCTCTAATTGGCTTTTCTGTTGCTAACTATCAGTTTGACGTTCTAGAAGCTTTTTCTGCAAATGTATCTGTTGTAATAACTTCCATCAAGAAGGTTTCTCAAGTTTCCTATGGAAAATGAGAAAATGCTTGTGTATACACATCCAAATTCAGGATCTGGGCTGTGTCATGCTGCATTCATGTTGGGCCAGTGACACGCTCTTGAGTTATATGCATTGCAGTGTCTTCTACCCTGGACCAATAGTTGCATGAGTGATCGCGTCTCGTGAGATGCTCTTCTTTACTGACAGGGGATTGTATTTTCAGGAAAATGGTTAATAAACTGGATAAACAGCAACAACAGCAGAAAGTGCAAGCCAGTAATTTTCCAACTGTGATGTACAGCTCTGCATCTAATAGTAAACGCAAAGACTTTTATGAGGTTGCATTGCGCTGTAGTCCCCAAAATGCTAGAGGGGTCTTCACCTGAAGCTGACTGACCTGAAAGACTAAAACTGAGACGTAGGTCTTGGCCTGTACCAGCTATGATTAATTAGATTTTAAGATACCGGACAGGGTTTCTTTAAGGGAAAATTCATGTCCATCTCATGGAAAGTGTATTTGGTGCAGAGACAGGGAAAGGGAAAGATAAAGAGAAGACTGCACAAAGAAGGACATATCTGCACCGGCTACCATGTACCTTCAGTGCAGAAAAGCATGTCCTTCAGAAATGATTGATGGAGCATCACATGAACTTGCCTTTGAAGCCTTATCTGTGCAAGATACAGCTGGAATTGCACTGTTTGTGGCTCAGGTGGCAGGCAATTATTTTTGATAATCAGAGTTACAGCCTTTTCCTGACAGCACCCGTGCTAATGCACCTTCTTCTTGGTTCAAGCTGTTTTCTGATGGAAATTATGCAACACAGAGAGAGCTTTTGCTTTTGACAAAAAGGTTCCTCAGAACTGTGTGGTAAACACCCTGATGGCTTTATTGGTATTCATTCCTGGAGACAGGATCTGGGTTTCCAGCTCCAGTCTCATGTAAATTTTCAAGACAGCCCTAAACTACAGGAGTCAGGGTTTCATCTTGGAAAAAGAAAGATGGTTCCTAACTCTCTGGCTGTTCCTGCCTGCAATCTGGAAGAGACAGATAGCCTTGCATAAAACCTGTGTGATAAAAATCTTCCATGTCCTGACTCCCAGCTCTTCACAGAGTGTCTGATTTCAAACAGAGATAGGTGAGGGATGGACATGGCCATGTGTGTTTTCTCTTTTTCTTGCTGTTTATCTCTCATACAAAACACATGAAGTTTCAGGCTCTAGGTTTAATAACTGATCCAGACATTTTGGAAACTGTCAGACTGTTGCTTTAGCAGTGCCCAGTGCTCAGAAGCTTGGCTTCACTATGCTCAATAGACAGGCTTAACTTTAAGCAATCATTTTTCAACTCGGAGATTAGAAGCTGCTCAGAATCAGTATTCTGTGTGTAGCTGGTATTACCTTTTCACAGACACAGTAACAAATAGAATTGCTGTGTCTCCTGGCATGGCCCACAGCCTGATTAATAGGATTATAAACAGTCTTGTCAATGACAGTGGGAACAAGCTGCCTGATAAACCCAGGGCAGGGGCCACTTGCAATCTGGGATTCAGTGGAGATTCAGGACTCTGAAAGGAGGGGGTATTTTTGTAGAGGTGGAGGAAGGGAAAAGGAATTGCATTAAGAACATAAAAGCAAAGCAGACATCGGCTTATTGGGGGGTTTTGTGGTAGGGGTATTTTTTTGGTTTTGATTGTGTCCCCCCCGATACGTCTCTTGCCAGAAGGATTTGGTTTTTGTGCCTTACCTTTTTGTTATAAAGAAGGGAGAGCCTTTCTTTCAGAAATGACACCTGACTCTCAGATTACTGTTTCTGCTTCATAGTGGATGATTTTCACCCAAGAAACTGCCCTCCCTCTTTTTGGTGGAATTAAGTTGTGATTTTTCAATCTGCTTCATCTGGGACAAGACAGCTGCTGCCAACCGCAGGCTTTCAGTGCCTTGCGACTTATGGCTTGCCCATATGACATCAATCCATCAGAAATAACGCTCTTTGGCCTCTAGCCAGCCTCAAGGTGTTTCATCTCCATTAACTGCATTAGTACAGCCCTGCTTTATAGTGGATACTGCTACTGAAATATTTTTTGGCTGTTGGAGATGGGGCATGGGATCACCATAGATATGGACAATGCCACTCTTCGTTTTTTCATGCTTTTCATAAAATTAATCTCCTCCACAGCTACCTCCATTTTTGGTAAAGTCTTCAGAGTGAGGAAAAGGCAGTACTCCTGCTTTAAATGGGAAGAACACCATCCTGTTTGGTAAACATGCACCTGTCTTCAGGAGAACATATTGTTTAATGGAAGCATGCAGCTGTGAATCCCAAGGGATGTGCTTTACTAACGTCTCATTTTTCAAAAGCACTTGACAGTAGGTGCAGGACCCAGGCTGGTTCATGCCTTTGTAAATTTACAGGCTGATCAAGTATCACAGGAAAAATAGTATCTGTCTCACATGTGCAGGAAAACTAAATGCTGGAACCTGAAAGCTCACTGGAAATTGCTGCCTTCTTCCTGCACAGCTATGCCTAGGTATTTCTAGTTATTTATACCAGCTTCCTGAAAGGCCAGTCTCTGAGGCCCATACTTGTTATAGATAGTGCTTCACAAAGGCTGTACTGAGATCAACAGAACTAGTTTTGGACAGAGCTATATATGCTGCAGCACAAGGTTATGGGAACCAGGCTGAAATTCTGTCTCGCTACAGCCAATGGGACTTTTGCCACTGATTTAATTTGAGCCAGGATTTCCTGTCACTAACAGTGTTAAAAGCAGGCACTAGTCCAAGGGCATGAATGCAGGGGTTTGCTAAAGCTTTCATTTTAGCTGCATGGCCTAGGTTTGCTGCTGCAGTGAGTGTACTTGCTGCTGGTGTAACTTCCCAGGGATTAATGGGATGGCAATGGCATGAGACAGTGTTCCCTGTCCACAGAAGGGCAGTTGGCAGTACTATTTGTGAAGTTCTCTTTGGATCTGGATTTTCAGCTGGAGGCTCTGTTTGTTTGCAGTGAAGCTTTCTGCCATGTCTGGGGAGAGAGAAGGACAGCATGTGTACTGTGCTCCTGACATGCTTTACAGAGAAATCATAACATATTAGCTACAAATCTGCCTGCACTGTGTTTGTTCAAGTTAATAAATTATGCTGGAGAACAAATAGATGCTAAATTACATCCTGGCCTGGCCAGTACTTTTATCGTGCTTGTCAGGACTGTGTAATATTAATTATAGCCTGCATCACATGCCCTCAGGGAGAGCTGGCAAATGGCTGGAGCAGTCATCTGTGACTCTCCTAGCTCTTATCTGATTTTTCATTTAATCAATGCCCAGTAAGTCTGTAGTGCCCTGAACCTGGACATCTGTGTTTAATATATCCAGGGAGTGACCTAATTAAATTCCAGTTTATGCCATCCCATGATGGGAATGGATGCTTGGAATTCTGTTTTTTCAGCATTACAGTGGGGAAATAGCCCCATGTTTGTCAGTGACATTTGTGAAGCCCAGGGAGGCTCCAAGAAGAGGATCTGGGGAATAAAGCAGGGCAAATAAATGTTGCAAAGGTGGTTTGCTGTGTTGTCTACATTCCAGGCTCTTTGCTTTCTAAACTGCTGCAAAAACATGTCCACTAGAAAGTGCTCTGATGAAGAGCTGCTATTCAGCTGAGCATATCCTTATACTGCAGTGTGAGGTACAGACCTTTCCTGCAAAATGTCTATCCCTCTGGCTCATCAGAGGCTGTGGATTTTACAGCCATCACTTTTATTTAGTCCAATGAAGATGAGCCATTTCAGCTCTGGTTTTGGTTTGAATGATTGTGTTAGATTTGATGGTCATGTAATGATCTCTGCAGAGGAGGGGTCACTGCTAGACCTTCTTTGCACAGATCAATAGTGTGTTTAAGCAGGTGACCTTCCAAGTGCTGGCAGCATGAGGAGGCTGTTAATCTCTTTGAGGTGACCCACTAAGAGTGAGCATGACACACACATCATTGTCACAACTTCTGCAAAGAAATGATGCTGTTAAACCCTGCATAAAGACAGGAGGATGGATAGGCAATGCTTAGAATTATTGTGCTGGGTCTGACACCTTGTTTTGGGCAATAGCAGTAGCACATATTTAGGGATCAGTGCAAAAGCACAGAGTATGTGTAGTGCTGCTGTCAGACTGTTAGTGTCTTAAGGACTTCTTATGCTGGAGGGCACAACCAGACCATCGTCTTTAATAGTTACGGATGACTGATAGAATGACAGATGGATTTCCTGCTCTTTGGTAACACTTTATCAATCCTGACCACAGACATCTTTGCTTATGGCCATGAACCAAGATATTTTATCTGCAACTAACTTACTCCTCTCAACCTCTTAATCTTCAGAAAAGCTTGTTCTGTATGAAATGGATTAACAGGCCGTAGTTTTCATTTCAGATGAACAGGTGATAAATTGATATGCTGAGGAATGAGATTTGCTGCTTGTATATTGTTGGGAATACAGTTTATCCTTCCTTTGTACTATTTTCTCCACTGAGCATTATCTGCATTAGAAAGAACAGATTTCATTATTTTATGGACTAAGAATCTGATTTTTTTGCTTTATGCTTCCTTCAATAAACATCTAATAAACGCTAATTGTTCTTTATGCCTTAAATTAATTACAGTCACTTTCACTGCCCCTCTGTACTGATGCTGCATTGCCAAGGGATCACCATGGCAACTTGCTCACCAGGGTGAGCATGCACATTCAGTGTTTCCTTGGGCCTGAGGGTTCACAAACAGCTCTGGGCCTGTGGACAGCACAGGTTGTTCCCTGGCTGATAGTTTGAAGGGTGAGGAGCTCAGAGCAGTAGGGTATGAGGGGTTCTTGGTGTTACAATACAAGCAGAGACCAACCCCAAGGTCCAACATGACTGGCCAACTGAGCAATGTGCCTCACTTGGGACCTCAGTTTCCCCTTTTGTAAGATAGATGAACCCAACTCTATAATGGGCTGGGGACAGAACTTCTGGAAGGGAAGGAGCAGCACAAACTTCATCTGAAGAGAAAGCATCCCACCTGGCCTGGGGGAAAAGGATGAACAGCTACAGTATTTATATTTCTTAGGCAGGCTGCATCAAATAAATGGTTAAAAAGCTAAACCTGGACTGTGGATTAAAGGCTTTGGAGTGCCCATTTCCTCCTTGACTTGCAATCTTCTCTGTTTCCACTTAAATTACAACTGTACTTGGTCAGTACTTTGATCTTTCTTCTTTGGAGCGTGTGCTATTAATGACTGCCTGCACCAGTTGTCCTGCTAAAGGACTAGCAATGAGTAAATAAGATAGTAGTAAGAAGCCAGGTGCCATGATATAACAGGAGGCTGGCCATGGGCTTGGGTGTAGGCACCCGATGGGAGCCTAGCGATGGAGGTCACTGCCATCCCGATGCTTTGCTGAGGCCTTCATCTTTGGAGATTAGACTAGATGACCTTTGAAGGTCACTTCCAACTCAAACCATTTGGTGACTGTGACCTCTTCTTGTCCATAGCTGTGCTTCCAGAGTAGGGCGTCTGTCTCCTGCGGCTCGAGCAGAGGGCGGAGGTAGAGCAGTGGGCTTTCCCCTCACTGCCAGCAGATGGCAATCCTTGACCAAGCAGTGCCTTTATCTGCATCTATTTCCGGACGTGAGGGCAGAGGCACAGCCCCTGCCCGCTTAGGGTTTAAGGGGTCCTGTGCGAGTTCCCGCTGTGGTTTCCGTATGAACAGCAACTGTGGCCAAAAGCAGGGATGTTTGTGAAGTGGCATTTCAGGGGGGATAGAAAATGCAAGGATGGAGCTGCGCAGTGATGGTAATGATTAGACCATACAATCACTTAATGCTGTCCCTTATTTACCTTCCGCAGCATGGGTTTCTCAGTTCAGTAGCTCCACTAGCTGGGGCAATATATTCTGCTTCTCTTCCTTACTATTTGATATTTCTTCATGGGCCAGTGACTTTGATATTTAGTACTGCCATTATTGGGAAAGCTAAATGAAAACATAGGACAACAAATCAAGGAGCAATTGCTTCGGTGGCTTTTGATTAACTCTTTGCAGCTGAGCGTGAATTTTTCCAATGACTAGTGTGCACATGCATTTTCCCATGACATCTGTTGTAGGAGGTACAATGTCCTAAGTCTTGCAATTATTGTGCTTCTGAAGATCTTGAAGCAGAGTGACAGCCTCTCCGAATCTGCTGATACACAGCAGAGCTCAGGAGCCCAGCTATGCACACACTGTGTGTGCTTGTGTGCTCAGCAGGAGTTTGGGGTCACTGGAGGTTTCCCTTCAGGTGCAAGAGAAACAGCACTAACTGCAGTTTGTTTTTTAAGCAACATTTTTACAGATGGAAGCAAGGCATACAAGTCGAATTGGGTCCAATGTTTTGTGTTTCCATAGCTTCAGCAGAGAGATGAATTCAAACGTGAATGTTTTCAGGTCTGGCTTATCTGGGTTTCTATGATCCTGTTTAAAATGGCCTCCATCACAGAGAGTGAGGCTTCACTGCAGATTCCATGCCCGGAGCTCTTTTCTTGCTATAGAAAGCAATATATTTTCAAATTTATTTAAAAGCCATTCAGAATATTTTATTTTTTGCCTCAAAAAACCTCATGAATTTTACACCAACATCTTGAAACATTTATTGTCTCATTACATTAAAAACATTTTCCAGAGAATGTCTGGGCTGTAGATCAGCCCTTTATAATTAAAAACCAAGCAGATATTGTATAACTGCAAATGTATTGGTTAACTTCCTTCTGACAAGAGCCCTTTAAAGCCTTATCTGTCCAGGTTTGGGATAGCAGGGTAGGATTTTTCTTTTGCCAAATTTCTCTCACAAAATATTTTCAGTAGCATTTTGCACCTTGGTCCCTCTGTTTTATGATAAAATTTCCTGGGGTATTATTATGACTTGTGCCAGATGTTTGAGTCAGACTTTGTTCCATCTGCCTGCAAGAGTTGAAGAAGTGAGATCTTTTCTAACAAGTGACAGAAGAATAACAAAGGTACAGAGCTCTCATTCAAGTATTCTGGAAGAAGAGAATGCAGGCAAGTGTCTACAGCAGGAACTGGTAGTAGCAAAAAGGCGAAAATAAGAGATTTACAATGCTGTCAGTGATTCTACCACAGACCTGACTTTAGGTACTTAGAACAACCTGGTTTTCTCTAGTTGTAATGTTGCCTGGTAGTGAAACGTGTCACTGGATATACTTCATTGCTTTGCTGTTCACCACCAGTAATCAACAATGAAAACTGGCCAACTAAATACTTGCACAATATCCTAGTAATGTTATAAAGTAAAGAGCTGTAAGAACTAAAATGTTTTTGGCAATGTTAGACAGCATTATGTGACAGCTTGTAATTAGGGGCATGGTCTCCACCAAGCACCCTGTTTGCTGCAGACAAACACTTCTCTTTCGAGTCCTGGGGCTGGTTCTCAGAGGAGGTCTAACTTAGCCAAGCTTTTGTCTGAAGTGTTTATACTCTCATACACAAGGCTGTGAAAACTGGGATGATTTCTTTCTGGATAAGCATTGTTATTAACATGTGGAACAGAAACATTGATCTTGTTGAGAGTGAACACTCACATATCGCTCATCTCACAATTTTGTACCATAATCCAGGAATGATTTTTGAGCCTCTCGAAGTGCTGTAGTCTCTGACGCAGTGACTGATGAGACATCTGCTGTATGACGTGTTCTAAAACAAACAATTCATTATTGCAAAATGGACTTGCAGTCATTGGCCCAGGAGCTTTGAGTTTAATGAGGCATTCTGTAGTCTCACAAATACCCATTGGTTCTGGGGATTATGCATTGTGTTTTATCTTCAGTTGTGGAACCTGAACTTAAAAAGACAATGGCTATTTAACATGTTTAGCATCTAAGTTGACATATTTACTTTTTCCAAACTAGTCCTTTTTGGAGAAAAACACTGAAGCACACAAGCTTATTATTAGAGATCAATGTAGAGGGCTGTTCTGCTCAAGTAAATAAACTTCTGAATGCCTCTGCCCTTACATTCTCATTTGAAATGTCCACACCACTATGCAGGGCTCAGGGAGGGAATGTATTTGGCAGACCTGGTGCCAAGAGGTCACCTTTGGTTGGACCACAGATCTTATCAAAAGAGAAGGTAGCCAGCATTGGAGGAAAAGTGGTTGTGTCTGGACAGGACTCACTGGGAGGAGGTTAGCAGATAGGGATGATTCTTGCGTTCTCCTCCCTCTCCCTTCTTCCCCAGCCCTTTGTTTTCAGGAGGGTGATGTGGCAGCTTCCAAACCAAGACCCATTTCTGCCACTTCCCTAGGGGAAGGCTTACTCGGCTGGTGGCAGTATCTTACTCTTTGAGCTAGAGATCTGCTCCCCTGCTGTAAGCATCCAAGGCAGTCCCTTAAAATTGAACTCTGAGCATTTCCCCAAAGTCCCACTAATTGTGACTTAAGCAATGGTCATGCTGGGCTAATCAGACGAGTTTCACCACAGCCCTCAGAAAGAGGCATCTTAGGTTTTGCTGTTTTTTGCTTGCCCTTTGCTGCTGTTTGTGCAACCTACTAAAACTGAATTGCATGGTGGTTTGTTTGCTTTGCTCAAGTGACTCTGCTTGGCTGGAGCTTTGTGATAGCCCACTGAATCTAAGCACATCCAAGGGCTCTAATATAATCACAGATCATTGTGTTTGCTCAAAATCTCAACTAATCTGTGTCATCATGAGAGATAGGCACTACTGATTTCTATAGGCTGGGATTTAATGTGAAGATGGGGGACTGGAAGCTCTAAACAGTAGCTGTAGTTTCATCTTAGTGCAGCTCAGTCCATGTAAGAAGGAAAAATTACTGATAAATTTGTCTTATTGGTAAGGATAGCCCTAATCCCAGGAGATTTACTTTCTTACAAATAAGTATGTAACACAAACTGTTCCCTTGCCACCTGTTTGTTGGATTGTGACAATTTGTCCTTTTTGGGTTTTTTAAAATGTGGAAAACAATCCGTCAGAGAAAGCACAATGCAAGCACTCATGTCTTGGGTGCTAAATTATGGGTTGAGGTTCAGGATGGTTCTATTTGTCCAGCAATGGAGGTGCCATTGGCATAGCTAAGAGGCTGGTGCTTTGTGTGATCCTTACACGGAGCCACAGGGCTGCCAGAAGCAACTGAATTTTGTCACTAGGAAGGGAATTTAGGGTATCAAAGACTCACCTGCTAAGGGGAGGGTCAGCTTCATATTGTTTTGAACATATCAGAATTGTTATCACTGATCTTTTCTATTGTTTAAATGAACTTCCAAGCTAGACAAGAACTCACTGAAGTTCAGGTATTTTCCTTCTGCCCTTGATTAGTCCCTATGTCCTTTCACTGCTTTAAAATGAACAGCATCAATCAAAACCGAATAACATCTCAACTGCCAGGAGAGGAGACATGACACAGCTGAGGGCTCACTGCTGTAGCAGTCTTTGTGAACTTCTGAGCCTTGTTTTTCTGGTTTGGGCCTGTGCATCATCAGGAGTAGAGCTGACATCAGCTTTTGGAGATGGTGCAGATGAGCCTGCTCTGTCTGGGTATATGTCCTAGTTATCCCCCAGAAGGACCCTGTCTATTCCTGGCAGAAATGGGTTGATCTGAGAGATTTTGTGATCACTTGTAATGGGGCTGCATCCTACCTTGGGGTAAGAACAGGTGCCCTTCTGAGACATGCCTGTTCTCAGCTTCTGTGCCAAAATGTAGTGGGATATACTTGACGTACCAGGTGGCCTGCTCTCTGGAGTGAGCTGTGGGCTTGGGATGGGGACCTGGGAGTCACGTAGCCCACTCCTTGCTCAGATGGATTTGTGATGCCAAAATAGAGGCTTTTGCAAAATTCTAGCCTCCAGTAATTAGAAATATACTGGCTTCTATTCTCAGTGGTCACAGCTTCTAAGCTAGTATAGTGGGATTTCCTGGAGTCTTCATCCAGTTTCAGCAACGGCAAAGCCAAAGGAAGCAGGATGCAAGGCAAGAGGGTGGTATGGCACAGCAGACGACAGCTTCCCTTCTCTGCTCGTCTCATGGCAAACAGCCTAATCCTGTGCCAGCCATCAAGAACACAAAATAAAGCTACTGAACTCCTACAGTCCTAGGAGCTGGTAAGTAGCTGGCCTTACAACAGCTCCCGGATGGTGACAAAATGATGTCCAGTCCTCTGATGGTGGAACATTTTGAGTGACAGCTGCTGGCATGGGAAGTGCACTGCACAGATTTAGCTGACATTAATGCAGCCCTGTGTTATTAAACTCTCCCGACAAATTCCTTTTCTCTATGGGAAGCATTCAAACATGCTAGTGACAGTGCACTGAAACAGACTGGGAGCAGATGCTGCAACTGGTGCTGGCTCACCGCCTAACTGGGTCAAAGCCTGGTAACTGTATTCATTAAGCTGTTTCACCAGCCAGCCTACAGTAAGATGCGTTTCCTTTCGTGTCTGCTAGGTCAGTGCAACAGAAACCAGATGTGTCAGGGGTTGTCACACAACAAAGGCAAGCATAATGAATATATATTAAAAATAATACCAGAAGCAATAAATGTTTGGTCCAGTGCAGCCATGCCTGCTGCATTAGCACAGCTCATACTGTAATAATTGTATCGGCGCTGCCATGGATCCCCTTGGGCTTTGCAAAGAAAATCAGTCTGGATTTTCCAAATTGCATGTTCCCTGTTGCAGAAATGCTGGTGAAATACATATATAGGTTTGTAGCGTCAGTTTATTCTGCTATTTGTAATTGCTGTGGTGTCACCCAGGATGCCCTTACTCCGCTTATCTCTTCCACGGGGATTGTTGTTTGGCTCTGTGTTTGTACAGTATCTTGTACAGAGATTCTGATCTCTGAGGCACACTGCAGGCACAGCAGTGGAGTAATATTGAAAAATAACTCAGCTTGTCTAGGTATTTGAATAATTCTGGGCACAGAGAAACTGATGATAGCAGCTGTCAGTGTTGTATGTGGGCTTCTGAGCAGCCTGCCTGGGTTTGCAGTAGTGGATGGAGAAAGGTGTCTGTGAATGTTGACCACTGCTGAAAAGCAATTGACTCTTTGGTGGTTCTTGGTGTGTTATCCTACATTTGGCTGTGAAGTCTGGGTGTCCTGTTTCAGGGTGAAAGACGTGACCTCACACAGGACCCAGATCTTTCACTTCTAATTCCGTGAATGGTTATGAAAAACTAACATCTAACTCTTACCCATCTCAGTGGGATCCCTCAGCCCTCCTGCTCCAGCTTATTTTGTCTCATTTCTTTTTGATGCTTTCTCTTTCAAAACCTTTTCTTGTCACTTCCGGTCAGCTGAACCCAAGGTCTTCTGCAGCAGCCTTTATGATGCTAGCAAAGACTGGGAGTCTTGGCCCACTGTGCTGAAAGCCCCAGGATCTCAAGTCTTAATATATGAATTTCCTTTGGATATCCAAAGAGGAGTGTGAACTATCCAAAGTTCACAAACTCTTTAGGAACTTCTAGCTAAGTGGTTTTGTGCCTTAACTCTGTATTTGGTAAGAAAAGAAAGAGGAAAAAAGCTGCTCCACAGCTGAAGGTTAATCTGCAAGAGGGCTTTTCTTTCTTGAATGACTTTGTGGGGGCTTTTTTTGTGGGTTCCCCTGTTGCCCCTCATGCCTGACTTATTCAGGGGCCTTGTAAGGTCAGGTAGATTTGTGCTGACAGTCTTTCAGTACCATGCACAACCAGTACACCTGCAGCAGCCACCATGTGCCTTCTTTGAAAGGGTTTGGTTTCTATCTGGACATGAAACATGTAGAAGACAAGGGCCTGGAACTACAACCTCTACATGGTCCCCTCACATGAACAGCACATGAAAAAAACAACTGATTTTCTGTATCAGACTTTCAGAAGAAAGTTTTCCAGAAGAAATTATTTTATTTTATATTATATTTTTCAGAGAAGTAAGGCAGATGGAAGGAGTCAATATAGTAAACAGACAATACAGGGAAACTGGAGCATAATGCTGGCTGAGGGTAGAGGGCTGGAGGTCAACAGAGGTGAACTCTTGGATGGGAAAGGAAATAATCTCTATAAATGCTATGCTAGTCATTATTCTTGAGTTCTATCTGGTTAGACAGCCCCTCATAGAAGCTGAAATAACAGAATGGAATAAAAATCTCTCCCATGGTACTTTCTCAAGTAAGATAATAAGTGACTGAGCTGGGCTATGTCTCTGCAGCATGCTTCCAAAGTGTTTATGTCATCCTAGGAATGGCAGGGGTTTGTGGTTGACAGCAGCCTTGCAGTGAAAGGTTACAGGAGGTGTGTACACAGATGAGTAAATGCAGGCAGGAACACATACATGCTTGTGCATGCAATTGCAGAAGTGCAATGGTGCATACCATTACACTGACGGATGTACTGGGAGTGTTTGGGGACATATGAAGTAGCAAGACTGTGTGGGACTGGGTGATGTGTACATGGGAGGCAGGGCTTGAACATGTGTCACTAGCTGTGCGAATGTGTATGGATGTCAGAGCAAGCAACAGTGGGCACAAGCCTTGGTGAGAAAAGAGATTTCTCCCCTGTCACAGTGAAGACTGAATTGCATTCCTGAGTGTCAGCCACACTTGCCAGTTACCTCCTGGACCAGAAAGAGAACGGATGTTTTCTTTGCCAGAAATGAATTTTGGAAAGCTTTGCAACCTAAAAGGCATATGGAAAAAATTTCCGGGTTTGAAGGCAACTGCTTTGGAGGTATTAGATGCTTTTTTGTGCTAGGGCTATTAGCACTGCCTCCTTGGCTGTGCACAGGGGGCTGCTCCGGGGCCCACTGCTGCTGAAGTTGAGAAAGACCCTGAGTCCTGCCTTGAAGTGCAGCAAAACCTGACACCTAAATATTTGTTTGGAGGTGTAAATATGAGGTCTCTCTTGAGCTGAGACCTGGCTCTGTTACAGACTGGCATTTCATGCAGGATCTGCAGTCTGTATTTGCATAAGCATGGCCATACCCGTGAAATTACCCATGGCTGTGCCAGCTTCTCCCACTCGGCCTCATGGGCTGTACCCAAGCAGAGGCAGCCAGGCAGTGCTGGTGCTTTTCCTGGTGTCTGGAGCACGTACCTCATTCTGTCATGCTACTCGGAGATAGTCTTGCTACAAAATCAATACGTAGATGTTCCCTGTTGTGTGTTTATGCTGGGGCTGGAGATAAATCTAACTCACTTGGATGAATACACAAGGGGAAGGAATTGAGAAAGGAAAAGTGCCTTGGTGATATTCAGCTTAGCTTGTTGCTATGCAACATCCTGCTGTAACCATAGCAACTCCCAGAGAAGCACCTTGTACAGACCTTTTCTTCTGATATGGGCTGACAGGAAAATGCAATAGAAATGCTGGGTGCTTCTTCACACTAGGGCAAGAATGGGCTCAGTAGCCCAAATCTGTTCCAGTATCCTGTGAGCTCACTTTTGCTGCTTGTGTACCTGAGATTGGTTATTTTCTGCAGTTACTGCTTCACAGAAGGGTGAGGTTTCACTGCTTTTCATACCAGAAGCCTTTGCATTAAGGGGCCTTGGACAGAAGAGTAATAAAACTGCTGGGAACCCAACCAGGCAGTAGCTACATGGAGCTATGTTGTCCTGTAGGCAGCATGGCAAATCTGTTCCATGTTTCTATTCTTTGTAAAGGAAAAGAGAAACATGTCCTTGCCTGAGATTGTAGCAGATCCTGTGGGGTCAGAGCAATTGAAATTGTCAGAAATAAATACCATTATCAGTATCAGATAGTTGCTTTTCCTGGGGAAGTGGCCCCAAAGGCAAACTCAAAAAAAAAAAAAAGGCAAGGAAAATAGTGGAAAATCAGAAATTGGAATGAGGTTAAAATGAGGTCTTACTGAACCAGCTCAAAATGTGAAGCCAGGGGTGGCCGTCCCAGCAGGTCTTTCCTAGTCTCCAGACTGTATACTTGGCTGGGGTGGAAGACGGGTTGCTAAGTCAGCTCTTCACATGGTAAGTCCCTTACATACTCGGAATACAAAAGTCTCCTTTGCATCTTTTTGAAATGTACCTGCCAGAATGTAGCTTGAGGCGTGTTGTGTTTTAGAGGATGTCATAATTATCCTTTATCATTGCACCAAGAAGAGGAGAGTTCTTGCTCCAGAGGTCTAATGTTTTTCCTGGAGGAATGCACAATCCACAGGGTAACATAGCAGAAGGTACCAGCTGGAGATGCTACTGCAGAAGAGATAATTAAAGAGATTTTAAAGAAAAAGCAGCTTTCAGGAAGAATGATCATGCGGAGAAGTAGGAGGCTTGCGGTAGAACATGATAAATGTTTGGGATTAAGCATTAAACCCAGAAGGGAAGAGTAATCTGGATCATTCCTGCATAGTAGGAGTGACTGAATATCCATCTGGAGTGTTTCATGGGTATGTGGGTGAAGTGAGCATATTTCTGTTGGTAGTGAAGATGTGCTGATAGCGTGCTGAAGGATGTGCGTCTGTTAGCTGTTAGCCTCTAAGGACACCCCAAAACCTTTTGAAAGTTAGGAGCAGTGGTTGATAGGGCTTCTTTAACAACCCAGATTTGCTGGCTAGGTTTATTGTACCTCGTAGATTTTATCCCACTTTGCTTTGAAAGTCATTGTGGGAAGTTAGCTCTGTAGGTGAGAGCAGTAATTGCCCTCCAGGGAAAAGAAAAACCTTGGAGGAGTTCTCCAGATGTGGAGCCGAATGAGAGACAGTGATGAACAGCCTTTGCTGCTGTCTAGCTGTAGTGGCACGGTACTTTGCTCCTGTGTGAGCTCAGATTTGGGCAGTGGAGCTCTGTACTGGTACCTGTGCTGTTTCACCTCCGACTGTGGAGCCTGAAGCTGATGGGGTAGAGCTGGTGCCTGTGCAGGACTACTGTGTGGTCACAGCCTGCTGCCAGCAGCAAAGTCAGAGGCTCAGAAACATCCTAATTACATGAACTGCAGGTGCAGAGGTTGCTAAGCAACGCCATTATCATGCAGCAGTCATCCCATGCTCTCACCTGGTGGAGCTATCTTCCCTCCCTGGGCAAAGTTCCCCCATCCGCTTGGTTGTCACCTGCTTGAAATGTGCAAGGTCAGGTTTGAAGCAGGAGCTGTTGCTGCTGTAAGGGGAGCTGAGCCCTGTTAGCTTCTGTCTCCTTGAGAATCCTCAAGCAGGAAAACTGCTCTGAGGCTGGGGTAGCTTGTAGGTGCTTAAAAACTAAACAGGCAAGCACCGTGTGGGGCTGGGAGATAAGCAAAAGCTGCTGAGGTGCAAGGGGGAGTCACGATGAACACGAGCTTGGGTGCGAGATGCTGGGTAGAGATGAGCCTCGGAAATACACACATTGACTGTCTTGTGTGAAAGCTAGAATGAATTCAGACAGCATCTGGGAAACACTCCCCCTTGTCTTTCTCAATGATCTGCACTCAGTTCTTTAAATGCCTTCTAATCCATAAAACCTGCCAGTAGGACACTTGCAGTTCATCATCAAGCATTAGAGGGCAGCGCCAGCTGAGAAGCAGTCTCTCTAGGGGCTTCTGGGGGCAAGGGGGGAAAAGTAAGATGTGTGCCCCAAATGCACTGCTCTGCAGCATCAGCCAGGTATTGTCTTCCTATGGCATCCCTCACTTTGTCACCTGAAAGGGTTGAGCCGGTAGCATATTATTTCCCTTTTGTTATTTTTTCTGTTCAGTGGAAGCCATGGTCCTGGCAGCCGTAGGAATGAAGCTTCCCAACCCTTGAGCAGGAAGAAGCCAGTGAGTTGCATTGCTGTTGTGGACACTCATACAGTTCCCACTAAGCAACCCTGAAAGGCATTATCCTCTGCCCACAATGCCCAAAAGCTGTAAGGCATGGACCTCAGTAAAATATCTGACTCTTTTTATGTCACAAGAATAGAGTTCTCAAGACAGAAGCCAGTTTAGGACAGATGTGAGGTTATGTGGCAGGACTGAGTCAGAGGATTGCTGCTCCTGCTGGTTCTGCTTACCTGCCTGCAAGCAAATTCTGTCTTACTCTTCTTTCCTTGTGAGGGAAAACGGTTTCCCAAGTGACTGTAATCATAGTCCTGGATAAAGATGCATAATTAAATGTATACAACATAGCTCTTTAGTGTAAGGCTGATAGAGAAGGTGTGGTTTTCCCTCTACAAAGATTGTACTGTGTTTGACAAATCTGTGTGGATAGGCTGTGTGGAGACCTCATAGCAGCCTTGCAATATCTGAAGGGGGCCTATAGGGATGCTGGGGAGGGACTCTTCATGAGGGACTGTAGTGATAGGACAAGGGGTAACAGGTTAAAACTTGAACAGGGGAAGTTTAGATTGGATATGAGGAAGAAATTCTTTACTGTGAGGGTGGTGAGGCACTGGAATGGGTTGCCCAGGGAAGTTGTGAATGCTCCATCGCTGTTGGTGTTCAAGGCCAGGTTGGACAGAGTCTTGGGTGACATGGTTTAGTGGGAGGTGTCCCTGCCCCTGGCAGGGGGGTTGAAACTGGATGATCTTAAGGTCCTTTCCAACCCTAACTATTCTATGATTCTATGATCATTCTTCCACAGAGTTCCAGACCAGCAGCCCACAGCCTCACTCAGTCAATTAAACTTCCTTATGCCAGTAGTTCTCTGACAGTAAATTTATCTATGCTACCTTGTCCTGCTTTTAAAAAGCTATGGAGTTCCCATGGATTGTCAGAGAAACGACCACAGTAAAGAGATATGTTAAACAGAGATTGAAATTCAGTCTGAGGTGTTTGTGCTGCTTAGGTGGAGATAATTATTGATACCAGAGGAGTAAGAAATCTGCAACACTTGGTGAACAGTTACTAGTTTAAATCTTACAGAGAACAAGGTAGTAAAGAAAAAGGGATTTTTTTCCTTTGGTGTTTGGCCCCTAACTGTAACATTCCCAAGTGTCTTCAAAGATCAGGGAGAGTGGCAGGAAATAATCTCTTATTCACCAGTGCTCCAGATTTAGCTGTGGAGGATAGCAGCACCCAGAGACTCTGCTTGTGGCCTAATCTGTTGAACGCTGCAAAGTGACATATAGACCTGCAGGGTCTGTCACATTGAGGGCTCTACTTGAGACCTATTAGCGGCATATCTAAGTGCCCACCAGCAGTGCATTGAGCAACAGAATAATTTTCCTGTTCTCCTATCTCCCATTCTCACAGGGGAGAAGACTGCAGCATGTTTGCTCCACTGTTCTATTCACTGTTAGCGAGGTCAGAAGCTGCTCTTTCTGCTCTTGCTGAAGGTTATTTTTTCTTTCTCTTGTTTTGAATGCAAAGCTGTGAAGAGATTTGTGGGCTTTTGTTCATTACCAGGTTAGAGTTGGGTTCTTCCCTCTATGATTGTGCCTTATCATAACTCCCTGTTAATTCTGGGGTTTGTGCTGAATAAACAGTGCCTGGGAATTCGATATATTTTTTGTTTGTTTGTTTTAAAAACATTTGTAATGACAAAAATTTTGAAATTAAATTGTGATGTTTGACACTTATTTTTTCTTTTTTTTCTTTTTATCCATGAAGAATGCAAACTAAAAAAAACAACCAAAAAAACCCCAACGAACCAGCCTTCATCTCCAGAATGCAAGAAAGTGCATTTTATCAACATGAAATTAGATACCTGTCAAAATACATTTGTCCTCAAAATAACTATTCATACACTTCATTTTCCTGCATAAACAGATATTAATCTGCTCTCTTCTGTCTGTCATTTGCTACTCACATTCTAGCAGTGACTGTGGGAGGGAAATATTTAAAGACATTTTCAAAGCAATAGGCAGGCTGGGTTTATATAATTTTCTCTGGCTTCCTTAGCACCATTCACTTTATTACGAATGAGAAAGGAAACATCTATTTAAAATCAATCCAATAATATTGTGTTCCAAAACATTAATTCCTAGCTGCAAAACCTGGTTCGGTTTCAAGCAAGTTCTCTGTCAAACCAAAAGCTCTTGTGGTTTTGATTTCTCAGGCAGGGCAGAGCTCCTTTTGGTGGTTAGGGAGGCTCAGGGGTGTTTTAGCTATGGCCTCCAGGGAAAGGACTGTTGAATGAGAGCAAGGGAGCATTTGAAGACCTTTTTGTAAGGGGTGGGTGATCCCAGAAATTGAGGAATTAATGAACTAGTGTGATAATGAATGCTGCCCATTAAAAGACTTCACATTCCCAGGCGTTTCATGTCTGAACTGAGGGATATGATGAGCAATAGACTTCACCTGGAATTTAAAAGAGAAGCAGTTTACCTGTGTGTTTTGTTTGGTTTTGGGTTTTTTTGTTTGTTTCTTTCGTTTTTCTTTCCCTGTGTTTTTTGTTAGGGGGTCTTGAAGTCTCAGGTACAGCTCTTGTGGTGTCTGAGAAATTTGCTCTTCAAGACACAGTCAACAGCAAAGCAACATTTACTAAACTCACTCCAGGCTTCATCCTGGACCATGGCTATTTATATGCAAACAAAAACCTGAATGATGATGACAGGGAAATGTGGCAACTTTGTTTTCACAGGGAGGCTGCTGTGGTTCCCCATGAAGCATGGACTAATTAAAAATCAGTATAAAGTACAGGAAGCATGGATCTAAATCAAAATCGCATGCTACTCATCTTGAAGGTAAAAGCATTTATAGCAAGGCACTTGGGGAGCTCTGAAGATGAAAACCCCTCGATTGATTTGTTTATAGACTTTCCTTTGTTCCTCACTGTCGCAGTATCTGAGCATATAGGTAGTGATTGCTTAGGGTTATTTTATTTTTATCTGTTGGTCTTAGAAGCTTGACTACAAGCTCTGATTCCCACATTCATGAAGTTTAATGAGGCCAAGTGCAAGTTCCTGTGCCTAGGTTGGGGCAATCCCAAGGATAGGAGAATAAACCAGCAGAACCCATCCTGCGGCTTGTGTATGTCCTTGCAAATCAGTTCTGTAACTGATGGAGGCAGGTGAGTGATGCAAAAAGCTGAGGAGGGCAAGGAAAGGGTCCCTTGAAGCTCGCAGAGCAGCTCCACAGCAGAGCCAAGACACAAGCATCTGTGTCAGGTAGGTGCAAGGCCTGTACAGCTCTAACAGAGTGCTTAGGATCCCCAGCACCTTACTGCAGTTCAGAAAGGGACAGTAAAGCTGCAGGGTGGTTAACGTGGCATGGCCCAGGCCAAAGCCCAACTGATTTAACTCCGCTGAGCCTTGCTCTGTAGAGGTGGAGGAGCACTGCAGTGAAAGATTATTCAAGACACAATTTGGAGTTGAAATATCCCTTATCAGAAATTTATAACCCATTTTAAATGAATCAATTCAGGGCACAGTGAGGGTCTTGGCTGAGGAAGAGATAATTCGCCAGGTTTATTTATACAGTTTGATAGCTTTTATGCCAGGTTACTAAAAAAAGAGTCTGTGCCAATAAAATACTTTCTCTGCTTGTAAAACTTGAGAGTGTTTTATCTGTGATGCTGAAATTGTGCTTCCTTTTTAGCTTTATATGGGAACTGCTAGAGGCAGGCATCAGTGTGAAGGGTTAGCATGGCTCAGTAGGTTTGCATTGCTTGCAGGTGCCTGCTGTTCAGTATCTCTCCAGGATCCCAAACCATCCCTTGGCATGTGCTTTTCTGATATCTAAGCCATCCTTGTTGTCATCCTTGAAGGCTGCTTCTGTGACTGTAAAGAATGCTTAGATAAGCTAATGGGAGGAAAATCCATCAAGGTCTAATCATTTTCTGACTTGTTAAAAATCCCTTCACCTGTCCAACACAAAGTTACTGCCTGAAAGGGAGGTAAGCTGCTGGGCCCTGGGCGAAGTCTCACCCTGTTTTGGTGCTAGTCTGAGACCCTTTCTACAGAGGCAGGTGTTCAGCTACAGCGACACCTGACAGATGCTTCTATGGTACTCAAGAATAGGGTTCTTCAGCTGCTGTCACGTTGTCTTCACTTGTACTGAAAGCTCATATTCTCAGAAAGCCTTAGGAAACTTTTCCCCCTGACTTCAAAGGAGGTTTTCCCTGAGGAAAGAACAGCCTGCTAGGCAGCTGCTTCTGCATTTTCTGCTCCTATTTCCAGCTGATGGACCTGCTCTGGACGCGGTTCTAAAGGCTTAGGATCAGAATTATTTGAAGTAGATAAAGGCAGTAGGTTTGTTAACAGTGACAGTATCCAAGAGACTGGGTTACAGGGAATTTTGTAATTTGACATGTTGTTAGGTAAGAAGTTTTATTCATGCTTCACCAGGATGCACCACTGAAAACAGGTGGATTAATGGAAGTATTTATCATTTATACAGAGAAAAATAAGGTGATCAAATCAGAAAGACTTTTCCCTTCCTTAGAGATAGTAGAGCAATTACAGGATGATGTAGTCTGTGGAGAACTGAGAGGCTATTGTATCCACACAATAGAGAACAGAAAGAAAACTGTGAAGAAAAAAACAAAGAGCCACAGGGGAAGATGGTGACAGAGAAAGAAACAGAAGAAACTGTATTATCTGTGACAAGGACACAATGTAAACTTGCAACATCAAAGTGACAACAGAGGATTCGCAGAGGGAATTTAAGCTTCAATACCTACCGATAAGAGAGAACAGTGAGTGTGCTATGGGGCTGCAGGGAGCCTGCTCAGCACATGGTCCATCCCTGCAAAGGCAGGTGCTGGAAGGGATTTAACACTGGCAAGTGTTTGATCAGCTCCTGTGAAAGACTTGCAAGGAATATTGGGTGTTCATGAGGAGTAGTGAGGGCTCATGAGAGTAGTGGGAAGCCTCTGGATCCTGGCGATACCAGTTTCTGCGCATCCCCAAATCTTGGGCTAATAGCTGGATGCAAATGCCCCAATCATTTCACTTTCAATGCTCCCTAATTGTATTTAGACCTGTTTCTACATACTTTAGTGACATTCAGAGAGAACAATGCAGAGTTTGCTATGTCATGGTGAATATACTGCTGGGCTGGGTTATCTGCTTGGTGCTGCTCATGTGGTTTAACAAAGCAATGAGACTGGCATTATTTTTGTTGCTTTTACTAGCAATGCAAGTTATTTTCACCACCTCGGATACAGACCTGTGTAATAAAGGCATGAGGGTAGTGCAAATATTCTGTTGACTTAAAATAAAGCAAGTAGTCCTAAAAGGGAAGCAATGAGAAGCTGTTGGTGCTGATGACTTGTATTTTACTATAGAAAAGTCTGGATTAGGGTTGATGTTAATCAGGCTTATCAGCAGATGCATCTCCATGAGGATGTGCCTCATCTTTCTGGAGGAGGAATGTAGTGCCTGCGCCAGCTCGGCCTGTAGTGCAACAGGCAGCTTGCTTTAAAATTTTCCCAAGCAAAAATTCTATTTGGATACTGAGGAATAGCTGATGTGAATAGAGAGGAAAATGAATGTAAAGCAATAATCTGTAGCGCCTACACGATGCTTCCAGGATGGCAGCTTTGCAGACACAGATAGCAAGAGAAAAATGTAGTATACAGATAATACAGTCATTCCCCCAAAAGTTATTTAGAAAATCAGTGATATTTAACAGACCTAGTGGTGCCAGCAGAGACATTAAAAGTTGTTTATCATGCAGGCTTGTCCAGTGTTCTGGCAATTTTGGGTCAGCCATTCCATTTTCAAGAGAATTCGATTTCAAGGTGGTGAATCACCTTGCAATGAGATTTGGCTGTGTCAATAATGTTTGGTTGTGTTTTTTGTTTGGTTTGGTTTGGTTTGGTTTTCAGTTGTAAAAACAATTTCCCCAAACCTATGAAAGTTCAAAGCAAACTTTTCCCTCCAGGCTGCTTTGCACAGATCCTCCATTTGGTGCTGGGTGGCAGGTAGCTTCTTGGCATGCCTCGGGACTTGCTTCTTGCAGTGCATTGAACTGGCACCACAACACATTCTGCAAGCAGAGTTCAGCTCCAGTGTGTAAACTGAGACAAACAACACAAGAGATTTCTCTGTTTTGTCAGTAATGATTTCTTAGGGTTTGCAACTTATCTTGCCTATTCCCTAAGCTTGGAATATTTAGGTAGATCCATAGATGAATTTATATATGCTGACTGGACATAGCTCCCACAACACGTGTCATAAAAGTCACTTGAAGCCAGGTCTGTGCTGGAGCAAATCAGCTCACCTCTTTTGGGGTCACCAGAGTGTCCTGATTTACAACAGCAGAGCAGCTTAGGGGTGCTCTTGGTGAGCCAGTGGTAGGTGATGCTGGCTTAGGCTCTGTTTTATGAGACTCCATCCTCAACCCCAGAATAGGGGCTGAGTGGCTCTGAAAGTATCACTCTTAGTCTCAATTTGTGCTGGTTTTGTTTTGATTTCTGGATTCCCCTAGCTGGGTGAGCTTTACTGGTGTGGACTTAACCATTCATATCAGGTGCACTTGTGCCTGCAGAAGTTAAAACCAAAAGATATAGGTGAACAGATGCATCTAGCCAGTGCATACATAAACTCAGAGTTTACTTATTGCTGGGAGTGAGCTGGCACTTCATTTTCTTCAGTTAGCTGGAACTCCCGCTAGGGCTGTGATTTTCTGCTGCTGCTCATTCTGTGTCTGAACTAATAGAAGCAGAAGAGAGGCGATCGATTCTTTGGGAATAGCTTATTTCTTCATGTGCTGTTTGAATATTAGTGAGATTTCTGAGCCCTTCCCAATCTTGATTCAGAGTCTGTAGCATAGCGCATGTATGACCTGTACTGTGACGGTGGATACAAGTGGTCACTTGGAGATGAAGGTATAGGCTACCCTGTGTTTCTCCAAGTCAAGTTTGTTTGCACCTGGCTCAGGCAAGGCTCACATGGTTAGTGGAATGATGCATCTCCTTGGGAATGAGGTCTGGATTGTATTTCAAAATAAAAGCTGTAATTACAATTGGCATTTCTGAGTCTCCTGCTGGCAGCAGCCAACTGCCTCACTGACAAAATGCTGTCATTGGTGACACTGGCTGTGTGTGGGATCCATGGAAGTGCTGCTTAACCAGGTGTGTCTGTTGACACAACATTCCACCAGCTGTTAGCAGGAACTCCTGCTCTCTTCCCCTTGCCCTTTCAACATAATGAGTGAGGGAGAGAAAGAACCTCACACTTGCTCATTTGCCCTCCTTTAAAGCCTGAGGTGTGGACCATGGCATCAACAGACATTGCTGGAGTGCTGCTTTAGCCTGGGAATGGATTTTGTGTGGTGTAGCCTAGAGCAGGACCCAGATGTAACTTGAATTTTCCAGGGTTGAGCAGCAGACCAAGATGCAAGCTTAAGTGAGTCCCAGCATCCCCATGCCTTTATCATTGGGAAGTACTTAGATGCATGATACAATATGCATTGCTGTCTTGGTTGGGATGGATCTTCTGTTTCAAGGATCCAGAGATGAAACTGAGTATTAAACTGTTCTTCAGCCATCTGTTCCCAAGGGCAGCCCTGTGCTCCCCCTCTGTTGCACAGCTAGTTGCAGCAGGCTTTCGCAAAGGCAAGTGCTCTTACCTCTTGCTCCAACTAAGACAGTGATTGATGACTGGCATGCAAATGGAAAGGTAGTGGAGGAAGTACTCCAGTTGGTGAAGCTGTGGGAATATGTAGAGCAATCCTGGATTCTTCTGTTTTGCCTTGCTGATATCTGGCTGATATTTATGACACACTGTGGAAGACAGTTAACCTTTAAAGGCTTTATGTAAGTGCCTTTGTGGGTTTCAGATGCACTTATGCTCACTCTTCTTCTTGACCTGTCTGGGCTTGCTTTATTGTGACAATCAGATATTGTTACCATAGATGCCTATATGGCAAAAAACCCCAAGAGTTCAGGTCTGCTGTTTCTCCTTGCTTTTATCCCAGAAAGGCAGCAACACTAAATGCCTGAGTATGTAACTGCATCTAAAGAGAATCTGCTATTTATATCAAAATGACCATCATATGGTGTGATTTGTCAGACTAGACCCACATTGGTGCAGCAGCTCATAGAGCACTATATACATTACTGTGGTTGATTATTATTTTACCCCACCAGTGGAAGCTTAGAAAGCACATTTAAAACAGCTTCATAGCTATAAACCAGCTTCTTAGCTATAAAAGGAATACTCAATAGTACCAAAACCATATTAGTAATCAGCATTTGCATAGACATTTCCAGCTGTGGAGATCATCATGTTTTGCAGAGGTGGAGACATTTTATCGGTACCTAGACAGAGGGGCTGATACAGACAGCCTCATACACTCCCCTTAGTGGGAGGTAGGAAACTGAATTCACTTCCCTTGACTCCCATTCCCATGCGTTACCGTTTCTTCTCAGAAATAATTGTCCTTATTCAAACTATGCTTCTTGCATAGCTAAAGCAACTCATATCTCTTCTATGCTGCAGATCTTTTTGCCTTCAGTGAGAGAAGGTGAGAATCTGTGTTTCACTGTGAACTTGCAGCCCATTTTGGGGAGCTTTGCATTTTAATCCTTTTTTTTTGAGAATCACTGCACACCGCATAGGAACTTATGTGAAGGGGGAAAGCATTCTTTTCCAAGAGGGGCTGTGACACAGCAATCTTGACCCATTATCTCTGATTGTCTCCTAGTAGCTGACCAATCCCGGGAAAAACTAGTCTCTGGAGAAGCCTGGCTAAGGAGTTGGTTGAAGGTTTTCAGTCTGGATGCAAGAAAAAAGGAGCATGCAAATACAAAAGTAGAAATGCTCTCTGATAAAATGAGAGATCTTACTGGCAAGCTGTAAACCTGGCTGAGGGTGAGGCACGTTTTGGAGTGGGACCCTGCCTAGCCTTAGACAAAGAAAACTGCTCAAATAGGTGAGAATCAATTGCAAAGATGATGAACCTCTGATATCTTGCTTTTCAAGAATGCTGTAGCAATGGGAATTGCTGTAGATTTGCAGTCATGTAAAACAGATGGAGTTTCGTACTCTGAAGAAGGAAGGTGGCCATGGGGCAAATGGATCACTCTGATGTCCCCAAAAGATGTGGATTCTGATGGGATGGCATTAGGGGAACAGTTAATCAGATGAATTTCACAGGAGGTTTAAAAAGAAACAATCTAATGAGTAGATTAAGTTCATCACTCTCTCAGCTTCAGTAAGAAGCAAACACATAAGATCTGTGAATACTGCCAGACAAATGGAAGGCAGGAAGGAAACATTTCAATGTGGCTTGATGCTGGGAGAACTTTTCTGTTTGGGAGCTATACAGGCACATCAGGATGATTCCTTGGAACACACCTTATGGGCAATTACGCTGCCTGTGTTCCTGCTCATAAATGGATCATTCCTGTCTCTGATGTTTCTTTTAACTGCTTGCCTGCCACTTCTTGCTGGTGTTCCCCAGGCAAGACAGCCATCTTTGTGCACTCCTTGAGGGGCAGACAGGCACTAGTGTGTGCCCAGCTAGACATAGTGCAATTACGAGTGATCTGCCGAACATCTTCCCTGGGTGCAAAGATAGAGGAGAAAGGGACAGCTGGGCTGAGAGTGAGCATCTCCATGCAGCACACGCAGCAGTCCTGTGCAAAGCTCTGCTTTTCTGGTGTTGTTGCAGAAGTGGAGCATGCATGCACACCTAGAGATACCTGTACCTCAGTTCCTCTTCAGTCCGTCCTCACATGCAGACCAATTCACTTATAGAGACTAAACCTGGCAATCCCTCCTAGCATTGCACTCACTGTGAATATGCTCAGATTTCCACATGGCAGATCCCCCCTGCCAGAACAGCAATCCTGAAGATTTAGGGCTATGGTAGCCCAAATGCCATTTGCAGTGGCAGAGGAAAAGCAGTAAACACAGACCCAGCAAGATCCCTTCAAAATGATCTCCAGCTGACCCCCAGCAAGGCTGGTGGCAGGAGACACATGGCAGCAGGCACAATCCCTGCTCAGGGAAGCAGCTCTGCCAGCGGTGCTGCTTGCAGGTGGAGGTGACAGGAAGAGCTTGACTTTGCCAGCTTGTTTACATCTAAAATTAGAAATGAAATGAGAGAATATTATGCTTACAATTTCCGGACAATTAACTTTAAATATAGTCATTTGCTGTGGTGTTCTGCAAGGTGCAGTCCAGCAGAGCTCCGTTAAACAAGCAGGGGCATTCTTGTCTTGCTCCAGGGGAAGGTATCATGTGTGACAAAAAAGCTGTCTGGCCCTGGGGATTAATGACCCTATGTAGTATGAAAGCCAAATTGGGAGGAGAGTGAGAAAACACTGAATTTTCTCTCTCCTTTCTTTTATTAGACTCTAAATAATTAACAGGCAAATCCTGCTCTGTGGCTTAATGTTGTTTTGCAACCCAAGTGGGCCCTGAAGCAAATGAAATCCATGACTTGCCGTTCTCAGTTCCCTAGCAACAAGCCAAAGCACCAAAATGTGCTTGGCCTTATCACAACAAGATGTTAAAGCAATTAATATTCATCACCAATGTCTTCCTGCATTGGAAGAGAAGCCCTGTGCTCAGAAAAAGCAGCCCTGGTATAGGGGCATACTTTGAAGAGATGAAATCATGCTATTCTGAAAACGGCGGTGCACATGCCTCCATAAAGAGACATGTCTGAACGTGAGAGCGTTCACACACTTGGCTGCGTGCACATGTGGAGGCTGCATCCCTGAAAAGAAGGGCTTTCTTTTGCACAGCAAGTGGTGACAGGTGCTGCTGTGCACAAGAAAACAGACACATTTGAGAGTTAAATCTTGTGCTTCATGTGATTCTGCCAAGCACAGCACCCGCTAATTTACTTTTGCAGTTTAAACTGAGATCTGAGAACAGATTTCTTAAGCTTGCTTATGATCCCACACATAACTGGTGACCTGGTCTGGTATTTGAGTTGTTCCATGCTGTGACAGCAAATGGTCTTTTGGGAACTAACAACTACGGATAGATGGGAGGAACAGAATACTTTGGCTGGTGGCAACAGTGAAAAAACACAGCAGCAGCTCATTGCTTCTGGGGGCTGGGCTGGTGGGAGGATGGAGAGGCAGTGGAGAAACAACTTCTTGGTGAAGACAGTAACATTCAGAGAAATAGTCATCTGTATGGTGAACAGGTATCCTTTCCAGGGATGAACTGATTGCAACAGCAGCAAGCAGCAGGAGTTAGTGGAGAGAAGGCAAGTGAGTGACCAAGTCTGGCATGTGACATGGGCATGAATGCCAGAGAGGGAAGGGCTGTGAGTGCATGGTGCAGTGTCCCCGACATCTTACATGTGCTCAGGCGATTCTTTTTTTTGAACATACCTACATTACAGTGGATGTAATTAGATGATTTTGTGAGACAATGTGTTAATTCTTGCCTGCTGCAGTGAATGCTCATTTCTTATCCTGCTCTGAGCTGCACAGGCAGCTCTGTAGGGAGATGGATATCCTAAGAAATGCATTTTACTTTCCTACGAAAGCTTAGAGCAAACAATGGTATGTTTTTTTATCAGAATTCCATGAGAAAATTGGGGCGTGAGAATGTTTATAAACCAAACAAAACCCACGGGCCACCTGATCCACCTTTTCTTTCTTGTTGCTCTAATTCTGGGTTTGCCTAATCATAGAATCATAGAATAGTTAGGGTTGGAAAGGACCTTAAGATCATCTAGTTCTAACCCCCCTGCCATGCTGCCCTATATGCCACCCTCATGGCTGTATTGAGTTCTGTTTCTGTTGGCACAATGAGAGCCCTCAGCAGCAGATCTGTATAAGCCCTAGCCTGTTTATAGTCCCATGCTAAAAGGGAAAGGACGGTCAACTACTACTAGTCAAAAATACATTCATAGACTTCTGTTGCCCGAATCTTTTTGAGGATGAGAAGTGACTTTAAATTTCCTTCTGATACACTAAAGGTCTCTGCTTTGTTATGTGCGCAGACTATGATGCAGGTTAACACAGGTTTAATTGACCCCTGGCTCATTACTTATTTGCAGGGGGAAACAGCAGCACATTTAGAATAAACAATTAAATGCTAAATTTTGGTAGCAATTTAATTAACACATAACATTCCTTCCCTAACAAACACTTCTTAAGATAGGGTAGGCAAGGTAGCGTTAATTGTAACAATTAATTAGGAATTAAACTGATAATGGGTACAGCTGCTAACAATTAAGAGCTAATTATGTCAAGCACTTTAACCATTTCAGAAGAGAGCTGAAGGCTGGTGGGAGCTGCAGGTGGGAGAGCTATAGATAATTCACTTTAGCCCTCCTGAAACCTTTATGAGGAACTCCCAAGGTGTGTAAATAGGCTACTTGTGTGGGACTTCATCTCTTTGCTACATCAAGGGAAGATCTGCGCAAGGTGAAGCTCAAGTGCTTTTTTTGTTACCTGTAGTGTCTTTTGTATCTGTGCTGTTCAAGCACCGTTGTTTGAAGCACCACTATGCTCGAAAATGTGATAGTGTGGGGGTTAAACATGAGGTATTGTATATTTAAAGTGTTATGTGTATGTATGTAATCTTGGTGCATGTTTAGAAAGCTTTCAAGTTCTCAGGTTTCAGAGGAACACTGGCATTTTCATTTTATATTAATAGTAACAAATGTTTCTAAGAGGCATCATTCATGAAAAAAGCTGCTATTTCTCAATAAGTTTTCTTCATATGGAAAAATAACTTCAAGTTTTAAATGCTCTGAGCTCTGAATGCTTTCAAATCCTAAACTGAGTGGTGTATCCATTGTTGAAGATGTAGGAAGACTGGACACTTAAGGATAGTAACAGGTTCTGTTGCTACTGAGGCTGTAATGTTCATGTTCCCTGCATAGCCTCACTCACGCAGCCCCACTGCCTTGGAGGGCCTGCCCACTGCCTGTGCCATTAACTTCATTTATAAGGAGGAAAAATAGATCTACTTCTCTTGCTCCAGTCATGATAGAGTGTAGGAATTCCTCCACTGCAGAGCACCAGTGCTTTTAACTGTCAGAGTGAATACTCCAGGCTAGATTTACCAGAGATGCTCTGAAGCTGTGGCTAAATTTTCTGCTTGTGCTCTCGCAAAGCGCAATGGCAAAGAAAATAACAGCATAAGGCTTTAATGTATTATTAAGGCCTGGTATAAATTACAGAGTATCATTGAGACAAAACATTAAATAATAGATATAATATTGTGGCAGCTTTTAGGAAGGCAAATTGTTGCAGAAGCTATAAATAAAAGAAGTATGTCAAGTGCTGGCACTGTCCCAAAGAATGGCTCTGCTGCTCAGCCACAGAGCAGCAATATTTATGTCTGTTAGTTCATGGGTTGGGAGCATGTCTGCTGGAGGAAGCCTGCTCATGGCCAAACAGGCAAGGAGAAGGGACAAACAGCAGCTCCCCGGTACTGGCACTTGGTTGTATACTGGATATTTCCTATGTCTGCTTGGGAGAAGGTGGGAGGGAGAGAGAAGAAAGGGTAGAAAAAGTTGCCTGCAGGCTGCCTCTATCCTGGCTGTCAAAACTTTAATGTTTCATGATATGGAAAACCAGCTAGGATCAGGACATAGGCCACCCAGAGTTTGTACTGAAGCTATTGCAATCTAGTTGCTTTTATATCTCTCTCAGCCCTATTCTATTTTGAGGGTCTTTTGTTGATTTTTGCCTGACAGTACGATAAGAATGGGTCTGATATTGTGAGAGCTTTGAGACCCTCCTGCTGGTCTAGACAGCTTTTCCCCAGGTCACCCTTGACAAGTGTTCTCTGTTTCTTGGGTAGTCCAGCAGAGAAAATGGTTATTGCATTGCTTCCAGACTCACACGCTTTAGTTTTCCTGTGCAGGGCAGGTGGCAGAAAGATGAGGCACCCTCTGCCCTGAAGAACAAAAGGTAAATAAACAAGAACAAGGCTGGAGGCATATTCTGAACTGTTTGGAATTTGGTTTTCCACTTTAACATGAAGAGAGGGAGTAAAATACAAAAGATGGGTTCCAGGTCCTGCAAAACCATGCATGGAAGAACTGAAAAGGGAGCAATGTGCTAAAATGTGACAGAGCTAGTACCTGAAGTTGAAATGAAAGTGACACAGTGCTCTCTATTTGAATTTTGATTGGTTTCTTCTCACTTTTTTTTCCTGTGGGAAATGTTAAGTTTTTCCACTGAAGACATTTCATGGGCAAAATGGAGTATTTTGACTAGTCTGGGCCCCAGGCTGACCTTGTCCTCTGGGTTGAACAAAATGCCCCACACTGCGGTTGCCCACTTGCTTTTCTCTTGCAAAATAACAGCCTGTCAGCAGCCAATGGTTGTTTTTGTATCATAATGAAGCTTAGACTTTGCCAGCGCAAGACAATGAAATGCAATAATTCAAGATGTAAATTCCATCTGTTTGAGCACACTGAGTTTTTCCATGATGTGGAATTGCTTGTGCTTTCCATTTGTATTTAAATTTGTGCCTGTAGAGGTACCTTCCTTTGCCAAAGCAGCCGAGCCTCTAGTTGTTGGAATGAGGGAATAGCTGTATTCTAGCACTTTCCAGAGATCAGTGGTACAGACTATGCATCAAACTTGTTCTGCACCTTGAGAAATGCAGATAACTTAGTCACTGCTGTCACTTCCAAGGAGCAAACTAATGATGACTCAAGTGGCTTTCCCATTGGTGAAACTGTGTTGCTTATTGTGAAATTATTCATGGCTTATGCATGGGTGCAGAAATCAAGAGGTAGATACAACAGCGGCCTTGAAGTAAAACCTTCCTTTGCCTTGGTAGGCAATGAAGCATCAGCTTGCTACTGCAGAGTATGTGGCTTAATTGTAACCCAATGTGGTGCAACTGAGCTTCTTGCTGCACCTCTTAAACTGAGGCTTCTGTGGCTCTCCCCTCTCCAATGATGTTGCAGCGTTATGTCGTCTGCACTGAGGCACCAGGAGTGATCAGGAGATTGAGTCTGTAGGATGGCTAGCTGCGATTCCAGGAGATGCGAGTGCTGCAGCATTAAAAACCAAATACATTCGGTCGCTTTAATGGAGCACAATACGAGTAGCTCTCACTGAAGCAGAAAGGTGGCAGCATGTGGAGACTTCTCTCCTTAGCAATTACTTGGTTTTGATGATCTGGTAAGGATACAAAGCAAAACCCTGAACACTTCACTTTTCACCCCCTGTAATACTCCTTGCTTGTAATTATCTCTCTTTTGCAAGCACTTGAGTTGCTGGAGAAGCACTTGACACAGGAAGAGAAGAGTAGCATTCAGTCACTCTTTTGGTGTTTTCATCAGAGATGGACTAGCTGCCAGGTAGGAAGGGTACAAACCCAGCTTGCAACTGTCTTCATGAAGTTGGGAATAGACTTCAAAATCAAGATGAGCAGCTTCTGTGTTTCTCTGCGCCTATCAAGTTTAGAATAGCAATTAAAAACAAGCTTAACTCTCAAATGTAAGATTGAAGAGAATGTAGCTTTGTCTTTGGTGCTCAAATGGAGGTGCAGTTAAAGCAGCAATAAACAGAAATGGGCCAGAAGAATTATCAGTCACAAGTTTGTCAGGGATGTTTGGAGAGGGGGATGAGGCTGCTCCAAGTTGTGTAATAGAAATGTTTCCTCTTTGCATTCTGTCCCATCTAACATTCACAAGCCGTGTGCATGGAGCAATTAACATGGTTTACTTGGTCTGTCTGTCAGTGCTAGCAACAATGAACCACATTTAAGTGTCTGGGGTTGTGTTGTCTTTGTGCAGTGTCCTCTTATGCCACGTTGGGATAGGATGTTTCAAGCAGTGGCTCCTCAGACTCTTGCCAAGGCAGGAAATTCTTGTCCCCTCAGCTCTTCTCGAATGGAAATAACCACAATAATCAAAATAAAACCAGGCAAAAAGCATTTCTAAACTCTTAATTTTGCTAGGATAGCCCAAGACAGATGTATCTGGATGTATTCTGGTTCCTGTTACTGTTTTCCATTTTAAATGGTTTGCAGTGAAGGTATTTAAAAAAACCCTATCCCTCTCCCGCTCCTAGCACAACAGATTTGCATTCCTAATGAACTTTCCTGCTGCCAGAGTTGTGTTGCAGAATCCATTACTGCATGAGTGATTTCTCCTCATAGCAAGGCTCTCCATTATGATGTGGTTTACACAGTAATTTTGTAGGCATTGCAAGCCACAGTGAATATTATGTGTTAGCCCTCCTCAAAGGAAGGCAGATATCAGCTTCTGAGTTAGGTTTCCTCAGATGAAATCTTCTGTGTGTGCATATAAATTTCCACTTCATTCTCTCTTGTCTCAGTTCTGTTGGTAAAGACAACATCTGTGCCTTTGATTACTGGTCTGAGGCCTTTATATGAGTAGACAGGGACTTTCTCTGCAGTAAAAATCACAAACAGAGCCATGAAATGGGTATGGTTTCCTGGCTCCAGCCAAAGAAAAATATTTCTATGGCTTGAACTGTACATTTTAAAAGTAAAATATATAACTTAGAGGTGATCTTGCAGTAAAAAAAAAAAAGGCAGTCTGAGGTCACTTAAATGTATTTTCTCTCCTTCTGAAGTTGTCAGCATATTTAAGAATGCTTTGTGCTTTATATTGCCCTCCACTGTACCAATATAATTTAGGGCAGAGATGGGATCACTATGGATCTGTTAGCGCAGAAGAAGAAAACAGTTATAGAACAATATGGTTTGATGGAGCAGGCACAGGTAATACTGGCAGTGCAAATGCAATAGCACAGGGCTAGGCTTGAGTGAGCAGTAAAACCATGCAAGTGGGATTCTGTACAGGTTATTCTAGGGCTACTGACACAGTGAGTGACACCCTGGTTTTGAACATGTATTGATTTCTTTCTCTTTAGAACTGACAGTCTAATAATTTCAGGCCTGATCTACTGCTCCATTTATACCAGCCATAGAGGATTAACACTAGTTTCAGGAAAGCAGTATCATTAAAAAGATTATGCAGTGCTTCTGTTTCTAGGATGTGGGGGATGTATATATACAGGGGGTTTAATAATCTCTAAAGGCTCAGCGCAATGGGAGCTGAATGTGAGAGGGTGACAACCAGACAATGAATAATGTGTAGTTCTGCTTTTATCAGTTGGTGTCAAACTGTCCTCTGTAGCTTGCACTTCAGAGTAGGGCACGTGCTTAAATGGAGCAATATCTTCCTTTAAGAGGATTGCTTTCCCCCAGCCCAACTTGGTGCTCAGTCTGGGCCCCTCTTGCTGCCTTTAACAGCATCCTTGTAGGGTTGCTTGAACTGGAGCCACTTGCAGGCATGGATTCAGAGCTCATGCTGATGGGCAAGGGTTTATTTTTAAAGTGATGGATGTTTGCAATTATCTTAAGTGTGAACACATGCTTTCTCCTTGTGAAAAGAAAGCACTAGACCTTAATGAGATTTACTCTTCCAAGTCTGAAATAAATTAAACATGGCAGCATGAGCTTTTTCTGCAGCAATGCAGTGAAGCTGTAAATATTTCACAAATGATCTAATTCTTTTATGCTTTTTTCCAGGCAGTAGCGCTTCCAGTGTTTCCTTTTTTTAAGGCTCTTTCTCCACTCAAATTCCTCTTCTGTGCAATCAGTGGTGTGTTTTTGGTTCTCTCTGTTGGCAAAACTCAGGGTGTTTCCCCTGCACTCAGCACTTTGACAAAAACAGGTTAAGATGGAATTTGAGGCCAGAGTTGAGAAAGGAGCTGCATGATGGCTTCAGGGGCATGTTGGCTGATTCCAGCCTGACATTTCTCTCGTACATAAAAAGCCACTGCAAGCATATTCTGGACAAGGCATATTCTGGTTGCTGGTTTTTGCATGCTTTCCCTTTGTTCTCTGCTGGTTGAGCTGCAGCCAGGATTTAAGGTTGTGGAGGATCAAGTTCTCTGATGTTCTGCCCTAAGGCCACAGTTCCTTGAAGGTGGCATATCTTCAGGCTGCCTGGGTTCCAGGCTTACCCTGGTGTGCTCAGGAGAGGAGGTGATGAAGATGCTATGGCGGGAAGCTGAGTACCAGCCCTGACCTTGTTATAGTGTGTATCGCCACCAGGGATGCCTAATCAAGCCTAGGCAAATCACTTAAATTGATCTGTGCCTCAGTTTCTTGTCAGTAAACTGTGGTTTAAAGCTTTCCTTTTGTCCCTATTTCAGACTTCTCTAGCTTTAAACTTAGAGAATAAATTTATACCGCAAGCTAGTGATTTGCTGGGAAGGTTTACGTAAGGCAAGATGGATGTAAGCCAGCTAAGGGGCTTAGAAATTTGGTTTGTATTTCTACTCTAAGTCAGGACGGCTCACAGCTGATTGCGCATTTGGAGTCTGTGTATGTGGTTAAATATGATGCACACGAATGAATGTGAGATGGCTGGGAAAAATTGCTTTAGTGCTCTGTCGCTCCTGCTGAAAGGTCCAACATGCTGGTAATTGTCCGAAGTGTCAGCTCTAGTCAGTAAGAGTTTAGGTTGTGTAAGAGTAACCCTACTGCAAGGCTCAAGTGCCCACTGTGGCTCCGAGTAGCAGAGATGCTCCTTCAGAACAGTGAGAAATAACGGAAGTCCAAAGCAATATGCAAAGATGTCTTATCATGAGGAATAAAATTAATTAGGAACCGCATTTGCAGGATCTCACAGGTGTTAAGAGCAAGTTTAAAAAAGACAAATGACTAATTCTGGGATGACATTTGCTTTCAATGACTAACTTGATTATTGGTGGCTAAAGCTCTTGCCTAATGGAACAGATGAAGTGTGGTTTTTAGCAGGGCCTAACAAAAAGAAAGAACACTAGACCCACTCCTTTCTTAACATTTCTGGCTTGTACTTGAGAAAAATGTTTTCTTTGAACTTATTAGCTATTAATTATGTGTCCTTAGGGTGTTCTTTGAAAGAAGGCTATAGAAGCCTAATTTTTAGATGAATATTAAGAGCAAACTTTCAAGTTCTTATACCATTCATTATAAAAAGACTGTGAGTTAGTGTTATAGAAATGGTTTTTACCACCCTCTGCATGAATCCCTAAAAAATTTTCCTTGCTTCATTATGGGTTAAGATAAGACAACAATCCCTCTAGATTTACCTATTGAAGATTGTGGGTAGTTTTTAATGACATATGAAACATGGCTATGTACTTATTGAGTTGTTTTCTCCCTGCAAAAATAACTCCTTTATAAATAGAATGATTGCCAAATTAAATTTCTTGTTGGAGTTTTTAATGAAGGATTTTCCATTGGCTGTGTTGTGTGAGAATTACTTGCATCCTGTTGCTGACTTTTGAATTTTCATCTTATTGAGCTACTGAATTCTGGGTTAAAGCAGCGAACCCACCTATTTCTTCTGCATTATTTTGGTACAAAGTTTGTGTTATGTGGGGTTATGATTCTTCCCACTTCCTAACCAGACTTATTTGAAAGGAATTTGCAGAAAAGCTTTGGGTCAATATTATCTCTGGTTATTCTGTTTGCTGCAGCATGGAAAAGTACCAGTCCCACTGAGTTTGACAGGCTGCAGTCAGACCTTGCCAGCTGGATTAATATGAGCGGTGTTGGTTGGATCCAGCCTGGCTACAGTCAGTGGCTCTGAGACAGTTTGAGTCTTTTCAGTTAGGCTTGCCCCTACTTGCATATAACCCATTTCTCTTGACTTACTGTCTGCCTAGCTCAGAGGCTGACCTCATCTGTCTGAATTGGCTTCTTCCTCCGGGGTTTATCCTCTAGGCCCAGCTGAAATCTTCTGGGGATGCTGCTCATGCAGAGATGTTCAGCTTCTTGGACAGCAGTCCTTCTGCTGGCTGGTAGTGACCTTGTCATGCCTAGCCAATGGAGATGCAGTAACTGCAACACTTGGTGGAAACTGTACTGACAAAGATTCTTTATAATTTGTTGGGACACTTTTATTTTTTTTGCAAACAGGTGCTAATAATTTTGTATTCAATTTCCATTTAAATGGAGGCATTAACCTCAGGAGTCCCATAGAGACCAGCTGGTGTGTGAAGTTAAATACGGTCCTTAGTGCTGTGCTTTGCTGTTTTTACACTGCAGGAGTAAATAAATCCTGATACATATTGAGTCACTTTCCTTTGTGATGCCTTTGTCCTCCTCACCCTTCTCCTCTACCTCAAGCAGGAGAAAAGGGGCAAATTGGTAAACCAGATGTGAAAATATTCACAGATGCTCTTTCTCCAGTCTGGGGGTATGATGGTGGTCTAAATGACCTCTGTAAGCCCTGCCAGTCCTGTCTCCTGGGGATGTGAGATCCTGCCAGCACAGTACCTCTCCCCTATGAGGGCTTTGTTCCACAGGCATCTGATGTGGCTGTCTGTGCCTGCAGCATCTGCAAGGGGCAAGCTGTACCCTGCATGTGTTCACAGTTCCCTAATGGCAAATCCCACATCTCTAAATAATACAAACTATGGTGTGCAGTTGGGCCCATCTGTGCTCAAGGGACCTTGACATTCCACTTTGAATCCCTTGGCAGATGCATTCTAAAAATAAGGCCCTAACTGGAGCCAGCTGTTCGCCATATCCATTGGTTTTCTCATTCTGATCAAATTTGTTTTGTGCTGGCACAAGTTCTCATCCCATAACTACTGGCTTCCCTGACATAGATGCCATGTATGGTATTAACAGACTTCTGAGGGGAGGAAAAAAAGACTTCAAACTTGATTATTGCTTCAAACTGCAAAGTTATCTTGGGTGAGTTAGAGGTTTTGGTTACAGAGGCATGATCATTGTTTTTCCCTTTGCTATTTTCTTCCACTAGACATGTAACAGACTATTTTACACAGCTGACCATACTCAAAAGTTCAGTAATGCAGGGTTTCAAATAAGTGCCTTGCTCCTATCTGAATAGCCTGACCCAGAGCCCCAACTCACCTGCTTTATACCTGGCTGTGGGTTGTCTGTAATGGATGGTATCTCAACATGAACTTCACAGTGTTGTGTTGGCAGGCAGGAAAAATGCACTCTCTCCTGATACAGCTAATGAAGGAGTGTGGTTCTGAGTTTGCTGCAGAGAAGGCAGTGCTGAAAGGTGCCTATTGAGTTTCCGTGATATCCGATGTCTGCCTCTGTATAAAGGCTATGAGAAATAATAGGTTGTTCTGGCTGTGAGGAGCTGAGCTGTCCATCACTTTGATGAAAACAAGTTAGTGGGTAGGCTAAAATGGAGCCAAGGGAGCTATTGTTGTAATTGCTGTAACTGCTGCATTTCTGGGATCTGTAAGACACAGTGATCTGCTTACCTAATGGCTACTATTTTTAGTGCAGGAGCATTCTGAGGGTCTGATGCACCAAATGTTACACTGAGCCAAAAGACAATAACAGTCTCCAGGAACTTATGGTCAATAATCTATCAGGTCCCTCTGCTTGCTGCATCATGGCTCTTGCATGTTCCTGTCCCAGGACAGAGAGCAAGGAACCGGCACTGACTGTGCCTTTAACTATTGTCTGTTATACCTTTGCTGCCTCTATGTGCATTTTTGAGGCACGCTCATTGTGTTTCCTAGGCTTCTGCTTCACATGCAAGCAGCCTGGCTCATAAAGGAGGGCAGGTAACTGAACTTTAAGGAGCTTCATTTAGCAGCGGACAAATAGCTTAATCAGTTTTGAGATGTAGCAGGAAATGGTGGAGTTCTTTGCCACTGTCTGTTCACTTTTGTACTTGGGGCCTTTTTGGGAGCTTGGGTGGTCTCTTAAGGGCTGTGTGTGAACATGCTGAGGCTGGAGCAGTTCTGTGAGCTGCTTGTATTATCAGTGATGTTGGAGGTGACCCAGGGCACAATTGTTTCTGTGGCATCTGAGCCTCTTATGGTTGGACAGATGGCTTATTGCTCTTCTATTTTCAACTCCAGAAGGGACTGTGAGCTTGGGCTAAACGTGGGCTGAAGTTTTAGGTTGCAACCTGTATTTTGACTTGTGAAGGCTGCAAAGAGTCAACCTGTGTGTGAAACTCCAACTGTTTAGAAACAGTAGTAAAGGAAGCCTGAGGTTAGTTTCCATCTGGTCTTTGGATCACTGTTCAAGATGTATCGTCTCAGTCTGAACTGGCTCACGCTTCTGTTGGCATCCGGCAAGACTTTCTTGCTTCATTAGAACAAATGATCAGCTATTGGCACAGTGCCCCATATGGACTTTAATGTCAATTTTTATTAGTACTATTGATTGTTAATTAGTCACTCCTATTGTTACTAAGAGGAAAATCTTCTGGCATCAGTCCTTGTTGACTCAGCTTTCCTCTGACAGCAGTGTGAATCAGCTTAGCAGATGGGTTTCCATTTGATATTAACAGCACCCTTGTCAGCCACTTTGCAGACTATCAGCAATGGGTGAGCCTGGAGAGAATGAGGGCACACCTTGCAGACTGCACATTCACGTGACACTGCTGTGAGTGCTTTACGTAAGCGTAAGGAAGTAAATAAGAGTGGAACTGGTACCTCAGTCCTCTTACTTGAAGGAAAATTTGTCCCCAGAACAATTTCTTGAGCCTTCAGGAGAGCGTTTGTTTGTGGCGTATAGGAAACAATGTCTAGGACTAGACAGTGTTTAAAGAGCCAAGTTGCAAAGTGGGGAAGATGCAGGAGCTTTCTCCCCCTGGGATGGCAAAAGGCATTTTACGAAGATATGTTCAAAACTGTCTTCTGGAGGAAAATGAAATTATTGAAAGGATTACTCTTTTTTTAATGTAATGTATTAAAATTATTATCAGCAGAACCTCAGTCTTGGAGACTGTAATTACAACTAAGTCTCAGATTTCCACAGCTTTTGAAAGTGGGAACATTTCATCTCCTTGTCTGCATAGGCTCAGCGCACGGTCTGGGCTGTAAAAGTCTGCAGGATTCCACCTTGGCAGCAGCCGTTCCCTGGGCAGAAAGATTAGAATGACTCATTTTATGTTGTTTCTCAGGGGTCAGAAATAGCTTCTTCCTGTCTCCTGTCATCCATGGTCATTTCTATCCAACCCGACCAATCTCAGTGAATGAGCAGATAGCTAATAGAAGCCTCCCTCTCCAACAAGAAAGTGCCCTAATATAAATACGAAAGGACCTTTAGGGCTACAAAAGACTGGAGGAAGTCCAACAGAGAAGGGAATCTCCTCCAGGAGAGATAAGACAGCATTCTATGCTGGCATCCGCTGAACTGATTTTTGTAAGTGGGGCACTTCAACGTTTTTATTTTTAAACAAATATTTAGTGGTTCACAGATAAAGCCTGGGGAGCTCAGTAAGCAGCACTGCTTGTGACATTGTGAAATCCATCAGGTAGAAGGTTTTTGGCAAGAAACTATGAAAAGAGCAGTTCCTGAATTGAAATTCTCAGGCAGGGCTTTTCCTCCTCTTCCCCAGAGCAAAAGGGAGCTTTGATGCCTGAGCTGAGGACAAAACAAACAGGAATGTGTGAAGAATTAAGCATCTCGACAGTGCTCCTGTCTCTCCCAGCTGCAGAATTCAGTGCCCTTTTCATACTTTCGAGCCTTTGCAGTCCCTGCAGGTGGGGACAAATGAAATTCACTTTGATCTCAGGCCAAGAACGACAGGAACTGGAAAAGGCTCAAGAGATTCCTTCTTCCTAGCTCTTGTCTCAGTTTTCTTCTCTAAGACAGGCAGGACAATAAACACTCAAGAAGGACATGATGTTGGTTCAGCTCCCACAGCTCAAGCCTCTCTATCTCTGTGTACTACCTGGTCCTCAATGCTAGTGTTACTGCTTGTACCTCTGAGCAGGGCTCCAGCATGGGAATCTTCCTGCCTTGTTTTTCACGTGCTTGTCAGCCCTAGGCATGCCCATGTAGTTTCCAAATGCCTTGAGAGCAGACAGATGGGTTGAAGCAGAGTCTGCAAATGGTTGAGTTCACTCTGATTTCAAGGTAGATTTTAGTCTGAGGGACTCTGAGGTGAAGTGCTTTTTGTGATTGCCTCACCGTTACAAGTGCTTGCTTAGAGGCTAGTTAAAAACAATGTTGTATGAGCAGATCAAGCATCTCCCACATGTAATCCCCAAGACAAACTACTCACTATAATCCCCAGGACTACATGATATGATTAAATAGGACCATAGCAGTCTATCCTTTGTCTATAACTCACAGTGGCCTTCTGGGAGCAGGAAAATTTAATTTTATTTGTTAGCCTTTCCATAAGAATTAATAACTTCTGAGACTTTTGGCCTAATGTGCCTGATTTTCATAATGTAATTCAACAGCGTCAGGAAAATTGTCAGGATCAAAAAATCAAAACAATCCACAAACCCTCCCCACCTGTAAGTGAAGATGCTCTGTGTGTCAGTAAGAGTGAATCACTTCTTACCTGCTTCCCAGGGCCGCTGCTGCTCAGATTCAGAAGAGAGCTTTTGGGTGTAGAACACTTAACCGTTTCCTTTATTTTTAAAGCCTTGTGGGACAACATGCTTTGCAACTAAAGAAACCAGGCTAGGTGAAATGGTTGTCTTATGCTTTGCATGGAGTATGTGGGAGGAGCAGCACACAGTCCACTGAGTGCACATCCTCCCTGCACAGAGGAAGAGGAGAAGCCTCCATGGGAGAGTATCAGCACCTGTGAGGAGCAGACTTCCTTGATGAAGGGAGGCATCAAGAGTTTCAGTGGTAATCTGGACTAGTTTTCAGTATGCTTTATTGCTATTTTAGAGCAGCAGCACCCAAGAGCCTGCCACTTGTGTACAAAGACCTTGTTGTGCTAAGGACAGAGAGGCAGCTCTGCCCCAATAAATGCAGCATTCATACTAGGGGATAACAGATGAGCCCAGGCCAGAGATATCAGTTGACAGCTGGCTTTTAGCTAAATGCCCACAGCAGCACATCTCTGCTGTGTTTGGCAAAGCCCTTGCCACACGTGTTTCCCTGTGTTCCTTTAATGCCTCCCTGCAGAGCAGCAAGTGTGAGGGAAGGTCTCACGTGTCTGTGGTAGTCTCTGCCTGGTCCAGCTTCATCAGGTATGGAGATACCATAGAACTGGAGACCCTATGATTCTGCTGCTTGATGTAAGACAAGGTTTTGTGATGGTTGCATGTGGTGACCAAATAGAGGAGAGGAAAGGAGGGAAGTCTCTTGAAGTCACTACCAACCGAAGCTGTGAAGGAGCCAAGAACACCTGCCTCTGCTGCTAGCTGCTACTGTTATATACCAGAACAGGCATTACACAGTTTTTGGAAAGCCTGACCTTTTCTTGCTGTTTGCTGGGCACTTGGAGTTGGCTAGATTATTGGAAGCTGGGGGAAAACCAGCTTCTCTGACTCTCCTAGTTCTTTATTGCAAGATGGTTGGGAAGAGAATACAGTAAGAAGAGTGAACTGGAGGTAGTGAGGGGAAAATAAGAGGTAAATCTTTCCTTGAGCTTCGGGGCTTCACAAACCGGGAACATGTGCATCATTCTAAGCTAAAGAAGTTTGTCCAGTCTGAGACAAGTCATGAATGTGTCCTTAAGAGTGTCACTGCACAAAAAGATCACAAGCTGTAATTGGATAGTTGAAATTAATTGCTTGTGACACTTAACGAGTGCAGTCTGGATGGCTGAAACATACATTTGCAAAGTTATCCCTTGCCATGCTACTGTGAATGGCAAGAAATCCCCTTGCATTGTTGCCTTGTAATGCTTCCCCAAATTCAGTTTCAGGCACCGACAGTAAGCACGGACGGAGAATGCAGTGTTCGTGCACGATCAGCTGTCTGTGCTAATGCCCAGTGTCTCGTACACAGCGCTGCAGGAATGGACAGCTACTGTGAGGCCGAATTCCTGACTCGGAGCAGATGGAGCCTGGAACTGACCCGTCCGAGCGGTGAGGGGCAGGGGGGGAGGGCAGCCGCTGGGTGGCGCTGTTGCCCTGCACAAATACCGAAGGCGCGGCGCTGACCGGGGAGGTGGAAAGGGAATGATGATTCCGGAGACAGGGTTTTGGGTATGGCATGCGTGCTGGGTTCCTCTTATCGTCGTGGTTCTTGTCATTAATGGGGAGTTTCATTTAGTCGTGACTACTCTCCAGCAAGGAGTAGCACCTGAAGCCTTCTGCACCATTTTCGTGCGCTTGATAATGGTGTGATCAAACAACCCTCGAGGTTACAGAGGAAAGCTTAAGAGCAGAAGGCAGATGCATTGAGATAGCTTCAGACCCTGCGTGTGGTGCATTTTGCTGGGTGGACAGAAGACAGCGGCAGAGACTATCAGCAAGGCCTGGACTTTGTTTTTTGTTCCCTTTTTCAAGTCTGAGCTGATTAATTTGAAAGAGGACAGTCTGAGAAGCACTAGGCAGAAGATAACCTGCAGAGAGAATGGGAAATGACAGTTGCTTGGACTGCACTTGAGAAGTTTGCAGGTCACCCTCCTTTAGATTCAGTTTTAGACTTCCTTTATAACATATATACAGCTGGGGGACGCTTTGGCCCTGGAAGACAGAACAATGATGACGAGTTCAGAAGGAGAGAGAAATGGATGGAAAAACTTTGTGTGAGATCAGCAAATGAAAAGTCAACCCCTTGACCTTCTTTGAACTTATTTCAAATCCATTGGGCATGGAGAAAATTGAAGCTATAACTCAGGTTGGTCCTGTTGGTCACGTAACCATTTCCATTACAATGGGCTGTTTGTCTTAATTGAGCTGGAGCCTATCCTATGACTAATTGCTAGGTCACACTGGCCCTAAATTCAAGAACAGTTACATTTCCTCAAAAAGTCTGTGTCTCTTTCGAGGCAAGCAAACTTCCCAGCCCCTATCTTATGGCTGCTGGGACAGTGGTGACAGGAGAAGAAAAGTTTTGTTTCCATGTTACCCATAGCTGTAAGACAAGCAGGAATCAGTTGTTGTTTCATGGCATCACTGTTGCATGAGATCTGAAAGCCCTTTGTGCTGTTATTATGACTCTGCTGAATTTTATCTGACACATTCATTTTCCAGATATCTGTGGGATGAGCTGATCACTGTTGCTTTGAGACTTAGCAGACCTATTTATTATCTGGGAAAGCCTGGTGTTATGTTTGGCCTCAGCCTTGCTATCTTTAGTTCTCTATTGGGAGAAAAAGGGAAGAAATGTGCAACTGAAGATGGGATGTGGGGTGGGAAGGGCCAGCTTCCTGGCAGATTAGATGCTGAAGATCTGCCCAAGTTATCCAGTTCTGGTTGGCAATTTCTCCTGTGTTTGCTGTGGTACAGAGCAGCAGCCTCCTTCTCCAACCTGGCAAAGCTGGGAATTAGGTTGCTATTAGCCTGATTTTACAGAAGACACTTAAAAGATGGATGAATAAGTCAAGACTAGTATTTCCTTCTTGCTAGTATTAGAGCAAACCTTACAGACTGGTTGCCACAATGAACAGCAGCATAACAGCTGCTGCATGGAAGGAAGAGGTTATCTGCTCTTTATTTCACCTGCTCAATTAGATTTCATTCTGGGATAGAGTTTGATGCAAGAGCTGTTGCTCTACCTGGATAAATCACTCTGGTTGTAGCTAGGAGCTATCAGGAGTATAGCGCAGACATACAAAGGAATTTCACATGGGGAGTTTTTAAACTTCTGTCTCTGAAGTACCTTAGTAAAAGCTGCTGAAGTGAGCTATAGGCTCCTGGACCCTTGCTGCTTTCTCTTCTCCAAGCACTGTCATCTGGGGATGGGATTTGACTTTTCTCTTATCCTGGATATGCCCCATAGCATTACCTATGTGGGCCATGTGGCATTGCAGCAGCAGTGTAGGGGCTGGGGTTGATATACAGTGTTCAGCTTAGTGGCCTCCAAGGTGAAATTCCCACTTATCTTGGAGGCTGGCCTCTGGGGGCTTTGGATAAATGCCGGATTCTGCTCAGTTCACCCTGTTAGATGAAGGCACTCACCTTGCTTCAGTGTTCAGAACTCAGAAGTTTCCCTCTGTAAAAGGCTGGACTTATCCTTGCAGCTCCCTATTTGACAGTCACGAATGACACCAGAGTACAAGAGGGCAAGAACTAGCTATTCATAGTAAGCCCATGGTCTGAACAGGCAGCTATTTCCTACCTATGCAGCCCTGAAGGCTTTGCAGTCAGTCCCATTGCATTTGTGTTCCTTACCAGAAAGCTTGTCGTAGCAAGAGAAAAAACACAGGCTTCCCCAAGGCTGGACTGAACCTCCAGGAGTTATTATCTGAGCTCATTCATTATGGTTAAAGGTTAATTATCATCTCCATAAATTACACATACATTTAGAATTATTATTACAAGATGGCTGGCTAATGATTCTCCACCTTTGCTTATTTATAGGGCATTTACTTTACATGAGCTTTGGCTGCTAGGACGGGTTCCAGGATTAGCAGCTTTAGAGCAAGGATTGACAAGCCCTTTTCTCTCCTTTCCAATTAGGGAGGCATTACAGTACTTCTGGTGGAAACTCTTTAAGGAAGGAGGGAATGGGCTGCTTGCTGGAGCAGGGGGAGAGACTGTACTGACTTCTTGCTGCACTGCTAAGGACTCAAAGATATCTGCAGACAGATAGTCTGTTTAAGACTACAGAAAGAAGATGAGGTAGTACTCCAGTTTCTTTAGTAAAGGCCAAAACATCAGTCCTTCTGAGGCAATGACACTGAGTATGCATGGTACACTGGACTATAGTTTGCAAGGCCGAGACAAGAGGGGCTTCACTGAAGGAGCGTCAGAAGCAATCAAGGGATGTAGCTAGAGATGAAGACATAGGTGTAGGGGATCAAACTTCAGTGCTTGTGCCCTTCCTTTGCAGAGATCAGGATTTGCTACTTTCGGTATGGCATCCTTCTGACACCCTTCTCAGAGGAAGGGCATGCCAGTCAGTCAGACCTGTGCCCAGAGTTTATGAAGGTCTTGTGTTCTGCCACAGGCCTCTTACAGGATCTTATATGAATTATTCAACTTCTAGTGCCTCTTCCTTGCAGAGGGTAAAACTCTGCCTTACTTTGTGGAAGTGTTGCAAGGAGAGTCAAATTAATATACATGAGGCAAACTAACATTCAAAGGGAGGGGAGGGCTGTGTATGTCTTGACTAATGAACATCTGTCGTCTTCATCACCCAAAGCTAACAGTAATATTCAAGTGTGAGATAGTACTGCATATGCAGATACTTAAGGAGGTATCTACCTATTCACACAAACCAAATTAGCACGTGCTGCGTGAAGTATAGGGGCATTAATTCTGACAGACAGGGGTTTTTTTTTGCTTTCCGTAAAGGATGTTGCTTAATAGATAGATGCAGTCATTTTCACAATTAGGCAATTAGCTATGCCATTAAAAGTGAGTTAAGCTCATTGAACCAAATTGAAGAGCACCAAAAAAAAAGGTGAAATAAGGTATTGCAGGCAGGCAGACCAAGGCTAAGTATGGACTTTACATTCCTAGTGTCTATCACTCTGGTACTTGTGATGTGACAAAGAACTGGCTCTCTCCAGACTTCTTGGAATAATATCAGCACTGACACCACTGCAGCTTTAGCTGCTGAGACATCTGCTGTTTTCTTGTACTTCGCTCTGTGGCAAACACTTGGTGTGAGAGTCCTTGATTCAAAGGATAAAAAAAAAAACCCAAACATTTAAAAATCCAGATGCTGGATAACACCTGTTTGAGCAGCTTTTAATGTCAAGCTTAATTCCTTAAAGTTTTGCGCTGTGATTGGGCCAAAAATTCATCCAGTCTTCATCAGTGTGACACAGGCAACCTAGATTTGTTTTCTCTACATTGAGCTGTAATAAAATAATAGCATAAAGCATGTTCTTCAGCCTGCTCTCCTTCTTCCTAATGCGTCCATTGTCTGTGTCTAGCAGGTCCTTGTGCTTTGGGATGTGACTCCATCTATACTTTCTGGACTTGCTCCCCCTGCTTCCTCCTCCATCAAGAGGATGTGACTCCCTCTCCAGCCACTTATCAAATCAGAGGAGGATTTCTGGGGAGCTCACTGAAAGTCAAAGTGAGACCAGATTTGGCCGGCCACTCTTCTGGAGCAGATCTTTTCTAGTTTGAGGAGCTGGAATAGCTATATTGGAATAGGCTTTCTACAGAAACTCAGAAAAATAGCTCACTACATACAACTTGCAAAAGATGTTTTACCCTTAACTGTTCCCCAGACTTGTGATTTCAGCTTTATAACAAAGCTTCTCCCTGGGCTGCAAACATTCTCCTCTCCTTTTTGGTTTTTTACCTCACTGAAACCACATAGGAGCTAAGTGGAATGCTTAGAAACAAGAGCATGGTCTGTTGAAAGTTAATGTGAGTGAGCAGAATCCTCTGCAAGAACAGAGGTCAAGAAATTATCGATAGAAAAATCTGTCAAGGTGGCACCTTCCTCAGGTTTGATTTCTATGAATATGTCCCATCTGATTAGCTTTACATTTTCGATCTATTATAAAAGCGTATTGTGTTGGAAACCGTTCTGCAAAACGAGAAAATGCCTTATTACTTCTCAGGCCCTTTGTGAGATTCAGGAAGGAGGAATGTTTTGTATCTGGGATGAACCATGGCCTCTACTCTCTTCCTGATGCTTAAGAGATTGTTCCCTGATTTGCGCACACTTCAGTGGGCACTTTTTAACCTTTTTTTTTTTTTTTTTTTTTTTTTAATTTTCTGTCCATAGGTCTTTTGTACATGTTGGTTTTCTTCCTTTTTAAGCCTTAAGGATAGCTTTGAAGATAAGTTCATTTGTCTCTTGCTTTTTGAAACGTATATATTGATTTTGTCCGATTTTGCTAGCCAGCCCAGTTTGCACCTGAAGTCAACGGGACAGATGACTATGGCTACAGAGAGCGAATGATGGACCACTGAAGAGAAAGATGAGCTAGAAAGTACATGAACCTTCGAGAAAATTTAGTGGCAGCTCTTCCATCCTTATAGTATGAGCAAGTTATTCTGTGGAGGTGTAAAGACCGGTGCTGGCTTCCCACAGTGCAATCAGAGGCATAGAAAGTGTATTATCAACACAGGAAGGCACTTTTGATGCTATTTATATTTCTTATTGACAATGCCCTCCCTTCTCCCCACCCCCTTCTGGATTTGATACTGAATTCACCTGAAATATATTTCTTCTTTGTTTGCATCTCTGTGGTTTGAGGGGTATTTGGGGGCAAAAGTGAGGAAAAAGAAGAGGAAGTCATAAAATGGTAATCAGCAAGTGCTGAATTCCTTCACTTCTGTATGCGTGTGAAGATTATATTCTTGTCCAGGTACAGTGGTCCCAAGAGGATGAAGATAATTGGATTTTTTCAGACCAGATTTGCCATGATGTTCTATACTTGTTACCGTGTAGAACTTCTAGCTGTACAACTCTGCTCATATGCTGGAGTACCTAGGAAGGAAGCTTTGATCAGTGAGCTTTTCTGTTTGGGGACTCTTCCATCTGGCAATGACACTAGCATCATACACTTATAATAGGGTAAAAGTGTTATGGACCATTTCACATGTGGAAATGTTATAGGCAACACTGGCAAAAGGTTTCAAATCCATGTATCTGGGTTAATGATATTTATCAGTGTGCTTTTTGCCATCCAGCCTTTATTTAGTGTGGACTTATCTTAAGATGTTTGAGTCTCCATCTCAGCATTTTGGTCCCTTTGAGGATTTTCTGAGGGTCTTCTCTTTCTTCCTGAAAGACAGGGATGATTATCAGCATATTGGGTAAAAACATTCTCTTTTTAGCAGAACTGTTGCTAATTTTAAGGTGAGAGGAGGTAAGCTGTCACAGCACACCAGCATTGTCGTGGATATGATATTTTAACAAAGCTACTACAGGCTCTGCATATGTGTTTTTGTAACAAACCAATGAGCATGTTAATTAGATGCAAATTATCATATGTATAAAAAAATATTTTAATGTTGTCCAAATATTTAAAGAAAACACAAAACAAGCCACCTCCCCTGTTCCACACCTATATCCAGCTTAACTGTGGCACAGCAAACATCTCCAGGAGGTCTGAGGTGGGGTGAAGAAGGAATGTGAAGGGGTATAGGGAATATTACTTTTCAACATAACCTTTAAAGATTAAAAGTGTTTGTTCAGAACATCATTTGGAAGTATTAAGTAAGTTTGGCAGCTCTAGTATTGGATTTTTACAAATTGTTGTTCCATATTGAACCTGTATAATGTCTCTCTTGTGATACCTCATTTATGTGTACATTTACTCTTTTATTCTGAGTATGCTGCTCAGAAGGGAGATGGGAGGAAAGGAAGATGAGATCAGAGAGGGTAACTGCAGAGTGGACTTGCTAGACCTTTGCCTGTTGGCACTGCTTGGTGATGTGTGTTTGACAGAGATGTTAACTAACTCTTCCTACAGGCAGAAACACACACACGCACAAAAATGAGATCACAAACATCTTGGAAACTTGCTTCCTTCCAGACAGGCTTTTACATTATCCCCAGGGAAGAGAGGCTTTTTAAACAAAGGTTATAAACTTATTATGTTATAATAAGATGCTTGTTCTCTCCATAATTAAATAAAGAAATACAGTTTATAAGGAGCCACTTCAGTTCTGCATCGCTGACAGAGGCACTTAACTCTCATGTAAATTATGTGAAAGCTTTGAATTTATTTGAGGGGAAGCATTCATAGAGCTTCAGTTTGCTAGCCATTGCAGCAGGCTAAAAGCTGTGCTTCCCTAGCAGCATCTTCCTCCAGTCAGCTTTGCCTCCCTGGCAGGCACAGTGAAAGCAAGTGAGTTTGACTGAAGGAACAGGCTGTGTCTTAAAATCAGGGACTAAAATGTGTGGATTGCTTATCATTGCAAAATGAAGACTGAGCTGGAATGTGATTTCATATTAACAAACGTATCAACGAGATAGACATGGCTGACTGTCCCTTTTCCAGCCCTTTTGTCTGCTGGCTAGAGTCTGAGGTTGAAGAGACGAAAACTTTCCTTTTGTTTCTGTACCTGATTTTCACATCCCATTTTTATTTATTTATTTCATTTTTTTCCCTTGGGCCAGAAGCCCTGACTGCTAGTCATGGCTCTCCATGTCCTGATCTGTTGCTGCAGCTGTTATCTCCCAGCATAGGTATTTGTTCCATCTATCCATTAGTTGTCTTTACTCATCACTCAGCTCCTTTCAGTAAAGTTCACCTGTCAGGACCACTTTCTAATCTGTTCTGCAGCTAGCTGGAGTTGTGGGCAAACACTCAGCATGATTTCACACATCCACTCAAAACACTGGTTTATGTATAATCCTTGATTATAACATCCTCTGCCCTCAGCTGGTGAAATAAAAACACAAACAGAAGCTGGGATAGCCCCAGATGAAGGTTTTTCTTGGCCGAAGTGTAGGCTTGCCCTACATCTTCTGAATTCCAGTGGAAGAGCCATTGAGATGAGGAGTCAGATCAGGTGATGATGTCTCGGGATGGGAGTGCTGTGTGGCCAGGCTGGATACAGGGCTAGGAGAATTCTCTCTAAAAAGGTGTTGGCTATTAACAGTACTGTGGCAGGTTCTCTTTCTGGAGTGTCTGCACTCCAGGTGTTCAGCAGATCACATATTCAGCAGCTGTTGTGCATAGCATGGGATGTTTTAGGGGTTCCTGTAGAAGGGGGATGTGAAATGCTTTGCACCCTCACATCTACAGAAATGCAAAACCAGCTTTAGTTTATTCAGCCAGTTGATTCAAATTGAATTAATCTTGAACTCCAATTCCTATGCAAACTCTATCAATTTATCTGCGGTTAAGTCATGACTCTTGCAGAATTAATGATTTTTCCTTGGGGGAAGGAGGGGAGGGATGAAAAAAGGCAGCTGTTCATGGAGTCCTACTTTTTAATTCTACAGTTTAGCAAACTGCCAACTCTTAATTCTCTCTTCTCGTGCCTACTAGCAACAAAAGATACTTTCCTTTGTTAGGTTTTATTGTTTATGCTGGGTTGAACAGTAACAAAGGTGTAAGAGTTAAGGCTGTGGGTGCATGATCAAGTTGTTGCCACTTACATGAGTATCTATGTCAGACAAGACGCAGTGATGTTTATGGATTGTAACCCTGAATAAATATATGCAAGTCTGACTGGATTAGGCTTGTAAGAAGAAAGGTTCATTATGCTCAATTATCTTTCCTTTGCCGTGGACTAGCAAGCTTCACATAGGCAGTACTGAGGTTTACTTAGGGTATGCTAATTTGTTTAGCTGGATGCATGTTTGACTGTCATGTGGGCTTTCATATAATGCAGGGGTTATTTCTGAGGTAGGATTTAGGCTCTGCATGTAATCAAGAGAGAGAACAAAGCACTTTTAACCTAGCTTCTTTTGATAAGCTTGCATCTCTTTCACAGCCTATATGAGGCAATAAGGTTCAGACTTAACACCCCTGAGTTAAGCATTATGATGGGGAAAAAATAAAATGCCTTCCAAACAAACGTTGGCATTGACTATTGTGCTTTTAAACTTTCTCCAACCAACTCCAGGAATGGAGTTTTATGTGTCTGCATATCACTGTTAACATGCTTGTTATCATAAGCACATTAAAGAGTTGGGTTTCTTTGCTTAGCCTCAAAAATCACCTACCAATCAAGGTCAGCCAGCTGGACACAATTCATGCAGCTGGAGTAATGGAATGATTCACGAACTAGGTCACTCAGTTTCAATTATTCCTCACAAGAAAGAAGAAAAGAAGAAATTCTCACCCCAGTCCAGCATGTGAAGAAATGGACAGCTAGGTACAATATTTCCTATTGTCCTGGCTATGACATGAAAGAGACATGTGGGAGTTGGTCCCAGAAAGGGAGAAAGAATTTATATACTGGATTTTCAAGGCATATGCTGTATGGATGTTTTCTACGTAGCTCAACAGCTAGTAAGCAGTATTCCCATAAAAAGCTGTCCCATTTCATGGTAATGGGACCCTTCAGAAAGGTTCTTTTTCAGTCTAAAAAGCTTCCTTATCTATGAAAGCTATTCCCTTTGTACTTAGTAACTTAAAATGCTAACACATACAAAGAACGTTTGCAACATATTCAACATGTGCCTGCAAAGGAATAGCAAAGAAGTCAGTGAACATGATTTTGTACAAAAAGACTGTAGGTTGTGCAGGAATTGCTAAGAGCAATCTGAACCACAGGATCTATCTTCCCTTCCCATTTCCTCTTCCTATCTCATTATACTCTGGTCAGAAGCTAGGAATGAGGATTTAAATGCTGTTTTGAAATACTCCGGTCAGGTCATCCTAAACATTATTTATCCTTTAAGAGTTTTTTTATTTAACTTTCCTGCATTGAGTCAAAAAAAGGCAAGAAGTAGCTTTTCTGTGAATACCATCTGTCCTCCTTGTCTCTGACTCTGTGCTGCTGCCTCAGCTTTACTCTTCTGAATTCTGGCACTACACAGTGGCCAGGGATTGTTTTGTTTATTTTGCCTTTGCAATTAGTATTGATTAAATATTTATTGATGTTAAATGAGGTTCTGCATGGGGGGTGGGGGAAGTAAATCTTGTTTTCCCTTGACTCTTACAAAGCCCATTGAGGGGATAAAGTATACAAATAGCAGAGGTCCTGGCAAACTTTGTCTGCAAGAGTGGACGGTGGTCTGCTGTGGACATGGGCTTTAGGGTATGTCAGGCCATTTGTATAGCCGATGGGTTTGTGCCAATGTGCCTGGAAGGAAGGATGGGACACATACGGTGCTGGCCATACAAATCGGACCCTGAGCTGCAGCATTTACTGAAGAAAATGCAGCTTTTCAGCACTATTTATGCAATTAACCCAAACAAAGATTTTGTTGCTAGGAAAGTGACTGTGGCTCCAGCTTAGAACTTTTCAGATGTTAAATTTGATTAGAAAATTTTATTGTGATTGGCTTGATGCCAGTTCTGGCTCTGTCAGCCTCTACGGGGAATCTCTGCAGATAAAACTGTTGTGCTTATTTTGGTATGAAGTATTCCTGCTTTGTGCCTTAGCAGGAGTAAGTCGCCCTTCAGAGTCTCATGGCTAAAAAAATTAAGTCTTTTAAGGGAAGAGGGCACTGCTTATCAGAGGAGAAGCCAAGTCCTTTGCTATTCAAGCACATTGTCTTTTCCCTCTTTCAAGTTTGCAGGCCACTCCCCAGAACCTGTGTAGGGCTCAACCTACTGGAGTTTATGGCTCCCAACACAGCAGCTACAGCAGAAAGAAATATATTTTACACAAGGCATCTGCCCAGCACGGGGGGAAAAAACAGCATGAGTGGGAGCTGGTTCTCTGCACAGTTAAATTCTTGGCAGCCAATCTGCCCTTCTGCAGTGCCTGAAAGGGAGTGCTCTGGGCTGACAAATACAGTCTGGATGCAACTTTTATTTAACTGTATTTGCTGCTGGCAGAAGTTTTAGTCTCTTTTTCTATGGCTTGGGGATTGTTTTATTGTTTTCTCTGCTCTCTTCTCCCCTCTTCTTCCGTCTTTCTTCTCTCTTGCCTTTACGGTTTGGTTTTACTTGAAGTAGAAATAGCTGTGACTGGTCTTTCCCTTCAGAAAACTAGGCCTGTTTATTCTCTATGGACTAGATTGAGAAATTGCTGTTCAAGCCAAGGCACAGAGTCCATATTGCTCCTCAGGTGATATCCTGATTCCACAAATACCAAATTTCTCAGTGACTTCAATGGTACAGATATTTTCTAGAGTAGGTTTGGCACCTCTCCAAATTCTTGCACTTAACTAGTAGAGAAAATAAGGCAAGAGATGTAGGGAAAGAGGTTCTCTTTGAGGAGTCAAGTGAAGAGCATCAGTGTTAGGTTCCTGCTCTGTATTGCTGTCTAGAGGAGCTTCTAATTCAAAGTTGCTCCTAGTTATTGAGCTTAAAGTGTGTCAAGAATTATCCTATGAGAACATGCAAAACCCTCTCTACCCTGCGTGTCTTAATTTTGCAGAAATGTAGCTTTTGGCTTGCCATTTATTTATTTTGGTTTTGAGAAAGGAAGTAAAAGAAATAGAAATGGGCTGAATACTTTTTCTTCTTGGGGTTCATTGTTCTGCTGCCTTGATGAAAAGGTTGCCCCTAGGAGGAGATTGTACTGTTCTTTGCTTGACAGTGTTCTTCCCTCCCCTCCACATCTCCACCCTTCCTCCTGCATCATATCAAAACTGTCTGCGAATCTGAAGCCAAGCAAATACTCTTTCCAGAGGATTACATTAGTTATGTCATTCTTGCTTGTCATAGGTTGATTCTTTCTGAAAGGTCATCTCGGGAGTTGTTTGTGCAAGTCAGAGATAAGTGAGAGAATCGGGCTGTGAATTTGCACAGGCTCCTGTGCGGTGACTGGGCCAAACAGCCACACGTTACTGTGACCCTTGAGAGGGAAGAGGGGGAAAGGAAACAAGCCTCTAATATCACCATGTCTCAGATGCTTCCCAGATATGTGGTGTAGGTCCATTCTGATGAAGGGTAGCACAGGACAAGAATAACATAAGATGTCTTTAAGAGCTGTTTCTGATTTGAAATAAGTGGGAATGCATAAATTTTGTGGTCCTGCTTGAGCTCATTGGAATGAATTGAAATATTCCCATCCAATACATTTATATCTGTAAGCATTTTTATGATAGTGAAATTAGTGTCCTTTGCTCTTTAGTGAACAAAGGATGTCTTGGTCCTGGCTGGGATGCTGATGCCAATAAGCATTCATAAATCGGAAGACCAAATTAGTTAAGCCAAAACTCAAACTTTAAGGGAAGATTTGCTGTATGTATTCAGACTTACTAGGATTCTTACTTCACTGACCTAGTGCGCAAGGGGCAGTCTAACAAGTGGAAAAGAAACAAAAAAAAGGTGGTCTCTAATTTGGGTCGCTTTTAGTTGGGGGAGTTCAAGGAAAACAAGGAGAAAATGAGACACTTGGATGTATGTTTGCATGAAAGGGAGGGAAACACACTTGTCAACAATACAGACATGTTAACTATTCTCATTCTTGTAGCTTTATTCCCTGGAGTCTCAAGACTTCCAGAACTAAATGTTAGGGAAATGGTGCTTCATTTTGGAAAAAAAAATCTTTTCACATCAACATCAGTAGAATCCTTCCAAAGTGAAGCAATACGCCTTGTTGCTGGTATAGCGGTCAGCTGTGCCACAGCAATCAGCTGTCTCAGGAAACTGAGGTACACAAGCTCTCTGTATCTGATTTGCAAACACTGAGCATCTGGGTCTCCAGTGGACTCGACAAGAGTTCCTGAAGGGAGACTGAATGAGCATTCACACTATTTAAAGCATTACCAGCTTGCTTTTAAATACTGAAAGTGACAAAATATGCATGTGAGCAGTGCAGTACTTCCTACTTGGTAATTAGGGTGTAAATAAGGGATCTTGTGCTGTGACAGTCACTGGTCTTGCTTAAAGCACCATGTTTTTCATGCAAAAGCTGTTAATGCAGGGAGGATACATTCCAAATGTATTTAATTGAGCTTTAATTGACGATCACGTTGCACTGGCTTAAAGTCAAAGAATTCTTTTTCAATATTTAAGGCTGTAATGGCCTTGTGGATCAGCTAATGGGAAATCAGAAATAAAAATGCAAATATAATATTGAAAGAAACACTGTGAGTAAGGCTAAGAGGTGTTTGTTGTGCTTCCTTTCAGAAGAGATACACTTAAGAGAAGCTGGAGTGTATGATTCACTGTCTGTCAGCCCACTCAGGCAGCTGTGTTGACCCAATCACTGCTTTATCTATGCTCAAATGAAAGCCATATGTTAACACAACAGGCTATTCAGACAAGGTAGGAAGAACAGCACACCCAGGCAAATAAGACCAATAGGTTCACTGCATGTGAAGAAGATTCACAGATAATTAAGATTAGCACAGATTCACTGACTTGCCCTAAAACAGTATGGAGAAGATGAAGCAGGGCCTGTGGATGTACAATATGCTTGATGCAACCTGTTTAGAGTTCAAAAGCTATGACTTAAATTCTTTTCTCTAGCACTTTCTCTCTTCTGCTCTTCATAATTATACATTGCAGCTTTACTTTTTCCTATCTGCCTCTATATAGAGCATAATCTTTTACCCATTAAGTTATGCTTTGATACCTTTTCTTAGCTGCAGGAACCTTCAGTCACCACACTTCTGTTTTCTCCTCTGATTCTAATGGTTCGCTCCTCCTAGTGAGCCATTTAGACTGAAGTTTGAAGTCTCTCAGAGTAAAGTGTGAATTATCTGTGAGCAGACTGGAAGAATATTGGAAACTCATCAGGTTTAGAGAACAGAGGCTAGACCTTGGACTTCATAGAACAAGACAAAACAGATGCTTGGCCCCTTAGTTACATATGTTTCTTTGGAATGGGGATTTTGAGAAAGAGAAAAATAAACTAACATTCTCTAGCGATCAAAGCTATGAATACGTATTTCTGAACGATTTGGAATCTTCCTCTGATTTATTCAGAGCTGCTGCCCTAAAGGCTAATGAGACAATAGAGAGATTTATGGATGACATTTTCCTATTCTGATGGGACTTTTTTAATGCCTAATTAATTCTGTATTAAGGCATACCAATCCTTCTGAAACCTGAGCTATTGAGAATCCAGTTCCTATTAATTTAAACTCAGGACCTGGGAAAGCAGACTCAGCTTTCATAACTTGTGCTTTACTTATTACTTTGTCAGAGCTTAGGGAGACCACCAACATCACTGGTTCTAAACTAGGCCTTTTGTATGCAAAGATTTGGAGCTCTACATGTGAGATGTCATCTTATGATGCAGAGTTGAGGAATGTGTGAAAAGTGAAGTTAGTTGTGTGGCTGAGACTGAAAGCAAACAAGTGGCTGCTTGGTAGTTTATGTACCTCCTTTTAGTGTGAAGGAAAGACTGAGCCAAATATAAGCAATTTTGTGAAGCCGGAAATACTTTCAATCCCATGAAAAGAACAGTATTTGTGGAAAAGTTGGAGGGCCTTATGCTGTAAATAAACTGTGCCCTGTCATCTCCAGAAGAACAATGCAAGCATCTCCGCACAGTTTGTTTTTAAACAGAAGCCACCCAGAGATGTGAGTGATGCTTTATGGCTTTGGCTTTTTGGATGGAATGTGTCTGTTTTTAAAGCTAGATGGTTTCAGAGCATTCTGAGGAGATAGAAGCCTTTGGACTTTGAAGTTGACACTGTAATTAAAGACATATTTATATAAAAGTAAATATTTGGGATGAGAACTCAGAGCTTCCTCCTTTGCTGCCTTTGTATGAGACTGGTGCAGCAACAAGTATTTTATGGTTTAGTTCTGAACTTGGCAATTGAGAGACTTTTCTGCAGCATATGCTCAGGGTTAGTATAGAATCATAGAATCATAGAATAGTTAGGGTTGGAAAGGACCTGACGATCATCTGGTTCCAACCCCCCTGCCAGGGGCAGGGACACCCCCCACTAAGCCATGCCACCCAAGGCTATGTCCAATCCAGCCTTGAACACCGCCAGCGAAGGAGCATTCACAACTTCCCTGGGTGACCCATTTCAGTGCCTCACCACCCTTACAGTAAAGAATTTCTTCCTCTTATCCAACCTAAATTTCCTCTGTTTAAGTTTGAACCATCTCCTAACATTCACAAAAAAAGACTCAGCTGCCAAAGTGGTTGCTCATGTGGTTCTAGGCATCACTCCTGGCAAATTCCATAACCCTCTGAGGATGCCTAGGAGATGACTCCAAAAGTTCAAGCTCAGGGCACTGCTCTTAAATGTTATTGAGAAGCTGGATTACAGTAGCTGCTACAACCTGTCATGTAAAACACTGCAGGAACAGAATTGGGCATAGGCTATTCCCAAAGCCATTAGCACCTTGTACTGTAGTGGGAGGAAGGGGTAAATTGACTGAGGCCTTAAGGAAGGGAGGTGGCAAGAGGGAGTTTCTAGTTCATGAATCTGAATTCCATGTTCTGGCAACAGCTGTGCTACACCTTTTCCTTCTGGCTCTACATGAGTTTCATCACAACAGGAAAGTTCTGGCCTCAGTTTCTGAAAACCAGATAGTCCCCACTTGCCTAGACCCCCTGGATATGGTTTTTTGTTTGAATATATCCAGTCCATGCTTTCTACTTCTCTTACGTACGTGAAATGTATTGGCTCTTGTGATTACTGGAAAGGGGTGTACCAAGCTAATAAGCTCTTTCTTCAAGCAAGCACCATTTGCTTGCTTTCACTTTAAAGCAGTTATGTATTTTCCAGGTTGCAGCTCAGCTCTGTCATATTAGGAAGTGAGAGGTAAGCATTTAGGTAAGTAGCTTGAGTCTCTTCAGCAAACAGAGAAGAAAATCCCCTTTTGGCACAATGCTCAAGAATGTGATCTGTGATGCCACTTTCAGCCCCAGAAGTTGATGTTTTTCAATTAATAAAATTATATAGGTTTATAATTATAATCAGTTTTCCAGGAGTTCTGTGACTCTGCAAATGAGAACCACTTAGTCTGGCCTACGTCCTCTCAGTGTTTCTGTGAGAAATTTGCAAGGGGCTTCTTCTGGAATATTTTTATAGAGGTTTGTATGAGTGAGTTTGGGAGAAAGATTGTTGCCTGTTATGTGACCTTCAAAAGAAGAGAAGGAATTGGAGGGTTGAGTACAGGCTGAAATGTATATTTCATGGAAGACACAAGCAAAGTTGAATTGATTGATACATAATTCCCAAAGGGAATATCATTTTATTAGAGGAAATGACAGTCAAGAAAGAATAACCTTAAAATAATTAATACCAGCACTTTCAGTTTTCAAGTGCTATGAAAGACAGAAAAGGAGGGGAATTTATAATCCAGAGCACAGGAGCTGAATTGAAGGGGCTGTGTGTTTCCTTCAAGGTATTAAACAAGCTGATTCTGAGAAGCAGATATTTTGGTTTCAAGTAGCACAGATCACTTCATTACTTTCTAGGCTACCAGGCAGTAATTATTTTTGCTGTGAGAAGTCTTTGAAGGTTTTCTAATTTGCACTGTACACATGAAATGGAATACAATAATAAACTGTAATGAAAGTCAGATCTTTTAAGTCTTTAGTCTCTCAGAATGGACAGATGGTTCAAGAATACATAAGTGAAAATTAATAGCATGCTACAGTCATAAACATATCGTCAGGCAAATCAATAGTGTTTATAAGCAAACAGCATTTTAAAATTCTCTTCATTAGGGGGTGTGGTAGGAGAATCTGTAAAGCAGACTATGTGTGATACAGCCCTTGTTAGAATGTATTTTGAAAAGGAGCTAGCAAAATTTAGAGGGGTAAGGAATCTGTTTCAGGCACTTGTGCCTGAGCTCACTCAACCTGCCTAATTTCAGACACTTAAATGAGGTATTTAAGATGGGAGTATAGTGGTTTCAGGTTTCTTTCATGGGCTCATATTTATCTTTTGATAAGGGTAGGAATGTCGTGGGCCTAAGTGTTGGGCCTGTGCTTCCCTTTTCACTTGGACACTTGGCTCTTGTGCTGGGAAGTGTCAGGTTTACGACACCAAATTTTCACGTGCTAGCACGGGCACCTTTGAGGCTGTTGGGATGTGACCAGTTGAGCTCTCTCTGCTAAATAAGAGAGAGAGTAACTCTCAGAGCATGGATGGTAGATGCTTTTAATATCATTTAAAATCCATTTCCTTTGTCTTTTAGGACAGCCTTACAATATTTCCATAATTGCCAGTTAAAATGAGAAGAAAATCTATTTGTCTTCTACACGTTACATATTACATACTTAAGGCAGAAAACAGTTTTAGTAATAATTAGGAGCTTTCCTGTGCTGTATAGAAATTCTGAGATCAGCCTCCTACTGTGCTTGATGTTGTGTGTCATCTATGAGTGTGTGTACACAGCATTGTATATAATTATATGTATTTCATAGTATGTATGATGACAGACAGGTTGGATAAAACCAGGTAGGATAGCAGATCAAAGTGCCAGGCAAATGGCTGAAAGGAATCTCCGGCAATCTCATCTGTCACTCAGTTTAGATGTGCCTTCGACTGTATGTTTCCTTCCTTGCTGAGCAATAAAAGCAAAGAGAGATCATTTCAGTGGTGTCCAGTGGCAGGACAAGAGGCAATGGGCACAAACTGAAACACAAGGGGTTATGTCTAAACATAAGGAAGTGCCTCTTTACTGTGAGGGTGAGTGAGCACTGGAACAGGTTGCCTAGAGACATTGTGGGGTCTTCATCCCCAGAAATATTCAAAAGCTGTCTGGACATGATCCTGGCCAACTGTGCCTAGGTGGCCCTGCTTGAGCAGAGGGGTTGGACAAGATGACCTCCAGAGGTGCCTCCAGCCTCAACTATTCTGTGATTTTGAGTTCAGAAAACTAGCTGAGGGAATGGAAGCTTTGCTTCCTTGAGAAAGAGAAGATATCCAGCATTTTGAATAGAACTGTCTATTCTGCAAGATGCTATCTTTACAATAGAGGCAATTCCCAAGACTCATTTCTTCCCACCTTATGCAGTCTGTGAACAAATCTACTGTAACTTAGCAGACATGAGAGAGAGGGAGAAGTGTGCACTGAAGGGAGTACTAGTCCTGTGGCAAAAACTCTGTATGAGGATCTACTTTCATGATTTATTTTGCAAGGCACGAAAACAGAGAGGCTGATCAAGGCACTTCCTAGATGGTTAAATTCTAACTTGGGCTTCCCTCTGCATGCACTTACAAGTACAGCTACAAGCTATGTATGCTGGTCCAGCAGTTGGACTGACATTTAACATAGTGACACACAAGTCTGTTTGCTGCTTAATGCAGTTACAATTTCTAGCTGTGCAAATGCGGAGTTGAAGGGTAAATTCAATTCCACAGCCTCACAAGCAGAAAATTGCTAGTGATGCAAGTATATGACATATAAGGGGCGTTTCTACTTCAAAACCTATCAAGAGACAAGAAGTCAGTTGATGTATACTTGGCAGGTGAAGCGCTTTTCTCTCTAGTTTCAGGGTACCAAGATGACCAATGGAACACTTCTTGCTGTGACGGTGCTCCCAGCAGCATAGCATAGCACTTTCTCGTGTACTCTGCGTTGCGTAGTGCTGGGAGGACAATGAAAAAGAGCTGAGCAGGGATTCCACTTTGAATTAGTCTGAACTGACATCTGTCTCCCAGCCTGATGGCATGCCATGAGCTAGCCTGCTTTCATGCTGGCTGACAAGCATAGGTGTAACAACTGGCAACGAAAAAGCAGATCCAACCAGTGACATTTTCCGGGAAGACTGAGGAATTAGAATAGCAAGCTCTGTAGTATTGTTCTTCCTCCATCTGAGCTGTCTTTGAGAAGAGGCCAGAAACGTGAAGCTGCTACATGTTGATACAGAGAAAGCAAACTAATTTAAAAGGAAGAAGATGAAAGGGGAAGCACTTCTGTGTGGTGTTAACTTTTTGCATTGCCTTGGAAGCTTTTCTTTTTGGAGCAATTGCTTTTCCTCTTTACAATTGCATAATCAGGATTCAGTTAAACATGCTCATGCTGTGATATTACTAGTGAATTCATAATACTGTGTATACTAGGGTGCTATCTTCAAGACTAACTGATAATATTTTCATATGATTCCAGCCGTCAGTGCCTATCAGACACACGCATTGACAGTGCAGCTTCCGCTGCAGTCGGGAGACATCTTTCGCTACCACTGAGTTCTGTAACTTGCCGATTTGATTATCGTGAGGAAAACAACAGAGAACTGGGGATGCAGAGTGCAAATCGTTTGAGCAAAAGCAGTAGTCCTTCTCTTGGATATCCTGGTGGGTTTTCAGAAATAATTCACATTGGAATGCAGGGGAAAATATGTGCAAATATATATGAAAGAATCTGCAACTAAACAATAAATCATAGAAATGAGGGACCTGAAAGCTGTTTATCACTTTGATCCCAATAATCAAATAAATAAAGTTCAGTGGCATGTTTATGGCCCTGATGGAAGAGTTTCATCTGGACAGCTTACGTGTCTACACAGCTTTCTTAATGTGTTCTGAGTAACATAGCAAATGCCATTTCACTTAGAACCATAGGAAAGGATAAAGGATGAGGTTCTCATAATCATATTTATTGTCCCATGAACCTGGAAGTCTAAAGCTGTAAATTCTTGCATTCTACTGGGCAATGTTGTGATATCTTTTGCTTGCTTGAGTAAGCAACATGCCTGTTCCTTATAACAGCTATCTCTTAATATCAGTATCACTAATTTTGGGCAATGTTCCAAATGCTTTCCAAACTCTCTGATTGAAATCTACTGTGCTATATTAGGCCAGTTCTTCAGCATTTGCTAAGTTTAAGCAAATAAGCAGTGCCAAGATACTAATACAAGTTGGAGGCTGAGTCTGCTAGGGACAGAGTCCCAGCTGGCCATGATAGAAAGGCTGAACAATTATAACTTCCTGGGGAGGAGACAAAAAACACAATGTACTTTTAATGGCTGCAGTTGTGACTGGGCACAAGCAGATGTTTCTACTCAACCAATTGAAGATGTCAATGTGGCACTAAAAATGCCTTCTGTTTCAGACTGGTTTTAATTTTGATTTAGTTCTGGGGGATGTGAGCAGTACCTGAGCTCTGGCTTCCAGACCCCTTTGAATAGTTGAAATTCTTACTTTTCATTAAAAAGCAGTAAGTTACATTTTGAGTATTTCAGAGAAGATATTTTAAAGGCACAAGACTCTGAGAAACAAGACTTAAAAGTGTAATTTGGGAACTACAGAAACCCAGAATCATTCACCTAGTTACTCTTTTTTAAAAGACCTTGATGAAGTCAAATCTCCTTTTTTCAAGGGATTTATTCTAATGTTTTAGTGCTTGCTGGTTTCCTAGTCCAGGCCTTCAGGAGCTAGATAGCTACAGGTGAAAGAAATCAAAGATGAGACTGTAAAAGCCTCAGGGAAAGTCTGGTGTTTGTACAGCATGTACAATGATGTGGTTGTCTGTCTAGGTAGCTCCAAAATACAAATAACAACCTTCATCTGCCCTAATTGCTGCTTTTGCAGACCACCTGTTTTAGTGCTGCCCTTCTGTATTTTTCTGTGCAGGGATTTCCCTCTATCCACAAATTCACCCCTTCAGAAAGAGGGGTAAAAAAATCCACCCTTATTATGGAGCTTCAGCAACACTTTATAAATCTCATGATCCTGCTGCTGTGCTGCAGGCTCTCTGCTGTGTCCAGCTTGATGTGATAATAAGCAATATCTCTAGCATTTTCATTGCACATTCCCCTGCAGCACTGACTTCCCAGCTTCTCTGAGGGTACTGAGGTACTACTGATGCACAAACCTGAAGAATGTTTCCCATAGGAAATAGAAATAGAATAGAAAGAATTTCATTCCAAGCCCACAGAGAAAGAAAAAGGTTCACATTGTTCTGCAGTACTGAGCTTGCTTCCCACCTGACAAACTTCACCGAAATGCTGAAGCTTTATGTCTTAGGGAGCAAACATGGAGGTATTATTTATTAGCTATAAATATACTTTAAAATATTTTAAATTCAAAAGTCTTCAAACAAAGCAGGAAAGGGGGAAACTAAATTGAAAACCGGGTCTCTATCAAAGCCAAATCCTACTTTTTATTTGAATGGTTTCCAGATTTTTCTGTCGAAATTTGCAATGGACCAAATGTTTCTATTTCAACAACCCCCTATTTTGCTTTTGGAAAGAGTGTGGTCGAGAAAAGTTGTTAGCTCAAAAAAGACAGGATTACATGTAATAATAGGCATTACAGCTGAAAAGAAACTACTTTGGCCCTGCCCTACCTCCTCTGTTGAGGCAGAACTGAGGTTTTATTTTGCTCTAGTACCAATCCATAAGAGCGTGATTAGGAAGTCTGGCTTCAAAGCTGCTATTCAGCAGATGTGCACATTGTAAAATTAGATCTCCCTTGTTTATTCAGTGCCTGTCGTTTTCTTTCAAGCATATCCATTGCCCATCACCACAATGCAAACATGCGCATGGCACAGCAGACATGCTACAAACACCTAGGAAGAATTGATTAGGCCTTTCTTATGGTAGAGAATGGAGCCAGAACAATTCTATTTGCTCTTCTGATATTCTGTGGCTGCCCAGTGTTGTGCTTAGCTGCCATTCTTCTCCAAGTAAATACGATTCCTCTGCGTGGAACATCAGTAATAAAACGTCTTTGATTATACATGGCAATTGTGAATGTCCTTATCAGCTCTTTTCCAGCAATTGTTGTCCTGGCTCAGAATGTCATAATTTAGTTATCACAAAAATCCTGTGTGGAAGGCATTCCTTTTCTTGGCCTCTGTACAGCTTTGCACAGATAGGTATAAATAAGAAAACCAGTTCAAACACTAAGGGCTGTATTTTCCTGTAGTAAGAACTGATACAGTTCCAGTTATTTCAGAAGCTGTGGTGATTTATGCTACTTGTTTTTACTCTGGTGTCTCTGTGGTTTTAATCTCTAAATGAAATAAGTGACAATAAAGTAGTTTTGCCATTTGTGGGACAGACATGATGGCCAGTGATGTCACTCTTTTCCTAATTTATTTATGTAATAGAGCCAAATTCACAAATACATTTGATCCTTCTAAAATTGTTATTTGACAGAAGTACCACTTGCTGAAGGGAAAGGAGTTACATAGCAATACATACCATGCAGGCTTGGACAACAAATTGGACTGCAAAATACTATTGTAGTGGAAAACCTAAAAATCACTGGTTGATATTAAGCTCCTCTGTTAAGGCTGCACTGGGGAGCTGAGCTAATGAAGCTGTCTATGAAATGATAGCAACAGGGAGAAGATAATTTATCCTCATTATTGTTCTGTTCTGCATCTAGCAGTATATCAAAAAGGCTCTTCCGACGTTGGCTTAGGAACGTGGCTGCTGACAGTAAGGGTAGTTTTTCAGGCCTGCTGGGACAAAGCCTGAACTGTGCACAGGGCTGAGAGTGGGCTCCCAGGTAGCTGTACTGAGCAAGCAACGTGCTTTCCATAATGCTGCCATCCACTTGTCATGGTAAGTTCGACCACTCCAGTGGTACCACTACGGCTGGAGCACAGGAGAATGCATAGGAACTGCAGGTTGCGATTTTTATGCTTATCTTGTAACATTTAGCCCAAAAGACAAGGCTTTATTTCTCTTTCATGACTCTGCCAACAATTAGAGCAGATTGATGGAGCTTGTTTATCAATTAATGTCAGTGGACCCCAGGCTCTAAGCGTGATCTTTGTTATTTTCTCTCTCACCCCTACTTTAGGTGACAGCATAACCATGTGTGAGACGAAAGCAGGCATTGTTTCATGGCTTTATGGTGTGTAGAGTTGTGCTAATTTTAGCCTTCTGATATTCAGCTGCCTTATAATTAAAGGCTTTAAGCTGTTTTTTCTTTGCCTTCTCTCTCTGAGGTCCTATTTACCACAAGGAAAATAAATAACTCTCCCAAGATTGTCTCTAAAATTGTATCCTTAGAAAATGCTGGGTTTAAAATGACTGTGGTCCTGAAGCTCTTCCAAAGGCCCTGCATTGACTTCAGTTAAGGGCAGCACTACAGATAAATAAAAATAATGGTGAATCTTCAAGTAATATGGTTCTGTTAAGAATTATCTCCTTTGTTAGCACAGTATCTGGGCCTTCAGTGGGGGAACAGAGGTGTCTGCTTTTGTATTCCTCATTCTGCTTGTTGCCTTGGATGAGTAATACTTCTTGCTGCCTCTGTTTTGCTGGAGCATGAAGATGTTTTGCAACTCAGAAATTCAAAGTGCAGGGTAAAGTACACTAAAGCTAAGCTGTATCCAAGCTAAGCATGTCCTACAGCCTTAAATTTAATCTAGAGAAGCGCATTTTGTGCTATGAGTAGTAATTTATTACTGTAAATTACCAAAATAACTGATTAATTGCCTTGCATTAGCACTGCATTCTCCAGTGAAATTATCACTTCAGCCATGGCATAAAAACATATTTCACCTCTTCTTCCCAAAATGAAAACAGTAACACCTTTTTATGTGTTACTTAGGCCCTCCATTAATCACGATAACACACTATAATTGTGGCTACAGTTAGAAATCAATTAATGCTCACCTTTAAAATAAAGCATAGAGAGGGAATCAATTAACACAACAAAGGCAGCACATCTGAAAGAGACAAATAGTTTTGGCAATACCAAAAGCATACTTTTCATTTTTGTGTATCTCTGAAATAGCACAGAAGCTGCCAAATAAAGAAGCTGAGCTGGGACCTGTCTTTCCTCAGGAACCTAAATGAAGTTAGAGATGCTTAGAGCTAAGCTGCAGTGCCTCGGCAAAAACTCATGGATGGTGCATGCCATGCAGTACAGGAGCAGTTCATGGGGATGGCTGTTCCAAGCGTCACTGTCTGCTATTGACTTGCTCCCTTGCTCTGCAAGTGTTGGCGCTGTAACTGAGGCAGAAGCTTCCTGTGCTGCCTCTGCCACAGTGCTAAGGATGATGTGAACTGATTGGAGATGGATACAGTTGTCCATCTTTGCCCCTAATTTTGTTGCGGAGAGCAGTTTGTCAGGTGGGTAGGATATACTGCATCCTCACATGTTCCCACACACTGTGGTCACATGTCAAAGCAGGTTTGTGTGGTTTAAATACTGTTCCTTACAGTGCTCTTAACTAAGTGATGGTTTCAGCCCTTGGCAGGTTACCATTCATTTGCCTTTAAAGTTTTTTTGGTCTATGTAGCATCTCAGCCTTGTCTTGCTTTGTAATCAAATGGACTTTTATTTATTGCCTTTTCATTTCCTCACTTCAAAACATTCTGGTGCTGCTTCCAGAACAAACAATTCTATAACTCGGGGATATAAACATTCCTCAAAGGCGGAGAGATTGGCTTCCCCAGCTATTAGAGTGAAATGTTAAATGTGGGGTTTGTTTCTCCTGATCCCTGGAACTATTTCCATTTTTGGCATCCCGCTTCTCTGGTTTGCTTATTGATTTTTGCAGCCTTGTTAATGTTCTAACTTTCCAGGCTCAAAATTCAGTTGAATCTTCAAGTCCAATATAAACAGTTGTAGTGCAAAGGGGAGGGACTGACACCATCAGTAGCATGTGAGACTGCAGCATCATACTGGCTTGAGTGTGTGCTCAGCTCTCTTCAGTCTCATGAAAGGTGTGACTTAGACACAGAGTGTGACCACCCTGAGAATGTAGAAGAGGAGTATATTCCTCTCTTAGCCTTCTGCTGTGGCTGAGCTCTGAGGCAGAACTTTGAGGATCTGTCTCTCATATCTTGGTAAAAGAAATCAGTAGCTGAAATGCTTAGAGGGGCCCCATTTTTGCTTTTGTGTTCAGAAGAGAGGGGAACTGATGGTTAGCAGCAAAAAGACATGAACCCACTTCTCATGTTGGGAGTAACTTTCTGTTCAGAAACGTGCTGGCATAGATAGCAATAGAATTCATTATCTTTTTGACTTTCCAGCCTTGCCCACTAACAATTAGGAGACAACAGATAATAGTAATTTCCCTGAGCAAGGACTATTCTTACTTTGTGCGCTTACTAACAGCATCTTGCTGTCTTGTGCTAATACAGGTGTAGTAGGCTCCACAGGCAATAAGCTGACTAGAAAGCACAGAGCCTGAGAGATAAGGTAAGCTGGCAACAAGGCTGATGCAGGGAGAAGACAGTTTGAAAGCTGTGAAACTATTTTCTTGTGCTTCTTTTCAAGTAAGCTACTAAAAGCAAATCCAGTTTGGTTTTCAAATCTAGATCTGATGAACAAACTTCGTTTTGGTCTCCTCTGTTTTTCAAATATCTCATGCTTCAGTTAGGACCGCTGCTGCATGGATAATTTTCCCAAAGTAAACTACCCTCTTTGGCCTCTCGGAAGAGCTAATGAGTATAGACCACCCTACCCGCAGAACCAGCGCCGCCTGTCCCCTGCCAAAGAAACAGATGGAGGCAGGCTGTAATCAGGTCATGTAAGAAAAGGGTAACTGAAAGACTTGGAGAAGGCAAGAACTGGGAAAGGCTATCACAGCTATTTTCGATTCTTAAAAAGGAAAGATTAATTTAGATCTTCTCGTTCACACAAGGGAAAAGATCTGTTTGAAAACAAGGGGGCCCAGTTCTGACTGTTCTTACAATCTTTGTCATTAACTGCATTGATGAAAAGAATGCAAACTGCTCCTACATCATTACTGAGCCCTGGTCTTTCAAACAAACAGTTCCAGACAGAGGGCTTTATTCAAAGTAAAAACGGAAGGAGCAAATCCCCTGAATGCAACAGAGGCAGATATAAATGCAGTATCTAATATGTCTGTTTCGGAAAGATTAAAGTATGTTGCCTTGACAAAGTGTTGCTGACTCACTGCAAAAATCAACAACGCATTATTCCCTCAGCCCAGAATAAAAAACCCAAAATATTCTAAGGTTTAAGAGTTGTGAGTCAAGAAAGATGTTTTCAGATTGAATGTTATCACTCTTAACCCCAGGGTATTTGTACAGCAAAGCTTATCAACAACTCTATTCTGAAGAACCAACCACCACAATAGTGTAAGCTCCATTTTAACTAGTATAAACTAATCAATGGTGCTATGGATAGCAATGTGATGGAAGAGCAGGCTGCAAGTTAGAATTGTAGTGATAGGGTTACATGAGGAAAAGCAGAGTATTTGCAGAAGGAAACAGGACTGAGATATATTTATATTATGGGAGAAAAGGTTGATGTTTGAGAGGAGGTGCATTTTCAGACCTCTGTGTATGTGTGTCATTCCCTTTGCTATCCTGCAGATTGTAATCTTAAGACTGCTGGGCCTGTTTTCATCAGTTACTTGTGTGGTACTTCCTGTGTGACCACAGGAGACTCCATCCTATTCTTACCTGGGTGGGGAAAGATGAGCTGAGCATGGAATATTAATTGCTCCCCACACCCCTCAATTAAAATCCCCCCAAAAGCAAAACCAGGTTTTATTTTTACATAAAAAAGCTTTTAGTGTATAAAGGTGTGGGGGTGGTAAAAAAGCAATGCTTTACAAAAGCAATTAACATTTGACAAGATAGAATGGATATGCAGTTTTCATGGCATTGATAGGTGTTTGCAGGGGTTGTCTGAGTGCATCATTTTCTCTGGAGAGGTGTCCTACTTGCACAGACACTAAAAGCAGAATTTTCTAAGCTATTTTTCAGTGAGTATGGTGAATATTACAGGGACTGAGTCCACAAAAGTCCTGCACCAGGGCTCATCAGTCTTGAATCACAGTCTCTAACTGATGAGCTCTGCAATTCTTGCATGAATTGACCTCTTTACTAATGGGTTTGTGTTGGATTTAGCAGAGGTTGAACAGACACCCTGTAGGAAGGGTTTGTGTAAAGCAGATCATGTCTTGCCCTAACCAGATTTATGAAATCCTTCCAAGTCACAGAATCATAGAATGACTTTGGTTGGAAGGGACTTCAAAGATCATATAGTTTCAACCCCACTGACATGGCCAGGGATGCTTTCCACTAGACCAGGTTGCTCAAAGCCCCATTCAATCTAACCCTGCACGTTTTCAAGAAGGGGGCAACCTGTTCCAGTGTCTCACCACCCTCACAGTAAAAAATTTATTCCTGATATCTAATTTAAATATACCCTTTTTCAGTTTAAAGCCATTACCTTATGACTGACCTTATGACTGCTGTCTCCAAAGACAGTCAAATGCAATGACTTGATAAGGAGACCTGGCAATAACAATGTCTGTAACACTGTCTAAAAAATGAGATTCAAGAGTAAAACCAAGCAAAATGGGAGCTGACATCGGTAAGAATGAATTGAAGAAATAGTAGAACTAAATGAGGCAGAAGGACCAAAAGGAGCAAAGGTGGAGCGAAGGTCAACAGATTGAACAGTCAGGGATGCTGAACTGTAAAATATGTGGGAAATCCTTTGATTTCATTGATCTGTTTTTATCCCTTGAAATATGTGAATCTGTAAACACTGATGTAAGACCAAAAGTAACCTAGGAAGAGGCTAGAAGGGATTGTGCAATTGAAAGAATTACAGTAGATCAGATGCCACATTTTGAAGCTCAAGTAAGTTTAGAGTAATCGTAGTCATTGTAATAAGAGTTGAGGGAGTTGCAGCACCAGGTGGCAACAGTCCTGCGCAAGCCCTTGAATCTTCTGCTAATTTTCTTGTTCCTTTTCCATCACATGTTACTTTTATGACAATGGATAATGGAGCTGGGTGCTTGATGAAATGCTGAATGAATGGAAACTGGGAAAAATATGAGTTTAAATGTTGTAGAAGTAGATAGTAGTAAGTTTGGACCTATTAAGAAGCAAATTTCAGGAGTTACTAGTCTACTTCTGCTTATTCATTCGTTAAACGAAGGTTGGTAATCCCATATTGTAGTAAGAAACATGTCCATTCTGACGCAAATATAGTAAATGAAGTGAAAACTGACTCAAACGTACAAGGAGTGACCAAGTCTTGTAGTGTAAATGAGTTGAATCGCCTTTCTTAGAGCAGGGAGAGAAGAAATGACAGAGAAAGGTATTGAACTAACCTTTCCCCTGTGGTGTTTAAGTTTAGCTCGCCCTCTGACCAAAAGGACTGCAAATCAGTTAGAGCTGATGAGTCCAACTTTAGGTGCATCGACAGGGCAAAAGGTAATGTCTGTGTTAAGAAAAATTCTCCATCATTTCTGACTGTGGATGAAGTAAAACGCCCTCTGCTTCTCAGCATTCAGGGTTCACCCTGGATCTGCGGAACTACCTGTGTGTACAATGTGTACTGTTATGGAGTGCAAGAAAAATAAGGGAAAAAAGTCTATTAGTATGCATCAGAGCTGAAGAACACCAGTGCTCACTAAAACTTTTTGAAAGAGTTGCTGGACTGCTTTGGCTGAGACATGACCACTTATAAATCATTTGGAGAAAGAAATGTAGTTTATGACATTGCTTATTTCCATTACTCCTATAAGAAGGTACATGGAGTTTCTCTGACACATCCAAACTTAGGAAAATTATACTGGGTCACAACATCAAATGTCAATGTGCTGAGGCAACCAAAAAGTAAATGGCACATGTCTCTTCTGAAAGCATTAGCTGTGGTGGTAGGGAAACTCGGTTCCAGTGTTCCTTCTTTTGCAGCTCAGTGCTGAAGACATAGTGGAGCAGGAACAGGTTAGCAGGAGACTGAAGCATAGACATGAGAGCTAAAAGGGTTGCTAGGCCCATTTATTTATACCTCTGAGGATGAATTTACAATAAACTTTTTCAGCATCTCGATCAATAGCTGTTCTTCCTAACATTGCATTTAAGAAACCATATGAATTTTATTTTCTGAATGAGGTCCAGGCTATGTAATTCCTAATATGATATCTACAGAAGCCTTTCTGAAGTACTTCTGTAAACATAAATTTGACTCTTAAAGAATAACTAGAACACTCATAATTTAGTTGTGGACATAGTATGCCAGCACACAGACTTCCACCTGGATTCATCCCATCCACGCAGTCTTTGAAGAGTTAAGCCCAACCTTTTTGTACCAGTTGAGAGACAGAGAGAAATCACAGGAAGAAAGACTACCAAAAGGTAGCACTGTGTCCTTCTGAATAAAGCAGATGTAGATCTTCCCACCTTTATTTCCATGCTGTTTCAGAGGGTTGCTCATTGAAGATGAAGGATGATTGTTTCAGCACTCCAGTTGTGACAAATTGCTACTTATTGGTATTGCTCTGATGAAATAAGTAGAGCCCGGAAGAACTTAGAGCTTCTATTACTTTTTAATATGAGGAACTTTAATAGGAAGGCTTAAATGTTTCTTTCTATTGCAGTGCCTCAGCATTTCTATAGTCATAAACTCTTCTCTTGCCTCTCTGCTATAACTGATGTATCAATTCTTTCTACTTCTCTGAACACTGAAATTGAAAGAAAACGAAGTTTAGGCTTTTGCTATTTTTAATGTAATTCAGCTTAAAGTTGTAGAAAACCAGTTCTCAGTAAGGAGTACTCCCACCTTTAGAAAGCCCTCAATAGACCAGAGCAGCAGAATGTTCAGATGTAAGACTGCACGTCTGCAGAGTGGGTTGGGTTCCCCCCCCCCCCCCCCCCCAGTTTTTTCTTTGTGGCTTCCTCCCTTGTTACAGGTCACCCCATTTTCCATGTTAGTTCAGTTCAGACTACCTTTTATCTGATTTAGCCCTGTCCTACCCTTCTCTGAGGGATGAAGTCATGAGTCTGAGGAGAATTCCAGGGCTAACAGGGAGGGGTAATGTTCAGCCACTGTTATTTCAGGCGTTGTGGGTGTAGCCTCATAGCTCATGAATACCTCAACTAGAAGAAATATCCAGATAAGAAAATATTAATACTTCCACTTAATATAGGTGTAAAGCATAAGGAAATGAACACCTATATTCAAAGAGTGTCAACACTGATGGTGACATTCCCATTGGCTAGCTAGTGGAAAGTGAGTGCCTTTTTGATTGTACCTTGTTGTCACAGGTACATCTTACATAGGAGATGCATATGAGATGAGTTGACCCTTTTCCCACCCCAAAGAGTTTTGTGCCCAGTTGGTTAAAAAGAGAAGCAAGGAATTAACTGACTTCCCAAGCTCTTTCCCAACCTTCCTGGTGCTTCTAAATCTGATTTTAAGTATCTTCAGTCAGAATATACATACCCTTCATATGTCCATATGCACAAGTGCCAATTGCTTCTCAGACTGTGGAATTGTTAAATAAAGGGGGGTGGGAAGGAGAAATTTATATAGCTAAGCACAACATACCAACAACTACTCTACAGGAAAATATCCTGTATCCAAATGACAAAACCAGCGTGGAAGCAGCCAGCACAGAGTTGCTGATGTTCTTTCTAATGATTCTGGAGATTCAAACTCGGAATTCATGTGGAGCCCTCATGAAGGGAGCCCAAATGTCAATTAGCACATGCAATGGTATTATTTCCATTTTAACCAAAGAGTCGTGTAAGTCATCAACTTTTCTAGCTACCTGTTAGGAGCAGTAATTGAGGAAATTAAATCACAATAAGGATAGTGCAGAATGCAGAATATGAGTTGTTAGCAGCAGTGGCCATTTGCAGATTCGGAACCAGGACAGAGAAGAGGGACAGTAATTGGGAGGGAGGAAAAGAGGCCATAATGATGGCTATCTGTTACGGTATGCGCAGACCTGCTCAGGTCTCATTCATAACCTGGCACACTGTCCTATATGCACACTCACGCACATCGTTATTTCGTCGGCCCCTTTTTGTTGCTTGTTAAAATTGCCAGGAGGATTTTTAAGAAAGCAAGCAAGATGCATTTTTGGTCTAAATGGTAGGAAAAAATAACACCCATATTAAGATGGGAGCATTGTTTCTCACTGGGAACATCACAAAGACTCAGATTCTATAGAAGACCCATTTGAACACGAAGGTACTGAGATGGCCTCCTGCTGACATATCTAGCCCCTTATTCAGGTCCTTCTTCAAAGCCTCTGTGTCTTGCAGCCTGCTGAAGGCCTCCTAATTCTTCACTATTTCAGACCAGAAAAGGATTACTTTTGTGGCATGAACAGTCTGCACACAGGAAAATGGGGGCAGAAGGGCAGCAAAACCTAGCACCCTCCTGTAAACCTAATCAGTGGTGTTTGTAACAGAGAGATGATGCAGCATCTTTCACCTGTGAAACTGGTGTGCCTCTGGCTCTCTGCTGCTCTGGCTACCTACACTTGGTTGTGCAGAAATGCTATTGTAAGCGTGTTTGACAAAGACTATGAAAGAGTGGCTCTGAGAAGGAGAATCCCTGCTGTTTCAGAGGAAAGAAACAAGCTGTGACAGGTTTGAGAGTCTAGTAGGGTGGTCAGAGAGGAATTGTCTCTTCCCTTTTTGGGGCAAACACTGTTTGCATTGTAGCTGCCAGACATGGGGGCTTTGCAGAGCCCCCTGGAGGCTTAACCTCTCAACCCCTCATTCTCTCCCCTCCCAGAATGTCACATCTCACACAGGTGTCTCTATTCTTTTGCTCCATATCTCGCTATCCTTAAGATCTGTTGGTTCAGAAGGAAAAGTAATCATTTGGTATTTCCAAGGCTGCACTTCAAAGTCTCTCGCTGCATATAGAAACAATATGTCCTATAAATTGACAGGCATTAGCTTAGAATTCCCTGCTCTGATAAGATGCATTTCTATGAACTTTAACAATCAAACTATGCAAGCTCAGCATAAGAAATTATGGCCATCCTGAAGCCACCATGACCCTTAATGCATCAAGCTTTGGCAGGGGGCCAGCTGACCACTTAGTGTGAAATTTCTAGGAAAATAAAAGGGGGCCAAATTATATTTTTCATATTATATCTATTCTTTCTCTTTGCTCTAGCATGTTATATTCAGCTTTGCTCTAGGCATGCCAATCCAGTCTTCTCTTTCCATTTTCTAGCTGAGTTTTGGAATGGTGTATTAGTCCAGAAACAATATAAATCCCAGTGTTGTCTGTTAACTATAAGGAAATGGAGAGTTGTTTCAGTAATCCTACTATCGTTGTGTTGTAGTTTTGCAGATTCCTTCCAATATAATTGTGTTGCAGGAGATGAGGAGAAGAGAGGTGGATGTTGTTTATAACTTCTGAATACTCAGGATGCTTAAATGAGTCAGAGGAATTAGCACGATACAAATACATGCAGGACTGACTGGTTAGATCTAAACACCGTGTGACACTGTGTGCAATGCCCTTAATTTGTCGTCAGTGCATTTCATCAGTGAGCCAGTCCCCTGCTTGTGCCTCTGTCTGTGTTGATTCTGCTACAGGCTCCCTGGGCTGTGCGGTTGCTGAGCTAAGCACTGTGTGGATGGCCTGATTCCTCACCCAAGGTACCAGCTGCTCTTCCAGAGCGGGGGCATTTCTGAAATAGACTCCCACATGGCTGAACTGTGGGATGTCTTTTTTTGTAGGCACAAAAGCAGACGGATGGGAATATCTCCCAAATTCAAAAGGGGGGGTGGGGGATGGAATTTCTTCTCCTACGTAAGGTATTTGGAGAGATCAGTGTTTGGTAGACATTTCCCCTGGCAAAGCAAATAAAGGAGGATTCGAAGCAAGAATCCAAAGTAAGAGTAAAGAGCTGGGCATCTCTTGAAACCTGTAGAATATTCTGCTCATCGAAACACCCTCGGCTTTGGTCTCTGACCAGATAGATGTTGGTGTTACTATAGTATTAGTGCTCAGTAATAAATACCAACATACATAAACGCTTTAATCTGATTGGAATTGGAAATTTAGGTATTTGGAAGAAATCACAGCAGCTAGGAGCTTCCAAACCTGTGGACCTCTTTTTTTCCTTTAAGTCTTAACATAAAATCTATCCGTATTTTAAAAATGAACTTCCTATTTGGTACCTTCTTTGAGCTTCTGTTCCATTTAGCAAGTTTAGCAGCTCATTAGGGCCTCTTGCATTTATTTTGGCTCGAGTGATAAACACTGTAAAGAATTGTGAGTCTCTTTTTGTATTAATAATAACTATAGTGCAAAGGCCAGAGCATACAAACCCTGGCCTTTGAATGGTGTGAGAATTATGCAACAAAACGCATCCTCAGCTGAGGATTTAGCTCTAAGCTCAATCAAGTAGCCACCAGCTATGTAAATGATGCTTTGTCACTTTTGCAGTGTCAGTTAACAGCATGTAAAATTGATCAAATCAGATTTGTTCACAGCTATTCAGCATATTTGGTCATTCCTCTTCAGCAGTGTACAGGGGCTGAGGTAATTAGGCAAAAGCATCCTCCCACATGCTCTCTCAGTCTATCTTGCTGCGCTGCTTGTGAGCAGCAGGTGGGGTGAATTCTGTCCCCAGACTGAACAGATGGCATGGATATTCCTGTAAGGGAGTCTTTTATCTTGACTCAGTAATTTTTTTCGGGGTGAATTAGGGACAAGGAAGAAAATCCCAATCCCTTTTCTGTTGGCTGTTCCTTTTGGTCTCCAGTTAAGCTACTGCAACTGCTGTAGAGCTACTGCAGTACTGTGCTACACGCGCACTTCTCTACACACTGCAGCAGCATTTCTCTTGTCTTATCTAAGCAGCGCTGGATTCCACCATATTGCTATAGCAGAGGTTGCAAACATGTATTTAAACTCTGATGTCACCTGATCTCCATACACAGCATTTAAGCATGTGGCTGCTTCTTCTGCAGTCCCTGCACATAAATATTTAATATCCACAATGAAGCAGTGCTAAGAATCCATTTAATTAGTCCAAATGCCACCATTCCTTCAGCATGTTACGTGGATTTGCAACGCTAAATAAGGCTTTGTATGCTGATAGCTGTGGGAAGTGGGACCTGGGATTATGCCAAGGCCTGGCTTCCTTCCTGTACAGCAAGGAGAGCCCTCTGTGGAGACCAGAGTCAGACACTGAATTTCAAAAGCAGGTAGGATCCTTTGCCTGCAAATGAAACCAGACTTTTTTTCCTAAATATTAGACCCAAACTGGTTCAGATGAGGTCACACAGATATATTATAACCAAGCTATGTACATTTCTAAACATATATTACTTCATCTGTAGGTATTTGAGAAAGGAGAAATGATGCCTGCGCTCCCTTTCAAAGCCCAAGCTGTCGTGTTTTGCTGAGTTGCCCATTGCTATTTAAGCATCTGCTAGCTTTGATGCATATTTTAAAGCCCTGTGGGAAGCAGCGGCATGTTGTTATAAAGGGCACAGAGTAGCTTCTGCAGGGTGGTGCTTTTCTCATCAACTCCATTCAGTTTTCCAAATGTGCTCTCACCCTTCAGGAAAATGTTAGGCCACCTGCACATGTGCTAGCTTGTTATGCTTTGTTGTTCCTAACGTTTCAAGTCTAGTCTGGCTCCAGTGAGGTCTGGAGTGCACTCTCATCATCCAGTTATCTAAACATATCTGGATATAAGCAGGCTCCCCCTGCATCCACTGAGCACTGTGATGATGTGTTGACTTATTCAAAGGCAAAATGGACAAAACACTTGGAAACGTCTGGAAGAGATCCTCGAAGGATGTGCTAGCACAGCAACATGACATCCTGTAATATGCATGTGCATTTGTTAGAAGTTTTTGCTAGCCTTGGCTCATGTTACTAAGGCTTTCATCTACGGTTCTTTTGAAATACCACTTCTCATAACAGAAAACACTATCTTAGTCAGGCTTAGTAATGTCCTATAGTTCCTATGGTAACTGGATGCATTCTCCATTATCACAGTGACTTGCTTCAGTTTTAACAAAACACAATCAGGTGAACTATTAAGGAGACAAGCATCTTTCAGTTAACTATCTTGGAAACTGTCACTCACATGGTCCCCATCACAGAAGGCCACACAGATATTTGATGCTGCTACTTCCCAATAAGAAGGCATACAGCGGGCTTATAGTGATTGTAAGCAAAGGATTAAGGAAATCCCATTATGCGTAGAGATGTGGTGAAATATGACGTAAGCAGAGGACCAGCATCCATTTAGAAGCACAATATGCCATGGGAACAGGTCACTTCTCTTTCATGACTTACATCATAGTCACGTAATCATTGCATCTATTGGTTAAGCATAAGTATGTTCAGCATGTCCCTATCGCAATGCAAATTAAGTAAACTTAATGTATGTCACAGAGCAGCAACAGAGTGAAGATCTGGTGAATCTTTCTTTTTAGACAATTCGAATCACATCAAGTAAATGAATTGAAATCTGAGTGGGATGTTACCCTATTACTGTCACAGTGAGACCTGAAGCAGCTGCTGAAGCTGAAATCATGCCATGCTTCAGTTCAACAAAGTAGCTAGAAAGTGAGAAAACCCCTTTGATCCTGCAAGTAGGTCCAGCAGTGGATTAAAAAGTGAGTTTCTACTGTGAGGGTGTAGCTGAATAATGCTGCCTTTGCAATCGGAGCACCTGAGGGCGGTGTGAACTGCCATCATGTGTCCTTAAATTATACAATAATTCAGAGCAAAAGAAGAAACCTCCTGAAGTGAACCAGTAAAAAGGGTACCAGCTCTGAAGCTAACCAGGGACTTAAAATTAGTCAGACATTCAAATGTCTGAATAACTGTAAATGAATATAATACTACAGCCTTTAGTATATCTGGGTCACTGTACAGCTCTTCAGGATCTGGTCCATGAAATTCCATTATATGACACTTTTTAATCTCCTCCAAATGTGCTGTCAAAGTGTGGACATCTGTATAGAGCTGTTCTGTTCAAGTGAGGTTCTATAGCCTCCAACTTCATCGTCCTGGAAGCCAACTGGATTTTATCTTCTGTTATGTTTATATTCAATCATTTTTAAAGCATTAATACTCTGGGTATTTAACTGGTTATGATTACTCTAAAAAGCATTAAACAAACCCAACCGTGTAAATGTGCTCAGCTCCCTCATAGTCCTGGGGAAATGTGTTTGACCTGCAGCATTAATTCGGAGGTTTTCCTGGGCTGTTTAACTCCTTACCTCCTGATTGACATCCTCCGCAGTCTGGGTTGTTAATGTTGCCAGGAAAGAAATGATAAAAGCAGAAAGATCCAGCAGTCAAAGGTCCTCGAGGGAAGTCTGCTGGCTTCTAGTTAATGGTATTAGAGCATCGTTTTGAACCCTTACCCCAGCTCTCTGCCTGCCAAGAATACTTGAGTTATTTTGGTAATCAGACATAATTCATGCAGCTCAGTCTGTAGTTCCTGGAGTGCTTTTCTCCAATGCAATTGTGAGTGAGTCTGCAGAGAACTCTTCCTATTTGCATTAACTCACTGATTGCTGACACTGAATAAGTAACACTTCGCTTTGAACCTCAAGTAGATGTGCTAAACACAAAGGTAGCTCTAGATAATGCTTTATTCCATAATATATTTACCAGACGAGGCACAAATCACAAAGATTTGGTGTAGCCATCAGTTTTTCAGCACTTTCAGTCTTTTCATATGAAAAGTCCCAGTTGTGAGGGAAAAGGTGACGAGGTGGAAGAAATAGGGGAGACCCTGGGATACCCAGTGGTGTATATGTAGGGCACTCAGCTGAAATATGAGATGCTTGGATTGAAGACCCTGTTCTGGATGATATAAATATTGTGTCTGATTGTATAACCGCATAGTCTGGAAAAAAGGACCAAAACTTATGTTACTCTATAAATTAGTTACCGTCACAATAAATAGGTGACCAAGCCAAGATGTGGTAGAAGTCCAAGAAGGATAAAAATTGGGAGAAAGGAAGGATTCTAGATAGTTTTATGTATTTTTTATTTGGGGATTTTTTGGCTTTTTTGTTTGTTTGTTTTCTTGTGGGTTTTGTTTTGTTTTTTAAGTGGTTCTCTTGCCCTTCAAATGAACATGATGGATTGAACAATTAGAAGGCATAGATAGTTCAAAAAATATAAAAACTTGTTATTCCCTTGGCTCTGTGAGCCTTATTTGCCCACCCTCTGTCGTCCTTATAGGCCTACATCTGTCATGTCATTCCTCTCTCCATCTTTGGCTCTGAGCTTGATACCAGGCATCTGTTCAATCTCTGATACATGAAATACATTTGTGTGGCTTTTGCCAAGCTGGAGTTTGAGCTGGATCTCCAAGGTCATCACTACCTGCACTGTATCAGGCTTCTGCTTTTTTTCTGTCATGTGTCCCCTTGCCAATGTGATGTTCTGAACTTGCACGTATTTCAGTATTCATTGCATTAATCCCAGTCCTGTACTAGTAATTGATTTTCTGTTTTCTGCTGCATTTGCCTCTCCTTTAAGAGATGATTTCTGAAGCAGATCTTTTAAAGGAGAAAACCTTTATAGCCCAGTTGCACATCTGGACAGGCCCTAAAACACTGTGACTATAGGTGAAGGTCAGCTTGTTTCGGGGAGTAATGGGCATATGAAGAAGTGGTCCATAAACATTCATGGAAGGAGATTTTTGTTAGCAGAGGGGTCTTTTATGTTCGCAAAGGGAAAATGGAGTGAATAGGCTGTTATGTAACCTAGATAAACTTCAGACTCATCCAAACTCATCCAGTATGAGAATGATTTTTAGTTATGTGAAATTTTTACATAGAATCATAGAATAGTTAGGGTTGGAAAGGACCTTAAGATCATCCAGTTCCAACCCCCTTGCCAGGGGCAGGGACACCTCCCACTAAACCATGTCACCCAAGACTCTGTCCAACCTGGCCTTGAGCACCGCCAGCGATGGAGCGTTCACAACTTCCTTGGACAACCCATTCCAGTGCCTCACCACCCTTACAGTAAAGAATTTCTTCCTCATATCCAATCTGAACTTCCCCTTTTTAAGTTTGAACCCGCTACCCCTTGTCCTCTCACTACAGTCCCTCATGAAGAGTCCCTCCCCAGCATCCCTATAGGCCTCCTTCAGGTACTGGAAGGCTGCTATGAGGGCTCCACGCAGCCTTCTCTTCTCCAGGCTCAACAGCCCAAACTTTCTCAGCCTATCTTCATACGGGAGGTGCTCCAGTCCCCTGATCATCCTCGTGGCCTCCTCTGGACTTATTCCAACAGTTCCATGTCCTTTTTATGTTGAGGACACCAGAACTGCGTGCAATATTCCAAGTGAGGTCTCACAAGAGCAGAGTACATGGAAACCTACTGCCTGAAAAACGTGTTTTCCTTCCTTCTGTAATCATGGTATTGATGCTGGAATGGCAGTAAAAGTTCTAATTCTTGATGGTATCAGAAACACTGTATTATCATAGCAAGGTCATTTAATTTCTGTACAAGCCTACTCTTTTAGTTAAGACTTTGGCGTATTACTTGTATATGAACAGTCATCTTTGTTTGGAAAACCAGTTGTAAAAAAACCCCCAAACCAACAAAACCCTCTTCCACAAGAAAGAATAAAAAGGTCTCTCTCTTCTTTTTTTTTTTTTTTTCCCCATGAGGAAACATTCCTTTGAGTTGTCCTGAACTAAGCCTATGGCTTCCAGATATGGCCTCATTCCAGACACCGAACAGAAGTGGAAAATGTCCCACCCTTTCAAATAAGAGCCAAGTCAGTATAGAACTTTGTAGTTTGATGCAAAGCTGGGAGAGGACCTATTAACTTATATCAGCTGAAGATCTTGTCTCTTAGTGTGCTGCAGAAACCTAGGACTACAGCTTTTGGTGCTTAGCTAGAGGACCTTAGCTGAAAGGGTTTATTTTTATGGTGGTGAAACAAGCTGTCTCCCAGACATGCTGTCTGACATTGATTAGACAATAGCTGTGCTGAAGCCAGTACATTCTATCAAAGGTTTTGTGCCTTCCAGTAGAGCAGGAAATGTAAAGCACTTTGTGTAAAAAGAAATATTAATATTTAAGCTAAAAGTCACAGGAAAAAAAAATCTAATAACCAGAAACATCTTTAGGTACATATTCTTTTTTCCTGAACTTGCAGAAAGTTTAGGGGCTTTATATGTATTGCATTTTTTAAAAGAAAAACACTTAAAGCTCTCTGATGTAGCACAGACCCTGTTGTGTTTGGAAACAAGAAATGTTTGATCACTGCTGTGGGAAAGTCTTTGTCTTGGCTGCCTTATGCCAGTCGGGTATCAAAGCTGGACTTGATTTCTTTGCTTGTATGCAGTGCTTGGGAGCCTATTAGTGAATCACTAAGAGATTCTCTGAACAGCTTTTCTTTGTATGAGAGTCACTGAACAGCTACATTTTATGGCCAACTTTGTTCAGTTTTAGATGTCAGACTAATGATTCAGCCAGCTACATCTTGACTTCAGTGTGATTTCTTTCTGGATGATTCCAATGTGTGAAAACCCCATATCTGCCACAGTAACAACAGTGTTCATCTGTGGTACTGCCTTCCCTCTCTGGTGCGCACTCTCAGGCATCTTAGAGCACGGCTCACGGAGTTCGAATGTCCAGCCCCTGCTCTTGAAATATAAGGAGCACTCTGTCTCGCTTTATCTCACTGCATTGAAGGCTGCTTTTCAAGTGGTAGTGTTGTTGGCATAGGCATTGTGGTGAGAATTAGCAAACACTCCCACTGACAACAAGCCATTGTCTATGGCATCTTCATAATGAGATTTAACAAAACTGCCAGCACGTCAGAATTAATGCAAATGTGTGCAAATTTGCATATTCCAAAAGGATTAGAATATCATTAATGTGGGCATTAAATATTTAAACAATATCTCTATGAAAGAATTATGAGCCTTCAAATCTTGTCTGTGTTTTATGACCACATTAAAGCAGTTGTATTTACATCTTCTATGCTGAGACTGGGAATTACCCTTTTTTGAATATCAGACGATGATCACGCCCAAAGCCACTATTTCTATCCAAACGTAATTGTCTCTCTGCATTGTCAGCATTGGGTACTATGCTATTTTTCTTGTTTCTTTGCTTTCCTGCTGTTATTGCAAGGTTGTTTTTCTTTGCTCATATATATATATATATAAAAACCCAAAATAAATTAGGACAGTACACTATGCCTTTCCTTTGCTTTGATCAGGCAGTAATTTTTCTAGAGCTGTCCTGATTAAATCAGAATGATGATAAGTTGAAAGGGCTTGTGTCTGATTTGTAAGACTTCTTCAGGTGTTAAAGGAGGGGAAAAAGAAACATCCAAAGAGCCAGGAAAAGGTGGTTTACTGCTTCATTATCAAATATTAACACAGAGAGGACATTGTCTTTAGGGATAGGTACTACAAGATTTTGTCAAACTAGGTGGGAATTCCCAGTTCATCGTCCTTACCAATATCTTTTTCTGAGTCCATTATTTCAGAGTGAAACACTGCTGTAGTAGAGAGCTCTGTAGAGAAATGCAGGGCCTGGGATTCCTCACAGAAGCATCTTGTGCCCCTTGATCTTCCTAGGAGAATGGCATTTTTTCCCAGATCCATTTAATGCTCTTGGTAAGTATGAGACAACTGCAGTGAAGACAGCTGAGGCACAGGCATCTGGAAGGATTGGACTTTGCAATATTTGGGGAATTTTCTCTGCAGAAATTATATGGTGTCTTTTGGATAGTCCTCTGCCAAGTCCTCCCATGTACTTCAGTGAGGACACAAGGGTGAAGTGGAATTGTGCTGCTCAAGGAGGCAAACGAGTGGGAAGCGCTCGTCAGAAGAGAATCTGAGGCCTTAAGCATGTACTAAAAATCGACTAAAGTCAGAGGCATAATCGCTGCAAGAGCTGCTCCCAGAGTACCCTGACTGTTCCTATTAATAACCACTACATCTGCAGAGGAGGAAAATAAACCTGATCCCACTGAGGTTTTTGATACTGTAAATGTCAGATTTTTCTTCCCTGTTATATCTGTGTTCCAAGCAGTAATCCTTGGAGTCAAAGATGCAGGTTTTCTGCTTTCATCCATGTAGTTCAACCCAGTTACATGACCATGTCTGCAGCCTCTGGTGTACCCATACCAAAGGGGCACAGCACTTATATACCCTGCAATTAGTGCACTCTAACCTACCCCGACACTCATTTCCAATGGGAAATTTGGGAAGCCGTTTGTTTGCAAACCCTTTCTTGGTGTACTCTGGCTTCAGCCTAAACATACATTCTGTTACCCAGCTCCTTCGAGTTAGTGTTCAGTACACCTACTTGCTGTAATGAACTGTCACTTTCATCTGTTAGCCGATTGCCTATTGATTGCCTTGTCATCTCGCCGGGTTGTTCTGGATGTAATGCCCTTATTTTTTATTTTGTTTTTTTTTACCTCCTGTTGAGAGATTGTCCATTTTAATTTTAGTATTTTAATTTTAATGCAGCAAGTGAGTCGGGGAGTGTTAATTATTGAGAAAAGCAGTGAAGATTTTGGGTGGTTTTCCATAGGTGATTTTTGGAAGCTTATTCTGCAGAAAAAGACTGTCATGTCAAGGGGCCTTTGATTTTGCCCTGCGAGATCTGCTGATTGCTGGATCCTTCTCTGTGTTTGGTAATTTGACCTACTTTCCACTCAACTATCTTTCTTTCTCACTTTCTCCAGTTTTACTTTGATGCATCTCTTCATGGACTCAGAGCCTTCTCCATTTCCCACATATGGCCCTCATTTTCTGTCTTCTTCACTGCCCAGGTCAGATATGCTGTGCTCCCTTTCGAGTTTGTATCATGAGTAAACCACTTGCTTGATTTGCGTGTGCGCAAGTATACAAGAACACAGGTCTATAAAGCTGGCATAGCTTTTTATTATTTAATATTATTGTTGTTATTATTATTATTTTCCCTCCTTATCTTCTCTCAGCAGCGTGGACTCAGCTGAATCAGTTTCTTGCAAGAGTGACACTCCTCACTGACAGCAATGCCCTCATTATTTGTCTGATAGGGCATTTACATTTTGCGTGTTTCCACCTCTCATCTTCCCCAGAGCATCCCCCATACACACTTGCTCTTGAACATGCTGCTATATATTTCAGCAACGTATTACAGACAGTTAGTGGTAACCCTTAGAACTGCAATGCGCTATGCAGTGGCTTAGCTGCTCCCCAGCTTTCCTGCATAACTGCTGGGAATAGAAAGGAGAGTATAGAGCATGTGCAAAGCAGAGATTTGTTTCGCTTTCAGTTCTCCACAGCAACCAGGAGGACAAAGGCAAAATATCTCAGGGACAAAGTGTAGTGAGTTTGTTCTTATTTCCCTTCTGCACGAAATTGAATGCAGCCAGTGTGGCTCCCTTCCCAAGGATACAGCTAGCCTTATGGAACTCCAAAGGGCATGTTAAACTGTGTATTTTTCTTCCAAGATTGGGAAGAAATCTGCTATTGGCATGTCTGAGGGCTAAGTGAGGGTAATTACCCAGGGGCATTGGATCCCATAAAAGGAGTTAATTTTATGGAGCTGTTTTTTATTAGAATATGTTTATGCAAAGTTAAGGACTTATGAGCTAAAGGGCCTGCCAGTGATTTCAAGCCGCTGAGACAGATAGGAAGAAAAGACAAGGTTGTATAGCCTCTAACTTGGGCATCTAGTGGAACTGAAAATAATGCTGGCCCCTATGCTCTTTATGTGCGAAATCTATTCTGCCCAAGCCTACTCAAGCTGTCAGCCCAGTGGGAATGAATCTTTATCATGAACCACACGCACTACTGAGTCTGCTTGAGCAAGGGCTTGTCTTGTAATTTACTTTGAGTTCAGATGTTGTCAGTTCTGCTTGGAGGTGTGAGCAAATGGGCCATGATGCAGACAGCATACAGAGGCTGCCAGGTGGCCCCAGTACATCTCACTTGTTAAATTTGTAAAGCAGCTCTCATAAACTGAGTTAGGAAGGCTGGATTACACGGTCTCAGCTGAGACCTCCAGGAGCCAAAGTGATGTGAAGGATGAGCTGCCCCAGCACTCATCTGGAAGGTACAAGAGGTCATCGTGCTGACAGGCAGATTGTCAGAACACGCCAGGGACTGAGATTTTCTTCAGCTTCCTTCCTCTTGACCTGCAAACATGCCAGTGCCAGTGAACCTCCTCTCAGGAGTAAGGATTTTCAGAGCCAGCCTTGCACAGTCAAGTCTGCTCCTGCAAACACTGTTGTACTCTTTAATAGCAGTCCCTTCTGATAAATAGCTTCCCTGGTCAGAAAAACTATATGACTGCCAGCTCACCCAGCAACTGTCTAGGACTCTTTCCGTTTCTCTGTGTAAATGCCCTCTACTGTTAATAGAAGAAGAAAAAGTGTAAATTTCTTCATAATTCTGTTAATTCCTGTCATTTAAACCCTAGGACTTTTACATATTATAAGCTAAATCAAAACTTTGACTGGTAGCCTTTTTAAAGTTTCCACTTAGTTTATCCAGCTCTGGACAGAGGTAAGTTCTTTGCCAGCTCTTTGAACAAAACCTGCTCTTTTTAGTTTTTATTTGCACAGTGCTTGACAGAGGAGGTTCCAGGCCCATTGAGGGCTTCCAGGTGCTGCCACTGAACACATTAATTCCAGTGTTCAGATAGCAAAGAGCTAACATGCTTGGGAAAGCATTACAGAATCATCAACAGGGAGCTAGAGGAAAGGTAAAAGTACTGGCAGGTGACTGAGTAGGAAGGATGTGGATTAGACAATGTGGGAGGGGAGCTCTAGTCAGTTACTGGTGCCTGGAGGGTTTGCAGCCTTGGCAGCATAATTACTAAAAGCTAGAGAAATGCTCAGCTCTGCCCACACTGACTATGATAGACACACATGGATAGGAATAGACAGAATGAGTATGTGGGGAAGGCCTGTTGCTTCCCACACGTGAGCCACAGGCCCTCTCAGAATATGTGAGAAAAATCCTATTAAGCTTACATGTGACTTTGCTCACTCAGGTACCTCTGGCCCTCAGCATCTCAGAAAGGTGGTCCTTAAGTGCTAGGAGAGGAGATATGAATCTGTGCCTACACCGACCGATCACAGCTTTGCATGTGTCTGCTTCAGGGCCAGCCACAGCCCCTATGCCTTGGTGACACCTATGCTTTGATTTATGGGGATATGCCTGATTTGCAAAGTGTGCTCTGCCTGCTTCTTGAGAGGGGCTCCCCCATAGCTTGCTCTCTGTAAGGCCCTCTCATCTGACCTGCAGGGCAGTAGGCAGTGCATCTTGAGAGATTACATAGTCATGTGTGTTGTCCTTGGAGCACTAAAAGCTTGAACTTTGAGGCATGACTGAGAGATTCTTGCTCTTTGGACTAAGCATCAAGAGGAGGTGAAACTTGAGGTCCAAAAAGGAGGGCTGAGTTTCAAGCAGTCAGACAGTGTGATGCTTCCAGGGTCTAGACTGCAGAAATGCAGCAGCATTGAAAAGTATTGCTGTGGATGCTGTAACAGTAGAATGATAATATTTATGAGAAATGGAGGGGACAAAAAAAGAGCAAATTTACCCTTCTCACGTGATCAAGCTTACCCAGCATAGGCTTCAAGGACCATAGGTGAGGTTAATTAGCAATGTTGCAGTGTGATACTGTAGGTCTTTCTATCAGTATTAGCACATCTACCCACAACATGAATATTGAAATCACTGGGGCCACTCAGAGTCATTAATCTCACTTCCCCATTGTGGATAAAAGATGTGCAATTCCGAGCCACAAAAAGGCTCTGCAGGGATGATTAAGCTACTAGAGTTGCTTAAAAGCTGCCTGCATCAGTGAAAGCCAACTGACAGGCAGAGGAGGGAAGGTCAGAGGCCGAGTTCATCACCTCCCTAACAAAATTAATCAAGGGGAGAAAATCAGAACATGTTTGCTATTGAATGCTGAGTCAATGCTCACCGTGTAAAGCATCTTGGTGTGGTCCCAATTTAGAATCAGATGGGAATGAGAAAGACTTGGGAAAAATCCAAGGAAGGAGAAAAAAACATTCATTTCTAGGGAGGGAGAAGAATGAAAGAGGGAGAAGAGGAGGATTGGTTCAGAGAAGCCTCAGAAAACAAAAATTATTTTCAGATCTCCCTGCTATGTGAACCTTTCATGTTCAGTTTGGATTTTTAGGCAGACTACACATTGCTTGGATTTCTTCTTCATCCCCCCCTTGACCCCACCATGAAACTTGACAGACTTTCTGACTCTGCTGTCTTGTGATACTGTCCATTCATATGAAGTCCAGTAGGATGGAGGCAGTATCGACTTACATGTTCCTTAGGAAGACACACATAGTGGGGCCATACAGAAGAGATTTCATTCCATCTACTCAAGTACTTTCAGCACTGAACAATAGTTGCTAGGATTCAACCTCCTGCCCCTGAACTGCCCAGTTTTTTTTTCACTCTACACAAGGCATCAGATTTACCACGTTTCTGGTTTTATCTTTGGCAATAAAACCAGGGGTGAGTAGGGCTGGAGAGTAGTTTTCAGAATCTATACTGAGAAAATATGCAAAGCACTATGTTGTAACAGCTGGAGCCAATACTTCACAGAAGTGTGAACTCTTGTTTATTGCTGCTAATGGTTTGCAGCACATCTGGGTAGCAGGCAGGGAGCAGTCAGGAACTTTCTGTCTGTGTGCAGACGAATATCAGGGATCAAAATGGTCTTCTACCTTAGAAGTCCGATACAGTCCAGTCCTCTGGAGAAAAGCTTAAACAAAACCCACCACAGCTATATGTGGACAAGGACTGAACCTAAATCTTACCTGTGAAGGAACCTTGGCTTTTCTAGCTGGAGCTAGAGGAGCAGCAATGGCAGCTGACAGCAATGGTAGGCTCTTACCCCAGTCGTCCGGACGCTAGAGGAAGAACAGACCTCACCAAACGAACCTCCCAGGGAGACAGGAATATTCATGGAATCTATGTTTGTTTTCCCACAAGGAGTTTTTGGACCACTAGCTATTATTTCTGCATTTAGGGCCACTAACTGCTGAATGCACAACCAGTAGATTTGCCCCTTAGTGGTAATAACAACGTAATAATATACTGTGCTAGGACTCAGCACAAACATGCTATTTAATACCATAATAAATAGAAGTTTAGAGAACATGTTTATCAGACATACAATCTCTGACATTTTGCTCCTCCTGTTGCCATGGTTACTGTAGTTGTCTGACAGTATTGGGAGGAAAATGTTCACATCACTTCCCCCCGCCCCCCTACTTATTTTCCTTCTGAAATAAAATACCTGAGAACTAAATTAATCCCTGGTATAACTGCGGTTTGGTTTCTAGTATGGACATATACACTGATGTGTTGTATCTCTTTGGACTTACCCAGTCCAAAGATTTACCCCAGGTTCCCTATTTAGAACTGCTGCTCTCTCCTTAACACTTCGGCTGCTGTGTATTCCATAAGAAGACTCATGGGAGGTGTGGGGGAAGAAAGGTCATCCAAGTGATTGATTTTTTTGTATACTGGAAAGTCATCGTGATTTGTTGAAAGGTAAACTTTTGAAACAGTGTTGCCTCATTGATGCTCAAAGGAGTGTGGGTGCTCTGATTTAATTTTATTCCTCCAATTCAAACCAAGTCAGCTGGGAATCAGTATAAGAAAAGTGTTAAGCTGAGTTGTTCTGTTGTGAAGACAAGCATAACCTTAGTAAATGGAGCTTACCCTTTCTGACTGTCATGGGTTCAGCAGCAGCAGCAGTCATTTTTCTCTTTCGTAGTAGCTGGTGCAGTGCTGTGTTTTCGACTTTCGGCCTGGGAACAGCGCTAATAACACCAGTGTTTTCAGTTACTTCTTGATAATGTTTTGGCCTGACCAAGGACTTTCTGAGTCTCATACTCTGCCGGGGATGAGGGGGAGCCGGGAGGAAGCAGAGACAGCACACATGACCCAAACTGACCAAAGAGGTATTCCATACCACAGCATGTCATGCCCAGGATGTAAAAACAGAGGGCAGAGACCCGGAAGGGTGGGGGTTTGCTGCTGGGTCAGGCTTGATATCGGTGGTGAGCAGCTGTATTCTTTTCCCTTGTATTTCTCTTGTCATTATTATTATTGGTGGTAACAGCAGTGGTTTGTGTTATGCCTTAGTTACTAAACTGTTCTTATCTCAACCTGTGGGAGTTGCATTCTTTTGATTCTCCTTCCCATCCCTCTGGGTGCAGGGGGAAGAAAGAGGGGGGAGTGAGTGAGCGACTGCATGGCTGGGAGGCTTAAACCACGACACTGACCTTGATAATGTAACACTTAGTCATACCTCTTATGGACCAAACAAAGACTATCCCATCTTTTCAGACACTCTTCCATCCTGTGGGTCCACCTGGCCTTTGTCATTCATGTTATTTGAATTAGCACGAAAGCTGCTTCAAGCTGAACTGGTACAAACCTCCTCGGGTATGTGAGGCATTGGTACTACTATTGCTGTCTTTGGAGCAAGGTAGGCTGATTGTTTTTGTCCTGATAGCACTAAGTAGCTGAGGTGGGTGGTGGCTGCCAGCAACAGACAACTGGCAGACCTGGGTATCTTAAAGGGAAATTCAATATACTGTTTGTGTGTAGCCAGTGTAGCCATGTGTGTGTTCTTCACCCTCAGATCCCACTTATCTCCTTTCTTGCTGTGTTTTGCATTTCTCTTGCTTTGTGTGCCCTGGTTTCTCTCTTCTGCACTATCTCACCCCCTTGCTTCTGTCTTCGTGGGCTGAAATTTTCCAAAAGTCAGAACCTTACCTCCTGTGATAAGCTCCCCCTTAGCTCTGTGTCTGGTGCGAAGCCCAAAGGTGCCATCTGACTCCAAGTTAGTCTGAAATTCAGTCTCCTCATCAGACCTCACAAGTGGTATGGAAAGAAGCGTAGGAGAAGCAGTGCAGGGATAGAGGCCCACACAAACTGAAGCTCCTGAGCAGAGCTGTTGCAGAGAAGATTCCTCTCTGCTCAGAGACTGGGTTTCAACATCAGCAGAAAGAGCAGGCTTAGTAAGTAAAATCAGTCTTTCCTTTTCTTATTGGAATCTGATAATCTCAAAAGCTTCAAGCATTGAACATTGAGGAAGAAAACTTGCTGACTGCAAAAGGCTGTTACTTCTGATCCATCCCACCAGCTGCCATTTGTAACAGCCCTTTAAAAGCAGACAACAGGCTACGAAAGTAAAATTTATGCGCCCTTGATCCTCTTCCCTAAAGCAGGAGGTTCATTTTTGCAGCTTACTTTTGAAATGGGGCTAAGTGATATTAACAAGCCACAAAGCTGAGGATGGGGTTGCTTAGCAATACAGCACAAAGATGTCTTTGAATCGCTGCTAAGTTCTAACACTTCAGCTCAGATAAACCTAATGTTCCTGTCACAAACTGGCACGTTAACTCCTTCAAGTATCATTTTGTTGTTAAATATAACTGTTAATTTAGACACAGATATCTTATGCTTAAAAATCTCAGCCATTTTTTTTGCTTAATCTTTTGTCCTTTAACACTGTAAGTCTGTTCCACAGTTTATTCTTTCCACACGTGTTAAATAACTGAGAGAGCAACGCAAGATTACAAATATATTGATATCATTTTTACCTTTGCTGACTGCTGCAGAAAATCAGAATTGCCTCCTAGTAATAATCCTCCTATCCTGAAGCTTAATGATGCCATAAACTCCTCAACTGGAGTTTTTAGTGTTTGGTCCAATTATCCACTGCTGGAGTTGATTCAGGAAAGAAAGGGAAAGAAAATGTTATTGAAGGAAGACTAAAGATAAACCATTAAATCCACCACACCTCCTTTTTGTTTCTTCTGATAATCCTTGAATGCTATTTGCCTCTGAGGTCAAAATTTGGTTTTTAAAGAAGGCAAGTGAAAAAATCTCAAGTGGTTCACTTTTTTGTGGTCATGGGGAAAAAGATCCAGGACTGAGAAAATAGTACTCAGATATACAACTCGGAAAGACAGGACATCAATACAAGCAACCACGGGAAACAAGGTGTTGCTGCTGTACCAGAGCATGCCGTTATATCAGATGTGAAGTACATGGCATGTACAGAAAAGTATTTTTCAAATGGAACCATTAAAGAGAGTTTCAGAAGAGCAGAACAGATTTTTGCAACTTGAAATCTAATGGAAGTGCTGGGCAAATCAAATTCACTGGCAAGGAAAAACATATTGGCTCTTCAGTTAATACATACATAGAGCTGCATGGACACAGAGAGTGTACTTGGATTGACTGAGTGGTAAAGTGTTAAATGATCACACAAACACAAGTGAGACTTGGAATATGATTTATCAGATTTTTACTGTAAGATATAATCTAGATAGGCAAGACCTAAACGTCAGAGAAAGAATTTCTCATTCCCTCAGTTTATCAATGAGAAAATAAGGTGTTCTGATGCAAAAGGATCTATAAAAGCCAATGAAGTGACAGGCTCAGCTGGAGGACTCTGGGATAGCTGATTTCAATCCTGCCTGCAGAGAGATGCTTTCTATTGTCTCAGTGGCTTTTACTCTTTCTTTTTGCTTTTAATATATATTGCAAAATTTAACCATTATTATAGGCCCTTCAGGCTATTTATTCTTTGAGGATAAAAGATGAATGGAAGTAATGTGTGCTGGAACTGTAACAGCTCGCGAACACTCCCTACTGTCTTACTGCTGTATAACAAAGTTAAAGGCTACTCTAGCTTTTGAGACTGTACCAAGAGAGGGTGCAGGGTAGTCCAACTGATGTGAGAATGGGCACAGTCCATTTTGCTGCTGCCCTTTTACCTTACCTGTTCTTTATCCATCATGTCAGTTTAAAAAACTCGTCTAAAGGTATAGTTGTTTCTGCTCTGAGCAGGGGTTTGGACTCAAGATCTCCAGAGGTCCCATCCAGCCAAAATTGTTCTTTGGTCCTAGGGATCATTAGCCTAGGGAAACTCCAGGCCAGAGAAAGCCTTCTCTTTAATGTTTGCATAAGGCCCATACCAGTCTTGTGGTCTCAGATACAAGCTCAACTCCTCCATCCTTCCACAAGCAGGAGGCCCTTCAGGTCCCTGCAGATTTCTCTTTGCAGTTAGGTCATAAGAGATCCAACTTCCATGGACCCAGTCAAACGTCTTGTGACTTTGCTTGGCTGGTGCCCTCTGAAGTATGCTTCGAGCTGTTCTTTAAAGGGGTAGAACATCAAACCAATGTCAAGAGCACTTCATGCCACAGGTCTGCTTTCCCCACCTCAATACCAAGTCCCACTTAGGATACAGGATCTAACAGAAAAAAGCTATCCTTATATAGAAAAGCTGTTTGCAATTTCTCCTTCAGATGTATCTGAGAAGAATCAATATGAAAATCTGTTGTGTTTTCCTCCCCTCTTCTCATGATATTTAAGCTAATAATATTTCTTGAAGCAAAGAGAAAGGTATTTTCATGGAACATGCTCAGCAGATGGGGTTTTCGTGCCTGTAGTTGATCTAATTACTCTCCATCTCTTTACCATCTTCTATGGCATAAATTATAACCTTACATATTTCTTTTAAATGTTGTGCTTTTACAACCCTAAGAAATTAAACAATAACATTAATTGCTTTGGAAAGTTGCCCACTAACTGCACTAATAAAGGTAACAAGCAGCTAGTGGTGTTGGTAAAGGAATGTTAAGAGGGACAGAGAAAATTAAAGCCTGTAATTCCAGTGACAGCCGCTAATTCTTATGACACTATAGCAACAGCCACCCCTGCATGCGGCCAAAACACATGTTCCCAGAAACCAGAGATTGAAATCCTTTAGATGGTTAATTTCAGGAGGGATTTCTAAACTGTGACATTTTTGTGCAAGTATTCTTTCTTCTGAAAATGACAGATGCAAGTGAAGAATACATAGGTGGGGGGGAAGATGTTTTGATGAGTAGGCCTCAGAGAATTAATTCTGAGTGGGATCACTTGGTCCATGTGCTCAGAACAGAGCATCACTCAATGCCTGAGTTGATTATATATCCCAGAAGACTCTTTCTCTTACACTTTCTATCAGCTTTGTCTTTTCTTCCTTACTTAAACAGGAACATATGCTGTATGTCTGTGCTGTTATGCCAGAAACCAGGTACTTGGCCTGGGTGAAATCTATGAACTTTGACAGTGAAAAGCCCCTAAGCTGCAGGCTTTGTTCAGCAGTCCAGCCCAAATAACCTCCATCGGCTGCCAGCCTCAACAGGGAGAAGTGCAGCAGGGGGATCGAATGCCGTTTGTAGCAGAATGACACCACCACATTGCTTAGCCATGCATCACTGGAGCTTTTTATTCCAAGTGAGGCTGCCAGCACTGAGACAGAAGCGTTAGTAAGGCCTTGTAATCACTAACATTGCTCCACAAGACCTTTCCCTTGCCCTTTGCAGCTCTCCCAGCCCTGACCTGCAGCTCAGTGTACAGATAAGAGCCCATCATCCATTTTGGGCAGCTGCTGTGAAGCAGACCACAGATGCTGGGCTCCATAATTGATTTATTTTCCTCAGCATGTCTCTTGGAGGCTCACAGTGAAGCCCTAGGTTATGAAGAGAATCTGTTGGCCCCCTTGACAACTGACATGATGGAGAAAATTGCCATGTCACCACTTATTAGGGGCAGCGTGTTTCCTCACTGCTCCAGAGGACTGAGTCTGAGCCTGAGCATGAGAGGGTTCCAACCAACAACCAGAAAAGCTGGGATTCACCTGGAACTGATAGTTTCGGCTGGGTGGTGGATGTTTGGACAGATATGTTCTGCACCAAGGGAGTCTGCTGGGGCATGTGGGCTATTACAGTATGTTTTATGCTTGACCTGTTCTTCACCTCTCTCTTTGCCAAGAGACAAACAACAATGTGCTCCTTTTATAAACGAGGATGCCTTGATATTTTTGGCTGCTTCACAAGCGATGAGATCACAGAGGGAACTCATAGAAAACAATTCCTTTTCTTCCTAATTAGAAAGTATCACCACCTCTCAGTCCAACTAGACATTTCTCTAGGTCTGTTCAAAATACTTGCTGGCTTTTGTAAAGCCCTTTACCAAAGTCCTGCTTTCAGAAACACAGCAGGGGTAAGCTAGCTTCAGTTGCAGCCTCTGCTACTCTGTTTGAGTGACTGTGAGGGTACCATCTGTCTGTTGATCAGGTCCAGTGCACCCACCGCTACCCTCTTCCATTATCTCATACTTCTAATGACTCCACAAACTATCTCTTTTCTCTATTAGACAGGAAGAACTTTGGTGATGGGGTAGCAGGGGGCAAATAGCACATTGAAGTCTGCATCTCAATTAGGTCTAGGAAGCATTCCCATAACAACATAATAACATTCCACCTGACTAGTACCATAGGCAGTTGGAACACTGATTACTCACCGAACAGAAGCCTATTTTGGCAGTTTTGGTTACCTTATTTACTTAAATTGTTCCCTGGGATCCTGTAGGAAGGTTAATATGTGTAATAATTTCTGAAAGAGAAAGCGTCTGTCATCCAAACTGACTGTAGACAGTCTTAACTCAGCTATGTGCTTGAGCATCCAGATAACTTCCACAGCTCCTGTTGCACAGGGAGGTAAAGTGAATGTGCCTGCTGCTGAATTCCATTGCAAATGCCCACTGATCTTCAAAATCAGTTTAACACTCTTACAGAGCCTCTTAACAATGGTATTTAGTAGAGCTGATGAAGAATGTCACTGGGGCCAAAAGAGAGGGAAAGGGGCATTTTCATAATTTTCTGTTTATCCCAGTTTTCCTGGTTCCCATGGCCCACTTGCTTCACTTGCAAATATATTTGCCAGAAATCAAGACTCAGCTTCTGTGACAGATGAAAACATAATAATCTAACTGAGAGCTTATCCTACTCCCCTGTGCAAACCGTGCATGGTAGGGCTGGCTGTGGCCACACTTCCACACTGGACATGCTGGTCACCCTTAGGTGTGTTTGAAGGAAGGGATGCGTACAAGGTCTGTAGTGGGAGGAGAGGGATCCTGGGTAGGGAGCAAGTGCTGTCTCTACCTGTCTAGGGAAGGTCTTTCCCAGTACTAGGGACAAGGCACTTGTTTGGCAGCCTTGTGACAGGATTTACTTTGCAGCCCTTATCCCATCAACTTTAACAGGGAATTTTAACTGCAATTTTAACTTGAATCAGAAGTTCTGCTAAGGGCAATAGGACAGTAGTTTGAGGACAAGGGAGAAAAGTGGAGAGCTGAGATGCTTGCTGTAAGGCATGAATGTGCAGGAGTCCTTGCAAGCATCTTGCTCCTCTCTGTTCTTAGCTGCTCACAGACTACAGAGACAATAATGATCATCAGGATCAGTAAAGGTTGCTGAGAACCTGAGCAAAGAAGCAGCTGGAAAATGTTTACACTATCAAAAGACAGCTGTCACTGAGATACCTGGTTTGCTTTCCCTTCCCTTCGTGTCTTTCTTGTTTCTGTTTATGTCACAGACCCCCAGCACAATACAGCCAGTTTTATTGTTCCTATGGACCCAGCCTGCAGAAAGGAATCACCATCAACAGACCAAACAGATATAAAAGAATCTTTAGTACCTGAAAACGACACTAACAATCTTTACCATTAGCAAATGATGATTCCTCTAGGAAGACTGGCAGTAGACTAAGTGCTGACAGTCAGACGTTATATCTGGTGAAGAGAGAGCTTTAAAAATACAGATTGCCCTGGGAAGAAGTATTTGCATAAACATTTTACTTCTGCCTGGAATCACATCTCCCTAAATCCAGCCCTGCTGGGGAAATGAAAAGAGCCTTTTTGCATGCTACACACAACCATGGTAATGGGAGATTTTCTGCTCTAAATGGAGATAGCAGGATCATATTTGGCAGGTGAAAAATAGCCTCTCACTTTCCTATAGCCAGTTTCACTATCACAATCTTTAAACAGGGGGAGTAGGTTTGTACAGAGAAATAATCTCTCTCACCAGAAAAGTATGACAGTGCCTTTAATATCAGGCCTAGAAGGATAGGTAGCTCATATGTAAGAGGAGTGCAATACAGCATAGTAAGTTCAGATTAATACTAAGCCGAGATAACTAATACAACAAACTCTAATAATACAATTTTCCCCAGAACATTCTGCACTCTTTCTTTTCCATTAACTCAGTTTGAATCCATTGAAAACAACTTAGATGATTGCAGATGATTCTTTGCAGACAAAAGAAATTATAGCCTTTTTTAGTACTTATTTTTTGTGTGCAACTCACGAGCAGATTGTCCTGTTGATACAGGAGTAGTTCAGAAATCTTTCTGGATAATTGTGTTTCTTGAAGGAACCGTTATGAAATTTGTCACTCATATTACATATTTCTGGGGCTTCAGTTCTTCTCTTCTTTCAAATGTTTGGAGCTTTTTTGGGATGGGTTTTTAGCCATTTCAAAATTTTTGCTTTAAATTTCAATATGGTTTTAATTAAAGTTAAAATTTTAATGGCATACAAGTATTCATACAAACGGTAGCAATATCTACCCTGGTGATTTACCTAAAGAAAGAAAGTGCATCAGGTTGCAGGTTGTGCCTTTACACTAAAATATGCTGTATGTGGTGTTTTTCCATTTTATTTCTTCAGTCTTGCCTGGCACGTGGCATTCACACCTTTGGGATAGACTGGGACTGAATGTTCTCCTCACAGAGAAACTTTGGTTGTCAAAGCCTGTTATCTGGGAGGAAAACAGACCCGTAAATGGGAGTTCTGCATCACCATGGAAAATTGCGCAGTGCTATATAAATGCGACAAGGGAAATAGAAGGAAATGGTAATCAATATGCCAGCATATACCTACTGTCATTTGAGGCTGCTCAGACTGGGTTTATATCTTTTGCTATAGTCACTCTGAATTCTTCTCACATTGAAAAAGTATTACCACTTGGCATCAATAATGTATTAATATATTCCTGTGTACAAAGCAGGTCGCAATAATTAGTGCAAACCTTAATTTGCTGAGACTCCATTACACTAGCAGCTCATTGACTTTGTCAAAGTTAATAACTCTGTAATTCGTGAAAAGGGACACTTTAAAAATCAATTTGATCTTGGTGACTGTTGCATCGAACTATGTGAACAGTAGGCAATATGTTGTTTAGCAACACTGAAGCCATGACTTTCCCCAGCACTCAAGTCTCTTGGGAGGATTGCAGTGGTCCATAGTGTACTCTATAAGTAGGTAGTATTACGGTGAAATTCAAGCAGCTTTGAGTGTGAAAGTCTTTCCTACATCATGGAGAATTTCACAGCCAGACAGTTCTGGTGGGCTGGTAAGAAATGGTGGCTTTTCTCACCCAACCCTGGCTGTCTGTACTATGGCCCTTCTGCAACAAATTCTTTCATGGGAAAAATCACACAGCTTATCAATGGAATTACCCTAGCAGTGGCTTAACCCTTTGCTCTGCATATGCCCTCAAACATTTATGCTTTTCTTTTGCAGAACTGAAATGAGATAGCACTTCTCTTCTTTCTCACCATCATCATCACCGAGTAAATGAGTGATGGTTTGATGTGTGTGTTGAAGTGACTTCTCGAATGGATCTTAATTACATTGGCTAATTAGAATCTGTGTTTGTTAATCAGATTTGAATAGCAGTCTGATTTCTCTATTTAGATAAATGTCAGCTGGAAAACCTCTTGGCAGATGGGCAAATGTTTGCTACCCACCAGCCTAAGTGGACATTTTAGCAGGTTGCAAATATAATTTCATAGCTAATTATGGAAAAAATGAAAACAGCAATTCTAGTGTCCACCACAGTATCCCAGACGCTTTTCCAAGTGTGATGGGAGGCAGCAAAGTATTATATATTAGGGTCTGCATTTGGTATTCCTGGTTCCCCCTTAAACTAATTGTAGTGAATCGTGCTACATTGATGCACATGACTACTCAGCTCTTTCTCCCCCACAAAGTATATCACAGTGAGATTTCCTTGTCTCAGGGCAACCCAGCCTAGGGTAAATACAAAAGGATTTTGTGCTGTGGAGAGCTCTGCATCAGGTTGAACCAAAGCAGGTTTTTTTTAAAGGGCAGAAAGGGACAAAGTTTCTGCTGCCTCCCTTCTTAAGCTGTTTTGTTGCTATCAGTGCTAGAAAGATGCAGCTTCTTTTTTAGCTGCGACAGTATTAATGACACACATGCATATCCCCGCTTATCATGGCCTGGTGTTGCTGCTTACTTCCTCTTTCACTGTGTGCTTTACCCTTCAACAGTACTGAATTTGCTTTTGGGGGGCAGTAAAGTGTTGTTTTTCCTTTTTAACACATGTGCAAATGCTCAGCAGATGTCTCCTTCCCTGTGTGAAGCCTTACTTGGAGTGAAAACTAGGATACATTGCACTTTAATAAGGGGATGCTCATTTAATTTGAGATGCATATAGTCAGCAGGTGAAGTCAAGGTACACTTTCAAGACAAAAACAGATGCACCCTTCGTGCAGACTGAACCTTAAGCTATGTCTCCCACATTGCTTAGCTTCAGATCCCATCTGGAATTCTGGCTAGAAGCATTGCTAATGAGTCCTTTCCCTCCTGTTCTTCTGCCTCTTGCTTGCTGAGGAGGGGCTTGGAACACTGGGCTGTGAATGCAAGGGCTTATGCAAAGTGTATGCAGTTCTTCAGGCAAAACAGTCTGAGAGCTATTATTTATTCATTTGAATAACGAATACTTCTCATACATTTCTAAGTGCTTTGGAGGCAAAACATTGCTACAGGTTTGCTGGGGCACTAGCTGGGGACTCTTAATGCCTTTTCAAACCATTTATTCCTAACTACAGCTTATAAAACTAAAAAAATTAGAGCTACTTTATCCTCACTTCCTCTTACTCTTCACCATGCAAGTGCTTGTCCTGGTATTGCTAGTTTGCTGTGTTAGGGTTGCACACAAAGTCTGAGGTACTAGGGTTGCATCTCTGTGGGAGAAGGAAAATTGGAATGGTAATATCTTCTTATTCTTGTTACAAGGTAAGGAAGCTCCCAGGACAGTCTAATAACTTGCATGTCATATAAGGAGGAGAAATCGCAACTGAGATCAGGCAGACCAAGCCACCCAAGTACTCATCCAGGGCTGCAAGCAAGTGGTAGAGGCAGCTCCATTATCAGCCTCATTGCGTGGTGCAGCCTCGCATACACCCCAGCTCATCTTGTTACAGCTACAGCTTTATCTAGTAATTCAGATGGAGATACCTTCTTAGTATGAACGTGTACTGCACTGGCCATCCTGAGAAACCAGCATGGCCTTAGGTCTCTTGGTGAAGAAATGGTGCTCAAGAACTAAGCGCCGAGAAACTTTGTTAGTGATAGAAAAGGAGTATGAATAATAAAAACAAATTGCACCTCTCTGAAGCTGGAGAACCTCTCCAAAAGTAATATGGATATAGACCTCTTGCTTCCCTTCAACTCACTGGGAGATTTTATAATTAACACATTTCTTTCCACATTGGTGTGTTTCTGTAATATCATTACTTTTCCATTTATATTAAATTCCCACCTTTATCCCCTTGGGGAGAGTTTAACCAACATGCTCTGATAACAGCAGGCTGGCCTGCTTTCCTAGAGGGGATTTTTTCCCCCTGCATCTCTGTCTTTTAGATGCCAGGAACCCTCCCTTTATCTTTGCCTGGTGCCTAAAAATAGCTAAATATAGCTCACAGAGCACTAAGAGCCTCTGCCAGTTGCTACTAGAAACTCTGGCATCCAGTCGAGCAGTCAGTGGCTTCATGGAGGGCACTGGCTCACGACCATGCCTGTGAGTCTCTGAAGGTGCCCCTGCCTGCCTTATATATTGTCTTGAATTCATGGTTGTGTTCAAGTGTTGAGTCCTCTGCCTCTGCTCCCAAAGCAGAGCTAAGAGGGTAAACATTGCAGACAGTGTGCCTCCATATGTTGGAAAATAGCGTAAGAAAACTCAGTTCAAGATGTTGTGGAAGGGGAAGGTGATTTAATTTTTATACAAAAATCTCTGAACACGTTGATCCACTAACCTTCACAACCCCACACTTGTAAAGCAAAATATGTGCCCAAGTGGTCTGGACAGGATCACTTGCAATGCAGCATAGAGGTTGGGATGCAGGCTGCCCTCCTGTTGTCAGAGTGCAGAGTCTGTTGTGGGCAGCCATTTGTGCTGTTGCTTTAGTAGGGTAAAGGTCTTTGGGGCTTTTTGAATTGAAACAGCATCCTTGGTTATCAATACAGACCATTTTTTAAACGTCACACATACAGCTCAACTCACACATCAGTTCATACACATCTTAGTACTTCGCTATACTCCCTACAAGTATGCCATATAAGATGCTGGCTACCTGCCAGGAGCTCAAGTCAGAGGGAACAGGCCCTACATAAAACTACCTGTTGCCATGTCTAATTTTGTCCACTATGCCAAAGTTTCCCTGCAACAATCTTACTGATTAGAAATACTATTCAGATCTGTTGCTGCTTTCATTACTTGTCATTACAGTTCCAACACAAGTAAGCCAAGGTCAGTGTTAGCAGTGCTCCTAATCACCCTCCCATATCCCCACCCAGGTTCCTCTAGTTGGTTTTATCATCAGGTATTTCACTAATGAAGGTTTTCCTCCCAGCTGACCAATGATAATGACCATAGAGGAGGCCTTAGGGGCCTTAGTGGCTCTGTTTCAGAAGTAGTTTGCTGTAATACTTTCTTTCTGCTATTTTGTTTTCTTTTCCCTCTGAAACTTTCTGTTCTGCATTCATGCAGCAGTCAAGACAATAGAACAGTGCTCTGTAATCCTGGTGTTATCACAGTCTAGGTGTGAAACAGTAGCTAGTTCTCCTTTTTTTCTTTCTTCATGTTCTTGGAATCAGTATAAGTGGCTTGTAGGTGGACAAGAGAAAATCTGTCTTACATTAGAAATTTTCTTTATTTTGTAGGTACTGTAAATCACTACTGATGCTCAGACATAGCAGTAGTTTGATCCTGGAACACAAGAAGCATCAGGTAAGGAGAAAATCTGCCTTATATTTGAAATTTCCTTTATTTTTTAGGGACTGTAAATCACCAGGGATGTTCAGACGTGGCAGTGGTTTGGCCTTGGGAGAGAAATGTGTGCTTTTAGGCGCTTGAGATGACTTGGGAATGTGCGTTGTTACTTGTTTTTGACTTTTTCTCTTGGTAAGAGGGATATAGAAGCATAGCACATTTTGCCCTAAATTTTCAAACTCCAGTAGTTTTAGCACCTGCTTTTTGCTGGTGAGGATTTAGTGTATTTGATCTTTTGTGACTGATGATATCTCAAGTTGACTGTCTTCCTGTCCTGTAGATGCTTGCTCTGGTTAGCTGAGAATTCTCTGCAAGTTGGTGCTGGGAAGCGCTGTGCTGCTGTCTCTGTGCTCTTTCCAGGGCACTACATGTTTTCTCTGGCTCTGATGAGGACTATGGAGTTAAACCATACCTTGTTTCTGAGGTGTTAAGGTGACTTATTTATCAGCTCTGCTCTGTGTTGGTTTTTATGTTCTAGGGGAATCATGAGTGTTTTCCACAAAAGAATTTGAGAGTTTGCTTTCTCAGCCAGTATGTTTCTGTACTGCACAACATCTCAATTTCACTTTCCCCCACATGCAACTTTTCTTCTTTTTGCAAAGCTGGTGAAGGATGATGTTGTCTGTTCTATGTGTCACAGGTTTCAAAGCACTTTATGAAGGGGTTGAGTAGTTCTTTCCCAACGGTGAATTAAGCACAGAGTAGCAAGGTGATTAACTCCTCATTTCCCTTACCTCTATACTTTGTAATGAATCTAGGTCTTCAGCGTTCCAGTTCAAGCTCCATCTGAGATGGTTGGAGCAAGTTAAGAAAGAAGAGACCTTTTACCCCCCCAAATACACATTGTCCTTATTTTATCATCAAAAAAAAAAAGTAAAATTAAAAATAACAGACTCAGAAATAACCTTGCACCTAAAACACGCAGCCTTGTTTGAAAGCCTCCATGAATTTCTATTTAAAATTGATGACAGCCTGGAAACTTTTTATTTGTCAGGAAATTTTTTTTCTTCTAAGTAGCAAATGTATGTGTGCATGCTATCAAGAAGGGAGGAGGACTCTATTTCTTATTTGGAGTATGATTATTGCTGAGGAATGGGACAGAACTCGGAAAACAAAAAAGGACTTCCTAAAAAGAAAGGAATTCTGTCATATGACTCTAAGGCTTCTTGCCTTCAAGCAGACTTGGGATCTCCCAGCTGCTGGCCTAGAAGGGCAGCTCTGCTGGCAGGAGCTGGACAATGTTGCTGGAGAGATGCCAAAGATGTGGTGCTTTGGCCAGTGGGTAAATAGAGGCTGTCAGCTCTCAAATCCCCTATTGGTGTCCACCGCTAAGTGGATTGCCAGAGAAATAAATTGGAGGAAGGGAGTTTATTTGTGAAAGAAAACGGGGGATTTAATGTACTTGAACTATTGCAGGAGAATAGTGCACAAGCAGTGCTGTGAGGAAGGTTTGCTGGAGGAAAGTCTAGTTACAGCCTGCTCTTTAAACATTGTCAATTGCTTCAGTGCTTTATAGGTGATATACAGGTTTCTCTGCTAGGCTGGTGGGTGAGAAATCTTTCTTATACAAACAAGAATGAGGTATCAACCTAAGCTGAGACTCTAAGAGTGTGTATATTTATTATAGGGGAGAGAGGGAGGAAAGAGAGGGGAACCTGCTTCAAAGACCTCCTGCAAGGAAGTCTAAATACTCTGTAGACCCACGCTAAGGCCACTGAGCGGCTTACAGGACAGTGCCCTGAGCACCAATAGTATTGAGTGCAGGGCAGATTTTGGCCTTAATTCCATAGAAGTTGACTTCCCAGCTGCTGCACTGAAGCCACTGCAGGTACCAGTAATATCAGTACATTTCAGCAGAGAGCCCAAGCACAAAGAAGTTCTGCTTCCAGGGCCTTGCAAATCCGCATGTCCCGACGACAAACAAGCTGATCTGTGAGTTGAGTAGCTTGAAAATGGTGGTAGACTTGGCAGTGTTAGGGTTATGGTTGGAGTTGAGGGTCTTTTGCAACCTAAATAATTCTATGATAATCTGTTTGTGTAAGCCTCTTCTGTGTAAATGTGCTGCTGAAAACATAGCCAGTGACGCTGTCTGTTGTGGCTGAACTTTGGATCTTGAAAGCATTTAGTTCCTCATCATTGCCCCCCCCCAACAACTCTTCCTGTAGCAGTTACAGGTCAAACAATAAGTGCTGCATTAATGTACGTAGAATAAAAGCAGTCCTGGTCCCCATGTCCCAACAGAATTCATTTCATACCCAGACTGACAGATAGGTAATTTATCCTAGAAATGATGACTTAAAGTTTGGCCATTTGGTATAGTTCCAAGAGGCACACAGTAGATTTGGCTTGGAATTAATGCAGGAAAGGGCTTTCAGACATTTTAACAGGGCAGAACACTTGAAGGAACTGGAAAGCATTCTTGAGAACATTCAATGTCGCCCTAAATTAGACCATAAAAAGTAAGTGCTTTCTAAAAGCAATTTTGCACAGTAGGGTCTGCATTGTCAGAGCTTCCTAGTGATTTAGAGGTTCTCCTTCCTTGCTGCTCCTGCAAAAATTCAAGAAATGGGAGTCTGGCTGCTCTGAAAAATACCCTTGTCTTTAAATTTAGAGGAAAAGCTATATATATAAATGTGATAAACATCTATAAGCCAGAACCCATAAAACCAGGAGTCTGACACTAGAGGTGTGAAGCACTGTCAGGTGAAGAGCAAACCTGGATTTTAACCCTTTTGGTTACAGATGATACTGAGTATAAAGGCTGCTTGTGCTCTGATGTGAATATGCATCCTCATCTTCCCATTTCCAGCCCTCCCTCATCTCTGTTCTTGCTTCTAGGTACTTTCAGTAGATGTCCAACTCCTCTCTCCCCCAACTTTTCCCTAGAATTAAAAGAAAACTTTGGTAACAACTCATTTTTATGTGGCTCATCAATTTGTTTTGCTTCTCTGCAAGAACAAATGGGGACCGCCTTAACCCCATGTCCTTATACTTTGTTGTTAAACACAAGAGTTGCTTCCTTTGGTGACACGGCTTTATTCAAATATAATTAGCATATAGCTTGCCCCACTGGATCTAGTCACAGGTGCCTAAAGCACCCTCTATGGCCAGCATCTCTCTCCCACTGCCTTTTGACAGTTTTCTTATCCCCTTAACTTCTGTCGCTTGGCCCACTCCTGCTTTTTGCTCCCTTTTTTTTAGGTCACCTCTTATTAGTTACAGTGCTACCTCCATTTCTGTTCCTGGGATACTACGGGGGGATAATATGAATGGGAGCTGGCTTGTATATGGGACAACACTAAGGCTAATCTGTGCAGAGGCTTCAGTGGGTTAAGAAAACAGTGCGGAGATGAATTAGTATGGGGCAGCAAGACAATGGCCTTTCCTAGAGTCTCAATGAAAAGCCCTTTCAGAGCCATTTAATTTCCTCTGTCAGTGGATAGACTGGATGACCCAGGGGACAAGAGACCTCTTATTTCCAGTATACACCTTTTTACTATGGGTCGACTTACAAAGTTTCCACTTCCCTGAAAACGTGCACATGCAATGTGCAAAAAAGAGAAAAATCAGCCTGGTAAATGAAATTCCCTTTCCCCATCAAGTCCTTAACAGGGGAGGACAAGACACAAACATGGCCCTAAAGCCTTATTCTAATCTCTAATGACATATGAAGCTAGGAACAGGCAGAGGAGTAGCTCTTAAGCACAACAGCCAAGAGCAAAAGAGAACAGAGTCATTTTTTACATCTCTAGTACTTTTGTCATGTCTATTAGTGTAGCTCTTAATTATTATAGTAGTAGCTGTGCCTTAGAGCTCTGCCACTGAATCAGGATCTTTTCTGTCTCTATCTCCAAGTCCCGGCTAGAGTCTGTGTGTGGGCTTAGTAGCAACACAGCTAAATGGATGCAAACTGGAAGTGTACATTCATGCTTTACATGACCGTAGTTCAGGATATAGGTAACTAGGCAATCTGCAAAAAACTGCAGCAATTAAATGTATTCCAAAGCAGTGACCTGTTGCTTATCTCCTGTCCCTCTGCCAAGCTATCAACAACGTGGGTGCTCCCAAAGCTGTGCTGGTCAAAATGGGTTGAGTTGGCAAAACTCTGGTAGTAAATGCTTTAAGAACACCCAGAGAGGAAGAGTGCCCTGGGTATAGCCTTGCTGTCACTACTTAAGGCTATTCTATGATGCAACATGCCCTTGATGCCTTCTTGAACTCTCGCACTTGGGAAGGGGTGTGTGTGTGTGTAATCTGACAACACAAATCTTTGCAAGAGAAAGTCAGCAGAAGGCAAGGGAGATACTGCACACTTCTATATTAGATCGAGTCCCTGCTGAGGAGTAACTTCATAGCTCCATTTAACCACATGTTGCTGAATTCCATCTGGAAAATTCATTGGGTAAATTTTTCTGGCCTGAGCTACTGCAGGTCAAGAGATCAGAATAAAATGACTGCAGTTGCCCTGTCTAGCTGAAGTGTCTTAGGGAAAACTGAGAAGCAAGACAGCATCCAATCTCAGTTTTGTGAGTGAGCCAGAGAGAGCTGTAAACAGATGTGGGGAACCAGCTGCCGTTAACATCCTGCTCTGCTCCCACCAGGCATACAGAAAAACCATACAATTGACAAGTTATTTTAACAAGGTGGTGAAGGGTAGGCAGAAACTCAGCAATCTGCATACAAAGTATTGAGATAATGAAAAAGTCAAATGAAAAGCATAAATCAGGTACCTCATGGTTTAATCATGAGGGCTGGCAGAGCTACAACATCCTTTACAAGAGCAGATGTCTCTGCAATGGCAGAAGATTTTTGCTGGAGGAATTGAGATGAATTCTGACACCCCAGACAAATCTACGCAGGGCATTTCCTTTTTCTTCTCCTATTGAGCATCTTAAATTATAATCACCACTTGTTTCCATATCAGGAATGGGTCCAAGGATGCTGTCAGTAGTTTGTGTTTTGCGCCAGGCTTGCAATGTCTTGGTTGCAAAAGCTGCTCTTTTCCTATCTTCCTAGATCTTTAGCTCTGGAGCTTTTAATTGGAGGTGAGCAACATAATCCTGTCAGCCATGCAACCCTTTCTCTGTTCATCCTGCCAGAAAGTCAGGGGGAGGGGAGGAAAAACAAAACAAAACAAAAAAACCAAACAAACAAAAAACCAAACAGAAAAAAACCCCACCAAAAAATTAAAAAGAAATAAAGAGAAAGTTTTAAGTATATCCAGGAGAAATGAATGATGTCAAACCTGAGAGCAGCATCTTGCCTCGCCTAGCCTGGCAAGAATTCAGCATAACTTTCATTTCTATCCGCATGGCTTTCATAGAATGCCATCTTACAAGACTCATCCTCTTTTGCCCTGTTCATGAAAGGACTTTTGTGAGAGGAATTGGACTCAGCAACAGATGAGCTGCTTTTTGTGTGTCCCTCTTACCGTGTGGCAGGGTGTCGTGCAGTCAGGAACTGAAGGCTAAATACTTCCAGTAAGGGAGAGGAGGGTCAGGTTTTTCTGAAGCTGTCATCAAAAACCACTCCAAAGAACTCTGCAAACAAATCCCTCTGCTGAAAGGTGATGATTAGAAGTGAGCCCACTGTGCATGAGACAAAAAAGGGCTTCAGAGTGTTTGAAAGGAGGAAAGAAAAAATAGTGCCACTGAAGGACTGGTAAAGAGTGACTGGATCTTCAGAAACAAAATTAATGCATATATCTAGAATAGGTTTAAAATTATGAGACCCTTACAAAATGGGGCCTCTGTTCTAATGGTAGGGAATATGAATTTGACTGAAACCTGACTGCTTGGAAGTGGTACAGCACGAATTCATGTTGGTGTTTTGTTGTTTGTTTTTTTTTCTGCACTCTTATTACAATGAAAAAACCAGCACAGCTGTCAAGAAGACTTGGGGGGCTGATGGACTGGACATATAGCTGACATCAGAGAGAGGAAGACAGGTAAATGCTTGAAGTGTCAGGCTACGCTACCTGTAGGGTGACCTTCCTGACCTCCACCTCTTTCTCTTCACACCAAATGTCTGTTTGCACTGAAGATGCAGCAGAGAACCCTACTCTGGGGAGGAAGAGCAGTGTTTTAAGCCAGGGAGAAGCTTTCTCTTACAGCTGTCCTTTTAGATCTTTTATCTATATTATTTATTATCATATTAGTCAATGTCAAAGGCCCTAGGCTGTAGCAATTAGCACTAATAGATGATTACACAGCAGAGGCAGTACATAAAGACACTGTTCATTATGCACGGACACGTCCACCACAGATTTATCTGCTGTCTGCCAACCTGTCCCTGTCAATGCCCAAATGAGTCTGTCTGTCTTTCAGATGGTTCAGAGATCATCATCAGGAACAGATATTACATTTCATCCCACCTAGCCAGGTTCAAATCCTGATATGAATTTTTCTTGTTTTAACCCAGTTTCTATTCAGTATTACTCCCATCTTGTCAGCTGGTTTTGTACCTGTCAGGATAACACTAGTTCCTATTTCTGCAGTATCAAAATCTGGTGCCCCGATATATGACTGCTCAAGAATGGTGATGTCCTCTTCCTAAGGACCACAGATAAACAAGTGTATCTTGTCTTTACAGCCGTTCAAATATGGCTGTGTAAGGATATAGAGGCAATGCCTATCCTGTTTTTCTGAACATAACATGCTTTCCTGTAGGAAATAATTTGGGAATTACACAGATCATTTAATGTTTTTTTTGCTTGACGTTTTGTTTAGGATCTGCTCTCCTCTTTTCTCTTATGCTACCCCTCAACAGGGAAAACATAATAGAAAGCAGCCTAGGAAGAAAAACAGAATATTAAGTGATTCAGAAATCCTCAGGGAATATCTCTGCTTTAACTGCAGAGTCATCACCAGAAAAAATGCAAATAATTTATTCTCTGCCTTTCTCTCAAAGCCTTTCTATTTAAAAATGTAATTAGATCTGTATGCTCCTTGTCTTTAATTTTAATTTTAATTATGTGTCTGGAACTGCACTGTTAAGGTTGTTTGATGTCAGTTTCTAAATGGAAATAACTCTGCTCTATCCTCAGTATCATTGAGCTTTATTCCATTTTCTATCAGGGAAATATATTATTAAAAAAAAAGGTGACTGAAGACATTTAATAACGTTTTTTTACTAGACTTTTTCCTTGCAATTTCTACTTTGACTAAAGAAGTCCATACTACTCAGAGTTCGATAACAGACCCTGCAATCTTCAGATCTTTCTGTGTTTAGAAAGAATAGTAGACACCAAAGTTGAGCAAAGCATTTACTTGCTAATTTGGTTGTTTAGTATGCTGTGGGACCTCACACCAGCAGCTCTGACCAGAGAGTGCAAAATCTGAGGAGCTCTATAAACACAGAATGGAAACACATGCAGTCCTGCCTCCATGTAAAGGGACGAAAATGTAGCAAGCTACAGACATTATAGGTATATCCAAAGATACTTCTATAAAAACTGCTTTGTAAACTTCTCGGTTGTTTTTTTACATGTGTTGATAGAGACCTCAAAAATTACTGAGAGAAGCAAGGTGCTTTGAAGTAATCTGAATTTGTAAGTGTATGAGACATGAGCAAAACTGTGATTGAAAAAAGAAAAAGACCCAAGGAAAGAAAGGCTGTGACAGTGTTTTGCAGATGTCATGCAGATGTCAGCAAAAGAGTCTCTCTCTTCTCTTTTTTTTTTTGTTCATGGTGATCTGGACTGAGCTAGGATGCTGAGCTGGGATCCACTTCTCTGGGGGTGGAGGCAAGCAGAGGAGATGGGTGTTGTACATGATGGCCAAGAAAGATCTACCATCTTCCTATTATGCTTTTCTCCAGTTCTTGAATTCCTTGCTTGTCTTCAGTCCTGGCCTTATCGCTCTTCCTTTCCCCTTCCCTCCCCTCCCAGTGTTCTCTGAAATAAATAACATCAGGCTCCAGGCTTGTCTGCCTGCTGTCTGAATCGCTCCATGATTCAGAAGGCCGAGCTCTCCAAGTTCTGTACTATGTACTTAATTTCATTTATGCTCCCTAATGGAGTTAAAGCCAGGTCAGCAGCTACACCCAGAATTAAATGCAACGCACTTCAAGTCACTACAGGGAGTTCTAATTCTTTATGAAATACCACTCGTTTCAGGGCCCCTTTGGAAGTGGCATACACTCAGCTTCCTGGCCATCTGGCCACTGCTGTCTGCAGATGGTGAATAATAAATATCTGCACATTGATTTTAAAAACTGCAGGCACACATCACCATGTATATAACTGGAGTTCCCCGAGGGCCTGAGAGAATGCTGGTGACTCTGTAACCTCCAGACACCTTTGTGACATAATCAGCAAGACCCAAATCCTGCAGGGTTGCTGTGCTGGATATACATAAACCATCAGCCTTTGCATCCCTATGGATAAAACACATTGCAGAAATGCTAGATGTCTCTAACTTCTAAAACCAGGTTCTTCTCAATTTGCATACACAAGAAAATAGAGGGATACTCTGTTCCCTAAAAACCATGGGCGTGGTATAGCTACAACATGGGGAAAATTGCCAGGGCTCTTTTTGCTGCATGAGCTATAAGCATATATCAAAATACTGTGCTGCTTGCCACTGAGAACTTTGGCTGGATCATCCGAGTATCTTTAAGGAGCTACAAACTGCTAGTACTGTAAGCAAACAGTGTAAGGAACTCTGTTCATGTCTTGGACTTTCTGGGAAAACAGTTTCTGTATATTAATCTCTGAACACATTGCCAGTTCAAACACATATAACTCCAGGTGCAATGAATAGGGTAAAAGGTAATCACTTTTAAAATAATTAGACTGATGAATAAAAGCTGAGTCCTGTTCTGTATCCATGTACCGGAGTCCTGCCCTCTCCAGTTCTATACCAGCCAGTCACTTCACAAGTCCCCATGCTCATCTAAATCTCTTTGTTATGCAGCTGGCACATCTAGCCTATTAAGAAGAGAAGTGCTTTATTCCTCTGAATGCGAATTGCTCCACCTGCTCATCTAGAAGAGTTTTCCCTCTGAAGCACATCCATGATTTGCAGGGAGAGAGATGGCACTTTGTAACTATTAATTTAATGAGCTTATTCCAGCATCACCCAAGCAAGGTACATCGCTTGTCTTGTGAGAACCCTTGAGCAGTATGTGACAGCTCATCAGTAGCCCACAATTCCCTCTGAGGAAAATGCGAAAGAGGGATACCTTGCCAGTCCAGACCTTGGTTTACCAAGGTGTCATTTCACAGGTTTTCCTGTGGTGTAACTTTGTCACCTTGCTTAACAAGCTGCAGCTTAAAATTACAGAATAAGAAAGTAAGAAGACGACCTTACTCTCAATAACAAAAAATCAAGCACTAGGACTAGTTGCTTCTCTTTGGGCAGAAAAAGAGACCTTCTCAGTTTGAATTCTCTCTGCCACAGGTTAGTAAAGCCATAGTACTTATGCGGTAAGTCTGTGGAGGGCAGACAAGACTAAACAGGTGCCTGACAGATGAGACTTCTTTAGTGCCTTCTGCTGCAGCTGATCAGGCTGGAAAGAGTGTACACCAGAGGAGAAAATCCTTATCTTAATGCTTTCCTCCTTGTTTTCTGTAACACAAAGGCAGGGAAGAAGGAGATCCAAGATATTAATGTCTATCTACACACTGTTATTGACTTATGTATTTAAACTGTGGCTTTATTTCAGTTTACCAAATATTGTTTGGTGGCTCCAATTTATCAGACCAATCTTAGCTGCAATGGAAAATGGCAAAGATCTTATAATTTAATTTTGCTTAACATCCCTGATTTCTAATTTATACACTCAGCTCTATGATGAATTGAATTTGTATAACACAGTAAACAAAAGGGCTTCTAACTCTAGTTTCCTGTAATAGAATAACATTATTGGAAACACACATTAAGCAGAAGAGATAGAGCTGGGGAAAAGGCCCAGCTTCTCAGCTGTAATTCACATAGAGTCCTACCTGGTTATTTGGCAATAAAGCTAGTGGGAATTTGTATCTGGTGTAATTATTCCTAAGGATATTAGCTATTTTCCAACCTTTGTGCAGACTTCTGAAGATAAATGGGGAGAAAAACCCTTATATATACAGTGACAAACTAATGGGCAATTCAGTATTATTCTGAGCATCACTGAGCACAGAGGTTGTGATGAAGAGTAGTTGGTCTCTACAGATAACCAGCTACTATGACTTTCCTTGTCAGCTGGGCTGTTTGCCATCATGGCTATATATTTAACACTGCAGCAGTGTACTAAAGCTATGGTGTTAGCTTCTGGCACAAGAACATTGAGCAAGTATGCAGTTATCTTGGCAGCATTTGCTGTAGATGCAGCCCAGCTTGATTGCTGCAAGAGGAGGTAATCAAAGGCTTATCTTTCCCACTGGAAGATAAGCCTGTGATCACTTCCCTAGGAAAAGGCCATTAAAGGAAATCCCGGTGGGTCTGTCCTTTCCCTAAATGAAAAATTGCTATGAAACTAAAATAGACGGCCTCTGACTCTGTAAAGAATCAGTTCCTTATTAGCACAGTGGCAAAGATCAAAGCCTACCATGAACTTGTCTCCAGGGTCTCAATAGCTGTCAGTCTCCAGAATGTGCCCATATACCTCCTGACTCATGGGCTTAACAAAAGTACTGCTGTGAGGAGCATACTTCAGTCTCTGACAGCTTCCGCAGGAGCATGATTTGGGCCCAGATGGGTTAAGCCAAGGCATGCATATATTTGATGAAGGTGAAATGTAACTGGGCTCTAGTGTTTCCCTGAAAAAATGCACAATGCCACATGAATGGACCCGTATGGCTTGCAGCCACCAGGCACTCTCTTCTCTCTTCATCTGTTCTCCCTCTGCACACTTCCCCTGACAGCAGTTGATGCTGCTGTTCAATTTATCTTTCCTCACCAGCATGTTTTCACCCTCCTCCTGTGCTCGGCCTTTTTATAATCCCACTGTTTATTATTATTCTCTCCCTTGGGAACAGCCTGATGGTGGCTCAGCTTCCTGAAAGTGAATGGGAGTAGCTCTGCTGGCTTCCTGATTTAGCATCTTGAAACGGGGTCTGGCTGAAAGCCTATGTCAGCAACAGCCCTGCCCAGAGCAGTCCCTGCTGATGCTGTTGATTAAGCTGGCAGCTGTGACTCTAGGATGCATTTTTTTTCCCCTGCCTTCCTCACCTTTCTGTCAAAAACCTGAGCAGCTCCCACTCTCTTAAATGTAGATTATACAGGAAAGAGAAGTGCTTGTCACTTCTTTGCATCCAAATACAGAATCCAGGGAGACAAAGTCTAAAATTAGAGTACGTCACAGACAGCAGCATCTGAGTAAACTCATTTAATGTCACTCCAGCAATGGCCCCTAGGGAGGCTGCAAATATACCTGGAAGCAACTGATGATAAGTAACATATGAAGGTAGAAACAAAAATAAGGCATTTATTCTTTTCTCTTCATGCCCAGTAGCGGCTTTCTCCCAGTCACATTTTCAGGGGTTTTTTTGGTGGCTGGGGACAGTACACAGCTTATGCTCTTGAAGTGATATTTAAAGAAGTAAAAATGTGTGTGTTGCTTACAAGTAGAAAGGGCATAATTTTGTTGGCACATTTCTATATCAGATCAGGAGAGCATCACATGCCTTTGAGTGGGTAAAATAGATATCTTTAAGACTTAAGGTATTTACCACAAATTCTATTTTATGCTTTTCGTATGCTATTATGTTTCCATTACACAGGTAAATGAATTATACACAAAATTGCATAATTTCTGTAGGAAAATGGTCCATAGGTGTGGGTTCTTGATAATGCATTGTCAACACACAAAAGAGGGTATTTTATCTAGTGCTGGCAGATTAACAAATTGCCTTGTCTAATATTACATTGGATGTCACAAAACTGTCAGGGAAATGCTAAAACTGTTATTTTTAACAGAAGCTGAAAATGAGCTGGCCTTTGGATTATAGGGCAATTTAATCCAAGAAATGTAGGGCAAATGTTTATTATTTCACTGCCTCAGCCTGCCAACTTTGGAACCATAATGAATGATACGATAGCACCTTAATTTTCTTACCCTGCACCCATTGGCTGATATCCTGGTTCCCTGCTGATGTATTCAACATCATGCACGAGGTTAAAGTTTTCCTTCCTCCATGCTTGAACCTCTATCTGCTGCTGGAGGACGCAGAAGCATCCCAGCATCTAGCCAAGCCCTGAACATTGAAAACTGCAGCAGCAGCAGCTGTCAGATGTTAAATGCTCAACTTTACAAGTATCACCCACATAGGAAGGGGGCAAAAGAAGGAGGGTGGGAGTACAGTGCAATTTACAGAAAACTCAGAGATGCAATTATGCTTTGGCAAACCTAATTCCTACAGCTAAACACAGTTGGTTTAAAACCTCGTTTCTGTACCCCAAATCCATGTTGTTCATAATAAATGGACTGACATCATCCCTCAATCAAATCTCTACATGATGCTATCTGTTACTGTAGTTGTTATAGAGAAGATAAGGTTCTAACCAAGTTATGCTTGAAAGCAACATGATGTAATTACTGATGTAATATTGCTTCTTGAAGTGAGAGAGAGGTGATTTTTCCTCTCCTCTCCCCTTTGGGGTTTGCAAAAAAAGCAAATCAGACATACAGGCTTGCAAACACCAAAGCAAAATAGTTTTGGGTTGCAATGAGCATATATTCACTGCTCACAAGCTCCCTCTCTCTAAGCTACATCCTGTCCTGATCCATGATTCCTTCTCTGTCACATGTACTAAGGCTTGTTTTAGCAGATCTGATAGCTGCAGATTATAGCAGTGCAATTAACACATGACAGAAATTAGAAACCAGCTGAGCCATTCTTCCAGCCTTTCTGTCATTCTCGTTCAAAAATTTTCCCCCAAAAGTTACATACTCAGCTCTCAGCCAGAGGAAATCCACTACAGGGAGCAGCAAAATTGCACTACAAGACTGACTGTTGAGGCATAACTTATGTGCAGAAACCTGCATAAAAGTCTGTTATAGCCTGAGTGAATGTGAAGCAGCTGATAGTTGTTTGCCAGGCAGAGAGTCTGAACTGCAGTTCTGCTCAGTCCCTGATAATATAGTTAATTCCTGGCAAGAACATAACCTACGGCCAACCTGGTGCCATCCAGCCCTGCATCCCTTTCCTCATATCAATTGCTGTTGACTGAATGTGAGTTACTGGTGTCATCAGAAGCAATACATATTAAATGGCAATGATTCAATGTCACAGTGCTTGTACCTGCAGCAAAAGACAGAGCCAAATCCAAATGTCAATTCAAATGCTAGCTTCAGGAAAAAATCTACCAGGAGCACTAGGTATGATGGCTAATTTAAACCAGAATTAGATTATTATCTGTATAATTATGTCTCTGGATGACACTTGGAAGAAGATGACATTTCTCCTTTCCTTAGAGTAAGGTTTTGCTCTTGAGGTAGGTGGAACGAGTTTCCATTTTTTGACGCACAAATAAGTCTCTTGCTTTGAATGATACTAGCAGAGCTGGCTTAGCAGGCCTACTGCATTTGCTTCTCCTTTTGCTGCTACAGACAGTTGGGACTTAACCTTCATTCCAGAGAGTGTATTTAATTATTGTCAGTTGCTCATGGAAAATCGTCAGTGTTACAAAACTCTTTTGTTACCACCAACCTTCAAGGGTTAACTTTTTATAGAGGGTTCTTGAGCCTACATAGAGAAACAATACTTTCACAAGATGCATGTGTGCATGCACACACCCACAGAGACACATACATGGACACACACCTTCTTGCCGCACAAACAGTACTTCCAAAGTGACTGCTCCCTGTCAACAGCCAACTTTCCAGCCTTTATCAAACTTTGAACTCCTAAGAAATCCGACACTTACAATGTTAATTTCTTCCTTATTTAATTTCCAGAGTGCTCTGTGATTCCCCTAGGTTTCATGTCTCTCTGTGACAGTGGTTCTGTGACATGGCCCAAAGTGATGATGAGATTAATGGCAGGCCACAAGTACTGAGAAAATAAGCTAATTTGGAGTACCATTTTAAGCGCATGTGAGGATTTAGACAGAAGCCAGTTTAAAGATACTCCAGTGCCACTCAGTTGCTGTCAGCTGTGAGCTGTGTACCGACCACATGACAGCTGAAAGCTGTAATGCAATAGGTGACGTGTCTACCACAGAAATGTTCACAAGATTAATGAACCTACTGCAGTTGTTTGATATTATTTCTGCCAGAGGATGCTCATTTTTGCAGTTATGGTACTGGATTATCCTCTTCCTGACCTCTGTTATTTTAAAGAGGACATGCACATCTGAGTTTAAGGATTGCATGAGCTTATGAACACCTTTGATTGTTGTTTCACCTGAAAGTAAAATGGATAGATATCTTTTTTTAAAAGCAGGAGGAGAAGTTGCCGCCCCGGCCTGTATTTTCTCTCCAAAACCTGGAAATTACTGTAGCTTTTCATGAAGTGGAATAAATCCACCTTGATTAGGTTTTGTGTTTCATTAAATGTTTTGGGGGAGCAGGACAGACATCGGTGGGATGTTCCTCATCAGTCTGGGTTTCAGAGAGCTCCTTTGACCTGTGTAGACGTTTTGCTCCTTGAGGATGCTGATTTTTCCACCAGAGTTCCCATGACCCCACTAAACAACAAGTAACAAAGTTGAGTAATATTTTTCCTGGAAGCTGTTGTCAGACAAGCTCTGGGAGCTGGGTTTTTGGTTTGTTTTGTGGAGGTTTTTTTGGGGGTTGGGGTGGTGGTTGTTTGGTTTTTTGGAGATTGTTTTCTTTTTTTCCATAATGCTTTTAGTCTTTTGCTTGTTAGGAAATACAATTTTTCAGTGATGCATACAGGCTGCTGGCCAGGTGCTATTTCACACAGCGCTCCTCAATGTTTCCTTTTCCTGGAGAATGGGAGGAAAGTGCTGAAACATCTCAATGAGAGAAGTTTTGCTTAGTCCTTCAAGGGGTCTCTAAAAACTTTGGGGAATTAAAAGAAACAAAGTTCCTGGCAAGATCAGGGAAGTTCTGCTGAGTATCAAGAAAGAGAAACACTGGCTAATGTCTTTTAGCTCATTTACTATATATCACAAAGGAGGAGGGCAAAGGGTTGGTGGGAACTGCTTGTAATTGTAGGTTTCAAAGGGTGCGATTACAAATTGTCTCTATTGTGAAAGCCCAAGTTTGGAAATAATTGCTTTGTTTAACTTCAGCTCTGTTCCTTTTGCACTGCGTTTAAAAACACTCAAGAATATCTTTAGAGCTGCGTGTTCATCAGTAACTGGCAAACTGACCCTAGGACATAGGACCAGCACTCCTGAGCTCAGACTGTTTTGTTTGAGTCAAATACAACCAAAAGCTTTACTGATGGAATTGAACACCTGGACATCAGACAGCCCATCAACAGCAACACAGGGTAGCTAAGCTAAAGACATAAATAGCATTAGCAGCCCCAATGCAGTATTATGTCTGCTGAGCTCTCATATTTGCCTGCTTTTAGGAAGGTGGAGGTTTTAGCTATATCAGTTACTGGTGGCTTGTGCAAGCATTGATTTCTTCTTGTAAGTAGAAGAAACTTACCATGTATCTTTCTGAGATATGCCTGAGATATTTCTTACAAAGGAAGCAAGTGAAACTTCAGAAACCTCTATCTGGCTTAAAAAAATAGACACGCTATTCTTACTCTAGCCCTCAGTTTGCACTCCCTTTTCACTAGGGTAATAAAGTAAACACATAATTTAGTGATTAATTTTGTTACCCTGGCTGCTGACTGAATATTCACCTTTTTTGCTTTCTCCCTTCACAGTTTACCATTCTACTATATTCAACAAAGCAGTTCACTCCAAGTAAAAGTCATTCCTGTTTGTAAGCCCAGCAGAATGCCTGCATAGTACAGGCATACAATCCATATATACCCACTATAACTGATTTAACTTAAACCTTCAACTTACATTTGCTTGTTGGAGAAATAAGAATAGATACGTCGCTGTTCTTCAGCTTTAGAAAAGCCAGTGCAAACTATTCCACCCAGATGATTCACTAGCCCAGCACAAGATACAGCCAAGTCCAGCTCTCACAGAGGTTTCACTCAGATTTGTCCTGTGCCTGCAGCTTTTTCACATGGTCCTCCAGAAGCCTGGAGTCTGTTTAAATCTCAGTCTGAGCTCCCATTAGAATTTGCAGTTCTGCTAATAGCCTTTATTAAGTCCCTCTGTTTTTCATTACACACCTGGGAACCCAGACTTTATTGTTATAGTCTACTGTGTGCCAGTGTCTCCTGATTCCTCAGTGCTTTGGCCCTTTACCCATCTGGCTGCCTTCAGTTCTACACAAGAGATATTGCTTTGGGGCATAGCAGCCAGGTGCAAATGACTACAGCTGGCTCAGTGGATTTATCTGTTTTCCTTGCTGTTAGGCTTATTCCCATCACCAAGGCCTCTTTGGTGCCCAGGTTACAACACTTGCTTTTGCAAATTTAAATCCTGTTCTAGTGTCCAAGAGCAACAAAAGCCAGCAGCATCACAAATGATTCAATACATTTCTGTAGAATGAACTCTACATGCATAGTAAAGGTGCAACATGAATGTTTCAGGCAGAGGCTGAACCCCAGCACCAGTCTTCTGTTGCTGACAGACTATACAGCAGGATGATAGGCTCACAAACAGCACACATGAAGCTGGGCTATAACCAGTCCAATGGGCTGTGCAGGGAAAGGTTTGCTGCAGGCATCTTTGCTGTAGTGTTAACCACTCTGCAGTACAGTGCACCATGCACTTCAAAGTACTCCTGCAAATATTAATGAAGGCTCAAGACACCTCTCATTTATCTCTGTTTTGCAGATGGGTTGGATAGATGGAGACCTTTCAGGGACTCCCTTGGGGCTGCACTGAGGCTCTACAGCATAATCAAGATTAAAACCCTAGTAGTCATTGTGTCAGCCCAAAACTGTACTGCACTGCTGGACCAAGGAACAGAACTAAAGAGTCTAGTTTCTCAGCCTCTAGCCCTTCAGGGCTGACTAGGCACCCTTGCTTATAGTCAAGGGTAATTTTAGTCAGTCAAAGTTGTAATTTATGAATTCTCTCCTGGCGTATTTTTCTTCTCAGGTTAGGGGCACTTACGAAGATTGTTTCATGCACAGTGTTTGTGTCATTCTCTGAAGCCAAATGGGAAGTACATCCCTACTTTGCTTCCACTCCTGTCATTCATTCCAGGGGATCTTTAATACTTGATCTTTTTTGAGGTCAATGTTTTCCTCCCTTCTCTTTTTGTGTTCAGAGGAAAAATAAATCCTTTTTTCAGATCTGTGCAGAGCAACCATGTACATTTTCAGCACCTAGGAATCTCTGATCACCAGAGAGCTGCCTAATTAAACATGAACTCACTCCCTCACCCAAGCTCCATGGCTCAGCTGCTATCATCCTGCTGTACTGCCCCTAGCCAGGGTCTGCTGCATGGCAGAGCAGCTAGTTAAAGATGAAGAAAAGAGGCTTTATTGCCTTTGGTGTTCACACATCACAGCTGCCATTCTTAAACCACTTAATAATTGGTTTTGCTTTTGGTGGATAAGGACTATCAGGGCAATGCAGTTTCTTTGCATCTTTCCTATGAATAGCCTGATTGCATTTGAGCGACTGTGTATGGTAATGGCTCTACTTAAAGCATAGGTGCTGAAAATAGCCAGAATAAAGTTCCTGGAGCAGGGAACACAGTTCCAATAGAGCATGTAGTCAGATGCTCATGCTGCAAAGTCAACATCATAAGAGTCAGGAGGTCAAGTTACTACAGACATTTCTCCTCTGTACTCATTGTCTATCTGCTGTCATTTAACTTGTTTTTGTTGTTGCCTCCTCTCAAGCTGCCGCCATTCTGGATGTAATGAAATACCTTTCGAAAAATGAAATTCTTGCTATAGAAAACACTAAGAAAAACACATCCAGCCATCAGACTCCCGTTCCTTACCACAGGCAGGCATTTAGAAAGCTTCTGCAAGCTGGGCAAGCTGACTTTGTTTGGGAGACACTATTGTACTGCTCTTCTCTTTTGCCCCAGAAGCAATCCTTTAAGCTTAAGGAGGAAAAAGAAAATATAGATTGTAATCTGTTTCGCATAGTTGCTCTGCAAACTGTTTTACAGAGTTACTTACAAGAAAAAGAGCTGAAGATGAAGAGGAAGGTGAGCAGATAGTGAGCACACACAGTTTTGCTGCCAGCATATCAGGATGTTCTGGGAAAATCCCAAACCCTCATTTGGCAGAAACAGAGGCAAGTAACGTGCCTTATGGGCAGGAGCACCCAAGGTAATCCTGAAAAGACCTGGATTGCTGTGGCTGTATGGGATGAAGCATGAGTAGCTACCCATTTCAGTCTGGATCTGCTCTCTGCCTTATAGAACCACAATGCTCTGGGCAATGCCAGTGTCAACCAGTAGCGTAACAGGCATGGAAAGTGACCCTGCTTGTGTGCAGTATCTCATCTCTGGTAACATCTGTCTCGGTCACAAGGAGGAGCACTTGGCTTCAATTTAGCTAATGGAGATGCTGCAGTACCCAGGGAAGCATATTAGAAAGCGACTTCTTGGTCTTGTTCTTGGTTTATTCACTGTTGATAAGAAGCTTATTTTATAAGAGCACTGTGGGCTCGCCAGTTCACTTTCATAAGCCAGTATCTGAAATAAATGCTGCAGCTGTCTATCTAAGAATAGCTGTGTTGCTGTAAGGTATCTTCCAGCATACTCTGGAAGAAGAGTGCAGACATCCTCAGAAAGCCCCATTATAATCCTATTATAGTGCTCTCTCTGCCAACCATTCCAGTCCCTTTTATACCAAAGGAGTCACTTCCTGTATGTGCGTGCCTAGAAACAAATGCAGGGAAATCCTTTCAGACCATTTGCAGGCTTCTTTCCAATATGCCTGAAGTACACAGTCCTGCTTCAGGAACATTTATGCCTATCAATGCTGAAAATTTCCAGTGCTGCATCTCGCCATTGCATTGCGAGGTCTGCTCAGTGGCTTTGGAGGATCCAGACTGAGATCCTTGTGCAGTTTGTTATCTCTTTCTTTATTTTTCACCCACTGCCACCACTGTCAGGTTTGGTAGATACAAAGAATGGAAGAGCCATTTAAAACTTCCTCTGTTAAAGCAAATCCTGCAATCACAGCAGATTCTCCACTTAGGTCTCATGGTCTATGTGCCTAGGAGATATATGCTCTGCTTTTGCCTATGTTCCTTTTATCCAGGGTCAAGTAGAGCTTTTTAATCACTAAGACTGATTGATTTATCATAAAACTCCCTGAGAATATGCTAATAAGAGAAAATCCAGGGAGAAAGTAAACAGCAGAATGGCATTGACACAGGTGGAAACCTGTAACTGCCTTTTGACTACTAATCAAACTGTGAGAGGTAAGTTTCTGTTTGAACTAAGCAAAGTAAATACTCTTAACCCAGAAACACTTAGGGGAAAAAAATGCCAAGAGACTCATAAAACCATCACTGCAGTATTTACATTGATAATTTTAACTGGCACTTTGCAGTGTGGCATTTCATTCAAGGCAAAAAATCTATCCCCAAGTCAAAAAACATTAAAGTAAAAAATGAGTTTCAATAAAACAGGATATAAAAACAAGAAATAAGTGTAAATGTAATTGAAAGCAAACTGCATAAAGCTCCAGAGTGAGCTTTCCCTTCGTGTTCCAGAAACCTTTCTTCTTGCGCTGCAATGTGATCAGTATTCAAACCTACTTTCTTAAGAATTTACTGCTTATGGTAATATTCAGTCAACTTTCAGCCACGGCATTTGCCTGTTCGTTTCCATATCTCCTAAAAATTAACCAAGAACAGATATTAAGCCTTCCTCTTCTCTGATCTACCAGTGCTGGAATGAACAGAACCGACAGCTTCTAGATTACAACGGTGATGAAATGTGGGAAGTGGTATCTAAGGAGCAGAACAGGTAAGAGAGGAAAAAACCTCACTGAAGACAGGAAATGTAAAATGGTTTGTGTTCCAGCAACGGGTTTTCTCCCCACAGACACAAATGCTGGAGTTCACATGACTGCAAAAACACTACTACCATCTAAAAGTTGGCTCTGCTATGAAAAATGTGAAGTGACTTTTCAATGCAAATTCACAGTATTGCCAAGGGGGAAAGTGCTCTCCTTCAACAAAAAAGGCAAAAAGAAAATAGTACATTTCACCCAGAATCAAGTAAGCAAACAATACAAAACATTTTCACATCTGAATCTCACAGAGCTGGCACGTTCGAGCAGTCTCATACACTGAACATCAGAGTTAATGATACCATTGCTTCATATTTCTATGTTTCTATGAAATGGAAATCAGTCTAGCATAGAGAAGTCTGCAACTATTGTAAGGTTATTGAATTTAGCTGCTTCCTTAGCTCTCACATCTGACTCTGCATAGTCCAGGTTTATCCTGCACCCCAACTCTTCTCTGGGATGGTGGGGTGCCTTGCAGCTGGATATCATGTAAAGCTGCCCCTAGCTGTCTCTCATGTGAGATAAGGAGGAGATGGGGAGAAAAAACGGGGAGTTGCACTAGCTCCTGGGACCTCAGCTACAATGAGGAGTCTGTTCTCTTAGATGTGGGTAATGGTAACAGTCTACACAGTACCCAGGTGCTAGCAAAGCACCTACTGAAGGGAGACTTTCTTGTGAGAAGATGACTCCTATGAGTTCGCTTAAACTTAGTAATCCAGCCTCTTCCATTGCTAGTTCCCTCCACACTGCGGTTTTGTTCTTGCCATTGAAAGAGACTTTTCCAATGCCTGTTACTTCAATGGCTGAATGGTTCGCTCAATTTCTGCACTTGAATATAAACTATTTCCAAATAAAGGTGGAACATAATAAGCCTTAATATGAATGATTGCTTAGCTAGAAAGGGAGGTGTGAGTGTAATGCAGTGAAGAAGAGAGAGCAGTAAATGGGTATCTCACACAGGGAGAAAACAGCTCTGATTTCTATTATCTCAGTAATAAATGGCTGTTTGACATTCTTCAGTGTTGCTATATATGGTTTGATATTACAATGAGCCCTGTATAACTCAGTTACTCTATGCAAGAGGCTGTTGCGTACTTCCAAAATCTAATATACGTGAAAGAGTAATTTCTGCAAGGAGCTCAGCTCTGTTGCTGGCATGGATTTACTGAGGAAACTGATTAGCAACCAGTTATCTAGGTGGGATTTTTAAAAGAGTGTGCATTTAATATTTTATCATTTCATACAGGTCAAATAAAATGCTAAGTATAAAGTAAATGCTATTGTTAACCTGTGAAAATGAGCAGAATTTAGTGGAAGAATATGTTATATGCTGAATTAAAAGAAGTGGATTCTTTGCTGGGAAATAATTGCTTTTCAAGTTGACTATTTATTTTACTTACTTTCTTTTCCACCTAGAAGAGTACTAGAAATGAGACGTAAGATTGAATAGCAAATGCACGGGAGATCATGTATTTCTTGATAAAATACCGTGCCTTGCCTTGGATGAGATTTAAAAGCAATCCCTTTGGATTGATGCTCAGCCACATCCTCATCTGTTGTCATCCTCATTTTTCCGGCAGATAAATACTCTGTGCCATTATCCAGGTCACTTCACTGATGAAATGTTTTAACAACATGGGCGCTAACATGGATTCCCTGACACTGGTCATTGATCATTACCCTTTAAGCCTTGTGAGCCAGCACACTTTTGACTCACCTAATAGCCCATTCATGAAGTCCATCCTTAGCTTCCAAATACAAATGCTGCAGAAGACAGTGTAAAAAGCATTACTTAATTGCATCTTCCTCTCTTCCTTTAGCATAATTGTCATGCTGGACGTTTTCCTTAGCACCCTTGGAGCTCCCACCCAGCCCCATGAATTTTTCTCTAAATAGTTCCTCGCCTGTTACTCCCCCACATTAGAGGAGATAAAATCAGTCTTGGTCTTTCCTCCCCAGCTACATGACTTATGGACACAGGCAGAAGAGTCCATGGTCTGATTGTGCTTGGGCAAACATTTGAGCTGGACGGAGGACTCCAGATTCAGGTCACAATGCTATTCCAGACATGCTTCACAGAAGAATCCTCTTCTTCCTGACTTCCCCACACCATTCTATATTTAACTTCCCAAGGATCATTAACCATAAGCTCGTACCTTGTTGCCACATGAGTTCAGTGGAGTTATTTTTCGGCTGCAGTTATGCTTCAATTTGGAGTATTAATTTCCTTTAACACTTGCCCTATTAATCACTTTAACAATCAAATTAAGACAATTATTTTAATGAGCTAATGGATTATACAGAGCAGATGATACACATTTATAACCACTTACACCGGAGCACTTTCATAAAAGTCAGCCTCGTCAATAATATATTAGACCATAAATGTACTCCTATAGGGTCGGAGGAAGGGATGGGAAAGTGTTCTGTTTGAGTGATTTAAATATGTCTGCCTCATCTCTGTGGGAGCTTTTATGTGCGCTGGGTCTATTAAAATTAAGTGCTGGCCCTTGAAAGGAGAAGCTGTTATTTTTTTCTAGGATATTAGTGTTTCATAGCAAGGTATTCTCTTTTAGAGTGCCTCTAACTTGGCTTCTGTGGCTCTGTCATCCAAATGAAGCTTTTTTGCCAAATTTTCCCATATTTTTTCAAGTGAATACTGCATTACAGTATTCCACCATCTCTCCCTTGGTTCAGATCTCTTTACTTCTCATGTGGAAATTTTGGCCTGAGGAAGTGAGGAATTATTCAAATATTGAGTCCTGGCGCCTTTCATATTTCTCTGGTTAAAAGCATGATTTCTTGTGGAATTCTACCCTGCCAGAGCGATTTAGATTGGCATTTACAAGAAATGGAAAGACAGCACAGTTTAGAGTAGAGGGACCAAATGCAACCTGTGCAAGAATATATTGACATGCTTTCAGCCCATAAGTTATGGCAGGCTTTTAATAGGCTAAGGTTTTGTCATTGATGCTCATAAGGCTTTGAAGAACTTGAGACAAAAAATGTTCTTGCCATAATCAATATAAGCCATACTTTTAAAAGATGTCAGTAGTAGCTGAGCATCTGAGAATGAAAAGAACAGGAGAAAATCAACCACTTAGAGACACTCTGGTTCCCTGCCTCTCTCAAGTAGAAATTAATAAGATGCGACTGAGTGCAGAACACCAGCATCAACCATTGGAGCTAAAATACAGGGAGAGAACTCAAGCTGAAGGATTTTATTTGGACCAATTTCTGGGCCCAAGTCTTCTACTCAAAAGCAGCAGGTACTTGATGAACTCTAACGGAAAATACTTTTCTGTGTTGTGCACATTTGCACAGGGAGCCTTTTGCCACCTACAGAAATGGTGCCCTCATCAGCCCTCATCTGTGTGAACTTGCATCAGCAAGCAAGCACTTGCATCAGGATTTCCAGACTCATGACACTCGAGATTGAAAGCAGCTGTTTAAAATGTCTTTCTGATGGCAGAGATGTATCAACACGGCTTTGCTTTCTGCAGTTGAATCCTATGATTGATCATACAATTTCGTTGTGCAAAAATCCATCTATATTCCTGAAGCAGTTTGAGCTAAGATAATACTTCAGTTATGTGGCCATCTATACCAATTAACTCTGGGACTTACAGATCTATTGGAATCTTTACAAGGGATATGCCACGATGCTGTTGAGATAAATGGCATCTTTCCAGTTTAAAGCATTGATTTCCAGAATCAAGGTATGTGCTTGTAGGTGGGATAGGAATATAAATGAGAAAGACTAAATCAGAATGACCATGGTGAGTTGGGGGGAGCTGAAAAACACGTCATTGTAACCATAGAGAAACTGTTACTTTTGTGATGGTTATATTTACAGTGTACATATGGATGATTCACTTGACTGTCCTCAGACAGGAATAGTAGGTAATAGGAAACAGCATGGTTATGCATACATGGTGCGTAAGGACCCTAGGACCCTACCTGATTGCTGCCAGCCTGAGAAACATTAAAGAAATGTGTTTAGAAGAAGCTGGACTAAGGATGAGACTTTGGCTATGTCTGTGTTAGCAAGTAGTGCAGCCCAGTAGGAGAGGATCTATAGCATGAAACAACTGATTGTCCTGACTTAATATCCATATTACAAGTTTTAATGGCTTTTTTTGTAGGCCAGTTCAAGTACGGTCACATAAACCAAATGCCCAGCAGGCACTGCCACACATCGTGGGATGTAAGCACAGCGCATTTTCTCATTAATTTTCTTCTGAAAGAAGTCCAGGTTGCACACTCTGTGCCAATGAGGATATGTGCTTCAGAAGTGTACCGTACCATGATTTGAATTAAAATGCCCCCCAAAATGCTCACAGAGGTTCTACCTGTCAGTTTTGATGCTAAGATTGTACTTTAGGGTGTTCTGGGTGCATGGGTGTGGCACAGAAGTGTATTTTTAAAATCTGATGAAATTAAGATCTTGGGGTAAATATATTTGATTTCTAAATTGCTTGATGTCACTTTGACACAGGGCTGCCGTAAGTCTAATACACTGTTAGCATAATTCTCATTCATTCTGTGGTGGAGGCCACGTCAGCATTAAAAACTTGGGCACAGAACCAAATTAAAATGAGATAGGAAAAGCTGTGCTCCAAGAATCCTGAAATGCTATTAGAAGGCTAAGTGCATTAAATGTTGTGCTTTTCACTTTCTATCCCAAATACTTCCTTATTTTCTACCATGCACATCTGCTCAGAGATACTATTTCCATGATTTATATATGGTTTATTTTTATTGACACTTCAGCAGAGCTCCTTGCTGAAATAAATAAGATAATAAAAAAATATTGCCACGTTTATCACAGGTATAAGTGTAAAACCTCAGTCATGACTTATTTCTTGCTACCCAAAAAAGTCAAGCTGATGCTTTCTCATTCGCAGAGCTTATTTGCATAGTGTTTGAAGTTCTCTACCTATGCGGTTTTCTTCAGATCTCTGTAGGGCCAAGATGAGGTTAAAATAATTCCTCCTGATTTTTAATGTCATCATTGTCTTGCTGGAGTGAAGCAGACAAAGTCAAATGTTATGGTCTCATGCTTTTACTCTACTTAAATTACAATCTTCACAATATCTTCCAGACTTCCACAAATTCTTACTACTAAAATGTTAATGCAGTAATGCAGCGAAAGTGATCTGAATTTAAGGACTCAGTGTATCATCTGCAGACCACAGCCCAGAAACCATTCAGCTGGACAGTCCAGACACAATATAATACTGGTATCAGTGCCCTTAATTCAGCTTTTAGCTAAATGATGTCTCTAAGAAAAGCAGTGATATTTCTTCGCAAATGGCCCCATAATCATGTATTGTTCCCATCCTAAAGGGATCAATGTCCATAGTCAACACAGCAAATCACCACACCATGAAAACAGTGAAAAGGAGAAATAAGCCTCAGGAGAAAGGATGTTTTGATGGGTTACACTTGAACCTATGCACCAGAGGAAAAAATGGGCTGGAGACCTTTCTCTTAAGGTCAGCTTAAAGGTGGCTGTGTGAGGTTTCAAGATAGTCCTGCTCTAGGACAATAATGGGGCTGTGCTACAAACATCAACTGTTTTCAATTTGTTATGGACAGTAAAGTTGACTTGAGATAGGTGGCAACAAATGAAAGAGCAATATATGAAAAATAAAAACATTACCGAGGGTATGAAGCTGGTGTTAAAGAGCAGGAACACACCACAGAGAAAGGAAGATGCTGGTTTCAAGGATGACCTGAAAGAGCAGGATGAATGCTTTCCAAGGAAGCAAAGTCCCTTACCTAGCATTTGAGATGAGCTATGTTTCCTTGTCAATGAAATTTATTGGTCCTGTTCTTCAGAAATCCTCATCATCAGAAATCCTCAAATAAAAGCCATCTTACTAAAATAATTTATTAGGAAACCCTTGCTGGCTCCCTCACTACAAGCACTCTATTAAGCAAATGAAATAGAGGCCTTCAGTCTCTCTCCCTTTTTATTCTTCCTTGTGATTAACTGCATACTAAAAAAGAGAGCAAGTGGGTATAAATTTTATATAGGCCCATCTGAATGGCAAACCATTATAACTTCAACAATAAACAAGGGCCATATTTCTGTGGAATGTTTAAATGTAGCATGCATATGCACTGTGACTCTTCCAACTCCACTGTTTTCTCTTAAGTCAACAAACTTCCAGGAGAACCGGACACCCCAGCTCGTATGTGTATACTATTGCTGGCAGCTCCCTACACAGGACTGAGTCCCTGTTGCTTTTCATTTGCAGGCTTCAGCATTCTCAGGGATCAAAATTAAAAGCAGCACTATGAACAAAGCTTCAGCCAGGAAATTTTGTTCCTAGATCTTGCTGCGAAACAGGGTTGGTTTTGGTTGCTGCTATCATTTCTGCTCCTGTAATCTGGTTCAATTTCTCTAGAAATGAGAACAGCAAACCGAACATTAGCAAAACTTAATACACTTACAGTTCTGGCAGAATAGAGGGCTACTTACGAAAGCCTGATAAATGCAGGTACAGAGGATTCCATGTGCCCAAACTCCAAAGCTTAAAACAGGCATCTATCACAATGTGTCTGCCAGCAAACATGCTTGCAATAAAAAGAAAATAATCACCAATAGCATCCTGGAGCCATGTATTTATAAGGGCACAGTGAAGTTCATTTCATTTTATCCGCATAAGGACTCTATCCTACCCAGTGACTTAATAACATAGAATGGACTCTGTTTACAAGGGTTACATTTACCCTGGCGAGTATTATGAGAATGCATTGACTTTTCTTCCTTTTCTATAAAACATTTATTTTATATACCTGTTAATTAATCATTATCAGATTCCAAACAGGTAAGATTGAATCCTTTGCAAATGCAGACCTCAATAGTGATTTTACAGTAACTGACTGAATCCAGCAATAAATTCTGGAGAGAGAAGTCATTGACCTTTAGAATAAAATCCAACATGTTTATGTCTCTTGAATTCCATTCTGAGGTTGTCTGCAGCAGGTGGCCCAAGGCTACTACTGCCTAAGAGCAGCTGAACATGGAAGATTCTGCTTTCAAGCCCACTCATATCAACACTCTTGGTTGTATTTCACAGTCAAGATGACAAAGCTACTCTAGCCAGTACTATAAATGCTGGATTCTTTCTTCCCTTTTCACTAAAGTTTGTCTTTTCTTTTATGCCGTTGAAGCTACAAATCAATTGCAGAAATAATGCCTCCTTGTATATAACAGTTTTTGGAAAGTTAGTAGAATGGCAAAGTTTTATTAACTTGATAAGCAACATCCATTTGTCTCTATTGCAAACAAAGATTAGAATGTAGGAGACAATACTGGAAATAAGTATAAATAATTTTTATCCAGAAGTTCTCCTTCAAAATAGAAGCAACATTTCCTACTATTACTGTTATTATTATAGTCTGCATGCAGGCTGCTGACCCATGCTAACCATTTCATTAAAATAAACTTGTGGTCTGAAAATATGCCAAGTCACCTTCTCACTCTGCTTCAGAGAAGACCATGGCTTTTATGCTTGGAGACACACGTATAGCTCACCCATTGTAATTTCATTAAGGCTGCAGAATCTTGTTATCAATTCCTCATTTAATGCAATTTACAGAAAAACATCAGTTAGGCTAAAATAAAGAGAAGAACTTTTTTCTCTGTTCTTTTTATTGGTAACTTTCCAATTAGAGTTCACAGTTCAACTTTAGCTGTTTGACTGAATGCTTGTTCATCTGTAACAGATCAGTGTGTTTATGAGCATATCCCCACTGGGGAAAGAGCTTCCCAGAAAGGCACTGCTGGAAACAGTCATTCATAGAAATGACTCAAAAAGGTCATTTTGGCTAAATACCATCTCATAAACTAAATCTGTAATCATCCCACACTACTCCTATATATGGTCTTAGGGACCCTGCCTCCATGAAGCAAAGAGGTATCTTTCCCATTCTCTTATGGATTCAGCCTGAGGCTCTTAATACAGAGTTTAGAAGCTAATAGCTTTTCAGGGAATCTTATGATAGTTCAGATCCTCTTGGAAAGGGTCTACCTGTTAGGCAAAGGTCAATTTTATACTTGAAGTGTAGGACAGAGGTAAAGAAGCTAAAGCAAACATAATAAGTTAAGCTTATTAACATTGTTACCTATGACAGAATTTACAGGGTAGTCTACATTCTGCTAAGACAAATGTTTTTGGTCTAAAGAATAAAGCGTAGCTTTGCTTTAGTATATTACTGTTGCTAGCTCCTGATATTTTTCATGTGATTCACAGGAAACTCAGCTTGCCTTCATATACCTCCTGCAGTCTGCAGATTATTATCCTAATGATTTGGCCTAGGTTGAAGTGCAGGCACACAAAAAGTAAATTTCTTCCAAGGATAGAATCAAAAATGGTTTTGGAACACAGGAGCCCATGAGGCAAACATCTTTCTCTTATGAAATGGCTGAGCACTGGTATCTCCTATTATCATCCCTTGAAGAACTGTGGATGGTTTCTATGTTTAGCAACAGAAGAAAAGAGGCATCTAGCAGTGGATTAAGTCTAGAAAACTATGGTTTGCATCCAGCAGTGTAGGGAGCCAAGGAGTACAGTGCAAAGAGAGCCTTGGCTAAAAGCCAGAAGAATTTACTTAGATTCCTCAGATAAGGTGTTTCTTTCATTGTTTCTGGACAAATTCTAATTGAGATACTAACAGATGCTCCAATTCCACCATACCATGTTACACATTCATGTCACACTTTTTATTTCATCCCTTTTATTTTTTTCCAACTGTACTGATTCTTCTCTGTGAGGAAGAGAGTGCTGACTTCAGTGGTGGGTTGTTGAGTTGAGTGCTTCCAGAGAGGAATCAGCCTCTTGGAAATACGAAGGAAGGAAAATGCGCATAAATTCAGAGTGCACTGACATTTGACATTGTACATAGGCATGCGTGTAATATGTTTTTATCTTTTTTCTCTGCTATTGGTAAAAAGGAGAGTTACTTCAAGCGGAGAGAAATAATAGAAACTGCGAGCTTTGGGCATGGTTCCCCTAATTTTACTGTTGTGAGCTTAAATTTACAAGGCAATTATCGCAAGCACGCAAGCACATTGCTCAGCTAGAGACGTTCATAGACAGTGTACTGTACTGTTCTTTCTCAAATGACACCATGGAAGGGTATTGATCACTCTATTCCCAGTATTACCCATTGGAAGAAAAGTATTCTCTCCTGCAAAAGATTTGCTTGAAGGTTCATAAGCAGAACCACATTTGCTCCTCCTGAACCCAGGGAATTGTTCTCTCCAGCACTGCTTCTGTGGATTGCTCAGCATTCTGAAATGAAACCTGCTCTATTTGTTGTCTTGCCAAACCTAATTAAAATCAAGGTTAGCAGGTCATCTGCAGGCAACCTGCTTCCTCTGCCTTCGCTCAGCCAACATAAGTCATTAACTAAGTGCCTTTGAAAGCTGGGGACTAACCTATTATGTAGACAAGCCGTAGTCACTAAGATGCCAAGAGCAAGTTTTAAACTGTCTTTTTTGTTGTGTTTCTTTGCTGGTTGGTGGGGGTTTGAGTAATTTGTGTGTGTGTCTCCCTCTTTATCCCCCCGCCCCAGTAGCTAACCCTCCCCCTGACAGGGAGCAAATCCATATGGAAGAATGGCCTTCTGCCTTAACTGATCCTGCCTCACCCTTATTGTAATGCCTTATGTTTTTGTTTCTAACTGTAGCTAATTATATTTTCATAAAGGTTAATTGTTCCAATGAGTTGAAGGAGAGTCAGCAAATACCCATGGGAAAGTAAGTGCTAAATGCATGACTCTTTGGAGAGCTACTCATACAAAACACTGAACTTCCCAATGTGATTTACACAAAGACATTGTAGCTGCATTGTCTGCAGTACCCTATGCCTGTGTTTGTGTCTTCTCTGGTGCTTCTCTCTTCTTGCCCTGTTCCTCTCCATCTCCCTGTGCTGCTTCTGCATGACTTATCTCTGCTGTCAGTATGCACTGGATATTTCAGTGTCCTTTCTTTTTCTCTCTCTGTCTCTCTTCTAAAAAACCAATCTTCCCTCTCCAGGGCTCTGTACCAAATAGCCTGTTGGGGGGGGAGGGGGGGGAACCTTCTATACCACCTTTTGTGTCAGCAGCCAATTTTCCCTGGGTTGTCTTTTTTGCCCTCAAATTGCACCAGGGGAGGTTTAGAATGGATATCAGGAAAAATTTCTTCACTGAAAGGGTTGTCAAGCACTGGAAAAGGCTGCCTAGGGAAATGGTTGAGTCACCATCCATGGAGGTGTTTAAAAGACGTGTAGAAGTGGCACTTAGGGACACAGTTTAGTGGTGGACTTGGCAATGCTAATTAAGGGTTGGACTCTATGATCTTAAAGGTCTTTTCCAGCCTTAATGATTCTGCGATGTTACATGCCTAGAGTCCAGGTTCTTAGAGTGCCTAATGCATGTGATTATGCTAGATTTCTACTCTTCTTAACAAAAAAAAAACCAAACCCAAACATTAAAAAGGAGGGTGAGAGCCGTAAGGAAAGTTGTTTCTAGCTTCCAGGACATGGAGAAAATCCCAGATGATGTAGGACACATTTAATCTCATTACAGCTGTTCTTTTTCCTATTTAGAGGTCAAGAAAATACAATTCTGAATCCAGGAGCTGAGACCGTTGCCAAGGGAAACTCAATATTCTAAAGGGAAAATTGGTATTACGTTTGCAAAACTGGAAGTTTCTGTAACAGCTAAATGTAAAACAAATGTGACATAAGGCGGAGGAAAGAGGGGGTGGGAAAATGAGGAGATGAAGTAGAAAGTCAAATCAGGGTTTAGCACGAAGTCCTGAAGTCTGCTGTATCCCTTTACAGAACAGAATTTACAAAAAGTTCCATAGAATACACTTGGGGAGATCTGTGCTGAAGGACTACCAGGGCATGGACTGCATGTTAGTTTAGTTTTGTGCAGCATAAATGTGCTTGGTTCTGCTATTACAAACAGTAAGTAATAATGAGAAGCCATGATAAAATAATACTGGGTGTCACAGACTGAGAGAAGGGGCTATTTCAGGTCAAAGTTCTCAAACTAGGCTGAGCTTCTCAATATACGAGTACATTTACACACTGTTTCGCAGGCAGACACGAGCTCACGTTGCTTATGTTCCAGATTATAAGCCTGGCCCAATGCACAGATTAAGCAGCTACATTCAGAGCTGCTGAGCTCTCACCAATATTCCTCATATATGGTTCTTGTTCTGCAAACATCTCAGGAAATGCTGTCACTGCTCTTCATAGAATTATTATTAGTTTTTTGATCTCCAAACAGAATAAAATGGATGTTTTACAAAGAACTGAAAGGATTAAGTCTTACATGATAAGAAACAGGTGATGTTCCTGGTGCAGACATATGTGCCATCCACCCACATACATAGCAAGCAGGCACTGAGCTGTTCTGGGCAGGTATTTGAGAGACGTTTGAAAGAAATGGAAAGTATGTATACATATATCCAAACCCTTGAATTCTGCAGTCAGACAGATCACTTGAGCTGTCATTTATAAATGCTGTTTTTTCTTAATAATGGGGTTACTGGAGGAGTTTTGCAGTAGCTTTGGGAAAAGTCAGCCTTTCACATCTATACTTTCAACTCTTAAACTGGGGGAGGGCTGTACAAAAAAATCCATCTTATTAAAACAAACAAAGCCCATTTGTGTAAAGAAACTGAATCAATTCTCATTACCATCCTGTACACAAACCAAATATGACAAAGGGATTCATACAGTTCAGTCACATTCAAGAGACATTGATTCTGTCGATTGCATGTGATTCCAAGGGCTCTGTTTGCTTCCTTATGGTTTAATGGCAATTTTAGGTAACCTTGTTCCTTGAGTGGTTGCTTTATGTCTAAAGTATTTGCAGTACTTGCTAGCAACATCATCTGATAGATGCCTGAGAACACTGCTTAATTCTGTTAAGGCACGTGGCAGCATTAAACAGCAACAGAGTTCACTGGGAAAAAGAAATTAGATTGCAGTTTACAAAGGGAGCTGCAGAATGGCTTGCTGGGTGAGGAACTCTTTGCAGGGAGATGTGGCTGGACTAGCTTTCCTGAGGGCTGCTGAAGGACTAGGCTGAAATTATGGGTACAAGAATCAGCTCCATTCACTTGCCCCATGAACTACCCAGGAAAGTGTGAGCTCCTTTGCCAGAGAGACGTGGAGCAGTCTGGGAATGAAAGAATTAATACAAGGATTTCCCTAGGTCAAACGATGGGTTCCCAAGGAAACTCTACCATGTGACCATGTGAGAAACCTGCTGGGATATACATAGCATATGCAGTCTGATATCTTCACTGCAAGCCTCGAACATGGGGCCAGCATTGCACACACTGCCCCAGCACAGCAGGGGCTGAGATTAGCGGGTACTTCCCAAAGCTGGTTTTTCTGGCAAACTCAATCCTCTGACCCTTTGTATGAGAAAGCTTCACAGATCAAGGAGGCAGTGTGACTTCCTCTTCAATGCTAGAAGGATTCACCTGAGTGAGAAACAAGCAAACTGCCTTGCCAAAGACGGAGGAGAGAGCATGGAAAATATTCTCAATCTGTGCTTTTGCAAGTTCAGGGAGAAGCTTCCACTGCTCCATTTCCATGGAGCTGCTCGCTGTCAGGCTCAGGCCAAGTTCTGAAATTCTGCCAGTTGGCACATTGAGCAAGAAAATAATGTGAAGCATCTCCCAGAACTCTTTTCTGAAAGAGAAAGAGATGTTTTACTTTCTCCTGTCACATTGTAACCATATTGTGGGAGAGAAATTAATGTGCTTTGGCACGCAAGGAGGTCAGGCTGAATTTTGATGGCGCTGCTCATATTTTGTCCCTAAACCAGACTGAGCATTTGGAAGAGCAGCACAATTTATAAATGAATGAGAGGATGTGAAGAACATTTGGTTTAACCTCTCTACCAACAGATGTTTTAAAATGCTCCTGGTAAGCTGCTCCTTTCTGATAGCAGAATACTATCAGAAGTTGGTGCTATGCTGCTTTTCCCACAATCTAGTTGCTGTAGTAGGTCAGAGCAAAGATCAGACCAAGCTGGGGTCCCTTGATAGAAGACAAGTACCTGATGTTTCAGGTAATGTGTCCCACAGTATGATAATGTAGGCTGTGAAAATCGTTCACCCCCTGCCCACTCAGATGGGCAGTACTCTCTTTTCTGGCCTTAGCATGAACCCTTGCCACTGGTGTTCATGTGTTTTGGGAGCACCCAGGGCTCTGTTAAGCATCGCACAGCCATTCTGGCCTGGATCTTCAAAGCCCAGTTCCAAAAAGTACTAAATTCAGCTAAAGATATGGAAGTAAGCCTCTTGTACCACATTGCTTTGAGGTCTTTCTCCCACAGCAGTCTTTCAGTAAAACACGAAGATGGAGCTAAGATTTAACCTGAAAAAGACAAGGTATGACTCTACAGGTCACCCTTACAGAGCTCAGCAGGTGGGACATCAGCAGGTCTCTGTAGCAAGCTGAGTTGTGTTTTACCCTTCTTCTCTGCAGAGGAGATGCTGACCCCCCTCTCTCTGCTTCCCACCCGTCCTTCTCAGTAATACAGTTTGACCCATGGCCACCCTGAAACTAATTGCTTGGCAACACTCCACAGAAAGTGGACATTAAGTGGGCTAATGCTGAACAGCAATGGAAATTACAACACAGACATCATCAGAATCCATCACAACTAATGAGATTAGAGCAAATACCACAAGAATTCAGAGTGATCTGCTCTGTGCCCTGACATTTTGGTCAGTGCATCTCAGCCGTGCTTTCCTCTACTCCTGCCCTCTACTTGCACACTTTGAAGAGTACAGACAAGGGAGGACCCCAGGAGCCTTTCGTCCTACCCTGTACCTCTGTCATACAACCCTTGTTTCTAATTTTATGTAAGCACAACAGCAATGGCAATGACTTCACAGCAAACCCCTGTAATGAATGAATCATCCTAATTTCAAGGCAAAGTTAGCACAGCCATCCACTGTGTCATTTCCATAAATCACAGTGATAAAGGGCCATGCTTGTTGAGACACTGCTTATGCAAATGCAGTACAGCAGTAATGAATGTAAGTCCTACGGTGCCAGGAAAAGGCAGGCTTGTGCCAAAACTCCTAGGAAGCGGTTGCGGCTTTGTTCAAAGGAATAAGTGATGGGCTGGGGCAGAGAGGCTCTCAGGAGCCTAGGACTATACTATTCAGTTATTTCAAATCCAAGGTTATGGTCCTTATTCTTTAGGGACATATTTCTGTACCAAATATTTCTGATTCATATGCAGCAAGGCCTCTCTCCTGGAAATTGTGATAGGGGAGGGTGTATTCTGAACCAGGATGATCCAGAGATCAGCTCTTTTGCAATGAGATAGCAGCATATTGGGAGCGCAGTGTAAGGTGCTGGGAATGACCCACAATATTTTGGATTTCCTTCATTATTCTCCAAAGCTTAATCTAATTTAACACTTCACAAATCAGGGCTTTGCTAAGGAGGTATCTCTGTTTCCAAGCAGATCTAATTGTTACTGTGTCTGTGCTGATATTTGATACCTTGATATTATTGTTTGTATTCTCTAGAAGCCTATAAAAGAGGTCTAGAGCCAAACAAGGGTTAGTCCTGTGGTGGTAGATGATTTATGGGTAAAGTGTAAGAAAAGGCCCTGCCACAAACAGCCAGAAGGGCAAAATAGTTGGATGAGGGATAGGATAGCAGAGAAAGGCAGAATGACTTCCTCAAGGTCACATAAGTTACAGCACAAAGCTGAGAATAGGCTTGATGACTCACAGGGAGGTGCGGTATATCGTCCTGCTGATGCAGAAGTCTCTTATATCCTTAACGAACACACCATAAGAAGAAGTTATTTCATGCTCTGGAATTCTCTGGCACCAAGTATCAAATAAAACAATGAATGTAACTCAATATGTGCCACCGTAGGTTTTCTGTTCCCAATAGCTGCCAGGCACAATTGATTTTCGTTTACAGTTGTTTTCTTTGTTAGATGATGTCATGGGTTATTTCTCTCTGAAAGCATTAAATGATACAAAGCACTTGATGAGTCACTGGGAAAAACAGTCTTCAAGTCCAGCTTGTGCAAGAAGAAAGGACCATAAATTCCCCAGCCCCAGTGTTTCCAAGTTTGAAAGCAATTACATTGCTCTCATACAGCGAATACAAGAATACTCTCCCACCATTCCCAAGTCATGCAATCAAGCAGGTAGTACTTCACTTCCTGCTGTTTGGGTTTCGGTGCTTACCAGTGTCCCTCGTTGCTCCAGAAATTGGAACCTAAATGCACCTTGGACTGATACTGCTTGACTGTGCCTCAGTGAGGCAAGGTGGGAGCAGAGGTGAAGTACAGTCTGCAGCTGAGCCAATGAAAGGCATAATTTTCCCTAGCACATGGCACTTTCGGAATGTTTGACCTACTAAGGTCTGCACTGCCATAGCACATGTTGGTACTCCCTCATGTAGTTCTGCATTTTGTTAGGCTCATGCCATCTCCCTTTACAGCCTCAAAACAAAGCAAGAATATGCCTCAAGCACACTGATAAAGGGCTTTTGATTGGAGACAGATGAATCACGTGCCATTTCACAATTAGCACTTTAATTTTGAACAGTAATTAGGGCCCTGCCGTTTGGAGAGTTTAGCTCTCATCGACCCACTTACATTGTTCAGAGAAGGCCTAAAGAGATGCTGAAGTTTGCAAATAAATCAATAGGAAAAATGAAAAGTCAGTACCAACTGCAGGCCATGAGCTGAATACTGGTGACCTGGGAAATGCTTCACAAAAAAAGACTTGCTGACTAGAGCATGGGAAGAAATACAGGCACACTGAAGAAATAATTGGTTTTATGCTTGAGGCACAAGATAGGCTACAGATGGGAATCTGCAGCCCAGCTTTGGTTCACCAAATAGTCATTATTACAGTTATCCTATTGAGCTCTAATGTTCTTTGAAAACAACATTATTCTTGTGCAAGAGGAAAACTGTTACTTACTTTGAGGTTTAAACACAGTAACTAAAGCCAAAAGACTGTAAAGAGGCTTGGATATGTATTCATTTTTAATGTATATTCATTATGAATATACTGATGAAATGAGATTTACTGGCTTTTCTTTACATAACAAAGTGGAGTGAAATCTGGAAATAAAACCAGACGGATATCAGCATATCCCAGCCATAATATAAACAGGACTACTACTAAGCAGTAGCTACAGGTGAAGCAATAAATATATTTATCCTAAAGAACTAGAGAAACTGAAAATACCTGCTGCTTTCCAGGAAGATAAAAGCCAAGAGAAGATAATTCCTTCAAAGCCACCAAAAGAAGAAATGAAATTATGAAGAAGTCAGCTGGGAAATACACCTCCATCATGGCAACAACACAGTGACCTTGACCGTAATCTGAGTACCATCAGCCTGAAGATAGCAAGGATATCCCTACAGCTGGAGCATCTGTAGTAGGGTCTGGAATATATATGGTATGTTAAGTTTTGCAGAGTGAATGGGAGTTTTAGGGAGCAAGGAAGACTTCACCAGGTCACACATGCTACAGCCTTTTATAAATGAGGACTTTCCTCTTTAATGTGTCTGAGCATGCAGGAGGCAATATGCCTCACTCTCTCCCCTTTTTCTGTCCCCTGGCCCAGAAAAGGGAAGAGCTTAACCCCTGAGAATTTGCATTGGAGACCACTGCTGGAAAACACCCCGCAGATAGGATACTTGCATGAATGCAGTTTATTTTCATGTATGCAAAAAAGCTGCTGTAGAGAACGGGGTCCTAATACTCGGTACTCTGCATGGTGCTCCAAGTGATTTAGGGCTCCCTTAATAAGGCCTCTAACCAGCCTGCCTTGTAGTGCATTTCAAACTACTGGGAAAGAAACATTTGTTTGGTCAAAGCAAACAGAATTTGATTAGCTTCCCTTAGGAACCCAGGTAGTGAAACAGGAATGACACAGAGGAGACAGTAAGTCCAGCAGCACACAGCTGGACTATTCCTCTCATACCCTTTATATCTTTTAAAGCATCTGTCCAGACTGCAGTGAGCTTTGTAGCCTGCAGATGCAAATGATAAACTGTAAGGGAAGTCTTGTGCAAGAAATGAAAATTACATGCTAGATTCTCCCCGGGATTCTGATCAGCTTGAAAGGGTTCTTTCAGATTCGTGAAGCTGTAAAAGAACTCGGAAGAACATCTTAGGAGCAAAATTATCCTGGATCATGGCCAGTTACAGAGGCTAAATCTTGCAATGTCAGAGCTGCCTCATTCAAAGCATGTGTTTGGAAACGCTTTTTAGAAGCATGTGTTTTATATGTGACCTTTAAAGCTTCAGCACTGACTGTTCACAATGACACATTCCAAAGCACCTGCAGCTCCCTCAGCCATGCAGCCATCCCCGGGTATATATATGGGAAGCAAGCAGAGCTAAAATACTATCTTGCTGTCATACTGCTGAGTCCTATTATGTGCGGTGGAGATGAAGCTGATATGGAAAGCAGCTTTAATGAAGACATCGCGTCCTTGAGCCATCATTTACGGGCTATCTTTGACTGCGTTCCCCTCGCAGCTCACCCCGGGCCGCTGACTGGATGAGACGGTGAGAGGCGGGGCCAGCAGCGCACCGCACGGGGAGTTTAAGCACGGGGTAAACGATCTGCTTAGGTGATGGTGATGGGCGAGAATGCGTGTTTTCCAAGGGAAAAAAGCGGTGTTCTCTGCTTTTCCAGAGTTTCTGGCACCTACTTGACCCAGCACAGCCACGCAGACAGAGAGCTCCTGCTCGTTGCAACCACCCAGGTTTCTAGCTGGTGGGATGTGCGAAGGGATATTCCTAGAGGTGAAAAGGTATTGATATCTGGCTCCAGGGCTGGTGCGTCTGCCAAAGCTTCTGGGTTTTAAACCGTGGAAGATGCATTGATGCACAAGGCATGATGCAGCCTGAGATGGGGTATGTGTCTTTCGGTAACATGGCAGGACTGATTGAGAGGCCTTGAAACTAGAATTAGGGTTTCAGCAGTATATTGCAAATGGCATCCCAACACATGCAGTGTGAGAAGTGAAGAGGGTGAACTGTTTGGTAAACGAGTATTGTTCAGTTCCCAGAGTTATAATATCATTGATGCTGGTGAAACTTGGTGGAATTAATCCCACAGATTGGAGTGTTGGGATGGAGGGCTACAGGATGTTCAGGAGGGATAGGCAGGTGAACGTGTTGCACTATACATGAACAAGTAATGTTGGGTACAAGTATAAATTGGGAAAGGAGTGGCTGGAGAGCAGCCCTGCAGAAAGTGATCTGGAGGTGCTGGTTGGCAGCAGGCTCAATATGAGTCAGCTGTGTGCCCTGGCAGCCAGGAGGGTAAACTGCATTAAACTCAGTATAACCAGCTGATTGAAGGAGCACATTGTCCTGCTATATTTAGTGTTGGTGTAGCCTCGCCTTGAGTACTGTGTGCAGTTCTGGGCCCCACAATTTGAGATGGATGTCAAGGTACTTGAACATGTCCAAAGGCAGGCAACAAAGCAGGTGAAAGGGCTGTAACTTGATGGTTCAGTTCTTAGTCTCTTCCCCAAAGTTTTCCAAGATGTTGCTCTGGAAAGGGAAAAATGAGCAAAACAGTGTATTTGTTTCCTGTCTCTAAGAGCCTAGGTACCAATGCAAACAGTCTGTTTATTTTACAAGTGCCTGTACACATAATAATAAAATCAAATATTGGTTTTGGAATAGGGACTCAATGGTATAGGGTGTTTCCTCCTCCTAAATAGCTAGGCTTGTGCGGGATTCATATCAGGCTCCATACAAACAAACCTAAAGTAAATATTTGCCTGTCTGTGGTGGGTTGACCTTCGCTGGATGCCATTCCCCCCTCAGCTGGACAGAGGAGATAAAATATAATTAAAACTTTATGGGTAGAGATAAGGACAGGGAGAAGACATTCACCAATCACTGTCACAGGTGAACTGATTTCCCTAAGTTGAGTCTGGTTCATTACCAATTAAATCAGAATAGGGTAAAGAGAAATTAACCTGAATCTTAAAACACCTTACCCCCCCCCACACACTCCCTTCTTCCTGGGCTCAACTTCACCTGATTCCATCTGCTTCCTTCTCTCCAGCAGTGCAGGGGCACACAGAATGGGGCTTCCAGTCAGTTCATTACATGTTGTCTCTGCTGCTCCTGCCTCTTGAGGGGAAGGACTTCTCACATTCTTCACCTGCTAAAATGTGGGATTCCTCACATGGGAGACTTCCACAAACCTCTCTAATGGGAGTCCCTCCTACAGGCTGCAGTTCTTCACTAGCTGCTCCAGTGTGGGCCCATTCCACAGAGTGCAATCCTTCAGGAGCAGACTATTCCCCCACAGGTTTCCTCCTCTCTCTGGCTGCAGTTGTGCTGGTTTACCCACCACCCCCCCCCCCCTTCTTAAATCTGTTACCACAGAGGCATGGTAACATTGCTGATCCTATCTTTGATCATAGAGGAAAATTCTAGCAGCTTCTCACAGAAGCCACTGCTGTGCCTCCCCCCACTGCCAAAGCCTTGCATGCAAACAAAATATACCATCTCCCTTGTGAATTTTGCCTGCTTCTGTATCACCTCTTGAAATGAGACAAAATACGTGACCTGTTGTGGCCTTCACCTTGCAGGTCTGTATCCTCAGGCAGGCATGGGTAGCAACAGAGACTGAGACAAGTAGAGAATACATTCATTCCTGTGTTGTATCAATGATAAATCAAGGAACAAAAATAGAAAACAGGCAAGACTGAAATCACCACCTTGGCTGCCTGGAACAGTGAGTTTCCAAGTTCTTCTTTGAGCCAGGACAAAGATGCTTTTTCTTTTCTCCTGCTACCCTTTTTCTTTCTCCAAAATGGAGAGAATGTGAGAACCTCAGAGAAATTGTACTCTTCCTGATACCAAGTGACTTATGCTTTGCTGGGGTTCTTTGTACAAAAGTTAGCAGCAAAACAGTTCTATAATTGTCTTAATATACTAATATTCTAACATGTGTGGACCTTCATGTTAACTGAAAAATAATACATGGCTCAGAAGCCACTTGGTCTTTCTTTAAGAATCACTGTATTACTTTTTCTAAATGGCGAAAAAAAAAAACCCCAACAAAACAAAACCAACCCAAGTCCCTAGAGGAATGTCAGGTCTGCAAAGAAATGGGTGGGAATTTCACTACAGGAGGCTTCAAAGGGAGTCTCTTGCTGCCCAAAACTTGAATTTTTGCTCCTTCATTCCTGAAGATTACATCCATTAAGCTTTCTCCTCCCCCTCTGCATCAATTTTTCTATACGCGGATATATAAATGCAGTGACTATTTTAACTGTCTTTTAAATACAAATGTTGCCTATTAGCCGATGTTTTGCACTATGCCTGGAAAACACAACATCAAAATATCCATCCAAATCCACATATGGCCAGATCATTAGTTGGTGTCAGTGCTTGCAGCTCTGCTAATGTTTTTGGAGCTGTGCCACTTTATGTGTGCTCAGTAGAATCCAACTGAAATACTCTCTTTGGCTTCTCTAAGATATAGATCTGGACCACTGTTAATACAAATGCTTTAAAAAATCTGGAGTACGATAGATGTTGGGGCTGCTACTCTGGTAAACAATCACATGTCAGAATACTTTCCTACTGCCTCAAACCCCATGAAGAAGAAAATGCAAGACCTGTTCTCCTTTTTCCTGTTTATATTGGGACCAACAATGCTAATTTTCAAATTGAATTTAACATATGTCTGAAAGTTGCCTGGTTGCCCCAGCCAAAAAGTTCACAGCTCCAGTTTCTGGCATGGCTGAATTCAGAGTGGACTGTCCATGCAGATCCAAACATGATGTCTATGCAGCATCACTGGTGAGGCCTGAAATATAAGTTGTTCCTGGGCATGTGCCCAAATCTCTGTTATTTAATCATAGCATAGGTCAGGAAAGTATGAAAGGTGCAAATTCTGCTGCATGTTTACTAGGAAATGAGAGATCCCCCTCAAATATGTGACAATACAGGGCTGAATAAAAATAGGAGCTTAACAGAAGATTAAATCTGTGGAAGCTAAGATTTAAATCCATCAAACCTTAAAGCACATGGTCAGCTTAGATGTTATGTATCTTTCCTTAAAGAGAATACTCTCCAAGCAGCATGATTTAGATAGAGCTTGTTGCTGGACCATGAAGTAGAAGTATTCCTGCTTGGCTTCAGACATAGGTTTTGCAATTGCAGGAATAAATGAAGTTGAACACCAGCTGAACTCGCTAAAGGGCATTTTAAAACCAAGAGAGGAGGGAAAATGAAACCTGAAACAACAAGCGGAAGGACAAATAGTAATAATGCCAATGGAGTGGGACCAGCCACACAAAGACAGGTCCTCCCTTGCAAATAGATATTTAAGATAAGAAAGCAGGTAACCTATCTCCAGAAATTTCTCTACACAGATGTTAATATTAGCATATTGGGAGAGGAGGAGCACCACATTAAACCATGTCTTTCATAAGTTAAGGTCCTTCTTCAAAGGATCAGATTTTGGATGCAGATGTAAGAAGCTGGCTGTGGAACAGCCCCAGGGGTCACTAGGCTTTGATGCAGAGTAGCGAAAGAAATGCAGATGAGTTTGCTAAACATGAAGCTGTCGCATCTGAGGGCTTTTACTAATTAGACTGACTCAGTTGCTGCTGTGAAATAAATAAAGCCTGGTCGGTACCATCTTTTGATTTTGCTTTTTCCACCTGTAGTTTCTAGAAGTATCTTTGCATGAGAAGAGCTGAACAGTCTCTTTCCTTGACAATTTTGTTTCTCAGTTGTATTTTCCTGTAGCCACTAAAGTCGAGGGGAGTCAAGAGCCCTGGATGTCAAGGTGAATCTTGCTCTCACTTAGAGCTTTGCTTCCACAAACCTTAAATGTGTAAGGTTTTTCAAATTCTTCATTGTATGTATCCTAATATAATCCTATAAATAGGGCAGGCTTAATAGCTGAGCTGATGCTAACAAAGTGTTATTGGAAAAAGAGGAGAAGAGCCTGCAATGATTTATATGAAATCTACTGTGGTCTCAAGGATCTTGGCTGCTCTCTTGTTCAACTGTCCCAGAGCTTAGCTGGACAGCAGGCTATCTGCCTTTTCACTTTCATGCCCCAGTTGAATCTCAGTGTGCTTGATTTTTCTTACTGAGGTTCCAGTGTCAGACAGGAGGAGCCTTTATGAGGTCATCACCAAAGCAACGAAATTAAAGCGACTTTGCAAATTAAAAATTACTCACTTCTTGTGGAGTTAATCTTGAGGTGTAAAATCCTTATCTTTGGGTAAAGTCATAGTTTGGAAACTGCTTGGAAAGAGGCAGAGTTGCATGGGGCAAATTAGTACATCTCTTGAATTGGAGAATCCATATTGATTCATGCCTGCTCAGAATCAAGGCTTAACTTCTTTCAGGGCATGAATGGACTATTTGTAATCACAAATAAAACCCCATTTAAATAAGATCCTAATTCCTATGAAGAAAGAATGTATGAGGCATTGAAAACTTTTTTGTTAAGTTCCAATCTCCATAATTTGGGAAGCACAAAAATTTGGTTGCACACAATGTATCATTTATTAAAACAATTTTTACTGACACTGCAGTTGGGTTGCAGGGACAATAATGTTGGAATGAGAGGAAGGAAATGTACGAATAAGAGAAAGTAAGTAAGCAACCACCCTTTTTTCCAGGCTGTGGGGCTGCTTCATCCCTCTCATGGATGCTATACAGGGCATAGCAAACTACCCCCACAGGCAGCTGCATTTCCTCTTTTTGCCTGGAATGGCATAACTTGGGCTTTTGCAGAGTTAAAACCTTTGGGGCTGAAAGTTTGATGAAGTCTAGGCTATCATTTTATGAGCCAGGTAGGGTAGATACTGGTATTAGTCCTATTATAAAGGAATCTATGCAGTTATAGTGTGGGCATAGGCACAGGAGATGCAATGCTTGCTCATTGCTTTAAAATTGGAAAGGGTGTCATATCAGAAACCACCAGAAGCAGGCCTTGCCTCAGATGGAAAGAAGGTTGGAGACAGGTCAGTGTTTAAAAACACAAAGGGGAGTAATGGCTATAAACCCCCCTACGCTTATTTTTAATGCTGAAGCTTTGGGGCAGGTTTTGAAGAAGGAACCTGCTGTATTGTACTGTAAATATGCACACATGTGTTGTGATTAAGGCTCTTTACCTCTGCATATGCATATTTGTTATTTTTTATTATTTATTTGCCACCAGGAACGTAAATGGTACTTCAGAGAAGTAAACCAAGCTGTTATCTCCTAAGAATTGCTTCCAATCTAAGTGCTTTGTAAGGCTCTTTAAGCAGCTAGTTTGGAAATGCAGCTTTTTAGTGCTACTTTTCAACAACAGACACACTGTATATAGAAATAGAAATCATTTGTATGTAGAATATATATTTGTATATAGAACAGAAACCATTTGTTTTCCCCTTGAAATTCTGTGATGGCTGCCACAGACTGTCACTGAGCAGGTTTCAGAGTGAAGCATTCCACTGGAGTCTTCATTATAGTAAAACTCCTCTCTCTGTCCTTGTTTCTATGTTATGAGATGATTTATTTATATTACCAAAGACCTTGAAAGCCAAAACCAGAGGTGGATTCCTCTTGTGCAATGTACCAAACATGCAGTGTGTAAAGGCAGCTGAGTACCAAGCAGTAGAGAATTTATAATGCATTTCTGTTTCTGCTGGAGTGAGTCACCAAGATGACCCTGTCTGTCTAGGTTCAACTATATCACACTTTGGCTGAAATATGAACAAGAGATCAACCATTTGCTGATTAAGTGGTGAAAGAAAACTCCTACTTGGAGCATGTGTCAGAATGGCTCTATCAGGGACTTTAAGTCATAAGATTCCCAGGAGGACTATTGCTGCATATGCAATATAAATTATACAAGCCACCAGCCAGCCAACTTGGAGGCTCTTCAAATAGCTGTAGCTGCAGACCCCATTTTTATTTCCTTAAAGTTCTAGCTGAAAGTCTAAGAGAGGGACGGCAAAGCGGTAGGGTCAGCCCCGGGTCTAACTGGAAGTGTTTACAGCCCTTGGGCAAAGCAGCAACAGTGTAAGGAGGCCCAGAGCTCTGGGCAACAGCGTGTGGAATCCGAAATGGTCCCTCTCATGCACTGTTGCTGCTGGAGAGGCGTGACAGCTTGCTGATGTGCTTTTTCCAGGTGTGTTTTGGGGGATGTTTCAGCAGCAGTGTAACAGAGGAAGCTCAGGGAGATTTTACAGGCTCCAGTACTGGAAAAAAAGGAATTTCCACTGTGTTTAGAAAAGTGCTGGCACCTATTTTGAGACAAGTGAAACAAATGGGGGATGCCAAGCAGATTTGCAGCCAGAGCATCTGATTAAATAGTGTGCTTGCCCCTCCTTTGCCTGGCTTTACATCAACCTCACTACAGTGACATCAGGGCATTTACCCTGTGTTTCTAGCAGCCCTAGAAAGAAAAAACAAGCAAGCTGGTTTCAATAAATCAGCCTGGCCTCATTAGCTCTCATCAACTTGCTCTAACGTGTCCAGTGAGTATTTGGCTTAGGAAGAAGGTAGCATTCACAATACACAGGGCAGGGTTTGGCAGTGAGGATTTTCAGGCAATGACAAGTCAAAGCTCTATTGCCACAGAATAAAGCCTGTCAGAAACACTGGCCTGTTTTTACTGTCAGTTACTGATTAATGCTGTAATTCCTGTGGCCATTTGCTGTGGCTCCCTGAGTGTTGTCTGCTTGCAGACTATTGCAATGGGAACTGGGCAAGAGAGGGAAAATATTTTTGTCTCCACTGCTGAGAAGCTTTTAAACGAATGAAATTAATGTTCTTTTTCCAAATCAAAGAGAGATGGACTTCTTGTTGTGAAAAATGTAATAAAGAGGCAAAATTAAGTCAAAAGAGAGGTCATCATCTTTCAATGAAATGCTCAACCTGCCTTCTTCAAGCAGCAAGATTTCTCTAAACAGTCTGTCCTTCTATGTGTTGGTGCCTGCTTGCCCCTCCTTTCCAAGGCATGGAAGGAAAAGCAGCCCTATGAGAGCTGACATTGCTGCACCCTAAAGAAATTACACTGAGGGCAGGCATGAATGTTCCTCAATCTTCTAGCTGATGGATGAAGAAATCTATCTGATTCTGAAAGCTGGAGGAAAAGAAAAAGTGGCTTTATGGGGTTTCAGGTTTAAATTTTGTGGCTGTTTATAAATGATTTCTCCAAATCACCTCTAGCTCTTGGATTCAGGGAGACATTTAAACCTAGACTGTCCATGCTGCTATTGCTGTTGCTGCTGTATGAGGCAGTCACCTCGCAGCTGACCCAGGCCATGTCAGAGCAGTGCAGGGACACCAGAGGTACTATGGGGATGGGGGAGCGATGAGGGCAGCAGCTGCAAAGGCAGAGATCCAGGTACTGTTTGGGGGAAGCTGGAAGAGTTTGTGAGGAGCCATGAAATCACTGAAAGGAGTCTCTGAGGTGGCAGAGAGGAGAATGCAGGGTTAGACAATGCATTTTTAGAGCAGTGTTTCTCCACAGAGTGGGAACATGGGAGGAAAAGGGATGATTGTCATGGTGCCAGTCCTGCCCATCTTGGGAGACAGCAGCTGGTGATTGGACAAGAGGTAATGAGGAAGTTATGCATTTCTTTTCTCAGAGAGTCTGAGTTTGTCATCCTGGTTTGGACCAAAGGGAAGCCCATGGTGCGATGTGTGATGTGGCTGTGCTTCATGGGTTCCATGACTCAGGCAGTCTTAGGAATAGAAACTGAGGGCCATCTCAGATCCCACAGTTGCCTGATATGTGCCTCAAATACCGAGGTATTTTTTACTAGTGGTTCAGTGCTGCAATTCCCAGAGAGCCACAATCCAAAGCCTGGGAGACCTGAATCCTGCCAAGGTCCAGAAGTTGCAGGCTTCCTTAGAAGTGCTGTTTCCCCAGAGATTTTGATGATGGAGCTCTTTCCTTTTAGCTACAGAACATCCAGCAGAGAAGCTGCTATTGCATTTGGGTGATGCCTGATGCCATAGTGATGGGCAGCAATGTGAGTCCAGCTACATTCAGTCAACAAGCCTAGAGCACTGACAAATGCCAGCTCTCTGCTGGAATGTCTGCAGTGTTACAAGTCAGGTATATGCAAGTACACAGGCATATCCCCAGGAGGACGTGGGAATGCTTCTGGAGAGGGGAGCAGAGCACAGCTCATACTCAGGATTGGTCCCGTTTTCTCTCCTCTGGCTGAGATATGCATTAGCCATGACGAGGTTGAGGTCAGGCACTCAGTATGCAAGATGGAGGACAGTATCTCTTGGGATATGGTCCAGCACACTCTCCTCATTTACCATCCCTCCAAGCAGCCATCTCAGAAATCCAGCTGGCAGCACAATGGCTGGCTGCAGAAGAGAGTTTTAATGGGGCCAAATGAGAGCTAATTGTGTCTCTGTTACAAAGCACAGGAGGCTCCAGTGGAAAGGTCAGGCTGTTAAAGGCTCCAGCATGCTGGGTAGGTTGGAACTATTTCCAGTCAGATACAGAGATTCCAGCACATCTCTTGCTGCCTTCTTGTTTCTATAGCAATAGTGGGGCTGCACTGGGCTGTGCAGGAACTCAGACAGCAAATGGAAATATAGCCCCGTACAAATGAGAGTGTCACTGCTCCAGGCTACCTGTCTTGGGGTGTGGGAAAGTCTTGGGAAGACACTGCACACCCTGTGCTAAATGTTTGATGCAGAGAGTTGTACTGAGTAAAGAAAAATTCTCCATTCGCATACCTGCCACATTACAGAAAAAGTGCTGTAGTGTGAATAGGAGCAGGCAGGAAGGAAAACCAGGAAAGGTCACGGAATAGAAATAAAAATGTTAACTAGAAATAATATAATTCCTTCTGATGGTTTGGTTGGTTTTTTAAGATATTGATGAATTTGATGCTAAGGTTTGCTTTTGTTCTGGGTTTTTTTTTAAGGATTTGATGCTGAATAGCTTTTAGACCAGTCCAAATGGCCCATGGAAATGCAGCTACAATATCCCCAGACAACGTCTTCGGTTTCTCTTCCCTGTTCTCCTCCCTTCTCTCTTTTTTTGTTTTCTGGCATGACTCTGCAACTGTGTAATATGTTGGCACCCAGGCATCATTTGGGAAACTAAAAGAAATCAGGAAAGCTGACATTTCCTTATATATGTACAAACCAAAAAGTCTGTTCTGTTACCACAGAAAACTCAAACTGTGGTGGGTGCTGTGCATTTGCATAATAAGAGGCAGTTTCTGCTCCTAAAAGAACATAGCATGCAATTAGGAAAACCAAGCAAGACTGGGTGGAAACTGCTATCTCTGCTTTTTCAGCTGAGGAACTGAGATGTACAGGAATGGAAGCATGCTACAGGAATGCTGCATAACCTCTGAAAGCACAGGCCCCCTTCCCTGAGAAGCAGGGACTCCCACTGCCTCCAGCCCACGAGTTATCTTCTTGCAATCTGCAGTCCCTGTGCTCTGTACACTTTGCTAGGATGGTGGCATTCCTTTCTCAAAATCTGAGTTTTCAGTCTTAGTGCTTCCTGGTCATCAGCTGCTCCAGGTGGGAATTCATGAAATCCTCAGGGATATTTGAAATTCAGGTGGAGAACTTTATTTTTATTTTTGGAGGCTGTTTGGTTTTGTTTGTTTACTGGGGAGAGGGGAGTTTGATGTTTTTTCCCAGACTGACAATACTGCAGTCTCTGTTCTCACATGGGTTTCTTATCACCTCTCTACAATTCCTCCTCTCCCTCCTGTCATGAGCTGTCACATTACTTTGTCACTTCTCAGCAGTTCAACCTTCAATTCCAAACATATCCACACACCTAAGTACCTTAGAAATCAGAGAGAAATTTATCTGAAGGTCTGACTAAGGTGAACATTCACCACCAGGCTGATCACTCTAGTTTCAAACTAGTATCCTCCTGGCCTTGTGGCTACACACAAAGTAAGTTCTCAAGAAATCCTGAGTAGTAGCATTTGTTCTGCTTCAGGCTAAGACTGCCAGTCTTAAACCAGCCACAGCCAGTGTTTCCAGCTCCTGCCTCCTCAGTTGCTGCAGTTGGTCCCTCGGGTCAGAAAAGCATGAAAACTGTGGCCTTCCTTGCTGCTGCTGGTTAATTACATGCCCCCTGTTATATCCCTGAGGCTTGAAATAAATATTTTTCCATGCCTAGCAAAGCTAAACATAGCATTATGCTCCATTCCCCACTGATTCCCATTTTAATTTCCCCTTCAGCATTGCTTTTCTGTTTCCTTTGCTTGTTACCACCAAGCATTTTAGAAGATTGTATAAGGAAAGTTCACTGATACTGGAAGAATCTTCCTTCCTTCTGGCTTTGTTTCACAGGGAATTATAAACAGTGCCCCAAGGCAAGCACTCGACAAATTAATTAATATGAGCAAAAGAGGAAGACGATGGCAATACCTAGTGTGCGTGACGTGGAAGAAAAAAGTCTATTTCTCAGTCATTCCTTTCTTCATCCATTTGAGAAGATAGCTCTCAGCCTGAGCTGGCTCTTGCATCTTAGCCTGAGTTCTCATTAATCCCTTCTCCACACCATTTACCCTCAACCCAGGCCCTCAAATTCCCTAATAATGCATTGCCAAAGCTAATAGAAACAGACCAAGCTTTCCCTCTCCCCTTAGGAGAAAAGCTAAGTAACATGGGGCTTCTACTTGCCATTTTCCTAATGTATATACCAAGTGCAGTCATCATTAGGAGATAATTCAATCAGATAACATCAGCTATCAGAGCTAATCAACCAATACAAAACTGAGCTTGTGCCAGCCATCAGCAGAACCAGATGAGGAGGTAGCTTCTACTCTACTAATTAGTTTAAGCAAATGCGCATCAGTGCATCCCTGGTGTGAAATCAACACAGGGCAGCCCTTCTCTGAGCCAGGTGTCCCACTGCCAGCCCCATGGGGCCCACCCTGATCTGTCCAGCCACTCGCCAGATGTAGCTGTGTCTGCCCTGCTGTCCAGCCTGTCATTTAGCCTTGCCTAGGCTGCTCTTCCATCCCACATGGCTGCCTTTGTTCTCCTTGAAAGCAGACTTTATTTATGGCGGGTGCTAAAGCAATATTGAATCCCTGCAGGGGCTCATCTCCAGCTCAAGGAGAGAGTTACATGGAAAGGGAGAAAGAGAAATTTCCATCTGCCACTAGTGGATACAGTCAGAAGAGTCAAAACCGAGTGCTGCCTTTTAAAACATTCTCAAAGCCATGCCTTCTGGTTTGCAAAAAAAACCAAACTCCAGGGCTTGGGTCAGATTCAAGGCACCAGAGTGCAAACAGAAATGAAAGGATGTTATAGAAGCATTTACGCTTTTGACCTGCATTTACATTTTAACATCTCTGTCTCACTCCACATAAATTCACCTGACTGGGTTTCAGTAGCAGTGTCTGAAAGAGGAAGCAGGAGACTTTCCAGACATACAAAATACCCTGACTGCAAAACAACAGAGTAACCATTGCACTCCTGTGCCTGACTTTTCCCAGAATAAGGTACAAGTGAGTAACTTGGGCCGCTGTTATTCTTATTGTTGATACAAATGTACCTCCAGGATCCCAGTCAGACATGAAAGCACCCTCTGGGAGAATGTGGCGGGGGGGGCATGGATGAAGGTGCACAGGGATGTGAAGGTGCTGCTCTGCTACGGGATATACTGCTCATTAGCAGTGAGTGCCCTAACCAGCTCCATTCAAAGCTGCATGTCTCGATAAAGGGCCCCTTCCTTTTGCAAGATTGCCTACTTGTATCTGCTTCTGCTGCTTCCCATGTTCCACTGTGTTCTAGTTTCTCTTTAAATTGTCTGTTGACACTATGAAGAACTGAATAGCCTTCCCTTAGAATCATTAGCCCCTTATAAATGCATTTAAAGTGGTATTTCTTATCAAGAGTGAGGCCACATTTAGAGTGCTGTGTACAATTCTGGGCTCCCCAATGCAAAAAATTATATGGACTTACTGGATTGGGTTCAACAAAGGGAAACAAAGATGGCGAAGGGACTGAAGCATCTTTTGTATGAGGAGAGGCAAGAAAGCTGAAACTGTTTAGCTTAGGAAAGAGAAGACTCGGGGGGGGGGGGGGGGGTGTGTGGAACTAGATGATCTTTAAGGTCCCTTCAAACCCAAACTATTTGATGAGTATTTAACATGGATAAGTACTTGGTAGGGAATCAAGGAAGGAAGCCAGGGGTGGCAGGGCTGTTGCTTGTAAAAAGATCCCCCTAGGGCTGAGACTTTTCTCATTTCCTTGCTTCACAGTTCTCCTGTGCCTGAATACTTACCACCTCTTTCTTCCAGATGCCTTTATCAAATCCAGTGTCTGTTTCCATACTAGGAGCAAATTATTGAACTGGACCTGAGCTGCTTTTCATCCTTCGGTCTCTGACAAGATGATTTTCATTACCTGAGTTTTCTCTGTGAGAAACCTGCAGGTTTTAAGGTTCTCATTCCTTTCATATTTACATCCCTCGTGGACCTGCCTGCTTGCAGAAAGGCGCGACTGCGAGCAGCAAGGTGCTCTGAGTTGCGTTCTGACCGGCATTGCCCAAGTCCAGCCTCTTTTCAGTGGCTCCCTCCAGTGGCTGGCTTCAGAGGCTGTTTTCCTGCGGAAACTGTTTTTGGGAGCCTGAACTTAACAATTGCTTGATAAACTCTACAGAAACGTGCTGTTGGTTTCCTTTGTGTGCTCAAGTCGCAGGATGGAGAGGTAAGCAGCTTAATGCTCACTCCGAACAGCGGAGAATAGCGCATTCCCTTCCTTCTTCTTAAAAACTGAGCAAACAGCACCGATTGTGTCTTAGGCACTACTCTTTATCTGGGAACCTTGTATTTCCAAGGTGCAGCTGCCTGCCAGGAAACAAATTCCCGAAGGATCTGAGCTCAGAGAAGCAACAGGATGTTGAGTTGTTTAATTGACCCTCATTAGGCTACAATACGAAGGTGAAAGTGTTGCAGGACAATAGAATTTCTCTCAAAAAGGCCAGTGCCTCCAGACTCAGATGGAAATATTAACCAGCATCCTGTCCCATAGAAGCTCAGAGTAACAGCCATAGGGGGTGAAAGTAGCTAGTATCAATCCACCTGACTTTCTTTAGCCTGGATTAATTGTCTTAGAGTAGGTGAAAGTTGAATCCAAAGGAAATACAACACCCCTAGTTTTGCTCTATGAAATTTCCACCATTTCAGAGAGTGCAGTTTGATACAATGCAGATGCCTCCTCAGCTGGAAAACGAGCCATTTCTAAAACATTTCAATTGAAAGAAGAACGTGCTTATCAACTTGGCTGTTCTTTAGTCACAGGCAGGGGAAATTGGCAATGTTGATTCATTTAGCTCAGGCACATTCAGGTCAAAATCAATCATGTCAAAAATATATCACCTGCATTCAATAAGTTTTCAAAAAAGGAAAGAGAGAGACTACAAGAATAAATCACAGCAGGATGGGGCTTCCTTTGAAACAAACCTATCATTTGCTTCGAGAGGGTAAATATGTTGTTCACTTTGAACATTTCCCCAATATTTAACAGATGACCTGGCGAAGAAACTAGGCTTAGCTTTGAAATGGCCATATCTCAATGTCAAAGAAATGGGATTGACAATTCAGGGGGCAGCAGGAAGCCAGGATCAGAGCACTCCCCTTTTTCCAGACAATATGGCTCCCTCCTAATGCTTCTCGTAGAGGCTTGAATGTACCTTCCCTGTGGATAAGGCTTGAAACTGAAGAGGGCTGTTTCCCCTAAGGCTGCGTGGAAATGTTTGCTCATATAAAGATAGTAGTCTCTCAGCATGGTCTTGCAGAGACCCAAACCACTTTCTCCAGTGATGACTCTGCCAGTGTCAGTGAGTGTGTCTCACCACAAGGATCAGTTTTCAGGCCAGAATAGCTGTGGTGTGATTCACTTCTGCACATCTCCCTTATGCAGTAGTCATGTTATCAGGAATTGAACTGAAGTGTAACTAGCTGAAGGCACATTCTTTTCCTTACAAAAACAATGGATGCAAAGCTATAGACACAAAACACTCCAGCAGACATGAAACAGAAAGTTATTGTAGCTACTCATGTTTGGTCAGAACTGAGAGAGTCTAAGTCATCACACTGATATTGCTACAGTTCACTTGATCTACATCAGCTGAAAATCATTTCATTAGATGTGATATTAGCTTCATATATTTCATTAATATGAAAACTATTTCATTAGATAAACACAACACTGGAATCTCAAGAAATGAAAAAAAGCAACTGAGACAGGGCTACAATAAAAAGGATTACTCTGAGGCAGAAGGTGTAGACTTTGTGAATGGGTTGAAGCCATAGCCCAAGGCTAGCAAAGGACAATGCGTGAAAAACACCTGCATAGCTGTTGTGGAAGAGCAGCCTGTCTGTGAGCAGAGAAAGCTGCTTTTGCCTTGGGACCTGTGACTTATAGCTGTATGTGACGTAGTTTTCTTTCCCCTATATATCCATAATGGCAAGAGGTTTTCATCTCTCAAAGACTCCTGGCATTTATCTCCGGGCCAATCGTTTGGGATGTTCCTTTGCTGAAGTAACTCACTTCTTTGAGTCACAGGATATTGCTAGTTTTCCTGTGGATTCATCTCACTCAAACATTTTAGTGGCAAATCCTCTCATTTCCTCAAAGAGACATTTACTTGGTTTTGTATTGCTTTGAGACTTCGATGGGCCCAGCCTTTGTTCAAAGAGCCATCAAAGTGCAAATTGCCTGCCATTCAAGCTTACACGTCCATGTCTTACCTGCCACCAGCAAGAGCATATAACTTCTATTGAAATGACATATTAAGAGTAACACATGGTGAATGTAATCTTTTACCTCTGGTCTTCTCCTGTGTCACATCTTCCATGAGCAATTGATACACAGTTGGTGTTCTTATCCAGACTATTTGAAAGAAGGGTGCCTCCAAGAAAAGAGCAAACACTTCTTCCAAGAGTTAAATTTCCAGAGCAGCATCTCAGTGGGGAACTGTGCTCCAGTTCAGGCATGTGAGCCTAATTGTCAGGTAGAGATTTCCACATGGATTCAATCAACAGTCTCTGGGAAGAAATATTTCCCACCTCAGCATTCCTCTAAGCTTAGGAAGAGTCAGGGAGCTCTAGTGAGAATACCTCTCATGTTCTTAATTTCACAGATGGACAAGTGAATATTGCACCAGAAGAGACTGCTTCTGCGATACAAGTGCTCTGACAGAACCTTCAGAATAGATTGCAGTTACAAGAGAAAGATACTGTCTTTGTAACATATGTTTGAGTTACACACCAGTTCTCGGCTTTTCAGTTTAAGGGATAGTTTTTTTTTTGCCCTGTTGCTGCCAAGTTTCAGATTTTAACCAGTTTTCTCAGTTCATGAATGAAAAATGAATCATAAAAGCTGAGTTAGCCTGGAGCTCATGTAAGTGGTTCCAAGATCAGTCCAGAATCAAAGCACTTGCAAGAACTAACTCCATACATTTTATGTTTCCCATCTAGGTAGCCCAAATTCAACCTGTCAAAGATCTCACTGTTCCTTAAGGCAGCTGTGGCCTTAAGGGGTGGCACAATTGTAGAGCAGATACAGTCCTGAGGGCAGGCATGAAGTAATACAGTCCTCAAATCTGAAGACAGTCCTTACATCTGAAGGCAGCCCTTTCAAAGAGTTGTAACATTTATGGGAAGTGTCCCAGTTTGATTTACAGTCAGGAATTGGTTTATTGCTTTGTTTTGCAGTAATTGCTCATGAATCAGATGATGTTTCTGGCAATAAGTGGATGAGCTGGCACAGAAGATCCCTCCCAGAATAAAGAGGAGTTTTGTTGTATGTAAGTGGCTCTTGGGTTTCACTGAGCTAGCAAGTCATGTTAGCAGAAGCAAATGGCCAAGTGACCCAAACCACATTCTTTCCAAAGCCTTCTGTAAAGCTAAGCTCAAGAAAGGGAAGAACAGGTGGTGATGACAGATGCTCAGTGGTTTAAAAACACTTAGGTGTAAAGGATGTGTAGAGTACCACCAAGATCCCACACTTGGTGTGTCCTTGAGGCCATATTCAAATAGCCTAAATTGTACCTTATCATCTGTGTTTACTATATAAGGAGCATTACCCTCTCACTTTTGAACAGCAAATCAGAAGTATTGAGCAGGGTGCTATTAAAACACAGGATTTAGAACTCAGACATGCCATTAAAAATTCTCCTTCACAGTATCACATTCACAAAGGGAAGAGCTGAAGGGAAGAGGGCATTTTTCAAGATGTCAGTTAGTTTTGAAAATAGCAGAAAAATCAGCTACTATGTCAGATACCAAGATAACCATGCACATTCTTTATGATTAACGGACGAGTATGTCCCAAAAATATAAACCTCCACCTAGCCTATCTTCTTAAATATACTGGAGCTGCTAAAAGCATCTATATTGTCTACTACCATAGTTCAAGAAATGCAGTTGATTAATGTTATACATTTAATAATGTTTAAGAATGCTGAGAGTCCAAACCAAAAACTGTATTTCAAGGTATGGATGAAAAAAGCTTTGAGTGTTCATAGTCTTATTAATTAGGGAAAGTGAATGCAAGTGGTCTTCCTGTGCACTATGAGATATAAGGCACCTGTGAGATGAGTAAGAGGGTTTGGAGTGAAGCTTGGTGGGAGGCATATTCAAGCAGTAAGTGGGAAGACTCTGAATAAGATTCATTCAGGGTTTGTACAGCTTGTCTTGAGATTCCAAATCATAAAGGTGGCAGTTTGGGCTTGTTTTTGCTTTGGCTGTTCCAAGGAAAATGCATATCTCCTCATCAAGTTACAGAACAGAGCCTTTGTAAAGACTGAAAATGGTGAGTAAATGACAATATCTCCATTTCACTGCAATGAAAACAGCAGGTGACCTTGTACTTCTCCCCCAGTGAAAATTACATGCACAGTCCTTCCAGTTCCTAGAACTGCCGGGCAGCATTTCCCAGTGTCAAATAGGACCTCTGCTGGGGGAAACCTTGTAGGAATGGATCATGATGGAGCTCTGCTGGGCAAGGAATAAGTGGGAGTGAGGAACCGCATCTTACTGAGCGTTTGTGGGACTGAATGGTGTGTAAACAGAGCACAGTATAAATCTGTCAAACTAATGAGACTCCTTGTTTCGGAACAGGAGAGAAACAACTGTGTTCAGGATCTTCTGCCAGCAGCGGCTGTTGGAGAATTTCTTATCTCTTTCTGGAACTCTTAACCTATCAGCAGAAAACAGCTAATCCCAAGCCTGCCATTCAATTAAAGCTGTCTCCTTGGTATGACAGGACTCTGTTTTCTGTATTTTTCAAGCCTTCTAGTGCATGAAGTACCACAAACATTGAGGCATTTCACTATGACTTCTGATGGGAATAGAAAATGCCAGTTGCCACCGATTCAGGGCTTTTGCCTTGTTCGCTTTCCCTAAACAAAGCTCTCTAATCTATTTGCCAGGTGCTGCAGCAATGATAACATCAAAATCTTTAAAGGAAATTTGATTATCAATGAAAATGCAAGCTGTCTATTATGGAGGTGAAGTTGTACATGTATACACAGAGCATCAAAGAGTTACTCTGTCACCTAAGGTAGATCACATGTAAAATATGGCTTCCCAGCTGCTGATATTTTCCAAACCAGATCCAGACCATGAACTTTCAGATCCCTCCTGAATGGCATAAACAATTTTTTTTCCATATGTTTTTAGAGTGCTTTACTAATGCAGCTTTCTCCTAGACAACCCAACACCAACCTAGGCTGAGGCTCCTTCTTCCAATAGACGTCAGGTTGATGTATCATTATATAAGGTATGAGGGCACCTGAAAGAGCTGTTAAAATGTACTGTGCTGAACTGTTGACTCTGCAAATGAAACATTTCTTCTCCAGTATAACCTCCACTGTTTTTCTGACGCTGGTTGTACAGAACAAAAGCTCCATATTTTATGAAGCAATACAACTTGTCACCATACTAAAAGAGTCCTTTTGCCCGCTGAACCTGTTATTTCTGTATGATACAGGGGGATGTTTTGAATGGGGGGTTAGAGTAACTGATTATTTGTTGGGAGTGAGGAGTGGATCTGTTACCTTGGATGCGATTTTGTGTATGTGTTTATCCTTAATTCAAAATGAATTTTGACTGCTAAATTTTTAGGAAGGGATCCATGTTTTTCCTTTAAACTCCTCTCAATGTCATCTGACTGATTTGTTTGGCCAGCCTAGCTGCAGTGCTCTGCCACTTCCAGAATATTGTAGTTATAAATGCTCACACACCTCTGTAACTTCATACATAATTTACACAGTATGACAGAGAACGCTATGGCTGGATGATGGGTTCAGTGCTTTGCTCTACAAATCTAAGAAAGAAACTGTACATGAATGTGGGTACATCTCTTCAGAAAGAGGAGAAAGGACATTTTAGAAAACGCAGCTTCTGCATCAAAATAAATTTAACATTTACAGTTTTCCCTCCTTGAAATTCATTACCTTTTACAGTAAAGTGAAGAAATTTGGTCTTTGCAGCAATAGGACATTGGGATGAAAACAATAATAATCGAGATATGTGTTCCCTGCGAAGGAAGGCATATGGTCCTATCATATGGTGAAGTCCACAACTAATCAATGGAAAGGCTGATAGTACTGCAGATTGAAACCTCAGGGAACATCTTAGCACAGCTGCATACAGGCTTTCTATGCATATAGAGAAGATACTGGATAGCACAGGGTAAGGCAGTTACTACTCCTCACAGAAAAAAAATCTCCAGTTACTCAACTTCAAATACCATAACCTTTTCTAAGGAATTACCTGAAAAGCCCCCATGCTTAGATTAGGGAGTGAGTCTGCAAACAAGCTGATCTCATTTATTTACTACTGATAAGCTTTTTCTTTATATATGAAGTGGCTGAGGAAAATAATAGAAACTATGTGGTTTACTTTGGGCATAAATTAAGTGTGATTTCCACAGCGTGCATCTATTAAAAGTAAACAGCAACACAGTAGCAGCTGTGAAGAATGCTAATCCTGTTCTAGGGACTGTGGCACACTTGGATTCCTGCACATGGATCATAGAATGGTTTGATTTGGAAGGGACCTTAAAGATCATCTAGTCCCAAGCCACCCTGGTGGTTTTTGAAGAGCTTTGCTTAACTCATCTTGTTTTGGCTTCAACACATGCTCTAAGATTCTCTGTCATAGCTCTGCTTCTTTCTCTCCATCTCCCTTGCTGCCAGCTACAAGAAAACTGGTTTTATCCTGTTCTATAGCTGCAAGTATAATGGCAGTTTTAGCAACTGAAGCCATGTAATGGTTGCAGGGTTTTCAATAAGTGCAATTTTGCCTTGTAGTGATGTAAAAGTGGAGGGAAGCTAGACATAGCTTCATGTCCTGGATCTTTGCCATTCATCTTCCATCAGTGCTAAGGGAAGCTGCACAGCTAAGGCTGCAGGCACAATGCCCATACTTTGGCTTTGATTCTATGAAATGAAATCTGACATTTCTTCCTAACCAAGATACTGGGGTTTTTAAAATCAAACAGCCTGTGTTGCTTTTGAACACCTGGTTGTGACTGGGCATTTTTCTCAAGAGATGTATTTTCAGTGGGAAATTCCATTTGATCTTCACAGTCTACTGTTTTGCTAAAACTGATTCTCTTCTTTCTCAAATGAGTCCAGTATGGAAGAAAACTATATTGAAGTCAGCAGAGTGTAGTCAATAAAGGATTCGGTCCTTAAAGTCTGCAAAGGCCACAGAGGTTCTTGATTTTTCCATTGCTTCAGCAATAGAAATTTTGCTTTGTCCTTTTCAGCTATGAAAATTCTGTTATTGCAGAACAATGTCCCCTTTATTTCTCATCTTCCAAAAAGCAAATGCATCCCATAATTAACAGGATTAGAAGCTAAAGTCCTAACAGCCCACTACCATTACAAGAAGGCAGTCAAGGTGAGCTAGCTCAAGATCTTACCCAGACACCAGCCTTCTGATAAACTGGGCAGGGGGAAGAGGGAGAAGTGACAATAGCTTGCTGTGAAGTGACATGCTAATTGCCTAATACCACTGCAAACAAAATAATCATAGCATTTTCTGTTCACCTCAGAAATGAAGCAATACACATGTGGTCTGGGCTAGTGAATACCAGACAGGTTCATTCTGACTGTGCATATCAGCACAGACTCCAGTGAGCCTCTAAACTTGGGAAACTGATCTCATTCACAGTTGTCTGACAACCAGGCACCAACGTCAGCAGTGGCAAGGATATCTGCTTTAATACTGGCCTTCAAGTATTGAAGGAATCTTTCTGGCAGCTTTGCATTTTCAGTGGGGCAAGCACATTCCCCTTTTGCCTGAACTCTCTACTTAGGCTGCAGTGTATTCAGTATTGTTTTAGCCCAACCTGATCTGAAATGGAAGAGGTTTTAAATCACAAAATGCACAGAGAAAAGCCCTAGCAAGCCTCTCCAGCAGCACAGCAGTGATTTAATGATGCACACTCACAGGTGTATTATGTCCCTGGTTCCCAGGGGCTCACTTCATTTTCAGTTTCCTTTCACAACATGCTGAGGGAAGCGGAGTGGCCTAGATGTTTGGATGCTGCTGTTTGGATGATGCAACTAGCATTGCCACACATCATACTCTTCTCTAGGGGCCAATTTGTTTGGCTTCAGCTTCAGAGCACTGCTTCATTTAGACAGGCAAGGGCATTAATTAGAAGCATGAGTCACCTGAAGCCACCTGGATCTGAAGCAAAGGTAGCTAATAGCAAGGCCACTGCAAGGTTACTCAGCTGCTGACAGGCTGCAGCTGAGTTACACTTATGCTCTCATATGACTTTTGAAATGTTAGAAGCCAAAACCAATATCACCACCACCACCAAAAGAAAAAAAAAAGGAAAAGAGAAATACCTAAATACCTACCCTGGAAAAGGTGTGCTTATGCCCTGCCATTTGTTATAACCTTCCTGACAGACAAGCTGGAAATGCTTATAGAAAAGGTGAGTCTTCAAACAGCATTCCTGGAAAAAAAGAGAGGTGAAGCACTGGAAGAGTAGCATCAATGGGGAGCAAAAAAATAATGCCATTCTCTGTGTCCACTTTGTGGTACTTAAACTGGCCTCCCCTCTAGAGCCTTGCATCATATGCTTACAATTCACAAGCATCTATAAAGGTTCCCAAGTACCCCTTTGGAGCCCGTGTTTTGTTCCTTGTTGATAGAGATAACTGCTGTAACCAAAGGTCTGCAAGTCTGTAGAAATATTATGGCAGGAATAATGTGCTGGTGTTGATTCCTGGTCTTTTGTTTCAAACATGAGCTCCTTCTTTCTGTATTGCCAGGAGGGATGTTCTTTGCTGTTCTTGATTAGGATGTATCCAAGAGTGTTGTGTGAAGTCCTGCATCTTGTTTCAGACTGAATCACTTTGATTATATCTTTCATAGAATCTTTCTCATTATTATTGTGTGTCTGTACACTGCCAGTCAGACACTCTGTAGGGTACTAGGCACACATAAAAAGAGAAATATCCCTAAGGAAATGGACAGGCTGAGCCTTATTTCTGCTTTCAAAACTAACGCAATTGGCAAACAAGTTGATAGATGTTTCTTCCATGAACCTGTAAAGTACATTGGTCTCAGATACATGCAGCTGCTATGTATTCATGCTCCTTTGAAGATCAGTGCACCATGGAACAAATTACAGAGGTTTATCAGCCTCACTTGAAGCTAGGTAGTTGCCCTTTTCCATATTTAAAGCTCAATTTTTGTGTATGGGCCATAGTACTTCAGCCTGGCTGAAAATACCTTAAAATCTCCCTGAAGCAGCCCTCTAATTTAGTCCGTTCTGCAGGCACAGTCGGTAAGCAGAGCATTTCTGGAGGTCTCCAACAAACTGGAACAAAATAAAGAATAGAAAGTGGGCATTTACCAGCTCAGCTCATTCCTAACAAAAGATCCAGCCAAGTACGGCATGTACCTCCCTCAGCAAAGCAAGCTTCTCCTCCTTCCTTTCTCACCATGAAAGGGCCCACGCACCAAAAAAACCCCAAACGTTGCCTTGTTTGAGCACTAGCAGGCGGCAGGTAATGGCCCATCTGCCTGATTTGACTGGATCTTTGCAATGGGAAGCACAGGGGAAGATTTGGGAAGATAGAACTGCATGTGGGTATCCAGGCTTCTCTCTCTAGTCAAGAGATTTCTTGCTCTACATGCGCTGGCAGCCACGGAGTCGGTGGGACTCTGCCCCAGTCAGCAGTGAGCTGCTGTATGGGGAGGAGACTGGCTGGCTTTTCTTACACAGCTGGCAGCTCGGGCTTGAACAAGGGCCCAGTGAGAACTGAGCATTGGGAAGTCCAGGGTATGAACAGTTCGGTTTTTTCCTCAAAAAAGTGGGTTCCTGCTTAAAGCCCTGTTTTAGAGATGGATGCTAAGTGAAGAGCTCAAACCCAACCTAGGAATGCCAGAGAAATATGCAGGACAGGATAGGCTAGGGAAGCTTTGCTTGCACTTGCTTGTTCATCTGTTACCATCACAAAGTCCTGCTCAGACACAAGCCAGAAGACTATGAAGCTGATTCGAGTTTCAGGAAAAGGAGATCTTTAAAAGATTCCAAAGTATAGGAAAGAAGATTGCCGGGAGGCAAACCTTTACTTGCAGCTACATGCTGATAATGTCCTTTCCTAACACCCTCCTAAATCTGCATCTTTCGCAGAGCCCCAGAACCCTGATAAAAAGACTGCTGATGCAGCAGGGCCAGATCAGGAGAGACTCCGAACGGCTACTGACAGGGTAACAGACTGCACAGTTTGATGACCCTCAGCACTTTCACCCCTCTGGTATAGTAAGCAAACTAGCTGGTTGGCCTCGCACAATATCTCGTGATTCTTACTCTATTTGTGTCAGGGAGGTGACTGGCAACAGTTGGACTATTAGGGTTTACAGAAACTTAGTGTTTTCAGCTTGGACCCATTACTGACAGGGAAAAGCTGACTCAGTTCAATGGAAGAACAGAAAGGGAATGAAAGCTGGAAAGCTGTAGCCACTGAATTGGGCTGTGCCCAGAGCCATATAGCACAGCGTGTGCATAGCAAGTTCCGTCTGTCTGTTGATACATACACACAGTGTGCGCACAGGCCCCTCTGTGCCCATATGTTTTGATCTTAGCTTTGTACTATCAGCTCCAGGAGTTGGGCCAACAAGCTCTGGCTGTGTTTCCATTCAAATACTGTACAAGATACATTCTAGTATGAAGTTTGTGTTTACAACAGGACGATGAAAAGCAAGGGGTAGTTTTAATCTTTTTCTGCCTGCCAGTAACATAATTAATTCAGGTTTTAGCCCTAAATAATCCCCCTAATCTGTCAGATCACAGGTTATGAAACATGAAAGTGATGAGCCTGGAGCTACCCGGAAGTAAATCACTGCTTAGGATGAAAGACTCCAAATTTAAAGACAGGGAAAGCTCAGGCATGTGGGGTTTAGGGTGGGACTGACAGCATTGTCAAAAGGGTCATGACTGCAACAACTGGAAGTGAAGGGAAAGTGGGCAATGCTATGTGGTGGTTTGGGGCTTTTTTTCCCCATGACAGATGGAAGGATTTGTGCACTTTCTCAGCAACAGAGTGATGAGGCCACAAATGGTAAAAAACTGGGGAAGGTCTGAAGCGAGTGCCTCACTTAGCAGGAAGGAGTTTGGCAGCACTAGTGTGAGCAAAACTGCTCAGTTACTCACCCAGGGCGTTACTTGGTGCTTATTCACAATTACTGTCATGGTAGTAATACAGAAAGCATTCAACAAGGTATTTTCAGAGTCAGAGGTTTAACAAGTCATTGAAACAGAAGAAACGCGTGCAGCCACAAACATGTGGGAATAACTTGAAGGCATGAGCTCTCTCGCAGAGCCCAAAGCTGCCATCCACAGCCCCACCTGTAGCCTCCTCCTTGAGACATGTTCCGGCTCACTCTGCTTGAAGGAAAAGTTTCCTGAAAACATCTTGTTTCTCTTTCGGCAAAAGGAACTAGAAAAGAAGCTCTTATTAGCACAGTCAGAAGCAGATCAGGTGCTTCAACAGCGCTTCAACACCACAGCCCCCGCTGGCACGTGTGGAGCACCTTCAGAGGATACGGCCACATACAGCCAGTGCAGTTCCTTAAGTTTGTTTGTGGTTCTTGCTGTTTGTTCAGGGTTCCAAGTTATCCTCTAGCAGGAAAGACTTCCCATTGGTTTCTGGCTCATTTTATATCCCACATTCATATCTCTGTGTTTAGCACTCTGAGCTGTATGTGATTATCAGCTTGGTTTTTGATTAACAAGTTGGCATAAGCTAAATGGGTGCCAGAAAGACTGGTGTTAGTGTCCTAGGGATAAAGATGGTGTTAGGTTGAAATTCCTGTTCACTCTTACCTCATTCATCAACTTTCAGGAATCTACAGGAATGTGTTTTGGTTACTATATAAAAGAAAAAATCCCAGAGGATCAGTTACAGTTTCCTTCCTTTAGAAAGAAGCACTTAAAACTTTCTGATTCTTCTTCTGTCTTACAGTACCTTGGGGGATGTTGCACAAAAACAGTGTTGCTTTGCTTTCAAGATATACTTAAAGGTTTCGTAGGCATCTGAGGCCCATATTCAAGGTGTCTTGGTTTTGCTCTAGCTTTGGATTATGTGCCAAAATTTCTGCTTCTCAGTGATGGAAAATACTGTTCCTCTCCCATGCACAGTGAAGCCGGTTACCACGGGTGTGTTGTGCTGCTGGGATCTGTTTGAGTGTAGGATCTTGTCTCTGCCGGCAGCTGACTCTTCTCTGGTGTCTGCAATTGCTTTAGAGCAATCCTGCTGCAGATAGCACCTTCCAATCCAGTCCTGGTTTCCCGCTCCCACAAATTTCATTTGCAGACTGAAGTAAGCTTGTCTTCCTTTAAGCTGAAATAATTGCACAAGTGCAGATTTCGCCCTTATCACCTTGTATATTCCTTCTTCTTTTTCTTTTCTTTCACTTTTCTTTAACAACTTCTAGTTAAAGAAAACAGAGACAGAAACTGGGACAGTAGGAGACTTAAGTCCCATGTTTACCTGTTAGTTGCTTGCTTTTCTAACTGTTCTAAAACCTGCTCTCTGGCACCTCTACTGCAGCTTGTTCCTCACTGGACTTGGATTTAATCAGGACATGCTGTTATCACTGGGAGTTATTAGCCATTTCACCTTCCTGAAAGCAAGAGCTTCCTTGACAAGAACCTAGTAATGCCACATTTCAAATGCCTTTCAAACGGTCTTTAGCCCAGATAAGACTTGAAGGGTGAAGAGGCAACAAAAAGCAACTAATCCACTTAACTGCCAGTGGAAACTTCACCAGCGAAAAGAGCAAGTTATTTTCTGGAATGACTTCTCTGCAGTCAGATACTGGGGATTTCCAACAGCTGCACAGTCCTTTCTGCCTGTGTTTTCTAGTAATGAATACTAACGATCCTTCACTTCTATTTTAATTGCCTGCCTATCGAGCTTTGTTAATCTTCCCCATTTTCCTTAATCTTTCATCAAGTGTCACTTTTTTTTTCTGTTTCTCCTGTGTTGACAAGGCATTTAAACATTTTACTAAGCAGGGAAAAAAAAAAAAAGGAAGGAAGAAAGAAAGAATTTCTCCCTTTTACATCTGGAATGCTCATTTTCCAGATTAGAAAATAAGTGGCTGTGGGATCTAATTCAATGTAATGGGTTAGTTAGAGAATATTCAGATCCCTGTCCTTCCAAACCAGGAAGACAGTAGACTGCTTCAAAGCTAGATTGTGTTCATAATCTAAACAATACTTGCAGCAAAGACAGCGTTTCTTCTAGAGAAAAGCTAACAGCATTTTAGCCAGAAATTCACCAAGTGTTTGATCTGTATTTTGCTGAATGAGAAAGGTTTCGACCAGCAGAGAGCCATAATCATTGCTGTAGTAAATCTTGCCTACTTCTCTCAATGTTTCTTGAAGCCATTTTTTTACCCAATAACCAATTAACAAGAGTTAATTCCTCATGAATGTCCCTTAACCACTCAAGGTTCTGCAGTGAGGCTGCTCTGGGGTGAAAATGCATGTTACCTTGAAAGCATAAGAGAAGTTGAAACATGGATTGGTTCACTGCAGCAAAATTCAAGATGAATTCAGGTGATGGAGGTATCTATCAGGACAGAAACAGCCTCTGGCAGAAGTCAAATAGATTTGATTAACACCAGGAGGTTCAGGGAGGCCCTCTGTTGGGACTGGAATGAAGGGGTATCATAGGAGAAGGTCAGTTCACTTTGTTGAAGCTCAATAACGTTTAAACACAGAAAAAAGCCCATTAAGTTGAGCATACCTGGCTGTTTCCATATGATGACTGCCACCTCTCTCCCATCCATGAACACAGAACTCCGAAGTCCACTTAGATAAGGTCTGTAAGTAGGATTATGCTGGACCTAGCCTGTGTGTCTGTGAATTTGTCATTAGCTTCAACTCTCTTTTCTTTTGCCCTTGAGCATTTTTTCCCATAAGCATTTTCATCAATGAGATGTTCCCTACTGCCCTGCTTAAGATATGCCTCACTGTTTACCAGAACGTATTCGGACACTGAAGATAAGCTTTATGTTTCAAAGTTGTTTCTGATGTGTGCTGATTTGAGATCTGCATCAGCAAATGAGATCAGGAAGGGACAGAGCTAGAGAGGAGAATAAACAGGGCTAGGGAATAAAAATAACTTTCTGGGCAACATCTAATAATGAAGATTGTCCAATTATAGAAATCTGATTTTAAAATCAGTTAAGATCCCACTGTTCTTTTTCTGTAACATTTGGATCATGTCAGCTTCCCACCACTAAGAAATTGGATTCTTCTCTCATACTGGGGTAAATCAGGCATGACTGGATTGAAAATGATGGTGCTTCTGGTGTGACAGGTTAATTGAGCCCTAAACACAGCACTCCATAGCACTGTGCAGAGTATCCGTCATGGATCTTTCAGGCCATGCCATCAGAGTATTTTTTAATAAAAAAATATAACATTATTTGAAGCAATAGTAAATTTTTTGTTTGAGGAGAAAGGGGGGAGGAGGGTGTCAGATGAGAACCTCTGAAGCCATCCCAGCTACATCCTCTGCTTCAAAGAAAAGTACCAGAATCCTCATTTTAGAAGGATGCAAGATAACAGATGCTGCATGTCAGGTCTGTTGTTAGTTGCTGGAAGTTGAACAGTGTTTTTAAATGGGACACTACATACCCCTCCTTAAATGTGGGTTTGTCTCTGGGAAGTGCAGATTCTGCTCACTTGACAAATCTTGCCGTATTCTGAACTTACTGCAAGGAGTTCCACAGTTTATTTGCATGTTGTATGAAAACAATATTTCCACCTACAGCTTAGACTTTAGAATTTCTTTGCTGTGTTCTTCCAAAACCAAAGTAACAAAGATTCCAGGGACTCTCAGGCTGAGGCACTGAAATGCCGGCCAAGCAACCTTGATTTTGAGCTGTACAGAAACTGAGGGTTACTTTGGAGACAGACGTTCAATAGCAATAACTGCGCAGATACTGGCAAGGATTTAAGTTACGAATCCTGATTGCAGCTGACCCACTCCTCCCCCTTATGAAGACTTGCCAAAAAGTCCTTGCAGGGAAAAGAGCAAGCAAGGGATGGAGCTGAGGAACCCCCACCCTCCTGCCAGTAAGAACTGGGAGAACAGACTAGCTCTCTCTTCTCCCATTCCCTGCTTCTCTCTGCATTTGAACTTGCTACAGCAACCATTGTGACTAACGAATTGCATTTCAGTTATAACTGAACAACTTGCCTTATTCAGCATCAAATCATATGCTGCCTCAGTGTTTACATTGCACTTATAGTTATGTTGCATCAACAGTCAATCTCAGCTCCTGCTGTGTGCTCACATGGATGTGCTCCCATCTATGTACAAATGCTATGGATAGCTTGGTTTCCCACTTTTTGTGAGGCACTGGAAATTAACCCAAGAAGAAAGAGGCTTGCAGAGGAAGTGGGTCAGCAGGCTCTGCCTTGGCAGCAGCTGGGAGAGGAGCAAACAAGCACAATGAGGAGTTGTGGGTGACTGCTATTAAGGCCTCTCCATGGAGGAATGTGTTGAATGCTGCTAGCAAGGCTGCTGGGGAAGTTTGCACAGTCCCTCCCTGTTCTGGCAGCAGAAGCAAGGAAGCAGCCATGCGAAGGAGGAATTCAGTGCAGAAGTGAGAAACAGGAGGTTTTGAATTCCCTCAGCTGCGTGTTTAGAATGAGGTGGGGTTTTGTTGTTGTTTGGTTTGTTTGGGGGTTTTTGTTTGGTTTGTTTCAGTGGGTTTTTTTGTTTTGTTTTTTCCTTTTGTTTATTTGGGTTTTGTTTTGTTTTGTTTTGTTTTTTCTGACGAATCTGAAGAAGTGTTTGTGGCCAAATCCCTACTCTGCAGAGTCTGAGCACATGTATCTGCTGTGCATTGAAACAGCCTGGACTGAACACAGGGGTTGATGTTGACAATCTGCTGCCTTCGACTTGTGAGATCTCACTGGTGAGAGTGAAGTGTATGAAAAAGCCCCCACCACCACCTCAGAATCCCACTGGGATAGAAGTCATGTGGGGAGCAGTGGGTTGTTATGCACAGTTAGTCTGCCCTGAGAGGCCCCACAGGTACCAGGGATGTATTCTGAAAGACTCCCACTGCTTGTTGCCAACACTGGGAGCCTTTCTGTAGACCGGCAGCTGCTGCAGTCTTGATTAAACCTACTTTGACCAGCTTTTTAACGAGGAGTTTAAAGCAGCAGCAATTACAAGCTCTTAATCCATTGCAATGTGGGAGTGGAAGACTGTTTGCAAACAAAAATAGTTCTTCAAATTGGGCCATAGAGTGAGAATCATGGGAAGACCAAAGAAACAAAGCTGCTGATAAGGCTATGGATGGGTCTGACGGACTAATACAGCAGGGAAAAAAGCCTTCATCTTGGAGTGCAAAGAATCAGAGGCAGTAGTAACAGCTGGCTTGTATTTTCAGCTGGTGTAGGTCAGCAGTCTCAGCCATTCCAGCAAGTGAACCACAATCATCTAGCAATGAAAGCCTGTATTTATAGCAAGTTGATAAGCAGATGAGATCTGTGATGTCCCTAAAGAAAAACCAGAATATTTACATAAAAGATGTGGTTATAGAATTTACTCTTCATATTTGTTTCCTACCTAATTTTTGGTAGTTGAGTTTATCTGGTGCTCTTGTGCCTATCAGGTAAGCATGAATACAAAAATATCTCATGTAAAACGTCAGCAGAATCCTTGCGTTGTCCAGGGAATAACGTGTGATGGCAACTAGGAGCTTTTATGAGGCTAAAGAGGCAGAAAAAATTATTTGCTCTACAGTTTGTAAAATTAGTCCTTAGGACTGTAACGGGTTCAAACTTAAACAGGGGAAGTTTAGATTGGATATGAGGAAGAAATTCTTTACTGTGAGGGTGGTGAGGCACTGGAATGGGTTGCCCAGGGAAGTTGTGAATGCTCCATCCCTGGCGGCGTTCAAGGCCGGGTTGGACTGAGCCTTGGGTGGCATGGTTTAGTGGGAAGTGTCCCTGCCCCTGGCAGGGGGGTTGGAACTGGATGATCTTAAGGTCCTTTCCAACCCTAACTATTCTATGATTCTATGATTCTATGACTGAAAAATGCAGACACAAGTTAATCTGCCAAACTTCAAACCCTCACAGTACTTCACCAGGGACCCAATTCTGAGCTGTCAGCACAAGAGACACTAAAAACAAAGGGGAGAGAGGAGGTAGAGTTTGCCTTGCTTTGAAGGCTGTTCTGAACTTGTTGTGAGGCCTTAATGGTACAGGAAAGCAAGCAGAGGACACAGTAAGTCTGAAAAGTATGTGCCCACAGTGAAAGTAAAGCACATAAGAAAGAGTAATCCTGTCTCGGCTTTTTGTGCTCATTCTTCATCCAACACCTAGACCATAGGGAAATGGTATCTTCAGCGTTACAGACCTCCTTTCTTGCCATAAAACTTTTTTAATCCCTCTCCAGACAAGGAGTTCGTGGTTCTTCATGTACACCTAGGGGAAAAAACCCAACAATATGCACAGGAAATATAAAGCCAAGTCCATTCGCCAGGAAATAACAGGAAAGAAGAAAACCCAAAACCCAAGTAAGCTTTGCTTATTTCCTAGTTTCATCATCTGTGAGTTCTAACTTCCTGACCACCAGGCAAAGGGAAACAGGAGAAAAAACCAAAGGCATTGTGTCAAGTATCTCCTTCACAAAACCAAGTCAATGTAATATTCAACGAGCAAAGGGTGTTAGTTTCTGGGAGAGGTAAGAAATTCAGATAATTTATGAAGATTCTGTATTTTAGATATTTAGAAAACATCCACAGTGTGTTTGCACTGATCTTAAAGAATTCTCTACCACAGACTTTCCCAGCCTTCCCAGGACTGGGGAGGAAGAGGATTTGGCTGCATGTTTACCTTTGCTTCCTATAAAACCAAAAAAGGTGTTTCATTTTATCTTGTTGATACGTTGCATTTTAATAGAGGAATGCACTCGAATAAAAAGACATGTAAAGCCAGTTCCTATAAAAACTGTATTGATTAGTCTCTGTTGCACGCATGTTGAGAAATAAGAAAAAATAGCCTTAAATCAGAAGGCCCTGTCAGATACCTCCATCTCATCATCTGAAAGGAATGGCACATGTTACGCTGGCTATGCATATGCTTCCTTATACAAGCCAAGACACAAATGTAATTCAAGATAGGGATCAAATAGTAACTGTTAGTACAATTTCAGTACTAGTTATCATATCACCTAGGTTTTACTGTTTCAAAGGCAAATTCTGCTACTTCTGCTGAATAGGAAAATATAAAACAACAGCAAACTTAAATCATGTCACCAAGACAATCAAAAAACTTTGTGCTTTTAATGTAATGGGTACCTTAAATGTCAAACTCTCTTACAAAGCCCAGAGTTTTAAACAGTGAAGATTAGACCTAAAAGGTAAAAAGTCACCTTCCTGTTTTACAGTTATTCTCAGAACAGCTGAAAGTCAGCAGAGGTCTTGGAACAATGTGATACTCTGCTAACCTGCTCCACTTCAGTTCCTAATGTTCTACATCAGATAAATTACTTAATTCCACAATTAAATCCTTATCAGCCCCACTGGGGCCTGTGTCATAGCCACTTAAGGAAAAAGGAAGGTTACTTTGAGCTCTTCTTTAAAAACTAAATTAAATTGGCAAGTAATCTCAAATTATTATTTATTATCTGCATAACATATATGGTGTGCGTGTTCTGAGTGCTTTCAAATTTTCCCTGCACTGAAAGATGAGTTCATGCAGTCCAGTATATCTCTGGAAGTCTCTGTGAGGAAGAATAGATTAGAAAATTCCATCTTTGTTGCTAGTCCTTTGTTTTTTCTACCTGAATGAATTATCTAAGCTTTGCATTTATCATGTGGTTGTAGAGGCAATTAAAATACAGCTAGAAAGAGATGAGTAGTCATCCTATAAAACACAGCTAAGCAGAAGACAAGATGTGTGCCTCTGCTACTTCATGCAGGAGAGTAAAGAAGATGGGATGCTCTGTACTGTATCTACTCACACAGGGAGAGACAGGGCTGTTGTCCTGGGGCCTGGCACCCAATGAGTGAGTGCTCTTTAACCCAGAAAAGACCATGGCATGGGATATCACTGCCAACCAGGAGATGAACGACTGGGTGTAGAGAAAGGATTTGAACAACAGTTAGTGTAAATGCTACACACAGCATCTAAGCATATGCTCCCTTATATATGAATTAGTATTAAAAGGCTCATTCTCATATATCACAATCCAAGTATGAAAGTTACAGATTAAGATGAGATTATCCAATATAAAAAACCACACAAACACCCCTCCAAATGCAAAGCTACAAAGCTTATTTTTAGCTCAGAATGTAAAAACAGAGAAGTAACTCCCAACTTCGTATTTATTTTTGGCACAAAACCTCCTACCCAAAGCCTCTTCTCAATGGGATTTTAAATGGTTTGGATTACAAATATATGTCACAAAGGGGCTTCTGCAGTCATCAGGTCTTGCTACAGCAGGGAATGATGTCCTGTGATCGCCACTCATGAATTTCTGAACTCCAGAGTAGAGCACGCCATGAAATTACTAAAGAAACAGCAACAATGAACTATTGTCACCAATTCCCTTTGACTTCAATTGTATTATGGAGATAAAGTACGGTAAGGTACAGCTTTCTGCCTCCCTGATAGCCTGCACACAGCATTCAGACTAAGAGAGATATGGAGCTTTGCATCACTTGTACAACTGTGCTTGCTTCATAAAACCATGCTAGAGGATGGATTAAGGAGAATTTGTAACTGCACAAGCCGTATAGAGACACTGGCATTTCACTCACTAAGTGCCTCTTCATTACGGTTGAAGTGCCGTGTATTTATCATGGCCATAATTCCCAGATACAAACAGGGAAAGGACCAACTGTGTCCATGCAGAGGAGTTTGATCCACTCTGTCACTTTCCTTGCATAAAAGTGTTCTCAACTCTAAAGGTACATTCTGGTAAAGACCGAAATCAAACTGCTTAGTGATAGGATAATTTCTACCTGCCTTGGGTAATGTGAATCTTGCCCCATCCAGTCTTGTGAGAGATTGGATTAGAGTCCTCCAGAGGTTTCTTTAAACCACTAGAAGTGACTTAAAGCCACTCTAGTGGCTCTTTAGTTTCTTTGCCGAAACTGATAATAAGGAACTAAGCATCATACACTAGGCATTGCTCGTAGCCAGGTACACTGAGAACTACCTGCCATGGATTTGAAATGCTTGTACCTATCTCAGCTTGCAAAAGACAGCTATACTATTTACTATATTAACCAGACATAGGAAAAAAAAGTTTTTTTAAATCAGCATCTCCCTGTGCAGATGAAAAAAGCCCAAGCCCAAAAGGTGTGGGGAGTCATTCCTCAAATATTTGAAATGTTTCAGGTGTGGAGAATTAAATGGGTCATCAACACAAGGCTGAGCACTCACACCTCTCTGTTTTCTTCACTGATCTTTCTCCTGCTTTCACAGGTATTTCTTACAAAGGTTAACACTAGGAAGCATCTTCCATTTAAATAATGTCCATTTTATCATTTACAGCTTTGGGGATATTGTCCAACAAGTTATTCTCTGAAAGGGGACAAGTGGAACACATATTCCTCTAGGTCCTGTATAGCTCTGCTAGTTACTTCTATGTTTATTTGCTTGTATACAAAGAGTTGCATTCCTTTGATTCTTTAAAGCAATAGTAATTTCTAACCATCTAGTTTGCCAACAGCATTACTCTCACCATAAATAAAACTCCCAGATACCTTTCAACCTCCCCCATTCTGCTACAGCTGTTGCAGATCCTGAAATGGCATTTCAGCTCTGACTCAGGCAGGATTTCAAATGCACCAGCAGATTTTGGCAAGCAGACTAATCCTTGCAATACCTACAGTAAGGAACTCACCTTGTGAGACTGCAAAGAACCGTTAAACCCACAGCTTGACAGAAGTGACCCTGCAAGCCAGGAGAGTGGAGGTGAGACTGTTTTCTAAACTTCTCATCACATGTATGCAAACAACAGCCTTCCCTTTGGAGCTGTATCTTGCTGACAGTAACCTGGGCTTCTTACCCAAGCGCTGCTGTTTTTCCTCTTCCAAGCCAACACTTTTCATTCCTTCCACTCCTACTTGTTAGTGTTTGATTTTAAAATGTGTTCAGCCCATTCCTATTGCAGGGGCTGCATCATTTCAGAAGGCACCTGGCTGTTTCTGATACCTGTCAGTTGCAAATGCTCTGCCGTAGCAGAAACACTCCTGTACAAGCTGTCACTTCCTTGATAACAACTGCAGACAGGTAGTAGCTTCAAAAGGACCCTGCTGCACTTCAGGTATGTTTCCCAGCATTACCATGAAAGCACCTTAGATCTGGCAGAAAAGATGAACAGTCAAGTCATAGCTTTGCATTTGTGTCAAAACACTTTGCTGGTGCTCTCAAACACTTTTTAAAGGCCTCGTATAAGGACATCAACACGTTTCATGTCCCATACTGTTCTAAGAATTTCTGCTACTTCTCTGCTGATTAGCCTCTGTCCCATAGCCTGAGGTGACCAATAACCCAGTAACAACATAAATCCACAGCTGGCAGAAAATGATACTGCCTCTGAGGGGAGGAATTCTACCAAAGACTGGGTGGCCAGCAGCCCCACTCCTAGCTCTGCCCTGGCTTCTGCAATGACTCTTGGTAAAGCATTTAGTTCTTTTGTCTCCTTTTGCAACATGGCACAGCTCCTTCCTTTGCCTGCCTAATGTTCAGGACAAGGGCTCTTACCATGTAGATGTTCCTGTAAAAGGCATCTGACCTCTACTGTAGCTGCCAAGAGTAACTGTAATAGGGGAAATAGTAATGAGTCTGCCTTTCTCCCGTGCCTGGGAACTAGGTAAGGGACATCATCCCACTTGACGTTAAAAGAAAAAAGGCACAGAAAGGAGATGGGATTTGCTCCAGGTCACACAGCAGATCAGTGGCCAGGAACAGAAGCCAGCTCCCACTTCCCTTCTCAGACACTTCTTCCTCCTGCTCTCTGGGGATCATTTCAGTGTGTACTTTAATCACTAGAGCATGTTTGTTTTCATGGTTGTGCATTCCTCCCATAAAGCACGCCCACATGATATTGGATCCTCTTTGCATTGGTGGGGCACGTGGGTGGATAGCAAGGAGAAAATTATCAATTCCTGGAGTCCTTTCCCAGTTAGGAATCCTGCTTGACTCTGGCACTGAATTTCTTAGGGGGGTTTCTAGGCTTTCTGACTCTCTGCCCCACTAACACTCCCGTGTCCTGGAGGAAAGGAAGCATGCAGAGCAGTTGAAACCTGAACTGGCAGACAGGAAATTCAGTGAACTGTCTGAAAAAGACACAAAGTGATAAAGGGCTGAAATGTGCAGAGTCCTGAAGGGAGGGAGGAGAATAAAACCCTCTTCACAGCATTAGGATTTATCTACATGTCACTGTAATTCAGCATGATGCGTTCTGGAAAGGCCCACGCACGCATTTGTTAGCCCGTATTTGAACTTTAGTGAAAAAGGAGTTGACAGCCTCACTGCACCTCTTGCTGGGTTCCGAGCAGAACTTTCTATTTGAAAACACAGCACCTTGTGCAAACAGGCTTCCTTTATCTCCAGCATGAGGGAGTGGAGGGGATTATGTTTAATTTGACACAGAAGCTTGCAGGGCCGGAAGGCTCAAGAGAAGAGACTACCAGAAACAACTGGCTTCAACCAAACAAAGTAAATGATATTTTAGAAGCAAGAGGCCCGAAGACAGCCACACTACACCAGAGGAAGCAGCAGAGGTAACAGAGCAGGACAATAAACTTCAGTGAGTGACAGCAGGTCTGCTGCTTCCATTTGCAAGAAAGATGCACATGACAAGAGCAGCCCAAGGAGCAGACTGTGGTGTATCCCACAGGGAGGGGGCCTGGAAGGGAGATGCAGGCAATGCTTGGCTGTGATTTTTAAGTATTTCAAGTTTTGACCCTTAACCACTCAATTTTATGACTCAATAGCTTTTCAGTTTAACAATTACATGTTTTTAGTAAGGAATACTGTCTACGTTCCTGACAATCCTTTGAGGGGATAGCATGTAGACTGTGTTTACTTTACCTCTTATGGATTTATCTTGCATATAAAAGGGCTGGTTTACACTGACAGCTACACCGTAAGCTTTGCAGCTCCTGCAAGGCTGCCAGAGCAAATATGTCTTCCCACAGGAAGGAAAGAAAACCAGGTCTAACCATCCTTTCACTACAGTTCACTGGTTAGAGGCTGTGGGAAGGAGGAAGTCTGCTTTCAGGAAGTCATGGTTCAGCAAGAGAGCACTCTGCAAAAGCTGTGCCATGACCGCATCTGTAGGGGCAGCTCTGCCCATTGGAATTAGATTGGATATAAGGAGGAAGTTCTTTACTGTAAGGGTGGTGAGGCACTGGAATGGGTTGCCCAGGGAAGCTGTGAATGCTCCATCCCTGGCGGTGTTCAAGGCCAGGTTGGACAGAGCCTTGGGTGGCATGGTTTAGTGGGAGGTGTCCCTGCCCATGGCAGGGGGGTTGGAGCTGGATAATCTTAAGGACCTTTCCAACCCTAACTATTCTATGAATTAGGAGTTTCATGATCCAAAGGGCAATGTGAAGTGGCATTGTCTGTTAGCCAGAAACCAGATGTATGAAATCTAGTCCTCATATATGAGGATATATGAAATCTTGGGTTTTTACTTCATCTACACACAGGTTTATCTTCGTGCTTGGAAAGTCTTACCTTCACCTTCATGCTGCATCAGTGTCAAATTCTTCTGCTGTACTCTGTGAAACGCAACAGTCTGCGTGGAATGCCAGTAAGGTTAAAAAACATCAGCATAATAAATTATAGATACACTAACTACAGAATCACTCTGGAGAGAAACGATACAGTGGAAATGTTGATGTCTTCAGTGATGGGTGTCCTTGCTACTTTGCTACTCCTTGGCAAACAGCCATCCAACACTAAGCAGCCCTCACAAGAAGATTCAGCAGGCTTTGTTACCAATGGATAGCAATCTGAACACAGAAAACCCAGATTTAGCTCAATTGAGCTGAACTTTATCTGAGACCAATGCCTCCTGTGACACATTGCCATAGCAACAGGAAGGCCTGTGCTAGAAAGGGTGCTGACTTCTTTCTACCCTTCATCTTTGGTGGTTTGAACCATCACTTTTTCACCACAGCCAAAATTTTCCAGTAAAATAAGATGGGGCAGGGACATGGAAAGAAAGATATTTGGAGAGGCAGAGCTTGGCAGGTATTAAGGAAGATAACCCGTGCCTGTCCCCAGAAGTCCTGCACGCTCCTGTCCCTAAGATGTCATTAGCATCTCTTAGCCTTGCTCGCTGTAAGCTTTGGGCTTTCTTCTAAAAGATTCCTCATTTAACTTGCAGTTCACTTGGGAAGGTCTGAGTGAGAATGAAGCTCTCATCATCACGCACAAGTGTGTTTATTGTGAAATGAAGTGTAGTAATAGGATCTAGCAGGCTTTGAAGCTCTGTCTCCCTCAGAAGTGTAGATTCCCCAAGGACAAGTTCATGGAGGTGGGCACCTTGTCCAATCAGATGCCACACTCAGGTGTAACCAAATCAAAGCTAGTCCAAGAGGGACATTTTGCAGAGCTCACTTTTGTATCATCTCACTGGCTGATGTGTTTGAATAGAAATTTTCTCCAAATTGCCTTTCAACAATACAGAGGCTACATATTTTCTTGAGATGCACATTAAAGAAACTGCAATCATTGTGACAACAGACCCTGTAAATTTGAGATGCCGCTTGGATGCTAATGCTGGCAACCCATTGCAGTTAATTGCAAGTTTTACTTGCAGATGGTAAATGAAGTCTTACTATAAAAGAGATTTCTGATGTAGGCTACTATGTAAATATTTATGTTATTTCTATGGAGGAATGCCTTACAATCAGACAAACCACACAAAGGCAAATGAACTCATCAAAAGAAACCACAACTGAAAAGCAGACATTGAAAAAGAATAAAAAGCCTCCCTTCTGAGAGAACCTAGGGCCCAGGTAGCACTACGGTGTTTTCCCTCAAGACAAGATTCATTTTCTAGTTTGCAGGTGCTTCCAGATTATTACCAGGATGGAACATCTGGCCCGGTCCACCTTAAATCTCAGGAATCTGCCTGAAAATCTTGTGGCAGCGCAGTGTTTTGTCAGGCAAAATGACAAGAAAGGCTGTTATTTACTGACACAGTTGTTACAAAGTAGCCAGGACAAAATCACCGCTCACACTCAAACACAACAACATTCAGCTGTTGTGATTCATAACATTCAAACCTGCTCTGAACCAAATACTTAGTCTCCTGTTCACACTTTACAGTCTTTATTCCTAGGTGTTCAGTAGCAGCAGATAGGCAAAGTCTGTGTTTTCTCAGTTATGGCTCCTTTCTTTCAGTTTTGGTTTTTAACGCTATCACATCTCATCAGCACCAAAACATTAGCAATATAATTACGTTTATTCATCTTCTAACTCCAGATATTAATAGAGCTTTTTCATTACAGATACTAACAAGAACACAATGTGCCACAAATATAGTCACATTTGGCCATTGAACTGCTTTTCTAATAGTGCATTGTGAGTTTAATCATGATGCCAAAGGAAAAAAAGCCTGCCAAAACTTACAGCCTACGCACCAGGTATAGATATGGGCTGCCTGCCAACCATGGAATTTCCCAGGGGTTCTGCTTGATCACAGTAACAGAAGTGGTCAGCAATCAATATCCAGAGGGTCACTGGACTAACCAACAGTGCTCATGTCTTGTCAGCCCTTTGGTATTTGGTTTGGCAAAACTCCATAGTAACAAAATGTACCAAAAGACAGAGCTCTTTATGGTTGGAGAGGTACTAGGAGAGATAAACACAGCTATAGCACAGAAAAGCAGGTTTAATAACTGGATTTAAGGTCCTCCGTTACATTCTTTTCACCAAAAGCAGTGATTTATTCACATACCAGGGAATCACCCACAACAGCCTCCATCCAGACATCTATTTTTAATGCATTAATTACACAGTCTTTAACTATTTCGTTTAACTAGCCATTTTGTTTCAGAAAGTTCTTCTTTTGAATTATATTATTTTCCTTTTTTTTTTTCTTTTCTCTATGTAGCAACTGAATTTCAGCAATTGTTTTTCCCCAGATTCCCAGCTTTTGGAAAGAGAGTTTTGAGTGACTGTGATCATAACTGGACTACTGCCTTCTCATAGAAACCTGTGTACCTCAGACTGGATATTCAGAACCAGTGGCCGCAGCAGCTAGCAAAATAATTTGTGATCAAAATAGCTCAATCAGGACTGAAACAGAAATGTAATGTAAGCCCCGGATTCCTTCTTTCACATTAGTTCCTCTTGGGGGAAATACAGTAAGTAGCATAGTAGGATTAAGGCAATACAGGAAAACTGGTATCTGAGCCCAAATATCTCTCTCTCTGCAGCAAACTGGATTTCAGTATGATGATGCAAATCATAACTACCCTTCACTGCCAAGGGACTTTGGAAACAACAGATTTCCAGGGCAAAATATAAATGACCTTCATCTCTGCACAGCATATCAGACCACTCTCTTTCCCCCAGCTTAGGACCCTACCGCTATGCAAGATGATCATACACATCTCAGAATCCGTACACTGGTGGATGAGCCTATGCTTATCTCAAGGTAAATTTGAGTTTGTCAGACCAGGCAGAGCTGTGGTACAATGGCTTAATTAATTCCTGGGAAAATACAAGGAATGTCCTGAGGAACTCTGAAAACATGATTGATAGGTTTGTGTATAAAAGCTTGGAGTGTAAAAGCAAGAGAAGATGGGGGAACTAATAGGAGCAGTAGGCAGAAGATGGTGCTGTGACTCTCCAAGAAGCCAAAAGCCTGGAACAACCAATCCTCTGAAACACTCAGAAAAATCCACCCAAAAAACCACAGAGCGTGTTTGGCAAACACTGAAACAAAAATGTCACCATCTTGCCAAGTTGGCAGAGAGAGGCATGATGTGTGATCATTGTAATGAACCCTGGCTAACACTAGTGTGTCCCTAGCACAGCCTGGTAAGGGAGGCTGGGCTGAAACTATCCCGGGTGCCTCCAGATCATTGCAAGGTATCTGTCAGAGTCATAAGAAACGTTCCTGTCACAGATGAGGGGCAGAGAGAGTAAAACCTTTAATTTTTAATTGTATTCTTTTTTTCACTGTATTTTGTTTCTCTGGAAAGTAAGACAACTTCGTCAGGATACAGTCTAATGGAATTAGTGACAGTTGCTTCTGAAGTCAAGAAACTTGAGGTTCCTGAGCTCTCTAATGCCTTTTTTCCTATCTGTAAGTATATAAAATAAAATTGAAAACTCTAATTATGATGGTGATGAAGACCATGAAAATTGTTATATCTGAAGTGGCTTCTATGGCTGCCAGTCAAGCCTGAGAACCATTTGCATTAGAGTCTGTGTTAAATCCACAGCAAAACCACATTCCATAAAAACCCTATGGCAGTTGGCTCAGACAATACATTTCAGAAATGCAAGTATGAAATATGGGTCTTCTTCTTCTATGTGTCACCTGCAGAGATCATGTAATGCTTGTACAAGTCGTTGCAGAAGACTGACTTGGAGTTTCCCTTATGTTCCTGTGACCTTTAGGTAGCATCTTCCTGAGCAGAAAGAAAGCTGCTTTTTCCTCTAAGCAGCATATCCCCATGCTGTAAGCTTGGAAAGCTGCACTGCGAAGTGGAGCAGCCAGTTCCAACAGCACTAACTGCTACCATTGCTATTCACAGTGCATCCTACTTTATTTTCCTCTATATAATAGACATAATGCAGGAGGCAGAGGCCATGGCTAGACCACTTCAACAGCTCTGGTTTTTACTGATCTGAATGTCACAAGTTTACTGTGAAAAATTTATACTAGTTAGCCACTGAAGCAGTGCATGCTATTGGCAACATCCTAGATGTGCAGTGAGACAGTGAGAGAAACAGGCAGCCCACACAGCAATCTCCTTCCTTCAGTAAACTGGTGGGAATACTCCTCTAATCAGTTTACCACATAAACAATCTTTCTATGAGCACCATGGTCTGAATGCACTCCTGTCCACTGGCAGCAATGTGTTTTGAGTTGTGAGCCTGTCCTGTAATCCTGCAGGTTATACAGTCAGATGAAGCTCCTATCAGAACACGGGAATCTTTCTCAGGCAGTGTAAAGTATTTTGGTAGTGATGTGAATGGCACAATTTGCTGCCATATGTTGACCTGCTGTCACACTGGTGGAGCTATAGGTGTCAGCCTATAGATTAAGTAGAAACCTTGTGTTCTTACCTTACTAAGTGATTGTAATAAATTAATAACATTAAAGATCCCATAATGTTATACATGACAAGTATAGTGTTCATATAATTCTCCTGGCAGAGGCCAAAGCCGGGTAATTATCCTCTGCCTCCCTCGATTTGCTCTTTGTGGACAGTCGCCCAAATACTACTTCTGTGGTGATGCTGTTAGGAACTGTTTGTTATCAGTACTCTCACAAGCTACCCCAAAGACAAACATGATGCCTTTAAGGTTTGTTCTCTTTCCTTGTTTATGAAAACATGTTTGATTTCAAAGGACATCTTCGCTTGAATATCAGTATTCAATGGAGAAATGTGTTCAAGCACTCATCTGTGATTGTTTATGTCAAGCACTGACCAAACAGCTGACAAGCACTCTTTGTAATGCTACAGATGGGGAGAGCAGCGTAGAAAGCGACTCCTCTATTCATACATAAGGACCAATTTAAAACTGGGATATTACTCAAGTATCTATAAAGACATCCAGAAATACAGAATTATTTCTTTTCTGAAGTCAATGGAGAAAATTAAACTTGGTCTAGATGCACAAAAGATCATGAGCTATGCAAAAAAGAAAAGCTAGGGCAAATGCTGGTGGCTGCATTATAAAAAAAAATCGTAGTTGTACTCTGAGCCTAAATTTCACATGAAACTGATTTCAAACTAGAGTTCCAAGAGAAGGTCCTGGGACAAATCCTTATCTTCTATGAATTGCTATTTATTGAAATTTTAATAAACGTTCATTTCACTGACTACAAGAGCATCTCACATGGCAAGAAAGTAAAGCTCTCATCCTCAGCAGATTTGTTAAAAACACAGACTAAGAACTTCTGAATGATCAACTTTAATTTCACCTTGTGAGTCTGTTCTTCAAAGTTAATGCCATTTGTGACGAGCACTATATCATATAAGGTCATCTGTAAATAAAATTTCACAAGTGTCAGAAATACACAAATAACAAGAGTTTGATCACATGCAGGGGACCCATTTGCTAGGCAGTAGGTATGGCCTTAGTCTTGTTTTCAGACTGAATAGCTGTGCACCAGAAACAGACCTCAGAAATGTGAAACCAAATCTTCTGCTATTATATTATTCTTCTATTTCCCCATTTGTTCTGTAATTTGTACGGAGAGCAGAATTTGGACAATTGCATTGTCATGATAGCAATAAAATCACACAGTGTTCTTCAACTCTCTTGCACCAAGATGAATTATTTTGCAACTCTGTACATGCTGTTTAATCATGAACTGGATCAATGGGCAAAAAATGGATCTGTGAGTAAACTGGATTTTTTGTTTCATGTGGATTTCCAAATTTTGAAATATTTTTTATTACATAATAGAAAGTACTTTAGAAAATGTTTACACATATACCATCTCCCCACTGCTCCTCTGACAGGTGTCTCTATTTGACCTGTTCCTGACTTCTGCTTTAGATGTTGAGATTAACCCAGCTGAAATGAATCCCACCCTTAGTGTGCTCCATTAAGGGTGTTATGTTCCTCTATTTAAATGCCAGCTTTAAACTCTATTCCTTTGTTAGCACTGCCTGATAGTTATTCCCTGTATGGAGAAATTATGTAAAATGTCACAACAAGTTCAGCCCATGTGTACTGCTTTGGCACTTAATTTTGGAAGAAAAAAGAAGAATAGTGTTTGCTAAACAAGTGTCTGTAAAGATGATGCAAGAGCTGATAATAAGGGGAGAAAAAGAAAATGAGGTAAGTCATGTACTGTAAATAGTTGTAGAAGACCACCAGGCTCCTGAGCTTTTACCTTTCATTTTACACAGGTTTCCTGTTAACTTTAAGGAGTAACTCAGAACAACTATGTGGCATTTTGTGTAAATGTGACCCTTTAGTATTTGCTACCACATTGTTGATTTATTAATACTTCAATAATGCACAGGTACATTTAAAGTCAAATACTGCTACAAAAATATCAACCTGACCCTAGGCACATAGTTTTTTGACTGCCCTCAGGGTCAGAAGACTCTTTTTGGTAAGACAAGCTTGCTCAGATACACAAGATGGAAATCTGCGAACTTGGCAGTGTGATTTCCTTGCCCACTGCAACAGCTTTCATAACCATTTTATCTTTTATAAAGTAAAAGCTGATATCAAACTTAAGCATGTTACAAATGGGTATATTTAATGGCCTGCTTATATGGATATATCCGACCCTTAGTAATACTAGGAAAGAAATGCATTGTAGATATTGATTGCTGGTGTAATTATGAGTCATTTCCTCTGATATAGTGCTTGTGCCAATGAAGGTTAGGATGCCCAAGGGGCTGTTTTAGGTTTAAAAAAAAAAAAAAAGGAAATAGAAAGGGAGCGTGCACTGTAGAAAGGCAATGACTTCCATTCAGAAAACATCTCTGTTAGGATAGCTTGGTTTTCAGAAGAAAAGGTTTTACATCCCTTCTAATATGGAATTGGCATATTAAGAAAATAACCCTAAAAATGGCCAAAAAGAGCAAGATACAAAGGCTTTGTAACATTAAACACCCGTGAAAGAATGAATCACAGTTTAGATTTGTCACATGAAATATGATATTTAATAGCCTTTAATACAGTTTGACCTGGTACCATCAGGACAGTTAGTATGTTCTGTGCTTCTGTTCTGTTTCAGGAATTATATGTCATGTGGACCCTATTTTCTCATATGGAGTTTGATTTCTGTTCTAACTGTTCTATCAGTGAAAATAAAGTTTTTCACTTGGTACAGAATACAGAATGATGGAGAATTGTCTTGCAGATACTGTTAGGGAAATCAATTAGATTGTTTATGATCCCTACTAGGATGCTGAAAACAGTCATGCTTATAAGTAGTGGTCCAATACATACATAAAACAAAGAACTCCTTGATCTAGATTAGACTTTATACCCAAAGTTTTGTACCCTAGGGACAAACTGACTGCCAAATGCAGCGTATGTCCCCAACTGTCCTCCATGACTAAGATCTTGAAGTCCTCAAAGAGGATTCTGGCTGTTAGCAAGTCTTTTTCTTTCTTTTTTTTTTTTTTTTTTCTCTCATAATGAGCACAGCCCTTCTCCAAAAAAAGCTGGTGTCGCTTTGCAGATGATAGACATCTGCAAAAGAAATGCATCATCTTGCATCATCTGGCATTGCTCATGTTATTGCTATAGGCACAGAGCCATTTATGTGTTACCTAACAACTACCTCGTTAGAGGTGAAACTTATCCTGTGAAGAGAGCTAATACCGTGCATCCCAGACATCATCCTAATCCTATTGTGACAGCCTGATCAGCATTGATGCTAGCCTAAAACCTTTTACCTGTATGTGTAAATACGAACTGCCACATCTACTAATGTGAAGTGCTTTATGTAACAGACAGTGCCCTGCCCTGCAAGTGCATGGAGTACCTGTCTATGTTCTATCATTTGGTATTCAGGAGTTTGTTTAATACTAATCTGGATTGGAGATTACAGTGCAAGAACAGCAGTGATAAAAACTGACTTCAGAAATCAAGGGAAGATTTACCAGACGAAGCTTTGAAAATCATAATCTGGATTGAATGGGCAACAGCTGCATTGGCATCACTTGGCAATTCTCACAAGAGAATGTGCACATTATGTATGCTACCAGAGTGGTTATGGCAAAGATTAAAATATTAATGTAGTGCCAAAAGATTTCAGAGCTGAACTTTAACATCCCAAATGAGGCAACTACCCAGATGTGCCTGAGTAGTTGCCTCAAAGCAACCTGATCTGGTTCCAGGATATTATGTATCCCCAAGCCTCAATCCAGTCTTTGGTAATAAAGCAGAGGATCTGTTCAGTTCAAGAACAATGAATCTGCCTCAATAGCAAGACATTTTTGGGACCTTCTCTTTCTCACTGCATTTCAGCACCATCTTAAGATCATTATGCAAAAATAGAAACATTACTTTCCTCATATTTTTATCCTCTCTAAAATATTTTGAGAGACATATAAGGCTGAAAACAAAATCAGAGATTGAGATTCTATTACTAGCCTTATTCTTCTATGCCTTAAATCGAGCTGCAACTAAAAATGTTGAAGAAACAGAAGGTAAAACTGAAAGGCAGGAGAAAATGCTGCGTGTTTCCTTAAACTATGCTCTGGGGTGATTTTTAAATGGAATTTTTCCTTCTTCTGTTTGAGTGACTGTCTACCTGTGGGGTTTTTATGCAATCAGCATAATCCTACTTAGTTGCCTTTCAGCTAGAGGGAAGTTTAAAGCACAGTACTAGTACTGCTCAAGTTGTTTCAGAGAACTTGATTTCAGAGGTAGTTGCAATTCTTTAGCTGGTGATACAACTGGACAGTTTGTGGAATAGCAGAGGACAAAGCCTTCTGATAACTGTTTAAGAACAGGGTGTAAATAATAGAATCTAAGGGGAACAGTGAAGACTCCTAGTAGGAAGCTGAAGACCCCCTTTTGGGTCTGATGGAGGAGAGTTTCAGCATGAAGTTTCGAAGCACCAAGTCTTCTAAGGGGAAATATCCCCAGCAACTGGCAATCTTCTCAGGCTACAGTGCAGATGAGTCTTCTCCAAAATACATAAATACGTGCTGTGTGCCAGTTACCAAACAATATGAAAACTGTTTGCAGAGCTATTACTGCTTCTTTAACATTGCATTTCCTTTACTGCCATAGTTTAAAATCTCCATTTATTCCCTGGTTTTATTTTCACCCCTGATGAAGACAGAAGCTTACATTTTATTTATAACTTGCACATGCACACACACACGCATTGCATTATTCTGCTTACTGTGTCACCTACTTGGTACAATTTGCTTGGGCAGAAATGCAAACAATGGCAAGATGCAACTTCTGGAGCCTTGACTCGGAAAGAGCTACCTTTGCCCTCTTTGGAAAGAAGCAAGTACCACTCTTGTGGCAAGGAAGAAGAGGAGCAAAGGGTTATAAAAGATCCTTTTATGCTGTCTCATGGGTAACTTGTTTACTATTGGGGAATGGGGGAGCATTCATTAAGTTGCTAACTGTAGCAACTCTGGTCATTTCTGCATTAGGTACATTCACTGGAAAAAAATCTGTTTAGCTTGGGACTAAATGTGAAATGGAGCTCTATGTTGATAGAATATGGTTTCTCATAACTTTCATATGTGCTTGAATGTTCCTGTCAGGCATTTTTATACTTTTTTAAATAAAAGCAGATTGAGAGATGGGTTTTTCCAATTAAGATAACCATTTATTACTTGCTACCAAATGTTTAGTCAGAGACACCCTAACGTTCTAGTATCTTCTATTCTACTTTTGAGTGTACTGATTTTACACTTGTATTACTCTGCATAACATGATGGTGAGTCTTCTCGTTAACATTAGTATAAATGAAAGTAGAACAGCTGTTGTTTTAAAATAGCTAGGTATGTGATGGTTATGCTATTATTTAGAGGCACTGGGTGATGGATATGCTTTAAATACATTGGCTAATCGTAATGCTTCAAATTAAAACAAATACTAGTGATAGCATGGCAAAAGTGTAAAATAACAGGCAATTCATCCTGATGTAGTCTTTAAAACCCCCTTGTTTTGTGTGATTCTGATCAGCTGAGAGTCTCTCTTCTGAATTGAAATATCAGATTTGACTGGACAGAATAAAAAGATTAAAATGAGACATTTACTGCACACCGTAAGTGTAATCATTTTATACATGGAAGCATACACGTTGAACTTAAAGTTGTCACTTCAAAGATGGAAGATTTCTCTTATTTCCAAAACTACATGGGAAGTAACTGCCAGATAACATCTAAGAATACCATTAGATCGTGGATGACAGTTCCACTGTCTGTCAAACTGCCAGACTATCTTCATTGAGTCTCTTTGCCTGGATATTTTCATGAATGGGTTAACAGCAGTCGTGCATATTTTCTTAATTCTGTGGGTGGAACAATTACCAATGTGCACAGATGTGACAAGCTGAATCCCAGAGCAGGACAAATGCTGAGATCAGTGTTAGAGTTTGTTCCAGGTATAGAGATATTTTTAGTGCTAAGACTCTGAATTTCTGGACTGTAATTTTACCTCTCCAATTCTGATTACTTGTTCTTCATGCCTGTGGTTTATGACATCACCAGAACAGCCTTAATAGTTAGTTTTGTAAAGCCTTACTATCTAAAAGAGGAAGGAAAGATACTTCTTTTTTTCCTTTAAGACTCCCTTACAAAATAATCTGTGACAAAGAGAATGATATTTTAAGGGACTTGTATTATGTGCTTGTATTGCCTAACTGTGAAGAAAAATATTGATTTGAAGTGCATTTTGTGTAGTGTTATCCATCATAATAAATATGCAGCATAGAGTGAGACTTTGACCAGAGAGACTATTGAAGTGCATTCCCTTAGTGTGCCACTAATTATGCCCATTTTCTGTAGCCTACAAATAAGTAATAAGTCTACTTTGTGGTTTTTAAATCTGGGTCTAATGGTTCCCACAGAAAACCCCAAGTAATTCTTTGCAGACTACATCTCCTTAATGATGCTAGCATAAGGGGAAAATTGACAAAAAATTATTTATGTTGCTTTTCAATGATAAACATACAACAGCTGTCATTATAGGAATGGTTATTACTGTCCTGTTGCATCAGGTTTGAATCTTGGGATTTGACCTCAGTAGCAATTTTAGATTGAAACTTTTCTCAGATACTGACTACAAAACATAACTGTCTGCTATGTTATTTCTTTAGTTTGACAGCTGAAGTCCTCTCTTGACCCCACACGATGCTTTCAAGTCATAGAGAATTTCCAGTGCATCCTGTAATAATCCTGCCTCAAATACCAACCAGTGAACAGTTATGTCAGGAAAAGGGGAATGCTGCCTACAGAGGGTTATTTTGCAATCTTTCTATGATGCTGAAGCTCCACCTACTCTGTGAAATGCCTTTATAGTTAAATCTCTAGTTTACGTTTTCTTGTATTTGCGCAGAAGAAGTAGCATTAATTTAATAGAGATACTATTGCTGCTGTTTTTAAACCTGGGAGAAAACTTGATCCAAATTGCATGTTCATTTTTGTGCAAAGTACCCAATGAAGTCAATAACTGAAACTTGTTTCAATTATTGATTTGTGTGATATGCCATTTTTAATTTACAGATTAAGGAAAAGAAATGCATGGACATGGGCAGTACACAATGGTAAAAAAAAAAAGGGGGGGGGCGAGGGGAGATGTTTCAGGTAATGTATTTGAAACACCTCATTTGATTTGGATATGCTTGGGACCAGTCTCTATTGGCCTTTTATAAAATCCACAGTTGTGTTTTTTTAGATTACTTAGAAGCTTAATTTCAGGATAGACATTTAGTATCTTTGCTCTGTCAAATCTTTTGAAGGGAGGTGGGGGAAGTTCATGTTTTTGGAATGCTGCTACAAGTGAAATGGTACCTCTTGCTTTTCCTGTACTCTGCTCTGCCACAGAGTTGGAGAGGGATTGGGATGTTTACTATACTGACTTCTACATGAATATTTTCTTTTACTTACCCTGAGGATTAGTACTATGTTGTGGCCGAAGGATTACTCAACAGGAGTAAAGATATACTGTATCTGTAATACAAACTACTCACAGTATATAATAATTCATGCTATTAGTTCTATGTAACAATCTTCATATATCTTTTTGTTCCAACGTTATGCAATGTCCGCTTTTAGGGGAAAGAGTTGCCTTACATTAAATGCTTTGTGTGAAACTACAGTTCAACACATACAAATACTGTTTTGCAAGTATTTTGCTGTATTGCTGAGATGACAGATTTCAGAGGTAAGTCTGCTTATAAAAATGGACAGTTGTACCTTATGAGTTAGTGTTATAACTTCCTTGTTCAATATATAATGACCTGTGCACTCCCAGATCTCTTATTATTAACACTATAAGTGTAGTTTTTACAAGTTAGCTGTCTATCAGGATGTTCTTTGTAGTGAATGGAAAAAATAGACACTTGTGTAAGACCTCTGGGAACCAGAACTAATTCTACAAACTACTTCTGACAGTACTAATAACAGTACGGCAACTCAGTCTATTTTCTCTGTAGGAAGTGATTGGACAGTAATCTGGCTGAATGCAAAAGAGTTTATTTAACTGCTCAGGATAGAGACTCAGAAATTCCCTAGTGCCAGAAATCCAGCTGGTGGAGATAGTATAAAAAAAGACTACATCTCATGGAACCATGTTTTGTTATCTTTGGGGGTTACTTTTTTCTGGGACAAGCTCATTGAGAAAGTTGATGGCAGAGAGGAGGGGAGACCCAAGGAGAAAGCAGATGGCACACAAGTATGTTTATCCACATTTGTCAACCAGCAGTTGAAAGGATGGAGAAACAAGGTGGGAGTCTTGCAAGATGTTCTGGTTTAATGGATGCTAAGAGATCCTGCCTCTCTGATACAGCCATTAGTTGATTTAATCTGCTAAAGTTGTGTGATAACTGATGTAAACTTACTTTTCCTCTTATCATAAAGAGTACACTGCCTAATGTGTTCAGAGATAGGCTATTTTCAGGATAAAGGATATTTTTTCTTCTGAGGGTTATCACAAACAAATACTCTCAGTGACAGGCTGGTTTTCTATTCCAAAAAGGTCTGAGCTGAGCATCTGTATGACCTGAAAAACCTGAATTTAATATTGGCATCTTCCTGGATAAGTGACCTTATGTCGGAGGTGGAGGGGAAATACGGAGTCCAAGAATGTTTGTCTGCAGGGTAGTGGGGACTGGTGTGAACTGGGAGAGGAGGGAGTCAAGTAATAGCCCATGGCATGGTTGAGCAAGGTTGCTCTCTGCAGATAATCAATCCAGTATGAGTCTAGGTAGACCAAAGGAGCAGAGAAGGCATGTTTTCAATCACAGTGCAATAAGCAATTTTGTTCTTTCTTTTAGAGAAAGGTTTTTATAAAATGAAAAGGGGGAAGGGATTGCTCAAGCAGAGAAGGATAAAATAAAAGAATATGATCTGGCCTGGAATGGTTCTTGGGACCACTAACAGCAAAATACTGGAATGGATTGACTGAATTATAATATTGTTGAAATACCGGCGTCAAATTGTGTTCAAAGGGTATTGTCAGTTTATCTAAGCAATCTATTCTCTGCCTAAATGGTTTCTACCTGGCAGTTTTCTGCTAAAATGTCTTTCATTAGCAGTCCTTATGTGTTCACAACTACTCTAGGTATTTTTAATTTCATTTTAAATGGCAACTACAATTAGCCAACTAAGCCAAATTATTTTGCATGTTATGAAAAAGTCTACTTCAGTTTAAATGTTTTTTTCTAGTACTAATGAAATGAAAACACAAACTGTAGGCTACACCTGAATAAAAGAAAAGCTTAAGTTTTACTGTTTTTTTTTTTCTAAGAACTTTCTACCCCTTAAAGCACAGACCCCAAAGCAAGTAAATATTATGCTCAAGTAAGGAGGGCTCTTAGCAATCCCTGAAGTTTGGGAAGCTGCCGGAGGTCCACTGTTAAGACATGATAGTCTAACAAAGACAGGCTTTGTTGACTGTAATGTGAATGTAGTTCAAAATGGACTTTCACCATTATCTTTTCTGTAAACCCACTATTGAATTCACACAATCTTTGATACTGTAGCTGAGTGCCTACTGCTTCCTAGATCTTGAAGAGTTGCTGCTGTGGGTGCTTGTGTAGACAAGAAGTTTAACTTCAAGATATCCTGTATATGTGCACTGAGCACAAACATGCAACTCATTAGAACAGCTTCTGTGTACTGTCTGCGTGAGTTGGGGGTGCTTGGAGGGAGCCATATGAAGGGAGGCCTAGCAGAAATGGTTTTTTAAAAAAAAAAAAGAGGGAGGCATCCTCCCTCTTTCACCCAGCGTTTCTTCAGACAGTTCTGTCCTGGCTTTTGCCACAAGTGAGATGGGAAAACTATGACAACTCCCGAGAGCAGAACTGTGAGACCTCCTGGCCCTGTGCCTTGTGAGCAGGCTCTGGTCAGCGCCCTAATACAGGAATGGAACAAAAGCCCACACAAAGTGTAGGGGACTGACAAATGTCCTTTCCTCGCTGTCTTGGTTTCCCACCTGCCTTTCTGCAGGTACTTCCTTATGCATATGCAGGCAAAGGCGGGGGAGATCAAAAGCGCGCACCGATCAGTTCGTCTGAGCTCCTCTATGGCAATAAGTCACCCCCTAAGGGACCGCCGCCGCCCTGCCCCGAGCCTAAGCGCGCCCGAGCCCCGGGAGGCTCCTCCGCTGGTCAGGCGCCTGCTCCGCGATCCGCACCGCGTTTCGCAGGGGCCCGGCAGCGCCCCTCGGAGCTTCAGACCCCCTCACCGCGGGCTGCGCTGTACTATTTGAGGCGGGCGCGGGTGGAAGAACACGGCGGTGCCATCCGCCGCGCGAGGCCGGTGGCGCAGGGATCCGGGCCTCGGTGCTGAGGCCGCCTGTCAGTCAGTGCGGCGGCGCCGGGACGAGGCCGGAGCGCAGCCGGCAGAAGGCGGTGTGGGGAGCGCGCGGTAACGGAGACGGAGCGCGGCCGGCAGCGGGAGGAGCGGCGAGGGAAGGCGAGAGGGGAAAAAGGGAAAATAAACGTAAAAGAAGCGAGCTGCGTTTTTTCCGAACTTCAGGAAAAGGCTATTTCACGACCGGCTCCCTGTCCCCTCGGTCGGCTGCGATGCTGCTAGCCGCCGTGTTGTCCTGGACGTTGGTTTTGCTTGGAACCGCAGGTACGCCGGGGCGATGGGGAGCTGCCGGCGTCTGGGGCGGGGTAGTGCCGGTACCCGGCCGCGCAAACAATGGGGTCGGGCGGACCCCGCCGCCGCTGCCCTGTGTTACGCTGCTGCTGGGTTAGGCAGGGAGACAGCCTACAGTGGGGTACCCCCCCAGCCGCACCCGGTGTGCGTGATGGGGCGGCTGGTTCGCGCACATTGTTGGCTGTCGTGGGAACGGGAGGGGCAAGATGGCTCTGGCTGTGCGAATTTGACAGGAGAGCGCGGAGGGGGGAGGAGGAGGATAGGTGAGAAGGGTGTGAGCGAGCGGCTTGTTCTGCTCTCTGGCGCTGCTGTCCACGGGTGCGACGGGAGGAGTCGCTCCCGCCGCAGGAACCCGCCTCCCCCGGGCTGGGCTTTCGGTGTGAAGTAAATCCCAGACAATGGGGATGGGGAAGAAGGACGCGAGCGAAGCAGAGAGGATGCTACGTGCGCTGTGTTAATGGTGTCACCGTGCGAGGAGGCGGTGGATTTTCCTTGTCGCGTCGGCTTTCATTGTGAACCTTGAGGATGCTACTGTGCTACGCGGCTGTGTCCGCCTCCGCCGCCGCCCATCCGCCCTCCTTCTTGCAAGCGGTGCATGTGCGGGGCAGAGATTGCAGCGGGCGCGGGGAGGAGAGAGATGCGATCGCAATTAGAGGCGGGGGCTGGAGCAGCTGTAAGAAAGCAAGCAGAAAATCGGAGGGGGGCCGTGACGGGGGGGCGCCGGCAGGGGGCCGGTGCTGTTAAGGGAGCGGGCGGCCCCGAGCGGGAGCGGCGCTGGAATCGCTATGGTCGGTGAAGGCCCGGTGCCAGCCCCGCCTTGCCCCGGGAGACCGCAGGTTGGTTGGGTGCGGTTGCGGCCACGCCTGTGCTGACGCCGCCCCCTCTGCCAGCGAGACCGCGTTTATGTCGCCGTCATTCAGCGGGCCTCTTCGCCCCAAGCTCCTGGTGCTTACGCGCACCCACTGGGAAGTGTTCCCCAGAGCCTTCTGCGCCCACTCTTGGCTGTATGAGCGTTTTCTCCCTGTCCTGTTCTACAGCTCGTCAAACACTCCCTCCAGGCCCCCCTTCTTGGCAAGCATCGTGGCCTGAAGCACCCACACTGATTATCCCTGCTGTCTTTACTTCAGAGCTGTCATTGCATTTACTACTTGCAGTCTTTTCTCAGCTCATGGTTTCATAACTACTTATCAATTACTGCTGTTGCTATCTCAGAAAAGCTCGCTCTCCAGATCGCTGCTGTCACCGGATACCTCTTGTACCCATTTCTGTGTCCTTGCAGTGTACCCCAGTGCATCACCCCAGTTATTCCTTCCCATCGTTGCTGTTACAGACCTCACTGCACAGCTTCTTTTCACCCCTTGCTTCAGTGCTGTCCTTAGCTACCACAACCACTCACTGCCTCATTCCCATACTGATGATTCTTTATCTTCTTAAGCAATTACTTCTGCTGTAGCTCTGCCTGCTCATGTAGTAAGAATTGCTATCTTGTTGTGGCTCAATTCCAGCTCCTGTCATGGCGGACCACTGCCACCAGTGTGCTCAAGTCTGTTGCCAAATCAAGCCACCTGTTTAACATCAGCCCAAAAACTGTTCTTAATGATACACAACTCTCCTGTGTCATAAGCATTACTATATAGCTTCTCTTTGTCATAATTTAAACCTTTATGTTATATATAGGGTATAAATTACAAATCGGGGGTGTGTTGTCTTTCCATTTTTAGCACAGTTCATCCTGGTAGCTAGCTCTGCATCTGGCTCAGCCACACCCTTCAATCACCATCTCTGCATACATTCTTGATCTGAAGCATTATAAAATGCCAGACTACTATATGTGATTCTGTAGCTATTGCCTCTCTTGACACATTCACACAGGCTTTCTCAGCTGTGGGAGGGGAGAATAAAGCATTTCTTTTTTTTTTTTTTTCAGGGCAAGTAGATGGGAGTAAGCAAAGAAAAATTATCTGCGTCTCATCTGTTGCCCCACTCAAATACATGTTTATCCAATAATAATAATTACAAATGCATAGAGTGCCTAGGGAGTTGCACAGCTGGAACTGGACTGTGAAATCAGCATAAAATGGAGAACACAAAACCCAAATAAAATGTTGAAAAGCTAGAACAAAGCAGCAGCACTGTTTATGGTAAAAACAGCACCCAACACATCAGTTTTGCTTTTCACACTAAAGGATGCTTTGGTCTGCTAAAGCTTGTCCCTTCTTTTTTTCCCAGCTGACCTCACCACAATCTGTGATGGGGGAAGAAAGGTTATTGCTTTGGGCTTTGGAAGCTATGATATTGAAAGAGATGTCAGTGAAAGGGGGGGAGCAGCTATGATGATGCTAATAAAGAAACCCTAACTACGGCTTTATAGTAGCTTAAATGTAAGAGAAGGAAAGAGATAGATGCTTATCAGGAAGGAACCCCTGAAGAGACTGTTGTCTGAGTGACAGTTATGTGATAGGTTCAGAACAAAATGATGCCTTTACATCTTTTAGAATAATTCCACACTTTGTACACATTTTGGCCTGTGATAGTGATGATTTATTTAATCTACTATTGAATTAAAACATTTTTTAATAATTTACAAGCTCATTTATAGGTGGCCCGCCTTCTTTCATTTACATCCTGAAAACCATGGTTTCCTAAATAATAGAGAGTATTGTGTATAAATTTTATCCTCTTGTTGTTTGAACTTGGAAAAGGCCTGGCATAACTGTTGGATTTTGGGGATGGTGTGGTTTTGGGGGTTTTGGGTTGTTTTTTTTTTTAAGTATATTTACTGTAGCAGTTATTTACTGAATACCCTGTTTTTAAGTGTTAAAGATTGTGGCTGCTGCCCAGGATGAAAGCACCTTTACTTTTCATGGTTCGTCTCCAGAAGTGTGTTTTAATGATAGACTTTTCTGCCATTGGGTATAAGTGCCTGGTTTCTTGTTGACAGGAAATGGCATGGTGTGGGATTTTTTTTTTGTTGTTTCTTTTTTGGCGGGGTGTGTGTGCTTGGTTGTTTTGTTGTTTCAAGATTTTTTTGGGGAGTTAGTGCTATAGAATTATTTTGACTTACTGGCAGGAAAGCAGAACCAATTGATGGGGGAGGAGAAGGGAATAGTGCATCTGCTGCCATCAGTCTGCGAGGAACAGAAAAATAGCTTTAGTAAGAGACAAAAGTACATTTTATTTGGCATTGAAAAGGCCATCCTGCATTTTAACTCATTATTAACCTGGTGGTACTGTTTATATAGAGAACACAAATTTTTTTATTGTTCTTCTTACATGGTTTTTGAAGCGTTGGTTTAGGACAGCAGTATACTTCAATATGATTTGATCTATCAATAATAATTCTGTTGTACACGTAAATCACAACTTGCAAATAGTAAGATATTATGAACTTCCAGAAATCCCTGTATAAGCAGACTGGGAGAAGTGATCTTCTTCAGAAGTGTGTATCGTAGCTTTTATGCAGGGAACTATTAGAAAAAATTCAGCGAGGTGCCATGACAGTATTTTTCAGGTGCAGTGAAAAGATGGTGTCTTTGTCGTTTTCCCAATTCTGTATGCTCACAGAGATCCGAAATGTGAGATTAAATAAGTAAAGCAATGTAATCGTAAATCTAAAAGTTTGAAAGCATTCAGGAAACAAAATTGTTTCTTACAATAGCTTTCTAAACCAAGGAGAATGCCTGGGAGTGACTTGAATGAGGGTGTGTCTATAAAGAGAACTACAGCTCCCAGGCATCTCCATTTTCCTGAGTGGTGTCCTTTGCGCATGTTTTCATAGGACTGATGTGTCAGTTATCATCGCAACACTCAAGGCCTGGAGGGAAAAAAGAGCCACCAGGCAAATAGACTTTGAGACATAAAAATCACAGAAGCAAATTTGAAGGTCACATCTACGATGGCTCTGGCTTCTTTTGTTTAGGAAAACACATTACCATCGTTTAAAGCCCTTGCTAATGCAAAGGGATGTAAATTAGGTGGGTTTGGCGGTAGTGCCATTATGCCCTTTCAGTTCATGGTGTTGAAATGCAGCTTCCCCACTGCAGCTGCTCATTAGGAACGTTGCCTTTTGAAGTTACCCTGAGAGCCAAATGGCAGGCTGTCAGGCCCTTCTGATAGATTGCGTTTATAAATGTCTGAGGCAGTCACTACTAAGTACCCGAAGAAGGTTTTTCTGTGTTTTTTAGTTTACAATATAGGTGCCTAAAGAAAGTGGAATAGATAAAAATCAAGGATCAACCTCACATTAAAATAGTTCTTTTTCCACTTCCCGTTCAAGTCCAGGAGCTTCATAGAATCATAGAATAGTTAGGGTTGGAAAGGACCTTAAGATCATCCAGTTCCAACCCTCCTGCCGTGGGCAGGAACACCTCCCACTAAACCATGCCACCCAAGGCTCTGTCCAACCCGGCCTTGAACAGCACCAGCAATGGAGCATTCACAACTTCCCTGGGCAACCCATTCCAGTGCCTCACCACCCTCACAGTAAAGAATTTCTTCCTTATATCCAGTCTAAACTTCCCCTGGTTAAGTTTGAACCCGTTACCCCTTGTCCTCTCACTACAGTCCCTCATGAAGAGTCCCTCCCCAGCATCCCTATAGGCCCCCTTCAGATACTGGAAGGCTGCTATGAGGTCTCCACACAGCCTTCTCTTCTGCAGGCTGAACAGCCCCAACTTTCTCATCCTATCTTCATACAGGAGGTGCTCCAGTCCCCTGATCATCCTCGTGGCCCTCCTCTGGACTTGTTCCAACAGTTCCATGTCCTTTTTATGTTGAGGACACCAGAACTGCGTGCAATATTCCAAGTGAGGTCTCACAAGAGCAGAGTATCTGTCCAAGATGATTATAAGGCATATAATTGCTATCCATACAGTGAATCATACCTGTAGCTTCTGGACCTTCCAAGGGTAAATGAAAGAAAACCTTATGCCAAAACATGTTGAGATGTACAGTGTAGATGACTGCGTATTTGAAAATGATCAAGGCTACCTGACAGTTTCTGCTATAGCATTTTTTGGACCTCAGTGTGTGCTTTTGCATCTGAAGTTGTTTTCGTTTGATCTTAAGCGATGTATGCAGGTACTTCAGCAAAGCTATTAATAGTTTGGACAAATGTAGAACATCAATGGCCTTAGTCCTGATAACTTCAGATCTTTAGGCAGCTGTTGATGGCAAAGCTAATTTTTGGAGAGCAGCTAACAATGGAAGGTTTATCCTGCTAAGCAAGTGCAAATTGCCTTAAGATACTAGAGTCTCTCAAGAAGCAGCAGCTGTGGGTATATTCATGTAGTACTGTGCTTAATAGCTGGATGAGTTATGCAAATTCTTAAGCCATCACACTTTAAAAGTGAATAATCAGTATGGATACCAAGTAATCATTTAGACCTGCGTATTTGCAGAAGAAACAAGGGAGCCATGTTATGTTTGAAGAAAATAGCATGCTTGCACCTGAAGATAAATATGTCCCAACTTTCTCCTCTGTGTTCAAAATGAGACCTGAGATTTAAAAATTAGGGGGAGAGATTTTCAGTTCAAGTCTTTGGTTGTTCACTTTTTCTAGTGCTGGTTCTGTGTTTCTTACCTGTCCAGAAAAGTAAGGTATTAAAGCAAAGGTCTGTAAGACGGGGTGTCCACAGAAGTCAGTAGTAAACTTGGCATCAGTTGGCTTGACACCAGATCACAGAGGGACCCCAAACCAGGGTATGGCAGAAACTGATCCTACAACTATTTTTGTGAGCAGTTTATAATGGTGGCAGGGAGGAAGCCCTGTATCTTTAGATCTGATGCAAGAAAATTAAGTTTAGGCTAGACAGTAACATGATACATGTTGTAGCTGATCCTTTAGCTATTTGCATCCTAGATCTTATGACAAGACAGATACAGAGATCTGCAAGGGTGTGTTGTGAAAACTGGGAGTTTCTTGATGTAGTGTAAACTTTGTAGAATGATATGGAAAATAATTCGGAAATCCAGTGACATGGTTAATTTCTTGGAATGGAGAGACCATTTGATTTATTTTTAATTGACACTGATATCTATCACATTATTAGGTTATTGTTTGCCAGGGCAGACTGCATGTAAAGGAACTCTTGACCATTTTAAGTGTTCCAGAATTGTCAGTCTCATGATGTCTTGAATAAAAATGATTTTGTTTTCTTTATAGGTAAGTTTTTAAGACTGTTAAAATAACTGGGTCTTAGTAAATCAGGATAGGTACTTTGACAATTAGGTATTGATTTTAAAAGTACACAAGACAGGTTAGTTTTCTTAAAATCCATCTACTCATCACTGGTGAAGCCACATTTGGAATGGTGTGTCCAGTTCTGGGCTCCCCTTGCAAAAAAGATACAGACTTCTTGGAGGAGTCCTGTGAAGGGCCACAGAGATGCAGGAGGGACTGGAGCATCTTTTGTACGAGGAGAGGCTGAGAAGACTGAGACTATTTAGCCTGGAAAGAGAAGACTTGAGGGGATCTTAATTCGTGGATATATACCTGATGAGAGGGAATGAAGAAGGAAACAAAGCTTTCCTCAGTGACATCCAATGATGACAGGGCAGGAGTCAATGGGCACAAATTGGAATAGAGAAAATCCTGTCAGAATATAAGAAAACGGAACACATGCCCCTGGAACAGGCTGCCTAGAGAGATTGTGGAGCTTCCATCTATGGAGGCATTCACACCCCATCTGGACAGACTCCTGGGTAACCTGCTGTAGCTGCGTTCCCCTGTTGGACTAGATGATCTTGAGAGGTCCCTTCCAACCTCATTGATTCTGTGATTTTTGTATAGCTACTGCTATAAAATAGTGCTGATGGATGGTTATTTAAATATTTGTTTTTCTTTTTTTTTTCTTTTTGTTTGCTTATATCAGTGATATGTATCCACCTTGAAATCTTTAAGATGAACAAGAATGTTAGTTACTGGATACTGGTTTGTTTATAATAATATTTTACCATGTTGGTTAATGGATGTGAAAGGGACTGTTTAAACCTGTGTGAAAATTTTGGGAAACAGAAACATAGAATAGTTTGGGTTGGAAGGGACCTTTAAAGGAAATGTGTGAAATAAAGAGGTAGAATAAGAAGTGAATGTCACTTAACGCATTCAGACTACATTTTGAGCTCAGTTTGGGCAGAGTATGGTATATCAGATCTTGAAATGGAAAGGTCTTTCCCATGGGAGAAAGATGTACTGGCTGAGTTGTACATAGAAAGTGTAATTGACCAGGTGATAAATGATGAAAAATACTGATGAGAATTGTATACAAATGAAATAGAAAATTTACATCTCCACATCTGAATGGGCTTTTCCAGATGTTTCATGTATTGTAACTTTAAATGTTACTGGAACTGCAGCATATTTGTTCAGAAGTTAATTGTCATTTAAAATAGTTTATAAGATTGTAAATGTTCATGATATATTTAAACCCTCCCTAAACATTACTTAAAAACAAAATAGTGCAGTTCTTTGTGGTAGGGTTTAAATGCAGACCTTTTAACATGAAGAGGATTCAAAAATCCAAGTCCTTTTCAGTGCTTTCATATTTAGGATATTCAAGGCTGCATTTAAATATGACACAAAAGATGAACAGCCGGTTTGGTACTGTTTACACAATATTGGCAAATTGGTCTTAATGTGTGGTATTATTGCATAGTCTTATGTTTAAAATAAACACTGGGAATAATTGAAGAAACCTCAGAATTTGGAAATACTTAGTGGTGGTTCTTCACATCCCATGAAAAAGCAGGCTGTCTTTGCATATTAATCACTCTTTCTAAGGAAGTTTGCCTTATTTGCATTGTGCATGCATTGAGGAGTCCCATAGTGCGCCTGAGAAAAAAAAGGGGAGGGGGGGCAACTGGAATTGTTGTTCTCAAAAGGGTTTTTATTCCATTCAAGTGGAAACACTGAATGCCGGAGAATTAGCACAGTGTTTTGTGGAAGAACAGTTCCATTTGGTCATTGCGTTTCATGTGGAGCAGTCCTGGCTTGTAAGGAGTCTCAGCACTGGGGGTAGGGTTAAAAGGGGAGTGACTCATCATTGTATGATGTAATCTACAGGATGCAAGATACTCTTAATTAAATGTACTCTGGGGATTATCAGGCAATTAGGAAGATAAAATAAAATATTGGTGAAATGTTTAGTCCTTGCCTTACGAATACAGTGGCCAAAACTCTAGGCCTTGATATCTTTGGAAAACTTGTGGAAGGTGTAAAGATTGGGGAAATTTTCAGTTTGCGCAAGTTTTGGAATGACAAGATTTCTTAGGCCTACTCTGGTACTGTAGTTTAATGTTACTTGAGCTGTTACTTCGAAGCAATGTGGGCTGACACAATGAGTCTTGCTACCTTTGTGCTCTGTTCTGGCTGCAAATCCAGGAGGGATGAGCTTTTCTGTTACTTTTATGTTGGACATCCTTTCCTATAAGCACGGAAAGTGTCTGACGGTCTGAAACTCAAACCTTTTTATTCTGAGATTTTGAATCATGAACTTTAGGGAATGTTAGAGATGTTTTGATGAGTGATAGCTCTCAAACTATTTTGCTTGCTATCCTAAATGAGAAGATGTATGAACGTAAGATGTCTGTGTGTGTGTAAATAATATATATGGAGAATATGCTATAGTCAGAATTTCATTTTGAAAGGAACTGTGGGACAATGAGTGGGAGTATTGGCCTGCAAATCATTTGGGACTCTGGTGGTTATAAGTAGCATTATCAACAGCTTCTGTCGAAGTACAGGTGAAACCTAACCTGTTTCCGTGTTGACGTTGTTTCTGGTGAATGCAATGGAGAAAGAAGTTTGAAAGGTTGATTTTAACTTGAAAAAGACTTTCCAGAAATTAATCACAGGAATGGAGCTTTTAGTGGTTTTATTGTTGCAATCAGTAATACCAAATGGTATCTTCTTAGCTGGACAGAGAGTGAGGTGGTTTGTTATGAACGTGAGGAGTGTTTGTGTAAATTAGGTAATGCTATTAATGCAAAAAGGAAGAGCATTCTTTTGATAAACTTTCCGTTTTTTCTTTTATTTCAGTGAGAATGGTTGGGTTTATGATCTATGTGTGCAGCTGTGTGTGGTCTAGGGTAGAGGTGGAAGGATTTTCATAATGTTATCAAAGCTTTGCCTGTATGTCGTTGCGGTTACCACATGTACAATCAGAAGGAAAATACTCTGAATCATCTGTGCAATACACTTTCCGTTAGTTTGTGCTTTTATTTTCTTCGTATAAAGCACATTGCACTTCCAGTGTTTAGAGGTTAAATGTAGTAGCAAATAATACATACAACCAGTATTGATGTTATATTTCCATCTGTGATGCATTTTAATGATAGCTGCCTTAATATTTAGCTGCTGAATAGTTGTACAAGCTGTGGTGTCATTACGATAAAACAATGCACTTGTACAGTGCACTCGTGGGTACTTTGAAAGCCTTATAAATAACCCTTTTTAAAACTATAGCGTGGGTATAAATAACACTTATCAGTGTGCGTAAGAGATTAATTTGTGTAGTTCAGGATCTAGCATGCAAAATGTGTATTCCCAGTATCAGCTAATTAGAATTTTTCAAGAACTTCATTTCGTGTTTTCAATATGTTAATAGTGAGAGAAATAGTCATCAGACACTTGTGTATAGCATTTTGGAAAAATATAATCAACAGCTGCTTGTCCAAATAGCTTATTAAATTATAAGCCTGCAAAATTCAAAAGAACAGACTGCTGTAACCATTTTTCAATTGTAGTGTTTTCAAAAGATAGTCCCGTAGAGGTATAACATGCGTTTAGGGGTTGTGAACAGACATACGGAATTACTCAATAGTCCCCTAAATCCCTTTGGAGTTTAATCTCTTCATGATCTGTGGGATGCAACTTGAAGGTGTTCAGCATCTGCTACATACTCCCTAGTGTAGGTATTTGTTAGAGAAATAACAGGCGTATTGTAGTACTTCTAAGAAAATCAAATGTGTGTAAGTGGTAATTATGGACACTTAGTCTGCAAGAACTAACAGATACTAAGAAAGAAGTTGTAAGTGAAAATCTTTATGAGTAGGTATCAATCCTCTCTAGCTTTTCTCCCTCTTATCACTAGAATTCTGGGTGGTTATTTCTTTGTTCTTTCTATTATGATCGAACTATAGCTGGATATACACCTTGTTTCACATTTGTAAAGCTTATCTAGTTGTGTTCACCTTGGTAGCATTTTTCTTGTCCTAGGTTTTGTCTTTCCACAGCTGGATATGTCTACAAGAAAAAGAAAGAACGTTGTTAATCTCTCAGTTCTGTAGTGATTGCTTATTATAGTAAGGATTTTGTATCTACATTTTAAAAGTAAAGTAAAGAAGTGACTTTTTAATGGTTGTGCTCTTGTTTGGTTTGCTTCTTCATAGTATTGGTCATTAGGAGGTGGATCCTGCACTTAGGCATGTGTGCAAAGCTGTTGTCCAGATTGGTGATAGTCATATGTAAAAGCCAGGAAGGAAATTGTCTCACCTGTGCTGAGATACTGTACTGAGGGATCATGTCAAGTGGGCACCCTGTCAACGTGATTACTGACGAAGGTTCAGAGTTATTACTTGAGTGAAGATGAATGTAAATCTGCAGACTGGCCAAAAGACCGCGGTTTGCAAATAAGTGGGCATTCCTTTGAGTTGAAATGAGTTGTGGTAATCTTTTTTTCAGCAGGTGTTAAGAGTATGGATTTAATTGAAAGAGGAAGAAGTAGCCTTAGGAAGAAGCATTTCCCCCACCCCCCACCCCCACATAGGATCTGCCTTACTGCTCACTCTAAAATTAATTTGACCTGCTGTTTCCAATAACGATTTTCTGTGGGTGGTTAGGAAGAAATACAGAAAATTTATGTGTACAGTGATATTTTCCTTGCTAGACACTCTCAGCTCCTTTAAATGGTAGTACTGTTAGTAGTTAAAACACTTAGTCTGTCAACATTTCATAGTATTTCACACTTACGTTCTGTGCTGTTGTAAGAACGAAAATCTTCCTCTATATTTATCCCCAGCAAATCTGAGCATCATTAAGTAATGCATTAAACAAACTCATATCTGTCTGATCTCTTCTTTTACTCAGTCTCTCGGCCAGAAGATAAGTTGCAGTGTATTGAAGTGTTTTTTAAATACACACTTATTTTAACATTTTTTTAAATATACATTTTCTGAAGCAGTTACATTGCCATTACTTGATGCTAACTAGACATTGAATATTCAGGTTAAAAAGGTGCACTTTGTACTTGAGGCAAAAGTTGTTGAAACAATATATGAAGCATGTTTACCTTGTATTTTTCCTGCACTCACTGCATAGTCACAGGGCAGACACACTTCAGATGTTTGATGAATAGCAATGGTTTGTGATTGCTTACGCAATAGTCGAAATAAACTAGTTAGAAGCTATGTTTTGCACTTGGTTCATTTTATTGCTAAAGTAATAACTTGTGGCAAATGAGAAAACTAAATGCTCTACTGTTCTCATAATGGCAATAAATGTAAGCAGTCACTTCTATTTTAATATGAACACTTACGTTTCTGATAACCTGTCTCTCTGTTTTAGGTACTGTCTGCCTTTTGAAAATGTTAATCCCCAAAGAAAAGACTTACTATGCCAGTTATCTGTAGATGGAAGTTCTAGGGTATTCTGATTTCAAAACGTTCTTTGGTTAAAAGAAGCTGTCTGTATATGGAGAATACTTGTTTTTGTGAAAATGGATCTAGATTTAAATGAAATAATAAACTAAATGTGTCACCAACTCATTAACTGTTTTTGTTGCAGTTATCCATGGCTTAATATTCTGTTTTCTTGTGGCTTTATAGCTAGCTGCAGTCACTGAGTCTAGAGAATAATTGGTGCCATACTCAGCTTTTCTGTATTCCTAGTAATAGTTTCTCATGAACCTAAATTGGTACATGCAAATAATAAGACTTGACATAAAAATAGCAAATCCCACACTAACTTATTTTGTGTGTTAAGGTACTGCAATATTTATGTATTTCTGCAATGTCTTGTGTGTGCAAATGCAGTTCTGATTCAATGTTTATTGGGACAAACAGAACTACCTGCAAATATTAAAAAATAAAGGATAAATATATTTTCTTTGCATGAATGGTTTTATCTTATCTTCTTTTTCTTGAAGATTGCAATGAGTGGGACCAGAAGAATTTAGTTCAAGTGGTGAGTGAAAGCAATGCTGCTGATTCCCTTGGAATTTAGCACTTTAAATGGATTAGAACTAAAAATATCTCTGCCTGATGTTGTGTCGGATCTGAAAGCATTTTAAAGAGTCTGCATTTACATATTTGATGTAAATTTAAATATATTTTCACATTCGAGCTAAATAATAGCATTGTAAATGTTAGCTCTCTGGGAATCAATATTCTTATTGGAGTAACTGAAAGTTGGACCTAATTATAAAATTAACATGTATTTTGCCAAAATGGTAGCCTGTGGAACAAATGTTTCGGAAAGAAAATGTAGTCTATGTTGTATACCGGATGCATAATTCGCTCCTTAGATATGTGGAAGGTTTAACAAGAATTAACCTCCTTTCGTAACTTTGGCGTGGTGTATTATCTGTAAGCATCTTGACCATATCTGACTATTTCACACATAACTCTGCATTGTACTTACTGTTTTGAAGTACTTCTGCTCTGTGGTTTTAGTCTTCTGTACCTTTGCGAAGTGAGTAAAATGTGGGGACATGAGAAAAGAGTGCGTAACTCACACCATCAAAAAGGAATGGGTTCTTCTCAAGGAAATTACAATTATTTTTGCATTTCTCTGTAAAGAATATTTTATCTTTCTGATCGGTTCCATAGCCAGCTAATTCACCCATAGCTTCTATTCCTGTTAAATGTTTGTGTGTTAACACTGCATCATGGCTTGAGATATAGTCCTGCTTATAATTGCATAAAACCCAGAAATGGTATTTTAACAATGGAAAATGGAATAACCATATTTCATACATATATAAAAGCCTGGAATTTCATTGCCACAAATGATGGTCTTCTGATTTAAGTTGTGGTATGTGCTCCTGTTTTGTTTGGACTGTGTTCAGTTTGTTAGTCTGGAGACAGAAAAGCACTTTTGTGTTTGGTTGCTAGCAAATGCCAGTGTAATTGCTTTCCATTTTTATAAGTGAGATCTGGTTTTGTTATCTTACAGGACACTGTGGACAGCGTATCTAATAGCAGATTCCTGTCTTGCTTACAATTACAGGAATCGGAAGCAAGTCCAATGAAATGGGGGCAGCTTTGATTATGCTGCCGATGTATATATTGTGTTAAACATTAGAAGACTACGTTACATCATCTGATTTACTTTTTCCTGATTTGGGACATGACACTTGCATGCTATAGGGCATTTCTATGCAGCTGTCCTGGGTTCAGCAATAGCAGTCGTTTTTCTCCTTCTCAGTAGCTGGTGCAGTGCTATGTTTTTGACTTTCAGCCTGGGAACAGCGCTAGTAACACCGATGTTTTCAGTTGCTGCTCAGTCATGTTTACTCTGACTAAGAACTTTCTGAGTCTCATGCTCTGCCAGGGAGGAGGGGAAGCCGGGAGGAAGCAGAGACAGGACACCTGAACCAAACTGACCAAAGAGGTATTCCATACCACAGCACGTCATGCCCAGTATATAAAGGGGGGCAGTTACCCCGAAGGGTTAGATCCCTGCTCAGGTTGGGCTGGGTATTGGTTGGCGGATGGTGAGCAGTTGTGTTCTCTTCCCTTGCTATTTTCCTTATCGTTATTATTACTGGTGGTAGCAGCAGTGGTTTGCGTTATATCTTAGTTACTGGACTGTTCTTATCTCAACCCGTGGGAGTTACATTCTTTCGATTCTCCTTGACATCCCTCCGGGAGCGGGGGGAGGAAGGGGGTGAGTGAGCGAATGGCTGCATGGTACTGAGTTACTGGCTGGGCTTAAACCATGACAGCAGCCAGCCTTAGAAATTATATAATGTTTTGAGATGTATTTGGGTTTTTAAGAGTCAGTTGTTAAGAAAAGTCAGGCAAAAGATCTAGAATGGTTTCAGGTTTTCTTCTGTATTGTATTCCTTTTGTGTCCTGAGTGAAGAGTACTGGGTAAGGTTGATCACCTTGCATTCCCCATGCATTATGAACACGAGATAATGATATTTCTTTGTACATGTTTGAGACCAATTCTGAGTGTAATTGTTAACAAAGACAATGCACAGTGTTACAGTTAGACTTAGCATTCTCTGTCTACTCTGTATATAGCAACAATCCTAAATCTTAACAGAAATAGAGAAGCTCATGTAAATGTTGCTTGAATTAACTCATCGATAATGGTAGTAGTTTTTACTTCTACATAGCAGATAAATTATGTTGGTGCCCTTGCAGAGGGGCTGAAACAGAGAAATATATTATCAGAGTAATATTTTTATATATGTATATATTTTTAATAATGTGCAATGATGTCACTTTGTTCACAGAATCATAGCATGGTTGAGGAAGGGACCACCAAAGGTTGCCTAGTCCAACCTCCCTGCTCAAGCAGGGTCACCTAGAACACATTGCTCAGGACTGTGGGCAGACAGCTCTTGGGCATCTCCGGGGAAGGAGAGTTCACAACCTCTCTGGGCAACCTGTTCCAATGCTTGGTCACCCTCACAGTCAAGACCTCATGTTCAAATGGAACTTCCTGTGTTTTAGTTTATACCTCCTGCTTCTTGTTCTATGGCCTGGCACCACTGAGAAGACTCTGGCCTCATCCTCTTGTCACCATGTCTTCAGATACTTTAATGCATGAATCTTATCTCCCCCTGAGACTTCTCTAAGAGGAACCTCCCTAAGCATTCTTATTTTCAAAACTGTGGAAAAACAGTTATAAATTGCTGCCATGTTATTTTTCCGTTTTCCTGAACATTTCTGGTGGTTTTTTTGCCCTTATTTGTTGTAACTGCAGAGCTATTGGCTGCATGCCCAATAGCTCTCAAGATGAGTTTCTGCTGAAGACATGCATTGGTCTTCATGAGTTGCTTCTGCAGATTTTTAGATGTTGAGGAATCCTTAAGTGCATGTTATACCGGTATTTTTATCAACTGCATGTGCTGCAGGGAAGATCTATTGCGTTGTTTGTGCATTCATTTCATTTAGATGTTTATAAAGATCATAAATTACGGACGTTGCAGTGAAAGACAGGTAAGGTTTGGAGGTGCTGGTCCAGGTTAACGTTTTGAACTCCACTAGGTGGCACTAATTTATTGTTGGTAAAGTTGCTTTCTATGGAAAAAACCCACCAAGTGCTGTTTTATTGGTGAGGTATGGTGGGAGATTTTTACTTTTGGAATAGGAATCATATGTAAGATGATGATCAGTAATATTTCCCTGTTTTTCTTGTCTGTACATATATGGTATTCTTCCTAACCCTGTACTTCTGAAGTGGAGTAATGACCTGATATTTTGCATGGGATAGGCCAATCATAGGCATATTTTTAAAATCTTTAGAACTGGGAAGATAAATCAGAAGAAATACTTGCCAAATTTTTTTACCTTCTTTGCTTAACTATCCTCTGGCAATGTTAAAGACAAGAAACTGGTCCTGTGTATTGGTGCAGACAGTGTTTGATAGACAGCTGGGTTTTCGTTAATTGTGTCTCAAAACATCTCGGAGTTCAGAAGATTGGCCTGATAAGGAGAAGAAAGTATTCCTGGCAGGTAATGATTGTATGAGTACTAGCTATGGTTAGCATCAATAGATTTCAACTTGCTGAAGGGCATTGGTTATGACAGGAGCATATTTTATTCTAGCAGTAAGGGTAGAAATGGCCGTGACAGTTATTTTTGTAAAGTTGATACACAAAGAGTTCTCAACAAAGGTCCTCCGGATCATGCTGAACCAAGCTGTACGTGCCCTGTACAAAGATGACAGTTTAATCAGAGGAGCTAGACTGATAGGTTCCCTTGCCGTCCTTGAAACTGTTATTCTGAGAAGGACAGTTGGAGTAGTCTTTGACTCGGTTAACAGTTCACCATTTTTGGCTTGCTGAGAAGAAATTTGCCTTTGCAGTTGGTAGACTGCATAACTGGGACAGAGAACTTTGCAAAAGCCAGAGGTGTTCTGCTGATAACAGTTGTGGCAGGGTAGAAAGTTAGCTAATTAACTTAGTAGAGCTGGTGCTTCAGGTGGGCTTGCAGTAACTTCATCTCTCATCTTTTTTTTCTGCTTTGTCTGTGCCATTAAATACTCCCTTTGTGCATTGTAAATTTATGAGTCTCATCTGGACCTTGATTTCAAGCTGGTGGGGGAGATTTTTAGGAAGCTACGTGAGAATAAATTTTGAATAAATGCTTTGTTCTACCCAACAGTACCTTGTTTTCTTCATGTAATCTTGTTTTTTATCAGGTTGAGGGGGAGCTATAAGCGGTTTGCAGTTTTGCCTCTGTTGACTTTGAATCCAGAACTTGTGGGCGTTCCAATCTGTTGCTGCGCAAGAGAAATCGAATTTCTCTTAGGATTTTAGTCTGAGCTTAAGAGCTCTTGCTCTTGTGCTCACAGAGTGTGGACAGGTCTGTCTCCAGTCTCCCTCCCTCCATAAAGTAAGGGCTATATATTTCCTCTGTCTTCCTGGCAAGTGATTTGCAAGTAACTGGTCTTCCAAAGAAAACAGGCTCCTCATTTTGCTATTGACAGGATCTGCTTTCTGTCTGGCCTGTATTTGAAGGGACCTGGCATCTCAGAGGAGTGTAAAATCTGATCGTAAATCTTCATCCATTTTTCAGTATTGTAGATATTGAATGGTTTATACCACTGGGCTTTTGATCCTTCAGTTGTACTTTTTGGATTTGTGTGTAGAACTTGCGGCAGCTACCCACTGAATTGCGTATTCCCTGGGGGCTTGCTGCACTGTTCAATAGCTCAATACACTTTTCCAGCAGCTGGTGGCTTTGTCTCCTCCTGTCTGGCATGGGGGTCTTCCATAGTACAGAAAAATGAGCTTCACATCTCAAACCATTTTTCAGAATCTCAAATCCTACTCCAGCACCAGCCAGCTCTTTGCTTGACAGGGCAAGAGCAGGTTTAAAACCTAAATGATAAGGCTGTAACTCTTTAAAACCTGCATCAAGATATTTGCATGGACAGTGGCTTTATCAGACAAGATACTATTGTGATGCGCATGGGGCAGTTGAAATCCTTTCTTGTTCAGTTGGCAATCTGCCTTCATGCACTTATGTTTTAAGTACCATGAAACAGTTTGATTTATGGGCTAATATTCTTTGTCTGGTTTAGGGTGTGTTGTTTGGTATGGTTTGGGGTTTTTTTGTTTTGTTTTTTCCCCCTTAAATTGTAGGTTCAATTGTTGGTCTGGCTCCTAAAATGTAATTACAGTTCTCTTTTACCAGGCATAGCACACTGTGATCTGTGTGGACTCCTTCCAGTGACATTGACAAGTTTTTTTTAAAATGGCGCATTTTTTGTTGGTTGTTTGGGTTTCTTTGGGTTTTTTTTGTGGTTTTTTGTTTCTGTTTGGTTTTTTTTTTCTGTTTGGGTTATTAATTTTTACTTAAATTTGTGCTTTAAGAATCTGACTGTTTGAGGGGGCAGTTGGTGAGATGTCATGGCTTTGAATCTTACGCTTGTCGGGCTGGTTCAGTTTTCATTTTTAGTGGAGCTTTGTTGTAATGATGCAAGGCATTTTCCCATGAATTAAAATGCCATGTAGGTAAAAGCTGTCAAAATCACTCAACATACTGATGTCAGACAGTATATAAAAGGTGTGAGCTGATAAAATTTTAATTGACTCTTACAAAGATCTTTGAATCAAATAAAGATTTTACAGAATTTGTGAAAATATATTGCCTTGCTGGGTTATAATCAATGTATGTCTTAGTGACTTTGTTCCACTGCCATTTTGTTCTCTTCTTCACAATTTCTGTAGCTGGTTCACTGCATATTTTTTAGCAATTTGAAGTTTTTGGTATTACTATTCTATATATATATATATGTATATCTATAACTGTCTAGATGCATGGGTAATAACTTTATCGTGTCAGGTGTGGCTAAAAGTGCTCGGGAATAGTTTCTGTCTGTCCTCTGAGACTGATGGGCACCAGATGCCCGCTGTTCTCTGGACATACCACAAATCTAATTGTAAATAAAAAGGGAAAATTTGCTGGAGCGTATGTAGGTCTGTTTGATTTGTTCTGTTGGGATAATCAATCAGAACTAATGACGGAGGTGGGTAGAGACATGGAGGGGGAGGGAGCAGATGATGAGTACAAGGTCTGTTTTCCAGAACAGAAGGTGGAATAATAATTTATTTTCTGACATTCTTTGGAAACAGATGGAAAACGCTGTGCTTATAAATTGCAAGGGAAGAATTTTGGAAGCTTTGCATATGTCCTTCCCTTGTTTGTTTTTTTTTTTCTCATGCTTAGAAAAACAGAGCAGTTAAGTCCTTCGTAGTTTTTTGGAAGCAAACTTGTATGATGTTGAGCAGAATCCCCCTGTTGAGGTGGATAGCATGTATAAAAAGTCCCCAGACAATACAACCTGAATGTGTTAAATAGACTGAGAAACTGTGACTAAAATAAGAATGGCTGAGAAGTACAGTGAGTCATAGTACAATTTGCATTTTTTACACAGGGCTGCAGCAAGGGACTCTCTACTGGAGAGAATTCTCTCGTGAAGCAAGAGGAGTTATTAAAGGCTAAGAAAGCCTACTATTAAAAAAAAAGAAGACTTGCATAAATGGCACGTGAATCAGTAAGCAATGTTATGTGCCCATTTAGAGTAATGGCACATTTGTGTACCATACTGTGGTTTGGTTTTACTTGTTTGTGGGGGTTTTTTTCAAGGTGACTGTTAATTTAGACTTGATTCTTGTGTTACTTACATTATTGTATTTAACTTTTGTGACAAGATGGAAGTTTAGTGCTTTGTTTCTTTTTTTCCCTTAGTGAATGTAAATGACAAATAATTCTCCTCTGCAAATTCAAAGAAACTGACACAGGGTTTAACAACAGTGGTTTAACAGTGTGGTGTGCTTTAGATGAAACATTTGTGTATTACGAATTTGTTTCTTGTGGCAAGTAATTCCCCCTCTGCCTTAAAGTCTTCAAACTGTGATCAGACATTATGGAAGTTACTAAAGGCCACTAAATACGCAGGCTGCATAGAAACAGCAGTAAGCAATCATGATTGAAGCTAGTTACTCTGTGTTAGCTAGTAGCTTTTTCTACTGAAAAATTGGGCAAGACTGGTAAAAGCCTTCAGAAGGCAATTTAAAGTGTGGAATCAGACAGATGGTTACTTACATTAAGTACTCTAAATACTCTGCTAAGACACCTGTCCCATTCTGCTGTCTGGGAAGTCTAGGGACCCTTGGCTCACAGTTTGAGCTGCTGTGTTAGGTGACATGAATACTTCTTAAATGTACAACATGGCAGTGTGGTCCATCAGAGCGCCTTGAGGGATGAAGTAGCTGCTGGAAGATCATATAGCTATGGAGGACATAGTACCCAGAATGCCCTGATTCTTGTGCATGTGTTGTTAGATCAGAAATGTGTTTAACCTTGAGATTTCAAGTTACAGCTCCAGAGACAGCTGAAGTTTGTATTTGTTTGGGTTTGTTTTCTTCAATCTAATTAAAAATGAAGCATAGCTTGAATGTTAACAATAGATGAAGTAGAAAAATCATCATGCATTTACAGTGCATTTCCATTTCAATGGTAGTCTTTGCGATCAACCACTTGTACTCTGTCATTCTTGTTTATAGTATATTTTCATCATTTGAGTGTTGATTTTAACCTCTGAAGCTCAGATTTGCTCTTTCTGTTTTCTGTCATAAGAGGTTACATTTCCTTTTTTCTTGCCTGTATTTTTTTGGCATGGAAAAGGGGAAAGATGGCAAAGCAGTTATTTCTGATTACAGGCTAAGCAGGTCCTATGTGAGCTGTGCCTAACTCATTATAGATTACTGCTTTAGAATTAGAAGATTGTGTTATAAATCGTGATGTCATTTCCAGTTAATCAAATTCAGGCATAAGCTCACATGTTCCCTTGAGTGCCTGCCCATTATGAACAGCTGCATCATGTGCTTTGATGTCTTGGAGGGACAGTGGGATCGCTGTTCAAACTGCTTTTCCTTACTGTTTTCTTTGTTTGGCATTAAGTTTATGGTATTGTAAAAGATGCAAGGGAGAATACTTTGTATAAATCTTTGTCAGGAAGTTACTTAGGAATTCTATCATTTAAACTTCAGTACCGTGTCAGAATTTTAACAGTGATGCGTTTTAAAAGCAGCAGGCTTTTAATGCTAACAAATACATGAGAATGAGGGGAACAACGTTTTTTATGAAGGTGGGGGAAAAGTCCAGTTTAATTCAGAAGGAAGCGCACTTCAGGGGAACAAAAATCTTCCAGTATGCATTGAGCTGGGAGTTGGATTTCAGGAAAAGTTCTAATCAGAGTGACATTGCTTGTGCACAGATAATATTTGCCTATTTCTGTCTGGTATTTCAGAGAACATGAGCATGTTTTCCTGTGGTATTTTATGAAGTGGACAGTGGACAGGGCAGAATGTGTGAAGAGAACTGCCTAATTCAGCCCTGATTTGTGCATGTGAAGTGGGTCTCTGCAGAAAGTTATTTCTTACACTCGGGTGCTTTAAAACAACCAGCAGGAAGAACAGAGGTAATGGATCTATCAGTTAATTATAGGTCTATATGAAGGGGAAAGCGATTGCATCTGGAAGGAATAGGGAGAGGATAATAGAAAGGCCATCACAGTGGGTTGGGTTAAGAAATGAAATTGGTATAACATAACAATAGAAGATTTTTCATTTTCTTCTCTCACTAAGTGGTCTCCTTACGTTCCTGGTATCTCCAAAATTGTGGCAGATGTGTGCTGAAAGTTGGACTCAGGAACAGGAGATTGAAACATTTTTGTTACTTATGAGTTCCTGAAAGAGAAAAGATTGATTAAGATGAAGAAACCTCTCATTCTGGGGTGTGTGGATAGACGTTCTAATGGAAAGTAGTGGTGGCTGTCAGCTTTCAGAAACAGTGACCTGAGGTGGAAAGTCCTGATTCATATCCCTTAACAAAGGGATAAAAGGGTGCAAAGATAACAATTATCCTGTATTTAAAACCAGTAGTGGAATATCTAGATGCTAGTCGAGGACTGCTTTTATTCTATTGTGTTTGTATGTTCACCATATGGGCAGTATGAGGGAGTAGTAGTGGGTTTTAGGTGCTGCAGTTAGTAGAACAGACTGCTTGAATTCTGGAAAAGGATGTAAACATGGAATGTAAAACACGGATAGCAAGAAGAAACTTAAGAAGGCAACTATTGACCACTGTGTGGTTATCTTCATACATGGACGTTTGAAGTGCTGTTAGTTTATTCCCCAGAAGCATAGGAGAAAAGAATAGTTCAGTTGGAAAGGACCTCCAGCAATCATCTAGTCCAACTTCTGACCACTTCAGGACTGACCAAAAACTAAAGCGTATTATAATGGGCTTTGTCCAAATGCCTCTTAAACACTGACAGGCGTGGGGCATTGACCACCTCTTCAGAAAGTCTGTTTCAATATTTGACCACCTTCTCAGTGAAGAAGTGCTTCCTAATGTCTAGTTAGCCAGGCGTCTCTGTTTTGAAATCAGGGATTTCTATATGGGGCTCGATGGTTGTATCTATTAGTTTTAAGCTTCCTTGAAACCTACATTCTCATATTTTCAGCAGGAGGTTTGGTTTTTTTTCCCAGAATCATAGTGAGTCATGTTCTCATAGGGCTTTTGTTGCTATTTAACTAAATGACAGAACTGATTAAATTAATGTTTTTATGCATATATGCGATACCACATTTCTCATACCATCTGTTACCAAACTTTGCAAGTTTGTTTTTACCAGTTTGCAGCAATTTGAGGAAGAGTAGGGGAAACAGAGCAGGTGATTGAAAGTGAAAGTCAAGTGGATGTGATAAGAGTGTCATGATAACAGCAGGCCAGGTATCTAATTTGAGCTTTTAATATGTCCATCAGCCTCTCAGAGAAGATGGTTTTACTCAAAAAATATTGTGACAAAACCTGCAGATCACTCACTATATTCATGGTAATTAACCATTTTTGTTGTTGTTGTTTCCTGCTGTAATTGCAGCTCTTAATCTCTGTTCTGATGAAGTAAAGGATTAGGATGTCCCAGGAGGTACTGGCTGATAAAAAAAATCACCTTGCATGTTAGTTCTGATTCAGAAACATGCCTTCTGAGTGCACTTTTTATGAGTTTACACAGTAGCTAGATAACATTGTTCTTTACATAAAGAATTGCCGGCTTGTACTCTTTTGGTGTGCTCTGGTTCAACAGGTTTTTTTGCTTGCTGTGGTAATTGTCATTTGGTTTTTTGGCTTTTTCTTCAATAGATACAAAAGGAAAAAATCATTAAAATCTATTTAATTATTTGTGTATTAGTGGTATAAAGCTTGCACTTCATTGTTTGATACAGACTATCTTTGAAACACTTTTGAGGAAGAATAAACAAGGCTTAGTATTCTTCTCACAAGAGAAGAAAATGCTTCTTAACAAACCTCAGATAACCTCTCATTTATGAGTCAGTACTGATTTTAGGACTACGTTTGATTGCACATGAAGTACATACGTATTACTCCTGAGTTTATCTTTGGTAACTGTCTTTATTTATATGACTGTGCAGTTGCTTTGCATGTTACAGTGCATGATTGAAGGCTGAAGTGTTGTAAAGACAACATTTACTCTCTATCAGGTACTTCCCTGTAACTGTAGTTCTTACGTTTTTCTCTATACACTGAAAGAGACATAAATTCTGGCAGTACTTTGTTTTGAATACAAGTATGCATCCTTTTTAAAAAGGATGTTTATTTAGTGAAGAAATGCAGTCAGGAAATGAATCCTCCATTCCATTAAATGTTGATGATATGGTGCTGTCCAGTGCCTTACCAGGTGGTTCTGTAGGCAGGGCTTTATTTAGCCAATGAAGTTACCAGCCTACTTGCCCTCATCTATGGTTCGCCTTCTCTGGTACATTACCTAGAAGGCACCTAGAATCAGATGAGTGGGGGATGTCTTTTGGTGTAGCTGCATTAAGCACTGTTCCTTTCGCTGAGTATCATGCCTACAGCTCTTGTTTCTGCAGAGCCAGTTTTGTCCTCAGTTTATAATGTAGACTTTTTACAAATATTCGTTTAGCAAGCTATGATTTTTCCTTTTTTTAGCTTTTTCTGTTTCAAATCTTAAGCAGACAAATTCTGATAACAGTTTATATTCTCTGACCATATTAACTTATGCACCAAATAATTTTTTTCTCTTTATGCAGTAAGCAGAAGAATCTGTCCTCAGATGTTAAGGCTAGGTGTTAAAGTGATAGATGTGCCATGGTTTGAGTTCACATTTTTGTGTGTTCCTGGGTTGGCATCTGTCTTTGTTCCTAGATAGTTCAAATTGGAATGGTGTGTAAGGCTTAAACAAGAATAGACTGATTTCAACTGAGTAGTACTGCTCGCAGTAGTTGGGTTGCTCAGTTTCAGTTTCTTGTGTTCTCGTGTGGCGTTGTGTAATACATGTTGTATGTTGAGCAAAATCTACGTTGTTTGTCCAGTTTAGCAATTTGAATATAGAAAAGGCAAGGGCTTCGTTACGGGCCTGTGTGTATGATTTGCGTACTTACTTGTGGTTGAGATGCAGTGATATTCACACTTTTGCTTACCCTGTGGCTGTTAAGCTGTGAGTGTGAAGAGCCTCTGATTTACACTGTAAATAGAATAGGATATTTTCAATTGGAAGGCATTTTTGTTTGAGACTTGCCAGGACTTTAAGACTTGCTGTTTATGTGGGAACTTCAGCAATTTTGTCCCTGCACATGAAATCCTAGCCCATACCAGTATTGCGCTACTGTACCTAGGACATGAACTAAGGACTGTTGAAGAAGCTTTTGCACACAGAAGTAAATTGAGATCCCAGAAAATTTCTTATCTTGAACTCCCCTGCTCCTGAAATATTCCCTTTGTGATCCATTAGTATCTTGTTTTTGCAGTTCTTGCAGACACTGTTTTTCTCTTCAGTTTAAACAGAATGCATAACATTCAGCTACAGGGTGTGAGGTATGTTTTTAGGAATTCTGTCTCTGAAGTCTGGCAAACAATTCCACTGTTTGAGTGAGTCTAGATCTGTAATCTGATGACTACTGGGGCTCCTCAAATTCTGGTTTGACACAGCTCCCCAGGCCCAGTACACCCTTACATGTTGTGTCTCACTATGGCCTTGATAACTTTTATTTATTAATTGAGTTTTCCCTACGGAAGAGTAGTATTATAAGAGCAGTATTACGAATGACCTGATTTGCATATTTTTGAAACCTCCAGAGAAGAGCAGTATGGAAGTTCTTTATATTATACCTCTCACATAACGGATATGTCAGCATGCGGCCAGATACATGGGAAGCAACTGTATCTGTGATGTTAATATCAATTAAGCCTTGGAGGTTCTGCTTCATGTAAGACATTATTATATGTGCTGAGTATCTTCTGTAGGATGTTGCTCTTTCCAAGTCCATCAGCTAATTCGTTTAAAGAAAATCATACTTCTGCACAGTATTAGAGATCTTTTTTTAATGTTTATGTGTATATTGTGTGCTTCCTGATTGTTTTGGTTTTAACTTGACTAGCCTTAAGGGTGATAGCATTTGCCAGAGTGTTGGAATGGTGTGGGTGAAAAAATTAAACCAATCTAACAGTGACTGCTCCTGTTGTAGTCCAGGGAGAATAGACCTGGCTTGTAGCAATATGTTAAAGCTGAACAAACTGGGCATTACTAAATAACAAAAGGTAATATGTGAAAGGATTAGTCAAAGGAAAAAAATGAGCAATATGTAATTGTTTAAAAATAAACAAATAGAAATATGCTTACAACTCCTCACTGGGTGGTCTCAGTATGGAAGACACAGTCTGCAGTTTTATTAGCTGTTTAATAAAAACTCTTAAGACAGATTCTTCCCCTGTAGTTTCTGTAGGTGTGCCTGTGTAGCTTATTGATGTGCTCATAAGAGCAATCCTTTATCTAGCAGCTGTGAAGTATTCAGAAAATCAAAAGTATCTTATTGCAGTGTTACTCAGTGCTAAGGTAGTTTTCCTCAGCATCTTCAGTAAGTGTACCATGGATCTGAAACTGAAAGGTGCTAAGCATCCTGTACTGCTGCTGACCTGTTTGTGCTCCAGTGGCATTAAATAATTTACAGTGGCTGCTCTTGAAAGAATAGTTCTTTAAGGTAAGTTCTTCTTCAGTTTTAAAGTGTGAAAATATACTACCACCACAGTGTGTTGATTTAGTGTGATACAAAGCAGTAACTGTTTTGTCACATCTGTATCGCTGTGCCTAACTAGAGCTTTTCCTGAAGAAAATAACTCTAAATCCCAACCTACCTAATTAAATTCCAGAGCTCTCTTCAGCCCTTGAATATTAGGTTCCATTTTCAGAGACAGGTCTGATTCGGAAGAGCTGTCAATACATGTAGCTGTGTTAGACACCTCCATTTTCACCGGGGACCTAGTTTCTAATAAAGCCAGCGTTTTGCTGAGAAGTACTCGCATTGCATAAGTTTTGGCCAGCTGGATAGTTAATATACTTGAAAAGGGGATTAAGGGCATTTTAGTTTGGTGCTTCTGTGTGTCTTTGTCTGTGGAAAGACAGTTGAAACCTGTAGGTGGATATCGTTATCTGTGTATTTGTCCAGTGTTCCATACCACATGTGAAAGGTGGAAGACATTAAGAAAGCTATGTTGGTACCATATAATTTCTTTACGGGAAACGTTTTAATTTCATGTTGTTTTATATTTGCTATTCACATCCTAGCGGAAGTGCTGGGTAACTGCCATTCAGGCAAAGGTCTGCATAGCTGTGATCTCAATCATTTCTCACTGAGGATGAATTTTGTACAGAGAAGCTATTTCTGTCTTTATTTCTTCACCTTCATGTACTTCTGCAAAACTATTTGGAGATATTATTACCCCTCAGACTGGAGGCCAAACCTGGAACAGTTTGTTTTTACAGTATTTGAATTTCAGTGAAACAGATTGGTCCCCTGGAAAGCCACAGCAGTCCAGTAAATAACCCTCCTGCTCTGGAAGCTGAAGTCTATCACCAGGTTTTTGTCTTGTCTAAGTAGCAATTGCAGAAGCTTCACTGAGAGGTGCGTTTTCTTAAACGTGCGCAGATGATATAAAATGAGCATTAAAACAGTGTTCAGTACAGGTGTCCTTTTACAGAACTGACATTTCTTGTGCAAGCAAAAGTATCATATGCAGCCAAAGAACAGAAAAACGGAAATAATTAGATGCCAGCAGCACAAGTTGTGTAGCAATCCATTCAGCTGTCTCCCCACAGAGCACTTCCAGAAAAAATGAGAGCCAAGACTTCACTTGGCAGCAGTTGCTTGATTTTTTTTATTTTTTTATTTATTTATATATTTTTTTTTCATTTAAATTATCATCCCCTGTAGAAAACTCCTGCCTTAATTTCCTTGTTTTAAGACTTGTCAGACTGTGCGCACAAGATCTTTTCCATGTCATGTGAGCAGCTTAAGAACATGTGAATTCTCAGCTGCGGGTAAGATTTTGTCAGTGCTGGGATTTTTATTTTTTTTTCCTAACAATGCTAGGGAATGCTAGGATGAAACTAAATTTTTCCATGAGTAGGAAAGCTAGTCATCTTCTCTATCTTCACTGATAATATATCTTCGGTCCAAATGATGTAGTTGAAGGGGTTGAGAAAAAGCATTTCTATTAAAGTAATTGACAAAAGTAGGTGGCTTTGCTCTAATGAATATAATAGGGAGGCAGGTGAGTCCACCGGAGTGGATACCCCTTCCAGTCTCCCTGTGATCTTTTTCAGCAGAGGATCACAGAGGCATTTTGGTTTTACAGCCGGCTTCAAGGAGGATTACAGAGGTCTCTTGCGACAGTACAGAGACTTAGATTCTTCTAATTGGAGGAACAGCAGATTTTATACTAATTTCTCTGCTGAAATGCACATTCCTGAGCGATTAGACAGCAGTGCAAGCCAGTGTTCCTGGAAGCACTCTTCTGTGCTGCTGTATGCAGCCTCAGGGGAGTGCACTGGAAGCAGTGCAATCCTGGAAGGAGTTGCTTGGTTGCAAGGTGTGGGGGAGTCTGCATAGCCTTCCTTTGGTTTCTGAAGTCTGCTAGAGAGAACTACCAGAGAAATTGTCATTTCAAAATGATGGGTATAGAAACAAAATAACCGCTGACCTTTGAAAGAAGAAAGGATTCTGTTCAGGGAACAGATCGTGTTTGTTCTCATGTTATTAGTGGAATAATTCAAGTGCTTGGTTTTCTGATTAATTTTTAATTGCCACAGATTGTCAAGGAGTAAGCCCTGCAGATAGAGTTGTGGGTCCTTGCAATGGGAAAGAAATTGAATGCAGTTAGTCCCTTTTTTTGCTGCTGTTTATTTCTAGTTTAGAAAGTGACGGGTAACAAGCTAGTTTTGCAGATGTTGGAGAATCCACTCGGGAGGTCTAGATGGGATCACGTAGAATCAAATTTTATCATTTATCATTGATCATTTTCAACAAAAAGCATCTGAACTTGCTTTACAATATTCATGTTACCGTCTGCTGCTGATACAGTGGCTGATCTCTATGGGACAGTCACAGGTGATTAAGGGAAGTTAGGTAGAGTGAATTAATGTATTTTGTACTGTGTCATTTCTGTTACAGTGCTACCCAAGAAAAATGGGAAGTTCAAAATCACCTAGGTTGGAAGAAACCTCTTGAGATCATATTTTCTGACCCTGACTAATACTGTTTATGTGGTTGTTCTTTCTACTGGTGGAGCTGGATACAGTCATAGGAAGTAGCTGAGCCCTGAAAATAAGAACAAGGATTTTTTTCCTCAGTCCTGTTTTACCCTCTGGCAAAATCTATCCTTGCCTCCATTGGTTTATGACCTTACTGGGGCACAGTTCTTTGAATAGCTGCTTCTAAATTTTCATAACTGCATCGTGACTTTGACACAAGTAAATATTATTTTTATTGATGATCTGTCAGAAATGCAGCAAGATTTATATTCCATAATCATGGAGATGGCAGTGTATAGAGATGTGCTTGAAAGCCAAGGGACAGAGGATCCTTTGTGTCACTGTAGTATGTCTCCTGTTATTATTTGTATGGCAGTAATCTCCAATATCCTGGCAAGACTGGTGCCCTTTTGAGCTTGTCACTAGCCTTTAAGTTAGTTAAGATATATAAAAATAACAAGTCAAGCTGAAGAAACGCAAAGATATTCAGCTTTTTGCCCAAGGTGGAGCGTCAGTGGCAGAGTTCATAGTTGCAGTAATCCAGTCCAGAAAAACATGCTCTGTCTGTTTTGTATGGCTTTACTCTAGAACCTGTTATCACCCTATCTTTAGATAGGGTTATCTGGAAAGGATGTGTCAGATTCAGTGTCTGTTCTTAAAATGTAAAATTGAACAAATGAAACTTGTTTAAAGGAAAAACATTGGAAATAGTGTTTTAAACACCTGTAGCATGGTGTTTATACATAGGGTGGGATATGTTCATAGCGGAATTCTCAGGCAGAGCTCCCCCATTTAGGAAAGAGGTACTTTTCTACATTTAAACAGGCGTTCATCTTCACTATCTATTCTTTTAAAGACAGATTTTGCTGCTCTTAAGAATCAAATAATCCTAAAGAAATCTTTCTTTAACATGTAGCAGTTACTTAAATAACAGACTTCCTATAGACTGGTTATGTTCATTAGAGAATGCAGGCAGAGTAAAGGTACAGTTGTTGACTTTTCACTTTCAGATTTGTATTGTTGAGTCAGATCTAACCAGTTAGCTGAAGTAGTTCAAGACTCATTTCTGTCGTATGATAGAATTCAGCAAAATATGTCAGAGAAGGTGCGATATAAATCTGATTTGCCTTGAAACCTGTTCTGGCTTGACTGTTCATTTGATCTGTCAGTCACCTTTTGTTTTTTTTGTAACTATACCTACTCAATGTGACTTCCTTTTACAGCATCTTGTTCCTTCATACTTATTATCAGTGTGAGTCTTAAATTTAGTGCAGTATCACTGCGTGTCTGAATGCTTGCTTGTACGGAAATTGCCGTCTCTGCTTACAGTCATTATCTAAAGTTATTTCATGACTTCTATTTCAGACTGCCTCTTACTTTCTGAAATTTGCCACTTATGAAATTATTCTATTTAGAAGATCAGTTTCTGTAACTGTCTATTGCTTTTCATTAAAATTTCATGGGGCTTTTATTTAATGTGTATTCTAGGCTTGTTTATAGGGACCTGTTGAAAGTAAAGTGGATTAGACCATTAAAGCCACATATAATCCATTCCCTGTGGACTTCTGAAAGACAGTACCCTACTGTGTGTCTAGTCTTAGGGTTTTTTTTCCCTGTCTGTCCAGCTGTCCATCCCACTGAATGTTTACAAGGAACAGGATTTTTGCATTTTTTGGTAAAATCAATTAGCATTGTTTTAATCTCATGATAACAAAGTTGTTCCAGATCTCTCTTCAGCAAACTCAACAGCTGAGTTCCAGTTTTGCTTCTTATTGAAAGCACAGGTTTTTATCTGAAATTAGGCCAGTTCTAGTTCTCTTGTTTACAAGAGTTGGCTGCCATTAATATGTAGATTTCATCACTGTTTTTATGGTTTTATGTGATTGGAACAAATATTTGTTTAACTTTATGGTATGAGTCTTGGGGTTTGACAGGGAAATTCATTCCTGAAGCAGCAGGCAGTTACGGTAGCTTAAGGGCTAAAGGTTTCCTAGGGCATCCAGTTCACAGCTGGGAAACCATTGCTGTATCAAGCAGCTAACACAGTTAGCAGCATATCTGTCTAATAAAGACTGAAGGGTAGCTGAGAATAGCCTTATTGTCAGGCTGCAAGTCAGACATGTCTGCTAACAAAAAAATCTAAGCTTATGATAAAACATTTACTGCCGACTGCAATCTGAGCATGTTCTCTCTTCCTTTGGGAAGAAGCACAGGTGATGTGCCTATGGAATACATGTTCAGCTACTTTATTCCCATGTGATTTAATGACCAGTCCCATCATGAGCTGATAACTGCTCCATTTATAACGCATAACAATGCAGGATCATCTTGGGAGTGTATAATTAATGTGGGATTCAGTTCTAGAAAACTGCTGCGTCCATTTTGAAGGTCTGTAATTATAAACCCAGCGTGTTGTGTCAGAGAACAGGGTAATTAATTTCTTATTAGAAATGTTCCCATTCCCACACAAATATTAATTTTTTAAGGAAAAAAGAGAAAAGACCCTGTCAGATGTGAAATCCATTTTGGTGTAGTGCAGTGGAGGCAGCACAGGTTGTTGCCTTTGTCAGAATTTTTAATAGAAGTCAAGTACATCAATTCTGCACGCAGCATAATCATTGATGAGGAGACTGTTTTCCCCTCTCAACCACTTGCATTTATTGCCTATAAGCATACACCATTTATTTTGATGGCCTATTCACTTATTTCTGATGTGTCATTTTGCTGTGAGGTTTTAAATAATTTCTTTCAGCTCCGTTCTACTGCCTCTGGTTTTTTGACTGTTTTGATCTGAAAGCTTTTTACAAGACTGTTTCAGTAGTTGTGGTTCCATGGAGAATGTGGCACTGATCTTGGGGAAATTCCAGCTGTGGTCTTTGGCTTAGGTTTTGGCCACATATGACCTTACAGGACATTCTCAAGTAAGTAATGGGAAGCTCACGATCAAGTGTACAGAGGTAAGTCTCTTTCCACAGTGGTGCTGCCTGGGGATCTTCCCACTTTACCACAGGCATTCACATGGAAATTTCTGATGTAGTCTTACTAAGAGTAACAGTTTGTACGCAAGACAAGATCTGTAGTGCTATAAAAAGCACTGTAAAATATCTGTTCTTAGATGGGGATGAGAGGAGGCAGTAATCTGCAACCAAAAATGTTACAGAAGTGCAGTATGGAACCGTTGTCTTTGACTAGTTATGCGATTTCTCTATTGGAGTAGCATGGCAGGGGTTTTTAGCTGTGTTGATCCGTATCACTGGTGATCATATGATCCCCAGTATTGATCAAGACAGTTACTTCTGGTTTGTGCTTTTATTCTGCTTCTCCTATGTTTGAGTGACTTCAAAGGTGTAACGGCTCTTTGGACAAGCTCTTTGCTACCAAAATTGTGCTAGTAAAATGCTTACTTGTGTGTGCTGATATGTCTATTGTCAGTTCTCTCTCTGATGGATTTTCAGCTTCTTGACTTTCTGAAAGGGGATAAAATAAGGCAAAACAATCCAGAGGCATTTTCCTTTCTAAATCTCTTTTCTCTAGGCTTCTGAAACGTATTTATGTACAGGCCTCTATCCTAACAAAAGACTCTTTGAGAGCCCTATGGTAGTCTAACATTCCCCTCTTTCACATGAAATTGAGGGCTGTGATTTACTGCAGTGACCGGAGTGCCTGAGTGCTCATTTACAGCTAGCTTTTTTTTGTTGTTTCTTTTTTTTGTGCCTCTTCTGGGTGCTTTAGTTATGCTAATGTACTGCTGCATATGTGAGGGATGGGATGGTGTCACATAGCTCAAAGTGATGGTTGCTGTCAGTGGAGTTGCTGGGTGGGGTTAAGGGAGTAGCTATTTTTGGTTTGTCTGTTTGGTTTTATTTCCCCTGGATGCTGAAGTAGCATCAAGAAGCTTGTAGCATATTGCATAATATGGGGCTTCTTCCTTTTTCATCACTCTTTCTGCTGCTGCCTCCTCTCGGAATGTTTCTTCCAACAGGTGGTTACTGTGGAAAGCCCAGGGGTCATTTTCCCATGAAACATGGTATTGCGTCTTATTGTAAGGAGAGTGAAGCAGTTAAGGCTGCACAGCCTTCCTTGTCCCTTCTGAGGTTTCCCTCTTGGAAGTATTTCAAGACCAAAGCCTAAGTTGGACTGAACTAGGATTTCACTCATGAACTCCCTCATGCATCATGTGATGGTCACCATAAGCTACTACACTGGCATAAGTGACATACCTATTCATGGTGAGCACTGCTAAAAACATATCACAGAGGTAGCCAGTAGGGTTTCCTAAGCATTGGTGGTGATAGGAGGATGATAAAATGTGCAGACCTAGTCCCTGCTGTGATATCTGGAACTTATTTCCTATTTTGAAATTTTCTTCTGTTTTTTAATCTTTTTTCTTCTTATTACTATTACTATTATTGCTCTATCTTAATTTTCCTTTTTAATAATGTGATATCTGCCTTTTATCTACCACGTATGATTACGTGTGTCGGAGGAAGGCTGGGCTGGCTACCAGTCTCCAGTGAGAATGCAATAGAGGCTTCCAGTTTGGCCTTCTTTAATTGACGACTGTATCTACTGTCTGCTTGTAAGAAGCTGCATAGGTGCCCCTCATGGAAGCTGCTCTGTGCAGAAAGTGTACAAATTCATCTTAATAAGGTAAAGGAACTTGCACAGTAAAAAAGGCACTGCCTGAAAAAAAACTCAAACAAGGGTGAGGAAGAAGCAATCAATTCCATTTCTTTCTTTTAATTATGATCAGTTCAATACTGGATCCAGCTCCCACCTTGAGCACTGCATTATTTTTCTGACATATTATCCAGCCTTTAGCTAGATTAGCTTCAAAGTAAAAGATGAAACTGAAGGGGTTTTGCAGATCATTGTTGTGAAACATGGTGTGGTAGTGCAGCACAGAGACAACACAGAGGGTCTGACTGAAAATATCTTTCTTGCTCGTTCCTGTTTATTATGCTTGGCATACAGTATAAACGTACTGAAAAGTAATGGAATTACCCTTGGCAATGAATTCTTTTGCTTAGTGGTCTGTGTTGCTCGCCGCTGTTTTAAGTTTTTCCAGTGAAATCTTTAGCGTGCTGTTCCCTTCAGTGCGGCATTACAGTTGCATTGCTTTGTCATCTTCTGTCTCTTTTTCTTCCTCTTTTTTTTTATCTGTCATTCTGTCTTGTCCTTCACTTTACCAGAAACAAAAAATCCTTTGTGGTTGTAAGCTCAGCATGCCAAATAGTTTGAATAACTGTAGCACTCCAAGAGTGAATATAAAACACACAAATAACAGTAAATTCCTTCTAATGCCATCCTATAACAACAAGAATTTGTGGTTTAATAATTGGGGCAGTAGAGTGGTTGACCTCGTTGTTTGATGCAACCATTAGCTTGGTTGGCTTGGCTCAAAGCCTGCTTACCTTCTGTGCTTAACTTTGCGAAAGTAATTTAGTGTTAATGATGCTACATTCATTAACATCCCAATGTAACCTCTTTTATTTTTCATGCTTTTCTTCATGGGGCAGATCATTCCCTTACCTGTCCCTGGCTTGATACATGCTTGCACGAAGCATGGATTTTTTTACTGCCTTTGTTGTGCACTGTGAAGGGAAAGGCTCTGAAAGCAAGCTGGGTAGTCATTTCTGTGGTTGCAGTCTGCATTAACACTTCTGTCACACACGCAGGTGAATAAGTAATTTGTTGTTGTAATATTAAGGGTGCTAGGGAGCATTATCCTTTAGATTCTGTGAAGGTTTTGTTTATTTTTAGGCATATTTCCTGTTCTAATCTCGTAAATGGTGTTTGTTTCTGTGTGAGAAATCTCCCCCACTCCGTTCACTCACTGTTACACTTGCTGGTTTGCTTCTTTAAGGTTGTTACTTTGGAATCATTTTGAGCATTGGGTAGTTAACAGGCTGGCCATGCTAGCTTTTCTCCTTAGAGATGAAAGAGCATAGATCACGTATAAGTGAGAAAAAATTAACAAGATAAATGGTTCTGTGACTGTTTCAAAACCACATCTGGACTTCGGTAATGAGGCTGAATTTGGGGCCTCACAGCCCTTCTAGCTCATAGAGGAGAGATCTGTATTGAAAATAAGGCAGCCCTGCTTTCAAAGGGCATGTTTAGTTTGCATAGGCTGTTAAGTTTCAGATCGTAATTGCATTGTCTGCTACCTATTACTGATTTCTGCTGTGTGATGCAGGTATTTTCCAGGGGCTCCAGCAAAGCTTTGGTTTATATCTGAAATAGTATTGGGGCAGGGGGAGACAATGTGAGTAGGCTTCAAGGGTTTAGGTCAGTTTTTTCATGTGTAAGAAAAACATAATACGCATCAAGTTAGGCAAGTATGGGTTTTCTTAGGATCAAAATCTGTTCCCTTATCAGGGGAACGGGGACCCTGCTGGCATCCTGCTGTTAGAGACTTGGTGTGCTGCTGCCAAAATATGTCTACCTAAGCACCAGCTGGCTGAGCTGCCAGACAAAGCCTGCTGACATGCACATGTAGATCAAGTATTATCTGGCTCCACCTTCTAGTTCTCACTTCAGTGTGCTCAAATCACTGAAACTTTACTACTTGATTTGGAAACTTCTGGTTTGGGAGCAAACTTCTAATTAGATTGACCTCAACAGAACAGAAGCCATTTAGGATAAGTGGGCATGGTTTTCTTTCCCATCAAATGATTCTTGGATAATGAATGTTTATTATTTTATTTCTTTGGTCTGCATTGTCTTCATACTTCTTGCAGTCTGTGCTAGGCTGCTTTTTCCTGTGACTTCTGGGGAGGGGAGAGTCATCTGGCACATGTTCCTAGAATTTCATTGTGGAATACAGAAATACATTGTGGCTCAAAATAAACCCTCTGATGGCTCTTGACAGTGGAAGAAAGCTTTCCAGACCCACTGTGGTCTTCATTACAGCAAAGAAAGCAGTTGTTAGTGGCAGGAGAAATTCATTCAGGAGATTGCTATTTCTGCAATTTCAGGGTTGTGCAGCTGTGGGGGGACTTGCACATGTACAGGCCAGGGGCCCCATCTGCTTCTAATAAAACATGTGGGGCGGGGGGGGAAATGCAAAAGTGGCAGTTGTGTAGTATGGATTGGGAGGCAAGTCCCAGCAGTTGTCTGCTGCCAGTTTCCCTTCCCTCCTTTTCTATATCTTCATAATGAGAAGTGAGAGTTAAAGTAGGGATGGTACTGCACTTTTTCTTCTCCCTTTCTTTCTTCTACTTAGAGTATGGATTGTTATTTATACCCTGAATGCCATCTGAAAAATTAGCAGTAGGAAAGTACATTGCGTAGCTGCAGTCCTGGGAAACCAAGCAGCAATGGATCTCATTAAGCCTATGCAGCATAGAGTGCAGTAACCTCCAGCACAGGATCAATCCTGTTTCTACAGATGAAATTTATAGATTAAGTGTCTGCTACTGAACTTCTTGAAATGCCTGGTAGTAAGATATACCCAAGCAGATCAGGTGGGAGTTTTAATAGAACATTTTTCACCTCTGCAGAAATTCAAAAATCAAGTGGTACAATTTAAGGCACAAGATAATGAAATTATTTTAGTAATAATTTAAAACTGTTATTTTCTTTGCTTTCAGACTTAATTTTTTTAACTTGTTTTCTAGCACAAAATCCATAACTGTGTGATAATTGTAGTAGGACCAGTCACAGATTGGATGAGAGGCACTTGAGCCAGAAAGTTTGTGAACCCTGATACCTTGCCTTCAGATTTTTAAGGCATTCTGATGGAATTGGATACCTCAAACCTGTTGCTCTCAGTGGGAGCATTCCTACTTTTCCATTATACTGAATTACCTTTGATGGCAGTTCTTCTTTCCACATGAAGGCGTCTTGAAACAGTGTAAAATGGGAAAGTTAAGTCCTCCTTTGCCCTTCCATGGCTATTAACCTTCTGTTGTCTCACTGAGTCAGACCCCTGTCTCAATTATAGTGGAAAGTATGCTTGTCCTTGACTGGAGTGATAATGCCTTGATGTGTGTTTGTAATGGATGGTATGTGTTTATACTTGGACTCCCAGGAGATGGATGCTTTCAAGCCTGTTACCATCCTGAGCTTTGATTTTTGCTCAGAAATGCATGCTGTGCAAGGATTAGGATCTTAGTATATGATGTGTTATGTGAACATATGATAAAAATAACAGCTGATGCTTTTGAAGAACTTAATTTCTGTTGGAGCAAAAGAGGGCAGAGTTGGAATGGATTGAGAAGAAGTGAAAAGAGAATAAGGAATGGAATGGGTGAAAACAGCCTGGAAGTTGAAGAGACTCTTCATGGTTCCTCATTCTGGAGTGCAGAAGGGCATTCTAGCCATGTACCTTTCCCCAAATGGCAGGCAGTCCAAAGGAAGTATTGGTGACGTTGTCTTAGTGCCATTTTGGAAAACAGGTGAGGCTCCTGCTTGTTTCATCCCCAGTGACCTTGTGATCTAGAATCCAAGGTTTTGTTAGGTAAATGAAGCATAACAGGCAGAACCTTAATTACTGAAACAGGTCACTTTGGGAGCAGAGAGTACTTCTGAAGTGTTCTAGTGTCCTTTCAGTCGAAGAAGTGGTCCGGGCCTTGTGCCAGATTGAAATTTACAGGTGTAATTGGATGAAACCGTGATGCACAGAGGTGAAAGCAGCTGCTGCTGGTTGCGCAGCAGTGACATTGAATGAAACCCGAGAGTCCACCCAAGCAATAACTGCATATGCTTTAAATACTGGAGAGCTTTACACTGTGCAGATATTTAAGGAGAGGCTTTATTGTCTTTATTTACAGTCTGTCATATCAACTCTGATCCTAGTTCGTGGGGACTTGCAAGTGTGATGGTATACTGGTGAATGAGATCCCTGGGTAATATACAGACAGCGAATCAGTCCAACTGTCATGTATGTATGTTATGAATGACTTGTAAGCACAAGGAAATTAGGTTTACGTTTATTGAAATAAGGGCAACTGCTTTTTCTGTCACACAGTATCTGTATGGCATAATCTGTCTGTGGGTGGCTTCTGTGTGTGAAATGAAATGGAAGCAAGGGTAGTATTGTCAGTGTGATTAATGACACATTACTTAGGTGTCTCAGTGTTTGAAGGAATTGGGAAAGTGCTTGAGAAACAGCTGGCTGAGGCACCATCCACACACACAAAAGAGCAGTGCTGGAAAGCAGAATCAGCCATTTGTGAATTTGCTTTGGATTTGTTGGGGTGTCATCATCTCCTGTCCCCCCCTCAGTTTATAAATACACAGGTAATCCCAGATTGCATTTTAGGAACCAAACTACTGTACCTTGGTATATTAGATCCAGACTAGCCACAATTAATGATGTGGCTGAACTAAGCTATTCCTGACAGGTTTTGCTTTACTCCTGTCTAGATCCTTCAAAAGAGGAAATAAGCATAGTCGTCTTTTCTGATGGTTTAGGAGGAAAAAAACCCTCATCCAGGACATTGGTATGAGTCCTAGTTTTCATGGGAAGAGACAAAGGATTATTTCATGTGCTTGGTGGTCAAGGGATGAGGGGAAGATGTCTGAATACATGTTCTCCTTCCCATTGGAATTTTTTTCTTGAGATGCATTGTTGGCACTGATGTTTTGGTAATAGTTTTCTGCCAAGTCTCTGGAAACCTATTCTTTATAATTGGCATAAAGCAAAACTACTTTGCAGGAAATACAGAATGGCAAATTGTGGTGCTAAGCTAGGTAAGTTGAGCCTGATCTATTGATTGTGAACAGTGTACGTTTTCTATGCTTTTGATGTGAATGCTACTATGGCTGTTTTTCTTTCAGTGGAGTTTGTGGAGCTTGCAACATCCTCTCAGTTGTAACAAGACATAAATTGTGATGCTAGGGACTCATTTTGCAACAAAAAAGTCCAGACACATTCAGTTAGTGTTACTTGCAAGCACCAAGGAGGGCATCACGCAGCTCAACAGTTAGACATGAGGGATGAGAGATATTTGTTACAGCTTACGAGCTTTGTGGAAGGAACCAGTCATCTCCAGCACATGTTATTGGGGTGGATTGCAGTTGATTCATGTTTCTGTTACTGTCTCATTAACAGAATGACTTACCATGAGGAATGTTCAGTTCTCTGCATTTGTTCCACTAAAGACCTTCTGGCGCATTGCTCATCCCGTCAGCGTTTTCTTCTACAACCTATATCTGCACTTTCTGCTTTCCAGCTCATTTCTGGCCTTACCTTGCCCCGCAGTTTTTCGCAGCCTTACTATGCTTGCAGTTCTCGCACCGTACGGTGCCTGTGCCCCTCGCAGCTCTGCCGTAGGTTACATACTCCCTCTCGTGGCATGTTCAGGATGGTGCCGAGTAAGACTGTTCCTAGCCAAGTTTCCTCAGGGAAAAGCTGGGTTGGGGTATTTAATGGAATAGCGATTAACGATCAACAGGAAATACGTGTCCATCTGGAATTTATTTGTCATATCCAGGTTTGTTGTTTGTTGGTTTGGGGTTTTGTTTGTTTGTTTGGCTTTTTGTGTATTGGCTTTTCTCCCCTGTCATGGATTTTGTGGAAGCTGAAATTGAATTAATGTCATCTGCCTCTAAACTCCATCCATGAGATAGATTCTTTCTCTTTTTGTACATCACTGGAAACGTCTGTGGAGGTGTGTAGGTCATATGATGTAGTTTCTGGGTAGAAACTAGAGATTGTTTGGACTGTAAAACCTAGCCTTACTGCAGGGAGGGCTCAGCTGCCTGAACATGTTAACTACTGCTGTTGTGGCTTTCATGGCAGCTTGGTAATGGGAGTTATTGATTACCTCTGACAACTTTATTGTTTCCGTTTAGTTTTTATGTAGTACATCATCCCCAAAGCTTTGTGAGAGACTGTTATACCCTTCACCCCCATAGTCTCTGGAAGGTTTTTTTTTGCACCTTCCTGCTCAGCTGGTTGTCAGCCTGAAATGAATTCAAGAATCGCATGGGTAGAGACTGACCTGTGTTAATTTTTGACTCATGTGGCTGTTGATTATTTGGATAGCTGTGGATCTGTGTAAAGTTAGAAAGCGTAGTACTGAGGCTTTGGCTGTAAAAACAAATTCTGGGTCTTGATGATGGAGATAAAAGGCAGGATATTGTATCTGGGAGATGCAGAAACTTGCACATCTCACTGTTCCCTGGGGACGTTTCATAGTAAAGAGCAATTAACAATGGTAACAATGATTCTGAAAGGGGGTTTAGTGATACATTTATCTTTTGCAATTTTTAATCATGGCAATACAATGATACTTAGGTTTATTCTTTCAGCAAGCCTCTACATTAATTAAATTGTGTGTCTGATTTCTTTCAGTTTGAGGACATCTTCTGTCTTTTTGTACTCTCAGAGAGCATTAGTCTCATTCCTTCTGCATTTTCAGTTCTGCTGAAAATGTGGTGTTTTTCCTAAGCCATTATTTTATGTTCTGGAAAATAGAACGGAGTGTGGAAAGAAGGGTATTCAGCAGGAATCCTCAGGTGGCCTGAAGGTCTTTGCCTTCACAGATCACTGCAGTCAGCTTGGGTAGCACAGTCCAGCCATGCATTCTTCTTCAGCCCTCCCCTCCCTGCTTTCTTTCAGCATGTAGTTCCTACACTACAGTTGCAATGCAACTCTTGCAAATAATATCAAAATGTAGTAAACCTAACTACATTAGCTTTGATAGCTGCTGTGTGCAAGGTGTGTATGATACAGAGAAAATAGAGAAAGACCATCCCCAGTTACATTGTAAAACAAACTAAGAAAAAGACAATGTAGTCACCGTTTTACAGTCAGAGAATTGAAACAGATTGAAAGCAAGATGGTAAAGTCTGTGTTGCACTGACATGTGATTGATTTTACTAAGATGTGGGGAAGACTTCATTTAGATAGGAGTGGCTCGGAGATGCACGTGCAGAAATGGGAAAGCATTAGAATAGACCCAGAGATTTGGTGTTCTCCCCAGTACGCTGATAGTGTATCTCTCATAGAACTGCAAGGTAACTTGTCACTCTACACCTACATAACTGCTGTGTTGGATGGTTGGCTAATAATTCTCCATTCCATGCTAGTCAGAAATGCCTTCCTTTTGTCTCCTTCATCTCTGGTTACAAAATACAAGGTGAATATTCAACTTATGCTATTGCCTACAGAACTCTCTTATCTTAAAGGCTGGTGGCATCTGGCTGGTCACCTGCCCTGCCAAAAGGCATAAGCACATCATGGATATGACTGCTGCTTATGCTAAGTTTTGAAGAAAAAGAATAGGTTGGGAGAATTTGCTTTGTGAGACCCAAACAGGAGTTGACCTTGGTACGATAAGTAATATCAAATATCACACGAACAGAAATGAATTCTTCACTTGGGATTCATTTAGTTGATATTTTCTTTCTTGAGCTGGCTGAGCAGACATGACATAGGTTTTGTTAAAAATCCTTCTAGCTAAATATCAGTGGGTTCAATGTATCATTTGTAACTGCCCTACGGAAAACCTCCTGTAAAGCACTATTTTAACACGTTAGTGCTAAACAGTATTTTATTCGTGTCAGCACTGAAGTTTTACCATCTAACAGCATCCTGCTTGTGTTCTGTATTCTAGGTCTGCCTGCATTCTTATCCCTTCTAAGTTTAATAATAAATGGCATAGTACTAACAGAGAGGAGTAGGCAAGGACAGTTGAAGTAGGAAACTGCTATATTTAGAGAACCATTTTAATTTAATGTTCTGGCTTTAAGGCTTTCTTAGATCCTCAGGTTTCACTAAAGAGTAGATTTGATTTTATTTTTAAATAGAAGAAAAACAGATGCGTGTTCAACAGTGATCTCTAGATTTTGGATCTTGTAGACCTCTTAGCAGAAGTTATGCCAGGGAGTGCTTGATAGAATTAAGAAAATTAATATATGCAAGGGAGCTTTAGAAGACAGATGAATTTTCAGGCTTCAGCGTAGGCTTGAGCCCCAGCCATTAGTAAATAGGGGTCAGGTGGAGCCTGTCCCTGGATATACATTATCCTAGGGATTAACCTTGTCTACTTCTATTTCAAAAGCTGGTACTGACTATCAACCGAGACCAGCTTTTGCACCTGACTCACCTATGTTGTGGCAGAGCACAAGGGCCACAGTTACAGACCAGGGCACTGTTGTGCCAAGTGCTCTTCAACTTCGGCACAAAACAGTAGTCCCTGCCCTAAAGAGCTTAGCTGCAGTTCTGGTCTGTATGATCCCTTGTGATATTCCTACTTATGGAACACATCTCAGTAAAAATACCTGATTTTTGAAAGTGCAGAGCAAGCATCCAACATCTTTTGACACCAGATGGTCAGTGCTGAATATCAGGTCACTTTGTAAATCTAAATAAGGGCTCATGGTCTGAAATTTTTCATGGAGCCTGAAATAGAAAAGCTTGTTTAAGAGAAATCCTGCTTGTGACCTATAGTTTAAGCCCCAGTATTCTGAAAATTGTGGTTGCCATGGTGGTATATTAGCTCTTTATGTTTAATTATATTACCACTAATTTCAAGCCTTTGCCTGCAGACTGGACAGCAATTGTAGCTGAGAGCCAACTGAACTTTCACCAGTTAGCTGGAGGTATCTGATAACTGGTCTTGCTTTTCCTGTGTGTGCGACATAGCTTTTTAAAAAAGCAAATGTTACATCTTATAAAAGCTTGAGGCTGGCTTCTCACTGTCTTGAATCAGCCACTAAATGCAGCTATAAGCCAGCTTCATTAGGGACACCACAGGCCTCTTGCATTATTGCAGTAATCAAGACAGTGGCAGGCTCACTTCTGCTGATTTTATTACATTGAGGGGATAAAGTTTGGGCAAGGCTTTCCTTGGTCAAAATCAATGAAGAAGGAAAGGAAGCAACTGACCTTACTATGGAAACAAATGCTGCATCCTGGAGAAGACTTGGGAGGGGTGCGGGCAATAACAGTAGCCTGCTTCAGAGAAAATAGGCAGAGAAGTGTACTGGTGTTGTGCGGGGGTGTTCTTCAGAGCACAGAGGGACGTCATTGCTTCTGACAGCCAGTGAACTTCACAGTCCAAATTGTTCAGATATTACCCTCCTGTGAAGAGAGGTTCTGGAGGAAGCAGGGTGAGATAGAACAAAAAATGTGAGTGTAGCCGAGTGCGAAGGAAGAGAGAATAGAAGTGATGGATTAACATGTTTGGCTCAGCCAGGCTGATTTGGTTTCCTAGGATTATAGATTTTTGCTCACATTTTGATCATTAACTTTGGTTTTTCAGTCATTCTTTCTTCTTCCAAGGAGAAGTTTTAAATGCAAATTACTCATGTCGCAGATCCTGGAGTTAGTCTCTGTACTGTCTTTTGTTGTGTCACAGTTTGTCTGGTTTAGGATAGAAACCTTAAATCATGTGCTTATCGTGGAAATAAATTTTTTTCTTGATGTTATAGTTAATTTCAAGAGATCAACTTAGTCCTATTTGTAAGCTACTAAGATTCATGCTAGAGATGGTGTCATCTACTAACGGATACCCATTTTCTCAGATCAGCTTTGATGTGTTTCTGGTTCTACTGTTTGATAATGGGTGACTGTTCCCTGCTACTGGCATTCATAGAAGATTAGATGGTGTGTATCTGAGTTTGACAGTTAAAAAAAAAAAACACAAAACATTGGAGTATAAATGAGAAATTTTATTTTTGCCCATTGCTAATGTAATGTTACTAAGTCTGAGATGGATTACAGAAGAAAATGGAACGCGAGTCAAAGTGCTCTGCTTTATCCCACTTGATTTGGTACTTGTAACACAGAGAAGGCATTAAAAATTGAAGAGTCTGTTTGGCCCAGCAATGAATAGGCACAGAAAAAACACCTGATCTTTCTTACATTCCCGAAGCTGATGTTATTGCAAGGATTGCCTTGCTTGTACTGACCAAGAGAGGTTCAGTCCTGAACTCTGCTAGTTCTCTTAATTTTTGAAGCACACGTATTCAGCTAAAATGTTTGTTGTCTGACTTGCATAACTTGTGAGTTGCAGAGGTTGAGAAGGGAAATGCAGTAGACGGGGGTTAAGGATACCCAAGGGCAGCAGTATCAGCATTCACTCCAGTTAACTAGCTGATGAGGCTAGCTATAACCCCCTTTATGACAGTAAAAATCAAATTGGAAACTATATGGTTTTTTAAAGCCGAGGTAACGGTGAAAAAGATCAAGCTACCCAGAGCTGTGCCCTGTCGTTAAACATGGATTAAGTTCCTTATATTTGCCATGGTGAATTCTTACTAGGTTTCCAGGAGACTTCCCAGAGGACAATAGATGAAGCATTTGCTTGTCTTCTGGCAATTTGGTTACTGTTTATCCTGTCAGTCACAGCTGATGCTGCAAGACATTTATATACACTAGGGGGGCAGGGAGCAGGTTTGATTGGTTTTACAATCTTTTTGTTTCTCTCCTGGGATCACCCCTTTTTGAGCTTCTTAGCTGTAAAAGATGTCTAAATCTGAGTTTGTGTAAACTATTCCTCTAATATGTGTTTTAGTGCCTGAAGGAGGAGGGCCACTAATTTATTGCCTGTAACTTGACCTTAGTCAGACAACTATGCAGTTAAAACAGTGCAGCAAAGAGAAGAGGCAGTAAACAAGCTCATTTCACTCTTCCCTGAAGGCATTTTTGTTCCTGTGCTTGCTGAGCAAATAGGCCAGTGTATTAGCATGTTACTCTTTCTAATCTTTTGGCTTCTGTTTTCATTATATTCATGCTTTAGGTTTTATTCAAGGGAAAGATGCCTTAATGATGCTAATAGTTCTAATGATTTTCTGAAATTCTGGAGGCTCCATCAGTGTGGTAGTTCCAACAGATCTTCAGTTAATATACCAATTTAAGTGTTATCACAGTCTACCCACAAATTATAGTGGTGTTTCCAGAGGCACCAGTATCTGTCAATTCACCAAGTTCCCAGAAACATCTGATAGTCTTCCCTGTGACAGTACTTTGTCCTTGGGGTAAAGTGTCTTGACCAGCCTTGTTTATAATCACAAAGGATTAGTAGTGTGAGGATTTCTAGGTGTGGTTCTGCTGTCATTAGTAGTAGTACTCCAGCTTCCACCTGTGCAGCGATAAGATGTTATGACCAAAGGAGTGGAGGAAAAAAAACCCAAATCCAAAATGCTTGGATTTCCCTGCTTTCAAGCAGTTGTGCTGTGCCTCCAGTCTCCTCAGTTTAGCACTCCCATTACTTCTGTTGTTTGCTTGGATCGTTCGTCTTCAGAGAGGAAGGACTATTGAAGAAACTGAACTGGAATTGTGCAAGGAGGCCACATGCCATGAGGCTTGGAGTAGCTCTTGAAACTGTTTTACACTTTGATTTTCGTGACCAGATTACTTCACAATTTCAAATCTGCCAGCCTTATTATAGTTGCTTCCATTTTTCTGCAGTTGTATCATTTATAACTGCCAAAAGCCCATTATCCAAGCTGAAAAATAGGGAGGAGAATAGATGAAGTAATCCCTAGAAATGTGCAGTGGTGGTTCCAGGCTGCCTCTGCAGTATAATCCTATAGCATTGTGTTTTTTCTGTTATAAAATACACATTTGTTAATTCTTCCTCTGTAAAAATCATCTGACGTTGATGTACTATTTCCTTATGAATACTAGTGTATTTTCTTATTCTTTTGCTTTCCTGTGCCTTCTACTCTTCCAACATAGCTTTATGTAGTGAAGTAACCTTCCTGTTACTCCAGTAAAAGGCAAGCCATTAAGTTTCTTTTTCACGTAATATACTGAGGAACAATGGGTCAGTTTAAATCTGCAATTTTAGGTTGTAAGGCAGTGTTGATAATTCATATTTACTACAGTGTCAGCTATAAATCAGTGGTACTTATTCTTGCTTTTTATCTGCGTGTAACTGTGGGACCCTGCTAGCTAAAGCGTATTTCTGCTTGTTGTGTCATTTATAAATGATCAGGAATCGCCTTTTGCAAACTGTGTTCTGTGATGTTATCTGGCCAAAGTCTGCTCATTAGCAGCTACAATCTAACATGGTTACTTCACTTGACAAATCCTGATTTGACTGATGGTTGAACAGTATCTCCAGTGGGAATGTTATGGGCCAGTCCGTCTGGCGAGAGATACACTGAGGCTTAGCATGCTTTACATGCTTCCTCTGGCTACTCTGGTGCATTCCCCTCAGCTTTGGTATTCAGCAAGTAAAAGGCTCCCTAGACACGCTCTTTCTACCAGGTGAAGTTTCCACTGTTAATGTTGCACTCGTTTAGTTGCCTACCTTCATGGTGTAGGTCCAGACTGCTTTTATGCCAGAATTCTGCCAGGTTGAATTTTCAAGTTACCGATCCTGGAGACTACAAGTTTGTAAAATAGATGCTAACACAGCAAATCCCGTACCACAGGAACACTTTTATGCATGTGGAAAATGCTTTGGATTAAAAATGTGCATCTGTGGACTTTATTGATTGTAAGCCAAATCAAGTCCTGGTCTAATACTGCTGACTTTGCTCATGTTACACTCACACTCTGTTTGGCCCTCTGGCACTGCACAAGGCTTGAATGGATATCTTTTTCTTGGAATAGTATGCAATCTTTCATACTCTCCTCCTATTTCCTTGGGGCTGGCTTTGATTATGTTGTGTGTAACCAGTGCCTAAGTTGGGCCGGATAAGGCTCTTGAAGTACCCTCCTTTAAGAGGAGTAAGTAAAGAGGTTTGAAGAGAAGACATATATTCTCTATTTTTAACAAGACAACAGGCAACTAGTCTGCTTTTTTTAATATAGTATGTGCAAAATCAGTGACTCTTGAGTACAGTCTTTGGCCACTGAGAGAGCTGGGCCTGTTGAATCATGCTGTATTTGAATATAAAGTGCTGGGTCATGGTATAATGTCTCAGTGCGTTGGTTAGGAGTTTGGATGAAATGAGGTTACTTAAAAATTGAGGTGAATAGCAACTGAAAGCAAGAGCTTTTTATCCTACTCTTAGACAAACCCTGATGGTTAGCTTGATGCTTTATTACCATTAAGAGCAAAACACTCATCTCAACATGACAGGGAAAATAGTGACAAAGCCTGTTATGCAAACCCTTCATTTAAAACTACAGCTGCAGTCAACATTGAAAGTAGTGGTACAGGCAGTAATTCAGCATTTCAGTACCTTAGAAAGCTTTTTAGGAAACACTCCAGCTTACACAAGTAATTAGTGCTCTAAAAGAAGTTGTAGTAAGGAAATTGAACTTGAAAAAGCCTCAATCTGAGGTGCTGCTTGGATAAAAAAGCTACTTTGCAACAAATGAAACACTTGAACAATCTTATTTGTATTGTCAACAGGGCAGAGCTGGGCAGTTTGCATTGTTCTTTTCTGTCTGGCAAGCTACAGAGCAAGTGACGTGGAAGCCAGGGAGAATTTGCAGGAGAGAGTAGGTAAATTGAATCTGCCTATTGTGTTCAGCAGCTAAAAGAAAAGAAAGGCCAGCTCATATGTCTCCTTCGCTTCTTCTGCCAGTACTGACTTGGACGTAAGGGAATGTTGTGCTGGAAGGAGCTGCTGAGAGAAGCTCTCTATTCCAGATGCAAAGAAGATTATGAAAACATGTCGACAGAGAGGCCAGATGTTCAGGTCAGTCAGCACAAGCTGTGTAGATTCCTGAATGCGGTATGGAGAATACAGCCACATTAATCAAGGCTCCTCCAAAACTACCATTCCTCAATGAGAGGGCTTCTTGAAAGTGTCAGATTCCTGCACATCACTAACTTTCAGAGTGTTTTCAGCCCTTCCCCTTAAAGGTTTGGTAGCCTTATTGAGTGATAACAGATTGTGAGGTCCTTTGGCCTGATCTGGTGTTTAAGGGGAAAGCATTGTTAGATGTATCTTGTCTTAATTGCTGCTGTAGGTATTTGCCCTTGATTAGGAGTGTTTTCAAATGCTGCATTACCGATTCTGTCATCCATTATCTGCAGCTTATGCAGTTTCTGTAGCATTTTGCCCTGGTGCTGGAAAGCAGCTGCACCCAAATCAGTTAAGAGTACGGAGCCTTTGAACTGGTTTTGATTCTCACTGTTTGCAATTTCTTCCACAGAAATTCATTTTTGAGCATAACTCAAAGTAGCTTGCAGAACAGATAGTGAAAGAGCAGCAACTGAATGTTTTCATGTGATACTAAGTAAATAATTGATTAGTCATCTCCAATTAATTGCCACAGATTGGACTGCATCACTAGAACTGCATGCTGTGTGTGTGAGATTTGCATTGAACAGGGTTTTCTAAAGGTGGAAAGCAACTCTCTCCATTGAGAGTGGGATCCAGGTTCAGATTGCCATAGCTTGTGTTTGTAAGTGCAGAACACCTACCTCAAAACCTGAAGTCGGATTCCTTGAAGCAATTTAGAAGAGGCATCCAAAAATGAAGGCTCTTTATTTTTCTCTTGCTTTTGAAAAATAGTGACTCTTTGTCTTCTTTCAGTGCTTCAGTTGCTTTTGTCATCCCCTGAGTTAGCATGGGACAGATTCACAGATAATAAATGTATGACCTGTGAGTTGGAAATGGCCTTGTGTGCAGCTAGTCTGGGCTGCTCTCAACAAATCAGAGCTATGCTACTATAGGATTGCTTGATTTATGGCAGTGTAACAATGCCAGCCAAGTGATAGAATGGATTTTGACATGACCTTTTGGATACTGTTACAAACACTTCTCATTAATTTTGAACAGAAACAGTGAGCTATAAGAAAAGAAAACATACAGTCTATGGTGGAAGAGATGTCACAGAATCACAGAACAGCCCAGGTTGGAAGGGATGTCGAAAGATCATATGGTTGAACCTTTTGTGGAAGCAGGAGCCTGGGTGTCAGCTCTGCCATATCAGGTCTATGGACAAGTTCCTGCTACCTTGATATCTAAGTACTTTAGGAAGAGGTATGATTTTAAGGAGAAACCAATTCCCATTCTCACTAACTGAAGTTAGTAACTTCTATTAAGTAAATCCTTAATTTCAAGCTTTTTCAGATAGTACAGCTTTACCTGTTGCTAAAAAATATATCCCAAAACTAAATCACCATATAAAAGAAGGTTGGGATAGGTTTTCAATTATTTTCAAGACTTTAAAATCAAATCTCATGCTAGCAATGCTACTGCCTTCACTAAGACTAAATGATAAACTGAAGGGGAACTGGAACTTGCAGATTTTAGGGATTGCTTAATTTTGGGAATGACACAGACATCCCTAGTGCTTCAGCTCTTGCAGGGTTGTTAGCTACTGCTGTGCGTTGCAGATGAAGCAACAGTGCTGTTCCACAAAAGAATTCGATGTGTGTGCATCCTGCTCAGCAGACTGCCGAGATAAACTAGCTGCAGTAAGATTAGACTTGGCTCGTGAGCTTTTATAAATCCTATTTTTCTCATCTTTTCTCAGTTCTTTATATACCCACAATGCAAAGTCACCCACATTTCTTTTTAGCAGAAGATTATAACTTCCTTAGTTTTTAATTAAAATTGTCCGTGCTCTGGTTAATGGCTCCATAAAGCATCTCGGCTTACTCAGCCCCAGGTAAATTAAAATATTTGCTATGGCAAATAGGGCTATTAGTTTTATGATCCATAGCAATAAAAAGCTTTTATCAAGAATGTCATCAGAAGGGACATAAAACTGTGTTCCATATGAAACTGCTAATATGCCTGAGAAGCTTTACTTTGGTTTATAAATTTCTGCAGGAAAAGGTGTTACTAGTATTATTTTTGGGGACGTATTTTGTGATCACCTCTAAAATTGAAAGCACTTCTGAGCAGTGTTTGAAAAGATCATGTGCGTACAAAGGATGGAGTCACAACCTTGGCAAGAGGTGTGGGTGCAATCTGAATTACTCCCTCTTTTCTGCAACGACTGCCTGCATCAACATTGGCATGTCACTTTGTCCAGAATCAAAATGAATTTGACTTAAATTAAGCATAGATGAAATCTGTCTGACTTCTCTGGTTGTGTGTTTGTGGTTACACAAGCAGGCTTTCAGCTGCTTAGTCAAGCAGGGGGTAGTTGTAAATAATCTACAGGCATTTGCAGAATGGCAGATGGACTGGGGGAACAAGGCTTTCGGCTCAGAGAGATACTTTTGTCGCCTGTAAGGGTGCACTGTGGGCCTACACCCAGACCCACGGCAGTCAGGTTTTGAAAGGGCAAGGTTACACTATTTTATATGACAATTTGAAGCATTTGCCTCAAAACATAACATCTGGTTTTCTTAAAGCAAAAAGTGAGTTAGCCTTCTCCCACCCACAGCAGCCATTTTGGTAATGGTTCTTTTCATCCCATGAATCCATCCTGGTCCTAATATGGGTACTGTTCTATCCAGCTGGTCCTGGGGTGAAGTCGACAGAAGATGGTAGCACTGGTGCTGGCTGGGCAGGGAGAGGGTCTGCAGCCAGAAGTGCTGCACAGGATCAGAGCTACCCCTACTTTTTTGCATGCTCTGCAAGAGCCACTGCTGTCTCAGTCATTTCAAAAACCTATGGGTGAGAGCATTGTGCTCGGCTAGAAGTATACTGCAGTGGTGGGCAGGGGAATGCCCTCTGTGCAGCGTGTAGCGCTTCCTGTTCATGGTGACTACAGTGTGACGACAGCAGAGGGTGAAGAGCATCCTCTCACGTAACCAGACGCAGCCACTAGCCTGTGGTTTGTTCTTTTTTTTAAGATGGTTCTCCTCTCAACGTTGCTTTGGCCATGTCTTTCTCTTTGCATTTTGTTGTGGCATTGTGGTGAGCTGCTGTTTGCTTCCTCCCTGACACTTTATGTTCTGATATTCCCCAAAGGTATCAACAATCCCCTCCTCCAATTCCTGGCAGAATTACTGAGCGGTTACCATGGCAACAGGGGAGGAATTGGATCCACAGACCAGCTGAGATCAATCCCAGCTGCCTGCCTCCTCCTCCTGAGCAGTCAGCTTATTTTTAATAAAGTGACCATGTACAGGAGGCATGTCTTTGTCTTGTTAAGCCTTTGTTGTATATTAAATCCTGAGGGCTTTCACCATAATCTGCTGAGCTCACAAGCTTTACAAATCCTACCTTACTCTAAGAGCTGTGGGCATTAGACCCAGTAGTACTTTATTCATGATCAGTTTTGTTTATTTCTGGAACATAGCACGCACTGCAGAGTTTGATTGGGGAACCGTTGCTAGAAGTGAGCGAAATTACAGATACAGCGTTTAAGAAGCGAACTTAGGTGCTTCCCAGTGAGGCTGAGAAATGGCTGATCTCCAGTGGAAGAGCATGAGTGATAGATTCTTACAAATGTCATTTCTGTTTGTATTGCAGTTGCGAGGCTCCAGGCTTGTTCTGCCTGCTGTGTTTGTATAAAGGGATGAGTCTAGTTTGCTTTATCTCCTTTTCTCTACCTGCTTGGTGCTGCTTGGTGCTGCCACAGTGACTTTTCTAAACACAAAGTGCCCTGTCAGTCTACATTGTTTGGGCTATTGGTAGAACCATTACACCAGGGCAGAGTAGCATCCCAAGCTTTAGGGGGATTGTTAAAGAGATCTTGAAGGTGCTGAAAGCTGTTTAGATCCAGTTGATCCCAATATTTATCTTGGGAAGTAAAAGTTGGATTCTTGTCAAAGGTGTGGCAGAGGCAATGCTTTGTTCTGTGCTTGCTGTCATAAAAGCAATTGGTGTGACTTAGATTTATGCTGTTGAGAAGACAAACGAGCTCTGTCATAGAAGGGTGAAAAAATGTGATACTGGCTTAGCCAGGGCCCAGGCTGCAGTTGGTGTGTCCTGTCCTTGATTGGGCTGTCCAGAAGCTGGAGGCTGTTTGCATCTTTTCCAAAAGCGAGTGCAAATATATGACATTGTTCTGGTAAGAGCCTTTCCAGAGATGCAGGGAGGTGCAGACTGTCTTGCACGTACAAGTACATTCTGCTGTAGACTCCTGCCCACTTCTTGCAGCTACAGAGAAATGGTAAATTTGTAGTGCAGCATGTTCTGAACATGATAATAATTCATGCTGTGAAGTCATAAGGATTTAGGTCCTTTCTTAGTTCCAAAGTTCAAATTGGAACATTCTGATTATAAGAGGCAAAAGTGGTGGAAAGCTAAAGCAATAGTGGTTTTACAGGAAAGGAAGGATGTGGGAGGGATTGAACTCACATGGCTTCTCGGCAGCTGTGATGGATATAACCACGTAGTAAATTTGCATTAATGCAAATCTGTAGCTAAGTGTATTTAGTGTTCCAAGACGTTCTGTTTTCATGGCCGCGGATAGATCTTCAGGGTGTGCATTAGCCTTTCTACTGTTAAGGTGAAAGGGTGACTACAGCTCACTGCTGTTCATTCACACACTGTTTCACATCAGTCCTTTTGAATTTATACAGATACAGAACCAGTACCCAGCAATTAACACACTTTTCCTCTGCTTAAAGTGGCATGTTATTTACTTAACAGGTAAAGACTGCTGTGTTAGCCTCAGTCTTAGCCCAGCAGGGAGACATCCTCCCTGCCTATTGCCAAAATCATGGCTTAATTTGAGCTCATTTCATTTGTTGAAATTCAAAACTAATTATGTTTAACTACAGATGAACAGGAAGTTGCATTAGCAGAGGTTTTTTTCAAATCAATGGGGAGTTATTCAGCATTATTTGGGGGCTGAGGAACTTTGTAACCAGATAAAAGATATGGGGGAGGGCTGAGCTATAAAAAGTGTTATTGTGTGATTATGAAGAGGCCTTTTAATGCAGTTATTATGTGATGCTAAAAAGGCCTTTATTGCTACAAGTTGGAAGCAGAATACAGATGGGCTCACAGTGTCTATTAAGTGAAGAGTGGAAAAAATAGTCTCCATTTCCCTGAACTGCAAAGCAAAAATAATGATTAAGTAGTGATTAAAATCTGTGGCAGTCCTGGGTTTGTTAGTTTGATCATATACTAAGCAATAAAGTTCAGCAAGTAGGAAGCAATTGTTCGTGTAATTTAAGACATAGTTTATTGTTATGATGAACCTGTTTGTCCGGGATCTGCTGTCAGCAAATTGTTCTGTTGATAAAGGCTGGTTGAAACAACTAGGGTTGAACTCCTTCCTTGTGTAAAATAAGTACAAGTGAACTTGATGTGAATAATTCAGAGGAACATTTCTTCTCAGATGACAGCTGATTTCTGGAAGTTAGCTTCAGTTTCCTTGACTGAAGGCTGCCAGACAAGCATAGCTGGGCTCCTCTGTCCCCAATTTCATCACCAGGGGTCTGCTTCCCAGCCCTTTGTGAACTCAGTTTGTAGAAGAAAGCCTCAATATGGTTTGCAAGCACATTGAGAACAAGAGACAGGTCAGGTTCCAGACTGGAGCACACCCACAGCCTATCCAATTTGTTATCTTGGCTCCTACAGAGAACCACCACCAGAAGAAAAGAGACTGAAAAAAGCCAGGTATAATTTTACTTCTCAACATCTACAGCAGAATTGAAATGTTAAGATTTCTTAGAGTGTGTTTTTTTCCTTTAATAATTACAAATGATTGCTCACTCCACCTAGTGATTAACAATCAGAAGGCTTTGCAAGGAGTGATTGCTTGACTGGATATAAGCAAAGATGACAGTCAGACATTAAGGTTCTTATGGCTGTTTCTTAGAATGGTGCAGTGTCTTGGATCCCTTGTGCTAGGCATAGTATAAACGCAAAGCAAATGCTATTGTTGCTGTCTAAAGCAAAAGCAGTTTATTTCCTTTTAATACAAGTCTACTAAGTACTATTTCAAGACATACTTGCAATTACTTGCATTAATGGTAGCAGAAGGAAAACACAAAATGATTTGTCTGAGTTAGCCTGAAACAATGCAGTGCTGGTATCTGTTTTATTTTCTGCTTGTGTCAGAGGTTTGTGTCATGTAACCTGCTCAGGTCAGCTCATGAAGTCTGGTTATAGCAGTAGGTGTCTTTCTATAAGAATATTCCTCAGCTTAGTATTTTCTTGTAAAAGGTATTAACTAGTCCTTAATCTGCCAGTGATGCAGCTATATGTTTTAGCAGTCTCCTTCAAGAAAAGTCACAAGATTCACAGTGTGCATCTGATTTACCTGATCTTCTCACAGGGTTCTTGTTCGTGGTATTAAATTACAGAAACTGAGATGCAGTGTGAAATAGGTTAATAGTGGCTTTCCAGTTTCTGCTACTCACAAGGTCATAGTTTCTGTGTCATGGTAATTGCTAGATTTGAAAAGTGTATTTCCAGCATTAGTAATCATATCAGGAGGTTTCCTCTCAGCCTTCCTCAGGTCGTGGTTGAAGGGACTGTGCTGACATGCAGGGGGACTATTGGTGAAGGAATTGCTGTTTCTCTTCATAACTTTTCCAGAAATTCTATTATTTAGGGCAGTAATTAGAAGATTTAATGATAATTTTGCAGCTGGTGGAGCAGAGGGAGCGCTGACTGAGGCGTAGCCGAGGATGTCCTTCGTTCTCTTGTTTCTAAGACTCAAAATAGTTTTGCATTTATGTGTCCCAAGGGGGTTCTAGATTTCATTCTCTTGAATATTGTCCATCACTTAAATGCACAGAAGCAGCTAAGCCATTAGAAAAAGCAAGGGAAAATCTTAACAGGTGGCTGTTGTGGCCTTGGTCAGATCCGTTTCCTGCCTTTTCCCGTGTATTTTACAGTAAGACGTTTCCTGCTTGTGCGATTACCTCCTGTTCCTTGAATCTACTGTGGCAGAGGCGTACATGAAAAATGTATAAAGTAGGGCATAGAAGCTGAATTATGGGGTGATGAAAAGTTCAATACTTTACGCAGAGCCTTTTTTCTCATTTTTAGCTGTAACAGAAAGCACCTGAGAACGGAATGGAAGGCATTAATAACCCCAGCCTTTGCCACTGCCTTCCCAGCATGCAGCCACTCTCAAAAGTGTAGAAGAGGTCCACTGGTATATTTACCTAGTGTAGTGTGGCCAAAAAAAAAGCCATGAATTTATATTAGATCTCAGCTCAAAAGCCATTTTACCAGCACCCCGCTGTTTGCTAGCAGTGCTTGGCTGAATAGAAAGTAACTTGATGACTAGTCTCAATGCCCTTCCTTGGGCTGCTCTGGTTTTCCAAGGCAGTGCTGGGAGAATTCAATCACAACTTCATTGTGTTCCCAGTTGATAAAAAGTGCAGGCCAAGAGTGGCTGTAATAAACCCATTGCTGTTAGTCAAGCAATCAAGGGATATTTTAATGTTCCCTTCTTCTGAAAGCCTCTTGGCTAGGGAAGATATACAGCCACACATGCAAATGTAGGCCAGAACTAGAATACACAGTATTCACAAGTTCTGGTTTGAATTGAATATTGGCTGGGTTTTTCTGTTTACTACTGTATCCTAGTCTTTGAGATGGAATACTAGCATTTATCAGTATAGCTGCTAAAATCCGGTGAGGATAAAGCTGGAGAAGTGGCATGGACCATGTACTGTTGTTATCCTTTGCAGAGCTCCGATTGACTGCTCCCAGTTTATTTATGAAGAGAAATGCTGTATCAGAATGGTTGTTGGCTAAAGAAATGTGCTCAGACACCTTATCAGAAAATCCTACTACTTGCATCCTTTTTTAATGATGGCAGGCAGCATTCCTTCATTGTGTGTATAGCTGTATAGTTAAAAGTCTAACCCCCACAGTCCATATGTCTGTTTCCCAAGCACAGTAAGGAATGTTGCCATTGGCACATACAAACAGGTTTTCATTTCTGAAGCAGTGCATGTTTCTTAAAAACCCAGGTGTGTTTGGCCACTAGAACTAACGCCTCTGTGGTCCGGAGATAAAATTAGCTGCTCTGGGAGAAGGGTTTTCATGCACTACGCCATGAAAACAGAGGGTGACTTATGAAGCATTTGCAATAAAGTTGCTGAGGAGTGCTTTGGCTACATGGGGTAGAGGAATAGCTCAATTAGGATGATTGTTTTCTGCAAGCTAATGGCAGCCGTTTTAAAATAAAACCTCTTCATTTTGGCATCTTGAAATTTATACTTGACCTAGACTTGGTAGGCCGCAGAGCTGCTGCAGCATTAAGCTATAGCTGGAGGAAATTGTGAATCCAATTACATTTTCTGCCTAATGGGTCATAATTTATGTTATGAAGATGGTAGTGATGTTGCCGGGGGAAAAGGGCATTGAGCATGCTTGGATATGCATGCCGAAAGGCTGATTGTAAGTGAACATGATAATGGGGAGGTACACTTTCCTTTCTCACTTGGTTAGTACCAAAGTAATTTGAGTCAGAAAGTAAGTAATCATACTGGATTATTCACAACACAGGCTAGAAATCTTAGCTTTCATCTTGGCTTAGCTTTGCTGTGATTGTTGATTCTCCCCTTATTGTACCAAAACAGGTTGTTTTTCAGCATCTTTGACTTTTTACTTCGAATTTGGTATGTTCCTTCTCCTTTGTCCATTTAATGCCAACTGGTTTCACTTTTGTAAATACAGGAAGAAAAAATACAAGTGTTTTTCAGTAGGGAGACTCCAAATGTAGGCTTCTAAGGTGTGCATAATTATTGAGATAGAAGACTTAGCTGCTCAGGAGAGGTCAGTTAGTCTTGAAAGCCCAACTTTTACTTCTGCTATCTGCAGATATACAGATTCAAAAACTGAACTTTGGACTTCTGTTGTCAATGTTGGCCTTTTGTTACGTTCTGAGTAAAGGTGAGGATGCTTTTACAGCAGCAGTTATTGGAGCCTCTGAGACATGTAACTGTTAACCTAGGAGCTCTAAATGTTACTTAATAAATTGTTCTCATTTGGATGAGGCTAAGGATTCTAGGTTCTGTGAATTTAATTTTTAAACAAGAGATATCACTCACATGCCAAAGACGAGAACATGGAAGACAGATTGACTGGTAATTTGAAAACACTCTACAAAGGTCCCATCATTAGGGACTGTGGTGATAGGACAAGGGGTAATGGGTTCAGACTTAATCAGGGGAAGTTTAGATTGGATATAAGGAGGAAATTCTTTACTGTGAGGGTGGTGAGGCACTGGAATGGGTTGCCCAGGGAAGTTGTGAATGCTCCGTCGCTGGCGGTGTTCAAGGCCAGGTTGAACAGAGCCTTGGGTGGCATGGTTTAGTGTGAGGTGTCCCTGCCTATGGCAGGGGGGTTGGAACTGGATGATCTTAAGGTCCTTTCCAACCCTAACTGTTCTATGATTCTATGATCATTCAAAAGTGCCTGTCTTTTGCTGATGCCCCCGACTTCTGGAGTGTTCATACTGGAAACTACTGTCATTCTGGAGTATTTGCATCACTGCTCATTGCTGCAGCTGCTGTCCAGAGACATTAATTGAGTTTGTAATGTTGTCTATGCTCAAATCTAGTTCCATTGTAATGCAGAAGTAGAAATGTTTTAGATAGTATTAGAAAGCAGAAATCTGGTCTGGAGGAACTCAGAGGTCTGGATTTGAGACATTTAAGATCTCTTTGTAGTACCTTTGCACTCGTTCCATACAGCAGAAACCTTCCCAGGAAGAGCACCCCAGAACATGATTCTCAATGTAAAATTCAGATGTTGGAATGATTTCTGGAAAAATGACAAAAATGAGCCTACAGAAATAGGCTGTATTGTCCTTGCTGCGCTGAATGTAATAAACCTTTAGCCTTTTATTACATTTGGCTCTTTGTACTTGCAGTTCTGTTTGGGATTGAGCTATATTAAAGTAGTATAGTTGAGAGAAATGAGATTGCTCAGAAATAAAACAGGATGAATGCAGGACCTGTAAGGGCAACATGCAGTTCATTGAAAAGTGCAAGGAAGGTGAGAGAATACCATCAGACAAAGGATATGAGTTAAATAAAGATGTCCAAAGGGAGATTGAAAACATCGGAGAATCATTTTGATTTCTTTCAGCAACAGTATCATCAAATATTCTTTCCAGAATTATTATCTAACTTGGATTATTTTTAAATGATTCCTTTGAGGCAGTGCTGGATTCAGTTGTAAGGAGCGCAGAAGGTACAGTATCTTTCACTGACTCCCTAAATTCTCGACAGGCATGCAGGAGATGCTTCACTCAGGTCCATGGAACATCTGCTCTATCTCTGCTGCCAAAACTCCTTCACTCTCCTATTGAAAAAGAAAATTAGATTAGCAAAAAAAAAAAAAAATCGAGAAAGCAACAACTGAGAAAGTTAACATGAAAGCAAATGCACTGACAATATTCCATGAGGAGGCAGTGGAAGAGACCAAAGTATTGCTAATATTTTCATTTCTGCTCTAGGAGGGAGTTAGGTGAAATGTGCTGGGATGAACTTGGAAGCAAGTCTCAGCCAGTACTGTGAAGGCAGAAATCACAAACTGTCAACAGTCATTGCCAGTATATACTGGAGGAAATTTCCTAGGTATGCTGTGTCTGTCATAAACATCTCCAGTTTGCTGGCTGTTTGTACTAGGTTGCTGACTGGAAGATCAGAGTAGGAGATCAAGGAAAATCAAGTACCCAGAGTATGCACATGACTTCCACTCTGCATTTGTGATGGTTGTTAGCTGGGGCTTGTATGAATGCAGTGGCACATTGAGCAACAAGTCTCCGAAGCAAAGATTAATCTGTATTTGCTGCCAGGATAGACCTTTGAGCCAGTTCCAGTTTGAATTCAGAGTTGTCCTTACAGGCTGCTTGATGTTCTGGTATGCACACCAAGCGCACTCCCTAGCATTACAGTGTAGTACAGATTTGAATGTAAACCAGCCCTCTCTGTATCTTTCCATCTGATTTTGTAAGGAGCTGGAAGCCTGACTGAATGTCAGTAACTTCTTTGTGTCCTCAGGGATCTATGGTACTGTGCGTTCACTTATGAAGCCAAGAATGCTCCACTCTGTGCTCTTCCATTGGATGAGTAAAGGAGCCATGTGGATTGGAAGGCTGGCAAAGATTTTTTTTGCTTGAGACCACTCCTGTTGTCTAACCATCTTCTGCGTGCTCATTTCTTTTCCAGCCTCTCTACAAGTGGACATTGTTCCAAGCCAGGGAGAGATCAGCGTTGGAGAATCGAAGTTCTTCTTATGCCAAGGTGAGTGATAGCTTATGGTATCAGTTGTCTTTATCAGGGTTTGCTAGGAAGGTCAATCAATGTATGAACTTTGGGATAAAAGCTCCAGTATCAGGTGTAGCTGCAGTATCTCTTGCTCTTTCTCATTTGTCCTTATGGTTTATAAGACTGAGTGGAAAATGCAACACATGCTGTTTACTAGAAACAGTAAAAGCATTCTCCCTTGAGAGCTGGCGACAGAAAGCAGCTCCAGCAAGCAGATTTTAAAATGAAAAAAAAAAAAAAACCCAGGTACTGAAATGTTGTCTTTAAGCTGAGCATTAACCACAACAATGGCACCTTGCATCATTCCACGGCTCTTTGATCCTTGGAATCTAAAATAAGCCTGTTGTTTTTCCAGTTTATTTCTCTAATCAGCTGCTAACAGCAGTAATGGAAGTGCGAGGTGACTTGAGAATGGTTACCTCTGCAGCTAAGGTTTTTAATGCTGCTGAAAACCTGCATTTCTTGTGATGCTATTTACTGTTTGTTCAGGCCACCAACTGCCCCAGGCTGCTTTCCTGTGCAACTTGGTGCAGTGCTGACCTGATCTGTGTATCCCAAAGTAGTTGCTACAATTTTAGGACATTTTTCAAATTAGCATCCACACGTCCTCGTGAGAGGTTCTCCTGAAAGTAGCTGGCCTGGTTTCTAATGGGAGAAATGAGTATGTTGGAGCACTGACATGATAGCATCCTGAAGCACGACATAGAGCAAATAGGTGCTATCGTGAGTTCTGGGAGCCAGAGCTCAAAATGCATTAGAGAACCACGCTTCCTCAGGAGCATACTAACTAGGACAAGTAATGAGGGCATCTGATCCAGGAGTGCTTAACTGCAAGGTAATTCGTTAATGCCAGTGCTTTAAAAATGAAAGTATACTCTGGCCAAGTGCTGTTGTGATGATATTTGCATTCAGAAACTGTGGGATCAGGTAAAGCCCCTCCAATGATAGGAGTTTGCCCCAAATACCAGAGCCGCACTGGGGAATGCAGAGATGTGAGCTGCAAGAGACAGCCTGGAACCACTTACTAACAATTCTGATTTACACTGGGTGCAGCAGGAGATTGAAGCTGATCAGTGCCAGAACTGCTGCTACAGTTCACTGTCACATTTTGGTATGCAGAGTAGCCCGGTCTGCAAGTACAAGTATTTATTGAAAATATGGTGAAGCTGAAGCAGGAAGAGATTTTTATTTTTCAGTCTGATCTGCATAGGGGAGGGACTGGGATACGGGCTCTCAGGATGCATAGAAGGCCATTCTGGGCTGAAATGAGTGTACCCCTTTAGATTATAAAACCAACCTAATATCATTTTTGCAGGACAGCAGCTGACCATTCACAGTGCTATGAGAGAGAATTTTCTTTGCTTGCTTCTCAGGTACCAGAAGCCCTTCCCCTGAGTCAGTCTTCTGCATAGTGCTACTGGTTGTATTTAATTCCCTCTGTGCAGCTTTGTTGGGAACTCATTTCAATTTGCTCTGTTTTCTTTTATTGTCCCTAGTGTCAGGGGAGGCCAAATACAAAGACATTTCCTGGTTTTCCCCTAATGGTGAGAAGCTGACGCCGAACCAGCAGCGCATCTCAGTGGTGCGAAACGATGACTTCTCGTCCACCCTCACCATCTACAACGCCAACATTGATGATGCTGGCATCTATAAATGCGTTGTCAGTAGCATGGAGGAGGGAGACTCCGAGGCCACCGTCAATGTGAAAATTTTCCGTAAGAGACCGTCTTCGAGGCTGTTTTCTGGTCTACCTTGCACATGTATGACGCAAGATTAGGGAATTGACCATTTTACCATACTAGAAAAGGCTACTTTTAAAGGGGAAGAAGGAGGGTGAAAAAAAATGGGGTGTTAAGAAGATACAGCCTTTTCCTTTGTTTGTTTTGAGGCGTAAGTGGGAATTAGGATATGGATGACAGACATGCTATGAGATAAGACTAGTGTTCAGTAAGGATCACACATTCAGAAGGGCTGTAATAGACCATCAGCATATTGTCCAGCAAAGCCATGACAGCAGCTCCTCCCCTTTCTGCCAAGAAGCCAAGCAGTTACAAGCTGTCATTTTCTCTTTACACTGTGGACAAGCCTGTGAGCTAGGTAGAATATTAATTTGGCCCATGGAAATGCCCAGAAGGCAGGGCTGGAAAATGGGGTTCCTGTGATGGGTTGCAGTGCATTGAGTCAGGCACACCTTCATCCTTCCCCGGGAACAAGATTTCTATGGAACATGTCCTCTGGGATATTTTTGCTTTCCTCAGGCTTGAGTCAGGAGCACAGCTTTGAGATGTGTCAAGAAATCTGCAGTGACTTTCTCCTTCCATTGTTTTCAGAAAAACTGATGTTCAAGAATGCTCCCACTCCTCAAGAATTCAAGGAAGGGGATGATGCTGTGATTGTGTGTGATGTGGTCAGCTCACTGCCTCCTACCATCATTTGGAAGCACAAAGGCAGGGATGTTATCCTAAAAAAAGATGGTAAGGCACACAAGGTGTCTCAGTGCTTGTCCATCCAGGGGTCAAATGTCCATCTCCCATCAGGGCTCAGATCAGGCTCATACAAGGGGTTCAGGAAAAAAAAATGGTGGCGGTCACAAGGGAGGACAGAAGCAATTTGTACGTGATGTGACTTAGGATGTGAACGTAGTTATTCCAGGTGCTGTGGTTTGGCAATGGCAGGGCAATAATGATCCCACAGAAAAGGTCATCAGGCTTTGATGCTGGAATGCTAGGCAAAGGAATGCTGAAAAAGATTTTACATGAAAGAAATGCCATCAGCCAGAAAAGCTACATGTTGTGACACTCGCTAGCCTTCCTAAGGACAAGGGGCCGAAAACTCCTTGCAGGAACCTTTCACTTTCATTCAAAATGCTGCAGACTGTCATGCTCAGAGGAGTATTTTTCTGGCAGGAGGGCTTCAGAGCCCTGACTCCAGTTGAGCATTCATGCCTCAGCGGTGTTTCCCATATCTACTTGATGCAGGCAACTACTTACTAGTGTAGTAAGATGAACTCTGCCACCCTGGGGCAAGAGGGGCAAGTTTCAAATTGCTTGTTGTCTGATACTGATTAAATGTAAATGTGTTCGTGTATGTGTGTTTCTCTGTGTGTACTTAGGGTATAAAGCACCAGAGCAGTTTGCAAACATATAGTTTTTTTCTTGGCAATGTCAGATCCAGTTATGGCAGAGTCACCATTAAGTGATGGGAAGGGAAGTTTCATTAGGATGTGAAAGTTGGGTCTTTTCAGCCTGGAGAAGAGAAGGCTGCGTGGAGACCTCATAGCAGCCTTCCAATATCTGAAAGGGGCCTATAGGGATCTGGGGAGGGACTCTTCATTAGGGACTGTAGTGATAGGACAAGGGGTAATGGGTTCAAACTTAAACAGGGGAAGTTTAGATTGGATATGAGGAAGAAATTCTTTACTGTAAGGGTGGTGAGGCACTGGAATGGGTTGCCCAGGGAAGCTGTGAATGCTCCATTGCTGGTGGTGTTCAAGGCCAGGTTGGACAGAGCCTTGGGTGGCATGGTTTAGTGGGAGGTGTCTGTGGGCATGGCAGGAGGTTGGAACTGGATGATCTTAAGGTCCTTTCCAACCCTAACTATTCTATGGTTCTATGATTGCACTAAGCCTTATCTCAACCTAGAAAGGGCAAGGAGAGGAGAAGAACCTGTTGCCTGCAGTGAGCTTTCCTGTGTATGTTGGATGAACCTTCCTTTTGTCTTTTCTAGTTCGATTTATAGTCCTGTCCAACAACTACCTGCAGATCCGGGGAATCAAGAAAACGGATGAAGGGACATACCGCTGTGAGGGCCGGATCTTGGCTCGTGGGGAGATCAACTTCAAAGATATTCAGGTCGTTGTAAATGGTGAGCAGCTTAGAGTGAGGCTAATATGGGGACAGCATATTTAGCACATGGGTTCCAGGTTGCTAATGCAAGTGTTACTTTAGTTTCACATTCCTGATTTGCCATCAGCTGACTAACCTTTCTTTGCTGTGTCAAATAAAAATGTCCATAAAATTGACTGAGTGTTTACCAGATGTTTATGGGAAATTACCATGTCAAGTGAAACCTTAAGTGTTTTATGACTTAGAGTGAGGTGTAGATCTTGTTGGGGCTCACAAGTAGTTTGGTCTGCAATCCTGATGTTTTGTGCCTCTCCCCACCCCCTGCCCGCCGTTCCTTCTGCTGATTGCTTTGGAGAGCTCATGCATCAAAGCCGTTGATTGAAACCTGCGGGTGATGGCATGAGGGTTTGAATTACTAGTGGGATGTGTGTGCTTGTATTGCAGAGATTTACAGTGAGCTTTCCAGGGCTCACTCTTACATCTTTTGCCATTTCTAACTTGAATGTTGATTCCTTCTCTTCTAGTACCTCCTTCTGTGCGTGCCAGGCAGAGCACTATGAATGCCACTGCCAACCTCAGCCAGTCTGTCACCTTAGCATGTGATGCTGATGGCTTTCCTGAGCCAACAATGACGTGGACAAAGTAAGATGCTGTGTGCATTGTCCTGATTACGTGTGCTGATTGTGTGTGAGCATGGATGTTTTTGCCAAACCAGGCAGAAGGGAAAGCAACTTTTCAACTGGAATAAGATTAACTCATTTTTCTCACAAGAGAAAGAATGGCCTCCTAACAGAATTGCAGTTAGCTTGTTTTGGGTTAACCCCAAGGGGCACACAGACACTCACTACATGGTGAGTAGGGATGGGGAGGAGAATCTGAAGGGTAAAATCCAAAAACTCGTTGAGATAAAGACAGTTTGATAGAGATAAAGCAAAATCTGTGCATGGAAGCAAAGCAAAATAAGGAATTCATTCAGTGCTTCCCATTTGCAGGCAGGTGTTTAGCCAGGTCAGCTTTCCCAGCTCCCTATTTCTTGCACACCCCCAGCCTACTTGCTTAGAAGGGCAGCGTGAGAAACAGAAAAAGCCATTTAACACTGTGTGTATTTTAGCAATAGTTAAAACATCCTTGTGTTATCAGTGCTGTTTTGATCACAAACCCAGAACAACACCATATGAGCTACAATGAAACAAATTCACTGTCCCACCCAAAACCAGTACAGATTCCTGGAAAAACAAGAACAACAGTAAAATCAGCATTTTTTCACTGTCCCATTGCATCTTTTGTCAAGCTGCAAATAGAAATGAAGCTTCATATTGATCAGACCTGTCCTGTGGGTCAGTTTATTGCCATGTGTTGCATGGTGGGGAAGTGTAGGCAAAAATGGATGCTGTGATTTGCATTTGTTATGCCAGGAGATCTCATCTCAAGTCTTTCTCTTTGTTTCATCATGTCTAAATTTCGCTGTCAGGCAGTGATACAGACTTGAGGTATGCTGTTGCTGAAACTGTGTAGCCTTTGGTAAAGGTTATGGGAGCAAGTTGGGATGTTGAAAAAGCTGATGACAACTTGGAATACTGCCTTGGCGTGCAAGGACAGAAGCCACCTTCAGTGGTTTTTATAGCTCTTGCATGTAGGCTATGGTGTGTGTCAGGAGATGGAAGATTCAGCTGCCAAGAACCCTAAGGCAGGAGGGGTTAGGAATAGATCAAAATGTAAGCTTTGTAGCTCTTAGGGAAAGGAAAAGATGGCGATCCCTCTTTACCTGAAGAGTTTCAGTACAGTAATGCAGTTCTAGCATTAACAGCAAGCCTAAAACAAACAGCTGTTGATTGCTCCTCCCCTCCAACACAGCTAGTGTGCTCTGTGCTCTGCAGGGATGGAGAGCCAATAGAAGAGGCTGATGATGAAGAGAAATACAGTTTTAATTATGATGGGTCTGAGCTCATCATCAAGAAGGTGGATAAGAGTGATGAAGCGGAATACATCTGCATTGCTGAGAACAAGGCTGGCGAGCAAGATGCCACCATTCATCTCAAAGTCTTTGGTAAATATGCTTTTACTGTTCCTCCCTTCCCAATCCAGTTGGATAGTGGTAGCTCACTAGTGCAAGATGGAAGTAACCTGCTTATCCCAGTTAATACCTGATGTGACTTATCCAGAGCTGCTGCTTTCCCAGGTATTCTGTGCCTCTTTGCCATCATGCCAGGCAAAAATTCTCTGTATGTTTCTGAAATAGATGCTAACTCCATTCTGCTTGCTCTCTGATAAAAGAAATGCAGTCCTGCATAGGGGGAGGTGTGAAATTGACATACTACTTGGAATATCTTCCAGGCCCAGAGGGCTAAATCCTAATCCACCCAAAGATTTTATTAAAAGGGCTTTAGCACTTCAATGGGGCTTGCTATAACTTGGAGGTGAACTCCACCCCACCACTTTGTTGCTTTTTCTTTTCAGCAAAACCCAAAATCACTTACGTGGAGAATAAAACAGCCATGGAGCTGGAGGATCAGATTACACTGACCTGTGAGGCATCTGGGGACCCAATCCCTTCTATCACTTGGAGAACTTCCACCCGGAACATCAGCAATGAAGAGAAGGTATAGCCCTTCCCAAAACCATGATCTCATTTGCTGGGATCAGTGCAGCTTGTACCTGCCTGCCTCTGCTGATCCAGAACGCATGATAGTTGCATGCAGATGCACATGCAAATCATGGAGATTCCCCTCTCTGTAGTGAGAACGCTTGTGATACTGCACAGACTAACTGCTAAAAGGTCAGCTCCACAGCCAAAGTAATGCTGTAGGTGTCCTTTTGTAGAAAGAACTATCCCAGTTTATAACAACTGAGGATATGCTTTTTAATTCCTGCTGGTATCACTCTTGAGTTGAATTAACTTGAAAAGCAGTAGACCCTGGACCCTTTTCAGAGGAGTTTCCAATTGGACCTACAGTTGCAGGAAGCTTGTGAAAGGGTTTTTCCCTTCTTTTTCCAAGCTGATGTAGGAATGAGCACCCTGATTCCAGTGCTGTCCATGCTGACATCATGATGATATGATCTGGGACGGTGGCAGGTGGAGAAGTGTGGGATATTATCTCTCAAAGATGCAGTGGACCAAAATGAGCCTGTTAATTCCTTCTGTATTGTATTCTAATACTGCATGTATCTGAAGCACAAAAGCCTTGGCTGCCTTTGTGTTCACCTGTTTTGTTGATCACATCAACACCATTTTGTCCTTAAAGGCAAAAATAATTAGCAGTTTTTCTTTTAAAAAAGTGCCTTTTTTTATTGGCCACAGTTCCTCTTAACTAGATGAGATTGAAGTGTGCTGTGTTACTGTTGATATTTCATAATAGTTGCATAAGGTGATCAGGAGCATAGTTTAGAGCCAAAGGAAGCGTAGCCAAAAGTTGGAATAAGAAGTTGTTGCTCATTAATAATCTTCTAATAACAGGATGCTTCAAGGCTCAGCTAACTTGGACATATGGTGGTTCTGACTCAGTATGAAGGCCAGTTGATAGACTATGAAAGTCTTAAAGCGACAGAGGTGCCATCCTGCACTATAGGCTCCTAAATGAGCTTTTTTAATTGCCTCGGTGATGTCAGCTCTTCACCATGTTGTAATGTGTGACTTATTAATCAGGGTGCCAAAGGTTTCCAGCCTTAATTCTTTCTTCACATCATTTGGATTTGAGAACTAACAGAAATCCCTGGAATGTTTAGAGAGAGGTTTCCATTGCCTTCAAAAGCATGGCTGGGCGACCTGTTTTGATAGGACAAGGTTATTCATGGTCTCATCTCTCTAGGAGAGTGGTAGGAGGAGCTAAGTGCTCTAGTGCTTCTAACACAGAGTTTGGATCACAGCAACAGAAAAGAGCTTTGAAAGGGAGAGGAATATAGAATCTGAAATAATACTAAATCAAGTAGAAGTTTGTCAGAGAGCCTGTTTGCAGAGAGTCCCATCTGTCCAGACCAATTAAACTAACAAGATCTCAGTGGCAAAACTGCTAACCATTTTTGAGACTCATATATCTTGCTTGATGCTGTTAAATTGGTGATCAGTATTAAGGAAAATGTTAATACTTTGATAGATTCTTACGCAAATTCCAAGTTTTGAGATACTACTGTATGTTTTATGTACTGGTTCGAACCTTCAGGGCAAACATGACTTTTATCATGTCCCTTGCACTTTCAAGGCAGAATTTTTGTGTGTGTATGTTTTGGTTTGGTTTTTACTTTTTCCCATTCTCTGTCATGTGCTATAAGTTTAGATGAATGGTAAAGATATCCAGAAAATCCTCAGGTCAAATTAGGTCTGAAAAACATTCTGTTACATGTTCAACCAAATGCATATATTCAGTTTACTATTGACTTACTTTCTCTGGGATTACACAGGGAAGTGGATTGCCTTTGGTGTAGGACAAACAATACTAGTCTTAAAATATTGAGCCCTACTTTTGACTATACTTTAGGTACTCGGATGCATCTGTCTTGCTATATGTTTTTTACTTTTGTTGTCATACTTCAGTCCAGGTTTTAAAGGTCTGGAGGTGCCTTAACTCGCATGAACATTTGGTATTTCAGAAAAACCAAGCTAAAACCCCCAAGCAAAGAAAGAAAACCCCAGCTTTGCTTAGTGGCTTCCCCCTCTTAATCTTTGTCCAAGAACAGAGACAGCCTGATGTGTGGAAAAGGGATGGGAGGTGACCTAGGTTGACAATGTCACAATTGTTTCAACATTCCCACATTTCCCTGAGGAGACCTGTTTATATCCTAGCGTGCCTAGCAGAAGATTGTTCCCTCTCTGGCTATACCTACATAATGTGGCACCCCTTGGGCAAATAATCTTTTGCTTTGAGGATAGTCTATGAAGATTTGACTAAATACAGTCATTGTGACTGTGCTTAGCAAGATCAGATGATTGTCAACTGTATACCAATACGGATGAGCAGACCAAACTCCCAAATACTGGCATGATGGAAGCTTCATCTTACTAGTAAGCTGGTAGCTTGTATTCTTCTGCCCTGTCAGTCTGGAATTCCTGTGTATCACTACTGCAAAATGTAGCAAGAGCTAGCAGGCCTGGAAAGTTATCAACATGATGATTTGAAATGGCTTGGCTTAATCTTACCTCAAGTATTTATTGCTGTGCCGTTGTAGGGAGTAGGAATGCTTTTGCTTTGAATGAGACCAGATGTAAAGCTGTTCAAGGCAGTGTGCCATATTCCTCGTCGCCTTTAGTACATTTCATGCCCTTTTAAGAGACTTCTATATTGCTCGAGCAGAATACTGTGATTCAGTTAATATAGTTTTGATGTGTCGTGTGCTGGTGTATACAAGTTTTCCATTTTCAGTGCAGACATGAGTTATTTCCTGTCAGATTTCTGAATGAGGTAATTGCTGTGTACTCATATTCATGCTTTCATGAAACAGTAGTGGAGACAGCCCTAGGTTTCTTACCCAGCAGTGTAGCTCAGTGTGTGAAGAATGGGAGGGGTGCCAAGTGATGCTTGTATTCAGGTCTTTTATCATCTTGCCAGAGGTGGCAGTAGGTGTATCTGTGGCATAGGATCTCACATAGGATTTCAAAATTTAATTTAAGCTCCCATTTAACAACTTTCTTTTAAAGGGAAGATAAAATGCTGACATGCATGGGGCTCTTGGTTCCGCTCTGTCCCCTGCATGGTACTGAGTAGAGCTTGTGTATCTCTTTGTCTTCATGAGGGAGAGTTAGTATTAAATTATTCAGGATAGAGAATGTGGTTCTGCCTACTTTTTTCCCCACACCGAGTGCTCTAGGGGTGTGGGAACAGGCTTTTATCCTCCTCCGTCTTCCTTTAGATTGACAGGTACTGAACACCAAAGGATAAAAAGATGTTGTCATCTTCTTTTTTTAATCCCCGTGCTGACACCATACTTTGTGAATAGGGTTGAAATGGGACTTGCATGCATATAAGCAAAGCAGTTCCCTTGGTAGCTTGATTTGCTCAGGTACAGAGAATGACTGGCACATCAAAAAGGGATCGTGCTGACCTGTTACAGTTGCTTGTTCATTTTCCAAGGAAGTTGTGCACAATAGGATATATATATACACACAGAAATGATCAGATGGTGGGGGTGTCCTACCCATGCTGGTGTTGGTGAGGTTCACTTCAGGTGGCTTCACCTCAGGCCTCTAGTTACAAGCAAGTAACTTGCTTTTATCAAAGACAGTCTAAAATGAGGCTGTCTGTAGCATATGTTAATACTCTCACAATATTCTCTAGAAGCACTGTGGAAATAATACTATGGGTTTTTTTATTCTTATTTCCTAAGCTTTCATCTCCATTTCCTTAATGTCACTCTTGTGTATGCTGTTATACCCCCACATCAGCAATGCTTGTGCCTCACATTTCAATGATGCCATCATGGCTGTGATATTAGCAGGTGATTTTTGACTCCTGGATTGAAATGGGTCAAGTTGCGATTGAAATGGGTCAAGTTGCAATTGAAGTAGAGACCAGAAGAAAAATATTTTAAAGATAAATCATAGGGGGAAAACAGAGCCCAGCAACTTTTTGTCTTTCTGAACTATAGTGAAGATGGCTTTCTCTAAATGGGAAATGTATGTTTATTGGTAAGGTTTGTGCATGTTTCACATCTGTTGTTTGGTTGTCCCAAGTCCGGTAAGGATTGGGTGCACATAACCCTAAGTGTAAGGAGCTGGATGTTACCAACTGGAGGTACAAGGTTCTACCCTGCTATCTCCTGTCCAGGGGGATCATACTGTTGCAGTGCTCTGCAGCTCAAGGTCTCCTACTCTTGGCACAGTATGCATGCAAAAATGTGTGCAAATGCATGATCCCATTAAGCATATGAGTGTTAATGTTAATCAGTGTGTGTGGGTAGCTAACAAGACAGTGTTAGAAAGCCAGTTCCATAACTGTTTAATGCCATAGGTCATCAGAGTCACTTCCACAGTACGCTTGGAACAGGTTTCTAAAAATGGTGAGATGTGACAAGGGAAGTAGTCACTGGATATGTAAAACCAGCAGCAGTCTTTAGGTATCATTAGCCTTTGCTTAATCATTTAAAGACTAATTTATAGGTTAATAAATTTGAATGCAAACCTAAATTGAGGTTATAGTGGAAATGAAAATTGTGATCACCCCACACACGAGATACACAAGTTGAAGCCTGCATGTGCACAGAACGCAATGTGGTGCATACAGTATGATACCTAAAAGCAACCTTTGATAAACTTTTACTGCTTTTTTTTCCTGTTGTTGTTGTGTTCTGTATCTGTTCTCTCCAGGCTTCGTGGACCCGACCCGAGAAACAAGAGGTATAAGATTACCAGACCTTTAGCAAACTTCTTAGTTATTTGATTTTGTGGTTTTTTAGGCATTACAGATTAACAAATCATTAGAGCAGTAACCACGCCAACTAAACCAGCATTAATAATATGAACAGATTAAATATCAATACATAAAAGAAACGGCTTATAGAGTTAGAAGTTGTGTGTCATGTAGTAATGCATTTTTGGATGAGCAAACTAGCTGTGTTGGGAGTGAGTGAAAAAAAAAAGACAACTAAAAATAAAAGCAAATGTCAAATCTGACAAATGCTGCTTTCCCCGTGTTCTTCTATGCTACCAGGATGAATCATATCTCTCTTCTAGAGTTTTAAGAATTAGCAACAGTGTGTATTGTGAGAGAGTGTTTTTTCCCAAAGATAACCTGTTCTGCTCCAGCCAACTCATCTGTTTGCTCATGGTACCATGTTCCATTTCAGAATCAATGCAGATAAATCCTTCACAAGTTAAATTTCTCCAGAAAATGCTCCAAATTTCCATACTTTTATTTTTCCTTGATTTGCAGGGTCACTGGGGGGGTGGGAATAGTGTAGTAACTCAGTTTGGTGCAGTTATGGTTTGTTGCCATTTTACTTGACACTCAGTGCTGTATTTTAAAAATAACAACAGCCTACCTTTGCATGTACCTGATTTGTAGCATTCTTATGTCAAAATGGAGCAGGAAGTATGTTTCCAAGCAAATAATAGGGGTCAGGTAAAGAACAAAATTAGCTGTCAGAACTGGATGACTCATATTTGTATTTTTAGGTGAATTTTGTGGAGGCTTTGGGTATCCGGAATTCTTTTTTATTTTTAAGCCATCCTAAAGCATAGAGACTGGTGTGGCCTAAACAAAGTGAACCTTAAGCACCATCTGCCTTTGTTTCATATGAGGCTGAGAAGATACTGCCCATTCTTACTTCAGAATAATCTGTTGGAATAGATGAATTGTGAGAAGTGAAAGCATCAGATATTCGCACCACTTTGCACTGAAGAATTTGAAATTGGAGTAGTTGCATCTCTTCAGGCCTCATGTGAACTCCTATTACAGTTTACTCTGCCTCCCATCATCCCCCCCAGTGTTTTCACTGTGCTCTGTCTCAAGCTTTTTATTAAACTGAGCATTAATACTACTAAGCTTGCTGTCTCTAAATTTCTTACTGTATCCATGTCTTAAAATACCCGTGAGGTTCTGTGAGAACATTGTTGAAGCTTATTGTTGCAGCTTGTGTAGACATATCTTAAAGATAGCTGGCACAGGGTCTTTTAGCAGTGTACCGCAGCATCAGGAGTTCAGTTCTCAGGAAGCTGAGTGAATACTTGGCATTGAGTGTTTCACTTTTACTAATGCATTAGCTAGTTTAAAGTAAGGAAGTCTCTATGAGTTTCAGCCATAGCAACGTATATTGGTGTTAAATCATGCTTTGGAGGCATAACTGCAATGGCCTGCTTCTTCTCTAAACCACTTCAGCTCTACTTACTATACACAGTCTGTCATTCGATCAGAAACTTAACATGAGCCAGCAGTGTGTGCTCGCAGCCCAGAAAGCCAACCGTATCCTGGGCTGCATCAAAAGGAGCGTGACCAGCAGGTCGAGGGAGGTGATCCTGCATTTGAAGTACTGTGTGCAGTTCTGGTGTCCTCAACATAAAAAGGGCACGGAACTGTTGGAACAAGTCCAGAGGAGGCCACGAGGATGATCAGGGGACTGGAGCACCTCCCCTATGAAGATAGGATGAGAAAGTTGGGGCTGTTCAGCCTGCAGAAGAGAAGGCTGCGTGGAGACCTCATAGCAGCCTTCCAGTATCTGAAGGGGGCCTATAGGGATGCTGGGGAGGGACTCTTTATGAGGGACTGTAGTGATAGGACAAGGGGTAACGGGTTAAAACTTAAATGGGAAGTTTAGATTGGATATAAGGAGGAAATTCTTTACTGTGAGGGTGGTGAGGCACTGGAATGGGTTGCCCAGGGAAGCTGTGAATGCTCCATCGCTGGTGGTGTTCAAGGCCAGGTTGGACATAGCCTTGGGTGGCATGGTTTAGTGGGAGGTGTCCCTGCCCATGGCAGGGGGGTTGGAACTGGATGATCTTAAGGTCCTTTCCAACCCTAACTATTCTATGATTCTGTGTCTCAGTTCACCATTCTAGTCCTGCATATACTGTAGAATTGTTGAAAGTCATATTACCAGCATACACTAACAAGCCCCACATTGTCACCAACAGATGCTAAAAACTCTGTTACAAGCAAAATTACACCTTGGTCATACCAGAAACTGGTGATGCCTTTCTAGTACCTGAGAATTAGTGCAACCTTACAAATATTAAGAGCTGCAGGTGAGTTCTGGTTAGTGCAGTGCAAGCACAGAGCTAGGAGAGACCACTTGTCTTCCTCCAGTGGAACTTGTAGCAGTGGTCAGGACTTCAGGGTGTAATGTCCACATTGTTTTGTAATGATGTGTGGAAAGCGGGTGAGGTGAAGATGCAGCTGTATGAAATTAAGTAATGGCTACTTCTTTGTGAAAAGACTACAAAATCCATAAGGTGGAGGGGAGGGGTTGAAATGCATTTCTCACTTGTCCTTTTCTTCCACTTTGGCGCTAAAGTATTGAAATCTAGGCCAGCTTTTTACATCATGGCTATGTGCCACATGCCATTGTCTGAATTTGGAGAAGAACACCAGCATGTATCTCAGGATAAGTTGTAGTAATTGGCAATATAGAGAACCATCATACCCTTTTCTGTGAAGTGGCAGTTACTATGGCATGAATTCTGTTGCCTGTGTCCCTTAGGTTGTCTCCCTATTACTGTGAAGCATTTTTTTTTCCACAGTCCTCAAAATCAAAGGTGCTACGAGAAGGGATGACAAGTATATCTATATCTGGCGCACAAATTTCTATCTATCCTATGTCTCTAATAGCCAGGAATTGTTAGCGTGTGATAGTATGAAGTACGAATAAACAAAACATGCTTTCTTGGGTAGACATTTTTGTCTTCATTTCCTTCAATTGAGCATTTTTCCAGATCTTTCTTTTTCTTTCCTTGAGCCTTTTGCATTAAGAAACAGAGCTTCATCTTCAGAGTTATTTGCATTACTTGTAAAGTTATCATTTTACCATGACTACCTAGCACTCTTTTGTTTGTATTAGATGTTGACAAAGTGAGGGAAAGGCAAGTGACACTGGATGCTGTATTGCTCATGTGCTGGTATTTTGCTATTTTTATACTAACAGAGTTTATACTAACATTTACTAGTAGAAACTTCATCAGTCTTGGAGGTTGAGACCACTAACTTGGAACAGAAAGAGTCTTCAGGCCCGGAGTATCTGACCAGTTGAGACCAGTAGAGATGGACTTAGTGCTACAGCTTGGTGCATTCGGCTGTTTAATATATCCCTGGGCTTTTATTTGTAATCTCAGTTCTTGTCCTGTATCTTCCAGGAAAATTAGTGTTCTTGAAGCATTAATTGCATTAAGTCTGGCAGGCAGCAGCAGCAGGCACAGCAATGAGGATGAGGGTTCCTAATTTATTCACTTGTGCTTGTGACGCTTTGGCAACTAGATGAGAGAGTTGGTGCTGTAAAGCTTCCAAGCTGAAGCACAAGCACAAAAAGCTCGCACAAGCACCAGGGTGGAGGGACGAGCCCATGGCCTCATGGAGCACTTGGGCTTTGGTCACAAATTGGAGGGAAAGACAGTAGCCATCGAGGAGGTTTTCATTGAGAGCATGTGGCAAAAATTGACCACAGCTGGATCTGTACAGTTCCCATTGTTAGAAGGAGCTTGATGTTATCTTCAGACACTTAGTAGCATCTTATACTTTGGTCCTTTGTCTCATTTTTTTTCCTTCTCCTGAGTGCTTTGAATCACTGCAGTTGGTCCTGAGCGACAAGGAATCTTCTTGTTGCTTTTGGAAATGCCTCTCTATGCCCATGACTTCACCTGGCCTCAGGTGATCACTTCTGAAGACATGAGCATTAAGAGGGCTGGTGAGAAGTAAGACCGGCACTTGTTCCCATCCCTTTAGTCTGCAAGCACAGGCTCAGTGCTCAGCCTCTAATTCTCTTTTCCTTTCTTGCCAGACCCTGGATGGGCGCATCATAGTACGTAGCCATGCCCGGGTGTCATCCCTGACTCTCAAAGACATTCAGTACACAGATGCCGGAGAATATGTATGTACAGCCAGCAACACCATCGGGCAGGACTCCCAAGCCATGTATCTTGAAGTGCAGTGTAAGAAGTGGGGAAGGCGTTCACGTATTCAGAGGGGGGACTGTTTTGATTTCGTGTGATGAGACCAAGGCACTTACAGCTAGGGACGTGTTGTTTGAGTAGTGGGCATGGGAAGCAGCTGAGTCTGAAATAATTTTGTTGGAGACATGTTGATGTATGCATGCATGCAAATGTTTGCTATAGCTATCTACAGCTGGGATACTGTTCGCACCTTGGGAAGATTCCGGGCCATGAATCTGCTGCAGTCGCATTTGTTGGGTGCATAGTTCTTCCCTAGGGGAACTTCCTGGTATGCACTTCCCTAGATGTATAGCATGCTGTCTGCTCTGCCTCCCACACTGTGTTAGGAGCAGCCTTTGGGACTGAGCAGCATTCCTTCTTACATCCTTCAGCAAGACATTGATCACCCCACCCCCTGATATAAGAAGACAATTCCCATTTCCTTAGTAGATTCCCTTCCCCACATTAAACCGGTCCCAAGCCAAGAGATCCTTAAAGTGAAGCAGATTGGGCCACTTTAGGAGATTTTGTGGCTTAAATTGCCTTTTCAAATATGTCTGTCTTTCAGATGCCCCCAAGCTTCAGGGCCCTGTGGCTGTCTATACCTGGGAAGGAAATCAAGTGAACATCACCTGTGAGGTATTTGCTTACCCCAGTGCTGTCATCTCCTGGTTCCGGGATGGACAGCTGCTTCCCAGCTCAAACTACAGCAACATCAAGATCTACAACACTCCATCAGCAAGCTACCTGGAGGTGAGCAAAAGCAAGGAGAGGAGAAGGCACATGCAGCCAGGAAGGTTCATTAATATCAAAAAATTGATGTTCCTGATGTTGAAGGAGTTAAGTCTTCTGTCAGAGCTTACTGTGGGTAGGCGTGTGGTGTTTCAGGCACATAATTGCTGAGAAAATTGGGTAGTAGAAGACACCATCCCTCCTTGCCTTTGGCTTTGTGCCCACTGCAGTGCTGTCCTCTGTGGACAGCCATCAGAGTGTTAGCACATATACTTCATTGTGGCTTCTGTCTCCTGCAAAGTGCAGAGTGGAAAGTGTTTTCTGATCTGAGCATGAACCTTCGTTCCTTCCGTAGGTGACACCAGACTCTGAAAATGACTTTGGGAACTATAACTGCACTGCTGTGAACCGCATTGGCCAGGAGTCCTCAGAGTTCATTCTTGTGCAGGCAGGTGAGCATCCCAGGCAGGGAGATAAGGAAATGCATATGCATAATGCTGTGATCTTTAATTTCTGACAGCCATTGTGTATGTGCATAAGTGTGCATATGTGCTTTTCCAAATCAATGAAATATCCCTAATAGTACAGGTCGTGCAAGATGAAACCTTAGAGGACTGTGTGGCAACCAAAGAGGCCCAGTGTCCCACTGCATGATTGATTGGAAGCGCCTCTGGTGTTCTCTCAGGGCTGCCGTAAGGACAGATTTAGGAATGGTTGAGCTATGCATTGGACTGCCATATGGAAGACACTGTAGGGATAGAGTAGCATTCAGGATGCTCTTTGCTACACTGCTCTGGTTGTCCTCTTTTGAAGAAGGTACTCTAAGTCTCTAGCCTTTTAGAGGAGAGACAAGATGGTCTCTTTTCTGTCTAATTAGCACTTCTTAACAGTTTTCCCCTCCTGAGGGGGGCCTCAGGCCTGCCCATCTCCTGTTCTTTGTGAAGCCATGACAAGAGTATGTTTGATATTCCCAGTTTTCTGTTTTCTTTGCCACTGGAGCTTATTTCCTGTTGTCTTCTGCATCACTGGTTATTTTCCCTTCTTTTCCCAGATACTCCATCCTCTCCTTCCATTGACAGAGTGGAGCCGTATTCCAGTACTGCCCAGGTGGAGTTTGATGAGCCTGAAGCTACCGGTGGGGTGCCCATCCTCAAGTACAAAGCAGAGTGGAGGGCACTGGGTGAGGGAGAATGGCATTCGAGGCTGTATGATGCAAAAGAAGGTAGGATGATAAAATGTTACCTCCCCCACCTGCATCTCAAAAGGCTTTCTTTCCTTTAGGGAAAAGCTGGAGTGGAGGGTTTTCCATAGCTTTAAAATTTCAGCTCCTAAGTTAAGGCCCCGGATAAGTTCTTAAAACATTTGCTTTGCAGTGACGTATTTAATTTCCAGTTGATAGCTGATAGCTCTATGTGTGTGACAGGGCACCAGCCTTCTCTGTCTACAGAGCATGTGTGGCATCACTACGTTCATCTTTTCCTTATTCACACCATTCTGTCTGAATGAGGTGAAGAACCCGGTGCCGGATTGTGAATGAGGTTTCACTTCCTGACTGGGGAGTTGCTGTGTGCTTCCTAAGCTTTCCAAGCCTTGTCCGTCAGCTCTTTTATTTACCCTTCAGTTCCCTTTGGAACATAAACCCTCCTATTCCAGAAGCAAGTCTAGCTCCCATTACACCCTGTCTCATTTATAGCAACCTGTAAGAATACGTGCTGCTTAAAATGTATCCTTAAGTCCAGTAAGCCAGAGGAATTTTGATTTGGGAGGACTATGAAGACCAGAATTCAATTTCAGAGCTGAATCTTCGATCCTGGCTGGAGCAGAAATTCTTCTTCTAGGTCTCCACTGGAGTGATGTGATCGTAGCTAGAGTCATGTTTCTTTTTCTCATTTCTCCCTTTGTGTCTGTGCAGGAAAAATAGAGCTTATTTCTTTGTTAATATCACAATGACCCCACAGCAGGTTCTTTCCATCTCTTACATTGTGTATGACCTTCTCATAGATCATTAAAGGGGGCGGATGGGTGTCTCTCCTGGTAAGGGCTTTGCTTTCAGTTGAATGATGCAGCCCAACAGGTGAGTAGCTTTAGGTGGTATGTCTGCTAAAGTTAGAGCCCCACATGATAGTGATCTTGAAGAGCATAATTCAGGGAGCTCCCTGTCACAGGCCAAGTCTGGTGTCTACCAAACACTCTGCTATATCCCTTCTAGAGAGGCTGTGGCAATACACCTCTCTAATCAGATTGACACAGAGGTGGTAGCTCTGACCTTTCTCTTTGATTGCACTGTTCATGTGAGGCCAGGCCTGTTACGTTTGGCCAACATGGCTAAGTATACGATAGAAACATGGCATTTGTTGTTGACCTAAAGCCTGAACCTTTTCTTTTCTTTTCCTCCTCTTGTTTCTGCAAAAGCAAATGTGGAGGGCATGATCACTATCACTGGCCTGAAACCTGAAACAACCTACTCAGTGAGGCTGTCTGCTGTCAATGGCAAGGGAGTGGGTGAGATCAGCCTGCCATCCGACTTCAAGACACAACCAGTTCGTAAGTAAAACTGAGTCCTCCCTCTGCTTCTCTGATTCTCTTTCCTTGCATCTCTCCAGGGAATTTCTGCCATGCATGAATGACACCTTCTTCTCTTGCAGAACTTACCACACCCTTTGTTTTATTGTGTTATTGGTTATAGTGAATTTCAGTACTAATTAAACATCTTCTTTGATAGGAGGCAGAGGAACTATTTTATCTGCACTAGTTTGTGCCATGGGTTACTATTATAAACTTTGTATTGTCAAAGAGAAGGGGCTAAGCAATGGGAAGTTGTAGTAAGAAAAAGCAGTGAGTTCAGAAGAGTATTGGTCATAGAGAATGTAATGTCATTGCCACAGGGCAGGTTTTTTTGTAAATCAGAAGTTAAGGAGTTCAGCATAGGACTGGCCATGAACTGTGGAAGGATGGGAAAGGGATTTCTTTTGTCTGAAAATCATTGCTTTAGAATTCTGTGCAGCGTGCAAGGTAATTTCCACAGCCTCTTGTCTACTTCACTTGGGTAATCAGGATGCTCTGATCTGGCCTTTCGCTCCTGTTTCAACCAGGAACAAAAGAGGCAAGAATTAAAAACCAGAATGAAATTCAAGACAGGAAGGAGAGAAAGAGGGAGAAACAAGTGTAGAGTGCATAGGGAAGATGTGATAGAAGCAGGCCAAGGAGAGATCTCTTATCCTTGTACACAGCCTCACCCAGGTTGGGAACTGTATTCAATCACCCGCAACCCCTGGGGTTCTTTCCCATTCCCCTTGAAGTTAGACCTACAGTCTATGCTTCTTCCCACTATCACACCCATACTTGTGTATCTATTTCATAGCTCTTCAGAAACGCACTATGCAGGATCTTCTCTTGAATTCAGACCTAGCAATAGTTCCAGCCCGTGTATGTGCATGCTTTGAGTCCATGTGATCTGTGCATGGTCTTAATTTTGTGTGCAAATTTCTGCCTCACTAGAGTTGCTGAGCAGTATGAGACAGTATACATGTCTTGATGCTTGGAAATCCCAGGCCCTTTGCACTAAGCCAGTGTTCACAATTGATGTCTGGTCTGTTGTGATAACTCCTGTAACCTACCCCATTCCCTAGGGTTGGATTTGAAACAGCTGGTGGCATTTGAATTTTCCAGCTCTATGTTCTCTATCACCACATCTTTCTACATTTATTATTTGTTTTTCTATCTCCGTCTTCTCTTTTTTTGTCTGTGTTTCATCCATGGAAAAACTGCAGGCATCCCTCACCCACGTAAGTGCCTCTCTGCATTTCTTTCACTCTGTTTTTATGTTTCTAGAGTGTTCCTCTAACATACATAACATTAGCTTTTAATCTAGTACCTTTTCCTCTCAGGATGCTTAGAAATGAAGTAACTGGTACTGTCCACTTCCTAACAAGACTGACACTAGAATAGCTGTCCCACTATGGGTAATACTGCTCTATTTAGAAGAGAATTAGGGGTTAACATCTTTGTCTTTATTGTAGAGCATGCAATTCAAATATTTAACTTAGTGGTTGTCTAATAATAATAGTTAGCATGGTAACTAGAGAATGGAGTAGTGGAAGGCTTCGTGTTTATGAATCAATTAAAAATTTTCAATTTTTAATGAAATTAAATTATTCAAGGGAGGTAAAAAATAATAAATCATCAGGAGAAAGTTTTAGCTAAATTGCAGATCTGGTTTAGACCAATTGAAAGCCAACAAAAAACTTCAGAATTTTGAATACCTTCATAATTTTGACAGCAAAACCTTGAAGAAAAAGTTCAGGTTTTGTCTCTTCTCACTCATACTTTTTACTGTTCATGGTCTTTGGACAGTCTTCCAGCACTTGTGTAGATTGTATACTCAGTAAATAAACCTCATACTAAATAAAAAATGCATGTTTTCCCCTTCCCAGTGCAAAGTGAATTAGAGATTTAATGGGTATGCTTAATTGTCAGCTGGGTTCAATGAAACATTTTGTGCTCCATGGCTTTGTGCCTTTCAAATTGGAGTTAATCAATAGTAGCTAAAAGAAACCTTTTTATCTAAGTGAGCATTATTCTGTTTATCGTATGTGTCCTTGTGGTGAACAGCTGATATTCCCAAGATTACGTCATGGGCAAGCTTCATGAAGCTACTGTCACTTTTCTTTTGAAATTTCTGAAGCTAATTACGAGATCTGAGTGATGCTTGTGCTGTTTTTCCTTAAGGATTTTATTACATTAAAGCTTGGATTTAGTGGACCTCTTAACAGGATGAATGGATTGGTAGTCAAGATGGGTGAATGAATGGTCAGATGAATAGACAGAATCGCAAATTGCAGTAGTTACAAAGAGTCAACTGGGAGTCATGTTTCCAGAAGACATGTATAGTTCATTGCCTTAAATTGTTTGGAGCCTGTTAATTTCAGTATTATATCCCTTACATGAAGTTAATCATGGTTAGTATTATAACTCTCAGGCAAATGATTTGGTAGGCCTTTCTGAATTGGACATAGTCCATGATACACAAGGGAGATAAGGGCTTTAGATATTCAGTCCCTGTACAGATCAGTACCACAGGAAAAGGGAAAAGATCCAATTAAGAAGAGAGGAAAAAAGAGCATTAAAAGCTTTGTTTCAGCCACACGGACACGTCTGTCTGCCAAGCCTCATGCTCATCACTTGGGGACAGGTACGTGGATTTGAAGAACATTAAATCGCACTTGTAGTAGAGCTTTTTTCCCTTTTTTTTTGTGGCAACCAGCTGTCAGTCAGTCTCTAGTCCCTAACTCTGCTCCCTTGTAGGGTAAGTTCCAGTTCTTGTTAATTCATTGTGCCTTGAGCTGTGATCCTTCTGAGCATTCAGTTCTCTGATTCTTTCTTTGCTCTCTGGGGTTCTCAAAGCCCATCTCAAACCATGAACTGGGTTGCAGTGGTGAAAAGACTGTTGATACAGCAGAAACCTTTTTTCCATCTGTACTGGAATTCCAGTTCACACAGTGTTACCTTTCATGGACAAAGTCAAAAGCAGGAAAAAGTTGGGTGTCCCCATGTATGATGTGATTTGAAGATCACAGAAATGTTTCAGAAATTTTACAGGAAACAATATAAAAACTGGTTTGGCACCAGCTAAAACCTAGTGTTTTCACACTAGGTAAAATGAGGTTTTCTTACCCTATTATTTAAAGTGTCTACTTGAATGTGAGAACTGACACTCTCAAATGTTTGTTGGGATATGTCCATACTTCTTGGGGGGTTGGGTTTTTTTTTTGGTGGGGTGCTATGCTAGCACAGATAGAATTGTGGGGTTGGGAGGGTATCTGTCTACCTTGACCCCGATTTGTATTTTCGCAACAGTTTGCTGGTTTTCTGCACTTCCTATTTTTTATCAACCTGAAGACAAACAAAGGCTGCACTCAGACCTTGTGAATGGCTTCTTTTTGAGCCCCAGCTGTTTCTTGTTGGTTTGCAGGTGGGACCCAAATGTGTGTTATGCCACAAGAGTGTGTGTGCATACGGTGTGTTTGGTTTTGCTATCAAAATATCTTTTCTTGTTCAAAAAAACAAACCAACAAAACACTAAAATAATCCCCAAATTCCACTACCTCCTAAGCTGGCAGTAGGGTACTTAGCAATGGCCTTCACCAGAACAGTAGTTACATAGGCTGTGTTTTGCTGATATATGGTGCTGGCAAGCATCTCTGCTGGCCTTAAATAGCATTGGTTTGAACTCCTGGGAATGCTGATGAACAGTGGTGTGTGTTCAGTGATCCTGTGCGATCAGAAAGTTGGTCTACAGCAAGAACTCGCAGAGGAGCCAAAATGCAGGTCTGGCGAAGCACGTTTACTTTGTTTGAGTTCTGTGGCCAGAGAGGCTTGATCTGACAAAATCTCACCAACTTGTGTTTTAATTTTCTGTCTTTTGGCAGTAGTTAACAGGAATCCACTCCCTTCCTCACCTTCCTTTCTCTTTCTTTAGCAAGTACTGCTGTACCCACTTCCCGTTTAGCAGACAGTGAGTATGGTAGAAGAAGTTGTTGTCCTTGTTCCGCTTTGCTCTGCATGCATCTCCTCACCGAGTGTGGTGCAGTCTGCCTAACATCCTTGGGTGTTTTCCTTCTTTCCTGTATCTTTTGGTTTTTTCTTACCCTTGAGTGAAAACTGAATCTTCAGGTACAGGAACTACAGATAAGTGTAAGTTTGATTTTCAGGACAGAGAAAAGCCACAGGCTTTTTCTGGAGCTGTGGAAGAAAACGCATTTCTTTATTCTTTGTATCCTTCTTCGTCATTTTTTTAATCTGCATAACTGTATTTAGACTGCAAACTGCATGAGGGTGTATCCAGTTCTCCCTTCACACCAGCCACACTGATACCACCATGGGAGGAAAAGGGACTCATAGGAATACATAACTTGTCAAGTTGGAAGGGGCCCATAAAGACCATAAATCTCACAGAACTACGTAAAACTAAGCCATATGACTAAGAGCGTTGTCCATCTCAGTATGTCTTTTACCCCTCTCTGTAGCTGTAGTTCTCTGCCCAGTCATGAAGATGTGACTGTGACAATTCTTTTCCTTTTGAAGATGTTACCTAGAATAGTAGAGAAATCCCTCACAGCTTGTGTTTCTCATGCTGTATTGTTCCCATGCCTTTTGCAAGTAGAGACATTCATCTTTGTCCTTCTCTTCTGGAAATCCTTGTATTCAGTGCTTGCAAAAACCACCTTTGCTCTTGAGAGTGGAGTGCTTGGTAGGATTCCCAAGGGGCTTTCAGTCTTTCAGCTCCTCTCAAAACTGCCTTATTTCTTATGGGTGCTCACACCTTATTGGTTGATCAGATCTTTTTTTCTGCCTCCATGTGTGTACCCTGGCCCTAGTGCTTGGAGGTAAGAAAGAAGGGTGTATCAGAAGCATTAGTCCTTGCTCCTATTTGGGCCAAAAGTAGGGAAAAATGCTGTAGCTGTCTGAAATTGGATTCAGAGATTCAAAACTCTCCGGGGTGAAAAAGCATCAGTAGGGACCTTTGGAGCCATAGCTTGCTGCAGGAGCCATGCAGTGCAAACTGGCTTCCCTGTCAGCTGCAGGGGCCTGCATCTGGCAGCACCATTCTCTCTGTGGAGAAGGGTTGGAAAACAGCAGCAGCAGAGCACAATTTTGTGCAGCCCCTTCAGGTAATACACACCTGCCATAAGGATTCAGTATCATTCTCACTCTTCCTCATTAGAACTCCTCTCTTTCTATCACCCCTGCCTCTTACAACTTACTTACATGGTATGCTTAATTTTTACATGTCCTATCTGTCCTTCATGTTTCCATAGCAACTCAGCTTCTTGCTGAAAATGAAAGCTCAGAGCCACCAAGTGAGTAGATGGGAACTGCTCCCCTTTGGTCCGGAGTGCTATTTGTTATGTTGTAGCCCTTGTATCATGGGAATTAGAGCACTATACCACATTATTTTCATGTCTGTTAGCTAACAATCTGGCATTAATACATTGTATGAGCATGTAGCTGTTAAGAACCCAGCATGGTACTATTTTTCCTTTTCCTGTCATCTTACCAAGCATGCAGTAACAATGGAAATACAAGTTTTAGAAGAAACATGGAAGGGAGAGAAGGGGGGGGGGAGGGGTGATATTTAAATTATCATTTCCCAAAGGAATGTTTTCCTTTCACATTTTCCGTTAGTGATTTTAGTGTTACAGATGCCTTTGCAAAAGAAACATGGACTAATTAATCTTTTTTTGCCATCTTGCCTTGCTCTATTTTCTGTGAATTTAGAGAGCTAAAGTTGGTATTACAGCAGTGCATGTTGGATGTTGAAAGAAGATGCAGATGAGGAGGTAGAATATCTTGCAGATGAGTTAGAGTATCTTATAGGAGAGCGGACTGTGGGGAGAGGGAGCATTGCCCCATCTCACCACTGATGCCCTGCCTGTATTAAAAGGTTTAAGACTACACAAGAAGCCTAATATCTGAAATGGGAATTGGATTCAGAATCCCTCATTTCTTGCTCAGAACATTGTTGGTAAGGTAGCCATTGCTAGTGAGACTCAGTCAGGTAAGCAGATGATTCCATGCTGGATCTGAGTAGTCTAAGCTAAAAATAGCTAAAACTTGCGGATTACTTGATTTGTACATAAAAGAACTATTCTGAAATGTCTGGTTTAGTCTACCTAGTAAGAGTTCAGTGTATACCTTGCTGGTAATGAGTGGATGTATCAAATGTGTGATTTAATCTCTACGTGTAGGAGATTTATAGTTAATCACTTGCCAATATGAAAGCCAAGTGAATATTTGCAACTGTCTTGGAAGATGAAGAAAAACACTTAAGGAGAAGATGTGTTTGCATGGTGCATACGTGTTTTGAACAGCTAATCATTTCTACAAAGCCAAATGCTTTTCTTTTGATTTACAATAATAAAATGAATGCGTTTCTATGAATATGGTCTTAAAGATGAAGACCCATGTGTTTACCTATAGTAGGTTAGAAATGGTTCATCACTACTAAATGGAAAATACTAAAAGCATGAAGCATGTGATTATCTGGGGGAGAGGATAGCATGGCTAGTCTAGAACTGTAAATTAAATTATTTTAATTAAAAATACTGCATTTATGACTGGCACATTCCATGGTCTTAAATATCGCATGACATGTCCTTTTATCTGCCAGTGACCACAGCAAACACTTTGATCCTTGCAGTATTTTTCGTGTATACGGCATGCCATACCATAATTTGTGATGCATCTGAAATGTTAATGATTCTGTATTGCTGAAGAGAAGTTTTAATTTGAATCAGACTTGGAGGATGTTGTGGAGAGGGCAAAGGGCAGGGGAAAAGTGGCAACCAGCACATCTACTAATTAATCTGTTATTTCTTAGGAGGCAGGGACTCCTTTATGGCTGCTCATATGTGGGGTTAGGAGATACCTTCACTTGTAAAGGAAAATGTTATGTTAAATATTTTGTTCCTTAAAAAGAAGTCTTTTTTTTCTCTGTGTCTTTTTACCCAGAAAAGATACTAAGAGCCCATTCAGGGTAAATGTTTTCCATGCTCTTCTGTTGTTTGGGTAGGTGGGAGAGTCGTGTGTTTGTTGAGTGGGGGTACATTGGGTTTTTTAAGGGTGAAAGTTTCCATTTTCACCTACTCTGAAATTCCAGCTGTTACACTGGGCAGAAGCAGATCTGACTTTTCACTGCCGCTGTTATTTGTGTACGTAGGCAATTTATGCAACTAGCAGACACATTTGTTTTCTATGCTAAGTTGTTCTGCAGCGTATGAATATGTTGTGTTCAACAGCCTGAAAGGGCATTGGCACAAGGCAGATGCTCTTGGAATTTTGGATCATTTGCTGCTGAATAGATCTTGTGTCTTACCCTAACCTAACCTTAGTGGTTGAATGAATGAAACCAGGAGCACTTACAAATTGAGAGCTGCTGTGTAGCCTCCTGAAGTCAGGAAAATGAATAATGAATCTAATTGAAACCTAATGAAGCTGAAGAGAGTTTCTGCACTGACTTGAGTGAGTTTTTGACTTTATGTGATCAGTTACATATGGGAGATGTCTATAGTCGTGTAAGGGGTTTGGGAACATATATCTCGTTTGACTTAATCCTCTTAGGTTGCTTGGATAAATAGTTCTGTAGCAGCAGCAGTAACAAAGTTTTTCTTTCAGCTCTCTCCACTGTGGAATCTGTTTTAACCAGCAATGTTTGAGGTCACTTGAAAAAGTCGGGGGTTTTTCAGTTGAAGTACTAATTTGTGTCTTTCTTCTACCAGTCTCCTGGTTTTCCAGAATCTGTAGGAACTTCTGTCATATTTACTAGATAGTGGCCAAGAGATTCAAAAGTTGCAGGATGAGGGAGGTGGAGGACACTGAGCAAGAGACATGCAGGTGGAAAGCGAAGTGGTTTTGGTTTTCTTTCTGTAAAATCTCTGCTGTGCCGTGCATCAGCTAATTCAAAATAGGTTGCAGTCTTGAGGAAAAAGTTCACGTGGGCATCCCAAGGAGCTGGTGCCTCTTTTTGCTTTGTTATGGTAAGATAGAAGTATGTGTGTACAAAGCCTATTTACATACAAAGTGAAGGGTTGATAGCAGCTGTTCATTAATTCATTTGTCTTTCAAGCTCCTTTTCTTTTTTTCTTTCCCCTTCACTCATTCCAGATTTACCAGACAGTACAGATGTGTATATTCTCTGCCACTGCCTGTGTCCAACCAGAATCCAAGAGCTACTACTGCAGTGCCTCAAGGCAAACAATGCTGAGGTTCCCGTCTCCAAAGAGATTTAATGTTCAGAGACAATTCTAATCTAAGATCTAGTTAGCTGTGGAGTTAGGTAGAAGCATTTTCACAGAACAGACAAAATTGAATCTCTCCTATTCATGCACTTTAAAAATATGATCTGCAAGTATGAAAGCCTGTGTGCGAGTACTGCCTCACATGCAGTTCCTCTTGCAAGCTCCAAGACAGTCAGTGTTCTGACTACCTGACTTCTACTCATTACAACAGGATAAATTTCAAGGTTTTAATCTTAAGACAGTATTTCCAAATGTCGTCTGTGTCTTAGAAGCCTCATGCAAAATCTCTTTCAGACACATTTGTATTGCTAGTTTTGCCCTTGATCTTTACCTAAAGCTTTCTCTCAGAAGGAAGTGATCTGAAAGGCAACTTCTCTTACCTGTTTTTAAATCTCCTGTTATATTAAGCTTACTGGGGTTTTAGAAGTAGGTTTCCTCACTGAATGCCTTTCCAGGCAATCTCACAGTGACTCTAAAACTTCCTTCCTTCATGATGCACCTGCCTGGAGTTCCATGAGTCTCTGTTTATAACTAGAGACAATGGATTCAAAGCTTAGATGTAACAAATCAATTTTGCTTTTTGTACTGTCAGTTCTTTCCTCAGTAATGGTATGCTTAATCTTGTTGGATACAAGCACCCACAAGATTAAGGGTTTAATTCTCTTTATATAAAATGAACTGAGGAGTACCAAAGCACTTTGAACTAGTCTCATTAAGATGAGAAAAAGGAACAATCATGAAAAATGCAAGTTATGAAGTAGATGGTAATTTAGGAAGGGAAACAGAGCATGGAGTTAGCGATGTCCTCAAGTCTGACAACTGATTTCACTTCATTACCCTGTCATACAGTCTGTGCACTTTCATTTCTTTCAGTAGTGGCCGTCGTCTTTGTGCCATCCTTGTAATTAATTTCCAGTACAGAGCACTTCATTCCTCTCCTCACTGACAGAAAAGCCCCTTGCACATTGTAAACGACTCATGCTATTCCTTGAATCTTCAGGCTGGATATGTTGGACAGAGCTTGCATACTCTCGAGTGATAACTCAGTCTGACCAAATTCTGATTGCAGCTCTTTGAAACCTCTGACTTTAGAAATGTGTACACATACTAGGTTTTTCTCTTTTTGAGTTGTTGTTATTGTCGATAATTAGGAAGACATTTGTTTCCGCACAGGGGAGAATACATCAGTATGAAATGCCAAGGTTTGTCTTCACTGGACCGTGCGGGCTATGGGTTTGACTGTTTCCCCTCTTGCTGTCAGGACAGCGCCTGAATAACAACGTATTGCCTTTTTCTTTCCAACAGTGGACTCCTTCAGCTGTCCGAGTTGTGGCACACACTCTACAACCATTTTTGTTCCTCCTTTGACTTGGTATTAATAAGTAGTGGTGCAGCTGTGCCTAACACTTGCAAGGTCGTAACTCGGTGCTTTCTGTGATTTAATACCCTTCTATTGCAGGCGGTGTTACTGTCCCCGCAGTGTCTCTGGTATTTACGCGCTGCTTTGATTTTGTTCCTGTTTGATTTAAAATTCTGTTGTGGATTTTTCCCTTGCCCATTGTTTACATCAGTTTTTTAATTTTTTTGTATTTTCCATGTGACCTCCTCCACTTTCCTTTCCACAACCAATCATGTGCGTGCGTATCATGTGCCTTTGTCATGTGGCTTGCATGGTGCTGATGATGTCGTCCACGCTGGTGAACAGAAGGTAAAATACTTTGTTATGATTGGTTGCATAGATTTGGGGTGAGGATTCCCCTCTGGTCAGTGACCAGGGGTCTCCAAATTCCACCGCTCCAGAATCCTCCTACAAGCCTTTTGGAGAAGTCGGTCACCACTGTCTGCATGTGAAGCGCTCAACTTCAGTCTTCCACACTGAGCTTGGAAAAACTCAGGGGGAAAAAATAATCAACAAATCCAAAACCAAGGCAAAAATCACGTGGCTCCATCATTTGCTTCTTTCACTATCAGAATCCAATAGTCGGCGTCCTAGTAATGTTCTAAAACTCTCTGGCTTTAACACCAGTGGCACAAATCCTTTTGCCTTTAGGACACCAGTGTGCCAAAGGCTGTGTGTAAGATATTCATATAATGTGAACTTCATATCTCCTGTTGCATTAGCAACATTTTGACCCTATAGAGTATGTTTAGTGGGAGGTGTCCCTGTCCGTGGCAGGGGGGTTGGAACTAGATGATCTTAAGGTCCTTTCCAACCCTAACTGTTCTATGATTCTATGTTTAGATTTACAAGCACAAAAGCACACTATAGTAGCCTATCAAAAGGATCTAAAATTTGTTATCTGAAATTTTATTATTGGTAGCATGTCACATTAAGATTTAAGAAATATTATTTTTAATGAGTAAATCTTAAACATAGAGTAGGAACTATGTTTTTATAAAGTAGTATATATAGACACACAGAGCATGTGATGAGAGCTAGACTTTGCACAATTTGCATCAGAAATACTATTGCAATTTCTTGCCATTCCTCCCACACAGCATCCCAGACCCCAGCAGAGGATTCAGTCTGAACTCATTTACCAGCAACAGGTAGAGTAGCTGGTGAGCTCCGTGAAATCAAGAAGCAAATGATTGACCCTTGCAGGAGATTAAATCAGTCTCCTAGTGTATGGTAATGACAATAATTTCTGCGACATTGTGATTTTTACAGCTCACTTAATACTCTCTGCATAATCTAGAGGAGGGAAGGGAGGGGAAATTCCCACTTTTCTGCTTCCCCCACTAATATAATTTTGAAAACTAGGAATCAATTGGCTTTTTTCAATCTATGAATTCTGAAATCACCTTATTGTTTTGGACCACCACCAGGAAAGAATTTAGGCTGGGTTTTGCCAGGAAAACGAAACTAACACCAGTAACCTTCCCACATGACTCTATGCATGAAAGCAGCCTCTCTTCCCCTGGTCTTTTCCCTCTCTAGTCAAAATCCTGGAGGATTGAAGACTTGGTTGTCTCATTTTTGCATGATCTGTTTTTGTTCCTTATTTTTGATTGTTTGCTTCTGTTGTGTGCATTCTGTAGACTCCCTAACTATTCTTTTTCACCCATGTATATTTACCACTCATGGAAACTTTGAATAGGTATGGCTGATAATTTTCTGTTTCAAATTGTGACACTCTAGGTCACACTTTAGTCCTATTGCAGAAATCAGCTGCTTCCTTGTTCATGTGTTGCAGAAATTACCATAGATTGCAGTTGTATTCTCTTAAGCACAGCAAGGATGCAGGATCTTTCTTCATTGCCAGCTGCGCAAGGATTTAAGATCATAGTTTGAAGTGCTGCAGTTGACTAGTAACCAATGTGAGCTGCTTGTCAAAGATGGGCAGAAATAACCCATTTGATGGGAGCAAGAACAGATGTGATAAAAAGTCTTTGTCATCTGCACTGCTGTCACTTCTGGGGTCCAGCATGCATTCCTGTGAACTTGTGAACTTTACATCTTTGAGCAAAATCCATCCCATTTCTCAAGGACAGTAAAGCACAGGGGTGAAAATTTGTTACTTGCCTTCTGTCCTTCAGGAGTCTATACTTGCATTAGTTGATTTTCTTGCTGCTGGGCCGAATAAGGTGCTGTTTGGCTCAGACGTAATCACTCAGCTTTGTCACACCATAGAGTGAAAGCATGAGATCCTGCATCCCCCCTGCCACAAAGAGAATTCTAAGCAGACAACTGTTTGTAAATGATTATACAGAGGAAGTCTGGCATGCTTCTAGCTGTCTGCTCTGAATAAGCTAAATAGCAGCATTACAAGGGGGATTGTTTAAGGATCTCATGTTTTATGGGTGGAATAGGCAGATTTCTGCAATACATCCAGTCAGCTCAGTGTAAATGAGAGACCCAAGGCATGTAGCACACCTTTGTAATGCACTTTGCTTTTCAGCCCCCATTCTGTGGGGAGGATGCATGTTCTGTGAGCATGAGTTTCTTCTCTAACCTTCTGATGACAAACTTTTCAGCTACTGACATTTTGACTCACAGGGATGCTGATTCTGCTGGACTAAACTTATCCCACTAAATTTCTTCCTCCTTTGTTTGAAATTACACACTAACCCATTTTTAATTTTACAGCCCTGTGTCTGGATTACATCTGCCTGCTTAAGATCAATTAAATGCCATGTATTTGTGGGGATAAAACTAAAGCATTCTTCACCAGGGCTCACACTGACATAGCTGTTGGGTTTTAGCCATTAAGAGTGGTCTATATTCTCCTGTTTGAAAAGGAAGTTTCTCAGAGCAGAAGTGTGTTTGAACTATTGGGGAAGGAAGGAATTGGGAGCTAGAAACTAGACAATTTGAAGTGAAGAAAATTTTCAGCAGAGAGAGTAATTAATCATTGGAATGGCTGTGTATAAGGTGCAGCAGCATCTCTGACATTGAAAATCTGTCAAAAGTGAGCACCTTTCCAAAGGGTGTTCATTCAGGTTTTAGTTCTTGGTGCTTAATCACTGGGGAAAATTTCTAGTCTGTGTTAGATCAGAGATCAGATTCTCTATGTACTGTGTTCACTTATCACTTTAAGATCTCTTATTGCTAATTATCTCTCAAATGAGGATGGGAAAGAGCACCAAAGAGATGTCGATCTTGTACTGTCTAGTTCTATTTTCATTTAATTATTGATTAATAGTTGTAACACAGTTACTGCAGTAATAGCTCTTTCAACTCTGATCAAGCCAATAGTCAAAACAAGTAACCTTTGTGGTGATATTTTCTTTTAGGATTAAGGAAACAGAAGAATATAATTGCTTGGTTAATCTAATATTTTCCAACACGCAGCTTCAGTTAGTTGGTAGTAAAGATAAAAATCCACACTTTTGTCTAAACAGTAGCTGGCAAACGTGTTTTCAATGTACAGTCACTGAGAAACCTTTCACAAGCTGGAATAGAGTTCTTGAGTGTGCAGCTTGTGTCGTGGGAGTCTTGTTATGGTGATACAGGCAGAGGCAAGGATTTGGAAAGAAACCTAACATGGTAAAAAGAAGCATTCCTTCTTTATATTTTTAAGAGTATTGCTATGTTGTGAAACACAAACATAAGTATCTTGCATCGAAAAGCTCTGTGTATCAATGCACTGTAATTACCTTCTTAAACAACTGGTATATTAGGGCGTGCTTTGTCCGCAAGAAAACCGAATTAATCTTAAATTTCTCTTTCAGTCTGGGGTCTTGCAGGTTTCTCATTGAGGTTTCATAAAACCAAAAAAAAAGTGCTTGAATCCCTTCTTTGGGGAGGGGGTGGGAGAAGGGCTTCAAATTACTTCTAAAGATCAACTTTGAAAGATACTGGAAGATTAACCTCTCTCTTGCCAGTCAGAAATGCATGTGCTCTCCATTAGTAGCCAAATACAGATCCAAACAGAATAGATTTAGGATTCAGAATCTTCTTTGGAAGAAGCTCCTGTAAATTCCCATGACTGCTGTAATCTTTCAGAGTTGATCTTGATACAACTACAGGCTTATTGTTTCCTTTCTCTTTTAGTATAATGCAAATAAATATGAAATAATGACTCTTGCATAGTAAACACACTGGCCGTCAGAGCACTTTGGGAACAGTTGATCCCTGGGGTCATATGAAAGCAGAAGGAGAAAGCATATCTCTTGAGCAATTTGCTGCAGTATTTCTGGGGGAGAGGTGGGGGTGTAAATATGTAATCAGACAATCTGTGGATTTGGCTTTTGTTAAGTGAAGTGTTACAGTAAAGGTGCCAGAAGGAAGTGCCAGAGTTGGGATTGGGGAACTATCGTGTGTGGACTGTGTGTGCAGGTTATGAACAAATTGGCTAGAAAAAGCAGTTGTAGAGACATGGGTGTGAAAGGCTGTGACTGCAAACATGTGTGCCCTGCAGACATTCCAGTCTCCTGCTGATATCGGGGTCCAAGTTGGGAAATGTTAGCTTTTTCTTTTAAAAATGGTGATTACAGAAGAGTGAAGATGTCTGGTTCTCTCCAGCCTGTATTTATTGCATTTAGTTACACCAGTGTAAGCTGAGTGAGATGTTTTGCTGCAGTACCCCTTTTTCCACACTCATTTAAGTGAACACACCAGTGAGTCTCTGGTCCAGCAACTAAAACCTGAATAGCATTCAAAGTGATCCTGCCCCTCTGCTCTGCCCTTGTGTGACCCCACTTGCAGCACTGTGTAAAGTTCTGGTGTCCTCAACATAAGAAGGACATGGAGCTACTGGAGCAAGTCCTGAGGAGGCCACGAGGATGATCAGGGGCTGGAGCATTTCCCATATGAAGATAGGCTGAGAAAATTGGGGCTGTTCATCCTGGAGAAGAGAAGCTGCATGGAGACCTCATAACAGCTTCCAGTATCTGAAGGGAGCTACAAGGATGCTGGAGAGGGACTCTATCAGTCACTGTAGTGATAGGACAACGGATGCTGAGTTTAAACTGAAACAGAAGAAGTTCAGGTTAGATATAAGGAAGAACTTCTTTGTTGTGAGGGTGGTGAAGCCCTTTTCTGTTTGCCACATACCTCATCTTGATGTTTTCCACGTTTCACATCAGTGTTTTGCAACAAAAATGGCGAGGAACTGGTCATTGCTCTCGCATATTCTTGGGGTAGGGTGGGGTCCTTTTCACTTTGACTCTGTTTCAGCACACACAAGAGTGGTAATTTGTATTGCGAAAATGAACTACCAAATGCAAGAAATACTTGAGTCTTGCAAATATTCGTACCATAAGCCCAGAGTGTCCTCTGTATCTGGGTCAGAATGAGGCTGATACCCTGCAGCTGAGTATAATAAAGTATTATTCCGGTTTTCGTTAATACCTTTTCCTTCATGTTTGGTTGTTTGTTCTTTTTTAACAAATAAACATAAATCCACCCTTGTTTCAGGGGAACCCAGTGCACCCAAACTGGAAGGTCAGATGGGAGAAGATGGAAACTCCATTAAAGTGAATGTTATCAAGCAGGATGATGGTGGCTCCCCAATTAGACACTATCTGATCAAATACAAAGCTGTAAGTATGACTGACGCTCAAGCCTGATTTGTATTCAGCCTGTTCAGGACTCAAGTTTCACTATGTAGGCAGACAACCCTGAAGCTAAGGTGTTGTAGGTGGGCCAGTACGGGAACACATGCTAAGCAGGCATGGTGGAAGCATATAGGATATGAGACATGACATGCACAGAAGCAACATACAACATCTTTGTGTCATTTCCTTTCCCTTTGACTGTGAAATATTATTTCTCTATGCTGTCTTCCGTAGAAGTGTGAGCATATGGTAGTTACATGCACTTAGTATTATTTCATTTCATATACTTCTGAGATGGGATTGTCAGCAACAATTTAAATAGCTGGGGACCAGAGTTTCATAGTGTAGAGCATTGCCCACCTTCAGACATGTATCTAATCATAATTTTCAGTCGTTGAAACTGCCATATTTGCTAGAGTAATGGCTGCTTCAGTGGCGAATTCTTCTCTAGATTACTGAATAAGACATTCAATGTAGTCAATATAGACACAGATAAATTGGTAGATGCTATTGGAAGCAGTTCCTTTAGGCCTAACTTAATCAGCTCTTATTTGTTTGTCATGAGCAGCTACTAGTGTAAGCTGAGCATGTCCTTGGTTTGGGTTAGGTGCTATTTGATGGGGGGTTTTTCTCCTACAAAAGAATATCCAGAGAGATTGCTTGAGGAGTTGGGCCTTGAGAGAGGGTCAGTGAAAATAGGAAGTTCTTCAGGGCAGCAGAAAGAGCTGCCAGAAGTTATTGAAGCTTTTTTTCTGTTGTCTGCACACTTTCTCATTCTTAGTACACCTGGGGGAAGCTCAGCTTTTCCATTGTGTTTGAGCTGCATTATGGAAGCTTTCTGGCTATGAAGAAAAAAAGACACTTTATGAGTGACTGAGTCTGTCAGATGTGGAACTGAACTAATTGTGTATTGGCTATCTTCTCTTTATATCCTATGAACAATCCTTCAAGCAAAGTCACAAAGCAAACTTTGCGCTGCAGCATAGAAATCTTGAGTGTTTGTTGCCACCATCATTTTGTATATCTTAATTACTTGGAGCTTCTTAGAATGGGGAGAGTCTTTGGAAAGTCAAAAGGACAATCTGGTGTCACAGAACTATGAACTCCAGCAGAGACAGAAAAGTCTTTTAGCACACTCCAGTCACAGCAAACTGCCTAAGCGTGTCTCAAGGTACCTTGGTAGTACCTCGTCTGGGTGAAATGAATATCTGGATTCCCAGAAACCAGAGTAAGAATTATCAGAGTTACTAGTTGTATGCACCTTTAAAAATCTCTTAAATGGTGCAGAATAGAATGCTAGTGGTAAGCTAGGCCAGACCTGTGTTAAGAGCTAAAACTCTCTCAGATGATTTGAAATTGGCATACTAAGACATGAAAGAGCATTCTTAAAGTGATTTGCAGGGGAAAGACATACTGAAGTTGAAGTTGCAGCTTTTCCTCTGAAATGGAAGTAGTCTAGTGAGATGGCAAAGATGAGAGGAAGAGCCAAGGGATTTTCTTCAGGTGTGATGACGCTGCAGAAAACAGGATTCTGAGCAGTAAAGGGGCTGCTTGGGTATCTCCTTTCCACTTAGAGCTAACAGCACATGACATTGAATTAGCTGAGGAGGAGTGTGTGCTTGTGTAGAAACTTCCCTGCTTTTCCATTTGTTAGTTAGCTGTTACAGTGTTCTCAAAACTGGCTACTAACACTGTGTGTTTTGCATCCCTGCCTGTCATCTTGCTGCTCTGCAGAAGCATTCTTCAGAATGGAAACCAGAGATCAGACTTCCATCTGGCAGTGACCACGTCATGCTCAAGTCCCTGGACTGGAATGCGGAGTATGAGGTTTATGTGATAGCTGAAAACCAGCAAGGGAAGTCCAAACCAGCTCACTATGCTTTCCGAACTTCTGCTCAGCCTACTGTCATCCCAGGTACAGCAGTCATAAGCTTTACCATTGTTTTCTGCTTCCAATTAATGCAACAGTGCTGCATCCTTTAATGTGCCTGAGTAACCCTGACAACTTGCTTGCTTGAAGCCATTATCACGATTGATTACCCATCCAAAGCTTAGTTTTTGCCATGTACATACCTGTACTGTAGTCCATGTTACAGTATGTACAGCATTAGCAGTGCACTGTTAGGAATGCTACATGACAAATCCTTGTCTGACTGTTTACAGGGAATGTTGGCTTTTTGTATCGAGGTAACAGGATTGCCAGATGAGAAAAGCAGTGGATAGAAAACACTTTCTGAAACCAGAAAGTGGGATTTCCATTTTAAACTGAAGCAAAAGAGACCATTCAGATCTCTGGGGCGATGCTTTTCACAATGCAGATTTTGCTTTCAAATCTGCTTTGGGCTTGCTGACTGCTCATTTGTCCATCCAACTCAGCCTTTGGAGAAATAAAGGCACACGAAGTTTGCTAGTGATTGGATCTTTCTCTGTAGATTTTTTAATGAAATGGAATGGAGATTAAGTTATAGTAATTTTGAAACAGCACTGTGAAAAACTATCTAAATAGCATCAGAATGCCACTGGAAACTTGTGCTTCAGACAGAGCGTACTTACTAGTGTGCTTAAAAGATGAGGTAGAAGCACAAATGCTATGCAGAACAAGCAGACACTATTGGCTAAGATGCTAGGAATTCAGCAGTTTTCTGGAAGTTGTTGTGAGGACAGATAGTATTTCTTTTCTACACGGGTAGTAGCAGTGCGCATTTAAAAAATAAAAGAGGGGTGGAGGGGGAAAACCAAACAAATAAAACCTGAAGGATGAAATTGCTGGACTACCTGTAAATTGAAGTTCTGACTGGTTAAAGGCAGATGGATGAACTATCAAGCTAATGAGTCAGTCAAAATAGTCCTCATTGCACAGCCAGCCTTAAGCATATTCATGCCAAGATTGGTGCTGACAGTCCGTATTGAAAGGAGTTCTCTGAAAACTGCTCTGTTTTCATTTTATCTTCTAGTTTGTTAACTCAGCCTCATGTTTTTTCTTCAGCACAAGTAGAGTTCTTTTCAGTCCTTCCCTTACGCTGAGAATTCAATCCTTGGTCTGCCCTGACTGCACTCACTCCTTTCCTGTCTGAAGGAGACAGCTGAGACCTTGTGCAGTTGGCGTGCTGAAACTCCACTTGATTAAGCCAGATAATGTTGTTAAGCATACAAATGAGTGACCTAGTTGGTTGAGGCTTGAAAAATGTGTATGGTAGGGAGGATGAGGATAGGGAGGAGGAGGGTAATAGGGCAAAAAAGGTTGGAATGTGTGTTTGACCAGGGCTGTAGTTCTGGGTGGAAGGACCCTCCGTAACTCATTAAGCAACTTACTCTCTGATTCTCATTTTCAACAGCTCTAATACTTACTACCCTCATATTTGAAGGACAGCTGTGACTGATGTGGCATGAGAAAGTGAGGGTAATTTGGCAAAGAGTGGCTTAAGGTCAGTTCAGAGCTGAACAATCAAATGCGGTAGGCTGGAAACAGCAGAAAGTGGTTCCTTTCACTGTGATGTATCTTCCCAAGGCAAGTTACAAGTACTGATCAGTCTTTCTGTTCTTTCACAGTCCCTTGTGTGCAACCACCGTTGCCTTCCTGTACTGATATACTCTTTTAGCCTGTTACATGCCCAGTGGGACAACAAAGCTACCTGGGAAAGCTAGGATACCTTACATAGGTGTACTTAAGAATGCTGTTGCCTTTGGAGCAGACAGTGCTCATTCTGTACTCCGTGCAAGTGGGAGGAGCAGTGAGACCAGATGCCACTGAGCCCTAAATACAAAAGTAACATGGGTAGGAGCCCTCTAAAAAGGGGCTCGGGGTAGAAGGCCAGTTTGTTATCTTAAGTTTAACTTCCTTGGCCTCTCTGAAATGCTTCCTGACTTAGTCTGGTGTGGATAGGAGGAATCAGGGTTTGAGGCTGCCGCTCAGATGTTGGAAGCATTTTTGAAAAGCAGTTGTTCTTGCAAATATGCTGCAGGATTGACCCTACAGATGCAGTTGGTTCTCAGAAGGGATGTGCATTCAAGGGCATATAGACCACTGTGCAGTGAAGTGATTACTGGCTGTGTTGGATTTGTGACTCTGTTTCTCTAGGTTTTGGGGTTTTTTTTTCATTTTGTAGAGGCCTTTGGTTTCTATTAGGCTTGCCAAGGTGTTTCCAGACCCTTTGGTTCTCTGAGCTGATCCCAGACTAATAACATTGGGGAAAATATTTCCAGAGGGCAGGCTAGATTTTTCTGACACACAGTCCAAGTCTGCCAAACTGCAGTAGGGAAGAAACTTGGTGTATTACTTTCCTTTAGCATCCTCTTGTCGTTTTCATGGCATTTGGCTTTTACGTTTTGATTTCAAAACGAGCTATACAGAAGTCAGAGCCAGCGCCTCTAACATGGCATTGCTCTGCTTGACAGTAGGAATTTCCTGCAGACAAAATGTATATTTATTATGTAGAGTCCTTTGTTACCATTATCTGTGCAGCATCTTTAAAGTGGTTGGAAGGGTAAGGGTATTATTTTCAGCACCAATAATAGTTGCATTAGAGTAGTTTACAAGCATCTGGAAGGCTAATGTAAAAGTCAGTCCTGTGTTCTTGAGACCTTCTTGCTTCTTCAGGGTTTTAGTCACCTGGATCTATCATCCAAGTTAAGTCCTTGGTACAGCAGGGTTTGGGGAAGGACTTTGACAGGCAGGTAGATTGTCTGCTACACAAGAGCTTTTTCCTTTTTTATCCTTTGACTGAGTAAAAGGCAGTGTTGTCCCTTCAAATATCAGATAACCATTTTCTTGTGTTTATTGCCAAGCCTTCTGTTCCATCATTTCTAATCTCATTCGCTTGCAAACCCCATAAACCCTGACTTGGACACTGCTCTGCGGCTTTGGGCATTGCTGAGCTTCTGAGCCGGCCTTTTTGTCGGTCTGAATGTGCTAATGCTCTTCTTTAACCTTTAGCCATTTTAATTTACAAAATTAAATAAACCTTTGATTCTTACATTTTCTATTTTTATGACCTAATTTTTTTTATCTATTTTTCTCTCTTTCTTTCTTTTTCTTCCTCGTCCTTTCTTCCCTCCCCTCTCCCTTCTTCCCTTACTCCTTTCCTATGTCTGTCGTCATACATGTCACCTTGGATCTCACGGGGAAACATCCACGCTTGCCACATGCACCAAATTTGTTTTAAAACAACCATATTTTCCCCTCCTGGGAACCATTGTCTGGCACCTGCAGCGGCCTTGGGAAGTCCATCAACGTCGTCCTCCTTTGTTTCATTGCTTCTTTCTGCAGTGACTCTGCTTTTGCTCTGTTAGAAACATCAAGTAAAATAAAGCAATATTTGCTTGGAAAGGCCTGGGTCCCACCAAGGCGTGAAAGCAGATAACTTTGCTTCAGAGGATCTTGTCAGTTCAGGAAAAACAAACAAACCACAGAACGTTATAGAAAAATGTTGAATTTGAAAGAGTCAGTATTTTGTAACAAGGAAAAAGACAAGTTTCTTCTCTTTAACTTTTTTTTGTTGCTCGTAATGAATTTGCCCTTTTTATTGGATGTAAGGAAAGTTTTTTGTTGTTGTGTGCGTGCTAGTTTTCATCAAAGGAAGGTACAATATTGAAAGCCTTTTAAGATACTGCTTTTTGCTGATTTCTCTGCACATCTGGTGCTGATCACCAGTGTATTGTGCAAAAGGTTTATCCACAAATATAAACCGTAGACCATAAAAAGAGAAAGATATGTCAGAGCTGATCCTACTGGTTGCCCGAATGTCTCTGTGGGGTTTTGCATGTGGATTCAAATTTATGGCCATTAGAAGGTTTTCCTGATGTAGTGGTCCGAATATAATTATCCTGTGGGAATTGCACTGAAGAGATTTCTTTCTTTCTTCTTTATGTGGTTGAATCTTTGCGACTTCATTGGCCTCTTCTGTACAGTCTAGTGGATCTGGGGCATAATACACTCCATGAGCATACAAATTTGCAATGGATGCTTGTCTAACATTTTCTGGTTTTCCACTGCTGTGTTATCAACTTCATAGATCGTTTTTCTTGCCATTTTAACAGAAAATACTATCTTTTATCAAGTTACCTGACCAGCTAATTTATTGTTATTAGATCATTAATAATATTCATGCTTAACTGTGCATGTGACACTGCCAGACAGGATTAATCCATGCTGTAAGTTGGTGCAGTATAATGCATCTTTGTTACCACATTCTGTGTATTACATTTCGTTAAACAAATTTCAGTTGGCTTTTTTTCTTTTCTCTTGTTTTTACTTAAAAACAAAACCCAAACGACGCAACAAAACACACACAAAACCAACCCCAACCCAACCACAACAACAAAAACCCCCTGTGCCTCTCATGAATTGTCTTTGTGATGAGAAATCCATTTGGCTCTGATGCTGTTTTAAAAATGCGTGTGTCTCTTTGTGAGTGGGCCTGAGGCTGCCAAGGATGAAACTGTGGCTGTAGTTGTTCAACTGTCTGTACAGAATGTCCCGAATACTATCGGTTGTCTGGAATGGGATTAATCTCTCTAACAAAAATCTAATAGGGACAAACAAAATCCCTGCCATCAGTCTTTTCTAACTATGCATTTTATGCTCTGCACACAAGTCTTTGCTGTGTTTATTCAGGTCTTGTTCGTTATGATTTGTGAACTGCTTTTCTGTCTAAATTGGAAGTGAAAACTTTGTGCAGGTGTTGTACAAAAAAGCATGTGGATTTGTTCTTTTTTAAAAAAAACAACCTCATTTTCAGGGTTTTAGAGTACAGCTTTGTTAGGTCTTTTGTGTTTACACAGTAGTGTTCTTGAAATACAACAAAAGCGATCCTAATACTGAAAAGTGTGACATGACCTCCTCATTCTCTGTATGCATCAGAGGGTGATAAGTGCTATTAATTATGCAGCTTGTTGCAAGATGCTGACAGGGGTGTGGTCGGTGGCCCAAATATTATACTGGGCAATAATGGATTTGTGATGTAAGTGTCAGGTACCTCAGAGTGACATTTGGATATAGTCAAATGCAGAAAGAAACTTTCCTGTTGGAGTCTGGATTCCTTAATACATATCAGAGTCACCAAATGACACAACGGTGATACGCCTTATGCGAAGGATGTTCTGTCTCCTATTTTTAAGTAATTAAATGTGTGGCAGGGGCATGGTGCTCCCTCTGTGAGCCCTGGAAATGATCTCTCCTCCTGTCAAAGTCACATAGGTCGGGCTGAGGGAAAAGGGGTGCTTTGCTGGGTTGTTCTGCAAAGAAATGACTCTAAGTGTTTGGGTGTTCTGACATCCAGCAGTAAAAAATGCAGTAGAAACGAATAGAATTATGTCTTAATTGAAAGAAAAAAAACAAAACCAAAATACTCCTATGGACAATGACAAACATGTTCTTGTTTAGCTGTCTCAGAAAACATCAGTAAGCGCTCTGACAGATGCACAGGCCTTTACTGAGTGCACAGTCCTGTAGTAAGAGGTGGATTATGTGACAGCTGAGACTACCAAGCAGGCTGTGAGTAGTTTGGTACATTTAAATAGGTGCTGAATGGTATGAGCCAACAACCAGATGCTCTACCTGCAGATCAGCAGCTTGGGAAGAATTCATCTAATTAAAATAAGGGGAACAAAAAATAGTTTGTGTTCAGGGTATGATGATAAGAGGCTGGGAAGCTGCAGCTGGCAACGTTCAGGGCTGTGCCTGTTGGTTTTGTGGTGATCAAAGGCTTTGAGAGGATTAACTGATGTTTGTCCACTCCCCCATTTCTAAGTACTGAGCATTTTACAAGCAGGTAGAAAGGTAAAGGCACTTCCCCTGAAGACAGTAGTATTTAGACAACCCCGTGCATTTTCTAGGCCTCCATCACCACCTCCCACCTGCTGTTCTTTTGTCTGCTGGAAAAGGCAAGGTATTTTTTTCTGTTCTATAGCTGGGGAAACGTGGTGGAGTCTGGGTGTGGTGGAGGGGGCAGCTGCTGTCACCAGGACAATGTCAGCAGAGTGTCAGTCTGCTTATAAGTATCACCTGCTTCCTCAGAAGGCTGCTTGCATCGTTGTGTGTACTGAGCCAAAGCACCCATGAGCATTCACTGATGAGCTCTGCTATTTCTGCTTAAGATATAAAAAGCTTACCACTTTCCAGTTCTGGATAGCTGGGTCATACCTGGAAGGGTTTTAATTATTCCTTTTGTTACGTGGTATAAGGGGATAACCAACACTGAGACTCCACAGGTATCACCCAGTATTCTGTCCCATACCAGGGCAAGTCATGCTATGGAATCTAGGATTCACTTACACTTGTCCTTGTACTGGACTGGCAGTGCAAAAGTCACTCTGGACCCTCGACACAGCCTTCAGCTTGAGGAAGTGGTGGAGAGAAACAGCCCTTTAAAATTCCAGCTGGATATATGCTACAGTAGAAGAGGTTTCTGTAGTCTGCTTTCCAGACCCTAGCCCAGGGCCATGGAAAAGCCCCATTAGGTCCAAGTGAACCTGGTTTTTTAGGTAGGTCATCCTGCATGTCTTTAGGATAGAATACTGGTTAAAACACAAGGCTACTAGAAGAGAGGGTGTACTTTCTGCAAGTTTCCCATGCTTGCAACCTAAGCATAGCCAAATTTGAGCCATAACTAACCCCAACTCGCCTTTTAACTACGATACTTCTTTTCTTCTCTTTTTTGGTCTCTAAAGCCAGCACTAGCCCAACATCAGGCCTTGGGACTGCTGCCATTGTAGGAATTCTCATTGTTATCTTTGTGCTGCTCCTGGTGGCTGTGGATGTCACCTGCTACTTCCTGAACAAGTGTGGCTTGCTGATGTGCATTGCTGTCAACTTATGTGGGAAATCCGGCCCAGGAGCAAAGGGCAAAGACATGGAGGAGGGCAAAGCTGCCTTCTCGTGAGTACTGTCATCACTTATATTGCTCATTCTGTTGCTCAGTGTGAATGGGAACCAATCTCTATGCAATTCCTTTGTTACAGGAAAGATGAGTCCAAAGAGCCAATTGTGGAGGTGCGGACTGAAGAGGAGCGGACCCCCAACCACGATGGGGGAAAACACACAGAGCCCAATGAGACCACCCCACTCACGGAGCCTGAGTATGTTGGCATTAGTCAGTCTTGACACAGAGTCAGTACATTGCCTTTTGCCCTGATCCCTGATTTCTCACGCCCATGACTTAGAGCTGGAAGAGAAGAGAGGTAAAAACTCCACATTCCACTTGTGATATATCAGCAAGGAAGTTCCTCCTCTTTTTCCTCAAGATTCAGTGACTCCTATTTCCAGCACTGGAAAGGAAAGGGGAGTAGACAGTGTTTCTTGAAAGGCCTGTCTCTGCTAGTCCTGTCCAGTGTGTAGATCAGTCACCCAGCCAGGTTCACTGCAAAGGATCCAGAGCAAAACCAAACCCCAGTTAGCACCAGCTTCTGCTTGAGCTCTGCCCTAGAAATGCTGGATGGGTGCTTGGAAGCAATTCTTTCTACTTGATAGCAGCAGAGTGGCTACACTCTGGATGCTGGGGGAAGGCTTGGCAAGTCCGTTTTTAATGTGAGAGGGCTCAGAACTACCTATGAGCTTTGTTTATACTGGAGAACTTGTTTTGGGCCTGAGCGTGTGAGACCATGTTAGCTGGGATTGGAAAGGTTTAAGTATTGTACACTGCCTATGTTAAGCTCTTGCCTAGGCTGTTGCAGTTCTAGTGTTCTCCGAGTACTTCTCCATAGCTGCTAGAGTAGTAATGGGAGGAGTTCATTTCAGGAAGCATAAATATTTGGGTCAGGTTTGAGATTGATGGCAGAAGTTGGGTTCTTGCCCTTCAGCAGAATCATCACAGTGCTGAGGTGGTCAGGCTTTCCCACCTGCATACTGCTCACCTGCTTTGATTAGGTTAGCAGTGGGGCTCACTGGTAAAATGGCACTGCTGGAAGTCTCTGTGAGGTGAGAGGAGGAAGGAGGCCATGTCCACAAGCAGCACTGAAATGCAGATGCTCAGCAGTGAGGAATAGCTGGGATTTATATTGTCCTGTTTTTCTTGGCTAATCTTACCAGAGTTTTAACTTCATTGTCTCCTCTATGGGGGTTTTCTCTGTGTTAATAAGCCTGAGGTGGTGTTCTCGGGCACACTGGCTTCTCATGGAATAAACCATTTGTTCTTCCAGCCTCACATATGTGTACTTGTTTAAGGCAGCTATCATGGCTGCTAAAGCATAGTTACACTCAGACATTGCCCTAAAGCAAACCTTATTGCAGCTAACACAGCAGGCTGGAATCTGGTCAAAAGGGCACAAAGCAACACCTCAAAGCTGCACGTATGTCTGTGTGTTATGTATATATATATATGCATTACATGTGTGTATGAGAAAAAGAATTCTATTCTGTATGATTTGCTGAAGGAGTTAGACTTGCAGGGAAAAGGACAGGGCCAAGATGAGGGACTGGGTTCAGGGGTCCTGCACTGGGATCATGTTGTGTGGTGACAGGGCACAGGCTCCAAGCTCAGGGAACTGGTAGAAACCTTCCTTGTGAGGACAGGTGGAAGAGGGTGAGAGGAAAGCTGGACTAAAAGAGTAGAGTCTCTACAAGTTGATGGGGTTACGTTTGGCTAAGACTTGAACCAAAATCTATGTGACCAAGCCATTCCTGAAGGCTGTGTCCTCTTTGCTCTTATTCTCTTCCTAGTTACTCTTCAGTCATCCCAGCCAGCCCTTACTACCCTTTGCATGTTTGACCACTGAAAGGTTTCTTGCTCCTCTGAGTAGCTCTTCATGTTCTGTGTGTGTTGTAACCATGTGCCATGCTGCTGCTGCACCACCCACTTGCCTTCTCACTCTTAGCACTCTCAACACTCTCCCCTTTCCTCTGCTGTCATTTACGGGCTTCATTGTCTCTATTTCTCTTCTACTCCTGCCTTCTTCACAGGCACCCTGCTGATACCGCAGCCACTGTTGAGGACATGCTGCCTTCTGTAACTACGGGCACCACTAACTCAGACACTATCACTGAAACTTTTGCCACTGCTCAGAACAGCCCCACCAGCGAGACCACTACGCTGACCTCCAGTATTGCCCTGCCAGCCACGGCCATTCCTGACTCAAACTCTATGTCGCCTGGCCAGGCCACTCCAGCCAAAGGGGCAGCCACCTCAGTCTCTTCACCACCACCCTCTTCCACCCCCAAAGTGGCCCCCCTTGTTGATCTCAGCGATACCCCGAGTGCTACTCCAGCTACTAATAATCTGTCTTCAAGTGTCCTGTCTAACCAAGGTGCAGTGCTCAGCCCCAGCTCTGTTGCTAACGTGGCTGAGACCTCCAAAGTGGCAGCTGGTAACAAGCCAGCTGCCCCAAGCCCTGCAACCCTCACTAGCCCTCCAGCTCCATCAGAGCCCAAGCAGGAGGTCTCAAGCACCAAGAGCCCTGAAAAGGAAGCTATGCAGCCCAGTACGGTGAAGAGCCCAACAGAGACAACCAAGAACCCAAGCAATCTGAAGAGCGAGGCTGCTTCAGGCAGCGCCACAAACCCCTCCCAGAATGAGGACTTTAAAATGGATGAAGGGACCTTCAAGACACCAGACATTGATCTTGCAAAGGATGTTTTTGCAGCTCTTGGCACTCCTACTCCTGCTAGTGTGACTAGCGGGCAAGCTCGTGAGCTTGCTTCTTCCACTGCAGACAGTTCTGTACCTGCTGCACCTGCAAAGACCGAGTATGGCTGCCTTTAATCTTCTGTTGGTTGTGTGCTGTGTCTCTTGTGCACTGGTGCTCGTGCTGTGTTCTTGTTGGGTGTTCTCTTAACTAATCTCATTGTTTCCTTAGCAGACTAACTCACCTCTGAACAGGGCTTGGCTTTAAAGGTCCAGGAGCAAAGCACGAATAGGCTGTACCAGGGAAGCAGGCAAAAGACAAACTCAAGTTTCTCATAAATGTGTTACCCTTCAGGCTTGTATGGAGCTTTGTTTATCATGGGTTACTCTTTTATGAAAGAGATCAGAAACAGTTCAGTTTGGTGCAAAGGAAGTGCTGTCCTCAGGGGTGCTGAGTTCCAGCAGTTCAGTGAGCACAGCCACCCAAATTCTAATTCCTAGCAGATCAGTGGAGCCCTTCAGAAGTTATTTCGGTGTAAGGCAGGGCAGAAACTAGCGCATGTGAAACTCTAAAAAGCATGGTACCTCTGGATTTGTCCGTAAACTGGCAAAAGGATGAAGTGATGACATCCTGTCCGAGAGAGGGGAAGCAGTCACAGCACGTATTGGGTCAGGATAACTTGGCAGTGTTGTGTCATGGTGTGTTAGAGATGAGTCCTCATCCAGTGTACTGGGTCTGCTCTTTACCTCCTCCTGCTGATCCATTCAAAGTATCGGTATGCCCCAAGGCAGAACAACCGTAGGGGTCCTTTGAAGCCTTAAACCGTCTGGACAGTTGAGATGATTCTGCACCTTGGCAGTCACACTGCAGCTGAAGGGCGAGAAGAGCATGACTGGGTTCACACTGCATCTTTTGCCAAGGAAAGTGTGTTGAGGATGCTGGGATCTGCACTGTCAGCTAGATTGCTAGCAAAAACCTAGCTGTTTTCGAGCTACATTTATAGCTCACACAGCTAAATTTAGGCTGTGCTACAGCAGCCACGCTGGAAGCATACCCTAAGTCACAGCTTTGGTTAGAATTTCTTCTATCTCCAGGAAAATTACCTCGTTCTGGAAGTTTTGTATTTAACCCAGAGTAAAGCATTGGCCTTGATCATCGGCACTGTGGTTGCAATGTGTGTTAGCACTCGCAGAAAAGCAGTGAGGCAGGTACTGTAGACCCAGAACCAAGCTCTTTTCCAGATCTGAGTGAAAACCCATGCTGTTTTACTGTATTATTCAGGTGCCTTTACATCTTGCAGCTCTGGTCTCCCTACCTCCCTGCTGTGCTCCCGTCCTTCCCTAAGGCAGGAGACGTTCCTGCTGTATGGCTGTTTCACAGCACTGCCTTGTGCTGCACACAGCTATATAGCATCTGGCCCTTCATGGAAAGCCTGGATGGCACAGCACATGCACTAGGGGTGAAGGGAACCAGGCAACCTTCATGGGTGCAGCTGAGCCACTCCCAGGCAGAGAAGTCCAGGTTCATTTCAGTTCACTGCACCTAAAGCCACTGCTCTGTCATGCTGGGTGCTATAGGAAGGCAAGCCAGATAGGGAACTGTGATCTGGTACTGAGCTGAAAGGAGGAAGGAAATGGTTTGTCTATAGTAAGGAAGCATTTCTACTGAATTAATGTGACTTGGTCTGTGTGCTGTAAATGAATTCTTGGTACAGTGGAATGCAGAGCTGTGTTCTGACAGTCCAGCCACCTTCTTCTTCCTGTGGTGCTCATCTGCTTCCATTGGTGCAAATCAGTATTGCAGCCATAGGCTAGGTTCATCTCGCGTACTCAGCAGGATAAATTAAGATTGCAGTCATCTCAGACTAACTTTGTGGCTAATGAGCTGGAACTGGCACTTATTCAGGGAGGCCACCACATATGCCTTGAGTGGCACTTTTCATGACTATGAAGAGTGCATTGGACAAACGGGCTTCTCTGATTGTTCAGTCAAGTGCCAAAAGACAGGTTCATGGACCTGTGAAGATGCTGACCTCCCTTACACTTGCGTGAATGTGCTTGACAAAATTCAGTTCTGTGTTTCCCTTCCTGCACCACACTAGGAAATTCTGGGACTGGCTTTCTGTAGGGGAAAAGGTGTTTCAGCTAAAATGCCAGTCTGTTCTAATAGGACATTTGAGTGACATAAATGAGTGATGGTAAAATCAAATTCCTTTACAACTGTGCGAGTTTTCCTTTCTGGTTTTGTACATCACAACTTGCGCCTCTGCTGCAGCCTGAGACCTCATCCTACTAGTACATGAGATCAAAAAAGATTTCAGTAGAGCTAAATGAAGCTGGGGGGGGGCAGGGGTGAGTTCAGTTTTACTTATGTTTGCATCTGAAAATGTTCCTTTTGGTCTAGCAAGGCAATACACTTGCTTGATTCCAGAAACATATTCTTATCAGTAATTCAGCAATAGAGAGTCTGTATTTCTCTGCCTCTAAACTGTGCCGTTTGGTGGTTCTCCCTCAGGAAAATCCCAGTAGAAGACAAATCTGAAGTGCAAGCAACGGAAACCAAGACACCTCCAGCAGAAGTCAAGACGGTCCCCAATGAAGCCACACAAACAAATGAAAATGAGAGCAAAGCATGATCAGCGACAGATGAAAGCAAATGACAGAACGACTTCACCCAAGCATTTAAAACACAGAACACAACACACATCTCATTCCTCTAGTGTCTGTTGCCTTTTTTTAAAAAAACAAAACAGAAAATGCATAAATGGGGGGAGGGGGGAATCTCTCTCTTTTTTTTTTTTATTTTCTCTCCTTTTTTTCTGTTTTTCCTTAAGATTTTTAGAAAGGTTCTATTTGTTGTGCACTTGCTTTTAAAAAGTGATACATTTTAAAAACAGGGTTAAACCCGTAACCAAATCAGGGCTCCGCTGACCCTGTGTATATTCAAAGAAGTCAAATGGCAAATCCCGTTTGCAGCGTGGTTGGGAAGCTCAAAATGAACTAGTCCTAGACAAAAAAAAGAGAAAAAAAGACAAAAAAAGAAAAAGACAAAAAAAAGACCCTGTTCTTTCCTTCGTTAGTATAGCAGATATAAACCACTGCGCCCCTCGGCGCAGCTGGCGCTTAATGAACAAAGTCCACAATTTATTTTTATACTTTTCAGTCGAGTTTGAAATATGTAAAGCCTCATAAATAAGTTATAATTTCCGTTCACCTTGTATCTGTTCAGTATGCAAAGTGTCTCGAGCTCTTTGTGACTGAATTCTGTTCTCCACGTTAGACATTTATTTGGGGGTTATTACCAGTTTTTAGGAAGAATGCCAAAATTGCAGCTTCGGGGGGGGATATATTTCAATTTGCAGTATTCAGACTCTACATTTCTTTAATTTTTTTGTTAATTTTTGCCAACTTTTGTTCTTTCCAGTGTTTACAATTGACAAATTTTTTTTTTAACTTTTGTTGTGTTTAAATGTATGTGTAAAATAGCTGCCTTTTTTTTTTGGTTTTTTTTTAAGCAAGTACAGTCTATAGACACTAGGTTAGCAGCATGCTTGCTTTGCTAAGGGAGACATTTTAAAACATGGATGTTTACAGTAGTTGTTTCCCCTTTATCTTTTCTTAATTATTGTTGTTGATATTATTATTATTATTATTATTATTATTTCTTACTGGAGTAAGAAGAAAAGTAATGCTGGGGTTTGGTTTGGGGGTCTTTTTGGGGGGTGGGGGTATTCAAACCATTTGCCACCAATCAAGGTCTTTATCCAGCAATCTATATAAAACACAGCTTAACTTGGAATGAGAGGGTTGCTGGCAAGAGTCCTTCTATGCTTAAATTTAGAAAGAGTTTAAGTCCCTTGCTGGACCTGGGCCTGACTGCATAAGAGAAATATCATCTCTACTTTTTTAGGACATTCTCCCCTTTCCTTCATGGAACCCTCCCAGAGCTTTGAGGAGCAGAAGGGAGATTGTACAGTTAGGGCTGGTCTGGTCTCATCTCAGATGTTTGACTTCATCAATTCCAACTTAATATGTGAGTGAATACCATTTCCTTTGACTCTAGGAAGCTGATTTAAAAACAAAGACTGACTGATAAGGGTGCTTGGCAGCATCCAAGACTCCTCCTGCAAAGCCAGCTCCATCAGCAGTTGGACTAGATGATCGTTGTAGGTCCCTTCCAACTGAATTATTCTATCACATCATGCGTATTGAGTCATCCATCCATGCTCTGCAAAATCAAAACCACGAAATCAAGAGGGAGTGCTTGGAAATCAATGCCAGCACTCCCAGTGATGTCACGCATCTTGGCATCATGTCTTTAACAGTTGGAAAAGGGGGCTGATGTAGTATGTGTATTATCATTATGGGGAGCTTCTCAGTGATGTTTAGCATTGGGAGCCATGGAGCAACACTGAGGTTTTTGGGGTGAAAAGAGCAGAAGGAAGGCGTATAGGAGAAGACCAGCCCATTGTACGGAGATGTTCCTTCTGTTGGGGTTTTGGTTTTTTTCTCTCTTTTTTTTTTTTTATTTTTTCAATTTTGTTTTTTATTCTACTTTAGATCTGCAAGCTTGTGCACTGTGGGTGCGTGACTATTTTAGTGTGAAACGTGTTTTTTGTCATAGTATTGAAATAATAAAAGCTTCAACATAGTTTGGATGTGGAAGGTGTAGCGATAGTTCAGATTCAAAAACATATTCAGGAAAAAAGAAGAAAAAGAGAACAACTCTTAAAAGGAACAGAAGCCTTTAAATGAAAATCAAACTGAGCTGACTATGGCATCCATTCTGTTGTGCTAAGGTGATGAACAGAAGGATGATGGGGGTGGGTAGACTGCAGTTTGGCTCAGGTAGCTTGAGCCACTTTTCTGAGTGTATTCCTCTAAGTATGCAGTCTTCTACAGTAGCATCACATAATTTCAAACTGTGAAAAAATAATGGTCTTGTCATTGCTAAGTGTGGGGTTTTTTGCATTTTTTCCTTAGCTCCTGGGATGCAAATGGAGGGTGACTGGATATGCAGGCATAGACACTCATGCAATACCCATCCTGAGCAGGCTAACGGGGCAGGATGAGTCCTCACTTCAAAGCCTTGTGTCCAGTTTGGTCCCTGCATGACCCATCACAGCAGTGTTGGTATAACTATGGGGAAGTTTGGATTTTTTTCCTAAGAAATCAATCCATAAAATGTAGCACAAAAAGCTACCATGGTCTGTCTACGGCTGGGGAGAGTCCTTGTGGCAGCAGAGGCTTAGTGCATAGGTAGCTTGTACTTAACATTCCTGTTGATGACCACAACAACTTGTTCCTCTTTTCTGCAGGGCTTTTCACTGCTTTTGTCATCTGTATGTTATACCTCCAAAGTTGTAACTCTGAGAGCTGAGCAGCTGCTAGGAAACAAATGCCGCACGATGCTGACAACCAGGAGCACGTCCAGTGGCTCTGGTCAGCACTTGTTGGCTGAAAAGTGGGGTAATTTACCACCTGGGTCGGCATTTCTGGCATACAAAGTACCCAGCTCGAAGCTTGATGCAACACCCACATCATTAGAAAGTACCCTGCTGACTGCAGTGGGTTTGTGTTGAGATCCATAGAGTGAGCACCATTGCGAGGCAGAAGTGAACCCTGTGATTGCCTGAACACTGGGAGTGTCCTTCCAACTCCTTTTTAATGCCCTCGTGACACCTCCCAGTAGTTGTAGATTGAGTGGCTTTATGCTCCCGTTAATGGAGAATAATTTGTTTTAATTTAGAAGTATCCCATTTCCAAGATAGCTTTGGCTTCATTGCTTTTATTTAAGCCTTTGAAGAGGGACCAACCTGACGCCGTTTATGCTGTATATGTTTATATATGTATCCATACCATACATATATATCTATATGGCAGTGCAGACTGATCAGCTTCTAGTTGTGGAGTGATTACATTTCATGCTGCACCATACGTAAAGATGATAATAGTGCATCCAGTTGTTCAGCTTTTAGAGTGGAGTTCTATTTTCACACTTTTCTATGGAGCCTTCAAACCCCACATTTTCACACTAGGCTGTTTTGATAGTTGTTCTCGGACCCTCCATTGACATCCTTACTGAGCATTCCCTACTTTTGGGGGCCTTCTATCTTGTTAAAAAAACAAAAAAACAAAAAATCTTTTTACCAAGTGAAACGTCGGTTCCACCTTTATTCCCATTCTCACTGGTGTAAATACTGATACTAACTGAGGATTTTGACTTTGCATTCTGTCAGAATACTGTGTTCAAATAAAAACTACAAAAAAAAAGCTCATGCCTACAGTCTTCTTTAGGTGCTCTGCTGGGTCCTGTGTAGAGACGTGGATTCCCAGGGGTGTATTTGCGTGTGAGATTAATGTGAGTGAGCAGTCCCATTGTGGCGTGCCCGCAGCGTGAGTTAAGCATCTGTCTGAGGCTCGGGGCTCTAGACAAGCAGGAAGTGCAACTGTCTGCGCAGTCACGTTAGTGAAGCAGTCATGCTGTGTGGTTCAAGCTGGCGCATCTCTGAACAGTAGCAGTGGGATGGTGTAGTTTCTCTGCCCCACTGTAGAGGGTTTCCTTGAGATAACTGACATACAAATGCAGTTTCATGTCTAATGTGAATCAGGGACAGATGCATTTTCCATTACAAAGGTGCTTCTGCCTGGTGCTTCTGCCTTCCCTGGCCATGGAAGGAGGGGGGGTGTGTGCATGTGGGTGGTGGCTTTAAAAGGTGTCCTTAACCCATCCTGAATTGGGTCCTTGAACTTGATTAATGTAGGATGAATCTAATTGAATTTAATTCTGTGCTAAGCATTGATCTCCTAGGGCACAGGAGGGGAAATTGGAGCTGTGGTTTGTGTAACACTTGGGTGTCAGAATTGTTCACAGAAATAGAAGAAAGTAAATGTACGAGCTGAAGTACTTGTTATTCCAAGAGAAGACCCTTCTCATTTCTTCTTACTCTCCAGAGCTTTGCCCTCTGTTCTTGAGTGCTGTTTAGACTGTGGTTTGCAGTAAGGCTATTTCAGCAAAGCTGCTGGGATTTGCCCTATATGTCTACTGCTTTAGGAAAAGGGATGGGAAGAATGCACAGGTAATAATCCATCTTCTTGGTGGTGGGTTCTTTCAGCAGGTGCCTGTCACTGCACTTTTGAATTCAGGTTCCAGATTAAGGCTCTCAGGTCCTTCGTAGCTGTCATTTTTCTTCCACTGGAATTTGACTTCCCCCTCCTGACTCTTTTACACAGTTCGTGGGGTTTCGCAAGCCTTTGTTCTTGACAGGGTTCCTCTTATGTCTGTATGTCTGTAGCATGCAGCGGGCAAAATGGTTCTGTATTCAGATCCTGATTTCTGTTTTGTTGTCCTGCATGTTTGCAATACTGCATTTTCGACACGAGCCTTCCGTGAACGACGGAGGCTGGGAGGATGCGGTACAATCTCAGCCCTTGACTAACACGCACATGGGGTTCCCTTGTAACAAGCTCTCACGGCACTGGCGGCGCTTGCCCACCAGAGGGCCCCCTTGCTGCACGCTGCGGGGCGAGGGATGCTCGGGAGGACCGGGCAGCGCAGCGGGGGCCGCGGCAACCCCCGCCAGCGGCCGTGGCTGCTCCTGCCCCTCACCGTGCCCCCGGTTACGCTTGAGGGAGGGGAGGCGCAGACGCGGCGGGACCGGCGGGTACCGAACGCTCCCAGGGACGGGGACTCCTCCGCGAAATGGCGGCCAGCGAGGCCCCGCCCTTCATTTGCATGGCCACGCCCCGACCGCTGACGCTACGTGAAGGGCGTAGTTTCCACGGTAACGGCCTTGGCGCTGCGCGCGTTGGTTCTCGGCCGGTCCCGTCCCCAAACCCCGGTCCCAAGCCCCGGTCCCAAACCCCGGTCCCAAGCCCCGGCCATGGTGGGCGACGAAGAGCAGGAGCGGGATTTCCAGCGCTTCCTCCGCCGTGTGGACGATGTCGGTAAGCGGGGCCGGGCCGGAGCGGGGTGGTGCCGATGCCGGTGGCGGGGCTGGAGGCGGACGTACATGTCCGTGTTCCGCAGGTGCGTTGCTAGGGCCTGAGAGGAAAAGGGGGTGGAAAGACAGTGGAAAAGGGACGGAGAAGAGTCAGATTCCCACCCCTCGTTCCGAGTTCGTTTAATGCCAGGCGTCCTTCGGAGCTCAGGTGACAGGGCTTGCGGGTGCCAAGAGCTGCTTCCTAAACCTGGGGGTTTTTATCGTGTAGAAGCTGTAGGTAGCCCTTGGAAGCAAGATGAAGTTGTGTTTCCATCTATCAGGGTTATCCTGGCCGCCAGTGCCCTAAAAAGCGCGTCAGAAGATGCACGATTGAACTCCTAGTCCCTCCAGGATCATTTAGAGTGGTGTGTATCTCTCTCTTCTGTTTTTTTTTATTCCCTTTTAGCCAATTTAGTGCAAGGCTTGAGCTCCACAGACTCGGCTGTCAATGCAAAAGCCATTGCTGAAGCAGAGAAAAGGCTCCGTGATGAAGAAACTAGCAAGGAGGAAGAAAGAAACACTGCAGTCAACAGAACAATCATCAACACCCGAGCTTCTGTAAGGAGTTTATTCCCTTTGCAGTCAAAGCTGTATGCAGTTTAGGGCTCTTAAACAGCTCTAATCCACCTTCCTTGCCCAGGAGAAAAAAATCTGAACAATACGTATAAGCATGTTCTGAATGTGACTTTGTTTTTCACTAGTTATGTTATTGGGAGGTCCTTGATGTTGTGTTGTCTTTGTTTTAAGCCTGCTAATAACACCAAAGACTTCTGTGGGATTTATCCAAGTTGGATGCAAGCACCCATAACTTGTAGCTTTACCTGTGCGTCAGGAACTGGAGCAAAACCAGTTGAAGACACCAGAGTCCCTTCGTTAATTTCACTACGCTTTGATTCCTGCTGTAGGGTTTGGATTTCAGTGATTTGCCTTGTGAAAGGTACAGGAAGCTTTCCAGTAATATAAAAAACTACTAAAGCCTTATCTTTTATTCAAATGTCAATTTCATATTCCCCATATGCATCACTCTGGATATTTCAGGCATACTGTAGCTTCGAACAACTTAACCGAGTGTTCCTTTGCTGCTATGGGTTGTACCAGAATGTCTGTGTACATGCATGTGCTGTGTTTCTCTCTTTTTAGGACATGGCAAATGCAGAGGCAGTGAATGCAGGTAGGACTGTGCTCCCGCTGGTACTTAGCATCTCTTGAATCTGTTTTAGCAGAGGTGGAATAAGGATTGCTTCATGCAAGACTGAATTCCACTCCTGCCGAAGTCAAAGCTAACTTTTCTAGTGACTTTAATGAACATTCAGTCAGATTTGGGAACGCATTCAAGGATCTTACAAATATGGCTGTACCTCTTCATCGGTAGAAGGCTTGTTCGTGTAATTATTGTATTCTGATGTCTCATCTATAAAGTTAGTATTCTGAATGTAAAAGGAAACAAGTCTGTCTCTAGAGGTTAGACACTTCGAGGCAAGAATGCAAATCCTCAGTAGCAGCATGGTCTTTACATGTAATAGCTTGTCATTTGTGTTCCACTTCAATTGTTGAAATGTCCCCTTACTATTTTCTTTGTCGCGAAATAACTCAGAGATACCTTAGAAATTACCTTTTTCCCTTATCTGCAGATTGATTTTAATGATGCTTTTTTCCTTTTTTTAATTAAACCCAAACAACCTACCTGACAACAACCGTAACTAAAACACTACGAACTCTCCTGATTCAAAGACGGCTTTCTGGCAATGTTGGAAAAGGATGCAAAAGAACGTGCTAAACGAAGGAAGAGAAATGAACACTTAGCAAATGGTAATTGTGCAGGGTTTTTCTAGGTAATGCCTCCAGAGACTACTTGGCAAGAACTGGGCTGGTTTAAGAGCTGTCCAGCTACTTTGTTACTGTCATTCTCACGCAGACTAAGATATAGTGCTTTGGTTATCTGAGACCAACCTTCTCCACAGAACTGATTAGCTGGATATAACAGGGTTACATACTTGACAGAGTTGTTGCAACCTTTACTTCTCCATGCTGTCCTCTTTATGATAAGAGTTTGGGATGGGGGGAGAGTTTGAGCATTTCAGAGCTGGGCTGGGCAAAGACAAATGCTCAGTTTTCTCTCTGAAAGAGGATTAGAGATCATGCGCACTGAATAGCTTGAAAGTCCCTCCCAAATAATGGGTAATGAAGACAGCTGCAGTGAAGCTGGACTGGAATTTCTGAGATAAATCCAGCAGGAGAATATGGCTTCTGTTTCCTCTATCACCTTTTGGGGAAATAAAATCCAAATGGTATTTTGAATGCATGCCTGTTGGTTTGCAGCTCTGAAAGAGAAAGGAAACGATGCCTTCAGGAAAGGAGACTATGTCATAGCCATTCAGAGATACACCGAAGGTCTGGAAAAACTGAGAGATAAGCAGGAGCTTTACACAAACAGAGCACAGGTCAGCATGTGGGAATGAGCTACCACTATACTGCTGTTGTATTTTGGTTTATTAAACTTATCCTAAATTACATAACTCCAAGTAGGTAGAAGACAACTGAAGAAACAGCAGGTATTTTTCCTGCAAAAACAGTGGCCAGACAAACCAGCAGTCTAAATTTGGTGGGTTTGTACAATAGTTAGTAGAAGTTGTTGGAAATACTCTCATTATTCTGCCTGGACTCCCTTGGTTTTATTTCAGGCCTACCTGAAGGTGCATGAGTATGAAAAAGCCATCGGTGACTGTGAATGGGCCTTAAAGGTAACTTCAGGATTCTGTCTTTTATGATTACGTCAAATGCTCCTGGAAGGTGGGCTTGTGTGTAACTGATGATACAACAGGAAACAACTTGCTAATGGAAGTGAAAGGATGTGGTGGTGTTGCACAAATTCCTGCATCCTAGACTAACTTGAGCAGCATGAAGCAGTTAATAACTGAAGTGCTGCCTGTATACAGAAGCTTTTCTAGCTCTTAAGGGTATTTAATAAGTGTTAATAAGCTATTAACTACACTCATTGGCACCCTTCTAAGTAGGGAAAGGGACTCTAAGCTCACAAAGATCAGATCTGGTGGGAAAAGTGAAGATAAGGTATAAAATGCCAAAGAGCTGAATGTGAATTCAGTTGTGTTACATCAGCGACGCTCATGACTACAACAGTTAACAGATTAGTAACAATACTGGCAGCATCATTTCAAGAAATCAGTATTTTTCACAGGGATTTGAACTGGAAAAGATGACCTAACTTTTAGTTCATGGCAAAAAGTAATCAAAACACATAGAAATTCTGTTGTTAAAGAAGTTCTGCAATTATAGATTTCTTGATGCAGGCCTTAGCATTACCTAACTGCATTGGAGCCTGCTTGTATTGCCTGAAGGGCAGGTTTCTGGAAAGGATACTAGCACCAGCAACTTTCCCCCTTTAACCAAACCAAAGCCAATGTTCCTTGCATTGAGAAAGAAAGTTGGTACCTGGAGTTAATAGTTTATCATATAATCTTCAGATGCCTCTAGTAGATGAATACCCTGTTCTGTGCATATAGCTATTTTGGGCAGCTCTACCTATTAATCAGAAGGCTGTGAAAATATTAAAAGCTAAAAATTTTTAAGTACGTAATTAATAATTCCTTTTTTAACGCAGTGCAATGAGAAATGTATTAAAGCCTATTTTCTAATGGGGAAGGCTCATCTGTCACTTAAACACTACAGTGAGGTAAGTTGCCTAAATCTTATGGCCCTCTGACCATATTTTGTTGTGCTTTTGATGCAGTGATGTGGGTAAGAGGGAGGCATTTGTGATCTTACGAACTGGTCAAATGAAAGTATATTGAGCCTTCAGACTTGAGAGAAACTTTCTGTGCTTTGCAAAGACTAATAATTCTAGTAATAGTCAACTTACTTACACTTTCAATTATGAAAGTTTTTACTTGTGTGTCTCCAATAGATTTGTTTTCCACACTTAAGTATGGTGTCCCATTTCTTTGTTAAGGCCAGGCAGTGTTATGAGAAGATCTTACAAATCAATCCCCAAAAGGAAAGCCTGTTTAAAGGTAAGAAACAGAAATGTTTACCCTGTCACCCCTTGTTTTCTGACCCAGATGGAACCTAATCAAAACCACTGTTCTGCCTTTCAGAACTTTTGATGGAGTCTCTTCACTCAGCTTTTGTTTCTGATTGTTTCTTCTTTAAGCTCTGTTTCAGTGATCAGAGCAGTGGGTCATTTTGTACCTATGTATGTAGAAGGTAGCTCTCTCTCCGGCAAGGAATCAGCTTCATTCTCTCTCTGAAAGCTGACCATATACAAACATTTAACTGCCATACTTTGTTGTTTTTTGATTTCCAAGATTGTATGAATGAGGTAAACTTGGAGGAAAAAAGAATAAAAGATGAAGAGAGAGCAATGAAGGAAGTTCAGTCTGGAAAGCTTGCTGCTCTGTCCATAAAAGAACTGCTGCAGAAACTGCATAGACCTGATCAGAGTGTCCTCTACTATGCAGGAGGGATCAGACTTTTAGCAGGAACCGTGAAAGATTGTAAGTATTTGATGTAAAGGTTGTTGATGATGAGAGCTGTAATCCAAGCAGATGAATACAAGTGGATTAGTTTTTAAAGGAACAGGAAAAATTATTCCTATATTATAGACATAAAATCAGCAATGTTTGATATTTCCAAATGTATGGGTAGTAGATATTTACATCTATTTTGCGGAAGTAGACCAGTGTTGTAACTGAGCTGTTAAGACTTCTATGGATTTGGGTCTCTTAAGAGCTGATTCATTTGTTTAGAAATATTTGTAATTCTCTGCTAAAGCATATTGATTTGCGAAGCCAGCTCATGTTTCAGGCTTCCTCAAAAGCCTTTAACTTGAAGTCAATTGTCCTTTACAGCACCAGGCATGAATTAGAGCGCGCTTCACCTTCAAAGCTGCTTCTACTTCAAGTAGCATTCTTGGAGTTTTTCTCCTCTTTTGGTGACATTCTTTCCCCAGAGCTGTTGATCCAGTGACCTTTTCTTTTAACACTGTGTTAAGAAAAGAGCGGGAGTCTGCCTTCACAATGATATATCAGCCAGATGGATCACAGAGCTGATTTGTTTATCTCTTTTTCAGGTACTGAGCAAACTTTATTTAGAACAAACAATGGATTCAGTATCCTCGGAGACAACGAGATTGTAAGACGGTAAGAGCTGTCCAAAGGAAAACAGTAGGGTGTTACAGCATGAGGAAATGAAAACACTGTTTTCAAGAAACACAATCACCTCTTGAAATGCAGATGAAATGACCAGAAGATAATGTAATAGCAGATTTTAATGTCTGAATGGACTGACTTATATCTGACTTTTAATACAAACAGTGCTTTCTTAGATGCAGTGAACAGAATTGTGTTTCTGCTTCTGTCTCCTATTTCTGTACAGTTATCCTATCTCACAGTGAGAACAGGTTTGATTAAAAAAAAACACAGCTTAGTAGAGAAGAAATCTGAAAGCACTTAGTTGCTGAAGTTGCTGAATGTATATTTGAGTCAGGGTCAGGTAGATAATGGAAGCAAGAAGTTGTGATTAGAAGTTTTTCATAACTAAGGTTCAGAACAGCACGATGGGTTGAACAGGGCAGGAGAGCTATTCTTTAAGGTTCTCAATGGGACTGCAGCACAGAGACTTCTTTAGGGTTCCTCAATATTTTGGGTGCAGAACTGAATTTATCACCTTTGTGATGCTGTGTAATGCTCATAAGGTCTGTGTGGGTTGAGGGTAGAGTAGACCTAGTATGTAATAAATCTGCTGTCAGGGGAAGTCCCCTGGAAAACCATACAGTTAACCAAGGAGCTGGGTTTAGAGCTTATGAGCTGAAGTGTTTGTGTGGCAGATCCTCATCTCTGTGAGGCTGCTAATTGTTTGATCTGTCCTTTGCTCTTTTTTTTTTTCACCATTTCTAATTTAGGGGCTTCTGTGCAGAGAGCAAAAACGCTGCTGAAGTGGATTTGTCTGTTTCTCTTCTGCTCCTTTGGCAAGCTGTCTGCACTGGGAACGGTAAAAATATGTCATCACCATTAATCATTGTTAATGTACTGTTAATATGGCACTTACCGTGTCTGAAATTGGTGTTTGGCATAAGCATTGCTTTCCCAGAGCACTTGGGTCTAGACCTTAGTGTAAACTAAGTTTTCCAGGTCAATAGCAAGTGCTGGCATGTACTGCTAGCAGCAGCCACAATTTTGGCAGATATGTGCATTATGAGATGAAATTTTCAGTCTATTTCTGTGAGCATATTAAAACTACTGAAGGGGTGGAAAATAAATTCCCTGTGATTATTACTGCTTTTAAGATAATATTACTTGTATAATTTTGTTTTTAAACAGTTACACCAGCAAAAAGCAGAGTTTTATAGAATTGCCTTTAGAGAAGGCAAATTCCTTTGGCATTCACAGTCAGGAGTGACTGGGGAGGTAGCCCTTGTTTCTGGGAAGTATATATATAGATAAGGAATGGGCTGGGGTGGTGGTGGGTAGTAAAGTGGTGCAAAGCGCCACACAAGGAAAACAGAATGCTTGATGCCAATGCCTGTATTGACTTGTAAATCATGGCATCCAGCTGATTCTCAAGTGAATATTAATCCTGCAAGGTAAGGGGAACCCCCGCATTACTGGGTGAAATAAAGACATTAAACCTCTTAAATCAGCATCTAGGAAAAAAATAAGAGTAATGGCAATGCCATTGTATATGACATTGCTCTTGCATCTTCTCTTGTTGTTGTTGTTGGTTTTATTCAGAGGAAAATCAGCGTCTTCTATTGACTCACCCTGATGTGAATGCACAGCTGCCAAAACTGCTTTCCTCTGGGGTATCGGAGATCCAAAAGGAGACATTGGCACTAATTTATCTTTACTCAGAGAATGAGAATGGGAGGAGACTGCTGGTCAGGCACCTGGATCTAACCAAGTAATAAACACTGCTATACCTCAGACAAATCTCCTTAATGCCTGAGTTCACAGATGTTGGGAACTCATTCCCCTAGCAATATGGGACATTATGTTCATCTGAATTACCATAATGACATTGAGATTTCTGTCCTTGAGGGACAGGCCTAGCAAAGCAAAAGTAAAAGTTAAGGGTGTGAGGAAACCTTTAGTAAACTTTGTATCTGAAGATGTCTGCAAAACTAGGTAGAAAGGGCTTATTCTAGAGGTTGTTCATACAATTCTGAAGCACAGTTTTTTAAACCACTGTTTGTCTAACCCACAGTCAGAAGCTTACACTGTTGTCTCTAAATAGTTCATGGTTTCAAGCTGTGAGTCTCCTCATTTGGTAGGATTATTTAGTGTTGCCATGACTCAGAGTGGAGAAAGAAAGAACAGACTGTTACCTTTATCTTACTATCCTGGTATTTCCTTTTAGAGTTAAGCAGAGGTGAAGTCTTAATTTGTTGGCTGGGACTACACAGTTCGAAGTAATGGATGAACAGAAAAGATTCTCCAACAGTTGCACACTCTTCACTATATTAATACAAGATTAATCCAGAGACATATTTCCTTGGGAGGAGAAGTTCAAGAAATGAGCCACATCTGAGAGGATGCTTAATAAAAGGCAGATAATATTATTGTGGCTTGAAATATCAGGAGCCAGATGAATCTCCTGTGAGCTTCTGAAAGAGATCCTGGCCTGATTGCTTTGAAAGAGTTAGGGTGCTCAGAATGCAAAGTTGCAGATACTGAGCTTCTTGGCAGTTGGGCTTGTCAACATAAAGAGATGAGACTGTAGGTTCTCTTACTGTGCTTACAAGGCTAGAGAAGAGTGGCAGGGAATTTCAGCTCAGTAGAGGAGCATGTGGAAGTACTGTGAGAGAATCTAGTGCTGAAATACTGTTCTAGTGGCTGTTAGGTAACTGGGTGTGTTTGGAGAGCATAGGATGTCTAGATTGGTCGTAAATCATAAATTGTGTTGGTGCACCTTAACTATAATTTGGATCTTTAATAACTAACCTGAAGCTGACATCAATTTTTTGGCTTTTTGAATTACAGATGGCTGCAGGTTTTGATGATGTTTGTCAACAGCCCTGATGCCAGGGCTAGCAGTGCCATAAACATATTATCTGATTTAACTCAAGAGGAAAGGTAACATATATCTCTCATTAATTTGTAAGAAGTTGTACTTCAAAATGTAGTAAATGAGCTAGTGATAGAGGCTGTTGGCTGCCTTCGCTGGGAGGGTACACTGCTGACTGATGTTTACTTTGGTTTTATGTTGCTCTTGTGTTGCCGCCTTCTGTGATTTTTGCCCAAAGCTTTAAGTGTCCAAATACAGCTTTCTTTATCCCCCAACAGGTTCAAAACCCAGTGTCGTGTCATGCTTTCCACAGATGTTTTACCTTTATTCACGCAGTTGCTGGTATGAAAGATCTCAGTTTCCGTATTTCTGGTTTACTTCGGTGTGATATGGCTTATGAGCACTCTTGCAGTTTTACAGCTCCTAGACAGAACCCCTCAGTGGCAGAACTATGGTAGTTACTGTGCCTCTGGTTCTGTAGGCATAACAAATCCAGTTTTGTCGTATGCTTTCCTTGGGAAAATGTGCTCAATCTCCAGTACTTGCTGCTTAGGTTCTAGATGTTACTAGTTTTATACTCAGTAAAAACTCTAGGCTCAATTGCAGATTCCCAGCAGTCATCTGTCAGGCTTTGTGTTAGGCTCTGAATGTGACTTCAATCCACTGCCACCAACTGGCTGTATTTTGGATAGTGACTTTTTCTGTTTCTAATCTGAGAGATCAGGGTGAAGAGACAACGTTAGGTCACAAGGTATAGATGTTTAGTGGTTCTGATCCTTTCCCTGATTGTTTATTTAAACTGCAGACTTATAATACTGTTGGTACAGAAACCTGTCCTCTAGAAGAGGAAGGGTAATAGGGAAGATTTGTTCTGTTGCAGAACAGTGAATAGAGCTGGAAAGTAAACCACTTCCACTTCTCCAAATGTGCACCAATACAATGCAATAATGATAGTATTTTTACATTGCTTATTGCTCTTGCCTTTTGAAATCACCATACTGGAATTACAGCTGCAGCAGAGGCTGTTCTGTGAGCTAAGTGGTAGTAGGCAATAATCACAGTCTGAGGTTAGGGACCAGAGAATCTAGTCACTTTTTCCCAAGACTCTTAAAGGCACATCAGGAGATAAACTGTGAAAATGAGAGTTATTTCCAAACTTTGGACTGCTGGGACTTAACATAGGTATGAGAGATTCTGGAATCTCATTTTCCATTGCCAGAGTGATAGGAGCGTGTATGTGTTGTTTCCTTGTCATTTGTTCTTAACTTGGTATTCCACTCATCTCTTCTCAGACCTCTGCCAAGCTGGTGAACCAGGCAGCCCTTGCCCGTTGCATTGGCATCATGGGGAACCTGTGTGCAGATGTAGTCATTCGAATGCAGATGGCCGAGTGTAAAGAGTGCTGGCAAGCGTGCTTAAAGCTTGTGGTAAAGAAACTTTATGGCTTCCTAGAATAGTGTTATCAGCCCTCTCTCTTGTGTAAATGGTACTTCTGTGATCATGTTTGTCTTCCTTCCCTAATAACTCTGAACCCTTGACTGAGACCTTTTGAATCTAGTAGTTGGATTAAGGTCTCAGAAGTTGTGTGAGTGGATGGGGGGGAGAGAGTGAGTGATCCCTTATTGTGAGTGGCCCCTTTCAGAGTAAGGATGCAGTATGAACTCAGTCCTCTGAAACTGAAGAATTCAGAAGGTGGGAAAGGACCTTGTTAACTGCTTAGACATCACAAGTTTGGGGTGTGCAGTTTTAGGTACCAAAGTGAAACAAACACAAGAATGAATCTGTGTCAAAAAGCTGTTATTAGCTCTGGTGCTCACAGGACTTGTTCTTCCTTCTGAGTGCTCCCTCAGTCCTCCCCTAATGCACCATGTAAGTAAGCACACAGAAGGCTGAGGAGGTGCATATTTTGATCCTCTGAATTGATTGTGCTCTTCCCTCCTTTGTACCCAGGATGAATACTTTGATGTCAGCACATCCAAATACCAGGAGTGTTTGTTTGCAGTTCTGGGCCTCATGATGAACTTACTGCTTGAATCAAATGTGATTGTCCAGGTATACAAGATCTGTGAATATTCTTTAGGCTGCCAACCTTGGATTTTGCTGGTGTTCAGTTAATTCTTAATTTTTATTGGTGTTTAAGGTTATCATTAAGGGTAGTAGACAAGTAAGCTAATCAGTGAAAAGATGTACAAAATTCCTTCCCTTTCCCCCTCCCAGTTATGAGAAAAATACAGTGTAAAGCACATACCTTTCCATAGTAGTCTAAATGTTTTGTTCTGCATCGGTCTCCAATTATACAATATATGTAAATGCTTGGCACATTCCAAAATTATTAAAAACTAAGGAATCCATCAAGAAGGAAGAAATTCTTACGTTACATGTGGGTGCTGAAGTGTTAGTAACTTATTGCCGTGTGTGCCCTGATCTCCACTGCATTCTTTGTTGTAGAGTACTTTGTCTTTTAACCCTTTTCTGCTCCAACACTTCCCAGCAATCAGCTAGAGCTGAAGTTTTCACGTTATTGTTTCAGTACTTTGCTGTGGACATAAGTGGCAGGTGCATGTCTCTCCTCAGGGATAAGGATGGAAGGATTGTCACTGTAAGTAGGATATCTATGGACTAACAAAAGATTGTATTAGCTGACCTGAACACTTCAGTGCAAACTCCTGCCCTGCTTTGAAGCCTAAACCAGTAATTGTTATTAGTAAAGAAGTAATACATCACTTTTATTTTTCAGGTTTTTATATGGTTTGATGCAAAAGGTTCTCAATGTTCTCTTGAAATCAACATAATAGAAGCTCTTACAAATTATTTCATCCTTAGGATGGTTTTCAATATAAAACCTCTTAAGAAAAAATAATAAATCTAGAAGCAAAGGAGCAAGAACAATTTGGGTGTTCAGCAGCTGTTTCATTTCACAGTTCCTGTATGTGAATCATACTTAGGAGATTGTACTCCTGTTAATGGTGTGTCACTCCCACAGACAGCAGTTATTCAAAGCAAACAGGGAGGAGCAGATGGGAACTCAGAGGCCGTTCGCCTTTCTGAATTCACATGAATTGTTCTGATCTGCTTTACTTGATTCAGTACCAGCAGTGTTGGGCTGGTTTCTACTAGGATTTTTTTAAGTAAATAAACTTCCAGGGAGTTACTCTGGTGTCAGTTTGGTCTCCTCTCTCTCTACACTGAGTCTTTAAAAGCTGTGCTGAGTGCAGTTTCCAGTAAACAATAAAAAAAGTCATGTCCTGAAGATGTTCTTTGTTATACTGCTGTAAATTTCTCTTTTATGACTTTAATTACTTTGGGTTTATTCTGCAAAACCAAGATAATTTGAAAACTCCTGCAAGTTGTCTGGACAAATAAACTTTGTGGTTTTTTAACTTCTCTCACATTGTTTTCTAATTAAGAGAGCCATTGGAGTGCTAAGTCGCATCCTGCCAGCATCCTCCTCGGCGGTAGAAGAAGTAGTGAAAGGAGGGGTGGTGAAGAAAATGATCAAATTCTTGAAAGTAAATGAATTTAACAAAATTCACTTTATTTCTGCTTGTATTGTCTCTTAAGAAAGCCATAGTTGCCCCTGTGTTTAGCCTCTTTTCCCTGTGAGGAAGACCTGTGCAGACACCCTGGCTTCATTTGTCTGCATCTGTGTTGCCCATTGTAACAGTGCTCTCAAGTTTAGTTTTAAGCTAGGTAGCCAGTTTTGGAGACTAGACTGCCTTCTGTAGTCTGGTCTGTAGCCCAGATATTCCAGTTGTTTCCATATGAGCGAGATGCCTGTGCACAGCTCTGCTTCCAGGCACCTGTAAATTCAAGAATCCATTACTGCGGGGCCCAGCTGGAGGACTGAAGCTTACCATTGGTGTGATCTAATTTGGACCACTGAAAAGCAATGGAGCCCTTTCCACTGATTTTCTGTGAGCACTGAACCAAGCTTGGGAGCAGGAAAAGGATGGTTCTTGTGTCCTTTTCAGCCTGTGTTCATCTTGAGATACATAACCCTGCAAAGGTCTTAATTTGGTATTTGGGCTTAGGAACACCTATCTTCATGGTACCTAAGCTATTCTATAACCTTGAGCAAGTTGGGGTATGAACTGTATGTTTGTTAACATATGCTTTAAACAAACCTAGGCTGGAGGACAGACTACGTGCAATTATGGTATAAAGACCCTTTCCATCTGCACCAGAAGTAATAGGCAAGCTCAAGAAGATCTCGTGAAGTCAGATAAAGGTAGGTGACCAAGTAGAAGCTGGATGTAGAGATGTAATCTCAGTATTGTCCAATTACTTTCTTCTCTTCTAGAATGGAACTGAACACTGGCATTTAATCTGGCAAGACTTTAGCCATGTTATCTGACCTCCTGAAACACTGCTTAATGATCCTTAGCTCTGTGTGTGAATAGAAATAGGCACATCAGATAATGAGCTCGAGTGAAAGAAACTGTGCTTTACTTGAGTGAAATGTCTTGGTATGCTTTGTCAGGGCCAGAAGTACATAGATTTTGAAAGAAAGTGCTTGTAAAATGTAATTGAATTGGGTTGTATTTCCCAAAGCTAGTGGCAAAAATAGAAAACTTCATTTAGACTTGTGATTTGCAGAGGTTGAGGCTGTTTGTAGTTTCCTTCAATTTACGTGTGGGTATTTAGCCTGGTATTGAAAGGAGATGGATATGGAGACAGTGTGACGATATCAGGCCAGGTGTCTTAGGGTATTTTTGAGTATATTCGCTCTAGTCACGCGGTGTAACACTACTTGGATTGCTTTACAATGCAGGTTCAATTAATGCTAATGTGACTACAACAGAGAATATGTAAGTTTTATCTAAATGGTTGAACCTGTCAAGAAACTGTCAGCTCATGTAGTTCAACTTGAACCCTAAGGATTTCCACTCATTAAAAGCCTCTCAGAGCATCATCTTCCTATTGTACACCCCATATGAGTTTCACTGTCATCTGTAAATGAAGCTTTCATTTCCACAAATTAGCAATAACTCTTCACTTTAATTCTTTCTGCCAAAACTCTGGGTATTAATCTTGTGAGAAGTCACAATTTCTTATTTTTTTCATCTCTGTTTGCCAACCCAGGCTTTGCCCTGTTGCTAGGAGCCTGATGGAATTGAGCTATAGTCCCATGACATAAGATTGCATTCCAGATGGGCCACTTAGTTCAGCTTATTCACCAGCCACTGTCGCTGTCTGGAGCAGCAGTGCCTTTTCAGAGGATGATGTTGCAGAAAAAGGTGGGATGTGATCTGGAAGAACAGATGGGACCATGAAAGAAAACCAAAGCCAACTTATGTAACCCCCAAGGAGACTTCATGCGTGTGAAAGCCATGGCTGTAATTTATTTGGAAAGTGGTCTACCTAAATGCTGCTAGGTTCTGTGGCCTGAGACGTTGCTGCTGCTTACGGATTCCAGCAAGAGCTATTCAGTTCTGTGCCAGTATAGACAAAATATTCTGCTGCTGTATGTTAGCATAGGTTGCAGAAGTAGATCAGCTGAGCTGCTTATGAAAGTCCTTGCTCGTCCAGGTTTTCCAGAAAAACACCCAACACAGAACAGTGCTCGCTCCCTAGGAGTTTAGATAAAGACAGGAGAAAGTATCAGTGGTACTCGAACAGATCTGTATGCATTCTGTACAATTAATCTTTCCCAGGGTTCAGTGTGCTGCTGAAGCTCTTGGACTCAGAGGATGAAATGATTGTAGGAAATGCTGCACTCTGCCTTGGCCAGTGCCTTGTAGTTCCTGGAGCAGCGACATCCTTACTGAATTCCAGTATCGTGATGATCTTGTTGAAACATGCTGGTGGCGATGCTAGAAGAACTTCAGTGCAGGAGAATGCAGCAATTGCTCTGGGGAAGCTTTGTGTTGCTGAACCAAGGTACTGAAAAAAGACTGTTGTTCTTCTACACCATCTGTTTGTTAGCAGATGATAATTCTTGACCTGTGTAAGTTGATTCTATTTGTAGAGCAAGCAGGTACAGGGCAGATCATTAGTTTATATAAATAAATACTCCATGGAATCTATTATCCTCCAACTAGAGTTGCCACTTGTGGTACTATCCCCGCAGTTCTGTTCCTGTTCCTCCTTAACATGTTTCAAGGAGAATTGCTTTCTGGTGTTACCTGTGCTGGAACAATGGAAAGAGGAGGAGTAATGTACCTTTATAGAGGTCAGAGCAATAACAAGAGCAAAACAAAAGTATAAATGTCAGCAAAGAATGTCTGCTGCTGCCGGCCAAGAGTATGCCAACCTCTAGCTAGCTGCAAACTGTCAGCTGGATCTTGAACTGCATTCCAGACATAGGAACTGAGCTCAACTTGTTAATATGCATCCTGAACCACTGCAGAAAGCAAGGGGCAATGCTTAGTTTCCAAAAGTTTCAAATCTTGCTTCCACTGGAGATCACAAATGAGCAATAGAGAAATTATCTGCTCTGAGAGTTGTAAAACCCTCCAGAGATAGAAAAGAGGAACACTTATTTTCTTAGGTTGTTTTGGGGGTTTTTTATTTGCAATGCCATAAATTTGGACAATTGTCAAGTATTATTTAGGACTTTCATTTCCTTTTTGTAGGGAACAGTGATGTAGAAACTTTCTCATGCTACTTTAGGAGTAATTTATCGAAGGTAGCATTGAACGTCCTTGACAATTTGGGCATGGGTGATATAGCAGAGGACTAGAAGCTGAAAACTTATTGTTAGTCATCTTATATTCCCCCAGCAACCTTTCTGTTGTCTTTTCAGGCATATTTTTCAACTGCGGAAACTCAATGGTTTGGCCATCCTGAACTCCTCTATGAAATACGTGCATAGCGTCTGAAGTTTTCAAGAGAGCTTCAAAATGTGCTGTTAATATCACTTGATGTTGAGTATTGTAGTTTTCTCTTTAATAAAGCTAACTCAAAGTGCATCAACTTTTCAGTCCCTTTTTAAAGTGATCCTCCACAGAAGCCAGTCGAACAGTATCAGTGTATCAGGAGAAAGATGTTAATTCAGTATCTAGGCCAACAACTAAAATAACAGCTTGCAACAAGCTCATCTTTGATTTCCTAGATAATGTTGCCTGTTCTTACAGGTGAGTTCCTTGCTGGTTAATCACTGACCAAGGCCTTGTCTAGTCTACTTTATAGTTTGGGTCCAGTACCCAGTGTATTAGAAGAAAAGAGATATAAATTGTGAGCTGTGACTTTGAAGAATCCTTTCTTTGCCCCATAGGCTGTTATGGTGACTAGATTATGTTTTAGTGTCACACATGCAGTATCGCCTCACACTTGGCTTAGACCTTAAACCTCACACTTAACTGCTTAAGTATGTTGGTCTTAATTTCACTAAGTACTCAATCTTAGCGATAACTTACGACAATGAGGTTTGTGTGTGAATTGTGGGCTGTTTATTTTAGTAGTCTTGCACTTGCTATCGTTGTTAATCTAAGGGTATCCCTTTGTCCTGTCCTTTTGTGTGGAGTTTCCTGATCTTAAGTACTTTCTCATGGCTCCTTGTGTTCATCTCTGATCTCCTCTATAGCTAAAGTACTGCTGGAGGAAGTCTGTCAAATAGGATGAATAGTCTCTTCACAAATCAAGAGATGCACATAGACACAAAGCTATACTAAAAGCTTGGAGAACCTAAGTTAGATGGGGATTTTGGCCTTGGTTTTGAACAGAGGAAACGAAGAATGTATTACATTTATATGGCAGGGAACAGACCAGTCATGTTTGACTTTAAAATGGCTTTTCAGTTTGCCTCTTTGACTCCTGTGGGTGTCTACCCTGTATATAATCTTGTCCTTCAGAACAGTGTCTGACAAGTTACATATCATCTCCTTTTCAAAACAGCAGCTGAATCATCTTCCCACTTCAGAAGGAAATTCTCTTGCACCTGGTTTTATTCCCCTCACAGAGAAAAGCACACAATTGATAATCTCACTTTTATTTTTTAAGCTCCTGCTGTTAAGTTAGGGCCTGCCCAGGCAAATAGGTAACGACTACTGTGTGTAGGATTCAAGTCCAAATAGGCATTAGGCCCTAAACCTGACAAACAACAAGCATTGTCTTAAGGAAAAGCAAATTACCGAATCTTGCATTTGCAGAGGGAGGATGTCCGAGGGGAACGGCAGGTGTAATGTGTCACCAGAAAATTACAGGAGACTCAAAATCACCTTAAAAGCCTAAAAGCTACAGATAATTCCTGGGTTTGACTGACAAGCTGGGTTTTGCTTAATGAAGCCTTTCACGTATCAGTTGCTATCATCCCTAGAACTCCACACAGTACTCAAAAGTAGCAATTTAACTCTTTCTGCAGAGATAAAGAGTTGCCTGACATAGGCAACTTCTCATATTTTCAATCACGTTTGCTGTCTTCTTTAGGGAAAAATTGAGTCCGATTGGTGCGGGCTTCTTTTTTTTTTAGCCAATTATTGGTTGCTGTCTGGCCTAAGCTCTTATAAAGTAACCCAACACTGCCCTCCCAAACCAAGCACAGCAAATGCCCACGGCTAAGAGGCAGCAATGACTCCTCAGCAAGCCTCTTCCTATCTGAACATAGTGTAATTGGGATGACTCAAGAGCTGCTTCACAAGATGCAGGAAAAATTCCCCACCTTTCTTCTGATTGCAGCTGGACTATTGGATTTAGCTGGTGAGTGATGTGGTTTGTTCTAATCTCAGTTGCTGTCTTTCTGCCGCCTTTTCCTCTGCTATCAGTGGGTAGAAAAACTATGCAAATATTGTGCTCTAAGTCTCAGGTGTGTGCTAACAAGAAGATAAAGGAACAGCTTCCCTCTGTACAGCTGTGCTATGAGGCTCAAGATTTAGTTTAAGTGGTTTGCGTTGTGGGAGTATTAGCAGCCCCAGATCAGGACAGAGCTGCGCTGTTTAGCTGAGCTGAGAGACAGTCCATTCCCCGGAGTATATATTGTCTCTTTCAGGTGGGGGAAAGCAAAGGAAAAAGAGGGTCACTTTTCACAGAGTAGGATCAAACTTGTGCCTGCTGAAGCCTTGCTCAGAATATGCTTTTCCAGGCACTGCTGTTTATCACGTTGAGTGTGGGTGCCCCTCTTCACCATGCAGTAACATGTCATTCTGCCTTTTCTTTGGGAACAGCTTGAACACAAAATTGCTTTTTTAGCTTCTAGATACATGTATTTTCTGGCAGATGCCTAAGGGAAAATGCTTAGTTTTTAGAAAGGAAAATCGATTCACATTTTAGTCCCTGGTTTGGAAAGCATACTTGGGAATGTCAACCTTCTGAATGTGAAGACAGAAAAATAAGTAACATGTATGGATAGAACAATACCCTTTCAAACCACAGGTCTGCCCCTTTAAATTACAAGGTCTCTGCTTTTGATTTCAGAAGGTAAAAGTAGAGAAGTTACTATGTTCTGTCTGCTCTATGTCACTTCCACAAAACAAACAAGCTTTTTCCTGGTGGTCAGCCAATATGCATCAGGAAACTCATCAGGACTGGGATACAGTGGGAGGAAGAGTGGTTAAGGAGAGCCACGTGCGTAAGCTCATTCATGTATATATTAATCTTGCTTTGCCTGTCCTCAGGCAACCTGAGGGGTTTCATTCTCATTGCGTTTTCAGTTGTCATTGATACTTTTGTACAATTAAGATAAAGGGTTCTTCTCTGGCTGGTTAATGCTTTATAAGGATGGCAGAGGTATGAAATATCATCCTTCATATGACTCTGAATATAAACAGCAGAGAATCAGACTTATAACAGCTGGCTATAAGAATGGCAGTGCCAGAGCTGCCCATACTCCCTCCTGTACGGTTCTGAACAGAGCCAGCGGCCACTCAACTTTCTGCTTCCCTCCCACTCAGCCTGTTGCAAAGTGCTGCTGCAAGCTGTTAAAAGTTCATGTACAACTGAATAGGCAAAGGGCTTGTTTTCTGTTTGCTAGGTGCCTCCGGGAATGAGCATCATGTCAGTGAAGTATTTGGCCTGAGCCTTCCTGGCGAAGCCCAACCAAGAGCTGAGAGCATCCCAGTGCCCAGCAAAGTGTTTTCCACTACAAAAGGTAACTTAGATGAGGTGACCTTCAATTTTCAGAGTCCAGCAGTTGAGCCAACCAATGGAGTGACAGCTGACTTCATTCCTGTCCATGCAGAGCCAGCTGCAAAAAGAGCAGATGCGCTGTCCAAGGAGTTGGTTAGGAACGTGGGGGAGCCTGAGCAACTGCACACAGAAGCAGCAGCTTCAGAACTCCAGGACAGACATGCATTTCCTAGCAAGCTCTTGAGTAGCATAAGCATCTCTGTGTCCACACAGGGGCCACAGGCTACCCCACATCTGGAAGAGCCAGACAGGTCACTGCAAGGAAAACCAGAAACTACTACTGAGGCTGGTTGCAATCCTACCAGCTCAAGCACTGGGCTCCCCCAGCCCTTTCTCAGTGGGCGGACACATCAAGACTCTCCCGAGTTTAGAGCTGCCTCTTCCATTTGTGTTACAAAGCAGATGGAGGTGCCAAGTCCTAAAACGTCTCTTCTGACTTCAACAGTAAGTTTTTATCCTCCAAGAAAAGAAATGGCAACATCCCCATTTCCCACCAGGGTTAAGATTGCTCTTGAAAGTGCAAAGGTTCATTGGTTACCAACAGGAATGCCACCCATGAGCAAAAGGCCAAGAGACAGAAATCCACAAATGCAGCCTGACAGCAAAGCTGGTGTGACACCTGCACACCTGAAGAAGACTCAGAGTATGAATGCTGAAGCTACAACTTCTGCATCCCTACAAAAGCCAGCTTTGGAGGACCTTGATGCAGTCTATTCCAAAATGACACAGACAAGTGCTATTCAGTTTCCCCCTATTTTATCTCCAAAGCAAGAAACAGCAGGTAGTAAAGCCAGAAACTCAACAACAGCTGTAATAAATGGTTCTGGACACCCAACCCAGTTGCCTGCTCTTCAGACACAAGGCACCGTGCCTTCTTCCTCATCACTGATGCGCCTGGACGCTCTAGTTCATGATGATTTACTTCCATCTCCATTTCAAGGGCCCATTAGCACAACTGACAGACAACAGCCCTACTCTTTGTCCCGGACTCTCAACTGCACTAAACATGTTTCCCAAAAAACCAACAGGAGCTCTCAAGAAATTGCAGGTCCAGTCTTGCAAAGGGAAACTGATCATCAGCCAGTGACAAATAAACCTGAGCAATCCAGATCCCCTGAGGGCCCACAGGCTTCTGCTAATTCATTCTCATTAAGCCAGTCCTGGATTTCCACATTAAAGCTTTCCCAAACTACTAAAGAGCCAAAAGTAATAACATCTGCACCCTTTCCAGGTACACCTACCTTTGTGAATGCAGCCCTTCAACCTGTAAACACTTCTAATGCTGTTCATGCAGGGCTTCAGCCGCCTCAGACATCTTTTTCTACTGACGTTGGATTGCAACTAATGGGCACACCCAGCTCTGCTGAGAAAGAACTCCACAGAACAACTTCATCCGTGTCTACTGGGTCTGGGTCTCAGCTTCAAGGCATTTCTGCCCATCCTGTATCTCGGGAAGCCTACCCTGTGATGATGCAGATGAGCACAGTGGAAGACTCCAAGAGACAGAAAAGTCTCTCCCTGCAGCTTGGTAAAACCGGTTCTCCCCCAGTGACACAAGCCATCCCAGTCCCCAGTCCCTCTGGACTGCATGACAACAGGAACCAGAAAGCTGTTCTTCACAGCTTTGCCCCTCCAGCTTCCCAGATCCAGCCAGCTGACAGCGTGGCACCTTTTCCTTCAGAACTGCCCTCGCTCTATGCACAAGGAAGCCAGTCCAAATCAACAACAGCAGATCCTGAACCAGTGGTGCCGAGCATTTCTAGTGAGATCCCAGCCTATCTGGCCCAAGCAGCAGCAGTGCAGCAGTTCAGTATGCCACACGATGCAGCTACCAAAAACCTCAGTGCTTTTAGAGGTGATCAACTTAGAATGCTACCATCATCCCCATACTTGTCTTTTCTGCTTAAAAGTAGGAATGGCATGATATGCCTTCAGCCCATGCAAGGTTCCCCTTTACCTACACAACTTCCAAATACCAGTGTTGGGGGTCTGCTTTCCGTTCAGCAAATCCTGGCAGCATCAAATTCTTCAGTGCTGAACCTTGCAAACTTACAATATCTGAGTCCTTCTAGCTTAATTCTAGTTAAGCCTGTATTTATCCTTTTGCCCACTGACAGACCAGATTTTCAGCTGGTGCCCTCTTCTGAGGGTGAAGATGGCCACAAACCTGCCCTCTTGTTCACAAACAAGCAAGATCTGAATTTGGGTACCCCTGAAAGCAGCCATGATATCCCAATGAAAACTAGTTCTTCTTGTCCCACTAGTAAGCCTTTGAGGCCTGAAACTAATCTCTTCACTCCATCTAGCCAACAAAGAGAGAAAACAAAAGTAACTTCTCAGCCAATAGTAACTTATCCTAATTACACAGCCACCACTAGTTCGTTTCAAGCTGTAACCTCAGCATCAAACCATTTGCTTGACCCACAGACGAGGAGTAGCACTACAGCGCAGGCCGCGCATCCGCACAGGCTGCCTGAGGAAATGCAGGTACCTGCTCCCAGTGCCCGGGAGACCAAGGGAACTGATTTTCTTTTACATAAGGGTAAGTTAGCAGAGCCTTTCACCTCCACTGCATCACCAGTAGTTGTGTCTGCACAGCACAGCCCCCATATTTCCCCTGAAGTATTTTTCACTGCTGAAAAGCCACATTCTTCTTCTGTAATTGCTTTACTGTCAGCAAAGGGACGCCCTGATTTTCAAATACTTGCCCAACCTCCCTTTACTATTACAGGGACTGTTGATCAGGTTCAGTACAGTAAGAAACTACTGCTGCAAACTGCTGGCCATCACCAAGGCTTAGTGACCACACTTTCCTCTGTCCATCCACAGTGCTCAGAGCGTTTGACCTTGCGCTCAGCTAGAACCACGAAAAACCCATTAGAGATGCCTACAGGCATCATGCCTTTGCAGTCTATGTTGCAAAGCCTCCTAAGTACTGAGTCACTCCAAGGGCTACCATCAGAAGCTCAGTTTCCACCCAGCACATCGTCAGCTCGCTCAACACTTCCAGCTGGGCATGGTCACAGAGGTTCAGCAGTGGCTAGCACTTCAGGAGGAGTCACTGCGCGTACTGAAGCAGCACAAGCCCACACCACTTCCGTAAAACCTGACCTCACTAAACGTTTGGAATTTACTCCCATTGTGCCTAAGCCCCTTCTAATGACAGAGGGACCACCAGTGGCACCAGCGCATATTCCATTTTCAACAAAGCTACAAACAAAACCAACACTTTCTGGGAAACTTCTGGCTACAATTACCCATCCAAGAATATATGCGAACTCTCCTGCAAGCCCTCCTTCACCCGTGTCTACACATGTTCCCCTGCTATCAGCCATGGAACGTGACCAAAGCCATCGAGCCCCTACTAAACTGTTCTCACAGGCCAACATAGGAGAAAATACAAAGCCAACAGAAATCACCACACATGCAAGAAAAATAGGAACTGGTAAATTCTTGGGAACAAGCGCGTCTCTGTCAGCCGTGTTTAACACAAGGGCACAGCAACTCTCCACGGCAGTTCTTGGGAATAAGGTAGTTTTAACTCCAGTGCAACCATCTGTATCTGCAGGATCTACTACTGCTCTTAAGAGACAGCCTAAATTGACACAGACCGCATCACAGCCTCCATTAGCAATGACTTCTCTCTCTGTATCTAAGGGTGATTATAGCACCTCTTCACTTGTGCACAAAACAGTGATTCACCTGCCAACATCAACTATCCAATCTGATCCAATCGCGGTGCTGCCTACAATTGCCAGAGTGAACAAATCAGCTGTGATCTCCACATCAGCGGGGAAGAGCGAGGGCATGTTTGTGAAAGGACATGCAGCCACCACTAGCCAGCTGCCCGCTCAGGCACCCCTGTCCTCATCACATCAGGCATCACCAAGACAGCCTTTGGAGAAGGTATCACTGGGAGATAACACTGAGCATGAGTCTGGTCACTCCAGCCCTGGGCCATCTACAACAAAAGCATTTTCTGTCTCTGCTAATAAGCTTGTGAATACGGTGAATAAGGTTATTAACCAGTCAGCTGTCTTCAGTCAAGTAACTGATGAAGCTGCTGAGGTGCTTCTAGCCAGAGATCTAATCCAGTTCCTTCCAACCCCAGAGAGCCCCTCATATTCTTCACAGAGTTTGGTAGCACTTACTCCACAGGGGAATTCCTTGCTGGGTGTTGCAAACACTGAACAATCTGAGAGGTTGTTCTTGAACACACAGGCAGAGGAGATGGTCAGAACAGCTGAAGTAACAGAAGAAGCAGCTGAAGGCTTAGTAACTGTTCTAACACTGCTGGATCCGGAGCCCGGTGCACTGCTGAGTGAATCACGTCAGAGGAGTGTTCTGCACTCAGATGCCACCATTTTGAATGGGTAATTATCTCAGTGCAGTTGCTCTTCTGTATTTATGCTGTGATTTAAGGAGAGGGGGAATATCCAAAGTGCTCCAGGGCCCAGTAACTCTGTACTCTGGCACAGTACTCTGTACTGTGGTTTTAGAAACACTTTGTTCAGCAATGACTGCATCAGAAAAACAAACAAAAGTCTTTTCACATTGTGGATATTAATACTGCCCTTCAGACCTAGGTTTCTTTCTCACAATACCCTTCAACTCTCTGCCTTTTCTCCCCAAAACAATCTACATGCAGTTTTGCAAGTGGGAACATTTGGTGCTGCTCAAGTGATCAAATGCACTGGCGAAGAAGGTAGAAATTCCCACACAGTGAAATCCCAGGTTCCCATTATTTAAAATGAATTGACTGTGCAGAGGCAGGAGCTGGTTCTGATCATGGGAGGCTGTCATGCCCGGGTCTACATGTTGCTCATTTGCTTCAACTTACTGTTTGGTTTCACTGAGGAAACTCAACCTAACGCCGGTTTATTCCTAACCGGCTCTGGAGCCTAGCTGGGCCTCAGCTTTTTTTCCCTGTTTCCCTAAAGCCTTGCAGTTGTGAGTGATGATGTCTGCGGCTCCGGTAACTACACCGTGCAGATGAGCTTGCACCCTGTTGCAGAAGCAGGCCCTGAAGTTGATGCGTCGGTGCCTTCCCAAGAGGCTTTCCTGGCTTTAATCACTGTGCAGAGTAACAGCAGTCAGCCCGTGCTCCAGATCCGGTCCTGCTGTGTGACACCCTCCACCAGCCCAGGGGGACCAGGCGCAATGTGCTGCTTGTTCCACAGGTCAGACATAGAGCTGCAGGGCCGGGCATAGCTTTGTGCCTGGGCTGGGAATGGGCTGATCCTTAAAGGCCACTCTCTGTTGTATCCTATGGCTGCAGTCTGGTCTCTTCAGAGTTTAGAGTAAGCTCAAAGCAGTAAGAATGAATCCGAAACTACTCTGCTCCCTTAACTGTCTCGTAATTAATACCAAGGTCTTGACAGGACAAAGAACCCCCAGGGAAAAAGTTCTCTCATTACCTTTTGATGTATGTAAATAAGCCATTCTGCTTCTCCATGCCACACTGTCACAAATATCAGCATCCTCCTTACACCTCCTGCTAGGGGACAGCAGAGCAGCCCAAAGCTGGGAGGCAGGGTTCCCCACAGGCCTCCATTTCTCCATCAGCATTTCACAGCTATTCACGCCTAACTTGTCTGGGTTGAGCAAAGGGAAATCAGAGGATTCATTAGTTAACATTGATAAAGCCACTGGGGCATGAAATGTGTGTTAGAAATGCTATGCATTACTATCATCAGCAAAAAAGAGCTTTCCGATTTGCTCATATTGGCTATAGCAGGAAATCACCTCTGCAATGCTTCTGAATTTGTCTAGGTCGGGTAATGATGACCACCCTACAGCAGCCATGTTTATGATTGCAGCAAAGTCAGCCTGCAAGAAACAATTCTGCTGCTCTAGGACTATGGCCTCCACAGCAGGGACAGGGGCAGCTTCCCTGCCTTTAGTAGGGGACACCTTGAATTTGCAACTGTTTGCCATTTGTCCTTGCCAGGTTGCCTTTTGAATGCAGACACATCCAGCATCTACAGAGCAGTAAATCCAGAGCTGCTAGCTTCACCATCCAGCTGTTCCAGATGCTGAATCACTCAGTGGCCTATTTGCACTGTGAGCTTAATGTCTGTCTGCATGGCACAGGATGTGAACAGGTACGTAGGACAGGTCCGTTCTCGTGGGGCTAAAGAACTTTTGGAGAGATTTGGTGCTTCCAGCAAGTACAGCCCATTCAGTAAAGAATCTGGATGGTAGTTTCTGAAGCTCCACCTTCTTCCATTTCATACAGTTCTTTCTCCTGCATACTCCCTCTCTCCTAAAGCCCCAGCTGAATTTCTACTCTCAATTAAGCTGACTGAGCTCACAGTGATTTATTTTCAGTTTACACATAATCAGCATAAGAAGCATATAGACAAATAAGCAAGCAGCAGCCTTACAGGAGACTCACAAGGAAAAGGCTCAGTAGATCTATATAGTTTTGAGTTGTAGAATCATGTGAAAGGGCTCAATTGTCCTGGGTCTGGGATATGGCAGATGAACAAACATTTACATATGGGCTGGTTCAAGCATTAGGCAACTCGCTTTTTGGAATGATAGCAAAGCTGGACAAAGCCTGAGGAGGCCTGCTCCAGTCAGCTGTGGCTGCTATGGACTGTGCGCACTCTCTGGTGCAGCAGGTTCTGCTCAGGCACTGGCAGTAAGCACACTTTGAGATGTTTTTCATATGTCTTTCCCAGGACTGCTTTGAAAGTGTGGAGCCACTTCTCCACTCAAGTGTCAGGAACAGCTATGGAAACCTGCACAACCTGATCTCATTGGGCCCAGTTTTGCGAATGAAGGACAGGTTCCTCTATAAATCTGTGGAAGGTGGGTCTCCTGATTTTTTCTTGTCTCTCTCCATCTCTTTCTGCGGAAGTTTCTGTTTGACTTTTCCTGCTGTAAGAAAACCAGCACACTTTGAACAACTTTATTGACAGCCATCTCGTATGACTAGATTATATCCCAACATCTCATCACCTTTGTTTTGGCCTTCCTAAACCCCAAACATGATGGTTAATCAGTATCTGATCCAATAGACTTTCAGACAGGAGACATAGCCAAATGCATCCTCTGCAGGAAATGCAGCTTTAGAAGGAAGAGAGAGGAGAAAAATAAAGCAGAATGTCCTCTAGCTGAAAAGAATTTTCCTGCGTGTTATAGTACTTTGGTGGGACACGTAGACTGAGGATGGGGAACGTCATTAAAATAACTGAGATATGCTAACTCTTTCCATCAAGTGACTGGGTTATAGGCGAGGCGAGGTGAGGTGAGATGAGATGGGAGGAGTCAAGGTAGAGAGACACCTCCTTCTAAACATTTTTTCTGTAAGTTTTGCAGCTTTTAGAATGGAAGAGCAATGCAGTCATTCTCTGTACTGAGCTTAGGGAGGAGTCCCCATATTTAGAGGCAGTTATCTGGTACAGCAAGAAACAACCATCCACAGGTAACTGGACAAAACTCTAACTCAGGAACAGAATGAGGTGGGTCATCAGCTAGGACCGCTTTCCTTTTCCTTTCTGTTCATAGATGAAATACAGGAGCTAGCTAATGTTAATTAGATGTTGTCCAGCGACGCTGAACCTGGAACATGATCAGCTAGACAGACTTCTTAAATCCACTGGCACCACCCCTGAGAGTCACCTAACTTACCGTGTGTTTACGTGTTTATGCAAAGAATATTTACTGCTGGGATCTCATGGCAAAGGAAGTAGGGTGTTTGAAAAGACACTACCCATCCAGACTACTCTGTGGAAAGGAACTTAGCCATACCTGCTTGGCATGCTATGAATACGAAGGGGAGCTGCACCTTCTCTTTCTTCTCCCTCCCCCTCTTAACACTGTTCACTGCTTGGTTACTTCTTTCTTTATTTCCAGGACCCGATTCTGCAATGCTGGTACCCATTCTGCTGGGATCCCTTACTGGCTTTGCTGTCTTGGGCAGTGCTTTCATAAGCCTTTGGCTGCATCATAGGCAGAAAACCAAGAATGTACACTATCCAGAGTTTGGAGGAATCCATGGCCTGTGAACCATGAGCAGCTGACTAGTCCTGCAGATCCCACACTGCTGCTACAATGATCAGAAAAGCAATTGATTTTGCTGCTGACACAGGGAACAAGAAAGGCTATCTCAGCTTTAAGCACGTCTCCTTCCTTTCTTTCTGGAGTCACCATCCCTGGAAGTGTTCAAAAACAGTGTAGATGAGGCCCTCAGTGATATGCTTTAGTGGTGGTCTTGGCAGTCCTGGGGCAATGGTTGGATGTGATGATCTTAAAGGTCTTTTCCAACCTAGTTGATTCTATGATTCTATAAGTAAGTCCACCAAGTGCAGAGAAATAACTGTAGTAGTGGTCCAGCTATAAGGGAGAACAGAGCTCAAAAAGCAGTATCATCACCAGCAGACAGTCTGTTCATAGAAATGGGAAAAGAGTCAGGGTGCAGGAGAGTCATATACAATAAAGCACTGTGGACTAGAGCCATGCCATCAAGGAGAGTGGATCATTACGAAAAATTACAAACCCTGTGTGTATTAATTGGACATGCGGATGAAAATCCAGCTACTCATCTTTACAGCTGAAGGAGCAGAGTCCCCTTATCCTTTTGCTTTACTCACTGTTACTGTTTTCTTGCTTTCAGTGGAAGCAAGTTTCCTCTAACTGCCTGTTAGTAAAACCCACATAGTGGAAGACAGTTAAGAATACAAAAAAGCGTTTAGTCCTAAGTCTGAAATTGGGCTGCACAGGGCAATCCAGACCTCGCCATCCTCCCATGGGGACTGAGAACCCACACCACAAGCTTCCAGGGCTCACCTTGTGCACAGCACTGCAGCTGCTCCCTAAGAATTGGCCACCAAGTGTGAAGCTGCTTCTGGCCCAAGTACCACCCTCCTGTCACCTCCACTCCCACTTGCTGGCACTCGCCTGCAGAGCGCCGCCCACCTTTGGAGCCGAGGACAAGCACAATGTGGCACAAGCTTTTCTGAAGCGAATGGCAACCCTGCTATCATCGATGGCCCTCCCCAGCCTCAAAATGCACAATGATGCAGGTTGAGATGGGCAGCAAGGGCTGAGGCCTTGCCTGCACTCAGAAACCCTGCCCCAATTTGCTCTGTGCCACCACTAAGCGCGACTGCACACCCCCTGTACCCCCAACTCTGCCTGTAACAGCTGGCAATTCCCTCCCCTCCTTGCCCTGTGAATCAGCATAAACCACTCTGACGGCAACACCACTCCATCACCAAATTCATCTCTGGAAACCACCACTGGATACCCCAGAGCTTCCCCTTGCAACCAGTCAGGACCAACACACACAGGAAAAAATACCAGTGGTTGCTGAGGGTTAAAATCGCGTGTGCGCTGGAATCGTGCTGCATCACTTAAAGCAGGCTTGGGCTGGAAAGTCGCCAAATGGACAAGAGACGGTTGGAGAAAGCGCTTTATTGGGTACCCGCGGCACTGAATAGCTGTGAAAAAGGCAGCGACAGAAGCTGTTGCAGGACACAAAGGAGGAGCAGGAACCGCTCCAGAGGCACAGGCATCATCCCCAAAGGGCCAGGGTGCTCCAAGAACCCGCAGCCCCGCGGCCAGAGAGATCCCTGCCCAGGAGCGCCCTCCCCTCGCCCCTTCTTCCCGCGCTGCCGCTCCTCTTCTCGGTCTCGCTCTGCGGCTCCTTCCACCCCCGAGGGACTCCTCCGCGTTCGCCTCCGCCGGCAGCCGCTGCAGGGGCCGCAGGACGCCGTCAGGGCTGAACAGTCCCCGCCGGGCAGGCAAAGACGCGGGACCGGGACCGGCCCCTGAGCGAGGGCGGTGCAGCGCCACCGCCGCCGCCCGTCCGCTCGCGCACACACCCAACCCCCCCCCCCCCAACCACCTCGGCAATCGCCGTTTCTCACCGGAGCGGGGTTCCGGGGCTCCCCCGGCGCTGGAGGCGCACTCGGAGGCGGCACCCTGGGCACGCGCTGCTGGGCGTGCAAAGCAGCGGCTGGAGGGGGCGGCCCTGGGCCCCAAGGCCCTCGGAGGCTCCTTCTCTCCCATTCAGGGGCACCCTGACCCGCACCCCGCTAGCGGGGCGGTGACCCCACGCAGGCTGCCAGCTGAGCGCTCTGTAGAGTGCGCGGCCGTTCCTGCCCGAGGGGCAGCGGAATCGCTGCAAGCTCCGGCCAGGGCATTTCCCGGGAGGTTTTGGGCAGAGGAACTTCCCGAGGTGGGTCCCTCCCCCTCGGAAGAAGCTGCCGCTTTAACGCCGAGCAGCTGGTTGCAAACTGGATGGCGTTTGAGGCGGGCAAGCGCCGCTGGCCACCCTCAACCTGCTCCCATCCCACCCGCCTCGCCGTGCCCCGGTCCGCTCGGTCTCTGCTCTCAGTCCCAGGACTCCGGACAAAGAAAAGCAGGGATGTTCCTCTGGGGCGGGCGCCTCCCGGTCCGCCGGGCGGAGGAGTTGGCGAAGGCACCCCTGTTCCTTGGCAGCAGCCCCCGGAGGAGAAAGTTAAATAGAGGCATCCGTCGCGTGTGGAACTGCAAGGCAAGAGTGAGCCAGAGGAGAAGCAGCGGGCTGAAGAAGGGCCCAGAGGAAGGCACTCTGGGCAAAGGGGCCTCCCTGGCACCGGGGCTACAGTCACACTACAGCATCCTTAGTGCTTTTGGGAGGGTCTTTATGGGTCGGGGGGAGGTGCTTGGCTCAGTGCCTTTCCCTGGACTTTTAGAAGCCATTCCAGTTCTGCCATGAGGAGACACATCTTCTGAATTGTTGCCCCTGCAAGGCTGGGGCTAGGGACACCCGCCTGCTTACAGGGGGGCCCTCCCAGCACTCCCACTGGGAGCAGGGGACTCTCACAGCCCTCCTTACAGGGCAGCCCCCCTCGCCTCAACGCTCCCAACAAGCCCCATAGAGCCCGAGGCTCCGACCTGCGCCCGACTTACGGGCGGGCCGTCCTGGCTGCAGCACATCATCATCATCATCATCATCATCATCATGCACTGCTTCAGGAGCCCAGCGAGCGACCTCGACCCCAACCAGGGGGAGGTCAGCCCAGCCAAAGGTGGGCCTGCGCCCTCCGGCACAGCACTTCCTCAACCTGCACCCGCTAAAGGGGGAGGGAGGGCTCGTTCCTGTGGGCTGCCTAAAACAGCCTTCCAAGCTCTGCTTAAAGCGAGCTCAGGCTGCTCCAGGGGACAGAGGGCTCCACGGATTAGGACTGTGCGTGGAAGCTGCAGAGCTTCAACACGCCAAAGGGCAAATGCTCAGACACACCCTGACAACAGGGGGTCACGCTGGCAGGTCACCAGCAGCACAGGCAGCCACGCAGGCAGAGACCCAGGTCCTGACTACAGGCAGGTCGCATTGCCTGCACCACGACTAAGTGGCTTGGCGCCGTCCTGGGAAAGAAGGGGCGAGCCCAGACCGTCCCTCCGCTCGCGGACTCAGAGGGGACCCCTGTTAGTGCACAGAGCCCTGCTCTCCTGGGAAGTTCAGGCTAAGTACGCTGCAGTTATTTTAACAAGGGCCTAAAGAAGCTCATTCTCCTGCTCACACACACACCCACAAAGACATCCACGCAACCACAGACACAAACAGGGGAAAACAGAAGTTCCGCGAAGAGAGCGCAGGCTCCGTGCAGCCACTGTCTGGGGAGTCACCCTACTCGTGAGCAGGAGAGGAGAGCCTCAGACTATGCCCAGGGCTGCGTGGAAGCTGCAGAGCTTCAACACGCCAAGGGGAAAATGCTGTGACACGCCCTGACAACAGGGGGTCACGCTGGGAAGGCCACCAGCAGGCAGAAAGCTGCCAGGGCAGAGGAGCTGGGCAGGGAAACGGCCCTCCCCTGCTTACAGGGTGGCCTGGGGGTCCAGAGAGCTCCATTTCCCCCTCGGGTGCGGAGACGCTGGCTCTCACCCTCCTTACAGGGTTGCCATGCTCTCTGGGCAGCCAAACCGTGGGGCATCGTGGCAAAAGGCCAAAGACTCCAGCCGTGGTTACAGGGAGGTCACCCAGTGCACCACCAGTTAAAGGTGTTGGCAGTGCTCTTGTATTCAGCCCGCCGCCCCTCGTCTTGCTCACCCGTGGTGCTCACTGGCACCGTTCCACACGATGTTCTTCTTGTCCAGGAACGGCTGCCAAGGAAGGGAGGGCTCAGTCAAAAACCAGGTCCTCCACCCGGAGGAGTGAGGGACACCAGCCTCAGAGGAAGGTCTCAAACAGGTTTCCCCCAGCATCCCACCTTCCCCAGTAGTGTCCTCCCTCCTAAAATGCCCCAGGTGCTGAGAGCAGAGAGAAAGAGGCCCAGGGCAGGGCATGCCCAACCACATATCTCAGCCCCATGCCTCTGAAAGGCTGGGTCCAGAGACACCCATTTGATTACAAGGGGTCCCTCCCAGCACCTCCCACCCAGCAGAGGGGCCACGCACAGCCCTTTTACAGGGTGGTCCCCATCAGCTCAGCACTCCCAACAAGCCCCACGGAGCCCGAGTTACGGGATGGCCATCCTGGCTGGGGCACAACACCCCATATTCAGGAGCTCCACTTCCCCCCACCCCAGGCTGTGGAGATGGTGGCTCTCACCCTGCTTACAGGGTTGCCCCTCTCTCCGGGAAGGCTATCCACCCATGGGGCAACATGGCAAAAGCAAAGACCCCAGGCCCTGGTTACAGAAAGGGCAATCCCAAAGGTGACACCCTTGTGTGACCCCAGCCCCGGTGACAGGGAGGTCCCTGTGCCCGGAGTGCCTTTCTTTTTACTCCTCTTCAGTCTCCTGAGCTTCTCCCGCTCCGCTCCTCTTCAGCCTCCTGAGCTCCTCCCGCTCCGCTTCTCTTCAGCCTCCTGAGCTCCTCCCGCTCCGCTCCTCTTCAGCCTCCTGAGCTTCTCCCGCTCCGCTCCTCTTCAGCCTCCTGAGCTCCTCCCGCTCCGCTCCTCTTCAGCCTCCTGAGCTTCCCCCGCTCCGCTCCTCCTCCCACTTGCTCTTGCCTCGCTGGGCCGCACGACGGACGCCTCCTCTGTCTGCTCCGCAGGCCGGTGCCAACGCAGGAGGACACGGTCAGGGACGAGAGGGACCGGGAGCTCCCCACAGCCCCGCCCGACCCCCGCGGGAGCTGTCCACAGCACCACCGGCCGCGCCGCCCTCCCGCGCCTACTCCCGACTCCCTTCCCTCTGCCCCCCTACCTCCCACCCCGTAAAAGCTCACCCATCGGCTCCTCTCACGGGATGGGTGCTCCGGGGCTCCCTGCAGGGACGAGGGCGAAGGACTCTCTGCTGCTCCGGGCCGCTCCCGGCGGAGACTGGATCCTCCGCGGTCCTGCTGCACGCCCTTCGGCGGTGCCTGACCGCGCCTCCCGGGGAGGCGCAGAGCCCAGCCCGGTCCGCGGCCCTCGCAGACCTCCGACGGCGGTGACCGCCCCCAGCCAGCCCGCCCCGCGGCGAACACGGACCCTTCCCTGACTGCACCGGCTGCCATCCGTCCTGAGGCAGTTACGGACCCTTCCCCACCATAGACGGTAGCACAAACTCCTCCCCTCCCTGAGGCAATTACAGACCCTTCCCCGAAGGCACCGACTCCCCCACGCCCTGAGGCAAGTACGGACCTCCTCCACTAAGGCGATGGCACCGCCTCCCATCCGGCCTGAGGCAGTTACGGACCCTTCATCGACGGCACCGATTCCCTCCCTCCCGTCCCAAGCGATTACGGCCCCTTCCCCGAAAGCACAGACTCCCCCCCTCCCTGAGGCAATTACAGACCCTTCCCCACCAAGACGACGGCACCGACCCCTTCCTGCCCTGAGGCAATTATGGACCCCTCCCCACCAAGACGACGGCACAGACTCCCCCCCTCCCTGAGGCAATTACAGACCCTTCCCCACCAAGGTGAAGGCACCGGCTCCCCCCCCCGCTTGAGACAATTACAGACCCTTCCCCACCGAGGTGAAGGCACAAACTCCCCCCCTCCCTGAGGCAGTTACGGACCCTTCCCCACCATAGACGGCGGCACAAACTCCCCCCTCCCTGAGGCAGTTACTGACCCTTCCCCACCGAGGTGAAAGCACAAACTCCCCCCCTCCCTGAGGCAATTACAGACCCTTCCCCACCAAGACGGTGACACAAACTCCCCCCGTCCCTGAGGCAGTTACGGACCCTTCCCCACCAAGACGGTGACACAAACTCCCCCTCTCCCTGAGGCAGTTACGGACCCTTCCCCACCAAGACGGAGGCACAAACTCCCCCTCTCCCTGAGGCAGTTACGGACCCTTCCCCACCAAGATGGAGGCACAAACTCCCCCCGTCCCTGAGGCAGTTACGGACCCTTCCCCACCAAGACGGAGGCACAAACTCCCCCCCTCCCTGAGGCAGTTACGGACCCTTCCCCACCCAGACGACGGCACCGATTCCCTCCCGTCCCGAGGCGATCGCCGCTCTTTCCCCGGCGGCAGCGGCTCCATCCCCGTCCCGTCCCCCAGCGGGTCCCGCTCCCGTCTGCCTCAGGCGCCCCCTCAGCCCCGCGAGCGACCCCTGAGGTACCCGCACGCGCCCGTTTTTCCCGCCCACCCGCGAGGCCCCCCTGAGGTGAGGGCACGAGCCCGGCGCGTGCCCCCGTTGTAGTCAATTGGCGCGTGACCGCCCCCGCGCGGCCGGGCGGGAAACCTCGGGGGCTGCGGCACGCGCTCGGCTCGTGCTCCCTGTCGCGCCTGCGAGGCTCGTGCCCCCCCCCCCCCGCCCCCCGGCTCGCGGCCGCCGACCTCTTGCGCCCCCTCGCGGGCGGGCGGGGTCCTCCTCTCCCCGCAGCCTCGCCGGCGCGGGGGTGCGCAGCGCCTGCTGCCTAAGGCACGGCAGAGGTAGCTCGCGCTTCCTCCTGCATCAGCCTTCCTCCAAGAATCCTTTCAGATCTCATACATAGCTAAAAATTCCACGTCCGGGCTCAATGGCGAGCGCCCTTCAGAAACACTAACGGTTATTATTTGTATTGCAGCAGTGCTAAGGAAAGCAGCACCGCGTTGTAGCTTTGCCTTAACCTACAGAGCTAGTTTCTGTGCTAAGGCATTAAAGATGTACATGCACAAGACCCAGATGAGTGTCATTAAACTATGTTTTTTTACAGCTGGGGAGTGAAGGCATAAAGGAACTCAAAGCATGTTTGCTGTTACTGGCAGTCCCATGGTTAAACTGCTTAGACCTGCTCTTCAGTACACTCTTGTTTATTCAAGTGCCCCTTCCAGGCACTGAGGCACAACTTATTCCTGAGGTAACCCCTCTGGCTCACCACGTTTGTTCTATTTGCTCAGGTTCACGCACTCACATTCTCCGCATTCGATTCTGGGGACCCCTCTGTTCTTTCTGGAGTTTTTTCCACTTTTCTTCTTCATCCAGGTCACATGTGCAGTGCTGCAGAGGAGACTTGTGGATTTCTCTCTGTGTAAGACCTTCCTTCCCTTTAGGTATTAGCCTGCCTTGTTTTCACCCAGCGTATACTGATGTCTCGGGTGAGGGATCCCGTCTAAATCCCATCTAATCCCATCCATCATGCTAAAGGGTTGTTGCACTGCACCATTTTTCCTCTTGTGTTCTTTCAGCATTTGCCCATGCAGTGCTCAATAGGAGAGAGAAGGGCAGCTTTATGGAAACCTAGACATGCACCCAGGCTGGCCAAGCTCTGCGCAGCAGCCTGACTCAGTGCCTGGAACTAAGCAATGTAGCTCCTCTGCATACCAAATGAGAGTGACTTAGGATCCACCTCTTGGCAGTAGGTAACATGGCTCATCTCAGTTAACTCCCTACCTCCGTCTGCAAGTCAGAAGTAGGAAGAGCTCCTTTATTCTTCTCTGATACTGCTCAGGAGGAGGCAGACAGCCAGGCTGCCTTTTCTGTCATGACTCCAGAGAAAGACCGGCAACTGGGCAGCTTAACTGTCTTTAACAAGGCGGATTTTGAAGAAGACTGGGTTAAAGTGGCCAGCGGGGGCTTTGGGCATGTGTACCAAGTCAAGCACAAGAAGTGGAGAACAGTTTATGCGCTGAAATGCTCTCCGTACCTGCTGCAGGACTCCAGCGTGGAGAGGTAACTGTGTGGTCTCTTCCAGCTCAGCAGCTCAAACTGTCTATTAGAGCCTTATGTGGTGTTTTGGTGCTGAAGGTTTGAAGGGAATCTTCACATGGCTGCTTCTCCCTGAGAAGTCAAACTTTTGGTGGCCAAAGGGAGTGGAAAAAACACTAGTGATTTAGTGGTTTGTTTCTGTCTTTCTCTTATGTGCGTACGTGCCTGTGCAAGTGGGAAAGGAACACTTATTCAGAACAATTAGTGTTGAAATCTGGAGGCTGAAGTAGGCATTTTAAATTTAACACGGGCATGTGGATAAAAGCAGCCTGATAACTTATTTGAAGCTTTCGCTGGACATAGGGACGAATGGGTATCTATAAAGCTAAATTAGTCATAAAAATCACCAGATCTAAAGCTGAGGGACAGAGAATTTCCAGCTGGTTTTAGTGAGCTCCCTCCCTTGCCTTACCATCCAGACATGCTCTTTCTCCTGATGGCGCACCTGAACCTTCAGTTTACTTTTTGCTCTCTCATCTTCCCATATCCTTCCTTTCTGTGAGGCTTGTACAAAGGGCCAGCATCAGTCCTGTCATCCTGTGCGTCTGGGGGGGCATTTCTCAGTGCCTGTTTCTATTGGGTTTAGAAGGTTTCCACATTTGTGAGAGGCAGACCTTCAATGTGCAGTTTGCCTGATGCACACATACCCACAGAGAGCATCTTTGAGTGCATGGCATATGAATCTGTCATGAGCTTTCTCACACGCATTACAAAAAGGTTCTGGTTTCTCTCTCAGCACTGAGTACAAGCCCCAGAATCAAAACTGAAAGCTTCCAGGCCACTCAGTGGTTTGGAAAACAAAACAAAATACAGCAGCACAGTTGTCTGGGAAGGGGGGCAAAGGGGGAAAAAGCTTCAGAGGAGCTTTTAAAAGTCCCTAGCACACCTGTCTGTGGGCTTGTAAAAATGATATGTCTTGTTACTTCTTTCTGCACCCTCACTCTTTTCCTGGGCTGGGGAAGTTGCAACTGTCTCATTTTAAACCCTTCTCCCACAGTGGGAGAGACAATACCTGAGCTTCCTCACTACAGAGGTATACATCTTACCATGGGGAGCCTGCTAGTGGAAGTCTGGCAGAAGGATTTGCTTAACTGAACTATGTTTAAAGCTATTAGTGGCCTGGTGTAATGTTGTTGCAAGCTCAGATTAATTCCCATGGTGTGCTTTTTGAATGAAGTTTTGGCACTTTACTGCTTGGCTGCTGTCAGCATCCTCTGGGCACCGCAACTTGTTCAGCAGGTTGGGAAATGTAAAGATTTAGTGAGGCAAGTCTGCCAAAACTGGCAACGATGGACAAACATGTCTAGACTCCCTCTGGGACCAGATTGACTGTGCTCACAGACAGAAAGCTGCAGGCGGAGGCATAGGAGTAGGAATGGCCAGGGCATGACCTCCAGCTTTCAAGCCTCTATATACTCAAGCTCAGCAGGTTAGTGTGTCATTGGATCCTGGCTGCCTGCAAGTAGTGTGCAGGCTATCACTGCAGCTACCTTGTGGACACATGGTGTATGAAGAAGGCACGGTTCACTATGCTGTGCCTGCTCCTGACATCACACTTTCAGGGAAGCATCACCTGGGAATTTCACTGCAGTGGACAAGGCATTCTGTGATCACTGAAGGTCTTCCAGGAGCTGGACTAAGATGGAAGTTTTGATCTCTCTCTCTAGGAGCCTAGTGGATGAATTTGCCCCAGCAATCCTTGGCTCCTTCTGAAAAGTCGTAACACCCTTTTATGTTAGATTTTAGTCTGCAAAAGATCTTCATGTGATTGCATAATCACCAATTCAAGGGGAAAATAGGAATGAACCTTTTTGGGGTAGGCAGGGTTGTTTTGAAAGGCTGGATGTCTTAGCCTGTAAAGGAACTGGTACCATTTCTTAGTACCACTTTTTTAAATCTATTTTTTTACTTTTCCAGGACCAGTATGAACTGCCTAATGGAAGAGGCAACGAAGATGGAGAAGATCAAATTCCAGCACATTGTCACTATCTATGGGGTCTGCAAAAGCCCCTTAGGGATAGTGATGGAATATATGGCGAGAGGGTCCTTGGAGAAAATTCTTCCCACTCACAAAATGTCATGGCAGCTCAAATTCCGGGTTATTCATGAGATGGGCTTGGCTATGAATTTTCTGCATAGCATGACACCTCCTTTGCTGCACTTAGATCTAAAACCAGGGAACATTCTCCTAGATGGGAATATGCACGTCAAGGTATGACCTTAATGCTGTGTTTGTAGGGACAGGTTATCTCTCAAATAACAGAAAGGTTATTTTTGACAAATGAGTCCAGAATCTTACTAAGTTAGGTTCTTCAGGTACACTTACTGAAAGATTGACCAGTGGGGCTTATAAGAAGTAGCTGGTAAACAAATTACGTGGTATTCTCAAGACCATACAGACAGCCTGTGCTAGAACTTGGGAACTTAAGGCTCCACCTGAGGAGGAAATGCAGAACTGCTGCACTCAGAGGAAAGGACTGACTCCAGTTTTATCAGGGTTTAGTAAGTTTCAGCTGCTAGGTGCCTCCTCAAATCCCTGATCACAAAGAATGAAGGCATGCCTCAGCTAGTATAAGGAGTGTGAGTTTGTGAGCATTACAGGGAAGGCCCTCATTCTTTTCTGCTTGCAGATCTCAGACTTTGGGCTATCAAAATGGATGGAGCAGTCGAGCCGAATGCAATACATTGAAAGCTCTGCTTTGAGAGGCACTTTGAGCTACATCCCCCCAGAAATGTTCCTCCAGAACAGCAAGCCCCCAGGAATCAAATATGATGTATACAGGTAAGGGCTGCCTTGCTATTCAGAGGTCACCCAGGGTTGGCACCTAGCTCTTACACAGAGCAAGAGAGACTGTCGCATTGCCTCATTTTGTTTGTTCATGTTCTGGCTCTCTGCTTTGCATCGTGTCCTTGGTGGGGAACACACTGGGAGTGCCATGTGGTACTCCAGCCTCAGTGGTGGAGAGTGAGGAGGAATGAAATCTTCAGACCCTGTTAAGTTGTGAAAGTTTGTATAGAAAAGGAGTAAGAGCACAGAACAAATAGCAGTGGCTGCTCAGATTAATTTTGCTTTTAAAACAAGTGTGATATTGTTTGTCCACTTTGGTATTCAGCTTCATTTTGGTCAGTAACAGGTGCAGAAAAGATTTCAAGTTTGCTTTTTTCCTTTTGACCAAAGTATTTTGCAGCCCACTTGCACGTATCTATGCATATCTACGTTCTGGAAATTCATCAGCTCCTTAGTCACTACACTACACTGTAACCCAAGACAAGAAACAAAGGAGGATTTGTGTGGACGCATGAACTTGCATTAGTCAAGAGCTCAAACACCCAATGTGGTACAGTGGAAAAAAGGCACCAGGAGCCTGATTTTCACGGGAAATGCTCTAAGTCACTCCTTTGCTACACCAACACTTCCGCTGAGGCATCAGAGATGTGTGTAGTGATTCATAAGTTCATGTCCTTTTGGTGTGGGAATGAAATTCTTCCATCCTGAAGAAGTTCTTTCCTAGTTTCCCCATTTGTCAGGAAGATTAAAACAAAAAGTAAACTTTATGTTCGTGTACATATGGGAGCTATTGCTCATGATCTCTCATTGCCTGCAGCTTTGGAATTGTCATTTGGGAGGTACTTATGCAGAAGAAACCTTATGCAGGTAAATATGAACACTTCTTACATGCTCTGCACTTATTAAATGTTTATTACAACCACCTTCACAGAGAAAAACCCCAGTGCACATTGCTCTTTTACAGGAGCCAACATGATGGCCATTATAGTCAAGGTTGCAGCAGGGAAGAGGCCCTGCCTAGAGCCCATCAACGATGACTGGCCAGGCGAATGCCAGCAGATGGTTGACTTAATGAAGAGGTGTTGGGACCAAGACCCTAAGCAAAGGCCGAGCTTTACAGGTAGCTGATGTGATACATGTTAGCCAGGGCTCAGCTGCATGGATTAACAAGTGAAGGATAAACTCACATATAACTCCTTGGCAGTTAAATTGCCTGATCTTAGAAATGCTTGGTACCTATTAGGTGTCAACACATTCTCTTTCCCCCTCTTTCCTTCCTCCCCATGTGGAGGATATGTGGAAGACTTCCACAGCCTTGGGTATTGACTGGATTCTGAATATCTGGATAGTCTGCACAACTAACAGTGTTTTTGCTTTGGTAGATATCCCTGTAGAAACAGACATGCTGCTATCATTGATACAAAGTCTTGTAGTAGATCCAGAGAATGAGCGCCTTGTTAGGAAGATGTCCCACAAACCTGCCATCTCTGGGAACCAGCAGGTAAGGAAGGCTTCCCAGTGCCAGTCAGGAAATGCCACGGAGTCCTCCCCTGTGTTTCTCTGGCTAAGAAAAAAAATTAGGTTTCAGGATAGGAACAATTTTAGCCCAGCTACGAGAGTGTAATTGTGCCTAGAAGTCAGCTTCATACAGAGTGAAGTAGCAAGTGTGAACTATTGCTGTTTTGAGGTTTTGCCTAGTTGTATATTCAGCAAGAGACAAGATGCCCGAGTGTAGAGGGTTGAGGAGGTGGGGTGGTTTCTGTGCAACAAAGAAAATGACTAGCTGGGATGATGCCATGTGCACATGCTGTAATAAGGATGTAGTATATATGTATGTTTGGGAGCAAATGAGAAAGAGGAAAATCTCTTTGATATCCAGTGATGATTTTCAGGCTCCCACATTCCTGTTAGTGTCATGATTTGCTGTGCTGAGTTTTGGATGTGATAACAGCATTGGATAAAACCCACTGGAATGATAATACAAAATTCTAGAGCAGGAGCAAAGAACTCTGTGCAAACATTGTAGAATGCAAATAAGCAACTTTGGTTTATGGCTTTTTCTTTTCTCCTTCATGAAAACGAGAGTGACAAAGAAGAATTCACCTTCCCCCAAGACACCAGGAGTGGTGGTAAGTAGGAGACTTCCTTTATAGTTCAAAAATAAAGCAGGTGAAGCCTATTTCCTCGCTCTCCAGTTATAAGGATGTGACTAAGGAAGGTTTCCTGTGTGAGTGACTTTTTTTTTTAAGCTAAGGGAAATGAACTCTACAGAAAACAGCAGATATAGTTCCCATGAGGGAGAAGCCAAATGTCTCAGTGTTTTCTGAGAGACTGCATGTAGCAGTCTTGCCTCATTTAATATTCTCTATCTCTAAAATGACTTCTATTTCAGTTCATACTATGAAGATTCACATGCTCTCCCTCCCATTGTGTGCACACCAAGCTATTTCACTTGGTCTTACTCTCTTTCTCCTATTTTGTTCCCCCTCCCTGTAGAAACTGACAATCAGGAGGCTCATATCCCGCCTCCTTACAGTGAGATTGAAAGCCCAGAGGACATCCTGTCTGAGGAAATCTGTAGAGTCGATGAAAATGGCCTCACATTGCTTCACCTCATGGTGATCCAGGGAAATGTGGAAAAAGTGAAGTTTCTCCTGAGCTGTAAAGCCAATGTGAACAGCCGGGTGGTCTGTGGTTACACCCCACTCATTATGGCTGTTCAGAAGAGGTTGCCAGAGATCTGCTCAGTTCTAATAGAGCATGGTGCAGACATCAATATGCCTGATGAAGATGGTTGGACACCTCTTCACTTTGCTGCTCAGAATGGGGATGACAGAATTGTACGCCTCTTGTTGGACCACCAGGCACAGGTAAATTCTCAAGAGCATGATGGATGGACCCCTCTGCACTTGGCATCACAGAACAACTTTGAGAATGTGGCCCGAGTACTGCTGTCTCGCCAGGCTGACTCCAACACCCAGGAGGCTGATGGCAAAACTGCCCTCCATGTGGCAGCTTGCTTTGGACATTTCAGCTTGGTGAAGCTGCTGGCCAGTCAAGGAGCAGACCTGGAGAAGAAGCAGAAGAACCATAGAACCCCGCTTCACGTTGCTGTGGAGAGAGGGAAGTTCAGGGTAGTCCATTATTTGCTGAAGAATGGGACCTCTGTCAACAGCCTGGATCAAAATCATTACAGTGCCCTGCACCTGGCTGTGGTGAGGGGGAAGTATCTCATCTGTGAGAAGCTCATCAAATATGGAGCCAATGTGGAGCTAAGGACAGACAAAGGCTGGACTCCCCTGCACCTGGCTTCTTTCAAAGGACACATTGAAATCATCCATCTGCTAAAGGATAGCCATGCCAAACTGAATGCCAAAGGAAGCATGGACTGGACACCACTTCATTTGGCCACTCGCTACAGCGATGAGCCGGTAGTCTGTGAGCTATTGAGATGTGGGGCAGATCCCAACATTGCTGAGAAGTCAGAGTGGACCCCCCTCCATTTTGCAGTCCAGAGGGGCTCCTTTTTGACGGTCATCAATCTTCTGGAGTGCAAGGCAGATGTTAATGCTAAGAACAAAGTGGGTTGGACACCCTTGCACCTTGCTGTTCTCAAGGGCAATATGGCCATTATAAAGACCTTGATTAAGGCTGGTGCTCTGCTTGATGTGGAAGATATCACTGGCTGTACAGCCCTGCAGTTGGCAATTAGACATCAGAGAGAAAACATCATTACGCTGCTTCAAGGCAAGGACTGGTTGATAAATAAATCAGGGAATAGGACTCTGGTGAATGATGCTAAGATTTCAAGACCCAAATTTGTTTCAGGAAGGACAGATTTGTAGATTCATCAAGTCTGGCATTTATGACTTGAGGTTTCCAATATCAATTGCTATGATTTAAACTATCATATCTTGTCACCTGGTGATTACAGGAAAATACTTGCTTCCTTCCTCTTTTTTTTATTTTTCCTTTTTTTTTTTTAATGGAAAGTTTATGAGCATGAACATTAGAAGAATAAAAGAAAATGGGGCTGCAGAAGTGAGCTGACAAATTATTTTCCAGAATCTGACCAAACTTGTAGAACATTTGGGCTTGGTGATGATGGCCATAGGCAATGCTTTCCTGTTTTAATACTGTGCAGAGATGGAAATTGCTATATGTACTCCCTTTTCACACGGGCAATGCTGAAACTGTGCACAGCAGCCCATACACACAAGTCTTCCACAGATTTTATTGCTTTCATTCTATGTTTTCCTACAGAGCAAATTGGTGTAAAATGGCCTTGGCACAGGTGGGAATTCAATCACAAGACTCTCACCTGCTGCTGGAAATAGACACTAAGCATATGGAACAGCACCGTGTCAGGTTTTCTGACATCTTGTTTTTGAAAGACAAATAAAATAAAACAAGGAAAGAAGAAAACTCACTAGTAGAGTGTATTTAAATGGATGTATTTAAATGGATGGAAATTCCGGAATAATTCCACTCCATCCCTTCAGGGGAAAAGAGTCAAGAGCTCATTTCCTAAGAATTCCTATTACTGACCGCCTTCACACTTCAGACTTTAAACACCTGAGGCTGTCATTAGAAAGGTGGCTCTAAAGATAATCCAAAAAGTGGATTCACTTCTGAATCCTTTTCCCTGCCATAAGGGCTACCAATAACCTCCAGTCTTAATTACAAAATGCTGCTGTGGGAGTTCCATAGACTGTTTGAAATAGCTCCTACTTAGAAAAGCAGTTTCCCAAATCCTCCTACCCATGTGGGGGTTTGGTTTATATTTTGGTTTTGTGGTTTTGTTTTGTGGGGTGATTTTTGGGTTGGTTTTTTTGTTTGTTTATTTGGTTTTGGGTTTTTTGTGGGCTTTTTTTTGTTGGTTGGGGTTTTTTTGTGGGTCTTTTGTTGGTTTTTTTTCTGTTTGTTTGGTTTTTTTGGAGGGGTGTTTATTTTTGTGGATTTTTTAAGATCGGTGAACAACTGGGAACATTGGCAGGTAATTAGTCTGAGGGTATGGATAGGTAGGGGTTATAAAAGTCAGCTGCAGATATTAGCTTAAAGGCTAATATTGAAGGGCTTTCCTGTAGTCTTTGCTGTGAGATGGGGGGTTCCTGGAAAGCAGCACTAAAGGTGTGTGGAAATAAATTCCTTAAGTTCAATCTTTTGCTGCTGAAAACATGCTTCTGTATATATTGCTGTGGATGAGTAGAATAGGCTTTGTGAGGAATGCATCCTATTTTTATATCTGGTCCTATTTGTCGGGTATTTTTTAGAGATGGAGAATCAGCGAAGTTGCTCAGCAGTAAGTTAGGTAGTAGCGTAGGTCACTCAATATGCTGGCTGGAGAGCAAAGGAGACTTTCTAGTCCCAAAGAAGTCATCACTTAACAGTTGATACACAGGAGAATGGGCTATTGTCAGGTCAAGGTTTAAGTTATGTCTGTGCTGGGAAGTTAATTTTGGATCTCCGTCAGGAAGATGTTCTAGAGCTTGATTACTTCTCTGGAAAACATACAGTCTTCATGGATTTGGTTCTTTTGTTCCAGTAAGTAGTACTTTTGTACACCTTATTACAGTCCTACCGTGATTTGCTAAGCGCTTCCAGAACATGCCTTTCTTTCATCATCCTAGCTGAAATGATGCTGCACTGTAAGCAAATAATCCAGAGCTCTGCAGGGAGGAAGAGGCATCTTTCCTGATGCACGTTATTAGCTGGGAGTCATTACTTTAGGAAGTGTTGCTTTTTATCCTTTATAGATGAAGAAATAGAAGTCTATTCGTGCCTTCAGTGCACTTCAGGTCCCAGCAAGCAAGCCAAAGCAATGATGCAAGCACATGATTTGCTTCCTATGGTGAGAGCATGGTGGGCTCCAGACAAATAGGCTTACTAGATCTGAACAGACAGCGGTTAAAGCTCCTGTAGCTGTGCTCGGGCTGATAAGAAATGTAACTGTGCTGAAGAGTGTCTCCTCTAGCTGGACATCAATAATTATTCTTGTTTGCTCTGCTGGTGTTTCGGTGTTGAGTGCTTCAGCCATTCAGAAATGTTGTACTGGTTCTTTACCTCATGTGAACAAGGGTAAATGGATTACAAAAGGGAGTTCCCTTTCAGCTCTGGCCAGCAACTAGAACTGATTTAGTACTGGGAGGTTCTGCTTAGTGGCTTTTCCTAGGCTTAGTCCCTGAAAAATGCTTATTGTCAAGGGAAAGCTGGTAGCCGTTTGATCAGGATAGAGCAGAGCATCAGGTTTAAAATGCTCTGAGACCTAAGCTACATTGTGATGTAGAAGTCTAACTATATTGCATTGGCAAACAAGAGAAACCACATACCTGGATTCAAGGGGGAAAGAGAGAAGGAAGAAGCTACAGAAAAACACTGGCATGTGAGGCTCGTTTTGCTTTGTGTTAAAGATAAAGATGATCCTATACTCGACCTGCTGCTGCTGATACCTCCTGTGTGGGGTGGAGAGGACAGGTTGTGGAAAGGCCCCGTTAGAACCAGCAGTGAGAAGGCCAAGACCCAAACCCATGCAGCCACTGCTGTGAGCCATGGGCTGCAGAAACGGTGCTCCTCATGCTTAGCTTCAAACAGATAGGTATTTGTAGCAAATCAGAAGCTTTGCCTCTAACTAAAACGTCATACTTTTCATACTCACACAGCCTGGAAATCTTGGACTGAGACCTAAGCTGTTCAGCTGCTGTTAAGCTGTCAAAGGCATGACATTAAAGAAGCATGAGGTATAGACAGATAGCTCTCCCTTGGTGTGATGCTTTTACTCCAATATCACGTTGAAGATGTTTTTCTTAGCAGTGATGCTTGAAATCCTGCAACGTGATGGATGTGACTGGCAGCAGGAATACTGGTCTCCCTGTACTGGTAGTGTCTTAAATAAGAAAATCCAACAGCCCAAGTAACTACCCAACACCTCAGCAGTAACAGAAGTAAGGGCCAGGAGGAGTTTCGTGGTTTGGGGTATGTTTGTTTGTTTTAAATGTGTGATCCCAAGGGCTCGAATTTGTGACAGGAATGTTTTATATTTGCTATACTCCCCATAATCTCCAGGTGGGGGCTGGGGGAGAAGTGAGGCATGAAAGATTGACTTTTTACTGGTGTGCACGGTGCATGTTTCCCAGCTTGTCTGTGTTGATCACAGTTGTTGCTTTCAGTGAGTTGTAGAGATGCAACAATTAAAAGCAGCATGGTTCGCTTCCCTGTGCCTTATCCAAGTGTATGCCCTCCTTTATTGGTCTCTCTGCATCCCTACATGTGATGGTGTTTGTGGTAGATGAGTAGACCAATAGAAAAGCAGTTGGGGAACGTGCTAATATGATATGGACAATTAAGGACCTTTTTTTGAGTATCAGGGTGTTATATTCAACCTTTAAATCAGTCAATGTCATGTGATCTTTCCTTGCCTCTCCCTCTTCTCAAAGTGAAGCTGAAAGGTTTAGGATACCAGAATCCTTCATAAATGCTGAGCAGTGACAGGCGTTAAAGTTTTAATTATTCCCTAAGAATGGTTTGGGTTTTATTTTTGGTGTTTATGTTCAGTTCTGAAAATCCTGTAGCTGAAATAAGAAAACAGGTTGCAAGGGTCTTCAGAAATCTGGACTCAGCACTGAGTGCTGAGCTTTTACAATGCTTTTGGCTTTACTTGTGTCAGGGTCTCCACAGCTGCTTGTCAGTCAGGAACAAAGGCAGATGTTCCCAACTGTTACTTGGTTAAAACGGAACACTGGGGCAGGGGGAAGCATGAATATGTGTTTTCACACAAGACAGCCTCTTTTGAGTTCCTTTGCATGGTAACAAAACTGTTAATTATAGTATCTGTCTTCAGACATAACATGTATAAATTTGGACTCTGGTAACCTTGTGATTTGATAAATTTTATCCAGTAGGGTCAACTGACTGTGTGAAATGAGCAGGATATTAGAAACAGGGAATTAGCCTAGAATAAGTTTTCTCTTTAAAATCCGCAAAGAGAAAACCAAACTAAGAAGCGTCCCATTCAAGTTATCTTTTATTGGACCATCAATAACACAGCATGTGTTGCTTGGTAACCAGTCCCAAGTAAAACAAAGAGGATGCTCAAAAGAGGCCTCCCTGCGATAATGATATTTTATAAAGAGTGCCAGCACAGAAAGAAAAAGCTATCGCAAGGAAGCAGTGTTCAGCTGTGCTATAATCTAGGGAGGATCCTTAGTGTCTATTTCACAGCAGAGTAGGATACTCTTCTGGATTCATTTCCATAGAAATGGAAGCATTTGAAGCTGCTTGCATTTACCCAATTTCCATGGGGATAATCTGCTTTTGAGATGTTCCAGAAATGGCAGCTGTGGGCGTCGTCCAGAGGAGGAAAGGACTGGTTGGAAGCCATGCTTCAGACACTCAGGCCTTTTCTGCGGAGCTCCTTATCTTAACTCAGTTGTATTGATTCAGCTGGGGAAACAGAATGTCTGCAGTGCTTAATATCATTTGGAATATTTATACAGAAAAAAGTTATTCCACTTGCCACATAGCTCAGCAGTTTATTTGTGTCATCAGTGACAGGAAAACAAGACTCAGCTCATTTGTCATAGAATGTTCTCTAAGAAGAGCTTAATCAAATTTGTCATGAAAATAACAGGGGATTAAGAAGACACAAGGGAAATACATTCTTCTTGCAGAGCATTACAGAGGTGATAGAAGCAATTTGCAGAGAAAATTACGTGTTTGCTGCTCAGTTTCTATAGAAATTAAGTGAATCTTTACAAACTCTGGAAAAGTGCATTCCAGCCTCCACTTTATGACTGTGCGACTTACAGCTTGGTAGTTCTAAAATTAATCTCAGCTCTCCATTCCACCATGCGCACACTTTTTTCCCCATTCAAATACATTTCCATCTTTTGACCCTGCTGATAAATATACCGATGATTATATCATGTTCTTAGCCAAGAACTGGCAATGCCGACAGCCAAGGCTGCATATGTCAGGAGTCCCTTTTGAAGGGAGCAGTAACAGGATATAAGTCTTCTAAACAGCTTGCTTCTTATGCATGCTGTTTAGACTCTTCAAAACACCTCATTTTTGACCCTTATGCCTCTCAAAAATCATGTCTTTAAGGTACCCAAAGTTGCTTGGGTGAACAGAGCAGTGTTCTAATCACAGCAGCTTTTCATAGCTTTTAAAAGAGGACACAACCGCTGTGATGTTTGGAGCTTTTTTTCACATTGCTGCGCTACTGTCCTTTGATTGGGTTGAAGGTGCCACTTATCCGATTCCTGTGAGCTCCTTCTGAAGCTACCCCACGCTCTGTTAATTCACTGTCATGTAACTCGGGCATATCAAACGAGCTGCCTGCATTCGATTTCCACTGCTTCTGTTTAAGAGATCCATGGGGAAGTGGCCAGGGTGTGACTTTTAACACTTACGATTCTCAACAAACACCACACAAACTCACTAAAGAGTAAATATATCAACTGAACCAAGGAATGGTCTTAGCACATCTCGCTTTCTTACCAGAGGGATGAAAGCTAGGACTGTTATTGCTTTCCTACGTGCTGTCTGCTTTCTTTGTGCTGTGCCTAACTATAAGCAACTTTTTGCTTGAGAAATTTACAACCTAACTAACAGAAAGTGAGCAAGTGGGGATTTGTCGTGAGTGGCGTGGAGCAATAGCATTTCTGATTAAACCTTGTTTGCGGGAGAGATGATTTTCTCGTGATCAAAACGCTTTGTGGGCGGTTCAGTAACAAGTTTGGGTCTTCTGTGGGGAACTCTTTACAGTAAGACATTTTTGAAATTAAAACTGTCAGTTTGCATTTGTTCTGCATTGATCAACCATCAAATATTTTTATTTCAATGCCACAGGATTCAAAGTAATGCTCAGTGTAAAGTGCCAGTGCTCTGGTATCTTTCTGATCCGAAATGAAAGCAAATATCACACCTGGAATTTCTTCTGGCTGGCCAGAGCTGGCCTATAAGGTCTATTTGACTCAAGCGCCATAGGGATAGCAGGATTGGTCATAAAGCTTATTCTGGGAATAAACTGAGTGGTGTGTCATTGGCGAAGAGGGATCACTAGAACAGACTTCTCTCTCACTGATTCTGAATCCTTGCAATATCTGAATTTCTTCCAGAAGACAGCTGTGGAGAGTATCTGGCTTGAGGAGGGTTAATTTTCATTTACGATTAGTATGCACCAAGAGGCAAGTTGGAGGAATGGATCGGAAAGTCATTGCTAGAATACCATCCCCTCTATGAAACTGGGGAAAAATATCACGTAGGAGATCATTCTCCAAAGTAAGGCCTAAGGATTTTGGTGTTTCTTGCCATTCAGATCATACGGTTTTACTCCACAGCCCAGTAGAAGAATGGTCCAGAGTGGGAGAGGGTGAGAGAAAGAAAAATCTTTCTCCTGGTAAGATATATCTGCATTAACTAAATGAAAGCAGGTGGATGCCATGGAAAAGAATAAGAGAGTTCTATGCATTTCTTGACACGAATCCATCCCTGTATTACCCGTATGCCCAGACACATCTCGCTTGCAGAATGATTTATCAGTATGAATCTGGTTGTAAGATCATATTTTCATAGCATATTGTCATTCAAATTGCATGTCCTGCTTGGGATCCCACATGTCTGCTTGTAAATGCACACTGCTTTTCTTCTCTATTGTGTCTGTTGCTCTCTTCTTGTCTTTAAAAGTTACCTTCTTTAAGACTCAGACTCCTTAATTTTTGTCCTGTCTCTGCCCTGGTGTAAGACCTCAGATCTTTCAGCTGATCCAAATGTGTTGGAACCTCGACCTTTTCATTCACTGCCCTGAGTTGCTTGGAATACTTTATCACATGAACGGATCTTCAAAGACTGTGTCTATGTGTGATGCTGCCTTGTGCTTCTATGCAAATAGCTTCATATTAAGCAGCATTCAGTTCTTTGGGCAGTTCTACCATTTTGCCTGAAGTTTTCCAAAGCAGTGGATTTTCAGAACAGAAACACTTTGAAGTCACTACTTTCTTCTGGGTGTGTTTCCAGTATTTGCTTATCTAAGCAGTCTTCTCTCAGCAGTGGCAAATCTGGAGGGGGGGAAAGCTCCTGCTTGCTGGTGATTACAGTTTGTTTGTTTGGCAGTACTAGAACTACGCAGATATGTGATTAAATTGAAATAATCCTGCATTTTGGAGAAAACCGATCTGAATAAGTACAGCTTGGAAAAAAAGTCTATTTTTAGCAGAAACACTTGTTTTTTTCCATGCCCCCTTGAGTGTGGAGAATCAAGATGTTTCTGACAGCAATGATGTGAATGTAGGAGGGAGTGATTTTAATGTAAGAAGAAATAGTGAATGCTATGTGTTTCTTTTTGTTACAAGGAGGTGGTTGTAGGATCTGTACTGTATTAGACATCAGTGTAAGACATGCCTTACTCCCTTCACAGCTTTTTCATGGCCTGACATAATTAATCCTGCTCTGGCTGCTCTCTTTCCTGACTATCCATCACTTACCTGTGCTACTTCCCAGCTTTAGGGAGTATTTTCATCCTTTTCCTTTGAAATAAAAACCATGCATCATTTCAAAAAGCAGCTCTCCACCCATTTCTGTCCTTGCATGCAGGTGTGAGAACTTCCATCAGAGTAATGGAACAAAGCGCCTGTTTGCGTACCAAGGAGTGCTTGCTCTTTTCTCCTAACAGACATTTCATCTTCAGTGAGCTTAATATTTTTTGATCTTGTCATCAGTTTATACTTCCCTTCATTCTGACTTAGAGCACAGCGTGGAACCCTTCTCTTCTGCAACTTACAACTGACCCAGCCATAACCCCTTTTTCTCCTTTCTGGGAAGAGAAGGAAAAAGAAAAGCCTGAACAAACCAAGCAGAAACAACACCCAAACCACAACCCAACAATGACTGTTTTTAAAGCTTGATAGTACATTGTTAGATCCCCAGAGAGGCCTGGGTTCAACAGCATGGAGGCAGTCTGGTAAGGAGATACCATGATGGAGCTGTGTTTGGGATGTTTGCCACATGCAGGGCAAAGACCCTGCACAAGAGACACACACACACTCCCCCCCCCAAAGAAAGCAGCTTCTTTTGCACCTCTGACTGGAGCTGGCCTAAAACCCTAGAAAGGCTGAAACATCAGGGGAGTGCTCCCGTTAGAGAAAGCCTGCCTAGTACAAGAGTTGTCTCGCGTGAATAAAGCCAGAGAAGTACCTGTGCTCTTTCTACAGAGATTGCCTCTTGTGACCTGCATCAGGCTGATGCGGTTGCAGCACTGCTTCCATGCGGAGCTCTGCGTATCTTCCACTTCATTGAGCAAAAACTTGTTAATGCTTTCTCTTATGCCTGGTTTGCAGCCTCTCCTGGCCCAGCAAGCTTGCCTGTTGTTTATGCTGAATTCTGGCCTAAAACAAACTTGCTGAAGCAGGACATTACTGGTAGCCCAACAGGTTAGCTGACTCAAACACAGAAGAAATCAAGCATGGTGTATTTACTTGAAGTAAAGAGCTCTTTTTCTGCCAATGATTGGTGCTACCAAGAGCAGTGTTTTTAATACAGCTGGAAGGAACCCCAGGAACAGTATCCTGTCCTCCACATGAAACAATCCCTGAAACACGTTCCTCTAACTTGCCCTTAAAAGTTATCAGTTACAGACATTACTTCCAAGGGCAATTAATTCCACTACAGTTTTTTTACAGTTTGGGGGGAAAAAAGTATGTTACTTAGAGTTTAATCCACGTCTTCCTTGTTGTAATTCAAAAAGGATGTAAACAATTGCACCTAAAAGTAAGTCAGTTCCACCCAACTAAAACATACAAAACATTACCATTTTTATGTTACCAAGACGTGGGTCATTGGCCAAATTCTCCTGCATGGGTGATTTACAAATACAATAAAATCCTGTGGGAACAGAATTAATCACATAATGATGTAGAGAGGCAGTTGCTCATTGTATCAGTGTTGAAAAGCTGCGTTCTGTTTGGTTAGGGAGAAAGACTGCTGATGCTGTTATGAGTCACTAAGTATTGCTGTGTTTAACAAATTGCTCTGCTTTCACAAGGATGCGACGCAGTAACTTTTCTTTAAGTGAGTCTCTCAGATTTACCCAATGGAATTGGAATTTATGGGCACGGGTTACCAGACTGGGGGGGTTTGGGTCCCAGCAACTCTTTAATGACATAACCTGTATTTGAACTTAGCTTAAGTTAACCACAAGGGATCAGTGTGAAGAGCTTAACTCTGATTTTATTACAACTCCCTTCTGTCTAATGCAGCTTATTCAGGGGTATGTGTGTGAACTCCTGGAATAAATATCCTCACACTTTTTTGCTCTCCAAAATATCAATATCCCTTTATGATATACTCAGTTGCATGTGTTACATTCAGTTAACAGGTGATTCGTGAATCAACTTGCATGCAGCTATGATGAGCTACCATTTATTTGTTGCACAAGTGCTTCCTTTCTGTTTGGAAAAAAAATGGCTTGAAAACTGAAAAAGCAAGAAAATAAAAGATCAAAATGGACAGAAAGCTCAGCCAGCCCCCACAGAACATGACTTAACTCTTCATCCTAGAGAGATGTGGTAACTGCGCTCAGAATTACAACCAAAACAACACCCCCAAAAAAAAACCCCAAACCAAAACCCAAACAATGTTACTGGTTAAAAATACCACTGTAAATATTCAACCTCCATCTGGAGCAATTACAGAGGGGAAGCTGAGGCCAGGATCAGCAATAAAGAGGCACAGTAATTAACTGCAATAAAGGATAAAGTGAGACTTTATTTGCTGTTGTTGATCCTGCGGTACAGTGCCATTACTTTAGAAAAGGGAAACATGGATACTGACAGATCTTAGCTTTGACAGAACTGAAGTTTGGGACATATCTGGGCTCGTTCCATGGCACTTCTACTGCTCTTCAGCACAAGCTTAGTTCTTTGTAAGGCAGAGGAGTGTTCTTATCACCTTATGATAGATTTTATTGCTATTCTTTGGACAAAGTTTTCTGCCTGCTCCAAGCAGGAAAACATCCCAACTAATCCTTATAAGGAGTGCAGGGAATTAATTTGTCTTTTTGGAGAAGACTCCAGGCTGCCAAAAGGTTTTGCTGCGTCTGACCTGCCTTTATTTTGAAGAAATATTAGCTGTCTATCACCCAGCATGGTTTCTCCCAGGAGAGCTGAGAAGGTTTATTTGGCCAATACGCTGCTCCTTTTGACTGAGCGCGGTTGTGTTCTGTTTATGGCTCATCCCTGGAGACTCGAGTAAATACAGGAAAATGTCACAGCACACGAATCCACTGAGACAGTTTTAAAAAGTAGCAGGGGAAAAAAGAACAACCGCCACCACCATCAAATAAACAGACAAAACCAGAGAAAAGGGGGAGCTTCCCAAAATCTGGTGTGGCTCTTTGGAAAGAGGTGCTTTCAAGGAAATTATCATGCTAACAAGACACTCAGGATACCGGGACACTTCTTATTCCTGAAGGCCTGGGTTAAATGGGTATTTCTTAAGCCTATTGGAGAAACATATCCATACAGCAGCAACAGAGTAAAACCATGTTAGTATCTGGGCAGGAGAGCTTTTCTTAATTTAGAAGTGAATGGCTGTGCTTGCTAACAGAAGTTGACGTTCCCTCCCCAGCTTAGTACAGCTCTGGCCTTTTTACCTAGCATGACCAGCTTGCCAAATGAAGGTTGCATGTGACCCCCTGCTGCCCTTGAGAGTCTGCAGTGCACTGTAACTGCTCAGCTTGGCTCACACTGCATCTACCTTGCTTACTACCGCATCTCCCTGCTTGCATGTTAGGGCCCAGCCAGGACAGCGAGGAAGGAAGGGATGCAATACATTAGCTCAGCTCTCAGCTTGTGCCCAGTATCCAGACATTGGACTAGATGATCCTGGAGGTCCCTTCCAACCTGGTATTCTAAGATGCAAACAGAGGTATTCAAGTGGAAAATACAGTGCATCCTCTGGTGCAGCTGGCTCAACCAAGTGTCCCTCCACACTAAGAACAATGGGAATGTGAAGTATTTATCTGAGCATCAGTTTGAAGTAAGGTTTGATACAGAGAAAGCCATTACTCAAGGGAAGAGGGAATTGCATGAGGAAGGCAAGTGCACTGGTTTCCAAGACTTTAAAGCTAATAAGATCAGCTCATTTAATAGCAAGTCACCCAGATTTTCTACATGAAACCCGAAGGCTCCAGTTAGACCTTTAAAAGGTTTCCAAAGACACTGATGCCCAAATCAAGCAAGGTCTGGCAAACAAATTCCTCAGGTGTTCTCCCTTTTGCATCCTTTGTTTATTTCTGGCAAGAGGAGCTCTTAAAGTACAGCCAAGTTTATCTTCAGGCACCCTTGAGGTCTGCAGAAGCTGAGGAGATGGCTACACATTCTTGCTTTCTGCCTTTGTAGCATATAATGCTATTGTTTGAACAATTTCTAACCTGATGCAGAAAGATAATGCATTAAGAGTGAAGAGTGGGTATTTTCCTCTGGAGTAGTAGCCTGGTATGATGACCTTGGTTTAGGGAAGGAGGAAGGCCATTCACAGCTAAAGTTAGAGGCATTTACTTTACATGTGTCAACAGTTCTATAAATATTTGCGAGTCACCATCATGTTCCTGGACTACCATTACAATGGTTGTGTTCACAACAGAGCAGTAACAACATACATCATAATTAGTTACTGATAAATGTACCTAGTCACAACCCAAATCTTTCCAAAAGCTGTTGGTTTTGAAGACATGGGTATATTGATGAGCTTGGCATCTGAACAAGGCTGGTCTCAGCTCCCAGAGTTGGACATAGGAACACAGTAAGACTGTGATGGGGGCAGACAGTAACACCACCACCCATTCCTCTGCAGCTAAACACCCAAGTGAACCCACATAACAGGGAGTTATAGTGCTGATCTCCCTTCAAACTGTGATCTTGTTTGGTGTCCAGCCCCCTCTCTAATATCTGGAGGATGATTGCCACAGTGATGGGACTTGAACTGTCCATGGCCAAGATTAACTGAATCCTTGACACTCCTGCTGCAGCTCCACTTTCAGTCTTGACATTCAGCTGTCAGATACTTGATCTAAGCACCTGGAGGTGACAGAGTGACTGATGCTTGCTACAATTAATTACTATGGGGGCAGTTTCCACAGTCCTACTCTGAGCCTGTTGTGTGGGTGAGTGCACATGTTGGAGTGTTACCTCTTGTAGCCTGTCAGCATAGACCAGGGTAATTGCAGTAGTTACTTCTTTTAGCTCCGATTGGGTTTCATGGGCCATGGCAGCTAAGCACAGTTGATAAATTGCCACTTTTATGCAGTATTGATCTAGATTGGGAGAAAATAGAGCTTTAAACCAAGCTAAAACCCAAAATGCTTAAAATTGTCAGCTTTGCTGCTTGAACCTTCATATCAGGTGAATCGTGCTCCAGATGTATCCAGATGGGCTAAACAGTTCCTTGGGAACTGGAGCTGCACTCTGATTTCAGGAAGAAATATGCTGCTTTAGATAGCTTTGGCTTTTCTACTCAAATTTTACTGGGGACTTTTTGGTCCTAAAGCTGACAGAGAACTTGAGAAGTGAAATGACTCCCAAATGAGTGTTTTTATGGCATGTATTTCAGCTCATCTCTTCTCCATAATCCCTACGCTTAAAGATACATAGCTTTGGCTTTCAGCAAAGGTTAAGAGTTTTAAAGCTGTGTGTAGGGAAGGGTGCCACAGTGTGCTAAGGCAGCTTTTGGAGCTAAGTGGTAAACGAGGTCAGGAACAGGGGTGTCTGGAAGGTGCTGGGTGACATGCAGAAAGCATAAGCATGGGTTTCAGACTTTAGGGGAACATGCGCTTTGGGTGGGAAGACAGCTGGAAGATGGGTTTGATTTCAGAGATACCTTCTATGCTTATGAATTTACCTGCCCAGCATGCCTGTGCACATACACACATGCTTACAGTCAGTTCCTCCTCTTGCAGGCAGTAAATGTACTTCCTAAGGCCTCTTTAGCATGAAGATGTGCTGGGATGAACCCCCTGTGAATGGGGGTGCCCTACCCCATTGCTGGCGCCACTTTGGTGGGAATGCAGTGTTTGTTACTGCAGGGTAACAGCTTTACTCCAAGGCTTTTGGTTTTAAATATCTGTTTCCAAGCACCTTGCTTTATTCAGAGAGCTTTTCTTTGTCAGACAGGCTGGGTGAAGAAGTGTGTCTCAAAATGAGTCTGCTTCATGGAAAACTTCCCTTTGCTTTTTTAATTAAGAGGATGGCAGAATGTACCAGCATTTGGCTTTCACTGGTATCTCTGAATCATGTTCCAGTTCCTAGTATTTCACACTCTGTAATCTTCTTGACTGATTCTGGTTTTATCTTTGAAGTCATTTACCGGGCTTGTTCATCAAAAAGGCAATTGGACATGTTCCTTATACAATGCCCTGAGAACTGCCACATAGACCTGAATATTTCCTTTGATAAGCAGGCTCAGACACACAGGCATATCTCCATGGCTGAACAGGATACCATGCATTAACTGAGCCACAGTAAACCACGCTTTGCATAACCTTAACTCATAGCAAGTTCAAGGTAGGTATGTTTATGTAACCATAATGAAAGAATGTAACCTAGAGCATCTGCCACCAGCTGAGGACATGCACAAACTCAATTACTGTAGCACAGTAAATTGCCAAGCCACAACAATTCTGTCAAATCTATGTCTGTAGGTTAATTCGGTGTGACTTTTGCATCTAGACTCCAGCCTTCATAGAGACTGCAGAAGCTGATTCCCTGTTGTTCTGCACTTGTACTGTCATTTATAGCAAAACAGAGTGCATAGTGGGTGTACAGTGTTACAAAAGCATAAATATTTTCCCTGATGTCTCTGCTTTTAGCCAGCCTACTCATTAGATTAAGATTCCAAACTCGCCAGTTTTGTTTTGGGTCAAACCCTTTAATTCTGTATCATTATCTGTACTATTCTCTCTAGGGAACCTGGCCCACAGCCCATGGGGAGGTAGAAGCAGTAGCTCAGCTCTTTGCTGTCAACTCCATGTGCCACTGAATCATCTCACGCAATGGATTTAATCCAGGCCAGACATGGGCACATAAGTATGTTTTTAACCTGCTAGCCAGAGTACACCACCATATAAATGACTGCTTCAGGCCAAGCATTGGCTGTCCCCCGCTGCCAGAGAAGACATTCTCATGCCATTACACTGCAAATCTCTCCAAAGGATCCGCAGCAGCTGCTGTGCAATCTTGCTGGTTTATTCTAGCAAACTAGAAGAATGATGCTTGATCAAAATCACTTTTATTTATGACTAAAGCTGTCCCAAAGGGAGGCAGGTATTCTGAGAGAAAAGCACACATGTGTTTGTTTAGACTAGCACTGACTGCCCATTTCTTCACACAGACAAGTTCCCATACTCATAACCTTGTATCATTCCATCATATTTCCAACTCCTGGGTTTTCCTCTGTAGCCTTGTGCATTTCCCAGCTTACGGTTTGACAGATCTCTGTGAAGTCACAAGATCAGCACAGAGATTTTCTTTGTTGCTGTTGTTATTTGGAAACAAGATTAGATTTCTTGCTGATGTCAGGTTTTGGTTTTCTTGCTTTTTCCTGCGGTCTGAAAAAAAAATCAGCTTCGTGGCTGCATTGTTAAAGAAATATTAACAATGGTTATTATGAAGTGTCTGATGCAGTTACAAACCCTGAAGCTGTGACCTGATTTTCTCCCAAGTGAGATTTGCAGCCCTTTACATCTGGTCTGCACACAACTGAAAGGGGTTCATGTAGTGGTTAAGTCATAGATAAATACAGATAGGAAGCAGAGATATCTGTCAGGACACTTGTCTTCCCCACATGCAGTAGTCACTATTAAAAGCCCACAATAGCAGCCTCTGATTCTATTCCAGTGATGCTGAAGCCTGCTCTGTTTACGAGCAGGAGGAAACAGTGCAGCATTTCATGTTGGACAGGACATCTGTGTGTGCCAGGTTCATAAAGCTGATGTCTGCTGGTGAGGACTCTGGCCCTGACCATGCCTGGATTAAGTCTTCTGCTGCCAACTGTTACAAGCAGTATGTCCTGCAGGAAGAAAGATCTGGCCAGTGTCTGGATCCTTTGGCTATACTGAGATCACAGGCAGAGGTTTATACGGTTCCCTGTACTCTGCTCACTCAGAGCCTGGGACCTGTTTATTTTCAACAGCAGCAGGACTCACTGTGGTCAGGAGTCTGTCATATCTGAAGACATTCCCTCTCCCACCTCTCACTGCAGGACAGGTATCAGGTGAAAAGGCGATGTAGCATCTGTCCCCAGCCTTCGGGTGAGCTAGGTATATGACACTGGCCCAAAGCTAAGGGAACCCCTGGCTAAGGGAAGCTAAAGCAAGGAAGATGCTACTGAGATGGAGTTTGTGTGAAGTGATGCAGGGAGCAGAAGGCTTGTGATGGAGGCACAGGGCTTGCTGGAGCAGGAAACCAGCATGCTGCTGAAATGTCATGGTTTCACAGCTACCTCTCAGCACTGATTCTGGGTTAGGCAGGAGGCATGCAGACCCTGGCCCTCTTGGGCTTCTCACAGTTAGAGCTGATGAATCTCTGGTGTCTGAGACAGGGCAGTAGGCCTGAGAGGCTGATTTACCTCTTCTGCTCTATGTTGAGGAGACTCTCCAGTGAAGTGATAGCAGCTGAATTCCACAATCACCCTATAGAGCCTATTTTAATCAGCTGTGTATTTGTGGCTTCTGTTTTGCTTTACTTTGACAAAACTTGCTGCTAGGGTACAAGTTGTATTCCTATTACATGCTACAAACTCCCCTAGCCATGTGTTAATATCTCTGTAATGGCTTGGTTATAAACAGAAGTGATGGCTTCTAATGTAGAGCAAGCACAAAACGTCTATGCTGTTCGCTTGCTTGCTTGCTTGCTTTCAGTAAGTCTGGCAAAAAATCCTGCAGCTGAGATTTAAGTGATGTAATCTTTACAGTCTCATCAAAGCTATGGATACAGTTGATTGCATGCAGCAGGGAAGCAAAGCTAAGCTTGGTTAAATGTGCTCACTTGTTTTCATTATCCCACTTTTTTTATGGGCCCAGCATGGCAGCTTGGGAATACAGAACATTTTTCCTCCTTCAAAGGACCTGCGATTTGCTTTGTTTAAGTCTCTTTGAATGCATTTCTAGGTCTGCTAATCATTCATCACACTCTAATATATTTAGTCCACCATCAGCACTCTTTCTTTGGCGAAGAAAATTGTTATTTATGAGTCAAAAGCTATTTATGAAACAGACAGTCTGGTACTGTCAGAAAACAGGAGTGGGGGGAGCAGTTCTAATTACTAAAAGAAGCTTTGATTAAAAAGAGTGAGTTAATTTAACAAGTGCGACTGGTTTTCTCTTTTTTTTCTCTAGATGTGCAGAAGAAAGCATAATCCATTCATCTGTCAGGCCCAACCTGAAACAACAGGACTTGCTCAAATGCCCCAGGACACGGACAGGTCGGTTCTGGTTTATTTCTTTTGGATGGCGTGAACAGCGCTTGCTGGCAGTGGTTGCTGTGGTTATTTTGTAGTCCATAGACCCAAATGCAATTTTGCTGCAAGGGAGGACCTCATAGGAGCTGGCCTTTCATCCTGGCAGGGTGTGGCTAGCCACACTAGAACCAAGGTGGTGTGTGTCCTGTTGTTTCAGCTTGGAATGTCATTTATTCTGTTGTGTTAGGGCTGCTTTAGCACCTAATTTTCCATCAGACATTGAGTTGGATCAAGCAGCAAGGAGAATTAAGCATCAGTTGAACTCAGCAGCTTTGGAGATTCTGGTTGCTGTATAAGCTGAATATCTCAGGGCAGGGATTATCTTTCTGTCCTGTGGTGGTTCAAACTGAGCAGACCTTTAGTTCATGCCAAGGGCCCAAAAGGCCCTTAAACAGATATTTCAGCTTCTTAATTCTTACAGATACACAGTTTTATACCCTAGCAGGAGGAAGGATTTTGTTGGTTTTTTTCTTTTTGTATAAGGAAAATAATCTTGGAGAGAACTATCCATGAGCCCCAAATGTGTAGTAGCCTAAGCTGAGGTTTTACTGTTGTTCTCACTAAGCCTGGCTGCGGTTCACATGCATCTATTGGATTAGTTCTTGTATAAATACCAAACATTTTGGCACGTAGCTTGATGAAACAGTGTACCAGGAAGAACAACATGAAAGTAAATATTCCTAAAGGAAATAATGAAGTTCCCCAGCATAAAAGTAAAGCGAAATGCAAAAGGGAGGAAAACCTCCCACATGACTAACTACTTGACCTTGGCATAACCTACGACAAAGGGCTCAGCTGCACTGCCAGCCCTATACAGCTTCTTCTCCAAAACCTTGTATACAAGCCCAAGTGATAGATGTAGACAGCTGAAATACTCCCAGTGATGTGAATTCTTATGCTAGATGAGCTTAACTAAGTCAAGTCCATAATTATGTTTTTGGGGCGTATTAACTTCTGTATAAAACACAGTGGTAAAATACTGTACTTACAATACAAATTGTCTGCAGTACTACAGTGGTCTGACAGCTTCTATTATTTCTCCATGCAGGGGGATTGTGAGTTCGTAGATTCCATACAATTGCCTATTGTTGCCAACCAAACTCATACAGATTGGTGCTTATGTTTGACTCATTTATAGTTGTTTCCCTCAACTTTTACAGCTCAGGCAGACAAACGGTGTCCCTGTGAGAGCAGTGGCTTTATATCCCCATCTCGAACCTGTACTGCTATGCACCAGATGTGAATGAGTAGTGCCAAAAAGTAAATACAGGCAGCTGCTGTGATGCCAGAAGTACCAGCATGACTGCTCTTGTCTAGGTACTTATCTGGTTTTCATCCCTTCCTCCTCCAAATCCTCCCCAGTCTGCTTCTGTCTAGAAGAGAAGAGAGATGGAGAAATTTAGGAACATTTTCTTTTCTGTCTTTCTGCATCCCTTTTTTCTCATGTCTGATTCTCCAAGCTTCAGTCTAGACAAAAGCTGGAATTCTTAGGGATGAACTGACATAAGGGAGAAAAATAGAAATGCAACTAATCTGAAAAGCAAGTCAGAAAAAATACAAGATGTCGCCTGAAGGCCATCTTTTCCTGTTACGTGTTTGTATGATGCATAAGTGTAGGTCCCTGGAGTCCGGCCCCTTACAGCTAAGTTGCTGCTCCTGGTGAAAAGAACAAAATAAGCATATAACATCAGGGTGGCTTGTGCAAGTCTGTATTTAATTACAGTGCTGCATGAAGACATTTGTTGGTGTCACATGTACTGGGGATGGGTATTACACATTCTTGACTCTTCAGGGAGTCATGTTTTCACTGGAGATTTTCACCACGGAGGTCGTGGCTTTTTTTTCCTGTTTTCCTTTTCATTTCAGCAGGATTTAATAAGCTAGTTAGACCTACTGTAATCAGTTTACTCTTCAATCAGGAAGATAAACAGTATCATGACTGTAGTGGGAGCAAGCAGGCAAGCGCCAAATACAGTGCAGGCAGAGTTCACTAGTTTCTTAATTGAAACCTGTTCAGGGGTGCAGAGAGCCACATGGGCTTCAGGAAGCTGTGAATCTCAGGGAAGAAAAGCAGGAACAGGAAGACTCGATAAGCAGAACTAAAGCTCCAATTACGAATAATGAATCACAACATAGGGACTATAGCAAGGGTCCTAAGTTTTTCTTCAGGAACGAAGAAATGAAATCTTCTCACTAATGTGATTTAAAAAACATATCAGTACCCTTACCATCATCAGCATGTCCCTCCATCTGAAGTCCTTGGGAAAGCAGTGGTTTTTTCCAGAGTGGAAGTAACAGTGAGGACTGTGTTTGCCAGACGCAGATCTGTGGGCAAGAGGCCTCAGAGTCCTGCACGATGCGACTGCAACGAACACTATCCATCACAACTATGGGCTGGTTGTCATTGCACCAGGTGCTGTACAAACAGATTGCAAAGACTGTCCTTGCTCTTGGCATTAGTTTATTCCATGTAAAGCCAGAGGGTGATATATTTCTGTCCTCTCTCAAAAAGACTTGTGAAGGCTTGATTCATGGGTGGAAGGTGCTTTACTTTGTTGTCTTTAAGCGTAGATGTATAGTGGGAAAGGAAAACCTGCTGCAGAGATGAACAGACATGGCATTACTGCCTTTCCAAGGGCAGTGGGTATCTTCCACAAGCTAACTTTGAGCCTGGAATTTTAGGAATGAGTGGCTTAAAATGTCATTGGGATGAATGATGGGCTGCAGGTAACTTCTCCCAACAAATCCTTAATCTCTAGGAAATGACACTGGGCTTTTTTTTGGTCCAAGTTAGCAAGCATATGAAGGACATAGGTCCTTTTTCAGCAGCTTTTTCCTCCATGACATTTTGAAGGAGTCTTTCATCAGTGAGTCCAGTAGTTCAGGTGAGTTGAGTTATAAACCTCTGCATCTAGATTCAGAAAGAAAATGTTCGAACAAGGTCCACAGTATTGAAGATGAGGATTTTGTCCTGGGTTAACACTGAACACAAAATAAAATCATGGGACAAAGTTAAGACACTTTAGGTTCCACTTATTTTGAGGGCTCACACCAGGTTTAATACAGGGCAAATACCACCTATGTCAACTTCCAAATGCTGTAAAGCTTTCTTTCTTATATGCATATCATTTTCTACTTTGATTAAGCTTCCCACCTGTTAACCTGAAAAGTCCAATGGCGCCTTTCTGTTTTGCCATTGTAAATACGTTAGGAAATTGAGCAATAGCTTGTTACTGTTTTTCCACTACAAACCTACTGGCTTTACGTTATTTTTGAATCTTTCACGTAATATCAGCCTGAGTTGATTCTTATCACTGAGCAAACTTGCTTGGTTAAAAGTGGGGAGGAAAGGAAAAGAAAAGAACAGAGAGCTTACGCCTGAGATCTCTTGAGTCAGTGTTTCCAGTTTTGTAATTAAAAAAGGATTGGAAAGTTGCCTGTGCTTCTGTAAGAAGTGCGTTTTGTTTCCCTTGCCTATAATCCTGTTAACATACAAAGTACAAAGGTTCCCTGGCTGTGCATTGCAATGCCAAGACAGAAGAGTGCCTAGCCCCATATAATATGCCCTTCATGTTTTGTTCTGATAGCATCATATAACATCTGTTTCATGTATGTCAAAAAATCTTGCTCTGATAAGCGTGTACTCTCTTATTCAGTTAATACATACGACCTATTTCTGTTGAGGGTATAACCTAAAATCCTTCAATAAGCTGGGACACATTTGGGATTCTGTAGGATCACTCTTCAGTAAAATTTATAGCTGTGAACAGACTTTAAAAAGCCATGTTCAAATGCTGTAAAAGGCCATGGGCTAAATACTGGTCATCAGCCTCTTCCAGGAAAACAAAGTTTAGAATGGAAAGCTTTGGATCAAGGTGGGAGTCCTGTTTCAATTTCAGAAAATGGCTAAAAGCATTATAGCTTTTAGCTATAGCTGCTTGCCATAATCTCTTAATATACAGATGGAACACATTTTACCAGCACAGTCCATCCCATAGGTAAAGGCTTTGTTAGCAATATAGGAAAACCAGGGAATAAAAGAGCCCCCACTGGCAGCAGTCTTCGTCTATCCTGAAGCAGAAACTATGTGAGTATTCCACAAACTGCATAGAAAGAAAAGGGATATTGCTCTCCAGATTGTGTTTTAACATCTTTAGAAAACAGCAGGTAACTAGAACTTGGGAATCTTTCTCTGCATATGGCTTTTGTAATCATCTAGTTCTCTAGATCCAACATTAACTTCTAGCCAGGCCTATTTCCGTGTCATTTTATTAATCTTACTATATTTTTATTTACAGAGATATTACAAAATATATTGTGAACTGAGTACAATTAATACGTACAGTGTGGATTTGGTGACGCCAGAGTCAATGTGGTGAAATTAGGCTGTTACAGGTTTTCAATTGTTTTAATCCATGAAAGATAGATATCAGAGGGTAAGGGATGCTGGAAACATCCAGACCTCTCCACAGTCCAACTTGGAACAGGAGCAGATCCAGCTAGGGACTTTCTTGGGTTTTTATTCTGGCTTTTTCCAAAACACACAGTTTAATCTCATTTACTGTTAATTTAAATTAACTTAGGCACAATGTTATTCTGTACTCTCTCTATCGAGAGACATAGGCAAATCTTATCTGAAGTGGTCCTTGGCTTCATGGCACCCCAGAGTTAGGTGAGAAGAACTGGACCTAACTTAGCTGACTTGTTCAAGTTCGCACGGCAGACATGGCTGCAGCGCCACACCTGGCACACTGTCTTCCTGTTTCTACGCTCACCACACTAACACTCCTCACCTAGTTTTGTAACTTCTTGTATGAGAGTGGAGATGAGATGCTGGGGGGCAGAAATTGCGGCTGGGCTGGCTGATGATAGATGATAGTTGGTGTCCTGCTTGATCTGAATGTATACCATGCAATACAAGGTATCGCTTCTTTAGTTTCGCTCCATCTGTTTTTTGGCTTAGGCTTCTGTTCAATCCATCCTATTTATTCATATTTACACTGACACAGTGGTCCCACATGAGACCTATGCTCCCCTTCTTCCTTCTGCCTGTCGCTTGTAGGCCCACATTGTTGCAGGGGCTGGATCTGTAGGTGGCAGAACCTTCTTAGCCCACTTGGGGATGTCTTAAAGATTTTTCTCAAGGCTTCAGCAGTTTAATAGTCGGTAAGTCAGCTCAAGGTGAAGGCAAAGCTATTGCACAGATTGTCCGCAAGCTCTGTCTGGCTCCTATTGCAAAGCAGAAAAGATGGTCTTGTCTTTGGTGAGAACTGTATTGATGACATAACACGCAAACCGGTAGCAGCAGTGACCTACTGCTAACAACACATGGCTCTGCGCCTGTCTGTGTTTAATGCACTCAAGGTTAGATAGCCACAGGCAAAAATCAAGTGAGTGTGTCTTGATTTTTGCTTCCACTTCAAACACAGTGTGAGGGTAGCTCTGAAAAGTGCCCTTGGGATTGGTGTCCCAGAGTCCAAAGGTCACCATGAGGAATGACAGAACCTCCCACATGAAGGTCCTCACTGCATCTGCACCAGAAGGTGCATGGGCACGGCACTGTTGTAACACTGCAGGCCTCATGCCGAATACAAGAGCTCGAGACCTCTCCATGGCTGCCCATTTGTGTGCATGAATGGCATTGGGGTTATTTTTTCTCATTCTGGAAAATGTGGTTGCTGTTTTTACTTTTAACAGTGGAGGATCTTCAGGAAAGCCTTGCGAAATTCAATGTTGAAGGTGGTATAAATAATTGGGTTGACAGCACTGTTGACATATCCAAGCCATGTAAAGACACTGTACATTGCTGGGGGGATGTTGCAATCGCAGTGCATGTTCAGGATGTGAGTGATGAAGAATGGGAGCCAGCAGATGATGAAAACACCTGCAGGGAAAGGAAAGAGACAGATTTTGATTTCTGAAAGCTGGACAGATTTAGAGACTATGAGAACAATAAGGGTCTTTTGGGTAGGAAGGAAAAATGTTTCCCTGGGGAATAAGCCTTCTATTTGTCTGTTAAGCATAAAGTCTACATTCTGTGTACCAGAGAACTTCTTTGCTGATGTGATTAGACCAGTTAACAACAAAAAACCTGGCCTTTAGAGGTACCAGTTTCTTGCTCAGGAGCTATGCTGCCTTTTGTGCTCTAGAAAGCCCGTGAGTTCTCTTGCCCCTGCACCCAGCTGTCTTTTGGCAGTCCAAACACCCCACAGATGGACAGCTTTTCTGAGCCAGTTTTACAGCACTGTGACCTGTTTCTAGCTTGAAAGGAGGAAGCCTTCCTGTTGGCAGCCTCTTGCCTACATGTCCTCTAATGTTTCAAGTGAAGTTATTTCTGTGGAGGCCTGGACAAGACAGTCTACATTGGACATTCAGACCAGCTACCCTAATCCTTGGTAGCTGTTGGTTTTCTGCAGAAACACAAGAGGAAGCCAGTGTGCTCTCTCACCAAGTACAATGGCTAGCATCTTAGTGGCTCTCTTTTCCTTCTGTTGTGACAGTTTCCTCCTGCTCAGAGCCTTGAGAAAGTTCCTCGTCTTGCCATTGGGCAGAGACTGGGCCTCAAAGACCTTGGCTGTATGGGGTGTTTCTTTGGCATGTCCATTCTTCTCTAGTTTCCCAGGGCTGTCCAAGGCTGCCTGCAGGGTTGAGTTTGTGCCCCGATTAGAAGCCACTGGCACCACCAACTGATGGTTACTTGGTGCTGCAGGTTTGATGGTGGTTTTCTCAGGGGGACTGGTACTGGACACCATTTCCATCTCTTCTATGTGACTCTCCACCTCCTGGACAAGAATCAAATGTCCACAACATAAAGACACATAAATATACAGAGAGAAGCAATGAACACTCCTTAGAGAGTGAAGCTGGATGATGCTGAAGAGCAATCAATCCCTCTTCTCCCTATGTTTTTGGTAGATGCTTGGAGAAAGGGCTGTAAAGTGTTCACAGGAAATGATACATTTGGGTACAACTGCAGTGAAGGACTCTCCTTTACTGCACAAAGAGGTTAAGAAATGGGAGAGACGCTGTTTCCACTTCCCATGGATTTTATTTAGGTCTTCAGAATATAAACAAAAATGAAATCAACAGCGAAAACCCAACCAAGCCAATGCAATCTGAGGCTTAAAATAAATAACAGAGGAGAAAAAAATCAAAGACACAAAATGTTAAAATGTCATGGCTTTTATAGCTGATCTTTAGGTGAGCTTAGGCTGGCTTTTTGAGTTCTACGATCTTAAACCCCCTGCTTCACTCTAAGGAATGGGAAGAGTATTTAAATTTTGAGATTGAATGGTAACCTTTGTTCTTAGTTTGTTTTTCTTCCCACCTTCCAGAAATTCATTTAGCATCCTGAGAGGAGAAAAGGGGGAAGCTAAATGCTCCGAAAAGCTACCACTTCTCTTTAACACTCACCACTTTGCGCTTATTAACTTGGAAACTCCCATTGGACTTCACAATAACTGTGCAGAGCTTGACGTCTTCTGGATGAGTGCATTTGTCCTAAGGGGCAAGCACCAGCTCAGAGGTTACACAAGCACAGAGCAATTGGGAAGGGAAGCTGGTAAGGGAGGCAGGCGGAAAATACAAACACGGGGCATGAAGCAGAAATTAGTCAATGTGGCCAAGGTGCTAAGAATGGTGCAAAACTGCTCTGAAGAAGCAGTAATGGAGGCAACTACCCCTTGTGATCTTCACCAGAGGAAAGAAACCACAGAGATCTGTTTGTTTTGCTCTATCCCTGTTTCACTCCCTCTTTGCTTGATATGGTACTGGTCTCTGAGGCAATGCAGTTTGAAGGTACTGCCTCTGGGAATATACATTTCTCTGTGGCATGTGTTGTGAGAGTAGTGGTTTGACAAGCAGTCTCACACTTAACGTGCTCAGCTGGACTCCACTTATACGCATATCTCCTGCTCTGAGAGGCTGTTTTCACTGTAGAGAGATCATTACCAGCATGTAGATAGCACCCCAGCCATGCAAACAGTTTCCAATTAAGTTATTTGTCACAAGAGCAAGACTGACTTAGAAAATAATGTAGCCTGTAGTCGTATAGTAGTATACTACATAGTATAATGTAGTAGTATAGTCTCAGGCGCCCCAACCCAAACTCAGCAGAGCCAAAGGAAATGGTTAATGAAGCAACCCCTCATGCAGTTCTGCTGCTGAAACACCCCTTGAGCTCCAGGGAGGCCTGTGAAGCATCAGCCTGATAATCCAGAGCGTGCAACTGGGACTCCCAAATGGCACAGGACACAGCATTCACCTTTGTGTTCCAGTATTTCATCTAGTCCAGCCAGTGTCATTTGAGAAAAGGAGGAAGTGCTTTGGGGAATGAAGTGGGGCAGGAAGGCGAATGCACAGAGATTGCTGAGAGCAAGGCAGAGGGCTAGTTACCTTCAGCGGGGCTTGTGTGTCTGAGTCCAGGCCACGGCTGCTGAGCTTGGTGGTGACACGTTTCCTGCGCTTCTGGAGGACTATGTAGATCTGCACATACACCAGCAGGGTGACAATGAAGGGAACGTAGAAGGAGACGATAGAGGAATACACGACAAAGGTAGGGTTGGCAATGATGCATTCATTCTCATCTGGAAGACAAAAAGTTTCAGGCTTGTTGTCCCTGCTGCTAGGAGCTACACCGTCTTCGCCCTCTTCTCTCCCTCTTTCAGAAGGCACAGACATACTAAGAGCATGAGGGGTTCACGTTCTAGGGGGAACCACCATGTCAGATGGAAGTGGTACCAGAACAGCAAACTCCCCTTGGGAGTCACGTATAACCCAAATTCCCTGGCTATTGCTTGCATTATAATTAAAAGCCTACAAATCCCATGCTGTAGACAATCCAGTTTTCCTAAGAAACTGATGGCTGAACAGCCAGTTCTTTTCTCTCCTGTCTCAGTGAAGTTAGTTGTCCCACAAATTTCCTTTCAATGTGTTTTAATGTAAGAGGGATTTTGATTTTGTAGTGGACGAATGTTAATATAACATTGGCAAGTGTTGTGTAAACATTTACATAACCTCAGTTCTGATGTGCCTGGAACAGCAAACGGATGAAACAGATTCAGAGGCAGCTGACAAACAGCTGGAATGACACGGCGAGGGGACACCTGGAAAAGGGATGGATGCATCCTGATACACCTAAAACCTCATGTTTATTCCTGACTTACACAAGACTACCTGGGGACTCAGTAAAAGCCAGGAAGATGCCAATAGCCAGCTGCAGGTGGCGTAACACTCACCTGTGTTATTGAGGCCAAAGAGGAGCGGGCAGGAGATGGCGAATGAAAGCACCCAGACCACAGCAATCATGGCCGTGACCCTGCGCTTCGAGCTGTAGCGGGTGTTGTAAAGCATTGGCATTGCTACTGCTGTGTACCTGCAACGTGAAGAGACAAACCCAGTCCATTGTTATTCTGCCAGTGCTGACAAACTCTGTGGGAAATGACACCTTGTTGTTGTGTCTGAAAGCCTGGGCCAGCAAGAAAATATAAGGCATGTTTCACAAGTCTCTGAGATATCTGCATTCCCTATTTTGGAAGGCACGAGGCTGGGGTCAGCTTAGCATAGCCTTTTTCTTCCACTCTGTCTGAGCTACTGCCTTCCCACTCAAGTTTGAAAGGACAGAAGGACTGAACCAATGGGGAAGTATACACACAATTACATTTACACTCTCAAGACCAGCATTTCTATATCTGCCTCTGATGGAATCCCTGCTCAAACCTCATAGAGCCTCTAAATTACTCTTCAGAAGATACCAACTACACAAGCTCTTGTCATTTTCAAGCCTCTGAGTCACAGGTAATAATAGAGTACATAAAGATGCCCATGACTTGTTACTGTGGATTTGACACAACTTGCTGCTGTGCAGCCCTCACCTGTCTATGCTGATGGCACAGAGGTTGAGGATACTGGCAGTACACATCATAACATCAAGGGTTACAAAGATATCACAGTGGATCCGACTAAACCTCCACTCGCCAACGACCTGCGAAAAGAGAAAACAGGGTCAGTAAAAGAATTCACTGAGTCCATGCTACTGAGAAGGTCTAAAGGGAGAATTTTGCACAAGCTACATACACTTGCTGGTAGCAAGAGTTCCACTGGTTCAAGAGGGATCAAAATCCTGTGTAAAGCAGTTCCAGCTGGAATCAGGTCACATGCAATCAATCACATGCTGCTTCAAGTAGGATTGTGTGCCATCAAGTGACTTCAAGGACTTTGTCCTGTCTAGTCTAAAGGCCTCAGACGATGGCACAGCCACAAAGGAAGTACTTTGCTCCATCCAAACCATTTTTTTGAGTGTTCCCCTAAGGGCTGGTGTGATTTTGTCTTTCCTAATTCCTTCCTGTTACTCTGTATTGTGTTGGGCAGCCTGAACAGCAGACACAAACCCAGGCTCGTATTCAAACGACATCAGGGAGTGCAAGTCTCCTCAAAACCAGTGTGAATTATGTAGTAGCCTAAACAGTTCTCTGAAGCATTGCAACAAAGCATGAAGAGGGAAATACATTAATTTTATATCCTGAGCACCTGTGATTGTACTCACAGCTTTTTATTAGGCACTTTTTTGCAATTATACCTAGCAAAGATAAGGAGCTTTCCTTCATTTCTTAGTTCAAAAAATCAGGGTAGATTTTTTTCTTTGTGTGAACAAGATGAATGTAATTCAGAGAGAAACACTGCACGTTGGGGTAAAGGCAAAGAACTAATGATAACACTTCCAGTTACCAGTAGCCTTTTTCTCCTCACTTATCTTGCTATTGAAACTGAACTTTGCCAATTAAGTTTAATAGCAATTATTAGGACTGCTGTATTTGACATGTGATGAAAAAAGTATATTTCCCTCTAATAAAAATAGAGTCCTATTGCATTTGAAAATAGATTGAATAAGATAGCTATTCTTCAGTTATTTCTGCTCTGATATACATAACCATAGGCAGCATAAAGAAGGAAGAATGACTACATTGAAGCCTGAGTGACAGATGAATACTTGGTGATTAAAAAAGCAGTTAAGAGACAGTTACATCAGTAACTTTGATGGGAATTTGCCCAAAGGCAAAGGTTTCCAGCCAGATACAAGCCTCTGCAAAACCAGTTTCCTGCATGCATAATTCTGAGTTTATGGGAGATGCTGTAAACTGTAGCAGTTTAGGGCTTCCATTTACATAGGAGAAACCTCAGAAGTTTGGCTGTAGAAGACTTGTTTGCATTGAGGCTGCTGTTTAAAAGGATTTCCTTTTGACATTTGTTTTTGTCCAAGCTTGTGACATGAAGGCATTAATAAAATGAACAAAGAACATAAAAAGAACAAAGGGTCTGGCCAGTTCTGATTTCAGACTATAGACCCAGAGAGGAACCACAGTGTGCCTAACCCATGTCAGTCTAATGGCTCCTTCTCTGTGTTTGTCGTGGGGTCTGTTGCTTCAAGCTAGCAACAGGTTTAGCAGAATGTGGATAACAGCAGAAAGGGCAAATATACATTAAAAACAGGGAAAAAATAAAAGAGTATCGCTGAGATGTAAAAGCCTGACTGTCCTACTTGGTAGATGAAGGAAACTGTGGTTCCTGACCAACTCCATATACACATGAGCCCAGAAAAGGGAAAACGTCTTATACCATTTGTGCTTTAGTTTTCCACATTAAAATAAGTGTCTGAGAGACTCTTATAGCTGGGCCTAAGACAGCAAGAGTTTCTCACAGCATAAGCCTCTGCTTAAAATGGGTTGTCACGAAAGAGGAATATAACAGAAGAGCTCAACTAGTCCCAGAGGCACTGATTACAATCACGCCAGCCTGTGGTCATATAAAAAAGCCATAGCAGGTGCGTGATGCTTTACATTTTTAAAGTGCCATGAAAACAGTAATTAACTAGAGTGATAATTAGTATTGTGGTTTCTTGACAGCCTATGTCAGTGGGTTTGTTTTGCTTTGCAATAATACTCAATGGGCTGATTGATTATGGCTTCTTCCCCTGCTCTCCTCTCTGTTTTATCATTTTCTATCATAAAGTGCCAGAAAATTAATTGTAAACTCAGTATAGTTTCAGTCTTATGCTTTCTCACCACTTTTCTTTCTCTCTTGGTTGTGATTGCTACCAGCAAGCCAGCTCTTAGCTGGCTGAAGCACATGGGCATCCCAGCGAAGTGAGCCAAGTGAGAGGGGCTGTGCATCTTCTCTTATTCTTTGCTCTAGAGATGCATGTCATTCTTTCAGGCTATTTACTGTTGTAAGAGTAATTTGCCATCAAGTAAACAGGTGGCAGTCTTGGGAGCATTTGGCTTTCACAAACCACAGTGCCACTCAAACAGGGCTCTGCATGCAGCGGCATAGAGCTCTTTTGTACCAAACTGATGTGCTAATGTCTGCAATGTGAAAAGTAGCTCACTTGTGGCTCCGTTTCTCTCATATGTTGTGACATAAAAGCTCTGGATTTACATCCTACTTCTATAATTGCCTGCTCTTCTTACTACTGTAGTCCTTCAGAAAGAGGGTTTTGATTACTACTGGTGCAGTTTGTTAGTGTGACTCCCATGATGTTGTTGCAGACTCGTTCTTACGTTTGGAGATGAATAGTTTGTCTATGTAGTTTTGAAAACAAAATGGGTCCTTTTGCTGTTGACCTCTCTTTTAAAAGGCCAGATTTTCTATGCAATTGGGTTATAATTAGGCCCTCTGAGCATCAGCATATTTTCAAGTCAGCCTGACATCTGCTATCATGTGTGTTTCTTGGAAAAACCTGACCAACTGCTGGGAAATGCAACACACTTCTGTTTTGGGAAATTCAGGAGGTCTTGAAATAGCTGATGTCCAGGCTGATGAACTTCCCCCTCTCTACCCATTCACCAGAAACATTCAGTACTGAAAAAGAGAACTGGGTCACCTACCTCCAGATAGACCACCCAGGGCATGACCAGAGTTGCTACCAAGAGATCTGCCACTGCCAAACTCACAATCAGGTAATTAGTGGTAGTCTGAAGAGATTTTTCCCTGGACACAGCCATGCACACCAGCACGTTGCCAAAAACAATGACAAAGATGAGGAGGGTGAGCAGCATGGCATAGTAGTTATACTGAGGCTTGTGGTCTACAATGGACTCGTTGAGTGGCTTGCTCCAGTTCCTGTCACCGAAGTCACCGTTGTACCAAGAGAGGTTTAGGGGATCCATGGAGGTAAAAGTGCCAAGTTCCAGCTCCACCCTGACACAAGGATATTGAAAAGACAGTCAAAGGCCAACACGTAAAATAAGAACAAAACCATTGCACATGTGCTACCTCACTTGTGGATGTTGGTTGCTCTGTGTTACAGCCAACTCAGGCAGAGTGCCTGGGATTTTTGTGTCAGCTCCTTGACATTCCCTAACCACTAACTGCTCTGTCAGGTGTACACAGTTCAGGGCAGATGTGCCATGACCCACCTTGAGTATTTTTCATGTGCTTTATGGGGCTTTAGGCTGTTTGGTTTGCTTGTTGTTTTGGGGGTTTTTTTTTGGTGGTTTTCACTTCTCTTTTCCTTATTTTTTTCCTCCAGCACGGAAATAAATAAATAAGAGTACCTATGAACAGAATTGTGATGATAATGAAACCTGAGTATCAGGTTTGAAGTTAGGGATGGACTGTGCTTGCCTTCTGCCATTCCCCCAGTGAGGTTGTGGTGTGAAGAGGAAATGGTGGGTATGTGTCTGGGTGCAATCCCACAACCCAGCCTCTGCAGCTCCTGGCACTGGGAGGACAGGTCTCATTGGAAATCTGTGGCATGATGGCAAACCACTTTTTCTTCCCTGACCAATGCCCATGTGCTGTGCACTCTCTCAAAGGTAACGTACAAAGTTTTGCTTCAGAGGTCCCTAGAACCTATTTTGGGGTTTGTGTGTGTTTTATTCAGGCATGGAAAAGATGACTGCAAGTTCCTCTTTTGGAGTTTTCCTGTCTCCCAGGGCTGCCTCTGTGATCTGCTTCCTTAACGGAGCCATTTTTGGCACACAATTAGGTGGCTGTCACCTAGAGGCCTTCCTTGGCTTTCTACTAGCTGAGAGAGGAGCATTGTGCTGAATTTCACTGTATGAGCTAACAGGTTCCCTGAGCTCACCAGAAACACTACTGCCAGATGCACGGTTTAGTGGGAGGTGTCCCTGCCCCTGGCAGCGGGGTTGGAACTGGATGATCTTAAGGTCCTTTCCAACCCTAACTATTCTATGATTCTATGATTCTATGACAAGCAAGTGCAGCAGTGTTATCACAATAACACAGCTCCAGCATATGGCAGAGGCAAATTCTAACATCAAGTCATAGCTGTGCCATTGAGCAAGGTGAAATATAGCTCTGTCCCATTTGTAAAAACAGAGCTGCAGAGGGTCTCTGGAATGGCATTTATTCACACGGATAATTTCGGCCCCTTGCCAGGTTTGCTTGTGTGCTTAAAAGCCAAGTACCAGGATCTGGGCCTGAAGTAGTCACTACAGCAAGAAATGGGAATGTGTCAGAGAGCATGATCAAAGAGTAAAGGCAAGAGCTGTTTAAAAGCAACTGGAGATTTTGCCTATTTTGGTTGGGGGTTTCTGGTTGGTGAGATCTAGAAGGTACCTCATTCACTGCTCAGCACTTCCTAAAATCAAATATTCCCTGTTTCTCAAGCTGTATCTCCATAAAGTCCACTGCGATTTGAAAATCTGGCCATGTTCTCAGGCAGACCATTCAATTTTCTTAATAAAAAGACAAAGTGAAATCAATTTATTAAACCATGTAAGTGATCAAAATAGCAAAACATTTGCAAATATCAAATTCACCTGGGAACAATGGTTTCTTTATGTTTCACTGAGCTTTTGTGTGCTTTTCTCATTCAAAGAGCAATTTGTATAATAATCCTTGGAAATTTGTTGCATATGGGTCCTTAATAGCTGATAATTCAAAAAGTGTCTGTCTGACAGTGCCATCAGCGGCACTTGATAGCTCTACAAATGTCTTCTTAGAAACTGTCAAAGTGTCAGAAATTAATTAAATGTTAGCTTATGTGACTCAGAGTGAAGGGGGAAAATCAATGCTAAATGCAGCAGCGGTTTTTTCTTTTCTCCTGTTACCCTTTGATAATGCAAAACTCTCTGGAGAAGGCAGAAACATGCATAAAATGCAGGATGGAAAAAAAAAAGCAGGAACACGGAGAAGTATCTTAGAAGTACAAAAGGAGTGGAATGATTTGATATGTGCGGGATCACCTGCTTGGTCCTCTTCTGGCTCCTTCTGAGCTCTAACTGTGGTTCATAATTATGCTTCTTGGAGAAAAGGCCAGAGACAAGGGTGAGTTACGTACACAGTAATTCTAGCCCTGATTGTTTTACAGGCCATTGCAACTCAGTGGAGAGTTGGAGGAACCATATACAGCTCAATTCTTGTGTCCATCTGTCAGGCATTTATTATTATATATCTTATTATTATAAGACACAAACCAAGTTTCAAATATTTTGCACGAGGTAGGGAAACTAAAACACAGTGTAGTTTGTGATAATTGCAATTAAAGGCTGTATCTGGTACATACAGTACAAAATTACAATTACATGGAGAACTCTGTTAATTCCTAACTTAGGAGAGTTGGAGTTTTCAGTCCTAAAAATATTCTTAACTTCTCTAGATACAGAACTGGCATCATTTGGAAGCATTATGGTGGCCATTAGGGTGTCTTGTGAGTCTTTCAGTACTGCTTTAAGGAGCACTTCTTCTTTACTGCTGACAGTTTCTCAGTAGAGAAGAAAGAAGCACTTTTAAAAGCTGACTAGAAGAGAGAATGTTTTTTATTGTGTTTGTCCAGGCACCTGCATTTTCATATGGAGGCAGAGGGAAAGGATTGTAAATGCAGAGAAAAGGTAGTAGAAATGGCACCTTGCTATGCACTGTCCTGGTGGGACCTTGCTGAGTTTCGCTATCCCTGTACACTACTGCCAGAGGCAAAAGAGAGTCTCAGTTTTAGCTGAGACTTTGGGTGCAGATGTGGGTAGAGACCTGAAATGGAACAAATTCCATTGTGAATTAACTGCAGTAAAGCCACTCTAATTCCCATACAGAGTCCACACAGATTTTTAGTATGGCTGAGCTAATCCAGATATGGATTTACTGGGAGGTCAAGGACAGGCCAGAGCAGCAAGGTTGCAGCCTGTTGTTTGATGCCAGCAGTGCAGCAGCATGACTGCATTGCACAGAGCATCTCTACTGCTTTCCCCTTTGTAGGACCATGTGTACACCCAGGTCTGTGCTAATCCCCTTTACATTAACTTCCTTGAGTGTCCCGGTTCAAGCATGGCCTAACTGGGAAGCAGTTTGCCATCCAGAGGAAAATAGCCTCTCTCAAGAAGTTCCCATGCTTCCAGATGTCTTTCAGCAACTGGAGGAAATCTGCTGTTTGGCTGCTGGAAAAGACAGGGAAAAGGGAACCAAGCTAGAGGCCACAAATGCAGATCCAGAGTTGTTCTGTCTTCCTTGTAGTCAATTCCCTGTTCTTTTCAGAAAGCAAACTGAAGATACATTTGTTTGCAATGCTGGTATTTCTCCTTGGCTCCTCACAATTGATCATGTAATTACTTCTGCGGTAAACAAGCATGACATCACCCTGGCAAATGTGTAATGTTCATGTGTAATGTTCATGTCATTAAAATCCAGCCAGGAACTAAGTACCACGCAGCAATACAGTTGCTCACCACCCTCTGACTGATGCCCAGCAATCGGCCCCTTCCGGGTGATTCGCCCTAGTTTCTATACTGAGCATGATGTCTTGTGATATGGAATATCCCTTTGGCTAGTTTGGGTCAGGTCTCTGTCTCTGATCCCTTCTGGCTTTTTGTTCCCCTCCTCACTGGCAGATCATGAGAAACTGAAAAGTCCTTGATCAGGGTAAGCACTGCTTAACTACAACTAAAACATTGGTGTGTTTTCAGCATTATTCTCATATAAAATTCAAAACACAGCACAGTACCAGCTACCAGGAAGAAAATCAACTATATCCCAGCTGAAACCAGGATAGTTCAAAACTGACAGCAATAAAATTGTTTGTCTTTCTGGCAAGATCTGAAAGATGAAATGTGTATTAAGCAAGGAAGCAGAGTTTGCTCTATCATACAGAGATAAATATACCAAACTGTTCACTGGGAAACAGAGGGGTAAAAGGCTCCGGCAGAAACTCATACCTACAGCTTGCTGTGTTTGAATAGCATCCTGGATCTGCCCTCTGATATTGTTAGTTCTCTGCTAGATCAGAGATGGCCTGAATCAGAGCAAATGTCTTTTTTTCCTCTCAAAAACAGCAAAGGTAACACTCTTTTTTGTTTTTTCCTGTGCTTGCAAACACCCTCAGGAATAAAATATTCACAGCACTGACCTGAGCAAGCATCAGCATCTAGCAGACACTATGATGCATGTCATGGCAGCATCTGTTTTCTGTATGGTAAAGGTTGGTGGCCTTTGGAGCTAATCTGGGTTTGGCTGCCAAAACATGCAGTCAGCCTCTGCTTCTCCATAAAGCAAAGTGAATTTCCTTAAGGTTTTGCCCCAGGCAAAATGCATTTAAGATGAAGTTCGGAGTTCAGCCTGGAGCAGGCTGGTAAATGCAGGAGCAGGAGAAAGGGATGATGCCTGAGCAGTGTCTGAGTCGCACCTCCCCGGGCAGGCAGTTTGCAGTGTGGGCTGCAGGCAGCTAGCAGCACTAATGTGATCTAGGGAGGTTGCTGGTTCAGCATCCTTTTAGGGGGCAAGGTTTGCTATGGACTTGGACACAGCCACACTGCTTGGCTTGGCACTCCTGATTGCCAGAACTCCTCAGTGACTGAACTCTATGTAGACCTGACAGGAAAACAACAGCAAAAGCCATCAGCGACAGTATCCTGATGACAGATCTTTCCACAGCAGCCTCAGAACAGTCTCCTCTTCCCTTTCCCAAGGTATTTCTTGCATGCAGTTCTTTCCAGATTAACTATTTCCTTCTAATTGCTGCTACCCAGACATATACCCATCAGGTTACGGAAAGTCTTGCCTAGGACTGTGTGAGAAAGGTGTTTAGAGACAGATTTGCTCTAAAGGCATTTCTGTTTCACAGAAATCAATGTCCAAGGGAAAACTGCACAGTACAGTGCCTCCCTGAATGTTGTCATTTTCCTCTGAAATTCTGGAATCAATGGGCCACAGGAAAGCTGTCAAACTGACATCTTTTCTGTCCTGAAGACGCTTCTTGATGCTGTTTACTGGGCTCCACTGCGAATGTCATTGAGGCATTCCAATCAAGGGGAATAACTTGGTTTTTTTGAGTGGTGACATGGTGGAAGAAAAAAAGAAGGGGAAAATGTGTTTGAGGAGCTGTTTCTTTTCCCTGCTCAGGAGAGCTGTGCAAAGACAAGCAGCTTCTGGAGCAGTTTCACTATCTTTTGCTCAGAACTGATAATCTGTGCTGTGAATTCCTGGTCTTGGTTCAACTGGAGATCAAGGAATATGTGTAACAGCTAGCAGTGAGTAAGAACCTCTTCCCATCCAGCTCCACACAGGGGACAGTTCACTGCAGACATTGGGAAGGTGGAGGATTTAGGAAAATCTAAACTCTGTCTTGACTTGAGAACGATGGTACCCACGGCCCCTGCTAATGCTGATGAAAGATCCTGGGCATCTTGGCATCTGGCACTCCAGGATCAGCCGGTACACTGAACACAAGAAGCAAAGTACTCATGGCTTTAAATAGACCTGACTCCCCCAGGCACTGCGTAGTACGTGCAAGTACAGCAGGGATTTGACAGTCAAGACTGATGAGGTCCTGGCAATAAATATATTTGGAGCAGTTTTGAGCACTTACTGTATCTATTCAGAAGACAGGACTGGGCAAACTTAACTTTCATAGAATCACAGAACTTTCTACATTCCTTGCCTTTTCTTAGTGGTAGGTAAGTCTCCAGCAGTAAGTAGATTACACAAGCAGTAGGCTTAGCTATCTCTGTACCTAGAGACAAACATCCTGACAAGGCTAGGATGGGGGGGGGGGGGGGGGGGCTGAGTTCTAACTTCAGCACTGTGCAGCCTTGGTATCTATCAACAGTTCTTTGCATCTGCTCCTTTTTAAAGCCTCTTGAAAAGCTTTGTCCTCTCCTGTCTTTCTATATGGCGCCCTGTTCTTCAGATCCTTTGTTATTCTAAATACAAGTGCAAGGCATTTTAACCACAGTTATTGCTCACTTCTGATTCAGAAACATTGCTGCATTTCACTTGGTCTTGCATAATATCTAATTAGATCTTCCTACTAGAAAGTGTGCATATGTCCCCCTGGAGTGTGTTGTAAAGCACCTAATCTAAGCACTTCCTCCTGTAATGCTCAGAAATGCATACCCCTATTAGCATGGGGGTTTCGTATATAATACGCTCTTGCCACATAGGCCTTTGAGTCACTGACTAACCATTCTTGCTGATGCCACAATATTTTCTATTCACAGCGCTTTACTTCTCAGTAATTGCATTGTTCAGAGCTCTAATTCTGTAATGTGAATCACCACCTTCCTAACAACAGAACAGGGACAGAGGGTGAAGAGAACCACAGCAGCCTAAGCATCTTTCTCTGGAACACAGTTTCCTTCTTATGGGAACGAGTGACAGGACAATATCATTGCAATAGCCTTGTAACTCAAGAACTGCAGGGCCAAGACCTGGTTTTAATGCAGATGCTCTGATGCTCTTGACATAAATAAGTTACCTGATTTCTCTGTTCTCCATTTGTGGCATTAATGCATTAATCATCCCTCTTTCCCTATGATGCCATGGATTTTCGTCTGAGTTTGAAATTGCATTGCAGGGAGGAAAGGGAAGCAGTTTGTCTTTTTCCCAGAGCACTTGTCCATTATCCTCGGGTACAGTGATGATGAAGCAAAACACTTCCCAGGACTGCTAGAGTATAGGCAGAAGTAGCAGAAAAGGAACAGTATGTTACCGCCCTCCCTATTGAAAAGCAGTGCACACATTTGTCTGGACTATTTGGAGAAGGATGTTCCACGGCTGAATTACACTGGGAATTGACTGCCTCCTGTTTTCACGTCCTTTGAAAATCTCACCCTTAATTAAAGGCTTGTCAAGGTTTTTTGCAAGTCCTAATGGAAGGGAAGAATTCAGTGATATCTTCCCTAGAGGTGGATAAATGCACATTTACTTGCTTTAGGGTGTCTTTCTCCTAATAAAAAGCAGATTCCGTTTTTAAAAAGACCTTCTCTGTACTCAAGACCTGCAGCTTGTCATAAGGTTTTGTCATAGGAAAATTACTTGGAATTTTCCGATTTTAACATTTTCTCACTCCAATATGTGAAGCAATCAAAGCTAATAACTTCTGCAAGGAAAAGTTGTGGTGGGGGCTTGTTTGTTTGTTTCATAAATAAGCTTTTTAGGATCTCTAATGATTTCAAACCCATTAATGTATTTCATGTCAAAATGAGGGGGGAAAAGAGGAGAAAATACCTGTCAGAATTTTGGTTAAATCACACTCAAAGCCAAGTTCAAAATACATTTTGTGAGTATGTCTAGAAAATTCAGAACCATTTCTCCCTAAGGTTAGGTTTCCAAGACTCGTAGCATGGGCTCTTATAAACCATCACAGCAGCCACTAGAGCATGTGGTCTCACTGCTAGCTCTCCTCAAAGGAGACTTGACAAATGCACAGTCATCTCAAACATAGAAGGGCAGTTTACACCACAGATCACTGGTTTTTCTTCCAGAAAGGACACAGGTATAAATAGTTTCCTCTGGCAATAATCTGCTTCCAGAAACCACATCACTCCCTCTATCCACCTGTAATTCAGAAGAGAGATTTGACTCCTGCTGCCAGGCTGCTGGAGTAGAGCCACTGATACCTATTACTCTAAGAATATGTGGGCACAGGGCAAGCTTTTATCTTTTGAGCATTTGGCAGATTAAGACTTTTGCAAGCTGGAGCTATGCCAAACGCAGCCCACTTGTACAGTTCTCAGCTTGGTGGAAAGGATGGGCAGAAAAAGATTGTTTAACAATCATTTCCGACTGTATGTGCCTTCTGTTTTGGACATTCAACCAGAAATATTACACAGCTCTTGAATTTAAGAAGAATTCATTACTTGAAGACAAAGACCCATTCCAAAGTTGGGCTCATTTGAAAACAGATTGAGGAAACAATCAGATCTTGCACTGCAGGTTTTAGTGAAATCTGTAACAGCTGCAGGTAAGACTGTGAATTAATGGCATAGGTATTGCATATTGCTTCACTCCGGTGTTCTCACATGGAGATGGCCACTGTCAGAGACAAATCTCCTGACTAGAAAAACAGGGCTTCTTATTAAGTATTCCAATACCATAGAGCTAATATTGTTCTGTACAAAAGCCCTTCTCCTTACTTCTTTTACATGTATCCTAATGCCATATTTCTCTGACTAGATCTGAGCCTCTGACTAATCTAATAAATCCCCAGCCTTATGATACTGGAGATCCATGTTCTTTTATAATGTGTTACATGTATAGAGACCATCCACCAGTGTCTGTAAATAACCCTTCACCAGTAGCAGAGCTGATCGTGTTGTTTTTGAGGAACTGACAAGGTTGAACCTCTTCACTCCCCATCCCGAGCAGTTATGCACAGAAGCATCTGAAATTTGAACAAAGCATTTACTTTAAAGTACTGGTTAAATTATGGCAAATGTTTTAGGATTTTAAAAAATTATTTAATCAATTTGATAATTTAAAAATTATGTTGATTTCTTTCACGTTCACCATACATTTTGGTGCTGAGCATTTGAAGTGTATAACTTAATTAGATTGCAGAATTAGATTGTGTTAATTCCTTAGCTGAATGAACCTTTTTTCCCCCTCCAGTCAGGCTCCCTGTGATTCTGCAGCACCCTAGCACCAGGACATTTTATCTCTGAGTCCTTCAGTCATACTTTATTAAAAGTAAATAATAATAATTCAGACTGAGGAGATCAAATATTTGCCTTCTACTTATGTCATCTAACATTCATTTAACATCTGCTCTTTTCATTGCCGCTCCTATCACTAAGCCTGCTTGCAAAAACGTTTGCCAAAAGAAGTGAATTCCAGAGGAAAGGAGAGTTCTTTTTTGCCTTCCCCTTCCTTTACCCCTTCCTTTCTCTTTCCTTTTCTTAGATTTTGTAGGTGTTTGCCCCAAACCATCTATGACTAATATTTGCCATTAAATCCCTTATAACAGATTCTTTGTAGAAGATTTGATGAAGACGTGTCAAGCAGCACAACATCCATGTGACTCCTTGCTCTAAGTGCCACTCGCCTGTACTTGAAACTTCAAGAAAACAGTAGATAAATTGTTGGCCTGTCCCTCATGGGGAATGAATACAAATACAGGCTACGATCAGCAGAGAGGAGGTGAGCAGGTGCTGTGTATTCGTCCTACACAGATCAGCCAGTGCTTCTCAAATTTCAAATCCTAATGATTGTTAATCATTTAATCCCTGACCCAAATCAGCTCCATTGTTCAGCTTAAATCCTGACTTCCAACACCCACCTCTGTCATCTTTGCAAGCAAAATATGAGTAGAAGAAGAACTTGTCTCTAGTTCTGGACCTATCCTTTCACATCTCCTCCCACAGAGCAGACACTTGGCCATAGAGGAATTGGGCTGGATCATCATCCTTTGTAAATTAGTGTCTGTTATCACGACCCTAGTGCCGGAAAGAACCTGCAGAGTCCTGTGGCTGCTGCTCTGCGCCATGGCCATTTCATGACAAGTGCTTGTCTGAACTTGTTGATCTAAACCTCTGGAATGTCTTCCAGACATGGAGAACAGTTCATTACCTTTTATATGCACAGTATGTATGTCCTCTCCAGTTTGTGTTTCCATTCTAATGCTGTTGCACCATTGTGTCCCCTTTTTGTTCTGTTTAGTCCACCTATGGAGGCAGAAATTCACTATGCAGCAGATCTATTTTGCTGTTACTTGTGATACAAAAAACTCATGTTCTTGGGAGAATTATTGCTCCTGGGCATCATTTTCTTCCCAACTGAAGTTTTGTCATGATTTCAAAAGAATTCGGCCCTCAGGCTGTGTATCAAGGTTAGCATCTGTATTTGGATTTTAAGTAGATATGTGAGAGAGAGCCACAAGCAGTATTTCAAATAAAACTCACCTAAGAATGCCAGGGAGCAAATTAAAACAAAATTAAATTAAAAAAAAAAAGTAAAATAAAAATGTAAATTTTACAGTGTGAGCTTACAGAGAGTTATCAACTTGCCATTGGTATCCCTGATAGGGCCCATTTCCTGGTGTCATTCACATTTCAGAGGCTGGGGAAACTCACAGACATCTGTGATGATGGTGCAGTGACTCCTCATTCACACCCCTCTTTCCCCCAGGGGCACCTGAAGACAGCCACCCCCTTTGAACATACAGCAGGAAAGCAGACTAATAAGGAGCCTGGCATCTTTTCTCCCAGCTTTTTTGGCTGAGCAACTGAAAGATGCAATGTGACAAGCAGTGTCATATGTGATCAGACAACCCTATATGTGTCAGAGTTGCCCCTGCATCACTCCCTGTCAAATCCCTCATTGGGATCACGAGAATCAAGCCCTCCTTTGTGCTCCTGCTATAGCAATCCAGCATCTGCACTCTCAGCACCCCATGCTCAGCTTGCTTCACAGCTGTGCCCTGATGTGCCTTTCATGGAGACAGAGGGGAAGAAGAGAAACTGACCTTTATCCTGCCAGTGTTTGAGAACAGGATTTTCAGTAGGAAAGGGAGCGTTCATTCTTACTTGGTTTTACTCCTCAACCTTCTATACAAACCCTGTGGCTCCGGTTGCTATTGGTACCCTTCACCAGCTAAGTGATTTCAGTGTTTTTATCCTGGTTTCCTAAAGAAAGATGCTCACCTGGTTACATTGTGGGAGGGAAGAGGTTGTTGTCTATGCATTTGGGGGTGTATTTTAATCTGCCTGACACCTGGCTGGTGTCAGATAAGCTTCCTGAGAGCAGTTTTGTGAAATCTGACAGTGGAAGAAGAAGGTGGCCATCTTGTGTCTCTTCAAAGACCTCAGATGCTCTCTACGGTGTTTTGCTTCCATCATGTGTGGTGCAATTTGTTTTCCAGATGAATGCATGGATATTTTGCCTTGATCTAAACTAAGATGTTAGAAAAGTGGTTTAAGATATTATCTGTCTGGCTTGTTTTTACTGGAAGGTACAAAACTGATCTTTTCCCATAGGCCTTCATTAAAATTCAGGCAAGTTCATTCAAAAGTCTAACCACAGCACATGTGTGGATCACAGCTTAATAAAAGATTGGTCTCTCAGTCTCCAGCCTGTTTCCAGAGTTGCTCAGGTTATGGCTTGCTCTGATTCTTCAGGGGGGGAGCAGGACCTGTTAATCTGATAGCTGGTAGGAACCTTGAAAAGACATCTAGCTTCCCTCCATGAAACATGACTTGTTGCTAGCATCACTGATAAATATCTAGCCGGGGGACAGGTCATTCAAAGCTTCAGTGCTCAAGAGATGTTCAGTATTTGGAATTATTTGAGTCAGTTTGGTTTCAAAATTGCAGAAAAGTCTGCTCAGTCAGAGGAGAGAGCTGTTTTAAGTGGGAGCAGTTACAGGACTTCTTACTATACTGGCTACCTCTCACAAGAGGCCAGCACAGACTAGCGGCTCATGTTTGGGCTAGTTTGGACTAGTAGCCTGTGTAAATTCTGCCATGGCCTTTGATGCACGAGCACTACGTTTAATTTTAAACAGAGATGGGGCTCTGGGAGCATGCTGCAAATCTCAAGGCAAGGAAGGAGTGAAGCACTGCTGTTGTTTCATGGGTTTCAGTGGAGTGGAGCCACTTTTGTGAGGGCAGCTGACAACCAGGGCTTTTGCCCGCGTTTCTGTAGCTCTGTCCTAGCCCTGGGGTCACTGCGCACACTCAACTCTTGTGAAGTTTACTTGTTGACTTTTAACACTGCCAGTGAAAGTTTCAGCCTGCTGCGAGGTATTAGTACACAGGAGGCTTCAGCGCACAAAACACAGCTATTTTGCCCTGAAAGTTTATAAACTAAACCCACAAAATGAGCAACAGGAGAGGGCAAGAAAGGAAACGTAGTTACTGCTGCTATTACATTGCAATAAACCCCAGGCCCTGCGGGGACGCCTCCAGCTTCCCTCTGTGCAAACACAAGCTGCCGCTCGGCTTGCCCGCAGAATCCATCAGTCCCAGCATCCAGACCCAGCCCCCGTAGCCTGCAGCCCAATAACCCTCCAGATTTACTGCCTGAGGTTACAAGCAGAAGCGGTGAACAGAGTATGTGTGAATACTGTTTGCACTGACAGCTCCTTCAGTCGGATTTATCTGGGCTGAGTTGTCAGGTGTAATCAGAAAAAGCTTCCAACTGTGAAAGCTGTGAAGTACAACCTCTGGCTGGTGGGATCCATTTCCTGCAGTGTGCACATCTTGCACCTACCACAGTGAATACTTCATCTTATCAAGGCTTTTAAATGCAATCATTGCATGCAACGTCCAGAATGAATCCAATTCATAAATCCAGTAATCCAGACCAGATCTAGTGATGAATTCTGTATTGTTTCCATATTCCTTTAATCCACAAAGTCATTAACAGAGCTCCAGAAAGTCGTGAATATTTTCGCCCCATTTGGCAGGGAGCAGATAGTCTTTCAGATGAATCGTTACAATGAGCCATTAATGTTTTTAATTATGGAGTGCTAAGTACGAGTTACTATGAAAGTTAAGGCAGGACCAAAGCCAGTGCTATTTTCAGTGGCTGTTTAATTCATCAGCAATATAAATAAGGCGGCACAGAAAAACTAAAAGCAAAATGTGCATGAACTGAACACAGGCGCCCTTACTTGCTGACAGTTAAACAGGCACTAGCCTTTGTCTTCCTAAAAGGGTATTGTAACAGCACAGAGAAGAAATGTTCTCTGGTTTGTCCTCATCTTGCAGAAATAGGTCCCCTTCTTGAGCCTGTGGTTCTCTTCAGGGGAAAAAAAAAGCCTCAAAATGATGTGATTTGCTGTGTAATGATGGGTTGCTATTGTTGCCTATGACTTTAATTCTTCACTCACATCAAAATCAGACATGTTCTTTATGTTCAAGGTGTTGTCACACTTGACATATGAAGGATGTCTTCAGAATAATATCTTTGAGGCAGACACTGAATGATGATGGAAATGTCCAAGTTATTGAACTATCTCCTTCATATGTTTAGTAATTGCTTTACTTTAGTATTTCCTTTGCATGTTCTTTTTATTCTTTTACTAAAGTATGCTTATTGTGTCTACAAACAATGTCTCTCATCCTAAGGTTTTGTGGGTATGATCCTGAGGCCTTCTGAATCAGAAATTCTACAGTAAACTGAATGGCAGAATGTAGCCCCAAAGGATCTTAACTTTATTATTATCCCTCCTTGTTGTTTTCTGTTACAGCTGTAATTTCCTAATTGATTCTCCCTTCACAGTGAGGGGAGAAAAAAGTCTACAGATAAATAAAAATAGCAAATGGGAAGGACAACAAAGAAAACTGAAAAGAAATCATGTGTAGACAAACATCCTCCTACAGAATGAATAATTGCACATCATCATTGCATGGATTTCTCCTTTTATTAATAAAATATCTTTCAAAGAAAATGCGTATACTTGTACTCTAGAAAGAATATTTGGACTTTCCTGGGGGTGTGGAACAAGGGAATGCTGAAGTGCCAGTGACAGATATAGTTATTTTCTAGGAACACTAACCTCTGTCAGAAGCTCTGAACCCAGAACTTCTGCAGCTAAACAAAATGTGTTAGCAAAGAAACTAGTGAATTTGGATTGGAGGGAGGAAGGAAGAAAGAAAACCTGTGAGAAAAGCAGTTAATTTCTGCAAAACAGTGATTCATTTCAGCTTTTGGTGGAAATGGTTTTGGCCATGATGTTTCCAGCTAGCCCTAGTTCTTACGGCTCTCCAGAACCAGCGCTATGACTGGGGGTATCAGAGTAAGACATTTTAAAAGAGTGCTACTCTTCCCACCAAATTTGCTCTATGTGCACACTTTCTTTTGCAACAAGCACGTGAAATCTTCCTGGTTTGCTCCGATCTTACTCAAAAGATGTCTATGCACTCATTTTATTGCAGTCATTGTGATTGTCAGGGTGATGCCTCATCCTGCAAAGTAGTCCCCAGTTCCTCCAATTGTTTCAAATATTAAACATACTGCACGAAGCCACAGACTCTTTTAGGACACAAGCAGCCAGGACAGATCTGGAAAAGATTTTATGTGACTGAAACAAACAACTTCCATGCCAGCTTTACATAACTGTGCATTGCTTAGTTTATTTAAGCCAGTGAGCTATGTGCTGCTAGCTCAGTACCCAGCCTCGTGTCTCAGAGAGCCAGACCCAGGGTGTCCCTCTGAGTACGCCTGCCTTGCAATATAAATGCATGAGCCTACTCTCATATGATCCATGCTCCGAAATATCTATAGGCAGAACTCCAATGCCCACTACTAATTAACAGATGGGAAGGAAGCCCTGTAGTTATTAATAGATATTCTCAGCTGAGCTTCTTCAAAGTGCAGTGCAGATACTTTGAGCTGTAGCCAGGCTAACAGCCAGCGATGTGGGTAGAAACTGCGTGTGACCAAATGTGCTGATATTTACTCTCAGCCTTTGTCTTTGATCTGGAATAGATCCACACTCAGAGATCCATTCCCCCTGGCAACTCTACCTCTAGCAGTTGCCCCAGTGCTACCCTTGGAAGTACTAAAGCCTACTTTACAACCAGTTTCAAAATCTGAGGAAAAGACTGCTCTTTTAGTCTAGTTTTATAGAGAGGAAAGACCAGTGAAAACTTAAAGTTCATTGGTACTTTTGTGTGCAGTTGTAAATCGATAATAATGTAATGTTTTATAATAGCTGTAATGCTTTAATAGCCTCCTGTTATGCTGACAAAGGTCTGAAGTCCCCAGTCATAAATCGTGACCAACTTAAGATACGCACTCTACAAATGAAACCAAGCCAATAATAAAGACGTGGGAATCTTACTAGCATGGAGATTCTGATGCTGACTTTTTGATTCCCTAGTTAGTAACATAAACAAACCCTCTAATTCTTACTGTTAGTTTGCATTAAGAAAGTGCAAGCAAGGAGCTTACACATGCCCAGCCCGTTCGCTCAGCATCATGGCGCACTGAAGTATTCCTGTACAATTACAAGCACATTTTTAAAGCATCCATAACCTCATGGGGATGATAAATAATTTATGTACCTGGACCAGGGTGATTCTTGCTATTTAATGATATGTATAGCAGGGGTGGGGAGGTGTTTCTATTTTTAGTGGGTTTTAAATTAGTGAGATCTTTCTAATTGTAGCTTTTCAAGCACGAATGACTAAAAATCAACTGCTAAATGCGTGTGTAAATGTCTAAAAGAAAGCAGGCTGGCTGGAGGCACACAGTTCTTTCTGATGTGGGGGAGCGTTCGATTTCCAAGCATGTAACTCAAGGCTGTAACTCAAAGGTATTCTTGCCTGGAGTGGTCACCAGAGAAAACATATTGAAAGGTTAGAAACCTAACTTCAGTAATCCTGTAGGTAATCACATTTTTCTTGACTATTGGACAAATACCTAAAAGCTTGAAATACACAGATATGGGGGTAACTGGAGGTCAGAAGAGTGCCTGCCACAGACAGGATCCTAATCTGCTAAAACTCCAAACTGCCTGAGGTGTCTAAATAGTGTGTGGGATGAAGATTCAGTTTAGACAAGTAATTTGCAAGGTGTAATATATTAGGTAATAGATGTAACCTTTCTGATATATTGCCTCAGCTGCAGCATTCAAGGGAGCAAGAATCAAAAACCTGAGATGTTGGTGAAGAGTTCATTTTTCTACAAAGCTGTAAATTACACAGAGCATTCTCAATAGTGTTGATTTTGCTGATACATCCCCAGCGTTAGCAGTTGGCAACCTGAAGCAATGAACGAAGTCAAATATATGCATTTATCAACTAAGAAGTGTGTTTCCAGCTCCTGGGACATTTCAGACAGAAACAGCTGAGGCTACAGAGTCCGAAATTTGGGATAAATAATGGAATACGTACAGAAAGGGTGATACAAATCAAAATGAATGTTAATTGCAAAGGCTGCACAATCGCAGTGGATTTCACTTACTTCAGCAGGACTGGATTGCACTCTGATTAGCTTTCCCCAGACAGCAATACACAGGTTCAGTATGTTTATTTAGCTCCATTAGAAATCTGAAGTGTGGACGTCACTGTGATCATCCAGGCCTACCTACAGGGCTTAATGCTGTTCTATTATTGACTGATTTTATTGCTCCTTACAGTCTCTCTCTTTTTCTTCAGTGCTACATAACACATAAGGCTGAATTTACATTTTCTGAATGGACTAATCATGGCTCTCTGCTTTGATAGAGAATGTTCAGCCTCCCACATAACCACATGGAAACCAACAGGGAAGAGTAAACCAGAAATAAACCCGTTCTAGGGGGTTGAGAGAAAAATACCCACCAGGATAATTGGGAGGTATGTGCAGAGAAGAAGCAACTGAACACATAGTCACATCGTACAAAAAATGATAATGCTAAAAATATCCAGATGAAGGACAGCAAGAGAAAACATGATTGAAGTGGAACAATTGGTAGAGGAGTTAGTACTCATTAGCGATCATTTTAGGTTGAATATAGGTTGGTTTTGTAACAGCAGAAGGAATGATGCATTTGACAGGACTTAAACAATTGCCTCCCTCTTTCCCAAAGAAGCTAGTTAGCAACACCCTGGCACAAATTGATCAGTCTCGCATGCTCCTAAAGAGTTAGCCAAAACAAATGTAGTTACTGAAAGTTTTTGTTTGCAAAACATAGTGAAGTTAGATCCCAAACATTTCAAAATCTTCCTCCCTGTGTTCCAAATCTCAATATGTTTTAGCATTTAGCCTACTGGTATCTTCTGTAGCCTTAAACAATAACTCTGGGAAGTAAAGTTCAACCAGTGTAATATCTTTTCCCCAATGGTATCCAAAAGCTTGGGCAAGAGTGTAAGAATGGAGCAAGTATACATGATGTTTTGGCAAGAATTCTCACATCATCCAGCTCTTTACATGTCAGATATTTACTGAGTCAGTGTGCTTTCTATGCATTTATTAAGGATCAGCTACGGGCATGTGAGAAAGCAGACGCTCAGTTCCAGATTTCCTAAGTGCTCAGAAGAAATTTGCGCACACAGGGTGAAATCGAAAAAGACTCATAATGGAAATATAGTAAGGTTCATGAGCCAAAGCCAATCTGTTCATATGTGAAGAGCTACAAATACTTGTGCGTTTGAAGCTAAGTATTTTTCAAAATTCCTTGTTTTGTCAGAGAAATTTTTATGTAATATTTGTTAAAGAACATTGCTGGTGAGAAAAAGTGCATGTCTGGCACAAGGCTGTTAAAGATAAGCAAGCAAATGTTTTGTAGAAATAGAGCATAGGGCTTAGAAGTTCATTTCCCAGCTTCTTTCACACAGTGGGCGTAACAATGTCCAAAGTTTTCCACGTAATGTGAAATTCCGCTTTCCTCTGGAGGAAGCTGGATTTTTGTTTCTATCCAAATATTCCCTGCAGTTTCAGAGGTGGCTTCAGAAGATTAACTCCATATAATACGCTGGGTGCCAAGAATGAGAAAGCCTAAGGCTAAGTCAGTTTATACCTGGTCCTCAAGCTTTTTACAGTCACAGGACGATGTCTGTTACATAGAGCAGACCCTTATCTGTCCAATAAGATTAAAATGACACATTTGGCGGCAAGGGCTTTTAAAATATGGCAGTGGCTTGTGATTTATAGCGTTTTATCCAGTGATGAGCACAGAAGTATAGCAGATAATTATACATCCTGCGAAAGCAGTTCCCTATGGCATTTTGAAATGCACCAAAACGCTGGCATTATAAGCTCAAATTTGAATTCCAAAGTTTAAGTAATCAGAGGATGGGAGGGTGGAGATTTCCTGATTTAATACAAACGACAGATTTTAGGAGAACACACAGGTAATCGTGCCTTATGTGCTAGGCCTTTCTGCTTCATTGCGGGGGCATGTCTTAGTCAATCGTCCTCACTGGTCTGTGCTATTGTTCAGACCTTTCAACCTAGCTGCAGAATGCTGCTGTCCTGTGCCAGCTGCATTTCCCAGCATGTCTGTAACTTGTGTTATCAACTGACCAATGTCCTGAGCCTGTGCTTACAGTAGTAATTGCCTGCATCTGCTAACTTGGGGGAGTACAAGGAAGAATACATTGAACCAACATTGAAGTGCCATTAAAGGAAAAGCTGAGTATTTTTCCCAGGCGGGTGTCTTATACTTCAGCAAAGCTGGAAAAGATTAAAGTGCAATCTTTGTGCTTGCTGCCCTGCATACAAGCAGTGCATGCAGAGTTAGTGGATGTCAAGCTGTGATTCCTTTGTGAGAGGAGTGCATGTATATAAATCACCCCTGCTTTGCAGATTTATGTGAATGTAACCTACTCACTTCAGTGGGCTTCATGGTAACTTGGGATTGGGTTGTGGGAGCAGTATCTGGATAGGCATGATGGATGCAATGTGACCACTTAGCTAATCTAAATTACAACCTAGCCTCTCATGCAGAGGGTGAAAGTGACATAGAAGCAAAACATTAAGGAAAAAGGAAGCCATTTGGTTCTGGGTATGATGGATATGAGCTGCAATATAACCTTCACTATTAACTCAGTTCACCTGGCTTTTGAGGGTTCACTTGCTTCTCTCTAAAGGCTGAAACATGAACTTTTTCTTTCTTAATGTTCCAGTGTACCAAACTGAAGCTCTTTTTTACACACAGGCAATCCAATGCACGTGCACCCGTGGAAGTTATATGTAAATGTATGGCAGATTTTACACAGGGATTTATGTACATGCACTTCATGAAGTACATTTAGGTGGCATTTTCTGATATGTGACACACCACGTAAGGCAATTAACTTAACGTCAGGTAACTGCTCTATAGCTATCATTGGAAATACTAAAAGAAAAGGCAGAGCCCAAAAGCACATCTTTGTAATTCTGCTGATACAGTTATTCCTCCTGATGTCACCATTTCAAATGGCCAGATGATAAGTCTGCCCTTCTCTTTCTCTCTCCATCAAATGTGCCTGTCATGCCGTACAGTGTCTGTGTACGCAAAAGATGATCACATGGTACATAAATCAGTGGAAAATACTTTTACAAAACCTCCGTTTAGAAGTATGGGAAGTAAAGAGTAAAGGTTTTTGATGTAACAGAATTTCTGTAGTATGAAAAAGAAGTTAAAAGGAAAAAGAGTAATAAAAACTACAGAGACAGTGCTCTTTACACTTCTTTGATGCACCTAGCAATATTCTCAATAGACTATTTTTTCTAGACTGCTACAAGCAGTTAACAGACTTTAGCTTAAGCACAGAATTATGAGTTCTTAAGACCATTGTGCGGTTAAAGAAGAACAATTACATGAAACACTGAATGTGTAAGAGATATAGCCCACACTATTTTGCAGTGAATTGCATGTGTAACCTATTTGACAAGTTATAGTACAATCTTTTGGCTGGTTATTTATAAACCAGTCAAGTTATTTTTCTTTTATTACTTTGAACTCTACTTGAAGAACGGTGATTCATTCTCCACATGCTGTTAGCTCTATGGCTTCATGCGTTGCATGTGGGCAAGTCAGGCTGAGAGAGAATTAAGAATTAACACGTGAGGATGTGTTATCTGTGCAGAAACCACCTACAGTCAACAAGTTTGGAAAGAAATTTCAGCACCAAATAGGACCCAACACAATCCTAGTGTCTGCTCCCCTGCCCTAAATCCCCAGTTTCCCTTGGTTTCAAAAAGACAGATGAAACTTATAAGTGAAGGGCAATGGAAAAACATTAAGGTACAAACAGGAATAATACCTGTTTGTATCTTAATACAAGAAACAGACTTCCTTCATGCCACAAAAGTTACTTTAAACCTTACACAAAATTACTTGCAAGGTTCAGAGGGGTATTTCTGAAAGATTTCTTTCCAGGGCTTCTTCAGGAAAGGTCTCCCAGTGGGAAAGCTTATTCAAGACTGGTGCTGAGAAGGAAATTTTAAGGGACACAGGCTTTGCCTTATGTAAAAGAATGAGTGAAGAGAAAAAAAAATAGTACTTTCTCTCAAACAATTTGACTGAACAAGCTTATTCTTTGGGGAAACTGAATGTACCTACATTATATCCTATCTACACATCCTCCTCCTACTGTTTTCCCTGTCACTCTATTTCCATTGTGTCTGCGTGCGAGCAATGTTAAGCATCAAACTTCTAAAAATGATCCTAGCTTCCTAGCAACTTTAAATGCCTCTTTAGCATTTAATAACAAATTTGTATTGGTTTGTAGGTAGTGTTTTAGAAGGAAAAAATAAGACACTGCATATTTGAATTAGAAAACTCACTTTCCCCTGCCCTCTTTCAGAAGAGAAGAGCTTAATGGATCATTTGGGATCATGGCAAATATTTTCTTTTTCTGCTGCCTTCATTTACACTGCAGTGGTGAATACAGCAGCTGCTATTGTCTCTATTCCCTTACCGGGAGATTCAAAACATTTGTATTTCCAGAAGGAAAGTATCAACACGTATGTCTTACCTTCAAGCCATATGAATCTCTCAAGCAGAGGTGGCAGTACTTTGTGACAAATATATCCAAAACACCACAACTCTCCACCGTGGCTCTCCCCAGCTTTCAAGCAGACTTTTTGGTATTCAGTATTCACAGACCAGCAGAGGAGCAAAAATTGAAAGAAGGAAAAAAATCACCTGCCTGCCCCCTGCAAACCGGGACTCATGCAGCTGAAACTTGCTGCGGTTAACCCCAAGCTGCACTAGCAACTGCTAAGAACTTCAAGAGCTCAGGGAGTGTATTAGGTTCCTGGGAAGAGGCGATTTTGGAGCAAAGCTCTCCCGCAGTAGTAATTCGCTGTCCATTTCTCTCAGCACATCGCTGTCTGGAAAAGCAGCAGCTCCGTCTCCATTTCCCAGAGCCCAGATTTGGCTAGCTGGTAATTCAGAGACGCCCCTTCCTCCTACGACGAGAGCCCAACAACCTGTTTCCACTACATTTCCCTTCGCTGGCCGCGGGGTGCGAGTTCCCGCAGCGCTTCCCTTTCTGCCTTGCCTGCTGGAGGGGAGGGCGGCAAAGTTTCCTCCCCCGAATCCCACCGGCTCACACGGGGGAGATGGCGATGGGCGGCTCCTCCGCCCCGGGCTTGCGAGACCGCGGTCCTCCGGCGGGCGGGGGGCGGCGGCACTTAAGCACCGGGGACCGGACAGCGCCGGGGCGGGGAGCCGGGGGGGGCTCACACGGAGGCGGCAGCTCCCGCCGCAGCCCCGGAGACCGGGACAGCAGCGGACCCGCCCCTAGGAAAGCCCGCTGGAAATAAGCCTTTCCCCGCCCGGCTGCCCTGCCCTGCGCACCGGCTTCGCTGGGGACGTGGGCAGGCGGCCCGCAGCACCTGCCCGCACTCCCAGGTGAGTGCCGGTTGTGTCCTGCAGGGGCTTATGCAAGGGGCAGCCTGAGGGCTACGAGGTTGCTTGCTGCCCCTGCATATGCCCAGGTCCGTGCATAGCTGGTGGGTTTCACACAGAACGCAGGGAATGACCCTCCAGTACGGACAGCATGGGAGAGGAAGGCAGAAATTTCCGAGTAAGGAAACTGACTGTAGTTATTACTTCTACTGTAAACAGCTGGTGTACTTTCTCTGTAAATAAAGGGGTCTATGCCAAAGAGGGACATCACCCACCTGCATTCTTCCCCTGCAGAGAAGACCCACCACACTATGCTCACGTGTATTTGCTAACCACCCAGGCTAAAATTCTCAACAGTACATCTCTCTGGATTAAATACTCTCTGTAATGGTAAATAGATCTCTTTGCAATTCAAACAGCAGGAGAAAGCATTTCTTGCACGGATGATGAAAGCGTAGCTCCTGTTGCAATATTTTAGTATCTTCTTCCAGTTTACTATCTTTAACACCACCTATATTGCAAAGCATTAGGAGTCCATTCGAAGGGTGTTTCCTAAGAAAGCTCTTATTTTTTTTCTGGAAGTGGCTCAATTTTCTTTTCTGAATGTGCTTTTCATGTCATCAAATGACACTAGACAAAGAGAAAACAGAATGAAACCTGTGCCTGTGGTTAGGTTTTAAACAGATTTTATTTCTGGAGGATTTTCTACAAAGGAGTGGATCTACAATAGTGCTTTCAACCTTTTCTGACTGTGGAACCCTAAACACTTTACAGCAGAGCTACTGAGCCCTATAGGATACTGCATACACAAACTGCTGTGAAATGCACGTATACTTGTCTTTCTGAGTCATCTTTAGTATTAATGTCAAACCAAATTCTCTTGAACTTCCCAAGTGTTACTGAAATAGTTTCATTTTTATCCAAGTAATGTTCCATTGGGAATTTTGCATTACCAGAGTAGCTAAATGAATAGACCTGACACCTTCAGCATCGAACACAGAAACAGTCACAGGAATTGCTGTAATATTGCTGTTACCTGGATGTATTCCCCTGAAGTGATGAAGTCTTACTCAGGGCCAGTGTACGAGGTATTAGACATTATTGTTCTGGTATATCCAGAACACTGATTTCTCCTTGAAGGCAAGACAGGAAAGTTTTATACATAAGACACTATGCTCGCCTCGAAGCAAATATATGTATTTAATGGATGGACAAGACTTTTTTGAGATGTTTATGCTTGTTTTCAGGCCAGGAAGAATCTTGTCCTCTCTTAGCTTCTGTGGGCTTCCAGTTGTGACATAAGTGTGCTTTTCATCCAGTCACCTATAAGAAAGTCAACTACAATCCAAGTCAGAAAAACAGTAATTTAGTAATTAATAACTGGGTAAGCTATTTCATGGATGAGATCTGAGTTTCACTGCCTCTTTGCCATCTGCATAGGCCTTTTGATTTACAGTGAAGATGCGCTTAACTGCTTGTGAGAGTCATATTGTTGCTATTAGCACATTTTCAGTCCTACTAAAGAAAGCAGCTTTTATTCTGTTGGCTGGAATACTATAGATTAAGGTAACGGCTGGTCTGATGGAAGATGTGGTTACATGTCACATCTCTTGCCTGTGCTAGGAATGCACCTAGTTTGTTAGTCTGTAATATGAAAAACATATCCTCAGCTGGTGAGAATGCAAGAGACTTTAATCAGGCTATGAGCTGTCCCTATGAAGCTTAAAGGGAGATTAATTTCCCTCGAATTTTGTATCAAGAATTTCAATAAATGCCCTAGAGTTAGATGAATCATGGGAGAGAATAAAGCACAATAACAAGAAAAACTGACATATAACAACCCCCAACCCTGAACCTAAAGCCAAAATAAAATGAAAATTCAAACCCACAAGTATAACCTTATGAGAAGCAAGTTTTTTGGTTTTTTGTTTCTTTTTCCTAGTGTATTGCTAGTTTGTGATTTCTCACTGAGGAAGCTCTGTGACTAGCTCTTTGGTTAGAGGTTGCTCAACAACAGCTCTCTTCAAGTAGACAATACTGAAGAGTTGTTACTGGTTAATACTGAGTAGATGCATAACTCTTAGGATCCAAAGGGTATTCAGCTCTTCTGATTTAAGGGACAGAAAAAGTTGAATACAGTTCCTGGGGCAAATATCAGGAGTGTTCTGCAGTATTTTCTCAACAAGTGTTCTCTCTTTTTGCTGCTTTAACAGAAAACTTAGTCATCTGAACAGCACTGGAAGTGGAATAAGATAAGATGCCTACTGCACTGCACCATGCCACTGAAAAAGTAAAATGGCAGGGAAATATCAGTCATCAAGATCCTCACAAGAAGACAGCTTATTAATTTACAGTTCTAGCACATGCTGCTGGTGTGGAAAGCAGAATGATCTACTAATAAAGTGTAAAAATGAAGAGCTGCATCAGAAGTACCTCACCTGACAGGCTCTGAGGTTCTGGCCTGCTAGTTTCTGAAGTACTTTCTCTGCTCCCTTTTTATTTTTAATCTAACAGAATATATTGCAATATGAAGGAGTAACTTGGAAGACAGACTTTCCTGAGGTGCAAACTAAAACTTTGTTATTTACTCAACTCAGAATACTACCAGCCCATTAAATGCAGGTCACTGATGGGCATGGATAGGTCTTGTATTGCTGCAAATTATAATGAATTGTGTCCCTCCAGATGGGAGAATGTCCCTGCCATCTTCAGATCCCTGAGAGTGGATAGAAAGAGGTACCCAGAGTGGGCCTTCTTTGATGTCTGCTGGCATAGAGCCTGTGCGGATCAGGCAGCTGTGTAGTATGTCCTGCTTCACCCACTTGCCGTGATCCTCAAAGTGGTGTGGTTGCTGTTGTGGTCTCTGTGTATTTGAGCTGAGATCCAATCGAGTCATGCAACACTGGAAATGACTGAATCAGTTCATTTCAATTTAAAAAATCAATAGTCTTTTGCGTGAAATTTCTTCAGAAGATAAGATGGATATTGATATCTCTCTGGAAAGGAAATGAATTTTCATCTTCTTATGTCCTTTCCAAAGACGGGCCAGGAGAACGCTTGTTTCCCCCTTGCATTAAGGAGTCAATTGTGAGTTCAAAACAATTTTTCCAAAAGCAATGCACCAACAAGTTTTAATATTAGAGAGAAGATTGGACAAAGGGAGCTCTGACTTGCCTCTGCCACTTATTTACTGTGGGAACCTGAGCAAGTTTATGCCTTTTATGCCTTTAGACTTAGCCTGAAGTTAGGACAAAGTTTCTGGATTACCATGGGCTTGGAATTTACATATTAATCAGCATCTCACACACTCAACCAAGATTCAGCCCATCTGCATTCTCTGCCTGTTTCAGTGGATAACGTCTGTCTTCTTGCAGACAAATTTACTGTTAAATACTTGACCTGTACATGACTTAAACTGCCCTATGTGCCAGTATTGAGTAGCCTGAGACAATCAACCACAGATGGCCAAATCTGACCCTGCTGTCTTAAGGCCTCTGAAATTTTGATACACTGTGTAAGAGCAAGTATGGTGAACGCATTGCCACTCATCTCTCTGCCATGGATTTCCTTTTTGTAGCATGAGAACAATGAAACAAACACATTCACTTTAATGCACGGGGTAGTCTGAAGAATTTCCTAACTTCATTTTATTTATTAAAATATCTCTGAATCTAGAAGATCACTATACAAGTTCTGTTGTTCCTCTTCTAATCATTTCCTATTGCTTACAGTACTCTCTAAAGTGGTCTATTCAATTCCCACAGGATTCCCAACAGGGGAAATGCCATCAGTGCACATTCAAATAAAAATTTTCTGTAGCTGTATTAAAAAAACATTGGGTTTGGTCTCTAGAGAGCAAATCCAAGCTTGAAGCAGTGGCAAAAATCATTTGTAAGTGAATAAAGGGTTGAAATATGCATATTGATGCTAAGACTCAGTTCATTTCCTTATTGTGGATAGCTATAAAAGATGCACAAGTGAAAGGGGCCAAGATTTCATGGCATTGCCACTGTTCCTCACCAGTTGGTGCCTTTTGCGCTGGATACTCATCTCACTGATTGTAGTATTTTTCCTGACAGACAAAGACAAGACGGTGATGATTTAGAAGCACCTGTCTGGATGCAGTGTATGAATCCTGATTAACCATAAGAAAATTCAGTCCCTAAATATTCCTGTGTCGATGGAGTTGGTCAGGGGCTGTCAGAGTTGTGTCACACATGCTTCACGTCAGGGAAGCAGAGAAATGTTGATCTGCGATGGCCCCCATTCAGTTAGAGATACTTAGAAGGCACATGTATGAATGTCCCAAATTTTGAATGCTAGCTAGGTTATTTTAAAAGAGAAGGAGAAAAGTCTTCCTGTTCCCTCCATCTCTGCCTGGTGCTTTGTCTCTACTAACAAAGGCCCTTGGGAACCTTGAGTGTTGGCAATCAGCTTGGAAAAATCCACCTGGATTGCAAGAGCCTCTTTTCTGCCTTTTCTTTTTTTTCACCTCCTTGTAATTTTTTCAAACCTCGCAGCCAGTGGAGACATGTAATTAAAGTTAATTGCGATTGCACAGTGACGCAACGGGGCCCCCCCACTGACATGGCTTCAGGGTGCCTCTGGCTCACATAGGGCTGCTGACTTCCAGCACAAGTGGGCACGCTTCAGAGTGACGAGTCTAAAGAAACATTCTTCTCTCCAAGTCACCACAGCCCCATGCCAGTCTCCTCCAGTGTGGAGCCATTGGCACTGCCTGTCTTTGAGCACAGGAGTGTCTCCTGCTTCTGTCTGTTCACAGAGGGAGATGGGTAATTTTGCCTTGACCTGCAGGAGTCTCCATCATGAGCAAGTCAGGCCACATCCCCAGCACCTGATGAAGGCAGAAGGCTGAGGTGCTAGGCTGGCTTTGAGGAAAATAATGGCTGTGTGAGCCAAGCCATGGTATGCTACAATAGCATCAAGAACCTGAGGAGTTCAGTTTTCTCAAGGTTTTTAATGCCACCTTTTCATGGCCAGCTGTGACAGATCCATGGCAGAGTCTCTGGTACTGATCAATACTTCAGCTGCAATTTTTCTTCCCCAAGGCAGAGGAGGAGACTGACAACACTTTGATGCATTATCAAAGACAAGCCTGTCACATCCCACAGTTATGCACCAAATCCAAAGCTCACTTGTCTCCTTTTTCCAATCCAGAACTCCCTGGGAATTTTGCTCCATCGTGCCTCTTTGACACATCATGATTTCAGAAGTAGCTGCATTAAATAACTTGTCTTGGTTTCTGGTGGAAAAAGCAAACAAACTAAAAAAAGAATTTCAAAATAGCCCTCAGAATACCTAATTTAGCGTCATTATGGGTTGTGGCTACTCAATGGACTGCAATATAGTCAATATAAAGAGAGGCAGTACTTCAGTGGTGCTTTGCCAATGCATGAATTAATTGCTGGATTCTTGGGCAGCACAAATTTTCAATAAAGCCCACAAATATGATGTCAATCCCATTTTGGCACTAGAACGAATGTTTGATGGCCACTAGTGTTAAATTGCCATTAGACAGGCTATATGTAGTGCCAAATTCATCCTCACAAGGCAACTGTCCTGAGGAAGTACTCGTCTGCAGTGAGCTTTTCCTTCCTAATTAAAAACAGAGCCACAGCCAGAACCAAGTATGAAAGAGTTGGTAAATCTAATTATACAAAAGAAAGTCACTGGTTAGACAGTGATTTGCAATGAGAAGTGACCAATAAATGACACAGCAATGAATGAAACAGAACAGCCAGTAAATACACAGGAGAAAGCATATTTGCCTGAGTAGCTGAGAGGCATTTATCCACATGGCATGGAGCTTAGCAAGCTCCATGCTGTATCTCTGCCAGACATCAGCCATGGTATGCCACATGTAGAAAAGTAGCTACACATGGTCACAGGCAGGCCTGACCATGGCTTTGTCTGACAGTAATAGCACTGCAAGCAGCACAAACTAAAGCTCTGGCACAATAAGCAGTGCAAGCTCAAGAAAAGCCCAGGAATGGAGCACAGGCTCAAGTCTTCCCCTTCTCTGTACCACTGGGTTCACCTATAGTTTCTGTCCCTGCAGTTTAGACACAAGCCAAAGTTGGATTCAGACCTTTTGTGCTCAAAAAAGAAGTATACACTCTGCTAGTGCTTCACATATCTGTAAATAATGCGCTTGTTGCTTTCAATAAAGACTTGGTGGAGTTGTCTGGTAACAGGTACAGGGTAATCTGGGCAGTGCTGTGCAGGGTTCTGGGTTCAAATTCTTCATTTTACTGTGAATTAGAGAAGAAGAGAATGAAGGAGAACAGATGGGCCTGTCTTGGTGCCACACACATCATCTAGCATGCAAAAGAAGCAAAGCACTTAGCTGGAAGTGGAAGATGGAGGTGCAGTTCAGGAGCTGTGAAGCTGAGGAGGTCGAAAATCCTAGGAAAGGCATATTGATAATGAGGCAGAAAAGCTGCAGTTGTTCAATATTAGTAAAAACTCCAGGGATGGAGATCCACAGGGGGCCACAATCTGTTTCTAAGAGGCTGGGAGACAAAGCCCATCAAAGCTTCGAATAAATGAAGCTTTCAGACCCCACAGCACATTCAGCAAACCACACTGGAAGCTTCTTGTTGTGCACAACGACTATCAGCGGCAGAGTGCTTTCGGGGTTCTCTGAGAGCTCTGCTTCAGAGAACAATCTTCCTTACCCTGGCTAGCCTCTTATTGCTATAGTTCATTTCCCCAGAATGCCTCTTTAGCAATTTCCCTACAGACATAGTCTGTATAAAGTTTGTATTAATCATGAGGATTAACATTTATTGGTGCAGGAACACCTTGTGAAGGAAACAAGTTCCGCCTTGGTGTTTTGGAATCAATGGTCAATCTTTTTAACTAACAGAATTGTTTAGCAGAGATCTGTTCCCTTTGTGTCTCCTTCATGCCCAAATGTACACAGCTAACTAACCAAGTTTAGTCGACCTTTTCTGGATTAGAAGATCTTTTCAAATCCTTAACTCTACACTTTCCCATATCTTACATAGAGGGCACTTTGCTAGCTCTTTTTCAGAAATGAGATTCACCAGCTACCTGGATCCTCTTTGCAGTTAGGGAAATAATTACTTTACGCAATATAATTTGCTTAAAACCATGACAGTTTTAACTATAGTTTAAGGCTAAATGACTGTTCAGCAAGACAGCTGGTAAAATTCACCCTATAATAAGACTGAAGCAATGTAAACAAGCCCAGCCCATTTAGGGCTTTGAGTTAATATAGATGTCAAATACTTCTTTCAATATCTCTCAATTTCCCAAGCCATCAAACATTTTCTCCTTTATAAATGTATTTGTAATAGATCTCATCCTTTGTCACCTAAACCCATAACATATGCCTGTCCTAAATCCCTATAATTGATTATGTTTGAATGTAAATTAACCTACGAAGAATACAATCTAATTTGTTGAAATACTAGAGGTAACTATGAAGCAAGGTAATGAGGAACTCCTGCTGCAGCACAGCTTTAAGGAGCTCCAGGCCTGGCTCTCTGGTTATTTAGAGTGGGGTTATTCTAAAGTAAACGCAGTCTGAAACAGCCAAAAGTGGCAGTGCTTTAGCTCTGAGATTTTTCTCTGTGCTTTGTTGGGCTCCTGTAGTGGCTGTGTTCTGTTTAAATGTAAATTATCTGAGTTTATCTTCTCTTTTATGCCTGGCCTTAATAAGGAGCTCTTCTTAAAACTCACCTTGAGGAAGAGTGATACTTCCTCACATTTGCATAAGGGCATGATCCACAGAAAGTAGGTGACATTTATGTATGAATTGAGAGTGCTCCCCACGTGTTGAGCCACGCTCAGGAGCTCATTAATGGTGATAAACAAACTGGGTTTAGGGAAGAAGGACTGAAAGAGTTTTTTAGCTCTGATATGATGATTTTAGCAAATAGGGGGCTTCAGACTTGGCCTCAAGTTTATTAATATCAGTAGAAAATTTGCTATGTGCTTTCATATACTTTGCATCAGGCCTTTTGAGTGTCTGAATCAGCCAGAAGCCAGAATACCAGGCAAGTGGAAATCGTACTTGTGGAGAAGCCGAGTGAAATTACTGAAAACTAACCCCCTTTCTTTGCAGCTTCTCAGCAGGCTAAGTAATGCCAAACAGTTCTAATCTAAATTACAGCCAGTAGGGAAGTATCTCTGGGGCCTGATGGCCTCTATCCTGCTCAGTTAATAACAGCAATACAATTGCAGTTTTGGTGATAAAGCTCAAAATTCATTTGCAGTTCCTTGAGTTGTGGTGATTTATTGTTTGCTAATTATCTTGCTGGAGCCTTGAGGATGGAATAATCTCCCCTTATTTACATAATCAAGGCATCAAAGTCTTTAGAGCAGGGCATGCTATCAGCAGATGGCCCTACCAAGTGTGGTAGGATCCCTTAGTTTCTATAGCTCATGTTGCTGCATCCAATTTCAGTATCTATTTGCCCGCAGCAAAAGTTTACTGTCTTCTACTAATTCAGTGTAATTTACATTAATAGAGTTCTGCCTACATTACTGTCAGCTTGCTAAAGGCCCATTCAGAGGCCTCTGTGGCTGTAAGAGGCAGGATCTGTAAAGATGAGACAAAACTGGAAATCTAACCTCTGAGGATGCAATTGCTGTGGACTCTGCATACCCACACCAGGTTAGGGCTGAGAAGGAAAAGCAGAACAATATCTTTGTCAAAATCTGGTAGAATAAAATGCAGAAATAATGAAATTCGTGGGCAGAACACACATGTGGCTATTTTTTAGGATGGGTTACTTTGCCTAACTCCCTGCAGTCCCACAAACAACACAGAAGGTGTTGAGTTTAGAACAGGGCTTGGCATTTGGGCTCTAAGCATCACCAGCATTTAGTACATTCTGAAGAGCTCCTAGACCCTCTCCTTTGCCAGCACAAGCCACATGTTACAATCAGTTGCAGAAAGAGAAAAGCAATGCTATCAGAATGCATTGGGTTGCTGCAATAACGGAACATGTGTGAGACTGCACGACTCAGGCGCCTTGACCTGGGACTGTTTCTACTCACAGCCATTGAAGCTTACCATTTTTCACCTAATTGCTCCTGTGAAATTATTTGCATTTCTTAAAGTAAGCAAATTTAAAAACCTTATTTTTATAATACTTTTGTAAAATGAAGTTCATTTTAGTACATTTCTTTCAGATTAAAAAAGAACCAAACCAACTTTAACTTAGACACCTGCTGGTCAATACTCACCTGTTTTGTTTTATTCCTTGTTTAGTCTGCAGAAGGCTCAGGGGAGACCTTATCAGTCCCTACAACTGCCTAAAAGGAGTAGTTAATCTCTTCTCCTTAGTAACAAGCACTAGGTCCAAAAGGAGCGACCTCAAACTGCACCATGGGAGGTTTAGACTGGATGTTAGGGAAAAATTTATTCACAGAGAGGATAATCAGGCATCGGAGCAGGCTTCCCAGGAAAGGGGGAATCACTGTCCCTGGAAGCGTTCAAAAACTGTGGAGATGAGGCCCTCAGTGATATGGTTTAGTGGGTGGACTTGGCAGTGCTGGGCAATGGTTGGACTTCATCTCAAAGGTCTTTTCTAATCTAGTTGATTCTATAATTCTATAACTGAGGTGTTCAAAACCTTCTTGGGGCCCCATCAAGTGTGCAAGAAGTGCTTTTGGTTAAACTTTAGGGGAGAATTGGTGAAAGCTACAACCCCTTGATTACAGTGAACATTTGCAATGTTGTTTTGTTTGGTGCCCGCAAACTGACCAGCCACCATGCAAGCTTGCACGAAATGCCCGTCCATTTGCTCCCTCAGAGGCAGGTGGAGTGGAAGAACCCCATCAGGGGTGATCTCAAACACAGGAACAGACAAAGCCAAAGCGTGAGGTTTGTGCTTCCTTTTACAAAGGGAACAAACACACAAACAGATAAACCCAAAACGAGAGGCAGCGCTTCCCCCTGCCCATGGCACCACCGCCCGGACCGGACCGCCAGGAGCCCCTCACCACGCGGCCGGAGGGGAGGGGGAGGGGGGAGAGGGTGGGGGAGGGTGGGGCAAAAGGGGGGGAACGCACCCAGGGAAAGCGCTCCGCGATTGGCTGGCTTCCTGCAGGGCTGGGAAAACCAGCCTATAAGAGGCGTGCGCGGGAAGCGGACATGGGGAGGGGTTATGAGTGAGAGCGGCGGGAAGGTTTACCTCAGAGTGCTGAGGGGACCGCCGAGGACGGGAGCGCCGGGGAGCCGAGCTGCAAGCACTTCTGGTTAGCGTCTGAGCCGCGAACGGAGAGCTCTGGTGGAGAGGGGAGACTCTTTCCAGCTTAGGGGCGATGTATGAAGGGCTTTTTCCTTCCCCCTCCGAGTGGGAATGAGGAAAAAGGTCTCATGCATAATTGCATGGGGGAGAGGAGGGAGGCGTGCTGACCTGAGGAAGGCAAGATGGTGGAAAAGAGAGCTGAGATGGGAAAAATTGGGAATGGTAATGGCAGAGGGAAAAAGGAAGCTGGGAGACAAATATGCAGGGAAAAGTGAAAAATTATACTACAATGATGTCTCATTTGTGTACAGACCTAAAAGTGCTACTAAAAATAACTTTATTTACCTCAGAGTAGCTCTAAAAATGCAGTGATCTAAAGCCAACTGGTGTTATATTTCCGAAAGTGCAGGTGCCTGAAATAAAACAGAATGCTGAGTCTGGACAAGCATATATGGCAAGAACCAGAGCGGTGACAGGCAGAAGAGTGGGCACGAGAAAGGCGCCCTGGGAAAAGGGACCCCCCTGTGGGCACAGGGCGAGGTCACGTAAGAGCATGATGGGCACCTTTGGGGTGCCCTGAGGGACTTTTTGTGCTGGGCGACCTCCCTGTAACCAGGGCTCGGGTCTTTGCTGCTGTAGGTTTTGGCCTTTGGCCGTCTTGCTCCTTTGGCTGCCCGGAGAGCGTGGCAACCCTGTAAGGAGGGTGAGAGCCAGCGTCTCTGCACCCGAGGGGGAAATGGAGCTCTCCTGGACCCTCAGGCCACCCTGTAAGCAGGGGAGGGCCGTTTCCCTGCCCAGCTCCTCTACCCTGGCGGCTTTCTGCCTGCTGGTGGCCTTGCCAGCGTGACCCCCTGTTGTCAGGGCATGTCACAGCGGTTTTCCCCTTGGCGTGTTGAGGCTCTTTGGCTTCCACGCAGCCCCGGGCATGGCCTGAGGCTCTCCTCTCTTGCTCGTGAGTAGGGTGCCACCCCAGACAGTGGCTGCACAGAGTCCGTCTCCTTTTTGGGTCGTTCTGTTTTGTGTTTGTCCTTGTCAATGTGAGTGAGCGAGTGAGCTTGTCCTTTAGGCCCCTGTTAAAATCGCTGCAGTTTAGCTTAAACCTCCCAGGAGGGAGAGCAGGGCTCTGTGCAGTAACAGGGTGTCCCCCCTGAGTCTGCGAGCGGAGAGACGGTCTGGGCTCGCCCCTTCTTTCCCAGGACGGCGCCAAGCCACTTAGTCGTGGTGCAGGCAATGCGACCTGCCTGTAGTCAGGACCTGGGTCTCTGCCTGCGTGGCTGCCTGTCCTGCTGGTGACCTGCCAGCGTGACCCCCTGTTGTCAGGGTGTGTCTGAGCATTTGCCCTTTGGCGTGTTGAAGCTCTGCAGCTTCCACGCACAGTCCTAATCCGTGGAGCCCTCTGTCCCCTGGAGCAGCCTGAGCTCGCTTTAAGCAGAGCTTGGAAGGCTGTTTTAGGCAGCCCACAGGAATGAGCCCTCCCTCCCCCTTTAGCGGGTGCAGGTTGAGGAAGTGCTGTGCCGGAGGGCGCAGGCCCACCTTTGGCTGGGCTGACCTCCCCCTGGTTGGGGTTGAGGTTGCTCGCTGGGCTCCTGAAGAAGTACATGATGATGATGATGATGGTGACGATGGTGGTGGTGTGGGTGCAGCCAGGAGGCCCGCCCGTAAGTCGGGCGCAGGTCGGAGCCTTGGGCTCCTTGGGGCTTGTTGGGAATCTCCGGCCCCAGTCTTTCAGAGGCTCGGGGCTGGATCTGCCGGTCCCCCGGCCTTTGGCCGTGAAGCTCCACTACCTGGCTGTTGAGTCTTGTTCCTGTTGCTGCAGGGGGAAAGCAGAGCTCTCTGGCTCCCTGGGTGTCGACCTGCCTGTAATCAGGTTCTGGGTCTGGGAGCCTTTGTGCTCCCTCAGCTGGCAGCCTGTGTGGGGTGACCGCCCCGCTAGTGGGGAGTGAGTCAAGTGCTCCTCAGTCGGAGAGAAGGAGCCTCCGAGGGCCTTGGGGACCAGGGCCACCCTGTAAGTCAGGGCCCGGCCGTGAGTCCTGGGCGCTTTACAGTGCAGGCTGTGGCTCGGGCCCCCTGTGAGCAGGGGTGCACAGCCTCTTTGGCCGTTGCTTTGCATGCCCAGCCGATTTGCCCAGGGTGCCCGCCTGCAAGCCCGGCTCTAGCACCGGCCAGAACACTGCGGCGCATCTGTCTGGTGAGACGAGCTGAAATTAGGGGAGGGAATGGCGGGGGCCGTGCAGGCGGGCTTACGGGTGGGTGGGTGGTCCCTCGAGGAGCTGCCTCCAGGGCTAGGGATCCACGTTTCCTTCAGGGAGAAAGTCATTAGCTTCTCAGGCCTAATGATGTTTTCCTTCCTTGGCAGCAGCTGGCAGAGACCCGAAAAGAGGTGGCATGTGGAACGGCGAGGCGAGGAGCAGCGTCAGGCTGAAGAGGGGGCACGAGAAAAGCACCCTGGGCAAAGGGACCCCCCTGTGGGCACAGGGTGAGGTCACATAAGAGCATGATGGGCACCTTTGGGGTGCCGTGAAGGACTTTGTGCTGGGCAACCTCCAGGGCTAGGGATCCATGTTTCCTTAAGGAAGAATATGTGGTGCTTCTCAGGCCTAGCCATTGTTTCTTTCCTTGGTGGTACATGAAATGAAAATTTCGGTCTTTGGATCTGCTTTTTTGTTGTCTATTATGGTGTTCTTATGTTGTTTTGTCATTTGTAATAGTTTTTTTTACTCAATAAAATACTTTGGTTTTGTCTCTTTCAGTTGTGTCTGCTGTTATGAGCTTCTCTGTGTTGTGTTCTTCTACGTTTGGTTTTTACTTTGTCTGCCATCAACATCTTGGTATGTGTTTGTCCTGCATGGTTTCAAGGCAAGTTTCGAGGGTCGAATTGGTAGTTTCTAGGAGGAGTTTGATTCTTGCTTTCCTCTTTTGGGGTATGGTCAGTTTTCATAGTCATTATGGGCCTGTGTTTTGACTTGTTCTGTTTAAACATTGCTTATAATATGTGCATGTTTTCATTATTTCTGTTCAGGGTGTTTTTGGGTTCAAAGTCTTTTCTCTTTCTTTTCCGTTTTCTTGCTTGCAGTGCCTTTTGTGCATCCAGCAAGCGAGTCTGATGGTGGTGTACAAGAAGTTTGGGAAAGGCAAAGCTGGACAGCAGAGCCTGGCTGCCTAAACGTGTATTCAGTAATTTATTATATCATTTACAGCTTTGGGAAGAAGGAAGAAGAGAGTACATTCAGACTAGAGGCATTTTGCCTTCTCAAGTAGCCATTACGTGTGATGGCTGAACACCTGTTTGCAACGGCAAGTTTTGAATGAATTCCATGGTTTGGTTTGCTTGCATGCAGAACTTTTGCCTTACCTATGTAATTGTTTTTATCTCAACTCCTGAGTTTTGTTGGTTTTACCTTTTCAGTTCTCTCCTTTTGGGGGGGGAGTGAGCAAGGAGCACTGTGTGCTGTTCAGCTACATATTAAGGCTTCCACATTAGGAGTGCAGTATTACTGTAGGATTAATTAATGTAATGTCATGGCCCTAGCTCAGGGTGAGCAGCTGCAGTTGTGAGTAGGTGCAAAGATTAGCTGTTTGGAGCAGAGTTGCAGTTGCTTGTCCTGTTCAATGGAAGTGGTGTGTAGAGGAAATTGGGATGAGGTTCTTAAAAGCAGTGTCGTGGTTTAAGCCTCTCCAACCACGCAGCTCGTTCTCTCCCTCACTTCCCCCTTTTTCTTCCCCCCGCTCCGGGAGGGATGGGAAGGAGAATCGAAAAGAATGCAACTCCCACAGGTTGAGATAAGAACAGTTTAGTAACTAAAGTATAACACAAATCACTACTGCTACCACCAATAATAATAATGACAAGAGAAATACAAGGAAAGAATACAATTCTCACCACCTAATACCAAGCCCGACCACGCAGTGCACCCCCCACCCTTCCGGGTCTCTGCTCTCTGCTTTCCATCCTGGACATGACGTGCTGTGGTATAGAATAACCTCTTTGGTCAGTTTGGGTCAGGTGTCCTGTCTCTGCTTCCTCCCGGCTCCCCTCCTCCCTGGCAGAGCATGAAACTCAGAAAGTCCTTGGCCAGACCAAAACATCACTAAGCAGTAACCGAAACAGTGGTGTTATCAGCGCTGTTCCCAGGCCCAAAATCAAAACCACAGCGCTGCACCAGCTACCAAGGAGGAGAAAAATGACTGCTGCTGCTGAACCCATGACAAGCAGCCATGGCCTGTACCAGAAACCTCTGTGTCAAGTGACTAGGACTGTAGGTGTGTTTTCCTACCATTTTTGTTATGCTGGGTAAGAGAAAGGAAACACCCTGGCATTACGGTGTCAGAGAATATAATTTCCTGGGTTTTATATGTGTAATCCATGTGTCTTCTTGAAAGCAGTTCTGTTTCCAGTTCTTGCAGATTGGCATCTGATATTCTGGGAGAAGGTTACCTGTTGTGTTTCACATCCACTGGAAACCTCTTTTTGTAATATTTTGCCTTATGAGTTGTGGAAGAACTTATGCCTAAATTTCTGTGACTTGATTTTGTAACTTCATACTACAAGGTTCATTATAGTAACAGCTGGCAGCTTGGTTGCTTGCTATTCTACTTTCTGAAATCCATCAATGAACATGCTATCTTCCATGTAGTCTGGGGTGCATCAGTTTTATCTGAGTTTTGGGTCCTGGGGCTGTGTGCTGGATAGAAAAAAGTGGGCTGATAGCTACTCTTTGTTCAGGTTGATAGAGCCTCTCCAACAAAGCACTCTGTAGGCATTTGTCCTGAGGGCTGGGACCCCTGATTTCAAAGTTGCAATAATAATTTTTGTAGCTGTAAAGTTGGCCTAGAAGTGAAAAGGGAGAAAATGCTGGAAAAGCTATTGTCTGCAAAGCTTTGAAAGCCAAAATAACATGACCATATCACCCTGTTCATCACCATGAGGTCACAGCCACGAACCCCTGTACATATTGAGAAGTGCTGCTTTTGGGTGGGCCATTTCATCTGCTTCTTCAACATGGCTTCAGGCAATCTGCCTTGTCATGATCTCTGCGACTTGGGGACGCTTTCCTGCCTGAGGTAAGCAATAAGATAGAGCACCAAATTTCAGAAGTATTGCTTGCAACCTGTTTTGCTTAGTGTTCCGTTTGTTTTGATATACAGTCACTATATGGAGATTTGTAAAGAGAGTAAAAGCTTGTACATTGTATTTCCTGTGTGCGGGAGTTTGCTCATGTGCTACATAGCTCTTCCTCACAAGGCAGCAGAGGAAATCTGTGCAGAAAAAATGGTGTGGTTTGTGGTTTATACAAAGCCTAAATGAGCATCGATTTCAAAGGGGAACACGTAGTTCATCAAAAAAGTTATCTGCATCTTGAAGTAAATAAACCAAAACGATGACTTAAAAACTGGGGGAGAGGAGCCTATTCCTTTCACTTCAGAAATTGCTAGTGGGGAATAGATGTAGGGGTTTATATCAAAGCAAAATTGCATACCTGTAGTTCATAAGTCCCCAGTGAGTATGTAGCTTTTCCTACTGCAGGCACAGAGCAGCTCTTGGAACGGTTCTCATGGAACCCTCTGTAAAATCGAGGATGGAGTACTGTCCCTGGAGCACACAGACATGATGAAATAATACAGCCTCCACTGTTCCAGAACTTTGTTCTCTCAGATGCAGACGTGTCTTCTGCATTTCATCTTGTGTTCTGGTATCCCTCTTCTAGGCAGATGTGATTGTGACCACGGACTGTGGTGGTTTGGTTTTGTTTGGATTGAGAGTGGGAGTTTTGTATATGAAGTTGTTTATTTTACATCAAGGAATTCAGAAATGCCTCCCTTAAAACATAGGGCTTATGTTAGAGTGGTAGTCTGATTGTACTCTTGTGGAGAAGAAACAAGATACTAAAATCCTGACACAATTTATCAAAGAAAGCTATTTTCCTAAGTGCAGGATTCTAGCTTGTCATTAGATTAACAAAACCCATCCGTATAAAGGCTTGGAATAGCATTTCAAAATGAAATTTTGACTTGACATTTCTGAGTCTTGTAACTCTGTGCCTAAAAAATGATACCAGCACTTTTCATCTGCCTTTAACATTGGTTTTATACCAATAATTACTATCACCTTGTAATTAGCTAAACGTTCTGAATACCTCTGCCTGTCATCACATGAATTGGGTTGTTCCCATGAAAGTGTGAGTGTTCATGTGTTCTTATTTGCTTGGGGTCTGAGTTTTCCATTCTAGATTCGAATGTTTGCTGGTAAGAGCATTGCATATAGAGCAGCAATCATCAAAAACTTCCTAGGTATCCCCATCTGAACTGTAATTCTTTTTAGTCAGGGATATTTCATCTTTATGATTTTATGGAGGATGGAGAGAAGTCATGTATAAAAACTTGGATTCTCAGCCTATACCTTTTTGTCTGCACTGCAGATGATTTTAATTGTTTTGAGTTCAACTTCAGATGCCCTGCTTGTATTTTTTCTTAGGATTCCCCTGTATTTACCGTTGACACCATCCTTACTTACCAGGTTTGTTGTCCTGATACTACAAGATAAGATGAGTAATGAACAGCAGACATTGTCTCTTTCCCTGCACTTGTATGCTTCAGGGTTGGATTCTTGACGGTCTGATAAGGTTTGTGCTCTGACAGAGGGTTCCCCTGTGTCTGAGAATTTTGCGCTGATCTCTCTGGAGGGATGCACTGATGTCCAGCAATGCCACTGAATTAATGAAGTACCTTTTCTCTACTGGGACACAAATTCGGGGCACTCCTCTTTATGCAGTGTCATACTTCCATAAAATTTAGAAAATAAGCTCTATTTGAGTATCCTTTCTGTCTATAATGTATGTTTGAAGTTGGTTGAGGGGGGCTGAGATTGCTAAGGCAAACCAAAACTCCATTTTGTGGACAGCCAGATTGCGTTTTCCTTGAACACTGGGAAAAGCAAAAAAAAACAACAGGAAGCAAAGCCATGGTAGGCCTTGAAACAGGGTTAATGTCTATCCAGTGTTTTGCCACCCAACCTGGAGTGGGCCAAGTAATATTTGATACACTTCAAGTGTGACATGAGAAGTAATTTTCACTGTCACCATTTACTTTCTACTTCAGTAGCATTGTCAAAGATAGCCTGCTTGCCCCCTTGGTTAGACAAACTCGTTGCTTCCATGTGACACAGTAGCTTATGCCTTTCTCATATATCACTAAATGCATTGCTCCCTGCTTGATATTAATTTGCAGTGCTTTTCCAGCTTCCTTTTGAAGAGAATCAGAAGCATCTGAGACAAGTCCTAGGATGATTTCTCAAGAGATTAAAACATAGATCCGTATGAGCCTTGAAAGAGGAATTTACTTAAATTGTTCAGGATGGCATTAATTCAGCTAGGTCTGTTTCTAAAGGATTTACTAGTGTAGTTACTCTCAGGCAATCTTGCTTTTAACTGATGTTCAAAGGAATTTTTTGCCTTAAATGGGAGAACAAGAGAAAAAAAAAAAAACAAACCTTTTTTTTCCAGTGTAATTTTTAATTATGTTTCTAATTAAGGGAAAGACTGCCACAGAAATTATGCTTTTAAATTGTCACAAGCAGAAAATTGCTGAGCTCATGTTCCTATTGTTACTGTTTTGCCTTACAATTTGGATAGCTCTTACACATGTAGCATTTTGTTGTGCTGTTGTAGCCTGTGAAATACCTGTACCCTGGAGCTAGAGATGCTCTTGATTGAGGGAAATTCGGGGCAGAGGATAAGAAACCTGTGCCTTTTTTCCACCTAGCGTGTTCCATTATTGAGGAGATAAAAACTACTTCCTGTGCACTGTGTATCTGTATTTGAGGGATGGGGAAGAAAAAGCCCATCCCAAATACAGCTTACCCTGTATTTTGGTTCTGGTTATGAGGCCGCTCATTCTAAGTGCCCCCTCACCTGGCTTATCTTTCCAAAGCTCTGTGAAATGTGATGGACATGTGGTTTTACCAATCAGCCTCTTTGGAGGCTGAACTAAAAGGTTTCTTTTGCAACCTTCCTGATGCTGCTTTCCCATTTAAGGCAGCACTGCAGAGACCAAAGTTTGATGCTGGGCCTATGGGGAACCTCAGAGCAGGGTGATCATGTCTCCCTTCTGCTGGGTTTAACTGTTCCCAGGAAGGGAGGCTAATAAAGTCTTCTCACTATAATCAGACTTTGTATTTAAAAGGCACACCAGGGTTGAAGCTGCAGCCCTTGTTTTCATCAGGGCATGCATGAAGGGGTTACAGGGCGTGGCTGCTCTTCCCTAACATGCATATTTGTCTCTCCACTGGGAATCTCTGCAAAGTTCAGTAGGAGACTCGCCTCTGTTTAGAGAGCTCACCTGCTGTGATGAGGCCAAGCTTCCATCCCTTAGGAGCCTCTAATTCCTGTGAAATGAAAGCCAGTAAAGGTCAGTGATGCATGCCAGATTAGTTAGGCTGGAGCCTGCAGGATTTTGGCCAAGAGATGGGAGTTCACTTTGGGTCTCCTGTGTTTGAGGCCAAAAATCCCAGACACCAGGCTTTTCTTTTATTCTCTCCCCTAAGTTTTGATGAAAGGCACAGTTAAACTGCAAACCCAGAATATCTGGGAAAGAAAAATCTTCTCAAGAATGTTTCAACCATCTCCATTTACAAATTCCTCTCCATTGCTAGCAAAGATTGTTTCATGAGTTAGTAAATCAGTTTTAATAGGCAAATTAGTGCCTGGAGATTATCTGCTCATTTTTCCCCTTTATTTTGCATTCTTTTCAGGCTTAACCATTGAGTCTGCAGAATGTATCACTGCTGCAATCGGAATACTTATGTTATTAAAAAATAGGGATTTAACTGCTAATTGCACTGAGACATTCTGCAGAGTGCATCTCACATGTAATTTAGATTAAATCAGGAGATAAGTATGATAAGAGGCTGCTTTTCATTGAACCAACAAGCAAGAAAATTCCATCTTTAGAAGCTGGCTGCAAAAGCTGTGTGAACAGTCAGTACTGACTGGACAAATATTAACCTGGCTGAAAATGTTAGGCAGGCCTCCAGAAATCCAGTGTGAAAGAGTGTGCTATTCCTTGCTACTTTGGATATGTCTTTCCAGGCTGGACAATTTGGTTGCAGCCAGCTCAGCATTGTTGTTAATGACTGGGAACGGTGGAGGGGGTGCCAAGAAGAAGTGCTTTTCCTTTGGACTCACAGTAGGGCTTTGGGCTGTCTTCCAGTTGAAGCTCGTGGGCTGGTAGTGAAGGTTCAGGATATTTGCCTGCTGCGTGATGTTCCTAGGTCTACTGCTGGGTACCACAAGCAGTCATCGTCTGCTAGTCACTGAAAAATCTCCCCTTACTCAACTGTTTACAGACGAGACCCGCCTGTTTCCAGCTACATTAGGTGATAGAGATGTCCGTGGTAGAGAGCTCTTTTGTATTGCCATTTGTTATTAAGAAGTTGGTGCCTCTGATGTGAGAACCAGAGCTCTGAGCTGATTCAAGCAGATCTGAAATACTGCGGCACGGCGTACCTAGAGTATCCTTCCACGTATGACTCACTGCTTAGAGTCTGTATGTGTCCTACATCTCAACTACAGAATCGTCTGATTCCAGCTTTTCTTTAGCACAAGACAGTCTCTCCTCTGTGTCCCCAAATGCTCAGGTAGTTTTTTCCTTATTGACATTAATGGTCACTTTTCAAGTCAGAAAAGAGGAACAGAAAAGCAGGCAAATGAGCAGGGTGAATATTACCTTGCCTGATTTGAGCTCATGGAAAAAGAGCTGGAAAGTCATAGAAAGCAACGACTGAAGCTCCTGTAGCTTCCCTGCTGAAGCTGCAGTGGGGCACCATTCAGTTTTGCTGTCCTATGAATGAAACAGTACTGTGTATAGTGGGAGGCAGGAGTCCCGTTTCTATTCCCCAAGTGACCCTAGGCAGGCAAATATGAGTTGCAAGTGGTCAGCACTGTTAGATGCAGGTTCAAGTAGGCCCTAGGCAGCATCAGGTATCAGAGTTTGCTTCTGAAATAGCAGTCCTAGCCTTTATTGTTTCAGCTGCTTTTTGGCTTAATAAGGGGCTAGCAATGCTGCCTTCATGAATTGCTGTGGAAGGAGCATGCATTAAGCCACGACTTAGGTGAAGTAGGGTTGGTGTGCTGCTCTGACAGTTTTTTCTTTGTTCTCTGCCCAGTTGCTTAGTCCCTCTCTACCTGTGTTCTGCACTGATGAAGTAACAACAATGGTCCTTTATTCCTGATGTAAACAAATGCTGTGCAGTTGGCAGACAAGGCTGTGAGGCATTGAGATGCTATGGTAACAGCTGGATAAGTACCATAAATGAATGAAAATTGCTTTAGTGCTGCCATGATTTATTGGGAGAGGAGATGCCCTATCTCTATGTCCCAGGTATCCCTTGCATTAAAATTTGCCCATATATTCTAAAAAGAAATCTCAATGACATTAAGCAATGCACATAAAGGGCTACATGAATGAAAACCTGTAGCAGGTGTCAATGAGCTTAATTAGAAAAGTACTTTCTTCTCAGACTAGGACTCTAAATTAGGGCCTTCTATGAACCCTGCAGTGGTCCACATCTGCTCAGTACACTGAGCAATCCATCAATGAAAAAAATCTCAGTTAAACCAGTACTACAACTGGTTCAAATTACAATAATACAATAATAATGCTGCAGCAGTGCATGCATACTTTGTTTGCTTTAAAGTTGTTCCTGACTGCAGCCATGTGCCAAACCCTGGTGAAAGCAAGGAGTTAGCCATGGAATGGCTGTTTTGTTAAGTGGCTTTTATCAGTTGAATATGGCACTGCAGACTGCTGCAGGCTTACAGTTAACTCGCTGGCCTGGGCAGCTGATGCAGCAATAAGGCAGGAAAGTTGTCAGATTTCACAACACAATCTTACACGTGAATGTATCCACATGGATGGATGTTTTCCTACGGGTCCAGTCATTTCAGAGGAAAGTGCAAAACTCCCTGCAATTGCAGGATTATTTAACCAAGGGCAGTTTTTCCTTGCCCTGCTGATGGAGGACTGATGTATCCTAAAGCAGAGAGGTTGCTATTCTTTCTAAAGCAGCCACAGAGCAAGAAATTGTGCTCATCTGGACATACCCCATCATGTTCATACTACAGCTTTTGCCATTCCCGTTTCCCACTTGCTAGTCCTGGGCATGTGTTTGCATCTAGTCAAATAATAGGTGCTCATTGTTTCTTTTTCTCCAATTGCCTTTCCAATGCCTGGGGGGAAATAAAATAGGAGGGAACTTATCACTTAGCAAGACCTAATTAGCGAGGGATTTTCACAGAGAAGTTCTCCCCAGGTAATTGCTGCTCATTTTCAGCTGTTAATACAGGAAGACAAATCAGTTCTGAGGAGCTTAAGCCCTTGCAAAATGCTGCTAGCTCCCAGAAGCTGCACCACGCTTTACTGGGGCTTGAGTGGGGAGAGTGAAAAGAAGGTATTTACAAAGAGTTCTTGAAAAGCCCACTAAGAATCTAATTCTATGGGTTTCCACGGGCAGCTCTCCCAGGACCTGTTTTCTGATCCTTTGGTGAATGTTCAAAAACCAGCTGTGCAGTTTCAGCAGCTGTGTCTTTTGGGAAGCAAGTTTCTTCTCCCCTTGGGGTTGAAGATCCTTCAGGACAGAAAATAGCACCAACCAAAGCTTCAGGACTGCAAGCCAGGAATCAAGGGGAGCAGTCTCCAGTTTGACTGAGGCAGTGGGTAATCCTGAGCACAGAACAGTACTGGAAGAAAAGGCAGGAGGCTGCTGTGCTATCCTGCAGTAGAAATAAATGTATGCATTGTACCCAGAGCATAAGTGATGCAACAGCTGTGCACAGCACTTGAAGCTGGGTTTTGTCTGCTCTCTTCCCGGGTCTCAAGTATCTGATCAAGTTTGTCTAACTTCTGCACACAAACAGGCTATTTTGGGGTGTGGGCAAGGGCTACCAAAGGATTTGCCTCCAGCATCTCCTGCCCTCTGTGCTCATCATAAGGGACCAGATGCTGCTGTTTAAAATAGTGTCTGAGGTGCTGTAACCTAAATCCATTTTCTTTTGAAATATCACTGTCTGAATTGAATTAGCACCAGGACTGCTCTTGTCCTGGCATGGACCACCCTCAAAAAGCCAGAGAGATAATTGCGGGGCTACACGGTGTCAGGCACAACAAAGCCACCAAATCCATTTGCATTTGCTTACTGATATAACAAGATATCCAACCTTTAAAATATTTTATTTGTGCTTCTGCTCCCTGCAGAAGCAAGCCAGCAGTGTCATAGCTGCAAGAGGCATGTGTGCTCCAGCAGCTCATGACTCTAACCCTGTGAGCGACTTATTCTGTTAGCGTGATAAACACATGCTGTAGAGGAACAGCACTAATTATGACCCTGTCACCTTCATCAGCTCCCCACTAATTGTTTTGGCTTTTTTTAATCTCAGTGCTTGGAGATGAAACATGATGTTTGGTTCTGCAAAGGAGTTGAAAAGAAAAGAGAAGAAAGGATTGCATTTTAAAATAGAAGCATCAGGTAGATCTTTCTGTTGGATTTGAAATTCAAATGACAGAAATTATAACTTTTTGTGTGTTATTAAAATAAGGCATGGGAAATTTTCAGAGGCCTTTCTCTGACTGCCCATACTGACTCTCAGTCCACTGATCCACCTTGTTCTGTGCTCTCAGCTCGGAGCTCCCAGCCCAGAAGAAGGGTTCACTGTGTCCTGTCATGATAAAACTTACCTAAATCTCCCCAGGCATTGTCAGACAGTTAGGAAACATCATCAGTAGTATCTCTCTTCCTAGGTTTTGAGGATGAAGGGTAATATCTCCTTGTCAGGAGCTCTGTGGATCTTGGAACAACAAGGATTAGGATTCAAGCCTGCAGGAAAAAACACATGTATTTTATTCCTTTAGCCTGCAAAAATAGCAAGTCAGTGGAACAGCATCTCAATTTTCTGCTGGGCATTTCTTGAGAGTGATGTGCAGGCTGTTTAACACCTACGCACAAGCAAAAGACCAAATACCTCACAAAGTGATAATCCCTAGCAGGATTTATTTAGGGGTGGCACACTCAATCATCCCTGGTGCCCTTTGGAAAGATTGGGATATGAGAATAATCATCTGGCCGCAGTAGGCAGGTCCTGTCGCACTCCCAGGGTCAGGTGTAAACATGCCAGTGGTAGCCATTATATTGGCTTTCATGGTCAGAAAGAATTTGAAAATGATCTCTAAAATTTGTATGAAATAAGAGAACTCTGAAAACTGCGAGTAGACCTTGCAGGGTGTTATTCTATCTGAGGAGAGCCCTTGAAGCAGAGAGATTTTCAACCACTCAGCTGTGGCAATGAGAATGGTAATGTCACTGTGAGAGCAGCATTTCCAAAGCAGCTACTCGCGGTATAGATCAGTATCTAATAGTGTTCAGCTCTTATTAGAAAGCTTTACATTGGGTGAGGTTGTTTTTTTCTTCAGCTGTTCTGTGGTTTGCTCATCTGACAGTTGTTTCCTTTATTGCCTGGATGAATGTGCAAAATAGTTTTGTCATGTCAGGCTTTAATTCGTGTTTGGTTTGTTTTAGGCAAGTCTCTACAGGCATATTGTAGCTACAGTTGGAGAAACCCATAGATATCACCCAGTGCTTGACAGAGCTGCTGTGAAATGGGTAGCATTTCTACAAGCCATACAGCAAGATGAAAGCACAAGGCTTTCGATGCCTGCCTTCTCAGTGCCACTTCCTGCTGCAAGGAGGTCCCACTTATATGACCATCTTTGTAAGCCCAGGCAGGTGTCAGTGGTGCTATTCGGCCTTCTCCAGGACAGGCAGCAGAAGACAGGGTGGAGAAAGTGTCCACCTGACACAGACCCGCATGGAATCTCCTATGCTTCAGCCCTCTGAATCTCTGCTTCTCCTCTAACCTTTTTGTCTGCCTTGGCCAGTCAGACTTTTAAGTTTCCTGGAAGAGGAGCCTGTTTCTCTGCATCTGCCCACTACAGCAGCACTTCTGTAGTCCCTGTCATAAACCTCAGTGCAGCACATTGACTGCTGAATGGGAAGTTACCTTTCTTCTTCAAGTACATTGGCAAATTAACTGTGATTTGCATCTGCTTTACAAGGTCCTTACTGACGATTTTGTGTCCTTATCCTTTGTAGCCATTAAACATCGATTTAAATAAAAACTTAAATTTTAAATAAAATGTAAGTTGAAATTAAACTGTGGCAATAAAAGGCACAAAGAAGGTTACATGTTCTGTTTGTTCTGCTGCTCTCAGGCTATTTGTTACATGCAAGAACGAGACTGGTTATTTTTAGCTGTTGCAGGGTATGCAGGGGAGTGTCAGGATATTGACCAGGAATCAGATGTCTCTGGATCCAAATGAAGAGCATCAGCCTGTGCTTCATGTGAATTGGGATGGTTTGGAGGCAGAGTCATGCATATACATGATTTGCTCTGCAACTGACGCACAGCAATCAAACGCAAACTCAGTTATATTTTAAAATCCGGACTTTAATTGCTAGCCCACGTTTATCTGGGTGTGTAGGCAGAAGGGAGAACTCTTCACCCAGCTGCAGTTGGATGCTCGGTTTTGGAAGGGAAAGAATTTCCAAGAGCTGCCCCCATGCAAGGCTGAAGCTCTTTTTGCGCAAAGCCTTGTGCAAAAAGTCTCAAGCCTAAAGGGAGTTGTTACCTCTGAGGAATCACCTTCCATCTAACTAATCCCCTTCCTCAGCCCATGAGCTATTTTGTCATTCCTCTAAGTACAGATTCACTGGCCTTTCTTGCTCCAGTTGCTATCTCAGGCTACTGGGATATAAGGTTTTATATTCAATTTTCCAAGTCCTGTCACACAGACGCATTGCTCTTCCTAGTCACATGTTAAAGTATAATTCATCTCTCTGTCACACACATGCACAAACACACACTTCTTCCTCCAGAGACTCAGACTTGCTGCACTATGCAGACAAAGCTGGTTTCATGAAGCTGTTCTGCTAGGACCTGCATCCAAACCTGTCTGAACTGTGTTAAACCCCAGGCCCGTGGGCTTGACTTTGTGTGTCAGTAGCATCAGGAGAAATTATAGACCCTGAGAGCAAGGGAGAGATTGAGTCATTCATGATTTACCATAAGGGGAAGGCTTGGAGATGACAGGAAGCTGTGATAACCATTTGTACCATTTTAAGTAAAACTGATCCTTCTTCTCTACAAAGATCAAAGAAATTGAGTCTGGATGGGGAGATACTATGAGTCTTATTCACTCAGATTAATTGCACTCACCTAATTCCCCATGGAACCTGGCAGCACCATTTTATCCATATGGGAAATAATGCCTGGTAAAGGCACTACAGTTATGCAACTTCGTCCATGCGGATGATGGAAGCTAATTTCATATTTCCTATAACTTCTTTTTCATTGCATTTGGTGGCCAATCAGCAGAGCAAATGAACTGTCCTCTGATTGATTTTCTAAGAATAAACGTAGTGTTCTGCCTCTGGCTTAATCCAGTTTAGTGCCCTGAACTGTGAAGCTGTCTAGAGGTAAAGGAGATGCACTTGACACTTCCATAAGCTTAGGTGCAGGTGATAGAGCACCATTTTTACACACATCTAAGCTGGCAGTGGTGGTTGTCTTTTTGCCAACCTCTCTGACTCTACTGCCCAGCCCCTCTTGAAATGAAATGACCCCCAGTAGCAATAGCACCTGGAACTTTACGTTTTAGTCACAGCTTAAATCACAACGTAGACTTTTCTCTCTAACTTATTGATGTTTTGGTAAAATATCTGAGCTGCTTCTTCCCATCCTGCTTCCCTCTCCCTGTTGGCTCCTGGCAAAAGGATGTGGATCTGTTCAGCACCACAGGCAAGCCTCAGGGGGCAGGGGAAGATTAATTGAAGACTTAATTTCTTCTATTTTCATTTGATTAGCTAAGTGAAAGAGGCATGAGCCCCTGCTTATGTGCTACTGGAGGCCTTGTGTCAGCCATGAATCACAGCTCCCAGCTGCCACAGTCTGGTTGCATGTCAGGTTAATTATGATCTTGTAGTAAATAGTCTTGCAGGCAAAGCCCATCAATTATAGCCCTCCACATGCAGGCTGCACAGCTCATTTTCCATCACTTACCCGAGACAGGAGGAAGAAAAAGGGGCTCAAATAACAATGGGATGGGTCAGGGGTTTAGGAATGTCTCTGACAGGAAGGCTGGGAGATAGGAACAGGTCTGAAGGGCCCACCTGTCAAACAGGCAGCAGCTAGCTGGAGCCAAAGGAGCCAGACTCATTGGCCAGACTGTCTTAGGTACAGTAAATAAATCAAAGTTAGCAAGCAATTGATAACATGAAGCATACTTGCACAGAGTCTTACAGGAAACCTAGAGAAACCCAAACCTGTGATTGACCAGCAGACAGGGAAACATATTTTCCTCCTCCTCAGTCTGGACAGCCTAACATCAAGCTTTTCTTATTGCCTTGGTACCACAATCCCATCCAGCTCTCGCCCTTTCAGGCTGGTGCAGAGCAAAATGTCTTTTTGCAGCTTAATCCTATTCTATGACTGCTTTGAACTAGTATGGGCCTAATGGACACCCAGCTGGGACATCAGTCAGCAAAGCAAAGCCATAAACATCACTCCTGCACACAGGCTTTGTTCAGTGCAGTGGGAACGCCAGAACCCCTTAAATTTTCCCTTCTCCATTTTGCCACAGGCCATTCATACTCTCTGTTAGCAAGTTTGTGTTGATTTCTCTCTGGTTTTCATTGTTCGTACCTTAATTTTAGAGCCTGATACATCACACAAAATATCTTACCGGTGTCTGCTTAGAGGCAGATAGAGGGGCAATGAGAAGATGCGCTGAGGAGTTACCATCAGCTTCCCTTTTGTTATTAATCCTGCAACTGAATCAATGAGTCACTAACATGTTGTTAGCTTTTGGCAACACTCCTGCTGCACTTGATCTCCTGAGCGGTGCCTCATCCCTGGCAGTGTTCAAGGCCAGGTTGGATGCTCTAGTGGAAGGTGTCCTTGCCCATGGCAGGGGTTTGGAATTGGATGAGCTTTGAGGTCCCTTCTGACACAAACCAGTCTGGGATTGTATGATTTCATTCACTATTCACAAAACAGAACCACTCTTTGATGGCAGCTTCCCTGAGAGGTAGTGCAGGGATCCCTCTGGAGCTGCTGGACAGATAACTCAGCTTCTCCCCGTGTCCTCCTGCATTTGCCCTGGTATAAATGAGCCTCTGCAACAGACAACTCACTGCTCAGCAGACCCTGATAAAACATTCTGGTAAATGGATGTCTCCCCCAGATTGAGACAGAAGGGGCAACAGTGCTATTTTCATTATTTTCATTTTGATTACTTGCTTTTTAGGACATAAAGGAGTTGGAATTGGAAGGGAAAGTGAAATGTTTGTGTGTGTTGTTATCCACACAGATAATAGCAGCGCAGGGAGTATCTTTACACCATTAGTAAAGATTTGAATCTGTTGGGGTCTGCCAGTGCCATGGACCCAAGCTGACCCCCTGCACAGGCATGAAGCATCCCTCCTGCGGCAGCAGAGGTAAATGTGCAGTTCCTGCACCCCACAAGCCAACTGTCCTGCCAGTGGTGTGACATGCAGAGTGTGTGCATGATGATATGTGTGCACAGTGGTCTGTGTGCACAGAAATGCACAGATCACGCCAAAGATGCAGGTGTGCCACTAGAGCTGCAGAGCTGGGCACTGGAGAGTGAATGGAAACCAGCATGAAGCTTGCAAGCATCAGCTCCCTTTGCATGAGTTATTATCTAGTCTTTGTTATGTGATTACATGGTAGGGTATTTCTTAACCAGGGAAGAAAAAGACCTCATTCCCTGCGCTGACTAAATTTTGGATGTATAACTTTGAAAGCTTAATCATATTCTTTTCACAATGCTTTATGGTTTATATATATTTGGGTTTTTGTTGCTTTTTTGTATTCACTCATTTCGCTGTCAATTTAAGCTTAATATTATTAAAATTGCTCTGGTTCACTCTGCTTAAAATTCTCCAGTTACAGTATTTTTTGGAAAGAAGTGATAAGTCAAATTCTTTCTCCTATTTCTTATTTGTCTTTAATGACTCATTAGATTAGCACCCTTGAAATTGCCAGCAGGAAGTAATAAGCCTGCTGTCAGGAAAAGAGTTGCAGAAGCCAGTGGCAGGAAGTTTTGCAGGTTCAGGGCCATGCATTGGACCTCTGGGCAGTTAACTGAGCTTTTCTCAGGACACAAATACACTCCAGAGACATTGACATAATCCATTCCTGAGGAGGTCTTATGGGGCACAGACAACATGGGTTGAAGACAGCATACCACAGGCTCTCACTGCACAATGAGCGTCCAAGGCTTTTACTCTCGTTGCAAGGTGAAGGGGTTAAATCATCACTGCAGCCCTGCCACCTTGCCCAGGGGTTCTGCCTATTACTGGGAGGACTTAATGAAGTAAATCTGGCTTCTGAAGGGAAGACAGGCAGGAGAGAGGAGGAAATGCCTGCAGGTGGGGCACGTAGCAGGGATGCTGGGATGCTCATTGCCCTCAGCTGGGGCAGGGGCTGCATCAGGGCCCTATGAAAGCTGAGAGGGAGAAAGCCTTTCTTTTTCAGGTATGGGCTGAGCTGAGGGTAGAGGTGAGTGCAGCAGCTGTGGGTTTGTGTGTTCTACAGGGCTGAGGTGGGCAAGGAGCCCCGCCAAGAGGTGCAGGGCCCCAGAAGGCAAACCTGTGCAGGAATAAGTAGATTTACATGCTGTGATTTCTGGCCTTGTGGAAATAACAGTGTTCCTGTAACACCAGCTGCTCCTGCCTTCGCTGGGTTGCTTGGGACAACAACCACCTCTGGTCTGTGCTGGGGAAAGCACGACAAATGCCACAAGTCTTTGTTTGTTGCCTCCCTTTCATTTCACCAAGATTGACAAGTGTCGCTGGAGTGAAAAGGAAGGAGGCAAAGCTGTTTAGGAGTAAAGGCAGCCCTCAGCTGTGGCCCTGGAACCTTGCTGAATGTGGCGAAGTCTGAGCTGACCCTGGCGCAGTTATGACTTGGGTGGCAAAGGGACACGGCGCGTCTGAAATCCATCTGTGCAGCTGCCTCTTGGCTGCACACTGCCGCAGGGGAGCACAGCTCCCGAAAGTGTCTGTCAGCAGATAAAGAACTTCTTTCCCCCTTGCTTGTGAACACGGGGCTGACTCATAACCCCACAGATGACAAAAGCAAATTTTTCCCCAGCATTGGGAAAAATGATGGTTTTGTGCGTGTGCAAACCTTCCTTTTGTAATACCAGGGATTCGGTGAGAAAAGCAATCTTTAGGCTGAAATAACAGCAGGTTTGTTCCAGTGTTCTCTTAGGGGTGATTTATTGGCAAGCTGCTTTTAAAGCTTAGTGACTTTACCAAGGGAGTTAAATATGTGAGTAATGCTTGCTGCATAACAGGAGTCTATTAAGTCATCCCTCCTCTTGCATTGTTGGTGTCTATTAATTAAGAGACACATATATAACAAAATGTTATATATATATGTTATATGTGTGTATATATATATACATACATACGCACACACACTTTAACCAAAAGGCAGCCCTGGTAAAGAACAATACAGCTGATAGATATTGCAGTGAAGAAATGTTGCGCTCAGGATGCTGTGTGGTGGTTCCAGCAAACAGAAAAGTTCCCCATCTGTGACTCACGGTGTTGGCTTTTGAAAGCTCTGCCCTGCGGTTCGTTCCTATTTAATTAAGCGCTACCAGCATAGCGTAATACTGAGTTATATCCCCTGAACTGCTGGGAAAGCTGAGTGGTACCTGTCTTAACTTCAACCAGCTAGCTGCATGTGCATTAGTACGGCACCTTGCGAGCTTTACGGCTATGCTGAATGCTAAAGCTTTCTCTCAGCGTTTCAAGCTATCCTGATTGCCGGGGCTTGCTAAAACCGGGGTCTGGTTTTGGCTGTCGCAGTGCCTAAAGGCGAGCCGCAGATGTTCAGCCAGCGCCCTATTAGCACCGAACAAAAGCTGTCCTCTGCCACAAAGGGTTGCAGGAGCCAGCCCCGCTTCAGCTGTGCCTGAGAGCTCCAGTTTATGATCGTCGCTCATTTGTTGTCTCAAATAAACAGGAGGAACAAAAGGAGGCAAGTGGTGGATGCTCTCAGGTGTAATTTGTTTTCGTCCTTAGCTCGGTACCATCTGGAGTAATTCTACAAGAATTATTTATTAATATTAAAATATGACGGAGGTTTTAATTGCGGTGCCGTTGCTGATGTTTGTGGGAAAACTTCAAATACCCATCGTGGAAACACTAACCGTTGATGAGGTGTTGCATTCCTCTTCCACATCAGAAAGTGGTGTGAGGAATTACGTGCTATAGTCCATGCAATAAGCCCGGGACATTTTGCTCCTCCTGCTGAATGCTGTCACTTGTGAGGTATTTAAAGCATAAGACTTGTCCTTCCTGTCAGCCCGATGTAGTTTTGACTAATTGGAGCTCAAACTGCTTCAAAAGAAGCAGAATTAAAATCTTGACAGAACCTGGCAAATGGGTGAACTTGGAAATGCTGGGGAATGTTTTTTCATCTGACATTCATGCATTTACTTAAGAATTAACCATTACTCACACTGCACAGCCCTTCCCTGCCTGACAGCTCCGGCTCCATTAGGGGTAGTGTCCGTGCTCTACGCTTTGTGGAAGGGGTGGGCGCCTTCTCCACATCCAGAGGCATCACTAGAGATGTGAATGCTCTCGGTGTCCACCCGCATTTGACTGCCCACCAGCAGTGAGCCCACCGCCTCAGGGTGCCAATGGAGCGCTTTGGGTGAGCCCTGCGCTTGCTGCTGGAAAGGCTGCTCTGCAGAGCTCCCATCCCTCCGCTTCAGCTCCTAACTTGGCTGAAAACATCACCAGCGAAGTCGCTCAGGTTAACGTTTCCATGCGCTATCTCCCCCCGACTTTCCCTGCCGGTTGCTTTGGGCTGAGCAGGAAGGGAAGCGGCACAAAAGCCTCACCACCGAGGAGGCAGTTGTTGATAAGCCGTTAAACGCTTAAAATCTAATTACTAATACAGCCCGAGCTTTAGTGCGTTTGCAAAGCTTTGCTACCAAACGATGCCTCCTGAAACAAACGTGCTCATCAGCCGCGTCGGAAATAGGGTGGAAATAATAGCCCATTTTTCTACACTTGTGCTATTTATGCCATAACAATGACGATACTTTGCTGGGAGAAATGCTGAGGGCTGTTGTTGTCTGGACTGGGGCTTTGTGTTGTGGTGGCTCCGATGCTCATAGTGATAAAGCAAGATGCAGACTGAACGGGGGTGGGGTGTGTTTCCTCCCATTCCCCCCCCCAAAGATTCTTCTGACTGTGATGAACATGTTTGGTACGAGGGGAGACGGGGAGGGAAAGTTGCTTATTGCTTATCAGGGGCTGTAGCTTATTGCTAGCGTTTGCCACCTGTATCTGACTACCCCTTTCTCACATAGATGAGGCAGCACAAACTCCACTTCAGCATGGGATGAGTGAGGGCGGGGTCATGGTCATGTCTGTGGCTAGATGCATGAGGCGTTTTTCACTTTGCAGCCTGGAGAAATGCAGACTAGCTCCAGGTGGGCAAGTGGATCCCTGGTGGGATGTGAGTCATGGGGATGTGAATAGACAAGTGCCAGAGCCGAGAGCTTCTTGCAGGGGTTTCTGCAGCCCTGTGTTCTCTCTTAGGGCTCGCTGTGCCTGACTGGAATTCACAGCGCTTGGCCATGCTGTAGTGTTTGAGAGGCATTTTGCCTCTGCAGCCCTGTGTGATGCATGCTCCTTTTCCGCACTCACCGTTCCAGCACCATAGCAGTATTTATAGAGACACCTCTCAGCGCTCTGTGGAGCAGGACTTAGTTTGTCCCAGTGGCTCCTGGATGAACCTGGCTTCACAAGCAGATACATGTGATTCATTCTGTCACTCCAAAGTTTTCCCAGGTTTTCCCAGTGATGCTCCTGGGTTCACACCAGACCCTGCTGGTGCTGCCAGAAGAACAGAGATCATAGCGAGATCTTTCTGTGCTTATCCTTGCTGCTTCTTCCCTCCAAGCCACTGGGACCAATTCTTAGTTGTGGGGGTATCTTGTGTATTCTGGCTTGACTGATAACTGTGTGGGTTTAACCTGGGTAGAAGCTCTCTAAAGTGGTTTCTCAAGCTAAATCTATATTTCATAATAGCTTTTCATAATTCTGCAATCACAGTCAGCATGTTTATCTACATAAGTAGGGTCTGTGATTGCAGTTAATTAAAATATATAATTAGTTCATTAGATGCCATAATGTGGATTAAGAAATAGGCCGGATGAATGAGCTTCAGGGTTTTGGTTAACAGCACTGGCCATGATTTTGTGTCCCTCTGTTGTGAAGGGGAAGAAGTGAATGTTGAGCATACAGCCAGGAAGCGAGTATGGAAAAAATGATGCTGCTGGTTGGCATTTTATTTCTATTTAATGAGTTTATTTTTTATCTCCCTCCTAAGAAAGTCTGTTTTAGTAGGCTCTAATTCAAACATCTTGCAAGGCAAGGTGGGCAGCAATACCCACCTACTACTGGATACACCTTTTTCTTGCTGAGTGAGAAGCTGCTGAGCTGAACAATGACACGTTTACACGGAATACTGTCAAGTTAACCGTGCAGAAAAGGTGAAAGCTTCCCTTGGGTGCACGGAGTTAATTTTATCAGGTTCTTAGCGGGCTCTAATGAGAGCCAGGAGGCCCATATATCTTCACAGGTGGATAACTTTCTGGCAGGACCTCGATTGCAACTACATTTTATACCTTCTAGACCCAAAGCCCTGCCAAGGATGTATCCCCAGGGAAGCACTCGATGCAAAAACATTCTGCAAATGCAACACTTCTCTCCTTGGTTAGAAAGAACCAGAAATGGAAAATTCTGGACTTCAGTGACCCCTCTGGGAGCTGAAGGGCAGAGCAGAGAGAGATTTTTCACAGCTGTGTCCTGCAGATACAGCCAGGAGCACCACTAGCCTTTGTGGATGCTGCAAAGGCAAAGGTGGATATAAGTCTGTCCACAAATGGGCAATGATAGCTGTCTGCCTTAGAGATGCTGCATTTCAAACTGCCCCGTTTTAGGGAGCTATTTGCAGAGGAAATCAGCAACAGCACTTGTTTTACTAATGCAGACTGTTGGGATGAAATCCTGGTAGAAACATCCCTGGAACAGAGCAGGGGCCAGAGATCAGTAAAAGCATCTGCTGGAACTGCAGGCTCTGACGGCTGATTAAGATCTTGCTGACCCTTGCCTCTCCTATGCCCCTTGGGGAAGAGAGGAGCTAATGGGGTGGAAGACTGGCAGAAGGCTGAGGGCTCTGCAGGTCAGGCGGACGCTTTGCTGCTCTATTTGTTCAGGTAGCAGAGTTCCCTGCAGGAGGAGAGCATGTGGGCTGCAGAGACTCAAGTATCTGCCTGAGCAGCTGAGTCAGGCTTCCTGGCACCCTGCTTTGGGGGCACCTTCAGGCCGCAGAAATGAGCATCTCCTGTGCTGTAAGTGGTCACTGAAAGCATCATCCTTACCTTTTCCTCCTTCACTTTCAGTAGGTCTGATTCACTGTGTCCTTAAGCCACTTTTCCTGCTCCTGCAGCTTCATGGGATGGCTTTGCTACAAAGGTGCATCGTGCTTTGCACAGCAACAAAGCAGAAGAAAGAAAGGAGGAATGGAAAGAGTCATTCATGATGGGACTGCTTAGAAAAGACTAAAATCTGCTTATTGGTATGATGGTCTACATTTCTGAGATCTGGAGAAATGAGTTGTGTTAATTAAAATCCAGTTATTTGGCAAAGGGGACTTCAGCCTGGTGACACTGAACATCTCGTGCACTGATGTTTAATCAGTTGCAGCCTACAAATGTGAAGAGCAATTGGCACAGTTGGAATCATCAGCTTGAGAAAGAAAGGGGGAAGAGGTGAACAGAGATCCACTGAGTCTTTGTGCCCCTTTTCTGCACTTGGGCACCGAACAAAAGCAGCAGCCCATAATGAAATCTGACGCTGCTGGGCCAGAGACTGTCCTCTGCATCTACCATTTTCCCCTACTCCCAGAGCAAGTTTGTGCCCTTTTATGCTCATTCTTTAAAGGTTGTTCATCATCTTTCTGCTGGGGATGAACTTCCTGTGGAAAGAAAATGGAGGAAATCCATCTGGAGAATCACTGTGGAAAAATGAACGCGCTGGTTAGGGCTGGACTCTGAAGGACTGTAGAATTAGTAGCTGTGTAATTGCACTGAACAAATCTGGCCCAAAAGGAGAGTTTTCAAAGCAGGTTTAACATATGGTGTCAGAGTCCAGGGATACAATTTACCAGATTACTGCACTCTCAAATTTGTGAAGGGCATCACTCCCACCGTTAAAGCAACAGCAGAGAAACTGGAGCCAGGATAAGTGATTTAAACTGATGCTAAATACTCCTTCACCTCCCCAAACAATGGAGCTTTTGGAAGAAATTCAGCTACTTACAAATGCTGATCAAATTTAGAGATAATTTTGATTGGAGAAAAGAGAAGATCATGTATTTAGTGAGTAGGTGAGGGCTCTCTGGGTAAGAATAGAAGCACAATGGGCTGTGAAAAGTTGTAGCCAGCAAGGAGAGGCAGAAGATGTTAACAGCCTTGAAACCTCGTTGCAATGGTGGGTCGTTCACACCGAAGACAATGGGTTTGACCTGGAAAAGAAGGGAGATAGAGGGGGTGGGTGGAGAATAATCTCCCCTAAACCTCATGTAGCCTGTTTGTGAGTGCAGTGACGGCGGGGAGGATTGCAGGTTATAAATGCATTTAGGACTAGGAGAAGAACAAACTCCATAGAGAGGAAAAGCTGCTTGAAGGAAAAGGCGATGCTGGCACAAGCAGACTCCAGTATAAAGTGGATGTGAGAAGAAAATTAGGATATTATGAACCACCAGAACTCTAAGGCTGTGCTGCTGGTTGCCAGCCTGGAGTCAGAAACCTAACCATGTAAGGATGATATCTGATAAAGGGGGAAGGGTGTTCTCAGCATTCCCAAATCATGTGAATATGCTATGCAGACAGGTTGAAACTGGTTCTGCAGGATTCCAAGAGCCAGCATGCACGGGGTGTGTATATATATGTGTGTGTGTATAAATGCATATGTATGCAATCCTAGTACCAGCAGACAGTGTGTTTAAGGATGTTTTTAGGATCCAGATAAGTATATGTGATTGTTTAACTGTCCTCTCATGGGATAGCAGCACATGTCCAACTGCACAACCCCATCCTGCTCCCTCATGGCTCTCAGTGCCATCTTATGACAGGGTTTATTAGTTACACATCTGGGTTTCCTCTTCAGTAGCTTTCTGCAAACCTTGTCAGGGCAGAATGTGAGGATCACTTGTACTTTTTCCTGGTGTACTTCAGGCCAAAGCCTATGAAATTGCTGAAAACCTCAGTTGGGTGTTTTCTGGTGGCTTGGGTTGGTTTGGTTTTGTTGTTGGATTAAATAGGTTCAGCTCCCTGCTGCAAGCGAGGCGGTGATGCTGTGCTGCAGCAGGCGAGACCTGGCAGCCCCTCAGCCACTCTTACTCATTACATCAGGCAGTGACTTCATCTGGGCTGCCAGAGGAGAGCAAATGAGCACCGTATTTAACAGCACGCGTGGCATGCTGCCTGTCTGCAGCTGCTGGCTGGGACGGGAGGCCAGCCTGGGTCACTGCTTGTCTCTGCCAGGGTTCCTCTGGTCCGCTCTGTGTCATCTTCAGTGGCAAATGGCTGCAGCTTCCAAATGGAAAGTGTTGTGATGCTGGTAAGGGACTGTAAGAGAGCATTCCCCTTGTGCCTTGGTGAGGCAAACTGAGTACAGGCTCTTTTAGCTGTGATCTGAGGGACAGGGTTCCTATTGACAGGACTCTCTAAGCTGTGCTGTCGTCCTGGTCCTGTAGTGTTTGTCACGCAAGGATCAGCCAACAGAAGAGTGCTGCAGGGTTTGTTCCATGTCCCAGACACTGTCCCACATGCTGACTGCCGCCCATGGGGTAAGTTCCCTGGGGATGTATTAAGGCTGTGATTTACTGCAGTGTCTATGGGGACAACTGAGGGAGAAATGCCATTGAGACTCCTGAAGGTGTCTTTCCCTCTTCCCTTCCTGGAATTTAGTAGGTCCTCAGCAACTTGCAAGGGCAAAGAGTCAGCTGGCAAAGTGACAAAATGAACTGCGTTTGGAACGGAAAAGAACGGACATATTAATTGCTCCTTAACAATTGTTCTTCCTTGAGTCATCTCCAAGAAGAAATCCCTCAGGATCTCTTTGTGCTGGAACGTGATACAGCTAATGAAACCGTTTTATCCCTGATGTCTTCAAATTCTACATTTTCTAGGTGATTGATGAGAAACCAGAGCCCAGCCTCTTCTGACTGCCAGGCCTCTGAAGAAGCACAAAGCCGTGAGGATCAAACAGCATCTTTTACAAGTCACCTGTGAGGATGGCAGTACAGAAGATGAAAATGTCCTGTTCAAGGTTAGCCTTAAGACTTTCCCATTTCTTCTGATAATTACAGCATCCAGTGGAGTCAGAATGCATTTCTCTCTGCAAGAGATAGAAACAGGCTGCAGAACTTACAGGCTTATTGCATTTCTATGCTGTCAGAGTCCTTTTCCAAGCTCTAATTTAGCTCAGTCTCTGGCCTTTTGCTTTATAACCAGCCGGATGTCTGATCTGATGTGGGAAGCACAGGGTGTCTGAGGAAATGACAGTCACAAGACCTCTTGTTCCCTAGGATGTGGGAACCTGGGAGGGTGGTGAAGGAGGAATCCTCACCCTTTCCATTAGAAGTCTTGATATTTGCTGAGCTGGAGCAAGAGCCTCTGATTTCCTCATCATGCAAGGCATGGCCTCTGCCCATGCCCCAGACCTGGGGAAGGCAGTGCAGTCTCTGCAGAAAATTGCCTCTAAATTGCCTCTGCTTCATGTGGTGCCAGCTGCTCTCTAAATAAGTGATTCTATCGGGTTATTATGGTGGTTCCTTTATTCAATTCCTTGTACAGAGAAACTGGTTTTCCTGAAATTGCCTTCTCAGCTCTAATCATTACATAGCAAATTGCCTTGGGAGAGAGGCTGGAACAGAGCAGGGTCCAGCTTCACGCAAATCCGTGCTGAGCTTCCCCCCCGGATGAGAGCTGCTGGTATCCTGGGAGCCACAGGCTGCAGCGGGGATGCTGCTCATGGCTTGACCCTAGTGTAAGGGAGAGACTGAGAGTGGGTGAGTGCCAATTGATAGCTGTAAATGAAGGACAGGCTGCTTCACTCCGAGTGAGCCTGCCTGCTATGGGCAGGAGGCTGTCCATCCAGACAGGTAAGGACAGGCTAACCTGACATGTGGGGAAGCCTTTAGGTTGCCTCCAGAAACCTCTGGGCTTCCAACTGAGGTTTCAGAGCAGAGCCAGACCAATAGGCAGAGTGGTGCAGAGCGGGTGCTTCGCAATTTATGTTATGCTGTCCTTGGGATGATTACTTCAAGAATAGAGGATATGAAAGAAACCATTACCATGAGCAATATGGTGGCAATGTGTCAAGTTTAAAGTAACAATCTTTTACTCCATGGAAGTGTCCAAATAGGGTTGTCAGTTTATATGAAATGTGGAAAGACATGTGGGTCCATTAAACAGGGTAAACGCATACAGGGTATAAGTTATCTTCCTTCATGTCACTACAGCCCATTGCCTGAGGTTAAAAAGAGTCTTAGTGAATAGTTTCCCACTATGAGGTTTGGCTTATCAGCCTCTTGTGGAACAAGATGCAAGGTAAGAGGGATGGTTGTTCAGCTCTCATCTGGCAAGTGCTATTTCTTACAGTGACATGAGTTTTGAAAGCCTCAGATGAAACACTGCCATAACTACAATAGCAGGTCTAGTGCAAGCTGCTTTACCCTCCTTCCAGAGATACCTACCTGGGAGTAAAAGGGGATTGGGACAGGCAGATAGTGGTGAAAAAGGCTTAGGAAGCACTTATGGGGTGGGAGGGTTGGGAGGCTCTTTGGAGGTTATTATTAATTGTATATTTTTGAGCACAGCGTCACTGCTGGGAAAACGCAGTCCTGACATCCAGGGCTCATTACCCATGATGAGGTTTGGCAGGCTGCTTCCAGGATCAGGCAGGGTTTCGGCTGTTGCTTTTGGCCATCTCTCTCATTACAGGCATACAGCAGCTGCCTTATCTTGCACAGAAGCACTTTTATTAGACAGGAGACTAAAGGGAGAAGGAGAAGAAATGAGGTAAGGAAGGAAATAATCCAACAGAGGGCAAAAAGCTCAGGCAAAGTGATGCTCTGAGGTGGTGGCCACGTTGCCTGTTCCCTCTCTACAGTGAGGGCCCTGGAGAGCTCTGGGCACAGCCTGTTTAGGCCAAGGTGGGAGCTCACAGCCTAATGCCACTTTTCCTACCAAGCAGATGGAACAGGCGGGAAAACGCTGTGAAATCCAGCTCCTGGATTAAATAAGTGATCGTTTCCCATTTACTGCCCTCCTCAGCTCCCTGCCCCCAGCTGTTGCACAGCTTTCTGCTTTAGCCGACTCTGAGATTGGATGTGATTTCATTCTAGATGAGATGAATCCTGCCTTGCTTGATGTTTTCTTGGCTGCTTTTTATTGGGCCTTCTCTTCCCGAGTTCCTCTGGGATAAGTACAGAACTTTTCCAGGCTTCCAGGGTTTTGCATTGGCAGTCTGCAACTTCACACTTTGTCGCTTCATATGTAAGAACTTAAATGCTGGATCTCCCTCGGAGCACGAAACAGGAGCTCGCATATTGTGTTTCAAAAAGCACCTGGTAAGTAGCAGACACTTGAGCTTGGCTGCAGTCTGAGGCACTGAATCCAGCAAATATTGCTGGGAGCTCCCAGCCCTAGTTAAAACTGAAATACTGCTCTGCTCGTAGCAGGGCTGCCCGGCTGTGACAGTCTGAATGGGAGTGCGCAGGGACTGCAGGAAGGGCTTTGAAGCATCTCCTTGAGACAAGAGGCAGACCCTGTGTCAGTGAGAGGGGTGCTTTAAATCCTGATGAGTGAAATTCATTCTTGTTTGGTTTTTTTTCTTCACTCTTAGCACTGCTGTCTAAATCCCAAAGGAAGAACTCAGCTTTTGTATGGGAAAGGATGGAGCTATCAGCGCAGGCTAAAATGACAAATTCAAGTAAACAATATTCAGCAACTGGCTGTTAAAGCTGCTTAGAAATCTCCAGGTTTTGGGCATTAGGGCTAAAATTCACCCAGGGTGAAACCTTGTTGGGAGGAGACTGGTTCTTGACTCGTTAGTCCTGCACAGAGCACAAAAGCACAGTTTGTGATGCCACCACTCAACTACAGGCAGCAGTTGCAATCCATACCCATAGAGCCCAAGAGCTGCAGCATCCGGGCAGCCCCTTCTCCCAGGCGCCTCTGTGGCTGGGCAGCAGATTGCAGTTGGGCAGCAGGCTGTGAGACCTGTGTAGCAGGGCACTGGTGGCAACTTGCTGGCTTGAAGAGCCAACCTCTGGGCTTGTTCTAGATTCGTATCCCAGCTTGGAAATGCCCGGCAGCATCTGAGCTGAGCTGGAGAAGAATGCATGTGGGTCAGGTTTAAATGTGCAGTTTTATGTGCCCATAAGTGACCCTTTCTTGTTAATCTCAGCAGAACTGAGTAACTGGAGAGAATTTTTCCTTAGTTTTGCACAAGTTCAAAGCAAGTCATTTGACAAACCATAGGCCAGGTCTTCCTGCTGTATATAGCCGTGACTTTATCATCTTTGGCGTTACAGCAGCATGAGCTAACATCTGGCTTGTTGCTTTGCAGCTGTGCTCTGCTCGCTATTCTCAGGTGGGAAAGGGAAGTCTATTTCAATGGGAATAAGTCAGAAAAACGACAAAGGAAATGTCTTATGCTTCACAGTGTCTCTGCTACCTGTCAGCATTCATGTAACCCAGGGGCATTTCAGCAGCTGTCAGTGTCTGTAATCACTTCTGCTTCTTTTGTACTCTGTTTTTCTACAGAACCACAGAAAAATGATGGCAACCAGGAGGAAAAAGCCACAATGCACTTCTCCTTCCTACCTGTTACATCGCTGTGTCAGTGTTTCATTTTGAAAGCACTCTCATTTTAGTCACTATTTTCTTCTTGCAGGCAGAATTGATAGAAATATTGATCTTCTTTTAATGAGTTTTCAGAGGGAAAAAATGAGCATGACTCAGTGGTGAGGTGATATAGACTGACTGATGTGTCTTCTTTTTTACCTGCTGCTGATGTATATTTTGGGAAGCTGCTGGTTTATCATTTTCCTTGCATAGGCTGATCCTTGCTTTGTGTTTTGTTGCCTGCAGTGAAAGCATTTGCATTTTGCTGGCTGCTCACAGCCTGCATCTTCATTTAACTTCTGCAAAGGTCAGTTTACTGAGGCACAGGATGCTCAGAGAGGAGATGACCTGAACTGGTCCTGCAGAGACCTTGGGCTGGTGCTTGGCAGCAGGGAGGAGAAGCCAGGGTGAGTCCATCCTTTCCCCTGAGCCCAGAACAGGGCAAAGCATTTCTGAGGCTGGTTTCTGCAGCCTCTGCTCTTGCCTCACTGGTGCTCCCTGGTCCTCCAGCACCATCTACAGTCCTCTGTACACTGAGGAGATGCTCCAGTGCCACCAGGTACAGCCCAGCCATGGCTCAGGCTACTGAGCCGAGGTGATGATCTGGGGGGATCTTTGCAGCCTTGTCCGTTGCCTCTTGGCTTCCTGGACAATGAGATATGGGGTGGTTGCAAGGCACCACGCTGTCAAAGGAGCCTGACTCAGGGAATGGTAACCCACACCTCAGCACAGATCTCGAGCAGCTTTGCAGCATGCAGCTCCTGTGGCGCTGTGTTTGCTCTCCAGGAGCAGACAGGCATCCCTGCTGCTCAGCACAGCTTGGATTTGTGGCACAACACATGTGATGCTCTTCATCAACAGCCTGAACCTGCGAGACAGGGCTATCATGAAATATTCATGGGAATTTCCTAGATTAAACAGCATTAAAAATTCATTGATATTTTGAGCAACAAGCCATCGGTTGCATCTCTCAGGGATGAAGTATGTAAATAACAAAAAGCCTTTCTTCTATGAGACAGCGATTTACATGAGCTTCAACCACCTTTTGGTTTTGAGAGACTGAAATCTGCCCTTTCTCATCTTCTCCCAGCTTAGGATATTTTGTTCCTCAGCTCCCCAGCTTGAGCGGTGTATTCCTGGGAGCAGAGGGATGGGGTGGGCAGGAGAGGGGCCTGGAACAGGGTCCCTCCATTGTGGCTGCTGTGTGGGGCGCCTGCGCAGCGCTGTGCTGGAGCGTGCAGTGGGAAACCTGAGCTGCTTGGATGAGACCCGTGTGCTCGGCTCCTGGGGCTCAGCAGCAGGGCTTGCTCCCGGCTATCATGGTGAGGAAGGCTCCCTCGCCTTGGCAGCCTGCAGCAGCCAGTGTGGGAGCAGGGTCATGGCTTGTGGCTCGTGCCCTTCTATGAGACCTGGGCTTTGCTGCTGAACCCCTACCCAGGACTCTGCTCCTTTCCCTAGAGCCCAGCCTTAGCTGAGCACTTTCCTGACACCCCACTTCATGCTGAGGATGCTGTGCAAAGCTGGAAGAGCCCTGCAGCTGAGGCAAGGAGGGAAGAGAGGAGGACACAGGCCTCTCTGGGGCAAGGTGGGTGAGCATTTATGGGCTTTGGGAGCAGAAGGGCCCTCGGAGTCTTGATATCCTGCAGAATCCGTGGCCTTAGCTCACCTCTTCCCAGTGCTGCAGGGAAAGGATCAGGCAATTCCTGGAAACGGGTGTATAACATCCCAGGGGCTTGATAGTGCTGTGAGAGACAGGCGAGGCCATGCAAATCTCCTCTCCATCGCTGTTTCTTAAAGGTTCTGCTCATGCATCTCTGCGGACTCTTTGCACCATCAGGAGGCTGTTCCTGCTGCTTGTGGTCACCGGGCTGCTGGTGGGGACAGTGGCTGGAGCATGGCTTTTAGGTCAGTGTCTTCTTCAGGGCAGCCTCCTCCTGCAGCCAGAGCCCTGCCACCGAAGTGGTGATGGGAGCTCCTTGGTTGGTGAGCTGTGGCTTGGGATGGGGAAATGTGGCTGTGGTCCCAGCAGCAGGCTGGAGATGCTCATCAGCTCTTCCAGAGGATAATGCAGAGTCATGGCCAGTATTGTGCATCTTCGGATGCTGCCTGGGCTGAGTCCGTCTTCTCCCTGTTCTGTTTCCTGAAGTGAAACACCTGAAGAAGTCTCAGCCAGACCATGGCTTCACCCTGCTGCAGGAGCCAGATGCAATCCCAGTGTGCAGTGATGGTGAAGAGGAAGACCCCGTGGTCCAGGGGGCTCACAGTAGAGGTTTGCATCTATGCATGCTGCTACACAGGATGGGGAGAGGGGAGTGAGCAGCGCGCAGGACAGTGCCTGCCAGGGCTAGTAAGGACAGAAAATACGCTCTTTATTATCAAATATCTCCTGCTGATCCACGAGCTTCTTTCAACTGCATTTTGTGATTGATTTGCTTTGCTTTTAAGCCCTGCTGCATTCCCCAGCATTACAGCTTCACTGCATGGAGGGATCCTAGAGAAAAGGCAACTCTTGCTGGACTCCTTTGCACGTGATCACTCAGCAGAGCTGCCACACGGGCACTGAGAATGTGTGAATTGGTTCTGTGTAGTCTCTAATGGCTTCAAAAAGCTTTTTGCTGCGATTTTTTTTGTTTGGTGCTGGGTTTTTTGTTTGCTTCTTTTCCATTCGATGTGCATCCACTGCGCTGGACTGTCTTTAATCCGCTTGCAGACTGTTTAATGGCACGGCTTTAGTGTCTTTCAGAATAAACATGGCAAACTCCTTGCTGGAAGTGCGGGTGGAAGGCCATCCCGGCTGGCTCCTGGCATGCCATGAGCACTGGAATCTCTCCCTGGGCACCCTGCTGTGCCAGCAGCTCGGGTATCTCAGGTGGGCATCACAGAGGTGCCACTTCCACCCCATTCACCCTGGTTCAAGGGGGATGAGCTTGGCAAAGGAGGCTGGGAGGTTAGTCAGGGCTGATGCAGGGCGCAAAGCTGGGCTCAGGCTGGCGCAGAGACCTCCGAGAAGAGCTGCAGATCTTTCCTGCCAGAGCAGCAGGGCTGTGGACTGTTGTTCCTATGGCTGCATTATCACCCTGATCCCTTAGCAGGTCCCCGGCCCTTTCCTGGGACAAATTACTGTTGCTTCTGCAGAATGACCCATCAGAAAGGAGTGAACCTGATGGATGTCACGGTGAACGACACACGGGAGTTTGTTCAGGTGAGAGCCCACCAGGAAGGCAGCCTGGAAGACCTGTGGCAGGTCAGGTAAGGGCAGCTCTGGGGGAAACAGAGTTTGCTGGTGGGGCTGAACCAGAATACAGAACACTGTCCTGGGGGTGTGCAGGAAGCAGCCCCCCTGGGGACTGGGACAGCTGCCCTGGAGCTCCCTGGGGCACCAGGGGGTTTGGTCCATGTGCACTGTGCCCAGAGGCTTATTCTCATACAGGAGCAGCTGTGAATCAGGTCGAATTGTGGCTCTGCAGTGCTCAGGTGAGCACCCCATTCCCCTCCTATGCTGTGAGGGTCTGGGACCTCAGCTTTGTCTATCACATGCTCCCCATCTCCCTTACAGAGTGTGGGCTGCACCCCGGTGCTGCTCGGGTGGTCGGGGGCGCGGATGTGCCTGCCGGGCGCTGGCCCTGGCAGGTCAGTGTGTACCACGGCTCCCAGCACCGCTGCGGAGGTTCCGTGCTGGCCCGTGAATGGATCATCACAGCAGCTCACTGCGTGCACAGGTGCCTCCTTTGCCCAGCCTCGGGGGTGCTGAGTGTCTGCTCTTACCCAGGCCTTGGAGCTTGCTGCCCTACAGTAAGAGGCACGTGGTGTTTCTGCTCAGTTACAGGCAGCTTCAGACCTCTGCCTGGCTGGTTTTTGCTGGCGTTGTCAACCACGGCTCCATCAAGCAGGAGGACGGGGTATCAGTAAAGAACATAATTTACCACCCACTTTATAACGACAACAGCCTTGACTACGACATTGCTCTGATGAAGCTCCAAGTCCCCTTGAATTTCTCAGGTAATGGGCTGCCATGATGCTGGTGCGTCCTCCCATCTCTGGAGTTGTCTGTCTTATCCCACAATTAAGAGATGGCCAAACCCCAGCCTCCTCTGAACGTGCTATTTCAGAGCAGCCCAGGTAGGATACCCAGCCTGGCACCTGGGAGGCAGAATGCACAGCAACACAGTGTTTTAAACTATGCCAGAGCTGTGAATTGCTGGGAAGGTGGCTCTGGGAGCTGGTCTGAGAGCACCTGATCTGAGAGCCTTTCACTTCAACGTGCCAGGCTGATAGCTCCACATGAAGCTGTCCCCGCTGGCCTGGCACTTACCTTGTCACCTTCTTAGCAGATGCCATTCGTGCTGTGTGTCTGCCACCCTCACACCAGGACCTCTTCCAGGGCACGCAGTGCTGGGTCTCTGGCTGGGGTTACACCAGACCAGGCCAAGGTAAGTTCCCATCTTATTCCCACTGCTCAGCCCTGACCAGAGGCTTTCCCCTTGCCCCTCACTGGGCCCATTCATCCCCTTCCATGCTGCATGTAACCTTGCAAATGCCACCTCCTGCGTTCATCTCACCCTTGCTCCAGCAGCTCTGCACCCCACAGCCATATCCCTGGGGGGGCCTGGCCGTGTTTAAACCCATAAAGTCCCATTTTTCCCATCTTCTAACTTCTCTTAGAGCCCCTCTTGCTCCCGCAGGTGCTGTAGTTTCCCTTGTCTATTCTTTTTCCCCCTCCAGCACAGGTTGCCAAGACCCTGAAGGAAGCACTCGTTCCATTGATTGGTACCAAGAGGTGCAATAGCTCGTGCATGTATGCAGGCGAGCTCACTGCCAGGATGCTGTGTGCCGGCTATCTGCATGGGAGCATAGATGCGTGCCAGGTAACAGGAGGGAGCAAATGATGCACGCAGGGTGTGCATAGTGGGTGTGGAGAGGATGGATATGTTGTGTGTCTCTGTTAGGCCCCAGTAAGTGCTGGCATTTGTGGCAATAGGTTGCAGTAAACAGTCTTGGGGGGGGTGCAGTGTGGAGCCCGCAGTGCTCTGGCGCATCAGTGTCAGGCTGAGATTTAACTTACCTTTCTAGAAGGAAAATGCAAACCTTGCAGGGAGGCCAAGCACTACTTGTATCTGCAACCCAGCTTCCTGTATGGCTGAAGAACAAAGCCATGTGGGAGAAGCCAGCCTGATCTGCACCCCAGCTGCCAGGAGGCAGAGCTGCTTCCTTAGTCCTTGCTTTGTCTTGCAGGGTGACAGTGGGGGCCCCCTGGTTTGCCAGGATGAATTCGCATGGCGCTTGGTGGGCATTGTGAGCTGGGGCCAGGGCTGTGCTGAACCCAACTACCCTGGGGTCTACACCAGTGTGGCTCAGCTTCTGCCATGGATTCATCACATCACTGAGGTAAGCTGGAGCAAGCAAAGTTATGTTCAGTGTGACCTACAGCTGTGCAGGCTGCAAAGACAAATCCCAATGCAAGCATCCAATTCTAACTCTTCCCCTGTGCTCACCCTTAATGCATGAATCTCTAGGACAACCTCTTTTATGGTACTGATTCTTTTCTCCTTATTTTCTTGACTAGGTCTACTAGAAATAAGGAGAGACTTCACAGAGCAACTTTACCTTTTCCATGCAGCAAGTGGAGAATGGTCCATGACTAATTTATCCTGTTACTATACCCGAAGGGAATCCCCAGACACCACTAGAAAAAGTGCTCAGTATAAATAGTTTATTAAAGAAAATAGCAAATTACATTTCTATGAACAATCCACACGAGAGAAGTGTTGTTTTCCAAAAGATGTGGGGGTTTTTGGATTGCTGGGTGTAAAGGGGCAGGGATCCCACGAGACGTAAGTGCTGTGGGAACACTTTCAGCCTTTAGACAAATGGAGGAGAAGAAAAGAAAAAGCTAGAGTCCTAAGTAGCAGTCAGGTTTTGCTTCAGTATCTCCCTTTCTTGCTGCTTTCGGTCTATCTGCCCACTTGACTGCATTTGCCCCCTCTCTATGCCAGTTAAAGCCAGGAACAGGAGGGTCTCCTCGCCATGGCTGTGCTTGGCAGACCCAGCAGGCAGAATGGACATCCATTCTGCAATGGCTTAGGTGCAACATGGAAGGCAGCTGTGATCCAGGTCCTGCGCAAATGCTTGCGAATGTGAACCGAACTCAGACAAGAGTGGGAATGAAAAGGATACAACAGTAGGGAACAGATTAAAACATTAAGCTCTGTGACTGAAACTTTGGTAAGCGGGTCGTAAGCACTACACCTTAGGAAACACTTTGTTTGTGTGCAGCAACTGGCACATCTTGGCCTCCAGGCTATGTCTTAATGAATGCTCTTGGTGAGTTTTCAACTAATAGAAAGGGACCTTTCTCAGCCTTAAACACAGCCTTTTGTAACTTGAAAGAGGATGCTGTGTGTGCACTTCACTCCCTTTTCACGTTCATTTACAGTTCTCTATGCTTAAAGGACAGAAAAGGTCCTACCTGAAACACAACAGCTGCCAGACCTGCCTAGTGCACACACAACAGAAAGGGAAGGGAAGGAGCTGAACTGGCTTCTGCAGTTGGTAAAGTGAGATTGAAAAATTCTCAGTCAGCTTTAAGGTATTTTCCATGAGAAACGAAGCCATGAGGAATTCTGCCACTTGTGCAAAACCCTGTGGCTTGATAAACAGTTCACTCAGAACAGGATCTCCTCTCCCCCACCTCCCCCTGATTTTCCATGCTTGAGGCCTGCTCGTCAGAGAAACCTGAGGTGGGAAAGAGCAAAGTTTGGCACTTTAGTATTCTGTGGGTTTCATATGTAACTTGCAGGGACAGAAGAGGTAAGACACAAAGGGGCTACGTGCCCCCTGATGTAAAACTGCATAGATAAGATTCACTACTGAGAAATAAACATCCTTCTACAAGGCCCTTAAGCAAGCAAGCTTGAGATGATATTATACAGTGCCTTGCATGCATGGCCCATCTGACAGCAGTGCCTGCTCTCACAAAGAGATGGGCACAAGAGTTGATTTATTTCCCTATGCTGCGCTTAATAGGAAGATGAAATCCTAGAGAATGGAAACTGGTGACCACCACACAGAGCAGCTCTTCTTCACCAGGGACCATACACCCACCAGCACACCCACCAGCTCATGAAGCAAAACTTGGATCTAGGCAGAACACCTCTAGGGATCATGGCACGAGATTAAACCTTCAAGCCCAAACTTTGTCTGCCTGGCAGATGGTGCATAAGCAGTCAGTGTCCCTGTCTAACCCACCTTTGATGTGCTGGTCCCAGACGCACAGAGCCATCCTCTTTGCCCCACAGCCATTGAGCGAGAAAATGCTCAAGTCAAGCCCCCAGGGAAGCACTTAACCTAATCCTAAGGGGTTTTTTATACCAGTACAAATAAGAATGGTCCAATCCAGAAAGTACTTGAAGACTCAGTTTCCTCTTGCTTTATCAGAAGATGCCATGTGTAGGAGTAAACGTAGAGTTACTTAATTTTGGCCAGCGCTGCTGCTCTCCTTTCTGTGTTCTGGAACAAGGCTCGGATCAGACTCTTCACTTCAGCTGCTGAGAATTCAGCTGCAAGAGGTCCCTTCCCATCCGCCCACCTACGTGGGAGAGAAAGAGCTTTATTTAACTAAACTGCACAGAAATGTCATGTTAAAACGAGCCTCCTGAGCATTCGTTACGGTTGTAAGTCTGAAGGTAAAACCCAGCCGGTTAGCAGCCTATTAGCTCTATGCAACTTGAGTCCAAAATTGTTTAGTGGGGTATATAAAGCAACAGGTTGTGAGGCGAGTTTTGCACTTGTTACAAACTGTACCTTTTCCTTTTCCAAAATAAGCCCAAAGCCTGTCCACAAAACTCCCATTTATCTCCCAAACAACAGGAGAAAATAAGAGTGTTTTATGCCCAGGTGAAAATAATGTTGAGGACTTTGGTGTCTAACATGGTTCCAATAGCAGCAATGAGCAGGGCACAGGAAAGGAACTGCTTTCCCTGTGTGCTTTCTCCATGGCTGGTACCTTTTTCAGTTGAGCCTGCTGAGGACAGTATGTTTTTCTGGCCATTCGGATGTAGGTGTGAGGTAGCTATGAATAGGGAATGTCTGGCTTCTGACAACTCATGCCAACTGAAGTAATAGATGTAATTATGCAAATCCTCATGTATAATTCAGGTGAATCCCCCTTGTAAGTTAAAAGAAGCAAGAAACAGCATCTAAAAACCAGAGGTCAATCAAGTGGAATGACTGTAGCCGCAACGAACAGCTTACATCAAAAGCAGCAGGCAAAACGCCAGGCTGCTTGCTGTGAAACACTTCTGAACTTGGAGAAGCCAAAGGGGATGCACAATCACTCTCTAGTTGCCTCTCTCACAGCACTTGTTTTTTACCATTGCCTTTTCCTTGCAGGATGTGGCTGAATGTATGAGCAAGCTTGAAATGGACTATAAACACTCAGCCAGGAAACAGCCCCAGGAGCAGTTATCTGGTCCTTATTAACAGTGATTGCCTTTCATCTGAACAGTCCCCTGGGTGCAACGTCCTGCTGATGTCAGACTGTTTCCCAGCTCCCTTGTATTGGGGTGACGAACTAACTGGAAAGAAACACAGGAAGACACCTACTGATCTACGATTTCTTGGAGGTTGGCTTGCAAAATGATCATCAGCTCTTTGAATGTCATCCACTTCTGCACGTAGACTGGAACTTCCTCTTGGTACTTCTTATTTTTGTCATCTTCAGGTAACGGGGTGAAAACCTGGGGTCCTTCCTCCACCATCGTCCTACAGAGGGAGTACAACCTATCTGCATCTTCTGCAGAGATATCCTACAACAGAATAGATGTTAACAGGGGAGCAGTTACATATTTTTTGGAGCACAAAGAAATGAGTGAAATGAAAAAAGGTGTCTGTGCAGGTGAAAGCAGTGGCTTGCATCATGTTTAAGATTCTCAAGCTAATCTAACTTATTTCAGAAGTAGCTATTTCAGCAAGCTCTCAGTGTTCACCTCAGAACAAAGGCTATGCTTCTAAACAGCGTATCTTGGTGCGAGAGCAAGCACTTCACTGTGAAGCAGAGGTGGTGTGATGAGGAGACAGCTCAGGCATTGCCAGCCCAGTGCTGAAAGCCAAGCTTTCAGGCAGGCACAGCCTGAGCAAGTGTCTGTAAACTAGCTGTTAAGGGAAAAGAGGACTTACTGGCCTAATGCACAGTGGGAAGGCTCTTTAGATGTAGACTACAAGTTGAACAGATGCACTAATGTATTTCTATCATTGGCTGTGAAAACATATTTTAATTAAGAAATGCAACAGAACAGTTGTGCTCGACCCAAGGTAATCTGACGACCACCTAAACACACTACTGGGAGTCAAGGGGAGATTTCAACACGTAATAATTGCAGCTTGAAATGCCACAGGTATTTCAGCACCTAGTGCCTAGACTGGATGGAGACATTTATTAGAGATGGACAGACTGAATAGAAGGAGTAGGAGACAACACTTAGCTCCTGTGCCCTGAAAATAGTAAAAGACATACATTCACAGAAATGTTTCTAGAGGAATGACACCTAAATCCAAACCAAGACAAAATCACAGCCACTTTCCTGACTGTCCCCTTGACCACAGAGTCATGGAATCGCTGTAAGAAGTCTCAACTGGATGTGAGTTATTGGTATCTTCAACATATCTGAGAGGCAGGACCACAATTATAATTTCTGTGAAAGACGACTGTTCCTGGGAACTCTTGGTTTTGGAAAGAACTTGTTGAGATTACAAATGCAGTTACCTCTAGGGCAGCAACCCTAGTGACAATCTCTGTGAGAGCTGTGTTCAGTAGGGTCCCCATAGCCTTGCAGTACACGTTCACTGGAAGGACATCTTGCCAGACTTTTCCCAGCCTTTTCAACTGATGTAATACCTGAAAGATAACAGCTATGTGTTACCTGTGTGTTATCAACAGAACTTTGAGAGACGTCAAGTGATAAGGTGACTACATATGGTCAGAAACCAGCCTGAAAGAAGCCAAAGTGTGCAGCTATCACATGGAACAGACATTCCTGGGGAAGGGAATGCAACATTCTCAGTTTGCATTAAGGTTTATCAAAAGTGGAGCAGATCTTTTCATTGAAAATTGTAGATGGACTATAAACAGAATAAAATAATATAAACAGAGAGGGACCGAACTTGGCTTCAACTTTACAGCTCGGGGGAAAAAAAATCATGCCAGAAAACTGCTTAGAGAAGTGCACAGTTCTCAGGACTGAGATTACATACTCTGCCTTCCCAAGGACAACACCTACAGCCAACAGGATACTTGGCTCTAATTGCCTTGCTTACCTGCCTTATTGCTTTGTTAGCTGCACAGTAATTTTCCTCATCATCCATATTAGAAAAATTCCTGGCACTTGACAGCCTCTCCAGGATTTCTCCTTTTTGCACTCGCATCTGGGCCAGAAAACACTCCATCCCTTTAGAAGCAAAAACAAGCACGGAGAAGCAATTAGGTAATTAATAAACATCTCACTGGATAATCAAGGTCTTGGAACTGTGTGCTGGACAAGAAGAGCTGGGTTTCAAAGAGTCAAGCCTGAAGCAGCCATATTGTTTAGAGTTGCAATGCTCTGTCAAGACTTCCCAATCCAGAAAATGCCCCTGCTACTTGTCCAAAACCCTTAAATGACAATCCACTGCTCGAGTCAGTAGCCACAGTTACATGAAATCATTCAGCAACAAACACCAGGATCAATTACCACATCATCCATCAACAGATTTCAACAGTGAAAGGTAAAATTACCAAGTCTCCTAAAACCAGGCACCATGTCTACAAAAGTAGCTGCTCCGTCACACAGGATGCTAGTCAGGCGGTATCGAAACTGGTGTCCCAGGGTGAGCAAGTGGTGAGCAATATACATGCAGTTGTTGTGGTGAATAGCTGCCAGCTGGGGTAACTTCTGAAGGTTCTCCCTGTCCCAGCAAGGAGGTAGAGAAAAGGAAGAATGCATTTATTTAGACATAGCTCTGCTAAAAAAACTGTCATGCCTACGCTGGAGAAACTCCTGGTCTGTCTCAGATGTTGCAGGTAACTAACTGTGGGCAATGCCTGATAAAGACACCAGCTGGAATAAAAGCATTTAAGAGTTTCATGACTAGTGAAATGGCACTTTGGCATTTGAACCATGTGTTATATGCTCGTTGTTTCTAGCAGCAGATTTTCAAACAGGAACCTACTTTGTTATAGCAAAGCTCTGGTGAGAAAAAGAGCTAAGCCCTTTCCAGTAATCACCCCAGTGGTTTCTTACAGAACTGTACACTTGCAATCGTCATTGCTGTCCTTTCTTTTACAGGGAAAACATCATGAAAAATCCATGCAGCAGACATCTGGTCAAATCAAACTGCCTGGAATCAATCACACCTGTGTTATGAACTGCAACCTATCTCCTTGGCCATAGGACTGCCAACTCCAAAACTCTCAAGCCTCTGTTTCACAGCAGGTATGATTTAAAAATAGATGACGAGTACTGACTTCTTGCGACTGGAGAAAGCCCTTACTAATCTGGGGACAAGTAGGGCTGTTTCAATAGCACTATTCTCTCTCCAAAACAGACATACACAAGCACTTACTTGTGGTACGTTGGCACTACATCATAGAACAGCTGGAATATGTTCCGTACAGAATAGAAAAGCTGTATGCAGCTACAAGGCAAAAAAGTTCACGTTAGTTTGTCCGTGGAATTAACATCCGGTTCACAAGTGACCCTCAACCTTTTCCAAAACAAGGTTTTGTTAGTAGTGAAGTACTGGCACATAGAATAGATTGTCAGGATCAATTACAGCAACGTCAACAAAGGCAGCACTCTGGATAATTCACAAAGGCTGTGATGACCTTGTAAGTTCAGTGTGGAAAAGACAAGTTTCAGACGGCATGTCAGAAGGGAGATATATGAAACCCTAGGAACAAAGGGGACAGTGTCCCTTCCCCACCAGGTGCGGGTTAATAGTCAGGCCATGGTATGCTGAAGGGCATTCAGTATCTAGGCAACTCTCCTCCTTCAGGGTTGTGGTCTCCAGTTTTTAAGGCAGACTGTATGTGGTTCATTGTTTTCTCTAAGAGCCCTGACAGACGCAGAGCTGGAGCATTTTGCTATCACCCAGCAAAAAGCAAGCAGGAAGTCCTCTGAGAATGGGTGCCATCTCTTAATCATTTTCATGGTTTTGATTTTTCTAAACAACTGACAGTTAACATATGACAAAACACTGAAGCAAATGCTACGGCAGCATTTCTCCCAACTAAAAGGCTGAAGTCATGAACCATGTTGTGCATACTAGGGAGTCTACACATTTACACTGCTTTAATAGCTAAAATACAGTGAAACGTAGCTGAATGTTCCCTGGAAACAGTCCAAAAGGCTGCTTAACCTGAGTATTGCAGGGAACCCTGTCTGCAGCTGTTCAGGGACGCATGCCTCAGCCAAAGCAGAGTAACTTAAATGACTGATTCTAATTTTTAGGTATCTTTTGTTCTTTTCAAGTTCTTTTAATCCATTCGCAGATGCTTGGTGTTGCCAAAGGCAGTAAGAATCTGACCCCGAAGAGTCATCTGCTGATACAGAATTCTTACCACTGATCAGTGCTGGATGTAGCCTCCAACAGTGTCTGGTAAGCCAAATCCATCAGTTTCTCCACTGATGAACTGATGCGGCATGTGGGCAGAGAAAACGTGTACTGGCTCAGTTTAGCCTTATTCTCCAAGTTCACCATGTCGTTGTGCAGAAGTTCAGAAGCTTTTGACACTTTTGATTGATCTCCTGCCCCGGGATCAGGAAGCCTTGGTAGGGCTACACAGGAATCAGGTGTGATCTAAGGGAAGATGAGAGGTGTAACATCATTTAGAGCCCACAGAAAGGAGACTGCAAGACTACACAACACTGAACGACAGAAATTTAAGACTCAAGATAAACACAAAGGTGCAGAAGTCCCCTAAGACTGCTTGAAGTCTCCTGGCCTATGAACGACACAGCAAACCACAAAACACGGCCCACATGGCATTGCATTCCTAGAAGCAACTCTGTCAGTAATCCTCTAGAATTTCGTATGCTTATGGCACTAGCCACCAAAGCCTATGCGAGCAAACTTCTAATATTTTAAGAAGCATTCTTTTTGCCAACATCCCTGAACAGTCAGGAGTATTTGGTGTGCCACAAAACCCCCCCTATTTGACTGCTCTAGACAAACCTTCTTCAAAAGCTTTTTTTCCACGTAAAGTGTATTTTATCAACCATCACCTTTACAGTATTGTGTATTTCTGAGGTCATCAGGTTCCTGGCTGCCACAATCACATCCTGGCACTTCTTGTTAGCAAAGTGGCAGTTGACATTACGGGCGTATTTCAGTAAATCAGTCGTGTCTCCTTTCAGAAACTGCATGTTCTTCAAGGCTTTTTCAAATTCCTCTGTGGATTTAATCACCTGAGGAGAGCAGACAAGTATTCTAAATTAACACAGCTTCCTAAAATCAAAGATCAAAATTAAAGTTGAGTATAAACTCTGCCACTCGGCTGAAAGCAATGGATGAAACTAGGTTTTAGAGGGCACTAATGACCCAAGAGCTTTTCAGCAATCCTTCGGAAAAAGCGGGCTCAGCTTTCTAGTTCAAGCTGGCAACCTGGTATTTCCTGCCAGGAAACTGCATGGATCTGAAAGAATTTTGAGACCTACCTCTATGTACTGCTCTAGTTTGCTGCTATTGGTTGGGATTGAATTCACCAGACAGTTCTGAATGAGGCAGTCTGACAATTCTTCCCAGATCATGTCCCCTAGCAGTTCTGCCAGTGTAACTCCGCAACCCTTTTTATCTGCCACAGGCTGCTCAAGAGGCACATCTGAATTTAAGAGAACAGAAAGAGATGTTAATACACCTGCTTCCTGGACCCGACCCATCAGCTGTCCGTTCAATCCTCCCTGTCAGAACAGCATCCATCAACTGCTCCATAGTCTTACGCTGGAGGTAAGCTCATGTGCTGGGCCTGTGGAATCACCCACCTGCCCAAAAGACAACTGAATCTGTGTGAACTGAGCCTGCTTTCCAGTGTGTGTGCATTTCATGAAATGCTAGCAAAGCCCAGGCCAGTTTCTGGCCATGTGACCACCTAAGTCTGGTCTGACAAGGTACCAAGCTGTCCGAGAGCACAGCATAGCAAGGTAACATTAAAAGTTGCTTAGACGCTTAGACCTTACCATAATTCAATACGCTTAACAACCAGATATTACATAAAGCTTCATCTCCAATTACGTGAACAAGACACTGATCTCAGTCTAATCCCAAAAGGTAGAAACTACCTACTGAGCAGGTATTTGTGGAGAACTTCAAAAATCGGCTTGATCTTGTCAAAAACCTCCATAGGAGAGGAATGATCCAAGCTAGGCTCCTCAGACTTAAAACGTAGGATGAACACATCGGACTGTTCCTCTGTGCATGGCTGAAGAGACGGGTATAGAATCAAAGGCTTGAGGATGTGTTTCAGCAACAGCTGGCCTGAGAAACAAAAAACCAAGATGTTTTCCAACAGCAGAAGGCAGGCAGTTTGCTCCAGTGAGGCCAAACCATAACTGCTTTGGATGCAGAGATTCTTTGCATGGAGTGGGAGAAATGCTCTCTTGATTAGCTGTACTGGGGAACAGCAAATGAGGTAAAATGCTGGGTTTGGTTTCACTAGGACTTTGATATACTTCATACAAGTCTGAACTCACACCCACTGGGCTGCTACAGCTACGTTTATCTGGATCCACAGTCTGTCTTACCAAAGATTTTAAGCTTGGTGTGCAGTTCTCCCAGGACAGCAAATGCCTGCAGCACAGAAGCAACAGGGGGGACAGCAATCTCCTCCTCTTTTGATGACACCGTGTGGAAGTGCAATTCTGAATGCACCACTGACTCCAGGCTGCCGCTTTCTAAAGAAAAACAATCATCATCTTACTGTCAAGAGCATGGTCAGTGATACAGCACTGAAACAGAGAAGCTACTGCATTCCTCTGGTGGCAGCTAAAGCAATATTGTGCTTCTCCCCATTTCCACAAAACACAGTTCTTGTAAAAGAGCATCAGAAGAGGGTACAGAGTCCCCTGTGTAACACTGCAGGACAATGGAATGAGAATCAATCTTACAACGATTCAGATTTCTCATTTCAGTCACCTTGCAATTGAATGACGTTTAGTGACAATCGCTTTCCTTCCCCTCTTCTTCCCATTTCAAGTCAAAGCCAAAGGAAAAGGTTTTTCTCCTTTCCAGAGGAAAAGCTTGTATTTCAATGAAGACAGCAATGTACAAACTTGTGCAGTTCTTACAATTAGCTTCTGATCTCCGCTTCAATGTTTCTAAGAAATGTGACAAGATGAGGCAGATGATTCTTCAAAACTCTGTTTAAGATCTATGGACTACATTGGACTGGCTCTGGTAGTACCTAAATACTCCAGGAGTGATATCCAAAGAACACTGGCACTCATCACTCACACTCATTTGTTTATATGAATGGCAGAAAGAGCTCATTAAACCAACCTTAGTTGAACAGCACTAACTGTATTTTCTATCTTGTAGGTGCTTGAAACCAGGCATTTCCAACAGGGAAGCAAAGAAAGTGAAACATACTAGAGCTGTGAGTACCTTTTGAAGGAGGAAGTTTCCATACAGCCAATTTCTGCCACTCTTCTCCCAGATGATAGAGCATGTTCTGTGTCTGCACTGTCAGCTCGGTGCCTAGTGCCTTCAGGATCTTCAGCTCAAAGCCTTTGCGGGATTCCAGCAATTTGAGGCTGCTTCGTGCCTGGTGGCAAACCCCAAACAGAAAACACAGGTAAGTGTTGCCCCTGCTAATGAGAAGCATCTTGTGAAGCACACTGAAAGTATAGATGAACAATATTGGCATATGCTTCTGAAGGCATTATTACCGTTTCCAGATGCTGAGCTGCTGCAACATACTTCCTCTCCAGCAAGGCAGTATTGTACTCTTTAATAGCAATATCAAACTGCAACAAGCAAATAGAGCCAATGTCACTGTGTACCTGCTATTAGACTGCAATTTTTTAAACAACATGGCTAGAGGCAGGGGAGCTGTAGACAGTTATTCAGGAGAGAGCCCCGAATAACGCCACAGACTGAGTGAGGAGCACAGAGGATGATTCGCACAGCCCCTCCTCACCTCCTGCAGCTTTCTCAGGATGCTCAGAACCAGCGTGTCTCGCTCCAGCTGCTGCTTCAGCTCAGTAAACTCAGCAACAGCGACGTTCAGATCTCGCTGAACCTGAAATAACAAACTTCGTAGTTCATTTACAGCAAGTGAATGTTATCACTTTTCCCCTTTAAAGTGATAACTCCATGAGATTTAAAGTACTTCTGTTACTATGTAATTTGGTGAGGAGGAAGAAGGCTCCATCCGTTTTTTCCTTCTTTTGCGGAATTACTTTTAAGCTAGTTTATCTTTTAATACACTACAGGTTTTATAAGGCACTGTAAGGAGATTTAGTGTCAAAAGGCAATCAAGAGAACTTCAGTGTTCCTTTAACACAGTCATTTAATAGGCAAGAACGCTTGAACTGAGCCAGAAGTTACTTCCCAATCGACACAGCATCTAGGACCAACGCGAGGCTGGCCCATTACTGCATCCCACTGTACTGCAATATACAAGGGTGATCCTGCTCTCCTTAAGAAGGAGACGTGACACGCTTCCAGCTGTACAACAGGGAGCAGAAGGCGGCCAATCCCTTAATGACAGCTTACTTACGTGGCAAGTAATGGCAGTTTACTTGCATGGTAAGTAAGCACCCCCAGCGCGACACACACCCCTGCATGTGTCATCGAAAGCCTTTTCAGGAGTGCCACCATGCAGGGCACCGGGCCAGGGCTGCAGCTAACGCACCAAGGCGTTGGGGGGGGGGGCAGCGGGCTCGGGTTTGGGCTGCACTGAGTGCCCAGGGCCCGCGCGGTCACCTCGGTCTCGATGCCCGCTTTCAGCAGGTCGATGCTGCTGCAGAGCCCCTCCACCTGCGACGCCAGCTCCTCGGCGCTCTGCGCGCTGGGCAGGAACTCGCTGTACCTCTTGTTGATCGTGGCGCAGACCTCTCCCTAGGGAACAAGGCGCGTTGGGACGCCGCCGCTCCCGGCGGGCCGCCGCCCCGCGCCCCCCGGCCCGCTGCCCGCCCTGCCTTCAGCTCCTCCACGCGGCGGGACAGCCGCCCGATGCGGGTGCCCAGGTCCTCCTTGTCCAGGCGGCCCGAGTGCGCCAGCACGGCCGCCACCAGCGAGCCCGCCCGCGCCGCCATGCTCCCGCTCCCGGCGCTACGGCGGCCGGCGAGCGACACACTTCATGGGGCGTTTCCCGCTCCGGCGGGCGGGCGCGCGGATGCGGGGGGATACGGGGATGCTGCGGGGTACGGGGATGGCGCGGGCTCCCCGGCTGCTGCGGGGTGCCGTGGCTGCTGGGGTCCGTGGCAGGGTGCGGGGGGACCATTGCTGCGGGAGGCTTCCCGGCTGCTCGGGGTCCCTGGATGCTGGAGCAGCCGCCGCTCAACGCCAGCCGTCGTCCCCTGTCCCCCCCTGCGCGGGGTGAGGAGGCAGGCACAGGGCACCGCAGGCATCCTTCAGCTGCTGTGGGAGGGAGGCTCCAGCCCCCGGCATCCGGTACCTGACAAAGGCGGGGGGTGGCTTTCCACGTCCTCTCCTCCGAGCCGGGGAAAGAGCCGCCGCCGCTTGGTGCCATGCGGAGGGGAGCGGCGCTGGGCGCCTGGGTGCTCCTGGCCAGCCTGGCCGGGGCCAGCTGGGGTGTTCGAGGTGAGTCCCAGGGTGGGGGTCGCTGCCCGCGGGCTGCTGCGGTGAGGGCTTTACCTGCCCTGGACCATGCTGTGTATGGCATGGACCATCCTGCGATAGCTGCAACCCGCCTTGCAGGGACAGACAGGAGAAGTTGGGCTTGGCTGTATCAGTGTTAGACCAAAGCCGTGGGCTCTGTGCCTGGTCCAAGCGTGGAAGCGGCAGAGGCTCTATTCTGTACTCAGCAAATAAGACAGGGGATTTACTCCCCATTTACAGACTGTTGTAATTTGTATGTGCCTCCCTGTTTGGGCTCAGCTCCTGTCTCTGCTGCTGGAAACACTTAACTCCTCTGTTCATCTCTTGTTGCAGCTGTACTTCAATACCAATGCAGTCTTGTGTGCGGGACGAGGGTCACGCACATACAGTCTGAATGGAGGCTGGGTAGCTACCCCATTCCACTTAGTTCTCACTGTAAGAGGATTTGGATCTCTAACCTGCTCAGAGCTGCATTAATGTAACCACTTTTCCACTGGGTAGTCTGCTTTAGCCAGAGTTCTTTTTGTCCATTCCGCTGCTCAGGACAGCCTAATGTGATGCTTCCTACGCTAGCAATCTCCATCAGTGACATCCCTGAGTTCTGCACCACTGTGAGGGTTGATGACTCACCTGTGAAACGCTCCATTCTTCTGCTTCTCACAGGACAGAAAGTAACCGTGAAAGAAGCCAGCGGGAAGGTGTTCCTGCAGTGTGCAGTGAGCACCGACAGCCAAATCGTATGGTACAAAGATGGGAATTGGATAGAAAACGCAACACAGCTGGACTTGGGTGCAATTTATGATGATCCCAGAGGCATCTATACATGTGGAGTAGACAAAGGAAAGACAAGCCCTCCCCTCCAGGTGCACTATCGAAGTAAGTGTTGCAAACCTGGCTTCTGCAGCCAGTACTGCTCACCCAAGCAGATTTATGAGGGAACTGCATTGCTCACCCAAGCTGCATGTATCTGCATTTGGTGTCCCCATGAGAGCTGTACATTCAGTGCCGTAACGTGGTGCTCATGCTGGCTCAGGCTATGGCCAAGGGGCAGGCTCCCTGTCATGGCCCAGCTTTCAGTGTCTGTGTTTTTGGCTTCCAGTGTGCCAGAACTGTATCGAAGTGGATGCTGCCACCATCTCGGGGATCGTGGTCGCAGATGTCGTTGCCACCATCTTCCTGGCGGTCGCTGTGTATTGTATCACTGGGCAGGACAAGGGACGCATGTCACGAGGTGAGGGGGGAGCCCACGGGTGGGGACAGGACGTGCCTGGGCATCTCTAGGAGCTGCGTGGTACCGAGGGACTTCCCATCACTGCCCACAGAGCCCAGTCACTGCCAGCTACAGGCAGCAGGGTGTCCAGGGCAGTGATCTATGTGAGCTCTCCATGTATCCTTACTGCTCCTACTCAGCTTCCCAGGAGAAGCCAGTGAATGCACAAGGTTAACCAAAACAGCATTCCAGGAGCAGCCACGGGTAACACAGGAACATCGAGGCCTTGCAGGGACTTCCCTGCAAGTCGAGTCTCCCAGAGGAAGTAAAAGCATGGGGCTGAAAGCTGCTTGGGTTTGTTTGCTGATGTTCACTGCACTGCCCATGACTCCCCTGATCCTTGACCATCTTCCTTCTTCATTTAGCTTCTGACAGGCAGAACCTGATTGCCAATGAGCAGCTCTACCAGGTAAGTTGGGCACTCGTGTGTGCGTGCATGCCTGTGGGCTTCATCCCCCGTACCACTCATCCCAGGCCTGGACAGGCACTGTTGTAGCCTATCTCTCCTGTTCTTCCTCCTAGCCCCTTGGCGAGCGTGACAACGAGCAGTACAGCCGGCTGGTGCCTACCAAGGGCCGCAAGTGAAGCGGGAAGATGCTGGAGCCCATGAGTCCTTCACACCAGGAGTTATCCTGCAGCAAAGCCACCACCAGTGCCCAACAGCACTGGCACCCTGCCCTGGCACTGCCTTTGTAAGCTTCCTGCTGGCAGAAGACAATGTGAGGTTTTCCCTAGAGAGCCCTGCAGCTCCTTGCTGGGATGTGCTGCTTGCAGCACTCTGCCCTTCCCATGACCTTGTGCATTTCAGTATTGCTTCCATTAAAGATGAGCCTATCCCATTGTCTCCCTGCTCCATCAGTTCTGTTGAGGCCTGGGGAACTGTGCATTCACAGGGCAAGGTGCACACTGAATGCCTGCAGAGCCATAAGGCTCGTGCCTGTCCCGATAAGACACTGCTCTGCCAGTGCAGGCAGGTGCTCGTGTCTGTGCCAGGAAGGAGAAGAGCGGGATGTTTGCTCCGCATATGCAAGGTTTAGCATCTAATCACAGTCTCCAAACCACACAGGCTTGAAAGGTCCCTAGCACACAGCCAGCCTACGATGGCCTTGGTGTTAGGGGAGTGAAGCACGCGCAAAGAAGCAAACTGCGCTGGCTTCACAAAAGAGCTTGTGGGAGCCCAAAGAGGAAATGGAAGTAGCAGAGAACATGGAAACTGGAGCAGAGTCCTTGCAAAACACATGGCAGAAGAGTTGGCCAGGCAGCGAAGGCCAGAGGCAGTCCATGCTCCGCACACCTCCAGTGTTCCTGGTAGGCTCAGCAGCCCAGCAGATTGTCTGGCCTTTGTGACCAGGCACTGGCATCCCGTATTACAGGCTCACCAGCCAACCCAATGTGCTGAGTGCAGGATGCAGTGGAGCAAACTTTCAGAGCCTTTCCCACCGAGCAGCACTGGGTGCCCCCACATCAACCCAGCTCCTTCTGGCAAAGTCTCCACTCCCCAGCTCTAGCAGAAACAGTTACTGTGGTCTGGATATGGCCAATGTGGGAGGCATCTAACAGACAGGATCTGCTAGCAGTTAGAAACCTCAGAAACCAGGTCACCCCCATTTGCCGTTGCACACACGTGTAGGTGTGTTTCCCTGCTTTCCTGAGAACCTGGGTGACAGGCTTTAGAGAGCACCAGGCTGTGAATTGCTTCTGGCTCGGTGGCATCAAGTAAGGCAGGGCTATGAAGTTAGTGACCAGCAGACTGCATTGTGTGTAGCATTTGCGCCAACATCAGATCTCAAAGTAATGAGCAAAGGTGGCTAACTACACCCAAAGAGCAGCAGAAACCTGGAGCAGAGCGGGTGGGTATGGTCTGAACAAATCAAAGAGCCAGCAGAGGTAGTGTTTACAACTTGTCTAGTCAAAGTAGGCAGGACAAAGAACTATTTCTAAGTGCAGCTAAGCACAGAGGCAGAGAGGTATCACCTGCTGGGAGCTGATCCCACTGAGATAAGTGATGCGTGGAATGGCACTGGTCTGGGCAAACATGCAGCCCATACGTGGCAGAAGCACTGAGGTGTAGCTTGAAGCAAAATGTAGATCTTGTACACCCAGGCAGCACCCGGAGTGCTCTGAATTTATCCCATCCCATCTGTGGCAATGGGCTGTGTGGCTGGGCTGAGCAAGCAGCCCTGGGGCCAGTGACGTTTGGTAAGATGTGAGAATGTGGCCTGGGGTGGTTTTAGAGCTGCTGGGGGGTAGTGCTCTTTCTATCTTGCATTCTCCCTCCTAGGTACTCAGGGCCTTGTATGGTAAACCCAGCTGTGCTGCTTTCAAACCACATCCTGCAGGGTAAGCACAGCAATCTGCAGCATGAAACTTGCTGGTGTTTACCTCTTCATGCCGAAACTCAAGGGTGAAGCCACCCCCAGGCCCCATCACTGCTGCTGTTTCCTTTCTCCAGAGCTGTTGCTCTGAAGGGCTGGGGGATGGACAGGTAGGTTTGTATGTACGGGTAGAAATGCTTCTCTTTTCTTTACTGAAAGCTGTTCTTTTTGACTGAAATGTTTTCATTTCATTCAAAGCAGTGGCTTTCTATGAAAATGCATCATTTTGTTTTTAATACGCTGCCTGCCCCTGTTCCTTTTGTTAGAATCCTGGGCAGCAAAACAAAGATAGGCTATGAACATGAGAGCAGGTGGCCAGTCTGAGAAGGACCCACTCTATGCCCACTGGCTGCCCATGCTGGAGCAAGTGGAGGCACTGGGAGCAGAAATGAAATGGGAGAGGAAACCAGAGCATGCAGCTAGAGCAGAGAGAGAAGTGTGAGGGAAAAGGAGGCCAGGACCCATGAGTGAGGCTGCAGTCCTTTAATGCGGAGCAAAACTTCTCTTGCCAATGTGCTCATCGGTTTCTTTTCCGTTACGTCAAACTGAAGGTGGAAAGAACACATCAGGGTGGGACAGCGGATGGCAGCAGATACCTGTCCTGTGTAGTAGCTGCCTTATCCCAAAATGCCAAGCTGGGCAGAAGCTCTTAGCCCCTTTGCTGCTGTTTTACAGCCTGGCATCAGTGGGAATTTCAGAAGCCCCTGGATTCCAGGCCTGCATACACATCCCGCTGGCCTTTCCGGATGGGCTGTGGGAATAGCAGAGATGTTAGTTTGGGGATCCTCATTAACACACGTCAAACAGCATGAGATTTTGACTGGATGTTTCTTCAAAGGAGCAAAATGCATAAATGCTATGGATTCCCAGCTCTGGCTATCCCGTTATCCTTCCCCAGCCAGCAAAGAGAGAGACAAAATGCAGGTACTCCATACCTCATAGTCTGGGTTTGGAACAGGGGGAGGACGCTGCATCTTCTGACCTATAACAAAGGCAAAGGGAAGTTATCCTTGGTGATAATTCATATAACACAACACAGGGGACTTTCACAGAGATGATCCAAGGGTAAGGCATACCATGGGCCAACTCACATGGCTTTATTAGGAGCTTAGAGCTTCTTTAAAAGCAAGTGCTTCATTTAGTGCTTAGCAGACATCAAGGAAAGCAGAGATGCCCGAGATGGCTCTTACCTCGTGGCCGAGTGCCAGCACCAGCACTCGTTCTCCCCTTCCTGTCTCTGCTGAAGTAATAGACGAGAGTCAGCACCCCGAAGGTGATAAGAAGATCTGCACTGATGATCCCTGTCACTGCCAAGGCATCCAGCTCCGCACAGTTTGTGCACACTGCCAGGAGGAGAGATGAGGGCGCTCAGAATGGGCACTCTTCCTTTCCAGCAAGCTAAGACCAGGCCTCACTCATCTGCTTGGTGATAGCTCATAATATCCATCACTGAAATGTGCAGGCTTTAACCCACACACTGAGTGCTTTTTCACTCACCTTTGGCATTCAGGTACATTTCATACTTCTTCGAACCTGATGAACAACTCACGCTGACAGGAGAGCTGTCGTGATTCTCTATAACATACTTCTGTGCGTCGCTGATTCCTTTGGTTCCAGTTGACTGCCAGGCTATGCTGCCTTCAGTCAAGGGACATGTGATTGTCACTGTGGTTCCAGAAATCTCCACCAGGAATCCTTAATTGGAAGATGGGCGAAAGAGAAAGGAAATCAGCATTACAAATGGCTTTTGAGCAGGCTTCCCTGCCCACCCTCGATCCCACCATGGCAGTTTGCTCTGCAAAGTCTTTGATTTCATGGTACTGTGTAGATTCTCTCTGTGTGTCTTCTGCACACGTTTTCCTTTAGGCTTTTACACTTATTCTTTGCAATACTGAGTAGTCAGAGAGCCTGGCCTCCTGCCAGGCACTGTTCTGTTTATCCATATGCTTGCTGGTCTCTGCTAGGAGACCACTAACAGTAATTAGGGCAACTCATTATAGCTTATTTTTGTGATTGGTGATGACTGCCTTTCAGTCCTCACCTGCGAGGCATCCGTAGTCTTCATATAGTGTTAACTAGTTAAGAATGTTGGTTAAAATGCACTTACCCTCTTGTGCTTCGGTATCGTCTGCAAAGGAGAGAATAATGTGTTAACAAATCAAACCTTACTCTTTGTTGCTGTTGGAAAATGCCGGGCTCTGCTTGGGGATCACTAGCAATAATGAGGGACATTCACAACAGGCAGTTTTTCAAGTCAGTGAGATCGATAGCAATTAAGGAACAGTGATTTTTTCTTATCCTACAGTATTTGCAAAAAATTCAAGTATTTGTATTTAACTTCTATTCCTCACTTGTGAGGCATAGTTGGCCTTTTTATCATCAATAGGGAAGAATGCTGGTAAAATACACTTACCCTGCTGAGCTGTGGTGCCAGCTACAAAAAGAAAGAATAATAGGTGTTAAGTAGTTCAGCTACCGATATCATGCACCTTTCCTACTTCAAGGGTAGCTTTTCTGAACTCAGCTGCTTGAAAGGGCTGCTTCTACTCTTGTAATTGTGCTAAAGGCATTAGAAGCATTCTGTTAAGCGAGGCAGGATGTTGTTTTGAAATGAAGTCTTTTCCTTTGGAAGCCATTTTTAACACAGCCTAATGCAGAATGGAAATCTGAGTAATTGCTGACCCACTTCAGAAAAGGGCTGTTGAAGGCTGGGAACGCACAATTTTGCTTTCTCATCATGGACCAAAGACTGCTGGAAAATCATGCCCGGTCTCTGCAGTAAGAGCCGCTGTCCCCTGCAAGCCTGTACTCTTTGGAGGATTGGACCCCAGTGCTCAATTTAACACTGAAATAGTTTATCAGTGTCATTTTTCTCTCTTGGTTGGAAACAAGTAGCTCCATTGAAGTCTCTGGAGTTGGAATATTATAGAAACAGGTTTTAGGAGGTGCTAGTAAGACTTGTGTTTGCTTTAAAGGTATTTGTTGATAGAAATTAATGTAAGGACAGGAATGACCTGATTCATGTGTCCACCATTGTTTTATCCCAGGTACTGTTTGCTTTATAATAGGAGTTACTTGTAACAGAACTGGAGATTTGGAACTCCACAGGCACAAGACTTGCCTGGAGAGAAGGTGATGTGGTGCTTTTATCTTTAGATAACATGACTTTAAAGTGGAAAAAAGAACAGACCATGGGTGAACAGAATATTTTCAGTCTTCTCAAAGAACAGCACTTGGTATTTGCAGCACATAAGCAGAATAGCTGTAGTTTTATTGTAGTATCTTTTAATTATCTTTCAAGCTTATCTCTCATAGTTACCAGTAGTCTTAAGTTATAGTCTTTAGAGGTACTCTGCGTTTTGCCCTAGTCCGGCTGTCTAAATGCTGGTCAATTTAAACTGGTAGATATTGCTATCACTCCCATGATATCACAGTGAATCTGAAGTTATTTACCCATGATCACAAAATGGTTTAAGAAAAGTGCATGAATAAAATGTAAAAGTTAATGAGAACCTCAGAACCTTCTAGTTTTCAGGGCAGCCACCCTTCTGGTCCCCATGGGCATTGGCCAGCCATACTCACCTGCACACAGCAGGAGTCCTCCCAGGAGAGGCAAGGACTGCTCCAACCTCATCCTTGTGCTCCTCCTTCTCTTGCTCTTCAATAGCGCATCAGATGGGCATCACTGAGGCAGGCTGCGAGGGAAGAAAGCACACATTGGCTTTTCAAGGGCTCGCTTACAAGAAAGAGGCCTAAGGTGTTTTCCCAGAACTGCGAACCGAGCAGTACCGGGGAGACTCACTGTTTCCAGTGCAACCTGCAGGCAGCCAAGGCGCGGGATGTGTATGATAAAATGAGCCCATGTCAGGAAGTGCGGAGGCTCAAAATGTCTTCACGCAACGTCACCGACAGCAAGGGGTGGCCGCTCTGCACCAACCCAGTTCAAGTGTCAGGAGTCCTGTTGTAAATGCCGTTGGAGCAGCAGGAGAGAGAAACAATCTGGATTCAATCTGTGGTCAGGACCTTCCTAACCCTTCACAGTGAGTGTTTCTGAAGTTCAAACTACTGCAAGCAACTTAACATAGCAGGGAAACCAAGGAACCAGAAACACTTCGAAGAAGCTCAGCACCTAGAGGCACTGTATGGCTCACAGAAATGAGCCTGTAAGTGCCAGGCTGTAAAACCTGGGGGGTTTAGTGACTGATGACACAATCAGGACACAACTTTGTTATTTTACTCTAATAAACCCTCTTTATTCCTTATGCCTTTTCAAGAGTGGTGTTTGCTAGCTCCTCATCCACACTCTCCTCTGTACACACACTGACACGGAGGAGGGCAGCGAAGGCTGTGGCTAAGCACAGCAACCTCTGTGTTGCAAGCCTCTGACCTGAAGCTGATGCGTGCTCTCGATGCCATGCGCTGCTGTCAGGAAGGAACTTGCTCACCTGAGTTGCATTTTCCCTCCAGCTCTCTTCATGGGCCTGGCTCCACTAGATGGGGCTCCAGCTCCGCTGCGCCACCTTCTCCACCCGAACTTGCGCTTGCGGTGGACGGAGACCTCCGCACCGCGTGGGACTGCGACAGGAACCTTTCCGGCTTTGCTTCCAGCAGGGATGCTGGCACAGACGGAGTGGGAACACACTGTCTTTCCATGTCTCTCTGCTGGAAGCCTACAGAGGGGGCAGCGCTGTGTATATGGCTGTGAGAGCAGTGGGGATTTCAGGGTATGCGTCTAAAGCAGACAGTGCAAAGCCAGCCACCGGTCCCTCCTTCCTCAAGGACACTCTGTGTTTTCGTGCCTGCCACATACATCTCAAGGGACTCCTTTCCAGATGCCTGGAGCTGGCTTCTTGCTCCTTCCCAAGAGCTCACCACTTAGCGACACGGCTGATCACGCTATTTCATTGCTCTCTTTAGCTGTCAGAGCTTTCTTTTACTTATTTCTGTTTCAAAATAAAACATCAGAGAGTTCAAGTTACTCGTAAGGGTGCCAAGGACACGGTGCTTTCTTAACAGCTGGAATCAGCAGGTTTTGAAACAAGTTGTTGAAGGTTAATAAAAGAAGGGAGCCCTTCAGACAGCCAGAGGTTAGGACATCCTTCCTGTCCCTGCCTTGGCACCACTGCTGGGAAAATTAGCATCAGGCTATGTTTCATTAGGATATTTCCATCCTCTGGACGTGTGCCCACACTGCTGCCACTGATCGTCTGTTTGGGTTGTTTGCGCGTTTTAGCCAAACAAATGGCCCTCATTCCTTCAAGCTCTCTATAAACACCTTCAGGCAAACCCTCTTTTGGGAGCAAATTTACCTCCCACAAGAGGGGAGTGGTTTCAGGTGGAAGCTGGGAGAAGGGATGATTGCAACACAAAAGAGCAAGGGAATATGGGAGGTAGAAGAAAATAATCTTACCTTGGAAGTCTCCCTGTTTCACACGCAGAGGTGAGCAGCGCTGGCCCCACCTTGCCTTGCAGTGCAAGGGCAGGAAGCGCTCACATCGCTTTGCAAGCCAAGCTGAGGGAAAGGAATTCGCTCTGCTCTGCTTGGAAGGCTGTGAGAAACTCGTCTTTCAGCCGGTTATTGAGAAACTGGAACAGATTAGCCATGGAGTACGAGCTTGTCTTCCCGATGCATGGCCCCAGCTGGTTGGGTGCTGTGCTCTTCCTTGGGGTACAGCTCCGAGGTAAGGAAACCTGGTAATGTCTGGCCTCAGCTGCCATCTTGACTTTCCTCTTCTCATCGCTTAATTATCACCCTCATTAAGGCAGTGACTTTGTACGACTCTCAGATACTTGCTGTTGACGATTGCTGCGATTCTTTCGGGTCCGGGTTCGCCGCAAGTGACGCGAAGTGATTGAGTTTCTTTGACAAACAGGTTTAAGTGTGTTCAAGCGGAAGAACAACACTGATCTCATTCTGAGCTCTGGTTACACATACACATCTTTTTCTCTCCTCCCAGGAATCTGGACTTTACTCCTAGGTGGTTTTTTTTACCCTGTCTTTGTCACTAGACACTGAGGGATTGTTAAGCAGCACTTGGCTTTAGATCCTTGACACAGCAATGACTCCAGACTGGCAATAACCTGGCTTGACTTTTTAGTGGCTTGTAGCTGGATTCTAAGAACACCGTGTCCTCCTTTCCCAGACGCATCGGCACATGGATATGGCTGGGAATCTGTCTTGGAAAAAGTATTTCAAACTCATTTCCGACAGTTGTTCTTCTGAAGGAGCTTAACATGAAAAGATTTGACACTGAATCTTTAGATGAGAGAAGGTCTCTGCCAAAGACGTTTTTCAGTGTGAGCACTTTCAATGTTTTGGCATTTCAGATATTTTCTCCTTTGAGAAAAGAAATGATTTGGCAAGGAAGTCTTGGGTTATGAGCTCTTTTCAAATACAGGAACTATATTGATTCTCTTTATTATGAAGCCATATTTTACAGCCCCAGATAAACGGGGTTTTTGCTTGAATCACCCTGGCGGGGGTTAACTCATCTTCTAAAAGTGATGGGAAATTATGAATCTTTTTATTTTTTGGCTGGGCTACTTTGATCAATAAGGAAAAGCAAAGTCATGGGAGCACATGGTCAGGAACAGGGAGGACTGTCCCTTTCAGCAGCAGCAAGATATGTAGCGCAGCGCTGCTGTTTGTGGAAACTAACCCACTGAGTTCAGGAGCTAAAGTGGGCAGGCAAGAAAGAAAGCAGCTGTGGGGGTAAAAAGCAAGAACCATGTGGGTAGCACAAATCTGCCAGTGGTGAGCCTGTCTGGAATGGCAGGGCAAGCCAAAAGACAAGCCGGGCTCAGGCGTGAGAGGTATCTTCAACAGCATCTTTCTTCTTTCTGTGTCTTGATGCTCTCTCTCGCGCGTCTTGTCTCTCTCTCAGGGTAGCGTCGAGTTAGCCATGCTGTCTTATTTACAAAGTGGCAGCTGTGGTGGTTTGGTTAGCGGAGGATGTTTCTTTGACAAAAATATGCTTACAGATTTACCTTGAGGATTTCCTGCAGACTGCCTCAGCCTGACTGTATTTGACTGTAGCTGTCCAGCTGGGCTGACCTTCTAACAGGCACTGCTCACTTCAGTGGGAGAGGTTTTCACCATGGCGCTTGGGCTGATAATACAAAGTGTATGAAGGAAAGTTCTACCAACTGTTTATTGTGGTTCATAAGTCCTAATTAAAAGGGTGGGACTGCTTCTCTGAAGAAACCTGCTTGGGGAATTGAGTGCAGCAGAGTGCTATCACTTGTGAAAACATGGCCAGGCCAAGCTCATGAAAAGTTATGTATGGTATCTTTAGTGCCAGTCAGGAACAAGTGCATGTTTAAGGAGGAGCGGCATTTCCAACAGCACCGCACCTCCTAGATGTCAAGTTTACTCATGCCTGAAGAGAGACATTTCCAGCCAAAACAAAGTATTGTCCCTGTAGGCAAGTCCTTCTCAGTGGTCCTCTCTCAACCAGTTACCAGGTCTGTAAGTGCTTGACTGCGAAGCCACGAAGCTACAAGGAAAGCACTGTACCAGCAGTTCAGATGAATGCAAACTCCCTTGAAAGCAGCACGGTGCATCTTGCATATCAGCTGAAAAAATCCGTGAAGCACGGGGATCTCGTGGATTCTGCATATGCAGGATCATCTCCTTCAGTGATTATATCTGTCTGCTTGAGACTGGCAGGTTAAACATTGACAGGGACAGATAAGACAGGTTTTGCATAGGATAAATGCAAATAAGGAAAAGTGATGAGTTTACTCCTAGACAGTAGTTTCTTTATCTCTAATGCCTGCTGTTTTCCCTGCAGCACTGTGGCCTGTGGCAGCCATGGAAGTTCACACTTCCAAGGAGGTGAATGCTGTGAATGGCACTAACCTGCGGTTGAAATGCACCTTTTCCAGCAGCAGCCCTATCAGCCAGCATCTGTCGGTGACCTGGAACTTCCAGCCTGAGGACCTGAGCTCTCATGAGCTAGTGAGTGAGACTATTATTGTCCATTTCACGGATGCACACTTGCCCAAACAAACCGTCCCAAGGCCCAGCACTGGGTAGTCCCCGTGATTGCAACAGTTCCAGACGTGGGTATGGGCAAGCATCCATCCCAAAGCCCACGCAGTGTTTTGGAATGACAGCTTCCTCTCTTTCCTGTAGGTGTTGTATTACCTGCAGGAGCCCTACAACCTGCCTGCTGGACGGTTTAAAGAGCGAGTCACCTGGGATGGGAATATTGAGCGTAATGATGTTTCCATCATGATCTGGAATTTACAGCCCACTGACAATGGGACATTCACCTGCCAGGTGAAGAACCCACCCGATGCTACTGGCGTGATTGGTGAAGTACGGCTCAGAGTTGTGCAGAAAGGTGAGAGGCCAAGAACCCACCAGAGATCATGTGAATTTAGCAAGAATTCCTCCATGTTTGGGAGAAAGTGCGGAAGAAAAGGGATTATAAAGAGAAAGCACGAGGGTAGTTAATGGATACAGGGGAAAAAGGAGCCTGAGGAAAGGTTATATTCACAGATATAGGTTCCCAGCCCCCTACCAATTGCTTCTTGTGTGTCCCCCTTGTTCATGGATGTGTTTCTCTCCATGCAGTGCATTTCTCAGAAATCCACTTTCTGGCTGTGGCCATTGTGTCTGCTTGTGTTCTGATGATCATTGTGGTGACAGTTGTGATTATCTGTCGACACCATCAGAAGAAAGCACAAGAGAAGAGGATCGAGGTGACAGGCACTGAACTGTAAGGACAGGGGGAGAGAGGGAAAGGCTTCTGGAATAGCTTGCCAAATATATCCTCGTAGCTCTTCTGAACTATTGGGCTTGGACCCTACGCTAAGCATCTACAATGCAAACCTGCCAACTCAATTATCGATGATTTTCTGCGTATGTGCAGTCAGAACAGAGCCCAGGGATGCTCTGGAGTCCTCCAAGCTTTGGACTCCTCCTTCCGCCTTATTCTTCGCAGTAGCTGCTCACTCAGACAAGGATGCATCTTCTTGTAGTGGTGGTTGGCAGATGACACTGTGGTCACCATGCATGTAGCAGGTTTACTGTCTCATCATGTAACCCTGTTACGTGTGCTATATGTAACTCAGAACATGACTGCTGCTCAGGATATGACACTGATTCGGGCTTTCTTTTCTTCCCCCCCCTTCTTTTATAACAGTAAAGAAAAGGAGAGTCTGAAGGTGGGAGAAGAAAAGGAAGACAGTCCAGTAGAAGATTAGGGGTCTTTGATGGTGTATACACTGCAGGTATCCACTCAAACATTCTCTATTTAATGTCCTGGTGTTTCCGCAGGCTTTCGAAGCAGTTTTACTTTGGTGTGTCACTTTTATTCACAAAAGCCCGTGCTTACCATAAGCAGAAACAATGGAGACCACAATCACACTTTGCTCCTGAGGAGCCTTCAGGAAGAGACTGACAGCTGAACAGGGAGTGGAGACAGAACTGCCTTTTAGCTGTAGTGAGAGCTCCTCCTGAGCATTGCTGCTTTCCGTGCCATGCCTGCTTTGTGGATAAAGAGTGAATTAATTTCCTTTCCCCAGTTTTGAGTCTGCTTTTTGATTCATTGACTTTTTATTGGTTTAAGATTGCTACAGGGAGCCTGAGACTGTTTCCACATTTGCTGGCTTTGTTGCAGCGTTACAGCATGAGTTTTACCCACTCAGTTTCTGAGGTCAGCAGCCGCCTTTACTGTTTCTGTTTTCAACAATAACCCTGAGCAAGGAATCTCTTTTGTTTTTCTTACATTCTTTCTTCTAAGGTACTTCTAAGGCAGATGCAGAAACCTTGTAATTTTGGATGTTGGAACAAAGCTGAATTAGAGATGCCTCACGCTGGGAGCGTGGTGTCCCCGCTCAACCTGAAATTCTGGCAAGGAAAGAGAACGACATTAACACCAGTTGTAAAACTCCTTCATTGAAGCAAAGCAGGAGGAACTTGCTCCATGAACAAGGAACTTTGCTTCATCTTCACACCTGCAGAACGTGATGAAGTCTGCTTTGATAGAGCGCCAAAAGGCTGGAGCAGAACACCAAGCTACCTGACTGAGCAGAGATGCTCAAGGCGCAGGCTCGCACCTTAGAAGTGCTGAGGTGCCCCTGTGTTGCCCTGGTTTTCCTCCTCAAAACCCTGTTTGACATGGCCTGTGTGAGGAGGAGCCAGTCGTACAGTGTAGTTTAAATCCCTTTGCCACTTCAGATGGGAAGCGTCACACTTTGGGAATGTGTGCTGGTTCTGTTTAGGATAACATTTACCCGTTGGTGTGTCTTTTGTATCGCTCTCTGAGGAGGATGCCTTCTGCCGGAGCTCCCACTGCAGAGCTGTTACAGCGTTCAAACGGCACCAAGTCGAAACATCAGCCTGTTTGTTTGAAGAGTATCTTTTTGACTTTATAACGCTGTCCGTAATGTGCTGGCCGCATTATCTGTCTGTCTGTTGCCGTTTTCAATCTCCTGTGTTACCAATAAACGCGCCTGGTGGAGGGCAGCGGTTGTGCTGCGGGAGGTGGTGTTACGGATGCGCGCTGCCCCGGGGGACGCCCGATAAGCGGGGTTGTGCTCTGAAGCGTACCCAGACCCGGTCCCCTTGAGAGGGCCGAGGGCCGGAGCCCCGTCCCTCCGTCCCTCCGTCCCTCCGTCCCTCCGTCCCTCCGCCCGTGCCTGCGCCGGCAGCGGCCGAACCCGGCCCGCGCTCCTCCGCCGCCCGCGCGGGGCCGCCCGTCGCCATGGCGACCCGGGGCCGCCATCTTGGGCTGCGCCCGCCCTCACCTGCGCCGCGCAGGTGAGCCGCCATCTTGCGGCCCGAGCGGAGCCGGGATGCGGTGCGGCGGGGCGGGCGGCCGCCTCCTCCTCCCGCAGGGAGCCCTGCTGCTGCTCGGTAACGGGACTGCCGTGCCTGTGGGACGGCATCGGTTCTGATCGCGGCGGGGAGGCGGGAGGCGGCTCCGGGCCCCGCGGGGAGGGCGGTCAGGGGGGCCGTGGTGGGCTCGGAAGCTCCGGGAAGGGCCGTTCCGGAGCTGGGTGCGGCCGCGAAGCGCTCCGGGCCCCGGCCCCGCTGTGCGGTCCCTTCGGCCGTGGGCGCTGCGGAGCGGGGAGCGCTGGAAGGGGCAGGAGAGCGGTGGGGGGAACGGAGCCCCTCGGCAGGGCGCTGCCGGCGGCGTTCAGTGGCTCGTGCTGCTTGTGCTCGAAACGCCGGAGCTTTGGCCCTCGCTGCTCCGCTGAGGTCTGGTCAGTTTCACTCGGGATTCCAGGACTTTCAGTTGGTACCAGAAGAAGCGTGGGGTGCCTTGAATTAGCCTAAAGCTGGCACTTGGCAACTCATCAGAGAGCCAGCTGGTTCAATTTCTCACCTCTTTACCACCCTATCTAAGTATCTGTAGGCTTTTAGGGGTATTTTCCAGATAAATACTGTAATTTGGGCTAGTTCCAATCCCATAGCGAAATAGGTAAGTGAAGCTGTCTGCTTTTCTTTAAATGTCATTATGGGGAGGTAGTCATCACTGTGCTTCCGTCTTTAGGCTGCTTGACCTGCACATGCATCAATACCTTTGGGACGCCATCGCTTCTAACAAGGAACTAATCCTTGTCTGTTGTGCTTGTTCCATCAGGTGTCTGCAGTGCTCTTTCCCTGGAAATAAAAGCCAGTGCTAGCGTGCGAGCTTATGTTGGTGAACAGGTAGCACTGAAATGCTCGTTCAAATCCAGTTTTCCCATCACTGAGAGCCTGACGATAGACTGGACGTACCGGCCTGTCAGTGGTGGTCAGATGGAGACTGTAAGTGGAACAGGGACTCTTTTTCTAGTGGAGACTGACCAGGCCTCTATGCATAATGAGAATCTGAAAATACTTGTTCTGTTTGCTGTGCTGCTTCATCACTTTGGGTTTCGGACTCTCATTGTCACCTTCTTTCCCTTGTGAAATTGCTTTAGTGTTCTTTGGGTGAAAAATACTCTGTACAATGCATAGTAGCATAATGGTGATAAAGTAGATGCATTTTGGGTGTTGACACCAGGGCTGTGTTGTGCGCTGTAGCTATGTATAGAATGTCTGTAAAGCGTGTGATCGGAAGCTTTCTTGAAGGCAGCTGGACCCTTGTAGTTCTGCCATGCAGGCTATGGCTGATATTTCTTGGTGTGGCAGGAACATGTGAGTGGTGACAGTCTGAAGACAGTGATGGTGACAGCCTCTAAAGTTTGAGGGCTTCTACTTGCTGTTTTGGCAGCAGCAGTTTGAAACTTGAGTCTGAAAGCTCACTGAAAATTTCGTATTCAAGGTGGAAACAGAAAATGCACATCTTTACAGATGAGCAATGCCTTCTGTTGCCTGGAGGGTGTGAACTCGTAGGAGTATTCTTCTGTCTGGAACAAAAGGGTGCTTCTTCCATCAGGTGATGTCTGCTAAGCCTCTGCTGATAAGACAGCAAGAGCAAAAGTGCAAGAAGCAAACCCTCAAGAGCCGCCATGTTCTGTGTTGTATGAGGCAAGAAGCCCGCTTTGCTTCTCAACTGGAGATCTGGGGAAGGGAAGAAGCTGGTTAGAATGGTGATGGTGACAGAATGCTGAGGCTGGTAGATAAAAGCATTGGAGATCTAATGAAATGGGACTGACTCAGAATTACCATATAGGAACTTGACAAGGTCCCCTGTATAAGAAATGTTATTTCTCACTTTTAATATGCATACATTTATGTTGACAATCCAAAAAGTAGTTTTCTTTGCTTTCTTAGGCAAGTGTTTTATTGTCTTTGCCTCCTTTTAGATTTTTCATTATCAGTCTGTTCCATACCCAACAACAGTGGGAAAGTTCAAAGACAGGATATCCTGGGTTGGGAATGTTGCCAATGGCGATGCTTCAATTGTTATTGAAAGCCCATCAATGAGTGACAATGGGACGTTCATCTGCAGCGTGAAGAATCCTCCAGACGTGTACCATAACATTCCCCAAACAATGCTGATAGTTAGGGAGAGAGGTAAGTGACCTGTCAGTGACATGTCCTCATCCAGGTGCTGCAGCTGCACTGTGGCTTTGTCAGGCTCTTTGAAGTCTGAGCATCATGCATGAAACAAGTTCCCTGGAGTTCCATGTTAGAGTTTCAGCAAGAGTTGCCTCAGCCCATCTTTCTGAGCCACGGACACTGAAAACTGTTGAATTTATTGGGGCAGGAAGGGACTGAGCGAGCTGTGATGATAAAAGAAATCAAAAGCGTGCCATTGTGCAGGAGTTCTGCTCTCTGCATATTGCAGCCGTAGAACAAGTTAAATACTGGTCTAAAAATAAGAGTCACATCACAAGTGCTGATTCTTAATATTACTTAATTTCCTCATCTGCCTGCGTGTGAGACCTGCCCCAGTTTTGCAGTTTAGGCACACTGATAGAACTGTGTCGTGACCTGCAAATAAAGCACCTTACTGTGCTGGATGCGTGACAGGACTCCTAGAGATTCAGTGACAAGCTGCTTCAGATCTGTCAGCTCTATGCTTTGTACTGAAAGCCTCACAACCTGTGTCATGGATGAACATTTGCCAGAGACTTAAAGCCATGTTTGACTAGTGGTACAGCTGGGCTGCTGTTTGTCTTCCCTGCAGGCTTCTCCTTCCAGCTAACTTCAGCGGTGCTGCTGTCCATTTTAGTGTTTCTCCCTTCCATCATTGTGGTGGTTCTGCTGCTGGTAAGGATGGGAAGAAAATTTGCAGTGCAAAAGGAGAAAAAAAAGCCTGGCTGTAAGAAATCCTCCATCGAAGTGTCTGATGAGTAAGTTCTCCTGCATCCTAAAGCCTGTATTTCCACTCTGGCTTGTTGACACTGGCCAAAGGACAGTTTCTCCACTGTCCTTTGTTCTATAAGCTCTCGGCATCTGCAGGTCAGTCACTGAAGCCTACTTCTCCACTAGCATGACTTGGCCAGCCTTCAGAAAGCTCTGGAAAATCCCCATGTTTGAACTTAAACTAAGTGCTGTAAATCCCCTTTTTGCGTCATTTCGTGTGAGGCCATGGAACTGAAGCAGTTTAGGGTTAGACAGTCTTTCACTTCTGTAACTGGATTTTTTTTAGTCTAAATCAGCAAGATACTTCGCTTATGTCAGCTTTTTTGGTGTGAAATACCCATAACAACAAACCAAAGTGAATGATGCTAACTGGTTCTCCTCTGATGGCCTGAGCAGAGATGCTAGGTACTGAACGAGCCTTGGAGGCTGAATTCCCTTCCGAAGTGGAGACAGTTCTGTTCTGGAAAGGTTCAGTAGGGAGAACAATCAGGTAATGTGGCTGCTGCTGGAGCCATACCTGTTTTGCAATGAATTCAGTCCTACAGGTTCTTGCAGAATGGGGTTTTTAATCTGATGTTCTGACTAGTGTGAGTTTTGCCAAGTAGCAGCTGTTGTGTCCTTCATAGCACTTAAGTGACATATCTGCCTTCAGAGTAAGGGACCTGACATTCTTTGTTCTTTTTAGTTTTGCTGTGCAGAGTTAAAGTGTGGTAGAACTAGAATTGATAGTCCACAGGACTTAGTATGTGTGTTGGGGAAAAGTCCAACCTAATCCTGTGGTTTTTCTGCAGGTCTGAACATACAGGGACAGGCACCTGCTTGGGGAAACTCAGAGACCGGTGCCTGAACTGTGTGGTAAGTTAAAGCTGGTGTTTTCATAATGGGCTTTTATCAACTTTGAGGCTCAGAAGAGGTGCTGAGAGCAGCAGATAAAGTTTGTCATAACACCTCTGGATGTCAAAGAAGTGTCCCCCAGTGGCTGGGCTCAGAGGCTGCTCATGCTGTTACTGGCAGGGGAAGTTGTCTAGAGATCCACCAAGTTGGTTTTTCATTTGTCTCTATTGCAATCAAAGCTGATATTTGAAGATGAAAAATCAGAACTTGAAGTGCTAGCTACTGTGTTGTGTAGTTTCTTTAAAGGCTCTGCAAAACCAGTTTGGGTTTGAACGTGCTGAGATGAGGAGTGGAGGCACGGATCCCTCAATCCACTCTGTTTCTTGTGAAGATGGTTGTGTGTAACTTTGCCTCTTTTAGAGATCTTACTATTTAGGCTGGTTTCGTCACAAGGAAATCATGCTAAGCTCTTGATTTGTTTGTTTCATGAAGTAATGGGTGTCTTCTGCTTGCTACCCTATCACCAAGTTCCCGTGAATCAGATGTCTTGTGCTGAAACTACTGAAGGTGTTTGCCATGTGCTGTACTTGCTTTGTAAAATGGGTCTCTAAGTTCTGTGTGCTGGCATTAGCAGCCATAGCTATAACTGTGGCACATTCCAGAGTAAGCTCATTAATACGCCTAACTTGAGAGTGGTTTTGTTTTTCCCCTGATGTCCTGCAGAGCCAGCTTACCTCAGACACACGTTTACAACTTTTATACATGGTCAGGAAGTATGTTAAGGAGGATTTAAATACGTTGCTTGATTCACTATTATAATGCCAGTGATTTCAAGTGTACTAAATGCATGAGCCTTTAGACAAGTGTGTGCTGATGGTTTCTATGCTTCATTAGATACAGAATAAGAAACGAGCAGTTATGCAAGTTACATGTGAAGTATTTGCAGTTCTGCATAAGACACAACAGTTACAACGCAGCAGTATTGGGAGCAAGAGTTTTAGGAGGTGCAGAAAGCAGAAAAAGCTTTATGCAAAAGGAGAGTTGCCATGGGACATGGAAAGGCCGCTGCAAGTGCGGTGCTGGGCAGCAGGGAGGCACCACTGCTTTACTGCAGGGGAGATGGGGAAGGATGGGAGCCCCACTTTGATGGAACACATGGTTCAGGCAGTTGGAGGTTTTAGAAGTTTAAAAATGTCATCTTATCCTTTGAGAGAAGGCAAATTTGAATGTTACAATCTTGCTGCTTTCATACTGAGTATTTTATTATCTGTGTGACACTTTGCTCTCCGATATCAAAATACTTGGCTTACCAAGAACATCCTGTCTCGCTCCCTTTAATGATTCAATACTTTTGAGTTCTCTGTACTGTACCTTTTCATGCTTTGTGTGTTGCCAAATGATTAAAATTGCAAAGCCAGTGAAAATCTGTTTGGACTGGAAATGGCTGGCAAGTTAGTGAGATCTCCCTCACAAAGCTTTACCTTTGAGTTTCTTTCAGTTTGAGAGCTGCAGAGCTGGATTGTGGGGATGCCATCAAATGATTACTGTGGTTAAAAAATGAGACAATGGGGATCTGAAAGTGTGTCATTGGTTGTAGCTGAAGAACAACAACTGCACTTTCTTCGTAGGGGTTGGAGGGGCTTTTTCAGGAGATGGCTGTCTGCACTTTGTGGTTTGTCTTTTACTTGAGCTTTAGTTGCTACTTCTCTTAAAACACACTGTGCGTGTTGGTTATACTGTGGTGATTTGGCTGTGTATCTGTGATAAGTCAAACAGATTTAGCTGCAAGTGCTTATAGGCTGCAAGTTCTAAGGCTTATTGAAGCACAGCAGCATCTTGGAAAGCATTTAAGCTCTTGTCAGAAGCCTAGCAGACTCAAAATCTTGTCAAACTCATAGTGCGGTGTATGTCTTCATATATAGACTCAATTTCTCTCTCTCATTCTTCCTGTTTAGGACACGGATGAGGAAGACCCGTACTGATGAAGGTCTAAAGCTATGGATAAAGAACAAAATGACAGCACTGAAAATCATGGCTAGATGAGCACGAAGGCTGCTGGATAACCAGTGCAGATTGAAGGACCTGCTCTAATCTTGGTAGATTGGAAGAATAATGCCGATGGGATAGTTCACTTTAAGCACAAAATACTCATTTTTGACGTCTTTCTGTTTTAGTGGAGAATCAAAAGTCTTTCAACCTCATTTCTCCAGTGCCTACAGAAACCTTGGTGCCTACAGCTGTACAGCCTGTTTCCTACCAGCAGCCTGCCAATGCAGTTTCTCAGTTTACTTGCGGATTTGCTTCCTTTATTATTTTGACATCCCTCCTTTCCTGTGCCCTTGAATCTGAATTGCCTGAAGCACAGGCTACTCCAGACTGCTGTCAGCTCTCTAAGGTGATAGTCATTTGACACTGACAATTTGTTCTCCATTTTTTGGGAAGTATTTTCTAAGGACTGAAAACAGTCGAAGTTGGTACCTGGCATCCTTTGTCTTGGAGCAAGAGAACCTGGTGCTTTTTAAATATTTCTTGGTTTAATCTGCCACTGTTTTGTTCCTACTGTTTTCTGATTCTGTTTTTAAGTCACCAATTGCAAAGTAACGTTCCCTTTATATTGTTGAGTTTTCCCTTTCCTTTTTATTTGTGAGTGTTTGTCCACGGCTGCATTAGTGGGTTCATCTCCTGCTTTTAGAAGTGAAGCACAATTCATATAAACCAATTTTTAAAAATCAGAAATGCAAATGGGGACTCTGTATCTGGGGAAACATAACCCCATCTACCTCAACCATTGACTGAAGCAATGTCCAAAGGAATCTTCCGTGTTCAGAAGAGGAGATGTGTTCCTCCTCTCTTCTAGGTGCCTTTTGAGGGTAACAGCTAAACATGCATCATTACTGCCCTCTGAGAGAGAGAACGTTCTCTTTCACCAACCTTCTCCACTAATGGATGGCAGAGAGCAGTGGAATTCATGTCTGCTTAGCACCTGAACAGCTGCTGGTTTCAGCTTCCTTTCTGTATGCAGCATTGGTCAGATAGCCTCCTTTCACATGTGTGTTTAAGTTTACTGATTTTGCCATTACCAATAAACTGCTTTGTTTCATTCTGGTCTGTGGTTTTCTTCCTTTGGCTAAATACGGCTAAATATAGTTGGGACTCCTAAAACTGCCAGACTGAGTTGTTGCTTAGCTATAGCAATTGGCAGATGATGATGGGTAAGAAGTATTTAGGCAACAGATTTACCCCAAAAGGGAACGTGGGCCGAGTCCCCACCTTAGCAGCTCTCTGATGGCTGCCCATTCCAGGTATGCTGAAGTTCCTGACTGTGGAGCAGGTAACTGTGGAGCTGTGTCTCCAGATCAAGAAATAGGTTTTTCTTCTGTCTATTATAAGCTAACATAAAAAAGCTGTGCTTGGTGATGGCACAGTGTCTCCCAACCAAGCCTTTCCTGAGAAAGGATGTTGGTGGGATATGCAGCCTAGGGGAAGTGGCTTTGTTGTTCCACTTTCAGCAGTACTCAGGTTCCCTGTGGACATGAATGACTCTTCTGCAGAATGTCTGTCTTCGATTGCAGTCCTTTGCAAACATGGGCTAGATGCAGGGCAAATCGTTCTGGTGCAAAGCTGAACTGCCACCTTCAAGCTAATAAGACTTTCTCTGTTAGCTGTATGGAAGTTGCTCTGTGTACCATTAAGCACACTGATAGATAACAGTAATTGCTGTGGTACTCCAGAGGAAGAGGAAGGATGAAAATACACTTTCAAAGTGATTGGGGCGTGGGTGTGCAGTGGACTGAAAGCAGTCCATGCTGTGTATTGGGGTTTAATCCCAGCTGGCAACTAAGTGCCATGTGGCCATTTTCTCCCTCCCCTCAATGGGATGGGGAGGACAATTGGGGGTTAAAAAAGGTATAGCTGTGGGCTGAGATAAGAACTCTGTCCCTGCTAAAACCAGGACTGTGTCTTGTATGTGGTTCAAAAGGGAGCAGCTGGCTATGCTGTGAAAAGCATTTTGAGAGTGGCTCTTCTGCCCAGAAGATGCCTGCTAACCTGTGGTCCCCAGTAGCACCAGTACTGAGGCATGGCAAAGTGACCCGATGCTGCCCGCTGCCTATGCCTCATCCGGACAAGAGCCAGTCTGCAAGCATAGAGGTTCTTTAACCAGTTCTGAGCCCCAAAAATGAACTAAGGGAGAGTACAGGCTGAAAAAGGGTTGCTTGCCAAGATTCTCTCTGTTCTTGACTTCTCATATAATGACTGATCAGATCAGTTTGCTGCAATGCACGGTGTGGGACTGAGCCATGTCTTATATCTGCGAGGTGTCTTCTCTTTACAAAGCTGTGTACCCATCACTGGTTCTCAGGCATATGCATCTAAAATCCTCCTTGCCTCTCCTAACAGTTCCTTTTGCATGCTGGTTTGTCAGTACCTCAATCTAGCTCTTAACTTCCTCTTGCAAGTTGAAAGTGACCACCAAAGTGAACCTGAAATAAGAGACTCGGAAATAAAGACTGGCAAGCAAGATAAATATCTTGCACGCACAACTTCAAAGACGATTCAGCAACCGATCCTTTCAGGTACTCCAAATTAGTTACTGAAGATTGATTTGTGCACGAGAGTGACTGCCCCACACCACTCCAGGTGAGTACTTTTTGCCATTGGATCTGTTAGCTGGTTTTCTTCCTGAGAACTAGGGAAGCATAGAAGGGCTGAGGATTCAGGTACCCTGGCGAAAGTAGGAAACTCTGAAGGCAGTATGGTTTCCGTGTATTCCCCTCCCCCCCCCCCCCCAGTCTGATTAATAGCTACTATCCTGTGGAAGGATTTGGAGATGTCAGCACTGTGATTTACATAACAGCCTGGGTGAGTGGGTGCAGCCTTCAGCTGGTGCACGCACAGTACCCACTTGCTATGCGTGTCACAGAGGGAGAACCTGTACAAATGTTCCCGGATAGGACTGGAATTTATTCTTAGAAATAGGGTAATAAATCCAGGAAGGATTTGGTGGAAGTACGGACCAGAGCCTCAGTCACTCAGCTACAGAGAACTTGTGATGTTCTGCATGTAGATGCCCCAGCATGCAGCCTGCTGTGTGCTGAGGACTCCTTTTTTAAGCTGGCTCCTATTTTGGGCCCTGCGTGGGGATGATCCTGGGCAAGCGTAGCTCTGCTTCAGTTCTATGGCTTTGGCAGCATAGCTGGGAAGTAGGATGCTTTGGCCTGCTGCACTGGGAGATGCTGCACCCGCTGAGAGCTTTGGAGCTGAGCATGAGTTTTGCTGGGTTTGCAGGTTATAGGTGCACAAGCAAACGGTGCTGTGGCAGAGTTGCAGACAGCGCGCTCAAACTGCGCAGCTCTCCCATCCAGTCACAAAAAAACAACCCCCAACCGGGTCGTGTTCTTTGCAGAGCAGATTGGAGAGAATTCCAGAAGGCTTTCTGCCACTTTCTGGGGTTATGTTTATGGAAAGGGGAGAGTGATGAAGGGCAGAGGTGGTTTTACATCGCTGACTGCAGGCAGAACACCATGCAGTGGTTGGAAAGCTGTAATGACTGTTTCTCAGCCTAGAACACACTGTGGGTCGCCCAGCAGCTAATTCTGGGTCTGTAATCCCTGTCTGAACCCATCTCAGGTGTTTCTGAGCTCTCTTTGCTGAGAAAATGCATCTGAAAAGAAAAAAGAATCAGCAAATGTCTCTGGCCATGTAAAGAGATGGAAGCTTTCTTAGGGGCTCATTCTTCCCCACTGCAGAAGCTGTTCCTGCCACTTCACGTGCATGCATGGAGCTGCATGTCCCGTCTCATCCCCCCTCACTTATGAATGGGCATAGCTTTGAATCATGGAGCAGAGACACAGCAAGCAGGGTACTGACTTTTGCCTTCCTGTGATCCACGTGTAAACACTGGCTGGCACGCTCCTGACGATGACAGCCAGTCCTTCCTTGGGCTGCAGGAGATGTCTACAGTGTGTAGAAGGATGATGTCGGCTTCGTTTGGAGAGATGTGCCGCAGGTGGAAGTGAATACAGTGACCAAACATGGCACTGGCTGAACACTTCTCACCATGTGTAGCATGCAGTAAGGGGTCTGTGTTGTTAGGACCAAACACCTCTGAGTAAGTAGCAGAAATATCTCCCTGTTGCTTTCTGAGCAGGGTTAAGGTTTATGAACATCTCGGTTCAGATGCGAGAGACTCGACCCCCAAACCACCGGAAAGATGCATTACTTGGGGGAAACACAAACGGGTTTCAGGCTGTGCCCTCCCCCCCCCTCCGCTTGCTCTCTTCCTTCCCAGGGCTCAGTCTCAAACCAGTGACATCTGTGCTTCACTCACTCAGCTGCGGCTGACCTGAGCATCCAGGCAGCAAAGATCATGTCCCTGTCTGAAGAACTGAGGGCAGTTTCTTTCTGACTTGGTGTCCAGTTCGGTTGCGCGTTGTTGCTGTCCTGCCCCAGGGGAGGTTGATGCATGTGTCACCTCTGCTGTTCTTTCTAGAAGAAGATGAAGGTGTTGCTGAGGCTGGCTCTGATGCTGACATGGCTGGGTAAGCTGTAAGTCATTCTGGTGGTTTTATTGACCTTCTGCCTTTGCTAACAGACCCACAGGTTCCTCTCTTCCTGCAGTGAGATCCTCTTGGGCTCCTGGGTGCCAATGACTCTGGTCTCTGGGTGCTGCCTATTCCCTTCTGCAGAGCTCACATATGTATAGGCTTCAAATTGCAATGGCATCCCTGGACAGAGTCCTGTACTTATTCTGCCAGGCTCCAAGGCTTTGAAAGAAGTAGAACTGCTTTGCCAAGTCTAAATACAGAGAAAGCTTTCCGAGGTATTGATTTGGGCTCTGCCTGAGGCAGCTGGCTCCCTTGGTCTTCTCTGCTGGCAAATATTTGTCATTTGCAGCCCCACAGCTGGTCAAGACCAAAAGAAACCTGTCTGGGAAGCTGTAGCACTTTGCATTTATTATTCACAGGGCATCAGGCAAGCACTTGGTGCTTGGCCAGAGCCCAGCCCTCGGTGCCTTTGCACACGCTGAGCAGTGACTGAGGACAAGCCAACCTGCCTGAGCAGCTCCCCATTGAATCAGCTCACCTAGATCCTGGCAAACAAGCGCCAGAGCCTCAGCCACTCTCCTTGCTGAGTGCTGCCAGGGCAGGCAGGGTTTGTCTTGACAAGCTCCAGTGGCATTTGCTGTCCCACTTGTTCACCCTTCCTGCCGCACGCTTTGCAGCCCGACGTGTCGGCATCTGCTTCATGGGGCTTATATCAGCCCTGTGCTCTTTGATGTCCCTCTGGTTTGTTTTTGTTTCCCTGTTGTCCGGCTGCTCCAGAAACCCTAACCAGTAGTTACATGGCCAGACAAGTCCAGGCGCAGGTCTGGAGCCTGTGAGCAAGGGGGAAAGAAGCCAAATGGGCAGGTTGTGAAAGAGGAACTGAGCCGTGTGTGGAGCAGTTGAATTGCCCCTGGCCTGGTACAGATGAGAGCGGCACTGGTTCTCCCAGCCCATGACTCAGAGGAACAGCCCTGCAGCAGCTGCAGGCTCTGGCTCGGAGACGCGGAGGGCTGGGGTTGTGCTTCCCCACTTCCCTTCGCGTGGCGTGTTCAGTGAGCGCAGCAGCCCTTGCTCCGGTGGCTGGGAGGATGTGCTGCCCCGCATCCCGGGCACGCCGAGAGCAGGGGTCAGGGAGAGCCTTTGCCTGCACGGGCAGCAAAGCCTCCCTGTTGTGCTCTGGGCTGGTCGGTGCCGTTAGCCCCAGGCTTAGCTGCAGAGGAGATATCTATGAGGACAGGCGGGCTGCATCTGGCCGTCCTCCCTGGACTCATCCTGCTGTCCTTGTCCCTGGCAGAACGATGCAGCGGGTCGGCTGGATGGGTGTTCATGGAGCCGCAGCTTCGAGCCAGTGCTGGGGACTCTGTGCTGCTGCAGTGCCTCTTCCTAGACCCACTGGCCAAGGGCTGGACCATGGCCAAAGTGGACTGGCTGCGCCTGGCAGGAGCTGGCACGCAGAAGGTGGGTTGGGACCAGGGGGTGGGTGGTGGAGCAGGGAATGGGGCAGGGAGAAGGGGAAGGTGATCAAGGCAGCTTGCAGGAGCTGTGGGGAATGGCCCAGGTCACAAGAGGGATGTTCCTCTGCAGTGGCAATGGGGCACCTCTTTTGCTGTGTCCTGCAGCTTTCCAAGAGAGCTGGGAGCAAACTGGGCTCTTGTGTGTGGCAAACACTCCATCGGGAGAGAGAAAGAGCACGGACCTGAGGGCTCTCAAGCAGGGAAGGCACACAGTGCAGTGCCCTTCCACTGGGCTCCTTTCATCCAACGCTGTTTGTGCCCCAGCAGGAGGAGGTGGTGTTTTATTACTACAGCAACCATAGCATCCCTGTGGGCCGTTTTCGGGACCGGGTGCAGTGGCAAGGGGACATCTCCCGCTGGGATGGTTCCATCCAGCTGCAGGATGTGCAGGTGAATGACAGCGGCACGTACGTGTGTGAGATCCGGCTGCTCCAGCGCAGCAGCATCTTCAAGAACCACACGGTGCTGCACATCAGCCCCACGGAACAGAGAGGTATGTGCCCTGTGCCTGCTCCCCTCTCCCATCACCCTGCTCAGCCCCATGCAGAGGGGCTCTGGAGGCTCTCAGACCCTGCCACCACGGTTCTGCAGCAGGGTCCCTGTGTGTGCCATCCCCTGCATCGATGTCTCCTCAGCAGGACGTGGAGCAGCAGGCGCCCAGGATGCTGCAGCCCTAGGAGATGCTGGATTTTGGCCTCTGGCTGTGGGCTGTGGCTGTGTGGCCATTGTGCTGGCTTTCCTGGCTGGGCTCAGCCTGAGGAAGAGGTACCAACACTGGCTTTGGGTTTATGGGGCTGAGCAGGGCACCTCCTTGCAGACCTCCTGCACTGTTCTCCATGGCCAAGCACTATCACTGCCACAAGCGGGGCTGGAGTGGGGGAACCGGAGGGTTCATCTCTGGGGTGTTGCGCTGCCTGCAGCGGGGTGCAGGCTCCTGCTGCCCTCTAGTGTCGCGCTTCCCTGCCTCACCCCCTTTGCTCCCAGATCTTATGGGTTCCCGACACTCCAACAGCAGGGACAGCGTGGCCAAGGCATGCGCATCCCAGTGTCCGGGAGAGGGCGGGCAGGGCAGGAGGAGCAGGAGATGCTTCTTGCTTGAGGTGACACCACCATTGCCTTCCCTCAAGGTCTGCAGCCAACACGGCCCTGGAGAGGACTGGGAATGGTGGCAGCAAGAACGGAGCAGAGGTGAGAGCTGGGGCTGAGCTATGTGCAGGGGAGTGTGAGCCTGTCCTCCCTGGGATGCAGCCACATCCTACTGTGGTGGGAGGCAGGAGAGGAGGAGTGATGGGGTGCAGAGGGCTGCAGGGCCAGCCACCCCCTGTGAGCGATAAGGCAGCCCTCGTGTACTTGGGGGACCACTCAGCCCCAAGCATCCTGATCTTCTCACAGGAAGCGCTTTACTCCTCGATCCCTGGAGCTGAGGTACCCAAGGCTGAACAGAATGCAGGAAAGAAGAAGAGAGCTGAGGAGACCTACATAACCATGGTGAGGAGGAGCTGTGACACGCATGGGCAGGGCATGGAGCTGTAGGGCTGATGACCCCCTCACCACTGCCCCCCTCATAGGGTGATGGCATCCAGGGCCTGGCCCCTCACTCTCCACACCAAACAGCAGCATCCTTTGCCTCCTGCCCACTCCAAATGGGCCCGGTACCTGCAGCAAGACTCATGCCCTGTTCTTTGCTCCTTGCAGCACCCCTCTCGCTTCCAGGAAAACGGTGTCTATGTGGAGCTGGCCAGGAGGGTGATCCCAGCTGAATGGATGGGAGAAGGGAGACAGGGTGATGGGCAAAGCGAGGAACCCTACAGCAGGCCAGAGGTGGCACTTCCCAGGGCTCCAGAGCAGGAGAAATAGCAGTGCTGGGGGATGTAAGCCCTTAGCTAGCAGGTGTGTGCAAGGCATCTCTGTTCCTCTGGGCAGGCAGCGTTCTGCTGCCATCAGCCCTTCCTCTAACAAGTGGTGCCACTTCACTGTGTGCTCCGTGCCAGAGTCATTGCTGGGGCACATCCCACTCAGGATGCCTGTGGGGACCAGGGAAGCTGTGCCTCTCTGGCTCTCATCTCCTGGTCTCTGGAGGGGGGAACAGTGGCTACAGCCCTCCCACTGTAGCTTTGATGCTGGTCCATGCAGCTCCAAGTCCCGAGATAACCATCTCCAAGGAGAGCCCGGGGGACGGGACGGGACCAGGGGCGATGCCGCAGGAACAGTGCAGGCACGCCAATGGTATATTCTGAAGATAATAAACCTCAGGGAGTCTTCCCTATTCCTTGCTTACTTTTACCTCCTGCTTAAGCGTGTGATGTCCAAGTGTGCCAAAAACTGCCTGGCCCAGAGCCTGCGAGCACCTGCACCCATGTGCAGCCTCACACACGGCACCCATGGCTCCAGCACAGCCAAATGGGCTGCAGAGGGGATCCCCTTGCCTGGGCTCTGCAGGGGATGGAGGGGGCAGTGGGTCCCCACGTGTGCGTGCCCACATGCATCTCCGTGCAGCATCCACTCGCTGTGGGCGAGCACCCCTACGTGCACCGTATACCTGGGGCTCGCTGCCCTGGCCGGGGAGGCCGGGATCCCCCCCATGGCCTCCGGGGCAGCGTCTGGGAGGCGCTGGCTCCTCTCCTGCTCTATATATAGATGTTTGACACCTCCAGGTGCTGAGCATGGGACCACCTCCCACCGGCGCTGCGGATGGGAGACTGCAGCGCAGCCTGCTCCCGCTGCAGCACTTGGTTTCACGTTGACACCCTCCTCTCTTTTCCTGCATGATGGGATTACAGGGGTATCCAGCAAACCGACCTGGGTTTGGGGCATCAGGGGGTTACATATGACCTCTGCTGTCTTTGCGGGGTTATGGGAGCAGAGCAGAGCCGTGTCTGCCTGCCCAGCACAGTAAGAAAGCTGTGCTGTGTGTGCAGTGAGTGTGTTTGCCGAGCAGGCTTCCTGCGCTCACCCTGGCACTTGTCTAATGCCTTCTCTCCTGGCTGCCCCGTTTCCCCTCCTGAAGGTGGCCAGGTAGTAGAGCACCTCTGCATCTCTCCCCATTGCTCTCCCCGTTGCCCCGCTTCTGCCTCCCCAAAGCTCTGGTGCACAGGGGATGAGATGTGCTCTGGCTCCAGGACATCTCCCAACCTTCTGCTCACTAATGCTACAGCAGCAAACCCCACCATCGTGTGTCTCAGGGCACAAGAACAGGGTGGTTGAGCTGCTGCTTTCACTGGCTTCATGAAGCGACGTGTTGTCTCCTCCCTGCACCCCTCTCTGCAGCCTGAATCCAGGCTTGGAGTCCTTGAGCAGTGGTGCAAAGGGGACAACAGACTTTCCCCAGCCCTCTCACTGCTGGGCAGGGCCTCCGCATCACAAGGTCTGGATGAGGAGCGGGCATTGCCCTGGGATAGCATGCTGCAGAGGGAGGTGCCAGCAGAGTCTGGCACCCCTGGGAAGTGAGGGGGCTGCCCTCGCATCAGCATGGGAGTGGGCAGGCGCACTGGGAGCGCTTCTACCCGCTGCCTCCTCCCCGGGCACACTGTGCAGGCAGCTCCTTGGGACCCTCTGCTCTCTGCCTGGCATCATGGGCGCATTTATGATGGTCCTGGGCCCAGTTGGGCTGTCCAGAGTGGGAACTGCTGCTGCGAATGGTGCGAGCAGGGCTGGTTGCAGCCTCCAGCTGGGCAAAGGAGGCACATCTGCATCGCCCCACTGCAATCAGGAGGCTGCAGGTGCCATGGGAACCCTCAGGGCTGCGAGGCACTGGTCAAGCCCTGGGATGCTGGTCACCTGGGGGCAGAGGAGCCCTGAGCGCTGCTTTCTCCAGTGTCAGGTTTGCACAGAATCCCACCAGGAATCTGCTGCTTGGCCCCCTGTGCTCAGCACACTGCGGGAGATGCTCAGCGACACAACCCATGAGCAGACCCCTGCGCACGAGTGCCAGCAGCATTCTCCTCCTGCTCAGGGGAAAATTTTTCCGCCCTCCCACTTGTGCTGCTGAAATCCACCAACCACAGGATTTACTGGGTTTCGGCTCCAGCACGGCTCCAGCCATATTGGGCTGTGGAAATAAAGCAGCTCTAATGTTGTATGTCACCTGCACATAACCCGGGCGTTCGAAAAAAGCCAAACCACCACAACCCACACCACCACCACGTCCTCTCCATACACAAAACTCCATCAAAATGAGCCTGGAAGCCTGGCTCCCGCAGCCCACCCTCTTCCTCACTGGCCTCAGCTTGCTCCTCTCGCTGGGTAAGTGTCATCTCGACCCCTTGCATGCACACGGCTGCCAGGGGACAGCACCCAGGCTGGGGAGGAACAACCCTCTCTGGCCACGAGCCCCCTCCCCACATCCCAGCCCCTTCTGTCAGCGGGGATGCAGCTAGAAGCGCTGTGCCGCAGGGATGCGGATGGAGGTGGAGGTGGTCCGAAGGGCATCCTGCTCAAACCCACCAGCCAGGGGGACCCGAGGCAGGATGGGGGCATGCTGTGGCTGTACCTTATCCTAAAAGCACGGTGCATCCTGCTTGCTGAGGTTTGTCCAAGCGCAGGGCTGTCTGCATGCCAGGAGGGGTGAGGGCTGCAGTGGGGGTATGGGGCACCTCTGGCTTTGCCTCGCTGGGAAGGATGTGGCTGGTGGGCTATGGGTGGCTTGTGACTGTCCTTCGGTTTGTGGTTTGAGGGCTCTGGGCTGATGGTGCTGCATGGGGTGGGGGGGAACCGTGGTCTCTGCATTCCTGTCCTGCCCTGGAGCCAGCAGCGTGTGTCAGCAGGTTTGGGTCCACAGTGATTGGGAAGAGGAATGCATCACTTTGAGGTGTGTTTGCACTGTCCTGGAGCTCCCGGTGGGCTGCCTTGGGAAATGGGGGATAAAAGTCCCAGTGAGCTCCGCTTTAGAGCCTGCGTGTCATTTTACCTCCCGAGCCCTGGGTGCAGGGTATAGTGTGACAGAGCATTTGGGAGCCTGCACAGCACCAAAGGACACAGCCTGGATGGTGGGTCCTAGGGGTTTTAGCGGTGTCTTTCCCCACCTCTGCTGTCCACTGGTGCTGGACGCCCTGGCCGTGGCAGAGTTTGGACCTGCATATGTAGGTGCTCCCTGGGCATGTGCCCATGGCGTGCTGGCTGCCTGCGAGGACCGTCTGGCAGGGGGCAAAGCCCCGTCACTGCAGAGCCTGGGGTGGCCCCAGGATGCAGCGCAAGGCCACCCAGTGCAGGCACACAGGACACAGTGCAAGGGCTGATGGGCGCTGGAGCCCATCATCCTGTGCAGGGAGCTCTGCAACCAGGCCTGGGCTGGGAAGGGGCCTCCAGGGACAAGCGGCTCTTCTGTCCCTCCCTGGGCTGCGATGGGGCAACAAGGCTGGGACGCCAGCCTGGACACTTCCTCCTTCCTTGGCTGCTGTGGCTTGTCCGCATGCACCAGCTCTCCCCATCCCTGTGCCCTGAGTAGAGGCTGGGTGGAGAGTGTTCAGCTCAGCATGAGCAGGGAGCCATCCCCAGGGGTTTGGCCATACCTGAGGGCATCCCTCAGGTGGTTTCAGGATGCCGCAGATTTGCACCTCCCAGGTGCAGCTCAAACCAGCTTTATCTGCACCTTGGGAAAGCCACTTTTCCCTGGCTGCAGAGCCTGGCCCCTTTCCTGCCCTGCTTGCAGATGGAGCGGATTAGCCAGCAGAGCAGCCTTGACGTGCATCCAGCTTGGCCACAGGGCTGGACTCGGGAGCACCTCAGGAAGAAGGTTTGAGCAAAGAGCAGCAGCCAAAGGGGAAAGGTGAGGTGATGGGAAAAGCTCCTGCTCCAGTGTCACTGTCCCTGCCTGTGGGGTGCCATAGCCCCCATTCGCAGTCTCATCCATCCAGGGCTCTCTGTCCCAGTGCTTTTAGTGGCTCAGCCTTAGAGTTTGCAGTAGTTGGTTGCACAGAAGCCTGTCTCAGCCCTTTACAGGCTGGGGAGAACATGCTGGATGCAGGCACTGGGGTTCTGGTGCTGCTGCGGCACCCAAAAGGGAAGGAGCAGAAGAGGGAGCAGGGCACCAACACCCCATCCATGCCCAGGCCCTGTCCTGCCCTGTGAGCTGCACCAGGTACTGCCCCTGTTTGCTATAGCGGGGCCAGGGTGCAGGGCCTGGCCTTGTCCCCCCAGCAGTGACCGAGGTCTTGACAGGGGCATTCCCAGCTGGAGAATCCTTGTGCGAGCTCCACTGGGAGGTGGGGGAGCATCTGCGTTCCCCCTGCAGCCCCCAGGGGCCGGTCCTGGCAGATCCCAGACCTTGCCGCTGTAGTGCATCCTGCTGGGAATGAAATCTGATGAGCACAGCCATAAAGTGTGCCGTGTAAGCGGCGCTGAGCCCTGTGTGCTGATGCTGCATCCAGCCCTTTGTGTTATCGATCCCACAGCAGAAGAGCCTCTGCTAAGTGCAAGGAGCAGGGCTTGCCTGGAGTCAGCAGAGGTCAGCCAAGCCAGGCAGGGCAAAGAGGGGTCATCAGAGGGCTGATGCTCCTTCTACTCAGCCAAGGGATGGTGCCAGGGCTGGGGATGATCCCTCCTTGTCCCCAGTCACTGCTGTGCAGGGAAGCCCTGGTCCTGGATGGATGTGCCTGGAAGGTGATCCCAGGCCCCAGGGTGAGCTCTGCCAGCAGGATGGATGCTTGTGCCCCTTTTCTAACTCTACGTTTCTGCTCTTGCTCTGCTCGCTGCAGCACCCACAGGATTGGGCATGGAGGTCATGGCTCCTGCCACCATCAATGCCTTGAATGGCTCCTCCGTGAAGCTCTCCTGCACCTTCAACTCCTGCTACAAGGTGGAGAACAAGCAGTTCTCCCTCAACTGGACATACCAGGAGTGCAGGAACTGCTCTGAGGAGCTGGTGAGTCCTGCTGGGGCTGGGGATGTGCTGAGAGAGAGATCCAGGGATCAGCTTGAAGCAGTCATGTGCATTCCTTGGGGTCCTTGTGTGTGCTCCTGCTACCCAGCCCTTTGCCACAGGGAATAGCAACTGATGGTGTAAGAACAGTGGCAGCAGAGATGCCATGAGGAGAGGCTGTTGCGGTGGCCAGAGGGGAGTGTGGGGAGCGTGCAGCCGTATGTGCACGCAGGGGGATGCCTGGCACACGTACAGAGCCTGTGACAAGCACCATCCTACCTCCTCCTCCTGCCCAGTTCCTGCAGTTCCGGACCAAGATCATGAACAAGCAGCTGGACCGCTTTGGGAACCGCGTGGAGTTCACGGGGAACCCCGCCAAGTACGACGTGTCCTTCACCCTCAAAAACGTGCAGCTGGAGGACGAGGGCACCTACAACTGCTACGTCCTGAACCCCCCGGACCGGCACCGGGGCCACGCCAGCATCAGCCTCAAGGTGCTCACCAAAGGTCAGTGATCCCCTCTGCTGCTGTGTGCTCTGCCCCGTGCCCTGCCTTCACCCCGGCAGTGGGAGCGAGAACCCTGCCTGTTCCCTGTCACTCCCGCTGGCTGCTCCAGCTCATTCCCTGAGCCCTGTCTCCGCAGAGCCTCCAAAGCATGACTCGACAGTGGCTGTCATCGTGGGCGCTTCTGTAGGCGGCTTCTTGGCCGTCGTGATCCTGGTGCTGATGGTGGTGAAATGTGTGCGCCGGAAAAAGCAGCAGAGGCTGAACACAGACGACCAGAAGACAGAGGAGGAAGGAAAGACGGATGGTGAAGGCAATCCAGATGAGGGCACCAAGTAACACCCCTGTCCCTCCCTCCCTCTTCACCCCTGTACAGCGTGACCCCCTTGATGTGCTTCCCCAAGCAAGGATTTCTGTCTTCCCAGTGCATCCCTCCTTCCATCTAAACACCCAACCCAGCCTGGAGCAGGGCACGGAGAGCAGGTCCCTGGAGCCTGGCCACAGCGGGCAGGGCTGGGGATGGTGGCTGAAGTGCATTGGGGCTGCCCCTGAGGCTCTGAGTGCCAGAGCATTGCATGTGCTCCTGGGGAAGTGCTGGTGACAGGGTGGTGTGGGACAGGGGGGATTGAGCACGGTCCCCATGCATGGAGGGCTGGAGCACAGGGTGCCAGCAGGGGCAGAGAGGGGCTGGGCAGCCCCGTGCCCTGATGTCTGCACCCTGTCCCACTAGAAGCGAGGAGCCAGCGGCCAGCACCATCTGCCCTCGGGGCCACATCGCACCCCCAAGATGCTCCTGCTGTTCCCTGGGCACAGGCACTGATGTGTCTGTCCCTTGGGGATCCCAGTAGCTGCTTGTCTCCTCCTTGCAAGTCCTGTGTGCCAGTGCTGAGGGTGCTGTGACAAGAAGCTTGTGCTCCTCAGGGACTGTCCCAGCCTGCTCGGAAGCTGGGTAATGACCATTAGCTCACACAGTGTCTCCGAGCTTTGCTGCTTTTCGGAGTCGCTAATGGCTCCTGGTTTGTAACGGATGTACCCTTCTGCCTCTCGGGCTATTTTTGGGTCTGAGCATCTCAGCCAGAGGTGCTGGGCTGACTTTTTTGTGCTCGTTTCCTTCTTAGGGAGGGTAATTCTAACGGAAAGTGCTCTACTGATGTGCCAAACCGAGGTGGTGGGGAGCGGTGGGGTGTGACTGCTAGGGGTGAATTGCTGCTGGGAAGAGGAGGAGGTTTGGGGCGCTTGCTGGGAAGGATTTGGCACCAATGCAAGACCCTCGAGTGACCCTGTGATGCTGAGACTGCCTCCTCCAGCCCCCCTGCACAGCACTGCACAGCCTGTAACTGCCATGGCAAAGCACTGCCAGCCTGGCCAGCCCCAGGCCCCGTGGTGCCCGCTGCTCCTGCCTCAGCCCCATCCATGGTCCATCTCTTGCCCTGCTTTGGCAGCTCCCTTAGTGTGCCCCAGGAGCTGCCCTGTGTGCTCTGCAGTTTGTTATTAGTGGTGGCCCAGGCAGCTCATGGGGGACAGGGCATGAGCGAGTGGTGATCCGGGCTGGTCCCACTCTGCGGTGGTGCAGGGGGATGCAGTGAGCCCAGGGTTGGGACTGGAGGTGCTGCCTGCCTTGGACAAGCCCCTGGCCTCCTGTACTGGATGTGGTGGGTGAGCTGTGCTGGATGGAGCACATGGGAGCTCGCCCTGGGGCTTCTTGTGGGTCAGACAGGGAAGTGTCCCTTGCCACACCGTGCCCAGGCTTTCCTTCTCCTATGGCAGACAAGACATGGGGCAGGAGAGGGGCAGTGCATGGAGACCATGGGCGAAGTGACAGAGGTCCTGTCACCTATTAGCAACACTGCCAGGGGAGAAGTGAGACCTTCCCCACAGCACCTGGCACCCAGTGCTGCTGCATCCCAGTGTGGTGCCATCCCAGCAGTGCTGTAGGCAATGCCAGCAGGCCCTGGGGATGAAGGGATGTCCATGTGCTCCCTGCTCTACCCCCATTGCTTCCTGCCCCAGCCCCGTGTGCCCTTCCCACCCCGCTCAACCTCACTGGGCTCCGCGCTGCTCCCCTTCCCGTCTGCAGCAGGAATGCGCCGTGTCTCCATGTGGCTTCCCTGTCTCCCGTGGGATTTTCTGCCCCGGGAGAGTTGGGATGAGGCTGCCTGCCCCTCGCACCCCCGTGCCGGATGGTTTTCCCTGCACAGTGCCAGTGGGGAGCCAGCTGCCAGGCTGGTTCCCCGGGATTGTATCCTGCTGGGAGCCAGGATGTGAGTGGCTCCACTCGGGACTGAGCTGGCAACTCTGTGGCCAGAGGCCTCTGTGTTGCACATGAGCAGTCTCACATCTGCCTTTTCATTTCTTCCATGCGCTATCCTTGGATTGCAACTTGCCAATGCATTTGTATGTACATAGCTGTACACACCAGAGAGAATCTCTGCAAATATATATATATGTACACACAGGAGGCGCTGGTATCGGTCATGACTGTAGTTTTGGGTTTGCGCCTTCGGATGGGTTTGTTTTGCACTCTGCTGAGTGTCGGATGTTTTTATTGCTCTTTGTACAGTTAAACAAAAGAACAACAAAACACAAAGTTTGCACTCGATGCTTTTGTGCTGGAGGGGCAGGACAGGGTCCCTCATCTCTGCTTCTGTCCAGAGGGACCGGAAGGCTCCTGCTTTGGTGCCGGGGCATGGCTCCCCAGAGAGCACTGCTCAGGGCACGGCAGGTAAGGCTCAGCAGGCTCCAGTGGAGCCCAGGGCACATACACACCAGGTGATGGACACCCATAGCCGGGCTGCTTTCCACCTTAGCAACCCAGCAATGCCACCGGAGTGGTACAGCAGGGCACAACAGGGTGCAGTAACAGGCACATCCATCAACCTACCTCTGTGCAAACACAAGGGTGAGTGTGAGGGAGCTCTGACGGCTCTCCTCAGTCCTGCCTCTCCCAGCTGCCCTTCAGCTGGGGCCACCAAGTGCCTGCACATCCCAAGTCGCACACAAGCAAGATCTGGCCAGCACAGCCCCTACACACCTATGCCTCCCTTAGTGGTGACAGTGAGTGGCATCAGCAGTCTCTGCTCTTCCCACTGCTGCCTGCTCACCTTGCTGTGTGCCCGCGGGGTTAACTCTGAGGAGAGCTCCCACCTCCCCTCAGGCACCTCTCCATCCCTGCAGGAAGGGCACCAAAATCACCTCTAATGCACTCCAGCTGACTCAGTCCCATAGCACTGCGCTGGTGCTGAGGGTACAGCCCTGCCAGCAGCAATGAGTCCCTGGCCTACACCTTCAGAGGGGCAACTACAGCCATCAGCAAAGGGGACAGGAGGCACCTCTGCCAGAGCCACTGGCAAGAGCCTCATGAGGAAGGCAGGCGCTGTGGGGTCATTGAGGAGAGCCCCATGGGACACTGGCAAGAGCCTCGTGAGGAAGGCAGGCGCTGTGGGGTCATGGAGGAGAGCCCCATGGGACACTGGCAAGAGCCTCATGAGGAAGGCAGGCGCTGTGGGGTCATGGAGGAGAGCCCCATGGGACACGCCAAGGGTGAGTTCTCATGACCACAAGGAACCAAGGGCACTGACTGCACCCTCCCACAGTGCCGTGGCTTCACAGGTTCTCCAGAGCCGGGGACATTCCCTTTTACAGACCGCTTTCATTTCCTTGGACCAGGTGGGATTAGAGCCTTTGAAGAGCAAGTTGGGAGATAGCAGGGACCTCGGCTCAGTGCTCTGCAGAGCCTTGGGGCGCTGGTGGGTGCTTGGTGGGAGTGCAGAGCCGCTGTCCCTGCGATGCTGCCTGCAGCCTGTCTGTGGGGCTGGGAAGTAATGAGGGAAAGCCTGGCAAAGGGGACAGCCTGGGGCAGGGAATTCCGGGAGCTGAGGGGTGTGAGGGGCAGCGCTGGAGCGGGGGAGGGTCCCGGGGAAGTGCTGGGTCAAGAAGAAACTTTTTCCTGGGACAGCGTTTCTTGCCGATTCCTCTGCAGAGACTGCCTGGGGACGCAGCTCCTCTTCCCCTGCTTGTATTAAAGGGCCCATGAAAGGGGGCGAGGAACCTGCCCACCCCGAGGGCAGCCAGCTCTGCTGGCGGATGCGGAGGAAGCAGCGGGCAGGACGGCTCTGCACTGGAAGAAGGAGGCAGGGAGAGGGGAAAGCATCGCTCCGAGGGAGAGCTGCAAGCAAGGGAGAGCTGAGAATGACAAAGGCAGCCGAGCACTCACCCGCAGTCTGCGCGCCCGGGACTCCCGCTCAGCTCCAGCCCAGGCTGGTCCTGCGGAGTGTCTGATCGCTGCGGGCGCCTCCTGCCCGCTGCACGTCCCGGGCTGCCAGGCCACCTTGTCTTTTAAAGGTCACAGCCAGAGGACCTTGCAGTAAACATAAGGTGCTGATGGGAAGCTCTGTTCCAGCGTTGCCACCTCCTCCTCCTGGCCCGGGAGCCCAACATCCCCTGGCTCTGGGAGGGATGGGGCTGTCCTCCTGCTGCTGCTGGGAGTGCGGATGGGACAGGATGCTCCAGGGCAGCCGGGGCCGGTGCTGCGCCTGCTGCATAGAGCTGGAAGGCTGCAGCCCAACTGCTCTGCTCAGCCCTACCCAGGTACCCACGTGGAGGGAAACAGGAGCCCTCCTCGGAGAGCAGCCTGGCGCTTTAACCCTCCCCACTCCAATAGTTTGAGGGGAGAGGGAGTGAGGGGTACACAGGGGCCTCACAGCCACTCTGACCCCGCTGTGAGCTGTGAGCCAGCTGGCAGGACTCCTGCACCCTTCTTCCTGTCCCCCCCAGAGGTGACAGTGTCCAAGCATGGTGCTCGCCCTCCCTGAAACCAGACACAGCAGCTTTGTGCTGGACTCAGCAAAACAAGTTCCGCTGAGCCACGATATCCCTTGTCCCATGCTGGACATCTCAGTATCATGCTAAAACCCCAGGGCCAGCTGCTCTGTGTGCCCTTCCTGGCCATGGCAGACACCATTCACTGAGGTCAGGCTGCGGGACAGCAGAGCCTTTCTCAGGCCTGTGGCAGCAGCAGATGTCTCATGAGAGCAGTCAGCCGAGGAGACCGGCCAGAGCTGCCAAGTGTGACAGTTCCATCAGGCTCCTGTGACAGGCAGCATCCCGCTCTGAGCCCCAGGCTGCATGGCCAGGAGAGCACGGCACCAGGCTCAGAGCCCTGCTTCTGTGGAGATGTCAGCGGGGACACAGTGGGCAGCAAATAGGAAGGAGTTCATGCCTAATGGCCTTTCCCTTACCCAAGGGTTTGGGTGCTACTCTTTCATGTCCCCAGTGCTGCAGGTCTCTCTGTCCTGCTTGCTGGATGCTGGAGGGTCCAGCCTCAGCCTCACCTGCCCCCCTGCTTCAGCATCAGTGCCCATGTTCCTAGTAGCATCATGCACCCTTGCAAGACAACAGCAAGCTGTATCCATCACCTAGCCATATCCATCACCTAGTCATATCCATCACCTAGCCATATCCATCACCTAGCCATATCCATCACCTAGCTGTACACACCACCTAGCTGTATCTGTCATAGCCGCCCACCAACACACCTTCTGCTGCATCAGCAGTTCTCTCCATGCTGCTCCCGCAGCGCTGGCTGCCAGCGCTCCTCAGCCTGCTCTGCCTGTACTTTTCCTGTCTCTGTTGCCAGCGCTGCAGCTCTAACTCCTCAACCCACAGGCACTGCTGGCGTCCTCTCATGGTCTCCTGGGATGCCCCTGTGCCCTGCGAAGCCTTCTGCTTCACCTCTTACCTCCTGCTTCAGGTGGGAAAGAGAATGAGCTGCAAAGAGGGCTGGAGTGGGGCTGAGGACTCTTTCAAAGCACCCTGGAGCTGATGGGCCACGGCACCACAGACATGCAGGCAGGGCCCTGGGCACCATCCCTGCAGAAGTACTGCTCTCACACCTGAAAAGAAGTAATCCTGTTCAGGGAAGCCGTGCTGTAGAGCTGTGCTCAGCAAGGGATGTACGGCCTTATCTGGTCCCTGCGTGAGCTTTGCCAGGACACATGCCTCATGCCATCAAGGACTCCAGCCTGAAGAAACAGTCAGTGCTGTTCCTGCACCGTGAGCCCAGCATCACCTCCTCCCCCTTCCTGCCGTGCCTGTTACCAGGATGCATCACCTCCAAATCACTGCTCTGCACAGGGCTCTGGCTGTCTAATGGATGTGGGCACAAAGGTAAAGCTCTAGCTTTGCACGCTGTGTCATTGGAAGCCTCCATTAGGGGGGCCTTTTTGGATGTGATCTGCTGGAGGTTACCTCTAATGGATGTGGTGGTGCAGGAAAAGTGCTTGAGACGCAAACTTGTGCAGCCGATTATCCTGGAACAAACCCACAGTGGGAAAACTAAGTTTGCCAAGTGTTCCCTCTGGCGCTGGGCGGATTCCCTTGCACCCGACTGCGTGTTCCCCTCTGCTGTCGGGGATGCTGGTAGCTCCGTGGGGACCGCGGGCAGGGAGACCGGTGGTGCCCCGCTCCTGAGGCGCACCGAGCGAGCGATGAGCCCCAGAGGGGCAGGGGAAGCCGCAGCCTCAACGGCACCTCGTCCCCTCCCGAGGTGGCATCCCCGGGCCATCCCCGCAGGAGCTTTCCCCGGACCCCCGGTGCGGGCGGTGCGGCGGGAGGATGCGCGGCGCGGGGGGAGCGCGGAGGAGGGCGCAGCGCAGCGCGGCCCCGCCCGGCACGGCCCCGCCTGCCCGCAGCGGGGGTGCCAGAGCCGGGGCAGGACGGACCGCGCCGCAGCCATGGCCCGGGGCTCGCCCGCCGCCCCGCGCCGCCCCACGCCGCGCCTGCTGGCAGCGCTGCTGGGTAAGGGGCTGCGGGGGGCTGCGGGACCCGCTCCGCCCCGCGCCCGCGTTCCCCGGGAGCGCCGCGGCTGCATCCCGCTTCCAGCCGCTCCCCTGCGCCTTCCCGAGGCGCGGGGACCCTCGCTTCGCGCTCAGCTGCTTTGCATCCGGACTGCCCGCACCGCCAGGGAACGGACGCTGCTGCTCGGATGGAATTCCCCTGCACGGGCGCTAATGCGATGATCTCTGCTCTGCAGACGGCGAGTCCGAAGCACTGAGGATAAGTGACTTGTCCAAGGTGACTTCGCAGCCGAGTCCGAGAGCGGACTCTGAAGTCCTGGCTCCAGCCCCCTGCCCTGCCTGCACCATCGCCAGAGCTTCCTCCTGCGAGCACTGCGGCTGCATCCTGCTTTGCCCTGCTCCGCTCTGCTGCTCTGTGAGCAGGGACCGCGGCTACCTGCCTGCTAACGTGAACCGGGGGAATAGCCGTAGGGAAGCGGTGCGCTGCTTCAGCGCAGCCGCCAGCACGCCCGCCGACAGGTCATTGTCTTTACAGTTCGTTTTGTAAACCATTTGCATGCGCTTCTCCGCGGCGCGGGGACGAGCCCACACTGCAGGGCTCGGAGCATGATGCCCAGGCCTGTGTTCAGGGATGCCCGAGCTCCGCGGGTGCAGGGTGCAGGAGGGAGTGCGCAGCCGTCGCCTCCCCGCTGCAGCTCCTGGGGCTGGTTCTAAGCCACCTGCATCAGCCCTCACGCTCCGGCTGCACTTCTGCTCGTGTAGGTCACCCCTGTGTCCACGGGCACGGAGAGCCTTAAACCAAGGGCTGCCTTTGCAGCACTTGCTGTTGGGAAGTTCCTTTGAGAGGCGTTTTAGAGGGCATAGTTCTTCAGTTTGCTGTAAGTGAGATGGAGACAGGAAAAGACATGTAAGTATCTGGCTCTCTGCAAGATTTGGGTGCTGGTTGGAAGCACCTCTGTGGATAGAAGCACTGCAAGCTGCTTTCAGCACAGGGGTGGCAGTGGGGGGGGAGGTAGGATTGACTCGGAGATGCTGCTGACAGGGCACTTGGGGTTTGAGATCCAGGATGTTGAGATGGGAACCTCATCCTACAGGTCACTCAGGTGGGCTGGGAGCCTGGAGGGAGAGGTGGGAAGAGAAGAGTGTTTGGGCAGGAATCTGTGTCTGTTTCAGGATGCCATGCTCTGCAGGGAGCAGCCCTGGGCTCCTGGCTGCAGCAGGCAGCTGGAGCACATCTTCTGCCCTCAGCACTCATGGGAAGAGGCAGCCCGTGTGTCCTGTCCTAGAGCAGCCAGGGCTCAGGCTGGCCTGGGAGTTCCTTGCTTCTAACCTGGGCAGAGAGGAGCCCGGCCGTCCCCCCAGGCATGGTTTGCTGTGTGTGCTGGGGGGTCACATTGATTTTTATGGGCAAGGAAAGTTCTTACAGAGGTGTTTTCTCTCAGACAGTGGAGGTGGCTTTTCAGGGGAATTGTAGAATCATAGGATAGTTAGGATTGGAAAGGACCTTCAGATCGTCTAGTTCCATCCCCTGTGTGCCCTTCCCATCCGGGCAGTGATTCCCAGACCGGGTTCGTGATGGGCGGCAGAAAAAGCAGGCAGCTATGGGGGAAAGTCTTGCTCCGGGTCCTGGCCCGGGTTGGAGGGGTATCGCTGCTGTCGCTGGGGCTGGGTCCCATGTTGCAGCACTAAGCACATAGCTCAGTGGCTCTAGGACCCTCTATGGGGCTTGCCCCAGAGGCTTACCCTTAGCAAGGGGCTCTGGCAGCAGCAAGTGGCTGCTCCCCCATGCCCCTTTGCTGTCTCTTGGTGAAAGCTGGTCCCTGCAGGCATGGGAGGTGGCCTGGAGCCCCCGGAGGGGCTTGCCTTGCGTGCTGAAGGCTGGGGCTCCTGTGGTGCAAAGCGCAGCAGCTTTGGGCACATAGACAAGTGGCAGCTGGTGTGACAGGTCCAGTCAGCAACCTCCCGGCATCCCAACGTCTTTTCCTCTGCACTTTATTTAGAGGTAACATATCAATTCTGTCTTCCTGAGACCACAGCATGACAGGAAGAAGATCAGCCTCCGCTTACCCCACACATTCAATTCAGATTGCATTCATGACGTTGTAACGGTGGCAGTCAGGATTAAAAGTGTCACAAGCTGCAAGGAATCGTCTTTCCTGTAAGTAACTGTCAGCTTGCAGCACCCTGCCTGCCCAGGCGTACCTCCAGAAACAGGCATCCCTCTACTAAGTCTTACTCCAGATAGCAGCATGGTTCCCCAGGGATGCTCCTGGCTGTGAAGTCCCACTGTAGCATCCGCAGGGCTGCTCTCTGAGCCTGACAATGGCAGGCGACCTCCTTCTGGTGGGATCCATGCCCTGACGGTAGCTAAAGCCTCTGGAGGGGAATGAAAAGTGCTTCTTTGTAAAGTTAAGTAACTCTTTGCCTGCAGTGCTTGCAATGCAGCACTGCAGCAGGGCCAGAAGCCCAGGATGCACGGCTCTTGGGCTTGGCTTGGGCTGTGATGTGCCTGGGGAGTTGTTAGCACAGGCATGAGTGGGAGAATCAATCAGCAGCTGAGGCATTTTCAGAGAGATGGGAATCTGAAGCTGAGGGCAGCGAATCCAAGTTAGGGTGTTAGTGGAGCTGGGGACCAGCTTGTAGCTGCAGGGAGAGCTGTCCCCAGTGTGTTTTGCTTGTCCAAGTGCCCAGGGAAAGCTTTGTAAAGGTGGCTGAGTTCTTGGAAAGGGCAGGACAATGCTTGCTGGGTTGTACCGCAGCTTGGCCGTACCACATCATATAAGCAGAATGGGGCCCTGGTGTGACGGAGAATGGGGCTGCTCCCCTGGCCCAGAGCAGAGCATCCCTGTGCCCCCGGAAAGTGTTTGTGTGGATGCTGCTGCCCAGCCTGCTGCACAGGGGAGCAGTGCCAGTCCCTTGTATGAGACCTAGAGATGTGAGGCACAATTGGGCTTGTACCTGCTCCTGGATGCGTTTTTGCTGCTGATGGGAGGAGAGGAGAGGGAGAGCTGCATTCTGCAGCTTGAAGGTCATCCCTCTTTAGCACAGGAGATAGGCTCTGCATGGCAGGCTGAGGGGTCCGAGGTCCGTACAGGCTGCGAGGGGCTGTGCTGCACAGCAATGCTAATCAGTGCTCCAGTTCCCTGCTTGAAGAACACAGAGCTCTGCTTTGCTTTGGGTGCTTCTCTCCCCCTTGAAGGTTCAGCTGGAGGCCTGAGGATAACATGCAAATCAGCGCTTCCATTTGCATACTTCATTCGTGGTGATATTATGGCTCCCTTTGAATCTGTGCTGCCTCTGTGGGTGGCAGCCAGCCCCCACTGCTCTTCGGGAACAGGTCCCCTATCTCTGCCTAAAGCTGGGACAGGCACGTTTGCTCCTGCCATGCCAAAGTGAATGAGGGGTGACAAACCCAACCCTGGGCTATGGGAGGGGAGCTGAGCTCATGCCCCTCATGCTGAGGCTGTGGGGAGTAGGAGCAGGATGCCGTGGGTTCCTGGTGGAGCTGGGAGCAGGACCTAAGGAGTGATGGCTGCATCCCGCTGCCCGCCATATGCTGCCTGGGAGGGGATCACCACTGTGACTGGTGCTCCAGCTGAGGCCAGGCTACAGGGGGGGAGAAGTTGTCCCTCCCATGTGCCTTTCTCCTCCCTGCCCCATCTTTCTCCAGGTACATGTCCACAACAAAGCCCGGCAGAGGCTGGGCTGCATCCGGGTTCCCGATACAGCATGCTGGACTTCATACTGGTGCTGTGTCCTCACTGTCTCCTCCCCTCTCCCTGCTAGGTTTGCATGTCTTCGCCCTCGCCTTCGCCTTGGAGGTGTCAGTGGGGAAGACCAACACTGTGATGGCTCTGAATAACTCCAATGTCCTGCTGCCCTGCACCTTTACCACCTGTATAGGCTTCCAGGACCTGGTCTTCATATGGTATTTCAACTCGACAGAGATGGTGGGTGGCTCTCTGGGCTTTGCCTCTGTTTTGTAGGCAGGTCCTGTTGTAATTCCCTGTTCTTGCTGAGTTCCCTTTCTCCTCTCACAGGATGCCTGCTCCTCCAGCTCTTTGAGGGCTCTGCCAACAGGGTGACTCTAACACCTTGGCACATCTGCGCTTTTGGCACGAATCTGTTCTGCTGCCCACAGGCTCATCTCAGTGTAAATTGACTGTTCATGTGCAAGTCTGCCCTTTGGGCAAAATAGGGTTATTTTTCTATTCCTGCACTTGCTCTGCAATACTAAAGGTTCTGGATTTGCTCTTCAGCTCCTCATCAGGAGGGCTGGTTTAGAGCAGGTCCTGCAGCCCTGTATATCCCTACAGCAAGGGGGTTCTCTGCCCTGGGGCTCTGCCATCCTTTGCATGGTCCGTAACATCGCTGCAGGGCAGGTCAGGTTGATCTGTTGTTTCTACAGCACTGTGGCTGTGCGTCAGGCTCCCTTCCACAGCCATTCCTGCTTTACTGGGGTGTGCAGGGACACTGCCATGTGTGTCCGTGTGTGCAGAGTGCTGGCAGGAGAACTTGGGCCTTTCCCTCACTTGGGATTGCTGGGAGCCCATCTGATCCTGCATCCTGCATCCCTGCCCCTGCAGATTTACCATGGCAAGATAAAGAACAAAGCCTCGGAGCCCTTGCTGGTGGGACGCAACCCACGCGTCGAGTTTGTCGGCTCGACGACCAAGAAGGACAACAACATCTCCATTCTCCTGAAGAACGTGGACTTCAGCGATGCTGGGAAATACACGTGCCACGTCAAGAACCCCAAGGAGAAGGACGCGCAGCACAACGCCACCATCTTCCTCACGGTGGTCCAGAAGAGTAAGTGCTGGCCAGGGCTATGGTGCCCCATGAGTGGCACTGGGACAGTGGTGATGCAGACCCGCACTGACCCCATCTTGTTTGGGGAGATGCATGGGGTGTCCTGGCTTCTTGGAGGTAGCTGGCATCCCTGCAGGGTAAAGGTTGGCCTCGTGCCCCTCTGTGTGGGTTGGTAGTTGCTTTTTGGGGGGGATCGTGCGGTTGGGAGCTCCTTGCTCCCACCCTGAGGCCCCTCAGCACCTTCTCTCCTGCAGTGGTGGAGGCAGACAACACTGTGACGCTCATCATCGTGGGCGTTGTGGGGGGGCTCATCGGCCTCCTCATCCTCTTCATGCTCATCAAGAGGGTTGTCCTGTTCATCATCAAGAAGACTCAGGATGGGAAGTGAGTGCGGGTCCTGGCACCCTTTGTTGGGTGCTGCCGTGGGGCAGGGCTGCACGGGGTCGTGCTGAGAGGGGCTGGAGGGGCCAGGGGGTGTGAGCTGCCTGTATGCCCTTCCCCAGGAAGGAATGCCTCGTGAGCTCATCGGGCAACGACAACACGGAGAACGGCTTGGCTGGCTCCAAGGCGGAACAAAAAGCACCACCAAAGGCATGAAGCAGAGGCACCTCGTGCCCCAGCCTGCCCCACGGCGGGGAGAGGGGCAGGGGGGCCAAGCCTTTCCCTTTTGTTTTCTTTCCAAACTGCCAATGCTTGAGACATGTTTCTATTACACACGTGCCTGCGACCTGCACTGCTTCTCGGAAAAGACTTTGGCTGCCGTGGGGACTGGGAGCTTCTCGTGGACTCGGACTGGGATGCTGCTGGGACAGAGGGAGCTGCCTGCTCTGCAATGAGGGAAGGCAAGAGGGTGCTGGGCAGGCAGGGAAGGGGCTGGGCAGTACCATGGGGTGCTGTGCTGCTTGTGGGGTGGTGGATGGTGACCAGGGGTCCCGGCGTGCCTGGGGGTAGAGGCTGAGAGGAGCTTGGGGTGTCTTTGTGTGAGTGGCAATGCTGAGCTGGGGCAGGCAGGAGCTGCCTGGAGCAGAGCAAGGGTGCACAAAACTTGCCATAGAGGCAGAGGCTTCTGCCTTTGCTGCATTTCGTATGGGTCGGGGACAGAGGAAGGGAGGAAGCAGGGCTGATGCAACAGGGCAATAGGGCTTGGCTTCAGCTCTCATAAGCACACTTGAGAACCAAATCAGTGACTGCCAGGGCTGTCTTCTCGTCCCTGCAGGGGCTGGGTGCCGTGCTCCCACCATGGGGCAGGCTGGTTCCTCCTATGCAGGGCTATGAGGACCAGTGGCCGGGGCTGGCCATGTCGTGGGGTCACTGCTGGCTGCAGTGGGGTGAAGGTCCATGCTTCACACCCTGTGTAGGGCCATACCCCAGGGGCAGCGGGGCCCTTGTCATGGGTACTCCCTGGGTTTGTGCTGCTGCTCCTGCTCCTTCCCTCTTTAAAGCCCATCACTCAGCGCACCCAGAGCAGTGATGCTGCCGATGCTGCCTCACCAAGGCTTAACTTGTTACACAGAGATTTTTTATATTAGACTCCAGTGGGAACGCAGCCGACGGCGTTTCCTGATTACCTAAAGAATACTGTGCCACCCCATCTGCAACACAGGGAGGAGGGAGCACAGTGGAGCCCTGGCGAGGGGAGCGATGCTAGGGCTGTGCCAGCCCACTCCTGGGCCTGCCACCGGCCTGCTGGGTGACCTTGGGCAAGTCGCTCTGCCTCTCCATGCCTCAGTTTCCCCATCTGTAAAATGGGGATAATAACACTGCTCTACCTCACAGGGGTGGTTGTGAGGCTCCCTTGGCTATCATTTGTAAAGTGCTTTGAGATCCTCGGGTGAGGGGGACACAGGAAGCCAAAAGGATACCTGAAGTGGGGACTCAGGCAAACCAGCCCCCTTCCTAAGGGCTGTAGTGGGACACGAGCCATGAAGAAAATGAGCTGCTCCTGCAGTTGAAGGTGGCAACGTCCTTTACAAAGCGATTTGTCCCCTATTCCTCTATTATTTGTGGGTGGCTGTCCGTGAAGCTGCAGGGCAGGCAGCTCCCCCATCCCCACCTGATATTGGGAATCACAGCCGAGCCATGCCCCCAGCTGCAGGGGCTCATGCCCTGACAGAGGTGCCGGAGTGGAAGGTAGGTGAGGATTCGGTGGGCAAGGCAAACAAGGTGCTACCTTCTCTGGTGACTGTTGTGGAGAGGTCAGGCCTGCTTATGGGGTGGTGGCACAGGGAGCATCCTGCAGCCTTCACCATGGGGCACCCACCTGAGCTGGGCCGTGTGCTTGGGACAGGGACATAGGCACCCAGTTAGACTGGCAAGTGGGACTCAGGCAAATCACTTGACTTCTCTGTGCTTCAGCTTCCCCACCTGTAACCTGGGGACAGTCAATCTGACCTACCTCACAGGAGGTGTGAGGCTCCCTGCATGGCTTTGCAAAGTGCTCCGAGATCCTAGGGCCAAAGGCACTCTGTAAATGCAAAGTATTAACATACCATTGTCATGCATGAGAGTCTGGGCAGGAAGGCTGAGACCTCCTGGCTGCCCCAAGAGAACCCCAGCCCATCCTTGGAGGAGACCTTCTGTGGGAGAGGACACTGAGGGGAGGAAAGGACTTTTTTAAAGACCTATTTTTAGCTGTCCCAACCTGTTGGCCTTTTTTAGCTGGTATCTGGACGCTGTTCCACTTACCACAGGATATGCAATGCTGTTCTACGCATGGATTACTCCTCTGGCTTGATGGAAACAGTCAACATAAGCAGTTTTTGACACGTCACTATATGCGTATGTGTGCGAGTGCTGTTCACAGCGCGGGGGGCCCCAGGCTGCTTTGGATGCCAGCTCCTGTGGGGCTCCTGCTGTCACAAGGGCTCTGGGGGGGTCTGCAGGGGCTTTCTGGGGTGTATGGGGAGAGGGCCCTGCTGGAGGTGTGTGCTGCAACACACACTATGTGTATCAGCATATACAAATCCATGTGGGAGATGCCTGTGAATAAACACAGGGTATGTATAACATGCTGTGTGGTGACAGCACATTTTTGCACTAGAGGTTTAGCTAGCTTTGCCTTGAATGAAATAAACTTTATGTTTAATAGAGAAACCAGAGTCTGGGTTGCTGTATGTGTTTAGGCTCCCCCCGGGCATGCTGCATGGCAGGCCCTGCTCCGAGGCAGAGCAGCAGTGATTCCCTTGTGTGCTGAGCACTGGCCACGTTTAGAAGGTGCTTGGGGGGATTTCACAGTGGAAAAGGCTCTGAGTGCGGCTGCCTGGAAAGCAGGATCCCTCCCTACCATGTTGCAAGGGAATGGTCCCTACTTCTAGTGGGGTTGGGGCTATGCTAGAAAGAGTTGATTTAAAAGAATTCCTGATGTCCATGTTTGTTTCCAGTCATTTAAACTCGCCCCATTCTGATCAGCCTGAGTGGCCCAGGTCCGTGCGCAAGAGTCAGCAAATAAAACCCTGCCCTGTGCTGGGAAAGCAGCTCCAGCAGAGTGCTGGGTACAGTCAGAAACACCCTTGCCAGCAAGAGGGACAGAGCCTTCAGAGGCTGCGTGAAAAAAACAAATACTCTCTTTTAATGGGGATATTCCATAGCACGAACATCACTTCTCTCTGTATAACAGTAGTGAGCAAAGAGCAGCTTCGCCCTGCAGGAGCCTTCCTGCCACAGCAGGGTCAGCACGGGGTAATAAATTAATCTTTCTGTGGAAGGAGCTTGAGCTGGTCACATTCCTCCATGGTATCAGTGGACGTCACTCCGAGAGCCCTTTGCCTCCTTGGCTGGCCTCTGGTGTGCTAAATCACAGCCTGGCACTGAGGGCCTGGGAGGCACCGCTCACATTTTGATGTGGGAGCTGAGGCAGCCAGGCATGTAGGGATGGGGAGGGAGGCGTGAGGGGAAGGACCTGTCCCAGAAGGTCTCAGAGCTCCGACTGGAATGAGAGAGAGAAGAAATGGTGAGATTTGAAAGGGCATCTGAAACCAGGAGCACAGAACCACGTCCTTACGGAGCCAGCTCAGCTCCATGCAGAGCCCACGGGTGCCCTTCCCCACCACCCCAAACCCCCTGCGCTAGAGCAGCACTGACCCTTCGCACGGCGTAGATCCAGTTGAGGTAGGCACGGACGCTGGTGTAGACGCCGGGCATGCTGGGGGTGCCACAGCCCTCACCCCAGCTCACAATGCCCACCACTTGCCAGTGCTTGCCTGAGTAGAGCAGGGGCCCTCCGCTGTCTCCCTGCAGAGGATAAACCATCAAAGTGAAGAGCCCCGTTCCCAGCACACTGGGTACCAGCGCTCATGGCTGCAGCTTTCCCAGCCCTGGAAGGAGCTATTTCCTCGATTGGAACCAACCTGGCACGTGTCCACCCCACCTTGGGGCAGGCCAGCGCACAGCATCTTCTCGGTGACCTCGCCATGGTAGGCAGCGACGTTGCAGCTCTCCTCATCAATGAGTTTCACCTCCGCCTGCTGCAGGACCTCGGACAGTTTGCCTGCACACAACGTGGTGCCTCAGAGGGGACCCTGGAGGGAGCCACCGGCCCTCATCCTGCGAGTGGTGCTGGGACTGTCCCACTCACCGCGCTTCTGCGTGTAGCCCCAGCCTATCACCCACAGGGGTGTGCCTGGCGCCAGCTCCTCGTCGAAATAGGGCAGGCAGATGGCCTTGCTGCTGTCTGGAATGGGGACAGGAAAGGCAGGAGGTGACTGAGGAGGGTTGTGGGGAAGCCAGGGCCATGCACCACTGGGAACCCAGTTCCCTCCTCACGTGTCCCTCTGCACTGCTGCTTGGTGCCCACTGAGCTCGTAGCCTGCTTGTGGGACTCTTGCTCCAAGGAGGTATGTGCCATAACTCACCTGAGACATGCAGGGGAGACTGCAGCTTCACCAGAGCAATGTCATTGTCCTTGGGAGATGTGGGCATCTCCCCAGCCAGGAAGACCTTCTCCACAGCGAGGGTGGTGGTGCCTGAGAGGAGGTTGGAGCCCGCCTTCACACGCCAGCTCTGAACAATGGGGTTCTTCCTGCGCACAGACATGCCTGTTATTGTTCCCCTCTTCCCTCCCGCTGCAGGGACGGGCAGCAAAGCTTTGCCTACGCTGTGCCCTGGTCAGCATCATTGCACCAATGTTAATTACAGGAACACAGGGTTTAAACCCAGGCGTTGAGGAGCCGACTCACTTGAAGCAGTGTGCTGCCGTCAGGATCCAGCTGCGGTCAATGATGCTGCCCCCACAGATGTGCTCCTTTTTGTACTGCAGGCTGACCTGCCATGGCCAAGCCTCGATGGTGGCTGGGCTCCCCCCCAGCACACGTGGAGTCCTTATGCTCTCCCCACAGCCTTCTGCCAGGTGGCAGAGCAACAAAGCAACAGGTCAGCTGCAGCAGTGGGGAGGGAAAGAGCGTTGCTCCTCCCTCCTCTGTCCTCAGGTAAGTGGGGACAGAGGCTCCTGAGAGCCTCCTGACACTGCCACCCCTTTGTGGGCCACTTGGCACCCCCCCTTTTGTTCTCTGTATGCACATCATCCCTGGGCTTGCTGAAATATGTTCATCCATTCCTTGTCTTCTCCAGGCCACCGAGCAGATTAGCTCAATCAGAATAATTCAACAGCAAAAGTAAACCCATCCCAGCAGCTGGTTATGCCTGTCTTAGGTGTTCCATGTCTGGGAGGTTTACATTGGCTTAACAAGGAGGTTAGCAGCAATGAAATCCAACATTTCTCATGCAAATCCTCAGTGTGGGAATCAGGGAGGGCCAGCGCTTGGGCCAAAGCTGAGCTCTTGCAGCTGCAGTGCAGCACATGGGGATGTGCCGGGAATGGGGAGGTGGAGCGGCACGAGGCGCAAACAGTGCCGTGATACTTACTGGAACAGAAGAGCGAAACAACGGCTCCAGAGAGGCATTTGCTGGAAGAGGGAGGAAAAGGGCTGGGTTCAGCGGAGGAGAGGCTCCGGCTCAACAGCAGGACGAGGGGCACAGTGACCACATCCTGCACAGCCCCACCACTCACCGGCCTGGCTCGGGCATCTGGAGGCTGCTGTTCCTCAGCACGACCTCGCGGGGAGGCAGGGGCTGCCCGGTGCCTGCTTCCACTGCTGTGAACGTGGGGGTGCTGAAAGACATGGGGGGGCCAGGTGAGCCAGCACAGCGGGTGCATGGTCCCAGCACACCAGCAGTGTGCACTGCACAGGCACTGCTGCCCGAGCACCTCCGGGAGCATGGCACCCAGCGGATTTGGCTCATACTGAGCCAGACATGGCCTAGCCAAACCTTTACAAATAGGTCCTAAATGTTTGCCTGTGGCTCCAACAAAGAGCTGGTGAGCAAGGGAGGAAGCAGGAGCATAGGAAGGGAATGTGCACCCTGTGCCAGCGAGCAAGATAGAGACTGATAGCTAATGGGGGTTCTGGGAACAGGGTCGCAGGGATGCCAAAAGATGCATCCCTGAAGGGCCAGGGTAGGATATGGAGACCTGGCGCTGAGTTCAGGACCAGGGACAGGAGCACAGTGAAGGTATCACAGGATGGTTTGGGTGGGAAGGGGTCATCCAGTTCCAGCCCCCTGCAATGGGTAGGGACACCTCCCACTAGAGCAGGAGTACCCAGATCTCAGCTGTAACCAGCTTTAGTTGAATGCAGCACTCCAAGCTCGCTGCTAGCTCAGGGCAGTGCAGAGGCAGATACAGGTGTGTTTATGGAGCTTAATTGCAAATACAAGGACCCAGCCCTGCCCTCCCACACCCCGGCCAAGTGCTGCTCTCATGGGGCTTTTAAAAGGGAGTGCAGGGCACTGTGTTTCCCCCCTGGGTGGGTTCTGTATGTACTGCAGGAGAGGCTGCTTTTGTGAGGAGGGGTGAGGACTAGGAAGAGGGCAGAGGATGGAGCAGGGACACTGGGAACAGTGCTATGTTTGTGTGGGAAGCTGCCAGGGCTTCTATCACAGAGACCAGCCCACTCTGAGGCATGAACAGAGCACTCTGTGTCCTGGGGATGGGCTGAAAACGATTAGTGCAGGGCTCTGAGTGCTTTGAGTAGATAGAGCCCCACTCAACAAGAGCTTTTATGGGAGAGGGATAGACAAAGCAGTGAGAGAGGTGTGAAGAAAGCAGCCCTATACCTCCTGTAGCCCATTTGCTCGCAGGCTGCTTTTGCCAGCATCAGGTTGAAGTGGTCATGGCAGATGCAGAACCAGTCTCCAGTGTTCCTGTTAAGCACTTGCAGGATGGATCTGTCTTTGGAAACACGGGCTGGAGGCAGACACAAAGGCAGCTTTGTCACGGGTGACTGGCAGGCAGCAGCCATGCCCCTTTGGAGCCCAAGCATGGTGTCCTGGACTCACCCCCAGCTAGTGGCCCCTCAGGGACCCACTGGGGACAGTTGGCCTCATCCTCGCCCTGCAGGCAGTCCACCCGCCCATCACAGACTTGCTGCAGCGGCACCAGCTTCAGGGGCTGTTTGCAGAAGAAGTAGTGTTGATCCAGGTAAACCTTGACTGCGAGAAAGGGGGGGGGGGGGGTCAGCAAGAAGGTCCCAGCCAAGCCCTGTGTCCAGAGCTATGTTTGGTGTGCAAAAGGAGCAGGGAGAGGAGAGCAGGAGCCTTACCCAGGAACGAGACTGCAACCAGGCAGGCGAGGGTGAGCACCACCGCTAGCACCACGATGCCGATCCGCTTGAAGGACTGCAGGGACGTGGAGGCTTTGCGTCTCGGGCTGGGACCTGCAACACAAAGGAGCATGGCCCTGTGTCGCCTGCCCCAGCCCGGCAGCACTCGTGCCCCCAGCTCCCCCAGGTATTACCTCTGCCATTGAGCCGCTCGGAGGCTAAATCCTGCAAACCAGAGGGGGAAAGCAGTTATCGAGCTGGAACTTCAGCAAGAAGCAGTTGGTGGGTGGCAGGGTCTGTAGCAGCGTGGCTAGCTGGTCCCATGGCAATTCCCATGCCAAGTGCAGAGATAACATGATCAGCCACCCCAGGGAAAGCAGAGGGTCAGTTAAGCCTGGGCAGGCACAGAGGCCGCTGTGTCTCTGGCTTGCTCAAGGTCCCTGGGGAGGATTAGCAGGGGAAATGCCTCAACCTACATCGGAGGTTGTTTTAGAGCTGCTGAAGATAGAGGTTGCAGCAGCGGGTGGCATGTCCTGCTGCAACGCTTGGCTCTGTTGTCACCCAGTATCACCAGCTGTGTTGCTCCTTTGAACACTATCTGTGCAATTCCAGTAACTGGTTATTAAAGTTGTAGAATTACTGTCATTAATGCACATGGGGCTTAAAAAGTCATAGGTGTTATGAAAGCACTTTCTGATGTGCCAAGAAGCTCTGAGTCAAAATAGAAATGGTGGCACCCAGACATGTCACCACGGGGGTTGTGTTCTCTGAGTGGCCCAGTGTGGGGTCAGAAACCCGAGTGGCACAGCCCGAATCCTCCCTGGCACACTGCTGGAGAAACCAGCCTGGCCCATGGGGGGAAGGCTGTGCTGCTGCTAGGACACGCAGTAAACACAGCCTGGTAGCAGCCAGCGCAGGAGGAAGCGGTGAAAGAGGCATAGATCCCACTTGATCTCTTCAAAATCATTTTCCTGTAAGAGCTTCTTGTATGAGAGACACGGAATTGCAGTAGGAGAGGTCCGGTGAGCTGCACCAGCCAGCCGCTGCCTCTCATCCTTGGTGGGTTGGTGCTAGGCAAAGATGAGAGCCCCCTTGGGGAGTTTGAGGTGGACACTGTACGTTTCTGTTGCTCTGTTTTGCAGCTGTGCTTGTGCCACGCTGTTGAGCTGCACCCTGGCAGCCTGTGCTTCCCCCTGAATGCCCTTCCAGCCCTGAGAGAGCTCTTCTCTGCTGTTGCTTCTGGACTCTACCACACAGGTAAGAGGAGCTGCTGCGCATCGGGAGCAGCACACTTGTCTCTGGGCTGCAGCCGATTGCATTTGTTGTCTCAAATGGGAGCAGTGGCCCCTGTGCCACTGCAGGGCTCGGAGATTGGGACTTTGAAGAACAGTGGTGCCATGAGACCAGAGATGTGGTCAGGCTCCAGCCCAAGGCAGGTAGGAGGGAGTAACGGAGGCCCCCCCCCCCCCGGTCACTGTGTTTGGGCATGCTCAGCCATGCACAAAGACTTTATTAGCAGGATTTTACAGGCAAGTGACAAGCGATTATTTGTGGGTTAACATACAGAACTTGGATTTCATGCGCTGCTAGCTCAGCCATCGCTGCCTCGCCATTGCAGCCCTGCTGCATGCCTTGGGCTCCCAGTTTTGGCTGCTCCCCAGCCTGGGAACAAGAAGTGCCGGGGAGGACTGGATCCAGCCTGTGCTGACCGGGCTATAGGCATGTGGCTGTGCTCCAGCATGGAGCTGTCTGGCTCTGCAGGAGATGCCAGGGGCCTTGCCCCAAACAGCCGGGCTCATCTGGCACCGATGCTGAGCACGGGCAAGTCATGCCAAGCACCCAGCTCTGGATGCACACAGCCCCTCGGCCCCTCTTGGTGCTTGTGATGATGCTGCAGTGCTATCAGCGGTCTCAGCTGCTGGGATGCGGAGCCCAGCTCTGTGTAGAGAGCAGGAGGGCAGGGTGGGAAGGTGAGGGTGTCTCCTGGACCTCCCATCTCATCTGCCCTTCCCAAGCTCCTTATCTGCAGCACCTGGTGCCTGCAGGAGTCTTGTGATGTGGCTCAGCTTGCTCCCAAACACCACCTACGTCCTCCCGTGCATCCAGCCAGGGCACATGGGGCTGCTCCCTCCTCGTGCTGACCTCTTGTGTCACCATGAGCCTGGACCATGGGATCCTAACGGTTCCTGTGGGAACGCTCCCAGGTCATGGCCACGGCAGCTCCACAGCATGGCCGGGGCTGAAAGTCACTGCAGCAACTCTGCTACCCCTGCCTGCCTACAAGCTACCTGTGCTCGTGCTCATAACATCCTCTGGTATCAAGCTCCTTCCCTGTGCAGGTCTGGATGCAGGTGGGAGGGATGATGCTGTGGTACTGGCCACTTCCCACCTTGAGAAGTCATTGCCTGGTGTTGATTTCATTTCTTAATGCATTTTCTTCCATCCATGAACTTCCTCAGTTTCAAACAGATTTGCGGCTCGGAGCTGCCCCAGGGGCTGCCTCTCCATCACTGCCTGCTTGCTCCCAAAACCACACTACAGCAAGAGCTGCCCCGGGGGCTGCCTCTCCATCACTGCCCGCTTGCTCCCAAAACCACACTACAGCAAGAGCTGCCCTGCTTAAATTCCAAGGAAGGCAAGAGCTGTGCCAGCTCCTGCATGGAGTGGAAGCACATGATTTCCTGGAGAACTCGAGGCTGCCGTAACTAATTGAGCTCCCTTGCTGTATTCACGTTAACGCTGCTATGGCCAGTCTGCTCTCCAGCTCTGCAAGTGCCATCCCATGAGCCATGGTGAGCTTCTGCACCCTCTTCTGAGGGGGCTTGAACAGCCAGGGGTGCCCTTGCTGCTTTTCCTCCCCACTGTGTGGCTGCAAGGTGCTCTGATGCACTGAAGAGCTGCTCCTGAATGGGGTGGAATGTTCAATGCAACCCCCTCTGAAAGGCTGCAGGGTGCTTGGATCCAGGGCTAGCTCCTTGGCTGCGGGAGATTTAATCCATGGGTTCATGTAGCCACTGAGGCCACGCAGGTGAGGGAGTTCCCCACCCTGGAGGGACTGATGTCCTGGTGGGTTGCTGGTGGAGGGTTTTATGCTGCCCAGCGAGCTGGGCTGTATGTGCCTGCTCTCTGTTAAGGAGAGCTTTTCCTCCTAGGGAGGGACGGCATGCCAGGCTGGGGTTTGGTGGTACTGGCTTTGCTTGCTAGAGGCACTGAAAGAAGCCAAGCCGAGCATGACCCTTGTGCTGAGCAGAGGAACTGAGAGTCCTGCAGTGCAAGCACTGGGGAACAGGGGACTGGGCTCCTTCCCTGGCATTGCTTAAGAACCAGCCCTTTCTCGGGGCAAGGAGGGGGATAACAAGATGCTTCCCAGTGTGGAAGCGGGCCAAGCACGGCACAGAGAAATGTGGGAATGAGAGCGAAGCGCCATGTTCAACAGGCGTGGTGCAGCGTTAAGACACAGGTGGAACCATTCCCTGTTGGGATGCTGCGGGGGGCTGGTCCAAGGGAGCAGCAGCTCTTTGGAGCCTGGGCTGCCCCATCACCAGTAAACTGCTGCGGGCAGACCTGGTCTGCGAGTGCAGGAGCCATGGGATGTGCGGGGTGCCGGCACAAGGGGCTGGGGGCTGCCATGCAGAGAGGGGCAGAGCAGGGGGCGAAGCTGTTGGTAACTCACCATGTTCATGCAGCTCCGACGTGGTCTTCAGCCTGCAGAAACCCAGCCAATATCCTCCAGCTGGGACACGGGGAGGCTGCGGGTGCCCTGATGCCCAGGGAGCTGGGCCAGCGATGCTCCCGCCACCCCTGTGCCTGTGCTGCTCTGCCCACACTTCAACACTGGGGCAGGACCGCCCCAGCACTCCTTAAAACCCACAGCAGGAGTTGTGAAACAGGAATTGTGATCTGTATGGTAATACAACACCAGTCTATCAGCAGCACCGGCGCCTGCAGTAATCTCCTGAGCATCTGCCTCTGGAGGTGACTCACCTGCAGAGCTGTCACAGAATAGCTTATCAGGAGTGAACTGACTGGATTTTTCCTGCTCTCCATCTGATGATAAGAGGAACCGCAGCTGTCCCGCTCTCCATCCATCTCTTCCGCGTTGCACTGGGTTGTTTTCAAACAGAGGTTTTAGTAGGTGGAGGAGGAAAGGAGCTTGTGCATGAGGTTATGGGGCCATTGTACGCTCTCAGGTCACTCAGGCTGCATGTCCCTGTGCAGCCCCAGGTTGTGGTTGACACAGGCACCTCGGGAGGAAAGCGAGTGGGTGCCCATGCATTGGATGAGCTCACTGCTGTTGCACAAGGTGTGGCTGGCAGGGCTGGGTGCGGAGAGGGGCTCTTACAGCCCCCAAGTTTCGGTGCTGTGCCCATACGCTGGTGCTGAGGCTGCTCATGGAGCTGCGCAACACTGATGCAAAGCTCGGTTATGTGTCCAGAAATGATGGCTTGGGATGGGGAGCACTCTGCTTACCCTGCTGCTGAGCAGGATGGGCTGTCAGAATTAGGTATCAGGAGCTGTGGTCAGCCGGCTGGAAAGCCTTATGCAGGGTCATGCAGGAGGTGGTGCAGGATGAACCAAGCAGCTCATTATCCTCTCCTCTTGTAATGAAGCTTTACCAGTGGTCAAGCAGAGCTGCTGCTGCCATGTGTGTGCACTGAGCCGGTGGAGAGCCCGTGGAGCATCCCGACCTGCAGTTCCTCAGCCAGTGATCCGTGCCATCGTTGTGCCAGCTCACCCTGCCGCAGCAGGGACCCTTGGGAGAGCAGGCAGCACATCCCACGAGCCTGACCAGGGACCCCGGCATCTGCGGGTGGCTCTGCAGGTAAGGACGCCCTCCCCCCGCTCACTGCAAAAGCAGCTCAACAGATGGGTGCTGCAGGGATCAGGCAGAGGCTCTGGAGTGAGCTCAGTCTGTGCATCCAGTTCCTCCTGTGTGGTCTGTGCTGTGCCACAAGGCATGGGCAACCTTCCCAGAGCATCCCAGTGCCAGCCCCACACACCCCATGGCTTGGCCTCAATGCTATGGAAGGGAGGGCAGGCCAGGAGCATCCCTGGGGTGGGAGCTGGCACAGTGGGGAGTAGCTCTTCCTCCTTGGAGGTAAAGTGAGGGTTTTGAGGAAGCAGCTCTGTTTGCAGATGTTATGTCATGGCTCCGCACACCTTTGGGGCTTTGCTTCCTGGAGTGCAGCTGCATTTCCAGCCCGTTGCCCTTCCCTGGCCTCTTGTACCCAGAACCCTGGCATGACGCAGGCTTCTGAGCACCTTGGCTCTGACTGGGGTCAGGCAGAGGCCAGGCAGGGCTGGCCCAGGGTTATACAGAGTGCATCATCCCCTCTGCATCCCGGCCAGCATCCCCACAGGTCCCAGGCCTCACCCAGGGTCTCAATGCTGAGATGCTCGCCCTGGAGGGGGGGCTGTACAGGGGCTTGGCTTTGCTATGGTGTAGTTGGAGCCAGTGCACAAAAGTGGGAGGCATTTTGCGCCTGGCTGCCCTGTTTCCAAGCTGTTAATTGTTGTCCCTGTTTCTTACCTTCTACCTGCAGCCTCTGGAGATGGTTTCTCTCTCTTCCTGCAAGCAGGCACTGATTGCCACCTAACCCTGTGGCTTGGTGAGAAGATGATTGAATAGATCAGTAAGTGCATCATACTGTGACTGGGGGCAGCTGGTGGGGGATGCCCTGTCACCAGGGTCCTGCCCTCACCCTGCACAGGGCCATAATCTTTGCAGGCATCCCTGAACATCCAAGGCCAGGGCTTTGTGTGGAACCTGCTCCCCTCCTGGCTGCTGTCCTTCACCAGGAGGTGGCAGTTGGAGGGCACAGCCACTTGGACACCCCTGTGTCCATCCCTTGGGCGCCAGCACTACCCTCTGCCAGGGTGCCTGTCCCTGCCAACAGCAGGAGGGCATCATGCCTACCCCAAGCATGTGGCGAGCTGTGCTGGAAGCAGCCACTTGGGGCTGGAGCACAGGCAGTGTGCACCCATCGCGTGAGGAGTGATGTCTGCTGGAGCTCCTCTGCTTTCTCCCCTAGGAACCAGTTGAACCAGCGGGTGAGGAGCGGTGCCCAACCTCGCTGCAGTGCAGGGGTTGAGGCGGCTGTGTCACTGGGAGAGGAGGGGACAGGCAGGACGTGCCAGGCTCCAGCAGCTCCCAGCCTAGACAAGCCGTGAGCAGCTCCCGTGGCACAGTACCGGGTGCCAGGACATGGACCACCAGGCAAGTGAGTATGTGGCCTTTTCTCCCCTTATGGAGGAGAGGTGGGAATGCTTTGTGGCACAGCAGTGGCTTGGTAACCTGCCCCCCTCTGCTGTGGGCAGGGGCTTGACTGCTGGTGTGGCTCTGAATCCAGCAGTGCTGCTTGGAGGCATCTTGGGATGCGAGGACATCTGCTCCTGAGGGTTTCGGGGCAGGGGCTGCTTCCCACACATGGCATGGGGCAGGGGCTGGGCATGAAGCCGTCATGCTCCCACCAGTGGTAGGTGTGGGGAGAGGGCAGTTTCGGCAGTGGGGGTGATTCAGGGAGGCTCTTGCATCACGCTCCTCCTGCCCCAGCTCCTCTGTGTGAGTCACTCCTGCAGCAGACTCCTGACCTCACCCATGCCATCCCATGCTGGGATACGATGTCCCTGGGGTCCCAGCTCGCCCCTGGCCCAGCAGCAGCAGGGTACCTTGTTTGCCCACCTATCCTGCCCTCCTGAGCCCTTCCCCTGGAGCCCAGCAGAAGGGAAGGGCAGGCTGGTCCTGCTTGTCTGCAGTGCCTGGGAGCTGGTGGCGCGATGCTCTGCGGCTCCCGGGTGCTTGCCAGATCCCATCAGGTAGAGCAAGTGCTGCGGGTTACGGGACGCCCTGGCTCACTGTGTAAACACTGTGACCACAGGGGAAATGTTCTCACTCCACCGGCATCTGCCTAAATTTAGCTGCTGTGAGGTCATCCTCGCTCCCGGTGCTGCAGGCACAGCACCCAGTGTGCCCCTGTGCAGGCTCTAGCGCAGTGGCCAAACCCTGCAGCCCCCGAGCGGTGCCCGTCACCACCCCTGCCTGTGTTTTGCTCATGGGTCTCGCTGGGACTGACTGGGCAGCTTACTGGTCAGGGATGCTGGGGTGAAAGGGGCTATACTCTTGTGAGATGTGCTCACACTGGAGCCTGCTGTGACAGTGGAGAAGGGTCTGGGATGGTGTTTGGGATGCACAGGGGCTTGAGGAAGCAGGAGCTGATAGCAGCTAGAGAGAGATGTGATTAACACCCTGGTGCGGTAGATTAGACAAGATTTGCTCTGTGCAGCATACAGCCGATTGTCAACAAAGAAATGGATGCTCATCAGCGGTGCTGTGCCTGGGTACCTTGCTGTCCCTTTGACAATGATGGAGAGTTGGCTGCAGATGCAGTGTGGATGGGAGGGATGGAGAGGTCCTGCACAGCCGCATCATCCTCCAGTCCCAGCCCAGCGCTGGCAGCAGAGGCTGCTCGCCCTGATAAACACATCCTCTAGAGGGAACTGCCTGTCCAGAAATTGGTCTGTGCAGCTGCACAGGGAGACTGCCGGGACCGACCAGGGTATGGCACTGCATGGCTGCGGGAGCACTGGGACAGCACCGGTGCCACTGCTGTGCCAGCAGCTCCAAGAAGGTGCTTCCCCGCAGGAAGGTGTGCATGGGACCAGGAGTGGGGATGCAGGCATCGCCAGGGTGGGCAGCTCCTGCTCCCAGCACAAGGTGATGGGTCTGGGCACAGCTCCTGGCAGTGGAGCGCAGTCCCTCCGTGCCATGTTCACATGTTCAGAATCCCCAGTCTCCCAGAGACATTTGTCTGCAAAACCCCTTCTCCTTACAGGGCAAGAGCCCATGAAGGTGCTTGGAGTGATCTTGGGTGTCGGGCTGGCCTTGCTGATCCTGGTGGGCTTTGGCTACACCTTCATCCGGTGGTACCAGAGGGGCCAGTGTTGGTGCCGTGAGTATGGGCAGTGTGGGCCTGGGATGTGGGGAGCACTCCTGCATTAGCTGGTCCCTGGGGAAGCCCCCATGCAGGGTGGCTCTGGGGCAAGCTGGCGGCATGCAGAGGCTGAGGAGGGGGTGCACAGTGGTGTCCTGGTGCAGGCGGCTACCCCAGGGGCTGTCCTGCCCTTTCCCATCCCGCTGCACAGATGTGTGGCAAAGCAAAGGCTCTGACACTTCTCCTCCTCACCTCCCCAGGGCCTGACTTCGTTTTCAACCTCTACCACACCTGGTGAGTGAAGCCATGCGGGGCCTTGGGGCAGGCTGGGTGCTCCCTTTGCATGCTGCCCTCGCTGGTCCCAACCCTGCTGAGCTCTGCCCTGGGGCAGATGCCTTGGGCAGCCCTGGCTGCAGGGCAGGCTGGCATCTCTGCCTTCCCTGCAGCAGGTCGGTGGCGGTGGAGCTGGTGCCGCCATTCAGCATCAGCGGCTCACTGAGCGAGGCAGGGAGCAGCTACGTGCCTTTCCACAACCAGGGACCATGAGCAGGAGCCGGGATGTGCAGGTAGGATGTTCCCTGCTCCTCCCTGCCTGGTGGGGGTGAGGGGGTCCCTGAAGTTATGTGCTTGGGAGAAGCCAGTATTTGGGGTGGCTGGAGCAGTGGGTCTGTGCCCCAGAGCATCCGTGCCTCCTCGGAGCGCTTGGTCATCGCATCTTCCCCTGGGGTAATCCCAAGGCTTTTCCTGTGAAAGTCCTCTTCACGCCTGTGGGGCATTAGGTGCTTTCCCTGGGCTCTGGTTTTGTGTGTGTGCTCCAGCGCAGGCTTTGGTTTGCATTTCCTTCCCTATGCCTCCTGTCCTCGGCCTGGGATAGCGCGCATGGCTGGGAGTGACGGCTGCGTAGCGGCTGTGTGCTCACTGTGCAGCTTCCCCATGCAGCCTCACAGCCACCTCCCAGCCCCCACAGAAAGAGCAACCAAAACCAGCCACAGGGGAATTCCTGTGTTCTTTCTTCTTTAAAACACAGCCCCTCAAGATGCTGGGTTTCCACTGGAACCACTGGCGCAGTTTCTGTGTTTTACGAGAGCTTCTCCATCTGCTCCTCACAGCTGCATTCCCCTTTTGGCCCTCCTTGGCCACGGGAAGGTGCCCGGGGCCAGCCGCCACCTGCATGCACTGCCACAGCCTCCCCTTGCTTGGATTGGAGGAAGAGGGAGCTGCCTTACCCCAGGTTTCCTCAGCGTGCATCCCGGAGGGACATCTGCCATTCCCATGGCCCAGAGACACGCCATCCCCCAGGACCAGCTGGTCACATGCCCAGAAAACCTTGGACCCAAAGGCTGCTGGTGAATAGGGCAGTGTGAGATTTGGGGAACCAGCTAAAAAGGGTGGTAATGAGCCACAGAACTGGATGGCTGCTTTTGTGCAATGGGGGAAAATCTCATGAGGAAATGAGACTCCTTCAGACTTCCCTCCTCGGTGAAATATTGGTACCGGTGTGGGAATTTGTCTTCTACACTGATAGTGCAAGCAAACACCTCAGAAAGCCCCTGTGGGCCCACAAGTGCTGGCAAAGAACAGGGGCTTTAGGACTGTTTCTTGTAAGCTGCTTTCTCAGAAGGAAAATGAAGAGAAACCTGGGAGACAGCATTGCTGTGTGTAGAGAAATGGGTGAGGATGGAGCAGAGTGCCCCATCCTGCATCCTGGTAGGCAAGGGAGCACAGGCTCCCTCCCTTCCCTTCCCATGCCCACTGTGCTGCTCCCCGCAGGGTCTGTGCAGTGCTGGGCGGAAAGGTGCTGGTATAGTGCAGTCCCTTGCTCTGGGACAGCCACAGCGTGGTGCTCCCCATTGCACAGAGAGCTGCTTGCAGGAGGAGTCAGAGCTGAGCATCCTCCTGCGTCAGGCTGGAAAATGTGAGCCTGTGGGCCTTCCAGGGAACTGGAGGCACTGTCTGTGCTCTCGCCTATCGGAGCCAAAGCGCTGCTCTGTGGTTTTCTGGCAAACTCATCCGGGTTCCATTGAAACATCATCTCTCGCTGCCCCTGGAAGCCGTTGGCTGGAGTCTTTCATGGTGAGCAGGAACTGGCAGCACCCAGCACTGCGCAGGATGCGGACGCAGGCTGATGTCAGGAGTGTTTGAAACGAAAACAGAAGCTGTGCTGCCTTTTGGTGACTCCGATTTCCAGAGGAAGTAGAAAATAGAGAAAGTGAAAAGGAAAAATCCAGAGGCAGAAGAGATGGGGGCAATGGAAGGGCAGAGGATGCCCTGCCTGGCACTGGTGGTGCTGCTGCTGCGAGCACCCACTGCCTTTTGCATGACACAGGCAGCGTGTCTTAACTGCAAGCAGTGCTACATCAGATATAAGAGCAGGAAGTGGCTATACATCACCCACCCTCCTGACAGCAGTGATTCATGCGTTCACCTGACAAAAAGTACTCCCCGAGCTGGGTTTGCAGCAGCACTTTAATGGGACTCTCCCACCGTGGAGGTTCTTGGAAACCAAGTGATGTTAGGAAAAGCTCTCCAGTGACTGCAGTCAAACATAGCTCATGGTAAGTCCTTCCCATCTCATCTTTGTTTCCATTCTGACAGGAACTATTCCCCCCATCCCCTTGTTTTGACTGGTTCTGCTCTGCTCCTCTTCTTCCCTGGTGTGCAGTCCCCAAGCTGCTGCCCCATGGGACTTGCTGTATCACCACAAGCTGCCCAGGTCCCTTCCCTGCTGCTCCTTTGGTTCATGTTCCCATCACACAACTCTCACCTCTGATATCTGCCTCGGTCCGTAGATGAGAGTGAAGTTGTGATGTGGAAATACTCTTTCCCATGTGAGACATTGCCCTTTGCTGTGGGGGAAAGCCCATATCTGGAAACAGCAAACGCAGCTTGACCTTAGGGGAGGATGTACAGATTAATAGACAAAATAGCTTTGGATGGACCACATCCTTTCTGTATTTACAAATTAAATAGAATAAATAATGTCTGTAAGCAATAGTGGCAGAACACGGACCATAGTGTGGGCAGGGCTGTCCTGGCTCATGCTGGGCTCATAGGGTGGCTGCTGCATGCATCCTGCACCCTGTTGGAGGTAGCCAGCGCCCAGGTCTCTGTCATAGGGGCTGGATGCTGAAAGGTCTCTGTAGGGTCAGGAAAGTCCCTGGCTCCCTCCAAGTGAGGCCAGCCAGGGTGGGAGCTCCGTGGTGCCTGCAGCAGGATGCCTGACGTCAGGCTGCTACTGGCGTCTGTTGTGAAAGGACAGCATCAGCACTGCGGACGTCAGATGGAAGAGCCCAGCACTCGCCTGTGAAAGGGGTAGGTGGAGAGGGAAAACACAGGCTCCCAAGGATGCCCTGAGGCCACATGCACTGCACTGGGTAGAGGAGGCAGGATTGCACCTTGGGAACATCCTGGTGTGTATCTTTGGGCTTGGTGGCTGGAGGAGGCAGGGACGAGCCCCTCCAGCATAGCCTGTCCCTGTATCTCCTTAGCTTTGTACCTGAGGGAAGGTGCAGGATGGCGGGGGCTGGCCACAACAGTGCCAGGGCCAAAGCAGCCCCAGAAGTCATTAGATTGGTGCTTCTCCAGTGAGTGTTCACCAGGGCACCGCTCAGTTTGATGCGCTGACATCCAGGAGTTGGCGGTAGCTTATCAGAGTATCTGCTCCTGTGGGCAGTGGCTAGAAGAGGTAGTTGGGTCAGCATGTGGGGATGCTCACAGGCAGCTGTTCTTGCTGTCCCCATTGAGCAGCTCAAAGGGTTGATTTGCAGCATGAGCCACTTGTTGGTGCTGAGGCTGGAGGCAAGGGGCAGCATCCCCGTGAGGTCAGTGTTGAAGATGCTCAGGTCGAAGGGAGCTTTCAGCAGCTCAGGGTGGGCTCTGGAGGCCAGAGGAGCACCTGGAGCCCCATAGCTCAGCAGACCAAGGCTTGGGGCCCTGCCTGGCTGGAAATATCCCAGACAGCGGTCTTCTGAGTTGCTCTCCATGGAGCAAGGTCCTGTGTGTGGCTGTGGGGATACTCAGGAGTGGACTGCTTCAGATACCCTTTGACCACAGCCACCTCGGAGCATTCTGTATCCAGCGCAATGTCAGTGCTGCCCAGGCCCTGCAGGGATGCTGCACAGCCTGAGAAGGGCATCCCCTTGGCTGGGTCCTGCCTTGGCTCCACCGTGCCCTTGGACTGCTGCAGATACCCACGGAACTCCACGTCTTGCTGGCTGGTGTCAGGGGAGATGCTGAGCTCCCCGCTGCGGGGCTGCCTGTCCTCTGCGGAGACGGTGTTCCTGGAGGAGCATGTGGGGCGAGGGCAGGAGCTCTCCAAGCCCACACCGCTGTCATCACCATTGGGAAGCTGCCTCTTGTATCCCTGGGGCTCAGGGCCCGAGGAGCAGCTCAATTCCAAGGAGGAGGTGCGCAGGCAAATGCCGCTGTCGGTGCTGGTGCTGCTGCTGTCTCTGCTCCCCATGGTCCCTGGCCCCAGCAGGCACACCTTGTCCTCAGGCCATGCTGGGAAGCTCCAGCCCTTCTCCATGGGCAGCTGGGCTGTGCTGGTGCTGCTGATGGGGACACTGTTCTCATGGGGCTCCTTCTGGCACAGGAATAGCTGCTGGACAGGGTCTGCATCAGGGCTGCTTGAGGATGAGGGCTCCAGCTCCACCCAGAACGAGCTCTGCTTTATGAAAGACTTCTGGGAGAGAAAGCAAAGAGGGGTATGAGCTGTGCTTCACCCCTGCTTGTCATCTGCCTCTCCCAAGAGCTCCCCAAGCTCGCACCCTTGCACCAGTGGCAAAAGGTGCCTTGTGCTCAAACTCCCTTACCAGGACAGACGGCGGCCTCATAGGTCTCTTTATGTACATGCACACCAGCAGAGCCCCCAGGAGTCCCAGGAGCAGAAAGGTGATGAAGGAGGAGCTGACGGCGCTCAGGACAAGCTCATCACCCCCTGCAAGAGAGGACATGGCAGAGTCATCAGTGCACACAGCACGAGGGCCAGGAGGCCGAGCAGGATCTGTGTCCCACGCACGAGGGCCCCCTTCCCTGGCTCCCCAGCACTTACTGTCCCTCTGGCCGATGGTGACGCACTGCTCGTCAGTGCGTGTGGCACCGGTGTGCCGGCTGGCCACGCTGGGCTCCACGCTGATGCAGTACTCTGTGTCCCAGAAGAGGTTGCTGATGTTGAACGCCGGGGAGGTCTCAATCACTTCATACTGCAATGAGGAGAGTGTGGGCTGGCACCTGAGAGCCCCCAGCTCCTGTAGGAGTGCTGGCCTTGTGTGTTCCTCCCTCCTCCACTCTTCCCTTGGGGTGCTACCAGCTAGACCCAAGCTCCCAGTGAGAATTGGGGAACCTACTGCACTAAGTCATGCAGAGATCTTTGCAATGCCGTGGCAAGGCTCTGTATTAAGTTTTACAGAAGCCTGTACTTCAAAATGTGATTCCAACTTAAGCAGCACTGCATGTGGCAGACGGGGACAGCACAGCATCAGCAGCTTATCTCACCGTCCGATTGTCCTGCGCCCTCCTGATGTACACCAGGTATCTCCTTGCGTGCTTCTGGATGTCATCGTACTTCACAGTGAGGTTCCCCGTCCGGAGCAGGAGCTGCAGCTGCACGTGGATGGTGTTGCCCGTCACAGAGAGGCTCTGGCCTGACAGGCGCAGACTGGCTGGAAACGGGTCAGTTGGAAGAGCACATCAGGGCTTTGTGCTATTTGCAGCTCTAAAAGCCTTTTCAGCGATGGATTGAGCTATGACTGTTTCCTACGGCCAGTGCTGGATGTCCATGCTTTGTCTCTTCCCATCCCACAGCCCAGCTGCCCCCCAGGTAGGTATGAAAAGAGAGAAATCCCTGCTCCCAAAGTTCTTCCCAAGCAGCTTGGCACCCTGACCTGTGCCATCCTCGCAGCCCCTGGCCATAAAGTGGAGGCAGACACACAACCTACCTTCTTGCGGGAAGAAAGAGTTGGTCCTTTGCCACGGGGATGTGTGGTTTCCAGACACAGCCCTGACCCGTGCGTAGTAGCGGAAAGCAGAGTCCAGGGTGTAGTATGTGAGGTCACAGGAGTGCCCTGAGATCCTCATGCAGTTCGGGATGGCTGTCCAGGATTGATTCGTGCCATAGCTGTAGGAGAAGCGCCTGGGTGAGAGCAGTGCAGGCAGGACTCTGCTGTCACCGCTGCCACTATCAGATCCCAGGCAGGGGCTGAGTCCCCTTGCACCCCATCCCTCCACTCACACTTTGTGCTCCACTTCGTAGAGGACGTTGCTGGGAGGGTTGTAGCCTGGCTCCCACCGCAGCAGATGATGTGCTATCTCCGCAACAAAGCGCACCCGTGTTGGCCTCGCCAGCCTCTCACCTGTGGGACCAGAGGGCATTAGGTGATGCTGCACGGGTCTCATCCCACTGGTGCCCGCAGGAGCTGGGCAGAGCACCTTGGGATTGCCTGGAGCTTGACCCCTGTATTCAGCAGTGACCAGACACCTACACCAGAAGCACAAGGGTTTCCTGTCCCACTTCCAAGTTTCAGTGTGTGCTCAGCCCTCTCTTTCCCTTCCTCTCTTCTGGGGAGAGTCCAGCTAAGAGGATCTGGGTGCTTTTCTGGTCCAAGAGCAGAGCCTGCTCTATTTGCATCCCTGACCACCCCTGCCATCTGCTAGCAGCTCGCTCTGGATTCAGCTTTCTTGTTTTGCTTCTCTGCTGTCTGACAGAAATAGACTTTTTCACACCTCCTGCCTCAGTTTTGGTATTGTCACCTTGCAGCAGAGCATTGCTAGATAACATCTGTCCCTCTCTCTATGCTTGTTTCCTCAGCAGCTGCTGTCTGCTCCTGAGCCCCAAGCCTGCCTGGGGAGGATGGCTGTCAGGAGAGCACTGTGCTAGCCACCTGCATTCACCACAACACAAGGCTCCGTGATCACACTGGTGGGGATAAGCAAGGCTGATGCCTGCCCAAACAGCGAAGAAAGGCAAGTGGTGAGCGGGGAGCCCTGCCTGTGGGCACCACCAGCCTGTGCTGCCCAGCCAGCAACGGTGTCCAAGCGGCCCCACTCACTGCCTGCCTGCGAGCCTTCCCCCATCCCAGTCCCCATCCCAGTGCTGGGATGTCGGGAGCGGAGCAGCCTGCCGGGACCACAGGGCTCAGGCACAGCGTGCCAAGAGCTGTGGGCAAGAGACTCACCGTGTGTCGGCTGGGCGAGGAGCAGCACTGTGCACAGTGCCAGGGCTGTGCCGCGGGGGTCCATGCCTGCTCAGCATCCTCTGTGTGCGCTGCACTGGGGGAGCGGGGCGCGGAGCTCTGCCCCGCGGGCTGTGCATGCCTGTTTTTCCCCTGGAGGCTGGCTCAGTGACGTCTCGGAGGCGTTAGCGCAGCGGGAGGAAAGTAGCTGAGCAGTGACTTCCCCTTCTCTTTGCTGTCCTCCCACTCACCGCAGCTAATCTGGGCCCAGGCTTGGTATTTCCTTAAAAGCAGGCTTAAAGGAAAAGCCTTGGGGGCTTTTCCTCGCTGCTGAGAAAGAGCAAATAGGAGTAAATCATGTGTCTGCCTCTGCCGGCTTCATTGTCTAATGAGGAGTTAAAAGCACAGCACAGAGGTGAGCTTAGCACTTAGGGTGACCTGTGACAGGGTGCTGAGCACAGCAGTGTCACCTTGGGCCAATGTTCTGTGGCTAAAGCCAGCCAGGTCATAGCCAGCCCTGCAGCCCGAAGAGGGGTTCTTGCTTTCCCTTCCTTTGGGCTCAGACCATATCCTCCTGCTTCAGTCTGCAAAGGGGGGCTGTAAACTGTCCTCAGGTCAGCCGACCTGGGTCCTGGTACAGCAGTGATGCACATTACTGCAGGGATCCAGCCCCATGGTGATGTCCTGCTCCTCTGGTGATGCTGGCCTCAGGTTCTAGGACCTGAATTGCCACTAACCAGACTGGGAGTCCTCTGATTTGCCTTCTGGCAGTCTGAATTACAACACAGGGCTTGAGGGCTTTCCTGGGGGCTGTGCAAACCCAGGGGCCCTCACATGATAAAGAGCAATTTGTCTGAAAACGAGGAATTTCCCACTGGGGAACTAGTGGAAAGGACACAGATAAGAAGAGCAAGAGAAACTGAGAGTGTGCTGGACAGCCTCAAAAAGCTTCAGAGTACTGCCTGTCTTTGCAGGTATAGAGGCACGGGACCTTGGGTCCCTTTGTGCAGCAGAGGGGATTCAAGGAGCCATCTGATATGCCTCAAGTTGGAGATTTCTGCTTTGGTTTTCTCCTGTCCCCTGACTCATCCTTCCTGATGAAGCCCAGGGGCTTCCATGAACTCGCAGCCTTGCTAGAGCACCAGCAAACCTGTCAGGATGGGTCCAGCGGTGCCACTGGGCAGCAGGGTGTCAGCATGGCACGGTGGCATGGCTGGCTCTTGTGGCACCCAGGGACAAGCAGGCTTCAGCTCCACTCTGCTGGGGCTATGGGGGATGAGGGCATGCGGTGGTGGTGCTGGGTGCTTGGCACAGGAAGAAGCTCTACCTTGCCAGTTCCTCTGCTGAGCACCAGCCATAAGGATGGGCAGGGAGGACCTCTCCAGCAGCAGATCCCTTCCTGGTTTCACACTGGCTTGGCTTTATTCCTCGCTCTTCGGGAGCGATCTGATGTGCTGTCACTCTTTTGTCAGCTTGTGAGTCAGATCTGGCAACCGCTGAACTTCAGAGTTCTGAGGTGAAGCACAACCCGTCCCACACAAAACCACAGCTCGTGTTTTGCATAAGGACACCAAAGTCAAAAGCAACGGGACCAAAAATGAGGAAGGAGGGAGCCTTGTGGAAAGACACGGTGGGGCTGGTCCTGTGGGTGAGCGGTGCGGAGGCTGTGGAGGAATGGTTGGCAATTTAGAGGAAAATGAAACAAGCTGAAGAGAAACGACAGTTCTGCTGAACGCTTGGATCCCGAGCAGCACAGGCACCCATGATGCTTGTGCTGCAGGGTGCCACGGGAGGAGCTGGTGCTGGACACTGCAGCGCCTGCCTGCTCCATGGCTCAAGGTGTAGCTGCTTCCCAGCATCCTTGTCTTGTCAGTGCTTTCCCCTCATCCTTCATAACATGCACTTGGCATCCTTGAGGCTGCAGGATGGTGCTGCCTTTGCTGCCACCAGCTCTGCTATGAGGGACTACAGGGAAAAGAGGGCAGACCCATCTTCCCAACCAGAGGCAGGTAGGCACAGCATCCCCTGCCCGGCATGCAGCCGTGTCCTGTGTAGTCCCTGCAGCCCCAGCACAGGCAGAGGACCTGGTGATACACACAGACATCAGGCATTGCTGACTACCTATAGCACCTCATCAAAACTGAAGCATCACAGAAAAGAGCAGCCACGTGTGTCAGCAGGAGAGGTTTTGAATTCATGGGTCAACAGCCCTAGAGAAAGCTGCCAAGTTTCCTTTTCATCTTAAAAATAACTGACTAATCTGTGAATAGGAATAGCCGTGTTTTTAGTAACCTGGAAATCACCTCAGTCCAACAGCACAGCAGGTCTTTCACCAGAACCTCTGCAGCTCCTCTTTGGCTCAGCAAGGGCTGGGGACTGCAGCAGCCCCACTATCCGACCAGTAGGGCTGGGCGCTTGCTTAGCCAAGGGGCTGCCAAGGTCCATGGCGCAGGCACGGGCACTGTATGGAGCCGGAAGGCTGCTTCTGCATGGGCACAGCCCTGCCGCAGGACAAAGCGCTTTGCCTGGAAGAGCAGAGTTATCCTTTCACCATTCCCTCATGCCTGGAGGTCAGAGCAGTGTGGAAGAGCTGCTGGGCTTTCCCAGGCTGTGTGTGCTATTAGCACCTCATTTGGCTAGCTGGGAGGGCAGGAGGGTGCAGCAGGGCTCCCAAGAGAGGTTACCAGAAAGCAGGACTTCATGCAGGAGGTGTTGTGCACAATGTGACATTTAACATCAGGTTGCTGGGGTCAAGCCCAGGTGCAGGGTTCCCTGTAACTCACTCCGTAGGTGGCTTTGCAGAAGCAACAACAAGCAAATCATTCCTGGAGCTGCCACTTGGACCTGCTTTCTGAGAACCCCTTCTCAGAAGAGGACGTGCCAGCTAGCACAGGCACGCAGGCAAGGCCAGCTTAGGGCAACCCCAGCCAAAGCCTTCTTGTGAGCCCTTGCATCCCAGTGGGACAGAGCCCTCCCAATGCTGTTAGTCCTGTGTGCGAAAACCAGAGGCGAAGTGCATGAACTGACCCCTCTGGGAAGGGATGGGAAAGAGAATTTTCGGGCAGTGGGATCCATCCTGGGCTTTTTAGCCTTGAAATCGAGGGGGCTTTGAAGCAAGTTTCCTTCAAGTTTGGATGGCCCTGCTGCCTCCTGCCCTTCCGATGAGCAGGTGTGGGTGGGGAGCAGATGAATAAGGGACTTATGCTATGATTAATGCCAACAGAAATGCGCCTGGAAAACAGTGTCAGGATGGGGCTCACGGGAGGCACCACGCTACCAAACAGAGCCTCCTGGAACTGGGCCATTCGAGAGGTTTCCTTCCTCCTTGCCGAGCCACACGAGGACATTCTGGACTTCTCAGTCACCTCGGGCTCACAGGATGGTTTTGCTGGGTTGGACATGGCTGTGCATCCCTTCCTCTTCTTCGGATGGAGCAGGAGAGGTGCTGAGTGGGCACACAGTGCAGAAGGAGAGCCTTGAGAGTCGTGAAGGGGCCCCAGTGCCCAGGACGCTGCTCATCCCCAGGGCCAGACTTCCTCTGCTCCCACAGCCGAGGCTCCTGCCCAGCGCTCCCCATTGCCTGGTGTTGGAGCCGGCAGCAGAGGCAGGTGTTTTGCAGGCTGTGCCTGGAGCAGTTGGGAAACAGGCTGGTCAAACTGGTTTCCCTCCGCGCCCGGCGCTGGCACTGACGTACTCTCCCGCTCGCCAAACACATTCTGCCCCGTCCCCACGGACCTGACTTCGCTCCGCACAGCGCTGCGCGGCGAAGGATGGCTGTGCCGGAGCTGTGAGCACAGCCCAGCCCTGCACCGGCCCATGGACCTGAAACCCTCTCTGGTAAGGCATGGGCAGCTCCGACCTGGCTCTGTATCCGTATGGACACGCTTTCTTTAGGGGTTGGTGGAGGGCCCAGTTTCTCCTCCTGCTCTCTGGGGCTGCCGGCGGGGATAAGAACCTGGATAGAGCTGCCCATGGGGCTGCTGCCTCCTGCACCCCTCGGTGCATGGAGGGAGGAGGAATGCCACCAGCATTCCCAGTGTCACCCTGTGCCAGCAGAGGAGGCCTTAGGGCCCCTGGCACAGCTGCTCTTCCACACTGGAGTGAGTTTTGAACCAGGGGGATGGGCTGGTGGGAGCCAGTGCCGCTTGGCACCCACGGGAGCTGCACCGCTGGCATTCCCACAGCACGCCGGTAGCAGTGGCAGCACACTGGTGCTCTCCTTTCCCCCTCTCCTGGCAGTTTTCCCTGTGCTTTTTTGGGGCTGGGTTGCCCAGGGCCTGCTTGGTCCCAGCTGAGCATCCTGTCATGGGGAAAACATCCATCCCCAGCCGAGCACTGGGCTCAGCCCGGCCGGGCGAGGCGGTGGGTAATTACTGTACCATCCGGAACGTGCAGAGCCGGCAGTGACGGGGTGGATGGGGCTCAATGGGTTGGCCTGCCCCCAGCACTGCTTAGCAGTGTGACCCAGTGCTGGGTACCACCAAAAGCAGGCAGCAGCACTGTGTCTTGGTGAGAGTAGGGCAGGAACTGACATGCCCACATACGGAGACAATTACCTGATACTGGATACCCACACTGGGCCACCCCGGTTTTGTCACTTGGGTTAAATGATCCATTAGGAGTCTCGGGTGCCACCCTCATCTCTTCATCTTTTTGTGCCTCGTCTGTGGATTACTCACCCCCTAGAACATTTTCTGATCTCTCTGCCTGAAGAGCTGCTCACACGGGCATAGAGCAAGCTGTCCCTGGCTGTTGGGGCTGACTCAGTCGATGGCACTTGTCATCTGCACTAGAAAACGGCCCTCATGTGCTTTGGGATTTCACTTCCCTGTGTGTCACGCCTATATGGCACCCAGCAGGAGCATCCTCCTGCAGCTCCTGCCTGATTTGTCCCTGAAGATGGGGATCTGCCCCTTGAAGGGAGGCACCATAGGATGGGTATCACCAGGAGGGAACAGGAGCTTTCCCAGGCTAGGGAGGGCTTTGTGTCAGGTGAGTGTGAGGACAATGTCACTCCTGTGTGCTTGCTGAGCACAATCTGCTCTCTACAACCATGTTAAGAGATGTTTCTCTACCTGTAACAATGGCAGCTGCTGGCACAGGAGATGGAGGGGGGTTATCGGGTGCCCTGCACAGCCCTGATAGCACCGAGCGCTACAGAGTGGCTGCAGCTGCCATGCTGGATCCTTGCCGATAAGAAGGGGATCAGCTATTTAAACTCAGCTGCCTCTGAGCCCAGAGCTGGGTCCTGGTTCTGGTTGCAACACCTCAGGTGTTGCCTGGCTTCCACGCTCCCTCCCACTCCGAAACTGGCTGCTGGCTGGTTTCCCTGCCTTTCCTCCCATCAGGCATAGATCCTGAGCCTCCAGCCCAGACCATCCTGCCCCTGGTGACTGCATTCTGCTGCGGATTTGGCGGCCTTCCCTCTGTGGCAGTGAGTCCAAATGGATGGAGGGTGGGCAGCGCAAATGATAGTTCAAGGTGCAGAGGGGATGGGCTTCTGCGGTGCTGCCATCTGTGGCTTGGGTGCTTTGCCCAGCTCTGCTCAAAGCCTTAAAGCAGAGCAAGTGTGATGCCTTTAGGCTCATGACAGGTATAGGAAAGGGCTCAGCCAACATACAGGCACTGTCTGCTCTTCCCCCAGGCCCAGGAGTGAGGCAGAGTCCCCCTGCATCCCCACATCCCTATTCCTGGCTATTGGAAGGTCAACCCTGCCATGGGAAGGAGCTGGTTGTGCCCCCCTCCCCATGCCTGGCTTTCAGATACCAGCCACAGCAGCACATAATGCTCTGGTGGCTGGTGGAGTTTTGCAGAGAGGATGTTCAGAACAAGGCTCAAACCACAGGCACACGTGCGAGATAAGGCATGGCTCCGGGTCTGACTTTTACTCAAAAGCCAGCAAAGGATGAGTAAAGGGTTTGTGGGCAGAAGTCGCTGCTCACTCACCAGAGTAATGCACGTTCCTTAACAGAAATATCTCTGTGAGGCCACTGCAGTTTGTTCTGTGCTCCAGTAGCTGTGCAACAGCAACCAGTTATACTGGTTACCAGGAGCCTGTGGTAAAAGTTTTGTGAGCTTCTGTGATAGATCTGAAAGAAAAACCACTTGGACTTTAGCCTTTGGAGGAAATAAGTAGCTAATAGGTCACCTGTGTTTCCTGCTAAGGAGTGTTAAGTGCAATGTAACCTATACCATAGTTAGGCATTGATTTCAAACCTATGCACATCGGAGATGGCAATGCTTTAGCATCTACCACCACTGGCGTATTGATGGAGCTGGAAAGATTTGTCCTTTATAGCACTAATTCTGCTCATCTGTTAGCTGAAGGGTTACACTTGCTGCAGGATGTGGCATGGCAAATACTGGACGTAGAGATAGGATACAAATGCCAGTGTAAATGGTACTGTGCGGGTATTGACAAAATCCTCATTGGTACTTAGAAGAGAGAAAGTCTATTCCTAGGAAGGGTTCCTGGCATCCATACATTGCTTTGTTGCTACAGAGGAGCAGCACCTGCTGCAGCTCTGGCTCTCTTGCTGGTTGCACCCCCTTTCTAACAATGGCATTGAGGTTACCGAGGGATGTTTCATGGTGTGCAGTACTTGCTGCAAGAACTTGAATCCCATCGGCATGACTGTTTAGGCTTATTAGGGGAGGACACTGCAGGCCTCCTGTGCTAGCCCAGCCCCACAGAGCACCAAGGGGCTCCCCAGCACCTTTGGGAGGGCCATGAGAAGCCAAGCCTGCATGGAACTCAGGTGCAGGGAAACTGATCTTTGGCTCCAGGCTGAGCAAATTCAGGGTTGTTACTGCTGCTGATGGGAAGAGATAAGGAGGAGTGGACAATGCTGTCAAACACAAACTGCCTCTGCTCCTCCCATTGGATGCAGGAGACCAGAGAGCTGCTGGGAGTCGCCTGATGGGATGGGGAGGTGGCTCTTGGTGGCTGGGAGACATTAGTGGTGGCCATGCCCAGGGCCCGTAGGCGGCAGAAGGAGCTGGAGCCCGTGGTGCTGTGCCTGTGGCTCCACGCCTGATGTTCCCTGCTGTGAGCAGCTCCTGAGGCACAGCAGAGGAGCTGGATGTGTCCTGTGTCCTGTGATGCTCAGTGCGGCCTGAGGCGGGCTCTGTGCGGGGAGCGCGCGGCCACACCGGGTGCGTGACTCAGGGGATAATGCCCAGGAAGTTACACCACTGCATTGCCAGAGAGGGCACAGCCGGATTTACAAAGCATGAGCCTGAGCAGGCTCCCGATTCCCAGCAGGAAACACAAGGGTAGAGGAAAACCGGCTGGTAGGGGGTGACTTGGCGGCAGTGGCTCCCGCTCTGCCCAACGTCCCCTTCCTCTCTGCCCATCCCAGAGCTGTGCACCATCCGGGGTGCTGCTCACTGGCTTGGCAGCGAAAAGGGATGCTTCTGGTTACCTGGAAACGTCACCCCTAGCAACTGCAGGGCCAAAACCCAGACATAGGCTTCCAGAGGGATGTGTTTGAGCCAACTCCTGGCTGGTAAGAGCTCCCTGGGAGGTGGGGCTGGGTGCGGGTACCAAGCTGCACTCTGCTGCCAAAGGATGCAGAGACTTCTTTAGGGTTGGATGTAGCCCAAATCCGACTGGCTTCCCTTGAGCAGGCTGGTGTAAACGTGGTTTGTTTAGGCTGTGTGGCGCTGGGAGACAGTGGGCTGAGGAGAGAGGCAGTTGGGTGACCTGCTAAAGACAAAGCCCAGGAGGGGCTGTCCCTGCTGTGTGCTGGCTGGGGATGCCACTGCCATCCCTCTAAGGCAAGCAGCCATTTCGTATTGCTGGAGATGTATCTGAGATTTTACAAGGTGCAGAGGAAACAGGATTTGGTTTGGGCTTTGTACGCAGTTCATTTCTGAAGGAAAATGTGAGGCGCTTGCTTCAGCAGCTGATGGAGCACTTGGAAGAGTGTATCGTAAGGAAAGGAAACAAACAGTATTCTTCTAGAAATTCGTGGATCAGGAGTGACACAACTGCAGAGCAGCATTCCAGGATGCAGGACGTTTCAGGGCTTGGAAAACACTGATTATTAAGTCTTACTAAATAACAACTGAAAATTGCCATGTATTTTTCAGATGGCTAATTAAGGACAGATGCGTAAATTGGGGCACTAGCGCCGTGGAACTGGGCCACAGTGTGACTGACCTGATGCCGAATACCCAGCTGATCTCTCTGATCAAAGTGATCAGTTTGGGAGATTTGGCCAGCAGCCTCCTAAAGGGGTAAAGCTTTGTGACAAAGAGGTTTTCACCTGTCCCAGCTGGGGTACAGCTCTGGCTTCATGTATAGAAAGGGGCAGTAACAGCAGTAACTATCCATGTGGTTCGTGGTGCTGTGGAGGAACAGCCACTGCAATGGATGGCCATGCTGGGGAGCCTGGCTCCATGTCCTGGGCAGCAGGGTGGCAGCTTTGGTGGGCATCAGTCATTGCTAGTAAGGGTGTCCTCTGCCTGCAGACCACTGCATCGCCCAGCAGTGCGCCTCCCAGCCTCCATGCCTCTGCAGCCCGCAACATCTTCGGTTCCCGACCCCTGAGGCCTCGAGAAAACGTCCTCTGCACCAGCTTCAAGCCCTACAGCCCGGAGTCCAGCCCAGCCCCAGCCCCCTGCACGGACTGTGAGAGCACACGTAAGAGCATGGTGCTGAGGGTGATCTCTGGCCTCCCTGGCCCTAGGGTGGGGAGGGATGGAGGGAGGCAGGGAATGGGTGCCTGTGCCCATTGCTGGCACAAGCCTCAGCCACAGGATGGTGCTTCCCAGGGCTGTGAAGGGTGCTGGGGGAAAGGGAGAGGACAGAGACCATGGCAGGATGGGGGAATGCCATGGGGCGGTGTGGGATGTGCGCGGCCCTGCTCTCCCATGTCTTATGGGTCCTCTGAGCAGTGTGCATGGGGAACCAGCAAGCTCCTGGCATGTATGGGTGGGCAGCAGGGTCTGGCACCCTGGGGACACAGCAGCTCTCCCTGACCCTGCCTCTGCCCTGCTGCCAGGATCCTCCATGTTCAGAGCTCCCTGCATGAGCCAGCGACGTCTTGTGCTCATCTTCTGCGTTTCCATCCTCATCGCGCTGCTCATCGCCCTCATCCTCCTGTGTGAGTGGGGTCCCAGCCCGGGGTGGTGCAGGGCTCCCTGGGGGTCAGTAGAAGGTGGCACATCTACGCTGGGAAGTGTCATAGGGAAACCCCGGCGCCGGGACGCAGCAGGCAGAGCAGCTCCCTTCCCATTCCCTGAGCGTTCCTGACATCTGGTGGACAGGCAGGAGCAGGATTGCCAGGGAAAGGAGATCCGCCTCTTGGGCTGGCCGCCGTCTCGGGGCTTGCTTCGGTTGGCACTCCCAGCAGCATCCCCATTCGCCCTCCTCGAGACAGAGGGTTAGCAGGCAGGACCTGTCTGACAAAGTGCAGTCCATAGCCGGAACGGGCACGCACACTGGGGAATTCAGTCCTTGTAACATCTTGCTGCTGGTGAGCTTGATGCATCTTTCTGCAGGAGCAAGCTAGGACTGGGTTAAGTGAGAGGTTAAGTGGGGTTAATGATGCTGGGCTGGCACAGGGATGCTCAGAGTGGTCCCATCCTCCTGCAGCATTTCAGTCTGGCCTCAAAGCCAGTGCTGTACCCAGCTCACACCTAGTGTTTGGGGGTGCCCCATGCACCAAGACCTCCTCCAGACTCCCGTCTGCGTGGCTCACAGCACCCTTGCCCCCAGCGAGCCCCTGCAGCAGCTCCAGCCTCACCCCAGCATTCATTGCTTCCAGTTATGTTCTGGCGGTCACAGACGGGCATCGTGTACAAGGAACCTGCCGAGAGCTGCAAGGACAACCCCGTGCGCTGCAACGGCATCGTCGACTGCTCCCAGAGGAGCGATGAGCTGGGCTGTGGTGAGGCACCGGGAGCTGGGTGGTGGGAGTGAGGGGAGCCCCTGCGCTCTGGGGACCACTGACCCGCCTGCTCCATCCTGCAGTGCGCTTCACATCCGATGAGTCCTTGCTCCAAGTCTACTCCAGCACGGAGAGCCAGTGGCTGCCGGTGTGCAGCAATGCCTGGGACGAATCCTTCTCCAGAAAGACCTGCCAGCAGCTGGGATTTCAGAAGTAATTCCCTGAGGATGGGTTGTTGTCTTGGGCAGCGGAGCCCTGCCAACCCAATGGCATTGCTCTGGCTCTGTTGCCCCGGCTGGGTGCATGGTCTGCTGTGCTCTTTCCCCAGCACTGCACTTTTCTGCTGGAAGGCTGTGCCTGGTGCTGCTCTGGGTGTTTCACTCTGTCCCCCTTTGAGTGTGCAGGGACTGGGTGGTCAGTGCCTGGCCAGGGGGGACCCTCACTGCTCTCTCCTCTCACCTCTCAGTGCCTCACAGACTGAATACATTCCCCTGCACATCGCTGGCAAGAGCCTCACGGTGACCGGCGAGCACGAGACCATCCAGCAGAGCCTCAACAGGTACCGGGCAGCGCTGCCTCTGCCCCTGCCCTGGTGTCGTGAGGCTGTGTCTGAGGCTGTGTTCCCCCTTCTCTCCTGCAGCTCGCAGTGTCTCACGGGAAAGTACGTCTCCCTGCGATGCACAAGTAAGGGCCTGGCTGGCAGGGCAATGGCCAAGGGTAGGAGCTGCTTTCCTCCCTTCTTTGCACAGGGTTGGGCAAATACAGTGCGTTTCCCAGCAAACCTTCTGGGTAAACAGAAAACCATGATTGCATTCCCGTGGTGTCCACTGGCCCCTATGGCTGTACAGAGCACTGCTGGTGCCTGCGGGTGGTGGAGATGCTGTGCACGTCCCCCTCCAGGCTTTGCCTTCTCTCTGGGCCCTTCTCTCAACCCTGCTCTTCCCTCCAGCCTGTGGGCAGAGGATTTCTGGCCGGATCATTGGAGGAAAGGAAACCTCTGTGAGCAAATGGCCCTGGCAAGTCAGTGTGCAGTACGGGCCCGTTCACATCTGCGGTGGCACCATCATCGATGCACAGTGGGTCCTCACTGCAGCCCACTGCTTCTTCATGTGAGTGTTGCTGCAGTGCTGCTTCTTAACCACTGCTGAGTGCCCTCTCTCAGGCACTCAGCCCAGACCCATCTCTCACTCCTTGCTGCCTCCATCTCTCCCTGCAGGAACAGCATGAAGATCCTCAATGACTGGAAGGTGTACGGTGGGGTCTCAGACCTCAAGCAGCAAGCAGAGGCCATCCCTGTCTCCCAGGTCATCATCAACTCCAACTACAGTGATGATCATGATGACTACGACATCGCTCTCATGAAGCTCTCCAGGCCGCTGACACTCTCAGGTGAAGCCTCTCAGCTTGTTTTGCTGTGGGGCTGGTGTCTGGGGGGGATGGAGAGATTCTGGTGATGGGCGGGAGAAGAGGCAGCTCTGTCCCCTCATGAGAAACCATTCGGTGGGCTGCTGCCAGCTGGAGCATCCCGCTCTGCTGTGGCCATGCTACCTTCCCATGGTTGGGAACCATCGCATCCTGCCCTGGCAGGTCCTGGCACTCACACTGCCATGGTCCAGCAGAGACCCTGCTTGGATGGGCACAGAGGGGAGTGCTCCCTGCACACCCCACTCCTCCCTGGCCACAGGGCTGGTGACCACAGCAGGAGCTCTGCTCCCTGGTCACTCATTCCTTCCTCCTCACCTGGTTTTCCTCATGTCTCACTCCAGCTCAGGTTCGCCCAGCCTGCCTCCCCATGCATGGCCAGCGATTCCAGACCGGCAGGTCCTGCTTCATCACCGGCTTTGGGAAGACCAGGGAGAACGAAGGTGAGGGAGGATGCGGGCTCTCCTGCGTGCTGCAGCGTGCAAGAGAAGCCAGCGTGGCTCTGCTGTGGTATTCAAGAGCTGTTCCCACAGTGCAAGAAACCAGCTTCTTCCCTCACTGCTGAGAACCGCTGGTTCTGGGGGGTGTCAGGTGTGTCGGGGGCACAAGGCCCACCCTGCCCCACAGCTCCTCCTGCCTTGCAGATAACACATCCCCAAAGCTGCGGGAGGCCGAGGTGAAGCTGATTGACTACAAGATCTGCAACAGCGACAAGGTGTACGAGGGGTACCTGACCCCACGGATGATGTGTGCCGGGTACCTGCAGGGAGGGAAGGATGCGTGCCAGGTGAGCTGGGGCACGAGGTCCCCCAGGGCGAGGTGGGATGATGGTGTCCTTTGGCTGAGTACCAGCAGAGGAGCATCTCCTGTATCCTCTGTGACAGGGTGACAGCGGAGGACCCCTGGTCTGCGAGGACAACGGCCGCTGGTACGTGGCTGGGGTGACGAGCTGGGGGACAGGATGTGGCCAGAAGAACAAGCCTGGTGTCTACACACGCGTGACAAAACTCCTCAACTGGATATACAGCAAAATGGAGGTGAGGTGATGCGTCAGGGCTGGGCGACTCATCAGGTGGATCTGGGTGCATTGAGAGGGGCTGTTTCCCCCCGCCCAGCCCCTCACCATTGCTATTCCCTCTCTCCCTTGCAGAGTGAGAATGACTAACACCGGGATGGACACTTGTCTGGGCTGTGCTGTCGGACCAGCACAAACCCCTGCCCTGGGTTGCTCCTAGGGCACGATCCCTCCACCTCTCTCTGGACTGTGCATGCAGCCAGGGACCTGCTGCTGTCCCCAGCCTCTGCAACTACAGCACCTGCAAAGTGACTCTGCCCTCATGCCGTGCAAGGGGCCTGGTGGCAAATCATGCACCCAACTCTGGCCCCGCAACGGCTCCTCTGGTGCTTCTCATGTAAATAGATGTGTCTGGACTGGGGTGTCCTGAGTGCTTCCTGGCAGGATCAGCGAGTCAGGGGCTGCTGACATCGCCTGCTCATCCCATGGAGGTGGTGGATGGAAGCAAGGAGCAGGAATGCCATGGGATGCCTGTGGCTGGGCACAGCTGTGCTGCTCTGGGGTGCAGCATGGTGCTGCTCACACCACAGCACATGCTCCCTGTTCTCCATGTGGGCTGAGCAAAGGGGAGCCCCGAGGAGCAGTAGTTGCTCATGTTGGCAGCTAGGTTTAGGAAGTGCCTATAAGATAAAACCCTGTCTGTGCATTTCCCATGCCACGGATAGGGTCAGCTCTCAATCCAGGGCTACGTGCGGCTGGGCTCTGTTTCTGCCTGCTCGAGGAGGATGGCAGCAGCAGCATGGGGCAGGTCTGCTCTCTGGGCTGTCACAGAGGCCAGCAGCAGCCAAAGGCAGAGGTGGAGCGTGATGCAGACCAGCAACCTCTGGGGCAGAGCCAGCCCTGGACCTCACTGTTTGACCACGCTGGATTTCTTCCGTTACCTCCCTGGCCAAGCCAGAGTGGGGACCCGTTAACCCCAAGGAAACAAATGCCAGCATCTCCCTGTGAAAGCTATGGGAGACCTCCAGGTTGGCTGTGCAAGTGCCTCTTGAGTGAGCAGAGGCTGCTGCCCTTGCTGAGGCTCCTGTCCCAGATGTGTGGTCAGCGGCAGAGGGGTCATGGGGTGCTTGGCTACTGCACTCAATAAATGTTTTGGTAGTGCCCTGTGTGGAGATGGCTTTTTGGCAGTACCCAGATGCTACAGGAGCTGCAGGAAGGGCTCTGTGGATGCTGTGAAGCAGGATAAAACACTTCCCTGAGGAGGCTGCACAGCCTCTGCAATTGCCCTGAGTCAGAGGAATGGCAGTAATGAGCATTTATCATCGAATCCTCCTTGGGAGGAGGAAAGGTTGCTTGCACTGGTTCCTTGTAACCCACCTTCTTGCAGCTGGAAACTTTAAAGGAGGGACTGGTGCTTTGGGGAGCTCACTTTGAAGTAGTCTAAAGCTGCTTCACAAGCCTGTCTGCTCCAGCTCCAGCTGCGGTGGTCCCTTCCCACCCCTGCATGGAAGTGTGATGCCCACCTCTGCAGCCATGGCTCTCCCTCCTTGGGAAGCAGAATGGTTTAGTGTGTGGAGCAAACCCTGAGAAAAGGCTCGGTGCTGTGGTGTCCATGTGTCCTGCAAAGGAACTGGAGATGTCAGTTCCCCAAATGATGTGAGTACGGAGCAGCTTGGGCCAGGCAGCCTGGCTTCTGACCTGCATTCTGTAGCGTGGCCATTGGAACTACATGATGTTAAGGTCCTTTCCACACTAACTGTTCTATGATTCACTGGGCTCTTTGTGGCCTGGGGGGCTCATTTCTCATAAGCATGTTGGAGATGTAAAGATGGGAAAATTTGGGGTTCATGGGCTGCTGTAGGCACATCCCCATCTTGCCTCCTGGGAGCATCCTCTGCGTTCCTAGAACTGGCTGCCAGCTGTGGAAAAGGTTAGCTGCAGGCAGGGTGCTGTGGTTTGCATTTCAGTGTTGGGACAGCAGGTCCAGCCCGGATCAATGTGTGCAGAGAGCACCCAGCCCTCCCTGGGACTTGGAGCAGGCCCCAGTGTGCAGGGAGGTGCTTGGCAGCTGCCCTAGACCTGGCCCCAAACAATGAGAGTTGCTGCCTTTTGGGAAGCACTGAGTTAGCCTGACCTCAAAGTGCTTGTCAGAGCAGCAGCACACAAACCTCCCACGGCATGGGCGAGCCGCCAGCACAGGACAAGGGGCTGTTCTCACTTTATAATGCCTTTGCTGCTCAGTCAGTTGGGGGGGAAGAAGCTGCTGCTGGCAACAAAGCTGCCCACAGCTCAGGCCAGAGAGGGGTGCTCCTGGAAATGATGCTATTTCAGCACATGGAGGACCTGCTCCTCTGCTGTGAATCTCACAGGTTATTGCTCTTCTGCTCCCTGAAATAGTCTCTCAAAGCAGAAAAATTACTTCGGCCCTTATAACAAATTAATTTACTTCTTCTAAGCACCCAGTGGTGTTTCCTCCCAGCCCCACAGAAAGGTATGCTGTGTTTTCCCAAGGGATGAAGTTTTCTAGCCACATCAGAAGTGATCGGTTTCTCATGAAGCTGCTCTGGGGCATCTTCTGAGATGAGGGGCCCTGAGTGTGGCCCCACATCTGTCTGTTTCCAGTCCTCTATGCTTTGGAAATCATAGGCCAGTGTCCCCAAGGACTGCGAATGCCAAAAATGCAGTCTGGCGGGCATCATGTGAATTAGCGCCCATTAGCAGCCATTCAGCCCAGCCTCTCCTTTTATAGCCTCTGTTCTGTTGTGTCAAGCTGCTCTGTTTGTAGGGTTTCAGAGATGATGTTTCTCTACAAAAATGTTTTTTTCCATAGTTTCGGATTGGTTCCCTTCCACAGGCAGTAACATCATCACTTGGCACGGAGTAGCTGGACTTCCAGCTTGTGCAACACCCACCCTGGCTGTGCTGGCCTAAGGAACACAGCCCTCAGCAGCTCCAGCACGGTCTGGTGCTTCGCTGTTGGTTGTTCCCAGCACAAGGAATGACTTAAGCTGCTGTAAAATGATGTTATTGGGTTAAACGCAGCCATATGGCTACATACAACTTTTGGCACTGCTCGGTTCTTGCTCAGGGCTGCATGGCCACAGAATGAGCAGTTTGCAAGCTTGGCATTACAGAGAAGGGAAAGACCTCAAAACTGAAGGGGAAAGCTCTGGAGAGCAAGACTCTCCTTCCCCTATTCCCTGCCAGGCCTCACTGCACAGGGGGGAGATGCCTGCTCCGTGGCTTCTATTGACACAAATAGCATGAAGAGCTCAGCCCAGCATCGTCCGCCTGGCCTCGGGGCTGTTAGCACACATTACACCAGAAAAGATATGGCCCAGTTTTGCCAGTAAATAAATGATGGCTTGGTAAACTTCTCTCTCTCTGCAGATGAGATGTTTGCCATTAGCAACTGCTGGAGCTGCTGTCCCTCTGTGGGAGCAGCACGGAGGACCCATCACTTCCTACCTTCACCCTGGGGTTTCTATTTCAACAACAGCTGAGGAGCAGGTAAGGTCAGAGAAGCCCAAAACTTGATTATAACTGCTTGATCCCTGCCTCACTCCCTGCAGGGTAGCAGGCAGCCTTATCGTGTTATCCCTACATGTTAAGGAGACTTGACACTGTCCAGCTCCTCTCTGTTGGTCTGTATCTCTTCAGCCTCCTGAATAATTGCCTTGAAATGCCAGTGCTGGTTTATTTTCCTTTTATATTTTACTGGAAACAGGGAAATGGATGTATAATGGACTCCATGCCATTGCCTGATTCCTATCTAAGATGCATTTGAGTTATTAAGGAATGAACCAGGTCAGTGGTGACAGCATTGCTAAGGTGTTTTTACAAGAAGAAATGGCTCTCCAGGGCAGCAGCAGGAGCCAAGCAGGCAGGGGTGTGCCAGCCTGGCTCAACAGGAGCAGTGCCCCCTCATAGCACTCTGCCATGCCCAGCAGTGCCCCAGTTGCCCCTCTGACACGGTGCCCAAGCCCCTGTTTTGGTGCTGTGGTCAGCAGCAGGGCAGGGCTCAGCAAACTGTGTTCCTGCTCCAGATGTCCCCAGCCACATCTGGCCATGGCCAAAGCCTGTGAGTGCCTCAGTGGCTCCAAGGAGGACCAGGGCTCCCCTCCCTGCTGTGGCTGGCCAGGCACACGCATTCCCCCTGGGGACTGTGCAGGGCTATATTAAACACGTCTCCCTCACGGATCTTGCTCCTCCCAACGTGCCCAGCTGTCCCATGGGAGTGAACTGGCAGGTTTCCACAGAGCTGGGTGACAGCAGCAGTGGGCCCAGCCCTTGCCTTCTCTTGGCGTTTAGTCTTGACTGAAGTATCTGCTGCTTCCTGGCCTGCTCTGGCTGAGCCCCAAAGGGTCTGGTTTTCTGCAGCTGGATCTGGGGGAGTCAACGCAGGTCCTGAGCTCGCCTGAAGCCAAACCAGGTTCTACCACCACCGAGCCAGCCCTAGCTGCCGGCTGCCCAGCAGATCTGGCAAGGGTGACCCTAAGATGTGACTGAGCAACGTGACTTAAGCCCTGTGAACTGGCCACATGGTTTGGAAGCGCAGAGCCCTTTCCCAGCAGCACCCTTCTGCTCTTGAAGCAAGAAGGAAGTTTCTGCACCATGTTTACCAGTTTACCTACACAGGCTTTCCATCAACCTCATTGAAGCTCCGGCAGCCTGTTGCTCAGTTGCTGTTTCCCCCGCTACCTCCATACCAGCCGCTCAATGCGGGCTGAGTCCAGCTCTCGGGGGCGAACACGGATGTGCCCCACCCTGATGAGCGTTTCCCCTCCCGCCTGCGCCCCGCACGCCCTTCCTGCGGGGTCTCTCCGTCCCACGGACCCCGACTGCAGCGGGGCACGTCCCGCCCGCCCCATCCGCGTCTCTGGCGGCGTCCGGTCCGTGCAGGGGCGCTCCGGGGCGGCCCCGTTCTGCTATGGGGGGCCCGCGGCCCCATCCCCGCTCTCCCGGGCGGGCCATGCGGGCTGACCGCGCCCCCCCGCCGGCGGCAGGCACCGCCTCGTCCCGCCCCGCTCCGCTCCGCTCCCCTTTGTGCGCACACGCTGCCCGCTCCGCTTCGTTCCCACCCGGCACCGCCCGGAGCACCGGGGCGTGATAGCCCAGCCCGGCCCTGCCCGGCCCGCCGCTGCCGCCCGGTCCAGCCCGCAGAGCTCAGGTGGGTCCGGCCGCTGCCGTTGCTCCCGGGGGAGGACGGCTCCGCGGTAGCAGGCTGCGCGGGTGGGGCGGGAGCCCTGCCGCGGTGATCGCGGCACGGCCCGGCTCGGGAGGCCGCGCCTGTTGGGGGCCCGGCCAGGTGCCCCCGGGGCATCGCCCTGAGCGCGGGGCCGCCCGCAGCCCCCGCCCCGGCGGCTGCCATGGCAACGCCGGGTACCACGGTTTTCTTCATCCCACCGTTGCCTGGTTACCAGCCCCCTCGTGCTGGGTGAATGCCCCGGCCGACCAGCGGTCCCCACTGGAGATCACGGTGGGTGGGAGAGCGCGGGTGTGCTCTGCCTGTCCTGGTCCTCCCGGGCTGGCCGGGCTCTGTGGCAAGCAGGGATGTTGTGGAGCAGGGAGGTAGTCCTCCTCCCCAGGCTCTTGGCAGCGTTCTGGCTTGTGTTGTTAAATATTTTAGTAGCACCGTAGCAATACGTAAACAGTCGAGTGCTTTATCCCAGGAAGGCTTATGAGAGGGAAGGAAGAGCGTGTCTCTCAGGGTGTGTACTTAATGCTTCCCGAAGAAACAGATAGCAGAGTCCATGTGGTGGAACTCAGATCTTACAGGAATATTTCTGTGGGAGGGAAAGTGACAGGTGGCTTGTGTGGATGTGAGCAAGCTTTGCAGCACGAAAGAGCAGCCTCCTGGGAAAAGCCATGTATGGATTAGGACTTGAAGCAGCCTGCTGCACCCATGTCAGCGAGCCCACCGTGCTCCGAGCTGCTGTTGGGTCCTATTGGGATTTTCAGTCCCTTTGGGTATTATCACTTCCCGTTTGAAATGAAGACAAGCGCAGAGAGTCCCTGTTCGTATGCAGCCTGAGCATGGTTCCGAGATGGAGTGGTGGGAGCGCGTGAGGGAATAGCTGCCAGCGAAGTGCAGGCACTGCAGATCCCAACCACTTGTTAGAGCATGGAGAATGCCCCTGCATGTGGGGCTGGCTTCGCTGTCCTGTGTGCCACGCTCATCTTTGAGTTTTAGCTGCCTCCTTGAAACTTACCCATTCAGGTAAACTGGTATGGAGAATCATGGGTTTGGCAGGAGTTTAGACCTTGGTGCTAAGGAGAGCTCTCCAGCACAGCGAGCTGGCATCTCTGGGTCTGGCTGTTCCCCTGTGTTTGCTTTTCATGCTGGTTGTGTGTTTCCGAAGCCCAAGGAGACTGCTGAGCTCCACAGCTGTTGTGTCACCCGAGCACAGGGAAGGCACCACTCCCCTGGGCAGCATGGAGGCATCCTGCTGAGGGGCTGTGCCACCACAGTAGTGCTGGCACAGACAACTGCCGTGCCTGGCAGGGAGCTGAGCTTGCTCCTGCTCAGCGGTGGTCATGACTGATGGCAACAGCAGGGAACAGAGAACATGTCTGCTCCATGATGCTCCGCTGAGCGTGGCGGTTCCGTGGTACCCCCGGACACACGGGAGCTTGAAACAGCTTCTCTTACACTGGTGTTCTGTGTTCTCTGGTGTTTGGGATTTCTCACACTGCCAGGTAACCTCTGCGTATGCCTGACCTGTTTGATCCCTGTTGTGCTGATACCAGGCAGGTTAACAGCATCCAATTATCATTCAGCAAACAAGGAGAGAGCAGGAGCAGCAGAGCCCTGATGGGAGGTGGTGTTTTCTGCTTCCCTGGAGCCAAGGGCTGGGTTCCCTGCCTGCTTTCCTGATGCTGGCATTGCCGAGCAGCCATCAGCTCCACAGTCATGGTTTGTCTCTAACGAAGCGCTACCCTCACTGTTCCATGCCTGTTGTGTCTCACTTGGGGTGAGCTGGGGACTGTGTGAGCCAGATGCAGACAGGCAGCTTTCGCTATGGCTTCTTCATGTTCTAGAGCCAGCTGCCCGGGGCTGGAAGAAGCCCTGCGGGAGGCAAGTGTAATGCTGGGGCACAGGTGAGGGGATGAAGCACTTAGAGCCTCCTGTGATTCCCTGTGATCCCGTGTTCTTGCAATCATTGACCCTGTCAGGGCTGGTCCACAGGGATCCACATTCAGTGAGTCTCATTCAGCAGAAGCAGGGCTAAAGTTTGGGTTCTTAGGGCTCCTGGACAGTGTTTCTTTTGAATAACCTCTGCTCTGGGGGGATACCTCAAACCTGCAAGAGACAATAAAGTCAGTTTTGTGTCTTCTATCTGGTCAGCCTTTGAATCAGCACCAAATCTGGGGAGTGCCATCCATATCGGAATGGCGAGGGCTGGAAATCTCTCTTCTCTCTCATTTAGTAACATTAAGCACAACAACAGGCACATTATTAATCAGATTGATGCTGACGTGAAGGCAGAAGAGCACATCTCTGCATAGCTGGAAATGTCCATTCACACATGCACACCCTCAAATGCTCCAGGCAACTGAGCACTGCTGTCACGGTCTTGGGGGCTTTGCACTGAAACTAGAGATTGTAACTAGGTCTGATCTTTGGGAGATGCCCTGAGGACTCCTGACAGAGGGAGGAGGCTGCCTGGCATTCTGCTGTGATGGCTGAGACTTGACAGGGCAGATCTATGCAGTGCAATGAAAGGAAAAGGGATGTCGAGATGCAGCGCTGTTACAGATTTACCTGCCTTGCTCTGGTATGATTTGCCATGCTTTGGAGAGCTGATTGGCGGGCAAGAGAGACTGGGTCTGTCTGCTTGGATTTCCCCTGCTCCTCTATCTCACACGCACAGAGTCTCCATGCACGCACACATGCTAACCCAGTGGCGTGTGGAATTGCAGGGAGGGATTATCCAGAAGGAAGAGGCTGAGGGAGAGCTGTGACTGTGCCTTGCATGGAGCGAAGCATGTTGTCCATCATCTTGGCATGGGCAGCAAGGCAGTGAATCATTAAACTCCAGTGCATGTAGATTGGTGGCTCCCAGCTCTGGCTGCCTGAAGCCCGAGCTCCATGGAGGCAGGGAGTGGCAAGGATGGCCCTGGTGCTGCCCTGCGGCCCTGTTCTCATCCCCATCTACCAGAGAGGTAGGATGTGACAGCACAGGCCGGCCCCCAGACAGCAAACTCCATGTACTCCCTCGGTCGGCGTTACTGCTTCCTTCCCTGGGGCCCTCTCCCAAATGCCTGATGCCTTCTACCTGGCACTCGCTCTCGCTCAGCCATGTAGATAGGGATGGGGGGTAAACACTCGGTTTTCCTTCGTAAAACTGCAGGTTGGGTCGAGGCGAGAGGGAAGCAGAGCCCTGGGAGAGCCCCGCTTCCTGTGCAGCTCTGCCTCTCTCTGTGTTTAGGCAGATCTTGCAGTTTCAACAGGAAAAAAACATGTTTTGATTCAAGTCGCATGTGATGTGCACTGTGCTGCCTGTTCCCTGCGGTCTGTACGGGTGTGTGGCTCCTCAGCTGGGTAACTGACTGCCAACTTTGGGTGGCTAATGGGGAGAAAACAGTTTTGTGCTGAGCAGAGCAGTGTGGGGAGGAACGGGCTCATGGGGCTGGTTTTGCACTGCCTTTGTGCAGAGGCACAGCTGGATTCGGGGTGAGAGGAGCACTGAGCGCTGCGGTCTGCAGGCACAAGCGGGGAGCACCACAACCCATTTGCAGTGTTTGCTCCTCTCACTCAATTTCAGCTTCGTGAAAAGTGGGTGAGCCAGCTTGAAGCAACCTAAAAGCCTGTGGGGCTTCACAAGGCATATGCTTCCTGAGAGGAGAGGCGGGCTGGTTTGCACTCCAGAATGCTGTGCTTGTTTTCCAAGCAAGGACACTGCCAGTCCTGATGGTTAACTCATGGGGAGGGGAGTTTCAGCGAGCGGAAGTGTGTGAACTGAGTTAGAAAAACAAAGAACGTATGTGTGGGGTGTGCTGTGCGCTGGGCTTGGCATGAAAGTGAGCTCTGCTGCACTAAGTGCAAGAAGCCAAAAGCTTCCAGAGGACTGGCAGCAGCATCTGTGGCTGAGCAGGGCCCCAGCACTGGCCCCTTCCATGGGTGCTGCAGAGAACAGTGGTGAAGCCATGGGCTGGTTCTGGAGCTGGGAGATGTTAGAACTGGCAAAACACACCCAGCATGGCTCCTGTGCTGGGAAGCATCTTTCAGGTGTCAGTGGGAGCATCCCAAAACAAGAGGTGTTTGGGTGGATGGCTCTGTGTGATGAGTGACTTGGGATGCAGGGTGATGGGTGAGAACTGCTGCTCCAGGAGACCCAGGGCTGCCCCTGCAGTTGCACCTTGCAGGCAGGAGGGCTCATCCCATGGGAGAGGGAATGTGGTGGGGTTCAGGGCAGGGCATTGCGCATAATGCAACCCCCCCCCAGCGCGTTCTCTGGGGCGTGTCACCGAGCTGCTGCTACAATAGCAGTCAAATAACAGCCAAATAAACTGTAAAACTCTGATGAATGGTTTGTTCAAAACATAAAGGCACCGTTAATATGCTACAAGAGCCAATTAATACCGTTCATCTGGCAGCGGCACGTGCTGCATTGCATCTCCTTGTGCGCATACAACACCCCGCTATCGGGTAATGACACCGATTTTGCGCTGGCAGCCTCGGCAGTAAATAGATAAAGGACGTGAGATAAAGGACGTAGGGAAATGTGCAGCTAGAAGTTACAGTACCAGCAGCTGCTGGGTGCTTTGTATGTGTTTCTAAGGCCTGGTAATTACCCAGAATTAGGTGCCTCGGCTAACGAGGGGGCTTGTCTGGGTGCGGGAGCCAGCGGCACGCTCCAGCGCGGCCCCGCGCCACACAATGGCAGCGGCAGCTGCAGGCACGGGAAATTAAACCCTCCAGCGTGCAGATAAAACACCCTGACTTCCAAATGACAGGACATGGAAGGGGAGGGAGGGACGGGAATTATCATGGGACGCAACTTGTTATGATGAATAAATCAGGTTCTGGAAACGTGGGGCTGGAGGCTGCTTCCTCCGCAGGCACGGTGGGAGCTGGCTCCCGAAGGCAGTGCTGGAGAACAGCCACGGAGCAAAGCACTGCTGGGGCAGCTGTGGCAGGGTTGTGGATGCTCCTCCGTGTGTGCTGTTCCTGGGCAGCTTCACAGCACGAACTGGGGCAAGGAGCCGCGTCAGGATGGACCTGGTGCCCTGAGGAGCCAGCTGCTGGGGTGGGCTGGGGTGGAGGCTGCATCCAAATCGGGTCAGGCTCCGGAGGGGCTGAATAGCAGCACACCAGGGATCTGCATCCATCAGCGAGCTGAATTCCTGCTCTGCCGAGGGCCCCTTTCTTATCGGCACGGATCCAGCGCAGCAGCTGCAGCCGCTCTGTAGCACTCGGTGCTATCAGGGCTGTGCAGGGTGCCCGATAACCCCCCTCCATCTCCTGTGCCAGCAGTGAGACCGCTGGGTGCTCCCACACCATGTATGGCCGCGAGCCCTGCTGTCGGGTGCTGGGTGGCTGCCGGGGAGCAGCGCAGGGACACACTGCAGGAGGCAGAGCCCAACCAGGTCCATGCTTCAGAGCCCCCTGCTTTTTCCCTCAAAAGGGATGCTCCTGCCAAGCCCTGCCCTCCCGGCAAGGTGTGCGCTGCACACAGCCAGCACCAGGACCAGAGCAGCCACCCGTGCCTTTCCCCTCAGCAGGAGGAGAAAGCATGTTCAGGGCCAGCTAGTAGGTACCGTGTGTGCTGGCAGGGCCCTTCCATTGCAGAGCAGCGGTGCCTGGTGGTGATCAGTCCTGGCTGCGAGGATGCCTATCCCAAATGGGTCAGCAGCTTGGGGCATGGAGACGTGAATCACAGCCTGGCCACAGTGCTGTTGTACCAGGCTGGCATCCCTTGGGGAAAGGTCCATGCCCTCTGGTGCCCCTGCACAAGAGCGGTGTGTTGGTGCTGGTGAAGGGGCAAGCTCAGCTCTGCTCCAGGTGAGTGTGAGGAGCTGAGGGGCAAGTGTGGCTGTGAGCTCGTGTCCCATCAGGGCCACTGGCCTCATTGTAGGAATGTGCTGTAATTGCTATGCTAATTGGGACAAATTAAAGTATGCTCTGGGTGAAGGGCACAGTATTGACCTTGATTGAGAGATCACAGCCCTTGTGTTGGCCCCATTGCCTGCAGTGCAGCCTTGAGACTGCACCAAGGAGCAGAGCCGGCGATGCAGAGGTGCTTGAAAACATACCACAGAACCCCAAAGGACATGTCTGTCTGCTCCAACCCTTCCCCTCCTTTGTGCTGTGAGCCACCATGTCCCCCAAGCCTGGGCACAGCGATGGCACCAGGTATCCTGGCCGGGCTCCTGGTGTTTCCAAGGCTGGCCTGGCTCCTTTTCCCATGGCATGGGCTGCAAGGGTTTGCCTGCAGTCCCCCGCCATGCACCCAGCCCCCTCGTGGTACCCTCCATCAGCCATCCCCGTGCTCAATCCCACTTCCCTCTCTCACAGCAGCCATGGAGGCAGTGCTCATCTTCCTGTGCTCCTTGCTGGTGCCGGTGGCCGTGGCAGATGGTAGGTGCCAAGTGCTTCCCGCATGTTGGAGGTGGCAGGGGCATGGGGAAAGGCTGCAGGGGTCTGGAGGACAGCCGCCCCTCTGATCCAAGAGGGTTGGAGTGGGGCGTTGGGCAGCAGCCCTGTGGGGAGCAGGGTGCCTGCACTGGCTGGGGGCTATTGGGGCTGCAGGGGTTCAGCCAGGACAATCATTCACCTCCCACCCCTTGTCTGCTTCTTTCAGTGGCCACCCAAGAGAAGGAGGAGGACCCCTTTAACTATGGTGAGCATCACTGTGCATGAGGATGGGTGTGCTGGCCAGTGTGACTGGGAGCAAAAGGCTGCCCTATCGCTGAACCCAGCAGGAACAAGCCCCTGTGTCTTCTCCCCCAGACTACCAGAGCCTGAGGATCGGGGGGCTGGTGTTTGCCGTGGTCCTGTTCACTGTGGGCATTCTCCTTATACTCAGTAAGTTGGGGACCAGGGGATGCTGGGCTTGCAGGCTGGGGCAGTGGGAGCCCTTATAGGGAGTGGCCACTGGGAAAGGCTTTGCTCTGTTCCCACTTTGGCCATGCTCATGGTGTTTCTCTCCTCTTGCAGGCAGGAGATGCAGGTGCAGTTTCAACCAGAAGCCCAGGTGAGTGAGGGCAGCCTGGAAGGGCGCGTATTCCTTGGACAACCTCGCTGCCCAGTGCTCAGCTCCTCCTGTCTTCCTCCCAGAGCTGGCAGGGTGGCTGTGTGCTCTGAGCATCCCTTTCGGGTGCCTGGAACCCAAAGCTCTGCTGCAATGCTGCTGGGTGGCAAATCTCCACACATTCCAGGGCCGCTTCCTCATCGTGCCCCTACACTGTTGGGCATCCCAGCCCTAGGAATGAGGTGCAGGTCCCAGCTACTCACTGTGCTCCTCTTCTTGCAGAGCTCCAGGGGATGAAGAGGCTCAGGCTGAGAACCTGATCACCTCAAACGGTAAGGTCACCTGTCCTATGCATGCTCTGCTGCTGCTGCTGCATTGCACCCATGCCCTCAGAGCACTCCAAATCACTCTGCTCTTCCCTTTGCAGCAACGGGAGCACCGAAGGCAGAGAACTGAGCAGAGCCATGTGGTGAGTCCTGGCTCTGGCCAGCATGTGTGGTGGCACTGGGGCTGTCACCGCCTTGGTGTGGGGAAGGAAAGGAGGAGCAGCCAGGGCTCAGCACGCCCCAGGCAAAGCCCCAGGCAGCCCAGCAGGAAAGGGAAGCATCTGTCCAGGTTTTCCTTTGCATTGCACTTCCTTCCCCTGTGCTCCTCCACCCAAAGTGGGTTTATTTTTAGGGCCTCTGGAGAGAGCTGAGTGCGAGTCCCTTGGGCATCTCGCTCCTCGCCTGCATCAGGGCTCCCCCAGGCCTGGGGGCTGCAGCAGGGCAGTCTGGAGCCCGTGCTGGTGGGAGCATGGTTTGTGCTGCTGGTGGAGTGAAGCACTGGTGCTGTTCCCGGCCTGACTCACTGCTCTCCTTCCCACGCAGACCCAGAGACCCGAGGACAGATGCTTGGACTGCAGATGCCAGTGGCCTGCGAGGAAACTGAAACCGCAGCAACAGGTCCCTCTAAGGAGATGCAAAGCTGCTGTGTCTGTGTTACCCTCTGTACTTCAGCACCGGTTCTCTGTTTACTAACCCAACTAAACTCACCGTCCTCTCTGCCTCCAGTGGTGTGTAATGTTGATGTGAGATGATCATGACCTCTAGGGCTAGTCGTTGCTGATGTTGTAATAGTGACTTTCTCTTCACCTTTCTCGTGCTGTGCATGTGACTTGGGCCATGTAGGACTGGCAGGCGCTGCCCAAGGGGAGCCCCATGTCCCCCTGCCCATAGCTGGGGGTGCTCGGTGCAGCCCGCACGGTGCTGTCTGTGCCAGCCAGCACTCGGGGTTCACCGCACTGGCTTTGGGCAGGGCTCTGGGACCAGTCCCACAGTGGGTCCGGGTCCTGCCCAGCGAGGCTCTGGACCACACGCTGCTGTTTCAGCAATAACCCTCCGGCCCCAAGGCAGCCACGGTGGAGTCGGGCAGGGACATCCCACAGCTCCCCTGAGCTCTCCCTGAAGGGAGCTCCCCTGTCTCTGCTTGGCACTCCCTGTTTCTGTCCCTGGCTGAAACCAAGCTGTCGGTGTGGGACACTGCTTTAAGTGTGAGGAAGTGCTGTGGTGGCAGAGAAGCCTGTGACGTCCCCCAGCCAGCACGGTGACACTGTGAAAGAGGGCGGCTGCGCAGCGGTGACCAGCACAAACCAGCTCCTTGCCAGTGCTCTGCCTGCCCACGAGACGGAGCTGGGTGCGTTAAACAGTCTCTGAGGGCTAAAGGGAAACATGGACTGAAATCAAGAGCCTGCCCTTGCCTGTCTCCGGCAGGGAAGGGGCAGCGGTGCTTCCTCCTGGTGCTCCCTGCCCTTCCTGATGCCTTGTCACTCTGTGTGCCGTGGCCCAGGACATGGCCGTCCGTGTCAGTGCTGCATGTCGTCCTGTGGCAGTTACGTGTTGTCAGCACTCTGATGCCAACTGCCCCTTCTCCCCATGGAGCAAGCATCAGTGAGCGATGCTCAGGGGCTTTGCATGCCTGAGCTTGCACAGTGGTGATGGAGGGGCTGAGCTGTTGTCACCTTGTGTCTGCTTGAGGGTCCCAGCAGGCAAATCTGTGTCAGGCCCCTTCCCCATGGGCATGGAAACCACAGCCTCAGCTATGGCTAGGCACTGCTGGCTTGGCTGTGAGTGCTTGCCAAGCAGGGGCAGCCTGGGTATCAGTGCCATCCATGCACTGGGAAGGGGTTCTCGGCCTCCAGGATGGTTTTGAGAGGGGTTTCTGCTGTGCCCACCCCACTGTGGTGGCCCTGCCTGCAGGGTGGGCTGTCCCTTCCCTTGCTCCTGGCCATTGCATACTCCTGCCCCTGTGTGCAGCCTCAGGCAGAGCAGACCCCACGCAGCCCAGCCCCTGTCAGCAGTGCCCGTGCTGTCTGTGGTGTGCTGTCGGTGTTAACACGAAACAAAGCAATCCCTGTGGTGTGTAGAAATGGCAAAATCCTGACTGTGTACAATAAATCAAGCTATTGTGTTTCCTTTTAAATAGGCGAGTGTGCTGCTGTGGGGAAGGGCTGGGGTGTTCAGGGCTGTGACCCATGGGCGGGGAAAGGAATAAATACCCTTTCTATCTGTGCCTGGCTGCGGCGTCTCAAGGGCTGTGCTGTTTTCCAGGGGAGCAGGGCAGGGGCTTTTGAGGAGCGGGTGGGCAGCTTCCCTTTGTGCTGGGCAGCCAGGCTGGGCAGAGGGAGCAGTGGGAGCGGAGAGGGCTTTGTGCTAGCAGCGGCAGGCTGTCTGCTCCTTCCTGCAGCCAGCTCAGCAATAGCCAGGGACCGTGTGATGGGGGCACATGAGCCCCACAGAGCTGCCTTGTCCCTCGGCCTTTGGGAGCTTCTGGCTGCTGGAGTGCAGATCCAGGGGAATGCCGAGCACTGCTTAGGCTCTGTAATAGGGCTGCTCGCATGGCCCCACACATCACCCTCCTGGGGGTTGGCTTCACCCCATGGTGCCAGAGCTGAGGTGCCATCTGGGCGCGTGATTCCTGCTCACTGATGGTGAGATTAGAGCAAACCGGATTGCACAGCCCGCCTGGCAGTTGGCCTCGCTGCCAGGGCTGGCACAGCCCCGAGGGGTGCAGCATCCTGGTACCCACTGCTGCGCAGGGATGCAGCACACTGTGCCGGGGTGCTAGGGTGCCCAGGGTGGCTCGATGCTGTGCTGGGAAGCACTGACCTGGCTGTTGCAGGGGCCTGGGGTGCCAGGCTGCAGGAACAGGGTGTGCTGCCCACTTCTCCCTAGCAAAAGGCAGGCACAGCCCGTGTCTGCGCCCATCCCTCTGCTCTCCGCAGCAGGAGGTGAAGCAGGTTCCTGATGTTCGGAAAGCAACGGGAGGTGTGTTTCGATGGGGTCACCCGTGACTCTGGGGTGCCTGATCCTCCCACCGCTGGCCCTCCCCTCCCAGGCCTCCTTCCCAAAGGCGGGCGAGAGCCCTGTGCCTCCCCTCGTGACTGTGATCAACATTACACCGAGGCCATTAATGTTTAATGAGGTTTGCCTCCCAATTAATGTGCTTTCCCGTGGGTGCCCACTCACAGAGCGCAGCACCCGCTGGACGCACGGACACGATGGGTGACGGTAAGAGAGCTGTGGGGAGCACCCACCCAAAGGGCTTCCATGGGAGGGATGATGCCTTCACTGGGACATTTCTGTGCGGAGAGCAGGACTGGTCCCTCCTGCCGTGCAGAAGCCTGCATGGAGGAAGGTGTTGTGGAGGATTCAGGGAGACACAGGGATGAATCCCCAGAGCTCTGAAGCCCACTGGTGCATCAGTGCTGGCTGGTGTTTGGATTCTCACAGGGCTTTCTCCCTCCAAAGGCTTCTGGCAGGGGGATGCACAGTCAGGTAAGGTGGCTCCAGCAGTGGTACGCAGCCATCGGATGGCTGGCACGGGGGGAGGCATCTTGTGAATGCATCCTGTGAATGGACTTCAAACTTCCTGGGTGAAACCCAGGAATTTGGGACCCCTTTACTGGCTCAGCTCGACCTTAAGGAAGTCGGAACGCTCTTGCTTGCACTCCTCATCTTTCCTATGTCACCTCCCCATCATGAGCCCAGTGCCCAGCCCTGGCTCTCACTGGGGTTTCTCTTCTTCTCCAGAGCAAGCCCCCGAGCAGGGCCTGGACAGGTTCAGCTACGGTGAGTGCATGGCCCCTGCAGGGCAGCCCATTCCCACCCTGCCCGCGGGCTCAGCCCCGGCTGACCCCTGCTCCCCTCCTCCCCAGACTATGAGACCATCCGCAACGGAGGGCTCATCTTTGCCATCGTGGCTTTTGTCATCGGGCTCCTCATCATCCTCAGTAAGTGCCTTGGATGGGCTGGGCTCCTCCTTGGCTCTGACCCCATCTCCCTCTTCAGCCTGTGGCAGGGGCAGGGGGCCGTGAGTCCTGCCCCACCATGGAGGGGAGGGCATTGCCTGCAGCCTGGGGAATTCCAGCCAGGCAAGCTCCCAGCAGAACGCGAGCTGGGAAGGAGAGCACATAAATATTTGGCCTTTCCCTGCCAGCGCCGAGGCTCCGCAGGGAAGGTCACTCATTAAAAATAGCAGGGAAGGCTCTGACATTTCCACAGTGAGACGCCAGCGTTCCCAGAGCCCTCAGACCTTGGCAGCTCCCAGAGAGACCTGATGCCGAGCGCAGTCCTGCGCACAGGCGCTGCCTGCTTCACGCAGAGGGCAGGGGCAGCCGCAGCATCGCAGCTGCAGCACTGACGTGGCTCAGTGGTTTTGGGGAGAAAGATAAGGAAACCACCAGCGTTTGCCATCGTGGCTGGCAGCGTAGGGAGAAAGAGATCTGAGAGAGCTCTTGTGGCTGGCATCTGTTGGGCAGCCCAGGGCAGCACGGGGGGTCCATGCCAAAGGGAGGAGGGGGGACTCAGGGCATCCTGCAGAGCCAAGCCAGTGGTCCCCAGCAAGGGGGCAAGCCCTGAGCAGGACTTGCTTCACTGTAGCAAAGCACAGTGGGTGAGATGGGATGGGGGGACTGCTGTGGGCACAAGAGGTCTTTGTTGTGTTTCTTGCCCCCAGGCCAGCGACTTCACTGCGGGGGGAAGAAGAAGAGGAGGTGGGTATTGCATGGCTTTGAGGCAGCCTCATCTCTCCTCCCTGTCCTAGCCTTGCCAGCTGAAAGGGCCGGGGTCTCAGCTCATCCTCCCTCCCATCTCAGCCGCTTTGCGCAGTGTAACACATCTCCCCTTGCTTTTTGCTCCACAGACAAGGACACGAGGAAGAGCTGTAGCCTCAGGTAGGTTGCAAGAGGATGCACCCTGCTGGCAGCCAGGCTCTCTGGGTCTGCTTGCGCTGGGCAGCGATGCTTGGCGGTCTCTGTGCTGTGTAACCTGCCTGCTCTGTCTGGTTTCAGAGCTGCAATGCCACCGTGGATGCAGAGCTTCATCCAAAGCAGGAAAGTCCTTGCCAAGGGCCACTCCTTGCCCCGCTCCAGTGGATCCATTACCCTGCTCACCCCGGACGGGGCTGGAACGCAAATTGCCCTCGTGCTTTCCCCTCTGTTAGATGCAGTGCGTTTCTTGGCTAATAAAGTGCAAGCTGAGCGAGGTTAAACTTTGTGCCTGAGGCATTTGAATGGGCCGCTCTCCTGACCCTGCACCAGTGACTTTTCTGCCCTGCAGACATCTTCCAACACAGTCCCAGGAGCCTTTCCTGCCGGCTTCTGCGCACACAAGAAGCAACCGATGATTCCTTTCTGGGTTTGCTCCCGGGCATGCAGAGGGAGGCACATTCCTGCTTCCATCTATCCCTGCTGCTTGGAAGGAACTCCCCTCTTGCTAGCATGAGCGTTGGCTGTGGGTGCCCAAATCCTGCAGCACATGCTTCCTTTGGGATGCACAGCGAGGGCTGTGCAGGCTGTGGACCACGTCGGATGTAGAAGCAGGCATGTGTGGGACTGCTTGTGTGCTTGTTTTCTTGGAGTGCTTGATCCTGGCATCCTTTGTGGGCAAGAACAGGGCTGGGATGGTGCATCCAGCCTAGGTTCCTGCTGCAGGAGGATGTGGTGTCACAGCCTTCTGCAAGGCCAAACCACCCTGGCACTGCTAGTGGAGTTGAAGGCAGCTTGCCTGGTCCGTTTGGGCTTTGATTGAGGTCAGACATTGACAGTAAAACAGGATTAACTTTGACCAAATCCGTGCAATTTGTCGAATCTGAGGCGCTTATTTAACACCCTAAGGAGATTATTTCAAAATATGATTTTGACTTGACACTGACCCACTCCTGAAGACTTGTTGCAGCTTTGCACAGACCTTTGGTGGGGGAGAAAAGTGCCTCTTTAACAGCGCACACCAGTGAGCTGTGCTGTTTGAGGCTGTGTCCCATAAAGAAGGAGCCAGGGAAGCAGGCACCATGGGAAATGAGCCCATCCTCAGCAGGATCTCACCATCCTGCAGCCCATGGCTTCCCGTCTTCCCCAGGGCACAGGGATGCCCTTCAGGGTGTGCACCCTGGCACCAGGCCCCTGGAGAGCCTCGCAGGCAGAGCCCTGCATCCAGCCGAGGAGATTAAGGGGCTGACAAGCTGCGTCTGGCTCCCTGCACAAGAGATCTCTGTCTCGGCACCAGATGGCATTAATAGCATTATTCTGCACGGCTTGTGGACACTCTCATGCGCACACACACTCACACCCCCTCGCCCCCCTGGCTGGGGCTGGGGCACTATGCCATGGGCTGGGGACATTGGCAGGGTGTGCAGTGGCACAGCAGGACAGTGCCAGCACCTCGGCACTTGCTCTGGGGGTTACATTTGGAGGTCAGGCTCTTCTTTGAGCTAAATTTAGAGGAGCCTTCACTGTGTGCCCCTCCAGAATGGAGCCAGGGAACCACAGCAGGGGAAAGGCATAAGCAAATTATATGATACATGGGAAAAGGGGCCTCCCTGTGCCAGGGACAGGGGTGCTGCCAGCAGCACTGGGTGTGAGCCAGCGCAGGGCTTCCTGCCCCTCTCCATGTTTCCTTTGCTTTGGACATTGAGCCCCGGAGTGGGAAGCCAGGAAGACCTAGGGAAAGGCCACCCTGTGTCTGCTCGGCTGCAAGGGCCTGGGCAAGGGGGGTTGTGGTCCCCATTGGAGCGTGCCCCGTGGGACAAGGCCCTGAGCCCCATGGGTCAGCTGGGAGCCACGGCCTCAGCCAGGAGGTGTTCATCTTCTTCTCTGAACCAGGCAATCTTGGAGGATTTCTCTCACAGTCCCTTGAGCCTTTAATCTTCTCAAAGTAAATCTTTTCTGTGACACAAAGGGGATTGGGTCAATAATATGATGCAGAACTGGAGTGCCCTTTTCCTCTGGGAAGAATTCCAGGTCTGAACAGCTTCCCTTTGGAACTGGCTATTCCCTGTATGCTTTGCCAGTCTCTAAACAGACAGGTACAAGGAAGAGGGGCTCTGGCTGGCTGTGCCTTGGCCATTCTTGTGCTTAATCCATGACTGAACATGAGGAGATGAGGAACAGGAGGAGCAAGGAGGCCGCTGGAGCCTGCCAGTGCTGCTCCGCCATCTCCACGATGCCAGGGACACGTTTGGCCCGGGAGGAAACGTGAATGTAAAATGTCTCCTCATTAGTTAAAACAGGAGAGCAGCAAATGGTGACTAATGGAGCCAAAGAGGAACACTTGACAACATGGAGAGATGGGGCCGGGCTGGCGGGGAGCCAGCCACACGCCTCCTTCTGCCTTTGTTCTGCTCCCGAAAAGGCAGCGCATCCATCAGCAGCCACGTCTGCCAAAACAGCAGCGCTCCGCGCTCTTCGATTACCCTCCCAGCCCGAGTAAATAACGCTTGAGCCCTCATTTCCATGTCGCACATGCCCCAGAGCGGTGGTTGTTAGGCACTAAGTGTTCACACCGAGGTAGATGGACGGCCGCAGCGATGCCGTGTGAGCGCATCCCTGGGTGGCCGCGGGATGAAGGCTCCAGGAGCAGCCGAGCCACGGCCGGCTCCGCACTACCGCGCTGCACCACTAGAGGGAAGCACAGATCCGGCTTCTCGCCGGCGAACGGCTTTTCCCGGGAAGCGGAGCGCGGCGGGTCCCGCAGCATCCCGGCTGCCGGTCCTGCTGCTGCCGGCTCGGGAGGAGCCGGCCCTGGGGGGTCCCTTACGGAAACACCTGAAGCTGCTCGAACCCAGGGGATTAAGTGGGATCGTGTTTTGGGGCACATCAACCTGTTGGCATCTGCCTGGCCGGGGGCTGCCGGCCCCCTTCACCTGGGTACCAGCCCCCCTGCCACCTCCAGGGCATTTAGCCTCCCGCTGCCCCATGTGACAACCGGTTCATTCTGCTACTGGGGAAACTGAGGCACAGATGCGGGAAGGCTGCAACATGTCCACAGGCGAGCTAGGGGACCTTGCCCCCCATCACCACCCGGGCAGCACCCGTACAGGGCCAGATTTGGGGCTGCTGCCCCTTGGCTGGGCTGAGAAGGGTGCAGGAATGGGATGGAACTGGTCTGTGTTGGTGTTGCTGGGGGTGACGGTGGCCAGGGAGACGGGCGCCGCCGGGAACAGCTCTTTCACAGCCAGGTGTGCCTGGTGGTGTGTTAATTGCTGAGCCCAGCTGCAGCCCAGCCCGCAATTACCACCTTCTTCTTCCCCCAACTTCTAGTGTTGGGCTGCAGAAGTGGCCACGTGGAGTTGGGGGCCGTTACGGAAGATAAAGCTCGTGCTGCGCCCCTTGTGGAGCAGGGTGTTTGGTCAGGGGTCACAGGGGGATGGAGCTGCTTCCTGCAAGGTCCTGCGGGGTGAAACTTTGGACGTGTGGGAAGTGCTTCGTGGAAATCGGCTCCGCAGGGTAAGTAGCCCTCTTGTTTTAATGACTGCTTCCTCCGGGGGATTTGTCTGGGAGGGTGGCTGAGGACATGGGGTTAGAACCGGTGGGAGGCCAGGCATGCACTGGCTGGAGGGATGCTGGGGTGAGAGATGCTCCCCACAGCTCTGTGTGCCCCTCTGCAGTGCCTCTGTGCTGGCACATGGCAAAGCCTTGGGCTGCAAGTTATCATAGGAGTTGGGGGGGAGCGGGGGGCTCTCAGGCCCCTCCTGTGGCTGCTCTCCCCAGGGAGCTGCTGTGTGCTGGTATGGACAGTGGTTTTCGCATATTGGTGAAAGAACTATCCTTAGGGAAAGCATCTGGGTGGTAAACAGGGTATTGGGAGCATGGCCCCCCCCCCCCTTAACCCCAGAGCTCTGAGGATTCCTGGATCTGAGTGTAAATGGTGCCTGAAGCCAAAACGATTGCGGGGAGGGGGAGGTGAAAGGAGGCTGGCTGGGTTGGGATGGTTGTGGCAGCACTCGACCTCTCCCCCTTTGTCCTTTAGGAGAGGCAGAAGCATGGCTTTTGCGGGAAAGACCCTGCTGTGCATGTTCTGTGCTGAAGGGCGGGGGGTCCTTTCTCCCCAAGGGAGAAGCCTGTTGGGGCTCAGGACTGCGCATAGGTTTGTGTAGCTGTAGTTTCCCCTGTGTATGTTGTAGTGTTTGCGCCAGGGCAGTAATTCCTCAGTGTGAGCTCCCCCTCAGCAGCTGGGCTTGCTGCTGCTCTGGCAGGTTGCTTGCTCCCTGTTAGCCGGTCAGTGAGACACGCGTGTGTCAGCGCGTTAGTGCTTGGCCTTGCTGCCTGGGAGCCTGCTGCCAAAGTGCCCTTCCCAATCAGAGCTGCGCGGAGCGTGGGGCACCATCCCAGCCTGTGCACGGGTCGCTCATGCCAAGGCGATGGGCAAACGCTTCCTGTGCCTATTCAGATATGAGAAGGCTGATGGCCCTGAATGCTCCCAAGTGTGGGTTTGCAGGAGCCGGCTCCAGGAAGCGTCGGGCTGCCTGCCCGCTGCTGCAGGATCCGCTTGCGCCTCCGGGCTGAACAGTCAATGGAGGAGCAAATTGGGCTGTGATGAGGGGCACAAGCAGCTCAGGGACTTGCCATGGCTCTCTGAGCGCGACCTGGGGCTGGTGGTTCAGCCGGACCGCATTTAGTTGCCTCTCCTGATGCTGCTTCTCCTCTCACCAGCTGATGCTGTCCTGTCCTGCTGAAGGAGCTTTTGGCAGGGGGAGTTTAGTGCTCTCTGTAGGGGCTGATTCTCTGAGCTAGGGCTGCTGAGGAAGCTCACAGGAGATGCTGTGAGCAGCCAAGGGAGCTAAAAATGAGCTGGTGAGTAGCGTTTACTCCCCTGCACATGTGCCTCCAACAGATCTGTGAGGCTCTGCGGGCGCTGTGCCAGCGAGTGCCCCGCCAGCCCCCGCACCCCGCTTTCATTCACTCCTGAGTGTAGGAGGGTAGAACTGCACCTGAGTCCAACACACAGCGTGCTGGGGAGTGAAATGCTGTAGCAGTTTTGGTGGCAGGAAGATTCCTGCTAGCAGGCTGGCCTGTGCTGCCATCCTGCAGCAGCTGCTGGGGAGGGAAGGGGGCAGGTGCCTGGGGCTCCCCAGAGCCCAGGATTTGCTTGTTGCCTTGGGTATGGGCCCGAATACCAATTTCCTTGCTATGTATTGGCTAACATCTGTATATGGATGTAGGTGGCGATTGAAATGTGCCTCAGTTCCTAGAGGGATGTGATGTGTGGGCACTGGGTGTGCATCAGCTGCTGCTTCACCGCCTCTTGGGACACTGATGGCCCAGCCGGGGGTACGAGTGAGCAGCAGTGACAGCGTGGGGCTGCGGAGGAGCACGTGTGGCAGGGCTGTGTGCCAGGAACACCCACATGCTGAGTGGTGACAGAGTGCTGGGGTGGCCTGGGAACGGACTGAACAGGAGGTGATGATGGAGCCTGGCAGCATGGAGGAAGGGGAAGCATCTCCTTGGAGAGGAGGAGGAAGGGATGCGGTACATCAGGCCCTCATAGCATGGGCAGTGTTTGCTCCTGCCTTTGCTGATGGCTTTTGGGTACTGAGATCTGGGCAGGTGCATGTATACAAGTTGGGTGATTGCTGCTTATCATGAAAATGAGGCTATCTGGTGTGGGTGGCCTGGAACAGGGAGGGAATGGGGACATGGGGTGGGTGCGTAGGATCTTTGCATAGTCCTGCCAGATTCTGTGTCCTTTGGTTGTGTCCATCCTCTGCAAAACAGGAGTTGCTCACCCACGCTGTGCAAGTGCTACCTCGGTGGTGGGGGTGAGCTCTCTGGTTCTTCCAGGGGACTCCCAAGTGTGAAGAATTGCGGTGAACCAATGTGGGTTGAAAATGGCCAAGGAGCTGTGATCCTAATTCTTTAACTGGGTGGTGATGGTTTTCCAATGAAGCAAACCAGTGCTGCTTTGTTAAAAAAGAAAAATCACTACGTAATGTTTTTTTCTACTCATTGTTTTGCTTGGAATCCGAATGCTTCAATCTTTGCTTATTTTCCAACAAATTGGGATTGGGAAGGCTGTTTTGGAAAGCAGAGAGAACCTCCTATAATCACTTCAAGAGAAGACGTTCTGAACTGCTCTAATGGTCCAGACAAACTGGCTCTGGTGTGACTGTCTTGGGGAGTGAGATCCTAGGCTCGAGCTAAGCCTCACATAAACACCCCCCCCCCCCCCCCAAAGTAAAGCATTAACTAGTGTTTATTTGTTGTTTGCTGACTCGAGGGACGAATGTGTAATGAAGTCTCTAGGCCCTATCCTGTTTGTGATCGTGTCTTGGAAGCAGGTTGGGGTGGTGGTGGGAAAGCCCCATTCGTGTCCTCTAGAAAGCGCCCAGGAGACTCGGGGAGCAGGAGAGCTGCCCGGTGTCCCGGCTAAGCCCCTGCACGCATCCATGCAGCTGTGCCGGCAGCACCCGCTCCCCGCTGGGATGAGCCTCCCTCCCGTAGGCGGGCTGCAGGGGATGGCTGGTGCCTCCGCTGCGTGTGCTCCAGCCCCGGGGGCTCGGCTTGTCGGAGCGTGACCGGCTCCCGTTAAGCCCGGGGGGGGCGAGCCCGGCCCGGAGCGGCGGTGCCCACAGCGGGGCTGGCTGCCGGGGACCAGCAGCAGGAGGAAGGGGGGTCCGGTGCGGTCGCGCCCCGTCCGCGGGGTCCCGCTCGGTGGGCGCTGCCGCCCGTCAGCCCTGCGGGGAGCGGGGCGGGGAGTGCGCGGGAGCCCGGCCCACCCGCCCGCCGCCACTCGCCGGGAGAGGGGAGGAGGAGCGGCTGCGAGCTCGGCTCTGGGCACCTCACCCTGCCCGGCAGCGCGGCGGCACCGAGCGCGGCACGCCGGGGCACCGCACCGCCCGCACTTGCGCCGCAGCCCGGGGCCATAGGTGCTCTTTATGGCATGTGGCTGGTAACTTTTTTCCTGCTGTACTCTTTGCGGAAAGGTACGTGCACCCCCCGGGGACGGGGCTGCGGCCGGGAACGCGCCGGGCGCTCCGGGAGCGGGGCTTGGGATGCCGGGCCCCGTGTGCCCCGCCGGGGCGGCCGGCAGAGGGGCTCCGCGGCTGTCGGGGCGCTCGCCCTGGACGGAGCGCGGGGCTCGGAGCGGGGCGGTCCCGGCGCCGCGGCTCGGCGCAGTCCCGGGGCGCCGGTGATGGCACGGACACGGGATGCCGCGCCGGCTCGGGCACCCGGCCCCAGGGAACGGGAGAGCAGTGCCCTGTGCGCCCGCTCCCGGCGCGACCTGGAGCAATAGCCCGATCCCGCAAGGCAGGCTAGACCCAGCGATGCTTCAAAGCCCGCATCCTTCCCTCTAGGAACACAGTGTTAAGGGTAACGCAGCGTCTAGGCATAAATCAGATTTCTATTGAGGATAGGTGGGATCGTGAAACAAGTGTGTCAAGGAGACGGGAACACGCTTAAAGATGTGAGATTAATTTAAAGTTGGGGATTAAGTGAATGCCCTCAAAATGTATGGAGGTAGTACTCTAAACCGAGCCTCTGCTGTAGATGCATTTAAAAAAGCAAGCTGCACGGAATGTGGGCTGTTAAAGCACAGTACGATTGTTGCCACGATCGATGGGGGTTACATAAAGGAATTGCCCATTTCCAAATCTGCGGGAATTTTTAATTGTGTTCCCGTAATAAATGGCCTCCTTGCACCCGGCCCGACCTGCAGATGTGGCGATGGAAGTGCCCACCTTTGGGAAATGATCTGCTCAGTGGGTGGGAAATGACATTTGCCCTAATTATCCCTTCTGACTTTGGAGAACAGCGAGGGGGAAATTTTGGGAAATGAGGAAAGTGCAAGGAAGGGACGGAGCTGCCTCCTGACATGGGCTCTCTCGTGCTGCCTATTGCGTTACCCATGTATCTGCATGTGAATCTGGTGACAAATATTTGCCGAGGCTCATTAGGGTGTCCTGTCCGGTGTGTTGTGATGATCAATTCTTCCATCAATTATCAATTATGGCATAGCTGCTTTAGCCGAGCTGGAGCAAAGCTGCATTTGGGAGCTTTACCCAAAATCGCTATTGTGTTTAGGATCTGCTGTGCTGAACGTGCCAGCATCTGCTTTGCTTACATTTGCATTTTTTACTGTGCTACAAGGAGGAAACGGCACCAAAAGCAGATAACCGTCGAGGATGCTCCCATTTGTTCCCCTCAGTAGTCCAAATAATAAAGAGCTGCACTGGGTTTATTGCTCTTGCATGTTTTCAGCCCCAGCTTCTTGGAAAAGGGATCTCTTCCCACAGAGCAATCTCTTCTGAGAAGAGCAAATTAAATGCCTCCATTAGCACAACTCCTCCTGGCCTCATTTTCTCTTTTTTTTAAAGAAATAGAATGTATCTTCAGTGTTGAAGGGTCCTGGTGATGCAAAGTGTTAAAGTGAAACGGTTCCAAAGAGAGGACAGCAATACAATGGAAGTTTCATTATAATAATAGGATACAAAAAATGAATTGCTTAATGCATGATAAACCTTTCAGATACTTAATATTTTTGGGCACTGAAGCACATCCTTTTAACACATTCCTGCTGTAGAACAAGAGCAGAAGTAGAAACTGAAAGCAAATAAATGCTCGATCCAGGGGACCACTGAAGTTGAGAATTCCCTTGATGGGTCGTAGCTGCTCATTTCTTCCCCCACTTGTCAACCAAACAGAAAAAGGTGGTTGGCAAGCACACAAGCAGGAGTTGAGCAGGAAGATGGTGTGGTGATATGAGCAAGAGTAGCCAGGCAGAGGAAGAGCGAAGGCGAGGGGCGAGCGGTGCGATGAAGAGCGTACTGGTCAAAATTGAGGGGCTTGGAGCTGGAACAGCATCTCCCTGCGTGTTGCTGCTGGATCTCTGCTGCCTGATTTCTATTGGCATTACATTTACATCATGTTCCAGTGCTGGGTGCAGTGAATGATGCAGCTTGCGTGTTTTAATCTCAGCCCCCCAGTGTGGCACAGTGCTCGTTTGTCTCTGAAATGAAACATGGAACCTTCATTAAATGCACGAGGGAGAAGCCTGCAGTGCTCAACTCCTCGCTGTGCCCAGTGTGTATTTATCCTGCGGATAGGCAATGTTTCCCAGCACAAGCAGCCACGGTGGCAACTTGCCCAGTGCCCTCACCTGCGCCTTGCATGGACCTAGGGCTGCTTCTGCCTTTGGATGAGAAAATCCGTACAGGCAACCCTGATATTTCTTGGTGCGTTTGCTCTCTGGAGGAACAGGCTGCGCCTGGTGCGGGTGGTGAGTGCCAGGGCTGTGCTATGGAGCAGCCCTTCCCGGAGCTGGGAGCTGCCTGGGAGCTGTAGGCTTAGCTTTGGGCAGCTGTGGCACCAGGTGCTTTTCTCCTGTGGTGTCTGGGTCTCTGCCCGTGTTGTCCTGGGGTGAAGGGACCAGGAGTGCTCTGTCCTCTGAAGCAGCTGATGAGCTGAGTGCGAGAATGAAACTGGAAGCCTCTCTTTGTGGCAGGAATTCTGACATGGCAGCACCGAGTTCCAAGCTGTGCCTTGGATAACATGAAGTCATCTCACCCAGATCAGCGGACTGCTAATAGGGGTGACTTCCTAGGAGGGCATGAAGGAGGAAGGTGTGTGGTGTTGCAGTCGTGATGTGTGCTTTACTTACATGGTGGCAGGTTTGCGTGCAGTGTTTCTTGTCTTTGCAATCTAGATTATAGCCAGCTACAGCTTTTTACATAATCATGGTTTTGCGAGTTCCCGTCTCTCTGCTTGTGGATCCGTAAGAAACAAACCCCGCCACATGCAATCTGCGTCTTGCCGCCATCATCTGCCAGCAGAGCTGTACCAAATATTTAGGAAACCCATTTCCCGACTCTTGCTAACGCTTGCTGCCTGCCCCAGCTGCTGCCTCTTGGAAAGGGCTGTGGCTGCTCGTCTCCACGGGAGAAGGGAGTGAGCACAACTTAGAGGGGGAAAGGAGAAGGTGGGTGACGTTTAAGGGGCTGCTCTATTGATCCGTGCCCCTCATTTCTCATACCCATTGGCCGCATGGTGGAAACCCTCATGTCTGTGTTGTAAAGCGAATGGGAGGGCTGTGGTGTGCCAGATGCAAGGGCTCTGTAGGAAGCCCGGTGTACGTGGCTTCTGGTGCATCCCTTTTGCCTGCCCCTGGTACAGAGCAAATCAGCGGGGAGATTCCAGGCAAGGGTTACAGGCTCAGCCTGGGTGCTGTCGTAATACCTGGAGGTGGTTCAGGCCTTAATTTCCATGCAGATGCATTAAGGCGCAGGCAGCTTGCACTCCAAGCCTGTTTGAGCAGTGCCCTTGCCCACAGAGGGACCAGAGGCAGCGTTCTCCTTTGCTCCCTGTTTGGTTGGTGGCTGTGAGGACAATGATGCTCAGGCCAGAGAGGCTTTGCCAAAAGGTTGGGACTCCTGTGGAGGTGGGATGTAGTCATGGCTTTAACCCTTTGGAAAGCTACCATGGTGGGGGGTGGCATCCCATGGGGGTGTGCCATGCTCCTGGCAGGGTGTGTGCATCTCTTGAGCTCCGCTTGAAAGGGTACCAGCAGTGTGCTTCTCACCTTGTCTAGCTGCTTCTCTCCCTCTTCCCTTTGCCACTTCTGGCTTTGTCAGCTCTAAGGTCACTCCCTTCATTAGGAGAAAGGCTGTTAAGTGTCCTGAAGATGAGGGCTTGAAGGAAGCTTATTCCAGGAAAGGCCAAAGACTGCTCCAGCATCACAAATGTGCTGGCAGGATGTGCTGGAATTGCTGTTGTATCATAAGGCAGTAGGGAATTGCTGTTGTATCATAAGGCAGTAGGGAGGAAAGATTGGTACTTGCCAGCTACCTGTAATGGCCACTCTGCAATGGGTGTCAAGCTTTGGTTTGCTTTCTCCTTGAACAGGGCAGGTGTCAACCACCCTTAATGAGGATAATAAATGAGTGGTAAGGTGGATATCAGCCTGCTCTTCCCAGCATCCTTGCAGCCCCTTACAGCTGGTGGCTGGACAAGTCTTGGTGGCTCCTTCAGTCCCTTTGCTGGGCTTTCTGCTGCTATGGTTGGGCAAAGAAGAGGGTTTGCATTGCTGGACACTCACCTGTGAGGTGATGGCAGGCTGAGGTCTCAGCCTGTGCTGCTCCTTGTGCAGGAATCACAGCTACACCTCAACTGCCTCTTCAGAAATAGGTGGTTTGGTGACAAATCCTGAGGCCAGTTTATGGCTGCTCTACCATAGCCACTTCCTAGAGCAAACAAGTGCTCTCTGCACAGCACTTTGCAGTGCCGAGGTGGGCTGTGCTGCTGAAGGTGCTGGAGTTGGGGAAGTCCAGCTATTGAGACTAGTAAATATTCCGACGGTGTGATAACAAAATGACTTGCTTCTTCCGGCTCAGATAGAGATATTAATATTTCAATACTTCTAGGTTGTAATTTACTACAATTTAAGAAGATTGCACTCTGATAACTTGAAATACCTGCCTTCCAGAGCAAGCTAGGCAGTGTGTGGCTGGGCGCTGGGCTTGGGGTGGCTCCCAGCACTGGCTGCAGGGTCGGTGCCGTGCGCCTGCGTCGCTGTGTTTCCCCAGCAGAAGCTGTTCCACTGTGGCTCCTCCAGCCTCCCCTTTTCCGGTTCATGGGCATTAATGCCCTCGATATCTAGGTTAGGGTCAGCAGAGCTGACCAGATGTGAGCAGTGATTTCTGGGTTAAAAATATTGCAGTGCTATTTCTAAAATGTTAATCTCTCCCAGTGATTTGGAGACTGTTTTATGAAACATGGAATTAGGATGGTGCTCAATGCTAAATGGTAAAGGAGATTATATGGATTTAACTCTATGCGTCTGTCACATAACTATTGCCAATCCCGTAACTTCCATTTTCTATGAAAAATCTGGTTCTCCCTTTGACCTGAAAAAGCTTTATGGGTAATCTGAATTCCCCTGTTTATGAGGTATTTTTCCACTCTCCAGCCCCTCACCCATCCATCTCTCGACCTTCCTGGGCACTGCTTGGGAAGAAGATATTTCCCTGTCAGGCTGGGGATGCTCTCTGATCTCTATTACAGCAGGAGCCATGGCCTGAGATCAGGGATGGTGATGCTGGATGGAGCCTGGGGCAGAGCCGGGTGGATGCTGAGCGCAATGGGATGTTCCCAGTCCGAAGCCAGTGGATGGGCACCGTGTGCCCTGGCTCCAGGATCTTCTGCTTTGCTGGGGTGATGGCTCTACCACAAATAGCACCCTGCTGCTTTGTTTCCCTTCCTCTGCCTGCAAACGTGCGCCTTCCTCTCTCATGTATTTGGGAGAAGCACCACGCTGCTCTGGTGAAGGGAAATGCTGATTCATGACGACAAACCAGCCCAGAGATGTCACCAAATGAAATCTGTGGGGCCGTGCGGTGGCCTTGGAGCTCTGCAAAGCCTGGCTCAGAGGGAGCCCTTCACTCCTCTGGTCCATCCTTCCCCTGGTGCTGTTGGGAAGGGACTTAAAGATAAATGGCTTTGTCTACTTGTGCTTGTGCATGGGTGCAGGGAACTGGTGTGTGTGGAGATATGGAGAGGCTTTCTTGACCTATAAATCTGTTGTCTCGTGTGGTGGCAGCGCTGGACCTCGCTAGTCGGCTAATCCATTGCACAGATGGCTTTGCTGGGCAGCTCTGGCTGTGCAGTACCCCTGACCTGGGCAAAGGAGGAAACTGTCATTTTAGTGATAACTCAGTGCCGAGTACACAGAGTGCAAGAACCAGATGCTATCACCTCTGGTTTCATGGGTGCTGGAAGAGGCACAAGGTTGGCTGTCCAGCTGGGAGAAGGATGGGGAGGACTTTGCTCTGGGAAAGGGTGAGGGGTTTGGTGGTTTCCCAGCTTGACCTGGTTGAGGATGGTGTGGAGCAGGCTGATGTGGGGATGTGAGTGGCCATGGGTAGTGACACTCAACCAGCCTTTCCTTGGGCTAGGAGCTGCAGCGAGGCTATCCGTATGGATGAGGCTTTCCTTCTTCCCCCTGCTCCCATCCCCTCCTCCCCAAGTTAAGGAATCGAGGTCACGGAGGGTCCCCCGTGACTCAGTTTGAACCGGCGGCACCGTAGTGATCAGCTTATTGGCTCTGCAGCACCATGAGCAGTGTTCTCAGCCAGAGCTATTAATACCCGCGCCGAGGGCCGCTTTGCTATCCCTGTCCTTCCGCCCACTTGGAAAGAGTGCGGCTATAAAAAGAAACCGGATCCGAGTGACTGGGGGCCTCCTCAGCCTTATTTAGAGCCAATCTTGCTTTGGTGGAGAAGGGGGAGCTCGTGGTCCTGCGGAGTGGGAAGGAGAGACGGGAGGAGTTGGGTGAAGAGGTCCCTTCCCTCATTTTGAGCAAGGGAAGTGCTTGTCTGTAGTGGTCACAGATGCTCCTGGGCATCTGGGTGGCTGCAGGCTCAGCCCTGGACTGTGCCCTTGAGCCTAAGCTTGGGCTTAGAGGAATTGGGACTGGGCATCCCTCCCTCCCTCTGGTTCTGGGCATGAGGAGCAGCACTGAGCACAGTATTCCTGCCCCTCTTCTGGGAGCTGCTGCAGCTTTTGGAGGCAGTGATGGGGTAGCAGGAAAGATCTGTGCCCTGCTCAGGGAAGGCTTGCACTGGATGTGTTTGCATTGCTGATGGGCACATGGGGCTGTGCTGGGAAGCTGCTGGGGCGCAGGGGTATTGATATTTTGCTGCTCTGGGTTGGGGGACATTGAGGTTTGCAGGAGGAACATCAGTGGTTAGTTGTGCTTGGTTTGGTGGTGTGGTTGCATATGGGCGTCCTGAGGCCTCTGGATGCTGAGGCACGGCTGGACCACATGCTAAGAGCCACCTGAAGAAGCCCTGGGGGGATACCCTGGGTACCCTTCCTTGCTTGCACAGCCCCTGGTTGGGTGCCTGTGATCCCTGATCCGTGCTGCCAGCAGGAGCACTGGCCTGTGAAGGTGGCCTTTATGCTTCCAGCCCGTGCATTGATGCTCCTCTGCTCTGCTGTACATGGGTGCCAGGAGCTGGGCTCAGGGCAGTTGTGCGGGGGGATTGGCCATTTCTGCACTAACCCCGTGCCTTTGTGGCCTCTGCTTCCTCCATAGCACACGCTGAAGATGTTGGAACCAGCCTCTACTTTGTGAACGACTCTATCCAGCAGGTCACCTTCTCCAGCACAGTGGGGGTGGTGATCCCCTGCCCGGCAGCAGGGTCACCCAGCGCCGTCCTTCGGTGGTACCTGGCCACAGGCGACGACATCTACGATGTGCCCCACATCCGGCATGTCCATGTCAATGGGACTTTGCAGCTCTACCCCTTCTCGCCATCAGCCTTCAATAGCTTTATCCACGACAACGACTACTTCTGCACCGCGGAGAACTCGGCTGGCAAAATCAGGAGCCCGAATATCCGTGTTAAAGCAGGTAGGAGCTTGCTGCGGGCTCTGGGGCTTGGATGAGGTGCTGCCTTTTCTCTGGTCTTCTCCATGGCCTGTTGGTTAGCCCATTTAGAGGCATCCACACGCCTCTGTCTCCCTGGCATGGGCCAGTAACAGGGTTCTGCAAAGGGATCAATTGATGCTGCATAGGCAGGGAGCATGGAGAAGGTCAGGGTGCTTGGTAAGGTGTTCATCCTGCTGCAGCTAAGAGCCAGCTCTGTACCAGGGCAGGGATGACCACCAGGGAAGAAACGTGGGCTTGGGGGTCTCCAGCATGTGTCTGGAGGCCGTGGTGTGGCTGCGGAAGTCCTCTTCCTTTGGACTTGTATTGTTATACTCATCTATGCATGGGGTCTTTTCGCAGAAGGAGCTGGACCACATCTGTCCATGGTGGGAGAGACCCACTGTGTCCCATAGCCATCCTCAAGCTGTTCCCACTGTCGCATCCAGCCCCAGCTTGCCAAGGCTTATTAAACAGAGAAAAAAAGAGGAGGAATATGGCAAAGAGCTGATTCCAAAAGCCATTATAGTAAACTATTGACCAGGCTGAGGAGGGCTAATAGCCCAGGAATGGCTTCATTATGTAACCTATTAAAAGTGGGGCTAGCAGAGGGAGCATGACAGAAGTGACTACAGGGTTTTTTATTTTAATACCTTGTACTGTGGAGTAAATGGGCATTAACCCCCTTCTGCAGGGTGAATTATTTACCCACCCTCGGAGGTTACCTATAAACCACTGCTTGGTGCAGGAGGCACCGAGCACTGTAAGCGGGCACTGCAGGCTGCAGAGTGGCTCCTTGGCCTGGAGTGACATGGCTGTGTCCTCTGTGCCATGCAAGGTGTTGATCCCAGGCACAGCTCCAGGTTGGGCAGAGAAGAGATTCAGAGCAGCCCTGCAGAGAAGGGCTTGGGGGTGTGTTGGTCGATGAGAAAATGAACATGAGCCGGCTGCAGTGTGCGCTCGCAGCCCAGAAAGCCAACCGTATCCTGGGCTGCATCAAAAGGAGAGTGACCAGCAGGTCGAGGGAGGTAGTCCTGCCCCTCTACTCTGCTCTTGTGAGACCTCACTTGGAGTATTGTGTGCAGTTCTGGTGTCCTCCACATAAAAAGGACATGGAACTGTTGGAACAAGTCCAGAGGAGGGCCATGAGGACGATGAGGGGACTGGAGCACCTCCGGTATGAAGATAGGCTGAGAAAGTTGGGGCTGTTCAGCCTGGAGAAGAGAAGGCTGTGTGGAGACCTCATAGCAGCCTTCCAGTATCTGAAGGGGGCTTATAGGGATGCTGGGGAGGGACTCTTCATGAGGGACTGCAGTGAGAGGACAAGGGGTAACGGGTTCAAACTTAAACAGGGGAAGTTTAGACTGGATATAAGGAGGAAGTTCTTTACTGTAAGGGTGGTGAGGCACTGGAATGGGTTGCCCAGGGAAGCTGTGAATGCTCCATCGCTGGCGGTGTTCAAGGCTGGATTGGACATGGCCTTGGGTGGCATGGTTTAGTGGGAGGTGTCCCTGCCCCTGGCAGGGGGGTTGGAACTGGATGATCTTAAGGTTCTTTCCAACCCTATTCTATGATTGTGCATGACTGTGGCTCCTCTGGTGTTGGTGACTCTGGGCCTGAGACCACAGGGTTCTGACAGGGGTACCAGGGCGCTGTGGCTGTGGATGGCCAGGGCTGGAGCAGCAGGGATGGATGTTGGAGAGTCAGTGCTCTGGATGTCCTGCAGGACAGAATGCTTGTCTTCTGCCCCCTGCCTTCCTGCCGGGCAGACAGCCCTTGCTTTGCTCTTCTCCCACCTGCTGAGGACTTCCTTGGGATCATAGCAAGCCGGGAGCAGAGCAGAGCCCTGGCTTTCATTCCCCTCTCTCAATGCACCCCTGCTGCGGTGGGATTTCAGCTGGGAGCACAGCCTCCCATGTCCCTTTAACAGGTGCAGTTAGCAGGGGGTGTGAGCACACAGTGGGGTCCCCATGCAGGGCTCCGGGGGCCACCACAGCTCCAGCTGCGGCAGCTCCAAGAGCTTTGGCTTTATGGCTTTTGGAAGCAGTTGTGAAACATTCCCCCGCTCCTGTTTCCTCCCGGTCGTGTCGTGTCCCGTCCCAGGCGCTCGCCAGTGTTTTGTAATGGCAGCGCACTGAGTAAAGCCAATTAAAGCTGCGTAAAGAAAGCAAAGAAAATGTAGTTGCACGTATGAGGAGTTGGAAAAAACCTCTGGAAGCTTTGGGAAAGCTGTTGGTGAGCACATGGAACATGTCTCTATCCAATGGGAAGTCTTCATCCTGCTAGCTGTGGCCTGGTAGGGATTATTCCCAGTGGCTGAGAAAGGCCAGAGCTGTGGCTGCAAAAGTTGGTGTGGGTCAGAGCGGTGGGACCCCTGCATGAGGTGTGCTCCAGGCTGGGGCAGCCACGGTGAGCATGTAAGATGCTCCTCTTGGTCCCCGCTGGCCTTTAAAGCCCGTGAATAAACCTGCTCCATGTGATTAAAGCAGCTTTTCCCAGCTAATCTGCTTTGGCTCTGGAGTCCCTTTCCATGGTGCAGCCTTTGTCCTCCTGGCTGGGGCATTGGTAAATAACTGGAGCAAGCTGGAGGCCGCTCCAGACCCTCTTCCCGGCTTTCCTCTGGGGCTCTGTGAGCTGCAGGCAGGCGGTGCAGGAGAGGCAAAGGTCTCTGCAGCTTGAACTTCATGTCTTATGCTGCTGCTGGTCTCCTTTGCCAGAGAGAGTCCCCATGCACCCCAGGCTGGAGCCTGGGATGCGCCTCTGGTTTTATCCCAGCCTCTTGCTGCAGCGCAGGGTGCTGTGAAAGCCAGGGAATCGAGGTGGGAACAGTCACCCCCTCGCTGCTCGCTTGTTTGTGTGAGGTATGTGATGCATCGCCAGCGGGTGCTTTCCACTCAGGAAAACACCTTCCTTCTGGGCTGCGAAGGCGTTCTATCTTGGGAGATTCATTGAGCTGCTCTTGTTCTGGCCGAGGGGTGCTGTTAAGTGCCGGAGTGAATGCATGTCTCTGGTGATAGTGATGCCCAGGTGCTTGTGTCCTACAGGGCACAATTACTATCACAGTAAAGAGGTGCCTGCACTCACTGTGTTTTATACTTCAACTTGAAGAGTTTATGGTGTCTGCATGCGTTATTGGGCATGGTGGCACCTTTTTGTTGTGCTGAAGAGGCTAGGGTCGACCCACCTTACCCCAGTGAGTGCTGCTGGAGGGTTGTGGCACTGGGGAGCTCATTGCCACTGGTCCAGGGAGCAGCGTGGGGCTGCCAGAGGGATGTGCATCTCCCTGAGGAGTAGGGCACATGGTGGGGACAGCTCATGGCTCCCACTGTGACACGGCCTGGGAAAGTGTTGTCTGCTTCCTTAAGTATTCCTCCGGTGTATTTAGGAGCATGCCAGGCTCTGTGTCACAGGCTGTATCTCCTGGTGCCTCATGGCTGTGTTCTCAGCATGCATCCAGCAGTGAAATGATTACCTCAAGGCGCAGGTTGACCATTACAGCTATGAAATGCCCTTGGTCCCTGTGCTGAAATGTGGGTGCTGCAAACCTCTGCCTTAGCCACTTTGGTGACTCTAAAACCAGCAGCTTGCCTTAGTGGCAAGGCCAGGTGACACTGGGGACCATTTCAGGGTCCCAGCAGCAGGCGCATCCCTCTGTGTGCGAGCACAGGGCTGTGGTCTCCCAAGGAGAGCCGCTTCCTTCCCCAGGAAGGTGGGCTATGTGCTTGGGACGGAAGCAGTTTGCTGCTGGGTGGGTTGGGCTGTTTTGGAACCGTGGGATTAAGGCAAAAGGAAGTGTGTGTTCCCCCAGCTCTGTCACACCACCTGCTTTTCTGTGCAGTTTTCAGGGAACCGTACACCGTTCGGGTGGAGGACCAAAGGTCGATGCGTGGAAACGTGGCTGTTTTCAAGTGCCTCATCCCCTCTTCAGTGCAGGAATACGTTAGTGTTGTGTCCTGGGAGAAAGACACCGTTTCTATCATCCCAGGTAAGAAAGGAGCTTCTATTCTCTTTGGAAATCTGCTTTGCCATGTGTGAAACTCATTGTCATGGAGGTGTTTTTCTTGGCTTATTGTCTGTGCCTATGCTGCCGAAGCAAAGGCTTCTATCGATGACCATCTCACGGCTGCATACTGGAAAATGCTGGTGGTGCAGGCAGATGTGTTGTGTTCGGGGTCCCCTTGGTGCTGTGGTCGGTATTTGTTGTATCTCAGGGCTCATGGATGTTTGGTGTAAGCGTGCCCTGTTCTGACCTCTGCTGCGTCCCTGCAAGCCTGGTAGCTTTGAGTGCCTGGCATGGGGTGTGTGGGCAACAGGAAAAGAGCCATCCCGTGCTGTGTCCTGACCCCAGTGTCTGAGCTGGTTTTCATGTTGTCAGGAAGTAAATTCCCAGCTTCAGCTGTGGGTTTTCACATCTGATTGAGCCACGGGGGAAGGAACTCGGTAAAAATGGCATCGTGCACTGCTTCCCCGTGCTTGACATCCCTGTCCTGTGTGCCTGCCTTGTGGCCTGGGATGTGTCCTACTCTGAGCTGATTTAGGTCTGTGGGGAAGGGGCCTGCGGCAGGGACAGGGTTCCCATTGGAACCAGAGAGTTTTTTGAACCCGGGCTATTTCCCCAGCTGGGAATGGGCCGGAGCACTGATGAGCCATGGCCTCTGTGCAGGATCAGCCGCTGGTGCTGCGGACACTGATCCCATGCTCCCGCCTTGCTGCTGACAGGCCTTGGAGCAGCACAAGGGCTGTGGGCAGGTGCTGGCACAGTGTGGGGCCGGCCCCGTGTACCGAGGTGACCTTTTGGCTCCCTCCTCGGAGCCGGTATTGATGGCAGCGCTGGCTGCCCGCACAGCACGTGTAAGCTGGTAGTAAAGCAATCAATACTGCTTCCCCCAGGGGCACACAGGGAATTAAAGGATTTTGCCCAAAGTGAATGCTCTGTGCTTGATATTTGCTCACAGGTCAGCAAGTCCCGATGCTCCTCCAGGGCTCTGTTGCAGTGCTGAGAGGGGCAGATGTCACAGGGAGTAGGGCATGAGCCTGGTGGCTGCTGGCTGAGCACAAGAGGTGATTTGCTGTAGTCCTGCTTGCAGAGCTGTTTCTTAAGGAGCTTAAGGAGCAAAGTGCTTCACCTGAAGCGAGTGACAGGTTCTCTTGAGGGCAGTGGTGGCTCTTGCTGGTGGCCTTTGCCTCCCGAGTGTGGCTGATGTGCTGACTCAGCACAGCCCATGCGCTGGGAGGCAGGCAAAGGGAAGCAGTGCTCTGGGAGCGCTGATGGTGACTGATGGCCCCCAGGCTGTGATGCATTAGCAGGGTCTGTGTGCAGGGGACCTGGCTGCACTGACTGGGGCTGTGTCCTTGCTGGCAGGGGGCCCATCACGGTTTGTAGTGCTGGGGCAGGGAGTCAACTGGCCCTAACCTGGGTCTGCAGAGCCTGTGCTCCCCAGCACTGACCCTGTTCTGACCAGATGAAGCTCTTTGCCTCCGGAGCATGATCTTCCCTGGATGGGCATTCAGAGCGATGAGCTTGTGTTGATCAGCAGCCAGCTCATGTCCAAGCAGCCTTTTGCCTCCTTGAGTATAAGGCTCTGCATGGAGCTCCTGGAACGTGAGGGTGTTTTGGAACACTGTGGAAATGACCATTTCATTTTAGCAATGAGAAACTGCTGGGTGGTCCAATGAAGCTGTGAAAGCGTTTGTGGAGGCTCCCCTGGAGGCCAGCTGGTGTTGGACCGGGCATGGTACCCTTTGCTGGGCAGCGCGATGCTCAGGTGGTGATGCTCTGTTCACCATAGGCGTGTTTGAGCAGGGCATGACAAGGTCTGTCACCGCCAGAACCTGTGGTGTTCATTCCTCAGCGGCTAATGGTGCTCATGCACTTCCAGGGAAGGAGTCTGTTGCTCCTGGGATCCTGGTTTTCTCAGTGGCAAGTTTGTGAACCCAGCACCCCTGCACTCGTGTGATCTTATCCAGACTTGTTCCCAACTTTGCTGTGGCAGTGGATTTTTTAATATGATGATTCAATTAGTGGAAGGATTTTAACATTCTAAAGCAATAATTACCCTAAAGACAGAACATATAAATTGTGTTACAGTGCAGAGTCAACACAAGCAAACATGTTTTGCTGTTGGGTTACAAATATAGTATCTGCCTGAAGCTGATTTTTTGTGTTGTTGTTGCTTGTGTTAGAACTAAAACTGGCTTTGCTGTTACCAAAAACATGGTCTTGTCTTGACCGCTGGTGAACCTCTGCTTCTGTCCCAGTTCTGAGCAAGGAGAGGAGGAGGGCGTCCCCGCTGTTCAGAGCGAACACTGTGAAGGCTGAGGAGAGCTGAAATGTGGTGCTGAGGCCTGATAGCTTCTTTCAACATGCTTTCTGGATGGTGAGACCGTCAGTGGTACAGACCCAGCGCCTCATGGCTCACCTGCAAGCAGAGGTGTGTGGAAGTGCTGCAGCTCTTTCTTGGATGTAAATACATCCAAGCTGTATTTACAGCTGGCTGTGTGAAACGTGGTGTTCTTTCCTAGCTTCACTGTGCCAAACTTGCTGCTGTTCCTGAAACTTTCCTCTAGTGCTTCCTGTGGAAGACTGTGCATCTTCCCTGCGAGCCTTGGTGTAGCAGGGGATGAGCAGTCCTAATACGCAGGAGCAGGGAACCCCTCCATCCTGACCTCTCTAAGTGACCACAGTAAATCTCTGCTTTGCTTTGCATCCCTGGTTTTCCCCCCACCAAACTAAAATACTGTGTAGCTCAGGAATCGGGGACCAAGCATTTCCCCTCGGGCCGCTGTTCCTGGAGAGCTCTGGTCTTCAGCACAGTACATGGCCCTTTTGTGAGCTTTCTTGGGTTCTTTTTACACTGCATCTGGGTTATGGAGCTCCCAGCCTCTGTGCCTGGGCCTTTGAGACATGTCTTCAGGCAGGCCTGGCTGCTCTTTTGATGGTGGTTTGCTGGTGGGATGCAGGCGCCAGCATCCCTGCGCAGGCACAGGGAGCCTCGGGAGCATGGGGCCCTTTCTTGGATGCCTGCTGCTTGCACCCCTTGCAGAAGGTGCCTGTGCTGCCTGGCTTTTGCCTGTCAGATTCCCTGGTGAACGTGTCCCTTCAGGAGCACCTGCACTGGAAGAGACCTGGAGAGACTGTTGGAAACACTCGGTGTCCGTGTGGCCCTGCTGCAGTGGGGGGTTTGAGGTGGTGAGCTGCATTATTTGGTTAACTTGGTGATGCTGTAACTTACCCTGAAATCAAAGATAAATTCTTTATGGAAGGTTATCCCGCACATAAATCATCATTAGTGCAGCTCATTTTTGTTTAATGCCTACCTAACTGTGCTGTAGTCTAAAACTGTGTGTTTAGTGAAGTCAAGGGTTGCAGAGAAATTATAGGGTTTTCAAAAACCCATTTGCTTTGCTGGTGCTCACATCAGAATCAATCTTGCCTTTCCTTCTCAGCCTTGTCGCACACACAGCGCTGCTCACAGGACTCTGGCCTTGAATGCAGGCTCGCTGGGGTATGGCAGTGGCGCTTGCGGGGTCAGGGGCTGGGTGCAAGATTGCGCTTCACACCCAGGCTGTGATTTCAAACTCTGTTGCTATTGATGAAGCTTGATGTGTGTTTGGGGGGGAGTAATGGGAGGAGGATGGGAGGGCTGCAGCTGAGCAGGAGGTCTTGCGGACCCTTTTCCATAGGGACTGAGGGAGAAGCTCCTGCCAGAAGCCGGTTTAAGAACTCAGCGTGGTAAAGAGCTTGTATTTTTAATTTTTATTTTTAAAGCACTATCACCAGGCTGGGTAACGTGAGGAGCCTCTTAGGCAATGCATGGCTTTGATTTGCCATGGAGGAGCTATGTTGCATATGCAACTGCAGCTGCTTTATCCGCTGTGGTCAGGCTGTAGTGGCACCGGAATGGAAATGAATGGTGCTGACTTGTCCTCTCCTCAGGCATCGCATGGTGTAGCCTGATGGCAGCAGTCACATGCCCTGTTCTAGCGTGGAGCTCATGTATGTGCTTTTGGAGCATGCATCCAGCTGCTGTTGTGGTGCGTTCCTGCGTGTACTGCTTGGCTTTGGTAATCCTGTGAGCACATGGGTACCCGTACCCTTACAGCTAAGCCATTCCTCAGCCAGCTCAGGGATGTGAATGTGTATCCAGGTTTGCTTTCTTGCCACAAACATGTCACCTGCCCAGGCTGTGCCTGCTGGGCTACCAGGAGCTCCAAGGATGGCTGCGTCACTGGGCTCTGGTCCTGTGGCCATCGTTGCACATCTGCACTGATGTGTCTTGAAAGCATGGCAGGATTTGCCTTGGGAGGCTATGTGCTGGGACATGGGTCACTTGGGTGCATGGGCCTAATGCTGCTGGAGTGGCTTACCACGGTGTCCCTGGAGAGCGAAAGCAGTGTCCTCATGGTGCAATGGCATTGCTCAGCTGCAAGGGAAGGCTGATGGCATTTGTCATCCTGTCTTGCCTAGCCTGTTGGTAGCCTTTGACTTGCCAGGGCAGCACAGAACAGCATTACTGGACTGACAACCCCAGAGCTGAGCTGCTGTTTGATGCTTCGGTGTTGGAAAAAATCAAAATGCAACACTTGTCAAGGTACATACATTCCTGAGGGTCCTGCTTTTCTCAGCAACCCTTATAAGTATCCTCTGAGGGCTGCAGGTACTTGGATGTGCTTACTTAGTAATTGGATAGCCACAAAATCCTTTCTCTGGAAAGCAAACTGTAAAGCTTGCCAGAAGGGAACTGGGAACAGAATGAGTTCTGTGAAGTTTTAGGTCTGTTTTTGTGTATGTTCTTGATTGAGCAGCAGACTTTTGGGAGTTCTGAAGATATCTGAAGTCATCTGTTTGCAATGGTTCAGATATGAGCTTAATTTGACCTGAGCAGCCCTTTCTGTCCCACCCCCTGCAGTGCCCAAGGCTGTTTCCGGGAGTCTTCAACTAATCTCGGCACAGGTTTAGTGATGTGGGAGCTAAAACTGCAGCAGCTTTCTCATGGTTACATGTGGCCGCTCACCCTGAAGATGTGTGCTCTCTGCTGCACCTTGCAGCATCTGCCACCCGTTCTGTTTTACTCTACAGTAGTAGAGGTGTAAATGTACACAAATTCCTCTGCAATCCATCTCAAGATGTGGCGAATGTAGGGATGCAGCGTGAAGCTACGTGCTATTAAACATGGCTGAGGGTTTCTGGGTGCAGCATTCCCACACGGATGGGGTGCGCGGAGGCCTGATCCAAGGGGCAGAAGAGCCAGGACCTGGATAATTCAGTATTGTCTTTGTATCAATAGGCTTGTTCTGGGCGACATCAATCTCCTGTTACTGGAGAAAAGCTGGATGCTGGGGCAGAATAAACACGACGAGGTGAAAGGCAGTGCTTGTTTCTGTGTTTGTCTCCATTGAGATGGTTTGGGGACAGGAGATAAGCTGCAGAGGGTCATTACCACTGGGTCTGTTTGGTTTTGCCCGAGTGTGGAATAACTCCCTCTGGTTTAAAGCTAGGTGCGTGCTTTGGGAGCAAGCGGCTTGTGGTCTGATTGTGCTGGGCCGTGCACTGTCCTGTCCCTGTTGTCACTGGGGTGGAGCACAGGGCTGGTGGCTGTGACCTCTTGAGAGAGGATTGAGCCCGGGCTCCTGTGCATCCTGCCCTGGCATGTGCATGGAGCAATCTGTGCAGACAGCTCTGAGATGAAAGCTGTGACCATCGGGCAAAAAGGCTGGTGAAGAATTGGCCTTTTCAACTAGGTCTTGGAGCTGCTGCCTGGGACAGGTTGACTCGCAGCGGGGAGCAGCCTGATGTGATTTAAACGAGCGTTGTCTTACCCTATCTGAGGGGGCTGCAGAACCTTTTCCCTGATGATCCCAAGATCTCTAAAGGTGTCCTGGCCTCTCCCTACCCCCTGCTACCCTCTCTGGCTGCGACGTCTGCCCAGACCTGTTACAGAGGGAAGTAGCTCCAGGCGTTATTCTCACCAAGTGGGGTGAGATTCTGTCTGAAATCATTTCATCCTTCCCCAGAGACTTGGCGTGAATTTTATCTAATCGCCATGGCAACAGATAAAAAAAGGTGTGAGCACATCTCCTTTTGCTGTGATAATTCAGATTTATATATTCAGATCAGATTGGAGTTAGAGATTTTAAAAGGAGCAGATGCAGCAGAAGGTGTGACTGCAAATAATGTGGCGAGAACGTTTGATGATCCTGCCCTTTAAGAGGGGAGAGCGCTTTCCCGCAGGTTTTTTTGGAATATAATTATTCCATCAAATCCACTTTAACAAGGACTCATTATAGCCCTGATAATGCAGAGTCACGTTGGAGACAATCTCGCACACGCATGCACACACACTGAGCAAAGGGACTACAACAAGTAAATACAATGCCTGGAGCAGAGAGGAGCAAGCATGGCGCAGGGCAGGGGTTACCCAAGGGCTGGCTGCTCTGCTCCCCGTGCTCCCGGTGCCCGGCCATGCTGCGTGTCTCCACTTTCCGCTGGTGTGAGAGGCTGATCTGGCAGCTCCTGATCTAGCTGCCCATGCAGCAGCTCTCAGAGATGTGCCTGAAATGGAGCTTTTGGGCCATCCTGAGCCAGAGCTGCTCGCTGTGCTGCTGCAGCTTCTGCAGGGGGTGATACTCCGTCTGCAGTTGGAGCAAGGAGGACTTTGGCTTCCTTCTCTGCAGGGTAGAGAAGGAAGGATGTGGAGGGTTTTGGAGAAGGAAAGGTGCTGTTGATCTAGCACTTGGCATCTCAGTCCCACATGATGTCCTTGCCCCTGCTCAAGCCCTGTGGCATTATAGAGCACAAGCCAAATACAGCATGATAAGCTCCAAGGCATGAAATACAGGGGAGTAGCAGCTCTTGGAGCTGCCATCTCTTTGTGCACCTGTAAGCATAAATCTTGGGCTGCCCAGAGAAGCAGTTGTGCCATAGGGAATATAGAGGGTGGGATGCATGGCGGAGGGGTTGAAGCAGCTGCAGGAGATGGGTGAGCCGTAAATCTCTGCCCAATGCCTATCCCAGACCCAGGGAGAGGTTCATGTCCTCCATAGCACCACTGGGCTGCCATGGACTCGGGATCCACATGAGGCTCCGTGGTGGCAGAAGTGAAGGGGATGATGAGCAGCAGGGAGGCCTTCCTGCATCCCTGTGGTACTCTGTGCTGCTTGAGCTCAGTGCACAGAGCATCCTAGGCAAGGGGGTATGTGCACAGACCCCCGTGAAGCACAAAAGCTGCATCCACTGTGGATGTGCATCTGTTGTGTGCTCTGCTTACTCCTCTGCAGGGGAGCTACCCCAGGAGACTCTTTGGAGACAACAGCCATGGTACCCGCTGAGCAAAACCTTCAGCAGTGACAGTGGCATGAGGATTGAGATGATTTAAGTGGAAAGAGTGCATTGCAGAGAGCAGGCAGAGATCAGCAGGAAGAGAGGCACGGAGGAGCGGTCTGCTAGCAGCAGGCAGCAGGATGTGTTGTACAGACTCTCCTGGGTCCCAGGGTAGATTGTTCCAGTTATGCTCTGAATTGCAAATAGCGATTTTGCAGGAAATTACAAAGAAGTCGGGAACAAGAGGCAAGTTCTCTGGAGCACCCCTCCAGGGGCATGCAAAGAAGGGGAGCAACGTGAGCAGGAGGGGTTTGGAGGTGCACTGGGGGCTGATTAACCTCCCATGGTGCTTGGAGGAGCTTGAGACCCTTAGACCGCACACTGTGTATCATTGCAAGAGGCTCCTCTGGTGAGAACCAGCTCTTGGGAAAGCTTTCAAGGCCCAGCTCACAGAGGAGCTGAGCTATGGTATGAAATCTGGTGTTCCAAGTGCCTTCTGTGCCTTGCTGAAATTGCTGCTGCTCCGTGCCGCCTGCCGGAGCTGAGAGCATTCAGGTCCTTGCTGAGTTACAGGGGCTGTGGTTTTGTCTCCCTGGTCAGAAGGCATTAGCTAAGCTGTAATACTTTTGTGCGTTTTAAGGACATTCCTGCTGAAGGAAAGCTCAAATCCCCTGGGATGTGAGTTTCTGTAAGGCACTGGCGTGGCTCAAGCTAAAGCTGGGATCAGCACTTTGCTTGCCAAGCAGGATGCCCTGTGTGCACACCATAGGGTTGAACAGCCATGGGCCACTGAGGGATCCTTGGGACCCCTAAGGGATGACTAAGGGACCTTTGGGATCCACCCCTCTGCCTGGAGTGCTCTGCAGGGCTGCTACTGGCTTGATGGGCTTGGATAGCACCAAGATCCCCTTGAAAATGCCCAAGCCAGCTCTGAGGAAAGGGTTTGGATGGAGAGGGCTCGCTTCACCAGCTGTTTGCTGGCACGTTCAGCTTCTCCACCCTGCCTGAATCTTCTTCCTTTTATACCTGCTTTTGAATTGTCATCTATGGGAGTGCAGAGCCGGCTCCGGTCCTGCCAGCCCAAGCTCTCCCCAGGGAGCTGTGCCTCCCCAGGCACCATGGCAGGAATAGTCACAGCAAAGCCAAGCGATGTGAAAGCCGTATAGGTCAGAACTTCTTTTCCAACCACATGTCTTTATGAGCTTGAGCCATCTGCCCCTGGGGGCTTGTGATGGGCTGCAGAGGGACAGGAGCCAGCACTGTGTGTAGTGGAGCTGAAGTCACTGCTGCTTGTGCCATCATGGCTGATGTGTCCATTGGGATGGCTCACATGCGTGGCCACCTCAGCATGGGAGCACGGCTGGGGTGCTTGCCCTAGGGGAGGTGGTGATGGTGGTGATGCGGGTGTGTATCTTCCTGCCCCCCTCCTCCCTGTGCATCCGCACACATACGCAGATGCAGGAACAATCCCGGTCATTATTCCTACCATGGTGACAGTGACAGTGGCAGAGATGCCAGCTTCCTAACACAGACTGCTTTATTTCATCTCTGTTTTTCAAAGCCTCTTTCATTTTGCATGAGGAGACAGATGTGAAGGGCTGCAGGCTGATAAATTCTGCTGTCTTCTGAAAAGAGAGGGTGGGTTTTTGTTGTGGTTGCTTCTCTTCCTCCCTCCCCAGCTCCCTCCTGGCAGCGCAGCCTCAGCTTCTTTCTGTGCACAATGCTCCCTGCTCCTTGGCATGGGATGTCCAATGGATACCTCGCTGGGGTAGGGAGGCCCGAGCTCTCTGGGTGAGCATCCCAAGGGTAGCAGGGCTGGATTTTGGTGTTGTGGTGCTGGCCACTTGCTTGGGAGAAAATGAGCACAGTGGTGCAGATGCCTTCCTGGAATGCATCCGCAGTGCCTGGCACTGGCGCGCTGTGATGTGACTGAGGAGGAGCTGATGTGAGCTGGTGGAGCAAGGGCTCAGCCTTTACAACCAAACCCCTCATGCTGCTCCTCGCTGCACCAAGGTGCTGACAGAGGGCTGTGGGGCTGCGAGCAGCAGCGCGAGGATTGGGCACGGCGCAGGCTGTGCCCCTTTGGGATGCTGCGGGAAGCGTGCGCTCAGCGCCGCTGTTGGGAATGCTGCCTTCGGCAGTGCCTGGCCGTGTGGCGCCAGTGGGCTGCGGCGGCGCTGGGTTCAGCTCTCCTTCCTCCTCCTCCTCCTCTTCCTCCTCCTCCTCCTCTGCTGACGATAGCTCTAGTTTAAAAATAAATTGCTCCATCTTTAATTGCGGTTTAAATAACGGCTTCATTTTTATTTAAATGTGGCTCGGGAAGGCTTGGAGAACAATGAGGAGAAAATACAGGGCATTGCTCCGGCGCACGTCTCCAAGCATGTAATTAATTTTTTTTCTTATTATACTGATGTTTGCTGAATCTGGAAAAAGATCTGATTGTTCCTCTTGATTTGTCATGCACGGGATCTACAAATACACCACCAGCCGTTTCAGGGCTCTATTTCAGAAGCCATGAAGCCTTGGCGCTGACATGCCAAAGGAGGGCTCCTCAGGTCCCTTGCCTGTGCCCTTCATGGGCTCTGCACCCAACAGAGCCTGCTTCCCCCAACCCAGGACCTTTCAAGGCTGGTGGGCACAGCCCGGTTTGGGGCTGATGGGTGTGTGGATGTGTCCTTAGCCCCTTCTGAAGGCTTTTGGTAGCCAGGGATGGCTGCTGCAGACCCCAGAGGCTGCACTTGGTGCTTACTAGGGTGAGACTTTGTGCTTTTTGTTGATGAATGGTATTAAAAGGCTAATAAATGACTCGGGGATGTTGGGTGAAGGCTCTGAACGACCCAGGGACCTCTTTCACAAGCGAGCTAGCCATTCAGGAATATAAATCTCATTCAGAGTCGATAAGGATTAGGTTCCTAAGTGCCCAACATCGCTAAAGTGCTTCTGAAAACGCTGCTTGTTAGAGGGTTGCAGAGGAAGCTGCGTGAGGCCTGACGGGCTGTAAGCTTATCAGTCAAAGGTGCTTTACTTGGTGACAGAAGCCACTTGTGGTAAACAAGCTGCTGGCCCTTTGGACTCCCGACAATCTTTTAACCATTTATTAAAGCTGCTATGAACTCTGCTTGGAAATGAAAGCCTAATAGCAAGCGTGGCAGAGATTTTTCACAGATGGCAGCACTGCCAAAAGCAGGCATTCAAGAAAACATTCATCAAAAACATTCATTTCTTTCAAAAAGAAATTGACGTTTATAGCGTAGACAAATTTGGGACTCGTTTGCTTTGCCTTTCAGTTTCAGGATTTTTAGAGGTCACATTTTTCTGCACCTTCCAGGACTGGAAACTGGTGTTATTTCTGAATGGAAACTGAGATTCCTATATAACCACGTGGCACCAAGAAACGGGATGCGCGAAAGGGTAGGACCCCATGTGTGGCTGGGGCACTGTGTGAGCCATGTATGTCTGACTCTAGGGTGAGGAAGAGTGCGGTGCCCCCCCTCCTTAAACAGCCAGAGCATCCCTTGAGGGGGAGCGATTGGTTCGCAGCTCATCTCCATTTCATCTGAAGGCTGCACCATGCTGGGTTTCATCCTTGTTATGTTTTCTCTTGAGCAACACCTTTTATTTCTGCAGTGTTTAATATTCCTTTCCAGAGCCTCCCTTCCCTCTTCTGGGTCTTTCCACTGAAAGCAGCTTTGAAACCATGGATTGTGGTGGCTGAGCTGTACCTGTGGAGGCTGAGCTGTACCTGTGGAGGCTGAGCTGTACCTGTGGAGGCTGAGCTGTACCTGTGGAGGCTGAGCTGTACCTGTGGAGGCTGAGCTGTACCTGTGGTCTTTGTGTCGGTTCCCTGCCTGCTCGGGTGCTGTCGCTGCTCCCCAGGCTCTCCCTGTGCCCCTTTTTCCTTCCCTGCTGGGCATCCTTGGTGCAGGGTACCCATTACAGGCAGCACTTGGCTCGGGTGTGCGGCTTGGGCTCGCAGAGGAGATGCTTCTCTTACCCCACATGGCCATGGGCTCCCCAAGCACACACTCATGGTCCAATAGGCTTGTGGCTGCCTTTAAGAGCGGTCAAATCCTCTGTTCCTGCTTCAAGGCAGGGTCTGGCATTGACGCCTCTTGCAGCAGAGCCGCTGGGACCTGGAGAAGTTGGCAAATAGAATGGGACTGATGGCACAAAGACCATCATGTGTTGGTCAAAGGGAAGTACAGGTCTTTGTTTGCTCATCACTGGGAATTGTGATCGCAGCTGAAATGAGAAGCTTCGTGCTAGTTATCACTGTGTTCCTGCTTCAGACCCTGACTGATTACTCGTAGCTGCTTCTCCCTGCAAACCAGCACTCATTTGCATCTTGGAGGAACAGTGTGCTGCAGGCAATGGAAGCTGGTGACACCACTGGAAACTGTGTGTTGTGTCTCATTTAATGTCCGTTTGACTCGCATCTCTTGTGTTTTATTTGCAGTGCGATGCTATGGACTTAATGGTGTCATGCACTCGATGGGTGCCTGTAATTGCAGCGTGTTGTTGAATGCTGTGGTTTCTTAAATGCTTCCTGAGCATGTAGAAGCGTTAACGTTTCTACAGCTCGTTTTCTATGCTTGTATATATCCCAGCGCAGAGATGTGAGTGCTCATAAGAAGGTGTGTAGCCAGGCACGGTCCCTGCCATGGTGCACTGAGCATCCCTGCATCCCTGGTGATCTTCTGGGTGGTGGGTGCCCATCCTGGTTGGGGTGTGAGGCACACAGGATTATTGCTGGCTTCTCCAGGTGAAGTCCCATTGCCTTTGGCCTGCTTCCACCTCCTTAGCACTGCTCCCTGAGCTCAGCTGCTGTATAATCGATCAGACGTCCTGGCACGTCCCACTGTTTAAACAAGAGCTATGGCTATTGCATACAATATATGTACAACACGCGCACGGCGGTGTCAGGAATTAACTTCATAATCATCTCCGTGGTCTTTCTTGGCAGAGCTCTGGCATAACCTGTCGTGTCTTATCTAGTGATTGCCTGTGAGTTATAGTTACCTCCGACCTGGCTCTCGGATGAGATCAATGGCGGGTGAGGCTTTATAATGCAGGATTCCTCCCGGCTACCCAGCAAAGCCTGGAGTAGCTGCTTGGCTGTGCCAGGGGAGGTTTACATTGGTTATTAGCAAGAATTCTTCACTGAGAGGATGGTCAGGCATTGGAACAGGCTGCCCAGAGAACTGGTGGGACTACTGTTCCTGGAAGTGTTCAAAAACCATGTAGATGGGGCCCTTTGTGAGAGGGTTTAGTGGTGGGCTTGGCAGTGCTGGGGTGATAATGGTTGGACTTTCCCTTTTCTAACCTAGTTGGTTCTGTGATTTTATGGTGCTCTGGATGCTATGGGCATCAGCTCCAATTTGCGGCTTGGAACACCCGCTTGGAAGTTGGTGGGGAATCTCCTGCCGGAAGGCTGGGGAAGGGAAGGAGCCAGGGGTGTGTTCACCTCCTTGTGTTCTGTCTCTGGCCACCTAAGGGCAGGCCAAAATCAGGTCACTGCTTAAACAGCACAGGCGTGGGAGCCTGTCACAGCTCCTGTGAGCATCCTGCACCTGGTGGGGGAAGCAAGGGAGAGTTTAGAGGAGCTGTTCATGCTTGCCTCCCCAAGGTGGGCCTATGGCAGCCACCTTGCTGTGTAACTGTGCCTTTTCCAATTGCCAGGGCTCCCTGCAGCGCTGTGCTGAAGCCCTCCTGCCGGGTTGGCAGCCTCGGGGTCGTGTTGGAAGTTAAGCCTGTGACTCCCCTGGTGATTTCTGGTTAGTTCTTTGGTTGTTTCCTCTTTCCTTGTCTGAGGGAGTGTATTATAGTCAGTGGTTGTAGGAAGGTCAGGGATGCAGGGATGGAGCTCAGGAAAAGGCCGGAATGTTGTCACTTGCAGTTCTGGTGCTGACACGCAGCCTTCTCTCCCTTTGCTGGCTGGCTGGTGCTTAAGGAGATTTTAGTTAGCAGTATGCTGGTCTCGGCATTGTGCTGTGAAGGAGCAGGGATATGGGGGTTCCAGGGGCTCAGCTCCCTCGGGCTGGCTTCTCCACTCTGGGCTTTGTGTATTTTTACGTGGGGTGGCCTGTTCCATGTCTGTGTGCTCTCCTGTTGAGCATCACTTGTGTACCTCAAGCACCTTGGATCCGATAGTCTCATTGCCAGAAGCTGTTAACAACACACGTGTTTCTCTGCCCTGCAGGGGAGAGTTCTTTGGAGATTATATTTTTGTTCTAGTTGAGACCAGATTTAACTAAAAGCCCATCTCTACTGTGCTGGCAAGGACATCTTGTGATGCCAGCATCCTATGAAATGTGAAGGGCTGGGTTTGTTCTTTATTTATACATATATACACAATGCATGAAACAAAGAAGCTAAAAATGATGAATTGCAGCTAATGCTGCTGCGTGATGGAGATAAGACTGTAATTATTTGTTTGGGCAGCTTAAATCAACACCAGAAAGCCTGATGGAAAACAAAGCGATAATTTAAACCTCTGCGTGGGTCTCGTGGGCTGCGTGACCAAGCGTGAACTTGTGTCATAGGCTTGTGTGATTCTGGCATTCATACATGGTTAAAGCCGGTCATTTCGGTGTCACGCTTCACGTGCCACCCTCAGAGCAAGCCTGGGCGTGTGTGTGGGGAGAGCTGCGCTTTGAACTTCTCTCTGGGCCACCCGTCCTGCCCTCTTAGGAGAGAGATGAGCGCTTGAGCTGGAGCTGTCTCAGCTCCAGATGCACCTGAACCCGGGGCAGAGGCTGTAAAATTTCACGTTCATTATGCTTGTTTTGCTTCAGTTTAATTTGCTGATCGATGAAAGCCTATCGAGCTCTGACCTCTTCTGCTGCAGCGTAAATCAGCTCTGCTGTTAGCGGAGGGGCTTGGGGATGCTCCTGCCTGCTGAGCTGTGTGCTTATGCCTCTCGGGGCTGAAAGTGCCCATGGTGAGAAGCAGAGCCCCTGCAAGTGGCAGCTTCATCCTGCCCCAGCTCTTGTTCTCCTCTGTTTCTTGTACTTGGTCTCTTCATTGCTGCCTGTGCCTTCAGGACAAGGGTTTAAAGTCTCCTTGCTTGTGCTGTGGTGTAAGAGCAGCTTCCCTGAACCCTTGGCTCCCACCTTCTCGCTATGTCCCCACCACTTCTCCTTGTTCTTCACCTCTGCCGTGAGTGTCTCAGCCCCTCCTACTCCTGAGCAATTGCATCTGGAAGCCTTTGTTTTTGTGCTGACCCTGGGTGCCCTGTGGATACCCTGGATAATTTCCTTGGAAGGCAGATTTGAAACTTCCCATCCCATTTCCCTTTTGCCCTGCCAAATCTTGCGTCTCTGCTTCTGTGTGCTGGTATCTGGCTTGCTCTTGTTTCTTCTCTTCTCTCCTTTAAAGCATCCTCCAGATAGCTGAGCCAAGATGTTATCAGCACTCTGAAGGTTATCTGTGCTGGTTTCCAGTTGAAAGCGAGAGGCATTGGGATGTGTCTTCTGTAATTAGACCCACTGAATTGTTAGCAGGGAGGAGAGGTGCATGCATAAAGATAATGGGATTCTCCTGGATTGCAGCGCTGCTGGGGCCTGGGATGCAATGCTGTCACCTCCTCCTGGAGACTGCACTGTGTTGGGCTCAGCCTTCTGCGATCTGCTTTCTTTGGCTTTAACCAGGGCACACAGAAAGCCAGCGTTCCACTTTGGAGAGCTGGATATGTCCCTGAGGTTGTAGCTACAGCTCCGAGTAACAGGGGTTTGCATTTAATTATGATGACAATTCCAATCCCGCAGCCTGTGTTTGAAACCAGGCAGGAATGCTGTTGTTCCAGCACTGCTCCCTCCTGCCTAAAGACTGCTGACACTTGGAGCTCCTTCCCTCTCAGAGCACCTGTGGGACTCTGAGCTGCTCCATTGCAGCGCGTGGCTTCCAAAGCCTGTAGCTGAATCCCTTTCTACCATTCTCCCGCTGCAAGAGCCATTTCAGCCTGCACTATTCCCTGAGCAGCTCCCTGCTTTCTCCTCCTGCCCAAAACAGTGATGCTGCACCCACAGCTTGAGCCACTAGCCGTGTCTCTCCTATTTCAGACAAAACCTGCTTTGCCGAAGTCTGGAGGAGCCAACTGCTGCTGTGTTTGGAAGGTGCTCCTCTCAATCCCGGCTTTTATCACTCTACTCTTTCCTGAAGGAAAACGTTGGAGAGAGAAATTGGTGAATCTAAGGGTCAGATCTGAGGATCCATGGTGGATCCTGCAATGGAAGAAAAGCTTGTGCATCCTGCATTCCCACCATGTATTTATGTTTCAATGTACAGAGGAAAAATGCACATATCATCAAATGATGCACTTTTTTTATCTCCTTTATGGCTTCTAATGCTATAGCTGGTTTTTTAAAACCACTAAAAGCATAAGCATTAAAGCAATTTTCCAGAGTAATACGGCAAGAGGTCTACAAAAGCTCTGCAACATTCGATAATAGTTGCCATCTTCAGCTGAAGATAATGATGTTAACAAACGTAATGGGAGTAATGAGTGGAGATTCAAAAAGCAGCTTTTGTTTAATTTTTTTTGTCATGCAAATGAGTTTGGGAATAAAGAAGGAGAGCAGAAAATAATAAGAACTTCATTTGAAATGAGCCTTAATCCTTGCAGCCAGAGGGAAGGAGCGGGGATGGGCTGCATGGCTGAGCACAGCGAGGTGGTAGGCATGGGTCTGGGCTGACCTCTGTCCCCTGGCCCCATTGCTTTGGAGCAATGCACGGATCAACCCCTCTAGCTCCAGGGGGCTGGTGATACTGTGCTTTGTGTTTTGTGTTTCTGCAACACTTAAAACGGTGCCAGCTGAGTTCAACCTTATGACAGCCCAGCGACTCCCTCTCCCCATCAGAACAAGTGAATTTGCTTTATTTAGATTGACTCCCAGCCAAAGTGATAGGTATGAGGCTGGCAAATAAGCATCCTTGTGATGAGGACTGGCACTTATGCATGTGCAGAAGCTTCAGGTCTGTCAGCTTGTGTCAGCTTGCCTTCTATGGAGTGTTTAATCTCCTAACCCTTGGCCAGGAAATGCATTAAGAGGTCTGTGGCAAGTAGGAGCTCAAGAACTGAGGGACGCTGCTGCCTGCCCCTCTTCTGTTAGTCTGCCTGTGAAGTGATGGGAGGAGGGCAGCAGGAGGGAGCAAGTCAAATCAGGTATTGTGCCAGGAAGAGAGCTGCAGGCAGCAGTGCTGGAAACAGGGAGGAGTTGGAGGAACCAAGTAACCTCTGTTTCTCCTAAACAGGGGGGTCTTTAGGGTGCCAGGAAGATGCCCTTTGGTGTGGGGTCCTGTGGACGGGCAGGGTGCGCAGCGGGTGACCCTCGTGCCTGCATTAAGATGATGCAGTGGTACTGGCGCCCGTGCTGGCTCATGCCCTGCCAGTGAGCAGATGGTGGTCACGGCTGCGTGAACGTCCTTGGGCATGAAATGCAGCGTCCCCGGCCCTGGGGGGGGACCACGTCTGTCCCCATTCAGTGCCCCGACTGCCGCAGCTGCGTGGGCAGCAGCGTGGGATCCGCTCCCGCTTCAGATGGGTTTGGGTGCTGGGAAGTTCCTCTGCTCCCTCAGGACACAGCCACCTTTGGCAGGAGCCCTCCGCAGCATCATCTCTCCTTGTGTGTTGATTTGGAGCATCATCACTGGCCTCACTGGGTAGCAAGTCAGTGTTACTGGGGAAGGAGAGTAATGCTTCTGGGGGGGTGTTGAGTGTAGCTCCCTGGCATGTGTGAGTTGCCTCTCAGGGCTCTGGAAGGCTCAGGATGGTGCTGAGCTGGGTCGCAGTGTGGACAGAGCAATGTGGCTGCAGGCAGATTGAGACATCTTGAAGGGATGCGCCATGCTGTTAAAATGAGAGGCCTTCATGTTCCCCTCATCTTCCTTTTCTTGGAAGGGTGAAGATGTGAGTTATCGCATCTGGCTCTGCAATTTACAGCTTTTAATTAATCTGGATTTTCGACATAGATTTTTATGATGAGCAGAGGCATCTCTGCGAGCTGGGGAGGAACCTTAACGATGATCCAAGATGAATCTGCAGGATGAAATATCAGCGCAATGAACAAGGCCATATAAAACAGAAATGCAGAATCAAAAAATGCCCAAGATATCAAAGCAGTGATCTACAACTGAGGTTTCTTTTTGGAGCCCTTCCCTGTCACAACAAGAGCTGTCCCTACTTGTGGGCATATCAGCTGGCCATCAGCATGATGTCCGGGCTAACACAATAGCTGTCTTTTTAGTGATGTGTTGGGTCTGCAGTGGTCACAGCAACACTGTTCTTTGTTCCAGCACCTAGCAATGATGAAAAGCTAAGGAAACCTTAGCTATCCCTGTGTGATGGATCCTCAATCCATCACCAGAGGACTGCGAGGCCAAAGGATGGAGAGGTCTATTGAGTAAAGACTTGAGGAAAGAGCAGGGTTTGGATGTGGTGTTCTGGGTGGGCTCTGCACAGCTCCTTCCCCTGCCTCCATTGCTGACTGTGGGCACAGTGAGCAAGGCTGGAGGGCATGAGGTGTGCCCAGCCCGGTGATGCACAGCATGTGCAGGAGGATTCCTTGTGTTGTGGGCCAGTCGTCTTCTCTCTGTCGAGGTGTGCGTGGTGCTTTGCTGTTCTGTCTCAGTGCATAGGGTCAGGACTGCACTGTTTCTCTGAATCCCACGCTATAACTTGTCTTTGCTGTGTAACAGGGCTGATTTGGTCCCTCCAGAGGGTTTGTGGTTGCTGAACAAGCCCGCACTGCCAAGCTCCTCATTATGTGGGTTACCCTTGTTTGCTGACCTTTGCATCCATGCTCTGCAGAGTGAGCAAGAGCCTTCTGACCCGCTGCTGCGGGCGATCCTGGGCCGTACGGATGCACTTGCAGGAGCACGAATGTGGGTGCTGGCTCAGTGGGGCATGCAGGGATTGCTGCTCTGCTTCATGGGGCTCCCTTTGCCACTGGGAATGTGCTGAGCTGGAAATGGCGGTGGGTGCCTGCCCGTGTGCTGAGAGGAGGAAGTCAGATGCTGAGATGCTTGAAGTGCTTTGGTCAGAAGGCTGGAAGTCGGGCCTGCTTCTCTCCCTGCTTTTCTTTCTGCAGCTTGCAGAGCACTGGATTATCCTCTGTTTTCCTTCTCCAGCCGCCTAAAGTCTGCAAGATTGCACTAATGAAGGGTAGTGATACAGTGTGGGATCAGGCTTCCATTTGAAGTCTCCAAGCTGGGTGAACAGAAGCAGGAAATGTTTAGTTATGAATATTTTACTGCAACAAAGAGAGGTGGGGGGAGCAAGCTCCTTGTGTCCCCTTTAGGCACCTGCTTTCATTCCTTGAGCCTTCCTTCCTCTGGTGGGTCCATTGGCATGTGCCGAGTGAATCCCTCGGGAGTGGGAAAGCCTTCCCATGATGTGGTGTTGAGCCTGGCAGCAATGTTGATGCCTCCATTGACTTGGGTCCTGTGGCATTTTAATGCAGGGGAGGGGCAAGCCGGGAGTTTGCTTTTAGCATCAATATTCAGGCATGGTGCTTGTGAATAATGGATGGTTCTGGGAGCTGGGGCCTGTCCGTGTGTCACAGCAAAGCAGAGGTGGCAGAGTGACAGGCTGGGGTGCAGGGAGACTCCTGTCCCTCGTGGGTACCACCACAGTGCTGTGCACAGGGTGGGCTCTTGGCAAAGGCTGCTGGGCTGCCCTTGGCTGCTGCTGGCGAGCCCAGGGCCAGGCATCCTGGGCAGGGTTGGCCCATTCTCCAGCATGGATCATGGGGCTGGCAGCAGCTCCTCCGGCTGCTTCCCGGGCCCTGCTGGGCTGTGGTGGCACAGCCGCTGCTCTGGACGTTTTAGGTGAAAAATAATCTGTCAGCAGGATTTGCCTGACCTGAAATTAGCTCCCACAAGAAGAGCTTAACCCTCATTGCTCCCTTCCTGGGTCAGTGTCTCCTCCCTCCGTAAGTCAACCCGGCTGCGTGCTCGTGTTCTGCTCTCTTTTATTAATATCTATTTTTACTCCTTCTTTCAGCTGTCCTTTGTCTCTGTGGTGATTACACAGCTCTGTTCCGAGCATCAGGGGCTGCCATGTTTTCTGAGAGCCACTGGCAATTAGGCCGGGATAGCTGTCTCCCTAATGATAACATAGTGTGCTGTGTCACTGCAGTCCTCACAGCAGCAGGGATGCCATCCCTGACACATTTGGGTGCTGTGGGTTTGGGCTGGACTTCTGCAGGGTCATTCATCTATGCCTGCCCTCATGGCATGGGCTCCGTTTACACAGCTGTGTGGCCATGGGTCAGTTCTGGCTTGCTCTGGTTGATTGGACCTGGAACATGGTTTGATTCAAGCCCTGTTTCTGGCTTAAGATGCTCAGCAGCACCCACCACTGCTTCTTGCAGGAGTCACTGGGGCCTCTGCCACTCGCACAGAACGAGCATCACACCAGGATGTGTGGTACCACTGTCAATGGGCATGATGGCAGCTGGATGGGACAGGGTGTCTTGCAGCTGGATGGACTTGGTTTCCTACCACTGGCTTTGCTGGAGCCTATCCAGTCTGAGCAAGGGCTGCTGTCACCCCACTGGTGGGGCTTAGCCTCCTGCCAGCCTTGGGATGCAGCAAAGCTTCAGTTACCCCTTCAAAGCCTCTGGCACTTACTGCTCCAAGCAGGGGGAGCAGCAAAGCACCTCCCCCAGCAAAAACTGCAAAGGGAAGGCGAGAGCTGGAGCCCTTCTTGCGGGAACCCTGAATGGTGGGGAGGAGCAGGGTTTGAGCTCCTGCCGTCTCTCTGAGCTGCTCTACAAAGCAGCCTCCAAGCTTGGCGAGCGAGATACAGCGAGAGGTTTTAAAGTTGTGACCTTAGCAAATGTATTAGACGGGAGAAAAGAGCTTTTTCTCCTTCCCCCGTTACGGTGTCAGCGTAGCCGTGGCTTTTAAACCGCATTACACAGGCTTGTCATCCAAGATAAAATGTTATTAAGATAAAATGCTGCGCAGGGAACAGTAGGGGACTTCCCACGGCTGTATTTTAGCACAGCCATAGGATTGCGAGGCCATCTCTGGAGCCATTGCCTGAAGCTGGCGCGGCTGCGACTGGCGCCTGTGCTGCTGTGGGTCCCTGCGTGCTGCCCTGCAGCGGGATGCCATGTCCCATTGAGTGCTTGCATGGGGACACGGACAGCACGGTGCTGTCCTGCGCCTGCCAGCACGCTGAGCATCACCTTCCCCATCCCGGCTGTCACCCGCGGGCACAGCACAGGGGGAGGAAAAAGCATCAGGGCACTGACCTGTGTGGAGCTGACAGGGAGCATGTGGGCAGCCGAGGGGCCTTCCTGTGCGTGCACAGGGTGTGTGCAGCACGCATCCTGCTGCACTCTGCGTGATGGCCACCGCGCTGTCCCAGCATCACCCTACCTGGCTTCCCCCAGCCCATGTAGGGTGCTGGAGCCTCTTTAACCTAGCTGACAGCCCGTCAATGTGTTCTTGTACTTCAGCCTCTGTTAGAGCCTGTGCTCCTAAAGCGCTCCTCGTGCCCTTTGCCATCACTTCTGGATGTCTGTGCAGTGTGACTGTGGCATGAACCTGCTGGGCTGCGCTGGCAGCGGTCGGCGTGAGAGCCCAGTGCAGTGTTTGACTATAGGAGAGCTCTCCAAGTGACAAAGAAGAGCAGGTGAATCCTTTAAAACGACGTGGAAGAAGTAGGGCTGCTGCTCAGCAGCTACAAAAGGAGAGGGCAGGAGGCAGCTGGAGCAGAGGAGGGACCCCGAGGAGGTGTGTGTGTGTGATCTGCAAGCCGAGCACAAAACAAAACATGGAGAGGGAAGAGCTGCTTTGACCTGACACCAGGGAAGAACAGAAAAAGGGAAGAAAGGGGAGAAGAGGCGAGCTGTAGTTACAAGGCTGGGTAATCCCTCGGTTGAGCCCAGCGAGTGCTGTAGCTGGAACATGAACTTGTCCTGGCCATGTTTGCCTTGTAACAGGGATGAATGTAAAAGCAATGCTGTTAGCTGCCTTATTAAAGGCTTGGGTCTAAGTCAATATACACGAGTCCCAGGTGGCTCAGCGCTGTAATTCCTAAAGCTGCACAGTTCTTTGCCAGCACTTTTTGCTTGCAGGTTCCTCCGTGTCTGTTAAACCCTCCCACTGCTTCACTGCCTGGGCTTTATCTCATGTATGGGGACAGGGCTGCCTGGTCTCGGGCAGTGCCAGGGCTGCCCTGTGTGTTACAGGTGGTGAAACACGTCTGCCCTGTCTTGCTCATTGTGCCAGTGCTGGTCCCAGCATCACTCCCTCCTGCTCTACCTGTGTGTGTAAAATGAGGCTTGGACTCGTGGTCCCAGCCCTGGCGTGCGGCGCCCGTTTGATTGCAGAGCTCGTGTGATGAAGCCATAACCAGATCCTACAACCTTTGGTCACTGCACGATTTATGGAGCTGCCAGCCGTGTGTGATTGCATGTGTAAGGCTGAATGTCTGACTCGCATCTGCTGTATCTGCTCTGGTGAGCAAATATTTGCAGGCAGGAGGAGATAATCCCTGCTGATACAGGTATTTACCCATCCTGTTCAGCATTGTGCTGCCTCCCTGCCTGCCAGCCTGAGCCAGGGCCCACATGTTACCTGTTTACTGGGGAAGGTCGCCTCCATGGGGATAGCTGGCTCAGCCCCGGCCCAGGAATCTTGGTGCAACCTTTCAGCGTGGTGTTTTCCAACACTTTCCTCCCACTCCCGTCCTTTTCCATCCCCAGTCCTCCACATGGTGCCCTGCGATGCTTCCGTGTGCTGTGGTCCCATGAGCTCCTCCCTGGCTGGTTGGAAAGCAATGAGGTCACCTGTCACCCTTGTAGGAAAAGCCCAACAAGGTGTTCCAGGTCCTCGGTTGGAGTCAGGCCAGCACCAGCACCCATGGGTGGCTCTGGGGTGTTCTGCGTGGAGCAGATGTGATGCTCTGTTTGTTTTAGTGAGAGCAGAAGGGTCTGTGGGGATTAGGAACAGGCTAAAGCCCATTGCCCATATTGCAGTTGTGAGGCTTTGCTGAGCCTGCTTGGGGCAGGGGTCTGCCGGAGCTGGGAGTGCCTGCGATGCACTGCTTCATCCTTGAGGATGCATCCAAAGGCTGGGGTCTGAAGGGGACGAATGAGTATTGTCATCAGAAAACCTACCCTGTTAATACCGGTGGGCCTTAACATGAGGGGAGACAGTGCTGTGCACGCTGTTCTCCTAAGCAATGGGATTTGGTTTGAACCCAGAGACGTCTCTTAAAGCTAATGAAAACTTGTATTAGTGCAGACTGCTTCCTGATTTGTGTGATCTTTGTGCCTGCCCTTGCGTTCGGTTTACACGTGGGCCCGGACATGCCCTCGAAGTGCTGGGGTGGTAGAAGAGCTTTGCTGCTGGCTGGGCAGCTGGGGCGGATGCAGCCTAATGGCTATTAGGGGCTGATTGCACACACGCACAGCTGGTGCCATGGAGCTGAACAATAAAGTAGCCACTCTGGGCTGATTGGGCTAATCCCTGCTGCAGACCAGGGCCTGTTTCTGTTAGTTTTCCCCAATCAAATTAGATTGCCAGACGACAGATCCTATTAAAGGAGGGGAGACCTCCAGCATGGTGTGTCCCGCTGATCCTGGGATGCTGGCCATCGTCAGCTCCTGGAAGGTAGGAGGGTGCTGGTGTGTGAGGATGCCTTTGCTGTTGTCCTGGGAGTGGAGCAGGGATTCCCCCCTGAGAGCACATGCTTCTGACCCTCCTTGGCACTGCAAGATGTCCTTCATGGACATCTCTTGCAGGTGCATCATTCCACACATCCCTCGCATAAAGCATCCTCCCCGAGCTCGCACCGAGCTGGCTGCTGGCCTGTATTAATTTCACTTCATTTTTAACCCTCCCTCCTCACAGGCAGGGCAGACCCAGCTGCGAGTTTTGGCATGAGGCTTGTGTGTTGTGTGTGCTGAATAGCAGATTACGCTGCCCTTAATCTCGCTGTGCGTCCGGGGACCTAGGGCTGGATTTTGACTAGAGACACACGTAATGAGATTTGGGCTGCCTTGAAATGTGTTTACTGGCAGAGACGATTGAATGGTCTATTGATAAACTGCTATTGATTAGCCTTATGTGGCTTTGAGATGGTTGGGCTTCAGCCTGCCCATCATCCATCAGTAATTACTGCATCCCATGAGAACCATGAGATGTTTGTGGGGCTGGGGGTACCACCAGGCGTTTCTAGTGCCAGGACCATGACAGTGCCACTGGACTTCTCTGAGAGCTCTTCCCCACCACTCAGAGGTTGCTCATACACCCAGAAAAGCAGCAGGGAGAGGGGCTGGAGAACAGTGGTGTCCATTTGGCAGTAGCCCTTGTTCTGAGGTTTTGTGGACGAAGCTGTGCCCACAGTATGGGGTGGAGCATAGCATGGAGTTTGCGTGTGAGGGGTCCTGGTCTGGGTTTGGGTGTGAACTTCTGGAGCCTGATCCCATCTGCTTTGACGCTGTAATTTCATCCTGGTACCAGGGATGAGACTTGTTTTATGCAGCTGATGTTTTTTCTCCTTGATTGAAGAAAGAGGCAGTGCCAGGGTGGAAAAGAATTCCTGGCAAGCATAATTAATAGCAATTTCAGTGCCCTGCTTATTGATTCACCGTGGAGTTACCTCTTCCAGGAGGATTTCCACTGCTGCATTTGTGTGTTTGTCATCTCTGTGCAGTTTGGCTGCAGGAGTATTCCCATCAGAGCTTTGTGTGGGTCTGAGCTGATGACCCACGGCAGGGTGGCATGGGGTGGCCTTGGCTTAGCAGCACCCCGAGCTGGACTTTGCCTCTGCTCCCACTTGGGGCTGCCCGTAGGGAGCCGCATCCACCCTGGATAATGGTGCTGATGGCCAGGCATGGGTCACTGCTGGGGATTCCTGGGAGCGCTCGCTCCTGCTCACCGAAACACCGGTGCTCTGGGTAGCTCCGTGTAGGAATAAATGTTTCAGTTGCACTATAAATAATGGAGCGAGTAAAGATGTTGTGCAAGCGGCGCTCTGGGTTTTGCCAGGAGGTATGCAGTTTGTTGTGGGGTTTTTTGCCTGTGTTTTACCTTTTCCACCCCAGTTTATTTCCTTGAGTCCAACACAGAAAGCTTCACATGGGGGACTCGAGGGAAGGCAGCCCTACTGCAAGGGAGGGAGAAGATTAAACTGTTAGAGCTAAGTAAATCAGTTCTTGTCAGTGGTGTACAAAGAGCAGTGAGGATTTCCATGGACAGGAGAGACCTTCCATAGGCACACGGGCTGCATTGGTTTGGCTTTTAACAAATGGCTTTTGCATCGCCTGCATCCAGAAGGAGAAGCAGCCCCCCAAGGCTTGGGGCACAGAGCAGGCTGCAGAGGGTAGCCCTTGGCTAGGGTTTGTCTCTCCTGGTGGGGTGCAGCTGGGGAAGGAATTTACAGCTCCTAAGCCCACTGAAGGGTGCATGTGCACATGCTGCCTGGCTTGGTTGGCTCCTGGCCCTGGATGGGGTCTCTCAGTGCGGCTGGAATATACACACTTACAAGTAATTACCCCCAAGAAAAAGATATCGTGTAATTGTGAGGGGTGATATCTGGTGCTGGAGCCAGGAGTGCAGCTGTGGGTGAGCACTGGCTCGTGTGTGCTGTCAGTGCACATGACTGGGAGCGGGTGCAGGATGCTGCTGGTAAGCAGAGCAGCTCACCGACAGCTTGCAGAAGCCCAGTGGAACTGGGTTTAGCTTTATTTGCTGTGCCTGTGGAGAGCTGGTGAGCTTCACCTGGGGCTTCATCCCTCATTCACCTGCATGTTTGTCATTATCTACCAGTGGGGATGAACAGTCCTGGGTACCACAGGGCAGCTCATGCTGGCAGCACATTGTGCTGGCTTGAGCTCCGGGGGCTGAGTGGGTCTAGTTCTGCCCTGTGATACCTGGGGCTCTTGGTGATGGGCTGAGCAACAATGTCAGAGGTGCTGCTGGGCAGGAGGAGGCTGGAGGTGAAGCATGCTCAGGGTGGTGGGGAGAAACCAGCTTTGCAGACCACCCATCAGCCCCATGTTCAGTGAGGGGCTGGATTAAGAAGGGGTTTTACTTCTCTCATAGATGAGTGCTTTCAAGCACTCATGTGCTGTGCGTCCTGCTGAGAATAAGCCAAATGTTCAGACAGCTGGCCAGAGCCCGGATTGGGTGGGCTTTATCTGTAGGTGTTTCAAACAAGATCTTAATTGATTTATCTGGACACAGAACTTTTAATTTTATGGTGGAATTAAGAGCATTGACCTGAATTAGTGGCAAGGGGAAAGAAATGAGAGGATGTGGTGTCTCTGCATCCATAAACGGAGGTGATCTGGGACTGAATGGCAGGAATGCCCTGAATGTCCCTCTCTGCCATGACTGGGAAGCAGCAGGCATGGAGCCATCCAGCCAAATGAACCTGGGATGGCTGGTGAGCCTCTGTGGCACATCCATTGGGTGCTTGGGAGTCTGTGGACCAAGATGCATTGTGTGCCTCTGCCTCCTTGGTGGGATGGGAAGGAGGCAGAGATGGCAGCACTCCTGCCCTCCTTCCCTCCCTCGTTCTGCTCCAAGGTGGTGGGGAGAGGAGGGGAAGCACCGAGGAGCCCACATCCTGGGGGTGACAGAGTGACTGTTTCACAGCTCTCCACGGGCCTGTGGGAGCGGATGGATGTGGTTATAATCTTGCTTGACAAGTGCCGTGCTCCCAGGACCTCTTGCTGCCCCTTCCTGAAGCACAGGCACCTAGGGAGGGTTGACCTGTGTCTGCCTGGGAATCCCTTTGCACTGTGTTAGGCTTTTCCCAGAGTTTTCCCACCTTTTTCCCAGGTGATGCTCAGGCCGTTTGAGGGCTCCCAAGCAGCAAAGGGAAGGAGTTTGGTTGTGCAGGATGGACCCCCGCAAATTCCCTCTGGAAGTGCATTTTCCCTGTGTGCTGATGCTTAGTTTGGATGCATCTTCCTCAGTGGTTGCCACAGCCAGTGCGGGATCCGTGGCTGCAGCACATGCCACTCTTGCAGGCTCTCCCTGGCGCTCGGCGCTGTCGCTGCTGGGTCGGATGCTCGCCGCGGCCCCGGCTTCGGTCTGGCCTCCATCACCTCGTGTAGGAAATCACTTCAGTTACCCAGATGCGAGCGTACAGGCGCGCTGCCGGCGGGCTGCCCTCCGCTCCCGAGCCTCTGCCGCAAATCGCTTCTCGCGCTTCCCTAATTGAAACTGTCAGATGGGCTTTACCTTTTCTTTTGCGGCCATGCAGACATATTAATTCCACTGTGGATATCCCGGCAGCGAGTAGAGATCAATAAAATGAGGTTGCATCTGTGACATATATATTACAAGAGCGGCACCAGAAATATTGCATCGGGAAGGCCAAGCCAAACACACGTGCGCAGAGACCCGTAGAGTGCCTTTGGCCGTGTAAGAGGCAGAGTTACTCACTGGCTTTAGTGGTGTGATGAGCCCCATTGCAGCTCACAGCCAGCGGGGCATGGGAAGGGGTGAGGAGTGGGTCTCCCTGTCCCCTTTGCTGGTGTCTGTGCCATGGGACCCCAGCCTGTGGGTGCAGCATCGTTGTGGTTTGGTGTGCTCTGAGTTCGCACCAGTCTGGGCTTGAGGGTGCCCAGGTGTGTGGCAGGGTGCTGGGCTGGGTGCAGCAGCTCCTGCCACTTCCCACCCCCCCTCCGCTTCCCGAAATCCCCACAGCAGGGATTTGTGCTTTGATTATTTTCAAATACGGGGTTGTGTAAAATTTGATTTGAGGAACCATTTTTCTCCCACATGCTGTAGGATTGAGGGCGTGTAATCCCTCCTAAATCGCCTGGACGAGGTTTGTATTGCAATGCCAGCATCAGAGCTAACAAAAGGGGATTAGACGGGAAAATTCGGCATGAAAACCTGCCGCTCTTTGAGGGCTTTTAGTCCAAAGAAGATAAGATAGGTAGAGCAGAGCCATTTTTAACCCAGTTTTTAATGCACTCCATGCCTCTCCTTTCCGAGGCAAAGGAAATGACATTTGTTTTAACCCTTTCCCTTCTCTGACCCCAAAGGTGCGGACTGATGCTTTCCTGTAGGAGCATTGGTGCAGGTGGCTGTGTTCTGGGAATGGGTGTCCTGCTGGAGATGGAGGGATGGATAGCTGTCCTGCCTGTGCTGCTGTTGGGGATGGAGGGATGCATAGCTGTGCTGCTTGTGCCGCTGCTGGGGATGGAGGGATGGATAGCTGTCCTGCCTGTGCTGCTGTTGGGGATGGAGGGATGGATAGCTGTCCTGCCTGTGCTGCTGTTGGGGATGGAGGGATGGATAGCTGTCCTGCCTGTGCTGCTGTTGGGGATGGAGGGATGGATAGCTGTCCTGCCTGTGCTGCTATTGGGGATGGAGGGATGGATAACTGTCCTGCCTGTACCGCTGTCAGGGGTGGAGGGATGGATAGCTGTTCTGCCCACGCTGCCTGTCACATCGCCATCAGCTGGGAGGCAATATCCTCATGGAGACAGCTGTCAACCTTTGCAGGAGGATCGCTGCCCGCAAATCTATTACGGGAGCTCAGCAAGTGCCAAGGCACATCAGGCCAGGGGAAGAGATGCTCCAAGGGGAGATGAAAGGATCCCTTCAGTGGAATTCATGTGGAATAAGCTTTCCACAGGAGATATTTCCTCCTAATCCTCCTTAGCACTCAGCTGATGCCTTGAAGCATCAGGGGTTTATACGCCTTTTAAAAATTCATCTCTGCTGTAACAGTAGGTGTGTGTGTTACCAGATGCCTTGCCCAGGCCCCTCTGATGCAGGGCTGCGCTCTTGGACCCGGTGAGCATCCTGTTGCAGTGAGTTCCCCAGCTCACCTCTGCGCTGGATGAGAGCAGCCTCCCTCTTCTGCTGGTTCTAAATGTGCTTCCCTGGCAGGGTGCTGGGGTGAGCAGGGTAGTGCCAACCATGGGGTTTGGTGGGCTTTTAGTGGGGGCATTGGAAAGGCACTTGGGGTGCTGGCTTGTGGCATGGCAAGATGCCCATGCTGCTGCCTTAGCCCCCAGCAATGTGCCCCCACTCATTGCAGCTGAACTTAAAACATAATATTCCACTTATCTAGTCAAGGGATACATGTTCATAATTACAATTGATTATCGCTAAACCCTGTCTGATACCCAGATTTACAGTGTGGCTGGAGATCCAGGCAGTGGCCTGCCCCCAGCAGCCAAGATCTGGCAGCACTTCCAGCCAGAGCCATGTCTCCATAGGCATTTGGGTAAGGAGCAGAGGTAAATGCTTATGCTTTACACTCCTGTAAAGGCAAGAGATGGCTTGGGAGCTGCTTCCCAGCTGAGCCTTGGCCATGCCGGTGCTGCAACTCAGTGTTCCCGAGCTGCAGTTCCCCGTTTCTCACCCATGGGCCTCCATGTGTCCTGCTGAGACGCAGGGACACGGCTCCTGGGATGAGCTGCGCCAAGTGTTTTACTGCGGTGCTTTATGGTCCTGGATGGGGTGAGAACAGTGAAGTTGTGAGAGCTGCCGCGTGCCAGGCTGCCTTTATTCACCATCTGTGCATGAGAGGTGGGAGATGCCTGCACGCTCAGCCCTGTGGCGGGATGAGATCCTGCAGATGTTCCCGCTCACAGGCTGGCTTTGGTAACGAGTGCTGCATCGGGAGGACCATCATCAATCTACTGCATATTAATAGTCACCAGCAGGCCAGACTCGTGCAGGGGACGTTTTCCAGGCGACTGAACAGCGAGCTCATGGGCTGTGCCCTTCTTGGAAGATCCCACTTGGCTCTGGGAGATGCATTGTGGTGCCTGTGCCCAGTGGTGGCCAGAGAGTGTCCCTGTGAGCCTGTGCGAGATGCAGTGCAGCATGCTCGTGGTCTCTGCAAATGGGGTGGGAGGAAGAGAGGAGCCCCTGCACCTCCTTGTCTTCGCAACAGCTCGAAGGCTGCATCATAAACAACTTGACAGAGTGTTGAAATGCTGAAGGCGGGGCTGGCAGGGGAAGGAGAAGGGAGGTCATAATTGCAGGGGGAAATAATGAACTGCGCTCTTCTTGGAATATGCAGCAGCCGAACAAGAATCAGAAAAATAATTATCTTCTGTAATTAGTGTAATGACCTACACTATTAGAGGTTATTTACAGCAGGAATAAAACTTCTCCCTATAAATGTCAGGCTGTGCCGGTGGAACACAAAGGCTGGATGGAGCAGAGCCTGTGCCGGGTGCAGCGAGGGCCCGGAGGCAGGGCACAGGGTGCCAATACACCCAGATCCTGATGGCAGTGCTTCCTCATCCCTGGCTCTGGGGAAGGATGCTTTACATTCCCTGCTGCTTTGTGTCACACAGACTTGGGTATTGGCTCTGCTGCTTCGTAGGGATTTGCTCCATCAGCTGTATGCCTTCTGTAATTGCTTCCAAAACAGGGCTCCATGGTGAAAACGGGGGGAACAACACAGACGTTCAGTGGTGATGGAAACATGGCTTGTGTTTCGCCATGTGGAAGCGAAGAATAGCAGCTCACCACCCAGAGGAAATACGTGGTAGCTCTGGTCTGGTTTAGGATGTTTTGGCACAGCTGTACCAGGCAGGCAGCAGCACTCCAGCGTGGATGTGCATGGGGAGGTGTTGGGGGTTAGTTGTCAGAGGTACCACCAAGCTCTGGGTATCCCTTCTTTACCCTCTGGTCGTGTTGCTGCTCTAACGCTTGCTGGCCAGGCTCCTGCATGGGGGTCAGATGAGTCCCCCAGGGAAGGCAGCAGGACCATGTTCTGGGGTGCTGCCCCGCCATCTGCCATGGAGCAGATGGGCACTGGTGGGGAGCCCTCAGCACCAACAGGGAAGGGTTGGAAGGAGGAAAAGTTACCTGTGTAGTGAGGGTAACCTGAGAATTACTTGACATTTTAGCATGAAGGATCATGACTCTTGCATTATTAAAGATGCAGTGATAAAATGCCTTACCTGTCACTGAGAACCCACATCAATAATTTAATTTGGCACCTGGTGATTAAAATGAAATAAGCACTGGCCCAGCTCTCCTCTCGGGAATGGTACCGGAGCTCCTGCAGCCATGGTGAAACCCAACGTGACGCCTTTCTAATCCCTGGTCCTCACAGCTGGTTCATGTGCCATAGAGGCCATACAGGCCAGGCTGCCTCCCTGGGGACTATGGGCAGTGTTTAGCCAAGGCTGGCCTGGCCAGACAACTGTGCAGTGCTTGAGAGCTGAACAGGGATGGGGCTGCTGCTGCTGCTGCATCTGAATGTCTGATATAACCTCATTGTAGAAGCAGAACGGAGTGAGGCTCTTGAAACCAGGAGTGTATTCCTTCCAACAGACCCTTAATGTAATTTGAATGTACAATCGAGGGTTTTTATAGCTTAATATTCCAGTGTTTGTGGTGCATCCTGGAATTTAAGTGTCTTAAACGTAATTATTGTTAATTGCTCACACGATTCTATAAACTCATCCAATTAAAAAAAAGTTATTAACTTTATAAAATATCGCAGGCATCCCACAGTGCAATATATTTGCAGGAAATAACAGCTCGAGCAGGCAGAGCTGGAATGCAGTGAGGAAAATCCGTGACACCTTGTACTCCTTCCTCTCTTCTCCCTTCTCCTTGGAGCACTTTGGAACTGCGTTGTCTCCTGAGCCCAGGAGGCCACGTGTGCCCTTGGCTTGTGTTTTCTATGGGGGGGTGAGTGGAAGGCTGTATCCAGCAGGATGCGAGAGGTGCTCTGAGGTTTGGAAGTGGCCTCCTTTCCTTTGCTGTGGGCTGAAACCACCCTGGGGAGCACTCGGTGATGTTGGGGAGCTCCTGAAGTGGGGCATGAAGTGAGTAGAAGTCTCTGGGGAAGATGAGTGGGGCTGGAAGGTTGTTGGTGGAGGAAGAGGGCCCAGGCTCGTCCTGCATCCTCCTGCTCGCGGAGCTGGGGGCAGTTGCAGCAGGCCAAGGAGGATGGTGATAATCTCCCAGCCTAGTGCCAGAATTTATAACCAGGGATTTATTGTCCCCTGATTGCTCTGTGCTGCCATTTAACTCATGCCCTGGCAGAGTTATTTAATGCACAGTGAGCGGAGTTGTGGTAATGCACATACATCTTCTCCAACCTCCTCCTCTTGTTTTCCTCATAGGATTAAAATCCCGGGTGTCACTCAGTGTGGGTACAAACTCACTTGTGCACAGTTGGAGGTACCTGGTTTTGGAAAGATTGGTTGCTTCCCTGCCCCTCCCATTGGCTCTGCCCGGAATATTGCTCAGGGGGCCCACTGAGTCCTCCTGTGCTGGGCAGGATCTGCTTGCTCCCAGTTCCTCCCAGCCAGGATTAGAAGGTGTCTTTTTCTCTTTCCATCTTACTGCTCTTCCAGCAGAGAGACAAATGGTCTGTAGGAAGGAGAAGAGATGGGGAGAAGGGAAACTTTCTCTCAAATGCATACAAAATTGAATTCAGTTCGTGCCCAAAATGAGAAATTTCCACAGAAGCTTCATTTTGGTGAAGATATATTTCCTATGAGATTGCTTCTTTACAAAAGCCGTGGTAAGAAGCTATTACAGCTGGTCAAATGCTTTCTCTGAAAGCTATTTGTGATATTTGCCTTCTGTGTCTCTATTTACATCCCTCACTGGAATGGTTCTTCCCCATGCAGGAACAACGGCCACCAGCCGGGGTGGTTTGAGCAGCTGATGTGAGCATTGGTGGCAATTAATCCAACCTTTAAACAGTGGGATTTTGCAGGTGGCTTTTCCATCTGAAGTAGCTGGTGATACAGAAGCTTCTGGGACAGTGACGGGCTGAGGGAGAGCACGCATGAAGCGGCATTTGTCAAATTAATGAGGCATTATAAATTATATCCACAATTTTCTCTTCCATTTCCCACCGCCCCCTCCTGTCGCTGGCAGGGAGAGGGACCGTGTGGAGCTACTCCCATGGGGACTGGGGCTCTCCTGCCAGATACCTGCTTAGGTCCAGGGTGCAGGCACAGCCCTATCAGGAGGATAAAACTGCAGACAGCTCCCCACTCTCACTAGGAAACTTGATGTAACTATTATTGATCTCTCTATTACCTCTGTGAAGGGCAAGTTCATTTTTCAAGCAAAACAATCTTTGTATCTGAAATACAGACATTGATTTTGAAGTGGGCACTGGTAGGGAGGGGGCTGATAGATGGGGGAGATAAGGCTGAGGTGCTGAATGAGGACTCTCCCTTCAAAGTCAGGAGATACATCGGACTTGTCTGATCTTATTACCTGTGATCCAGCATGGAAATGATGGTGTTTGAAAGTCAGCAAATAAACTTTGCTGAGGGTCCCTTCTTTTTCCCACTGGAAGCAAAATGGGAAGAGGGATGGCTTTGGGAAGAGGCTCATCCATGGTAGGGAGGCATCAAGCAGCTCCTGTGTGATGCTCCTTGCTCTGGTAGGGCAATGGTATGTCAGTGGTAGTGACACAGGACTGGGATGGACTGGGAGAGGCTCAGGCACCATGGGGACTGCACCCGTGCCAGCTCCACCAGTGGCTCAGAACACGTGGCTTGGGTTTAGGGTGTTACAGTCCTGCTTAATTGGCTCTTGGGTGCCCTGTGCAAAGCGTCCAGTGCATCCTAATGAGGAATTCTCAAAGAGCAGCTTCTTTTCCCTGGGCCTACTACGAGGTGGTGTTTAATATTCATGTGTAGCTCTGCTCATTTGAAAGGTAACAAGGGAATTAGATTCCCTGCTGGCAATGAATCTTAATGGGATCTGGGCTCCTAAATCACCTGCATGTCGTGGTGTTGCCTCTTCCCAAAGCAGGCTGGGCTGGAGGCAGCTGCCCCAGAGGCACCGTGATGGCAAGGTCTCCTTTGGGGAGCCAGCATGGCAGTTGGCATGGACTGAGGGGTTTCTGGGTGAGTGCTGGCACTAGGAAGTGCGTTTCTGTACCACTCATGGTTGGGATCTGGAGTATCTCACCATGAGCAGTCACAGAGGTCGAGTTATTAGCCGTAAGCAATTGGATGTTGACATGAAAGGGAGATGCTACAGAGTGAGATGTTACTGACAAACATTCTGACAGAGCTGTTAAGCCCTTGCTACAAGCAGGGCTTGAGCTGATCTTTGCCCGTTTGGATTAGCCCACAGTTGCCCATGCTGGGATTTCTTGTGTTTTCATGCCTAGTGTCGGGTGCTGGATGCAGGAAGAGGCAGGAGGTGTTGAAGAGGCTGGGTGCTGCCACCATCCAAAATGCAGACGTCTACCCATGTTATGGGCATGTGTGGGGTGCCTGGGTGCTGGGAGTGCTTGCTGATGGAGGGGTTGGGAGCTGGAGCTGCCTGGCAGTGTCCCCCGCTGTCCCCTGTGCTTGGGGAGGGAGGATGTGCTGGGTCTCTGCATGTGTTGGAGGACCTCTGGGCATCTCCTGCTTGTGTACAACAAAACATTGGCTCCTGGAGCCTTGCCAGGGGATAATTTTGTTGAGCAGATTCCCACTGTGCAGAGGGGACCAGACCAATGTCATCTGCATGCACTCCTGCTATGTGCTGTGAAAGCCCCTCATGTCCAGCCTACCCTGACCATCTCTGCACAACCTCTGGAGCCCTGTGCACGATGCTTGTGTCTGGCCTGTAGGGGAATCAAACTCGTGTTTATGGAAAAGATGCTTTCCCCATTTTCCTCTTTTTCCTCTTCCTGCCTCTCTCCTGCTTCCTCTCATTGTCATTTTAGCCTAGATTAAAGAAAATAGGGTGCAGCGCTATGCGCATGTTCTGAGCAGTGTCTTTTCACAGTGCTGTACTGATGCCAAGCAGTAATGACAGGTTCAAGCTTTTCTGCATCACAAATGAACTGCATGCAAATGGCTAGTCCTGAATGGAGAATAATTGTCAGCACAGAGTCCTGCCTCCGATGAGCCAGCTCCACCTTGCTTCGAGGGGAGAAGGCTTCAAACGGTTAACAGGAATGGAGCTGTGGAGATAGTGGGGAGCTGCCGTTTCCACTCTGCTAGAGCCTAACCTGTTAGTGCAGAGCTGTGTGAAGAATGTCAGGGATTTGTTCCAAGCGTTATCGAGATGTGGCTTTACATCTGTAAATCCTTTTACGCATCGCAGCTCAGCCGTGAGGCTTCCCCATGTGATGGGCAGCACTCGCCCGCGCCAGGCAGGCAGCGCATGGGATGCGCTTTGGGGCCGACCCAATGCGTGCTCTGCTTTGGGGTGAAACACCCACAAAACACTGTGGTTTCCTACCTAACTGTGGCTGCACATCTGCTTGTTCTCACGGACTAAACCATCCCTCTCTCTAAGCTACTTCGGTGCTTTTGATATTGCCCATTAGGTTTGTGCCGACCGCACCGTCTTCCTTCTCGCACGCATTGATTGTTTCCAGTCAGGATCATGTCAGTGAGAAGCCAGGGTGGGAGGCACGCTGCTGCTTTTAGCTGACCCATGGGAGTTTTTCCAGCTTATGGCAGCTGAGGATTTGACTTAGCGTGCCTTGCTGCTCTACCAAAACGTTACTAGGAGAACTGGATTTAGCAAATGATTGTGGCAATCTCCAGCACCATCAGAAAAACATGCTCTATCATTCACTGTGATGTGCGCTGATGAGGGGGAAAAAAAGGCTTGTTCATCTATCAGAAATTCAATGATGCTGCCTCTAGGTGAGCAATTTGCCAGCGTTACCTGGTGTCACTCATTAGACGCAAGATGTAACAGTCTCATTTACTCCTTGGGCTTCCTGCCACTTTGCTACTTTTGCATTTGACTTCGCATGCAAAGCTCAAGCTCATTTTTAGCCTCTGTTGAACTTGGCTTTCAAATTCCTGCTCATTAAACCCAGTCACAGTGTGTGGGCTACATGCACAGGAAAGGGGTTTGGCAGCCGAAAAAGTACCCTGGTGTCCGCTGCCATTAGGCTTTGCAGAACAGCATGTCTGTGTTTCAAAGGTGGAAAGGAAACAGTTTCTTTCCTCTGGTTGCTAGGTCTCAGCTTCCCAAAATGCCTTGGCTTTCAGTACACTTTAGCTGTATTTTTTACAGATTTGTGGGCTTATAACTTTTTAATACATCTCCATTTTTATGTTGAAGTTGATTGATGCTCTCAGCCCATTTAGGGTTTGGGTTTTTTCACTCCAACATAAAAGAAGGGGCAGAAAGTGCAAGGACTTGGTTTCCTCTGAGGAAACAGAACCAGGGGCTTGAGTGTTTTGTGGCTTTGCTGCTTGTCTCTGCCTCTGTATTTATATGGTGTAGCCACTCCTCTGGCTGGACGCAAGGTGTGAGAGCAGGGCAGGGGGAAAGTGAAGCTGTGTGTGCTTCCAACTCTTGTAGCTCCCCACACACACACAAGGATGCTGCCATTCCCTGAGCTCCCCAAGCCTCCTGCAGCCATTGTGGCTGCCAGGGCTTGCAGCTAACCAGGGCCTGTCGTGCAGCCATGGCAGATGCTTGAGTGGCCATCACAGTAGAACTCGTTGCCTCCCATCTCTTTCCACCCTGGTTCTCTGGGCAGGATTGGACCTCTTTGTTTTTAGGAGAGTCTCTCCTATGTGTCTGTCCCTTGCTGCATCATCTAAACTGCATCCTGTCCTTGCTCATTTACATGCACTGACTTAGGAGGAATTTCGGGCATGCCATAGGCAAAGGATCAAGTAGAGTAACATTAATTTGTAAGGTGTGTAAGCAAGGACTTGGAAATGATTCTGCAGGATGCAGACTAGACAACTGGCATTCAGGAGTGCTTAGCTTTGTGCTGAAACAAACAAGCCCCCTAGAAGCAGCCTTCGTATCTTTAGACCATTGCTTTAGTTCTCCCTGCAGCTGAGCTCTTCAGGAGGGAAAGGGTGAGGAACAGTCCTTTAGGACATGATGGGGATCCCTGGGATGTGTCTGCATGTGGCGCTGGGAAATCAGTGTCTGTCTGGGCACTGTAGAAGGGGCTGATTTCTTCACTCTGAGCAGCAGGAAAGCCTGTGGTGTTTAATGTGGTGTAGACTTGTGCTAATCACAGTGGAGAGACTGGTGTAGAGATGTGCATTACAGTGGTAATTCTGCAAATTCCAGAGCATTAGTGTTATTAAAATGTCAGGCTGATATCTTCCCCAGTATTAAAACCCTTAATGCACTTTATCCTTTCAAACTCATGGTGCTCCAAGTTACAGCATGAGGAAAAAGTGGTTACAGAGCAGACGATTAACAAGAAAGGAAAGGGGATGCCCTGTTGTGAGGCTGGTGTGTAAATAGCTTCCTTTTGCACTTGTGCCTTTCAGTCAGGCTGAACTCCAGCCAGACATGTTCTTTTGTGACAACAGCCTCAGACTTGCAGGTGTAACCCAAAGGGAGCGTTAACAGCAGTGCTGAGGTTTTAATATTGTTGGGAAAGAGCTGTTGTGGTCATATTTGGCCAGTAATCCCAGGTGTGTGCACAATCTCATCCTGCTTGCCTGCGGCTCGGGGCCATCGGTGGACTTTTGGGTATATCCAGGTGATATCTCGGGGGAGAAACTGTTCAGGAAAATGAGAACTATTTATCGTACCCCTCATATCCGTGCTGGGTGGTTGTGCCTCTTCTGCAGACCATCTTGGATGGTAGTTTGTACTCCTTGGAGCTTCCCAGGGAAGCCTCTGTGTCTGTAGGTGGGAATACATGCTGGCAGCTGAAAGGTTTTTGCAGGGAGGAGGAGATGAGAAGCTGAATCCTTCCTGTGCCGTGTTGGCACGCTCAGGGTCCCCAGAGTACAGAGAACCTCTCCAACATCTTCGGCATGAATTGCCCGTTCCATTTGCCACATGCACCAGTGAATGACTCAAACCACGTCCTGCAGTGCTGGGCTCCGGGAGGCTGCCGGGTGCTGTCCGCTGCTCCGGGTGCTGTCCACGGTGCTGAGCAGCCCGCGGCCCTAGGGTGTTGCAATGGAATCACATCACGCGCTATAAAACAGCTTTGGTTGGAAGGGACCTTAAAGATCATCCAGATCCATGGGTAGGAACACCTTCCACTAGAGCAGGTTGCTCCAAGCTCCATCCAACCTGGCCTTGAGCACAGCCAGGGATGGGGCAGCCACAGCTTCTCTGGGTGCCAGAGCCTCCGCACCCTCACAGGGAAGAGCGTCTGCCTAAGAGCTCATCTCAGTTTCCCCTCTGTCAGTTTAAAGCCATTCCCCTTGTCCTGTCCCTGCAGGTCCTTGTCCAAAGCCACTTTCCAGGTTTCTTGCCAGACCCTTTATGTACCCAGGCTGAGGTGACCAGCTTATGTCCTTGTTTGCATCTGCAGGGTGTCATCGCACTAAATCTTCAGCTCTCCCTGCAGAACAGGCAGCTCAACACCATGCACCATGACCCTGTGCCTCCTGCCTTCCCCCCCAGTGAGCCCAAGCAGTGCCCAGCGACATGGTTTCCAGTCTTTGCCCTTTCTCATCTGTATTTTCCCATCCTTTAAAGCCATTTACCTGGAAACCTGGAGTTCGCTACATGTCCTAAGCATGGGACTGGGCTTTCTTGTGCCCTGGCTTTGCACTTGCTTACTATTTTTCCACAATGGGTCTTCTTAAATATAGCTCATTTCCTGCACAGTGCTGCTTTCAGTGCCTCTGCTCCTGCAGCAGCAGAGAGGAATCCAGTCCCCAGGCAGTGAATTAGGAGGTGGTAGCTGCTCATTTTTCATCTCTGAGATAAAAAATCTAATGCAATCATCAAAAAATAAAGCTGCGTTTTTCATGTCTTCACCATTAGAAATGTCTCTTGCTACTGCTCTCTTTTCCCTCCTACTCCCAAATTATTGAGGTCTCAGCAGTGTTTAAAATCTCGTGGAAATTTGCTTTTGGATGCCAGCAAAGGGGTGGGAGTTTGAGTAATCTCTAGGGCAATAACATTCCAGAAGCACTGTGTTCCCTTAATAAAAACATCTTTTATTTGGAAACATAAATGTTATCTTTCCAAAGGTATCATCCTGAATGGGGCTATTCTTTCTTGTCCTTTAGCTTAAGATACTGTAGCTCATGGGAGACATTCTCCTGGTTTAGCAGCCATAACCTTACATTTATTGCACATGTGGCCACAGCAGCCCCCTTAGATAATTTTGTTTGGGACTGTGAAATTTGCCTTCAAACCTGGAATTGAATCCATTCTCTGCTTTCAGCGGTGTGATGGGTTTCTGCATGTCTCCCTTTCCCAAGGATGTTTGCAGTTATTGATGCTGAGTGCGGCTATTTATCACAGACAATACAGAACAAAGAAGAATTTATTAATAAGTCTCCTGTTCCCATATGCGTTCCTGAGGAACCTGGAGCGTACTATTTTCTCCTTGCCCCATTTATAGCTGCATGGTTTTGCTCCTGTCCAGTCAGATTAAATGCTCACTGAGGAAAAGGACTTGCTCTGTGGTGTGTGGGTAGGTTAGATTCCGTGTGCCAGGAAGCCTGTGGGGGTTATTGGCTAGCAGCAAAGAGGGGAGAGAATGCAAGAGTGTATGGAGAGTGATTCCAAGAAGCAACAAGGGGCAGAGGCCAGCGTGCTGTCCTGATGTCCCCGGGCAGCACCAGGGCTCTGGGGGATTGCTCGCCTTTATTTTTGGCGTGGGTTAGTTTGTGTTGAATGAGGATGCTATCAATATGCTGCTCTGCATCCTGCTGTGTGGCAAAGGTAATCTGGGGGGCAAGCAGCACATCCTGAATGCCTTAGGCCCTTCTCTTGCCTCACTTGCAGTTAGATCCTGCAAGCACCCATGGTGGGAGCCTGGGAATTGTGTTTGCCCATCCCTTGCCCCCCTTGGAGGTGGCTCAGAGGTGTTTTGTGGGAGCTGCTGCCTGGAAAATCGGTCAGTCACTGACATGGGGACACTGATTCCTGCTGCTCCTGGAAAGGGAAGGTGCCTAGGGAAGTTCTGGTGGGTTTTCCCCCCGTTGTGCCTACTTATGCCCTAATTAAAGGTCAGTCTCTCTTCGCATTCAACTCATTTCTCTTCCTCCCTGGGCAGTTGCATTGGCAGAGGGTTGTTTTCCATTTGACCAAGCCATGGCTGCGGCGGTTGCCCTGGGCTGAGCATACCCGCTCCTACCTTTGGAAATCCAATGCAGGCCATTGAGTCTCAGCCCATATCATTGCTGGCATGTGTGGGAGAGAGGGAGAGAGCCCCTCTGCTGCTGCTCCCCCTCTCCAGCCCCACGAGATGAGTGTTAGGCATTTATAGGCTTTTCTCCATGGATACATACACGGGCACGTTGGTAAAAATATACACGCGCACGAGTATATTTATCTGTAGTGCAGTGAAAGCAGCGCAGGCTGCGAGCTGATTCCCTCGGGTGAAACTCCATCCTTCCCTCCGAGCGCTTTCAAAGGGGAGCTCTGCTGATAATTAGTGCAAATATTTTGAATACAGAGCTCATCGTGGGCCTTTGTCACAGTGACAGGCGGTGACCTGAGATGCATTTTTCCCTCCTTAATGTACCCGGAATATGTAATTAAGAGGTGACTAAAAGATTCTTTATCATTCTTTGTTTTCTAATGCGGCAGGCGGATACAAAACGCTGCCCCCTCCTTCCGTGGCTTTCAGTTCCCCGTGACAAATGCGAGGATTGATACTTGCTCTGCTCTTTAGATCACTCTGAGATGGTTCCTTTGCTTCCAAGGTGTTGTACCTGCCTTCTGCTTTGCCTTCACTTGTCCAAGTCTGAACTGCCTCAGAGAAAGCAGTTGGTTAGCAGGTAACTTGCATGAGATGGGCTGTGACCATGGTGGGCGCAGTGATGCTGTCACCCCAAATGTGTGGCAGCTTGGGTCACCCACTGGGTGCAAGGTTGGTACAGCATCACCGCTGGTACTGAGGAGTGAGTTGAAATAAACCTGAAACGCAGGGCAGAGAAGGCACGATGGTCACAGCAGAGGCATAAACACCTAAAGCAATGTCTTGCTGGCTCCTGACACCCTGAGCAGTACGGCGTTGGGGAACTGGGCTGGCCCCACATTAGCATACGCAGTCAGGCTCTGATCCACTGCAGTAAATCAGCGTGACAGCACCTGAGCGAGCCTACGTGCAGAACAGATGTCTCCTGGCTGGGGCTGGAGCACATCGTCACTTCATCAATTATATATCGCTTCCCTTGCCGTAAGCAGGCGCTCGGAAGCGGGACTGTTAAAGGAGACGGGGAAAGATTTGGGAGAAGATAGAAACTTGAGGGGAAAAAATCTTAATATTGGCTTGTTTCTTGTATGGACAGGGGCAGGGGGTCAGCAGTCCCTTCCATTGCTCCTTGGACAGCCACACTGTGCTCTCCCTTGCTGTGCCCTCAGACTTCGTGTCCTCTTGTACCTTTACAGGATGGGACCCTCACGCTGAAGTGATGGGAAAGGGCCTGGGCTCCTCCTTCCCCTCCTGCTCCTCACTGGGGAACTCCAGCCTGCAGGGCCGGATCCTGCTCTGCAATCCCAGGATCGCTGCAGGAGCCTGGCAGCCTCCCAGCACCAGCAAACCCCCTTGGCTCTTACTCACCTATTCACTTATTTGTTTGTTTAATTGTTCCAGTGAGCTGCCTTTACCTGGCAATCCCGCTTCATTACAGGGAACACAGGGCTTTTATTATGACTGTGGAGTGTCGTCTGGTGTTTCCACTGAACGTATAATTTGCCATGTATGGAAACCAGTTCCAGAATTAATTTACCTGCAGCAAACAGTTTGTATTAATGAAAATGCATTTTTCATGTGGGTTTGCTGGAAGAGCTGGCTGGAACTCACACAAACCTCGCTTGATCCATCCGGCACGAGCGGGAGATGGAATCGGTGGCAAAATGAAATAAATAACACAGCCACCCCCGTTTCTAATACAATATGGCCCAGCAATAATCTCCAAGGCAGACTGCAAAGGCTGCAGAAAGCTCCATCTGTGGCATTTTAATATGCAGCATTGTCTCCCTTTTTAATATCCCCCCTTTCCCGGCTCGTGTTTGTGTAAGTGAGACGCGCGATGCTGTCATCTTCCCGGGTCACATTTTGATGCTGGGAATGAACAGAAGTGGAGATGGATGCAGCCGCGGAGCCCTTCCCGTATTAACATGCATATTTTAGAATAATTGATGCTGAATTCATTTTGCAGCCTCGCTGCTCCTCAGCCTTCCCCCACCCCCTCTTGCATCTAGGCATGGAAAAAACCCCATTAGCTGTCCAGATGGCAGCTGGGTGCGCTCAGCTGAGCCGGGCCCTACTCTGAGGCTTTCAGAGGCTCCTCCTGCCCAGGGAGGGAGCAGGGGCTGAAGGTGGGACGCTGATGGTGATGTTGGGCAGTGTCAGCACCTTGTGGCGCGTTGTTGGAGGGGAGACAGAGGGTCTCGCTCGGATACCCCTTGGCCAGTGCTGGCGTTGGGGTGTCCCCTCTGGCCTGAGCTGTGCTGGTGGCCAGGGCTGGTCTTTTGGTGGAGGAAGCATTGGGTAATATCACCCAGGACCTACATTGCTTTCTGCAAAACGCTGCCACAAGCTTTAAAATGCTGTGGGCAGAGGCAGAGCAGGGCTTCTGCAGGTACTTCACAATGAGAAGGTTTAAGAAACATTGCAGGACCAGACCACTCTGAAAAGCTGTCCCTGTTTTGCTGTTGCCTCATAGTATCGCATGGTACCAACCCAACCTGCACTCTTTTGTATAAATACCTGAGAGTTAATGTGGGGTTGTTGAGTTGTTGGTATTTTTGTTAAGGGGATCAGGGGAAGCATCTGAACCATGCAGGTGTGCTCGAGTGCAATGTGGTTTGCGCTGACCGCAGCTTGCTTGAACGTGCTTAAATGAAGCCTGTGCTGAAGTGTGAGCTCTGCACTGTGTGAGGGTGATGGTGACAGGGGGACCCCCTGGGCACTTGGGGTGAGGCTGCTAGGAGCACCAGGCACCTCACCGGAGGCAGCAGAGCCTGTTCTGGGTGTAGGAGAATGCTTTGTGCTGCCTGATGTGTGGCTCTGAGGAAATCCAAGAGAAGTCTCCCTGAAGCTTGTGTTTGGAGATTGCAGCTCCCTAATTGAGGACCATTACTGAGCACATGTATCACCTGCCACTCTGCACTTGGATTATTACAGCCCAACCTCACGCGTTATGTTTATCTCATTTCAGGACTACTGTCAGCAATGCCACTCTAGGCATAAACTTAATTATATCTCCTTGGGTAGCAGCAGGGAAGTGATTTATTGCTGCCTTTTGTTTCCATCCTCCCCTCACCTCTCTGTGATTACGCTTCAGAAGACGTGTGCTCCTGTTTGTGCTATGGAGATGCAAATGCTTGTCTGCAACTTGGCTGGAATTGCAGAGCCTGTGTCCGAATGTCGGTGTTGGCTGGAGTCCTGTGCTCAACCCCCAGGGCTTTCGGTGGCTGTGGAGCTATTTCGATGTCCTTACACCCAGCTTGTGCCCCATAGACCAACAGAGTGGCACAGTGCATCGGGGTGTTTCGGGGCTGATGGTCTATTATGCTTTTTCACACTGGTTTAGTGGATGCTTTCCTTTTGCCTTCGCACACTGGTTGTTTTAGTAATCCCCTGGCTGAAGCTGCTGCTCTTCCGTGCCTCTTCAACCAAAAACCCAGACGTGTTTGCAAACCTGGCTGCAAGAAGCATCTCTGGGATGAAGGGCTGAGGCCGCTGCTCGCCCCTCAGGCTGGCAGGGGTGATGGCCATGCACGCACTGACAGCGCTGCTGGGTGCTGGGCACTAGTTCCTAGTTCCATATGAGCTTCTCTTTTGTGTGTGCCATGTGTTTTTATGCATGCAGCAGCATGGCTGCACGGGACATGTCAGCTCTGAGCCTCTGTGTGCGGAGCAGAGTGCTGCGGTACAGCATTCCGTGAATTCCTCCATGTGGTTTGGTACAAAGTGCTGGTTATTTTCCCCTTGTTGTTCACCTGACAGGAGCAGGTAGAGTAATTAGTGAATGCATGTGAACTTTGGGTCTTTTATGAATAAAACATTTGTGAAGTGGCTGGGTACTGGCCCTGCTGCTCCCTCCTGTGCACCCGCTAATGCAGGTCAGTGGCGAGCAGCATTGCCCATCCCGTGCTGCCCTCCCCGTAGGGAGAGATCAGCTTTTGGCAGCAGCAGCATGCTCACCCTGCCTGACCATGGCACAGCTCCCTGCTCCGCTTGCTGTGCACACTGCCTGCCTTGTCACTTGTGGTGAGGAGCCTCTTTGTGTGGCTCTGTGCGGATGCTGCTGCACTTACCCTTCCTTGCTCCCAAAACTGCCCCTCCATCCCTCCAGCACAGCATCAGAGGCATGTGTGCAAGGCAGCAGCTGCCGAGGACGGTGGCCAGCGCGGCTGAATAGCAGCTGAAAGGGATGAATAATTTGTAGCCCGTCAGTTTTGGAAGGCTTTTTGGAGGCAAGATCTGGCTGCAGTGCCTATGCAGGGGGGCCTGGGGCTGGGGCTGAAGTGTGAGCTCCCTGAGGCAGGGAGGGATGGAGAGCTGGGTGCCTGCTCTTGACAGAAGGGTTGTGTCTGGGGGTTGTTCTGTAGCCAGAGCCCAGTGTCAAGCCCTTTAGCACCCGATGGTCTGTTGCCTTTGGAGCTGACGTGAGGCTGGGTGCCGCATGGTGAGGCTGGGTGCCGTGCACTATCCCAGGCACTCTCCTGTGCCACCGGCTGTCCCTTGCACCCCCGTGTCCATGGCTCCCCTCTGTGCCTGTCCTCCTGGGGTGACCCAGCCACCATGAGCTGCTGCCTCTCGGTGGCAGCCGGCTCGGACGGAGCCAGCCGTGACCGCTGAGGCTGGCGCTGAGGCCTCGGGCTGTCCTGGCACAGTGAGTGCTGTAGAGGCACCACTGAACCATGCAGAGCAGGAGGGAGCCTTGGGCAGGAGGCCAGCGGCTGAGGAGGTGTCCCCCCGGGCTGGTGACGGCAGTGTCCACATTGTCCTCGTGTCCCTTGCCCTGAGCCATGCTGTGACCTGGCAGGGCTGGGGGTGGCACCTCTCAAGCCTTTCAGATTTGCCTGGGATGGAGGAGGTTCATCCGGAATGCCACTGCAGGGAAGTGAACTGGAGAAAGGAGTGGGACAGAATGAGCTCAAGTCTCGGTTTAAACTGTGTGTGCACATGTGCTGTGGTGAGATGCATTAGGTCACACCTGAGCGACTGGTGAAATACAGGGTCCCAGCTCCCAGGAGCCAAACACCCTGAACTGAATGGAGCACAGCCTGGCTGTGGGGGCTGTGGTGTGCCTCTGTGCCACTGTGGTGACATATGATCGTTCACCTCCTGAAGAGAGTGTGCTTTCTGATAACAACGGGCATCCCCGCAGTGATGCTCTATGGTGCTAGGTCCTCATGTGCTGTTCCCTGCCTCACCTAGGCTAAAGCCAAACAGTTAAGAGCTGCATCAGGGGCTGGGACAAACTCCAGCACCTGGACACTGGGAGCTTGTTGTAACAAAACCTCATTGTATTTAAAGGCTTGGAGTCACGTGCAGTCCTTGCTCTCCTGGTAAGCTGCCCTAGCATCTCATTACTTGTTGCTAGGAAATTGCATCTTATTTCAAGATTGGATTTGCCCAAGTTGAGCACCCAGGCTGGGGATGCTGTTGTGCTGCTGTCGGGAGAACGTGGGATCTCAGATGGGTGCTGGGGATGTGCTGCATCCCGTGACATCTAATTCTTCTGGCCCTCAGTCATTTTTGTGATTCTGTTTTAACCTATCTGGAGTATTTCCCTGCTGTCTTTGAAGCATAAACTGTAAGTTGCTGAATGCCACCATGCTCACGCAGCTCCGGACACAGGGAGGGGACTGATTTGATGGCAAGTGCCCATGCTGGTGGCTTTGCAGCCACAGAAGACTGCAGACCAGACCCTGTCACCGGGGCCGGGAGGAATTGATTAGGTACATACATGGACAGTGGATCAGTAGGCGGTTACTGAAGAGACTGGGCAGGGATATCCCCTTTGTGTCTCTGTCTTCTTCACTGGTTTTCTGGTCCAGGTGCCGGATCCTGGAGCATCAGTGGCAGTGCTCAAGTATGTTCCTTTCTGAAAGCTGCTCCCTTGTTAGAAGAGCTAAATAGGAGGACAGTCATAACAATAAGGTGGCCCCGGTAGCATGTTCTCATCCTCACTCCCAGTGCAGAGCTCTTCCAGTGGGATTACAGCTCACTTGTGCCATACTGGTCTGCAGAGCCAGCACCTCTGCTCCCGCTCCGTGTGCTGCTGAGGGAGCGCTGTGGGCCAGCCGTGCTGCTCAGCACAGCAGCAATTCATGGTCCAAGCGCCAAACCCGCGCAGAGATTCTGCTGCGTGAGCAGGTACCAGGCTCCCCTGGCAACGTGCTCGTTGCTGGCGGGCAGGCTCCTCTCCAGGGTCCATGGTAGGGCTGGGTGCCACCACACATTCTGCATGCTGCTGTCTCTGACAGCGGTGTTTTGGATGTTGGTGGTGCTCATGGGGTGCAGGTGTAATGCACCCAGAGCAACTGGACAGGCCTGTCGGTGTCAGAACTGCTGTTAAACACAGCCACCACGGCTGGTTTTGTTGTTGGATGGCTAACTAGGTCAGCACACATTTGCCTTGTCTTAATAATTATTGATCAGCTGCGTTGGATTGTGTGCCATGTAGGAAGGGGCTGCTCCCCCTCCAGCCACGCTGCAGCCCCTCATGGCAAAGATGCTCCTCCGTGAATCTGTGCTGTTCCTCTGCAGCACTGCACTAATGCAATGCCAGGCTTGTTCCCCCTGTGTGCAGCTCCCCAGTCGCTCTCTGAGCCTTTCAGGCACAGGAATGCGGGTGATGGAGAAGGGCTCATGGCAACCCACTGGTGGTTTTTGTGGCTGTGGAGCTGTTTCTGCCTTCTCTCCCCCTTCCAAAAGGATGGTGTATCTCACCACAGTTCAGGCCATGGGCTGGGTGTTAGCAGCAAATGGGAGGTGGGTGCAGGTAATGATTCCCTCCTCTCCCACCACCAGCCCCTGCAGGGAAGCACTCATGGCTGCAGGGGCGGCAAGGAGAGGTGATTTTCCTCTGGAATAACCCGTTCTGGAGGTGTGGGCAAGAGGGAGACAGGAGCAGGAGCGTGCCATGTGTGCAGGAGGGTCGCTGCCTGCTGCCTTGAGCTCCCAACACCCCCAAATCCAGGCAGCAATGGGGCTGTGCTTCCAGGAGGGACTGTGCAGGAATCTCTCTGTCCCAGGGCAGGCTTTGCAGCCGCAGCCCAGAGGCTGGATGGGTTTGGGGGTACCCTCACTGGTGCAGGTTCCTGTCTGTGCCTCCTTGATCAAAACATGCAGAGCAAGTGTCTGAGCAAGGTGAAAGGCAAAGAATAAACCCGGCTGCCCTCTCGGAGCCATTCAGACTTCAGAGCTGAAGAGGAGGTTGTGTCCTGGGGATCTTTTTCTGTTGCTTTTCCAGCACTAATGAGCGGGGAGGAAGTTCTGCTCTTTGTTCGAGTCTCATTCACTGATTCCTTTCCCCAGTGAGTGGTGGGGAGGGGATGTGGGATGTGGCAGTGAACGTGGGATCATCCCCTTTACTCCTGAGTTTTAGGCAACAGGCGTTCCTTTTGTGAGGCTTTTGGTTTTACTCCTCAGATCAAAAGGAGGTCTTGGTTTCAGGAGGCTTCATTTAAGCCTAGTGCAGGGCAATGATGTGCTGTTCTCTTGCAGTTTTCTGTGTTGCAGGGGGAGCTTTCTGACCTTGAGGCTTCCCCCACAGGTCTCTAGGAAGCTTCTCGCTACGTTCTGGAAAGCCAGAGCACCCCAAGCATCACCAGTTTGGCCTTTGCTCCGCCAGCTGTGTTTTAGGCTGTAGAAATGCGGCCTGAGAGAGCATCCAGGCCGTGTGCTTGGGCTCTGCTCTCCCTTCCCTCTAATTCAAGTGGGTTTTAAAGAGCAGCTCCCAGATTTGGAGCATCCCATCCACGAAACCCAGTGTGAGGCAGGGTGCTTGCCGGATGCCCTCACCCACCCCAGCACCAACCGCCCCTCCACCGAGGGCTCAGCACGACGTTTTCCTAAAGCAGCATGGATTTCATTAGCTCCATTGGCTCCGGCTCTTGGAGCCTGGAGATGATTTAATCCAGAAGTGGCTTACAAGGAGGTTTAGTCTGCGAAGCTGAATAACCCCCTCTGGCTGCTGCGGGTACAGCTGAGCTTGGGGCTGGCCCGGGCCATCAGCAGTAAGGGCGCTGTGCGGCTCTGCGCCCTTCTCATCTCGTTAGGCAGATTTCATAGCGTGAAATAAGGACTGGAGCCGTGGCACAAAGGTTGCCCAGGCTGGGGCCTGGGGCTCGGGTCAGGAGGAGATGGCTCCCTCGCACACACAGCTTATTTTCCCTCGGTCTGAGCAAGGGAAGGTTTACTTAGCAAGCTGCAAAAAATCATTACATATGCTGCTAGTGGCCTGGTTAATTAAGATCTACAGTTCTCTGGGTAGGAAAAGACGACCTATATTTACTGTATGTAGGAAGACATCTGTCAGCTCGAAGCGCTAGATACCCCAGTGCAGGTTTGTCCTGCTTTCTGCAGGCTCTGAATTGCAACTGTTTTTAAGCTCTGATGCAGACCAAGTTAATTTTAAGATGACTGTTACTATTCTAAACATAAGGAAGGGCATATTTAGCCTCTCAGTACTCAAGAAGGCAAAACCCCCTGCATGTTTCTAGTAATTTTTCCCTAACAGTTTGCACAAAACAACAACAACAAATCCTATTTGGTTTCTGCAAAAGAATATGTTCGAGGGTGATCGTAAAATAGATTATTTTTAAATCTGCAGATGGTTTCCACATATTCCTCCTCAGCTCGCTGCAGCTTTCCACCTCAGTAAACTGGTTTGTAATTTAGCCGAGGGCTGTGGAGCAAGCGTTCTGTCATCTTGTTTTTCCTGTTCTCCTCCTTCACCCCCCCCAACCCCCCTTTCTGTCCCCTTTCTCTCTTATCTCCCCTTGGTTTACCCCTCCAACGGGCAGGCAGTGCTAGAAGGGGTGTGAAGGCACGGCTTGGCTTGATGGCAGCATTCCCGCCATCCCATGGATGAGCCCCTAGAGGTCCCAGCAGAGTTGGGGGGCTCAGGCTGGGAATCAGGGGGCTGATGGATGATGCCATGGAGCTGTGCCTCCTGCTTCTCCCAAACAGCACTTCCTCTCCTTGTTCCTTCATGAGGAAGCTCCATCACAATGGGCACGGAGGTGTCTGCTCCCCTCCATCTGACAGGGCTATGGGGGCTCGTGGCACACGGAAGGGCAGCTGAGGGTTTCTCACAGCTCGGACCAGAGACGTGCAGCCCCAGGAAAACTAATTAGAGAAAGGACCCAGTCTGAGCCCTGCGATGGCAGCTCTGCCCCCTCCCCCTGCTCCCTGGAAGAAAACACCGCTTTTCATCCTCTCTTTGTTCTTGCATGCTTCGGCATTATAATTATTGAGATTTCACTGCAGGGCAAGATGATCATTTGACAATGTAAGTGGGGAAAATAATTCGCGTGTTATCCAGCACTCCCATCACAATTATGGCGAAACTCCTGCAGACTGAAGTGGGGGCAAAGGATTTCCTCCTAAACGGGTGTTTGTCTTTTCAAGATTTCCCAGGATTTGCTTGCAGATGGGAGGATTTGTTTCCCTCCGTGTTTTTAATAACCCGAGGTTGCTGATGGATGGCAAAGGACTGAAGTACCTGTTGTTTTCCCCTTTGTTTTCATTAGGCATTTTCCATTTCTGTCATCCTCGGCGATCGTGATTGATTTTTATGAGCAAATATCTTGGTTAGAGCCATTTGGAATTGTTTGTAGGGTAATGTCTACAGCGCAACAAACCCCAATTTAAAGATCGGGCAAAACTGATGGAAAACTGCAAATCAGCCCCTCGAAATGGGGGACAGAGTCGCTTGTCATGTGCCACTGGTATCTGCTCAAGGCGAGTGGATGGCAAGAGCTGGTGCTGTGTTTGTGGCCAGGCAGAGCTGTGTGCTCACCATGACCTTGGGCTGGGCACTTCCAAGGGCTGTTCTGGGAGTGAGCATGGTTCTGAGGCTGCTGTGACTGGGATAACACAAGGTAATACAAGGGCACTGCAATGTTTTGTTCCTTTGGGTGGGCACATGTGCCCATGGCATTGACTGTACCGCTGGAGAAGGGTCTCCAGCTGCATATCTTTGCTTGCAAGCCCTTCTTCCCGAGGCTGTATTCCCCGTGCTGTACCTCATCCCAAACTACCGATCATCCCCTCAGCATCCCTTGCTCTGGCCATCCCCCAGGCTGGGTGCTGGAGCTGGGTACCACGGCAGGGAATCACATCTCAGCGATGCGGCGGTGGGGGTGGTGGAGGAGTCTGTTGTCCCGTGTTACCCTGGGGCTGATGGAAATGAGCTGACAGAACAGAGGCAGCATTAGCCTAATTATGGCCATACACGCTACCTCGGTGCTGGATTTTCCTTTCTTAGCGACTTCCTGTTTTCTGCTTTGAGATGCAAATTTTTGCACAGTGCTCCATCCAGATTCTCTTCTCATTAGCATGAAATCGGACTCGTTCCGCCGCCCTTTAAATAGCAAATTAAACCCAAACTGAGCCTTGGCGCACAAAGGCGCGTGAAGCCCCTGCGCCTCGCGGGGGCAGGAGGGGCTGGTGCGGAGCAGCGCTCAGGTTTTGGGAATCACTAAGCTGAGGCGGCAGTTTGCTGTGCCAGGCTTTGCTGCTCACGGCTGAGCAGGAGACGGGAGTCAGCTCGGGAATGCCAGGCGGGCAGAGCTGCGGCTCGGAGGAGCTGGTGGGCGCGGACCCGCGGAGCCCCCAGCCCATGCTGAAGCCGCGGTGGGCGCACACTGAACCTGCAGACTGAAGCCTTCCGTTGTGCTTCCTTCTGGGAAACGAGGCTTGTCCTATTAGGAGCTTAAAAAAGAGTGATGCCAGAAAAATCACTTTTTGCAATGAGTGTTATCTCAGTGGATTGTATAGAGTTTATTTTATGCCTGCTCCAGCTCAGCGCTGGGAGAGCTGCGAGCACAAGCAGCACTGCTCTGTGGTAAATGTCACTCCAGTAGTACTGAGCTCGCCTTGGAAATAGAAACATAACCCTCGCTAAAGCAACGCGCCCGAGACGGGAGCTGCGGATCTCTCCTGCCAGCCCCGCTGCTCCCAGGGATGCCTTTTGCCCGGCGTCGCCTTTCCTCTCCCCTTTCCTCCCCCTGCTTTCTGTCACATAATGAGCTTGATAAGAAATTGTCTTGTTAACAGGATTAGCCATGGAAATCTCTAGTCCCCTCCTATTCATTTTGTAATGCTCTTCATCCTGTTCTCTCATTTTCCGCTGGTTTTACTCGGCTCCAGACCTCCTGGGGAGGTTCATTCCTCCTCCCTTTTTGGCTGCAGCCGGTGGGGTGGGTGCCAGGGATGTTCTTCGGGCAGGCAAGCCCCGACCCCTGCCCGGGGAGTTCCTCCTCCGTGGTGGTTCCAGGGAAGTGTGTCATTCCAAAGTCACTTACGTAAAGGAATGGAAGTGTCCCCAGACATTCCTTGTTTCCACAGAGTGTGCCCGTGAAAGGCTCCGCTGACTCGGAGGCGGATTAAAACCCGGAGAGGCAGACTCTGCTGCCGCTGATGCCACGTGAATCCAGGTCTGCGGGAAGCAGAGTTCCGGATTTACTTCTAGGAAAATGACTTGCACGGCTGCCCCTTTGGTAAATAATTACTCTTGATTTAATAACTCCTACCAGCCCCGCAGGATGCCCGGCTTCCGAGGGAGCTCATAGGAAGAGATCTTTCTTAACATCTGTTTTCCCAAGTTTCCCTGCTTGTGAGCCCGTGTCTGGGAAACAGCATCCAGGTAGCGGCAAATACAGGCTGTGAGCGTGTCCGGTGGGGAAGGCAACGTCTGGAGCCGCCTCTCACCTGTATAAAATGGTCCATTAATAGCACCATTTGTGATTTTCTGGGGTGAAATGAAATTAACACTTGTGATTTCCTCCAGCACCACCTGCATCGCGTTAAAACGCAGCCTTTCACGTCCCCTCCCCAAAGGCTTCCCGTGCACAAAACCACAGCTTCTCTTATGCCTTTTGCTGCCCAGACAGAGATATGCAGATGGTAAAGCCATCGCACGGAGAGTAAAGGGACAGAGATGCTAATTGTTACATGGGCTGTAGGAGCTGGGGAGCTGATGCGTGCCTTAGGACAGGGAGAGCCGGGCACTGCGCGGGGGAGCTGCAGCGAGGTGATTCCCGCCCGGCGCGCTCCTTGTGAAGGCAGTAATTCATTCACCGAGCTTCGTGCGCGTGCCCGCGAGCGCACGGACTCCCCGGCCTCCTCGGGAGCTATTTGTCGCGCCGCCAGAGATTCATTCTTTGTGGGGGGGATCGCACCTGAGCAGCCGGGAAGAGCCGTGGTCTGGGCAGGGTGGCTCTGCCGTGGTGCTCTGTGAGACACGCGCGGCCGGCTCCTGCCCCAGCTGCAGGCACTGGGGCTGCCAATGCCAGCATCCGGTTTTACCCATCCCATCCTTGTGCTGGTGTCTGTTTTCCTAAAATCCCTGGCTCCAGAGGCTGTTTCTGCCGGTTCCTGCTCCGCACTACCCGCCGCTGGTCCTCTTGCAGGCAGGCTGTGCTGTGGGGAGAGGAGGCTGCCCGGGAGCTGTGCACCCTGGTGCACGCTGGCTGCAGAGCCCCGCTGGTCCACACGGGCAGAGGGCTTGTCCCTGGGGTGCCCAGGAGTGGGGACCTGGCACGGTGGCTGCTGGGCAGCAGAGTGACAGGGAGGTGACAGTGACATCCTCCTTTTAAACCTTTCCTTCGAGTCTCTCTCTCCGTTTTGTTTCCTCTCTCCCTCTCAGAAAAGCCATTTAAATGGAATTCCATTCGTAAAACCTCTCCCTCCTGCATGCCTAATGAACCTCAGGCAGAGGTGCCGGAAACGGGCCCGGGTAGGATCCAATCTCGCCGAGTGTCGACAAGTCATTTGGAAGAAGCCCTGGGAGTGCGCCCGGTTTTATTACAGCGTAATTAGAAACAGAATCTTGTTGCGAGAGCAGAATGAGGGATGGGTGTTAATCCTGTAACGGGAGGAGATGGAGCTGTGCTTATAAAGGAGATGAAGGAGGGGAGGCGGAAAGCCTGTCATGGCTGATTTCCACCCCTCCTCTGCTGCTTCCCCCTCTTTGGCTCTGCAGCAGCAGCAGGACTGTGGCCGGCGTGCCTGTCCATGCTCCTGCCACAGCAGTAGGGAAAGGGCTCGTGTTGGGCTGTGTTAATGTCTGGATCTCCAGGTCTGCAGGGGGATGCCCCCATCAAAGCCTCTGGTGCCCACAGAAGCAGGCAGCAGCTCCTCAGGGCAACAGGCAGGCTCTGGGAACAAGCAACAGCCCATGTTGTGCCGTCTCTGGATGTAGCTGCTGCAGCTGTGGGGATGAGTTTTCAGGGGCATGGTGCTTTCTTCAGGTAAAGGGTTGAGGAGGACGAGGACAGAGGAACCCTTTGGCACAAAGCCTGACCCACTTGCTCGGCTGGCGTTGATTGTGTTATGGGTGCCCATGCAATCTGAGGTGGGAATGCTTGCCTGGGTGCACAGCAGCTCTGCCAGGCAGGAGAGGTGTGCTGCTTGCAAACATGGACATCAATCTGCTGGATATTGTGTAGCTCTTGTTGAATCTGCAGTTGTGCATCCTCTTTAATATCTCTGGGATGGAGGGATCTTTAGTCTTGGGCTCCTCGTCCCCAGGGAAGCCCCGTACCAGTTAAATACCATCCTGGAACAGCAGCAGCAGCAGAAAAGTGTTACAGCAGCAGCAGCAAAGCACAGGCTTTTTGGGTCTTCCTCCTCCATGCAAAACCCCAGGAGATGTTTGTCACTTCAAACATAGCCAGGAATAGCACCAAGCAGTCATTGGATTTGTCTGGGATGCCTTGGGATGCATAGGCTCCAAGTATGGCTAATTCATAAACGCTGGCACCTATTGATTCTTCAGTACCAAGAGAAAGTTCTCTCATTAGTCTTATGAACTATAAAATGTGCTCTCTGCTGAAGCCCTGACCCCATCGGTTTTGTAAATCTCTACTGCATGGAGCAGTAGCTGTAACCTGTATTGACTGCAGCTTTCCTCCTGAAATTGGAAGGGCCCTGGGACTGAGACAGGAGTTTCACGGCCACCACTGGATGTGGGAGAGGATTTTGGTAGCAGCAAATATGTGTCTGCCTGTGTTTGTGTGACCCTCCTGGTGTTTGCCATGTGGGAGAGCCCCCATTATCCTTGTGTTTCTCCCTGATTGAGGAGAGAGCTCCTGAGGCTGGTGGGGCTCCCGCTGCTCTGCTCCTCTGCACAAAGGTGGATGAGAGGGGCTTTGGTGAGGCGCTTCCAGAGGCAGCAGCTCAGGTCTGGTTGGAAGAGTTATTAGGGGCACATCGCTCCCATCTGACCACGGATGTACTTAATCCTCTGCTTCCCGTAAAGCTTTTCCTCCTCCTGGCAGCCAGAAAGATCTGATTTTACTCAGCGACCTTTAGCGTTAATCTCGCTGGCAAACTTGGCACTAAGTCACTGTGGTGAGGTCTCTGTCAGTGCCTTTTACCTCAGCTATTGCCCTGCATCTTCAAAGCCATGGTTCGCAAGGGGGCAGATGCCTCCTGTCATGCCATGGTAGAGAGGTGGGTAGCAAACCCTGCAGATTCTGGGGTCAGTAGGCGCAGGAAGGGCTCAGTTTGCACTCCCATCCAGCAGTGCCTCCGTGTGCAACTCTTCTCATCATCTCCTACTATCCTGGCAGGAGCTTGAGGCTCTGCTTGCCTTTGCCTCTGTGTGTGTGAGTTTGGCTCTCACGGGCTGCTGCTGCCCCATGTCCTGAGGCAGGGATGCAGCGCGATGGTTTCTGGCTCCTCGCACATCACCCCAGCTTGTGCAAGGCTTTGTTTCCAGAGGAGGAGCACAGCATGCCTGTGAGCAGGGTTGTGGTTAGCGGTGCACCGACTTGTGTGTGGTTATGTGGAGGCCAGTTGAGGTTGCTGAGGACTTTGTGAAATATACAGCTCCTTCTACCATGGCAAACTGCTCCCCCAAATTCCAGCGCAGCCAATGCTTTTCTCTTACTGGTTTGATGGGAGATGAAGCATTAATGTTTGATTTGCTTGTTATCTCAGTGCACTTGCGGGAGCGCTACCCCCTTCCCTCTTACAGAGCCCAAGCAGGGCTGGAGATGCAGGCACTGCGATGCTGTGGAGGTGTGCAGGTTGCAGCTCATGGGAGGTGTGGGGATGGTCACCACAGCATCACATTCCTGCTGCTCCCAGAGAGAACCTGTGCTTCCTGCTAATGGCAGCTAGGCTGCGTTGCCATTTCTTTGCTGTTTCAAGTCCCTAATACTCTCGTATCAAGCAATTAGTGTCAAGCACATGTATCAAGCTAAGCTGCAGCTGGAGCGGGGTAGTGCCAGTAGAGCTCAGGGCTGCTGCTGCCTTGGCTCGTGCTGGGGATGTGCTCCCTGGGTGAAGAGCCCTGTTTTCTGCCAGTCTGCCACCTCAAGTGCTCACAGGGACAGACTGCTGTGGTCCTCTCCCCGCAGCTGGGCTGCTCTGGGAGTGTGTGTCTCCAGTCTTGTATTGTGCTTGTGCTTCTCCTGCACTTATGGGTTTGACCGCGGCACTTTCCTCCACCTGAATCGTGAATGTCCTTCCAGAAGCAAAACGTATTGTCTGGCCTCATCAACGAGATCCTGGTTTAGCAGGCATGGTGCAGGAGCTGTTTGCAGCCATTGCTGGTTTAAAGACTAGATTTAAAGGTGGTTTTATCTTTGAACACTCAGCTCTACTTCTGCCTCTCTGCACTTGCTGCATTGGGTACAGGGTGGTTTAACTGGCAACAGCAGATGGACCTCCCTGTCCCAGCTGAGGCTCAGCGATGGCTGGTGCTGGAAGAAGCCCCAGAGAAGCTGGGTTTGAAGTCTTGCTGTCACTGTTGGCACTGGCAGTGCGGCAGGGGACATCCTCTCCACTCCCTCTGCCTACCCTGCTCTCTGTGTAGCCACTCTGTTGTGCCACAGTGAAGCTCTTTCCATTCATGTCAATTACTGCTCTTATTCATGAGGGATTATAGGGGTCAGGCTGGCTACATGAGCAAATCCAAGGGTTCTTTCCCCATGCGCTTTGGCGTGCCCCAGGCTCCAAAATTCACTGCCTGGAGGGGGCTGTTCCGGGGCTGTGCTGCCCTGCCTGCTCTCCTGCATCCTTCTCCCAGGGCTCAAATACCAGCTGAAGCCCTTATTTGTTTTCACATGCTTCTAAGTAAGTGAAGCTAATTATTAACTCAGCGGGACAGGCTCACTTTTAATTGTGGCGTTGCTATGCAGCATGGTGGTGGAGCATCGTGCTGCCGGAGCATCGTGCTGCGCGCTCTCCTCCTCATCCTCTGCAGCCACAGTGCTGCTGCAGCGCCATGGCCAGAGCTCATTGCTGAATCCAAGCCCTATGAGGTGCGTGCTTGGGTTGGGTGCATTTGCTGCAGAATGAGTGCTGGAGGGCAGAATGCTGTGCCCATGAACAGGGGCTGCTGCTTGCAGGCATGAGGTTGCAATAGCAAGCACTGGGTCAGAGCTGGCTCACTCACCCTTCTCCTCCTCCCTTTGTGTCTCCAGAAAATAGGTTTTTTATTACTTCTTATGGAGGTTTGTACATATCAGATGTGCAGAAGGAAGATGCCTTGTCCACCTACAGGTGTATCACCAAGCACAAGTACAGCGGGGAGACGCGGCAGAGCAACGGAGCCAGGCTCTCGGTCTCAGGTGAGCACGTGGCTGAGGGTGATGGTGGCGAGGGGATCCCTGCCTGCAGGCCTGGTGCATCTCAAGGTGTTCATCGTTGCCTGTGTGCCAGCTCCCTGCCTGCCCCCTGTGTGCCTGACATCCTTGGGTGCAGGAGGGAGCGATGGCATCGCTACCTCCTGTCCCTGCAGCAAGAGGACGTCCCAGTGTGGGGGTAGGAGGGTCCCATTGGGGCTATACAAGGGGTTTGTGCTGTTTCACATGTACCCCTGAGCACACATCCCCCAGTGCTGGCCGCAGCAGCACTGCGCGGTACCCCGGGCGAGAGGCGACGGGGTGCAACGCGATGCGATGTGACAGCCCGCGATGTGAGCAGCCTGACGCGATGTGACGAACATGCAAGTGATACTGCAGCGCGGGCAGTGCAGTCCCCAGTGCCGGGTGTCCCGGGGCGCTCCCGGCTCCGCTCACTGCCCAAATTACTCTGCTCGGGAGGGAGTTCGCCTGACTCGCAGCCACTCAGCTGCAGCACGCTCGCTTCCTGCCATATGCTTTTGCTGTCCTCGGGTGCACAGGCTGTGGCTTCCACATTAGCTCCTCGAATTAACCCCATAGAGGGTAGGGAAGGGGTCCAGGCTGGGCTGGGGCTTCCCTGACCTTCCCTATGCCTCTTAGAGACCCAAGGATCCCATGTCCCTCCCATGTATTCTGCCCTAAGGAGCCCATGCAACCGCTGAATGTACCATCCCCTCTCCATGCATGTTCGATCTGTCCCATTCCCCTCCTGGTCGCTGTCATTACTGACACGTCACCGCGTTTCACTTCTGTTGGGGAGTAATGAAAGCGGTTTCTTTCCCCTGGAATTTAATTTCACGCCTGAGACTTGGTGATTAATTTTCTCCTTTCCCAGCCGCCTGATGGGCCCCTTTGCTTGTGCATTTTGAAATGGGCCACAGAATTTGTGTATTTTGCACCAATTAGGTGTCACCTTGAGTAGTTCCTCCGGTGCTGAGTTTATTCCTCCCATCAGCTAGTGAGATGCGTTTTCCCACCCACCAGCCCTGGCTCCCAAAGGCTGTACTGGATGTCCCGGGTTGCCCAGGTCACCCTGTTCGCAGTGATGATGTGGCTGGCATCCTGCGCTCCTGCCCAGCAGAGCCACTGGCTGATGGGGATGGGGATGGGGAGAGCTCTCAGATGGGGCGTGGTGGCGATGGTGTCACCAGGGCCTTTCCTGCTGTCCCTGTGGGCCTCCTCTTCGCCATGTGAGCCTGTTTCCTCTCCAAACCCAGACCCGGCAGAGTCCATCCCCACCATGCTAGACAGCTTCCAGTCCCGGGAGGTGAGCGCGGGCCGCCCGGTGGAGCTGCCCTGCATTGCCTCGGGATACCCCAACCCGGCCGTGCGGTGGATCAAGGACGGGCGCCCGCTGCCCACCGACAGCCGCTGGACCAAGCGCATCACGGGGCTGAGCATCAGTGAGCTGCGCGTGGAGGACAGCGGGACCTACATCTGCGAGGTGACCAACACCTTCGGGTCCGCAGAGGTCACAGGGACCCTCACCGTCATAGGTGAGAGCCCGCGGGGAGGCTCCTGTCCTCGGCCTTCTTAAACATAAACCTTGATAAAGCCTTAAAGGTTTTACACAGGCGCAGAAATTAGGAGCCTTGTATTTCAGCATCACACGCTGGAAGCGATGCAGTGTGTGCGATGTGGTGCTGAGAGCGCTTGCAGGAGGTTTATCACGCTGCAGCAGCGGGGCTGCAGACATCCCCTGATTTACTGCTTCAGTCAGGGCAGGACGAGGGGCCTCGGGAATACTCAGAGCAGTGCTGGGGGGTGTAAATTGCTAGAGGGTGATGTTGGTTTTACATTAGGTGCCTCTGCGCTTTGTTTTGTTGATTTACATAAAAGATGCTGTAGCCAAACAGTAAACACCATCTGGGCAGGCCAAGTATTCATCATGTGCTTTGTTCCTGGGGGTTCCTCCTGTCACTGGGATCCTGGTGGTACTAAAGCTGCCGGAACTGGCATGCACCGTGCCTGCCTTACCTGGAGCAGCACTGTGAAGAGCACAGCATGCTGAGAGCCACGCCGGCACATCCCCAGCTCAATGTTGTCCCTGTCACACCAACCATGTCCTCTTCCAGCCATCCTGCCACCTCCCCACTAGCGCCTGCTCTGCCAGGGGCCTGGGGCTGACACTAAAAGCTGGGCCGTCAGCAGCAGAGACAGTGGGGCGACCACCTGCCTGTGTGCAGTGATATTTTATGTGTAGTCAGGCTGGTGCTTCCAGGGCAGGAAAGGCAGAGAGGCGCAGGAATGGTGAGACACCACCACCAACGCCTCACCCGCTCTCACCCTTTCTCGCACAGACCCTCTGCGTGTGACCCTCACACCAAAGAAGCTCAAAACAGGCATCGGCAGCACCGTCATCCTCTCTTGTGCCCTCAGCGGGTCCCCCGAGTACCTTATCCGCTGGTACCGCAACACGGACCTCGTGGTGGTGGATGACTACATCTCCATCAGGGGCATCAGCAACGAGACCCTCCTCATCACGGCCGCACAGAAGAGCCACTCTGGAGCCTACCAGTGCTTTGCCACCCGCAAGTCCCAGACAGCACAGGACTTCTCCATCATCATGCTGGAGGGTGAGCTGGCTTCCTCGGGGAGGGTAGGAGGGCTTTCCTTGGTCCCTCTCCAAGCTGCCGCATTCCCGAGGTGCAGCAGGATGCTTTGTGTGTGGCTGGAGGGCAGTGAGACCTGCAAGGGTGGGGGATCCTGGGGCCAGACTGATCCCAGCACACTTCTTGGGCTGTGCATCCTATCTGCCAGCAACTTAGGGATGTATCACAGCTGGGATGGGGAAGGACCAGAATAAGAGTTGACTTGCCCATCCCCATCCCTGGGCCAGGCAGGTGTCCCCTCTCCAATGTACATCGCTGGATGTCTGGACCAGGGATGTGCCCCTCAGCATCTCCCCGCCGCAGGGATGCTTGGCAGGGATGCAGGGCTCCTCTCCAGGCTGGAGCTCAAAGCCGGGTGACTCTGCTGCCGGTGCCTGCCGCTCCCTGACCCCCGTCCCGCTGGGTGCCCCCCAGATGGGACCCCCCGCATCGTCTCCTCCTTCAGCGAGAAGGTGGTCAACCCGGGGGAGCAGTTCTCCCTGATGTGCGCCGCCAAGGGGGCCCCGCCGCCGACCGTGACCTGGGCACTGGACGACGAGCCCATCCCACGGGACAGCGGGCACCGCACCAACCAGTACACCATGTCGGACGGCACCACGGTCAGCCACATGAACGTGACGAGCCCGCAGATCAAGGACGGCGGCGTGTACCGGTGCACCGCGCGGAACTCGGTGGGCAGCGCCGAATACCAAGCGCGAATAAACGTAAGAGGTGCCTGTCTACTTTTAAATATCAGAATAGGACTTGTACTGGGCTTTGGGTTGTGTTCTGTCCCTTAGCCAATGGCTCCTCCTCACCTCTCCATCCTCTTCCCACTTGCGGGGGTCTCCCTGGGCTGCCCTGATCCCATTCCCTGATCCCCACTTGCTCACACGCCTGCCCACAGTGTTGAGCTTCCCTGACATTTAAAGCCAGGAATTAAAGTGCACAGCACTCGGTGACTTTGGAAAACCAGAGCTTGGCTTTGCAGGGGAAAAAAGGCAGTGTTCTCCCCATTGGGATCCACTCTGTCCCCATGGAGCTCCTGCCAAGGGGTTGTTAAACACCTCCCCAAAGAACCCTGTGCATGGAGAAGACCATGGTGGGCCCAGAAGCATCCCATGCTTTCCTTTGCCTGGCTCCCTGTCTGGGAATGTGCCTGCCGGCACAGGGGTCTACATGACAAATAATGATGAGGCAGCATGTGAAATCGTGGAAAATGAGCTTTGATTTGTCATGTCTGTGTTTTCTTTGTCTGCTAAAAGCCATGGCCGCATTAATCACCATGTTATTGCGTCTGGAGCGTGTTGCTCGGTGTGTTACAGGGAACGCTTTTAGGCGCGGGGTATGGTATAAGCCCCTGCCCATTCATAAACACCAGTTAAAGCTTCCAAGCTTACAGGTGGGAGCGAGATAGAGGCAAGGTAGCATTTATTTGTCTACTGAGAAAGAGGGGTGAAGGGCTGTGTTTGCTGGGTCTCAGGTTTGAAATGGACCGAGTGGCTTTCTGGCTGGGGTCCAAGGAGAATCTGGATTTTGCTGCCGTTTACTGCTAAATGTGGAGCGAGTTCATCCCTCAGCAGTGAGAAGCCAGAGCAGCCTCTTCAATGAGGACATTGCCTTGTCTCCGTTTTTCCCCTCTCAGCTCTTGACGGCTGTCACTAGATAAGATTCAGGCCTTTTTTGCCCTGGGATGGAGCAAGTCCCTCAGACAGGCCCCAGAGACAGTTACAGGGCGAGATGCTAATTTCTTTTTCCTGCTCCTTTTCTTAACACATGCCAGCATGAGAATCACCACCCATTGGCCTATCCTGAGTGCCTGTTAAGCCTTTATCCTGCTCTGCCCTCAGGACGAGGAGTCAAGATAGGGTTAAGCTTTAGATTAGTCTGCTATTTTATGCGGTGGCTGGGAGAACAATGTAATTATTGATGCATGAAACCTCTTGTTGAAATTACTCACCTGCAGCATCCTGCCAGCACGGGAGCCAGCCAGAACGTGGTGACTGTCTGGCTTTTCAGTGACACTCAGCTTGCCAGTGGGAGGCTGAGAGGGGTGTGTTTTAGGGGAGGCGAAATACATTTCCCAATGGAAGTCAGGTTCCCAGAGCAGCTCTTGTCAAGGATGTTTGGCACAAGCAGGCAGCTTCCTTCAAAGCGAGGCAGAGTGTGGCTGTAGATGGGGGAGTGCTCCCCAGCCCTCTGCAGTCCCTGTGGCTGAAGGTGCTGCTTAAAGGACCTGACAGAGGACCACAGCCACCATTCATAGCTGCACTGCTGCAGGCATGTGTGACAGCTATCGCATCTAGCCGATGAGCAGCTTTCCCCGCACATGCTCGGAGAGGAGCCCATGCCTGCTCCTCACCCAAAACCAGGCTGGGTCCCAACTGTTCTGGTTACCTCCTTTGTCTGTGAGGCTCATCTGAAATAGCAGCAGATCAACATGCAACCAAGCCGCCCTTCGGAATTAACCTAGCCTGCCTCTTCCTTCCTCCCCAATATGTAGGTCCCCCGAGCATCCGAGCAATGAAGAACATAACAGCGGTAGCGGGTAGGGACACTTTCATCAACTGCAGGGTGATCGGGTACCCGTATTACTCCATCAAGTGGTACAAGGACTCTCTGCTGCTGCCTGATAACCACCGCCAAGTGGTCTTTGAAAACGGGACTCTAAAGCTGATGGACGTCCAGAAAGGCATGGATGAAGGGGAGTATCTGTGCAGTGTGCTGATCCAGCCCCAGCTCTCCATCAGCCAGAGTGTCCACGTCACGGTGAAAGGTAAGCGACTGGAGAGGCTTTCCCTGGGTCAGATGGGAGGCCACAAGTTGTGTTGGGGACATCTCTGCTATAGGATGGAGGCAGAGAATGTTGCACAGGGGACTCCATGGCTATGCAGTGGCTGTGCCCTGCAATCACTGTACCAATGGGAACTCAGCTCCCCTGCAGCATCCCTCGGGAGCTGGCTCAGCTCCTGCAGAGCAGGTACCTGGTGCTGCGTGTGCCAGCAGCTTCCCCGAGCCATGCCATATCCATTTCCCACTACAAGCAATGGAGCAAGGGTTTACGGTGTAAACACAGCGTATTAAAACATCTAACCTTTGCTTGGATCACCTTCACCCATGTTTTTCTGTGCGTGTTAGCTTTTTAAAATATAATACTCTCGGTCTTCTGAGCACACAGAACATCTTAAAAGCTTCTCCAGGCCATCAATTATTCAGCCCCATTGAGGGAGCTATCAGTCCTAATGAATTGAGCCGGATGCGTTCCCTGCCAGTGACTCGCTGAGATTGTGCTGAGCTCCGTATCTCCTGTGCTCAGAGTTGTCGGGTTGTCCCTGCCCATCACCAGCGCGGTGTTTGCAGTGAATCATTTAGACAAACAGAGCCGCGCTGGGGCCGGAGCTGGCCAATCGTCTTTCTCTGTCTCACCCAGCAGGGTATTTATGGACTGGATTTTGCTCTGATCCCCTCCTTCCCCTCCCATCCACCATTTTCTTATTAGGAATCAGGTTAGCAAGGGAGTGCATCAAGCTGATTATAGATGCTACCCCTTGATTAGCTAATGCTCTTCTCCAAGGCTTTGAGAAGGGAAGAGTAGACTGCGGATAACCTAACGCAGTGTGGGGAGGACTTCTCTCCCCTTGGGGCCGCAGTGCAAGGGACAGCCAGCCCTGCTTTCCCCACTTAATACAAAGTCCCTTCTTACGTGGGAGCCTCAGGGCTTGAAAAGAGGCCAGGGCTGTGTAAATACTGGTCTTCTGGAGAGAATGGGACAGGCAGGGCTGGTGTGGAGAGAGGGTCTATAGAGAGGTCTACAGAGAGGTCTATAGCCCTAGAAGAGAGTCAGAGCAGAGTGAATAAATGTAACAGCGCAGCGCGTGGAGCACAGGGTGGTGTGGAGCACTGTAAAGCTTTTATTGCCACAAGTGCCTGCGACCACATTAACTGCCACGAGTGAGTTATGCAGGTCTTTCCAAGCATGTGGTAGTAAAAGCGCTACAGCTCCCCTCCAGTGCTGCTCCCCAGGGGCTGGGGATATACAGCAGCCTCCAGCCTTGCACTGGGGGACACTCATGCCCTGGTTTTGATGCTGTGCTGCTTGGGTGACTGGCAATTTGGGGACCAGAGTGCTGACAGCAGCCATGCTCTGCAGCCAGCGGTGCTGGGGCACCATTGGGGTGATGCTGTTTGCTGGGGTTCCCCTCCAGAGCTGCTGTGCCTATCTGTGCTGGGAGACCCTCCTGCATTGTCCTGGCGTTTGGCCATGCAGCCAACTCCTGCTGCAGGCACACAAAAGAGCCTGGAAGCACTGGAGGCAGAGCTGCAATGGGAAATGAACTCGGAAGGAGAGTTGCAAGCTCCAGTTGGGGGGAGCTTGAGCAGGGAGAGCTCTTCTGTTGAGGAAACCTGTCCTTTTCCTGGTGGCTGGAAAGCGGCCGGTGGGACGTGTTTGGAGAGGCGTGGATCCGCAAGCCCATCCCCACTCTGCAATAGACTGCAGTGCATTCCCAATTAATTATTCATTAATTATGGAAAACAGGCGGCTCTGGCTCCATGTCTCCAGCAGCTTGAGCCGCATCTCCATAGCTGGAGAAGGCGCAGGGGCTACCTGGCCAGGGTGGGACCAGGCAGAGCCCTGGAGCAGAGACCTTTGTGGTGGGCTGGGCATGGGGTGGAGATGGGAGCCAAGGGCTGGGCAGAGAGCTGCTCCTCTGCCTGTACAAGAGGGTAGCTCCTGTCTGCTGAAGGGACAATTGGCAGCCTGCTAATTTAATTATGGAGACTGCGGAAAGAGGATCTCATCTTCCAGGTGCTGAGCTAATTGTCTCCCTCTCTCCACTTTCTTCCCCCTCCCACATTGCCAGAGATGCTGCGGTTGCCTAATTAAGTTATCAGAAAGATAATGGCTGGTTCTAAATCCGGTGCCTTTAAGAAGAGCATCCATCTAATAATTGCTTTTTCCACAAGCAGATAAATGCTGAGGGGGAATTTCAGCCGGCACATGCAGGGGGGTGGCCGGGGCTTCCCCGGAGCAGGGCCTGCTCTGCTCTGCAGGTCGGTGTTTCTCCATCCTGCTCTTAGCACAGTGGGAGAACTGTTCTGCTGTTCTCTGCCTTAATTTCTGGACAGCATCTCCCTCAAGCCCCCCTGCAGCCCATCCCTGGATGGGCTCTGCAGCGTGCTCTGCCTCTCCCTTCAACAGTCCCACCACTGATCCAACCCTTCGAGTTCCCTCCAGCCTCCATCGGGCAGCTCCTCTACATCCCCTGCGTGGTCTCCTCCGGGGACATGCCCATCCACATCACCTGGAGGAAGGACGGGCATGTCATCCTGTCCGGCTCCGGTGTCACCATCGAGAGCAAGGAGTTCATGAGCTCCCTGCAGATCTCCAGCGTGTCCCTCAAGCACAATGGCAACTACACCTGCATCGCCAGCAACGACGCTGCCACGGTCAGCCGGGAGCGGCAGCTCATCGTGCGGGGTGAGTGCCATGGGGCACATCCAGCCTGGTTCTGACACTGCTGCCACAGAGGGTGGACAGAGAGGGATGGGCAGCAGGGCAGGGAGCAGAGATAAGTAATAAGGTAGAAGGAGATAATGTTGTTCTCTGGTTGCAGAAGAGGCACAGCAGCAGGCAGAGAGGGCGAGGAGCAGGGCTGAGACAGGGCACCCATGTGCGTTCAACAGGGAGAAATTGCACGGCACCGATGGGGTTTTTGCTACAGTGACCATCTTTTCTCTCCAATTAGTGCCTCCTCGTTTTGTGGTGCAACCCAACAACCAAGATGGCATTTATGGAAAAGCTGGGGTGCTGAATTGCTCCGTTGATGGTTACCCCCCTCCAAAAGTCATGTGGAAACATGCAAAGGGTAGGGGTGAGACACGGTAGCGAGGGTGGGGACCACACCATTCAGCACGGCACCTCACTAGTGCTCTGTGTCCCCTCCTAGGAAGCGGCAACCCCCAGCAGTACCACCCCATACCCCTCACGGGGCGCATCCAGATCCTGCCCAACAGCTCCCTGCTCATCCGCCACGTGCTGGAGGAGGATATCGGCTACTACCTCTGCCAGGCCAGCAACGGCGTGGGCACAGACATCAGCAAGTCCATGTTTCTGACCGTGAAGAGTAAGTAGCCAGGGTCGTGCCGGGGGAGCAGAGCGTGCCGGTGAAGGTGGCTGTGGCTGCGGGGTGGGTGTCTGTGAGCAGAGCCATGCCAAAGGTAGCTGCCGCACCAGCCTGGCTCTGGCCTCAGACCGCGCATCCCCAGGATCGATGCGCGGCCAGGGGAGGGCATCGATTCTACTCCTCCAGGGACCTGCTTCCCTTTCAGTATTAAACACACTTTGTCTTTAATAAAACCGAGCAATCAATCTACATCATCCAGAAGGAAAGGAAATAGCTGAGCTACTCTGACAGGGATGGGCTGGCAAGTGTTGCTAGACACCATGTTTAAGCTGCGCTTATTATTGGATTCCTCTCCTGCTGCTACCAGAGGAATGCATAATCTGCAGTTCCTCTCTGTTTACTTTGATTGTTGGTGCTGTGAGCATTCAGACCTCAAAAAGGGGGTGATGGAGGAGGGACCAGCCTCACAGTTGCTCTTGGGCAGCTCCTGTGTGTCTCCGGAGTGGAGCCAAGTGCTGTGTTCTGTGGTGTTTCTCTCGGTGCCTGTCCCCTCCTGCTTCCCCCGGTATCTGCTCCCCTCCCCATCAGCTGTGTAATTTATCCCTCCGACTGATGAATCAAAACGAGCGACTTCAAACAGCGCACTTCAATGAGGCGCAGGTACAAAGTTGAGGCGATTAATCCCGAGTGAGCTCGCCGAAGTCTTGAGCCTGAACTGTTGCCTTGTCCCTGCTATCCGCTGTAATTGCATCCCAGGACAGGCTGCTTGCTGACTTGAATAGCACGTAACCTTATTATGCATGTGCTTTTCTATCTCCTGGAGCCCTCGCCGCCTTTGAACAGGGTTGGATGAATAGGTAGACAAAGCGCCACAGCCAATTAAGCATTGTATGGGGCTCTTTGGTTTGTTTCAATTTGGGATTTTTGTTTGTTTAGTTGAAATGTCAGGCCAATTAAAGCCATATCAGCACTGGCTTCCCTGGAAAGCCAGGCCACTGCGGGCAGAGTTAAATGGAAGTTAACCAGAGCCCAAACAACGGGTGCTGGTGGTCAGCAGGGGAGTGGGGAGCAGCCAGCCCGCATCTGCACCGTCCCCTGCCCCGACTCCACTGCAAGGGGCAAGCCAAGACACCCAGGTCATGCTTCGGACAAGGGAGCGCAGTCCTTGCTGTGCACTGGCAGCCGCACCAGTGCCAGGAGGAGCTGGTGCTGCTTTTGTCAGGTGATGGGCAAGGAAAGCTGCCCAGCTTTGTACCACTCCAGGAGTGTAACTGTCGGTGCCCTGGCCCAAAGCACTTGCTTTAGTCCAGACCATGGGGGTTCCCTGGATGCCCACACTCAGGTTCATGTCTGGGATCATTAGAGACTGTAAGGTGGTGAATGCTGGAGGATGGGAACATGAACCTGGGGGCACGCAGGGCGCAGGTGAGGAGACCACTGGTGCATGATAAATGCCGTTTAGCACATGGCTGCGTGCCTCCGTGGGTGTTGAGAGCAGAGCATGTGGGATGGACAGGGTCACATCCCGGTTGTGCAGCACTCCGGAGTGGTGGCAATGCTTGGAGAGGGGGATCCTCTAATCCATCCTCCCTGGTGCTATGATGCTGGGTGAGCGAGTCTGGCTGTGGTGCTGGAAGAAGGGCAACTGCCCGCGTGTCATGGTCACAGCCGTGTTTGGAGGTGCGCTGCCGTACAGCAAGAGCATAACTGATTGCTTCCATGCAATTTGAATTAATCTCGTGCTTCAGGTGGAACTCAGCTAATCAGTGTAGAAAGGAAGCTGAAATGGGCGCAATCAAATTAACATCACAGAGCCAGCTCCAAACAAGAAAGAGGGGGGCGAGGGAGGCACAGCCCTTGTCACCCTTGTCACCGTTCTCATTCAGTTGAAACCACAGGGCTGCAAAGCAGCCCCAGCCCAGTGCGGGATGTCAGAGCGAGCTGGTGACTCTCTTTGTAGTCTTTGTAGCCAGGCTTATCTCTGCCCAGCAAACAGGACCAGCCTCTTGTCGGGGCCTTGTTAACAAGGCAGTGATGCTCGGCAGGGCAGTGGAGAGGGCTGGGCACGGGGAGGGCAGAAAGCATTGGAGGCTCTGTTCGAGGGAAGCCTGTCTGCACGGAGCCAGCGTTGCTGATGTTGCTGCACCCAGAGGCGCAGCCCTCAGAGGGTCCTGTGGTCAGTACCAAGTGATGCCGTCCCTCTGTGAGCAGCATTGCTGCTCCAGGGCATGTGTCCAGTACTGGAGTGCGAGAGGTGCTGCCTCTGCACCCTGGTCTGTGCTGTCTGCATGGCTGGTTGGGGTTTTCTTATGGCTTGTTCTGTGGCTTCCCCTGCTCTGGACTGCATGCTGCTCTCCTGGGACCCCGGCAATTGAGGGAGGTTGATATGTTTACATCCAAGGAGCTGCTTTTAATCAAACATCAATAAATGCATTTCAACGAGGCAGAGCCTGACACAGAGCTCCTCTCCCGAGGCCACTGCTCGCCAGGAAGGGGCTGGTGCCTCCCTGGCTGCTGCAGCCCTGTCCTGACCCTTTGGCCCCTGTGGCCATGCACACCCTCTGCGCTGCACTGGCCTCAGCCTGGCTTAGAGGAAGGCTGAATGCAGGGGAGCAGTGCCCATGCCTGCCCCTCTCCCTGGCATAACCCTGGCATCGGGCTGCAGGCAGGCAGGGCCACTGGGGCTGAGGGAAGAGGGTGTGCAGCTTAGGACAGGATGCGGCAGAGCCAGGAGAAGCCTTGCTCCGTTTCCTGTAGCCCGTCTTTTACCATGCCCTGCACCGTGTGTCCGCGCACTGCCCCAGCATCCCTGCTCTTTGCTCGCAGGCCCTCGGGGCAGGATTGCTATGGGGCACTGCCGTAGGGCACCGCACTGGGCATCACTCTGTCCCAGCCATGTGGGTGCCTGCCCTGCACCCCTCAAACTCCAGCAGCTTGGGAGGAAAGGTTTCCTTAGCTGTTAATTGAATTACATTGCCACAGAAAGCCGAGAAGTCGTAGCTCATTAGAGCCTCTTGTGTCCCATTATAACAGTGTGTGTTGCCTTTGCGGATCGTCATTACCATATATTACTGCGGGACTCAGCAGCACTGTTTGTTTATGCATTACATTTTTCTCTGCTTACCCAGGAGGTCCCGGCCCCCCAGCCCATGGCCCCTGCATGGTGCGCACCATGGGTGTCCCACTACATGGCACAGGGGCAGCTCCAGGGCTTGGCTTTGGAGCAGTGAGCCCGTGGGGAAGTTACAGCCACCTCTCACAGCTAGAAGTGCTGCTGCAGCACTCGGGGACAGGAGGAGGCAGCTTCATGCTAGGGATGAGGGCACCAAGGGCCTTGTGCTGTCCCAAGGGCCATTCCTGACCATGCTGCTTGGGCAGCACTGGGATGCACCCGCTCTGGGTGCTGCAGCCCATGGGGTGGTAAGCATGGAGTGGGGCTCCCCATCATCCTCATTTGTGTATTGGGGTGGCTATGCGTAAGAGAATACCTGTGGTATCTGCAATGCAAAGGCGCCGTGCTGATGTGAAATGGCACTCTATATTCTGCCCAGGTTTATATGAGTGAATTATGCAAATCTGTGATGGAAAACATTCTTCCTCTCATCCTCGGGAGTGTAAAACCTTAGTCAATAATTCATACCCGCACGTCTCAGACTGGAGGCTTTCTCTTCATTATAGTGTGCGCTTGGTTATTTGTCTTTCACGTTTTATTGTCTACCCCGGTGTAATGCTATGCATTATAAAATTTATCTGCTCCATTATTTTATGATCCCGAGCTGTATAATGCCAAGAGATGATTCCGCTCCGGGCTGCGTGGCCTCCTGGTGAGACCCACATCCACCCCAGTGGGGTCTGTGCTGGGACTGGGCAACCACAGTGTCCCCCCGGCTCCCCGGTGACCCCCTGCCTCCCCACAGTCCCAGCCATGATCACCTCCCACCCCAACACCACTATCGCCATCAAGGGGCAGACCAAGGAGCTCAACTGCACGGCACGAGGCGAGCGGCCCATCATCATCCGCTGGGAGAAGGGCGACACCGTCATCGACCCCGACCGCAACATGCGCTACGCCATCACCACCAAGGACAACGGCGACGAGGTCATCTCCACCCTCAAGGTGAGGGCTTGGGTCTTGCACCCACCTGGGCTGCCTGCTGCCTTGCATGGGTCTGAGCCAGGGGACGGGAGGCTTGGAAGGTGACCTGCTTCCATGTGCACAGGTCCTGCAGGGCTGGAAGCAGGCTGTGGCACTGGGGGAAGGCAGGGGCATGGTGTTCAGGGCAGCTCAGCCTGAATTGGCTCCTCTTCTCTCCCTGAAACCTTCACAGCTGAAACCCGCTGACCGCGGGGACTCGGTCTTCTTCTCCTGTCATGCCATCAACTCCTATGGCGAGGACAGAGGCTTGATCCAGCTCACCGTCCAAGGTACTCCTTCCTCTATGTGTGAGCCCTGGGTGCAAAGCCTGGATGCGGGCATCCCCTGATGCTGGAGGCTTTTCTCCTTGTCACCCCTCACCTACCCCTGTGTCCCCAAGAGCCCCCTGACCCACCAGAGCTGGAGATCCGCGAGGTGAAGGCCCGCAGTATGAACCTGCGATGGACGCAGCGGTTTGATGGCAACAGCATCATCACTGGGTTCGATATCGAGTACAAGAACAAGTCGGGTAGGTGATGGCCACCCTCCCCTTTCCTCCCCTCCCCGTGGGGCTGCGCTGCGGCCGCTGTGTCCTGGCACCTCCAGGGGAACAGTCTGCAGGCCGGTGCCTTTGATGAAGAAAGGAGAGAGCAGCATTAATGAAATATGTTAATTTCTGTTGCATGGGAGCATTTGAAAGGGAATATTAAAATATTTGCAAAAGCCAGCCCCAGCCTGCACAACAGAGAGGAGGGGGAAGCAGCACCTCTCTGTGGAGGCAGGAGATGAAAGCTGGAGGTGCCTGGGGACTTCACCTACCTGAGCATGGCTGCCTCGGTGCGGACCCTGGGGTGGGATTCGGGTGCTGATCCTCCCATCTCGCTTTGCCAGATTCCTGGGATTTCAAGCAGTCTACGCGCAACATCTCCCCGACCATCAACCAGGCGAACATTGTGGACCTGCACCCGGCCTCCGTGTACAGCATCCGCATGTACTCCTTCAACAAGATTGGGCGCAGCGAACCGAGCAAGGAGCTCACCGTCAGCACCGAGGAAGCAGGTACCACTCCCAGCATGGGCACAGGTTCTGGCGGGCAGGGGTTGTATGAGTGATTCTGGCTATGGCACAGCTCTCCTGAAGCCAGTGTTTCCTGATGAGAAGGTCCTTTCCCTGATGCTTCTCAACGTGCTCTCGTGGGTCTGTCTCTCCACAGCTCCTGATGGGCCTCCAATGGATGTCACCTTACAGCCAATGACATCCCAGAGCATCCAAGTCACCTGGAAGGTGAGCAGGGCTGGGGTGGTGCATGGGGGATCCCTGGGCATGGGCACTTGGGCAGCAGCAGAAGCCATCCTGAGCCTGTACAATGGTGGCCTGTCCTGGGACCTGGCCTTGTGTCAGTGGTACAATGAAATGAAAACCTGGAGGCTGGGTGTGAGCTCGGCTCGTTGCGCAGGGCCTCTATTAATCACAATATATAACAAGCTCATTATCTCCTAGGATGTCCATGGGGGAGCGAGGGTAAACATGTAAAAGCCAGGCACTGGGTTGAGAAGTGTGTGAGCAGAGATCAATAGAACTTAGAATTGGATTTATTTTTCCAAAGCTGCCTAATGAAAAATAAAATTGATTCTAAAGTTAGGACTTTGTGACGAACCGGTAAGGCAATAAATTTAGGGTTGCAGCTTCTCCCCCCTGCCCTCAAGCGCTGAAAACCAGATTCATGGCAAGATAGAGTTCACTTGAAAGGTAAGTCACTTCGGTTTAAGAGTATTTCAGCAAGATGGATCTCCCCGGCTTTGTGACATAAATTTGCAATCAACCCTATCGATTTCTTAATGCTTTGGAGAAATATTAAGATTGATCTCAACCTGGCCTTGCGCGTTTAGGCTGTAGGACTTGAAGGTTTTTCCTCTTCCCATTGAGCTGCTGCAGTCAGGGAATGGCGCTGGCGGCGCACATCACTTTCCCCACTTCCAAGGAAGCTGGGCCTTTGTTATCACTGCTCTGCCACTCAGCATGTGCGACCAAGCGCCGTGTGGGGAGAGAAAACCTGAAAGCATCGGGAAAAGCTGCTGGGGAGAGGAGGCCGGGGCAGGGCAGTCCTGCATGACACCACTGCCCCTTGCACCCTTTAGGCGCCAAAGAAGGAGCTGCAGAACGGGGTGATCCGTGGCTACCAGATCGGCTACCGGGAGAACAGCCCGGGCAGCAACGGGCAGTACAGCATCGTGGAGATGAAGGCCACGGGCGACAGCGAGGTCTACACGCTGGACAACCTGAAGAAGTTCGCGCAGTACGGGGTGGTGGTGCAGGCGTTCAATCGCGCGGGGACGGGGCCGTCCTCCAGCGAGATCAATGCCACCACGCTGGAGGACGGTAAGGCTCCATCCATCCCTGGTCCGGGTGGTTGCCCTGCTCCTGGTACCAAATCCCACCTTGGGGTCTCCCTGCCCTGTCCTAAGCAGGTCGCTGCCCACCAGCAGCGTTCAGCTCTGGGCTGACTGCATGTGTGTGCACGCTGCCTGGGGATGCCAGCACTGGGTTTCTGGTGCCATTAGGAGGATTCCAAGGTGGATTTGCACGTTGCCACAGAGCCAGAGAGGTTTCTGTCGGGGAGGGATCACTGGTGGCCTCAGTCCTTTTAAAAACAGCGAGGAAAAAGTTTTGTGGTGCATTTGCTCAGCAGTTCTTCATACTTAATTAAGGCTCTCGTTAGCCTGTCAAACCATGATCATTTCCTGGCTGCATTAGCACTCCTCCTGGGGTATTCAAGGGCCCCTGTTTTAGCAATAGTGTCTTTTCCGTAATTATATTACCTTCATTTTGTACAAAAGGACTATCTGTATTAGTTTATTGTACTCTGTCCCTAATTACATGGTGCTTATATTTTTGCACCTAAGTAATATGAAACAATAACCATTTTCAAAGTGGATCGTTACGGTGATGTATTATCATTTAAATGCTCATAAAAATTAGAGTTACCTCTTAGGGGGCAATGGGATCTAATTACCTCGCATCCAGCCAGCAATCCCACTCTCTCCTCACTGGGAAGTACAGTGTGTCCCGCCTGCTTCCCTGTCCCTATGAGCACAGGGCTTACACCCACCTCGGTGGGCCAGGAGGAGTGAAACTGTGTGTTGGAGGCAAACCAGCACATAGTGCACAGTGTACAGGGACTTGAGCAGCTGGAGAAGGGGGGGAGCGGCAGCATGATGGGGTGCAGTTGGGGTGGCTGACCCATGGGGCACTGCTCCTTCAGCACAGCATCTGCCAGGCACATGCCTCCCTGCCATCCTTCTGCTAATTGCCATAGAATCATAGGATGCTTTGGGTTGGAAAGGACCTTAAGATTGTCCAGTTCCAACCCCCTTGCTATGGGCAAGGATGCTTTACATTAAACCATGTCCTCCCTGTTCATCCCCTCCTCAGTACCCAGCCAGCCCCCTGAGAACGTGCGGGCCATCTCCATCACATCGGATGTGGCTGTGATCTCCTGGTCAGAGCCCCCACGCAGCACCCTCAATGGGGTGCTCAAGGGATACCGGGTCATCTTCTGGTCCCTCTACATGGATGGAGGTGAGCGCTGGGCGGTGTGGGGGACCTGGGCGGGTGGTGGCATGGGGCCGATGGGACCTGTATCCCCGCAGAGTGGGGGGAGATGCAGAACATCACGACCACGCGGGAGCGCGTGGAGCTGCGGGGCATGGAGAAGTTCACCAACTACAGCGTGCAGGTGTTGGCGTACACCCAGGCTGGCGACGGCGTCCGCAGCAGCGTGCTCTACATCCAGACCAAGGAGGACAGTAAGTGGTGCTGCCCCCAGCCCGCTTGGGTCTTGCTGCCATCACTTGGGGCTGCAGCGTGCCGATGCCAGGGGATGGGAGCACTTGCTCGTGCTACAGCGCTATACCCACAAAGGGAGGGCTGGAATGCTGAGGGATCCCAGAGGAAACCCCTGTGTACAGCCATGGGCAGGGCATTTCCCTTTCTCTTTTGTTTCCTTTCCCCTAAGTGCGGATAGTTAAATATTTACACCCCTGCCTGCCCTACTTTAATGCCATTAGCTCGGTAGCAGAGCGTTTCCTGGGCCCATGGGCTGCTGTGGTGTCCTGGAGAGCGCCAGATGCTGCGGGGACGCAGCGAGCAGGGTAAGGCTGAGCCACTCAGGCAGATTAAGGAGATGCCATTAAAAGCCAATCACAGTTTATAAAGCAGAGCCTGGGCTGCAGAGAGCTCGGAGACCTCCCAGCACCGGCTCTGCCTCATTCCTCCCTTCTCCAGTTCCAGGTCCCCCGGCTGGCATCAAGGCTGTCCCGTCCTCTGCCAGCAGCGTGGTGGTGTCCTGGCTGCCACCAGCCAAGCCAAATGGCATCATTCGGAAGTACACCATCTTCTGCTCCAGCCCCGGCTCCGGGCAGCCGGTACGGGATGGGGATGGGGAATCACCAGGATGTGCCAGAGATGGCCCAGCAGGAATGGGAGGGAGGGCTGATGCCAGGCAGCAGCAGCAGCAGCAAAGGTCCCTTGGGCACATGCAGTGCAGAGTTGCACCAGTGGACACCGCATCAGGGCATAGTCCCATTGTCTGTCTGTTCCCTTTCTCTGACATCTACCCTCCTCAGAAGGGTAAATATGCCAGCAGCTGACCGAAAATGACATAGAAGTGAAGCCTGGCCCCATCACTCCATCGAAAGGGAGAGGTTGATGGGAGGTCTGCAGACTACTGCTTATCAAAAGCTCTTTCTCAAGCTCATTTCACTATGTGAGCCTCTGGTTTCCAGGGCAACATAATCTTTTCATCAAAGCAACTGGTAAAACCGCTGGGATCCGATATTGTTTTCCCGGCATCTTGTCAAAACTGTCATTTGGGTAAAAAAATGATGTATCATATACGGTATTCACATGGGTGTCTGCTTGTGGGGTGCTTTGACATCGTGGGCCCTGCAAGGGCACGCGTTTGAGGATGGTGAATGCACAAATACCCGTGTGCACACAGGAACATCTCATCCATCCCATGCCAAGGGGAGCAACCCGTCCCCTGCTTGGTGCCAGGGTGGTGGAGCAGGGCTGGGCCTGGGGCAGAATGGTTTTGAGCCTGATGGGATGGAGATTGGTCGTGGTGCTTGCACACAGCCTCTGTACCCATGCAATACCACCATGGCGTTGAGGACAGCCCCTGTGGGCCATGCAGGAGGTGAGCCCGTGCCAGGTTTTGGCTGCTCACTGTGACCACAGAGGGGTTTAGGCAGCCTGGCCAGGGTTTGCCCCGGTGCTCAGCTCCCGCTGCAGCTCGGTGGGTGGCCAGGGGAGGATCCTTACCCAGGAGCAAGCCATGCCATCCAAACCAAGCCATCTGATCCTTGGGCTCCGGCCCGGGCTCCATGGAGACATCACGACACCAGCCGGGTTACACTGATGAGCACCAGGCAGAGCCGGGCTGCTGCCTGGGAGCAAACCCGCAGCATCTTGATGGGATGGGAGGGATGCCCTGGCTGGGGATACTGGGGCTGCCCAGCTGCAGGCAGCTGGCCCCCAGGCAGCTTTTCCTGGCTGATACCTCAAGCACTGCGCTGGCCTGTGTTGGCTCCTGATGGTGCTCCTGCGGTGCCGCGGGTGAGGGTCCCACAGAGGCTGTACCTTCTCCTGTATCCCTCTCCACAGGCCCCCAGCGAGTACGAGACCAGCCCTGACCAGCTCTTCTACCGCATTGCCCACCTGAACCGCGGGCAGCAGTACATGCTCTGGGTGGCTGCCGTCACCTCCGCCGGCCGCGGCAACATCAGCGAGAAGGTCACCATTGAGCCTGCTGGGAAAGGTACTTGGGGGGCACCAGCTCCGCCGGGCCCTGCCTATAGGGTTGCATTGGCTGCAGCAGGGGACAGCTTGGGATGACTCGTGCCTGGGCGGTCTCAGTTCTGGTTAACACTGGGGGGGTCCATGCATGGGGCCTGCCCACCGCGCTGACCTCCTCCTTGCCCCCAAGCCCCTGCCAAGATCATCTCCTTCGGAGGCACCGTCACCACCCCATGGATGAAGGATGTGAGGCTGCCATGCAACTCTGTTGGGGAGCCGGTCCCTGCTATCAAGTGGACCAAGGACAGGTACTGAGGGTGCTGTCACTGCCCAGGGTCTGTCACCCTTGCTGTGCTGTGCATGGCTGATGTGCCCTCCGCTCTCCTGGCAGCGAGGACTCTGCCATCCCGGTGACGGTGGATGGCCATCGCCTCATCCAGACCAACGGCACGCTGGTGCTGCGCTCGGTGAAAGCGGAGGACTCGGGCTACTACACCTGCACCGCCACCAACACGTGGGGCTTCGACACCATCATCATCAACCTGCTGGTCCAAGGTGAGGGGCGCTGGTCGAGGGGGAGCCTATGGTCCCATGGGTGCGGCTGGGAGCAAGTGGACACGCTCCATCTCCCAGACAGTGCAATGAGCCTGTGCTCTGGTTCGTCCACTGCTCTTGGTGGGGTAAAGCACTGCAGGGTTGGCTCTCATGGTCCCAGGCTGAGCAGGAGGTCCTCTTTTAGGGGGCACAATACAGGGCACTTCCAGCATGTGAGGTGCTCATGGGCTTTTCCCTCCTCCCTAGTGCCCCCGGACCAGCCCCGCCTGACCGTGTCCAAGACCTCAGCATCATCCATCACACTGGCCTGGATTCCTGGGGACAACGGGGGCAGCTCCATCCGAGGTATGGCTGCTGTGAGCGATGGAGCTGGCACCAGCACCATAGCACCCATCCCAGAGCAGAGGGTGCCTCTGGTCCTGGCACTAAGGGACAGTGCTCATGGTGCGTGTTTTCAGGCTGTGCATGCACTTTCGTGGCTGTGCCTCAGTTTCCCCCTCTTGGAAACACTCCAGAGTAAGGCTGATGCTTCTTAGCTTGTAGGAGGCTCCTGGTCCTAACGAGGGGGCTGCAAGGTCTTTAGGGCAAGGGACTGAAGCAGGTAACAGAGAGTGTGTCATTAAGTGCTCAGGTGCTGGTGACCAGCGCCAGTACCAGTGGCTGCTTTGTGTTGCCAGCAAAAGCAAGTGTGATCCCATCAGGGCAGGATTTGTCCCCCCTGCAGTCCCTGTCAGGCTGGGGGGCTCCAGGAGCATCCCTGCTTTCCAGAGCCTCCTTTCTGCTCTGATTCATCTCATGAATTATACGTCGAAGCAGCTGCACGCGGAGGGGGGAGCAGGGAGCGAGGAAGGAGACCTCGCTTACAATTAATTAAAAGCATGAAAGTAATTACAAGCAAATCTCCCCAGCCAGCAGCCTTTCACTCCAGCGGACTCTGTTGATAAATTTGGTTATAATTGGATTAGAAACATAAAAACCAGGCTGCATGTCCAAGGTAAATAAAGAACGGGTGGCAGGCACCAGGGTGCCAGCGCTGGGGGTGGCATGGGGTGGCAGAGCTGGTTTGGACATGGGTGGAAAAGCGTGCTGATGGGGAGACCTGTGCCACTCTGGGAAGGTCCAGCCATAGGGACGCCCTGGTGCTGGGTAGCTGTGAAGAGCATCACTTCCCTTAGCAGCACTCTGCCAGAGCTGGATGGTGGCAGAGCTGTTGAAAGGCACACGCCTGCCTTCACATGGGTCCTTTGGCATTGCCGCAGTGGTACCCGGGTGGTGATGGCACACAGAGCAGTCCTGCGAGCTCGGCACCATGCAGCTTGTGATGCACCACAAAGGATGAAGCCTGCTCCTCCCTGCTATTCTTGTTCGAGGTTTGGCAGAATAACCTTCAAGCACAGCCCAATCTGTCAGTGCACCACCAAGGTCTGGGTTCTGTGCAGCCAAAAAGGTCAGAGCAGTCGGGCAGCAGAGATGCGCTGCCGTGGGGAGCACCGATGGTCTCAGTGCGTATCCCTTGCCCAAAGCCTGGAGCGTGAGCCTCTCCCTGGGAAACCCTGCAAGCCGTCTGCAGGCGCTTGTTGTCAGCAGTGTAACAGGCGTGTTCATCTGGGACACTGTGTGCTTCCTAATACTCTTAATCACGGGAGAGGAGGCGGCGCGCAGTGACAGAGGCAACTTCCTAGCAGCTTCCCGAGGGAGCCTGTTAATTCTGCCTTTCCCTTTATAGCCTCGCACAGCTCAATCACGTTTCACACTCCTGTTTAGAACAGAGTAAAGGGGCTGTGCTGGGTCATGGGGGCTCAGGCAGAGTGCCTGGGAGGTGCCCTTGTGCCTCTTGCCGTGGCTCCTGCCTTGGCCTGTGTTGTGAGCAGAACAGGGAGATGAATTGACCTCTAATCAGGATGCAGGCAGAGTCCTGCAGGGCAGCAGCTCGCCCTGTTAATGGTTTTGAGCGAAGTGTAACCCGTGTCAGTAGTGTAGGAGTGCAGGGCTGTGCTTCCATCACCATTCATGTGCACACAGTTGGGCGGGAATTGGTTGTAACAGGCACCCTGGCACTGCAAGGGTGCATTGGACTTGGCCATGGGATGTCCCCAAGGCAGGCACAGGGTGCCGCGGTGGTAACCCCTTCTTTTTACCTGCCTGGAATCATAGACTCAACTAGGATGGAAAAGACCTTTAAGGCCATCAAGTCCTACCATTGAATCAACCTTGTGTGCACCCCATCCTTGCTCCCACAGGCTTCGTGCTCCAGTACTCTGTGGACAACAGTGAGGAGTGGAAGGACGTGTTCATCAGCTCCTCGGAGCGCTCCTTCAAGCTGGAGAGCCTCAAGTGCGGCACTTGGTACAAAGTGAAGCTGGCGGCCAAGAACAGCGTCGGGGCTGGCCGCATCAGCGAGATCATCGAGGCCAAGACCCATGGCAGAGGTGAGCCTGTCCCATGGGGTCTCTGCAGTGCTCTCCCTCCCGCATCCCTCCTGACGGCTCCTCTCCCACAGAGCCCTCCTTCAGCAAGGACCAGCACCTCTTCACCCACATCAACTCCACGCACGCCAGGCTGAACCTGCAGGGCTGGAGCAGCGGGGGCTGCCCCATCACCGCCATCGTGCTGGAATACCGGCCCAAGGGCAACTGGGTCTGGCAGAGCCTGCGCACCAACAGCTCCAGCGAGGTGTTCCTGACGGAGCTGCGCGAGGCCACGTGGTACGAGCTCCGCATGAAGGCCTGCAACAGCGCCGGCTGCGGCAACGAGAGCGCCCAGTTCGCCACGCTGGACTATGATGGCAGTGAGTGGGGACGGGGTGGGCACCATGGCGAGGAGGGGGCTCCCGTGGCACTGACCGTGTGCCCACCCACTCCCTGCCACAGGCACCATCCCACCCATCAAGTCTGCGCAAGGGGAGGGGGACGACGTGAAGAAGCTCTTCACCATCGCCTGCCCCGTGATCCTGGCCACGCTGGGAGTAGCGCTGCTCTTCATCATCCGCAAGAAGAGGAAGGAGAAGCGGCTGAAGAGGCTTCGAGGTGAGGTGGGGTGCATAAGGTGCATGGGACCGGGGTGCAGAGCTGTGCTCTCCTGGAACTGGCTTGGTACATAGAGTCATAGAATGGTTTGGGTTGGAAAGGACCTGAAGATCATCCACTTCCAACCCCCTCGCCAAGAACAGGGACACCCTGCACTAAACCATGTCCAACAAGGCTATGTCCAACCTGGCCTTGAACACCATCATGGATGGAGCATTCACAACTTCCCTGGGCGACCCATTCCAGTGCCTCACCACCCTCACAGTGAAGAACTTCTTCCTTCTATCCAATCTAAACTTCCCCTGTTTAAGTTTGAACTCATTCCTCCTCATCCTATCACTAATTCCCTAATGAAGAGTCCCTCCCCAGCATCCTTGTAGGCCCCTAAAAGCATCTTTCTTACCCACTAAAACAGCCTAAAGAAACCCTTTAAGAACTCCTTAAACAGCCTAAAACACCTTAGAAACCAACCAAACCCAAACCCTTTCCCTCTTGTTTGTGTCTCCCGCACAGATGCCAAGAGTTTGGCTGAAATGCTGATCAGGTAGGTCTGAGCTGCAGGTGGGTGCCGATGCTGGGTGGTGGGGGCTGTCCTTCATGCTTTTAAGCCCAGGTTCAGCCCTGACTCACCTTCAGCCCTCCTTGGGCTCAGACCTGGAAGGTTGTGCTGGTGTCTCTATAGCACAGCAGCTCCTGGCTGCCCAGAGCTGAGCCCTGGGTGGGCTGCTGGTGCCAGCCCCAGCCCTGCTCTCCCCAGTAACAGCCGGGTGTGCGTCCCCTCTTACCTCACAGCAAGAATAACCGCAGCTTCGACACGCCGGTGAAGGGGCCCCCGCAGGGCCCCCGCCTGCACATCGACATCCCGCGGGTGCAGCTCCTCATCGAGGACAAGGAAGGCATCAAGCAGCTCGGTGAGCACCCTGCGTTCCCTGTGCCGTGGAGCCCTGCCTGCAGAGGGGATGTGGGCTGCCGTCCCGTGGCCCTGAGAAGCCTGCGGTGTCCCCAGGCTGTCCCCTTCCTACCCTGGGGCAGGCAGGATGCAGCCTGGGGGTCCTTTTCCCCTTGGGTTGCTGCCATCTCCTTGGCTCCGCCCTGTGGCTGGAGGCAAATCCCCCATCCCTGTGTGTCCTGGGGAATCCAAGGGATCTGAGCTCCAGTTCTTCCCACAGGGGATGACAAAGCCACGATCCCAGTGACTGACACAGAGTTCAGCCAGGCGGTGAATCCCCAGAGCTTTTGCACGGGCGTCTCGCTGCATCATCCTGCTCTGATCCAGAACACAGGGCCCCTCATCGACATGTCTGACATCCGCCCCGGCACCAGTAAGTGACTGCGGTTGGGTTGCTGGGAGCAGCTTGTGGGTGAGCCACAGCTCCCTGTGACACTGGGACCTCTGTGCCTTAGACCCTGTGTCAAGGAAGAGCGTCAAGTCTGCGCACAGCACCCGCAACCGCTACTCCAGCCAGTGGACCCTCACCAAGTGCCAGGCGTCCACGCCAGCACGGACCCTCACCTCGGACTGGAGGACAGTGGGCTCCCAGCACGGCATCACGGTCACCGAGAGCGACAGCTACAGCGCCAGCCTCTCTCAGGACACAGGTACGGCAGCACCAGGAGCTCCCTCGGCAATCACTTGCAGCATCATCGGGGTCCATGGGCTCCTTGGTGCTGCCCAACCCATGAGTTTGGGGTGACAGCAGAAGCAGAGTTTGCTGTTAGTCGGTGGGATCATGGAACCATGGCTTCCAGTGCAAAAGCTGTGTTACTGGCTGAAAGCAGCAGCACTGACACGTGTACTGGTGCTTCTAGTGAAGACTCTGAGCACTGTGAAAGACTGTACACATGCAGGTAATGGGCCCTTGTGCTCTCTGTGAGCAGCTGGCAGTGGTGTCCCCTGCCCTCCTGGCTCTCCTCTGAGCTTTTGAGCTCCAAGTAAGCCGATGGGAGGAGAGCATACGTATGCACAGGTCTGCTGGTCACCTCCAGAAGCTCAGTGGTGGCTCCCGAGCAGCACGGCCGTGCCCTGCTCTGGGGACAGATGGCCTTCTGGCAATTACAGCAATGTGGAAAACAGCGTTCCCAGGCCGGGGAGAACTGCCAGGTACGTGATGCGTCCTCTCCTCCACAGACAAGGGGCGGAACAGCATGGTGTCAACGGAGAGTGCCTCCTCTACCTATGAGGAGCTGGCACGCGCCTACGAGCACGCCAAGCTGGAGGAGCAGCTGCAGCACGCCAAGTTCGAGATCACCGAGTGCTTCATCTCGGACAGCTCCTCGGACCAGATGACCACGGGCACGACTGACAACGCCGACAGCATGACCTCCATGAGCACCCCGTCCGAGCCCGGCATCTGCCGCTTCACCGCTTCCCCACCCAAGCCCCAGGACAGCGAGCGGGGCAAGAGCGTGGCCGTCCCCATCCCGCACCGCGCCAGCAAGAGTAAGTGGTGCAGATGTGCACGCATCCTGGGAACGTGCTGTGTAATGCAGAGACAAACCCACCAACTAAACACACTGAAAGGGAGTTCCTATGGAGAGCAGGAGAGAGGAAGTTCATAAGGAAGAAGTTCTTTACTGTAAGGGTGGTGAGGCACTGGAATGGGTTGCCCCATGTTGGGAATGCTCCATCCCTGGCAGTGTTCAAGGCCAGGTTGGACAGTCTTGGGTGACCTGGTTTAGGGTGAGATGTCCCTGCCCATGGCAAGGGGGTTGGAAGGGGATGAGCTTGAGGTGCTTTCCAACCCTAACTGTTCTATGATTCTCTATATAGGTTTTGGAATGTTTTCTGTTGGAATTGCTGCAAGTTCTACAGAAATCTTTTCCAGATCCCAACACAGTGTAGGAAAATCCCCACAGAACCCACTCAAAATCTAATGAATTGTTCCAATTTTTTCTCCTCTCCTCAACTTCTACTTTTTGCATTCTTCTCCACCTCACATTTCTTCGCTCTTTGCTTCTCTTGCCTTTGTTCCTCATCTTCCTCCTGAATTCTCTTCCTCTTCAATTCTCCTCTTCTCTACAATTCCTTTCTCAAATTCTCTTCATTTGCTTCTCTTCTCAACAATGCTCTTAAATTCTCTACAATTCTCCTGTTAGATTCTCTTCACTTCACTTCTCTTGCATTTTCTTCTCTTCGAATCTCTTTGGTTCTCTTCAGCTTTACTCAATTCTCTCAGATTCTCCTCTCTTCAATTCTCTAGTTTTCTTCAATTCTCCTCAATTCCCTCCAATTCTCCTCTTCTCTTAGAACATCTTCACTTTTCCTCTCTTCTCTTAGAATCTCCTCAGTTCTCTTCAGCTTGCCTCAATCCTCTATGGTTGTCTTCAGTTTTCTCTTAGCATCTCTTCAGTTTTTCTCACTTCTCTTAGATTCTCCTCTCTTCTCTTGGGTTCTCTTCCGTGTTCCTCAGGGTCTTCTTTTCTCTCCAATTCTCTTCAGTTCTCCTCATTGTCCTCTCTTAAATTCTCTTCAACCTCCTTTCTTTTAAAAGCTCCTCCATTCACTTCTTTCTCCTCAGTTCCCTTCAATTCTGTTTTTCCTCAGTTCTCCTCCTCGGGTTTCTTTGCTTTTCTCCGATTGCTCCTCTCCTTTGCTCTCATCTCATTTCATTCATTTTTCTCCTTCAGGTTTCTTGGTATTTATTCCCCTTCCTCTGTCTGATAAGTATTCCACCCCATGTCTTGGTGTGCATTCCCCGTCCTTAATACATCATCCCCATATTAGTACTGTTCCCCGGTGTTCAGTGTTACCTAATATTCCATCCTGACACTCAGCAATGCCTCGTGCGTTCACTCCCATTTCAGTTTTTATTCTTTAATAAATACTCCATTCCAGTTCCCTCATATTCCTCCGTGTTTTCATATTTGTTTTTCACTTGCATTCCTCACCCTTATTTCCCATTTCCCCTCTTATTGCTTGTTATTGCCTAGAAGACACATCCCCTCCTTGCTGGAAGTTACTTCCTTTAACCCCCTATAGTTCTCCTCCCCCCCTTCTTTTCATCCATCACACTAGAGATGAATAAAAATGGGTTCTATTTGTGATGGTAATTTATACAAGCAAGTACAATCTGCAGTTTAGAATATAATGCGATCCTTACCTCAACTTGGACAATACGGTACCCAGTAGACAATATACCACACACTAGCCTACAGCAAGCATCAGGAAAGCATGAGACAGGCTGTCATGTGTTGTTATAGCATTACAAACAGGTTTATTACAGCACATAGGATCATAGACCTATTTTGGTTGCAGAACACCTCTGAGATAAACCCACCACTGCCAAGTTCACCGGTAAACCATGGCCCTCAGCACCACGTAGTACAGCAAGCAGCCCTGCTCTTTGATTTGTGCTATAGGACACTTAAGACAATCTAATCCCGCAGGATTTTACATAGCTACACATCCTCATCCACCTTTACGTTTAGGGATTACTGACAACATCGATGACAGGTCTGCGCTGTACCTAGTGCTATATGACACAACACTGCACAGTATGTATTTTGATGCAACATAAATATAACTTCCAGAAGCACAATGTAGTGCTGGACATGACATACCCTGTGACAGTGATGAGCACTGTGCACTCTAACACAGGTTCCCAGGTGGTACAAATATTTACACCAAATACCATACAGATGTCTCTTATCATAACTGTGTTACAGAGCACAATGTCATACACCCATCGACACCACTGGCTTGTAACATATATGTGACAGAACGCAATAGACATGGTTTCAGCTCTAGCTCACTACAGGGTAACAAATAACATGCTGTATATAAAAGAACAGGTTTTTAATGTAGTAGGATGGCTTTCATTATGGGATAAATAATAGATTAGCTGGAAATACAGCTCGTAACACTTTACGTAGACCATAGAGTCCTCCAGCATCACCTGCACAGCGGATGTCATCCCTGTCTCCGAGCGGGATAGGGCGCGATGCTTCCCGCACCGCCTCACCCCTCTCCTCTCCCCCTCGCAGGTGACTACTGCAACCTCCCACTCTACGCCAAGTCCGAGGCCTTCTTCCGCAAGCCGGGCAGCGAGCCGTGCCCGGTGGTGCCGCCGCGGGAAGCCTCCATCCGCGGGCTGGCGCGGGCGTACCCCGCTCCCGCTCGGCACCTCACGCTGGAGCCCGGCGCCAAGCCCCTGGGGCTGCCCCCGCCGGCCCCCGCCGCAACCACCTTACCTCAGAGGACTCTGCCCATGCCCAGCACCACCAGCGCCCCTGCGCCCACCACCAGCGCCGCGCCAGCGCCCGCCGCCACCGAGCCCCCCGCTGCCGAGCGGGGCCCCTCGCACTCCAAAGTGGGGGGCTCCAGGGACTCGCTCCTAGAAATGAGCACATCGGGGGTAGGAAGGTCTCAAAAACAGGGGGCTGGAGCCTACTCCAAGTCCTACACGCTGGTGTAGGCACCACGCAGAGACCGCCCGCCACGGATGCTGCTCGTTTCCCTGCGCCATTTATATTTAATTAACAAACTTGTACATAAAAGGACTCTTTTGTATAAATGAAGCTATTTTCTTCTTCTCCGAACAGAAAAAGAAACCAGGGCACAAAGAATTTGCTGTTACAGATTTAAAAATATAATATATATGTAAACATCTATATCTTTCACATCATTTTGAAAGGGCACAAGGAAAGACTCAGCGACTTTTCCCCCCCCCCGATCTTGTTGGTGGTTTTGAAGAGGAACGTCTCCAGGACATTGCATGCTATTTTACTGTTCTGAAAACAGCAGGAGTTGCTTCAATTTGCAAATGCTTATGTGTTAATACCTTTTTCTATGAAAAAAAGCCCAGCGCTGTGTGCAATAAAGGTTATGTTTATACACGGGTGCTTGTTAAAGCGAGCAGGGATTTAGGTGGTGCAAGGGCTGGGATGGAGCAAGGGCAGCGCGGATGCATCCAGGTAAATCCACTGCCTCTGCTGAGGCAGCCTGCAGCAGAAGGAAAGGACGGGATGGGAGCAGGGTCCTCCACATGGCAGCACCAAGCAGGACACCTCAGCAACTACCCCAGTGCCACCTGGTCACCGGTAAGTGCAGCCCCCATTGCAGCCTAGCTCCAGCCCCAGGGGAGCCACAGCACAGGACAGCAAACCAAATGGTACAGCAGTGCAGCTCCTGTGCCATGCATGAAGCAGGGCTCTTGTTCCTGGTGCTGCACAGGCACAGAAGGTGAAGCACAGCACCCTTGTCCTCAGTCGTAGCTGAACTGCAGCAGAGCAGTGATGCACAGCGCAAGGGTCATGCACAGCACCCAGCTGTTGAATCCAGGGCAGCACAGCAAGCTGCGGTGTCTGCTTCCCATCAAGGTCATTCACTGCACAAGACATTAACCCAGTGTAACTCACCCTCGGACATCAGCAAAACTCATTTCCATAGACATTTATACCAGTGTGATTCAACACAATGCCATGGCAAGGGTCCCTCTAATACGTACCAAGAGATTGTGACAGAATTGGCAGTGATTTATACAGGATTGGGCCGAAGAGATTTGTGTGCGGAAACAGAAGGGACACAGGAATGAGGGAGACCCTCCCATGGGGTCACGAGGATCAGACTGGACCCCCTTCTAGGGGGAAATTGAGGTGGAAAGATTGAAGGATGAAAAGCTGAGTCTAATGAAAGAAACATAAGGAATAAGGAAACCCCTCATTGAGTCACAAGGTTCAGCCCAGACCCCCTTGCTCTCTAAACCTCCCTCTCAGAGGAGTCGCAGTGCAGCTGGATCTAGACTTAGCCTCAGACCTGGTCAGTGGCATTCATCTAAAGGATTACAAACGTCATGTAGCAGCAGTCTGCAGTTGCAAAGTGAGTCACAAGATTTCCAACAATACTCAGTTACTGAAGCTACCATAATGCACTTACAATAAACATCACAACTAACACACTAAGATAGCGATACCTTATACAGATACCTACACACACACATATCCTTATGACCTATATATACACGCCTACATGCCCTCCGGTGCAGTGAGAAGCAGGAGTACAACACAACGCTGCCATGAGCTTCCCCAGCACTCCTCAGTGCGCCGTGTCAGTGAGCAGAAGCAACAGCCCAAGCAGACAACCCCCTACTGCACAAACTGGAGAGCCTGGGGGCTCTAAGATGCAGGCACCAGTCGCTGCTGCTGTGGCCCAGGAGGGCTCGAGTCGGTTTAGCTGCCCAAAGCAGAACCGGGCCTTTCCAGCTCTGAGCCCCGATTCGTTACCTGCACTCCTGTTTCCTTAGTCCCTGTCATTTTAAGCTCACGTTTTCATCCCTTCTCCATCCACGCTTGCTGCCCACTGGCTCCACCTCATCTTCCCCCACAACAGGCACGCTTCCTCTTGACACTGACACTACCAGTTGTACTGTCCATGCAGGGAATTTCACCTCCTGTCTCTCCTAGTTCTTCCCTATGACAGAGGCGCTGGTTTAACCGAGTGATAACCAAACTCAGCCCATTTTTAATGAACAACCCAAATGTTAACATGCAAATACAGTGTTTGGTGTTACTGGTGACATCGCCTGAGTGAGGCTGCTGCTGTAGTACACACCTTGGGTTTGGCTTTTCTTTATTCAAAAAGCCCTAGATCTGTTCTGAGTCACCTTTATTTCTACACATGGCTTTTGTTATTCATTCAATTCAACAGCTTCTTGGAGACAAAACCTCGGTGAGTTTCCAATTGAGCACACAAGGAACACGTGGATTTCGTGTGTGGAACGTGCGCAACTGAATGATCAGGCTTTGCAGCAGGACCAACTTGCTTGCCTTACCTTAAAGCAGTCATCCAGGGGGAGCACCAATCCTGCCCCTTGTGCCTCCCCCGTGACCAGCACAAAGCAGCATCCCTCAAGCCTTTCCCAAGGATTTCAAACCCAGCCCAGCGCACATTTGGCTTCAGAACCTTGATGCGGTACAGGTTTTAACAAGCACCAAGTGCCACCCCCCTCTAAGCAGTGTCACAGCAGCAGCTCTGCCGTGCCAACCCCAGATTTAAATAGAAGAGGCAAGAAAAGGCAAGTCTGCTCTCAGCTACGAGAGCAAGGGGATTAGTGAGATAAGCAGAAGAATAGATTAACACAGATTAGTACATCTTTATTGTAATTGGCTAGCAGAGATTTCCTTCAGCACCATAGCAAGAATTCCCCCTTCCCTCCCCTTCCCCAGCCCTGGCTTTGCATAGTTTAGCAGAGTCCCTGTTTCCCACTCTCAGGCGTGAGACCCCACCACCTCCACATCAAACCAGCCCCTGCCCTTCTTAGCAGCAGGCTCTCCCCGCACTGCTGCACAGGTATAAATGAGGAGAGGCCACGCTGTACAAACGCCACCAAGCTCAGCCATGTAACGTGCTGGATTTGGGTTAGGGTCTGGTTTACCAGCTCCAGTGCTGCAGCAAACCCCACACAACACACACCTCCTGGCACCAGGCTGCCCACAGCAGAGCTCCCACCACCACGGTGCCAGACCCATCACCAGCCCTGCAAGCAGCATTCAGTGCCAACCACAACGAGCACCAGCTGAGCCCAACCAAACACCAGCACATCCAATGTGAAGGTAAGGGGGGGGCAGCTGGGGATGGAGCCCTTGCACTGAGGACCTCTGTGGCTGGAGAGGACAGAAAGGGCTCTAAGGGTACAGACCAGCCCCAGCAAAGCAGCAGTGGAGGCCACACTCAAGCCATCCCATCAGAGCAGCACCATTCGCAGCCAGCAGCTCTTCCATTCTTCCCCTTTGCTCCCACAGAGCACCCACCGCTTCCTCCCCAGCCTCTCACAGCAAACCTCCCATTTCCCTGCTGGCCCAGAGCTCAGAGCTTCCCTATTCCCTCTTTCTCAGCACCCTCCAAAAGCCAGCACTTTAAATGGATGTTAAGACCAAGACAATCTTGTGGTGCTGCCCCTGCCAGACCAGGAGCAGATCTCTGCTCCGCTTTGCTGGACAACAGCAGGCACCAGCCCAAACACTGGAATGTCTCAGGAAGGAGCCTGACTTGGTAAAGAGCAGGTTCAACACATGCAGCCACAGGAGAAAGAGTCCCAAACCCCATCCCTCCTCCAAACCCCAGCGCCCCAAGCGGTTCTCCCCCAGAAAAGCAACATCAGCTCACGGTCACACGGGGCTCAGCTCCCACAGCACATCCCTTGGCTCCTGCAGCAGAGAGAGGCAGCCATCCCATGCGGCTCCAGAGGCAGAGTGAACGTGGAGGCACAGGGCAGGGGTGGCATAGGGCAAAACAAGCCCCAGCTGGGCAGCAATAAGCCAGCCATGATCACCATCAGCTGTGCAGGGCCCACGGCAGCCACCAGGGACAGGCTTCTCAATGCACGTCACTCCCTGGGTGCTGAGGTTCACCCTGCACCGTGGCCAGCGAGGCAGTGCTGGGGAAGGACTGGTCAGGAACGAGATCTCGCTCTGAGCAGCAACCACCACAAACGCAGAGCACACACATGCACAAAGCTATGCAATGGGGAGCAGGTTCAGTCACCATGGCCACGCATCTCTCTGGGGCACGGAACAGGCAGAAAGGAGGGACAATGCAGGGCATGGGCAACCAATGCAGCTACTTCTTCTCCTGCTTCTGCTGCTGGTACCTCCTGAAATGGGTCTGGATGGTGACGGCCGCCTTCTCCGAGGGGTCACTGAAGAACTTGCTCTGGCTGCTGGCATCAGGGGTCACGCTTCCTGGGGTGACAAACAAGGTATCAGGGGGTCAGACAGGGCTCTGCATGCCCCTGGCTCCCTGTGGGCACCCATGGGCAGGAGGGTGGAGAGTCCCCACCATGAAAGCACAATCCCACTGTCTCCCAGGGCACATCTGCAGGGAAGAGGGTGCCGGAGCAGAGAACAGGAGGCAGAGGAAAGAGCCCATCCTCCCTGGCAGCGCTAAGCCCTCTATTTACGCAGCTTTAGTCCCCGAAGACCTCAGCTTCCCCACATTTAATCACCGAGTATGATGCTCACTTACTTTCACACACACAAATAAGATTAGAAAACAGCCCAGCACTGTACAGCAATAAAGCTCTCACGCTGACAAATGGGAGCCCTCCCCACCTCGCGCTTAATGTGGCATTAGGGAAGTATTGTGAAATTCAACAGGAGCTGAATCAAAGCCACTCAGCAGCACTCCTTTCAGCCAGCGTGTCACTGCTAAGCACCTCCGGAGCAGCCATCAGAAGCCCTCGTGCCAGATGCTGCTCCATAAACTCACCTGAACCCGCTTTTATTCACAGCCTAAAAGAAACTGCAAAGTAAAACAGGATAAGTAAAAGGGGGTGCATTGGGCATGAGCTCCCTCCTGTCCTGCTCAACAAGGTACATGGGATGTACGTCCTGCATGGCCACCGGGGCGACGATGCTTTACATGTGTTTGCTGCACCAGGATAAGCGCCGCTGTCAGCACAGGGCTGTCACCACTCCCAGGGCAGTGAGACCCCCGCAACAGAGGTACTGGGCCACGCAACCAAGGAAGAACATCACAGCTCAGCCCCCCCTGCACTTCACCTCCTTCATCCGGCTGCTGCCCGAGCTGCACTGAGAATAGAAACACCAAATCCTCTTTGCTGAGTGCCTGACTTGGGCAGAGAGGGCAGAGCCTCAGAGGCAGGAGCGAGGAGGAGAAAGGGGGCACAGGACAGGGAGAAGAGGAAGAGGGGCTGGTCGGGGGGACAGTGACACATGCAATTCCATGGGCAGGTTTAATGGGAAGAGGTAGGCAAGCAAATGCACCCATGTATGTGTGTGATGATGTACATCCACTGGGGCCTCCGCTTGCTGATACTGCAGGTTTGAATAAACATCTTCCAAAATACCCCTTAATAATGTCCGAGAGATTTTTTGGAAGAAAGAGGCCAGAAATGGCCCAGGAATGGCAATTCCCGCTCTTCTGCGGCATCCCACAGTCACAGCCATGCCTTTCCCATATTACTCGTGCAGGGCTGGCTCCCTGCCTGCTCCGTACTCACCCTTCTCTCCAGAAATGGAGTAGATGCTGTTGTGCCGAGAGCTCCTGCCTCTCTGGAAAGGTAGAGAGCACAAACACAGCGTAGTCAGTTACACCCCAGGCAGAGGCAGCAAGAACAGTTCCTTGCAGGCCAGCTGGGAAGCTCTGAAAGGGACAGAGCTCCCCTCGCCAAGCTCACCACTATCCATCCCCTTTAGGAAACTCAAACACACTCACTGTTGTTCCATTAAAGAGCACTGATTGCTTTCTGTTTAATAGAAGTCCTCCAAAGAGAAGCAGGAGAGCTTTGTATCAAAACCCACATCTGTGATGTGCTGGCAGCATCTGAGGATGCACATTGGCACAGGCCTCACTAGACCTGCATTTCCCATCAGCTTGGAACCAGACTTGCTGGGCTTGTGTCCCCTACCATGAAACTGCAGCACTCGGATGTCAGCTCTGCCAGGGAATATTTTCATCCCTAAAAATTAGCTTGAATTTGTCTGCACACACCTTTCCTATGTTTTCCAGCTTATCCTACCTCAGGCATTACCATGTTTTCTGTCTTTAAAGGGAAAGGAAGATATCTGCCCCCTGCCCACTGCCCCAAGTAGCCTTTATGGTCACATCCCTTGGTGCCAGGAGCATCATGATCCCAGCCCTCACCTCGCTGTCCCGGCTGGAGCGGCGGCTCTGGGTCACACACTGGATTTGCCAGGGCAGGGGCTGGTACACAAGGTATGGCAGGGGCTCCTCATGGAACAGGCTGCTCCCCAGCTGGGCACAGAGAGGATGGGCAGAGGTAAGAGGACAGAAGCAGAACAACAACAGAAAGAGCTGCATCTCCATAAACATCACCAGTGAGCAGCTGTGGTGATGCTCAGTGTTATGGCACCACATTGATGAGAAAGGCTCATGCTGAGGTAGTGGGGCTGCAGAGCTGAGGCCACCCAGCTCTGCACAACGCACGGGCAGACCCACGGGTTAGGGAGGCACAGTGGGCCATTCCCACCATGGCCTCTGCCTCCTCTCCCTGCACGGAGAGGCAGGGCTCGGAGCTGTGCTGCAGCTCACAGTGGCACCCCACACCACCCAGCAGGGCCAGGGCACGTTGCTGCCCTCCATGAGGTAACCCACAGAAGGAAAAGGGAAGCAATGAATGCTCCAGGCTGCCCGCACTCACCTGCCCAAACGCCCTCACCACAAAGAACAGCGCTGTCATCAGGGTCCCCAGCATGGCTGAGGTGTCCGAGGGAGGCAAAGCCTTGGAGCAACGCACAGCGGTCTCCGAATGGCCAGGGACTGACTTGATCCTTCTCCAGCAGGCAGAGGCCAAGCCCCTTAATGAGCTTAGGGCTTGTGTTCGCCTTGGCAAGGTAATCGGGCCCTGTCCTTTTGCTCCTGTAATCGCCGTGGTTCTCACACACACAGCACCAGAGGGCCAGGAAAGGCAAATCCTCTTCCCTACGTACATGCACAGACACCTGTGTGCACACCCATGGGCTGGGACTGCTTCTGCACAGCACCACAGCAAAGCCTCCTGCACCCAGCAGACACCTGCAGTGCAGAGGGGACTTTGGATCCCTGCGCTCTTTGCACAGCGGCTGCCTCGGCAGTGGGAACAGGATTTGTCCCCACAAGTGCCTATCTGGACAGTGTGCTTTGCCATCCTCCTCCAGTAGCTCCTACCACAAAGACACAAAGTGCAGATCATGCACAGCAAGAGCTGGGGTGATGCAAGGTTCATGGTGGTTTGTGTTTGGTTTGAAGGATGCGACTCTATTGGCCTTTGTTTCTACAGGACCAGCTGCTCCACACTGTTATTCCTGAGCCTCATCAGTCCAACAGCTTTCCTCTCCCCAGGGTGCACAGCAGCAGTCACACTCCTTCCTTTCCAGCCCTCCCACCACAGGCAGAGCACAACCATGCATGGCACCCACGTGCCTCAAGCATCCTCTGACCATGTCTGGTTGTACCAGTAGCTCGAATCACATTAGGTTCACTCAGAGCCCCATATCCCCATCCATCTGAACCTCAGATTTCCAGGAGTAATGCACCGTGCAGAAGAATGGAGAAACGAGGGCGGTTGAACCTCCCCTCTCCCCATCTCCTTGGCCATGCTACACATCTGCAGTCCCCAGCCAGGGCTCAGCTCCCCAGGGAATGCTCCCTACTGCACTGCACACAGCCCATACTCTGGCCCTGACACACAGCTCCAGAGCCCCTGTATTGAGGCAGGGCGACAGCTCCATGAGACGGGCAGGGGATGAGCCCGTGTAAAGCTGTCCTGCTGCTGAGAGCCCAACAACTGCTTTTGTAGCTTTGCTTTTTAGCTTTCGCTTGGCCCCTGCATTCCCTACCCTGGCCAGGTACTCAATGGAATAATGGTGATAAAGGTACCGTGAGCCGGAGTGGTCCTGGGAATTGCCAGGTGTGACCTTGACAAGACATGAAAGAGCCCAGCGCCAAGCGAGGGGAAGATGCGCAAGGGAAGCACAAGCTGATAGCCAGGGCTACAACAGAACATCTCATCGAGAGAAGAACAGAGCCTCAAACATCCCCACGGTACAAAACAGGCTCGTGTTGGTTTAATTTGAGTACAAAAGCACATACAGCCGCTATCACCGGATTCAACAGGAACATGCTCAAAACGAGTTACTGCTAAGAAAAGAGGCATTACTCTCACTGCAACGTGTGGCTTTGAGCACAGCCTCCCTGGGTTGCCAGAACCTCAGGCTCCCCTCTGCAATACCCAACTGGGAAAATTGCCGCGTGTCCCATCAATAGCCAGGAATCCAAAAGCAAAACCCCTACAGACAGGGATTGGTGCAATCCCACAGGAGATGGGAAACCCGTGTTTGGATCTCCCCTTTCAGTCACAGCTAGTAAAGGCTGGCTGGGATTTCCTCAGGAAGGACTACCCAGAAAGTGGGAGAACACGGACCTGAGCACAGATCAAACATCCTAGGACAAAGCAATTAAAAAATTCCAAGAAAATCAGGAAAAAAATATGTTCAAACATTCTCGAGAGCTTGAAAATTCCATTCATCAAAAATAGATTTCTCTTTGCATGTAAATGCTCCCCTGTGCCAGCGCACAGGGAAGCAAAGCAGGGCGGGCTCTGCCTTACTCTGCTGCACATCACGAGGAGCGCAACCAGCACTAACGGGTGCAGAGCAGCAGCCTCAGCATCCAAGGAGAGCGGCTTTGATTCCTCACAGATGGGATTCCCTGAAACGCAGCCTCCTTCACCAGGCAAAATGGCAAAGTGGTGCAGCAGCTCCTTAAAGCCTAAAATATTTAACGTCAGCTTGGAGGAAACAGTGACAAAGACAAGCACAGAGCACACTCCCTGCTTGCACCAGCAGAGCCTGGCTCCTGCCTGTCGTTAGAGCAGCACCATCTGCCCCCTCCCAGCTCCCTGCCTCCCACAGGAGCATCCCTGCAGCCACCGCCTGGCAGCTGAGCTCAGGTCCCTGTCAGGGCACAGAAGGATGCAGATGGGGCTTTGTCTCATCCACACTAGGCTGGGTAGATATCTCCCCATCATCTCTCACCATCCCTGCTCCATGCTGCACAGCCCTAACACAGAAGAGCTCCTGCAGCACAGCTCTGGCTGGCGTGGCACAACGAAGAAGCAGGGAGCCATGAAAAGCCATTCCCAGCTTAGTTCCTATTGCTTCCACTCCAAAAGAGAGGAGCATTTCCTGAGAGTCAGAATCTGCCATTCCAGTGCTGTCTCTGGACTCCAGAGCCACGTCATCATTCGCACTGCCTGCTCAGACACGTGCCAGAGGCAGATGACTTGGCCCACCTGCTATTAAGCATCTGCTGGGCCCCAGGGTGGGCTCCTTTCCTGACACATTTCCTCTAGCAGAGCCTCAGCTGGATCCACATCCTCCCCCTTGACCAATTCCTCCAAGTCCTCCGTGATTCACAGCCATGGCTCACGATCGCTGGAATACTAATGAGAGAAGTGTTGATTTATCGAAGCTCTGATGTTTCACCACTGGATTAAACAGTCTATAAAGTATATTTGGACACATTACAGGATTAGAAGAATCCACCTGGGAAGTTCACTTCCTCCTTCCTCCGCTCTCTTGTAAAAAGACTTTATTTCAAGGGCACAGCACAAAGACACAGCAGAGATGGTTGGGAATCACAGGACCAATGTGTGGCCCCCGACACCATCTCTGCAGAGCCAAGGCCCACCCTTTAGTAATGGTAGAGTTTAATTTGCCCGTTTTCATCCAGTCTTAGCTGAAGTATGCTGGAGCTGCTGGCAGGGGGCTTCTGTGCCTCTGGGAAGAGAGGCCTGGCAGCTGGGTGAAGGAAAAGCCTGGCTTAGGTGAGGCATTAGCAGGCATGAGCAGAGCCAGCAGACAGGACAGGAACCAAGGGGCAGGAGCCAGGCTTGCACACACGTACTGCATTTAGCCTGCTGCACCCAAGTCAAATGGAATTAAAGGGGGATTAGGGAATTCAAAGGAGCACCGTGCTCAGGACAGCCCGAGGGATTTGCTGCTAATACCAGTTACACTGCAGAGGAAATACCGAGAGCTCCGATATAACGCGGTTACAACGCGAGCCTGGAACCATCCCCACTGACAGAACAGGGAGCTCTCAACTCATTTGGCCCAACCACATGCTACAACCTGTGCTAAAACTGAGCTGGAGCAAGGGAGAGCTTGGACAGGGAGTCGCAGCCCGCCCTGCCCCACCACGTGGCTGTGCCACGTGCCATGTCCACGCATCTCCAGGCACCCCGGCCTCAAGACACTGTCCTCACTGCAGGCTGCTCAGCAGCGAATGCCCGTAGCAAAGTCCCTGATGCTTTCAGTGCTTTACAGCTCCTGATTCACTCACCTCCTGCTGTCTGCTCTGACCTGCTGCAGGAAGCTGGAGTGCAACTAGGAACTCGGGCAAAGGATACAGTTTTGATTCCCTCGTGATGTTTTTCAGCCATTTCTTGCTCATCTCAACCATTCCTTGAATACTCGTCCCGTCTGACTCACAGCTCTGGAACTGGGAGCGCTGCAACAGCCGGATTTGCTCCCTGTTGTACAGGAGACAGAAAGAGACAGTGCAAGTGGGAAAAATGGGGTCTAGGCAGAAATGACCCTGCACCCACGGTGGCAGCTTTACTCCACAAGCTACAAGGCTGAGCCTGTGGCAATGAGTAACTGATGACATCTAACTTGTCTACTTAACAAGTACCTTATGATTTTGTTATCTACATGGTATATGACGTGACCTGTAAATCATTCCACAGAAAGAAAAGCATCACAATGAAACAAGAACTCAAGGAACAAGACCCTTACTCTGCAGGTACGTATCCCAGCTTGTTGTCCAGAAGCCTGGAACTTCCAGTGTGCGATGGGAACCCACCTGGAAAACAGAGATTAAATACAGGCCCCCCAAAATCAATAGAATTTATATCTGGGTGCATTTGCTTTCCTGTACACATCATCCCCACAAGCTGAGCCACCTGCCAAGGACAGAGTGGTGTTAAGGAAACAGAGATGGTGAACCTATCTGCAGGTCACAGGAGGCTTCCAGTGAAGCAGGGCTCCTTTGCTCCCTTCTTGAGCAAGGACTGCTTTCTTGGGTGTACATTAAAGGCTGAACTGCTCCAGAAACCAGATCAGCCATATGCTGCACTTCTTGGAATGAAGCTCTTATTCTTTATCTCATTAGCACCCTTCCTATCAGCAGCACCAGAGGATCTGGCCTCACCAGTGCTGGAGGGAACACGGTGAGAACTTGTAGGGCTGTGAAATCAAAAGCAAGCAAACAGATGGAGTAAAGACAGGGCCTTGCTTACCTGGGAAATACTTGTGCCATTTGTCGGCCAGGATGCTGTCCACTGACCGTCCAGCTGCAAAAGAGTTACTATTGCTCAGCCCAGAGCTCCAGGACAACTGGTCCACCAAAGACGTCCTTGGGGGGGGCAGCAGGGAGCCACCTGCATGAAGTCCTGGCAAGGAGGCACATGTAGAAACAGGGGTGCTGTCACGAGGCGTCGAGGTGAAGAGTGGAGACTGCTGGTTGCTGAGAGAGCCCAAGACACCAAGGACCCTGTCGAGTTCACTAGAGATACGCATCACAGACTCTGTCAGGAACCTGACCTTGTCTGGCTCTGGGACAGCCTGCAAATCAGCTCTCAAATCAACTGGTGGAAGAGAGGGGAAAAGAGGGGTCACTGGGAAGGCAAGGGAGACAGGAGACCTTCCCTGTGCCTTACACTCCAAGCTGAGGCCAATCAATCTGTGCTAAGTGGGCTACAGAGGCTTTGCAGCCAGGATTTGTGCCTTGGAGGTTGCTTGGGCACAGAGTGGAGCAGAACCATGATAGGAAGGGCACGATCCTCCCACGTTGCAAGAAGAGGGCCTGCCAGACAAGTCTGGATATGCACAAGTGTGCGCATCTGGCCTCCCTGCCCCATCCCTCCCAGTTCTACTGTACCCCTTCACACAGCCATAAACATAACTGCAATTCCCTTGCACATGACAGTCAGCACTTACATTCAGGCTGATTTACATTTACACTGGATGTGCTGTTTGTGTCCTCAGAGTTGCTGAGATCAAAAGTCACCATCTTCTTGCACACAGCACTCTTCAGTGTGTCTTCATCTGAAAGCTGGGCAAAAGAAGGAAAATGACCCAAATAAGATGTGCTGTATTGCTGCTGTGGTTTAAGGCACGTCTTATTTGGGTCCCTATTCTGTTCTCAGAGAATGTGTTTCAGAAACCCAGCTCTACTGGCAAACACCACACTCCAGCCACCATAAACAGCCTCACCAACAAGGACCAACAGCCCTGCAGAGACTCCGGCACAGGGAAAGAGGCTCTGGGCAGGTTGGAGCGCAGCCAGGCAGGCCCGAGCAACAGTGATGCTGGTGGTTACCTCTTCCAGCAGTGAGGACTCCAGCTGGCTCAGCTTCTCTTCTTTCTTCTTCAGCAGTACCTGTCCTTTCCGCATAGCAGACTTCATCTTGTCCAACTGCTTGGCTTCCTGCAGGGGGTCAACAGCCGAGCCAAGGAGAAGTGAACCAGAACGACAGGAAAGAACTGCGTTAGTGGTTGGGGTGACTTTCACAATCTCACTTCTATTCAGTGCTGGAAATGACGCTGCTGGAGTAAAATTGCTCCCAAATCTTGGAGAGCATGGGAAACAGAATGTGCAGAAGGCAGAGCACAAGCCTCAAAGCCAGTTCCTCCCAAGGAAAAGGAGGTGATACTTCCTCCATTTGAAGGTCCCAAGAGCTTCTACTAAAGCCAGGCTCCTGCACTGCAGCAAGCGACTGGGCCACACTGCTCACCTCTTCCAGGTTCTTGCGCATGCCCTCCAGGTGCTGGGAGCTCTCCGGATCCTGCACCACCTCCTGGGCCTTCTGCATGTCCTGGCGCCACTGCTGCTTTGCAGCTTTCAGTGCCATGTGCCTCTTCCTCATGGAGCGGGTCTGGTTCACCAGGAACTCCTTGGCATTCCTGATGGAGATCCCTTCCGCAGAGATGTAGTTCCTGACACTACACGAGAGAGACACACATGTTCCCGCCTTGCTGTGCTGTGCCCTCCTGCTTGTAAAACCAAAGCAAACCCTTCTCCAGAAGCAGCTGGCGTAAGGTACTCACTGATCAAACTGGACGTCGCTGTCCTCATGGCTTTGGGCAGCTGGGGAAACAGGCTTTCCAGATGAGTGCTGAGGAGTTGAAACATGGAAACAACTGACATTTGTACGGGAAACAGAACCCTAGAACCCCATTAGAATCCAATTAGGAGCCAATATTCACAATGCCATCACCAGGGTATTGCCCAGATCCAAAATCAGTGCCACAGATGCTCTTCATGGGACTTTTCAAAAGTAACAAAGACATTTCCATCCCTGTTTTGACTCCAAGGGCACTCAAGTATCCTACACTCCTTTCCTCCCAGTAATAAGAGACAGAAATCAGCCCTAAACATATTGATGTCCCCTGGCAAAGAAAAATGCATCACCGCATCTCAACTGACTTCATACAGAAGGAACAAAAGCTGGGATTTTCAAGGGAGTTACAGCCTCAGATCTCACACAGCAAGCACCTTTACAGTCTGCTTTACTCACAGCTTGACTAGCTTCTCCCAGGTCTTCAGCACGGAGCTCAGCTTTCTCCTTTGGAGATTCCACACTTCCTTCTGCCTCCAGTTGTTTCAAAGTGTCCTGTTTGCTTTTGATGGCTGCGTCCAGCTCACTGCCACACAAAACACACTTGATTACACTGCAGGTCCATCTAACCCAGGAACCCGTCTCTCGAAGCATCTTATTAACCTCACCAGACAGGTGGGGAGAAGCCAAATGAATGTGACAAGCAGAGGTGAAGGGGCAAAATTACACAGCAAGTGAATAATAGATCTGGAAACAGAGCCCAGGACCCCCGTGCCCTCAGCATGCAGTAAAACACCATTAGGATTCTGAAGGAATATGGTCCAGCACAGGAGCAGCTCAGAGGTAAGGGAGGGGCCCAGGTGAGGTTTCTGTCGGGGGCAGAGGGTAGATGTGTTTCTATAAGAGGAAACCCCTCATGCTCTCACCTCCTGCGCTTCTGCAGCCTCTGCTTTCGGGTCTGCAGCAAATCCACCTGAGCCTCCAGCTCCGCCTTCTTGTCCTGGAGCTCTTCCACAGACTTCTGCAGCTGCCGGATGGACTCCAGGAGGCTGGAATGCTCCTTCTTGCTCTCCTCTAGCCGGAGCTGAGAGGCTAAAGCAGCTTCCTAGAAGAAAGCCAAAGAATCCCTCACAGTTATCTCCCCAGCACCAAAGCAAAAGGCACACAACGTGCAGGAGCTGGCTACCTGCACAGCGCACAGGAGGTCCCAGAGCTACACAGGCACACACCATGCGCCAACCCTGGAGGAACAGAGCTGTCTCCTTCTCTTAGGAAACAGCTTGGAGCTGATCAGACTGCCAGCAGGATGGCACTCCAGACCTTCACACTCACAACTTAGGAGAAGCAGTTTGCTTCTCCTAAGCCACAGTTGTAGTGTGCTGCCCTCATCCCCGAAGGAAGAGCAGCACAGCACCATTCCAGAGCCAAGGCATACGTACATCTCGTTCCAGCTTCACCTGCCTGTCTTCCTCCAGCAGCTGCTGCCTCTTCTTCCTCAGAGACTCCTCCTATACCCAGGTAAGACAGTAGGTGAGTGTCAGAGGGAGGAGATGCTGATGCCCAGCAGCACTTGAAGCACAAGTCAGGCCTCAGTCCCAAGACCATTTCAAAACCTTGTTGTCAGTTTTGCTTTATTGCCCCCACACATGCTCAAGATCCCCTTCCTCTATTTGACTCCAAGGGAGAAGTTGGGCGTATTTGCATTCCCCTGCAGCGTTCAGGGCTCACGGTCATTTCTGCAGGATCCTGCTTTTGTGAAGCCTCTGCTCGGCTCCAGCATTTCTCCACCTTTTCACTTCCTCACTCCAGTGCTGCTGGGAAAGGCAGGGCTGACAGAAGCAATGTTATCTACAGCCCTTGGCACAGGCCAGGACTTAAGAGATCTGGCAGGCGAGAGCATCAGCCAGTGATTTCTGCCAGCTCCACTGGAGCAGTTGGAGTGCTTCCCTCTCCCACTGCTACCCAAGATCCAGAAACCCTCATTCTTTTCACAGCAGCAGGGAGAAGAGGAGGTAAATCAGGAAGGGGCTGACTGAAATCTGACACGATGCCGAGGAGAACATGCCACCTTGAAAGGCTTTAATGATCCCCCTGTCACTTTTACAGCCACTTACTGTCTTTCACTGCAAAGACCAGCCACGAGGCTGTACTGCCAGGAGCACTTAGCCCTGCTCTGACTGGAGATGGAAGTTTTACCTGTAGCTTGCATGGCAGCAAAAGCCCTGGCTGAGCATTTCTGCAAAGCCTCCCAGGAGAGGTTGGGAGACCCCTGGGGACTCACCTTGCTCAGGAGCTGTGCTGACCTGGTCTGCACGTTCTTCATGCGCATCTCCAGCTCGCTTTCCAATTCCTGCACTTTCCTCTCCTGCACAGAGATGCTGAGTTAAAGAGCAGTACGAGTTCCTCCTCACCAGGCAGAGCTCTACCACCACACCAGCACCTGGGAGAGCACATCCTGCCCATGGTGGTGTAGAGGGCGGGAGGCACACGAGGTGCCAGGGCACCCAGGCCATGCCAAGCAGCGCAGCACACGCTCACCTTCTCCTGCTGACTGTGCTGCAGCGCCACGAGCCGCTCGCCCAGCTCTGCCTGCAGCGCCTTCACCTCTGCCTCATGCCGCTGCCGCAGGCGCCCCAGCTCGCCCCGCAGGCCCTCCTGCAGCTCTGCTCTTTGCTTCCTCTCCTGTTTGGTGCCAAACACAACCAGGAACAGCGCAGAGTGAAGCACAGCGTTCTCCAGCAAAGCACCGCAACCGCACAGCCAGCCAGCCCAGAGCTAACACCAACTACAGGAGGTTAGAACCTTTGACTTACAGGGATAACACTGTTAAGGAAATGGCTCAAAAAAGAAGAAACAGCCTATGAAACTAAGGTTGTGTTATGTACTGCTGACTATACAGTCAAAAATGGGAGGCAGAAGGCTTTCCATAATGGGTGCCCACAAATATCATGCAGAAATCCACAAAAGCATGTGGAAGTTGGCTTCACAGAGAATATTTTGACAGCTTGTTCTTATAACCCCAGCCTAAATTCGCTTTACATCATGGCAACAATGCCCAGAAAGACAATTTCCAGTTCTAGGAGTGGCTTAGATAGACAGGACCGGCAAGTAGCTGTGTCAGCCCAGCTGAGAAAGCCACTAGTCACCTCCCAAACCCACTGCTCTCGCCCAGCAGTACCTTCTCCTCATAATGATCCTGAATCCGTGCCAGGGCCTCCTGGTGCTCCTGTTTCATCCTCTCCATTTTCCTCTCATGGTCTTTCTCCACTTCCTGGCGCTTCTCTCTCATCAGCTCGCTGAGCTGCAGGGGTAACACAAGAAGATGTTTCTCTGAACTACAGCATCAGACCCCAGCAGCCTCCCCAGGGAGCAACTCGTGAGAAGAGGGCCTGAAGCTCAGTGTACTTTGCAAGTGGGATCAGGCTGTGGCCTGGGTAGCACAAAGCACCTGGTGAGGTAAGATGCTGTAGGGGTGTCCTTCCCCCTCAGGCACCACCATCACCCCCGGGCAGGGGATGTGGCCTCTCAGACCCCAGTACACATCCAAGGAGAGAGGGTGAGGGACCATCAGCAATTCAAGGTGAATACTTGCCTCGCGTTCATATTCTGTTAGTTGATAGGCTTTCAGCTGCACTTTCTGCTCTGCTCTCTGCAAGTCTTCCCGCAGCTGAGCCTCCTCGCTCCTCTGTGCCTCTGCTATCTGGGTTTGCAGGCTGGAAATGACCTGCCATGAAAGCCACCCCCAGAGATTTGTCACCCTTCTGACAAGATCCATTCAGTGTCCTCCTACGGAGAGCAAGCAGCATGGCAAAGACCAGTGTGTGCAGTCTCACCTCCCCCTGCTTGGAGCTTGTCCAAATGCTGAGCCAGACCAGAACCACATTTAGCAAGCGGAAAACATTAACACCACCCTCCTTGGGCACCTTTGGTGGCAGTGTGGAAGAAAACTATTTACACTGTAAGGACACCAGCTCTTACCTTACAATGCTTCTCTTCTGCTGCTGATTTTAGCTGCTGAAGTTCACTTGCAAACTGCTTCTCCAGCTCTTCCATTGCCTACAGGAACGAGAGCAACACAGGCTGCTGGAAAACCTCAATGTGTGAGGACATGCCACACAAGATGCATTTGCCATTATCATCTATCCACAAGCATCAAAAGCACAATGGTGAACCCCTTCCAAACCAGAGCACACGGAATGAGATCTCAGCGGATCTCAATCATGCCGTGCTGGAAGGACTCTGAACGGCCCAGTTTCTCAGGAGGACTAAAGCAGCAGCCAAAGAGGTGATCTGATAAAGTGGCTTGGTTTAGCTTGGCAGAGACACAGTGATCTTTCTCTCTTCTTCACATGCAACACAGCCATTTAAGTAATTCTTATTTAATCAGCACTGCAATAAAACCTGGGGAGTACTCCTCCCCCCCTCAATCAGCCTCTCACATCATGCCTTAGCATCCTTCCTCTCTTTTAAGTGAGCCATTGTTAAAACACATGCTGGTGTTATTTCAACTCATCGCTTTAGCTTTGCAACACAAGCCCTAGCTGGGCATAAAGATCTCACCTTCTTCTTTTCCCCATCTAATCTCAACTTGAGCTCACTCAGGGATTGTTCCTTCTCATGCTCCAGCTTGGTCATCTCTTTCTGCTGGACTTCCTCCATTTCCAGCTTCCTTTGCTCCAAAACAAGCTGCTGCTTCCTCTCCAGGCTCTCCTTCTCCATCACCTGCTGGAATTCCCACTCTTCTCTTAGCTTCTGCAGTGTGGCCTCTTGCTCTGCCCTGGTAGGTTTGCAACAAGAACACAGACAGAAGTTGGTACTTTACCACTGGACTCCATTTAGGAACCAAAGCCAAGAGATGCCAGCACATGCAAGCCAGAAGAAACTGAGAATCACAGCACACCATTCACAAGTGTACCAGCTAAGGCTTTGGAAAGAAACAGCAAAGCAGCCAGGTGGAGATCTGTCAGCAGTGAAATAGGAAATAGCCAAATGTAGATTTTCAAGTGTCTGCCCCCTCCAATTGCTTCCACAGGCCTTAAGAGCTGTTAAACAGAGACATCCACTCAAACCAAGCTACGCTGCAAACTGCTGCTATCCTTGTAGGTGCCATTTCTTTCATTTACATGGCCCAGAGCTGTGGCCCAACATCACAGCAGCACAACATCACATTTAAGGCCTTGTAATTGCTACCTCAGCAGGGTGCCAGCCATGGGAGGCTCAGGAGGGCTAACATCTCCACTTGGAGCAGTTGCTGGTGGCATGTGAGATGCTTCCCTCCCAGAGCAGCAGTTTACATCCCCAGGGATGGCAGGAAAACTTCCCACCTTATCTTCTCCTCCTCGGCTTTGGTCTCTGAGGCGATTTCAGCTCGCAGCTTTGAGAGTCTCTCAGTTGCTTCCTTTCTAATACGTAGCTCTTCCTCCTCAGAGACCTTTGCCAAATCTTCCTGTAGAGTCCTGAGAGATGAGCAGCCAAAAACAGAAACAAGGTTCAGGAGGCTTTAATATCTTCAAACCACCTCCCCAAGGGGACAGATCAGCTGCTGCTCCCACCGGCTGTGCCTGCCCAAGTGAGGCATTCTCAGGGCTCCAGACCAACAATTCCCCTCCATGCATCAGAATTTGGCTGGTGGCACAGGAGCATCAAACCTCTGTTACAGTGTGCTGTATCCTCATGGACGGCACTTGGGGCTGGGTGTTTTCCTGGTAAATTCAATCCACTCCTATTAAATGAAAGCAGGCTCCCAGCCAAGGAACCTGGATGCCCTATTCCTTAAAGCCTTATTTGGAAGTCCCTCTGTAGAACATACAGTGCCAGAGGTTCAGATGGTTCCTCTGGGGTAACCTCATCTCCTCTAATGCTCCAATTTGCAGTCCTGTTACTACCATCCAGCCAGGGTTTGAACGCTGGCCAGGTGGTAAAGCTCCAAGCACCGAGCTGGAAACTTCTCCCAGGTTAACCATAAGAGACAGGTTCAGAGCTCTGCAAGCTGCCTGTGTATGGAACCAGAGCTCATCCTGCAGGAGATGTGGGAATGCTCTCTCCTCTTCCCGAGGCAGGCCATGCTCTCCACACACAGCACTGCCAGCAGACCACTGCTCATTGAGATGTGCAGATCCTCACACACAGCAAAGCCCTGTACTCCTCCTCCCCAAAAGCCTTTTTCTTGCCTCCTTTGGCAATAACTCTGCAAAGGAGCACCAGCTCCAAGGTGATGGCCTATAGCAGCCCAAGCCTGTGGCCCCCAGCAATGAAATCACAGCTCAGAGGAGAAACAGGAGGGAGATGGAGTAACAGAAGGAAGTACCTGAGGGATTTTTCTTTTTGCTGACAAAGCTTCTCAGCTTCCTCCTCCACCTCCGGCTGCCTCGTCTCCTCCTGGAACTGCTGAGTTTTCTCCTCCTGGGCTTGCAATAAGTGCACTATCTCTCGCTTGTGCTCCAGCTCATCGGCTGCTCCCTCCAGGGAGTCTTCACTAGGCTGGTTCAAGGACTGCTCCTGTTCAGGTTGCTCCTCAGGTTGCCTACCAAAAAGAGAAGGTTCCTTTGGCAAAAGTGTGATGGAAAACTGAGTAACATTAAGGAACAGCAACATCCTCCCAAACTGAGGCTCCCAGAGCCACCTCCTCTAGAAACATCACTGTCCAAGGGAAAGGAGGAGGGAATCCCAATGGACCACGTCCACTTGCTGCTTAGCTCACGGAAGCTGAGGAACCGCAGCAGAGGCAGGCAGAGAGGCAGGACACAAGGTGGGTACACACCAGCTCTCCTCACAAGGCTGTTGGGGAACACGGAGCACACGCTCGAGGTTGAGCAGCGCATTACCTCCGGTACCAGCGTGGGGATGCCCCCATGCACTGCCCCCCAGAGGAACTCTGACTGATAACTTAACCCCAGTAGCACTCAGGTCCTGATAACTCCTGTTTTGTCCCACTAGAGATTACCTTGCAAGGGGAACAGGAAGGCTGTAGTAGCTCTGAAAGCCAGGCACTAAAGCAGATGAAGGCAGTACCTGTGTGCAGCCCAGGGACTAGCAGCGTGCTGCTGCTGGACCAGGTACTTCCCTGCCATTGCAGTCTGAAGTGTGCTGGGAGTCTGGCAGCTCCAGGCAACAGAAAGCCCAAAGCACTCCACAAATTCAAACCCAATCTGCTTCTAATTAAGTTTTTTTTCGGACAGAGAGCAGTAAAATTATAAGGTCTGAGAGAGGCTGAAGGGGAAAGAGGGGAAAATTAAGATTGAGCTAAGAAAAAACTCATTCTTTGCTAGTGAAAGCTGGAGCAGCAAGGTCTCATTGTGCTCTGTGCTAGCACAAGGCAGAGGGACTTCTGTTTTGCCAGCAATCAAGGAAATAGCAGCCCCAGCAATAGAGGCTTGAGTCAGAAGAGAAAAGGTCACTTATGCAGCCATTAGCAAAAAGAACAGGACAGAGGAAGGAGCAGTTGGGTTCCAGAAAAAACCCACTTCATTATTGCTTCCATGTAATGCTGCGTGCTCTGGGCCTGCTGCAGAGGAGCCTGCAGAAGGTGGTGTTCATCTCCTGCGCTGCCACTTCCACCTTTCATCATGTTCTTCCTTCTGCCCCAGTTCTTGCTTAAAGGGAGATCAGTCCAACACACACACATTTACACAGCTCAACACGATTCCCAGGGGAAAAGGGAGATCCTGCGCTGGTCCCCACATCACAGATCCCGTCTCCAGCACTCAGTCCTGAGAGGCACTGCCTGCTTTCTCCCATTGCACCTGCTGGTCTGTCGTTTGGCACAGAAAGCAAAGTCAGCACAACCACTTCTACTGAGCTCTGCTGTGGCAGAGGAACTGCGGGGACGGATCTGCAAAGACCAGCTATTTAGTGCTGCGCTCTGCATCCTGTGCTCTGAGCTTATTATATCCCAAAGCAACCAGTGCTCCAGTGACTGGAAAACTGGGGTGATTCACTGGGTCTTGTTGTTCCCCCTGTCTGTGTGAAAGCATCTCCCAAAGCAGGGTGAATGCTCCCAGCCTCATTAGCGACGCTGGCAAAGAGGAGGAGGCTCCTCCAAGCACAAAGCAACTTCCCTCCAGCCCACGGCTCCTGTGCCACAGAGCCCAAGGGCTGAGCTGCTGCTCTCACCCTCCCCAGGTCAGGCTGTTCACTTGGCACTCGGTGAAACAGCTGCTTGGATTTGCATGTGGAGATGCTGGAGCACTGCTGTGCCCACCAAACTGCATCTCCTGGTGCACTGACTTCACACCCCAGCTCCTAACATCACAAAAGGGCACAAAGGGACAAATGCTGTTATGTTTACAACACCAGGGACTTAAACAAAGCCCTTACGCTTCCTGTGGGGCAGCAAGCTCTTCCAGACTGCCTGGGATATCCAGCGAGCCCTCCTCCGACTCCGCTGCCACGGCTTCCTCCTCATGAGGGTTCTCTATAGCAAAACTCTTCTCCTGTGGTGTTTCACAAGCACTCTGATCCCTCTTGCTTTGCAGCACAAAAGAGGGAACAGAAGACGGGGTTAGCACAGATCAGTCAGGGTCTGCTGCAGGTAGCAGTGCCTGCCAACCGGACCCACTGCTCCAACATGGGTCTGCCAAAGGCACTGCAAAGCTCCCAACCATTCAGGCTAACAAGCAGCTGAGGATTGCATGGGTACCAGGCTCAAAATGCTGAATTAATCCCTGGATTACTCCCCTCTCTTTCCAGGTCCTCACAGAATCTCCCCAGGCTAAGGCAGCCCTATTAGCAGTACTCACACTGTTGTCCAAATTACAGATGGGAACCCTGGCAGGCACGTTTACATCTACAACCCTACTTCACCTTGGAAGTATAGAGAAGAGAGGCAAGGCAAGCAGGAGCTAGCTTTACAGGCAGAGAGGAGGAGAGGATGCACAGCTGGGAAGCGGGTACCAAGAGATAAGGAGGCAATTCCTGCAGGCACATTGTGGGGGACCTTCACATGAACAGCTCCTCTAAGAACATGGCTGCAAATCCCAACTGCACACAGGCAGTCATTAAGATGGACTGCAGCTTCTTCTGTTCACAAGTGTTCCTGGCACAGCAACAGCTTCTTGTTCCCAGTGCCCCAGAGTACACGGAACTGTGTCGAGGCTAAGAGGTTTGACACGATTCATCTATAAATGCCACACGCTGCAGCTCTCAGAGGGAGGGGAAGGGCTCAAGAGAGACCAGGTTCAGACCATCCTGGCAAAAGCATGATGTTCACAGCCTTAGACAGAAGTCAGATTGCTGTGAGGGAAGCAGAGGGCACCTCCACATGTGGGGCAGCCACAAGGAAACGAGAGCCACAAGCTACCAGGAAGCTGAAACAAAGCTGAAGTCTGCTGAGACAGTACTAAGAAGGTGGAAGGAGAAGAGAGAGGCTTAGTGAGAAAGCAGCATCTCAGGGTGTTTGACAGGGGACGTCTGTACAGGTTACAGTGACCAGAGCAGAGCAGGGAGGACAAGACAGGAAAGTCACCCAGAGCTACGGCTGTCCCCACCTCCTTTGTTGCTCTGTTTGTACCATACCTCTCAGCAGCTTTTGTTCTTTTGCTTTGCTCTTCCTCTATACTTGCTTTGCTTTGGTCTTTTTCCTCTTCTCCCAGCTCCTGGGCCTGCAGGTAAAAGCAAACAGTGTGGAGTTCACTGGCTCCTTCCCCCTCCAAGCCTCGCAGGACCTCACAGTGGTCCTGCTGAAGGGCAGCACCGTCTAGTCCAGTGCACCAGCACTGAGCCCAGGGACCACAGAGCATCCAGAAGCCCAGCTGAATGTGCCAGCCTCCTCTCCTGCAGGTAACCAAGGGTCTCAGAGCATCACAGGAATGCCTTGCAGGAATGCTTCCAGCAGCACAACCAACAGGCCTGGGAGCTCAGCTCTCCAGGGTGTCTCAAGTTAGGGTCTGGGGGCTGTTTTTCCAGCACAGAAGATGAACTCCCTGCCAGCACGAAGCAGTTTGGATGCAGGTTTGGTTTTCCTGAAAGTTTTCTTACCAAAAGCTCAACTCCCCAGAAAGTGTTGGACAAAAATCTCCTAAATGAGGAATGTCACACACAGAGAAGTAAAATGATGTGGTGTGGCCATAAAGGAAACTGATGTATTGGCTGTGCCCAAAACCACACCAGGACTCAGCCCTGCCTCACATCCTGGCTCTCAGGCAGATGGTGATGGGCAGCATCCCCACGGTCTCACCTACCCAGGGATTCCAGACTCCTTGCTCCAGAGCAGACTGGTTTTGGTGCTAGTGGCTTATTTATGACACAGTAAATACTTGGCACATGCACAGCAAATATTTGAACATGGAGTAGTCAGCTGCTCCTTCTCCCGCCTGCCTGTCCGCACAGCAGGCACACACAGCATGCACTGTGCTACCTGGAGAGGGAAGAGCTCCCCTCTTGAAGCTGCCAGTCCCACAAGAGAAAGCAGTAAGGGCTCATCCTCTGCTGAGGTTCCTGGTCCCCATCGCCAAGCTCTTGGGGAGTGGAGGAACAGGAGGGAGTGTGCTGCGGAGCAGGGCTAAACCAACACGGAATTAAAGCAGCAGTAATTTATGCACGTGCTCACCAGAGCAAACAGCAGAAGGATTCCCTGCGAGTGCTGTCACCCTCCATCACATCAGCCTGGCCACAGCTCACGCAGGCAGCCCCCGCCAGCCTCCCTCCTGCCCCGCTGTAAGTAATGACTTCAATTCCCGCGAACCGAGCAGCTCAGCAAATGTTTCCTGCCTCAAAATGGGCTCTGTCACCACTGCCTGCGGAGGGGAAAGGAGAGATAAATGGGGAATGAGACCTCACTGGGAACAGGGACAGCCAGGGTCATGCTGCTGAGCCCGCGCCTGCAGCCACGGCTGCACCCCTGCCCCACCGGCCTTCCCAGGGAGGGCTGTCCCGCCATGGAAATCACGGGCTGCAGGAATCTATGGACACATGGAGAAGGTGGGAACAACACCTGCCTGCAGAGAACAGGGACTGAGTTTACTCCTCAGGATCTCAGCAGTCCCAGTGCCGGACGCAGCTCCGCTTTCTGCCCTGTCCCACACAGGACATCTCCCACACTCATAATACAAAGCCAGTCTCCTGGACGCAGTCTGTTATCTGTCATCCAACTTCCCTGTCTCCTCCCTCCACACAGCACAGATCCCAAGGGACCTCAGCAGGAGGATCTCACAGTCTCCAGCACACACCAGCTCACATTGCATGCCTGCTTCCATCTCCTCACCACCATCACCCCCTGCGCAGCAGCAGGGCCAGCAAACAGGATGCCAGCACTTTAAATGCCTGTTAAGTGAAGGGTGAAGGGAGCAGATTCCCCACTGCCGGCAGAGAAGCCAGGTCTAGCAGGAAGCAGCACATAGGCCCTGCAAGCTACCACAGCTCCTGCCAAAAGAGCTCATCCAAACCCCTCCAACACTGCGCTTGTGCAGCTGCTGTGCAGCAGCGTTTTAAACCCACCTCTCTGCTCCAGACAGGGCTGTAATGAACTCCAAACGTGGCTGCTCCAACCAGACATTTGTATGCACGGTGCCCGTGCTGCAGCAGGAGGAAAGGGGGAACACAGCAGGCGCATGGCTTGTTTTCCCTTCACATCTGATTATGCTCATTATTAGGCATAGGGGACAGGTGTGATCTCCAGACACCCTCACAACCCACACTGCTCCTCTCTGCCAGGCAGGTGAGGAGGTTGCCACGCAGGGCTCCCCCAGCACAGCCCATCGGCTCACAGTCAGAGTAAGGCTGAGGAGCCCCAGCTGCAGCCAGCGCACATGGAAGCGCACAGCGAGGTGGTGCAGGAGAGGGTAGCTGCAGCGTGGGGCTGAGCAATCAGCTCCAGCACGTGCCGAGAAGACAAGGAGAAAAGCTCAAGATGCACGGCACTTGTTCAGGCAGAGCTGCCTGGTCCTAGTTACAACCTGGGCTAATGCAGTATAGGAAACACAAATGTACAAGCACAGGTACACTCCTTTATGTGCCACAGACTCACTGAAAGGAGCCTGTTTCTCCCCTTACATGAAAGCATGCAAGACAACCAAATGCTCAAAAATAAGCTTCCCTAGACCAAAATCTGTCAGAGGGAGTTAGCCTCCTTTTCCTCCCATCTACGCGCTCGTGTTCTGGTATACAAATCCTTCCCATCTGCTTAAGAGAAAGAAAAGGACAAACATACCCACAAAAGGAAAGAGACTCAGCTTCCCACCATTCCCCTGGAAAGCCATTGACCTCCTGGGGCAGGGGAAGCTCACGTGTGAGATTACATCTGCAGCCCCCGCAAGCCACCTGTACTCAAAGTTTGTTCCTTCTGTAGATACCTGCATCTCATCTCTGCAGACAAACCAACGCACTGGTAGCGTTGCTGTAATCCCTGACACCAAGCACATCACTTGTGTTTGCCTCTGCAAAGCCCCTGTGCCAACAGCAACATCCTGGTACTGCTGCACCACAATACAGTATTTGATCCAGACCGGTCCCTGATCACACACAGAGAACTGACCTTGCATATGGGGCTGTCCACAGCAGCAGACAGATCCTCCACATCTGGTACCTGCTCAGAAAGCCAGTTTTTGATGCCCATGCCCTAAAGAAGAAAGGAGGAAAGGGTCAGTGGCCGATGAGCACACACACGTTTGGCCAGAGACCCTGAGACCGGACCCAAATCCTCACACAGCTTGGAACACAGCTATTGAAACCAATAGCATGGGTTACAGGACACAGGAGATGGCTACCCCAGTCCTGCAGGCATGTGTGGCACCCTGTGTCCCACCCAAGGGACAAGGAGCTTTTAGTGACTCACCACAGGCCACATCAGCTCACGGTCCAAGCAGTTAGAGACTTGCAAGTCCTCCACACAGTCGCTGGCCGCTGATGTCTTTGAAAGCCAAGAGGAGATCTGTGTTAGAGCCTGTACGTGTCCTACTCCTGCAGCTTCACACCGGCATTCCCAACAAGGTGGCAACCGATGTGGGAAGACAAATCTGGCCTCTCCGTAACACAGTGACCCACGAGACAAGCACAAACATCACAGGGGGACAGGGGCAGGAAAGGTGCCTGGGGAGGGCAAAGAAGTGCTCTTCAAATATCCCTGACAAAAGGCACTTGCTTACTGTGCTTTGCTCCTTCTGCACAGATCCCACCACACAAACGGGTAAAGCCACACAGAACAGTACCATGGTCTTAAAAAGTCTTTAAAGGTACACCTTGGCATGTCTAACTGCAGCAAGGGCTCCTCTGTTCAGTGTGAACACCCGCAGAACCCACCTGACTTCAGCAGAGCTACCCAGGTGCATAAAGCAAGTGGGCAGGTAAGTGTAAAAGCAAAGCTTTCAACTCCCAGCTCTTTGGGACAGAGAGTGTTTTCCAGGCTCGGTTTTATCACTCGTCATCTCCTAAGGATGTTACACAGCAATGGAACTAGAAAAATCATCAAAATCAGCAGGAACAAAGCTAGACTGGAAGGAGGGAGTTTATCAGCTCTCATATTCTAGCATTTCTGGAAGACACTGAACCAGAGCATGTGTCTGTCTGGCACCCCAGTTGCAGGGGCCAGGCCAGGAACCCATCTGCACCTTGCGACGCTCAGTGGTGCCAGAGATGGCACAATCAGCTACCCCGGGTCTAGCTGCTTCTCCTCCTCCTAGGAAAGCTGCAGGCAGGGAGGTACCATGCTCCCAGGATGAGAGCTGCAGCTCCGAGCCAGCCCGCAGGTACCGTCCTTCCCACTCTGACCCCACACCTCCCATCGCATCCCTCCGGAGCTGCGAGTATCACGGCTGGCAGCTCACTTTACACTTTTGTCCCATCTCTGCATAAGCTGAGAGAAACAACAGAAGGAGAGAAACAAAGCAGCACGGACAGCTGGGCTTGGTGTGAACTTCATTATAAACCTGCTTGCTTAGTACAGATGGCAGCACCGAAAGCTGAGACTTATTTCTCCTCCAAGACTTGAAACCCACGTCTCAGTCCAGGGATTCTGCCTGTCGGGTGCTTTGGACAGCACTTTGTGCGTGCAGAACAGAACGATTTCCCAGCTCAGTGCTAAAGATGCTGATCTGGGAATTCAGAGCACTTGTGCCCCCCCCTCAGGAACACCCTGCTGACTAGGAAAGTGCTTACGCTGCCTTCACAGAAGACACGTAAGTGCTCCAAGAGCTTTGCTGAAGCAGGGCCTTACAAGGCAACAGGAACAGGCACGGCAGCTTCCACACCAAACCCAACCATGCAGGGAGCTCTCTTACTTCGCCAGCATCCAGCCTGCCGTCTGCTTCCAGAGCAGCTGCTGCTTCTTCCCTCGTTTCATTCACCATCTCTTCACCAACAGACAGGGGGTCAATGGGAGAAGCCAGGTTTACCTGCTGATCCCCCTGAGCAGGTTCAGCAGCCGGAGATGCACCTCGAGGTGGCCCAGGACCACTGGGCATATCTATCCCTGCTGCGCTCCTTTCCTCCAGGGACTGTGGCAGCTCATCAGCAGCAGAGATGTCACACTCAACCTCGGGACCGGGCTTGCCCAGTAGGTCACTCCCAGTGTGTTTCCCACCGGACTCGTCCTCGTGGTCAGACAGGCTGCTGTCAGCATCGCCAAGAAGGACTTCAACGGGAGTTGGAGGACACGCGTCATCGGAATCCAAGGAAAACTCTTGCCCTTCTTCAGCACGTCTGGATTTTACAGACTCCTTCTAGGCAGCAAGTCAAACACAATTATAGCTACAACATTCTTTACCTCCTCTCTGGGAGGATGCAGCAGTCAGAAACAGCATGGGCTCTGCTACAGCAAAGTCAGAGAGCTTTGGGTGACTTCCAGACCACTTTGATTTCTTTTCATGAAGTCCCTTTCAAAGACAAGGAACTCCATTAGGATAAACACACCCATCTGTTGGGCCCCCAGCTGTTCGGGTTTTGGTTCTGATTTGTTAATCTATTGTGGATATCTATCCACAGGGGCTCAGTGGATAAAAGGTAGCTGTGGTTGTCCTAGGTCCATCAGCCCCTGGGAGCACCCTACATGCTCTGCAGGAGACCCACTTCTGCTTCTACCCTTCATCTGTTCAGTGAGAGATGGAAATTTACAAGAGGCTGGTACTGGACATCTAACTTCTGCCTGAAATCAAGCACAGAGGAGTAGACAAGCTGCAAGCGTCCCACCTCCCCGTGGCACAAACCGGAGGGCAGGCACCAGTTTAAGCTCTGAGCTCAGAGCAGGGCTGTGTCTGACCCAGCACGCTGAAAGAGCAGAACCCACCGGCCTTGGGAGAACACAATCCCGAATTAAAGCTTAGTCAGCCTGAGGTTCAGGTGCCTCTCCAGCAGCGGGGAGGCCACACAGCTCACGGGAACAAGCACGACAGCCAGGAGGAAGCAGGAAAAGGTTCCCTCATCAGCATGCAAACAAAACTGCTAGCACGTCCCACTTTCTCACTGTTTTATTAATGCTGTGGTGTCTTGTCAAACATTAGCTGCATCCTGTGTACAGCATGTACCACACACAGACCGCATATTTTAACGATGTATTTTTATCAGAGTGCAACTGGAATGCTGTCAGCTTGAAACCCGGCGCTGCAGCACACTGACAACGCCTCTCCCGGCCCAGTGTTGGTCTGTGAGGCCTTCCCAGGGCTGAGAGCATCATCCGTCAGCATCCATCAGGACAACAGAGAAACCTCATCACCAGGTACCTTCCAAAGAGCTGCAGCCCAGAGCCCCAACTGCAATTCAAACCAAAGTCCATGGTCCCTTTCCAGTGCGGTGCCTGCTCAGCAGAGGTTCGAACATACACCACCGAACCACCAGCCAGCCACAAAGGCTTGATAGCACCTTAATTCCTGACCCCAGCCAGGCTTGTGCAAGAGGCACTGCTCCACAGCAGTAACACTGAAGCAGTCCTCACTTCTGGCTGGGGTTTAGGGCACGTGGAAGGTCGTGCTCCCTTTGGGCCAGGCTTGCTTTAGAGTTCTCCTTGAGACCTCTCTCCAGGACATCTGACAGCGCCCAAGGAAAGATGTGCCAGGCGAGAGCAATGAGGTTTATGTACACAGATGTACATGTAAAACAGTACAGAGACACTTCCCTTTGAGCACAATGCCACAACAGAATATACCGGTGAATCCAGTAACACTGTGCACACAAAGACTTCTCTCCAGGCAAGTTTACCTCAGTTGCTAAAATATCCCAGCATAATCTCTTTAGCTGGTAGAATCCTGCTGTAAGCACAGATACAGCCAAAGCTTTTGTTAACATTACACCTCAATGATCGCAAATGCAGCTCTCTGGAAGAGCTCTGCCAATCAGACACACAGGTGGAAGAGGAGGGAGGTTTTCCCCGTGCACAAACAGGCTACGGATTTTCTATGGATTTCAGGGCTGGGAGAAGTCAGTCAGGGTACAATTGGCTTTCGCTGATCTTTTCACAAGCTGTAACACATTTTCCCTGCAGCTGAGTGACAGTAATTGATGTGAAATTTCTGCCTATCAAATCCTTATGTCCAGACTTCCAGTGATCAGCACAAGCCTGGAGAAAAGCACATCAATACCAAAGGGACCAGCTTTTGGAAAGCTGATCCAGAGATGAACCACCAGGGTGAAGAGCAGCCCCCAAAACTGAATCCTGCTCATCTCAAAGAGCACGATTCACTGAAGTCCACAGGGGGTTAGGTCTGACAGACCTCATCTGGGTAGCATTTGCCCTGGGGTTTTAAGTTTACACCTCTCTCCATGCATGTAATGCAATAACCAGCAAAAGAAACAAACTAAGCAGCTATCAGGCACACGCCACAACACTCAAAGCTGCCTACTGCATGCACAGCTTTGGTGACATCATGGGAACAGGACCATGATATCAGAGCCGTTCATCACCTCTCTCAGGCTGCCAGCTTCTTCTGCAGGGCTCCTTCGCTGCTGGAGGTCACCATCAGCAGCATCAGCAGCATCAGCTACCCAGCTGCCACAGTCTTCCTCCTCTGCTTTGCTCTTCTCCTAGTGGGTGAGGTAACGCATCCACTAGCAAAAGTCCTCACAGCACCTTTCCAAGCTGCTCAGGTCATCCAGATGTGACAGGTCACAGTGCTGCATCTCACCCACTGCATCTGCCCTCCAGCTCCCCAGCTTTCCAGCTTGGGAAAGGAGTTCACAGGAGCTCAGCAGCTCCCAGGCCCACATTCCCCAACAAAACCCTTTATGTCTGTGTGCTTTGCTGTGGCTCACTACAGTTCTCAGCCACGCTCCCCCAGCACGGAGAGAGCAAGGCCATGGACACAGGAGCCATCGTCCCCTTCCACTGTCATCCCTGCACTGGTGTTTCCTGGATGTCTTTGTTTTCTGGGAAGCAGCAGCTCTGCTCCCTCCATCTCTGCAGCACCACACAAGCTCTATTGCATGGTGTTTATTTACAGACAGCTCCTGTTCACACATCTCCATCTGACAGAGCAGCCTCGTGTGGCAACTTCCCACCACACAAAGGACCCCTGACTCCCAGTGTTTACCCAGAGATTGACCTGGACAGAAGGCAGAGCACTAAACCTCCCAAGCTGCAAGCACGTCAGCAGGGGATCACTTCTGCTGCTGCGCGACCATGTCCCCAGGCACCAGAGATGCTTCCAGACCTTTTCCTCCTCTTGCCCCTTCCAGCAGTATCCCAAAGCCCTTCTGTGTGTTAGGGCAGAGACTCACGTGTCTGCAGTGACTATTCCAGCTCAGGAATTCAGGATACAAGAAAGCTGGGTTTGGGCAACAGCTAAGCCAAGCCAACCACGCTTCCTGCATGAGGCCCTCTCACCAACAGTGCATTCTAACGACACATAAACCTCACACCTCAAGGTTCCCAGCACCTCACTTGGGTTTCATTTGCACTGCCTTTTCCCCCCGTTAACTCCCTCCTTGCTCCAGAAAAGCCCACAGAGGGCAGCAGCATTCCTTTCCACCTCTTCCCTCTCCCCAGACACCTATTCCACCTTCAGTGCTGGAACTCTCCCCCAACACCCTTCTGTCGCAGCAAGTCACTAAACCCTCCCGCTTGTTTTCTCAGAATACAGGCATTCGACCCTGATGCACAGACTACATGAGGCCATGAGGCTTTTATCACTTCACCCCATTACACCTTAGATTCCCCCCCATTAGGCTTGCCCTGCAAATCCTTTCCTCCCCTCTGTTTCGTAAGGGAGCTGGGAGAACCAGGCTGAGGCTCACTCGTAGGAATGCTTTTCTACTGCCATCTCATGGAAGCACATCAGAATTACCTTTTCCGGCGGGGTTCTAATATCACGACTAAGGTGTCTCATCTGGGTTAAGGAAGCCTGGCTGCTGGGCAGCAAGGGCCATTTCACAATAGATTCCTCAGGCCCTGCACTGGAATGCCAAGACAGCTCTGTTCTGGACACGTGAACAGTCCAGTGATGAACTGGACCCTAAAAGGCTGCTGCTTGTTTGGAGACCAGAGAGTCAGCCCTCTCTTTCTCCCAGCTTTAGCATAAGCCTTTGCAGTTTCCATCCAGCACTGCGAATGGGTTCACTACCAAAGTCCTTGACAGCTTAGTTTTTGTGTGCTGGCAGCATGATAAGGGAAATACTGTAGAACTCTTTAAGAGAAATTAATTTGCCTTTCAGACAGCGGAAGGGGATATCAAAGCAGTGAGACAGGATTAATGTCGGCACCGTCGGGCTGCATCACCAGAGCTGCTTGCCACGCGCTTCCCATTGTGCCCTTGTCACCTTAAGCCTCATCACTGCTAAGAGGCATGGAAAGGCAATGTCTGCACGGGCCCACACGTGTCCTCAAGTCACTGCTGACCCTGTGCCCCAGCCACAGAATGTCAGCAGTGCAAGTAGAAAGAAAACAGCTTTTAGGTGACCACATGCAGTCCACATGAAAGGTTTAAGATTCCTGTGGAACTGTGTGAGAAAGGCATTTCCGGAGCACATTCCCCTCTGCTCTCCCCAGTGCCACCCTTGCCACTTCAGCTGAGAACAAGACTTCTTTCTACGCTCACTGAAACAAGCAGTGCAGAGGCAAACCTTCCTCAACAAGCCTTCCTCCTACAGCAAGCACAGTGGCACCTCTCTGCTCTGAGGCTCTCACCTTTCTGCTGTTGAAGAGCCCTACTCCAGCCTGCCTGTCACACCTACATCACTTTGGATTTCTCTGCTTTACAGTGAAACAAAGCTCCAACATGCGCAAAGATGCCATCTCCTCAAATCCCACCGACCAAACCGTAAGCATCCTCCTTCAAGCACAAATCTGCCTCCAACACGCACCCCCCGTCCCCCGCAGACAGCATCTGGCTTCTCATACGCTCCCCAACCCATCAGCCTGCTCCAGGTTGGTCCTGCTCATAGATGGCTTACCTCAGAGTCAAAGCTGCCTCCCAGGGCACTGACATCCATGTGCAGGTTTTCAAACAGTCCTCGTGTCTCATGCAAACTCTAAAGCATTGGAAAGTAAAAGGGGGATGGTCAAAACTGAGTTCTGACCTCTGCAATGCCTTCAGCACACAGGAGGCACTGGGGGTTCCTAAGCCTCAAAATAAGACAGTGAACCTACAGCACTACTCCAAGGCAACAGACCTACAGCCCCTTCCTTTTGGAATTACCTCATGGCAGACAATGACTTACAGGGAGTACCAGCACAGAAAAGGATTAGATGCCTTTTGGTGATGCAACAACACAGAGGAGGTGCAGCACAAACTAAGGCCCTGAGTCAAATGGAACAGCTACGGTCAACCACCAGAGCATCAGTTTTCATTCTTTGAGGTCTCATGCACTACAGTTACTGACGCACAGTAAGAACCAAGGCACAGCCCACCTCATTTTCACCTTCTTCATCTTCACTTCTCCCTTTATCTACAGCCACTGGGTTCCAGGAACTCTCCTCTTCGCAGACCAAGCCCAGTGACTTCTTCATCTGGTTGGTGGCCTTACGGGTCTCTGCAGGCTGTGGGGTCATCCAGAAGGGAGGTGAGAGGACAGCCAAGGGAAAGGGGAGATACAAACCCACTGAGACACTGGCCAACAGCAGGGGAGCTGCTGAATTCCAAGAAGGTGCTTGGGATTGTGCTGCTACCCTTGTTCTGCTAGAGCCACATCCAGCTGGGAGAGCATATATGCCTTATGAGGCCACACTTTCCCTTAGACCAAAGAGGGTCCTGTCCTCTAGGATGACATCTGCAAAACCTGCCTGTGCCTCAAAACACTGGTTAAGTCCATAATAAAAACAGTGTTTGAAATCACCAGTGGTAAAACTAAAACCTTCAGTGAAGGCGTTGATCTGTATGTGTTGCACTACATTGGTTTTGTTTCCCTTCAAAAGACCAATTTGTTACCGGTTAATGCTTGTTTTGTTGACCCAAAGGTCACTTTCTATGATCCTCTGACCTGCTTGGAAACCTTGCATTCATCCAGAAAACTCTGCTTTTCACTTCTTACTCATTGCAAACAGTTGAGGGACAATATGATTCATTACACTACATTATCTGTAACGCATATCACACACATCAATGTTCTACTAAGATGAACTTAACAGACTTCTCCTGCCAACAGTAACTGAAGCAGTTCTTCTGTTAAACCTGCTAATCATAGCAGAAGAAAGCTCAGCACAGATTTAGTACTGGGCTCCCTAGAAACAGCAAGAGAAAAGCGGTATGGTGAGGGACAGCAGGGAAGTGGGTTTTAACAGACAAAAGCATTACAAGAGACCACAAATGCTTCTCAGTGTTTCCATCCCGAGATGTTCTGCAGCACATTCCCACAGCCAGGACCTTACCTGTGTCCCTGCTCCGGTGTCGAGGCCAGCGGGAGCGGGGCTGCCCTGCTGCAGGGGGAGCGGGCTGGGGCGCAGGCCGGGGAGCAGAGGTGGTGGGACACCACGCAGCGGGGCCAGGCCCCCCGTGGGCACCTGCACGGGCGCCAGCAGCATGCCTGCGGGCTGGAATGTGCACAGGGCTCACTGACACAGCACAGGACATGGATCCTCACAATAGACAGGACCGAGCCCACACGAGACCCACCAGCACTGAAAGCCGCCTGTGAGGCCCAGCCCCCAGCAACACCCAGCATATGATACACGCGTTGATTTACTCACACATTTTGCCTTCCAAAGGCCCATCTGAATGCAGTGATTTACTTTACAGCAGCAAGACAATTTAGAAAATCAATGGGCATCACTCCAAACCAAAGCAAGAACAACAGCCACCACACCAGCTCACGCGGACCCACACACAGCACCCTCTGGGAAGGCTCTTACCCAGAGCCATGTACCCAAGGCAAACTGGGCAGCTCCCCTTCTGCCCTGCTGCTCTGCACAGCATGAAATGAGTGAAGGAGAAACCGCTCTGATGGCAAGAAGCCTCCTACTCTCCCCAAGCTGCAATTACCACCTTCTTTTAGACAGAGATCCAGGCTGCTTCCTCACCTTACACCAGTGGAAAAGTTACAGACAGCACAAAGCAGCTCTGCTGCAGCACATTCACAAGAAGTTCCTGAATACACCTCTCCCCTTCAAAGGGGAGCAAGAGCCCAGGGAGCCATCCAACATCCCTCTGAGCAGCTCATGTTTGACATCAAGTTATCCTCCCCCAGGAACGTGACCCTGACCATGGAGTGCTCATCCCACGACACGCTGCACAGGTTCAGCTTGGAGCACACATATGCCAGGGTTTTCTCTGTAGCACATACGCCAGCTCATGCTTCAGCAGAGCACGTGCACATTCAGACATCACAGCTCCTCTGCGCTGTGTCTGCACCAGGCTGCAGACTGAAAGCAGAGCTAAATCACTCTTAGGCCGAGGAACAGGGAGATGAATGTGCACCAATCCTTCTTCCACAAAGTCACTGCCAGAGCAATGGCAACAGAATAAATCACACATTCCACTGTAACAGAATAAATCGCTCTGATTATTTTCTGCGGACGGCCATTAACTACGAGTTAATGCAGAGCAGAGGATGTTAGCTGTCCTTCAGCGAAGATAAACCCGCTTCCATTGGGCTAATTAAAACTTGCAGGGTAATCGACACTTTACCTGATATTTATAGTCATAGCTCTAATCAGTGAGCACTACCACATGCTGGTTAGCGACGTGGTGGAGCTGCAGCTGGCCAACCCCAGCAGCACAGCAATCCATTAACATTAAACACACTGACCTTTCAGATCATTTCTTACTTTGGAACAGGAGATTCAGTAACTTCTTATTAAACTGAGGCAATTACTTATGGACAAAGAGTTTGGGCAGAACAGAGCAAAACGATCCAGCTATTCCCAGAAGAAGACAAAGACATTTCTAGACAGCATCTACGACAGCAACAACAGGTAACTTGACCACAGTCTCACCTCTGCTTCTCTCAAAAGCATGTATTTATCATGTGAACTCTCTGCCCAGTCTCCCCAGAAGCACTGCACGTGGAGCCTACTCACAGCAAGCTGCTTCAATGACTGCTTCTCCTTCTTGCTCTTCTTCTCTTTCTTTTCTTTCTTCTTCTTCTCTTTCCTTTTCAAGCTGCCACATGCCAGCAGCTTCTCTCGCTCCTGAATGACAAGCTCTCTGTAGTGATCATCGCAGGGGTGGTCCCACACAGACTGGCCGTTAGCAAAGTTGAAGTAATAGATCTCGCCAGTGATGTCTTGGCTGTATGGCAAAAACACCATGAAAAGATGAAAGAGTACATACAGGTAGAGTTGCATGTTCCAGCACATCCTTACTGGATCACCAAGAGCCCAAAGACACATTGGTGTGAGGAAGCAGCCCTCCTAGAGATTGCTCACATCCACATCCAACTTCCCAAATGCTCTTTCCCTCTGTTCCACCACCCCAAAAAGATCTGAGCTCCCCATCCACAGGAGGCACATCTCCTGTGGCATTGCCCCCATCAGACTGCCACTGATGTGGGCAGCACAGAGCAGGGAAGGGCGGGAGCCCAGTCACTGACAGAGCTCTCACCAAGGCTTCCACCCAGGTGGTAACAGGGCCACGATGCCTTCCCTGGCCAACCACAGCAGCTCCGGCTCCTTCCTGGGGTCGATCCCGATCGCCCGGGCATAATCCTGGACTTCTGGAAAACAGAAGAGGAACCAGTGGAGATGATCTGCACCAGGCACTAAGTAATAAAGCCAACTTCCTCAACTAAAGCACAGGGGCACCCAGGGGAAACAGCGCTGCAGGCACGGCCCATGTGTCAGTGGGCACACTGTGCCATGGCTCCCTGCCAGGCTGGAGACAGACTGCAAAATGGCATTTCTCCTTACAACAGGAAAGTTAATCGTTCACCCTGTCTTCGACAAAACCCCATTTATTCTACCCGCATACTCTCCCCAATTCCTATTTCCTTTATACACCAGAAGTGACCTGCATGCACAAATCCCAGCTCCCAGCTCCGGGGAGGACAGGATCCGTTACCTTGCTCACTGGGAACATAGGTCTCGTCATAATTTTCTTCCAGGATGATCTGGTCACCGATGCGCACCACAGGCTCTTCCATGGCTTTCAGCATCTGGTGGCACGAAGGAAGCGACACAGGAATCACAGTGATCAACCGCGCTTGGTGTCCTGGCAGGGACCGGGGGCCCGAGCACCTTTGTCGCACAGCGATGCGCTCCGGCTGCAGGACGCGCCCCGCATGCCCGGCGCTTAGAGCCGCGTTTAGAGCCTTACGTAAAGGGAGGCTCAGGAGCAACGGTTAATCCCGGGCTTAACTCCCGGGGCCGCGCCGAGCGCAGGCAGCGCCGCAGGACCGCGCCGCTCCCGTCCCGAACGGACCCGATCACCGCTCCGGAACGCGGGGACTCGCTCGAGATCCGCCCCCGTCCCTCAAGGCGGGGTTGGGCCCCGTTCCCGGCTCCCCCGCTCCCCCCGGCCCCGCGCTCACCGCGCACGGCCGAGCCCCGAGCTCCGAACCCCCAACCCCGAGCCCCGAGCTCCGAACCCGAGCCCCGAGCCCCGAGCTCCGAACCCCAACCCCGAGCCCCGAGCTCCGAACCCCAACCCCGAGCTCCAAACCCCAACCCCGGGCCCCGGCCCGGCCGCGCCGCCACCGCCTCCACGGACGCTCGCGGGTTGCCTGGAGCCGCCGTCACATCCGGGTCCCGGGCGGCGCTAACGCCCGCCCCCGGCCGCCTGCCATTGGCCCGCACAGGCCGCCCGGCGTCGGATTGGCGGAGGGCCGCGTGACGTCCTCGCGCGGCGGCGCCTGCCGGGGGCTGTAGTGCGGGCGGGGCGCCCCCCGCCGGTTGCCATGGCGACGCGCGGCCCCGCGCCGGCCCCGCCGGGCCCCCCCCGGGCCTGCCCGGGCCGCAGCCGGGGCCGGGGGCTGCGGGGAGGCCGCGGGAGCCGCGCGGGGCCGCGGCCGCCACCGCTTCCGCCGGCGGGCGGGGGGCGGGCGGGCGCCGCCGCGCTTTCCGGGGCGGGGAGCGCCGCGCCGCCATGCCCGCCGCCCCGCTCGGCCCCGGCGCGGCCGCCCGGCCGAGGCGCGGGGCGCTGCGGGCCGCGTAGGCGCCGTTCCCCGCGGGGAGCAGGGCTGTCCGGCCCGCGGCCATGGCTGCCGCCTGGCCCTGGCTGCTGCTGTGGCTGGGGGCGGGCGCCCTCCCGGCCCCGCCGCGCATCCGGCTGCCGCTGCGGGGCGGCGCGGCCCCGCCGCCGGGTCCCCGGGCGCGCCGGGCGCCGGAGGAGGCCGAGCGCGGCGCCGGCGGCTTCGTGGACATGATCGATAACCTGCGGGGCAAGTCCGGGCAGGGCTACTACGTGGAGATGACGGTGGGCAGCCCCCCGCAGAAGGTAGGGGCGCCCCGCCAAGGGTGGGGGGGGTGGCGGGCAGCGGGGGGGACCCGAAGGTCACCCGCGGGGCCTCTCGGTACTGTGCGTGCCCGGCTGCCTCCGTGCGGCCGTGCCTCCCTCCCTGCTGCCAGCCGAAGGATGCTGCCGCGCGGCTGTGGGCGGCGAGGGGCCGGCGGGGCTGCCTGCGCCTGCCGGCATGGCCCGGCTGCGGGCATGTGCCAGCACCAAGCCTGCCTCCTCCGGACCCGAGGAGCGCGCCAGACGGTGCTGTTTGTGGGGCTCGCTGCGGGTCGTGGCTGCAGCAGGGCCATGGGCAGCGTGGGGAGGCAGCGATGCATCACCAGGCTCTGCTCCATCCCCTCAGCAGCATCCCTTGTGTCCAAGAGCGCCCGTGTGTGGCACCGTCTGCTCCTGTGCTGGGGACGGGATGGGTGCCGAGGTGCTGCCTGGACCAGCTCCTCCCCTCTTTTGTGGGTGAGCTCAGCCCGAGTCCTTTGTGCACACAGCATCGCCTCCCGCTGTCTGCAGCGCATCGGGCCTGTGCTCGAGGGTCCACATTCCAGCATAGGGCTGGTTCCCGCACGCCTCCCACCCACCACAAAGGCTGGTGCTGCCAGAACACGCAGAGCCCACGCAGCCTCTGAGATAAAGGCTGGCTTCTCCCCTTGAGCCGGCTCCATCCAGCACGGCACGTGGTGGGAGACAGCAACACCGGTGGGATGTGAACCATGGCCAGGGGAGGAAGGCAGGAACTGGGTCTTGTGGTGTCCCTGTGTGCCTGGGATTTATCCCCTGCTCTGGCAGGGGCTGTCGAGGGGGAAAGGGTGGAGATTATTCCTAAACCCTCGTTTCCAGTGGGATTTCATCATCTCCTGCCACGTGTCGCAGCTGCCACACAATTTCCCTGCGAACCACCTGTTTCCAGGGCGCTCTTCACCCTTTTGGGCAGCATCTTCCAGCCTTGGCCTCCATCCAGACGTGAACGTGGTGCATGTGCAGGCGCGGGTGTGTGTGCGCTGAGCTGGATCCCTCCAGGCGCTGCAATGGAATTAAGAGATTCACATGAAAGGAGAGAGTAATGGCTGTGCATATGCAGGAGAACAGAGCATGCCTGTCCATAGGGGTGTGTGCATCCCTCTCAAAGGCACACATGTGGTCTGGGCACCCCGCTGTGCCCCCTGCTCCATCTCCCTCCCACCTTTCATCTTCTCTGCCATGAGAGCAAAGTCCCTCCCTCCCGCCGCCTGCATCCTCCTCTCCTGCAGCATCAGCTCCGCAGGTCTCTTTCTCCTGGGAAACCCATCTCCTGGGGTACCCCAGGGAGCAGCAGAGATGAGCTGTGTGGAGCAGATGGCCCCTACCCACTGATCAAGCAGAGCCACCCTGGGAGTGGTCCCGGTGCAGCAGCCGAGGCTGGAGATGCTGCGTTGCCATGGGAAGGTCGGGATGTGCAGGGGGCTCCCAGCAGCTCCTGGTGCTCACCCAAGGGGGCAAACGTGCAGCTCTGGTCTTTACCCGTGGCCTGCAATGTCCCCCTGGGCCGGAGGGCAGCCTGGGGTCGGGGGACCTGTCCCTGTCCCCAGCACAGCACAGGGTGTCCCAAGGGCCCCCCAGCACATGCTGCCTGCAGCCACCCCTGTGAGCGCACTGTGCAGGAAGCTCCAGTGGCTGTAGCCCAGTGCTTCTGCGATTAGCACGAGCTCATCACCCTCCTCCTCTCCCCTCTGCTCCACAGATTAAGGGCCAAAGCCCTGCGGTGCTGGTGCTGCAGGCAGGGTTCAGCTGGGGGCAGGATCCTGCCAGCGGGATGTGTGCCAAGCCCTGCCTGAGCTGGTAATCCCGGGCACAGGCAGAAGGGAACCGGGAGCCGAGCTCAGCATACGGGTGGCTGATTAGCGGAGCCAGCGGTGCGCGGTGCTGTGCCATCAGTCCTCCGACCAGCTTTGGGAGCAAATCAGGTTTCCCAGCAAGGGATGCAGGGAGCCCGTCTCGCTGCTGCTCCCTCCAGCCCCACACATGCACATGGTACAGCAGCCACCATGTGCCTGCCGTGGGACTAGGGAAAGCGCCACTCACCTGCAGAGCCATACAGAGCCGGGCGGATGGTACAGCAGGGTCCCGCTGCAGTCTGACCACCCATGTCTCTTCCATCTCCAGCTGAACATCCTGGTGGACACAGGGAGCAGTAACTTCGCTGTCGGAGCTGCACCTCACCCCTTCCTCCGGAGATACTACCAGCGGCAGCTGTGAGTATGCTGGGGGAACACAGAGAGCACGGTGATGCCACCCTGGCCCCATGCTGTCCCTTCTTGGACAGCGTGGGTCCACACAGCTCTTCGATGCCATTGCAGGTCCAGCACCTACCGTGACCTGCGGAAGGGCGTGTATGTGCCCTACACCCAGGGCAAGTGGGAAGGGGAGCTGGGCACCGACCTTGTCACCATTCCCCACGGCCCCAACGTCACCGTCAGAGCCAACATCGCTGCCATCACCGAGTCAGACAAATTCTTCATCAATGGCTCCAACTGGGAAGGGATCCTGGGGCTGGCGTACGCCGAGATCGCCCGGGTGAGCCCTGCTCTGCTCAGTCCCAGGGGCCCAGCTTCCAGCTGTGCTGGTGACCTTGAGCTCCAGCAGCATAGAGAGCCGGGGTCCCTGCGGGCACAGTGGTCCCAGCAGTGCGAGCTCCCCTGGGCATGGAGAGCCCCTGAAGGAGGGACAGCACTGACATCCCTGTCCTGCCTCTGCTTTCTCCTCACACCAGCCCGATGACAGCCTGGAGCCCTTCTTTGATTCCCTGGTGAAGCAGACCCGGGTGCCCAACATCTTCTCCCTCCAGCTTTGTGGGGCAGGCTTCTCCCCCAATGAGACGGAGGCGCTGGCATCGGTGGGAGGCAGCATGGTGAGTGCTCTGCTGCCGGGGCACCAGGGAGGCCCACATGGGATGTGCCCCATGGGAGCTGGCAGGACACCATGGCATCCCCTTTCTGTCCCTGCTGCAGATCATCGGTGGCATCGACCGCTCCCTGTACGTGGGTGACATCTGGTACACACCCATCCGGAAGGAGTGGTACTACGAGGTCATCATCGTCAAGCTGGAGGTCAACGGGCAGGACCTGAACATGGACTGCAAAGAGGTGAGGGGGCAGCAGGGCACCTGCTTTGTCACTGCTACTGGAGCATCCGCCTTCCTGCTGAGGGACTCTGGGAGGGGAGCAAGGCTGGGGTCTGCATCTTGGTCACTCCTCCTCTGCCCCCAGTACAACTATGACAAGAGTATCGTGGACAGCGGGACCACCAACCTCAGGCTGCCAAAGAAGGTGTTTGAGGCTGCGGTGAAATCCATCAAAACGGCTTCTTCGGTCAGTGAAACCCATCCCTCCCTCCGCTGCGGGCTCGTCCCCACACCACTGCTGCCTGTCAGCAGCCTGAGCATCAGTGCTGCCCACCCGGCACGGCTCTGCTCACTTCAGTTCCCTCTGGCAGACGGAGAAGTTCCCGGATGGCTTCTGGCTGGGGGAGCAGCTGGTTTGCTGGCAGGTTGGCACCACCCCCTGGCACATCTTCCCGGTCCTGTCCCTCTACCTGATGGGGGAGGCCACCAACCAGTCCTTCCGGATCACCATCCTGCCCCAGGTGAGCGCTGACCCTGCCTAGTGCCCCTGCTGGGTGGGCACAGCTGCGTGTCCCATTCCTACTGGCACCTCTCTTCCTGCAGCAATACCTGCGCCCGGTGGAGGATGTGGCCACCTCTCAGGACGACTGCTACAAGTTCGCCATCTCCCAGTCCTCCACGGGCACCGTCATGGGCGCCGTGATCATGGAGGGCTTCTACGTGGTCTTCGACCGTGCCCGCAAGCGCATCGGCTTTGCTGTCAGCGCCTGCCACGGTGAGGGCTGGGCCTGCAGGGAGGGAGTGGCAGAGGAGATGTGGACGTGCAGTGACCGTGGCCCTGCCTTTCGCCCCCCAGTGCACGACGAGTTCCGGACAGCCGCGGTGGAGGGGCCCTACCTGCACTCCAACATGGAGGACTGCGGCTACAACATCCCGCAGACGGACGAGTCCACCCTGATGACCATCGCCTACGTGATGGCAGCCATCTGCGCCCTCTTCATGCTGCCCCTCTGCCTCATGGTGTTCCAGTGGCGCTGCTTCCACTGCCTACGGCGGGACCACGACGACTTCGCTGATGACATATCCTTGCTGAAGTGATGGTGGAACACCGGGGCGGCCGCAGGGTGCAGGTGAGGCAGTGGGGCAGGGACAGGTTGGACCTTGCTCTGGGGGCTGCAGCGTGGAGCAGGGCAGTGGCGTGGGGAGCACAGGCCCTCCTGGCCCTGGGGGCTCTGCCTGTTGGGGAGTCACGCTGATGAGCCATCCCCTGCCTGCCCCTTTCGCCCTCCATCCCTGTGTAGCATCCCTTCTCAGCCCACCCTGCAGCTCTCCATGCAGGGAGCTGTGCATGTGTGCTCTGTGCTGCAGCCATGCCTTCCCGTGCAGCTCCCTGCCTGGATAGCTGCTGAGCCAGACTCCAGAGCTCACATCTCTGGGGCTTCCCAGCCCCAGCCCCAGGCTTTTTGAAGACAGCCACGCAGGACCAGCCTGGGGCTGCCCAGACAGGAGCTGCCAGAGGCAGAGCTTTCCCTCCCGTCCTCCTGCTCCCCTGGACACCATCCGCTCTAGCCGTTTCCCCTGCTCTGTGCAAGTGCCGCCAGCGCAGGACTCCCTGCTCCCTGGGGACAGGCAGGAGCACGCAACCATCTCACCCCGCTCTGCTTCCGCTCGCCGCGTTCCCAAGGGGATGGGAACAGCCTTGGCCCCACGGGGAGGGACGGAAGGACACGGTGCTCCCCAGCCCACCCGCCCGTTCAAAGCCATAGGGGGGCCCGTGCCGCAGCCCCTGCCCTGCCTCACTGCCGGGCACAGCAGCTCCTCTCTGCTCCCCCTGCGTCCTCGTCCGTGTATCCCAGCCCTGGCTCCCGCTCCCGAGGCGGAGGCCCCCGCAGCTCTGGGACTGCAGCATTCCTTCTTTTTTAAACCCAGTTGTATTTATTTCTTTTTTATACATATGATGCGAGTCACTGGTTGTGCAGCTGCGCCCATCAGCGTGTGTACAGCAGCTCCCGCGCCGCGCCCCGGCTTCTCACCTGTACCATGCACACATATAGCTCTGTTTTTAATTCCAGCGCTGCAATTCGAGTGCTCCGACCCCAACATTAAGGGGTTTGATTTGGGTGTTTTTAAATCTCTTCAGTCTCTGCTCAGTCCTGGGGCCTTGGCTGCAACCCATGGCCAGGGCTCGCTCAGCAGCGTCCTGCGGGAGCCCTTTGTGGATGGGAGGTGGGCAGAGCTGGTTTTGGAGGAGGTGGTGATGGAGACAGAGGGATGCAGGAGGGTGGCGGAGATGGAGAACGCAGAGAGCAGAATGGACACCGAGCACAGGAGGCACTTGTGTCCTCACCGTGTTCCGCCAGCGCAGGGAGGAGTTCCTGGTACATGAGGACAAACCTGCTGCTGCAGGCCCCTTCCCCTGGGGCTGCGGGCAGTTGGGAATGCCGTAGTTCCCGGCTGCTCCGCCTGGGACAGGCAAGTGCTTTGTTGTGAGCACCAAAATTCACCCATTCAAGGGCAGCTTTCCTCAGTGAGCAGAAGCTGGGGCTCCCTGCGGGGCCGGGGCTCGGGCAGGGCAGGGCTGCTGTAACCACCACGTGGAAAGCTTGGAAAGCCGCTCCTGCACTCATGCAGTGCTTTGGGAAAGCTGCAAGAGAGCCAGTGCGAGGTGGGAGGAGGAGACGGGCGCAGGGTAGAGCAGCCACCACCGCAGCCCGTTCCATGCACGTGCTTCACCAGCAGCGCTTGCAAGCAGTGCCCGCGCCATGCCTGGCTCCAAACCTGCACCCATCCAGCCCTGCTGCTGCAGCGCGGGACAGCGCATGGACCTGCCTGCCCAGGAGCCCGGGACTGCTGGAACACTGCCTTAACCCGCGCTGGCAAGCGGCTGCCTAGGAACACGGGCTGTGGCCAAACCCGGCGAGCTGCACCCCAGGGGCTCAATCTGTGCCACAGACTGCAGATAAAGGGGGTAAACGCTACAGAGCCAGCGCGAGATCTGAAGTGGTGCTGAGCACCTCGAAACCCCATCGAAATCCATGGAGAAGGGTCGGCGCGGCAGCCCGGGCTTCAGGAGGAAGTACAGGAGAGAGGGAAGAGCAGCAGGATGGTGCCCCCGAGCTGCAGCACCAGGCACAGCCTCTGCCCCACAGGAGGGTGATGGGGACGGGACGGGTACCGCTGCTGTCGCTGCAGGCCCCAGTACTCTGTAACCTATTGTCTATGTAAGAACAATGAATGTTACCACGGTAAATTATTATTACATTAAAAAAGAGACCACAAAAGCTGCTGCTCGCCTCGAAGCTGGTCATTGCCCAGAGGGGAGGTGCTGGGTGATGGCTGGGGCATGGGGCAGTGAGGTGGCCCGCGGGGGGAATGGCTTGTGGCAAGCACGGAGCTCCAGGAATGCCAGCCCTGAGCAGGAGCCTGGCAAGAAGAGGTGGCTATGGTGAGCATCCGCAGCCCAGGCTCCCTGTTCCCACTCAAGAGAAAGCCAGCAAGGCTGCGAGCTAAGAAGTGAGGAGCAGCACCAGGTCACTGCATAATATACACACTTTATTTATGAATTTGTATGTATACAGACTTTCTATACACACATTCCCTATATAATAAAAATGTACATGTGTATACATGGCCGTATAAATATAGAACTGTAGAAATCTTAGAACTGATCCTGTCTATTCACAGCAACTCCTCCCGTGGGACCGCGCTGTTCCAGTAGCGTCATTTGAGGCTTGGGCAGAAGGGGCAAGTGTCGTTTGTGTTGGTTTGGGCCCAGAACTTGATGCACTGGAAGAGAGCACGAGTCAAGAGGCACCGGCACAACGTACGCGTGCTGTGACCACTCCTTCCTGGGCAGCGCCGGCCAGGGCCCTCGTTTCCAGGGCTGGTTTCCTTCGCTCCGTGGTGACAGCCTCCATCCTGAGGCCAGCACACGCAGGGAGCCCCCTTCACGCCAGCAGGACCATCCGACCCTCCTCAATACACCATTTTCCCGGATTTGCCCAGCTCAGACCACAGGAAGGAGGGATGAGAGGATGCAGAGTTGTTTATTGGTCACATCCTGCCCCAGGCAAGCTCCCAGTACAGCAGGGACTCACTACACACACCCAGGGCCCCCAGAGGGAATCTGCACGAGGAAGTGTGACAAGGAACGCACAGCACAGTGTGGGAGCACTCACCTCCTTGTGCAGCACGTGCGAGCAGGCCATGGGGTGAAGGTCACCGGGCTGCACCAGCTTCTGGCACATGAGACACAGCTTGCAGGCAGCCGGGGTCTGGCACAAGCAGTGAAGGGACAGAAAGGAGACAGGGAACAGAAGTCAGGCACCCCAGCTTGGATCACATAATCCACACTCCAGCTACTCGTCCCACCAGCTGCAGCCAGGGCCGCAGTGCGACCAGTTCCTCCCTCTGACTTCCATGGGGACGGCAAAGTGCTCCAGGGAAGCCCAAAAGCCTTACGTGTGCCGCTGCTCCAGGGTAAGCCACCTGGGCCGGGGGCAGGAACATGGGTGTGCTGATCTGGGGCAGGGGGGCAGAGAACATGGGTGCCCTGATCCGGCTGAGAGGCTGCAGCAAGGGAAACAAGGTGCATCAAGAGAAGCCTGGAAGGAAAGGACAGATGAGCTTCCTAAGGGAAAGCTGGAGTCACACGAGCATCCCGTTCCCACCTGAGCCCCGGCCGCTGCCCGCTCCTGCTGCTCCGCCAGCTTGGCCGCCACGAGCTGGTTCAGCTCCTCCATGGTCAGGCCCGCCATGGTCCTCCGTGCAGTCTTGATCTGCTGCAGGATGTTGGTGAGCTGGGCCCTGCGTGGACAGCAGCCTGCTAAGAGCTCCCAGCGCCACCAGCACGTGGGGCACCCCCCATCCCAGCAGAGCAGCGCGTGCCCTCGGCACAGACCCCCTCAGGAAGGACACCACCAGGCACGCACTTGTTGCACTGCGGGAACCGAGTCAACAGCTTGTCCAGGAGCTTTTCCAGCTTGTCGGCTGGCTGCAGCCTGTGGAACTCGGGAGCGACGCTGACGCCTGCCAGCCCCGGCGGCGGTGGGATGGAGGCGGCGGGGGCCACGTGAGGGCTGTGCGTGCCCATCAGCGAGGCCACCACGGGGCTGTTCCTTCCCTGGGAGGCGGGCAGCGGAGGGGAGGGCTGGTTGGGCCTGGAGATGGCAGGGTTCAGGAGGGGAAAGGAGAGCGCCCGGGGATCAGCGCTCGGCATGACCATGGGCACGGGCACGGGTCCGATGGGGAACGGGAGCCTGGGAGTAAGGGAGGGGTTGGGCTGGAATGCCGTCAGCATGAAATCTGTCTGAGAAAGAAAAACAAGGGGAGAGGAAAAGGCTGGTTAGAATAAACCCATCGGAAAGCAGAGCTGAGCGCCCTCCTCCCCAGCCAGACGGGAGCAGCACTGAACCACAGGCACTGGTGGCTCTACTCCCGAAGGCAAGGGGAAGGGCCCCTTCCCCTCCTCTGCAGGGAGGCACAGACAGAGGACAAGCGCAGGCCTCCAGAAGACACAGCCGCCCCCAGCCTCCATCAATGCACGCAGCACAGGCACAGCCAGGTACAGGCCCGAGTGCCACAGGGACCTCCCTGCAGCGCAACCCCTGCGTGCGGGGCTGGAGAGACACTCACCTCTGAGGGCGGGGGGGGCAGCGTTGGCGTGGGGATCTGCGGGAGACTGCTCAGCTTGGTTCCGTTCCTCACCATCTGAATGTGGTCGTTGAACTGATCCTAGCACGGAGCAAAGAAACAGATGTGCTTAGGGAAGAGGCTGCCTGAGGCAGAGCACCACCAGCCCCAGCACGGCTGCGGGCCCTACCCTGCACACCCTCTGGTTCCGCAGGAGTCAGAGGATGAAAAGGACCTCACAGGAGAAACAGTAACTGCCTCTCCGTTAGTAGCTTCCATCCCCAGGGGGCTTGTCCACACACAAGCCTGAAGCTGCAGGCAGACAGCCTCTGCTGCTGCTTACAAAGGCAGTGCCAGGCTTTTGGACACACATCTCGGTCCTCTCCCAGAAAGGGCTGTAACTACACACGAAGCAGCACCAGTGTGACGAGCTGCCCGGTGTCAGGCCGGCAGCCTGGGGACTCACTCGGACGCTCTCCTTGGTCATTCGTATCCTGTTGAGCCTCATCTCCCACTCCTGCTTCGGCCTCATGGTCTCCAGTGTGGGTGGCGCAGACCTGCAAGCACAGCTACGCTCTCCCACCGGCACCGTGCTCTCCCGGGCAGCACAGCAGGAACAGGTCACCCCCAAAGGCTCCTGCATCCCCCGCCTCGGCTGCTGGGAAGAGGGGCTCACACTCCGCAAGAGGAGAGAGAGCACGTGGTGCCACCAGAGTGCACTGATCTGGTGGACAGACACCAGGACACGGGCGCAACACTGCGCCCACAGCACCCATCTAGGGCACAGCACGTGCTCAGCAGGCAAACAGCAGTGGGCGATAAGGAGGGCCCCACATATCCTTGCTTTGCAATACTGCATCCCATTAATTTAGCAAGCAAACCACAGGAAACCTTGATTTCAGTGAAACCTCCAGCGTAGGTGGAGGAAGAGGAGACGGGCACACAGGGACAGGAGTTACCTGCCATGTCTGAGGCTGCACGGACTTACTTGAGGTAGGTGAGGTGCAGCTCTGCTTCTTTTTCCGCCTCTTCTAGTTTCAACACCAGCAGCTCCTTCCGGCTCTCCAGAGACAGGATCTAGCAGAGAGAGGCCCCGCGTGAGGAGCAGTTCTTGTGCTCCCTTGTTCCTCCTTGGACCATCACCTCCCCACTGAGCCATGCTGAGTGCACCAGGCACCACTCCAGACTCGGGTTTACTGCACCGATACTTGTTTACCCCTTCTCTTGTCCCACAGTGAGGGGACAGCCTCATACTGCACCCCTCCTCACTTCACACAATCCTTCATGAACAATCCGGGATCTCAGACAGGCCCTCTTCGACACCTGTTTGCAGGTAAGACATCACCTCTGCCTTCCAGGCCCGTTCCGTCTCCTCAAGAATGTTCCTGTTGATCTCATTGTGCTGGTTCTTCAGCTTATCCAGCTCCATCTCCCACAGCTGCCTGCAGGTGGGAACAGACGAGGCCAGCTCAGGCACTGCAACGGCGTGGAGCAGGAGAGCTGACCAGCTCCCCGTGCTCTGGAGCTTCTCTGCCCAGCCTTAACACACCCAAGCGTGCCAGAGTTGAGAGCAGCTGTGCAGCTGTGGGAAGCACACAGAGAACAGGCGTGCCCTGACCCTGGGAAGCTGGAATTCACTCAGAGGTAGCAGTTACAGCCAAGTCAATCCCCTGAGCACAAACCCTTATCCTATGGGATCTTTGTGCCACAAGTATCTGAAGCCTGCTTGAGACCAGGATCGAGGATTTACTGCAGAGACAGGGCTGCTGGAGGAGCAGATAAAGCCCAGGCGGCACTGTTAGAGCGCTCTCTGCAGCCCACCCCACCAGCAGCATCGGATTCATTCTGAGGCCAAGTGACTGGAAGGAAAAGAGAACCCAGCAGTGTCAAGCCGGGAAGAGCCTCACTTCTCATCAGACTGCTCTGCGATCAGCGACGCGATCTTGTTCTCCTTCTCCTCCTGCTCCTTCAGCAACCTGCACGGGGGACAAAGCAGAAGTGCACTCACAAGCTGTGGAGGGGTTATCACCAGCCCTGAACCCGCCTGCGAACAGCTCACGGGCACAGGAGGCTTTTCACCCCACACCTGGAGGCTGCCCCATTCAAGCACCATTTGAAAGCAACCAACCACTAACATCCTCCAGAGCAAAGATTCTGCTGTATCATGACACTGCACAAAGAGCGTGGCATAGAACCAGTACCCGCTGTGGGGAGCTGTGCCACGCTGCCAACACAGCTCTGCAACTGGGGGGAACAGGAGCTGCGTTCTCGGAACTGTCACTGAAGCAGCGTTATCCCACACCATCACCGAGCCCTCGGAGTAAGAAACATCAGCCCTCAGTGATGTGACAGGATGGCTCTGCACAGCGCAGGTTCAGCGCCCAAAGGAATCTTTGCAGCTGCACAGATAACTTGTGTCTTGCTCGCATTAGAGCTCCCCTGAACGTAGAGAGGAGAACCAAGCACGCAGCCTGTATTACAGCAGAGCCTTGGAGAGGCCCATGAGAGCCTGCTGCAGCACCGAGACAGCAGCAGTGGAGCTGAGCTGCACACTACCCTTGCCTAGCACTGTACACCCGTACACTGAACCAGCAAAGCAATGCCCCACTGCCCCAAACCCATTCGGAGACGCCTGTAAAACACTGGTGCTGTGTCTGTGGCAGAGCCCTCCAGAACCAAACAGGTCTGTCCAAAGCCACTCACCAAAACACTGCTTCCAGGGATCCTGTTTTCCTTAATGAGGTGCACATCAGCGTTAAGCAGTGCCTCCCCCACAAGCAAACCCTTTCTTGTCCATCCAAATACCTTCTGCCTTTCTCACAGAGTTTCTCAATTTCTGCCTTCAGATCCTGCTCTTTCTGCAGGAATTCTTTCTTCTCTTTCTCCATCTTCTTCTTTGTCTCTTCCCTCTTGATTGTAACGTCTTGAATCGCTCTCAGGATCTCCTAGAGTCAAATGAGCACCACACAAATAAAGAGCAAAATTCCCAAGTAAGGGTTTTGGTTCTAAATCCATTCTGATTTGAATCAATGAGGCCAAAGCAGCCGCCTCGGTCGGGCAAGAGCAGTGCTAAGGGAGGTGAGACATAGAGAGGACTGTGCCAAATACCTGGTGGTTCTTCATCTCTTCCTCCCTCCGCTGCTGCAGCTGCTTAAGCTGTACCTGCAGCTGGTTCTCCACTTGCCTCTGTTTGTCCAGCACCTCCTGGTAGCGCTCCTTCAGCAACGCCCGCTCAGACATCATCTTGTCCTGCAGCAGAGGGGGGCAATCGAGGGAGAACCTTCCCCTTCCCTCGCGCTGACAAGAGCACGGGCACACGCAGGAACGCTCAGCAACGGCTAGGAGCCGAGGGTGTGCCATTGCCAAGCAGAAGGCACAGTTAAACGCCTTCTGCTTTCAGAGCTCAGGCTCTCGATGGGCAAAGACCGAGGGATGCACAGCCCAAAGCCGCAGCTGGGACTGCGCATCCCCCTTGGATGCGCACAGCCCAAGAACCGCAGGGCTGAACCGCCTGCGGGAAGAGCCGCAGCCTCTCCAGCGGGCGCAGCAGCGCGGGCCGCGATACCCACCAGGTTCTTCTCTATGTCCTGATCCGTGTTCACATCCATGTCGGCCGCCTTGAAGTCAGTCTGCGACGGGAGAGCGCGGCCGTCAGCGCGCCGCAGCACCACCCCCCGGCACAGCCGCGGGCACCGCGCGGCCCGCGGACACCCACCTGCACCGCGATGTTCTGCGAGGGCCTGGCCGGGGCCGCCTCGGGGCCGGGCTCCTCCGCCGCGCCGCCGGGCTCCGCGCCGCCGGGCCCGGGCTCGCCCTCAGCGCCGGCCGCCCGCAGCTCCGCCTCGCCGGGGCCGTCCGGGGCGGCGAGCGCGCCGCCGCTGCGCGAACAAACACAAACGGGTGTGTGCCGGGCCGCGCCCCCCGCCCCGGCGCGCCCGGAGCAGCACCCACCTGCCGGGCGGCGCGGCGGGGCCGGGCTCGCAGAGGCGCGGCGGGGCGGGCGCGGCGGCGGGGCCGTCGGTGGGCGCCTGCTCCAGCGCCATGGGGCGTGCGGCGCGGCCGCAGCGGAGCGGCGCGGAGCGGAGCGGAGCGGAGCGGAGCGGAGCGGACACCGCGGCCCGCGCCGCCCCTTCCGCCGCAGCGCGGCGCGGCCGCCCGCGAGCGCCGCCCTGGCGGGGCGGAGGCCGCGCGGGAAGTGACGGCGCTGTCAGCGGCAGCGCGGTTCCGGCGGCGCGGGCCCGTGCGCGGTGAGCGCGGGGGGGGGGGGGGAGCGGCAGCTCCGCTGCCGGAGGGGCCCCCGGCGGGGCCGGGCCCGGGGGCCGAGGAGCCCCCGCGGGCGGGCGGTGCGCAGCGGGAGGCGGTGCCGCAGATCCCTCCGGCCCGGAGCGGGTGGGAAGGGGCGCGGTGGGGCTGTGCGCGGAGCGTGGGGCGGCCCCGACCCGTGCGTGTGGGGCGGCGTAGGGCCGTTGGGTGCCTGCGCTCCATGCGGAGCCGGGGAAGCGGCTCCCCCGCTGCGGCGCTTGGGGTCGGTCCCGGCGCACGTGCGGCGTCCCGGTGCTGCGCCGCCGGGAAGGAGCCGCCTCGCCAGGGGTTTCCTGGAATGGCAGCCCGGAGCTGTGGAGCTTCAGGTGGGGCTGCGGCCGCCCGGCTCCCGGTGGGAAGAGTTTCTCACCAGCTTTCCTCTCCGCTGCCTGCAGCCCTCCTCTCTGATGCTGCATTGGAAGCGGAGGGCGCCGCTATGGAGCGCGGGGATGGAGGCCACGCTCTGCATCCACACGTGCCTCTGGCTGAGCGCCGCCTGGGTCCCGCTCGCCTCCTCCTGCCCCGGGGAGCGCGGGCGCGCTGAGCCCCGGCACGGCGAGCTCAGCTGGGCCGTCAGCCTGGACGCGCCCGAGGACGAGCTGGAGCAGCGCGCCGAGGAGCTGGCCCGCGCCGCGGGGCTGGTGAACGCGGGCCGCGTCGGGGAGCTCCGGGGCCATTACCTCTTCACGTACCGGCGCGGCGGCCGCGCCGCTGCCGAGGCCGTGAGGCGGGCGGTGGACACTGTGTTTGCACAGCACGACAGCGTGCGGTGGCACGCGGAGCAGAGGCTGCTCAAGCGCTCCAAGCGCAGCCTGCACTTTAACGACCCCAAGTACCCGCTGCAGTGGCACCTGGTGAGTGCGGGTCCCGCCGCCCTGCTGCCGGGGTGGTCCGTGCCCGCAGGGGCGAGACCCCCCCCGTGTAGCCCTTTGGCTGATGCGCTGCTCCGCTTTCCCCCTCCCCTCGCCCGCCCGTGCTCAGAACAACCGCAAGAGCCCCGGGAAGGACATCAACGTCACGGGCGTGTGGGAGCGGAACGTGACGGGGCGCGGCGTGACGGTGGTGGTGGTGGATGATGGCGTGGAGCACACCATCAAGGACATACAGCCAAACTACGTGAGTGCCCAGGGCGCCGGGCGCTGCCAGCCCCGGAGCCTGACCCGCGCCGTCCCCGTGGGCTCGGCCCGGCTGGGAAGTGCCAATGGGAAAGCTTCTCCTGGGATGCTGTGCCCCCAAGCTGCAGGGCTCCCGTCCCTTGTGCTGCCCATAGCTGCTTGGAGGTGAGAGCTGGCTCCCCCTGAGCCACAGCAGCTGCTGAAGCCCCCCTGCCCATGCCGTCCCCACAGCAGCAGTGTTGAGCTGCAGTCCTGCATGGATGCATCCTCTAAGTTCCCATCACTTCCAGGCTGTGTTGCAGCCCGCTCTGAAGTCCTGCTTTTCCCTAAGACAGGAGCGCGGCGCCCTGAGTGGTGACTGTGGGTCTGTTTGCAGAGCCCGGAAGGCAGCTACGACTTGAACTCCAACGATCCCGACCCCATGCCTCACCCTGACGAGGAGAACGGCAACCACCACGGGACGCGCTGCGCCGGGGAGATCGCTGCCGTGCCCAACAACAGCTTCTGCACCGTGGGAGTTGCCTACGGGAGCCGCATCGCAGGTGGGTGCGTGTGGTGACACCCCAAAGGGCCGCAGTCCTGCCTGGCGTGGGTCACCTCGGGTGCTGTGGGGCTATAGAAGGGCTGCCTCTAAGTCAGCTGGATCCTTCTTCGGGATGTTGAGGGAGGGACTCTCCATGGGAGCCGCTTCCTGGCACAGAGGGATAGCTGTGTGCTGGGGTGGCTTTTCCAGAGCCCAGCCATAGGCTTTGGGCAGAAGCACGTCCGTACATCCCTACTGCACAGCCTGATCCAGGCAGGGACAGCGTGCCTGCTCCAGCGCACCGCTGCCTGGACGCGATTCTCTCTGCACTCGGCAGATGGTGCCACATTCCCTGGCTGTGACTGCGGGATGGGAGAGGGTGTTCGGGGATGCCAGTGGGATAGAGAGGATCGGGATCTCGCCCAAGGGCACAGCTCTGCTCCCCTGCCCTGCGCTCAGCACTCCATGAGGTGCTCGGATGTGGCAGTAAAAAGCCGCGTGTGCTGCGTCAGGCAAGAGCTGGGATGGGTGGGCGGGTGCACTGCTGCTAAGTAGTCTTAATTGAGATGTGTGCCTGGTTGCATCTGTAACGTCCTTTGCCAGCCTAAACTCTGATGCAAAGCTGTAATTATCAGTGCTTTGGGGCGCTGCAGACTCAGCACTGAGCCCTTGTTGGCTTTGTTGAGGGGTGACCTTGCCCTCCTGGTCCATGCGCAGTAGTCAGGGTGTCCTGCATATCCTGAGCCCTTCCCTCAGCAGGCAAACCTGCCCTCCATCCCAAAACTGCTGCCTGCTGGCTTGGGAAGGGAAGCAATTGCTCCATGCAGAGATTAGCCCTGAGAGCAGTGGCGTAATTGAGGTTGGGGTGTGAGGAAGCCCTGGGGAGCAGTGCTCTGGGTAGGGGGGCTCAGGGGCACACAGGAGTGAGCCCAGCCGGTGCTTGGCTGTGCTGTCGCTATCAGCAGCTTGGTTCTGGCAGTGGGACCAGAGGCCTGGCTTGGCAGAAAGGCCGTGTCCAACAGAAGTGGAGCTGTGCAGGGTGCCCCTCCAGTCCTTCACACACACCTTGCCCCCATGCACTGACCTGCAGGGCTACAGCTCCATCAGGCTGGGAGGGTCAGTGTCCCCATGTGAGCATCAAGGAGCCTGTTTGCTCTGTTTGTACAGCTCGCTTTGATCCGCTGCCCTCATGTTTGTTGTCCTGTGTCCTGCAGGCATCCGAGTGCTGGACGGGCCCCTCACCGACAGCATGGAGGCCATTGCCTTCAACAAGCACTATCAGATCAATGACATCTACAGCTGCAGGTGAGCCTGGGGACGGGGTCACGGCTCCTCCTGTGGCTCCAGCAAGCCTTGAGGCACCAAAACCAGCACTGTCTGTGTGTCCATGAGCGTGCCTGGCTGCACACTGAACCTCGAGGGGTTCTGCAGCCGGGTTCCTGTCGGGAGGAACATCAGCATTCCTGTTAGCAGGATCTGGCTGCCCTCTGTGCACTGCTGCGGCAGGTCCCACGGGCTGGCTGAGCTGGAGGGGGCACTGTGCCCCCGCTGGGGTGGGGGAGCCCTGTCTGGAGACCGGAATGTGTGAGGAGCCGGTTGTTAACTATAAACCAAGCGTTTTGTGCACTGGAATCTGACACAGGGGCACAGCTCAAACGTGGCAGCGGTACCCTGCAGCGAGGGGCCAGCCCGCTGGATGGGGAAGTACAGCGCCCTCCCGTCCCAGCCCTGTACTGGGAGTAGCAAACTGTAACGGGGGGAGGAGTTGGTGCCTGCAGCTCCTGCGCTGTCACTTCATGGTGGCTCTCTTTGCAGCTGGGGTCCAGATGACGACGGGAAAACCGTGGATGGGCCCCATCAACTGGGAAAGGTAAAACCAGCCCCAGCAGCTTGGGTCACCCCTTGGGTGACGTTGCTGGGCTGCAGTGCACGTCTCTTTGCTCCCGTGGCTGCCAGCAGAGGTGTTGCACGTTACCGTGGTGGAGAGAGGTGACGTTGCTGTGGGAGGGCAGTGTTCAGGCAGCATTAGCTCAGCTTCCCGGGAGAGGCTGGTTCCAGCAGGAAAAGGCTCTTTCGCAACCTGTGCCGCTGTTGTGACAGCTTTGGCAGCCCAAGGGACGCTCTCTGCTCCGGAGACACAGTGTTCCTGGTGCTCCGGGTGCTGCTCCAGGCAGGGAGCGTGCCTTCGGATGCTAGGAGTGACTAAGGGAGTAAATGCACCCCGGTGCCGTGGTGAGGGGTCACAGAGGCAGCCCCAAACTGGGCAGCACACTGCTCCTGAGATGTGGTTCTGCTTCATTTCCCTTTTGCTTGGCAGCCCGTGGCTGTACTTCTGTAACCACAGGCTAGCAGTCCGTGTTGGGAGCAATGCTGACAGCTGAGCTATCGGTCCAGGATGACAAATGGTTTCCAGTTCTGCAAGTTAATCTACTCCCTGCCTGCAGAGGCAGCTGCAGCAGGCGCTGGGACGCAGGGTGCAAGCAAAGCAAAGCTTGCTCCGCCACAGCACAGCGCGTGGAGGCCTTTCTGCCTGCTGCAGTGCCTGCCTTCACCTTTGTTTCTCAGCGGGGGCTGGAGCCTTGCAGAGAGGCCGCATGTGGGTAGTGTCTGTGGGCAGGAAAGCCTTGAAGAGCTGCCTGCAAAGCTGTCCTGGAGGCCTGGCTTTGTGCTCTGATCACCTGGAGGGTTGCTTCTCTTCTCCCTGCTCTTCCTTTTAGCGCAGCATAGGCTGACAGTCACAGCGAGCTGTAGATTGGCCATTCCCAGATGATTCCCTTCTCCACAGGCTGCCCTGCAGCACGGCGTGATCGCGGGTCGCAGGGGCTTTGGGAGCATTTTCGTGGTGGCCAGTGGCAATGGTGGGCAGCACAACGACAACTGCAACTATGATGGTTACGCCAACTCCATCTACACTGTCACCATAGGTGAGGGTGCGTCTTCTGTCTCATTCCATCCCAAAAGTGTAACGCCTTCCCGCTGGAAGCTGGCTGGATAGTGGGAATCTGGGGGAAGGTGTCTGTCCTCTGGGAACAAGCGTGGCAGCGTTCACCCTCAAGCCTGCAGTTTCCTTTGGACCTACAGAGCTAGAGGAGGCCAGGGACATTCCCATGTTCAGGCCTCTGTTGCTGGGGCTGGGACAGACGCTGCCATTGAGGGAGCGACCTGAAACACAGCATCCCCATCACGGGCTCGAGGGCAGGAGCTGCAGGAGGGGTGGAAGATCAGGCTCCCTCCAGCCCATGCCTGTCACCCTTGCAGGTGCGGTGGACGAGACAGGCTCCATGCCCTTCTATGCCGAGGAATGCGCCTCTATGTTAGCAGTGACCTTCAGCGGTGGGGACAAGATGATGAGGAGCATTGTGAGTACCACACGGGGCACACGGCTTCCAAGGCTCTGAAACAGCCCGGAGTGGAGAAGGGGCCAAGCTCTGTCCCTTTGACTGCCGCATGTCTGCCTTGGGCTGGCGGTTGGGTTCCCTTGTGAGGCAGAGATAAACATGGGGTTTATCTAGGTCCTACATAAACAGTGCTGTGGGAGGCTGCTTCCTGTTTCTGGTTGTTCCTGTGTTGTCACTGTCTGTCAGCCTGTAACTTGGAGCGTGGTGACCTTCTCTCTGCGAGGGTGTTCATGGGCACGCCGAGTTCCCAAACACGGCTCCTCCGTGTGTCACCGCCAGGGACAGGGACCACGCTCCCTCATCTCCCTGCTCCGCTCTGCTGGGAGCTGAGACAGGCATCTCCTGGAATCATCAGGGGGCTGCTTGGGTGACCCCAAGAAATTCCTCTGCGCTGTGTCCATGGGAATGTCGTTTGGGAGCTGCTCCAACTCAGCCCCAGGCTGAGCCAGAGGAGACGAGCTGCATCCCAGCCGAGCATGGGCCACCTCTGCGCATTGAGGAAGCCTGGAGCGAGACCCCTGTGCCACTGCGGGCTTTCCTGAAGGGCGAAGGGGCTAAAGCCAGACCCTTCTCTTCTGCTCCCAAGGGCACCGAGCATGGGCAAGCGCTGCGGGCTGGGAGCAGCATCGGGCTCTTTCAGCTGCTTGGCCCCATCCTCTTGTCTGTTCTGGCACGTGTGCCTCTCCCAGCCGAATTCCGCACGATATTTTTATCAGCTTTTCTCTTGTTTTGCCAAAAAATGACTTCTTGTCAACAAAATGTCCTTTTTGCCCAAGCCAAGGAGCTGGGCCTGGCTCCACCAGCCCCAGGCCTGACCCAGCGCGTTCCTTTGGGGCTGGTGTGCTTGGGGGGGCTCTGACCCCTTCCTGTCCTGCTGTGCCGTGTCTGGGAGCCCGAGCCACCCTGGGCAGTTGGGATAGGTGCCACTGCTTGGGCTCGGGCTCAGCCTGCCTGGGCTCTCCCGATGGGAATGCCCAAAGGCGGGGTGAGGCAGCGCAGCCCCAGGGGATCCGTGCCTAGCTACGGCTCAGTGCAGTCCGCCTGGAGCAATGGCTGGGCTCTGTGGCAGGGAAAGTAAAGCCCAGAACGGAGCTGATTTTCCCTTTCAGAAATAGCTTCAGTTGTCCCAGGCTGGTTTGGAAACTCCTGACGCCAGGGAAAAAGGGAAGAGCGGCCAAGGAAGGGCTCTGCTGTGCTTTCACCACCAGTTACAGGCTTCTGGGTTGGTTCAGCTTCCCCCAAGCCTGCCACTGGGATGAGTGCTTCCGAGGTCTCAAAAGCCCCTTCATTTCAATTGCTGGCCCCATGGGACACTGCCAGAGGAGCTGGTGTTCCTCGGGGGAGGCAGGATGGGCTGCCACACGCCAGGACACCATCCTGCTCCTTGGCAGCACCACAGTTGCTGCTTTGGCGAGCCCGTGGCACGTTACAACCTGCACACCCTTTCCTGCAGGGTGATGTGCCCTAAATGCCCTTTCCTCGTGCTGCAGTGGTGTCAGAGTTAAGTTCTCAGCAGCCTTCTGCGGGCTCTCTCTTTTACCAGACCATAAACCCCGGGTGGTTTCCTTAATGGGAAGAATCTAATCCGGCTTCTGGCTCCAGCTGCGTCTCCTCCTGCAGCTGATGCTGCTCCGGGGGTTCTCTGTGGGACGTGCAGCATCTGAGCACACGGCATGAGGGAGTCAGGCAGAGAAGGCACCAGCCCCACGGCTTCTGGCAGTGCAGGCTGTACCCCCTGGGGAGCACAGGGACATGGGCACGTTCGGCTTGCAGTGAGGTGCCATCATTTGGGAATGTCCCACTGCCTCTTCGAGGCTCTGCGTGGTCCCATGTGGTCCCTCTGCATGTGCTGGTTGTGATGCTGTGGTCAGCAATGGAAATGGGGAAGGTCCCAAACTGTAACTGCCGTGAGTTTCCCCTGGAGTTGCTTAATTCAGGCCCGGTTCCTCTCTCTTCCCCAAAGGAAACAACCTGGATTCATTGCCTCTCAGCTGGGATGCCTCATCCCTGACGAGAGGCCCCTGTGAGAGGTGGCTGCAGCTCATTGGGATTGCTGGTTTGGTCCTAGGGCAGCGTGGCTGTGCCTGTGTGCAGGTACCCTGGAGAACACTCATGGTGCTCCAGTCTGGGGCTGTACCTCTCCCTGAACTGGTTGTCACGCTCAGGAGCAGAGATGCCACCTCTGAACCCCCAGGGGGGTTGGTTGAACTCAGAAGCTTCTCACGAGAGCTGGTCCAGCTTCTGTGGTCAAGCTGGATGTGCACGGCACGGCACTGCTTGGGTCCCAGCTCCAGGCCGTACCTCTCGTGGTGCCCTGGTGTCCTTCCCTCCTTGTGCTGCTCCTTGCTGGGTGCCCATGTCCTGGCTGGGAGCTGTCTGGAAGCATTTCCAGCAGCTAATCCCTGACCCTGTCCCTCTGCCCTGCTCTTGTCTGAGGGAGGGTGATGCGATCCCTGGCTGCCCCTCCTGGCTCCGGCCTGATCTCAGCAACCACAGACAGAAAGAAAGCTCGTGTGTGCAAATTCCTCCCTCCGAGCCGGGGGTAGCAGCCTGTGTGGAACGGATGCTGGGAGACAGGCAGATGAGCTGTGGGTCGTGCAGGCAGGGGCAGGGACCACCTCCCCGTGCCTCTGCTCTGGCGGGGGGATCCTTGAGCATCCAGAGAACGACCTTGTTCCATCTGAAAGCCTTGTAAGGGGGGGTCAGGCTTGGGACACTGTGTGCTGCGTTCTGTGAGCATGGCGGAGCTGGCGCAGCGAGGGGCTGTGGGCTGCACCTCTCCCAGAGAGGGGAGCGTGGCCTGAGAGGAGGCATCTCTGTTCTCCCTGCAGGTGACCACAGACTGGGACCTGCAGAAGGGCACGGGCTGCACAGAGGGGCACACCGGGACCTCAGCCGCTGCTCCTCTCGCAGCCGGGATGATCGCGTTGATGCTGCAGGTACGGCCCTGCCTCACCTGGAGGGATGTCCAGCACATCATCGTCTTCACTGCCACCAAGGTGAGTGCTGGCCCTGCCTCCCTCCATCCCTGCCGCCCCAGGGTGCTGCGGCACAGCCCTGGTCCTGCTCTGCACATCCTCCTGTGTGTCTGCCTGCCCCTCTATAAATCTCTCGCTTGCCTGGCTCCCAAAGGGATTACGTCTTCCCCTCACCCCTTGTTCCTTTCAGGAATGTGGCTGGAGCACTTTCCTCTGTCATGGTAATAAATGGGGTATTTGCCTCAGGAATGCCTCCATCTGCCAGGGTACAGGTCTTCCAGGGGCTCACCATGCCTCGCACGCGCTGTGTGCGTGTGCAGTGCATCCCTGCCCAAAGGGATGGATGCAGCTCCTCAGTGCCACCCCATAGCCCATGCCAGGGGAAAGCAAGGATCTCTGCCCTGCTGCGGCCTTTCCTGGGGCTCCCCAGAGAGGCGAGCTCTTGGGAACACATGGAGTGGAGAGCTCGGGAGCAAACAGCCCTTCCTTTCGCTCGCCCCCCGCGCCAGCACAGCTTCGCTGCAGGCATCAGGAGTAGGAGGGGAGCTGACTGGAGCTGCCAGATTCGACTCAGGGCCGGGCTTCTTCCACACCCTCTGGCAGCAGGAGTCCATGTCCAGCTCGTGCTGTGCTCCCATTGGCACAGGGCAGTGTTTTCCACAGCTGCAGGCCAGTGTTGCCGGAGCGCTACGGCCCGATAAGTGATGGGACCCAGATCTGTCCTGGCCCGGCTCTTATTGATTTAAAGGACTTGGTTCCTTCTCACCAAGCTCCTGCCATCCCCCGGGCTGTGGTTGAGGGAGCAGGGAGCAGCTGGGATGTTTCAGAGCAGAGGCATTTGTGCCCTTTCATGCTCTTGATTTCCTTTCTGAGGCGCTGGGAAGCCTGTTTGTGCTGGGACCTGCTTCAAACAAAGGTCAACCAGTTTCTGTCTAATAAGGCCATGTGGGATCCTTCCCTCTGCTGTGGGACGTTCGGAGCCTCCTTCCCTTCAAGCCTGGTTCCCTTTGCCGTGGGTTTGCCCCCAGGGTAATGAGTGCCCTGTGTTTGACTGCAGTACGAGGACCGTCACGCCAAGTGGGACACCAACCGGGCGGGCTTCAGCCACAGCCATCAGCACGGCTTTGGGCTGCTGAACGCATGGAGGCTGGTGAACGCTGCCAAGGTACTTCCCTCCCTGTCCCACCACGGACAAGGGTCCTGTGCCGGCAGGGCCACGGGGAGACGCTGTTGCTGTTGAGGGCCAGCATTGGCCATCATCTGTCCAGCCCTCGCTGTGAGGCTGCTTTGGGTATGAAGTCATGAGGCTTTCAGCAGAGCCTGAAACCTGCCCCAGCTGCAGCGCTCCCAGCACTATATATAGCCATGGCGAGAGCCTCCGCTGGTGGGAGCCGACAGCTCTGATTCATGGCTTGGGCAGTGTCAGCAGCAGCATCAGCCCCCTCCTCCCTACACAGGGTCTGCAGGGAGGGCACCGTGCTGCAGCCAAACGGGGTTCCGAGCTGGCAGCTCTGGGCTGCCGAGGCAGTGGTGTGCTCAGGGCAGGCAGTGGCATCCCCATCCCTCCCTCCCTGTGAGAGCAGGGCACATCCCTTTGGCACTTGGTCCTCCCTTGTGCTCAGAGCACTGTAGTGCCGGGTCACTGCTAGTGGCCAGCGATGCCCCTGTTTCACAGGGACTTTCAGGCTGCTCTCTTCCTGCAGGCCTTTGGGTTCTGCTACGAATGGCTTTAACCTGCCAGAGGGGAGAGTGAGATGAGCTCTGAGGCAGAAGCTCTTCCCTGTGAGGGTGCTGAGGCGCTGGCACAGGGTGCCCAGGGAAGCTGTGGCTGCCCCATCCCTGGCAGTGTTCAAGGCCAGGTTGGACACAGGGGCTTGGAGCACCCTGCTCCGGTGGAAGGTGTCCCTGGACTGAATGAGCTTTAAGGTCCTTTCTAACCCAAACCACTCTGTGATTCTATGATTCTGTTTCCTGCTCTGCTGTACCTGGGGTTGAAACAGAGCGGCTTCAAGTAACTGCTTAAAGCCACTGGGATGATGGCAAAGACTACCCCAGGGTGGGGAGTCCCAGGCTTCAGTTGGCCCCTCCAGCCCCAGGCCGTCACCTTCTGCCACTCCTCCAGCCCCGTTGTGCTGCAGGGGCGCCGCAGAGCAGCGTCAGGACGGAGCCCCTGTCCGTGTGTCAGGGGCAGGAGCAGTGGGGGATAGAGATGGGGTGTGAAGGGGGGCGCAGCCTCCTGTGAATCCTGTCCTTTCCCCTGGCAGGTCTGGGAGTCGGTCCCGTACCTCGCCTCCTACGTGAGCCCGGCGCTGCGGGAGGGCCGGAGCATCCCGCTGCTACCACGGCAGCTGGAGGCCGCCTGGAACGGTGAGAGCACGCGCTGGGCACACCAGGGCCACATCCAGCCCGCGCCCCGTGGCGTGGGGCAGAGCTGCTGACAGCCAGGGGCTGTGCGAGGGCACCAAGGGGTTAAGCATCGGCTGCCTGGGCTTCTTCCTCTCTGCTTCCTCCGCCTTCCCCAGGGGAGCTGTGTGGGTCGATGTGGTCCCCTCCCCATAGCTCCATCCCACGGAGCGATGCCTTTGCGGAGCCAGACAGGCACAGGGAGCATGGCCGGGCTGGGCAGCAGCCAGACCTGCTCCTCTGGCTCTGACCATTTTAGGTAATGCTCCAGCTCCTGACTTGGCCTTCCTCTGTCCGCATAAACAAGGCGCTGCTCCTGCTGCTACCAGTGGGAAGCAGAGCTCAGCCCCAAGCCCTTCCCAGCCCCCAGCATGGCCACAGTGCCCTGGGCAGGCTCCTGAGCCCCCAGCCTCTGTGTCAGGGCTGGGTGTCACGGAGCCCATGGCACAGATGGGTAGGGATCAGCAGGGCCCCACTTGTGAAATGAGGTTTGGACGCAGGCGAGAAGCTGCTGGTAGAGGAGAGGGCAGGGCCTTGGGTCCCTCCCTGTGAGCAGGGGAAAGCCCGGGCTCCTGTCACCTTCCTGCTCTGGCTGTGCTGGGAGATGCCCAGGAGCCAGCTTTCCCACTGCTGGGCAGTTGCCTTTCGCTCCTCCTTCCCCAGCACCTCCTCCTCACCCCTTTCTCCCCATCCTTTCCATCCTGGCTGAGCTCAGGCAGGGGCCAAAAGGGCACAGAGATGAGCACGTATCTCCTGTTAAGTGGGGACTCCCTCCCAACCGCCTGCCTTCCCTCTCCCAGTCAGCCCCGCAGACCTGGAGCAATCCGGGATGAGAACCCTGGAGCACGTGGCTGTCACCGTCACCATAACCCATCCGCGCCGCGGCAACCTGGAGATCCGGCTCTTCTGCCCCAGTGGCATGATGTCCCTGATAGGGACCGCCAGGAGCATGGACTCGTAAGCACGGGGGGACAGGGCAGGACACCCACCCGGGGCCCGGTCCAGCCCCTCTCAGGGGTTGTTTCTCCTCCCCCTTTGGCAGGGACCCCAATGGCTTTGCTGACTGGACCTTCTCCACGGTCAGGTGCTGGGGCGAGGAGGCGCAGGGCACCTACAGACTGGTCATCAGGGACATCGGTGAGTCCTGCCCTCGGGGCCCTTCGTGTGGCAGCAGCTCCGTGGGTTAGCTCCATGTGCTGCCATGCGGCTGGCTGGGACACTTCCCCGCTGGACCAACCTGTTTGTTCCCCAGGAGATGAGAGCCTAAGGCCTGGGACCTTGCAGCGGTGGCAGCTGACCCTGTACGGCTCCTCCTGGTCCCCAGCGGAGATGAAGGAGCGGCAGAGGTGGGACGCCACAGCCCTGTCCTGGTGGGGAGAGCATTAACGGGGGGCTAAGGGACATCATCCTGAGGCCCTGCTTGGCTGGAGCAGGGCTGCTGTGGGGTGCATGGAGGGTGAAGCTGCAGCCTGGTCACCAGCCTCTAGCACAGGGCCATGGGGCTGCCCTCAGTACGCACCACAGGGGAGCTGTGGGCTATAGAAAACAGCTCTGTGGCTGGGTTTGACGCAGGAGAGCAGCCCACAGTGGTGGAAGAGACCCTGGGGACCCTCTGTGTGCACTGGGGACCCTTCTGGAGCAGCCCTTCCTATGGGACCCTCATGTGTGCCTCGGTCCCACAGGCTGCTGGAGGAGGCCATGAGCGGGCAGTACCTGAGCAGCGACTTCTCCCTGCCCTGCCCTCCAGGACTGGAGATCCCAGAGGAGCAGCACTTCACCATCACAGCCAACACCCTCAAGGTGAGCCTGCCCATGGGATGGGGACACGGGCTGGCACCGAGCTGGGGGACCCCATCCTCTGCCAGAAGGGAGAGCGAGAACCAGCCCCGCTGATCCTCCTGGTGCTGAGCCTCAATGCAGGGCATTGGGCAGGGCTTTGTTTCTGAAGGGGCTTCCTCCTCTGCAGACCCTCCTGCTGCTCGGATGCTTTGCCGTGTTCTGGACTTTCTACTACATGCTGGAGGTTTGCCTGACCAGGCACAACGTGGGGCTGGACCTGAGCTGCACCGGCTCCACCACCTGCAGGTGGTACCAGCAGGGAGGGAAGCACAGAGCCCTGGAGAGCGGCCTGGAGATGGAGTCCGTGCCGCTGTACCGGGAGAAGGACACGGAGGACGTGGAGCTGGAGTGTGAGCACCCGGAGCCAGCCCGGGATGGGGAGGACAGGTCCTGGAGCCCCAAAGCGCCCAGCAGCCGGGAGGCGATGGCAGAGCTGCTGGTGCAGGACAGGGAGCAGCGGCCGTGCTAGCTGGGGCTGGGGGCTGTGACACCCCCTTGGTACGGGTACATCCTTCCCTGCACGGGCAGCACAGGCTCCCCGAGCCCTGTGTCCCGTGGGAGGTGGCGGGAAGCGGCTCAGGACCCAGGAGGAAGAGTGCTGGCAGCGGAAGGGGAGCTTCCCCTTCCCTCGCTCTGGAACACAAAGCAAGCCTTAAACCTATTCCTATGGAGCCTGCCCTGCTCAGGGCTTCCCTGCAGCGATGCCTCCTGCGAGCCCCCATGCACGCCGCTGCTTCCATGGCCGGGAAGAAGCCTCGCTTCGGCCCTGACCCCTGCAGAGTGAGCCTGGACGCTGCGGCAGGGCCCCCATAGCGCTGTCATTTCCTGCCCCACTGCACTAGGGGCTGGCCTGTGCCCACCAGTTAGGCCCAGCTTAGGAGAAGGGAGCCCTGTGCCCATCCGCAACCTGTGCCCTGTGCTCCTGGGCAGGCGGGAGGCACCAGGGCTCGCTCGGATCCCTGCTCCTGGTGCCCGGGATGGACGAGGCAATGGGTGATGGCTGGAGCGGGGCAGTGGAGCCGCTCTGGCAGCGGCTCAGCGCGGGGTTGGCTCCTTCCCGTGTCTCTGGGTTTATTTTTCTAGCGCCGGGGTTGGTTTTTTAATGAGCAGAGCCCTTTTGTGAAGCTTTCCAAATAAAGCCTGGAAAACCCTCCCCGGCCTGGAACACCCTCCCCTCCCCTCCCCGGCCTCCCTCCGCCCGTGCAGCCCTGGCTCCCCCGCCGCCCCCCGCCCTCCTCCCCGCTCCTGGGAGCCGGGGTGACCGGGGATGCTCCAGCCAGGGCCGGGGCCTCACGCTCGGGTCCTGCGCAGAGGGTGATGGAGGGAACGCGCCCGGCGCCGCGCTAATGAAGAACCTTTTAATTTGGACCAAACCCCAAGTACAAAACCGAGGCCAATTCTGCTCCCTCCCCGGTGCGAGCGTCTCTGCGGCGGTGGCTGCGGCGGGGCTGCGGTGGCTCCGGGCTCAGCGCGTGGCTGCGGAGCGGCGCTGGCGATGGCGGGCGCGTTCTTGCCAATAAATACCAGTGTGAGGGGCGGGGGGGCCCCGGCGCTGGGCCGGGGGCAGCGGGCACGGGGGGGCCTTAGCTGATGATCTGCCGGGGCCGGCCGTAGCTCATCCCCGCCTGCGATGCCCCCTTGTTGCTCCCCATCTGTAGGCCGATGACGTTCTTGCCCTCCTTCAGCTGGCTCTCGGTGAACTCCCGCTTGTGCTCCTGCGCTTTCCTATGGGATGGAGGGACGGGACATGCAGCACCCGCATCCCCCTGCGCGGCGCTCAGCGGGGGTGCGCGGCCACCCGCCATTCCCGCAGCCCGCGTCCAGGACGCAGCCGGGCAGCGGGAAGAGCCCGCTCCAGGCTGCCACGGGGCAGGGCGCTGGGCTCTCCCCACACTCACTTCATGAACCAGTTGGGGTCCCCATGGTAGTGCCCATCGTTCTTGGTGATCGCCAGGCTCCCCAGCGCCATCAGCGTCCTCTGCACCGCCGCCATGTCCTTGGCTGCCATGGATGGAGGGTGTGAGGATGGGCACAGCGCAGCAGCCCCATCCCTCCCAGCCCCGGTTTCCCCACGCACCTTCAAAGAGGTCGACGGTCTGAAACACATCGGTCTTGACCACGCCGTAGTCCTCAGCTGCCTTGAGGAACTGGGCGATCTGCTCCATCTGCTTGAAGACCATGGTGGGGGGGGTATCGGGGATCTTCACGGGCTTGGAGCCATCGGGGTAGAGGCTGTTCACCAGCCTGCTGAGGACCTGCGGGCAGAGGAGGGCCTGGGCTCGCTGCGCTGCGGGGCTCCCACCGCCCGCCCCGCAGCCCTGCGGCGCCCCGGCCCCACACTTACGATGCCGTTCTTCAGCCAGACCTGGAAGCCGAGGCGGCCGCGCTCGGGGCGACCCACGGCGGCCCCGCACTGCGCCACGATCCACTCCACCAGCCGCTCCTCCAGCTCGTCGTCGTACTTCTTCTCGATCTTGGACTGCACGTCCCTGCTCATGCCGTACGCCGGGCCCTTGTTCGCCATCACTGCGGCAGGTGGGAGACCTGCTGGCGGGATGGGGACTGTCGGGATGTGCTCCGGGACCCAGCAGCCACCCCGGCACCTTGGGGCATCCTCCAATAGCTCTTCCCTTGCCACACAACGGCCCCTCAGGCGGGATGGAGGTGAGCGCACAGCCACAGTCCCTGCAATAGAGTTCCCATCCCGACAGAGGCGCCTTGTCCCTGCTCCAAGGCTTCGGATGTGCCACAGGGCAGCCTCATCCCAACCTCAGCCGCTTGCCGGCTCTTGGTTGGCATGAACATTGCTGGTGCGGCTGCATCCTCCAGCCAGAGCTGCCCCCATGGGGGTGCAGGGTGACCATGGCCGGTGACCGTGGCACAGCGGGGCGGCCCCAGCGCGGTGATGCCAGGCGCCAGGAGGAGCGCAGGCGAGGCAGGATGCGGTGGGAGCCGTGCCCGTGCCCTTGTAAGGGCATGATGAGGGCAGGCAGTGCAGGTAGCTGGAGGGTGCCAGGAGGATGCCAGGCGGGAATGGCGCCGGAGCCGGGAGCCCAGCCCTCGGTGGCGCTGCCCCGCTCCTCCCGCACTGCTCCCTGCTTGGTGTTAAGGCACAGAACCGGGGCTGTGCCCTTGGGGCGCTGCCAGCTTGGTCCCACATCCGTACCCTGCCCCGGGATGGCTCCCCACGACCGCTGGGGAGACTGAATCCTCTGGGATGGCTGAGCCCTGGCACAGCTCAGTGCAGCAGGGGGTGCTGACCCCGCCTGCTGCCAGCCATGCAGGGGTACCCCATGGTTTATGTAGGGGTGTCCCCTGAGCCCCACAGGCAGCCGGTGCCCACATCCTGAGCACCAACAGCCACATCCAGCAGTGCCATGGCCAGCAGTGCTCCGTGCCCCGTGCCAGGCTGGCCCACAGTGATGGCATTTGTGCCCCAGCCTCACTGGTCACAGCTGCCTCCACCCCATGGCTGTGCCTGCTGGCCACCAGATGCCTGAGAACCCACCAGCCCAGTGCCCACCTCTGGTCCCCACCCGGAGATATGAGACATACAGGGGTGAGCGGGGTTTGGCATCACCCCCTCCACACTGCCCTGAGCCCGCCCTGAGCCCCACGCAGCCCCTCTGGTCACCGCGGGGCTGAGCCTGCCCGATCCACAGCCCCACAGCCCCAGTAGCAGTGTGGCGCTGCGGGGCAGCAGCCGCATCCCCAGCGCTTGATCCCCATCCCGGGAGCAACGCCTCCATCCCAGCCACCGGTCCCCACCGCGGCGGTGCCCCCGGGCCCTCCCCGCCGCCCCGCAGACTCACGGGCGGTGCAGTCGGACGCGGGTGCTGCGCGGCGCGGAGCGGGCACTGCGCGCTGGGGAGGGCGGCCCCGCGCTAAAAGCCGGGCGCCGGGACGGTGATGTCAGCGCGGGGGGGGGGGGGGGGCTCCCCGGTTTCCCCCGCCCCGTCCCGGGGGGCGCCGGCCCCGGCACCATATTTGGGGAAAGACTCCGAAAATCGGGGGCTGCGCTCCGCGCCCGCGCATTCCCCGCGTGCCTCTGCGCGGCGCAGCCCGGCCTTCTATAGGCGCGGAGCTGCCGGCGCCGGGGCGCTCCCAGCGACCCCGACGGGCATCGGGACCTTCGCTGCCCCCCATGGCCCCCCGAACCCAGACAGGAGGCAGCAGGCAAAGTGCAGACACTTTAATGCGAGCCCCTTCCCAGCAGACCCACACGTGGAGCCGCCGCAGCCTCGTTGGGGGGCACACAGCGGCTGGCACCCCTCTGGGATGCTGCAGCAGAGACGAGCGGAGCCCCCCCCGCTGCCCCCCCATCCCCGCGATTCAGGCACTGAAGAGAGACCCCCACCCGCATGCTGGGGGGCACGGGGCTGCTGGCATGGCACTTACCCCGGGCCCCCGCCCCACGCCGTGCGCACGGAGCGGCAGCAGCACCTTTGCCAGTGGCACCCGCGGCCCCGAGCCCTGGTTTTGGCTCTGACAGCCTGGGGACGGGCACGGAGAGCCGGGAGGGAGCTGGCGGTGGGGACGAGGCACACCGGGCCCCCGGGGAGAGGGACGGAGTGGCTGGTGGGACCCGGCTGGACCCTTAGGGCTGCGTTTGGCACAGTCCCGGGGCACGGGCGGCTGCGGGCCCCTAGAAGACGTAGATCTTGTCCCGCTGGACACAGTCCAGGTCATCGTCCAGCGTCAGCAGCACCTGCGGAGCGAGGCGACCGGGTGAGCCGGGGGGCACCAGGTATGCGGAAGCCATGCGGTGGCAGCCGGCACCTACCAGGAAGGAGCCGAACATGGCGATGGAGGAGAGGAAGTGCCAGATGTCGTGGTCGTCGAAGAAGTCGAGCAGGATGCAGTCGCGGTTGTGCTCCCGCGACTCGGCCGGGGTTTTCTGTTGGGGACACGGCCACCCATCACCCCGCTGGCCCACGGCCACCCATAGCCCCCTGCAGCACCCACCGCTCACCTGCCACGTGCTGAGCCCCTGGAAGAAGAAGAAGAGGGCGAAGCCCCAGACCACGGAGGTGCCGATGATGCAGAGCAAGGGGATGAGCTTGATGCGCTCACCGCTGCGGAGCTGTGGGACAGCCGGGGTGGTCAGCGTGCCGCAGGGGCTGCGGGGGGCCCGGCCCTGCGCTGCCCGCCCCACACAGCGCTCGCCTCCCACCTTCATGATGATGTAGAAGGCGAAGTAGAGGAGCAGGTTGCAGATGCCGATGGCCAGCAGGTAGGAAGCGAAGTCATTGGGGCGGACAATGAGGCCATAGGCAGCACTGGGGAGGCAGGGACAGGCAGCGGGGTCAGCGCAGCATCGAGGTCCCCTGCCCGCCGTGCCCATGCACCCGCTGTCCCCCGGGGGCTGCTGCAGCGATGGGGGCCCGGTCATGCTCAGCTCATGGCTGTCATGAGCCCCAGTGAGGGGACCGCAGCCAGGGCTCCGTGCTGCAGGATGGGGACGGCAGCAGGGATGGGAGCGCTGTTTGGGCTGGGAGAAGCGGTGCAGGGTCTGATGTGTGCCCAGCGCCGCACTTACAGTGACCAGTTGATGATGTTTCCCATGACCAAGAGCACCATCCGATCCTGCAAAGGGTGTGGAGGGGAGGTGAGGGCGGGCAGGAGGGGTGCAAAGCATCTGCAGGGCTGGGGACCATGGTGCCAGCACTCACCACGTACATGGGCCCGCTGCACTGCCGGATGCAGTCTGTGTACAGCACGTGCAGGATCCTGCGCAGGATGCCCGTGTCTGCGGGCACAGGGGAGGGAGAAGGAGAAAGAAGAAGGATAAGGACATGGAGAAGCTGCCTCCACCCGCCCCACTTGCAGCAGCGCCCCCGCCTCACCCAGCTTCCAGCGCCCCATGTAGTAGAGCTGTGTGCTCAGCAGCAGCGTGGCCACGATGTGGATGACGGAGAAGACGATCCAGAACGCCGTGTTCCCCTTCCCAAAGACCTGTGTGGCGAGCAGATGGTGGGCAATGGGGTGACCTGACCGGCTGCCCCCCCCCACAGGCACCCCGGTACTCACCACACCGACCACGGAGAAGAAGATGACGAGGGCCAGGCAGGCGTAGGCACTGTAGGCGCTGGCGTTGATGTCCGGGTGGCGCTTCTGGTACAGCTTCAGCATGCAGAGCCCCGCGATCATGTACATGAAGGAGGTGTCTGCGGGGGGACAGCGGTGAGCAGGGCGGGGGGGCCCAGCGCAGCAATGGGGGTGATGGGGGGCACTCACCGAACTGGAAGTTGGTGTAGTTGGGGCAGACGTGGTAGCAGGCGCTGAGCAGCCCCTCCATCATGAGAGCTGTGCCCATGGCGTAGAAGAGCCCAAAGTGCTTGGGGATGCCACACTCCTGCAGCAGGAGGGAAGAGGGGAAGGAATGCGGGTCCTATGGGGCTGAGCCCCTCCAGCACATGGCCCTGTGGCCACCAGTGCCCTTACCAGGGCATAGGCGTCGTTGCGCATGAGCGCTCGGTTGTAGTTGATCTCGCGCTGCAGGATGATGAGCAGGAAGAGCAGGCCCAGCAGCACGTAGCCCAGGTTGCTGAGGATGTTGTTGAAGGCGCTGCAGGGGACAATCAGATGTGGGTGCTGCAGAACCCCCTCCCTGTGCACTGGGACCCCCCCAGGTGCCCATCATCACCCCAAACCTACCTGAGGTTCCCCAGTGGGCGAGCACAGAGGAAGTTGTAGTAGCAGATGTCCTGGTTGCCGGTGACGTTCACCACCTGCACGCACAGGGAGACGAGGTGGAAGTGGGACGCGGGGATATGGGGGACATCCCCATTGCATCTGGGGTGCACAGTTGGGGGCCGAAGCCCCCAAAAGCCCCACATGCTGCCCCCACGTCCCCACTTACTGTCTGGTAGGTGATGACGAGCTGGATGACAGGGAGGGCGTAGAACACAGCGATGGTGGCGATGTTCCTGCAAGAGGCATGGGAGGAGTGTCGGGGGGCCCCAGGTCAGGAGCCCGCTCTGTGCCCCCCATCCCACCGACCCCGCTCACCAGAAGTAGATCTGGTACTTCTTGCGCAGCACCCGCTTGTCCTTGCGCGCCAGGTCGGCCACGCAGAGGTATTGCTGGAAGGAGGCAGGAGGGCTCAGTGGGGCAGCGGGGGGCGGCAGGGGGCCGGGGGCGTGGGGCAGGACCCACCTTGGTGCGGATCACGTTCTTGTCATAGTCGATGTCAGCCAGGGTGTCGTAGTCATCCTCCTCCACCGAGCTGAGCGAGTCCATGCGCGGCCGCCCCGCCACGTGCTCCAGCGAGCGCTCTCCTGCGCCGAGCGGGCATCAGCGGTGCCCAGTGCACCCGGTGCCACCCCGTGCACCCCAATCAGGCACCCCAATTAACCTGAGCCCTTCCGCTCGCCCTGGGGCAGGACCCCGGCACTACCTGGGGAGCATCACCCCTTGTCCCCCACGGCTGGGGATGGCTTGGGACCAGGAGGACCGTCCCCTTGCCCTGGCTCTGCGGGAGGGGAGGGAGGTGCTTGCGCATGGGGCAGATTGTGGGTTGATTGGCCCGTCCCTGCCCGGTACCAGCATCTACCCATGGCAATGCTCAGCGGCCTCATCGGGGCGGAGGGTGTGCGCCGCTTGAACTGCTCCTGCCCTTCAAAGGAAAGCCAGAGTTACGGGAGCAGGAGCGGGGGGAGCCCCAGCGGGGGTCCCGGTGCGTGTCCACCCCGGTGGCACCGGCGCACACCCCGCTGCGGGCTGGGACGGAGGGGCCGGTAACACAGGAACCCTTCCCGGGACACGCAGAGGGGCAGAGCCGGATGGCACCGGCAGCACAGCAGCAGCTGTGCAGTGGCCATGGCAGGCGCCACGCTGCCGCCCCGGCACTCACCCACGTAGCCATAGGGGACCTCTACAGAGCACAGGCTGTCCGTGACGCCCTCGGTGCTGCTGGAGGAGCCGTTCCCTGCAAGGACAAGGACAAGGACAAGGACGGGACAGGCAGACAGTCAGGGACATGCAGGCGGGGAGGCGAGGGGTGGTGCGTGGCGGCGGCACTCACCGAAGGAGCCATAGCCATAGCTGTCGTAGGGAGAATGGCCCAGGAAGGAGTCAGGGACGCTGCGGCCATGCCCTGCAAGAGGGTCCCCATCAGGCTCCAGCAGCCCCCGTGGTGCTGCACAACCCCCAACCCACAACCAAGGGGGGAGCAGAGGCTGCACGTACCCAGTAGAGATGCTGGGAGTCCCCGGAAAGCGTGGAAGGAAAGAGACAGACTCGGTGAGATGCCCCAGCCCCAGAGCGGTGGAACCCAACCCCAGGATGTCCCTGTCCCCCTGACACTGGGATTTGTCCCCAGGAGCTCAGCAGGGCTCAGGGGAGCAGCGGGGAACCTCTGCAAGAGCTTTGCCATGGGCTCGAGATGGCAAAATAAGCGTGGCCCCCCCAGTGCTGCAAGCGGCCCCTCACCCGTGTCCAGGCTGGGCGAGTCCATGGCTGCCAGGAGCCCCTTCCTCTTCTGCTGCCTGCGGAGGGAAGCACCGTGAGGAGCCAGGGCCAAGGGGCGCAGCCCAACTGCGGCCACGCCACGCGCCGGGGACAGGATGGCGCCCGGTCAGTACCTGGGACACCAGGAACTCACCGGCAGCTCTCCCAGCAGGCGATGAGCAGCGTGAGCACGTAGAAGGACAGGAAGATGCCCAGGCAGAAGAGCATGCTCCTCACATAGGCTTCCGCTGCGCAGAGCCAGGACAAGCCCTCAGTGGGGACCTGCGGCTGCAGGACCCCACGGTTCCCAGCACCCCCAGCCCTGCAGGGCCCCTCCAAGCTCACAGGTTATGGCGGGTGACACCATCACCTCCAGAGTCTTCTGCCGGTTGTGCTGGTCCACGGGGTCATCTGGAAGAAGGCAGGGGCTGGGGGCTCAGCACCCAACTCATGGTGGCAGGGATGCGCTCGCAGTGGGTGCTTCCCCCAGCATACCTGGTAAGGCATCTCTGGAGAGGGGGTAGTAGGGCAGAGCCCCCCCGCACACCTCGTCCTCCGTCTTCACCACCACCACCACATAGAAGCTGTTGCTGGGGAAATCCTTCTTCTGCAACAGCCATCCCAAGGGGTGAGAGATGGGAGGCGCAGGGCTGACACCCCCGGCAGCAGGCAGGGGCCAGCACAGCCCCACACTCACCTGCACCGTGATGGCCGCCTTCTTGGTCATGGTCTGGTACATGCCGATGAAGGCCACGTTGTTGTCCAGGTCGTAGACGGGGCACTGAGGGGACAGAGGGATCGTCAGCCCTATTGAGCACTATGGGTCACCCGGAGAGAGGCCCAACACCCAAACCCACCACGACGTCCTGGATGGAGATGACGGAGCAGGGGAAGGCCATGGCTGAGGTCACCTTCACGATCACCGAATCCACTCCCTCGGGGAACTCATACTTGAAGTACTGGGAGGGCAGAGAGCCCGTCAGTGCCACGGTGCCTGCGCTCTCCTCCCCGCACCCCCCAGCAGCTCCTCCTCACCTGCGGCTGCGCAGCCGTGGCATTGAAGCTGAACCTTTCGTTAGTCCTGCAGAGAGCACGGGGGAGCTGGTGGGTGGTGAGCCTGTGGCCAGTGGCCCCGGCAAGGAGCGGGGCTGGGGACCAGGGCTGCTCTCACCTCAGCACGAAGTTCTCCACGTGGGTGACCCGCAGCTGGTAAGAGGCGTTGAGGGACAGCGTGGACACGTCCACGTAGAAGTGCTGGGTCTCCACCTCGGCCTTGGTCTGCGGCTGGCACAGCGTGCGGCTCACCTCCTGGTACGCGTACTTGCGCTGGAACCTGGGCAGGCAGAGCTGCACTGTGCCTGCGGGATCCCTGCCCGCATCCCGGCCCCCTGCCCGTCCCACCGGTACTCACTGCCCCCGGAGGATGAGCGGCACCTGGAAGGACACCACCGCCTCCTTCTGCCTCACCACGAAGAGGACGGGCAAGTCCTTGTGGTCGGAGAGGACGTTCACCGACACCCGCACGCCCTCCGTCTGCGGGGAGGAACACAGGCGTCGGCCTGGACTTTGCTCGGCCCTCATGGCGGAGCCCCCGTCCCGCATCCCGCGTCCCACGTCCCGTCCGGGGGCCCCGCCGTGGCGCCCCGGGGAGCGCGCAGCGGGGCAGGGGCCGCGGGCCGGCTCACCCTGTTCCTCCGGACGCTGTGGTTGAAGGCGTAGATGTTGAGCAGGTCGGCGTTCACCCAGTCGCTGTAGGTGGTGTTGAAGCGCGCCTCCTTCTCCCTCACCTCGGGGCGGCCGCGGGGCTGGGGCATGGCGGGCGGCAGGGCCAGCAGCGCCCAGGCCAGCAGCGCCCGGGCCAGCGCGGCCGCCCCGGTGCCCGCCATCCTGACAGCATCCCCGGCCGCGCCCGCACCGGCCAAGGTCCGCCGGGGCGGGCCGGGCCGGGCCGGACGGGCCGGAACGGGGGGGTCAGCCGGGGCGCGCCCGGGAGCGCGGCCCCATGGCGAGCGCCGCCGCCGCCGCTGCGCTGCCGGTGCCGCCGCCGCTGCCGCTGTCGGTGTCAGCGTCCCCGGGCCCGCGCTGAGCCCGGGGCGGACCCGAGCGGCGCCGCGGGCAGAGCCCGGGGGTCCCGGTCCCGCTGCCGGTCCCGCTGCCGGTGCGCGCTGCCGGTGCTCGCTGCCGGTGCTCGCTGCCGGTGCTCGCTGCCGGTACTTCCGCGGTCCCCGGTCCGCAGACGGCTGTAAACACGGGCCGGCGGTGACGTAGCGCGCCGTCACCGGTTATAAAGGGCCCGGTCGGGGAAGTGACGCGGCGGCGGCGGCGGCTCCCCGCGAGGGAGCGGCCGCAGCGGCAGCGCCCGCCCCTCGGGAGCCCGTGGGCTGTATAGGGCCCCATTGCGGGCATCACTGTCTCACAGGGGGTCCCTGCCCCTCACAGGACCCATAGCGGAGCCCTCGCCCCGCTGCAGTGACCACCCGAGGGGCACGGACACCCCCGACCCTCCCCAAAAAGGCCAAGGCCACATCCTGCTCACCGAGCCCCCAGCCGGGGATGGGGCCGCAGGGAACGAGGCCCCCTCAGCCCCAGCCTGTCCCTGCTGTGCCGTGGCCTCGGGTTTGGGCTGCTGGTGTGTTTTCTGTCTGGGTTTCCCGGTTTAATTCCCCCCCCCCATTATCTCATAGGAAGCTGTTCTCCAGGCTTGAAGTGACATCCAAGAGCTCCACTGCTGGTTTCCCTCTCCTGTGCAGGACAAACATAAGGAGACGCAAGCACTGCTGCTATTGTGCACTTTATTTCTACAGGTTCTCCTCTCACCGAGGATCCCAAAGCACTTTTCGGACCGTCTGCACGTTGTCTCCGTGCTCCAGGTGGGGACAGCAGCTGGAATGACTCGCTGAGGGACACATGGACACCGGTGTGGGAGCGGGAAGCAGAGCTCGCACCGGCCCCAAAGCTGCTGCTCGAAGCGGAGGATCACCTCTGCAGGGCTGGCTGTGAGTTGGTGTGTGGTGATGGGTGCTCCCTATCAAACCATGGAGGAATCAAACACAGGCTGTGCCCTCCAAGTGCAGGGTGCCTTCGCCTGCAGAGCCCTGCTCACAGCTCTGGAAACGGGAAAGGAGGGGGAACCAACCAACAAAGGCCCCAAGGGAGCAGGGAAAGGACAGATGTGAAACAAGGAGTGAGGACAGGGGCGGGTGGGACCCCGCAGGCCCCTGGGGGCAGGTTTGGCTGCTGAGCGCAGGGCAGCACCTCCCCAGCCCTCAGAAACGAAACACGAGGAGGCACCGACACAGGGAGGGAGGGAGCGGCGGTCGCCCGGGCAGGCACACACACACATACACACACGCTGCGACACGGTGGGGTGAAACACTGACATTTATATCGCGATATGCACTAACAGTGAGCTCTACCAGCCGATGCATTTTGCCAAAGCAGAATCACAACTGTTTCGTCCCGGGGAAGGCTCAGGGTGGCGAGTGGAGAGGGCAGCACCTCCGGGCATGGGCTTTCCTCCTTGCAGGTCCCATCCTGTGGTCATCCTCCCGTCCCCTGGTAAGTTACAAGAGGCTCTTTGTGTCATTTCACTTCCTTTGTTTTATGTCCCTGCTGCAATGAACATGAAACAGACGATGCTCAGCCCTTAAGGAGGAACCTTCTCTACCCGGCTCAGGAGGAGGTGCTGGGTTTTAGCTCGAGAACCCCTCGCTGCCCTCACATAGAAGCCTGCAGCTGGAGTGGGACAGGTTGGGACTGGGCAGCGACAAGCAGAGCTCCGGAGTGAGCCTCGGGAGCAGCACAGCCCCAGCCTGGCTTGTGGGGCAGGACTGGAATCCCTGCTCCACCGCGCCACTGCCGAGCTCCCTACTTCCGATCCTGGCAAGCGGAACATCTTTCCTTCATCTGTGTGTAGATCACATATACTGGAAACAAAACACACACTATGCATGCAATCCAGGCAGGAATCCTGCTATGATCAAATCTACAGGAATAGGGGAAGGTAGCGGGGACAGTCATGTATTCCTTAACGCGAGGTTACAGACGCAGCAAACACCAGCACCCTCTGCTATGAAGAAGGGCAGACAAACTATGTACAGCACCAATGTGCTTCGCTGCAGCAGAGCGCAGCAAGCAACCCGGACACCTCAACACCCCTCGTGCCCGACACGCTGGGGAGTGCCTGATGCAGAGCCAGTCATTCCTCTGGGATTTACCTGCCGGGACCCATGGTGGTGGCTCACGGCCTGGTACTGCAGTGCGAGCCATAGCAAGGTGCATGGCACCAGCTCCGGCAGGTAAGCCAAAGAGGAACAGACTGGGCTGAAAACAAGTTTCCTGGCAAGTGGAGTTATCTGTTCACTGAGGGCTCTGCTGTATGGGTCCAAACCAGTTTCCTTCTGAAAAAGAGAACCTTTCACTTGTAAGTAAAAGCTGTTTTCACACAACCGTTAGTGACTACTGCAGCCCTCGTAACAAAAACTGAACCCAAATCCTGCCTGGCCTGGACCCCTGCCCCTGTGGCTGCCTCAGCCAGGAGCAAGGAAGAGCATCCAGGGCAGGAAAACCTGCACCTCTACTTCACTTGTTACTGCAAGAGGTTGTAGTTGCTCCAACAAAATGTTTATACAAGTAAACCAGAAGCGACAAAGAAATGTACACCTTGGAATCTGTAAAGCTTCAGAGTGCTGCAGGCCTTGGGACAGGGGCAGGGCAATGGGTTTCCTTTAGACATAAAGGATGTAACAGTCATACCTTAAAAAGAGAACAAAATGGAGCAACGCACGGCACTGTGAGAGCCCTGTGGCACTGGCAGCTCGGAGTGAGTGAAACAGCGGCTCTAGAGCAGCGAGGAAGCAACTGCCCAGTGCAGTGTCACTGGGGGATTAGAACCCTAAACTGAGCTACTGTTAAAAGCCAGCAACAGCACGGGGTAGAGCACAGGGCGGCAGCAGCAGCACCACAGCCACATGGCACAGGGAGGGGAGGAAAAGCGCCCAGGCGGAAACAGCACAAGGGCAAGCGCCAGAGTGAGCTGCTGGCTCCTGTGCACTTCCCAGTTCCAGCTTCATGCTGCTTCAGGGAGAAGGAGTGAGAAAGCAACACGTGTCATTAATCCCCCAACCAAAAAGGCTTCCAAAGGTGGGACCGAGTTTGGAAAAATGCATCTGTTCTGGCTTTGCAAGTGGAATGTGACTCTTGTTCAGCGCTAACACAGAGCAGGACGCCTACAGCCGGGAGCCGAGCGTGGCCACGGGGGTTCTAGGACAACCACAGAGCAACAAGACATGAGAGGGGCACAGAGTGACAGCCCTGTTCTCGTTGTGAATGAGGAATGGTTTAAAAGTAAAACTCTTCATCAGCTACTTTCCTCCTGCAATAAAAGCAACCCAGCCGGCCCTCATCTGCACAAGACCAGTTAAACATCAGCCTTCCCCCTCAAAACACTAGGTACGGACATCCGGTAACATTCTACAATGGAAAGTGCTTTAAGAAAGAAGGATTCTGTAGTGCCAGTGACAGAACTGATCTGATGGGCTGGGTGATGCTGTCGATGCCGGGAGCTCAGGCCAGGGCAGCTCGTTTCTCCTCGGGGGTCTCCTCCAGCAGCTGCATGATCAGTTCGTGGAGGGGTTTGCAGATCTTTGCGTAGCCCCCTCCCGTGAGGTGCAGGAAATCAAACATGTCGTGGTAGGAGATGGTGCCATCCGAGTGCACGAAGCCGGCGTCCACATCCAGGAGCTGCACGTTGCACAGTTTGGGGAGCGAGGCTTTCAGCAGGTGGTTCACCTTGGCATTCTTCTGCCGCAGCGGGTTTGGCTTCTCTCCACGAGGTAGCAGACCCTGGCACAAGGACGAGGCAAAAAAGAGCTTCAGACAACCCCGCTGGCATAACAGCGCCTGCTTCCCCTTCTGATCCAGGCTGCGACAAGAGGGATCCCTCCCTTCAATCATGCTCGGTCCATCCAGACCCAATATGAAACAGAGCTGAGAGAGCCAGGTGAGCTGTGGGTACAACGGGCCAGCTCTCAGCTGGGCACCCCTTTTCCCCTCACAGGACTTCCTCAACAACGCTTCAAAGCAGGGCAGGAGTACCACTACCGAGCAGGATTCCACCCATCCAAAGAGGAGGAGTTCTGCACAGCCAAGGGAGTGAAGGGAGCCCAGAGGAGGGGCAGATAAACACCCGCTCGTCCCAGCACCCATCACTGACTTTGGGTATCGCAGAGGGACAGCACGGAGGACACGTGGCTCCCCTGAGCAGTTTGTTTTCCAGCTCCAGGAGACATCCCAGCCCAGAGACGTACCAGCACAATGACTTTGGCCTGTGGCTGCTGGGTGTTGATCAGGTGCACAATGGCCTCGATCCCTCCTGCTACTTCTTCGGCTGTGTTTTCGTGGTTATTTGTTCCAACCCAAACAACAATGACCTACAAGGAGAAAAAGCGTTTGCAGCCTGTCCACGGCCACATGTCGTGGGCTTGTGGCCCTGAAAGCCTGAACAAACACCATCTGTGACAGCGAGCGACACGGAGAGTCAGGCTGGAGCCTGCACCCACGCTGCAAGAGGCCTTCAGCTCTTGGGTATGCTCACTTCTGAGGAGCTTGCAGTGACTGCAGCTGATCTTCACCACATGTCCTGGCCATCCGCACTAACTCCTCATCAAATCCTGCCCCATCCCCTTCTAGAGGCTACGAACACGTCTCAGACCTGGGAGGCACAGTGCAATGCCAACCAACACCCAGCTATGGTAAATCGTGTTCACTCGTACTAGGAGGTCGCCTCGATTTACTGATGCCATTCAGCAGCGTACACCTCATGTACAGCCCTGCTCCCAAACAGTTCTGGTTTAGCCCAACACACTACAACACCTGAGATGTGCTCAGTGCCAACGGCTGCTCAAACAGAAAGCTCTGCTAGCAGCTCACGCAGTTCTGCATCCCTCAAGCACTGAAGTCTTGCCTAAGCACAGGGCTCCCGGCTTTGGGTTCTGCATGTACCTTAGGTTTAATGTTCTCCAGTTCACCGTTCTTCAGTCTCCATAGGACATGGCCTGTGGTGTCTCCACCGATTCCAAAGTTCAGTGCGTGAAGGGGTGAGAAGAGCTCTCGCCAAATCTGCAAGCAGAAACCAATTTGTGCTTGCAGAGCACTGTCCTCATTGTGAAAGGAACACACTGCACTGACCAGTGATGGCTTTGAGGAGCCACGAGCCTTCCTCTGGACACTCACTTCCACAAAGGGCTTTTAAACACATGCCGAGGCCTTACTTGGGGTCTGCAGGGCATGGAGGTGCTGCTGTTGAGCACCCAGTCCTGGCACCGAGGAAGCGGAAGCTCTCTCGAGCAGCTCCTCAGGGACACAGAGTGCTGGGTCTGTCATGGAGTTTTAGAAGAAAGCCAGTGTGCCAGCAGCACCGCAAGTGCTTGAGGGTTAAATGTGCTCTGGCCATGCAAGGTACAACTACAGAGATACAACGGTGCCCCTGGGAGTTTGGAGCTGAGGCTCAAGGAGCTAGGAAGGGGCTGTGTGTCCAAGTGGAATCAGCCATAAGCAGCTTCAGAGCACGACTGCAAACAGCCTACAAATGCTTCGTACCACAGTGGGAAGGGCAGGGAGCTGGGCAGGATGAATGGGAGAGGGCACTCAGCTCACGACGAAGGACCTGTCTGCATCACACAGGATCATCAGTGACCGGCTTAGAGAGAGAAACGCTGGAATCTCTGTCCCCACATCCCCCTTTCTTTAGCAATACCTCATACTGCTGGAGCAGCTGCACCATGGAGTCCCCCACGAAGAGCACATCGGGCTCCTTGTCTTTGCAGTCAGAGACAAACCTGTTGTGCTGGCGAAAGAGGGCAACAAGGTTAGCTCAGCGGGCTGACAGTCCTCATGGGCCTCCCTGCTGTGGGACAGAGGGCGGCTCCCCAAACCCCCACAGCAACCTCGGGTGTGAGAAGAGCAGCATCTCTGTGTGCTACCCATACTTAAGCTGTGAGCCTGTCAGGCACCCATCAGACCCCGTAACTGCAGATCAGAGAAGTTAACGGTCAGGCAGTGCCGTGAGCATCCTCTGGCTGCCCGTCCCTGCTGCACAATGGATGCGTGGTCCAGACCCTGCCTTGGCTATTTCCAGTCACTCTCTCACGCTGGGGCCCGCTGGGAAGTGCTGCTCTGCACTCTGGAATGGGGACTGAGGGTTCAGCCCCTGCGGTGGCCTCCCCATCCCGGCCTTACCTGTGACATCCACCGGTCATCGCCCTGAACGTCCTCTGCAGCGTGCGGCACCGCGGCTGGGTTCGAGTCCCCGTGGCTCATCCTGTTCCTGCGGGACGAGCGGGTGAGCCCAGGTGCTCCCAGCACCACGGAGACGCCTGGCCGGGCGGGCGGGCTCCTCGCCCTCACTGCGGCCATTCCACGCCTACCCCTGCCCAAGGCACGTCTACCGCGCACCCAACTGTGCAGCCCTCGCTGCTGAAGACACCTCCCGCCACGGAGAACAAAGAGGGCTGATCCGGAGCCCGTTCTGCAGGGCACAGCCCGGGAACGTGAGCGCTCAGCGGCCCGTTAATGCGCTCAGGCCCAGCTCCGAGCCCCCGGGCCCCGCGCTGCCGCCGGATCGCCCTCCCGCGGGCACCGCACGGCAGCGATCGCCGCCACCCCTCAGCGCAGCCCGCACGGGGCGAGCGGCGCTCACAGCTCCCGGAGGGCCGTGCTCCGGGCCCGGCGGCGGCCCCCCCCCTGCCCACCCACCCCGCACTCACGGCCGCCGCTGCGCCCCCCTCGCTGCCCGCCCCCCCCGGGCTACCCGCCCCGCTGCCCGCCCCTCCCGCACTCTGGCCGCCGGTGCCCCCCTCGCTGCCCGCCCCCCCCGCTCCCCCCCCCGCACTCACGGCCGCCGCTGCCCCCCCGCTGCCCGCGCCCCCGCTGCCCCCCCGCTGCCCGCCCGCTGCCCGCCCCTCACTCACGGCCGCCGCTGCTCCCCCCGCCACTCCATGGCACCTCCCTGCCGTCGGCCCGGGCCGCGCCGCGCCTGCGCACACACCGCTTCCGCTTCCGCCGCGGCTCGCGGGCCAATCGGCGCCCCGCGCTGCCGGAAGTCCCGCCCGCAGCGCCGGGGCGGGGTCGCCTTTAGGCGGCGCCCGGGAGGAGGAGGCCCCGCGGTGACGTCATTCCCAGGGCCGTGACGTCACGCTGCCGCCGGTGAGGTGACGTCACGGGAGGGGGGGCGCGCGCGTCCGTTCCCCGTTCACCTTTTCCCGGCGTTTTAGCCCCAAAACCGCGGCGCGGCTCCCCCGCTCCGCGAGGGGGCGCCACGCGCCGCGCGCACCCGCCAATCAGGGCCCGGAACGGCAGCGCGGGCGTCACTGGCCCCGCCTCCCCCCCGCGGTTGCCGCGGCAACGCCCCCCCCGCGGATGAGCTCACGCGGTGCCGCAGCCCCGCGGGGGGGGGGGGGGGGGGGGGTTTGCTCCTCGCGACAAGATGGCGGCGGCGGCTGCAGCGGCGGCGGCGAGCGGCGCGGGGGGGCCCCCTCCGGCCCCGCGCCTGTCCCCGGCCCCGCCGCCCCCGCGGCCCCCCGGGCCCGCCCGCATCGGCTACTACGAGGTGGAGCGCACCATCGGCAAGGGCAACTTCGCCGTGGTGAAGCTGGCCACGCACCTGGTGACCCGCGCCAAGGTGAGCGGCCTGCGGGCCGGGCCGCGCCGCGCCGCGGGCAGCGCTGACAGCGGGTCCCGCCGCCGCTGCGGCCCGAGGGAGCGCGGCCTGCGCCGGGTCCCGGTACGGGCGGTGCTCGGCGGCCGCGGTGGGACCCGCGCGGTTCGGCGGTCCCTCCCTGCGAGGGGGTCGGTGCGGGTGCGGGCTCCTCCGGCGGCGGTGGAGGTGGGAACGCGGAGGGGAGCGGGCAGCGCGTAGGGAGCCCCATTGCCCTGCGCCGTGCGCGCGTTTTAGCTGTGGCCCGTAACCGGTGCGGTGACCGAGGGGCCGTTCGCGGATCAGCTTCACCGGGCGGCTCTGCCGCAGCCGGGTCGTGCTTGCCTGCCTGACCCCTGGTTCTGTGCCTTCAACGGGCCGCTGCTTCCACCAGGGTAGCGCTGAGCTTCACTGATGGAGACGAGGGCGATGGGCTCAGGGAGACTGATCCCCTTGAGCCGGGATTGCTCCGGTGGCTGCGAGCTGTGGTCCTGTTCTCCACCTTCGCAGCGTCAGGGTTGCCTTTGAGTGGTGCTTTGCAGAGCACCGGAGCAGGGGCCGTTTTATGCATGGGAATACTTGGGCTTTCTGTCAGTGGCAAAACGCACCCGCACCTTGTCTGGAAAGCATGGTCTGAGGCTTCATGCCTCGCCTGTGGATGGTGGGAGAGGGCCCTAAGCTTGGGGAGCCTCTGCTCGGCTCTGGAGGGGTGGTGGAGGCTCCGGCGCCCCTGCCCCTGAGCCCGGCGGAGTGTGTTACTGCAGCCGTGGGGCTGGCGTGCGCGCACGTTCCGCTGCGCTGCTGCGGGAGGAGATGCGGGAGATCCCCGGGAATACCTGCGCTGGATGGAGCCGCTGCCCCCCGCTCCGTGCTGCTCCGGAGCCTGCGCTGCAGCAGCCCGCAGCTGAAGCTTGACCTGGAAGCGTTCTCGGCTCCGAGGTCGGGTTTCCTCTCAAATCCCAGCCCGTGAGGAGGAGCGTGAGCGCAGGGACACGGAGATTGGGTTTGAGGGGGAACCCTGAGTGTGGGTCTTGCAGCGCTTTTCCTTCTGCGGCGGCTGTCACTGTGGGCCCTGCAAGAGGAGTGGGGAAGGGAAGAGGTGCTGCTTGCCCTAGTGCTGCTGGTGGTGAGCTTAGAGAGGGGTATCGGTGCAAAACACATGGGGAAGGGCGAAGGCTCTTTGGAATGGCAGCAGGAGTACCCAATAATGCTGCCACGAGCTTGTTTTCATCATGGTGATACCCATAAGGGTTTGACCTGATGGAAGTGCCTGAGAAGGAAGCAAAGCCTTGGCAGAACATCCCGTTCAGTGGTGTGGAAGAGTTCTCTGGTCACTGAAGGTGAGTGTGGCCCAGTGCTGAGCGTGCTGGCAGCCGCTGCCAGAGGTGGGCTCTCCTGGTCGGATCTGCCCGGGCAGCATTCGGATATAGCCACAGATCCCTGCACAGCCCTGACGGCAGGTCACAGCTCTTAGAGAGAAGCTGGTCTGTATTCCCTTCTCCTTGTAAAAGTAAAGCAGGGGGCGGTTTGGTGGCTGCGCCCTCACGGAGGGACCGGGGTTTTCAGGTGTCCCGAAGCAGAGGCTGTGCCTCCTCCCGTAGAGGAAGACTGCGTGTGCTGTGCGTGCCTGGCGCATCCTGCTGACACAGGACGTTGCACTTTACATTTCACGGGCTGGATGTGGGTCAGCAGTGTCGGGATGCTAAGGAAAGGGAATGTTAATGATCCTAAAGGGCAGGAGGCCTGTGTTCATCATTGTCTGTGCTGGAACTGCTGGGATAGGGGAGGGAACAGTCAACACTTTACGTATTAACCGAGCTGGCAATTTACATTCAGTGCCTGGCAATGCAGAGTTGGAGCCCTGTGCTCTGAGAGCTGCTCCAGTGCTAGGCAGGAGCTGGAGCTGCTTCTCCAGCTGGGGGTGATGAATGGATTGGGCACCTGCAGGACATCTCCTGCAGCTCTCCTGTCTGTCCCTGCCTCTGCATCGTCCGCAAGAAACCCTTCCTCGTTGCTGTTTGAAAAACCTTCTGGGTGACCCGAATGGGCTGTTTTCTGCATGAATTCCAGTATAAATCGCCCAAGTGGCCTCTTGGAATCCCAGCTCTGTTCAGGTGCTGGAGCTGGTTTTAATGCCACGTTTGTCATGAGGGCTGGTCAGTGGATGTTGACAGAGTACTGTCTTGAGTCCTTGTGTCCTTTGGATGATGTGTCTCAGACTTGAGGGGCTGCTGGGGATGAGGAGGGAGGAGAGGGGCAAAGCAAGGAGCAGGTTTGACTACTTAACATGTACGTAACAGCATCTGTGTAAGGGGCTGCCTGGAGTTGTCTTACCGGCTAGGAACCCAAGCCTGTGATGCTGTAATCCTTGGCAGCGCATAGCCGCTCTTGCCCCATCACATCCACTAGAGGAAGGTGAGGATGAAGCTGATTGTTTCTAGGTTTTTAAGGAGCTGAAGCCTCTTCTGGAGAGCAGAGTCTCTGCTTTTGCTGCGAGAGGCTGTTCCCTTCCCCGACAGCGCTGGCCTAGGTTCTGTGGCTTGTCTTCGGGTGAGCTGGAGTCAGGCAGAACAGACTGTGCCCTGGGATTGTTGGAGGTGGGCTCTGTGGCACCAAAGCCGGGTACAAATCCACCGGCAGACTCATGGATAGTCAGGCGTTGCTGCTCCGGGAGCTCAGTTCGGCACACGCTGGTGGCTGCTCTGCCCGGCTCTGCCACGCAGCACGGCGCTGGTGTGGGCGCAGCGAGCACCCTGCGTGGCTGTGTGCTGGTCTGGCAGGTCGGCTCTCATGGTGAGGACTTGGTCGGTGCTGGTTCCGTGAGAAGCCATGGGAGGGCCACATGGCCCCTGTCTTAATCCTTCTGTTCTTCTCCAGCGTGTGCTGGTGCCTCACCCGTCCTGCTTCTGTTCCTCTTGGCTGTACAAAAGGCAGGTGTCCTGCAAGGGTTTTGGGAATGCTGTGGAGGCCTGTGAGGGCTTCCAGAGCCCGTGTTCTCCTTTGCCTTTGGAGGAGGGCTCTCCCTAGAAGGCAGTCAGGAAATGGCAGTGTGTTGCTGGGAGACTGGGCTCCTTGCGTATTGGAGGCCCTGGGAACAGCAGCAGCAGCAGCTGAACTCCTTTGTCCCCATGTCCTCTGGCTGGGTCGTGTATCACTTGTGCCATTGCTATGGCAATGTGCTGCCAGCAGCTTGCCCCTTCTCACTCCCTCAGGACCGTTGTGTAACACCAACGTAGAGCTTCAGGAGGTTGCTCCGGTGTTGCTGGCAGAGCAGAAGGTGCAGTTTGTAGTGGAAGTGCTCCCCAACTGAAGGGATCCTTGTGGGAGTTGTCACTTCCCCTTGTAAGTGTGTTGGGTGCTGTTGTGTCAGTCCCATTGCCCGTGTGGCACAAGCAAGATGCTGCCTTCAGCTGAAGGAGCACAAGGAGGGGTTAAAGTGACTCAAGTGTCTCCCTTTGGAGCCCACAGGGTTTAAGCAGAGCGATTTGGAACTTCTCTAGTTAAGCCGTTGTAGTGTTTGTTACAGATGGGGCCTTTCTGCTGATCCCAGTCCAGGGCTTTAATATGCTGCATTAACACTTACATGAAGAAACCGCTGGCGGGTGATTCATTACTAGTCATTATGTGTCTTTTTCTAGTAACTCTGACCCCAGTGTCTCTGGTTGAGGCTAAACCTCGCCCTCTCTGCTAAATGGCCATCAAAGGGGCTCCATAAAAAGGGAATTATGTGGCTTCAGCCAAGTTTCAAAGCAGTCGAATCATCCGAACCCACACAAACAAACTCCCACAGCCAGTGGAGCTGAGAATAGCGCAGTGCCTGCTGCGGGTGGGGGGCCAGGGGCCTGGCCCTGCTCTGCCCCATAGCGCTGGGCAGAGACCTGGGCAGCCCCAGTGTCCCACTCCGGGCTGGATCCCGTCCTGCTGCGAGCCCGTCGGCAGCAATCCTTGCTGCATGCTACCTCTGCTTGGGGATGGATGGAGCGATGGCCCAGATGTTGGTGGTGTGGCACACGGAGGATGACTGCTCGGGGATGGAGAGTGCCGTTGGAAGGGGTCGGAATGAGACAAGGCTGCTGAAGGGCTTTCGAGGCTGTGAAAGCACAGGTGGCTTTCTGCAGCAGGAGGGAGGACAGGTTTTGTGCAGGGGTTTCCTTCCCCAGACAAGGCTCTCTCAGCCTGCGCTCATTCTTTGGGCTTCCTGCTCTGTCTCTTCCCGGAGAGGCTCTTCCCCTGCAGGGAATGAGTGCAGGAATACCTGTGTAATGTGGACAGAGGCATAACAGGGATGGGGCTGTGAAAGCCATGGCCGTGGATTGCACTGTGAGGCTCAGGGGTATGCTCTCATTTAGCCTCGGGTGAATTTCGGAGCTTTCCTGCCTGCATTGGGCTCATGGGTTAGTTCCGGCCCCTCTCAGGGCACAGTGCCTTTCAAGCCCTGAGGCTTCTTGCTGCTGGGTGAAAGCAGCTGAATGGAGCTGATGAGGCTTCACCTAAAAACTAATTGGAGCATTTCACAACATCTGAGGCTTTTTGATGGAAGGAGTGAGTTGACAAGTTGTATGTAATTGTGTGTGAAGTCTGATCAGATAACAGGCTGAGCTGCAGCCCTCATCCTAATGGGAAGCTGGTTCCCAGCCCTGGGATGAAGGGTACAGCCTGCTCAGCTCTTGCGCTGCGCTCTCAGAAGCCTGGAGCTGGTGTGCAGGTTAGCTCTGTGAGCGCAGTGTGTGTGTGCCTGTGACCGAGGGGGGGTACGCAGAGGTCTGCTGGGGTCTGTGCTTTGTGCGTTTGGGCAGTACCATGCAGAAAGAGGCACTGATCTCTAACCCCTCCGGTTACCTTTGCACTGAAGGAATTCAGGTTTCTTTTGCTGATCACTGTGCTGGTGTGAGCACGTATCAGTGGCTGAGCAGCAGCTGAAGATGGAAAGCATCACTCTTTCTGCTTAGTCTTTGCTCTCCAGATGTGCTGGTGGGAAACCCTTGGCTGTAATCTCACAAGTGGCTCTGTCAGGGTTATCAGCCAGCGCTAGCGCCACTGATGGGCTCCTGACAGCACATGTTGTTGTGGTTATTGCACAGCTGAGCTGGCGCAACTGTCTCCTTGCACACCTCGACCTGTCATGAAGCAGACAGAGCTGTGACCAGTAGCCGTTGAGGAGCATGTTCCTGGCTGCACAAAGCCCGTCTGTGCTCGTGCATCTCCAGCGTTTGACACAGTGAGGTGGTTGTCAGTGATGCAGCAACTGTTGGTTTTCGAGCTCCTGCTCATTGGGAGCCAATAGAAGTCGTTCTGCTTCCCTCTCTGCAAGGATCTGAATAGCTGGCTTCTCTAGAGGGGGTTTTTCACCTGAGCTGCTTTGGGAAGTGTCCGATGGAAACCCCAAAGACTTTTTCTTTCTGCTGCTGAGCTCTGCTGGCTTCTGTTAGAACCCAAACAGGGGTGTGCTGCAGTGGGGTGCTGGGTGCCCTGGCTCGATGCTGGGGTTCATGGGGAAGCCTGTGCTTAGTCAGAACAAGATGTGAACAGCTTTTCATCCCAGCACACAGTAAAAAGGCAAGCAAAGACTGACTATGGGTGGTTTCCCCACTCAGGCACTTCTGCAGTTTGAGTCACTTGCTGGGCAGTGTGGCCTTGAGCTCCACTTCCCATTGTATGTGTGTGTGTCGGTCCCAGTTTGGTACCACGGACAAACCCGGGTTGTTGCTGTCACCACTGAGGCAGTTGGATGTGAAGCTGGCTGCTCCGTTGCGCGAGCCCAAAGGAAATGATGATGGCTCAGGAATTGCAGTGTGGGATTTGAGACTCGCAGTGCTGTTTTCAGGGCAAGGGTAGGCTGCAGCCTCTCACATGAGGGTCAGTAAATGGTGCAGTTCCTCTTGGTAAGACATGGCAAACCTGCTGCTGAAACAGCAGCAGGCCTGAAAGTCACGTTTGCTTTGAGCATGTCAGCGCGTTGCTGTGAGCAGCCTTGCTCTGCGCTGCAGGTCAGGGTTTACAGCCTTGGAAGCTGATGGGAGTGTGTGGCAGCAGGACTCCAGGCTTGGCTCCCAGGTTGTCCTAAGGCTGAGCTTGTTGGTGCCATCAGAATGGGGACAGGCCTGTGGGTTTGCCTTCTAGGGAGGCATCTTTGGAGGATGGTCAAATACGTTGAACTTGCCTTGGGCTCAATTTAAAGGCAGGTGGGGTTAGGATGCAAGCTAAACTCTTGGGTGTCCTGAGAAGACAGGAATGGAGTATCCAAGTCCTGCTGATAGAGATGAGGCAGAGGGATTTGATTTGGGGGAAGTCTAAAGCTGCTCTGAAAGGTGCTGTTGGCAGGGACCAGCTGTTGGCTGGCTGTCCTTCACCCATGGCAGGGGGTGGCTGCTGTCACCACAGCCATGAGCAGCCCGGTGCAGAGCAGCAGAGGTTTGTAGTGCAGCAGGAAATCAGTGGGAAAACCAAATGTGTCAGAGCCTTCACCATGGCAACCCAGCCCTGCTCGCAGCGCAGGGAGACAAAAGCAGGTCAGGGCTGCATGGAGCGAGGTGGGGCCTGCTCCAGGCTCTCCCAGACCTGCCCCTTCGTTCCGGGGCTGGAGCAGCTGCCTTCCCTGTAAAGGGCTGGTAAGGTGCTGATGGGCTTTGGGATGTGGCATCGGGGGCTGGAAATGGGTTCTGCTGCTCTCACTCTGCTGCAGCAGTGTCTGACTTGCTGTTCAAAGGCTGCAGTGGATGGGAATGTTTTATCAACTGCAGACAGCCCTCCAGATTGTTTACCTTGCCCTGAGCACTGCTTGGACACAGCAGAGAGCAGTTGTATCCCTGCCCTGTTCCACAGAGCCCCGTTGACTTGCTTAGATCTTGGGCTCTTTCTCTTGCGTTTGTACACATCCTCAGGCTGCACTGGCACCACATCCTGTTCTGATGGCACATCATCCGTTTGTTCCTCTGCCTTCTCGTTCTGTGTCCCAGCACATCGAGCTCTTCAGTGAGGTCAGCAAGAAGAGGGTTGAGCAGCACAACAGCAGTGGCACATGGAAGAGCTGGTTCTGTGTCCCTGCCGGTGTCTCAACACCACTCGTGCCTGGGTGGGTGGCTCAGCCAGGCCCAGCAGGTTTCAGCCCATGCTGGGGTTGTTCTCCCCTCGTTGAGAGGGATATTAAAAGGTTTCTGGTTTACGGTTACCGGCCTTGCTCTGGCCGGAGGAGCGTCGAAACTGATACAGCAGTTACTGCGGGGCTCGTCACGGGTTGTGGCTCTCGCATGCTTCGTGAGGCACAAGTGGCAGTGGCTGGAGGAGTGCCACTGTGGGCTTGCAGCCAGGCCCTTCACAACTGCTAAGAGAGCAAGGATATGCTCCAAAACTTGCTTATTCCTCCCGTCTCCTCTTTGAATCCGGCCTTGAGCTGGCAGCTGAAGTGGGGTTTGTCTCTGTATAATGTCGTGGTTTACCCCTCTGCTTCACTCTGTGCTTCTAGCCTGGTGTTAGAGTTGGCTTGGCTGTGTCGCCCTGGGTGCCAGGCTTCCCCCAGGCATGGCTTGGAGTTGCAGTTAACAAATGCACACCTCTTCCAGCAGCGGTGAGGAGCAGCCTGTCTGTAATGGCACAGCCAACATGCAGCAGTGACCAGGCCAGGCCCTCCCAGCCCGCCCTCCGTAGGGAAACGCCGCTTCCTGGTGGATTTGCATCCCGAGCCCGTAGTCAGCAGTTTGGGCTTGGTGTGGTAGGGTGCCCCGGCTTGTTCGGGTGAGTCATCATTCAAATAGTCACCAAGCAAACGTGCTTGTCCAAACAGGAGCTGAGCACAGCACCCAGCAGGGATTGCAGAGCAGGTTACGTGGCGGAGGTAAACAGCAAAGCGCCTCTCGCTTTGCCACACGGAGGTCTCCAAAGCTGAAAGCCCCGTGCGTGGTCTGTGTGGCCAAAGTTTGCTTCCTGTGCTCTGAGCTCAGATCCTGGTGGATGGGAGGGAAAAGTGGTCGTGTTTTCCTCGTTGGGACCCGGAACGGAGGCTGCTCTGCAGAGCCTCCTCTGATGCCTCCTTCTCCTAGGTGGAAACCTCAGCTCTACCTCTGAGTTCAGTGCTGGGGATGCTCCAGTTGATTAGAATAGGATTATCAGCTCACAGATAAAATGAGGAAGAAGATTGCTTCTTATCTTTTGCTGCTTCTTCTGTTAAATGTGTTGCATGATCTCAAACAGCAGCTCCCATCTTCTGTAGGGCGTGAGCCCCTGCTTCCAGTCCTCTTTGTGCAGAAGAGGATGCAGGTGGCTCTGTACAAACGACGTGTTGCTAGGAGGTTGGCTTGTACCAAGCTGTGTGTTCAGCATGGAATTCTTGGCCTGTACCGGTTCCTGGTGTAAGGAACGTTTGATGTGTGACTGCAGTGAGTCACCTGAGGCAGCGGCACTGTCAGCCGCATGGACCGGCGCAGAGCAGAGCAGGTCCCCACGAGGGCAGCTCCCTCAGCCTGAGCACTCCTCCTGCCCACAGGAATCCCTCACACCCCTGCACTGCCATCTCTGCCGTGCTCTGCCTCCCGCCCTGTTGTCTTTTCAGGGGTCCCTCCCCAGGACACCCTCCTGTGCTGCAGAGCTGCTGCCGAACCACCCTGCGTGTGGTTCTCGTGCTGCCGTTTGTGTTGAGCAGGCATTCCCCAGCCACCAGTCCTCTGCTGGGCAGGAACCACTATTGTGGTGCCACTGTTTTGGCTTTGGGTGATGTTTTCCTTCGCGATGGGCTCCTCTGTCCTTGGGCTTCATGTGTTTGTCCCTGGCTGTTGGAGGGCAGACACAGCACAGGGCAAGTGCAGCCGGGGCATGGGGCTGCTGCACTGGGGCTGCCCAGCGCTGCTGTAACTCAGGGTCAAGTGGGCTGCAGCCCTGTGGCTGGTCACACACTGGGGACGTGTGGGTGCTGGTGCTGCTGGAGGGTCCCTGGGCTCGCTGGTACATGGCTGATGGACCGTGGTACAGCTCTGGGAGGAGAATTCAGCCCTGCTCGTAGCCAAAGGAAGAGCCACTGAGGTGCTGCAGGAACAGGAGGAGGAAGGGAACCAGAATCAGTGCATCCTTGGTGTGTGTCATGCAGCCCTCTGTGCTCAGTCTCTGATTTCAGATGCTGCGAGTGTTGCAAAGAGCTTCTTGGGGAATGAAGGACTCTGGGATCCATTTAGCTCCTGTTGAGCTGCTGTGCACAAAGTACCTTTTCATAGCACTGCCAAGCCAGTTCTGTCCAGGGGAATGACGGCGAGGGCCTCTTTGCACGCTTGGGCATCATTCCAGAGTATTCCAGGCTCATGCACACACATGAGAATGTTTTAAAAGCAAATAAAGCCCTCAGCCTCTCCTGGTGACGGTGCTGCAGTAGCTTTACAAGTCAGGCTCTTGGTAGTTCCCTCATTCTGTCCTCTCCTGTGATGTGCCTGAAGATGCCCCTCGGATCAGTGCCAGACACAGTGGTTGGAAGGCAGCTTGACTGATGCCCTCGGCAACCAGCTCGAGATGAGCAGGAACAGATACAAGATACTCGGCTGCTGTTCAGGCTGATAGTGCCAGAGAAATATTTAGCACATAGGTGGCACTTGTAATCTTTCAAGCACTTCATAAACATCGGCTGATCCCACGGTGCAGCTCCGTGCTGGCACTGATCTGCCTTCCCTGGAGAGAGCAAGTGGCCCAAGGACTCCATGAAGCTGCAGCACGTGGCTGCGAGAGCCAGGAGAAGGAAAAGCTCGGTCGTAGGCTCTCATGGGGCGAGTGTGAACGTGGAAGGCCAAGGAGGTAACTTCAGGTGTCAGCGCTTGGTTTTCTAGGAGGTGGTTGGGTGCCAGCTTTTGAGTAACTCCTCAGGAGAAGGTGCCTGATGTAAGAGTGAACCTGTCTGCTGGCATGGACACAAGTCAGCCTCTGCCTGACTCCCTGGTGCTGCTTTCCAGGGCCCATGTCTTCCGCCTTTTCAGCCTGGGATGGTTTCTGGCTGCCCAGGGCTGTGTCTGTGACCGCAGGACACGCTGCGAGTCTCAGGGTAGCAGCTACAGGATGTGCTTGGCTGTGGCAGGGGCTTTGCTGGAGCTCTTGGACCGCTTGTGGAAGGTTGATGCTCTGGGGCGCTGCAGAGCTCCTCAGTGGGGTTTGGTGGCCTGGATCTTCTCAGATTGCCAGCCAGCGAGGCCCAGTAGCTGCACAGTCTTGTGTCTTGTGGCACTACTGCTGTAGGGTGGACTTCATTCAGAGAGCACTGACTTCCTCCTTGATCACCCTTTCTCTCCTCCCCTGCCTTTGGTAGTGAGCTAAAACCTGGTACTTGGTTGCTGGCTGGGGTTTGACCACAGCGATTCCAGAGCTTCTGCATTTTGGAGCTGAAAGCTAATGCTGCCTGAGAGCACTGCTTCACTTCATCCTCCTTTGAAAGGTGAGGTTCCTCGTGTGGTGCCAAACTTGCTTCTGTTGCAAAGGACTTGCATGACGAGGGTTATGTTTGCCAGTTAGGCTCTTTGGGCCCAGCGGGTAGAAGAGCAGAGGGGTTCTCTGCCTTGCAGAGCTCTAGAAGGCGCAGTCAGTACCTCAGAAGTTATGTGGAACACTGCAGGTGAGAAACTCGCCTTCAAAAGGGAGAAGTAGGTGACTTTTGGGCGCAGGCTTGAGCTGCAGGATGTGGTTTGCTGCAAGGAGAAACACGGGATGGTTTCTGCTCTTCAGGAGCTGGACCCTTCCTTTCTCCAGCACCCTGCTCCCGTGGGAAGAGTGTGTTTCCAGGCAGGACATGCTCCTGGAGCATCGTGGGGCTTATGGCTGCACCCGGGTGAGCTCCAGTACCGCAGGGGAGTGAAAGGGAGCCGGGAATCACGTTCTCTGTGATCCCAAAGCTGAGGCACCTCCTGGGGCCTCGGGGCAGCCGTAGTGCAGCTCCGAGTGCTGTGCTCAGGGAGGGGATGGTGCTGCTCATGTTGGAACTGGGGTGCTGTGTAGGAAGGAACGTAAGATTTGTATCATCAAAGGCTGGAAGCAAGAGGGAACATGATTTTGTAGCCTGGTGATGAGGGAACTCCCCTGGGAGGGGATAGGAATCAGCTCCCATCTGTGCTCCAGGGACTGTTTATGTATTTGGTGTTGAGAGCTGCTGGCTCATAGGAGCCAGGGAGTTGAAGCACTAATGGGAGGGTGTGCTGGGGTGGCTCACTGCACTTGCTGGTCTCTTCAGGCTGTGGTGTTCAGGACAGGGACCTTGCTTATTCACAGGTGACTGCAAGGTGCTGGGTTACCAAGCACTTACTAATTCACCGCTGCAAGTATTAACCAGCCACAGGAGAACTACCAGCCCTTGCAAGGAAAGTGTGTGTGTAGAGATGGTGCAGTGTTAGACAGCTTTCCCCCGAAGATGAGCTGGCAAAGACCAGTTCTGTTTTGATCCTGTGATTAAGAACCTTCCTTTCACTTCTAATTCACTCCTTGGGTATCTCAGTTGCTTAATGAGACAGAGGAATGTGAAAAGCCGGCACGGTAGGAAGCATGGCTTCCAGTAAAGCTGAACCCGCAGGTTCATCAGAATCTGGGGGGAATCCTGCCAGGTGTTTATCAGTAGAGAAACCCACAGGGGAGGCACAGCTCAGAAGACAGAAGATCTTTTCATGTTCTCAGGCGCTGGCTTGTGCAAGGTGGGGAAGGTGAGCCAGTTGATCGCTGAGGGTACCGAGCTAACTGCTTGCTTGCTATCAGGAGAAGCTACGAGGGCGTTGTTGCCTAGAACAAGCCTCGTCCTGCAAGGTTTTGTTTAGATAAAAGATACAAAGAGCACGGAGCAGTAACTGCGGTTGTTCAGGAGTGCTGGGGAGCTTCAGGAACCCCTCTGCTGCCTGCTGGGGCAGGGCGGGAGGTGCTGTGCTGGGGCACGGTGTCTGGCCCTGGTGCCACCGGTCAGGAGCACGCGGATGGGTTTATGGTGGAGCACTGTGTGGGACAGAGAAGGCTCAGCTCGTGTGCACGGGAAGGGCCTCAGCTCCACATAGCCACATCTGTTGGCACAAAGACTCTTCAGAAATGAATTGTTTGAGCAAGAGGCTGCTGGAGGCGATGTGTCTGCTGGCAGGCAGTGATGGACCAGGGCATCTTTGGGTCTGTCTGTGTGTGTGTTTCATCGCATTACTTTTCAACGGACCTCAGTGCAGTGAGGAGGGGTTTTAGGAGGGTGTTTGGTGTGGAATGGTGACGCAGGGAGCCTGGTGTGGGTGAGGAAGTGATCTGCTTGTGTGCTCTTACCTTTGACCTAAGCGTTGCAAAATCAGGTTGGAATGGCTATTGCAACTCATTCTGTGACCCTCACGTAAAGAACAGGCCCATGTGTAGGGCTGCTGTGGTGCTTAATCTTTGTAATGAATTCCCTTACACAGGCTCTGCAAAACCTCTGCCCTGTAGCTGGGTATCTGCAGATACGCACGTGTGTAACACTGCATCCATGCTGTTGTCGGCCAAGACGTGCATGGGTTCCTCTTTCCTCCTTAGGTGAGTAGCTGCAGCACTTCACCAAGCCCCTGGCAGCTCCTGGAGACAGGGGTTTCTTGTCCTGCTTGCAGATGCGAGTGCCACCATCGAGTGCATGTCTTTGGGTACAGTCAGAGTGGGGTAGAGCTGAGAACCGGCCGCAGCTATTGTCCAGTGCCCAGGAGGTAGCCCTGCTGCACCAAGGCTGCTGGCACTTGGGTGCTTGAGGTCTTGCTTTATGCTTTTTGACTCCTACCTGCTTGTTTTGATGGTAAGTTATTGATGCTGTTGCTCCTTTCCCCACACCTCTGCAGTGCTGTGCAGCTCAGGGATGAGTAATGCTTCTTAAAGGAGTGTTCCTGAACCTTTGATGCTGGATGCGAGATTGAGCATTTGAATCTCTACATTTTCCATTGCAGGATGACTGTACATTCCTATCAAGTGATTCATTTGACTCACAGACCTTTCCTACAAACCAAAATCCCTCTTCAGACCCTCGGAGCAAAAGGGATCTCGAGCACAAGCCCAGGTGCCTTGTTGAAGGCTCTGTTTGGGCTTTCCGCTGCTGATGCTGTGTACAGACAGGTTGCAGTGTAAGGCTGTCCTTGTCCTCCCGCTAGCGTGCTTGGTTCCCTCACATTCCATTTCAGTGACGTGGGACAGCTTTTTCTTGCTCTTTCCCCAGAGGCCTGAGCAGAGCTGTTTACCCTCAGCTTCCCCTCCACAGGCAGGCCAGAGACTCCTCGAGCACAGTGATGAACGTGAGGGGGAAGGAGGGGAGAGCATAACCGAGGAGTGAGGCACAGCTCCAGTGCTGTGGCTGGATCCGGGGAGGTCATTCCAGGCAGTGACACACAACATTGTGTTCTGCTCCTCCGATGGCATCCGGGACCTGCCCTGGACCTGGATTCACCTGTGTTTGGGTGTGAAGCTGCAGCATTTAAACCGTGACTCCTCTTAACGGGAGCTTTTACAGTTTTGGGCGCTTCCAAGTCGTAATCCTGTGGGATTGACAGGTCCCTGGGATGGGCAGGCTGCTTGTGTGATACGACTGCAGCTGAATACTTCATGGTCAGGTTTTAGAGCCTGACCTCTGAGCCCGAGGGCTGTGTGTGGGGATGGGAAGAGGAATGTGATGAGTAAGGAGTGGAAGGTGTAGCCCATGGGGAATATGGTTCTGCAGAGCCCTGCTGACTGGAGGGACTTGCTCCCGAGCAGGCTTGTGGGCTCTTTAGGAGGTGCACATCCTGCCCTAGCCCACTGCAGCATCTCAGATGTCACTGTGAGCTATCCTCTAAGGCTCCGCCACATTCCGTAACCAGGGAAAAGTTCTTGTTTTCCTTGAGGCAGCTGGTGCATTTAAGGAATTTCTGGTACGTGCTGGAGCAGGAGCTCATTTTGTGCTTGGATAATGGAAAATCAAGCTAATAACATTGAAGCCCCTTTCTGGAGAGATGGACCCAGTTCTCCTGCACCACACAGACCTCAGGGGCTGCGCCAGCTCTGCTCAACTCATTCCTCTTCACTGCCCCAGTTCGAGCTGCGAACAGGGAAAACCCCTTTGAAGGCACAAAGTGAGGCTTGGCTTTCTCCTCACCGGTTGCAATGGGGAGGTCTGGGGCTCTGCCTGCTCACAGGGATCCCAGTAAGGTGCTTTCCACGCGGGACAGCAGCATCAGTGTGTTTGCTGATGGAGCTGGAAGCGGTTGGCTTCCAGTAATGGCTCTGGTTCATGTGCTCCAAAGGAGGAGCTGTCAAAGTGGATGGATAACAGCAGTGTTGGGTGTCTCTGCTTGGGAAAAGCTTTCTTGAGCTGTTCAGGGCTGCTTCTGAATCCCATTGGCCTTGGGGGGGATGGAGTGATCTCTGGTAGGGAAAGTAGATGTTGCTTTCACAACTTTCACTCTCTAAGGTGAAAGTGACGTTTCCAGCCTTCTTGCCTTGGAAGCTTATTCAGCAGCCCCGATGCACTCTAAGATGTGCTCTCGGCTGCAGTGGCTCTTCTTGGGAAGCAAACTCCCTGGGTTATCTGGATTCTAGCGCTGAGAGCAGTGAGGATTTAGTGCTGCCAGTCGTGCAGTTGGTAAACAAGCTTGGTTTACCCCTGTGTTGAAAGAGAGGGAGAAACAGCGATCGCTTTGGGAGGCAGGGCCTGTATTTTCTTGCTGGTATGCTTGAAGTTCATAGAAATCTCCCGTACTTCCCGGTACTGTGTCCCTGGAGAGCAAGGGCATCACAAGGGATAGCAGTGAATGAGCAGGGAGATGGGAAATGTGATCTGCAACCCCTGCAGGCTCCGTGTCAAGGGAGGTGGCATTTGTCAGCGGGCCTTGCGTAAGGATCTCCAATGGCACAGATCCCGAGGAGCTGTGGAATGGGTTCAGTATGTGCTCAGCAGAGCTGCGTAGCACTTATGCACAGCTCTGCAGGCCTGTGCAAGGGTTTGGGGTTACAGAACCTCTGTGCAGCTCCACGGGTACCTTTCTGTGCTGCCATAAGAGTTCCCTGCGGAAGCCTTGTAAGGCAGCTCCTATCCCCACTTGGCAGCATGTCCATCTGCTCTTTGGGAGCTGCAGATGTGCTTCCTGGAGCAATTGACTCCTGCTTGTGTTTAGGGCTACCAGAGCGCCTGTTTGTTCCCCCATGTGGAGCGTGGCTGCAGAAGGGAATTGAAACAAATGGAGCGCCACTTCCAATTTCTCAGGCTCCTCGGTCGGGAACTGAAGCAGTTCTGGTGGCTCCAGCTTGCCCACCCTGCCTCTGTCCCTTCCCACATGGGGGAATCTCCTAAGGAGCAGGAATCCCTCAGCTGAGAGCAGCTTGTGCTTCGCTGGGACACAAGGAGGGAAGCTGGGTGCTGCTGGGTACCATCACACATGGTGCACGTTGGGATGGGTGGTTTGGTACCAGCAATGCCTGTTCCCGTCTGGAACAAAGGGAGTTTGTAGGGAATGCCCACCTCTGGCTGCGTGAACTGGGGAGTTACCCTGATACACAGCTTGCTGTGCTAGATGGAGAGGTGCAGTAAGTCAGTAGCTGCATCCCTTTGTTCTTGTGAAAGTAAATAACCTGCTGAAAGGACAAGTGGATGTGTTGCTGATTTGCTGGTGCTGGTGCTCCTGCCCTGCTTGATGTAGGAAATGGGGAATGCCATGAAATGGGAACACGGCCAGAGTCTGAGGCGGCTGCCTGGGAGCGTAGAAGGGAACAATGCCTGCTGTGCTCTAAGGTACCTCCCCAGATATGACAGCCGTGCTTGGGATGAGCATCCCCCTTCCCTTCCGGAGGTGTGAGTACTTCTGCCTGACCCCTCTGCTCAGGCGCCCCAAGCTGAGACGCACCCAGTTGTGTTGCAGACCTCTTGTAAGCCCCCTGTAGATGGGCTTTGCTTGTTTGGGTTTTGCACATACCAAAGAGCCTTTGTCCTGCTTCGGGCCCTGAATTCCCATGTACAAGGGGAGGTATTGAGTGAACTCCAGGCTGTGGCTTTGCTTCCACGTGCCCCTGCTGCCTTCACCTGGATTCAGTGCTCGCCTCTGACTCAGTGTTTACTCTTCAGTGTTTGAACATTCCCTAGAAATTCAATCTTCTAAGCACATTATGCTTCACACCAAGTGCCTGCAGAAGCCCAGTTGTGCAATGCCTACGCTCGTGTATTGGCTGCTGTCTTACTCCCTCAGAACAGGATTTACGGTGGCAAAGCAAAGCAGCAGCCACAATTAGAATTTGGGTACTACAACACTACGGCTGCCTTCAGACTAGCCCTGTCTGTGCTCCAGAAATGCCCCTTGTCCCTTGCTGTAACTCAGAGCTGGGGTGCAGGGATGGTTACTTGGCACACGTTGGTGCTGAGGGCAGGCAACCCCCCTGGACACCTTGCATCTGCCTTCCCAGTTGCTGTGCTGGCCCAGGGGTGAGAGTGCTGGTGCTCTCTCATGGTTTGGCTTTGAAGTAGGTTTTGAGCTCCTGAGAGCATTATCTGTGGGTTTAAGCCATCCCTACTGATAAGGGAAATCAGATACTATTGTTGGAAGTGGCTTGCAGGCTGCTGGAGTGTTGGAATTCAGGGCTACACCGAAGCGAGAGGGGATGCTTTAAAACGCTGCTCTGTGCAGTTACTGCCGTGGAGCTCATTCCTGTCATTTCCTGCTGTGTTAGGAAACAACCTTCAATGTGAAGCTAATCCTTGTGTTTCTGGGGGAAGAAGCAAACTTCCTAAAGCTCCAAGAGCCTCTGTCCTGAGTAGCATCCCTTGCAGGGCAGGATGAGTGGTGGTGGAGGGAGATCCCGGCCAGGCATTCCTTGGATGTGCTGCCTTATGGGCACTGCCACCTCCCTGCAGAGGTGCTGCTGGGAGCAGGTTGAGGTTTTAAGGTCGCAGGTTTTAATCTGTCCAGTGCATGCCTCTGAGTCAGTGCGGATAATGAGACATGAAGGTGCCGGGGCCCGGGGCAGGGCAGTGTTCCCAAATCAGCGCTGCTCACACCAGCACCATCTGCTTTGCTTCTACGGCAGAGCTCACGCAGGATCGGGTGAGGAAGGGGCTGTCCATGGCTGGGATCTTTATCCTGGTCGCTGAGGGTTAATGCGGGGAAGGCTGCATTCCTTAGTTTCACTTTTGGCTTCTCTTCCCAAAAATTTCCACTTCATTTCATAACAGTTCTGGAGTGAGGGGTGGTGATGCTGGAACCTCCGAGTCTGAATGTTCTTGCTTGCAGTGGGGGGCTGAGGCAGCCATGGCTGTTCATTAACCCTCCTAAAGCAGCTAACTGGGGGAGCTTTAATGAACTTGGGGGTGGAGGCAGTGACCAGAGGTGATGGCTTTGGGAAGAGAACGGCTCTCTGCTGTAGTCTTGTGCCGGGTGGAAATTGTGTTGTTTTGGCCTATAGATGTGAAACCAGAGTTTATGATGTGACGGCGCGTGTATCGGTGCCTCGTGTGCACGCAGGCACCGGGCTCTTTGGCGCAAAACCACTACATGGGCTATGTACTGACAATACTTCGGGCATATCAGTTCTAATTGTGCCTCAGAGCTGATAACCTCATCCAGAGCATCTGCATGCTGCTGAGCGAGCACCGGTGCTGTGGCCAGCAGAGTCTTGCTGAGCAGTGGGTACACACCAGCCCGCAGACGTGCGCTCCCCTCGGCGTTCCCAGCGTGGAGCAGCCTGGCCGGGACCCTGCTTGTGCCTCTCCAAGGCAGGGCCTGTGTGAGGCATCTTGTGACAGGGCTGCTGCTTGTTTGTTCCCATGGAAACTGCCATCTGATCGTGAGGCAAAACCTCTGCTGGAAACCAGCCTCTAAAGATCTGAGTGCATCATCCAGATCCGGCATCCTGCTGTATCCTGCCATACCCTTCCTGCTCCAGAGCCTGTAGAGCTGGTGCAGTGAGCACCTTAGAACAGCCTCAGCAAGAAAGGCGATGCTCTCACTGGTGGTGAAGCTGGCAATTGCTTGGTGCTGATTCCTCGGTGTAGGGTGCTTGGTGTTCTCACTGGGGTTGTGGGAGCTGAGCTCCCTGCAGACCCTTTGAGAAGTGCCTGTGATTCCCGGGATACCCCAAGAGTTTGGGGATTGGCAGTTATGGAGTTGTGGCATTTTACAGCATAACTCCCTCTTCTGCAGGTGTGTGCTGTAGTGCTGCCTGTTGCCGTGGCTTATATTGAATATCCAATAGATTGACTTCGGTATAGAGCAGGCCTAACCCTTACAGGTATTCCCAGATGGACTTGGTGGACTATGAAGTTCCGTCTTAGCCGTTGCTTTAGACTCTCTCTGATACTCTTGCAATCCCAATGTGATAGTTAATGTTCCTACAGCCACCTTCTTTAACCAGGAGCTGTTACCCTTCAGAACTGAACTGCAGCTAATGTAAGTACACGAGGAGCACCGTGTGTGTGTGTGTGTGTGTGTGTGTGTGTGTGTGCTGCAGAACCTCCTCCCTGGAATGTGAGCAGGATTCCGTGTCGCAGCTCCGCACAGAGCCACCTCTGCTTGGGCTGTGGCGAGGCACAGGGTGAGTGAAAGGGATTGTTATATGGGATGACAGATTCCTCTGGAGGTTGTTGCTGTGTGCAGAGGGGAAGCCAAGACATCAGTGCCTAATATCTTCCAGAAGTGCTCTGCTTTAACCCTTGAGGAGCCTCAGGAAATCAATTGGAAGCCAGTGCAAGGGCTCCCTGTGGCTCTGCTGCACATCCTGATCCATTGCCAGTTAGTTTTCCTGTTGGCAGCTTACAGCAATGGGATTTCTTGTGCTGTGTAGAAGACTGGGGAGCTGAACCAGAGCTGCCCTTACTGTGTGTTGCTCTTGTCATTAAGAACTAGCTGCTGCTCTTGCCTGTTGAGGGATGGTTGCAGTGCTCGTCAGCAGCTTTCCCTCCCCTTCTTGCTGCTGTGCTTCCTGGCAGCCCAGGCTCCTGCAGGATCCTGCTCCATCCCTCTCGGATGCTCAGCTCTTCCCATCGCTGCTGAGGTGCGGACCTGAGCGCACACGAGCTGCTTTGTGCTTCCCCTCCTACCTGCAGTGCAGAGCGATTTGCAGTACTTTACCTGATGGGAAATGGGGCAGATAAAGGCAGGAACATCCTGAGTTGTCACCGCGTTTTCCCAGGCCTTCCCTCCATTCCCCTTCCTTAAAAGAGGTCGGTGCCACATTGCCCAGGCATGGCCTGGCCTTGCTACTTCTGGACAGGAGTTCAGCTGCTGAATGACTTTATGGGAGGAGAGTGATTAAGGAGCCAGTTTGAAGGCGCCCTCAGATGGAGGGTGACCTGTGCTCAAAGGGACCCAGGTGAGCAAGTGTCCTCCCAGGCTTTGATTCCCCTCTTGGCTTCACTTGGGTGAGGAGGGCAGGCTACAGCTTACACACCATAGGCAGGCTTACGTGACCAGGATCTGCTGCTCACACCCTGTTTGATGTGTGAACTGCTTTACATCCGTGTAAATGCTCCTCCATAAGGCCCTGTGCTGGTTTAACTGAGCTCATTCAGAAACCAGTTTTAATTAGCAAGTGCAGTCTTTGTCAGTAAGTGCCAAGATGGTGTTTGGTTTGCACAGGACCCATGGAGGTAGTGCTGCAGTGCTGTCAGCACAGCGTAGGGCTGAACCACAGCGATGCTCATTGCCCTGTTCTCACTCCTTTCACTCCAGCAAACCCACACAGCACTTGCATTGCTTCATCAGAGCCCCTGTCATTGCTAATGCTGCAAGCAAAAGCTGCGTTCCACGTCTGTGTGCTGGGTTTGACACCTGCAGCTCAGCTGAGATTTGAGCAGATAGTGGCCTGATTGGCAGAGTGAGGTCTGTGCACGGGTCACAGCATGTGCTGCTTGTGGAGGTCTCCCTCTCTGCCCTAGAAAGTCTCCTTAGATCAAAGAGCAGGAGGTGGAAGTGAGTCTTAAACCAAGGAGCTGGGCTGGGGGTCCTGCGTTCTTGAGACAGGAGCTTTTACCTGCCTGTTACTTGAGCGTCTATCCCTTAGGCTTCAGCTGATGTTTAACGCTGGTTCTTAGGCATTCTTACGAAGGAGTTCAATGAAATCACAGCAGCAGGTGGGCAGTTTGCCTTGCCTGCTGTCTGCAGATGAACATGTGGACATGTTCTAGTGTAGCAGCATGGGCCATCTCTGTGGGCTGGCATTTGTGGGTATAGCTTGCCTTTTTCCTCGACTAGGATAAAGAAACAGTGTTCCATACCACCTCTAATGCATGGCTCTGACCCCCTTGAAGTTCTCACACTTGCATCTGTTAAGCATTCCAGTGATTTTGTAAGGCTTCTGAGCTAAAGAAACGAATCACTGGCACCAGCATCAGCTGAGGCTGTGGAGAGGAGGGTTTCCTCCTTGTGTAACAAGGTTCTAAGTGAAAGGATGGAGAGGTCAGTTCCAATGTAAACACGGCATGCGTAAAGCTGGAGGGGATCAAAAAGGTGGGAATTGTGTGGCTGTGCCCTGCTTCTGTACTCTGCCCTGGGCTCCATCCCGTTCTACATGCCCTGGAATGATGAGATTGTCCCGCTGGGTTTAGCAGAGCTGCAGGCGTCAATGTGGGGCCTGTGCTTCTGCCACTGAAATCCAGACCCATTCCCCTGGGATCCGGGAAGGGTCACAGCAGAGCACAGCACTCACAGGCAGGGCATTAACACTGCACCAGGCCCAAGGGTTTGCGTGTATTGACTTTTCCCAAAACACCATTGGTGTTTTCTTCTCCTTGTGCAAGACACAAGTCAGTGCATTGATTGTGAAGAGGGATGTGGACACAGTGATAACTTCCTTCCTGAGCAAACACACTTCGCTGTGTGCATCTTGGTCCTCGGTTTCCTGCTTTCAGTTGCTGCCAATATGTGTCTGTGCCACCTCCAAACCCCCCAGTTTGACTGCAGAATGGCCTGGGTTTATCTGCTGCATCCCTGAACTGGGGGGTTCTGCTGGTGGGTTAATTCCAAGGGGGAGATGCCTTTGTTTGCCCAGGAGCGTGTTGGGAGAGGTCTCTCTGGTTTGGTAACAGGCCATTATAGGGATGTAAGGTGTGTAAGGATGTCACAGCACATCTCTGCTGTCGAGCATTTTCCTATGGGTAAAACCTGTACCAGTTGCCTGTTTGCATGTACAGTGCTGGCTTTCAGTGCCCCTTAGCACCCGGGCAGGCCGGTGGTGCCAGCCAGCCTGAAGGACATGTGCATCTGCCAGCCAGCCAGGAGGGTGATGTTGCTGACAAGTGACGCCTGCAGTGACAGCTACCCACTGAGCTGCTGCCGTGTGCGAGGACCCTGGGGCGTGCAGTGTGGGGCCGGTCAGCAGGTGCATTGCATTGCAGCAGCTTCTCCTTTGTCTCCCCCTGCCTCTGTCTTGACTCCGTTCTCTGGTACCAGAGCTCTCCCAGAGGTCCTGTGCAGCGTCAGTATCTGCCTATGGGAGTGACTTTTCCCCCTCCAGCAGCTGCTTAATCCAAAGGGGTCGTGTTCCGAGCTTCCCAAGTGTCCCGGCAGGCAGGAGCAGCTGGGAAGAGGAGCTCTTTGCTGTCAGCCCTCTGACAGCTCATGTTGGCATCCCAGCAAGGCTGTAGTGTAGTGGACAGAAAGGAGAGGGTTGCTGTGCTGTGGCAGGAATTCAGGTCCTGTCCGTGCCTGTAGAGCGGCCTCCTCCAGGCTTTCTCCTTTAGCAGCTCCAGAGCCAGCCTCTCTTGGACTCTGCCATGTGCCCTCATGGAATAACGCAGGACCCCAGCCTCATGGCCGTGCTCCTCCGCAGCAGAGCGCGTGCAGTGCGCGCCCAGTGAGGGTGTTCCAGGAGGGATGGGAGCGGGAGGACGCCTCAGAACAATTGTAGGAAGCGTTTCTCCTAAATCAACATGTTGGTTTCTTTCAGTGCAGTCAATTTGCCGGTGCCATCTGTTGGCTCTTGTTACACTGAGGAGATCAATTGCTGACTTATGGCAATGCTTCCTGGCCCAGTTCCACTTGTGTGGGGATTACTGATGAGGCTGCTCACGTGCTCTGTTCCCAAAGAAGTGGGGCTTCTCCTGGTTTCAAGTGGAGCTGCTACAGAAACAACTGAAATGGAAAAGGTGGTTTCTTTATGGAATGATCATCCGTGCAGGAAAGCTTAATTATAGTTCAATTGCAGTTATAATTGGATCCAAGCAAATGTGTGGCATGAAGTCCTAGGTGTTAGCCCAGGACAGGGTCCTTAGCTTTTCCCTCTGTTCACTGCACGGAAGGAAAAGGAGACTGCACTGTCCTATGGGTCCTTCCCATGAAAACAGGCTCTGCTTCTCCCTTTATTCCGCTTTTCCCGAAGTCGTGGGCATGGTTCCTGACCCTCCTGCCCTGTCCTCCCCCTGGGCGCGTGGCAGTTCATTTCCCTGCCCTTGGCAGGGCACCATGGATTCGAGGAAGTCTGCAGGAATATTCGCCACGCTCGGCTCATAAACAGGATGTCGATATGGATGTTCCTGCTCCCCTGCACCGAGGCTCCTGCCTCCGTCAGGAGCCTCTCACCCGTGCCATGGTCTTGCAGCCCTGGTGGCTACCAGAGCATCAAGTCTGGTGTCCTGGGGCAAGCCGGGGCTGTACAGTTGTGTTTCTGCTGGTGCTGGGGGAGCTGCAGGAGGAGCCCGTGTGTTTGAGGCAGGAAATGCAAAGGCTGCGTGTGCTGGGATGCAGGAAAGGGTTGGTGCTTAGCGCGGAAGGGGCAGCCTGGGCTTGTGGGAGCTCCCATCTGGCAGCATTCTGGGGTGTTTGGGCCTGGAATGACGTTTCTGCTCCTTGTGACTTCCCGTGTGATGCAGTAGGACGCCCTGAGGTCAGTGGTACCTGCTCCTGCCCTTTTGCCTCCCAGAGATTCAGTTCCACTCCTTTAGTTCCCCAGCTGCCCCTGTGCTTTGGTTCAGACTTGCTCTGCTGCTCACCGGGCTCTTGCCTGACATGCACACAAACAGCTGGGGATCATGGAAATACGGAGCAGTGTTTCCAGGAGGAGAAACACCTGGAAATACAATGGGCTCCTGAAATTCCCTCTGCTTTCCCTTGTGGGGATTTCCTACTTCCTACGTTCATGGGAAGCTCCGAGTTTCCTGAAACCGGAGCACGAGGTGCTTTCCCCAGGGCTTTCGGGAGCCTTTCACCTTTCATCTCACAGCAGTCACTGGAGGCACTGGGATGGGATGAAAACCCGTTGAAGGAACCCCTGCAGAAGGGCCGGGTCCCTCCTCATCTCCCGAAGGATTCAGGTGTGTTCAAGGGCCACTGTTTGGCCCAACTGACAGTATGATCCTTCACATGAGGACATCTCCTGGCTGCTGTGTGTGTTCCTCTGCACCACACGTAAAGCCCCCAGTGTAGTGAGGTGGCAAGTGTGGGGCAGGCAGGGGGACAGCAGCCTGCTGTGTTATCAGAGCCAAAACCAGAGTGATTGAGTTCTGGTCTGTCTGGCCCTACAATCAGATGCTCTGTATCCCTCGAACTCTGCCACCAGTGTCAACTCCAGGCGTATAATTAAGCTGGGAAATGAGATTTCCTTTGAGCGACTGTAGAGCTGGGAAGCGAATAAGGAGCTTTGCAATACTCCAGATCTGTGGGGTTTTCATGGATTTATGCCTGAAAATGACTCCTGTCTCTTAGACATTTTGGATTTGCTCTTTGAGGAAGTGCCTCTTAGCTTTTTATATACACACCCATCAGTTTAAGCGTACAAAAGCTCATTCCTGCAAGGATAATCCTTGGTGGAAAGCACACTGTGGGTGCTTCCCAATCCCCCTCTGGCTCTCAGCTCCCCCGGTCCCCTCCTGAGCGCTGTCCTTGGAGCTGTGTGGTGCACAACACCCCAAAGAGCGGCAGTGCCAGCCCCGAGGAGCAGCAGCAGCTCCTCACCCCGTTGCTCATTGCCTGTTAGTGCCTGGCAGCCGCACAGGCCCAGTGCTTCTCCTTGGCTCCGGCTCCAGCCCCGGCCCTGCCAGCAGCCCCTGGTGCCCAGTGCCAGGCCTGGCTCCGCGCGGCACAGGGCTGCCGTCGGAAGCAGCTCCCTGACTTGGGAGCCTGGAACCGTGCCTGGGCTCTGAATTAGAGGTTTCAAAGGAAAGAACCAGCTTATTGTGCCGGTGCCTCGCTGGGGCTGTGCTGTGCTGCGCTGTGGTACACGCAGGGCAGCTATTCCCCTGGCGAGGGTTTCAGCGTAGGAAATGAAGCTTAATTTTCACGTGCTTCAGATTGTTCCCTTAAAGACCCTGATGATCCCTTTGTTTGTTTGTCTCCAAGCCTCTTAGAGCATCACTTAGCATTACACTTGGGGTTTGGCACTGGAGGAGGAGGAGGAGATGTGTTCTGGGTCGTGTGCCGCAGTGGGTTTTGTTGCTACGCACAGAGCACTTGTCCCTGGTGCACGCCAGGGGCTGTTCAGAGCAAGGCACTTCTGGAACTGGGCTTTGGGCTCCTGGGTCCCATCCTTCTGGTTGTGCATCACCAGCACAGGGGGGTTCTCCCCGTTTGGAGTTGGGTGGTTTCACTGGCTGTGCCCCAAAGAGCTGGGAGCTGCCAGTGCTGGGGAAGGATGCTCAGGGAAGGCCAAGGGAAGAGAAGTGAAGAAGTCTCCAGTGCTTGAGAGACTTGAATGGGTGTGCTGTGGTAACAGGAGCCCAAAAACCCTTCTGCACCCTGCTCTCAAACAGGTACCCTCTGTAGGGACAATACCCTGAGAGGTAGGAAACAGAGCTGCTTCCTGCCCACCTCATGGCAAGGTGCTGGGCTCTGGGAGGCTGCTCGGAGCCTTTCTGAGGCGGGGACTGTGTATTCTATTCAGCACAGCAGGTCTTACATGCAGGGCCTGCTTTTGAGAATGGGTCAGTAACCTCTGTCCTGCTCTGCCCTTGTGCTAGGTCGCTATAAAGATAATCGATAAGACCCAGCTGGATGAAGAGAACCTGAAGAAGATATTTCGAGAAGTTCAGATCATGAAGATGCTTTGCCACCCTCATATCATCAGGTTATACCAGGTAGGAGCGCTCTCCGCAGTGTTTTCCGCTCCTTTGTACTATAGCTTTACACTGTGTAGTAGTGCTTTCTCTGGAGTTATCTCTCTATTTCTGCTGCGTGAAGTACTGGGAAAGTCCTTTTTGTTTCCAAGGGCTCGGAGTACTTTGATTAAGGGAGCAGGGGGAAAGTGTGGCTGATCCTCCGCTTTCTGGGAGACGATGCTTCCGCTGTGGGCTGGCCTCTTGCCATTTGTTTATGGCTGTTGTGTGCTTTTCAGCTTCCCAGTTGAAACCGGATGCAGGCTCCCCTTCTCTGTGTAAGGGAGAGGGTGAATCTTACCCTCTAGCGCAGAGCTCCCCTGCTCTCCTCTCTGACCAGTGGCCCAAGGACTTGCTGATCCCTCCCTGCTTTCCTGGAAGGTGATCAATAGCAGCTGGGAATATTGTTTGCAGACTTGTTCTCCAGCTTGTTTGGCATTCCTGGTGTGCAAGCTGAACCACCGGAGGCACAGCCCACGTGTGATGCCTCTGACGCACGTGTTTGTGGTGCCCCTCCGACTGAGCGATCAAATGGAGCAGCGGGGAGGTTGCAACAGGCCAGGGACACGCAGACAGCACCAGCGTGGTGGGAGCAGAGGGATAAAGGAGGCCACCCACTTGGTGAACCATTAAATGCTGCTCCCTCCCTGGGCCTTTCTGGTACAAGAGCTCAAGCAGGGACTTATAACTAGAGAGGAGTGCTCAAAAGCACAGACTCTCCTTGTTGCTTGCAGTCCTGGTTCTGGAAGCTGTCAGATGGAGTCCCCTTCCCAGGGTCTTGCCAGAGCTGGTCAGAACTGCCAGGTTCAGTGGGCTTGTCTGTTCAAGCCCTGTGTGCTGCTCAGCTCTGCCTGATGGATGTGAACACTTAGTTGGACGCCAAGGAGTTAAAGCTGAGTAGAAGTGACAGAGGTTAATGTTTAGCTCTTTAGGCCAAACCACAGAGTGTGAGATGCTTACAGCAGACACTGCAGAACTGCAGCATTTTGCAGGTGCTTGGGGAATGCTGCTTTGCAAATGGACTCCTTTTTAATAAGCCCTTTTCCAACCTCTTTATTCCATGTATGGTTTTGATGTGACACCGAGCAGGTGACACTTGTGGCTTGGCTTTGCTAAGGTGAGGAAAGAGCACCCACTGCGGAGGGTGTTCCACCCTGCCTGATTGATCTTCCTGGGGCTCCCAGTGGCATTGATTTTTAGATAACAAACTACTCAACCCTGGAGTTGGTGACTCGGAGCCTTTCACAGCTTTTCGTTGGGAATCTGGCATAAATGGCACTTTTAAACTTGCTGTGACAGGCTCTGGATCGCCAACTCTGGAATAAACTGGTGGCCTTGGCACATTGGGCTGCTGCAGCCCCAGTGCCCAGTCAGACTCCTACAGATGTGTGTTACAAGTGGGGTGTTACCTGGCTGAAACACACAGGGCTCCCTGAAGCAAGGCCTCTGCTCTGCCTCATGTCTGATGGGTCTTGCCTCATCCAAAGTCACTTCTTGATTCAGTGGATGTTCCCCCTTTGCCAAATTGGTGGTGGTTTTAGTGCCTGCCGTGGCCTGGGTAATTGAGAGGTGAACTGGTTCCCTTGCGGCAGCCCTGAGAAGTCTCCCAGGGGAGCGAACACTAAAGGGAGGGCAAAGACAAGAGGAGGAAGGCGCAAGTGAAGCGTGTTTAGTTACAGCATCGCTGTTTAGAACTTGCCATTTGGTTCTTACGTGCCCCAGCTCCTGTCTGTTCCTTGGCACAGGAGAGTTAATATTGTTGATTCAATGAAAGCAGTGACGCGTGGTGTGGAAAGGGTCAATTTATTTAGCTACGCTTTTCGTAGAGGCCAGTGTCCTTAATGTGTCCCTTCTCTGTCCTTGTGCCCAGGTCATGGAGACGGAGCGGATGATTTATCTAGTGACCGAGTATGCCAGTGGAGGGGAAATATTTGGTGAGTACATTTACTGCATTCTTTAATCAGATAATGCACTTGGTCAGCTCCAGTAAACTGAAAATAGCTGCCACGCTCTCTTGCTGCAGCTGAGGGATGCCCTTCAGCCTGAAAACATTCCACTGACGAGAGGAGTAGAGAAATAAGTGACACCAACTTGGTGGGAAAGTCCCTTCCATAACCTCTGCTGCTTGTTTGGGTTCCATTGGCAGGTGCTGCCCTGCTTTGATGCTGACTTTGGGGTTACAGGTGTTGGGAATAGTCACCTGGTTGGCTTTGGAAGCGTTGCTGAACACTTGGTTCCAGCAAGTTGTATGAAGCTTGTTGACGATAGCGGAAACGTCGGTGTTTGTTAGTGGCTTTCAAAGAAACAGGCAGTCCTGTGGCTCTGCAGTGTTCTGTTCCCAGAGCCATGCGTGTTCTTATCTTCTGGATACCTGATGTTATCTTAGCCTGTGTTAGTTACATCCATTTTCAACTCCATTGTCTGCTAACAATGTTTTGGCTGAGCTTTCTTGTCCACAGAAGCTGTTCTTTACAGGAAGAGGCTATCAGTGCAGCACAAGTGCAAGAACTGGTGGCTGATTCCTTCGTTTGTTTTATTGCCATGACCAGCATGAAAACCTGTAGAGATGGAAATGCAGGTGCACACTGCGATCTGTGCTAGCTCCACCCATGTGAGATGCAGAAAAGGGGGAAATCTGCGCTTGACTGAAGCTGGCTTCAGTCTGCTTGCAGGCAGTGTCCTTGGGAGGACAGTCACATACAGCCTGTCAGCTAAATGGAGCTGCTCTCCTCCTTGTCCTCTTGAGCCACTGCAGAAGATTGACTTTCCGTGTCAGGACCTCTCACTTGGCTGCAAGAAGCTGCCTTGTCGTTGAAGGTGAAGCTCTTAGTGAAGCAGGAGAAGCTTCAAATTAAGGAAAAGCCAACTTGAGCTGTTTTCCAGTTCCTCAGTACCTTTGTAGATGGTTGTCGTGGCTTCTTCCCAGCATGGTCCATCCCTTTGGGCTTCCTCTCTGAGAAGGTGACAGCTGAAGGAAGAAGCAAGTGGCAGCTGATGTTGTGCATGGCCTTGTGGAAACCTGACTTCCTCCAGCTGAGCCTCCCAGTTGTCTGCTCAAGCATGAATCGTGGTGCGGGACGCGCAGCAGCTCCGGAGGCTTGAGGCTCCTCTTGCCTGGTGCAGCAAAGTCACTTGAATGTGCCTAAGAGCTTGCTTGCATGTGGATCACCACAGGAGAGCATAAATCACTCCTTACTTTCTCCCTCTTCTGTTGCATTTGGCAGCGATGGGCTCATCTTTTTTTAAATGCAGAACTATGTGCAAGCTCATATACAAGCCTGGAATGAATTCTCTTGCTTACAAAAATAGCCTTCTCCGTGAGCCGAAGTGCAAATCTAATTGCTTTCTGCACTACTTCATGCTGTAGTAAATTCAGCTCATTAGCATGGCTAATTTCCATTACACTGCCCAGCATTTGTCCTGTGGGTAGCTGGGAGCAGCCAGCTCTGGAGCAGCACAGAGCAAAGCCCCCGCTGGCCGGGTCTGAGCGTTTTCAGGCGCTGTGGTTAGAGCCGAGAGGGGGAAACTGAAGCCTCAGCTTTTTGTAATCAGGGTTTCCTGAGGAGCCATTAGGACTTTGTTCTACCAGCGGAAGCAATTTAGAGGGAGGAAGCAGCAAGCCGTTTTGGGAAGGTTTCCTCGCGGTCATTAGCATCTCCTGTGCTGAAGAATCTCACGTCCTCATGTTGTGCAGGGAAGGGCTGTCACAGCATGGGCTTCACTGGGCAGTTGTGACGGGGGAACCCTCTCTGTTACATGTGCTTGTGCAGAGTCTTGCAGCTCTTTTTCTTGGTTCCCTCCTGAAATCCTCACGACCAAGGTTTTAAAGCTGAGCTGCAGAAGGCGCAGGGGCTGACCACCACAGCTCTGGATGTGGCTTGAGGCTGAGCGCTTGTATCATTTGAGTTACAGTCGTCCTTTTCAGAGCAAGTTTTGTTAGAAGCAAATCTGAGTTGTTTTCCTTAGTGCTTTAAAAACCTTCAAGGACTTAAACTGTACCGTGGAGCTGTCAATGCCACACAGGCAGTAATACAGGTTGGAATTTGTTGTTTAAGGAGCAGGAGTTTCTCTAAATGGCCTTGGTTTCAGGCTGGTTGGAGGCTTCTCTGTCTCCTTGGTTGGAGCTCCGGGAGAGCTTTGGGACCTGTGTGTCTGAGTTGGCAGTAGGAGGGCTCAGAGCTCCTTCAGTGGCTGAGCAGAGCCATGAGGTGTCTTGGATTCCCGTTCGTGGAAGCGCTGTGATAACTCACTGCCTGTAAGGGTGTGTGGGAGCAGGAGGAGCCCGGCTTTCGCTGGAGGCTTAAGCACCAAAATGTAAATTGTTATGTTCGTCCCTGCGCGTATTTTGCGTGCGGTTGGGCCTCTGGTTTGACATCACCAACAAATGGATGGCTCCTTTTAAACAGAGGGTGCTCTTTGTTCCAGGTCCCTCGAGTGTCCCTCTTGTGAGGTCAAACAGAACGTGGTCTGAAAGTCTGGTCTGAGTTCTGCTGTTTACTATGGCTTCTGTAAACAATCTGCAGCCCTCACAAGAGCATGGGTCCTTGCTTGATTGACAGAAGTGCTCGGCAGTGTTTATCTGGTTGACGTGGTGAGCCTGTCTGTGCCTCTGCCCCATCTCCCCCGCTCATCCTCAGCTCTCTGGACAGCCACGTTAAACGACATGGTACCAGTCTCTCCAAGGTCAGGCTGCTTCTGGGATCACAGGGTCGCCAAGTGCACTGGAAATGTGACTTAATCCAGCCCAGGGAGGAGATGTGAAGCTGCAGCAGCGTTTGTTTTCCAGGCAGAAAACAACTTGAAAGCATGAGGAGTCTGTCCAGGGGCGAAGAGTGGGAACCTGTGTGTCAGCCCTATCGCTTGACCAGAAGGTGCTTCTTCCTCAGCTTGGGCTCTTTAATGCAGAGAGCAGCATCAGGTGCTTCACAGGAGCACAGAGGGCAGCCAGGCTGTGCTCTGGATCAGGGTGCTGGCTCCCAGCTGAGCACGAGGCTCATTCTGTAACCCCTGCAGCGCGAGAGGTTTGTGCAGGCTAAGCTCGCAATGGTTAATTTTGGCATGCACTTGCCCTTGGTGGTATGTGAAGTATTCTGTAGCTTCATTGTTTCTGTCCTTCCTCTGGAGCTTGGGCAGAAATGTCAGCGGTCGGAGTGCTGTGCCTACGTGCAGAGCCTGGGGACCGGCTCCCTGCGCTTCTCTTCAGGAAAAGTGGGATTCAGCCTATCCTGCGGCTGAGGCAGGGCTGGCTCGACAGAGGGACAATTGAACGTCCGTGTGTGGGACCACTGAACCTGAGTTGGGCAAAACTGCCCTTGGAGAGGCGTATAGGAAGACTCCTGTAGTAGTGGGTTTGATTCCTTGCCTGCAGGAGAACCTCAGGAATACCTTGAGGAATGTCAGGAGGTTGGAACCTTGCCCTCTGCTGTGTCAGCAGCCCCCACTCCCGGATTCACGCGCAATAAGCGGTGTGACCGCCCTTGACTTGTTTAGGAGCTGAGCCGTGCCTGTTGATGGGTGGCAATGGTTAAACTGGAGCAGGCCCTTGCTTAACTCTGCTCATCGGCCTCCCAGCTCCTCAGACTAGAAAACATATGACCCTGCGACTGCCTTGATGGAATATGACAGGGCTGTTTGAGAGAGATTAAATGTTGCTTTTCCTAGCAGGTGAATTGAGGGTCATGTTGGGATTGGTGATGGATTTCCCTCCCTGGCCCTGCTTCAGATTTGCTTATGGAAGGAGTTTATCTGATGACTACAACTGAATTGACAAGTTCTTTGAAACCCAGCTCCGCTCTGTTGCACAACACAAGGAGTGAGCTGTGAGGAGGAGGCTGCTGCGGCTCCGGAGCCGGCAGAGCTGCTCTGATGGAGCTCAGTAATTGGTGTTTACTGCCAGGCAGTTATGTCACGGGTATTGGAATTAATGGGGCACTGGGAAAACACCAGCTCCTCAGCAGAAACCTTCACAAGCCACGGGCTTTCGTTGTGTTCAAGGTGTCTTTATCAAACCCTCCAGTTTAGGGCAGGGAAACGAATGGGGAGGCTCAGGAGATGAGTCCGTGTTCTATGAGGCCAAGTGCAAGGTCCTGCCCCTGTGTCGGGGCAATCGCAATTGTAAATACAGAGGAAAGTTGATCACTTTAAAGCCTTTCACTTGGGGACAGCTCAGGTAGGGCTGTGTTGCAGTGGCGTGCTGGGTCCTTCCCATGCAACTCCAGCACTGACCCCATCTGGTGCTGGAGCCTGGGAAACAGGCTGGTGCCCGCGTTGTTCCCAATCTCCATCCTCTGCGTTACCTGTTAGAGGCGTGTGAGGAGCCCCTGTGTGAATAACCCCTCGTTCCTCCCTCCGTCCCTTGCAGATCACTTGGTGGCCCACGGCCGCATGGCGGAGAAGGAAGCCCGGAGGAAGTTCAAGCAGATAGTGGCTGCTGTCAACTTCTGTCACTGTCGCAATATTGTCCACAGGGATCTGAAGGCAGAAAACCTGCTCCTGGATGCGAACCTCAACATCAAAATAGCAGGTGAGCTCAGCCTGGTGGTGTGGGAGGAAGGCAGCTGCTCTCAGAAGTTAATAAATGTAGGCATTGGCTGCTTCCAGGTATTCACAGCGAAGGAAACGCAGTGCAGCTAAAGGAAGCTTTGGATTTCTGTGTGGCCTGCTGCCCAGGGCTGGAGCTGCCAGGTTGTAGCCAGGAGATTTATATCTCCCTTCAAGTAGTGCAAAATAGAAGGAGGAAAAAAAGTGGCTTTGGCTTCATAGGCACATATGCAGCTACAGATACTGTGGTGTTCCGATACACTGGATAGTGGGCGAGACTAATCCTGAACTACTGACCTTGTTTTGAGCCCTGCTCCCAGTTTAGGACTTCTCTGAAGCAGGTCAGGCTGGAGGAGAGAGAGGGAATGGCAAAGCAGGGCTGACAGTGTCTATGGCAGAGCAATGAAGAGGAAATGGCACTCGGGGAGTCCTGTTCGTTGTGTTACTTTCTCTTCTGTGCCATCGGTAGGTGTTAGATGAGAGCCGAACACTTGGTCTCTAGTAAAATGGTTAATAGTTTCCTAGGTTTCTCTCATCCTTGCTTTGTGAGGAGGGAACAGGGAAGGAAGTGAAGGACTTTGACACTTCCTCTTGACACTTAATAGTGTGAACCATGTCCTCCCTGGCACGAGGGTGGTCACCTGCTCTTCGCTGCTCTGCGGGCAGAAGATGAGCAAGAGACTGCTGCTGACACAGCACTTTGGGCCATGTGTTGTGTGCAAACAGATGCACTAATGATTTGAGGCCATCTTGTGTTCATGGGGTAAAATCTAACCCGTGTGCAGGGTGCCAGCAAATAGGAGTTCGAAACTACCCCAGGTGAGGCTGGATTTCCTGCACAAGTGCCCACAGGAGCACGCCGACAGGCTCTGAATGTGGAAGCTTTGGGGTTTTATCTAAGGGAGCTGGGAAGTTTTCCTTCCAAAGCTCTGCTCCCGGAACGGACTCTAGAGGACAGCTCCCACCCTGGTGGTGGCAGTGTTTGACTTGGCAGGAAGATGTCGTAGCGAGTTGAAAAGGAGCCTGGAAAAGCTGATTGATGGGTAGGATTTTCCAAGAACCGAGTTTCATCCTCTACCTCATCAATTACAACTTGACACCACAGCCTCTGATGGGGTGTGTAACTCCAGTTTCAGGCTCCCTCCAGTGCAGGCTTTCTGCAGCTACTGCTGACCCCTGTTTGCCGTTTCACATCCCTTACTCAGTGCTAGTAAGTGGCACCTTCAAGCCAGTGCAGCAGCCTTGGAGCGGGTCAGTGCTGCTGTTCTCACTTGGCGCTGACTGCAAGGGGACTTGTGGAGGTTGGGGTTTTGGTTTCAGCTACACTGGTTTTCCATAAACAGGAGACAGAAGCGCTGATGCCCTCACGCTCATTTTTCCCATGGATGCTGTTTCTCCAGTGTACCTTCTCAGAGGCTGAGTCAGTCGCTTCTGGCAGTGGGATCACTGGTGTTCCCAGGCAGAGAGTTCAGCCAGGAGTTGGGATGGTTGCTAAACACCCAGGCCTTCCCGGCCTATGGCTGCAGAGGAATGTCATCTATGCATTGCTGTGTATTCGTGCGCAAGAGCCCGCAACTCTCCCAGGATGAAGTGTCCGTGGTGCAGATGCTGGAGCCAGGTCCCTGCAGCTCCCCTCTATGGAAGCGTGAGGGACTGGGTCCACTTCTGTAGCACAGAGCTGTTCCTTTAAATAGCTCCCTCTTCCGTGGTGACTTTCACCTTGCTCCTCAGAAATGCCCTTTTCCCTCTGCGTCTCCTTGTGGAATGAGACCCGGTTGCTCCCTGGGGATTTGCAAACCCTCTCCCCCATACACTTTTGGAGGCTCTTAGCAAGCCTGCTGTTCTCACCAGGAGCTGGGCTGGGGGCTCTGCTGGGCTCTGCAGGAGCTGCCTGAAGGAGGAGAGGAAAGTCACCTGGAAGTAGGTCATGGAACATCCTGTGCGGAATGCAGTGATTGGGAGCGCGAGCTCAGCAGTTACTGTGTTGTCCATGGGGTGCCAGTGGGGTTTCCATGCCTCCTGTGGGATTTAGGAGAACAAACCTGTCTTGATGGCTAAAGAGTGCGTGCCAGAGTGCTTACCTTGTGCAGCATGGATGAAAGGCACCGAGGAGAAATAAGCAGCTAAAGCTGAAGGTGAATCTTCAAGATGAATGTGTATTTATTTCAAGATATGGGAAAAATCCCTTTGTGCTTCTGCATCTCGGGTATTCTTTGCCACTTGTGTAATTCAAGTGCACGTTCTCAGCCCGGCACTGCCCTGGGACCTTGTGTGTCCCTGACAGGATGGCACTCAGCTGTGTGCCCCAGCTCCCCGCAGTTCTGACCACTGAGGGAGTCAAAATTAAGCTCTTTATAAAAGCTTTCTACTTCCTGCAGCTGCACTCTGTGTTTTTGCCACTGTGCTTTGGTTTAATCACTCAGAATGTGCCAAGTGAGTGTCTGTAGCCCCTGTTTTCCAGCATTCCTCATGGAACCCTGCAGCGAGGGGCTGCTGCTGGTGCAAATGCCATGGCAAACGTCTGTGTGTGTTAATGTCACTGTCCTCCTGCTGGCACACACACAGGCACTTTGCACATAACCTTTGGGCTCTTGCTTCTAAGGGCATCCTGGTCACAGGACATGGAGACCGCTCTCTGACTGTCCACTTGCTTTTATCATTCAGTCGAGGTGAAAAAGCAAAGGATTTAGTGAGGATTCTTTCTTTTCCTAAGGAAAATCTCACTGTAACCAAAGCTTCCATCTCGTGCAGTGCTTTCTGGGAGACCAAAGCTCCTGCTTTGTTTCCCTTTGTCGCGTTCTGTCCTTGCTAGCGCTTGCCCTGGGCCTGATGAAACTGTGAAGCTGAAGGTTGGGTATTCAGTTGCTAAGCAGAAGCAGGATGGTTTCAGTGTGTGCTGTGCAGCAGGTTGTTGAGATGGTTCGTACAGTCTGAAGTGCCTCTGTTAGCACTTGGTCACCTTTTGGCTCTGTACAAGAGCAGTTGCACTGTCCAGGTGGTTTCAGTGTTGCTCTTCTTGCCTCTTCTGCTCTCCTGTTTCTCTGCTGTCTGAGGTCTCTCTTACAGGATGGAAGGTGACTTAGGCCCAGGACGTGACTGAAGTGCCCTTTCCTTAGGGCGGTTGGAGTGGATCATGTTCCCTGAATCGGTTCTCTTTGTCCTTTCAGATTTTGGGTTCAGTAACATCTTCACCCCTGGCCAGCTGCTTAAAACCTGGTGTGGGAGCCCCCCCTATGCTGCCCCAGAGCTCTTTGAAGGCAAGGAGTACGACGGGCCGAAGGTTGACATTTGGGTATGTGATGCACCTCTTTGTTACCTTGATCTGATTTTTGTTGTTTCTTTGCCTTTCCTTCCTATTTTGTACATGTCTCAGAGAGAAGCCCCTGATATGGCAAAAAAAATGGGGTTTGAAGAAATGCTTTATGAAACTGGCTCTATATTCCCATTGTGGCTGCTGTGTCACATGTTCTCTTGATTGGGAGACATGGTGCCAAGAACATTCATTGCCCAGAAATGCATTTTAATCGAGTTTCCCCAAAATGCAGTTCACTTCAGTGCTGTGAATGGCAGAGCACTTCCTGAGAGGCAGCTTCACCTGGCAGAGCTGGGAGAGGAAGCCTCCATTTCTGCTGCATGAGGGTTTAGGAGAGAGCATGTTAGTGCCGGGGTCAGGACGGTCTCCTCCATGGCCCCAGCTCTGCTCTGCCTGCAGCCTGGCCTCTCCCACTGAGGTGCCAACAGGGTCTGTGCCAGTGGGAGTTTCTTTACTATTGTTTATTGTCTCTGCACACCATTCTCCATGGCTGACGCTGTGTTCTGGTCTCTCCCTGCTGCTGCTGCCACATCCTGGGTGCAGAGCCTCGGCGTGGTGCTGTATGTGCTGGTGTGTGGTGCTCTGCCCTTCGACGGCAGCACGCTGCAGAACCTGCGGGCCAGGGTGCTCAGCGGCAAGTTCCGCATTCCCTTCTTCATGTCCACAGGTAAGGGCTGCCGTGCTGGTCCCCTCTGCTCACACGTTCCTTGAGCACTGAAATGACAGCATAGCACTTGGTTTATGTGCCAGGCAAGTGGGCTGCTAGGAAGTGTATCCGTTGGATGGTGGTTTGGTTTGGAACATCAGCTAAAATGGGGTCTGAAGGTAGAATTTAGAAACCAGCATAGTCTTACTTAAAATTTCAGCTTTCATGCATGTAACTGGGCAAAGTACAGCAGAATTGTAGCAAAGACACACTCCTGAGGTCTGAGAGATGTGAAAGCTGAAAATGGAATTATGACTGAGGACTGTAGAGGCTTTCACTAGGCAAGAAGCTTTTTACAGCATTATGGCACATGAGTTTCCAGCAATAGCCCCATCGGAGACAAATGTCTACGTCCTGTTCCTGCAGAGATGCTTCCGAATGCTTTAGTGACAAATCTTGGTTTTGAAAAGTGTGATTAATTCTCAGAGCAAACCAACTCCACTTAAGAACAAGTCATATGTTGCTGCTTGCCTGCCTGCTGTCAGATTAAGGGATGATTTCACATGGGCTGCATGGAGCTTCCCAGCTGAAAGCTCCCTTTCCTGCCGCATTACTTGGGGAAGAGGTTCTCTTCCTGCAGAAAATGCTTCCTGAAACATGCCATGCTTTTAAAGCAAGTTTAGGTCCCAGCCCAAAGCAGGGGGAGCCTTTAGTCCCCCATGGTGACAGCACACGTGAAAGATAAAGGCACATTGGCCCTTGTGTCCCTCCCTGTGGTCACCGGCCCCTCTTCCCTTGCAGAATGTGAGCATCTGATCCGGCACATGCTGGTCCTGGACCCGAGCAAGCGGCTCTCCATGGAGCAGATCTGCAAACACAAGTGGATGAAGCTTGGGGAGGCTGACGCCGAGTTTGACAGGGTGAGGAGTGTGCTCAGTGCCTGCTGGGCTGCCGTGGGCTCTGGGCACGTCGTGCTGTGGGGTTGGTTTCTGCTGTTGAACTCCCATTGCGAGTGGTGATGTGCTGCCCTTCCACTTTCTGTGTCTCCTGGTCTTGCTTCCCACATTGCTCCTCATCTGCATGTATTTCTGTGCCTTTTCCTTGGCACTGAGAGCCTAAGGCACTGGATTTGGAGCTGGTGTGCCATCAGCCTTCAGAGCTCATGCCAGCTTGCTGCCGGAGCCTGGTGTGTTGGTTTTCAGAGCGCCGTGACTCATCAGTGTGCCTTTGGGAATGTCAGAGCTGAGCTGTGTCTGTGCTCTTGCAGCTGATAGCAGAGTGTCAGCACCTGAAGACCGAGAGGCAGATGGAGCCGCTGAACGAGGACGTGTTGCTGGCAATGGCAGACATGGGGCTGGACAAGGAACGCACCATTCAGGTACGGCAGCAGCAGCCGTGTCCTGCCTGCTCCCGCTGCAGATCGATGGCTGGGTTTGCTGCTCGTCACCTCTGGCAGCTGAGCTTTGGTTTGTTGCTTGGCAGAAGGAACTGAGCACTTTCTTCCTTTCCTCTTGCAGTCATTAAGAGCCGATGCTTATGATCACTACAGTGCAATCTACAGCCTGCTCTGTGACAGGCTGAAGAGGCACAAGAACCTGCGCATTGCAGCATCTCCCAGTATACCACGGACCATGACCTTCCCCACCTCTGCTAACATCCAGGTAGCTCCCTCTCATGTGCTGTTCTTCCAGGCCTGGATGGTCAGCCAGTCCCTTCCCTGCTAAACCCAGACTTGCTTCTGGGTGTCCTCATCCTGGCAGGAGCATCAAAGCATCCCTCGTCTGAGCATGGCGTGTGTAGTCAGGGTGCCATAATCCTGTGCTTTGTTTACTGGATCTGGGTTTAGTGAACCCTTCAGACTCTTAGGGACAGAAGAGAAGGCAAGGGGGGAGGGTTGCTGCTTAGGAGCTAGAGGCTGCAAACCAGGACTGCTGTGCCATGCTGCTTCCTCAATTTGTGCTGCTGGCAACCCCTTGAGAATTAAGGATAAACAGATCTTCCCTGGCTCCAGGCTGACCTCCCTTTTCCCAAGTGCTTAGGTCTGTGCACTGGTGCTAATCCAGCAGTGCCTGCAAAGGGGGTGTATGAGATGCTTCATGTCTTCTGACTTTGATCTCTGCTCAGCAGACAGAACAGACAGGCAATACCCTGAGCATCAACGTGCCCCAAGTCCAGCTCATCAACCCAGAAAACCAAATCGTAGAGGTGAGGTACACCCCTTGATGACCCCTGCAAGTTCTTGTCCTCTGGCTTGATCCTCATGTTGTATTTCATCATTCCAATGTTTTGCCTGCCCAGACTGATGGAACGATGAACTTGGACAGTGATGAAGGGGAAGAGCCGTCACCTGAAGCTCTGGTCCGCTACCTCTCCATGAGAAGGCACACAGTTGGAGTAGCTGACCCACGGTTAGTATCAGCCCCTGCCTCCTGATGGAGGGTCAGGAGAACCCTTCTGCAGGCTGTAAGAGGCCTTTTTGTGAAGGGAAGCAGAACGTGCTGGGCCCGTGGCTGGTCCTCACCAGATCCCTGCTAACTGCCCTCTATAACTGTGGTTGCACAGGACGGAGGTCATGGAGGACCTGCAGAAGCTCCTGCCCGGCTTCCCCCGTGTCACTCCTCAGGCTCCGTTCCTGCAGGTGACACCCAATGTGAACTTCATGCACAGTGTGCTGCCTCGGCAGAACCTGCAGCCCACGGGGCAGCTGGAGTACAAGGTACTGAGCCCTGCAAGTGCCTCGATAGCAGGGGGGGGAGGGGGTGTGCTCAAACTTGCCCATTTGCCAGTTCCTTGGGCTACCTAAGCTTCAAAATGTACCTTTTTGCTGTGTCTTAGGTGTGATTCTAGTCGATTCCTTAAAAAGCTGAAGAACAAAAGAACACTGCAGCACGGAATGAATTACTGGGCTGGGGAGAAACAGGACAGTGCTGCGTGGCTTTGGGGCTGCAGGTTGCAGCCTGCCTGGCAGCTACAGAGGAGGGCAAGGAAACGGGGAGTTAAGCAGCACTCTTCCACTGATGTGGTCTCTCTCCACCACATGTCAGTGCCGAGATGTTGATGCTCCTTCATCTCTCCCAAAGCCCAGAAGGCTTGTCTCCTCTCCTGCCGGTGGCTGGGCTTGTGGCTGGGGCTCAGGTGCTGGAAGGATGCGGTACAGGGTTGATGACTGTGCTGTCTGTGCCTGCAGGAGCAGTCCCTGCTGCAGCCCCCCACCCTGCAGCTGCTCAATGGCATGGGCCCTCTGGGGCGCAGGGCATCAGACGGCGGAGCCAACATCCAGCTACACGCACAGCAACTGCTCAAACGTCCTCGAGGTCCCTCTCCCCTCGTCACTATGACACCAGTAAGTAGCAAAAGGAAGGGAGAGAATTGGTGGTGTGCTTATAAATACCTTCTCCTGCAGGCAGAGGTGACTGGAGCAGTGGGCTCAGTCTGTAGCACTCTTGGAGCACTGGAAGGAGGGAATGTGCCTGCTCCAGAGTAGTGGGGTGCTCCATCCCCATGTGGGAGCATTGCTGTGCTCTCCTATAGCTAGCAGTTGAGGTGCATCCCTCTCTGGAGCTGACAAATGTGAACCTTTTAAATTGTGGCTTTTCTTCTCCTGTGCTGCTCTTACTGGGGGAAGCTAAAACATCCAGTTTGGGCATTAATGTGCATTCTTTGGCCCTTGGTGCGTCAATGCGTTTTCCTGGTAGCACCAATGTAGCAGCAGCCTCAGTTCCAGACAGTTCTGACTGGGGGAGGAGTGCTGGAAGGGGTTCTTGGTGCTGGGTGCTGCAGCAGAGCTGACAGACCCATGTCAGAGCTTGTTTGGGAGGGTGTCTGTGGGGTGGATGGGCCCATGTGGCCACTCTCTGCAGCCCATGGCCTCTCTCCTGTCCACAGGCTGTGCCGGCTGTCACCCCCGTGGATGAGGAGAGCTCCGATGGGGAGCCCGACCAGGAAGCTGTGCAGAGGTAACTCCTGTCTGTTAACATTTGCCCTTGCTGCCTCCAAGAGGCTCACCCTGTGGTATTCCACGGAGTTAAAACACAGCAGCCTCCTCACAGGCAACAGTGTTGATTCCAGCGAAGGCTCAAGGTTCCTCTTGTTCTGTGGGTGTTGATTGCTGTAGGCAGTTCCTCCTTTGACACTGCTAGGTGCTTACAGAGCTGGCTTCCCCCTGGAGTGGGGAGCTAATTGAGCACTAGGTTCTCCAGAAACTCTGAAACTGCTGAATTCCTTTGCTTAGTGTGCACCAGCATGCAATCCACACTAACCTGCAAATGAGTGCTCAGTGATTCACCCCTCCCTGCTGAGTGATGGAGGTAGGAAGAGCTTTCCTGTGGCCTTGGGTGGCAATGCAGCTTTTGTATCAAGACATGCAGTAAACATCCAACTCTGATGCCTTAAACAAAGTGAGCTTGCTGGAAATACAGGTGCCTCTAATTTTAGCAGTAACCCTTAAAATAGCCTGCACCAATAAGGAAGGGATCATTAGATACCAGGCTGGGAACTTCTATTGTCTCTGCTCCGAATACATACTAGGAGGCGGGTAGAACATGCTTGTACTTCCTGAATCCATGAGAACACTAACCTTGTCCTTGCTAACACTTTCTTAGTGGCTTTGCATAGTCTCTCTCTGCTAACCGGCTGGTGCACTACGTGTGGTGAGTGTGGTTTCGGAGTGCTCCTGCTGCTTACCTCAAACCCAACACGTTTCTGGACTCCCCCAGGTTGTACAGGCCATCACCTCGAGCAAGGTAGCGTTCCTCAGGGGCTGCACTCGGGAGCAGGATTCAGCCTGGGGCTTGGGGCAGGCAGAGAAGCACTGGGGTGGGTGGACACTGTGCTCCAGAGCCTTTGCCAGCTCTTTCCTTCCAGTGCTCCAGAGCAAAGGGGGATTTGAACAGTGGGTGCGCGCAGTGACAGACTGTGCGGAGTGTGTGCTGAGACTCCTCTTCGCCTGGGCTTACAAGAAAGTCAGAGCTGGTGCTGTGAAAGAGCTCACTTCCAGCCCTACTTTAGAGATGACCCAGAGCACATCTCATGTCTTCTGCATAGACTTAGACCCTGGTTCTTCACAAGCTGCTGTTCATCCTGTGAGCTATGATACTGGGAGGGTCCATGCTCGTGACCTGCCCCAGCTGCAAGGCAGCACGAGGAGAGAATTGAGGCCAGGTCACAGCACTGTGGCTGCACTCAGTCCCTGTCAGCTGCTGAACCCGTGTGCTGTGCTCTGCACACACATGTGCTGCCTGGCTGCCTATTGAAAGTTGTTGTTTAGAGCCTGTGATGTCCACTGACATCGCCTCAGTTGGTGGACAGTCTTCCTGACTGTGCAAACCAGATAAATCTGATTCTGGGCAGGTTTTCACCTCTCCTATGTCAAACCCTGTGGTTTCAGTTGAGTGTTAAGTTAAAGCATCAGCTCAGCTGGAAACACTTTGGGCCTCCCCCCGCGGTATTTTGTAGGATGCAGGCTGCTGAAATGCTGAGCTCCCACTGAAGGCAAGTCTCCTTGGACCCATCCATAGGTCACTTGGCTGCTCTCGACAGTGCTGCCCTCAGCCCTTTCATACCACGTGTTCCTCTTCCAGCAGATGGCCCTGAAGAAGCCCGGTCCAGGCTGTGTGTTAACTTGCTCTCCACCCCCTGATGTTGCAACCCATCAGTAGTCACCAGAGGAGAAGGGTAAATAGTGTTAGCATGAGGGACAGATGCAAATATTTAGCTTCTCAGAACCCTGCTCTGTGTCCAGCCCCCAGTGAGCAGGTTTTGCCCTTCTCAGCCTGACCTTGAGAACAGAGCATATCTTCTCTGTGTTCCAAGGAACAGTCACATCTCCTTGGAGCTTTGGGGAACTTTCTTCCACCCAAACCGCTGTTATAGCTCATGACTGGATTGTTCCCTCGAGGTCTGAAATGAAATGATCTTAGCAAACCACAACTGTAAAGCTGTTTGGGAAACTTTCCCCGCCTGCATCAAATGATTCTTAAACAGCTAATGGCACAGCCTTTGGCAAGTTACCACAAGGCCAAGCACTCTTCGTTCTGTTAACTTGCTCTCTTCTGCTTAAGTGGCTTCCGCAGCTAGCAAGGAGAAGGCTGGGCTTTGAGGGGGCAACAGCTTTACTGCTTGCTGCTTTTCTGTGCTTCACCAGGTGAAGTTGTAGGGAGCTTTAGCAGGGGAAAAGAGGGAAGGTGAGAATCCCATTAGTATCCCTGGTGTTGCTGGCCAAGTGATCTCTGTCACCGTTACCAGGTGGTTCACCAGAACAGAAGGAGTGAAGTTCCCAAGCAGCCATTCACCCACTTGGGTTCATCCTCTGGCCTTGAGCGGGTGAAGTGCTTGTCCCCTGCTTTTGTTATCGCTTCTGGCCCCGTGCCCCAGCTGCTCTGGGCATCCCTGCAGCCAGAACTGCAGCTCAGGGCAGTGTGGCTCTGTGGCCCTTGGTGCCATCCTTGCTGAAGCAGAGGCTCCTGGTGTTGCCCTGGGTGCTCCCCGGTCCTTGGATGGAGTCCTGCAGTCCCTTAGGTGCAGTGCAGGGGGTGCTTTAGCTCAAGCTGCTGCCCCAGGCTCTGGTGCAGGAGGAAAGCCCAGCCTCAGTGCTGGGGCTGTGCCGCAGAGGAAGGGACCCCCTCCCTGCTCGGGTTCCCGCTGGCTTTACCGGGTGATTCCCAGCTCCCTGGAGAGCGGAGCAAGGACTAGATGGCGCCCTCGGACCGGCTGAGCACCGGCCTTCCTCACCCCAGCGCCCTTCCTCATCGCCTTGGGCAGCCAGAGCCCCTGCCCACCCATCAGCCCTGGTGGGGTGGCCCTCGGGCAGGGGACTGCTGTGACAAGTGGTCACTGCTCACAGCCAGACCCAGGGTAGGTCTGAAGTGCAGAAGCTTCCTGCAAGGGCGAGTGGAGCAGCAGCTTTGCCCTGTGCCCCTGCTCTGGGTTATCTGTGACTCATCTCTTGGCTCCATGCATGCAGCAGCCTTCCCCAAGGCTCCGTGGGGAGTGAACCCACTTAAGGGCAGGTCATCACCTGGGTATTCCCAAAGGGAAATACCAACACTCCCCTTGGCATGTTAGGTAGTCCTGCCAGCAGCAGGGAGTTGGACTTGATGATCCTTATGGGTGCCTTCCAACTTGAGGTGTTCTATGACTATGATTCTATGAAACGTGGCTTTCCTGCTGGGAAGAGCTAATGGCTGCTCTTCCCTTCTGAGGCAGGCAGCTGGAACTGCCCTTGTCCCCTGAGCACTGAGGACCCCGTGGTGCAATGGGCATGGGCAGTGTGGCCGTGGCGTGCTTCTCCCTGGTCAATTCCGAGCACTGCAGCAGCCTTCTTCCTTCCTGTTTCCTCTGGGCTATCTAACGCTCCCTCTTTTAGGCATTCTCCCATCAGTCTCTTATCAAATGTGCTCCTGCTTGTTGCAGATACTTGGCAAATAGGTCAAAAAGGCACACTCTGGCAATGACCAACCCTACAGCTGAAATCCCTCCAGACTTGCAGAGGCAGCTAGGACAGCAGTCCTTCCGACCCCGGGCCTGGGCTCCGCACCTGGTCCCCGACCAGCACCGGTGAGTAACGGCACCGGCCCTTCCTTCGGGCAGCTTTGCACCAGGACCCTGCTCACAAGGCGTCTGGAATGGAGCACTGAGGGCGTCCCGCTGGCAGGGAGGGAGGAGGAGGAGGAACAGGGACAAAGAGCAGAGCCACAGAGCAGAGGGTGTCTGGCCGTGCTGGGGAGCGCTGCGCTGCGCACACCAAGTGTGCACACCAAACCATGCAGGGCAGGGATCAGCTGGCTCTTCCCCTCCCAGTCCTCATTCTGTGGCTGGGGGGTGACTTGCCATGAAAGAAGGGTTGGGAATGAGCTGCTCATTCCAGAGGAAAGCTTTTCTCTGCTAGAGTGGTAGGTGTCAACTCGCAGTAGATAGCACATTTTCTACAGAACATTTTTGGAGGCAGATACAGGCAAAAGACTGCACCAAGAGTCATCTACACCAGAGCTGAAAAACCTCACTGTTCTGCACCAGAGTTGTGTGTTTTGACTGCAAAGTCTCTTTGCAAAGCTCCTCAAGAGTCATTTTATTTCTGATCTGAACCCCTGTTGAGAATGATGTGGGGAAGGGAAAGAAAAATCACAGTGCCTGGGAAAGAGGGAACCTCTGCAGAGTGATCTGAGCGCATTCAAATGTGAGGGGAGAGGTGTTAACCTGGCACGGAGTCCTTGCCACAGCAGCAGACCGGAGATGCCAATGCCACAGAGGGAGCCTGCACCCCGGCACTGTGCCCTGTGCTGGGAGCTGTTGAGACAGCAGGCTCCTGCCAGGCTGGATTGGTGCTCGTGGTCAGTCTGCAGCCAGCTCCCCCTGGCAGGCTTGACAAAGCGCTTTTTATTGTAGCCAGATGCCTGCTGAGCTGAGCACTGATGTAATCAGCAGAGACAGGTGAACTCTGAGCAGACTGAGCCAGTGCTAGTGCCACGCTGGAACTCCGGCACACCGAGATAAGCACCTCCATACCCTGAAGCTGCTCGCTCACAGAGGTGCTTGGGGGATGGGAAGAGCAGGAGGGGAGGGATTTCTAGGGTCACAGCTTGCTAGGAAGAGGAGTGCAGCTTGCAAAACCACCAGAATGTGCTGTGTCCTGCTTTCAGGATTGCTTCAAACCCCAAAGGTAAGCTGGGTCCCTCGCCCACTGCAGGGATCGATCTGTGACAAGGCTGTTAAAACACACTTACCCTGTAAACACATCCGTGTCTCCTCTTGGCTGTGGCATCCCAAGGCCGTTGCATCATGACCAGGGTGGTATCTGCTCATTCCACCCTCGGTGTTGTAACGCGCTGTGAGCCTGCCCCATGTTTTGCCTATGAAATCACAGAAACTTCATCTGACCACAGCCTAAACTGATCGCCTCATGTTGTATCCTAGCCACGTATGGCACAGAAACCATTAGCACTCTTTGTCATCACGTCACTAGACCTAGTTATTGAGTGGCAGGAGGGTTTTATTTCAGCACTTCACGTATTTTAAGCCATCCTCTTATGTAGCACCAAGTTTTGGTCGTGATAACGTAGTATCTGAAGGCAGAATTGAAGTACAGCCACAGTGTACAAGGTGGTACAACTGTCCTGCCCTGCCACGTGAGTTTGGGAACCTCAGCATAATTTTATCTGTAGCTTCTGCTTCCCGTCAGTACGGGAGGAGATCACATAGCCCAGGATAATGGATGGGATGGCATCAGAAGGCAGGGGCACAGCTCTGTCCTTGGAAGGAAGCTGTGTGTAATCTATACAGCCTGCAGTATGTCCTGCTAAGGCAGAGCAAGTGACAGGGACTGAACCCACTGTGCTGGATGTGGTCCAGCATCAGTCACCTTCTGATAAGGGGAAGCTTCTCTGGGTGAAATTGTTTCACTTTGTGGAACAGGCTTTGGTCAAGAGCCATATTCAGCATAGCCACAGCAGTACCTTTCCTGCAGCAGCATGGGTCAGGACCACACCAGTTGCTGCTAGAGGGGCTCCTTGGGGTTTAGTGCCAGGATGTCAGTGGTGCTGTAAAGCCCACATCTCCGAGGCCACCTCACAGACAAAGGCCATTGAGTAACATTTGCTGGGCTTTATAGAGATTGCATTTGCACAGGAGTCATTAGGACAGCAGAGAAACCTGGTTCTGTTTGCTGTAAGGCACACTGTGAGCCCTGTATGGAGGGCCAGCTTTGTTAATGATGGTAGAGCTTGTGCCTAATGGCGGGCAGGAGCTTAGTGCTTGACATTGGGGATGGGGAACCCCAACTTTGGGGAGAAACAGCTCCTGGAAAAAAAACCTGGCTCCCTCTGATGGTGAAGAAGAAACTTCCTTGTGAAGGGAATGTGGTTGTAGTGCCCAGATGCTTGATGGTGCTGAGCCAAGTGCCAGCTCCATTCGTGTGTCACATTTCCCCTCCTGTGCAGTGTTAGGTTCTTGCCCTCTGTTTTAATTCAGTGCATCTCTGAGCATGGATGCCAGCCCCTCTTCCTCCTCAGAGGCTGTGGGACACATCAGGCTCCTTCCTCCATGTGCCCCTGTGTTTTGCACAGGCATCAGATGTAGTCCTGGCCCTGGGGAGGTGGAAGGCTCAGGAAATGCTACGGAGGAGGTGAATTTTAAGTTTTTAGGATGCTGAATGGTTTCTGTAACCCTTTTCCAGCAGAGGGATAGATCCATGTGAATGGATGGACTATGAGTTGCATCCCATCTGGAATCTGGTTTGTGGCCAAGTCATACCCAACCTAAAACACATTTATCTGCCCAGGCACTGAAGATACTGATAATCCTGTTTCCTGTTCGCAGTGGTGATGCACTTTGTTACTGATCTAAACCATGGTTTATTCTGGGTGAGTGGGCAGGTAGAACTTGGCGTGGCCGGTGTAAATGTCTCTGTACCGCTGTGTTTCTCAGTTTCTGGCTTCTCTAACCCACTTCCCCATGTGTTCAGTTCTATTTACAAGGACTCCAATACTCTGCACCTCCCCACCGAGCGCTTCTCTCCGGTTCGGCGCTTCTCCGATGGTGCTGCCAGCATCCAGGCTTTCAAAGCCCACCTGGAGAAGATGGGCAATAACAGTAGCATCAAGCAGCTTCAGCAGGTAAGAGAGGGCTGCGGGTCCTCAACAGAGCCTCTGCAAGGGTTTTTATTGTCTGAGCCTCGCTGCTTCGGGAAGCAAAAGGTGAAACCTTCACCACTAATGGCTGAGGACACTCGGTGGCTTTGCAGCCCTTCTGTACTTCTACGGCAGCTCTGCTGAGTGTCCTCTAAATGCATGTGCTGTTCTCCTGCAGGCCAGAAGCCTTGGGGGCTGACACCTCCCTCCCCAGGAGCACAGCACCCTTTCTTTTCTGTTAAGTCTTACACTGGCTGTGTTATCCCACACCTGATTCCATCCAGCTCAATGGACTGGGCTCTCTTTACTGGCTTTTTCACAAGGATAGGCTGCAGAGAGCACATCTGTGGTGTGGTGTGCTGTGCACTTACAGCCTTCACTGGGTTCATTACAGGAGTGTGAGCAGCTTCAGAAGATGTATGGTGGGCACATGGACGAGAGGACACTGGAGAAGACGCAGCAGCAGCACATGTTGTACCAGCAGGAGCAGCACCATCAGATTCTTCATCAGCAGATTCAGGTACTGGAGCCTGAGCTCTGTTTCCCTGCACTGCTGCAGGCACAGCAGGTCCTGGTGGGACAGAGGAGGGTGGGTTGCTTGGCTGGCTGTCATGAAGAGCGAGCCTGAAGGCCTTGAGCAGCGGTGTCTGCACACTGCTGCGGCAGCAGCACCCAGGGACTGAGTGTTTGAATCCGGCTGCATCCCACTCACCAGTCAGTGTTGTCTGGCTTGGGTAGTTGAGACACTATGGATTGCAAACACTTTCTGTTTTCTTCTGGTGCCTGGTTCAGGACTGCATCCGGCCACCGCAGCCGTCTCCACCCTTGCAAGCTCCATGTGAAAACCAGCCAGCTCTGCTCACTCACCAGCTTCAGAGGTAAAGAAACTGCTTTAGGGAAGCTCCGGGGATAGGGTTTTACTCATAGTGTGAGATAACCCACTTAGAGTCAGGGCTGAGCTGGAAGTGTATGCAGTTAGGATGGCATAGCCAGTTCCCTGGTGAGTGTGCCTGGTCCTTGTAGCTGGATTCTGTCAAGGACTTTTAGAAGCAGAGAGACACGAGTCAAAGGCACAAGCTTGCTTTGAGAGAATGATTGACAGTTCTGCCTCTTGGCCGGCTGGAAAGCGCCTTCCCTTTGGTAGCCCGTTTCTCTGGTGGTTCCTGCCCAGAGCTGCTCTGGATGTCTCACACCGTTTCAGGCTTTCATTAGGTAACTGTCCCTGGCTTCAGCGCCCTGGCTGGGGTGAGGCAGCCTGGCTTACGGGAAGGCAGAGAGGAAGCTTCCTCACCAGCTGCACTGAGGCAGGAGACGAGCCTGCAGTGTCCTTGACCCGTGTTTCTGGTGTAGCCCCCATGTTATGCTTACTGCGGGCATGGCATAGGCAAGTTGGATGGCTCCCAGAGGAGAAGCCAAGCTGGAAAGAACTTGGGATCCCAACAGGGCTGTGTGGTGTTTATTTAAAACACAAGAAACACAGCATTTGGCGTCAGCTCTTGCAGTTGGAAAGGCGTCCTAATGAGGAGCAGGCGTGATGGTGAGGTGCTTGTTTCCCTGCGTAGGTTACGGATTCAGCCATCCAGCCCGCCCCCGAACCACCCTAATAACCACCTCTTCAGGCAGCCCAACAGCAGCCCACCTCCTGTGAGCAGCAGCGTGCTGCAGCCCCACGGTAAGTACTGGCGCTGCACGGAGCCATCTGCTCCTTGGGGCGGGCTCTTGGCACAACCATATGGGCCGATCACAGCTTTGGGGACACAGGTGGGGGGGAGCTGGGGGCTTCGGTCCCCCCATGGCCTGGTCCTTGCGCAGTTTGTGCTGATGGAAAAGCTGCTCCATCTGGCAGCAAGCGCTGGTGTTATCGAGGCTCGCGAGGAGCTGCCAGCTGGAATGTGCTCTTGGGTTTCTTGTCACAAGATCCTTACTTATCGCTCCCGGGGGTGGGGAGGCAGGGCTGATATTCTGGGGTTTATGCAAATGGCCTCAGCTTTGTTTCTCTTTCTGTGGAAGGGGCTGTAGCTGTGACCTTGGCGCGCTGGTGCAGTGTGACGGCGCGGTCGGGAGTCACGCTCCTTGTCACCCACTTCCCGGGACTCCCAGCGTGGCCCGGAGGAGCAGCAGCTCCTCAACAGGGCAGGACTCACTCCTGAGCGTTGCCCCACGCTGGCTGCGGGTGCTGAGGGTCTTTGTTCCCCATAGGTGCTGCCTCCCAGTCCCAGTTCCAAGGGATGCCGTCCCACAACACAATCTTCCCGCAGTCCGGTAACTGTTCCCCTCCCCCAAACATGGGGCTGACGTGCCTGGGCCTGCAGCAGCAGTCACAGCCTCAGCAGGTCACCATCCAAGTGCAGGAGCCCGGCGACATGGTCAGCAACAGCCTGGTGGCCGGGCAGGGCATGTCCTCCCACGCACGGGGCATGCCCATGAGCCCCAGCGCCAACCAGATGCAGATGCAGCACCGCGCTAACCTGATGGCCTCCCTCTCCTACGGCCACAGGCAGTTATCCAAGCAGCTCAGCGCCGACAGCGCCGAATCGCACAGGTAAGGGTGCTGCTGCTTCCTCAGGCAGGGAGGACGGGGTTGGGTGGGTATCTCGGGCTGGGATGTGGCTTCCTCAGCAGCCCACCGCTGGTTTTGGGGAGCTGAGTTGTCTCCCTGTCCCTGGGCAGCGATTCCTGTGAGGGTCTGCCTCAGGGAGCAGCTCTGCCTGCCTCCTGATGCTCACTGATGAGACAGTGACTGTTGCTCTCTGTCCTGTGCAGCCTGAACGTGAGCAGGTATCCCCCCGCCAACTACGACCAGGTGCACTTACACCCCCACCTGTACCCCGAGCAGCCCCGCGTGTCCCCCGGCAGCTACAGCCCAGCCGCAGGAGTGGGGTTCCCCCCAGCTCAGCAAGCGCTCAAGGTCCCGCAGCTCGACCAGTACCCCAGCTTCCCGCAGAGCGCACATCAGCAGCAGCAGCAGCACTACACCGCATCCGCACTACAGCAAGCACTGTTGTCCCCGACGCCTCCCGACTACAGCCGACACCAGCAGGTACCACACATCCTCCAGGGACTGCTTTCCCCCCGGCACTCGCTCACGGGGCACACGGACATGCGGCTGCCCCAGTTAGAATTTGCACAGCTCATCAAGCGGCGGCAGCAGCAGCAAGAATTCCAAGAGTTGTTCAGGCATATGAGTCAAGGGGATGCTGGGAACATGGGCGCCAGCGTGGGACAGAGCCTCTCGGAGCGCCAGTCGTTGTCTTTGCCTTATCAGAGTGCTGACACGTACCACCCACAGAGCAGCCCCCAGCATCTCTTAAAAATCAGGGCGCAAGAATGTATCCAGCAGGTACCTGCGTCAGTGCCGCCGCACGGATACGTGCACCAGCCAGCCCTGTTCCATTCGGAGAGCATGGAGGAGGACTGTGCGTGCGAGGGGGCCAGGGACAGCTTTCCTGACAGTAAGACTGCAAACACATTGACCAAAGGCTGCCACGAGAGCCCTCTGCTCGTGAGCGCAGGAGGGCACGGGGACCCCGACCCCTTGCTAGGAACTGCTAATCACGCGCAGGAGCTGGGGACGCACCAGTACAGGCATCAGCCCGCGGCTGCCTTCAGTAGGAGTAAGGTGCCCAGCAGAGGTAAGGCTCCCTGCTCCTGATGGAACACTGTGCCCTGCTGCCTGCGTGCTGCCGGCCTCCCTGCCGGAGGCTTCCGTGACATGCCTTGCATAGCACGGAGATACCTGGATTCCTTCCTGCTTTGTGGCTTTAAGTAGGTGCAGGCATAGTCTCTAATAAACAGTGTTAAATAAGAAGGGAACCCAAGCAGCAGCTTCTCTTTGAAGTGTGACCTACTTCTGCAGGCAGGTGAAGGCCAGGCCCCAGTAGTGCACTGCCATCTTCTCGGGGATGCTGTGTGCTGTTGATGCGTTTATTCCCATTGGTGATGTTCCCAATGCCACATAAAACGGGCTGGAAACAGTTAAGTGACCAGCATAGCCCTGAGAGTGGTGGTAGATGTCTTGTTGCTAGGGCTGCCTTGAGGCAGCTCCTTTGGCACGTTGGGCAGCAGCAGCAAGACTCCAGCCCTGCCTGAACTAGAAGGGGTTGGTTCTGGGGAAAGTGAGTTTAAACTTGCCATTAGTGTCTGAAGACCTTCTCTGCTACTTGGAAGCCTTTGCTCCTTGGTGGCTGCATTGGCAGCAGTGCAGTGTAAGAGAAGCTCCTGCCTGAGCTGTAGTTCCCAGCCTTCTCTGTCTGAAAAGCACCATCGTGGCCCCTTGCTAGGAGAGCTTTGGTGAGAAAAGGGCTTTCAAGGCTGAGCTGGGAGGATCGGTATTCACAGCGAGACAGAGCTGTGCTGGTCTGAAGCCATCAGCTTGCCCTTGGCAAAGCAGGCCCTATTGCAGAGGGGCAGTGTCCAGGGCACAAGAGGCTTGGCTTCGTTTGGGGACACAGCACGGGTTTGCTGGGAAAGTACTGGGTTGGAACAGAGTGGCATGGAGGGCACAGCAAGTGTGCCAAGCCCTGGTCCCCTGGAGCACAGGCAGGGTAGCACCGAGGCTCGGCTGTTCTGAAGTCATCTTCAGTCCCGGATAACCAATGTGTTTGCTGCTGCACTTACTCTCCCTGGGGTACTTGAAGCACGGAAGGGGAGAATCACCCCAGGTGGAGGTGGAAGGCCTGGAGGTGCATTTTCTACCAAATCACTATGGTATTAAGAAGTTTGCTTCCTAATACCATGGACCGTTAGATGAAGAACAGGATTTACTGAAGTCAGAAGCTGAAGTTCTTCCCCCATAGTGGTGGTGCCCTCACTGGTTACACAAGGGAGAGGACTTTACCCTCCAAGGCTTTGTAAATGAGTAAAAGCAAGTAAATGTTTACAAATAGTGTTGTGTAAGCGTGTTGTCAGAGGGCTCATGGAGTAAACTCTGTGCTGAGATGCAGCTGCTCGCGCTGCTTTCCTCCTGCCTTCAGTAACCCACTTGGAAGCAGGCCTGTGCTGCTCCACACAGCCTGGGTACCCTTATCTGCAGTTAAACCCTTCACAGCCTCAGGGTCCATGCTGGTGCCTCGCTCCCACGTAGGGTACCCCCAGCATTCCCAAGTGTGCTGTGTGCAGGCACCAAGGGCTGGCTGGGAAGACCTGCCCTGGCCAAGCGTGGCTCCTCTCCTGAAGGCTTTTGTAGCCACATTCCTTGGCTTTTCCAGTTGTTTTCCCTATACTGTGTTAGGAGGCCACAGCCTCTGAGCGAAGAGGGGGAACTGTCTCTTCTGCCCCAGCTTACCAAGTGTTTCCCCTCGAGTGGGGTGTACCTTCACAGTGCCCGCTGATGGAGTGTGCTGTCCCTGATCGGACAGCCCTGGCTTGTCTGTGGAGCATCGCAGCCAGGGACTGAGAGAGTGCTCACCAAAGCCGTGTTTAGGATGGGACTGCGCTGCCTTCGAACAGCCTCGCTCCAGTTCTGCTCCATCCATCACAGGGCTGGGAATGCTGCCCATGGGAAACCTGCCCTGCTCGGCCCCGAAGGAGTGGAGCTGGCAGCCCATGGTGCCAGTGTCACATGCTGCACCGACACAAAGGGGATGGAAGGGCTCCTGCTCCGGGTTCGGACAGCTGGAGCAGGGCTGGGGTGAGGAGAGGAGGGTGAATTCCAGCTGCCCCATACCTCAGCCCTCCGCATCCCAGAGGTGCCGTGCTGGCAACGGGATGTGTGTCGTGTCCTGGGTCTAGGCCATTCCAGGCTGAGGGTTCTCATCCCGGTATACCAGGGCTGGCTGTGGGAGCCGTCCTGCTCCAGGCTGTGTTTGGAGCTGGAGGAGCGGCTGCCGGCCCAAACAACCATTCCCACAGTTGGAGCGGTGTCCTGAGCAGCATGTGGGTGACACGGCGCCGCCAGCAGCTCTTACCTCATGTTTTCCTTCTCCCTTTTCCGGGAAGGCTGACTGTTAACCGCACGTAACCCCACAGTTGTGCAAAGGAAGGGGGAGGCTGGCCGCATCTGACTGCCCTCGCTCCATCCCTGGCCAGCCGGAGCTGTTTGCAGGGGAGGAAGGGCACTGGGAGCACTGTGCCAGCCCTGCCTGTGCTCCTGCAAGCAGGTCCTGTCAGGATCCTGCTCACCTTATGGACAGGTCTCCCTGGGAGCACCTTCCTGGCATCCCTCCATTGCAGACCCAGCAGTGTGGTGCCATGTCCTGGCACAGCAGGACAGTGCTGCCCACTGTGCAGACAGGCAGCTCTGGTGGGGCTCTGCCTGCTGCGTGTCACTTGAGGGCAGCTGCCCGGTGCTCGTGGCCACGTCGGCATGTTTGTGTTGCACAGGGCTGCTCAGAGCTGTTTACAAGCATCAGACCCAGTGATGGGCTGCTCCCTACCTCAGGACTTTATTCAAAACATCGTGTACTCGATGATGAGAGGTTTTGCTTGATAGCAGTGTAGCCTTTACCCTTGGTCATGAGAGCTTGCAGTGCCGATGGACTTTGCCAGGCAGATCACTCATGTACTCCTACGGCCAGATTGTGGGAGGGCAGGGAGAAGTCATCTGATAAAAGCGAACATCCTGGCCAGCTCTTCCAGCAAGGCTGTGCTGCTGGAACGTCCCGTGGGGAGGCTGGGGAGATGCTTCTCCCTCCTCATTGTGCAATGGTGGGGGCAAGGCCTGGAGGAGGTGGAGGGGAAGGCAGCAGGGCTGGGAAGCACACTGAAAGGGTCTGGCTCCTGTGCTGTGGTGCCTCTGCCCCTCTGATTTTAGGCTGCTTTTGTAGACCTGATGGGAGACGGATAGCACTGGGGTCTTTGCGATCTCAGTGCTGGGGGCAGTAGCCTGTCCAAGTGCCACTGGGGGGGCCCTGGTGCTGCATCACTGCATGAGAGCAATGGGGGTCCCTTTCTACCACTGACTCTTCATGCCATTGCATCTCAGAGCTATAGTTTGCAGTGAGAGCTGCAGGTTCCTGGAACTAACCTGTCCTTTCTCCGTCTCGTCTGACTTTGAAGAGTCCGTCGTAGGGAACTGTATGGACAGGAGCTCCCCCGGCCAAGCGATGCAGGTGCCTGACCACAACGGGCTGGGCTACCCCGTGCGACCCGCGTCCAGCGAGCACCCCCGGCCCCGGACCCTGCAGAGACATCACACCATCCAGAACAGTGATGATGCCTACGTAGGTTTGAAGCAGCACAGAGCTTCCTGCGCGTGGGTTGTGTACAGGGTGTCCTGTAGGACTGGCAGCACCCGGCTCTGTGGGGCTGCTGGGAATGGGGGGCCCTTGAAACACCTGAGTTAGTGAGCACACCTTAGCAGAGGCCCATATGGAATGCTCCCCCTCTGCTCAAGGGTTGCCCCAGGGTGGCCGCTGCAGTGGGGCGGCTCTTCTTCCCCCATGTCCTCCCACGAAGCAGCCTGTGTTTTGGGCTGCTGGGAACTGTCCTGTCCAAAGCTGGGCGTGTGCTCTGCTCTAAGTGAGAAGGGCTCTGCTCTAGTTAGTTCAGTGTGGGGCTGGAAGGGACTCGGCCTTTCCAGTCCGTTTGTGTGTCGAGGGGACAGTGGCTGCACCTAAACTATGCCTTACGGTCCGTGCTTTTCACTTGTACTTAGAATCTCCTGCTGAAGGCTTTCCAGAGAGCTGAGGCAGCAGTGGGATGCTTTGTCCTGATCCCCCTTTGACTTGAGTGCTGCTCTCTCCGCAGGTGCAGTTGGATAACTTGCCTGGAATGAGTTTGATGGCAGGAAAAGCGCTAAGCTCTGCTCGGATGTCGGACGCTGTCCTCAGCCAGTCATCGCTGATGGCCAGCCAGCAGCTGCGTGACAGGGACAGCGATGGTAAGCACCTGCTGAGCTGCAGGGATGGGACATGGGGGTCTGGGCCAGGAGCTGACAGCACCAGCTCGGAATCTGGGGTGCAGAGCACCTCCCCTCCAAGTGAGCAGTGCCTGCAGGGAGCAGGGGAGGGTTTGGGCACCTCCTGTGCAGACTCCAACGCTGTTCTTTGCCCTTACAGATTGTGGGGAGAGTTTGGAAGGTCAAGAGCATCCCAACCTAGGTGATGGCAACCAGCATCTAAACACCTCCTGTTACCCATCGACATGTATTACAGACGTCCTACTGAGCTACAAGCACCCGGAGGTGCCCTTTGGGATGGAGCAGGCAGGGGTGTAACCAGGAGGGAGTGAGTATTCAAGCGTCCTCCTCTGTCCCATATAGGGTCAGAGGCCTATTGTTTGGACTACCATGTGTCCCATTCCCTGCTGCCTTGCTCCAGGGCTGGTGCGAGGCTGGGAAGAGACCGGCAGCTCCAAGCTCCCATGGCTGTGCTCCCCTGCTCATCAGCAGGCTCCTGCCAGGCCTTGGCTGCTCTGTCAGAGCCCTGTGTCTCCCTCCCAGGGTGTAGCTTGCAGTTTGGCATTGGGAATGGGGTTGGGGCTGTGGAAGCAGCGCTGCCGTCCTCTGGTGTCTCCTCACACCTCTGCTTCTCCTCTCTTGCAGGTTTTCTGTACAGCTTGAAACGAAAAGGTCCATTTTAAACCAACAGTATCTAGCAGCATTGCGCCAAATTGCCGTAGTATTTCTGACTAACTGGAATACCATGGCCCCTCTCCTCATACTCCGCTCTGCCAGCCTGCCCTTCCTTTGGTTTCTTTACTTCCTTTGCCATGTTTGCCTGGAACTGCCACCGAAACAGCCAGAGCCCCCCACGGAGCCCGAGCGCTGGGGCTGCTCTGGAGGGGTTTCACTGCCCAGGGAGCAGGCGGGTGCGGAGCTAGTTGGATCCCGGATCCCTCATCCCGTGCCATCCTCCTGCCCTTCGTCCCTGTGCTCTGGTGAGGATGAGGATGGTGCTGGCCCCGCAGCGGATCCCGTGGCTCTGGCAGGAGCACCCACCCCTGGTGCAATACGCTTCTTGTCTCATCTTGGTTTGCTTTGGTTCCTTCTCTCCGTCCGACCGTCCGTCCGTCTGTCTGTCCGTGTGCTGAAGGATCAGCTCCTCCTGCCCCCTGCCCCGTCCTTTTCTTTTCCAGCCTGCCTCCCACTTGGGGTTTTTCTTTTTCCTGGCTTTTCCATAGGGAACACGGATTTTCCTTTGTCTCCTCGGCTCTTCTCCCGACCACGTAGGAATTGTTTTTTTGGTAAATGTTGTTTTATTATTATTGTTATTAATAAAAAGGCAAAAGGAATTTCTGTTTGAGAGGAATTTTTAACCTAGATTCTGTTCTATATAAATTGTGACTTGCACCTTTTGTTCAAAGTATTTTATTTCCCCCGATGACATTGTACTTGTGACTGGTTTTCTCTCGCTCGTGCCAGTGGCCGCAGTGGTGTTCTCCTTGATGCAGTTCAGGCGCGCCTCGGTCCCCCCTCGTTCCGCTTCCCCCCTTCCCTGCGGGCTGGGCGGCCCTTCCGGTCCCTCGGCAGTCCACGGCTCCGCTTCTCCTTAAGGACACTTTTCTGGAATCTTTTGTAAAAGGCAAACCCGGCCCCCCCCTCCTGCCTGGGCCCAGCCCGGCACAGCGCCGTCGGCACAGCGGCATCGCTGCCCTCACATCCTCACCGTGCCTCCTCCTGGCCTGCCCCCCCCCAGGAGCGATCCCGGGGGAGAGGGGGAAAGGCCGAACGCCTTCTGCTCCTTCCTTTGGTTTGGTTTCCTCTGTTTACATGGCGCTGTATGTGTGGGGGAGCCCCTGGGCTGCCCCGCGCCTGCAGGGCCCTGCTCCACGTGCCATCGCGCAGCATCCCCCGTCCTACCATGGCTTTGTATTGTAGTACCCAACCCGCGCAGTATATGTTGAATGTATATGAATACCCTCTGCTCTTCTTTCTGGTTTCTGGAAATGTCAGAAGTATTTTTTTGCCTTCCTCCCTCCCTCGTTTCTGTTGGACTAAACCAAACCCAAGTTTCAGTAACTCTTCAGTCCATTTCTTCTGTGGGTCACTTGCAACTAGTCACTTAGTTGGACAGTGGGATCATGACAAATAAAACCATGATGATGATCTGCCCTCGTCTCCTCTCTGGTTGCTCAATGCGGCCGCGTGGGTGAAAGCTCAAGGTGCGGCAGCCCCCTCCTTGCCACAGGCGCTGTGTGCAGGGCCCTCTGCCCCCCTGCACAGCTCCTTCGTCCTGCTGCGAGCCGGCATCACTGTGTTCCTGCGTTTCCCGCCCTGCTCTACCCCCAGGATGCAGCACGGAACCCGCGCTGTCTGCATCCTTCCCTGTGCAGGGAAGTGCGGTGTTGCAGATCAACCCCATGGTGTTGAGCACATCCAGGAGCGGGGCAGCTCTGGGGGGAACACATGAGGATGGAGGTGAGGGAAGAATGGAGCTGTAGCCATGGAGGGCAGGAGGGTGCAGTGCCCAGCGATCCAGCCCAGCCTTGGGGCAGTGCCGGAGCCTCTCCTGCTGCTGTGCCCCTCGTCCCCTCTCACCCAGGCTCAGTTCATGCGGACGCCTCTGAGCACCGCTCCCATCGGGGCAGGGGCTGAGCCGAGCGCGGGGGTCCCACCACAGAGGGTGAGGGTCCGGGTGCGAGCGGCCGAACCCCTGCGGGTGCAGCCCTTGTCCCCGGGCCCGGGGCCAATCCCCGCGGGCTGCCGGGAGGCCCCGGCCGCGGCCAAGCCGGAATCTGGGTCAGCGGGAGCGCAAACAGCTCCTTGGCCGGGCGCGGGAGCTCCTGTTTGCTCGCGGCGCTGCCAAGCGCGCTCCTCAGCGCGATCCTTGAACTCTCCGCGCCACATGGGCCGCGCGGGGAGCGGTTTCTTGGGCTGCTCCGCCGCTTATCTCCGCCGGGAACGGCCCCTCCGGCATAAATAGCGGCCGAGGGGCAGCGCGGCTCAGACGGGACGAGCAGCAGCGGGACGGAGCTGGTGAGAGCCGGGGCCGCTCCGGCGGCTCCCGAGCGCGGGGGCGCCGACTCCCGTCGCTCCTGGGTGCAGCGGCGGTGCCCATCGCAGCCCCGACGGGAACGCCGCTGGGCCGGGATGGGGGCTCGGCTTTGCCCGGGGGTCCCTGAACGCGACTCTGTTGCTCTGTCCCCAGGTTCAGCGCCAAGATGAGAGCTGTGGTGGTGGCCCTCGCCCTGCTCTGCCTGACGGGTAGGTCCTCACCGGGCTGCGGCGGGGGGGGAGCAGCTCCAACCCCTGCGGGACACCGTGGGACGGGGCAGCAGAGCCTGAGGCTGGAAGCGCTTTGCCGCAGCCGAGCGGCTCCCGGTCCCCTCCGAGCCGGGCAGGGCTGGAGCCGTCCCGCCGCGCAGTGAGTCCCGACCGCAGCGTCCTCTCCCCGCAGGCACCCAGGCCCGCTCCTTCTGGCAGCATGACGAGCCCCAGGCGCCCCTGGACCGCCTCAAGGACATGGTGGAGGTGTACCTGGAGACAGTGAAGGCCAGTGGCAAGGATGCCATTGCCCAGTTCGAGTCCTCGGCCGTGGGCAAGCAGCTGGAGTAAGTGGGGTCCGGCACGGTGGGGGTGACGCGGGGTCCCCGGGCGCTGTGCGTGACCTCCCCTTGCTCCCCACAGCCTGAAGCTGGCCGATAACCTGGACACGCTGGGCGCAGCCGCCGCCAAGCTGCGGGAGGACATGGCCCCCTACTACAGGGAGGTGCGCGAGATGTGGCTGAAGGACACGGAGGCTCTGCGCCAGGAGCTGACCAAGGACCTGGAGGAGGTGAAGGAGAAGATCCGTCCCTTCCTGGACCAGTTCTCTGCCAAGTGGACGGAGGAGCTGGAGCAGTACCGGCAGCGCCTGGCGCCCGTGGCGCAGGAGCTGAAGGAGCTCACCAAGCAGAAGGTGGAGCTGATGCAGGAGAAGCTGACCCCGGTGGCCGAGGAGGCGCGGGACCGCCTGCGCGGGCACGTGGAGGAGCTGCGCAAGAACCTGGCGCCCTACAGCGATGAGCTGCGGCAGAAGCTGAGCCAGAAGCTGGAGGAGATCCGGGAGAAGGGCATCCCCCAGGCCGCCGAGTACCAGGCCAAGGTGGTGGAGCAGCTCGGCAACCTGCGCGAGAGGATGACGCCGCTGCTGCAGGACTTCAAGGAGCGCCTCACCCCCTACGCCGAGAACCTCAAGGCTCGCTTCCTCACCCTCCTGGATGACCTCCAGAAGAGCGTGGCCTGAGCCGCCGGCCAGGACTGACCCTGCCTGCTCCCTGCCCTGCCCGGTGCGGGAGCCCTGGGACCCCCCTTTGCCCTCCCGCTGCCTCCCCCCTCCCCGAACCGGTGTCGGTCTCAGCTTTGCTTCCTTTTGTCAAATAAACGTGACTTAAGTTATTGGAGCTCGCTCAGTCTTTGCAGTGGATGCTGGACGGGGGCTTGGGCAGGGAGGGGATGGGGGGACCGGGAGCTGCGCTGTGGGTGCCCTGGGCTCTCCCTACCGCTGAGCCCGGCTCTGCCCGCGGTGCCCCACTCAGAGCCAGGAGCTGGGTCACACACGCTCCTGTATGCGTCCGCAGCAGGGGGGAACAGCGCGTCCATCCCATCCCTCCTCACCCCCAATGACACCACCACATCCGCTTGGTTCAGCTCTGCTTTATTGCCAGCACCATGACAGTGGGAGGGGATCGGGGGGTCCCCCCCATCCGCCCCCCCAGCGCTACACAGCTGATGTCCCCTTCCAGAGCAGCACCAGCTGCTCCTTGAACCGCTCCAGCCGCTGCTTCGCCAGCTCCATGTTGTCCGACAGCCACTGCCTGCAGGGACAGGACGGGGTCAGCGCCGGCTCCCGGTGGTCCCCATGGCACCGGGGTGGCGAGGGGGACGCGGGGGTACCTGGCCTGCTGAGCCACCTCCGACTCCTGCACCCTGCTCAGGGCGCTCTTGGCCATGGCCGATGCTTTCTGCGCGTACTCCTGCACCTTCCGCACCAGCACCTCGGGCTCCCCAGGCTCATCGGCCCCTGCAAGCACAAGTATGATGGGATGTGGCTATCGGCTATCTATAGGCGCTATATATATGTGTACAGATGCACCCTGAGCCCGGCCCCAGCCTCCTTACTTGCTTGTGCTGCCAGGACGGCCGTGCAGGCGAGCAGGAGCAGCAGTGACGCCCTCATGGCTGCGGAGAGAACAGAGCACATGGCATGGAGCAGCCCCACGGGGATCCCAACCCCGTCCCCTTCCCACCGCGACCCTCACCCGGGCTTCCCCACTCACCTGAGCCGGGCTCTGGGGCTGGGGCAGCCCCGGGTCCCACTTTATACCCTCCCACCGCCGGCTCCGGAGCTTGTGCAAAGGTCAGGGGCCGGCCGGGAAGGGGCCGCGGTGCAGGGGCAGAGCGGTGCCAGGTCCATAGCAGAGGGGCTGCCTCCGGCCGGGAGCTGGGGAATTCTGTCGGGAGCGAGCACGGGGCCCTGCATGTGTCTGTGTGTGTCTGCACGCGTGTGCACAGGCCTGGGGCTGTGGGCACAGCACGAGGGTGACATCCAGCGGCCCCGGCCCCGTGGGGCTGCTCCAGCCCTGGGGCACCGCGGGGGCTCTTTGGACCTTGGCACCACGGCTCCCGGCTGATCCCTGCCCCTGCCAGCCCTGCCCTTCGCCCCAGCCCTGACACATCAGCACCGGCTGCAGCACGGAGCGGGGACACCACCGATGCCCACGGCCAGGGACACAGGTCCCAGTCTGGTCAAGGGCACACCCGCATCTGCAGCATCCCACAGCAGCAGGGTCCTGCCATTCCTTATGGAGTTCCTTCAGGAGCCTGTGCTCAGAGGGAGCGATGCTGTCTGTTCATGTGCCTCCATGCATCCACCACAGCATCCCCCCAGCCTGTGCCCTGTCCCATTGCGCATCCCGGGTACCACACAGCCGGCACCAGCGCGTCCATCACTGCATCCTATGGAGGTGGGGGCTGCTCTCGGGTCCCTGCCCTGGGGTGCCCATGTGTATGTACCCCCATCCCCTCTGCCCTTGTCTCTGGCACCCGCTGGGAGCTGTCAGGGCTGTGGCTGATGTCAGGGCTGTGGCTGATGTCAGGGCTGTGCTCACGTCAGGCACCTCCACGTCGTGACCTTGCTAAAGTCCAAGCCCGAGCCTGTGTCACAGCCCTGCGTGGAAGCCACCGAGGGCGCTCAGGCTGCATAAATAGGACTGGTGCTCCCCGCACAGCAGCACAGCACAGCAGGGACAGCAGTGGTGGCAGTGCAGGTGAGTGGCTGGGGACAGTGGGGTCTGCATTGCCTGCAGTGGGGCAGGCAGCAGGGGCTGGGGCTGCCGCCATGGGGCTCCCTTCATCCCCGCTCTGTGTCCCCGCAGGCATCCCCAGCACTCAGGATGTCTCCCAAGGCAGCAGCCCTTATCCTGGTGCTCCTCGTGGTGTCAGGTGAGGCAGTGCGCGGGTTTGGGATGCCGGGATGCTGTCCTGCCCTGGGGCAGGGGTGGGGATGCGGTGTCCCATGGGAATGGGATTGTGCCAGTGCTGATCCCAGCCTCTGGACGCAGGAGCCCGGGCTGACGTCAACCCGGACGAGGTGGCCAGCGTGCTCTGGAAGTACTTCATGGAGCTGGGCAGCAGCGCCAAGGACACGGTGGACCAGCTGCAGCAAGCCGAGATCACCAAGCAGCTCAAGTGAGCAGGGCTGCGGTGCTGGGGGGATGCCGGGCAGGGGTCTATGGGCGCAGGGGGGCTCTGACACCCCCTTGTCCCCAGCACCCTGCTGGAGAGCAACCTGCAGAGCGTGAACTCGTACGCTGAGGACCTGCAGCGGCGCCTGGTGCCGTTCGCCACGGAGCTGCAGGCGCGGCTGGAGCAGGACTCGCAGCGCCTCAAGGAGCAGATCCGCCGGGAGCTGGCGGAGCTGCGGGCCAAGCTGGCACCCTACGCCGACGAGGTGCACCAGCAGATCGGCACCAACATCCGCCAGCTCCAGGCCAGGATGAGCCCCTACGCCGAGGAGCTGCGCTCGCAGGTGGACCGCGGCGCCGGGGACCTGCGGCGGGCGCTGGAGCCCTTGGCGGCCGAGCTGCGGGACCGGCTGCAGGGCAGCACCGAGGACATCCAGGCCTCGCTCAGCCCCTATGCGGAGCGGCTGCAGCAGCAGATCGACGGCGGCGTGGAGAGCCTCAAGGAGCGCCTGGCGCCCTTGGCCGAGGAGCTGAAGGCGCAGGCGGGCAGGAGCGTGGCGGAGCTGCGGCGGGGGCTCAGCCCCTACGCGCAGGAGGTGCAGGATGGGCTCAACCGCCAGCTCGAGGGGCTGACGGCGCAGATGGAGCGCGTGGCCGAGCAGCTGCGCGCGCGCCTGGAGGCCAGCTCGGAGGAGCTGCGGGCGCAGCTGTCCCCGCTGGCGCAGGAGCTGCGGCAGGCGGCGGGCGGCGATGCCCAGGGGCTGCGGCAGCGCCTGGCACCGCTGGCGCAGGAGCTGGATGAGCGCGTGGGGCAGACGCTGGAGGCGTTCCGGCAGCGGGCAGCCCCCTTCGGGGAGGCGCTGGGGCAGCAGCTGGTGCAGCGGCTGGAGGCCATGCGGGGCAAGCTGGAGTCGGGCGCTGCCGGTGTCGAGGACCACCTCGAGCTGCTGGAGAAGGAGGTGCGGGACAAGGTGGCCGCCTTCCTCAGCACCGCGCAGCCCGCTGTGGACTGAGCCCCTGACGGCGCCGTGTGCGGCGCCGGCTCCTCGAGGCACAAATAAACCCGTGTGTGATGCACAGCCTGCGCCGTGTCCCTCACTCTCTGCTGGCCCGGGAGGGGCAACCCAGGGCAGCTGGTCCAGGAGAGAGCATCACCCCCAAACTGGGGCCCAGGGCAGCCGGGAAGGGAACAGAATGGGTCCAGGCAGGGGGGGATCTCATCACAGCATGGGGATGGGGGTGGCCGCAGCCACCATCAACCAGAATGGGGTCAGGGACCGGGACCTCACCACTGAGGGGTGCCCCAGCAAATGGGCAGCGTCCCGCATACAGACAAGCACCCCACTGCAGTGGGGCCTGCTGCTGCTATGGGGTCCTGGGCTATGCAGGCCTCACCAGGTGGGTGATGGACACAGCATCCCCACAGCCCGCAGCGACTGTGGCCGCGTGCAGTGGGGCTCAGACGGGAAGGGAGCAGCAGAGCTCCGGGAAGGGAGTGCTCCCAGTGCTGCCCGGGTGACCCCGTGTGTCCACGCAGGGAGGGATCAGGGTGGACTTTGGTGCCAAAGAGCGCCGGTGACTGCTCGGAGCTTCACCGCAGCACCGCGCTGGACTTCGCCCCATGCCCCAGCCCTGCACCCTGACCCATGGGGAAAGCCTGCCCCTGTTTGCTGGGCCGCTTCGCTGCAAACATTGCAGCACCCTCCTGGTTTAGAGCCTGGTGTCAGCAGCCAGCTCCCCGCACGGGGCTGTGACCCGGCCTGAAAACGTGGCCGCTTTTTCCTGGGGGAAAGGCCACGAGAAGGGAACCACACCAAAACGGGGCGGGTTTGGTGGCCCAAAGCAGGGATGATTGAGGGCAAACAGGCAGCCCCCATGGCGGGCACCATGCTTGTTTCACCCTTCCCTGTCACAGATCCTCCTGCCCCTTCCCGGCGCTGTGGGCTCCGTTAGACCTGCAGCCATAGGTGTCCCCTGCGGTGCTGCAGCTCTGCCCCAGGCTGCAAAGGGCAGGGGCAGGATGAGGCTGGAGCACGGCGCTCAGGTGACCCCCACGTGAGCCCTCAGGCATGGCCACAGCCTCCACGTTGTGTTTACCTGAGTGAGGTCCAAAAGACCTTCCCCTGCACGTGTATAAAGGGAGCCGCGGGCCGGTGGCGCAGCAGGGACACGGGAGGCACCGGCAGCCGGGTGAGGGGCACCTCCTGCCCGTGTCACTTGCGTGGGTGCCATCCTGTGCTGCTGGTGCTGTGGGGGACCCCGCGGGGGAGGTCCCAGTGGGACACAGTGAGTGGGGCACGAAGCACAGGCAGCACCGACCCACGACTGGTTGTGGAGCCCTGCGCTGATGCGCTCCTCTCTTCTTCCTCCCCGCAGCACACCATGCCTCTGGAGGCTGCGCTGCTCCTCACCCTCCTGGCCACCATCCCAGGTAGGTGCAGAGCGGAGGAGCTTGCGCAGGGATGACCGGGAGCAATGGGATGGGGCAGAGGCTGGGGCGCTGCCACGCTAACACTGCCCTCCTGCCCGCAGTGGCACCGGCCGAGCCAGCGAGGAGCAGCTTCTGGGAGTACCTGAGCCAGCTGACGAGTGACAAGGACAGCCCTGAGCACGGCCAGGGCAGCAAGCTGGGCAGGGGCATCGCGTGAGTACAGCGGGTAACCCCCCAAGCCCCCGGCACGCTGGGGACGCAAACGCTCATGGAGGCTGTCAACGGCTTTATTATGTGTGTTAGGGCACAGCGAGGGGGGTTATATCGGCTCCTCTCATGCAGGAGCCCCAAGGGAAGCGCCCAGGATGGGGGGGGCCACATGGGGAACTTCCTGGAGAAGCTGGCGCCCCTCAACCGAGGGCTGCAGCCGCGGCTGTCGCAGGACTCGGAGAGCCTGAGGAAGCTCATCCGGAAGGAGCTGGAGAGCCTGCGGGTGAAGCTGTCGCCGTACGTGGACGAGGCGCACCACAAGGTGGGCAGGCACCTGGAAGAGCTCCGCTACCGACTGCAGCCCTTCACGGCGGAGCTGCTGGACCAAGTGTCCCTCAAGGCCCGGGAGCTGCGGCGCCACCTGATGCCGAGCCCGGAGGTGACGGCTCAGCTCCTGGGGGGGGCGGACGAGGTGCAGCGCTTCCTGGCTCATTACGGCGACAAGATCGCGCTGCACACGGAGCAGGTGAAGGGCATCTTCCGGCCGTACGCGGACAGGCTGGTGACCGAGATCCACCGCAACGTGGAGGAGCTGCACCGCAGCGTGGTCCCGCACAGCCAGGCCAGCCCGGAGCAGCTCAACCAGTACATCCAGGAGCTGTCCTCCAGGCTGACCCAGAGCGCCAGGGACCTCCACCACAAGATCCAGAGGAACCTGGAGCAGCTCAAGGCCAAGCTGAGCCTTTACCCCGCCGGCCCGCGGGAGCGGCCGCGCAGCGCGCAGCGCTACACCGAGGCGCTGGCGCGGGAGGTGCAGCGCCGGGTGGACGCGTTCCGGCGGGACACGTACATCCAGATCCAGGACTTCACCCGCGCCCTGGACCAGGAGACGCAGGAGATGCGGCTGAAGCTGTCCCCGGGGGGCCCGCAGCGGGACCCGCCGCCCGTGGAGGACCTGCGCGCCCGCCTCGATGCGCTATGGACGGACTTGTCCCGCAGCCTGGGGGAGCGGGGCGGCGGCGAGGGCGGGGCCGGGAGCGGGACCGGGAGCGGGATCGGGATCGGGGAGGGCCACGGGACCGCGGCACCATGAGCACCAATAAAGGCGTCGCCATGTTGCACCGCGCCGCTCCCTCACGTGACCGCGCCGCTCCACGTGACGGCGGGGCAGCATGTCGGCGCTGGGCGCGGTGGAGGCCGCGGGCGCGGGGCCTCTGTTCCGGGCGCTGAGCGCCGAGGACGGGGAGCAGCGGCCCGCGGAGATCGAGTCCCTGTGCATGCGGTGCTTCTGCAGCGTGAGCGGGGCCGGGGGGGCAGATCGAGTCCCTGTGCATGCGGTGCTGCTGCAGCGTGAGCGGGGCCGGGGGGGCAGATCGAGTCCCTGTGCATGCACTGCTGCTGCAGCGTGAGCGGGGGGCAGATCGAGTCCCTGTGCATGCACTGCTGCTGCAGCGTGAGCGGGGGGCAGATCGAGTCCCTGTGCATGCACTGCTGCTGCAGCGTGAGCGGGGCTGGGTCGGGGGGCGGGCGCAGGCGGCAGGAGGGGGGTGCGGGAGGCAGCGGGGGGCTCCGGGCCCGCTGCGGGGGTCGGGTGCCGGGGGAGCGCAGCCCCCGGAGCCGGGTTCCCACGAGGCCCCTCGTGCCGCAGGGGGTGACGCGGCTCCTGCTCACCAGGATCCCGTTCTTCAAAGAGGTCATCGTCAGCTCCTTCACCTGCGGGAGCTGCGCCTGGGCCAACACCGAGATCCAGTCCGCGGGGCGCATCCAGGAGCAGGGCGTGCGCTACACCCTCCGCGTCACCTCCCGGCAGGTCAGCGCCGGGGCCCTGCGCCCCGCTGCGCCCCTCACGCGCTGCAGCAAAGCGTTCCCGTTCCGCGCCATCTGAGCGTTAACGTTGTTTGTGGGGTTGTGAGCGTTTAACCCCCCAAACGGGCGCGTTCCCGGTGTGTTCTGTGCGAATAGAGGCTGCTAAGCCTGGGGCTGACGTGGGCGCTGCGTACCCCAGTGCGGTCCCGCAGTCCTGGTCCAGTCAGGATCCTAACACTGCCCCTCAACTGTTGTCGTGTGCAGGACATGAACAGGGAGGTGGTGAAGACCGACTGTGCCACGGCTCGAATTCCAGAGCTGGACTTTGAGATCCCTGCTTTCTCCCAGAAGGGAGGTGGGTAGGGGGGCTGCGTGGCACACAGGGGGAAGGACCTGCCTCGGCTCCGTTGGGTCACATAAGCGTGGTGGGGCCTATGTGTAGCACTCTGGCGTGTGTTTAACAGTGCCTCATTTGTGTTCTCTTTCCTTCCCAAGTCCTTACCACCATTGAAGGGATCATTGACAGAGCTGTGGCTGGCCTGGAGCAGGACCAGCCTGTCCGCAGGGTACGTGGTGCGAGGGGAAGCTCCTCGGCCGGGCTCGTTGTGCTCATCTTCTGCATTGTGCACCGCTGGTGGAGGAGTGTTCGGGGTGCTCGGGTTTGTGCTGGTGTCTTCAGCTCTGGCTGCCCCAGCACTGGTCTCAAACCTCTCCTCCTTTGCAGACAACAGACCAAGAGGTGGCCAGTAAAATAGATGAGTTCATTGGGAAGCTAAAGCAGCTCAAAGAAGTGCATTCCCCCTTCACCTTTGTGAGTACCTGGGGGTGCAGCCCGTTTCCCCCCAGGGGAAGCATGGGGTGGGTTCCTAAGGCTTTGTTCTCCCATAGATCATCGATGACCCTTCAGGGAACAGCTTTGTGGAGAACCCTCGTGCGCCACAGAAGGATGATGCTCTGGTGGTCACTCACTACAGGAGGAGTCCCCAGCAGGCTGCCATGCTGGGACTGGAGGTAATGGGGAGCTGCTCAAGCTGTGCCATCAGCCCCCTGGTCCTGTGGGAGGCCCCGAGTTAAGGAGTAGAAGTTAACGCTGCTCCTGTTCCCTGCTGCAGGGAGAGGAGTTGGGTGAGAAGCCAGATGATGCTGCAGAGGACCTGCGGAATGAGGTGAGTGACTGCAGCGGTGCCCATGCCGGGGGGGCAGCCTTTGGGCTGGATGGGCCTTTCTGATGCTCCTGTCTGCTCCTGCGCCCCAGGTCCTGCAGTTCGACACCAACTGCCCCGAGTGCAACGCTCCAGCCAGCACGAATATGAAGTTAGTGCGTATCCTTGGAGTGGGGGCATGGATCATTGCCCGCCGTGGGGCTCTGCATGGAGGCAGCATCGGGGAGAGTCCCATGTGTGCTCTTCCTGCTGCATAAGGAGCCTGTCAGGGTGCCAATGTGTCTCAGTGCTGCTCAGGACTTGCCAGTGAGCTCCCGCAATGCCTCAGGAAGGACTGGGGCTGTTGGGATGTCTGAGGCTTCCCTTTCCATGGGTTTTCCTTGACCGTCTGCTCCAGAGATCCCACACTTCAAGGAGGTGATCATCATGGCCACAAACTGTGACTCCTGTGGGCACAGGACGAATGAGGTGAGCTGGCAAACCCCTGCCCTGTGTGCTGGGGGGCAGTGGGCTTCTCTGCTTCCAAGGGTAGGTGTTTCCCAGGGTCCCTGCCCTCCAGGCTGGATTTATGGATGAGGAGCATTGTGCTGGGGGTGGCAGAGCTGTTTCTGGGTAGGGGTAGAGCACGCACGAGCTGTGTGCAGCATGGGCAGGCTGGGTCTGGGTTGCCTTCCTGAGCAAGCCAAGGGGAGAGCTGGGTCCTGAAGAGCTCTGTTTGGCCATGTGCTGCCTGCTCCAGTGCCCTGGGTTAAGGCGCTGTCCCTGGGCTTGGAGAGGCCTCTGGGCTGCTGGGTAAACCCTCACAGCATTGGGGTGTGATTTAAGCATAGGACTCTGTGGAGCTGACTGTGGGTGCTTGTAGGTGAAGTCTGGAGGAGCCATCGAGCCGCAGGGCACCAGGATTACCCTGCACATCACAGACCCCTCTGACATGACAAGGGACATCCTCAAGGTGCGGTGCCTCTGGATACCTGCCTTGCCCCGGAGCGGGTGTGGGGGGCTCAGTGGCCCCACAGGGCTCACAGGGTTCTTCCTCTGCAGTCAGAGACGTGCAGTGTGGAGATCCCGGAGCTGGAGTTCGAGCTGGGCATGGGAGCGCTGGGGGGGAAGTTCACCACGCTGGAGGGGCTGCTGAAGGACATCCGGGACCTGGTGAGTGGTGCTGGGGGTTTCAGCCGCCCTGTGCTGCTGGGGGGCTGGGGTCTCACACTGCACCGAGTGTTCCTGCTGTTCCAGGTGGGGAGGAACCCCTTCACACTGGGGGACAGCTCTACACCCAGCAGGACCGGGAAGCTGCAGGAGTTCATTGGGAAGCTGCAGGAGGTGAGCGCGCTCCAGGATTTACCCAGCCACTGCTGTCGTTTAACGGAGGGCAATGCCAGGAATGTGTGGAGTGTGCTGGGGATGTCCTGGTGCCAGGAGTGAAGGACTAAGAGCATTAATGCCTGGGTGTGCTCCCTTTCCGCAGATCATAGAGGGAAAGGCGAAGGCTCACCTCATCCTGGATGACCCCGCAGGCAACAGCTACCTTCAGGTACAGTGGGAGATGGGCTCCTTGATGTGTTGCAAGCAGTTCGGGTGGGATTCCTTTATTTCCCTTTGGGGCTTGGCAGTGAGCAGGGAAAGGGAACTGCTGGTGGCTTTGGGGGAAGGAAGGTGGGAATGGTGTCTGTTTCCTGGAATTGGGCTGGGAATGTGGCGTGGTTCACATCATGAACCCCTTGAGGGGGTGACTCTGGTCTGAAGCCCCTGTCTGGGTGCTGCTGAGGGGTCAGTGCCTGTAAGGAGCCTCCGTCTCCCCCATAGAACGTGTACGCTCCGGAGGAGGACCCGGAGCTCCGCGTGGAGCGCTACGAGCGGAGCTTTGAGCAGAACGAGGACCTGGGCCTCAACGACATGAAGACGGAGGGCTACGAGTCGGGGGGGGCCTCGGCCCGGTAGCCGCGCCCCGCCGGCCTCCATGGAACGGGGCTTTCGGGGCCGGAGCCCCTCTCCGTGCGCGGGGTCGCTGTCGGACATGGACCCACGGGTGCGGGGGGGGCCCCGAATAAAGCCGCGCGTTGAAGGAGGCGCCGTGTCCGACCCACGGGTGCGGGGGGGGCCCCGAATAAAGCCGCGCGCTGAAGGAGGCGCCGTGTCCGACCCACGGGTGCGGGGGGGGCCCCGAATAAAGCCGCGCGCTGAAGGAGGCGCCGTGTCCGACCCTGATGGCTCCGCCCCCCAAGCCCCGCCCCCAGGCCCCGCCCCCTGGCGGTGCGCTCCCTCCCTTCCGGCCGGCCCCAAGATGGCGGCGCAGGGGCTGTCGAAGGCCGAGTACCTGCGGCGGTACCTCAGCGGCCCCGCTCCGGCTCCCGCTGCCGCTGCGGCACAGCCGCGCCGCCGCCGCAGGAGGAAGCCGCCGGGCGCCGCCGGCAGAGGCGGGTGAGTTGCGGGGCGAGCGGGCGGCGCAGCCGGTGCCAGCCGCGGCCTGTCCCGTCCCGCAGCGCCCCGGGCGCCGCTTGGCTGAGGGCGAACGGGGGCCCCTTTGCCGCCCGCAGGATGCGGATCGTGGATGACGACGTGAGCTGGAGCAGCATCGCTGCGGGCCAGGAGAAGGAGGAGGAGGAGGAGGACGAGGGGGACATGCCTGTGGTGAGCGGGGGCTCCGGGGGGGCCCGTCCCGCGCCTCCCTTTGGGAGCCGCTCATCGCCTCCTCCCCTGGGAGCGCCTGCCGCAGGGAGGGCCGAGCCCGCCCGCTCTGAGCACAGGGGGAGAATGAGCTCCCCGCAGGCGGAACGAGCCCGTTCTTTACTTGTATCCGGTCTCGCAAGCGCGCAGCGGACGTGGTGGGCCCATACAGTGCTTCTCGGGGCTTTAAAGCAGCTCTGGAGGCGGGGCAGAAGGTGCCTGTGCCGCTGCTGGGAATGCTGGCAGCAGGGATGTTCTTCGAGAGCAGAGGCTCTGGGAAGGGAAACGGGGGTCACATAGCAGCTGCTCAGTGCCGTTACGGTTGGGTTTTTGTACCAGAGGGTGGGAATCCGCTCTTCCTCCCCCTCCGAAGCTGCTGTTCTGTGTTCAGGTGGCAGAATTCATTGACGAGCGTCCGGATGAGGTGAAGCTCATGGAGGAATTCCGAACAAATGCTAAATGGAAGCTCCTCGGAGGTGAGAGCAGCCCGAAGATATCTGTGTCCTTGGAATGCTGACGAGACCGTGGGCTGTGCAGCTCCCTGGTGATCGTGTCTTTCTGGTTGTTTTCTTTTAGACCAGAACGAAGATTCGCAGAGTTCGGATGTTTCAGTCGCTGCTAAATCTGCCCCCAGGTACAGGCTCCAGCTGAGAGTCCTGTGGGTGAACTTGTGTGTCCTGGTGGTGTCTGTCTTTTATTGCAGTTTCTAAGGGCTTCGCTGTGAAGTGTGAGAAGTGGCAGGGACAGGGATTCCCTTCCCTGTGCCGATTAACCTGTGCCTGGGGACTGGCAGGCGGTGCTCTGGGTTTCTGTGTGATGGGTGGAACGGCTGTCGCACAGTGGCAGAGTCAGGAATCTGGGTGATGCCTCTTCTGAAAGCACCTGTGGGATGTTGGATGGGGCTTGGAGCAACTTGCCGTAGTGGGAAGTGTCCTTAGTATGGATGACCTTTAAGGTCCCTTCCAACCCAAACCGTTCCACAACTCATGCTCGGTTCTGTGGTTGCACAGCATCCAGGCTCTTTGTTTTCACCCTTGATCCCTACTGCTGGCTTTACAGATCCCACTTGGGTTTTGTTTCCAGCCTGGAGGCAGCAACCAGACACAGCTCTCACTCTGGTTCCCACCTTTTCCTCCCCTCGCAGGCGGCAGCGCCACGACTCCCTGGAGGGCTCCCCGCCGAGGGGGCTGCGGCACGACTCCCCTGACAGAGCGTCTGTGGGCCCGGATCCGGCCCCTGCCGGGCAGGACAGGAACAAGTGCAGCAGCCTCCTGCCTCCCAGGCGCCAGCGCCACGACTCCCCTGACCCATCCCCTCCCAGAAAGAAGCGCCACGACTCCCCCAGGCTGTCACCCCCCAGGGGGAAGCACAGCGGCTCCCCGGACCTCTCCCCACCTTGGAGGAAGCGCCATGACTCCCCTGACCTGTCCCCTCCCAGGCAGGAGGGGAACAACTGCAGCAGCCTCCTGCCTCCCAGGCAACAGCGCCACGACTCCCCGGACCTCTCCCCACCGAGAAGGAAGCGCCACGACTCCCCGGACCTCTCCCCACCGAGAAGGAAGCGCCACGACTCCCCGGACCTCTCCCCACCGAGAAGGAAGCGCCACGACTCCCCGGACCTCTCCCCACCGAGAAGGAAGCGCCAGGACTCCCCTGACCTCTCCCCACCACGCAGGAAGTGCCAGGAACCCCCTGACCTCTCCCCACCGAGAAGGAAGCGCCAGGACTCCCCTGACCTCTCCCTACCACGCAGGAAGCGCCAGGACTCCCCTGACCTCTCCCTACCACGCAGGAAGCGCCAGGAACCCCCTGACCTCTCCCCACCGAGAAGGAAGCGCCAGGACTCCCCTGACCTCTCCCCACCGAGAAGGAAGCGCCACGACTCCCCGGACCTCCCACCACCACGCAGGAAGCGCCAGGACTCCCCCGACCTCTCCCCACCGAGAAGGAAGCGCCAGGACTCCCCCGACCTCTCCCCACCGAGAAGGAAGCGCCAGGACTCCCCTGACCTCCCACCACCAAGAAGGAAGCGCCAGGACTCCCCCGACCTCTCCCCACCGAGAAGGAAGCGCCAGGACTCCCCTGACCTCCCACCACCAAGAAGGAAGCGCCAGGACTCCCCTGACCTGTCCCCTCCCCGGCGGCAGCGCCATGACTCCCCAGACATGTCCCCAAAGAGGGGCAGTTCAGCAGCAGGGAAGAGGAGCTGCAAGCCTGCAGACAAGGCACAGTCAGGAAGGGCCGCAGGAGAGCAGCCTCAGCCCCAGCACGGTGTCTCTGACAAGTCCTCATCACGCCAGAAGTGCCAGGCCACCCCAGACCTGTCCCCTCCACGGAAGCAGAGGTACAGCTCTGACTCGGATTCCTCACTGCCCCCGAGGAGGAGGACAGGGTCACCCAGCCTGAAAAAGCAGAGCAGAGCAAAAGGTGAGTGTGTGTAGGAGTTTGTCCTGTCTGTCCTGTGCTTTGCTGCCTGCCTGCTCTGGGATCGTGCCTGTGTGCTCCTGAGAGATGAGTGGTGTGGAATGGGCAGTCTGCAGGCATGGAATGGTGGTGGATAGATGGTAATTTCTGTTGGTACAGCTAGTTCTATGTTTTCATCAGCCAGACTAGAATTAACAAGAGTTAACTGGCTAAGGCTTAGGCATGTCCAAAAGGAGACTGGCCTTTAAACCCTGTCTCCAGGCAGTACATGTTTAGAAGGATTCAGAGAATTGCCAGGCTCTTGCCACAGACCTGTCTTTGTCCTACGGCTTGTCATCTCTTGAGGTCTGATTTTCCTGGGAGCTGACATCACGTACCTTCATTTTTAATCCTTTTGTGGGACTAACTCTGCCTACCTCTGGGATTTTCAGTTAGTGTGTGTCTTTACTGCAGGTGCTTCTCCAGCCATGACACAGCCCAGGCGGGTGCCCTCGCCTCAGAGGGGCCTGAGGCATGACTCCAGCTCCCCATCCCCACGGAGAGGCTCCCGGAGCGCCCCTAATGCAGAGCGCAGGCTGGGCCGTGTACACAGCGGCTCCCCGAAGCGTGGTCCTCTCAAACACAACCACAGCCAGTCCTCAGACTCTGATCTGTCCCCTCCCCGACGAGCTCTGCCAGCCGGGAAGGAGCAGCACCGCTCCAGGAGCCCCCAGGACCTCTCTCCGCCTCGCCACCGTGATGCCAAGGGATCTCCCAAGAAGGTAGACATTCCCCTTGTTGCACCTCTGGATCCTGGACAGCTTCAGCCAGCGCTAACTTGACTTTTGTTTGATTTCCAGGCAAACATGATGCTTTCGGGGGTCAGAGCTGGCCTGGTGTCAGCCGATGTGCTGCGGAGGGAACAGCAGGAGCTCAGGAGGCACGAGAGGAGTACCAAGCACTTGGAAGGTAGGGATGTAAAACACTGCATGAGCGCCAGCTTGCTTTCTCCTTCCTGCTCTCAGTCTGTCAGAGCCTGGAATGAGTCAGGGCGAAAAATACCAAAGTGAGGGGCAGTTAGTCATGGAAATGTTCTCAGACATGTGACTTGAGGCGTCTGTCCCATCCAGAGGAATCCCGACACACTGAGACCGTCTTCCGAGACAAGTCAGGCCGCAGGAGGGACCTGGCGCAGGAGCGGCTGGAGCAGCAGCAGAAAGCTGAAGCCAAGTCCGAGAGGGATGAGCAGTATGCCAGATGGGGAAAGGGGTAAGGGTCTGCACAGCTCCCAGCACCGTCTCAGGGCTCTTGGGTCTCACTTCCAGCAGTGGTGTGTCACTGTGTTCTTAGTCTGGGTCTGGGACTGGGAGACCATGTGTTCCACATGCCCTGGAGACCCCCTCAGTTATTCCCTCCGGCTGGGTATGCAGTGGGAATGCTGCATACACAGTGGAAGTTCAGGGCTGTGGTGGGTCCTGCAAACAGAGCAGCTCCCAGCGAGTGATGGCTTGGTTCTGTGTTTGTTTCCAGGCTGGCGCAGGGGAGGCAGCAGCAGCAGAACGTGGAAGATGCCATAAAAGAGATGCAGAAGCCGTTGGCCCGTTACATTGATGACCAGGATCTGGATCGAATGCTGAGAGAGCAGGAGAGGGAGGGAGACCCCATGGCCGAGTTCATTAAAAAAAGGAAGGCCAAAGAGAACAAAGAGAAGAAAGGTTTGATTCTGAGTTACACCAATCTCTGCTTTAAGGCTCTGGCAGCATGGAAACGCAGCTGCTGTTTAAATGCAGCTTGGTCCTCAAGGCTTACTTCTATGGAGTGAGGGTAGCAGCAGTGTGTGTTGCTACTGGCTTGTTACCAGTAATGGTCACTGCTATGTGTTAGCTTGTTGAGAGCAGGATCTGGGGACTGAAAAATTGGAGCCGGATTTGACTGTGTCTTTGGGAGCTCCCTCTGTGATCTGTAGCTGGCTGTAGGCACACTGCTTGATATACCTCTGAGGTGATGATGATGTGACCATGGTTGCACTGAGGAGTAAAAGGCTCTATTGCTCTGTGTGTTCCTAGAAAAGCCCCGGTACAATGGACCAGCACCTCCACTCAACAGGTTTAACATATGGCCAGGACACCGCTGGGATGGTGTGGACAGGTACGTGTTAAGTGAACGTGGATCAGCGTTGCCTCTAACAGTTAGTGGTGTAAAGATTCACAGCTACCAGTTGATGAGGGCGTTCCCAATAGTAAGGGCTGGTACTGTCAGCTAAGGTGTGAAGAGCTTCAGTGATGCTACTGCAGATCGAGGTGGAGACTGAGCCAGAGTAAAAGTAGCAGGCAGCTCAGGGTGTCTCTATTGGTTGCTTCAGAGATGCTCCTGCCCAGCAGCCCATGGTGTTCTTGGTGGTGTTTGCAGGTCCAACGGCTTCGAGCAGCAGCGCTTTGCCAGGATAGCCAACAAGAAGGCGGTTCAGGAGCTCGCCTACAAGTGGAGCGTTGAGGACATGTAGGTCAGGTGAAGGACCACGCACAGCCCCACTCCTGGCTGCTGCCTGGCCAGAGTTGGGAGGAGCAGCTCACTCCGTCTGGACCAAGCCCTGTCCTCGGCGCTCAGCATGCCACTGGATCCTGTTCTGAGAGGAGAGGCTGAATGGAGGAGAGCTGCCAAAAGCAGGTTTCCCCATCAGGCTGAAGGGCAAGGACTTGGGGCAGCACAGTGGTGGAGGTGCAGGGGCTGCTGTGTGCAGGAGCAGCTCCTCTCGCTGATGCTCCCCATGAGACACGTTTCTGGGCCATTTGTTTGTCTTCTAACAAGCTGTAGAAACTGATTTGTTTTCTATTTAATTGTTTGATGCCAAATGCTTTGTCCTTTGAGGGCGGTTCACAAGTCTTCAGGTGTCCTAAATCTCAGGTTGTCCTTCATGCTGAAGGCATTTGGAACATGTGGTTGCTGCAGAGCTGGTCCTCTCCAGTGTCTTCCAGCGCTCTTTTAGGGGGGGCAGTTTCCTGTGGAAGCAAACATGCAGAGGGTGTTAAAGTGCTTCCCCTGACCAGTCTTCCCTGGAGCTGGAGGGTCCTGGGGCTTCGTTCCCTGGTTTTTATTCACTGTGTTACCTTTCTAGCAGTCCTGGAGCCTGTGTGTACACTTGGAAATAACAGCTTGCTTTTTTGGTACGTGATTTTGGTGGTGTTTCTTCCACAAGGAGGGGACGAGGGAAGCTGGTGATGATCAACCTGTTGGTGCAAGGGCTGTGTGTGACTGCAGTGCTGCAGGCCACCAGCCAAACAGGGCACCCCAAGAGGCACTGCTTCTGAGATGTAAAACAATACTGTGGACTTCTTGAATTCGCCTTAATGGGAAAGGTGCTTCCCTGGGTAGAGCTTGTGCCTTCCTGCCTGCCCTGCTTGGGCGTGAGTGTGCTGCTCTTGTAGAGCAGCTCTCTTGTTTCTTAGCAGATACGTTCTCCTTAAGCTCTGTCTCTGCGCAAGAAGAGCATGGGAGAGGTTAGGTGATACAGAAGTGGAAGATGCATCTGATCACTGTTGGCAGCAGAGCTGTTGGGAAATGCTGCGGGATGCTCTGGGATGAGAGGGGTGATGGAGATGGAGCAGCTGTCACAGGAAGTGGATCCCCGCGTCAGCGCTTGTGGAGGGGCAGCAGCCCCAGTCCTGGCACCGAGCAGCCACTGTGATTAGCTTTAAGCACAAAAACGGCATATGAGAATCTTAATTGAATTTGGAGCTCTGTCATTCACCGTCACGGCAGGCACTGAGCACAGTAATTATTATGCAAATGAGGCAGATAGAGAAATGATTAATAATTGCACAAATTAGAAATTATTGTAAACATCCTGTGAGTGGTGATAAGTGCGGGAGGAGGCTGCGAGTGCGGGAGCCGCCTCCGGATCCTGCAGCCCCATCGCTTCATTACTGGGATCAGCAAACCATGTGCTGGAGCTGTGCGATGCTTGGAGTGAGTCGGGTTGGAGCTCCATGGAGAAGGTGGGCTTGGGGCTGGTCTCCTCTGTGGAGGAGCCGGCATGCTGCAGCGCTGCTGTGTCCCGCTGGTACCCGGCGCCAGCATCCCGGTGCGGCTTCCCCCCTGACCAGCCCCCAAAAGCACCTACTAATGGCTGATGGCTCCTGCGCCCTCCGAGCTGCTTTGGCATTTGCTGCTAATTGCACAATACTCTTTTTTCCCCTCTTCCGCTGTTCGATACTTTAGACAGTGAGCACGATAATAATAATAATAGGCTTACAGCAGCTAATAGGCTTACGTGGTGCATTATTCGTGTCAAGGACAAGCAATTAAGCCTGGCCTCACACATCATAATTAGATTTTTGTTGATGAGCTCATGAGTAATGTGTTTAGTTCAGATTAAGAGCTTAAGGCGGGTGCGTGATGCCGCTGGACCCCAGGACCCAGCCTGATGGGCCGGCCAGAGGGATGGATGCAGGGATGCAGGGATGCAGGGATGAATGGAGAAGGGCTGCTGGGCTCAGATGGTGCCTCGGACACTCTGCCTGTCCTGGTGAGGGTGAACAGAGCTTCTGCCGACCCCTTGTTTAATGGCTCCAGCAAAGGGGGCTCTGGCAATGCGTGTGGTGTTGTATGCATTGCCTGCTGAGATCTCCTCTTAGTTTGTAATTAAAAAGAGCCCCTGATTTGTCACATTAATTTCTCTCTAACCAGCAGCAATCCCAGTCGTGGGTGCTCAGAAGGGCCTGATGTCTGTGTCTCGTGAAGCACAGGGATGGGGCCGTGGTGCGGTACCCCAGGGTACAGACCCCCAATTCATTTTGGAGGAGGATCGCTTCTCCCGCTGCCTCCGTACCGCCGCAGGGCTGGAGCGAATATCCCGAGAGTGACAGGTTAGTGATTGTATATGCATATGTGCACTTTCCCTAATTATTCCATAATTAGGGGCACACAGAGATAAAAATTACTAATAATATTTACTCTAGACTCTCTTTTTTCCAATAACCCCTCTCTCCTGCTCATTTGCCGCATCTTGGTGGAAATAACTTTGCAGATCCCAGTTAATGAATATTTGTTAATGCAAGAGCATTCCACGCCGGAATATCCAGAGGGCATCCTCTCTCTGCCTTGTAATCTGTTTCACGAGATGTTTAATATTTATGGTTCCAGAGCCCTGTGAATAAAGAGCCACCCGCAAACCCCCAGGAGCTCAGGGGCTGGGGATATTTATGGCGCTTCCTCTTTTCCTTTTCAATTACAAAGACACCTCACATAATTAAGTGCTAATAACCTTGTTAATCTAAAATTGATACTCTTTCTCCTGGCTATCTCTTAATAGAATTGAAAACAGATTAATAATCAAGGCTAGGAGACATTGCAGGCGATTAGGGAAGAGGGGATGAGCTCCGGTCCATCCCGGAGAGGATGCGGGAGCTGGGCATGGCCATTGGCATGGGCCATGCCAGGGCCGGGACTCCCAAGAGCTGCCTTTTCCCTCCTGCTCCTAACGCAGCTTAGATGTTGAAGACAAACAGGGATGTAACACCACCTCCTAATGAAACTGGTTTATGTTAATTAATTATGTATCAAGGCTCATTTCCATGCGCAGCCCGGCTCCGCTTCCCTCTGCCGAGCCTTTGATCTGTCAAAGGCTAAACGGGAGATAAATAATCAAATAGAAAAGCAGCCTGGTCGGAGATAAACACGGTTGAGATGTGTTATCTGGCGATTAGCGCCGGGCGCTGAGGAATGGGGCTCAAGGTGTGGGTACCGCTCTGCTGCGCATGCGGGGCATGGGAAGCTCCCTGTGCCTCAGTTTCCCTGTGACCCATGAGTCCTGCCACTGCTCCAGGAGCAGGGCCGTGTCCCTGTGCATGGAGAGGGGGCTCCAGGGCATCCCGGAGAACGGCTGCTCATCCTCTCCATGAGGAGGCTGTGGAGGACTTCCCCTGCACAACACTGGTGAAGAGTTAAGTCTGCAACATTTCCTTTTGCAGGCAATGAAAGGTCCCCCAGGCCACAACCGGGGTAGCTGGTACGGACCCAGTTCTGGGGTAATTTAACCCGATCTCTAACCATTTGTTACACCTAAGCGGAGGCAGATGTGCATCCATATTCATTTTGGAGGCACTTCAGAAGTGATAACTCCATCAGCCAAGCAGGGACGCCGCAGCCTCCCACCTGGGCAGCGTGTGTTCAGGACCTCTGCCTGCCTGGCACCTCAGCCCCGGGCTGCTGCAGCCATAAATCAGGTGTTGCTCTAAGAGTAAACACCCTACAGCAGGAATTACAGATGATAATTGTGGAGTGCTTTATCGCCGTAATAAAACTGGAGTGTTCCAGCCTGCAGGTAATTACCAGCTAATAGATTTCTTCTTTAAGGACTCAGTGCAGAGAGGGGCTCTGGAGCTGCAGGCACCCAGGGCTCTGCAGTGCCACCGCTTTGGGTGGTGGGTGCAGGGGCAAACACCCCACTGCGGTCCCCCCAGCACCCCTTTCTGATGGGGACATCGACTGGATGATGTCGGAGGGCACATGCTGCAGCAGGGACCCGCATTGCCACTGCAAGGTGGGGTATAGAAGCTCTTGACTGCTGCTCACGATGCAACCTTCCTTGTCCTGCTCATTGTGAGCAGAGCTCCCCACCGCTGGCTCTGCTCCTTGTCCTCCTGCCGAGATGCCAGGGAGTGCTGTGCCTGGAGGTTATTCCAATAGCAGGTTAGGAAGGACTTTGCATCAGCTCCTCTTTGGGGCACTTTGATGGTGATGCTGTTGTTTCTCTCCAGGTGTGCTCAAGTGTGATCAGCCTGTGAGCAGAGCAGGGCCAGTGCTGTGTTGGGACATTGGTCAAATCCATCCTGCTCAAGTGCCACGAGGCCTCTAACCTAGAGGAGAAGAGCCCTGTCCCAGGCAGCGGACATGGGGACACCATCCCTCTCCCAGCGTACGCCGCTCGGGTGAGCACCGTGGTCAGGCAGCAATAGGAGAGGGCCAACCACAAGCATGGAAGCAGCACTGGGTGTCCCAGTGCCTCAAGCCCTGCCTCTCTCTGGGATGCTGGTGCTTGCATGATGTGCCAGGGGTGCCTTGGCAGAGCCATCCTCAGTGCTGGTGCTCCATGGGACCCGCCAGGGCTGTCAGTGGTGCCACAGCACAAGCTGAAGCCAACCAGCTCCAAGCAGAGCCGCAGCTCCAGCCCCACGCTGCTGCCTCGCCTGTCGTTGGAGCTAAGCACGGAGCAATCAAAGGGAGGCTTGTCCCCTCCAGTCTCGCCCCAGGCCCTGCCTTTGGGCTTCTGAAGGCTCCGCTCCAGCGGTGTCAGTTCTCATTAATCCACACATCAAAGGGGAGCTGCCAAACATCCTGCAGAGCTCGTTCTACCTTCTCCAGCGGCCTCACAGGGAGGCAGAGGGACAACAGTGCGGAGCAGAGCATCAGTGGGCTCCCCTGGGTGGGCAGGAGGGGGGTCCGACCCTTTGCCTTTCATACATTGAGCTCCAAGGGCTGGGGCCAGTGGAGCTGTGAAGGGAAGGTGCGAGATCCCTCCTGCACTGAAGTCCTCTGTGCTCCGCTGTTGCTGCGAGCCTGGGTTTCCCTGCTCCGCTCTGGCTCAGCATCCCTCCAGCGAGCTAATCAGGTCAATGCATTTTTAACGTGGCATAGGAAATCTTTATAGTTTTTGTCAGACTCATTCTTCTCCCTTCTCTCTCTGTAGGGGGCCGGGTTATTTAATGCTGAATAGCAAGCCGAGATGCTTTCCCTTCACCGTGCTGCTGACTGTGCATGTTGGGGCTGCAGGACGGGCAGATGGTGCAGGGGGGACCCATCACTCCCAATATATCACCCACTTACAGCCAGATCCATGGAACAACCCAGGTCCCACTTCCAGCATCTGTACAGCAGGGCCAGATGTGCTGACACAGCGAGAACCACAGCACTCACAGACCATGTGCTGCCCCTCTCTGCGCATCCACAGCTTCTCCTGGCATCCAGGGCTTCATTCCCACGCCAGGAACGGGCTCCATGCGTCGTGTGGCTGCAGGTCCCACTGTGGCCAGCACTTGTGGCTGTAATTGGGTGGCAGCACACAGACGGTGGCAGGTGCCCGCTGAGTGCAGAGACACAAAGGGCTGCTTTGTGTATCGGGGTTTATCTTTCCCATTAATGGCTTTCTAAATTGGTGGCAGTGGAGCAAAAAAACCCAATCTGAACTCGGAGCATGCATGATTACTATTGTAATAACCTTGGCTAATAAGAATATGATGTGGTGTTAAGCTGGGGAAGAAAACACATTTCTCATTAGCTTTTTGATTAATTACTCCACATAATTTCCTAGGGGGACATGCCTGGGACTGATTGCCTTTGCTTTTGACGCACGGAAGTGGTTTACCTTCACTTAATAATTTGCCTGATGACATTTTAATGGCAATGCTCAATTCATCTCCAGTCAGACGGAGGCAGCAGTGCCTTGGCCTCCCGTTGCTCCTCCAGCGCCAGACCCATGGTCCTCCCCTTCCCCGTGGTGCTCGGCAGTGGTACCTGGAGCAGCGGTGTGCAGCTGCACGGCTGCTCCGCTGCCAGGGATCCAGCTGGAAGGAGGCATATGTTTACATGGCTCGGAAGCCACCAATTTCCTTCCTTGCTTTGGAATATAAAGATTTTACAGGAGCTAAAATAGTCCAAGACCGTTTGATGTTGCCACATGGAGCGGCATCGAGCACAGGCGGGAAGGAGGGGAAGAAAGGAGAGGGGAGCAAGCAGCGATGCATTTGTTCTCCTCACTGAAGATGGAGTTATGCTGTGTGTTTCTGCATCATGAAATTACCCGGAACATTGGTCTCCATTTACTGCTTCAGCAGCGGGTGCTTGGCTTGCAGCTCTGCACAGGGCCATGAGATGGGGCTGCGCATAGGAATGGTCCTGGTGGCACCTCCATCCCCTTTTCTGCTCCACTCTTGCCTTGGGGCTGCCCAGGACTTTTGTCCCACCTCTCACCTCTGCTTGTAGCACATAAACATTGGGCCCAGTACTTGCTCCTTGCAGGCAGGTTTCCACTGGGGACTAGAGGGACGCTGCTTTGCTTTGCCCCCGTTGAGCTGGGTTTATGGCTTGGTACAATAAGAAGCCAAAGGGGGTTCTGACTTGGCTTCTTCTTACTGTGATTCTTTCTCTCTTCTGGCCGGTGCCAGGCGAGTCCGTTGATGAATTATCCCAATATATATTCTGTCTGCAAAGAAAACACATATCATATACATCTTTGACAAGTTATTATTCTTCCTTATCAGAATCTGTGTGCATCCAGCCACAGCACAACTCACCCTGTGTGTCACTGCCGTAACCAGCCCGGAGGAGCGCAGCAGCTCCGTGCCACCCTGCGGCCCTGGCTGGGTGCACTGGGATGCTCGGGGTGCAGGTTGGGGTCCCTGCCATGCTCTATGTACCAGGCTGTGCAAGGCTGTGAGCAGCAGGAGCAATCCTGTCTCCACTGTAGTGCCTTTAATGTTTAACTTATTAAGATAATAGCTGTTCCATCTCCGCCGGTTTGAAACATGATCTAATAGGATTCTTACAACAAAAGTTGCTAAGCAGCTAGGACATGATTTACTAATAGAGTCTGAACGTGCTGTAACTGAGATGGAAATTAATTTGGGGATGAGGAGATTAATGTATGGAGTAGAGCATATCCTTGCCTTTAAAGGGCAGGAGGAGCTATTGGGATGAGGCACTGGGTGAGAACTTTGGGGAAGCTGTTAAAGCTGTTTAATGTCAATGCCTTCTCCCAGACCTGGGCGCAGGGCGGCTGCCTGGTTCCCCGTTACATGCTGGGTTCCTCCCCTTGCCTTTGTTAACATTGTTTTGTTTCATGTCTGCACGCACCTGAGCATGGTGTTTGGGGAGGACAATCCTGCTCCGCCTCCCCACCTCCAACCCGCCTGAATCCCGGATGGAAGCAGCCCAGGAGGGAAGCACAGGGCTCGCAGCCTGCCACTTTTTGTTTGCATTGACTCTTCCCAGCAGCAGCTGTGCATCCATATTTATGGAGGGGAGGAGAAGGAAACCCAGCGGTGCTCCCAGGAAAGCAGAATGTGTTGTAGCGATGCTCCTGAGGGTACCGGCTGACTGAGAACATGGCTCTGGTGTCCTGGCTGGGGGTCACTGGGGAGGGCAGGCAGGAGAGGTGGAATGAACACGCTGGGAATGCTGCAGGAGGAAAAGGAGCTGGTGGCCAATTGTCTCTCCTGCTGAAAGGAGGGAGCAGGGAGCTGATCACCTCCTGCTCCATGGCGCTGTGGCTGGGATGCGGTGGGAGCTGCCAGCTTCCCATGGCACCCAGGTGAATGCTCCCCACCTCTGCCTGCTCCCCTCTTGCCAGGGCTGGAAGAACAGTGGAGGAGGGAAAAGGATGAGCACCCCAAAACCTCCCTGCACAGGAAGCAGAAGGCTTCGGGCTGTTGGCATCAACATGTACCGGTACAAGGGGATCTCGAGCATCAGGGAGCACATGGGCATAGTGCGAGGGCACGAGGTGCCCCGTCCTGAAGATGCTGGTAGGATTCCTGACGGAGGGCAGGGTGTGAGATGAAGAGGAGCGTGCGCCTGTGTTTCTTCTTTGTGCTTTTTTTTCCCTCCCTGAGTTATCTCTGGCGCAGCCTTGCAAGAAGAAAAGCTTGTGGGCATCTGTGTTTCTGCCGTCCCCAGGGACCATCGATATGCAGAGCCTGTTACCTGGGCAAGGGCCCTTCACTGCCTCGGTACTGTCAAGGTTATGCAGGGGATGGTCCTTGAGCAGAGGAGGGATGCATGGGTAGGATGCAGTACGCGGAGGAGGATGAGGATAAGGATGGGTGTAGGGTTACTGCCAGTGGCAGGAGCTGCTCCCAAATCTGGGGTGCAGTTATTCCCAGCAGGAAATCCACCCTGCTTCCCTCATGGGATGGAGCACAGGCGAGCGGGCAGCGGCCCTGCTGATGCTGGTACTCTACATCCCACTTCTGGGGCTGGGATGAGGCAAATATTTGGAGAAGGGCAGAGCCCGGCTTGCACAGAGTTTAGATGGAGTCGCAGCCTCTCGGAGGCTGGGATTAATTGGAAGGAATTTACCGGTGGAGTTTGCGGCAGATAGAACAGTTTGCTTATTTCACACTTGTGTGGCCACCTGCTACGAACTGTTTGTTCAGTTTCAAATTCTTTAATTAAAATCAACATAAAACAGATTGAAAACATCCCAAGAAGGGGCTGCTTGATTTGCTGGAGGAGATTGCGGCAGACGAGTCACAGTGCTTACAAGACGCTGCATCGCTGGGGAGCACCCGCGGCGGTGCTGGGTACCACAGGTCCAGTGCTGAGGGCAGCCTGCTCCAGGGCACCTTCCATCGTCATTCCTCCCCCTGGGTGTTCATGGGCATCTTCCCATCTTTATGTGGGTGCTGTTCCCTGAGCCCGGCAGTGCCCGGGGTGATGGGTACGGGCGCGATGCAGCGCCTCAGCCTTTTGCAGCACTGATTAGAAGCCTCCTCCAACAAGCATCAAAGCCTCAATTAACAGGGGCCGCTCGCACCCCTCTTGCAGAGCCCAGATAAGGATAGAAATTTCCCTTGGAAATGGGTTTGTGTTTGGCTGCGTGTGTGGGGTGGTAAATGACCTGCTCTGTGCGGCGCCGGAGAGGGGCTGGGGACAATTACACTGCTCTTTGGGAGCCGGTTATCTGAAGGAAACAGGCGCGCTGCTATTTAGCTGTCTAATATCCCAGTGGGAGGGGAAGCAGAATTAAAACCTGTCTCTTTTCAGAGCCGTTTGAATCCAAAGGAGGATTCTTCCTTTATGTGGCAGCTTTTCATTTGAAGGGGCATCTTCCTCTCTTCCCCATTTGCTTGTGGCCACCAAGAAGGATAGAGAGGGAAGGAGAGCTGAGATGGAGCCCCACCACATCACTGTGAGGATGTGGGGATGCTTGAAGAGCACCCAGTTGGCCTCTCTGCATATTCATCTTGGTGCTGGCATCTCCTGCACCAATACAGGTGAAACAACAGCAGCCACACGGTGCAGAAAGCTAATTTATAGCCAGGCAAGTGCTTTAATAACAGGAAAGGTTAAAAAGCCCCTCTCAGGCTGCGCATGGGCTCCTGCCAGCGCGTGTGCTCCTGCGAGCCTGTGAGACCCAGAGTACCATGACTGTATTGATTCAATTATTCTCTACAATGTAATACCCTGCATTTGTGTGATAGCAACAAACAGAGTTGAAAGACATACAAAAATAAATGATCTGAAAGTTAATATGGCTGAATGAGCAGCTCTGAATAAGAGGAGAGCGCGCTTTGGTTTTACATTGTCAAATCAATAGCGCACAGAACAATGTCCTAACTTCCTCCAGGGACCCGGAGAGGACCTGCCTGAATTGATCGCTATGCAAATGCCCTGAATTCATGAAACCCGCATCGCCGGGTAATTGATGCTTCTTATAATTACCTCCGAGTTATGAGCTTTTAGGGGATTGCATTGATTCCTGCTCAGGGCGCGGGTGAGGGCAGCTTCCTGGAAGCACTGCCTGGGCGCAGGAGGCGATGGCTGCAGCGTCGGGGGCTCCCCACACCAGCAGCCGATGGCGTTTCGGGGGCCTTGTGAAAGGTGGGGGGAGAGCAACTTGAATCTCAACCCTACCAAGCCCAGAGGGTCCTTACAAGAGCAGAGTGGAGGCACGGGGCTGCTCCCTGAGCCTGGCATCCCTGCGGACAAGAGGCCCGTTGGGGTGCCAGTGGCTGGTGTGTGTGTGCCGTGGGAGGATGTGGCAGCGCTGTGCCCTGCTGACAAGTCTCATAAACAAAGGGGTCATATCCAAAGGGATAATAGTCTTATATAGCACATTATTTGAGAAAAAGGGCCAGGCCGTTGAGCTCTGCAGACTAATTAGATTAAGTTGGTGAGCTCATCAGTATTGTGCATAATTAAGATCAAGAGCTAATTGCGGGCTGTTTGATGACCTCCGTTAACTGAGCTGTCCCTTGCAGAGGTGGTGTGGTTGGAGCTCCAGAGCCCAGGAGGGGACGTGTGGCTGCCCCACAGCCACTCACAGGTACGAGGCAGGAGGTGACACTGCTCTTGGAACCTGTTCCCAGCACTGTCACCTGCCCGTCACACGGGCATCACTCCTTGTGCTGCCCTGATGCTTGCGAGGGGGGACCAGGCGCTGCCTCGCTGCACAGCCTTCATTAGCCTGGTGCGGCAAGGCCACTGCTTGCTCCCAGGGTGTTCCCCGTCTCCTGGATTGGGTATGTTTAAGCATTCTTTCAAATAGCTCTACCCTGAATGAATACAGAGGAACACGGATCTCTCCCAGCAGTGATGGATGTATCCGACCAGGCATCGGCTGTTTTCTAGCCCACTCAGCCCTTGGTCTCCCTGGTGTGTGCATCAGCAGCGGGCGCACTGTGGCTGGGGCCCCTAGGAGTGACTCAGTGAAGGGGTCCCTCGCTGGGTTTGTGGCCAGGCAGGAGAGAATCTGGTGCCTTATGCAAGGGGGTTTGTGCCCAACAGAACAAAGAATGAGTGGGATGGGCTGGATGGAAAGTTAGGCAAGAACGAGTCAGCCCAGGTTCTGAGGGCCCTGCAGCCATCGCTGCTGCTGGGGAAGCTGTGTGGTGATGGTTGGGATTTATCAAATCAGATGCCGTGCTTAACAAGACAGACAATCCTGGCTGTGTCGTGGCGGCTGGAGTGTTGGTGCTGCCTCTTTACAGCTTCTGTCCTTGCTCTGCCGTGTTTCATATCTGATCTTTTCTCTTTTCTCCTCTCGGCTTTGCTCCCTTTATTCTCCCACCTCGCTTTTCTTCTCCCGCTATCTCCTCTGCCTCACCCTCTGCTCTCTATCCACTAAATGGGTTCTCCACAGACCTCCTTCATGCTCCTCTGGACCCTCTGTGAGCTATGTCCTTCTCACCCTCATTGCAGGGCGGCTTTGGGAGCTCCCTCCTTGCCAATCCCTTCTGTGGTACTGCCCATCCTGGTGCCCACACCGCTGCCATGCCGCCTGGCACTGTGCTCCCTCCGCTTCAGGCTCCTTGTCTCTGTCTCCAAGGTTACACAAACTGCTTCCCTCTCCTCTCCTGAGCTCCCAGTGGGATTTCCCGATGCCATTTGGGGTGTGTTTCTCATTGCCTTTCCTGGTTCTCCCGCACCTTCCCTCTGAGCCCCGCTGTGCATCTCTGCCTGTCCCCATCACTGGAGGTGCTGCCCTGAGCCAGAGCTCCCCACTGCACACCCCATCACCTCAAGCACTAGCAGAGATGTAACCCTGTCATCCTTTCTGTGTGATCTTTCAGTTGTTGCAGCCTGAAAAGTGATTGCAGGAGGGAAGAAGCAAAACAAACCCCAAAGCCCTTTCCAGATGTATGAGAAGCCTGAAATAACTCTGGCTTCTCGCTCTGCAATAACAGGAGGGGAACATGAGCAGATGTTTATAGGTCACGCTGCGTGTTTTTCCCCTTTCTTTTTGAGGAAGGGTTTATTTCTCTCCAGTTTGGTTGAGAGCTGCCTTCCCCTTTCCGCACCAGCGTAAGCATAACAAACCCTCGCTGGTCCGGGGTTGCGGAGGGGTCCCATGTGGAAGCCGGAGGCAGGGATGCTCCTGCGGCGCGGGCGCTGTAAATGCAGGCAGAGGGGCGCAAAGCCCCGGCAGGGACCCCGCGGCGACGGGGGTGCTGCATGGGCAGCCCCGGGCCGTCCCCGCGGCAGCGCGGACGGGAGGTGGCAGTGCTGCACCGGCGCGTCCCCAGCCGCCGCCGTGCGCTGCGCCCGCGGTCACTGCGGTCTTTAATTGCGCCTAATTACACCCCGCGGCCGCTCCGTGCCCCCCGTGGCCCCGGGTGACGCCGGCTCCAAGCCCCTGTGCAGAAGGGCTGCTCCTCAGGGGCCGCGTTCACGCAGGAAAGGTCTTCAAACAGCAGAGGCTTCGCTCCCGAGGCTTTTCTCGTTCTCAAAGCTCTTTTGAAGGGGGGAGTTCGGAGTAGAGGAGAGTTTAGACAGATCTGATTCCCCTATCTCAGACAAACAAACCCGCCTCTCCCTGACTGCAGATCAACAGGACATGTTCCAGCGAAAGATCATCTCGAAAGAAATGGATTTTCCCCCTCCTGCTTTGCCATTTTCGCTTGTATTTCTGAAAGCCGGAGTGATGGGTTGTGAACTTTGAGGAGCGATTTCTATTCTCTCTCATCTGACATGTGGGCAGAGGGACTGCGAGCCTGAATAACAAGACAGGGCTGAAACAGCTTGGGGGAGGATGCTGAAGCCGAGGCAGCATCCTCCTGCCTCCAAAAGCATCTTCTCCTCCAGCTTGCTGTAGGAAACCTGATTCAGGGTGAGTGGTGGGTGCTGGGAAGGGGCTGCTCTCACTCGTTGCCCTGCCCGGGTGCCCAGCTCGGGTCCATGTGCAGGGAGGTGGTGTGGCTGCAGCCACCTCTCCTCTGCTAATGGCAGAGAGCAATAAACACAAAGTAATCCCTGTAATATAGAGGCAGCATGTAATTAATACCAAATGACTCTATGGATTTCTACATTAGATCCACATTAACGTGAGATGGTCTGATCACAAGTAATGTTAAGGCAATAAATGCCTACGGATTAGCGTGAGCAGGCAGCTCTGTGTCTGACACCATCCCTCCCATCACCAGGGATGTCCCCATAGGCATGTTGGGATGCTCCACCATGTCCTTCCCCTCAGTGGATGACGCCTGGCCAGGTTTCTGTCGCTCTCCAAGCTGTCCCAGCACTGTTCCTCGGCACGGGGCTTTTCCTGCTGCACTGGCTGTGGCCACAGATGGAAAGCCGGAGAAAAGGAGATGAAGTTTCCAAGCTCCACCCAAACTCAACACCTTCCATGTAAGTAACCCCTCCCCGCTCAGCCCTACAGGCTTTTGAGTTCTGTATTAAACTCTCACTCTACTTTTGGTGTGACAAATGATTGAAAAGTGTAATTTGAAAGCTAAGCTCCCCATCACACTCTTCCCTATTGTTTATTTGCCAGCTCCAGAGCGGTTGGCTGCCAAGGAAAGTAATCAGAAGGTAATAGCCTAAAATGGGATGAACACCCAGAGCTGCCAGCAAGCTGGAAAACTACAACCTCGGAGCTGCCTGCAGTATTCGTGCACTGAAAATAACTGTGTAGAACAGCGGAGCTGGGATCAAACCTGGGCTGACATTCTGCACTGTGTGCTCCTGCTCGGAGCGGTCTGATGTGGTTGTTAGTAACTTGCTCAGGGGCAAGACAGCCCAAAGACTCTCAGGGACGGATGCTGGGAATCATTTGCCCCTGTGGATGAGACAGCATCTTCCCAGAGCAAAGTGCATCTCTCTGGTGCCGTCCCCTCCCTCCCTGCGTTGCTCTGACTCTCCCCTCTCGCTGCGAAGCGCTGGTGTTATTGAGTGTGGCAAGTGGCAGTTCATTAAAAAGTGGGAGCAGATGGGGAAGGGATTGTAGAGGAAGATTAATGATGCGCACCGACAACTGAGGCGGCCCAGGTTTGGGAGTAAACTCAATCACGCCGGCTTCCCGGGAGCGGGCGATCCTCCTGTCAGCTCCGCTCTGCTCAGCCGGCCGGGGAGCTCCCGACCGGGAATGCCGCGGTGCTGCCGGTGCGGAGGGGCTTGGTGACAGCCGTGACGCGGCTGCTCGCGGTGCGGACCTCAAGCGATGCTGCTGTCAGGGGCTGGGAGCAGGGATGATGCCGGGTGCCCAATGTTGCCGTGGCACTGCCCTGCCTGGGGAAGTGCAGTGCGAACAGAGCAATGGGGGTTTGCAGACACCACCAGCTCCACCTCTTCCTGCCATCCCTTTTTGTCCAGCTCTGCTCCCTGCGTCCGGCTGAGCTTTGCACTCTCTGGCTGGCAATGCTGGTGCCTGGCTCTGGAAGCCAGTTGGCAGACACATGGTGGTGGATGCCCAGTGCGAGACAGAGCCCATTGGGCTGCCTCCCTGCCCCGCTCCCATGGGATGCTAGCCATGGCACGGGGGCTTGCTTGGGCAAACAGCGATGTCAGTGCTGCGCGGAGGAGCGGGCTGCTCGTTAAGCACCTAAGCCTCTGTCAGCAGCCTCTTTCCCCTGCCGTGACAAAGTTCACCTTTCCTTACCTGCTTGGCTCGTCCCGGCCTCGCGTCTCCTCTCGCTGCTGACAGAGCTGACCTATCCACCAGGCTTTGCTGCGCGCTAATAGAAAGGCCAGACAGCGGCGAGCATCTCTGCCGCTGCATTTAAATACAGGGTACATCTGCCTTGCAGCAGGACGCGGGCTCCTGCCAGCCTCCCCTCAGGAGGACAAGCCTTTCATTATGGATGTGACTGTCATTTTGCTGCAATTTACCCCAAAGTGCCCAGCGACTTGTTTAAGAGCCAGCGGGGAGGGAGAGGAGCGCGATGGGGCTCCTTTGTCACTGTGTTAAGTGGGGGGGGAGGAGCTCCCCTCGCCAGCGCCTTGGGAATGCCACCCCTTGGGGGCTGCAAAGTAGGAACAGGCAGGATGATGCCAGAGCCATAGATCCATCCGGGCTGATATCCCCACCTCATGCACCACTGCAGCCACCCAGCACAGGGGATGCTGCTGGGGAAGGCCATTGTCCAGCTGAGCTACTGCCAAGGGCATAAATAATTTAATAAAGGGATGTTGGAAATCATATTGTCCTAAATAATATAATAAACACTAATTTGCTCACATTTATCTCCCGGAGTTTTTTCTGAAAGCAGTAATCTTGCATCTTCTGCAGTGATGGATTAGCAGGAAGGAAACTCGGCTGGGGAATAAAAACCCACATCATGTATTTTTTGACATGTTATTATTCAGTTTTATCTCGGGTTGCTCATTCCTGGGCCATTACTCATGTTCACTGGGATGTTTCTCCCCCCCACTAATTTATTTACTTCTAGCGTGACCAGCAGCAAAGATGCTGACAAACCCTCCCGCCTTTCCCCCAACGTTACAGGGGTAGGATGTGCCTGTGAGGTCTCTTGGCACTGGGGGATGCCACGCACTGGGTACCATTGTGCGGTGCCACCGGCACCGTGAGCCACTGCAGTCATTAGCGCTGAGGACGTGGAGGCCACGTCGGGAGCTTTAATTACTGCTTGAGCTCTGCCTTCATCGCTCATTAGCAGCTGTGCATGGCAACACCCGGGATGCAGCGCCCCGTGGCTTCCCCTCGCAGGGTTTTGGCTGCGTCGCTCAGAGTCACAACAGGGTTAGTGAATAACTGCAGATTACACGAGGAGCGCCTGCGATGGAGCCCCGTGTTCATTCCCATCACTTGTTTACTCCCAGGCTTGAAAGGAACCGTGGCAATCCAGGACCCAGCATCACCTCGAATCACAGTGCGGGGTGCAGAATGTGCCGGCCCAGCCCTTCCCAGTGAAACCAGTCCCTTCTCGCCCCCGTTACTGTTCCTGCCCCATCTGGCAAAGCACAGGCAGGCAGCAAGCTCTTCCTGCCCACAAAATAGAGAGCAGCTCTGTGTTTATTTATGGTTGCTGTAAAGTGTGCCTGTTGCCTATATATATATGTATTTATATACACAGGGGGTGGGCTGGGAAGCGCGCAGCTCTCGGTGGGAGGGGCTGGCAGAGCACGAAACACTGGAAGGCATCCAAGCCAGAGGAGTGAGAGCAAAAACAAGCCCCCAGGCGATGGCAGGAGGCAGGGCTGCTTTCATTGCTCCTCCAGTGATGCCAGCCCAGCCGCTGCTGCAGCCGCACCATTGCAGGCACCATCCCGGGGGCTCTGCCGGGTCCTCTGTACCCCTTCAGCCTAAAATGCATCCTTTGCATCAGCTTAGGGGGAAAACCAGTTGGACCTGGCTCTTGTGAGGCTGCAGGGACTGGTGCATCTGTGCCTGCGGCTGTGAGCCCGCAGCCAGGCAGGCAGCTCCGCTGTTTGACTATCTCTCTCCAAATTTGCTTAGCTCAAGCTGGAATCCGCAGTAAGCAAACGGCTTTCTGTTTGTACTCGGTGCTAATGAAGAGGCAGAGAGCGCTGCCCACCGATGCTCCGAGGGCACCTGTGTTTGCAGAGGGCCTGTGTACAGCATGTCGTGTTTACCAGGCAGTGCCAGCCCAGCCTTTGCCTTCCCAATGAGCACGGGCTCTCCAGTTGCACCAGCATCTGTTTTCTCTCAGCGGGAATTTGTCTGTGCCAGGCAGGACAGGAGGGTCTGCATTAGGGATGGGACAGCTGGGGGTAACCCCAAATGCTGCTTCATCCCAGCGTCCTGTACCAGGTCATCCCACTGCATCCTGCCCTGTGCTGCCAACCTCCAGCCAGGCTGATCCCTTGTGGGGAGCAGAAGGAAATCGTGTTTATTTGCAAATAGGGATGTTATTGAGCCAAATGAGCAGGATTATGAGGGGCTCTGGATCTGTCAGCGCAGGCTGTTTAATTAGAGCTCAGCCATAACACTCATCATCACCCCACTGCTCCGCTCTGATCCTGGGCTCCTCTCCCCCAGGCTTCCCCATCACAGGGAGCTGGGCTCTCCCCAGCTCCTCCCCCAGCTACCTGCTGTAGACACTCAAGGTTAGCGCGGTGGGGGTCAGCCGCGCTCAAACCTTGATTACAGAGCCGGCAGGAGCTGCTGAGATTTCTAATTAAGATTAAAGAATGCACACAGCTCATAAATGCTCCTTAGGAATGTATAATTTGATTAGCTTGTTTTCCCGCGTCCCTTTAGCTCCCAGGGTGGCTCCAGTGGCCTCTGGCTGCCGGATCCCAGCCACCAGACTGGAGCGTCCCAGTGCCGCTGCCACTGCCACAGCATCCTGGGCAGAAGTGTCCCGGCAAAGCCTCTCCATGGGGAATGAGGCAGCGCAATGAGCCCTCAGCAGCTGAAAGAGAGCACGGGCCTCATTCGTGTGCCAGGAGGGCCACCAGCAGGGACCACGGTCTGTGTCCTGCTGCCTGTCCTGCTTCATCCACGGCAAGCCTGGAGCCGGCAAAGAGCTCTGCACCGTACGTACCTGAGCGGGGGGGACATGTGCGCATCAATATTTATTCAGCACTCCCAGGAAACCTGGATGAAGTGTAATTATCTCAGCTCAATCAACCCGGATTAGCATAACATCAGTCACCCACCAGACAGGGGGGTTTGATTTCTGGGATCAAAGCCACGCTGTAGCCGCTGATTAAGCGGGTGCAGGGGAGGCAGGAGAAGAAAGCCATGTCCTCGGCTGCTTTCCTATTCCCATGGTTGCTGAGTTAACTTTTCCCTCCCAAACTTCCCAGAGGCGTCCCATGAAGCGGGCCCGTGGCTCACTGAGTGCCCAGCGCACACAGGATCGCTCCCTCTGTGGGATCCAACCCTCAGCTCTGCTCTCCTTAATTAAGAACTAAATATAGATCTTCATTAAGGCACTGATGAATTTAATTTAGAGTGGCATTACTGCCTTAACTTCCAGAGCTCAACGTCTTGTTTGTATAATGTAAAATATAAGCTAAACGAGTGCTTACTTGTTACCACCATAAATAATTCCCTCGCAAACCCCTTCGCACATGTCTCAGACGCTAAATCCATCTCCTCCTACGGAATACTCATGGGCACCAAGCCTCTTTCTTCCTACCTTGCAGATTTTAACTCCAAGCCTCCAAACAGCGTGCAGGAGGGGCAGGAAAGGGGGGAGGAGCGGCACGAGGCGGCAGGACCTGTAATTTGGGTTCAGTGCTGAGGTTATCGCCTCACCCTGATGCCCCCCATGAGAAGCCCTGGCTGAGGGTGCCCGGGATGCTTCTGGAGTGCCATGGGATCCTTCCCTTCCCTGTGCCGATGTCCATCCGTCACCCAAGCAGGTGGCCCTTTGTGTAAAAAGCTGTTTCAGCCGGAGCGAACGGAGCCAGGCCTCGTTATTCCCAGGATTCCCAGTGATTGCCGAGCTGGCCGCAGGATGCACAGCCAAGACCCTGATGGGCTGGTGGGGAGCATGGCTGGCGGATGCGGGTGGTCCAGGGAGGGTCTGTGAGGGCACAGGGGCGCCGCATGGATACCTGGATTACAGCCGGTGGGAGGCTGGCTATCGGGCGCAAAGGGAGGTCAGATAGATAGGCGGGAATCAGCTCCTGCCTTTGATTAGCTAACACCCAACAATCAATTTCCTCTGCGGAGCAAGTGCAGGAGAACAGCGTTGGGAAGAGAACTAAAGGAGCCTGCATTTGCTGAGCCACGAGCCACGAGCCACGAGCCACGGTTGTGTCTTGCTTGCTGAAAGGATTTCTGTTAAAGCTCCACCACTTTTCTGCCTTAAACATACAGCAAAACAATCCATGGATTTTTTGATATAGCCTAAGCCCTGTGAACCTTTCCATGGAAAACAAGGGAGAGTGGATGGAGCTGGCATTAAGGGCTAAAAAGAAACACGTGCAGAAAAAGCCACGGCTAATATTCCAGGGATGAAATCACTGCCCGCTCTGTGTGCAGGCTCCAATGCATCCTGAGAGGTGAAAACCAGGACATGCGGCTGCCTGATCCCAGCATGCATCCCGTGGGATAGTGCGGGTTGCATTGGTCAAGAGCTCCACTCTCCTGCAGGCTCTCAGCCCAGAGCAGGCTCTGTTGGAGCTGGTGCATGGATACCTTTGCTTTCCCTGCTCCCACCCCCATCATTTCATGCCACGGGTCACACCACCTTCTGTAAGTGCCTTAAAACCAGATGTGAGATGCCTCTAATGTGCTCAGTTCTGAAACGAAACTAGCCATTTGAGGTCCTGCCTAACGAAATTAGCCCCGTGACAAGTGCTCTGTTGCTGTGTTGGTGGGATGGACACGCTGCCCGCCTCCCAAGGCAGCCCCTGCCCCAGGGATGATCCCAGAGTGCAGCCCCTTGGATGGCAGGACCAGGTGATGTGGTGTGGGCTCACCAGCGCTCATGGGGCTCTGCATGGGCCCGGGCAGACAAAAGTCCTCGAGGCAGAGGTGGATGGAAGACGCCAGCTGGAGCTGTACCATTGCCCTGCTGATGGCAGCGATGCCATCACCCTGCTAATCACTGCGGCTGCACTCCCTGCTCCCAGCCTTGCCCTGTGCACCCACCTGTCAGCTCTTTCCCTCCTCGCCCAGGCAAGGATGTGACCTGAGGATGGTCAACACCATGCTCAGGGCACAGGGATGTCCATCGCTGGCAGGGTGAGGACATGTTCCTACCCCATCCTCAGCAGCACCCACCGAGATGCTCTGCCTGGACCATGGCACAGGCTGGGTGGGGTGCTCTGCTCCTGTCCTGCTCTGCCCGCTCCATTTTCCTGCTCCCCACTGTCCCGGCACAAATCATTTGCTCAGATAACAGATGATGTGTTTATCCCAAGGGATACAAGCCTGAATATTAGGATGTCAAAACTGGCTGCATTTGTAATATGTTACTGTCAAATGGAAAATAAAAAGGGAGTTGCAGTTATTTAATTTGGTGCCAGTGCGGGAGATGGGGAGCAGGGGGAGGATGGGGCCGCTGTGGGACTGGGGCAGAGCCGGGTCCCTGTGCAGGGTCCTGGGGCCAGGGCAGGGCGCAGGGGGTGCAGCACCGTGGGGCTGCTCCTGCCCTCGCCCCGGTGAGGTTGAAATTTGTACTTTAAAACAGTTGCGGGGAAAAAAGGGCTTTTTGAAGACAAACGTCCCGGCTCCCCAGGGAGGGCTCCGGGCCCGTGGAATACCAATGAAACACCTCAAAGGGCTTTAAAACCCCAGTCTGTAGAGCCAGGTTTGGGGATCAGGAAGGGGGGGGCTGTGTGTGTGGGGAGGATGGTGCACCGTGTCCTTTGGCAATAGCAAGCCGAGGGGAGGGAGGAGCTCTAGCACCGGTACAGCTGCGCCTGCTGGAAATCAAAGGCAGGTGATTTATACCCATGCGTCTGCCCTTTGGCTTGCAAGAGTCAGGCATGGGTCTCCTGGGTTAAAGAGTTGCCCTGCTCCTAGAAATGGGTACTTGGGGGGGGGAAGCGAAGGAGCGAATCACAACCAGAGTTGGGGGCAGGAATTACCAAATAAACCTCTGAAAATCTGATGGCCGGAGCACGGTGGGCCCTGCAGAGAGGGAATGCTGGCTAAGGAAGGAGGAGAGGGCACCGAGCCAGGCAGGAATCCACCTTCCCCATGGACCGAGGCCAAGGCAGCCCCAGGTGTGGGGTACGGGGCAGTGGGGACAGGGCCAGAGCCGTGTCTGCCTCCTGTGCTGGTTACTCAGCCCCAACACCACCATCTTCACCCTTGTGCAGGTGTTGGTGCTGTAAACATGTGTTGGAGTGAAGCCTCGCACTGATGCTCTGCTGGGCCCGGGGGGCAGGGACAGGCAGGATGATGGATCTTTGCAAGTGCATGTAGGGTATGTAATCAATAAATCAATCTGTGTCCATGGGGCTGTCTTCCAAGCATCCAGTTTTCCTGCAGCAGGGAAGCGAAGGGGGAGCTGCAGCAAGAGAGCCCCTGGCTGAAGGAGCATCCCCAGCAAAGCTGGTGGTGCCATTCCCATCGAGTGGCCGTGTACCCCAGGGGTCACTTTGATGGTCCACCCTCTTGCAACAGGCATCTGTGTGGCTGTGGGTCAGGTCCAAAGGGCAGCTGCTGCCCCATGGGGCTGTGGGAGCTTGGGCACGATGGGGTGATGGGACAGCAGCCACCTCCTGTGCCTCTCACCCTGGTAAAAGCACTACCTGCCTCAGTGACCCTCACATTGGTGGCAATGGGGAAGGAGCCCCCATCCTGCGTTGTCACAGGGCATGATGAGTGGCAGCCTGCTGGTGGCAGGGACAGGAGCCTCCCCGCTGATGCTGAGCTAATGCACTGGGTAATAGTTTTTGACATATTTCATTGAAATCTAACAAAATATTTGCATAGCATTATTAGATAAAGGGGAGCTGACTGGAGGCAGAGCTTCTTTGGAAAGACGATGTGAAAATTCATTTAAAATGAAGGAATATAGAAGCTTAAGTTTATGGTAATAGATTGATGGCAGAGAGCAGCTAATGACTCCCAGCAAATAGATCTCAGCTGCTGCATCATTTCTCCCTGCTTGGCTGCTGCTCTGTGGAGGATGCGGCTCCCTCCCTGCCTGGGGCCACCCCAGCTTCTGGGGTCAAACAGCTCTGATCCAAGCTGGGAATGCCAGGATCATGGCACACAGGGACCGGGCGAGATGGAGCGGGAGGAGGAGGGAAAGGGCTGCGTGACTCCGGGATAAACGCTTGGGTTTAATTTCCATCTCCCGATGCTAACGCAGACTGAAATGAAGCGACAGCAAAGCTGAAGGTGAGAGGTGGGGAAATTAATAATGTCACAGTAATAACAGTAATGAGCGGCTGTGCATGTGCTAATTAGTTTGGAGCCCTGTCTCCAACGTGGGTGCGCCTGTGCGTGCCGCTTTAACAGCTCTCCTATAAGCCAGGCAGTGGGAGAAGCTCTCAGGTGGGAGTGAGCTCTGCTGCCCACCTGAGCAGGGGCCTCGTTAGCACCCAGGTGTAATCAGGCAAACCAAGAGCCTTCAAATAGAGGTGCCCCCTCCCAGTTCAGGGCCTTGGGACTTGGACCACGCAGGACTGGGTTGTGCTGTCCTGGTGACGAGAGGATGCTCTCCAGCCATGGGAACCCCAGGCAAGTTGTGTCCCAGCATGGGGGGTTTGGTGTAAAGAGAGAAGTGAGGGTTTTGGCCTGAGCATGGGCTGCCCTGGGCAGGAGCTGCTGTTCTCTGTGCTGCAAAGAGGTTCTGAGAATTCCAAGTTGAGAAATGCCCTGTGCTGTATCCGTGGGTTTGACCAGCCAGGGGTGCTATTGCCTGCTTTGGTGGGCTAGGGACAGCCCTGTGGGTATGTGCCGCTGTCCTGCAGCGGGGCCAGCTTTGAGATGCTGATGAGCAGTGGTGGTGTTCTGCAACTTCATCAAACCCTGGCAAAGAGAGGATGGATGCTGTGAGAGGCTTCCAGGGTGTGCAGGAGGAAGGGCTGTGTTTTGTGGGACCAAGGACCCTGCGGGTCCCATGCAGGTCCCTGCGGTCTCTTGGGCCACATATAGCATAGATAAAATCGCATTGATTTTCAACACTCGGGCTGAGCTTCTCCTTGTAAGCTATGGGTAGGTGTGGAGGTGAAGCAGGGTGGGAGGGAAAATGGAAGGAAGAGCAGATAAAGGAGAAAACATGCCAAGCAAATAGACGCTTGCTCCTTCTGTGGGCCTTTCCAGTCATGCCCCTGACTTTGGGGTGTGGGAGATGCTGGGGTCACAGCAGCTTATGGAAAGATATTGGCTGATCCTGCACCACAGTGGGCTGCTGCAGGGCTCTGTGCTGGGTCCCAGCCAGTGCCCATCAGCTCTGCTTGCCTGGGGACACTGCAGGGATTTGGCACCTTCCCCAGCTGCGCACTGGGGTTTGGGCACATCTGGGACCACTGCGGGGGGCCCAAGCCAGCTCAGCCTGTTCTCTCGGTGTTTAAAACAAAGCAGTCTGTCTCTGAATTGCGTGGTGAGTCTGTGAGCAGCCTTTGCTCACAGCTTCCTTCTGAAACCAGCTGCCCGTGGGCTTCTGCAGGCAGGCAATACCTTAATCTTAGCGTTTCCCTAGCAAAGGCGGTGCTTGGGAGCTAAAAGAGAGATAACCCCCAGTGCAAGGTGGAAAGGTGGAGATATTCCTGCATGAAATCGTGTGTGGGAGCAGCAGAAAGGGCCCATGCTGGGCTGGATGGTGCCAGTGGGCTCCAACCCTCCCTCATGCCGTGTCGGTGCCGTTCCCATTGGTATCTGGGGCTGGTTGGAGAAGTCACTTAGGCCTGGAGACAGCTTTGCATGGGCACAATGGAAATGTTGCTGTAAATGGGCAGGCTTTGAGTGACAGCCCCTGCTCAGGCTAAATAAAATTACAGATACACCCTCTAAAAAATACCTGAGCCAAAGGGCCCGTCTGCACTTCATTATGCAAATGCCTCTGCCTGCTGCTGCAGCAATTAGCTGCTGCCTTCAAGGTGCTGGGCAGCTCGGAGTGGGATGGAGGGGAGGGTGAGGCTGCTCTTCTTCCTCTTCCTCGCTGGGAATTCAGCCCAGGCTGCCATGGGGACCGGAAGCTGCGGTGTCAGAGCCTGGTGTGGATACTGCGAGGGGTTTTAGAGCTTTACCTGGAAGCAGAAGCTTGTGCTTGGGAAGCTGCGGTGCTCCTCCAGCCATGGCGTTGCTCTTGGACCACTGCTGGTTCCACCATGGCTCCCACTCTAATTGCCTCTGTCCTTGTTTCCGTGTTCACCCCTTCCTTGTGCTCCCCCTAATGAGTAACTCCTACTTGATGTACAAGATGGAAGCATACAGGTTATTAATCTTGTGCTGCAGCAATTACCTGGGCGCACACCCTCCTGCTGGTGAGCTTGTTCTGCCACTGCCCCTTATCAGGTTAGCGGGTTTGGAGCTGCGCTAAGTGCTCCGCAATCAATTTTCAGCTTATTTTGTGCTGCGGAATTTGCCATGCCTGGATCTCTGATACTAATTGAACAAGAGCAATTGATGTTTTAGTAGTAATTAAAGATGGTAATTATTGCCAAATCTCCCCGTGGCCCTGCGTGTTTGCTTTGGACTTGTCAAAACCAGAGGCAGGCGGAATCAATCTTCATAAAGTTGGTACTTCAAAGCATCTTCCTGGTAATGGCTTCCCACAAGGTTGGTGATGGAGTGAAAGGGAGAGATAGGGAGGAATTCTGAAGCCTTGCAGAGGGCAGGGACATGAATGATGCTCCCTCATTGAAAAAGAATCTTTATCCAAAATGGGAACTTCTCACTGTTGTGTAATCCCAGCATCCCTGTGAGCGGTTTGGGAATGGGGGATGCGGTGCTTGGCCCCAGCCCTTGCTGCTGGCCTGTCCTCTCACCAGCAGTGCTCATGCATTTGGCTGCAGCTTTTAATTCAACTTACCAAGCTGCTCTGCAGCCCTGCCAAACCTCCCAGGCCGCGCTGATGGATGAATTGCTGACCTAGTTACCAGCACCTGCTTTATGGGCATTTGTCCCTCTGATGCCAGATCCAAGTGCTCCCTTGGGATGCGCAGGAGGAGAGTTTAGAAGACTTCCCACAGGGGTGCAGCATAGCCAGCAGGAAGGAGAAGCCTCTGCAGGAAGGGAAGTGGTGGCCCCTGGGTCCATGCCCTGGAGGTGGGTGAGCCCATGGGTGCAGGGGTGCTCCTGCTGCCTGCCCAAAGAGGCCAGGTATCCCTGCCTCACTGCGGGCCTCCCAGCAGGCTCCTGCCTGGATTCATCCCTTTCTGTTGCTGCATGGCTCCTGGTTGTTATTTATACAGGCAAAAGCAGGATCAGGCCTGCTGAATTGCTGCCTCCTTGTCCCCATGGAAACAGATGCAGGATGTTGCAGAGCAGAGCTCCTTGCAGCTCCAACTCTGGTCCTCATCCTTGGTCCCCTGGCAGAAGAGCCCTTGAGCAGGAGGTGGGAGGCTGAGCCCAATCTCCATTTTGTCTTAGGAGAGCAAGACCCTTCTCTCCAGGGGGAAAATGGAAATGTAATCAGATCAGCTTGTATAGTGCAAATAGAAAATCAGTTTTAATAAAGCCTGAAGAAATGCAAAGCAGCAGCTTGTGATGGAAATTGGGTTAAATAGAAACCTCTTTAAGTAGAAGCTGCTTGAGGGCTGTTTATCAGGGTTGTGGCAGCCCTGGGCTCCCTCCTGCTCTTCACTGAGATCTCAGGTGGTGGCAGGAGCAGCCTTTGCAGGTGGGAATGGCTTTGTGGGCTGGTACTTGGGCATCCTCCTCCTCCATGGATGCTGCGGCCCCTGCATCCCTCCCCAGAGCCCCCTGCAGCCCCTTTGGTGGGCGAACGGCTCCCGCTGGGGCTGCAATGCTTAATTCCAGCTCAGAGGAGGCACTTTGCCTTATTGCTTTCATTTATTACCGAAGGACCAGTGCCTGTTTTCTGCGGCAGCTATCTGCTCCAATCGGGGCTGATAAGCAATGCTGGTCTGTCTTCCCGAGACAGCCAAAATTCATCACTTTGCCCTTATTTATTTATTTCTCCAGGCTCTGGTGGTGGCCTGGGTTTTTCTTTAGGTGACGTTCTGCAAAAGGCTTCATTTTCCCCTTGAGCCCTAAAAACACAAACCAAAGAGGATGGCAGCTCTGTAATGAACCCCACTGGAAGGCACTGGGGATAATGGTGTGCGCTGGCTGCTAGGCTTCTCCAGAGCAGCAGTTCTCAACCCCCATTTGGGTTCCTTGTCTACATTAGCTGCTCAGTTGTGCCAAGGTTTTGGCAGTGCAGGATGGGGAGGGCTGGGGAAGGAGATGTGAGCCCCTAAATGGACCAGACAGCGTGGGAGAGACTTGTGAGTCTATGCATAGCAAAACGGATGCCTTTAAATCTCTTCCAAGCAAGCAAAGATTCACTTAAAGTCCTCACAACAAATGAAACTGAACAAGGAAGAGTTTAATGCACGCAGCCTTTCTTAGAGCTCTGAGGAACAGGCTCGCTTGAAGTTTTCCTGGAATAGATTCAGGGAATGATGCACCTCACGTCTGTTGGGCTGTGTCAAGTGGTTTCAAGCCTGTTTGGAGCCGGTGGCTGTGAGCACTGTGGGGTGAGCTGTACAATGATGCTCAGCCCTCAGGGGAGGTGATGAGTACATGGTGCTCCTGTGTTGTTGCCCTCAGATGGCAGCTTTGATTCTCCAAATCTATCTATGACAGCCCCTTGAAAGGCCGTTTACAGGGTTCTTGCAATAGCAGAGCCAGGGGGCTGCTGCTCCTGCTCTAGAGCTGCCTCTGGGATGCAGAGGCTGGAGCTGGATCCCATGGGCATGCTGCTGCAGGAGGCTGCAGTCCCCAGTTACTGCTGGGAGCCAGTAGCTGGAGCTGCCCAGCTTTTCTTCCCCTCTGCCTCCTTTCCCCAACGGGTGGAAGGTGTTCCAGGGATAGTAAACAGCAGCATTCCCCCTTTCTATCAATCTGAAGGCAAGAGCGGGTATTTGGAGGGGAGGGGGGGAGGAACCGAAAGTCTCACACAGCAAAGGGGAAATCTGCAATTGGCCAGCTGCAATTTCATAACTCATCTCTGTGCAACACAATGAAATTAAAAGAGTTGAGATTCCGAGGTGAAATCCTCATCAATTAAATTCTGCCGGGGCTGAGCTTCCCTCTCATTTGAGTCTTATTCTATTATTATTGCCTGTGATTGCGGGAGGATGCAAACAAAAGCTGCTGCTACTGGAGGCTGCGGTGGGGGAGAGTTAGAGACAGCAATTACTGCTCCGTGACAGGGAAAACCGAGGGAAAGGAGGTTTTCCCTCGCCGTGCTCCAGACGCAGGCAGGGGAATCCATCATCCTGAGTCTAATCAGTTAATGCTGATAAACTGCCAGCAATAACTGACAATTGAGCTGGGGGCTTTGGGCTCGGAGTTCATTCCTTCTCAAAGTGCCGTAGCTAACCTATTAAAGCCAGCAAAGCACAAAGGCAAAGCCCTGGCCCCTGCCTGGGTGCCCTAATGAAGGCTGCTGTTGATTCCTTTAAGTGTGGATGATGATGTGTTTAGCAGCTATTGATGCCAGAGGTTTAGCCCAGGCTGGAAAAGCCGCTTGAGCTTTGAAGAAAGGGGTTTGTGTTTATCCCTGGCAGCTTTCGCCCCGGGTGCCTGATCCTGCAGTAATCCCATGGGAGATGAGGCAGTGCTGCAGAGGAAGGGCTGGGTCTGCGTGTCCCTGGTGGGACTGGGTTTGCTGGGCTGTGTGTTGGGTGCATATAGGGTCTGTCTCTTCAAAGAGGGTGCATTGATAGTGTGTAATGCTGCTGTGATGCTTCCCTCAGGGGAATTGCTTCCTGTGGCTCAGATCACTTACTGTCTGTTAAATCACTGACACAAATGGAGTAGGATGTGCTTGCGCTTCTCCCAGCTGCCTCTTGGAAGGCGAAGCCTCACTTAGGAGCGCAGCTACGCTCGCTGTGTATCCTCTTACTACTTGTGATGGTTAAACACACCTCCACGAGCATGCAGCTGCAGTTGCTCCAATGAAGCTGTGGGCTGTGGCTCCTCACCTTGGACACGCTCCTGCCTATGGCAGCGCCCGCAGAATGGGCCAGGAGTGGTCTGATACCCAAAATGACAGCTCACAGGGAGTGATCCCGGCAGGAAGCTCTGCAGAGGCTGGGAACCGAGGGGCACGCGGGAGCTGTCGGGGCTGATTCATTGCATTGGGACCCTGGTCACTTCCCAGCCATGCAGAGGCTTGTTTTGCCCTGGCTGGCTCAGCATTTAGAGTGGCTTCCATCATCCCTTGAAGCTGTGTGGACAGAGTGACCTGATTTATTTACCCAGGGGATGTCAGCAGCCTTTCCCCATAGAGCTTTCCCCACAGCTCGCACGGCCAGGGAACGACTGCCCGGGCTGTCCGTCCCATGCAGCAGGGACGGGAGAACTTCCCTGACCCGCTTTTCCTTTAGCAGAGAGATGTCTCCCCCACGCAACCTCGTGGGCTTACATTTGTGTGGATGCTGGGATTCCTTTTGGATGTTCCCTGTGTTTAATTGCCCTGGCTGGAAAGGCAGCACCTGATGTCTGGTCTGTGCTTGTCTGGCTCGTGCTTCCAGCTCTGGGCTTTTTCTGCCTTTGTTGTTAGACTGAAGAGCCCTCTATTATCAATTTTTTTTGTTCTCTGTGTGGGTATTTAAAGACTTTGATCAAGTCACCTCATCACCTTCCCTTTGTTAATGTGGAGAGACTGAACTCCTTGAGACTTTTGCAATGAGGCAGGAATTGTGCCTCTGCATCCCTCGGCTGCTTTGAAAATCCCAGCCAGAGAGTCGAAGGTTGGGCACCTGAAAACGAGAGGGTACCTGGAGAACTCGTCCCTTTCCGTCTCTCTGCTTTTGCAGTGGGCTTTGACATCGCAGAGGGATTGTGCCAGTGACTCTGTTGGAAAGGTTCCCTTTGTTTTTTTCCCTTTTTTCTCCAGTGATGGATAATAACTCCTTTTCAAAGGCAGATTACCTGGGGAAACGCTGGCTCTTCTTCGAGTCCTCTGCCCTGAGCTGCTGTCCCCGCACTGGGGAGCTGCGGGGTGCGTGTCTGAGGTGAATGGGGAGTTGCTGCTCGCTTCTTCTGCTGCCTTCCCTCTGCAGATGGGTATGTGCTGCCTTTGCACCATGCTGTGCTGCTGCTCCTTCCCTCTCAGTGGTGACAGAAACCCCATGGTCAGTCTGGGGAGGTGGGAAGGCCGGGAATGACTTTCCTGGAGAGCTGGGAAATGGTGGCACATTCAGCTTTGGATGCCTTTGTGGATCAGCCCAGGAGGACTCGCTTTCATGTAGACCAGGCAGACCCTTCTGTATGTGGGAGGTTGTGTGAGCTAGCTCAGGGAAGCCTCTTGGGAGCCCACTAAAGCCGTTCATCAAAGGTATTTAGTCTGTGCAAGAAGCAGGACTGTGCAAGGACTAAACGGTTTGGAAAGGATGTTTCACAACAAAGGAGGCTCTTTCCAGCCTGGTGCTGAATTCCAGCCTCCTCGCTGTGCTATGGACCCAGCACGGTCTCTGAAGGACCAAAGCGCAGCAGGTTTGATGGTTTCCAGGACTGGGGTTACCTGGGTGTGGAGCTCAGATGTTCCCAGTGTGACCAGGCATAAGGAGTGGTGGCATTCTCTGCCCCACACTGGGCTGGCAGAGCCAGGGTCCCCTCCTCCCACCCCTGGCTCCAGCATGTGGGGTGGAAGCCTTCCTCCCCTCATCCTCCTCTCCCCCAGCTGCCACAGGACAATGAGTTGTCAGGATTGTGAGGATGGACGGGGTGCACGGGGTCCTGATGAGATGACACAGCAATGATTCCATTTCATCTCGAATTTGACATTAAACTTTAATAGTCTCAAGGACAAGAAGCCAAAAGATATCAGATGTAATGAGATAAAGCAAAGTTTCTCTGACAGCAAATTTGATCACAAATGGGCTCCGAGATTGCTTCTTTGATATAAATGAAACATAATTCATCTTCCAGTGCCTTGAATGGGCTTTGAGGCCATGTATAATAACAGTGTCACCAGTGCCTAGCTCTGACAAGTGCCTGCGTGGCACTGGGAGAAGGGGCCCTGGGACCCTGCTTGCTCTCCTGTGTGGCCCTGGATGGGAGGCAGCAGTGACAGGCAGCATGGCCGAGATGTTTCCAGCCCTGGCAATCAGGGACTGATTGGGCATGGCTCAGCTGTGCTCCCTGCATCCCAAAGGGCTCCCTGTGATCCCATCCTGGAGGGCTTGGGCAGCCCCAAGAGCTGCTGCAGCCCCAGCCCTGCCTGCCAAAGGGAATGTGCTGAAGGGAAAGGGATGTGCAGGAGCCCTGTGAGGGATGTGGGGATGCTGGGGACAGGGAGCAGTGATTGGTGATTGCCTACTGATTTTTGTGCTCAAGGGGGTTGTGTGCGTTTATCCCTGCCCATAAGAAGCCAACAGGTGAAGCCTTGGCTCCCACGTGTCTGTCACAGATGAGTTTCCATCCGAGGCTGCTGTGTTTGGCCTGTCCAGGCAGCAAAGTGAAGGACCCAAGCCCAGGCTGTTAGGGAGGCATAACGAAGGGCAGCAGGGATGAAGCAAATACTTTTGAACAGCCCAGGACTGCAGTGAGCTCCTGTGGAGGTTCATGGAGCAGCCACGAGGAACGAAGCAGGTCATTTGAATCCCTCGGGATCCCAAAGCGCTGAGCAGAGCGAGGGCCAGGAGCACTGGGAAAATCATTTGTCACAAAGAGCTGGCCAAGCTCCGGTTGCAGTGTGTTGGCTGGGCCAGGCTGCACCCCACACTGGGCAGGTTTGGGAATGGGCCGTGCCTCAGCAGCTGTTGGAGAAGGGTTTAGAATGGTGTCTGGTTTATAAACACCACGGCGAAGCAGGCAGAGTGCTACGGGTTTGCTGGGTGCTTTAAAACCTTCTTTATCCCAAGACTCCACAAGTCCCTGGCTGACAGAGGAGAGGTGGTCTGCTAAATGAGAGTGTTTGTCCTGATGGTGTTCTGTGTGGCAGAGCTGATCTGTGTTGAAACCCAGCACCCACTGCATGAGCATCCTGCATCCCGCAGCCCCAAGGAACACCTTGGGGCTGATGGTGCTGCTGCTGTCATTGCGCTGGGTTCACTTTGTACCGTTTCCTGACCTCGTTATCTTTGCCATCAGCTTTAACTCAGCGGGTCCGGGGGATCTGCGGTTCTCGCCCTACCTTTTGCCTACAGATGTCTCTCTTGAGCAGCGCTGGCGTGTGGGGTGCCGGGGCATGGACTAAGGCGGATGGCAGGGGCTGGAGCCCTTCACTTACGCATGCAGCGCATCTGGTGACAAATGCCATCAATCTGCTGCAAGCGGGAAGGCATCCTGCGAGGAGCCCGGCGCTTGCTCCCTTCTCCTAATTGGCAAGATGGGCTTGATTTATCTGTTCATTAACAGAGAGAGGGGTGTGATTCCGTGCTTTGCTTTAGGCGCACTTTAAAGCGATGCTTCCCCTCAGGGATCCCGGGTGAAAGGCAAAGGGGTGGGAAATGGTGGTGTGGGGTGTCAGGAGCTGGATGAGTTTGGCTGTGAGCATCCCCCTGGATTTTCCTGAGGTCTGGGGTCCTTTCTGGGCAGTGTGATGGAGGGAAAAGCTGTCCCTCCTTCTACCACCAGACTAGAGAAGACAGAAAGTGGGGGCCTGGTGCCCATTTGCAGCCGTTGATGCACTGGGCTGAGTGATTCCATTTGCTGTGTGCCTTGGGAAAAGCTTGCACTGCCCATGGCCTTACGCTTGGAGCAGAGGAGGGGTTGAAGTGGCATAGAAAATGCACTGGGGCTGCCTGGAGGGCCATGCCTTGCAGAGCATGGGCATGGCCGGGTGCTGCGGTGATGGTGCAGTGCCCTGAGACCACTGCCTTGGGGCTGCTGGTGCCATATCCTGCTCCCCCTGGGCCAGCAGTGGTCCTTGTCCCCAGCCCCACAAGTGTGGGGTGCAGGGAAGCAGTGTGAGGGCTTGTTCTTGCCGTTGCGGATGCATTCATTGTCCATGGGGTGATAAAGGGGAGTTTTGCATGGCAAGCAGGCTGGGAATCCGGGGCAGGAGCTGCTTCATTTCCTGTTGGGCTGCTTTTTGTAATTTTATTATCATTAAATTGCTTCCAGTGACCTGTAATGTTTTTGCACAGTGGCAATTACAGCTCTTCAGGATTAAGCCACACGCACAGTCGCTGCCTTCGTGTAAAGGGCAGAGCTGCAGTTCCCGGTGCGGAGGCAGCCACTGCCTCTCCCCTCACCCCATTTAGCCTAACGAGGCCCCGTGGTGTAAGACCAGGGTGCCCATTAGCAGGCTCTGATCATCCACAGGGATGGGACTTGTGTGTGCCCTGCAGTGCTTGGGTACCACACTGCTTGCTGGGCAAGGAGGTGGGGGTCTAGATTAAATAGTTCTAGGTTTTCACATGCCATTTGCTGGTCTGGGACATGCCGCCTAACCACGCTCCGTGAAAACAGCCTGTCTTCCGGCTATGATTCCCTGGAGTTCCCTGGCAGAGCAAGGAGCATGGGGCCAGTGTGCTCGCCTCCCAGCTTCCCTTCCTGGGCTTGGGGAAAAGCAGCAGCCACAGTGTTTTCCAGGGACACTGTGCAGCCAGGGATTGTTCACTCTCCTTGTAACCCCCGTGTGCTGCATGGTGCTGAAGCGCAGGGGCTGAGCGCAGGCTGCTGATGGGGTCCTTCCTGCCTCAAACTCCTGGCGAATATGAAAAGTCGAATTGATTCCCTCTAATAAATGAAGCAGTTGGATGTCTCATTTGTAACTTGACATCCACACCGGCGCTTCAGCTGCTGCTTCTCACCCCTGGCTGCGAGATGCACTTATTAAGATGGCATTCTGCAAAGCTATTGTCATCTACCAGGAGCCAATCTATCTGCAGTTCGCCTCAGGTCGGGAGGGAGCTGCAGTGGGGCAGAGAGGGCTGGGGGAAGGAGAGGGGTCTGAGCTGCCTTTAGATGTCTGCCTTCTGCCAATACATCACCGCCTCGTTCACTGTCAGTCGCTGAAGGAGGTCTCTTGCTGAGCTGACAGTGCCTCGGCGCAGCCTGGACATGCTGGTGCTTGGTGAGGGGCATTGGGATGGAGGAGCATGGCTGCTGTGTGTGCTGCAGTGCTGTTAGGTGTTCCCGTGGTGCCCATCTCTGATGGCTCCTTTGTTCCCTGCTAAGGTGATGATGGAGGTCACCCATTCTGCCCTTTGGAGGGGAGCAGGGGCCGTGCTCCTGTGCAGCCCTTGCTCTGTGTGATGGAAGTGGCTCTGCCTGCTTCCCCTCCCGTCCGCTTTGTGCTGTGGCTCCTCCACAGGGCTAAAAACAATCACGATAAATCAGAAACCCTCCCTTGGACTCGGTGAGGTGCTGAGAACTCGGGATAAGAGTTTATCCATCCTAAATAATAATGCACTGGAGCTGCCAGCTCCCCCCTGGCTCCATTTGCATGATGCTAAACATCAATGACCCAGGTGACTGCGCGGTGCACGGAGAAGAGAACCCAGAGGACTCTGTGCCGGACTATCCGGGGACATGCAGGATGCTGGAAGCTATTAGCAGCGAGGATGTTGTCATGGGCAGCCATGCCCTGGATTTCACACCTATCCAACAAAGGGAGCTGGCTGCTGCTGGGCTGCAGCCCAGAGCCTGGGCTGATTAAATCTTTGTTTAAGAGCTCCAGAGCTCCATTACCTACATCAGGAGGGAGTTAATTAAACAATGAAGGTGGGAGGTGGCAGCCGAGTGGCTGAGGGCATCTCTGCAGAGGCAGAGCTCCTGCATGGAGCTGCTGCTCACAGGCTGCTCATAGGACAGTGTGCCAGATGGGAATGAGCCCTCAGCAGAGCGTCTGCTCCCGTTGGTGTGGGGCAGCTGGATTCCAGTGTGGTTCCATGTCCTCTGCAGCCCTGCTTTCCCTTCCTCTCTCCTGGGAACCAGCATCGTGGCTGGTCACCAGGTGTTTGGGCCCCTGGTTCAGTCAGCCTGGTGGGGAGCAGGAGGGAGAAGTGGTTGAGTTCTCAAAGGCCACTGCAGTGTCTCTCCAGGTCCCCTATTTGTTACTTGGATATCAGGCTGCCCGTAATCGGTTTCCACTTCCATTAGGCGCGTCCCTGTCAGGAGCTGGAGGCTCAGTGGCAGCCACCCTGCTGCTTCCATTTGGCTGTACGAGGCGATAGATTAGATTCCTGCTTGCTTCATGGGAGATCCCTAGTGATATCAATTAGATATGTCAGAGGGACTCTGGGGAATATTTCTTCCTTTATTTATTTATTGGAGTTGAAGACATCGCAGGCTATCACAGGGAGACGCATAATGTCTCTCACTTTTCTTCACTCACACTCACTCTTTTTCTTCTGATGGCTTGTAATGAAGCACAGCAAAGGTTATTTCCAGAGGAGGAAGGCTGTTGCTGGGCTGGTACCCTGCTGTGGTGGATGGAGCATCCCCGCTCGCACACCCAGGCACATGCTCATCCTCCCTGGGCTGCAGCACAGATGAACTCTCTTGTCTCCTTTGCTCATGCTTGATGTTTCTGAGTGCCTTGTATTTCATTCCTTGAGTGTGGCTGCCCCCCTGGCTGCGGCTCAGTGCATCCCGGTGTGGGGCAGAGCAGGAGGCAGCACTCCACAGCCCCAGCCCTGGCAGGTCCTGAGTGCTGCCAGCCCCCACTGCAGGTGCCATGGAGAGGCACCAGAGCAAATCTAATGAGATATGTGAGAAAGTGGTGCAAACAATTCAGATCTGTCAGTGCTGGAGACAGTGGGAGGTGAGGGCAATGAAAGGAGTCCTGATGATGCTTCATATCCTGGTTGTATCAGCTAGAGCAGGCGCTTCATGACAAAGCTGCATCCCAGCCAGGTGCAGGGAAGGGGAAATGCCAGTTAAGGATGTCGGGTTCCTCGTGGCACATCCAAGCAGCCTGGCCAAATCGAGGGGAATGAGCATAATGAGGCTGGTGGAGAAGAAAAGCATTCAGCCAGCATGAGCCTTGCTGCTTGTCCTTGTGGTCCTCAGGCAGTGCAGAGCCAGGGTGGGCACATGGGGGTGATGGCTGTGTAGAGCATCATTCTGTGCACCAAAATCCCATGTAATTCCACAGGAGACTCTTCCCTCCTGGGTTTGGTGGAGCTGATGAGTTCTTCTTCGCATTAGCCATACGTTGCTCTGAGTTAAGACAGCCTCTGTCCATCCTGTGGGCAGCCTGGTGCTTTACAGGGTCTGTTAATGTGGTTTGTGTGAAATACTGTTGGCTCCTGTCATCAGCTGTCTGCCGTTCCCACTGAGGTCAAGTGCAGCCCTCCCATCCATTTCAATGAGAAGGGCAGCCCATAAAACATGTTTTATGAGCATTAGCTAATGAATCCCTCCCATGAGGCGTGCACTACGCAGCGAGGTGCTTGGGAATAGTTGCTTTTTATCCCCTTGAGTGGATCTCCTTGGTATTTTGAGGGGGTTCATTGAAAACCAGAGGGTATTTTTATGTGGGGGAATATGCTGGTGAGGGCACTGCTGCTTGAATTATCAACCACCTCTAGCTGAGGTACTTGGTGCAGGACCCTGGGGATGATCCTGTATCACTCCCATCAGGTCATGGAGATCCTGCCCTTGCCACTGCCCATAGCCTGGCTCCAGGCTGGCCCTGGAGGCTTTGCCTCTGTCTAACCTGTGAATAACCACTGTGATTCACCCCATACCTGGCTCCAGAGCTGTCCATTATTAATGCGCTGCTTTGCTCTGGCTCGGGGAGTGAGTCCCATTTGAATGTTAATGCCTCTAAGATGAAACCTGGCTGATTAAATTTTAGACTTGCAAATGGATTTGGTAAATAGATGTTAGGAAAGGCGGGACAGAGGCTGCCTGCCTCGATAGCAGATACAGTAAATAGCAGCGCTTTGTGATTAGGCGAGAGATTCACTCCCGGAAAATGGGAGTCTCAAGGGGCTCTTTTCTGGTGAGAAATCCTTTAAGTACATGAATTTATGGCAGTTTTTCTTTTCCCAAACAAAAAAGAAGTCCCTCAGCTGCTTCTCCCAGGCGACTGAATGGGGAATCGGGGAATAAGCGGCCAGGCTGGACAGGAGCACAGTGGGATGGATCACCTAAGGCTCGCTGAGCCCTCCGGTGAGCACAGCCCCTGCCGGGCTCAGCCAGGTGGGCAGCAGCGCCCTGCGGATGCTGCTGCAGTGACCGCAGGGATGACAGGCAGTGCGGAGGGATGGAGCATCCCGACTCCTGGGCAAGCACTTGGGCATCAGTCCCTCCTGTCTCTGGGTGGGAAAGCAAAGGCAGGAACAGAGATAAAGCCTGGAAAAGAGCTCCTTCCCTCCTGCCCATCCCTGGCAGCAGCCTCCCTCTCAGTTGCAGCTGAGGAGGGATTATTCCTGTTTGGCACACAGGTTTATTTTACATTCCCTGTGGAAAAGAAAGCCTGTATTTGAAACACCTTTAAAAATGCAGATAGAGGGGCAAACCACATCGACCTCTGCATGTAACACAGAGAGAGGCTTTAATAGCAGTATTGCATTCATTGTTATCCGTAGTGGTATGAAATATTGAGAGGAAAGAAGCAAAAAGTAAGTGTTGAGCCGGAGCCTGGGTTTAGCACGTATTAAGCCATCTGTATTTCTCTCCCCTGCAGAGTTGGGGCAGACAGGGCTGCTCCTGCCCTAAAATCTTGGGAGGAACCTAGCATGGGCAGGCAGTGCTCTCCTTTGAGATGGAGATCCTTCCCAACCTGCTGAAATTTCCAGGGCAAACTGTGTTTCTAACCGTGGATGCTGCTCCCAAGGTCCTTTGCCTGGTGCCTGCCCCATGGTGTGTCTGGCGGTCTGGGGAGCACATCCCTGCACCCTGTCCCATTGTGGTGCTGAGCATCACCTCACAGCCTGCTCTTCTGCCAGGGGATTTAGTGACTGCCCATCCAGAGTAATGCTTCCTATTTACCCGCTGCAATCTCCATTGCTTTCCTTGTTCCGTATGTTGAAACATACATCATCTGCTCATTAAAGCGTAATCTCCAAATTACTCCGGCCACGAGCAGACAAGGTTACAATGGCTGCTTGCATTAGCAGGGATCAATATCACACCGTGCCTGCTGCTGCTAAATCCTTGTTTCCCAGAGGAGCAGAACTCCTTGGGACTGGAGACTCCTCTCCCATGGGGAATTGCAGTGGAGCTCATACTGTAGTAGCCACTTTAGTGATGCACATGGTGTTTTGCAGCAGTGGAGCTTGGCATTCCCTGTAGCATGGCTGGTTGCCAGGCTCCATAGTGTGTTAATGCCCGTCTCCTCCAATGTGTGACCTGGGGCTTGCTCAAATACTGGGAATCATCTCATTAGCAATTGGGTGCTCAGTTCCACAGCCTGGCCTCATGGCCCTCCCTCTGGGGATAGCTCCATGTCATGTAGGTGCTGTCCTCCACCAAACACACTGGCTGTGTGATGCGTCCTGGGCAGCAGGGCTCAGCAGCACAGCAGGTGTTACCATTGAGAGGCATTGCTGCAGTGCCCCGACCACAGTCCTCATGGGCACAGGAGCTGCGTTTGATTTGACAGGATTCCTGGGAAAGTGTTTTAAATAACACATGAAGTTTCTGTGTGGTTCAAGGCTTGTGTGCTCGTTTACCAGCAGCTGCGATGCGCCGTCGTCTGATAAACATGCTTGTTATATATTATGTATATCGCATCCTGATGCCAGGTTCGCAGGGAGGTGTCTCTGGTCACACAGCTGGGCTGTTTGCTGTGCATGAGGATGAGGTGGTGTTCCCATCTGTCCTGGGTTCAGCAGTAGAAGTCATTTTTTATAAGCTGGGCTTAAACCACCACACCATCCCCGAGGTAAACACTGCCAGCAAGCTCTGTTTGGAGCAGTCCTGAGCTGTATGGGGAAGGAGGGTCTAATCGCTGCGCCTAATTGCTGCGAAGGGAAATTAATACAGGGGATTTCTAAGTGTCTTAAAATACCCTAAATTCCTTCCCTTCCATGGGGCTGCTCGCTAGCTTCAGTGGAGCTCTACACGTGCAGGACATCAGGCTCCAGCCTTGAGTGCGAGAGCAGGAGGAGGCAGCGTTGGTGGTCAGGGATGGAGAGATGGAGCAGGCACCGCGACCTGGCTAAGTCAGGGGGGTTCTGGACTTCTGCTTTCCATTGACCAGCCTTTCAGCCTGGTGTCTGCTCCTTGGGCAGTGGTCTTGAGGCTCTTGGTGAGAACGGGCATGGGTTTGAGCCCACCAGTGCTCACTGACCAGGGAGGATGTGGGGGAGCTGCTACCGGAGTCCTTGTCCCTGTGCCAGGAAGGGGCCCCAGGGGTTTCAGTGGCTTTCGGGCAGGTGGAGGAAGGGAGCTAATTAAACCCAAGCAAGCGGCGGGCTGGTCCGTGTGCTGTAAAGGTTATATGCGCTCTGCAAACCGCGGCGCCAGGAGCGGACCCGGGGGTGTTGGGCGGAAAATAGCAGGGCTGGTCCAGCGAGGAGCAGCGGCTGAGCTCAGACCCGGCCTCCCAGCGCCGCAGGGGCCCCAGCACCAGCGCAGGGGCACGGCCAGTGCAAAGTCTCCTTGACCTTTAGCGGGGATCAGCCTGAAGCGTGAAATCCGCTTATCCTGGGGGAGGGGGGAGACCAGCGGGCGCCCATCCAGCGGCAGGGATGGGCACAGGGAGGGGAGGAAGCTGTTTCGGGTTTGTTTGCCTCTCCGCCCTTTCAGAACAGGGGAGCAAACATTTCCGACATCAGGCGAGAATATTCGGGACTCAGATTTAATCGCCCTTTTATTCACATGCTGATGAGGTGCTCAGCATCCCTTCCCAGGAGCTCTTGTTTGCGCTTTCCTCAGCGCAGAACAACCTTGTAAAGACTAGAAATGGCCTTGGCTGCCTCCCTGCTCAACCACCGGCTACGTGGGACTGAGAGCGGAGTCGGTGCCTCCCTGCTCATCCCCATCACTTCAGACTTCAGTGCCTTCCATGAAGGAGCGCACTTCGTTTCTGGGCTTTGGGGAAGCGAGCCAGCTCCTTAATGAGACACCCACCGGCTCTCACCTTGCGAGCGGCTAATTGAGGTGTGCTGGCTGCTCTCCTGTTAGGCAATCACCAGGAGTTTGTCTGAATCAATTGCAGAGCGGCTGCTGGATGAAAGGGCCGGGGCTCTGCAGCCTGCCAGTGCCCCGGCTGCTGACAGAGCCTTCCTCTCGCTTCCTTGAGTGACTGCTTGACACAATAAATCTGTGGGAGAAGGAGGCACTTCTGATCTGCTGTCATCTTCCCCAAACGCTCCTGATGCATTTCCTTCCCTCATTACACGTGAGATGTCAAGTCCTCACCTGCGAGAGTGCAACTCGACATCTCCTGCACCCACCTCCCCCTGAAAGGCTTCAATCTCCCGCAGCAGCCGCTGACAGGGGGTGTGGAGGTGGCTGCCACCCGCCTTCCACTGCGGCTTCCATCCTGTGCCATCTGCCCCATGGCCCCCGTGGGGATGGACCGTGTTTAGCCTGGAGGAGAGGGCCCTGCAGCCACAAGTCAGGTTGTTGTCTTGCTCACCCTCCTGCAGGGTTGGGCTTTCCTGGGGCATGCGCCTCTTTGGTCACTCCCAAGCTCGTCTGAGGGTGTACCAGCACATACAGGGCCAGCTCTGGCCCTGGGAATGCTTTCCTGGCTGCCATGAACCCAGACTTCCTATAGGGACCAAGTCAGGGCTTGGGAAAGGGCGGCTGAGCTGATTCACCTCCAGCATGTCTTTGTGGAGGAGAAGGAGCAATTAGCAGTCTGATAGCAAGATTAATAGCAGATGCTCATAATTAACTCAGTATGCATGTAAGCAGCTATTGTCTCCATTTTATCCTGCGTAGATTGATATTCAGGAGTGACTCATTATATAGACAGAACCTATTTTGCCTGCAGAGTGCAGCCACCGGAATGGAAATTGCAATTAGAGTTGGCAGTGTCCCTGCCAAAAGCCTGGAGAGGAGCAGGGGCTGTGCTGGGACAAGACCCTGGTCCCCCTCCCAGCATCCTGGCTGGGCTAGGCACAGGGTTTACTGCTGCAGAGCTGTGTGGGGCTGTCCCTAGTGAAAAGGGGAGGTGAAAAATGGTTGGAGAAGCTGGAGAGTGGCCAAAAACTGCAGAGAGTTGTAAAGAGAAGCAGAACAAAGCGAGGTCAAACGCTGCAGCCAGAAAAGCCTGGTTGCTCCTCTAGAAATGCAATCTGGAGCTGCCCTTCCTGCGCTGCTGTAACTGGTACTTGGTGCCAGTGTGGGTTAGGTATGGTGTGGTCCCTTGCCCCTCCCGAGGAGGGCTCGGGTCCCTGTGAAGGGATTGTGCAGGGGCTGTGAGCATGGAAGTGCAGCTTCCCCATACTTGGTACTGGTTTTGGTCCATGGTGGGGTGCATTGTTGGTCCCTGCTGCAGCTGGGTACCCTGCACATCGATTCCATTGGAGTTCAGGGGTAGCCACGCATCACAGCGTGACTGCTGGAAGAGCTTGGTGACGCCTATCGATCCGAGGAGATGTGTTGAGTCCCGGCGACGTTGAGGGGAGCTGGTCTGTCGCATCGCAGCTGGCAGAACGTGCTCTGTGTGAATCCGTGTCTATATCCCAGTGATGTCTGATGGTGGCTACCGAGCTACAGGGCCGCGCTGGACATCCCAGTAATTGCCTGTGTCAACTCACTTGCCTGGAGCAGCCTCTCTAAGGACGGCCCTCCCTGGGGAGAGGTGTAAAGCTGCTGCTGCAGTCTATCTTCCCGGTTGTTTTTGCTCCCTGCTCACCATCACCTCTTAAAAGCCTTTCACTCAAGGCTGAGCCAGGAAAGGTTTACTTGCGTAACACAGTGAAGTGTTTTCACCCTGCACACACACGAGTGGTTGAGGGGATGGGGAGCCTCAGTTGCTGGCTGCATGGATGGGGTGCTTCTGCTGCAGGAACCTTTGCAGGGAAAGACCTTCCTTGTTTCAGTGACTGCAATGTGCGGGCAGCAGATGCAAAGCCCCGTGAGCAGCAAGGACAAGGTGTGGGGATGCACCAGAGGCAGCAGGACTCAGTGCCAGCAAGAGATGGACTCACAGTGCCGCCTGCTAGCACATGATCCCATTTGTGTAATCCCTGCACCCTGAGCAGCCTTGCTGTCTGATCTGCTCCGAGCTCCAGGGACAATCACACACTTGTGGCTACTGTCATCTGCATGTGTAATTGCATGGCATCAGCTGCCTGGGCTAACAGCACCCATGGCTTGGGGTGGGAGCAGCATCAGTGGGGAGAGGGGCAAGCAATGGGCTGCCCTTGGTGGGGTTTGGAGCAGGAGCAGATCCACAGCTCCCTTCTTCCATGAGCAATGGCTCTGGCACGGGCTGGGCTGCCAGGCTGGCAGGGAGGAAGCAGGCTCTTCCAAGCCTCCAGCTCTTTGCTCCTGCTTCATCCCACTGGCTTGCGTTGCCTCCTAACAGACCGCGAAGGCGCAGGCATATGGTAATGCATATTTAACTGGTATTTACATTCAACATTGTCTCTCTGTAGCTCTGTTTTCCTTCCCAAATGCTGCAGCTCCTCCAGCCTGGTGCAGCTGGGGATGCGTGGGGATAAGGTGGGTGTCCTTGGCAGGTGCTGTGCTCAAGTGGTGCTGCTCAGCAGCCCAAAGGGAGAGTGTGGGGCATCTTTCTTGGCTGGGACCTGAAACCCAGGCACATGCCTGCTCCTGGGCTGGGGGCTCAAACTGCCCTCTGGGGATGAAGGAAATCACCCCTAAGACCACTTTGTGGGGTAAAATACTTGGCGTTTTGTGCTCCCTTTCAACCAGTGGTCCCTGCTTGGGTGAGCACATGGCACAGGGATGGGTCTCTGCCACTGATGGATGTGGTACCATGTCTGTTACTGATGGCTGAGAAATGTGAAAACCAATTAAGACCAGAGGGGAACTGTTAAGTCAAAGAAATAAATAGCTCCTGTTCCAACTGAATCTGCTCCTTAATCCTGGTGCTCAGGAGCTATCGTTTTTCCAAACATACTGGCATAATTACTAAGCATAATTACTTGAAGGTTCTGGGCTGGTGCCTATCTATACCTAATGCTCCTAATGAGATTTCTATTAAGAAACACACCAACTTCTAAGAAGTAATAACAACTCCTCACTGTCTAGTCATAGGAAGGGCCCTGGTGTGTATGGGACACCCAGTGGGAAGGGAGCTGGGCGCAGGGGTGCAGGGAGCAGTGTGTCCAGAGTATCCTTGATCCCATCCTTGTGCTCTCCTGTGCCCCTTCAGCATGGCTGGGGGTGTAAGAGCCTCCATCCATCCTGAAAACACAGCATGGGTCAACTGGGAAAGGCGCTTTGGGGGTTCAATCTGTGCCTATCAATGGAGGAAAGCAAATGATTACTTAAGCAACGAGGGTGTAGTCGGAGCTCCAGAGAATCACCTGTTCAGCTCCGACCCTTTTCCTTGAGAATTAATCCTAATTTAGGATCCAATTACAGACGTGGAGGGTGCTATAATGGCCTGAAACATCAGTCAAGGCAAATCTGTAATTGATGCCTGTTAATATGAAACAGTTTGAAAAGGAGGACGCGTTTTGTTTTTAGATGCTCCCTCCTCCCCCTCCTCTGAGGAATCTGCGGCTTGGGAGCGAGAGCACTTCAAGAGAACAAAGCCCCTTTGAAAGCTCCTTTTTTCCCCCCTTTTCAGTGCTTATCTGAAAGGACATCTTTTTCCCCTTAGTTGCTGTAATCATAAAAGCACAGGTGACAAACTGCTTCCTACCAGCCACTGTCAATTCCAGGCTGGGGTTTTTATAAATACATGTGTGCGTATATACAGAGCAGCAGCGGCGGCACTGAGGCTCTGTGCCAGCGGATGATCCCTATCAACTCGCTGGGGAAGAAGGCAGCCAACAAACTTTAAGAACAGCTTTAAGGCTGGTCTCCCTCACAGTGGCAGCATTGCCCGCCTGGGGAAGGGCTTCAGGCTGGCTCTGTCACGGGGGATGTTTGGTCTAAGGAACGTGTTCCCAACTTGGCCACCAGCAGCCCTTTGCAAATGCACCACCAATGAGTTTTTGTGGGCTTGCAGATACTTTCATCCCCGTGTTGTGCTTTGTTACCCTGGGAAAGAAAGATAACTTTGTTGTGGCTCAAAGTTGCCCCAGATAATGTCGTTGGGCAGCTGAGGGAAATTGCTCTGAGCTTTTATTAGCGCGATGCTGGCTTTTTGCCTGCTCTGGTTCACTGATGGAGCCACTGTTGTGCTCCACACTTGGGCTCAGGGGGATTTACTGTCTTCTGGTCCACAACGGGTAGATGAGGACTGTGAAACCCTGTTTGTAGCATTGCTCAGTGCTCTGAGCACATCCCTGTCACGGACACATCAGCCCGCAGAACTGAAGGAAATGCCTGTAGGACACAGTTTGTTCCTGGAACTGAATGGTGGCTCTGCAATCCGTATGCTTAAGGGAAAAGGAGGGGGGCAATGGGACCTGAGTGAACTCCCTCCCCGCTCACAACTGTGACTAAGAAGCAGGTTTATAAAGCCAAAACTGGGCTCCGAAGCAGTGGGCCCAGGGGCAGCATTGGGTGGGATGCTCAGGATGGCATCCTCTGTACCCCAGCATCCCGCTGCGAGGCCACCAGCACTGGCCAGTTCTCAGTAATGGCTCGGCACAGCTCTGGTTTCCAAGGTGACTATCTCCTTCCCAGCCTTTGAACTCCAAGGTGGTTTCTTGTCTCTGAACGCCGGTGTGGGTCCATGCTGGGATGGCTCTGCTGCCCAGGAAGTGCTTCTCACTCTGATCAACAAAGTGCTTTGGTCAGGTAAGGCTGGCTCCGATTGGCCTTGCTTACAGAAATACTCATCAGTCTCTGTAGCAAACGTGCTTGGTGGCACTGAGAAAGCTCCTGGGGCTTTTCTACTCAGTGTTTTCCTTCTCCAGCCCAGCCCTGAGTGGGCAGAGATAAGAGGAAGATTAAGTAAAGGCCCTTGGTGCATTGGGGGCTTGGGAAATGGGTAGCGGAGCTCTTGGCAGCGATGGATGGGTCAGAGACATGACGGACTCAAGTTGGGTACCTGGAGCCTCGCAGGGGTATTGGGTGGGGGAAGACCACTGCAGGATTTGGGCTGTGCAACCTGAGTTCTGCTTCCCCCTGCTGCAGTGCTCGCAGTCATCTTCCCTTATAGACTTTATCTGCAATCTTCTGCGAGTGATAGAAAGCAAAGGGAAAGGAGAAAAGAAGGAAAATCGGAGGGGGTTGGAAGTTGCCCTTTGAGGACAATCTCACTGTTGCAGCTTCACAATCTGAGTGCCTGAATCTGCTCTCGGTGCCAAGCCAGCACCTGAGCCGGGCGAGCTTTGATCCGGTGCTGCTCTGCATGCCGCTCAATGCATGCTTGGCCCACAGTAGCTGTGATCCCTGCGGCTGTTTCCACAGCCCTCGGAGGTTTTGTGTTACTATATCAAGTCTGTTTAGTGCTGCAGCCCATGCAAGTGGGTGCTGTGGGACCTGCTGCAACCTGCACTGTGCTTCCATGGCCTCTCCCATTGCACTGCTTCATGTGGCGCTGTCCCCCTGCATTGATAGTGGTGTATTGCTCTTAACTAGTCAGAATCTGCCTGGAGTGAGTGTTATCACATCTCATGCAGCAGCCTCTGACCAAGGGGGATGACTTCTGTTGTTTGAGGACAGGAACTTACCTGTCTGTTAGATCTTTGAACTGACTCCAAGGCACATGAGCGCTCACAGTGAGCATCTGCCTGCATCACCAGTCTCCATCCCCTCTTTGACTGGTTGACTCTCAGGTGAATTCAGCCTTTATCCAGGGCTCAGCGAGTCAGGGGTTGGTGCTCCTTGGTGAGGCAGGACAAGATAATCTGCTTATGCTGGAGCCCATCACACTGTGGCAGCCCTCTCTGCCTGTGCAGAATTAGTGTGGTGCTGATGGGGATTACACCCCCCAAACCTGACCTCCCATAAATCCCTCAAGCTTTGGTACCTGAGTGATGTACTGTGGGGATGTTGTGCCAAATGTTAATAGCACCCGACCGTAAATCTCTCCTCCTGCACTTAAAAGCCTGTAATTCCTATTTTCCCTTTGCTGTCATGGGGCTATGTGTTGAGGCTGATGGTGTAGAGCTGAGGTGCTGCCTGTCCCAGTGATGGACCAGCCAACAGCCATCTGCTCTTCCATGCTGTTCCTTCCTCTCTGCATTAGGCAGAGGATGAGGAGACCCACCATGGCACAGGCACCTTCCAAACCATCCATCTCTGGCTGGGTACTGCACCAGAACAAGGGCTGATGGAGCCTGCCCGTTCCTGACTCGATATCCAAACAAAGGGGATGTCCAGACCAAAGAGTTTGTAGCACTTCCCTGCATGAAGCCAGGTTCAGCCCTACCTGCTTTTACCTGGCACATTGGCCTGGCAGCTCTCGACCCTAAGCAGTGCACAGTGCTGGAGCACACTGTGCGGAGATGAGCTTCTGGCTCAGGCTCTGTAATGTCAAGAGCTTCAGCTAATCCAGAGAAGCATCCAAACACATTGCCCGAGGCACCAGCCAGCATCGCGCTGCAGAGCTGCAGTTTAATCTCTCTGCTTCTGATATTCCCAGCCTCAAACGCTTGCCGAAAGAACAGCTTTTTGTGAGGATGCTCAGGAAACATCCACTTTGCAGCTGCATGGAGCTCGGGGTGGTGAATGGCTAAAGGAGGAGCAGGCAGGGGACGCTGCCACTCGTGTGGTGCCAGGCGAAGCCTCCCGTGCCGCAGGGATGCTGTGCAGCACGGCGGCGGTTGCTGTGTGTGTCAGCGTTTCCCCTTCTCCCTCAGTGACATCCCTTTGTAAGCAGGTTTCAAAGGAGGCTCTTCCCCTTCTTAGGAAGGTTTATATAAAACTTTAATTATAGTAGCACTGTTAAAAAGGATCATTACAGCTCCCGAACAAACAGCAGTCACCACTGTGACATGAGCGCGCTGCGAAATATCAGGGTGACAAAATACTCCCGGCGCTATGCACGGTGTGTCAGCTCACCCGGTGCTGTGTAACACCTCAATTTGTAAGGAAGAGTGCGCCGTGCCCTGTGCTAAATGCTTAAATGAGGCGTTCAGATGTGGAGGAAGGAACTGATTTATCCTTCGGTGGCAAAACATCCCGGCGCACCTGCTAATAATCCTGCACATGATAAATCCCAGTTTCCGAGCAAGCATTGCTCTGCTTCGCTCGAGCAATGAGGGGTGATGGAGGGGATGGAGTCCAGCACCGGCGTTTTCTCCTCTAATTCCTGCCCCGGGGCAATGAGCAAATGCTTTCAGGGACTGGTTCTTAGTGTGTTCTCAAATGCAGATTCCCCCTCTCCTGGCTTTCCCCCTGCAACATCGTTCCCTGGTGCCCAGGCTGGGACCCCAGGCAGGGCAGCGCTGGGCTTTTCCATGGTGCTTCTCCCCACAGAGCTGCAATTGTTTTGAGAAGGAGGGTTTTGCATGTGAGGAGATTGAAGTGGGGAATGACTGGCACACGGTGACTGGGCCAGGAGCTTCTCCTGCCTCTCCCAGAGGCTCTAAGTGTGGTTGGGGCACCGGCAGTGAGGCTGGCAGTGGGCATGGTGGCATCTGGGGACAATATGGCAAATAACAGCTGAGCAGAGGAGGATAAATCTCTGGTGTTAGGGGTGGATGTACAGTGCCGTAAAGCAAAGAACCAATATAACAGTCTACATAGCACCATTAGTCTGGAACTGAGGCGTTTGATAGAGAATGAGAGCTGGCATGAGCAAACAGGTCTCTATTTTATTTTCTCCTGGTGTTTAATACAGTGTTCTGGATGCCGCTTTCTGTGCTCAGTGTGTTTTATTGTTTTGCTCACCTGAAAGAGGAACTGCTGGAGCTTGGATGAATGGATGGGAATGTTGGGCTCTTGTCGCTGCGGCTTCCCTGGGCAGGCTGACAGAGATGGATGCACGGGGGGATGTGAAACGGGGTCCTGAGGTCTTTGTGGAGCAGGGTGGGACGTGGCTGTGTCCACCCTTCACTCACTGACCAGCATCCCTTTCCCTCCCAGCCTCTTTCTCCTGCTCCTCCACCCAGGGCTTATCCCAGCTCCAGCAGGAGAAGTGAGCACTGACCAGGACAGTGTGCGGGGCCTGTCCCTGTGTCCTGCTGGAGAGTGAATTCAGTTGCTCATTTTGCAGATAAAAAGGAGCTGGAGGGGCGAGGCGGGGGGGACACGGGCAGCAGAAAGCATCTGCACAGCATCTGTTCCCCAGCAGCAGTGTAGGGCTCTGATTATCTTCCTTTGAAGTTGGTGGCCAGGGCTGGATCCATCCAGGTTCCCTCATCTGGATCTCCCGATAACACCTCACCCCTCTGGGCACTGCTGGCAGTCCAAAGGGTGGCCAAAGGCTGTCCTGGGGCACCTCTGGGCTCTTCTCCCTTCTTATCCAGCATCAGGGTGGGGGTCTGGGCTCAGGCAGGGGTTCGGTGTCACTGTTGCATAGAGCCAGTGGTAAGCGGAAGGTTTGCAACAAACCCTGTAAGAAGGAGCTGGGGAAGGAGCTACCAACTGAGAAAGCAATTTCGGAAGACAAATGTAATCTGTGGATCTGAATATTCACAAGTGAAATAGGATGGAAGATAAAAGGAGCAAAAAGTCAGGGAATCCAAGCGGTGCCGGCTGCACTTCAAAGGGGAAGGGAGCTGGCTTATGGATTTACCGCCAGTTGAGGCTGTGCCGGCGCGGAGCAGAGCCCCAGCATGAGAGAGAGCTGGGGATGCGGGGGAAAGGGAATTTGAAAAGCAGAGATTCAGACGCCTGTTTCCCCTTGGGTGAAATTACACACAGAAATATTCTGGCAAAATACAAAAGGGACCGAGATGAAAGCGCAGCCCAGAATATACATTGCAAATGACATCTGGCCAGGAGGGACAGATGCGGTCTGGGAGTCCAAAGCCCACATTTCCAAGGCTGGTTTGATAGGTGCAGGGGGACAGGCTGGGCATAGAATCATAGAATAGTTAGGGTTGGAAAGGGCCTTCAGAGCATCTAGTTCCAGCCCCCCTGCCATGGGCAGGGACAGAATCACCTATTGTGTAGGTACCCCAACGAGACCCCCGGCTTCTCTTGGCAGTCCTGTTGAGGGGTATTAATTGGAGCTGGGCAAACAGTGCAAAACTGATTGGGGATGCTCTTGTTGATTCCAGGGGTGTGGGAGGATTTGCTGACCTAGAGCTGGCTGGGAAGAGATGATGCTGGTGAAACGAGCTGGTGCCCATCTGCAAGGGGCATGGATGATGCTCCCTGCCTGAGGATGGAGGCAGGAGAGGGGCTGGGGACCGGCTGCTCTGCAGCGTGACCAGCACGGGGGTGTGTGCCGAGCTGAGGAGGGCTTTGAAAGGCAAGAGTAGAAACAAAGGCACCCTGCAGCTCGGCAAAGGTTGCCTTTGCTTGCGGCTGAAAGCGCTGGGCAATAATAACCAAGATTTATCGCTTGGCAATCACCATAGCAACATCAAAACACAAGTGGGAGAGAGATGCTCCCCCGGGGGGGCTTCCTGCGTCTCCTCCCTGCATCGCTCAACCCCAACGAGGGGAAGGCAGAGCCTGGTGGGAAGGGAAGCTGGGTTTAAATGGGGAAAGAAGGAGCTCTTCCAGCCACCATGAGCCATGTCTTATGGCAGGAATACTGGAGACAAAGGTGGGTCCCCTCATGGCCAGATCAGTGGTGCTCACTCCCATCCCGTCAGAGGCTGCTGGCTGCTCTTTGGGACACTGCTGTCCCTCACTACCTTCTTTCTGGATGCCAGGCAATGGCTGGGTGCAAGCAGCGCATGAGAAGAAGGAAATGTCATATCTCCTGTGCTGGCTTAAGCCACAGGTCACCAGTATTTATGGTTCTTTTGTGCCTGTTGAGTGATGTGAGCTCTTCCCTGGCACCAGCACCTCCGCAGTGCTGCTCTGAAGCAGGGAGCACTCGCCTTGCTGGCACTACTTGCTGCCCCGTCTGTCCTACCAGAGCTGCTAAGCCTCCATAAATATGCTTTTAATAACCAAACAGTGTTTGTTTAGTATAAACCAACTCCTCTGCTAAGTCAATGTGGAAGCAGAGCGCGGCATGTGCTTCAGAGACATGACTCGGGGCTGCCTGGTGTGGTCGCTGCAGGCAGGTGTGGCGGGCACCCATCTCTGCTCCTCAGTGCTGACCCCAGGGCAGGGCTGCACCATTCCTGCTGCTCCCTTTAGCTTTCATACTGGGTAGGGCTGGGAGAGGCTCCCCAGGGCTCTGGTCCCACTGAGGATGCTCTGGGAGCAGGATGCACTCTGTGAATGCATCTCTGCTGGTGTGCAGGTGATGACTGAACCCCCCCAAACCCAGCAGGGACCCCTGGGGGTGCTGACCTCCCACGGGCTGCCTGGGAGAGCAGCTCAGCTCCAGAGCACTGACAGTGGATTAATAGTGGTTATTAAGGCCTGAGTTTGCTCTCGCTTGCATTGGTTTTTGTGTATCGCTGTCAGCGCTGGCTCCTGATCTATGCGGGTGCAGGGCAGAAAGCTAGCCCCCCTTTCCGTGCCTGTATTCCCCTTTGGGGTGAGGGGATGGATGCTCTTCCTGGAGGGAGTATATCTGCCGAGGGGAGGAATTATGGCCTCGTATTTCCTCGGTGTGTACAGGAGAGTGGTTGGAAGTGGGCAGAGCTCCCCATCCATCTGTCACAGGGCTCATGGCTCAGGGTGGGGAGGCGATTGGTGACCAAAGCTCTTTAAATGAGTAAAGGGACAGGAAAGGGTATAAAGACAGAGGAAAAATCCTTTTTGTGATCTATGAAGCTGGAGGGCGAGGCATGAAAGGAGACCTCTTCTGTGGGGCACGGCACGTACCTGCAGCACTGGCTGCTGCAGCTCCGCTTTCCAGTGGGAAAGTTGATGACCACATCCCTATGGGATGTGCCTGCTGCAGGGAATTGCAGACCCGGAGATGGAGGGTTTGCTTCTCTGCTGGTGGGCTTGACTGGGCTTGCAAGAGTGTATCTGCTAGGGGATGCTTGGGTGCATGGGGCCGTGCACCCCATCCTGTCCCCAAGGGGTGGCCACATGGACCCCTCAGGACAGAGCACCCCAGAATGGGAAGGGAGAGCCCTGTGTGTCTCTTCTTGTGCCCTATTCAGGGGCTTTTCACGAGGGAGAGGTAAAAAAGCATTTTCAGGCTCCTCCACAGGGGCAGGCAAGGCTTTATCTTCAGGGAGAGGAGCCGAGCACTGCCAGCTCCTCTGCTTGCTGATCCAGTGCCAGGATGCAGGGGCTGAAGCAGCCTGTAGAGTTAGCAAAACCCTTTATTTTACATTTGATATCTTGTTCAGATCAATATGGATTCCTTGAGCAATTCGGGGGCTTGTAGTCTCCTGATTAGCTGTCCCTTTATCCAGTCAGATTTTCCTTATCTAGAGTAATTGTTGTTCCAGAGTACATCTACGGCTGCCACGCGACCTTAGCGGCAAGGGTACGTGGAGAGCTGCTCCCCGAGAAATACAGCTCCCCACGCCTGGCCCTCCCCACCCGCCCCTCTGCTTATCTCCCTATAAATTGTTACTGAAGGCTTTTCTTGCCTTTCCAAGGTGAGACGGGGCAATACAGGAGGCAAATGGATAAATCTGAGCGGCTCAAAGGCCCAGGGGTGGCCGCGGGGAGGAGGAGGAGGAGGGATGCTTATTGTGGCTGCTTGGGTACCAGAGTGGCCTGCAGCCTCCGTCCCCCTTTGATGGGAGTTTCCATCAACCAGGGTGGTTCCATGCTCTATTCCCATCCCTGGTGTCTTCAGTGAGTTTGTGTGAGATGCTCCAGTCTGAGATTAGTCAAATTGGAGATAAATGGGTGGTCAAAATAAAACCCCTCTCCAGATATGACAGTGATGAATGAGGAGGTGAAGGGGAAGTGGGAAGGTTGCTCCTTTCTTAAGATGCTTTTTCCTTGTGGATGCTTGCTTCCTGGAGCAAGAATCCGGCACTTTGTTTGCTGGGATTTCATCCCTCCCGCCCTTCTGCCGGGATTGCTCACTTCCCTTAATCAGCTCATGGAGACAAACACGGGGCTGACAATAAAGCAGAGATTTGCTGGGTCAGGCTCAGCACCAGCCCCTCCAATGCTGCCTGATGCTCGTACGGCCTGTACCAGGAAAACAAACAGCTCTATTAAATTCAATGCATGCGTGAAGTGCTCTGGAGAGGCCGTCTCCATGGAGCACCTGCCTGCTCCTCCTCTTGCTCTTTACTGGAAAAATCGGAGCCACAGGGAGCTTTCTGTGGGATGCCCAACTCCAGCTTGGTGTCCTCTGCAAAAACAGCGTGGGGATGCCGCTTTGCCCACAGCGTATGACAAGAGGCCAGGGACAGGATGAGGTGTGCCTGTGACAGCAGTTGGGAAATACGGGGGAGACTGGGTGTTTTTCCTGGCATTTAGCAAATTGGCTCCCCACTGGCACCGGGAAGGACCAGCACTGCTGAGCAGCGGCAAATAGCTTTGATAAAGATGATGTGGAGGCAAAAACGATTAAACCCACCAAATGCTTTAACCTGATTGCCTTGCGCTTCTGACACTGCTCCGGTGCCGTCCTGCGCCTGGGAAGGAAGGGACAAGGATGCTTCGGATGAGGTGGTTTGGGACTTGCCTTCCTCCTCTTGGCCAGGGCCGGGGATGCCGCAGCATCCCCTCCTCGGGCCGGGCAGCATCCGCGGCAGACGGCACTGCTGCTGCGAGCCGGGAGGGGGAGCTCAGCCCCCGCCTTCGCCCCGATCGGCGTCCTCATCCTCGCGCCGGCCCCAGCTCTCGTCTGGTCACCCCGGCTGCTCCCAGCGCTTTTGGGGGCTCTGCTGTGGGCACCCGTGTGCACCCCTGCAAAAGGACCAGATTAGGGGAAGAAGGAGCCTTTTGGGCTCTCACTCCAAAGGTAAAGAGAGTCTCTGCCTTGCGGGGCGCCCATTCTCCCTCATCCCTCCTGGCCAGCCTCTGATGCACGGCAGAAAATCCAGGAGCTTTTCCCGAAATCCAGTTTTCTGCCCTAAAAGGACAAATTTCGTCCTGTGCCTCCAATTATTTTATTATGCAGCACTAATGAAAATACACTTGAACATCTAAAAAAGGCCTATGGTAAAGAGTTACTTAATGGAATAAATCACTTTAAATTAAGCAATTATCCCCTTGATTTTTTCCTTTAGAGCACCAATTGGCTAAAGGTGTCTCCATGGCATCCTCCTGCCCGCTGTGCGGGCACAGAGAGTGGTGCTGGCCATGGGGCAGGCAGAGCATGAGCTCTGCCAGCACCAGAAGTCCTGCTCCAGGTCAGGGCTGGGTTTGCCCTGCGAGGATGAGTGGAAAGTGCCTCCTATGGGTAGCTCTGTTCTTGTTCTGAGAGCTTGCAGTGGATATGGGGGTGACAGGGCTTCACTGTATTTGGGAATGGGACAGGACAGAGCAAAGCAGGAGCTTCAGCACCTCTAGCAAAGGTACCCAGGTAAAACAGGGGGGATGCTGTGGCTCTGCTGCAGCCCCCCAGGGAAGAGTGAAGTGAGAGAAGGACGGTTTAAGTAACCAGGTGAGACAAGTGTCAAACTCAGTTTCCTATATCAGCCCCTAACCAAAGGCTGGGCAGTATTTACAGGGAAGGTGCCAGAGCTCATTCGCTTGGTTTCCTAAGAGACAGCAAGTCGCTTTTCCTCTGCCACAGTGCTGACAGGGGACTGGCTGGTGGCAGCAGCCACTCGGCGTTGAGTGGAGCTCATGGTGCCATGCCCTGGTCCTGCACAGCACTGCTTCAGACAGAGGGGTGCAGGATGTGGTGTCCTTCCTAGGCCCCTCTGCGTGGTCATGGTCCTTGCTGACAGCTCGTGCCGAACTGGGAGCCAGTGGAGCCTCTTCCTGCCATGGTGCAGGCAGGTGATGAAGCGAGGAAGGGAGGGAAACAGGTGATAAATAAGCAAGTTAAATAAATAGCGGGGCTCTTCAAGGGGCAAACCAGTGCTGTAAATTAGGCAAAGATTATCCTGTGATCCTGGGATCTGAGCTTCATGAATACGAAGGAACTAACGCATCCCGGGGCAAGGGAACAGCCCTGAAGAGGATGTTTCCACCCAGACTGGATGTGAAGACCCTGTGGGATCTCAGCCAGCCCCAGGAACAGCAAATGGGGAGCACTTGGTCTCACCCGTACCTCCTTCTCCTCCCGCTTAGATTCATGGCACTGGTGCTGCACGGAACCAGCATTGAGCCTCCGTTTTGTGTTTGCACCAGATACAGTGTGAGGGAGGTGTGATGGAGTACTAATGTGTATGGATTCCCTTTCTGGTCTCATCCCTCCCCTGGAGTTTATGCCATTGGCAAGGTCCCTCTGTTGTGGTTGTGCCTGGACCCAGCCTTGCTGCAGGGATGGATGTCCCTGTGCCACCCCATCCCCTCCCTATCTCAGCCATCCAATCAGCACAGACATCAGCAAGGCAGCACCCAGCCCCGTCCCCCACCGCTTCCACCCTTCTCTGGTTTATTTGTTAAGTATCCTGTAATTACATAAAAATAAAAGGCTCCTACAGATTAGGGGGTAATTACACTTAATAGGAGCAGAATGAATATTCCTGGTTAACCATTTGGGCTTGGGCAGCAGATGGCACATAACCTGTGTTTACCTCCTGCCATCGCCGCAACCAGTGCACAGCAATTAACCAGTTGCAACCTGGCTCAGCACCAGAGGCATTAGTTCAACTGTCCCCGTGTGTGCAGGTGGTTGTGGGGGTGATTTATGTGGCCTCCTCCTCCTTGAGGCTGTCTGGATGCTGTTGGAGTGAATAGTCCTGGCATTACCATTCTGGAGAAGCAGGCACCCAGTCAATTGAACACGGCGGCTGCTGATGGCAGCATGACAAGCAATATCCATAACTGCTTGTAATCTTCCGCAGATATTCAGTTGCTCCCTTCCAGCTCCATTGAAGATGAAGAGGCTCCTATTATCTTGAGATCCTTCTGCCACCGGTATCGCAAAGCGATGCTGACACACGGCCTGGGCGATGTGCTCCTTGCGATCCGTGTTTGTCAGTTCTGGCAAGGCAGCCAAACTGCAGGAGAGAAGCGGTTCTTGTATGGGCAGGAGTGACGGGGCTTTAACCAAGAGCTGCCCCGCAACCTTTGGGCTGGGGCTGGAAGCCCTCGGGGCTTCCGCAGCCTCTTCTTGGAGGTACCTGGACAAGCGTTCTGTGGGAAGCCCCTTTGAGTGCAGGCATTCTGACGTGTTCAAATGATATTGATAAATACAAGAGCAGCCACAGGGATTGCTTGGTATTTACTGTAAATTCAGCCTCCAAACAGAGGCGTCGTTTCGCCTTCTACAGTTTAGCACCATTCATAATTCTGTGTTTCAGCAGATTTCCCCCGGGCCCCGAGTTGCCTTTTTTATTTGAGGCTATTCCCAATTACCCGTGGTGCCTCCCCGGAGCTGCTCCTGGTTAAACACAAGTGGGTTTGACTTGTCTGAACCAGCAAAAGCTGACAAGATGCATGTCACATCGTCCTTTCAGTGCCTTAACAGGACCCTTGTACCCCTGTGCCTGTGGGGATTCACCAGTGCCTGCCCCAGGTCCCCGCACCGGGGCTCTCCTTTCTGTGTGTGTATATGTACCTATGTGTCTATGCATAACTCATCACAGAGCCTCTCTTCTCATCTGAAGGGCCTGATGAAGCAGCATGCTCACTGTCCCCTCTCCTCTGGAGCTGGGGCTGGGTGCCATTGCCCATCTATCCGTGGTATTTTGCACAGGAGGTGGGCAAATAATTGCATCACTTGGAAGTAGCTGTCCTCGAAGAAGTGTTTCTAGGAATTTAGCCAGGAATAAGCAAATGGCATTGGGCAGTGCTGCTGTTCAGTCCCCACAGTGTGTGTAGACCTGTGTTGCTCCGTAGGGGGTGAACATAAGCCTGGGAATAAGCCTTGCTCTGTGTAAAGAGCTGATCCTGCAGCTCTCCAAGCACTGTTTGCCCTGTGCCTTGTCTCCGCACCCCTGTGGGCGCTGCTGCTGGAAAACGTGCTTTGGGCAGCCTGGGTGCGATGGGATGTGAAGGCAGCTGTGATTGCAGGAGGGAAAAGATAAGTGGGAGCGAGTGGACTGTGTCGCTGCTTTCTCTGGAATGTGGGCATGGGCTGGGCACGGGGTGAGCGGGTGGCTGGGGGCTCCCGGAGAGGAGGTTCTGCTTTGGTGTTCTTCTCCATAACAGTGTTGAAATTGGATGGTTTTGATGAAGATAGATTTTTTATCTTTTAACGTAAAAATCCCAGTCTCGTCACAGGGAACAATGGGAAATACCAGAATAATGGAGTGTTTCCAAGGGATTAAAATGAAAAGCTCAAGCTGATGCAGACCAGAGGGGAATAAAGCTGAAGCTCTCTTGACTTAGGACCAAGGCTTTGGCACTGATTCCAGACGCACCCTCCCTTACCAGGGGTGGGAATGGGGTTGCACCTCCTGCAATCTCTCCTGCCCTGCCCTCCCTCCCTCCTCTCCCATCCCACTTGATTTTGCACTGCTGGGGCTGGATTTAAGGGGGCTTTGCCACCACCTGATAGCCTGGAAAATTAATTAACAGCTGGGATGAAAGCGGGGGACCCCCTGCAGCAGCGAACCGAGCGGTGGCTCTCGGGCTGAACGCGCTGTTGCCTGGCTTTGGGCTGGCAGAGCCCCTCTCCTCGCTGGGCACAAGGAACCTGTCCTTACAAAGCCTGTTGCTACAAGGCAAACACTGGCTTTTGCCTTCTTGTTCTTCTCCTTCTCTGTGCCCACTCGGGGGACCCATGGGGTTTTGCTGGGTACCCCCCACCCACCAGCTCGGGGGCTCCGGATGGGCAGCAGGAAGTTTAAGCCATCTAATGAATTTAGATTTAATTTGCAAGTGAAAAAGAACGTTTTCTTTTGTAGCTGACGCTGCAGCCCAAATGTCTGAGCTTCTCGGGTTTAAGTCTAATTAACTGCATTTCACAGCTTATTTAAAGAAAAGAATGGAGGCATTAAAATTGTAAAATCTAATTTTTAAGTAAATCTTTCAGCACAAAATGAATGTCGCAGTCTCACAGCCGCCTTGGCAATATATCTCTTGTCTTCAAATTTCAACATGAGCTTTTGCAAACATGAAATTATTCATTAGACCGTCTGCTAAAAGGATAAATAAGTGTCTCTTCACATCCAAGTTCTCCTGGTTTTCCATTTAGCAAAAAGATTGGCTTATTCAGTCTGATGCCAAGCAGCCGATCACATCCCTGAGGCGAGGGGGGAGCAGGTGGCTCTGCACTGGGGCCATTGGGGAGAGCAAGGAGCAAATCCCCTTGGCATTCTGTTAAATCTCAACATCGCAGTCCCGCAGCCCTGCCTGCCAACCCCCAGCTCCTAAAGCCATCAAAGGGGCTCATTTATGCTCTCATTAACAAAGAATAGATTTTGCACAACCCAAAAATATTATTTTAACAGCTCCATACTACTATCACTTTTCAAACCCCGGTGATTTGTCTTTTCTCCTGATTAAAGTCCATAATTAATTGCTGGAGCGACGCGTTTAATACTAACTACATAATTACTTTTGTGCATGACATCTCCAGACCTGGTGCTCTGACCTTGAACGGGCTGTGACTGCTGCACCGGGTAGTGCCAGGGGGTGCCTGGGGCCAGATTGGCCCTGGACTCACTGATGGTCCCTATGGATTCTCCCCTGGGATTTCTTGCCAGGGGGCATCTGCAGATTGAGGACTTTCAGGGCAAAATTGCCAGTTCAGTGTGATGGGAGCTGGAGCAACCTGAGGGCCGTGAGCATCCCCATTGCCTGGAGGGACCTTCTGCAGTGTTTCCCTATATGGAAACACATCCCAAATATTCCGAGGAAGCTCAAGGGTCAAGCAGAAAGAAGGCAGGGAGGAAATGGATTGCTGGACCCTGGCAAAGCAGAGCACCTTAGTATGAGAAATTGAAGCACGGAGAGGTGGGAATGGCGAGCGGAGACACTGCCCGACCTTCTCCTGCTCCAACAGGTCCTGCTCATGATCCCCCTGCTTGGAAGCAGGGGAGCTCCAGCCTCATCCCAGCAGAGGCAGCTCAAAGCTTTTCCTCGCTGCCAGCCTTGCCTGTGCCATGGGGCATTCCAGGGAAGTAGTGACCCGCAGTGGGGCTGGTCTCAACCAGCATCCCCAGGGCAGGATGAGCGGGATGTGTTGTTTTGATTGGTTTTGCACAGGTGTGGCACCAGTGAGGAATGGAGAGTGGCTGAAGCCAGGCTCCTGTTAACATCACCCATCTGGGCACTACAGGGCTCCAGAGGGATGTGTCCCTCCAACAATGTGGTGTCAGGACTGGTCCTAGGAAGCACAAGCTGGTTTGTCCTAAGCCAGGGCAGGTCCTTGTGGTGTGTAGCTCCAAGCAGGCCAAGGTTGGAGACGAGAGTGGGAGCAGAGCCTGGGATAACTCTTTGCAGTACTGCTGCTCCTTGTTATTGTTTAAAGAGTAATTCTGAATTACAATGCATTTCTGCGGGCTCGACTGTATTCCCAAGAATCACGCTCTGTGCTAAATCAGTCTGTGGCAATCAATGCTTTTCTAATGAATTCTGAATTCCTAATGTCAGGACATTACAGTGCCTGTTTATTTTCTCTCTGCCCTTGTCTTATTCCTCTGCGCTATCCCTGTAAGCTGCATAAAATACATTAGATGTGTGTATATATATTTTTTCCCTTTCTCCCCTCTGCAGACCTCATTGGAAAAGTTAATGGTGTGTTTCTGGAGTAATTAGAATGATTTAAATGGCCTCATAACAAAGTTCTTCCGCAGAAGCAGCCACTTCTCACCCTCTGTATCTGTCATATATTGGCTAGAAGCAGCAGCAGAGGAAAAAAACAATAGGAAATGGAGGGGAACAGCCCCCGGTGTGGAGATCTGGGTGCAGGGATGCGGGAATTCGTTAGGCATGGCCGGCATTTGGCAGGATTTGCTTGGAATACATCTGGCAATGAATGAAAAGGAGGGAATGGCTCTGCAAGGTTGTGCTGTTGTGTCCCCTCCATCTCTTCCTCTGGAGGTCCTGGTGTGGCTTGAGGCAGGACCAGGAGCAGGCAGGGGAGCTCACCCTGTGCTCCCTCTCTCCGGAGCTGTCTGGGGGCTCCATGGGCAGCAGGAGCCTCGCCAGCACTGGAATATTCAGGAAGCTCTGCAGGCTGGGAGTTGTGGCCTCAGGCAGACGCTGCCTCTGCAGACAGCTGCGCCTTTTGAAGCCGTTGCTGCCTCCAGCTCTTTGCTGCTCCCTTTCTCCGACAGCCACCGGGTCCCCTGGGCTCAATCCCAAACCTGCTCCAGCCAAAGCGAGCCCAGGCTGCCCAAATCTACGAGGAGCAGCCATTCCCCAGGGATGCTTCCCAGCCCGTCCTGCTCAACATCTGTCTCTTGGCCCCAGGCGATGGGCCGCCATGGCAACCGCTCCTGCCGTCCAGCAGCCCAATGCCGGGAAGGAGCAGCCGCGGCCGGGTGTTTCGGGAGCCTGGGCCGGGATGCGGATGGAGAGGGATGGGATGGGGTTAGAGCCGTGTCCAGCCCCACGTGCCAGTGCTGGCTGCGGTGGCAAAGTGCTGACCCACTGCCTGACCTTGGTATTGGCATCTGTCCCCCAGGCAGTGACTTCCCATCACTGCCAGCTCCCATGGGCATGCAATGGCTATGTCTTAGCTTGGCACTGCTTCAAGTGCACATGCTCTGGGCATGGCAGAAGCAGCACAGGGGCTGCCAGTGCTTGGTTTGGGGTGCTAGCTTGGTCCCTGCAGTGGGGGACCGTGATTGAGAGGTGCTTCCATCCCTGGTCCTGGTCCTTCACCTCACCCCAGAGGCTGGGCCGGGATGGAGTCTGTCTTTGGAGTCTCTTCCTGCACTCCCAACAGTGCCTTAGAAATTAAGAATCAATCCGATTATTCAAGCCCATAAACAACATCATAAAAATAACATCAATTTGCACAGAAAGGCGCTGCATTAATGTGCTGAAATAATGATGCACTTTTACAACATAAATTTACAATCAATCTTGCTTTTAACACCGTGAAACAACAGTTGGAGGAGGATCAATCCTTCGCCTGAATTAGATGGCTTGAGTCAGAGATGCTTCTGGGGGTTATTTTTGGAAGCTTTTAACAACAGCTCAGCCAGGGCTTTTGCTAACAGTGTGACAGGGTCTGTGTGTGACAGGCAGGTCTGGAGCACCCAGTGCTCCCTGTTTGGGCTCCCATGAGGTTGTGGGTATGGCTGTGTTGGCTCTGCATGCCCTGCTCACCCTCGGAGCATTGGTGGGAAGTGGCACGTGCTGTTGGAAAGGAAACAGGCAGGAAGATGTGGTGCAGAACGTGGCTGGGCTGGAGCTGGATCATCACTCCGTGGGCCTCTGGCCACACACATGGGAGCGGGCAGCCCTGCCCTAGGGATAACTCTCCCCATCCCTTAGACCTGCCACAGCACTGCGTGTCCTGGCATGTGGTAATTGCCTGGATAAAGCCAGGTAACTGCAGCTTGGCCTTGTCAAGAGACATCCCCCTTCCCTCTGCCCTGCAGGTCAAGGCAGCCACTGCAGCAGCTTGCTTCCCAGAGCTGCATCCCACCTGGGTAACTTTTCCGAGTGCTTTTCCAGTAAAGGCACAGACCTTGTTGGCTCCAGCACCCCCAGGCCCTGTCGCTGCTGCTTTTTAGTTTGCTGTCTTCCTGTATTTATTATTTTTCCTTGTAAATGGGCACCAGAATGAAATCTATGCTTATGGAGAGATTGATTAGTTAACCAACTCAATTATAGCTTTAGCCGAGAGCTATATTAAGTAATGCAGCAAAATTATTGCTCTGTGCAGATCCATTTTGTTAAACAGCTGTTCCCTGGCCCAAGGAGCAGAAGATGGAGGTTAAAAATGCTCTTCTAGTCCTGGAGGCATGCACAAAAGCCATGAGGCAGCAGGGACCAAGGCAGGAAAAGGGGACAGCCTGAGCCCAGGCTCCTCATCCGGATGGGCTCCCTTCCCCAGGGGCACCAGGCCCAGAAGAGAAGAGAGGCTGTCCCCTGCACCCTCACCATCCACGACCCTCTTGCAGTTCCCTGTTCCTCCCTGTTTTCCTGGCTCTGCCACTCACACAGCGAAGGGCCCACAGGCAGCAGCAGAATGGCCATCTTCTACTTTGTGTTGTCATTAGCATTGGTTTTCCATGGTGTGGATTCCTTTGCTTCACTTCTCCCTGCTTCCTTGTGCCCACTCTTAGGGAGACGCAGTCAGGGAGCATCCGAATCCCTCAGGGAAAATGACAGGAGCAGCGCCGGGAGCTGATGCAAGGGGTGATCTCTGTGGTGTGCTCGCAGTGTGCTGAGCCTTGGGTGGCATGGCTGGTGCACTGCCAGGCTCTGCACGCCGGGATGCTCATGCTGGTGTTTACAGCAGCCTTCTGCCAGCACCTCATAAATATTGAGTTGGGAGCTATCTACTTAGCCTTATCCTGGGTTTATAGATAGCAAAGATGGGCAATGCTCCTCAGCATCGCACTCATGGATGCACTGTATTGGTGGCAGATGCCCACCGCAGGGCTCCAGCAGCCCTCCAAGCCCTGATTTCCACTCTCCATCCCTCCGTTACACCATTAATGGCTTCCAGGGAGCTCCATCGGGTTTCTCTGCATAATTAAAAGGAAGCTGAACTCACCTTCATATTCTAAGTGTCTTTTAGGGATACAATTAACTTCTGCACTGCTTTTGTACTTTCTATGAGGACAAGGGTGTTATTGCTGGGAACATGAATGTACAAATGCAAGAGGATCTGGGTCAGATTTGGTTATAATTAATATTGTCTGCCCTGTGTTTAAGTGCTCTCCTGCGTGTTACATCTGCCTTCCTGTGCGACTGCGAGTGCCACCGCAGGGAGAGGGGACAGGGCTGCCTGTCTGGCTGCGCAGCCCGTTCCAGGCTTCCATACCATGGATGAGGTGGGAGGTTCTGGTGATCCCAATAGGAGCTGCTCTGTGCTGAGGCCTGGGGCTGCCTGCCTGGCCGAGCACCTTGCAAAAAGCACCCGGGGGACCGTTATGATCCGGCAGGCTCAGGTGAAATAATGAGTTTTCATTGCTGCGCTATAAACTTTATGGAAGTCATAAAGCAGGGATGCAAGGCGGCACCTGGAACAGCGCAGCGGGGTGACAGGACCGCTCTGGGCACCCACAAGTGTGTAATTCAGAGGATGGTGGTGGTTGGCACTGAGCTGTGCTTCCCCACACTGGGGAGGTGCGATCCTGCTCAGTGTGCTGGTACCGGGAGTGCGGGAGATGGATATGTATGGGCGAGAGAGAGTCCATGAATTAAATACTAGAAGCACCACCCCATTACAGCTTCACACGAGGGTCACTTGTTTTATTGACTGTGGCACAATTCAATCCATTTCCAGACTGACACTTCTGGTCCTTCCTCCCTCTCAAAGCGTTTCAGTTACGGCAGCTCAGCTCCCCAAAGGGTGTTTTTCCCCTTCCGCTGCCATTCAAAGCCCCTGGAGGATTTGTGTTTTCTGAGATGTAAGCTCTGTGCTGGTCGCTGTGCGCTGCAGGGGCTGCTGCTCCGCAGCACAGCAGTGGGGCAATGCCAGAGGGATGAGAGGGGGTCCGCAGGGAACAGGACAGACTGGTCATTACAGCGATGATGGGCATGGTCCTCGAGTGGGGCTGGCGTCCCCTGCCTGATTTAGGGCATCATGAGCTCTGGGACATCCTCTGTTTCTCTCTCTGTCACAGCATGATGCTCAGCACAGACGCCAGCAAGAGCCTTTAGGCTCTAATTCTGCTGATAACAACAGTAGCTAAGTTTGATATCTATCTTCGTTGTCTGGAAACAACGAAGGGCTGGAGCTTGCGGCTCGACATGGAAACCCAATCCTTCATGTGAAATTCATCCTGGGCTTGGGAAAATCACTGTCTTGTTCTCATGGGGCCGGTGGGAGGTTGCAGTGTAGTGCAGCACTGACCTGTCACCTGCAGCATTCCCAGGGGAAGGTGCTGCAGGGCAGGCAGGGATGTTTGACACCCAGCAGCAGGTCTCTGAGAGAGATTGCCCCTGCGGTACGGCCTTGTGAAGTTCACTGTTACATATGTAATTCAGCCTTAACGACTCAATATGGTCAGTGCTATCTGAGGGGCCAGGGCTCGCTCCCAGCCTGCTCTGATTAACAAAGCACCTGGCCAGCAAAGATCTGCAGATGCAGTGAGCCAGGGCTGTGTTAGACACCGCTCGATGCTGCCAAGAGGCAGCGGTAACTGGGAGGCATCGATTTCGACATTAGCCAGCTTTTACATTTGCAAGCAGACGATGCAAGGACCTTCAGTTATCTTCAAAGCAGCTGAAGGGAGGGAAATTGGTCCTAGATGTGGTAAATAGACTCCACAAACTCCAGTGAAGCATGCAAAGATGTACACAAGGGAATCACTGATTCCTGCGTAACTGGTTGGAGTTTACTCAAAAAGGCGATTGGAATTCTCCGGATTTCATGGCAGGTGCTTCTGGTGCTAATCTGACCTGGGGCTTTGTTAGTCTGAGCGGGATTATTGCTTTAAGAAGTGATCTTCATCTGGCATTTCCCAAGAGCCTGTCCCTGCTTAGCAGTGCCTGAAAAGGGAGAGATTGCCACTCCAAATAGCTCTACCACTTATTGCTGCTCAGCGTTGGGGCTACACTAGCTGTCTCTCAGCAGCGCTTGCACTAGTGAGCCTAATGCAGTGGTGTTTGGTTTTTGTGTGTGGTTTGGTTTGGATTTTGGGAGGGTTTGGCTCTGTGGTTTTGCTGAGGCTCCTGGGACATGCCGGTATTCCTGGGGCAGCGCTCCCTGCTCCTATGGGAATCATTGCACAGCTCGGGGATTGCTCCCTCTCCTCTTCTCCCTTCCCATGGGATGCTTCATCCCTGAGCTCCCCTTGGCAGCTGCCTTCCCACTTAAGGGTCCCCTGGCACAGTTTGGCGAAGGGAGAGAAGATGAGGGTGCAAGCATTTCCTGTCGGGATGAGGAAGGTTTAACCCAGTGCTGGAGATGGGACAGGAGCTCAGGAGCGTGACTTGCTTGGGGTTAGTTTGTGTCAGTCCCACTGTGTGCATCCCACAGCAGCTATCAGGATCCCACCTGCGCCATGTACCCACAGTCATAATGATGTGTAAATAACATAAGAGCAGCGTTATTACACTTGCCACCCTCTGCTTCTCCATGTGGGGCGGCAGCATGCCCGTGTTTCCCTCCTCAACAGGTTATTAACCTGGCGAGGAACCCAACTCTCCCTGTGAGCTGGTACTGCTTTCCCTCTGTGCAAGGGAGGAAACGCCAGCGGGAAGATGACTCCGTCAGTGTGCTGAGGCTTAAACAAAGAAATCCTGTTTAAAATGGGTTTTTTCGAGCCCTGGTGGTTTCCCCGGCCCCAAAGGTGGTATCGAGCAAACACACCAGATCTTTCCGACACGGATTATTGACTGGGAGCCGCACACCGTGTAAACAGGGCTGGCAGTTTTGATCTATAGTGCGCCCGTGTCAATACTTTAATTGATCCAAGCCGAGCGAGCCTAAAGCCCAGGCAGAACTCGGGCTCGGCAGTGCTGCCAGGAGAGAGCTCAGCAGCAGGTCCCCTTCCCCATGGAGCAGGGCTCCAAGGGGCACAGGGAGATGCAGGGACCTGCAACGTGTGGGCTGAGGCATTGCGTTCCAGCCCAGCAGGATGGATGGGATGGATCTACGAGGCTGGGCTTGCTCTCCTATTGCTTAGCAACACCGCAGGGCCAGCAGCAGCGGGAGAGGGAACAGGGAAACCATATGTGGCTTTGGCCACGCTCTGTCTGAGCAGCCTCTGGAATCCTCTCCCTTGCCACCCATCCTGCCTGCTGTGGGGTCCCATTGCGGAGAAGTGATGGAGCAGGGCCAGGGATGCTGCAGCAAATCCCTGTGTTTATTCTTGCATTTAGTGTGGTCTTTATGGGATGGGTGGCTTATGATGCAGCTTAGGCACGTGGGTACCTCTGAAATCTGGTTGGGATATCTGAAGTTGTCTGCTTGAAAAGCTCACACTTAACATGTCTCTCCCAGTCTGGCAGAGTCCCCACTCATATAGACACTATCTGTATGTATAGCTACCATATGAGGCATAGAGGAAGGAGTGCTCCCAAGTCAGTGGGAGTAGCGCCCCATGGAAACCCATAGGGGCTCGTCTCTATCCCTGCATCAGGCGCACAGCAGCTTCCAGCAGGGCCAGGAGAAAACCTCCTCCTGCCTGCGAGCAGGGATGCGATTTCAGGAGCCGAGCCCGGCCTATCAAGGAAACTTCCCTCGAAACCCTTCATCTCATTTGTTATTTTATAGGAGCAGAATGAATCTCTGGGTGGGAGTCAGGCAGCGGCACTGCGGTAGGCACCAATGGGATAAATAGAACTGCTTTGACAAGGGGAATTCAGCACTGTCGCTCTCAAAAGGAGATCAGAGAGGAAGAGCTGTCTCTGTGTGCGGCGTGGCCAAAAGCCAGGGTGATTTGTGGTGGGGAGAGCAGGCAGGCGGGTGCGGAGCCACATTTCAGGCGCTATGAAATCACTGCTACGTTTTGATTAAATACAGAGCTCCTCGGTAATGAAAAAGCCAAAACACAACCTGCAGACACTTGGCCACGACACAGGAGATCTGAAAGCCCCATTGAATATTTTATCTCCTCCTTGGACCGCTGTTGCTGTGCAGTAAAACGAAGGAGAGCTTGAGCCCCCGGCCTAGCCCGTGGATTGCACTGCAAGAGCAGCCTGGGGCAGTGATGAGGATGGCACAGGGCTCCAGTAGACCCCTGCAGACTATTATACAGTTTTACACCCAAATAATCTTGCCTCGCTCTGTAAATGCCCTTCTCTAGTCACATTTCCCATTGTCTGGTAATTAAATCAAGCAGCACAAGTGCAAGAACACCTAGTGAGCTCTGCTCTGGCATTGCATTGACACGCTGGAGCTGCCAGTCACTGCTTTCATGCGCACCCTCAGACACTGCTTGTTGGGAACAGAGTGCTCCCTGTGTCCTGGGGCTGCTGGGAGCCTCTGCCCAGGATGTGGGGTTTGAGGAGATGCTGATTCTGGGAGTGGGGTGCACTGCCTAAGGGTTCCCCTGCATCTGTAGCATCACCGTGCTGGGTGGCTGGTGGGTCGTGGCGTGCAGGCTGGCAGATCCATGCAGCCTGTGCTGCGAGTGGCTGGCCTGGGCATTGCTGTTTGCCTGGGACGTCCTCCAAACTGTGTCCAGTCAGAGGGAATTTTCAGCCTGAGCAGTGATTTGGCTTCATTCTGGAGGTAGCAGAAGGTTTCCTGTGATGCTGGAGGGCTCTTGGCACTTGGGGCACGGATTGCGTTGTGTGTCCTTTAGGTTCAATGGGGTTTGTAAGGCAGTGGGCACACTGGTGAGCTGATAGGCACCAGAGCTGGTGAAGAGGATGGGGAGAGGCCGGGAAGAATGAACCTGTCACCACATTCCCAGGGCAGGGATGCTGTTGCAGTGAGCACCCTCTCACCAGGCAGCAGTGCCATGGGAGATGGGGCGCTCCTCCCTCCACTGGAGCTATTTATCTTGGGAGAAACAGAGGAATATTTTGTATCTTTGACAAAGCAGCACTTTACGGGCGCTTGACACTTTATTAACTAATCTCTGGTACTTGAGTAATTTATTATGCTTAAGCTGGTGCCATCAAGTCTCTCAGCAGTGTCCGTGTGAGCCGGGAAATAAATTAAAGACTGTCCAGAGCTACTTGGCTCATCGCTGTGATTGCTGGGCCAGCGTGATGGAGGGCTAAGGGTCTCTCCTCCTGCAAATTGGAAATTAGGAATTAATAAGATGACAGGACAGAGCCCTGGAGCTGCATCTGGCAGGGAGCTGCGGCTGGGGGGGATGCTGCGTGGGCATGGTGCTGGCATGGTGGTTACCCAGTGGCCCCATCCAGGAGGCTCCGGGGGCCGTATGAAACCCAGTGGTGTGCCAACGAGTCAGTGGGATAATGTGGGTAATTACAGGCCTGTCAGCCTGACATAGGGCCTGGACAATACAATGGAAGAGCTGATACAGGACCTCATTAAAAAAAAATTAAAGGAGGTAATATAATAAATGCCAGCCAACATGGGTGCACGGGAAATGGGTCTTGTCAAACCAAGCTGATATCTTTTTGATTAGATTACAGTTTTGCTCGGTGAAGGCAGTGATGCTGATGCAGTATTCTTTGTCTGCGGGTGGTGGTTGAGTTGGTGCTCCAAAGCTTTCAGATCGGGATGCTCCAGGGCAGCATGGCAGGCACTAATGGGATTGAAAGTGGGCTGAGTGATCGGTCTCACTCCAGAGCCTGAAATGTGGCACCTGTGAGAGGAGTGCTTCTGCCAGCACCCTCATTACCCCCCCAGTACCAGGGCTCATGGTGTCTTGGGGGTGCCCCAGGGTCCTTACAGCTCTTCCGACCACAGCCGCAGCAAGAAGATGCTGAGCTGCCCCATCCGCAGGTTTCCATGGCAATGCAAAATTCCTCACCCTGGGGAGGAAGGAGCCAGCCTGGAGCCCCTGGCTTCTGTCTGGGAGTGGTGGGATGGGGCTGGAGCTGGGGCTGGGGTGGCTGCACCCCCACCAGCAATGGCTGGTGATTAAAACATGTACCATTTAATGCATGACAACAGAGGAAACTTTAATTACTCAGCCTGCGCCTGGTTTCTTCCCCTCCCCAAACTACCCAACTCATGGAAGGAAGCAGGAGTAGAGAAGGAGGCTGAGGGCAAAACCTGATTATGTTTATTAAGCCTATACAAAGAGCCGGCACGGTAATAATAATCAAATTAATTATAAATGCAATTTGCTTCTGAGGAAGTGCTCTGACAGTTTATGAGCTATCAGGCTGATCCGACAGGCTGGGCTTGAGACAGGGATGCAAACCCACCCTGCCTGCACGTCCTGCCCTCTGATGGCCCCTGCGTGTGGTGCCATTGGTGTGCCACCGTTCTGCACAGACACCTTCCTTGTCTTTGCTTTCCCCGTAAAGGCAGCAGTGCTTTTGTTGCTTTGGAAGGCCTGGCTCTCCTTGGGAGCGACACACAGAAGAAAGGGAGAAGCCGACTTTCCCACTTTCCCTTTAATAGAGAAGTTGCGAGAGGAGCTAAAATGATCTTTCTGGAAGGAAAGCCTGCAAGGGAAATGCAAAAGGGATGTCCCAAATACCTCATTCACATAAAATAATGCTTGGGATGGCTGCACACTTACAGGCTAATGCCAGGCAGAGGATGGTTTATGACTTTGTTGAAAGTAACAAATAATCTGCTGAAAGATGAGAAAAGAGCTCTCAAAAGTGACAAGTTTTTGGCCCAAGCTGCTGGGTCTGGAAAGCTGCTCAAAGGAAACAGATTGACTTCAACCAGAAACAGTTTGATTGAAAGCCTTGTTTTCTGGGGGAAAAAAGGAGGTTTGACAAAGCATTTTTATAGTAACCCTGCATCAGAACTGGAAGTCACCCTTCTCCAGTGGTCGGAGTGCTCTCCTTGGCACCCCTCAATGTCCCTCATGCCACATGGTGCTGATGGCTTCATTCTGAGGATGCTTTTGCAGGCAGGCAGAGGGGTGGGGATGGGGCAGTGCAGGCTGCTCCTCTCCCTGTGCCCCCGGTTGGCTTCCCCTTGCATCACATAGGGGCTGCAATCACTGCCTGCAGTGCTGTTCCCAAACTGCTTCTGAGTGCCGTGCTGAGGCCAGGCCTGTGCTTCCGCAGCCTGCTGGGTTGTATCCTGCACTTTTGACTTCTTTTGTTAATGCTGGAGCCTGCTTCTGCCATGCAAAGTAGGTCAGAACATGAGCAAGGAGCTTTTCCGATGCTCCATGTTGGGAAGCAGGGAAGTGCTGTGCTCTCCTCTCCTGTCCCACTCCTTTCTGCAGAGGCATGCTGACATCCAACCACCTCAAACCACCGCCTTGGAGCAGCAAATTATAAGTTAAATTATAAATAATGCCCGGCTCTCCCAGGGCTCTGTCTGTTACTCCGGGCTTGGAGCCGTTCCCCTGCCTGTCTCTGCATTCAGGCCAATGCAGTCATTATGTCTGTGGGGTGCCTGGCTGCATTGATCGGCCTGAAAAATGTATGAGTGTGCGGCCTTGGTGAGCACAGCGGCAGCCCTGGATCCCAGTATCCGGCTGCAGCCCTGGATCCCAGCATCCGGCTGCAGCCCTGGATCCCAGCATCCGGCTGCAGCCCTGGATCCCAGCATTCTGCCTCAGCCCTGGATCCCAGCATCCTGCCTCAGCCCTGGCCCATGGCTTCGAGCCATGCTCTGCCTGCGCAGGCAGCACAGGGAGGAGGGGAGCAAACCCGCCCGGTACTGCCCCGCAGCAGTGTGCTGTGCTTGTGCTGTGTTCTGCATGCTGCAGTTGAGGCTGTGGTCCCTGAGTACTGGGCAGAGGGATGTGATGCCACCGTGGCATTGCCATTGCTGCAGGGAGGGAACTGTGAATCTCAGCAGCCTCTGCAGGGGTCTCTGCTGCTTACCATAGCAGGTGTCAAGCAAGAGGGTGGAAAGCTGCTGCTTCCCTTTCCTCTCCTCTTGCTGGGGGAGACGACAGTGGTGCCATGCGCTTACTGCAGCTACGAGTGGAGCTCTACACAGGGGGGCAGGTCAGGGACATGCTGCAGAGAGAGGATTCTTCATCAAAGCTGTAGTGCGGCTGCGCCAGCTCCCATGCAGGTCTTGGGAAAGATGCGAGAGTTTTCCATGCAGTTTCCAAAGTTCAGGAGGAGAGGAAAGTGCTGGCTAAGCTGCTCTTCTGGCTCACCTCCTGCTTCACCCACCGGCTTTCTGTGTAGGTGTAATGGATGGAGAAGAGTGTGTTGGAAGGTCTCGGGGGCAGAGAAGACAGCATGCGAGCCATCAGTCAGGTGCAAAAGCAAAGTAGTAACATTTCAGTGCAGTGATTTTCAATAATTTATGATTTTCACTTGGTTCCCAGAGTGTTATTACCTCACTTAACATCATTTACAAATTACACATGATCCCATCAATTGTAGTAAAGTGAGGAAGTGTCTGGGAGATGCTCAAAAATCAAACGGTATAGAGCAATTGAGAATTTATGGACCTGAATGGGCTGCAGCACCGGCGGGGGCAGTGAATGCGGTGCCCGGATGGCATTGCAGAGGCTGGTTGTGCCCCAGGACCTGTCTGGTTCCTGGCACGGGGATGGCATCATCCTCTGAGCCCACCTGAACCGTGCAGGTGCTGACAGCAAAGGGGGAAGATGCAGCCCCTCTCCCTCTGTTTGCACTGTTGGTGCACAGTCGGTGCAGACAGGAGGAGGTGAGGATGAAAGGGCTGTGGGCTCTTGCAGAGAAGGTGCTACAGCTCCTGCGCTTCCCCTGACCTGTTGCTTCAGCCCTGCATCACTGATGGCTCCTGATGGAGCCGCATAGCCCTGCAGCAAGCTTGATCCAGCACTGCTCAGTGCGGATGCTCCCTGCTCTGCCCAGAATCCTGCAAGGAAGGACTGCAGAGAGCAAACCCTCTTCCTGCTCTGCTCCTCATTAGTGCAGCATCCCAGGCGATGCTTGGAAAACGCCATTTCCTTTGTGTCATGGGTGGCACACAAATCCTCTCCATGGCAACGCGGCCGGCGTCAGGCAGGATGTGGCCAGGCAGGATGTGGCCGGGCAGGATGCTCTGCTGGAGGGGACCGGGTGCCTGGCATAGGGCAAGGGGGGCTTTGTCTTGGACTCCTTGGGGTCCAGAGGAAGGAAAGGAAGGGGCTGTACGGCTGCAACAGATTGTGACAACTTGGCGGTAGATGCAGATTGGGGTCAGGCGCCTTGCTTTGGTCTGAAGAGAGGGTTTGGTGTGCGCGTCGTGCTAGTGGAGGGGATACATGGGGACAGCTGACCAGGAGCTCATGCTGTCCTCTGCCCTCCCCCAAACCTGCCATGTTTCAGGTGGTGTAAACCTGCTGTGTTTTCCTCCTGAAGACTGCTGGGGAAGGGGTGAAAGCGATCCTCCGCGCCACTTCCTCCGGCATTCCTTAATTATCCTTCTCACAGGGTTCAGAGACAAGCGAGCCTCTGCAGAGAAAACAGCCCTTTGTTATCTAATAACTCACAGCGAACAGCCATTTGCATACAGTGAAAAGAAGGGGGGAGCAGGCGGGGAGGGCGCCTGCTCTGAGCATCACAGAGGCGTTGGTTGGCAGCGTGGCCCCAGCTCTCTCCCTGCCCGGACTTCTCCCGGTATCTGGGGTGAGTGGGACTCGCAGTCCTCTCTCCTTAAAGGCGCAGCACTTGGCAGAGCATTTGAACTAAATTGAATGTCTGTGTCCTGCAAAACTATGCTTACATTCTGCCTTTCATGTACCTGGATGTGCCAGGCATTGCGCTGTTGAGAGCAAACCACATAAAAAGGCTTCTGAAATGTCAATGCAATGGAAGTGGTCAGGCGCTGGTGTGCCTCCTCAGCAGAGGTTTTCATCCTAGCTGAGGGGGACTGAGCTACCAGGGTTCCTCGCTAAAGACATGGGATTAGGTTGGATTTCCAAGCTCGCCATCGCTGCCAGGCTCTGCTCTGTGCTGCCTGCCGTGGGGGCCACGGGTGGTATCTACCCAAAGCGGTGGGGGTATTACGGGGGTCCATCCAATCTGCAAAGGGATTATCCTGAAGGGAGCAGACAGGAGCAGCTGCTTAAATGCACCGACCTGTTGAAAATCAGAGAGATGTGGGTACCACCGGCACAGAGAGCGATCACTTAGGTGCCTCGGCCCATCTGCGTAAAGTAACTATTGATTTTGGTTGATACACATTGATTCCAAGAAAACGGCTCTGCTTTGAAAATGAACTTCCAGTAGTTTCAAGGGAAAATGCAATGTGTGGTCTCTCTCGCAGGGCTCCCTTGTTTCGTTAGAAGCAGCTCGTGCGTTTGAAAAACAGAAGCAAAGCCAAACAAATAGCTCGGAGGGAATTAAAATGCATCGATTCTCTGGGTGGGAATAATGGCCTCCGTTAAAAGCTTTTGGAGACGTTAACACACATTGCTTTGAATAAAGATCTCTCTCCGGCTGCTTCTCCTGCACCTCCCTCCATACCCATCACTGGGATGGGGACGTGGGAGCTGCACTGGATGGGTACCAGCCCTGGGATGTGGCAGCTTCGCTGTGGTCCTGCCTCTGGATGGGGATGCTCCCCACCTGTCCTTAGCAAAAAGAAGCTGCTTATCAAGGGCTGTCCATTGCTGTCTGTCTGTCCTGCTTGAGGCATCTCCTTCCTTGCAGGCCTTTTAATTGGCATGGAACAGCAAGTACTTCAGCAGCAGGTCCTGGCCAGCCTGACCTAGCATATCCTCACCGTTTAGGCCATCAGGCAGGGTCCATCTGGGAGAGCAAGTCTTGGTACCTCCAGCAAATCCTTCCTGTTAATTAAAGGTATTAATTGGCTAGCAGCCTGCTCATTTAAGGAGGCAGTGGCCTCTGTGGTGCCTGGCAGTAGTTAGGGCTGCTCAAACCTGGGCACTCACACAAGGGATCTGTGTCCCTGTCCCGGGGAGGGGGGATGCTGGGGGATGCTGTGGCTGTGAGCTGTGCAAAGGGGCAGAACACCAGAGGAGTGAATGCACAGCATGCCAGGATTGTTTCTGGCTCCTCTTTGCACGCAGCTGGGGCTGAAGGCACCCGAGTGCACATGGGCAGTGAACAAGACCTGCTGCAAGCAGCAGAATTGCATTGTCAGGCAGCACATTTGTGTTGAAGCAGATGATTTCTCCCATTCCCTACCCTTCACTGTTCAATTTGTGCTATAAGCCACGGGAGGGATGTGCTCGGTGCTGTATTTCAGGGTCACTCAGGCAGCTCCCATCCTGCTGCCACAGCCCAAAGTTTTTCTGCCTGAAGTTGGTTCAAGTCTTTGCACTTCCATTTCCGAATGTAGTCTGGGAGCGACATGAAAATTAGATCTAATAATGAATGATTACAACTTTCAAGGTAAGTCTAGTTGGTTGACTAATCAATTTGGGTAAGTGAAAATCCATAGCAAATGAGTCAGCCGCAGTACAACGTTTCTCCATCCAATTTAAATTAAAACACCAACCATAATAATTTCACAATTACTCTGTGAGGATGCACCAGGGACTTGCCCCTTGAGAAGGAAAATATCAAGGACTGCATGAAAGGCCCAGGAGTTGCTAGGAGCAGCCGCTGGCATGACTGGCCGCTCCGCCTGCAGTGGAGCCTGGAGGGATGCTCGAGCACACAGGGATGCAATGGCAGGTCCCCAGCTCCCCAGCACATCTTGGCTCTCTTTGGAGCTAAAAGCCTCTGTGGAGCCACATGGGCCATGGTGCACTGCTCATCCCAGCACCAGCAGTCCCTGCTGCAGGCTGAGCCCAGCCCAGTGAGGGCTCAGCGGTGTTTATAGCACAGCTGCAAAGGAGTAGGAACCAGGGAGTCCGGTCGTATAGATCAAGTTGTAATTCTTCTTTGCTGTGGCAGGACTGCGAGGGACACGAATGTTAAATCCCAGGAAAGTTGCCTCTGCAGCAGTCTTTAGTGGTGTGAATTATTGATGTGTGCTCAGTTGTGCTGCGCAATGAACTGTACCCAAAATATATAAAGTCACTGCAGTGTGAGCAGCGTTGGCTGGGGCTGCAGGGCTGCTTGAGATGGGTACTCATCCCATGGTGATGAAGAGGGGACTGGGCAGGGGGAGCAGCAGTTCCTCCTCCTGTTTTCATCTGTCTCTTCATCTTTCTTCATTATATACTGGAGATAATGGATGACCCATGCACACAGCAGGGTGAGAGCGCTGGGGCAGCACTGCCAGGGATGCTCATAGGCAGCATGGTGGCACCTCACTTCCCCAGGGACTAGGGACAAACTGTAAGGGCTGTCCTGATGAATATAGATCAGCTTCTTCTCCTCATGGCTGTGAATGAGCTACTGCCTGGTGCGGGAGAAGCCTTTGGATGTGTCTTGGTATTAAATGGTCAGGCACTGGTGACTGAAAGCCGAGACATCTGTTTTATGCTGCAGACGCAAAGGTCCCTGTGAGGGTGTTGGAGGCTGAAGAGCAGCAACTGCTCACGGGTTTCAGAGCATACACCCCTTCAATTCACCTTCCTCAGGCTGGGGAACGTGCTGGGGCCACGTGAGAGGCTGTCACTGCCGTTGCAAGGGGAACCGTGGAGTTTCCCCTTGGAAAGCTGAAGGGGGAAGGGATGATCAGATGTGACTCATGGAACAGATGGATTTATGGATTATTTTGGAGCCTCATGTGCTAATTTTGCAAATGCTGTATGTCTGCAGGCTCTTAATAGCTGTATTCCTGGATAAATGGATAAAGAATGTGTCCTGTGGGGCCTGGAGGCTTTGGGGAATAACTTATGCAAATCCTCCAGTCTGAAAGCAGCTGGTGACGGTTTTCAGCAGTTTCCCTCTTGGGACGGTACAGATCTGCTTCGTGTGCTCCAAAGAGCCCAGGAAGGACCCAATCGTGCAACTGGCATGGCTCTGGGTGGGTGCACCAAGGACTTCGGGGGTACTAGAAGCATGGATAAAGAAGGATGTGCTTCCCAAGAGCCTTGTTGCTGGGACAACTGGAGCCAGGGGAGCACAGAGCCCTGCAGCCTGTGGCTGCCTTGGGACGAGGGATGTTCAGACAATGTCCCTGCAGAGGGACCGCATGTGATGGCTGCAGAGCTTGTGGGTACCACAGTGCCAGGAGCTGGTGTTGGTGGGGCTGTCCATGCCACCTGCTGCTTCCCTCCTCCAGACGAGCATCCCACCCGCTCCTGGCTCAAGATGTCCTTTGAATGGTAACTGCTTTAGCTCTAAGAGGCAGAGCTCAGGCAGAGCCACAGCCTGGTTTGAGAGCAGGAGCCGAGGTGCTGAAAGATGCATTCCGAATACAAGGTGAAGGGAAGAGAAATTATTAAACTCACAGATAGCAACAGAGCTTCCTTTGTGAGCGGTGGAGATGGGAAATTATGCTGAAGCAATGCATTGCAAATCACCCACTGAAAGGCAGAGAAGGCCCTTTTATCCTCCAGGCCCTGAAGTTTTTCTGCTATCTTTGTATGCAGAGGCATTCCTTCAGGGGAGAAAGAGAAGCCAGCAATTTTGTGCCTGATTGGCAGGCTGTCCAGTGCCAGTAAAGATGTTTGTTTTTTCAGAGAAAGGCTCACAGACTGAAATCTCCCTCTTGCATTTTCCATTACAGAGGAAAATGAGACTTGGAAGGCGTTCTCCATTAGCGCTGCTTAGCCTCGGAGTAATAGTGGTGCTCCAGCAACTTGAGAGGGGGAGCACTCCACTCCAGCCCAGCAGCCAAGCTGCATGGTGTGGGCTCAAAATGCTCCTGGGCAGAGATTCTCCATCACCCTTAGTGTTTGTTGGTATTCCCAATGTCGAGGAGGCTGTTCAGCCAGCACTGGATGGGATGCTCTGAAGGGCATTTCTCATTGCCTTGGTACAATGAGACAGAGGTTGGCCATCGGGACTTACACCCCAGTAGGTGTCAGGGATGGGCAGCACGGTGCACGGCAGCAGAGGACATGTGTCCTCCCCCAGGCCCCCCGTGCCAGGCTCCATTCACTGCTGCTGTGCAGCAGACAGGAGCATCTGTTAACACAAATGCTTTTCGGAGCCGTTCTCGGCGCTCGCCCGGCATCTGTGTTGAACAAACCCCCGCTCGGCTTGTTCAGTCTTTAGTTCTGGAACGGGTTCAAACTGCGCTCCGGAGCCGGGAGCGGGGGGAAGAGCCACTAAAGCTTTAATAAGGCGCCGAGTCAGAACTTCTGCCGGGCTCCGTCCTCTGTGCATGGGGGAGAAGAGCGGGATTCCTTAATAACAAACACCTTGGCAGCAGCTCATTAAATCACTGCGTTTCTGAAGCGCAGCAGGACACTTGTGTGAATAAATAGCGCAATCTCCCAGCCTGAAGTATTTTCACATCTGAGTTATTTCCCCTGCATATGATCAGCGCCTTCCTTGGCTTTTTTCGCTCCCCCCCACGCTGCCAAATGATTTTCACTGATGAGCACAATTAAAAAATGAGAGACAAAGTCAGAAAAACACATTTCCCCCCCATCCTCCCCGCTCTTCCTTTAATGTTTTATAGTTTAACAAATCGCCCAGGAAACGGGAGCGAGGAGAGGCTTCTGCTGCTGATCCAAAGGCAAAGCTTTTCTCTCCTCCTTGCTGCCTGTCTTTGTAGGCTACAAAATGCCACAAAGCAAAGAATGAAAAGACGTGGCCGAAAAAAGGAGAGGGGAAGGACAGACCCTCTCAAGGTGCTTTTCTGCCCTGTGCGTTTGCTCCTTTCCCATCCTAGCTCACACGTTATGCCCATGAGACGCTTTAAAGGTACCAACAGACCAGGACACATGGTGAAACAGGCGGAGCAAAAGGCTTTCTTGCTCACCTTCAGTTCTGCCAGGGTCTGTAGGAGGGGGTGAGTGGCCAGCAGGGAATTCTCTGGATGCAGGTGGATGGGAATGGTGCCAGGTCCCTTCTCAGCCACTTGTCAGCACTGGCATCGGGGCACAGCCAGTGCTTGGTGTGTGGCAGGGATGAGCAGGGCTCCAAGCACGAGGGCTGCGAGCCCTCATTCATAGCACAACTGATCCACTTGAGAACACGCTGCAGCCCAGCGGGTGGCACAAAGTGGTGTCTGAGCCATGTCTAGGGGCACACGAGCTTCGTCCCTCAGTGGCACAGTGTTAACCTGGGGGTGACCGAGGTGGGATGGGGATGGCAGCAGGCTGGGACCCAGCACAGGCCGGTGCTCCCTGATTTATACCCCTCCATGCAGCATTCCCTATGAAGCCTTTTCCAGCATGATCTAATTATCAGGTAAATAAGGGGGCCCTCCCTCCCAGTTAATTTGTTAGGTAGCTTTATTACCAACAGGAGAGACATGACACAGAAGTATATTACGTGCAGTGTTGCTGGTAATTATTTTTATTGCTCCGTGTGAGGTTTACGGTGGTAGCAGGGTGAGCTCAGAGCTGCTGCCTCCCGTTTGGTTGTAATTAACGTTCCCTGTGTGCTGCGGGTGGCTGAACAGAGATGTGCCGGAGTCAGGCGTCCCGGGGGCACCAGGAAAGGCCTCTCTGCCTGCACCACGCTGCCTGCACTGCCCAGCACGGAGCCAGGGCACCAGCCCAAATGAAGACCACAAGGTTCATCCCTCAACGCCATTACCTCCAGGCTCGTTTCTTTTCCCACTGGTTGGCCAAGGCTCTGCTCGCCAAGCAAAGCAGATTTGTATTGGCTTTGTCAGACTCCTCGTTACTCCCAAGAAAACAAAGGTGTAGAAATGTCTTTATGAAAGATGATGAATTCCTGTAGTCTTCTCTGGTGAATTTTGCTTCTGTAAATCTCTCCCTCTCTCTTTGCATGTGCTAATTGGTCTTAGCACTAATTAATCGGATTTCATTATATTCTCTTTAATTTGTCAAGATATCATTACTTTATTGGGCAAAGAAACACTTAAGAGGATTGTCACAATTGGAGTAATTGCCCCCCCTTCTTTAAAGTTACCAAGAGAAGCCATTATCAATGAGGCTAATTTGCATACCCATTAGGGTAATCGCTTTAGTTTAGCCCAATTTGAGCAAATTTACGTAGCAAATTGACCTTCCACATCTTCACTTAAACATAGAAAATGCAAGAGAGATGCGCCGGCATCGCAATGAGACCGAGTTTATTTTGTGTGCTTCTGCTTCTAAAAGGGGCCTAATTAGAGCCAGTAATGTTTTATTTCATCTGGAATTGCCACAGAAATCGGCTCTTTGGCAGTTCTCACCTTTTCCCTTTGCTGGGATCACAGGATGGGGAGCATTGATCAGAAAGTCATGTCCTAATGAAGTTGCGTTTGACATCAATGTGTCCGTCCATCCAAGGTACTTTTGTTTCTACCAGGCTTCCTGGATGCCTCTGGATCCCCCAGCTCCCGATATCCCTCTGCTAGGTCCAGAGGAGGAGCAGGGGAAGGCCTGAGTGAGGCTGTTTGCATCTGTGGCTCTGCTTTGCCCATGTGCGTGATGCACGAGGTCCAAGGTGATGGAAAACCAGCCCCTTGGACCACTGGCTGAGCACACCTCCTTCCCCCATCACCATTCTCTCTGTGGCTTCGAGTGGTTTGAGCGGCAGCCTTCATGGTTTGATGGTGGATTTTCCACTAATGCAAGGCATTACCTAGTTAATTTGGCCAGAATAGAGTGTAATTTTGCATGGTCAAAGTCATTGTGACTCGAGCTGAGAGTTCCATTACAGTGCTCTGCCCACCCAGTGATTGCAGAGCACCAAGAGATAAGTAGCAGTTTATTAATGGGTGTCCTCAGGAGCTTATTGAAGGGATGGCTCCTCATCCGCATCCCACGTAAACAGGGGAGAGGTCTGCTTTGCTATACCCTTGCATTCCCTCCTGCCATCCTGCTGCAGAGCAAGGCACACCACAAAGCTGATCAACCTGTGCAGGTCATCCCATGCCTGTGCTGCCAGGGCAGGCAATGGGGATGTAACACTTTGGAGCCGGTACAAGGGCTTTGGAAAAGGCTCTGCCGTGGCTGCGAGCAGCTGGTGCAGCTAATCCATTTTCCAAGCGTGTTTGCAAGATATGTCATTAAGAATTCTGTTGAGGGGGGAGCAAAGCAAACCCTGAGACTTGTTTATAACACTCTGGGTAACACAATACCTGCTCAGGATCTCCTTCTCCAGCGTAAGGCATTAAGGTGATCCTCTGGCAACATCCCTGGGATTTCCCTATGATGCCTGCATGGCATTGATTTTGAGTAAATGTTTGCAATTCCATTTCCCATGTAAGGAAACACAGTGAGGGGATCCTGCAGATTTTGACTGGCTTGTTAGCCACTGGATCCATTCAGGTGATGATCCCCTGGGAGTTCCTTCGTCTGATTTCCAGCACCTCTGTTTAAAACTGCTCAATTCAATTGGAGCAAAGCCTGGGTGTACATGTTCAGTGCTCTGCTGGCTTGTGCTACTGGAAGATGTGCCCTAACCCTGCCTGGTGCCGTAATGGGAGCAGCAGGGCTTGAGGCACAAAGCCAGGGGCTGCTGGTGCCCATTTAGTTCATCAGCTGAGTGAGGCAGGATGCTCATGGGAATGTGGCTGCGAGCACCCTCTCCGTCCCGAGCTTTGCAGATGGCTTTTAGATGGTGAGACTGGCACAGGGAGCTGGCTTCCCTGCCTCCTGCCCAAGGACAAAGGCGCAAGCCCTGTGAGGCCATATATCCATGCTGGAGCGTGTGAGGATGCAGCAGGCACGCCTGATGTCCTCAGCTCTGGGGCTGAGTCAGCAGAGCAGCCAGACCCTCGCAGTAGCTCAGTCATCATGAGATTAGGAGAAGCAGGGAGCAGAGAGGGAGGGGATGAGTAATGCACTGCAGCCGCGGAGGTGGCGGTGTTGGTGGTGAGCGTGCTGACAAGTCGTGTGCGTTGTTCATGCCTGTTTGCTCCGTGCTCCATAAAACATGCACCGTTCCCGCAGCCCTGGGCACGTGGCTCCTCTCTTGGTTAAATGCTTCTTCCAAAGCCAACAGTTTGTGTCCTGGCTTTTGTTTAAGCCTAGGGGTGCTCTGTGGGTGCAGGCTCTGCCATGCAACACCGCTGCTGGCCACTTCAAGTGAGAAAACACCTATTTCTGCTTAAAAAGCACCCAGCCACAGCCTCCGGTTTGTCTTTAATTCACATCCAGCACCAAGGGAAGCGCATTCAACACCTCCAAATGAGTCTGACAGCTGCCTCCCCGCGGGGTCGCACCTCATGGGAGCCATGGAGCGGGAAGAATTGATTCGGGACCGGGAAATCAGCGGCACCGACGCCACGCATGGGGGTGCCACAGAGGTGATGGAGGGGTGAGTTCCTGGCTGGATCCTAAGGCTTGTGCTGTGGTTGAGGGGGGGAGGCTCGGCCCCCCTCACAGCAGGAGCATCTCTGTCCTGTCAGGTGTTTGCAGCCTGCCCTGTGTGCCCATGGCCTTGCCTAATTACAGCGTGAAGGTGGGCTCCTGCCTCCCTAACTGTCAGCGAGGATGAGTTTGCCGGGAGGCAGAGGCATGGAAGCGATGCAGGGGAAAGGGAACAGTCTGTGCCAGGCTTGATCAGAGGCGCCAGGGCCTTTACATTTTTTCCACCAGGACTGTGCTTGTTCTGGTCACCCGAGGCCAACAGCAGCCAGGATGGATGCTGAGCAGGGTGCTCATCAGGCTGCAGTGCTCACAGGCACTGTTTCACACTGCTGGGCACCGTTTCCTTCTCCATGTCTTACCAAGGCAAATCCTCGCTTTGCACTCTGCTTCCTGGGGCAGGTGAGGGGTGAAATACCATCAGCACCCAGGCCCAGCCTTCCTTTGCGTCTGTTTGCATCTTCATCACTCTTATTAACACTAATTACAATATCACTATATTCATCAGCAACACAAATCCTTCACCCAGGCGAAGGATGGAATTTTTTTCCTTCGGAGGGATCCAGAAATCCCCACCTACCTGTGTTGTATTCCTTGTGCCGGGATAAAGATCATTAGAGCCTTTGTTAGTGGAGCTGACTGACAAGGGGAGTAGATTAATATTAGAACACCCTGTCAAAAATGGTGAAAAGCCTGGATTGATTGTAGAGGAAGTTTAGTCGGTTGTGTGTAAAGCCCTTGGGTGGTTACACTGCAGCGAATCAATCTCCTATATTAGCACGTCCCTGTGGGAGCAGTCAGCCTCACTGTTTATTGCACCGAGGCTGCACATCACAGGTACGGTGCTCGTTGTCTCCCTCTCTGAATTCGCCACTGGAAATCACAGCCACTCAGACAAGCACCTGAGGCAAGAGAGGTGCTGGGTACCCACAGGGCCCCAGTCCATGGGTGCTGCCATAGGGCAGGCTGCCAGCTGCCCTCTCCCAGGGGAGACTCCTCTGACAGCAGCCGAATACCTTTCCTTTGGGAACTGCTACTTCCTTATTCATCGTGGCAGCTTTCGCCCTGGTAGCCGGGTAATGGGACAAATGCACATGGTGACATCCCAGCATCATGGGTTATTGTCAGCGAGAAGGTGGTTCTGCACCTGAAATGTGGTGTGTGGGCATGGGGGTACAGAAAGTCCGCATGCTCGGGGCACTGGGAAGCATTGCCGGTGCCTGTGTCTGTGTGAGAGCATCCCTGCAAGCATCCCACTGCAGCATCCCTCTTGCTTGGGACAGCAGATCCCAGAGGTGGGCAAGGGAAGAGGGGAGTGATGGTCAGCTACGAACTAGTCCCAGGGGCCCTGTGTTAGGAGATGCAGCGCTTTCAAAGGCACATCCCTCTGGATGCTTAGGGAATGCTGAGGCCCACAGGACGCACAGCTGGCTTGGCGCTGGGTGTCCTTGATCCTCTTCCCACCCTGGCTGCAACTATGATTCTATGATTCCATGATTTGAACTGTCCACCTGCAGAAGCTCTTGCTGGAGATGAAAGGCTGTAGATCCCTATATTCCCATCCTGAACATCTCTGTTAGCAGACAGCAACACTGTGCTAGCAGAGCCGCTGCTTCTGGCTCTTTGCTTTACCCCTGGCTTTCCTGGGCTCCCCTCTACCCCAGCGCCTCGGGGGCTGCTGGGCTTTCCCTCCTTCTGCCCATGGCAGGTTTGCTGAACAGTACACTGGGTTTCATGGGATTCAAACAGAAGGCTTCTCCCGGAGCTCTCCATAGGAAATAAAGTGCATTAGTTAATGGTACAGTTAAACGTCTGCTGCTCCTTTCAGAGGTTTTCCCTCCCGTGCTGAAGCAGAAGGACCTGTTGCACGCTTGGAGGGTCCCGGGAAGCATCCTAGTGGATACACAGCCCCAGATGTGTGCCCACAATCTGAACACCAGTGGTGGTTGCTGTTAGCGGGCACACGCTTGTACACAGCCTTTCTGTGTGGCACTTAATAAACCAGATAATTTCCATTCTTCCTCTTCTGCTGTCACTTACTTCACTTTTCATCCACACAACAGAAACTCCTTCCCAAGCCCCCATCCTCTTCTCTCACTAATGCTCCTCACTTTCAAATGCTAATAATCCGCAGCACTAAAAGGCTTAGAAGTGGTTCTGGATTGTTTGATCTTTGCCCTGTGATCTACTTTCATCTTCCAGCTTTCAAATGTTACTTCAGATTTACTTTAACCTATTAACACGCTTGGTATTCACAGGCGTGCACTTTGGCCATGGTTTGCATCATATCCACCCAAATTCTAATGAAGACAGGGAAAGTTAAACTTCCGGGCATCAACTTTGCAGAGCAGTTGGTCACCCGCTGGGGCTAATACAGCCACGGGGACTTTTAGCCTCTTCATGCACTGATGTTAAGAGAGGTGCTGCCTGGCCACCCATGGACAGGGGATGCGGAAGGAGATGCTGGGGGAGCAGGAGCAGCTCCCGGCACTGCTCCTCCTTCCCCTTGTGTAATTACACCTGGGAGAGGAGGGCTTTGAACTCAGCGCTTTACTCCGGAGCTCCTCCGCGTGGCCTCATCCCTGTCGGAGCGGCGCTGGAGGCATCAGAGCCCTCCCAAGGCTGTTACAACTTCATCCGGCCTCCTCCTCCCTCTCCGGGAGCGGCAGCCGGGGCCTGGGAGATCTCCAGGCATTAGGGCAGCCGATCAATCACAGCAGCAGCTATTGAGCGCTTCGCTAATGGACGTTTCCTTCCCGCGCATCCCCCTTCGAGCTCCCCAGGGCCACCGAGAAGCTTTCACCGTGAGAAGCCAAGGGGGAGCCTTGCCAAGTCCTGATCCCTGCTTGAAGATGTGCTGAGGAAGGAGGATACAAGGTGAGAGCTGCAAAGAGCTGGCATAGGGGGTCCCGCTCCTCCTCCTGGTGGAAGTGACCCAAGGCAGCCCTGCTGTGCGCCATAGCATGTACTGCCTGCAGCCACCCTGCTCCCATGGGATCCTGGCCCTCTCTGCCAGCTCCTGCACCCCCCTCACCACCGCTGCTCCAGGAGAATGGAACTGTTCAATATTTAAACCTGAGCAGCCCAGGCAAAGCTGCTTTTCTTTTTTTATTTATTCTTCTAATTAAATGCCAATTAGAAAGAGGGGGGAAAAAAGGCATTAAACACTGAAACACCCACTACACCCCGGTTGCTCCAAGTTGCCACGAGCTAATGAGCTACTTAAGCGATCATTTGAAATTCCATATCAAACAAGCCATAACCTGCCCCAAACCCGGCAGTGAGCAAGGAGAAGCACTCAGTCTCCCTGGCACCATGTGGGCAGTGCCCCCAGGCCACGGCTGCTCCGATGGCATCTCTGCCAGCTTTCCCATGGCAGCTCACAGCTCCCGTGAGGAGCAAAGCTGGGGTTTGCTGATGGGAAGCCAACGTGGCAGAGGGTTTGTGGTGTCCGTTTGTCCTTCCCCTCGTCGCTGCCTGCAGAGGGGCGCCGGGCAGGGGACGCGGCGCTGGCACAGCCTGCAGAGCTGTTTATTAGCATTTGCATGTGTGCTAATAGGAAAACATCACTTCAAGCTCCAGCCCTCGTTTGCCTGCTAGCAACAGGCAAAACAAAGCCAGCGAGAGCTGTGAAGGGAGAGCATGTTCTAAATGTGCTGGGGAGAATTCAAAGGCACTTTAAAGTGGGGATGTGGTCTGGGGAAGAGCCTGTTTTCAATGCAGATTTGTTTTTGTTTGAGTTAGTTGATGCTCACTTTAAGCTCTTGTGGCACACTGTCATCTCTGGATTGCTTGTTTTCCTGTGCCAAAGTCAACCTTAATTTCTCCCCTCCTTTCAAGAGGGAGCCGTGATTTTCCCTCTGCTGCACAGCGCATCAGATGGGCAGGACAGAGCCTGGTTCTCTAAGTAATGCTGACAAGATTACCTACTGATTGCCCGAGTCCAAGCCTGCATTCCAACGAGTGTTGGGGCAGATGGGGGAGGAAAGAGCTGGAAACTTGTCTCCAATTCCCGGTGAAGGACAAGCCTGTGGGGACAGGAGCCGGGGGATGCTGAGGAGCCTGGATGTGAAGGAGGGCTTCAAAACAAGGCTCCCTCTGCCCCGCTTGTGAGCCCTCCCTGGCTCTGCGTTGTAAGCACCAGCGGCTTCGGAGATGGGCACTTAATAGATTATTTAAGGCCGTAAATAAAGCTCTTGACCTTTCCTTGAGCTTGCCCCAAGACTTTCTTCCCCTCCTGCGTCCTGGCTGCTCACCCGTGTCACTCCTTAGCGCGCTCTGCTTCCCATCGCCCTTTTATCCTGCTGGATTTGCTCATCATTCCTCATCACTGCCAAGGTGCGAGGCGTGGGAGCAGCCCCCGGCTGGCAGTAGGGGAGAGGACGGGCTCAGAGCCCACGCTCAGGCCTCCCGGGACATTCCTGCCATCCCGCTGACTTCAGCTCAGTCATTTCAGGAATGGGGAGCTGGAGCTAAAGCACCTTTGTGGTTTAACAGGATTTTTCCCAGCCTACACAGCAGAGGCTGGAGCCACTCATCGCCTGCTGCTGTAATCTGCATCGTTAAGCCTCCAGCTCTGTACAGAAAGCTTAACTTTGCTTTGCTTATTTGCCTTCCCTATTCCCTCACATCCAGCAGATTTCAGGGAGGAAAAACTCTTCCCACCCACCCCCCCCCCACCCCCGGCTCCAGACAAATGCATTTTGAATGGGATACAAATTGAGGCTGAAATGACTGGGAAAGCTGGGAAAAGCCCACTTTAGAGAGTCCCACCAAAGGGGAGAAAGTCCTCAGTGCAAGATGCCTTTGTGCTGTGTTCCTTCATCTGCCCCAAGGTGCTGTCCTGGACTAAACAGGAATACCCCAGGAACAGAGCCTTGGGAGCAGTGGGTGCAGGAGATGAAGGTGCCCTGCAAAGGGTATAGCTGTGGCTGAGCATTCCTGGGCACAGGCTGGCACATTGTTGGTGTTAATTGTAAGCACCACCTCGGAAGATAAATGTCCAACATCAGGAGGGTGTTCTCTGGTGGAGCTGAAAAGTTAGAGCCTTGTTGCTTCATGACAATGCTATCGTGTGGTACCTGGAATGGCTGAGATTAGATGGAATTAACATATACAGGGCTTTTATAAAGGTTTCCAGTGCAAGCTATTCATAAAAGTGCAAATCTCAGCTGAGATTTCTAATTAGCAGACATGTGGAGCTAATGAGTGACCAGCACAGCCAAGCTCTCCACTGCACGGGGCTTGCACAGTGTGCCACTGCAGCCTCCAGACCTCGTGGGGAGCACAGGGTGAAGCGGGGATGTAGCAAAGCATCCAGAGCATCTCTGCCACCCTCCCTTGGAGGAGGAGGAGGCAGCAGGATGAAGACCTCGCAGTCCGTCTGTCCTAAGCACTTCCATATGCTGTTTTGTCTCTGATGTGTGGATGCTTTCCTGGATGCGATATTGAGATCCTGGTTTGCCGGGAGCTGCAGGGTGGCACAAGGAGCAGAGACCCGTGGCAGACCGAGATGTGCTGGTCTTGTTCCCTTCGGAAAAGGTGAGCTGTCACATGTTGAGTTTTACAGCGTTTCAGTTTCCTGAGCTTCCCTAAATCCCACCTCAAAGAGCCACCAAAAAAGGTTTTGCTGTTGCTCTAAAGCCTGTGGGGAGAAGTGGGGCCAGGCAGGAAGCATTTGCAGGATGCTGCTGCTCTCCAGGCAGCCAGGCCTCCACAGGTCACGCTGCCAGGCTTCATTACTCTTCCCTTCCCTCTGCCATTCCAGCTGGAGGCCAGGAGGAGACCCTGGTGGAATATTAACTTCGCGGTCACCAAGTGATTATTTATTGCAATCACTGCTTTCGGGTCCTTTGACTCCTCTCTGTTAATTACACTGCAGGGTGTAATAAACGTGATGGAAAGGGCCCAGGCGCGGGAGGCCAGGAGCTGGAGCCGCACTGGGATAGCGACCATCACCGCTGCATCCAGCCGCAGCACAGAGATCCAAAATGCTTGTCTGAGGTCTGTCTGAGCAGGAGGTGCTGCTCCATGTTGCACTGTCCTGGGGGGTCCCAGGGCTGGGTTCCCGCAGGGATGAAGGATGCTCCGTGTGTCCCAAGGGCACCATAGGGATGAGTGGAAGCCGGCCTGAGGCACAGCTGTCCTGCCCCTGCTCTGCACTGGAGAAATATCAGGAAAGGGAGGAGAGATGAGCTCATTTCAATGGTGTTTGAGTCCCCCCGGGGACTCTGCAGAGCAGGATGTGAACGGTGCGGCAGAGCGGGGTGAGAGCAGCTCTGCTCCAGTTGTTGAAAATTTAACCCCACAGATTAAACAGGTTCTTTTTCACAGTGACAGAGCCCATGTCCCGCGTCCCCAGACACCTCTCAGGCTGCGCAGCGCTGCCGCGGGGACTGGCGCCAGATGAAGTACCGCTGTTCACCAGCGGCTGATGGGATTTGGCCGCAGCATTCCCGTTTCCAGCCCTATCAGTGTCTGTGGGTCTGTGGCTGGGCGCTGAGTGGGTGCTTTCTACGCCCCAGCAGCTGCCCTCCCCTTCCCACTGCAGGGCAGGGGTAAGCAGCAACCTCAGCCAACTTCTGCTCTGGGTTCTGACTTCCCTGTTAAAAGCACGGCTCTAAGCACAGCTGTAATGAGAGAAGAAGGAGTCCTGGCATCTGTGCTACAAAAGGAAACCTTTTCTGGCTTTATTCTGTAAAGGCTGCCTTTTTCTCCAGCTGCTACCTGTTGCTGGGAAGGGATTCAGTGAAAGCGAAGCTCTGCGGTGACACCACCGAAACTGGAAGCACTGCAAGTGGAGCAGACGTCATGAGTAAGGAATGTCTTACAAAACAGGCACCATTAGGAGATGGGAGCTGGTCTCACATAGCAGCACAGCAGCCTGGGCAAGGCAGCATTCCCTCCGCACAGATCCTGCTACCAGTGCTCCGGAACCATGGTGAGCCAGGAGGAATTCTCCCCTTGATGCCTATCCATACAGAAAACAGTGAGGGCAGGATTGGATCAGGACCCCAGGCTCCCGGTGCTGTCCTTTTCTCTGCAGGTCTTGGTGAGCTTGCGGGGAGCCTGGGACATGAGGCACAACAAGCTTCAGGTCTCAGTCCCTGCCTCTGATGCAGCATAGGGTGAAAGGGAGAAAGGGGAAAAGAACATGGAAGAAAAGCTATTTGATTCCAGTGCAAAAGTATCCACTTTAAATACCCTTTTTATTAAATTATCTGCATAGTAATGCTAATAATAGATCTTGTTGGCAGTTTTAATGAGGCTGGAGAACATAAAGTTTCCAATAAAGTTAATTGTTGCCTTTAATACCCTCATCCATTTACACAAGGTAAATCTTAAAGAAAAAGCATTCATTTCTTTCCCATTAAACGCTGAGGGCTGGTCCATCCTCTGATGGGCCAAAACCATCCAGTTGCCACTGGGAAAACCTCTGTCAGGGTGCGAGGACCCAGGGGCAGGAGGAGAAGGGGTTTTCCTTCTTTGGGGCACCGCCTTGGATCCCTGCTGGAGGGAGTTTGCTCACCCTGTGAAATTCCCAAGGGACGGAAGGAGGCAAGTGATCCTTTCCATTTAAAACTCTCTATTAGGTGGTAGCGAAAGTGACCAAACAGTCCTCTTCAAACTATTGTTTTGACCTTGCTTAAAAGCCAGACAAACAGTGGAAGTTGACCTGAAATGGGACAAACAGGAACAAACCCCTGCGTGCTCCCGCTGCTGTCTGCAGTTGGGGCTCCCGCTCGGGTCTGGGGCTCTTCCCGTGGGATCTTGCTTCCTGCTCTGCCGCCGGCAGTGGGTAATGCACGGGGGACGCTGCCATCGGCTGCTCCTAACAGGTGGCTGGATAATTAAGTGTGCTTTATGCACTGTTTTGCTCAGTGTAATTGCAGATTCCATATAAATAATTCACATGGAATTATTATACCGAGGACATCACCCGCCTCCTCATAATTTGCTTAACTGAAATAGGCTCTTTCACCACCAGTGGTGATTTGCTTTAAGGCCGTGTGCCCGCCGTCCCTTACAGGCTGCCTTCGGTGCGGATCACTGTAAATTTAATTAAGGGATGCAAATTGTTTGTCCACTCCACAGTGGGAGGCTGTAAGGCCGCTGGACCAGCACTCCAGGGGCAGGGAATGGGGGCAGTAGCTTGATGCCTTGGGAAGAAGGGGGTTGTTATTGTGAACCATCAGATAATGATAGCGACCGGCTGATGAACTCGTACATCGTGGTGCATGAGGGTGCTCCTGCCGTGGGCCAGCGTGACAAGGAATAGCAGGGAGGTGTCCATGGGGCAGCCCTTCCTCCCAGGTGTCCCATGCTACCATTGCATGAGGCTTTGCCTTCTTCCCAGTGAGATGCCACCGAGGTGATTGTGACACACAGTGGGTTTTCGGTGAATGCTGCTGGCACATGGCTTCCAGCTCCATCATGTCCCAGCATGGGATGCAGGATGGCACAGCTGCCTTACCATAAAACGCTCCTCCTAGGGGCAGTCCAGGGGACTTCCTGGCTGGCATTAAGACTTAAGTACGATCCTCTCACATAAGAGCATATAAGGCAAGGGCTGTGTGTGAACACAGGGATGTGCATTGCTACCTCATCCTTTCTCCCAGTGCCACCCAGAGATGCTGACCCCTCCCATCCTGCTACCTCGCAGCTCTGCAACCTGCGGCCAGGGGGCTGCAGAGGGGTCCAGCTGCCCTTGAATGAAACACCAACAAGAGCTCGCCCCTTCCGTCCGGGGAGCTGAAATCGCTCTATCAACATTAATTAGGAAGGAGGCATCACAACAGCCCCGGGCTGCAGATCGCATAATTATCTCCATCTTACCATCAGGAAGCTCCAGAATGGAAAGAATAAGCGACCTCTTCAAGGTCACGCAGCATGGCAGTGACAGAGATGGATTCAGAGCCCAGGAGGGGGCTTCCAAAACCCTCCTGCTCTTTATTCCTTATTGCATTTAAAAATAAAACACAGTTATTAAATATCATAATACCCATCATAGATTTTAGACTTGAACTGCTTCCAGAGATGCTAAATGATAAATATAGCTATTATCAGAATAAGCACTCAGAGAAATTGATAGCTAGCATTTGTTTAATGAGTGTGTGTACAAACACACGCAGAGGCACGCATGTGCCGAGTGGAGAGAGCTTCCAATCCACATTTAGAAGGGGAACTTCTTATCTAAGAGTGAACCAGCAGCTTGCGGGGCTGAACATCCCAGGAAATCCTGGAGACACGGTTGCAGGTTTAAGGAGGCTAGGAGGGAATCCCCTGGCTAGGGACATGTTCCATGAGCAGGGGAAATGTAATGTCCCTGCACAGACCCCAGGGCTGGGGGAGCAGGATCTGGCCCCCTTTAGTGTGATGCTGCCTTTGCTTGTGCCCTGGATGGAGGGCCCGAGCCCAGTGCATCCCTGTACATGCGGGCACACAGCTCAGGCGAGCTCAGAGCCTCAGCAGAGACAGCGTTAAATCCTGTCATGCAAAAGGTCACAGCGAGACCCAGTAAATGCCCCGTTTAACAACGGGGAGAAATATTTTTCTCGGTAACCTTTGAGGAGGAGGTTTAATTGCGCTCTGCAGTCATTCATGGGGTGCTGCTGCAGCCGCGCAGGCAAATGATGAGGGCTTGAAGGGTCGTTAAAGCGGGACTCTGCTTTGCTGGGTTAGCTTCCCTGTGCCACTGTCCCCAGAGCTGCTGCTGTGACCAAGGGGTGCTGTAGAGAGGGTGGTGGGATGGAGAGGTCTGATGCTGGGTTTGGGATGAGGGAGTGCTTTGTGCCAGTGCAGTTATAGCATGCAGAATGCAGGAGCTGTGGTACCTGGGGTACAGCCAGCACCTCAGGGTGTCACCCCAGGGTGGAAGGCAAGGAAGGGGCTCCCAGCTTGTTTGGAGATGAAGCTCAGAGAGAGCACCTGGTGGGGAGCAGCAGCTGCCACCCGTTATGGGGAGCCTTTAAGACAGTGCAGCCCAGGGCAGCCTGCTCTTGTCAGTAGATGGGTGAGCTGAGAGGAGCGGGTGTGCTTTATGCAGGGCTCACCCAGGTCCTGGAGGCAGAAAGCACAGAGGGGGGGCCCCCTTGCCTGCAGAGATGGGTCTGGGAGTGCTCTCAAGGCCTCTTTGGAAAGCAGGAGGCTCCTATAAGGTATGTGTGGTGTTTTCTTTCCTTTTAGTCTGGTGTGTGTCAGAGCCACTGCAACTTATTCCTGTGGTGTTACTTCTGCTATTCATGGGGATGCTTGCTTAAGGCTCCTGCAGCAATGTAGCTGTTGTCCCTTCTCCCAGTTCCCTCATCCCTGACAGCCCTATGCCATGGAGCCAGGGTAGTCTGCAGCAATCAATGAGTTAAAGCTTTCCTGGTCCCTGTCCTGTTGGAGGGAGGTAGCAGCTCTGTGAAATGGCCACAGGATTTGCAGGTGGTGTAGGTGAAAGTGTTAATGATGATAATTGAGGGCTAATTATCTGCTGCTGCTGGCAACTGCTGCCAGGTGTCATGGATGGCACAGAAGGAGAGGCCAGGCATGGTTCCTCCAAGAGTGGCTGCACGTAGTGATGCTCCAGCGAGTGACTGTGAGTCTGTCTGTGCAGCTTCCCTCCAGGCCTGCCCACTAACTTGTCCTGCTGGAGATGCCCTAGGCTAGGATCATTTCAGGATGCTGAGCACCCTTAGACCCTGTGAGTTTGGGGGGAAGTTTTGGGACTGAACACTTCTTTGAAGTGCATCATGGTTCAGGTTGGACATGGATGGACAAGGGGAGTTCATGAAACCCCACATTGTGGCCAAAGCTGCTTCCAGGCATGAATGGCATCACTTCCTGCAGGATTAGGGTGCTTTGTTCACCAGCATAGTGATCTTTCGCTGAAGGGATGCAATTGCATTGTGCTGGATGTGAAGCTGGTGGCACAGGGGGTGCCTGTGCTGGCAGGTCAGTGCCCCATCTCCTGTCCATCCCCCTCCCTGCCCTGCTTTATTTATTTATGTTTTAGCAGAAGTATAATACAAATAAAGAGCTGCTATAAAGATGTCAGGAAAAGTTCAAACCTATTCATTATCCATTTCGCTTAGGTTAAAATTTCCATCAAGGCTGCTTGGTTCTGACTTGAGTCGCTTTCCTTTTAATGAGCTTGATATAGAAGGTAAAAGATGCTAATTCATCCTTACATCTCTATCATCTCCCAGCTTCTGCTATATAAAGCATCAAGGTCGCATTCTGGGGAAATGTCTTTTTACCAAAGGTGCCATAATAATAATGAAGAAGCAATTTGTTTCAGCAAACTGCCTACAGTAATGAAGCTTAATTATAACCATGTTATTAATACTGCTGCTTAAGGTAATTCACTTCTGAGCGGGGCGCAGAACAGTAAACTATAATTTAAACAAGAATCGAGACCTAATTTAAATCACCAGATCTGCTGTGGAGAAAGGCAAACAGAACGCTGCGCTGGCGGGGAGCGCTCCCTGCTCTGCTTTCCAGGCTCTCATTTCCAGCCAGGTCCTTCCTCCAGGGTCAGCTTCTCTCCCCACCCCGAGGCTGCTGCACTTCCGATGCTCTTCCCTTTCTTTTCCAGGCCTCTGCTTCCCCCTTTCTCCATAACGAGCTGCGCCGTAAGCCCTGACATCCTCCTTCCCCCAGTCCCTCATTAGCTCTGGTTCTTCCTGCGCTCCCTCACCTCAAAGCCTCCTCTCTACTCCCACTCCCTCCAGCAGCATCTCTGCTTCAATGTGAATACGCTGGCTCTCTGGAGCCAAATGACAGGAGGTGAGATTTCTGCTTTGCCCGTAATAATGTTCCCTTCAAGCCTCGCGTGGGTAGGAAGCGGTGTAAGGAACCCCAGCATCCTCTGTCCCTTCCCATTCCTCCTCAGGGCTTGCTGTCAAAGCTGTATGTCCAAATCCTGGCGTGCAGAATCCATTCACCCACACAGGGTTCAGGCAGCTCAGTTTGCTCAGCAATTACACCCCAGCTCACCCTTGTCACTGCCAGGGGTGGCTCTGCTCAGCATCCTGACAGGGAGGAGGAGGACTGGGGGACAAGTAAATAGGTGGAGTGTTTCTTCTTGGAAAGGGGGGGAAAAAAAAGCCTCCATCACTGTTCCACTTGACTGCAGCTTCCCGCAGGCTGTTTCATCTCATATTATCTAAGCTCCAAGGGGGTGTCCAATTTGAGAAACAATAACTATAAAGTCATTTGCAGTCCCCTGCTGCGGCACAGCACATGATAGCCTGTGTAAAGCAGCAAACAGCCTTGATGGCCCCTTCTGCCGCGCCGGGCTCGGGCACTGGTGTGCAGCTGGCGAGGTAACCGGCTCCTCGGTGGTGAGGGGCTCTGCTGGGGAGCTGGTGCTCAACTTGTGATGAGAACAGCCCAAGGGCAAGGCTGGAGCCCACTGCATCCCTGTGGGAAGGTCAACGGGGCCAGTGCTGATGGCTCTTACCCCCTGCAAGCTGCAGACCTGCTCTGCACCAGTGGCTCCTCCTGCTTCCATCCGAGCAGCTCGGAGAGGTCACTGCAATTGTGATGAGCTCAAGCCGATCCTGCCTGTGGAACTGGATCGAGAGCAGGAAATGGGGGGTATGTGATAGGTTGGTGTCCTGCCTTTGTAATGTGCTGGAGGGCTTCCTGCTCTGAGCTGGGGGCACCCCAGGAGGGTTGGTGTGTGCCTCAATGGCTGTGGGGCAGTGGCAATGGGAGCTGGAAGCTTTCTGGGCACCAGGATGCAGGTCTGCTCCAGCTGAACCAGACCTACTGTCTGGGTGCAAATATCCCCCAAAGGAAAGCTCTTCTCCCCCTCCTCTGCAGCACTGACTGACTCGTCTTGCTGTTTTCAGCCTTCTTGTTTCCATTATTTCCATTGGAAACAACACCTACCTGGGGCTGGAGCTCGGCCCTGCTCCTCCATCTCTGCAAGCAGATGTGGCTCCATCAGGGGCAGTCACCAGACTTTCCCTATGTTAAACATGGAGCAAACACCTTCCAGCCTGAAAGCTGGACCTGTATCCCCAGGATGTTTCCTTTTGTCGCAGTGCACCCAACAAATCTTTTCTATTGTATCCTCAGAGAGATGCACTCAGCTCTGCTTTGCTCCTCCAGCCTTGCTCAGCTTGGTTCCCCCTGCTCATGGGGGCTGTGTTACGGACCCACCGTCGCATGCTGTGACATCCCTGCTCCTGCTGGGCTGTTCTGGGTCCCGCAGCACTGGTGAGCCATGCTGGCTCATCCCACTGCCTGCTCTGATGGCACACTTCATAGCTGCGCTCCTGAACTACAGCCTTAATCCCTGATGAGAGACTTGATCTCAGCGGGAAAGAGTCAACTGGCAAATGCTGTGAGTGATATAAAGGAGCCTGGCGGGGCTGAATGCATTACCTGGAGGTTATTTTAAGAAAAACAGGGAAGGGAAAAATAGAGGGAAAAACCAGCAGGGAAAATGGAGGTGAACGCCTGGTACTGAGCTTCCCTGTGCGTGTGTGTCACCTTGGCAAGTGCTGGGGCTTCCCAAGCCCTCCTCGCACTAATGCTTCAGGTGAGAACCAAGCCCACCACAGGTCTGGGAGATGGTGGAGGATGAAGTGGAATAGACTACGGGCTTCCCTCCATCTCACTGTGCAGCTCAGCTGCTGCGGGCCCTTTGAGAAGGTGCTGCAGAGCCCAAGGTGAAGCCCTCATGGACCACAGCAAGATGCTTTCTGTGCTGTCCTTTTGCCTCGCTTACGCTGTCCCTGGGCAGAGGGGTCTGTGATGCCCATGTGGGGTCAGGCATTGGATTTTCTTTGCTTTGCTGGTGGAAAAGGGCTCCCCAGGCTGGGAACAGGGTGGTAGGCAGAGCTCTCAGCATCACTTCTCTGCTGAGCAGCTGCAAGACCAGGGCACCAATGAGCTCCATCCTTCTGGGAGGTGGACCAAGATGGATATCAGGAGAGCAGAAAATAATGGATTCACCTGGTAAATGGGATTGAGGAAAAGCCTTTCTGCAGAAATACACTTGCTAAGGCTGCTTAAAGAATAAATTGAGTCAAAATGAGGAACTCCGTGGCAATTTATACGGATGTTCTACATGATTCAATACTGGGGAGAAGGATGAACCTATTACAGTAATTAACTTATTGCACATCAAAGCAAATGTGCTAAAGAGGCTTTTCTGTACAGTGGGTCTATTCAGCGGAGGAAGAAAAGGGAGCGACAAGGCTGCATGAGGATGGTGGGCAGAGCATCCACAGTGGGTTCGGCGAGCCTGGATCTAGTTTAAGACAGTTCGAGACAGGGAAAAAAAGTACTCAGTAGGGACTGTGGGAAGAGCAGAAGTTTTAATTGGGTTTTATCTATTAGTTAACCAGGAAGTATTTTGGTGACAATTAGGTCAAAGCCTCTGGCGTGTCTGTGAAGCAGCCATCTATCATTAGCCCTACCTGGGCTCACAGAGTGGTATTTCTGAGTTTCCAACTGGTGAAAAAGCCCTTCTAAGAAATTAAGGTGAAAAGCACGGTGGTGTCTGTGGGGAGACGGCTGTCAGCTGTGATTGATGGCTGGCAGTGGGCAAGAGCAGATGTTTATTGGGTCCAGCATGGCTTGCAAACCTTGGTGCGTCAGCAGCAGCTGCTCCTGCAGTGAGTGGATGTGAGGGGTTGTCCCACAGGGCTGAGCTGGGGCTGCCGGGGGGCTCCAGGGCATGGCCTGACCTGGGTGTGAGGCTCCATAGCCAGATGGCAGCAGGAGCATCCACTGGCCCTGTGGGAGCTGCTTCTGGGCCCTGTGGAGCTGGACTCGTTGGGGCTGCTCTAACCTCATCGTTGCAGTGAGCACATGGAGCTGCTGTGCACAGAGACCAGTCTGAATGAGCGTGCTCTGCACAGCTCTGCCCAAATGTGTTTAAGTCCTTGAAGCTCAATCAGGTGCCTGATGCTGTTCTTGAAGCAGGATAGAAAAGGTAGCAGTGGGGGGGTTGCTTGAATCTCTTTGGGGCTGCGGCTTGGCCGAAGCTCAACGTGGATGGGACAAATGATCCCCATTAGATCTGTGCAGGACAGAGTAGCAGCCTTGGAGGAGAAGCTATTTCAGCATCCTTCAGTTTCATTTTCCTTTTGAGCTAATGCAGGTCCATCCCAACTGCCCTGATCTGTTAGAAAGCAATCAAGCCAAATGATGTCTGAAAGTCTGAGGAGTTAAACCACCAGCTAGAAACTGTACTTTTCAATTCTGAAAACAATGTGGATAAAGTGAAGGAAGCTCATTTATTGTGAAGGAAGCTCATTTATTGCGAAGAAGTGAAAGACTTGAAAAGCAGCTACAAAGCATTTCTTCGCTTGAGGAGATGAAATGCTCCAGCTGATGCTCTCTGGCTGTGTTTGGGGCTGTGTTTGCTGACTCTGCTTTGCTGCCTCATTTACTGCCATTTTCTGGATCTCAAACTTTTGGTTCAGTTTGAGGTGGACCTGATTATTTTTAATCTTCCCAGTTCTTGGCATAGAGAATTATTTCCCTCCCTGGTCAGGTTTGCAAGTGAATCCTCCATCTGCCGAATTCACTTGGATCAAAATAGTCAGGGGCTGCTGACCTGCGGGTCACCCTTCAAGGCGTGTTTGCTCATTCGGGCTGCATCGGAGGCTGTGGATTGAGTAAGAGGTCAGGGTTTTCCCTCGGGAGGCAGGCAGTAAGGCTGTTAAGTTGGTTTTATTAGCGGAGACTTTCAGAGAGATGCACAGACCAAAGCACAGGAGGCACTGCAGGATTTTTTTACTCCTAAGGCTTTCTGAGCAGGAAAGCGGCACCCAAGGAAAGGAGCCTCATTTGTTTTCTCCTACATAGCTCTAATAGAAGAGAAACGAATTGGGCATCTCATTAACCATTTATTTTTCCCCTTGCAGCTCGGGGAAGGACATCGTGTGCTGGAGCAGAGCCTCAGAGGCACAGAGGGAACAATCACACTGAAATAGAGGTGAGGTGAGGCTCTGCTCGCGGGCGCCTTTGAGCGGAGCCTGTGGATCTCGGATGCGAGTGTGGGCACTCGGATACCCGGGGGGGGCCTCGCTAAAACAAGCACTTGTCTGTTTCCCTGAGCCCTTCCCTCTAATGAGCTGCGGTGCAGGCTGTTCAGCAGTAGATGCGTTGGGCACGTCTCTGCTCCAGGTTAAGTGATAATTACTTCTAATTAGGAGCCACTGAATATTTTATATGCTTTGGACTACCACAGGTGACCAGTGGAAACCCAGGCGGGCTGCCGAACATGTACAAGTCCTCAGTGCAGCCTCCCCATGCTATCCCATTAGGACCACCTCAGCCTTGCACTCGGGATGCAAAACAGGATGAGAACTTCCCATTGTATCTTCTTACAGCGCGGGCATAGGCAGGTAATTCCAATCGCAACTCCTTGGCCCTTTTCTGTTGCAAAATGAGGGCAGCAGCTGCAGGGATGCATAGGATGAACACCTATGGAATCCTCCCATCCTCCCGCTCCTCCACCGCCTGCCCTGGCAGGGAGCAGGATTCGCAGCCGCAGCTTTGCCTTTTATTACGCTTCTGTTCTGTAATAAACAGCAGCGGGGATCCGTGGTTATTTAAACACCCCATGCTTCTGAAGCCTGACTTGGGCGGTGTTTTTCCACAGCATATGTTGGAATTTGCAGTGAGCGCAGCCGCGCTCCAGTCAACATTTGGCTTCCCTCAGCCACAGACTGCGGCGCTAATTAGGGGAGGGTTCCCCTTGCTCTCCGGGAGAGGTCAAGCACCGCAATTAGCATTTTGCAGAGATCCCGGAATAGCCATGGCAGAGCTCAGCCTGAGGGAGGATGAAGGGGAGGAGGAGGAGCCTTCATCTCGGGTGGAGACGGCCTGGTCTGTTGTGTGCTCGATGCAGGGTGGCTGTGCCTGCTGCTGCCTTCACACTCCCAGCAACCACGAGTTGTGCACGTGCCCCTCCCAAGGGAGATGACCAATTCCATGTCAAAGCGTTGGAGTTACATTACTCAACATGGGGTGGGTGCCCTTCATCATATGCCCTCGGGCACCAGCCTGCAGTAAGCTTCCAATGCATGTGCAGGCTGGGTTTGCAGGAAGGGCACCAGCGCTGTCCTGGTGCATTTGTGCAGTGCACAATGCAAAACTGAGATTATAGAATGAAAATGAACTTTCTCCTTCTCCGAGGTGGTGGTGCCAACCTCGTGGTGCACAGAGCACCCCAACCCCGACCATTTCCCTTTGTATGTGTGCCTGCACAGCCAAAGAGCAGCAGGGAGTAGAGCTGTGGTGGTGGATCTTGCTCCCTGCGCAGAGCCAGCGCTGCTTCAGGGGATGTCTACAAGCGGCTCCCGAACTTTGTTTCGATCTTCTTATGTTAATTGTGTGAAATATGAACTCACTCCTCTAATAGAGATAACAGGGTTTTATTGAGGGACAAAGTCAATAAAGCAAAGGCAACAGTGCTGGGCTCGTGACCGTAGCCAGAGCCACGCTGATTAGCATGTTACAGGTTCCTATACTTTCACTATTGCATTAGCCATATACATAATCATAATTCCCACGTATAGGCAGGCAATATTGTAACTAGCTCCAGGAACTTGTTATCGTAAGTCTCCTCCTCTTGGCGCCTGTGCACTGCTCTCCGGTGACTGTGGGCAGGAGTCTTGAGGATGAGGTAAGCAGTCTTCCTCACGGTGCGCTTTTCACCTTTGGCACAGTTGGATGCCCCAGTAATGACAAACCGAGCTGACACCAGCCGTGTCTGTAATATTTCTGAGAGCTGGCAAAGTTTTAGAGCAGTGTGACCTTCGTACACAATATATTGCAAGCAAAACAGGACGGGAGACAAGGAGCATCCGAAGCTAGCAGGTGGTCAGGAGGCATTCTTGCTAACGTGACTGATAAGGATGGTGTGAAATAATTCACTCATGTTTAGTGGGGCCACTAAATCCTGTACACAAATATTGTTCTTTATCTTCGACCTAAGTTAAGCTGAAAGTACTTTAATCCTATGTTTTCCAGGCATTAACTTTCCTCATATCAAACCCCCCCCCCCCCCCTTTTCTTTTACCTTTACCAATTCTTTTGCTGTGTGACTCCGTTTTGCTCAAGAGTTCTGGCCATTTTCAACTTGTTGTCTAATCTTGAGTCCTTAGCAAGCTTTGTTTCTGTTGTTGCAGGCTCCTACAGTTATGTCCACCTAGCAACACCTATGATTTGCGAAAGCCAATACATTTATGTGTTTATCACAATTGCAAGGAGAAGGGCTCCAAAGTTCAGACTGGGAGAGGTGGATCTTTGATGTAGAAGGCTTTGAATAAAGCTTCATATTATTATGTAAAGCATAAAGGGCAGTTAGTTAGAATTCTGTGCTGATTAATGTAAGAACTCTGTCTTCCCAGGCTTTTCCCCCTCCTTTCTGTAACCAGTGAGGGGGAGGAAGACTCGCTTCAGAAATGAACCTTTTTCTCCCAGTCTCATGGTGCAGACTTCTCATAGAAGGAAGGAAGGGGTGACACCACTGGCCTGCAGCAGCAAGGGACATGGCAAGAGGCAGAGAAGGCAGCTCCATGAGGCTGGAGGGGGATTGGTACCCACTGCCTCAGGTAGGAGAGTTGCACTGGCCCCCGGTGATGCTGGCTGGGCACTGGTGGTGCGTGCAGCCCATCCACCCAACAGCCCTCCTGGACCCCCAAAGACAACTCCATACGGCGCTCTCCCCAGCCCAGCAGCAATGCTGCTGCTTGGAGGCGCTGTGTGAGCAGCAAACCCTCCCTCCTGATGGATCGCAGACGGGGGGAGTCACCTAATTGGGCCCTGCTCACGGAGAGCTGTTACCCCAGAGCCCGGGCGCGGATCTCCAGATGTCTACGAGGTCATAAATCATGTTCCGAGCCCGCTCAGCCTCCTGCACCCTGCTCCATTGATCCGCTGCCGCCGCGCACCCCGCAAGAGGTTGCAGGATGCTGCTGCGTCGTCCCGGCCCGGAGCAGGAGCTGCTCCTGGATGCCCTCGGGGTGTTTCTCTTTGCAAGGCAATAGTTTGTTGGTTTAGGAACGAAATTCGCTCGGGTTTGCCGCGTTGTTTGTTTTGGCGCTGGCTTTGGAAACGCTCCAAGGGTGTTGCCTAAACAGAAGCTAGTTAATTGCTGATGCTTGGCTTTACCCAGCACAGGCGGGGGTAGGAGCCTCTCATCCCCATCCTGCCCCATACCCTGCTGGGGCTGCAGCTGCTTCTGCCTCACAGCTCACTCCCATTCTTCACAGCCACAACCAGAACCCTCATGTTTGTGCTCAGCCTGGTCTCCAGGCACTACCCAAAAGCCCTACTTAACAAGAAAAAAGCTGTTCCAAATGTAATTCCATCATACATGCATGGCTATGGTGTGCATCCTTTGTGGGAATTTTGCTAAAGCAGCCTCTTTTTGCTCTCTCCAGATGAGCAGAGCTGGGATCTGTTCTTCTCACACCTTCCTGCCTGAGGTTATGCCTATGGAGGACAGCTGGGAGCAGTCCTCGTCATCAGCCATGTGCCCGCATCCTGCTTCAGGAGCAACTGCAGCAGCCAGAGGAGCCCTCCTGGTATGGAGATGCTTGGACCAGGCTTTCCCACCAGCCCCAGCAGGGTTCCACCTTCATAAACCTAGATGGTGTATGGGGGGGGGCTGTTGTCTGGGACCCCCTTTGCTGCTGGAGCCCATCCTGCATCCAACACGCTCATTGTCTGTCCTTGGAGCTTGCTCAAGAGGCTGCGTGCTCCCTCAGATGCACCCAGAAAGGATGTTGGGAGAAGAGCAGGAATAATCACCACAGACCCAAGGTAAAAACACAATAATCAAAGACCAATCCTAAAAACTCTGCTTTAATCTTTGTGCTGCCAGACCCAGCCTCCCTTTCATCTAGGACTCTGCTGTTCTCTTGTTACTCCACACTCAGAGAAACCACAGGGCTGGAAGAGGGGAAGAAAAAAGACAAGATTAAACTAATGAGCATGTAAGCAGGTTGATTATTGTGTCTGATCCTTCCTTCCTTCCTGTTAATTTCTCTGAACCAATCTGGGAGGTAGAGCCCACACTAACTTTGTAACAGGCTGTTGGGGCCATTTCCTTCCCTACACCCTTTATCCTACCGATATTCAGGTCTGATTTGCAGAGCTGCTTTAAGGATGCATCAGCCAAGCTGGGCTGTCTGATGATGACGGCATTTGCCTGCTTTGGGTTTCTGGTGATTATATCTGTGTTATGGCATAGTGGTGCAATATACAAGTGGGAGAAATGGATGAGCATCCTTCAGCCTGTTGCTGAAAGCCATCCTGAGACTCATTTAGAGGTCAAGGTTAGGAATCTCTGCACTGGGCCTGTGAGTCTCTGCAGGACTTGGAGGTGTCCTGGGAAACATCCTGCATCCAACAGGGGCACAAAATAGTTTCAAGTGGAAATGTGGACGGGGGGGAGAGGAAGGTCAAATCCTTGGGGTGCTGAGCCAGCTCTGGCTCAAAACACTGGGCTTTAGTGTTCTGAGTGTTTCTGGCTCTTCCCTGCTCCTGGTGCACAGGGAGCAGGGTGATGCTGTGTGCGCTGCTGCTCTGGGCACACAGGGCTGTAGCCCTGGCTCTCGCTTTCCCACGGGGACAGAGGCCACGTCGATGACATTAGGAAGAGCCACATCCTGGATCCCACATCTCATTAATCCAGCCAGTGAGTAGCCAAATGTGAAAGGTGATCGATCGAGCCTCAGTGGAAGCGTTTTGTGCCCAGGGCCGGGCTGCTGCCAGGCGGGAATGCTGCAGGAAGGGAGGACAACCTGCATGGGGGGGGGGGTGTGTGTGTGTGGTGGGGAAGTGAGCTCTGCATCCCTAGCTCATCTCAATGAGCAGTTTGGATCAGGGCAGAGGATGCTCCAGCAGCGGGGGCTGTCCTGCTGGATGACAAAGCTTCAGTTTAGTAGTTATGGACTGGGAATGAAAAGCAGCCTGGAAGAGGAACCCTGGCCCGATGATCCCTTGTCATGGGTGGTACCAGGGGGGTCACACTTTGCTCATCTCCCAGGCTCATGATATCCTCTTCCTTCCCAAACTTCTGTTTCTAATGATGTTTGTTCTAAAGCCGATTTTGTGCTTTGTTTCCATCTGCAGCCTCTTTTCAATCCAATTAGTGCCTCGTTGATAGTTCCTTGGATTCTGGTGATAGAGTTTGAGTGACCCCTGAGTTTGAGGTCCATCTCTCAGACTCCCATAAGGAGCTGCCTGATGTATTCACCTTCTCTTGCTGGAGCTGCCTGGCCCTCTCTGAAGTGTTGGTGCTGTCTCCAAAGTAGAAAGCTTTTCAATTAAGAAACTTACTTTTTAGGGCTCATTAAAAAGAGAAAGAGCAAGAGAGGGGTTTTCTTCTTTGTGAGTAATTATTATTAATGGCCTTTCTTCTTAGCAGAGGTTTGTTACCTCTGGAGGAAGGGGAATGCTGGCAGGCTTCTGCACAGGGGGACTGTAACTGGAAGTGACTGAGAATGATGTCTCCTACATTATTTCATTAGCAGCAGAAGACATCTGAGGGAATACGTGCTGGGGATGCGGCTGGGCATGATTCCCACCTCATCTCTGCAAACAGGCACTGTTCCATTGCCATAGGAAGCCTTTTGTCCCCTGCAGCCCTGCAAGCACAAGGCAAACTCCCAGTAACCGAATGGAGTACAGACAGGGGCTCACCAGAGTCTGCACCATGCAAACCACACTCCAGCTCCTCCATACGCTGCCCTGGCCTCCCCCCTTCCCCTGCACATCAAAGCTTCCCAGCACAACACCGTACATGACCCACTTTTGTATCCAGAGCATCCGCTCCTGTTTGAAAGCTCCTAATGCCGCAGTAATCCCGGATGATCAAAGACTCCCACATCCACCCACAGGTACCACACAAACAAGCAGGAGCCCAGAGCAAGGCTAATGGATGAGGTGCTCTGGGCACAGACCCGTACAGTGCATCCCTTCCCGGAGCACCACAGGCTCCGAGCTCTGCTGGAGCAGAAAGCAGAAAATGGGGCATGTCCCTGGGAAGCCTGGTCTTGGCCTTGCTGGGAAATTCAAGCTGAGCAGGATGCCTGTGTCTGCCAAACAAGGGAAGCTCCTCTGTCCCTTGCAATACACGAATGACTGAAGTGAGAAAGCTGCATCTTTGTGGAATGCGAGGAGCAGCACGTCTGCATCATCACTCCCTGCCCTGTTGGACAGTGATGCATCAAACCCCCTGCAAATGCTGAACGTGAGACATCCCCCTGCCCCTACCCTGACTGCTGTGCTTGTTATCTGGGAAATCCAGGTTCAGGCTCTCTGCAAATGCAGGTGCGAAGTGGCATCAGCAACCTCCACTTCTGCTGCCGAGTGCCTACTGCAAGTGATGGCCTGAGAACTACTTCACTGTTCTATTTCTGCGATGGTTCTGATGAATGCTAAGGTTTTGGAGAAGGATGGAGAGGCCTTTCCATGACCCCACCAAACTCTGTTACCCTTCAGGGACAGGCAAGCCCCCACACTGAAGAACACTTGACTGATGGCCAAGGCTCTACATCATAACCATTGCCTCCCTGTTCACACTAATTGTCCTCCTCCTCACCACTCCTGCAGAGTGACAAATGACATGGGTTTAATGGAGATGGGATTCCTCTGGCACTCCTCTGTAATCCCTCTAAACCATGAATGAGGATGTAGGCAGGACAGGGCACATAGGGCGCAGCCTTCAAAAGCGACATTCCCTCTCTATCTGTGTCATCCCTAACAGTCAGCCCAGACTGATTTTTCCCCCAGGCATATTTCCTCAGCTAAAGCCACTTTGTTTCCTGTAGTAGGAGCAATAGAGACATTTCTCATGTTCAAAGGGTGCGTTTTGATATGGGTCCCTTGCACATGGGTGCCTCTTCACGCTGCCATGATACAGCCAGCCCCTTGGCAGCTCCCAAGTAGTGTTCTTAGCAGAGCTGGGCAATGGGGAAGGATGGCAGAGGTGGAAAGCAGAGCAGTGGATTCAGCCCCTCTTCAGAGCCATCACCTCCGTCTATTATCCCATTATGCAGACCAAACATCCCCAAACCTTAGGTCATTAGCAAACAGGCTGGGTGATGAGGATGTGCCCCTGGGACTCAACTCAGTGCTGGCCTTCCCTCTGCAGGGATGGGGAAAGGAGTCCTGAGAAGGATTACAGCATCCCCCTAACCTGTGGGGCTGTAAATCGCTGCCTGCTGAGTACCCATAATATACAAATTGGAGGTAAGGTTACTCCAGAGAGCCAATTAGTGCAAATCTAGGCCTGGTAATGACAGCATGATCAGATCCTGCTCATATCTCTGGGCAGATAAGGTGCTGGGAAGCAATCTCCGAATGCAATAGCAGTTATTATTACAGCTTCACCTCTGGTCTGCAAAGCCTCTGGGAAGCTCGGCGTCAGGCAACATGCTGCAGCTCTGGGAGCAGGAAGTAGCTGCATGTGGAGCATGGGTGTTGCCAGCTCTTCCCTGCTCCAGCCTCTGCGCAGGGATGGATGTCTCTGTCACCAGGGATGGTGAGGCGTGGGTGCTCCAGCTGCTGTCTCTGGTTTATACTTCCCTCTACCAGGGTATAAGAAGTAGGGGAATCCGAAGCAGATGTGATAGTTGAGCAAAGCATCCTTGGGATGCACTGTGTGTGTGGGATGTGCAGTGAGGCTGAAGTTGGACCCAGGGCCCTCAGGAGCTGGTGCTGGATGTTCTGTATGCACCAGGTGTGTGCTTTGAACCAGCTGCTTCCAGTAATTGTTGTGAAATTAGAGGCTGTATTAAGACTGGGCACAGAGCAGTAAAGGATCCTAAGTCTCCCTGATGGTTCTGGTTGTTAATGTCTGCCTGTAGCTTAATTACACCATCAATTCCATTAAATAGTGCGGGAACTAACTGGGATTTAATGAATACATGGAAAGGAATAAATTGGACTTACACTGTAACTGATATCGCTTTATGGAATCGGAAGAAACTGGAACGGAGATTCCATTTCTGCAAAGTCAAATTAGGGAAAGAAAGGAATACAGATTAAATGCCTGAGCTGTAGCAGCAGCTCCAGCCCTGGGGTGGCAGCGCGCATGGGGTGTGACACCCTGCGCAGGGGCATGAACCTGGTGAGGATGGTGTAGCTGCATGCTCGGCTCTGCCAGGGTGCTCCTGAGCTCCACACCTTCCTGCGGGATACAGGCCTGTCCCTTCCTTCCCTCGCTTTATCTCCACATTTCAGTGGAAGATGTTTGCTTTTTTTGCTTTAATAACTCCACACTGTTTGCTCTCGAGGTGTTGAAGCACCCGGACACATTTCCCCTGTGTTGACGAGGAGCAAACAGTCCAGCAGAACACGGGTTCCTGGAAACAGGCAGTGTTTGCAGAGGAAATCCAGAGGCGTTCCTGGATTGCCTCATTGAGAGGGAACATTGACACTGCTTGTTCTGTCTCATGCTGCACCCTGCGTGAGAGCTGGGGTGAGATGATGCTGGGCACACACGATGCTGGTTTTGGCATGGAGGGAGCTGTGTCCAATGTGAACTGCAACAGGTTGAGCGGGAGGGCCTGTGGGGAAGGAAGGAGTTATTCCCACAGCAAGCACCCTGCTCAGGCTTTACTATTGGCTTTACATGGTGGTGCAGCCGAGGCTGGAGAGCATCCTGATGCTGCTGAGTCATCAAGCAGCCGCGTTAATTAGAGCAGAGGCTTTCAGCTGTTGTGGTTTCCCGGGACTGGAACAAGCCAGCGTTGCCTTGTCCTCCTCCCTCTCGCGATGAACCGCTGAGGCAGGGGCTGCTCCCATTATCCGGGCAGTGATCCGCCTATAGTCAGAGCTCGGCAAACACCCCACCAGCAGCAGCTGGGCAGCGCTCGGGGGCTGCCAATTCAGCAGCTCTCACCTCTCGTTCGGGTGATGCTGAAGCACAAAGGGAGCTCAGGCAGAAAGGCAACAAGCGGCGCTGCGGGGAGCAGCGAAATCACGGCAGGCTGCGAGTGCTGCGCATCATGGAGCTCGGCTTCTCTGCTGCCTCCATCTCTCGGCCTCCCCACAAACCGCTCCCGGGCTCCTTCTCGGGAGCTGACACGGGAGTTTTTCCCGGTACACCCAGCTGAAATCCACGCTTGCTGACAGCTCAGCCTCCACCGTGCCGCGTAGGCATGTGCGAAAATAGCTGCGCTGCTCCCTCTGCATCCTCAGGGGCGAGCGGAGCCGGGGATGCCCCGAGGGCAGCAGCATCAGCAGCGGGACGAGGCCTGGCTGGCTCCTGCCTTTGCTACCTGCTTTTCCCTACCCACCTTTGGCAGCCTTCCCAGCAGTAAGGTGGGATGTGGCTGGCGAGCGGCAGTGGGCGATGTGTGGGGCTGATGGTCTGTATGGCGATGGTGAAAGGGGTCGCGACTTTCTAAGTGCTCGTCAGGATGAAGGATGAGGAGACTCTTCCCTCCTGTCCCTCTGCTAATGACGCTCGGGCTGCCAGGGCTTTTAGTTTCTTTTCCCTCTGTTAGTTCTCTCCTTATTTATTTGTTTAATTAAGTTATTTTCTTTAGGCTTCTCCCTGCTCCATCCTCTCCCTGCCTCCCCTCTGGCTTCTGCAGCTGTTTGTGTTGGATCTCGAGCCGTTACCACTCTGAAAAATTAATTAGGTGCTTGGATGGAACCTGGAACCTGAAATGGTGTCTGTGGGAGCTCCATAGCCGCAATCCCAAGGCCACTTTGCAGTGAGCAGGGGACATGGGACCCGTTGGCGTTTGCTTTTTCCCTACTCTGTTTGAGAAATAATGTTGCTCTTTTAAGCCCCTGCCTTTTGTGCCTGTTTTATTTTCCCTTATCACCGAACAATAGGACTTGTCCTGCCGTTATCCGTTATGTGAGAGTGCATCCCGAGAGCTCAGTGTGCGCGGGGGGCTGGAGGAAGGATGCAGCGGTACCATCGGCAGAGCTGGGGCTCCAGCCCCCCAGCAGCCCCATCCATTGCTCCTCATTAAAAGGTGGCCCCAGACAGTGAGGAAACCACATCAGCCCCCGCTTCATTGTCTCTTCAACGAGTACATGCTCAATGAAGCACAAGTACTGCCTTCCCCCAGCATTCGCACATAAAGGCTTGGAAGTGTGAGCAGCCACTAACAAATTACTCCCCAGATTGACAGTTTGGGGTTTTTTCCCCTTCCTGTAAAATAAGTAAAAGCGGTGCCAGGCTCTTCCTTAGCGCTCCCTTTTATTGTGTTCTAAAGGATCAGACACAGGGGCTCCAGTGTGAATAAACTCAGATTTATGTCCCCATCAGCCGGATCCTTAAACTTCGCCAGTACTTAAAACGTACACGTTTTAACTTGAAAAATCACCAGGTTTGTCTAAAGGAAGGTTTCGCCATAAAACAGGGAACTGATTTGAAGGGAGAAATTCTCCACCGAAGCGAACCCAGGCACTCATAAAAAAGTTAAACCAGGCATAAAGGGAAATGTCAGCTCTGGGGGAGAGCCAGATGTCTCTCTGGTTTTTTCTCCTTTTTCATATTTTTATAACCTAGATCAGATTATAGGAGAATATATGAATGTCTCGGGCAGGGAGGGGGATGCAGCAGGAGGAGGACTGCGTTTCCAGCCCTTAACTTGGTGTAATGCGGAGCGCTCGACAAAGGAAAACAGTTTTTCGTTTCTAAATAAAGCACTTGCGAGTGACACGTTTATTGCTGGCAAAGAATTACTCAAATAAGAGACATTGTCAGCTATTTATTTTAAAAGCTTTTTTTTTTTTTTGTTAGCTTGGGAAAAGAGAGACATCAAAAGCCCTTTCCATTCTGCTCAATATTCCTTTAAAAGCTTTAAAATACAGTGGATTTTCCGGTCCGAAGTTGCCTTCCTGGTGCTCCCAGAGCTCTGGGGGGCCCTTGTGGGGAGCGGGGGTGCAGAGCTCCCATCCCAGCTGAAGGAAGCCCTAGGGGTCATGCAGAGGTTTTGCTGGATGATGCTGGATCATGCTCTTGCTATTCCACTGCATTATGGCGTTATGAATTATGGCATTTTTCAGGCTCCCAACATGATGTGGATGGCCAGGATGGGTTGAAACAGTGGGTGCTGAGCTGCTGAACCCTGACGTAGCTCAAAAGCAGCCCTGTGCCTATTGCTACCCAAGGCAATGCATTGCTGCCTGCGCCTTGATGCCACGGAGGCTGGCAGTGCTCCACCAGCAGCTTCCAGGAGGGAAGAGAAATGGAGACCCTGAGGGCTGGGAGCGCAGCAACCTGTAACTACCACAGCACAGGAGCCGAGCCAAGTGCTGCACGCTGGGACCTGATGATAGCAAATGCACAGGGGCTCGTGGCTCCATTTATCCAGAGCACTGCGAGTCCCCGGAGCTGCTGCAGGAATGTGCCTCCACTTTGTGTCCGGAGGAGCAGGAGCAAAGGAGGCAAACAGAGGAAAGGTCAGGGCTGCGATGGGCTGGGGCCGTGTGGGTCCGTGCTGATGTTCTTCACCCTTGGCTTGCCCTCCGTTCTCCTAACTCCAAATACCCTCTACTTCGTCTGTGCTGTTTTGTATTTGTCCTTTCATCAGCTTTTCATTGCAGGTACTTTCTTTTCCCCACAGATTATTCCATTTCTCCTGCCTTCCCCCTTTTCTGTTCCTTTCACTCTATAATTGGATCATTTGCAGTTTATAGGAAGGATGAGAAACAAAAGGTATTGGCAACTCAAGCATCCAAAATTATACGTCAAGCTCAAAAAAAGGGAGATGAAAAGAAAATCTGGATCCTCTTTCTGTGCATTCTGATTTCTGAACCCACAGAGCTCATTAGTTTCCTGTGTTCAGGGCTTTTTCTGCGTGTGTGTAAACTAGAAACCTACTTTTAGGAAGAGCTGTAGCCGGTTGACTCTAGAGGCTGGGGATTGATGAGAGACAACAGTGTCAAAGCCTGCAGTTACTGCTCAGCATTAAACCCCCTTCTCTTTGTGGGTGTAGCTTTACATTCAGGCCCAACACTTTTCACACTGGCCCTTGGCAAAGATGGTCAGCTATTCTCTGGACAAAAATGAGTGGGGTTGTAATGTGGATTGCTTGCAGCAAGTGGCTCCCAGCTACTCCGTGGCTGCAATTCCTGACTTCCAGCTCTGTGTGCTGAGAAACGGAGTGGCTGCTGTTCCTGCCAAGCTTGGGGTTTGGCAGCCCTGGCTCCAGGGCATCACTTCTATTGCTGAAGCCCTTCCTGGCACCACAGCCAGGGCGCCCGGAGGAAGGGACCGAAGGCTCCGTTCGGGTCAGCCTGACAGCATCTGACCAAGCTCAGAGCAATTACTGCTGGCATCAGCCCAAGCCATCCATCTCAGTGAATTTCCCTCCGGGGGCTGCCCCGTTAGTAGCAAATAAGTAATTATTGCTGTCAGCTTTAATAAAAAAACATTAGTTGAAAGATATTTCCCCCCTGTAACTTCCTTGTGCTGTATAAATTACCGGAGTCAAAACTAACTCCTAAATTGAGTAATTCCAGCCATTTGTCAGCCTCCAAGAACTGCTTTAATTAGTGCTGGTTAATAAAGTGTTTAGGTAATTAGCAGAACACTTGTCCTGCCTCTGCTTTTTTTTCCTTCTCTTGCTTATGACAACTCAAGACCATTAATTGGCATCCAGGCTTCAAGAGTTAGTGGCCTTTTCTAGTTTTCCCTCTTCCTTTGTATTAAGGTATCGGTGAGACGATTAATGGTTACTCATGGAAATCGTCTCCACTGATGGATTTCTGAGAGTTCTCCCTCCTCTTCCTGGCTGGTTTTCCCATCACGGGCAGCAGGAGCACACCGGCTCCCAGGGGACAGATCACAGGCAGCCACAGCAGCTGATTCCCAGCGGGAAGCTGGGAGGATGCGCTCAGGGAGCATCTCCTGTCTGCAGTGAATGTGGTGCTGTCAGCAATGCACCTTTGTGGGGCTCCTGGGCCAGGGAGCTTGGAGCTTCGCTTCCATCCCAGAAACCTGTCACTCCACCAGAGATCAGTGTTCAAACGTGCTGCTGTGCAGGGAGACGGGCCATGATGGGCACTGCAGCACCAGCCTCTTTGCCCTCTCATCTTGCTCTGGTTTCAAATGCTGCCCATGCCCATTACCTGGCTCTGGAGCAAACTGCCCCAGTGTGTGGCTTCCACCAGCTAGAACCTGTCCTTTTCACCTGACCAGACAATTGCGACCCTCAGCAGCCAAATGGCTGTGACTGAGAGCACTGGAGGGGCCCACAGGAACCAGGGTGGTGGGGAAGGAGTTAAGGGCAGCCCTGCCTGGTGCAGAAGCACAGCTGTTGGCTGTAAGTGGGGATTTGCAGAGGCTGTCAGGAATTAGGGCCTTCCAGGGTTATAAAAGGGCTGATGCTGGGGGTACAGGGATATTGTGTGCTGGAGAGAGAACAGGAGTAGAGAGGAAGGATGATGGGTGAACACAGGGCAGTGAGCAAGCCCAGGAGGTGAGCATGGCATGGGGCACAAAGAGGGGGCTCTTCAGCACTCACTGGGTCCAGGCACCTTTCAGGGTTTGCATCTTGGTCTTGTGCTGTGGGAAGCTCTCCTCTGCTCCTGAAACAGCTTCTTCTGCCTCTCTGTGACTGCCTCTCCCACAGCTCACTTGGCAGGCAGCTGAAAACGGCTGGATTCGTCGGGTTTGCTTGGTAAATAGAGCTGTTTGACGGATGCTCATGCTTCACATTTTAAATGCTTAAGGATTAGTTAGTCTTGAAGTTACCCTCATGGAAAGATCCTCACTCTTTTTGGTTAAAAACCAGCAGGGCTCCAGCTTGGCTCTGCAATGCCAGAGGGATATTTCGTTGCCATTGTGCAGCCCAGGGGGATGTGAAGCTCTGCAAAGGGTCCTGGCCAGGACATGGCTCAACTTTCAGCCCCCATCTCAGTTGAGCAACACACAAAGACCCCTCCATGAGAAATAAACCCAGCACTTTCCTGTCCTTTAACCCATAGTGATATGTCACTGATCAGTGCAGTTGGTTCTAATAGCTCCCCAGGTAGATTTGGGAGAGCAACGAGTTGAACATAAAAATCCCTTTATTATTGCCATTTTGCTTTTATATACCCATCAAGCTTTCATATTTAATCTCCTACATCACAATAGCTGATCATTTTTAACATTTGACATTGATAAAGTGCCCGCTGCTATTATTCTGACATACTATAAAACATTACACACATTTGCAATAGAAAAGGCAAAGAATCAATACTCGGCCCCATTTTCCAGCATGGCAGTAAATCACAGGGAGCCTAATAAATTGTTTTAAATCTAAGCACCTTCAGAACCAATAAAGAACCCAACTGATCCCTGTCCATTGTCATACCTGTCACACATCTTTTCTGTTAAATGGGCACCTGGGTGTTCATCCCAAAACAGCCAGCCAATCGCCTTGGTCCCATGGGGGAAGTTCTTAGGGGTGCAGCTGGGAGTATGTGTTCTGGATGTGCCATAAGTTCCTTTGGGCAGCTGGCTGGGGTGAGTGGGGATGCTCTACAAGTTACCTCTGGTGAAGGACGCTGAATGAGACTCATGCTTTGCCCAGTGCTGCAAAGCAAATTGATGCTCCTGATCGGGCTGCAGGGTCAGCCCCGTCTGTAGGTGTTGCAGAAATGGTCCCACATTGTTTGCTTCCTGATGTGTCTGTTTCTGGAGGGCAGCGACCTTGCTGTGTGTGAGGGTGTCTGCATTGTCCTCGATGCTATGAGTCGTGTGCAACCCCCGTGTATCCAGCCTCTCCTGCTGCGTGGTGGGTGCTTAGTCATGGAAAGGTACAGGGAACAAAAAGCAAGCAATGGTTTTTCCATCTGAGATGATGTGTGCACAGTTTGTAAGTGTTTTCGGCACGGCTGCTGTCAAATAGCTCCTCAATAACACGGTTTATCTGGGAGGACTGATCTATAGGGACCTGGCTCCCAGACCCAAGCATGACATTTTAAATGTGTCTTCATTTCATTTGTAAGGGATTAAATGAACGTGTTTTGACATGATTGATCATATGGAGGTTTGGGTGATTTCTCTTTGTGGCTTCAATCTATAGCTTGTAGAACTGGTAGAATATTATTGTGTCTCGTTAAAATAATGCATGGCTGGTGGGCGCTGCTGCACATGGGAAACAAATGGTCAGGGAGTTCCGTCTGTCGAGGCTGCCCCAGAGAGGTGATGGCAGTATCACCTCCTGCATCACCTCCCATGCCAGTGCTCCTGGAGATGTTCCCTTGGTCCCATGTTAGATGTTTATTTAAGCCGCACTCTGTTGAAGGATGCTCTGAGCTGACTCGTGCCATTAACACTGGCTGGGAGGAGAAGGCACGCTCCAATCCCTCTGTTTCTGTGTATACCCGTACCTTCAGCCATAATGTTCTTATTCTCACCATTCCAAGTGTGGTGCCATGTGCTGGTGCTGTGGGTGGGGGGTACCCCAGGAGTCTGGTTTGGTCTTTCAGACCCTCATCTTGCAAAATGTTCTGCAGCTTTGGGCACTGGGGCTTGATGGCAGGATCGGGTTTTCTGTGTGGGATGAGGGGGTTTTGCTGTTTACACTCTCGGTTTCAATTTCATGAACCTTGTTACCACTGTCACAGGCTGCCTGCCCTCCACAGCCATAGGAGAAAAACAGGGGGAAAGCCATCTTTAAAATCAGACAAATGTCTTTAAGCCCAGAAGCCCTGGGAGACCCTCCCTGGCCTGCTCCTGCTCTAGAGATACTCGAGCCTTGCAGCCCCTTTGGCAAAAGGAGTGGTAAATCACTATCACCCTCCTTTTGGAGGCAGGGAATCACGACATGTTGCCTCGGGGCAGCAGCAGCATGGGGTTCTCCGGACCCCCTTGGGGTTTGTGGCCGTTGTTAAGGTGTTGCATGGGGAGGCCACTTCAAGGCCTTGGATGCTGTGCTGGACGTCTGCCCCTCCATATGGCTTTCAGCCCAGCACAACTGCAATCAGCTTCTGAATTGTTTCTTGTGCAATTGCTGCCAGTGGGACCATTAGGAGTGGAGTAGGAACATGGAAAGACAAGAGTGTTTGTTGCACTGACTGAAGACGGTCACCAAAAGGCTTTGCAGCGCTGGGCTGGTCCCAGTTCATCCCACACCCTGGGTTTTCCTCTCCTGCTAAGTCACAGTCGTTTGTGATGTTGCTCTTCAGCACATGGCTGAATGGAAATAGGAGAGGACTTTTTCTCTCTGCTGTTCTCAGCTTGTGGACGTGACTTGTCTCCTTCCTGGCTGGGTCCAGGCTTAGGAAGCCATTACCCTCGGACGGTAGGTGAAGGCAGCAATCTTCTAGGTGTTCGCTGGCAATTTGCATTGCTGCATTATGCATAGGGGCTGAAAACACAGGAGTAGAGTACAAGGAGCAGGAAATCATTGTGGTGTTTTTAATCTGGAAGGCGAGATCGAAGTGCTGTTTGTAGGTTGTCTTTAATGGCCCCTCAATTGGTAATTAGTTTTATATTATCACATATCTTTAATAGAATATTGATGCTGTTGGCAGAGATATAATCCCAGTGTCAAGAGCAATTCCGCTTTGTCCGGTGTGTTGTGCTTATTACAGCAGAGCTGATAGCAAAGCTCGTCTGGTGCATCTCCAATCACTTGGATGTAGTGCTTCACCACAGGACATCACAGAAACACATGGTAATGACTTCCTTTGAGAGCAGGAGGTGCCAGCTCATCCCCACTGATCCAGACATGCAGGAGTAGGGGCAGAGCCTCCCTCTTGGTACAACACGGTTGGGCATCAGCCCTTTATCTAAGCACCTTCGGTTTCCATTTGAAAGCACATGAAACAATAATAAATACCAAGCCAGGAAAGTTCATCTCTATCCACAGCATGGTAATAAATGGGAACTTAAACGAAAAATCGATGCAGAGCTGTTCATTCCTGAGTCCTCACGGGGCTCGATTCAGGCATGGCGAGATGCTGCGGCCAGCCCCTTCCCTTGGGGTGGCGTCCCTATGGTGCTGGAAAGCTGCACATCTTGGGAGCCTTTTCCTCTGCTGGAGCACAGGAGGTCTCGTTTATTGATGGACGTCAGGCCCTGGATTCATTTAGCTGAGTTCGTTTTACTTCCTGCGCCTTGGGCCCATAGGAACTGTTTAATGAATCACATCCCAGCTCTTCCTGACGCGTGCGCAGGCACGGCTCAGGAAGATAACACAGTCCTCCAGCAATCGCCTCTCAAGTGACAGCAAAGGGAAAGGGGGATCAATACTTCCCCTGTTATCTTCACCCACCAAGGACCGTGCTGCCGTCCCTCCTTCCTCTCGAGCCCTCCTCTCCTCCCGCTCCCGTCAAGGATTTCCCAGCCATCTTTCAATGGCACAGGCAGCCCGGGGCAGCGGAGCACAGACAGCATCCTTCAGCCTGGCTGATGGCAGTGATGCCCTGTCTGGAGTGCTGGGGAGGGAACCTTTAACTCCCTGCTTCTGCCCCAGCCCACAGGCGTGCAGCGAGATCCCTGATGGAGTGCAGCCTCGGTCCCTCCCCTGGGATGGCCGCTCCGCCGCCCCTCGCCGGGGTGGCACTCGCAGCTCTGATGGATGTGCTTGCTGGAAGAGTGTTGCATCCCAGCGGAGCGATGTTGTGCGTGTTCCCGGTACAGCGTAATGTCAAATATCAATCATGCACGATAAACACAGTTTGAAAGCAAAGGACGCTTCAGAAGAACAGGAGAGAGGAATTTCAGGGCTAATTTGGAGCCCTGGTTTCCCCTGAGCAGGATGGGACCAGAGAGGGGACCCCCACCAGTGGTTCCTGGAGGAACTGGGTTTCTGTGTAAGCTCAGCACTTTTGCACTGGGATGAGTTTTGTTACCGCAGAAGCCATTGTACCGAGATAGCCATAAACAACATCCCACGCTCGAGACTGCTTGAAGCATCCCAAGCCCTGTAAGCTTCTGGACTGGTAAAATCACTTCTGGGAAGCCTTTGAGGACAGGGAGAACTTCTCTTTCCACAGGACCTTAAAGGTCCTTCTGTGACTCTTGAACTGGCTCTCCCTCGTCCCCTTGCTTCCTTCCAAGGGGAGCTGCAAACCCATCTCAGAAGGGAAGATGGTTCAAACTTTGGGCTCCTGCTCTGGATTCCTCCAGGATAATCCCAGCAGCCATGTCTGCCTTGCCTCTGCAGTGGCTCCAGCCTGGCTCTTCCATTGGATACAGCATTCTTGGCTCCTTCACTCATGAGCCCTGATTTAAAAACGATCCATGGATGCCTGATGCGTCAAGCCACCTTAAACAACCTTGTGCTGGAGCAGGCACAGTAAATGTGCTGGGGCTCCGCTGCTTCCATTTGCGTGTCTCCCTGATTGATTCCTTTTTTCCCTTTCAGTGCCTTCAGCCTCAATTAAGTAAAATGGCTTAGTATGTGCCTGCATTACAGTCATAGTCCCATTGACATTTACACTTGAGCATGGTTTTTTTAAGCACCCTACTCTACGGGAACCTTTAAATAGCCTTGTTTCCATTTTGTTGCGTGTCAGTGCTGATGACAAGGTACAAAACTCTCCAGGAGATGAGCAAGGAGGCACGAGCTGCAGAACCTGCTCCTCTTTCTGCACACACACAAGCTTTCTGCAAGACTCGGACGGATAAAGCCTGAGCTCCATGGATATGAAAGAGAAAGCTGATGAAAACAGATCCCAACTCTGCAGGTCGGAAGCATTGATGCTGTTGCCCAGCACACATGGGGCACAAGCCATGGCAGTGTGTGGCATGCTGGCTGTCTGCTGCTGGAGGGATGCAGTGCAGCACAGCATCCCATTCCCAGTGACTCCCAGCTGGGTCTAGAGCTCTTGGGGGACTTTATCTGTAGTCATTAAACCAATCCTGGAGCAGGGATATGGTGGATGGGAGCCACTAACGAGTGATTTCTGCTTCCAAACGCTCCCAGCATGTTCCAAAGCCTGGATGAATTTCACTTTTAGCAAGATACCAGCAGTCAGAACTCTCTTCTTCATAGCCACAAAAGCATCTGCAGCGAGGTCTCCCGGATGGTGATGGCGTTGCACATTAGCATGTATTTTCTGGAGAGCTGAACCATCATAAGGCTGGCCTTGAAAGCTATTCCGAGTATTTACAGCTTCTATGAGGCCCCCCGGGACAGAAGGATCTTACATTGCTGCAGACAGTGCTTGGGAGAGCTGTGATAAACATTCCATTTAGGAGCAGTTCTGCCTCCACCCAGCTGGTTTCTGTAAGCACCCGCTCCCACTGCTGGTTGCTTCCCCCTGGACCTCCCTTGCCCTGGCTGTGGCTTGCAGCAGAAGTGATTCTGGTGGCACAAGCAGAGGGTTAAGGGTTTGGGCAGGGAAAGGGCCATGGCAAGTGGAAAGCTTTGGGAATGGCAGTGACATCTCCTTGTAAATACCTCGCTGGAAATAAGAAAGAAAGGGCGAGACGTCAGGGAGACAAAGCAGCTGCATTGTGAGCATCGTGCCGCTTGCAGTTTTCCAAGAGGCACTGGTGGGTTTCTGAGTCTACCCGAACGTGTGTGTTGTGTCCTATTACCCCATCCTCAGGATCCCGTAACCATGTCAACCAGAAGGGAAGGCAAGGAATGCAAGCAAAAAAAAAGGGAAAAGAAAGGGAAGACTCAGCCTGAAACCCACTATCTTTTGAATTATGTGAAGCACGCTAGTACCTGATCCAGCTCTCTAAATTACAGGGTGTTACAGCTTTCTGTTTATAGTGGGATGTCACAAGTTGTAACGATCTGCTATATCATTATGGGAGCAGATGCCAAACTTAGATCTCTACGTGTTTATAAGAAGCTACTCTCTTGCTGTAGCACTGTGGAGGGGTTCAGAGCTCCCTGGCAGGTTGGGAGGACGGGCGTTGTGTTTGCCTGAGGGCATGAGCAAGTGCAAACACAGCTGGGAATGAACGTGGTGGCGAGGGCTGCTGGGATACCCACCCCATCCAGGGGTGATGTTGAATTACAGATGCATTGCCATTGTCCTTACTTGATTGCCGTGTTTCTATTAAGAACTTCAGCCCAGAGCAGAAACCATCCATTCTCGTCATAGTGCCTGTAAGCACATGAGGATGGCAACCAGGGAGGCTCTGATCAGACAGCTTGGACTAAATATAACAGGCAGAAAATCCCTACCTGGTAGATTACATTGAACTGGTAACTAACAGCCATGGAGATGAACAGCCTCGAGCCTGGCCTCGGCTTTGCTGCTGTCTCACCCCAAACCCTGGAATCTCCAGGCAGTGATTTGAGTGGGACAACCTGGGAAGAGCAGCGGTCCCATCTCTGTGCCACTCCATGCACATCCCTTGGGCAGCCCCTACTGCTGGCTGAGGTGAGCAGAAGAGGGTCTGCCAGTTGCTCAGGGGGCTCATGGTGTTATTCCCAGTGCAGATGCTGCATCCAGCACCCCACATCTCCAGTGCAAGTGATGGTGGAGGCTCCTGACAACAGCAGCATAGTTCCCTGCATGAAATAACCCGAGAGGAGCAACAAGCAGTGAGCCTCTTTGCAGGCATTTGCCAAAAAAATGTGTGCCTGAATAGCAAGAGAAATAACAGAATTGCTGGAGCTGGTCTGCGGGCACAGCAGTGTGAACGGCATGTTTTATTCAGTGAGGAGCAGCTGCAGTACCTGGAGCAGAAATTCAGCTTGTTGAGGACTAATCTGGGCAGATCACTGAAGCTATGGAGGGTCTAAACAGCCAGAGAGCAGATCTCTTCTTTGTTGCAATATGCTTCTGCAGAGGGGGTCAACCTCCTGCCTTCCCCCTGCATGGTGGGATTCCCGTGCCAAGATCCTCCACAGAATGAACCCCAAACTTTGCTCTTGCCAAGCTGCTTGTACAGGTCCCAGTCCTCATCTGCAGCCCCTCTCCCACATCCCAGCCAGCTCCTCGGCTGCTGCTCCATGTCCTGGGTGAGCATCCTGGGTGTGTTTGAGCCTGCAGCCTGCCCCTGTTGCTTGAGGTCAGACAGGTGAGGTCGTGACAGGTTTTTATTCTCCTTTCTTCTGTGTGCCGGGGTTGGAAGATGAAATCAGTCAAATCCCTCCTGTGCAGGGCAAAGAGCAACTCTTGCAAAGGCAAAAGCCTGGCCAATGCAGTTCCTCACGTGCCTGGAACATGAGGCGCTGGGGCAGGAGGGAGGCAGGAGAGCATCCCTAGTGCCAAAGCTGCTGCCTCCCTTCATCCAGCAGTTATTCAAGGTCTGTGGTGCCTTTTGCTTGGCCAAGTCAAAGAGCTCTCTTCTGAGCCATATCCTCAGTATTTCATATCAAGCACACAACTGAGCCTGGAGTTTCTCTTCACACATTTGACCTGACTTCCTAAAGGCTAACTTTATGTTGACCAGCTCCCAGCATTCCCAATCCACACAATCCAGCACAGCTCATGGTGGATCCTGACCATGGCCAGAGCTCCACATTAGGGCCGTTGTGTGAGCCCCCTCATCCCTGGCGGAGTGCCGTGTCTGGCAGAGGGGGCCTGGCCAGTGCTTTCAGGAAATGGCTCCAGCCTGGAGAGTGATTTAGGAGAGACAATTTAGAAGTCAGGATGATTAATGTGTGTGACTTCTCCGGCATGCCGGAGGGGATAAATCAAGGTGGAATGGGGAAGCAGGGCATAAATCCAGGGGGTGTCTGCATGGGGCTGGCACGGAGGAAGGCAAGGCTCAGCCTGGGAAGCCCCTGGTGCATTCATACCACTGGCTGAGGCTGCTGCTGGTGAGGATGAGGAGGGTTCCATGTGTGCAGAGGTTCCACTTGCCCAGGGCACAGAGCACTGCTCAGTCAGATCCTCTTCCATGGTATCCCGACGTGGGCACAGGAGATTACATTGCCTGCAAGGGAAGGACAAGGGAAGGATCCAGGAGCTGTCCTGGAGCCCCTTGCAGAAGCCCAGGAATAATTTGTGAAGATGAAGGAAGCAAAAGGTCCGTGTGTCTGCAGCAGGAGAGAAGCGGGGGGGGGGAAAGGGAGATTTTATTACAGAAATTTGCCAGAGAGACTCTTTAATAATGTAATTCATCTTTCTGTCAAACACGTCACATTAGTGCAGTGAAAAGGAACTTTGAGAAGATGAATTAAGACTTAAATACATTTAAATGACTTAAGAAATATTTAAATGCAATACAATTTATTTTCTGTGTAGGCTTGTTTCATGCCCAAGTGTCCCTGCCACTTCAGAGGCCAGTCCAAAGCCTGTGAAGTAGGCGCGCAGCCCTGCATAAGCAATGCCACTTCCCATAGCAAGGAGACTTGAATCAGTGCCCAGGTACAGGATGGGGGCTGACTGTGCCGCAGGAGCCAGACCCCCCCCCCCCCCCCCCCCCCCATCCGCCTCTGCTCGGGCTCTGGAGGAGTGATGTGAGAGGGGAGAGGAAAGGAAGGAAGAGCAGAGCCTGGAGCTGCTGCTTGTTCTGCAGTGGTAGGACTAAAAATAGCTCGGCGGAGGCTTTCTGCTGGTGGGTGCTGTGTGTGCGGGGCGCCCGCTCCTCCTGGCGCAGGAGCAGAGCGCTCCCTGCTCCCCCTGTTCGTCTGCCTTGTGTCAGGGGCTCCGGGTGACCCCGAGCTTGTTTCTGCTGCTCAACCCGAAGTGCTCCACGAGAGGGAAGCCACAGGAAGGCGCTGGGAGTCATTCAGCTTCCAGGAAATAAGAAGTGAGAGGGATGCTGAAGCACAGAGCTTGGTGAATGCGGCCGCAAGAATTGAACTTTCCCTGCCACAGAGCGCGCTCTGAAAGCGTTCCATTGTGTCCCTGCGCCCATAGAAATGGATGGAATTGCTTTCCAAAGTCTTTAAAGGAGCTCTGTATAAAAGGCACGCGGCTGCTCTGTAGCAGAGGAAATTAAAACCCTTAACAGCAGCTTGTCTGTGTGCACTGGGAGGGAAGGGTTCATCTGGAAACATCCTGCTTGCCATCGGCTCTCCCCGCATGGGGCAAAAGTGGCATAGCTTTGCTCGGGAGGAAGGGTGTAGAGGGCACCCACCCTGAATGAATGAAGAAAACACGAGGCACATGCTCTCTGTTGTACCGGTGTGGGAGAGCTTGGGATTGCTTAGGGATGGAGAGCACTGGCAGGAACACATGTCCTGACCCGGCACATCATCAGGTGCAGGCTCAGCATCGCACTGAGGTCACCAAGTTAAACGGAGCTGGATTTAAACGGGAGCTGCCTAATTTGTGATCAATAACAACACCTGTAAGCATGCAGAGGAGGCAGAGGGCTGATCAGCCGATGGCTGCTGAGGTCGAAGGGTTCCCCCTGCAGCAACAAGCTGGCTCTATGAGCAGGCACGGCTTTATCTCCCTCTGAAGCAGGGCACACAGCTCTGCCGGCGTGAGGTGGCAGCGTGGGGCACTCACCAGGTCTGTGTAATTACATTGAGCATGTGGCATCCATGACTCGAAGCCACCATAGCCTGGAAGGGGATGGCTCCAATGGAGCCATTTGGGCTGCCCGGTGGAGGAATGTTCTCCCTGTGCTTGGGCTCCATTTCCAGGACAGCATTTTCCTGCTGGCCTCCTCATCCCTGATGCTCAGCCGATCAGAGGGTGGGGAGGTTTCATTGCTGCAGAAGCACACAGCAGTGTGCTTGGTGTGGGTGACCTTCCCCTGTCAGTAAATGATCCTTCCTGAGAGTCCTCTCCCTGCAAACATCCCCCACCATAGGCTTAAATGGGGCAAGAAGCTTTTGCTCTACAGATAACGTCGTTAGAGCAGACTGGTTTGCTAAGATCACATTTCTCCAGCTATGAAACTGCAGGTGTGGTAGCTCCAGCTTTGTTTCCTTGCCTATTACTGGGCACTCTCATCATTATACTGTGCAGAAATCCCTTGGAGTTATTCCAGTATATAATACATGTCAAAAGGCAGCGAGACCCCATTGCCATGCTGCATGTATATTTATGGAGCATCATCCCAGGGCACAGGAGAGCCGGTGCTGGGTGAGGGCATGCAAACAGGACCCCTGTTCACCGTCAGCCTGCCCTGCTTTCGCACCTCCATCTCATCTTCAGACATCACCTCCTGCTGAAACACAAACTGATGAGTTCCCCGATGTGACAAATAACTGGTGTATAATTGGTGTAAGTTGTCAGAGGCGTTCCGGCGCGCTCCCGGTTGGATGTGCTGCAGTCATGCTGCATTTTAGACTCCCCTGATCTCAAGTCCTGTCTCCGCAGAATTTACAAGCGGGATCTGAGCACATGTACATGCACAAACATGCTCGGGAAGAGAGCAAGAGCTCGCGCTTGTCTTTCCCATCCTAATCAGGAGGTGTTATCCTTCCCCAGCCTGATCTGCATGGAATTGGGGCCACCGTGACATGGCCTACCAAGGCGATGTCACTGCAAGGCATCCTGCTGGCTTTGGGTCTGTTTCCTGGGGTGTGATCTGATGTTTAGGGAAAACCAGCAGATTAGAGACTGTTCAAAGTCAGGGATGTCAGGGAGCAGGAATGGTGCTTTCCAGGAGCTCTCAGGGCTGGAGGGACCCTGGGTTCCTCACTCTGTGACTCTTTCTAGTCTAAGCCTCTCTCTGTCTCTTTTGCTCTGCAGAAGCCCATTACTGCATGTGATACGTATCCGGTCAACCTCAGATAAGTTTTCCCCCTTGCCTTTGTTTTATGTCCTCTGCAGGGTTTCAGGAGCTCTAGAATCTTTTGCTTCCCTTTCCTATGATGAGTTTTACGAGGTTTTAATTACTCTTGTTTATTGTTATTGTGCTTTAACTGCCTGCTGGGTCCCCCCGAGCCTGTGAGGGAGCAATTTATAAATAATCCTAGTTTCATTATTGCGAGTATTCCCCAGCTTCCCTGCATTCTCCGCGCCTCTCCTCTGCCCCTTCCCTCTTTTACAGGCCTTTCTGTTAAGTTCCTTCCTCTCATAAGTCAGACCTGCCAAACCCTCTTGGCTTCGTTTCCACTCGACTTTAATGCTCTTTCTTCCTGCTTCTAGCTAGGTGCTTCGAAGTGTAACCGTGCCGGGGGAGTTACTACTGCATGTAGCCCTGCAGCAACACAGCAACCATCCTGAGGCACCACCTTGGACCGCGACCCCTCTAACCCCAAGGTGCTGGGATGGATTATGGTGCATCACCATGCTGCCGCAGCAGTGACTGACTGTCAGGAGGGGTGAGAGCCGCAAAGCACTGCAGGCTCCTGGCCTTGCCTTGCTTTGTGTCTGGGGCTGGTGGTGTGAGCATTGCCCAGTGCGCCGGGCAGGCAGAGGTATGTGAGTGAAGCTGCCGCTGTACCCAGCAGCCACAATGGTGGTGCCTGGGTGGCTGCTTCATCTCTCCTGTGCACTCGCTCTCAATGGATATCTCTGCTAATGAGTTTGCTGGCAGGAGCAACTGCATGGACAGCGCTTTTGCAGGCACTGCCTGATAGAAATGAAGTTTTAGCTCATAAAGACAAGGGCTGTTGACCATACCTTGTGCTAGATGCACCAGCCTTGGGATGCCCACCCGGGACTGATGTCCCTGTGAGGGCTTGGCCATGCAGTGACTGGGATGTATGTGGCAGAAAACATGAAGTTTTATTCCCTGACTACCAGAGGAGGGAAATGGAAGCAAAACGTGTGGTTGTTTGTTAGGTACCACATGTCAGGCTCTGCTGCTGTTCTCGTATTGGAGCACCCACCTGTGACTGGCACCGCATTCCCAGGAGCATCTTCACTCCCCTGCAAGCCCAGGTCTCGCCTCTGGCAGCTCTAATGAGGGGGAAGCAAATCCAGGCTGGCAAAAGAGTGCGTGTTGCACCTCTCGCTGCAAAGAGATTGTTAGAGCCGGATTAAATGGGTTTAAGGAAAACGTCCTCGGGATTGGAGCTACAAATGGCTTTTTGATCAAAACAACAGCGTTCATTTTGAAAGCCCAAACTGTTTCATTAGACATGTTCGGGCTTTGTTTGTTTATGTCAGAAGCGATAGGTTTGAAAATGGAAAACTTCCCAGTGTTGTTCTATCTCGGACTTTCAGTGAAGAAGCGAATGCGCTTCAAAGGTGATGGGGAAGAATAAGAACAATTAAAAATTTATTTCCTGGGAGGAAAGAATGATGAGAACGATCCGGAAGAAGTTCACTGGTCTATTTGCAGGCAAACTTCTCTTGGCTTGAAAGGTAGGAGATGGCATCTGCTGTGAATAGAATCGCGCAGGGTGCTTTTGTGTAGTTTGAAGCTGGAGAGGGGAGTCCCCCCGGGGATGCAGAAAGGCTTTACTGACACCTGACATTTGAGGCAATCTGCCCTTTTCCAAAAGCAAACGCCTCAGAAGTGTTTTCATGAGCGGTGGCGATAATCAGGCTGCAATCCCAGCTCCCTGAAGTCAATGGGATCCTTTGCAGCTGCCGTAATGGGGCCAGTGTCTGGTGCTGACCTCAGCCAGGGGCAAGTGATTCCAGAGGGGAGCAGCCCCTCTGCCCTGTACCCACCACATGTGGGACACAGCCTCCCTTTAGCACCAGAGGGTTCTTCGGGGGGGATTCTGAGCACCACTGGTGAAAATGCAGCATCTTTCATGCAGACAGGTAGTGATTATGTTTCCTGCAGTGGGAATTGCCTTGGTGTGGGGAGAGGTCAGTGCCCTGCCATGACTGGGTAGAAATCTCAGTCTTCTACCAGGCGAGTCCTCTGGTTGTCCTTCTATTTCCACAGGAGGACAATCTGCCGAGCATAAGGTCGCTCTCAGCTCCAGTTCAAGCGAGACGGATGAAGAGGAGATACGTGGCAGCCCTGTGCTGTGCTGTGATCCCAGCCCAGGCTGATGCCCGGGGCAGCTTGGCTGGTACCACTCATGCAACGACCACCGCTGCCAGCGCACCCCCAAGCCTGGCACTGGGGGGACTGGATGCACAGTTGGCCGGATCCTGCTTAAGGTGGAGACCCGTGTAAAGCGAGGCAAAACTGAGCGTCCCTTTGCAAAGCGAAGCAGCTGGTTCAACTAATTATACGTTAAAAATTCCAGCAAGACGCGTGTACCAGAAAACAAACAGGCTCGGCAGCCAGGACGGGAAGACTTGGAAAGGATCCGCGCGCTTCCCTGCCTCTCCCATATGTGTCTGTGTAGACGCTGGCACCTGTGCAGCCATGTGTTCACACGCCGTGTTTACGGGCTCCAGCGAGCGTGTTTCCATATGGATCTGTGCAGGTCAGAGCGGCGGGGCTCTGCACCCCCATGCCACTCGTGCCTGTGGTCCCCTATGTGTCTGGCATAGAGCTCTGTGTGGCCCTGCCGGGAGGCAGCTCCATCACTCCTTAGGTAAAGGCTTGGGGGAGGAGGGTAAATATTTGTTAGCAGTGGTTTTGCAAATTGCCACTTTGCGGGGAGGAAATAAGAGCCATCCATTTGTGCTGGCGCTATTAAAGATTTTCTATAAAGTGCCTACATTTCCAGTGCAGCTGAATGGATTTCGCTGCAGCAAACTGCTAGGACAGAGAGGCACAGCGGAGGGAAATATCATATACAATGATTCACAAACACATAAAAATACCCTGCCCAGCTTGTCTGTTCTCCCACCGCACAACAAACACCTTGTGACTCATTCTTGAATGTATGGATGTGTTTGAAAATGGAAGTTAGATTTGAACATTATTCATTAAGACCTGGCATTAGTTCACTCCTCCAGTTAGCTCCTAAAAGCCAGCATGCCAAGTCAGGCTAAAACACATTTGAAGGCTGTCTTGGTCACGAGACAGGTCTAACAGCCACGGTACTTTTCTACATCAATGTTTCTGCATTCAGGTTAAAAAAAGGAAGAAAAGCTTAATTCCCTGCTCCTTGAATCGAATTTATCAGATAACTGAAGGTAGGTGGAAGGTAAAAATCAACGTTTTTCTTGGCAGGCACATCTAACTGGAAGGGCCGGAGCTCTCGTTGCAAACAACAAGCTCACAATGTGTAGGAGATAAAGAGAGGGGATGGAGGGCATCAGTGGAGTGACAGCGCTCGAACGCCTCGCCACTGGCAGTGGCAAGCATCCAGGTATGCGTACGGAGCCAGAAGGTGATTTACGGTCACACGCTGATGCAGTTCTGCTCACAAACACGTTAACTCCCACCAGGAAGAAGCGCTAATGAACGTTCCAGCAGCTACTCTGCTGCCTGTCACATGTGAAGATGCTGCTGAGCACCACTGGGCGCTGCAGTCAGAGCATAGGTTGGGAGCAGCAACCTGTGATGGTGAGAGCTGTTTTCCCAAACCAGGGAGCCCTGTGTTTGACAGCAGACACGTAAGCACCTTCTCATGGGAGCACAGGCGCCCTGGAGAGGAGCAGGGCATAGGCCATGGCTCAAAGGACAGGCATCACGCAGCAAAACCAGCTCAAAGCAGACGTGGGGTGGCTCACAGCTTCAATATCTGAATTCCAGGCAAGCTTGGAGCTGGCACTGCGGTTATGTGTGAGGCTGCTGCAGCCTCTCTTGCCTCTGCCAGCGGGGAGAAGCAGCACAGCTGTGCTTACTGCTGCTCTGAGGTATATTTAGTCTCGTTTAATGACAGCATGGGGCAGTTTGATACAAACATATGGATGATGCGACTGCATTTCGACAGTCACTCAGCTAAGCGGTTGTCGCACCTACCTTTCAAATGCCCAATTCAGGCACAGCTGTCCCAGGAGTGCAGCTGAGGTTTCTATTTAGCAATGCTCTGCCCGTAGGAGATGCCCTCAAAGGTTAGGTTTCTCCAGGCTATCAGCAGAAGCAATACCATGCGAGTGAGCACCTAATGGGAGCCAGGAAGGAGCCAGCATTGCGATGCTCAGGGTGTCAGGCGCTTGCTGCCAGCCGGCTGAACGAGCTCCAGGCCACAGCAGCAGCTCCCCTGCATAATTTCACAGGACCAATACCTTTGTGAGCAGCACAAGCTGCTCGTGGGCAAAGAATCAAAATTCATAGAATAAATTACACGCACTAAATTATTTGCCCAGCTTTGTTGATTATCTGCAGTTAAAAAGTTGGAGAGAGCTGAGCTCCTCCATGCATAAACACCAGGCGCATACTTGTCCTTAGGAGGTGCCAGGGTTTGGGAAGAGGAGAGGAGAAATTCCAGCCCCTGCTCCCCTCCGGTAGCCCCGGAGTCAGGGTGGGCACAGCCCCATCATCAGGCCAATGTAGTGACGGCACGGCAGGGATTACCCCGGTGTTACTCGGCGTGCTGCAGTTTGATGGTGATGCTCCTAGGCATGAGAGGGATTTACTGTTGGCTAACAGAATGAAACGGGGTTTATGATGTTATCTGTATGTTATAGAGCATTTAATGGCATAAATACAGTTCGGTGTGAGCATCGGAGCAAGCACGTGGTTTGCTGTGAGCTGCTTTTCCAGCCCTAATCCTTAGGAATAGCTCCGGTCCTGCAGCAGAGCTTGCAGGAGACCTGTGGGAGCGAGGCAGGGATTTTGGAGATACTGGACTTGGATTTATTTGTTTCCAATTCAGCTGTGAGAGCACGGATGCTCAGGCAAAGATTGAGGGAAGCAGTGATTTGTAGTTAGAATCTGCTGATACATAAACACTGTGAGGATGATGCTGAATATCCAGGTAATTCTCCAGCCACCATGGAAGACACCCGAGGTGGTTTTGGTCCCATCAGGAACATGCAGACCAAGCCTTGGTGGCCCCATGCACGCCGCTGGAGGGTCCTGCTCCTCGTGCTCCTGGCCGCATGCTGACGCTCTCTGCCGAGGGAAGGAAGCACACAGTGGGTCAGTGCATTGAAGGTCTCTGATTGAACCCGGTGATGAATCGCAACTTGATGACTTCCTCTACATCAATGGAGCTGAACTGGCTTGGGGAAACTGTTTGATTTAAGAAGAATAGGCCTAATTTTGGAAGTGCTTCACACCCATCAATCTAAGTGAAATTCATTTATCTGAGGCACAGCTGATACGTCTCCCATTTACATAGCACTAAGTGCCTCACAATCCTTGATATATTCAAGCTCACAGCGGGGGAAAGGGGCAGCACTGCTAGCCCCTTTGTGCAGGCAGACAAGAGACTAGCGGTGTAATGGGAGTCAATCCATCACTCTGCCCCACACCCAGGAATGGCATCCACCTCCTGGGAATGCCTGGGCTCTGAGCAAGAGCAAAGTCACTGCATGTGCATTATGGTGTGATGTACACAGGGGAATGGACAGGAGGAGCCTTCAGAGCATTTTCCATCTCCCATCTAACAGGGTTTTATGAAGTGTTTGCAATAGTGTCTCCAAGGCAGGGTTGAAGGCAGAGTGGGAATCGCAGTGGAATCTGATGGAAGAGATATTTAGAGGGAAGAGACATATGGCATCTTAAATAAAAGAACCTACTCAGTGGTTAATCTCCACTTGAAAAACATCCAGGACAGGCTCGTCCATCTACCGTTGCACACCCTGCCATGCAGCCTGCTGTCCAAAGACACAGACACTGCAGATAACGCCGTGTCTCTGCCTACAGCCCCTTCCAAACTGAGCACTGGATCAAGACCTCCCCTAAAAGCCAAGAAGGAAATTCCCGGGAGCCCATGGCCTGGAGGGTTTGGGGGAACTGAAGCTCATTCCTCAGCTCTCACTGGGTCCTGCCAACCCGAGCCAGCAGATCGAGGCAGGAAGGCTGGAGGGGTGAGAGGATGGAGACCCTCAGCATCATCAGCATCCATTATGGACCTTTATGGTCCTTGGTAGTCTGAAAGCAGAAGGAGGCAGGAAAAACAAGTGGCTCCTTCCCACAACTCTCCATGGGCACTTAGGACAATGATGAAATGCTCGGGTAATCACAGAGTGTTTATTTAATGCCAGCACTATCCCAGCCGCTTTATAAACAAGCATGAGTAATGGGGAGGGGGGGGGCAAAAGCTGCTCCCTCTTCCTCTCAGATCTTCTGAGTGAGCACTTCTGCCATGATTTATCCTTCTTGCAACCTTCTTGACTCACTGGGGATGTAAATCAAGCAACCCAACATTTTACCCGGAATTCCAGTTATTTATGTAGAGATTGAAAGGGTATAATTACAGCTGCTAAATACTGCCTGGCAGAGAGGAGAGATACAGGTGTCCGTCTTCTTGGAGGTTAAGGATGGAAAAGTCCATGCTTGGCTCCCTGCCCATCCCTGCGGATCAGAGGCTCCGAGTGTTTCACTGCTCCGCTGGCATGGAGGATGGGCTGACATGTGGTTAGAGTTTGGCAATCAGTGCATGGATCTGCTGGAGAGGACCTGGCAGTGGCGCTCTCCCTTTTTTCCGTCTCATATGTCCACCGTGTTCTGGGAAGAGATCCAGGGAGGACAATTTGGTGAATGCTACCTGTGATTCCTTTCATGTCTCCTCCAGGAGCTGGTGTTTCTTGGAAGGGGATGCTGTGCCATGCACTTGCTGCTGTAAAACAAGCGGATCTTTTCCCTCATGGTCTGCTTCACCCCCGCTTCACGCTGCTCCTTGTCCCATATGGAAGCTCCCATGGCCAGGACTGGCGGTGGGCAGGCAGCAGGAGCTGGCAGCCAGGTGGCTCACGCTGCTCCTGTCCATGTGCCGGGGGGGCTGCACATTAAAGTGAAACTGTTCCATGCTCGAAGGGATTTCTGCTATGGCTGGGATGGTGGGAAGGAGATTAACGGCGCTGCTTCCCCCCTGGCACCGGCTTGACTGGCAGCTTGGGTAAAGAAGAGCCCACTCTAAGCGCTCCCAGGGGTCCTGGGAGGAACTCATTATGTCTAGACTGGCAGTAGCCGCAGTTCTGCTTTGTGGGCTGTGAAACTAATGTTTATCCACCACTCAGTTAGATTCAGAGCTATTTAAGGAGCCCGGGGTATTAAGCAGGAGAAAGAAGTGCATTACCCAGTGTGTTACTGAGGCAGAGCTTGGTGAGGAGGATGGGAGTTGGACCCTGTCCTGACATGAGGAGCGATGGAGGGGTCTGCAGGGTGTCCCATCCCACCAGGACTGCAGCAGGGCTTGTTCTCTGATTACACACTGTCAGCTCCAGGCAGTGCTGTCTGTCTCATTTGTAAGTTGCCATGTGCTTTAACTGCATCTCCCTGATCCCTTGGAATCCCAGTTTTTCCAGCTGCTCTCGGTCATCTCTTCCTCCTTTTTCCTCCCTTCTTCTGGCAGCTGCAGAGCCAGCAGCAGCCCCTGTGCCTGTAGAGGCCGAAGGGCACCACAGCAGCACCCAGGCTACCTGAGCACCCCAAGGCACGGCGGCATCCGCCAGGATGGAGCCCCCTCCCTGTGTGAGGTCCCTGGTGCAGCCCTGGGGCCACCACACGTTCCTCCAAGGCGCCCTTCAGAGGCCCAGCAGGAAAGATATCTAAAATTCATAAATGTCAAGGAGGGAAGGAAGCGAGGACAACTAAATATAGATATCCAACCACCTCCTTTAGGGCTACAGGAGCAGCGCAACTGGCACAGCCTAAAAACCTCCTTGGACTTGAGCCTGGCAAAGCGATCCAGGGCAGCCTGGCAACAGGGACCCCGTGGTTTTGCGTGGGCTGTGCACCCACAAAGTCATCCTTGTCCTCTCCCATGCGTCCTGCTCCTTGTCCTGAGGGTCTCTTGCAAAGAGGACTTCGGAGCTAGAGCCTGTTGTCTGTCAGTGTTGCCATGAATGCTGCTAATGGGTTTTCTTGGCAAACTGGGGCTGACAGTGGGTCTCAGGGTTGCTCACAGCAGCCAGAGACCAGGGTTGCATCAACCCTGGGAAGATGGAAGGGAAAACCTCCCTGATACTTCAGACCTGAAATACCTTTCTTTCTGTTCCACAGGAAACATTACTGTTTACTTCTGCTTCCGCTTAAGGGGAGCAAAACTTGATCCTGAAACACTGGGACTCCCTATGGAAAGGAGATGCTGGGTATTGGCATAGCAGAAATAGCTGAGACCCAAAAAGCAGCCTGAGGTTGTCAGTCTTCAGTATCTGCTTTAATTATTACTCTGGTGGGACTTCCTCAGAGATTGTATTTCCACAGTGATAACTGTTATCACTTTATTTTATAGCCTCAGCTATTTGCAAGCCAGGAACGGGCCTGCTCGGTGTCATGAGGGTTTTCCAGGACACGTTCAAGAGCAGAAGGCACCAAATGTCACCGGTTTACAAGGAGCACGATGCTGTCCCCAGCACCTGCATCCCATCCAGGATCCCTGTGACCTGTGCCTGTGAAGGGCAAAGAGTAAGGACCAGGCATCCGGGGGGCTTCGTGCTTGGCTGCGGGGCCAGGGCAGCATCCAGGAGCTGCAGGGCTCTTCTCCTTTACCGGCAGGATGCGGCCCTCGTTAGTTATGTGCCGATCGAGTGAGGAAATGGGATGCTGGGGACAGCTCCCTGCAAGGCTCAGCCCGTGTCTCCCCGGCCCCATAATTTCTGTTGGGAAGTTTTATCTTTTTAATTTGTTACATATCACACATCGTCTGATTAATTATTGCTTCTCTGCAGGGAGGACTAGAGTTTATAGAGCAATATAGCATTAGTGTTAGCTTTATACACCCTCAAAGCCCAGAGGGAGCTCGGCAGAGTACTCATGAGATGTTCTGTCGATAATAATGACTCAGCATTTGGCCGGTTCGGGGTACATCAGAAGTGCTTTATTAAAAAGTACACAGTATATGCATCGAACATAAATACAGCCAGGAGATGTGAGCATGATGTGCTGCATACATAGCAGTCAGTTCCTGCGCTGGGGCCTGCCTCTGCCTGCTCCATGGATCCCCGGCAATGCAGGAGTTTAATTGCCACGGTGGCCTGGGATGCATTGAGCTGCTTGGCGTGTCCTTCAGCCCCGCGAATGCAGAAACAGCCACAATCCAATTCCCTTTACAGCCACACGTCTCCGCCGGCTGAGCGGGAGTCCTCCCCCTGAAGGAGCCTTCCCATCCAGCAAACACTCTCAAGGAGGTTGTAGAAGTGATTGGGAAGGTACTGCGGCAGGATAACAGTGAGGAAATGCAGTTGAACAGTTCCAGCACTGAGTAAACCATATGTCTTCATAATTTGATTGTGCCCTGGTCCCCCAGGTACCTCCCAGCTCTATTGAACACGATGGAGTTATTTAGAATCATAAATAATATTATCAAAGAGGGTCTGCTGGGTAAACAGAGCCGGTGTATGAATTGTCGGCGAGAGATATTGATTGTTGGGAGCTGGCTAATGAATTATTCTGTTTAAGGGCCGTGGAAATGATGCTCGGTGTTTGCAAGGCAAAGCCCCTGCAATAACTTCCCCCTGCTCTGCAGGGCTTTGTTGTCCTGGCTGCAGCAGGCAGCAAGCACAGGTCCTGGACCCCAGGTGCCCTGGTGGAGAGCGGGGTGGGGGTGTGTGTGTGTGTGTGTCATCTCCTCCTTTTTCATCTTCCCTCTTCCTTCCATCTATCTGTATGCAGATGCTGAGGGGACCCACTGCGGGATTTGGGTGCACCAGACCCCGTGCCAGCCACCCGAGGCTTCCCATTGCTCCCAGTGCCAACACCTTTCCCTGCCTGCAGGGAACCCCCCCGATACTTGTTGGCTTTTTGGCCTTGCCTCTGTTTAAGTAGGGTTTCTGGAGGTGTATCAGCTGCCTCAAGCCCTGCCCCACAAAGAGGAGAAAGGAGCCGTCTTTTTGAACAGAATTGGCTTTTTTCCCCCTCACCCGCCTAATATGTTCTGTTAAATGTATAGTTTTTCTGTCCCTTTGATGTAAGGGACTGAAAACTCTTCCCCACTAATCTCACGCAGCAGTGCCTGAAACGCTGAAGGCGCCGGCTGGGGATATGGCAGCGAACCAGACAACAATTATTGGCGTTCTGGGGGCTGGGGCAGCATTGAAAGACAGCTAATTTTAAAATAAATTATGCTATTAAACCCGCTTTTGTTCTTTTTCCTGCTTCCTGGGCTCGAGGCTCACCGGGGAGGAGGCAGAGCTGCAGCATCCCAGCTCCCAGAGGAGCGCACCGGCTGTTTGCAGGCAGGAGGAAGAGGAGGGCGGCTTTGGGAACAAGACTCTGCCCGACCAGACCCGATGCTGGTACAGGGATTGACACATTCAAGCTGGGCCCTCACAAATACAGTGGGGTCAATTTTCCTGGCCCATTGAGCATTACTGAAATCACCATTTCTCACCCATAGGACATTATCTCTGACTTTGCTCACTTTTCCTTTCTTCCTAAAGCTCAGCAAGACACTTGCTGGCAACTGTGGGTTTAACACCCAAGAAACCCAAGTGAAAACTTCAGCATTGCCGCATCTTCGCTTATAGGCAGGATTAGCCAGAACCCCGGCTTAGCATCTTCCCAGAGGTAAAGTGAGCTTGTGCTCTGGCTGCCATTTACTAGTTAACAAAGATCTTAGGGATGTGGTTCTCTCCCACAAGTAGCTCTGGAGCAGGATGGAGTGGAATGCCTGGGAGCACACTGGATGAGTGTGCATGTTTGCCCTGGTGTGCAGGGTCAGGAAGGAGTTAAACCAAGACACCCCAGGACCTTAGTGTCCAGTGTGATCCAGGCCATTTAATTAGTGCCCCAGCTTGGCAGGGATGTTCTCTAGTGTTTTCCCCTGGGGAGAAGCACACCGGCTCCCTTATATTGCCTGTTATCTTTCAAGTACTCAGAGCAGAATGCTTTTTCAGTAACCTCATCAAAGGATAAGCCAGGATTCAGATAAGCTTTTCAAGGGGGAAGTCAGGGTTATAATTTTCAGAGACTTCTGAATGTCACCTCCAATTTTCGGCTCTGCTGTCGGAGCGGCCGCTTTTGGACGGCGCCCAGCCTCAGATATTGAAATGGTGACCCCTGGACTCGGGCCACCTCAGTTCCTGGTCAGCATCAGCCTGGCAGATCCCTTGGTTGAAAGTGCTTGAGATTTCTGACTTTGTAATAATTCCGTTTCTCAGAAGTGCAAATTACAGAGGAATTGGTGCTAAACTCCCCATTAACTATAGAGCCCGAGAAATCCTCAGTGTCCCAAATTACCTGTCACTTTCCCTGTAACAAGGCATAATTCTGTCGCTTAAGAAAGAAAGAGAAAAAAGGGGCTGTAATTTGAAATTTCAGTGAAATTCCTAATTGAGCACACAGACCGCTTCCATGTGCCATTCCCACCTCTCAACACAGGGCGGCTCCCCCCATGGGCACTGGGATGCTCCTCCAAGCTCCTGCTGGGACCCCAGTGGGGATGCTCCCCCCTTCTGTGCTCTCCTTCAGGTGCTGGGAACCCTCCTGAAGCGCTCGGCTTCCAGGGATGTGGGTGCTTTGGAGGATGCCCATGAGAATGGGTACCAACAGTGCCCAACACCTACACATGCCATAGGGAGAGGGTGCAGCCAAACTCCAGCTAAGGCTGATTTCAGGGTTAACCTGCCTGCTGTGCCTATAATATACTCGTGTCTCAGGGGAGAAATTAGCTTATTGAAAGAATTTGCATAGGGGAGGGTAGGTGGTTCTCCAGCTCAGGAGATGGAGGGAGGGCACATAGTGCAGATGACATTGACAAGCATGGAAGGAATTTGCCTCTGAACTGGGTTTTGGAGGGGGACGTCTTGTTGTGAGTTAGAAATGGCTTTTGGCTGTGTTTCTGTCCTGTGGTCCTGTGCCTCTCTGTGACTGTCCTCACCCTGCGGCGATGTGCTCATCCACAGCCGCAGTCCTCTCTCCTGCTTTGCTTTCCTGATGCAATTCCCATAGCTTCAGAATGGCTGGTTTGGACTTATCCCAGCAGGGGAAGAAAATTGGGTCCCCAGAGTCCATTTGCAAGCGTGCTCTGGTTCCTGGTTTTCTTCCTGTAAATGACAGTGCTGTTGCATTGCTTTCTCTGTGAGATTCCGAGTTTGTGTAAGCACACAAACCCAGTTTATCTACAGTCAAAAACTTGTTTGCGATGTAATTAGCAGCAGTGCTCCTAATTGCTCTCTCCAGCCTTAACTTGCCATCCATTTCCCATTTTCCATGCCTTTCCCCTGCTTCCCTAAGTGGTTTCCTTGCTAGGTCCCGGAGCACAGGTGTGCTTAATTAGCCCCATCGCCATGGCCCCAGCCCCAGCTGCTCCTGCTTTGTATAAATGCCTGAAGCAGGGCACCAGCCTCTCTTGGTGCTGCTGCTCTGGGGACAGCGGTGGGAATGCTTGTGGTGAGTCAATCCCGTTCCCGGTCGGCTGTGGTGCTCCAGTGGGCTGGAGAGAGGTGGCTAAGGAAGGGGTTGTGTGTGAACCTTTGGCACAGCAAGATTAGTTCTGGTGGATTGTTCCCCTCTGTGCTGCTTGCTGCAGGAGTGATGCTGGTGTTTTGGTGTCTGGCAGGGATGTGGAGCCTTGGTGGTCCCTTTCAAAGGGGAAGCTAAGACAGGGTTTTGCCATAGCTGGGTTTTACCTTTGGAGGTTGATGTTGGACCTCAGCAAGGAGTGATGCTGGCAGGCCCAAGGCTCTTTATCCCAATACACTGCTTTTAGCCCCCAGGGCAGCGTTGCTGGTTGCAAGTGAAACCCTCAGCAAAGCACTGAGCCTGGCTGAGGTGTCCACAGGTGGGGCAGGAGCCAGGTGAGCATTGCTCCTTCCTCTCCCTCCCTTGCCCCAGTGCCGGAGGAGGAGTGGGATGCCAGCTGCTCCCTGCCCATGGGAGAGGGGGCAGGAAGCTGCCTGGGTGCAAGGATGGAGAACTTGGTGCCATTCCTTCTCTGTGTGCGTTTTCTCTTTTCCCCTCCTGACTGAATCAATAATTAAGCATATTCTAAGTAGTGCAGTTTTGCTTGAAATTTTCCATTTGGCGTGGGCATCAGTTGGAAATGAAATATTTAGAGGACAGAATATAGTAATAAAGCCAAGACACATTTTCTGCTAGTATATTTTATTTATTTTGTTTAATAATGAGGTTCTGTGCCTGCCTCTCCTCCCCTCCATATCAGCGGCTTTTTCCTCTTCCCCTTCCCTTTGGAGGCAGCACATAATATCCCCCTCCTGAAAAAATAATGGAGCCTGGCTTGTCTAACAAATCAGGTTGTATGCTCTGATGTTGTAAGTGTTCAAAGGAGCTTCCCAGAAGGCTCTGGGAGAGGAGTTTCCCTGCATCTCCACACGGATACTCCCGCTCACCATTGAGCATCTGCAAGGGCAAAGCGAAAGGGATTCCTGCACTTAACAGTATTTGTTCCCTGGTGCGAAACCTTTAATGGTTCCCTGGGAAGAGGCTGGATCCCTTCCACACAGGAATGCGACCTGCCCCGCGCCGGCTCCTCCTCTGCGTCTCAGTGCTTCCACTCGCCAAATGTATTCTGAGTCATTTGGGGCTTTTCCTCACCTCCTTCTGTCGAGATGTTTGTGAGAAAGTGCTCCCCAGGGAATGTCATGAATACATCAGGGGTGCAGCGTGGGGCTGGGAGGAAGGGCTGGATGCCGAGCAGTTGCTGCAGGACCCAATGTGGGTCCCATCACCAGACCCACTGCTGCGTCTTCCCAGTTGGTCCTGGTTCCCTTTGCTGTAGTGGGTGAGAAGTGGCTGCGAATCTCTTTGCACCCTCACCCTTTATTCCTCTGTTCTGCTTTTGGGATGTAAAAGGAAATGTAAATCCCTCAAACAGAAATTACTCCGAGGAAATTCATCTCATGTGCAGCGGAGCGCTTCATCCCGGCTGCTTCAAAATATTTCACTGTGATTTTGATCTTCTCTTCAAAACCTGTTTACAGTTAAAAAAAACTGAAGAAAGAATGTATGTATTTGGAATTGTGTACGTATTTGAAATGGAATATTTCATGCGAGCAGACTCGGTGCGCAGCAGCCATTCTTGTCTGAAAGGCAAATTAAGGTTTATGGCAAAGGAAAGCAAGCCGGAGCTTCCCAGGCAGGATGGGGGGAGGCGACTGGCCCTGATGGAGTTCTGAGTGTGTTTCCTTGTGGATGAATTCCATAGGTTTGGGCCATGGTCTTCTCCTTGCATGGCAGAGGCTTTGCACAGGGTTTGTGGTGGTGGCTGGGCCAGGTCACAGCTCCAGGGCTGCTCCTTTTGGGATGCTCCCATTGGGGTGATTGTGCCATGAGAGAGGTCCCTGGGACCATGCAGGTTTGTGTGCATGTCAAAAGGCATTTTCCACTGGTAATACCCATCCCCAAAGCTTCTCGGTCATTGCTTCTGCTTTGCAAAGTTGTGATTAAATACATAAAATAGTGGACCAGAAATCCCTTCCTGTGGCAGGGTGCCTGGAACTACGTGGTCTTGGAGGCCCTTTCCAACCGAAAACACTCCATTCCTTAAAAACCCTCCAGCCTTCTGCTTCAGGTGTGAAGGCACTTCAGACAACTAATTATTTGCACAGCTTGCCTCTCTAAGCTCCCCTCCTCTTCAGGTAAACATTTTGTATATGTCTGAACTCGGGCATTAGGAGGAAAGCGGAGCGTGTTGATCTGCTTGGGATCTCGCTGTGTTTGAGAAGTGAATCAGCTCATCATCAGCAAATTAAGGGGGCCCAAAGCCAGTGTCTGCTCAGGCTGGTGCCTCGTGCCGTGTGGGAGAGGCTGCGGCAGGGAGGCAGTCACTGGTTTTTGTGACTCTCTTGACCCTCAGATGGGATCTTGAGGTGCGTGGGGCTGAATCTCGGCCCTGTTTTGGGCAGCTTACAGTGAGTTTTGTGCTTCCCTTCCCATGCTGGCACTGACAAAGCTGCGCCGTGGGCAGAACCACTGGCTTTAGCTCTCCAAGCAGGTCTTGAGTGAGGGCTGAGCCCAGCAAGGGGAGGATGGAGGAGCAGGGCTGTCTCCTAATGGGTGTCTGGCAGGCAGGAGGAGCCCATATTTGTAGTTAATTCTGGCTAATACTTCTCCCATTGTTAGCACTGTTGTTAAACTCCTGCATTCTCACCCAGCGAGAGCTAATTATAATAATTAACAGAGAACTCATGAACTTGTCAAACTGGCAATTATAAACCACGGGGTCTTTTATCATTAGGAGATGCCATTCAGGAGGGGAGCGGGGGGGGGGGGGGGGGGGGTGTTGGTGCCAGAGATCTCTTGCCTATGCTGAGACTCCTCTGCTCAGGGACCTGGATCCCACTGCTCCAGCTGCCACAAAGCCCATCTTGGCCATGCCCTGGCTGAGCAGCGAGCTGGTGCTACAGCCCCCAAAGTCAACAGGCAGCAAAAGCAAACACTGGCTGCAGATGTGCAGGCAGCCCCAGGACCCACAGGCAGGGCTGCTGCCAGCAGGCACACTGCAGGAGCTGGCTGGGCTTCTGCTCCACAGCGGGTGAGGATGCTCAGCTTCAGCTCTTCTTCCTTGGCTTTCCCTCTCTCCTTCCTCCAGCCACCTTCTTCCATAGATGAGGACCTCATGGTCCATGATGTTCATGTGCTCTTCCCGCTTCCATCCACCCCTGGCAGGAGGCGGGCATCTCCCCATTTGTACCCAAAACCATCTCGACTTTCCCCTTTCACTTCCATGAGGAAGTTAGTGTTTCTCCTGCTCTCGTCGCTCGTGGCAAGGCAGGTTTTGCCTGGCTCCCCTTGCAGTGCATCTCCCGGCAAGTTTTGCTCAGATATTCTCCAAGTTTCCCATCGTGCCCATTGCGAGCTTTCTCTCCCAGACAGCAAACAACAAATGGTCCTTTTCACCCAGGAGATAAGATTGTTCATCTTCCAAAGTCACCAGCACTTGTGACGCGGGGTCTGGAGCAGTTTGAATAATGAGCCTTCGGGAGAACTCGTGTTTTTCTTTGTGTCCTTTTCTCAACAAAGACCTGAGGCTCCCAAGGCAGCGGCGGCTCTGCCAGGCACCGAACGCGACAGGGGCTGCTTCTGAAGGGCACAAGTTACAGAGAAGATTTTCTTTTCTTCCCTCTTTTTTCTCTCCTCCACTTTTCCAATTGTATTTCTGTCAGGTGCCGGTGCTGAACAATCGCTCCTTTACAGGAAAATTCCCACCAGGAGCGCTGCGGCCGCTGCTGCGCAGCTCCCCCCCCCTTACAACCTCTGTCTTTCAGCCCCTCGCATACACATTTCAATCTAAAAAGGGAAGAAGTTCCCTGTGTCCTCAAAGCCTCGCTGCTGTGGCTCTTCTGTCCTGTGTTTCCCACCACTCTCCACTTCTGCGCTCCCAACTGCATGGCCTCTGCATTTCCCTGCTCTGCCTGTGTCCCTGCCTGCTGCCTCTTCCTCTCTGCTCCTGCATCCCCCAGCACCCCTGGGCAAGGCCGTGTTTCTTACCTGCCACAATGGAACAGGACCCAGGCACTGGTAAAGGCAGAAGAGGGAAATGTTTCCAGCAGTGCTTGCTCAAGACTATCCATTTCAGGACTCTTTTTGAGCCCCTGCTTGGCAATAAGCTTGTGCATGGTCCCATCCTAGCTGAATGGGATCTGTGCATCCTCTCTTATCTCCTCCATCTTCATCCCCACCACCCATCTTGTCCCTCTGGTCCCTTTCCTGATGGTCCCATCTCTCACTGGCTTTGCCTGCTTCTCTCCTGTGGCTGAAAGGAGCTGTAAGGAGAACACAGCCATCCTCACAGTGTCTGCATTAGGGAAAAAGCATCAGCCAGATGAGGGCCATTCTCCCACTGTGATTGTGGGGCTTTAGCCTGGCTTCTGGGGCTGCAGCATCCCTAGAGGAGCGGCCCTTCTGCAAACTGCTTTTCAGATCTGGCTAAACCTGCTGCTGGGAAAGCTCCTACCAGGGCTGCACAACCTTCGGCACCAGCTACTTCTGCACCAGGAAACTGCTGCTGTTCTGAAAACAAAGACAAATGGAGATGGCACAGCACAAACACAGGCAGCAACAATGGAATTCATTCTCCCACTTCCCGGTGTGGCCACAGAAAAGGCAGAATTGCTCAGTTTCCTGGCCACCAACTTGTGAAGGTGGATCTGAACGCTAAAGCCAGGTTTTTCTTCTTGTGTGCCTTTCAGAACTCATCAACCACCAAGTCTCCCATTCCTCGTGCAGTGCAGCCCAGTCAATATCGGCTTCCCCCGGAGCAACCTGCAGGACCATGGGAGGGATGTGGGTGATGGGCATGGGTGATGAGCAGCACCCAGCACCATCACACCTGGAGCTGGGGATATCCAGGAGGGGAAACCAGCCTGGTTGATGAACCAGGTCATCTGGATGCCATGAGATCTGCCTCTGAGGGCTCATTGGATGTGAGCTGTGCCAGGGCATTGGGTCCCCTTTGGAGGCCATGAAAGGAGGCGAGTGAGGGGCTCACACTGCCCTTGCCAGCCTGGGCACAGAGGCACTGTAAAAGCACATGTGAGCATTTAAAATACATTAAAGGAGCCCTCCCTTTGAAGTGGGGAACTATCTCTATTTAATCAGAGAGAAACAACTTTTCAAAAGACTTTTTTCCCCCTCCTCTCTACCTTCAGCTGTCTGGCTTCTCCTGTGGATAGTACCATGAATAAAACATGCATATGCAATTAAATCTTGATTTAATTTCTCTTCTTTGCAAAGCTGATGAACTCGAGTGCTTTCATAAAGACATGAGCATTAGCATTCTTTTGTGATGCCCAAGCCAGTCGGAGGAACAAGGGACTAAAATAATCACCCGCCTCTCTTTTAGCCTTGCTGGCTGGGAGAATAAACCCTTGGCTGGAACCATGCTCCGGAGCAGTGCCTGGATTGGGCTGAAATGGGCTGGTGCCAGACATCCCAATGGCTTCTTCTAATGGAAACAACAGCTCTTCCAATGTCCCTGTGAAAGCCACAAGTGTGGTCCTATCCAGCCCATCTGCATCTCATACCCAGAGCAGCTCAGCAGTGTCCAGTGGCATGTGGGTGTCCCCCAGCGCTAACGCTTCAGGGAAGAGCTTTAATGTGCTATCACCTAGAGGAGAGGTGACGGACAAGATCAAACCAGGAGCAGCCCAATTGCAAGTGTATGCACTGCTGCTCAGTGACAGCGGGCCAGTATCTTCCAGTGTCTCTATTTGTGGAAATGAACGGGTTAGCTGGAGCAAAAAAGCTTTATAGTGAGTTTTCTTGCATATGCAGCTGCCAAAGTAAATAATGCCGTCTCCACTAATGCAGCCCTGTGCATGGTTTCAGGCTCTCGGCACTGATCGATGCTCTCTAATGTTCCTGCATTGAATATAATCCCTCAAATTACCTGTCTTTGTGCAACAGCGCATTCCTGGCTTTCCCTGCTGCCTCCTACAGGCCCCCGCTGGGTGAAAATACCAGCCTTGTTTATTTCTCCGTCCTGGAAGCGTTTCCATTGTATCCAGTGACCTTATATTGTAGCCAAATGTGAAATGCTTCTCGCAGGAAGAATGGGTAAATGGTTCAACAAAGTTTAGCTCCTGCACAAAAGGCAGCTGCGGAAATACCTCCTGAAAAAGGTCTGTTCTTCATTTAGAAACGAAACCCTAAAACCCAGGCCAGGCTACATCGACCTTTCCGAGCTGGAGACCTTTCTCTGTAAAGAAGGCTCCAAACCCTCCGGAGCACCTTTTCCACAACAAATTGGTTTTGCCGTTCCATCTTTAATGGGGATTTCTCAAACTCATTTCCTGCTGAAATGTCACCATGGTGATTGTCCTCATGGCATTTCCATCCCAGCCCTACGGCAGCAAAACAAATGCACCCTCTTGGCTCCCCATGCCTCAGTTTCCCCTCCTTGCTCCTCGCTGATGTACCCACCTGCTGGTCCTTGCGTGTTCCAGCTTTGTTTTGTGAGAACTGCCATTTATTTACCCCTAAATACGAGTTTGCTCTGATTTATGGGTGTGCTGCTGTGCCTGTGCAGCTTTGTATACATCCCACTTACTGGCTGCAGCAGCCCCTGTGTGTGCTGGCCTTGGGGCGCCAACATGTCTTTATCAGGCAGCCTCATGTCCTCAGCCGCACCACTGCTCGTGGGTGAAAAGTTTCCTTTGCACCCCACTTCTTGTGCGTGCCATGGGAAGCAGCAGCCTTCCCTGTTCGGCTTCGCAGGGAAGGGGGGATGGCTGCCAGGTTCATAATGCCTCTGCTGGAAAGCGAAGGGATGCAGGAGGAGCCCCCCCCCCAGTTAACTGCCAAGCAAAGGTGGTGCGCGCAGGGCAGAAAGCAGGGGGTAGAGCGCTTTGGCCTGTTCAGCTGGATAATTAAAAGCTGCCTGAAGCCCTGCTAACCTTTCTTCATCACGGCATCGTTCATTATAAAGCCAGAAAGAATTAGCTATGCTGCATTATCAGAAAAAATATTAATAGCAGAAATGGGAAAGAGAAAGGAGGAATTTTGGGTAAGTTAATTACACTACACATCCTCAATGACTTATTAAGCAGCTGGACAGGCTTCCTTGGGCTTAGCTGGCCCCAAGAGCATGCAATACTGTCTTTGAGGAGGGAACGTGTCAGCTCGAGGACCAGCACGTGTGTGCTCTTCCCAGCTCTCAACCTTTACCTTTAGCAAGGACAGGCAGCCAGAGCAGGGGTGAGGGTACGGCTGTCAAGGGCTGTGCTCACCTCACCGGTGACACCACTTGGCAACTCCCTCCCGTAAACAACACCCACAGGCCCAGCAGCTCCTCCCTGTGCTCTGCAACTGCAGGATTCCATATCCAGCGTTGCTGAATCTGAGCAGGGATGTTCCTGCCAGTGGCAGCGGAGCTCTCAAACCCTAATAAATCACACTGTGCAGGTATATGCTCTCAAACTAACCTTTAGATACGTGCGTAAGTGATGGTAAAGCACTCTGCAGCCTGCATGGGGTTAATTAAGAGAGGCACCCTTGTGCTATGTAACAGGGCAAAGCACAATTAAGTTGGGAACTGAAATGGATAATTCCATTAAAATGGGTTTATTCACCGTGCTGCCGATGATACACTTCATGCTGAGGAACAGTTTCAAGGAAAGTTTGGATTTCACCAACTTCCCTTCCCCATCCTTATCATCCCTGTGGCAAGCAGGGGAGCCATGAGCATGTGTGGCAGAGCCGGATCCATAACCCTGCCCTTGCCTGAGCCATGTCTCACCATCACCTCACTGGAGAGCATGAACAATCCCCTTTGTCCTTGTGTCCCTCTGCATCCCACGCCTGAACCAGCTCCTGGGTGCTGCTGCTCCAGCCAGCACATCCATTCATCCCAGAAGCATCTGCCTGCAGAGGAGGAAATAAAACCCAAGCCTGGAACATTTAAGAAACAGATTTGTTTCATTCTTTCCAAAGGTCAGTTGCTTTAAACTCTGTTCTAGCCACTGAGGCACCTTTCCCTTTCATTTCTTCTGTTTAATTCTCACCAGTTCTTTAAAGCCTGACCTTCTGTGCTCTCAGCAACTGCTTATGATGGCCACTGAGAGACAAGACCTTCTGCTTCCGAGGCTGTTAAACTGCCAGGGATATTTTAGGCTCCTCTCTTAATATTTCTGATAGCACTCAACAGTTGCTATCGGAAACCTTAGCATGTGGCAGAGAGTAGAAAAGCAGAAGATAATAGGAAACAATAGAAGGACGAAGGCACCGAATGCTGTTTCTTGTGAGCTGAGGAAAGGTCAGGAGAGATTCTGGACAGTTATCTCCTTGCTGCAGCTGATAAAGCCCAGGAGAGCTCACAGCCACCAGCGCTGCCTTCAAACAAAGAGATATTTAATTAAAGCCCATAGAAAGAAAAGGCAGGATAAGTGCTGTAGAAAGTCCTACAAGCTGGCCAGGCTTGGAGATACGAGTTGAGATTTAATCTTCCTGATCCTACTCTGTGCCTGGCTATGACTCCAAGGTTTGGGGGGGGCTCAGGATGAACCCAAGCGTTTCCTGGGCAGTACATATGTGTGTGTGCACAGAGACCCAGGTCCCATGGGAGTTGTGGGTTAATAAACACGCTGCCGTGATTGATTCTCTCCCATGCCAAGGGAGCTGCGTCTCTCTACAGGTGAAAACACCCTCTGAATCGCTCTCTTAATTTGCATAGGTAATGGTCATATCATTAACAGCTCATTAGGAGCAGAACGCTGTGACAAAACACGAACACGGGAACGCTGAGCATGGAGGAACCGGTCCCCTGCCTGGCAAGGAAACACAAGCGAGCTCCCAACCGCGGGTTAAAAGCGCCAGAGCCACCTTCGGGAGGCAGGAAAATGTGATGGGAAGAACCACGGGTCATTTGGATCTTATGGGATGTAACGTAGGAGGAGTGATCTGCGGAATGAAGGTTAAAATGGTCCTGTTGCGGCCATCGCAGCCCTAAACGGCCTGTGACGGGGAGCGTGTGTGCTGCCTTCAAGGTGAAACGGATGGGGAGGAGATAATTGAATTGGCACAGGGGGAATGGGATGAAGCCGGTGCACGGATGCTGCCAGGCAATCCCCGGCTTTTGCCTTCCCCAGGCAGTGGTGGGATTGCTGTGTCGGGAATGCCGTGTCAGGGTCCCTGGCAGGGACCAGCAGCCGGCTGGGGGCAGCTGGTGACCGGCTGAGCTGTGACCTTGCTGGAGCATCACAAGCCCTCCACTTAGCCAAGTGCTATGAATTACCTGAAGAATGTGAAGAATGGGAGAAAATAATAAGTTAAATATGAGCCAGCCCTGGTGCGTGGGGCTTTTGTCAGGAAACAAAGCCCTGGAGCCCTCAGATGAAGCGGGGGAAGAAAAAGGTAGAAGAAAGAATTGGATAAAATATAAACTAAAATAGAACAGGGCTGGTTGCAATCAATACCCCTTGAATTATTGACTGCTCTTTACATTACAGCCTCATCCCCCAGCAATCCTCTGGGGAGGTCCAGGGGAGGACAGTGGCTGTGGCAGGGAGCCTTTCAGCCCTCAGTGACAGGCATCAAATGTGGGTTTGGGTGGGTTTTTCCCAGAAGTGATCCAGTGGCATTGCAGATAACGTGGCATCATTATATCAAAGCCATATTAAATACCATTCAAGGGGAATCTTGTGTGCAAAGTGAGCTGTGACTGCAGACAGGGGGACTTGTGTGAGCAAGGACTTTTGCTTTCCCTGTTGCCAGGTTGGGATTGGCAGCTTTGTCTTGCCCTGATTCAAAAGGGGGTTGAAGTGAAGGGAGCACATCTGGTTGAGGTGCTGATCAGGAAACACATCTTTCTGCCCACAGAAACTTCCAAGGCAAAGGAAAAGCTCCATTTGGAAAGAAAACTTTGCTTTAAAACGCTCAGGGTATTTTTTCCCAAACGTCAGTTACCACATATTTTGGTTTACAAAAATTGACACTCAGCTGATGAAGTGTGAGCGGCTGCTTTGGTGGGGAATCTCCCTCTGTTTCAGCATCTCACATGGAACGTCTTGGGTCACGACAGCCTTAGGACAGATGTAAACCTGTGCGATGGCAGCGAAGCTTCCAGCCTGTCATGTGAAACAAGAACAGCGGTTTGGGAGTCTCTGGTTTTGGATGTTGAGCTGGAATGCTTCAGAGGTGGGAATTCATAGGAAGGGTTGAGCAGCTCATTGCCTCCGTACAAGGCTGCATGATGCTGCAGCAGCACGGCTTTCTCTAGGGCATCGTGTCCAAGCAGAAAGCATCCCCAGCTTCCTTCAGAAGGGAGGGAATGCCATAAACCAAGAGCAGACCACAGCCCATGGAGGAGCTGCTGCTCCACACAGTGCCAGTGACAAGGCTGCGACCAGTTTTTAGTGCTCACAGCACAAGCAGCTGTGAGGATTTCCACACGGCTTCCCAGAGCACGTTATTAAGGCAATACTTTACCATGAGCTCCAGCAGCCGATGGGCTGCTCGCTTAATGCATTGCTTGAACATTCCTCCCATTTAGAAGCTGTAATTCCTTCTCCTCGCCTGACCACAGGTGGGCACGTGGAGGCAACGTTTGTGTTATGTCCTTACAAAAGAAAGGGAAAGAAAAGGTCTCGGGAGGCCTGTAATTCTCTAAGCCTCTATTTAGAGATCCCCTTGTCCTCGGCCTCTGCTCCAGCCTCTTTGCAACTCAATATTTATACATGAGGAAGTGAATGTTTGGAAGCTCTTGTTGATGCTTGCTTTCATTATGGGCCCTATTCCTTCCTGGTTGCTTGTGCTGGAGAAATTCCATCCTCTGAGCCCAGGGGTTTGATCTCTCCTTTCCAGGTACCACCTCCTGGAAAACGCTGCCGCCCAAGAGGATGCCTGGCAGAGGAACCTGTAGGGATGCTTTGCTTCATTTCTGCTCATCGCCACCGCTGCTCTGCTCTTCTTTGATTGTTGGGTTATTTTAGGACCGAGGCGCAGTTGGGGGAGTTGATACTTACTGCTGTGTTGCCTATCAGGCAGCTCGCTCAAGCTGTTAAGCGTAAACCCAGTTCTTTGTTGAGGAGATATGTTGCAGACATAGTATAAAGCTGTCAAAGTGGAATTGCTCCCCAGCTCTGGCCCCATCACATCAGTGAGGTTCCCTCACTCTGCTCATCCTAGGGATGGGTGAGGAACATCCGTCTCCTCTGCAGCCCTCCTGCATCCATTCTGGGCTCTTGGGGTGGGAATTCTCCAGTATCCCCCCTCCTTCTGATGCTGATTTGCTCACTCGGGCTGAGGAGCATTATCTCCTTGTCATTTGGGAATTCACTTCAGCATCAAACACAGCAGCGCTGCCACCATCACCTGGAAGCACTGGAAGAGCTGGCAGTGGCCAAGAGGCACCCTGCCAACACTTGCGGTTCTGCTTTGCTGCCTGCATGTGTCTTCCCAGGGCGGGAATGTTTGAATGCTTCTGAAGGCAGAGGGATAATACCGGCCAGGGAAGCCGCACTCCATTGACTGGCTTGCGAAAAAACCAGCACTATTAATGCTAAGCTCCAGCCCGTGGAACACAGAAAATGGTATTAAAGGATTTGCTTTTCATGACCATAATTCAGAGTTAATGTACATTTGATGTTTAATGTATGAACCACAGGTGATTTCAAGCTGGCACGGCCTTTTCTAAATAGTGTTTTAATCTTAGGGGGTTTTTCAGATTTTTAAGGTTCAGCTACTCAGCCTGTCAGACAAGAGGAGAACAAAACCACAGCAAAGCTGGGTATGAGAAACCAACGTGGGCAGAGGCTTTTGTTCCCTCTTTTATTGAGGTTTTACCTCTAATCTCTGCCTTTTTGATGCAATTTAAGATTAAGGAAATGAAAGGCAAGGCTGCCTGCGAACGGTTGTACAAACAGGACAGCCGACGGGTGCTTAAAGGCGGTTTTGTAAGAGGCTTTGGGCAGCTTTCCCCAACAGGAGAAGCCAGAGGCTGGCAACAGCCAGCCTGAGGCCTGAGGGAGTGGGAGCTGGGCATTACCTGCCTGTCCTCATCCAGAAGGAATGGAGCATGTGTGGGGATGCTGGGTCTAAGGGACCTGTGTTGAGAGGCGCTGCCCATGAGGAGGAACTCCGGTTCCCCATGGGCTGTGCACACACGTTATCACTGTGAACATCCCCGTTCCAGGCTCTGCAGGGAGCTGGATCCATTCTCTGAGCACAGGTATAGCTGGTTCATGGGCCAGTGGGTCCCACCAGCTCAGCTGACATGTTCCAGTATAAAGGCACCTCTCATCCGCACCATCTCCAGTGGAAATTCACCCTGGATGCTCTTCCTGGGATGTCACCATCCCCAGGCAGAAACCCATCGTCCCATGCAATAACTGGATTTGTATTCCCAGAGGATGGATCCTTTGTAAGGCTCAGAAAACAGGGAGGAAAACCAAGCTCTTGCCAGGAAAAACACAGGGAATAAGGAAGCCCCTTCGGGTGGCAGTGGTGATAAATTCAGGCTACTTATCCTGACGAGCCGAAAGGTCATGGGCAGACCTTCCAAAATAATTATTAAGCAACTCTGCCATTTGTTCAGGATCAGTTGCAGCCTCATTACTGGGACCGGGAGACGATATCTCCGCATCCCGGGCACAGATCCAGAGAGGTCGTTAGTAACAAATGTCCCGGATTTCGCAAGGGGAGGGAAGATTCCCTTTGGTTCACGTGTGGAACCTTGCAGGCTTTTGTCTGGCTGGTAAACAACCAGGGAGCACTCAGGCGATCTGCCTTCTCTCTCCCTTCTCTCCTATTGCTGTACTCCTGAGGCCTTGGAGGGGGCGAAGCGCAGAGTCAGGAAGGAACATCCTGTCATTGCGAAGCTTTAACCTCAACAGAGTCAGGAGCCATAATTGCAAAGGTTTTTAGTCCACAGGACGTTCTGCTTTGTCCTCGCTGTGCTGGTGGGAGCTGCTCGCTCCTGCCCCACTGCAGCCTCTGGTCCCTAGCAGCGTGCTGGGGAGATGGGATGATGAAATGATGCATAGTCCAGGCTGCAGCTGCAGGAGTGCTGCTTGTCGATAACCCAGTGTGTGAGCTCTCTGCCTGGCTTTCTGCCCCATTCCTGGAGTCATCTGCTGCTCCTCAGCCATTCGGATGTCCTGGCATCCCCCCTTGGAGCCCCGGCAGCGCGGCAGCACCGGTAATGGGGTCATCCTGCAAGAGCCATTAGTGGAACAGTTTGCCCTTCACTTTTATTGTGCTGGAAATTTAATTGGCTGCTGATTCAAAGGAGAGAAATCCTTCTTCTTTTTTTCCTTTAATCTGGCAGCCGCTTTTGTCCTCCTGGGATTCCAGCATCGGCCACCGATTCCTCGAGGACAATCAGAACAGTCTTAGAAGGATTTCCAATACCTTGCATGCCTTTATTAGAAAGCGTGCGTCACACCAGCTAGCAGACAGCAGTGTTCCTATGCTGGGATTCTGCTCCGGGCAGAGCAGGGAGCTGTTCAATAGCTCATCCTCATCCTGATCCAAGTGGATTGGAAGCAGAGCAGAGCTTGGGGCTGGATCTCGGCTGCCTGGTGCTACCTGTGCATTTGGGCTGAGCAGTGGCACAGGGAGCCAGGCTCAGGCAGCACGGGGGTGCTGGATGCCCTGGATATTTCTGACCTATTCCCAGGCTGTTCCCCTCCACAGCCACTCCTGATGGCTGCGGGTCCAGCCTGTCCCTGGAAAAGAGAGTTGCCATCTCAGGACTTAGCCAGCCGTGCCATTAGCAGCATTCCCAGGCGCTCACTCATCTCGCCTTGGCATTAGATGCGTTTCTGATGTTGAACATGAATCCCCCTTGCTGCAGTTTATGTTCATCTTGTCACCCTCATAGCGAACATGAAAACCTGTTTACTCTCTTCCTTTCTGGAGCTTCCCTTTAAATGTTTGAAGACTCTTCGCATGTCTTCCCTTATCTTTCTTCTCCAGAATAAGCAAATTTCCTCCACTTTTATCATGTATCAGTGTTTTAAACTCTGCTTGTTCTGGTTGCTCTTCCCCAAACCATGCCTAGTAGATTCCCATCCGCAGGAGCATGTCATCTCCAAGTGGCAGTGGGAAGCTATGACCTATTCCCAAGGAAACCTGCCCTTTGCTTTGCCTTTTTTGCCCAACTGACTGAAAAGCAGGAGTGTCCAGGTCCCATCCGGGCCCATGGCAATAACACCTCTGAGGTTTGATATCCGGGGCTCTTTACCTGGAGCATCTCGGAGTGGGGAGCACGGAGCAGGAGGGGGAGGCCCAGGGAAGCAGCAGGAACGGCACAGCACCAGAGCTTTCATTTAACTAAAGAGCACAACACCACCGTGCTCCATTGATTACACATTTTTTCTGACTGTTGTGACATTTGCAGGAAGGCTAATTTATTCAGGCATGGAAATCTTTAAAAACTTAATTAAGTTATTTCTGCTATTTCCATGCCTTATTGTTTCGACTTCACATTTAACTTCCATTTCTGGTTAACGGCTTTAAAAAACAGCTGGAAGGAGAACACGAGTGGAAAGAGAAAGGAAGACCCAGGGTGCATAGCCTGTGTGAGTGATGGTTTGGGGGCCTGTCCCCCATGGGTTTGGTTGGCATGTGGGCATTGTATGGTCACAGCACAGAGCCGCGTGTCAGTGAGTGACCCTGGCCTTGCCACAGTGCTGGCTCATTGCAGGCAGTGCCAGGACAGCATCCTGGTTTGGAAGTGGATGGAAAGGTGGGAGGTCTCCAGGTTTACCCTGGGCAGGACACAGTCCCCATCCTGCATCCATGCTGTCCTCACATCACTGTCTGCACCCTCCATTCTCCAAAGCAGGGCAGGGTGCATGTTCCTGGACCCCGAGCAGGCAGAATACCCCTGGTATATTCCTGCTGCGCCTTCACAGGGAATGCTGCTCCGGGAGCGGGTGTTTAGCTGAGCAGGATGCTTTGAAGGGTGCAAGATGCTGCCAGCAGAGCTAAATGCTGCGTTAATACAGTTTCTGACAGTAAATTCACTAATTAAGGCTCACAGATGGAGCTGGAAGGAATGCTTGCAGCGAAACCCAAGACGTGTGAAAATTGCCTCCTTTTGGAGGCACGCTGCACGTCTGGGGAGGAACGGGGAGAAAGAAAAGCATCACCTGCTTCTTAGGGAAGCGGGATGGGACCAGGTCTGGTGGCTGAGAGCGTGGTTGGCCTCAGTGAGCTGGGGCCTGGCCAGATGCTGGCATTACAGCAAAGCTGCAGGAGCAGAGGTTTGGATCCAGTCCAGGCTTCTCTAGTCCCAGGTTAGTTCCCTGAGCAACAGATTTCCTTGTCTGTGACAACAAAGACACATGCAAGGAGGAGCCGCTGCTGCTACCAAGCCCCCAGAGCCAGAAAGAGCTCCAGCCATAAAAGACAAAGTGCTACAAACTCTCCCCATGGGAGCAGCAGGGGCTGGGGCAGGGTAATCCCTTTGCTGCCCAGCACTTGCAGAACATTAGGCTAATTTCCCCTGGGCTCGCTGGCCAGAGATGCTGTGTTCTCACTGTATCAGTTTTCAGTCGTTGGCCTCTATTCTGACTCCAGAACTTGTTCAGGATGAATTTATGGCATTCCTCCCTGGAGCAGCACAGTAATTCACGGCTGCGGTGAGCACTGGTGCTGATGGATGTTGCTCTGGGCTGGTTTTGTGCTGAAAGGCGCTGGCTGGAAGGGAAAGGCTTGTTCCCCGGTGCTGGAGGGGTTGGAGTTTCCTTGCTGTGCTCCAGATGCTGAAGTCTGTAGGTAGGAAAGGGGAAGAGCAGCCGCAGGAGCGGTCGCATCCTGCCCCGGGCTGGGCAGGGAACAGCAGGAGCGTGGCTGCTGCCTGCTCTGCTCAGGTCCCGCGTTCCCTCCCGCCGTAGCTAAGGCAACATTTGTACGTGTCAGCCTATGGCAATCCTTTGCATATGGAATACATTTGCTTTGGGTGTTTGCCATTAACATTTTCATTTCTGCTTAGTGTCAGGAGTTTTCTAGCGCTGGCCTTGCAGAGCAGCGAGCTGTCGTTTTCATGCTCTCTTTGTTGCCATCCTGGCAAATTGCAGGATGGGAGCCCTGCCCTGCGGGAACACAGGGACAAATCCAGTTACTGCGCTGCGCTTGGGGCTGGCTGTTCTCTGCAGTCACTGCTTGCAGGGCTGGCTGCATCCAAGACCACACTGAAGTGAGCAGCAGGGACTGGACAAATCCCTCTGTCCCCAGTCTCCATCTCTGCCCACACTCCCCTCCTCTGGGGCACACTCAGGAAGGGGGCTGAGAACTGGGAGAAACTCAGTGCATGTGCCTCTGGTGCACGGTCCTTCTGTCCCCTGACCCAGTCCTGCTTTGCTCTTCCTCTGCTATGGCTCGATAAGTGAATTCCATAAGTTGAGTAGAGATTAAATTGCTTTCGTCAGTGAAGAAATCAGGGCCAAGTGAATGCAGACCCTGATGGAAGCAGGAAGCTCCACAGCTCCGAAGTGCTGCTGTCCTGAGAAACCAGGAAGTTGTAATGTTTAGAAGTGAGCAATAAATGGCTCCCAGTTTGGATGCTTGAGCACCCAGGATCATCCTCTGGGATCACCAGCGCACACAGGGTGCAGGGGAGGCATTGCAAGCCTGAGAAGCTGTGGAGTTTGGCAACTGAACAAAATGCTGTTAACCTCTGATTTAAAGTCTGGCTTTCCTTTGATTTAAAATTATTTTAAAGGTTCCTGCACTCCAGCAATCTAATTATCCCAAAGATTTCTGTTAGATTTTTGTTCTCCCCCTTTGTTGCTAAAGAAGGCTTCCCAAGAATGCCACTAGGTTAGAGTCATTATGGCGTATAATGCTCCCAGGGCCATCTATTGCATTTTTATGAGGGTACCGCCGCACCGTCTAATAAATCTTCCGGGAAGGTTTCGCTGGAGAAAATGCTGAGATTGAGCCACGGCGGGGTCAGCCAGCGTGAGCTCTAACTCCACATCAAAGTCGTTAAGGGGGCAACATGTGTATCTTTCACTCTCCTGCCCTGGAAAGGGAAGGGTGGGAGCTGAGGAAAAGCAAATGAATGCAAAGATGGGTGAGAGAGCTGATAGAAATGAACTAGCACAAACAGAATGGGAAGGTCCCGAGCTGCCAGTGCAAACCTACATCTTAATAGCTGTTGCTTGCAAAGATTGGCTTCTTTCTCCATCAGCCTGCGTTTCTCTGCGAGGTCTGAAAGGGCTGGCTTCTGCTTAGCCACGGGGCAGGTGGGTTTTGCCAAGGCCAGAGATGGGCTCTGCGGGAGAGGTGCAGGAATGCCCGGTGCTGCAGAGGCCAAATCTCACATCCCAGATCGGGAGCCGGAGCTGCTGCAGCAGCGCTCCTGCAGATGTGTTTCTCTTAATCAGTTCATTACAGCAGGCGGGGGAATCAATGAGAACAGGCTATTGATCCGAAATTCATAACCTCAGATTGTGCTGCTGGTACCAGTTCATTTCTCAGTGGCAGAGACAAATTCACACCTCTCCTTCCCTGCAGGAACCTGGGCCAGTGCAGTTGGTGATAGCTCTGTTCCTGTGCTGCCAGCACAGCCCTGCAACCGGGAAGAAGCAGAGGCTGCAGCTCTGCACGTGCCTGTGACCTCAGTGGGGTGAAGCCCACGGTGCCACAGCTCCCTCCCAGCTGTGTGAGGGTGTGATGCCTATGCACAGTTTGGGCAGCTCCTGCTGTCAGGCCTCGAGTGAGTGCAGGGATAAAAGGGGCTGCACACCACAGGGCATGTCCCCTCCTCGTGCCTTGCACGGCTGCAGGGAGCCAGGGTGCTGGGATCCAGCTGTGCAGAGCCACAGCCGCTCCGCAGGGCCCATCCACATGTGCTGAGCCTCTGGAAGCGTGCGCAGGGAGCCCATTGAGATACACATGCTGGTGTGTGGCCTCTTTTATGCAGAAGCCAGCATGGATCTCATGTGCGCAACAGCCCGAGAGGGCTGCGGCTGCTGCTGTGGCTGCTGCGGGAGCGAATGGCGGCTTGACAGCTAATCTGATCCTTCATGCTTCCCTTGTTCTGCTGCTCGCAAGCGGGAGATCAAAACTCCCTGCAAATGACCGGTTTCATGGGCTGTTTCCTCTCCTGCCAACACAAGGAGCTCAGAACTGTCATCGCCGGCCTCCCCAGGAAAGAGAGGATTCAGTTATTTATCGCTGCCTCTTACAGAACTAATTGTATTGCTAATTGGCTTGTTCCTAGGAGGAACGTTACCTTTTTCCCAGGCAAATGGCTTCAGGCGGTTGAAGGGTTTATAAAGAGTGTTCCATCAAACATGTGGTTCAGGAATGAGCTGCAGAGCTGACATTTCCTTTCCGATTTTCTGGTTATATTATCAGAGTGGGGATTGCGGGAAGCCCAGGGCTGTAGCTGCTATCCTGATTCATTCCCGACACAGGGACGGGGCTCAGCACGGATGGATTTCACCAAAGTGGCCGGTGTTTGTAGGTAATGGTAACAATAACACGGTTTATCTCCCTCCCGCTGAACTCAAGAGGAGCTTTCCCAGGCACTTCAACAGGAAGAGGATCAAGCTGCTGCTTAGATTTCTCACTGGAGGACCCCAGGGTAAGTTTCTTCCAGCCCTTCAGACTCTTGGAAGGCTCAGGAGCAGCACTTGGGATCTTTGCATTCCTTACGCATTGTGCATCCTTTACACATGCGTGCATCCCTGCACAAAGATGAGATGGGAGAAGGAAAGGGCCAGGGGCTGCTCCCCACGGGCTGGGGCCTTCTGCCCAGTGCAGCCTTATGGGAAGGTGAGGGCGGAGCTGGCAGTGGGATGGAATGTGACAGCTTTGCAGGGATGGCTGCTGGGGTGAGCTCGCAGGGGGGTGACAGCAGAGGATGTTTTTACCAGAGGCCCCCCCAAGGCTCCCTGCCAGTTGACAGCTGAATTCGAGGGCTTTATTCTTCCTGTCTTTTGGGAAGGAGTGGGGTATGCTTGTCCATGGAGGCAACACGCATCCCGATGAGTGCAGGGAACAATCCAAGGCACGGGAATGTCAAATCCATCCTGCACGAAAACATGAGTGTTTAAATGCTCCCTTCTCCAGCAGGCAGAAGCTCTCCTGTCACATCTTCTGGCTTTCCAGAACCACGATCAATCTTCCCACTTAAAACACACCCTGAAGAGCGACAGCATCCATCATTTATTAACTGGAATTAGCTTACAAGCTCCGTAACCCCTTCAGTGCCTGGCGTGCCTGCTGCCTGTCAGGGAGGAGACGCAGACACTGAGCCTCAGCATTGCCTGTCCACATGCTCCGGGTCCTCCTGTGTGGAGCCTCCCCCCCACCCCAAACTACCCAGGGCTCTGGGATACATGGAGCTGCCCAGACCACAGCATCCCTTTTCCCTGCTGGAAAAGGAAGGAGGAATGCAATCGTGTTCTCATCTCCATGGTATTAGGAGGAAAGCAGGAGCTTCTGCCAGGCCAATTCCCGAGGCAACGGGAGGCTCCCATTGAAGCTGGCTAAGGCTCTTGGGATTCAGCTGGAGATGCGGCCATAGGGTATTTCAGCATTTACTCAGCTCTCCTCTGCCCCCTCCATTCCATGGGGTGCTCCAGACCCAGTGTGTTTTCAGTGCCAATCCAAGAGGAACAGCTCCCGTAATGGGAGAGCTGTCAGGGATTCAACTGCAGCAGCATGATTCTGCATCTCACAGTAAATCGATGAATCTTCCGTGCATTGACAAGCCCTTGCCACTTAAATAGACAAGAAACAGGTAGAGATGGATACTGCGGGTTCCTCCAGATCATGAGGCATAAATCTCAAGAGAACAGCAGCAGAAAGATAAAACACTGCTGGAAACACGGGATAGGATTTAGGATTTCTTTAGAGGTTTGGTGTTGACAGCAAGGAAGAAACAATAGCAGCGTTTTTCTGCCGAGGGTTAGCAATTAGCATGGCAGCAGGGAAAGGTAATTTCATGGCGAGCACAGCAAAGGCCTTGGCGCTGAGCAGCTCTTCTCAAGAAGCTAATTTGGAACGTCCTCTTTGACAGCACATCCTCACCCCGGCCACTGCTTCAGCTTTGCTTAAATAAGAGCCAGGGAAGGTCCGCAGAAGGCAAGACATGAGCACTCCAGTGGCCGTATCAGAACCGTTACAGGGCATCAGATGCTAAGCTAATGAGCTTGATGTAATTATCCCTGATGGATAAGTAAGGAGATAGGGAAGCATAAATGGGAACGAATAGATTAAACTGCCTGATTCACTGCTGCTGTTTGAAGAGGGGCTCCTGCCCCAGCCCTCCAGCTGCAAGAGATCTGTCCCGGGCATCCTTGCTATGAAGCAGCAGGGCAGAGCCAGCTGGCCTGGCTCTTCCCATCAGAGCTGTGCTGTCTTTGGGAGAACAAACACTTCTTGTCTGGAGGAACAAGAGCTGGAGCTGCTATGTCCCTTTCCTTCCCGTTCTGAGGGGAGCCGGGCTGTGCTGCCCGAGTGGAAATGTCATTTCTGCAATGTAATTTGGCTGGAGCAGGCTGCAGGACAGCAGCAGCTGCGGAGCAAACCCAAATAATGCCTGAAACTGTAATTGCATGTGTAAAAAAGAGAGAGAAAAGAGCAAGGGAAAGCGACCTCCTCTCCTCTGCTCTGCTGGGTATTACAGATGTAGCTGTCATCCTCTCCCTCGCTGGAGGTGTTCGCTCCTGATACTCCACCGGGTGTTGTACAGAGACTGGAATCTAATTTCTGACACGCAGAGGTCAAGCCATGAGGCTCTGTGGGTGCACTGTGGCTCCGACATGGACTTACCCAGCTCAGGGCTTGATCCGCAGCCCCTCCGTGAGGACAGCCTGGTGCGGGTGAGCTGTGTGTGCCAATGGAGCCAGTGCAGGGCGGTGGGGACAGGCAGAGGGATCTTGCAGGTGGCTCCTGCGCCATCCTCAGCTTTGTCAGCATCTGGCATCATCCCACTGGCTTCCCTAATGCCTTTGGGATCAGAAGCCTGAGAGGCGCTGAAGCTGGGCTCGCTCCAGGGAGGGATGTGTGGATCCGTCCTCATTCTTGCTGCCCTCCTGAAACAACCTGTGTCCTCTCAGTGCTCTGCCATCCGTGCTACTTGCTTGATGCCAAAATTCTGTGTTAAATCCCATCAGAAGGAATACAGTGTGGTTTTGCTGTGCCCTAAATGAGGTGGCATGCTTTATACAGACATTAATCAATAGATGAAAGAGGCGCTGCTGGGGAGGACAGGGTCCTTCACTGTCAGATGAACTCTTTGCAGTGTTACATCCCAGCTTGTGAAAACCTGAAATCACTTTATCCATCTCATTTTCTGTCCACAACTGATGCTCGTTTCCCACTTCTCCCTAAATAGGCGGCAGAGCCAAGGAGCTATTTCCTCCGTGCGTGGTCAGTGTCCTTCTCCTGGTTTCCCCTGATTCACACCATGTCGTTCCTGTTCGTGGTGGGGATGCGTGCTGCTAGATGGGCTACAGAACTGATGTTTCCTCATGCTACCAGGTCAGTAGAGCTTCTGTGTTTTCTCTTTTGTGGTGCTGAGTTAACTCACCCCCGTAATGTCATCCAGCTTCCCTGAATTACTGATCTTTCTCAACAGGCCACAGGAGCCTTCTGCTCCCTCTCCTAAATTATCTGGCAGCAAACAGAGGAAGATCTCCACAGACTTCCCTCTCCATTCTGGGATGCTTTGAGGCTGGTTCACTCCCGCTTGCAGGCAGAAAGCCTCCCAGGGATAAGGGGCCATCAGAATCATAAATCCTCCCTGTGATGGACTGAATGTTTCCATCTGAAGGTATTAGCCAGGTAATCCCCGATGCTCTTTGCTGTCCTGTGCAGCCCCAGCTCTCGGCTTCCCCAGGTAGCGAGTGTTTCCTATTTCTAACAAGCTGTGAAGCTGATGGCAGCGCAGAAAAGCCAGGACCCAGCGGCGGAAGACACAAGCTGCAGCCCGCAGCCCCTTACTCCTGCAGGGTGGCGGCAGGTTTGCCTCCGAATGCTCCGGCAGCTGTGGATCCAGCCAAAGCTGCACTGCTCCAAAGGGCTGTAATTATTAATCTGCTAACGCAGACACAATACACTCAGCCTCCCTCTCAGCCTCTCCTAGGAATGGAAAATAATGCTGGAGCGGCAATTACCTTAACGCAATTATCTGGGATGCAAAATGTCACAACAGCGCCTTGCGGCCTGGCTTTGAGGGAATGGAGCAGGGAACGGGGGCTCTCCTGGTGCTGCAGGAGCTCCTCTTCTCCTTGAGGACCAGAGGCTGGGCACTGCCACGTCCCACAGCCTGGCTGTCATCAAAGCCTGGGATCAGGTGGCATCTATGAGCAGTGGAGGCAGGCATCAACCCAAACACTGGATAGAAGGAGCTTCATCTCATTCAGACACTGCTCTCCAAAGCTCTTCCCAAGGATCCAGTCATTGCAGTAATCCCTGGGTTAATGCTAATATCACCAAGGCGATTCCTCCAGCTTGCAGCACCCATGGCAACCCATCATTAAGGACACTCAGCAGGAAGATCTGAGCTGCAGAAAGTTCCTTGAAACACTCGCACATAGCAATCAGGAGGGAAAACATGCTGCAATTTGTTGGAGGCGGCCCAGCAGCCCTCATCTCCGAGGAAGGAAGGAACTAATTGCAAAGGATTTGTAAAAGAAAGCCTGTAACCGGCCCCAAACAGTAAATGGATTTTACTTCCTCTCCTCTGATAAATATTTAATCATGAAACATAACGGCAGGGCCTGGGGTTTGTCCCTGCCTGCTCCGATCGGCTTTGCTTTGCTTTCACACACGTGTTTATTCCTGTTCCGCACTTCCACTGCGCCTGACATCCTTGTGTGGCATCTTCAAGGTGATATCTCTCACAGTTGGGCAGAAGGATGCTGAGCCCGGGGGCACCCATGAAAAGCCCATTTGTCACTGCAGCTTCCCAACAGTCGGCTACCTGGGATTCTGGTGCAATCCCGCACAATTCCTAACATTTCATTATTAAAAACCTCAGCCCCATAATGTAATCGCTTGAAAACTTATTTACTTATTCATTTATTTCCTGAAGGGATTCTTTACTGAAGACTCCCGGCTCTTGACTACTAATGGCATATGTTTATGTAATGGTGGCATCAGCAACCAAGTGACAAATGTGTGTTTAGGCTCCATTGCTCACTCGTGCCTTCAGCTGGGGTTATTACTGCCCATTTGGGGTTATTTCTGCAGCCCGTGGCCCTGAGCAACTGCTCTCCCTCACAGTGACCTTGCAAACTCCCACTTTCTGCTTCCCCACAGCCTGTGCTCAAGGCTGACGGACTGTCCCTCATGGAAAATCCCAGAAAGTTTCCCAAGATTGGACAGAGCGATCCCACCCCATGGAGCCATTGCTGGAGCCACATCCCTGACCGATGGATGCTGCTGGCTCCATCCCACAGATGCTGCAGCCTTCCCGGACCTCATTTCAGGCAGCTGGATTTTCCCAGCAGGACTGATAACAATATAGCCTTATAAATAATGTTCCCCAATGGGATGCTCTATTCATGTCTGGCTATTAATGGTTGTGTATTTTTCTTCATAATGTTCAACTGCCTTATTTATGATTAATGGGACTCGCTGTCTAAGGAGCACTCAAATGGCTATTACTGCCTGCATTGTGGCTTTTAATATGTTTTTTCTAAATTAAAGCGGTTGTTACTGTTAAAGGTCTCTATGTGTCCTTAAAGCCAGCTGGGAATGCCTGGATTTCACTCTCGGGCCACGTGCGAAGCTCCTTCCTGCAGAGGTGACCCTCTCCTCCTGTGTGCCTGCAGCATCCCATGCTTTGACACAGAGAATGTTCCCAACCAGTGTGACAAAGCTTCTGCCTCGGCTCCAGTCTCAGCTTTGCTTCTCGCTGCATAAAGGTCTCTGTATCTGGCATTTGATGGCCTCAGCCTTGTAAGTAGCTGTAAAAACATAAGGGCAACTACCCCTTAAGGTATTGTTTCCCCATCATCTCCCCTGCGACATAGAGCACACTGCTGTGTGCCCTCCTGGCTGCAGGGAAACAACAGGAATCAGTTACGAGCAGTGCTCAAGGGGGGAGATTTAAAGGTCTTCTCCCCTTTACTGCTCATTAGGACCCCTTTGATAAGCAGCCTGCCCTGCATTACTCACTGTAGCTGAGCAGAGGTATCAGCAGAAGGGAAGCCTTTGGAGATGAGTGGCAGGGTATGGGCAGCACTGCCCAGGTACCCCACACACCAAAAGCAGGGAAGAGAAGCACATCCTGGGAATGTGAAACCCAGCAGATCCCTGCGGAGCCCCTGGGACAACCTTAAGGCTGGTGGGTATCTTTGATGTCAGCTCTCATTGTCTCACTATCCCCACTGAACCTACATCCCTCAGTCAGCACCTTTCAAAGTGCAGGGGAATAAAACTCCTCATTTACACTGGCCCCAAAAATGCCTTTTGGCAGCTTTATTGCCTGTCAGACACAGGGAGAGGAGCAGATGCAGTTTCAGAACCAGAAAGCACTAAGGTAATTCTGTTAATAACCAACCCAAGGTAAGGCGAGGGGAGCTTGGTTTTCACCAAGGAAGTGAGGGCAACCCTGGCTGCTGGAGCTCTCTGAAGAAGCCCTGGCTTGGATCTGGAGCTGGTTTGGATCTGCACACTGCTGCTGGAGCCACAGGTGCTGCTGAGGGAAGCCTGGTGAGTAGGAAGAGGTTTGTACCAGCCGGGAAAACCAGACCCAGGGCTGGAGGGCATTAATCTCTAGAGGAGATGGGAGGTGCCAAGTCCCATCCAGCCTGGACTTAAACACTTCCAGGGACAGGGCATATCCTGATTAGCATGGTGTGAACTGCATTGCCTTGATGGACATAAGGAAAGGGCTGCTGGGCCTGCCCGGGCAGTGGACATAGACTGGCAGCAGCACAGCAGGTCTCAGCCTGACCTGCCTGTGCCATCATTATGAGCTGGCATCAAACCCAGCCCTGGAGCTGGGGCTCATCCCGCCCGCTCATCCGCTTCACTGTTCCTGGCAGCACAACGCTGCAGACAGGTCCCTTCCTGCCCCTTTATATAACAGGTCTGGGTCTCACTGCATTCCCCAGCCCCATGAAAGCGGCAGGGAACACAAGCACTGCTCGCTGCATGGGGTGCAGCCGCCTGCCCCCCCCGGCTGCCAGCCCCAGCTCCAGCAGCAGCCACGTCCCCCTGTCCGGCAGTGGGACACTGGTGGCAGATGGGCTCCCGGCGCCCAGATGTTGTCTCTGGGAAGTCCTGTCAGGGGTTGCTGGCCGGGTCTCGTTCTCGCCTGTCAGACTTGACATCTTCAGCGTCTAATTAAATGCCAGGACGCGAGCAGCAGAGCAGGTGCATGCTAATGAGGAGATCAATTTTAATTATGATTTTAATTAAACACCCAATCCGGTAGGAAATATGACAAGCAGGTTAGAAATGCGAAAGTTATCGTGGGGAAAAAGAACAGTGAGAAGACGGGGAAGATGGAAGCGAGGTGCATGCACCCGCAGTGCGGGGGGGAAGCACTTCAGCAGGCTGAGAGCAAGGGGTGTCCTGTGAGGGCCAGGAGCCCCTAGGCTGGGAATGGGGATCCTAAATCCTTCTCTAGTCCATGGGGCAAGGGTGAATCCCCTCCACATCTTCCTTTCCTCTCCGCAAAGCATTTTGCCCTTCCCTGCCCCCTGTAAGCCACCTAAACACCAATTTATTATTACAGGGGTGGAGGATGGAAGGAAGGATGGATGGATGGATGGATGGATGACATCCCAGCTGGCTCCCTGGCTCCAGCAGCGCCCCTGCACATCTTACCCATGTGCTGTGAGGGGGTCAGGACACGTCTCCACTCTGCAGCAAGGGCTGGCGGTGAATCACTTCTCAGCAGGATGCTCTCAGCACAATCAGCAGACAAAACCAGGAGCTGGAAATTCCTCCTCATTGCCGTGATTTGATGAGGACGGTTCACAAACCCACCCGTTCAACATGCTGTTGTTTTCTCCAGCTCCTGTTTTCTGTAGGCCCTATATAAACGCTGCTTGGGTTGGCTTGGCTGCAGTGCTGCAAGGAGAAAGCCTGGGCATCACCCTTGCCGCTGCATGATCCCCGCTGCAGTGGCTGGATGCCTTGTTCTGGAGGCCAAGGCTGATGTTGCCACTCCTCCTCTTAAAGCAGATGTGTCGGTTCAGACCCGGTGGTAAACACAGGAGAAGGGGAAATGACCTCCACAGGAAGCAGCTGAGAAGGAGGTTGAGGAGAGGCTAACGGCCAGGGACCCGTGTGCTCTCCTAAACCATGGGCTGCATGACCGCATGGCAGAAATGGGCTATAAAAGGAATTACCACTAAATGGAGAGCTTTGGCAAGAGGCTTTATAGCAGCCTGTGTCACGGGGGGCTGCGGTTTTGGAGCACAGATCAGAAGGAACCTTTGGGATCCCTCGGCACACAGCCCAGTACATTGGGCTGCTCCGGATTAACTCCTGCATGAACTCAGGCGCGCTTCAAAAGAGCAAATCCCTTCCCAAATTATGGTCTCCCCAGAACAGAAAGCTCTCCACAGCTCCTGCTGTGGATAACTTCCACTGCATTACTCATCCAAATCTGTCCGGCTCCAGCTCTCGAGCTTGTTGTCTTTCTGGTGTTATGGGATGCCTTTAATGGCGGCCTGGCCTCACAATGGGAAGAGAAGCCATGGGATGGAGCTGTGCTGGTACAGGAACCCCGGAGAGGACGGGGAGCAGGGGTACAGGCTGCCTCACTACACCTGACCACTGATGACTGTGTATTTGATACAGCTCCAGATGCCAGGAGTGGGAGCTTTGAGCTCATCAGTTACCTGAACTTGCCCCTGGCCCCCTCCCTCCCCAGCCTCCCCCTGACTCTGCAGTTATTGATTCTGCTGGTTTTCACTATTACATGTTATAAATTGACTTCAGCAGCCCTTTTCCCTAACTAATGAGGCCATTAGTGGCGGGCTGTGGGCGGACAGGCAGCTCACCCCACATCAATCAGAAAGGGGATCCAGCTGCCAAAGGCACAATGAGGACGTGTGAGCCCCACAGAAATGTGCTGCATCCCCACTTACCCTTTCCATCACCACACTGCTGGTCCCTGGCCCCCTGAGGGATGCTGCAGGCAGCAACGCACGGCCCTGGGGTGATGCAGTGAGGACCAGGATGAGGACACAGAGCCCAGAGAGCAGCTAAGCAGGGCAGAAAATAGCAGGTTCTGTAGGTAAATAGGAATGGGAGGTGGGTGTCCAGGGATGTGCTGCTTGCAGTGCAGTCATGCCTTTCCATGGCTCCTGGCCTTGGTGCTTTGAATGACAGCGCATTATTAAGGGCTGTGATTGGAGCCATTTGGTTGGGACAGGCATCACTCCCCACCTTCCCTGAGAGAAGGATGCTCAAAGGACAGCCGGTGTCCTTCCCCCAACCCCTGCTGGGCCAGGCTCTTATCTGCCGGCTTCAAGTTTGCAGTGTGGATTTGTCCCTCCCGTTTAATTAGCTGCTGTGACAGCTCCAGCAGAAGCCGAAAAGCTCCAGCCTGTGTTTTTATACAGCACAGGATCCTTCCTGCGCCCTTACCTCTCACCCTCTGGAAATGCCATAGGAGCCCGCTGCCTCTGCGCTTGTAATAACTCCATGGTTCATGAGCCTCCGGTGGCCCCTTCTGCCCACCTCCCTCCTGCAGCAGGGGGAGATAACGGCCCGTCTGATGCATGAGCCCCACGTCCGGCCTCAGCCCGGGCACCGGCAGGGCCGCTTCGTTTAGGCAGCGGCGCATATTCCCCCGCGCTCTCACCAGTAAATCACTGCGGGCAGACAACGAGAAGGATGTTGAGTTACTCATCCGGGGCTCCCTTTAACTGCCGGCGGGTGGGGCGGGGGGGCTGGCGAGCGCGGGGGCACCTCGGCTCACCTCCGGGAGCGGGTGGTTGTTAGAGCTGAGGCACCTCTGGCTGCAGGAAGCAATTTGTCTCCCAGAGGCTGACAGGGGCTCCTTTCTTCTCCACTTACTCCTTGCTCAGAACTAAAAGGGGCATCCGCTCACATGAAAAGCAGGGAAGGCTCCAGGTTTCCCTTGTAAGGTCTCTCCCAAGCTGGCACGGTAGGGCAATTTGTACAAATGACACTTCCCCGGGAGGGAAGAAAGGAGAAGAACAAAGAGCCACCCCAGCTTCCAATTTGTGCCTCATCAGCCTGCTCCAGTTCCTCTTCTCTCCCACTTTCAACCCCGTGTGCTATGCTCTGGCTCTGGTCCCTTCTCCGGTGGCTGGCAGCTCTCTCCAGTGAGTAGCTGTAGTTACAGGGGCGAGTGGAGCTGCCCGGGATCCGTGGTTTATCCCGTTTAGCATCGGCACTTGGCTGGATGGGGATGCGCAGGCCAATGCATCCCAATTACCTCTCGAAGTGGATTAGTTAAACCTTCGCAGACTCCTTGGTGGGCGTTTTTCTTCGGTATTAGAGTGGTTCTAATTCGATTTATCTTAATTCACTTGCAATTTGCTTGTAATTAAACTACAGTGAACCAAGGGATCTGATTTACCCAGCGCACTGAAATCTGATGAGGATTGTGAATCAGCCATCCCAGTTCACTGCACAGTGTATTAATATAAATTGAAATCAATGGTGTTTTACATTAATGCTTTCTTGAATGTCCACATACGTGCAAGTCTGGGAGAGAGCACGGAAGGCGTCTGTCTCTGGGGAGAAACACCATCTCCTGAGCTTCCCGCTCCTTTTCCTCTTCTCCCGCATCTTCCCAGAGAAATCTGCAATGATCCCACCCTGCAAGAGGAGCTCCTACTTGGCTCTCACGCTGCTGGTGATGGGGAAACTCGAAACATCCTATCCCATCCCCCTGGCAGAGGAGGTGCTGCCCTCACCCTGCCTGTTACTCCTGCCAGCCCACCAAGGGCGCAATCATCGGCTTTGATTTGCAAAGTGAGCCTTATAATGGGACAAAAGAGTGAAGCAGAAGGATTTATTCCCGCCAGGTCCCTCCTAATGGCCCCGGCACCTGGCAAAAGGGGGTCGTTATCACGAGATAATGGACCCTGCCAGCATTAAGCTCTCTCAGGGTGCAATTCTACAGTCAGTTATCTCCTAATCGGGGCCATTTTGTCAGAGGGTATTGCCCTAAGAAATCAATGAGATTATATATATGTCATTAATATTTTATGGAAAATCATTCCCAGGAAAGCGTTAAACAGCTCCGTGAACTTCCTTCCCTGCACCCCGGGGACAAGGCAGTCACAGGCAGCGGGGTCTGGGCTTCACCAAGCATCTGGCACAGGAAAGCAGCAGCATCCCTTCTCCGAGGATGCAGGTCCATCTCCTTGCCTGCTCAGCCACCTGAACTGCATCCCACATCGGGCCACGGGTGCCCTTGGTGGAATGTGAGGCTGGTACCCAGGGAAAACCTCTCCATCCGACACCAGTGGAGGTGCCCTGTGGAAGGATGCTCTGAAGGTATTTTTGTGCTCTGAGTTATATTTAACTCGAGCCATAATATTTTGCTACTTGGAAAGCTCCCTGTTTTATTAAGTAAAGCATTCGGATACTTGCAAGTAGAGCTGTTTGGAAAAGGGAACTGCGGAAAATTGCAGAGAGAACCATTTATTTTCGTTGCTGTTTTTCCCAGAAACTGTTGTTCCCTGGTACCTGGATGTTCCCACTCCTCCAGGACATGCTGTGCCCTGGGCTAGGAGCTGGGGGGGCCAAGCCCTTTGTCCATTGCATGTGCACGTATTGCTGCTGTGAGGGGGCTATGGCTTGCTAAAGGCTTCTAAAACATAGCTCAGTGGACCTGTTACAGCAATTATGATGGTTGTGCAGGCTGCCAAATGTCCTCAGCAGCCACAGAGTTCAGCTCCTGAGCAGCAGCCATTCAAATGAATGCCTTTGGAAAGTGTTTTCCAAACATTTCTCCGGTGGCCTCATGCTGTTGCTGCTCTCTCAGGTGGGTTTCCATGCCGGCATGAACACAATGAAAGAGTCAACTTCATAGAGGAAAAACCTCTACAGGAAGCAAGCCGTGCTACCAAACACCTTGATATTCCTGCATCTTCTGAGATTTACATGTGTAAATCGGGAATCCAGCTTTACTCCCTGTAATGGACCATTTGGAAGGAATAAAGCTCCTCACAAGGCAACGATGTGGTCCGAGGCTGTGAGTCCTTTGCAGTGCTCCCACGGGCATCGCAGGGCAGAGGGTATTCCAGGGCCAGCGGTGCAGCAACATTCCCTGCAGTGATTCCTGTGTAACCCCTGCGCACGAGGCGAGTGTTCCACATGAACAGGACTGACATATGGTGGGGTGGGCTTCTTTAGAACAGTTCTCCTCGTTCCCCAGGCAGTTTTGATGTGAATATTAATATTAACATCATTCCATGATGATTAGAGAACACAATTAGCGACTATTAATAATGACACAAATAATGACATTTAAGGCCTCATTTCCATGTGAGTAATACTCTGTCTGGTGGTATTTAGGCAGCGCTGTCGAGCACAATCACTGCAGTGCCAAGGTGCAGCCGTGTAACCGCGGTACCTGTCAGCGGGGCTCCATCACTGTGAGGCAGCTGGAAGTGAGGAGGCTGCAGGCCACGGCATGGAGTGATGGGGATGCCCCAAGCAAGGGCTGGTGGCTGTTTGCCTGCTCCAGGAGCTGACCCCTGTTTGTAGGAGGAAGAAGCTGCCACAGTACTGGTCCCGGTGCCTGGCTGGGCTTCTGCAGCTGCCAGCTCCCAGCCCCACTGTAAAAGCAGCTTAATGGGACTGTTCCGGCTGAACTCAGCGGAGTCGGGCATTGAAAACGCCCCATTTCTTTTACAATGCACTCAGTGCCAAGCGCAGCCCCTGCGAGTGGCCGTGCTGTGCTAATGGGACTTAATGGAAACCTCCGAATCAATTTTTTGCTCCCTGAAGAAAATCCCCCTGGTTTATTGCAGCAGAAGCTGTAATACCGAAAATGGCTCCCAATTCTGGGGAAGAGGGAAGGAGAGGAGGGAAAGGTGAGCTGAACTTCCACTGAAAGCGGGTCAAGTGAAACTTTGCTGGGTAAGTGACCGGTCCATGTGCACTGTACACAGGGCTGTGCTGTGTCACAGGCTGTCCTCAGGGCTCTGCAGGGATGCAGCGCGTCCCCCCAGCTTGCGGTAGCTCTCACCCTCCCAATTACAAGCTCCCACTCACAGGAACACATGGAAGAAGGTCCCCTGATTCTGAGGATCACCTCTGGTGACCAAGGAGTTGCACACTGTAGGAGTTAGGGCTGTATTGTATCTGCTCCTTCTTTACTGTCCCGCTACGGGTATGTGTGAGCCGGTACACACCTAATCCACACAAGCAGCAGCCACAGAAGACTAAACATTTCCATTAACTCCTGAGACAAACAGCTCCAGGCCAATCTGCGTTTCACTGCCCATGCAAACACCTCGGTATAATTCTGCTCCTTCAGCCTGAACGTTGACTTTCACAGAGCTTGTTTTCATCACCTTCCACTGCAGCAGGATGCTCTAAGCCCCGTCCAACCTGGCCTTGAACACTGCCAAGGATAGGGCAGCCACAGCTTCTCTGCGCACCCTGTGCCAGTGTTCCCCCACCCTAAACCCACAGACCCCCGTTGAATAACGGGGTGTTTATGGTCATTAAGCAGCTTATGGGGCTGCTGGGCTGAGTTCTCCTAAGAGCACATCATGAGCTCCTACAGCTGAACCGCCTTTTGCTCTCAAGCTTGCAGGGTGCAGACCTCAGCTCCCTTTGCCCATCCTTGGTGGAGGAAGGGGCAGCAGAAGCAGCACACAGGTTCTGGGCCAGCAGGAAGGAGAAAGCAGCCCCCAGCTGCTTTTTCCAGCTGAGGAGATGCTTCCAGTTTAGGATGCAGACAGTACAGCATCCCAAACCGCACAGCTGCATGGAGCAATTCACAAATTGTCTTGTTGGACCACAGTGTGCCAATTTCTCACATTTATGGCCATTTTCAGTATTACAGCTTGTGGCACCAGAGCCAGGAGGCTTTTCTTCATGGAGCAAGAATTGATGCTGAGGTTACCATTACTGCACACTACTGCAGCACCGCCTCTCCTCCGTCTGCTCTAGAGGCAAGCGAGCAAGAAAGTGCAGGGGGAGGCACCAGGTTCCAGGTTCCATCGGACCTGGGAGTAGCAGGATGATACCCGGCTGCTGCCGGCAGTGGGAATGCAGTGCAAGGTCGGAGTGCCCCGTCTAGCCCAGGGGGGTTGGCAGCTGGTCCTGAGCCACCTTAATATGCCTGGTTCCACTCCAGGCTTAGGAAAGTAAATCAGCCCTTGGGCTGGATCCAGGGCCGTGGTACTCGTGTGCTCTGCCTGCAGCTCACAGGAACAGTGTGAACTGATTTCAATGATGCTGCAGGGTGCTGGGTGGGGGTTCCTGAGACACCTCCATTGACTGCAGCCCAAAGCACAGCAGCATCACTGCTCCAAGTGGGTTCAACCAGGGGCGTTTTGGCCACCTCCAGGCATCTCTGGCATCAGTTTATTTATGCTAAGGCGGGCTTTCCCAAAAATCCCAATGGAAAGCACTTCCGAGCAGTACCTGGCCCAGCTCTGAGCTGTTTTCATCACCAGCAACACCCACTCCAGCTCATAGCTCTGTCTGGCACAAAGCAACACTGTGCCAAACACACCCTGTTCCCTGCCAGGCTGGGAAACCTTCGGCTCTGGTGGTTCTTTTTCCATGTCCCCCCACCCAGCCGGTCCCATTCCCCTGCTCCACCAGTACCCCACAGCCTCACACTGGTTTTATAATCATTTATTTCGCAAGTATTTGGGTTTCTATGTGCAAACTTTGCTGTTACAGCTCAGGACAGCCCAGCTCCGCTCCTGCTGCACAGGGATGCTGCAGGGCCAGGTGGGGCTCATCGGGGCAGGCTGATAGTGATGCCCAGCACCTGTGCTGGGTTACATAAAGGGCATGGGGGGAGGGCCTACTCCTTCCACCGGAGCTGTGGGGCCGGAGCGCGCTGTGGGACCGCGGTGAGTGTGGGGCGATGCGGAGGCGCCGGTCCGGGCGGGGAGGGGGGGTTTGTGTCGCTACGTGCTGACAGGACGTCGCCGTCAACACAATGTTCCGCCTTGGTGAGCCTTCATCTCTAAAGATACCTAATGAATTAGTTAATTAATGAGTGCGGTTTGATTGATGGATCATACGGAGTGCGCAGCAGGGTGAGCCTGACCCTGGGATATTGCTGCTGTTGCTTAACTGCATCCCCTCGCTGGTCCGAGGCACTCCGTGTTCTGGCAATTTGCATGCGCTGACTGTAGCTGCTTAATAGGATGTAATGTTAGTGAAAAGCCAAAAGCATAGCAGCTGTAACTTAAAAGACAGCCCCATTACTGCAAGTCTTATAATTAGGGTAAGAGGGAGACTTGTGCTGCCATATGTTAAACTCTTTTGAGGTTAATAGCTCTGTAAGATTTTGCAATTTAAAAAAATTAGTCTTGAGGAAGGCTGACAAGGCTCGTCAGCGAGGATGCTCTGCCCTGCTGCAGCCCTGCTGGGCCACCGCCAGGCCTGCCGATGGAAGTGCTCATGGGCTCCCCTTGCCCAGCCTTTCTGTCAGAATCGCTCTCTGTCCTCCCTTGCCCTCTGTGCTGCAAGCAGGAGGTGCTGTGGCTCGGCTGTACCGGCAGCAGCAATGCCTGTGGGCAGCCCTTCTCTGCCCTGCTCTTTGGAGGCCAGCTTGTTTAAATTACAAGTAATGGCTGGTGCCTCCAGGTCCCCAGCTGAGTGCTTGGCTGATATGCTGGTGCAGGAAAAAATAACCTTTGTGCAATACTTGTTTGCTAAAGCCCTTTTCCTGTATAATCGCTGCAAAAGGCCCTCTGCTTCATGTACCACAAACCCCTCGGTGCACGAGGACTGGCGAGTGTTTGGGGCAGAAAGCTCTTGGGTTTTTCCATTGTTGCTTCTGCTGCTTTTCATCCTTCCCTCTGTCGTGTGGGCAGATTATTCCACAGTACTGGTCCCAATTTCCTCATCCATAAAACTGAGACTAAACATGTGCTTGTTAAGGGTGTCACAGGGCCTCGGAATCTACAAGGGCTTTGAAGTTGTCTTCTGTTAAAAGCAGCATGGAATTGCAAGTCATGGGTTGCTTTCTTCCCATGAGATGGGTGGCTATCGGGCAGCCACAAGGCTCCAGGTGAGGTCTGTGATGGGCTGGATGCTGGCACCCTTGGGGGCACTTGAGGTTTGCACACTTCATGCTCCAGCCCAGTGGCTGCCTGGATGGATACAGGATTATCTGGGCACTGCCTTGTTTTCTCCTATTGGCAGATGATGGGTGAATAGTGTTTGTAAGCAGCCAGCAGAGCAAAGATAGGATTGGGTTCAGGGAAGGTTGTGTGTGACTGTTATGGAGATCACAGCAAGCCTGTCCTGCTGTGCTGCCTGTATAAGGGTACACGGATATGAGATGGATGGATGGATGGATGCTGGGCTGGGATCAAGCCAGCCAGGCTTGCTAAACAGTAATGATCCCAGCTACATAATGGAAGGTTTTAAGGTCATTCTGAAATCACTTTCACAGTTTCCTTCCTGCCCCCCTCCCCTCACCCTATTAAAGTGCTTAATTGCTTTCTTATTTAAAGGCATCAAGATTTCCTGATAGGCTCATCCATTTGGCACATGGGCTCTCTTTAGGGAAGCTGGGGGAATTGAAAAGAGAAAATTGTCTTGAAACTCCAGGTTATTGGGGGAGATACAAGGTTGTTAAAGCCTTCCTGTCACAGCTGGACTATCACCAAGTTCGGGGACTGTTTTGATAGTGAGCTGGGTTTCAGCTTTGCAAGTTCATTGTTTGTTCTTTCACTACTTGGAGAAAGATTGCAGCTCTGTGTGGTTTCACTGCTCATCGCTGTTGCTTCTGGGGTAGTTTTGCGCTTGCTGAGGAGTCTGGACTCAACCTCTACTTGGGAGTGGTAGTTGCAGGGATGCAAATCCCCAAGTGCTCTGCCGTGATGGGAAGGGGTGGTTTTACTTCAGTGTGATGGAGCTGTAGTGGCATCTATGAACCCACAAGCAGCAGCTGATAGACACAGCACTCGCAACCTTCCCCTTGGGAACAGGCTGCCAGCTGTCTTTTTTCCTTTCCCCGTTGTGTGCTCCAATGTCAAAGGCAAAATCACTGTCTTCAGATCAATAGCAAAGCCATTAAAGGGCGTCTTCAATTTCTGTGCATGATGCTGCTGTGTTCATCACTGCATTGGCAACTGTTTTATAACAAGTTCATGTCTTCTCTAGAGGGAAATACTTCACTGCCCTCTCTCCTGTGGGCTGACCATGAGGTCGTTGATCCTTATCAGGGAATAGAGGGTCAGATTTGGGGAGCAGAGGAGCTACATGGCTGTGGATTCCCAATGTGAGGGAGGAGCTGCCAGCCTGCAGCTTGCTCACATGTCAAAATGCAGCTGCACCCAGTGCACAAGCAGGGCCAAGGCATGTGGAACTGCTCAGGCTCCTTCTGCTTAAGGGGACTTACACGTTTGCAAGCACATTCCAAAGCATGACCCTGCTATGCGGGAGCATGCAAAGCCCTTCGCTGCCCTCTTTGAGGCCTGTCACGCTCACTGGGAGCAAGCTGGATCAGCTGGCCCCAGCCTAGGGATCCCTTTAGTACCGCTCTGCTGCCGCTTGTGTTCAGTGTCTGGACAGAGCGTGGTGCATTGTGAGATGCTCAGGGTGTTACTGGCTTTAGTGCCACGGTGCTGGGACACTTTTCAGTGCTGTGTTGAGCCGTGGCTGCTCGCCTGTGTCTGAAGCCTCCATCTCCCCCACACTGCCTGTATGGAGAGGGGAGGATGTTCTGGTCCTGCACTCCCTTTGCTTCCTCTGGCTGGGAACAAAGCTGACCCAGCAGCTCATTTGGGTTTCCATGTGCTGCCTCCACACTGGAGGGGAATGCTATCTTAGTTGTCTGTGGAGAGAGTACTCTGTAATCATTCCTGGTGTGCCGGCTCTGGGCCTTCTTGCCAGATAGTAGGAAGAAATCAATAATGTGTAAATAATTCAAGGAGCAGCGCTGGCTCCGGTGCCAGTTCCTGTTCCTCGGGTGCAGCCGGCTCTGGATGCAGGGGAGGGAAGCTGCATGTGTCCTACACCAGGACAATGAGTTGGGGTTTGGGGTGCCTGCCCCATGTCAAAGCATCAGCTCTGTCCCCACTGCTGCTGTTTGGGGTCCAGTTTAACAGCTGGTTGTGGGGGGAATATAGATCTGAACCTGATGGATGGGAGAACTCACTTTGGGAGCAGGGGACTTGCAGCCGGCGCAGCGAGGGGCTGACTGGTGTGTGATGAGTGAGGACACTGAGTGCAACAGGAGGAGACAAAATGGAAATCCATCTTCTGGCACTGGGTAAATAATGACGGTGGTGTTTGGACAGCAAAGAAATATCCTTTGGGTAGTGTGACAGAAAACCTTATGGAAGCTGTCAAAGAGGCCCTTACTCCTCGGAGAGCATCGTTGATCTAGCTGCACTGTGAGGGGAGACAAATAACCTCTGCAGCTAGCACATGTCCGGTATCCTCCATCCCTCTCCTCATGTGACAGCAGAGGCCGAGGCAAATGGGGTTTGCAGAATTCCATTGGGAATGGGGAACAGGCCAGGACAGAAGGGCCCCGAGCAGCTGCTGAGGTCCTTGGCTCTAGTTGCAGAGGTGGCTGTTGTCCCAGCTGTCCCATCGCCCTCTGACCTGCCTTGGGCTCCTTGATCGCCTTTGTGCTCGCCTGTATAAATAGAGGATGGTGACACTGGCTCAGCTGCTCTGAGAGGGATGGGTTGGGGCTGTACTGTCAGTGCTGGTGACCTTTCTTCCCATGGGTGACAGGCGGGCAGCAGTGCATGGGCCTTTCCCAGCTATTGGTAACTCCTGCTCGCTGTTCCCTCCATCTGCCGTGTCCTGGCATTGCTGATAAGGTGCAGATCCTGGTCTGAGCCCCACTTCCATCTGCATTTCCTGAGCAGGGTTTAGCTGGAGTAATGCTGCTCACTGTTCTATACCTCTTTGCACCAGAGGGTTTCTGAGCCCTTTGCAAACAAACATCAGTGAAGACAGCAGGTGAGGATTAGTGTGTTGGTGTTCCTGCTTAACCCATAGGCATAGAGCAGAAGTGAATCCAGGGTCCTGTGGGATCAGGGCTCTGCTTCCCAGACCCCTGCTGGGTCCTGCTCTGTCTGTGCTGGGCTTTAGAAGCTCCTTGCCTGGGATCCCTCCTGTAAGCGATTGTGAGGAGCTGCTGCTCCTTGGGCTGTCGCATGTCCTGGAGGATAGGGGCGCTGGATTGTCTTGGGGATCTCCCATCTCTCAGAGCAAGGCTCCAGAAGTGAGAATCCGAAATGCAGAACAACCTGTTGTGTTGTTTCATTTCAGTTTCTAAATGACTTAATTGATGAGCCCTTTCTCTTTATACATCCATGTAAAGCTGGTTTCCACAGTAACAGCCGAACCTGAGCCCAAAGCTTGGAGCCCTCGCTGACTAGATAATGCCAAAGCCAATCTTTGAATATTTAATTACATTCACTGTCATGCCCCTTTTATCTTTATTTGCTGTGGCTCTTCCGGAAACAGTGTTCATGGGAACATGGACTCTATGGGACACAGGGGAGGACTTCATTCAGGGGGATGCTCAGAAGAAAGTACAGACCCCGCGGCAGCCTCAGCTCTGCTAACAACATCATTCCAGGCAAAACAGCTCCTTCATCTCTTGTAAAGCCATGTTGGTAAGTGTGTCCCATGTGATGCCTTGTGCAGTTTGTGTTCAGTGCATGACATGCAGTAATCCTGGCCTCCTTCCACAGTCTCGTTTTCCTAGCAGCACCTTCCAAGTTCATTACCTTCCCTGGGCCACACTTCCAGTTTCAGGATGGCAATCGATCCCAAACTTGCCTTCTCATGTCCTGCCACTCCTGACGTGCGGTCATCTGCAGATCTCATCATTCTTGCTTGTCCATTCTGTAGTTCGCAGTGGTTTGAGCCAAAGGGAATTCCTCCCCATGAGATCCTTGCTGTCAGGAAAAGGATGGCCAGACCTGTACTCTGGAGTGGGAGGCTCATGAAGCAGAGTGATGTGTTCTGTCCCACATTTACCTTCCCACGCACGGGTCAGCAGAGGCTGTTACAGAGATGATGCTAGGACAAAGAGCAGCAGCGTTATGTGGTAGGCATGTAAATACCTGTGAAAACCCAGCCTCAGGCTCTCCAAAGTGATTAGTCCCAGTGCCTTGTAGGTGTGATTCCCAGCCAGCTTTAAAGCCTGATTTGTCCTACACCTGCCCCCAAAGTCAAAAGAATTGCCGGGATTTATTTCTGGAAAACTCCAAAGGAGCTATTCCTGGGTGGGATGGAGCAGCAGGAGAGGTCTGAGGATGGGGGAGCTCATCAGCCAGCACAGAGTGGCTTTACTGAGTCAGACGGGTGGGCAGGCTGCGTCAGTAGTGCCGGACCACAAGGAAGATGTGTGGACTGTCCAGGGGCAGGTTTTAGCCTCCCGTGTTCTCCCAGTGTGTGGAGCAGGAGGAGGCTCAGCACTGTCAGCATTGTCAAATGGCAGTAATTGTCCTGGTTAACCTCGAGGCAGATCAATTATCCCCTCTGACAGGGAATATAATATTCAGACCCAGTTGTGTTGGTTTACTTACAATAGCTCTTTGGTGCTTTTCCATGGTATCACAACACATCTTAATCAGATGGTGAGTGGGCTTAATTAGGCAAAGTATAGGTTTTATTTTTGATTTCTATGACTACTTAATCTAATGGAAACACATTATCTGCTCTGAGGTCTGCAGTTTTCCATTTGTAATTATTGCTGCTCTTAATTGATAGTGCATCAGGGGTTGTGGCTGCAATCTGGGAGCTGAAATATGTCACCTTCCTTGAGCAGGGCTCCCAGTGTGCTACTGCGGAAGAGGCAGTGCCCGGTGTGCTCGAGCAGATGGGCTGGATACCTGGCTCCTGCCAGAGGAAGGAGGGAATCCTTTGGAACTAAGGAATAGGCGGCATGTGCGGTGTGGGAGCTCAGCATTGTCAAGCTTGTCGTGCCATTTTGTGGTGGAGATCAGGGAATAGAAATTCCTGGATGCAGTAGCTGGAAGCTGTTCAGGTAATGGAAGCAAAACAGCCTATAAACTTCCAAGAAGAGGCCTGGCATTTATGACTAAAACCTCGCATTTCAGGACATGCAGATGGCTGGGGAGGAACAGCTTGGAGGGGTGGGCTAATGGGGAATTATTAATTGCAGGGATTTTTGCATCTTTTCCTGAACAAGGGCTATGGGAGCCTGTTGCAATAGGCAGGAGCTTGATGGTGATGGGCAGCCGCTGCAGGGTGATGCCGTGTGAGAGGTATGTCAGCATAGGTATGCACCTCGTTAGATGTGTTTCACAAGTCCCAGCATCTTCATGAGGCTTTTGGGTGTTGCCTGTTCCAGCTTCTGCCAGCAGAGGGAATATAGAAGTGTGCCAAACGCTCTTTTCTCCTCTATTTGCTACCGTTAAGGGGACCCTGCTTTCCTGGAGAGCAGATAACTCACGCCCTGATGTTAGCTCTTGGACCGGCTGTGCCTTGTCCTGGACTGTGCCCCCCGGAAAGGGCCTTCCCGAGCACATGGAGGCAGGTTTTATACAGAACATTGGAACACATTCCCTTGTGCCCAGTCTGCTCTGGAGGCTGGGAGAAGCTGAAGCCTTTCCCCAGCCTCTTGCAGGGTGACTGATCAGATAATGCTCCCTAAGCAAATGCACAAATAACGTGAATTGGGGTTGGCACTGAGCAGTGAGGTGTAAAAAAGGCAATTTAAGGTGTTCTAGGAAATGCCATTGCTTCTAGGCTGTGATTGCTTGTCGGGAAGCCGTGCCCAGGGAGTGCTACTGGTGAGGCATCTGCCCCATGGGAGCAGCAGGGGAAGCACTGGAGTTGGCTTGGGAGACAGAGTCCGGATTGGAGTTGGCTTGGGAGACAGAGTCCCGATTCCATCTGCATTCCTGGCTCCGTGTTTAACCTCCTCGTGCTCCGGTGTTATAAACTGCTCAGGGCATCCACCTGCAGCGCTTGGTGCGATGGGAATTGCTGCCTCAAGCAGGGCAGTGCCACAGGCAGGGCTCGAGGGAAGCTGGTGGCTGAGCCAGGGCTGCTTCCCCTGAGCAGAGGGTGATCACATAGCACAGGGAGCTCAGCAGGGCTGGTACCGACCTGTGTGTTCCAGTCACAGCTACGACTCTGCCAAACCCATTCCTCTGCATGTGGTGGCTTTGATCCGGGGACACATCCCGAAGTGATGCTCACACTGACCAGCTCCTCCTGCGCTTCTGCTCCATCCAAGCCCCGGTGTGGTGGGTGCTGCTGCTCCTGCCTCCCTGTGCAGCCTGTCTGGGGAGAGGCAGACGCTATCAGAGATGGCAGCTTTCCATTTCTGCTCCATTTCCCTCCAACCTCTGCTCCTCCCTCTCCCCAGTAACATTCATTAGCTGCAGATAGAGCCAAGGCTGGAGCACTGAACAGAGCAGTGTGTAACCTCTGAGTAACCCTGCTGCCGAAGCCTGAGCCTCTGCACCCCCTCCCTGCTCCTCTCCATGGAGTAATAACTCCTCACCTCCGTGCCCTGCTGCCCTGTGTAATACCAGTGTTCCTCGTTAGCACAGCAGCACCACATCTGTCTCCTTTATAGCCTGCATATGCTGGGAAGCTCCAGGGGCAAGCTCCTCATTGCTAAAGTAAAAGGAGGGTTGTGAGAGGCCTGAGAATTCCATTGTATTGAGAAATGGCACAGCTTTGAAGTTTAATAGATGAGCTGCTTGTGGCCTTCCGGGTGTCACAGCCACTTGTGTGGCTGTTAATGTAAGTGGTGTTAGGTGGGGATGTTGGGGATAGCCTCCCTGCTCCAAGCCAAAGGTGGTGGTGAGGCTTCAGGTGAGCAGCTGGCGAGGGGCTGCCCTATCCATCCCTCTGGGGGGCTCCTAGTGCTTTCCTCACATGTCTTTGCTGCTTGAGCACAGTGCCAGGACAGGCGCTAAAATACTCTTGCAGATAAGGATGCAACGGAGTTATCTGGAAGCCTGCAGATGCTGTGTGTGAGGAGGAAGGTCACTGAAAAGAAGGAGGTGGCGGAGATGGAGATTAGGTGATTTGGAGATGGCTTGAGGGATTTAGTGGAGAGGCAGAGCCCCCATGGAGCATGAACGGGCAGCAGCACCTCTGATGGATTATAGGGAGCCTTGTTCAGAGGCTTTCCGTGCTGCTGCAGACACCAGCAGGGAAGAGATGGGGAAATCTCGCATTGAGAGGAGGCTGCAGGGTTCCGGATAGTGGCATCCCTCATTCTTCCCTCCCTTCCTGCTCTGGAAGGGCGCTCACACAGGCGGAATGTGCCTCACAGTGCATCAGCAGTGCTTCTGGCTTGGCTTGCAATTGGGATTTACCCTTTTGTATCCTATTTCAAACCCTCTTATTTCAGTGAAAGCGTGGGTTACAGAGCTGCCCTGACGGACAGTGTCCTGCTTACATTGTACTGGGGCTTTTCCGTGCCCCTGCAGCACACGTGGCAAGCTGATAGTGCTGTTTGCTCACTGTCAGGGATGTGAACTCCAGGTAATGGGCAATGAGATGGTATCTTTCCAGCTGGACCTAAGCAGCAAGATCCCATCACAACCAGGTAAACTGCATCCGGCTTATCCTCTATTGTTGAGGACAAAAAGCAGGGATTTATGTGCCGGCCTTAAGCTTTCTTAAGTCTCCAGGTGTGTTGCCCAAACATTTTTCCTGGCTGTGTTTTTATCCCGGTTGTTTGTTTTTGATGGATGTTGCAGTTTCTAATAGGTGTTTGGTAAATAGCCTCAGTATTTTCCATTTGGAAATGAGTGCAAATGGAACGCTGTTTCCATTTGGAAGTGAGTGCTTCCTGTGGGATGCTCTGCTCTCCCCATGGCAGGGCAGGGAACCTGGGGGCCTGATTCTATTCACCCCTCTTGTAGCGAGGCTCTTGGCTGGCGCTGGCATAATCTTGTGCCTCCTCTGACACGTGGGAGGTGCCTGTATTCTGGAGAGCGTGTTAACATTTAAATCAGTGCAATGGTCTGGGAATAGCATCGAGTTAAAAGGACCTCTCCTGAAAAGAGCACAGCAGGGACTGGGCTGAAGAGTTCTCTCAGCCCTTCAAGCACACGGCTGCATGGATTTTCATCAGCAGCCAGCTTCACGCAGCTCCATTAGGGCTTGATTTAGCTGCTTTCGGGGTGAGGAGGGAAGAGGTTGGGGGGGCATCTCCCCCTTGATGGGGCCAGTGGTATGGGGGGGATCCAAGATCTGCTGGGTCCCTTCTGCTCCTGGGCTGTGGTCTTGGGGTCCTTCTCATGCAGGAGAACCACACAAGCAGTTCCCCATGGGGTTTGTGCTGCTTTTGTAGTCGCTGTCACGCTTCAGTCATGAAACTTGAGGTTGAGTTAATAAATGTGTAATTATCTGCCGCATGCATAAGGCTTCATCTGAGTCTCTTCATAGTCTGAGGTGCTCTTCAGCATGAAAGACATGGTTCAAAACGCTTCTCAAGCACTTCCCTGTGTGTTTCTATGTGCCTGGGTGCCCCGGAGCTGTGTGAGTGCACAGACCCACCAGGAGTCCTGCAAAGCCTTTGTCCTTATGTCCCATGGCAATAACTTCAGCAGCTTAATTACTGTGCTGGAGGTATATTGCTTTTTATCAGCCTGGACGTTCTTCCTGCCTGGTTTTATTGAAAGCTCTGGTTCTCGTGTCCTATGGGGTGATGGAGAGGTCCCAGTCTACCTCTTAGAGATCATCCATTGCCTTTTTATTGCCTCCTCTTACCAGCTGCCATTCCAAAGGCAGAGTCTCATTTTTTAGATGTGTGAAGGCCCTGGATAACTCTGAAATTAAGACACTGCCCTCAGGAGATCCCTATTCCTTTGGTCTCTGTTTTGTGGTGGGGATGCGGTACCACAGGCGGGATGCAGGAGCCACCCCTGCAGCCGTGTCAGCCCAGTCTGAGGAGGCTTCCTTCCCTTCAGCACTGAGCAGGAGCTTTCAGGGAGCTGTCTGTGACGTTGGCAGCCCCTTCAGCTGAGCTGACAGGATTAATCTAAAATCCCATATGACGCAAGAGCTGGCTCTTCCCTCCCAGACTGCTCCGTGCATGGGCAGCAGGCTGCATTGGGCATCTCACTGCCCCCTGACCCAAGTTGCTGCTGCCACCCAGAGCACTGCAGTCCCCTGGCCCCAGCTGCCTGCACACGTGGCGTTGCCATTCTCTCCTTCCTGATGTAATAAAGCACACCAAAGCCTGTAACCGGATGCTGGAGCATAGATGGGTTTTCAAGACCCTCCATGTAACAGTCTGATGTGGGGAGCTTGATGGAAGGGAGAAGCTTGAGCCTTTGACCCGAGGTCTCACAACAGTGGTTATAAAGGGCAGTAATCCAGTTGCTGAGTGGAATGTGCAGGGAAGCGCTCTGCTCTGCATGGGTAGGCAGCCATGCTGCCCCATGTGCTGTGCCACATTCCCAGTGGGGCGGCGGGAGCGGGGTTGTCCAGGGCCCAGCAGCACATGGTGGGATCCAAGTCCGGATCCTGCTTATGAGTGTGCCTTGATTTAATGTGACTGTGGGCAAGTGAATTCATCTTCCTGCATTTGTTGCTTTTGCAGCTCCCGTGCTGAGGTTCTGTTGGTTCGTGTTTGTGCAGCCTTTCGAAAGGTGGCTGTTGGTGTGTGGGTCCAACAAAGGGAAGCAGTTGGGAACAATACAGGAATATTTTCCGAAAAAGCAGCTGAGATAAGGGCTGCTCTTGTTAATTTAAAAAATGATATTTTTCCTCCTCCTTTCAGTAAAAACTGTCTGCCTGATGAACTGACATCTCTAACAACTGTTTAAGCAGCGCAGGTTTAAATATACACTTCCAGCATTGGCTGCTGATGAGTCACTAGGCACAGTTATTTATCAGGAGTAATCACTCTGTGCTAGACAGTGTAAGACGGGGCTCACGCTGCTCCTGCTGGAGCTGCGCGCTTACGGTGCTCGGCTGCAGGGACCCTAATGTGCTGCCCATCGTTATAGGGCTTTGAATCAACTTTACATCTTTGGGGAGGTGTTTGGGAGTGCTGGAGGTGGTGCTGAGGGTGCAGCATTGTCCATAGGCTGAAGGAATCGGCAAAGCTTTAGCCATTCTCGGGGAGCATCATTAGGAAGGTGTTCTGGGGATCTCTGGTGCTCCGAGCTCTGTCAGTTCTTGAACACTTATGATCCCATTTCTTTTGCTTTGCAATCACAGAAATGCTCTTTGGCTAGCGTAAGAGTAGCTTGCAATGCAGAGAAAAGAACAGGGATGCTGTACTGAGGGCTGATGGTGAGAATACAGCTTTAATAAAAGTCTACAGGCAGCACAAACCCAGCAGGCTTTTACTTGTGTCAACATGGGACGGTACCTAACAAGTATAGACATTGTGAGGATGGTGGCTTGTGAGATACTTCCCAAAAGCTACCTCTGAAGTGTCACTGTGTCAGTTAAGAGCCTCGAAGAGACCAGAGCTGTTGCATTTATGATTGGACTCCACCAGGGCAGGTATTTGGCTGCAGTGAGCCAGGAGGACATTGGTTTGTGCACCATAGGCAAACCTGGGTGACGTGGATGGAGTAACAAGGAGGATGCTCGGCCACTATAAACTGTCTATGGACATTGTTCAGCAGAGCTGAAGAGGAGCTCTGGGGATGCCGAGATGAGCACGGTGGTTTAGCGGGCAGCTGACCCTGGGGCTCCTGGCAAAGCTGGTGTCCCTGAGAAGCTCTCTGTGCCCCGGGCGGCAGCGAGCCCCCAGCGCCGCTGTGCCCGTCTGCTATTGCAGGGCTGGGCTCCCGCACGAAACACCTTTATTTTCTTTTAATCAAATTGTCACCAGGAGACACATCTGTTCCTGCTCGCCTCTCCGCTTTCATCAGGGGTGAGGATGGAGCCGTCCCTTTGAGCGCGCTGCTGCTTATGCAAAGCACTTCAGCCAGGCAGGGCTACTCGGATATCAAAGGCAGAGCCTGAAGAGGTGGCCTGCTGGAATTTGCATATGAAATTGCAAGCTGAAATCCAAACACCGGGAAGATGTGAAGATCAGTGGGAAGGGTGAGCATGAAAAGCACTGGCAGGCCGGGAAAGGGGGAGCGGTGAGATATGAAAGAGGAGGAAAGCGAACACACAGAATGCTTTAACAGAACAGAAAAAGTTTCTTGTACTGCAGACAGATGATGAAAGAGACAGTGAGGAATTATTAGGCCAGAAGATAAGGAAACAGCAGAGATACGAAATAATTATTTTTGTATCTGTCTTTATAAATGAAAATGAAGGGCATTAACTTAAATAGGATTTAGATTTTCAGGGACAGAAGGGGATGAATTAGGAAATGTTCAGATAACAGCAGAAATGATTATTAAAGGTCGGGGGCTCTTGAAACCGACACTGAGATGAATGCGCACAGGGTCTGGTTTCCCCCTCAAACCCCTCTCCTGTGCTGGTGCTCAGGTAATGATCATCAGGAGCCCTTTCCTTTTCACCCTTGCGGGGTGAAAAACCAAACCCAGCCTCGGTAAGAGCTTCCTAGAGGTGTGTCTTTATCCCCCTCACACACACAGAGGGAAATGGCAGTGAGTCAGGCGTTTTGATTAAGCTCTTAAGCCAAACAGCCCTGGGCCCTGTTACATTTTCATGCACTCAGAAGAGCTCTTGCAAAATTCTTTCCCTTTGCACTTAATTTCAGGTGATGCTTTCACAGATCAGCTTCTCCTCTTTGCACCCGTGGCTTTGTACACGCGGGGCTCACAAGCGAAAGCCTCCCGTGTGTAACTAATCAGGCTCGTGCGCCTGCTTTACTGCGGCTGGGAGGTTTGGATGTGCCGGTAGTCGCAGAGGCTGGGCGGGTGATTCATTTGAAACAGAGCAGCGACATCAAGTTTAACGTCCGACACTGCAAAGCCTGACCTTGGGAGGAGGCTGCATGCTAACTACTTCCTAAAATTGCTGAAGTGCTTTAGTTTGGGCGTTGAACCTCATGAGCCGCTTGTGAAAATCCCTGCCGCTCCCCTGGCACCGGCTCTTAAACCTGATACGAACCTTCAACTTTTCCCCCGATAAACAACATGTAATAGGCTTTAAATAAACCCAATAACAGTAATTTCTCTTAACCTCAGACTCTTAATAACACTTCTCTCTTGTATCGCTCTGATACCCTGAACTTCCCGGGTAATGGGTTTGGTTCTGATGCCACCGTTGTCTGTAGAGGATGAGAAGACCTTTCAGCAAGTCTACAGGGTTTTTAATATGGTTCTCCCCAGCCGGGGGCTGGATTTGGTGAGAGGTTTGCTGTGGCTTTAAGTTCATCTGCTGACAGCATCAGATAAATCTCCGGCTGTGTCAGACAGAGGTATTATTTGGTTGAGGGATGTGTGGGGATGCAGCTCGCTACCTGTTTGAGCCCTTGTGCCCTGTGGTGATTACACTCTGGCCACACAGAGATTGAGGGGATGTCTCTGTGTGATCCTCCTGTTGAAATCCTGTGTGGGAAGAGCTAGAGGAGTTCCATATGTCTGTTGCCTGAAAGAGGAGCGGGATCAACCTCTTGAGTGGGTGAGCTGCTTATTTATAACTCTCCTGCTGAGCACGAGCTTGTTTAATGCTCGGGAGCAGCTCAGTGCTGGAGAATGTGCTGTATACATTTGCTAACAATAGCGGCCGTGCCTATATATAAACCTGAAGACACTGTGATCCACAGTGCATTCCAATTAACGGGATGATGCATGATGTATGGCATGTCACGGGGAATGTGGGACATTCCCTTGCTGCTGGTCTTACCACTCCTGAAACTCCCTGGGGGCAATCATTATGCCTCCCTCCTTCAGATGGCTTCTAAAACTTTTAATACCACCTGGTTTTGTGTTCTGCTGTTGTGTTTTAATGCTGCCTGCAGGAGAGGGGGATGCAGGGGACAGTGTGGTGGCATTGCAGCATGGAAGACAGCAGTTAGAGCATGCTGCTCTGGGTGTTAAATAGATGGCATTGGAAAGAGGTGGGGGTTTTACTATATGTCCATTACACTGTTAATTGTTAATGGCCAAAATTTGACTCAGAGGAAAGGCCAGAATTTGCATGAGGGAAGCTAAGCTTGTCCCCTAAATTACCCAAACGAGCTCGAGTCTCCTCCTTGGCTGTTCTGTCAGCAAGAATGGGTCTGTTCACCTGCAAACGTGCAAACCCGTGATTGAAATGAGATTTACAACACAGCTGTGGGAAGTCATGTAAAGGAGAGGCTGCCTTTTCCAACCGGGAACTGTGAGCAGAGGGGTGGCCAGGTGAGTGCTCCTGGGTATGGGGTGGCTGGGGGTCCCCACTGCTGCTGCTGTGAGGCCCATGGGGAGGTTCCGACAAAGCCTTGTGGGAACCAAATGGGAAGCAAGCACTTGGTCAAAGGGAGGCTTCCTCCGGGACAGTGTGGAGTGTGGTCTTTGTAGAGGAACTGGTTTGACTGCAACCTGAGCCTCGGCGGAGGCATTGGGAAGCCTGGAGGTGCAGACTTGCCTGTTCTGTGGTCTAAGGACAATTTATACCCTGCCTAAGTTTACTGGGCACACGCACAGACTCTGCTCGAAGCGATTGTGCTCCTTGGTTGCTTGACATGCAGCAGCCATAGCCAGTTATGCACTGTCTTAATGGAGCAAAGTAAATTCCATCAGCTGCAGAGGCTGCGAGTGGACCTGGGGAGGGGCTGCCCCAACCTCCCGATCAGCCCAGCTGCAATATCCTCGCCTCATGTCATGCAAAACAAAAGGTGCAATTTAAAATACCATCCTTCGGGTGCACTGAGCAGCATTTGGTTGTCAAACCTGGATTTCTTTAAGGCAGTGGTCCAGAATAAACTGGTAATGGGGAGTCATTTGACAGCAGGCAAGCTGGAAACAGCCATATGAAAATCAAAGGCGGGTTTGTAGTTTGTTGTGCCTTTAGCTGAGTTCTTCCACATGCAGCTACTTACCACAGAAGGTCAATCAGCATAGCTGTATTTTGGGGTGGGAGGCTGCGTAAGTAACTCGTGCACATGTGAGATGTGTGAAGGAACATGCCAGTACCAGTGTACATGTGTGTCTAAGGAGATGCCTGTGTTGGGTTGTGCACACCTATCGAACTCCTCAGCTCGGGTGGTTTCGGTTGTGGAGCTTGGAAACAAAGGCTTGCTCTGAGCACACAGCTATGCTTGCACTGCAGCTGCTCCACAAGTGACTCTCTTCTCTTGGCCGGAGCCTTGGCATGGCATCTTCCACGTCAAACCCGTGCTCGTATGCAGAAACCGTGTCTCCTGCCCAGCCAGTGTAGCAGATAAACACCCCGCTCCTCGATGTTCGCATCCTTCCCCTGCGGGCTGGGAGAAATGGCTGACAAGACCCATTATTTTTCCAGTTATCCAAACTGTCTGCATCTTAACAGCTTCCTACTTCAGTTGAGACAGTCTGAAAAGTTTAATATCATTTCAAATCAGAGCACCAATAAAACCTGACATTATTAATATGATGTCAAGGGTTTTTCCAACTGCTTAGGGAAAAACAACGTGTCCCATTAAACAAAGCTCCCTGCATTGTGAAATATTAAGTGACTTTTCAACGAGTGCCAGCTGGAGCTATTAGTTTTCCTTTGCTGCTGTGGATGTGGAGAAGAAGTCTGGCTGAGAACCTTTTATGAAGACATTAGCTGAATCCCTGCAGTCGGGAAGGCTCTTGCATTGCGAGGGGCTGCTTTCTATCTGGGGCTGCATATGCAGCCATGAATTATTAAGTGCAGTAAATAGATTTGGCGGGATGTGCGCTCTCCCCCCTTAATGCACTTGTTACACCAGGGAGTCTGCATCCTCAGTGGGGATTAAATCTGGGATTGTAATGAACAGAACCCAGTGGGAGCCAGGAGCATCACTGGCTCCTTCTCCCGTTGTCCGGCTCGGGGCAGGGCTGTGGTCCCTTGCTCGGGTGCTGCTGCTGGGCGGTGTCTGAGGTGTCTGATCACAGACCTATGCATTGCCTGGTGCTGGGGTTAATGTCTCAGAAAGGGCTCCCCCAGTGCTGCTTTCCTGGCTGGCTCATTCCTCTTGTGGGTGCCTCCAGCAGGGGGGAGCCCTGGTGTTTCTCCCGTCTTCCCTTTCCCTCCCGGGCACTGTAAAACACAATCACTTCATCTCTTTGTCCAGACCAAACACGTTCTGTGCAGCAAAGCTGAAGTGTGGGGTTTTTTTTAGACTGCCTTTGGTAACACACCCGGGACTGAGCAGGTATGTGGTGTGCTTGAGGCTTTGTACCGCACATTAAAGCCTCATCCATACTAGATGTGTATAATGGGCACGTGTTGGTGCATGCTCTGAAACACACCTCTGAATTCTGGTCTTGGCTCTGCCTCCGGTTTCCCCACCGGTGCAATAAACATCGCTTTGATGCCTCGCAGGGGAAGTGTAAGTGTTTAATTTAACTTTTATGAAGTTCTTTGACAATGTAAAGAGAGCCGCACATAAAGCAGAGTTTCAGGGAAGTCGAGGCACTGATGTCCCACTTTTATCTCTGGGAGAGCTCCCACATCTGAGCGCAGAGCTTCCAACCCCAGGCTTCCAGCCAGCTGCTCCTGCCTTGAGGCCAGAGCTATTTTTGCCTTTGTTAGCCAATAAAATCTTAACCCCCTTTCACATTCTAATGCACCAGCACAAATTCATGATCCCAGCGGTTAATTCCTTCCGCCCGGCACAGCAGTGATGTTCAGGGCTGGAAATCTCAGCTCCCTTCCCAAGGGTACTTCCATCCCAAGCATAGAGCTGGGGTTTGCCTCTGCAGCTGGAAGCCGCTCTGCCTGGTCATGGAAGCTCTTGACCACAGCCAGCTTTTGGGGACCCTCTGGGCAAGGAGCATGGGGCTCCGAGCTGGGCACTGTGCTGGCTCCCAAATAAGCCTGGCTCCATGAAGGCAAGCAGGCAGTTATGAGCCTTCAAGGAGGAGGAAGCCTCTCTCAGCCTTTTTCCTGCTGCACAACCTTCCTTCACCTTCCTTCTTTTAATGTCTTAATCAAGTGGCTGATAAGAGAAGTGATCCATGAAAAGGACGGGTATCTTGACAAGGCACAGAGGCTTGTGGCAGCACTTTCCCCACAGATCAGCATCTTCCACGAGAGGGAGAGACAAAAAAGGCAGATTTTTGTACCCTTAAGCTTCCACCACTGCAGTTCAAAAGACCAATCTTTACAGAAAATAAATTTAAAGGAGAATTTTTGATGTATCTGATGGTCTCTTGTGGTCGACAGGAGTGCTGCTGGCAGTGTATGGAGTTATGCAAAGCCAGGGCTGGGATTACTTAAAAGTGTCTGTAGTTCTTTGATTAACCAGTGTGTATTTTATTTTTTATATGGCACAATCACAGCCCTACATTGGTAATATCTTGCTATTATTGTTCGATACGCGGAGCTCCCCCTTTTGCTGCAGCACACAGCTGCTTTTTAGGGCATTCTCTACAGAACTCACTCTCTGCATGTTAAATCCGCTGTTCTGAGAAGGATTTGTGTGCTTGGTTTGATGCTGTGCCCTCGTGGAGGGTGGTTTGTGGCTCTGGAAGCACAGAAAGGGATGGGGGGGAAACAGTGGACCAGGGGCCCGGGAGCATCCTCTCCCCTGCTCCGGGGTGCATTTAGAGCTGTCGCAGCAGCAGCGATGCTGGTGTTTTATGGTGCTGCTCTTGAGCACGATGCTCTGCCCCTTTAGGAGCGAGGCAGCTGAGGCAGAAGGAGGTGGTTGGCCTGAGGTGACACGTTGGGTCACCAGCATGGCCTGGAACAGATGCGAGGGCTCTTCTCCTATGTGCCCGCAGTCCCTTTGCACCCCTGGTCAGCAGCAGCCTCCCTCAGCTGTCCCCTGCTCTGTGCCAAGGCCATGACATTGCAAGCCACAGATATTAATAGTAAGCTGCAAGAGGGCAGAAGGGAGTGATCCGAGTCAGAGGTGGCTGAAGGGGAAGTTCAGGAGCTGAAGTGAAACAAAGGAGGGAAGCTTGCTCCTTGCGGAGGGGTGGCTGGGGCTTCTGCTTGCTCCTGCCCTCCAGTGCCTTCCAGGGTTGGGGGGAAAGCAGCACGGAGCAGAGGCAGAGCATTGTGTGTGCCATTACATGTTTGTCCCTGCCCAGAAGTCCCTACGTGCCTCTGCAGGAAGTGCAAAGCTTTACACAAGGCTACAGATTCCAGCTGGATCTGAGTCAAGCTGGTCTCTTCTGCTTTTATCTTGTGACTTACTTTTTGTTTGCTCTTTGCTTCTGGCCCCTCTGCAATTCCAGTTCCCAAATCTGGACTGACCCGGTGTGGGGTCAGCACTAAGGGTCTTGTGCGGTCTGTGCATTCTATGTGACACAGGGAAGCTCCGGCTCTCCCGCTGTGGCTGTTGCCTTCATGGTGCCAATGGCCCTAATGGCTCGCTCTCGTCTGCTGGCTGAGCAGGCAGGACTCCTGGGGTACTGCAGCCAGGGATGAGCTATGTCAAGGTGGCTTGTTTCCCTCCAGGCCTGCCTTTGGAGTGAAAAAACATATGGAGCTTCTTTAGCGCATTCCTGGGGACCAGGTTGTGCTCTGCATCACTTTGCCTTCACCAAAGGCTTCTGTTTGCACTTAGTTTCTGCAGGCACAGTGATGGTGTTAATAAAAGCTGTATGACAGCCTCAGTTTGCTGCCCTTGGAGCAGTCCTGGGTGAGATGAATGCTCCAAGAAGGAACAAGCGATGTGGGGTACAGGAGTGGGTCAGGGGCAGTTTGTTCAGTGCCTTGAGAGCAGAAAGGGAGGGGGAAAGGATGCACAGCCCTTTGAAGATCTTCCTCTTTTTATAATGGTTTCACTTGAAATAGAAATGAAGGTATAGAGTAAATTTAAATCCAGAGATAGGGCTCTGCTCCTGAATAGGCTCAGTTCGGGGTCAACGCCTCAGCAGCGCGCAGGATTGGGGTTTCAAAGGTTCCCAGGCATCGCTGCAGTCAGGTGGTTGTAAAGGGCCCAGCGTGACGACATTTGCAGCCGGATCTTTCAAACCTATCAGCAGTACTTCAGCTGCTGAACTCCTGAAAACCTGCTCATTTAATTTGTTAAATGAGAGCGAAGGTCTCTTCAGATAATCTCCAGGCACTGCAAGAGCTGAGCTCTTGTGCGGGGAAAGCAGCTTGTTTGAGATGAAGCTCCTTTTGGTTTGAAGCACATCAGCCCAGAGTCACATAAAGTGCGTTTTAAAGGTGGAGAGGAACCTAAAAGGGCCAGGATGTGACCTGATACCAATTAGCTGAATTTGCATGGCTTGTCACTGCAATCTGGAGATGGTTTGGTTTGCGACAGTGATGTCTGTGCTCATCAGGAGCGAAGCGTGGCATTTTCCACGTGTGTGCGGGGGCACTGCAGAAGGCTGTGAGTGAGTGACGGCTCTCCCAGGGCAAATAAAAGTACTTCTGTGACAACTCACTCCGAAGATTTCGGGTGCACCTTCTCCTGAAGAGACCCTGGTGGGCTGAGGGCTGCCTGGGGATGCACAGCTCTGAATTCATGGTGTGTGAGGAGGGCAACGCGCTTCATCTGCCTGCCCTGCCCTGCAACACGGGGCTGGTAACTCCTGAGCCACTGGTGGTGTGTCCTTCCTGCCCATAGTTTCGGATTAGATCCCAACTGGGGTAGATTCCCAGCAGGAATCGTTCCCTCCTTAGCTGTAATAATCCTCAAGAGGCAGAATCGCATCTGCTGATCCCTGGTCCCTTCTGCCTTGTCTGCAGACGCTGGGGTGACTGCAGTGAGGTTCTGCCACATCTATGTGCATGTAGAAGGATTCAGGAAGAGGCGTCTGTGAACATTGTGCGTTGATGTAGGGGGTGTGTAAATACCAGCTGATGAGCTAAACCTCTTATTGACCTTTAACTACTTGGTAACTGATTCTCTCCAGCAATAAATATCTCCTGCAATTAATAGTCAATTGGTACTTAATTAACGAAGCAATAACAGTGGAACAGAACATTGTCACAGCATAATGGTCTCCCGCAGCCATTATGCTGTAGCTGTCCCACTAAATCAAACTTAAGTGCGGTGTTCTGCGGGGAAAGCAGGGCCTGGCAGTGCCCAGCTGCCTTGGTGCTGTGGCCCCGGCCCACTCGCATCCTCAGTCAGGCAAGGGGAAGGTAAAGAGGAGGCTCCGGTGGGAATCGGGCAGGTGATTGCGGTGAAGGTTAAGAGTACAGAACAAATGGAAGCTTTAAATAATCTTCCCAAAGGTCTTGAGGAGCTGCTGGTATGGCTGATGCTGGGAGCTGCTGCTGTAGCCTTGCAGGGAGCAAAGCTCAGCTCGAGCTAAGCAGAGTTTAATAACATGGACAGCACAGATCCTGTCTCCTCCTCTGCTCTCTCCTTCCTCATGCTGACCTGCTGCTCCGGCTGACCAGAAGGATGCGTGCTTCCCTGTCAAGTGGGGTTTTGGAGTGATGCAAGAGCCTCTTCCTCCGGAGCTTTCTGGGAAGTGAGTGAGCTGCGCTGTAAAGCATCCCTGTACTTGGTGCTGTGCCCTGTCCTCTCCAGTGCTTGCCTTAGAGGTGACTCCGAGCATGTGAACAGCAGCTTCCTTCTTGGTTTTTTTTCAAGTCCCATTTTTCTGTCTTGTCAGGTCTATTTAAGCATTTAATGAGGTGAGATAGTACCAATAAATTTAACACAGCACAATAACTCTGATGTGGGCCACAACCTAATAAACTCCCATCCTCGGGACGGTGCTGGCTTGCCTCTGGTGCGATTGCTTCGCTCAGGTATTTCCGAGGTTGAGCAAGGACTTTGCAGGTGCTGCTGCAGAGCCGAGGGTGTTCACTGCGATGGGCTGGAAATGGTTTCCTGGGGACAAAGCTGGCTGTGGTTGATGGGCAGTGGGGGCTCCTTTCTCCTGTTTCCAGCCCTGCTTTGTCCCCCGTCCTTGGTTTCTGATGATGCATCTGCTGAAAGGCCTGGTGCTGGCTTCCAACTCGAGCTGGTTTTTGCCCTGGTGGTTCTGCTGCATCCGGCCTGGGTGAAACATGGGGAGGTTTCTGCTCTGTGTTGCAGAGTGTGGAGGGATTTGTACTTCGGCTGCTTTGAATGTCTCCTGAATGAGTAACTTAACAGATTGATTTTATCTTTTTTATCTCCCTCGCTACTTGCAAATCTGTTTGCAAGCAGCTTGCTTTCTTGGAGGAGGACTTGGAACCATCAGCTGGCTCCTGCATCCCCTTCAGTGAAGCATCCTTTCCCGTGACTGGCTTTGGCAATGCCTTTCTCTTGATCAGAATGGGGCTTCTGGGTGGAGAGAACAGGAAAAGCTGAGCTGAAAGCCATTTCATACAAGGGCACCACAAGTTTAAGGTTTATTCTGGCTCTTGGCATACACATTTGTGGCTGGAGCAAAGCTAGGTTCAAGTTAGGAATGGTTGTCTCTCACTTTGCATCCAGTGCCAGCCCATACTAAAACCCATCACACCCTGTAACTGGCCAGACACTGACACTGAAAGGGGAGGGCATGGTGAAGAAAAAGGCACATCGAGATCCCATCATCCAGTGGGTGGAAATGTGTGGATTTGGAGCACTAGAGCATGGCTTCCTCAGGCTGCTTCTCTTCTGCTGGGTTTGCTGCGCTGAGGGACACACTGCAAGTGGTTTATTACAGCTTTCCTTTGGTTCTGCTGCAGCACAGGAGCAATAATGCAATCATGCCTTGGCTCCGTATGGAGGCTGAGGAGCAGAACAACCTTTAGCTTTCTGGCATCCTGGCTGGGGAATACTGTGGGATGGCTGGCTCTGCCCCACTGCCCATCATCATTCCTGCTTCCCAAAGCACCGTGCTGGGAAAGCAGCCACTGTTCTGCTAAATATCTGTGTGTGTGTGAGAGCCTGGAGCTGTGGCTGTGATGGGGGCTCAGAAGGAGCAGTGGGACCACACCGAGTGGCCACTGGGTTTGGCATGGAAATGATGCGCTCATGCAGGGTGTCTGGTGCTTGCTCCATCCAGAGCATCCAGAGGGATGCTTGTGCTTATTATGCGAGCGAGCTGCTCCAAACAAGTCCAGAGAGGACTCGCTGCCCAGAGCAGGGAGTCTGTGTTCCAGCTACACAAAGAACTGAGCAGTTCTTTGAACAAAGGGTTGAAAGGTGCGCGTCCTGTCAGGTACGCAGTGATTCAGTACACAGAAATGCCTGGACTGCAGGGTCTGCTCGGCTGGAGAGGTCGTGAACTCCACTAAGTTCTCCCAGCCTCTGGTTCTGGAGCTTCATGAAACAGACCTGGGGGGGAAGGAAAACATTCCCAGTGCCCCTGTGTCTCTGCAGCACCAACTGTTTCCAATTACTGCGTGGAGTTTGCATGCGCTGAGTTATTCCGCCCAGCGCTGGAGGGTCTGAATTCCCCCACTGCTGTGGAAGGAGCCTCTCTGCCAATTTATATGGTCGGGGAAAACACAACATCCAGCCTTGTCCTTTGTCATGACAGTAGACTCTATCCTGCAGAACTGAAGAGCAAAGAGTGGTGTGGGGAGCAGGGATGCGGAGCATGCCCTGCGTGTGGATGAGTGCTTCCTTGCTGCCTGACAGCCCAAATGCAGTACAAATGCTGCATGTTTCTGGCTTCAGCCCCCTGGAGTGCCCCACTTCCCCTATGTTTGGCTCTTTTAGTTTATCTTTCTCAGACTTGAGCATCTCTTCCCCTCACCGTAGCTCCTGGGCAGTACTCTCCTCTCCCGTCCTTTGTTGCTGAGGCAAATTAAGCAGTGCCTCTGCTCCTTCGCCTTCCCACTCTCTGCCAAGTGAATCCCACAACTTTCCTGGGTGACGGCATAAATTTGCAATGGTGTTCTACAAAAGCTCCCCACCAAACCGGAGCTGTCTCGCATCCCTAACAAGCTTATCAAAGGCTTTCTTTGCAGGGAGATCTGAGCCCTCCAGGTTTTGATTCATAGCAGGTGAAGGCAGAATGTGCTGGAGCCTGATTGAAATGTGCGAGGTCAACAAAATAGAGCGGAGAGTGCACAATAATTGGGGAAGCAGCGGCAGCCTCGCTTTCTGCCCGTGTTCCTCTGATCCCTCGGCTGTAATCTCCCATTTCCAAAGGGAAACCTGTCTTGCATACTTTATCACAGTGCACATTTGCACAGGAGGCCCCTTTGTACAGGAAAGGGAGAAACCCCAAAACTCGAACTGTCACTGACTTCGTTCTCCCTCTTCTTGTGCAACCCAGAAGGGAGACAGCTGCGAGGGCTGTGGGGTGAGGAGCAGCACCTGGCTTTCATTGTGAGGCATCTTGCTTCTCCCTGAGTTTGAGCCTTTTGTCTTACCTAAGGGCTGGCATTTACTGCAGATCTGGAGGCGAGGGGAGATGTTCTGTGCTCTTCTGGAAGTTAATCTCTCAAAGTGTGAGGCGTCGGGGCTGAAATAGCTGGGCTCCTCAAGGCAAAACATACCTGCTAGCTCAAGTTCTTCCCTTGCCTTGGGAGCATTTACTGTTTTGGGGATCTCTGCCCTTTCTCAGAGGTAGGAAGAGTTTCATTTGAAGCGCACGTTTTCCCCAAAGGCTGTAGCGCTTTGTTGGAAACGCTCCATTCCCCAACATCTGTGCACACTGAAACCTTCCTTTGGGTTTGAGTGTGTGTTTCGGGGGTTTCCATTCTCCTCCGTGTTCTGCAAGGGGAAGAGATTACAAAAAACAAGAGGGAAGGGGGGAAAAAAATCTGTCCACTTCCCCCTCCCTCCCATCTGTTGTTTAATCACCAGCTGTTTGTCCTTAAGCTTGGATTACAACCTCTCTGCCTGCCTGCTCCGTGCACTACGATGCGCAGTGGGGCTGCTACATCTCGTGTGCTGCATTATGCATGCACTGCTGGTGGGAAGAGCATCAGCATTAGAACCTGGGGGAGGTTCCAGCCCCTCGCTGTGTCTCTGCAGAGGCACTAATCCCTTCTCTCTGCGCTCATGTGGTGCCCGGAGTGCAGAGCAGTGTCCTGTCCCAGTCAGGCTATGGAGCTGAGCAGGGCTTTGCGCCCTCAGATGCTCCTCCTGGCTCTCCAGAGAGAGCTGCGACAGGCAGAGGAGCTAATGCTGCTTGATGGAGTAAGGAGCCAAGAGTGACGCTGGGATTTTAGGATGGGTGCCAGCTCTGCCTCCATCTAGAAGAGCTGTAGGAGAAGTCAGCATAAAACCTAGGGATTGCTTAACAAGCTCTTTAGTGCTACTGAATGTGCTGAGCTCATCCTGGGAATCTGTGGGTGCCAAGGCTCACTTACTGATGGATTTAATACCATAGGATGGGGAGCCATCGGTCTACTCCCTCTGCTTCCCATGTTCCCTTGGCCCCATGGCCAGCCTTGCTCTGCCTTAAGGGAAGAGGCATTGTGCCCTGGTGCAGAGCTAGGCATTGATTGACTTCACCCTGAGTCTCTGCTCACATAAAAACTAAGGTTGGGGGACAGGGTGCAGGTTTTGGGGACGCTCCTGTGGGGGACACTGGCATTGAACGTAGTGGTAGATATGTTCTATTATGGTGGGGCAGGAGAGGAGGAATGAAATCCCTTGGGTTGAAGCAAACCATACAGGAGCGCTTAGAGCTGGCATGAGTTCTGGACTGAAGGCTGGCAGGCTTGGCACATGGCTGAGGGCAGGATGGGCTCCAGTGCAGCCCTGTCCAGCTCTGATGGTGAAGGGAATGTCTGAAAAAGGGGAAAACACCGCCTTGTTCTTGATGCTCACCACAGCCCTGTGACCGCAGGGTAACCTGCCTCCCTGTGCTCCAGGCCAAGGCTCTGATCAGGGCTCCTCATCTCAGGTTTCCTGCGAAACCCAACGATGCGAATGTAAGGAGCTCTCTGGAGCCAGGAAGGACATGATCATCGGTTAATGCATCACCAGAAAATGGGAGCCTCATTACATGAGGGCTAATCATTTACAAGCTATAGGTTTAGATGTGTGGCTTAAAGTCCATTACTTCATGCCGCGGGTATGTGCTCTGCTTTCCCGGCTCAGAGGCGGTGTTGTTGCCTCTGTCTTTGTGCCCCTGTGCGGAGGAGTCTGGCGATGGAGCGTGTATCAGAGTGCTGCAGGGGCTCCGTGCCGCTGGTCCTGTCTGGTAATGAGCAGTGTCAGTCTCGGGAAAGAAAAATGGCATTGCAGTGCGCCTGCGAGCGTGGTGAGCCTTGAGGCGCTTGAGCTTTTAGAAGCATCTGTCCTTTGGCTTCTGTGTGTGTGAAAGGGCACAAATGAGTGGAAACCTCAGCCTTCGACTTGCAGCAGGGCTTTCAGATGTGACCCAGGAGAAGCCTGCTGTATGCTCCATGCTGTGCTTTACCCAGGCAGGAAGTGCCCTGCAGGGGGGTCTCAGCCTGGTCCCGCTTGCTTCACAGCATCCTCCTCTTCCTCCTTCCCTGCTCCTCTCCCGTCCCTCAGAGCTCGGTCCCTGCGCTTGCCTCTACGTTTCCCCTTGGAAGCAGCTATTGATTTTCCTGACTAATGCACCTGGCTGCATTGTGCACCACACACCAAACAAAACAAGAGAACTCAATCAGCCACTTAAAAAAATCAAACCAAGCCCACCGCTTTCCATTATAGGCTGGGCAGATCACGCAGTTACAACTTGAATGTGTTCCCATTGACCCGCAGCACTCAGGTAAAATGATGGGAGCGGTGCAAACACAGGCTGGGGATGCAGGCTCGGGAGAGCTCTTCCCTTACATAAGAACACTTTGCTTTTCTCTTTCGTGTTACCTGCAAATGAGAATGAAATGCTGCTCTCCTCCGCTCTGCGCAGCGTTGTTCCAAGCGTATGAACGCTCGGCTCCCTTTTCCCTTAGCTAATAAGTAACCATGAGGAGGTTTGTGGCCTTGTTGGGTTATATTTAGCCCAGCAAACACTCTGTTTCTCCTCTCTCCTCCTCCCCCTGCCTCTTTCAGTAAAATGCTTTCTGAGATTTATTTGTAAGCCTGTAAATACAGAGTAAATAGCTTTAATTTGCCAGGCTACTGTAAGAAACTGTATCTGCAAGCAGGAATTCCATCAGCCCCTGCTGAGTGAAGTGTCTGCGGATGCTGGATGCTCAGATCTTTCCCTCCTCCCCCCGCTTCCTAAGGAGGAAACTGCTTCCTCGCCTTCTGCCGCTCCCGTGTAGAGGCTCTGGGTGCTGTAAGCGTGGGTCAGATGCTCAGTACCAAATGTGACAAAGGGCCTTTGTGACCCTGAGAAGGGGAAGGTTGTGAGCTGGTCCTAATGAGGCTGGTGAGGGCATCTCGCTGCCTGCTGCCAGCCCATGCCCTGGGAGAGGCGATTCCTGTGCTTCCTCAGGGCTCTGGGAAGTGTCTGGAAAAGGCTTGGCAGGGAGGGCTTGATGCTGGGCTCATTCTGTGAACAGCGTCTCCGCAGAGATGGGGCCAAGCAGCTGGCATGAGGATGAGGCAGTGTCTGGTTTGGGGTAGGATGGAGAAGGGAAGATGGTTGTCTCGGCTCTCGCTGCTTTGCATGGCTCTAACAGCGAGTGCTGTTCTCTTCTGTGGTCATAGCAACTTGGAAATGAATTTTGCTTACTTTGAATGTGAAGTGTTTGCAGTTCCCGTGCGAGTTGTCCTCTCCGGCGCCCATCTCAATTACCCTGTTATGATCGCAGTGTGTATGGTGGCAGGGAGAGGAGGAGTAAATCCTGCCGCTGCTGCGGGCTGGGATTTACAACGGGAGTGCCGAGGCTGATCTATGAGGAGGGGTGAGGGGACGCCCTGTTTAATGCAGCTTGTCCGTGGGGCAGCCTGTCCAACAATACATCTGCTTGCTTATAGCCACTTACCTGGTGGAAAATCCAGTTACTCCACAATTTCAGTCTTCCTTTTTCAAGCCTCGGGATACGGACTCTGCAGGATGGAGGAGCCCCTTCCCCATCCTTCCCCTCTCCCATGCTGCAGTAAACAAATACTATGGGAGGCTGTTCTCCATGGACCATCAGCTGCTGCCCCGTGTCCCTGGGAGCAGAAACTGATGACACCGATCTCCTACCGGGGTGCAAGCAGGGCACCATTCTTCCTAATTAGTCATGATGTCTTGCCCATCACAGGAATAAATAGCAAGCTTTCCCTGAGGATGTGAGATGAGAAGCACTATTTATCGTTCCTCTCAGAGGAAGCTGACAACATGACAGGTGAAATATCAGGAATAATTAAGAAAAATAAGGGCTTATGTACTTTATTGCACCACCAGCAGGGATGGATTGCCAGCATCCTCATGTGGGCCCCACCCTGCCATCAGCTGCACATCCGTCTTTTCTGGGCTATGCTCCTGTGCTTGTGTGGTGCCTCTCACTGGGGTCCTGCCCAGTATCAACCACCCCAGCAGCGCCCGGTGCTGCTCCTGTCTCCTGGCTTTAGCAGCCTGAATGCACCAAAGGTGCCTGCTCGATGCAGGCTTGCAGTTGGAGTCCCGGCTCTATAACATGAACATGTTGGGTAGCAAATGTGTGTTCAGTAACTACTATTTGAGCTCTTTCTCCACAAGAGAGGGAGAGGGAAACCCAGTGACTTGTGTATGACTCTGGGGGTTTTAGGCTTTGTAAGCTGCTGACTTGATGGAGGTGGATGGAAGCAGAGCCCTCAGGGACGTGTGGAGCTGACCACCCCTGTTCTGCCCTTGGCTGTGTTTGGGAGAGCATCCCCTGGCTGTGAGCTGGAGCTTGCCGTGCTGTGTCCATGGAATCGATGATGGATGATGTGCTGGGGAGGGGGATGGCTCCTGGATGCTGACCTGGTTTCCCATTGCTGCATTGCCCTGGCCCCCAGGGGCACCCCAGGTCCATGCGGGTTAATGCCGGGCTCTGTATCCTCGCTGGGAATTGAGTTAAAGCTGCAGCCTGCCTGCACTGGGAGCTGTTTGCTTATGAGGCAGGACAGCTGGGAGCTCAGAGCTGTATCTGCTTGAACAATGTGAAAACCTGATTACAGCGAGTGTCACCAGGCAGCTCGTAACTCTTCCCCGGCAGCCCCAGCCTCGCCAGCAGGCACAATAGATCACCTGGATGAATCTTGCACCCGAATAAAATGCCCAGTCAAAAGTGCTCAAAATCCCTCAGGTCTCCCCTTTGCTAATCGTGCCTCTCGCTGTCGGGAGCAGCCTCTTCAGCCTGTGCAGCAGCGTTCCCATGCGTGGTCAGTAAACCAGCCTTAGGAGAAAGGAAGGGTCTGTGCAGTCCTCATCTCGTCCCCTTTGACCGCGTGCTGCGAGTTGCTGGCACTGCTTTGGAGATGGTGAAAGGGACCCTTTGTTGGGGGCAGGAGGAAGCCAGCAGCAAACAGCTCCCAGACAGGCAGTGCTGCTCCCGGGGCATTTATATTTAGCTCGCTTGCGGCATTGGCCCTTCAATTTATGCTCATGCTTTTGTCCCTTTAAGCACCAGCACCGAGAAGGACACCAGCCAGGAGCAGGCAGCTGCTTCTCGGAGGTGAGGGTATTTTTAACACAACGCCCGAGGAAAAAGGAATCTGCTTCCTCCATCCTTCAGTCCAAACCAATGCTGCGAAGGACCTCTGAAATCAAAGCTTCTGCGCGCAGTGCTGGGAGCCAAATCTCGCACAAAAGCTGAGGGTGTGCATTGGGAAACAAAGGGAGAGGTTCATCCTGGCTGGGTGGCTGCTGTGCCTCGCTCCTGAAGGCGAGGGAGACAGGGACATCAATTTAAAGCGGGCAGGATGGCTGGGATCCCAGCCCAGCACAAGGAGCGGGTGAGGCTGAGCCACAGTGAGAGCCAGGCTCTGCCAAAATTAACACTGTCTTTTGTCCTTTCAAGTATTTATGGAGCTCCGTAGTACCTTGTGCCACAAGTGTTCCCTGAGGCTTTGCAGTGGAAAAGAGTATCCAGAGTGGGCTTTGCATCCTCTGAGAGATGCTGCTCTGCAGCCTGACCTCCGCATCTCGCAGCTTCCCCATTCTGCCAAGGAAAGGCTTTATTCTCCCCTTCACTGCCTTGAAAATGTTTGCCTGCTTTATCGGTAGCTGGCTGGTATCAAGTGCAACAAGTCTGGAGTTTAACTGTGCGGCTCCTCAATTCTCCAAGCAAATAAGCCCACATAAGACCCAGACCTTTGAAGCCAATTGTAATTTAATACAGCTTAAATGGTAAACATCGAACAGTTGCAAGGGAAATATGATCAAAGCCATTGATCTTTTTGTAGTGACACAGTGTCTTTTTGAATCATTTCCAATAATGAGAAAATGCAAGAAAATGGAAACTTGTTTGCAGACATAATGGTTAAATAAATAATTAGCAAGGCGCTTGGTTAAGCTCTGTGTATGGCAAAGCAAGAGGCTGCTGACTGTCAAGTGAAAGTGCTTGACTAAGCATCTTTTTTTTTGGGTAAATTGGGGGAGAAAAACATCACTCTGGGCAGCGTGGAAGATGGATTTGTGCCAGTGGAAGAGCAGGATGCTCCTGTGGAGAAGAAACAGCCTTTTCCAAGCAGCATCAGTATAGTACTACATGTTTTCCATGGCACAGCTCACGTTTCTGGTCTGTGGGTTAATTTTGGAGCACTAATGAGCTGGTCTGTGTGGCATTTAGAGCCTGACGGAGTTCTGAGGGGTTGTTGAGGGTATTTACACATCCAGCGTAGGGAGCCTGGGCACCACTGATGGGTTCAGGATGTCCTGCCCCAAGAAGTGAAGTGAGGCTGCTTGATGCCTGGTCTCTGTCAGGCTGCTGTGTCCCTTCCCCAGGCACCCATCCATCCTTATCCCATGCTCCAGCACAAGGAGCAATGCTCAGCATGACACAGTGCTTGAACTGCTCTGTCTCTCAAATACTTCTTCCTAATGGAAGCATCTTAGGCAGTGAGTATTTTGTCGTTTCTGTTAAGGAACGTGTTTGTAGTTGAATTTAACATGTGCTGTCCATGATGCCATATCAGAGGATAGTTTTAGAGCGCTGTTAGTGTCGTGCTGACTCCTTCTCTTCATTTTGAAAGGGCAAAGCACGCCAGTGAAGAGCTTCGAGAAATAGAAGCAATTTGTTACTGCTTCCCTGCGAGTACAAGGAGAGGAGATGCTCCAGCTCGTGATGAGCTCAGCATATCACATCTTGTGCCATTCCTGCTCTTTCCCTGGGGTCCTGTTCCCTCCAGGGGTCCTACACAGGCTGCTGCAGGGCTGGGGACCCCAAGCCCTTGGTGCCTGCTGCTCTGCGGTTGCAGCTCTTCCACAAAGCAGCTCATGCTCTGTGCCCCAGAGCACTGATCCTGCCCATTAGGCTGCACTGGGAGCAAATAAATGGTTTCTGGTTTACTTTCTGTTAGGCCCAGGAGAGGGACTTCTGTTTCTAGTCTGGAAACTCCAGGTGTAGGGTATTGGATGCCATTGGGCTTGTGTAACACAGGGTGTGATGCTCTGTAGTGTTCCAGCTGTGGCAGATGCAGGGATTTAGTGGCACACATAAGAATTACACACCAGAGGGCAAGGAAGTGAGGTTTCCACTTTCTGCTGTGCACACAATACCTGCCTGGCTATGGGTGCTGCCAAGGCTTCTGGTCTATACCCGGGCTGCGTTTCCCAGCAGGCATGTCCAGCGGGATGCTTGCCCATATTCCCACACATTCAGGTTTGTCTGGATTTTCACGTGCGGCCTCCCTGGCTTTTGGGTGCTGGTATTTGAGTTGGGTCTCATGGCTGCTGCTCAAAGAGCAAAAAGAGGGTGGCTGAAGAATCAGGATGTGGCAGACAGTGCTGCCAGTCACATCGGGGCGATGCTGCTGCTCGGGGCCTGAAGCCACCAGTTATTGTTAGTGCCAGGACCAGGCTCTCAGTGATGTCCTCAAAACACAGCACTCTCTTCCCCAGCCCTCCAGACAGCAGTGAAAAGGCTTTCATGTTCTGCGGGGGAGGAGAGCACAATTTGTGGTGACCCGGCTCTGGCTGGTATTTGAAAGGTCACTTTGAGTGCCACGCTATCAGAGCCCATTGATTGCAAAAACCCCTCCTCCCCAGTGCTGTGTGGCAGGGAAGAGGGAGCAAAAATAGCTCTGGCAACATCATTGTTTAAAACCAACAAAGAGGCACTGAAAGCCTCCCTGCTCACCACTGTCAATAGCTGCGGCAAGGGCACCGGCTGCGCTGCTCTGTGCCATGAGAGGAGCCTCGGCTCGGCCACGCTGCCATAGGCACCGCCTGGAGGTGCTGGGCTGGTGCTGAGGGTGGACGGGGCGCTGCAGGGTGGGCAGCTCCTCATCATGGGCAGGCAGGCACCGGAATCCGCAGCAGATCAATGGCTGTATGTGCTGATGGGCAGCGCTTGTGTGTGCCCCTCTAATGCCGCATGGAAATAAATGATCTTTAATGTCCCTTCCAACCCCATGCGTGCTATGGTCTGATTCTATGTCCTGCAAAGGGCCATGAGCCTGGATCGTGATGTGGGTACCGCCTGCTCTCACAGCAGAGACCTTGTAAACCAGAACAGAGTCTTCAGGGCCTCACCCTCAGCCATGGTTAAGGCATTACCTTGAAAGCATCCAGGGCTGGAAGAAATGATGTGCCTTGAAGGGTCCAGCCCATTGTCAGCTCATTTGTGAGCATTAGTGACTAACCGGGAGCAAGAGCAGCATTCGCCTGCATCCGTGTAGTCATCTGTCACAAAACAAGGGAAATATCGGCACGTTGTCATGTTCCAAATGCTGCTGATCAATGTTTGGATATCTAAAAAATAACAATAGTAAAAGGCAGCCCTAAGAGATCCTGGCAGTGGGGAACAGTGGAGGCAGCTCCTGCCCTCCAAGTGGGACTGCATTGTGCCAGTGGTTGTGAGGCAGAGTGAGACCCTGCTCCTGTCCTGAGCTGCTGGAGCGCATGGAGCTGCATTCCCCATGAGCATTGTGGCTGGTGTTCAAAGCGGGAGGACAATGTTGCATCACATGAATTGCTTCTCATCAGAGCTTATGGTATTTGCACTGGAAAGAAATGGGATGAGTTGAGCAGAGGAGGAGTGGATGCTCAATGAGTTTTAGTTCTAGAGACCTTGATGCAGCATCCCTGCCTGTGAAATGGGGACAACAGCATCTGGGGGTGGTAAAGGCAGGTCAGAGTCAGAGGCTGCTCTACTGCTGCTGGTGGGAGCAGTTTGAGTGTGGTGGGTGGGAAAAGCCCAGCAACCGCTCCTTGCTTTGTCTGCATCCACAGTGAGCTGCAGAAGGCAGGGGTAGAAGGAAAAGGAAAGAGTGGTGCTTGTAACTGGGTTAGTGGGGAGGGAAGTGGGGAGCTGTGCTCAGCCCAGCAGACAGATGAGGCAGCAGCTCCTGGCCTGGGCGCCTGGGGTGTGATGAAAGAGCAGAGCTGACTCTTGCGGAGGTGTCACTGGAAAATGGTGCTTTCTTATTGACTCAGTAGGGAGGAGAACAAAAGGATCTGGGCTGTTGCAGTGCGTGATGGGAGCCCCTTTGCTCCAGGCACCAGCCCAGATGGGTCCCAGACCATGAGGGGATACACAGGGAGGTCCCATTCCATGGACTGTGTGCAGGAGGCACCAGGCAACACCACTTAATGGATTTATTCTTCCAGTTCCCCTCAGCTCACCCACCTTTGGATATAAGCAAGGAGAGCAAGTTGAGGCACAGATTATAAAAGTGATGGATCTCTGGAAAAAGGAGACGGTTGAAATTTACTTCAAAGCCTGGCCCAGGAATGACCCTCTTCCTTCTCCTCCTGCTCCGGATTTTTCCCATCTTGTGCAAAAAAAATGCAGCTGGTCAGCTTGACAAGTGGAAACTGTAGCTTTGTCATTAATGCGCAGCACTGAAACAATGATGTATGGCTGGCGATAGATCATGTTGGGTTTCCGGAGAGCAGGGAAGATGAAGGCATGAGACTAATTCATGATGCATGAACACATTGATCTTCCCAGCTCTGAAAATACAATGTAATGAACCCCTGCTAACAGATCATTTTTGTGCCGCTGCACTTCACTAATATCTAATGATTTCACCTTGCTCTGAGATAAAATATAATTGTATGGGAGTTCCAGCTTTGTTCTTTAATACTCGCGTAGACTTAACGAATTATGTTTTCCTCTGGAGCTGTCGGCAAGTTGAGACAAGCTTACAAAAGCCCTGCAATTACTGGGCTAGGATGCACCTTTAAACACGGCGTGTGCGGGTGTGTGTAGTGGCGTCTGCGGGGGACACGGTGGTTCGATGTGCAGCCTGCGCGTATATGCTCTGAGGATGCTGAGGAGCCAGTGGCCACTCTTGGGGGTTACTGGGTCTCATCCATCCCATGAGGGAACAGCAGTGCCTGTAAATGCTGTCACTTGCAGCATCCCAGCCGGTGAGCTGAAAGCACAGCAAGCCTTTTGTTATTTCCCATACTCCACAAGCCTTTTGAAGATCAGCCTGCCCTGGTTTGCCTTCCCAGAACCCCAGCCAGGCTGTGTTTCTTCCCTCCACAGGCAGAGCACATTGCTTAAGAAGATAATTTTGGGGTCCTTTTGTCAACATCCCCCCGAGTTCTCTGTGCTTTGCCCCAATGAAGATGCGCATTAGGATTTTTCCTGCGTGTTATTTGTCCGTAAGCAAATGCGCTCTCCCTTCCGAGCCCACTCTGATGCTTGCAGCCCTTTCTGATGGTAAACAAGAAGGCTGCTTCTCAGTGAAAAGTAGGGCAGGCGCAAGGGGGAGGACAGGTAACCACTGACTGCTTACTTGAGCTGCGGGGTTCTGGTTCTGGGGGCCGGTACAACCAGTGCGCATCCCTGCATCAGCAGTAGGGATGCTTCCAGCCGGGCTGTCAACACCTCCGGCAGCGCGACAGCCCGGGGCCGCCGCATCTTGCTCCGAGCTACCCAAGCGCAGCAGCACTTGTCTTGGCATCTTATCTGCAGTCTCCTGTCTGCTGCGTTCGGCGCGGTGACAGGAGTGATCAGGGGCAAGCGGGCAGCAAACTCCTGTTTGTTGCGCAGCATCTGCTGCAGTTGGGGTCCCGGCCCCTGGCTGCGCCTCCCGAGTGCTATCGCAGCGTGAGGAATGAGCAGGAGCCTGCAAATGTGAGCTGAAGGTGAAGATGTTTGTGGGCTCTTCAAAGGCGAGCCTCGCTGTTACAAAAGAAGTCAATGAAAATCTAACCGCTCTTGACAGCGAGAGCCGGAGTAATGCTGTTCCTCATTTGAAATTCCCTCTAGGCTAAGTAAGGCTTCTGCTTTCATGTGCGATGTTTGTATCCCTTCTGGGAGACCTTTCCTCTGTACCGGGCTTGGGTACGTGCTGTGTTGACAGATGATTAAGACATGAAGTCTCTTAAATCAGAGGAGCAGCCCAAGTTTTGCATTGTGGGCTCAGGTGTTTACCAACACCGTTTTTATCGTCTCAGCCTGACTTTGAGGTTTGGGACTTGCTGCCTCTTGCAGCTCAGGGTGTCCCTAGCAAAGCAGATGCTGAAGGGAGCAACAAACCGGAGCTGTACATGTGAGATGCCAGAGGGGAAATCAGGTCTTTGGTGATAGCGGTGTATTTACAGTGACGATCTGAGTGGATTTGCTGTAGAAGCAGCCTCACGAGGTTTGCTTTGGGGTGACAAGGAGCAGAAGGTTGTCCCATGCTCCCTGTCTCCACCAAGCAAACCCTGGCAAACCTGCTGCACCTTTTGGATGTCTGTGATGCCCGAGGTTGGTTGGCGTCGCTGTGTCGGGTCCATGGGGGTTTGGGGAATGCAGGTGGGGCAGGCAACACCCACCAGGCAGCTTGTGGTGGGGAGATACAGCTTTTGATGGGATCAAAAGGGCTTTTTTCTTCCCAGCATTTCCTGTAGAATAACAAACCCACCAACCCCCCAGCACTCACTGCAGTGCATGCCTGGAGCAGCAAGGGAGCTTCCCTACAAACAGGGCTACAGTTCCCTGGCACGTGTTTTGGTGGCTTGTGTGTCCCCCCCTCCCCATGGTCTCCATGTCTTGACTCCTGCAGGCACTTTTCTCCTATAAGAATATTAAACACATTTAAAACACACTTTAATGCTAATGCGAAACCTGAAAAGAGGATGTCAAGCGCAAGAGGCGCTCAGAAGACAGGATGTCTCTGTAGAAGGGTTTGACCCCGGTAATCTAATTTGCTTTACGTTTCAAATGATACTTCATTCTCTTATTATAAGGCTCTGTGTCATTGGCTCATAAAGAGCACAATTTCTTGTCTTCCAATTGTAATAAATCCAACTCAAGCACCCTCTTGATTTGAAATTTGTCACAACACCACGCAGAGGGCACAGTTCCTGAGTTTTATGGCATGGGTGCATTAGAGACTCATCTGCAGGAAAGATGATGCAAGACTATGAAATGATTTGTCCCTCTCCTCTCTCAATTAGATCTGTGCTTCCAAAAAAATATATAACCCCCCCCACCCCAAATTATAGCGTATTCCTCATTATCCAGCAGTAAAAAGGTTAGACTGGCAGGGGAGCCAGGCTGGCTAGGTTTGTTGTGCTTTCTCCTCACGCTAGGGAATAATCTGGTTTCTTTAAAACCATCTGAAAATATTTCAGCAGACATGGGAGCTTAACCTTTCTGCTTGGAATTATTGGAGATGATGGAAAACCCATCGCTGCTTTGTGCATACATGTTACGGGCGCTAATGCACCCGCACTGCTGAGCCATGCGCATGGTGCCAGCGAGGCTGGGTCCCAATGGACAGGCAGGCTTGAGGCGGTCAGTGGGAGTGAGGTTTGGGTTTGCATTGCAGTGGTGCAGAGGGGTTCTTGGCCTGTGCTTGCCCTGGCAGGGGTCTGCTGGTGGCACGGCAATGTTTTTTTTTTGACACTGTTGAACAAATACAGAGACTTTGCTCAGAGAGAACTTTTTCACTTTTAGCGCTTGTTGTTCCTTGGGGGGTTTGGGTTGGGGTTTTTTTGGCTGTTTTCTTTAAACGAAGGTTTGAGGCGAGCAAAACCTCCCATCTGCACGGCTCTTTATTAAAAGATAAAAAGCTGGAGTTCACAGGAGTTAGCATTAAGTCACAGTGCGCAGCAATCGAAGGTATTCACTGGCTGGGGACTCTCTCTGTTTATTTCAAACACCCTTTATCATTTGGTTGAAAGAGCGGTGTTCTCTGTAAAGCTCTGCCAATTGAAAACAGGATCAGATAATGAAGACTGATGCTGCACTGATGACAGCCCCTCCGATCCTCAATAGGATTTCTCCAAAATCAAAAGACTTTTTTGTCTTATTGTCACACTTGTGGCTTCAAAATAATTAAATCTAATCTTTTAGCTCCAGAAACAAAAATGGAAATCGAAAGCCACCCCCCCCCCCACGTGTGGAGGGAAGACAAAGCAAATGCAAATATGCAGTGGGTGTCGGGGAAAACTTTGTACATTATAAAGGAAAACACTGTCCTTGTGGTGGGTGTCAGCACCCACACCTTACAGGGACCGCGTTACTGCTCCCAGTGAGCGTGGCTGTGCCCTGGCGTGCCCGCGGTGCTTGTCCCATGGGAATTCCAGTCAATGCATTATACACTGCTGTACGTGTCGCTTTCGTTTATTTTCCAGAATAACTTTGAAACATGCCATCTTTACCATGCCAGTCCAAAGCCTGGTGCTTCCAGGTCCCTGTGCGTGCCGAGGGCCGGACAATCGGACACAGCCCGAAACCTATGCTGAGCATGGGTCCAGGGTCCCAGCTCCGGTGCGGGAGGATGTGGGCTCTGAACAGGCAGAGATGCCAGCACTGATGGGCTGGATGACACAGCGTCCCCTCCTCCCTTGGTGACAGTGAGCTGTGTTTGATGCTTCAGCATCCGTTTTATGCCTTTTAAAATGCTGAACAAATTTGTTGTTCATCACAGTGGGAGGCAGAGGAATGGAATCTATTGGGAGCTATTTGTACTGTAACTAAAGCCCCAAATTTATAGGGGGGGAGCGTAGCGAGAGGCCACTTTGTCACAGTACGTGGAGGATGGGAAATTGGGCTTTGAGGTTCTGCCTGCTCTTTGAAGCGGCCGTGCCAGGTTCCTGGGCTGGGGACAGGTACAAGGAGCTGCTCCAAGGCTCCGCTGAGCAGCGTGGCCCACCAGGGAAGTGCTGGATGCCTGTCAGGCGAGCCGTTAAATCCCAAATGCTATAACTTGATTATTCCTTCTCCGGGTTCCTTTTGACAAACTCCTCCATTCTCAGAGTTACACAGGATTTAGCCCCACGCTGCCTTTCATGTGAATTGTGTGGCTAAACTTGCGTGCAGCTCTTTGGAAATCTCAGAGCTGGCTCTTTCCCCAAGATCGACAACTGTTTCATTCCTCTTGACAGAATACGGAGCAGGAACAAACGCTGCCATTCCTGGAGGACTCTTTTTGGTCGCAGTCTCTATAGCACCTTTAATCTGAGGCTCAAAGAGCCGCTGAAGAATGTTGAGTCCTGTGGTACCTGCAGAAGGGAGATGCAGCTGTGCAGGTTCTTTTTCCCTTCTTAGGTTGATGTAGGAAGGAATGGCAAAGGCAGGGGACTCGGTGGAAGGCCACGGTGGCCAGTGAGTACTCTTGGATCCCTTTCATGAGATTAAGACAAGGTAATTGATCATTGGCTTTGTAAACCCATCTAAAACAGACTCCTGCTGCAACTTCTTCTGCAGAGGATCTAATTGATGTCAGTTACTTACAATCAAGCACCAGCTGGGTGATGCTGTGTCCTCTGATGCCATTCCCAGGGTGGTGGCAGCAGGACTGGTGCCAATTTGTACTGGGACTGGTTCAGTCTCTGCCTGGGAGCATTAGCAGCAACCGCAGCTCATCCACACACCTGTGGCTTCTGTTGTCAAACATCATTGCAGGCACATCGAAATGTGTGGTCCAGGAAGGAGGAGCTCCAAGTGCATTTAAATCCGTGGGGCTCGGCTCTGCCTCTGGCAGTACCACACTGTGGAGTTCTCATAGCTAAGTTCATTTTTTAAGTTCATCTTTGCTCCTGATTTGAATGCTGAATTAACAAACAATTGATTATCTGCTCTAAAATGCAAACCCACCATCTGGTCTCTGAGATGCGCTCACTTGCGGCTGGGGGAGCTGCAATGACACGTGAAGGATCTTTGCAAGTGGCACAGGAAGCTCAGGGAGAGGCTCCTGCTCTCACAGCCTCTGCCAAAGTGGGTGAGGAACATGGTCTGTCCCATGGGCACCTCTGCATGCGCTGCCTTCATGCTGTTACACGGAGCTGTGTCACTGCATCCCACCATGCCAGTGGTACTGAGGCTGGAGCATGGTCCTGGGTACTCCTCCATCACTGGCTCCTTGCTCCAGGTACTGACGGTTGGGTTTTCCAAGGGCTGTGGCCTGCTGGAGCAGCTTCCCAGCATCCCTTATCCCTGTCGGCATCCCTTGGGAGATGTCTCGGAGTGAGCCACAGCAATGGGTGGCTGTTTGTCAGTGGGATGTGCCACCTCATCCCGAGCTGCCTACTATGTTCATGGTCAGGTCACAACCCTTCTGTGCTCCCTGTTCCCACCAGTGCCCCTGTGCCAGCTGCTGTCCCGGGACACGGCCACTTGCTGTACCACAGCTTCCACTCAGCACCCACTTCCACTTCGCAAGTGCTGAACACGCTGTGACAAATAATCCAGGGCTAAGCTTTCAGTACAGAGGAAATCGTTTTCCTCTTGATATTGAAGTCGATGCATAATGGAAAGCAGGAAGATGTTTCCAGCAGGAACACGGCCAGCTTCAGTGCATCTCGAGTCCCTTTCTGTCTGCTGAATGAGACGGAGGAGGTTAGAGAAGTCATTTCCTAGAGTTCAGGATTTGCAATTTGCATTCTCTAATCTCCCGGCCATTTAGCAGCAGATAATTTGTCATGGTTTGTTTTAGCTGTTGTGATATTGATATTTATTATGCAAATTGTATTTCCTACTACTTATTGTTCTGCGCCCTATGAATACTTAAATTATTATAAACCTTTTTCGTTAATGCAGGTTGCCTGTCAGCTGGTGGCTGAGCTGCAGTGGGCTGGGCTATGCTGTGCAGAAGGGGCTGACCCAGGGAATCGGGGAGAAGCAAGACAGTGGATGCCTGATGCTGCAAAGGAAAATAGAGCTTCTCAGTCAGCCCCCATCGGGCTCAGGTTCTGCTGGAAAGAGGGATTTGGTGTCCCAGGCCAAGGGAAGTGCTTTCTCCCAAACTGGGGGACACATCTGGCCCAGTTATGGGATTGTGGTTGATTACGGTGACCTGAAACTCTGCTCCCATGGCCGTCATTGGGCGGGATGGAGAGTTGTTGGGCACGGCTATGGGGCAGGAAGGCTTTCCAGTGCAGGAGAGGCTCTGTGTTGCAGTGGTGTGGGTCACTGGTGACTGGGGATGCTCCGAGCTGAGCCCAGAGCAGCATTTGGCATTTTCTCAGGCTCTGGTGCCATGAAACCAGCGTGGTTTCATGCTCCAGTGTGTGAAAGCTCTTCCCAACCACACACTGTGACTCAGCGCTCGCCCCCGGTGGTTCCAGCCTTTGGGTGACAAAGTCAAGCTGACATCTCGCTGCCTCCGAACCTAAGGAGCAGCGGTGGCAACGGAGGCATCCTCTGCCTTCCCCCACTCGTGCTGCTGGCCCAGGCCCTGGTATTGTGGGCACTGTGGGTGGCGGGAGGAGCTGGTCCCTCCTGGGATGATGGACCTGCAAGGACTGGGTGCTCTGGTCTCCATTTATCAGCGCATGGCCTGTATTTTGGTGGTTTGCCGCCCATCCCCTCGATTTCAGGCTGAAAATCCCGCAGGAAGGCACCTTTTCACGGGGCCGCTGCTCAGTCCCCGCGCCGCGAACGGTGCCCTCGGCCGGGAGGAGGCCCGGAGCCTGGGAAGGCTCAACACCGCCTCCAGCGGCCCGGGATGCTCGGGGGGCAACGACAGCGGCGGGACCGGGACGAGATTGCGGGGTGTGTCTGGGGAGAGGGGTTCCGGGCGGATGCCCGCGCACCCCCTCCGCCTCTCGCCCTATCGGCGGGAGTCGCGATAGGTGGAGGAGCGCAGGGACCGTGGGGGTTTGTTTAGGAGCGGGTTCCATTGTTTGTGCCGCTGCACGGCGCCGTCCTGGGGGGCACCGCTCCGTCCCGCAGCCCGCCCCCGGCGGTGCCAGAGCCCTCCCGCTGCCCCGGGTCCCGCATCCCGGGGCGCCCCTCTCCGCGCGCGGCACTTCGCCCCCGGCCCCTGGCGCGCACGGCGAGGGGGGGGGGGGCTGTGGGTGCGGGGGGGGCGTGGCGCGCCCCGGGCCCCGCCTCGCGGTGACGCGCACGCATCTCATTACGGTGTCGCGCGGTCGGCGGTGCCGGCGCGCGGGCAGAGCGGAGCCGGTGCCGGACATGGCGGGTCGCGCCCAGCGCAGCGCCGCGGGCCCCGCGCCCGCCATCCTCCCGCCGCCGCCGCCGCCGCTGCTGCTGCTGCTCCTCGCCGCTGCCGCCGTCATCCGCACAGGTACGGCCCGGCCCGGCCCGCGGGGGGCAGCGCGGGGCCTGCGGGGCGGGCGCGGGGCGCGCTCTGCGGGCGGAGGAGCCGCGCGGTCCGCGCTCGCCGCGCCGCTGCCTCCGGCCCGAGCCGCGCCGTGGTCCCCGGGGTCGGCGGCCGCTCACCCGCGCGTGTCGGGGCGGCGCGGGCGGGCGGTTGCCATGGAAGCGGCTTCTCCCGCCGCCCCTCGGCTCGTCGGACGGCCTCGCAATTAAGCGCTAATTACGGTGCGCGCCCCCCCGGTGCACGGGGGGAGGTGGGGGGCGGCTGCGCCGCGCAGCGCGGAACCTGTTGGAATCTGAGCGCAACTCGCGGGGCGCTTCCCCGTCCCTCCCGCCCTCCTTCCCTCGCACGGTAGCGCCGGCGCCGCCCTCCCTGGAGCCCCGGCGGCGATCGCCCCGCTCGGAGGCTTCGGGCGAAGCGGGCGTCAAGTGAACGCCGCCAATGGGGCTCCCCGGGTCGGGCTCCCTCAGCCCCTGGGTCCTGGCCGCCGAGTGCCTCCGCTCCCGGCCGGTGGCGCTGAGCCGAGGAGCCGCAGGAGGGACCCGGGCTTGTGGCCGAGGCTCCGGTGGCAGCGTCCCCCTTAGCTGCACTTTACATGGGCAGCGTGTCCCTGGGGAGGTACAAGGCTCCCTTCAGTGCCTCCCGCGGCCGGAGCGCCGGGCATCGTTTGCCCGGGACGCAGGGGAAGGAACAAGAGGGCCATTGAGTGGGCTGCAGCAGTTCGCTAATGGGAGAAGGGGGGATAAAGGAGCAGGCAGCTTGGCCGAACAAAGAGCTTTATTCACAGCCGTGTCGTACGCGCTCTCCCGGGCTTCCCCGCTTGCCTGTCTGGTGGGATTGGGGCGGGGGGGTGTGGGATAAAGCCGGTGTCGTTCTTATCCCATTCCCTCTCTGCGAGAGATCCGCATCCTCCGGCCGCGGCTTCTGCCCAAGGCTGACTCCGATGATGGAAACGACTCCTTCCCTGGTCTCGGAAGTGCTGAAGGGTGGCTCTGTTCTCTGAATCTGGCCGTTCCGCAGCCCAGAGCTTCCGTGCAGGGCAACCAGGAGCGATGGATGGATGGATGGATGGACACCAGCCATCGGGATCAGCTCCTTCCACCGCGCAGGGAAGCGCTCGCGTCGCTTCGGTGCAGCTCGCTGGCACCTAGCGGCAGACGCCCAGATGTTTACGTAGTTGCTGTGTTCTCCTCCTAGTTTTCCAGGGAGATATTTGGTGGCAAGGTGCTTTCTGGGGAAGTTGCCTTTGCTTTAGCTCGATGTGTCTTCAGTTTCCCCCTGGTTCGACCTGGAGACCTGCTGCTGCAAGATGCCCCAATAAAAACAAAAGTGCTGTTGCAGGACAGCCACCTCCGTGCTTTGTTTTGCTGTCTGACCCTATTAATGCCTCGCCTCCCATTCCGAATCCTTTCTAAGAGCAGTTTTAACTCCAGGCTGGTGCCTGCGATAGCCGCCTGGCTAACGGCACGGCGGCACAGCACGGAGCAGCGCGGCAGCTTGAGAGGAACAAAAGCAGGGCTGGACGCCACTGCAGACGGCTGCGCTCGACTGTGCCGGGGCTTTTCCAGTGGTGAATTGGGATCGTGATGCTCCCGGTGGAAGATGCCTCTCCTGTGCTTGTGGTGCTCCGCTGTGGATCACAGGATAAAATCCTGGAGCTCCTGCTTCAATGCCGTGTAGACAGAGCTGCCTTTGCGCGGAGGAGCTCAACATTGTGGTGTTGTTTTTAATCCCCCCATTTCAAAGCTGTGATTTGTGAGCTCCTGTGGGCTCGGAAGACAAAACGAGCGCCGTGGCAGTCACGCCTGGCGCTGACTGCGGCGCTGTCACCACGTCTCCTGTACGGGCTCTACCCGAGGCATGACAGTGCTAGCGCCGTATCACCACCGCGAGGTCCGGAGCGGGTCGTGGTGGCTTTGCTACCTGTGTTCACTGGCAATGGCAACAGGCAGCGCTTGGACTCAGTTTAAGTTAAGCTGATAACTCAAGGTGGATCTGTGCCTTTTTGTGGCGCTTTTCTATCTGGTCTCGAGGCTTTACAATTAATTAAACTTCACAGTGCTTCTGCAAAGGAGGGAGAGGGCTGAGGAGCGATTTTGGCTACTACGGAGAGGCGGGCAGCGCCAGCGTGGAACGCAGCATCCTCCTGACAGTGCGGAGCAGCAGTGCAGGCACTCCAGAAACAACAACTTCTCAGCCAAGGCCACGGGAGGCGTTGGGAGGCGGCACCGGCACCGCGCTGCAGCCCAGCCACAGCACAGGCTCTGCATCCACCGACATCACCCCAGCCCTGTGCCCGGACTAGGACCCCCTTGGAGGCAGGGAGGGCTCCTACTGCGGCTATGTCCCGCCAGGCTCCTTTGTGAACACGGAGTAATCTCCTTTGTGTGCTTGGTTCGGTTCTTCTGGCGTGCCGAGCTCCGATGTTGACACACTCGGTTGTGTTCTGCCTGCACCGCAGCGCAGAAGGAGCGCGGCAAGGCAGGGGCTGGTGAATACAGGGATCCATCTGGGTTGCAGCTTGGACTCATTTGTCTTGCATGTAGGTAGCTGAGCGCAGGTTTATGAGTGTGACAATCTGGCTCGGAAACCAGTGCCAAGGAGGCTCCCGGGGATGGGATGACTGGGAGACGGCTCAGCGCGGAGCCGGGTGGTTGCCAGCCCTTTTGGCTCAGTGGCTGCCCTCGGTGCTTGCTGGCCTTGGGCTGCTCCTCTGCTGCGTATCTGGCAGAGGGGGCTCTGTGCTGGGGGCCAGGAAGGGCTGAGCTCCTCGGGGACCCCGGGGCTTATCAGCGGCTGCTTGCTGTTCTCTTTGTTTGCCTTTCGCTGTCTTTCCCGGTGTGTAAATACAGGCGGGTTCATAACCAAACAGCTCTGGCTCAGTCACCCCGGTGGCTTGGCGTGCTGTCCTCCGGCCAGGCTGGGACTAAAGGTGGGTGCATTCAGTTGGCCGTGGTCTCTGCCCTATTGCTGGACTGAAAATGGGTCAGGTCTTTAACCCTGCATCTCCCCGAGGCCATCAGCATGAAATGTTTTGTTCAGCCTCGATGTGCCCTCTGTTTAAATGGACCATTAAATGCTCCCAAGGACGTGTTTGCTCAGAAAAAAACCCTTTCTCATACTGCACATAAGCAGATTTTTCTGGATGCTTCTGTGTAATGCCTGTTTTCCCAGGGATTATTGTCACACTCCTAAAAGGGGTTTTGCCAACCTGTTCCTCTTGTGGTTTCTGACAGCACCTGGCAGTACTTCTGTCTGGAATGCAGGGGCTCCCTTCTGTATCCAAAGTTAAGCAGCGTTCCGTGGTGCAGGGAGACGGGATTTTAGCAGGCTCCAGGGGCTGCGAGCGTGGCGCGGGCGGGAAGCCTGCAGCATTCACTGGAGCTGGAATTCGGCCAGTAAGTAAATACTTATGCAGTGGTTGAAGAGCACAGGCAAAGCTGGACGCGCAGCCAGTATCTCTGCTGAGAAACGATGCTACGTGGAAAAAACCAACCCAACACAAACTGAGAGTCGTGCCTGTTTCTCTGGGGAGCATCGTGTGCTTTTCCCCGGTGGTGCAAACCCACCAGCGCTAAATAAAGAGGCTCTGCTTGGAGACGGGCGATGGGGGAGAGACCCGAGGTGGAATGGTGTAATTACCGGTGGTGTGCTCATGTTTAGGCTCCGCAGATCAGCTGCTTTGCTGGGCTGTAATTGCGCGCCGAGCTCGCAGCTGCTGCTGTGGTGAACGGGGAGCTCCACCACGGAACGCTTTGAAGGTTGGCCAGTGTGGGCTGGGATGCTGCGGCGTGCCCGGCGTCGAGGGAGCGTGCTGCTGCGATAGGGGATGTTTGCCCCTGTAGCTGGTCTTTATGAAGGGGAAAGCCACAAGGCTTCAATCAAAGCTCTGGTACTTGAACCCGACCTGTTGGCTGGGGCGCCTGGTGGTGCATGGTGGCCGTGCCACGCCGAGACGAGATGGCGTTTGTGGCCAAGCCACCAGCTGCATTTAGATACTGCAGCTTCTAATCTGCAGGGGCAGAAGGAGCCCCAGCTGGAGGGGTGTGGGTCAGGCGAGCTCCTGCAAGGACCCTGGTTTCTCTTGGCTTTTTTCCCTGTAATAGCAGTTCTCTTCCTCCCTGGTGTATTTGCTGCCTGTTGAACTTGTTGGTTTTGCTGCTCGTGGCACATCAGGTTCTTGCCTTAAGTCTTGTGGCACTGGGTTAGGTGCTTAGGGACCCCCCCCACCCCGCTGCATGTGGTCAGTGGCTTTCTTGTTCTATTTAAGAACTTTCCCTGGCCTGCCCACCCAGTTGTTTTAACTCAGTGGCATTGCTGGGTGGGGCTGGACCAGGGTGCTGGTTTCACTATGGTTTGGTTTTAATCAGCTGTGATCTCCTGAGGTTTAAGAACTTGGGTATCAAAAACATTCTGAGTGTACTGAACTCTCAAGGTGAGTCTTATCAGGAGTCTTGAGTCCCCATTAAGATGCCGGTATAAAGGATCAAAGTGATGCTTGAGCATATCTCTGCTCAGAAACACAGAACTGTTGCCGGCTGTGGCTTAACTGAGACATCTCTTTCGTTTTGATCTTTGGGCTGGGTTTTGTCACTGGAATGGCTGGCACCTTCTCAGTGTTGTCCACTTGTCCACAGTCGCACGTGACAGCTGCTGTGTTCTGGCAGGTTTTTGATGGGTTTGAGTTGGCATTTTCACCCCTAAATACTGAAGAGGAAATGGGCTCTTAGCAGTGCGTGACAGTGAGCGCTTTCTCAAACCCGGGGGTATGTTTGGTGGTGGGAAATAGTTGTGTTGGAAGCTCACTGCCCCTGCCAAGGCCGGCTGTGAAGCTTGCCGTGAGCACTTACGTTGCTGGCTTGTTCCTTCACTAGGACAGCAGAGCGGTGGCACTTGTGTGGTGTTCTTGGGAGTCCTTGGCTAAGCAGTGGGAGCAGTGGGGGACGGTGAGGAGCAGGGGAATGTGAATGAGGCTGTGGGAGCCAAGGATGCCGGCAGGGCCAGCATCGCCTCCAAAACTTGTCCTTGAGCTTGACAAGTGTTGGGTATATAAAACCCTGGGTTCAGGTTACAGCAGCACATGAATCTCTCTGGTCTCATCGTGTCCTTTTTTAGCAGCATTGGTAAACTCTTGACTGTGATTTATGATCTCTTCAAGGGTCTGCTTGCAGAATGGAAATGTCATTGTGTTCCCCAAGCTGTCGGTGAGTCTCTGGGTGGGCTCTGGCAGCAGTGGATGCCGCTCACAAAGGTGTGCTTCAGTGCTCATCCACAGCACCTCGGCTGTCTTCGGCTTGGACCCAAGATACCTCAAAGGCTGATGTGGAAACACTCCTTTTTGTTAGAGCAGTAATGCTGTGCATGCCATGAGCTTTTCCCGGAGAGCATGAGACCAAGCTGGGACTTGGCAGGCTGCAGCGAGAGAGGTCCAAGAGCAGCCACTTCACTCTAGCCCTTTGCAGTGCATATCCCTTCTCCAAAGTGTGACAGGGAAGAAAGAAATATGAAGCAGCGCAGTGACATTCCCCTGCTCCCCCCGTGCAGTAATAGAAATACGAGTCTGAGTCTGCAGCATCAAAAGAGAGATCAGAGTAATCGGATCAAGCATGAGAAACTGCTTGTTGCCGCTTTTCTGTTTTTAAATGAGGCTGCCTGGCAGCTTCCCTCGCAGAGCACTCTTAAATATTAGTGATGTTAAGCTCTGGAGCTGGGGTTGCAGCAAAGTAGGGCTCTGCTGAAACTGGGCTAGGAAGAAAACTTCCTTTGGCAGCTGAGCGTTACATGTAGCCTCCGGGCTAATACTCAAAGCCAAAGGAGCCTTGTGCCCTCCCAGCCCTTGTTCTGTATCCGAGCAGAGGGATGTTCGTCCTTAACTCTGGTTGCAAGGAGCATGCTCTCACCTTGTGTGTTTTATCTCTGCAATGCTTCCCTGGGATGCTGGTGCTTCTGTGACCCAGAGAAGGCACAGTAGCTTCCCAAAAGCGGTTCCCTTCCCTGCTGCCGTGGAGTGGAATGGGGTTGATCTGGGGCAACGGCTGCCCTTGGTCCATTGAAGGTGTTGAGACTGTACGGCTGGGGGGAAAGCTGCCGTCTGTGGTTCATGGCTGGGCTGCAAAGACTTCTCTTCACATGGCTTGTCTCTGTGCTGGCTGGAGACCCCACTTGGGCATCACCCCAGTCCTGTGTGGTTGCTCCCTGGCATCAGAACAGTCGCCTCCCTGCATGGTTGTGAAGCTGCAGCGCCTTTGGTTACACAGTGGTGTTTGCTCAGGCATTTGGCGTGGATTAGCTCACTTGGCTGAGGTTTGTAGGAGAATGGAAGTACCCATTTCTTTATTCTCCTCAAGCAGAAAGTGATGCTGGATGTCATGGTGAGATGGCTTGTACTCAGGGAGGACTTTTGTGGTCGGGGGGGACTGTTGTGCTCAGGACTGCTCTGAAAGGCGCTCATAGTGTCTTTTGCATCGTTGCTTCAGGGGAGGGGTTTGTTAGGACAGTAATGCAGTTAGACAAGCCCAAGCTGCTCAAGCATACAGGACAAACGCAAACCCTGTACTGCTCCATGGACACAGGCTGTGAGGTTGGGCAGACAATTCTGATTGGGGTTTTTTGTAATGAAGACCTGAAATGTTTGCATTTAGAGAACTGTGGCTGTAGCCTGGTTTGATGTGGATTTGCATTTGAAGCCGTTTTGCTTGAAAACGTGATTTGAGGTATCTGTGCTCCTACCACTTGCCTTGTTGATACCGTTATTCACCTTGGCTGATGTGGAGGTAGGTCATGCTATTAGCAGCTCAGCAGGAGCAGGGAAGCTCTGCAGGGCCCCTCCTGCTCTCCCTGCTCTGTGTAAAAGAAGCTGCTCTTTTGAGCTGACTCGAGGGGAGGCACTGCCATGCGCCGCTTGGGCTCTATTTAACAAGCAGATGTTGCTGCCTTGGTTTGGGTGTCAGCGGCTCTTTAAAGACGTTCCTGCCTGGGTCGCTTTTCCTGCCTGACTCAGGGAAGGCTTTTGGATAACTTGATGTTGCCCGATGCCAAGATCCGGAGCAACACCGGTTTTGTTATCACTGACTGCTGGTGACTGGGCTTTGTGGCACTGGGTGAAAGCTGGTTGACAAGCACCAAACCCGTGAGCGCTTGGTGTGGAGCCAGCGTCAGCCTGGTCCAGCGGGCTCAGGAGTGCTGTCGGGAGCGAGGCTGCTTGCTCGGGATGGGCACAGCAGGAGTTGGAAGCCCTGCTTGCCACGTGAAGCGCTCTGGTGGTGCCGGGCAGAATCTAGGTCGGCCTCACAGCGGCTCCAGCTCCCAGGCACAGTCGTGTTTTTGCCACCCTGGTTTATCCTGTGCTGCACAGAGCCCGGAGGAGCTCTGCACAGTTCCTTTGCCCATGCTGCCCAGCAGGGGCTCGGATTAAGCTGATGTGTGGAGGGTGCCGTTTTCCATAGCAGCTGATCCAGCCGGTATTCCCTGCGGTATTCACTTTCAGACTGCAGCACAGGATGTCCATCCTCGGTGCCTGCTGGTGGATGAAGGGGATGGTAGATCCCAGCCTGAGGCCAGGCGGTTGGTCAGGTCCCTCTCCCTTGCGATGCCTGCGCAGACTCCTGGTAGGGATGAGGCAGGACCCATGGAATGTGCTCCTGCTTCTTGCCTGCGATAACCACTGGAGCGTGGATCCATGGACGATTCTTGTCGGTGTGTAAACCCTGAGTGTAATTTCTCCTTTGTGTCTTCTTGCTTCTGACCTCCATTTTCCAGCAGTTTACTGGCTGCTCAAAATGAAGACCTGTGCTGTGTCGTTAAGAGACCGTATCTGTGGGGTCACTGTACACGGCCGCTTTTCCTGCCGTATTGCAGTTAAGGACTGTTTTCCCTCCTCGTTGCTCAGCTTCTGGTCTGAAAGTGGCTCTGGCAGAGACGTTGCTCATTAACCTGGTAGGCAGAGCTCCTGAGAGCGACTCCCACGCTGAGGTGTTTGAGCTCCGTCCGCATTAACAGCTTCTTGTTCGATTTAAAGGTCTTCTGCTCCTAATCGTTCCATAGAATCTTTAGCAAGAGGTCCACATTTAATCAACTCTCCCCAAATCCATAACTGGCAGGAATTGCTGCTGCAGCATGTGCAGTGCAGTGGCGTCTTCTCTCAGGAAGAGGAAAGATTAAAGCGGGATAGACAGGAGATTAACTCTGCTCCCTTTGGACATCTTCAGGGAAAAGGGGCAGGAGCTTGTGGGCAAGAAATGAAGAAAATGCTTGGAGGCAAATCCTTTATTGCTATGTAAGACTATATAGAGCCTTGTAAACAGAGGGTTTATAGCAAAACCAGTGGTGGAGCTCTTAAATCACTGCGGAGAATTTCAGATGCACCGTTGTAGGATGACTGTCCCCTCCAGGCTCTCTTTGGTAAACTGGATCTCAAATGTTAACACAAGGTGATGTATGTAGAATGCAGCTCAAAGGTGCCTGTGGTTTGTCAGCCAAAGCTGTCATCTTTTCTGGGAGGGATGTTGAGGTCTGGTAGCACTGTTGATCTCATTCCTGTCTGAGATGGGGCAGGTTGTCTTTAGTGAGAGCTCTCCTGAAATAAGATTTCGGTGTTCCCTATAGAACGGCTTTTTCTTTCATTCCTTGCCAAAACAAACACCCCATGGGCTGCCCGCTGTACTGACAACCCCCCACTTCTTCCTCTCCTTCCCACCCATGCACCCTGCCCCCCAAACCTATCACAGCAGCAGCAGTGCCCATGTGAAGGGTCTTTGATGTGACTCTGCTTTGGTTTCCTGTGATGGACAGGGCTGCTGTGAGTGATAACAGGGGCTGGGGTTCACTGTGTTGCAGGTACCTTGTTCTGCCATCCTCTCCAATGTTGTGTATAAATCCCATCCTCATGCAGGGAGTAGCTTGAATTATCCCATGGTAAATAAATAAGGATTAGTAAGCTATTTTAAGGCTGGGCATCTGGCTCTTCCTCTGGAGAGCCCAGTAGACTGCCTGATGGAGTGGGCGTCCGCTGCTCGTAGGGATGAGAGGATTTCACACCGGAATTAATGGGGACATTGGTGGGTGTGCACAGACGAGGGGGACATTGGTGAGAAACAGTGTGGATTGTTCCCGCTTCTCCGGGGTTTCACTGCCCAAAGAATGATCGTTGCACTGCAGAACGTCACTGAATTCACTGGAGAAGGCTTTAGGAAAGCAGCTCCTCTTTGCCATAGATAAAATGTCTTTGAGAAATCCGTGTCCATTAAAGATGCAGTGCAATCCAATGTGAAAGTGTTAATAACGTGGTGGTTTTGTTGTGGCAAAGAATCAAATTACTTACAGAACAACTTTTCCTTTATGAAGGTCTAGGAAATTGCTCGCTAAACCTCTGGAGAAGTTGCATTTGAATGAACCAGCTAGAGAGTAATTTTTGTCACTTTAATAAGCATAATAAAGCGGAATGTCTTAGGGGGTGAAAAGCGCCTCTGAAATTGGTATCTTTTCATTTTAAATTGGTTCCTGGGATTTATGAGGGATTCAAAGGCAGATGGAGAGTGGAGTGCTCCAGATAGGTATTGAAGCAACTTGTCCTCCTTCTTCTGGGAGATACATGGATCCTGCAGAAGAGGAGCCGTGCTCTGAGCAGCTGCTGTGCCTGGATTATGGCTGGTGTGGAGCGGGGCAGGGAGCCCTGGTTTCCTATTGCCTCCAGTAGTTTTGGAGCACCATCGGTTCTTGTTTCTTGCTGTAGGTGGTTTTGTCTGCTCAGTCTCCCCCTGGAGAGGCTTTTTTCAGCCTTCGTTTGTCCGGATTATCAGCATGCAGGGGAGAGCTGACTTGTATTTACATGATTTAGTTGTAAATATGGTAAGTGTTGATAGATATTGTTGTCATAAGTGCTTACAGCTACTGGACTGATTACTGAATTTCTTATGTGAAAATCTGTACAAGCTCTGCATACCAGCAGCTTCCCGAGGGGAGCGCGTGCAACGAGCCTGTGGTTTCCATGTGGGAATGAAGCCCAAGATGTGGCTGGAGTGGGTGAACTTCTTGTACGCGGGAAGTGTGGCTGGGTATTGTGTGGTGCAGCTGGGGTTCCGAGCCCGTAACAGAGGAAAACCACAAGGTTCCTGTGTTCTCTGGGAGCAGATGCCACTGTGGAGTAGGGTTTTTCGGGACAATGCATGTGGGAAACATCTGTGAGGTTGTACACAGGGGTTTGGGGTGAGTAATGTTGATTGGGGCCACTGGGGTTGAAGGATCTGAGGCATTATTTACTGGCAGCTTCTTAATTGACTAGCTGCTCTGCTTGAGCTGCCGTTGTTTAAGAGTGTCATCTGCAGGATGCTTTACGGACCTACCTGCATCCCTTACGTTTCAAAGGAATATTTCTGGGAAACATCTCTCCAAATGCAAAAAGCGTGGATTTGGCAAAATCCTCCCCAGGGCGTGCGGATTGCAGAGGGCTCTCTGCAGCCTTAATGCAGGACTTCATGTTTCTAACAATCCTTGTTTCTTGAGCGTTCCACCAACGGAAGCAAAGACTGGGGGGGGGATAATTTGAGGTTTTGAGGTCATATAAAGTGGGAATGGTTATAATGTTAAAGAACACGCAGGGAGGAGAAGCAGGTTGTGTGCAGTGCCGAGGGAAGGCATAGACGTGACTGGTTGTGCAGCAACGTGGAATTCCCATGGCTTGGAGTAGTCAAAGTTTGTAATTGGCAAGGCAGCGGGTGGAGATGCAGTCGGTCCCTAGCTGCCTAGCTAGGGATGCTGGATTTAGGCCACATTTATGAAGTCTTTCCCTGCCCCAATGCACTTTTCCATGCAATACTAACATTTAAAGTCCTGTGCGTCTTGCTGTGGCTTGGGCTGTGCAGGAAAACCTGGAGCTGCATCCCAGTTCTCATGCACTGTTTTTTCTTATCAGTGCTGTATGTGTGAAATGAGACACAGTGCTTCATGCCCGCTGCCTGGTGGATGTATTCCTGGGTTTAGAGCTGCCTCCTCAGGAGCATAGATGAGTTGGAAGGAGCATCCATTCCCTCCCAGGCAAAGCCTGCCCCCTTGGTGGGAGCTGGAGTGGCTTGTCTGTGTTTGAGCGTTGTTTGGCAGTTTGTTTCCTTGCAGCCCCTCAATCCAGGAGTGTTTTGCCTTAAGGGGGGAAAACCAGAAAAAATCTCCTCTCCTGGGGGTTAGGAGAATAGGAACCCTGGTACTTAGTATGGGCAGTGTGAGCTCTGCGGAGTCACACATCCAGATGGATTACATGAGGAACTTGACATCTTGTTTAAAAACAAATCATTCATTATGTAGCAATGAATAATCAAGCATTACAGTTTCATCTCTGGAGGTTCCTTTTTTGGTTGGAATTTTGATAGTTCAGTAATTAAAAGCTGAAAGCTATTACACTGTCTACATGTTGATCAATTGGTAATTAAAAAGTTGATGATAGATATGGTATTTCATGGGACCGGTTTGTTAGGATCAGATTTCCTTAGTGTGTTTTGAAAATTGTCATTTAACTTGGCACGTCAGGATTTTTCAATATTCATGGACTGTTTGACTGGAATTTTATAAATGCCTTTCGATTATCACAATTTGCATACAGTAATTTAAAGTCACAGGATCCTTTAGGCTGGGAAAGACTGTTAAGATCATCAGGTCCAACCGTTAACGCAGCACTGCCATGTCCACCACTAAACCATGTCCCTAAGCACCCCTGCTCCAGCCCTTTAATGTCTTTCTTGGGTTGAGGGGCCCAAAAGTGGATTTGAGGTGCAGCCTCACCAGTGCCCAATACGGGGGAGACAGTCACTGCCCCAGACCGTATAAGAGCCATTCAGCTTCTGAGACTGTATCTGATGTCAAAGTGCTAACTGGGACAGAAGGGACTCTGGGGCTGCTGTCTTGCTTCAACCACCTGCATTTCCCTGCAGCGATGGTTCCTCAGGCTGGGGGTAGATTGGGTCATCGCCTGAGCATCATGGCTCAAGCACAGCCCTGATGCCGTGCCCTCTGCAAGGTATTCTCTCAAATGCATGGGTAGGATTCTTAAGGGATTCGGGCATCTTAAGTGGAAGAACTATCAAAATACAATGTGACTTGCATTGGAGAATGTTGTCCAGTGGATTAGCGAAGGGACAGACAAGACTGGTGAGTCCCGTGGTTGGAAAGCAGAGTGCTGCGTGGCAGTACCAGAGAGGTGAGTCGCATGGGGCACCTTGCCCTGCCTTGGCACCTCCTGCTTTCAGAGCTTTGGCTGCTCTGCCCATGAATATTTGAGAAGCCTGTGGGCCTGCTGAGCCCCTTGCAGTGAGGGAAGGTTGGAGACAAGTTTGATAATACAATCAGGGATGAAGCAGTACAAAATGAAGGAAAACTGTGTTGGTAATGGCCTCTGTGATGGAAGATTCATTGCTTCAGGAGTCTAATCTGAGACCAAAATGAAGCCCCAGCCTGACACTCTGGAGAGCATAATGCGAGATTTACTGCTCTGCCACACTCCAGAGATTAAAAACATAACAGCCACCCTCCCACCCACCCTTCCTTCACTTGAGAAACTTGGGGAAAACCAAGGTTTCTCTCCTTGCAAGTAAAAGAAATGGAACTGTTTTTGCCATGTATTTGCAAGGGCGAGCAGTGGCCTCCTTTCCTTCTGATGCCCAGGGAGTTGGTGAGGCTGAGCTGCTTGGGGTGGCTCTGATAGTGGTGGGCTGTGATGCCGTGCATAGGAGCATCCTTGCCCCACCAAGGCCATGGCTGTCCATGTGTTGGGTGAACTCACCTGCAGCTTGCTGGGTTAGAAATGCTTCTAGAGCAGTCCTTGGCGGGGCTGGCACTGAGCCCTACCTGAGCTGCAACCCTGGCACCTGTTCCCTGGGTTTGGCTCGGAAGCAGAGAGCTGTTGGAGGTCACTGCCAGCCTGATCTAGTGGAAAATACCTTGCCATCACTTCATCTGTCGGTCTTCAGTGACGCTGGAAGGGGAGGCCAGGCTTCCTGAAGTGGGCACCTGAGAGGGTACCTCATTCAGGTTGTGGCCTCTCCTTCATGATGCTGCATCTTCAGCACCAGGTTGCTTCCAAGGAGCTAGGAGGTAAAAGCCCCAGTGTTGGGCCCTTCAGAAGTTTGAACCCCTTCCCTGCTCTCGCCTCTGACTCCTGGGATGTCCTCCTGTGCTCCAAGACGGTGTTGTGCTCCCTCCTGATGCGATAAATGCCTGGAATTGCTTCACCCACTCCTGGGACATGGGTAACGTTTGAAATGACTGATTCCTGCAGGAGATGAAGATGTGACATCGGTGTCAATGCTAGCACCTTGGACATGTTCTGGAGAGCCCTCAGTTTAAAAAGCGCTCTGTCCTTTGACACTTGTTGCTTCTGACAGCTGGTTCCAGTAATTTGTTTTTATAGGGCAGTTTGTGGCAAATGAATGACACATTGAATATTTTACTGAGATTTTAGATCATCTAAAGAATACTTTCTGCCTTACTAATTGGTAGATAATGCTGAATACATTGATGTTGACATGGGCAAATGGGTTTAAAATGATTTTGAAGTGAGCCTCATTAAAAGATGCTCTAATTCAGTCAACAGGAAGCATCAACTAACATGGCCATGCGCGTGTTCTCTGACCGGATTGCGGCAGCACTGGGGTTGGTGCAGGTCTGTGTTAGTTACAGGCCAGTACATGGCTGCCTGGGGCTGTTGGGGAGTGATGTTATGTTATAGATGGCAAATGCTATCAGTTGCATTCGTTAGGAGTCAGTGAGTGTGAATGCTGAGTAATTGGTGATCTTAACACAGCTCCTTGTGGCCTGTGAGCCATCCTCAAACAGGCGAGGGTGGGGAGGCCTGTCTTCATCAGTCTTTCACTTTTAAGTACCAAAGAGCAATAAAACCAGTTGTAGCAGTAGATAACTGGGCAATGGGCTCAGGTTGATATGATGCCCAGCTGAGCTTCTTGAAGTTCTGGAGGCAGGCAGTGATTTTGGATGGTTTGCCCAAAAGCTATTTGTTTGCTGTGTTGTGGAGGGGAGATATGGGCTGGCGGTGGTTGTCCATGGCAGCTCTGGAGATTAAACCCCGTGTTTCACAAAGCTGGGCGTGCTGCCTTGCACGTGTGATGTTACCTGGAGTGCTGGGAAAAGCAAGCAGCAGCGCTGTGCGAGGGCCAGCCAGTGTGTTTACTGTGCTGTGATGCACAAGGCTTTTGTTGGCAAAGGTGATCCGATCTGAAGATCCTGATGAGCAATGACAGTCCAAAAGCATCTTGGTTTTAATGCTAAGGAAGGAGATGGATTTTGTCGTCTGCTCAGGTTTGCAGTCAATCACTGTAGCGCCTTGTGCTCCAGGTCCCATTTGTTGTAGATAGGGGGAGATTTTTTATTTGCCCAGATTGGGATCTGCCTTTTTTGGGCCTTCCATCAATAAAATGAACTTCTCCCTTTCTCTGCAAATCTATGAAGGATGTTGCTTAGATGTTTTGCAAGGAACATCTGAAGTTTTGAATTCATAAAACTGGATTTAGTTAAATCTCTTGTTTTCATTTTCTCAAGATAAATGGGGAAATTGGTGCATGTGGAGCTCTGGCTCAGCCTTAACCCTTTTCTCTTTCAGGGAAAACAATCTTCTTTAAAGCTTAGGAAATAAGGGAAAGAATGCTTTGGAGACATGACTAACATACCAAATATGTGCTGTATTGCATAAACCTATTATGGGTGTAATGTAATGTTCTCTCTAAAGAGATTCATGGCCGTTGGGGGGAGTGAGGAGCAATGCTTTTCAGTAAATTGTGGCTGAATGAATGTATTTTTAAAGTAAACCGGAGACACTTACATATCTCTCCCAGCATCACTGTGCTGCTCTGCTGTTGCATCCCTCTGATCGCGGGGCCTGGACTGCATAGGGAGCACAGCGTTCACTGGAACAAGGCTAACGGGCCACATACTTGACTTTGCTTATTGGCTCGGTGTAAAGGAAAAGGTTGTCTATGCCCTGGTCAGCAGAATTTCAGTCTCGGGGATGGAGAGCAATGCGCTGCAGGTGACTCGAGAAATCGCAGTCCCCTTCACAAGTGCAGAATGCGTGTGGGAGCCTCACTTACTGTGAGTGTGTGTCAGCTGCGGGCTTTCCAAGCACGCTTAAAGCACTGTGGCATCCGGAACAAGCTCCTGTGCTCCCTGGGCAGCCTCTGTTACTGCATTTCTAAAGCCCGGCGTTCACATTGAATGTCTTCAGAGTGTTTGCTGTGCAGTTGCACACCGGGAAGGCAGTGTGCTCAGGGTCATGGCTGGGATCACGCTGGCAGAGCTGCCAGTTGCTTTCCAGTCCTTCTTGGTATTGGTGGGACAAAAGCTGACAGTCTTTGCTTCTGTCTCCATCTGTCCTCCTGTTTTCCAGATAGTTGTGTGTGGTGATGATTTCTGCACCGTGTGCATTGAACAGAGCCTGAAATGCTCAAAAGTTAAGACCTGAAAAAGCCTTCAACACCCCACAGGAGATCAGGTTTTGGCTTTCCCCTGTCATCATGGGGTTGAACTTTCATTGATGTCTAAAATTAATAAACAGGAGCGTTATCCATTTAGTGCATAATCCCTTCTGCAGATTATGTGTAGCCATAATCAAGGGATGCTTAATGTATTACATTACCTGGGATATTTGGGGATATTTTTATTATGCTCAAAGTAGTCTGCAAGATCTGATATGAAGAGACACAAAAGGTTAGCTGAAAGCAGACAAGAACCGAATCATTGAATTGAGCAGGAACTGCATTGTGCAGGCTGTAATGCTCCTTTCTATTCATTACTGCAATTATAATTATGGAACCCAAAGTATTTAATTGGCCTCACAGACTCTTCACACTGAATAGATTGCATTGTTACCATAAAAAAAAAGAAGATCCTCTTATGCATTGCAAATACACATACGTGTTGCTCTCTGGTTCTCAAGAGGTTTCTTTGTTTATGTGATGAGCGATTAGCTGAATTACGGATCTCTCCGATGTTGGGTCAAACTAAAATCAAATGGAAGGAGAATTCTTCCCATGCATCAGATGAAATTGGGCAGAAGCTTTAAAAATGATGGCCTCAGGCATTAAACCCACCAAAAGCAGTGTACTTGGGGCCATTAAAGCAGTTTTCCAAAGAATGAAAGTCTCTCGAATGAAATCAGAACTTGGAGCTGATCGCCCTGGTTCCTGGGCTCAGGGCAGCCAAGTATGAGCTTGCACCCACTGGCCCCCATCAGTATTGTGCCAACCAACACATACACAGAGATTTAGACACCTCTAGAGATTCTCATCCTGGGCCGGGCTGGTTGGCACAGCCGTTTGTGAAACCCTTGGGTCTGTCTTCTTCCCCTCTCCTGCCTAACGCCCTGTCCAGATTTTGACTGTATCAGTGTGCCATGCTTCTCTGGGTTAACGTGGTGCTGCCTGGTGGCTGGGGACCTTGCTGTGCAAGGTGTCTTCTCCTTACGTGGATAAGCTCAAGTCACTGTGCTTTACCCAGCTTTGCTCATTGTGTATCGTGTGTGAAACAGGCAGGTTTAATTACAAAGCAGCAATTCCATCAGCAAGGCTCTAGTGAGCCCTTCCAATGCAGGGAAAGCCTGTTTGCTCCCATTAACAGCGGGAAGGTGTGGGAAGGTTTGTTTTTCCACCCTTATGGCGGCATCCCCGTTTGCCTCTCAGGCAGTATTCATTGTCCTTTCCTGACCTTTTCGTGTTTCCACAAATGGAAGGGCCGTGGGTTCCAATGTACTCAGATCATAACTTCCCATTTAAACGGCTTTGTCAATGGAGCGTTCCCTCTGAATTGCCATTTCTTCTTGCTGGCTAATCTTTGCTGAGGGGCGCTGGGGGACGAGGGCTGAAATCGGCCTACACAAAGATGCTGTGTGTAACACTTGGCAGAAGGACTTGAAATTGGATTACAAGCCACTATTCCAGCAAGTAAATGTCCGTGGTGTTTTTATAGCTTATCTCTATTCATCTATGTTTGCAGGGCTTTGCTTGCCAAGCGTTAATGTAAACACTCTATTTTGAGACCAGGTCCATTCACCTCCTGGAAATCCTTCTTTTATAAGGTGGTAGTAAACCTCTGTACATAAAATCTGGTCATAACTGCGCAGAGATGAATGCTGGTGGTGTGGAGTGTCTGACGGCACTTGCCACCTCTGTCAGGAATTTGGTGCCCTCGGATCGGGGTCTGGATTCAGTATAATGCTCTTGCTCTGGACACCAGAGCTTGCCACAATGGCTCAAGAGCATCTTCTGGCCTTGGACATGCTGCTTCGGGCTCTGGTGCAGTGTGAAATGGATGCTTGTTCCAACTCTGAAAGGGATTTAGGAAATGATTTTACTGTGTGACTGGTTTGGCTGAAAAAGTGGTGTGGAAGCATCACCTGAAACTTGGACCGAAAAGGGAAAATGAGCAAATCTCGTGCTCCCAGCCAAGCAGTTGATTATTTCGGTGCTCTGGTATGTTGCACAATATTTTGGAAGAAACTGTGCAAACTGGGAAATATGGCCTGGAAAACGTGTGAAGAATTGCAGTGTTCTGTGAATGTGCAATCTGTGTGGTTCTGAGAGGGAGCTTGGTGTCAAGGACGTGGAAGTGTTTTGTGGTTCAGAGCCTTCTCGTGTTTATTTTGGGATGCTTTGTGATGGGGGAAGAAAAAACAGTAAGTATTTACCATGCTTCCGTGCCTCTTTTGAGAGCACAAAGAGAAGTAAATGAAAAGATAAAGGTGTAACTTCCCACTAGAGAGCTGGTGCTGGAATATTTGTATGGGAATAAAAGGAAAATGTGCTTTTGTAGCATTGGGAAATGTGCAGGAATGAGGGAAAGCTCTAAATAAAGTCTGGTTGTTTCCCCCTCCATTTCCCTGGAAGTTCCCTGGAAGCTTGTAGGCTTACAAAATGACGTTGAACTCCCTTCCTTGGTAGAGGGTGCAGTTTGGTGTCTGTTTTGCCGTATTCCCACTGGGAAGCGTGAGGGTCTGTGGTGCTCTGCGTGGTGGCATGAGCAATGTGCATGATCAGCTGCGTCATGACAAATGGCAACTGTCGCTTAATTTTTATCCCCTATTATGTAGCTCCAGGACCCATTTTTCAGGTGGAATGTTGGAGCCATTAAAAAGAAATAAGTAAACTACAGTGTATTCCATCATCCTTGGCAGCTACCCAGTGGTCTGTAGCCTTAATATGTGCATTTCTGCACAGGTATTTTTCATAAGGCTTCTGCGAGGAGGCTTGTTTAACACTTTGCTTGTTGCTTCCATGGGTGGAAGATGCAAGTGTTAAGTAAACCTTGAGCCAGGCTTTTCCGTGTGGAGCTGTTGATGGTTCCGTGCTCGCGTTCCCAGGGTTTGTAGGTGAGTTGGTGGTGGATACGTTTAATACTTTCAGCTGCAGTGTTTCTAGCCTCAAGTAGGCAAACTCTGCTCGGAAGGGAAGTGACATTGTGTTGCTCCACTTGTTTTGCTGATCGGATTAGGGCTACATGGACCGGTTTGTGCTTTCCACTCATTGGCAGTGCGGTGCTTTCTGCTACACAGCTGTAATTTGAAGGCTGGTAGAGCCGTGGTTTCACTGGAAGCATTAATATACCACACAGAGGCTTAAGCATTATCAAGCTTTGCCAGTTGCTCTTAGTATTTCCCTTGGAAAGCAGTAAGGATCATCGCTTTGGACTGAGTCTTTAGCTGCAAGTGTTCTTGCCCCTCTGTGACAGGGCACAGCCCTATGCCAGCTGATGAGGTGGGATTTCCAGGCTTTAATTTCTAGCTTAAGCTGTTATGGTGTGGTGCAGATGATTTGACATTGGTAAAGGTTGTCTGAGGGAAGCTGGGTTACCCTGCAAGTTTGCTTCAGGCTGCTGGTTCAGGCTTCGATGAAGGGCCCTTCCACTTAGCCAGGAAACGTTCCATGTGTCTTCCTCTTTATAGATCTCAGTTTTTCCCTGCATCCTCCGAGGATGTGGAGATTCCTTAATTTCAGGGGGAAATCTGGTGCTGTGCTGTCTCCTCAATGACTTTCTGCGTGAGTGCTCAACAGATGGGAAACTGGGGGTTAGGGGCTCACCCCAAAATAAGCATCCTCATCCACAAATCACCTCATCTCATGCAGTTGAGATGCATGTCCCATCTAGGAGCTTCAGGTTGAGTAGGTTCAGTGCACACTTGGTAGCAGCAGGGAACAGGAAGGCTGATGGGACCAAAGGCTTGTGCCGTGCTCAGCAGTAGAGCTGCAGATGGAATTGCAGCACGTGGGCAGCAGATTGCAGTGGGCTAGAGCACAGGTCCACTGCCATAGAGTGTTTTCCTTGCAGCAGGCTCAGCCAGAGAGCAAAGGGATTCAGCAAACAGCGTTCAAGATAATGCGATTTGCTGGAAAAGTATATATTTTTAGGACATTTAGTAGAGAAGCCTGAAATTACGTGGACAATTTGCCACCCTCGGCAAGAAAAAAGTGCATCTCCGGTTAGATTTCACGCTGAAAGCAATCTTTTAATAGACCTTTCCCTTAAAAGCTCCTGGCTCCCAGCAGCAGCAGCAGCCCCGTGACCAGCACAGGGAGCTCTGGACCATGCCTGGATCCTGCTTCCCTGCCCCTCCGCTCGCAGTGGATCGATGGGGTTTGGTTGTGGGGCAGATGTTGCAGCACGGAAACGCTCCTTCAGATCCCAGGGACCTGCTGCGGCCGCTGGTGTGCTGGAAGACATTTGCTTGGCAATCAAAGGCATTAATAGTGGGTTTTGTTGACCACCTGTTCCGGGGGAGGTTTTTAATTACCTTTTTGGTTGCTGGCCAGCGTGCTAATGCCTGTACATGGCTCTTTCCCTCTGTTTGGTTCCCCCAGCTTGAACACAGAGCGAGCACTAAATCGCCTTTTCAGAAGCGTGGCAGCCTTTGGAAGGGGTGGCAAGCTCTTCACGTATCTTAGTTGTATCTTGCAATCTGGGATGCCAGGAAGTGGCATTTCAAGGGAAGGAGCTCACAGGAGGCTTCAGGAACACTTGGCAGCCGGGGTGCTGCTGGTGTTACTCAGGTTTGTGTGCTGGAGGGTGGCTTGGGAAAGGCGCATCCTCGCCATGGGTAGGGTCTGGAGGAAGAAGAACAAACCACCGTGCCTGCTGCTGGTTTTGGACGTGATCTCCTAATCCAAAAGGTGGGAAGTGTGGAGTGATATCTGAAGTGTGTCTGTCCCAGCGTGTGGGCCTGGAGCTTGGTGGGGAAGTCATGGTGTAGGGAGAGCTCTGTGGGAATGAGTGGGGTTTCAGCCCGCCAGTGATTCCAGCATTGGCTTGGCTGTGCTTCCGGAGGGTCAGTTGGTGGCTTTTGGTCAGTTTGGATTTGCTTTCCTTAGCTGTAGTGGGTGCCTTTAAACGGGGGTGCTCAGGGGGAGTTGGGGTAAGGTGATACTGCTGCGGCTGGCGAGGAGCTGCTGCAGCCACCGCAGTTGTCACAGATGTCGCTGGTGTGGAAAGAGGATAACTCGGATAACGCTGCCCTTCCTCTGAGGGCTGTTAGGGATTAATGTTTGCACAGAGCTTTGAGTATGTCAAGCTATATGTAAATACCCGCTATGACTCTTTTATTCCTTCTCTCCCGCCTTAAGTAAACAACCTACATCATGGGTGCGTGCTGCAACCCCATGCTGCTTTATGGAAGGGCTGGAGCAGGGCATTGGGATGCTGCAGCGCAGTGCCACCTTCCAGGGTGGCTATGACACTGGCTGCCACTGCAGCCATGGCGCTGGAGCCCAGTTGTGCTGGGGTGCTGGCTTATCCCGCTCCCTGTGAAATGCTGGTTCTGGGTTTAAATGCACCTTCATACAGTAATCCTTGTACGGAACAAGAGCTCCATTAGTCCATGTTGCTTTGGACTCAACATCCCATTAATTTATGACTTGGCTTACTCTTGACGTGGGATGTTTAAAGAGGGAGGATTAATCAGCGCTTTTTAGCTGCTCTGCCCTTGTGTTTGTCTGTCTGTGACAACGGGCAAAACACCATTAGAAGGGACGGATGGGGAAGGCAAGATGGATGAGGCTGCACTGGGCATTTTCCTGCTGAGCTCAGGAGCTCATTCCCAAAAGTTAGTGTTGTGCCTAAAACTGCGGAGGGTGGGAATTGACTCGTTGCCAGTTAGTTACTTAAACTTAAGAGATCTTTGCATTCAAATTACTTATCTGGAGTGCTGGCAGGCTAATAAATTCAAGGGACTGTTCGAAACATCCTCAGTCTCAAATGTAATCCTATTAAAATAATTGAGTATTTCCAGGGTAAAGAATTCCCTTGTCCCCCGTGCCCAGGAGAAGACATGACGGGCAGCACGGGTGTCCTCTGCGCATCATTGAGCCCTGCAATTCCCGGCAGCTAGGACTTGTTTGTCCTGGAGGACTGGTTCAGAGGGTCCCTGTTTCCCTGCCTGGTGGAATCAAGTGGGTTTTGTCCTCTCTCTGTGTCTGAATGGGGCTGGTGCACCTCCATTACAGTGGGAGAGTGCCATTTTCCTCTGGGATCTGTACGTCGAATGGAAGAAATGCCAAACCTAACCCACCTGCTCTAGCCAGAATGTCCTGCGACACTCCGGGACGCAGCCTTGTGCATTGGATGCAAATAGGATGCTGCTGAGATCACAGCAAATGGCTTTTTCCCTGTTTTGATGCTCACTGGCAGTTATTTTTAGAGAGGTGCAGCCGGTCCCCACTGCCTCTTGCCTTCCCAGTTGAAGGCACAGTCTGGTCTGTGGGCTGTGTTGTTCAGCAGAGCTGGGACAGTGGTCTCTCCAGGTGCTGAGGCCCTGGGGCATCACAGCGTGGCCTCCCCTGCTTCTGTAAGGAGCCAGCTTCTCCTGTTTGGCTTTTGATAATCTTCAAATGCAGGCGTGACCTGGATTTACAGCCCGGGGAAAGAAGACGCAAGAGGAAAAAATATCTCTGAAAGCTTTTAAGGTGGCTTTGACAGCAGTAAACCAGCGAAAATAAGCGCAAGTTCTTCCCCTTTCTTTTGTAGGTCACTTCAGGGGAAATGGGAGCGAATCAGAGAACTTCAAAAACAAGCCCCAGCCCAGTCACTTCCACCAGCTAACCAGAAAGCTCTCTTCCTGTGCAGCCCACAAGCCTCAAATTCTCCTTGGCAGGCTCTGTGCAGCCATCTCTGAATAACTTGCCACAAAGAGGACACGAAGTTCTCTGGATTTGGGAACGCAAACACGTTTATTTTCGTTCGCAGAAGCTTTTCTGTGGCAAAGGCAGCTGACCCATGTCCCTCCCTTGCGTGGGCTTACCCTTGGACCAAGCAAGCTTGAAAGGCAAGGAGAGGAGGGTCTCCTGTTGCTCATACCCTCGTGACCATGCAGTGAGATGTTGTTCACCCCACTTTGCTGTGCAGAGCATGCGTCATGGTACGCACCTCGTGCTCGTCACCCGTGCGCTTGGGTTACCTTGGGTTGAGCTGGTTTATGGCGTGGCGCTCTCGGTGAAGCAGGAGCAGAAATGGCCGCATAACTCATCAGGGCTTGCCCTTGGAGTGATTTAGCTGGGCTGGCTGATGGCCGAGGAGCCGTATTGATTTGGAGCTCCCGCTGGAGCTGGATTCGGAAAGCGCCGCGGCACCTGCAAGGCGCTCGCCTGAATAGAGCCACTGAGAAAAGCATTTCAGCTCCTGGCATCGCTCCTAATGCGTTTTGTATGTGTCTATACCACAGGGAGTAATGTGTGGTTATTGTTGAAATATTATCTACATGGGTTTCCAGAAGATGAAGAAAAGGCACTTTGCTGCAATAACTGTTGTGGACATGCTATTGTGATAATGCCTCGGTGCTTTTATATTGAGATATGTGGCTCAATATATTTTCTCCTCCCTGTGTATGGTTTTAAACACAGCCGAGCAGATCTGTCTGATAAATGGGGCTTTGAGGGCTGCTTTCAGGTGGCCAGCAAGTTGGCCTTGAAATGTTTATTTCCTGCAATCATTACTTAAGTCTAAGGTGCTTGGATCTCACAGGTAATGCCCATCGGCTGCTCTAGTAGCTGCCCCACGTATGTAGCATGAAATACTGTTGCTCGTAGGAACACGATGGAATAAACGAACCTCTCCAGGTTGCTTTGAATCACTGCATTTATTGAGGTGAGCTCATGGGAAGAGGTTTTATCGTGTCCTGGCTTTATGTGCGGGCTGCTGGCAATGGGAGTCTCCTCGCATCCACCCTGTTTGCGTGAGGAAATGCCCGTGGGGTGTTGTAACTTTGCAGGAAGGTTTTGTAGCGTCCTCGGTGGCAGCACAAAGCGGCAGCTTCTGCTCAAAGCCATTTTAGATACAGCTCAAGAAATGCTTTGAGCAGGGGGTGTTTGTGTGAAAGGCAGTTGGGCAGATGCTGGTGTGGGGAGCCCGGAGGTAAAAGCAGGGATTGGGGCTGTACCTCAGCTCTCCTGTCTCACTCACTGAGCTTTCCACAGCTTTTCCCTTACAAAGCAGAATGGGGTTTATTGTCTCATCACCAAAGTTGCAGAGTAAGTACTTGTGTCGAGGGTGATGGCTGCCAGTGCCAGGAGATGGACTGGACCAGAATGAAACCCAAACCGCATCAGTTAGGAGGATGCAGCAGGTGCTGGGCTTGCAGCTGAAGCGGATGCAAATCCCCCCTTTAATTGTTTTTCCTTGATTAATATCACGCAGGTGAAGTATCAGTCAAGACTTTTAAAAGGAGGAGGCAACTTTCAAACATTACATTTGTTGTACCTTGGGAGAACTTAATTAGCTGTCAGCAGCACAACACATGAGTGGTGGCTTTGGAATGAAATTATGAAATCTCAGCTCCTGAGGCATTTTTCTCCTTCCTTCCCAGGCAGAGGGAAACGCAGCAGATTTGTTTAGATAGAAGCTTGGTAATTTTGGGGAAAGGCTGTTTGCCCATGCAGTTTCCCTGTGTTAATTACAGACGTGTGTAACCCTTTGTTTCTTACTTGCAAGTGAGCGACTGACCCAGCGAGGATATTAAGTCAGGGTGGAAGTGCGCTTCAAGCAACGCCGGGATTGCAGTCTTCCAGTTCTCCGTTTAGTGGGCTAATTTCTTAAGTGATTGAACTTCTGTCATTCAACTGGATTCCATGGTAATTTACTGATTTGACCAATGCAATAAATAAAGCACAGCCAGCAAATCACTTGAACGGTCCTAATTTAGAGCTCCTCACTTGTGCTGACACATGATGGAAGTGTGACATGGTTATCAGGAGGATTGATGCCTGGGCTGAGCGTGGGGAAGGAGCATGTCTGGAGGTGCTGAAATGTCTTCCTGTTGTGGTGGGTGTGCAAGGATGGGAGGCGGTGGGACAGCGCGCCAGGATAAACAGCTTTGCTGGAGCATTAATGGTACATAGAGCTTGGTGGTGTTACCCCAGCTTCCCTTGTGAAGCCTGGGATTCCAGACGGGAACCTGGAAAACAGGAGGAGGATATTGCGATCCCAGGGAAAATCTGCAGGATGCTTGACCAACTCCTGAGCAGCGTGTTCATGTGGAGTCACAGTGAAAGTGGTGTGAAATTGGTCTGGTGGCTACAAATTTGCGAGATAAATATGTCAACGTAGTTAAAACCCACAAATACAACTGACACAGAGTGTCCCTGGGCCCGACAATGGCTCGGTTGGTTTCAGTGGGACAGGGATCAACCAGAAGGTGCGTGTGCTGATTTGCTGCTTTAATATCTGCAGGTTGTTCTCAGTCTGTAAAGAAGTGATTGTATCCTTGGTAGGATTTGTAGAAATGCGGTTTTAAATGAGCAGAGAAGGCCAGCATCCGTGTGGGTCCTCCCTGTGGCTTCCTCCTGCTTATCTGCTTGGGAGTGTTTGGAATTACGGTTCCCAAATGTGTGTTTTATTTTCTTTTACAAAGCACGAAGCCAGCACTTTAGTTATGCGCTTATGGGTGCAGTGCAGGTCTGGTATTTACTGCCCAGTGAAGGTCTGGCTTAAGGCAGAGGCTTGGTTTCGTGTGGCAGGCAGTGCTCAGTGGTGCTGTGTGTGCTGGCACCGGGTGGGCTCACTGACGGGTTCGGGGCTTTCCTGTTGGGATGTGATTTGACTTGAAAACGAGGAGGCTTCTTGGTGCTGCAGTAGGGATGGACACAGGGAGCTGCAGGGGGAGGTGGCTGCTGGCAGCTTGGATGTGGTCTGTTACCTGTGGCCTGAGGTTCTGGGGGGAGAACCAGGGTCGTCGCTTGCAGCTTGGTGTTTTTTGGAGTGGGTGCCTGTTGCCATTTCAAGGTGCAGAGGTTTGGCCACGCTGCTGCTCCTTGGAGCATCCTACAGTGATGGGCAGCTCCGTTTGTAGCCAGGCTCAGTTGACCTGGTGCATCTCGCATGTCTCTGCCATGCTGGCATTTCACCTGGGTGCCAGCACCCTGTCGGTCCTGTCAGTCATGCCCTCCTGTGCCCCCAGGGGTCAAATGTGTGCTAAAGCTGCTTGGAAACAGGGGGTTGCAAGAGAAGGAACAGGCAAAAGCATCAATATCTAATACAGGTTGTGTTTCCAGCCCGGCTCTCACCTTCAGCCTTCTGTGACAAGTCCCTATGGACCCTGTGATTGAGATTCCTGCTCTCCGAGGCGACACGGAGAAGGATGGTGAAGGGCTCTCCACTTACTTGTGGCAACTTGTGACAAACAATTTCAGATTTGGCAGATGCGACAAAATTGTTAGCTGTACCCTGACACTACTGTGGGGCTCAGGAATGTGTTTTTGTAGCAGATGGAGCTATTAGTTAGCTGTGCTATCTTGAAGAATTGCTTTCCCAGGTAATCAGCTCTGCTCATTTAGGATGTCGTTTCCCCACCTCGATATGTCAGCCGCGGAAGCGGGAATGATTAATCACTGCGGCTTGGACACTGCACAAGAATAACTGCGAGGAGGGAATCGTTCTGCGGAGCACCAATGCCACAGGGAGTTTAAAGTGCTCTGATGCAAAGCAAACAAGATGGAAAAGATGACCGTGATGCTTCCCGATGGCTGCGTGTCAGCCCGCAGAGTTTCTGTGGCAACCTCAAGATTTGCAATTCATGGGGAGCCTGGAGCGCGACGAAACTTTTCAGCCTGACCGGCAGCCTTCTTCCCCTCTGCCTGGCATGAGGGTCCACACCAGAGTAATGCACCCAGGAAACCTGCCTGAAACACGGATGCCTTCCCCGTTCCCAATGGATCTGTGCTGCAGGAACTTAGAGGTTGATGGGAGCTATGTTAGCAATTAGCTCTTGATCCTGCTGTGGGCTTCTTCTCAAAAAGGTTGGGTCTTGTTGGACAGGGGACAAAAGTCCTGTAAAAGCAGCACGTTTTACTCCTCCTGGGTTAAAGGTGGAAAATGAGATTTGCTGTTTCAGTTACTGGTATCCTAGTGAAGAAGGCTGATCCTTCTTAGTTCGCTCTGGTAGATCTCAGGCTTCAGCCTTCTGGTGACTGCCTCTGTCTTCATTTCATCCCTTTGCAACTCATTTGGAATATTTCTTAAGACTTAGTGCTGCCATGTACCCTATTGACACAAGGTGCAAAAGAGGGCAGCCTGGGATTTGTGATGTGCAGGGGCTTTAGCTCTGGAGTGTGACCCAGCGATTGAAACTGGTCAGGCAGCCACCTTTTCTGATGCTCAAAAGGAGCTGCAGAGGGGTTCGTCTTCTGCTGGAGCTGATGGGAATGGTCCTTCCCTACCACTGCTTCTGGTAAAGCTGCACTAAAAAGTTGCATCCCAGCATCATCTAAAGCCCAGTGTGGGGCTGGAATGAACCTCCCCAAAACAGGCTCTGGGTGCTGCCTGTAGCTGGGCGTTCCCTAGGGCTGCTTGGGGTGATGGACGGGTCTCCCTGAAGCAGCTTGGCATGTTCTGCAGATCCACACCTCATCCCAGGTGCTTCCAAAGTTGAGTGTAAGGTCATGCGTGATTCCCAGGCGGAGAGGGAAGTGGCATGTGTTGGGATAGGGGAACTCCACAACCCTGGGCGCGTGGTATTCCAGAGCATGTGCGGGCCTCGCCAGGGAATTAAAAGGTATAACTGGCAGCGTGGCGAGGATGCTTACCTCTGAGCATGTTTGTGAACTTGGCTCCTCCTTACCCCGCTTAGGCACGGCTGCTGCTGGAAAGCTTCTCGTTTATTTCCGAAGCCCCTAATGCCCGTAGTGAAGTTCTGCAGTTAATTACCTGGATGCGCACTGCAAGGAAGGCGAAGTGTTACAAGGAGATAGCCATAGATAGAGAGGCTGAGGGAGTAACCCGGGCATCTGCCTCCGAGCAGGCATGTAAAAATACTGATTTTTGAACTTTTGACATCAAACGGTTTATGTAAGAATGTGTGAGGGTGTTTCCTCCCCATCACATTTGATCTTTCTGAGTCGCGAGACCTTTTTGTGGTTGGCAGGGCTCCTGTAACACGTTTCTCTTTAAACCAGCTCTGAAGTTGCCGAGCATGTTGCTATGAAAGCGCTCGATGGGAGGCTGTGCAATTTGTTCAGGCAGTGGCACTGAATGAGGTGTTTCTGGTGGAAAGCAAATGGGGTTTTGAAGCTCTCCTGCACGTCCAAGGGGAGTTTTGGTGTGCGAGGGCTCACGGGACGGCAGCACAAGCTGCTGCATCGCTTGCCAACGCCCCAGCGAGCGCTCTCGGGTGTGATGTGGGGCACCTGGCTTGTTCCTGAAATGGGAAAGTCTTTCCTAAAATACCGAATAAAAAATACCGGGATGTGGGCCCCGTTGTTGAAAATGTTTCCATGTCAACTTCAGGGATCTGTCTGTGCCCCCATCTGCCGTCATCGTGACGGGCGAGTTTCTTGGCTCCCGCTTCCCCACTTGTTTCGACTGAGTAGGAGCATCCTGCCGCGTGGAACCGCACCAGACTGCGGCTGAGTCAGACATGATTGAACTAGTTAGATTAGCACTTCCCACGCGAGCACTCAAGCGCAGGGAACTTCCACTGTAGGGGGCAGAGCTCTGAGGACTGTGGGGCAAGTATTATTAAAACCCCCAGTGAATCACTGACAATGATTCCTGAATGTTGGAGAGCAGAGAACCTGCCTGGCCCAAGGGAGGGTCCCTTGAAGATGGCCTTGCAGACCTTCTGCGTGTTGCTGAGCTTGTGCCTCCTGTGTGTTGAAGGTGACTTTGAGCTCCGATTTCTGGCTGTGACCCTGGTGTTGTCTTTAAACAGGTACTCAGGTGCTGCTATGTCATCTTCTGCCGACGGGCAGGCAGCATCCCCCGTTGAGACTCACCATATCTGTGTAAATAACTTGGGGCTAAGAAACACACCGTGGAGTAACGCAGTGGTGCTTGGTGTGAGTTTGTGTGCAGTGATTTGCAGCCCCTGGTGATGGAGGTCCCGTCTTCAGTGCATGTCTTACGTGGTTCCCAGGCTCTCGGGGTGAACGTTGAGCACGTGGCAAAGTGTTTTGCTGAGTCTCAAGCTTAATGAGGTGCCATGTTGGGAACAGAGTTGTGCTTCAGCCTGGAGTTTGTGCTGCAGAGTACCTTTAATGTGAAGTGACACTTGTCAAAATAAATGAGCGAGATTTTTATTGCATGTGCACTTGCTTGTAAAATCCGCTGGTCTGCAGTGGCTCTTAATCATTGATGGGAATTAGCCAGGTTCTCCTGCAGTTTAATTACTAGTATGTCATGTTTAAACTCTCCCTTGATGAACTAATGGCTACATTACATGCGCTGTTTTGTAATGGCTAGCAGGCAAAATAGAAGCACACGTGATGAGCGTGGATGGGGCAGGGTGCTTGATCTGCAGAAGGCCGAGGTGTAGGTGCTGGATGGGGGCTTGTGTTCACTACCACCAACTGCCCACATTGCATTTAGGGCCGGGATGTGTCCTGGAGCAGGATGTGTTTTGTCCTTCCCCAGGAATCATGTGTTGGTGTGACAAGGGGGCAGATTGAGCTGGCGCTTCGCTTCTGCATCAGCATCCCTTGTGTCACTGGCCTTGTGCTCTTCCTTCTGCTGGCACTGTGCTGGTTGATGCAGTGGTTTCTTGGTGTTCATTCTGTATTCGCAGCTGGTTTTGTAGCCAGGTTTAATTACTTTGATAAGCAAAAGCAGGAACATGTTGTGTTGTTTCCCTTGTCTTTGTCCTGGGGGTTAATGAGGAAACAGTCAGAGGAGTGACCGAAGATGCAGACTTTGGAAAGGAGTTTTTCTTTCCATGTGGTTACTTCCAGCCTTTGTGAGAGTGCTTGCAGGCTGGGTCTGTCATGGAGTTTGCACACTAATTGTTTCACAGGGTTCTCAGAAGATGACGGAGTAGTTAAACAGAATGGCAGGTGGAGCAATAGATAACAGTAAACTGAGATATGCTGCAAGAGACGTACTCCTACAGGCTGTCTGGGATTCAGGGTGCCTCTGCTCATGGCTGCAGCTAAACACAACAGGGATGGCTGTGCCAGAGAGCTCCAGTTGGAAACCTGGTCTGTCGGGAAGGAGCTTGTGGGCAGCTGCTCTCGCATCCTTCTGGGGAGCAGGAATTGCACCCCTCGTCTAGGATGAAATTCCTGATTGCTGAGGAGCCGGGTAACTGAGTCACGATGCATGTTGTCAAGGAGATGAATGAAGCCTGTTGAACTGTGCGGAATCCTATTGGAGAAGCTGGCACGTTTCCCCTGGGTTTGAGAAGCACTCTGAGGCAGCGAGGTTTTCCAGATGTTCTGTGCAGCTGTTGCCTTCACAATATAGCTTTCAGAATTGCATACCTGAGTACAAGGCAGCAAACGCATCCTCCTGTCTCCTCTCTGCGCTCCAAAAGTCCTCTGTGTGCCTTGAAAATGCTGTTTGCTAAGTAGCCACACTTGGTAATGACTAGGTAAGAGGAGACAAGATGTGCTGGCTTGTAATTGGGAAGCAAATAACGCTTAAGAAGTGAGAAACTTGAAGATGCTTTCCATATGGAATAATATAGAATCAGCCTTTCAAATGCGAGGATCGCCTAACTGCATTTGGAGGCGATTAAGGGGGGGGGGGGTGTCTGTAAAGCACCAGCAGTTCTGCCAAATAGGAGGTCTCATTGTCACTACCAAGGGAATTGGGCTGAGCTTCCAGTGTTAATTTCCCGCTTTTCCCTTGAGGTGTTTGCTTACCTGCGGCTGAGGGGATTTGGGAATATTGAGGATGTGGCTGCATGGACACTGCTGAGGCGCTTCCCGCTGTCCGGAGGCTGATTTCCATAACGTTGCTGTTGGAATTCCCACGCTGGAGCAGTTCTTGCTGCTCAGAAGCCAAGGAGAGCACGCTGTGAAAGCAGCCGAGATGCCTCCTGACGCGGGGCCGGGATGTCTCCAGATGTGTGCCCATCAGCGCCTCTGCTCAAATCAGAGGTGACAAATTATTGATAATTAGCGCTGCTTTTTGTTTCACCGCTGCAAAAGCGGATTTCTAAAAGCCAGTTTGGTTTTATCTTTGGCCTCAGGAACTCCAAAGCAGTTTGTGCTTACTCTTAATTGCTTGTTTTATGGGTGAGAATTAAACTGTAATGTAAACGGCAGCGCGAGGAGGCAGGGGCAGAGCTGCTGCGGTGTTGGAGCAGCACAGAGGGAAATGGGCACCGAGGTTGTCCAGCACTTGGCAAATTCCAGTTTTTATCAAGTTTAATCAGGCAACCATTTCCAAGCATCCTATAACTAAGTATAGTAATGAAATTTTATGTGAAGTCAGGAATGTTACCCAGAGCTGCCTTGATGTGTGCAAGATACTGCACGTCAACAGAGTGGTACAGATTGTGTTAAATGGGCCTGAAATAATCTTCAGGAAAGAAAATCGTTTTCTATTCTTCTTGACACAAAGTGTTTGTCACAGATATGCATTCTTATCCACATCTTGTTAGTAAAATCATTATACTTTTCATTACAACTTTTATGCAAATACGCCTGTTTTCCTTTATTAGCCTTACATGAATAAGCTGTAATTATAGGCTGAGGTGATATTAATGTGCAACAATTAAATATGTAATTACTGTGTGTAATTACTGCTTGAGGGATGTGTGGAGCAGCCTGCGCACGCGCTGACGTAGGACTCATGGTGCTGGTGTGTGGAAGGGGTGGATGAACCTCGCTCCCGGGGCAGCACGGACCGGTCTCTCATGACTCTCTGCAGAGGAGATCTGCTTTCCTCTTAGCCTGTTGTTACTCTGATGCTGTGGGATCATTTGACTTTAGCTCCTTGCCATTGAAGCGGAAGCCAGGCAGCAAGATTGCCTCGGGGGTATGTCTTGAAGAGGGATGCAGGTGAAGCAGGAATGTTTCTGTGCTGGAATAGGGACTTGAGGACGTGTGATTCAGGTTCTGCTGGATGCACACGTGTCCTTTCTTACCTTGAATGAAGGCAGCAGCTTCTGTTCCGAGCTAGCTTTGGTTTGCTATCCAGTGGGATGATTTTCAGTTGTCCTACTTGCGTCCCTCCTCTTGGCCACTGCAACACACGCAGCCTTTGAAGTGGGATATTTAAGGAAACTTTTTTCAGGCAGCTTATTATATCTTGTTTAATTCCTGTTAATCTCTTTGTGCACATGGCTCATAATGTTTAAGCAGTGGGAATTCTTCCGCTGTGTGACACGCTTTGCTGCCGTTGCAGTGGGTGCTGCAGAAGGAACACCAAAAACCAACCCCAAACCAAACGGAGAAACGCTGACCTCAAGGTACCTGCCAAGGTTGTCTGCTTGGCCAAAGGTCCAGCGAGCTTTTCCAGTGGTTGAGGAGGCAGTGAGGCATTTTCGAACACAGACGATCTCAGAGTCTTGCTCTGGGAGCCTTTCGAAGGGTGTGTTGCTGTTTGTAGAGTCCCTGTGGTGGAGAAGGGTTTCGATATCACTAGCCATGGAACTGTGCTTTTAGGGGGACTGTGAGTAATGAAGAGATACTTTGGCAAAGGCGCGTTTTTAAACAGCTTTGCTGTTTTCACAGTAACCTTGTTCAGGAGTTCCCAGAACTGTAATTCCCTTATCTTTGGATTTGGGTGAGTTTTTGTTGGCTGCCAAGGCAGCGAGGCCTCATCCAGTGGCTTCTCTTTGGGCTCAGGTTCTCCTTGCTGCCTGTTGATCTGCATCCCAGGGCTTGTGCCCTGCTGGGTTTCCTATGCTCCCTGTCTCCGGCTTGGAGAAGGAGTTATTGTGCCAGTAGGAATTGTTTGAAGAATTAAATTTGACCCGTTTCCTTTGGGCAGGGAGCAGTTAATGCTCCAGCGTTGACATCACAGGAGCGATTTGAGAAGTATTACTCGTCAAATCCCTCTGCTGATGTGTATGTAGGCATAAATAAAAAGGCCTCAAAAGTTGTTGCAGTATTTATTAACCTTGCCTTGCCTGCAGGGGCTTAACGTGGCTGCAAAAGCTTGGTAAAGGCTTTAAATAGTTGCTGCGTTTGCCCTAAATTTGTGTTTTCCCTTTCCTTTGCTTTCCTTAGGTAAGTGAATACGTTGAGGCGCGTGATGTGAGTGGTGATGAGCATGGGGAGCTGCGGAGTGCGGATGCTGGGAACCATCAGCCACGAGCTGCTTCACGCGTGAGTGTGGGAGCGATGGCCCCTGCGAGCTGCAGCGTGATGAAGGGGGGGAAAACAGTGGGGATGGCCTCGGGTGCTCTGGACACTGGGGCTGCAGCCTTTCCGCTCCCCAGCAGAGCACCCATAGCCTCCAATGGGATGATCCAGTTGGTCCTCTCCAGTTTTTGCTGTTACAAAAACCTGTACAAAGTGTGCTTCAGCATCACTGACTTTGTCTGGGATTCTCCCATTTGGGCGAGGAAAGGAGGACTCAGAACACGTCCTCTCCCAGCTCTGTACTGCAAAGCCTGCAGCCTTCCTCATCTTGTTGGTTTTGATTCTGATTTCCCGTGGTATATTTGGGGGTGCTACTCTTCAGTGAGTGATTCTCGAGTACGGCTTGATTCCTTGTTTTGGGAGTGCTCTCCCATTCCGTGCTGGAGGGGAGCACGTAGAGGTGGGACGCGGGAGGGTTTGTTTGGGCTTTTAAAGATATGCTTAGTATAGAATTAAACTCAGAGGAGTGCCTGGAGAAAATACGATTGCTCTGATCAGATTCTCTGAATCCTTTTTGTCTTCTCTAATAAGCAAGAAGAGCTGGTAGAGGGAATTGTGTGCTGGGAGGGGAATTTTACCAGCAACAGATATGCAAAGAGGGAGGTATCTTCAGTGAATAAAGGATGCAGGCTGACAAATGACTGATCATTTCCATGCTCCAAGAACACAACCTTTCACTTCCTCGAGTTCAGCTACTCAGGAGAGGGTGCTGCATTTTAGGGGGTGCAATCACGGCTGGCCACCCCAATGCAGAGGTGGGCATCCTCCTTCACTAGGGCTGGGGCCTGTTACATGGAGATACAAGTACCTTGTGGAGGGTGACGGATGCTCTTGGCATCTTTCTGTGTAAGAATCCAGTTAAATAATGCAGAATTTGGTTGCGGATGCCACTCAGGTTCAGTTATTTGCAATTAATTCCAGTTAAAACAGAAAGCTTGGTCTATCTCCTAAAAAAGAAAGTATTAAAGCTTTCATGTATATCTGCCAGAAGTCATGGTCTAAGCTGGGCAGGCTGGTCCAAATGTGCCAGCAGCATTCCTGGTGGACTCCTGCCTTCTTCACCTGGGAACTGAGGAGCACTGGTGCCTGGCTTGCCTTAGGCAGGCTCCACGCTCCAGCAGGGAGCATCGGTGGGCACAAGGCATGAGCCAGGCACAGGGGATGCTTGATGGGAAGGAGAGGGGGAAAACAGGGCCGGGGGCAGGATGAAGCAGCGCTCAAGCAGGACTCGTTAGTCAGGAGTACTCGTGTGATGTTCTAGAATCCCACCTTTGAGCAGTTGTATTCAAGAGATAAATGCATCAATCTAAATTCATGATTGTGAGGGTTTTCATGCAGCGGCTAATTACTGAACGCAAGTACCTTATTCAGAATTCCCCTTCTCCGCCTGCGCGATAGCCGTAATCCTGTATTTGTGCGGCTGTCATTCCCATGGTAACAGACGAGTGTCTGGAGCAGGAGATGATTAAATACAGAAAAGTACATTAAAATAATGTTCAGGCTCCGACTCGGAGACTTTCACATGGAGGCAAACTTCAAAAAAAGCCACCATTTCTCCAAAAAGCAATTTACTCAGCAGTGATGTTCCCTATTCCCAGCGCTATCACTGAAGGGATGGGTTGGAGTAGCAGCCGCTCCCTCGCAGCCCATCTCCTGCTCCTCCCGCCCTGGAGAAATCCTAATCTGATGTTTGTGTCATCAGTCTGTTGCCATGGAAACCTTGTCACCAGCATATCGTGACCTCACCGCGGGACGGCGGGGGAGGAGAATGTGGGCTGAAAGACGGTGCTGGAAATGATGATCAAAAGAAGGAAAACAGCCCCGAGCCCTGGTAGGTGTCGCACAGTGGGAGAGCAGGAGGCAGTGGGGCTGCAGCGGAGGTACCGAGAGCCGGTGGATGTCCACATGCGACCGCGCTGCTCTGTCTCCTGCTCTTGGTTTGCTTCAAGCCCGGCTGAAGCCCTGACCTTGTTGTCTGCCCCATCGGGGTCCCAGCAGCGCCACCAGCAGAGGAGCAGCTCACTCCCTCCAGCCTGCACCTTGGATAGTGGGGTTGGTGCAGGATGCTTGTGCTTCCCCTCCACAGCATCAAGTGTTTGTCATCCTAGCACCTGCCGTCTCTGTGCCCCATGGCATGTGCGGATGAGGGTGAAACAACAGCTCTGGTTTTGCTGCAGCATTGTGGCTCTGTAGAAGGGGAGGGAGTTCACAGTGATCTGGAATGCCAGATTTCAAGATGATGCTTTTTTATGCATTTAAGAAATCAGGCTTTCATTAACGAAAGCCACAGCTGAAATTTCAAAAGGGATTAAGCAAGGATTAATAAAGGAGAGGTAGTGAAGAGCTTTGATTACCTGTCATGGAGATAGCTGAACAATGTGCCATGGTGATGAGATGACACTGAGGATTCTTGTGTACTTGGGGTATTGACTGGCAAATGTTGCAGCTTAGGATGCTTTTTGCTTGTTTGTGCTGACAACAGATTGATGCAATGAATCTCACCAAGCGAGGAATTTCCCATAAGTGCTACTGCTCCTCCCCTTGGCTCGGGGCAGGTGGGTTGTGTTTTGCTGTAAGGTAAAATGCCACATCCACTGGATGGCTGCTTTCTGACCCTTTCCGAGCTGTCAGTCAAGGCATGCTAGTGGGGGTTTGGTATTTGTCAAAGGGTGGCTGCCGCATTGAGGACCAGCCTCTGAAAGGAGGTTCTCATCCCCATCCCAGTGCTGTGTGTGGTGGAGGCTGAGCCCATGGGGAATGGCTGCAATTGATCTGCAGGAGTGGGACTTGGAGCAGGTGCTTGTGTCGCGCCGCCTTTGAGCTCAGCCACTTCCCAAACATCAATCCTGTAGCAAGCCAAGACGATAAAATAGCGGAGCACATACAGAAAGTTGCTGTTCAAATGTTATCTCTGTTTGCAGGTGCTTAAAGCAATGAAGCCACATAACGAAAGTGTGGTTGTCTGCGTATTTCATGTATTTTTAATGCAATCCTTTGTAGTACTAATAAGATCTTGGCGCAGCTTGAACCTCAATGAGTGCTCATTGCCTTAGCAACGTCCTGATGGAGGTGTGTGCTTGACACAGGGAGTCTGCACCTTGGCTCATCGCCTCGCCCCTTGGGATGGTTCACTGGGATATAGAAGGCGGGGGGCAGGGGTCCTATTTGGAGCTGGGCAGCCTGCAGTAGGGCATGGTTTCTAAAGAGCTTAAGCATCATTTCCCTCTTGCAGTCAGTAATGCTGAAAGAGATGAGTAAATACAGATCTCTGCGGTCCATAAACTGTAAAGTCCTGCCTGCAACTTCATCCTTCCCGTCTTTATTTGCGTAGTTATGGCTTTTCACATGTGTTAGGTTTTAACAAACAAGAGTTTTCCCTCTGGAGAGAGATGCTATGAGGAAAAGTATTGTTCTCGGAGCATCTTGTCTGACGCTTAGCCTTAAGAGATGTGCAACTTCAAAGGACACATAGCAGTAGGCCTGCTAGGCTCTTTCTGCTCTTCCTTTGTTCCATTTGCAATGTGTGCTGTCTAGGTTTGTGTTAGACTACAGCCTGCAGTGGCTTTACAAGACAGCTGTGTAAAGTTAGAGTAGTGCCATAATGCTTTCTGCAGGGGTTCGGATGCTTCTTCCCGCAGCTGCTGCCGAGGGCTCCGCTGTTTGGAACTCTTTTCCCTTGTTGCTCTGAGGTGCCTTCACTGTGTGCTGCAGACAGGGAAGTGATGAAGGTAGGAGCAGAATCCCCTTTGGAAGTAGGGCAGCCTCGCTCTGCCAGGGTTGTGTAAGTGCAGCCTTCCTGCCCGCCCTGCCTCCTGTGGGATTTATAACCGAGTTCCTGCAATTCTATATTTGGCTGATATATTGAAAACCGCATTTGCTGACAGTGGCTTCCTTTAATATAAAAGGAAGTAGATTTATGGGAAGAGGAGCTCTGGCATGGCAAGTACCCTTGGTCGCTGCTCTTTTAGGCAGCCCGCTCCTACGGTGTGTCTGAGCTGGGTGCGCTGTCCAGGCATAGGATTGGGAGCTGTGTGTGCACCTCGGACGTCCAGCTCCTGGGAGACAGCCTGCGGGTGCGGGGTTGCAGTTACACAAAGCATGGAGCAGTGGATCTGCCTGGTCAGGGAGCCTGGAGATGCCGCCTTTGCTCAGCGTCGTTTGGCTCCCAGAACAAAGGAGCTGTAGGTAAAAATCCATCTAGAAAGAAGGGCTGGCAAAGCACCGAGGTTGGCAGCAGAGCCCTTAATCTAAATTCATTGTAGAGGGTTTCACGGAGAGATCACTTCCCATTTTTTGCTCGCAGAGCAGGAATTCAGTGGAAAACGCCTTTATTTTTGTTCTTTTTGATGAGTTCTCTGAATTCTGTGTCTAATTGTGCTCAATTATTGCAGCCCAGCGCAGATAGGTTAATAGTTTCTAGGCAGTGATGTGCATTGATTTCTTTCAGAGGCCTTGAGACAATAGTCAATTTACAAAGAGGAGTAACTTTGGTTTACTGTCAGCTGCGGGGGGTTTGCGTTGCTGCTGCTGTGTTGTTGGGAGCCTTTAGATTGATTCAATTTGAAAGTGAATGAGAAATGAGCGTGTTCTTGTGCGGACAAGTTTCAACTAAATTATTAAATGAAGTGGTTGACTCTTCCAGCTGAATTAAACCAGTAGGAAAACTATAATTAACTACTTCATTGACTGGGGAGAGGCTGCAAAATGGATGGGAGAAATTGAGTTCATAGATTTTTCTTCCCTGTAGCATGGAAGCGAGCTTTTGGGGGGATGAGGGTGAAGCGCGGCTGGTCTGCTTTGTTCCCAGAGTGAAAGTGCTTTCATTTCGTTCTTGCAGCTCTCTCTTGCTTTGCCTCTTGCCTTAGCTGGGCTCTCTCGGTAGTTCTTGTTGGCTTTCCTTCGGGAGGAGAGATGCAGTGGGCAGTGCATTTGTCTTTCAAAACCACTTACATTTTAGCGTAACCAACTTTTCCAGGATTATCCCAGCAAGTCTCAAATGTCCATGAAGGTTACTTGGCTCCTGGGGTGCCAGCAGATGCTCTGCACTGGGCTCTGCTGCTGTGTGCATCAGGGATGGTGGGTAGAAGCTTCCTTGGCACAGCTGCTGGTCTTGGTTGAGCATTGGAAGAGGCATCGTGTGTGCTTCGCGCACGGAATGCAGCTGGGATGAACCAGAGATCCCACACTGGATCCATAGGGTGTGGAGCCCTGCCAGGGCTCACTCCAGGAGTCACTGTGGTCTAATAGCAGGCAGTTTTCTCTGTGCTTTTGCATGCAGAATAACGTGTGCTTGTTTGAAAGCTGGGGCCATGTGGCTCTCTGTAGCGCTGCAGGCCAGGGAATGAAGGGTTGTGTTCCCTTAGCAGTGTGCTGCGGCACCCTGGGCCCCTCGAGGTGGCAGAACACACGCTTTTCATCAGCTCTATACTTTCCTAATATAGAGTTATAGTAGCCACATAAAAGTGCATTTCTCAGCGCTGTGTGGCATCAGTAATGGGTTTTATTGGCTCAAATGCAATATGTTTTTGATATCCAAATACTGCATCTAAACACATAAACCAGTGTTATTACCATGCTTAATGCTTTATTAGGAATTGCTTGGGCCCCTGTGGGGATGCTGGATTTCGGTACGAGGCAGGAGGAGAGGTACCTTTGGGATTGCCCCGTTTGCGAAGTAAACAGAGAACGCTTCTTTCTTTTTTCCTTCTCCCTCTTAAAGCCAGCCCAGACCTGAAATCCGTGGAGGTCTGGGCTGACACCGTGGGTCTGTGAAGCAGGTTCACCTATCTCTGTCTTGTATGTCGCAGCTCCTTGAGCCTTATCTATTTTTAACAGCACTATGCTGTAATAAGTATAGATGATAGCTGACTTGGTAGGAGAGGCCAAAATCCCTGCAAATGCAGGTTTCTGAGAGCAACACTAGGACGCATTTAAGGTGTACTGCTAGGAGAAGGTGAGCTATCCATCAAAGGCACAATCTTGGATTTGAGTCTTCTATTTAGATTAAGCCCGTTAAGAAAGATGGATGGTAAAGCTGTTTCAGCAGCATTGTCCCCAAACCAGAACGGAATATAAAGACTCTGGAAGAAGGATTCAATTACGTTGGCAAATAGCTCCAGCAAGAACTGGGTAGATGGAGCAGTGGGATGCCGGTTCTGCATTTATATAGTTTTAAGGCAAAGCCATTGCTTTCATTAAACCCGCCCATCCACGTAACAGCCCTACAAGCTGCTTGCTTGTTTGGTGTGTTTTGTGGAGAAATACCGCTACTTTAGGTAGCGGGTTTTTATGCTGCTTTACTTGTCGCATATGATACGTGTGCAGTAGTTCCATGTATATGGCACGTGTAAATATTAGTGAAATGCCTTACTGCGGCCCCAGTGGGGAGGGTGGTTCTGCTGGTTATGCCCAAAAAGCATCAAAAGAAAGAAACAAGTCGTGTTCTCAGCACATAAAGGATGTGCTTTGAAGGTTGAAGGCAGGAGAGGCAGCTGTGTTACTCTGCTTCCTCGCAAAATAAATCAGTGCCCAAGACAAACATGTACTGGGCGGTATTTGGCTCTGGGCTGCAGCTTCAGTCGAGGTGCGTACTTATGGCTGTGCCGGCTGCTGAGACGTTTCCTTGCTCTTGATGTCACCGCAGTAGCTGCAACTTTGTTCTTTTCCTCCCAGTCTAGCACTTGGCAATTAAGGAAAGCCCGTGATGCTTGTCCTTTGATCCTCTTTACCTGCTTCTAACATCTCCAGCTTTGCTGTGATTCGGAGTGGGAAAGCATTAGCTGTTGCCAAGACCAAAGGCTGGCATGGGATGTCACTGTCAGGACAGGATTTGAATGGCTGCATGTGTTAATACCCCCAAAACCCACTGGGGGAAACTCCTGTCCTCAACAGACTCGATTTCTCTGCTGATGCCCCCTCAGAGGGAATTGTAGTGCAGTGAAGGGGTAACATGGTTTTATTCTCAGTTGTGGTTCTTTGCGTTGAAGATAAATGATTGTTCTTCCCAAATTTGTGTTGCCGTTCTGTGCATTCAGATATTTTGTCCTCATTTTGACAGCTGTGGAAAGCCAAGTGACAGCCTGATATTGAATGCTGAATGAGATTAGGATTAAAGGAAGTAAGATGCAGGCAAACGGCTAAGTAGCTGGTGTGGTAGCTCATCTGTATGCCTTGCACTCTGCCTGTAGACATGTCTAGTGCGGCAGGGTTTGTGCCAGATGGTGGTTTGTGGCTATCTTCCTCCTATCTTTGATCCATGAGCCCATTGTCCGGTGGAGCTGCATCTGTGTGTGTTTGTTTCAAGGAACCTCCCCCTGCTCCTTTGGGTGGTGGTGATTTCCCAAGGCAGCAAGACAAGTGTAATCTCTTGGAAGCGACAGGGTTGAATTCAGCTGCTTTTGGATTTCCAGTATCGCTCTTTCTGGTTGCTGCTCTGCAGAATCACTGAGGCTGGGAGGGACCTCTCAAACCAGTCCCGCAGCTTGAGAGCAGAGGTTTTGAGCCTCAGTCGAACACCAGTCCGGTGATTCTGTAGCAGTAGGAACCAGATAGAGTCTGCCCGCAGCTGTGTTTGCCCGGGGCTCATCAGCAATTCAGCTTTTCCTTCTTTCTTCAGGTTCAGTGGCCAACCGTTATTTAAGGTGTTTTTTCCCTTCATCACCCAAATCTTTTAATGAAATCTGTGGCATTTAGGTCTGCTTGAGGGCGTGCAGCACTTCTGCTGTCAAGACACGGTCCCTGTGCTGTGAGCCAGGTCCCAAGCCTTCCCTTGTGGTTCTTGGAGGTGTCAGGGAAAGTTGTGTAGGTCAGCTTGGAATCGTCGCGCTCGCAAGGAAAAAAATGAAAGCTGACTTCAAAGGACAACTCTGACACGGTCAATTAATAATTAAAACAGTTTTTTAATGAGCTGTGCAATTACCTGTGTGTCCCTGGAGATGATAGTTTATGGTGTTATTGCTCGGTGCCCTTTCTTTAGTCATGGCAGATGACATCTGTAATTTAAAGCGGGCTAGACATTAAAGTGACAGAACTTGCATTAACCTTGTCTAAAGTTTGTTAATGACAAATGTCTCATAAGAAAAAAAAGCTATTGTCAAAACACCATCTTAGCAAAGGGAGGAGCCTCTGATCCTGCAGCTCTTTGGGCCTTTTGGGTCCTTTGGAATGCAGGGTGTTGGGAGAGGGCTGGTCTGAGCGTCTGTTGGGCACCCGGCCGAGAGCTTGCGGGTGCTTCCGTAAACACCTTACAAGACACTGGCAAATCTGACAGCCTCAGCTCCGCAGATGCGTGTTCTCTGATGCAGTGCTTTCCATTTGAGGGACTGAGAAGTTAATTTAGTTTCCACTGGAGTCTAGATTAAAGACAGAAATTATCTGCTTGAATCACAAGCAACTTTGTAGGAAGGGATCAGCCACGGGGAAGGCTGGTGGGGAGAGATGTGTTAGTGAGGAGATTGCTTTGAAAAGGGTAAGTCAGATCTTAACATCTCTGTATTGAACGTCAGGCTGCTCGGAAATGGAATTTGTGCAGCAGGACGTTGGTGAAGATACCACAGGAAAAAAGCCACATTTTGTAGGGCATCCTCATGGTCCCCAATGTAGAATGGGGAGGAAGTGCTTTGTTAAGTTACTGCTTACTGTTAGGTGAACTTTGAGGAGTTCATGGCAGCCCACTGTGGCCTCAGACTCTGTTAAACTGCGTTAATTTCTGCTTCCAAGCCTGCGAGACTTAAAGTCCTGCTAATACTGACTGTGGTATCTTGGAAGTGCCTTTCATGCAGAACACCTCTTCTCCGGATGTGTTTGAGGATCCCGAGACCTCTATTCCAGCTGCCGGGAAGAAATGCTCTTCCCCATTTGAAATTAACAATAAGGAATGCAAATGCGTGGGTAAGGGTGGCAGTGTATTTCATGCCTTTGCTTGTTGTGGCAGATTGGATTTAGACAACTTGTTCCTGCAGAAGGGTTTTATTTGCCCTGAAGAAAGGATTTGCTGTGTTTGCTGGGGCCTCTGCTGTTAAAGTAACTCTGTGTGTGTGTATGCACATACATACATGTAAAGCTCTGTGTATGTATGGACAGAGAAGGCTTGGGCAGGCATGTGCTGCTGGTTTTGCCTCAGCTTGGTCAGGATTCGAGGTGGGTTGAGCAGGAGTTATTGCTGGTTCCTCCTGCCCATCCTCTCAGAGGAGATTTCCAGTTGCTCTTTCAGTGGCATGAAATCAATACCAAATTAATTTGGGAAGGAAACAAAACATCTGGATATTAATAACGTAGTTACAGCAGATGTAGGCTCTTCTTGCTTTATTCACTTCAGTTTCACTGTGAATAATTGCCCAGTAGAAAAAGTGTATTTCTTGGAAGAAGGGCAGCCTCTTGGGAAGGTGTTTTCTGTCTGGCTTCTTACTAGTGTCATCGGTCTAATGCAGTCTGTGGAAGCCTGAGGATTGCCATAGAAATGCGAGTTGCTCCTGTAAACCACCACTTCTTAATAAAGACAAGGCAAACCAAACCAGATCCTATGGATTACTGTCATCGCAACACAGAGGAAAAGGGCAGCGGGTACACTGCAGGCAGCATTATTATTAGTGGATTTTGAAGGCAACTGAGCTTATTTACAGCCTTGTATGTGTGTCTGGTGATCCCAGAACACCGCTGGAAGCCTCCATACACCTAAAAGATGAAACGCTGCTTCCTGCGTGGCAGGTCTGACCTTCCTCTGTGATGGGAGCGAGGCTTTGTGGTTATTAGTCAATCCTGTAATGGAGGAGCTGGAAGGAGATGGGGAATAGCTATTATGTATGTTTATCTAAGTAAGACATAATGTGTATTCCCCGGATAAACGTATCGTGTTGCCAGATTTTTGTCTACAAATTGCTAAAACCGGTTATTGCAGGCACGTCTGCAAATGCAGGCAGCTCCAGGGAACGGGCTTTAACATAAAATAACCCATTAATTTGAGCCAAGTGTTTGAAATAGTTTTAGGTGATTTGTTTCTAAGAGCTTCGCTGCTCCGGTGGAAGGAGGAGCAGATGTGCCGGTGTTGTTCTTGCTCACGGTGATGGGCTTGAGAGGAGCCTCAGCTTGTACCAATGTTGTGACTGTATAGCATCAGTCTCCCGGAGCCGGGTCATAGGAACACTGCAGCAGGCTCTCTGGTGCATTTAATTGCTGCTTTGCTAGCGAGAGGCAACCAGGTTGGAGAATGTGGATCACTTGGTGGTTTGAATTACTTCAAACAACATTACAAGCTCAGGTGTAGTCCACAGAGCTTTGGCATGCCTTAGAGGTTTGCCAAAATCAGCCAGCTTTCAGTGCAGATGACAAATACCGCCCTGGTCAGTGAGCATCACTTCATACAGGGGATGAAGAAGTTGCTGGCATGGCTTGGCTGAGGTGGGTACCTGCTTACTGGGGTACCTCCTCCCTGTGTTACAGACAGTTCAGCTTTCGCCAGTCTCGAAGAAGGCAAAAATAGGAACAGGTTTGGTTTTACAGATAGCAGAATATCTGGTGCATAGTGAACTGGTGACTATTGCTGTGCTTCTTGGTGTTTTATAACCACAAAAATATCAAATGCTGTACAGTTCAGGACTTACGATGTTGGGGGGGAGCAAGGTTAAATAGCATCTCACACCTTTCACTTCACATCTCATTATTCATTGCTAATAGAAGCCTAGACCATCTGTCTCTGCGGAGAACATTTGGATGTGACAGGCATAGGAGATGGTACAAAACTTTCTCCCTATGATGTTTATTTCTGGTGCGTTCTGCTCTCGGCATCCCTCTGCCTCCTGCAGCTCCTGTGGACGAGGAAGCGCCAGCTCAGCCACTGCTGCGGCAAGCTGCTTGGGTGCCGTGGCCTTCCACAGCATTTTGGGGCTACCAAGAACCATGAACGTTGCTTCGTTTCCTCTTAGATTCTCTACACTTGTTAGCACCCCCCTGGAAAGCCCCATCAATTTTGCCACATCTTAGACATGCCTGTTGGGCAAGGACCCCTGTGTTTCCACTGGTACCCAGCAAGTAGCTGGGTAGAGGCATCTCATCCTTCAGTGCTGGGGGTCTATCTGAGGCTTTGGGACAGAAGCAGAATAGAATATCCTATCCAGGCTGCAGTAGCGTTGGGATCATTAACTTTCATGAGGAGCTTGCTGCGGGTCCTGTGCCCAGTCTAGCCCAGTCCTTGTTGGGATGTCTGCATGGGCTGGACCGAGGAGATGGGGCAGAGGGTGTTTTCCCTGCTACATAGCGCATGCAGCACTCCTGAGAATGCTTCCTCTTTGTTTTGCTGCATTTCTGCTGTAGGAATACTTAGAATATCAAATACTCATCTTCCCTGGAGGGAAGAAAGTACTGTGGGATTCTTTTATTCTTTTATGTTTTCTTTCTGCCGTGGTGAGGAAAAATATCTGCTCGTTTCCATCATTAAATTGATGCTTGTGAAAGATTGAACAAATACCTTCTTTCTCTGTGTTTATCAGCCCTATGGATTCAAGCAGTCATTGGAAAATAGAACATGAAGGGCCATGTTGAGTAAGAAGTCTCTTCTGTTCAGATTTCGGGCTTCTTGGTGGTCCTGGTGAGGTTCAGTTACTTTGTCAGTTGTTTGAGGCTCAGAGACCTGAGCTGTGAGACCCGAACCCACACCTGCGTGCACCATATCCACGTGCACCGGGTTTCTCGACGTGAGTGGTGACCATGAAGGACAGGGATCGATTTAAATGCTGAATAATTTAAGGCTGGAGTGCAGCAGGCTAGACACTGTGGCTGGCTGCTTAAGTAAGAGATGACGGATTCCTGCAGAATCCCTTTTTCTCACTTTTTGATGGCGTTTTAGGGAGACAGTCTTCCTAAGGGGATTGAGGGCATCGCTCTTTCCTTTTTAAGACCCGGTGAATTGTCTCTCGGGCACTTTATCATATGAATGACATGGTGTTCAGTCAAGGGGTTCTGCTGACAGCGAGAGGCACACGAGCAGGCTCAGGCTGTGAACATCAGCAGAATCTGAGATGGAAATACCACCGCAGCGCTTCTGATTCAGTCACGGAATGTAAGAATTTTCAACAGTAAACGCACTGGGTTTTGAAGTCGTATTATCCTCTGCAGAGTTTTAACTTTGATGGCACCGGGATATCGGTATTGGGTTTATAGAATTCTTTCCAGAGATAGTTTTCCTATTTTTGCCCGTGTGATGTTGTTCGCGTTCGCTCTCTCTGTTATCAATAACTGTAGTAGCAGTCCTGGCAGAGTTTGCAGAAATTGCTTTGTCTGTGCTTTACTCCCGCACTATTTATCGGTTGACACTGTAATATGATTATTTTTCTGTGTCCTTGCTAAAGATACAGCTTTGAAAGATACTATCCCAAGGTGCAAAATCTGCACTTTTCTTCTGCTGATGAATTTGTAGGAGAACAACTGGGTTTATTACAGGTACCTGCTTTGAAAATTACTGATTTGGAAGCAGAGAATTAAGGAGCCTTGAATATTCTTTTATGTTTATGAAAGATGGGTCTCAGATACATGATGAAACAGTAGTAATGCTGCCTTCGAGGTGATGCAGGCGGTCGACGCAGTTTATTTTGGGCTGAGTAAGAACCACCTCGCTGCAAGGCTGGACTGGTCATGCTCTGTCTTCGTTGCCGCACTCCGTGTGGGTAGCAGGAGGGTGTCCCATCTGGTTAGGAAGGGGTTGTTCCCAAGGAGGATAACAAGGTGGATTGCTAGCTCAGATGAAGTGCTTGTGTAGGCTTTCGGGTGGGATTTGAAATTCTGGCATGATTTCACTGGGTTATGCTCGCCAAAGATGGTAGGAGAGAAAAGTTTTAGTAGGACAAGAAACAAGTTGCTTAACTTGCCATCTGCAATGAACCTCTATTGGCAATAGATGCCTTTGAGCAGTATATTTGGCCACTGAGCTGGAAAATTGGTATCGTTTGTGGAAGGGCTATTTTTAGTCAGTAACATCTGTGGAACACCATTTCCTCCAACTTTCACTATCTTCTGACAAGTCAGCCAGATGTGACTCACTTGAGCATATTGCATGGAGAGGAAGAAACAAAGCCTTGTGTTTACCAGAAATGCAAACATGACCTTTTTCAGATGAAGGCAGACTTTATTCCCATCCCGTGGAGGAGGCAATAAGGAAAGATTGATTTTCATCCTCGGTGTTAAACTGGACGTTTAGTATTTGGTATAATGCTCATGCGGAAGTTGTGTTGAACAGACTTGTGCAGAAATCCAATTTTCTCTCTCCCGACTTCACAACGGAAGGCAATGAGGCTGATGAACTCGTTCCTGTTCTCACCCCGTGTGTCACCTTCTGGAACTAGGCTTGCCTGAGACATGGTTTTGGCTCTGCCTTGGAAGCTGTTCCCACCTCAGTGATGGGTCTTTTCTGTGGCGTCCCACCTTGGGAGCGGAGTGGTTCTGCTTGACAAGGAGTTGTTGAGAGCCCCATGCTTGAGTTAGACGTAGGGTTTGGTTTTCTGCCTGTGTCATGGATGGTTTGCTACAGAGAGTCTCCCCGGCGTGCAAGATGATGAGCAAGGAAGCCGTGGAGCGTTGCTGGCTTCTTATGAATGATGAACGCGTCTTCTCTCTGCTGAAGCTGTTTGGGTGTCTCCAGTCTGGAGGTTGTCCCAGTTTCAGAGCTGCTCTGACATCATTCATGGAAGCCGGTGCTTGGCTCGGGAGCTGCAGCACTTCAGCTCCAAGCCCGTTCACAGCACAGACGGGTCGGAGGCCTCTGCTGTCATCGCACTCATTCCACATGGGAGCAGATTAGATCCTGGAGAAATGGCTTCGGCTTGAGGGGCTGCGAGTGGGAGCAGGACTTCAGCTGGAGAGTCAGGACCGGGTCTGCCTTTTATCACCTCCTCGCTGCTGTAACCATGAGCAGATTCGTTTAAGTAACTTTCAGGATTTGGTAGCAGAAGTTAACAACAGCGCGTTCATCGCTTGCTCCGGCTCTTGTGCGGATGTCCTGACCAGAGAACACACCCTGAGGCTTGTAGTGATGTTTGGTGAGGCTTTGTGCGCCTGGTGTCATCTGTGAACCATCACAAACCAAAATGGAATAGCTGTCATAGACAACATGAAATAAACGGTGCATGGAAGAGGTTGCTGAATTAAGGACATCTTGTCCTTTCACATCGCTTAATCGAAGCAAATAAGCCCCAAGAAGATATTACCTGCCAGGCTTCGGCTGGGATGTTAGCACACGAGTCAGACCTTGACATTTGGTGTCTCTGAGACAGGTTTTGGCTTAAATTCACTTGTTTACTCCCACAGTCAGGAGCAGATTTGTTAGACAGGGCTAATTACATGTGCATGTTCCAAAATCATTTGGAAACTGTAACATTTGTTGCTTTTCAAACACTTTAAAATATGCAAATATTTCATGCCATGGAGAGAACTGATTTTTCCAAGAATCCACAAATGGAGTTGAAGCCAAACGGGATTTTAGGGGTGGTCCAGAGCGAATCCGTTGGATCCCATGAAGGGGTGGGCAGGAGAATGGGAGGGTTCCCTGGCTGTGCAGACGTTTGTAATCCCAGGAGGAAAGGGAGAGGCTGGAGCCTGCGGAAGCGCTGTCGCTGCGGTCAGGGTCTCCAGTCCCTTGCATGTTTTAGGTCTGGACGGTGTTTTTCAAAGACTGCTTGTTTTGCTGTTTCCTTGCTGGAAACCATGTCTGTGTGCCAACCTTTCTGAAATGTCATGATGTAATTATTCTAACAGGCAGGCTGCACTCCTTTATTTGGGGGCTATTAACCTTTCTAAACAAAAGAAATGTTAATATACATTGAGGACGCAGCTAATGGGATTTCATTTTTCTTATTAGAACAGACTCGAGTTCTCTTTTTAAATTATTGTAAAAGAATTGGGCAAGTGAAGTAATTGCCTTCAGCTAATCCATGATAGCAAATTTGAATGTGAATATCCAGATCATTCTGTATGGATTGGAAAAAGTAATGTGATTTTCTTGTTTTTTATTTGCTTTGGCTAAACAGTGTCGAAGGATGATATAAATTCATTGAATTTGAAACAAAGAAAGTGCTAATTATTAATGCGCTCAGCTCGGAGATGCTGTAAAGCTTAGAGTTTAATTTGCAGAGCCTGTTGAGGCCTATTTATATTCCGTTGCCTATTGATTCCAAGTTTGTGTTTGTATTGGGTTCGGTACCTTCCCCTGATAGCCTTGAAATTTCAGCTGGATTTAGGGGCTTTTCCCTTCGGCGCAGTAATGTGCGGCAGGGTGAGGTGCATGGTCTGTAATCTTGAGGAATGCAACAGATCACGCTTCTTTCGGAGGGACAAGGTGGCTTTCGGGAGATGCCTGTTGATCCAAAAGCAGGGAACAGGGATTCTGGCAGGGCATGCTGTGCCTTATGTGGGGGATGCATGCGCTTGGGCGATGGTTTATAGGGCTTGTCTCGAGTGGACTGAATTAATGAGAGGTTTATACATGTGCAATCTATACCTCGTGCTGTTTGCTGCTTACCAAAGAGCCATTTGGCTCACAGGGCTATTTTCAGTGCAAACAACTATTGCTTTTATGAGCTGATGCTGCATTTAAAACCCTTCTTTTCCCGGCTCGCCTTGCGGCTGAAACTCATCGAGGTAAATATCCCGGCTTCTAAAAGATTTATCTTTCCATCTTGATTTTAAAGGAGTATTTCCAAGTGCTTTAGTCACCTTGCTGTATCTGCAGCGAGCCTCCTGGGTTTTGCAGTGCTGTAACTGCGCGCTGTTAAAGTTAGGAAGGAGCGATGCTGCCTCTTAACAAATAGGTAATAGAATTCAGTATAACCCCCCCAATGCATAAAGGAGGCTAAGTGGAAAGCCAAGTTGCTTGTGTGTCTGGAAGAATATTTGTGCCTGATTTATGTTCTAATTTTAGTATTGGGTTTGATTTGCAATAGTAAAATGTCACATTAGCATGGCCCTTTTCATCTAATACGCTGAAAACAAATATGGGTGCTGGGACTCTAACGTGGGCTTTCCTGAACTTGGGAATCTGATGCCTTTCTTACAGCGTGGTCTTGGTGAAAGCTGTCTTTCTTTGTGCTTTCTTTTTAACAAATACTTCCCCCCATCCCCAGAAATGCCAATGAGGAGCAAGCTCCATATCTGCTGCTTAGGGAGATCTGAGCCATCAGGATGTTCATTAGAGGCTGAGATGAAACAGCCTCCAAAGCCTGCAGACTTCCAGGCTGCTGAACTTGTAGCACTGTGGAGATGTGCAGGCGGAGCTGTTTCTTCTTGGCACTTGGTACTTGCATTGGCTTCTTGCTCTGCATCAGACTGCTGTAGACTCCCCAGTGCCGTGAGCTGCTGGTGGGAGCTTGGAGACCCAATCCTTGTGGCATCGAACAGCGCTTCTGAGCTAATTATGGTACACGGGAATTGATAAATCATCTTGTGGCTGTAGGAGGAAAATGAGTGTTGAAATTGATTAGGAAATGACAGGTTTCAGCCTGGTAATTTGCAGTCTTTATTAACAAACTTGTAAAAATTATCAATAACACCAGAAGCCTCTTTATTTGGGTAACTTTATTGCAGCTGGTGTCACTTTTTTTCCGGGACGAGAAGTGCTGGTATTCTTATCTTGCGAGCAGCTCATTAAGGCTCTGGGATCCATCTCACTTTTGCACGGTGCCTTTCTCTAGTTCAATGCCAGAGATGAGTCACGCGCCTGTTTTGATTCCTTGTAGTAGTTCTCTGCGTGCTTTGCCAAATCCCCCAAGATCTCTTTTTGAGATGATACTCGGTGGTTAGCCACGACTTAAAGCCCGTCCACAGATTTTGTGTGGGATCTTTGGGTTTCTATCAGGCGGTGGTATGAAATGCTGCGGAGAAAATAGTAGCCATATGCAGTACGCTCTCATCCAACGCTGGATGAGGCTTCGAAGCCAAGCGCTCCCAAGTTTCCCTGAGGAAAAGACTTGCTGGCAGTATTTGGGGAAAGCAGCGAGATGAGCCCTGGCAGAGGCTCCCAGCGCCGAGGAGAACACGGAGATTTATTATGCAAATCTGCAGTTTAAGAGTTGCATCGCGCTCGCTTGGGATGATGCTGTTGAAAGTGGTGCTGCTTTTGTAGATAAACACGGAGACATCCGCTTTCAACTCCTCATTCTTTAACCTTGTCTTATTCCTTGTTAAGTGCTGGAGCTTTCAAGGCAGATGAAAATCAGGCTAAATTTAGCAGGGAGCGAAGCCCCCCGTTCCTGCTTCTCCACGCTACCCATTCCAGGCATAGCGCCTGCATCCTTTTGATTAGGTTTGCCCTTGGTTTCTGCTTTAGAAAGGAGCTCTGCAAAGTGGCGCTGACAAGGAGCCTGCTGTATTTTGGGGGTTGTGGTGAGGGGAGCCCTCGGCAACACTGTGGTGTGACTGTCCCGTTGCTAACCCGGAGACAGCCCGGGATGCCGCTGCGCTTGCAGCCCCATCCCAATGGCTCCCTATGGGATCTCGGTGCGGGATTGGGCCACTAATCTCCAGGGCTTTCACTACTATAGTAATTGCAGGCACTTTGTTGCAGCGTTGACAGACCACGTGTGTGCTGGTCCTCACTGCACTTATGAGGATGCCTCCTTGGCTGCTCCCCAGCTCATGTAGTTTGGCTGGTTGAGCAGAGGTTAATTCTTTCGCTGTGTTGTGATAGCTGTTCAAACCTGAGCCTCAGAGAAAGGTGTTTTTTAAGGCAGTTGAGCCTCAAGACTTAATTTGAACTCTTGTCTTTTTATTTGGAGAAGCCAAGTATTTGACCTTCGATAGTTGGAAGCTCTGCTCCAAGTAAAGGGATTAGAGCTGCTGCAGACATACCTGGGAATGGATAGATAAGGAGGTGAGATGAGTAACATGGGGTACCCAGATGTCCCTTTGTACCGCTGAAAAGGGTGGCTCGGGTGTCTCAAGGTGATGCCTGTGGGTTTTGTCACCTCTGTGACCAGACCCCTGTCCTGGGGAGCCCTGGGGAGGGTTGTGTTTGCAGGTGGCTGTTCCCTTCCACGGAGCCCCGGGTGGGTTATTCCCGGTTGGCACAACGGAGAGCCCCTGTCTCTCTCTGCTCAGGGGCCTCTGCTTCGACTTGATTGTTCATTGTTCTCCAGCCTTTCATCCAGCACCACTTGGTTTGCATTTCTAATGAGGAGAAATTGGTGACATCTCAGGATTAAATAACCCCCATCAGTTGGGAAATTAAGCCCTCTTGAGTGCTAAAATGCTGCTTCCATGGCAAGCCTGCATTGCTATTATTAGGCTTAAACATGCAGCTGAGAAATGAGACTTGCTGTCCTGTTATCTCCTCCTGTAGCCACTTGAACTTGCGCGTGTCTGTCTTGCAGTGAGCTGCACCAGTGTCAATATTCCTGCTCTCTTTGCTTTTGGAACAAAAGGGATGTATGTAGTGTTTCAATTGAGGATTGAAACTTGAATTTCCCCAACCCAATCTCACTTCTTTATTACTGTTTAGAAGAAAATTATGACTTCTGTAAATTCTCTTCCAGGACTGATAGGTTTTTTAGCTTACTACACTGATAACGTTCTCGAGCAAAGCATAGCCGCGGCTCTCCAGTATGATAAATTGGCTCTGGTTTGCAGGTCCTCTATTGACTTTGTTCCCGAGTAATCAAATTAAAGTAATCTTCTATTATAGCAGGGTAGAACCTGCACACACAGCTCTTTTTTATGGTAGCCTTTGTTCTTAAGGTAAGTTAAAGTTATTTCAGTTGTTACTGATCTTTGGAATGACGGCCGTGACAAATGGCTGATGTAATTTCTTTCCTTGGTAGGTGGATATAAACTGAAGATATTACACGGGCTTCTCTCTGAATTCATAAATTTTTAGATTGGGAACATTGAGTTAGATATTGAAACATTTAACTTGACAAGATGATAGAGAATTGTTTTCTGATCTTGTTGGTGCCATAAAGCAAAACTCGGTTGACGAACTTTGTCAGCAGCTTTCGGTTGCTGTGGCCTTTAGATGGGGGAAGCAAATAACCCTGGAGATAAAGATCCCTTTGGTTTTCCTTGCCTTTCCTGCTGCCTAAATGAGCTGTGAATTAAGCTGGGGAGGGTGTAGAACAGGTGGATCCCCCAAAAGGGCCCTGAAGGGAGGACACAGGGATGTTCGCTGGCATTCTGGTGCAGATGCAGTAGGCAAGGGCTTTGATAACACTCGCAGAGTGGTTCTGGGGCACCTTTGGGATGCCTTGTTATATAGAGCAAATAGCAAAACGTTATTTGAGTATCTTTTCACGCAGTATCTGTTTCAGCTACGTGTCCTCTAGTTCAAAAGGATAATGATGTTTGGTTTAAAGCACAAGTCACACAGAGATGAGCCCTCCTTAGCTGTCTGTTGGCTCAGTGATACAGACAGGAGCAGCAGAAGGGACATGCAGGACCTGAAGTGACTTGGCATGGAGCTGCAGAGCGATGTCTTGAGCAGTGCCAGCGTGGCGATGGGAATGAACCCTGTCCCTCAGTCCTGGCCTGGCTCCTTTCCTTGTTGGCCAAGGTGCTAATGGATGTGGCAGCACAGAGCCTCTTCCCTGGTGTCACAGTTTGTATCCTGATTTCGAGCCAGGCAGTGCCAGTGTGGGTCCATTAGATTTGCTGATGGGCACTTTTTTCTGCATGAAATCAAGTTCTATTTAGCGTGATGCTAATTGGGTATTGCCCTTCAAAGTGCATCGTGTGAGCCTTTCAGCTTGCAAGAGGGATGGGGAAGGAGCCACTCGGCTGAAATGCAGAGCTGACACTTGCAGCTCCCTGACTGCGTGTGCGGTGCCTGCGCTTCCATTCCTAAGAGGGAAGGGAAATTTGGCTTCAGATGCTGCCAATAAAGAAAATATTTTGGGTGAGCTCGTGAGTCATCGGAGGTGAAGGGAGGGAGCCTGAGCATGAGAGCTGCAAGTGCTTCCCGAGCAGGAGGGAGCAAGCAGAGGATGAAGTGCAGCGCGCAGGGATCTGAGGAGCTGCTCACTCAGTGCCTGGGGGTGCCCCTTGGTCCTTACAACAACCGGCTGCAGCTCTGCCGCAGACCAACCCCACGTGGCTGCATTGGTCCCCAGCACCTCTCATCATAACCCTGTACAGACCCCAACTCCAGGAAAACACGGTGTTGTTATGCCTTAATATTCCCAATTGGCTACAGCTGGCTCGCAGGACACAGACTGGCAGACAGATTGCAGGATATTGAATCAGTGTCTGTGGTACTTGGGACGTCCCGGGAGGGTCCAGTTGTCCTTCTTGATGTTCTGGTTTCTAAAGGGCACTAACTTGCTGCTCATCTTTTATGGGGCGGGTAGCTGTTCAGAAAAGATCATTGTTTCATTTTCCCTGTGCTTCTGGATGGCTTCAGTCACAAAATACATGCTGCTGTGTGTCTTTTGAGGTGGTGGCGGGGAAAGTGGCTCTTAGAGTAAATAAATGAGTGTAAATTGGAGGCAGTTTGGGGGGGGAGGGGGGGAGGAAAGGCTATTGCATGGAAACCAGGGAATATGCATCTCTTAATGTATTCCTCAAAGGTGATGCCTGGTCGCGTGTGCGTAACACCATTTATTTCTTCAGAGCAGAATTCTGGGTGTTAATTTGAAACCTTATCAGTGCAGTGAGTACGTGGTGATGTGCCGGTGAATGGAGCGCTTTGGTCTTCTAGGGGTGACTGGTGGGTAGAGCTGCAGCTTTAAACAAAGTCAGTGGCCAAGAAGCTGTAAAACATTTGCAGGCAAGAGCATGCTTTGAATATTCATCTTCTTTAAGTGTCACCCAGTGACATCTAAGACTAACTGGGCAGAGCTGGGTGCCAGGCAAAACAGGGAGCGGGGAATATTGCTTGCTAATTCGTATTCTAGATGTAAATCTGAAATTAGTTTGAGGTTCTAAAATGGATTTTTAAATGCCAGGCACATAGGAGGCAGAATTGATGTTAATATTAATAGGCTTTAAAAGATATTTAGTGAAATATTTGTGTAATCTAATTTGCTTCATAACCAAGTCAGTAAAGCATCGACTGACCGTGTGGCTGAGAAGCCTCAGTTGCACAGTCCATCCGACGGCCTGGATGTGCGAACACGTGTGATTGACTGACTCCTTCCGGGTTTCCAAGGGTGGCCCATTCCCAACAGCCGCATTCTTGAACCTTGAATGTGTTTGATTTGTTGGTAGCATTAAATTGCGCATTGAAGCATGGGTGCTGCATCAGTCCTGCTGGTCTCAGGGTGGGAGTTTTCCCATGCCAGAAAGCAGTGGCAGCGCTGGGAAGGATGCGATCAGGTTCAGACCACTGCAGCAGCCTGGGTGGCTGGGGCTGAGGGAATGAACAGGCGAGTCCATGGTGTGCTTCTTAATGAGCTGAGGAGCAATTAGCGCAGCTTACCCGATACAAGGGTGGGCTTGCTTCCCTGGGAGCAGTCCCATGGCCGGGAGCATTTCTCCGAGCAAACAAGAGCTCGGGAGAAGTGAGAGTGGAATCCTGCAGATAGAAATAAAACCGGGACAGTTGCAGGAGGAGATGGGAGAAGCTGGAATATTAATGAGGATCTAAAGCACTGCACCTGCACTGCGAGCAGTGTGATGTTCTTGCTCGTTTTGCTCATGTTGAGCTAGCTGGAGGTTTACATCTTAAAGCCTGGCTGGAGCAGAGGGGCAAGGTTAGGCAGCTCACAGTGCTGTGGTTGCACTCTCAGCCGGCTCAGTAGCTCTAAGGGGAAAGAAGCTTTGGGTACCAGGGTTCAGCACCCACCCGTGTGTCTGAGCCTTGGTGCCTTGCCGTTGCTCTGATGCAGCTCTGTTCAGGAGTAGGATAGGGCCCATGGGTGGGACATCTGCATTCCTGGACCCCTGGAACTTGCTGCAGGCTGATGCCATCAGCGTGGTGTGGTGAGGGTGCTCTTCAGCAGGAGAAGTCATGGGGCAAGACGGATGTGCTGGTACCTTCTAGCCCTGTTTTCTGAATATCCTCCTGTTTTCAGCAAGGAGTTTGCCTCCACCTACAGGAAGCAGAAAGCAAGAAAAAACCCACCCCATCATCACACAGTACGGCCTGTTAGTACTCATGTTTCCGAGAGGCTCTGTAAAGCATCTCATCAGTCTCCATTGCCGCGTGAAGCGCTAAGACGTGCTCCTGAAAGGTGCCATGGCCGTCTGAAGGCTTCTTGCCCATTAGACAGGTTTTAATTCACCTTTCTTCATAGCCCGAGCCTCAAAAGGAAATGCGCAAAAGCTGACAAGCCAGTAATTGGATTTTGGTCAGCATTAGCGAGTCTTCTGCCGGGGTTCATGCTTGAAAGACAAAGCGCATGTTTCCGAGAACAGTAACGGTGCTGGGAAACAGCAGCTTTGGGAAGTGGGGTGTTGAACGTGGTGTGCTGGAGTAATTGGTAGGCGAGCGGCAGGGAAAAGGGGACCGGGGTCGGTTTTTCACATCTGTCACAGCAGACAGGCTGGGCAGGGGCTTCGGAGGAGTGGAAGCACTGGAAATCTCTCTTCACACAGCCATGATTACCGAAGGGGCACATGGGACCTTTCCTGTCACTCCAGGCCATGGTTACTCTGTGCTATTTCAGTCACGTTCCATATTTACAGTTCCGTTTCCCTTTTCTCTGCGCATGAATGCAGAAGACGAAGAAACCAAGGGCAGGTGACTCCCTTGTACCTTCCCTTCAGGCAATGTCTCTGTTCCCATTTCCCTCCCGGTTCTGCTGGGTTCCCACCCACCCCGTCCACTGTGCTGGAGTAGTCGTTCCCACTGGGGTGTGCAGAAGTTGTTGTGCTGTGAATGTCGGGTAGCGCTTCAATAGACCAGATTTCTACAGGGGATGGTGTCTCTGTAGGGGGATGGCCTGGGCAAAAGCTTTTAGTTAGGACATCATGGATAGGTACAGTGTTTGTCTCAGTGTTCCAGGTGTTTGGAGCAGTACTGTCCAGATGCTTGGAGCAGAGCAAGGAGGGGTCAGGGCGCTGGAGATAGGGGGTGCCCACCATAGCCTGGTTGAGCCCCACCAGCAGCACACTCGTGCTGAAGGAGCAGGCAGTGCCTTGGGCTTTACAGTCCATCCACTCACTGTCAGTCCAAAATCATGGCATCGATCCGGTGCCATGCTGATGTTTTTGTCTGCCGGGTGGATGGGGCAGGGTTTGAATGATGTCTGGGCGAAAGAAACTCCATCCAGCCTCCGCATTTTATGTACAGGATACCTGATGGTAAAGCTATGTGATGACCTTTATCTTTATGAGCTGTGAGAATTAAGGAGTTCTGTATTTTAGTTTAATTAAGCTATAAGGCATAACAGATGGTGCTTTTCTGGGTGATTATTGAATGTCTCTGGTTTGACTGAGAAGTGCAGTAACACTGCACTCGTAAGCATATTGTGATTTGAGAGCTTTGAGATCTTGGAGAGTGTGTGCCTGTAGCTAGATACCTGTCACCAGTTGTGCTACCAGCCTCTTCTCTGCACCCATCCATGTGATGGTGTGTGATCCATGTGATGGATGATGCCTCCGTTCGCAGCCCTGTCTGGCCAAGGTCCTCAGGGGATGCTGGACACGCTGTTGCCCCATCCAGCTTGGCTGCTGCATGTAAGAGTGGAGTCATCTGCTTCCCTTTCACGTTCCTCCACAATGTCTGAGTATGAAAATCTGCGGGGAAATATTGTGGTTTTATGAACTGCCCTGAGCGGAGGCGAGGCTTTGATGCGTTCCTTAATAAAATTGACAAATAAATTACCCTACAACTTCCAAAACGAGACAGACTGAGAAAACACCCAGCGCTCCATGTTTAGAAACAGCGTGTGTTAGGAATCACGAGATCCCGTTGTTAGCAGCACGATGCCTGGGAACCCAAACCAGCAGCCCCCTCCTGTCCATGCGGATCGGCTGCAACCAGAGCCTCAGTGGTTGGGCTGTTCCTACATTTGCTCTGCATGAATGGGGTATGGAAGATGCGTTGTATTACCTGAGCAAACGTGGCCAGTCTGTGGTTGTTGGAACAGGCTGCCAGGCTGTGACCTCAAGCTGTGGTTTCTCCTGCTGCTGTGTCATAACCTTCCCCTTTTCTGGCCCCCATCACCACCAGAGATGTGAATTGCTCAGGACCTGTCACCGAACTTGCCCTTCTGCAGTATTTTAGGTCACTGACTAATAAGCCTCAATTTTTCTCATTAATGGAGTATTTGAAATGATCAAAATGAAATAGATTCACTTACTGGCTGTAAAGTTGTTACAGGGATGATCTAGGAGGAGGTTTTAGCAGAGCTGTGGTCTTTTTGGAGAAAATCACCTGTTTGTCTCAATCTCATGCTGTTCTGAGATTTGGAATTGTACTTGTGGGCTTTGGAAATCCAGTTACACAAGTCAGCTCTAAGCCTCAGGTCCCAAGGGCTATGGTCCCTTCTTGGCACTTTGGCTCATTACATGAGCATGTGGTGGTCACCTTGAAGCAGGGCACACAGTCCCGTGTCAGGCTCTGTCCTGGAGGAAGCCTTCCACCCCCCGCAGCTGCTGTTTTGGGTGGAGCAGTGCATCACAGCCCCAGTTCTTGGTTGTAGACGGGTTGGCTTGACGCTGCGTTCGGAGACAATGTCCCGCTTAAATAGCCTGGATTGGGCTGAGGAGAATAATTGCTGCTATGAAATAATTTTGCAATTAGCGCTGTAATTAAGGGCAGTTTGTTAATGGAGGCGCTTGGTGAGTGATGACTGCAGGGCCCTCCATCCTGCGGCTCTGCACCAGCCGCGGGGGACGGTGGCTGCGGGATGGGGATGGGGATGGATGCAGGCACCCGCTGCTGCTCGTGATGAAGTGCTGTCATTACCTCCTGCCCCACGGGAGCCGGGCAGGCGAGGAAAAATAAACCCAAAACAGGATGGCACTGCTGCTCGTGGCTGCCGACGGCCCCCTCCTCCCGCCCGTGTTCCTGGGTACGCAGATGCCCTCACCCAGCTGATTCATTGTTCAGCTGTGAAGCCCCGAAGCCATTTTTCAGCAAAATGAGCTTATTCAGGCTGTTATTTTTGTAGCTTTGCATGTTTTAAGCTTGCTTTTCCACATCGTGTTTTCCTCTTAGAACGCAAACCGTTGCAGGTTTTCTCTTTGTATGGGTTTAAAGAGAAAATGTTGATGTGTTTGCACGTTGAGTGTACACAGAACTGTTGACTGTCAAGGCTGGCATGGTATGTTTGTAGGTAAGCACTCTTGACAATATTTGTTTGTTCAGAGGCAGCAGATAAAGTAACCAAGTGTTTTAAAGCATTGGATGGGGGTATCAGCAGTAGATGTGTTGGCCATGGACTTGGGGGATGAGGAGGGACTTATGGAAGCCAACTTGGTAATGATGCCAACATCGGCACGTCACTTCCAGGAGCCTCATGTGTTTCCTGTGTGACCCAATCCAAATGACTCTTGGCTCTTTGTGGAGCTCACAGGCAGAATTCCCAGCATGACAGAAGGGTTGGGGTTGGGGGTCTCGCTGTCCCTAAAATAGGGTGGCTTTCCCAAGGACTCCGGGTACCAGGTGGCTCTCCTGATGTGATGTTTCAGTGGCAGGTTAGCAACAGGAAATGCCGGTGTTGATACGAGGAAGCAGCCCGTCTACCTTTTGTACCAGGCTTGTCAAAGGCTTTATAGATCTCCATAATGAAGATGGATCAGGTTCATTCTCGTTGCCAGTTGCTCTATCAAAATAGTACTAATTACCACAGGCATACGTGTTACACACCACCATCTTCTTCCTTAAAGTGTAAAAGCACGTTTTGTACCGCGTAGAAAAGCTAAACGTGAAGCAACTTTTTCTATTTTTGGGAGAGTAGTTAGTAAAGGAGAAGGAAATTGATTTTGGTGTCAGAAAGGACATTTCTGACAGGAGCATACTTTGAAATGATTCAAGGCATCTGTTTCTGTTGCAGACGCCCAACGCTGCTAAGAGCTGTACCTAAATTAAACTGTTTAAGATGTCAGCTCTGGGTATGAATGCAATTTACATCCCGGTAGCACGGTTGGAATTTTTATCATTTAATGAACTTTCTCACTCTGTTTGCGAACAAAGTCTCTCCCACGGTAGCTATTCTTATAGTCGGTCTGGTCTGCAAGTGCGGTTTGGATGCTCATTGTGGGAATGGACGGGGCAGGGCTTGAAGGCACGGGCAGGTTCGTGGGAGCTTTGGTGGGCTGGATTAACAGTGGCTCTCTTTGGGATGTCCCTTTTGTTGCCTTCCTGCTATAAGCTCGGTTATCCTGCAGTTAGGCATTCGGGAAGAGTGTGCCGCCTTGCTGAAGTGGTCTCCCCTGTCCTCTGGTGCTCTGCTAAGGGCCTGAAGAAAGCACAAGCGTTTCAAGGTGAATGTTAAATTAATATGAAAGGCTTCTAGAGCTCTACAATTAAAAGGCCTTTTACTTTCCCCACATCAGGATAGATCCGCTGGTTTATAGCTGGAGCCTTGGCTCTGAGCCTGGCTGACCTTGGATCCATGCCTTTCAAGTGCCAGCAGGGCTTCTTGTGCGCCGGTGGGCTTTTATGCGAAGAACAAGCCGCTATTGTGGCTACCGGCTTTGCAAAAGAATTGGTGATGCTGGGTGGGTGCTTGATTTTCCCTTTCACAGGCATCTCACAGTTGGTGCTTATTGTGCCCACGAGGCGTTTGTGACCGTAGATACGTTTTCTATTTGCTTACCTTTCAAGTTCTCCTGAACTGCTCAAGGCAGATGAGGAGTCCAAGAAGGTGCAGGCTGTTTGCCTCTTACAGACCTGGATGTTCAGTGTCCTGTTGCTGTACTGCCCTCCGTGTTTCCAGTCCTGATGCACCTTTGGCAAACGGTCCAGAAACGGTAGCAGAGCTGATCCGATCCCCTTGAAATCAGCTTTCCGTGTTCCTGCTCCGCAGGCTTGAGTTACAGCCTGGGCTGTTAAAGCATTCGACTTGCGTTGAAAATCCTGGCTTAGAGGCTCAAAAGCAAGCATTAAACATACTGGTGCTGCTGGGGGCCTGTTAGGAGATGGCACTGATGCAGTTTAGGTATTCCTTTGCCCAAAGTGAATTTCCGCTCCGCCTGACTCGTGTGCTTGAAGGGGAGAATCAATATTAGACTGCTAACATGAGGAGCGTGCTTAAGAGGTCACGGGTGACATGTCATTATCATTTGTATTAGTTTATATTGGCTGAAAGGATGAAAGGGGAAACAAGAATATTGACTTACGTTACCTCATATTGAATTAGCATCTCTTTGCAAAGGGCTCCTGGCTTAAGTCATAGCTGTAACTAGTTCCTGTTCCGGCAGGGATTGGGCAGTTGTGGAGCAGAGATTGGCAGTTGTGGAGCAGGGATTGGCAGTTGTGGAGCAGGGATGCCTTCCTCCCTCCCGACTGCTCCTCTCTGCCTTCCACCACTGCCCCGAGTATCTTCAAATCTGTAAGACCTCGCAGTGCTGTAACTGGAGCAAAGTTTGTTTAAGCTTTGGCTTCAAGCAGTGGATTACCTTTTATCATATTACATGATGAATTATTGATCTGCTGATTTTGAATATTTCAGTAAAGGTGTGCTGGCGAATCCCATGCCAGCTCTGTGGCTATTGAGTTGCTGGCTTGGAGGCGATACCGAAACATGTGCTCTTCTAAACCTCAACTTCATTGGGTACGTGTGGGTGAGGTGCTCTGGAGGGACCAGTTCTGATTGCAGCAGGCATTTCCAGAGCAAAAATCATACCTACTTCTGGCTTAAAGCTGCCTGGACAGGGTGTCTGGGAGCTGTTTGCACTGAGACTAAGATGTACAGTGCATGCAAGAGGACTGCTGGAGTCTGCTCGGCACTAGCAAGCACAAAAGATGGTATCACTGGAAACAGAGAGGATTTGGGATGAGTTTCTGCTTGTGTGGCTCTGTGCATCCTCCGCAGGTCCAGCAGCGTGGTGGCATTCAGCTGCGTTGCTGTGGCTGCACGCATCGATCCAGTGCTGCCCCACGTGCCCTATTGACAGGCAGCATGACTAGTGCTCACTTTCAGCAGTGCAGCACGGGTAATTAAGCAATGCACTCTGCAAGCTGGTGATCAGCTTCTTGTGGAGGGCCAGTAATGAAGAAAAAGTACATTAACTAAATTAAACTCTTGATGCCTGTAGGTCTGTGACTGTGGAGCTGCCTTTATGAAATTCATTACAGTTTGTAAGATTTCTGTTAATCAAAAGCCTCCTGCAGAAAACATTCTGGGAATTAAAGTTTATGTTATTTCTGTATTGTTTAGGGCAGAGATGAGTGTTGTTGCTGCTGCTCGGTCTGAATCCTTAACTGTGCTCCAACTCTGAGCCCATCACATGCAGAGGAGTTGAATTTGAACAATTAGATGGTCCTACCCCTCTAAATCTGCTTAATGAGACTTTATGCTCTTTCCTAACAGCATCTTCTCTTTGAATGCAAGTGCTGTGCTTGGTTGTGTCTTCAGTGCAGCTAAACATGTACCCAGGCTGATTGCTTCAGCATCTGCAAGCCACCTTGCACGTGGTTTTGTATTGCTTGATGTGTGCTGCTTGAAGCCCTGGCAACTGTCCGAAACTCTTCCTGTGCTTGGTGGATGGACATTTGTTGGGTGGTTTCTCTAGATTTCTTTCTCTAATCCCCATAAACCAGTCAAGATGTAGGAGATAACTAACAAACTGCATCAGAAGGTGTGCTTGGGTAGCGCTGTGGATGGGGTTTGATATCTCGAAGGCATGTGGAGCAGGGACACTGTGGGTTTGCTCTGGTTTGGGCCTTCACCAAACAGCAAACAGCTGCCTGGGACCAGGTTGTCCCAGGTACAGTGGCTTTCCTGCCAGCATCTTGATGATGTTGTGCTGGGGCTCAGCACCCGCTCTGGCCAGTGAGCATGAATGGGGGGAGGATTTGCACACGTGTAATTGTGCTGTAGTGAATAGTAGTGCAATCACCACTGCACCCAGAGTACTGCAGTGACCTCAGCAGGGCCCGCTGTAAGCTCTGTGTGCAGACCACTGAGCCAAGCAGGTTCTCCTCTTGCTCTCCAGATGTGGGAATGTTTCTGACCAGCACGAACATGCTGCAAAACCCGTGTTTGCTTCCCAAGTTCTTTTTGTGAGAGGTTGCCAACTGCCAGCTTGGACGGGAGCCATTTATTTGTAGCACAGTCAATCTTCCCTTAAAGAAAACCACCATGAATTAGCTTTTGCATAGTGTTTCAATCAAAGCATTTGATCCTTGTTTCTGCGAGATAATCCTAAGAACTTCTTATTTGGAGAATAGAAGACCGTGATGGATTTAATTTATAAAGGAAAGCGGCCGTAAGGAATGTAAATGTAAGAGGCTGATAAGGTAGGATTTCCTAGTTGCTATGACAACCCCTCGGTCATGAGCCTGAGAAAATATAAAGTAAGTCCTGGAGCTGTGAAGATGATTATAAAATTTAACTGTCATTCTTCATTTGGAGTTGATGGCAAACATTATTTACTTAAGTTTATCTCCAGGCAGGCGAGGATCCTTTCTTCCTCCTTTAAATCGGAGGCTTGGATCACAAATGAACGTGTCGTGCGCGGCCGACATTATAAAGCGAACCCGCTATTTATTATTCTAACCAGACAATTTGCACGTAATATCCCTGCGGATTCGGTCAGGCTCCTGGAGAAAGTGGAGCCTTTATCCAGCATATCCCTGATGACAATGCCTCAGCGCAGGGATGCTCCCGGCGGGGGGGAGGCGGGGGGGGGGGTGGCTTTGCCAGGAATGCTCTCCCACACCAGGGACACCCTTATTCCTCTTTCTTACTGCAAATCCAGTTCTTGGCTTCCGTAGGGGAAGAAAAGCTCAAACTTCATTATTTGTTCTGCCCAATGGGAAAGCACAAGGAACCATGGACAACCTCCGCATCCACCCCTCCACATCTCTGGCACTGCTCAGCCTCCGTTCTCCCTCACAGCAGAAACTTGCGGTTATTTACGCTTTTGTTGTTGCTGTCCTTCAGTTTTAAACCAGTGTATGGTTCCTTTTCTGGCCCATAAATGTTTTGTGCTGTTGAGGTCTGCAAAAGCATGAACTATTCCCATGTGAGCTGCTGACATTCCTGGGATTACCTGCTACCAGAGCTGGATATGCACCAGCAGCAGAGCAAACAGCTGCCTGGGACCAGGTTGTCCTGGGTACAGTGGCTGCTGTATAATGCAGGTCTGTGTTGGAAGAGCATGTCTGGGAGCAATCCTGGGTAGCAATAGGAGTCCCCGGCTGCCAGGGGTACCTTCTGTATTGGAGCAGGTTATGGTGAGTTCTGGGAAGGATCAGAGTTTATGGCTGTTATTAAAGAGAAGCAGCTCACGTGGAAATAGAGCACAGAATTATTGCTGTGCGGAAGAAACCGGAGTTCATTGCTTTTCCTAGTGGAAACTTTCTGAAGGCACTTGCCTAGGCAGCAGCTGAAGCAACCTGAAGTTGTGCTTGGAGTACTCGTATGAGCCCATAACTGGCATCACCCAGTGCTGCTAATTCCGCCTCTTGCCTTGGGCATTCCAAGGGGTGTTTCGGTTTGATTTAGACTGTGCTGTTTCTCCCTGGGACGCCCATGGAAGTGATCACATTGGCCCTCTGCAGATTCCCAACAGACATCCCTTTTATCTCAGCCCTCACACTTGCCAGTTGTGATGGCTCTTAGCTTGAAGTCAGTGGTTAGCAGGGACAGGGGCTTCTGTTGCCACCAGCTCTAATGTGTTTGCTTGAAGCAAAGACAGCTTTTCACTCTCTAAGTCCTCCCTGTGCACCTAGGCATCTCAGCAGGAGCTGATGCTCTCAGAGATACCAGTGAGGCATCCAGGTTGCATTGAGGTTCTGTATTACCAGGTGTTTTAACAGGAGGAGTTTTGGACCAGGCCATCGCAGGCCGTGTGGTAGGCAATATTACAGTGAGAGCGAGGGTGGGCTTTGCTGCTGAGGCGCCTTGCCTGGAGAGTTGTGGTGGAAAGCGATGAGACACCAGAGAAGGAGATCATGTTGCCTTAGCTGTTGCTGCTCATGCTTTTAACATTTGCTTTGGGGGCTGAAGACTGTTTTACTGCGTGTCAGAAAGGCTTCAAGTGATACCTAAATGTAAAATAACATCATCTGTTCTCATTTCTCAAGCGCTACATAGTGCCTGGGAAGCTGATCTTCGCCATGGCTCCCGCCTGGGCTGGCAGGGGCTGAGCAAGGCGGCACGTTCCTGCTCTTGGCTGCGATGGCAGCTAATCCCAGTTCCAGTTTCAGCACAGCAGTTTGCTCCTTGGAAATGCCCCTTTGCCTCCCTGGGGCGGACAAGCACAGAGATCTGAGGTTTTTTCCCTATGTCACTGCTACAGCCCAGGCACTACGGCATCCATCCTTTAGTTCAGGGTCTCTGGACCAGGCTTTCCCTCCTGGATGCTGAGTGTACCTGCCTCCTGACTCTTCCCCTTTGTGTTAGCATCCCGTATGGTATCCCACAGGGAACTAGGATGGCACAGGGGCTTAATGGGCATCTTGTTAGGCAGCAGCCTTCAGTAATATATCCCAGTATAACCCAAGTGAACCATATTTTTCTACATGATAAAATATGTTTGAGCAGGGAAAAAAAACCCATTGCAAATGCTTGTGTTTCTGTCCGCATCCAGCCCGGCTTCCTGCAGTAAGTTATTTTCAGACATCTTCACTCACTACAAACCTGGGAGTTCTGTCCCTGGAGCAGTGGAGACGTTAGCTTCCCGGTTTATGACCTAATTTAGCCGGGATAAAAATAAAGCTGTTTTATTTGCATCTACCATACACTTAAAGTAGCTACTCTGAAATCATGTTTTTCTATCAGAATGGGATTTTGATGGCTTTTGTGCAGAGGGAGCTTTAAAGTCTTTTAAAAGGAAGAAAACAAATTCTTCCTTTGCCTGAGTAAAAGCATGACCAGAACTGTTTCCATCCTCAGAAAAGACCCGTTCTGGGGAGGGTGGTGGCCAGTGTGTCTCAGTCATCGGCATTCCCACTGTCGGAAGGGCCGATCCCAGTCTTTGCTGAGGATTCGTTAGCACAAGCTGAGCACCTCTTGGAGCAGATCCCCATCCCTAGAAATTCCTTGAACAGGCATGGGCGAGCTGTTGCATGTCCCTGAGCCAAAGAGCATCTTTAGTTCCTCATCAGTTCTCCTTAAGCATCGCAGTGTCTCTACATTGATTGGAGATTTAGCTCAACCGCCTTTATTATCCCTAGCGTAAGATGGAAGATACTTTTTTGCTCATGTGAAGACAAAAGCCTTTTGAGTTAATGGAGCATATGAGGAAACAGCCTGGGAGCTGTAGCTTGCCAGCCCTTTCCAGCATGAGCCGTGGCACCCCGGTGCTGTCAGCGTGCTGATCCAGCTTGGCCTCTTCAGGTAACACCAGATTCCTCTGCAAAGCAGGGAGTTCAAGCAATGTGCATGTACAAGCGAGCCAGAAATAGCTGCTCTTCCACAGACTGACAGGTACATGCCATTCTCTTCATCTGGCACTCGCTGCCTGCGATGCTGCTACAGGAGCTGGCACCAACCTTGCAATGGTGGGTGGCGAACAAAGGCTGTTCTCAGGAAGATTTTCCAGGCAAAGCTGGAATTGAAAGCATGAGAAGATAGAAAATAACAGGGATAAAGATACGGGTGAGGGGAGTTGCTGGAAATACACAACTAAGCTGAAATTTGTAAAATGAGACTTCCTTTCTGTTCTTGTGCTGAGGTTTGCGGCGGTGTTTCTCCTTCTTGTGAAGTGCGATTGCTTGGGATCTGCTTTGCCTGCCTGTTATCAAGGCAGCACCAGAGAGCAAGGATTTGTGAACGTATGAAATGGAATTAGCTCTGGAGATGAGGCTGCTCAGTGACTGGGGAAGGGGATGGTGTTGCTGATCCATCTCAGCTGGCCATGACATGAGATGCTGACCTTTGCCCAAGGACTTTGGCTCATCTTTGACTCACCTCCAAAAGCTTGTGGATGGAGAGGAGCATAGTCACCTGCCAGATCCCGTTGGAGAGCGCACAGGGCTCGGTGCAGACGTTCGCTCTTCCCTCCCACAGCCCCGTAAGCGCTGCCTCAAGCTTTCATCTCGTCACTCACACATAGTGTTGGTCCTGAGAGCTCGGCAGAGCCCACTCGCCGCCCTCCTCTGCGAGGGTAACCGAGGGAAGGCTGCTACTAGCTTCCCATCTTTGGCAGTGGGAGGAATACGGGATACTTTTATAGCATCTGCTCATCAGCAGGACTGGGAGGGTCTGGGATAGTCCACACTGTTCACATGCTCACTTCCTTTGCCAGTTCCAGATCTGTTTCCCTGTTCTTCGCGTACCGAACGTTCACCAGAGGCAGAAGCAGTCGGGGATGCTGAGGGCTCTGACCCATCAACCTGTGAAGGGATCAAAGTGATCCTTTTGTATTGTTCTTCATCATGGACATGTCTGTCTGCCTGCCTCCTGATTACTTCCCACAGGTCCTTGTGGTTGCGGGTGCGTCTGTCTGTGCTGCCTTGCTGTTTGTCAGTTATAGAGCAGGAGATGTGGAGAAACACTCGCTCTGTGGGAATACCTGGGAGCTCTGCAGCTCCTCTCTTTTCCTAGCAGTTTAAGCAAGCCTCAAGTTCGCCTAACTCTGACAGGTTTGTGTTAGAAAGTGGAAGCTGAGGGGGTCCTTGTGGAGGTTTAGGTGGTAGAAGGGATCTGACTTGGCTCATGGGAAGCCAGCTGACTTTGTGCCTAATGGTCAACCCCCTTGCCACACTTGTGGCAGTCACCAGAAGCCAGCAGCCCTGCGATGCCTCGTAAATGGGCAAGTGGTCCTGGTATTAATCACATGGTGACAGCACGTGTCGGAGAGGAAGAAAGCTGTATGATGTTCAGAGCAGACCTGGATTGCACACAGGACAGTGTGACAGCCATTCTTCACCCAGGTTCCCCTGCCTGCCGTGCGAGGTGACCAGACAAAGCTCCACTTTGGACCCTCCACCGATGTCCAGCCTGACCTGGAATAAGGCATTTGCTGGGGTTGGTGAAGGGCAGCGTGCCCCTTCGCTCATGTCTCAGCTGAAGGATGGTTCCTAGGGCAGCGTGAGCTCCTCCACAGGCTAATCTGCCTGGCAGGAGGCATTGCGAGGCAGGGTGGAGATGCTGAGCATTGCTGGCCATAGCCAGGTTGAGCAGCAGCGGGTGTGGGTGGAATCCCATGCTGGCATTTCAGATACCTTCAGCTAAAATAAGAGGTAATTGGAAAGCAGCAGTGGTAAATGTCGTATATTCTGCTCCTGTAAGAGAGATGGAGCAGTGCAAACAAGTAGGCAAAGATCATGCAGCCAATAAAGATCATTATGAGTAAGTACAGAAGTAGAAGATCAACCTGTGTTCATATTGCCAGCGTTTTCAGCTGCCAGAATGTAATGATTGTGTTAAATATGTGGCTTTCCCAGCAAATCCCATTAAGGCTGCTTGTGGGTGTACTGTATTAGGAGGTGATGACTCTGTTCCTTCACTGCCCCAGATGAGAACACAGGGAGCATCCCCACCCCAGGGGGTCACAGTCTTTTTGGGGTGCTTTGGGTTTGGGATTTGTGGCCTGGAGTAGGTGAAATGGAGTGGAATTGAACCCTGAGGACTCCACAGCTCCATCCTCCAGACTCTGCTCTTCTCCGCATCCACACGTTTTCCATCTTGACTCCAGTTTTGATTTGGGTCTTTCATGGATGTTGAGAAACTGAAAGGTTTTGAGAGGACGGGTCTTTTTTCTCACTGTCGAGTTTCTTTGCTTTGTATCCTCTTCATCTCCACCAGTGCCACTGAAAATCCCCATTCCCAGGAGCCGATATCACCCTGATGCCTTGCTAACAAATGTGAAGTGGTGACGGGGTTGGCGGGCGGGACCTCGGTGGTTGTATGCTGCAAGAGTGTGTAACGATGGTATGAAGACTGCTTTTAATTTATGGAAAAGGAGGTTAACACATGAGAGGCAGAAACGCACTGCTCTCTTTGTATGGAAAGGTCATGTTCCAGAGCACGGCGGGGTGGATCTGTGAAAAACGAGCTCCTCTTTGCAAGGAATCACAATCAGCCTCTCAGTTTGATTTTTTTCCCCACTTGTGACCTTTAGAGATGCAGCTCTTGGATTGATAAGCAGGTGGATGCTTTTAGCAACCCAATCCACAAGCTCTTTCCCCTAGAAGGACTATCATTCAAACACCATGGGTGTTGTTGCCTGCAGAAAGCATTTCTTTCTGTAACCCTTCTGGGAGAGAAGGGCCGCAGTAGTGGGATCGTGGCTGGAAAACCAGGAAAACTCAGATGAGTAAACGGCTGGTGCAGGGTGGGTTGGGAGCCGGTGCATGCGGTGCATCACACACTGTGCCTCTGATGCATGGGCACACTTTAGGTGGCTTGTGCTGTTTGGTTCCAGTGGAGCAATGGCTTCCCTGGATGCTGTGGGTATCCATGCATTCTCTCAGCTTCCACAGCCCTGCTGTCCTATGGTGAGGGTGGGTTTTGCCCAGTGCTGTAGCAGGACTCTCCCAGGCTGCATGTTCCACCAGTTGTACCATTGTACAGTCAATCTGTGGCTGTCCTGGGTGGTCGGACAGGAGTGTGTGACAGCCGGTGATGGAGAAGTAGATGCTTTTCTGGTGACGCCTGCTCTCATTGCCTGGAGGCGGCAGGATCACACTCGCTCTCGCACAGTGTTGGTTTGGGAATGTGGACTCAGTGCAGTGGAAATCCGAGGTTTCTGGGTTGGAGCCAGGCAGCTGGGTTGGGGGTTTCATGGCCCTCTTCAGTGGCTTTAGGACAGCTCATAAAGCAGCCTCTCGGGGGTATTGTGCTGAGAGCCACATTCCCAAGCAATTAGAGACCTGGCCTACATCAGTAATGAGCCCCTGTTGGGGAAGGGACAGGGGAAAACAAAAGGAAAACTTCCACTGAAAGTGTGAGCATGAATAGATGTGGGCTGTTAATTGGGATCACCCTTTGAAACGCTCCCTCCGGCACTGGCTGCGTGTCCCAGGCTCCAGCCAGGGGGATGGTAGCAAAGGAAAACAGCCAGGAAGCTGCAGCTCTTTAGGATTGTGCTGTTAATGATTTTGGGTGGTGGGGATGAGGCATGATGGAGCATTTTCCAGACCAGAGCAGTGCTGCAAGCGGTTTTGTCAGCCGAGCAGGTCTCGCCCTCACTATACAATCACACAGTACCTGGAGGAAGGTTTGCTTTCTGTCTCCAGCACCATCCTCATTAGCCATGATGTGGAAGGAGGTGGAGGAACTGCTCTGGCCAAGCTTTTTACTCCCCAGTGCCCGCATCCTGGCTTTGGGAAGTGGCAGCCGGGACACGAGCATAGGCTACTCACTGGTGATGGGCGCTGTGTCACGTAGCCCTATGGCAAAGGTCCCATTTGGGTTATGAGTGTGCACAAACCCAGCAGTTCTCTGCTGCACCAGGAAGCCCTGGGATACAGGATGAGTATTGCTGTGCCGCACCACGCATGAGCCATGCCTTGGGTGCTGCTCAAGGGGAAGTCCAGTCCCAAAGCACCAAAACCTGGTTTTGAATCAGGCTGGACCAGCTGGAAAACAGAGCAATGTGGGAGCTTGGCAAATGGGGGTGGGCTTGTGGTGCCTGGGTGCAAACTCCTGCTCACAAGTAATCCCAAGCACAATGGGGTTGGTGCAGTAGCAGGGCGCTTCCAGGTGAGAAAGCCTGTTAAAATGTAGATTTCATAAATAAACAGCCCCACTGCTGTGTATTCCAACGAGTGACCTGGGTTTGTACCTAGGTGTGTTTCAGCTTGTTTCTTCTGAATGCTTTTGTTAGAGTTTGGTAGGTACCACACAAGAAGTGAGGTTTGAATGAAAATCCCTTTGGTTTGTGCCACTTGTGATTGCCAGGTCTGCCCAGAGCTGGGCGTCCTTATCTCTACACTGGTAACTTGCCCATCAAAGTACATTCTGCTTATGTTTGCTTAGAAAACAAACCAGAAGACCTGAGCCAGCATAAAGAACTCATCCCACTGGGATTGTTGTCTGGGACGACAGGTACAGCGTGCATGCAGTGCGCATTGTGGTGCAGTCTGAGACACAGCAGTGGAACTGCTTCCCCAGTAACACGGTGCATCCTCTGAGCGGCAGATCTGGGGTGAATGAATGCAGACACACAGTTTCACATTAATGATGCCTGGTACAAGGTTTGGGGGATCCGTGTTTCCTGTCCTGCTGCTCACAAACACCCAGCTCAAGGACCTGTGGGGCAGAACGGTGCCGGTGGCTGTATCATGGGGCCCTGCGCTTGAAGGGTGACCAGTTCCATTCCTTACTCCACATTTGGGATTGAAAAGAAGAGTGAGGCAGTGGCACTTCCTGCTTCTCTGCTTCCCTCCCCCATTATTTGATGGGGCTGTTGTCTCTTTGGCTGCCTGGAAATGGAGTTTGACTTCCCTCATTGCCCCCCGCGCTACCTACATGTAATCGCCCCACTCCCCAAATCCTTCTCTTGTGCAGCCAGGTTTGCTAATGAGCATGATGTAGTTCGATTCTTAGGGAATTGTGCAAAGCAGCACACCCATAAAGCCTTATGATTCATGAGAGTTGTTTTGTTCTCGTAATACCATCCAATCTCAGCAGGCGTTCATCAACCCATGAGGGCTGCTCCAGGCTGCCTGGGCAGCAGGCGAGGGGTAGTTCATCCCGATGGAGCAGAGCATGTGCCCGCTGATCCCGTTCCAGGCGTGCTGCTTCACTCCCATGTTTGGGGTGGCAAATCTGTGCAGCAGGAAAACAAAATCTTCCTGCTTGAAGTAACCCCGCTCATCATCGGTGCTGAGCATATGGCGTCTGTGTCAAAGTGTTTTTCCGCACAACCCTACTGTTTTATCTCACTGCCTGAGCATAATAAATCCCGTTCGTGGGATCGTTATTCCATGGTAATGAATTCCAAGCAGCAGCCCAAGGAGCTGAGCTGGGAGGAGCCGGGATCACTGTGCACTTGTTGCAGGCAGGAGGCGGCTGCTCCAGGCCCTGGGAGTTATGAACGTAACTTGGGAGGCGGAATCCTGCGGGCGCATCGGATGGGTTCCGTGATTTGTGGTACCTGCAGGCTGGGGCAGCTCTTCAGCCCCCAGCCAGGCTGCCGGGCGGGAAACACTTCGCGAATAGGCAGCCCTGGCAGGTTTCAAAGGAAAACCCAAGCCAAAAGCACCTTTGGTACAGCAGCTCCCCGCTCTGTGACTATGATTCTAAGTGGTGTTGCAGCAAAAGCCATGTTAGAGGGCATGAAGTGCTTTTAAAAGCCACATTGAGCCAGGCTGTAATTTCAGTCATACTTAGTGGTCACAGTTCCAAAATCCAGGCGTCGCAGAGCTCGGTTCTGAGTTTCAGGGCAGGGTCTTTATTCTCAGCAGACCTTGCTGTAAGTTGGAGGGGTTTTAACATGGTTTTAACACAAGTGACTAAGGGGGGAATTTCTCTGGCTCTTGGATGAGAGTGCAGCTCCTGAATAAAACAGCTGCAGAAAGCTCGGACTGCCACGGCTGTGCTGCCAAGTTGTTTATTGTCGAGTTGCTCCTTTGGAAATGAGTCTTGCTGTTAAATATTCTCCCTTGATGTGCTGAGTACGAGAGGCCAGGCCTGCAGCTCCTTACAAGTTGGCAAGAATCAGCAGATCTCCTCCAGCTGTTGGGGTCTGAGTGAGGAGTTGTGGAGAATGAGTATGATTTACATTGTTCTTGCCAGGGATGCTGAGCAACTGTCTATAGCGGGTCCTCAACTGCTGGTTCAACATCTGGCCGAGGCCTCGTGTCTCTCGCGCAGGATGGAGTGAGTGTGCTCAGCTCTGGGGTGGGGACACAAGGGGAGGCTGCAAGGGGGGGGGTTGTGGAACACTATTACTGTGTTCACAGAGGTCCTGGACATGGTTGTTGGGTAATACCCATGGCAGGACACGCTGTGAATGACTAGCAAGGTATCAAGTCTTCAGGATGCTTTTGTTGCTTTTCAGTGCTTGAATGGATTGCATTGGTTTATTGGAATAGCGCTTTGTGCTTGCTGTAATGAATTCCCTTTTCCGGGCTGGGGGGAAGGTTGGTTATAATTTCCTGCATTCTTTTATCATAAGGCCAAAGGAGAAGCTCAGAATAGTGGGCGGGTAGGAGTGCTGCATACATGCATTTTAAATTCACTTTCAAGCAGTTAAGAAGATAGATTTTTAGCGAAGTGCTCTCTCTGTATTGCACAGTTTCAAAACAAGGTGACCCAGGGAGTTGGCGCTTGGATGTAGTGCCCATTTCCAAGATCCCTGGCTGTCCTCCGACCTGGCTCTGCCTGTAAATCTGAACCCTTCGTTTTTAAGGCCTATTTAGGAGGCTGGAAGACAGTTTTATCTGCTGGTAGTTCTCAAGCTGCAGGGTGGGCATGAGGAGAACTGTTGGGCAGGGGTAAAGGTTTATACCAGCCCAACTGCTTTCGCCTCCAGAGCCTGGTCTTTGAGCCTGGAAAGGGGAGCAGGCATTGCTGTTCATTTGCTGCTGTCCATCCCTTCTCCCTGCGCTGGGCACTGATTCTGAGCAGGATCAGTCCCAAAGCCCTGCACTGATGCCAGTTGCCTTGCCAACACGGCGTGAGGAAGATGTTTGAGTGGGCAGAGCTTGTGTCTGCCATAGAGCCGGGGTGGGGGGAGAGGAGGAGGAAGAGGAGGAGGAAAAGGAGGAGATCCTCACCCACCTGGAACAGCCCTTCCCACTGCTGCGGAGGGGCAGAATGAGTAAATAACAGGAGAAACCTTCAGCGTTTGCTCCTTGGTACTCCTGGAGTGCAGCAGCATAATTTGTAATGATGGGAGATGAAGAAACACCCATTTCAAACTGTTTGGGTGGTTTTTTTTTGCCTTTTCTTCTGTGTAAAGGTGCAGGGCCAGGGAGCTCGCTGCTGTTTACAGTCACCTGGGTGCCCACGAGCCTTATTGATGGAGCTGATGCCTGCTGGTGTTTACCATGTGAATATCAAGGAGGAGCAGTAAATTGAAAATTGCCTCTAATGGGCTCAGTTTGCATGTTTTAATGCTCCTCAGGAGAAAACGAGAAATGGTGAGATTTTAAAGCAGCACACGCACGGCGGTGTCTGGTAACGTGCGTTGCTTGTGTTTCCCTTTCTTTACAGTTCACATCCCCTTTGTGGTAGCTCTGACGTGCCCCTTGCAGAGAGCAGACCCTCAGGAATGAAGTTGTATCGTAGGCTTCCTACAGCCGCAGGAGCATGGGGCCAGCATCCCTGTGGATTAGAGGCTGCCAGTTCCCACTGGGCAGCTGGATGTGCCATGGAGTTGCACTGGTCCCGCTGTCCCCAGGGAGGAGGTGGTGGCACGGTGCCCTGCGTTGGGCAGCAGCAGCCCTGCCGCCAGCATAAGGGTCCTTGGCCAGGGGCTTTGGTTTCACACCATGCTCCGTGGTGCAGCCAGAGGTGTAGCTTGAGAGGGTGGGAAAGCGGAAGGTCGTAGAACACAATGGGATCCTTCGCTTCCCATCTGGCTGCATACAGGAACTTAGCAGCAAATTACCATTTCCATCAAAAAGATGCAAATCCGAAGTGGGAAGACGTTCCATGCCGAGGTTCTGCCTTGGAGCACGCTGCTTCAGAGACAGCAGCGGATTGAAGTCACTGGTTGTGGCTGTCTTGTTCTTTCTGGAGGCAGTGTTTTGATAAATGTTGATGAGTTTAACTGTAAAACTAAATGACATTTATAGCACGATGTATGCTTTACCCATTGCTTAATTATATCTAATGGTGTTGCGTGTAAAAGGCATTTACCATGCTGCTTTTGTTTAAAACGACAAGCTGAACCTCAAGGCCGGGTGTGCGTGTGCACAAAGAGAGCTGCTTAGTTAAGAACTAAATGCAGTCTGTTTTTGGAAGGCGACTGCACCTTAAAGAAATGAGTGAGAATGTTCTGGAAGCACTGATGGGAGCAGAGGGCACCGAAGGGGGTTTGGGCTAATGCCATTTATGAAGCCGTGGTTTGATTTTCCTGTGTAAGGAGCATCTGCCCTTTCCCCATCTTTTCATGGCTTCAGTTAAAGCGAATCCCACCGATGAAGGGGGGTAAAGAAATACAGAACTCATGGAGGCTGGGGAGGACGGTCACAGTCTGCGCTGACTGATTAATGCTTCAGGACACGAGTGGTGGTCTTCTACTAAGACTTATAAACCTGATGGGTAGCAGATCGAGGGCTGATTCCATGGTTTTTCTTCCTCTTCTGGCAAGTAATACATGGTAACACAGCTCCCAGAACAGCCTTTATCTCCGGGAGGAATCGGGACAGTTGGTGTTGCAGGAGACTTCAAACTTACAAATACGTTGCCCTTTAGGCTAGCATTTGTCATTGTGTCTGAGCCAGACCGAGACTGAAGGCTTTTGTTGTAACATACCTTGTTATCCGTTCCGGGAGCGTGAGCTGGGAGGAGCTCTCTTGGATTGGAATGCCGCTGCTGAGATTGTTTCCCCCTGGGTTTTTGGGGGAGGGAATGCATAACCCTCATGGTTTTATGATGTACAACCCTCGCTGATAGTGGCTGTTTTTCCTTGGCAAAGGGTCTTCTCTCTGATCTCTAAAGATTAAAATGAAAGGGGGGTGGCATCACTTGTGTGTATAGTGCAGCAAGTAAAGGGGTGTCCGTTAAAGCTATGTCTCAGCCAAAGAATGGGAATTGACCAGAATACCCCAAGAAAAATACTGCATCCCGATATTATCTATTGTCTCTGCAAGAAATGGGTTACAGGAACTGTAATGAGGCATATCTGCGTATTAAGAGTAAAATGAAACCCAGCATTTGCCTTGAAACAGCGTTCCTGGTTCTTGGAGAATCCTGTTATCCTGAGTAACCCTTGTTGGCAGTTCTTGGGAGCGTGGGCATTGTGCCTGGAGCCAGTGCTGAGGTGTTTTAGGTATGGAGCATCCCTGTGGCAGAGATGGAAATGTGTGAGGCAGCAAGAGCTGGGAATGTTGCAATAATGTCAATGTGCCCAACGTGCTCATCGTCTGGGAAAACTGAGTATTTCACCCTCTTACCTGCAGCAACCTGCTGCACGTCAGGCTCGGGCTCCTGATGGACCAAGTCATGACAGAGAGAGGACATGCTGTGTGTGTGTGAAACTCTGGATTAATTAAGGTCTCCCTCCTCAGATCCAGGCTGCGCGTGTCCTTGGTAGCGATGCAGCTGGAAGATAAAACGCAGATACGGGATTCTGTATTAGGGCGCCATTAATAATAAATGAGTGTTGATCCTAGATGAGTGTTATTTAAACACACTGAACGAAGGCAGCAGTCTGTTGGGACCCTCGTGTGTTGTCAGGCTCCTCCCTCACTGGTGCTGCTTCCAAGCAGCGGAGGGGGGACTGGAGCATTGGATTTCAGGGGGTGCCCTTGGTGGGTGGTGGCTCACAGTGATGGCTCAGTATTGGGAGGAACAGGAGTGCAAGGTCCTGCCTTGTATTTGTCCTGAGGCTGTGCGCAGCTGTGCCCTTTGCTGGACTTCTGTTCGCTCCTCCTCATGCCCTTCAACCTTTTATTGTCTTGGCAATGGACCTGCAGCTTCCACAGTCAAAGCAAGGGATGAGCTGCTGCTATTTCTGGAAAGCGCTGCTTCTAGGCAGTTGGTTAAACTGTTTGAGCATCCCTCGATAGAGAGAGATAAAAAAGTAAAAGGAAAAGCTGCAGTAGCAACATCTTTTTTATAAGAACTGTCCATTGGGTTAAGGAATTAGTTCTAAACCAGGCATGCAGCTTCCCAATCTATCTATGGCAGCAAAATGTGTGAATTGTGCTTTCAGACAGCAGAAGCTCCATTGTGGTGAGCGTGGCTCGTAGGATTCCTCCTTCAAAGAATCCAAACCTATTAACTGTGCAAGAATGATCGTTTTCTGAAAGACTGCATTTTGGTGGTTGTTATGAATTGCTTTCCATCCCAAGATTTGGTTAGAAAAGTGGAATAAAAACCCGGAGTTGTGAGGAACAGCAGGCTCTGTGGCAAAACGCAGTACTGGTGCTGTGAGCTGTGCAAAGGCCTTCCCCCCACGCAGCAGCCTTGTTTGCTCTGTTCCTCCCAGCCAGCGACAGATGAGATGGGTATCGATCCTCAGCATCCCCAGTGGTAACCTTTGAAGGGAGAAGCAGTGTATGGCCGTGGAATTTTATCTATCAATATGTGGGTAATAGAAAGACAAGGCTGACATCTAATCCCAGCGCAGTGGCAGATCATAAATCTGCGCTGATGTGGTTCCTGGTAACAGCAGCAGCAGCATGAGAGGAGCAGCACGATGGGCCTGGCAGGTCAGGAGGTGCTCTGGGTTGAGAAGCCTGTGACCAACAGTGCACGGGGTTTCACAGGAGGGGAAAAAGGGGTTTAATTCTTAGGGTGAAAAGAAATACTTCCATTTGCTGGTTGCGTGGGATGTGGGCTATAACTGGTTTGTTCTCATGGAGAGCGCTGCTTTAGGGCTGTTTCCCAGCGGTTTTCTGCCGCTGTGCTGCTTTGGTTACAATCCAGTGGAAAGAATTCCCCAATGCCCCTTCATCATGCAGAAATTCACAAATGTTTAAAGTAAATACAGCCGCTGGTGTCAGCTCCGAGCTGTTGTCACCTTTTATTTTTCCTCTTTAAGCCAGAGAAGCCATAGAGGTGGCTGTAGCATTTTTTCCTGCAGGAATTTCGTAGCTGTGCACAACTTGCTTGAATTTGCAGTGTATTTCACTGAAATGTGTGTGTGTCACAGCGTAAACGTGCTCCCCGCAGTAAGGAATTTTTAGCACACTCTTGCATGCTGTCTCATGAGAGCAGTTCAGCTCGGAAGTGTGAGCTGCGGCTCGGAGAGGAGCCGGGCGCAGCGCCACAGAAAGGTGCTGAAAGCATTCACACGCTTGCTAAAATATGGGCTGGGAAAGAGGGAAACGGGTCCCTGCGGTGACGAGGCAGCTCAGTGAGCCCGTGACAGCGAGCTGGCGGTGGTTGGGTCCCTGCAGACTGCGCCAGACATCCACTCGCACCCCAGGACTGGTTATCCAAAGTGGTGCACAAGTTCTCCACCCAAGGTTTGGTGATGAAGCTGGGGGGAAACCAACCTGCCTTTAGCCAAGTCGGGTGCAGAAGCATCTCCCACCAACCCGGCTCCTGGGGACCAGTGGCAGGGCCAGGGACAGTCATGGCTCTTACGTGACTCTTTAATCTGGTGCTGCTGTCTCCTCTTCTGTTTACTCTTCTGAGAAGCAATCAACCTTTGGCCAAACTGTTCTCTGCTTGGAAAGTGGAACAGATCATGCGTTGCTGAGGAGCAGTTCCTTCATCGGCAGTGCACTTCCTTAGCCGTCAGCAGTACCTGCACTTTCACACATCCGTGGTACTAATGTTTTGGGAATAGGTTCTGTGAATGTTAATTCCACCCACACCTCCTTTCCCCCCATCCTAAATAGGAACTGATTCTTTTTGCGTCATCAAGTGATACCAAAACTGGTACCGTCAGCAGCATCCTTCCTCAGAGCAGTTTTATCAAACCTGGCTGTGGTGGTGAAGAATGAATAATACACATTAAATCTGAAAGTAAAGATACTTGTACCGGGTGAGTGTTGCCACATCGATTTGCTGCAGTCTCTGCTTTGGAGAGGGAGAAGCAGAGCCTCAAGATCCCCTTCCTTGGTGTCCCTGGGAACAAGATCTGCTTCCTGTGTGGCTCCTTGGCCTCAGCGGGGTTCCAAGAGGATTGCACATGGGTGTAAGTAGCAGCAGGCTGCCTCTTCTGCTGCCTGGAAGCACTTGGAAGTAATGGAAGTGGATGACAGCATCCCTGTCTCTCCACATGATGTGGACTGCAGACTGGGTTTCACTGTGTGGCGCTGCTCTCCAGCCCCAGTCCATCCCATTGCTGGGACTAGCTCACTGCAGCAGTGCTCACCCTGCTGCTAGCCATGCCCCACGCTCACACGTGCATGGTCTGTAGGCAGCCTCATCCAAAATTGTCTTTCTTTTGCCCATGAAAAGCTGTCATGAAATTAACTCCGCGGGAAGCGATTGCCTTTTCTCGCCAGCACAATTAGCGTGGATTGTCCATTCTTCTCCAAAGTTCAAGTGTGATGACTGCAGCTTTCTGAAAGAGTCTCTGAAGACTTGGAGACCAGATGCACTGAGCTCTAGCAACTTCTTCCAGCACCGACTTGTCAATCCTCTCCTCCCTCCTTGAAGCAAATGTGCAGAGAAGTGAAAGGGCGATTTGATTTCCTCCTTTCCTGCTCTGTAAAGCTCTTCTTATCTGATAACGACAAGAAATCTCTCTGGCTCCTGAAGTCCTCCCAGACAGACGGTTCCTGACGTTTCTTTTAGAGGGATGCTCTCTTCATGATGGATGGAGAGAGCGTAGGCACTACTCGGGGAGAGGAGCATCAAGAAGTAGACGAAGCGCCTGCCAGGTGGATCACGAGGCGTTTATCAAACCCTTCTCGTGTTTGTCGCAACTTGGGCTGGTTATTTAAGCACCACGTTCCTTATAGGAGCTGGAATTGATAGATGAGTTGTGACATTCGAATTACATTAATTCTGCGGACTGATCGCCATGTCACTTGCTCCTGGAGCACGCGAACAAACAGTTTGTGTATCCATGTGGGTTGTTTCCCTTCACTCAGTTTATAAAGAGGAATTTCGTTTGAGTCTCTGGGCTTACATGGCTTGGGTCCAGTGGGGATTACTCCTCCTTGGAAGGCCTTTGTGCTAGTATCCCGTAGACTGGATCAGCAGCGGCGCTGCTCGTGTTTCTCTGGAAATGGCAGAATCGTGCTCACGAGCACGTAGTTTTCATCTTTCCCTCTTTCTCCCTGGCGCTTCCCTCGCTCCCGGTGTGCCACAAGTGGAGAAGGAATTGATTTTAAATGTGACCGCTGCATATGAGCCAAGGTCCCTGGGCTGTGTCCAGCTAAGAGGAGCTCATTTGAAACACAGTTTACTCATCGATGTCTGTCTTTGCAGTCTGAAAAGCAGAGACTGTGGTGGTCTGAGGCAGAAAGAGAAGTGGGAAAACGAATTGCGTAGGCTCCAGACACGGCTGTTTCCAGGCTGCTGTGCTTGCTCATTAATGCTGTTACAGACATTGCATATGTAGGGCAGTTCACCCTGAACCTGGCTTCTTCCGTGTTCCTTTCTCCCTTCCTCTCCATAGCAATGCCTTACACTGGAGATAAGGATGATCCGGACTCCGGGCCAGGGCCTGGAGTCTGTCTGTTGTGTGCATTGAATGCTGGAGAGGGGATCTGGGCTTAGTATTGGACTTCCCAGCAGGAGACCACCGTCTAATACACAGAGAGAGCATGGGGGCTGTGACAGTTTGCTCCCATGGGACAGGTAAAAAACCTATCCCACTTAATTCTGCTGGATTTTCCCATTGGCTCTGCTCGTGGCCCCTCAAATGCATTGTGAACTGGGAGCTGATTTAAGGTTGGGTTTCAGTAGCAGCTTTCGTTTGCTTCTTTCAACTTCTGCCGTTCTCTGTTGGGTCCATAAGCTTCATTTCCCCTCCCCAGTCTTCCCTTTTCTGTCACAACATGTTGCAGTGCTGTGAATGTGTCTAATGCTCCTCAAGCATGCTGCCAGTAAATATTTACTGAGAAACTCGCTGGAACGCTGACGTGAAGATGGGTCTGGAGCTCTCGCTCCATGTTGCCTTTGATTTAATTCAGAGTTTGTACTTGATGCAGGTCACGGCAATACCCTTCTTGTCTTGGTAAGTGGGAGCAGATCGGAATCCAGATCCCCCAAAGCGTTATCGTGCACGGTCTGGTGCTCTCAGCCACGGAAGCATATTTAGGTCAGCGGAGCAAGGGGAGCTTTGCAGCCAAGGGCTGGATTAGACGCCCTTTGGTTCAGAACAAATACGCAAAGTCTGCTGGGCTGGTGATGCTGTTGGCTTTGGACCATGGCTCGGTGTGTCCTTACGTGCACTCGGCCTGTCGTTGTCCTCAGGGAGATAAATGCCTTCCGGAGGGGGATCCTGGTGCCAGCCTGGACAGAGATGCTGGACTTCCAAAGCCGTCAGTCAGCAGGCTTAATGTAGCAGCATCCCTGTGTGAAAAGCTTCAGTGGCTTGAACTTCAAATAATTTATTTCTAAATTACTTCTACTGTAATTCTTATTAATTCAAATAGGCTTCTAAGCTGATGTAAAATTCAGTAAATGCAAGGAACAGTTTAATGAATTGAAAATAGGATTGAGTCTTTTAAAGTAAATGTAAAAAAATATGCTAGCAATAATTGCTGAGATGGAAATCGAATCTTAATAGCTTTGTTAATGATTTGTAGTGAATATTGCGTTTATGAGAACATATCAAGCTGATCCTTGTGCAAGAACCTTGTTTTGAATGGCTTTGATAAAATTATTCCCCAGGAGCAGTTAGTAACATTGAATATTTGTGCTAGCACTGCTCTGGATGTATCAGAGCGCCTGGCGCTGGCTCTCATGGACTGGGGCTGCTTGGGGGCAGCCACGGTGCTCCGGTACCCGGGCGGGATGCGGCGGCTGCTGTGGCCCCTCATGTATTGATGGCTTTGGGTCTCCGCTGTTGGTACATGGGTGACGGGTGCAGGACCTCAAGTGCCAAGCGCTGTTTTCAGATTCCCATCCTCTGCACCCCTTAACATGGGAAGCAAATTTCTCTGCATGCATGTGATGCGGTGACTCGATTCATTAGGAGGAGAGTTTGAGGTGATCACCTGTAAATGATTACACAGCTCCTGCTGCATAATTGCATTGAATTCTCTTTTTCTTGCCTCTGGACATTAATAGCGCCTACTGATTACACAGAGTGGGTAAAAGCTGGTTCCCCAAAGTCCGTGTGCTCAAGTCAAAGGGTAAAAGCTCCTTATAGCAAACTGCTCTTTGAGGTAATGCAGCAGAATTCATCTGTTGAGAGAGAAAGCAGATTTCTGGCATTGCTGCACACGTGGAACGTGTGTATATTAGAGCATCGGGGGGTTATGGTGTCCGGGAGCCCCACTTTGGCTGCTGCGCTGGACATCCAGGCTAGGTCTGGCTTTCCCAGGGTGCTGGGTACACAAACAGGACTTGCAGACGTCGTTTCTGATGTTGTTGTTTGTTCTTTGCTCTCTCCTGAAGGTGATGGTCAGAATCTGGTTACAGAAGACGTGACGGTGGTGGAGGGGGACGTGGCCACCATCAGCTGCCGCGTCAAGAACAGCGACGACTCGGTGATTCAGCTCCTGAATCCCAACAGGCAAACCATCTATTTCCGAGATTTCAGACGTAAGTCCCATCATTCCTGGTTTGATAACAACTTTTCCTGCGCCTCGCTCGCACTTGGGAGAAAGCATTTGCCAAGTGCTCGTCCTTTAATGCAATGCTGGATGCTTCGAGTTTAGTCAATTCTTCAGAGGGTAGATGAGACAGGCAATCATAATCTTTCTCCTTAATGGAAACCTTGACGGTCCCCTTTAAAAGTCAGACCGCCTTACTTTGCAGTAGGAATTGATTGTAGTAATTCAGGGTGAATTGCAATTGAGTGCCAAATATTTAGCTGACACAAACAAATTGAACAGGGCAACACCGAGACAGCGCAATGTTCTCAGAGGTAATCTGTTAGCTTTTAAGACTGAGGATTTCAAGGCAGTCTATGCTGCTTTGTAACCAAACCAGCATCTCCCGTCAGTGCCGTATCCTGCGGATGAGGCTGGCTTTGTTTCCTGTGATGGTCATGCCTCAGAGCATGGCACCTGCAGTGAAACACTCTCAATTACACCAGCAGTGGGCAGCTGTTACTGGTCGGGAGACTTTAAACCATGCCTTTCCCAAGTCTTTTCTCTCTCATACTGCCCCTAGTCCACTGACTGCAAACACTCAGATAGGGGGCCATGTAGAAGTGATTTACTCAACAAACATTTTACCTACAGGTCCCCAGGCCATCTGATATCAGTTTATCAGCTGAAAAGCACCTGATAAGGTGCTGGGCTTATGTTGAGTCCTTGTAATGATATGGGAGCTGCAATATCTTATGGGGCTGGACTTAAAGGTCAGAGGCAGGATGGATGCTGCCATCAGGAGCCGAGGGGGTGGGTGTCTCTGCTGGTTTTATGTAAAGACCTTGAGCCTTGCTGTGCTGGCAGAGGGGATGCTGCGTCTCTTGTCACGGTCACTGAGGTTGTGCTTGCTCCACAGCGCTGAAGGACAGCAGGTTCCAGCTGGTGAACTTCTCCAACAGCGAGCTCCGGGTGTCCCTGACAAACGTCTCCATTTCTGATGAAGGAAGGTACTTCTGCCAGCTCTACACTGATCCCCCCCAGGAAATCTACACCACCATCACAGTGCTCGGTAAGGACCACATAGGTGCTTGTGGTGAACTTTGGGGTCAGCAGGATGGGGCTGCAGCTCTCCAGTGATACAGCACAGACAGGCTTTGAACGCCCAGTGCTCTCCCACTGGAGACCAGCCGAGCCCTTCAGCAGCTCTAAGCAGCCTAGGGCTTGAACCTGCAGGCACAGGGTTTTCAAGGGCAAGGACCAAGCAGGTCATTCGGTGGCACACCATCACCCTCATGTAGCCTTCCTGTCTTGCAAGGTGTCCCTGGCTGCACCCAGAGCCTCTCTTTGCAGATTGTGTGGTATTTAGTGTGATTCTCAGGTCTTCCCTTTCTGTTCGCAGGCAGGTTTTGGCTTCAAAGAATGAGCAGAGGTGTAAGCATGAGGTCTTGTGCTCTTTCAAGCCTCTCCTTTACTTGGGCAAGGTCCCTTGGAAAGCGGTGAGGTTCTGCTGCCCTTTGTGGAGTGAAGCTTAATACCAGCCTTGGTTTGCACACAGTCTGCAGGGATTAGTCATTCGTGCTGTCACTGCTCTGTAAGAGTATCCAAGTGAATCATTTGGTGTTCTGGACCTGCTGGTGTCCTGGCAGGAATGTCCTCCTCTGTCTCGTGGCTGTTGCTGTATGGCAAGAGAAGGCACACATCGTAGGGAGAGGGAAAGATGAGTTGCAGTGGGCACGTCTCATCTGGCAAAGTGAGAAAGAAGTCAGCCAGAAAGTAAAAGCTGTAGGAAATGTCTTTCAATAATTATCTGATATGCAGAGGGAAAATAAATTAACAGGAATGCCTCGTAGCGTGGTGGAACTGTTCAGTTTATGGATGTTGTGTTTTCAGTAATCAGACTACTCTGATCACACACTGACTCTTTCCTCCCAAAACTTGGGGATTTGAGAGATTACGTTTTAATGGCAAATGACAGCATCTTTGCCCATCTATGATACTCCTTAAGGGCTGATGTTGCTAACGGCCTCGCTGGTGAACCTCCAGCGTGGTGAAGTTCTCGCATCTCTGTCAGTTGATGTATATAGTCAGGGAAACCCGGAGCTCAGCTAATGGAAAGTGATAGCTTCCTATTAATTTTAGCAAAAATTTGTTTCACGTGTGAAAGAACACGAGGTCCCTCGTTTGACACCATCAGTTTGCTCATTTGCTTTGAAATGGCTGTTTGCAGAGCTGAGGCTGGTGCTGCTGCTCCCCTCCATCCCATCCCATCCCCGGAATGTGCTCAGGCACGCTGGGCTGAGCTCTCCCCTTTCCTTTGCTCCCCTGCACAGGCAGCTCAGCCTGATGCTGTTACCAGTAATAGCAGCTCGTGCCATTAGAGCTGCTTCTGCAGATTAGCAGCAGCTTTTAAGACTCTATTAATAGGAGAACCTGAATCACAGAGGGTGACTTAATGTAAGATCTCACTTGCTGATTAGTTTAAATCTTCCTTCTTTTGTATAATGAGATTCGGTTCTTAGGGTTTTATACATTGTTTAAATAATGTTTATAAGCAGTTCTGCTCTTGCCAGTACATTTATCAACATCTTCAAAGTTTCAGTGTGCTTTCCGGTGTTCATAGGCATAGGAAGCTCTCCTCCAGCTCTTCTCTCTGAATCACCCACAAAAAGTAGTTTGTTGGATTTCATTTCACTGCTAACAATGCTAAGAAGGTGTTTGAAATAAGAGTACTTACTGTATTCACCTAGAAGCCAGCGCCGTGTGTTTTTCAAGTGGGAGACAAAACACGGTTTCATAGATGCACAGAACGGTTTGGGTTGAAGGGACCTTTAAAGCTCATACAGTTCTAACCCCCTGCCACGAGCAGGGACACCTTCCACTAGAGCAGGTTGCTCCAAGCCCCTGTGTCCAGCATGGCCTTGAACACTGCCAGGGATGGGGCAGCCACAGCTTCTGTGGGCAGAGAGATTTTGCTGATTTTGGTTTTGATTATTAAATGTGCTTCGTGCTTCAGAATCCAGAGCAAAGTCTCTTTTCCTGCCTTGTGCTTCAGTTCGTTTGGAGGAGGACTTGCAGCACAGCCAGGCTCAAGGTCCTTAAAACAGTGGGTCTTGTCCCATCACCTTCAGCAAGTACTTGGGCAGGCAGGCACAGTAGATGTTCATTGTGAGCAGATGGAGGAGGGACTCTTGGCTCCAGTTTGCACGGAGAGGTCGGGTACCACCATGCCGAAGGTGACACCTTTCCTGTGTCTTGTTCTACTGTCTCCCTCATTAGGAGAAGAAATGAGCTGGGGCAGAGGAGTGGTTCTCTGTGTCGGTATGTGGCTGGTCCTACTGGGGATGCATTCCCCACCAAAGATCTCGTGGCTGTTGCTCTGACTTCGATACAGAGTAAGGTCTCTCAAGGAGTAATGTCACTGATCGGCATCTTCCAGTGCCAGCGCTGCATCCTTCTTTGGAGTCTCTGTTGGAGAGAGCTTTAGCAGCACTTCCCCCTCTCACCCATGTGCTTAATGTCTTCTGTGACACAATATGTAGATTTATTCATGCTTAATTGGAACATGTGAAGATCTCAAATATGTAGCCTGTTCTGTTCTTGTTAGAGAAAAGCCACAAGTGACTAATTAGTCCATTTGATCATCTGGATGATATTTATACATATTTGTTCTTCATTAGCTCCAAAACGTGTTAGTCACATTTGAACTATGCAGTTGCTTAATCATATTGATCAGAGCAAAGTTGAGTTTCCTTTGGAAATCCCGGGGTTTTCTGAACTGCAACTTTGTGCAATGATCCCTTGATGTTCATTTTTCTTCTACTGGTGCTTTCAGGGGAAGGAGACTCCTTGTTCCTGCCTGGGAACTTTTAAGCTGTTTGGTCACAGTCTCAGAGACACTGCAGTGGTTGTTACCTGCTGAAGCCATAGCCTGTTTCTCAGTATAACTGAGTGATTTTCAGTGTGCATAGTCTCCTGGCTTGGTGTTTGGAAGAGACTTGCCTGAGGCAAAGGGCAAACTGCCATGCTGAAGGAATGGCCATACAGTGGAGGCACCCATCCCTGGGTGCAGAGCTGGCTCACTCCTCTTGCTGGGTGGGTGGCTGGTGCGTAGTGCTGCAATGGACGGGGATGCAGGGTTGTTCCCAGGGTGGTTCATTCCACCCCGGGCTGGGGCTCAGCAGCTCCTCGAGCCTTTTAAATGAGCTTGATGCTTGCTGGCCTGGTTCCACTCCCCGCGGCTGAGGCTTGAAGCTGAACAGCAGGAGAGAAAAATTGCCTCGCAAGGTTCGAGGCACAGTAAGCAATGCACTCCCAAATGTCAGCTCTTGTGTTTCCTCTCCTTGTCAGAAGAAGTCAAGAAATGTGTGCGGAGTCAAGCTGTACCTTCAAATAGCAGCACGCAGCACCGAGTAGCGCAGAAGCTGCAGCTCTTCCCTGGAACGGCGCCCGCCTGGGATTGGGAACAGAAAGTTACAAACTTGATAAGTAATAATTTGCTCCACCACGATGATTGTTAGGTGAAGAGTGGAAGCGCTCACTCTGATTACTGAGAAACCGCCTATCGAAGGATTTGATTGATTGAAAGATCAAGTAAACACCAGTTGCTGCTTTCCTTTAGTCGGTTTTCTGGGTTTTCCTGGAGGTTTTGTCTTGCGTTAGTGATCACAAAATGTTTTCTTTTCATCAAGCGCGTGCTCTGTTGTCTTTCTCGTTGCAGTCCCACCGCGCAATCTGGTAATCGATATCCAGAAAGAAATCGCCGTTGAGGGGGAAGAGATCGAGCTGAACTGCACTGCCATGGCCAGCAGACCAGCCACCACCATCAGATGGTTCAAAGGAAACAAGGAGCTCACCGGTAGGTGCATCCTCTCAGCCACTTGCTTTTTCCAGAGGTGACGTCTCAGGCAGCTGAAATGATTTATGTAATGCCGGGGATTTGTTCTCTGTTGGCAGTTTAAGGGGAGAAAATAAAAGGAGAAAGAGCGGAGTGAGCTACTTTGAACGCCAGCTCAGGAGCGAAGGAGCGTGTGGGCAGACAGCTTGTTCTCTAATGCAGAAGGGGTGGACTGCGTTTGGGGCTCTGCCTGCCTGCCAGACACGAGTAGAGGGCTCTGGAGCCCTTCTATAACTGGAGGTGACCTTGAGCAGCCCCAGAGCTGAGTTTTCTTCCGCAAGGGTTTCTGCAGCTTTCTGCCCAGTTTAAGGTGCTGGCAGGATCATCTGCGCTTTGGGCTGTGAGGATTTTCAGCTCACCTTCACATTCAGCTCTGTTGTTTTCTCTGTGTTCAGTTGAATATTCATGTGAGATGGGTTTCTCCGACTCCCTGAAGTCTGGTTGCTCCCGGTATTTGCACATTCAAGTCACTGACTCAGATTGCATGTGACATGCTGTTAGTTTAAGCCTGCATGTAGATGTGAGCTTGGTTGACAACACCTTTGTGCTTTACCCAGTCTGAGACACTGAAGGGCTCTCTATACAAGTCCAGGCTTATTACTTCAAATCCTCCCCCTTCCAAGGGCAGGATGAAATCCTCTCTTTCAGTCAAACATCTGCGAGCATCTGAGCAGGACACATCTGAGAGCATGCTGATAAAGGGGGAATGCAAACCCGTTGCCACTTGAAGGGGTGTTCCACTGATTCCCAGCACCAGTTGCCAGTGGTGTGCGGTGCATTTGTTCCCTTTCTGGGGCCCCTTTCTGGCTTCCTTCCCCATTCTGATGGGCAGCAGTGCAACAGTCGTGACCCTTCATGCTTGTCCTGTCCGGCTTCTTGAGTGTGTTTTCTTGTGTTGGCAAATGAATCCCAGCTTCCCTTTCCCTTTGAAGACCGCTGAGCTGGGTGGTAGCTTCTTGCTCACCCTCCTGATACGTTCCATTTTTGGCTTTTTACACAGAAGTAGGGAATCTGAAATACCTGCTTGTGGGTTGTGAAGAGCAGAACAGCGCGGCTTTGTGGATCAGAAAGCCTTTCTTTTAAACATCATGGGGTGTTGCTTTCTGCATCTGGCCTCTTTCACTTCAGTGTATTATACAGAAGTATCTTGTGTTTGAAAGACCTCTGCTCCAGGAGTTGCCCTTAACTTTTACACTTAGAATTCTTAAACACAAAGCCACAGATAAGAGTATCTGAAGACAAAGTGGAGGTGCATTGTCAGCAGGTGCCTGCTGTGCTCCTTTTCCTCCTGCCTTGTCTGTTGTTCCTCCGTGTCTCCATGCTGTGCCTTACTGCATCCTTCCAGCAGCCAGCCTGGAGCAGCGCTTTGCTCCGACCAGAACCGCTGAAACACTTCCGCCCATCGATACTGCTTTTAATGGAGTTAATCTGGTTAATCACTTCTGTAGCTAATTGTTGATTCAGGAGTGGGAGGGATTTTCAGCTCATTGATTTAAGAGTTTGGGGATTTGGGGATGGTGTGAGAGGATCGTTAATCATTGCAGTAACGCAGCATTGACTTCAAATGGCAACATCCTCCCCTTAACCCTCAGAGCCTGCCGAGCAGGGATGGATGGCTCCCGAAGGGGATGTTCTCCCTCCACCATCACCCACCGTCTGCTCTCTGCTCCCTCCCCCAGGCAAGTCAGAGGTGGAGCAGTGGTCCGACATGTACACGGTGACCAGCCAGCTGCTGCTGAAGGTGGGACGGGAGGACGACGGGGTCCCTGTCATCTGCCTGGTGGACCACCCTGCTGTCAAGGACCTGCAGACGCAGCGCTACCTGGAAGTTATGTGTGAGTAGCAGCACTTTTCATTCTCTTAACATATCAAATCCCTCACTTCAGAGTTCAGGAACTATTCTGAAGGTAAAATGACAGCATTGATGGGGCTTCTATATTGTTGCTCAAAATGGTGGGTAGCACTTCAGGGGCTAAGCCACGACTTCTCCTGGCCCTTCTGCAGTACGATAAATACATACCTTTATGCTCTTAAGAAATAACTTTCTGTACATAGAATCTGCACTGTCAAAGGTTCCTGGCTGGGCTTTATACTTGTCAGAACAGATTAAACCTGAGTATTTTTCTCTTAGCAACCTACCTATCTCTTTGAAAAATGCTTCTCTACTGCCACATCAAAGCGGCTGGTCACCATTGGGAGTTCACTGACAAAAACTCGGCTCTGTGCAAAAGAAACCCAGTGTTGTGCACTGCAAACACACAGCACCAGGTGGTTTTTTAAGTCAGAGGAACATGATGTATGTGGAATCTTCAGTAATGCTGCTGATGAAGGCCAACCTGTTTTCTATAACACTTCTAACATGTCTGCTGTTAGTAACATCTCACTTTGTTTAGGAGCTGTGCTGCTGTATATGACATTAACAGGTGCCTGGCAGTGCTGCTGGTCCCAAACGCAGCCGTGCCCTGATGCAGCTGCTGGGGATGAGGGAGGGAGCTGCTGCACCATCCAAGCAGCAAGCGGCTCCCAAAGCACCGTCACGCAGTCCTCACAGAGCCGGGGTGCTGGGGCCTGCAGGGGGCTTGTTTGTGGAGGCTCACTTCAACTGAAACATCACTTCAGAAAGAGAAGAGGATGCTTTGTATTAATTTATTTCATCTGCTTCATTATGTAGTTTCATTATGAACATCTTGGTTACAATTGTCATATCTCTGAAACAAGCGGGAAGTAATGTTCCTGTAATGAGGAAAACAGAAATGATCAGATACCACCTAAATTGGCAGATGCGAGATTTCTTGTGACTGAGCTAATGTGTAATTCATTTATGCAAACTTAATGTCCATTAACATTTCTTGTAGAGCTCCATTAGCTTTAATAATACATTAGCACCTTTGTGAGGCTTGATCAAATACTTAACAGGGGGGGGGAAAAATCCCATCTCCCCTATTTATGCAGAGGTACTGAAACCTTGCTGGGCTCTTCCCCTTGTTCAGAAGGACATCAGCTCACCTTTAGGCTTCCTTTCAGTAGTCCCTCTGGAATCTTGACTGTCTGATGGGATAAGAGGTGGCCGCTGTCCTTTCTATGCAAAAACATTAACATTTTTTCCACTCTTCCTCAGATAAATCCATTCTAACCTCTTTTGTTTGGAGCCTTTGCAGGTTGCCCCATGCTGTGAAGGCAGAGCACACACAAACTGCACTTACTTGGATGTCCTACATGACACGTGCCTACACCAGTGAACACATTGGAGGCTTCACTTGCACTTGCTGCCCATGTTTCTGCCTTTAGCACTGATGGTAGCATCCTTGTGTGTCATTCTGGAGCTGTTTGTTGGACTGCAACTAGCCTAGAGCCTCCTTGGAGGACAGCGGGGCTGAGCAGGAGAAGGGCTTTCAGACTGCTTTGTGTTTATGTTCTGGTCTGCATTAAACTCTGAGCTTCTTAAAAGCGATTGTGGTGATGTACTGGGGACCTGACCCATGCTAGTCCAGTCAGGTCCTGAAGTGGGCAGCAGCAGATGGCTTCAGAGGAGAGCACAAGCAGCAGAACATGTCATGCATCATAACCAGGCGGCTCCCAGCAGGTAGCAGCTTTGGGACTCCATGTGCTGGATGGCATCCAGACAATTGCATTTGATGCCTGCTGCTGGGCCTGAGCTCGGGGTGGAAGAGGCTGTTGCAGAGCAAACTTTACCCTTGAGCTTTTCCCCTTCACACTGATGGCGTGTTGGGCAGGAGGGAGACTGTTGTCTTCACAGAGAGGCATCTCCATCAGTGCTGCTGTGGACGCGTACTCTTGGGGAGCCGAGGTGCCTACAATGAGGCCTAATTGCTATGTTCGTGATGGCTTTTTAGGGATGGGCTTTTGCAGTCAGAGCATAGGACTCCTGCAGCTGCTGGTGGTGCAGTTCCCCTGGCCACAGTGTATTTCCTGCTCCAGACCCATTAGCTGTGCTGCTCGTTCATTCCCTGCTCTTCCATCCTCTCCCCATAAGTCCTGCCCATTCCCTCCAAGGTCACAGTAGATCCGCCTCATCGGGACATCCGCAGGGCACAGGAAAATGTTTTTCTCAGCAGACATTGTATTTCTCTGCATTTAATGTATCCCACTGGAGCATGAAATGTGTTGGGGAAGGACAGGAGGATGATGGATGGAGCCTTCTCGGGTAATGAGGTGGTTTTTGTCTGACTAAATTTCGGAGCACAGGGAGGTATTTTCCAAGATGCAGCTCCAAAGTTGTGGGTTGGTTGTGTTGTTTTCCAAGGAAACACCAGGCAGGAACCTGCTCACAGCAGCATGTGCTGGGAGGAAAGTCTGTTCTGCTGCGCTCAGCAAAACTGGCTTGTGATCAGTATTAACTTGTCCTGCTCCCGGAGTAAGCTATTTGTTATGTATGTAATGTGGCATAGCCTGGCCCTTTGTGAAGTTGAGAGATAAATGCTTCTGTGTGCGTGTAGGAGATGCTATTGAAAAGAAATCTGTGCAAACAAGCACTGAGGAATACGTATGAGAGGCTCCTGGTGATGCCTCCCAAAGCAAACAGAGGTTGAGCAATGGTGAGAACATTCAGGAGAACGTTCCATGTGTGATTAACAGCACACAGGGAACCAGGGGCAGCAGCAGCCGCAGTGTGCTGCCTGGTCCGGGTTTGGGAAGAGCTCCCGATTCCAGCTGGAGCTGCTTTCCCTGTGGGACTGTGATCCACCGGTGAGGGATGGAAGAGCAGCGCGTTGAGTATAATTTTAGAAAGGAAATGAAGCAACAAAACGCATTAAAATATCATTAAGGAATGGAATGGAACCAGATATTCTCGGAGACATTTAAGTTCACCCTTTGTGGCGCTTATCTCATTTTGTGAGGCTGGAAGCAGGAGTGTCGGGGTCTTGATGTGGCGTTTTCTATGCATTGCTTTATTTTTTGCCTTTCTGAAGTTCTAATTAATTGCTTATTCATTCTTCATAACATCTGCACGTGTCCTGTTAAAATACGCACCGATGGAACCTGTTACAGCCTCTGCTGTTAGGAAGGGAGGATTTTTTGTGCCAAATGATGTTAAAAATGGGCCATATATATGTATGTGTGCTGCTGCATCTCCAGCAAACCTTACATTTGTTGCGTACCAGTATTAATTGCATAGTATGCAGCGAAGTCATTTAACATCAGTGTAATTTATCATCTGGAGATTTCTGAAAAGGAATAAATGAGTTGGTTTGTTCAGTGAGGTGTTGACCCCTTCGGAAACTTTGATTTAAGGCTTTTTTCTTTCTTCCTTCTAGCGCGTATGAAAAGCTCCACGATCAGCCAAGTGTTGAGTTATTTGATTTTCTGGGGCGTTAGCCACTCTTGTTTGTGACATTTCCCACTTGGGTGCTCATTTGCAAGCTCATTAAGAAGGCTTTCTCGGAGGGGTGTTGTTGGGGGCGAGGAGCTCGCGCTTTGGGCTGGACCCTGCTGTTTGCAGGCGTTAGGCAGCAGAACTCACTTAAATACTGAAGTGTTTGTAGCCTGCCTGGCCTTGGCTTCCCTTTTCCTGCTGCAGGCTTTCAGTCCCTTCTGCTGAGGGTGAATTATGCAGAGTGGTCTTTGCAAGGCTCTTCCAGGCGAGTTGGGAGCTGCTGGTTCTGCACTCACTCATTATTGCGAGCACGGGAGCTATTTATTTGCGAGGTTTGTGCCTTTTGGCTCAAAACCAGCCACGCAGACTCCTGTCCTTGCGAAAGGTGAGGAGAAGATTCAGGCTTGCCAGGTCTGGGCTGTCTCTGACGCAGGCTTCATTTCCTGATAAGCAGTCCTGTGTGATTTCAGAACAGAGGGGACAGTTGTGTTTAATCCGTGTATAAACTCTTGCTTGACTGCTGCCTTCTAATAGGGAGGGACACGCTCCTCCTGCCCTTCTCCTGACAGTCAGCATGGAAGCTGCCAGAAGTCAGGGTCTGGATAGTTAGTTTGGAGCACAGATCAAAGCAGAGGTGAGGAGCTGGGTAAAATAGTGCCCCTCGGCAGATAAAGTATTATCTGAGTGGCTCTGAAGCCACGAGTGCTTCCCAGAATGTTTTCACTGTGTTATCGCTACTGTTTCAGTGTGGGTTTGAGTTCAGGGTGGACAGATTGCTGCAGTGTAGGAGCTGTATCACTCGCATGGAGGTTGCTGGAGGACTGGGAGCTGCTGCGGTGCTATGATTCAATGCTGGTAGGATTGGCACGCCCCAAGGAGCATGTACGTGGAGTGCAATGCAGGTTTTCTATGGCAGCTTTTGGTACCTCTCGTGCACAGTGAAATTAGTGGATACAGCCAGAGTCGGATTTACTGCACGTAGCTTCCTCATTGTGCGCATTGTGATTGTATGTCATGGGAGAGGCACGAGGGTGAGAATGTAACCACCTTTCACGTGCTTCCTTACCTTTCCCAAGAAAACCAAACATCTGTTCAGGTCCATGGTTGTGCTCCCAGATAAAGTCATGCATCCTGGCTCTTGCTGCTTGGGAAGGGCCGCTTAAGGGCAGCAGGAAGCTTGCCCACAGCTTGATGGACCCGACCGGAGCATCGTGGTACCCTGAGCACATGAGGAGTCAGGCTGCTGCTGGGCTTTGAGACTGTAAGCATGCCTGCTTCGGAGATCGTAGGTTGTCCTGATGAAAGGGCACGGGTAGGAATAACAGGCTTAGGCCTTTGTAAGGCACGGAACTCAATGTAGGGTTTTATCTTGGCTGATTAATGACATCTGAGCGTTATCGATGGGGCACACATTTAAATGGATTATGGAATTGCTAACTGGCCAATCTCAAAGGAAAGTCCTTAGGGAGTAATCAGTGAACGATGGTATTTTTAGAGTGAATGCACCAGCCCGAGTGCTCGGCCGGATGCTGTTCAGTGCTCTCAAGAAGTCACCATTAATAATCTCTACTGATGGCGCAAAAGCTGGGTGAGAGGCTGATAAGAGGAAGGATGGGGACAAATGCAGAACTGGAGAGTTCTGGTAAGCTCCAAACGTGGAGCTTTAATTCTGGCAAAGATCAGCATGGCCAGTGGAATTGGAGGGGAGGTGTGGTCTCCTGCGTTGACCTCCCTCTGCCTGAGCTGTCAGCATGACCTGTTAGTTGGGGGAGTCTTCAGCATCTGGAGAAATGAAAGCAGAGGTGGTGGGTCAAGGAGCAGGGCAAGGAATGGGGTGCATGGTCCCTTTGGGAAGGCTGCAGCTCCCACACTGGCAGGCACACGGGGTGCCTGCTGGAAAAGAAATCTCATCAAATGCAGAATGGGTTTGTAATAAGTTTTTCAAATTGGTTGCTGCTGCAGCATAACCTTTAGACTACTGGTATTTAACCTTGTGTATCACTCTTAGCTTTTGAATGAATTGAGCTTAATAAAGGTGCCTTATTAAATTACCAGGCTGTTTTTTTAAGCCACTGGAAAGAGGCATACGAGGAAATAGCTTTGGGTTGTTAGATCTAATTGCCTGCCAGTGGCGTCTGTAGCGGCCTGGATGCATAGATGCAAGTGCGTGTTTTTATGGAGTATCCAGTGGTATGATAATAGGAAGCTTCAAGTCAAGGATCTCAGGCTGCTGGAATGAACATGGGGGTGAAACCTCTGCTTCTTGCTTTGAGTTCTGGGTCACCATCCTGGATAGTCCTTGCTCAGCTCATGAGCCGCAGAGGCCACCACTCGAACACAGTCTTCTTAAAGTGGTTAACAGGCAGCAAACTGCGTCCAGGCTTTGAAACCTTCACAGCTTTACTGGCAGAGGCTGCTAAATGTCACAGTCTCGTGTAGGAGCTGAGCTGGGGATCCCACAGTGCTTGGCATTTCACAAAGCTTCACTAACAGAGTCCATCATCTGAAGAAAATAGACTGGCTTTGTCCAAGACAGGATGCTTAGCCTTAGCAGTAGAAAGGCATGTCCTTAAAGGAGCAAATGATGCCACCACCACCCCAATTCTTGGTGGAAGCAAGTGGAATTCTTTTCGTAATTGAAAGCTTGGCTTTCCTGAGTGCCCAGCCATCCTTCTGAATCCTTCAGACTTGGGAAGTGTGTTCATGGTGCCCACTGTCTTCAGTGATGCTCGCTGTGAATAGCTCTATGGGAACGCTCTTGTTGCCCTGAGTGCATGCATGGGTGCTGATAAATCCCCAGGTTCTGTTGCAGGTGTCACTTCTGCAGCGTCCAGACCAACATAGTGGGGTTGCTGTGCTGCTCTCATTTGCTTAATGAAGGCTGTGGGGCCGGAGAGCTGACATGGCAAGGCTCACCTATCCCCTGCACTCAGGAGAGCTCATTCCAATGCAATGTGCAGCACATTCCCAGTGCAGCAGGCATTCAGCGTATCCCTCTTGATTTCCATCAGGAATTGTCAGCTGGTGAGCAGCTCATTAGAAATAGTGGAATTTATCTAAAGCAAGCTGGCTGGGAGCAGCAGGGGAGGCAAGCTGCAGAAGGCGTCGCGCAGAGCTTCCTCGGCGCAGGGTGCCGTCGTCTTTGTGTGCCCATGGAAATCAGGCAGGGGAGGTTTTCTGTTCTCTCTACAGCACTGAGCACAATAGCGTCGCGTTGCTGGCATGGGCTCGCAGGTACTGCTGCAAAGCAAATAATAAATAGGGAGCAGATGGCTGGGGGGTGGGAATTGTGAGCCGGAGTGGCGAGCCTGGGCACAGCGTCTAAGACGCTGCTTGTGCTTCGCTTGCTGCATAATCCTTAGTTTACATCGTCTTCCTGGGTCTGTGGGTTGTGTGAGCTCTCGTGGCTCAGACCCGCTTCCACCTCTGTATTTGGCCCATGCAGAGCGTGGTTTGTGGCGCGCTGAAGGGATCACGCTTGCAGTGGAATGGGGGCTCTGCACCCCAGATGTTTGACACCCCGGCATGGCAGGATCCCACTTCCAGCCCGCAGAGACACCGTGTTCCATGGCATCTGCAGCGGGATTAGTTCATGAAGTGTTTGTGGTGTAGTCATCTCAGGAGGGGATTTACTCGTGTTGCTTATTCCATTACTGGAAATTATGAGAGTTTAAATTGGTTAAATCCTGACACGGGGTTTTTTTCTAATCTCTATTATTCCATAGGAAACATGTTAATGAGTTAAACACAGTTAATAAAATGCAGCAAGCCAGTGGTTTTGGTAGCAGTTACTCTCAAAGGAAATAGAAACATTTAAATGGCTTCAACCTTTATGCATACTGATTTTTTGCCTCCCTGTGTTCCTTACAGTTGAGTAAATTCCTGAAAAATGTATATGGCTTAATGGCAGTTGTAGCATTGAATTGATTTCTCGCGCTGATACTGTTTTAGCTACAGCTTAGATTGAGTTTTTAATCTGTGTTTCAGTTGTAGGAGGTAATGAATTCTTTAATTGTGGACTCCAGCTCTGTGGTATGGCTGTGTTTCTCCTCCTGCAGGGTCTTACTGAGGAGTTGTCGAGATGGCTCCATAACTATCAACGCCTTAATGCTCTCTGTTTGGTTTAGGATTTAGAAGAGCTTCGTTTGGACCAAATAAACCCTTCTGTTGCTGAAACAGCAGCAGCAGTGGCTCTGACTTCTTTTTGTGCTTCTAACAAGCATCTCCCATAAGGCCCAGCATATTAATGTGTGCGGATGCCAAGTGTTGTACAGTAATACAGGATACACAGTACAACCTGTCAATTCCAAGCACTGCGGATACCTCTGGTTCACCTCAGCAGGAAGGCAAATGAGTTCCTTTTAGCTTGGGCAAGTTCACAGGTGGACTCTGGCGCAGCAAGCTGCATATCCCAGGAAGCGTGGTGCTCTGGTTGATGTGGGAAGCGCTGCCAGATCCCCCTTTTTCCTGCTGCCAGCCAAGAGGAGAGCGGCTCCGGGTGCGACCCGGCTTGATGCTTGGTGATGGCTTACAGAGGGCTGTTTTCTGTCCTGCAGATAAGCCTCAAGTGCGGGTCTCGCAGAACTACCCGGTGCAAGGCCTTACGAGAGAGGGGGAGCCGCTGGAACTGTCGTGCGCAGCCTTTGGAAAGCCACAGTAAGTTGGGCATTCCCCAGGATGGGCAGGTCATGGCGGGGCCGTGCCGTGCTGCAGGACCTCTGCTGCTGTTGCAGTCACCCAACGTGCCAATCTCTGCTGCAAAGATAACATCACAGTGCAAAAACGAGGGATGCTTTCTGCACCTGAGCGTCTGCTGCTCCGTTTGGATTTACTTTATTGCTACATAACCAGTGGCCGAGGAGATTTCCATTGGAAGAGCTCCCAGGAGAGCCCTTCATGGCCACGGCACAGCGAGCCCTTGGGTGCAGAATGAAGCGCCCTGCAGCCATATGTCTCTTCCCAAGGGAATGTCTTGGGTGGCAATTGCACTTGACCTGCAAGAGCCAGGCCAGGGGCCTGCGTTTCGCATCCCAGTGAGGTGCCGGTACGCAGGAGTCAGGCTGGCACCAAAGCATTGAGCACTGGTGAAAATGGAATGGATCCCAAGGTAAGGCAGTCTGTCTTTTTGCTGCTATTGACTGCAGGATGATCTTCCTCCCTTTTGGTGCCCTGTGTGGTTTTTAGGAAATGCAGGTTTTATTCTTTCTCCTGCTCTTGCCATGCGCTTGAGGCTTTCTTACGTAGTTGAAGAAGTTCATGCATCAGGAAATCCCTGGCAAGGCAGGGTAGATTTTCTTCCACACTTCCATTGCTGTTGTAATTTAAGTTTTGTTGACTTTATTTTTTTAAGAATACTTTCTCTTCCACTTGGATTTATGGCTGTCAAGTATTTACTATCCTGTTTTATTTCCGTCATGTCCATGAGATTCCTGCCAACATCCCCGAAGTCTGTCAGCGTCTCCTTGGTAGCGTGCCCAGGGCGGGAGTCCTGGCAGGGGTAGTGGCACGCGAGCCATGGGGAGTGATGGTGCTGCTGCTGGGGGCAGGGGCAGGCAGGGTGCAGGGAGGAGGCCATGGAGCTGCCTCCCCTCCCAGGTCGTTCTGTGCATTCCTGCTTCCCAGTGTCTTCTGTTCGGCACAAGGCTGGTTCCTGGCCCGTACATTAGAGACTGGCACGTCCCCTGCTCAGAGCCTGTCAATGCCCCCTTGCACACCTCCTCCCTGGGCAGCTGCAGTTCCTCCCATTTGCTATCACCTGGGAATTTAATGGATAGGCTGCTTTACTTTTTTTTCCTGCAGGCTATGAGTAAGACACACACGTTGAGTAAGAGACACATCTCCCCGGCAGCACGCTGCTTAACGTTACGGTGGTGCCAGTAATGTGCTGTAGGTCTCTTCACCTGGGTCTCTCAAAGCATAAGAAAATGCACACTCAGCTAATGGCAGTGTTTGGTTCTGGGGTTCCGAGACAGAGATTTCATAAACTCCTTTTCAGTCATTTAAGGTGAAGAGGGGTGTTTCTCCACTTAAAGTCATTTCTCTGCAAGATTGGGCAACAAAAACATTGGAGGGAAGCTCAGGAGAAAAAAACACCAGAGAGTAGGAATTTCTATATTGGCATTAGCGCAGGTTTCTTGTGAGGTTTGACACAACTCCCGCCTGCTCCCAAGACTATGACAAAAGTGGGAGGACAATGGGACAGTCACTGTTAGGAGACCCAGGGTGAGAGAAATCCCCAAGGAGCCGGCTGCTGTGTCATGCACGCAGCATGGGAAACCTGGGGGCTCTAAAATCACAAATGGCCTTTTGAAGCCCATAGCCAGGAGCACCAAAGCCCTTTCCACCATGTGGAAGTTAAGGCATGTCTCAAGAGCTGCTGCTGCCCATGTGGCAGTGATGAGGGGAGCACCCAGCCCATGTGCAGAACCAGACCTCAGCCGGTACCCAGCTGGTGTTGCTCAGCACTGTGTCCATCCCAGATCATCCTGGTTTTGCCACATGCTGGCTGGTGGGCACTCAGGGGTGCACAGGTCATCCACAGCCTCACAGGTTTCAGGTTTAATGAACAAGCGAATGATTAACCACTAATGACCTTTCTTCCTGCTTGCATTAGTGTTTTCAGAAAATTTAAGGTCTGGATACAGTTTCCTGTTGGGTTAAAATAAATTTAAATTGAGGAAGCCCGACAGCATCGGGGCTTGAGTAGTGCAAAAAAGTGTGTGTTATTTCTTTACAGTTTTTCTTAGTTTGGGCTTTCTGTCTGTGGATGAACTATTGAAGATGCCATCTTTACCATAGGAAAATAGTAATGTGCTTGTTTCTTTCTCTCCCTCCTCTGTAGGCCTACGGACATGAGGTGGTTAAGAGTAGATGATGAGATGCCTCAACACGTTGTAGTGTCTGGTTCAAACCTTCTCATTAGTAACCTAAACAAAACAGATAATGGTACATACCGCTGTGAGGCTTCCAACGCGGTGGGGAAATCACATGCGGATTACATGCTGTTTGTATACGGTACGTGAGAAAACCACCGTTCTTCTAGACTCATTTCCACATAATTGCAACATACCTGCTCTGAAAGCTTTGACAAAGTTAACTTTTGGCTTAATGCAAGATTTACAGATGGCTCCTGACACACCTGCATTGTGCCGGGCTGGGGCCGGGGCTGCCAAACCCTTCCTTGGCTTCTGTAACTCTCGGGTCGGGAGCAGAACCTATTCCAGTGTCTGGTGTGCTCCTTCCTCTGGAGCCGGGCTCGCCATGGCACTTGGTGCTTCCAGGGAAGCTGAAGGAAAAGCCAGAGCAGGGCCGTGGGGAGAACTGGGAAGTTCTCTGGCCTGACAGTTCCCCTAGGACTTCTCTGATAACTCCTTTTCCTTCTTGTGGTGCCTTCTCCAGTGTCTTCAGCAGTGGTCCGGGAGGGGAGGGGATGTCCAGGTCTTTCATTAGGAAGTTAAATTGCCGGAGGCTCAGCCAGCATCCCCAGACAATTACAAACCAGTAAATAAACTGGAGGAATGAGATGCCTTAAGCCTGTCTGTGGCGGCTGAGCAGACACTAAACCATGCCTCAGCATCTTTCTAAAGTGCTGTTCAGTACCTACCTTAATTCTTCAGTCCCCCTGCATTATTTTGCCGTTGCTTTAGACCTTGTGCTCCTGTCACCAGGCGTTGCATATGATGAAGATTCAGTAGGCACTTGGAGAGTGATCCCCCTGTTTAATTATGAGGAATCCCCTTGGGCTGCATATTTAAACTTTATCGGTTAAGAGTGGTTGTTGTGTGCCTGGGCTAAGCTTGTGGTGAGTGCTGCACTTGAGGATCTTAAAGGTCTTTTCCAACCTGAACGGTTGTATGATTCTACTCGGATGGAACAGGAACTTGCTTTGGTTTGAAGTTCAGGCCATGCGACTGCAGCTTGAAGCTCTGCAGTCCACATTCTCTTGTTCTTGCTCCAATCCAGATAAATAGTCAAGGACCTCATGTTGCCTGTCTAAATACCACTTTCATGTGAGGGATTTTAAGCCCAGTCCTAGAATATCACCCAAAGGCTGAAGGTAACAACAAAGCTACAGCTTTTGGGCTGAAATTGAACTCATCTGGCACCTCACAAGGGTAGTGCCTGTAGGTCCAGAAGACTGCAGTTTGCAAAATGAAGTCGGATATGCATTTATGATGGAATACTTTGTGTGCTCATGGTATTAAAAAATACCTTGTTTACATCTGTGTTTAAAGAAACACTGATGTCATGGAGAATAAAGAAGGTGGAATAGGACACAGGCAGTTCCCCAGCAGATGGAAACCAGGGAGAGCTACTGCCATAGAGCCATTGGAGGCAAGGTGCTTTCACTCCTTGCAGAGTTTATGTACCTGTTTCAGCCCAGGCGAGTGCTCTATGAGCCCTCTCCAGCGTTAGCGACTTGGATTTAGGGCTTATAGAAACACTCACACTGTTAATTCTGTGGTTTAGATGTGAGTGAGAACTAGTATGTGCAGGACTCGTGCAGTGCAGCTCCCTCCAGATTATTAAATCCATGGGAGGAGACATGGGACAGTGTTGTTTTAAAGGAGGTGCATGGCCTTGGGGGATATGAACCTGCGGACCCTATTTGGGGCATTTTGGCCACGTAGGGGAGCACTTTTTGGGGTCTGTCAGGAGCCTGTGGGCAGGTAATGGTTTTACATCGCATCCTACCTGGTTTCTGCATGTTTGGGAGCATCCCACTAGCATCCAGCACTCTGGAGTCCGTAAAGAATCCAAGCCCAGAGGCTTTGATGTGGTAGTGAAGCTGTAGCCATCAGCTGAAGGCCCTGGGACTGACCCAGCTCAAGCCGTCACATGAGGAAGGTGCTAGTCGCATCCCACTTGGCAGTGGGAGTGTTTCCATCTCCAGCCCTCGGCTCCTTCCCCTCTGCAATGCGATGTTGCAGCAGTACTGGGGTCTGTGTCCTCGCAGACACATCTCTGTAGGTGTAGTATGGATGTTGGTGGAGGATGTGCCTCGCTCCTCAACCGGCAGGGCTGGCTCTTGCCAGTGCAGGGCTCCCCAAATCCCGTTAACTTGGGAACTGGGGGGACAACGGACACAGTCCCTCTGCACCCAGGGGCTGTATGGGGTATGCAACTGTATGGCTGTATGCAGTGATAGCTGCAGCAGAGCATGTTTCCACGAGAGGCCGTTAACTTGTTTTCCATGTGGATGGATTCCAGCAGGCAAGGCTTGCAGAATAACTGCTGCCAAGCTGTGCTGAAGGCACACATGGGGCAGGGGTGCCCAGTCACACTGACACACCAAACCATGTCTGGTTTTAGAGCTCGTTTCATGCTTCTCCTCACCGTGGGAATGGGCAGACAATTTGCTAGAACCTTCTAGCACAATTAGCAACCTTTTGGTTTTATTTTATGGAGGAAGATTTTATGCAGGAAGATCTCTGCATGGCATCATCCTATACAGCGTGGTGAAAGGCCGGGGACTTTATGACCCTGGTTCTGCTGTTTCCGTCTCCAGCACTCCTAGGGTTTGCATTATGAGCAAGGAAGAAGTTCCCTGTCCTAAGCGCAGGGACCGGGATGCTTTGAACGTAGGGAAGGGATAACAACTGCTCCTAATATAATGCTCCTAATACAAGTGCTCCACAGCGAAGCGAATTCTGAGGTTTCTTAACTTTGGGGAAGCTGTATGGAATATAAGAAAGGGGCAGCATATAATTAAAGTTCAGATGTCTTAATTAGGGAATTTGAGAGAGCTCGCTTGGAGATAAAAGAGTAGCAGATGCGTTTGTGATGAAAAGTTGACGTGCTATAGAGGAGACGTAAAATCAAAAGCCCATGAAACGTTTCATGCTCTGTTATTGGCGAATGAATTCGTAGTTCAAAGTCTCCCCAACTGCTTAACACATTCAGTTTGATCACCTGGGCATCAATACGTATTATTCACTGACATCTTCTCCTATCTACCTGCTGCTGCCCAGTACTCATGAGGAGGATGTGCCCCTGTACGTAACGCAAGCACAGTGAGGAGCGGCACTGTTGGAGCCTCCGCAGTGCAGGCATGTCTGGGACATGGTGATCACTCACAAATGGGTCCCCGTAGCCATGTTCCTCAGTCACAGTGCCCCAATAGCCAAACCAGGAGCATTCAGCTGAAATTGTCAGCAAACGTTGGCTTTTTGGAATTAAAAGATCTCAGTGAGTTTCTTCATACCTTGGTACTTAGGAAGGACGTTCTCATTCCTGTGTATTTATGGCTACCACTGAAGTAGGTTTTAACATCCTGCTGGCGTGCATTCCTGGAAGAGGGATGTCAGTGGCCCTGAGAAGGAAGGGAGATGTTCTCATGGGCTGTTAACATTAAGCCTTCAGGTGCAGCAGGTCCCCTCACACAAACCTCTTGCCTAGGTTTTCAAGTGTATACGTAGCAACCCAACCAAGCCCTCCTGTGTCTCTGCCTGTACCTGTGAACTGTTCTTTCTGTTGTGGAAAGCGTGCAGTTTATTTTCCTTATGCCTCTCCCATCCCATTTCTGTCTCTCTCTCATTGTCTAATTTATGCTGGGCTTTATTTGTTCTTTTACTTTGGTTTTTTTAGCGCTGTGGAATGCAAGAAGGGGAGGGTTTCCGGGGCCAGGCTTTCCAGCTCAGCACATCCTTGTGCTGTGGTGGAGCTGGCGGCCGTGCCCTGCTGTGGGCTCTGGCCCCTGGCTCTTGAAGGAGGAAAGCAGGAAAGGCCCCCCCCAGCGCGCTGCTTCTTTGCGTCCTTGGTTTTCCCTGCTCACGATTGACCGCTGTTGTGTTCTGCTTGGGTTTTCTTAATTTGCTTTTTTATTATTATTTTTCCTTTTTATATTTTATCCAGATCCCCCCACAACTATCCCTCCTCCCACAACAACCACCACCACTACCACCACCATCCCTACCACCATCACAGGTACGGTACCTTCATAACCATTGGAAATGTCCTGAATGTTTATTGTCTTTTGTGTATATAAGCTGAGCATGAAGCCTGGGGAAAAACAACAAACAGGTCACTTGCATTTTACCACCTTCTCTGCAAACACCTCTCCAAGCCCTGGTCGGGCAGTTCAGGAGCTGGACGGTCCCTGCTGCAGGGGTTGTGACAGGCAGGGGTTGCTGCGGCAGGACAAGCTGTTCATGCTGTTCCTGGTGGCTGGTGCTGGGTGCTTTCAGACGAAGGATGCAAACAGCCATAGAGCTCAGTTAATCCAGGTCATTGTTTCCACCTCACCCCCATCACTGTCAGTTTCTGAGCAGTTCATACTTGGAAGCAGAAATTTGGGTCTTGAGTAATTTAATTCGCCTGGTGTGACTCTAGATGTTTTTTCTCATGTCTCAGTGTTCAGTCTCTCTCTGTAATAAGGCCTCTGCCTCGCTCTCCCAGGAAAGGGAATGCCACCAGTCAGTTCAGATCCAGTCATAGGACCCTTTTTGAGGAGCTGGCTTTTAGTGGGTTTTTCCCTGTCTCATGAGACAAGAGGAACAAACCCAGCCAGCCCATCCTGAGGCACCTCGTGCTGTTACCTGCATCCATCACCCTTCCCCACTCGACCTGACTCTCCCCTCATGCCGAAGGCCTTTCCGAGCTCTTTGTAATCATTCGCATTGCCATTTCCCCAATCTTTTCTATGTCAGCTGCTGCTTTTGCTTTTGCTTGCCTTTTCGTTTTGTTTGTCTTTTGGTTTTTTTGAGGTAGGGGTGGCAAACCGAAGGTGAGCATGGACCGTTGAGTAGCTAATGGCATAATGTTTATCGCTGCTGTAAAGCATCCCCTGTGTAAATGCCTTCACGTTTTATTTGCTCTTCTGCCATTGCTCAGCTGACCTGACTGTCCTGCTCGGGGTGTGTGGCTTCTCTCCCTCTGAGGTTTTGGCACCCAAGTCAGACCCGGCTGGCATGGACGAGCAATTGAAGCCTTTCTCCCAGTGTGCCTTACTGTGCGCCGTGGGCCGCCCGCCGTCGCGCTCTCTGGACCTGGCCCTTCTCTGTCTTCCTCCTTCCAGGTGGTTATGGACAAACCCGGACTCCAGGCGCCCGGGTCTGGATGCTTGAGGTGCTCCACTGTGAACATGCTCCCGTTTTGCATTTGGTCGCCTTGTTTCAGTTCTGTTTTTACTTTCTTAACTTAACCAGCTTTCATTTCAGAGTAGTGTCAAACTTGATGAAAGTCCCCGCTTGCCGAGAAGCCTGGTCCCTGGGGCTGGGTGTCATGGACACGCATACTGTTCTCTTTTGCTTTATGGTGATTTGTTAATGCTTTCAGTGAATTTTGGAAGGCTGAAAGGAAGAATTGGTCTTGGTGCTTCATCGACCCCCTTAAGTCCATGTGGGTGCCAGCAAATGCCTGCCCTTTTCCTGGGAGCTGGATTGTTATCAGCCTGTCACTTTAGGGATGATGGTCTTCAAAGGGAGGGGGGACCTTTGGCAGGATGCTATACCAGCTGTTTCTCTGTGGTAGCTTTCCATCGGAGCAAGCTGTTGCCCTCTGGATCAGCACTGCCCTTTGTGAGGATGCTGCTCCATGGGCAGTCACAACTGCATTGGAAAACTGTAAGAGGCACCCAAAGATGCATTGACCAGCAGCTCTTTATCTTCTGTACCAGCAGAAGTGCGGGTTACTCTTTCATTAGCATGTCAGAAGTGCCTTGAGCTCAGGAGTGTGTGGCTGCCCTGTTTTCCCTCCTATGTTTGCCATGGTGGAGGATCTAAAACTCAAAGCTTGCTGACATCCCGTTGGCAAAACCCGGCTGGGTCTCCATCGCCTCCTTAATTCATTTTGTTATTGGCTCTGAGCTGCTGAAGAGGCTGGAAGAGTAATGAAAATGTTATATTGTTCACTGATCCCAGCAGTTACTGCTCACGGGGTGTAGGAAGAAGATTAGTTAATGCCGATAAGAGAGAGTTTTATATTCTTCCCTGACACCGATGTGGCACTGAGTCTTCTTGATGTGCGTCTTCGCATCTTCTGCCCACAAGTTCGGTGTGCTTTGCCCGCAGAAAGCAGCTGCGGCTTTGCTGGGACGTGCCTGGGTATGTTTTCCAGCAGCCAGACAGCGTGAGGCTGCAGCAACTTCTGCTCTTCAATGGTTGAGAGACTTTGTCACTGGGAAAAATTAGGTCAAATTAACATAATCTCTAGAATTACATAGCATAGCAGTGTTGAAACCCTTTTTAAAGCCTTGAGAGACAATTGATACCTTAATTCCCACCCTCACCAAAGCACTGAGATACTGTTGTGGTGTGACAGAAGCGCTTGGGTGGCAGACGGGGTGTTCTTGCCTCTGCTGGCAGGTTGGCTGCAGCTTGGAATCAGTTTTATTTTGCCTTTTTCCTCCTGCTGCTTGTATAACCCCAGCCTAGTTCACATCCCCTGAAACCAGAGCGTTCTGGAAAACAATTGTCTTGCTTTAATGTAAAGGATTGTTAAGAAAGGGTTAGAGAGAGCCCTGCACTGAGCCGTTCCATGGCCCACGCTCAGGCTGTGGGTGTGCTGTCAGCTCTCGCAGCTGCCCCTAGGAATTCTTGGAACTGCTCCTTCTGAGTTATTGGAGATAACTTGCCCTGAATTCATTTTCCCCTGTTAAAACTCTCCGGTGGAACGATCTCAAAGGGTTGCATTTGCTACTCCGTGTGCATGGTGCATTAGCTACTCCTCTGGTGCAGGTTCCCATGACAGACATCTGTCTTTTCTTGCTTATGTGCAGTGTTTCTACTCCAGACGTGTTTGGACATGAATTGGAAAAGCAGCCCTGTCCTGTCCTGTTCTCCTTGTGCGGTGATAGTCGCTGCTCAGGCAACACGAGCTGGAGCAGTGGGTGCAGCAAGTGGGGGAGGACAGGTAGCGTGATGTGCAGGAATGTGATGGAGCACGGGCGTTACCCCTGCGCTTGTGGGGTGCACTGTGCTTCCTTGGTGCTCTGAGATCCCCACCAAACCCAGCCAGGTCCATTCCTAGAGCCATGCATCAGCCCCAGTTGCTTGGCACACCCAAGTCGTGTTCCATTTCTGCAGGCTCTGTGTAGGGAGGTGGGGAAGGTGTCTGGCAAGCTAACCTGCTGCTTCCTTCCAGGAGAGGGGAAAGCTGAGCAGTGGTAAAGTTTCCACACAGCACGACCTTTAAAGCTTTGCCTCTGTCACTGTTGCTTTGCTTCACTGTAGGTGCTTGAAAAGATTTCCTGCGTGACAGCTTGATCTTTTTCGTATATCCTCCAACTGCATTGATATTCCAGCCGTCCTTCAGTGCTTCAGCTGTTATCGCTGGCAAGCTCTTTCTGATCGGTTCAAATTGTCCTTGTGGCTTTGTTCATTAAGATGTACAATACGATACAGCAGAGCAAACTGCATAATTTGAATTACCGCTGGAGTTGTCCCTTGGAATGCTGGCTTTGGGCAGCTCTTGTTTCCTGGGAGATAAAGGTTCTTAATAACAGCCTGGCCCTCATCCGCGGGCATGGCGCAGAGCAGGGCTTTCTGCTTGCCTTCCTGAGCTTCCTTCACTCTTCCGGGATCCACGGGGTTACTTGTCCGTGCATGTTTGCGTTTATCACACTCTGTCTGCAGATGGGTCATGCAGATACCTTGGCAACAGCTTTGGTGCAGGCCTGGAGGTGACATACGCGCATGTTACCCGCACTGAGCTTTGCAATGGGTGCTACTGATGCTGCAGAGCTGCTGTCCATCTTACAACTGCCAGCAGCTTCCACTGTGGCCTCTCTTTAAGGGCCTTTTAGACTATGCTTTAACCCCCTGATCTCTTGGATATACCATAGCAGGGGTGAGTATGCATGCAGGGGGTGACACACTGCAGGCAGCAGGTTTAGCTTGAGAATTCCCAGGGATGCTCGGGCCCCGTGATGAGCTCATCTGGGCAGCACCAAGCCCATGCTGTGGAAATACTGTGCTGCTCAGGGCTGGGGATCTTTACAAGCAGGAGCAAGCAAGCTCTGTTTGACTGGCGGTGTTCCTGTAGATGAGGAAATTGGTGATGCCCTCAGTAGAAGTTGGTTCTTTCTTGATTGCAGCCGGTCATGTGAAAACTTGCAGCAGCGCAGGATTCATTCCCACAGTAATCCAAAGAGGTGGTGGCTGGGAAGCGTGCAGCGAGAGCCGCTGGGTGCTGACATTCCCTTGCGGTAGTTCTGAGGGAGGTGCAGAGGCAGCATGGATTGCAGGCCCTGCATCCCTTTGGGTTCGGCTGCTCATGCCTGTGGCTACGTGCGGTGGTGCTCAGCCCATCCAGGGGCTCAATGGCACCACGTAGGGCTCAGCTCACAGCCTTGTGCCCCCACATTATTTAGTACCATCTGGCTTTGGCTTTTCAGCAGGTCCCCGGTAAAATGTCAAGTTAATTTAAAGATGATGCTGCACTCTCCTGACATTTTCATCCAGGATGTGACCGCATTAAAGGGAATAATGGAAGAGAGAGTAGCTGACAGGCCCGTTACAGGGAAATGAAGTGAGATAAAATTCAGTCTTTTAGTGCTCTGTCCAGTCAGCCGCAGGCACGGTTCTGTCGCACCTGCTTGTGCAGGTAGTAGCAGCACATAAGCAGCTCAGAAACTGTCCTGCTGGGCAGAAATTTGTGTGTTTAGGAGAGCATCTATTAGGAATATGTTTGTTCTTGTCACATGCAACCCCCATGCAGACCGTGATTGTTTTTGTGAAGCATCTGCTCCACAAATCAAAGCGTCTCAGGGGTGCACTGCGACGCGCCCGTATGCAAAAGCTTTCAGCACAAGCTGGAGATGCTTTACGGAGGCTCCTCGTTGAGTGTCGTAACGCAGGGCGCGTGTTCATCCATCCTCCGAAGAGCAGTGCTTGTGCTGCTGACCTGGGGAAAGGGGCGCCAGCTCCTCTGCCCCTGGGACCAAGCTCTCAGGCTGTTACTGAAACAGAACGTCTCTGCTAATGTCCGACGCCAGCAGGCGCGTGTCCAGTGGGAATGGCAGGGAATTCTGTAGGGCTTTCTCCGAGCCTTGAGGACCTGAGGTGAAGCAGGAATCACTTGTAACCGCGCTGGTCCCCAGGGCTGCTGTGAGAGCAGCCACGTGAAGGAATTCAGGCTCTCCATGGTCACTCCAGGTGAAGTAGTCTGGAATATTGGGAAGAATCAGAGCTCCACAAGCCAGTGATCAGATTGGCTCTTGTTTTCAGTTCAGAAAGCTATTGAGAAAGCAATATATCGAATAGATATATACAGTGACTAATACCTCCTTAAGTCTGAAAAGTGTGTTTTGCCATTACTGGTGATGAGCTGCTGTAATTCTCTTTACAATAGCTGTGTGGTTTTCAGCCCCAGCATATTGTGTGCTTCTCTGAGGCTGCAGCTCAAGCATTCAAGTTGGTGAATGTAATTTTGGTGCTGGGCTTTTAATGTTCCTCCCTCATGCTCTTTCTGTTTGAGGCTGTGGACTCATTACGGACAGGTTTAAAGGGCCTGGTCTTTGACACTGCCCAAACAGTTTGAAGTTGGAGAGAATTCATTTGAGGAAATGCGGGGGCTCAGTGATGGAGCTCGGAACTCAACCAAGTGCTGCCCAGATGCCTTCATGTGCTGATTTTGTGAATATGGGTGAATATATGTGTGTGTGTGCACGCTTGTGTAGCTACCTAATGAAGTGGTGAGTGCCAACAACTTGGGTGTCATTCAAGTTTTCTTAGCTGCAGATAGCACCATGTGTATCACAAGATGATGCGTGATGGTGTCTTCATCACAGCGCTGGCAGCGTTAAACTCAGTTCCTAGATCAATGCTAAAAAAGAAATCATAATTATGCAGCTTTATAGAGGCCAGTGTCTCCTTTCTGGGGCACCTCCTTTAATTATAAACCAGTGCTCTGGTGAATTTCTGTACACGTAGCTATCCAAGGACTATTGCATTGTTTTCCTTCTCCCCAGACAGCACACTTTGTTGTCTTACCAGTGAGAATTGGGAAGAGAAGCCTTACTCTTCAGATGGAAAGTACCACGCTGAGGCTGTTTGTGTGCTTTCCATGTCCCCTCTGCTTTGCCACATCTTGTGAAAGAGCCTGTTTCCAGCACCAACTTACCATTTTAAATGATAAGCATCAGCTCTGTGTGATGGTGTGACTGCTTTTCGCACCTGGGGCTCAGGACCAGAACGGTGCTTTGTGGTGCTTCCTTCAACCTTAGCTAAGTCAGGAACATATCAAGGACTTTCTTTCTGTATTTGAGGAGAGGAGATGATTTTTATTCTAGGGTTATATAGCATATGTATGCCTGGTCTGGCATATGGAGATGGCTCTCAAAAGTGAAGGCAAAGCAAATGGCACGTACCTGGAATTCAGGGGAGCACGGTTAAGGTTAGCCAGCCCATCTCAAACTGGTGGATGGTTGTAGCAGCAGTGTTGCTGGCCTGGGGCGTTCCTTCCCATGCTGGGCAGAGCAGTGGAGGAGTTGGCTGCACGCACAGTTTGGCTCATTTCATACCAAAGCAACAGTGATGATGCTTCTCTCCTTTGCCATGTAACTGCTGTGTTGTGTGCTGGTGTCAGGGGACATTCTTTGCTTTGCTTTAACACGGGATTATTCCTCTCGGAGCATGGTGTGCGTACAACCTTCTTCTCAAAGAAGACTCTGGGATGGAAAAGGACTGCCGGAAAACTCATGCTAAACTTTAACTGGTCTGTGTTTCCTATTGCTACCATCCAAACCATTTGCTAATCATAACTTTGTCATTCCAGCTGCAGCCAACATGTTGTTTGACTTGGATATTTGTTCGCACTTACAACCGCTTGAGAACTTTGTGCTCTGTAACCTGTCGGTCTCTGTCCCCAGCCGGGGAAGCGAGATGCACTGTCCATTTGCACTGTTTCCTCACCAATATTTCTTCCAGCACGTGAATACAAGTTTGCTTTCAGCAGATTCTCTATTGAGCGTAAAAGCTGACATAACTTTTTTTGTTTCAGGAAGACAGTAAATTGAGACTATTTGTAGATGCCAAGACGCTATCTCAGGAATTAATGCTCAGGTTTATAGCCCTTTCTAAATGACAACTTCCCCCCCCTTCACCACCATTTTCCCCTCCACCATTTGCTTGGTTAAACCAAAGCCTCGCTTGGGGACGGCTGCCCGACAGCAAAGCGGAGCCTGGCTTTTGCTCTCCCTTGGCTTTGGGAAGCTCCCTTCCCGCGGGAGCACGGGCTGGCACCTCTAAGCGTGCGTTAGGCTGGGTTGCCAAGATGAGAACAGTGTGCACTGGCAGTGCAAGCAGGCTAATGACGGCTTGATAATCTGTTATGCAAATCTTGGTGCAGTTTGTTAAATTGTGCAGGGTTTATTTGTTTTGCTTTCATGATTAAAGCATGTAGACCTTGTATCTGTAAGTATTGTGTATTCCTTGTATGATTCTTCTCTCCGCTGGTGCTTCAGAAATCCAGGCCTGGGCTGTCCTCAGCTAAATTGCAAAGGAGCAGGGGGTCCTTTTTCCATTGCTGCCTCGGAACGTGCAGGGGGACGCCCTGTGTGGGGTGCTCCTGACAGCATGTTAGCGAGGGGAAGCGCCAATGTGAACTGTCTGTTGTTGTCTCAAAACTCAGGCTCCGGGCTGCTTTGCAGGAACGGGCAGTAGAGCGCGTCTCTACGCTTATGGGGGTTTATGCATTTAAACATTGCCTGCATTGGAGTTGAGCTGTGCAAAACCTGGGCTTTGCTGTGGCTCCAGAGTAGCCGCAGGGATGTGTGGGGTTACAGGAATGTTGGGAGGAGCGAGCCCCACTAACGCAAGCAACCAACATCACAGGGTGTGTAGAACCAGACAAAAAGTAGACGAGCCTCAATAGCTAAATAAGCCAGCAATTTGGATAACACAAGTAAATATGATTTAGAGCTGTTGGTGTAGGAGAATAGCATAGGACACTGTCAGAAAAAGTCTTTAAAACAGCCTGTTGCAAACATCTGTGAGGAGATGAAGCATCTCTCCCTTGGCAAGGCAGCAAATCCCAAGACATTTCTGATGGTGGGTAGTAGGTGTGGGGTGAAGTCAGCTTCAGATTCCCAACTGGAAAAGGGCCAATGTGTTGTAATTAGCGATAGCTGTTAACCAGGTGGCTGTTGCAGTAGAGGGCTTGGTAATGTCCGTCTGCATTTGCCAGTTCTAGAACATTTTTACACCTAAAAGCTAGCGCATCCGGTGGGTATGAGGCTTGGTGTAGCCAAGCCAGAGTTGCTGCTCACACCTTCAGTACCAGACGTGAGATTTCCAGCAGCCCCTTTGGCTTTAGCCCTGGCTTGCCACCTCGGCAAGGCTCCAGGTTAGGAGGCTGGGCCATGTACAAACATGCCTGGAGGTTTCCTGCGTTGGGTGAAGGAGGAGAAGAGGTGGGAGCAGATGAAGGCAATGTTTGAATGCATAAAAGCCCTGTGCCAAGTGTGGGCTCTTTGTCCTGGTCCCGAGCTTCTGTTTTGGTCCTTACGAACTGCAGCGTTGGTGTGGGTGTTCTCCCCCGCCTCCTGCTCCCCTGACTTTGCAGCCACCTGTAATCGTTCTGGCAAGGTCCTGGAAAAAGAGGCAAATTTACTGTTTTCCTCAGGCTCATAGCTTTTGAACTGGAGGCATGTCTTCTAAACAGTGCAACTCACTTCAAATGCTTTTTGCCTTTCATTTTATTATTGCTTGTCACGCAGTGTTCTTTGAAAGCTTGCTCATATATTATCTGTTCCATTTTTTCCATTTTCCCTTTTTTTGCATGCTGTTCCTCCTGTTTCTTCCCTTCCTCCAATCCTCTGTTCCCGTGTGTAGACACAACGGCGACGACAGAACCGGCAGTTCACGGTTGGTATCACATTCCTGTTTCTCTTATTTCTCAGCGCTGCTGAGTGGCAAGACAAGCCTGGGAAGGGGAAACAAAAAGGGAAATGCGGTCTTCAAGGGAAAACTGTGCTTCAGGTGGACTCACCTCATACATATAACATGGGCTTTAAGGCTGGAAAGTCTGTCTGGTTTTGGCATTCCTGTTGTGAGCTTTGCAGCTGTTCCAGTGCCAGGCAGGTCCCAGTCCTCCAAGCCCCATGGAAATGGTGCATGTCTGCGAGCAGTGCTGAGGCAGTGAACGGTTCTCTGCTCATCTTCCTTACTGGGGCTGTTGCTTCATGCATGGAGAAGAAATCTGGCTTTTGAAAACAGGAGCTCAGATGTAATTCTTTAAGTCCAGCGGCAAGGGCAGCGTTTGGCATCCTGGGAATGCCCCGCATTGGGGCCGAGGGCAGAAGCGAAGTTCCCATCATTGCAGTGCAGAAGGAGGCTTGGAAAGCAAGTCGCAGCACTTCCCTATCAGCATAGCAGTCTAGCAAAGTAACCCTGCTCATCTGCTGGAGGCAGCCGAGCTAACAGCTTGACAGCTTCCTTCGCTTCCGAAGCGAGCCGAAATAGTCACGTCAGGCTGGAAGCTGAGCATGCTGCCCTTGGCACGAGCTCGCTTTTCAGCTAAAGAACCAAAACCCCTGACAACTTTAATGAAGGCTAACCCATATCTGGGTTTGCTATTTTAGTTGCTCTTAGCCGATAAATTGGCCCTTTCTTTTATTGATAGAAGTCTGTGACACAGAACCACCTCTCCTCCCTGGCATATGTGGGGCAGTGACAGAGGTAGGACTGAGTGAAGTGACAACTTGAGTTGTGAGGCCCCTTATCAAGTGGAGGGACATGCAGTTCTTAGAATCATAGAATCAAAGAATAGTTAGGGTTGGAAAGGACCTTAAGATCATCTAGTTCCAACCCCCCTGCCAGGGGCAGGGACACCTCCCACTAAACCATGTCTTGTCCCGGATAACTTACCTGCTCCCTGCCTTTTCCCCCTTGCCATGAGAGCTGGCAGCCTGCGGTCATAACTTCTGTTCTCTGTACGTTGCCAGTCTCCCTCTTCATGGTTGACTTCAGATGAAGGCACAAGGTTGATCACCCAGTGGTTGGGCCACAGGGAAAGCCTTGAAGAGCTGCCTCTGAGGGTGGTGGCACCATTTCATTGCCTGCAGGTCTGCTCAGTTGTGTTTGCTCTGGTGCTAAGGGTCTGGCTGCGCCTCTGAAGCACCAGCGCAGCGCTTCGCTTCCTTAGCAGGGTCTGAGAGCGGTCGGAAAAGTCGGGAGAGACCCAGGCTTGGTCTGGAAGGGAGCCAGGCTCCATCCGCCTCTTACTGTCATAGTGAGTGCTGTGTACCGTGGGGTGCAGCAGGAAGGTGTCCTGCTTCAGCAGCACCTTGATGCAGAGTGCAGGGAGAGCAGTTGGTACAGAGTCTTCAGCACGGCTCTAGAGGCTCTGCCTTCAGTGCAATCCCACTCCAGTGACCTGCCACAGACTTTCCTGCCGTAAATCCCAGCCGGGTGGCACCGAGCCCCCTGCGCTTGCCCACGGGGCTGCTTTTCCCGTGAAGACTCGGGGGGTTCTTTCCAAGCTTGTGTTGCTGGAGTGTGTACGGAGTATACCAGGTGTTTCTGTATGTTGGCCATTTGTTCTTACCAATGTCCGATGGGAGTGAGCATGTCTGTGAATGACTAGAAATGCATGGGCATGAACTACAGCCAAATGGATTTTCTCCAAAAACGATTCCAAATGAATTGGGGGAATTAAAACTAAAACAAACCTAAAGAAAAAGAAAGACAAAAAAAAGAAAAGAAAAAGAGATTGGTAGCAAAGAAACCGAAATGTAAGGCTAGTGGGAACCAGCACAATACTTCAATTGGGGAAAGGCTTTTTGAGTCACGTAGTGTTTTGGAGTGTATCCTAGAGGACTGGGGGGAAGGAGTCCTGTATGTGTGTGCATGTAAAAGCGGTAGCAAAGCCCCTGCCATTCCCCTCTGGAATGGAGTTGATGGCAGCGCTGCATGAGTGACCTAAAGCACGAACATTGTTAACTCTTTCTGTTGAAAACTGAGAGCTGAACTGTGAGTTTTCTGATGCACTTTCTCCTTTCTCTGCACTGTTCATTGCCAGAACTCCAATAACAGCATGGTCATGGCCGGCAGGAAGGCTTGTGCTTCTGCTGCAGCGCACTCAGCCGGGTTTACCGAGCTGAAGCCCTCCTTCCCTCCCTCCCTCCCGTGGTGCTTCGTGAGGGTCCCTGGTCCCCTGGTCCCTGCTGATGTGCAGCCGGAGCCTCCCAGCACCGTGCATGGAGAGCAGGCGCTTTCCCTGCCATGCCCCTGCTTTCCGTCTCTCCTGACCCTCTCCCCCTCAAAGTCCACATGCCAGTTTTTATCCCTTGGCCGCTGTCACCACTCACAGGCTGGGATCTCTTCCCTGCAAGGATCCCATCGGACAAGACGTCCGGCTCACGTTTTGCCCCCTGCACAAGCAGGACATGTATAAGCAGCCATGACCTTATACATGACCAGCGAGAGCGATGACCTAATTCCTCCACTTTTTCCCAAATTTTGACCCTGCCCTGTCAAAAGCAAAGAGCTGAATGAGCTCCTGAAGGATCTTCCAGACCTTGGGCATCGCCCGTTGCGGTGGGTTATGCTGCGGTGTAGCTGTGGCGGGCAGCCCCGCATGCACGTACGTGTGCTTGGCTCAGAGCTGCCTTCGGCTCCGCACCAGGGCAGAGACAAGGTGCTGCTGCCTCAGCACAGGCAGGCTCTCTGCTCGTCCCCATGGAAAGGTAGGGCGAGAAAAATCTCTTCTGAAGCTGGCAAAGCAGGAACCCGGAGTGGAGGTTAAAATAACGAAAGCATCCCAGTCGTGAACGAAGAGGGACGAAAGTACCTTGCCCATAATCTAGCAGGTAAATGATTTTCTAAGCTGGAAATTCTTCCCCAAAGGCCCATATGAATTTTTAATTAGGGCCTTAGGAGGGTTTTGGATGAGAACATTTAACACTGCTGTGTTAAGCTCTTGTTGCCTTTTCTGATAGCACTCGGTCTCTGAAAATGAGTTTTACTCGTGTGAAGCCTAAAGCTGAGCCAGAAGCTGCTGGCCTCTCATGGGTCTCACCATAGGCAGCAGCATACAGGGAGAAAGCCTCAGTGCCTTCTGCAGTGTTGTTGGCACGCAGTTCTGCCTGTCCAGCTGCCTTGTTCCCCTTTGAAGGTGCAACTGAGAGTAAATACATTCCTCAATGTACTTCACAGCTCCAGCCCTTGGGAGATGGAGTAAAACATCACAAAGCTCCTGGCACATGTTGAGGTTTCTGTACAATGCCATGGACCTGGCAGCATGAAATATAACCGCTAATTGATATTTGCAGCTTGGTACAAAGAGGAATTGTCTTTTCGTTATACCTGGAGGCAGCTCAGGCAGCACTGTGCAGCTCTGGGGCTAGAGATGTGCATATGACCAGTGTGTTGGGTCTGGGTAGAGAGTAACAAGTCAGCTCCCATGCCTTCTGCAGGAGGTACAGCAGATTTGGAGCTCCTCCTGATGAGAGGTGAAAAGGAGGAGCTTTCATAGCTCAGGTCAAAGTTTAATAAGAGAAACCAAGAAGTAATTTACTGTGTGTTTAAAATGCCTCCCAACACGTTTTAATACAGTTCAGTGGCATTTTGAAGTGCAGCAGGCCCAGGGAGAACCTGGATCACTGAAATGTTGCATTTTCTTTTCTAAAAAAGGTGGTTTGGCTTCATGAAAAATGCAGCTTTGCCCTTTCTTGTTATTGAGAAAATGTAGAGAAAGGGAAGGCTCTACAGAAGGAATTCTGGAGAGAGAAAAGTCAACCGGCTCCTCTTTGAGCCCAGGTTTGTGTGTCCAGTGCTTCTGGAGTCACCTCTAATGGTATTTATGTATTGTATTCCAGTAAAAGAGGAGGCTCCCTGAAGCCAAGAGCAGCACACAACAAAAATCCAGCCATTAATCTAAACAGTTCCCACTTTAGAAGGTAAATTCCCCCCCCAGCTTCCAGGTGACTTGATGTGTTTAACCAAGTCACTAGGAGCCAGGTTTACCTTTAATGTGCTCCCTGCATGCGAGGATTGCTGCTTCCCAGGGGGACAAGGCTGCACACGCCAGCATTGCAGTGACCTCTTGGCTGCTTAAAAGCAGGTTGGTGTTCCTAGGGGTCTCCCAGCTCACGATGCCACTTCCCAAATGAATGCCCAGTGATTCCGGTGTCTCTTCATGGGGAATACTTCTTTTTTCTCCAATAGCACCTGTGCTTTAGCCGCCAGAGGAAGCTACCACAGGTCCTGCTGGACTCTTCCTGCTTTAAAGGGATCTCTGTGGCCTCCAGGCAGGGGTTTGCCCTATAACCTGCGCAGAGGAGGGCACTGGAGATGCTCTGCCCTCCGGAGCAGCCCCCAATATCAAGCTCCCAAAGAGAGTAGGAAAGAACAACTTCACAGGCAGCGTTATCTGCCTGCTGCTCCCGAGAGCGTCTCGCCTAACTGCTTTATTAGCTTTGAGGAGAGAGACTTCTCCCACGAATGCATCAGATTTGGGAAAAGGGGAAAAGGAGCCTCTGTGCAATGTGTTAGCGGAAGCCCCGGCCTGCAGCCTGCACGTACAGGTGCCTGGCAGCTCTGAAATGCGACCCACAATATTCCCGGATCAGTAAACTGCCAGGCTTGTCAGCATTCCCAAACCAAGACTGAATTGTGTGGCAAATTGGAAGGGCCTTTTCCAGTGCTGTCTGTGCACAGAGCCCAAATTGGCCTGGCCTCAATTGGAAATCGCTCCCTATGGGGGCTAAAAGGCAGAGTCTTGGGGACGTTGCATGCTGTTATGAGTGAGTGGTTTTGATGCCATGTTTGGTGTGCCAACAGTGTAGACTGAGGAATGTTTCTGTCTGTTATAAAGGGAATGATTGCGGTTCTGTCCTACGGGTTACTCTGCCCTATCTGGCAGACGGTGGCAAGTGATTGACGCATTATTTCTGTCCCCCCCCAAGAAATTCATCCTCAGTTCTTAAGTGTATTGTTTTTTGTCACTCGAGGAACGCAGAGAAAAATGAGTTTGTTTTTACTTGTAAGGCTTTACTCACTTGCCCAATTCGGCAGAGGAGCTGGACTATGGGGATCTCTCAGGTAAGGGCTAGTACATAGGTAAATGCTGCTCTTCTACCCTAGATGCTGACTGGTTCCACTCTGATTTCTGCACCCCGGCCACGTTGCGTTCTCCCATTGCTGTGGCGCAGCCATCCCTCCACTCACGATCTCACCGCTTGGTGTTCTGTGTGCCCATGTCTCCTATCATGGGATGAAAAGGGGGCGATTGCCTGATCCTCTTTATCCACGCTGGGCTGAAAGCTGCATAACCCATCCTCGGAATCAGTCCTTGCAAATTAGCGCTGGTCCAGATGGGGAAGTGAAAGCGTCTTCTATGGATGCAGTTGGTATATTCGAAACAGGGGTGCAGATAGAGCCTAGACCCCTGATCTCTGTTTTGCCAGTCTTCCTGAGTGTCTTTAGAAATGCACTGATTTTCCAGAGCACATGGAGAGGAAGCCCAGAGTGGGCAGTGCAGCAGAGGGCAGCCCCACAGCTGCTTCCAGCCGGGAAGAGCCTGGCCAAGGGCTGGGATCCACCCCATTCCCTCCGGAGCTGAACCCAGAGCAGAAACACTGGCAAAAAAAAGAACCCCTAAATCCTCATCCTGTTCAATAAAACGCTCACTCTTTATCTGATCCAAGCAGCAGCATCCACTGTGAGCCGCTAAGGGTATGCTTTGGCCAAGAGGTCAGAAATGATTGCTGAATTCAGTGTGTGCTCTAACACGTGAGCAGTACTAATGATTGTTATTGCAGGCCTGGCAAGGTAAGCAGCACTAGGTGTCTGTGCAGTAGCGCTCTGTGGATGGGCAATAACTGTTCTGCTCTGAGATGTTTGGTTACCTTTTAAATTTGTATTTTTTTGAAGAAAAATGCACCATTTGGTGGCTGAAGAACGGGAAACAATTCCACAAAGGACTTCCTCAAAATGGGTGTCCGCTGGCAGCCCTGCCTTCCGTCGTGTGCCCCAGCCTGCGGCTCTGGCGCACGGCTCGTGCCTTTTCCTGAGTATCTGGTGCATGATCCAGTCTTCTGGATCTTGAATGCAAGGCAAAATTTCCCCACCACGCACCCATTTTGGAGCATCCCTTTGGGCTCCTGGTTGGTTTTTTTCCCCTAGGAATTTCCAGTTTTGCTTGTTGCTTTCTGGGTTCCTGACATACCACCAAGAGTAATGGTATCGAGTCAAAGAGAGAAGGAGCCCCAGGCCATTCCCTGCCTTGAACACAGCGGCCCTCTGCCCCATAGCCCATGCCCAACTCTGGGAAGCTGCAATAGATCCATTTGGGCACCAGGGTCGGCACATTTGGGCTGTCAGGCAGTGGTCCAGGTGAGTGCCGGAGCCGAGCTCTCCATGGGGAGCACTGGGAGCCCACGGGACCGGCCCGGGGTATGTGGGAATGCTGGGGTGCGTGCTCATGGCTCGTGGAACGCGTGGCTGCTGCTGCGGGTTTGCTCAGTGTGCTGTTCCTTCCAGGTACTCCTGTCCTGCTAAACACTTCAACGGAGGCTCTGCCAGCTGTGCAATTAAGTAATGCATCCCTTGCCTTCCGTCCAGGTAGCTAGTTTGCAGAGCTGTCTTCGCTTCTCCTGGTCGAGCTGTGTGTGTGTCTGTGCCACTCGCAATGCTCCTCTCATTCCTACTGCGTAGAGACTGTAGACTATGGCAAGGAACAGGGTCTCTTCTGCATTGGTCCAGCCTCGCAGACCAGCATCCTGCAGTACTTGGAAGGGCTGGGGCACACGGCTGTACGTCCGGCTGTGCATACAGGCGTATGGCTGTGTGTGCATCACCACACTGCTGCCTGCTCCGGTTGTGAGCACCTGGCTAGGCAGATGCAGCACGCCTGGACCCCAGTCCAGTGAGGGAGGGCCAGTGTAGCTCCACTAGGGTCTGCTCAGCACCTTGTTCAGGGGGATGCTGATGAATCGGCTGCTATCGATTGTGAGTGAGGCTCTGTCCCCTGGCAGAGAGGAGGCTCGAGAAGCCACCAGGGAGCATTGAGCACCTGTCATAGGGATTAAATTGATTGAAGCAAAGCGCAGTATTTCCTAGGAAGCGATCTTGAAATGGGTCGCGGAAGGGGCACTTATTGATTGACGAAGGGTGAACTCCTCAAATCTCTCTGGCTTAAATGAGAGCAAATGCAATTATAATACAACAAACAGGTTAACGCTACTCTTTAACAGCCCATCAATAAATTAGAGTAGGGGCAGAGCGCTTAATGCCGCTCTGTAGTAATGAATAATGGTATTGCTCATCCTGTCATACACGGCAGGGATTTCTGTTCTCCCACATCATGGTGGGGTGGTTTATAGTGTTTCTGATGTAGCGACAGCCTGTTCCTCCCCCAGCCCCAACCTCTAATGCTGCTCCAGCATTTGGAAACCACAAATTCAGTGGGGAAATGTCAGTGCAAGCTGTCGGTGTCCTACCTTGTAGCGAGGAGGAATAGCTGGCTGCCCAGTTGTTCAAAGCACAGCAGGGACTTAAGGCCATTAGCACCTACACCATGCCCTGGGGGAGCCTGAGTCAGGTCAGTGCCTTCCTTATTTAGTAAACTAAACTTTCAGTTTAGAGGGAAAAAAGATGGCCAAGTTAGGAATTCTTCAAAGGAATTAGTAGGTTTTCTGTTCCCCACCCTGCTGCAGATGTTCTGTTAGCATCTGGGCAGCATGGAGCTGTCAGTGGAGTTAGTGTGCGTGTAAACATATATAGGAACACACAAATTTAGCCTGTGTTGTCCTACATCAAGGGCTTCATGTTAATTCCCACCCAGAAATAGAAGAGAAATGTTCGTGGGAGTGCAGCAGTAACTCATTAAACCAGAACTGAGAGGAGCCTTTTTACTGCGAAGTTAGGAGAACAGTCTTCCCTCTGCTAAAGCTCGCTGAGGGTTGACCCACATTGTTAGGATCCTGCTAACCAAATCTGCACGCTTTTGAGAGCTGATTTAAGCAATTACAGCTGCAGAAGTGTTAGAAAAGTGGAGATTGTTAATACCTTTATTTTTAAAAGGCCTCTCCCCCTGCAAATAAAGCCCATAGGTAAGAACCTGCGGGTTTCCAGCGCGGGTGTGGGTTGACAGTGCTCATGTGAAAGATAAACCACCCGCTGTGTGCTGCTCCTGACTCAGTAAGTCCCGCTGGTACGGTGAGGAGCAGGGATGGGTCGGATATGCCTGTTCTCTGTCTGCGTAGAATTCTATGAGCTGCACTGTTGGGTTAAAGGAAAACTTCAGTGGCATCATCTCACTTCTGCTAATGACATGAGCAGTTGGCTAAAATACTGAGCGAAACCGAACTGAAAGCTACCAAAGCCTAGTGTTGTCCACCACTTGAAATGGGGCTGCGGTGCTCTCTGCTGATGTGTGTAGGTCTGCGTCTCAGACGAGTTCAGTGCTACACCAGGGAAAATTGTGGGATCCCTCTATCACAGGGCACTGCTGCACTTCTTCTGCATCTGTTCAGTTGTTGCAGGTGGATTGTGCCATTGGTGCTGCAGTTTTCCTTTAAGGTGCTTTGGCACCAAGCAAAGCACCAGCCCACAGCAGTAGGTGCAGCAAGGTGTGGAGTAGCTGCAGAGTAGCCACGCTGGGATGCATGTTCGTCACAACATGCAGCCGTGGCAGCCCCTTCCCTGCTCTTCCCTCCCTCCTCCCGCTCCCACCAAAAATCCCCCAGCAAAGCCAAAACCAGACCATGGCAGGGAGATTCCCGAGTGCTCGATGCAAAGGCCAGCACGCTCCTTAATGTCTTAATGGAAAGCTCTGCATGTATACGTTTAGTGCTCTCCGACAAGAGGGAATTAAATGTCAGAAGGATTTGTAGCATCTATAATTGAATTGGTGCTGAGAAAAGCAAATCTTCAGGAAGAATAACATATTAGGATTAGCAAATAATGTGGCATTTTGTCAGTTCCTGCCATCTCGTCTGCTCCCTCTTCAGTAATAAAGTTGTGATCTCTTTTTTAATCATAGATCTGAAGCGGGAATAGCTTTTGTGAATTGGAGACAGCATTTCAAAGCAGATTCCAGGGTTTAAGGTCAGCTCTCTCTTTCTCAGTACAAATGTGGGGAATTACTCCTTGCCCCATAGACTCGAAACTTTTAAATTACCATGGAAATAATGAGTGACAGCAAACTTCTGTGCTGGAAGGCAGAACGGGGTTGATGTTCAGTCACCGCATTGGAGCATGTGGAGCTTGGTGAGGTGTTGAAAATGAGGCAGAGAGGAGATGTTGAAGGAGGAGTATCTAGCAAAGGGAATGGCCGGAGCAGCTTGTGTAGGGAAGTTATATATTGAGGAGTTGGGGTGAGAAAGCAGCGTTGTCCTGCATGCGTTGTTCCCGGGGCATCAGCGTCCTGCACATTGTCAGGAAAGCCATCCACTGGCTTATCCGATGGAAATATGCATGCATCACCCATTAAGGGCCCGCTGCCGCCTCCCCACAGACCTGGCACTGGATGGCTGGCAGCCACCAGACATCCTCAGAAGGCATCTAATTTTGATGTAGTCTGTTAAGCTTGAAGATAAACTGTTTAGCCACGCGCATAATAAAATGAACGCGGGCTGGCACTTCGCAGAGGTCTCTTTTAACAGGAATAATGAAGAAAAATGGCCCTGCACGTCCCGGTAGACAAAATCACACTCAGTAAACTGCTCCGGACAGGCTGTTTGCCACAGTCGCTTCTTAGGGAAGGGCTGTTTCCCTTGTGCTGGCAGGCAGCAGAGCCAGAACTGCAGCCAGCTAACCTGGATTAGGTGATGGGGCAGCCGGTGCTTTTGGTTTGCAGGGCCATTTCTGGGGCAGAGTTTCAGCTTTCCAGGTAAGCTTGGAAAGGGGCTCCCTGCTCCTGCTTCCCATGCCAGAGCTCTTGGAAGTTACTCGAAGAAGCACTCGAAGGGGTTTTGTCTGCAATTGTTTTAATTAAAAGGCCTTTTATGGTGCTTTCAGTCACGAGTTATTCACTTAGGCCCCTGGTCCTTAATCTTGGAGCAGAATTGGAAATATCGATAGAAAGCGTAAATCCCGGGCTGCTGCTCACAAGCTTTGTATCAGGTTTCGGCTCCAAAGAGCACCATTACCTTTAGCTGTCACGGATCTGTACGCTTGATCGATAAACTTCAAATATTATTAGAGGTGGAGGCTTCAGAGATTTGCTCTGCTCCTTGGAGGGAGACGGAGATAAATCTTTCTTAGAAATGGACTTGCATTTGCACTCTCAGTCTTCCTGGTAAAATGCATTTCTCTTAGGTGTCTGGGCAACTGTATGCAGGGCAGATTTATAGGCCATGTGCTTCTTGTAGTGAAAGATTTAAATGGTAAATCCTTCACATATGACTTCACAAATCATGTAAAGTTAAAAGATTTTTACCGTTTCTGTTGCTGCTGTGCTTAAATTGTAAGGTATGGCCAGTAAATCATTTTAATGGAGGTGTCGCGCTTGACTCCGTGGAAAAAAAAGACAATGGTTTAGCTTCTATTCCAAAATGTTAATGTATTAATCAGCGGGAGAATAATTGTGTTTTACTACGTTATAAATCTCGCTTGCCATTAGGATTGCAGTGAGGGTTGATGTAGCTGCGTTCTTAAATTAAAATTGTTTACACTGCCATACATTCATTTTACATGGCCATAGCTCATTCTGGGTTCATTTCGGAGCTGTTCCCCTGCCAAACAAGTCATTCCTCTCCCCAGTGACGGCATCCTAAGGGAGAGGAGCTTCTGAAAGAAAACTAATTGTGTGGCGAAGGCTTAAATAAGCGCAGTAAAGCAGTTGGAGGCCTCTACAGTTATCACTCACTTTCAAAGAGGTTACTGTGCTGGGGGTCAGGAGTTTTGTGTCTCCGGGCATTGCAGATGCTTTGGACAGCAAAGGCATCATCTTGTTGGGATGGGGCAGGGACGGCTGTAAATGGTTTTACTGGGCTGGCTTGGCTGGGTTGTGGTTCTTTGGGCTGAAGTGGAATGTGTTCAACAGGGCCGTTGTTAGTGATGTTCCTCCAGAGCTCATGGTGAATGTTCCTGTATTGGCCTGCTGCTCCCTGTGCCCCCATCCCCCGGGGAGGTGGGAATCTGGGGAGCACTCAAGGGAAATCTCCCAGATCCACAGCCACCTCCAGCTCCATCTCTCCTCTCCCAGATGCCTTCCACCTGCGTAGTCGTAGCACTGCTGCTTCTAGCAGAAAACACCTTGCGAGTCAAGCCACCACATGAGTTGGGCACCAGACCGAGCTCCTCTGCCTCAACTCATCTGGGAGGCAGCTCTGTGCTTTACCCCTCTTCCTTTTGAGAGCACAAGGGTGGCTTTTCCAGTCCCAAGAGCAGCCGCAGCCAGACCGCATCGTAATAAGTCCCAAATTCTTATTCCTCTTCTGATCTCAACAGATTCTCGCGCAGGTGAGGAAGGGGCAATACGGAGCGTGGACCACGCGGTGGTCGGCGGCGTCGTGGCCGTGGTCGTGTTTGCAATGCTTTGCCTGCTCATCATTTTAGGGCGATATTTTGCCAGACATAAAGGTAAGATGAAACTGGAAGAGGAAAGGACACGGCATGCGTGTCCCTTTGCTCACGGCGGGGTCTTGTCTTGTGCAAGGGACCCCGGTTGCTCTTGGAAGAGTCCTGAAAGCCCTTGGGAGCAGGGAAAGGAGGAGGGCTGGAGCTGCGTGTGCTGGGTCAGGAGGAGAGCGGGTTTCCCAACGCTGGCTTCATGTTGCAGCCCGCTATTGTCATGGTTGTGGAGGCCAAGTGCCCAGCTCCTGCTATAATAAACGGGTTGCTCCTCTGGATGCCCAGGGCAGGACTGGAGGAGCACCTGCCCCGATGCCCTTGGGCTTGCAGCATGCTCTTGCTGCTGAAGAGCCTCTCAGTGGCTGGGCCCCTCATACTCGGCGTCCCTTTGCTCTCCCATTAGGGGTTTGCTTTCCCCTGGCACTCGCAGCTTCATCGCTGGTGCTCTTGCAGAGACCCGCGAGGAGTCGCACAACCTCCCACTTCCTTTCCAGGTACATACTTCACTCACGAAGCCAAAGGAGCAGATGATGCGGCCGACGCAGACACAGCCATCATCAATGCAGAAGGAGGACAAAACAACTCCGAAGAGAAGAAAGAGTACTTCATCTAGAGCAGCCTTGGTTTGTTGAGGTGTCCAACCGTGGACGGTTACTGTTTAAACGCTCAAGAGACAGTGATATTGGAAGTTGCAACCAGCTTGTGTCTTTTTTTTTAAAGAAAAAAAGCCAATGGGTGGAGAGTCGGAGGCTGGGAGGGTCCGGGATTGGCTGTGTAAAAATATTCCTCGCAAAGTACACTCTGCTGTTCGACACCTCAGTTCGTTTGGGTTTTCTTTTTTTGGCCAAGTCCAGCTTGGATTTAGTTTAGTGAAGTCATTTGCAGAAGATTCTGTGCCTTGTTTAATTTCTGTTTGTTCAGGTCGGGGGGAGGCTGGGAAGAAGAGGGGCTTCTGTGCGTTAAGTTCCCTTCGGGTTTCTGTGGCTCTTCGTTTCCCCTTTCCTCTCGGGTTTCCGGGAATTGCCGGCCGGGACCCCTTGGAGTAGGTGCGTTTCCTTGAAGGTGTTTCTTTTTCTCGTCACTGGTTTCCGTTCAGAACTCGAGCTCATCGGAGGAGAACCAGCACATTTTAGACTTCGTAGTTTGCAGTTCAGTGTGCCCATGTCCCATTCCCTCTATCGTCCTAAAGGCTCGGCTAAAGACCGGCGAGAACCCGCTCGTGGCTGCCCACGTTTCAGGTGCTTTCGATGGTGGTGACTAGGAAATCGGCTGGAGCTCGGCAAAGGCGCCCTTCGGCTTCGGGGTATCCTCCGGGAGGGATGCGGGACGTCTGCTCCGGCCCTGTGCCTTGTGGATGCTCCATCCCGCTCTCGGGGCTAGGCCCCCCTGTCCCGCTTTGCCAGAGCCAGCACAGCCCGGCCCTTGTCGTCCTGCCCCCATTGCAGCCGTGGGGCATGGTGAGTGCAGTGGCCTCGTGTCCTGCCCATGGGACGCTACGGGAGCACTGACCGACTTACAAAGCCATAGGTGAAACGGGGACTCGAGGTCCGGTAGAACCGTAAGCAAGAGGCAGCAGAGCGCGAGGACAAGGCGGTGTTGAAGCCTATATGCTGAATCTTTTGTTTCTTGTGAGTAACCTTGGATTTGGAGCGATTCTTCCTTTTTTTTTTACTGTGTTTCTGTGGAAAATGTACGCTGATTTATTTAAGGGAAGCATTAATCTTAGCGTCAGGTTTGGGATTTTTAGAGGGGTTTTGGGGGAGCGTTTTTGTGCGTTTGGGTTTTTTTCCTAGCTGTTGTTTTTGGCAGCCCCATGACAACACGGGATTCCTTTGGGATCGGGACAGCCCGACGGCAGAGAGCGGGCCCGTGCTCTGGCAGCATTCCGCCTTTTCCCTCCGCGCGAGAAGGACTCGCGGGAATACCCATTGTTCCGAGCAGATTTTGCCGAGCTCCTCTCCAAGCCCCCCGCGCCATGGCTGGGAGCAGGCAGCAGTGGGGGCTCTCCCGCCGCCGGGACGGGCACCCTGGCTTTGAGCAGCCCATCTTTGTTTGGAGTGTACCGTAGTGCAGTGTTACCGATGTAACTTTGACTTACGCTGTTGACATGTCTCAGGTTCATGTGTTTTGATTGGTGTTTTCCGTCTCAGGTAGATCGCAAAATTTCGGCCCCACGCATTCGAAACAAACCCTAGAAACAGGATAAGAACCAGGAAATTGCGACTTTGAGTTGTATATTGGGTTATGTATTTTTTCTTCAGTATACAGTGCACTGTTTGAAATGTATTGTTGAGTATTACTTTGTACAGCTTTAGATCATTAGGATTTTGAAGCGTGAAGAAAGAACAACCTTGTTTAAGGGATATTGCAAATGAAGGATGCGGAACTGATGATAAACAACCTTGTTCTTTATTTACCCGGCCATTTTGGTTTTTCCCCTTAGGCCAGTTCTGTTTTAAGGTGTCCATGGAAGGTGTTACAATGTAAGAAAATACATATCCATCTGTTCCCATTCACATTTTGTATTGGTTCATGTATACCATTTTTACAAAGGAAAAGAAGTACTATAAAATATCTGTCTTCTTAATAAAAAAAAGATTAATGTTACAAAACTGCATCTCTCTTTGCTCTCTGTATTCCTGCCATCCGCAGACAGGGTTGTAGGCATCCTCTAATGCTGTTTATCCTGTGTTGGTGTTTACATAAGGAGCAAATCGACCTGTAACTGATATTCCAGTCTTCCTGAGGTGCTCCGGAGGCAGCCCGCTATGGAATCTTTAATAGCAGACCACTGTTTACATTCTGTAACAGCAGGTGAGCGTTGAGGTACCCCATTCCCATCTCCAGTTCAGTCCTGGCTGTTGCCAGATATCACACCTCCCTTTATAACACTTGGGATTTCCAATCCGTGATCCGAGGTGTCTGCTTGCCCCGAGACATCAACTCCAGTGAAGAGAACTGGTACCAAGGGCGTGCTTTGGCTCTGCTCATCGTCCCCCCTGAAATCAGGTTACGAGGCAGCTGCAGCATTGGAATTGGAAGCATCAATCTTTGATGTTTTGGACAAAGGAGGAGGAGAGAAGCAGTTGATTTCACTGAGGAGATGCTGCTGAGAGGTGCGCTGCCGTCATCCCTGTACATAAACAGGCTGTCATGTACGGTGAGGAGCCCTTCATATCTGGGCTCATGTGCCAAAGGCAGCGGTGGTGGCTGCTCCTTGATAGAAAGTGATTTCTTGAGACCTTCATATATATATAAAAAAATATATATATATAGGTCATATATATAAACACATAAAAATAACATTTTTCTTAGAGAAACTATGGCACCAAGGAAAAAACTGGGGGCAAACCAGAAAAAGCAGCTTTTCCTTTTGTTACTCAAGATGAACACAGTTAACTATTGTGGTCAAAATGGCCATGTTTTAATTATTTCAATGCACAAGAGATGTTAAACTTGCAGGTCCGTGCTGCCTTTTTCCTCTTCAAGCCAGGAGAAATGGTGCCACACACTTGTGGTGTCAATGGCATTAGATACGCCGCTGAATTCCTTCCCCACCAGGTCCATGTTTTCCTTTCCCTGAACCCTTTATGGTTACAGTAATGCAGGTGGTGTTGTGTCCACATGGCACAGCTCAAGTAGAATTATTTTCTAGAGCATTGTTTAGCCACACTCAATAATGGAATCTGATGTGTTCTGCCTGGAAGTAAGGGCAGTGGGGGGACCAGGGTGACATCATGTGCCCCACGTGGTCCCTCGTCAGTGGTGGATGTGCAGGTCCTGTGCTGTGAGGAAAGGCTGGTACCCAGCACTTGTCATTGCTGAGCGTGGAGCATCTCAAGGCTGTGGTAGGTACAACTGGCCCATGTCTCTTAACACATAGAGATGTTAGAGCAGGCCAGCACCTCGGAATGCCACAACCCACCTTATCCTGCACAGACTTTGCCATGAGCTGCCTCGAGTGTCCCACTCTGGATGTCGCGGTGGGGCGAGGTTCTTTGTAATTCCTGATTCAACATGTGCTGCTCGAGCCAGCGCCCCTCCCGGAGGGCTTTGAGCCGTGATTAATGCTGTGTCTGAGACGTCTGCTGCTGCACACAGACCTGCTGCTGCTGCCAGGCTGCAGTGGCTCTCAATTCAGCATGCTCGGCGGTGATGTGCTGTGGTGAAGCCAGGGCCGTGGTGGGAGCTGGGAGAGGATGGGGAGCCCTGGGTTATGGCTGCTTCTTGTTTCCAGTGTTAAACCAGTTCAAGTGTGTTTGAACACCAACCGCTTGTTGAGGATGCAGTTGTGAGGTGCTGCCAGCCCCCATCTTGCTGTGGACAGATCGGAGGCTCATCCCCATCCCAGCATCATGCTTGGTGGGTTTGCCAGTTCCTCTCCGTGTGTCTGGGGCTGTTTACCTTCTGTGAGTGCTGAGCGGGGCCCGTGCCAGGGCTCTGGATCCCTGTCCTCGAACGGCCCAACCATTTCATGTCCCCAGTTGTCTGTACTAAACTGCTGCTGCCTTTAATCTTGGCAATTTCATGCCGCAGTATCCATCTGTTTGGGAAAGAAACCCAAACAGGGAGTGCTGCTTGCAAAGATCACAGGCTTACTTAGCCACGGCTTCAAAAGGTTCTCCTTTCTATCTCATTATGTCCCGGGGAACAAGGGGGTCTGTGTGGACAACCAGAGCTTAACCCTTCCTCTCGGGCAGCTTGGGCTCGTGTCAGCATCCCACATCTGACTGTAGGGTTACACTGCAAGCCATTGCTTTAGCCATTTGTCCATCCGTTTAGCACCACACAGAGAACTACATCTGCTCAGAAACCTCCTTGAGTTCATCTGTGAGGGCTTCAGAAGCTGCAGTGGTTTCCCTGTGCCCTGGGTTGTGTGCCCAGTGTCCCTCCCTCCACCCTCTGCTGTGTTAGGGCTTCGCTGCTGAGCATCCCAGTGGGTCTCAGCTTCTGTGGAGCTTCCTACGGCCTCAGTGATCCTCTGAAAGAACAAAGTCTGTGCTTTATCCTATCTGTGGTCCGCATCCTTCAGGCTTAGAGGTCACCTAGTACTCCTTTTCTGCCTCTTTCCTACTTGGACCTGAACACTTTTGTGGGTCTTTGCCCTTGTGGCCCTGCCCAGGCAATACAAATGGACAAAAAGAATATGCAAATGTACCATTTCGAATCAGTTTCTCAGTGAAGCACGCTGCTTTAACAGACATCAAGACACACAAACATGGAGTGGGAAAGCTGAAAAGAGGAACAGAAAGAAACTACTCAGTGAATCAAATATCCCTGGTGACCAGCCACAGAACCGTGCTCCCTTCCAGAGCGAGCCTACAGCTGTTGAGCCTTTTCATTAAGAGGACCTGAGGACGCTTCAGGGTTGTTATGAAATCAAAGAATAAAGTCCCAGCTTCGAGTGCTCTGCCACATAAAGTAATTAGTGATAGATGACACTTTAACTTAGATCAAATAAAACAAGCCTGAATTCCGGGCTCAGGATTGAAACGCACTGCTATAGAAAGGAGGAGCGGGGCGCTGGGGCTGGCAGCATCGATCCGCACTGGCCAGGCAGCTCCCATCACCACCTGACAACGGGCTAATAGCTTTTCCTGAAGATCCAATCCTATTTTCTCGGCAGCGGCTGCAGGCTGCATCGATCAGGCAGGACATGCCCCCGGTTCTGGGTCCATGGCGATGGGACCGGGTAAGCAGGGATGCGGGAGCTGGTGCCGGTGCAGCAGCAGCCGCATGCTGTAAGGACCAGAGCTGCTGCTCTTCCATGCACGTGGAGTCCACAGGTTAAGTGCACAATAACTCTGGGTGAGCAGTGTGCTGGGAATACCGCGTGAGAACTGACTGCACGTGAGTTAGAACCAGCTCAGGCTGAGCCCCTTGAGCCAGGGCAAAGGCACTCAGTCCTTCGCCCTGAGCAAGGTCATGCTGGGTCCAAATTACCAGGCATTTGCAGCAGAGCATCCCCCTCGCCCACGTCACCCCCTTCAGAGTTCTGCATTATCTGGGTGGAAGTGCAGAACCTCCTCGGGAAGCTTTAATTCAACAAACAATCCGTAATTGGGCAAACCAGCTTTAGTTAAATAAACCAACTTTAGTTAAATAGCCAAACTTTAGATAAATAACCAAGCTGGAGGTAAATAAACCACCTTCAGTTACACAAACACACTTCAGTTCAATAAACACACTGCAGTAAAATAACCAAACTGTCCTTAGGAAGGTGACAGCAGAGCCCAGCCCTCCCGTGCAGCAGCGCTGGCATCCGTCTGTCCCAGGGCTGGGAGCAGGGGTGAACATGCCCAGTGCCAGGGAAGAGCTGATTGAAAGACCCACAGGCAGTTTCCTGTGCTCCATTATGAACCCCATTCCTTTCTGGAAATGCTGTTTTCATCTGACTGGCTTCAACAAACACTTGCTTCGTGCCCCAGCAGTGCCAGGGCTGTCCTAGGCATCTCTCCCCAAGGCCCCACACACTTGCTCTCAGCATCCGGAGAGCACCAAGGTGGAATTCCTGCACTGCTTTTGCCTGCACAGCCCGGGTGCTGGTGGCTGGTGTTACCTGTTCGTGTTTGGGTACAGACCTTCTGCTCGGGTACCAGGGTTCAGCGTCCCCATGGCAGCATCATCCCTTCCCCAGGAGCCCTCGCATCTGCCTCCGTGCTGCAACACGCAGGGTGAGCATCACCTCTCCTGCTGGAGCACGCCCGGAATGGGCACATGTGGGCTGAGCAAGCAGGAGCCGTGGAGCTGCCAGGAGCAAAGGGAATATTTGATCACAAGCCCTCGTCTGTACTCGGCTCCAGCCTCCCTTGGGGCTGGCACCGCGCTGGCTCCTGCCTGCGACGGGTTGGCAGCAGCTCCTCAGAATGGCAGCGGCACCAGAATCTCAATCAGGTGCGGAAGGAAACCTCCGCGTGCTGTCCTTCCTGCTCTCCCGTCTGCGCCCTCCTCTGTTCCCATCCCAGCTGGGGGTCTTGGTGTCCACAGCATCACTCCGATGGTGAAGGCTGCAGCTTCACTTCCCCAGCTGCTCCATGCCCCATTACTGTGGGTAATTTTCCCTCCTCCAGGTAACGCTGATGTGGAGCAGGAACAAGGAGCCCGGCGGTGTTTTTCTGCGACTAAGAAAAGGTGTACGTGGCCTTGATTGCAAATGAACAATTAAGGCCCCGCATCTTGCAGTCATTCCTACTTGATTACACACGCTTACGTAAACACATCTTCACTCTGTTGCCTGAGGGGTGTCAATGATCTACCTCTTCTTTCACTCGCCTCTCCTCCAGCAGATCTATAATGCGTTTAATCTTCACCAGTCACTCTCCTCAGCTTTTAAATGTCTAATTTGCTGCCGATCGCTGCTCCAACTCTCTCTGTGCTTTGACTCCCTGGCTCATGTTTGTACAATTGCTTGTTGGCTCCGGTGCAGAACAGAGGAGGATACTGATGTGCTCCAGGGCGCACATCAGCCCATGCTGACTGGGTATGGGACAGAAGCTTGCCAGCAGCCCGGCCCCAGCAAGCACCCTTCTGCCCTGGACCCAACCCACACTGCTTGTGCCATGGTTAGCGGGCTGGTTTTGAGCAGGGTTTGACGGCGCTTTCTGGTCTGTGTGCAAGTGCTCAGTGCTCAAGGGGTATGGACTCATGGATTTTTGAGTGCTAACGTTTGGGTACTTTAAACAGAACTGGTTTGGGTTGGAGCTAGTGTTCGTCTATCAACTGTGCCTCTTTGCCCAGGAAAACACACGTGTGCTTAGGGCAAACCAAGGACTGGTACAAGGGGAGGCTTAGGGGGTTTCACGTGGGATGTACAGCAGTTCCCAAGAGCTCCCAGTCTTCTGTATCTGGGAACAGCCTCTCCAGCACTGCCCTACTGTTGTTAGCCAAGGCAATGGCAGGGGCTCTGCCTGCTGCCCACTCTCCTGCCCTGCCCCTGCTCCGGCTCAGCTGCAGCCACTTTCCATCCCCACCTGCGGGTACTTAGTGCTCAGCTCAGCCACAGTGCCTGGGTTGGGTGTAGGGAGCCAGCTCTGCAGGTAAGAGGCTTTCAGGGGGCTTGGGGGTGTGCCTGGATGGATTTCTGTTTGTGGGGGCAGCTCAGGCAGGAAGGGTTGTGAAGCTGGGGGGAAGCTCCCCCATTTATTGAGCAGTTGTGGGTGTGTTTGCACATGGCTGTGCTGCAGCAGGGGTGGTGCACTGCTTGCCTGGGTACGCCTGTAAAAGCAAACCTGAGACCTACAGGATTGGGAAAACTGGCAACTAGTGGGAGGGAAACAAAATCTGCACTAGCCTGGCAAGCACCGAGTTCAGCAGCTGGATGGCTGGAGTGCTTCAGTGCTTCAGCAGATGGTTATGCATTGATGTGAAGGGAAAGGAGGAGAATGGAGCCAGAATGGCTAAGCACGTTCCACCCGTTGCATGTTCCATGCAAACTCCTTATGTGTCCGTCAGCTGGGCCAGCAGCTTTCCCTCTGGGACTAGCGGGGTCAAGAGCAGACTGCACAGTGTGCCCATCAGGAGTCCCTGAGCTCTGAGGGGTCGTTGTTATCCAGTGCTATAGTAGTGAATGCATTCACATTGTCTACCTTGGCCTGTGTAAACTGCGTGTGATTTGTGGTTATCTGTGTGCTGGCATCTCTGAGTGGAGGCCATCACCTCCCAGCTCCACCTGAGGAGAGCAGTTTGCTGCTGCCTTCAAGCTCCTTTAGCTGTTTTGTCCCTGCAGGGTCTGGCTCCCTGCTGCAGACTGCTCCAGCTATGGCAGGCTGCAGAGCAGGGTCCACACAGCTTCTAAACCAGATGCATGTCCTGGGGTTAAACAAAGAGTATTTAATGCAGTTTATTGCTGTATGCTCTGTGTACGCTTCTTAGGTCATGCAGAAGTGCTCTGGTTTTGCCTCTCTGTGTATAAAGGTGGCTCTAAAACGCTGCCCTGGAGATGTGCTCCCCTCCTGTGGAGCTGCTGCCTCTGTGGTGGGAGCAGAGCAAGGCAATGGTGCTCCTTCCTCCTCCTAAGGATTGTCTCTTTGGCTATAGGCATGTGAGTGAATTGGGGACCCTGACCCAGGGGCTGCTCCCCCCCCCAGCCGCTGGGAACACCGCTGGGGTGGGGAGGATATTTTCTGAGGTCTGAGACTTTTCCTTCCACAGCTTTTATCTGGCCATGACTCCTACAATATTTAATCTTTATCAGAAACCGTAAGCCTTGTATTTATTTTATGGGTCAGTTGTTCATCCTTTTCCCTTGATGTTCTCACCGGCGGTGGATGGTGTGGAGGGGGAAGAAAAGAAAGCAGAAGGGAGAGGAAGAAAGCAAGCCCTGCTTGTTTCTGCCTGTCAACATTTGTCCAAATGACAGGCAGACAAATCAGGCTCTGAAGGCTAATAGCAGGCAGATAAATCCGGCAGAGAGTAAGCAGTTGCATGAAAGGGATGTTGGAAATTTCCACCCAGCCAGTGTCTGGGAAGGATGGGAAGACTGCGATCCGTGGCTCAGGCCTCTCTTTGCATGACCTGGTTTCTCCTAGGGCAGGGTATGGATGATGCTGGAGCCTGGACACCCGCATCCTTATTGGCGCAGGAGGGAGGCTGTGGGTGGTACACAGGGAGCATCCACAGTCCTGGTGCCTGACAGCAAGGCGAAATACCCGCTGTGCTCGTTGTCATCTTCACTATCTGGAAAGTCTTTGCTCAGAATTGAGATGAATAAAAGATTAGTGTTACAGGGGAGAGACAGCGCTGAAGGTAAAGGCGATCCACTGAATTTACTATAGACACTGCAGAGACATAAATCAGGAGGAGATAAGTGCTGCCTGGGCATCCCAAATCTGTTTTAAGGGTCCCCCGCGTAGCCTCTAGTCCTTGGGGTGCAGGAGCATCCTTCAGAGGGTTTCCATCTTCTCCAGGGTGCACGAGAGAAGCAAGGCCTAGGAGCTGCTGCTGGAGTGGGGACTGGGAAGGAACAATGGTGTGTTGTTTGGGGTCACAGAAGCGCTTACCCGCTTGTAGACTGTGGCTGAGAGACAATGAATATTTCATGTCTGAAGCACTATCTGAAGCGTGGCAGGCAAAGACTCTTCTTATCCCCCACCCCTTGCTCTTCTTGGTTTTACCACCAAAGTCAGGGAAATTTGTCAAAACATTAACCTGGAATCTATATAAATGGGATAAACTCTGCAAAGAGCTGATCTGGCAAGTTAACCCGAACCAACAAGTCACCAGGTACTTGCCATGGGCGCTCCCAATTGGGTTTTCTCATAGGGAATTCAGGTGAAACACAAACCATCTCTGGAAAGTGGGATGCAAACGCTTTGGCACGGGTATGCCTTGGGAAGCCGGTCTGGGAAGGACTACTGAGGTCCCTCATTTTGATAGAGATCCACTTGTAAATAAGCTCGCCCTGATGATGTGCCTTTATGAGGCTTGGGGAGCCTCTGGGTGATCTCATGTTTGACTCACAATGTAAATAGCCTGGCTGGTGTACTGTTGGACCTGCCTGGGAAGCCCTTGTTTGGGAGGAGAAACCTCTTGGTCCCCCATCAATTAATCTTGGGCTGCGGGAGGCTGGAGCTCATGGATCGATGGGAAGATTGGCAGCTGGAAAATGGCACGGAAGGAAAACAGCTGAAGTGATTGCGGGGGGAGGGAAGGGGAAGGGAAAGAAAGTTGTGTCAGAGAGGGGGTGGAGCTGGGGGGTTCCGAGCCCCTTTCCCTGCCTGGCAGCTCTGTAACCCTCTCAATTCTCCCCGTGCTCTCCTGTGGTTCCCCACGCACCCAGAGCAGGGGTAACGCAGCGCAGCAGTTCGCGCATCGTTTCGGACTCTCTGTAAATACTGACGCAGCTTGTGCAGGTAGCTCGGTGCTGCTGCCTAAAGGCAGCAGAGCCAAAGGCAGCTCTGCTGGGCCATTTGCACTGTGTTTCTTCATCTCCTTCCCCCTGGCACATGTGAGCGAGCCCAGGAGCCCCCTCCTCCCCTATGGCTCTGGCACCAACAGAGGTAACTTCTGCTTCGGCTTCCACCCTCTCTACCGGACACTGAGTTAGGACGGAGACGTTTCCTCTGCGCCAGGTGAAGTGTGGACACGCAGAAGAGCAGGGGCTGGAGCACGCGTTGCTCTCCGTGTGTAACGGCCGGGGCCGTTCTCGCCGCGCAGCTCGAGGTCACCTCGCCGCATCCTCCCTCCCGGCTCCGGTGAGCTCGTCCGCCCCCTCTGCTCGCTTCCGCTCAGGGTTGAACGCTCACGGCAGCTCTCACCTTCCCCGTCTGTGCGCTTGACCCGGGCGCGGCTCGGGGCAGTGGTGCGTTAGGAAGCGGCGCCCACAGGCTGCTGCGTTACTGGTTAGCATCGGGGTTGTTGGCAAGGGGGAGCGGCCGAGGCTCCATCTTGTTGGTCACCATCGCTCGCACGGTCCTCGATGCTGCTGCATCCGTTCTGCTGGGCTCCCAACCAGGCTTCGAAGCCTTCTGCAGCCCTCTCCTTGCAGTTTGAATCCGTCTTCAGGTCACCTTCTGACCTTGCAAAGCCTCACCCATGCAGCATCCTCGGGCCGTGCATCGCATGGAGGTTGTCAGTGTCCCAGGCTATGGGAAGGCTGAGCAGATCCTCGGGGGTGCCCACGCATGTCCTGAGCTTTACTCTTAACCTCCTGCAGAGCAGAACAGGCTGGCCCTGCACCCTGCCTTTGCTTTAAGGAGCACCGAGGAGGTGTAGTGCTGGAATAACAGCCCAAAATTGTCTGGAGACAAGTAGCCCAGACACGGCAGAGAGACAACATTTTAAAACCTCATTTAAGAGAACACAATGAGAGGGCTCTTGGGTAGAAGGAGAATTAATTAATCTCATTCCCACGTAGATACTTTTAATTAAATGTAAGTGCGTGGTCCTTAAAAAAAAACAACCAGTATATGGAAAAGAGCCGGTGCCCTTGTGTGAGGCTGCCTGGTGGGGGGGCAATGGGGGGAGCTTGATTTGTCTATTTTTGAGTGTTTTCAAGTGCATCATAGCAGGAAAGGTTTGTTCTGTGAGAGTGTGTGCTCAGCTCTTCCTGCCTGCATCCCTCTCTGAGCCCCGCTGCCCTGTGCAGGGAGCACAGCGTTGGAGAGGAGCGAGAGCATCCTCCATCCATGATGCCTGCTCAGGAGGAGACCTCCTAGGCAGGGTGTCCAAAGACACAGGGAGAAAGGCAGTGCCTCAGTTTTCCCATCTGTGCCGCAGGGGTTGAACTGCCTTGCTGGTAACACTGCTGGTCACCCAAAGACTCTGCCCAAACCCCAGTCTGGTCACTTATGATTCAGGTAATTGCTACCCCAAATGCTGGAGGAAAGCAGAACTACAGGTTCATTTTATTTTACTTGCTGAAACTTAATTTCTTTCCTCATCCCAAATCCCCAGAGCTCCCAGCTTCTCCAGAGCAGCTGGATCCTTGGGGCAGCAATAGGAAGGAAAGTGAAGCTTTGCCTCCTGCTTATTACCGAGCTCCATGCAGAGGTTAGCAATGATTCCCTGGCTCCTGGAAGCCCAAACCACCAGCAGGTGATAGATAGGCGCAATTACATATTTATGAAGTGTTGGGTTTTGACAGGCATGGGGAATTCAGCCAAATATTACTCCATTTTCCCCAGCCCTTGCTTCAAATATGAAGAAGATAAACACGGGCGGGGAGTTGTGTTCGCTCATTTGTGAGAGCGCGCTTCCCGCAGCCCTCTCTGGGGGAAGCTGCTCTTACCAAATGCTTGGTATGTTTTTCCCTCTTAGTTTTAACAGGGGGGAAAAGTAAAGATGGAAGAGCTTTTCGGGGGCTCACTGGGCTGCGTGCAGCTTGGCTGCAGCAGCGTTCACACACGGAGAAGGCAAAGCTACCCCGAAGCACCCCGGTCTCCTGTGGCTCTCAGCCTCTGTCCTGTCATGAGCACAGTCAGACCCTCTGGGAGGGGAGGAAAAAACTGTGTTTTCCTTGTAAGCTATTCAAGGAGGTTTGTTCTCTTCCTGGTCGGATGGCTCCGTGTGTGCTGGGGGAGCCGATGCCGGTGTGCAGGGATGGTCCCGGCACAGCTGTGTCTTCAAAATGGGTTTTGGATATGCTCTTGCCTCCCTGTTGCCTTCTTGCCGTCTTGGCATCTCATTCTGTCTTCCTCTGCCTTTGCTGGTTAATTACCCTGGTAGCTTGCACCCACTCAGCCACGAAGCCTATTTAACATCAGGGAATGCTGTCAGCCGTGGAGAGCTGACAAAATCGGGGCCACTCAGGAGGCAGCAGCAGCAGCTGTATGTGCTGACTGCATTTTCACAGCTCAGATGGTGTTGTGCTGCAGCTGGGGCTGAAAGGGAAGCGAGCTGCGAGCAGAGGTGGAGGGAGTGAAATTCAATAAGAGAAGTGTGAGGTCTGTGGGTCCGGATGCTGCCAACACTTGTCTGTCCTGCTCTGCTGCAGAGACAGGGCCCTTACCATGGACCACGCTTTGCTGGAGCCTTCTCAAGTGGTTGTAGAGAAGGAGGAGAAGGAATTTCTCTCGGCCATGGGAAGCTGCTGTGGGCAGGGACCTCCTGGCTGCTTTGTCACAGTGGTGTCTGCCAAACCTACTGCTTGTGAGCATCTCACAGGAGCTGATGCTGCTGTTTGCTTTCCAAGGGCCCCTCATGCCAAGAGGGCTGTACGTTGTCGCCCCGTTGCTGCAGCATCTCGGGGTCTCCAAAACCTCCTGTTTGAGGAGGGAGAGGCCTTTCCTGTGCTGAGCCATGTCTTATTCCCCTCCCTCCCTGCCTGCAGAGGGTCACAGAGCTGGGTGAGAGCGATCCCACAGCTGAAAACCAGGTTATTGCTTCCCAGTGTCTGCCGTGTGTCTGCTCCGTGTTTCCTGGGTTATCCCGAGTTGGCCAGACAGTTTTGTGGGTGGATGTTTTCCGAAGTTTTATGCCAGCTCTTTGCTGCCCACGGCCTTGGAGCCTGCCGGGCTCACCCTGCGCTGCTGTTGTTTCCCAGTTGGATGATGAAACCACTGTCAAGAGAACGGAGATCAGCAAATTCTGCATCTCCACAGATTTAGCAAATACCTGCATGAGCTTCACGGCTCATCTGAATGTCTGCCAGGAACATATGGCCCCAATCAGAGCACAGGAGTTGAGTTTAGATATCGTGCTGATAGAAGTAGTGCAGAAACCTGAGCACAGCAGCGCTGGATGCTGCAGCTGTGTTAAAGAACCCAGCTCAGCTATTATCGCATTAACTCGGGAGCCCATCGGATGGTTCAGTGACTGCATTTCCTAACCAAGAACTGGTTGTGGCATACTCCATCTTTTCGGAGAGCATGACTGCTCTGAATTCAGTAATGAAATGGGCTTCTTGTTATGTCGAGCTGCTAGAATAAATCTGTCCCGCTGAAGAGGCACGTTGGTGCCTGTGTCAGGAGACATTTGCCTTTATCTGTGGCTGCCGGGTCACCTGCACTGAGGTACTTGGTGTTTTGATAAACCCTGGACCACCAGCATCACCATTTGTTCCTACAGATTTGTTGGGGTTTGGGTGTTTTAATGGATAAGGTGAAAACATCGGGTGTTTCTGGTCCCACAGAAGGGTTGGGAGATGTGAAACCCCCTACCAGGCTGCCACTGGGAAAAAGCATCTGGTTGTTTTCTGTAGGACTAATGTACAGTGTAGCTAACAGGTGAGGTACTGCAATGTGCTCAGGCTTAACACACCCCTGCAAGCAGGGGTGCACTGTGAGTCTTTGTTGTTGCTCATTCAGGTGCTGGGGTGTTGTTTTGTGTTCCATTTTAGGGGCTTGTAACAACTGCTGAGCTTAAGGAAAGCGTTTGGCTTTTCCCCTGGATGGGAAATAGCGTTGCTTTATTATCCTGTCATGTTCTGGTGAAAGGTGGGAACACGGGAACATGGGTCTCCACAGTCACCCCTCGGAGTGACAGGACGCTAATGAATTGAGAAGTGGCTGCGGAGGGCACTGCCCGCATCACGTCTTCATTAGCATCCACTGTGATGAGCAGTGCCACCACAAACGGGAAACAAAGGAACAATCAGTGCCCGTCCATTGGAACGTGTTGCTGGTGCTTCTGCAGCAGCAGAGCAGAGACCCTGTGGAGAACCTCCAGTCATGGGTTAGATCCTTCCAGGCTGCCTTTATTGGTGTTTATTAGCCAGGGGTGGCTCTCTGTCTCAGGCTGGAATGGCCTTTTTCCTCGGGGTTGAGCGAGGGGGAATTAGTGACTGCTGTGCTGGAAAAGACTCGGTTTGGATGACAATGCCTGAACTTGTTTAAAGTCAGGGAAGAGAGAGGGATGCTTTGGGATGCACATCAGTGCAGGCATCTAAACAATGGCATGGGTGTTTGTTGCCGAAAGTGGCAGCTCTGAGCACTGGCTCGGATGCAGGTAACCGGGACACAGCCTCTCCTGCTGCTGCATCCCAAACCAGCCTCACTGCGCTGGCTCCCTCTGCAACGTAAACCTGACAGGTTGTGGGAGAAGCCAGCTTGAGCTTCAGGCCTTGTCATCCCCGACACCTCCTGCTTACCCAACAGGCTTGACAGCTCAGCAGAGGGACCATGATGAGTCTCTTGCTTTCACAAGGAGCTTTTTATGAGATGCCTGAGTCAAAAGCTCCGCTTGTCATGCAGATGCCATACATGTAGTGAACCATTCGAGAGGTGAGGGGAATGGAGTCATTTGTAATGTGCCAGCACCTGCTTCTTTGAAGCACACTGAGCAGGGAAGAATCCCATTACAGGAAGGAGGCTGAAGTTGCATAAAACTGAGAAACTCGCAGAGGTCAAAAGAATAAATTACTCTGATTTTTAGGGTTTTGTGGGTTGTTTATCTCCCCTGTTTCCACGTCAATCTAATCAGATGCGGTTTGCCACAATCACAGCTCATGCTAACCTTCACCTGGAGGGTATTAATATGCATGATGCTTGTTAAGTGTTTGTTTAATTTTTATTTATGGAAAGTAGAATGTGCTGAGTGTAGCTGAGCTGGTGCCAGAGCATGTGCTGCAGACGTGCTGGCGCAGGAGGCTGAAGCAGTAAGCATGTTGCTGTGTGGTGCTGGCCAAAGGATGCCTAATCCCGAGCCTTACTGCAGAGCAAGAGACCTCAAATGCAGTTACTGTTGTTTGGATAACCCAGAATTGGCTCCATGAATGTGCATCAGAATTCTCTGCTCCGTGAATGTGCATCACTAGGACTGTCCTAAAGATTATGCTTTAAAAAGGCAATGGGAATACGGTCACCCCCCGTGTGCAGGAGGTGAGCTGAGGTGCAGAAGTGCTCCATGCCACAGCAGGCCTCTGGCACTTGGGATCGCTGCATCAGCATCCTCCTCCTCCCAAGCCATAAGCGATCACAGGAGGGGTCGGGGGGTTCACTTTGCCATGCTAAGCTGCAGAGCCAAAGGAAGCAGTGTTCCCAAGGAGAATATGAGGCTTTAACCAACTGCTTCCAGGGAGAAGCGGAACCCAGACAGACCCTAACAAACCATCTCCTCCATCAGCAGCAGAGTCTGCGCTCATCTCCCAGCAGGCTAAAGAGTTGGCACCAGGAGCAGGCTGTTAAATAGAACTGCTTGACCCCCAGCCCTGACTTACTGTCTAATGATCTGAACCTTGTGTGCCATCCTTCTCATCTATTGAAGATGTGCTCGCAGCTCACATAAATGGCAATAACGTCGTATCCCTGGGAGAGAGGAGCTTCTGTGATGGGGGATTTTCCTGCAAATGGCTCTTGTTTTCAGAGCTGGCATTTGGGAAGGAGAAGAGAAGGAAAGGACAGTGTTGATTTGTAGCACTGTGGTCCCCGTGGCCGTGTCTTGGGAAGGGGCTGTTGAGATAACGCAGGTCTGATGTATTACTGAGAGCTTCCCCCAGCACCTCCCAGGAGTGACCTCGTGCAGCCTGAGCACACGGTTAACCAGCTAACACTGGCTGAGCAAGGCAGTGGTCCAGGGCACACAGGGAGGCTTCTCTAATGTCTAATTTGAGGATGTGAGCCATGCCAGGGCTCAGTTTCAATGTGGTGTTCCCTGTCCTGTGCCCAGAAGCAGTGCTCATGGGGTTCAGGGTGGTTAGAGCCTGTCTGGGGGGCTCCTGGGAGATGTCTCAATAACCAGCATGAGGTGAAAGGAGCCTAAATAAGCACAGGTTGGAAAACCGTGCAGGAATCCAGATCCACCAATTAGTGGACTTTTTATGGCAGAAAGGTTCCACTGCCCCGTTCCTTAAATCAAAGCGACATCTTCCCAAACCTGCCCCGCCGTGCAGCTCGTGGCATGGGAAGGGATTAACCGGGACCGTGATGGGCTTCCTCCGCCTTTGCAGCCCGTCTATAAATAATAATTTCCCATTGACCTCGGATCTGTGTGCTTTATTAGCTGAGAGCCACGGGATTGACTGGTTCTGCAGCAACCCGGCTGAGTTTCGGCAGTCAATCCTAATCTGGAAATTGATTTCAGAGTCAATATTTGCCCGAGTTTTTATTGTGATGTCTCCGGAGCAGCTGGTGGGTGGTGGCTCAGCCTGGCGCATCCTGCTTTTGCTGGGCTCCAGCACCTCGATCCTCGCACAATAGCAGCTGATGGGAGTGCTGCTGATAGCAGCCAGCTCCCGAAACAAGCCTGCGGAGCCGTCTCCTGGAAACCCTTAACGCATTCATAATAGGAGTATTTATGTATCTGAATTAAAAAAGAAAGGAAAAAAGCCTTAACCCTGGGGAGGGGGGAGCTGGGGGATGGCAGAAAGGTTGCGGTGATTAAAGCAAGCCCCGTTCATTTGAGCAGTATTAAATACGACGGGCATAATGACGACTGTGAGATCTGATAGAATAGAGAGAAGGCTGGAAATAAAGGGCTTGTATTTTTCCCTGATGTAACATAATGGTCACATTTTTCTTTCACAATGGTTTTTCTGAGATAAAGAACAAATTATACTGATTTGATTGCTACTTAGAAATACTTAAAATTGCAAAAGACAGCAGGTGGGCATGGTTAGGAGGGGTGGTTATTTTAGCAGAACAGATGCAGGCATAAAGCAGCACAGAGCCAATTTTTTAATCCTGAGGCCCCCAAAAAATTCCTTTGGAGTCTTTCTATGTGGGCTGGGGAGGTGAGAAGGAGTGTGGGGGATGGAGGGGAAGGTGCTGCCATCCATGCTTATGTGAAGTGGGATAAGCCACGGGAATGGTCCTTGCACCATCCTAGGGGTGTCCTGGTGGGAAATAAATCCCAGTGCAGGCTAGGCATTAGGGACATCTTGTTATGATGCAGTTGGTAAGCTGAGGGGGTGACTTCACAGGGAAAGCTGAAATGGGACATGGCACAGCCCATGGTGCTGGGCAGGGAAGGGCAAAGCCAAGGCACAGCCCTGGCGGGATGTTCTTTGGAATAAAAGTACTCCCTCATTTTTAATTATTCCCACCATTAGAAATAACTGGTTGACTCAGATTTACACAGTGCTAATAAACATGCCTTGGGAATTACTTACTAAACCTTAGTTACTCAATAAACCCACCATATATAAAGCAAGTGCATCACTTGGTAAATCAATTAATTCGCATTTAATTACTGGAAGTTACTGCCGGTGACTGGCCATCGCTCCAGTATGCTCCCGCAATGGACACGCTTGTTTACAACCCCGAGTAAATTGCTTTGGGTAGGGCCGAGGTGTGGCAAGGCTGTGGCTGGCACGGGCAGTGTGGCTCCTGTCCCAGTGGAGTCCTATGGCAGCTTCCCCTGCTGCCTCAGGGGCTTTGGGTGAGCAACCAGGGCAGGATGGACCTCCCAGAGGCTGGGAATAGTGGTTGGTGCTTCCAGACTGTGCCAAAGCCACCGGGGGGTTTGCTGCTTCTGAGCAAGGTGCCAAGCAATGGGAGGGTGCAGCAAAGCCAGGAACAGCAGCCACTGCCGAGCCAGGACTGTGAGCAGCCAGTTGCAAGTAATGAAAGATGCTGAGTTTGTCCTTCCCAAGGGGTTCTCCCAGCACAGGACGTGCCAGAAGTGGGAACTGCTGCCGGTCAGCCGGGAGCCGAGGCTCCTGCTTGCATTGCAAAAGCATCTGGGGGATTTGCATCAATAATCCAGATGTTTGGCAAAACTGGCACGGCCTCGCCAGTGAACTGCAGCGTTTGCCTGTGCTGCAGGGTTCTAACCGGGGCAGAGCTGGCAAAGAGCCCCCCAGGGCTGCCAGCCATGGAGCTGTGCCCGGAGCCAGCCCTGCCGCCGGGTCGGTGTCCCCCTGAGCCCCGCTGCTGAGGGCGCAGTGATGGCTCCAGGGGTTTTGGGTTATTTTTAGGGCGCTGTGGGGTTTGCTGTGTTCATGATGCTTCCAGGCTGTCCAAACGGATGCTCTGTTTCTTGTGGTTCTTACTTCAAGGAAGGTTCAGACCGGGATGTCTGTTTTCAGCAGTTTCCAAACAAAACTCCCATCACTCATTTTGATAGTCCCATGTAGGGTGTGAGGCAAAATGCTACGATAGCAGCAGAGCTGCTAATTCCAAGATTGTGATTCCATAAAATCTCAAAGAAGTGTCATTTAGTGATAAAGTATATTTTATGTTTCTTTTCTAATGGTATTTTAGAAACATCTCTGATTCCTCTGGGATAGTAAATCAGATTCTTATCTTCTTGTTGTTATGAACTCCTTGCCCGCGCCTGCCTTCCGCAGCCGTTACTGCAATGGAAAGAAATCAACCCACCTTGCCTCGGAGGGAGGACTTTGCAGTGCTGACCCCAGGGCTAATGGTAAGCCAGAAGAGATGTTTGGTTAGCTAGCCTGGCCCCCTGTTAAATATTAAACACGCAGTTCCATTGGGCATGCTGGGTTTGAGCTTCCTTTGGCTAAGGACGGGTAATGTTTCATAAACTGAGGGTTTTGGGTTAAAAACCCAGACCTTACATCCTGGAATTCCCAAGCTGCTGCTGCAAGCCTGGGCAGCTGATACTCCCTACTGCTGCTGTTTCCAGCCATATGCTGCAGTGGCTGGAACACTGTCCAGGAGAGGCTGCACCTCACTGAGAGCACCGGAGGGGAGGCTGAGCTGGGAAAAGTGGGATCTGGCCCATTCAAACAGGGAGCAGCATCCCACTGGGAGGAGATGGGAGTGGGGACCCTGCTCCCCGTGGAGCAGGGGGGAGAGTGGGCAGAGAACAGCAGGATCAGGGGCTCTGTTCCAGCTGCAGCAGCAAGCTCCTGATGTAGGCAGAAACTGCCCGATTTTGTATGCATCTCCATCTTATTCCCTTTTCTCTTTTTCCCAATCCTGCCCCTCCTGTTGCATCTGCTGGGGCCGTATGGATTTGTCTGGCTTTAGTGTTTAATCCCGAATCTGTCAAGCCGTGTTAGATTTGATGGTGCCTAGAAGGTCGAGTGTTAAGCAAATCCATGGTGAGCACAGTCTTTGATGGGAATGAGGTGGAAGCCTGATTCAAAGGTAAAGGCTTTTCCGTGAGCCAGGAAGGCCTCAGGGTAAGCAGGAGGAGGAGAGCTCGGAGCGATGCTCCAATGCTGCTCACCAGGCACTTTGCACACTTTCCCTGGGATGGATGTCCCAAAGCTGGGCTCTGGGTGTTCATTAACACATCCCTCCTGATGGGTGAGGGACATCACGGCATCCATCCCTCCAGCCCGCCACTGGAGTGGTACCTGGCCTGGTATGGGAGGCAGCCAGAGGCATGGGGGTGCCAGCCTGGAGCAAACCCAGCGCGTGGGCCTCCACTCCCAGGTTTTCCCTTCTCTGTGCCTGTCTCCCATGGAGGGCTGCTCCACGTTCCACGGTCTGGGCTGAGGCTGATGGCTCCTTGTTGAGGGCAATTTATCCTCTCCCTGTCAGAAAGTCCTTCCCAATAAGGCAGGCGGGAGCTGTCGCTCCGGCTCTGGTTGCTTCCCAGGGGAAAGCTGCTGGGAAGAGTGTGAGGGGATCTGATTAAACATTCATGCAAAAGGCATAAACACTCTGCAAAGAGATGCTTTAGAGTCAGAAGCTGGAGGAGGTGCGGAGCAGCGTGCAGCCTGGGGCAAAAGACACCAAGGGTCCCACAGCCGGATCTGCTGCGCATCCCGAGCCTTCCCTGTGGCCGTTGCGTCCATTTTGTGGGGTTATTCTTTTTTGGAATCCCATGTTTTCTGGTTTTGCAGGATGCATTCCTCCTTATTTAAAAGGAGGAATGGGGTAGGAGGGCCAGGGGGGCTGGAGCCTTGCCTTGCTCCCCACCTGCTGCTGATGTTCCCAGATGAGAGCAGAAATGAAGATGTCTCCTTTCCCATCTGCAGATAAACCAGGCTTTTTTGGTAAATTGAAGTAATTCATTGTGCATCTCCAGCCAAATACGTGCTTATGCGTGGTTATTAATATGGTCTCTGGTTTTCATCTGTGTTTTTTCTGCAGCTAATTACCTGTCAGATGAAGAGTTATCTGCTTTTTCATGTGCACGGTAGCTGGTTAGGTAGCAAGTGAAAGGGAGGTGGTTTTCTGAGTGGTCTGAGTGGAGCCAGGTACGCAGGTGATGCAGGCAAGGAAGAGGAAAGTTGTTGGGCTGGGATACTGGAAAATCCCAGTCAGTCACTGGGATGTCCCAGGTGGCTCCAAGCGAACACCAGCAAAACCCAGGCACAGTCCCAAGGCCTTCTGCCATGGAAATGCTTTGGGTGCTCGGGTACTCAGGCTGCACAGCCTTGGTTTCTCTTGGTAAACCTGCTGCTCAACTCAGCCTTGGCATGGGCTCGGGAGTCTCTTTCATGTTTGTTTTCTGTGTCATGCTTTGGTTACGTGGGGCTGACAAACGAGTGAATAGCTGTTGTGAGATGCAAGGGGATGCGAGCGAGATGATTATGAGCATATTAGCAGAATGAATTATGTATGTGGTTATGAGAAATGATCGATCTTTTGGGTCCTAATCTTGCAATTACTCATCAAATGACCTATTTCCCGCACATTAACCCTTTGCAACCTGCTGCGAAGGGACCTTGTGTAGAAATTGTGACAAGTGGAAGTAAATGGGGTTTATGGGCATCATGCTGATATCGTGGTCACCATGGTGGGAATCTGTGATTCCTGTCACACTCCAGTGCCTCAGGTGAATAATTAGCATCTGTACGGTAACAAATCCTCCTGACACATGGAATCTCCAGGCCTGAATGCTGCTGGGTCAGCAGTTTGGTTCCCCAGCTGCCGGGATGGGGCTGGCGATGCAGGCACAGCACAAGCCCCCAGCAGCCAGTGCACAGCACTATGCCAAGTTCTCTTGGAGCCTGCGGATGGAAGTGGCTCTGCAGCCAGCCTCTGGGGACCCCGTGAGCGTTGTGTTGCTTTCAGCAGAATAATGCAATTCCTCATATTTTATTAGTCGTAATAACCACCGGTCTCTAGCCATTAATGTATCCCCATGCACTTTTTTCTCCAGCTTTCCAGTTCTTTCAGCTCCTTGTGCGAGGCTGACAGAAACCATGCTTTTAGCGTGGTGTGTTTGCTGGCACCTTGAGTGCCGGCCACTGGCATTCCCGGGATACAGCCCTGCACCGTGCTGCCAGCCCAACACGTCCCATGCGCCCACCTCAGGTCGCATTGGGAATCCGAGAGACTCCCAGAGGGATTTGCTCTCCATAAGGCCTGTGTGACTGTGGTGCCAAGCTGTTGTGTTTTCTGGCTTTTGCTTTAATGGGTGATAAACCTGATTGACTCTCCGGCTTTAGACAACTCCACAGGATATTAGTTGGGGAGGGATTGATTTTCCCCCCTTCCCACCACGTTTTTTAACGGAGCGGGCACCTGACGACGAAGTTACGAACTTGGAGTTAAATTATGAACCTCTTAGTTTCGCGTTACGAGGAGTATCTGAAACCTGATTTGCTACATCAAACCACATTAGTTGTGTTATGTTATTTTCTACAAACACATTTTGGAGAAATAACTTCAGTCTGTGTTGCATTTTATAGAGCAAAATAATTGAATGGCGGCTGTTTGTAATTTTAGCAATCTCTTAACCTTAATCATATTTAATGGCTTTTCTCTTCAGGCTAACAGGAGGGAAAAAAACATATTTCAGCTCCATTATATACCAGCACTACAGTAATGCACTCCTGGCTCTGGCAGGCACTGTAAATTCCTGCTTTCTGAATTGTTGGTTCAGGATAATCATTCAGCAGGGAATTACTTTCTCATCTATGAAATAAATGAGATGTTAAACTAGTTTTCTGCTTCCCGCGGTAGGAGCGCGGCAGCGTGGGCCCACGGAAGGCGGCAGCGTGCCCCTGGCCTGTTGATGGGGAGCAAGGAAAGGCAGAAAGAACAAGATCCAGGCAAAACCCAAGCCAGCGGAAAGGGAGCCGTGCTCATCGGCCTCTGCCCGCGGCTTCGCAACAGGGAAAATCAAAGTTGTTAGAGATGGAATTGCTCTTTGCTGCTTAGAAACCAGCGCATCTTGAATAGGTGTGTTGAAAAGCTGGGAAAGGATAGGGATGTTGAAGGCGGTGCCTGCTGGAGCAATGAGGGGTTTCATTCCTGCATTGTTTGTACAGTTCCTGCACAGCCGACTGAGTCCGGAGCACTTCCATCGTGTTACTAATTAAAACTTCAGTTGCCTCAGTAATTGAAATGTGTCTCAGGGACAAGCGTTTGGAACTTCCCCACACAAGTGTTTGCTGCCCGGTTGTTTTGGGGCAGTTTCACACCAAAGTAATGCCAGGAGCAGATGGGGCACATGTACATGGTGGAGCTCACAGGGTAGCTCCCTTCTGCACAGGTGACCCAGGAAATGGCCTTGGAGGGGTCTACAGGTACGGTTGGTTTCTCATTTTTAGGTTGTGCACGTGTCCAGACCGTGGGGATCCCTTTGGGTGCCTGACAGTGTTTGCAGTGAGATCCATAGGGAACGATGAGAGTTCCTGGCAGCAAGGGCATAAGAATGTTCACAGCACAAACCAGCCAAAGTCCTGCTTCCCCTGCAGCCACCACTGCCCGGCAAAACATCTGGCTCACGCTTTGGAGCCTGGCTAAGGATGGAAAAGGGATCAACTGAATAGCTGGTGTGCGTGGGCCGCATCCCCTGCCCTCTGCTGCACCATGTATTGCTCTTGTTCTGCTGCAAATGATGGTGCCTCCAGGAGGAATAAACAGCTGCTGTGTCTCGGCACAAGTAAGGTGGTTAATTTTTCCCTGCTGGAGCTCTGTTCCTCTGGAACTCTCACATTGTGCTCCTGAAAAATAGGTTAGTGTAATTACTGGTCCAGGCAGAGGCAAGGCACGATGGTGATTAACTCGGTGCATGTGGGAGAGGTCGCCTCTCCTCACCCCACACGAGTGACAGGGTGATATCCATGGCAATACGCAGCGTTTTGTACGAGGTTGCAAACCTGCCAAGAGTGGAAGAAATGCCCCTGAATTTCTGGCTTCTCTCAGCTGGAATATTAATGCTGTTTTAGCAGAGGCCTTTACAGCCCATTTCTACAGATGGATATTTTTCTTTCAAAAGATGGCATTACAAAGTAAAACTCCTCCCCTGCCTCCTGGTTGCTGGCTCCATCAGAGCAAGCTGCTAAGGAGGTCTTTGATATATCATACACAGTAACGGCTCCTGACATCAATTTGTACTACAGAGAAGTCAATGAACAGGTCTGGCACAATGCAGTGTCCCATTACACTCTGACAGGCACCTTGTGGACCGAGGCCAAGGTCAGGGTCCACCAGGATGAAGCCAGTGCAGCCACGCCTGGTGCCACTGCAGGATGCTCTTCCCTCCTGAGCCTTCTGAGACAGTTGTGCATGGGGGGTTCAGCTGCAGGCACATCCCAGTGACTTGGGAAGGGCTGGTGAGAACTGAGCAGGGGGAAATGATCAAAACTTCCAGTTTGCTTTTTTTGCTAAAAGGCTGAAATTTTGGAAGCTGGCTGCTGTATGTGAAAATCCTCTTTGAAGGAAAACTCTTCCTTACAAAGGAAAGATCATTTTGTGGTGCAGTGCACGCTGCAAATCAAGTCCTGGTTTGCTGAAAGCAGGTGATGGGAGAGCACTGGGAGGGGAGAGGAGAAGAAAGGAAAGGAGAGGAGAGGGTGCTCTCCTGCTCCCTCCTAGCCGGGCTGGACCAAGGGGTTTCTTCCTTCCTGTCTGTGTGGCACCAGGTACAGGGGAGCCTGCACTGGGGCTGCTGGGGACAAGTCACACGTGATGGTCCTCAACAAAGGACCCAGCATCCCTTTGCACTTGGCAGTGTCTGAGGCTTTACTGGAGGAAAACGATAATTGCCTTTTTATTCATTTCAATAGCATCATGAAACATTAAAATTGGGTTTGGTTGCTCACATGGGAGCTTCATCCATCAGTAACGTGGTGCCGGAGAGGTCCTGCCACTGCAGAAGGCATTATTAAAGAAACTAATCATTGAAAAAAATCATGCAAATAACCTAGTTGTCTTGTGAGCCTAATAGCTTTATTTCCCTATTCCCTACCATAATGAGAGCAGTTGAGGCTGCTTGAACCTGCCTCTCCCAGAGCCTGATTGCTTTCAACGTCCCTGCTAACCACTTTATGGAGAGCCCGTAAGTCTGGTTTGAGTAACTGGGAGCTCCCTTGCAGGATGGCACATTTGTGTGTTAATTGGAAGCATGCTCAGGAAGGTGGAATCCTCCCATCTCTAATGGTGCTGTCATCTGCTGTGCTGGCATGGGGCCGGGGACTGGGTCCCCTTTGGTGCCCACCAAGCACAGTGCTGGTGACCCTCGGCAGCAGTGACTGCCCGCGGGGGCTCAGCACAATGAATGGTCCCAAAGGAACACTGAGATGATGCAATCCTGGCTGTGATGTATTTGCCCTGGCTTTGGAGAAGCCATGGTTGATTCAGTGCTTTCAGCCTGATTTCCTCCCAAGCTGCTCCATCCCAATTCTGGTGACAGAGAAGGTGGTTTTATTTAATGGTGCCTTATGGCTCAACCATGAGGCTCTGCTGCCATTCCCAGGCAGGCTCTTTCCTAGGATGTAAGTCCTTTGAAGGTAAACAGCACAGAAAACCTGAGAAGGGGTCAGGTAAATGTGTACAGATTTAGAATGGTTGAAGGACATAAAGTGTCCAAAAGATGAGGCTGTGTTGGTCGGCTTCCTGGTGTGCCACTGGAAGCCAAAACCCGCAGCCAGACCCAGCTACCCCAGTGACTATACCAGCAAAATACCCAAAGCAACCAGAGGTGGGTTTTGGGTCAGAGCCCCACAACCAGGAGTGGGTGATGCTGTTATTCGGCCTCACTCACGTGCAGCTGGGTGCTAACCTCCTCTGGCTCCAGGAGCAGTTCTGGGGGCAAATCCAGACTCTTCTGGTGAGCAGAAATGGTACCAACATGGGGAGAAGGCGGCCACTTGGTTGGGCTGCTCTGGTGACGCTGCATCCCTTTAGAAACCAGAGACACATCCCTTAATTAAATGTAGCCTGTATTTCCCGTTAGATTAAATGAGGCCTGAAATGTGTTGTGACCTTGACCCTTGGGCGGCGTTTAACCTCAACTAGCACAAAAACATCCCATGTTTTTCAATCTATGTTCTGAGTTTTCTCCTTCTCGCAGGCAAAATATTACTCTTTTCTGCTTTGACGCAATTCTGATTCAATTGGCCCTCTACCTGAACTGCCAGATGAAGCTAACGCGGAGGGATTGAAGCCAGGCACGGCTCCCAAACAGTTTTCTTTTAAGCAGCCCATTAGACATTAACCTGCAAGAGGATGTGTTTTAAGAGAGCCTTGTTCATCACCTCAGAAAAGTCAAATTAACATAATTTCTGGAAAAGAACAATGGGATGGGAACTGTTAGTCAGTGTTGATTGAACAGGTGAGTTTCGGTGGCATGATCTGCTGAATATTCATACTATATTGTTTTTGACATTTAAGAACTCAATTATCAGTTGACTAATCAGTCTTTTACAGCTCGTTGTTTTCACCATGGGAAGTGAAGCACTGGTAAGCCTCCAGGGGAGGACTATTGAGATAGATTTTGGGGGTTGGTTTTACTTTAAAGCAGGGTTTTACTTTGTTCAGTGGATTAATTTAGCACTTCTGCTAGCGAGTGCCCAAGAGCCTTTAGCAGCCTGGGTAGCTTTAATCCAGGCTTTCCAGCCCGATGGCATTGAGCTTCACAGCATCCTGCCAGTCGAAGCCCAGGGGCTGGACCAGCAGATGCTCCCATGGAAGGGGACCAGCCCCGTGGTCCAGCCAGGAGCTTCCAGCCCTTTGGAAGCTCCCAGTTCCCGCATGCTTTGCAGCCTCCCGGCTGTTCCTCAGCACTAGGTGACAGTAATGACGATGAAGACTGGGGAAGCGGTGACTAATGAGCTCCCTGCTGCTTTCTGCTCAGGAATGAGTCCCAGTGCTCAGACAGGAGCATTTTCCCTCTCTTTCTGGGCAAGGAAGAGGTTGCATCAGCAGCGTGGCACTGTGTCCAAACTTGTCTCCGCTCGGGTTTGAAGATGTAGACGTGCCACAGTCCGTACTCCTCCGGAAGAAGTGGCAGGGGAGGAGAGGAAAGAAAGGCAGGATCTGGTATAACCTGAGCTCTAAAAAGGTGTGAAAAACATTGAGAAAGCTCCGTTAGTAAAGGCTGATTGCAAACATATTGCAAAGCAAGACAAGGATGGGAACTGTCTAAGCATTAATAAGGAACCCCCAAACCTTGTCCTTGTCCTTTGTTTTCTTGCTTTCTGGAATATCATTTGGAAATCTAGTTGTAATCCTTGTGTAACTTCTTCAGTTGAACAGCTCAGGGACCAACTTTCCACTTGATAGCTTATTTTGACATATTTACTCATAGTTATGTCTGTCTCAGCAGCATCCACATGAAACGCTCAAACTTTAAATTAATACATAGGGACTGACACTTTTTGCCTGCAGTTGAACAGTCTCTTAAACACGCTCTCCTCCCTCTGGCTTCTGGTTATGTTTAGGTCTAAAAGTGTAACTACAGCAAAGCAGCAAGAGTGGGGTTTGGTGGCGTGAAAATAGAGGCATTATTCCACAGTGCATGTTGTAAGCCCTGTCCCTCCTGGGAAGGCTGGTTCTAGTGAAGGGAACTAGGCTTGGCCATCCCAAAGGGATCATCATTGTGCTGGTAGTTTGCTCCCTTTGCTGTTCCTCTGCGCTGCCTTTGGGATGCAAAGGGTGGGAGCAGGAGACCTGGGACGCTGCCCTGCAGGTTTGTTCTAATCTATGAAAGAAAGCAAATGCATTATTGCACCTCCTCGGAGCGCAACAGTTATTAATAACCCCATCAAGAGCAGCACGCTCTGGCTCCATGTGCACAAGCGATGCCCGATGACGGCTGCAGAGCGGGAACGCTCCCCCGGCTTCCCAACTTAACAAGATGTTGTGCTGCTGAACATTGGTTTTCTCCTGTTTTTAAATGAGCTCTGCTCAGGGTGTGCGGGTCAGATCAATAGGAGCACAGGCGCCCTCCATCGCCCTGCGGAGAGGGGAAGGACAGCATCTCAAGGATATCTTGTTGGTTTCTAACATAAGCCCTTTCCTTTGCACTCTGGTTTATTGCACTCTTGAAGGATTTTGGGGTTTCTTTATTTTTAAGGAGCCTTAGCCCTCTGACAAGCAGCCTGGATGTTGAGAGGTGTGAGTGGGTGCTGTGCTCCCCGCTGCCTGATAGGGTGCTCCAGGCAACATGCCCATCAGCTGCGGGCTGCTCGATCCGCGTTGCCGGTGGCGCTGCTTTGGCACATATCGGCTAGTTTTGGTAGGACTGCCGGCACCGTGGGATTGCAGTGCTGCTCTGTCAGCCCCAGGGTTTGCCCATGGTACAGCAGATGCCCACGGCTGGGTTGTCAGGTTGCTAAGGCTGCTGCAGACCTGCATGTGGGCTGGCTCGTGAGCGAGCAGGGGGGTAGAGCATGAGAGCAGGAGCAGCCGGGAAGCCTTGGGCAGCCCCACGTGGCTTCCAGGGGCCGCTTTTCTCTCTGCAGACGGTTTGTGATTCAGGGGTGCCCACGAGTGATGCAGGTGGACAGGGGTTAGTTGCTATCAGCCAACTCTGTGGGGCACCGTGGCGTCTTGTTTTGAACAGGGCTCGCTGTTTGCTGCTTTGCTTCAGAGGAAAAGAGCGTTGTGCCTTGTTTGGGAGGAGAAGACTGAGAATTGTAATGCTTTTTAAAGCTGCTGTTATATCTACATCCATGTGTATGTGCAGCCGCCTCTTTATCTCTCCTGAGAATAATGCTGTCTGGTTTTACACAACTTGAATAATTCATCAGTGTAAACGCTTTGTGCCCAGCGCCCCACGGCCCTCCTGGTAAACAGAAACAATCCCACAAAGGTGTTAATGGATAATTACATTTCCCGGTCACTGGACCTGGGCAACAGGGAATTTTGGGGCGCCTGTACAGCCACGGAGGGATCTCCTCTGCCCCTCACCTGAGTTGGAAGCAGACACGGATAACCAGGAGGAGGGTGCTCCAGCTGGCCCTGCTCCACCCTGGGCCATGGGATTTGTGTTTGATTTCTCAGCTAACTTTCAAAACGTGTGTCATTTCGAGTAAGTGCTGCATTGCTTAGGCCTGGAAACCTTTCCTCTTTCCAGAGGACAAAATAGGCATGTTTTTCCCTGCAAATACATTTATTGTGCAGAAAGGAATCAAAATACCATTTAATCCTGAAGATTAAAACCCGTGTTGTCAGGGGATGCTTATGTGGAGCACTTGTTTTCTCTGCGCTTGTTTTCTCTTTCTTTTCTGATGGATACAGCTGTTTTCCTTGTCGCCAGCCAGACCCCTTCACACCAATCCCAGGGCTATTACTCCATCGTGTCGCCGCTCTGCAGAAAGAAGGTATTAAGCAAAATAGCATTCTCAGAAGCAGGAATTGCTATTGTTAGCAAAGCAATACCTGCAAAATTGTTTCCTCCTGGCTGAAGCCTCATTCCTCCCAGCGGCCAGGCAGGAGGGACGAGTCATTAACTGCTGTTCCTGCTGGTGGCTGCTGCTGACCCCAGCGATGCCTCTGCTTTGGGCTGATGGCTTAGCCGCAGGGGAAGGAACCTCCATCCTGAGCTGCTCTCCTAAATGTGCAAGGTACCCTGATCCATGTAGGATGTTGGTTTTCCCCCAGGTTTTGGCACTTTAGAGGTGACTTTGCCACTGGCTTGAAGAGTTTCTCTGAAATGAGTCACAAAGTTTGCACCCACTCACAGCCCTAAATTTTTCTGTGGATAGGAATTGGGTGAGAAAAAAGGAGAGATGGTTCGGGGGGGGGGGGGGGAGGGGAATGTGGGTTTGTTGGGGAATATTATCTTGCCTGCAGGAGGAAAGGCCGCTGTGCCTTGCAGCCAGTAAGCCCGGCTCCTGGGGTGGCAGAGCGCCAGGCATGAGGATTCACTGCTCGATTCTTCAACAACAACAATTAGCTTCTTGAGCTAATGAGGGGTTTCATAAGCAACCATGAATAATAGTGCTCTGGGACTCCTGGCAAACCCAGTGTTCGGAATCACAGAGCCACGTGTTGTTAAGATCAAAGCCGAGACTCCTTGTGCAGCAGTTTCCTCCCACTCCGTTCCTGGGCACAGAGGCTGCTCCGGCCACTGGCTGGCAGGCATGGAGATGGAGCTGCAGGACTGACACCCCGTGCCCACAGGGTTTGCATGCGATGGTTTGGGCAGTCTGATTACAGGCATCTCCAAGGAGTCCCTGGAGGAAACAATGATCCAGTTCTGCAGAGGCTGTTGGAGCTATTGGAATACGATGGCCACATTAGGAGATACAGAGAGACCCTTTGACTCCATTGATGGGAAGGAGAGAGATATCAATTCTATCTCTTTGAATTAATGGACTATAGTCTGAAACTCACAGCCTGGTTAAAAACATTATAGATTTCTCCTGCTTGCTGCTCTAAGAGGGTTTCTGTTCCCCCCGTGTGCTGTCAGCAGCCTGTGAGCATCGGGAGGAGCATCCCTTCCAGTTGGGAAGCAGCAGTCTGCCGGGCTGCCTTCAGGGCACAGCAGCCAGCCCGTCCCTGAGCCACAGACAGCTCCTAAAGATTCAGCTATCCCTTAACATCGTAATTTGCCATTTGCTGTGAGTGGTGAGCTGTAGGATGCCCTGGTGGGCTTGGATTCAAGCAGGACTTGCTGCTTGCCTTGAAAGGCAGCAAGCAGAGATGTTTCTGAACCAAAGGGCTACTCAAAGGAGTTGGACGGGGGGCCCAGCCTCTGGCTGAAGCGATTAGTGTTGCCCACAGTAACGTGGCCTTCGCTGTGCAGCATCTCCCCAAGTATGAGGCAGCATCAGCTCTGATTTTAATTTTATTCATAGAGCCACTATTACTCCATGTGGATCACACGGGAGGAATACTAATGGCTCTGTGGATTGTTTTAAGTGCAGATCTGAACCAGATAGTTGCTTTCATTTTGTCAGGAGCTGTTGCTTCACACAGAGATTTGTGGTGTTTTCCTTCTAATGGATCCCCCTCAGCTCCAGCGCCTGACACCGAGGTGTGTGATAGGTGCCAAGGTAGAGCAAACCTGCAAAAACCAGGGAAAGGGGGACATGGGGAAACCTCCTCTGAAGACCTGTTGTTGTTAATGCTGATATGTAATTACACCGAGAAGGGCTCTGCTCCTGGAGGAGGGTGGCCAAGGATGAGGTGCTTAGCTGGGATCAGTGCACCCTGCCCATGCTGCAGGCTTGTTGCTGTGCTCCAGCCCCTCTGCAGCAGTGCAGCATTTGGCACCCATCTGAACCACTATCTGGGCTGGGCAGGGCAGGGACCTCCTCTTGTGCTGCGTGGCTCTGGGGAACCTCAGGCCAGCAGTTCTTGGTACTCCTGTAACACTAATAGCAATTAGCAATGATAAATCACTTCTCACATAGACTTCCCCTCTCATTCTGCCATCTCTGTTTCCTCTGAAGGTTGATCTATGCCCCTGTAATCACTGGCTGCCCCAGGCAAGGATGCACCAGGGAACATCTCGACCTGTGCTTCTCCTGGGATGCACCAGTTCCTCTGCTCCTTCAGTAATTGCCCGCACAGGAGGGCGCCCCCGGCTCTGCTCCAAGGGCGCTCCAGCCTCACGCTGCATCCGAGGTGGGAATTATTCCATTTGGCAAAGAGGATTAATGTTTCATAACAAAAGGTAATTTATTCAATTGTATGCAAAAAAAGATAGCAGTAACAGCATGTACAAAGCTCGCTTTATTTTGGCTACTGTATTGTAAGTTTAAACCCTGTGAAAACATTGGTAACTCCCTTGTGCACCTCTGGGGAGAACTTGACCAGTCCCAGCCTGAATTGTATTGCCTTAATTAAACACACTTGACTTTGACAGAGGTGGAACAGGCTCAAGTTCAGCAGCATCTCATGCACGATGGTTTCTGTGAGTGTGGTGCTCACGTGAAGGCTGTGAACTGACTGCAGAGCCAGAGGCAGGAAGATAGCAAACAGACATTAAATTGATCCCTGCACTAAAGGAGCCCTTGTTTCAGGAGAGCCATCTGCTCCCTGCGCTTTCACCTCTTTGCTGCGTTTGCCTTCGGTTTGCCTTTAGGAAGCAGTAGTAATAGTACTAGCAATCCCAAATGTCCTTGCCTGCGGGACTTCTTCCTTTTTGCTGCTTTGCTGTGGCTCTAAAATAGCCTCGTGCCACAGGCACTGATCTCTCCTCCTCCATGTCCCAGTTCTAAGGTTATCTGCACCGCTGGCTGTGTTATGGCCCTTAAACACACCTCAGCTGGGTTTCACATCTGTATCCATCACCTCCTTAGGACAGATACACATCCCCCTTCCATACCCAGCGTGACTTCAGCTCCAGATGTTCACCTGTGCTCTGTGGGATGTGTTTTCACTCGGTGCCTGCAGCCTGGATCTAACAGAAAGTGATGCTGTGGTTGGCTCTGAAAGAACACGTTTGTGCTTAGGGTTTTGTTGGCTCTTTTATTAAATCTAGACCTAAAAGACCACAGAGAAACGCTGTCCCTGGCCCTCTGCAGAGGCTCTGCAGGTCCAAATTCCTATTGCAGGCGTTTCCATGTCACGCTGGTGGCATCACGTGCCTCTCCAGCATCTCAGGAGGTATTTATAGCGTTTTGAGATCTTTTGTGTGGCCGGAACTCCTGAAATAAGCGAGCGAGGCAGAGCCTCTACCTTCTGGGGAGACTGCGAGAGCCTCGGTATCTGCACTGATCCAGCCCTGGGGATTTGCATTAATTACTTCCTCCTCCGGTGAATTTCAGCTCCCGATTCAGTTGCTGGCGCAGATCCTGCAGCACACACAATGTCCACATCGTCACCTCTGGCCCCTATCCTTTGTGTGATGCAGCGATGGAGGGGCCTCTGCTGCGGGAAGGGCTCGGAGCTGGTGCCACCACATCCGAGCTGGTGCCAATGGGCTTGCTCCATAGAGGCTGGGAGGTGGTTCTTCTCCAAGGCAAGCGGCACTGTCCAAGCGCTGTGGCTTGTGAGCAGGCACGGAAGAGGACGGGGTTGCTGGGTAGGTACCAGCCACCTCCAGTGCTGTCTCAAGCCAGCTGCCTTTGTTTTACCCAGAGCATCTCCTGTTTTCTCCTCTGCCTCCTCACTCCCCGGCTGGTTTTCTCTCTGGCATTCCAAAGAAGCTCTCTGGGTCATCTGTGCTGAACATGCCTTGTTCTGCAGGTGACACTCAGCCCAGGAGGAAAGGAGCTGTTAGTTGTGAGAGCATTTCTAACCCAGACAGCAATTCCTCCTGAGCTGTCATGTCACCCGCACTGGACAGCAAGCCCAGGGCAGGTCGATAATCCTAACTTGAGTAAGAGACACAAGATATTGCTCCTGCCAGAAAACAAGGGTGAAAAAAATGAGTCATTGCACCGTATTGCTCACTGCTGGTTTTGCCAAAGTCAGAATAGAGGTGAAAGGAGTTTGAGTCCTCTGCACCTCTTCTGCTTTCACCAAAAAGAGAATCACCCCATGGCTAAAGATCCATCTGGCAAGTTGCTTTTATAGGGAGCTTATAAGAAAGGGGTTTTGAGTTCCTTTCAAGAGGGCTCCACCCTCACTGCCCCCGGCCTGCGGCTCCCTGGGGAGCCCTGCTCTGCCACCCTGGCAAACAGGAGCTCCAGCTTGTGCTGAAGGACACAGTGGCTGCAGAAAGCCATGGAAAATCTGCATAAAAATGTGGTCTAGCATTAACCACATTGGAAACTGAATGTGGTTTTTGCAGAACCCATCAAGAAACAGGAACGATGTCCTACAACAGACAGAGCAATTAAACACAGCTCTCAGGGCTGACAGTGGCTGGGGAAGGCTCTGCAGAGCCAGTGGTGAGGACACTGCTCTGCATTTGGCTGCTCCAACACCGCGATGGAGAACACAGTAAAACAGCTCTGGGCTGGAAATTACCCCTTGATGGGAGAAGTTTTGCTCTGCTGTGCAGACGGCAGAGGAAACGCTGAAACTCGGGAGGCTGGGAGCAGTTGTGCAGTTCTCTGATGTCTGTGGGCTCTTTGGGGAGCTGCCTGATGTCCCTCTCTCCTCTTGTCCATCCACAGGGCTCTCCTGGCCTCCCTCCTGGTAGGACACTGCGGATGGTGGCCCGGTGCAGTGATTGGCATGGCTCGGCTCCATCAGAGCTCCCATCAGGACACAGCCAGGGGGACCAAGGTGGCAGCATGGCCGGAGTTGCTGCCAGCTCCAGGTAAGCTCAGAGTCCTCATGGAGTTGTTCCTGGCATGCCAAAGCCCTTCCTCCTCCTGCCCAGCTCCCATCTGCCTCACTGAAGGGTTGCGTAGGAATGTGTGCCTCTGCCCTCACGTTGTTTCTGCAGCTCACCCGAGCCTGGAGGATGGGCTCTCTGTGGGGACGCTGCTTTTATTACTGCTTTGCTGGCCGTGGCATCAAAGAGAAGAGCAGATAAATTGTGGCTGGAGACAATGAGGGTAGTGTGCCTCTGGGATTTGTACCACATCCAGGACTCTGCCATGCAGTCATTAACGATCTAGGAAAGCAATAAGCTGTGAAGGAACAGAATTTGCAGATGACACACTGCTGTTTGGAATAGGCGAGTTTAAAGAAGACGAAGGCATTTTAAGGACATCTCCCAGAGCCCAGTGAACAAGCGCCTGGCGTGGGGGTGACATTTGGATTGCCCAATGCAAAGCAATGAACAGGGATTGCAATTACCTGAGCTATTTGCACACATTTGTGTGTTCTGAGTTAAGTCTGTCAGCTCAGGAAGCTGATATAGATCTACGTTAGAGGAAACCCCTGCGCCCATAATCCAAAAAGCCAAGGAATCCAGTACTCTGTGAAGCATGGGGCAGGGCAAAGCCCAACCCTGGAAATAGGGTGTTTTAATACAATGGCTTATTCTCACCCAGAAATATGGGTTGAGTTCAGACTGAGAGACCTCAGAAAAGGTGCAGGAGAACTAAACCTTACAGTGATACATTCCTGGGTAAGCTATAATGCCCTCATGCTCAGGAGGCTCCAGCAGAGGTTTTCCTGATTTGCGAGGTACCCATTCCAGGCCATGCTGCCTTGTGCTGCCACAGAAGCAGTGATGGTTGTAGCTGGGAAGTGAGAAGGAGCAGACAGCTCACAAACAGCCATGCCCCCAGTGCAGCCTCCAGCACAGGCTCTCTGGCATGCCATGGGGATGAGTTACCAGCTGTGGCAAGATTCATGGCACTGCTGCTCCCTCGATAACTCATAACTCCAGAGCAACATTCGGCATTGCAATTTATTCTGGTTGTAAAGCACAGGGAAGGTAAATCACAGGGGGGATAATAATTCCTTTTCTTTCTTATAAATCAAGCCACATCTAAAAACTTGTCCTCTGCCTTCCCACATGGACCCTTTTATCCTGGGGGCAGCAGGAAAGGGAAGGGGTGAGCTTTCCCATGTGCACAGATCTGATGGCAGCTTGAGGCAGGACAAATCCTCGTGGGGCTTGCTGCTTTTCAGCCCATTGACCAGCAGCTCCTGGCATGGTCAGTGAGATGTTTTCCCTGCCTTGCAGCAATCACATTTTGCAGTTCCTGATCTCTTATACCTCAGTTGCAGAGAGGGACCCACAGACATGGGGACGTTGGCTGACTGGCCCTAGGGACGCTCAGCAAGCTGGCAGCAAAGCCGAGAGTGATGCTTCAAAAAGAGCCCCGTGATTAGGGGTTTGCAGTCAAGCTCAGCGCAGATCAGCTCCGTGCTTGGAGCAGTGGAGTTGAAGTTATCTGTGGTGAAATTCCAGCTCTGAAAATGATTCCCTTTCTGGTGCAGGCAAGTCTCCCTGCCCCTGTCACCGTCTGTGCGGCGAAGATAATTGTTGGGACATTGCTCCTGGGACAGGACAGGATTAGCGAGTTGAAAAGCACTGTGTTGGATTAACTTCCCTTCCCTTCCAGCCCATGACAAAGCTTGCCTTGCCTTCCGCTGCCAAAAGCTGTTTTGAAAAGCATGTCCTTAGCACTCGCACAGTGCTTGGCCGGTATTGGGAGTGATCTGGGGGCACAGAGACAGCCTGGGTCCTCCACTAGTGCACGGGACTTCTCATGCTTCTCTGTCATAGGAAAATAGCCTGGCTGTTCATTGGAGGCCTTTCCTGTGCCCATCTGTGCACGTTATGGCCATTCAAATACAATAGCGTGCAGGTTGCTCTTTCCAGGTTTCCAGCTGATCTCTCAAAACAGCTACTTGAATTCCCAAGGCTGTGGGATTCAGCAGCAAAAGCATCCACATCTCGCATTGAATGGATGTGGATTTACTACAGAGGAGACCTGAAGGGGGGGACTTTTCAAAGGCTGAGCCATCCTTTAGGAAAGCCATCGCACGTGCATCCCTGGCTCGTCTGCACAGCACAGCGTGGTGGCCTGGGTCTGGCCCCTCACTGCGGCATTGCCAAAGCTGGGAAAGACCGCTTGCTTTGTAGCAGTGATCCCCTGGTTGGAAACATCCCTGGGCACCATGGCTTCCTGCTGGTACCTGGGAAGGTGCAGCAGCAGAGCAGGTCCCTGCCTCTGTGGTCCTCAGGCAGGAGGCAGGGATGAATGGCAGTTCTCCGAGCCAAGCATCACTCTATTTTTTCCCCTAACAACTGAACTGATTAGAGTGAAACTTTGACTTGATGAGTGATTATTGTCTCAATGCAGTGGTGGCACACAGCCCTTTCATTTTCTTGGTTTGTTGTTAAAAACACATTGGCAGGCGTTTCATCCCCCATTTAATGCTTGGGCTCTCTGCTCCATGTTAATTTCTCCCTCCCTTCTTTCCCCCCTCTCATGCTTAAAAGAATCAAGTTATTGTTTTATTTGTCTTTACGTGTACAAAGCAGGGTTTGTGAGGTGGCTGTTCCCCTTGCTCCCTATCACCGGAGGGAAAATGGGTGTGCTCTGTCACACAGGGACAGGGACAAGGCTGCAGCAAGCGCTAATTACAGAATAACATGCAAGAGCAGCTCCATATTTCTTTCTCCTGAGTTCCAGCTCAGTGCAGTCCTTTACTCTTCAAGCTCGGATGTGCTGGAGGTTTATTCAGCATTATTGCAGTTAATTATTGGCATTGGAGCGATTTCTGGAAACCCTGGATGAGCTCCGAGCTGTTGCTGGGTTATAATCTGTTGCTTTCCCTTGTCCTCCCAGGTCAGGTCTCTCGGCCGTTGCTTCACCAGCAGAGAACACGAGGTGGCCCCAATCCATGGTGTTCCCAGGACTGGGATGAGGCAGAGCCTGGCCCAGCAAGGTAAGGGCAGACCACAACATTAAATACTTGTCCTATGGCTGCTGCTGCTGTTCCTCCTCTGCTAAGACCCCAGTCGGCTCTGACACTGGAGCACCCACCCCTGCAAACAGTGGGGCCAGGCTGGATCCCAGCTCCTCCTGGGAGCACAGCTCATGTGCTGTAGGTTTCAACAACAAGGACTTATTAAATAATAACTGACATTTACCTAGGTGCTGCTTGTCCTCAGAGCCCCCAGGACTTGGCAAACTTTAATTAATGGTTGTTTTAATAGTTAAATAACCTTTATAACCGCATTGCATTTGCTCTGGGGCTGTCAGAAATAAAGTCATAATGATCCGAGTCAAGTGATAAAATACAGCATCTGGTTTAATGTTTGCGGGTTATTTAATGAACTGAGGAACCTGGCAGGGAAATGATATATTTATTTCTTTGTCTTCTTGTAAGAACCTACATTTTGCAGTGAAATACTGCTTGGGGGGTCACGCTTTGCCTCCTGCTTTTGCCTTGGTGTTTTCCAGCTGCGGGTGCATTCCCAGGGACCCCAGAGGGAATGGGGTGCTGGGAGCACTGCTCTGTTGGGTATGTCTGGGGTCACAGTGGTGGAAGCGCTGTTGATTTATGCCTGGGCACAGTCTTTGCCATCTGTTTCTATATGGCTCTCCGCACAAGACGAGTAGCTCTCACGTAGCACGTGGTGCACGAGCTTAGCGCGGGCTCCAGGAGGAGCGGTGCTGCCTCCAGATGTTTCTGCCCCTCACCCCAGCTGCAACGCCTGAGCCTGAGGTGCAGCTCCTCCCCTTATCCCTCCTCTGGTCAGAGCCTGTCCCCGGCTCACCCCGGCTCGGTGTTACCTGTGCCCCCACCAGCTCCCTGCTTGGGTTTCCTCATCTTTCTCAGCAGCCTGTTAAGAGCATCCTGACTAATGTTGCTTAACGCAGCTCCCGCTCCACGGCTCCCAGAGCACCGTCTGCACCATAAAATTAGCATCCTCAGGCATATTTTGGGTTCTTGGCTCCCCCTGCAATGTTACCTATTAATTGCACAGAGAAAATTTTCCAGAAACTTACTTGTGCCCTTGAGCTATGTTCGTATTTATTTCCATAATTCTTTGATACAATATTTGTCTTTGCCTGAGATGGTTTGCCAAAAGGAAAGGGAGAAGGAGGAGAAGCATATGAGGGATTTGGATTGCCTCACATCTGCCTTTCTTTAAGCAGCCCATATGGGAAAACATATTCTTCCGCACAGAATTTGTTAAAGGTTTCCCGAAACGCGTTGCGTACACATTTAACACAGAACCTGGCAATATTGATACTTAAAATGGGCCCAAACAGATCCATTTGGAAGAGCTTTTGGAGGGTGGCAGCGCACATTGCAAACGGAATAGTCTCGTTGGCTGGCTCAGCCTGGGGGTTGGTGGGAGGAGAGGAAGCTGCCCACTGCACTAAGTATAAAAACCATAATGTATGCAACAGGATGGGCATGTTTCATCCATGACGCTCCGAAAAGGTGACATTATCCGAGGTCCCGTTTAAGATAGAGTAGCTGAGTAAATGGGACGCGACAGAAGAGGATACTTCATCTTTATCTTTGTGTTGGTGTAAATCACACAGGGCAGGTTGCAAACGCCTCGTGCTGGCAGAGCACGGTTACTCACGCGGGTAGTCCCATCGACTTCCTTGTGGTAACTCCTGGAAGTTATGAATCATGGAGGCTGATTCATAGCTCGGCCACAGAAAGAGTGCAGTCATGGACGTCTGTGCTACGATTGCAGTGGGGCTGTTGGTCCAGCTGTAGGTTTGTTTTGTAGGAATGAGATTTAAACCCATCCCATTCACTGGTTTCAGACTTTGATGGCTTTTGTTTGGTCTGGTTTATCTGAATCTGTATTAGATAAGCTTGAATTGGCAACAGGGTGTTTGATGCTACAGCCGATGTGATCTCCACCTGCAAAGGCAGGAGCAGCCTGCAGCGTCCTGAACACACAGCCAGCCCTGCCTGCCCTGGCATCCTGTTATTGCATCTTGGCAATCTTCCACTAGGTACTTAAATAAACAGAGATCAAGCTATTCACAACCTTAATTAGGCTACACGTAAATAATAGATTACTGGATTGGCTGGGAGTGTGCATGGGGGAGTAACAATAGCAACAACAATCCCCTTCCCAGTGTTTTTCTTGCAGCACAGCCCTGCAGATCATCCCTCTCGCCTGTCCCTTCCCACCCCACACTTCTCATTTGCTTCCTGGCAAAATCAAGGGTGTGATCTGAGCGCTATGGGGCGGCAGAAGGATGGATCACACAGAGAAGTGGCGGTGGCCAGTCCTGCAGCTGTGCCAGGAGGAGAGCTGGTGAAAGCACTGTGCGTTGGGATCTGCACGGCTCCTTCATTGAAGGTCAGCCACGGTGACGTCCAGGACAAGTCTGGACAAAGGCAGGCTGCTTTGCTGCTAGCACCCAAGGAGACCATGTAGGTCTCATGCAAAGATCTCACTCGCTTGCCCCACACCCTGAGAAGCAGCGTCCCAAAAGCTCCAGAGCTCCTCAGCAAATGCAGTTTGTGCTGTGGGGCTCCATTTGCCAAGGCAGTAGTGATGGGGTAATATCAACTCATTTGGGCAGTGCTGGCCATTGGAGAGGACAAAGGGAGGGAGCCCAGGCTCCCAGAACATTGACAGCAGCAGAAAGGATCATGTCCCCGAGCACGTTACTCACCGGCACCTTGTGCCGTGACATGATGGAGCACCTCAGCCCCGTCAGAAACAACTCCTGGCTGCGGCAGTTCATCCTGGAGCAGCAGCCCGTGTGGTCCCTATCTGTCAAGGCCTGTCCTGCCATAGCGATGTGATGGCTGTGAGAAGTTGAGCTATTTACACAAGGTCACTTTATTAGTAGGGAAATGGCTGTTATGACAAACGAGCACTCTGAAGCCTGTCATGGGCCCTCCCGTCACACTCAGCTCCCAGCCTGTGCAGAAAAACGGGCCTTGGGTAGGAATCACGGCAGGAAACAGCATGTTTCCTGACTTGCTCCTCTTCTTGAAGGGAGAAAGGGAAGGAACATCCCAGCAGCAGTGACCACTTCATCGTTTCCCACTTGCAGCACCACAGGGGAACTGGGATACATCACCAAAAGGCATTAAACAGCGCAAGAAGATATTATTTCAGCCAACGTGCTGACGCAGCACCATCTTGGTTTCTTAACTGGGAGTGATGTATGAATTATCTCAACCTAAAGCCTGAAATACACACTATAGGCTGTATCTTTCTGTGGTTTATTTGGGCTGTAAAGCGATACCTTATTATTTCTCCCCCCCAGGCATCCTTTAATGAATCTAGATTTGAAAGTGAAATATTTATTGTATTTTGGGAGCTTAACCATGGAAGGAGAGGAGGAGGGATATGCAAATTTTGCATTAAAAAAGGGCTCCTCTTTATTAACATGAAAATGTGCAAGTGCACATCTGCCAAGACACCCAACTGCTGTCCTTAAAAAGGGATTTGATGGGAATGGGGGGAGCGGGCTTCTCCCTGGGAACATGTCCCATTCTCACCCCTCTCAGCTGCTCTGTTGCTGTGTAAGCCCCAGCCCAGGGTGGCTTTTGGTGTAAGATGTAAAATGCTACCCCTGGGTGCCCCAAGGCGCTGCAGGGAAATGCCAAGAACTGGACATTAGGGATGTTGTCTTCAGCCTGGGCAATGCAGTGCTTTGGGGGGTATTTCTCCTGCAAATAAACTGCTCCTTTGTAAACAAACAGATAAATCCACGCAGTTTAATGGTGTCAAAAGTTGTCAGCAGCTCGCCCCTACCTGACCCTCGAGTTTCCAAACCTCCGGGAAGGAAAAGGTCTGCAGCTGCAGTTGTATCCCATGAGCCCTGGCTTCATTAGAATGAGCACCATTTGTTTAAAAATAGAAATCTTGTGCCATCTTCCCGCAGCCCAAATGAAGCTATTAAAGGATTATGATTCTGTGACTTCAGCCCTATTGTAGTCTTGATATTTCATGGTGCATTGACACAGAGTACATAATATGCTGAGCAGCACTGTGGGCTTCAGCTGTTGCAAACAATATGGTGCAGAAATAATTGAACTAAACAGAAATTGCAGCTCTTGGGGGAGGTGGCAGCTCTGCTTTGTGGGATGAGGCTGCAGGCGCCAACTCAAACGCATGCTGTATGAAAGAGATTAAAATGGCAGGGTTTGATGCTGAAAGATTTTTGGTGGGCTCTCCTTTTGGTGGCGGTGCTACACCCATGGAGGCGGATCTGGTTTGTGAGCATTAGATGAAGGGAAAGAGGCCGGAATGAGGCCTCATCTATACAGGGAACTGTGTTCAGTTCAGACAGGCTGGTGGGAATCCCTGTTTATGCTTTGGAGCCTCAGATGTACCTCCCAGTTATGGCAGCTTAACAAGTCGCTGTGGCCGTGACCCAGCGTGGCAGCAGCGTCAGGCGCGGCACGTTGCGCCTTTCATCCCTTCTCATTGTGGTTCTTTTAGCTTCAACGAGTTCCTAACGATTAAAACCCAAACGAAGCAAGTTTCCAGCAAAACAGCTCTGTGCAGCCTTCTTGCCGCTTTGCCATGTCCTATTCTAAGTCGGGCTGGCTATGCGTGCGTGGGAGATTCCTTGGATATCACACACCAGTGGGAAAACCCCTTCTGCCGCCCTGCCAATGGGCAGAGGTGTTGGGAGACCCTGCAGAACAGGGGGATCTTGCCTTGATCGCTTCCCCTGAGGCAAGAAACAAGAGGAAGGGGCAGTGTTGCAGCAGGATTGAAATGTTGCCGCGCTGCTGGAATGCCATGTGGTGATATTTCATTCCAAAGGAGATTTTTCATTTGGAATTTGTTAATGGTGGGTGTCAGCTGTGGGAAACTCACTGTTTTGATTGCTGGTAAGAGCCCATTGGAAGGGGGACTTTTTTCACAGTGAATTTTGAAGTGTCTCCAGGTCGGAACAAAGACACGTTTCAGCTCCAGCAGTAAATGATGATGGAAGTCAACTCACCTGCTTCTCATTCAGCCGAAGGACTTGCCAATCTTAACATATCCCTTTGTGTGGCAATCTACATTGATATTTTGCAATTAAAAATCTAAGCTAAAGCACAGCTCCTAGAGAAACCTGATGAAGCTGTTGCTGAAACACAGCCGCCTGTGGCAGGAAACACAGTGACTGCTTCGTTGGTGTCCAAAATCTCTGGCAATATTGAAGAAGCAGCAAAGAATTGGGTATTCTCATGCTGGAGATGGTTAAAGCAATCCCGGAGGCTCAGGAGGCAATTCAGCCTGCTGGAGTGGTACTGCATATTCGGGACTGGCATTAGTTTTCCCTAAAGAAAGGACAGTGAGATCACCAGCTGCTGTGGGGACCCTGGCTCTCTATTGGAAGGGGTGGCATGTTTGCAACCCCTTCCAATAGCTGGAGCATCCTTTCGGTGCTGGCACAGAACAAGTAACACTGAGGCTGCTTCTTGTGTGCCTGGATCTCTCCGGTGTTGTCTGGCAGTGGAAAGGAGCCTCTGCCACCTGCAAAAGGAGGTGCCTCTCCCCCTGCCAGCCGCTGTGACGCTGCTCCCAGGACGTGATCTGTTTGCTGCTGTCACGTAGAGAAACTCTGCTCTGTGACCCCACTACTTGACGTGAGACGGGCTCTTAGGAGATGGAAAACTGAAGAGACTGCTTTTTTCCTTTATTTGCTGGGCAACGGCACCAGGAAAGCAGGCGACATCTCCAGGTAACGCCGGACTCTGGATCTTCTCATGGTCACCTTTCTCTTTGCTGCAGCGAGCGCCCTTGGGGCTGTTTGCATTTCCATTTCAAGGCTTCCCCTCTGAAAGCAAGCAGGGGAAGGAGAGATTATCATGCAGGCTCATAATTCCTCCTGAATTCCTGTCTCTCCTGGCATCATAGAGGCTGAGGCAGGTTAGGAAATGGGAGCCCATGGGATCCTGGGATCTGGTAGTGTTAAAGCTTTTGTTGTAAAAACCTGCTGGCTCCATTGGGGGTGATAAGTGAGATTGTTCTGCTTTACGTCAGGTGACAATCTGGCTTAAGATACATCTGAGGGTTTGGTCACATATGTGTTATCATCACAATGTTTGGGTGTTGGTTTGGGTTTTTCCCCCAAAGAACCTCTACTAACCTCCACCCACCGCAGAGAAACTACAGCCAGTGTCGGAGCTGCCTGGATGAGGGGTACACATCCCTCCATCTGGACCCACTGGTACCGCTGTAAACATTATAGCGTGCAATTGCTGCTAAGAAGGCAAAGGGCAGGCAGGTTAGGAAGAGGTGGGGTCCTGGCTCGGACGTGTGACCAAAGGAATCCCCCCTCTTTTGGTCCCCGCTCTCCTCTGAGGATGCTGTATTTATCTCAATGTCATTTTCTTTGAGATGTGAGCTGGAACGAATCCGGAGCAGCTGCTCCATCTCTAAGTGTCCTTTAGGGATCCCTTCAGCAGACACTTTGCAGGATATAATGATGACATCCTAACGAGCGCTAATGCACATGTTGTCATCTTTCTGTATTTACACTTCCCACAGGAGGCATCGTTCTGAGAAGGAAAAGTGAGAGATGGAAACTTCCACGCAGTAACTTGGGTATCGGAGCCAGGCTCAGCTGGGGAATCCACCTACCCAAAAAAAGCCATAAGGATCAAGCATGGGACATGCTCGTGGCCTTTGTGGTGGATGCTTTTTAGCCACATCACTATACGAACCCTGTAAGGGCTTCAGCAAGCAACAGAGTTATGGGGGTGTGTGTCTGTATATAAATAACTGAGAACCTACCAAATGAAGTGAGAGGCAAGTATATGTATATGTGTGCTATGCCCTAATATCAGCAGTCAAAACTGATAAGGTCGTCACTTTGTCCTCTGCAGACCGATCTTATCGGGGGAAGATTGTATCCAACAAATAGTATATCAGAAGATTTCTCTCTCCATCTCTCCCTGAACACAGGCTCCACCGTTGCTGCTGCGATGCCCGAATCGGGAGTGAGGATCCGGCCCCTGTGATAAGTGTAATAAACGGCTCTGCTTGTCGGTGGAAATTTCGCTGGCAAATTTCCGACCCAGATTAAAAAGTAAATTAGATTTCTTCTGGAGGGTTATTTTCAAGGGGTTTGTCTGCTGATGTTCTTGTGCAAGATTGCAGCTTTGCCAAGGGGGGAAGAGAACAAAAGGGGAGGATAAAGACTCGAGGTTGCAATTACTTGACTGAACAGGGTTCTCTGGTGGAAGGCACCTCATCAGGGAAGTCGCAAATTTGCTTAAAATACAAGGTGCAATACAACATTTATTTATAATCTGCCTCAAAAACTGTGTCTAAAGCCAGGCAATTGTGGGAGATGAACTGTAAAATGGAACAAATGGAATCAAATCGGGTATTAATACCGGCAGAATGAAATCGTGACAAAAGGGGGTCTTGCGGCAGAGCACAGTTTCTGCTCCACACAAGGCGCAGGCGAACAGCATGGGACCGAGCAGTGGCACGAGTGGGGAATGCCAGTGGGATGAGGGAGATGGGGATGCCAGAGTGTAGGAATCCCTGGGCATCATCAGGAAGGGGGCAGGGCCTGGGTGCTTGCAGGTGAGTAACGAGGTGAGGGCTGAGGCTGCCCTATAGGCAGGTGAAGCTACTTATGTCCCAGCAGTGCGGAGGAGCTCAGCCTCTCAGAGCTGGGTGCAGAATGGTGTTGCTCCTCCAGAGCCTTCTCCAGGGACTCCTGGGTGAGTCTCGTGGTCTTTTGTTTCTCTGTTTATGCAGCAGAAAGGGCTTTGGTTTGGTTATTTGATGTATGCCTTTAGCCCATGTGCTCTCAGGTGCTAGTACTGTCTGTTGTTGGCTTTGCTTAGAAGCTCAAGGAGTGACTGTGGTAGGAAGAAGGTAGGGGATAAGTTGGATGTGGAGCTGAGCTGGTTTTTGCCCATGTCCAGGAGCCCTTGCTCCTATGGCCTTGTGAGAGTTGGTCATGTAGGTCTTCCTCCAGTTTTTGGTGTCTCTGTGCTTGTGGAAGGCAAAGTCATTGCTGAGAAACACACCTGGACTGGAGCTGGGACAGTGTCTTTACACTCAGACGTTGAGAAAGCCATTGCCCTACATAGACAGGCTTCTGGCTGTGCTTCATTGTTAGAGGAAATGCATTAATCTGCTGGGTTTGGCACAGGTACGGTTGGAGGCTGAGCAGCTGCTTTAGCTTATAAATACCAGGCTGGTGGCTACTTCGGTGTTTGTTTGGAGTCGTGTGCTTTGGCAGGATGGAAACTGTGCATACAAACAACCCCTCTGTGTTTATGAGCCATGTCTCAGGGGAAAGTGCTTGCTGATACCTCCTGTGACCTGTGCTCCTCTGCGGCTCAGATGCATTGAAAACCTGAAATGAATAAAGAAAGTGATTCCTTGTCCTGGTTCTCGCACCACACAGCGGGGCAGGGAGCGGGCAGTGGTTCCAGACTGTGCCCAGGGTGTGCAGGAGCAATGCGGGTGTTTGTGGGTCTGTGCATATAGCTGGGTGTGTAGCTGGGGGTTACATAGCAGTGGCAATTGGTTCTTGTTGCAGAAAGCACCCCTCAATAGGTGGAGTTGGGCAGATGGAGCCCTTGCTGGTACCCACAGTGAAGGATGTGTGGCCATCAGAGCTGGGCTGGCCTGGCCTTCCCCCCTCCTTCCCAAGCCAGGACCCACTCCCAGACACCTTCCAAGCAGTGAAGAGGACAGGGCAATGACCTGCCTGAGGCACAAGCAGCCTCTTCTCACCCCTTTGGAATGCCGGAGCTCATGGCCAGGCGCAAGCCCTGCAGCATCCTGGAAAGCTGAGCTCCCCTTTGCCCCCCATCCCCTCCTCACAGTCCCCGGCCAATGGGGCTGAGCAGAGTCTGTGAGCTCAGGAGCCGCAGGAGAAGCTCGGGCAGGGGGAGGCTCCGCTTTCTGAGGCAGCGCTGTTGAAATAAATACATGAGCACATAGATCATTCCTGCTTCCTTTTGCTAACCCTGCAAGTCAGTGACAAAGGAGCAGGGGACCTTTCATGGCGATGAATACAGTGCAAGGGGATAATTAAAGTGACTGTTTTCTTGGCGGCAGGAGCTTTCCAAGGCTCTGCTTCCCGCCCTGTCCTTGCGTGGGAGCAGGGAGCGAGAGGGGCTGGTGTGTTTGAGCGCAGACGAGCCGGGGGCAGCACCTCCCAGGGGACCTCTGCTCCTCGGCCACCTCTCATCAGAGGCACTTAGAGAGCCCAGGAGGTCTGCGAGCAACCATCAAAACCCACCACTAATAACAGTCTCATTTCCCTGCTAGGCTGCATCAGCGAGACCTTTCCCATCTCCTTTCTCCCCTTCTGTGTCCCAACAGTGGCCCGGGAAAGGTCCTCAGCTCCAATTTGGATTCTGGGGTTTTGCCCTGAGCTGGTTCTGTGCTCTCCAAAATGGGAAATCTGTGGAGCGGGTCGGGGCTGTGCTCTGAGCTGCAGCAAACAGCAGCTGCTCCGCTGGAAGAGCTGGGGCACGATGAGGAAAGGACCGCTCCAGAGCCACCACAGCCTGTGTGTGTGTTCCCCAGTGCCTTCTGCCTCTTTGTCTCTGTACAGCTCAGTTATGGCCCTTCCATCACTTATCAAAACAGGAAGTGTCTCGCCTTGTTTACAAACAATAAATGGTTTATATGAGGCGTGTGAATCATTGCCCTGCACCTTTAGTCTAAAGCCTTATCCAGAGCTGCAACTGGGGGCTCATGTGGATTTCTTGTTTGTGGCAGTAATATCCTTTTAATATGCTCGATGAGAAGCAAATGAACCTGCCTTATGCTTATGAGTGTTCAAACCCATGTCTCTTCAGTGGGTGAAGGTCACTCTTGGCAGATGGATGCCAAGAGCATGGCCCTGCTGGCTGCCTGGGCTCAGCACTGCTGCTGGCACCATGTGTGAAGATGGGCAGGCTGGCACCCACTGGGAGCCAGGGCAGCCCGAATGCGGCTCAGCTTCTGGGGCTCCTGTGTGCAGGTTCCCTTCTGTTGTCCCCCAGGCATCTCCCAGCCCCGTTCATACACTGGGCTTCAAGGAGGCTTTTCCTGTTTCCCAGCAGCAGACGTGTCTCTTCTGATGCTGTTGCACATTCCTTTCTCTTTTCTTTGTTGCTCTTCCTAGGAGCTTGTGTCCTGGTGATCTATGAGTTGTTTGGAGAAGCAGCAAACGCTACTTATGCATTATATACATGTCTTGTCTGTTCCACTTGATAATGCCATTCTTTAATATGCTCAGCAGTAGCTTTTTGGCTGGCTCTACCCCCTGCTCCCCCAAAGGCTGCCTGGCACACACTGAGGCCCTTTTCTTCTTCAAATAATTTAGGGGATTTTGTATCTAACTTTGTTTTCCAACATCCTTGTGCGCGGAGAAGAAACCAAACAAAGCACAAATCCACCTCGGTAGCCTGGAGCGGTCCTGTCCCTTCCCTTGCTAAGGTGTAGTGGCTCTGAGGCTTGCCTGGAAATGAAAGGAAGGAAGGGGATCACAGATTAGCACATCTCAAAGTTAACATTGGGCTGTAGTGAGGCGACAGCAGTGGCTTCCCCCGGTGTGACTACAAAACACCCAGGGCTGACACAGGCTCTCTCAGAAATGGAGAGCTATTTGAAGACGGGACAAAAGCTTTCTCGGCTCTCTTTTTCCAGCTGAGAGGATCTGGCATCACCAGTCCGTTTCATGAAAATCTCTCTGACCTCTCATATTGATAGTCTCAGCTCTCCAAAGCCACAGGAATCGTGGCCTCATCCCTGAACTCAGTTATTTTACCTGTTCTCTCTCCAGATACACTCAATAAAGCACTCGATGTACTGTACTCGGGGCTCTCTGGCTGAGCTCAGTGCATGATGACAGCGTGTTCCTTTTGATTCCCATGCAAACATCTCCACTATTCCTTGCTTTCTGTTTGCTCAGCTCCCGAATTCCACAGAGCAGGACATACGTGCCTGTTCTCACATCAGCCTGGCTCAGTAAATGCTGCAGGGGCTCTGCAGGACATGACAATTCCAGGCTGCGTCAGCTATCCCAGGAATGGGATTTGGGAGGGGGTTTCCCTGATGCAGAGTGTATCCATGGTCTGAGGCTGCGAATAAATCCTGCATCCCTCCCCACACACTGTCCTCTTCTCTGCTCGACGATGAGCGGGAGAGGAGTACGTGATGGATAAGCTTTAAAAAGGAGTCCAGGGTCACAGCTTTGTCTATAAAAAGTAAATAATGTGAAGAGCAGAGACCCATCTCCTGACTGGCACGCGCAATGAGCGGAGAACGTGCTCTGCCTCTTGATGATGAGCTCGCTCAGGGCCTCGGACCCGCCGTAGATGGGAGGTCTGTGGGATGAGTCTCCCCTCTGCTCTGCCTGGGGCAGTAAGACAGTGTCAGTGTAGGGAGCCAGTAATGGGGAGTGACTTAGAGGCTGTAAAGATGTTTGTGGCTTGCATGGTATTTCCTCCTTTTACATTTCCAGTTGACAAACGGCTCTGATAGGGCTCCATACGGAAAACTTCCCTAACTCTGAGCAGACATTGATGTATGAATAAATGATGCGGGGAAGCCCTGCGAGGTTTGGCAAATAGCGGCGCGCTGCCCTGCCCAAAGCAGGTATGCTCCTGCCAGTGGGATGCGGATGGGAGATGCTGCATAGCTGGAAGCCTGCGGCCGCGATGCCAAACGTGCTGAGGCAGCATCCCAGCGCCTCCCTGGGAGCAGCACCCCGGCCGCCTGAGTCAGCAGCCTCAGAGTACAACTTGACCTTGCGTGGAGAGAGATGTCAAACAAATCTTGGTGCTGTCACACACGATTTCACACGCACGCGTGCAGCTCCCGCTGATCAATCTCTTGCTTTGGCCTGGCCGCTTGATCCTCTCCCGGGGAGGGATGTGAGGCTGGTGGTGTTACATCCACCTCCTCCCCTCCGTCCTGCGAGCCCTGATGTAGAGTGGGGTTATAGAGAAGCTTCGCGGAGCAGCACCCTGAGGATGATGAGCCGGTCATACGAGCTCAGGCAATAACATTTAGCAGCATAATTATGCCTTGAAATGTCCTTGGAGAGTCTGCAGGGGCTACAAGAAAACTAGGAGAGCAGAGAAAATGGCTCCTTACCAGGGTAATGCCTTGCATTGCCCAGAAGTGACTTCGAAGACATAAGGGGGGGACGGGGAAGTGAGGAAATCCCAGCACATTGGAGTTTCCCATCGTGTCCCCTGCTCTGGGCGGGCGCAGGGGGCTCGCCGGGGTCAGCTCATTTGGCCACTTCCCCCATGTTCAGTGTCTAATTCGACAAACTCCATGGCAACGCGGCAGCGCTCTGCTTACCCGACCTCCCCGACCCCCGTGTTAACAGCGCTCCTACCAATGTGCTCTAAGCTGTCTCCGCAGCGCTGAGGAACTACTTCCCGCTCCTAGTTATACAGCCTGGAGGTGAGCTGCAGGAGGAGCCGGGGCTGGAGGGGACCCGCCGGTGGCAGGGGGATGTCTGGGGATGGAAGCTGCCCTGGGATGGTCTGTATGCGTGCTCCTTGGTATTTACAGTGCTGCTGAACCGTACATAAACAGTGAGAAACCCAGCTTAAGTCCTCAACCACAGTCATTTGGGTTCAGACCCTCCCCAGCTTGCTGTCTTGAGCTTTAGGCTGTACACGTAGAGTGGAGAAATTACTTAATATATGCCTTATACCATAAGCACATATTGTCGTGGCTGCGTGCAGCAGAAATGAGGCAAAATTGAGTGCCCTGTGAAGGCAAGTGCTGTTCTTGAGCTGAACTTGGCCCTGCCTTGTCCCATCTCAGCCCAGACAGTTCTATTGGTGATGCTGTTAAGTGGTGGGAAATGGGTTTGGAATGGGCAGCGATGAGCCGCTTTGACACCAGCGATCCCACCTGCTCTGGCTATAACAGCTCCTTTAGCGGGACCCGTCCAGGCTATTTTCAGCAAACGATGGAATTGAAGTGGTGTCAAACGCACAAGGATAAAAGGGTTTGTTTTTTTTTTCCTCTTGGGAACACAAAGAGGTTAATTAAAAAGAATGAAAGTCTTTGTCTGTTCCTGGATGGATTTGAGTATGGGAACCTGTAGAGTTTCCTCTAGGGAGATGCTGTTAGGGTGTGATGTCTGGGTGCCAAATGCCCCAGCCACCCCCCCCAGTGATTTTCTGCACTGGGTCCCCAGATGAGTTTTTGCTTTTATCAGAGATGGGAGCCCGGGAAGGAGAAAAAATTCTCTTGTAAAAACACGGGAAGGTGCCATGAAAGCCTTGGAGCCAAGCAAAGCCTATCGGCTTCTGCTCGACCCAGTCCCTGCAGGGCAGCATCCCCAACTGTTTTCTCAAACCTTCGGCCTTGTGCAGCATCAGCTGCCTCCTTCCCCTGCTGCTTGGGGCAGGGAGGGGTTTTAATAGGTTTTTTGTGTAAAGACATAATTATACTTCCCTGATTAATGCCGAGGCTGTGCCGAGCGCTTGCCACCAATCTTGGAAACAAACATGTCTATTTATATTTTAGTCATCTTTCTTCCATAGAAAGTTCAGGTTGATTTCCGCTTCTCCCATGTATTTATTGAGGGAGCGATTATCTCTGTGCCTCCTGGGTGTCTTGCAGGTGAGAGCGCAGTGTCTGCCCGCGCAGTAGTGGCTGCACTGTAGCTCCTTGCTGCCAAACCACTGCTGTAGGCTTGGAACTGATCCCTATCCGGCATCACTTGGTTTTGGGGTGTTTGCAATGGGAAGAGGAAATTTGCCTCCAAGGGATGCCACATTGCGAAGAGCCCGCTTTCCCTGGATAACTGCTCCAACAAGTAGAGGCTGCAAAGGGGTGGGAGGCCAGTAAGAAGGTAGCTGCTGAAATGTGTGACCATTAATAACCAGTATTACCCTGAAGAAGGAAGAGAATCCAGTAGCCCCATCACTAGTTACTTTGAGTGTTTCCAATGAGCCCCAGTTCATCTCCCCCCAGCTTTCTGACCTTGCTCTTTCCATCCCCCCTTCCACAGGGAAGGCGCATCCTTCATCCCGGTGCCAGCGCCGAGTGGCTTTTCCTCTCCCATGCAGCCAGAGCACCGTTTCCCTCCCCACGCCAGTGCCCACGTGCCGTTTCAATGAAGCTTTTTAACTGAATGTTGCGGTGGCATTTCACATGGGGGAAATTGCTCCAGTATTTACTGCTGTTAAATTAATTTCTCAGCAGAGGATTTTAGACTCTTGTAATTCATGAGGATATTTTGGGTCCTGTTTACTGTCTGGTGCTTAAAAAAATTGTCTCAAGCATTTGTTTGCCGAATATAACGCTGTTATTACATTAGCTTGCTCTCGCAGGAGAGACAGGGGTTCATTAATGTTGATGTGGAGCTTATTGTGTCTCTGAGCTCTCCGAGCAGCGGGTAGTTTTTCATAACGTGTGGCAATATCCAGGCCCAGAAGGATGAGTGGAAAATGGTTGGAGCCACGTACCCGTACGCACCCTGGAAGACTGTGGCTCTGTGTAGCACCAAGGGGACACGCTTTAAGTCCTCTACTATGGAAGTAGAGGACTCTAGTATGTAAGTAGACTATACTATAGAAGTAGAGAAGTGCTCCACTGTATATTTAAGTCCTCTGGTATATACATAGATATATGTATATACATATATAGCGCAGAAACTCCTTCATGCCTGGGCAGGGGACTGTGGCCTCTCAAAAGGAAAAATCTCTCTTTTTCTCAAAGAACGGATAGCAAAACACTGTAAGAGACACAGCCTGAGGTGGGATGGGGAGAGACAGGAATAAAAGGGCTTCATTTGAAATGTTATGGGTATCTTTTCCTTACTAATGCCTTCCCCTCCAAATGGCTGTGCTTCTGCAGCGGAAATTGGCAGCAATCTGGCTCACAAGTGTTGGGAAGAGATTGACTCGGGCAGATGAAAGAAAACCATTTTCTGCTAAATGCCGGTGCCCGGAGGAAGATAATCTGGTGTTCCCTGACTATACAGGGCCGGAGCCGGGCAGGCAGCTCCTTTCCTTATGAAACAGAGCAGCCTGGGCAGGGGAGAACCCGTTGCTGTGTCCTCTGCTCTCCGTGGCCCCGAGGTGTTGTTTTGTCTGTCAGGAATGCATAGCTCCAATCTGGTTCCTTCATGTGGGCCAGTGTTTAGCGCAGGGGTTTGATCAACAAAATGATGCTATTTGGGAGTTCTTCCCTTCTGCTTTGAAGTTGCAGTGTGAGGAGGCGGGAAAGGGAGCACCAAAAGCCTGTGAAGATCCAGCCCACCGGACGTCTCGCAGCAAAAAACCCTAATTATGATCCCCCTGAGAAAAGAGCTTTTCTGTGAGCCCTATCAAAGCCGCATCCTCCAGATGAAAGCCTCGCTTTTTAGTTCCCTCCTTTTCGCACCTCGTTTGTTTTTAAGTTCCATTGTTCCTAAATGAACAAACGGGTTTTGTGCTGCGCCCAAAACACCGCTGCAGAACCGCAGCAAGATGGAATTGCAGCTAATCGGGTTTTGGTCAGAGTGGGTTTTCCCTCCCTCTCCCATGTGCAATAGCCGCCTGGTGAAGCTGTGGGGTCTGGAGAAGGCTGGGGCAGGCAGAGGGAATAGCCTGGGGTGCAGTGCAGGCGCCTGGGGAGCCCATCCAGCGTGATGGGTGTCCCTGAGCAGAGGGAGCACATCTGGGGCAAAGCCAGGGCTGCAGCTCACCTGCACCTCGCTGTCCATAGCCCTTCCCAACACATGCTCCCAGGTGATTCCCAGGCGCACCTGGAAAATGAGGCCTGGAAGCTTCATTCTCTGTGAATCAATACTTATCTTCAATCTCTTCTGCTCTGGTGAAATGAACTGTGTGGTGGATCAGAGGAGAGTGGGGCGAGCAGCATTCGGAGGCGCTCGGCACGTTGCTGCTCTGTTTGCTGGGAGGCTGAGCAGCACAGCCCAGGATTACTCCTTATGAAATCCATACGTGCTCTGTGTTTACACGTGCTGGAGGCTCCCGGATTCTCAACACCCCCTCTCCTTTTCTGCATGTTCTTTCCTTTGTTGAAACTCGTTTTAAGCAGAAGCACTGGAGGGAGCTGCAGTGCTTGGACCAGTTCTTTGCATCTGGGGATGGGGATATTGCGATGCACCGTCAGGACAAGTAGTGCTGCAGGGGTTCACATCCCAGCCTTGCACACACAGAGTGGTCTCCCTCCTCTTCTTCCCTCCCAAAGCCAAGAGGGAGACAGCAGTTGGAGAGGGATGGCAGCGCTGCGTCCTGGCTGGCATGTCTGGAGCTGACACTGCTCCTGTTTAGTTTGGTTGGTGATATCTGGAGAAGGAACACATCCATACCTCTGCTAGTGGTGGGCAGTGCTGCCAGCAAGGCAGGGGAGCAGGAACATATGATTGTGCCTTCAGAAAGTGGTGTTCTTAGAGAAAGCAGTGCTTTGGCTTCTTTCTGTTTGCTTTAGTATCGTGGGTGAACGCTGGGGTTGATCTCCCCTCCCTGTGCTCGGAAGAGAGCAGGAGGCTTTCAAGTGGCATTTCAATTAAGATTTTAAACTGGTGAGATGCAAGTGAGATCAGGGCAGAGCCTGATCTCAGCAGCTCCCCTCTGCACCCCGTTTGGTACTGGGAAATGTCGCCGTTTGTACTCTGGCACCATCTCTGCTGCTCACACACGATGCTGCTCACTGCACTGTGTGGACATCCCCCATAAAGATGTGAAGGGAAAGCACTTGTTTCCCTCCGCATGCAGCTCCCACCCTCCCAAAAGCAGCCTTGGCAAGGGGGGGATGGCATGAGAAAAGAAACTGGGCTGTGAAATTCATCATTTGGGTCTGGAGATAAATTGCTCGATAGTTAGAGAAAACTTCATAGGGTGAGCTCTTCTCTAGTGATAACACAGCTATAGTCTCTATTCTTTTGAACCTGGGGGGAAATGTGCCTTGTCCCGTGTGTCTGGTGCCTTGCACAAAGGGCTGTTCAGTACCCAGGGCCTCCTGGCAGTGTGAAAATACAAACAGTAAACAGCAGTAGACATCCAGAGCTCCATCTGATGCCTTTCCAGTCCCCCTCCCCGTGCCTGTAAAGGCACAGCTGTACGGAAACGTCTTCCCCAGCAGAATCTATTGTGTTCAGGGGTGCAAGCTGCAGACCGGGAGGCCAGAGTTGCTTTTGTCTCTGAAGTTTCTTCTTGGTGGTGGTGTGTATCCTGTTGCAGTGTGCTCGCTGCTGGCATCTCCTGGGCTCTGCAGGCACAGAGGCTGCAACACGCACACGGGGCGCCCCAAACACCTCCGAGCCACAAAAGAACTCATCTCTAGCTCTCTCTTTCATTTCTCCTTGGATGTGCCTTATTTAAAGAATGAAAGTTGCTTGTACCTGCTGTTTGCTTAGAGGGAATAACAATTTAAAACAAGCAGGCAGACAAAAAGCTCCAGGGGCCTCGTAGCTAATTAGTCTTACAGTGACAAACGATGACCACCCATCGGTACAATATAATCACCCTCCAGGAATGAATTAACTGGTGCGGGAGGCTTTGTAGTGCCAGGCTTTGGTGTGGGGAGCCAGGGCTCTTCCTACCCAAAGGGAACTGGAACATTTGCAGCAGGGTATTTGCGGGTCCAACCCTTTGCTCACAAACCTTGCTCCAGACCCTGCACCAGCTCTATTGCCCTTCTCTGGACCTGCTCCAGCACCTCAGTGTCTCTCTTGTAGCGAGGCGCCCAGAACCGAGCTCAGGATTTGAGGTGATGCCTCACTGAGGATGATCATTGCCCTCATCCTGCTGGCCACAGCATTTCTGATAGCAGCCAGGGTGCTCTTGGCCACCTGGGCACACTGCAGCTTGTGTTCAGCTGGCGATCGACTGGTAATGGTCTCATTTGAATTTTATCTGCACCATATAATTTAATAGTTTCACTGGAATATGCTCTTCACGTTGTCACAACATAGGGATGTTTGGGAAGGCTGCAGAGGTGGTTTAATTAGCAAAGCTGCTAGGGAGGGCATTTTGCAGAATCTTCCTCCTATTCCTTCTAATGCTCTATAATTTATGTCAGCCAAGGACCACATAAGCTTTGCCGCACATAACAAACAGAGGGGGTTCAAAGCCAGCGTTCAGCTTAGCTTCAAAGGACACGGGGAAGGGAGGTCACTGCGGGCAGTTTATTAGATGTCATTTTCTGCACCGTCCCATGAAAACAAATCTATAAGGGAGAGCGGAGCAGAGCCATCCCGCGGTGCTGAGCTGGGCATCACCATCGAGCAGCCAGGATGCAGGGGCAGGAGGGGACTCACCATGCCGAATGATGAGTGATGCCAGCTTCCCAAGGGGGGGGGTCTTGAGTGATTCCCCGGCAGCAGCAGTGCTGCGAAGGGCTGCGCTCATGTCCTCAGCACAGTAAAACCCACTTGTGCATTTGCAAGGGAGTCCTGCGGCAGCTCTGCTTGGGCTTTCCGTCTGTCTTTCCGTCTTGCATCTGAGGAGCTCAATACACCGCTCACTGTCTGGCTGAACGCCCAGGGGAGCCAATGGGAAGATTTCCACTGGCTTCAGGCTGGCTTGGATCAGATCCAAGGGTGGGAGCGGGATGAAGACATCCGCTCGCTCCCTGAACCGGCTGGGTGATGGCCATGCCTCCTGGCATTCCGTCCTGCTCAAAGCCATCCTGGCTTCTTGGCTCAAGAAAGTGCCACGTCCCTCATAGAGAGCTAAAAGCCACACAGTGGCCATGCTGCAGAAAACCTCCATGTCTGCCTTGCCAAGGACGGACCTGCTTTGGAGCGGGGGTTATCCACATGCAAGTGTTTCCAGCAAAGCAGCCTGCTCCTTACATAAATAACAACAAGGGACAAGGTTTTCTTGCTGCACTGGTGGGCAAAACAAATTCAGATTAACTTTCCCTCTTCTTTTCTTTCATTCCCTGAATCTTAGAGAAACAGCGCTGATTGCAGTCCTACCAAATTAGTGCTGCAGCTCAGGCTTTAAGTGGTCAATTATGATCAGCAACAGAACACTGGCCTCAGCCATGAGCTCGAGGTGCTTTGTTTGTGATGCTTTCCTGAAGGGCACGCTCCAAACGCGGGCAGCAATGGGAAGAGATGCGAAGGTTCCCGGTGAGGCTGAGGGGCCTGGCACCTTGAATTGGAAAAGATACCAGGGGTAGGGGGGGCAGGGATGAGGAACCAGGCACTGGCAGTGCCTGGCTGAGGGTGGTGGAGTCTTCTGCAGCAGGGTCCTGGGTGATGAGCAGTGAAGAGCGGGGATCGCAGAGGTCCCTGGGTGCATGAGCTGCTCTGCTCCATCCAGCCAACAGAGGCTTTCTGTTCCAGGCAGGTTTGAGACCCCTGCGGCAGCCCTACCCAGAGCAGGCAGGCAAACATTTGGTATTCAAAGGGAAACCTGCTGGGAAAACAGGAGAACAGGGGGATGCGGGGCTGGGCTCTTGGGCCAGCTTGAGTGAACACAGGCCAATTAGGTTTTGGACTGAACTCGTGCCAGATTCACTAGGTTCCAGCGGATTCGTTTCTACCAGGGACTTGTGAGACTGGAATATGTCTGCATTGAAAGAGAGAAAAATATTCCCACAAACTATGGAGGATTTACCCCCCCATGGCTCTGCTTTCATGCCCATTGCTTCCTCCAGGAGCTGGTTCACGTGAAAGGCTCCTCGGAGCTGCTGCTCCGGGCTCGTCCTCTGTTTGCCCCTTGCAAATTGGGAAGTCTTCCGGAAGAATGCCAAGCTGAAACCTCTCTATTCCATGCAGTCTGGCTCCTCTCAGTTAAAGGAGATTTACAGAAGGCTGTATTCCGAAGGAAAATGGTTCCGTTGCCTGCGTTAAGAGATGTGAGTCACTTTTGATGGAGGATGTCATTTGACGAGTCCCAGCTGTCAGTCAGACCCGGAGCATAGAGCCCTCACGACCTGCCGCCCTGTGCCAATGCCACCCTTGTTGACGGGCAACTGTCACCCTTGTAGCTTTGATCCCTGATCAAGGAAAAAAGCGAAGGAAAACTCCAGGTTCTGAAGGGCATATCTTAAAGATTGCAGGGAGACGTCTAGTTATGTAGATATAAAATATGAATTTTAATGCGAGGCATTAACATGAGCTCTTTTAGGAATAACTACAGGACTTCATGATGAACGTATTAGAGCACTGCTTCAGCACAGGTGCCTGCCAGTCTTCATAAATCAGCTCCAACAAGTTAATTCTTCATAAAGGAGGATGGATTTGAATCTCGGGGATGGATGAATGGGTACATAATAAAAGAAGCGGCATAACTTAGAGGCAGGTGGGAAGAGTAGGGCAGCATCAGACGACAAAGAGATGAGGAAGATGTTTAGAAGTCATCCTCTAAACCCCAGCAAGAAGTGGTAGATGGCAAGGAGAGCACTGACCTTTTCCTTGTATTGTGATAGTTTCCAGAGGTGCCTGGGTCGACTCGGTGCCCTTAGAGGCACAGGGATGCTCCTCATCCCATGCATGGGGGCAGCATGTCGCTTCTGATCCGAAGGCTGGTGTTGCCTTGGAGAGCAGGGTGGGATGATGCTGCCTTGTATGCCCTCATCGTGGTGTGCTGCATGGGGATGCTTCTCGCCCTAAAGCCTGTTTAGAAGGCAGCTGAGATGTTTCCCCTTGAACAGAGCTCGCTGCCGAGCCAGGCTGCTTTCTATTTGTTGTTGATTTTATTGATGTTATTGACTTTTTCATGGGGCACTTTGGGGACGTTTGCATGGTAGTGTGTGCAGGCGCTACAAATTGCTTGATGTTACACAGTGTTTAACTCACGCTCTGCACCGGCGAGAGAACACATTTTTATTAAGAGCCAGTTGTAGTCATCGCTTTCGGTTTTATGATAAAATATATAATGCAGCCATCACCGCTGCCATCCCGCTGTGGCCACCGGAGAAGGCAAAGTAATGGCGTGTCACGTCAGCGCTTCCCAGGCAGTAACAGAGGTATATAGAGCATGGACTCATTGCAGAGAGCCTCCCGAGCTGTGTAACAGCATCCCAGTGGGTCGGCAATGCAAGGGGGATATCAGCACATCCCACCTGGGACGTGGGAGGTGTGCGTCCTCTGGCCCCCAGAAATACGGTGTATTGCATATGGAGGGGGGTAAGAGGCAGATGACTGTGGCTGCAGCCTCTCCCGAGGCACTGCTTCGTGTCCTTGCTGCTCTGCCCTCCGCAGCTCTGCCATTCACTTCTCCCGCGCAGCTGGTAGCATCGTGCCGAGGGGTTTGACAAGTGGTTTTATAGATTGAGCTCTGGAAATGTGATGTTAACACAGCAGCATGCACAAACACCATAAATATTTCAATAGGTGGGTGAGGACAGGGAGAATGGGCCTTTGTTTTTCTTCTCCCTCCCGGTAAAGAGAACAGGACGCTTGTTTTCTATTCCAAGGCTCGCCGCCTGCCTGAGACAGTAATATTTTAAAGTTGATTGGATCTTAACACTGTAAGAGGTCCCCGGTGGCCTGACTTTAGCCGGCATTATCAGCTCAGCCATTGTCTCATGAAGCAATCTCCTCTTGAACCATCCTGTGCTCCCTCATCCTTTAAAGGCATGCAGCCCGGAAACGGCTCGGTTCTCTCCAGCTAAGGCTGCGGATGGTGATGGTGAGGAATGAAGATGAATATCACCGTGCCTGTGACCTTGGCAGCAGCCAGCCTTGTCCTTGGGACTCGGAGCACCTCCCAGGGTCTCTGTTTTTCTTTATTCACCAGGGACGGGTTGACAGCCCCATCCTTCAGGATGAAAAACACTCTGAAGGCGGAGAACGGGAGGGGGGGTGATGGAGCAGGTGAAGTCCCAAAGCGCACGTGGGGCCAGCTGGACCATGCTGTTACAAGCGCAGGGTATCAAGGGGATGCCAGCAGCCTGCTGATGGGGTGCGCTGTTATTCTTGCACAGCTGCCTGTCATGGGGAAGGGCCAGCATCGAGGTGTATCCCCTTTAAATGTCGTGGGACACTGTATTGCCGCTGCTCTTGCCGTTGTGATGGAATTAAACCTGGTCCCGTTGTTGAGAGGAGAAAGGAGAAGGCCCTGGACGTGGGTGAGATGTGAGCCCTGGTGCTTCAGACAAGAAAGACGTTTTCAGGCTTTGGGAGACAGATCTTGGCTTGTCCCCACCTGCAGTTAAGTGTGGTTCACACACTGAAACGGCAGTGGTAGTTTTCAGAAAGCAGGGATTGATAGCTCTGGAAAAGGCTGGACTCATCCCAGTCTCTGTGTTGAAAAATGACTGGAAAAAGAGAAGAAACTGGGTGAGGTGTGCCAAGAGGATTGGCTAAGGGAGCACTTGTCTTCACCCCGGTTACCGGAGGAGATTCAGGCTCTGGCAGCACGTGGCTCTTGAGCAGAACAGGGAGAGGCAGAACCGTACCTGGTGCTTAGGAATGGAAGTTGGACAAGCTCAGGTGAGAAATATGGGACAGATTCCTAGCAGCATGGTCGTAAAACATGAGAACAGTTCACCTGGGGATGGCTTCTTGGAGTCTTTAAATCAATACCAGGTACCCAGGCACACGATTTCTGATGGCTGCCTTCCCCTTTGCTGCATTAGCTCTGCTCCTAATCCGCTGTTTTGTTTCCTTTTGGGTTTTGATATAAAAGCCCTACTGGTTGGTTGGCCTTTGTGGTGAATCTTCCCTTTGGTTTGCGTGTGAGCCCTGTGAAACCGGGACTGTGTGTCTGCAGTTTCCATTATCGGCTTTAAATAATTCTTCCAAAGTGCCCTCTCATACAAAATGAGACCCGTACTTCTGTGCCTGTGGTAGCTAGGAGACTGGCAGCAACTCTGCTCCGGGTGATTATCCAAAGCAGTTGTCATGTTATTCTCATCGCTAATGGTATATAATTATGTATTAAGGCTCTCCCCAGGTAGAGCATCTCAGGGCAATTACAGCACAGAGCAGAGGACACGACGAAGAGCCCAGGCCAAGCGACTTTGCTCCTCTGGAAAGGGAAATAATTGTTCCAAAACATATTGTTTGCATTTTTGCTGCCTGGCACTAAAGGGGATCCATTAGAGAGAGATGATCTTCTAGAAAGACCTCGGCTGAGCTTATCTGAGAGCTGAGCTGCTGGAGGCTTGGTTTGGCTGCAGGAACCTTCTACCTGGGCGTGTATCTGTGTGTTTAAATGAATTCCCATGGGATGCTGTTGATGCCCCGCTCCTGGGGTGAGCCGGGAACAGTGGAGACCTCACCTTGCTGAAGGTGGGTTGGTGATGGGTGGGCACATATGAAGGAAGCAGGGGAGAAGGTGGGAATGATGATGCCTAGCACATGGGAATTGGAGCAGTGGGATGCTCGCCTTCTCCATGGCATGGGCCTGGGCTCATGCAGGCACTTCCACAGCACAGGGATGCAGCCAGGGCTCCTCTGTCCTCCTCCCCTTTGCAAACGCGCGGAGCAAACCAATCTCCATTCTTGCAGGAGCTTCTCATTCCGTTTTGAAGCTATAAGGGGATTGTACCTGGAAAGACAATTGTACCGTTAGTACCTCCCTTTGACCAGGGCACCTGTGCCGCCGTGAAATAGCCATCCAAGGGAAACCCGTGAGTGGTGTTTCTGTCCTGGCTTCATTGCGCTGCTCACTAAACAGAGCCGCTTTTCTTCCTTCCCTCTCCCTCCACTCGCAGCTCTGCAGCTCTCTGTCTTCGGGAGACACCACGAGACCAAACGCAGCAACAGCAGCTCCATGTGTCAGGGAGCCTGCCTCGGGAGAACCCGCTTTTGGCTGGTTTTGGGGCTGTGTTGGGTTCGGGGCTTGCTTTGGAGCTGTGTCCGTAGGCAGAGATTTGAGCATCAAAGCTCTTGTGGGGGAAACAGGAGGGTGTTCGTGGATGCGCTTTGCAGTTAAATCTTGCAGCCTGTGCACCTCCAGGCTGAAGGAGGCAGTGGTAGGGAGGAGAGGCCCACAGCAATCCCAGCCCACCGCTTCCCAGCAAACAGTGGCAGCATCAGGTTGTGATGTGCCACAAGCCAAAGGGAGCTCCCATCCGATTCACACGGCATGGATTGCACCAGCAAACCAAAGCCTTCGTCTCCCGGTTCTCTCCCTTCCCCGGGCTGCAAGGGGGCCGGTTCTGGCATCCCAGCACGGGCTTTGGCAGCGCTGGGGACCGAAAGCCTCGTTCTGCACTGTTATCAGGAGTTTTGTTCTGACTGAAGGGAACAATGTGAACGGGAGCCACTGAGCGCTGGCTGGTGATGGAAGTTCCTCTGGAGTGACAGAGATTTGCTTCAAAGGGGCCTGTGAAGAGGTTCCGCTTTAATTCTGGGGAAGAAAGTGCTGCATAACCTAACTAATACATGCAAATAAATGTACATGCACACACACATCCCCTAAAGCCCACAGAGCACGGGGGCACTGCAGAGAAACAGCAGCATCCTGGTGCTGCTGCGGCCCAGGCAGTTCCCAGACTTCTGCACTGAAGCCGTGTTGCTGCCAAAGGGGAAAGGAAATGCAGTTTTATTTTTAACTTGGCTATCCAGAGGCAAAGAGGCAGGAACGTGTAGCAGTGGAAGAAGTAGATGAGGACCCTGGAGATCTCGGCTCCGTTCTTGGCTCCTCTGCAAATTCCCCATGCGACCTTAAGCAGGTCACTTCATCTCTCTGCGCTTCATTTCCCTTCTGCAAAGTTTGGGGAGCGTGATCCTCCCTCCGGTTTTGTCTGCCTGGCTCGGGAGCACCCGTTATTTCACTTGATTTGCTTTGATTCCGGTGCAGTGCACGGAGCTGGTGCAGTGCGGGAGAGAAACGGTGGCCGGGGAAGTTGCAGGGAGACATCACTTGTGCCTTCCTGCAGGCTGTGCTTTCGTTGCAAAATAGGGTTGTGCCGAGGAAAGGCTTTGTTTTTCACTCAGTAAAACATTGCATTGGGTTAGAGCTGGGTGCGGTGACTGCTTCCTGCAGCCTGATCTGCACTGGCAGTCATTTCTGTGGTTCCCTCTCCTTTACCTATCACTCAGCAAACATTGGCTTTAGAGGAAGAGGGAGGCTCAGCCCTGGTGAATCCTGCCTCAGTGTGGGGTGTCATTACAAGTCCTTGGGAAACCCTTATCCTGTGATGTGCTGTGGCCGGCCCCAGGGATGGACCGTGGCCTGGGAGCAGCACTGCTTGCGGGGCACCAGCACCCTGGGCTGCACTGTGCATGGGGACCTGCTCAGAAGCAGGGGTTCGTGTCCCAGCCCAGGCACAGCTTTGGGGTCCGTGGGGAGAACATTTGCAATGGGCAGGCGTCTTGTACTGGAAGTGTTGAAGGTTTTGCACATGAATCATTCATTTGCTGTCCTGGCCTTTTGGAGTCATCAAAATAATTTCTCTGTTGGGCTCTATCCCACCATTACCACGTCCGGCTGCTTGTGCCCATTTATTCCTTTTTCCCCTGATAGTGCTGGGGAGGGATCTGTCTGACTGTCACCTCTCCCTGCCCACCTCCCTTGGCACTTGATGAACAGCCGGCATCCCGCACTGAGCTCCTTCAGCACAGCACCCAAAGCATCACCCAGCAATTTCCAGCCATTTGGCTCCCATACATTCCTGAGGGGCAGGAAGAGGCAGCTCTGCCTGTGGAAGCAGCGGTTCCCTTATGCCCGAAGGAGGCTCCATCCTCCTCAGAAGGTTCTTCCTTGCCATGACCCATGTTTTTCCCTCTGCTCTCCCTTCCCTCTGCCCATGCCAGCTGTTCCCTGGGCAGGATTGCCCCAGGCGGGCCGGGCTGGCCTGTCCTCACAACACAGTGGTTTGTGACAAGTTGTGTTTTACGGAATACCGGTGGGGTAATTGTGCACGTCCTTGTTTTGTCATGTAGGGCACTTAAAGTGTCATGGAGATTTCACCATCCTAAAAGCTCATCTGTCAGCGGCAGTGAGTTGTTCCAGTAAAAGGGTATCATCAACTGCTGCGGGAGGGAAAAACACATGAGAAAGGACCTGCATGAAGGGTTTCTGTTCCAGCCTCCCTGCGGCCGACCTTGAGCCTGTGCAGCAGCACCCGGTGCCAGCGCTGGCTGCTGCAGTGTCCCCATCCCCTGAGCATGCAGAGGGGGGAGTTGTACCCAGGTAGTACAGAGCAGATGGATGGACAGACTGAGAGGTGCAAGGAGGGAAAAAGAGGGTTGTGGGTGCGTGGATGGATGGATGGATGGATGGATAACTGGTTGCTTTCTCTGCCGTTATGGGAATCTCAACCACCATGTGCCTGAACAGAGGCATCCATGTGGAAAAGCCTCCAGCCTGGCACTGCAGGGACTCGTGTCCTGAACAGCGAACCAGAAAAGAAACTCACCTTGTGCAGTGAACAGGTTTTAATGTGCTGGTAACCATCTTTATGCGGCTTTCTGGCCAGGGGGGTGGTTTTACATGGGCACTGAATGGCTTTCACCTCAGTACGTGACCGCTGCACAGCGCTTGTTTCCTTTGGAAACCCATTGGCAGAGCAGGTCATACAAAAATGTTGTATAAACGTGCATAAAACACTTGTTCCAAGCACAGAGGCAAATAAATGAGCTGATGAGATGGATTGGGAGCCCAAGGGCACATCGAGCAGGAGGAACCGGAGGAAAATCACACAAGTGCTGGTTGTGACTTGTAGTCAAAATGGAGTCATTTTCCCTTTCCATTCGATCAGGGCTCCCGCAGCTGCCCTGTGGTCTGAGGGCTTTGGCCATCAGCCTGTATCCATCTGTGTCCTCCCCGATGCCATGATAGCTCTGAACGGCATCGTGAGGTCTTTGCTTTGCCTCTGCCACTACCCCATTCCCTCATGGAGAAAGCTGTGAAGGAGAACACTCCTTCCTGGTGTCAGTGCTGCTCCAGAGTGGTTGTGTGTGAGGAAGGCAAGGATGCTGTCGCTAACGTGGTCAGAGAGATGGCGTGGGAATTGTAAGTGGGATTTTAAGCTGTGCTGAAACCTCCTTGCAGGATTTGGAGCCAGTCAGCAACTGTTCTGGTTGTCTGTGTGGGTTGTTTTGGGTTTGGGGTATTTTTTGCCAGATATATTTAACTAGAGCTTGATAGAGCGTGGGGAAAATGTTGATTTAGGGCTGGAAAAGGGAAGCACGCAGTATTTGCCAGAAAAGCAGCTTATTTATCAGTAAACCTCCTCCCTGGGGCAGGCTGCATCGGGGTTACTGTGGGATGATGCTTCTGCTGCACCAGGGTGGGTGCTCCAGCCGAAGCAGTTGTGTGTTCAGCGTGAGAATGGCTCAAACCCTGGTCGGGATAAGCACTGCAGTCTGTTAGCTTGCTCTGGAATTGTACCAGTAATCTGTGGTTACATTATTAATGTAGTATTAAAAGAACTTGGGGCCTCTGAGCAAATTCCTGTTTCAAATAAATAATTACTGGAGCCAAGATAATTTATTAAATTAAATTGAAAAACCCAGGCACACTCTGTGTTTGCCTTCAGGTGATTCTGCTTTTTTAACTACCATGTCCAAATATCCACTGTTACTCGCATCACCATTCCCAGGGGCTGCAGGCGGGCTGGAATGCCGATGGGGCCCCAGCCTGGGTACCACGTTGCCGGGTGAGATCCAGGATGGGCATGGGATGTGGGACAGCATGAAAAGCTTTCCTCTGGAAGAGGTGTCCTCATGGCAGCGTGGACAAGGCTTTGTTGTATGCTGTGGTTGGATTTTCATGAGTGAGGCCATTTCAATCAGTTGGTAATGTTCATAAAGCACTTTGATGAAGTGAATCCCGAGCCTGGTGCAGGACAGGGCTCCACTGCAGCTCACAAGTGCCACCCGCTTTGGTGGGGTTTATCTCCGCTTTGCCAAGAGTGTGACAAATTAGGCCTAAATCAGAACCTCAAACGATGCCGGCGTGTAGAAACAGGGATGCTGCTGCAGGAAACAGATAAAAATCCCTCACACAGCACCATGGCTTCAGAAGCAGAATAAACAACGTTTAAAAATGGATAAACACAGATGGCAGATTTCCCTAAAAAAGAAGTGTTTTGAGAAAAATAAAAGCCCCTTAAAAAGGAATAAAATATGAAAAGGAGGAGAAGTGGGTCAGGAAGGAGCCGTCAAAGGAAAGGGGGAAACTAACAAAACAGAAATCAAAGACAAAGCGGATCCCGCCGGCGCGTGGCTCCAGGCAGCTTCCTGCTGCGTGGAACGCGTGTCCTTGGTCTCATCCAGCTCCATTCCGGTGGGCTGAGAGCCGCAGAGATGCACCATGGGTGTCTACACAGGCACTGGCTGTGGCCAGTAACCCCTCACAGTGTGTGGGCATGAGGAGGGCTGGAGGCTGCTGGAGATGCCCCCTGGAGCCGCCCGGCCAGAGGGGTCTGAGCCCTCCTGCAGGTACCAGTGTGCAGGAAACAAAGGAACCACGTTTAAACTTCCGACTCACCCAGCAGCATCGGTGCCAGAGGAGAGGGACGTTTCAAAGACTCATTTATTTGCCCCATTAACCATTTTAATGGCCTCTCTCCAATAACAACCGTTCCCATGGTTAGAAGAGCAGGTGTTCAAATAATCAGAGTGATTGAGAAGCCTCGGATGGTCATTATTATTAATACCCGTAATAAAAGCAAACGAGGGAGATGTACACCCCATGTGCGCTTTGATACCCTTTTGGTTCATAGCCTGGCAGCACTTTGCCTGAGGTGGCTGGTGGCAGGTTGCTGGTAGCAGTGACCAATGGTGCACTGCAGCAGGGAGAGGGGGATCTCCTCCAGCAAAATGCCTCCCCAAAAGCAGCGTGGGGCTTTGAGTTTTTCTGTCCACTGTGCTGGTGGCTAAAACTGACGCTGTTTAGGAGGGGCAGGATGTTTTTAATGGCCAGACCTGTGAGCTGCCTTTGCGGATTTGCAAGTCTCGCTTATTGCTGGCAATGAGGAGTCTTTTAGGCAGCATTTTTGGTGATAGGAGAGGCTGCGGTGATATTGGTAACAGGAGGGAAAACCTGCCCATGTCCCACCAGGGACAGATCACAGCCTGCACAGCACCTCGGAAGCTGTCATAGTGTATGTAGGAGTGTATACACTAACCCATGTAGGAACATCCATCTGAAAACACTGAGCACACAAGAAGCTTCAGTGGGCACATAAATACTCCCATTAAATCGATGTGCGCCCTTGGGTGCTTCATGTGAAGCTTGCACAGTGTTCAGAACGCTTTTAGCTTGTTCACTCGCACTGCTGAGGGAGCAATGGCAATACCAGGCACCAGAGAGGGAACTGGAAAGGGGAAAAAAGAGGACATGTTGGTGTTGGGGGTTTGCTCAATGTCCTTCAGCAATTAACAGTGACAAGGACATCCAGCCACGTTGTGACCTGCCCTCTTAACAGTGCCCGTGGCAATGCTGCCCACGCTTTCAGCCATGGAGGAGGAAAACCCCTTCTTGTCCTCAGCGAAGAGCTCAGGCTGTAGAACGAAAATCCCCTCCCAGAGCATTCTCTTTTGCAAGCTACCAAACGCCAGTTCACCCAGTTACAGTGAGCGCACAAACAAGGCTGCACAAATACACCATCTTTCAACAGAACTCTATTTTAATTGTGTTGGGAAAGACTGCATCTAAAACGGGGCAAAGAGGAGGACCAAGCTGTGTGATTTACCTAGGAGACAGGCAAGGGCACTGCTGAGGCTTGCACACATCGACTCCATCCTCCAACAGAAAAGCAGAGGTAACTTGGGCTTCCACCTGCATGTTAACAGCTGATAAGAAATAAGGCAAGGAAGGGGTGCAGCTTCTCAAGAGGCTGGCAAACAGAAAAGAACCGGGAGATGCTTCTAAGCATGTGCTACGGGCTGCAGGGCAAGGCAAGCGATCAGCTGGCGCTCCTCTCGCTTTCTCCATTCTCTATCAGCTTCCTTTTCTTTTCATCCGTTTTCCTCTTGAAGATGCTATCTCTGTAGAACTGAAGTTCTTTGATGCTTTCCCTGATGTCATCCAGTGCTCTGAAAGAGAATTGAGACGGGTCATCTCCAGCTACATCTTGGTTGTGGCTGTAACAGACCCAGCTCTGACAGGCAGGGATCGCACCTCCATTGGAAATCGAAACAGCCCTCGCAGTCTCGGCTACATGGAGAGCAATAAAAGTCCAGCAGCACTGACAGGAACACACGGCTTATTAGTTCATGGCACCGTGGGACATGGAAGCTCCCAAAAGCCAACAGGTTCTACAGCTTCCACTATTAAAAGCAATTCAATCTAAAACAAGAGATGGGGGCCCTGGAGACCTGCTCCAGCTCCGGCTTTGTCCTGCTCCACCAGACAGCGAGGCCCCTACCAAGCAGCGATCTCGCTGTGCAGCAGACACCCACCCGCCACTTCAATGGAGACCACTACAACAGTCCTTTCTCTTTTCCTCGTACCAGATCCCCCTCGCCTGCCCAGCACCACTATGCCAGAGCAGAGTGGCAAAGGTTCCGTGACTCCTTCCCACTGCCCTTTAGGACAGTCAAAGCTCCAAGCACCAAACAGCATCCTAACACATGATGAATTCCTAAAACTGTTGTAAAAATCCCTTTCCCTACACTAACCAGGCTTCGGACAGAATACGAATATATGATGGGGAGCAGCAGCACTGCTGCCTGTGTTGGAAGCAGTGTGCCTGGAACTCAAGAGGAAGCTCCATGTTCTGCTCGTGAAGAGCACGGTCTCTGCACGACTCCAGTACAGACAGAAGCAGCAACCTCACCTGTGAGAAGCCACCTTCTTTGGTGCAAACTCGTATTCTTCTGGATACCAGCGTCTGTAAGTGGGGAAAAAAGGAAATGGGATTCAAAAACACGTCAAGTGGCTGCTGTGGGCTTGTTGCCACTGCAAACCCCAGCACACACCACTCAGAGCAGTTCAGAGCTCATCCTGTGCCCCCACCAGAGGGGAACAAACAGGAGGAGGAGGCTGGCAGCAGCCCTCCCGCCCCTGCAGCCCTTAACCTCATCTAAGAAGAGCACCATTAGCACCACGTTAACATGCTTCCCTGGATCATCCCTCACAGGATTGGTTCTTGCAGGGAACACTGACCTGCAAAGTTCTTTGACAGTGCTCACGTCGATGATCCGGTAATGAAGATGCCTCATGAACTGTGGCATGTATTTATCAAGAAATTTCTTATCTGCGTGAACAGAGTTACCTGCAGAGACACAAAAAAAGATGTTACCTCAACGACGTTGCAAAGCTCCTGCAAATGGCACCTAAGGAGAAGGGCTGAGGGAGCTGGGCAGAGATGTGGGCAGGACAAGCTATTCCCAAGCAGCTTGTTTAGCCCTTTATCTAGCAAATACGATTGCAAAGGTTTGTCAGATTTTCTTTGTGGGATCAAGCATGGTGTAAATACTTAATCCCCCTATAATAATTCAGATTGCTCCTACCATTTCTGTCACACAGGTAAGTATCCAGGTATTTACCTGCGTTATCAGTATTTACACAAGCATCAGCTTTTCTGCTGAGGGAAAATGGGCCCTGGTATTAATTTCACTTAACACCACTCCCAAGACTGTATGTGAACGGCTGGAATGTTGTGGCAGGACAATGGGAAGATCTGTATTTGATGCTTGGTTCCACGCACAGTGAGGAGAAGACTCCTTTGGATTGCTGCTGGGATTCTATGGTCAGAGGTGGCTGTCAGCAGTTAGGCTGCCTGCCTCAATTGCAAGTGTACACAGAAACGTTAAGGCACAGAAGAACTGAAACTGCAGTGATGTGCAACAGCCGCTTTAGGAAGTCTGCACAACAGGTGGTGCCCTGGCTGAGCCCCTCCTTACTGAGCAGGATTTGATCGGCCTGCACAGACACCAGCACCGCTATCACTGTGGGTAACACAGAACACACGTACCTGCGAGGGGACAGACGCCCGGCGGGGTCTGCTGCCGCACAAAGGACAGGAACTCGTACTCTGCCTGCTGCAGGGAAATCTTACTCTCCTTCACAGCCTTAGTAAGGCCAGACTGCAAGAAAGAGCCAGGTGTCATCAACCACAAACCCAGGAAAATACTCCCAGAAAGTAACACGCAGCACGAGCCAAGGCGGCTGTAGCACAGGCCTCACAACACTGCCACTGCTGGGGTTGGGGGCTCTCTGTTTCTGGGTGCTGTAATTTCTGGGGGTGCTTCTCAATCACTGAGACACTACAGAGGCCTCGTGTATCCATCTGCACCTGTGTGACCCAGGGGAGCGTTCTGATTCTCCCTGCTCCAGGAGCAGCACTCGCCTGTCCCAGCACAGCGCAGAGATATAAACCAACAGAAAGAATCAGGATCCTGCTCAAGTGTTTACCAAGAGTCCTATAAATCAGAAACGTTCCTTCCCCCTTTTCCCACCAGTTAAATGTCAAACCTGCTGCACGCGCTCACAGTGATTTATTTCCATCTGGCCGCGCTATATATTTCCACGCCTGTGCCGCAAAACTCTACTTGACAGATCCAAGTGGTGGTTAAAAAATTCATTATGTGGCTGCATTTTCATCTACATTCTAATTGCTTCTCTTTTCTTAGGCAATTAAAAGTAAGTAGCTCCTGAGGAGCAGCGGCAGCGTGTGCCGCCGTCTCCAGCCCACTCCTGAAGCGCGGCCGAGCTCGAGTCCTCCGCTGGGGAAGGGGAAAAGCGCCCCGCACGGTAAATTAATATTCCTTTTCCAAACTCCTGCTAATCCTTCCTGGGGAGAGCGAGGTGCCAAAGGGAGGGGGCCTTACAGCATCTTCCAACTTCAGCCTTAATTGAAAACTTGAATTTCAATTCTCTATCAGGGACTGGAAAATCCATTTGCTTTCTTGCTGCTGGCAAGGAGGAGGCTTTCCTCAGTGGCTGGAAGAACTAAGAATAATCCCTTGCTGCAAAAGTTCAGCTTTCCGTGAAAAAGTAACAGTAGGGTCACAGTGCTGAGGGGCCAGGCAGAAATAACAACCCCTCTTCACAGCACATCGGCCTCTTTAATCCCGCAGCTACCTGAATCTGCACCGAGGAATGTGCATTCTGTCGGCTCTGGACTATTCTACACCCATCCAGTGCCCGTTTTCACCTGGGACTTCAAGCAACACCTTCCCCTTCCCCACTGGAATGGTTTTGCTTTGTTCTGTGCAGCACAGAACAGGCTTCACCCAGAGGAGCTGCCAGAGTCGCCTGTCTCACGCTGCCGGCAGCTCCCCCGCCAGCTGCTGCTCTGGCTGTTACGGCTCTGGAGACGCACAGCATCTCCCACACTGCTCAAACTGATTAAAAACCAGGCTATGAGGCAGGGGCCACTTCAGGGCCGTTGTGCGGCTGAGATACTGGATGAGGAGTGAAGGTGCAGGGATGCAACATGCAGCTGCACGTGAGACCTTGGGCGAAGCAGTACACACCACCGCCTCAGCACAAACTAAGGCGATACTTACTGTCCGCTGTTCTTTATCCCCTCAGACTGCAAACTGCCCAGCGCAGCTTTGTAGGTGATTGCACCCAACTCCTCATCCCGAGCGGCACACCGTTCCCATGGCGGCAGAGCAAGGGCAATGACAGCATGCTTGCTCTAGGAGGGTTACCTTGCCGTGGTGCTCCTTGCACCAGTCGGACATGCTCTCCAGCAGCTCGTCGGGCTGATTGATGATCAGGTTCGGGCCCTGGCGGGAAGAGAAGGCGACAAAGGTGACAGCCCCGGGCCCGGAACGGAGCGGGCTCCACCGGGGAGCGCACGGCGCTGCGCCGGGCGGCTCAGCCGTCCTCCCGCGGCACCCCGCGAGCAGCCGGCCCGTGCGGCGGCAGGGCGCCTCACCTCGGCCAGCACGTTGAGGTCGCAGTCGGTGATGAGGCAGGCCATCTCCAGGATCCGGTCCTTCTCCACGTCCAGGCCCGTCATCTGCCACAGAGCGCAGCGGCACCGTCAGCGCGGCCGCGGGCCCCCCTCCCTCCCCTCCCGCGCCTCCCGCCGTGCCGCCCGCACCTCCAGGTCCACCCAGACCATGCGCTGGCCCATGTCGCCGCCGGCCATGCCCGCCGCCCGCCGCCGGCCCCGCCACAGGCGCCCGGCGCAGCTCCGCAGCCGGCGGCTGCCGCCCAGCATCGCCGCCAGGCCGCAAAGCGCCGCCGCCGCACTACAGCTCCCGGCAGGCCCCGCGCCGCCGCCCCCCGCGGGCAGGCGGGCGGCTGGCGCGGGGGGTGCTGGGAGCTGTAGTCGCGGCGGCGGCGCGGCGTGAGGCGGCGCCAGACGGCGGCCTCGCGAGCCCCCGGGGAGCGGCCGAGGGAGGCTCAAAGGGGAGGAGGGAAAGGAGAGGTTACAGACGGGGGGTTCCAGGGACCGTTTAATGCGTTTCTCTGAGACACTCGAGTGTTCTGCATCAACGACACCACCAGAGATAGTCCAGGCACCAGGCAACGGGGACGCCCCTTCCCACGGAACACAAACGGCTTGCCAGTCACACCAGCAAAGGGCTGCCGCTGCCCCGAACCACCGGGTCTCCCCGGGGATAGCCCTGAGGTACAGTTAACACGGACAAAGTGGAGATGCCCGTTTCGGGACTGCTGCCGGGACTTGTACAAACACTAAAGGGTAACGCTGTCGGGGTGTGTGTGAGGGGGGCTTTTCACACTTGGTAAGAAAGGGGTTGCGCTTTCTGTGCCACGGAGTCCATCAAAGCTCCCTCCAAAGGGCTAATGCCGCGCCGGGTGCCACCTGGGCTCTCTCCGGTAGTCGTGGCTCCAGCTATCCCGGTGCCGGTCGTCGTAGCCAGGCTCCTCTCTGCTGGCGCGGTAGCGGTGCTCATGGTCGTGGCCGCGCTCCCCGAAGCGGGGCTGCTCGCGGCTGGCGTGCCGCCCGTCGGGGTGGTAGGGGTGGGCGCTCAGCCGGCCCTTGCGCAGCAGCTCTGGGCGCCGCGGCAGCGGGCAGCCCGCTGTGGGGTGGAGGCTGTGCGCAGGGTGCTGGTAGCCGGGAGGGCTGAAGCCGGGCTGCTCGTACTTGCCCCCGAAATGAGGCTGCGGCCACTGGGCGCTGTTCAGCTGTGGGGAGAAGAGGAAAAGGGTCAGCGGGTTTGGTGCACTTGCTTGAGCCATTCTGTGGTGGAGAAACTGGCCTTCACCCCACTCTAAATACAAGGGAATTGAAGGGGGTTGGCTCTGAAACAGAGCTAAACGCTACCTTAGAACAGCTATTACTGGCTGCTTGCACTACTGCAACACTCCTAAACCTCAACACCCCCCCCGTGTCACCCAGCTCAGCAGCAAGAAACATAATTCCTCTGGAACTGTCATTTCACACACACACACACACACACACACACACCCCTCAAAACCCCATTCCCACAACCTCTCAGGATCATTATAGGAAACAAGTGCTCAAAACCAGAGACAACCCCATCGTGCATCACTTGCCAGCTACAGGCACATTAGGACAAGAGAAGAGCGTACCATCGCCTGCCTCTGGAGGTTGTCAGCCGGTGGCAGAGACCGCTGCGCCGATGGGAACCCCGCCGGTACCATGCCATCAGGACTCCTGTCGTATCTGCAGGAGAAGAGAAACACAAGGAACGTCAGCCTTAAACACAAGGCTACAGCAGTCCAAGGGGCACTGGCATCACAGGTGTGTTTTGCTGCTGGAAACTAACCACCAGGGCCCATACCTGCTGCCGGTGGATGCCGGCTGCGGCGCACCCAAGGGGCTGCTACCGGTGGTGCCGTGTGGGGAACAAGACTCCTGAGCCGCGTGGCTGCTCCCTACAGGGAAACAAACGCTCTGTGAGACCGGGAAACGCGAGTTGGAGGAACTCGGGGATGAAGTGAACATGCGAGATGCTTTTCCCACCGGCTTAATTAGTGCTTGAGGTTCCCCAGTGACCTGCAAAAGCACACAGCCCAGCAAGACGCCAGGCAAGGTGCCACTGGATGCTAGCTGCAGCGGGATGCAGGCAGAGTTTTGCTTCCGCCTTCCCTTGTCCCCCATCGCGGGTACCTGCTCGGAACTGGATCTTGATGGGCCGCCCGTACAACTTGATCCCGTTCAACAAGTTCAGCCCGTACGGGACGGATTCCTCGTGCTTGAAGTTCACGAACGCGAACTGCTTGGGCCGCCCATCCCGGTCCTTGGGGATCTTCACCTTAATTACCGGGCCCGCCTGCAACCGACCGGTACACGCGTTAACCGCCCGCGCCGTACGCGCGGTTGGTCCGTGCGCGGCCCGCTGCGGCCGGTACCTGGTGGAACAGCTCGAAGATGAGCTCCTCGGTGACGCGCGGGTCCAGGTTCCCCACGAACAGCGTCCGGTCCAGCTCGGCCGCCGCGCCCATGGCCGCGCACGGGCAGCGCGCGCCCCGCGGTCCGCCCGCCCGACGTCACGGCGGCGGCGTGCGCGCCACGCCCCTTCCGTGGGCAGGGCCCGAGAGGGGCCGGGGCCGGTAACGGCGCTCGGTCGGTGGTTGTCGCGCTGCGCCCCGCTTCCCGCTGCCGGCCGCGGCTGCAGCTGCAGCAGGGCTCGGACGGTAGAACCGTCACCGAGGTTTGGACGCCCCGGGTCGGATGTGTGCGGTGGGGGAAGCGCCGAGACCCGCGGTCCCCGCCGGGTGGCCTTTCCTGAGGCTCCTGACCCTTGTCTCCCATGGGTGCTACCGCAGGCGCCCCTTCGGGCCGGATGCGCCCGCCGCCCATGTGCCGTGGCCAGTGCTGAGCGCAGGTATCATGGAAGGGGTGCCTCTGGGTCCCTGATTAGGCCGGGCAGCGTCTCCGGGCTGTTTCCGTCCTCCCTGTGCCTTCTCCGATGGCTCTTCCCAGTGCCAGCTATCCCGCAGCTGCCTCGGAAGGTGCGGGATGTAAACCCGGGGCATTTCCCATCTGGAGAAAGTTTGGAAGGGGAAGCTGAGCCTTCATCTTTCATTAGGTTGCGCCGCGTTATGGCAGATCCTGTTTTCTTTGTTAATGAGGTGCTGTTCATTTTCTTCACTCCATTACTTGTTGCCGCACCTAGAATTTATATTCATCTGCTTTAATCGTGTGCGCCTGGTTAAATTCTAAACAGTTACTCATTCAGAAAGGAAATTATTACCTTGCTTTGCCAGGGCTCCCACTTTGCCTTAATTTCCCTGGAGCCTCGTTTATTTCCCTCCGCTTTCTTTCCTTCCTGCTTTCTGGGTCCCACCGGGCTCACTGGGGGCTCGTGCTGCGCTCACACCACCACCAGCTCGCACCATGTGCCAGGCACCCTCCGGCCCTCGGCCTGCAGCAGGTACCAATGGCTCGAGTATTGCACAGCACATCCCAGACCCAAGAAACCACGAGGTGAGGGAGCAGGGAACTGTTTCTGTTGTGCTTTTTCCCCCTTTAGAAGTGTTGTTTCATGCCCTTTTTGCTCTTCAAAGCAGCAAAATGGAAAACCAGAAGGTTTTTTGCTTTGGGAGCAAACCACACTCCTTCAGTGCCTGTTTTCCCTCCAAATCCACAGGCACTCTTGAGATTTCAGCCACTTCCACTTCCTGATTGCAGCATTAGAAGAGACACTGGGTGTTTTACTCTCCTGTGTCCCTGTTTCCATTGCCTGGCATGGTGGTCCAGGACACATCAGTGTTCCTGCAAACAAGCACCGCATCACTGCAGCCGTGGAGCACCTGAGGCTGCACAGAGAGGGAGGAGAGCAGCCAAAACCAGTACCCATGGTTGGTACTGAACACACTGGGCTTGGGCCATGGTCTTGCTTTGCTGCTGTGGCTGCGTGCTCAGGCAGGGCAAACACAACACCAGAACAGCACCAGACTCTTGGCAAGGAGAGCCATTCAGCACCTCCTCCAGGCTGTGACAGAAGGGGAATTGTAGCTACAAACTTCCCCGTGAAGGGAGTCGTTGTGCTTTTGAAACAGGCCATAAAAACCCAGCAATGCCCGTGTTGGAGCAGTTAAACAGCAACTAAAGGTGCCAGCGTGTTCCAGAGAGCGTGGCAGCAGCTGCTGAATTCCTGCCTCTGCTGCACCCCTGGCAGGCACAGGGGGACTTTATGGCCTTCAGGAGCAGCAGCTTCTATCCAGCATTAACTATTACATCCAGAGGTAAGGAGTGAGTGGGGCAGCCCTGGGGCAGCCTCTGAACCCCCACTGGTGTCCAGCTCTGTGTCTTGGAGCCAGGCGACAAGGCTGTTCCCAGTGCTTGTGGCAGTGCTGAAAACGAGCACCACTGGCTCCAGGGGTGGTTTAGTGGAGGGGTTTTAATCAGGTTCTTGTCAACAAACTAAAAGGCAAGGGGTGGAGAAGGCGGCAAGGGCCGCTGATCCCCACAGGGTGTGCTGAGCGCTGTGCACTTTGTACATGTGCTGAGCACTGTGCACTTTGTACAGCATCCGGGGAATGTGACTCATTCCAATCTTTTGACTCTTCCTGGTCTGTTTCACACTCACTCCATTACTGCTGTCATAAGTCATCAGTTTGTGACAGGACTCCACCTGTGTATTGGGTGAGAAAATGTCTTACTTCCATATTCACTCTTGAACCAGAACTACCCCAAAAGAAAGTGGGTATGAGCAAGGGAGGAGCTTCAGCCGCCAGTCCCACACTGACCCCTAAGAACTGCTGCGGGTTGAGGCATGTGGAGTGCACTGAGACAAATTCTCACTGAAAATGCCTCGGCTCGAGTGTCTCAGCTGAGTCTCTGGTATGTGGCAGGTCTGGCTGTCTGCAATGACGGGAGGGCTGCAAGCAGAGGAGGTTGCTTTGGGAAGAGCATCCTTGCCATGCACCAGCCATTTGAGCCCCATCCCTGCAGCTCTGCCAGTGCCCAGGGGGTCAAGACTGCTGCGGCCACAGCATTGTCCCCCACACTTGTTACACCCTGAAAGATGGGCAGGCACCCCTGGTTCTGCGGGAGCTGGGGCCTGTCTGGGTGCAGGGTGTGCTGCTCCCCTTGACAGCACCAGTTCCCCCCCCAGCGTGTCAGAGGCACATGGGGTATGCCCAGAAACCAGAAATCGATCTGGATTTGGACAAGCTCCCAGCACAAATCCCAGCCCACACCACCACTGGAGCACTCATGAGTTTATTTGCTGTCAGGTAAAGGGATGGGTTTCATGGGCAAGGATTTAGGACACCGGGCACGCTGCTGCTTCCCTGCGCAGAGCCCACGTGCTACGCGGTGGTGGAGGCACGCCGGCATGCCACGAGGTTCAGCACGGCTTTGCAGTCCGTGCGGGCATCACCGGGCAGGTACGGCTGCACCTCACTGAGCTTCACGTCAAAGCCAGCGCCCTCCACAGCCTCCTCCACCATGCTCCTCTCCAGGTAGAGGCACGAGAAAACCTGCTTGTTGAAGGCATAGAAGGTTTCCTGGAGGACCGTCACCATCACCAGGTGCCCCCCCGGCTTCACCAGGGTGCTGATGTTCCTCAGGGCACTGCGGAACGTGGCCAGGTCCTTGCAGGCGGCCTCCAGGCAGAGGGTGGACACGATGCAGTCAGCGGGAGGCAGGGACACAGGGGCCGTGGGGTTGGCTTTGGTCACGTCACACTTCAGAACTTGCTTCACCTTCTTCCTCAGTTTCTCCTCTTTCTCAGCCCACTTCTCCCTGGCAAGTCAATAAATAGAGGCTCGTGATGTGGTTATTCAGCACCTTCACATGCTCCGTGGCCGGTGGCAGCCAGCCTCACCTGTCTCCTTCCAGCTCACACACGTATTTCACCACCGGGCTCCAGTCGAAGGCTCCCGGTTCATTCCTGAGCCACTTCTCCAGCTCCTGGCGGTTCCGGTCTGTGTAGTCCAAGGAGATGATCTCCTGGAAGCGCTCACAGGCGGACAGAAGCTGGTAGATGGTGGGACCGCAGCCAACATCTATCAGGGTATGGCCACTGAGCCCGTCTGGTGTGGAGGAGGGAAAGGCCATCCTGGTGAGGCTGTGCCCCAGGACAGAAATGTCCAGCCAGATATTTCTGCTATATACTATACTAAATATAATATACTATATGTATGCATGCTTATATACGTATCAAACAGCTCGCTATGTTGGGCACGCGTGCAGCAGCCTGCAGCCCCGCAAATGGCGCTGGTTGCTGTTGCCAAACTCCGGGCAGGGGCGTGGGCTACTCACCCAGGGCGAACATGTTGAAGAGGTTCCTGAGGCTCTGCGTGAGCAGCGTGTTTGGCTGCCCCTGCGCGTTGCTCAGGCTGCAGAATTCCCTCAGGTACTCCTGCGGGTCGAAGCTGCGCTGGTAAAACTCAGCGTCCGTGAAGGCAGCGGGAGCGTCCATCCTGCCGGGAGCGAGGTCTGCGCTCGCTCCTCCTGCCGCACGCAGCGCAGCGCAGCCCCTGTGTACTTTCGGTTTTCCCCACCCTCCTGTGTCTCCGCTGCGGACACGCTCCCATTCCCGAGCAGGGCCCTCTCCCACACTGCATTGCTGTGCCCAGCTTCACTCTGTCTGTGGTAATCCCTGTTGAAGCCCCTCAAAGCAGCACAGTGCCCTGCACGAGCAGCCGTGATTAACAGCAGTCCCTGGGATTACATTCCCAGCCCTGTTTGGACAGTAATGGACGGCAGTGAAGCAGCATGAGCCGGCGTCACCGGCACTGTGAGCCCCAGAGCTCCATGAACATCAGCACGTCTGGCACCTCTGTTCCTCAATTGCAGATTGAAGTTGGCGTGTTTGGTAATACGACGTGGCAAGGAAGTTTTAAGGCCATTAGATGCCCTGGCAGGGCGCTGTCCGTGCCTCCATAGGAAGGAGCGATCGCTGGCAGCCCATAAGAAGTGCCTGCTGACATTCCCAATCTGTTTGTCATTTTGTTGTTTCATTTTTATCAGCTTTTCCTTCGAAAACTGCAACTTCACCTCCTCCTCCACCCAACAACCAGCATATTCCCAGCCTTCCAGCGCTGGCCACAGACCCTGCCCCTGCCTGCACCATGCCCCAGCAGCCCCAGCCGTGTCCTGGTGGTGCGGAGGGGACACGGTGGTGGCGGCTCCTTCGCCATCCTCACCACGAAGAGGCAGCAGAGCCCCACGCTTCTCGTCCCCTTCCCACTGGCTCAGCTGGAGCCGCACTGATCAAACAGTTTTAGGCTCATTACCGGCCAAATCTATGTAATTGGCCTTTGGGTTTTCGAAGAGCTGCGTTAGGAGTGACGGGCAGAGGAGCTGCCACCACATTCCCAAACTAATAAGCGCTATTTTAGACCCCAAAGTGACTTTGTTTAACAAACCCTGCTCACCACACAGCATGCATAGTCAGGCCTGCCACTCACCCCATGGGAGCCACCCGGCCATGGGAAGCAGACCTGGGTTGTCTTTGCCGTGGGACATCAGCCCCTGAAGCAGACACGAGCACTCCCAGCCTTGCAGCTGGAAGCCCGGAGATAAACCCCATTGATGTCGGTGGTTTTGTCCCCTCTGCCTGCACCTCAGCAGTGCAAAGGGAGCAGGAGGAGGAGGAGAGCAGGGCTGGGGGCTCCGTCCAGCCATTCCCAGGGAACCTACCCAGGGCCTGAGCCATAAAGCCAAGCCTAAATGCAGATGCTTTTTCCAGGCTCTGGGTTTATGACTTCTTATGCTGGGCTGAGGTGTGTGGAAGCAGCATAGCCCTGTGGCTGCCTGCTGTGGGGGACTCCTGCTTTTCTCTATTGCTGTTTGCCAGCTCAGCGTGGCCATGTCAGTCCCCAGAGCCAGTTTCATTCATTGAGGGCCGTGATTTGGGGATGTAAACTGCCAGCACCCAGAGCAGCTTGGGGTGTTTGTGAGCATCTCATGGCCCCACTTCACACAGCTGGCTCCTGGCAGCGGGATGCAGATCCTGACTCCCTGGCCCCCTGGACCACTCTGCCACTGGCACTTCCCACCTCCATTGAAACACCAGCGCCTGATTTCCACACACCACACTCCCCCCCCTCCCCGTACTTTTATTTCAATCGAAGTGTGTGATTAGGGCTCCACGGGCTCCATTGTCATCTCTTCCTAAGTGCTTCTCTGATTGATATAAACAGCATTCCAATGTTTACGCTGCGGAACGCACTGCTCCGCTTGCAGCCGTGGGTAACACAAAATCTGCCATTTCAGGGAGCAAAAACCATGCACAAAAAGGACAAGTGCCTGCAGAAAGCTGCCGAGGGGAGGGGAGGAGCAAAGCCCTCCCTGATGAGACAGGGCTGTGTCCCATCAGCCTAAGGAGCAGCACCTTGGCCTCGTCCTGTCACCTGTGTAGCAGCAGCCAGGGAAGTTATAAAGGGCAGGGGGAGGTCTCAGCAGTTGCAGCATCTCATAGTAATTGAGGTTTTGGCTTGGTTGGTGTTTGCTGTGTGAGAAGAGTTTGTCTGTATGCTTGAGACCTGGTCTGAAAGCAGCAGGCTCGTGCCTCAGAGTGGGATCTCAGCCTGGGACCTGGCTTTAAGCCTCAGTAGCCCCAGAGCTCTTCCCAGCCTTTGCAGTAGCATCAGAGCCCCGCAGCATGATCCAGCCCATCCCAGCATCTTTCCCATCCTCCTGCTGAGTCCACATCCCAGGAGAGAGGTAAGTGAAGCAGCAGGAATATCTTGCGGCAGAGCGGAGCTGGGGTGCTGGGAACAGTGATCAGAGGATGGGAGCAGAAGTGTCCTCTGGTTTATGTGCTTTTTACTGGTCTGAGCTTTGGATGCTCCTCTCCTTCATGTTTGTGGGGATATGTGTAAAGAAAGCAAATACTTCCAGACTCAAGTACTTCATGGAGAAAGGAGCAAGTTTTCTATTGGCAGCACCGGTTATTTGAGAGAGATGGAGACAGTTGTGCTTCTCCAGGATAAAATGTGCTTGGTTTCTGAAATGCAGCAGCCCCTCGGGGGCTTTTTCAGACTCCACAGCTTTCTCTTGCAAGCATCGTTAGGATTCCAAGGCTGGAAGCTTCTGGTGTGGTTGTAATGCATTGAGTCCTGATGGAGCCGGTTGAAGCGTGGTGGGTGGTCGGTTGGTTGATTTCGTGGTTGTGGAGAACATTTTGAGGTTCTCGTGTATTTCACTTGGTCAAAAGCATTACGCTTGAAGCCTCCCCACTGGACTTGGAGGAATCACACCCTGGTGCTCTGCCTTTCCCTGTGCCCTTTCCTCCTGGGGGCAGAAGCAAGCACGGATGCTGCCTGATTTTCTCTGTTGTGTGGACATTGATGTGACTTAGTTATGCTCTAAGTCACTGAGGAAGGAGCAAGGTGCTGGGGTCCTGCCCACTCTTACCCATGGCTTTGCTCCCATAGCTGCTCCAGTGGGAGCAGTGGGGCCAGCAGCGCAGTGCTGGGAACAAAAGCTTTCTCTTCCTCTGCATGGTGCAGAGGATCCCAAACAAAAGGTTCATGTTCCTGGTGCTCTTCTCCCTTTGCTCCCCTTTCTTTTCTCCTGCTCTTCAATGGAGATTTACACCACTCTTTTCCTGGCTTAAATCTCTCTGTGCTGCAGCAAGGAACTAGCAATTAACTGTTATAAGGCTGTTTTACAGTCCTGTGGAAACCCTTTCCATCCGCTTTGTTTCGGTTGGGTATATCTTTTATTCCTAGTTTTCGGGAGTGTAAAACTTTACAGCATTTGCTGCAAACCTTCATACTTTGCTTTGTGGTTTATTGCTCCCTCTGCAGATATATCTTACTCATAAATAAGCCTTTCATCTCTACAGTACTCGGGTAGGATCTGCAATGCCTTTGAGCAGTTGCATTAATGTCGTGGGACTTTGCCTAGAAACCACATTGTGATTCATCTCTAACCTCAGTCTTCCCTTTGCCTGACAGCACAGAGCTCCACAGAAGGGCCGGGGTGGCAGCAGGATGCTCAGCTGGGTTGTTCATACCCCAGCTGGCAAACAAATCCCTTTGGCGTGGGGAGACGTGGAAAGTGGCTTCAGAAAGCTGTGTGTCTGTGCTGGGGCTGCTTGGGGTGCTGGAGCCTTGGAGCAGAGACCTGAGAAAGGCACCTGCTGGGCTGGTGTAGGAGCTCCTCAAGTGAGGCAGCACATGGGCATGTCTGAGGGGGAAGGCACCCATGGTGCAGGGTGACATGTTCCTTTGCTCCTTAGGTAGCAGTAGAACTGATGGAGCAGAGGTTCCTTTGGGTTCAGTGCTGCCATCTCATGATTGCCCTGAGCTCTTATTTTGATGGCAGTAAGCACTATGAGTGGCTCTGGTTTAGGCTACTGACTGTTTCTCAGAAGCTTGTAGAGATGTGCTGTGCTCGACATCCCCGAATGCGGCTGATGTTGGCTCAGATGCCCAAGCATCAGGTGGGCAGCATGCTTGCCAGTGCCTTTATCCTTTAGAAGTAAGCCAACATCCATGGTGAGGAAGGGGAGGCAAATGGGGGTCTCCTGCACCACTGGTTCTCTCTGTGTGTAGAGGAAGGGGATGAGGTGCTTGGCTTCCAGGCATTCTTCATGGGTCCAAGGGGAGGGCAGGGACTGGTCCCTGACGCAGACCCAGAGCAGCTGCTATTTTTCCAGCACTGTCATGACACAAAGGATTCGGAAAGGTGTGGGATATTAATTGCAGCTTTCAGCCTCCTGCGTGCTACATGGTAATTTCATCGCATTACGGTGATAGTGGTTTAAAACCCGCCCTCCTCCCAGCCCTTTTTAACAAAACACTTCTTGCTTTGCAAAAACACATTTAGGGCCAATTTGTTTGGTGTCCAGAATGGCAGCAATTAACATAGTGCTGTGCTTTGGGAATAAATGGAGACACTGGCAGCAGTGTGACCTTTGCCAAAGGGATGGGACCAGGAAGGGAGGTTGATGTGGCTTGGGGTGCTGCATGGCACTGAATGTGGGGTGCCTTGTATTGTGCCTTCGAGCATCCCACCACTGCACTGCTGAAAGCTCCTGTCTAAGTGCATTGGGTGCATGAGTCCATCCCCACCAGCCAGGCATGGTGCTCCCCTCGGTGCCCATGCGTGGCAGCACCCACGGCAGGGACCGTGGCAGGCGCCACATTAGCGATGCTTTATGGGAGTATTTGCCGGTGCTGGTACCTGCTGCCATGGCTCCAAATGTCAGTGCTGAGTGTGGGGAGGTGTGTGGTGGGAACAGGTGGGATCTGAGCATCTCTGGGGCCCCACTAATTCACAGGCTCTAAATTAATGACGGGAACGGGGACAAAGTCCTATTCTGGGTGCCGGTGACTGAGATATTCCCTCTTGGCAGGCGGAGGGAGGGAGACCTGCCAGCATCAGGCTGCCTTTGATTTTATTGTCTGAGCCAGCCTTAAAGGTATCCTGTGTTCGGTGCTGGCTTTGCTCTTGCTCAGGGGTTTGGAAGCAGTGGCAAGTCTCACTTAAAATAATGAGCAGCTCTGCTAATTACACGGGGCTGCCTGTTCCCAGTGCGGTGTCTCGCATCTTCCTCATAAAGGAACCAAAGGTTTCCTTCACTTGGAGCTGATGGCATCAGACCCCTCAGTAAATGGCATAAATCCAGTTGCACCCCCACAGACCTGGTCTCCCCCTCACAGCAGGCGTGGGGTGGGAGGTATTCCTCAGCCCACTCCCCTCATTCTCTAGCATCCCAGCTGCCTCTGAGGACCAGGGTCAGTGCTGTGCAGGAGGGAATGGTGAAAGTGTGCTTTGGTAAGGCATGGAGCCAAAAACACTGGGGAAAGGGACAGATACAGGAGGGGCACTTTATTAAGCAAGGTGTGTAACAAACTGTTGTTACCCGCAGCCACTGCATCAGCTCACTTTTGGTTGTGTCTGTGCAATTCTGTTAGCTGAGGTACCCTTGGCTCATCTCTGGACAAGGTTTGGGGTGTCTCTAAAGTGCAGTTCAGTGCCAAAAGAAAGGTGGCTCTTCTATTGTCTGCCTATGATTATCACCAGCTTTTACAGCAGGGCAGTTGGCCCCGTACCCAGGCATTGTGCCGGGTCCCTGGGGCAGCTCTGGAGCCTGATGCCTTGATAACTATAAATTAACAAGGGAACAAGCATGGCAACTGCTCCATTTCTGCATTGCACTGGTGTTTGTGGGTTGTTTGCAGCTCGCTGTTAAGATCATGAGTGAGTGCAGTCGCTTGGATTAATACCCGGGTGTGCACTGGGAGACGTGAACCTGTAGCTGGCTCGGAGGGAGCCGGGGCTGATTGGAGCTGGGCTGGCAGGCGGCAAGGAGCGCTGGGCACTCTCCAGCTCTGCCTCTAGGAAGCACTCTGACCTCAGGGAAATCGCTGCTGCTCTCCCCGAAACAGGGAACGGCGCTCCCAGTGCATGCGCAGCTCCGATTGCAATGCACTATCCCGGTCACCCTTGCCTGGGGGTGTGAGATGCTCCCCGTTATGGAGCAGCCTTCACTCAGCAGTTCATGATCCAGTCAAGGGAGAAGATGCTGGGAGATGGCCCTGTTTTATCCCAGAGAGGAAAGCCTTTCGCATGTGGGGCTTCCCTCCTGAAACAGGGTGCGTGGGGAAAGGTGAAAGCCTGTTTTGGAGGCTGAAGTGAGGGATGAGGGATGCTGGGTGCTGCTGAGGACCCCCCTCACCCTGCAGAAGCACAGGAGCAGGCGGCTGCCACCCGGCCCAGCGAGCCCGTACAGATGGTGGGGAGATAAATGGTGCCATCTCCGTACTGTAGTGGCTCGGCTGTAATTTCTGGGAGACATTTATTAGAAGCATGCTTCCCTTTTTCCAGGACTGTGACTCCTCAGGCACGGGAATTGCGATGGGGAAGGTAGGAAGCGCAACCCGGTGTTACTGATGAGCACGATGCCCAAACCCCCATCCATTCCTCTCCTCCAATCTTCTCCTCTGACAATTTATAGGTTAGTTTGATGCTTGAATAGCTGAGCCTGTCTAGTAATATGTATTCTCTGTAAGTATTCCCCGCTGTGGCATATCCTAAGAGAACTCCATCAAATAATTATCTTCCCTTTTATTTATTCACAGTCTTTTCACTCGATCTGCATCACGATAAAATATTCCAATGGTTTCCTCTTAGCACCGAGCCTTCCCCCGATTGTAAAGTGTATTTATGTACAGTATTAAATCCGCCCAGCGTGGCTCTTTATCTCTGCACTCTTCCCTGTTGGATGCTACCACCGGGTGTTGGCTGTGGCCACCTCCTACCTTGACACCGGCATTCCTGGGGCTTGCCCGGAGCATGGGGTGGGAGAGGTCTGCAGGTGGCCAAGGACAGGGCTGCAGGCTGGCACGGAGGGGTGGAGAAGGGCAGCCCCACCAGGGAACCTTCTCGCCTCCTCCCTGGCGCTTCCAGCCGGGATGCGGCTGCTTTGCTGAGCCAAGTCGCCCGCTGTCAGCAGAAGAACGTGACTGCAGGATGGCCGAGTGCAATCAGAGCAGGGAAGAAACCAATAACCTCTGGTTTCCCACCTCTGGAGCGAGTGAAGGAGCAGTGCTGCTCTTCTCCAAGGGATGGCCAGGGCTCCCTGCACTGGCCTCTCAAGGAAGGCTCCAGCCTGAAGGGCTTGTCCAGTGGGCAGCTTTTTAGGTATAAGGACAGGGGATTAAAGGGGATGGAGTTTGACAAAATGTGGAGTTTGAGGGGTGGTTTCATGTGCTGGTGAGCATTTCGGATCAGTCCTTGGAGGGAGGACCTATGGGCATGCATATTCCATTTTGTGCACCTCCCTTTGCCGCTTTAACCAGCCCCTGTGCGAGAGGGCAGGAGCAGTGGCTGTACCTACCTGAGATGCGCAGGCAGCATCGCGCTGCTGCCACTCTGCAGACATGAGTTGTCCAAGGCTTTTCCAGGCTGACAGGGCTTGCATTTTAAAACTCCCGGTCGCAGCGATGCCAGGGATTTCATTGACAGAAGAGCTCCTCAGGGCCTGGGGAGTCAAGGCGAGTTTAACTTTATTCCTAAGTTTGCTTCCGCTGTTATTCCCGGGGGTGTGGGCGCTTCTCGGGAGCCTGTGTGCTGCACTTCTAGCCTCATCTGACCTCAGAGGGGCAAGGACAGCAGTTAATAAGTTAGTCACAGAGGGAAATAGTAGTGAACATTCCTAGTCATGGCTTTCAGTCCCCCTTTGCCTACGGTCAGCTTGGCTGGTAGGTGGAGAGGCCGGGAATAGGGGTTGCTCCCAGAAGGAGGAGATGCTGGGGAGAGGACCTATCTTGGTAAGGATGATTGTGACCATGATGCGCCACTCACGTGGCTGCAGCACCTCCTCAAAGGGGCTCTCCCTCACATCGTGGGCACAGACGAGTTCCCTAGCAAGGGTTAACTGAGTGTGTAAAATTGATTGCGATTTTAGTAATTCAGTATAATCACAGTCTACCAGCAGGTTGCTTTTCCAGCAGGAGGGTTTGGAATTATTTTCTGGAGTTTGCAATATAGAACTTAAATTAAGCCTCAGAAGTCAGAGGAGCTCTGCTGCATCTCTAATGTGGTGCTAAATTCTCAGCAGCACATTCCCTGTATTAAAGCCTTTGCTAGCAATTAGGTTCATTAACTATCACAATACCTTATTTATTACTCGGCATGCCATATGGTTTCCCAGCTAAAGAATGGCACCCGTTCTAGCACAGACCATTTGGCATCATAAAAATGTTAACAAATAATGTTATGGCTCTCAAGGGCAAAAGGGCTCGCCGGGTTGCAGGTCTGAACGGCAGGAGAGAATATGAAAACATTTTTCTTCTATGGCAAAATAAAGAATTCCTCGAGACAGAAGTATTCAAAGAATATCACGCTCGCATCACGCAAATGGGAGTTTTATACATGCCCATAATGGTTCTGTCAATATTTGCAGCAGGCAGCGCGCTCACTCATCTCCTTTCCTTCCCCCCCGCCCTTCTCCCTCCCAGCATGGACCTTGTTGGGAGCTCAACAGTAAAGGACCCACCTTCTGTGTAAGCTTCATCTTTACCTCCTGACTGTTACAGGGGCTTGATGGCACCAACCTTCTGGTGTCTGCAGCTCTTGGGTGACATTAATTGTCCTTTATTACCATCCAAACTTCATCCCTGCGGAACAGTTCTGGCCACAGCACTGAGATGCTCTGGGTGCCAGTGTGTATGCGGTGTTGATTCCCACACTGCAGAGGACCTCTAAGGGGTGAAGTTGTGTCAGCAGAATGAGCAAATCTGAATATCGGGTTAAGTGTTCTGACCCTGAAAAGGAAAGCTCTTGGTTGCACGCTTGTTTAGTGGCCTTTGGAGAGTATCTAGAGCTGCGAGCAGCCCAGGCTGCGAGCGCCGCGCCACGTACACTTGTGCTTGGTTCCTATTTCCAGCAGGATTAGGATTATCAGAGATGGGGGCAGCATTTCAGGTCACAGGGACTTGAATTGTCTCATCTTGAGCACCATGTGGCCAACACATGAGGAAAATGTATTTATTCCTGCCCTGTGACCAGATTCCCTTACACTGTCCATGCTCAAAAGGTGATGCTGAGCAAGTACAATTTAAATCAGATGAGTGTGAAAACCCAGATTAAACCAGACTTTCTGATCCTCTTACAGTATCCCATCCCAGCCTCCAAATTTCAGGAAATGGGGCAAAATGCATGGGTTTGAGGCACGAGTAACTTCCTGGCCAATGCCTGCTCTATACCTATGCGAGGCAGATTCTTCCCTACCCTGCTTCAAGCTGATTCCTGGCATTGGCTTTCTGGCGTTGGGCTTGGTCTGTGCAGCTGATCTGTCAGTGCTTACTCCAGGGCTGCCTGTGTCCTGCTGGAAATGCCCTTCCTGGGCAGGGACGTGATGAGGAGTGGTATCACTGCAAAACTCACGGGCTTTAAAGCCAGTGAGGATTATTCCTCATCACCTCAGCTGAACTCTCGAGCAGTGCCGGCAAAGGATTTCACCTGCAGTTAATGCAGCAGGGCTTCCTGGCTGAAATGAAGCCAGTTTTTAGGGACCACATGCACCTTGTTCATTCCTGAACCTTACGGCACATGGCACTGTTTCCAAAGCCAGAAAGTGCTCAACTGGGGGATGAGTGTGGCCAAAGATGGGGTCCCAGAGCTGGGTATGGTGCGTGCTTGGGATCTGCACTGCTTCCACCCTTGACAAAAACATCTAAAGTCAGGCATTTCTCACCTGGAAAACTGTATTTAAGTAACTCCCCTTGCTCAGTGCCATCATACGGATTCTGCTGATCAGCTGGCTGGGGGATAAACTTTCCTTTCCATATCCTATTTCCACAACCACGAGTCGTTCACATGCCCCGATCTGACACCAGGGTTGAGCTTCTCCCCCCGGCGGTCACTTTGACATCCCCTTTCTGTGGCCTCAGTGCCCTTCTCTCAAGGCTGCAAATTCCTCTTCCATCTGGCATCTTGGTCCTGTTGCTGTGTAGTGCATCCTGTGTGCCACCCGTGTGCTGTTGGGGAGCATGTCTATTGAGCAAGCTGCCCCTGGGGAGGAAAGGTGCTGGCTGGTTTTGCATCTTACTTTTCATGAGCTGTGATTTATTTTTCTGTGCTTCAGATGCCTGAAGGGATGTTTCCAAAATGACCTTTCAAAAGGCTCCAGAGCTGAAATTCCCCAAAGCCACTCCACTTTGTGGTGTCAGGAGCAGGCTCCCTGCCCTCCCAGTCGGTCCCTCTGCGCAGAACCAAGGACCCGCAGCAACCCAAGTGGTGCTGGATCTGTTTCTGCACTGTGAGTGATGAATGTGAATACTCTGGTGACCCTTCAAACAGTGGAGAGAAATGGAATTCTGGTCCATCTGTGGTGATATTGGCATTTCCCAGCCTAAGGATGAAGTACCCTAAACAGCAGAGGCACTGGAGGAGTCGCATGCAGTGGGAAAAACTGGGCTGTGTTTCCAAAGGGACTTTGTACCTCAAGAAGAGTCGGGGGGATTGTGAACGCAGCCGCCGGCATCGCAACCCTTGTGTCTCCCTGTTTGCATCCCGAGTGCTTGCAGGAGCACGTGTGAACCTCTGGCCCTGGGCAGATAGGCCTTATCCAGGAAGGGCTTTGCAGGAGTGTTTACTTTCATTCTTGGGAGGCCGATCGAGCCGTTCCAGTGGGGAATGTGGCCGGGCTGAGGGCGAAGTGTGCCAAACCCCCTCCAGCATGAACAAACCCCATGTGGTCCAAGGGCATCACAGCTCCTCGGTGCTCGCCTCCCAGTCCTGACCCCACCACGCAACCGGGCTGCAGAGCCCGTGTCCGTGGCACCCATGGTGACGAACGTGTCTGCTGTGACTGAGCTCGAAGGCACTGATTACTCCAGACCTTCGTAAGGGATTCACAAATATCTGCCCTGAAAAGGGTGGTTTGTGAGCGATCCTGATGCACGAATGCTATCTGGGGTTTCAGTCACTTAGGAATCTGTGACCAGATAAGATACGGGGGGTTTATTGTGTCTTCTGGCAATTAAGAAAATAAAATCAGTTAATATCTAACCTTGAACCTAGACTGTAGTGTTTGGCCTCACACTTTGCTCTGACTCTCTCGTACGTTCTTGGGTTGTACAGTTTAGGTGGCTGTTAGCAGTGATGGAAGAGATGAACAGGAATTTAATCTGGGACTAAAATACCTTCATTATGCAGCTCGATCATCTTAGAAATGAGGTCTGTGTGATGTGTGATTCAGCCACTAGAATTTTTTTGTCCTGGTGCAAGGAAGGGAAGGAGGAGGAGCCCATTTTGGCAGAAGTTTCCCCAGCTGTGGATGCATTTTGTGTGACTATCTAATGCACAGATATGTTGGGAAGGGAAGGGGGGGAAGGAAAGGCTTCCACAAGCGGGGGCTTTTGTTTGCACTGTCAGAAATGGTAGTGCATTTCTGTGTGCACCCACACAGAGGCATATACATATATGTATATAGTTTCTCTTTGGAAAGGGGAACAAGTGACTCATGCAACTGGAAATGGGACATGGAGCTTGCCCTTGCTGGAAAGGAAAGATGAAATCAGGGGTAAAGGTGTTTGCTCAGGGACTGGAATTCAGGATTTGGCTCTCTCCCTCCAGTGAATGGACTTGATTATCATGAAGGCATGGGAACTGGATGCTTCCCATGGCATGGCTCATGCCACTTGTGGTCCTAAGTGACTTTGGGTTTTGAAACTCCAGAGTCACTCAGGGGTTCTTGAAAGCTGTCCTGTTTCAAGGCAGGAAGAGGTTTCAGCAATAGACTAATGACATGTTAATCAGAAAAGCACCAAATGGGTATTTAACGCACAGCTCTTGTTAGTGCCCAAGCTTGGGCACCATCCTCCTGCAGGAGGAAGGTCCTGGATGGAGGTGCAGCCCTACACTCTGCTCCAGGAGGACTGGCCAGCACAGGGAATGTCTTCACACACTGAAACCGTCTCCTTTGCCAGCACTAAGTTAATTCTGCAGAGAACCAGCAGCCGGTTTAGGGGGATGGAGAGAAATCAGGCCCGAAGTGGAAACGCACCATGTTGGAGCATCCCCCATCTTGGTGGGCAAAGCGAGTCCCCCTGGGATGCTTTGCCGAGGCCCCAGTGCAGATCCTGCTCTGCTCAAAGGGCTTTATTCCGGGATGAACTTTACCGAGCCCGCAGCCGCCGCCTCGGCGCTGTAGGGTTGGGGCTGACATTTAATGCTGTGGCACATCTCGCTCCTTGTCCCATGCAGGATGTCAAATATTTTAGGCTGAGAGATGGGGGGAAAGAGGAAAAATAATTACACAGTAAATTAAACAAAGGCAACCCCCTCCTGCTCGTTAGGACTTCAAAAGTTGGTGCCTCTGGCTCGGGCTCGCTCGCATACGCACAAAGGGTAACGCTAAAAATAGGTGCTGTACAAATGATTAGGTCAGAGCCTGCTAGAGGGAGACATTTTTATTTAATTACCGAGCCAGCAGCACATTGCTTGGGGGGGGGGGGGGGGGGGGGATGGATACATAAACACGGAGCTCAAAGCCCGGCTGTAAAGTCTGTGCTCCTTCGCTGAGTCACTGTGGCTAAATTCCCTTTTGTGTGGGGGATTTAGGGCAGGAATGCGGGAAGGCTGGCCCAGGCTGCCGCCCTCCTGAGTCACAGCTCCCACTCATCCGCCGGCCTCGCAGGCTCAGGGCCCTGAGCTGCTAATTAGCCCCCTTGTCTTAGGGGCTGCGCAGCATCTATCACCCGCACAAAGCCGGGGGGATGGAGGGAGCGCTCCTGGGAATGTATTGAATCTGCTTTCACCGATGTTGTGTGCATCGCAACCTGGACCTTGGTGTCCGGGAGGGATGGAAGGATGCTGCCCACTCCTTTGATGTGATGGCATCGATGTGGTTGTGTCTGAGGCCAGTTGTCCCCACCACAGCACGAATGTACACACATGAACAAAGTTGTGACTTGGAGCAGTGTAAGGTTTTAGTGCCCCCCATTTGTTGCTCAGATGCTGTATCCCTTAAAGGAGCCTGGCTTACAGAGAGGAAAGGAAGGATTTTTCCAGCTGGGAAGCACAGACTCATGCATGCAGCAGTGCTGTTCAGCCTGGCAGAGACGCATAGATGTACACAGTGATGCAATGCAGGTGGGATGGGGCTTGGAGTAACCTGGTCTAGTGGAAGGTGCCCTGCCTGTGGCAGGGGGTTGCAACTAAATGAGCTTTAAGGTTGCTTCCAACCCAAACCATTCCATGATTCATGACAGCCAGGCTGCATGGGTCATGAGGTAGGTGATGCTGTTACTCTCCTTGCTGCTGCTATGCCTTTGTCGTGTGCTCCAGCACTGGCCAGACCCTATCCCTTGCCATGCCAGGGCTGGTAGGTTGTAGGGAAGATGCAGGCGCATGGGGCAGGGTGGACAGTGGTTTCTGCAGTGCGACAGTCCATGTGTGTCCAGTTCGCTCCTTCTCAGTTACTGGATTTACGTGTTCACCTTTCCTGTGATACTGGGAGAGCTCCCGCATGGGTCCCTTGGCTTTGGCTGCAGCTGTGCTCCTGCAGGATCTCCTCTGGCATCAATTGCAGCAGAGCGCAAAGCTTGCGCCCCACGGCAGAACCAGCTGCATCCTCGCAGCTACTCTCAGGTTCCCTTTGTGCAGCGGGGGCACAATAAGGAGCCTGTTCCCGGCTCCTCCGCTCCCCTGTGCTGCCACAATGCGCCCGGGTCCGGTGTCCATGCGGCTCCTGCAGTGGATCAATGGGGTTCGCAGGAAGCTTAACGCGCCGTGGCCGCACGCTGTGCAGCCTTCCAGGGGCAGCCCTCCTCCCCCTTCCCATCAGCTTTGTGCCCTTGGCCCGGGGGTTTGGAAGTAAAGTCTGACACGTTCAATCATCTTTTCATAAGCTGACAGCTCTTTGCTTGTGAAAGCCAAGCGCAGCTCCAGCTCTGACCAGGGATGAAGTGCCTGGTGAATTCCAGGTCCCGTGCGCACGCGAGAGTTGGGATGCTGAGAAATTCAGTGTCTGGAGTGATATCCAAAATCAGGGTTTAAGAGTCATGGGTTGTTGATTGGGATTAAAACTGATCTGATGCTGTGTGTGGTGCACAAATCCCTGCACCAGTATTTCAGGGTTCAGTCCAGTCCAGCAAGACTGGAAAACCCTCCCGATACACTGAAACAAAGCTAGGAATGTGTATGGTTGTGACATGGGAAAGTCACTGTCCTCTTGCCCTGTGCCCTCACAAGTCAGTTCTGTGAAAGAAGAGGTCCAGGGGGAAGAGCAGGGGGGGGGCAACGTGAGTAGGGGCCCACCAAGCTTGGGGACCTTCTTTCTGAAGCCATCTCCTGTCATGTTTGTTTGTGGTCTGAGCATCCTGATCAAGGAATTTCCTTTCTTGTGATCCTGGTGGTTCTTCTGTTTTCTTCTTCTCCTCCTCCTGTGTGCCTGGCACGTCCTGAAGCTGCCCCTGCCACTGTCTCTTGCAGTACTTATGGGTCATTGCTTTGTCCTGTCCGTGCTTCATGGAGCTTTCCTTCCTGTGGGTCTGCTGATCCTTGCCAGGCTGTTCTGTTGGGAAAGTGGATGTTGGCATCTCCCTGTCCAAAAGAAGGAAGGGTTGGGAGCGAGAAGGGAATGTGCAGGGATCTGTAGGTTTCTCAGGAAGGGTGCCTGTGCTCTGCCTGGTCCTTGCAGGGAAGACCTTCCAGGGAAAGCACAGACGTCTCCGGAGTTTAATGCTGGAGGTTAATAATAATCGCACCAGGCAGCACATCATTGCCCCCGTATCTGGTTGAGAGATTTACAACTGAAACTCGTGGCGGAGGAAGAAATTGCCTCAATCACTTGGAGTAATGGCACATGGAGAGGCACTTGGGCGTGACTGCTATTTAACACGAGAGCCCAGCTTGGCTTCATTTAACGTGCCGGTTCCTTTCTAATAAACACGTTACACTACAAGGTGGGGATTAACATCAGAAAAGTAAATAAATTGGAAACTGATGGGGAGAGAAGGAGGGAAATGGAAGGTGCTTGGGGGGGGCGATGAGGGATTAACTCCTGTGCCGGGGTGTGGGGAATGACCCTGCAGACTGTGGCTTCCCCAGCTCCGTGTGGGCACCTCCAGGGGCTGTGGGTGCCGGGCAGCTTTGTGAGCATCTCCCATGCCGAGGCAGGACTGATGCCTGAGCCTGGGAGATGGCTGCTTTTCCCTTCTCAGGGACACTGAGGCAAGCAGCTGCTTCTGCTTTTGGCTTGTGAACGCATCCAGGTCAGTCTGCTGCAGAGCAGGGTGCGGGTGCCTTGGCTGAGGTTCTGCAGGGAGGAATGGGGCATTCCTGGGGAAAAGGGGGCTGAGAGTTGAGGTCACGGGCCATAGCTTTTGGCTTTTTCCTGGCTTACACGTATTATGATCAATGCCATCTTCCCTGCGAGAGATCTCCCAGCTGCGTGTGCACATGGGTTTGGGTGGCACTGTATGAGTTTGGGGCGAAACTGGACTTGAGTATGGGCTGGGCAGAGGGGTCGTGGGGAAGAGCTGTGTGGTGCTCAGGGGCTTCTAGAGCTGGCTGTGGTGCAGCCCATTGGGAAATGGAGGTAGGCAAGGGAGGAAAGCCCTGAGAGAAGGGGGATCCCTTTGGCTTTGGCTGCCACAAGTGACCAGCTCTGCTGTCTTTCTTCACCTCTCAAAGCAAAATAGTCCTCACCTCCAAACCCTCTGCTGTCCAGAGAGGTATCCAGGGGCATCGGCAAACAGTGAATTTGGGGCGGGATTCAGGAATGCTGCAGCCTGGGGTTCCCTGCTTGGGGTAGACATGCTGTCCGGTGTCACTGCGGGAATTCAGGCTCTTAACCAACCCAGCAGTTTTTACTGTATGTGTTAGAGGAGTAACAAAAAGTGCAACGCACCAGTTGACAGGGAGGGCTGGGGGGTTAATTTTCAGGATGCTGCCTGGGAATTTAGCCGTGGGATTTCCATTATTGCTAATGGGACTCATGCAGCTTAATTTCATGCGAGCTACGCTAAAAACATACCCCTAACCGCCTGCAAAATCCCAGCCCTGAAATGGAGCCTTTCAGAAGTTGGAGGAGGGTAAACAACCACCTGAACCGGTGCTGCCTCGTCTTTCCCCCCCCCCTCCTTCCCCGGCTGCTCAGATGCAGAAGTCAGGGAGGGGGTGGAACTCGAGCAGTTCGAGGCAATTCCCAGCCCAACAAGCGCTGCCTGAACGCGCACCGCATCCCTGCTCTTGCCAATTACACCAGCGAGTTATAACCCCCACAAAATAGGGGTAGCGGCTGCCTCCCCTAGTGCAGAACCACGAGCATCTAATAGCCCCAGCAGCGCTGCCTTCCGTGGCGGGGCTGCCGTTATTAGGCTGTTCTCGTTAAATGACTGCTATCATCTGCTCCCAAAGTACATTAAATCCCATTATAATTATAAACACACTTCCCCATAACGTTCTCCTTAGATTACATTTGCGCTGCTTTACCCCAAGGGGATCTTTGTACTAATACCGTCCGTAGTTGTTGTTTTAGCTGACGACGCCGGGCCCGGCACTGGCTGCGTTGAGCCGCGGTGCTGCTGGGGAGGGAGAGGGGAAGGGAGAGGTCTGTGTCGCTGCAGCCCCAAAGACGATGGGCGGGTTTAAGTGCTTCAGTGCTCCCCTTGGCATGGGGCATTTGTCGGCAGCATGGTGTCGTGGCTAACATTACCCTTCCCATTGTTTTGCTCCCTTTGCTGGGCTGCCATTGCCAGCCTTTGCTGGCAGACCTCTGCTCCCCGACCTGGGGTGTGGGGACCTGTGGGAGCCCTACATCACTGCGGGGTGCTCGTTTCATCTGGGCTGAATGTGCCTTGTTGGGGCGATGTGCGCCTGACACAGGGCATCCCGTGGTGTTTTGCGGACGTTGGCAGTGTGGCCCGTGTTCCCCCTCCCATTGTTTTGCTCCCTTTGGGAGCTGCTATTGCCAATCATTGCCCGTCTCCCACCCGGGGTGCGGGAACCCTACGCATGGGTGATGCTGAGGTGGGGTACGCACTGGGTCAGGGCAGAACGCGCCCCATTGGGGTGACTTGTGCTCAGCCGAGCCCGCACCGCGGCGATTGATGAAATCCGGTGGGGCTGTGCCCAAGTCCCGGGTGGGCGGCGGCGCCGGTTCCCCCCGCGGCCGCTTTTGTCTCGCGTGGCGGGGGCCGGGGGGCAGCCGCGCTGCTCCGCTCCGCTCGCGGGGCGGCGGCGGCTCCTCCATGTTTGTTATCGCAGCGCTGTCCAGCCGCCGCCCGGTGCCGCCCGCAAGGTGCCGGTGTGCGGGGCGGGGCCGGGGGGGGGCGCCCGCACGCAGGACCGGGCGGCGGCGGCAGCCACGGGGGGGCGGCGGGGGGCGGGGGCCGCCTGACGTGGTGCCGGGGCGGCCCGTGGGCCGGCGCCGCCGTGATTTGCTGCGCGGCGCGGCGAGCGGCGGCGGCGGCGATGAGAGCGGGCAGTGCGAACTGCCGGAGCAGCCGCCGGCCGCCGTGAGTGCGGGACCCCCCCGCGGGCACCGGCACCCGCCGTGCACCTGACGGGGCTGCGCGGGCGGGACGGGACGGGACGCGATGGGACGGGGCGGGCTGGGCGCGACCGGACCGGACGGGAGGCGGCGGAGGCTGCGCCCGGTCCGCGGGCGGCAGCGGCGGGGACGCGGCTCCCTGTGCCCGGCGAGGAAGTTTGCGGCGAGTCGCCGCCGGCTGCGAGCTAACGGCCTCCCCCCTGCTCCCTTCTCCCCCCCCGGTGCTCCTCTTGCCCCCCTTCCCTCCCGTCCCTCCCTCCCGCTCCTCTCCGCTCCTTTCCCCCTCCGCCTTTTGTTTCCGCAGATAGCCGGCACACAAAGCTGGTCCCGCATTCGGCCGCCGGCGAGGCACCCTGATGAGCGAGCCCCGGGCGCGCCATGGATGTGACTAAGATGGGCACGATCCAGCTGCAGAACCCCTGCCATCCCACCGGGCTGCTGCACAAAGCCAACCAGATGCGCCTGGCGGGGACGCTGTGCGACGTGGTCATCATGGTGGACAGCCAGGAGTTCCACGCGCACCGGACAGTGCTGGCCTGCACCAGCAAGATGTTCGAGATCCTCTTCCACCGCAACAGCCAGCACTACACTCTGGACTTCCTCTCGCCAAAGACGTTCCAGCAGATCCTGGAGTACGCCTACACCGCCACCCTGCAGGCCAAGGTCGAAGACCTGGACGACCTGCTCTATGCCGCTGAGATCCTGGAGATTGAGTACCTGGAGGAGCAGTGCCTGAAGATCCTGGAGACCATCCAGGCCTCTGAGGACAATGACACCGAGGGCACCGCTGCCGATGGAGGCACCGCCACCGAGGAAGAGGAGGAGAGGAAATCGAGGTACATCAAGGGCCTCTTCATCTCCAAGCCTGCCAATGAAGAGAGCGGCTATGCCGGGGTGGCTGGCCAGAGCCTGCCGGTGGCCACGTCGGAGCAGAGCCCCACCGCCTCGGCTTCCTTCGGCCCTCTCTCGGCCATGAGCCCCACCAAGGCAGCAGTGGACAGCCTGATGACCATTGGACAGTCGCTGCTGCAGGGCACGCTGCCACCCGCTGGCTCTGAGGACTCCCGCCCCGCAGCCGCCCGCCGCCCCCCTGGCCTCGCCGAGGTCAAAAGCGAAGCAATGCAAGTGGACGACGCCTCCAGTCGTGACAGCCCCCGGGCAGCAGAGCCCGGCGCCTCCGGTGGGGAGAAGCCCGACGAGAAGGGCAAGGATGGGCCCGGCACCCCGACCCGTGGCAGTGTCATCACCAGTGCCCGTGAACTGCACTATGCCCGTGAGGAGGGTGCCGAGCTGCCACCCGAGCCTGGCCAGGGGCTGTCGATGGGGCCAGAGCCATCCGGTGCCACTCAGGGCGAGAAGCCGCTGGGCATCTACTCCCTGCTGCCGAACCACAAGACTGAGCCGGTGCTCGGTGTGCCGCCCGCCGTGGCGTCCGCCCTGCACGTGCAGCCGGCCCTGGCCGTCTCCATGGACTTCAGTGCCTATGGGGGGCTGCTGCCCCAGGGCTTCATCCAGCGGGAGCTGTTCAGCAAGCTGGGGGAGCTGGCAGCCGGCATGAAGACGGAGAGCAGAGCTCTGGGTGAGCAGTGCAGCGTGTGCGGGGCAGAGGTGCCGGACAACGAGACCCTCGAGCAGCACCGGTGAGTGCCCAAGCCACTGTGCTGCCTTTGCGCTGGGTGGGAGGGAGGGGGCTTGCTTTGGGGTTCGGTTTCCGGATGGGTATCGTGTGTGCCAGTGCAAAGTTCTTGCCATGTACCCCAAAACCGTGCCCACGGGGACAGCTGTTGCAACTGTCCCACGTCCAGCAGCTGTGCCAGAAGGTTCTTTCTGGCAAGCACTGGTCAGGAGGGCAGCCTGGATGGGGCTTGGGCTGTAGGTGTTTCCCACTAGCATGAACCCCAGTGGTTTCCCTGGCCAGCATCTGCTGAAAGGTTCATGTTGCTGCCCTTTGAGTTTGGGGATCTGTGTGTAAAGGGATGCCACGGGGTTGGGTAGCCTTTGCCTAACCACTACTGAGAGCTGATCCCTTCTGCGCCATCAGTGTTGCATCTGTGCAGAGCTGGGAGGGAGAGACCGGTGGGATCCCTGTGCCTGCCTGCAGCAGTGACGTTCGGGATGGCTGCGTGCAGTGCCCTGTTTGCTGCGGTTCCATGCTGCTCGGTTCGGGGGATGTTTGCACTTTGCACGAAGTAGCGTGTGGGTCAGGCTGGGGAGCGCCGGGGCGAGCGCAGTGGGTCCATCGCTGCAGGAGCTGGCTCAGGGTTGAACCTCTGGTGGCTGTGGGTGTGATTTTGGGGCTCCCCTGCTTGGGGTGGCGAGGTCTTGGTGCTCACCCACACCTCAGGACCTGCTGCGGGTGGGAGCGCTGTGGTGGTTGTCGGTGGCATGTGAGTTCAGTGCTCTCCTGTTTGCTGCCTCCCGATCGCAGCAGCAGGGACCGGAGCTCCTTCCCAGATTTGCCTGGGGAATGGAGCCACGTTGATCACAGCATCGCTGGTCAGCCCCCTTGGTGGTGGGCATGCTTTGGTGAGCACTGTGCAGTGCTGGCCCCAGCACGGCTGCAGCCCCGCAGCAGGACAGCAGCGTCCTGCCAGAGAAAGGCAGCACCGGTGCGGTGCTGGAGCCGCTCTCAGCCTCCCTCTGCTCTGCACCCTATCAGATTTTTAATGAATCAACAGGTTAATTAGTTCTGATGCACGTAACGCGCTCCGGGGATGGTGGTGCTGCTGCATGCTCGCTGCCTGCGTGCGGTGCGGGATGCACCGGAGCAGATGTCGGGTTCCAGAGCAGCGGCACCCCGCGTGTTCAGCCCATGGTGTTTGCTGTGTGGGGCACAGCCGCTGAGCACCAGCAGCATCGCTCCTCAGTCTGGAGCCGCTGTACACACCATGGGAGCAGCCCTGGCCCCTCACAGGGGTCCCTGGCTCCCTGTGGGTGCTCAGCCGCTTTCTGCTTTGTTCCCTCACCTCACGAGCAGGGAGCTGGCGCTGGGGCCGGTTCGCGTGCCCGGAGCTGCCTCCGTGCAGCTCTTGGCCGGCCGTGCCGTGTGGTGATGCAGACCGAACGTCACCGGAGGAGAGCTGCAGTGAAGGCTCAGGGAGAATTTTAACGTGCCTTTCTGCCACGGGCTCGAGCATCTCCCTTTCCCCCTTCTAGCCGGAGGGCAGCGACAGATGCAGCTGCAGGAGTCTGCTCCGAGGCAGGGTGGGCTGGAAGGTCGGATTCTTCCCCATGCACACAAGGGTCGGGAGCTGGGGGCACGGCCCAGGCTGTCCAGTGCACAGCCCCTGTGTCAGTGCCTCCTGGGCTTGGCCCGTTTTGACAAGTGCGGCCACGGCCGTAGCTTATTTCTTGTTTATTCCTGATGGTTATCAAGAGGCTCGGTACACACTGTGCTCCCATGGGCTGACCACAGCACCGCACTGAGCGCCGGCCACTGCAAGCGAAGCCTCGAAGGCAGCTGCTTCAGCCAGAGCCGAGCTCCGCTCGTCCGTTCTGCTGTCACAGATAACCTGGCGCTGGCCAACTTTGCAGGGAGAGCCAAATCCTTTGAGCCATTTTCAAACTGATCCCTAAGACCGTCCATGTTGAAAGGTATTGGGCAACAGTGAGATGAGCTCACTCCCCCTGTCCTCCCCCCAAGTCTAAATCCAGGCGGTCTGTGTGCGGATGGCGTCTCATGTGGCTTTTTTATGGTGTTTGCTTTCTAATACGTTGTGAAAATTACAGTTTGGGGAGGATTTGTGGGATCCCATTGTATTCCTGGAGCTGTTAAACAGCTTCTGAGCTGGACTGGGATCTGTAACTCCCCGCTGGAGCGGTTCTGGTGGTGGCAGCAGCTGCACCGTGCTGGCTACAGGCTCCTGCTCACCCCAGTGCCTGGTGGGGAGGTGGTTTGGGGAACCTGTGTGCTGCACCGAGGCCCTGGCACCCCCTCCCTGGGCTGGCTGGCGTCGGGGGCAGGATGTGCCGGGGACACCGCGGTGTCGCTCATCGAGCGGCGGCTTTCGCTGACCTCCTTCTGCTGTGCATTCGCTGCTGTGGTTTTGCTTTGCGATGCTGAGGGGAGCGCGAGGTGCCCAGAGCTGAGCCGTTCCCAGCTGCCGGGGAGGGGACCTTGCAGCACCACGGGGTGCTCGGCTGCCCGGTGCCCTGCTCCCATGTGCTGAGCCCCAGCAGGTGACAGGCAGAGCTCCCCCGTGCTGCTGCCACGCTCGGCACCGAGCTCAAGGAGCTGACGTGCACCGTGCCTGTTTGCATCACGCAGGCGAGCGTATACATATGGTGGGTCTGTTTGTTTACACACACGCATGCCTAGATAAGGGTAAATATATATGTTTAGAGTCTCGGAGCCTTCCGAATACTGTTGCCTCTTCACTGGTATGGGAAGTGCACACAGGAAAGAGGGGAGCAGGGGGCTGAGCTGGCCTTTCACCAGCTTTGGCAAGCGGAGGGGGTGCTTGCCCCAGTGATGGAGGGGACCTGAGGGACATGGTCTGCCCCATCGCCATGCAGGAGCACAGCTCCGTGGCCACCCTTGGCTCGTGGCAGCATCGGCTGTGCCGTGGCACACCACATGGGTGAGTCGAGAGGGCTGAAGCATGACCTTTTGGTGGCCAAGTGGCTGCAAGCCACGGCGGTGGCTCTCACCGGGGCTTTCAGGTCCCTGAACCCGCTGGCTGCTGCATGGTCCCTTTTTTCTTCCTCACCGAGCTTATGATTTTGACTAATCGAGTGTATATTGAGTCAGCAACTCTTTAATTTTTTTTATAAAAGATTTCCTTTTAGGTTCAGCAAAGTTCAAACTTAATCTAATGTTAGCATCGATCGCAGCTTCTAATTGCAGGCAAAGAAGCCATAGTTCGGCAGCCCTTTTTGGGCCTGTTTGTGTGAAGGGAAACCTCCCGAGCTGTGATGTGAGTGTCGCACTGAGCCCACGGTAATTTGTCATCAGGATGTCAAATACCTTAAAATTTTATAAAAGGCATGGTTTCATTTTTTTAGTGTCGATAGCAAGGGATGGGGATGGGATTCGGTTGGGTCCATTAGTGGATGCTGAGCATCCACAGCCCGATGATACCCAGGTATCTACCCGCTATGGTGATGAGCTTGCTGGCAGCCTTTGCCACATGTGTCTGGATGGAGATGCTCGGCTGGAAAATGAGAGTGCTTTGTGGCCATGGTCCTGGTGGAGGCTGCAAATGCTCACTGTGGAATGGTTTTGGCCTGAAGGTGCCTGTCCTCGCTGTTACACAGGGGGATGCTCCTGTTTTGGTGTCTGAGTTTTGCATTTTGAGGCTTCATGGTTGAGCTGTCACCTAAAAGACAGTGCTAAGGGTAGGAGTGAGGGGGCTTTGTCTTCCACCGTGGCTGCTGGCAGCCACAGCACCCCAGAATGCTCTTTTCTGCCCTCTTGTCCTGTTTCTGAAGTGCCAAGGAGCAGCAGATCTATCCAGCTGCTACCAGCAGGACCAGGAGTTAATGCTCCCATTGGTCAGAAGTGTTCCTGCTCGAGGAACCCCCAGCTTCCCATGGGATCCCGCAGTCCGCATGGTGTGTAGCCGGTTGGTCTGCCATCCACACAGAGCTGTAACGTTAACACCAGAGCAAATCTGAAGTAGCCACGTAGGAAAGCGTTCCAGCATTTGGCTCTTCCCTCACCAGCCTCGCTGCCTGGATTAGCTGAGCCTCATACTCCTAATGCCATTAGGCACGTTGGCACTGCTCGACGTGGCACAGTGAGAAACAGATGCAGTATACCATTAAGGCAATAAACGTGATAAGTCGGATCCCAAGTGCTTTGTGAGATGTTATTAGTGTTAATTTTGGTCGCCTGGTACAGTAGTTGTTTTTTATTTTATTTTAAGCATTCGGCGATTTATGTCCCACTGCTGCCGAAACATGGAAAAAGGAGGAAAAAGGAGGGGGGAGGGAGAGAAAACCCGAGCCAGAGCCCCCCAAACCCTGCCCGTGATTACTTCCAGAGTCCGAGGATGACTTGGCAGCTCTTGTTTCTTGCTGATGGGCCTTATTAGCGGCACCTGGCATCATAAGGGGCTAATGGAAACCAGCGTTGCGGCTGCCTGGCCGCTGCCGTGCGGCGCAAGCCAAGGAAGCTCTTATTAGCTTTATGGGCAGGGGGACGTGCCCCGCTCAGGAAATGAATGTTGCAGCTAAGGTCCGCGGCGCTGACCCCGAGCGTGTAACCTGTGAGCGCGGCAGAGACCCCGCTCAGGATGCTTGGGATTTCGGGGGCTCTCTGGTTCTTGTCATAGGCAGAGGGGGAATACAGCAGGCTATGTGCAGCCTTGAACTTTTGATTTATTCAGTGGGGGACTTAACCATTTCCATACTTGGCTCCTGGTGCAGAGAGGGCAAAGCCCCTTTGGCTTCCATGTTATTCCATCAATTATCCTGCATTGGTTTAGCTGTGCGTGTGATGCTCTTTAAAGCAAACCCAAGAGTCCCATCATAGAAAACACCAGTGTTACGTATTTTATTTCTATTTCCCTTTGCCCAGTGATGATTTCTGTGTGTTACCTCCTGCCAGCGATACCTGGTGGTGCTCCAGGGCCTTGTGGCTCGCTGATGGCAGAGGGGCTTCCAGGGAAGGGGCAATGGGGATGGTGCTGCTTCCTGGGACCCAGGGCAGGCAGATCTGCGCCAGCTGATCCCTGTGGGCTGCAGGGTGGGACCCTGATGCATAAAACCTACCTGCCTGAGGGCTCTTTGCCTGGAGCATGCTTCTTGGCATCGCCTGCAGCAGGTCGATCAGCTTTGTGGAGCCTTTTCAGTTCTCGTTACAACTCAGAGTGATGCTGGTTAAAAAGGTGCTCGCTGGCTGTGCAGGGGGGCCCTCAGGGAGCCTGTGCTGGTTCAGGGGCGACGCTATCAGCTCTTCCTTTCGTTTCCCGATGGAAGCAGTGCGGAGCAGCCCAGGTAGTTCGTGATAGAGCATCCCTGCAGCCTTCCCCACAAGGCTGGCTCTTTAGTTCCACCGGGGCGTAAATCTGTTTTCCTTGGATAGAGTAAAATGATCTGCGTTTTCCTTTTTGCTCACAATTAGCAGGATTTTTCTTTTACTCCCCCCCACCCCCCTTGACAGCTTCAAGAGGGGCTTTAAATGAGTAATTACTAAATATTTCCCGGCAGCCAAACACAGGGCCATGGCATCTCCTGTTGCAAAAGTGAAAAATATTTCTGTTTGCAGTTAATTTTAGTGGCAGGCAGATCATGTTAACTGGGTGTAATTGCTTCCAGATATGGCAGAGGGTTTTGTGTGTTGGGATGAAGGGTCTGGTAAGTGCTCACTTCCTGTGTAAATTAGCCTATTCCATTCATTCCTCCTCACCCGACAGTCCTGGCTTGTGTCACTCTGCCTGCGAGGGTGTTTTTCCCCCGGCCCCGTGTCCAGTACTTTATGGAGGGCTCAGGCCTTTGCTGGGCATCACTCTTTCCTGTGCCATCACGAGCATCTGCAGCCGGTGGTTGATGGGAGATGCCAGTGCAGACAGCAGCATCCTCCACCTCCTGTTCGGCTTTGCCAGGCTGGGATTGTGCTCCAGCCTTGGTAGAGACCAGCAGCTGCAAAGCAGCCATTTGATGGGTAGCAAGGAGGCTGGCACGTAGGGAAATTCAGATGGGAGAGATTGGTGTAGGATGAGAGACGCAGCAGGGCTCATGCATCTCTTTGACCAAATGCAAACAAGGCAGGCGGATCTGTGTGTGCTTGTGCGCCTTCTAATATGGTTTATGAGCTTCCAGTGTAGTCGTGACTCTACTGCCCAGGCTTGAGCTTGCTTGTCGAGACCTGCCTCGGGGTGTTGAGGAACGTTGTGTGCGTATTTTTTCTGGATCATCTGTATCTAAGCCAAAACGTGCCCAGAACGCATGGTGTGGGTTTTGAGCACTGGTTTGTGCTTGCGATGTTTTGGGCGCCGCGGGCAGCATCTGGTCCCTTTGCAAGGGCAGGACATGCTGTTGGACCCCGTGCTGTCACAAGGAAAGGTGGATTCCTCTTTCTGTCCAGGGCATCCACTGTCTCGGTCACTGTGCAGCTGAAGGAGGGAGCTTTGCTGTACCATTTGGGTTGCAGGAGCGAGCCGTGCAGCCCATGCGCTTGCACTGGCCGGGGGCCAGGGCCGCCTGTATCATTTTCGCTGTAGTGTTCTTAACTGATTTTAAGTAGATTATGGCTGGATACATGCCCCGCTGGGCTGGTTTAGTTTTCCACCGGCCTTCGCCGTGTCGTTGCTGTTTTATTGGCACGTTTTTAGCAAACAAGTCGGTGATATGCAATTGAGGAAATACCTCTCCACGTAGACACGAGCACTGTAAGGCGCACTGAGCCTCGCTAGAGCCGCCCACCATAAATCAGCATTAAACACCCTGCTTTGTTGCCAGTGTCAGCACGGGAGATGGGCTGGTTATCGGTGTGTATCAGCCGGGCTGATAACCCCATGCTCTGTTGAGTGCTGTGCGAGGAGCGGCTGCCTTGCTGTGTGCCGTGTGTGAGGCAAAGTGCCGGGGAGCACTGTTGGGTCCCAGCACATGTAATGGGCCATGGCACTTGTGTTACGTGCCAAGGAGGGACTCTGCATCTCCCTGCAGCCGCAACTTGCGGTGGGAAGGAGGAGGCCTGTTTTCACCTTGGTGACCTATAAAGGAGGAAAACATCAACCGAGCGGAAAAACAAAGAGAAACTCAAAACAACCTCACAAAACACCAGATCGTTTCCATCATCTCGTGCTCGTGAGGTTGGAAAGAGCACAAAGATGGGTGCAGGGTCCCTGCTGGCACCGCTGCTGGGAGAGCACTGGTCTCCCGCTTTCATGCGAAATAGCCATGTGATGCCACCAGGTCCCAGCCAGTTTTCCTGCAGAAAGGCAGTGGGAAGCCACCACCCGGCTGCCAGCATCATGCCCCTCAGCTGGCACAGCCAACCCCGGCATGGCAGATGTCCCTGTGCCCAACACTGGGGCTCTGCAAAGACTACAAATGGTTTCCCATTGCTGAGGGCCTGTGTTGATTTTTAAGTGGAATTACTTAAAATGAGGGGCTTTTCTAAAGGCGCAGTGCAATTAACGTGCGTATGTATCTAAAACAAATACGTCACTTTCGCCTGTCTTTGAACTTTGTTTCAGATTCACATTTGAGCACCAAGTATTACACCAGTTACAACCCACATGCTGTTTGCAGCCCCATCACAACTGCTGAAAGTGCTTTTATCCTCTTGCTGCCAAGTTTGGGGATGGTGCTGAGCTTTGTGCGCTTTGCCCTTTGTCACCTTCCCTTGTTCTTTTCCCCACACATTATTTATAGTAAATCATATTAGAAGTGCTAGGGAGGAAGCGTGATTCATCCTCCTGAAACCAGTGCTGACATAAATCAAGGTAAAATGCTTACTACATGGTTTTTATTATGGTGTTTAGGGGCAGGTTGTACTAATTCTGGCATGCGCAGACCAAACGCATGAAGCCTGCGACTCAGAAATGCCATTTTACCACAGTACATCAAAAAGTCCAACCAAAACCCATTCAGTGCTCTTGGAAGCGCACACACGTGGCAGCACGGGGCTTTTGGGCCAGCTCATCGGCTGCTGGTCCATTGGCTTTGGTGGGACCTGCTGTGGCGCAGGAGCAGGGACAGCTGCGATTCAGGACATCCTAATTGCTGGGATGCATCATGGGTCTGGAGCAAGATGCTTGAGCTGGTCTAGAAATGGGCATCCTGCTGGGGGCACAGCAGCGAGGGGATGTGCAGAGGGAATGCTGGGTGCAGGCAGAGCCAGCAAACGGCTCACAAATGGTGTGAATTCACTTCACCGGCAGCACGGCGCAGCGAGCACCGGTGATGGATCTTATCTCCGGCTGGGCACGGGCTGCGGTCGCAGCCTCTGCGCAACACACACAAACTGCCTTGGCGTGGGAGAGATAAGGTGCAGGCTTTGTGCAACGCCCGCGCCTCGCTGGCCCCCTCCACCCGTGCCGGCAGCGGCACACCGTCCTGCTCACACCGCGCTGTGGTCGGCTGGGGCATGAGCGATGGTGCCTCAGCACCACCAGCACCGGGGCAGGTCCTCCCTGCTGGTGGAACATGGCAAGCCTGGTGCACCACAGCATGGGGTGGTTGGGGAGTGCATGTGGGGGCCCCTTTCTGTGCAACGGTGCAGGGCTCTGAGCAGAAACCCCCCGTACCTCCCATGGGTGCTCTGCTATTTTTACCACTACCGCAGTGATTTCCTCTTCTCTTTCTTCCTTCCCCTTGCTCGCAGAAAATATTCCAAGAGCCAAGAGCAGGCGGGAGGGGAGGGCCGCTCTGCAAACACGGTGCCTGTAGTGTGCAACGCTCCCGCTTGGCTTGCATGTGAGTTACCTTGCATGGGCAGAACCCTTCCTTCCAGCACAAATCTTCCTCGGGAAGATCTTGACTTAGGTGAAAAGCTTTGCCATGATAAAAAGCAAAAAGGATTTGTTGGTAGCTTCCTTGTATCCTCTTGCTCTCTGGGGGAGGGATGGGGAAGCACCATTCTGGCTTTGCCACGCCTTTTGGTTCGATGCCGCACTGGTTGAAGGGCAGGACTTTGTTGGGGTTTTTTGGGGAGATTTGGGCTTTGCATTGCTGGGGGCTGCTGGGAAGATCACGTGTAGGGCAGGGGCTGTGGGAAACGGGTGCTGTGGTGGGAACTAGGCCACCAGTAAATCCCAGGGCAGGTTGCTCAGTCAGTGGCACAGGAGCAGGGCACCACCGGGGCTGCCCGTGCCCTGCCCTGGCCACCTGAGCTGTGGAGCAGCGCCGGGATCTCAGGATGCAGAGGCGATCACTTGTATTGATTTCTGACTTATCTGACCCTTTAGCTGGAGGCGGCTCTTCCCTCAACGTCTAACCAAACGTAACTTAAAGCAGCCCAGGAATGTGTATCATCCTTCCCTCGCAGTCATCAGGGCTGGCCAATGCATTATTTAGCAGGGTGGGAGCTGCTGCAGGCTGCCCCGGAGCAGAGCAAGTGCAGTGATGCACGTGGATGGTGGGTTGTGTGCCGCTGCTGCGGGCATCGCTCTGCAAGAGCCAGGAGGATTGCTGCTGTTGGACCTTGCCCCTGGGAGAGGGACTTGTCCAGCATGTGTGTGGGGAGGACTGCAGGTACCAGTGTGCCAGAGCCTGTTTGCTCACCACCCTGCAGCGAGTGGACATCGTGGGCTGAGAACTGTTTCCTTTCCTTCTCTCCTGCTTTATTTGGTTGGGTTTTTGATGCCACCCACAAATACAGTTGGTGGGGGCTGATAAGGATCGCTGACCTAGGCGAGTGATGGGGACTTTCTTCCTGCTAAAGCACCCACAACTCACTGTGTCTGTATGGCCGGGCTGGGGGTCCCTGGGGTTAGTTGGGCCCAGGCACCAGTCCTCAGCACTGCGGCTTCTGGTGTGAATGTGCCACGAGTAGGGTTTGCATCCTCAGTGTGCTCATGGATGAGTGTTTTCAGTCCATGGGACTGAGTCCCTTTGGGCTTTGGTGTGGGGCAGTGATTTTCCACCTGATCAAAAGGATGGCACATGTGTGTGCAAGCAGGATTTCTTGTGCAGTCTTGCTTTGCCATGAGCCACTGCGGGAAGGGGGATGCTCCTCGTGGTGTTTCTCCGGCATGTGCTGTCCGCTGTCTCCTGCTGCTGCCGGTGGGGTTTTGGGGGTTTCAGTTCCTCCTCGCTGGGTGTAACACACAGCAAACCCGTCGTTGCATGGGCCCTTTGTGCTGCGACAGCTCACGCGGAAGCCACGTTTTCCGCATAAGTAAGCGGAGGGCGAGAGAAGTGACAGCGGTGGCAAGGCCAGAGCCAGGCAGGGGCGAGTAGACAAAGAGTGGCCGGACACAGTGAGCATCCCTGGGTCAGCCCAGCTCCATCCCTCCTCGCTTCCCACTCCTTTATGGTTTAGGGCTGGGCGCACATGGGGGTTTTTCCTTCTCCACATATGTTGGTGTAATTCCTGCTTCGCTCTGAGCCACGTGGTTTTCCCATGGTAGGGGTTTTGTCGCTGTTATTAACTAATGAGACGATTCTTTTGCAATTTTTAAATAACTGTATTTTTCCTTCAGTGCGAGAAAAGGAAAATGTCTTTTCTTAATAGCACAGCTCTCAAAAGTCATTGAAGGCGTGAATTTGCCATTCTTTCTCGCAAATGTGTGGATTACCACACTTCTTATTACTAGGACTTGAATTGCTGAATCATGGAAGCGGGGTAATAGGAAATATTTGCATACATGATGCTGGGAAAAAGGAAAAAGGCTGGGTTTAAAGCTGCTGTGGTGGGCTGGGGTGCTTTTTGTCCTTTTGCTGCAATGTTGCTTGGGGTCTGTGATGCAGGATGCGGGATGGACTGTGGCTTTGCTGCCCACTGTGCCCGTCCCCACTGTGCAGCCTCAGCAAAGCACTGATTTACCGTGTGTGTGTTGTACTCTGTGCACAGTCACTCTCACCTGTTGCAGCGAGGGCCGGTGCTGAGGCAGCTTTTCTGCTCTGGTCCACAGCACTTGTATTTTCAATTACTGTTTGTCATCTCTGGTACAGTGTCTGCCCCATGCTGGCGGGGTCAGGCATGAGTTGGCTGCATGTGTCACTGTGTTAAAAGAAATAATCCCATTGCCTTTGGAGGGACGGTGAGGATGGATGTTAGGGTCAGCCGCCACCAGTTTAGAACCAGCACCTCTTCTCCCTCCCCCACGATGAATAAATCATGGGCTTTGCAATCCGGATCTTTCAGCCCAGGTAACAGCTCAGCTCTCGCCTGTTGAAGTGCTGCAGCCGCTTATGCTCTGGATCCAAGCCTGTCTCTGGGTCCAGGGGCTTTTCCACAGGGCTCTGTAGAGTGGCAGCTCATTAAGCAAGACCCTGTTTGGATTGCCAAATCCCTTTGATTCTTCCTGCATCATCTTTGGCCACATCCTGGATCCGCGTCCTGGCGTCGGGGTTTTATTATTTTATAGGTGCTGTAATGTTTGGACAGTGTCATGTGGTGACGGCCAGCGTGGTCTCACCACCATCCTCCTCCTCCTCCTCGGAGGGATGCTCTTCAGCAGCAGCCAGGGAGCTGGGCTCTTTGCTGGAACGGCCTGTGTTTAGGTGGGTGGTTCAGAGAGTACACTGTATTTGGACTAAGGAGTAATAAGTTTGCTACACTTAGTGTATGTTGCCAAGCACCTTCCCCTGTGTGCATAAACTTGTGACTTTCATTAGTAAATAACACCAGGGAAATAAGCAGTGTGTCTGTGCCTAAAGGCTTGGCTCTCCCTGGCACTGCTGTCCCTCTTGGCCTTGCTCTTGGGTGCCAGGCGGCCTTCAGAAGACCTGCAGAGACCAAAGTGTCTCTGCACTTTGCAGGGGTGCAGACCTGGCCGACCACCAACGTACATGACAGGGATTGGAAGGGTACAGAGGATAATTGTTGCCCAACAGATTATTGTTTTTGGAAGAGCAAAATTGAAATGTATTGAACTTTTCAGTGTCCCATACCCCTTTAAATGTTTCAAGTGCATTCTCACTGATGGGTTACCTTTTCTTTCCCCTCGAGCTATAATTAGTGTCCTTTACACAGAATTGCCTTAGAATTGGATTTGAAGAAGATAAGAATCAAATTACCAGTATTTATCTTGTAAATTCCAAAAGATCTACTGAGAGGCACTGCAGAAGGAGGATTTTTAAAGCTCAGTGCTCTGAAAAGGTGAGCCTCCTGCAGGTCCCTCTGCAAAATGCCCTCCCATGCAGGCTGGTGGTGCCAGGGACGAAAAGGGAAACTCCTTCCCCAGTGAAGCTTGGCTGGTGAAACACATCCAGACGTGGATGGTCACCTGGCGATGGTGTCTTGGGTCTGTTAGCCGGAGGCAGTGGCTCCTGCTTTTGCTGTGGGGCCGCAGGGGCTGACTCAGAGTGAGCATCCCTTCTGCCCAGTGTGTTTTGCTGGTCCAAGGGAGGTCACTGGGTGCAGGATGGCAGCGTTCTCACAGGCTGGGAGTGTGAAATGGTCTGACTTCTGTCTTCACTTTCACGGCTGGTCCTGGGCAGGGTGGAGAAGTCTTGGAAAAGCAGCTGCTTTTCCCTGCTCCTGCCCAGCTCTGCTGGGCGGCGCGTGGATGGCAAGGCAAGTGGAGCCCCAGAAATGAATGGATGGAGGTAATTTCGGTGGACTCCGTTTCGACAGAAATTAAGCATCTGAATTTAAATTAAGGAGACGGAGAGCCCGGGTGGCTGAGACTGTATTTTCATAGCGTAAACAATTGCAGCAGAAGATTAATAGCATCTGTGTAAACAGTCCGTCGCAGCAGCAAGGGTTGGGGAGTTTTGGATCATTGGGAAATCCTGAGGATGGCAGGAGAGGCCGAGCCTCGCCTGTGGCACCTTCAGCCGCCCCATCCATCCCATGGCGAATATTTCAGGCACCCTCCCTCAGCCCCGCTCTGCTTTCTCGCAGTAAATTACATATTAAAGTAGCCTGGTAACTGAGCGCTGGTTGCTGCGCGATAAGCTCCGGGAAATCGATATGTTTGCCATGTGCCTGCTTGTTTATGACACCTGCCTGCAGAGCAGTTGAGCAATGCTCTGCGTGCCCAGGCCTCCCTTAAAACCCAGCCTGCCCTCGCAGGGGAGGTGGCAGCAGCACCTATGCATGGGTTTGCTCCCCAAGCCACCCAGCAGCATCCTGTCCCAGGGTGGGTATTTAGTGATAGTGAGCATGGGGAGGCTGGCAGGATCAGAGATTGGGTTGTGTCTTCATCCATCTTTGCGGCTTCTCCCAGCACCCCTGCTGGTTTCTGCTCCACTTCCGTTTGTCACCTCCCTGTAGCCAGTACAGGAGTTTACAGACTCTATTTGTGCACCTGGGAATGGAGGCTGTATGGGGGAGGCTGGCATCTTTGGAGTATGGTGCCACATGAACTGGTGGGGACCACGTGGCTAGTGTGATGCTGAGGACCATTGTCTGCATCCCAGGGCACAGGGGATGCTCAGCCAGTGGTGGAGGCTCCCACCCCATTCATCTTGTGGCTGAGACTAGCCCCGATGCAAGGAGTCTTTTCCCTTGACTTCAGAGCCCAGATGCTCCAAAGGTTTGGGTGCTGTGCCTGTGCTGAGGGTCGGTGCCCACCTGGCTGCATCCCCCTGTGCCAACAGTGCTTTGGGGTGGGAGCAGCCAGTTTTCCTGGGAAATCTTCAGTCAGCAAGCTGCAGTAATTGACCTCTTGACCCAGATATGACACTGGGAGGTAAAAGGCACGGCTTGCAAGATTTTTATAAAACTGTTGACCTCTCACAAGATTAACTCAGAGATAATAGTAATTATAAACAGGTTACGGTGGGGCCAATCGATAGCGAACTTTACCTCCTGCCTAAAACTGAAGGTCGGAGTTTTACTGCATGCAGATAACTGCGGTGGGTTTTCACACCATCACGAGCCAGTGAGCATCCCCATATGTAGGAAATCCATGAGCTGAGGGCAGGTGGTTTCCATGGGCAGCTTGGGATGGGGAAAAGGGCCCACGGGATGGTTCAGCTCCTCACCCCAGTGCAGGGTTTGTGATGTTGAGTCCTGTGAGTAAACATTGCCGCGGTGCAGGCAGCGTCCCCGGTGCTGTACCAGCCTGGACAGTGGCATCCCCGTATGCTCCATCAGCATCAGGGAGTGCAGAGGAGTGGCGACAACTCCAAAAGGCACTTTCTCTTCGCCTAGCTTTTAATTGCACGCTTTCACTTTTTATGTATAAAAGATCGTCCATTTAATTAACTCAAGAATGCAATTTCAAAAACACTAATGCTTTACACATGACGGCTCTTAAAATAAGAGTAGCGTTCCAGTGGCGTGCCGTGCTTCTTCCTCTGCCTCTACCTCGGCCTCTTGTGGATTGCTTTGGAGAGAAACTGTCTCCCTTCCAGGCAGCCCCTGATTCTTGAATAGAAATTGAGAAGATTTGGTATAGTGGATCCTAGGTTTACCTTGTTAGTGTGTCCAGGCTGGCAGGAGCCCTCCTTTAGCTAGAGAAGCCGGTGACTCCATCCATGTCCTTGTCTTTCCATGGATGTTACCTGTTAATCTCCAGCTCACAGCACCGTGAGCATCTTCTCTGCAGACAGAGCAGGTTAGCATCACTCACCACTTGGTATGTGTGGCGTGGTTGCTGGTCAGGGTCTGCCCTGGGTGCTTGGGGATGCTCAGCTACCAGAGCTGGAGGGAAGTTGGTTTCGTATCTGCAAGCGCCCCCTCAAACCTGTGCTAGCCTCAGCTTTCTCTTTCTTACCTTGTGTTTTTAATGGAGCTGCTTTATAATGATGCGCCTCTGGGCATGGGGTGCATCCCCACCATGACCCCTTGCTTTGAACACCCCTTTGGGCCTTTCAGGGTTGTTATCCTTTACCAGGCACTGTTATTCAGTACCAAATGGGTAGGGCAGGACACACCAAGGGCTGGTGAAGCAGATGGTGGTGCAGTTGGTCCAGGCAGCTCATCCAGAACCTGCCTGCCCTTGTCGGTGTGACCCTCTTCACTGGAGCCTGTTAGCACTGAGGAGCCCAGAGCTGACTCTCCTGCAGTCATTGTGCTATCGAAAGGGGTTTTGGAGGCAGCTTTTTTTGGGGGGAACCCCTGTTCTTCCCTCCCCTCTGCATTAATGTGTGCCTGCCTTTCCCCTAGATTGGAGCAGGGGAACCTAGTGGGAACTTTGAGGCGAGTCCCTGGGTTTGTTGTTAAAAACCTGCACGCACCACCTCCCCACCCCTTTTTTCCCTTTTTTTTGTAGCTTAGAAACCTCTCTTTGTGGCAGAAGGCTGGGAGGGTTTGAATACCACATACAGGCGTAGGAGGCTGACTGAGACCATACGGCTTTATCATTCATTAATTCCTGCGCTCATTCATCCCCCTATTTAAACTCCTCTGTAAAGACGGGAGCTACAGATGGTCTTTTGGTACCCGCTTTAGCCTGCAGACCTTGGCCCCGACAAAGGGGTACAGAGGGAGCAGCAGAGTGTACAAAATATTTCCAACCATTAGAAATCGAGGTCTCATTCACCGGCAGCTCCTGTTTTGAAAGCGAATTTATGCGGGAGCATCATAACCCGCCAGACGGGGCTTTGCCAAGCGCCGGCTCTGACCGAGGGGCGAGCTGCCCGGAGCCGCGCTTCACACACCAGAGGAGCCGCAGCGGTTCTGGAGCCTTTGTGCTGTGTAGTGTAAAACTGCTTCCTCCACTGAGGACCTGCTCCGTGTGTGATGAGGGGAAGTGATAATGGCCTTTTTCTGCCCGTGTTAATTTGATGCTGGATTGCTGTTGCTGCTTGTCTTGTAGAATGTGTTACCGTTACCATTTGGATGCTGAAGAGGAGCTCTTCATCTGGGACTGTAGCGATAGGAGAAGGGGTGATGGGTTCAAACTGAAACAGGGGAGATTTAGGTTGGATATGAGGAAGAAAATCTTTACTGTGAGAGTGGTGGGACACTGGCACAGGCTGTGTTCAAGGCAGGTTGGACAGAGCTTGGAGCGATCTGGTTTAGTAGGAGCTGTCACTGGGTGCGCTCCATCCTTTCTGCTGGAAAGACCAAAACTTTTCTCGGGGGAAACCGAATTCTGCGATCTTGTTTTTACACATGCTGTGCTTAAATATTAACACCAATTGAGCAAATTGCCTTTTAACTGCCTTTATTTGCTTTCATTAACGCTATAATTTAAAAGCTCCCGAATTTGCATGGAACCTGTTGTGCACGTTGGGTAGGGGGTGAGGCTGTGAGTGAGTGAGTGGTGAGCAAGGCTCCTCGGGGAGGCCGCAGCAACGCCCGGCTCCTCGCTTCAGGACGCCGCGTTCTCTTGGCCGGGGCCGGGGAGCAGAGCGTGCCGGCAGCGCTGGCGTCCCGCTCCCAGCTTGGCTCGTCCGGAGCCTATTTATGTATTTTAAAGCAAAACATGTCATGGGCTGAGCAAAGCTCATTACAGACCACTCGAGGCAGCTCTCTTGCTCCTGCGCCGGCTCATGCGGGATGTAAAATCACAGAGGAGCGAGTTGCCAGCCTCGTGCGCCCATCGCCGTGCCCTGGTGCAGCTCTGCCCGCAACCTGCCCGCAGCCTGCCTGCAGCCAGCGGCATCTGCTCGCATTGTTCTTCCGTGAGATGACAAGTTTCCAGCATGATTCCAGTGCAGATGTTTGTGTGGCTCTGGGAGCGAGGCCAACCCGGACGCTGCGCAGGCAATGCAGGCAGTCCTGCGTGCCGTGCCGCACCGCGCTGTGCCGACAGCTCCACCGGGGCTCGGGGCTCTTTTGACACCTCCTGCTCCCATGGTCCTTCCCCAGAAATACGTTCTCCATAGGAGGGTTTTGCTGCCGGCTGGACAGCACTGGCCTCAGGCCAAGCCCTGGCTCCCTGCTCCATCCCAGCTGTCCGCACCGGCACTGTCCTGCTTGGCCAGGCTCCAGCCTCTCCCACCCCACTTGCGCCTCCCTTGTTTTCTGCAGCACAAAGTTGTGCCTCTGAATGGCCGATAATGAGCATTTTGTGTCTCCACCTTTGGAACTTGGGTGGGAAACCAGGTGGTTTGCACAAACAGCCCAGGTGAAAGCCCTCCTTGTTCTTCTGGTCAGCTGTCCCCACATTCCTGGTGATCCTGGTCTTTGCTGCCGTTTGAGCATCTTGGGAGGGCACTTGGCATCTTCAGGAGGGAAGAGCCCTGCTGTGTTGCTCCCTGGCTGGATGCTGGTTATTGATGCTGATACTGGACATAAACCAAATGGTGCCACGGCTTGGCGTGCCTGGCTCACCGTCTCCAGGCTGCAGTGCCACCAAGTTGCTCCTCCTGCTGCCATCTCCTTGCCCTGGGCACTTTGGGCTCTCACCAAGGCCCTGCGCAGTTCACATGCATTAATTTACTGGCTTGACAAGGTGCATAATGTTCATCTCCTGGCTTCTAATTGGAAATAATTAGTTCTCCATCAGCCCCAGGAACTCCTGAGGTGGTGACACAGACCTGGGCACAGGCAGTGGTGCTGGTGGGGGCAGGAGGAGATCAGCCCATGGCCAGGATAAGTTCCAGGAGTCCTTTTGGAGTGTGGCTTTTCCAGCCCATCCGAGGGCACCTCTCCCATCCCAAGAAAGGCTGCGAACAGCCAATGTTACTGTTTCATTAATCAAAGACACTTCCACTGCCCCTTTACAGCAACACGACTGCTGCGGCTGTCCCTGGCTGACAGCTCCCTAATTCATCTTCCCAGGAAAGGCAGGGGACCTGCTGCTGCTCTCTGCGCACACCGCACACGCTGCACCCTTTGCCTCTCTGGTGCCACAGGTCCGTTTGAGGTTTGCTTGGCAGGGTTCAACCTGGAGGCAAATGTTGGCACTGATGGAGGAGGCATCTCTGCTGATACCCAAAACACAGGGTAGAATCTGGTTGTGTGCCTGATATCCACATCCCAGGAGTCTGCAGCAGTGCTGCAGGAGGGCACGGGGTGGCACACGGAGCTGGCAGTAGCAGGTTGGGATTGGGCATCCTTAATTCTAGCCACAAAACCACAGTGTTTTGGAGTTGCTAATAATCAGAAAGTGTTTTCATCAAAGTGCTGTATTTGTGTGCTGACATCTGGAGAGCAGAGATAGATACTTTCCTTAAGACCTGTATTTCCAAGCCATGAGCTCTTCCCTGGCTGTTAATTAATCCTTTGTAGTTTAGCGACTGATGAAATCATGACTCTATGAAATTTTAATCCTTGCGCTGCATAGGCACAACTGACATTATCAGAGGACCCCAGGTGTGTGCTCGAAATTAGTTTGTTGAATCTCTTGCATATTTGATTACCTTGTGAAACTCCTTGGGATCTGGGCCACTCGTGGGAAAGACAGCTTTAGCCTGGAATTTGTGCCTGTTCCCAGGGATGCGCCAGGAAGGGGCATCAGCAGCTCTGTAAGGAGGGGAGGGAAGCACCCATCTGCCTGGACCATCCTAGGACCCTTCCCGGCACCTTCCTGGAGAGCACCCAATGCTGAGTGCTTTCTGTGTGTCTGGAATAGAACCATGGAACAGTTTGGGCTGGAAGGGACCTTGAAGTTCATCCAGTCCTAACCCCTGCCACAGGCAGGGACACCTTCCATGAGAGCAGGTTGTCCAAAGGCAGGCATCCTGACCATCCCGTGGGGTTAGGAGGGATGATTGGCTGAGGCTGGTGCTTTGCCATTGCAGTCCGTGCTTGTGCTCCACCGGCACACGTGCTGCAAAGGGAACCAGCTGATGAATATATTTTTAAACTTGGAATCCACGAACTGCTTATTATTTCTGAATTAGGAATCAAAACATCTGCATAATCACGGCGCTGCTGCGCAGATGTACTCGGTGCTAAGGTCACTTTGCCTTTTTGTCCGGATTGTGTGTTATTCCGAAGCACGAGCCCCCGCGGCGCTGCGCTTGGCGCCTCTGACACCCATGTCATGTTTGCTCAGCGCCAGTCGCAGCGGCTGTGATGCCCAGCGCAGCCCCGCAGGGTCGGTGCTCTTCCCTTCTCCCCCGCGCTCCGTACGTCAGCGTCACCAGATGCCCTGAGAATGGGGATGATGATTTTGGGAGCTGAATTAGCGCTGGTTATTCTAAGCAGGGCTGCGATGCATTAACCCCTTGGTGCCTGCGCTCTGGCCTGATGAGAACAGTGTGGAGTTGTGGAACTTTTCTCATTGGTCTTGAGTATTGGTAATGCTGCCACCCGGTTCCATTGCTCGACGGACCTTTGGGACAGACAGAATTGTGTCATAGCAGCATTCCAAATCCCGTTCTAAAAGCCAAGGCTGGGTCTGGTAGTTGGGGCAGGATCTGTGCCAGTGTGGTCCATCTGCAGTGGGTGGGAGATGTTCCCTGGTGCACTATCTCGGTGTGAGCCTGTTGGTCCACTTCCTTGGGTGGGCTGAGACAGACAAGAGGAGCACTGGTGGGGATAAAGCTCTGTGCTGGGAAGTCCTGTTCAGTAGTGAAAACTGAACATTGATCTGAAAGCAGGGCAGTGGAATAAATTTAATAATAATAATAGTGGTTTTGCTGCCCTGTTTGCTGTGGCTGGCTTGTCTTTCCCCAGCCCATAGGCCTGAACACACATTGCTCTGGGGGGTCCAGTTGGAGCATCCAGTGGAAGATGCTGGCAGCATGTGCAGTGACTGGGCAGGCAGTAAATGGTGGGGGGGAGGAGAGGTCTGCCCTATTGCAGTGTTAATTCACATCTGTTTGTGTGCAGGGGGTTAGGTCATGCTGGTGGTGGTTGCTGCTTGGTTTCTCTGCAAGGTGTGGCAGAACAGGAGGGATCTTCAGCCCTGTAGCAAAGGGGAAGCAGCGTTGGCATCGTGCTGAAATGATGTCACGCCACAGCATCTGGTTTGGGCTCATAAATTAGCTCACGGTAAATATAAATACGGTACGGGCAGGGCGTTCCAGTGCGCTCTATTGATAGCTCTGCCCTCCACCCCCTTCTTTAAAAAAACCCCTTCAGAAATAGTAAAATCTTTATTTCCAGCCCCTGTGAGATTTATTTCATATTTGTTTTGAGCAGCAGTGGCGGGTTGAGGGCAGGCTTTATTTATTTATTTGTTTTCTCCTTCGTAATTTATTAAAGCCAAAGGAAGGTCTCGGCTCCCTTCCCCCTTCCCCATGCCCTTAATAGCTCTCCTGCTATTTTAATCCTCCAGCTGGGAGCGAGGGCAGAGCAGTGACCGTGCAGGAGCCGAGTGGCCCCAGCACTGCATCCCATGGCTGGGCCGCTGTCACCCAGTGTCACGAATAGTGGTGTTGGGGGGGCATCACCTCCCCCAGCACGGATGTACAGCTCCTTTCGGAGAGTGTATGAGGTGGTTTTGCAGGCAGCTCACCGAACACTGACCTTGGCTTTCCGCGAGGTCCCCGCTGCACATGAGACATGGCACCGCCGCCTCTACCTTGATAAAATAGATCAGGGGATGAATTGATTTTCATATCGATCTGCTCGGGTGAGGGAGGCACGGGGTGGCAATCAGACGGTGGGGCGGTTTTGGGGGAACTACTCAACCCGCTTGCACTGGGGATGCGAAGCTGCTGGTCCCAGTTTGGCTGTCCAGTGCTGTGCACTGTGCACTCGGTGATGGGGATGCGCCGGCAGCAGCCACCCCTCCGCCAGGGCACCTCCATTACAGCCCGGTATAAATAAAATCAGAAGGCTCCTATAAAACTCTGTTATTGCCGTGGCACAAAGTTGGAACCGCTTGAGGTTTCTGCTTCCCGGCTCTCGTGCACAGCAATGAATATTTTATAAGAAAGGAAATACTTAGCGTCTGAATCTTTTTATAGTGCTGCTGCTGCTGCTCCCGCAGACAGTAACCTGCCCCTCGACCGCTGCAGCCCCTCGCAGCCCCACATTGACACGTGTGGGGCTGAACCCCTGTGGCTGCATCTTCCAGGTCCGCATTCCTGGGGAGCACAACGGGACAGGGGGCATACAGCGTTATGAGGGTTTTGACCTGTTGCACAGGCATTGGGAGATGCAAGTGGGATGCAGGATGCACTGCAGAATTCACGAGGGCAGGTTTCTCTCTGTGCCTTTCGCTTTCGAGTCAGTGCGGGACTCTTGATGTTGCACTAAGGTGTATTTTTGTCTTGCTTGTAACTTCCTGGGACTCTGCTGTTTTGTTGTGATGCACCAGCCTCACGATTCCCCTGCTGTGCTTGAGCTTGAGCTGGCTGCCAAAATACAGACCAGGAGGGATGAAGCCAGTGCTGTGCAAACCACCAAAGCCCCTTGGTGCTGGTGTCCAGAGGCCAGGCACGTCACAGCAGCACACCCTGCTCTGGGCTTCACCTCAGGGTTCCCTGCTCCAACAGGTATGGAGCACAGCCCGGCTGCGGTGGAGCCTTTCTTTGGCGAGGAGGGGATTTGTGCCTCTCCCCGGTAGCCGGCTGCCCTGCCAAGCTGCGCCCCAGCCCGGAGATGACAAAGTGCCCTTTAGTTAATTGCAGAACGGATCGCCTGGAGTTAAAAGTTCTGATTTATACGACTATGGCTCTAACTGCTCAATAACATGGGCCCGTAATCTGCTTTCATTTCAAACAGAAGGGTGATTTATGGGGCAGCATGCCGCTTTCGCTCAGAAATGAGGTGTTCAACATATGCTCTGTTGACATAAATTTGGAATTTATCGCTCCTGTCAAAACTGCCTGTTGGACAAAGGTGCGCATTAAGGCAGTAAATGGCTTGGAATAGTTTTCTGTCAAATTTGCTAACCATTGTATTCACTCTGTTTGAGGGGGAAAATATACACTTAAAAGTAATCAAACAGCCAAAAGCCATGCATCTTGCTTGGTGTGGAGGGAGGAGAGGGGAGGATAGGGGGTCTCCTCGCAGCTTCCCAAAAGAGGCGTCAGGGAGGGGCCAGACAATGGGAGCCCCTTAGAAACAGCAGAAGGTCGTTGGATGCTGGATGTTGGTGGAAGTGGTGGTGAGCTGCGTGCAGGGTCTTTGGGTACCAGTGCAGCCCCGGGATGCTCCGCCGAGCCCCCCACATCCCCTGGGAGCAGGCAGCGGTGTTTGCCACCGGTCCCGGCCCTTCACACAAAGCACCCTGTGGGGAGAACTCATAATTTTTACGCGGCACGGCCTCGCTGGAGTCTCTGTCCCTTTGAAGTGCTTCTTGCCGGGCATTTACAGGCCCTTTTAATTACCAGCAGCTTGCAAGGGGCCAGCCTCCCTCCCGGCTTTTGTTTGCCGGCACTGGGTAGGGAGGGGGCATTGCCCCAGCACCGCTTTGTGTCCTGCCTGGACAGCCCTTTGCCAAACCCCTGCACCAGGGCTCACTTGGATCGGTTCCAGCCCTGGGATTCCCGGGCATGCTTGTCACTCTGTGCTGGAGCATCCTCCAGGAATGTCTGTGACCTGGAGGCATTGGCCATCTTCATGTCTCTGTGTACCTTGAGCATTGTGTTGAGTGGGAATTCCAGGGGGAAAGGTGCTTTTCCCGATGCTGCTGCTCTCCATCCCACTGGTGTCTTCTCAGCTGATGCACTCGCAGGGACCTTGCAGGAGAAGAGGAGTATGTGGAGCAGCATCGGGTTGGAATAATAAAACATAGTTTATCTGTTTGCGCTCGACTTCGGGCAGCCTTGCGGAGCTGTGATGTATTTTAACACCCTCCGCTCCCCCTGCACCCCCCTTTCTGGAGGCACAACTTTAGAAGCACATATTGATCTTTTCCCTCAGATCTTAACAGCCCAAGCAGCCGTAATACCTTGCTTACATCTGCCAGGTTTTTGTGCAGTTTTGCAACATCTCCTTAATCCAGCAAGCAGAAATAGAACGTTTCAATCATATTTTGCTACCGGGAAACCAGGCAGATAAAGCACTTTAAGACCTTGTTGAAAGGGACCGTGCAAGATGGCGAGCGATAAGATCGTCCTGCAGGCAGGCGCTGAACGGAAAACTTTCGTTGCTGCTGAAATTTGTTGATAGAGATATTGCAAATAAATCACTCTTTGAGCAGCCAGTGCCTTGCAACAGTGAGGAGCTGACACGGCTCAGGGAAAGGGATGGCACGTGTGGATTTTGGGCACCCTGCTCTTGTGTTTCCCCTTTCCATGCTGGGATAGGAGGTTTACCCGCATGCCCTGGCTTGGACTGTGCTGGTGTCCATCTCACCGTAGACATGGAGGATGAATGGCTGCTGCTGGGAAGGTGGTCTCGGGTTGACTGGGCTCTTGGGTATCCATGGTCGGAGGAAGGTTGCTTTGGCTGTTATTTCTATAGGCTTGGGCGACGCAGATAAAAGAGGCTTGTGCTTTTGTTTCTGCGTTGTTTCTTGAGACTCACTGTAGAAAACCTCCGAACCTCCATGTTTCCCTTGGACTAATTAACCGATTACACTTTAATTCACTGAAAGGCCTTCCAGGCTCTGAGAGGCGAGCGCTGGCACGGGGATGCTGCACCCTTCCCAGCAAAGTGGTTTAAACCCGGCGCTAAGTGCAGGAACGAGCTGAGCCCGAGCCAGAGGAGCGTGACAGACATGTCCCTAATTAAACATGCAAACGGAGGAGGTTGTCGCTCCTTGAGCTGACTTGCTGGCAGCACCAGTCTGTCAGGAGGCTGGTGGTTTATTTATTTTTGCAAGGCAGATAAATCCTTTGGATTGTAAACCTTCTTGGCCTGAATTCGTGCATGACTCTTAATCCTCTGCTATGACACAGTGAATTCAGGACAAGCCTGATTAATAATTACATTATGCAGCAAAGTCGAGAGTTGAAAGTGATTCCTGCTCTTTTCCTCCCTGCTCCCTTTCTGCCCTTCGGCTGAACATCACTGGGTCTCCACCTGTGGTCCGGCAGTTCCCTCGCTGCTGCTTAGCATCCCTGGAAAACGGGATGGCCGGGTGGGATGCAGGCTGGCTGCTTTGCACATGGGCATGCTTGCAGAGGAATTGGAGCCTGCACAGCACCTGACGGGAGAAGGTTTGGGGCTCCAGGCTCTCTGCAGCTGCAAGAGATGATCCTGCTAGGGCTTGGAGCAGCAGCAGCTTCACGCGGGTAAAGCTCACACTAAGAGGGGGGAAATACAGCTCACACCGAGGTAAATCTCCCTCTGGGCCAGGTGGAAGGTCCTTGCACAGCCTGAGCCCTCCTGCTCAGCATCCAGCCTTGGACAAGAGCATTTCTGTTTTGTCTTTGGCAACAAGGCAATAAAAATATGCTCGTCTCACTGCAGGGCGATGATAAATGGTGGATGCGATCAGAGGTCGGCGCGCAGCAATTTGCTGTGTTGCTTCTCAAACACATACAAATACTTCTCTGTTTACAGCATCCGATTTTGAAACGCTGCACGTGTGCCTGGCGCGAGCCGCGAGCGGCCGCCAAGGTGTGGCTGCTGCAGCAGCCAGTGCACTGGATGGAGGCATCTGGGACCAGGGGGCTTCTTGTCAGCGCTGCCATCGAGCACAAGGCTGGGTTGCTTTCCTGAAGTGTCTGTTTATCACCAGCAGTGTGGTAAAATCATAGAATCACAGAATAGTTAGGGTTGGAAAGGACCTTAAGATCATCTAGTTCCAACCCCCCTGCCATGGGCAGGGACACCTCCCAGTATAAAGCAATGAGCACCATTCCGGGTGTTGCTTATCCCTGTATACTCTTGGAGTGGTGGTTTAGAGGGGAGCGATGCTTGAGAGAAGGAATTGTTCAGGGAGAGAGACCACCCTTGGGTGGCAGTGATGGCTCAGGGGGTAAGATGGAGCTTGGTTGGTTGGTCACTGTTGACTTGGGCAACACCCCTGCCCAGGTCTGTGCAAGCACTGCCTTGTTACGGGTTATTTCAGTTCACTGAGAGCTCCACCATGCCATGGTGGTTTGGTACCCAAAGATGGAGCAGCAGCATCCTCGCAGCAAAGAGAGGGAAGCAGCATGGGGTCTGGCTGCTGTGGCCAAGCCCAGCACCCGCTGCACATGATGGCAGGGAGATGCGGTGATGGGTACCCGGGTGCAGGGGGATGCTCATCCCTTGGCGTGATGCGGGATGGGTGATGCAGCTGGGAGGTTGCGCAAGGCGCCCGGGCGTAGCTCAGCCTGTACCTCATGGTGCCAGGAAATGGTGAGTGGCATGTTTCCTGTTTGCGAGCTGGTGGTTAAGGTTTCTGCTTATGAGTTGTGTCATGCTGAATTTGGATGGAAATTGGGATTCGGTTACAAACGCATACAAACAACCTCTTAAAATCTTTTTTTATTCTTATTTCTTTGTAGTACAGTACCTTTTTCAGAAGTACTTGGTGCATGGGGGGGGGAGGAGTTTGCCAGCACATCCTTTACATTAACTCCTGATTTCAGATTCATCAGGTTTATTTAAAGACTGAAACTACAGTTATGATGGCAATCACTAAACAGGAGAAGGCAACCTTGCAGTGGGGAGTCAAACAGGACCTCCCATCCATGCCCTTCCTGCAGGTCTCCTCAAACCAGGACCAGTGCAGAGCAATGTGTGGGGTGCATGAAGTATCAGTGTTGTTTTGGATGAGCTTTCCCCACACACAGGAGGACTAACCCCTCTCTCTTGTCCCCCAGGAAGCTGCACAGCGGAATGAAGACGTATGGATGTGAGCTGTGTGGAAAGCGGTTCCTCGACAGCTTGCGGCTGCGAATGCACTTACTGGCTCACTCAGGTAGGTCGGGATGGGGACACATGGGTGGGATGGAGGGTGGACGGCGGAATGCTCTCTGTGCCCAGCCCAAGGTGCTGTGCCTGCCGGGCTCACACATCCTGTCAGCAGGAGAAGCTTGTGGCGCCGGCTGTGCCCTTCCCAGGGCAGCACGTTGCAGCCTTGGCCCCCAGAGCCAGTAATTTGATGGATTTAATTTTTCTTTTCTGGATTTTTTTTTTCAGTTCCTTAATTGGGGAAATATTTTCCGGGCTGAGTAGCTCGGAATAACAAACTGTGCATGCACGCAGCTGCGTGTTTTGTTGGTCCAGCCCAGGTTGTTCCATAAGCGTCACCTCCGTGCCGGATCCCGTGCGCATCCCAGCACCACGCTCCCTGCGGACAGGCACCCACCGCACTTCCATTAGCAGAACTGCTGCGGAATTAGGCGTTCTCTGCCTAATGAATCTAACCAGCAGGTTCACATGATGCAGGCCCTTTAATTAAATAGATAGGGAAGGGCTGGAGCACTGTGCTAGTGGCAAGATTTGTGCTCAGCAAGTCAGTGGAGGCCGATGTTTGGGCACGTGGGGCCTTGTACAGCGGGGGGTTAAGGTGAAGAAGTGCAGGTGCCCACAGGACCCTCTGCTCAAACGTAGGTGGGAGCCCTTGTCCCCACTCCTTTGAGGGCAAATCATTGGGGTGCAGGTACTGAAGCCAAAGCTGTGCTTGCAGGTGGCTTTGCAAGGAAGATAGACTGTATTTTACATTTTTAATAGATTTTTGCCTACTTTTTCCCCTAATTTGGTACCCCTTTTTTCCCCACTGCCCTTTGCCTGCAACGAGGGGCACAGGACAGAGATATACCTCACCCATATCAAAGGCAGCAGCATGGGGTTGCCTTCCCTCCCCATGTCCTGTCTGGCTAGGGATTGTCTTCTGGTTTTCATGGCGCTGGAGCTGGCCCTGACCCCAGATCCACCCCAGTGCTTTTTGGGATGGACACCAGCTCCTCAGGGGGCTTGCAGTCAGCACCAGGTTACTGGGGCTGGTTCCTGGGATGCTGGTCCCACCCCACAGTGCTGGACCCCAAGATGCTGGTTCCCCCCGCCCCAGACTGGGGTGTGGGTTGCTAGTCCCCCCCATTGCTTGTCTCCCCTGTCGCTGGTGCCCAGGATGCTGGTCCCCCCATTGCTGGTGCCCAGGATGCTGGTCCCCCCATTGCTGTCCCCCGTTGCTGGTCCCCGGGATGCTGGTCCCCCCATTGCTGTCCCCCGTTGCTGGTCCCCGGGATGATGGTCCCCCCATTGCTGTCCCCCGTTGCTGGTCCCCGGGATGCTGGTCCCCCCATTGCTGTCCCCCCATTGCTGGTCCCCGGGATGCTGGTCCCCCCATTGCTGTCCCCCCGTTGTTCGTCCCCAGGATGCTGGTCCCCCCCCCCCGTAGCTGGCGCGCATGGCTCGTGTTTGTTATGGTGGCGTTGGCTTGCAGCCCGTGCTGGCGGGCGGCCAGCTTTGTGGGTACAGTATGTACAGTGAGCTCGGAGCCAAGCGCCGCAGCGTTCACCGGGCTCTCGTTGTTATGATTTCTGCCGGTCCGGCAGGCGGGGGGCGGGGAGGGCTCGAGAGCGGCCGCCGCGGATTCCAGCGCTGTTATTTATTAAAGCAGGAGACCTTTGCACCTCTCCCCTCGCCTCCCCCCTCCGCCAGCCCGGGATGAAGCGGGGTTGTGCTGGAGCGGCGGCGCGAGGGCTTGTTTTCAGCACAGCAGCGCTCTGAGGGCGCCCATGGACGGTGTGTTTAACTAGGAGGTCGCCCCACGGTGATGGCTTGTGCCCCTCCTTCAGCAGCCCTCTGTGCCAAAGGTACCAAATGCTGTGCTTAAGAGAGGTTGGAAAGTGTTTACAGGAGAAACCCGATGGTTAAGGAGCATTTAAATTGGGGACCAGCCCCTGGGACTGTGGTGCCCCTGCAACACGGTGGGTGCTCGGTGGTGTTATCACTGAGGCCTTGCAGGTGCGAGGTAAATACTCAGCCGAATGTTTACACTCCAGTAGGAAGCATAAACGGAAAGCCTTTAATGCTGGTAAAGCCTTTCCCTGCATGCTGCCCGGCGCCTGCGGCTCTGTGCTCCCAAACTGGTAAAGGCAATGTTGAGATGCCCCTCTCTCTGGAAAACGAAGTGAAGGTGCAGAACCCAGCTCTGCAGTGGTGTGGTTGAGACGTGCCTTAGATTTGACCCAGGGAGGCTGGTCCCGGTGCCACCACTCACTTCTCCAAAGCAGATGCTCAGTGGGTGCACTTTCTAGCATCCGGGGGTGCCAGTCACCACCCAACCTGTGCTGAGCTGGGTTTACTCCCCAGGACAGGGAGGAAGGAAGGCAGGTTTCTGCCTTGCCCCCCTTTGCTTTGCCTCTCATCCATCAGAAGCATCTGCCATGGAGATGGCTGCCATGGCATCCCTACGAACGGGGGCAAGCACCAGGAGCACACAGGGATGCAGGTGGGCAGCACGCAGGCAGCACACCCACAGCCCATATGGCCAAGGGCATCCCCCTGCACCCAAATGTGCTCAGTTCATCCCATTCCCTTAGGAGGGGCTGCAGGAGAGCGCTGCAGTCGGGGGGTTCGGGGGGGACTCACCCCATCGCCACACTTCTCCCCCGTGGTGCCGATGGGGTGATGGCAGCTCGGGCCCCTTGCCCCGGCCGGCAGTGGCTCCGGGGCAGGCTTCCCCCCCGCTGCGGCTGGCCGGCATCCCGCGCTCGGTCCCGGGTGATGTCAGCGGCCTGCCGGCAGGTCTGGATGTTCTGCCAGCGTTCCCGCGTTTATGATCATCCGCAGATGTGCATCCAAGAACACACTGTACCCACAGCAGAAATTAATGCAGGCTTGACTGCCGGCCAAGCCGCGCACACGGGGGAGAGGAAGAAAGAAAACAAAAACTGTTTAATGCTGTTTATAAATTATACACTGGCTGATGAAAAATACATTTCTCTCCCCCCCTCCCCTCCCTTCCTCCCCATCCTCTCTGCCTCGAGAGCCTGAGCTGAGACCAGAAGAATATGGTTTGCTTTTGAGCTCCTGTTTTGGCTCGGTTCCTGGACCCGGGCGCTGGCTCGGAGCCAGTGGCTTGCTCCCCCCCGCAGCCCTTACCTGATGAAATACATCGATTTTCCACCCGCTGCCACCTCTCCCTGCTTCCCCCTCTTGGCTGCCCCTTGTTACCAATGGATTTGGTGTGGGGAGCCCAAACCCTTCACGTCGCTGTGCTCCCCATAACAAACCCACCCCAGGGGCATCTGTCTGCCTTGTTACCCCTAAACGTGCGTGGCCATCGCTGCCATTTCTGCCGGGTGGGGGAAACTTCCCAAACTTCCCTCGAGGTCGTGATGCCAGAGACTCCCCTCTCCTTGGGTACACAGGGGACGAGAGCCCCCCATCCCTGCCCACCCCTGCGCATCCCTCCCCGCGCGCTCGCCAGCGTTTATGCGGTTTTTGTGGTGTGTTTTTTTTCCTTTAATACCACTAATGTTTATCATTTGCCCAACAGGCTTGACAGATTTTGTTTCCTGTCGAGCGTGCGGCTGCAGAGCCCCCCCGGTTGCTAAGGAGCCGCCTCCCCGCACCGTCACGGGCTGATTTGGTATTCCGCGCGGCGCCCCGCCGCATTTCTGTATGCAAGACAAAGTGTTTTGATGGAGGACGATTGCAGGAGTGTCTGGAGGCTGTTTGGAGTTTTATGGGCTGTGCAGTACGCGCCGTGCTCGCTCGCTCGCTGCGCGGGGCTGCCAGGGCTTTGGAGGGGGTTTGTCATCTTTTACCCACCGAGAGGAGGGAGCAGCGGAGGAGAGGGGGGAACGATGCAGGAATCAGCTCCTTATGGCTCCTCGGCTCAAAATCAGGATGCTTTTCTGTATCTGTACATGGAAATGCCCCCTGCTCCACCCATCGCCATGTGGCATGGGGTTGGTGGGGCCGGCTGGCAAAGGTTTGGTGGGGATGTTGCTTTTGGTCCCCTGTCATTCACCCCAAGCCCCCACCCCATCATTCCAGGTGCTTTCCTAAGCCTTGCTGGTGCATGAGATGGTGCTTGGAGCATCCTTCCCGTTAGAGCTGCCTGTGGTCCACGTGCACTCAGGTGATGCTCGTGGTGCTTGGCCAGGAGAACTGCCAAGACCCCCAGGTCCCTCCCTGAAGCTGGGGAAGAAGGCAGGAGGTGATGGTGAGGCAGCGGCACGCCTGGCTTATCCTATCTGCTGGCTTAGCTGGGCATCGGGCTCAGCTCTGGAGTCCCTCGGACCTCCTGAAGGCTGTGCCTTCCTCCTTTTCCTGTATCCAATTATTGCCTTTTGATAGCACTCTGGGAGAAGAGGAGGTGAAGCTCTTTGCCTCCTAAACCCAAGCCTGCTCCACAGCTCCATCCTTTTCTGGCCCTGCCTGGGTTTCTCTGGTACATTTTTTTTGGTGCAGAGATTTTCACGGCTGTCTCTTGCACTCGGGTGAAAGAGGGGAGAAGGGAATTGCTAATAATAATAATAACAGCAATAATAAAAATCAAAAAGCAGCTTGATGTGGGCAAAAGAAGAAAACAAGAGAATGGGGTAGAGAACAGGCTAAATTTAAAATTGTAATTGGCTGACTTCCACAGGCTTGCGGGTGTTTTAATGACTCATAATAACTTCATTTAAAACCAGCTGAGCAGAAAATAGATTGGAGAGGAGCCTCTGGCCATTATGGATTTGTGTTTTTTTGAGGAGCGCTGTTTTGGGCAGGCAGGAAGGCGCTGGCGGAGGGCTCGGCTATGCCGTGCCCGGGTTGGGGGTCTGCCCGGCAGAGATTGCACACGCACCGGGCACGCCGCTGCTGCTTCCCCCCTTTTCTTCCCTTTCGCTGATTAAAAATAGGCGCCTTGAGGTATTATTTTAGCAACGCTGTGGTTTGGTGCTTTTTTTTCTTTGCACTTTTGATGTGGTAAATGGAACATAAATAAAATTGTTTTTGAAATTACTGAATTAATTAGGTAGTAAAGCGACGACAGTGCATAAATTTACTTGGCAATTTTTTTTTAATCCATATTTCCCCACCACCTTCTCGCCAATTACAGCCCGTTAATAATATATGATCCCAAATTTTTGTCAATCCCCTGTGCTGAGGGAGGGAGGAGAATAGACGTTGCATGGTGCTGGTGGGCTGCAAGCGCGGTGGGGAAGGTCTGGGTCCTCCCCCACCACCCTCCTCACCTATTTGTTATCTTCCTCCCACTTTACTCATCTTTCTCCTCCAGAGGATGCTTCCCGCAACTCGTTTTCCTTTTCCCTTGTTTTCTCCTGGGACACAGTTTGTATTGTCAAGGCACCTCTCACTACAGCCCCTTGGCTTCCAGCCCCGTGGAAGTTGATCTTGTGGCCAAGGATGAGGGCATGGGTGGATTGAATTGGGAAGGGACAGGAGGTGTTGGTTGTGCCTGGCCCCTCCGCTGTGCTCCTTGGCAGGGAGAGGGCTGGGAAACCATGGCCATTGAGGGGCTGCAGGCCCCCAGTTAGGGGTCGGGCAGCAGCAAAGGCAGGCGGGTGAAGCAGTGGTGTTTGTAGCCGATTTGGGGATGTTTTACTACTTCCTACCATCCAATGTGCTAAAACTGGAGAGCCTGTTTCTGGCCTCCAATAAAGTAATTAAAGTGAATGGGTGCTGGGAGGAACTGTTGGGATGATAGCGGCTAAAACTGGAGGAGCTCTGATCTCAGATCCAGCTCAGCCCGGATCGAGGGGAGGGGGCTGCAGGTGGTGCCCAGCTCAGCTCCTGGGGATGCTCATTGCAGCCCCTTTGGGTGCTCATTCTGTTTCTGAACGCTGCCTTAAGCCCCAGTGGCGCTGGGCTGCTCCTTTGCCCTTCTTTTGGGGTCTATTAACTCAGGCCAGGGCTGCCCCTCAGAACTGCTTCACCAGGGGCACCACGGTCCCGGCAGCACCGACCTTGCCTAGGGAGCACGAGGGCAGCGATGACTCTGCACATCGCAGCTCCTCACAGCGTGGGGACCTTTATTAGGCACAAGCTATAAATTTTCTCGTGCGGATATAAATGTACATGGGGGGGCTGGTGCCAACTGCGAGGCTCGCGCCGGAACACGGCCGATACTTGGCAGCACGCGGAGTCCCGTTCCGTCCCGTTGGGAAGATCATCCCGAGATATCTGTGTAGTGTAGGCGATACGAGGCGCTCGCTAAAAATACCCTCCCTGAACGTGTGCTTACATTCGGAGGGCTAATGGCTCCGATGGGTGTCGTTTAAAGCACGGGGGGGAGCAGAAAGCCATGACACAGGCTGTGGATGTGCTGCTTTCCAACATGTCCTGCTCCTTTTAATAACAAACATTGAGCCGCGGTGGTTTTTTTCTGAGCCCTGTTATAATAAGCTCAGATGTTGGATGACATTTTTCCCGGTGACTCACATAGTAAAATTAACCTTGAACTATTTACATATTCAGTCGCCGCCCTCCCTCCTCCTCCCGTACTCCCCCCGCTCCCGAGCGTGTGTACATTACAGGAATCCTGGCTCCGTATCAGTTTTTGTTTTGCTGATGAGAAAAAAAAGAGAGAGAAAAAAATTCCCCCGCCTGGAGTACACATCTACTTGAGGGAAAGAACACGCAGTCCTGGCCTTTGGAAATTGGCAGGCGGCGTACTGTTCCCGCGCTGATAAGAGGTACTGTAAATAAAACTGTACGGCAGCGCCTGCTGTAAAATGCCCCGCGTCTGTACTCATTGTTCTGACAGCTCCGGCTTTTTTTGGGTCCGCTGTTTTGGTACACACTGTGCTTCCTTACGTAAGTGAGCGCACCCAGCTCCTCCCGCCGCTCGCCCTGTTTATTTTCGCCTCGCCAGGAATTTTTCCTGCCCCCCCCTTCTCCTTCCCCACCACCCCACAGCCAGATGCTGGCTGCCTTCCCCTTCGCTTGCTGTGCCTCTGCGGGCTCCCACTGCCCCTCCAGTTGTGTGGCTTTGGGGGGCACCAGCACACGTATCCTCCCCCCTCGCCCCATGTAGAAGAGGAGGGGAGCAGCAGCAAACCCCACGTTCAGCCAGACCCACGCAGGTCCCAGCCCATGGGCAAGCACAGGACCCCCCGCACCACGGGTGGGTCAGGCGGTGGGATGTACTGCCCACGAGGACCTGTTGCTGTGCCGTGTCGCAGCATCCTTGTGGATCACGCTTCGCCATGGTGGGGCTGGGAGCATGGAGTGGCGATGGAGAGTCATTGCCTTGGCAACTGCCGGCTGCGCATCGCCCGTGCCGCGGGGAGGGCAGCCCACGCCGCTGCCCCATCAATCCCCAGCCCCTTGCCATCCAGGGAGGTCTCGGTGCCCTTTGTGGCCACGCTCCTCTCTGCTGTGGGCAAAGAGAGGAGCCCACAGACAGCACCCACATCCCTACAGCATCCCACATCCCCAAGAGCATCCCCTCGCCAGACAGCACATGCAGGAGCTGCCCCACCACCCTCCCCACGGTGCCCCACAGCCCTTTTTGTTGTGCTTGTCCCCTCTTGATGGGCCATGTGGCCCGTGCGCACCCGGGTTGTTTTGAATGCAAACTTGACATCACAGCGAGGGCGGCGGAGAACAACATATGCACAGTAAACAGGCAGACTGTCATATTGATTAACAGATGAGACCTCTATTATCGATCAGCACTTGGCGAGAAAATTTATCACTTTTAATTTCACCGCTGCCAAATATTTCTGCCTGTGAGCCAGCCGTTACTGAGACAATTTAAAGGCGAAGGAATTCTCTTTCTAATGCATCTCATGATACGTCCCTCTCTCCCTGTCGCCTTTCTGTGCACCCTTGTCCGAATCCCACCCCAACCGGGGTGGAAGGGGATGGGAGATGCTGTCTGAACCCCTGGAAATGGGTGGCATGGCACACTGTGGAGCAGTGCCCCCACTTCAGAGGCTGCTCTGTCACACTCAGCTCCTCACAGGAGATGAATCAAACCTTGAAATCTAAGGAGCGAGCCCATGGCTTTGTCCCGCAGTGGTGCTTCGGATGTGGCGCGTATTGTTAATCTGTTTTTATCTGGAAGTTACTTATCTGCTGCTGGGCATCCTGTTTTTCCTCGCCTGAACTAGTAGCACATGTTGATAGAGATTTTCTAAGAACTCCCCCAGTACCACACCTCTCTCTGATAGTCGATGGTGCTTCCAAGCTCCGAGCTCAATCGCACTGTTCCAGTCACATCTCTGACCAGATGCATCCTTGGGTACCACCCTCCAGTACCAGCAGCAGCAACTGCAATGGGAAGGAGCAGGAAACCAGTTGCAATTAGATGGGTTACAATGTTAGTGGAACACGTTTTAATGATTTAAAAATGATAACAATGTTAGTGGTTACACACAGCATTGCTTTCCGTGACTGTGCAAGGGATATAAGATGTGAGACCCCTCCACGCACAGGTCCTGCTGCTGTAGTGGTGCCGGTGGCCGCAGCCACATCCCTCGAGTAACACTCCTCTCCCCTTTCTCTCCCCAGCGGGCGCCAAAGCCCTGGTCTGCGATCAGTGCGGCGCCCAATTCTCAAAGGAAGATGCCCTGGAGACGCACCGGCAGACGCACACCGGTACGTGGCCCTCCCTTTCCATCCTTTGCTTAGGAACAAGTTTAATGTTTAGACTGCCTTTGGAACCCTTTGCCCAAGGGAGAGCTCAGTCCTTTGCAGTTCCCACCTCTGACCTGCCCAGCTCCGTTTCTTGCCTTCCATTTGGTTAAGGTAAGTTGGCTGCGTTCCCTGCTCAACTCTTAATTGGAAGTGGGTTTGTACTTGCACTGAAATCTGCATGTGGCATTTGTCAGGGAAACCTTTAGGGCTTGGATGTGTGCTGCTCACTGGGTTTTGTCTGGTTTTGCTGAGCTCATGCTGGTGCTGTTGGTGGCAGGAGGAGCACAACCCATCTCCAGGGTTGAACGGCGCATCCTTGCACCACACAGTGGTCCCCCTGTTTTTTTTAAGCCACATTTAAGCACCAAAATTCCACCAGCATCACAGCATGTGGCCACCGCACGGGTTTAAGAGAAACTTCCCAAGGGATATATATCCTTGTCAGGACTGTTTGGCTGCTTGGGAGCCTATGAGTGGTGAGTTACAAATGATTTGTAAATACCAGCCTGTGCCCATAGGTCTGTTGCTGTTTTCCAGAGCATTATTAGGAACAAATGTGTTGCATCTGGAGAGGTTTTGTGGCACTGCCATGAGGTGTCTGTTCTGAACATGGCTGCAAGTGTATGCTGGGTGATAAGGCTGGGCAGTGAGTGTGCAACCACTTGTAGGACCCAAGGACTGGGATCTGGGGAGGGCTGGACCCTGCTGTGCACAGGAAAGCGCTTTGTCCTGCGCTCCCTGCTCCTCTTCCACTTAAACATGGGTTTGAGGCACTGGTTTGAGGGACACCATTGTGTTTATTGCTCAGCACTAGCGCATGCACGTGGGAAACAATGTTGCAGCAAACGCAGGTAATTTGTTGCCTCCACGTCCCTTTCCAAATGGCTCATGGCAGTTGGCTTCTGCCACGTTCCTCCTATTGCGCGTCCCAGCCCTTCGCCGGCACGGAGCACAAGGAGCTCTTTATGCACCTTGCAAAGGCCGCCTTACCCTGGAAGCGTTTGCTATGGGGCACAGCAGAGTTTGTGGCCCGGGGTCCCAGGTGGAGCCGTTCAACATCCCCAGAACAGGCTGGAGCAGGGCAAAGCGCCCCCTTCTCGGGCTGTATCGGGAGCGGTTTAACTGAGCACAGGCTCGGCTTTCAGTGCCGAACACCCTGACAAGTGCCGCTAGTGGCAGTGGTTCGGCCGCTGGGCTGGCACGGGGAGCCCGGCCGGGGACTGAGGACCGAGCAGCGATGCAAAGTGCTGCGTCAACGGGTGGGAATAGCTCCGGCTGTCATCCGATCTGGGAGCGGCACTGGCCCGGCACCAGTTCATAAATTGTAAAGTAATTGCTCTCCTTATTATCCAGTGTCGTGCGGTCGGAGGCCGGCTCTGCGGCTCAGGGGCTTTTGAAGAACCATGTGTACTGTAGGGTGAGGAGGAGGAAAAGGCTTGTGATGCAGCAGCAAACCAAACGGGCTGACTCTGCTCAGGGATCAGTGACCAAGCCCAGGCAGGGACTTACAGGCCGCCAAGCACACAGCTCCCCGGTCCCACGTGCTTCCCAGTCCTGTTGAGCATCCCAGGAGGGATCCTGGCTGTTGAGCAGCTCTTTAACAGCGACAGCACCCAAAAACATCCCGCAGATTGCTTTGCTACCGACCTTGGCACTCTTGCAGACATTAAAGCCCCTTCGGTTGCTGGAACCTGGGGATGGAGAATACCAAAGCTCAAAGGGCGATGGGGAAGCGGAGCACGGGGGGCACAGTGACCCGAGCAGAGCTGCTTTATCATCACTGCCTCTAGCTGGAAACACAGCAGCTCAGCTCAGTTACATGGCAGAGCAGGGCTGGGTGGCCAAGGCAGCCGGAATGAATCGCTTCCTCTCCTCGGGTGGCACGCAGAGGGCCCTGCCCTGGCCCAGAAAGCGTCCCTTCTCTGCCACTGCTATAATTAACCCTGTTCTCAAATAACGGCATCTGCCAGAACGGGTGTTTTTTGGGCGTCCTCCCTTTGCCCTTAGCAGCAGGATCATTGGCAAAAGACCTTCCACCCATCCAGGGAAAAAATTAGCCCTTTTTGCTTGTGATATAGATGGATTCCTTCAAAGATGGCATCAAAAACTGAGCGAGGTGTATCTGGTACAGGCTGCCTGAATGCACACACGTGGCTCAGGCACATGGTGTTTAGGGGAAGATGCAGCACTGGTTGTTGCCAAGCTTTTCTGCAAGGGGTAGACACATTGAAGGGCTCTCAGGGTCTCTTGTCGGCAGTAGGGCTGTTTCTCAGGCGAGCAGCCAGGATCTAGGACCCAGGACCCCCTTTATTATACTTATCTTTTCCTACTGCTCTTACTGCTCCTCTGAACAATAGTGCAAGATATGAAGGCAGCCTGTTGTGCATGTGCTGCATCAGCCACCGCCCGTCTCTTACAGCAGAAAACCTCCGCCCTGCTTTCTGAGGAACAGTAAAAACAATAAGAACGACTGACCGAAGAGTTTCTGTGTGCAATCCCGGAGCTGCTGTGCCTGTTCCTGGCCCACCAGCTCGGGGCTGAGACGCCCTCTCTGGGCATTCGCTGTCCTTGGCCCCTGTCCCACGACAATAGGAAAAGCAGCAACTGTTTTGGCTCATCTTCCAGCAGCGTGCACTCGGTGCCATGCTGTGGGGGGGAGCGTGGAAAATTCCTTACCCTTCTCCTAAAATGTAGAGGAAAAACAGAAATGCACTGGGAAAGCAGCCTGAGAACTCCCAGCGAGCGCTGCAGGGATGCTCACAGGCCCATGATGGTGTTAATGCATTTGGGCTCGATGCCGGGCTTTATAAATATCAGAGGTGACTCGTCTGGAGTTTCCTCCCATGTGCCAAGGCAGTTAACACTGGCAAGTGTGTGCGTGGGGCGGTCAGCGGGCCAGTGCAGCTCTGCTCCCGACCCACTGCCCATGGGCATGCTCGACACCCAGTACCGAGTGCTTGTTGTTCGGTGTGTAGTCAGCTCTTTGACTTGTGGGGTCAGTGTGTCCCCGGCTGCTCCGCTGAGGGTGCTCGGGAGCCTTCGGCATCCCCTGCCCGCATCCCCCTGCCTGGCGATGCCTGCACCGGGACGCAGGCATCAGAGAAGAGTTAATAAAACCAACGTGTAACTGAAAATTGAAAAGCTATAAATCTTTCCCCCTTTCCCCCTCCTTGTTTTTTTTTTTTTTTGCTGGGATGTTGGTAGCGTTTTGATTTAATAGTTGGCCAAACACAAGGGTCTATTTTATTCAGAGTTTACAGGCCTCAGGGCTGTTATTCCTCCAAATTTAATAGCATTGAAATTGCAGGGTTGGCGATAATTTGCCTATCACTTTCTGCTCTCCCATTGATGTTTATTGTCAGCGGGATGGAATCTCAATCCGATTCACTTAGATAACATGTCTGTTAAACATTTAGATAATTGTGCCATCATTAACTTGTCACATTATTTCAGAGATTCAAAACAGTCGTGCGGTAGAAGCAGAGGTACAAAGGGAGAAAAACTCGGCTCATGAGAGCAAGAACCTGGGTAAGGAAGCGGTGGTGCTGGTGGGATGCCCTGCACCGGCTTCTGTGGAAAGCCTCAGGAAGTTCAGCCTTCCTCTCTGCCTTGGCAGGGCTTTAACCACTTTTTGCCCCCAGAGCAATTTCTGCTCCTGTTCTAAATGCACACTGAGGTGGTGTGCTGGTTTAGTTTCATTATTCTCTTTTTTAATACCAGAGCACTCAGTGTTTTCCGGTGGAAGAGCATCCCAACAAAGCTGTTGTGGTCTTGGGTTTGCAAGGGGGATGCTTGGGAACCCAGAGGAGATGGAGGGGGTATCACGCTGGAGCTGCGCCGTCACACTGGCATGCGATGTCTCTGTTCTGGGCAAATTAATATTTAGTCCAATTTGTTACATATTTGCTTTATGTCCTTTCTTTTGCTTCGCTTCCTCTGGCTCCAAGTGGTACCCACCAAAAACACCAGTGATGCGATTGATATACGTTGTGCTGGTTTTCTCAGTGTTGGAAATTAAGGATTTTGAGCCAGTGGAACGTGACATGGAAGTCGGGTGACACGAGCCATAAATTGTGTTGAAGCATAAATTCTGTTTGCCTTAAGCTCAGCGTGGCGCCGCGAGCCATGGGATCTGCCGGCATGCTCCTCTGCCTCTGGTGGCACCAGCAGCCATCTGCAGTGTCCCTGCTCCGGGTGACTCAGGTTTGGGATATGGTTCCATGGGAGCAGTGCCCGACCATGGGCAGCCATGGCGCTTCTTTGCCGAAACCAACACGGTGTCTTCCCGGGCTGCCTGTGACTTTCTATTACTGTTTGACGGGACTCAGGGGAGTTTCTGGAGCTCAGCTCAATGGGGCTTCTGGGGGAAATACACAGGATAGCATTTTTCTTCATAGCCAGTGCTGATGCACTGTAGTATTAAGTACGCTTAGAGGTAATTATCCCTCCCATGCTCTGCTCTTTTCCATGGTCCCGGCTGGGGGAGGGAGCACAGGCGCAGGCAATGCTTCATGGTGATGCTCAGACCATGCTTTGTGGATAGTCTGTTGGACGTGAGTGTGGATTTTGGATGATCAGGTATGGAAGTGCTCCAAAGCCCCTGTGCACTCCCCCAGTGTGCTGATGTCCCTAACGCTTCTGTAGAAGGCTGCAAGCAGCAGGCACCAGGCTGAGATGAGATCTGGTTTTGGTGCAAGGATCACGGTTCCTATAAACGATGCTGAGTGCCTGCGATGCACTGGAGTGGAGAAAATTTGTGCCGGTTCAAACTGTGGCTCCTGAGCTTAGGAAACAAACCTGGTTCACTGCTGCACGTGGAGGGTGGAAAGAATGGGTTTCAGGCACCTCTGAACACTGGCAGTGCCCAGGGGGAATCCTTGACCAACCTGGGAAAACTGGATTTGGGGAGCTGCTACCAGGGGCACCTCTGCAGGTTTGTGGCTTGTGGCCATTGGAAGCCTCCGTCATTCAGGAGCGTAACTGACGGTCCCAGCAGCACTGTCCATTGGGTTGCCCCCGCCACCTCCATACGTGCCGCTGGCCCCGGCTTCTGCGGGGTCTCAGGGAGGTGGGTGCTGGGGGTGCAGCACAGAGCCCCTTTGTCTGACAGTAATGTCCTGTGACAGCGCTTGAAATCCGAGTCCTGGCCTGCATTCCTGACACTGGGAATCTCCCTGCCTCCCGAACCACGGCCACAGTGATTCCCCACACTGCAAGGTGGGCTCATGGGGAAGAGCGGTGAGGTCGGGCTTCGTGTGGATTTGCCAGCACCAAGCAGGGAGATGGGAACGTGGCAGAGCCGTGGCACAAGCGACAGCCAGTGGCCAGCCTGTAATTTTCCTGTGCAAATACTATTTAGAGCGCGATGAGAAAAGCCCTTTCGCTAAGCTAGGGAGAAATCTTTCTTGTCCTTTAATTCTAGATGAAGGGGATTAGTGTGAACATATTTAACCTCTGACCTGTGGACAAAAGCATTATCAAATTTAGTTGCCAAGTGGCTCCCATTTAACTGGACCAGGGCAGTATCTCAGCATTTTCTTTTCCCCTTCACTACCCCAAAAGCTTGAATGTCCATTGTTGCCCCTGAAGCATGGGGGGATGTAGCTGCCCTCCTTTGCTCACATTTGGGAGGCTGGTCAGAGACCTTGTTAAGGGAGACCAGCCTGGTACAGTCACTGCTAGAGCCATAAAGGCTTCAGATTGCACGCGAGCCCCCAAACAAGCAAAGCTTTCTGTAGATGGAGCTGACTTCTCCTTGGTTCTCTTTGATGCTGGCCACGTGCCCACCTGGAGAGGCTTGGAGAGCCTTGGCCATCCCTCTGGAGCACAGAGCAATGCCTCTCAAACCCCATTGCTCCTCATTTTGTTCTGGAGCAGGAAAGAAACAGCACTCCAGCCATCACGGTCCAGGGTGAGCTGGAGGATGCTCGCGGGGCCTTATAGAACAGGGATAAGTGCGGGCAAGGAGGCGGCCGGGGTCTCCTGGTCCGGCGCAGGAATGCTGAGAGGGGCCTCCCATCAGGAGCCGGTGTCCGTTTACAGTGCATCTCTCATAAACCCGGCGGCGGGGGCGAGGGCAGGGGGACCGGCCCTCCTGGTATGTGATTGATTATCTGGTATTTATGCCATTGAGGACTTTTCAGCGGCTCGGGGTCAGGAGGTCATCTCATGTGTCTTGCTGCAAATCCGCTTCCTTTTGTACAGTGCGGGCTGGGTGAGCAGACACACAAAAACAGCTTTTTCTTTTCCTTGGGAAAAAGGGGAGGGGGGCGGGCTGGTGTCAATGAATTTTTTTTTTCAGCCTTTCCTGAATAGTGTCCTTTTTAATTCCAAAGAACTTTTAATTAAAAGTAGCAGGAAAGTTCATCTCGACAAGGTTTAACTTACCTTAGCAGTTACTTTTGTCCCCTGGGATACACGTCTCCCCGCTTTACACAAAACCCCCCAAGAAACGGGGCAGAGGCTGCTCTCGGGGCCATTTTGCAGCTCCCCGGGTTTACCGAGGGGCCTTTTCATCTTTTTTCTCTCTTTTTTTTACTGATGGGGGTGCAGCAGAACAAGCAGATGCTGCGAATCCCGGCTTTGTGCCTTGCGGCGGCAAAAAGGGTCATTTCATCAGCTGCGATGTGAACCAGGGCTCCACGGGGACAGAGGATGCCAGAGTGGTGCCAGCCTGGCTGGGAGAGATCCACGAGTGGCGCGGGTGGGTGATGGGCGGGATGTGCCAAGCAGGATGGTGGTGATGGTGGTAGTGATGATGCTGGTGATGGCGGCGATGGTGGTCTCCCATGGGGTGGGATGCTGCAGTGCACCACAGAGGGCAGGATGTAATGCCACTGACCAGGGACAGCATCCGCTGTCCCCTAAAGCCCTTCTGGCAGGGAAAAGCACGTGCCCATTGTGAGGTGCCCATTGGCAAACACTCATGGTCGAGAATCTTTGGCCAAAAAGACCCGGAGGGTGCTCCTGGTGGTCCAGAAATGCTGAGTGAGGGTTTGGTCTCCTCACCAGAGCTCTTTGTTTAAAGGTGAAGCTGTTTCTAATGCATCAGTTTAACTCTGCTTCAGAAAGCAATGGGGAAAATACACTGGGGTTTCTGCAGAAAGTCAGATTGTTTTTTCAGCTGCTTTCACTCCAAATTCCGACTGGGAAGAGGAAATCTGGGAAGCCGGCACAGTGACTACGAGTAAGCGAGTAAATGACAGCTTCCCTTCTGATGTGGTGGACAGAAGCCCCGCTGCAGTTTGCCTCCAGCCGCCCCAGGGAAACACTCGTCCTCGGGAAGGGCAGGGATGGTTCTGCAGTGTCTGGCTTCCTTGGGAATGGCAGGGATGGATGTTGCATTCTCCAGCATGGAGAGTGATGGGACAGGCTTAGGGGAAAGTGGCAGTGAGAGATGTTGCACATAGACACCCAGAGTGGGTTACTGTATTCCTGGTGTTACAGGGCTTCCTGTGAGTGTGGCTTGTTGGTACCATAATGCCTGATGGGTTTTGGAAAGGGAAGGGTGTCTCTGTGGGTGCGCTATGCTCTTGGTTATATATATATTTTGTATATATATCGATATGTCTTGATAGATTCTACAATGAGGAGGCTTTAGGGACTACAGCCTGAGGAGGAGGGCATGCCTCCGGCTTTCACCAGAGTGCTTTAGGGTTTGTAAACATCTTCAACCATTTGGCCTAAAACCCCAGAAACTAGGTTCAGAAGCACAGTGCGCTGTAGGTGCGAAGCATCCGCAGTGCATTCCCAGGCTCCCGTGGCGTTGGGAGCTCGTGAAACTCTCGCCTCCCCCAGCTGGGAGGTGGAAGTGCAGTGTAATGAGACTGGCCCCTAAAACCTTCCTCTGGTTTCCCTTTCTGAGAGTGAGGTTTGTGCAGCACTTGGTTTCATCAGGAGGGAAACCAGCTCATGCTCTGTTAGTACAGGTTTGGGGAGTGCTGAGCACGCCCCATCCTTCCAGCAGCAGCCGGAGCACGGAAGCCGCTCTTCCCACGTGCTGTGAGAAGGGCTTGGGCAGGAGACGCCCGGGGCTGGCCTGTCCCCTGTGCCTGGATCAATGCTGTCCCCAGGGAGCATCCCTCATAGGGCAAGGAGCTGCCTGCATCCTTTCGTTTGCAGGCAGGGCTCCATGAGTGAGCTCCACATCCCACCCCGGAGATACAGGATGCGCTACGGTCCTCCTTAGCAGCCGAACCCCCCATCCCAACTGTGTCCCTCGATGAAGGCTCGTTTGGAGCCGCGGGCTGCCTGGCAGTGCTTCGCCCAGTGCGGGTCCAGCTGCTGCCGTGATTGACGCAAAGCCAGTCTATAAATAAAGTCTTTCTCTCCTCTCATAAAGACTTCGCGGTTTAGTTTGCTTTCAAGGTCAAGATCAGACCTTTCTAAATAAACACATATCAAAGGATCATTAGCAGAGCAGCTCTGTTAAATTGAGATATTAACTTCTGTCAGCCGCGCGTTTCCTTTTTGTTCTGTAACTCACGACTGCGGCGGGTTTTTATTATTTTGGCCCTAGGCAGTAGCATCTGGCTTCTGTAGAGACTGTAAAAATTAAAAAGCAACACAAATCATTGCGAGAGAAAAGCAGTAAATTCAATGATAAGAATTTCAAATTAAAATGTTTCGGCGCTTTTATATTCCGCGAAACATGAAACGAATGAGTTGTGTGCCTGTTGCCATAAAGCCACCGCCGCTAATAGTTGCTGGGCTCTTTCCTCCCCGCTCACTCTCCCTCGTAATCGTTCCTGCCTGAGCAATCGCAGAATGGCACAATGGAGGAAGGCGATGGTGATGATGATGATGATGATGACAGCAATGGAGATTGTGGTGGTGGGGATAGGGGCGGGGTGTCACCGTTGGGATCAGGGGGAGCAAAGGGCCCCCTGAAATGGAGGTGAGAATGGGATGCTCCCATCCCACTGCACTCAAAGGGAGATGGAGAGCTTGAGCAGGGAGGGTGTGATGATGCAACAGCCACTGAGGTGCGGAACCACGTTGTCCCTCAGGCCCAGGTGGTCCCTGGAATAAAGCACCCTGGCGGGCACGAGCCACCCATACCAGAGATGCTCCTGGAATTGCTGCAGGCACCTGTGCTTTGAGCATCCTCCACATGCATCCCAAGCTGGTAATGGGTGGGAAGCACCTTGTGCATCGCTGCAGGAGCAGAAAAGGAAACATTTAGGTTTGGGGCTTGAGTTTATTTAAGCATTGGTAAAATAGCAAGTAGGTGCTGGGGGGGGAGCATGTTGCAGCCCTCCTGTTGCAGCCAGGGCAGCCGCATCCAGCCTGGCCACATCCAGCCTGGAGGAGAAGCAGCAGCAGCCCCAGGGCAGGCAGCACAGGATGCTTTTTAAGGATTAATTTCCCATAGTCGGCTAAAGTTGGGAAGAAAGCTGCCCTATCTCGGAGTAAATAATAATAATCAAACAAATGCCCCCTTGGGAGAAGTTGCCTTCCATAAAGATGTTAATTAGCACAGAACTGAGCCACAGAGACCAGAGGCAGCCTTTGAAACCGGGATGATTTGGTGACTGTGGCACAAAACACGCGTCTTGTGTGTTTATCATCTGGTTTCCCTCTTCCCCCCCCCCCCCCCCCCCCAATTAACCGTGAAGTTTGTTGGGCTGTTGGGCTCCAACCAAGCAGCTGGCACATAGTGGGTGCTCCCCCCCCCCCAGCACTAGAGCAGTTGGGGGATAAAGGGCTGTCTCTGTCATCCTGACATGACACCCTTAAAAACCCATGCATCTGTGTGTGCAGGCAATGTGTATCCCACAGCAGTATCCCAGGAACAGCTTCTTTGCACTGCCCTGTGGGTTTGGCCCTCTGATGCCACCAAATATACTTCTTTTGGTTTTGTAATAATCCTGAAAACAGACACTGAAACTGGATTAATCTTCTTACTCCAAGCAGCATGCATCCCCTGCCTTCCCAGGGCAAAACTCGGTGCTGATGCCATGGACCAGCATCCCGGGACGCTGGTGGTCGCTGTGTCTACCTGTCCTTCATCACCCATCCTTCTCCTTGTCTTGGTGCCTGCAGGACGTGCGCAGCAGCTCTTGAGAGCCCTCCATGCCGAGCTTTCCCTCAGGCAGGCTGGGAAGGGGGTTACCTGCAGCTCTCCAGCTGCAGTCACCGATAGTTGCTTCCTCCCCTAATGCTGCTTTCCATGCATGGCAGCAGCCTGCAGCCTCCCCTGCAGCTGCAGCCAGCAGCGTTATCCAGGAGGTGGAGGCTGGTAGGGAGCCCTTGACATGCTGACAAAAAGACGTCAAACGTCCCTGAAATCTCATCTCAGGGAGCAAACAGCCCTTGAGTCCTGCTCTGCCAGAATGCTTTGGAGCTCGCCGCCTCAGCCTCAGTGGATATTTTGGTGCACTTCTGTGGCACGAGCATCACGTAAGAGGTTACATTAAATATGAAGGTGGAAGGAGGAGCAAGTCTTGTTGGAGACCTGAATTTGCACGACATGACTTGAGGGTTTGGGGGTTTTACGGTGAGTGAAAGAGGCAGAGATGGACTCTGTCGGCATCCCTCGATGCCTGCAGCCTCGTGACTGCTGTACCATGGAGCCCTCCTTATGTGCACCTCTGCAGCCTTTGATTCCAGGTTTCTAATCCTATTGATTATTGCTGCGGTGGATGGACACATCTGCCTCATTTTCAAGTCTCATAGAATGCTCTGAGGAAAGACAGGGAAAAGATGGCAGCATCGAGAGGAGGATTCGGGGAGGAGCACTTGGCTTTGCGCATCCCGGCCATGCCTGGAGACCGCCAGAGCTGTGCTGGGTCTCAGCGGAGGGTGCTCTGGTGGCACCGGTCCCTTTGGTCCCCTCCTTGCCACCGGAACATTGCCAGGGGTCTGGGGACTGGCAGGGAGCTGGGAGGATGGCACACGCGCGTGTGCACACGCACAGGGGGAAGAACTTGAAGTCAAATGTCTGAAAGTCAGATCCCTTTTTAGTATGAATTTGCTGTATCTCATTCTGAGCACTAATTCCAATTTAATTGCAAGTGGCCTGAAGCCTCTTCAATAGGAGTAACAAATGGTTTGATTTTGTAAACTTCATCAGACTGCATTTTAAATGCGACACACTAGCCCGGCTCGAATGCCAATGAAGCACTGAAGTAGCTCTCTGTTTACTAATTATCCGTTTTTACTTCAAGCCACGCTGGCTGGCTTGTCTGATTAAATCGGATTTGTGGGATAGAGAACAGCTAGTAGAGTTTTCTCTATAGTAAACGAGATTGAAACTATGGGCCGCCTGGCTGCACACTGTAAATTATATTTCCTTTTAAAGGGGACGTGTCGCCTTTCTCCCGCTGGCGCACCTCCCGCATCCTAAACTGGGCTCCTCGCCGGCGCGGGAGGGAGCCCGCTGTAGCCCATCACCACACAGGGGTTTGCTCTAATCCCTCCTCCCGTGGAGGCAGCGGCCTCGACGCTGTGGTGCCTGAAGCATACCCTCCATGGCTTGGACAGGGGCGGAAACGCCTGACTGTCACGCATTGCGTTTTGCTCATCTTTACATCTCACAGTCGCGCTTGTTTGGGACAAAGCCTCTGGAGAACCGGGATGCGCACCTCCATCCTTGCAGCTGTAGGGTTCTTCCTCCCTCCCGCGCTCATCCATCCCCTCAGAAACACATTTCAGACCACCTGCTATTTAAAACTGCTCTGCGAGACGCCCAACTGTCATCCATACCCAACCTGCTCTGGCTCCCGCCTCCAAAGCTGGCGGCAGCGCCAAGAGCCGCCCCATTAATAGGTCATGGCTGATGGTGAATGGTGCCAGGTCTGCCAGAGGTACACAGCACTGGGGGACATGGGTGAAGGTGGCTGCTGAGTGCGGCGTGCCAGGGCTGCGTTGCACCTCCCCGGTTGCTAAGACTTCGGTTTGTGAGCTCAACCTGCGTCGCCCCCCCCTCGGTATCTGTGCCGGGGGGCTTTTTATATTTTAATTTGCTTTTGAACGTCCTGCAAAATTAATGGCGCGCTTGGGGCCATTGTGCACTGTACAGTAGAGGGAAGGGCCAGCAGCGCCCGCCGGGAGCCGGCGCGTTTCCCAGGGAATGAATTGCTCGCCCACCTTCACCCCTTTTAATTGTTGACAGTAAAAAGCGTTTAAATGCCGCTTAATTTGTAATCATCTTCCCGCAAAAAGGGGAGAAACCATTAAAACGTCAGGGAAATGAATAAATCCGTCTCTCACCGGTTCGGGGCCGTGGCGTTCCTTTATCAGGGGTGATTTTTCTTCCGATGGCTGAGGCTGGCTCAGGATGCACTTGGGGTGGGAGCAGTGGGATGCACTGTGGCTCGGACACCGGGTGAGTCCCCATGTTGCCCGCTGCAGCTCTCCCTGTGGCAAGCACACACTCACGTGAGCTATCCCATCTTTTCCCACCGCCCACCCGCTCTCCAAAGGAGCAGGGACACGGGTGCAGAGCCATCCACCATACCGGACTGGCACCAGCCTTCACATCCTGTGGAAGCTCTGCTCTCGGGGGGTGGTTGGCACTGGTGCCCCAGGAGCTGTGCTGGTGGATGTTGACCTCCCCATTCAGGGTGCTGCTTTATTTACTAATGCATCACCTAAAAAACAAACACAATTAAGAAGTGCCTTTTGCAGGTTGTGGCAAGCGGCACCGCTGGGGGGGCACCGAGCCCGGGGACACCAGCGCCATCCCCATGGACCCGTGGGTGCATCGCCCGTGCGTGCACGAGGCAGCTCATCCCCATCGCTGCGGCTGCCGGAGTCGGAACGTTCTTCTTTCAAGCGGGGGCCAATTAGTTTCACAAATGAGGGCCCTACGGTGCCAGGGAGGATTTGTTACGGCCCCGCGCGCCGGCCGGCGGCATTGTCCTGCCCTCCGCCCCCACGGGAGCCCATTGTCCCCGGCCCCAGCGGGGGCTGCTGCCGGCAGATTTATCGGGGCCGGCGTCCCGCCGGCCGGGGCCTCCGCTCCGCAGCTGGCCACGGCGCTGGGGCTCAGCCCCGGGGACCTTTGACCCGTCCTGCTGTCACCGCCGGGGCCGCCGAGGGCCGCGGGGCCGCATACCTCTTGGGATTTGCTCCGCGCGGCCCGCTCGCCGCTGCCGCCTCCTTCTTTATTGTTTTGATATGTTTTTTTGTCTCGGGAGCATTTTGTCCACAGCTGCGTGGGGGGCAAGGAGCCCGCTCCCCCCTGGAATAAATCCCTGCAGAGGCAGAAAGGCAGCTCCCGTGCGAGGCTGCCTCTTGCTGCTTTTATTCCCGTTTCACTGGCGCCTTTGCAGATTTTGAGGCGTTTCTGGGCAGCCTCGACAGGGCTGGGGCTGAGCATCCCTCCCCAGCTCCTGCATCTCTGGAGCCGCGGTGTGCCACCACACCATGGCAGGTGACAGCACAATGCCAGCACGCATGGACATGTCTTCTTGCTGCCCATCGCCTGGCTGGTCCCATGCCAGAGAAGTGGAGCTGGCCAGGAGGATGCTCTGGCGCATCCTTAGCCAGCACTTGCCTGCATGCCAGGCAGGACTACGGTGCTGGCACCGCTGCGGCAGGTGCCCACTACCCCATGGTGCAGTGGCATCAGTAGGGTCCCCAGGGCTGGTTTTGGCAGTGTGGCAAGCAGCTCCCCCACCCTGCTATTCCTAAAGGCAGTGCAGATCCGTTGGTTACCGTGAACATCTTGCTGCTGCTAATGAATTGCTAATACAATTTTCTAGATAATTTTATTTCCATAGTCCTCACATTTTAATGTCTCCAAAAAGCTCGCGTTTATTTGCTTAATCTCCCTGCGTTATACAATTTGCACTGACACACAGGTTCTGAACAATCAGCTATGCATAAACGAAAACAAATAGTTTAATAACACAAGGGTCTGATTTTTTTACTGGCGGTGTATAAGGATCTGGGTTGAGGTGGTTTTCCCTGCTTCTGCTGTTGTTTTGTTGCAGCCTCTTTTATACCCGTGGCTGGTCAGATGGAGCTCGTATTTGTATTGGGGCTCAGGATTGCAGGTGACGCATCCAACCCCTGCTCTTGGAGTGGTATTTAGGGCGATTCTTGGGTTCCCTTTTCCCCTGGGCATTACGAGGTCTGAGCTCTGCAGCTCTCACAGATGCATGGGGATGTAGTGTTTGACCAGCAGCTGCCTTGTATTGGGGCAACCCAGGGCTGGGGCTTCCAGATGCCTCCAAGGCAATAAAAGCCCCCTCCCTTCCACTGGTGCTCCCTTTCTAGGGCCAGCAGCAGCAGGGTTGGGGTGGGCACTGTCCCAAAGACACAGCCAGAGCCCTGCAGCTCTTGGGGTCCCCGCTGCTGCCAGAGCATCCCTGCTGCCGGTGATCACAGGGTCCCAAGGTGGGATGGTGGTGCCAGCAGTGCCTAAGCCAGATCTCTCCCTTTCCCGCAGGCACAGACATGGCTGTTTTCTGCCTGCTGTGTGGCAAGCGGTTCCAGACGCAGAGCGCCCTGCAGCAGCACATGGAAGTGCACGCCGGGGTGCGCAGCTACATCTGCAGCGAGTGCAACCGCACCTTCCCCAGCCACACCGCACTCAAGAGGCACCTCCGCTCCCACACAGGTACGGCGCTGGGCAGCTCTGCCCCAGGTGTGAGGGAAAAGGGGAAGGAAAGGTGAAACTGTCCTCAAAGTGTTGAGGTGATGGCAGTTGAGGCTGTTTGGAGTTAAAAGTGGAAAACAAGCAGCATGTAAGAAGTTGATCGGGTATGAGGTGGCATGTGACCTGCTTAGGGGCTGCACGATCACACCCGCTCATCAGCTTATGGGTGGTAGATGCACATAATCAGCCGGTGCTGGGCCCTAATGGGATTACGGTGACCTGCACAATGTGGAGCTGGTGTGCTGGGGTACTGCCCAGTGCTTTGCAGCTCTGCTGTGCACTGCAGCCAGCGCCACAGCTCTCAGCAGCATTCCTCACCCATCCAACATCAGTTGGAGCCTCGTGCCCCCTCCTCGTCTGCACTTTTGTTACTGGCAGGATGGAGAATGGGTGCCAAGTGAGGATGCCCCCCCTCTTTTCTCCTGTTAACAGCATGCACATACAGCCTCAAAAGGGGACATTAAAGTGGCTGCTGGGGACTTGCAGGCAGCATGACAGGAGGGTCGCTGCATCCGACCTGTGGCCATCAGCTGCCAGACCCACACGTGGGCTTGGGCTTGGGGTCCTGGCTTGGGAAATGGGAATCATGTGCCGATGATAAGCACATTAATGCTGAGCACTGGAGCTATTTATAGCCAGTAATCCGGTGACCTGGGCTGCGGGTCAGGCCATGCGTGTTCCACCGCAACCTCTGCTGCTTCAGCAGCTCCTGGCTGTGAAAAAGCACCAGGATCTTCGGTGCTTTGGGGGTGCTTGATCATGCTGAGTGGCTTCATCCCACCCAGATGCAGGATGCTCATGCTCCTTCTGGGCCATAGCACTGCCTGGCTCCCATTTACATGGCTTCTCCTAAAAATGGAGCACATGGATGTGCTGCCTGCCTCAGGCTGCAAAATCTTTGACTATAGGATCGAAACCCAAGGGGATCATTTGGAAGTGGGCACAGGGAGGTGAAATACAGCTGCCAATAGCACTGCCTGCCTCGCCTTTGGAGGGGGGTCCAAAAGACATCCCGAGCATCCTCCTCCTGCAGTGCCCAGCCAGAGGCTGCAGGACTCTGCTGCAGCACACGGGGAGAGAGTAAAATATCATTTTAAAGAGGAAGCGAAAGCGCAGGCATGTGAGTATATAACAAGAAGGACAATTTATGCCCAGGCACGAGTGCAGTTTGACACGGGGATAATGAAAAAACGTAGGTCATTGTGGATGACTTAAGCCTTCACAGCTGAAGAAAATGTATGAAATGCAGGGAACATTACACGCTTGGCAGCTCCGCACATCTGCAGCAGGACAAGTGAAATACAGTTCGCCATTCTTTACCATAAACTGTGCTTGTAGGGTATGCGGCACAGAGAAATTGTAATTACAGTGACAAGACAAATCAGTAATATTTAAATATTCATGAACAAAGTCTCGGACGATCAATCTATCTTTATTGTCCTTGCCTTCGCGGCTGTAATAAATAAGTAGCTGGAGCCCTCACCTTTCCTTCAAATCATTCTGCCTTTGGTGCCGAACCAGAGTTCATTTATCAGCCGCCCAGTCTGGAGCACAGAAGACACCCGGGGCCGGGTCTATGCCAGGTGGAAAGGTTGGGAATTGGTGGCGGGGTGATGGCAGTGCCCCCTGTTCACCTAACCCTTCTGCGGACCCCAGCATGAGGATGCAGGGACCAGGGTGGCATGCGGGGGTGGCTGGGACGCCCCCAGGGTGGCGGCGGTGGGTGCCAGGGGTATCTCCGTGCTGGGGAGCTGGCTGGGGCTCTGACCCACCCCTGTGCTTGCAGGGGACCACCCCTACGAGTGCGAGTTCTGCGGCAGCTGCTTCCGGGACGAGAGCACGCTGAAGGGCCACAAGCGCATCCACACTGGTGAGAAGCCCTACGAGTGCAACGGCTGCGGCAAGAAGTTCAGCCTCAAGCACCAGCTGGAGACCCACTACCGGGTCCACACAGGTACGAGCCACGGGGGCTCTGCGGTGAGGCTGGCGGTGCTGGACCGGTCCCCTGGTGCTGGACCGGTCCCCCGGCAGAGAGGCTGGCAGCATGGACCAGGGCGGCAGCGGGCGGGGGTAACAACTCATCGGATGTGCCAGCGTGTAGCTGTTGTAAATAGAGGATCAATAGTCAGATCGGTTTTGCTGTTCATTACCCGGCTATCGGCTGTTGAAGCCGGGCACTTAATTACAGCCCGGAGGCCGTGGGCCCCACTGACGCCCCTTCTCCCACAGGCGAGAAGCCCTTCGAGTGCAAGCTGTGCCACCAGCGCTCCCGGGACTACTCGGCCATGATCAAACACCTTCGGACCCACAACGGCGCTTCCCCCTACCAGTGCACCATTTGCCTGGAGTACTGCCCCAGCCTCTCCGCCATGCAGAAGCACATGAAGGGCCACAAGCCAGAGGAGATCCCCACCGACTGGCGGATAGAGAAGACCTATCTCTACCTCTGCTACGTCTGAGGGAGGAGGCGGTGGGGCTGAGTGGCAGAGGACTGGGCAAAAAAAACCAACACCAAACCCGCAGCGTCCATGGCCTTGTTTTGTTTTCGGTTCTCATTCACTGCTTCTCAATGGGAGGATCCCGCAGCTCGCGCCGGGGCATAGGGAAGCCCCAGCCCCATCCATGCCCCTCCCCAGCAGCTCGTGCGCCTGCTGCCCCTGCCCCCTCGCTATGGGGTGGCCCTCGCCCCTCATAGCCCCCCGGGACCTTGCTCCCCAGCCAGCCCCTCCATCACCACTTTTGCCAGCCATTGGTGCTGCCGGGAAGACCGTATGGAATGATTCACTTCCCCAGAAGCGTGCGTACAGCCGGTGCTTCGAGAAGGCTTTAATTTCTGGTGTCCACTATCACCACATAGACCCCACCATGGATACCCTGCAGAGGACCCGAGCTCACGTGTGGGTCTTGGACCCCATTTTGGGATGGTTCCCATGCTGCCAGGCTGCAGCGTCGCAGATGGGAGAATGCCAGCATCAGGCAAGCAGTGAGTGCACTGGTGAGAGCATCCCAGCAATCCCGGCCGGAGGAGGGTGTTTGGGGTAGGGAGCCGGCTGCCACCCTCCCCTGACCAAAGACCTCTCTATGCATTTCCCCTTCCCAGGGGGTGAGGGCGAAGTGGGGGGATGCAGCCGGTTTGGTGATGCACAGTCAGTGCCACCGTGGGTGCTGCCGGTCCGCAGCACTGCACCCAATGGGAGGATACTCTTTATCCTGCTAACTGGGGCGCTGGGGGTGCCGAGCGTGGGTTTTATCCCGGGCTCAGCTGCAGGAGCTGCAGGCGAGGGGCGCCGGCGGCTTTGCTCGCCGCTGCTTTTGCTTTTCGTTGGGTTTTGTCGAACTTTCTTTTGGAATGTTTTCGCATTTAGCACATTTTACTTGAAATTACCTCGTTTTTTTGTGACCTCATGAGCTTTTATTGATTTGGGGGGACGGGGGATGGCGTGGCTGGGAAGGCACGTGCCTCCCGTTGTGCATTATCCTTACCAAAACTGGTATTTTTTGCCCAGCCCCATGGGGCTGGGGGCATCGGTTCTGAAGCTACCTCTTGTGTTGGTTTTTGTTGTGTTGCTCCTTGGCGGTCGCGGGCTCCATGGGCTCTGTCCCGTGGGGCGCTGGTGGCCGTGACTTGGGTTTGGGTTTTTTTGTCATTTTGCTGCGTTTGGGGGAAAAGGGGGGGAGGAGAGTCAGGGCGAGCGGGACGGCGCCTGGATGCGCCTCAGAGGGATGCCAACGGCCCTTCTCAGGTTGGGGTGTCCGTCCCGCCTCTCCCGATGTCGAGCAGGGATGCGGCTGCGGGAGCAGCACCCTGTCTCGCACCCCGGCCCGGCTTTGCACGCGTGTGTGCCTCCGTGTGTGGGTCCTTTGCTGCTCGGCGTGGGGTGGACGCCGCTGTTGTACAATCCGGGATGTGACTGTGGAGAACGGCTTGTTGACTTGTTGTGCCTAAGAAAAAAATGGAAAAAAAAAAAAAAAGAAAAAAAAAGAAAAAATATACAAAACTATAGACAGACCCCCCCAGTTCTTTGACACGGGAAGTTGCTGCAATCCCTGGCACGTGCGCGGTCACCCCCTGCGGTGCCACGGGTGCCACAGTGCCGCAGAGCACGTGGACGAGCTCGTGTGGCTTTTTTTGCTTTAACCTCCCCTCCCATCTTGCTGCCCCGCTCCCTTCCTCCATCCCACCCTCTGTGCCCTCGTGCCGCAGCCTCCCAGCTGCAATGGCGTTGGGCTTGGCGTTGGAGCGGTGCCGCCGCCCCCAAATATATATAGAAGTCTATATATGTGTACCATAGCAGTGAGGACCAAGCGCCCCGCAGGGCCCCGCAGCCCCGGGCTCCCTCTCCCCTGGCTTGTTGTCGGTGTCGTGAGCGCCCGCCCGTCCAGTTGCTCTGTGTTGCCGCTCGCTCGTGGTCCGGGTCTGTCGCTGTCCTCGTTCCGTCTACCTCAGCACCTCTCTGAGCCCGGGCGCAGAAGGTGCCCCAGTTCCCCGTGGGTTTTCTCAGAGTATCTATCTATTGGCTCCTATTTTTTGTACGACTTGGGCCCCCTCCCCGCGCCGTTCGCTCCCGTGCGGTTCTGCTTGCGAGTCCTCTCTGTCCTCTAGCCACAGATGCCGTTAGCTAAAAGTTTCCTGAAAAAATAAAGAAAAAGAAAAAAAGAAAAAAAAATAAAATAAAAACCGTTGTGGTGTCTCCTAGTTGCAGCTCTCCGCATCTGCCTTCGTCCTGTGTAGATTCAGATGCATTTCTTTGTAAGACTTCAGTGTTTCTGACAGAGGAATAAAAAAGACAAAAAAAAAAAGGAAGAAGAAGAATAATATACTGCTGCAGGTTTTTTTCTCTCCATGTGTCACTAAGTGAAGTTCGTGCCTTCTATAGCAAAGAGAATATTTTTTACATCCTACTAACGGTAGATTTTTTTGTAGTGAACATTTTTTGTATTTTTATTTATAAGTCTCATAAGGAAAATAGCAATGTTCAGTTGTATACCTTGAATCTGCAGTTAGAAAACAAAAAACAACCAATAAAGTTAATTCCGTTGTCTTGGCCTGATGTCTCCTATTCCTGTGCCTGTGCGAGGAGGAAGAGGAAGGAAGCATCCCATCAGCGTGGGGTGAGCCACAGGGGGACCACAGTGGTGAGTTTGGGGGTGCTGGGGCTCTGGCAGGGGGGTCCCATCCCTAAACCAAACCCAATGGGCAGGGGATGCTGACCTCCCTGCAGATGGGGAGCGATCCCACACCCAAGGCCCCGCGATGCGCAGCTCCCCATCCCGCAGCGCTGCCCGCGCCACTGCCTGCCTGCCTGCACGGCTCACCAGGGAGCTGAGCAAGTTTGCCTCAATGAAAGTGAACTCGTTCATTTAAACCTGACTGCAGAGTAGTCTGGCCCCCCGCTGCGTTAATTATCCTGTAGTTCTCGACTGATTGCTGTACACTAAGCTTAAGCCCTCCTTTATTTATTTACTGACTACATTAACAGCAGTGCCTGCTTTCCTTTTGTGCTGCAGCAAACTGTACAGCACAGCATGGACCTCCGCAGCCGGGCCAGGTGGGTGTTGCTGCTGTCACTCGCCCATGCCTGTGCCCGATGGGTGCTGCCCGCACCCCATGGGCACTGCCCACCACCTGCCTGGGCATGATGATGCAGTTAAACATTCATTATGGCACAGCTGGTATCACTGCAGGCAAAGCATCACTTCATTTTTCCCAGGGACGGATGAGGTGTGCCAGGCTGGTGTTGAGGCCAAGCTCATCTCATGCCTTAGGGCTTCCCAGTGGGTTTGAGGTCTGCATGCCCACCCCGGGTCCTGGTGGTGGTCCCTGCCTCCCAGAGCTCTCCCAGTAATGCTCTTGAGGTGAGGCTTTGGGCAAAGGGGAGAGACCTTTGGGTCAGGTTCAGGCAAGCAGAGGTGGTCTTGCTGTGAGCAACCTGCCACAGCAGCACCCCAGGAGAAGGGACTGGAACCCGGCTCCGGCTCTCGGCCTGGCACAAAGGCGGTGGTATAATAATGGGGAAATCATCGCAGGACTGGGCCTTTGTCTGCACGCTCGTGCAGCAGCTGGGAGCGATTATGCTGCAACAATGTTCTGTTCCATCAACATTATGTCCTCATTAAACCTTTATTAGGAGATTAGATTCAGATTTATTGATTTATTCTTTTTTTTAAAGAGGAAAATCCAGGCTCCACTCGGAGAGATGCCTGGAACTTTTTCCCGCATGCAGCACTTCTCAAAGCAGCAAGAGGGTAAAGGGAGAAGCTGGATCTTTCCTCCAGCATGGGCAACCTGCTCTTGCAGGGGGTAGGATGGTGGAGCTGCACAAGGGGGTTAGGTTGGATGCAGGATGGATTCCTAGTGCAGGGAAGGATGAGGACAAAGCACCCACTGACGTGGTCCACGGGATGCGACAGCACAGGTGAGCATCTCACAGTGGGTCCCCACTGGCAGCAGCAGGTTGGTGAGGCTGGCTTGGGGGTCCTGTCACCCTGTGTCCCCCCAGAACACACTGGTTGGGCAGCATCACCTGTCCGGGTCAATGGGCCCATTGGATTTGTCTGTTGGAGCGTTTGATGTTACACGAAGGCGGCTCATTCCAGAGGGTGTTAATTGCCCACTGCAGTGATCAGGTCTGTAGCACCATCGATCTCGGCAGGATCAATGGGCTGATTTAGTGTCTCGTGAACTCTTTAACTGGACACCTCATCAATAGGCAGCCACTTACAGACCATCAGCGCATTAGCGCGGGCCGGCGCCAGCAGGAGCCTGCTGCGCCCACCCTCAGCCCCCCGTCACTCAGTGGGAAGTTTTCCTGCAGGTGATGGCTCCAGGACACTGCGCGGGGCCCTTGGTCTGGGGCCGGTGGGCTTCAGGGTGGATGTAGGAGAGCCAGCCACTGTCAGTCCACCTCCACTCCACCACCAGCAGACCAACTGTATGCAGTATGCTCCCAGAGCCTGGGATGGGCTCTCCCATTATCTCCAGCACTTGAGGATGGTGCACATGCTCAGGTATGTCACTGGTGTGAAGAATGAGCTGTACCTTTTACAGTCTCTCCGGCAAGCACTCAGGGCTGGGGACCACCCTGAAAACACCATCAGTGTTTCTTGCCACAACACTCCTACCTCTGGGAATGGTAACTGCATTGGGCAGCTCTGCTCCTTATACTTTCAGCTCAACTCCCTGCTCTGGGATGCGGCCAGCAGTTCTTTCCTCTCCTCTTAGCCACATCTCCTGGCAGCGATGGAGAGTGGGAGCTGGGGAGGGGGACACTATCAATAGCAACCGGTGACCACACAGGTCTCTTCCGGCACCACATGTCCAGAGAGCCAGTCCCGCTTGCACCCCAGTTAATTTGCTGTTGGCTGGCACTGCTTCTCTGCCAGCTTATTGTATGCAGGGCAAGAGCATGGACATCTGCTGGGCAACTGTGCCCAGGGACGAGGTAGCGGGAACAAAGACCTGCCAGGAGCCCCATGAGCAGGGGGAAGGAAGGGGGCACGTGCATGTGGCTCCCGGTGCTCCGGACACAGAGGTGGGGGGTTCCCCTGGGCAGCTGGGGCGAGCGGCAGGGAGCCCCCCGGTCAAGTGAAGGGACCCCCGGGCGGGCGTAGTCCCGACCCGGGGCGGCGGGGCCGCTGTCCACGGTGCTGAAGCGGCGGCTGCAGTCTCACCAGGCTGGGGCGAGACGAGGGGGAAGCATCTTGCAAGGCTTGTGCAGGGGTCATGGGTGCTTGGGGGCTCCCCTCAGCTCTGCCTTCCTGCGCAAGTGCTGCTGCTCCGGAGCTGGGGGGAAGGAGGTGGATGCACCAGCCTCAGTCAGCAAACACCAGTGAGTCCCAGAGCTGCGGAGCGGGTGCTGGAGCAAGGTAGCGTGTGGAGTCCCCACCTTCCCTGTCCCGAAAGGCGGGCACCTCTTAGGCATCCCTCCACAGCGACCAGAGGGTGCCCAGTGTGATGGTGTAAGCCAGGATGGCCACCAAGTAGGCCCGGAAGAGCAGGACATCCAACACGTAGCCCACTTGCAGCCACTCGCAGGCGACATCGCGCAACTCCTCGTGTTTCTGCAGGAACTGGCGGATGGCGGTGATCTCGCGCAGGACACCGTGCATCAGCAGGGAGCCATCTGCCTGGTTGGCAAAGGCCGGGGCAGGCCTCATGCCCCCCACCGCCTCAAACTCCCGGGGGTCCTCACAGCCATAGTGGTTCAGCTTGGCTGCAGGATCAGCAGGGGCAAGGGAGAAAAATCTCTTTAGGTGGAGAACTGGGATTCCCGTGGTGATCTGGGCTTCCAGATCGCTGTGTAAACAGGGACTTCATAGATGGATAAGTAGGATCCAGTCCCCTTAGGATCCCATGGGCCCTATCTGTGCAGCCCTTACCTGTGCTGTCAGTGTTCTCCACCTGCCTGGAGATGTCTGAGCTCTGTGTCCTGGTCTGGCTGAATTTCTTCCTGTCCCGGATGCAGAGCAGGACGGTGGCTCGTTCCAGCAGCAGGTGCTTCACCCACGCGGGGACGTGGGGCTGCAGGTCTTGCTTGTGCACCAGGCGCACAATAAGGATGGTCTCTGTCAGGCTGATGACAAGCAGCGCCATGCACACCACAAAGTAGATACCTGCAGAGACATCAGCGAGGTGAGTGGCCTGCAAAGGCTCGTACACAGAGGGCGGTACTCAGCAATCTCTCCGAATTTTCTAGGGGACCTGGGGTCTCTGTACCAGGCAGCAGCTCCCACTGCTCCAGGCTCAGGGCTGCTGTGGCACTCGGTTTGGCAGGTAGTGCCACCATACCTATTAATGGGGTGCCGACAGCAGTAGCCGGCAGCGTGTCGGATACAATGATGAGGAAAACCGAGTAGCCCAGTAGGAGGGTGATTTTGAAAGACACCCTCTCGCCACTGTTGGGAGGCAGGTAGAAGCCCACAATGTCCATAACCATCAGGAAGATGCTGGGGAGCAACAGGCTGACGGTGTAAAAGAGGGGGCGCCTCCGGATGACTACCTGCAGGACAGACAGACAGACAGGAAAGGCTCAGCAAAGGGTGGAATCGAGGACATGAGCTGGTGCAGCTGTCTGCCAAGGCAGGCAAGGGTCGTGGGGTGCCCTAAGGTGAGCCAGAGGAAGGGCTCAGCACTGGGAACCTCCTGCCTGCAGGCAGGAGCACCTCAGCACAGGGCTGCTGGGTGATCAGGCAACAGGAAAGCAAGACCCTTCCCTAGCACCCCATTCCCAAGAAGGGCAGCAACCAAAGACCCTTACGTAGAACTTCATCTCAGCATAGCTGTCACTGCTCTTGACGCTGAACTCCTGGAAGTGGGTGAGGACGTAGAGCAACTCCCACTCGCCCTGGTTCATGAAGACGCTCCGGTCGAACTTGATCAGCTCCGGCTGCCGCCACAGCGAGAGGTTGATGTCGCGAACTGAGGGCGGAGGAGAGGTGAGGACCAGGGTGCCCGGCCCCGAGCGCTGCCGTGCTGGGTGCCTGCCCTCCCTTTACGCATCCCCGGTCCGCTGGGGCCATCTAGAGGGACGAGCCGCCTTCTGCAGCCCAGCTGAGGGGAGCGAGGTCCTACCCGCCCCGAGCCGCAGCGTCCCGGCACTCACTGTGGTACAGCCAGCTGGTGAAGGTGAGCGAGCAGTTCTGGACGTCGAAGGGGAAGCTGTAGATGTCCAGGCTGCAGGCGGTCATCACCTGGATGGGTTTGAGGTTCTGTACCTCCCCGTGTTGGCCAACGTAGACGTAGGGGACATGGGGGGACTTTCCGACGTCCACACTACAGGGCATAAGGGACAGACATGGGCTGGGGAGCGCTGGACAGGGACTCCTGCTGGCGAGCTGCGTTTGAGAGGGGACCTGCCCAGGAGGAGCGAGTTTGCCTCCGGCAATGCTTTTTGGGCAACACTGGTGCAGGCACGCCTGCATGGCATCACCTCTGGGCTGCCCGGGCTGCTGCCCTCTCCCAGCTCAAGGAGACTCTGTGCCCTTGTCCCAGCGCTCTCCGGAGCTGGTGGGAACACCTTAAATCCCCACGGAATGGGCAGGATGCCGGCTGGCTTCACGGAAAGGGCCGGCAGCTCTGCAGCTGCCCTCGCATTGTGCTGCCTTCACAAAGCCTTTCTGCAGTTATCTGGATCCCACCCCCGGCACGGTGGGTAATTACCAACAGTTGCGGTGAGCCAGCATTGGAAATGGCCCAAGTGCTGTTCCCCATCTGCAGCTCGCCTGGTGCAGGGAGACTGCCAGCTCTGCGCCGCAAATACAAAGTGCCACGCGGCACATGCCCGCTGAGGGCAAGGGGGCCCAGCCTCACGCCGTGTCCTCTCTGGCCTTTGGCCGCACTCACAACTCGTTGATGAGGATGTCGGGCATCCAGATGCTCTCCACAGGGAGGGAGATCTGCGTCAGGTTGTCGAAGCGTGCTGGGTCCCACCTGAGGAACTCGTCCGTCCAGTGCTGCAACAAGGGAGAAGGCCTGGAGGGTGAGGACTCTGCCACCCCACCGGCACCCAAACCCTCCCAGCTAGTGCCCAGCCATAGGAACCAATCTTTAATGCCATCCATGGGAGGGAGGAAAACCTCATCCTCCAGCTATTACCACCCAGCAGTGTGAAGCATGGAGCATGAAAGCTCTGCCTCGGGGTTCATGCCCTACAGAGATCTTGTCATCCCTGGATGGCTTCCACCTTGCTGCACTCCAGCAGGGCTGCACACCTCTCCCCTGGGAAACCCGTGTTTGCAGGGGTGCCAGGCAAGGAAGGGTGGATTTTCAGTCTCATCTGCTCACCTGCCTGTACCAGATGTAGGTGGTCAGCACCTGATTCTTCTCATCCTGCAGGAAGAAGAGGACGTGATGTTGGCACAGGCATTATTTGTCACTCCAGCAGATGAGCAGAGCACACCAGCAGGATGCTGCACACTGTGGAACCTTCCCTTGCTGTGGACACACAGAAGCTGCCCACCTGCAGGCAGCCCAGAAGCTGGGATGGGAGCAGAGGACTCACCACACTGAGGATGGCGTAGACCATGAGGTCGATGGCCACGTTGGTGGTTGTTCGCCAGTCCCGCACGGGCCGGGTGCCCTTCTGGTAGTGGGTCAGCAGGTAGTGGGACAGCCGGCGCAGGGCAGGCTCCGTGGGCTCTGGCATCCGGCTCTGCCGCCGGGTACCTGCTGGCAGAGGGAGGAAGGAGGGATGAAGGGATGAAGGGCTGCTCACACTGGGTCAGTGGCTGCAATCACCCTGGGCTGGGCTGTGGCTGTGGGATGCTGCTGGCTGCCATCCCAATCCCTCCCTGACCAGCTGGGCTTTTCCAGTCAAAGTTCAATAGGAGCCTCCTGATGGGAAATGTGCCTGGCAGACCCAGCACCTTCTAAGAGTATCTTCTGCTGTGCAGGTACCAGCACTGTGACCTTCTCCCAGCCTTGGAGGGCTGAGCTGCCATCTTCCACCACCCTTGACAGACACCAGGACAGTGGCAGCAGGGACCACGAGGGACTCACTGCCCCCAGATACATTTTCTACCACTCACTCCTTGCAGGGCATTCTTCTTTGCTCAGCAGGTGGAGGTTAGAGATGAACCGGGATGATAAATTCATTTATTAGTGCCTTGGCGTTTGCTTCCTGTGGAAACAATCCCTCAGCCAGTGCCGGCATCATTAATCGTGGAGCAAATTCCTCGCGGTGCCCGTGTCCTCACTGCAGGGCAGCCGGTGACAACGCGGCCGAGCCAGGGCAGTGAAGCCATGCTCACGGCTTTGCTCTGCAGCACGCCCAGCCCCGGTGTCCAATTCCCACTTAATGAAAGGGACTAATTGGAATAGATCTGCAGGAACTTGGGGAAAGCTGCTGGAAGGGAACTGTAATCTGTATTTCAAGCTAAAAAAACCCAAAACCCACAGCAGCTTCAGCCCCTCTAATGCTGCACACGATCTGTAATGCCGGGGAGCCAGCTGGGCGCACGACCCTCGCCCAGGCAGGAGTGTGGGGATGGATGGAGCCGAGGGGGGGTGAGAGGCAGCAGTTAGGGTGAGGGCAGGAAAACAGGCACTGCCGTCACTGCGGCTGGGCAGGGTGGCCTTTCCTGCTGCAGCTGGTGGAGCTGGCCCGTGCCTGCGCTCCTCCTTACGCCTGCAAGCTCCAGGTCTGGGTGCTCTGGCAGCAGGGAGATGGCTTTGCAGAGGGAGGAATGGGCTGCTCCCTGCATCTGCCATAGACGCCCCGCAGGTCTGCGTCCCTCCAGCATCATTAGGGCAAGAGCATTCCTGCTCCTCCTCTGCAGCACTGTGGGAGAGGGGTCGGGAGAGCAGAGCAGTGCCCTGATGAGAGGGGCCGCCTGACCCGAGTTACAAATCACTGGAAACTTCCAGCTCCTTTGGTCCAGAGCAACTCAATGATTTTCCTGCTCTTTCCCAGGAAGTTTAAACAAGAAAGTACTAGCAGTAGCTTAGGAGTGTTTTGCCAGTTGGTTTTGCACCAAGCAGAGCTGAGATTACAGACTCTCACAGCACAGCATCGCTTCTGCAGGCTCTCATCCCCAAAACCCAGCTCTGCATTAAGAGGGATCAAACATTATGTAGAGAAATCCCTGGATGGGGTGGAGGGCTCAGGCAGAAGGAGGCAGGCAGGACATCACCCTGTTTCTCACTCCCTGTCCTCAGAGCTGGGACTTTGCATGCTCCCAGAGCCCTTCGAAGCCCCGTCCTGATATTACCTTGTGCTACCCCAGCATGCAGCAGCTCCAGGCTCTCGCACCAGAGCTCTCCCATGCATGGGCTCTCCCAGGTATGTCGCTTTCCAACAGTATTGAGGTGTCTGAAAGCATCCTTGGCGTGCTGTATGGCACTGCTCAGGTTTGGAAAGGGGTTGCACCATGCCTCTTGGTGCCAGGAGCACCCCGCTCTCCCCAGCTCTCCATCCCCTTTGCCTTACCTTGGCTCTGCAGCGTCGAGGTGAGAGGCAGCAGGGCCAGAAGCACGCTGAGAGCGGTGGGTGTCATGGCTCTGGTGCTGCGCTGGCTGCAGCCACTGCTGCCAGCCTCCGCTGCCAGCCTCCGCTGCAGCAGTGGCCCCGAGCAGGAGGCAGGCAGCGCGCTCTCCGTGCTCGCTTGCCTCCCGCCGTGGAGTTTTGAGAACGCCCAATTAATCTCGCAATCAGCCTCTCCCGATGCATCAAGTTTCAGGCTGGGAGGATGTTAGAGGACCCCACCCCACCGGCTCCCCTGGGGCTCCCCCAGCCCCTGCCCAGGCGCCTGGCTGTGGGAAAGAGGGGTACAGGGTGCAGGCATCCTGCCTGCATGCAGCAGGAGGCAGAAGAGAGGATGCTGCAGGTGCAAGGAGACACTCGACAGTTGGCAAGTCAGAGATGGGGTGGTCTGTCCTGGGAGGTTACAGGAACATGTTACTGGGGGTGGGTTTCAATGAGCCAAGGGAATGGGGGGCTCCAGGGGTACCGGGCTTCCCATTGCACCCTATGGCATCCCTCTGCCTGCCACAGGAGCTTCTTCCCAACCCCCTTTTGTCCCACGTATTTCTGTAGTTATGGCTGCATTTGTGTGTGTTGCAGGTGCCTGTGCCCCCACGAAGCTGCCAGCTCTGGAAGTGCTAGGGAAGCAGCGGGCAGAGCGCAGAGCCTGCAGCAGTGGCGTGGAGCAAATTGCATCAGATGCCAGCGTGGAGTCACTTAAATGAGATAAAAATTAGTGTGGGGTGCTGATGAACTCCCCCTCGGCTGCCAACAGCGGTGTCAGGGAGAGAGCGAGAGCAGAGCCGGGGCTAATTTGATTTCTCAGCTCCGTTAGCGCTGGCAAGACACCTCCCGGGGAGCACAGGCAGCTCCGAGCTCTTTCCCCTTATTGAATCTGGGTAATGAAAATCACGGGCAGCGCCACAGCGCACTGGGGACCCTTCCCTGCTCTGCCCCCTGTGCCCTGGCCTCCCGTGTCCACAGCAGGCAGGAAGCGGCCGAGGGGCTGAGGGCCGCACAAGCGGAGCCTCTGCTGCAGCATCATTAACTCTGGATTTTCTCCCCTGGGTATTAAGTCTTCATCTTAAAGAGATTTTAATGTAGCTCCTCTCAGTCCTCCTATTACCAGATATCTCATTAGTGTCCTCTACTGTAGCTTCGCCCTATGCAGGGGCTCTTGCGGGACTTTTTGTGGGATGGCAGATTCCAATCGGCAGTGCCTGGATCAGATTTACTTTCTGAAATGGCGTAATGGGATTTTATTAGCCCTGTAATCTGCTGCGTGGTAACTGCTTTTCTGGGAATCGAAGCGCCAGGCGTCTGGGGCTTCCCAAGGCTCAGCCCCGTGTCCCGCTCCAGTGCTGGTAGAGGCTGGGGACAGCACAGGAGCACAGGATCCTTGCCATGAGATGGGATAAGTGATGCTTAGGGTCCCCCATGCACAATGGGACAAGCAGTCCCCCATTACCCAAATCTGCCCTTCCCGGGAAAGAAACCAAGATGGGGGCTGCAGGGGCCAGGGCAGGCATGTGGCCGAGCTCTGTGCAGGATGGGTGCTGCAGTGGGACCAGGAGGGAGGTCTCAGAAGAGGGGAGCAGCCTCCTCCGTGCTGCCAGAACTCGCCTTTCTGAGCGCGTTTGGAGCGTCAAAAGCAATAAAGCATCACGGAGGAGCCCTGGCAGCGCGGCTGCTGCTGGCCCCGGCCCCATCACGCACCCGAGGCCTCCCATTAGGGAGCCTCACACTCCCCGAATTGCATGTCTGCTATGATTTAACACTGTGAGACATGAAATAAACACTGTGTGCAGGCAGGGCCGGCAGTGCTGCCATGGGCAGGATCACAGCAGCCCCCTGCACCAGTACCAGGAGATGCAGGACCCTCCTGTGGTCTCTGGTCCTCAAGGGTGCTCAGGCTCACTGCATCCCCAGGGTGCTGCAGGGGTCCCTGGGGCCAGGGGGGCACCCAGGGTCTTCCTTAGGCACCCATCTTGTGCAGCTCCAAGACCAAAATGCCAGAAGCAGGTACTCGGTGTAGTGCCCTTGCACATAAAAGGCCTCTCACCCCAATGCAGTGCTTGTCGAGGGGCACTGATGATGACACGCCATGATCAAAGGCAGCAGAACTTTATTTCAGGTCTGTGGTGCTTCACCATGAGCGTGGGGGCCAAGCACTGCTGGTCAGTGAGGTCTGTGGTGAGGAAGAATATGACGCTGAGGGTACATCACCCATGGACGATGGAGCGGCCAAAAATCATCCTTGGCAGGTACTGAGCCTGTCCTCACCTCACCAGCAAAAGAGCCTGATGCCTTTAAATCCCTCAGTGAAGGGAGAGGAGCACTTTCTTTCCAGTCCTCTTCCCCATTAGACACCCTTCAGGTGTTAGCAATATTCTGCCACTGTTTCATTGTCCATTAAAGCCAGGTAATAATAAGCACATGAGGGAATTTGGAGCCAATTGCCGTTAATGAAGGAGGCCCAGCTCATCTCGAGCGGGACAGCAGCCACGCATTGCAGGCATGATGTCGCCCAAGGTTAGGCAGGAATTGCCTGGCTGAGAGCGGACCCAGCCGGTGTTCAGTCTTGTGTGACTATTCCTTTTCCTTTTAGTTTTACAGGAGACACATGCCGGAGGCTGGGAGAGGGAAGCTGAGCTCCAGCGCCGCTGCAGCTGCACTGGCTGCGTGACACCTTCCCAAAGGTAGGATTGCAGCAGGGATTGTGCACACACCGGCTACTGCAGCATAAAACCCTTGTGTCTGCCCCCCTCACCTCTCACCCCAGCTCTTCTGCTCTGATGTAGTTTTTAAGAGATGTTTCCCATCAGAAACCACAGCGCTTCCAGGCTGGATGTGGATAAAACCACATTGGTCATTACAGCTGGGTATTTTTCCCTTCATTTTCCAGGGAAAATGAGAAACATTTCCAGTGAATTGGAAAGGTTAATTTGGGCTGGAAAGGCTGTTAGATTTGAATGCAAAACACTTGGAAAGGTCCTGCAAAAAGCCTCCTTCCTCTCTTTTCCATTGGAGTCCAACCTGCATCCAGAGCATCCGGGGGCAGCAGTCAGGCTCTGCCCTGCAGCCTGGATCCCAGCCCTGCCAAGGTGCCTCAGCAAGTCCTATTCCTGGTCTAGGCTCCCACAAATGAAGCCATTCTCCTTCCTCAAGAAGCATGGACAGGGGAGCTGGTCTTGCGGGGTGCTGGGGCAAGATGCCTGGTCTAGGGGATGCTCCTGGTCCAGGGACCATCCCTGGCTCTCAGGTCAGGGAGGGAAGGCAAAGAGAGATGTGAAGCAAGGCGTGCCAGAAAGGTCAACGCATGGGGACAGCCCTGGAGGAGACAGTGGCCAGAGATGGGCTGTTAGCACACGCGTTCAGCTGTGTGCAGGGTGCTGCTGATAGCTGGGCTCCTTGCTCTGAGTGTCAAGCAGAAGGTGAATGTGTCCAGGCTGCATGCAGGGAATCATGCCTTGATCACCCTGGAGCCAAGGATTTTAAAGGAAGCAGGAATTTAGGGGTACCTCTGTTCCTGGGTGCTGAGCTGGAGACAGCCCAGCATGAGATGCTCGTGTTGTGGGGCGGTTTTTTTGCCAAAGGGGAAATGAAAACTTCCCACTGTTTCTGTTTGAGAACAGGAATGGAATCCCTGTGGAAAAACCACAGATGCCGTGCCTGGCGAGCTCAGGAGTTGTGGGTGATGAGAACTGGCGCTGGGATGTGATAGGGAGGCAGTGAAACCTCCTTCACCCTCCTGTTTACACTGGAAGACCAGGTGAGAAATTCCTCCTCCATGGATCATTTGCTGCCCCAGGTGTGTTTGGTACCCACTGATGTTCCCTGCCACTCCCCTTTCCCTGGTGCTAATACACCATTCCAGATCGGGGTTTTTCCGTTTTTAAAGCACCCACAGAGCTCCACTGCCTTTTCCTAGGACAAGGCTGCCTGGAGTGGCCCTTGGACACGGAGGGAGGGAGGGGCAGGCCTTCACCTGAGGACGTACCTCCCCTTGATCTAATGGAGCTTGGCTGCAAACGGGCAGTGTCTGTCCCGCACCCTGCTCAGTCACAGCAGCATTAATCAGGCTGCTAACCACAGTACGCACCCCCAGAGCCGGCGCTCCAAGGGCGAGGGTGTTTCCCTCCGCAGCCGGATGCTCAGAGTTTTCGGGTTGATGCCGTGCTCAAGGTAAGGAAGGCCCTTGGGAAAACGAACCCCCGGGCGGGGGGCGGCCGGGACCGAGACACGCGTGAGCCGAAACTGTTCCCTGCAGCGCTCGGGCGGCTCCCGTGCGCCCGTGGGCAGCGGTCCGCGCACAGCCCCCGCGCCCCGGACACGGCCGAGGGGCCGGACCGGGGCGGCACCCGGCAGGCGAGGGGCGGGCGCATGCGCCGGCCGCGCTCCGGGCCCGCGTGACGGCGGAGCTGCAGGCCCCGGGCGGCGGCGGCGCGGTGAGACGGCGGCGGGGGTCGGGGGGGAGCAGGGGGGGGGCAGCTCCCGCCGCGGCGGCGCCGGGGCTGCTGCCGGCTCGGGCGCCCCGAGACCCTCGCTATGGCAGCCCCGGGTCCCGCGCCCGCGGGGCTCGGGCCTGCAGCCCCCGCTCGGTGGTCGCTGCTCCCGGGTGCGGGTTCCCTCCGTGGGGCCCGCAGGGTGATGGGCTCGGTTCGCGCCCCGTGCTGCAGCGGTTTCGTTTCAAGCAGCCCCGGGCGCTCGCCCGCCTTCCCTTGTCTTTGCCTTTGTAGAGATGGACGCGGGGTGCTGCGGTTTGGGGAGCGCACCGGCTGCATCCCGGGAAGGGCAGGGGTGGCTCGGGATAGTAACCAGCTTTCCCCAGCACTAAACCAGCGCCTTCTGCCACTAACAAACGGCTGCTCTGAACCCGCAGTTGTCTCCCAAGGTACCTGGACCGGAGGGCTGAGCGTGGCTCACTGCTCCTCCGCCGTGCCCGCGGCCGCCCTGTTCCCAGCTTACACTGGTGTCTGCGCTTCGCTGCGGCCTCTTGGGATGGGAGGGCAGCGCCGCCGGGAGGCTTGCGGGAGTGGGAATTGGGCGCCAGTCCCCTCGTTGTGCGTTTGAAAGGCGTTTGTGCGGGCTCCTGGTTGCGCGGGGAGGATGTCAGGACGACAACACAGGACCACGTGTTGGTGGAGGAGCTGTTCACCGGCCGCTGCCTCTGCCCGTGATGGGTACTGGTCGGTAAAAGCCTCTGTCAGGAACGTGGGCATTGTTCCTGCTGCCACCTCCGGGGTTTTAGTCCTCTTCAAATCCGTTTTCCTGCTGCCGTAAAAAGTGCAGCTGAGGTGCTGTGGCTCTGCGAGCTTCTGTCATGCCACCGCCCCCCCTTTTCCTCCTCCTCCTCTTTGCTTGCAGTTATTTCTGGAACCCCCTTGAGCTGCTGTGCTGTGCTCAGACCCTTCCCTGTTTCTAGCTTCTCATCAAAACAAACTGCTTCTGAGCCCAGTGAGTCACCTTCGAGTGGGGAAAAGGGCAAAAGCTCTCTGTGCCATCCCTCGCTGGCCGAGCGTGCAATTCTTACCTCCATTGCCCTCCTTCCTCTCAGCTTCTTGGTCGTGCACTCTGCTCCTGTTGCTGTAATTTAATACTAATAGCGGTTTGGTCCACACTGTTGTTTTTCTGGCAGGTAGGGCTTTGGTTTGGCATTTCTGTGTGGCTTATATTAATAGTGGCAGCACGCTGGTGTTAATTACCAGCTCTGGAGCCTGTTTTAAAGCACCGCGGTGCATAACCTCAAACAGCCGCCAGCAAGAACAGTCAGAGCAACAGCACCATGTGTGCACCCCGAAAGCTGCTCACTGTCGTTGTGCAGAGTGTGGCTCCCAGTGGCTTCTGTCTCTGCCCCTCGGAACTGGTTGCCTGGGATGAGCTCTCCGCTGTTAACACAAACCTTCCTCCTCAAAGGCTGAATTAGATCGTGCTGGAAATCGTTAGTACATTTGGTGGTAGCTTAGAGCAGCGGATCTGTAATTAGCCCTTGTGGTTACAGTACTTTGTGAGTCTGCTTTTGGTGGAGCACAGAATCATGCCCTGTCCTGCCCTGGATCTCGTTCTGCAGCACAGTTCCTTAGCCAGGGTTCTTTGCTCCAATGGAAAAACGTGCCCTGCGGCCTTTGGTGGGGTTGGCCGCTCGCTGAGGCAGCAGAATTAGCAACATGATATCAGTGCTTTGCCTTTGTGGAGGTATGTACGCCCTGAGCCCTGGCTTCTTGGCGTGAGGTTCCTCGCCATACTGCCTGCTGGGCCTGGGGCTTTCCAGCACGTCCTGTACAAGTTGAGCAAAAGTAGGATTCCAGGTGGGAATAACTTGCTGGGGAGCTCCCATCAGAAAACAGTGTAGGACTTTTTTGTGTGTTACCCACTTTCTTGCATGCTGTCTCTCTGGTATTTGTGCATGGAGTAGTATTTGTCAGCACTATGGGTGGTGGCCCAAGAAGTAGGTACCTGGGTGGAACCCAAGATCCAGTGGCATGAAAGCATCCTACATTGTCTGCCAGTGATGAGAGTAAGTAGAAACATGAATTTATCCATCCAGTTAAGATTAAACCTGATCTTCAGGAGCTGGGATTCACTGGCCTGTGCTGACAGCAGTCCTGGATAGCCTTTATAAATCAGGCAAACATGATGCAGCCTAGCTGGTTTTCCTGCCGTAACATCCTTCCCATGGGATACCAGTGTTGCAGCTGAACAGTGGCCACGGAAGGGGACCTATGGCATTGGGCTGGCTGCTGGAGGGGGTTCCTTTGAGTGGGCTGCATCTGCGGTAAGCCAGGGCTGTGGAGATTTCCTACGTCTGGGAAGCAACGTTTCTGTCATAGTTTGTTTTAAGTAGCTGAGCTAAAGAGCAGGCTGTTGACCGTGGCTTATGGCCTGAGTGAGGCTCTCCCGGCCCTGAGCGGCTGCGTGGTAGGGGAAGGAGAAGCGACCGCAGGCTCTCGGGCCCCTCTTCTGACATCTCATTGTCAGTGAGAAATGACATGCACAAATGGCATGTGCAGCCAGACTTAAAATAGCCCCTGGCCAATGCCCCGGCAGCAGGCGGCCTCCTTATATGTCCCGCTGCACATGCCGGGCTCCCCGGGGGAGGGCTGCCCCTTCCCATCGCAGGTGCTCAGCATCCCACAGCCTCTCAGGCCCACTGCTGTCCTCATGGGGTACAGCAGTGTGAACCTCAACCGGCAGGTTTAGGGAGGGAAGATCTGGCTACGATGTTCAAGCTGATTTTGGTATTACCATCAAGCAGGTGTGAGCAGGTTTTTGTGTCAAGCTGTCAGTAAAAGGGAAAGGAGGAAACAATACTGTGGTGAGCCCTCAGCGAGCCTTGCAGGGGCAGCTTGATGTCTGTCCTGGTCGCCTGTTTACATAAGCTTTCTTTATTTCTCGTGTGTAGGACTGCCAGATGCTTTTAGACCAGCTGAAAGAGATCACAGGAATTCAAGATTCCGCTTTCCTTCATGCTGCTCTAAAGGTTGGTGCCTGTTGTCATTGTTCTGTGGAAAGGAGACCTGAGAGTTAGGCAAGTTCGAAGCACAGTGCATGGGTCGGTTGGGCAGCCAGTGACAGTGATTTGGTGTGTGTTGTGTGGAGCAGTGTGCTTCCTCCGAGGGTGGTGGGTAGATCCTTAGTGCTTTTTCTGCCCCTCTCTTGTGCCTTGTCGAGGTGTACCAGCGAGGCAGGTGGAGATGCCAGGCTCCATGTGGCTTTGGGGTTCATAGGGTTGTTCACCCGCATCTGCAGCAAAACCCCATGCTAAGCAGAGCGCAGTTCATTGTTCTAGCAGTGGACCTTAAAACCTCTGCTGCAACAACACGTGCTGGGCTAGAACTTCATAAGCATTTCCTGGGAGTTGTGCACAGGGCTGTTATCCAGGGATGGAAAACACACACCCAGCAGGTCAGAGGAGGTTTTTCTCCGTGTACACTGCTGTGTGAGTTGTGGACAGCTACAGGAACATTGGTAGCTTCGTGGCTGCTGGTTGTCTGTGACCAGAACAGCCTTTGCTCCAAAGCAAACGTGGGAATCTCAGGTGCTTGGAGAAGCAGCATTTACCTGGAAGGATTCCTCCTCATGCTGTGTGCTTTGGGATTTGGAAATTGTGGTCTTAAAGTGGTTGCAACTGCATCAGTCTAGAATCATCAGGTGCATTCCATCCCTTCCCTTGAGACAGCAGAAGGATGTGGCTTCTGCTGATAGTACACAGAGAGGTTTGTTTACCAAAATCCATAAATATCTCGTTAAGCAGTAATGTCCAGAGGATGTTAGAATACATTTAAAGCTTGTAGTGCTGCTCCGAAGAAAGCCCTGGCTCAGTAGGAGACTCTGTAAGGTCTTGAAATCCACAGAGTTTGATTCCTGGGTGTCTCTCCTGTTGGCAGTGTCCTGTCGTGCTTCATGCCTACTGTGACTCTTGTAAGGGGATCTCTTGTTAGGGAAATGAAATTAGTAGAGTCAGCGTCGTCTAGTAGCAGAGCCAAAGTGCTCTCCGACAGAGACATTCTGGCCTTTATTCTTTTGGGATTTTACTCCTGCTTGGCACCAGCAGGTTCCTCGCTCCATAGCCAGGAAAAGCACAGTGGTGGTAGTGTGCGTATCTCTACCCCAGATGCCTTAAATGCCAGGCAAGCGTGCATGAAATAACCCTGCCACTATGGGTTTGTTTCCCCTTATCATACTGCTAGGCTGCTAATGGAGACCTGATGGAAGCAGTCACCTTCCTGACAGAGGAGGATGCCCAGGAGCCAGCTCAGGATGTGGCTGCTGCAGAGCCGTCTGCTTGGGAAGGGAGCGCAGTGGGCAAGCAGCTTTCACAGAGTGAGTCCTTCAGCTCTGCTCCCCCCTGCAGGTTTACGTGTTCCAGCCTGAGCTGGAAGGGGAAGCGTGGGTCCTTCTGCCTCCACCAGCACATCCCTGGAGGAGAGTGACTTACCAGGGGTCTAGCAGTGACTGTAGGTGACACATCACAGTTACAAAGCTACCCTCCTTCTAAACAGTTGGTCTTGGCTAGCACAGAAATCCCAGGAAGCTCCTAAAGCAGAGCAAGCGGAATGGAGAAGGGAATCCCTGTCAAGGCATACATTGCCTTCGACAGCGTCTGCTGGCAGTGCAAGCACACCGAGTGTTTGCTGTCATGTTTTGATGAAACTTAAAATGTTTGAGCCAGCAATTTGACTACGTGAAAAACGTTTATGTAAACATTATGGGTATTGGCAGAAGCGCCGTCAGTTTGGTACGTTCAGATGTGAGGAATGTCACTGTGGACTGAGGTAGCTGAGAACAGTTTCTTTAAGCCTTTTTTCTAATGACGCTTCTATTAACTGGAGCTTTCCCAAGTGATATCATCATGGGCAGGTTCACAGGGCCAAATGTCTGCTGGGAGACTCACAGCACCACCCAGAACAGCACAGCTGCCCCTTGTTGTGCCATGTAAGGCGTCCATCTCTTCCAGAATGACTCCTTTCCCTTTCTTCTCTTTCCCTATATAACTAATGGCTCGTAGCTGTGCATCCTGACATGAGTGAAGGGAGGTGATTCTCTGTGATTGTGCTGATTTCATTGCAATCCTATGTCAGTTGTCAGCACTATGCTAGGACATAGCAAATACAAGCAGCAGCTGAGGTGCCTGTTTCAGTATTTCAAGAGGTTTGCAATGCTCCCTCAAGCTCTGAATTTGGCTCTAAGAAAATCTGGCCAGCAGATAGCTGCAAGGTCTGTCCTGTTCTCCTCATCCAGCCCACTGAGTGGCTTTTTAGGTTCCCTGGCATGATCCAAGCCACAAGGATTTGTATTTAAAGCTTGAGCTAGGAAATGCTGCTCATATCAACAGAAAAATCATATTGGTAAAGTGTAACGTTTTCTAGAAGTTCCTTTTAAAGAGAAAACTGAGCCCTGCCTCTGTTTGCAGATGTTACTACTACACTTACCTCAAACAACAAAGATGACCTCCGTGCGATCGACACCTTCACAGCACTGGAGTCACCGAAAACTCAGGCTGCAGAGAGGGATGCTCCTGAGAGGTCAGTGGCTCCGTGAATTGCATTTGCTTTTCCCGGGTATTGTAAGTGGATTCTTCAGCTGCTTGCTGCAAAACAAACTGAAATTGCCTACCAGATGTATGCCTTCTGTGTTTAGAAGGTGCTTGGGTTAAGACTGTCCCTGGGTAGTTTATGTCTTTAGGCCTTTATGTTTGGGGCAGCCCTTCAGCATGATGGTTAAAGTAGAAAGAGCAGGTTTCAAGGTGGCCTAGTTGGTTGTACTGGTGTTACAGCACCTATTGCAGAAACACCTTGAAATCTCCCATGTTGATTCACTTCTCTCCATTCAGTACCTCGCTGTCTTCTTTTTGCTGTGGGTCACATTTGCCTCCAGTAATGACTGAGGCCACCGGTTCTGTGTGCAGCCAGTTCACAGAACAAAACATGTCTATGTTGTTATCTGACTCTGGAGTCACATAAGACATTGTCACCCAGCAGCACCCAGCTCTAGTGTCCCACTTGTGGCTAGGGGAGGGTACAACTGTAGTTGCGGAGAGCCCATGTGAGATGGCGTTTCACAGCACGGCGTGCATCTTTTGTGACAGGCCGCAGGAAGCACATTCTGCTGAAAGCAAAAGCGGCTCCAAAAGGAAACGCTGTGAAGTCTGGGGAGAGAACCCCAAGCACAGTGACTGGAGGAGAGTGGGCGACTGGCCTGTTGGGGTGAAAAACATTGGAAACACATGTTGGTTTAGTGCTGTCATACAGGTAACTGGATGTCCTGGAGTCAAAGTGTTTATCAGTCAGAAGTAAACATGCAGCAGCTCTGTGAAGTGGTCATCGTGAGCTCATCGTGGATGAGGGAGCGTGACTGTGCTCAAATGAGACTTCTGGTTTGATTTGGTACGACTGAGATTTATCCTGGGCATGTACAGAAGGAGCCAAAGAGCAGTTAAATGGACTGTGTAACTATAGATAGAGATACATATAATCTGTGCGTACATACACAGGGGTTTTGGTGTGGTGATGTCCAAATGCTTACTGAATGACAAGCTGGACTGGCAAAGTGCACTGATAATTTAATTTTACTGCAGTTATTGTTGGCTCCATAATACACAGTGTATCATATTCCAGTTAATGGAATACGCTGGCATAGATGCTGGAACGCATAAGCAGCAAGGCAGCTTATATTATTAGTGATAACCTAAGCAAGAAGGGACAGCAGTAAGTGGAACTTAGGAGATTGGTCTCTTCTAACCATTTCACATCATCAGATAGACATTAGTCATGTCTCCAGCTTTGAGAGGAATTAAGAAAGCTTCAGATGTGCCCCTTTCTCACTGGGACTTGTTCCTGGATGCTTTTCCTAAGCTTGCCTATGGCAAATAGAATACTCTTTCCTAAAATGTTCTCTTTTATATATATAGATATAGATATTTATACACACACACATATATGTGTGTGTGTGTGTATATATATATATAAAAAATCTGCCAGAAATAGCAGGATGAGACTTTGTTCTCTGGTGAGTAGAAATGTGCAGTTCCAGCACACAGACTGCTCGCTCGGTTAACATTTATTTAGTACCATGAGACCAGCGAAGAGTTAGAACTTAGGGAAAAAGCTGTCGGGTAGAAGAGTGACTCTGGGGCAGGGAGTCGAATACTCGCAGACCCTGACTGCTCCTTGCCTCTCCTCTCCTTTCAGTCTCTGTTTCAGCTGCCAGAATTTCGGAGGCTGGTCCTTGGGTACTCCCCCCCAGACCTTGTGCTTCAAAGCTGTCACACTCGTGCTGTAAGTTTTCATCGAGAGAGGCTGTAAAGTTCCCCTCTGCAGTATACTGTTCTGCTCTTTCCCTAAGCAGATTTAATTTGGGGCCATCTGAGACCCCTGTGCTTGTGTTAATGGCCTCCAAATTGTCAGATTATGTTAAAGATAAATTTGGGAAATGCTTGTCAAAGACAGAATCACTGTAGAAAAGAAATGAGGTGCTTCTTGTAAAGCTTTCCCTCTAGAGCTTCTAACTGTGGCGTGGGGAGAAATTTGTGCTGTGCAACTTCTTTGGTAGCTCCAGACTATTTGTCTCTTTGCATGCACTGTAGAAGAACTGGTGTTTGAGCCAGGCTGAGGGTCCCTTTACCCTCAATGCCTCCTGAGAGCATCCACAGCAGAAGGTGCTTAGAAAATGTTTAGAGCAAAAGGCACATAGAGAACAGCCCTTCGCTTGTTGCATCATTCTGCCTTGTGGCCGCTGCTATTTAAGAGACTGCTTTATTTGCATCCCTGTGTGCTCTTCATGCTCCAAAAATCCTCATATGCAGACAGAATAAATACATGAATTCACCAACTTCTGCTTTCTGTTGTAGCAAACATTCCTTCTGATGCTCTTGTCTCTCAAGGTTTTGTTTGGTTAATTTTGTGTCTTACATGCATCCCTCTTGCTTCCAAGAAATGCCACTGCATGTCCTTCTCCTTTGTCCTTTTATGTCACCCCTTCCCTTGGCTGCTAGCATACCTCCCAAGGTGTGTGCATGTGGTGTTCTGTAGCACTTTGGTTTAAGATGCTCTCTTTTCAGTTGCGGGAAGGGTTTGGCTTTTCTTCTTGCAATGCAGGAAAAAAGAAACATTGCATTCATGCTAGAACTTCAGTGTCTGTTTGCCCTAATGCTGGGGACCCGACGCAAGTTTGTAGACCCTTCCGTAGCACTGGAACTCTTGAGGGATGCGTTCAGATCCACTGAGGAACAGCAGGTAAAATCACGCTGAAAAGCCTTTTGCATTCTTCAGAGCAGCAGTTGCAGCCACGACAACCTTATTTCCCTTCATCCCGCTATGGCTTTCAGGGGCCTCTTCCCATGTTTGTCAAGAGACAAGCAGCTGTCCCTGTGCCATTTAGGGGAAATGTACGTGCTTGCTAATTAAACAGGCAGCGTAGCAGCGCGCTGCCAGCGCCAGCTGGGCCGTTGGGGAGCCATTGCTGTAATTCCCTCTGATCTAGTTTTCAGACGAGCAGAGCGTTCATTATGGGTCTAAATCAGCACTTCAGTTGCAGGCTTCCTTCAGCGGGGTGGGCACAGCAGCAGTGCTCGGGTCATGTGCTGGAGGGGGGCAAGACCAGCAGCCCGTGAAGGTGCTCACTGGTTGCTGGTACGCTTGACTTTCGACTTGTGTCTCTCTTCTAGCAAGACGTGAGTGAATTTACACACAAACTGTTGGACTGGCTGGAAGATGCATTCCAGCTCACTGTGAATGCCAAGTGAGTTTTCTGTGGTCATGGGAGTTTGATGCTGAGGAGAAACAGACTTTAAATGTGATGCCTTAATAAAGGAGGGGGCTTTACACAGAAATTTGGAGTAAATGAGTGTTCCTTGTTGCCTGAGGATGATGCTCCTTAAGCTCAAAATACGCTCATGAAGCATTGCATCCACATTTCCTATATGTGGGACTTTGATCAGTGCCCATATGGCTTGCAGGGTAAATAAGCTTTTTAGGGGAGCTCAACAGAACTGGTGTACATGAAAGATCTGGGGGTTTGTAACTGCATTTCCAAAGGTAGTGCTGTAACTTCCACCCTGCCTTGCCAGTGCAAATGTTATAATATGCTTTTGAGCATGAGAAGATCCCTCTGTATTTTGTGCTGGGATAGAAAACTTGGGGGACTGCAGGCAGGTTCCCAGGCCAAGGCTTAGATGATGACTGGGGCTTTTCTGCAGCCTTTGGCAGGAAATGGGGGTGTGCTTTTTCTTTCTAAACAGGAGCCCCAAGGACAAGTCTGAAAACCCAATGGTACAGCTTTTCTATGGGACTTTCCTGACTGAGGGTGTCCATGAGGGTGAGTTGAGTCTTTGGTAGGTTCACTTTTCAGCTCCTTTGAGTGTTTTAATTGATAGCAGCGATGATGCAGGGTTTTCTTGCACATTCCCTGTGAAACTGCCTAGTTCTGTGAACTTGCAAATGGTCTTGATAGAATGGACCATAACGTTTACAAATTCTGTCTTCTCAAGACATTAAATGCTCGCAAGTGCCCATGTTTTGAAAGCAGTTGGTTGTAAGGAGGCTTACCCTGGCAGAGGTGTGAGCAGCTACACATAGGTCAGTTCTTGCAAGTAGCACCTCTGACTGGTGCTGGCAACAAACAATTAGAGTTAACCAGAGTGTTTTGTTCTCTCAGTTTCACTCATAGGCTTTGTGTCCTTTCTGTTATCCAGGCAATACTTTTTCCAAGGTCGAAACCTTTGGTCAGTATCCCCTTCAGGTAAATGGTTATCGAGACTTGAATGAGTGCTTGGAAGGAGCCATGCTGGAGGGAGAGATGCAGGAGGCGACCACATCTCAGTCGGGCAAGTACAGGCAGGAGGTTAGTTCTACCTTTCGTGTTGAGCTTTTGGTTGCCTGCTGCAGAAAATGCAACATGTATAGCACAGGGTGTCTCAGTATATTCTAACAACTCTAAAAGGCAATTGTAAATGTTCTCTATGAATGAGTACAAAATGATGCGTGGAGTCTCACGTAAACGTATGAAGGGTGAGACACCAAGTCCATGCTTATTTGTAAAGGTGTGTTGTCCTGTGTAACCAATTTGAGGAGGATGTTTTAAATTGAAAAGGTGACCATCTGCTGCTGTTGCAAGTGTGATAAAGTCTCTCTCTTTCTATTGAAGCCTACCTGTACCTGAGTAGGGGGAGAACCACTGCCTCCCTCTTTTTGGAGGGTAAAAGTACAGTGCGTAACTCTATGGTATGCCATTTGGAATTTGTATCTTTCTCCCTATTACAGTGTGTGTTTGTTGTTGTTTTTCTTCTCATTTCCACTTTTATCTTCTCTGCTGATCTTTTTTTTTTCCCTCTTTTTTGTTTTTGGTGGTTTTTTTGTGTTTTTCTTTTTAATCTTACAAATCACAAACCAATCATAAAATACTCAGTTGCAGCCAAGTGGAAAGCAATGGTGTACCATCACATTCAGCATCCTGCATGTGCAATTGCAGCTGAGAAGTTAGCTCAGAGAAGGACTGGCACTTTACATGACAGCGTTTGCAGAGGGGTCTGGCATAGAGAGGGCAGGGAAAGGTTTTTCAGTTCTGTGAGAAATCAGGTCTGGGATGGGCAAGCCTTGCCCAACTCTGGACTCAAGTCCTTGTTTCTGCTTTTCCTAGTTCCTGCCTGAAACTGTTCAGATGCGTTTACAGCCCACATAGGTGAAACCATGGCAGGCTGGTGCCAAAGGGCAGTAGGGAGCTAATTGGGCTGGTCCTTTGCAATCCAAGCTTTTTAGTTCCTCCAAATCAAAAACAAGGGAAGTCGGACTGATCATGGAGATGTTTTAATTGGTGTCTGTACAGATAGAAGGAAAAGGCTCCAGCTTTCTCTCTAAGAAATCTGACTGGAAACACTGTGCATCTTAATTTCACTTCCTAGGGTGTCGTGGCTAGAGGACTGCGTGATAGGGGACATAGAGAATAAGGTGCATTTTGTCTTTTGAGAACGTAGGTGAGTGTGCTGAAGCTCTGAGCATCAGTGAGATTAACGAGAACTTGCCTTTCTCCTAGGTAATAGGTGCATAAATCATTCCTGCTCTGGGCTTATGGGCTGCTGCTGGGAAAGCTCTGGTGTGGGGGGCAGATTTATTGTGGCAGGACAGCTGACATGAATCCTGCACAGGAAAATGAGCTTAGCGTGCTCATCCCGAGTCCAGGCAGGAGCACTGCCGGGGTAGCGCAGGCTGAGGCAGGAGAAGGAAACCTCTGGCACAGGGTGCTGGAGGTATTTGTGAAGCCAGCAAGAGAGGAACTGTAAATCTGACCAAGAGCGGTTCTTTCAGCCTAGCTCTTTGAATCAGTGTGTAGATCGCACAGGAAGTGGGGATTTCCTCTGACCCTCCTGAATCCAATAGTTTGTAAATAGCCTGAGAGAGGAAAGGGATCAGGTACTGCCTGAGGACTTCTTTTTGTTCTTCATCATTGCATGCGACCCGCATTGGAAAAGAGCTCTCTTAGCTGACACGCAGAGGTTGTGTATTGCCTGCTAATTTTGTAAAACTCAGGGCTGGACCTGTTAAGAATCCATCAAGCTGGATGCATCAGGCAATGAAAAGGAACTTTCTGAAAGCTATTGTGAGGCTTTTCTGTGGTACAAATGTAAAATGGAAATGGAAATTTTAATCTCATAAAATCTGGCTTTCTGATTAATCATTCTGTAAAGAAAATAGGCACTGATTTAGTATTTAAAGGCAGACACATTTAGGATGAGTCTGAAATCACTGAGGATCAGTCACCTTAAGCCGAGTCCCTCTGGGGGCACTTGTGTTTTTGTTGCAGCGCTGGTTTACAAAGCTCCCCCCTGTGCTGACCTTTGAGCTCTCCCGGTTCGAGTTCAATCAGTCGCTGGGACAGCCCGAGAAGATTCACACCAAGCTAGAATTTCCCCAGACCATTTACATGGACAGGTGAGTGATGTGGAATGTTTAAGGCTTTATTGTCATTAAAGACGTTAAAAAGGTCGTGCAGGTGGGCAGGGAAGGATTCTAAAACAGTTGCAAAAGGCAGCAAATGTTAGAAGTAGACAAATCTCAGCTGGCTCTGTACTTCACTGCTTAGGTACCTCTACTCCAGTAAAGAGCTTATTCAGAAGAAGAGAGAAGAGGTTAAGAGATTGAGTGAGAAGCTGGTGATTCTGCAGCAGAAACTGGAGAGGTAAGGAGGAGCCTGCTTTGGTTTTTTACCCCCTGGCAGCCTGCAGATGCTTCCATTTAAAAGAGCTTTCTAATGGGAGAAAAACTTGGAGGGGAAGGAGAAACAGAGCGAGCTTGTTCCAAGAAGCATTGGCATTACTTTTTCTATTAGATGTCTTCTCTGGCTTAGAGTTTGGCATTATTGATTGGGGAAGGAAAGAGATCAATAGGAAGGACCTCAGTTGTGGACAGGCAGATTTCACATGCCAGGTGCTCTGTGTAAAAGTCCTTTTGTTTGGCATTAAACCTACTCACAGTTTGCACTCTTGAACTGGCAGTGCTGTGAAGGAGTGGCAGGCAGAGGTGTGCTGTGTTGCGGTGGCCCTGATGGGGTCTGCACTCGGCAAGGGGCTGGGGGTGCCGTGAAAACAGTTCACTTTTAAGCCCATGCATAGCATCCTGCAGGGACAGGCTGGGATGGAGTCGATGGTCTGTGCAGCAGCTGGCTTGGTCCTGTGCTGGGGTTTGTGACTAAAACATGCTGATAGCTCAGCCGTGTTTGGCTGCTGCTGGGCAGTGCCCCACAGCCTCAAAGCTTTCAAGGTCAGCTGCTGGGAGGATGAGTCGTGTCCCTCTGCAACAGCTGGATATTCCCCTCCTTCCTTCACTGCTCAAACCGTCTCCAGCCTCACCCAGAGGATTCCTCCCTGTTGCGTTTCCATTGTCCCCTCAGGTTTAACCGCTCACCATCCTTTGTGCATTTTCCTGTAGGTACCTGAAGTACGGCTCAGGCCCAGCCCGCTTCCCACTGCCCGACATGCTCCAGTATGTGCTGGAGTTCGTTGCCACAAAGCCAGCTGTGGCTCTTCCTCCTGCTCAGGACTCCTGGACAACACCCCTGCAGTCCCAAACCGAGCCTTGTGTTTCGGACGCGCTTTCCCAACCAAATGGGTTAGTAAACTGAAGTAACAACAGTGTGCGGGAGAGCACTTTGCCTTTCAGCCCAGCGCCTCCTGGTTTATATCCTGAGGACGTGTTACTTGTCTAGCACTGGGAGCATGGGCTGGACTGCCTGAAGGCCCACACAAGCTTTGCTCACTGCTTTGCTCCTGACTGGGTTCTGTTTGTGTCAATAAAATGCTGCATCTAGTCTGTTCCTTTTCCTGTTCCGAAAACATCACCGTAGTCCTTGTCTCTGCAGCAGTTCTGAGTTAAATGATATCCTCTTTTTGGATAGGCTACTAATTTTTTTGCTTCATCAACCAGTAAATTACTACAATATTGGATTATTACAAGCCTGGCCAGCATGGTTGGTTTGCGCTCTAAATTAAGCTGAGTAAATACATGAGTTTCTTATAGTAAGGGAAGGGATTTTTTAGAACTGCTCATTGCAGAATCTGTGCTTGCAGAGTTCTGGCTTTTATTTGTCCACTGCTCTTGGATTTTGCTTCACAGCACACTGGAAAGGAGGGACAATAGGACAGAAGATGGAGCTTTCTCTTTACCACAGCAAGGCTCGAGTGCTCCGCTCCAGCCTTCTGGTGCAGCCCCAGCTATGTCTGAGCATCCAGCTCCGCATGCCGTTTCCGAGGAGGAGCTGAATCTGGTTCGGACCTGTCTGGAGCGATGGAGAAACGAGATTGAGCAAGACATGCAAGGTTGGCCCCAAACATATTTGTTGTGAGCTTTGTTGGGTGCCAGCCTGACTTCCCTGCTGTTGCTGCAGCCAGATACACCCTGAACTAGAAATAATCTTGTGCACACTTCTGGCATCAAGCGTCTTTGATAGTTACTGCAGGGTTCAAACTTTGGGGTGACAGGGGCTGGAATAGGCTGATGAGCAGTCATGAATTCTGATGTATCTCTCTCACTTGTGATGTTCTTGGCAGATCTGAAGAGATCTATTGCCAGAATCAGCCTGTCCATTGAGCAAATATACTGTGACCCCCTCCTCCAGCAGGTAGGAGATGCAGCTGCGTTGGGGAAGTATTAAAGTGATGTTACTGAGAGTGGGTTTTGTTAGTCGCTGTCAGTTGGAATTCTCCACTTTGTTGTATTTCAAAATCCCAGTGGTGAAGCAGAGAAAGGATTCTGTATGAAAATCCTGTTGCTTTTCCCTGTACGAGTCAGTTCTCACTCTGTAGGAAGGTTTACCAAATGAATCAAGCGTCTTGCACCAGGTTACAGCTATGAATTTGCTTGTAAATTTTGCACAGAGGTCAGAGAAAATCCTTTACTGGGCGTCCCTCTGAACACTGTCCATGCGTACTTGCAGGTTCCCTATCGCTTGCATGCAGTCCTGGTACATGAAGGGCAAGCGAACGCTGGTCACTACTGGGCCTTCATCTACGACCAGCCTCGGAAAAGCTGGCTCAAATATAACGACATCTCCGTGACAGAATCCTCTTGGGAAGAGCTGGAGAGAGACTCATTCGGGGGCTTGAGGAATGCCAGTGCCTACTGCCTGATGTACATCAGTGACGAGATGTCCCACTCTGTGGCAGGTACTGGTGCCAGAGCTGCTGGTTAGTCACACTTCAGTGTCTCTCTAACTGATGTGCTCATTACATTCCTCAGCTTCTCTTTGGCGTAGTTGTCCTTTGACAGCGCAAAAAACTTCGCCCCAGATAGAAGTGAAATAATTTGCTCCACGCTCGATTCCTTTCTAAATCCTTGGTAGGGTTGAAAAGTGAGGAAAGAGCTCTACTGGTGAGAGTAGCTACAGTGCGTGGTTAACATGTAGAAACATTCAAGCTCTCCGCTTTTGCCACTTACAACATGCCTCTAGTGCTGGTGGTTTTCACTTTGACTCTCCTCGTAGTTTATATGGCAGTGCTGCTTCTATAAGGGCATGTGAAATCAGGGGACTGGAGCACCTCCATTATGAAGATAGGCTGAGAAAGTTGGGGCTGTTCAGCCTGGAGAAGAGAAGGCTGGGTGGAGACCTGAGAGCAGCCTTCCAGTATCTGAAGGGGGCCTATAGGGATGCTGGGGAGGGACTCTTCATGAGGGACTGTAGTGAGAGGACAAGGGGTAACGGGTTCAAACTTAAACAGAGAAGTTTAGACTGGATATAAGGAGGAAGTTCTTTACTGTAAGGGTGGTGAGGCACTGGAATGGGTTACCCAGGGAAGCTGTGAATGCTCCATCCCTGGTGGTGTTCAAGGCCAGGCTGGACAGAGCCTTGGGTGGCATGGTTTAGTGTGAGGTGTCCCTGCCCCTGGCAGGGGGGTTGGAACTGGATGAGCTTAAGGTCCTTTCCAACCCTAACTATTCTATTATTCTGAGAAACACCTCCAGCTTGCTTTCTCCGGTTTTTATCACTTTCTGACTCGTTGGCTTGGTTTTTAGTGATCCCATTACATTGAACCTAAGGGGGCTGGGTTTTTATGCAGCCTTTCCTGCTGCATGAGTTTTTGGTGGCAGTGGCTTAGACTTGCAAGTATGTGTGCAGTGCCAATGTATGAATAGTTATGTGGAGAAATTACTGTGCACGTGGCACTATACATGGCAAACAGCTGTGGAAGAACCCAATAATTTCACGCGTGGTTCATTTTGATGTATTAAAGAGAAGAAACAATGGAGAACTGTCATCCTGTTCATCACTAAATATGGCTGATGAGGATCTGGAGGTCGTTCTTTGTCTGGTGCCTGTGTCAGTTCTGTTGCTGAAATGAATCCATGGTTTGGTTTGGGGTTGGGTTTCTTTCTCCTATTTAGTGCAATTTTGTTGGGTTTTAAAGATGCATTTACAACGGCTGCATAAGAAATCTCCAGCGTAGAGAACTGCTATTTGCTCTTGGTATATTTTACAGCTTGTTTCAAGCTGATGTTACTGGGGTTTTGTGCTATTTTAAAACCACTACTGGAGTAGATCTAAAAGGTGTTGAAAACACCAGGGCAATGTTCATGCCATGGAGCCCACACAGTTCCCCACCTTTATCTGCTGTGTAGGGCCCTAGGTACGATATCTCCGTCTGAGTTGTCAATTTTCCAGCTATTGGCAGTTGAAATACCAGTCTCTCTGTAATTTATAGCCCTTGAGTAAGGATGCATTTCCGGCTGACTGCATCAGCAAGCGCTGCTTCTGAACTCCCTGTGGTAAATGCAGTCCAGTGGTAGAACAAAACTGGGGTTTGTTGCAGATAACTCTGGAGCTTTGTCTTTATTTTTGCACTTGTTTTTAGTGACACATCCTAAGTCACAAAGCTAGGAGGAGGTTTGCTTTTCCCCATTTATGCCTCACCCGGTTCGAGTGTAGTGTACTCGGTCCCTAGTGGTGGTGCCCTGCTGCTGTTCTGTTATATGCCAGCCCTGTTTCTTGCAGACGCCCCCGAGGTTGGACAGTTTCAGAAGGAAGTTGAAGACTTGCCCCTGGACCTGAGGCACTTCATCCAGGAGGACAACTGGCGGCTGGAGCAGGAGGCCGAGGAGTGGGAGGAGGAGCAGTCCTGTAAGATTCCCCAGAGGGAGCCTTCACCCACTTGTGACTCGCAGGACCTCTCCTCTGAATCGGGCCCAGGTAATGCCACGTCTGTTTTCTGTTCATTTAATGGTCGTGGGCTACTCTCAGTTCGCTGCCAGACTGGTTTATTTCTTATAATGCCAAGTGGGAATGCTTCAAGTGCTGCCCTCTGGAGAGGGAGCGCGGTACTTGGCCATCCCTGGTGGCACGTGCCAGACCCACAGGAAAGGGGCACACACAAGCCTTCACCTCGGGGGTGAATGCAGCAGCCGCTCCATCCTGTGCAGAGAAGCTGTGAGAGGGGCAGAGATGCTGCAGGTTGTGCTCACTGACGGCCCCGCTGTGCCGCACAGATCAGCCCTCGGACTGCACGCTCTCCCTGTCCTCCGAGCACGCCCGGATCGCGCAGGAGCAGACGGCCAAGGCCATCGCCAACAGCGCCGACACCTACGACAGGAACGGCATCGAGGCGGCGCTCTATGAGGTAGGACCCGAGCCTGGCCTGGGGCACGACCTGCTCTTCTCTTGTGTTGCTCTCCTTGCCTTCTCCGTGTCTGTGCGATGCTGTAGTTGTGCCACCTTCACTCGGTGCCCCTCTGCTTTCCTGTGCTTTGCTTTACTGCTTCTTACTCTTTTTCTTCTTTTTTTCTTGGCCACAGCCCAAGGAGGTAGAGCCAGTGAAGGCCCAGGCGGGAGAAACAGCCCTTATGGGTCAGGCAGAACAACCCCAGGACGCTAACGAAGCAGAGCCTGCTGCCCACAGCAGCTCACAGGTCTCTGAGGTGGAAATCCCCAGTGTGGGGAAGATTCCTGTTAGATCCGATGCAGATGGATATAATGAGGAGGTACAGATCCCAATGCAGGGGTCAATTGCTGCTGGTCATTAACCTCTGGCTTTGTAGTTAGCTAGCTTTGAGCTTTGCTAAGGCTGGGGGCAATAGCAGTGGAAACACTGCTGCTTGCAAAGTGCCTGTTCCCACCGTGAGAATGGACACGGCCAGACCAAATCCTTGACTAATTTTGTGTCTAAATGGCTCCAGAAAATCAGCTCTGTAAAAGCACCCAGTCCTTAGAGCTGCACCTTGTTCCTGTGGGTCGTCATTCTGACACAGCTATGTCAAAATTGGAGCCAGCTGTATTAATCTATTTACAGGCCTCCCCACTGTCTCCAGTTACAGTTTCGTGCCTATCTCAAAGACACTGACTGCTGACAGCATGACTTACAGCACCCGGCTGCTGAGGTTTTGAATCTGCCTCTTTAACCACACTCATACGCACCCGAGCAGCACTGTGGAAGTTGAGTCTGTTTCACAAGTGACCATTACTCCTTGAGTACATTTAATACCTGCTTGAATACATTGATACACACATGCTTGTGTGGAGCTGGCACCACGAGCTGCTCCACCACAGGCACTGCTCCCTCCTTTGCATGGCTGAAGAAGATTGACCTTGCCCAGAGGCACATGGCAAGTGAGCTTTATGTTCTCACTTGTTGAATTTACAAACTCAAGGTGTGGAATGAGCAGGCTTTAGACTTTCAAGCACTTAAAGGCCCCTCCTGCATGTAAAGTGCATGTGGTTGATGGAGTAAGTAGTACACCAGGACATGGCAGCTCTGGCTTATTCTGCCTGCATTTGTACCATTTCCTTTAAACCTTCTCCCGTGCAAATTTGTGTTCTTCACCGTACCTTCTCTTCTTTCCCTGTCTGTTACGGTGTTCCCTGTTCCTCTTTGTTTCCCTGCTTTCCTGGTAGGTGATGCTGAGTCCAGCCATGCAAGGTGTCATCCTGGCTATTGCAAAAGCCCGCCAGACCTTTGATCGGGATGGGTCTGAAGCAGGGCTCGTTAAGGTATCTGATTTGCTTGCTAAACCACTCATATGGATACCCACGGTCACAGAAGGAAGGATCTGTGCTGTATTGATGTGTCAGGAGTGGGGAGGGAATGGTTTGTGCAGTTTTCCTTCTAGCTAACAGCCTCCCTGGCCTGCGCTGTGGTTTTTGCTGTCATTGTGTTGACAGATCCGTGGGTTCTAAACAGTTTTTAGACCGTGTAAGAAAAAGAGCCCCCTCCTCCCAGGAGAAACCGCCTCCTGCCTTTCTCTTTTCACTTTCTGCTGTTTCTCCTGCTTATTCTTTTAGCATCAGCAGTTCCCTCGGTCTGGGTACCACAAAGTAGCTTTTCTTTGGGTGCCTTTCAGAACCTGTTGTCTAGGCAGGAAGCAAACCAGCAATCGTGGAGTTTTGTTGGTCCTGAACATGCTTTTTGTGACCTCTCTTGTAAAATGTGTCCTTGAGAAACGTCTGAGCAGAGGGATCTGAAGCAGTAAGGGCTGCTGCATGTTGAAGCTGGGGTTAGATTTTACAGACAGGTAGATTGAACTAAGTGTACCACGTGGGAGAAGCAACCCGTGCTGTTAACCTACAGGAACATAAATCCCGAGGCAGCCTCACACCTCACTACAGATACAAGCATGTTACAGTTGATTTGTACAAGGCAAGCACTTGCAGGAGGGCTGCCGGAGCTGCCTGGGGCCCCTGTACCCGTGTTAGCCCGTGTGCTTTGTTGGCAGGCGTTCCACGAGGAGTATTCGCGGCTCTACTTGCTTTCCAAGGAGACCCCGACCCCTCAGAACGACGCCCGGTTGCAGCACGTGCTCATTTACTTCCTGCAAAACAACGCCCCGCAGCAGATCGTGGAACGGACCCTCCTGGAGCAGTTTGCAGACAAAAATCTCAGCTATGACAAAAGGTTTGTGCCCCGATTCCGAGGTGAGGCTTTTCTTGGGGCCTCACTCTTCTGATCCTTGTCTCCTCTCTGCTTGCACGGAGCAGGTCCATTAACATCATGAAGGTAGCGCGAGCAAAGCTGAGAGAAATCGGTCCTGACGATGTCAATATGGAGGAGTACAAGGTAAGGGACCCCAGTGCTGCCCCTGGTCCCTCAGCTGTCACAACTGGCACTGTCCAGGTGGGGAGCGTCCTTGGGGTCTGTGGTGCCTGTCTGCGGCAGGGAGCTGAGCAGGAGGCAGGACACCTACTCGTCTGGGAGTTCCCTGCACTGATTTATGTGTCGCTTACGAGAGGTGTCTGAGCCCTTCAGAGGGTAGGATGTGACGCGCTTTGGCGCTGGGAAGGAATGTGAGGCGCGGGTGACGCTGACGCTCGGCTTCCTCGCAGAGATGGCATGAAGACTACAGCCTCTTCCGCAAGGTGTCCATTTACCTGCTGACAGGGCTGGAGCTGTACCAGAACAGGAAGTAAGTCCCTTCAGCTGTGCATTTGGATGAGATAAGCTGTGGCCTGACAGGAAAGGCCACTTGGACAAACTTCATCTTTCTGACCCATGGTGGCCTCTGTCTTCAGTCTTGTACTTGGGGCCAACAGACTTCCTTGTAGCTTGCTGATAGCCCGTTCTGGAATCCCCAGTCAGCCTTGCTAGCACTCTGGATATTTAGCAGGTTCTTAGAGCTCCCCCTAATTTATGCACTGTGAAGCATTCCCAGAGATGGGTTTGCAGGAGCAAGTGCCCCCTTTGGACTCCTGTATTAAAATTGAAGTGGGAATTTACTTTGTGTAAACACATACTTTGGAGCACTCTAGACACTTAAGAACTTTAAAAAGGCCTTGGTTTCCTCCTTACTGTTTCAGAACCTGTATTTTACATGAACACAGTGCAGTGTGGGGCAGGACAGTGCCAGTTTGTGAAGGATTTGTAATTGGGAAATGGATTTTTCCAGTCCAGAAAATAAGCTGCCTTTCAGAAGTTCTTTGTGGATGGAGACAGAATCAAGTCCTGAGGGGGTTAGAAGTGATGAGACACCAAATTCAGGTGGGCAGGTTGCCAAGAGGCGGGGTGAGAGCATGTTAGGGCTTCCCCGAACTGACCCGATCCCTGTCAGCTGTGCTGTTTTCTCACCGGGGGGATCGAGGCTAGAAATGTGTGTAGGAACTGAACATGCTGCTGCTGCACGCAGAGGGCAAATGTCCTAGAGCAGTCCTGAAAGCATCGTGCTCGGGGCACATCATACGCAAACTTGGCTTTAAAGGGCTGTTCCTGAGGTGCTCCTTTGGCACCCTGGGAAAAAAGGAACGTTAATTCCTGGGTGGAGGGCATCTGTTCATTTCGGGTTTGGCAGTGAAATGAAGCTCTTCCTGTTGGGCCTGATGGTGGTTACCATCCAGGCCAAGAGGAAAGTGTTTCCTGAGGTGACACGGGCCTCTGGCAGGGGAGCTGACACTCTTCTCCTAGGTACCAGGAGTCACTCACCTACCTGGTGTACGCCTACCAGAGCAACACCAAGCTGCTGCAAAAGGGCACCAAGAGAGGAGTGAGCGAATCCCTCATTGCCTTGTACAGAAGGAATTGTCTCCTGGTCAGTATGCTTGTTCCTGGAGAGGTGGGGAGGGAGCAGCCTGTGCTGCAGTTCGCTTCCCGGCTGCTCTTGGGCATGGTCCAGGGAGTCGGACCCCTTTTAGCGGTGTCCCTTTTTAGGAGCGCGTGTAATTAACATGCCACGTGTTTGGGAAAGGTTCAGGTGCTGCCGAGTGCGCTCTTGGGTGTTAACTCGGTGCTTGTGTTAACTCAGTGGTCAGGTTGTTTTCTGTCCATTCCCGTCCTTCTCCCCCAGTATTCATTTCTGATCTTAACAGCCTGTTCTCGCTGAGCAAATGATGATGTCCTGTTCCTCAGGGGGCAAAACAAAAGCATCAAAAGGAGGTCTGCTTTAGTTCACACTCCGTGCTTGCCAAGACCCCAGTTTGTTTTCTGTGCTGTGAACCCGGCACTGGTTCTGTCAGTCTCTGCATGGTCCCTGAGCTGTGGCCTTTCCTGTCCGCGTGCTGGTGATGTGTGCTCTGTGCTTGCTTGTCACAACTCTGTCCCCTGATTCTCCCTCATCCCCTAGAAGCTGAATGAAGTGGCAGCATCTATGTTCATAAGCTGTGAAGAAGCTCGGGTGGCAGAGGGCATTAGCATCCTGAATGAGCTGATCATCCCCTGCATGCACCTCATGAACAACTTTGAGGTCTCTAAAGAGGACATGGATGCCATCGAGGTCATGAGAAACCGCTGGTGCTCCTATTTGGGTCGTGAAGACATGGACGGTAGGGAATGGTGCTGGCTTTGCCATTGCTGTGGCTTTGTGGGCAGGGCAGTGTCTAGAGCAGGGCTCCTCTTCAGGAGGGAGCAAGGGAATTTAGCAGTGCCAGAAACACGGCCAGAGCTGCAGAATCCTGGGTGGGGGAGCAGATCCAGGGGTCTTTGTGTGGTGGCTTAGAGCTGGCTTTACTGGGAAAGCCAGTGCTGTGCCCCAGGCACCCGGGTGTCCCTGCTCTGTGGGCCCCAAGCAGGCCTGGGGCCTGACACCGCTCACCCCTGCCCTTGGGAGCCAGAAGGTGATTCTATAACACCCATCATGGCTTTGTAGCCCACAGCCCCAGAGCCGTCTGCTGTCTTACTCCTGCGCTACCACTGACTGCCTCCCCCTCTCCCCTGGACAGCAAAGCTGCAGGTGAGGCTGGGTGAGGTCCTGCCCCGGCTCCTCGACTGCCCCAGTGAGGTCGTCGTCCTGAAGGAGCCGCCGAAGATCCGGCCCAACTCCCCCTACGACCTGTGCAGCCGCTTTGCAGCCATCATGGAGTCCATCCACGGCGCCTCGACCGTCGCTGTGAAATAGCCTGTGGCTGCGCGGCGCATCCTCCGCCGTCAGCACTTGAGAGGGAGCGGGGAGGGAAGGGGCGGCTCGCGGTCCGAGCTCTGCTGCTTGTACATACGAACCAGTGAAACAGGCAGGATTGCACTTCAGAGACAAAACGTTGCCACATAAAGCGGGGTTCTGCTTCCGCAGCTTCCTGGACACGGATCCTGTGCCAGCCACAGAGCAAGGGTCCACTCATCTGGTGAGTGGCCGCAAGCTGCTGTTGTCCTGTCAAACACCTTTACATTGTCCTGAGGGATGAGACAAGAAGTGCAGGTCTTGCCAAGCTCCTGCTAGCAGGAGTCGGGGCTGTGCCATCAGGAAGCAGGGATGGAGGGTGGCTCCCGCTCTGTCCTATGGGCAGCTGAGTATTCTGGTCAAGTAAAGCGGGTTTGGGGCTTTTGTGTTTTACCTGGCAGGAGCAGATACACTGGAGTCTTCCTCTGAGGAAGCGGTGAGAGATTCTCTTCTGCCTGGCTAAGGGAGATCCAAAGGACATCCTCCCCCTCAAATGTCCTCCCCTCAGAGAGGCTCACTGTTAGATGAGCAATGACAGCCACTGAGGGCTGGAATGGGCTCCCTTTTTGTGGTGGTGGGCTTTTTGTGTTGATGTTCTGTAAAGCAAGTGCCCTGTTTGCGTTTCCCTCGGTGGGCACCTGTGTTTGCGTTGGGCTGTGGCGGTTGTTGGGACCCTGTTTGTTCAGACTATGCAGAGTTGTTCTGAAAGTGCAATAAAAGCATTTGTTCTATGTTAGAATGAAAACGCTTCCTTTGTGGTTTGACTCCACTCTGGTGTTATGGTGCACGGGCTCATCTTGGGTCCCTCGGAGGCCACCGGGACAGGCGTTTCATGTGCTTTAGCCAAAACCCATCTGTGTTTGGTGCCTCTGAGCACAGCCCGGCACGGAGCGGGCAGGCAGAGGCAGGTCCTGAGAAAGTGCCTGTGTTCACTGTCAGTGCCACTGTCTCTCCTGAGCCCTGAATCTGAGCCCTTTCCCACTGCAAGCTCCACTGCAGGAGCCCAGGGGCTTTTGGAAGAGGGAGCCTGCGCTTAAATTGGTAAAGAGGGGAGGGACAGTTGCTCCCTTCCTGCAGCCAAAACCTCCGCTTTCTTCATTAATTGGGGAACTGAAACATTTGATTACCTATTGAGCTGATACCATGACCCTGTGTTGTAATGACACGCTTCTACCTGCTGCTGCTGGCTCTGCTCTGACCAAGCACAGATCTCTTGTCAGCAGCACCGGAGAAGGGGGGAGACCCAGGGGAGCACACGCAGGGGTGAGGTTTTATCCCAACACATTGGACACATGTCCCCAGGACTCTTCCTAGCACCAAACTCACTGTAATAAGCAGAGCTCTCAGAATGGGGATTGTCAGCCTGGTCCCACCCTGCTGTTGGTATGCAGCTCCCCGCTGTTCAGGAATAAACTGCTCCCGAGGGGTTACCCTGCATCCTCCTGGTGGTTTTACATGGGGCAGAAGTGCTGTTACTTGCCGGGACTGTTGGGGCCCCAACAGCCAGGCCAGTGTCAGGCCCTGGGATGCTGCAGAGCTGCTGCTTTCTCTGCTTTCTCCCCCATTGCTGTGATGGAAAGCAGAAGGAGAAGACCTCCAACCTGCTTCTCAGGGGGCTTTGGCTGCAGCAGGTGAGAATGTGGTACCTTGCTCATCCCTCCCAGCCAGCAGGTTTGTCATTTCTAGACAGCTTTTGCAATACCATGTGTCGCTGCAATACGCAGGCAGTAGGATGTGGTTTGGGGAGAGAATCTGGTTCTTCTGACCCTCCCAAGATAATGGCTTTGCCCCGTTCTCTGTGGTGCTGCAAGGGAGTGAAATGTTTGCATACTCGAAGCCTGCTTTAAAACACAAAGCAGCAAAGGCTTCCTGGGAGCACAGGTCAGTGCCTGGCGAGCCACGACACTTGGGTTGAGCTGGAGCCATGCGGTGCACCACTCTTTGCATAGCACGCTCCCACCCCTTGTTCTTCCTCCCTTGATTCCTTACTCCTCCTTAGGAATGGATGAGCACCCACCTCTCCCCCCTTGGCTCTCGGGCCAGCCCCAAGCCCAAGCAGCATGAGAATCACCAGGGGATGATCCTTCTCCTCTGGCTCCTTCCTCTCAGTGAGCAAAGTGCAGGTTTCGAAAGGGACCTGGTGTGGGAGAGAGGACTTTGCTTTTTCCCGCAGGAATGCTGGTGTCGGTCGGGGGCTTCCTTTGGAGCAGTCACGCGCCCGTGGCAGTGAGCTGCAGGGATTAAACCAGCAGCGAACCCAGGTTTTAACCAGTGCTGTAGCAGGCGGCTGGCCCCTGTCGGGTTGCCGAGTGTTAGTCCAGGCTGACCGTCCACGCTGCTGGTCGCCCAGGGGTGTGCAAGCAGGCTTTAGGTTTACAGCTGGGTCAGGAAAAGGTGGAAGAAATGGTTAAGGTGACCCACCAAACACCCTCTCACCTCTTTGCACAGGTAGTGGATGCAGCTGAGGAGCTTTCTACAGAGGGTCTGTGGCTCGCTGACAGCTTTATGTCTTAGCCCCCAGAAGATGAGGCTACTGGAGGGGATGCAGCCACTGGTGTCCTGCTCTGCAGCAGGAGCCACCTCTGGTAACACCTCATCTCTTGTTTTCCCTCTCCCTTTGTTTTCCACCTTTCCCTCTTCAACTCCAACCCCCAGTCTTTTCTGGACAGCCCAAACAGCACTTCCCCTTGCAGCTTCAACCCTCCACCCACACTCGTGCTGCACCTCATGCAAGATGCAGCCATACGCTCAGAGCACAGAAACGCTGCTGGCAACTGTGATAATTTATTGTGGGTACATCACAGCGATACGGACGCGCACGGAGTGAGATGCTACTCCGGAGCATAGCCATTGACCGCAATGGACTTGGCGATGGGGAACTAGCAAGGGATGCTACTCCTGCCTCAGCCACAGGAGACTCTGCTCCGGTGTCACTGCTGCTGCTCTGCCCCTGCCCTGCTGCCTGCTCGAAGCCCTTGCTCCTTTGGAAAGGAAGCGCGAAGCAGGCGCACAGAGGGACGGAAAACCCGGCCGCTGCAGTCAGCAGGCCACCTCTAGGGCGAGCCGGAGCCCCTAGATGACCAGGTCTGCGGGCTTGGGGAGCGGGTGGTGGCCCGCGGCGGGGGGCTGGCGGCAGGCGGGGACCGGCGGCGTCGAGGCCCTCGTGGCGCGGGCGCTGCAGGCGAGGAGGAGCCCGCCGGCGGCGAGGAAGGCTCCGGCAAACCAGCCCAGGAACGTGGCCTCCCCGAACTCCCAGCGGGGCACGATGTCGGGGACGGTGCTGTCCCAGAAGTCGAGGACGGTGTTGTAGGCCACCCAGGACACCGGAGCCAGCGTGGCCATCCCGGCCGTGCCGAACGTCGCTCCCCCGGCGAGCAGGAGCCGCCGCTTTAGCCGGGGCTTGTCCTCGCAGGGGGTCCAGCCCTCCAGCCCCGGCGCGGCCAGGAGGGTCCCCAGGAGCCCCAACCCGTTGGAGAGGCACATCAGGAGGCGGGAGACGCGCAGCTCGGGGGGCAGCGCCAGGAAGGAGCCGTGGGCCCGGCACTCGACCACCCCCTCCTCGCGGGCGATGCAGACCTGCCAGAGCCCCATGGTCCACACCTCCAGCTCGTTCAGGTCCAGGCTGAGGCTCTTCCAGAGCGGCACGAAGGTGGTGACACAGGAGGAGACCCACCCGAGCAGGGCCAGCAGCATCCCCCCCGCCTGCGCCTTCGCCCGCCAGCTCCCGGCCATGCTCACGCCGGCCGCTGAGTGCGCGCCGGGCCGGGATAAGCGGCCCTGAGCGGCGGCCGCGGGCATTAACGCTTGTGGAGCAGCGCCGGCCGCGTCTGCCGCCCGGGGCGGCGGATTCGAGCCTGCTCCTCCGACGCCGGGGTGTGGCCACTGTCATCTTCCAGCCGCCCTTGGCTTCCCCACGCTCCGCAGGGGAAGCCGGGCGCGTCCCGCCGTGCTGCGGCCCCGCTCCCGCCGCTGCCCCGCCGGGCCGGGAGGGTTAAGCCAAGGCACGCAAATCCGCGGCCACCCGGAGCCTTGGCAGGGACGGAGCTTCCCGGCAGCGCAGCTCCAGCCGCGGTGGGGCCGGGAGGGGACCCCGAGGCGGGGTGCGGGCAGCACAGAGCCGGCGTCAGGCTCTTCTCAGAGGCATCGACCCTAGTTCACTCGTTAAATTAATCAGAAAAGGAGCCTTCGAGAGCTGCGCTGAGGATGGGGGGGGGAGCCTTTGCCCGCTGCTCACAGATGGGCACCGATGGCCCAGTCCTGCACCCTGACCCTCACCACGGACATGGCTCCTGGTGCCTGACGTGGGGGAATGCTGCCCTGGGAGACGGTGCCCCACTGCTGAAACATGGATGGGGAAAGGATGGGCAGCACCCCCAGGAAAATCCCAACTTCAGCTCCCACCCACCCCCTCCATGTCCCTCTCTGGAGTCCAGCTGCAGATTCATCTTCCCCAGGAGATTAGTGACTAATCTCTCCATCATCTGCCGTCTTTCTTATCAACGGGATACTGGGGCCCAGCCTGGAAATTACCAAATCCTGCTGGCGTCAGGGTCCATCCCCGGTGAGCACCGGGATGGGACTTCTCAATGGGCTCCCAAAAGGAGGGGGTGAGGAAGCATGGACCACTCAGGAGAGGGGGGATGTTTTCCAGCCCTTGCTGACCATCCCATCCCCTAGAGCAGAAGGGAAGCATCATCGCAAGAGCAGGGAAATCCACTGGGAAACCCCTCCTGCTCCTTCTGCCTGGCTTTGGGGCAACTGCTCCTTCTGATTAAATCGTCTCAAGGTAATTGTGCCTGTCATTGAGACAGATTAACGGGCCACCTTCTGCTGCTGGAGCAGGATTGGCGGCCGCCGCCGAGCTCCCTGTCCTTCCCTCCCACTGGCCACGGTGGAGGATTCCCATCCGCAACCGGTGGGAAGATGCCCGGTGGCTGCCAGGGCAGAGCAGGAGCCACAAGCAGAGATCAACGCCTGCGGGTGCGGCGACCGCTCCACATGGACACGAGGTGGGTGCTCCTCACCCAGGGGTCTGCGCAGGGCTGGGGGCAGGAGGTGGATCCGGAGGCTGACGTCCTCCATCGCCGCGACAAGGGCGCTGGGCCGGCTGCTTGGCAGAGGCGAGGGGATGCTGGGAGGAGGCAGCGTGTCCATGTGGCTCACTCCCATGGCTCGCTGCTCTCCAGGTTGTGTTCCAGGAACGTGACCTCCCATCGCACCGCCCAGCAGGGACCCAGCTGGACTCTGCCTGTCGCAGGGAGCGCAGCAGTGGGGTCTGTGTCTCCATCAGGGGGTGCCCTTCCTCCTGCCCCAGGGCCACCTGTCTCTGCTTGCAGCTCATCAGAGAGCTGGCAGTTACAGTCAGGGCCCGGGACACGAACGAAGCGTGGCTGCGGGTGCTCGCCCGGACCTTGCCCACTGCCGGGGCTGCTCCCCGCAGAGGCGAGCGCCTCATTCCCTGCCTCTGCAATGCAATTACAGGCCCTAATGGGCTTAGCCATCTGGTGCCAGCCCATGGCCACCCCGGCATGGCTCCGTGGCTGGCACATGTGCTGCCAGGCAAGGGGAGCCGCAGCATACCCTGCCCCTTGGAGATGCACCCTCCATGTCCACTATAACCCTCTGCTTTGTGTGCTCCACGGCAGGACCCTGTGCCCAGCCTGGGGCTGAGCCCCGGCCCTGGCACTGCCATGGTGCTCCCCTGCACCCACAACAGCATTGGCAGCGGCCGGCTGGCACTTGAGGAGCCCCGCGGCCGCAGCAACTCCATCCCCCTGGCGCAGACCCCCACTGCCAAGCACATGCTGGCCTACCTGCCGCGGCCACCCACTGACACCAGCTGCTACGGCACCTTCCCCCAGAAGGTACGGACTGGATTACACCGGGGCTCTGGGGCATCCTCCGGGCAGGATGCCACCACGGTGCTGCCCGAAGTGGTTGCTCACCAATGGGCTTCTTTTCCCCCCTGCAGCCTGATCCCCCGGCTGCCCCTAGGGCTCTAGCAGAGGACAGCCACCCGCAAGCATCCACCACTGCCAAGAGAAGCGCCCTGATGCCAAACTACCCATCCCCACCCTGCCACAGCAGCATCACCCCTGGCGAGCCGTCCCTGCAGCGGAGCTGCGGCAGCGTGGCCGCCCCACACCATCCCGGTGACCTGCCCTGGTGCCCACTCGCCGCTGCGCAGGAGAGCGGTGCCCGCTGGTGCCCGCTGCATGCCCTGAGCGTGGCCAACATCCCCAGCTCGGTGCGCGGCAGGACCCCTGCCCGCAGCAGCGCCGCCACCACCGTGCCTGCCGCTGAGGGGCTGCAGGGCCGGCGCCGCAGGCTGCTGGAGGAGGATGGCCCTGTGCTCCAGGCTGGCAAGCGGCAGCGGCAGCGCTACGTGACGAAGGTGGGCAAGTGCCAGGTGAACCTGGGCAACATCCAGGAGAAGAAGCGGTTCCTCTCGGACATCTTCACCACCATCGTGGACCTCAAGTACCGCTGGTTCCTCTTCGTCTTCATGATGTGCTACATCGTCACCTGGGTGGTGTTTGGCACCATCTACTTCTTCGACGCCTGGGTGAGGGGAGACGTCGGGCACCGGGGCGATCCCGAGTGGCCGGCATGCATCGAGAACATTGACGGCTTCGTGTCTGCCTTGCTCTTCTCGGTGGAAAGCCAGCGCACCATCGGCTACGGCTCCCGGATGGTGACGGCCAACTGCGCCGAGGGCGTCATCCTGCTGATGGCACAGTCCATCGTGGGCTCCATGATCGACGCCCTGATGGTGGGCTGCATGTTTGTCAAGATCTCCCGGCCCAAGAAGCGCGCCCAGACCCTCATCTTCAGCAAGAACTGTGTCATCTCCCGGCGGGACGAGCAGCTCTGCCTCATGTTCCGTGTGGGGGACCTGCGGGACAGCCACATGGTGGACGCCAAGATCCGAGCCAAGCTCATCAAGTCCCGGCAGACGGCCGAGGGCGAGTTCATCCCCCTGGAGCAGTCAGAGCTGAACCTAGGCTATGACACGGGAGAGGACCGCCTGTTCCTGGTGGAACCCCAGATCATCTGCCACATCATCAACCACCGCAGCCCCTTCTGGGACATGTCGGCCGAGTCGCTGCGCCGGGAGCAGTTTGAGATCATCATCATCCTCGAGGGCATCGTGGAAGCCACAGGTGGGTCTGTGGGGTCGGGGAGGGAAGCTGGCAATGGGTGACCCAGGGCTGGAGACCCCTCGTGGGGCAGCGGGTGGCTCATTGCAGCACCCCAGCACTGAGGTGTTGCTTCACCGCAGGGATGACGTGCCAAGCTCGCACCTCGTACACGGAGGACGAGATCCTCTGGGGGTACCGCTTCGAGCCCTGCATGTCCCTGGAGAAAGGCGCCTTCCGGGTGGACTACAGCCGCTTCGAGATGACCTTCGAGGTGCAGACCCCGGCGGCCAGCGCCAAGGAGCTGCATGAGCTGAGGGAGCTAGAGCAGCAGGAGCACTCCATGCTCAGCCTCTACTGGGACCACCTCCTGCAGCCCTGCACCCTGCCGAGGCCCGCGGAGGATGCTCTGCCAGGGCTGAGCATCCCCGGGAGCCGGGACAAGCTCCTGGAGCCTGGGGGCAGCGCCTGATCTGGGACAGTGCCATAGCCCACCCTCGCCCCCGGGGCACAAAACAGGACAGCAGATGATGGACAGGTGATGGACATGGACGTCTCCACATTAAAACCCCCACACCAATAAATGAACTCTGTGTGTGTGCTGTGTTGGTGGGGCTGCTCACACCTGCACTGGGTGTGAGGCAGGAGTGCAGGGGGGGCAGAGCCCAAACACCCCATCCCATGTCACAGGATGAGACCCTACACAGTGCTCAGAACCCCGCTCATTGCCCCGTGGACCCAGACATCACCTGACAGCACCCCCATCCCACGGTACCCCTCAGCCCTCATTCCCATTGTGGAACTGTCACAGCTGGGGGGGCCGGGGCTGGGGCACAGCCTGATGGGCTGAAATCAACCAAGTTAATTAGTTAATGGGGTGGGCCTGTGCAATCCTCATGGGGCCCAGCATGTTGGCCCACATGCTGGCTCCTGTGCCTGGTTCAGGGCAATCCCCAGCACAGACACAGGCTGGGGCTCTGCTCTGCTGACACAGTCCCCATACACCCACCCCTGCCCCAGTCCTTCATCTGCCTTTGGGGCAACAACCTCAGAGCAGCTCCAGTGCCCAAAGGGGCTACAGGAAACCTGGAGAGGGGCTTTGGACCAGGGCCTGCAGGGACAGGACAAGGGGGAATGGCTTTAACCTGCCAGACGGGAGATTGAGATGAGCTCTTAGGCAGAAGCTCTTCCCTGTGAGGGTGCTGAGGCGCTAGCACAGGGTGCCCAGAGAAGCTGTGGCTGCCCCATCCCTGGCAGTGTTCAAGGCCAGGTTGGACACAGGGCTTGGAGCACCCTGCTCCGGTGGAAGGTGTCCCGGGGCAGGGGTTGGGGCTGGAGGATCTTTGAGGTCCCTTCCAGCCCATCCCAATCTGCGCTGAATTAGTGCAGTGAAGCTGCTGCACGGGCACCTTGGGCACACACACGCACACAGCGGCTCAGTCTCAGACCCACGTCCCGTGAGACAGCCAAATCCCTACCTAAAGACCAGGGTGACTTTTTTACCATCTTTAAGCGCTGCAAACAGCTACTCAGATAAGCAAAGGAGCACTGTGCATACTGATGACGCCTAATTTGCATGTTAATTAGACATCTTTAATATGCAAATGGCCCTCCACCAGTAGCCGGTCGATCGCCGCTCTTCCGCTGAGGTCCGCGTCCCGCGCGTTCGTGCCCCCCCCGCCCACCCGCTTCCTCGGCCCTCCACGCCGCCAGGGGGAAGTGCCTCCCGCCGCGTCGCTCCGTGCGACGCTCCAGCCGCTCCTCAATAGCGCCACCCCGTCTTCCGACGCATGTGGGAACGTCAGTTGCAGCGCGACGCGGTGACGCGCGGTGCTGTCTGGCGGCGGCGGAGGTGGTGAGCGGTGCCTGCGGGCCCCGGCTCCGGCCCCGGCTTCAGTCCCGGCTCCGGCTTCGGTCCCGGCTTCAGTCCCGGCTTCGGGCCCGGCTTCGGTCCCGGCCCCGGCTTCGGGCCCGGCTTCAGTCCCGGCTTCGGTCCCGGCCCCGGCCCCGGCTCCGGTCCCGGCTCCTTCTCCGGTCCCGGCCCCGGCTTCGCTCCCGGCTCCGGCTTCAGTCCCGGCTCCGGCCCCGGCTCCGCTCCGTCCCCGCGGCGGCGCTTGCGTGCTGGTGCCGTTGCCGGGGGCCCCCGTCGCTGACAGCCGCTGTCCCCGCAGCCCGGCCCCCCCGCATGGCGCGGCGCTGACGGGAGATGACCGACCAGGAGAACAACAACAGCATCTCCAGCAACCCCTTCGCCGCCCTCTTCGGCTCCGTCGCCGCCGCGAAGCACTTCGCCGCCGTCCAGAAGCAGCAGCAGCTGCGGCAGCTGACAGGTCCGGGGCCCGGGGCTGGCGGCGGGAAGGGGCTGCATCCACCGGGGCGCTGAGCGCCTTCCTTGCCCCGCTGCTTGCAGGCGATGAGACCTCGGTCAGCCAGGATGACTCCGACAACAGCGTCTCCGAGAGCCTGGACGACTGTGACTACTCGGTGGCCGAGATCAGCCGCTCGTTCCGCTCGCAGCGGGAGCTGTGCGAGCAGCTCAACATCAACCACATGATCCAGAGGATCTTCCTCATCACCCTCGACAACAGTGAGCGCTGGAGCTGTTCCCCAGCACCAGAGGGGTGGTTCCGAGCTGGGGAGCTCCACTGTGAAGGGCAGAGAAGGGGTTGCTGGGAGGGGAACATCACTTTGCCTTCAGGTTCCGCTGCCCCCGGCACTATCTGTGTCCCTCTGGGTGAAATGGGTCCCTCCGTGACTCTCTCAGGTGACCCCAGCATGAAGAGCGGGAATGGGATCCCAGCGCGCTGCGTCTTCCTGGAAGAAATGGCAGCGGACCTGGACGCCCAGGACTGGCTGGATATGGACAACGTGGAGCAGGTAAGGCCGCCTGCCGTGGGCTCCTGGTCTTCTACCGCTATGGCACTAGGAACTGCGTTTGTTTCCCTGTGACACATCCCAGATGCAGCCTGTCTGCTGCTGCTCTTAAGAGAGTGGGGGCTGTGGTGGAGCTCTCAGCTTAGTGCTCTGTTACTTAAGGAGGGATGGAGAGAGCTTTTCCGAGCATAAGCAAGGGGGTGGCAGGGGGCGGTTTCCCCGTGGGGTTGTCTCCCTGTCCTCACTTCCCCCCCCCTCTGCCCAGGCCCTGTTCGCCCGCTTGCTGCTGCAGGAGCCTGGAAGCCACCTGATTCACATGACCTCCAGCAGCACGCAGAACCTCTCTGCTGACCGGGACGCTGGGGAGAGGCAGATCCTGTGCTACCTCTATGCTTGTTTCCAGAGGGCCAGAGAAGAGGTTGGCAGGGGCTTCAGAGGAGGAGGGCGGCTTTGTCACCCAGCATTCTGAGCTGAGGCGGCTGAGCTGAGCTTTTAGAGGCCAGAAGCAGATGCCGGGGCCCCAGCTCTGTCTCCTTCTTGTGTAGATAACCAAGGTCCCAGAGAACCTGCTGCCCTTTGCTGTGCGCTGCCGGAACCTGACAGTGTCAAATACTCGCACTGTGCTCCTCACCCCAGAGATTTACGTCAACCAGAACGTGTACGAGCAGCTGGTGGACCTGATGCTGGAGGCGCTGAGAGGGGCCCGTAAGTCCAGCTGAGTGGAGCAGAGCTTGGGCTGCCCCTGGTCCTAAAAGGGAGGGCAGCGTTTAGGCTGCAGCACCTATAGCACGCTGTGATTCTTGCTTCCCTGCCAGAGTTTGAAGACATGACCGAGTTCCTGGAGGAGGTCATAGAGGCTTTAACGATGGACGAGGAGGTGCGCACGTTTGGGGAGGTGATGGTTCCCGTGTTTGACATCCTGCTGGGCCGAATCAAAGACCTGGACCTCTGCCAGATCCTGCTCTACACTTACCTTGACGTGCTCCTCTACTTCACCAAGCAGAAGGACATCGCAAAGGTGGTTGCCTCAGCCTGGTCAGGAGCTCCCCGCAGTTTATCCTCACAGCAGCATGTTTGTAGGACCTAATCTGGGGAGGTCAAACGGCAGTTCAATGTAGCAACACCCTATGGTTGTTCTTTCACCCCTCTCCTCCCTTCTTTTTGCTGCTACTTTGTGTTTGTTTTCATTTCACTGGGATTTTATGCAGCTGTCAGCATGCCTTGCCATGTCCGACAGGTTTTTGCAGGCTACATCCAGCCCAAGGATCCCAGCAGTGGACAGATGTACCAGAAGACGTTGCTAGGCACCATCCTAAACATCTCATGCCTGCTGAAGACCCCCGGTGTCGTGGAGAACCATGGCTACTTCCTGAACCCATCCCGATCCAGCCCACAGGAGATCAAAGTGCAGGAGTCCAACATCCATCAGGTGAGCTGAAGCACAACAGTGCTTCCCGGTGTGTTTGAGTGGCCTCTTGATGCCTGAGACTTAAAGATGTGGTATCAGGGCTTGAGTTCCGCCCCTGGCTCTTTCATAATCCCTCAAACACGTTCTGTTCCTGCAACAGTTTATGGCCCAGTTCCATGAGAAGATCTACCAGATGCTGAAGAACCTGTTGCAGCTGTCTCCAGAGACAAAGCACAGGATCCTCTCCTGGCTGGGAAACTGCCTCCATGCCAACGCGGGACGCACCAAGATCTGGGCAAACCAGATGCCAGAGATCTTCTTCCAGATGTACGCCTCGGATGCTTTCTTCCTCAACCTGGGAGCTGCCCTCCTGAAGCTGTGCCAGCCCTTCTGCAAACCCAAATCTGCCAGGCTGCTGACCTTCAACCCTACCTACTGTGCTCTGAAGGAGCTGAACGAAGAGGAGAGGAGGAGTAAGAACGTACACATGAAAGGTGCGCACAGACCTTGGGGAGCAAGGGAATGACAAAGGGAATCTCCTCGGGTCCCAGTAGTGCCCTCCCAGTAGTGCCCTCCCCATGTGTGTGAGTAAAGGGAGAAGACTGGGAGGAGCAAGGGGAGAACTGAACACAAATAACAGGCCGCCAGGCTTCACCAGCCATTCTGCATCTTCAGCAGGGGCCCTCTTGAGCTCTTGACACAGAGACACTTTTCATTCCAGGTCTGGAAAAGGAAACGTGTTTGATACCCGCTCTGAGTGAGCAGGAGCCTGAGTTTGCCAACAGCTACAACCTGGTGACAGAAAACCTGGTTCTCACACAGTACACCCTTCACTTGGGGTTTCACAGGTGGGTGCTCGCAGATCCCTTCAGTGCTATTCCCACCCCTGTGTTAAGCAGTCAGTGAATACTCGGAATGCAGAGCCGGCAGCTTGAACTATTGAGTACCAAGCACTGAAGTTTTGGCCTCAGGCCAACTGAATTTGGAAGGAATTCCATTTGCTGTTGCTCAGAGTCAGTGCTGAAAGTCCATCAGGTGCCACACTGCTTATAAAAACCTGACAGCCAAATGCTGGGTGCCGTGGGCCGCTCGCTTCTCCCTCTCTCCAGGGAACAGGCTGCAGGCATCTCACTTCTCCTCTAGAAAGCCTCTGCATCAGAGCTCCTGCTCCTGCAAGCTGCCTGAACCGGACTGCCTGGGATGCAGAGATGGGTTCCTCCTGTCCACTTCCAGGAAATGGTTTCTCTGGACGCTAACACACTGTTTCTCTCAGCTTCCCTCTGCAAATGGTTGCCTAGATACACTGAGGTCACCTCTGATCCCAGCACTGTCCCCTTCTGCTTGATTCTCTAAATATAGAACTCAATGGAAAAGTTCCACAAGTGGCTTGTTGCTGGGAAACTGCCTGTGTCACTCTGCATGCTGCTAGATCCCTGACCGTGGCACCACAGTGGGGTTGTCCAGATCACTCCACAGACCACTCCAGTTCCTCAGCAGGCTCTGAGATCCCCCAGTCCCCTGCTTGCCTTTCCCTAAAGGCTTCCCATTGCTGTTGCCCCAAAGAGGTTATCCCCAGGAAGGGGTTTGAGTGTGACCTGCAGAGCGGGATAAAGCCCGTGCTGTTCTCAGGCAGTCTGCAGCCTTGTCTCACCTCCTCGCCTTGTTTTCGGGTAGGTTGCACGACCAGATGGTAAAGATAAACCAAAGCCTTCACCGCCTGCAAGTAGCGTGGCGAGAAGCTCAGCAGAGCTCCAGCCCTGCTGCCGACAGCCTCAGGGAGCAGTTTGAGCGCCTCATGACCATCTATCTGTCCACCAAGACAGCCGTGACAGAGCCGCAGATGCTGCAGAACTGCCTGAACCTGCAGGTGTCCATGGCAGTTCTGCTGGTGCAGTTGGCCATGGGGAACTGCGGAACGGAGCCGCTGGAGCTCACCTTCCCTCTGCCCGCAGTGCAGGACAGTGCCTTGGCCTATGTACCAGGTGAGACCCTCGTGCTGTGCTGCCCACCCTGCACAGGGCTTGGGGTAGCTGCATGTGCATGGCCTGGTTCCTGAGGATGTGCACAGCACCTCCTCGCTGAGGTGCTTAAAGGACATTCTGTCCTTGGAAGGAAGGTTCTGGGATGTGTAGGGAATGGCGGCTGCAACTTGTCAGAAGCTCTGAAGGCAGCTGGGACCTCCAAGGTCACTTAGAGGCTGTGATTCTGGGGCTGTCCAGATGAGCACTGGGAGAGCTGACCCCAGCAGGGCATGGTGCTGCAAACTTCACTAACTACCAACTCAATTTATTGTTCTCTCCATGTACAAAGTCTTCCTTGCCTTCTCTGTTGTCTTGAGATGTGTGTAACTGTGTACGATGCACAGACAGCTGCTGGGTCCTGACTTCTGGGAGAGATGGAGTGAATCCCGTGTGGATCAGGCTGGGCTTCCCTTATGTCTGGCGTGTTCCGACACAGCCAGTTAGCTCCCAAAGCTTTAATCGGGATGGGCGTGATGAGGGGAGGGTGGATGGGAGGCTGAAAAGGGGTGAGAAGAGCTGCCCCTCACGAGGAGCTCATGCACAGTCTCTGTTTGCAGAATTCTTTGCTGATAATTTGGGTGACTTCTTCATTTTCCTGCGGCGTTTTGCTGATGACATCTTGGAGACATCTGCAGATTCCCTGGAGCACATCCTTCACTTTGTCACTGTGTTCATGGGTGACGTGGAGAGGTACGGACAGCTGCGGTGCGAGCCCTGTGTGCTTGCAGAGCACCCAAGGGGGACTAGGAGGGGAGACTGCAGGAGAGCCATTGGGGCTTGGTTTATGCAGCCACGAGTGGGTTTATCCCTTTGGAAAAACTTGGTCCTGCCTGTAGGAGGTGCAAGGAATGTGCCCCTGCCTGAAGGACCCGGGTGTCACATGAGGTGTAGATGGGATTCGGTGTCTAAATACTTGTTTGGTCATATTACACCAGAGCCTCGTCAGCCGGAGCCGCTTTGGTCGTCGTTAAAGGGAGGCACTGGGATTGATCTGTTTGAAGTATCTCCGTGGAGGCTCGTGTGGGAACTGAGCAGTGGTATCGATCCTCCCAGTACGACACCACTGCAGACACTGCATTTCTGCTCTCCTTTGTTTATTCCCATGTGTAAACACAGCAGGGTCCTGGAGGCTTCACTTGGCTGGCAGCTCCTGCTGCTCCCGCTGGCCCTGGCAGAGGGAGGCTGTGGTTCTTCTGCCTCAGGCAGGGGGTTTGGCTTCTGCTCCGTCTGTGGTAGAGAAGAGCTGTAACCTCACCTTGGTGATTTGCACTGGGCAGGAGGTGAAGTGCTTTGGATTTGTGGAACAAATGAGAAGTTTGCTTGGGAGCAAACAAGCCAGTGTGGGCTGTGAGCTGTTCCCACTGCTGGAAAGCTGTTGTGGGAGGGATGGAAGCAGCAGCTTTGCCATTCGCACACCTTCTGTCCTCTCTGCCTGGTTGAACTGTGGTATTGAGTGTGTGCCTTTGCCTGTGGCTCCGGTATTGGGAGTAAGCTCTGGACACCAGTGTTAGCTTTACAGACAGTCCACAGCAAGGTGGCACTCCTGCAGGGATGGGCACAGCTCCTGGAGCATTCCTTGATCCCGCACCCTCCTAACATGCTGGATTTGCTCTTTTTCTCTTGTAGGATGAAGAACCCCCACCTGCGAGCCAAGCTGGCAGAAGTGCTGGAAGCTGTGATGCCTCACCTGGACCAGGCACAGAACCCGCTTGTCTCGAGCGTGTTCCATCGCAAGCGTGTGTTCTGCTCGTACCAGAACGCCGCCCACTTGGCCGAGGCGCTCATCAGAGTCTTTGTGGATATCGAGTTCACGGGTGAGCACCAGAGGGAAGAGCTCTTCCCTCTGCAGCAGCTGCAGGAGGAGCATCCCCAGGGTTTGAAATGGATCTGTCCTGGCTTTAAGCTGCTTGGCTTGTGTCAGGCTGGTGGCATTCCAGCACAATGTTGGTATTCCCAAACTTCTGGCTTGTGCAGAGCTGTGTATCCAGAGAGGATAACCTCCGAGGCTTAAGCTTTTCAGCTTTGCAATGCTGTAGTGTTGGATTCTCGCCTGTCCCCTTCTAGAGTGGGGTCAGTTGTACTGTGACACTGCCTGTGCCCACTGCTGTGTGGAAAGCCGTTTCTTTGCCTGTGCATAGGTGATCCGCACCAGTTCGAGCAGAAGTTTAACTACCGCCGCCCCATGTACCCCATCCTGAGGTACATGTGGGGCACAGATTCCTACCGGCAGAGCATAAAGGTGAGGCGGGAGCACGTGGGGGAGCGTGTGCATGCAGCTCCGTAGGGAATGTGCCGGCCTGCACCCTCCCATAGTGCTCAACACTTGCTCCTTCCTTCCAGGCTCTGGCTGATTATGCCTCAGAGAACCTGGAGGCAATGAACCCCCCTCTCTTCCTGCGCTTCCTCAACTTGCTCATGAATGATGCCATTTTCCTGCTGGATGAAGCCATACAGGTAGGGCTGAGCACCCAGAAGAGAAGCTCAGGGGCTTTGTCAGATCCAGTGTGAAGAGTGCTGGGGGAGTCACGAGGAAGTTTCCCTGCTGCTCATCTGGACGCAGCCAGGCTTTAAACAACCTCTGGGGGTTTTGATTAACAAATCCCCTTGGCCACGCTGCAGGTGTGATACTGACAAAGGCCCTTTGTTTCCAGGGTATTCTCCTTTGGGCTTATGAGGTGTTCCTCTGGTGCCAGCTCAGTGTGGGACAGGGCTGGCTTTGCCATCACTGCCCATTTGCCAGCCTGTTCTCCCAGCTGCTTCCCTGCCCTGTCTTTGCAGTACCTCAGTAAGATCAAAGTTCAGCAGATCGAGAAGGACCGTGGTGAGTGGGACAGCCTGTCCCCGGAGGCTCGCCGTGAGAAGGAGTCCAGCCTGCAGATGTTTGGTCAGCTGGCACGCTTCCACAACATCATGTCCAATGAAACCATTGGCACGCTGGCCTTCCTCACCTCAGGTAGGGAGAGCAGAAACCCCTGCTGGGACTTGGGGCAGGGGTGGCTCTGGAGCTCAGGGAACTGCTGCTTTCTGTTCCAGAAATTAAGTCCCTGTTTGTGCACCCATTCCTCGCGGAGCGTATCATCTCCATGCTCAACTATTTCCTGCAACACCTGGTTGGGCCGAAAATGGGAGCTTTGAAAGTGAAGGATTTCAGCGAGTTTGACTTCAAGCCACAGCAACTCGTGTCTGACATCTGTACCATCTACCTGAACCTTGGGTGTGTGATGGGGAGAGCTGGTCCGTGGGGTGGCTGGAGACATCCTGGGGACACTGTGGCTAGCAGAGGCCCTTGGTGGGCCTTTTGGCAGCATGCTGTGCTCTTCTGTAACAATCTTGACTTCAATGACCCCAGGGAGTCAGATGCAGCTCAGGTAGCAGGGGTGGGAGCTAAAAACCATCGTGGTTACATTCATTCCATGGGTCACTCTGGAGAGGACCTGGGGGAAGCACTTCATTGCAGTCAAGCTTTTCTTTAGCTTTGAGTTCTCTGCTGGCATAGTGCTGCTGTCCTGGGGACTGCATTTTGCAGCCTGATACATGTGGATTCTTAAACCTTTGCTCTCTTTCCACCTGCGGCCCAGGGATGAGGAAAACTTCTGTGCCACAGTTCCCAAGGATGGCCGCTCCTACTCGCCAACGCTCTTCGCCCAGACCGTCCGGGTCCTGAAGAAGATCAACAAGCCTGGGAACATGATCGTGTCCTTCAGCAACCTGGCCGAGAGGATCAAGGTGAGAACCCCACTGAATTTAGGCACACATAAAAGGAGGGGCTGGTTCCTGATGTGGTTGTTCTGCCTGTGTATCCTTGTGTCTTGCTGTGGGGAGGGATTTCTGGGAACGGGGTTTTGTCTGAGGCTCCCGTGGGGCAGCACCCCCCAGTAAACGCTTTAGCTGTGGGCTAGGAGCAAACCTGGGCTTTAAAGAGCCAGGAGCCCCAGCGGCTGAAGGCTCCACATGCCCCGCAGTCTCTTGCAGACCAGCAGCAGCAGGAGGAGGAGACGTACGCAGATGCCTGTGATGAGTTCCTGGATCCCATCATGAGCACACTGATGTCTGACCCTGTGATCCTGCCCTCGTCCCGTGTCACCGTGGACCGCTCAACTATAGCCCGGCACCTCCTCAGGTACGCAGTGCTTTTGGAGGCCTGTCTCATGTATCCCCTGCCTCCTCCTAGCCTCTTCTCCTCCTCGTTTTATTTCTAGCGCTGGGACTGTCCAAATGATCTCCTTGGTGCTTTGTCTTTCAGCGATCAGACAGACCCTTTCAACCGGAGCCCCCTCACCATGGACCAGATCAGACCAAATACAGAGCTTAAAGAGAAGATCCAGCGATGGCTTGCAGAGAGGAAGAAGCAGAAGGAGGAGCTGGATGATACGCTGAACTGAAAACAGGGCTCTTGGCCCTAGACCTACAGTCACCGGCCAGATAAATGCCTCAGGGGGCAGTTGCTGGAGCTCCAGAGCAAGTCGACACCTTGACTGAGGATGCACCATGTCAGCGTCTCTCCTTGGACCTTCCCTTTCCTCCCTTGTTCTGTCTCTTCCTTTCGAGTCTTACTGTTTAATACTAAGCCTTTCCACTGCACTACAGCTTTGAGCCTCTGCCTAGGGAAGAGCACAGCCTCTCTGCGTGGCCTGGGGCCCTCTTTCCCCGCGACGCCAAAACCTTCCCCCGGTCTGTTCCTTCCATCCCCATAGGCTCAGTGCGCAGGTGCTGCCGCGGCTCCCCAGGCTCAGACGGGGGGTGGTTGTGCATCTTGTACGTGCTGGTTTATTTTCCTGGTGCCTGCAGGGACAGAGGGCTGTTGGAAATTAAAGGCAGAGCTGAGCCTGGAGCCGGTGCTGGGGTCTGGCAGCCAGGGCAGTCTCTAGCGCAGGGCAGGCTCTAGCGCAGAGCAGGCTCTGGCGCAGGGCAGCCTCGTACCGCGGCCGCCGCAGCGGCACCGCCGGGTCTCGAACTCGCGGCTCCCGCGGCGGCGCGCCCCGCCCCGCGCACGTGGCCTGGGGGCTTCGCGGGCTGGCCGCGCAGCTGCCTGACGGGCGGCGGGGTGACATTGGGCGGGGCTGCAGCATGGCGCAGAGGCTGGTGCAGGCCCTCAGCACCCGCGGGCCGCAGCTCCTCAGCGGTGAGCGCCGGGCGCGGGGAACGGGAGCGGGGGAGCGGGAGCGGGCAGCGGGAGCAGGGAGCGGGGCAGTGGGAACGGGAGCGGGAACGGGGCAGCGGGAGCAGGGAGCGGGGCAGTGGGAACGGGAGCGGGGGAGCGGGCAGCGGGAGCAGGGAGCGGGGCAGGGGGAACGGGAGCGGGGGAGCGGGAGCGGGGAGCGGGGCAGGGGGAACGGGAGCGGGGGAGCGGGCAGCGGGAGCAGGGAGCGGGGCAGGGGGAACGGGAGCGGGGGAGCGGGAGCGGGGCAGGGGGAACGGGAACGGGGCAGGGGGAGCAGGGAGCGGGGCAGCGGGCAGTGGGCAGCGGGAGCCGGGAACGGGGCAGCGGGAGCGGGGCAGCGGGAGCGGCAGCCGGGGGCCGCGAGCCACTGCCTGACCGCGTGTGTCCGCCCCCTCTGCCGCAGCCGCCGTGGCCTACTCGAAGCCGCGTCTGGCCACGTTCTGGTACTACGCCAAGGTGGAGCTGGCCCCGCCGACCCCCGCCGAGATCCCCCGGGCCATTGACAGCATGAAAGCCGTGATCAGGGGCTTCCAGACTGGCCGCCTGGCGCAGCTCACCGTCAGGGTAACGGCGGGGCGGGAGCCGGGGGACACGGGACCGGGCACGGCTCCTGCTGGGCCCTGAGCCCGCGGTCAGGCCGCTGCCGCCGCCTCCTCCCCGTCCCCTGTGCGGCAGCACCTCCGTGCGGTGTGAGACGGGTCCCGCGTGCGGCGGTGGGCTTTGTCCGCGCCCGGGTGACCCTCCGAAGATGTGGGGTGTTTGGTGCCAGGCCTCCAGGGAGCCACGTTCACGAGATAAATGTAAATGATACAAGATACACGTTTACATTTATCCTTTTCGTTTTGCTCTGAGGAGGTTCTGCAGCCTCCTGAGGCCCTGCCAGCTGCATTCTGTTGTAATTCCTGAGACACCCTGGCTTGATGTGCGCTGTTGGCGCCATGGAAACCAAGGGAGCTGCTCACAAGAGACCTGCAGCCGAAGGAGCTGGGAGTTGAATTGGGTTTTGTCTTTTCCTTCAGGAAGCGGTGAGGAACGGGCTGGTGGCCACAGAGGTGCTGATGTGGTTTTACATCGGGGAGATCATAGGCAAGCGTGGCATTATCGGGTACAATGTCTGAAGGCTCATCCTCAGTGACACCATCCTCGGGGCCGTGTCCCCAGTCTATATCAGGGTGGGTGACAATAAAGCCAGAACTGGTGTCAAGCTGTCGTGGTCTTTTGTGGTGGTTGGGGCTCCGGTTGTGCTGGTGGTGGAGGCTGTCTCTGTGGAGCAGGAGCCTTCCAGGGTAAGCTGAGCTTGACCGTACCCATCATCTTAGCTCAGCACCAGCACCAGCTGCCCAGGAACCCCCAGGGCTGCATGTTCTCAGACAGCTGCTGTGCACAAAACCCAGTGTAGTGCCTGTTCAGACACGTGTTTCCAGGAACTCCTATGCAGGAGTACCCCCAGGCCAGCAGTCCTGCCAGGGTAGGACTTGCCTCCCTTTATGGTCCTGGGAGACGGTTTGTAGCCAGGATTGCTCCTTGCTGATGCTGTTCTCGGGGCTGTATGCTCAACTCACTGGTGCACCCACAGGCTCCAGCTTGGCTGCCCTGAGTGCCCCTGATGCCTTCTGGGGCAGCTGCGCCAGTGGCGCAGTGCTTCCTCTCCTCCCCCCCACAGAGCTGACATCCTCAGTGCTTCACCCCAGCAAGAAGCTCCATGAAGTGCTGGTGGGTGGTGCAGGTGGGCTCACAGCACCATGTGTTGGGTGACTGGCGGAGCATCAGTGGCAAGGCTTTTCTGATTGAAAAGAAGGGGTCCTGACACAGTGACGATGGCTCACAAGTGATGGGGAAACCAAGTGTAAAGGAACCCACCAGCTTTCATAGGTGAGTCTGCTGGCCTCAGTGACCTGTGCCCACCCAGGAGACCACAACTTCGAGTGTGGCAGCAGTCCTGGAGAGCCTCTTTGGTACCTGCGACTCACCGCGTGCTCCCGTTGCTCCCTTTGCTGTCCAGGACTTTGGGATTTCTCTCTCCCCTCTGAGGAGATGACGCTTGGTGCAAATCTAACCAGGGCTGCAGCCAAATGTTCTGCCTGAGCCAGCCAGACTGAGGGATGGCCCTGAAAGTGGCACTCCCCAGGATCTCTTCACTCCTCTCTTCCTAAAGCCATTGCCAGCAGGTAGATACCTGCTGGGCCTCTCAGCACAGGGGGGTGGCTCTTGATCAATATGGACAGGGAGGATTTAAAAGCATGCTCTTGACTCACAGAAGGTTTCTGGACCGAAGAGTGACTGTGCCTGATCTTGCTCAAAGGGTGCCCACCCTGTGGACTTGTTCTGACCTGTGCACTTCGCTCTTGGGGCGGACGGACACGCACAGGCACTGGCGAGGGCTCTGCTGTGGGGTACATCAGACCGGCTTTATTGGGAGGATTGGGTTAAACCAGACTGGCAAAGCAGGGGAGAGCTCGGACGCGCTCCGGGCCTGGTCCTGCTCCCTCGAGACGGGCACAGTCCAACCGCGATTTCCCTCCCTGAAGTCCTCGTGGGAAGCCCCCGAGCACCCCCGTCCGAGAGGAGCAGAAGTGGCGTCTGAAGCCCGTGGCCTCCAGGAGCTCCCCTGCGCTGCTCACACCGCAGAGCCCCCTGCCCGGTCGCCTCCGCCGCGGGGCAGCCGCCCTCTGCCTGCATCCGCCGCGCTCCGCCGGACACAGACGGAGCGGCGTGTAACCGGTACCGGCGTGCTCCCGCTCCGCCGCTCTCCCGAGGCGGGCCCCGGCTCCGCACCGGTCCGGGACGGGCGGCTGCCACCGGAGGTCCCCGTCCGGGGTCCAGGGGCGGCCCCGCCCGCACGCGGGGCTCCGCGCGGCGCTCCCGCGCGGCGCTCCGGACGCGGATGGCGGAGCCGCCTATGCCGTATGCGCGACCCCGGGTACCGGCTCCTCGCGCCCTCCCTCGGCATGGCCGGCGCGGTTATGCAGGCTGCTTGCGGCCCGGTATTGCGGCAAGCAGGTTCCGGGGCCCTCCCGCTTGGGGCCCCGCATCTGGATGGCCCTCCGAGCTATGAGGGGATGCGGCGGCGGGAGGCTGCGCTATGCAGGACGGGGGGCCGCGCAGGAGCTCGCGCCCGGGGCCCTGCATATCGCCCAGCGTTATGCCGGGCTAGCACCCGTCGCGAATGGCTTACTCAGGCGCCCGGGCGGCGGGATGGCGGGGCCCCGCAACCTGCATGGAGCGCGCTGTTATGCAGCACCTCTAAGGGCCGGCGAGGCGTTATCCAGGGCGCGGGGCGCGGCCTGGCCCCGCTCTCTGGCTCGTCGCCTCACAGTAAAGATGGCGCACAGCGGTCGGTGGCGCTTCCCTGCCCGGCCCGGCAGCGGGGGCTGGGGCCGCCGGGGGCTGGGAGGGTCCCGGCTGCGGGTGCCGGCCGTGCGGAGCCTGCGAGCCGCCGAGCCGCCGGCGGCGCCGGCAGCGGCGGGCGAGGGGGAGCGCGGCGGCCCGTGCTCCGGCGGGGCGGCGGGAAGCGGGGGAGGCGGGGCAGCGCCGGGCTCCGGCGGCTCCGGGGGCCCCGCGGCCGGGGTGGGACCCGGCTTCGACGCGGCTCTCCAGGTCTCGGCCGCCATCGGCATCAACCTGCGGCGGTTCCGCGCGGCCTGCGGCGCCGAGGCGGGCAGCGGAGAGGTGAGATGGGGCGGCGGGGCGGGGGCGGGGGGAGGGCGCGGCGCGGCCCGCGGGTCCCGGCCCGCAGCATCCCCGCTCCGCGGCGCGGGCACACCCCCTGCCCGCACACCCCTGCCCGCACACCCCTGCCCGCGCCGCACGGACACACCTACCGCGCCCGCGGGGCCCGCGCCGCCGCTCCCGCTCCCCGCACAAAGGGCGCGCCCCGCCGCCGCCGCCGCCTGCCCGCGGGCGGGGAGGGGAGGGGGTCGCGGGGGGAGCCCGGCGCGGCGGGCGGGGGGGTGACGGGGGGGGCACGGCCGCCCTCCGCCTCCGCGCCGCGCGGTCCCTCCCCGCGCACGCGACTTGCCGCCGGTGCGCCCTCCCCGCCGCCGCCTCCATTATCCTCCTCCCGCCGCTCCCTCCCTCCTTCTCCCGCGCCCCCCGCGCGGGGACGGACGCGCTTTCCCGCTACCGGGAGGTAGGACGGGGCCGGGGGGTGGCGGCGGCCGCGCTGCCCGCGGGGGGCGATGCGGGGCCGAGCGCGGGTCTCTCCCGGTTGCGGAGGATGCTCTGCGGGGAAACGCGGCCTTCCCCCGGGGGAAGCGGCGCGGGGGGACCGCGGGCATCCTCCCCTTCGCGGCCCGGTGCGGCAGGGCCCAGGGCAATCATCGGCCGCAGCCACCCGGAGCACTGGCTGCGGCTTTCCTCCTTTTTCCTCCTTTTTTCCCGTAGTTGCTCCTTTTCCTGCCTTCATCTGCATTTTAATTTTTGTCCAAGCCTTTCGAAGGCAGCCAGAGCAGGAGTCTGACAACAGCCCACCCACTGACAGCACAGGGAAGACATGATGGGGGTGTGTTGCTTACTACGAGCTGCAGCACTGCTTTCCCCCAGCCCTTGCTTTGCATCACTTGTTAGCTACGTCCTTGCGCCAGCGTGAAAATTCCCAGGGCCTTTGTGGCAGGAGCTGTGTTGGTTTGTTCAAGGCAAGGTCTATCTGTTCTTCTCAGGCAGGTTGTCAGCTGCAGACTGGGAGAGCCTATCTTTGTTGATGTTTTGCTGGTTTCAGGAGAACTTCTTTGGGTTTTCCCTCACTGGCCATATCAGAGTTTGCTAAATAAACTTTATTTAGTAAAAATAGAGGTCTCTGTGCCTCTCAGCCTGGTTTGGGCACGCGCTGTTGGGTGCTGTGCAGTGGAGCTGCTCACCTGTGGCTCAACTGGAGTCACTCCTGGGCTGCAGGGTTCTGGCTTCAGTACTGGGTTGGCTTTGCATGCCCAGGACTGGTCCTGGAGCGCTCATCACCTTGGCTCTCGCCACTGCGGGTATCACCAGGAGCTGCCCTCCCCAGCACTGTTACCCAGAGCCTGGGTCTGAAGGGCTGCCGTTTAGAACACTTGTACGTTCTCTGTCTGCAGTAGACTGGGTGCAGTGGAATTTACCGGGTCTGCTTGAAAGTAGTCAATGAATCTCCAGCGCTGGTTCTATGGCAGAAATGACTGAAATCCACCAACCAACCCAACCACAGAGGTAACAAGTCGCAAGCGGTTGGGGTAGGCGAGCTGCTTTTTGCTTGCTTTTCTCTGAGGTGACACTGGTTGCTTGGGGTTTACTTCAATTCCAGTTGTCTTAAAGCAGTTTTTTTGCATCTCTGAATCTCTCTAAAACATCTTCAGAAGGTCCGTGTGAGTTTGGCCTCTGGGGCGTGCTTGCTTTAAAATAGCATCAGTATGTTCATGGTAACAGCAGCTGATGGAGACAGGGTCTCTTGTATCTGAAGTTTATTTCTTGCATTGCTTTTCTAGTTAGCTGCTAAGAGCTTCTGTCTAATAACATGACGTACAGTGAAAAGTAATGCTTGTGTCTTTGTGGCTTGGTGTCAGCAGATTGAGCTTCACCTGGGCTCTCAGGAGCAGGGAGGGAAGGAGAAGGCCCCAGACCTTTCCCTCACCCCACGTTTGCACAGTGTGCTGGCATCCTTGGGTGCACATTCAGGTTCAGTTAGCTCACCAAGCTGATTTCTTTCCTTCGTGGTGCTTGAGAAATGGAGCAGTTTTGCACTGAAGGACCTCATTCTCCTGAGCATGACTGCATGTGTTATAGTCATAGTGAAGATGGCAATGCTGCTGCTGGCCACCAGAAGTGGTAGGATGAGCTCTTCCCTCATGCGGGGTAAGTGTGGGGGATGCAGAAAGAGTTCCAGCACACGTGGATGCCCCCCATGCTCCCCTTAGGGGAGGGGGCAGCTGAGCTTTGGTGTTGAAATGGTGAAGTTCTGGTGCTGTGTGGTACCCTGCTTTGGGTAGAGATGTTCTTCTAGAAAGGGACTTCCACAAGACCCTGCTGATCAGGGCTCACCAGTCCTTTGAATAAGTGCCTGGTGCTCACCCCGTTCTCCGTGGGGCAGAGGGATCACTTGTGTAACTACCTGTTACACTTGATCCTCACTTGGTCTCCTCAGTCGTGTTGGGGGATGGAGCAGACTTTGTTTCTGATGTAAAAGTACCTGATTTGTGGGGTGGCCCCACATGCTCCCAGGTTTTGGGTGACACTGCAGGAACCCCTGGCCGCCGCTGCAGCTCCGTGTGTCACTGACTTATCCTGAAACCAGCTTGCTTTAAGGGAGCGACATTATGATACCTCAGTTTGGCACTGCAGGAGTTGGGGTGGGAGGTGGTGGCCTTTTTGCACAGTAAAGCCTTAAGTGATTGAACATGGTGGCATTTGCACTGTGTGTCACCCTTTCTGCTTGATGTGAGTGGCACTTCCCAACAGGGGACATTTGGCTGTGCTTTCTTGATTTGTTACATCAATATTTGGTATAGAAGCAGCTTGTGCATCACTGTTAGATATCTGCTGTGCCCGTCAGTTGAGAGCTCCCTTCCCGCCTCTCATCTTTAATTGAAGCTTTGGGACATAAAAGCCGAGCATGTTGGATGCATGTTGACAGTTTACTCCATAAATCTGCATCGGCTTGAGAGCTGCAGGGACTTGAGGTTTGCAGCGGAACGCGGTGGCAGTGACAGTGTCTGTAGTAGTGCTGCTGCTGCTGCAATTATACACAGCTCGTAATGTTTTACGAGGTGTGTGTTGGAGTCAGAGATGTTCACCCATGGCTTGTTTTGAGTTGGTACCAGATCCATGTGCTGGGAGGAAGGAGTGGCTTCGCTCGTGCCATGGTCACGCCTCAGCTGCAAGTGCTGATACTCCCTTTCCTCCACAGGCATTACAGTTCTGCCGCCTGCCTCCAAAGTCCCTCTCCTGGCTGATGCTGAGCAGCTGCTGTGAAACCACCTGGTGCTCAGTCTGTGAGGTTGTGGTGCTGAGCCTTGCCCACTACTGCATACACATGGGGAGGGAACTGCCTGTAGGCACTGATGTAAAACAAGAGGCACGGTGGAGGTGATATGAACCCGTGGCCCCAGAGGTTCCTGTGTGCTTTTTCTCCTTGCTGAAGACTCAGGTGCCCCTTTGTCAGAAGCGTAAAAATAAAGTGTGTGTTTTAAGCATCCTGGAGAGTGTCCACGATTTGGGCAGCATTACACCATATGGGAAACTCTTGGGAGTGGTTTTGTGAAGCTTTTTGGGGAAAGGAGTGTGGGGTTCCCCGTGAGAAGCTGCTCTCTGTGGCAGTGGTGTTGCTGGCGGCAGTGATGAGCAGGTGAGGTGATTTCAATGCGCACTGATGGGTTTGCTCCAGGGGCTTTTCAGCACTTGGGTTCCTGCAGCTGGAAGCACAGGACAGCCTCTTGCTGTGGTCTGTCCCATCGGGTCAGTCTTGTGCATCAGCAGGAAGTGAGTTCTCAAACCTTAAGGACTGAGGATACCATGAAATTTGCAGAGAGGGGTGAGCTGTTCCCCACTGAGCCAAGCTGCAGAGCAGAGCTTGACTTTGCCCCCACTTCTGTGCTTTGCCGGGTGGATGCATTTCTTCAGGAACGGAAGATGAGTTTGTGTCACTGCTGAGGATAGCTTTTAATGCATCAATACAACAACTTTAAGGCACATCCGAAGTTTGCGACCAGCTGCTTTGATGTGTTGGGCAGCTTTGTTACATCTGTGTTAATTTAGCAACAAGCTCTAGAATCCTTTCCCTTTCTTAGTTGTCCAAGTCTGTGTGAAGTGTTACTTTCTAACTGTCTGTTATGGAACCAGAAGAGACAGATTACAGTTGCCAAGTCATGATGTTGCCAGTGACCTCTTGGAAGAGGTTGGGAAGCGTGGGTCTTGCTTTGGTTATAGAATGAATCTTTCTATGTAACAGCCTGGCTGCCCCTCTTCCTCGGAGGTGGTATTGAAAGCTTGTTGCAACCAGAATGAGACTGCTTCCGGTGCTCTAAAGAGCCTCTCAGAGCACTCGGAGTGGGAATTTCAAATGGGAATTTCTCATCCAGGGGGCAACCAGCACTCTGTGGAAAATGGGGACCAACTGTGTTCCGTTAGTGGGCTGCTGCTGCTGATTTGGCCGGTGGGCAGGGGTCTGGCTGGTTGTGACTTCTGACACTGGGTGTTCTTGGTATCCTGGCAGATGAGACTGCTCTGCACACTTCATAACACAGCCAGGATGGGCATACTGCCCTTCAGCCCCGTAAAGAGCAGCTCTTCCTAATCCTGCAGTTCAAGGAGCTCATTCGGGGGGCTGCAGCCCTACTCATGGTTGTATTCTCATGGTGGGTTGCTGATGGTACACTGCATGGCAGCAGCAGGGTGTAATTGCCCGTTGGTGCAGTTTGCGGTGGTTGTGTGGCAGTGGCCAGGTGAGAGCTGCTCTGTGCTCTCAGGACACACTGTGCAGGTCAGTGCTGTCTCAGGACGAAGGCCCTGCAGAGTTATGCGTCGCTCCCATCACTCCCGTTCAGAGCTGTCCTCTAACGAGAGACTGAAAGGACAGGCAGACCCTCAGCCAGCTTGGTACCCAGCGATAACCCCAAGTGCTCCACTGCTCCTTAGTGACCCTGCATCACGAGCAACTGCTTGGGAAGCATCTCCTGAGCTCCCAGATGACTGCTCCCGACATGAGCATAGAGCGCGCCCAGCGTTTATCTCGAGGTTACTAATTGCCAACCTCCGAGGACATTTACCCTGCTCAAGGGAGAGGAATCTGTTCCATATTGTGCTGTAGTTACCAAGCAGGCTTTGGAGCAAGCTGCTAAAAATAGCTTCTCTCTTTCCAAGAAGATGTGTAATTGGGGCCAAACCCAAGATGGTGAACGGGAAGAGAAGTGCAGCATTGTTCAGATGACTCTTGTAAAACTAAATAAACCTTTTCAAGAGCTGATTGAACAGCTCCATTGCTGCTTTAGTGCTTTTGACAGCTTTGAGGACAGTCCTGTGCGGCTCTGTGCACCTACAGTGGTAGAGGCTGCAGTGTTACTCCACAGACACAGGTTGGAACATCAGGCAGTGCCTGCAGGATAGTTTCCCACTTGAAGATGGGTTTTCCTCTGAGATCTTTAGTTGGAAATTCTCTGAAAAGTAGGTTTGCTCAAGAAGGCTGCAATAGAAATGTGCTTGCACCTTTTCTGTTCTCCTAGTAGCTGGGCTGCTGCAGGAAGAGCCCTTCTTCAACTGCTCGCAGCTTTGAGGTCTGGTAATGTTTGGGTAGTTGATAAAAATGGAGGCTCTGCTGCCCATGGGAGGATCTGCCCTTGTCTGCTTTGTTGGGCTTCGTGTCTTGCACCCAAGGCAGACCTTATCTCATCTGTTTATGTATCATCCCCAGTGACCTTTTTTGTGTTGCATTATTCTTTCTCAGGTAAATGAGGTCACACTCAAAATCATTATGGTTTTTAATCACTCGCCATCTGTCAGGCTTTATAGTCACTTCTGGAAAACCAGAGGGAGGATGTTCCTGCTTCCTGTGCCTCAGAACTGCGTTTGACATACGATGCCAGCCCGGTGGCCGGGCCGGGCTCAGTGGCCTTCTCTGTCTTCCCCGATGTGTTCCAAGGCTGCCCTCTCAGGTGGTGACTTGAAGTCACCGGTACACTCAGGAACAGCACTGAGCAGACATGAACAGTGTGCCTGCCATGCTAGTTGTAGTTGCAGACAGAGCAAAGGGAGACTTTTGTGGAGGGAGCTGTTTTGCTGTAGGCACTTCTGGTGGCTGCTCAGTAGGAAACGATAAAAAATGAGTGTTCCCAGGATGCTGGGCCAGGGATGGAGATTCCTCCTGTTGAAATCACAACGGGCACTCGCCTGCCTTCAGGCCCAGTGTTGTGTTCTGGGCAGAAGAGCAGTGAGCAGAAGATACACTTCTGTGGCGTGACAAAGGCACTTTTGGACACCAAACTGGCAGGTCCCAACCTCAGGTGCCTCCTCGCTCCCAGTTGCACGCACTCAGCCCCTTGCAGCTCCGTTGTTAGATGGGAGGTTGTTTGCATTTGCAGCTGGTGAGGCTCTATTGAGTATTGCTCTTGGTTACCACAAGTTTGCAGTTGTTGGCCAAGACCAAGTGTTTCACACACGCTTAAGTTGGGCGCCAGGAACTGATTTTAGTGTAAGGGATGATTATTTTAGATGACATTGAACTTGCCTCTCTGGACAAGGGTGGACTCTTACTAAACCTTGGAAATAAGTATTTGTGTCTGTTACTCTTCCTGAAAAGAGTTTGTTTGCTTTAGTGTTTGGTGGTTTAAGTTGTGTGTTGGAAACACGAGTCCTTAGAGCCGAGTACAGCGGCGTTGCATAGGGAGGGCTCTGCATCTCGGGTATGCTTCTGCTGTCCTTGCTCACTGAGCAGTCTGTAGGGTTCTCCTCCGAGGGGCTGTACATGTGCCTTGAGAGGCTTCTGCTGGCAGCAGTGATTTCTGTTTTCCTGGGGGAGACGTGCTCGCAGGCGCAGGAGTTGGTTTCACTCGGCATGTCTCTGTGCCCAGCGTGCGCTGTGTGCACGTGCTGTGTGTTTGGAAACGCTGCAGATCTCGGCTCTGGCGGGCTAAGGAAGGTGAGTGACTGCTGCCTTTGCATTCCTGACCCCGACTGTTGGTGGGCAGCTTGCTGTTCCCTTCTGCATCCACAGCATTTGGGCCACTTCAGCCCCAGTTTGTCTCTGTCACCAGGCTCTCCCCTTGGCGGTGCCGGGACCCTTTTCCTCCTCGCTGCGGGGTTGTGGTTGCAGGATCAGCACTGGGGAGTAGTTGTAGGAAAAGGTCTGGGTGGGTGTCTGTGTGATGTGAGGATCCTTGGGTAGAAACAGCACATTTTGGTGTAATTTTACTTCTTTTGGATGGCTTTGTCATTGCTTTCTCACGTTTCCTGGGCATTGCTGCTGCAGTGGCACAGCAGAGGGGGAACAGGGATGTGAGGAGGAAGGGCAGAACTGTCCCCTGCTCCACAGCACATGCTGATAATTCCTTACAGGGATGATGAACTGCATTATCTGTGGTGAAAACTTGAATGGCTTCTGTTCAGGCTTTTTACTGTATTGGAATTATTTGAGGCTGATAAATAGTGTGTCTTGGGCCTTGCTGCCTTTTACCTCTCAGGCACAGGTATAGGTCTCTGTGCATGTATTTTAATGTCCTTAAACTGTGCGTTCAGTAGCTAAGACTCTCTTCGTGGTCCGTCCTGGAGGGAGATGAATTGGAAATGTCATGTAGAAAGCAGAGGCAGAAGGCGGCACTGTTTTGCCAAAGTGTTTCATCAGCTACTTCAGGAAAGGTCATTTCTTTACACAGCTCAGCTTCTCCTATTCAGGATTGATTCGGAGAAAGCTCCAGGAACAAACTCGCCCACAAAGTTTTCTAGTTGACAAGCAGGTATTCTTTATTGCAGCACTGAGAGACACGGGGGATAGCTCCACCTAACGTGTGTCCCCGTATTGCCACAAGGCCATCCTTATAGAGTCACTTGGGCATACATACATATTCATGAATTACATCATTTTCCACAAGGTTTCCCGCATCCATACAAAAATGTGGTGGTGGTCTCTGAGAGTTGTTTACTTCTTCCAACAATCTTCATAACTGCTGGCAGTCTTTGAAGGACCAGCTTGATTAACATTACAGACATCAGTTCCCATCCTGGACATCTGCTAGTCCCAGATACTCCCCAGTAGATGTCTACACCAGCTTAATGGCACAGTTAACACCCCAAACATCCTGTCCCTCCACCCATCAGCCAGTTTAACTGTGCCCATCCTGGACATCTGCTAGGCCCAGGTGCTCCCCTTCCCCAGGTCCTGTTTTTCTATTGTTTTTCCCACATTTTTTGTACTAAGGTCCTAAGGACCCAAACTATGTCAACTACCTTCAAGCGCCAGTTATTTTCCATTACAAAGCCACCAAACCCGACCTTACCAAGAACTGGTTACATTTGGTGCTTCCTTGTCTCAGGATGTTGCACCTTTTTGCTTTCAGGATGCTGTTTCTGTAACAACTTGAGTCTGCATGGAGCTCTGAGAGGAGCCAGCGCTGCAGTTACTTTCTAGCACACAGCCACGTTGACATCTTGCTTTAAAGAAGCAAGCAACAAGTGACATCCCTGATTTCAGAGTTCAGAGGCAACTTAATGCTGGCAAACATAACCACTGGAGGTGAAGTCAGACTAGGAGAGCTGGAGCAATGAACAAACAAAACCATGTCACAAATTCTGGTGGCAGATGAGCAGGATTGATAGTTTTGCACCCTTCCTGAAGAACCCGTCTGAATGTGAGCAGAGTGCCTTTAGTGTCAGAGGGAAGAGCTCTGTGATGAAGTCAGATTTGCATCTCTCCTAAAGACAAAGCCCTGAAGTGAATTAAAGAAAACCCCAACCCAACAACAGAAACCACTTTTCCCGTTATCAAGGGTCAGTTGTTAACATGAGCACCCTTGATGTCCCATAATGTTCCCTAAGTGGCTACTAATTTCATTGTTCTTTGAAATGCAATGACTAGTAAAGGCTGTGGTCCCTGAGCAAAAAAATGCTTTCCTGGTGGTGGCTTTGCTGGGAAACACAGGAGAGGAAACACCCTGTGGTGCCTCTGGGAGAAAGCCTGTTCTGCCATCTTACCAGTTTGTGATGTTTCTAGTGCTGTTTAGTGCTGTGACATGCTCTGACTCCTGGGGTGCATGAGCGAAGCCTGCCTTTGGGGATGGCTCTGCCTTCCCATCAGTAGCTTTACCCTAACTTCTTCCTTAGCCAGGCTTGGAGGTTCTTGTGTGGTGGAGCCGATGGATGGGATTCATCAGGAGGCACATGGATCCCCGGGGGGGGGGGGTCCAAAAAGGCCCTGAAATTGTGCAGGTTCCTTCCAGAGGCCATAAGCATTAAATTATAGACCTCAGATGCTTCTGCTCTTCCAGAGAGGCTTTTGCACAAGTTTGAGGAAGTTGGTTGACATTTGTACTAGAAAAATAAACCTGGAGACACTTCTTTGGCTGGAGTATGTCTTTAGGGCAGTTTGATTAATAGCTTGGAGGAGGAGGCCTTTGTGCTTTGATATGAGCAGCAGATTTTGTGCATTAAGGGTTTGTTTCGCTATGTACTTGTCCTTTCTTTTTGATCGTTGTGTAGCAGCCTTATACATGCATACAAAAGTTGTGTTTCCTCTTGAGCAGTTGTTTGGTAGAAGAACAAATGCCTGTGTATGTCAGTGGGGGAGGGAAGATCCTCTGGAATTCTTTCGTGCTCTGATCAGAGTGAAGTTCGTTTTGATGTTAATAGCCACATCTTCAAATTTGCACCTGCTTTCTCATTGCAGGATGAACAGTTTCTAGGTTTTGGTTCAGATGAAGAAGTCAAAGTGCAAAGTCCTGCCAGGTCCCCCACAGGTACGTTCAAGGGGCACGATGGGATGTTGATTTGTGTGTTCTCCTTTGTGATGGCTTCGCTGTGCCTGTCCTGTTCATTCCATCAAATCTGACCCACCGTAAAAACCACGCCTGTCTTTGGAGTTGACTCCCTTAGTTTCGGACTCTGTAAGTCTGGTCTGTTACGGAACAGGGAAACTGAGTCAAAGAGTGATATTGGTGAAACCAGTGCTTGAAACCTCATGTGAGTGTTTTGGAGAGGCAATTCTTTTAATAGTAAGGATCTGAAACGGGTTTGAGTATTTCAGTATCTTTCAGTAGACTCGTTGCCTGTAACTGGAACCTTTGAGTTTTTGGGTACAAAACAAGTACAGAACTCTTGAGGATAGGCTGTAGCTGAGCTGCTGCATTTCCAGCTTTCATGAGGTAGGCTCGAACCATGATGGGACTGCTGGTGGATGAGTTCAGCTTTGATTTAGGTTCTTGTCAATAAATGCTCTCATCGCAGCGCCCTGCTCATTCACAACGATTTATGTGGCTTGGCCTCTCCAGAGAGGAGCCCGTGAAGAGCCCTGCTCGCAGGGTGTTCCATGTGAAGAACCATGCATGTGGTCAGAGCCCTGGGAGCACCAGAGCTACCCAGGGGTAGCTGGGTTGGGGAAAATGCCCTTAAATGCCCTGGTAGGGGTGAGTAATCAAGTCTTGCACATCTGCCTGTGAGTCCAAGTCAATGCTGAGTGCAAACTGTGTTGCAAAGCTAAAACTAGGGTAGGTTTCAGTAAATTGCCTTGTATCAGCCCCTCCCTGTAGTTGTTCTTGCGTTACTGACCCATTTCTCAGCAGTGCAGATGGATGGTACTAGAGGAGAAGGATTTTTTTTTCCCCTTCCAACTAGCTGTGATCTGCAAAAGAAAGAAAGAAAAAATATACCTTTTAATGTGTTTGAAAGGTGGTGCATGCCCTTGGGAATTATTGTTCCCTTTCAACGTCAGGTTGAGAGTAGGTTTGTGCCATTGCACGTATAGCTGTTGTGAAAAGGCAAAGAGGTTTGTTGGGAAACCTTGTTCCCAACTTCGTTGGATTGTGCTCTTTGCATGTATTGATAAAACTGCAACTCATACGGGCAGTGTGACTGACAGTCAAGTGTGATGCTGGTGATGCTGATCAGACTCTCGAGCAGTTTAACGTATGCTCTGCATTCTCTGCTTCTCTCCCAGTTAAATCCAGTCCACGCAAGCCTCGTGGGAGGCCCCGGAGCAGTTCTGATCGGAGTTCAGCCGTGCTGTCAGACTCATCATCAGTGTGTTCCCCTTCGAGCAAGTCTGAAACCACATCCATGGAGAAAGTCAAGAAGAAGGAGTTGAAGAGTGGGGAAAAAAGGCGGGGAAGGCCACCAACGCTTACAAGTGTGAAGTTCAAATTGTCACAAGTAAAGGACGTGTCGGACATTCAGAAGGGCAGTAAAGAGGAAAAAGAGAGTCTGAAGAAAATCAAAAGGTCACCATCCACTACATTTCAGCAAGCAACAAAGATCAAGAAGTTAAGAACTAGTAAACTCTCCCCACTGAAATCTAAATTTAAGTCTGGGGCAAAACTTCAGATTGGGAGGAAGAGCGTTCAGATCGTGCGCAGGCGGGGCCGTCCACCGTCCTCTGAGCGTTTAAAGACTTCCTCCACCTTGGTCATGAACTCGCAGCTGGAGAAGCCCCAGAGGATTCGCAAGGAAAAGGATGGCACACCACCTCTTACCAAGGAGGAGAAGACTGCAGTCAGGCAGAGTCCACGCAGGATTAAGCCTGTTAGGATTATACCTTCCACCAAAAGGACGGACGCCACGATTGCGAAGCAGCTGTTGCAGAGGGCTAAAAAGGGGGCACAGAAGAAGATTGAGAAAGAGGCAGCCAAACTGCAGGGCAGGAAGGGCAGAACCCAGCTCAAGAACATCCGCCAGTTCATCATGCCGGTTGTGAGTGCGATCTCTTCAAGGATTATCAAAACACCCAAGCGGTTTATTGAGGACGAAGACTACGATCCTCCCATTAAGATATCCAGACTGGAATCTACACCCAACAGCAGGTTCAGTGCCACGTCTTGCGGCTCCAGCGAGAAGTCCAGCGCCGCCTCCCAACATTCGTCCCAGATGTCTTCAGACTCCTCGCGATCCAGCAGCCCCAGCGTGGACACGTCAACAGACTCTCAGGCTTCCGAGGAGCTGCAGACGCTTTCTGAGGAGCGGAGCAACACTCCAGAGGTCCACGCGCCGCTGCCTGTTTCTCAGTCCCCTGAAAATGATAACGGCGATAGGAGAAACAGGAGGTTTTCGATAACAGAAAGAAGTTTTGGCCAGAGGACTACTAAAAAGCTGTCGGCCTTGCCCAGCGTGCCACAGCAGCAGTCCTCCTCGTCTCCTCCTCCCCCCCTGCTCACTCCCCCACCACCACTGCAGCCCGCTTCCAGCATCTCGGACCATACCCCCTGGCTGATGCCTCCCACCATACCCTTGGCCTCCCCCTTCCTTCCCACTTCTGCCGCACCGATGCAAGAGAAACGTAAGTCAATTCTGCGAGAGCCGACATTTAGGTGGACCTCCCTGAAGCATTCCCGGTCAGAACCACAGTACTTCTCCTCAGCAAAATATGCCAAAGAGGGTCTTATTCGCAAACCGATATTCGATAACTTCAGGCCCCCGCCGCTGACACCGGAGGATGTTGGCTTTGCGTCTGGTTTCTCAACACCTGGTGCGACGGCTCCAGCGCGCCTCTTCTCTCTTCAGTCAGGAGCGAGGTTTGACATGCACAAGAGAAGTCCTCTGCTGAGAGCACCCAGGTTCACACCGAGCGAGGCCCACTCCAGGATCTTTGAATCTGTCACTCTGCCCTCATCGGTCGGTCGCACCGCTGCAGGGGCCTCTGCCACGGGTGTCTCCTCTCGGAAGCGGAAGAGGAGAGTGTTCAGCCCCATCCGCTCAGAGCCCAGATCTCCTTCGCACTCCATGAGGACAAGAAGTGGGAGACTTAGTACCTCTGACCTGACAACGCTCACCCCCCAGTCTTCTGTCTCTTCCTCATTAACAAGCATTTCTGTTAGTTCTCTCGCCACTAGTGCCTTAAATTCAACTTTCACTTTTCCTTCCCATTCCCTAACGCCATCTGGGGAATCGGCAGAAAGAAGCCAGAGACCAAGAAAGCAGACGAGCACTCCGGCAGAGCCCTTCTCTTCCAGTAGCCCTGCTCCTCTCTTCCCCTGGTTCACGTCAAGTCCCCAGATGGAGAGAGGCAGGAACAAGGACAGGGTGGCAGAGGAACTCTCCAAAGATAAAGATGCTGACAAAAGCCTGGAGAAGGACAAGGGCAGAGAGAAAGACCGAGAGAGAGAGAAGGAGAACAAACGGGAGTCAAGGAAGGAGAAAAGGAGGAAAGGGTCGGAAATCCAGAGTAGCTCTGCCTTGTTCCCTGTAGGTAAAACGCCCAAAGAGAAGGTAGTCAGTGAGGATGTTGCAGCATCATCGTCTGCCAAAAAAACAGGCGGGCGGAAGAAGTCTGCAGCACTCGACCCTGCGGCTGACGCTTCCGCTGTGGCACTGGCCGACGCAGCAGCCAGCAAAACCAAAACATCCAAGAAAGGTAGAGGAGGGTTAGAGAAGTCGGACCTGGACCTCAGCCCCGCTGTGCCCTCTTTGGAGAAGGAAAAAGCCCTGCGTCTCTCTGCTCCTTCATCCAGCACCGTTAAACATTCCGCTTCTTCCATCAGCTCTATGTTGGCTCAAGCAGACAAGCTGCCAATGACTGACAAGAGGGTGGCCAGTCTTCTGAAAAAGGCAAAAGCCCAGCTCTACAAGATTGAGAAGAGCAAGTCCCTCAAGCAAGCAGATCAGCCAAAAGCACAGGTATTCCCTTTTCCAAGTTGTTTTATTATTTGCTGGGGTGCATCTTGTTTTGCACTTGCCCTGGAAGTCACCAGTAGGTTTCATATGATAAGCGTGAAGAATTAACATGAAGAGGTGGGCAGCAACAGATGGCCAAAGACCGAGAATCCCTGGGCAGAAGCTGAGGGGGAGAGGGAGCTGCTGTGTGGTCACCTGGGCGGGGGGGGGGGGGGGGGGGGGGCTGTCTTTTTTTTAGTAGAACCTCTTGTTCTTTTGAGTTTATCCTCTCTGGGATCATCGATGCTTACGAGGCTGAGAGTCTTTATTTTCACCCCGATTCTCACTAAGTGCAAGATACAAAATGACTCTTTTTCAGTAGTTCAGAAGTCTGTTACATGTTTCCTAGCCTTTCTCAGGGATGCTGTCTGTTCCCATGTTCTGAACTCTAGGGACAAGAGAGCGATTCATCGGAAACGTCAGTCCGAGGACCACGAATCAAACACGTTTGCAGGAGAGCAGCCGTTGCGCTGGGCCGCAAACGAGCGGTCTTCCCAGATGACATGCCCACTCTGAGTGCCTTACCGTGGGAGGAGCGGGAGAAGATACTGTCTTCCATGGGGAACGATGGTGAGTTAGGGTTTTTAGTCTTCACCTCTGGCTTCATACAAAGCTAGCTTTGGCTGACTGCTTAAGCTAAGGACTGCTTTGAATGGTTAAGGAAGGAGGGAAAGTGTTTTAGAGAGCTCCGGGCTTGCTGATACAGTGCTGCTCAAACAGTGTGTATCCTGTCTGCCATTGGTAGATGTGTTCTGCACTAAACTTCTGCTGAGGGGTGTGTGTGCATGTACATGTGTGCAGGTACCTATGTGTGTGTGTCCTTGCACTCACACATGCCCCTTGCGTGGCTCTGCAGGTGAACTTGCCTTTAAGGGAATGAATTCCGTGAGCAAATTGGACACTTGGAACATCCTTTGACATCAGTGAATTTACACTAGAAACTTTCTTGACAGATAAGTCATCGATAGCTGGCTCAGAAGAGGCTGAACCTCTTGCTCCACCGATCAAGCCGATTAAGCCGGTTACCAGGAACAAGGCACAACAAGAACCTCCGGTGAAGAAGGGCCGACGCTCGAGGCGCTGTGGGCAGTGTTCGGGCTGTCAGGTTCCAGAGGACTGCGGTGTCTGTACCAACTGTCTAGACAAACCCAAGTTTGGTGGGCGCAACATAAAGAAGCAGTGCTGCAAGTAAGTGTGTGTTTGAGAAATGGTTCAGCTCATCCCTGTGCTGCCTGGGATGAGCGCACATGCGCTTTGGGACAGGGAACCCTGGAGCATGGGCTTGGAGTGAATTTGCCCTAGGCTGAGGCTGGATCACAGCAGGGGAATGTGAATGGTGAGATTTAGGAGATGAGATCCTGCTTCAAGGTGTGCTTGTTTCCAAAGTTCACTTCTGGTTTATTCTCCTCAGCTTGCTGGGAACTGGCATGGCACAGAAAGTGTTTGGTATGAGACCAGTGGCTTTTGTTAGGCGTTGCGGGTCTCTGTGGAGAAAGCAACATAGACATACATATTTCTCTCTCATTCTCCCACATTGCATCCAGGTAGAGCTGATGTTTTGGAGCTGATGTTTATCTGGTGTATATACACTTGGTATAACAAAGGTGTCTCTGGATGTCATTAAGCAGTGCTCCCCTTCCACGTCAGTTTTCACACGTATCGCTTAGCCTGAACCTTTTGCTTTTTCAAATTTCTACATTAAATTGATTTTCCCAGACGAGATGATCTTGTCTGAAAAGGCAGCAGCTGAAATGGCACCGATAGAGATTGCTGTGGCATGAAAGCTGTTTCCACAGCATAGCTGTGAGGATCGCTCTGTGGTGCTCACCTGTGAGATGAGAATGCAGCAGCTTTGTCCCGGCTGCGGGTGAGGTTTCAAAACCATGTATTGAGAGTGTGGGAAACCAAAGGGAAAATGCAGAAGAAAATAAGAATTTTCTTTACACACCTTTGAAGGGCAGGGGATTTGCTTGGGAGAAAGTAGTGGGTGGGTTGATAATGTTTTTGTGAAGTTTTCACATGGAGCTTTTACAGACTGCCCTCTCACTGCCTGCGTTCTTCTGATTTCATGGCATGCTCTTTTTTTTTAGAATGAGGAAATGTCAGAATCTACAGTGGATGCCTTCCAAAGCCTATCTCCAGAAGCAAGCTAAAGGTAGGCTGAAAGACTTGGCTCGAGTGTAGCACCAGAGAGAAAGTTTCATCTCTTAACTTGCTTTGTTTTAAAGAAGTGGCAAACCATTTGAAGTCATGCCATTTTGGCAGTGTTGCTTTATTGATGCTTCTTCTTCCTAGCTGCAAAAAAGAAAGAGAAGAAGTCGAAGACAAATGAAAAGAAAGAAAGCCATTCTGGAAAGAACCAGCTGGACTCTGGACAGAAAGCAACTCCTCAGAGTATCGTATCGAGAGAAGACAATGCGGTAAAGAAGAGCAGCGAGCCTGCCCGTAAGCCCGCTGAGGAAAAACATGAGGATGGGAATTCCTCCATTCCTGTGCCAGAGCCCAAACAGGTGCCTGCGCCTGGAACCAGAAAGACTGGCAAGCAGACAGCCCAGCCAGCGCCGCTCCCTTCTCCTCAGCCACTCAGCTCAGGACCTTTGAAAAAAGAAGCACCTAAGCTTGCCACTTCTGAGCCTAAGAAAAAGCAGACTCCCCAGCCAGAAATAGGTAAATGGGACTGTTTCTCCTCAATACTTGAGTCATGTTAAGTAACGATGATAGTAATGCTAAAAGCTGTTGGCTTTCAAACCCGAGAAATGCCGGATGATCTGGTGAAATTACAGCACGTTCTTTTGGAAATGTGGCTTAGATCTGGCTTCCTTTTATTGTGTTACGCTGTGTGCTGGGGCGGGGAGAAAGCTGCCCAGCTTCACTGGGGCTTGCAGTCACGTGCCTGGGGCAGTCTCCAAGCATATGTCACTGACACTAGGTCTGGTGACTGTTCACAGTCTGGATGTGAAACAAGAAGAATGTAAGCTTTTGCTACAAGCCCATAGTCTGCTATGGCACACAGCACAGAGCAGCTTGAGCAGTGATCAGCGAGGCAGCTCTGAGACCTCTGTGCCTTGGCACCCCTGGCTTCAGGCTTTTAGTGGAGCAAACTCCCAGTCATGCCTCAAGGAGACTGCTCAAGCTGTAGTTGGTGAGGTGCAGTCACAGAAGGGGGTGGAAAAATTCTGCTCTGAAATTCCTCGCACGTTACCCAGCTGATTTTCTTCCCTTTTCTTCTCTACAGGTGGCTGTTAGTTACTTGAAATACTCATAATTTTTCCCCCCTTCCTAGGCACAGAACAAAGCAAACAGAAAAAAATTGCTCCCCGTCCAACTTTCCCTGTGAAACAGAAACCAAAAGAAAAGGTGAATACCGCTTTTTGTACCCAGTCAGTACATTTCAGGCACCTGGAACTTCAGTCTTTCTGGAAAGTAGAACAGTATTACTTAACCTGTGTGCAGATTAATTATTTTTGTACTTAGAGATGTTAGGTTTCTCCTCGTGGCAGGATGCAGATACCAAAGTAGCCATCGTATGCCTAAGATTCGGTTCAGATGTTCACTTGTTCTGTAAGATTTGCATGTTGTGGGGTGGAGGCAAGCTTCTCCATGGAACATGGAGCTGCCTTCATCTTGGAAACAACTCCATTATGGAAAAAAAATCCACAAACAAACAAGCCCTAAAAGAATTGTCTTAAATCTGCGAGAGAAGGGCACAGGGACTCATTGAGCCCAGAGTTGCCCCACTGCAGCAACATAAAAGCCAATGCTCGGCTTAGAGAGCAACACGATGTTAGAGGAGAAGCAGCAAATTGAATTAGGGATGTAATTGAGTGTGGAATGCTCCCAAGCATGGTTTGCAGAATGGTGACTTGCACCTTCCACACGCTTTGAACTCCGCGGTGGTTTGGGGGTTTTGTCTGTGAATCATCTTCTGCATTTCATGTGATTTTGGTGAAGTTCTGACGTTTAGGGTTGGGATTAACGCCAGCTCCTTTACTTGACTAGGAAAAGCCCCCTCCTATAAGCAAGCCAGAGAGCAGCACGCTGAATTTGCTCAGCACTCTGACTAACGGAAGCAGTTCCAAGCAAAAGCCACCTACAGATGGAGTCCACAGAATCCGAGTGGATTTCAAGGTAGAGGACAAAATGTTTTAAGTCTTTGAATGTTACCTGCCTCTAATCACTGGAGCTAGAGTCCCTCAAGAGTGCTGGCAGTGACTTCTAAGTGTATGTGTCTGGTTCTGTTCAGAGAGAACTGCAAATAGGAGCCTTCAGAACAAGTCACTCGGTTGATTCTTAGAAGCTGGTTATGCCTTTTTGTTTTCCTTATAATTAGAGTACTGGACGAAGAGAGACTTAAAGCTTTAAAACCTTAACTGTCAATGTGTGAGGATGAGCGGGAATGTGAGGTTTATGAAGAATGATTCCATTAAGATGGAACTATAAAACCTTGCCACAACTTGAGCCAACAAGACTTGGGGGAAATGTTAGTAACTTGTAATTCAAGACACTTGGGGTATATCTGGGGGTTCAAATGAGAAATCCTGTACTTTTTTGAACAACAGTGTTGAAATAATAAACATGCATATTTTCCTAATCAGAATTTTTCAGTCCATCTATAAGTGTTGATACTGGAGCTTATAGTGGGATCTCGTAAGTGTTTTATAAAATCTGGAGCTTTAATAAAGTATAATTCTTCTGAAATTCCACCTTCAGTACTAATTGTGCAACTGTGAAAAGCCTTGTCTCGTTCCTTAGGCTTGCTTTCCATAGGGGGAGGCTAGGGCTTTGCTGAGCTCTCTCGGCAAGACCAGCGCCGAGGTGGGACTCTAAAGTAGACCAAGGTAGAAACTGAAGTGGTTTCAGTTGGAGGCTGCTTAACCACAGGCCCTGAGCGTGTAAAGCAGTGTGAGCACTTTGTACTGATGTTGTATTGCCTTGTTCTGCATGGTGATGTGTCCTTTTGTGCTTTCAGGAGGACTGTGAAGTGGAGAATGTTTGGGAGATGGGTGGGTTAGGCATCGTCACCTCGGTACCTATTACTCCCAGGGTGGTCTGTTTTCTCTGTGCCAGCAGTGGACACGTGGAGGTAAAGCATTGCGTTCTGCTGTCAATCGCTTAGTTACAGCACCGTGTTGTTACGGACATAAATACAGCCATACGCAGAAAGTATCGTGACCTTAATCCCCAAGAAATGAAAATAATACCTGTAACTCTGTCCTTGTAAAATTTGTCCCAAGATGCTAAAACGCAAGGTATTGAAAATCAGTTTCTGAGCTGCTCGCTCTGGAGGTGAACTGTAGTACATACAGAGTAGCAGCGCATCAGAGAGCGCCCACATCTCCTCTTAATTTGGAATCCCACATCTGATGTAAAGCAGGGGCTTTGCTTGGTTTTCACTTGAGATAAGAGAGGCGGCCCGGTAATGTTAGATGGCTTCAGGTGGTGTTGGCTTTCCCAGGTATGTCTGTATCTGCTGAGAGCCACAAACTGTTACTGAAATGTGACTGGAAAGATTCTGGTGCTACACAAAAAGGGGCAATAAGATGTGCTAAATGCATTTCCAGGTACAGATAGGTGCTCCTCAACATCTTCAGGCCAGCTGCCATCAGATGGTGATGGTAACAGTCTAGAAAAAGCTTGGTTATGAGTGCCCAGTACCTGGTGGGGAAGAGGGTTGAGTCCTGTATGTGGACATCAGTGCACATGCTTTAGGGCCATGAAGATTCAGTGGGGCATGGAGATGTCTCCTTCTCAGTCAGGCTGCTCAAGGGGACAGACTATTCTGATGTCCTCTGTGAGACTGCCATGTTCCTGCCCAAAGGATGATTCTTTCTGTGATGTGACCAGCCTTGTAGGGTGATGCACAGGAGTTAAAAGAGCTTTCAAATGGGCCACCTAAGCTGAATGGAGGGAGAGATGTCTCTCTTTGCTCTGCATGCCCCTTCCTTCTGCACTGTGTTTCTTCTTGTGCAGTTGGCTTGCGGTACAGCAAGGGAGGGAGATCCTGAAGAGCCTTATAGGTCTTTGCCAGTGCTCAGAACGCTGATAAAGTGTTCCAGACTCCCATTTGCTGCTAGGAGACAAGTCTCTGGGTAGACGAGCGTGTATTTGGGCGATCTGAAGTACGCACACAGTTTCCCTCCTAAAATATGCCAGTAGAAATCCTTGTTGTGTCAGCTGTAACGCAGAATTCAAAGTAGTTTGAAGCACGAGGGGGCTTGTTTGGGAATTCCGAGCAGCTTCTGACTTGCTAAAACCTGCCTCTCCCCCCTTGCAGTTTGTGTATTGTCAGGTCTGTTGTGAGCCCTTCCACAAGTTCTGCTTAGAGGAGAGCGAGCGGCCCCTGGAGGACCAGCTGGAGAACTGGTGCTGCCGTCGCTGCAAGTTCTGCCACGTGTGTGGGAGACAGCACCAGGCCACCAAGGTACCCCCAAACCCCGGTGGGGACCCCCGCCAAGCTGGGCAGGACACACGCGAGTTGCTTCATGGCAGCTTCTTCCTCTTGCCCCAACGGGGGATCAAATGTAACCGAAAGCAGGCAGGGGGTTGCGCCCCTCTGAGCAGTCTCTGCTCCAACCCTTCTTCTCCCCCTTCTTGTAGCAGTTGCTGGAGTGTAACAAGTGCCGAAACAGCTATCACCCGGAGTGCCTGGGCCCAAATTACCCAACAAAGCCCACCAAGAAAAAGAAAGTTTGGGTGAGGGTTTCTTTATTTGCTTCTGGGTGCTTTGCATGTTGGCTGATCATAACGCTGTGGGCCAGAGCACTGCCCATGACTTGTTCTGATGCAGTGGCTTCACTTTTAAAGGCAGGTGCCTGTTACATCAGACGGTGCATTTGGAAATAGGTGGTAGGAAATAGGTGTCTTGTAGATAAGATCTCAAACAAGCACGACTTTTTAAAGAGGTGACACCTTTTTTAGTTGTGGTGATCGTAGTCCTAGGACATGGAAGAAGCTCTTTAGAATGAAAGTGTTTGCCTTGTTAACAGACTTCCCAGCAGATACTGGTAGTGAGAGACAATGTGCATTAATGCACTGGTTTGTGTCTCTGGAGCTTTTGATCTGAACAAGTGAGTGTAGTGCACTTGTATTTAGTGCTAACAGGTTCTAGGTGTTTTGTAGTGCAACATTCTCAGAGCTGAAAAACTGTTAAAAGAAGACAGGTCAGAAGAAATGGCACAACTACGTGTGCTGTTTACGTGGAGGGAAAGGAGGCATTTTTGTCAGTCAAATAGGAGCACAGAAGAACTCCACTGTGATTTATTTTCATTTTTTCGTGTGGCATTCTCACCATCTTATCGTAAAGGGAGGGAGCTCTTTCTCTTTTTAGTGGGAGTTTCAGTATTTGAAACTCCTTCTGCTGTATAAGCTCCCTGTACTCATTAAGTAAGAAAAACAGTGAACTATATCCTTAGGACCAAAGCGTAAGGATATTTCTGTTCTGGGTAGCAGAAATAACTCTTGCCAAACACATTCCTTTTCCAGATATGCACCAAATGTGTTCGCTGCAAGAGCTGTGGATCAACAACGCCAGGCAAAGGGTGGGATGCACAGTGGTCCCACGACTTCTCGCTGTGTCATGATTGTGCCAAACTCTTTGCTAAAGGTATGTACAGTTGGGGTTCTTTACAGCAGGAGCCTTGCCAGGTGCTCGGGTTTGAGTCAGCATCAGTGCAGAGCGAGCAGAGGGGCTGCGGGGCAGCTGAGTTGCTCGCCATGCAAAAAGGATCTGAACCTGGCCTAAGGACTCCTGCCTTAATAGGAGTAACAGAATTCCTGTTGTAAAGCAGTTGTTCCTTCTTGTGTTAGTTACTTTACATGGCGCCTTTGTACATAGAAGGGTCTGTGCTCTTTGGGGAGAAACCTCAGGAGAGAAAATCTTGATTGTTCCACCTAATTTCTTACCTGTATGTCACCTTTGTGCTTTTGCTTTACTCTGTAAAGGTAACAGCATGTAGTATTTTGTTAGGCTCTCCACTCCCAGAAAATGGGTGCCCAGTAATGGTATTCTAGAGCAGTAAGCATTCCTCCAAGAGGGATATTTCTGTGGCTATTGTTTGCAGTGTAAAAGCAGATGTAACTGTCTTGGCAGCTGAGAGCTGCTTCTTTGGCACACTAGTAAATAGCCACCTAGCCTTTAACACGCATGTGTGGCAGCTAAACTCCTGATAAACATCACCTTTTGTTGGCAGGAAATTTTTGTCCTCTCTGTGACAAATGCTACGATGACGATGATTATGAGAGCAAGATGATGCAGTGCGGGAAATGTGACCGCTGGGTCCACTCCAAATGTGAAAACCTCTCTGGTAAGGCAAATCCTCATCTCCTCAGTACTGAGAACATGGGGCAGTGAGTAAACCAAAGTCATTGATGTTGGGACCTTTCTGCTAGACTGTTATATCAGCACCCTCACCTGTTGTGACCTACCTCAAAACCATCTGTAGAGTGGCTGCAGGTAAACCAGGACTAATACTAATAGTGTCCTGACGGTGCAGGACTTGCATCAAGCGCAGTGTTGCTCAGCGCGCAAGATGCTTTTGTTACATGGGAAAGGTTTCAGGTAGTAAGCGCGGAGAAGGAGTTTTCCCTGTAGCTGTCCTTCAGTAAAGTAGTTCCGATTGTTATGTTACCTTTCCTTGTCTCCAGATGAAATGTACGAGATACTCTCAAACTTGCCAGAGAGCGTAGCCTACACCTGCATTAACTGCACAGAGCAGCATCCTGCGGAGTGGCGGCTGGCGCTGGAGAAGGAGCTGCAGGTTTCCCTCCGGCAGGTTTTAACAGCCCTGTTGAATTCCAGAACTACCAGCCACTTGCTGCGGTATCGGCAGGTAAGTGGAGCCTCATGGCCCTTCACGTCTTCTTGTCCCGAAGCATTGCGTGGCATCGCTGTACATCTCACTGCCTTTAGTGTGCTTGGAATGGCACAGACTGCAAGTTTTTTTTCTTTCTTTTCTCCATTCTTATGGAGACAAAGGAGTAGGTACCTACAGTATAATTTGTGAGGCTAAGAGGAAAAAATAGGGTAGATTTCTTAAAGGAGTGGGAGGATTTAGCTCTGTGATGGTGTTTTGTTGACAGATAAACGGGATCTTAGTCTTGAAATACATATTCAGAAATAAGAGTTCTGAAAGATGAGTGTGATCCTGGCAGCTGGTCATTCTGCCCTGCTGTGTGCCTTGCAGGTCAGCAGCAGAAAGGTTAAGACCTTTTCATTTTTGTCCCTGTATTCAGAACTTGAGTCTCCTTTCTTTCATGTTAGTGAGAATCTCTGGGCCCATATGTGTGCCTGGGAGTATGTCACGAGTAGCAGCCACACTTAATAGCCAATGTCCTTTTGTCTGTTTGCTGATGTTAACAGGCAGCAAAACCACCTGATTTGAACCCCGAGACAGAAGAGAGTATCCCATCCAGAAGCTCTCCTGAAGGTCCCGACCCTCCTGTCCTAACAGAAGTCAGTAAACAGGAGGAACAGCAACCTCTGGATCTGGAAGGAGTGAAAAGAAAAATGGATCAAGGAAGTTACATTTCTGTGGTATGTCAAAGCTTTTGTATTCCCCTCAAACGACAGAGCCTACGAATGGTTTTATGACCTGTGGCATTGAGAATTGAGCGTGCTTAAGCCTTTTCTTTATGAACAAGGAAACAGGTTAATGTGCTGCTAAAAATTACTCTGACTGGTGCTTGTGTTAACGTTGGGCCAAAGATACAGAATTTACACTGCTGCATGGGTCACTCTAACCAGCAGCAACACTTGGTTAAATCCCTTTAGCTCTTAGTCAGGTGTTGATATTGATGGAAACAGGGTGGGGCATCTTTCATGTACAAGTTCTAGCTGAAGGCCTAGTCAGGTAACACCAAGGGCATTCAGTTATCTGGAAACTGATACTTAATCTGTGCAGGGGTGATCACTTTAGGGATCATTTTTACGCAAGACTAGCTTGACTGGACCGGTTCTCTTTGTAGGGAGCAGCTTTTTCCTCCCCTTTTCTTTTTCCCTATGGAGCCCATAATCCTGAGGATAAATGTGTATTGCAAAGCACTGGGCAGACATGCTGTAGCCAGGTTTTGGCCAAATCCTTGTGAGTTAGCCAGCTTAGCTGGTTTAAAACTACTCAGCAGTCAAGTCCTGGTAGAAGGAAGAAGTGAACAGTAGTGGGTGTAGCAGTTCTACAGCCAGGGTGAAAATGCAGAGGACTGCTCATTTCTTTACAGCTGAATCCTTTCCCTGCTTTGCCAATGTTCTGGTTCCGTCTTCCAGTCATCTGGATGCTCACTTGATGCCTTAAAAAGCAAGCGGGTGGTGTAGCTGTGCAAGAGACATCCTGTTGATGTGAAATGTTGGGGCTTTCTTACAGTTGGATTTCAGTGATGATATCGTGAAGATCATTCAAGCAGCCATTAACTCTGATGGAGGGCAGCCAGAAGTGAAGAAAGCCAATAGCATGGTCAAGACGTTCTTCATCCGGGTGAGCTGGAGTACAGTTGTTTTGAAATCTGCCTGGTATCGTACCACTGCTTGTTGCTGTTGGAATCCAAAGGGTCCGTCACACTTGCTATTGCTTGTGTATTTCCAGGAATAAAATAATACATTGTCAGTTGTTGATGTTAATGAAATGTTAATAGTTGTGCACTTACAGTAGGTTTTTTCCTGAATGTCTTGGAATTTTTGGTATGTTGTATAACATTTCTAACAGAGTGTTGTTTTCCTTCAGCAAATGGAGCGTGTTTTTCCATGGTTCAGTGTAAAAAAGTCCAGATTTTGGGAGCCAAATAAAGTAACAAGCAAGTAAGTAATTGTTCTGCCTCTGACTGTGACACCCTGCGGTTTGCCAGCTGTCTAAGCAAAAAGTATCACGAGAGGGTTGGGGTTTCTCTTTTTCCTTTTCCCTTTTTTTTTCTTGTTTCATTTTGGTTTTAAGATGTTAAACGGTAATCCCATCCCCAGGTTTTGTATACACTTCCTTGTTCTAAAGCAGAGTAACAAAAAACATTATTTAGATCTAGATGTGTTGTCTGTTGGCTCGTCAGTCCTGTCTTTCCTTCCCCCTCTTCCTCCTCAATCCCATTTAGTGTGGCCTTTCTTCTGCATCTGTTACCCTCAAAAGAAACAGCCAGCTACATCACAAACCTTCAAATGTGAGTGTTGTGCCCTTTGTTGAGAGCATGCGGGGACTGTGAGTAGTTAAAGGGGTTGTTACTGTGGACTGAATGTCAGTGGTACTGCTAGCCAGAGCCCAAGGTCCTCTGGTGTAGTCAGGTCTGACAGCTGCTCCTGTTGCTTTTCAGCAGTGGTATGTTGCCCAACGCAGTTCTGCCGCCTTCACTTGACCACAATTACGCTCAGTGGCAGGAGCGCGAAGAGAACAGTCGCACTGAGCAGCCCCCTCTGATGAAGAAGATCATCCCTGCTCCAAAACCCAAAGGGCCTGGGGAGCCAGATTCACCCACTCCTCTGCATCCTCCTACACCACCTATCTCTAGTAAGAAAACAGATTGCTGCACTGTTAGTCCCAAACCCAGCGGGCTTCGTTCCAAACCTCCTCGTAGTAAAACGAGGGTGGTACTAGTTCTGTATGAGTGAAGGATTCTGGAGACCTCTGTGACCTAAAGTCGCTCAGAGGCTGTTACACATGCCGTGTTTCTGAGCTGAGCTTGGGCCCAGACATACGTTTGCACTTGCCTCTCTTCCCCCAGAGAAGGGCTGTGTAGAGCCTGCTGTGTGCCTTGCGTTGCTTGACCAGCTGGCTGTTTGACGACTCGAGGCTACCGTTTGGCTCCTCCGACCTGTTCTCTTACTGACAGTCTTTCCAGATGAATTTTTGCCTCCCATGCTTTGAAGAATAAACAGCGTTCTCTCTTTTAACTGTAAGGCTCCGACAGAAGCCGAGAAGATAGTCCTGAGCTTAACCCACCTCCAGACGTAGAAGACAACAGGCAGTGTGCACTGTGCCTGAAATACGGCGATGACAGCGCTAACGTGAGTACCTGGCCCGTGCCTGTGTAATGGGAGCTCATTTAAGCACTACCGTGGGTAGGCCAGGTGCTGCTTGTTCATTGCTGTGTCTCTTGGAACATTCAAAAAGAACTTTTTCTTCTGTTCTTTAGGATGCTGGACGTCTTCTCTACATCGGCCAAAACGAATGGACACATGTGAACTGTGCTTTATGGTCAGCAGAAGTATTTGAAGATGATGATGGTTCTCTGAAGAACGTGCACATGGCTGTGATCCGGGGAAAGCAGCTGGTGGGTATAAGGGAAGAATGGTTTGTTAAGCTTCACACTCACTCACACAGAATCAAGACACGAACCCAGCTAGAAGATTCCTTGTGTATACTGTATATCAAGGAGCCTTTTCACCTTTGAGTATACGTGAAGGATGTTGACATCAAGCTTGCATGTAGCTGCTCTGTTAAGTGCTGCAAAAAGAAGGACGGTGGCGCCTGTTTTCTGAACTGCCACGCAGTCTTGGGAAACAAACTAATCTTCCTGTTGTGAATTGGTTGATGGTTACTTTCCAGGAGATCAAAATGAAACTGGAAGCATGACTGGAAATTAGTTGGTCCAAATTTTGTTTTAGTATTGCATCAGTTGGTTCTAAACGTTCATTAAAACAGCATAACGGGTGGAATCACACTGCTTCTAGTAAGCTGCCCACGTGGGGAATACTCTGTGCAGGAGAAGTAGTTGTCACATGAATCAGTGAAACTTGCAAATATGGCACCTGGATATGGAGTACAAGCAAGCAAGTCTGGGGCCTGGAGGAAGCAGTCTGCAAATGCCAAAGTTGTTGTGTGTGAGGGATCTTCTTCCTCTCGCCTCCTCCTCCATGTCTCGCTCATGCATGTGAGTCACGGATATGGCAGTGAAGTGGGAGATCAGGCATTACTCTAAACTCCTATCTGTGCCAAAAACCCAACTGACAACGGTAATGGTAGCCTGGGTGTAAAGGAGATTAATTGTTAACTGGTTTTTATTTTGCTTTTGTAGAGGTGTGAGTTCTGCCAGAAGTCGGGCGCCACAGTAGGCTGCTGCCTCACTTCCTGTACAAGTAACTACCATTTCATGTGCTCACGAGCCAAGAACTGCGTCTTTCTGGACGATAAGAAAGTTTACTGCCAGAAGCATCGTGACCTGATCAAAGGAGAGGTGAGATTCTTCTTTCACCCCCTGCCTCGTCTGAAGGTGGGGTAGGCCTGTAACTGTCAGCACCCTTTAGAAGTTACTGTTGAGCATGTTACTTCCTAACAACGGCCTGACCACAGCGCTGCTAAAAGGAAGTCAGTGATAGGACTGGCATGGGGAGGTTTGGCAGGTGACACTGTGTGGCAGCTGAAAAACCTAAAGACCAAACTGAGGCTTGAGTAAGGCAGACTATTTGGCATACATGTGGTGGTTCCTTTAAAAATAACAGCTGTTTTTGTGGGTCTTTCTTCCAGGTGGTTCCCGAGAATGGGTTTGAAGTTCTTAGGAGAGTCTTTGTGGACTTTGAAGGGATCAGTCTGAGAAGAAAATTTCTCAGCGGCTTGGAACCAGAGAACATCCACATGATGATCGGTAAGATCCAGTCTCTGCACACGTAATCCACCTTTGGTGCTGGAATCTGGTTGACAGACTCTTCTGTTCCTCTTTCTGCTCAGGTTCAATGACAATAGACTGTTTAGGAATTCTAAATGACCTCTCAGACTGTGAGGATAAGTTGTTTCCCATCGGCTATCAGTGAGTATGAGTTGTTTCATGATTAGATCTCTCTTAGTATGTTAGACGCCAAACCAGCACTGAAGTAACATCAGTTAAAACGGACTGTAGCTTTCCTCTGCTGTTTGGGAATCTCCCAGCTAAACTGGGTGTGCAGCACGTTGTGCCAGGAAGCCTTTGAGAAACTGAAAATGTAACATAGGAATGATGAGATTTGCTTAACTCTTGAGTAAATTGGTTTATGTTGGAATTGTCTTCCAGGTGCTCCAGGGTGTACTGGAGCACCACAGATGCCAGGAAACGCTGTGTGTATACCTGCAAGATCATGGAGTGCCGACCACCAATTGTAGAACCTGACATCAACAGCACTGTAGAGCATGATGATAACAGAACAATTGCCCATAGCCCAGTTCCTCTTACAGGTAATCTTTTAAGACTTCCCAAAAGTACCTTCTCTGCGAGTTTTCTCAGTAACCAGAAAGCCATGTCATGGCTGGAAGCTGGGTAGTGTGCTGGTAACTTTGAAAACTTAAATCAGACAAGAACTACTGTAGCAGTGGTTTCTAGTCTGCAGAGCCAAGATTTTTCTGGCGATCTAATACTTCAGACTGTACTTCAAGTGCTTTCTCCGCAGCCATAGGTGAGTTAAAAAAGCCTAGATAAGCCTTGACCCTATCCTTTTCAGTTCCCAGAAGCTGAAGCTGTGGAAGATTTTTAAATCATGTACAATAGTTGTCATTGCCAACTTCAGCTCTATTGAAAAGTCCTGGGATTTCCTGTGTGTGCTGAGGGTTGCTGTGCTGCTGCAAGTGTTTGAAAATGTTCTTAGGGGAAGGAACCAGACATTATCTGAAGCAGTAACCTTTGACTTGGTGTTTATTTAACAAACACCCTGATTCTCCAGGTGAAACCTGATAGAAATATATACTTTATCAGATCATAGCTTTTAGGGTTCAGCGATAGCTTATGCCATTGCTTCTCTTTTATACATCAACAGAAACTCTACCTAAAGAGAGCCAAAATACATCTGAAATTGTAAACCCACCGTCACCAGATCGTCCCTTGCATTCTCAGACCTCTAGTTCCTGTTACTATCCACTGGTCTCGAAGGGTCCTAGGATCAGGACACCAACTTACCCATCCGCACAGAGGTCTCCTGGGTCGAGGCCATTACCCTCTGCAGGTACTTCAAGTGTTGTTGAATTTGGCATTTGTTTTTGGGGAGGTTTTTTTTATTTGTTTGGAAATAATTCTGGTTTGGTTCTTGTCTTTTATGGCTTCCTTCAGAGTGTGTTTAGTTTTCTGTTTCTAGAAAAAATAGTGCCATGACAGTAGGGTTGAGGGAAGGAAGGATCTGAAAATAGAGTAGAGATGGCCTGTTGATAAATGTACGACTGAACCGAAAAATGCCTGGGATGAAGAGAGCTGTCTTTGGGCAGTACAGGAGAAGATCTGTAGTACAGGTTAGGGACTTTCTCATCTCAGTTGGTATTTTTCTCGAGAGAGCTGGAAATCTGCTGTTGTAACTCAGCTGCTGTTTCTGTATCAATGAGTCGCGCTTTGTTTCAAAGCAATGTTGAATATTCAGATCAAAAGTTGAGGTATAGAATGCTGAGATGCAAACCTGTCAACTGTCAACTCTGCTTTCTGAACACTGATTGGCAGTATCAGATCTTTAATAGCCAGCTCAGGTATCGTCATTATGTGAATGCCTGTTGCACTGAAAGGTTTTCATTTCTGGTGTCTTGACTGAAGGGATTGGGTGTGCATTGATCACGGAGCCTTCAGATCACTTGACAGTCGTTCTTGCCTTATTTTCTCAGGAAGTCCTACGCCAGTGACCCATGAAATAGTGACTGTAGGAGATCCTTTGCTGTCCTCTGGACTGAAAAGCATCGGTTCTCGAAGACACAGCACCTCGTCTTTGTCACAGCAGCAATCAAAACTCCGGATGATTTCCCCTACACGAGCTGGGAACACTTACTCCAGGCACAGTGGATCTGCAGCTTCCAGCATGGGGTCCTCCTCAGAACATGAGCCGAGTGTCAAGAGTGCTGACCGCTTTGTGGGACCGGTGAATGTGGGTACTCCAAGTGCTCCAATTCAAAGTTGCTCCACCGGTTCAGGCTCCCAGAAGACAGCGGCTGTAAGCGGAAGTAAAACTTACCAGCTGGATGGCTCTCAGTCTACAGAAGGACATTCAGCCAGTTCAGATTTGCTAGCCAAAGGTGTGACTTCTAAGGGAGAGAAGATGAAAACACCGACCTTGAAGGACCCGGATTTTTCAGCTCATAGTTTTGCTTCTGGAGGAAACTCCAAAATGTCCACTCAACCAACCAGTTCATCGAGCGCAGAGATGAATGTTAAAGTAGGAACCTTTCAAGAATGTTCAGGATCATTTTCTTCCAAAGAGGCAGTATCATTTCCGCTTTTGCATCAGAGAGGCCCAAGGAAAGACAGGGATCAGCACGTGGAACCTGTACAACTGGAGAAAACGACCGCAGTTGATGAGATGGATGCCAAGACCTTGAAGTCTGCTGGAGTAAATAGCAGGTCTCCTGCAGCGAGTGAGCAGGTAGTTTCTGCCCCTAAAGACAGGCGTCAGAAGGGGAAAAAGTTAGTGAAAGACAGTTTTAAAGAGAAGCATTCCCTGAAACCTCTTACAGATTCAAGTCAAGCTGTAGGCAGTGATGAAGGAAACCTGAAACCGGAATTTGCTAATCAGGGTTTGGCAACGGAACAGCTTAGCCAGAGGTTGTGTAACAGTATTCCTGCTGAAAAAGCTGGTGAGAAGTCCCCACCTTCACAAGGGCCATCCAGAGGTTCTGCAGCGCAGATCGAAGTGACCCCGAAGGAATCACCAACACCTAGAAAGCGCACTGTTAAAGTCACTCTGACACCGCTCAAGATGGAAGGTGAAAACCAGCCTAAAAACACACAGCCAGAAAGCGATGCTGAGGCTCAGCCTGCAGGGGCAGAACTGGCTGCGATGGCAGAGCCCTCGTCAACCTCGGAAAGCCCAGAAGATAACCCTGTAGTTCAGGGAAGTCTGAACGAAGCACCAGCACCGGAATCACAGAATAACACGTATGAAAACCTGCCAGTTCAAGATAACAACTTGATGCTCCAGGATGGAGCTAAAGCTCAAGAAGAGGGCTCGTACAAGCGGAGGTATCCACGGAGAAGTGCCAGGGCCAGATCCAATATGTTCTTCGGACTGACTCCTCTGTATGGCGTGAGGTCTTACGGAGAGGAAGACATTCCCTTCTACAGTAACTCAACTGGGAAGAAGCGGGGAAAGCGGTCTGCAGAAGGACAGGTGGACGGTGCGGATGACTTGAGCACATCAGATGAAGATGACTTGTATTACTACAATTTCACTAGAACGGTGGTTTCCTCGAGCGCAGAGGAGAGGCTTGCATCCCACAGCTTGTTCAGGGAGGAGGAGCAGTGTGATCTCCCCAAAATCTCCCAGCTAGACGGTGTGGATGATGGAACTGAAAGTGATACAAGCATCACAGCGACCACAAGAAAAGTCAGTCAAGTAAGTAAAAGGAGCAGTAAGGAAAATGGAACAGAGAACTTGAAGCTAGATAGAGGTGAAGATGCCGGTGAGAAAGTGCAAGTCACCAAGAGCTCCTCTGTCCACAAAAGCGAGCCAAAGATGGATAACTGCCATCCGGTGAGCAGGGTTAAAGCGCAAGGTCAGGACTCTCTGGAAGCTCAGCTGAGCTCGCTGGAAACGAGCCGCAGGGCTCACGCCAGCACGCCTTCTGACAAGAACTTGTTGGACACTTTCAACACAGAACTCCTGAAATCTGACTCTGACAATAACAACAGCGATGACTGTGGGAACATCCTCCCTTCCGACATCATGGACTTTGTACTAAAGAATACGCCGTCTATGCAGGCGCTGGGAGAAAGTCCGGAGTCCTCATCCTCTGAACTTCTAACGCTGGGAGAAGGTTTGGGTCTTGACAGCAACCGTGGGAAGGATATGGGTCTGTTTGAGGTGTTCTCTCAGCAGCTGCCAACCGCCGAGCCAGTGGACAGCAGCGTCTCGTCCTCCATATCGGCAGAGGAGCAGTTCGAGTTGCCGCTGGAGCTTCCTTCCGACCTCTCTGTTCTGACCACTCGCAGCCCAACGGTGCCCAGCCAGAATCACAACAGGCTCGCTGTCATCTCGGAGTCTTCGCTCTCCTCATCAGGGGAGAGGTCGATGCTCGCCTTGCCCTCCACGGAGTCCGGGGAGAAGAGAGTGACGGTCACAGAAAAATCTGCCTCGGGGGAAGGCGATGCGGCTCTCCTGAGCCCGGGAGTGGACCCCAGCCCTGAAGGACACATAACTCCCGACCACTTCATCCAGGGTCACATAGACACAGAGCACATAGCCAGCCCGCCCTGTGGCCCTGTCGAGCAGGGGCACGGCAGCAACCAGGATTTAACGAGGAACAGTGGGACTCCAGGTATCCAGGTGCCAGTATCACCCACCGTTCCCCTCCAGAGCCAGAAGTACGTGCCAAACTCCACAGACAGCCCTGGCCCCTCGCAGATCTCCAATGCTGCGGTGCAGACAACGCCGCCCCACCTCAAGCCAGCTGCAGAGAAGCTGCTGGTAGTCAACCAAAACATGCAGCCGCTGTATGTCCTCCAAACTCTTCCCAATGGCGTTACTCAGAAGATCCAGCTGACGCCTTCCGTTAGCTCCGCGCAGAGCGTGATGGAGACAAATGCTTCAGTGCTGGGGCCCATGGGCAGCGGCCTCACGCTGACCACGGGATTAAATCCAAGCTTGCCCTCGTCTCAGTCGTTGTTCCCTCCCACGAGCAAGGGGCTGCTGCCCATGTCCCATCACCAGCATATCCATCCCTTCTCCACCGCTGCACAGACCGGCTTCCCGCCAAACATCGGCAGTCCTTCGCCAGGTCTTCTCATCGGGGTGCAGCCGCCCCCCGACCCTCAGCTCTTGGTGTCTGAAGCTAGTCAGAGGACAGACCTGGCTACTGCCGCCACTACTCCAGCCGCTGCTTTGGGCAAGAAGCGGCCCATATCTCGCCTGCAGTCACGAAAGAACAAGAAGCTGGCTCCCTCGGGAGCTCCTTCTGCTATAGCTCCTCCTGATGTGGTCTCCAACATGACCTTGATTAATTTTGCTCCTTCCCAGATTTCCAACCACCCGTTGGATTTGGGAGCTATTGCAAACTCCACGTCCCACAGAACCGTCCCCAATATTATCAAACGGTCCAAGTCCGGGGTCATGTATTTTGAGCAGACGTCGCTGCTCCCGCAAGGTGGGACCACCACTGCCGTGGGCACGTCTTCCAGCGTTATTGGGCCAGAGGCCAGTCACCTCCCTGCAGGGCCTGTGTCGGGCCTGGCCTCGAGTTCCTCAGTGCTGAATGTCGTGTCCATGCAAGCCACAGCAGCACCGAGCACCGGTGGGTCGGTTCCCGGTCACGTTCTGGGGCAAAGTTCAGTAACATTAACTAGCCCTGGATTATTAGGGGACATTGGGTCGATAAGCAATCTCCTGATCAAAGCTAGTCAGCAAAGCCTTGGTCTTGGTCAGGAGCAGCAGCACATGACTTTACCGCCAAGTTCTGGGATGTTCTCACAACTGGGAGCATCCCAGACTCCATCTACAGCAGCAATGACAGCTGCATCAAGCATATGCGTTCTGCCTTCAGCACAGACGATGGGCATGACAGTTGCTCCCTCCTCTGCCAACCCAGAAGGCTCTTACCAGCTTCAGCACATGACGCAGCTCTTGGCCAGCAAAACCGGGCTGGCTTCCTCCCAGCTGGACCTCGGCACAGCTTCAGCCACAACGCAGTTGTCCAGCTTTCCACAGCTGGTTGACGTTCCCAGTAACAGTGGACTGGAGCAAAGCAAAGCTTCCTCGTCGGTGATGCACGCCAGCTCTGCATCTCCTGGAGGCTCCCCCTCCTCTGGCCAGCAGTCGGCCAGCAGCTCCGCACTTGCTCCCACGAAAACGAAGCCGAAAATCAAACGCATTCAGCCATCGTTGGACAAAGGGAATGGGAAGAAGCACAAAACATCTCACTTGTGGACCGGTTCCTCTGAAGCACATGCTCCTGAGAGAGGGGCCGTCGCTGTACCCCAGGTCTCAGCTGCAGGGTAAGAGGACTGTTTGGTTCTGCTCATACCTGAGGTTTTGTAACGATATGAGAAAGAATCTCACACTCATTTCTACAGCAAATTTTCCCTTGGGCTATTTTTAAGATCAAACTCACAGCTGCCAGCAGAAAGTAGATACGTAAAAGAGTATCCTTTCCGGAAGGGGAAGGATGCAAAACTTGAGGCTTTGAGGATCAGGGTTGTGAGGACATTATTCATTGTTGACAGTTCTGGCAAATTAAAGAGTGGCTTAGAGATACTAGAGGAGAAAATGGCACTCCAAAGGGTGACAGCTTCTCCAAAATGATAGCTGATACTGAGAGTAACATCCCTCTGCTGGCAACTGAGAAACATTGCACATCACTTGTGCAATTCTTTGGTTGTCTTCCTGTCTTGTAATGAGTCTGGTTTGTAAAACATCGATCCAGACCTCTTTCAACAGCTTACCCTTTTGAAACAGCCAGAGCTCTTTGCCTTGCACCTCCTCCCTGTTGGAAGTGCAAGTCTGGATTCTGCTGTGGTGCTGGAAGTGTGATCTGGTTCCTTGTATCTCAGGAGCTGTTGCTTCTACTCCTGCAGTTCTGTGAAGTGCTGAATCTCTTGCAGCAGCTCCCGGTGGATCTGTTGCCGTTTTCAAGTCTCATTCACAGCACATGTGGCTTGGCAGGTATTTTCAGTGTTCCTAAATTTTATTGTTCCAGGACTCCTCCTCTGAAGGCAGATACACAGGATCCAGCAAGCGCCGATCAGCCATTGCAGAAGCCGTGTGGCCAGTCTGCAGGGTAAGCATTCAACAGACATTTCTGTCAGTGAAGTTGTGTGTATCTCTGGGAAGCTACAGCTGGCTGAGGAGATACCCCTCACCTTGTGCTGGTTGAGCGGAACCGAGTAGGGCTAACACAGAGAACAGGTCACAGACTGTACTGGGTTAGACTGCTACCCACAGAGAGATAGATGCCTCAGAAAGGAATGCCTGCTGGTTTGTTTCCAATAGAACTGATGTCAGAGCACAAAGGTTATTGTATCTGTCTAGTTCTCAAGACGTTATAGGCGGCTGTTCAGCCTGGTGAGGAAATGAGGCAGGTTGTTGAATGTTTTTCTCTGTGTTCCTCTCTTCCCTCCCCAAGGCAAACGTCAGTCCTGGCAGAATCTCAGTCAACACAAAGTGCAACAAGCGAGCAAGAGAATGCAGGTATGTCACTTCTTCAAAAGCACCAAGTCTTGGGATTGTCCAGGTCTGGGAGATGAGTACCTGGAAGTTCAGGGCTTTCTCTTGGGAAAAAACTCAGAACTGATAACCGTGGTATTCTTGCTGTGAGCGGAGGAAAGGTTTGTTGGCTATTAATAGATATGGGACAAACGGTTGTATGTCTATTTTAAGTTTGTGGGAATTTCAGCGCTCGAGATTTCACACTTACTACAGCACTGTCTAGATATTTTTCTTGGACAGGTTTACTGGTCAAAAGGCAAGTTAGTCAGGAATGTTCAGTCATGGAGCAACCAGTGGAAAAATGTCATTCAACCCAGTTTCTGTCTTCATGCTGGCTCCTGTCTTTTCCAGGCTCAAAAGCTCTCGAGGAAGAAGAGAGCACTTTCAGCTCCCCACTTATGTTTTGGCTTCAGCAAGAGCAAAAGAGAAAAGAGTGTCTTGGTGAGAAGAAACACAAGAAAGGTTTGGTTTTTGAGATCTCTAGTGATGATGGTTTTCAGATCTGCGCCGAAAGCATTGAAGGTGAGAACCGCGGGCTTTTGGTTGCACTGGTTTTAGCTTTCCTTGCTGCAAGTAAAGTTAAGGCTTCTGAGGATCAAAGTCTTGAATTACAGCCCCAGAACAGCCCTAGCTCCTAACAATGGCTGAATTCTGTTCATTACTTTTTTCTGTCAGTAGAATATATTCAGTGAATATATCTCATTGTTTAGTCAGTTGACTAATGGTTTTGAGCCATGTTTTATCACTGCGTAGTCCATGTGGATCAGACAGAGAGGTATCTAAATTTACTCCAGACCAGTTGCTGAAGGTGCTTACTTTATGCCAAAGGGAATTTTGAAGTGGAGGGAAGCAACTGGACACGAGGACCTTAATTTACTGTGAAAGGACGCAAACTTCGTAGTCCTTATTAGTTTATGCAAATATGAGAATTTGTTGGAAAGCAGCATAGCATGTGTATACATAGAAGTCCACCAGTGGTATGTTGTTTCACTGGGAAGCTGGTAAGATGTGGCAAAATAAGAGGCACAGCAAGGCATGGGGTTTGGCACTCCTGGTGCCCCCCACTCAGACACGATCTCACTGTCTTGCTCTGTTTGTGTGTCTGCAGATGCCTGGAAGTCACTGACAGACAAAGTGCAAGAAGCCCGATCCAATGCCCGGCTGAAGCAGCTCTCCTTTGCAGGTAATAGCCAGTGCCCGACGTGCTTCTGCCACGTGTGAGAGAGCACATCTTCCTGTTCGAAAGGACTCAGAGCCTTAGGGGCTCAGTGCAGTCTCTGACTGCTTTATGGAGGATAATTTCTTCCCAGTGAAAAGATTGAAAGCTGTTCTGTGGAATGCTCCTGTCGTGTGTGAGAGGCTGCTGCCTTCTTCTGCTGCAGGTTGGCGCTGTCAGTGAGTTTGTGTTGGTTGTGCTCTGTTTCTGCTCCAGGCGTGAACGGTTTGAGGATGCTGGGCATTATCCATGATACTGTCGTGTTCCTGATTGAGCAACTGTATGGAGCAAAGCACTGCCACAACTACAAGTTCAGATTTCATAAGCCAGAGGAGGCCAATGAACCTCCCCTGAACCCCCACGGCTCAGCCAGGGCTGAAGTCCACCTGAGGCAAGTGTGAGCTTTGTCATCCTTCAGGTTAATGGCACGTTTGCTCCACTGACTCCATGAAGGGGCATAATCAGCAAATCTCTACACCACTTAAGCTCTCCAATAAAAAGAATGTTCATGAGTTTCACATGTTAATCAGTTATATTGCCTCTAGCATGTTTCTCTCTGCCGCTTTGTTGAGGTTGTTTTGTTTAACAAAGCTCTCCTGGCTGGTGCTTTCATTCAGGGTTCTCAGAAGCTTGTGTGTTGCCCTGGTGCTTAGAAGGCTTTAAAAGGGAACAGGCTGGAGAAAGGTGTAAAAGGGTCAAACTGTTGTGGCGGCCGTGTTTATCTTCTGACAGTAAAGCAAACTTCCTTTGGTCTCTTTAAATTGCAGGAAATCTGCATTTGATATGTTTAATTTCTTGGCTTCTAAACACCGACAGCCACCAGAATACAACCCAAATGATGAGGAAGAGGAAGAAGTACAGCTGAAATCAGCCCGGTATGAAGCAGGGTTTAAAGGTTCAAAGGGGAAAATAGGGCTGCAATGTCAGAAGGAGCTGATGGGCCTTAGTTATGCGCACTGTTCTTGGAGGTGGTGGTTAGAGCAAATCCAGAGGAGACTCCTTGAGGTCTGTCAGCTGAAGGTGAACCACCAGGCCAGTCTTCCTCTGAATGTTTCTTTTCCTTGCTAATGTGAAACCATCTGCAGAGAATTTGGGCCGGAAAGGGAGGAACTTACCTTTAAGATATATATGAAAGCACCATAATAACTTCGTGTTCTCGGTGGGCTGCAGTGTCACAGCATCTGGATGTTTATATGCTGGAAAGCTTCCCAGATAGCACATGGCACAGGCTCCCAAGCTAAGGTTGTCACTCAGCAGGGTTTCTTTGTTCTAGGAGGGCAACTAGTATGGATCTGCCAATGCCCATGCGCTTCCGACACTTGAAGAAGACCTCCAAGGAGGCAGTTGGTGTCTACAGGTACGGATCTGCTCTGGTGCCGCTGCCTCTGGCACAGAGGAAGGTGAAATCTGGAAACCTTCTAGAAATACAGACTGCAAGATTGAAGGGGGAAAAGCAGGTCTGAGGTTGTCCCTCCTCCTTCTCCATGCACAAGTTTCATGTTTGAAAGGCCATCTTCATCACAAACCTTACTCCTCACTGGCTTACCTTGAAGTGGCTGAGGAATATGCTTGGAGGCGGGCAGGAGGGACCTGGCGTTAAGTGTTATGTTGTGGATGAGGGCTGGTACCATGGTGATCCTTGTGACTAACCCCCTCTTCTGCAGTGTTTGCAGAGCTTCGCTTGTACCCTTTGAAACAGTCGCTGTTCTTGTCACTTCTTCAGGTCTCCCATCCATGGCCGGGGTCTGTTCTGCAAAAGGAACATCGATGCAGGTGAGATGGTGATCGAATATTCAGGCAATGTCATTCGCTCCATCCTCACTGACAAACGAGAGAAATACTACGACAGTAAGGTGAGTCGTGGGCTTTTGCAGAAGTTCTTAAAGAGTTTAGGAGAGCTAGAAAGTCGCTGTGAAGGTAGGACAGGCTCATTGTGAAAACTGTGTTTGGAGCACTGTGAATCGGGCTTATGGGCTCCTCGGGATACTTCCATTCCTGCCGGAGCTCTACAAGCACTCGCTATTTCCTCATGTGGGCTGGGAAGGGTCTCAGCCCAGTCTTGCAGATCCAAAGACCGTGGAGGTGAAACGATTGAAGCACGGATGAGTGGAGAGAGGGTGCAGTTACTCTTATGCTTGACGCTGGGTGGCTGTGACGAGCTAGGCTGTCTGCTAGGGTGGCTCTGATCTCACTTCCCGGAGGTAACCTTCTCCCTGTCCTCGTGCCTAGGGCATCGGTTGCTACATGTTCCGCATTGACGACTCGGAGGTGGTAGACGCCACCATGCACGGGAACGCGGCCCGCTTCATCAACCACTCCTGTGAGCCCAACTGCTACTCCCGGGTCATCAACATCGACGGCCAGAAGCACATCGTCATCTTCGCCATGCGCAAGATCTACCGTGGGGAAGAGCTCACCTACGACTACAAGTTCCCCATCGAGGACGCCAGCAACAAGCTGCCCTGTAACTGCGGCGCCAAAAAGTGCAGGAAGTTTTTAAACTAGAACTTCAATCGGCTGCAAGGGAGCCCCGAGGGGCTGGGGCGAACCAAAGCTTCATGTGACGCCCTCTGCGGCCGCTCAGCCGGGCCGGGGAGGCCAGAGGCAGGAGGGGAGATGGGCCGGGCTCCAGGACCTGGCTGGCAGCTGTTTCTGTCAGAGTCCACATCTTCATGTCTCACATGTGAACACTTACCCTTGTGAAAGACATGGGCGACTGGAGAAGAGCCTCAGCGTGATTACGTTTTTGCTGTTCTCATTTCCCCTGACCCCAGTGTTTGTTTCTGCCGTGGGGCTAATGAGCAGCAGATGCTAGGGGAGGGAAGCATGGGGTCAGCCCAGGCGCAGGCCTGAGCGTGGGGGAGCGAGTGTGGGTCTGGCTCATGGCTCAGAGGGAGTTCTCCTTGTGCGAGGGCTGTGTCAGAAGTTCAGTAGCACCGTGTTGGAGTGAGCTTCCCTCCGAGGGCTGCAACCGCAGCCCCCTACCCCAGGGACCGCACGCGTTCATTGTTCCTTGTGCTGCAAAACACTACTTGAGTGAGAGCCGGCGCGCTGGGAGCCGCTGCATTGCATGGGTCTGCCTTCATATGGGAGGGCTCAGCCAGGGGGAGCAGGGCACAGCAGCCCCCAGCTAAACCGAAGGGTTGGGCTCATGCTTTGCTGCCAAATCCCAGCCTGAGCACAGGGGAATTCCTGCTGTTTTCTGGCAGAGACAGGGCTTGTGCCAACAGCTGTGGCGCTGTAGATCTTTGTGAGCAAAGACTTCCTTTCAGTGGTGCTTTCTCTGGCTGTGTAGAAGGGAAGCGGTCCTCTGCAGGTCCTGTCTCCAGCAGCTCAAGGCGTTCCAGGTTTCCATGTCTCTGCCGCCGCTGACCTAGTGCGAGGGGAGACGTGGCTGGGGAGAGCTGGGGTGAGAGCTTGTGTTAAGCAGCGAGTGAAGAGCTGCTGTCACCGTGTCCCGTAGCGCAAGCCCTCCTCCGCCTGGGCCAGCCCCAAGGAGAATGGAAAGCCCCGAGCCCACCACGCGACGATGTTGGGTTTTACTCTGTTCTGTTTACAGTTTAGTATTTAAGGTTTTATAAATGTAAATATATTTTGTATATTTTTCTATGAGAAGCACTTCATAGGGGAAAGCACTTCTGATGAGGCTTTTTAAACCGTGGTATTATCCTAATTTAAGAGAATCTCTTTTTAAGGGTTTTTTTAATTTTCCTAGGACGGTTGTAGGAAACGCCGGACCCAGTCCGGCCCTTTTGCCAGAGAGGGGGGTACACTTTATTTTTGGGTTTTTTTACTCTTGTTCTGCTCTTTTGACTTCAGTAACCGTTTCCAGGAGGTTTGGCTGGACCCGAGATGTAACTTATGTGTGAGATGGGGGCAGGAGGGAGCATGGCCTGGCTGAGGAGGTGGGCTCTGGCTGAGCATCCTTCTGCCTCTGCATCCTGCCTGGATTTAGAGGGAAAACTGAGATAAAAGGAGGGACCCCTGAGCTCCGACCCCTCTTTGGCTGGGGCGTGAGCCCCATCCGCAGGCTCTCTCTTGGAGGCAAATGAGTCTTTCCATGGAGAGAAGGAAGCGGGACGCGCCCTCACCCTTCCCTGCGGGTAGGTCAGCAGCCGTCCGGGCGCTGGTGGGTGGGAGGGCAGCTCCAAGACACGGGAAAGGGCTGAGAGCACCTCCAGAGTCCCCCGTGCCTGCAGCGGGGCGCCCCGAGGCCTCTTCCCCTGACCTGGGAGTGCCGCTCAGCGGGTCAGGAGCTGCCGGTTTCCGTTCGTTATTGCACTGTGGGGCGAGGACTCGGTGACGGCTGTTGACAGAAAAGTCGCGCTGACGCTGCGTTTGTCACTGAGATGATTTGATGATGCACTGACAGTTTGGGAACGCACATACCTTGAGGAGGCCAGCAAGCATGGGCCGGGGCCTCATCCCATGTGCCCGGGCACGGCCGCTCTGGTCTTCCTGTCCCAGTTCTGACGGCAGCGCTGGGTCAGCCCAGCGAAGCCCAAAGCTGACCCGTAGCTGGGCTCTGCTGCCATTTCTCTCCTCCGTGCCTGGACGGCAGGGGAGGAGCATCCTCCCGATCCGTCAGCCTGGTGGCGGGCAGAGGCTCTGGCTGGGCAGCGCTGCCCGCAGCCACCGGTGGGGCTTCGGGCTTGGCGGCCGCGGGAGCCCTGAGGGCCGAGCGCTGGCGCCTCCAGCGGGCCCGGCTGCTGCCGCTTTGCTGCTATTGCCGTTGCGGCGGGAGCCGCTGGGCCGGTGGGACTGTGTGTACCGCGGGAGCTGCGCTGCGCCGCAGGGCCGGGAGGAGCCGTGGCAGCGAGCGCGTGGGCTCGACGCCGCTTCCCCGTGTCCGAATGTACATTTTGTGTGAGGACTGACGCCGGTCACGGTACCCGAAAATACTGAAAAACCACAAAAAAAGGACCCTTGGGGCGTTTATTTTTGTTGTGTGTGTTCGTTTCCTAAGGAGAAGCGGGTCACTGCAAAGGGCTGGGTATCTTTCCTTTCTGGTTTCTTTCATTTTGAAGCAATACCAGGTTCTCCAGCGGGACGGTCTCTGTGCGGCATCGCACCATTCACACCCATACTACTGCTCACTCGGCACTCGCCAGGTTTTTATAGCTATAAATACGATATATATAGGAACTACTATAGAAGCGCACCGTGTAACGCCGCCTCGTGCAGTATCGGTCCATGGCTTTTAATTCTTAACACTATAGGTAAGGATCGTGTTCCAGTGGCTACCGCCGGCGGGAGCCGGGCCGCGCGGCCCTCTCGCCCTTCTTGTGCCCAGTCGGTTCGTGTATAACTTGGTTTCTTCCTCTTCTTCCTCTCGTTTTGGTTATGAATGTTGGGGTACCACCTGCATATGGGGAACTGTGCTCTGTGCTTTCCTGGTCTCTTTAACGAGGTGCAGTAGCTTTGTCTATCAACCGAGAACTATATTGTGGTGTTTCTTTTATTGAACTTAACAGTCTCTTTAGTAACTACAGGTAGGTGAATAATTGTTTCAAAAAAAATAAAAAGACAAAAAAAAGCTCTGCCAAGGCGAGGTTATGTTCTAAAACTACATTTCTTGACAGCGCATCATGTATAACAAGCTCTTCTTCCCCCTTGCGTTCTTCCAAGCTTCTGGTTGGGTTGGGTTGCTAAAAAAACACAAAAAAAAGAGGAAACGCGGCTACAGTCCATCAGTGTTAACTCCCTGCCACAGGGAAGAAGGAAATACTTTAACAGTTCAAACATGCTGAAAGCTCTGCAAAAGACTGAATGTAAAAACAAAAGAAGTGTACATACTTGTAAAAAAAACCAAAAAAACAAACAAACAAAGGAGTTTTTAAACATGTTTATTTTCTATGCACTTTTTTTTATTTAAGTGATAGTTTAATTAATAAACATGTCAAGTTTATTGCTGCAGAGGGCTGTTCTCCATTCCTTCCTGGGGAGGGGGGGAGAAGGTGCTCTCCCTGTGCTCCTCCTGGAAGAGCCTTTGGGACACAGAGGGGTCTCGTGGCTCACCGTGCTGGTGTGGCCGGGACACGGCCTGAGGTTGGACGGGAAGCGGCGTCGCAGGGTGAACATTAACCTGCCCAGGGCCACCCGCCCGCACCTCCACCTCCACCGGGGCTCGTGCACAGGGAGGGCACCATGGCCACGGCGAACGACAGGGCCGTCCTGCAGACCATCTTTAACCCCAGCACCCCCTTTGGGGACATCCCTGGGCTGGACGAGGAAGGGGAGGATGGCACACGGGAGGAAGGTGAGTAGACGCTGCCTGGGTTCTGGCTGGAATGGGCAACAGGGTCCCTGTGCTGCCGCAGGGTGCGTGGGCAGGGGAAGGAGGCGCTGGGAGCAGCCCCATGCCGGTGCCCCTGGCCAGGGGAGTTCTGGTGCCAGACACTTCCCTGGCCATGAGCCTCAGTTTTGCTACCACAGAGGCGGCCTTCCCCCCGGAGCTGCTGGAGCAGGCCCAGGACCTGGAGCTGCAGGGGGTGTCCGCTGCGGAGTCCGGAGATGTGAGCACGGCGCTGGAGCGGTTCAGCGAGGCCATCCGCCTGCTGCCCGAGCGCGCCTCGGGCTACAACAACCGGGCCCAGGCGCTGCGGCTGCGGGGCGATGTGGCAGGTGAGCAGTGCGGGTGGGCCGCGGGTGCCCCCCAGGTGTCCCCCACCCACCCCAACACCTCTCCCATCCTGGCCAGGCGCCCTGCGGGACCTGGATGCCGCCATCCGCCTGAGCCGGGGTCGCGGCCGCTCCGCCTGCCAGAGCTTCGTGCAGCGCGGGCTCATCCACCGGCTGCACGCCCGCGACGAGGACGCGCGGCGGGACTTGGAGCGCGCGGCGCGGCTGGGCAGTGCCTTTGCCCGGCGGCAGCTGGCGCTGCTCAACCCCTACTCGGCGCTTTGCAACCAGATGCTCTGCGAGATGCTGGGGCGGCTCCGCAACCCCGGCAGCACCGCGAGCGAGTGAGACGAGCACGAGACGGGAACGGCAGCGTGCGGGCCAGGCACGTCCTGGCCACCAAAGAAGGGCCACCTCCGGCGGCAGAGATCCTGTTGTCGTTCCTCCTCCATCCCTGGCTGACAGCTGGGATGGGAGGTACCAAAATGCCTCGCTTTGTCTCAGCTCCACTCTACCTCCAATAAACCTGCCTGCATCCCTGGCACTCAGGCTCTGCTTGTGGCGTTGCAGGTGACTGCGGTGCGGTTCTGGTGTGGGCAGAGCAGCACATACAGAGAACAGGCAGCCCTGAGGGCATGAGGTCTGGCTGAGCAGGGGGCTGGCCTTCCCCGTTCACTCGCTGCCCTGGCTGGGTGGTCTCTGCCCATGCTCATGCGCTCGGGGGGGGCGGCTGCAGGGCAGGCGGAGGACGCTCGCAGCCACGCCGGGGACCGCCCCCGCGTCACATGCGCAGCCCCGTGTGCCGGGGCCCGGAGCCGCACTGCGGGCCATGTTCCAGGTGAGGGGCAGCGCGGCTCTGTGGTCCAGCCCTGCTGCGGGCTGGGATGCCTGGGGCCCAGCGTGGGGACAGCGCTGCGTCCCTGCTCCAGCTGCGTGTCTCCTAGCCCCGAGCGCAGCCGCTGCACCATGCGGTGTTCCCGGGGTCGGCCGGAGCCTGCTCTTGCCCCACTGCTGCTGCTGCTGGGCCTCCTGGCGTTCTGCTTGGCAGGTGAGGCTGCGGGGGGGGGGGGGGGGCAGCGCTCTGGCAGCACGACATCGGAACGCTGCTGCGGCTCTGACACACCACGGGCTCTCCGGCAGGGCTGGGGGAGCCGGGTCCCACCATCGATGGGCAGCCGCTGGCAGTGTGCACGCTGCGGGAGGGGGAGAGCCGTGCCTTTTCCTGCCGGGCTCCCCAGCCGGCCCCAGGCGCCATGCTGGTGTGGTACCTTGATGGCCAAAAGCAGGAGGCAAACTGCTCGGCGGTGGGCACTGCCAGCACCCTCACTCTCACCGCCCGGCGCAGCGACCGCGAGCTGAACTGCTCCCTGACGGACCCATCCTCCGGGCAGACCTACAACGCCTCCGTCCTCCTCAACGTGCAGTGTAAGGTCCGCGGTGTTGGCCCTGCTCCAGATGGAGGCCCGGGCAGGGTGTATGGGGCTGCTGCCCAGCCAGAGCAGCACTGTGACCTGTGGCTGCTGCAACCATAGCGGGGCAGGATCTCATCAGTCCTGTGCAGACACAGCTGATGAGCACTTCCAGCCTCTGTGAGACAAATCCTGCTCCTGCCTGTGCGGCCCTGTCTCACTGCCTATGTTTGTTGCCCAGATAAGCCAGAGATCCTGCAGGCAGACGCCCACTACCAGGAGGTCGAGGGCAAGGGCCTCCTCCTGGTGCTCTTTGTGCTGGTGGAAGCCAACCCGCCCGCTAGCATCACTTGGGTGGACCAGGATGGGCGGGTGATGGCCAACGCCTCAGAGTTCCTCCTCCTGGACACCACACACCACCCGGGGCTGGCCAACCACTCGCTCCGCGTCCACCTTGACACCGCGGCTGGCAACTTCTCTGTCAGCGCTGCCAACAGCCTGGGTGTCACCACCACCTCCCTCCTGCTGCCAGGTAGGTGCTGGGGGGTAGGTGCAGCACTGTGCCTGTGCCAAAGGGTGCTGAGGGGGCCACGCTGCCCGTGCAGGTCTGCTGGATGCCCGTGTGGAGCTGCCCCTCCTGGGTGTCGCCGTCGGAGCAGCCCTGGCCCTGTCTGCCCTGCTCAGCCTGGGCTCCTGTGCCGCCGGCCTGGCGTGCCGCCGGCCCAAGCTGGCGCCCAGCGAGGGGCGAGTGGGAGGGAGCAGCCCACTCAGCCGGTGCTCCCGTTGCAGCGGCCCTGAGCTCCCGCAGCCCGAGGGTGCACGTCTGCCCCGCCAGACCCAGTCCCTGCCGCCTGACCTGTGCCTCAGCGACCTCACACAGGAGGCCAGAGGTGAGAGCCCGGGTGCCAGTGTGGAGGGGGACACGGGGTCATGGGTCCTACCTGGGTGAGGGCTCCGTGTATGGCTCTTGCCTCTTTCTTTCCCTGCAGCTTCCCCCAGGGACACTGCAGCTGGTTCTGGGGGAGAGGAGAGCACATGGCCTGGGCTGGAGAACTCCCTGGCCCTCAGCAAACTCGGTGAGGGGGTGCAGGTGGGCAAGTGGCCCCAAAAGCTGTGCCAGTGAAATGCTGGCCTCTGCAGCTGCCCCAAAGGGCAATGGCAACGAGCTGTCTTTGTCCCGCAGGTTTTATCCAGCTCCCAAAGTCTGGGCGCATCTACAAAGTGCCCAGCGTGAGCAGCGAGGAGATCTGGCTGTGAGATGTGGTGTGGTGCCGTGAGGCAGGGCTGCCCGGCCCCAGGTATGTGCCAGCCCCTGGAGGAGAACAGTATGGGTGCCGGGGGCTGTGCCGGGTGCAGGGTGCTCACCAGCCCTGGCTGTACCTTTAGCTACGCCCCTGATAGCTGCACTGTGAGCCAAGGCATGATTTTTATGTAGCCTGCACGCTTTAGGAATAGATGCCTCAAAGCTCTTTATAGCCAGGCTCAGCCTTGCGGCCAGCACTGAGATTCCTCCTGGGGTAAGACCAAGCACCAGCCTTGCTTTAGCAGGTTCATGGCCCGCTTGCTGCATGATCTTTGCCACCCCTGCCAGAGCTGTGGCAGATGGGTGGGCACAGGCAGCGTGGCGGGGGCTGGAGGGAGTCCTCCCCACAGCAATAAACTAAACTCGAGCGTCTCTGTGGTGCCATGCTGGTTATTTCACCTTGGCAGCAGCTGAGGGGCATAAGAGTAGGAAAAGGGGCTCAGTAAGAGGGAGCAGAAGAAGCTTGAGACCCGCAGTCAGGCTGTGGAACGCACTGGGCAGATCCAAGAGTCATGTCTGAGGGTGAAACTTACTCGCGCTTGCTCTAGCACTTGTCACGTGGGCTCGAGGAGCCTCAGCTCTGCAGCACCTATGGCTCAGGGAGCCTGTCACTGGAAAGAGCTGGTTTAATGCTGAGCTCCTTGGGAGCAAGTCAAAACTGGAGCCATTAGGCAGCTTCTGCAACAGTACGATGAGTGAAGTCCTACTCTATGAATACAGAACACTTCAGCTGTGTCTCTAAAGCCAGGGAGGCTCCTGATGTGTTCTGCAACTGCTTCACAGGCTGCTGACAGAGCAGAGATTGATCCAGAGGTGAGGGTTCAACATGAAGCTTCAAGTGAAGCTTAACAGCTCTGCCTCTGCCGCTTGCGAAGGAGGGTTGGATGGTGGGCTCCTGCCCTTCTTCCCATCAGCCAAGGGCTTGAAATGCTGCACGGAAAAAAGGTGTTAGTGCAAAGATTTGGTGCTCGTTCGAGAGTACAGGCATGTGTCTGAAAGTGCTGCCCCTCTGTGTGACCTGCTTTTGGTGGCAAAAGCATTGTGGGCTCACGCTGGACTGTTAAACCTTGCGGAATCTCAGGGGCTCCTTGTGCAGCGTTGAGGTACCAGGGAATCAAACAGCTTAGAAAATGTTCTTTGGGCCCCTTTGTCTGGCCTGCCACCCGCTCACAGACACCCACAGCAAAGCCAAACATGAGGAGAGAAGCCCTGTGATGCTTCCAGCTGGGTGAGCAGTGCCTGCCTGAAGCTGTACCTGTGAGTTCTTGAACTCGGAGTAGACAGAGAAGAGGATATGCAGAGGCTGGATCCGGCTCTTGTACACAGGGATGTCCAGAATGGCTACAAGCAAGAGCAGAAGCATGTGAGAGCATCTCAGTGCTGGAGGTAAAGGCTGAACTTCCCCCTGCCCACCATTACTGGGGCCTTCCCCCATTAAAGACCGCAGACACCTGTGGTATGAGTCCACATCCTACTGTAGACAGCAGAGAATGATCTCGACTGCTCAGGGCTGTGAGCCTGCTTCTAACAGTCCCTTCCTTTAAGTGAGACAGTGCCGGGCCAGCAGCACACTTGTGCCCTCAGCGCAGCCCCCCAGCTTACCACAGATCATGTCCACGTACTCGGTCAGGTCACAGCTCATCTCCGCCGTTGGGAGCCCCACCTGGAACAGACGGAGCAGTCAGCTCTGCTCCCGTATGGCAAGCGGTGCTCTCGGGCCAAGCACAGTGGCCACCGGGAATTCGGGCGTCAGGCCGCTCACCCATCTTCTGGTGAGGGAGAAATGGGAAGCAGGAATGAACCCGAGTGGGCCAGGCCACGGGCAAAGAGCCCAGAATGGAGCAGGTCCCCGGCTTTCATGGAAGGTGGTTGTAACAGCAGCACCAAGCTAACTCCCAACGTACCTTTCCCAAGAGCTCCTCGAATTCCGGTGACCATTCCTGCATCAGGGTCTCTATGTCAGGCATTGGCCTGCCCGGGAAGAAACAGACATAAACTTCAGGATCACACACAAGTGAAAGAGTTTCCTGCTGCCGGGCTGCTGCAAAGGGGACCGGCTCCCTTTGAGCACAGCAGTGCTCAGCCCTCCTGGACTGTGTCACCGGCCTCCCCGTGGGCTGAGCTGGGGCTGTACGCACAGAGGGGAGCTCACCGGGTGTAGTGGACCGTGGCAGGAGGTTTGCAGCGGTGCAGTTCATTGATACTCTCAATCCAGCTCTCAATGGCTTTGGGGTTCTTCTCTGCATTCTCCACACTCTTCACTTTTATCTGCTGCTAAGAACAAAAATACAAACCTGGAAGCACTTCAGGGTGTTCAGGGGTTTCTCTGCAACCCCTGTGTCGGCGCCGCATTAACCATGCATTTTCTCTTTCCTAGGGGCACTGCACCAACCGAGGAGGGCCATGGGCAAACAGAACACTGAGGAAAACCAGGTATCGACAACCAAAAGGAAACAAAGCTTCCCCCGAAGGAAACTGAACCAACACCTGCACCAAGCCTTGCCATAGATCCATTGCAGTTTAAAACTGTGGCCTAAAGAAAAAGGTTAGTGTTTTCTGCCTTTGAAGCTGAATTAGCAGCTGTGCTACAACGTTGCAGTCACAGAAGTGAGAGCAAAATGCAACATTTTCACCACAGGCAGCATGCAGCAAGTGCAACCTCCCCCTCCCTGACTCACTGTGATGTTGTGCTGCTTGGAGTTCTCCGTCAGCCACAGGGAGAGCACGGTGGGATCCGACTGCTTGGTTGACGGCTCGTCCAGCACCAGCAGGCCCAGGTTATCAGGACTGCCGTCGGGACGGGGAACCTGCAGACAAACAGAGGCCCTGTTTCCTGTGGGAGTCTAGAGCAGGGGACGTTGGGCTGTTTTGGAGGGAGCCTCCCCGTGGTTTAAAAACCAGACCCTAAAAGGCATTGGCAGGCCTGCCCTCTTGAATACGAGTTCTTAGTACAGTGCTGCCTGAAAAGCACAAGGTGTTGGACAAGGCAAATGTGGCCCTGGTCCCAAATTACGCCTGAGAAGTGACTGACAGCTCAGGGGCAGGGCTCACTGGGCTGTAGGGCCAGGCTTCAACCAATACCACATCCTGTTTCAGCTGGTGTGCAGCACACATAGAGGGAAGCAAAGCAACTGTACCTTTAGGAATGCATCAATGTCTCCAACTGCAGGAATAAAGTCTGGGATGAAAGGCTGCAGTTTGTACTCGATCTCTATGGGTTTGGGTGTGTACCTGGGAAAAACCAGCAGCACTGTGGGAGCAGCTACGGACTGTCCTGCAATGCTTGCCCCAGTAACTGGCACAAAGGAGAGCAAGGAGGGGGCTAAAACCCTTCCACTCACCTCTTGATGTACTCAAAGAGTTCTTTGATTTCAGAAGACACCGGCAGGTAGTCATAATCTGCTAAACTGAAGTCCCTAAAGGCAGGCAGAGAAATGCAGGCAGAGACTAACAGGCAGTAGGCTGTCTACAAGTGGGAACCAGCACCCAGCTGGGCAAGACCAGCAGGAAGGAGGTGGAAATACAGAGGTAGGGAGTCTCTTGCACAGGAGAACCACCCCTGGGCCCTGTTTTGCCTCAGGCCGGCACTTGGGTGAGCTGCCTGTGATGACAGACTCGTGCAGGGGTGTCAAAAGCCACACAACTGCTCACCCCGTGAGCGCAGCCCCGTGCTCCTCCGAGTCGTTCTCCGAGTCAGTCTCCGAGGAGCCTTCCGAGTCCTCCGAGTCGTCGTCGTCGTCGTCGTCGTCCTCGCTGAGGGTGGCAGCCGCGGCCGATCGAGCCACCGCCTCTTCCTAGGAGAGAGACCGGGCCTCACGGGCCGCCCCTGCCGCCGCCGGGCCGCCCTCCCGCCGCTGCCTACCTTGTTGCCGCTGCCCTCCTCGCGGCTGCTCTGGTCGGCCGCGGGATGCCCAGGCAGGCGGAGGGCCTGGGGCCGGCCCATACCCGCAGTCCGCGGCGATCGGGCCCCGGCCGGCCTCCCTGCCGCGCCGCCCGCCTGCTCGGCCTCCGGCAGGTCCAGACGTTCGTAGTACGGCTGCTCTTCGTGCGGGCGCGCCTAGGCAGAGCGGCGCGGTGAGGGTGAGGCGGCGGCCCCGGCCCCGGCCCCTCGGCCCGGCGCCCCGCTCACCTCCGCCATGCCGCCCCGCCGCCGTTGCCAGGGCGACGCGCCCGCCTCGCTCGCCCCCGGCCGGCTAGAGCGGCCGTGCCTCCGCGGCGCCCCCTGGCGGGAAGGGCGGCCGCGATCCGCCAACCGCGCCCCCCGCGCCGTGCGTGACGGCGGTTCCGGCTGCGGACGTGGCTCGGCGCCGCCATCTTGTGCGGCCGCCCCGGGGCGCGGAGGGACCGAGCGGAGGGAGGGACCGAGCGCAGGGACCGAGCGCAGAGCCCCGCGCCGCCGCCGCCGCCGCCGCCGCCGCCGCCGCCATGGTGAGGTCCCGCGCCGCCGCCCGCGGGGCACAGCGGACGGAGGGGGCGCTTCTCGGGGGGCCCCGCCGCCCGCCCGGGCCTTGCGCTGGAGCGCCGTGGCCTGCGGGGCAGAGCGGGCCGCTGCGGCGGGTCCTGCCGCCCGGGCAGGCGGGGCTGCGGCCGCGGCCCTCGGGCCGGCGCTGGCCGAGCACGGGAGCCGTTCCGCTGGCGGGAGGGAGCCGGTCCTGCGCCTTGTGCCCCCCCAGCGCTCTTCCACCGCGGGTTCGGGCGGCGGGGCTGGGAGGCCGCTCCGTTACAGAGCAGAGCCGTGTGCTCCCGGAGCAGCGGGACCGCCGGTGCCGCTTGCCTTGCACCGGGACCCGTGCTTTGGGGCACTGCTTACAGAGAGGAGGTTTCGGCCTGACATAAAAGCGCGTCGGGATGCGCTTGTCCCCGAGCTGTCAAGCTGCAAGTGCCTGAGGCCTCACACAGTGCTGTCGGCCCGGGGCTGAGGTGGGACTCGGTCTGTTTCTGAGAGCTGCAGATAACAGCGGTTGGGGATTTACGAGATCATCAGCACAGAAACAGCCTTGTCCTGACAAAGTTAAGAAGCTGATTTATGAGAGAGAGATGCGAGCAGGAAGGCTCGGTAGTCCAAGAGAATGAGGAGACGTGGGCTGCGATCCCTTTGCTACCTTTGTATTGGTGGTGTGCTAACAGAGGTGCCCAGGAGAGCCATCCAGGGGCTGGGGTTCATGCGGCTGCCACTTCTCCATTAATGTGGCTCTGGAAAGAACCGTCCCATTTTACAACATTTCTGTGTTTAGTTGTAAGCTGGGGCCAGGCTGACCAGAAGCTCAGTAACCTGGAGCCTCCCCAAGCACTGGGTGCTTGTGTCACCTCTGTGCGTGTAGGAAGGGGCCAGTTTGCTGTGCTCAGGGTAACGGAGTGAAGGAGAGGTGAGTCTGCTTTTAGCATAGCGCAGTTACTGCTGCTGGGGGCAGCAAAAGGCTCAAAGTGGTGCCCAAGGAGGCTGAGCCGGGGTGCGGCACGCGTGAGGTTGGGATGGAGTCGATGCTCCCCTCTCCTCCCGCGCTGAGGGGCCCTCGCCTCCTCCTCAGGTGCTGTTGGCAGCAGCCGTGTGCACGAAGGCGGGAAAGGCCATCGTGTCCCGGCAGTTCGTGGAGATGACGCGCACCCGCATCGAGGGGCTGCTGGCGGCATTCCCCAAGCTCATGAACACGGGGAAGCAGCACACGTTTGTGGAGACGGAGAGCGTGCGGTACGTCTATCAGCCCATGGAGAAGCTCTACATGGTGCTGATCACCACCAAGAACAGCAACATCCTGGAAGATCTGGAAACACTCCGACTCTTTTCCAGAGTGGTAAGGATCTAAGGATCGCTCGCTTACTGGAGAGCTCCTGCTGTCAGCTCTGCTGTGAGACCAAAAGGGTGACTGCTAAAGTTAGCATTAAATATTCTCTGTATTCAGGGCTCCTCAGCAAATTCGTTGGCCCCAGGGTGTGTTTAGGTTCCTCTGAGTTGGTGTTCCAGAGAAGCTAAGAGGTTGTCCAAGGTATTGTGCTGTAGGAAAAGTAATCGTGGCAAAACTTGATCTTGTTTATCAGCGACATAAGAGCAGCTTAACAGTGCACTGATCTTGGGGAGGAGCTAGCACTGCTTTGGAGTCTAGGGGTAGTAGAAAGAAAGCGTTTACGTGGTGTTGTCCACAGATACTCCTTCAAAATGTTTTTTCCTGTCCAGATACCTGAATATTGTCGAGCTCTGGAGGAGAACGAGATCTCTGAGCACTGCTTCGACCTGATTTTTGCCTTTGATGAGATTGTTGCCCTGGGCTACCGTGAGAACGTCAATCTGGCCCAAATTCGGACCTTCACTGAGATGGAGTCGCATGAAGAGAAGGTGTTCCGAGCAGTCCGAGAGGTGAGCAGGAGTAACTGCAAGCTGGGACCCGCTGCTGCTGTTCTGCTTTGATAGTGGCCCAGAAATTATTTCACTTTTCTGTAAACTGAGTGCTCATCTCTTGTTCCCTTTTGCTTTGCAAAAAAAAGGGTTTACAGGCAAATGCACTTGGTTCCTGAGCAGAATGAGATTGAGATTGCAAAGCTCTGTCAGCCTCTTGTCTCTTACTTCAGACTCAGGAGCGCGAAGCGAAAGCCGAGATGCGCCGTAAAGCCAAGGAGTTGCAGCAGGCCCGGAGGGACGCGGAGAGGCAGGGCAAGAAGGCGCCTGGGTTCGGTGGCTTTGGGAGTGTGGCCGTGTCCGGGGGCACGACGGCATCCATGATCACAGAGACCATCATTGAGACAGAGAAGCCCAAAGTGGCTCCAGCGCCTGCCAGGTGGGTGTGCAGCAGGGAGCAGGTGGGCCTCGGGGCCAGCGGAGCTGGAAGCACGTGCCCCAGTAAAGGCCCTTTTATTGTTGAGGAGCATTTGTAGTGCTTCCCACATTAGCATCCCAGAGCATCTCTGCAGCCTTTGATAGGCGAAGAGCTCCACAACCTGTGTAAGAAAAAGGTCCCAGCTACTGGTAATACACAGAGCAGAATCCAAACCTAAATTACAGCTTTGCAGCCTACATACCAGTTTTGAGTGTGTTCTCCCAGAAAAAAGGCTGCAGAGGTGAAGGTAGTTTTGTTGGGATAGTCCGGTTGCAGTGCTTGCAGATAATGAGGAATCTGTTCCCATGAGCTCACCTGGAGGTTCTTACACCTTTTCTTTAGGCCCTCGGGTCCCAGTAAAGCCTTGAAACTTGGCGCTAAGGGCAAGGAGGTGGACAACTTCGTAGACAAGCTGAAATCAGAAGGAGAAAATATCCTGACTGCTGTAGGGAAGCGCTCCACGGAAGCAGCCAAAGTTCTTCCTCCTCCTGTTAACATGGAGAGGTAGGTGCTGCCCTGGCTTTGGAAGCACTGTTCCTGCGACGTGCTGTGTGGTGCACATCTGGCTTCCTGAGTTCACTTCCTTTCTCATTTTCAGAACAGGCTTTTCCCTGCCCTTCAGGTCCCATGTGCTCGCTTGGGCTCTCATTTTAAATGGTGGTGGGCAAAACCTTGGGAAGCACAGCAGGAAAAAGCAGACAGCTCTTTTCAGTGGGACTCACCTGAACTTGGATGTACATCCGTTGTTCAGCTGGGGTTGGCAGTTTTCCTATGCAGTTTTCCCTTAAATAGCTGCAATTTTTCTGTTCTTCAGACGCAGAATTCCTGCTGAGTTGTGGCTTGGGATGGCCACGTTCATAGATCATTTTATGTATGGCAGTTCAGAAGCTTTTGGTGCCATGAGCTGTGCTCCTGTCAGCAGCGATTTTTTGAGTGAGCAGCCCCTTGGGATGCTGTATCACTGTTTTTCATGGGGGCTTACACCCATTGCAGACTCGCATCTCTGGAGCTGACTTGCGGGAGCAGCGTTAGCATCTGCCATCCCGCTCCTGGGAGCACCGGCTCATTACGTGCAGCCTTCCCTGCTGAGCACTGCTCTCTCATCTGGCCTCTTGGATGCCAAGCATAGCACTTGCGACACCTACTTTCTGTCTGTCTGTCTAGCGTGCACATGAAAATAGAGGAGAAAATCTCCCTGACTTGTGGCCGTGACGGAGGGTTGCAGAGCATGGAGCTGCACGGCATGATCATGCTGCACATTGCCGATGAGAAGTTTGCACGGATTCGCCTGCATGTGGAAAATGAGGACAAGAGGGGAGTGCAGCTACAGGTAAAGCCTGTTCAGTGTCCTGTGCTCTCGAATGTGCTTTTGCTCCTCTCCAGGGAGTACGTGAGCATGTCAGTGTCCTGTGTTCGTGTTCAAGCCATGTCAGTACATGAATTGAAAATGGGAGTAGTCACCACAGACATCAGCGCAGTGGGGCCAGCTCAGGCTGGAAAGATTGAAGTTCAGTTGAGAAATCCAGTCTCGTGCCCTTATCTCCACCTTATCTGCCCGGTAGTGCACGTTGCTGTGCCATCTGGTCGCACTTGGACCTTGCAGCAGCCTGGTGCTTTGCTTGATGCTCGTTGGTGTGACGTGAGCTTTAGTTGTGGAGTGGGAGAATTTCATGTGGTGTCCTGTGCTGCTGAGGAATGAATTTGTTACCTCTTGGGGTCACTTGTGTGCCATCAGTGCTGTATTAGAGGCAGTTGCAGCCAGCGATAGCAGCTCTGAAGATTCTGAAGGACACATCCCCTTTCTCCCACTCTGTGTGGCCTTACTGATCCCTGGATATCGTGCTCCTTTGATATGCTCTTTTGCACCCTACCTCCTCCTCCTTCCTGTGGGCTTGCCTGTATATGGCTGGCTTATCTGCTGCTGGCTTATACACTAGGAGGTTCCTTACTGGCGCATCTCACGAGGGAGTTCCTGACAGCATTCCCACGTGTGCTGCTTCAGGTGGAAGACAAGATCAAACCCAGTGCTGGCTCCTGTCTTTCTAGCATAACTTGAAGGTTGACTTGCAAAAATCCTCTACTTCTGCAAAGCTGCTTATGGAGAGAGGATATTTAAATTGAGTTTGTCTGCTGATGTAATGTGTTAAGGTTGTGGAGGGAAGTAGGATTTTTGCGGTTTCAGGGTGTTCCCAGCAGCATTAGGTTGGTTTTTCTTCTGCTGTGGGTCTTCAGGATGGCATTTGAGGTTTTAAGAGTCGTTACAGTCGCTTTCTAGGTGTCGGCCCAGGACACGCGTTGCTGGTATGTCTGGTGCAGTGGTGTGTGTTCTGGAAGGAATCCCGGGTTGATAAGTAGATGTGCTCCAGCTGGGCTTCTGAGCTAGGAGCAGAGCTGATGTGTGTCAAGGAAAACACTCTGGGATGTATCATCCTGCCTTACTAGAGCCCGTGTTGCCTACCGACAGTTCTGTCTTTAGGCTCAGAGTTAGAGCCTGGGCCTATATTTCCCTTTCAGACTCACCCAAATGTGGACAAGAAGCTCTTCACTACAGAATCACAGATTGGTTTGAAGAACCCAGAGAAGTCATTCCCTATTAACAGCGACGTGGGGGTGCTGAAGTGGAGGTTGCAGACCACGGAGGAGTCCTTCATTCCATTGACAAGTGAGTGCAAGCGTCCACCTGGGGGATTGGGTAGAAGAGGCTGATATGCAATTGGTTGCAGAGAGACCTTAGAACAGCTTCCAGTGCCTAAAAACGGGCTGACAGGAAAGCTGGAGAGGGGCTTTCGACAAGGGCCTGTAGGGACAGGGCAAGGGGGAATGGCTTTAACCTGCCAGAGAAGATTTAGATTTGGTTTTAGGGAGAAGTTCTCTACTGTGAGGGTGCTGAGGCGCTGGCACAGGTTGCTCAGAGGAGCTGTGGCTGCCCCATGCCTGACAGCGTTCAAAGCCAGGTTGGACGGGGCCTTGGAGCAACCTGCTGTAGTGGAAGGTGTGTCTGCCTGTGGCAGGGGGTTGAAACTGAATGAGCTTTAAGGTCCCTTCCAACCCAGACCCGACTGGGATTCTGTGATCCATGGGCTGCCGGCTTGTAGCCAGGCTCCAGCAGCTCAGCTGCCTGGAGTATGGCACATTCCAAGATGAGATGTGTTCCTCTGGATAGTGCCTGTTCTTGGTGGCATGTGTTTTCTGTAATGCTCTTGAAGGAAAGAAAAAGCTTTTATTTAAATCAGGATTTCTTGGGGATGGCTTTGCGGGGCCTTTTGAGAGCCCATGTGGTTCACTCACTGTTTCTGTGCCCTCAGTTAACTGCTGGCCATCAGAAAGCGGCAACAGTTGTGACGTTAACATAGAATACGAGTTGCAAGAGGAGAGCCTGGAGCTGAACGACGTGATCATCACCATCCCCTTGCCGTAAGTAACACTCCTTGTCCAGGCAGCATTATCACGTCTGCCTGGATCCCGTTGCTTCTCTCCCCTCCCTGGCTTGTGTGTCTGGACAAGCAAACAGGCTGGACAAGCACTTAGCTCTGTGCAGCTGCGCTATTGTGACTTCTCGTTGCCTACCCTAGGTCTGGTGTCGGTGCTCCAGTGATTGGGGAGATTGACGGTGAGTATCGCCACGACAGCCGGAGAAACCTCCTCGAGTGGTGCCTGCCAGTGATAGATGCCAAAAACAAGAGCGGCAGCCTGGAGTTCAGCATAGCAGGGCAGCCAAATGACTTCTTCCCGGTGCAAGTCTCCTTCATCTCCAAAAAGAACTATTGCAACATACAGGTATGGTCGCTGCTGGTGCTCTGTGGGTGTGATGTTGCCACTCTTTGCTCCTCCAAGCTGCCTTGGTCGTGGCTATAAGTGGCTGTGTGGTGGCCTGTGGGCCCTGCTGCTGCTCCTGATGAAGGCTCAGGTGTTGGCATGAAGTTTCCTCTGTGTTGGCTGGGTTTGGGGTGCCAGTGGACTGTACCGGCAGCTTCAGCTCCCCAGAGCTGTCTGACCATTTGGTCTGTGCCTTTGTGACTCTGGTAACCACTAATTCCCCTCAGACTTTGACAGAGAAACTGTCAGCCTTTGAGCCAAAACGTGTCTCTGTCTCTTGCCCCATCCCTGGCGCTGTTCAAGGCCGTGTCAGATGGGGCTTTGAGCAACCTGGTCTACTGGAGGGTGTCCCTGCCTGTGTTGCGGGGTTGGAACTAGGTGGGCTTTAAGCTCCTTCCAGCCCAAACTGGTCTGTGATGCTATGCTTCTATGTGGCTTCTGTCTGTCCCTGCTGAGCTGCAGCTAGTGACTGCTGCTTACTTTTAGCAGAGCCACAGCTACTGCAGAGAACCCTGCCCCATTTCCAGCTTTCCTGAGAAGAAAGCTCCGTCTGGCAGTTTGAAAACGCGGGGTTGCCACTATCGCGGTGTCAGCACTGAGCTAACTCTGCCTCTTGTCCTGCAGGTTACCAAAGTGACCCTGGTAGACGGGAACAGCCCTGTCAGGTTTTCTACCGAGACCACCTTCCTGGTGGACAAGTACGAGGTGCTGTAAGGCACCCACGGGGCCCGCAGCGCAGGCAGGTTTTTTAAATTTAGGAAAAAAAGAAAAAAAAAAAAAAGAGGCCGAAGTTGCTTGGGAATGTGGGAATGCCGCAGCCCCCCGCGGAGGAAGACTCTGCCGCCTGCAGCGCTCCCAGGGCACAGACACTTTTGGCAGAGAATTGACCGTGCTCACGGGGGGAAAGGCTACAAATTTCTTTGGCAGATTTTCACCGGCCGGCAGGAAAGCGCCACCTCCACCGCAGGGAACCTGCCTTTGACCCGTCCCCGTCTCCCCTGGAGCCGCCTGGCGCCCAGTCCCAGCGCCCATCAGCCACCGTCCCCTCCCTGCTGAAGCATCACGCACCGATCCCTCATTGGTGCTGCTGCCATTTTAATTTCTCGACCTTCAACTCCTGTTTCTGTTGGGGAAAGCCAGCGTTAAGATGATGTGCGTGGGGGGCCTGGCTCTTCCAGACCCTCCTGTCCGGTGGCAGCAGAGCAATTTGGCCGCAGTTCTGAGTGAGGGGGTCTGGCAGAGGAAGAGGGACACAGTGCTCGGTTCTTCTGCCCCGCATGGTTACTGCTGCCCTTCCAGCCGGGCTCACCTCTGGTTCAGAGAGGGCTCCATGGTGGCACAGGCCACACTTTGGCATGTTCCTGCTGCTGATGGAGAGCTTCCAGAGGGACTGTCTCTGTGCACAGGCTCACTGCCTGCTGCAGCTGCTCTTGGGCCAGGCTTTGGAGGTGATTTAGGTTAGAACCAGCTGCGTGTCCTTCCTGGGGGCTCTTTTGGTGCCAGGGGAAGGCCTCCGTGCATGGAGCCATGGATGCTGGGTTGCCCGGGCTGCCCCCATGGTCACAGAAGGGGAGCGCCCTGAAGGCACACGGCACCACGTGCCAGGGGGCGCCTTTGCAAGTGCATCTCTGTTCCCTGGGGCCCTCTGCCGAAGAAGTTCGTGGTCTCTCCTCTGTTGGCAGCACCCAGAAGGGAGCCATCCCTCATCCCGGCCCTGGGAGGGTGGGAGAAGAAACACTGTTCCTAGGAAAGCAAAGTAGGTGGCAAATCCCACTAGCTCAGTCCTAGTGGGGAGCTGCTTTTCCGTATGATGTTAAAATGGAGTCGAGCTTAGTTCGGAGCTTTTTCTTCACTTTTTCTTCCCTGGAATTGGTTGGAGGGTCACACTGACTCCGAGCCGGGATCCCCTTTTGTAACCCTGTACTGGCCTAGGGACTAGAGCACATTCCAGTGTACACGAATACGAGTCTTTAACCCAATAAAGAGTTCTGTCGGAGGAGCTGGCTCTGCCTGCGGCGATCCTTCGGGCTCAGCCCTGCGGGGGGCGGAACGGGACGGGGCGGGGCGGACCCAGCGGCGACCGACCGCGACGGCGGGAACGGAGGAGCTGAGCTGAGGTGAGCGGCGGCGGGGAACGGGCCGGGGTCGGGGCACCGGGGGCGGCTCGCGGCGGGGGGACCCCACTCGTGCCCCGGTAACCGCTTCCTTCAGGAGGCGAGCGGGGTCCAGGCCTGCGGGGACTCCCCCAAGGGCAGCGCGCTGGGGTACGGGGAGGGGAGGGGCATCTGTCTGTGCCTGCGCTGGGACGTGGGATGTGGTGGGGGTGCCACTGCCTGCCCGGGGGCTCCCGAGAACGGGTGTGAGGAAGGAGCTGCAGGCGGGAGACCCGGAGAACCCTTCAGCCGCTGTGGCGCGTTCTGGGGGCACACGGGTGGGCTGCGACGTGGGTCTGGGGATCCACCCCGTGTTGGCTTTGTAGGTGTGGGGGCCCTGAGAGCATCCAGCCCCACGTGGGAGGCAGGACCAGGCGCTCCCGACCCCGAATCCCACCGGGATCGTGGGTGGTCACGGGCAGGGATGGCGCTTGGCCGGAGGCTGCCCCCGCTCCTCCCCGGCTCCTCTCGGGGAGCCTGGGAAAGGCGCTGGCCTGGCCGGACCCCGCTCTGCAGCGGGACCTTGTTTACTCCGGCTTCCTGACACGCTCTCGCTGCGGGTCCTGCGCCGCTGCCAGGAGGCCCGAGGAATTTGGCAGCCCCCGGAGGAGCTCAGCTGCTGTGCACAGGGCTCTGCGCTCTGGCCCTCCTCCCGCAGCCACCCATCCGTCCCCAGGCACGGGCAGCCGCGGCGCTGCTTCGGCAGCTCCTTGTATGTCTGGGTTTGCCGCACGGTGCCATGTATTGTGTGTGCGGGGCGGCAGTGGGCAAGGTGATGGAGACATATGAGTTTGCGTGACCAGGTGGTGCTTGCTGATGGCAGGATACAGGCAAAGACAAGAGCGGTGCCCGTTTTGGAGAGGTGAGGTTCACCCCTGCTCCTCTCCCAGTGAATCTAGGGCTGGGTAACAAGATTGTGCCAGGGACCAGTTGTAGAACTTGGTGCTGTGGTTTCCCTGTCCATGCTGTGGTGGCCAGAGCCACGTGGTGGTGTTGGGCTTGGTGCTTGAGCTCTGGCAGTGGTCAGGACCATGTACGGAGCTGGTTCGTTGTGGGGAGCATTGGGTGCAGAAAGCTGGGCTGCACGCCCTGCGTGACCCAAGCGCACTCGGGCATCCCCTAGCATGCAGAAAGGCAGAGGCACGATGCCGGCAGAGCCGAGGGCTCAGCTGAGCGCAGCTGCGCTGCGGAGGAGCGGGAGCACTTCCCGGGAGCGCTGAGATCAGCGGGTGCGGCCGGGATTCCTCCGCTCCCGCCGGAGCCGTCTGGCAGCTGATTTACGGGGATGTTATTGCCAGGAGCGTTGCGTTGTCCCAGCAACCGCGATGCAGCCCCCGCTGCAGCCCCTCGTCTGGGTGGGATGGCGCCGGCTCGGTGTTCCCTGCTCAACGTGGGGCAGCCCCTGGTCCGGAGGAGCAGGCTCCTAGCTCCCCTCCAGCTTTGTGCTGGACATGGGCTCCCCATTCCCAGCTGCCAGCAGAATGACCGGTTGTTTACTGGAGTGGAGGGTGTGGGAGGGGGTAAGCGCGCCCTAAGCGCGTTAGCAGATGCGGAGCAAGCAGGCAGCCAAGTTGGATGGAGGCTGCAACGCTCTGCGGCGAGCGCCCGTTAGCTCGGCCTCTCTGGCTTCCTCCTGTGACTCACTCAGCAATGAGCGAGGAGGAGAGGCTGTGTCCCGGGATGCCGTGTGCCTACCCCTGGCACGCTGCATCCTTGCATGGCTGGCACTGCGAGGGATGCATGGCAGGTTGTGCCAGGCTGCGCTCCGCTGCATCGGCACGGCCCTTGTGTGACCGTGGACTGATCGTGCCCTGGCTGTGCCCCAGCCAGTAGCGCATGGGGCAGCTCCGTGGTCTGCCCACTGGCCGCTGTGGGCAGGTTGAGTCTCGGTGGGCAGCAGCAGGTCAGGAAGGGGCAGACCCTGTGTGGTGGGGGCAGGCAGGGCGCAGTGGTGCGGGGCAGCGCGGTGCTGGGGGGACAGCGTCCACGTGCAGCCCGACCGGCGTCGGCGGGGGCCCCGCATTGGCAGGGCCGGGAGTCCGCCCAGGTGAGAAGAAAGGGGCTTTTGTCCTCGGGGAGGCCGGGGCTGAGCGGGCAGCCCTGCGCGCGGGGGGCACGGCGGCCGGGGGCTGCTTGGCGGTAACCGAGCCCGACCCCTTGGCATTTGGTGCCTTCACCGCTTCCCACGGCGGGAACAAGCGGAGCGTTCTGCAGGCGGCGGCGGGAGAAGAAAGGCCGCCTTGTCCGCCCCGGCGGTGGGGCGCCGGCTGGGGCAGCCGCGCTCCCGCCCCGCATTCCTACCGCAGAGCCGGCTGGAGAGAGGCCGCACCACTGGGGGACGGGCAGGGGGACAGCGGGCGTCCTTGGCACAGTGAAGAGCCAGGTGAGGGGCTCCGGTGGAGGGTGATGCTGGGGGGCTGGTGCCTGTCAGTGTTGGCATCCGGGAGCAGCAGGATGTCGGGATCACTTCCCGGAGTGACTGTGGAGCAAGGGGTGCTGGGTGGAGCGAGTTTGGGCAGTAGGAGTGGGGGTGACCCCCTGAGCGTGGGGCTGGGGTCCCCCAAGATGCCCACCCAGCTCCACCAGCACAGCCGTGCTGGGAAGGGGTTAACGCCGGTGCAGGATCCCACCCTGGCCCCGCTCCCTTCCTATGCAGCCGCCTGGCCCCTCCTGGCTTTTCCTTCTTCCCGAACATTGTGGCTCGGCTTGGGTGCCAGCGAGGGTCAGGGGCTCGGCGGGGCTCTGGGGTCTCCGGATGCTGGGAAGCGTGGCCCCCCTGCGCCCGGGGGACATGGGCACCCTACCACGGAGGGTCTCGCTCAGCACCAGGACGAGGTGGCAGGTAAGGGAAAAAGCAGGGTCCTGCCTCTGCAGCCAATGGGCCACCGGGAGGTGTTCGTGGGGCACCGCGTCTCCACATCCCCTTGCAGCCGAGCTGTACCCACCCCGTGTGGGGCAGCCGAGGTCTCCACGGAGCTCTGGCCGCGGGCGGCCGGCGCTGGTGTCGCACGGAGCCGCGCGGGCTCTGTCCCGGCCCGGATCCCACGCTGGTGTTTTCCAGCGTTTCATTTTTTCCGCAGTGTGTAATAGCCGCCGCTCGCCCCCGCAGCCCAGCGCGGCTCCGGCCAAGCCCGGGGGGGTCCCTCGCCCGCCGCGGGGTGCGGGGCTGGCGGTGCAGGGAGCCGAGCGCAGCGCTCCCCCCGGTGGCCCTGGCTGCCCCGGGACCGGGGTCCCTCGGGCAGTGGGAGCGCTCCCTGGTTCGGTGCGGCTGCCCCGGCCTTCCCGGGAAGGGTTAAGCCGTGCTCGGCCAGGCCCGGGCGGAAGGGAGGGACGCGGGGAGCAGCAGACGGTAAATTTAGTAACCTCGAAGCATCATCTGGGCTGTGACTGTGGTGTGAGCACCGGGTGACGGAAATGCTTCCTCCCGGAGCTGCCTCCTGCCTGTGCCTCCCGTGGGCGCAAGTGCCAGCGTGCAGGCAGGGACACGGTGCGCTCAGCTTGGCCTGTGCACCCCGAGGTGCTGCTGCCGCTGGGCTGTGCAGGAGCAAAGGGAGGCGTGTGCCTGGGATAGGCACTCGGTGTGTCGGGGCTTAGGCAGATGTTGCTGGGCACAGCTGGTTGCTGTCCTCTTCAGTCCTCATCCATCAGTGGCAACTGCGGTCTGGCTGCCCATCACTCTCAATGTTTAGGGTGTGTGTTTCCTGCACCAGTTCCCCAAAACCGAGCCGGTATTCCGGCTTCTTCTGGTGCCGTGTCGCATCCTAACGCTTTGAGCACACAGGTTTCCTGGGGGATGGGGGCTCACGCCTCGCCGGGCAGGATGCTCATGGCTTTGGGCAGCTGGGAATGGCAGCTCAGGAGGGGAATCCTTATGGTGGGAAATGCTGGTCTGGGATGGGGTTTGTAAGGCTGCTGCTCAGGCTGCCGCAGGGATGTGCAGCAAGAATACGGCAGAGCCATGCCCAGCGTGGTCACCTGGATGTGCTGTTTCTTCTGGCAGCAGCCTGTGTCCAAGAGCACTCAGCATCTCCGAGCGGGCACCATGGAGGCATCCAGCAGGACCCCCGCCAGCCCAACCCGTAGAGTCCAGACCATCATCCAGGTGAGCACACAGGGCCACAGGACCAGGATCCCTTCTCTGCCCAAACCAGCCCTACCACAGGCAACTGGTGCTGTTCTCTGGCCTCTCCTCATCCCAATCCTATTACGGGATCGGCAGCAAAGCCCATTGAGCTAAGTGGCTGGCATCTCAGATCCTCTTAGATGCAGCCCAAGCCCTGGAGATCTGCTCCCACAGCAGCTCACCTCTGCTCCCTGGGGTGGTCAGCACGTGTGGGATGGAACCCTCAGCTCCTGCATCCCACTGCTGGGCTGTCCTGCAGGCGCACAGCAGTGCTGGGCATCACTCCCTGCACACGGCTGGGTGGGCTGCGCAGGGCAGCAGGCTGCAGGCATGGGAGTGGTGAGCATCCCTCCCTCTCCTCCTGCAGAACAGCCCCCTGGACCTGATCGACACGGGCAAGGGACTGAAGGTGCAGACGGAGAAGCCACATCTGGTGAGCCTCGGCAGTGGCCGGCTCAGCACCGCCATCACGCTCCTGCCCCTGAAGGAAGGTGAGTGCTGGCTGCCAGCAGGTCCCCATGGGCATGCTGGCGGTGGTAGGGAAGCTGAGCTGTTCTCTCTGCCAGCAGGGAGGACCACCATTGGCACTGCCACGACAGACATCATCCTGCTGGGCCCTGGGCTGGCTCCCCAGCACTGCTACATCGAGAACGTGGCGGGGACGCTCACCCTGCACCCCTGTGGCAATGCTTGTGCCATTGATGGTGTGCCGCTGTGGCGGCCCACGCGCCTCACCCAAGGTAGGGACACTCTGTTCTGCTCTGCCCTGCTCCGGAACAGGGCCCCGTTCACTGTGGCCTGCTGTTAGGTACTGGGGTGTTTGTGGATCCATCCTGCACTCGCACATCCCAGCCGGGATGTTCCTGTCTCTTTGCCGTGGGGTGGGCGTGTGCCAGATGCTGGCACCGCTGGGGAGCTGCTGAGATGTGGAGGGAGAAAGCGAGTGCCCGGCCAGGGTTTGGTCCCCACCGTTGTACCCGCTTCCCAGCCAACAGTGGAAGTGCTCAGCCAGGTTTGGGAAGGGGATGAATGGAGATAACAGCCCGGGTTTCCCTGGGCATCGCTGCCGGTGTGCTTGTGTGGCCGGAGGGATCTGGACCCTGCTGTGCCCCCCTCGCGGCCCCCGGGGCACCGCGGGCAGATCCGGGGGCCCGCGCCCCTGTTCCCGGGAGGACCCCGCCCGGCGGCGGGGCACCGTGAGGCCCGGCCCCCTCCGTCCCCGCCCGCCCCCCGCCCCTCCCCGGGGGCGGTGCGCGGCGCTGCCCGGGCGGCGGCGGCGGCTCGGTGAGTGCGGCGGGGCCACGCGTGCCCGCGGCGGGGGGGGTGCTGGGGGGACCCTACTTTGCCGCCCTCGGGCGGCCGAGGTGCAGCCCCTGCGCCTTCCGCTGCTCCCTCCGGGGAAGGGGGGACCCCGCCGTTGGGGGGCGGCCCCTCGGGGGACAATGGGAGCCACGAAGCCGCCTGTGAACAGGCGCGACGGCTCCGGTGCGGCGGGTCGCGGCGGGTCCCGGCGTTCCCAGGTCGGGCGGTGAGAGCCGTGGTCTGCTGGGGTGCAGGCAGAGACCCCGGTTCTCCTGCGGGCAGCAGGCAGGGCGCAGGGCAGGGTCAGTGTCTGTGCCTGGCCACAGCAGGACCAGCTGCGAGGCCGGCACTCGGGGTGTGGGATGCGGGTACCCCGCTTGGCTGGGGTGATGTGCGGCTCTGCCGGTGCCGATGTGCAGGGAGGCTGCAGGTCGCTGATGCCCTGAGCCCAGGAGCCATAGCCCATTGCCAAGCCGGGGTGCTGCTGAGGAGCCGGACTCCTTCCCTCGCCGGCGCTCGGACAAGGCAGCCAGGCCCCCGCGGCGGCGATGGCGGTTGCTCCGTACGGCATCTCGCTCGCTGGGTGCTCCGCAAACCACGTCCCCTCCGGCGAGGGATTTTCGGCTGTCGATGCAGAGCCTCTCCCCACGGCTGTGGCGGGTGCTTCAAAGCGGGGCGTGTCTGCAGCAGCGCAGAGCCTTCCAGCCGCCCGATGCTCCCGCTCCCGGCACGCGGCTCCCGGCCCCGTGCCCCTGCCCGGGCCGCCCTGCTCCCCAGCGCTGCCGGCGCCGTCCCCCGAGAGGCTGCACCTCGGCCGGGGACAGGAGCTGTCTTGTCTGGGGCTGGCAGCCGCGCAGGCCCTGGAGCATCGCCAGCGCCGCCGCAGCAGCGCGGCCCCGGCGGGGACCCCAGCTGTGCCTGTGTCGGCCACGCGCTGCCTACAGCTGCCGGGGAGTGACCTGGATTTCGGCCTCGCCATATGCCGCTGCTGACGGCAGGAGCCCGCTCCCCTCCCGGGGATGTGCCTCAGGGCTGGGCAGTGCCCGGCTCCTGCCTCACCTCTCTCTGGCATCGCTGCGGCCAGCGGCTGAGCCCTGTCCCCTCTCTCCGCAGGATGCACCATCTGCCTGGGCCAGGCCACCTTCCTCCGGTTCAACCACCCCGCTGAGGCCAAGTGGATGAAGAGCATGATCCCGGCGGGGGGCAGGAGCCCAGCGGCTCTCTACGGCCTGCCAGCAAGTAGGTGCCCAAGCAGGGTGGTGGGGTCGCTGGCCCGTGCCACAGCCTGCCTGGTGCGCCATGCTCTCCAGCCCTGTCCCCTGCGTTTGGGAGCAGGGCTCACGCCTGGCTGCAGATGTGCCGGCCGTTGTCTTGGCACGGCAGTTGTGCTGGTGTTCGTTAATGATTAATATCGCCTCGGAAGAGTGTGATGGCCAGGGCAGCGAGGCACAGCTCTCACCTCTGGCCAGCCTGGCCATGGCAGAGCCATCGCTCATCGGCCCACGCTGGGGATGGGTGTGTGGGGTCCCCCGGCTGCCTTGGAGCGGGTGTTTACATGCTGGGGTGGCCACGCGGGGGCTGTGAAGGCCGTTTCCCCGGCTGCAATCATCTCGTTGGCTGCTTATCATGCTGTGTCTGCCTGTCTGCGGGGTTGGCGGGATTTGTGCCGGCGCCGCGCCTGGTTCCCGGGGTTGTTCACATCCCCAGCAGTGACCCCTGGGCTGGTAGCCCTTCTCCCTGCCCTGACCGGCACGACCTGGCATGGAGAGAGGAGCTTGGCAGCCTCGCCGTGCCACGTGTGTGTCGGGAAGGCAGCACACCCCACGGGAGGAGGGACATGGGGAGGTGGCGTGGCCTCCGAGCATCCGCGGAGGATCCCATGTGGGCCCCACACAGTCCCTCGGGCACTGTAGGGACCAGGCAGGATCACACAGGCCGTGCTGAGGCACATCTCTCTGGGCACAGAGGCGTTGCTGGCCACTGCAGGGGAGCCGCTGGGTGCCAGGGGTGACGCAGCCCGGGTGGCACGTTGTCCTGGCCAGGCTCCGTGCCTGCCGCTATTAGCTCATCCCCTGAGTGACAGGCACATCGGTGCTGCGCTGGGAGGACAGGACAGCCTGGGCAGGGGCACTCAGGCTGGGGGTGCAGGAAGGCTGCAGATGACACAGCAGTGGGTCTGGATATGCCGCAGGTCTGTGCTCGGTGGCTTTTGGCTGTCCATCTCTGCCCTGTTTCTGGGGTGCCAGAGCCTGCCAGGGATGACCGGTGGGCACCAGCAGCTGGCACAGGCAGCTGCTCCCCAGGGAGTGGGGCTGGGAGCTGTGGCAGCCCGAGGCTGGGCTGTGCTGTGCTATCAGGTTTCTGTCTCCCTGGTGATGATGGGGCCAGTGGGATACCGGCCTCCTCCCTGGCCTGGCTCCCCAGCCAGAATGGGAAATGGTGGCAGTGGGTCTGGGGGAGAGGAGCTGCATCCCGGCACTGGCTCTGCAAGGCTGCATCAAGGGGTGATGCTCTGTGGGATGCCAGCCCGAGCAGCAGCTGTGGGGGGTCTTGCCATGCTGAGCGCCTGCTCCCGTGTCTCCCCACAGAGCCCGAGGCCCTGGTAAATGGTGGCCACCAGCCTCCAGAGCACGGGTGTCCCAGCCACAGCTCCCTCGTCAGCTCCATCGAGAAGGACCTGCAGGACATCATGGACTCGCTGGTGCTGGAGGAGCCGGCATCTCCCGCTGGCAAGAAGCCGCCTGCCCGTGGCCGGTCCCCCCTGTCCCCTGTGGTGAATGGGGGTGGACGCTGCCTCCTGTCCCCCCCACCCAGCCCCGGCGCTACGTCAGGGGGCTCCAGCTATGAGAACTTCTCCCCGCTCTCGTCCCCAGCCAGCAGCGGTGGCTACACCAGCCCCTCGCCCAGCAGCCAGGAGCAGGGTCCAGCCGTGCCACCCCTTGTCCCGCTCCGCTCCTCCAGCTACAACCATGCCGTGCAGCCACCCCCCGTGCCTGGCGGGGGGCCTGGCGACCCTTGGCCGGCCGAGCGACTCGGGGAGCACCGTGCAGGCAGCCCCCGGCTGACCCCCAGAGCAGCCCCGCGGCCACGGGCAGCCCTGCAGGAGCGCCCCCCCAGCCCCTTCCGTGAGCCACGGGACCCGCTGGCCCCCGGCCGGCAGCCCCCCAGCAGGGCAGCTCCGGAGACCCGGCTGCAGCCCCCCGAGAGCCCGCGGGCAGCCCGGAGGAACATGGAGAGCATGCGGGAGCTGCCCCCGCTGAGCCCATCCCTGTCGCGCCGCGCCGCCAGCCCCCGCGTGGTCCCCGACGCTCCGTCCCCGCAGCCCCGGCTGGGCAGGGAGGTGCCCGGCAGCCCCCGCGCCCGGCGCAAGGGCCCGGAGGAGCAGCGGGGCACCGGGAGCCCCTCGCCCCCACTGCCGGCAGACACCCCCCCCCGCCGCCCCAGCTTTGGCTCCTGCCTGAGCCCTGCGTATGGGCTGGGCTCCACAGCCATGCCCTCACCCCGGCAGAGCCCCCGCACCCCCAGGAAGCCCCTGGGTGACCCCCGGCTGCCAGCAGGGCCGCGGGAGCGCAAGAACAGCATCACCGAGATCAGCGACAATGAGGACGAGCTGCTGGAGTACCACCGGCGGCAGCGGCAGGAGCGGGTGCGGGAGCAGGAGATGGAGCGCCTGGTGAGCCCTGCGGCCGGGGGGAACATGGGGCTATGTCTGAGCGTGGGATGCCCTCTTTGCAGATGCCTTTTGGGTTTTGCTGCTTTAAAACCTGGCCCTTGCTCTCAGGGATTTGCCGCAGCTGCCGGCTTATCTGGGGGGATTACGACCAGGAGCAGCCATCAGTGCATGGCAGCACAAAGCCCGCAGCTCGCAGCACCCCAGGGACAGCCATGGGTCGCATGGCTCCGTGGGGCTGCATCTGAAATTGTGGCACTCCTGCCTTTGCAAAACCATTCACGTCTCCTCCCACCCCGCCAGCGCCGCGTCTGCCAGTGACGGTGCCGTGGCTTTGTGGGCATCACATCTATATTTAGGGTAGATGGAGTTTTTATAGCGCCAGCAGCTGCCTGGGTGGGGTTTGCCCTGTGCATCTGCCGGTGCCGGGGCCGTGCTGGAGCCCTGTTGGCTCAGCCCTGACTCACACCGGCGCGGGCGGCCTGACTCACTGCCTGGAAATAGCGGAGGTGCTCGGCAGCCACCACCGCTGCCTGTAATTAGTCTGTCCCCAGCTCCTGGTGCATCGTGTGCCTGGCGGTGGGCTGTGTTGGGCTTTGTGATGTCCCCAGCCCATCCCAGGAGCAAGCCCGCATCCCAGCGACTGCTGTGGGCACAGGGTCTTGTGGGCTGTGGCAATGCCGGGATGTGCACCTCACTGACCGTTCCTCCCTGCAGGAGCGGCAGCGCCTGGAGACCATCCTGAACCTCTGCGCCGAGTACACCAAGACAGACAGCACTGAGCCGGGTGACGTGCACCGGCTCCTGGCTGGTGATGTGGATGCTGGCCGGCGGGTGCCCAGGGGTGCCGTGGCTCTGGGCCGTGCTGCCGAGGAGCTGCGGCAGAGGGAGAGCCTGGAGAGGTCGGATGAGGAGAACCTGAAGGAGGAGTGCAGCAGCACCGAGAGCACCCACCACGAGGTGAGGGGATGGTTGTGCCGAGCCGTGCCGCACCATGCTGTGCTGCACCGTGCCAACCTGCTCCCTCTGCAGCACGAGGAGCTGGCGGGCCCCCGGGCCAAGGAGGCACAGCGGCTGGAGGAGGAGCGTGCCAGCGTGCTCAGCCGCCTGGACCGGCTCAAGAGCCGCGTCAAGGAGCTGGAGCAGCAACTGCAGGAGACGTCGCGAGAGGTGAGGGGATGGGGAGCCCTGTTGGGTCCCCCGCTGCTCGCTGGCCAGCACCCAGTCCCATGAGCAGAGCTGGACCTGGCCAGGGCAGCCATCCTGACGTGGCTGTGCCCATCCAGGCAGAGATGGAGCGGGCGCTGCTGCAGGGTGAGCGTGAGGCGGAGGCAGTGCGGCTGCGGCAGGAGCAGGAGGCAGTGCAGCAGCTGCAGGAGAAGCTCTCCAGCCTGGATGCCAGCATCCGGAAGGAGCGGGACAAGGTGAGCCCTGTGGCAGGCTGTGTCGTGCCCTCCTCAGTGCTTGCAGTGGTGCTGTGGTGCTCCGTGCTGCAGTGCTCCCATCTGGACCTGTTCTACTGTCCCTGGGCTTTGCAGGGGCATTGAGGAGCATCCACTCTGGGTTCACATCCTGGGGGGATCTGTTGCTGTCCGCCTGGGACAGGTCCAACAGTGCTGCCAGAGGAGGGCAGGGCTGGCACTTGAGTTGCATTTCGGCCACCATCTGTCACACCAGAGGGGTCTCGCAGGGAGGTTTTGTGGTGTGGAGCTTTCCTGGACACCCATTGCCTGCAGTGGGCATCACTGATGTGGAGTGAGGTCCTCAGTGCTCCCCGTTCCCTTCCCTTGCTGGTGGGCTCTGTCTTGTGGCCAGTTCCTCCAGTGTGCTGCCCATTGGAGCATCTTCATGTGTGATGGTGGCTGCTGCTGTAGTGTTCAGCTCACTGGAGGTGGGCAGGAAATCACAGCGGGTACTCCCCTCGGCTCAGTGGCTGGGGAGGGGTCCTGGCCCCCTTCCCCTGGAGTGGTTTTGGCATCTTTGGTGCAGTTGGCTGCTGTGATCTCTAGGCCTGCCTGAAGGCACCGCTGCTGCTTGACCTGGCCACTGCAGCCATCCCGCAGCCTCGCAGGCAGCGTGGCACAGCCTGGGGTGAGCTGTTCTGTTTGCCTGGGTCCTGCTGGCAGCTCTGTGCTGCCGTGGTGTGGTGCTGATGTCCCTGGGGGTTTGGCTGGCCCCATGTCTGTAGGTGCTGTTTGGTTGCCCATGGCTGGGCAGAGCTGCCCTCGGTGCCTGCCTGCAGTGCCCGTGTGGTGTTTGGGGTTTTTGTCCTGTTTCGGTCTTCCAGCCCTTTGCAGGCATCTTCTCTAGGCAGGGGTAGCCTCGTGCAGAGCTAGGAGAGGAGCACAGGCAAACCCAGCTCCGACCTGCTGACCTAATCCCTGCTCTCCTAACCAGCCTGCACAGCCTGCACTAACTGTTGTCAAGTCTGCCATCACCTCTGACACCTCTGAGTGCCCGAGAGCTCCCAGGCACCCTACAGCCCCTGTCTTGCCCTCCTCTTTCCCTGTTCATGGATCCCCCATGTGTCTGTGCTGCTGCAGTGTGCGTTTCCCAGTGCCTGGCTGCCATATGGTGCTGCCAGATCTGCAGGAGGTGATCCCCTACGGCAGCCCTATGTTGCTGGCTTCCATTGTACTGCTCCTGTGGCTATGGAAGGGAGGGCTGGGGATGTTTCTCCCTCCTGCCAGGTCCAGGAGCAAGTGTCTGCCACTAACTCTGCGTAGCCTGAGCATCTCTGATAGCAGGGTTGGACCTCAGTCTCCTGTTTTCACTGCCATCCTGCAGGCAGCCCTCTCCTTCTGACGCATGGGGGTGATCCATGGTCCCTCAGCCTCAGTAGATGTGGATGGGACCTGCTGTGTTTAATTGGCAACATCTCGGATGGTGAGCACCAAGTAGCAAAGCTGATCAGTGGCGATTCAGAGTAATCCACTGTGGTGCAGCCATCTGCAGGATCGGGATGACTTTATCCATGCTGTCAGCACTGATCTTTTCATGGCCCACAGGTGGGCTTTTGGCATGTGAACGCAAGGCTGAGGTCAAGGGCTGGCCATAACCCCTCTAACACTGCCCAGCCCGGGTCTCCGTGGCTGTTCCTCTCTCAGTGCCTCTGCAGATGCCATGATGCTCCTCCCTGCGAACCTCCTGTTCAGCCGAGCCCCTCTAACTCTGCAGCTTCTGCATGGCGCCAACTTGAGAAGTGTTTTCTCTCTTCCTTTTTTCTTTGTTTTCTTTTCTACTTTTTGTTTTGTCTTGTTCTCCCCCAATTTAGGAAAGGGCAAAGGTTGATGCTGAAAGGAAGGAGCTAGAGCAACTCCGGGTGCTTTACCATGAGTCGAAGAGCCACCTTAATAAGTGCCCTGAGTCAATGCGGGAGCAGTTACGGGAGCAGATGAGAAGGGTCAGTGTCTCCCCCCACCCTCCCGGACCATGGCCCACCTCCCTCCGCTCCAGCTTAGGCCAGCTCTTCCCTACCAGCCGGGCCCGCACAGGGAGTATCACCCCCGGGCTGGAGGTGGCTGGCACCGGGCTCCGCCGTCTTGGTAAGCTTCCGCTCGCCCGGGCCCGGGGCACGGTGCTGGCTTGGCAGAGAATCGCCAGGGAGCTGCCGTGCTCCTCTGGACCAGTCCTGCCCTGAAAGGAGGGCAGGCTGGGGAGCCTCGGGGACTGCCGGGTCCCCATCGCACTGCTTCCAGCTATTTCCTGAGAGCGTTTATTTACACGGTGCCGTCAGTTTACATTACCGCTGGTCTGCAGCATTTTTTCCCATTATGTGGTATTTTCCAGTAGTGTCTGACCTTTCCCAGCCCTTGCTGTGTGGATGAACCCTCTTTGCTGCAGCCTGCTTGGGGCAGGCACCCCTATGCTGGATGTGGGTCCCAGTGTGCAGCAGGCAGGGACAGTGATGGGTTAGTCCCAGTGTGTGGGAGCCGTTGGCAGCCGCTGCACCAGTGGTGCCATGCCATGCCACGCCACGAGAGCAAGGGCTGCCCTGCTCCCAGAGCAGGATGGAGCGCATCCCCATGGCAACTGTGGTGTGATTTCTGCATGCTGAGCTGGGTGCTGCTGTGTGCTGTCGGTGCTCAAAGGCTGGGAGGATGCTGTTTGTCCAGCAAGGTGCTCATCCATGAAGGCTCTGCTGCCCATCAGCTTGATGATGCAGGGCTGCATGTTGGTGGTTATGCCAGCGTATGGTGTTTTTTGCCGCTTGGCAGGGCATGGTGCTGGCCTGGATGTGGTTCAATGGGGGCATCTAGTCTCCAGCCACGGCGAGCTCGTTGTCATCTGGGGGTGACAGCTCTGAGCTGCTCTGAGCCCAGCACCTCCATCGCCTTCTCCAGCTGGGTAGAGGTAGCTGGTGCCTCTCCCACATTGCTGGTGCCAAGCAGGAGGGAAAGCTGCCTGCCTGCCCGCACAGGGCACCGGGGACAAGTTTTACCATGGGTTCCTGTTCCTGGCCAGCGCCAGCAGGTCGTGGGGGCACGTCAGGAGGTTTTGTTGTGGGATGCCTGTCCAGAGGGAGTGACCCACTGTGCCTTGTGTGTCTGCAGGAGGCAGAGGTGCTGGAGACGGAGGCCAAGCTGTTTGAGGACCTGGAGTTCCAGCAGCTGGAGCGGGAGAGCCGCCTCGAGGAGGAGCGTGAGGCGCAAGGGCAGCAGCTCCTGCAGAGCCGGGCCGAGTGCCACCGCAGCATCGCCCGCAGGAAGGTAGGGACGGAGAGGGCAGCGGGTCCAGGCTGTGCCCTGCGGCTCACAGGCAGCCAGCTCATTCCCACTCCTGCTCCCAGGAGCGGGTGGCTGCCCTGGATGCCCAGGCTGCCCAGATCCGGCTGCAGAGCGCCCAGGAGGCCGAGCACCTGGCCAGGGAGAGGAACGGTGTCCTGCAGCTCCTGCAGAAGGTAACGCAGCCATTGGCAGGTCAATGTGTGCTCCCCGGCCATAGGGGTGCCTGAGGCAGAGGTGAGGTTGTGCCAGCATTTGTTGGGGTGCTGGCAGTCAGGGTGAGCTTGAGGGGCCAGCCATGGGGTGCTGGGCCAGTAGCCATCAGCTACCTCTGCTCTCACTGTCACCCTGTGCTCAGGAGAAGGAGAAGCTCGTGTCTCTGGAGAGGCGATACCAGCTCATCACAGGCGGCAGGAGCTTCCCCAAAATGTCTTCAGCTCTCAGAGAGGTGAGTGGAGAGACGGGAGGTATGGTCCCTGGGGCTGTGTTACTGCCACCCCAAGCACTGTTGCTCATGCTGGCACAGGGGACTCCTTCCATTTCATGTCCAAAGACTTGTAGGTGGGAGCGGGTCACCCCATTGCCTTGCTCGTGGTTCTGAATGGGGAGCGGAGCCACGATGCCCTCGGGGACCCGGTGCCACCTGATCTGCTGCTGCAGAGAAGGGCAGGATGGCAGAGTCCCCTGGCACCTGCCTGCAGCAGGGCTGCTGCTGCTGCCTATGCCCGCCTTGCCTACGTGATCTTTGCCCTCCAACAGGAGACCCTCCATATCTCAGAACCTTATGAGCTGTTGGAGGGAACTAAGCCCCTGAGCCCCCTGCCAGCTGCAGCTGCCTCCTTAACTTCTCCTGCTGCCCGCTCCTACCCCAGGGCACACGAGGTAACAGACTAACTGCACATGCTGGCCCGCTTGCCCCCTCCTCGGCCTAGCTGCCGCCAGACCCCTTGGGTGCGCTAACATCGCTGTCGGGCAGCAGGGCATCCCCGCAGCACAGCAGCGGCTGAGGTGGCACGGCTGGGCCATTTCTCATTCAGCTCTGCAGCCACTGTGCTCATTAACACTCTCCTGAGGTGCTCTTCTGAGCCTGATGCTTGGTTTTCAACCCCAGCACAGCCCCATGTGGCACAGGCACCCCTGCACTTCCCCCCTGCCCGCTGCTGACCCACTAGCTGGGCTGTTCCTGGGAGCATCCTTTAGGTTCCTGCTAGCCAGAAAAGAAGGGCTAATCCCCAGCTTTAGCGTGTTTGGTTCAAAAAGGGCGAGGGAAGTGGGTTTTGAACTGGCTTAGAACAGGTTGAGTTCTGTGGTGGGGGCCTCATCTGGTGCTAATGCACCAGGAAGAGCTTGTGTCTGGGGACCCCAAGATGTGGGTGGTGGGGAACGGCTGAAGGTGCATCATCTGGGCAGGCTCCACCGCCAGCCTTCACCCAGCAAAGCTGCGCCTAAGGCAGGAGCGAGGAAGCTGGGCCACCCAGCCCAGCTCAGGCAGCCGCAGGCAGGGCAGGCAGCAGGGAAGGGAAGGGAAGAGAAAGGGAGGGCTGGGCAGGTGGTGGTGGGGCATGTGCATGCGGGGAGGTTTGCTCCCGCTTTGCAGTCAGTGCCGCGATGCCAGCGCATGGGTCTAACTCTCCTCCTTCTCCTCCGCTGTGGATTTCTAGGAGTACATGAGGCTGTCTGACGTTTTCAGGTTCTGCAGCAATGTACACGGCCCCAGCCTGGACACTAAAGCTTCTGCTGCTGCCTCTGCTGCCGCTCAGCGCTCTTTCTTGCTTGCTGTACCTCCTGCAGCTGATGAGGTACCCACTCCAGAGCATGCTCGGGTTCACTCCCTTGGGTTGCCCTCCGCATCCCGGGCAGCAGCGAGGATGCTGCAGAGCATATGGCGTCCCCATGTGCCCTGGTGCTCAGAGCCCACCTCTCTCTTGGGCTGCGGGGGCCTGTCTGGCTGCAGCTGAGCTGGGAGCACAGGCTAGAACCACCCCATCTCCTTGCTGGGAGCGCTACTCAGCAGCTCTGGATGGGCTGTGCCCTCTGGGGTGGCAGCAGCAGGGCCAGGGAGCAGAGTGGGTGCCCAGCGGAGTGCGAGGGTGGCTTTTTGCTTGTTGGCCCCTGTCCTGACTGCCAGTCCCAGGAGAGGAGGATGCAGAGCAGCCAGGGACAGAGCTGGTGCCCAGCAGCAGCTCCCTGTCTCCCAGGGACATGGCACCCTCTTTTCAGGGCTGGAGCCACCTGCTTACTGCCCCGTGCCTGGTTGCCCTTGCTCAGAGCCTCTTTTCCCAGCTTAATCTGCTTCTCTCTGCCCAGTATGTGACCGTTGAGCAGCTCTCAGGCATCCTGGGCCACCTCCACCCCGTTGCCGCTTCCCCGCTGGCCTGCGCCCCTCCATCTCCTCCATCTCCTTCAGGCTGCATTACTCCTCCTCCTCTTCCATCTCTCTCTTCTTCTGTCTCTGCAGAGGTTTGTGCCCTTTTTCCCTTCCTCTGCCCCTGTGCCCTCCCCGGGAGGTGATGGGGATGCAGGGATTGGGATGAGCTGCGGATGAGGCTCAATGGTAGCAGGGCCTGTGTCCAGCTGCCTGCCCAGTGCCTTGTGCCTGTCTGAACCCGTGGTGCAGGGTAGGGGGTCTCTGTGCCCTCCTGGCACTTCCATTGGCTCTTGCAGCCCCTATAAGCAGCCAAGGGGGTCCTGGAGCTGTGGGACTCAGCCAGGGAGGGTGCAGGGTCCTTGGGGTGTGCAGATCCCATTCTGGGGGTGGTGCAGGTGCAAGTAGGGATTCTCTGAATTCTCTGTCTCTGTCCGTCCCTCTCACTGCGTTTCACCCTTTGTCCTTTCTTATGCGGCGTTTCTCTCCAGATGGAGCGGCAGCTGCCAGGGGGCTCCGTGTGGCTCCCAGCTCTTGATTTAGAGAAGTGGTACCAGGAGGTCATGACTGGCTTTGAGACCTCCATCTCCTCTGTCTCTCCTCCTTCTTCCCCTCCTCCGCTTCCAGCTAAAGCTCACCTCTCTCACAAGCCTCTCCAGGTAATCCCAGCTCCCTGTTGCTGGGGCTCCGGCTGTGGGGCGGCTGGCCGTAGCAGGAGCAGGACAGCATGGGGATATTCCTGCCGGTTCCACATCCCAGGCACTGCAAGGCAGAGGCAGAACGGACCCACAGTGGGCAGTACACCTGGGGCAGGCAGCCGCTGCCTCCTCTTGCCTGTACCCCTGCCAAGGTGGCACCCACACAGGGGCAGGACCTGGGGAGGGAATGCTCAGCCCCAGTGACAGCTGAGCCATCTGTCCAGGGGGGCTTTTGCAGCCCCCCATGACTCTCACCTTTGTCTCTCCATGCCCAGGTCTATCGTGCCAAGACGGAAGGTGATGCTGGTGTCCTCGCACCTCGGATGAAGAGTGGAACTCCCTCATCCTCACAGCTCAACCTCTCTGTGCTAGGGCGCAGCCCCTCGCCCAAGGTACTGCTACCAGGGGGAGCCGGCATCTCGTGGCCCCAGGCACGGGGGCTCCTGCGCACCCGGTGCCAGCCCCTGTCCGTCCCCACAGCCCAGCGCCTGCCGTCCTGTCCAGGGCCCCCTGAGCCCGGCGGGCAGCCTGCCCCACAACCTGGCGGCCACGCTGCAGGACATCGAGACCAAGCGGCAGCTGGCCCTGCAGCAGAAGGGTGAGCGCCGGTTCCGTGCCCTGGCTCTGTGGGGTGGAGGGGCTTTGGGACGCTCTTCCCCGCTGCCGCCCGGGCGATGGAGAGGGCAGCCCGGCCGCAGTGGCGGCGGCGCTCTGGTGGGATGCGGTGCCTCTCTCACGGTCTCTTGCTTTCCCCCCTCTCTCCCTCCCGACCCCTCCACCTGACGGTGTGTCTCCAGCCGAGCCGCTCCCAGCAGAGCCCTTGCAGCCGGGCGAGCTACCAGGTAGAGACGTGGGGCGGCTTGGCCTGCCTCGGGCAGCCCAAAGGCAGCAGCATGGCTGTTTGCTGGCGCTGGCTGCCATGTATAGGAGGGGCATGACCAGCCCAGGACTCCAGGTGCCTCCAGGCATCCACTTAGGAACAGCCTTGTGCATCCTGAACTTGCTAATGCTTTGCCCCGCCTGCTCCTGCCAGCCTGGTGCATGTGTCCCCCTTGGCTGCCCGGACCCCTGCTCCTCCCTAGAGAGCTGTTGCTTGCAGGGAGTAGTGGAGGCTCTCACCACAGCACCAACCACCCCTCCCAGCTCCAGCAGTGCCTGCTGTGTCTTCTCCTGCCAGTGCCATCCCCTCACCTGCAGCGGCGCGGCTCTGAGTGCGGAGCGCTCAGTTGCGGTCGTCTTCCCATGGCTCAGGTCAGCAGGTGATTGAGGAGCAGAAGCGGCGGCTGGCAGAGCTGAAGCAGAAAGCGGCTGCCGAGGCTCAGTCCCAGTGGGAGGCCCTGCACGGGCAGCCCCCCTTCCCCACCGCCTTCCCCCGCCTCGTGCATCACTCCATCCTCCACCACCACTGTCCCCATGGCGGTGGGCCCCGCGCCGAGGAGCTGGACCATGCATATGACACCCTCAGCCTGGAGAGCTCGGACAGCATGGAGACCAGCATCTCCACCGGCAACAACTCTGCCTGCTCGCCCGACAACATCTCCAGGTAACCCCGGGGCCAGCTCCCGCAGCAGGAGGGAACAGCCTGCTCTGCTGGCCACACCACGGCTTGAGCTCCTTCCTGCTGGGACGGCAGCTGCTGCTCTCTTGCAGTGCCAGCTGCATGGAGGCAGGCAAGATCGAGGAGATGGAGAAGATGCTGAAGGAGGCACACGCGGAGAAGTCTCGGCTGATGGAGTCCCGGGTGAGCAGGGGCACCGGCGCCGTGGCCGGCCGGGATGCAGGTCCCCAGTGCTCCGGGCTGAGTGGCTGTGTGTGCCAGCAGGAGCGGGAGATGGAGCTGCGGCGGCAGGCGCTGGAGGACGAGCGCCGGCGCCGGGAGCAGCTGGAGCGGCGGCTGCAGGACGAGACCACGCGGAGGCAGAAGCTGGTGGAGAAGGAGGTCAAGCTGCGCGAGAAGCACTTCTCACAGGTGCGGGGCAGGTGCCATCTCCAGCGCGGGGTCCCCTCTCCCAGCCCCACTCCCCCCCCGTGTCTGGGGGGGGATACGGCTCTTGTCCCACGGGCAGGCTTTGCAGGGCTCTGCTTTTCCAGGCTCGTCCCCTGACGCGGTACCTCCCCATCCGCAAAGAGGATTTTGACCTGCGGCTGCATATCGAGTCCTCGGGCCACAGCGTGGACACCTGCTACCATGTCATCCTCACAGAGAAGATGTGCAAGGGCTACCTGGTCAAGATGGGTGGCAAGATCAAGTCTTGGAAGAAACGCTGGTTTGTCTTCGACCGCATGAAGCGCACCTTCTCCTACTATGTGGGTGAGTCCCTGTACTGCCCCATGCACCTCCCCATGTCCCTCCCTGTGTCGTCACCTGCAGCACCGTGATCAACACCGGTTCCTTCTCTTGAGCAGATAAACATGAGACAAAGCTGAAGGGCGTCATCTACTTCCAAGCCATCGAGGAGGTTTACTACGACCACCTCCGCAGTGCTGCAAAGGTGAGAGCTGGGCACCACCGCTGCCCCAATGCCCATGGGGACCTCCTGGCATCAACCCCATCATGCATACAGGAGGCACTGGGGCAGCTCATGCTGGGGATGTTCCCGAGGTGATAGAATTACAGAATCTTGGAATGGTTTGGGTTGGAAAGGACCTTAAAGCTCATTCAGTTCCAACCCCTGCCCCGGGCGGGGACACCTTCCACTAGAGCAGGTTGCTCCAAGCCCTGTGTCCAACCTGGCCTTGAGCACTGCCAGGGATGGGGCAGCCACAGCTTCTCTTGGCACCCTGTGCCAGTGCCTCAGCACCCTCACAGGGAAGAATTTCTTCCTAATATCCAATCTAAATCTATAGTTTTTCAGCTTAAAGCCATTAAATCCGTGATCCATGGCCCCCAGTGGCACCTCCTCCCCAAGGGGCCGATGGCAGGAGCCCGGTGCTGGGGCTTATGGGGGGAGAAAGGGAGCATGGTGTTGCTCAGAGGGGGCAGAGCACTGACACCATCCTCTTCCTCCGCCGCAGAGCCCCAACCCAGCACTCACCTTCTGTGTCAAGACGCACGACCGCCTCTACTACATGGTGGCCCCCTCGGCCGAGGCCATGCGCATCTGGATGGATGTCATCGTCACTGGGGCAGAGGGGTACACCCAGTTCATGAACTGAGGGTGGCGGGTGCTGCGCACCCCAGATCCACCAGCGTGATGGACTCCTGAGCTCCCCAAGCAGCGGGGGTGTCCTGGGGGGGCCCGTGCAGTGGCCACGCACGCGCGTCAGGTGGCACCAGCATCGTCTGCTCAGCCCAGGGGACAATTGTTGTTTTCTTTTTTAAAGTTGACTTTTTAAAAGCAAGTTTATTGGAAACATATCAAAGTGCTGAAACATAAAGAGCTGCCAAAGAGCTGCCAGTGCGGGAGCTTTGTGCCGCGGGGAGGTGCTGGGTTCGGGATGACGCTGCCAGGATGCCGACCGGCTGGACCAGACCTGGACCCCCGCTTGTAACTCTCTTGTGCCCCTTTGTTGTGCCGAGGTTGCGCAGCGCGTGCGGGCTGGGCTGCCCGGGCCGCCATAAGGCATTGGGTGAAGCTGTGCCTTGTTCCTCGGGCCTGGCGGCTCTGCCTCGGGGTGCAGGAACACGGGGCGGCCGCGCCGGATCGGGCTGCCGTGGGACGGGGCCGGAGGGCAGGCGCTAGGACCCGGGCAGGCGCTAGGACCCGGGCAGGCGCTAGGACCCGGGCAGGCGCTAGGACCCGGGCAGGCGCTAGGACCCGGGCAGGCGCTAGGACCCGGGCAGGCGCTAGGACCCGGCGGGCGCTAGGACCCGGGCAGGCGCTAGGACCCGGGGAATCGGCCTCTCAGCCGCCAGGGGGCGTTACCGGCATGCCGTTGCTCGCTCGCGGGTGGGCCTGACGTCACCACGCATGCCCCTCAGCCCGCCTCACGTTGCCCCGCCCCTCGGCTCTCCTGCCAATGGAGCCGAAGCTGCCTGCGCTCCCGCTTCCGGCTTCTTCTGACGTGGCCCAATCGGGTGCGCGCGGGGCCCCGGCGCCGGTGGCCGCGCCAATGAGGTCGCGCCGCGTCCGGGCCGGCTGTTGCGCGAGGCGCCGGGGCCGCGGGCAGAGCGGAGCCGAGCGGAGCGGAGCGGAGCCGAGCCGAGCCCAGCCGAGGCGAGCGGAGCCGAGCCGAGCCGAGCCCAGCCGAGTGGAGCGGAGCCGGGCCGAGCCGAGCCGAGCCCAGCCGAGCCCAGCCGAGTGGAGCGGAGCCGGGCCGAGCCCAGCCGAGTGGAGCGGAGCCGAGCCGGGCCGAGCAGAGCCGAGCGGAGCGGAGCCGAGCCCAGCCGAGCCCAGCCGAGCGGAGCCGGGCCGAGCAGAGCCGGGCCGAGCGGAGCCGAGCCCAGGCGAGCGGAGCCGGGCCGAGCGGAGCCGAGCCCAGCCGAGCGGAGCCGGGCCGAGCAGAGCCGAGCGGAGCCGAGCGGCAGCACCATGGCGGCGGCGGCGCGGGGCCTCGGCTGGGCGCTGCTCTGGCTGCTCCTCTCCTGCCGCCTGCCCGGCGCAGGTGCGTGCGGGGCTGAGGCGGGACGGGGGGGGGCGGCCGGCGCGGCCCCTCGGAGCCCGGGAGCCGGTGGAACCGGGGGGCCGCGCTCCGGCAGCGGGCTCACAGCGCGGTGGGTTTGTCGGCAGAGGCCGTGGCCGTGATGTCGGTGGACGTGGGCAGCGAGTCGATGAAGATCGCCATCGTGAAGCCCGGGGTGCCCATGGAGATCGTCCTGAACAAGTGAGCGGCTGCGTCTGCATCGTGTCCGGGAGTGCGGCCGAGCTGCTGCGAGGGCTGGAGCAGCTCTGCGCTGGAGCCCGGCTGAGAGAGCTGGGCTGGGGCAGCCTGGAGAAGAGAAGGCTCCTGAAGGGGAAAGCTCAGAGCAGCTCCAGTGCCTGAAGGGGCTGCAGGAAACCTGGAGAGGGGCTTTGGACAAGGGATGGAGAGACAGGCCAAGGGGAATGGCTTTAACGTGCCAGAGGGGAGACTGAGATGAGCTCTTAGGCAAAAGCTCTTCCCTGTGAGGGTGCTGAGGCACTCAGGTGTCCATGAATCAGAGTGCAAGGAGTCACCTCTTACTGAGATCTCATGTGTTACGGGAAGAATAACAGTGCGCCCACCACGGCTTCCACTGTGAACTTGAAAGTTGTCTGTGTTTTGGTAAAGCACGTGGTCTGCCCATGTCATGAGGGACACCAGGAGGTGTGGAAGCTCTGAAGGGCGGTGCTGCTCTTGCAGCCCTTCAGGTAAATGGAGGCTGCCTTCCCCGTAGGTGGCATCCTAGCATGTTGTGAAATGGAAACAGTGCTCTTCCTCGCTAGGAACTCTGTATGGAGTGTTCACCTGCTTCAGCTGGTTTGTTCCTCTTTCTCCACACAGGGAATCACGAAGGAAAACGCCCGTGGCTGTTGCTTTGAAGGAGAACGAACGTCTCTTTGGTGACAGCGCAGTGGGAATGGTAAGTTCTTGTTGCTCATTGTGCCAGCTGCAGTTCCCATGCGCGCAATATGTGTTCCTACTGCTGGGCCATTTGTGATAAGTGTCTGAGCTAGGAAGTTTTATTCTTCCCACCTCCTTGGTGTGTTACTGGCTTGTTGTGTGCTGCTCATGTGCTCCCAGCTCCCGTAGCAAGGGTTGTTCACCACATAGCTTGGGGGAAGTTTGTCTGACAGCAGCAAAGCCACAGCAGTGCAGGTGGGTGATGAGCTTTCTCTTTCCACAGTCCATAAGGACTCCCAGGGTGGCATTCAGATACTTCCAGGATCTGCTGGGTAAGCGTATGGATAACCCCCATGTGGCGCTGTACCAGTCCCGCTTCCCAGAGCACGAACTGGTGAAGGATGAGAAAAGGCAGACTGTTATCTTCAAGTTGTCCCAGTAAGTGTCTGCTTCAGGGTTCCTTATGGGCTTTGGCTGCCAGGCTGCTACAGCTGACTCTGTTGTCGCTGTAATTCTCTTTCCTGTTTGTTTCTCGTAGAACGATACAGTACTCTCCAGAGGAGATGCTGGGGATGGTCCTGAACTATTCACGGGGTCTCGCTGAGGAATTTGCAGGTCGGAAGACTTTATCTAGTTCTTGCAGTATGCGTGTGTGTTTGTTGTATCATATAGGATTTGAGTAGGGACGGAAGGTGTTTGAAAACCCGTGGGTTTTATAAACAGGATGTTGGGTCTCTTCAGCTATGGACCTTAGCAGCTATGGAGTCATGATTTGTTTATAATATGCAAGTTTGAGGTCATAGCCCTATTTTTGGGGGTGGGCACCCCAGATCCCACCCAGCTTTGCATTGAAGAGTATCCTAACATGAAAGAGAGGTCAGCAGAAACTCAGCTCTGTGAGGACACAAAGTCTGCTTGGACACAGAGTTTCGTCCCTAATGATCCTGGTTGCTGCTGCAGGATTAATTCTGTACAAGTCTTTACTTTGGACTCTCTGGCTTTGCCACCAGCACCCCATTATAATGAGTCTTTGCCACATTGCTGCGCTGGTGGAAAAATGTGTTCCCTGTGACTCTTTCAGAGCAGCCCATCAAGGACGCAGTGATCACAGTTCCTGCCTATTTCAACCAGGCGGAGAGGAGAGCGGTTCTGCACGCCGCTCGCATGGCTGACCTGAAGGTGCTGCAGCTGATCAATGACAACACAGCCGTAGCGCTGAACTATGGAGTTTTTAGGAGGAAAGACATCAATGCCACCGCCCAGGTAGGTACAGCTGGGAGATACAGAGAGTCCTGAGCAAGTGCCTGCATGTGGGGGAGGAAGTGCAGCAGATAAAATCAAAGGCACTTAAGCTAACATGGACTCCGCTAGTCAGCCAGTCTCCTGTTTTCACGTGCTCATCAACAAGGCAAAGAAGAAACTTGTAAAGAGCAAAGCTTTGGGTTTTGATCTGTGGAATGGATGATTAAAGCTTTCTTGTCCACTTGTGTCAAGTCTGATCCTGGACATCTCCTACATTTGATCAAAGTACGAGTCCTGTCTTAAGGATATAAAGCCCGTCCAGGGAGTGGATAGGCTTGGCCTGTATCAAGCTTGGAAGGCTGTGGGTTCTTTCCTTATTCATGGGGGATATCCAGGTGTTTCTGCTTCACCGTCCCAGCTTCTCTTTTCAGAATATCATGTTTTACGACATGGGAGCAGGAAGCACCGTTTGTACTATTGTTACGTATCAGACAGTGAAAACTAAGGACTCGGGAACCCAGCCTCAATTGCAGATCCAGGGCATTGGGTAAGAATTCAACACGAGTTGCACAAAACCCACAGGTCTCAGGAAAGAAACCACTTTTTTCATGGTCTCTTCTAAACGTAGGATTTGGCAATGAGGCTTCAGCACAGTAATTTGGGTGGCAGAGTGGGAAATATCTGGAGCAAGAAGGCTCCGGTTGGTTATAACTCTGGTATCACTGCTTTGTGTGGAAGATAACTGAGAACTTCCAACAGCCCAGGAGGGAACCAGTGTACTTAGTTTGCTTCAGGCTTGCTTTCTGACAGCCTCAAGCCGTTGATGCTAAATTCCATGTCATAGAATCTTCTAGAAATAGAGTGTGTCAGTTTGGAGAAGTGGAATGTCCTTCTAGAGAAGAATGGAACTGCAGCGCACTCACACGATGCCAAACATGGAGTGGGGTGCTGCGAACAGCCAGCCCAGCAGTTTTAACTCCAAAGCACTTACACTGCTCTTGCTAAGAAAATACCTGGGACCTGAGGCAGTTATCCATTGGCTTCTCAGCTGTTTGACGTGCTTGGCAATAAGGCCTTTACTGCAAACATACTGATGTTTCCTGCTCAGAGGCTGTTGTGATGGTGACTCTTTCTTTTCTTTGTTTCATTGTGATGTGTTATTTCTGGAACAACCTTTATTCTTCCACAGTCCATCACAGCTGATAATAATGCAGCTACTTTTGACCGCTTGCTGCTCTGCATTTCTGTGAAATAAGTTTGTATTTCAACTCTGTTCAAGTTGTTGCATCTTTACATCTCCGCTCTTTCTTTTGCTCAGATTTGACCGTACTCTTGGAGGTTTAGAGATGGAGCTTCGTCTGCGGGACTATTTGGCAAAACTCTTTAATGATCAGCACCCTTCAAAAGACGTGCGAAAGAACCCACGGGCCATGGCCAAACTGCTGAAGGAGGCCAACCGCCTGAAAACCGTGCTGAGCGCCAACGCTGACCACATGGCGCAGGTCTGGCCTTCTGCCTTTCTGTAGGACTTGAGGGGTGGCTGGGGCAGGGACGGGGCTGTGGGATCGCTGTCCCTCTGCAGTGCTGGTGTGCTGAAGAGCATCGCTCCTGGTGTTCTGGGGGGTGCTGGGAGCAGCACTGGTGGCCCCTTGGCCTTTCCCCACTTGGTAGCAGTGGTGACTGAGTGAATGAGCGGACTGGAGGAGAGTTATTCACGTGAAGTTTGTTAAATAAACTCACTGTGGAAGCCATCTGTTACATCCACGTTCCTCTTGTCACCTGAGCAACGGCAGGGTTCAGGTCCTTGGCATGTTTAGGAAGCTGGAACTTTTTGCACCCTGGGGAAGTCAGGCAAAGAGAATGTGCCACCAGTAATTTCATTCTGGCTGGTTTTTTGTGGGCAGATTGAGGGACTCCTGGATGACATCGACTTTAAGGCCAAGGTCTCAAGGCAGGAATTTGAGGATTTGTGCTCCGACTTGTTCCAGCGAGTCCCAGGACCTGTGCAGCAGGCTCTGAGCAGCGCAGAGATGAACCTGGTAAGTTTAAGAGAATGCATTAACAAGCCTGTAGGTAATATGTGGGGAGCTGCTGCTGCTCTGTCATGGAGGCATCAGTGAATGTGTTGCCAGCACTGCTGGCAGGTACAAATGCCTGCTGTTGTCTTAGAGTGGTGTTGGTGCTGCAGGGAATTCACTTGCTGCAGTGTTAAGCAGGAGTCTGTCACGGCTCCCTGTGCTACCCAGCAGAAGAGAAGGGCTCGGAGGAGGGGGTTCTTTCAGTTAAAAAACTTTACTCTTGGGCTGTTCTGGTCTCGCTCAGGAAGCTTTAACTCCAAGAGCCTGGACATGGAGCTACTGCTGTTCAGGCTTCCCCTTTGAGAGCTCCCTTTAGAAACCCCGCTGCAGACTGCAGTTGGGCCAAACGCGATGCAGTCCCTTGGAGAGACTTCCTGCATTGTTAAATGCTCACTTGCAGGGTGCCAGGGCACTCTTGAGCATCTTTTGGCTCTGGTGTGCAATGCAGGCCACTGAGTCATCTCTTAAAAGTCTGGATTTTGCCTGTTCTGGTCCTGCTTGCTTTCTGAGTCACTGCCTCCTCTGGCTTTAAACTATGGTCTGTATAATTTTGAAGCAAGTGACTTGAAGCAGCGGTCATGTTGTCCCTGCTTGACAGGCCTGACTCCACGTTCCTCCTGTTGGTGTGGCTCTCGTCAGCCTGTCTGAGATCTGTCAGGCCTTGACCTGCACGGGGGCTGCAAGATGTAGTGTGGGTGTTCTCAGAGCACCACGTCAGTGTGTGGTGACCGGGAAGGAGCATAAGGAAGCCCTGAACTTAGCTGTGCAAAATTGCTTTCTCAAGACAAGGTGACTGTTTCCAATCCCTAGGATGGAATTGACCAGGTGATTCTAGTTGGCGGTGCCACACGGGTCCCCAAAGTGCAGGAAGTTTTGCTGAAAGCTGTGGGCAAGTGAGTATGTGAGGCCCCCTTCTAGTCTCTCTCCTATTGACAGCTTGCTGTTTGCAGCAGTGGATGCAAAGTTGACGCCTGTTGCTTTTTGCTCCATAGAGAAGAACTGGGCAAGAATATCAATGCAGATGAGGCTGCTGCCATGGGTGCAGTCTACCAGGCAGCTGCTCTGAGCAAAGCCTTTAAGGTGAAGCCTTTCATTGTTCGAGATGCCGCTGTGTTTCCTATCCAGGTAACCCTTGGCTTTCTTTCTTGTATTCAGAGTCTGGGTAAATGGGGCTGTGCTGGGAGAAACATTCCAGGCAACTCTCCAGTTTCCTTCCAGTAATGAAGCTGTGGAGATCTTTGTGCCAATCTCAGTAGAGCAAGCAGAAGAAAATCCTCTGTGTTGTACAAGTGCTGTATCTGAGAAGCTGGGTGCATAGGAACATCAGCTGCTGAGAAACACTTGCCTGTCCCCTGGCTCTTGTTTGTGGCAGAGCAGCCAAGTGCTACAGAAACCTCTGGTGTGAGATGCCACAGAGGAAGTCTGGAGTTGCTGAGGTGTATTTTCTGTTGGTGACGCAGGTGGAGTTTACTCGTGAAGTTGAGGAGGATGATAAATCCAGGAGTTTAAAGCACAACAAGAGGATTTTGTTCCAGCGCATGGCGCCCTACCCGCAGCGCAAAGTTATCACTTTCAACCGCTACACAGACGACTTTGAGTTCTACGTCAACTATGGAGATCTGTCTTTCCTGAACCATGATGACATGCAGTGAGTTGAGCCCAGATCATTCTGTGCTTTAGCAAACGAAACCATGGGCACTTGCTCTGTGCATTGTCCATCGCTGCAGACATGACTGTGGGAGGTGTTTAGCTGTTCTGCAAGGTTGTTATCCTGAGTTTTCTCACTGCTTTTTGTCTTTGTGTTGTCAGGGTTTTTGGTGCTCTCAATCTCACTACCGTGAGGCTAAAGGGAGTTGGAGACAGTTTCAAGAAACACTCGGATTATGAATCCAAAGGCATCAAAGCTCACTTCAACATGGATGAGAGTGGAGTTCTAAGTCTTGACCGGGTGAGCACCACATGTTGTGATGTTTGTCAGCCTATGTGTCTTCCAGTTCTGTCCCTCTCTCCGGTGTTGCTGGTCCCTGCTTAAAACTAGTTCTGTGCTCCTCTTTCCAAGGTGGAATCTGTGTTTGAGACGTTGGTGGAAGACAAGCTGGAGGAGGAGTCGACACTGACAAGTAAGCGCTGAGCTTTGGTATTCATATTGACTGTTGTGGTTTACCTGGAGTGGCTGAGATAACTGCAGGCACACTGTTTCCTTGAGTTTGGAGTGTGGAAGTGAAGCAGTTAGCCACAGCCTCTGATTGTGCAAACAGCTCCAAAATGCTTTAAAGCACTTTCTGAGTGGCTGCTGGGTGCTGCCAGGAGCTCTGAAATGTCATACGCTCCAAAGGTGACCGTGGCATGCACTGCAAACAGGAGTTGCTTCCTCTTTGCTCAGCCACAGCTGCTGATTTCAGGAGGTCTGTTCTGAAGGGAAATCCTGCATCCAGAGCCCCGCAGCATTCTCCTGTCTTGCCTGGGTTGTGGTGCCCTCATCTGTGCTTCATGTTGCTCAGGTTTTAGAGCACAGATTTCCCCTGTACCTGTGTGTTTGAGGTGAATGAGAGGTGCAGGGATGGCTTCTGCAGCCACAGGTTGGAGCTTGAAGCGTTTTAGTTGAAGTTGCGAATTTTGGGTCATATTACAGCAGTAGCAGAGACCCTGCTTTACACACATGATACCACGAAGTGAGGCCAGGGAAAGATGAGCTTCTGGAGTGTAGGAAGCTCTAACTTACACTGCCAAGGGAGCTCCTTGATGATCAGTAGGGCTGCGAGGGGAAGAACTGAGGGCTGACAGTGACTGCCTTCATCCTTTGGGAACATCGTATTCTGGATTTTCTTGTCTCCTGTTGACAGAGCTTGGAAACACCATATCAAGCCTGTTTGGGGGTGGTGGCCCAGCGACGGAGACCGGAGAGAACCTGACAGATCCGGTTCAGGTGGGTCCTAGCAGGGGGGAGGGAGCCTGTGGGTCTTGCTCTGGCTGCTGAAGAGGCAGTGATGTAAGCAGAACTAAAGGTGTCTGACAGCACAGCAGGAGTTTAAATGGTTTCAGAAAGTGCTGTATTCCTCTTGAGTTTCACATAATGTGCATTTAAAGAAGGTTGTGATCTTTTGCTGCCAAGTCCAGTTGGGGTGGACTAATGTTCCAGGACTCATTTCTGGGGAAGTCTCTTGTTTCTGGATTGTCCTGGTGCTCTCTGGATAAGCTTCAGCCCGCGTGTTATTTGTTCAGGTGTCTAGCAGGCTCCTTGCTTTACATACAGTTTTTGCAGAGAGTTCTCTCATCTGTGGAACAAACATTTGCATGGAATTTCTGCATTAAAAAACTGGTTTGGTTTCCCCTTTGCTTGCCTGTGGTGACCAGGAAGAAGAAGAGAGCCTAGCAGAAGCAGGGAGAGAAGAGCAGGGGGAGAAACAAGACCCAAAAAGCAGTGCGGAAGGTGCCAGTGAAGAGCAGGGAGAAGAGAAGCAGCAGTCTCCAGGCCAGGCAGAACCTGCCCCTCCCGGAGCAGAGTCCCCCAAAAAGGAAGAAGGCGAGAAGTTGGAATCTCAGGTGAGCATCACATTGAAGGAACAGGACTGTGATTTTGGTGACTGAGAAGTGGAATTTTCTCGGGAGAACTCTCCCCGTTTCTGTCCTGCCCTGGAAAATGTTGGAGAACCTGCAAATCTCTTCCCTTGCCTGAGAATGTACTTCTCCTGTTGCAGGATCCCAAAGAAAATAGAGAAACTGCAAAAGAGGAAGAACCGTCCAAAAGTCCCAGTGACAGCACAGTTACCAAAGCACAGGAAGAGAAGAAGATCAAAGCACCCAAGAAGCAGAAGCTTGTCCATGAGATCACCATGGAGCTGGATGTAAACGATGTGCCTGACCTGCTGGAGGACGAACTGAAGAGCTCAATGAAAAAGTATGTTTGCAGTGGCTCTGCCAAGTTAAAGCTCCAGATAAAGGAAGTGAATTGCCTTGGAATGGTGGTGGCTCACATAGCACTGCTGTCATCAGAAGCTGATGTGTATGATGTGCTGCTCAGCTACTTACTACCTTTGATTTCTGTTTCTCTTTCCATGCTAGACTCCACGACTTGACGGTCAGAGATCTGGAGAAACAGGAAAGAGAGAAATCGGCCAACAGCTTGGAGTCGTTCATCTTTGAGACCCAGGTAAGAGAGCGATACAAAGAAATGAGATTGCCTGGAGAGCAGATGGAAGTGTCTTGTGCAGCTTGGTTGATCTGAATGCAGGGGAGTTGTCTGAGCTGGGAGAAGCCCATTTGAAGAGCCCGGCTTTCATCTTCCAGTCATTTTTCCATTACCTCTAGGCTTGCCAGGCCCATGTGGACTTGATATAAAAGGAAGACTTTCCCTAAGCGCGTGTAACACGTTCAGCTTTAGGTTCACAGTATCTCTTCTGTGTCCTTATCTGTGCATTTTAGAGCAATTGCACTCGGGGTATAAAGAAGCTACAGCTTCTCAAGAGCTGCTGTGCAGAAGAGGCAACTAATGTTAAGTGCATGTGAAATTACAGTTGTTGCAGCTTTACCATTGCATGCCCGGTGTGCACATCTGTACACCTGCTGTGTTACCACCATGCTCTTGGTAATGCTGGGAGCAGGAGCTTGGATTTGAGAGGGTTGAGTGAGGATCTCCTGGCCAATGCAGGCAGCACCCAGGAGTCCACTGTCCAGGCAACTTGAAAGGGGGTGACCGGGTGGTTTTTCGCTTCCTCGCTCCGTGGTATTTGACGTGAGTGCTTGCTTTGTTCTTTGCAGGACAAGCTTTACCAAGAGGAGTATCAGTTTGTCTCAACAGAGGAGCAGAGAGAAGAGATTTCCAAAAAGCTTAGCGAGGCTTCCAGCTGGATGGAGGAGGAGGGTTATGCAGCTGCAACTAAGGTACTGCTGTGTGTATCCAGGAAGCCAGGTGCTGTCCCTGACGTGGAAATGACCACACAGGCTGACTGAGAATCAATCCACCTTGATCCTTTGTAATCTGTTTTTTGCAAGTCTCGTTTCCCCTGTGCATTATACAAAATAGGAAGTTCTTGCGGCCATGTGTGCATCTGGAGCAGTTTCAGCAGTAACCTGTTGATTCTGCATACAGCTTAGTCACATGGCCCTTTTCGCTGTATTGAAATAGTGTACTTGGTAGAGAGAATGAGAAAACCGGCAGGTTTAACTTCCGAGGTTTACAGTGTTATACTGATTGTTTCCTTCCCCCTCTCCCCTATTTGCAGGAGCTGAAAGACAAGCTTTCAGAACTGAAGAAGCTTTGTAGGAACCTCTTCTTCCGTGTTGAGGAAAGGCGGAAGTGGCCGGAACGCCTGGCTGCCCTGGAAAGTCTGCTCAACCACTCAACCATCTTTCTCAAGTAAGAGCAAGCTGCTGGGAAGGAGAGTTGTGCAGCTGATAATGTAAGAGATTCCGACAGAATGCGGCCAGATTGAGCGTGGTCTGAAAAAGGCTACCAAAACCTTCTTGCTAGTGCTGAGCTGTGCAGAACCTGTTAACGAAACATGCAAGCTCTGTTCAAACTAGGGGTACTTGAAGTCTCCACTTTACGTGCTGTTTGCAAGCAGATTTTTACCTCTTGGTCTTATGGCCTTAGCCTTTCCGTTTTTCTGATCTCATGATAGCTGCATTTGCTGGCTCTGTATTCCATTCTTACCATCCGGTTAGGACTGTGTTTCCTGCAGATGCAAGAGACACAAATGTAAAATGGACTAATTGCTTGGTGTGTGCAGTGCTATTAGAATCATAGAATCAAAGAATAGTTAGGGTTGGAAAGGACCTTAAGATCATGTAGTTCCAACCCCCCTGCCAGGGGCAGGGACACCTCCCACTAAACCATGCCACCCAAGGTTATGTATTGCTCATACTGCACTTACCTGAGCTGTAAACACTTGAGTTGCCCAGGTACAGCCTGTTCAGTTTCACAAAAATAAACTTCTTATCTTTCAGGGGAGCCCGAATGATCCCAGAGTCTGACCAGATATTCACAGAGGTGGAACTGAGTACACTGGAAAAAGCCATCAATGAAACAACGGTAATGAAGGAGCAAACAATTCCTGTGGACAGTGGGGGAGGCAGTTTGGGTTCTGTTTCCTGTCCTATCTTTCCACTGAAGGCCATGGGATAGAGTGTGCACATTTTGTTTCTGTGCCACCAGCAAAGCTTTTGTGCATCCTAGCATTTTCTAGTGCCCAGCTTGACCCCAGACTGCTCTGGGGGGATAGTGGGTTTTGAGTTGCATGTCGAGAGTTGTCTCCAGGAGTGGTGGTTACCACTGTACCCAGTTACAGGCTTTAAAAGCAGTCGCTGGGTTTTGAGGGGTTTGTTTCTTTGTTTTGTCCCACATCTGGGTACTAAGAAGCTGGTGGAAGTGTAGCAGGGAGCAGTGTTATCCTGAGTAAGTTAGAAGGTCCAGGAGCAGTGACTTTGGGATACTGTGATATACAGGGGTTCCTGGAACCCAAAAGGTTTAAAAGCACTTTTTCCTGTCATTCCTACAGACCTGGAAAAATGAGACGCTGGCTGAACAGAACAAGCTCTCTCCCACTGAGAAACCTGTCCTGCTGTCCAAAGACATAGAGCTCAAGATCGCAGCCCTGGACAGGGAAGTGCAGTATCTTCTGAATAAGGCCAAGTTTGCGAAACCCAAGCCCAGAAAGGAGAAGAACACGACGAAAACTGATTCAGGCAAGAATGCTACAGCAGCCTCTGAGCCCGAGAGCACTATCCCTCCCACGGAGGGGAAACAAGAAGGTAAGGAGCGGGTGGGGGATGTGTATATACCTCTGTTGTGGTTTAGACCCCGCTGATAACTCAGCGCCATGCAGCCATTCGCTCACTCCCCCCTTCCCCACCCAGGGCAGGATGGGGAGGAGAATCGAAAGCAAGTAAACCCCACAGGTTGAGATAGGAGCAGTTTAATAATCAAAATAAAGTAAAATGTAGTGATAATAGAAATAATGCCAACAATGATGATAATAGGAAACAATAACAGAAGCAACGACAGCTCAGAAAATACCAGTGATGCGCAGTACAGTTGCTCACCACCTGCCTGAGCAGCGATCCGTCCTTTCTGGATGACTCTCCCCAGTGTAACACGCTCAGATCTCCGGTGAAACGGAGCTAAATAAATGAAGACAGTAGTTAACTGTAGGAATAAATGATCCTCTTAATTTTCAGGGATAGCTGGGGAGATCTAGCTGTGGCAATGTCCTTTTCCCCTCACCATTGGCTTGGGTGCTTTTCTGTGAAGGAACAGAAAGTATTTATAAACTTCCTGGGAGGATTAATCAGTATCTGTCTCGCTGGCTGGCTGCCTTAGAAGAAGGATAAGCCATCAATTGTGTTCTGGGTGTCCAGAGCCAAGTATTCATGTCCTGTCCTATGTAAAAGGATAGAATGAGGAAGGTTTCTGACTTAGATGGACCCCAGCCAGGAAAAAATCTCTTGGGACAGGAAGACTTTCTGAACTGATTCAGAACCCGGGATTCTGGGCACTCTGGTCCTTTTACATCTGGCAGCTGTTTGGCAGCAGAGTTCCCCGCCTGCGTACGAGTCCCTGCTTGCAGTCACAGCTCCGAAGGGGGCCGTAACTGGTGTAACCAGTGAATCTCCCGGGCTTCCAGAGATGTGAGGCCTGGCAGACAGGCAGTGGGAAACGAGGAGCAGCTTGGTGGCACCTTCTGAGTGTCACAGAGAGACCCACTGTGAGAATGGATTATTGCAGTCCTGCTGAGGTGCCACAGCTTGTTTGTAAACCTTGCTGCTGGTGGCCTCATCTCCCTGCAAGTAGCCTGCTCTATATTCTCTCTTCACTTTTGTTTCTTTCTGCTTTAGATGTAGAGAAACCTGAAGATATTGGTCCAGCCATGGAACCTCCTGCAGCTGAGCAAGTAGCAATAGGCAGTGAGCCTGGATCAGACTCCGGTGGGTAAATGTTTGACTAATGGCCTGAAACTTGGTCGCTACAAGTGCAAGCTGTCTGCATGCTTGTTCCCCTGGTTTTGGCTGTAGCAGGCAGTAGGGTGGTAGAAGCATTTGCAGATCGGTTGGTAGTTGTGCAAGGAGGAAGACACGAATGTGTGTTCCTTACTGTTCCCTTCTTCACGGTTCAGCGTGAAGTTCTGGCCTGCTGCTGCCTCCTGCCCCAGTAGCCTGTGTGGCTGCAGTTCATAGCCAGCCCTGCAGCTGCGTGCCTGCCTTTGCTGAGGAGCTGACGTGCAGGTGCCTGTTTGTTCTGCCATGCCCATTGTGAGGACAGCAGTGTTCTCAGCAGGAGGGCAGGAATGGCTTCAGCGCTTTGGAGCTGAGTGTCAGTTCCCAAAGCTTCCCCTGACCTCTGTAGCATAGAGTTAGATCTCGGTGTGTACCTGGTGAATGCCAGGGCCTGCTTTGTACGCTGTAAACACTTGCGGTGTGTGACTGAGTTTACTTCATTACACAGGGTCCAAAGAAGAGAAGAGAGAAGCTGGAGGAGAGAGCAGGAAAAATGATGAGTTATAACATCCCTGAGATCTCACTAGTGTCAACAGCTATTTATTTCATGGTTACTTTCTTGTTTTTATCACGGACCTGGCTAGTCATGATGTAAATGGAAGACAACAACCAGTCTGACAGCACGGTGGGATAGAGATGTACATTTTTGTTTCCTTTCTGGGGATTTTGCCGCTACTAACTTAGTGAACTGGGGCTTTTTTTGTTTTAGTTTTCTTACGTGTTTAAAGGTGGCTCTTTGCCCACTGAGAATTGTCTGTTGCCATGCAGCAGTCACCAAAGTGACTTTGCTGTGGATAGAAAGAGGGAAAGGAACATCTGGAGCTTAGGGAGTAACTTGGACCACAAACTCTGTGCCACACCCCTTCTAGCGAAGATAAATGGGATCGATGCAGGAGCGTTTGTAGCTGAGATGGTGTTGTCTCTGCATGTGAGGCAGTATCTTAAAGAGACCGTGTGGTTCCAGTTGTGGGGGTGCTTTCGCATTTGGACATATTGGAGGGTGCAGCGGATCGGCGGGGGCGGGCGCTCGGTGCTGCACGCTCCAGTATGTGTGTCCCACGGATTGTTGTTAAAGTCATCTCTATCCATGCGCTGTAGCAGAGTCTGAAACCCGCGAGCTGACACAACGCTGTGTTTCGAGTTGATTGTAAAATAAAGAGCTCGGAAGGGGCAGCGCAGGTCGTGAGTGGACGGGGAGGGGGGGGGGGGTGCGGGGGGCGGAGAGCACCGCGGGCACGTGTCGGGGGTGCCTCGTCTGCCCGGGGGGGCTCCCCCGGGCACGGAACGGAGAGCGGCGGCCAATGGCAGCGGTGGGAAGGACGGACCGGGGCTGATTGAGGTGAGCCTCTGCCAATGGGCGGCGCACGGGGGCCGGGCCGGAAGCGGGGCGGCGGGAGGTCGCCGCGGGACGCGGGCGCTGTCGCCGTCGCTGCCGGTCCCGGGCTGGCTGCGGCCGCCGTTGCCCGGCAGCGGAGCAGCGCGGCGGGATGGCGGCCCGCGGGCACGGGCGGTACCGCGCCGTGATCTTCGCGGCCATGTTCGCCGGGTACACGCTGTATTACTTCAACCGCAAAACCTTCTCGTTCGTCATGCCCGCCGTCATGGCCGAGGTGCCGCTGGGGAAGGACGAGCTGGGTGAGTGCCGGCCCCGCGCTCCCCCTGCCCCCGCGCCGCTGCTCGTGTAGCGGGCGCTCACGGGCGGGCCCGCCGCAGGTCTCATCACCAGCAGCCAGTCCGCGGCGTACGCCATCAGCAAGTTCGTCAGCGGCGTCCTGTCCGACCGGGCGAGCGCCCGCTGGCTCTTCTCCTCCGGGCTCCTGATGGTGGGCTTGGTCAACGTGGTCTTCTCCTGGAGCTCCACTGTCACGGCCTTCGCGGGGCTCTGGTTCCTCAACGGGCTGGCCCAGGGGCTGGGCTGGCCACCGTGCGGGAAGGTCCTGCGGAAGGTGAGTGCGGGTGGTGAGGAAGCTGCTCCCGGCTGCTGCTCCGTGCAGAAACGTGAGCTCCAGACCCAGCGCAGCTCGCGCCTGTGCCTGCCTCCTTCCAGCCAAGGAGCTGCGAGTCTGTGGCTGAGCCTTGTGCCTGCGCAGCAGTTGTCCGTGTATGAGGTTGTGGTTATTGTGGTGAAGGTTCCAAAAGCGGCTTAGCCCGTGCCTTGATTCCAGTTCAGTTTGAGAAGTCACGTCCCGTGGTGGCAGACCTTCTGCACTGCAAGAGATGTGATCTGTGGGAATCCAGCTTGAAGGCAGAGGTCTGCCTGTCGCTCTGCTGCTGTGGCAGTTTGCTGCTGGGCAAAGGGCGATGAGCAGAATTCCATCTGCGCGCCTGGGGAACTTGGGAATTGCAAACCGCAGGCTGTCCGGGTAGAACAGCAGGTAACGTGCGGAGGAACGGCAGGACTTGAGCCTGCAACTCATGTCTGTGTTTGGGATCGGACTGGTTGGTGCCTTTGGACAGAAGGAAGGGAGGTCAGCTGTGTGCTTCCCTCTTTGGAAGGATGTGAAACCCAGGAATGCACGTGCTTGCAGGATGGGGGGGGATTGACAACTGCCCTGCTCTTCTGCACGGCATCCGGCTCATCTAGCTGGCCAGAAAAGGGCACACAAAGGAAGGGCCCAAATCACAGGAACAACAATGTGGGCTGAAGATGTGTGTGAGCGTAGCTCTCGGACGTTTTCCTGCTGACAGCAGCCACCCCAGCGGTTCTGGCTCTGAGAGCACCTTGCAATGCAGAGCCGATTGTGCCTGATTCTTAGCAGGGAGTCCTAAAGTTACCCTTTGACTCCCCACATATCCGTGTTCAGCTTCGTGCCAGCAGACCTCTCCAGGAGGACACTGATCCTGGCAAGGGGGTGTGCAGAACCCTGTGCCCTCCAGTTTGCCTCTCCTAGACCACGTCTCAGTTTCATGGTCTGTAAATGGCAACGCCTTGGAGCCACGTGGAGTTCCCCGCAGGACTGAGGGAGCGCAGTGGGTGCTCCCTTTGCCTGATTCCATGGTTCTATGGGCGCCTGCAGTGCCCCAAACCCGCAGCGTGGGTCTCAACTGTGGGATTTCAGGTGCAGCATCACTCTCTGTCTCAGACCTCATGCCCTGTTTCTTGTTGTTGCACAGTGGTTTGAGCCGTCGCAGTTCGGGACGTGGTGGTCAGTCCTGTCCACAAGCATGAACTTGGCCGGAGGCTTAGGCCCCATTGTCGCTGCTCTCGCGTCCCAGAACTACGATTGGCGCGTGATTCTGTCCTGCTCCGGCTTCATCTGCGTGGTTGTCTCTTTTGTTTGCCTTGTCCTCATTAAAAACGAGCCGTCGGATGTTGGGCTGCCCAACATTGACCAAGGAGCCAAGAAAGGGAAGAAAGGTGAGCACGAGGCTTCACTGTAAGCGGGCACCCGTGGTGCCCTCTGTGTGTATTCCGGCACAGGCGAGTTGCTCCCGCTGTCCTGAGCCCTCCATCCTTCCCCACTCCCGCAATCACCACGTGGCGGGCACGTGCAAGGCCTTCTTTTCAGCAGCTTTATTCTGAATGATGAAGTTCTAAACCAAGCCCAAGCGTAATCTTATAGGAAGGGGACTGTGTCTGGGATACAGCAACGCAACAGCAGGGAATGCTTCCTTAAGCCTGACCTGCTTCTCCACTGTGGCAGAGGACAGGCAGCTCTCCCCTTACCCTGTGTAGGTTCTCTTGACCCCTGGCTTGCGGTGGACTCTGCTCAGGGTTTTGTGTCCTAGCATAGGACAGCTAGTTAGTAAATGTTTGTTCAGACCACTGAGTATGGTGCTTTTCTGAAAGCAGAACAGGTAGAGGGGAATTGCAACACAAGTTTGCTGTAGGATTTGAGAGGCCAGTGGAAACTCAGCCTATGTTCCTCACTGTCCTGAGATGCATAGACTTGACCTCTCTGTGTAAGAAAGCAGTATTGCCTCCCCAGAGCCTTTTCTGGGGAGGATGGGTTACGTTTGTAGGCGTTCCTTGCAGACTGAAGCAAAACTCAAGGGAAGACCTGAAAGCCAGCATCTGAGCTTGGGTCTGTGTAGTGGCTGTCACAGGCACTGCTAAAAACACTGGCACGGAGTCTGGAGGAGCAGACAATTTTCCTAGCAGCCTCTGCAGAGGGTTTGTTGGCAGCCGCAACACAGAACGTTGCTGGGAGGAGTGTTTTGATTGTTCTTTTGAAATCTTGAATGAATGTGGAATAAATTGACGGAAAAAATTCTGGAATCACAGCAAACCCAGAACAAGGGGGAGGTAAAGCCATTCATTCCCTATGAATATCTCCCTGTACGAATATCCTCCTCTCTAGAGATGTCCTTGTGCATGAATCCCGCTCTCAGATCTGTCTGTTGTGCCGCTGAGCTGGTGTGCTTCAAGCTGTGGCAATGCTCAAGCAGTGGTAATGCTCCTCCTGATCTTCCTCGCAGGCTCCTCCAGTGACAACAGCACTTTGACAGAGCTGCTGCTCTCGCCCTACCTCTGGGTGCTCTCGACAGGCTACCTGGTCGTTTTTGGAGTGAAAACATGCTGCACTGACTGGGGACAGCTGTTCCTGATCCAGGAGAGGGGACAGTCCATGCTTGTGGGTAAGATGCGAAGCTGCGTTGTTAAGCTGTGTGGCTATTGTTGCCCAGAGCTTGACTGGGAGCAGGAAAAGGACACGGGGATCTCTGTCTGAGGGACGTGCTCACCTATATCCCAACTGTCTGCATAGGTACATGTAGGTATTGATGTAAGTCAGTGCTGAAGTTACTGCCTCAGTGCCAGGGCCCTCCTGGGACTGGCAGATGGGCATCCCTGTACAAGGATGAGCTGCAGGGTCTTGTGCAGCAGAGCTGCTCTGAGCTTGCTGGGAGCTGACAGCAGTTGAGCTGAGTCTAAAGCATGCAGCAGCTTCATGACCAAACCTGATGGCCTGTCCTTTGCTTCACCTGCGTTCTAGGTAGTTCCTACATGAGTGCCTTGGAGATCGGGGGTCTGGTGGGAAGCATTGCTGCTGGATATCTTTCTGACAGAGCAGTAGCAAGAGTAAGTAAGCTGGACGCTCGGGTGTGCTGGGCAGTTAACACAGCATCGATTTGAACTGCTGCAGATTTGCCCCTTCTCTAATACCCACACCAGCAGTGGAGCAGAACACTTCCCTTGTTCATGTTGCTCTGGAGATTCAGGATACCCAGAATGCGGAGTTAGGGAGCTGCTGCCTTATGCTACAAAGCAGCCGCTCTCAGTGCTGTTTCTTTCTTCTGTCTTCTCAAGCTGCTCTTCTGGAAGCAGTTCCGTGTCTCAACTACCCTGCTCTGAGGTGGGGGCTTTTGAAAATCAGAGCATTCTTGACTGACCCATCTCTCTTCCTTCACTCAGGGGTGGGGTGGGAGGGACAGGACAGGAGCCATCTCAACAGCTTCTGGAAGGTGCTCAGTCAAGCTGGTGTGGCCTCTGCCTGGTACAGCTGAGAGATAGGCCCTTAGCAGCCCTGCTGGGTGCATGGGGACAGCTGCCAAACACCCTTTTTGAAGATGTTTGGGTTTAGGATGTTTGGTCTGGTTTATTCGTTGGCTTTGCTGTGCTCTCCATGCTTCCCTGCTGAAGGAGATCTGGTTGTTGACAGCTGTCTTCTGGCTGAAAAAGAACCTGCATTAAAATCAGGTGGTGGGATCTGAAGCCAAATTCAGGGTGGAAATAGGGTGCAGTTGATAACAGAAGTATCATTTATCGCTAAGAGCATCTTGTTTAGCACAGCTGGACTGCGGGCAGCCCTAAACTGAACCATGAAGCCTTGCTGAAAGGTCCACTTTGGCTCACGTTCCGTGTGTCTGACCAGGCGGGGTGGATGGCGTTAGTTACTAGCAGTATAAAGCAAGAGTCCTGCCGGCTTCCACCCCCCGTTTCCTTCCCTCTGCTGCAGGTGGGTCTGTCGAGCTACGGGAACCCCCGGCACATGCTGCTGCTTTCCATGATGGCCGGGATGTGCGTGTCCATGTTCCTCTTCCGAGTCACAGTCACCAGCGAGTCCCCCAAGGTAATCCGTGTGTGAGCCACTGACCGTACCTGGTCAGGGTGGGCTCACCAGGAGCCTGGTGGCAGGGCGCCTGTTGTCTTCACCCTTGCCTTGCAGTGCAATGAAGCAGCCTCCTTTGGCCTGGGCTGGGCAGCCTCTGCCAAGTTTGGCTTGGGTGGCCTTCGTTACCTGCTGTAGCATAGACACGGCTTGCCTCTGCCTGCATGATTGCTGGATAAATGAAACCTCTTTTCTCCTTTCCTTTGTTTCTTCTTCAGGAAAATCACTTCTGGACTGTAGCCTTGCAACCTCTAGCTGACCTTACAGGCCTCAAGGAACATGAGGTTTCTGCCTTGCATTTTTCCTCCCTCTGCCTGTTTCTGCTTTTGCTGATCCGTCCTTTTCCTGTCCTGGGAGGTTGGTTAGCCCTGCAAAACTTAAAACCAGGGCGCTGAGATTACTCTTAAGTTTCGTAACAGGAACCTTTTCTTATAGTCTTTTGATTACACTGACTGACTTTTAAAAGTCTGGATATAAAACCTGTAAATTCTTATTTCAGAGGTTCTGAGGACGTTTGTTCATCAGTTAAAATGCAGCCAGTTAAGGAGTCCTGCGACTGGGCTCAGGAGGAATTATCCTGCCCTTGCACATGCCTTTCTGCTTGCTTTTCTGCAAGTGTTTTCCTAACTCTTTGTTTCTGTTTCCCACCTGGAAAATAAGATGGCATTTACTTACTCCTGCACGTCTTGAGATGGTGTTTGTAGTTCACAAAGCATGCTGTAACCTTGAGGAGGGCAAGTTACCCTTCGCTGTCCTTTCATACGTGAGCTAACACTGAAGTTCAAGCTGTCAGGGTGTTCTGGGTTGGTTTAGTAACATAGAGATTATCAGATAGTGGCTTCTTGCAAATAAAGATGCTCTGACCAGGTGCTCGCATCTAAAATGAGCAAAGCTTTTAGATGGTGACTCCAGGATCGTTTTCAAGAGACGCGATCCACACCTCTCCTCAGTTTTGCCCATCTCTCCTCAATGGTCCGGTTCTCTTGCAAAACGGCTCCTGTTGTGTGAGCAGGGCGTAGGGGCAGAACTGGGGGAGACACAGGGGTTCATGGTGGCTGAGAGCACCGCATGGGGTCCATCACGGGCTTGAGCTCTTCTGTCAGCAGTTCAGGGAGTCGGTGTCAGCCTGAAAATGTCAAAACTCCCCCGTACCGCACGTAGCATCATGGTTGGTCGGCGGCTGCTGACTGACAGGGGAGGGTGCACGGCTCCGGTTTCTGATCTTAATGTGTTTTCACAGCTGTGGATCCTGACTCTGGGAGCGGTGTTCGGGTTCTCCTCGTACGGGCCCATCGCCCTATTTGGGGTTATTGCCAACGAAAGCGCCCCTGCCAACCTGTGCGGCACCTCCCATGCCATAGTGGCCCTCATGGCCAATGGTGAGTAGTGCCCATTTCCCCAGAAACCAAACAAAACCCACGTGTGTTCTTGCTGGAGCATTGCCCACCGCCGGGGGCCAAGCTCCCGGTCATGGGAAGCCTCCCAGGAAGCGGAGGTAATAGAGCTGGGAGCCTCAGGGATGCTTCTTGCTGTGTCTGACGGGCTTTTGCCTTGCGCACTGAGTTCAAACCGTGCCTGAGAAATCTTCACACGTGCAAACCCAAGTATCAGCAGATCAAATTGAGACTCAAGCATTGCTGGTTTTCTGTTTGTTTCTCCTTGCAGTTGGGGGGTTTCTGGCTGGACTACCCTTCAGTACCATTGCCAAGAAGTACAGCTGGGCCACAGCTTTCTGGGTAGCCGAAATCACCTGCACTGGCAGCACAGTGGCTTTCTTCTTACTGCGCAACATCCGCACCAAGATGGGCCGGATTCCCAGGAAGGCTGACTGAGGAGAAGCTGCTCAGTGAAGAGGAGCCTCCCTCACCGATGGGAATGATGCTCGGATTTTTGTTTAACTGGAGTGAGTTTACCTACTGCTGCAACCTAGATAGAAATATCCCAATTTCTCATTCACTGTCAGGTGCCAGAGGGCACAAGGTTCTTGCTGCTGATCACTTTTTCCCTCAAGATGTGATAATTCAAGTAGTTTACATGGGCAATGATTTTGCTGCACCTCCTCACAGTACTGCTGGGGAAGCACGCAGGCTTTGCAGCCCGAGCTCTCCGCTAAAAGGACTCTGAAATGCCTGGCTTTGGGTGCTGTCACGTTGAGTTTTGTCCCTGCTGTTTTTCTCGGCCATTAACTTGTTGATTCTGCTTTGCTCTCAGCCCTGCAACAGCAACAGCAGTAGCAGTGAATGGTGATGATTAGAGCTGGGCCCCATGGCTCTTTCGAGAGCAGCGTGGCTTTAGCTTGACCCAGGATTAGCTGTTAGGAGGGATGGAGGTGTTTGGCTCCGGAGAAGTGGAACGCTGGTGCGGTGCTGCAGCAGGGCTATTGCAGCATCTGGAAACAGGCACGTTTCCAGGAAACCCTTGGCACTTTAGGGGAGAGCATTTAGAGAAGCTCCTTCTATTGAACTGATCCTGCCTGGTGCGATTTCTGTGTAGTGTTAATGATTTGCAAGAGAGGCAGCTGCTGCCATGGCAGTGTGCAGCGAGCGCTCTGCCTGTCAGCCTGGAAAACCCACGCAGCAGCAGGTATTGTGACAGCAGCTTCAGGTTTTTTCCAGGTCTCTGGAAAAACACCTATTTTTAACGTTGGCTTGTGTTTTGTCAGTACACAGAGCATAGTCTAGGGTGGTTTTGGTCAAGAGCTGCATCTCTCATAGCTGTGGGCATGGGCTCGGGCTACTTCCGAGTCAGCCTTAGCAGAGCGACCACTGGCAGCCTGCAGCAGTCAGGCCCAGCACTGTTTGCAATGAATACTCAGGTTTTTAACCAAGATTTAGTTGAATATTCTTGGCTTTCCCTAAAAGGATTTACTGCTTTAGGGCTCTGGAAGAGGCAGTTCTCGTGAAGAACGTGCACGCAGGTACTGTGCTGAACAGCATGGTTGCAAGAGTAGGTAGCCAGCCTTAATTAAAACAGTGGAAGTGAATTACATTTTGTACTTAATTCTCTGATCTTCTGCGTGAAATAAAAATGGAGCAGTGTCACAGGGGCTGTGGTTGTCTTAGGGAGAACGGTGCAGGCAGAACCACCCAAACCTGCTTATCCTCTTACGGTGCTACTGGCACAAATTTACCCTGCCAACAGAAAACAGCCATCCACTTCTTCACGGAACGTTTATTATTCCTACACAGAAACCCTTTGCAGAACCATAAGTTAGAGCTATACATGAAAAATACATATGTACAGTTCTGAAATGAAAGCAAGCCGTCAGCTGCAGTAATGCCGCGGACCCCCACCTCACTGCCTTTCTTCACTCGAGGGCACAGCAGAATAAGCCTCTGTGGTCCTGTGTAAACAATCCTGACTAATCTTTTGAAGGTAAATCTCACAACTGGGGGATAAACAAGTATCTTGGGAGATAGTGGAGCACGTCTAGGGGCTATGCAGCATCTGATGTGAAGGAGGGAGGTCCGTGAGAGGCCCTGCTCCTCAGGGGGACAGAAGAGTCAGTGCAACAGGTGAGGCTTTCTCTACGACCCAGGTCCAAAGGGTCCAGCTTTCTCTGCCACCTCCAGAGCAAGTTTCAAGTTCTGATCAAACAGCTCGCATCTGAAACAGAAAAGCAGAAGGGGGTGACTTTCCCTACGGAACAGGCTAACAAAGCCGGATCTCCACATTCTTCAGAGAGAGATTCCACAAGTCACGAGACCATGACCTGCTGCTATCAGACTTCGGCCTGGCCATTAATTAAGGTTAAAGCTTCTTGTTATGGGCTCAAGTGTGACATTAGGGCAGCAGGGTTGGTGCTGAGGAAGGGTGCCTCACACTTCTCCAGGAGAGCAGCAGCAGGAGGAGCACAGGTCAGTGTCCTGCCCCCGCAGCCATATGCTGCGTCCTCCCCTTCCCTCAACCCCTGGGTCTGCTCTGCCGCAGACCAGAGGGTCTGCCAGCATCTGTTACCGCACAGGCAGAATGAGGAGGGGTTGCAGCTGCATTATCGAAAGTGGGCTCTTCTCTACCTGATGGGCATCTCCAGGGAGTAGAAAGGATTCTTCAAGGCGAAGTCAGAGTAAATCTCGTAGATCTTGCGCAGGAGGGAGTCTATCCCCGCCTGCCTCGGGTCAGCAAGAACCACGAATTTGATCCCTGCAGCCATAAAGACAGGAGGTCAGGAAGGCTGCGCTCCGTGACAGCCCCGGCCAGGCCAAGCGGCGCTGCGCCCAGGGCGCAGCTGTACCTGTCAGCGTCTGGAAGCAGTGCAGCTTGAAGGTGTCTGTCTCCAGCATCTCGATCCCGGAGCTCCCGATCTCGGGGGACAGTTGCGACCCGATGGCGAACAGCCTGCGGGGAGAGGGTCCTCAGTGCCCCCCGCACCGCCCGCCCCTGCACCCCGGCCCCGTCCGTCCCGCGCAGCTCACGAGTGGAACATGGAGGCCAGCATGAGCTTCTCGTTGGAGGAGAGGCGGTGGCGGCCGAAGCGGATGGACACGGGGTAGTTGGCGGGGTTGCCCAGGAACTCCAGCACGTCCTTGCCGTCCGCCGTGAAGCGCCCGTTGACCTCGGCGCCGTTGATGGCCAGCACGGCGTGCCCCACTGCGGGGACAGCGCGGGGTCAGCCCGGCTCGGCGCGCTGCCGCCCCGCTCGGCGCGCTGCCCCCCGGCCGGCCCGCCCGCCGACGCACCGCGGATGCCGTCGCGCTGTCCGAAGGCCACGACGACGCGCTCGTCGTGCGGGCGCAGGACGAGGTCGAGCGGGAAGCTGAACGTCTTCTCGGTGTCGGCGCGGGGCGCGTAGTGGTCCAGCTGGTAGATGAGCCCGCCCGCCTTGTTCACCACGTACACGCTGAAGATCGCCATGGCGGCCGCGGCCCGCCCCCCGCCCTGCCGCGCCGTGCCGTGCCCCGGAAGCCGCCCGCGAGCACGGGGCTTCCCCCCGCCCCGCGCCAGGCGCTTCCTTTCCCGGCCGACATCTTGTGGAGCCGCGCGGCCGCAGCATGGTGAGCGCCGGGCGGGCCGCGGCGGCGGGCGGCGGGGCCCCGCCGGGCCGGGGGCAGCCTCGGGAGGCTGCCGCGCCGCCCGCCGCTCATCGGCCGCGCTTCTCTTCCCCCCCCGCAGCCGCCCAAGGACGACAAGAAGAAGAAGGACGCGGGCAAGTCCGCCAAGAAGGATAAAGACCCGGTCAACAAGTCCGGCGGCAAGGCCAAAAAGAAGGTGGGAGCCGGGGGGCGGGAGGGGCGCTTGGCTGGCGGCGGGCTCCAGGGGAGGCTTCCGGGCCCCCCCGGCCCCTCACCGTGTGGCTGGTGCACAGCGGGGTGGGGGGATGGCGTCGTGGTGTTGGGGGAGCTGCTGCTTCATCGGGCAGCAGAGTCGCGTGTGGTGGCGGTAAACCTGAGGAAGAAAAGGCCGAGGTTTCATTTGAAGCTTCATTCCCATCGGTTGGAGATGCTGTAGGTGTTGTCTGCGATATTGGTGTTACAAAGTGCATCTTGTTAGGCCGTTAATCTAGGATGTGATGTGGAGACATTCGATGGGACATCCTCAAGCTGGATCTTTCATTATAGGTGGCTTAGGGCTTCTTTGTTTTTCTGTTTCCAAGTAGAAGTGGTCCAAAGGGAAAGTGAGAGACAAGTTGAACAACCTTGTCCTGTTTGATAAGGCCACTTATGACAAACTGTGCAAGGAAGTGCCCAACTACAAGCTCATCACGCCTGCGGTTGTCTCAGAGAGACTGAAGATTCGAGGCTCCCTGGCGAGGGCTGCCCTCCAGGAGCTGCTCAGCAAAGGTAAGTGCTCAGAACTGTTGGATACGCTCCTTGCTCACCTGGCAGATCTTGTGCTGCATCTGAAGTAGACAAATGGGTGTGCTTTTGGCAAGCCACTGCCTTAGCCTGTGTTCCCAATGTGCTCCAAAGTGAGGAGCAGCAGTTCTGCTGCATTCACTGGTGTGCCATGCTAAAGAAATGCTGCTCGAAGGACAGGTGGTGACAGAACTGCTCCCAGACCTCAACAAAAGCCACATACGAGCACACGTGTGATTGGGTGTGCTGGTGTTCCCTCTCACACGTTGGCCAGTCTCAGAAGGGAGCGCAAGGTCCCTCACTCCTCCGATACACACACTCTCAGATGATTTCCTTTTGTCGTAGGTTTGATCAAACTGGTGTCCAAGCACCGAGCGCAAGTGATCTACACCAGGAACACGAAAGGTGGAGATGCGCCTGCCGCAGGGGAGGACGCGTAGCGAGGAGGTGAGGCAGCGGCTCCACGTCAGGGCCGGGTTGTGCTTTGTTGGGAGCCAACCTGGGGCTGCACGTTGGGCAGCTGTGCTGCTTTGGGTGGGCTGCACGTGTGGGTGTTGAGGGGACATCACGTGTGCTCCAGAGCAGTTGGGGATTGTCCCTGTGGAGCCGCACATGCTCTCCCATCAGTGTGCCTTCCCTGCTGTCGCAGGGTGCCGCGCAAAGTGTTCTTGTCGGAGCAGAGCTTGCAGACTGTTTGTGTTTTGACCTGCTTGTCTGATTTAGGACTTCTTGCCTTACAGGTTCCACACTGGCCTCGTCAGCCATGTGTCCTTTATAGATGCACACAATAAAATTATTGAAACAATTTTTGTTGCCTTTTCAAGAACGTCTATGCTTCATTACTGACAGTGGATGCTGGGACAGGTCATGGCTGCCTTCCTCTACCAGCCAGTTTTTGCATTTATATGGTGTTTGCAACGTCCTGTGAACATGCTTTTGTACTGTGAAAGGGAACTTTTGTGTCACCTACAGCAGCCAGATGTTAAACCATGTTTAGTTGCACTTGGAGGAAAACTGAAGCCCAGTTCTGTGGCTGGGGAAGGTGCTAGCAGGACATTTTCACTATTTCTGAAGTCTCTGCAGGCCAGATGTACGCACATATCTTTGTGCAAGGCAACAGCAGATGATGGATTCATGTCTCAGGAAGTGTTGATAAGTAGCTCTAAAGAAGGCTAGAAGTGTTTTATTTAAATTAACAAAGTTTATTTCTCAAAACCTCATGTCTTTAATGGGATGTGATGCTACGCACTGGCGCAGGACACGTGGCACCAAAGCTGCTGGTGGTGGTACTGCTGCACTGTGGCCAGGCACCAAACATAACCAGATGTATGTATTAAATAAGAGCACTAAACTTTGCACAGCAGCACTGACAAAGCTGCAGCTTCTTACAGTCCACGTTCCCACAATAGTCTGGGCTTGTTTTCTTTCCTACTCCTCTCCTGATCACCTTTTTTTCTTCTTTTCCCCCGATTCAGTTCTAAATTGATGCCTGAAAGACAGCATAGAAGTCAGAAGGCAGCAGCCTTTAGAAAGAGGTAGCGCACACTGCCTTACCCCCCAAGACAGATAAGACAGTGCACAGCTTTAGAACAGCAGCTCTGGTTTTGCTCTCAGAGCGGTAGCAGCCTCTCCAGGTAGCTGACACAGATTTGTAACACACGAGAGGTGCCAGCAGGCCAGTATGCCGGTCTGGAAGTTAAGGCAGGCACCTGCCTCCGCAGCCACTGCTGTGCTTAACCCTGCGCCAGGCCAACGTGGCGTGACCCGTGCAGCGAGACCCCTCCTGGCACTTGCTGCTGCCACAGAGCCTGCTCCGTGAATGGCCTGTATGGATGGAGGCCACAAACCCTGCGCTCCACAGTGGCCTGTGCTGCCCTGAAGCTCACCTGGACTGCCACCTCCTGCCATGGTTCCACACGCGCCCAAAGGAAGGGAGCCAGCCATCGCCAGTCTGAGAGGTATGGTCAAAGTTGGCACCCACGCGCTCGGGGGGCAGCTTCTTCAGCTTCTGCTTCTCCTCTAGAAAGGTTTTTCATTCAGTGAGATTTTCTGTCAAATTGCTTGTGGTTCTTTAGCGAGAAACTTGAACGTGAGGTTAACTGAAATGAGCACAAGCTGCTCACTTTGTTTGAGAAATTCCTCATATGAAGGTCCAATTTGTTTGCTTCCATCCTCTTCTTCCTCCTCCTCCATTAGCCACGGAGGTTTTGCACCTAGAAGACACAGAGAGAATGTATTTGGCTACTGCAGTTATCCTAAACTTGTGATGGGGAGAAGCATCCTCCCTTCCCTCATCCCTGCAGCTCTCCCTACCCAGCAAGCAGTGAAGGACAAGTAACCCTGAGGCTTTGCTCAGCTGGCAGTGGCAGAGCATACCTCACACCATACGTTCCACGCAGCACCAACTGAGTTTTTGAAATACAGAACTTTTCTTCTCTAGCATGTCACCTATCAGCAAAGACAGGAGCACCTCCTGCTTGTGCTGTGGCTGCTTCAAGAGTTACCCCTATGATGCTGACAAGCCAAGAGCTTTCAGCAGGGCACCAGCTGAGCGAGCCGCATGTTAAAGTACCTGTGTGAACGTTCCCTTTCCCTTCCGTATCCTGTCAACAGAAACAGAAAACACTGATGAGAAACTTGATTCTTTTAAGAGTGTTCCTAAACAGAGCAGTACTGAAAATTACTCTCTGTGTTCCCTTCCAGAGCCAGGTTCTGTCACAGGAAGGGGGAGGCTCTCCTCTACTTTCTTCAGGAGCATTTGGTTTTATAGGACATGTTACAGAACGTTTGCTTAATGAAACACAAGTTAATGCTGGGTGAGTGAAACCCTCAGCTCCTTGCTCGCCTGAACCGCCACAGCTGCATTTTTTGCAACAGAGACTGCAACCCTTGTTTTCCTTCTTAACACCCTCTGTAACCCTGTGGTTAAATTGAAGTTGTGCTCATTAGCCAGTCACCCCTACCTGGTGGCCGATGAAGGTCAAAGCCTGGCTGGGCTCCATCCAGTTTAAGTCAGGTCCCATGTGTGTCCCGCTTGGGCCAGGCTGCTCTGCATCTTGAGAGGTGTCCCTGGAACACAGAGGCAGCCTGAGAGGTGAGTGACAGCTGCAGCTGGGCAGACAATGCCTGTCCAGCAGCTTCTGGAGCAGAGTTTGGAGAGTTTTGCAGCAAGAAGGAAAAGCAGTGTTCTAGGGTACTATAGTGTTATCACTTTGTGGTTGTTGGTGCTTGTACATGTGTGGAGGGGAGAAGAATCCCTGTGGTGCTTATGATCGATAAAAGTTTGTGAAGGATCTGTGCGAGCTGATGACGGCAGCAGCAGATGAGCGAGGCCGCTGCCGTGGCAGGCCTATGGCTCCAAGAAGGGTATATGCGAGAGATGCGGTTCTCACCTCTGGGGTGCTGCCGGGGGGCCATGGGAGGCAGGTCCTGCGCGAGGCTCTGGCTCTGTTTGAAGCTGTGATTCAGGAAGAAGGAACACTATTCCTGGTGCTGAGCAGAGACACCCCCCTCGATCCCCTCCCACCTCCACTCCCCGAGCGTGCCCGGTTCCGGCGGGGGTGCGTGTCCCGGTGCCCTGTCCTCACCGGGACGCAGCCAGGGCAGGACACGGCTAACCGACCTGCAGGGCGGCCCGCACCGTCTCCCGCTGCCTGCGCTCGGCTTCCCGGATGTCAGCTGCCATCTGCGGGGACAGAGCGGGTGAGGCGGGGCCGGGCGGGGGCCCGGTTCGGGCCGGGGCCGGGCCGGGGTGTACCTGTCGGATGCGCTCCTCCTCCCGCCGCTGGTGCGCGGCCACCGCCCGCTCCAGCGCCCGCGCATAGCGCTCGTACTCCTCGGCCGGTACCACGCACTGCTCCCGCAGAGCCGCCTCCGCCCGGTGCTCCCGCCAGAACCGCGCCGTCTCCCGGCGGTGCTCGGGCCTGCGGAACCGGGTCAGCGCCGGCCGCACGCCCGCTCCCGCCCCCCACCGCCCCGCCGCCGCTCACCCGGCCAGGTGCTGGAGGAGCGCGGCCCGCGGCAGCGCCAGCGGCCCCCGCCGCCCGTCCCGCCGCACGCCGCTCCCGCAGCACGGGCACCACACGCGCCGGTCGTGCTCCGCCGGGTCGTAGCGCCGCACGGCCGCGCCTCCACCGCCGCCGCCGTCCTCCTCCTCCGCTGCCGCCGCCGCCGCCCGAGCCGCCGCCACCTCCTCCTGCAGCCGGCTCAGCACCTCCCGCAGCCGCCGCCGGTGCGCGGCGCTGTACAGGTGCCGGCGGCCGGAGAAGGAGGAGCGGCGGCACAGCGCGCAGTAGCGCACCGCCATGACCGCGCCGCCGCTCGCACTGCGCAGGCGCGGCTGCAGGGCGGGGCGGGCTGTGCGTGTCGCGGTCTCCTGGTGCCGTCCGACGCCTCGGTCGGGTTCGGGCTGCTTTCGTTCCTCAGTGCGAGCAGCCGCAGTTCGTGCAGAACCTTGCTCTGGAGCCGCTTCGGACATCCCCGAAACGCGCTGACCCCCCACCTCACCGCCTTGGGACACTGCCTGTTGGGTACCATTGGTTGATGCCTCTCTTTTCCTGCCCATCCGCACCTCTAAGGGCATCTGAAGTGTTTGGGGTTTGTATTTAGTAAGGGCAGGGGATACGCATGGTCTGCGGGAGGTTTAGACTGGGTATTAGGGAGAATTTCTTCCCTGAAAGGGGAGCCAAGCATTGGAAAAAGCTGCCCAGAGCAAGGGATCAGAAAACCCTAAGATAAGGCCCTTAGTGATGTGGTTTAGCGATGGCCTTGGCAGTCCTGGGGCAGAAGTTGGCCTTGATGAGCGTGAATATCTTTTCCAACCTGATTGGTTCTATAATTCCAGCCTGGCCTGACGGAAGGCGAGCGTCAAACTGCAGCCACAAGGTTACCTCAGTGCTGCCGTCCGGGGCAGCCAAGGCCTTCAGAGACTGTTCATCTTATGTCAGGTCCTGCTCGGACATACAGACAGACAACCTATGCTGTCACATGTGGGACTGACAGCCATCCTGCACTCCTGCAGTGGCTCAGGTGTCATTAGCGCCCAGCAGTGCAGAGCCACCCTGCAAGGTTCTTTGTGTGCTGGTCAGGGAAGGAGCTGCCACCCTGATGTGCGCATTTAGACTCGATCAAATCCCTTTTAATGTGTCTGTTCCTCTGTGCTCCTGTGGGCACGCAGGTGCAAGGAGCCAGCCTCCAGCCTAGCAGTGATGTGGATCCCTGCCCACTGGATTTGCAGTGCGGGGGACAGGCGCATGGGCTTGGAATAACATCTGTATGGTAGGGACTCCCCACACCCAGCCAGGTAAAGCATTCTGTGCCTCTGGCCTGAGGCTCTTTGATAAGGCACAGATTAACCTCTTCCTGCAGCTCAGTTCTCTGCACTGCAGGAACGTTGAGAGAGGCAGCAGCATGCATGGAGGACTTTGTGTTGCAGGCATAGCAGGTGCCAGAATGCCTCTGCAACTCGTGCGGCTGGCAGAAACTCACCTTAATGAAGGAAATTAAGTATTGGCCATCTTTCTTCCCCCCCCCGCTTTTAAATTTGAGTCCTTATGTCACAATGCTCATAATTTCCACATGTGGTTCTTGTGAAGCTATCTGTGGCAGCACCTCAGAAAATAGGCTTGGTTTGAAAACACATGGCACATCTTTCGGAAGCAGGGAGCCGGAAGGAATCATAGACCAAACAGAGAGCTCATCAGATCTGCAAAAGAGAGAGCGAGAAGAAGTTGAGATAGGTACTTGGGCCCTAACGACTGCTCAGGCGCTGATGCTGCAGCCGCAGTCCTGTCCCATATTAAACTGCCAGCTATTGCAGGTACTGAGATGACAGCTCTGTGTTTGAAAGCAGCCTGTTTGGCTTGTCTCACTGTGTTGGGCTCTTGGCTAGCCCGATGACCGAGCCCTGCTTGTGGAGCATCTCTGCAGGGATCTCCCAGGTTTCTGGTGTCACCTCCCAGAGTAGCATCCCGCAGTGCTGGTGGCTGCATAGCGCTTGGGCGCACTCCCGCTGCAGGAACCTCCTAAAACCTGACGTGCTCCGCAGTTTGTGGGGCTCCTGCCCTTGGAAACGTACCCGGATTATTCATGCTTTGGCGCACCAGGTTGAGTGCCTCTTTAGTCAGGGCCTGTGCTTCCTCCTGAAACTTTCTGCGTCCTCCTGGAGTCAGTTTCCACAGGCAGGACTTGTGGTTTCCTTTGGCGCACGTGAAGCTGGTGCTTTTCTCGAAGCAGCTGCTGAAGCACAGGTTGTGTCGGATTGCGCTTTTCCAGCCCTCTGGGGCTGTCTGAAAAAATGGGAAGTGCTGCCTGTGGAGAGAAGAGATTTGTCCTGGGCTGAAGCCCTTGGAGGCTGTGATAAATAACAGAACACATGGAGGGAAGGAGAGGAGGGTCCCCCCCAAGCCCTGCGGTGGGAGGCTGGCTGGTGCACTCGAGACACAAAACTGAAATCCCAGCTCTGGAGACACAGGTTTGGGTGTTGCCAAAGAGGGGAGGCAGTTTTCTCAGCAGCATCTTGAGCTGAAGGCAGAGCTAAGACCCAAACGTGAGTCCTGGCTGCCACATCCCTGCTTCCCAGTGGAAGAGCAGAGCCTCCTGTACCCCTTGCGGTCCCTCTTGCCCTCATTCTGCACTAGGAGCTGGGAGAAGAGCGGGTACCATGTGAACTGGTAGATCTGCTGTACAGCCAGACTGCCCCCCGTGCTGTTGCACAGGGTGAGGCTGATGAGGATGCAGTAATTAAGGGGGGAATGGGGCCAGCCTCCCTCAGTTTTGGCCCTCATCTGCCTGGGGCACTTGAGCTTCATGCTCTGAGGGCTGAAGACTGTGGATTTCCAAGGCATCAGCATCATCCTGACTTCAGGACTTTTCAGCATCTCCTGAGGAACTGGGATGTCCGCACATGAAGCGGCTTCATCCTCAGTAAGCTCGGGAGAAGAAGGAAAAAAAGAACATGGATTTATTAGCCCTGAGTAGAATGAGGGACAGGGATAAGCTGCTTTATTCTGGCAGAGAGCTTATAGAAAGCTCATACACTTTAAATTTCAGCCTCTGTCCCTGCACTTTGTACTCTGAGCCTGTTTGTCAGACGGGCTCCATGCATCGGCTGACCGTGGCTGGAATGGGAGCTGCTGAGCCCACTCTTTGCCCAGGCAGCTCCCTTCTGTGTACCTTTCTAGCCTTACTGGAGGGTGACAGCACATCCTTCTTGGAGCAGTCCAAGTCAGAGCAGGAGTCGTCCCAGGATGTGTTCAGAGAGGAGCTTTCTGTGGCACCAGCATTTGAGGCCACCAGGCTTTTGGATCTGTCTGGGTCTGCTCCAGGGCTTCCAGGGAGGGGACAGGCCAGACTGGGGTTTACCCACATCCACAGATGGGGCTGAGCACCCTGTACTAAAAGGAGAAGGAGATATGTCACCCTGCCAGTCCTGCCCGAGGACTGTTTCTAGACCTGCTGTCCACAGGCTGCCTGGGGAAGCTCTAATGCAATGCAAATCCCAAGGCAAAGGTCCCCAGTTGCCTTCTCATCCCTCCAAATAGTGTTTTCTTTCCTGTTTTGTGTACAGAGTGCATGCCTGTGTGTTCTTGCACCACGGTGGCCAGCCCAAACAACAGTGCTCAGCTCTGAAATGTTACCTTCCCTTTCCCCTGTGAAGCCAGATGAGTGCAGCTCACCCCCTTCACCCTCTTTTTGAGTTTATCTACCTGAAAGGCTGCATTTGGAGGGCACAGCTGTAATTATATCCCTGTCCTTACCTTGCATAATTTCTTCAGTGCTGGTGAGTTTGAGCTCCTCTGCCATATCCCAGTCCTCAAGGCCATGTTGTAAGTGCAGGCTTTCCCAAAATGACTTGTTTTGGAATCTCAAGTCCATTTTCTTTGCGTGCCAAAGGTACCTCTGGGTGCCGAGGGCAGCAGGACCTGCGAGGGGGGCACAAAGAATCCCGTGATCTTAAAGTGCTCTGGAGCTGGCTCAGTGTCATACATGTTTTAAGAAGGATATCACACAGGTGGGTGAAGGGCTGGTCTCTGTGTCACACTTCTAAATACCTACTAGAGCCCCTTCTAGGGAGTCAGTGCTTGATACTGGTGTAATAAGGGAGCTGATTGAGAGTGGGATAGGTCACACCATGCAGGCTGTTTGCTGCCCATTTACTTTGCTACAGCCTCAATAGATCAGCCACTCCTGTGCTCACTAGGCTAACATTTCGTTTCTCTCTGCCTCTGATGATAAGATCACAGCCTTACCTACACTCTGCAATGAACTTACCTCGTCCGAGAACTCAAATGTCTCTGGAAGCAGGATGGATCTCTGAGGGATGCACAGAGTGTGCGGGTACCAGGAGCTCCCTCACTCTGCTTGCATGGGAGTAGCGGGGTTTAAGACTGGAAAGTACTTTAGGTCATCCCAGGCAAAACACCGGACCACAGCTGAGAAAAGGAGCCAGGTTGAGTAGATCCTGGGTGTGCTTTCAGTCTCTTAGAAACTTTGTGTGCACTTTCCTGAGTTGCTTTTGTTTCTTCAGCCACATCTTTCACGCACGGCCCCTGCCTAATCTGTCCTAGGTCTGATGAAGGAAGCGATGTAGTTTGTGCTATTAAAGGGTACTTGTCATACATCATCATCCTTCTGGCCCACTCACTGTCACTCCTCTGCTTGGGGAGGGGATGTGGGAGGCGGGTGGCACTGGTGGAAACGGAGTAGCTGCGCACCAAAATGCAAGGCTTGGCTTTGTACCAACAGGCAATTAGATTTCAGACTCTCTACATATGTTGACCGTTTTGCAGGAGGACACAGGTTACGCTGGTAGCGGAGGAATACAGCAGGGCCTTGCTGCCATTCTGTAGCAGGGAGTCGGGCAGAAAGAGGCAGAGTGTTGGCAGTTGCTGGAATAGATTGTGCCATAACATTAAGTGTTATGATGTTGGGAGAATCTCAGCTTAAAAGTGAATTCCCTGACCCTTGCACTAGAGGTTTGGCTTGGAGTTGTTTGGGTTATTTCTGTGTAATGGAAGAAAAGGGTGAGATGGTTCTCCCTGCTGCAGGCTTGCTCTGCAGTGCTTTGGGCCAGATGCCCCTGCCCTGTTTGCTGTCACTGTTCTCAGCCTTTGAGTGTTTATGTCTTTTGGGACAGGCTGTTAAAAAATGAGTCAAACACTAAACCAGGCTTTTCTAGACAAGGTAACCTTCAAAGGGCAGAGGAGAGTCTGGCACACTCGGGTTTGCCTCCTCAGTGAAAGCAGCTATGATAGTTTGTGCTGCACTAAGGTTTGCTTAGTCCTTGTTAGGCATTCCGTGATTATCAGGTCAGTATGGCGTGGCTTTTGTGAGATGCAAAAGGCTCTCATCACACTGCTTTTCACACCCCCATGTGACAAAGTTCAGTTGTCTGCCGAGATGCCTATGTGCTCCCTCCCAGTGAGATGCCTCAGGTGTGAGCAGGCCACACTTACTGGCTGCTTTCCTCAAAATCCCAGTCCAAACCCTTTCCCCTTCCTGAAACTGGAGCCTGCTGTTTGACTTGGGATGTGTTGCAAACAATCCAGCTACTACAGCTTAATAATTTACCACGTATCACTGGACATGTCACACCACAAAGTTGCTTTCCCCTTTCTGTCTGGAGCTAAACTCTCACAGTGGTGTATGTGTCAGCTGAGGCAGAGTAATTCATTAAGCTTGTGGTTATCTATGCGCACCCTGAATTGATGCCTCACCTACCCACATAACCTTTGGTACTTCGACAGTAAATGCACACAAGAGTGCTGGGCTGGGCGCAGCGATGTCCATCATCTTGGAACAACGTGAGTATTTTGGGGGTCTAAAGAGGTCCTGTGAAAGTGAAGTGTCTTGCCCTGCTTCTTCTTCAGCCAACGTGGCTTTGGAAGAGCTGATGTGAATAAAAGGCAGATGGGTATCTGGGGATGGAACTTGTCGGTGGGATGGACATTGTTCCCTGTGGTGCTTTGCAGGAGCTGCCCTGGCAGAGCTGGGGGGGGGGGACAGCCAGGGCGTGTGGCTTGGCCGCAAGAGGCCATGTGAGCTGGTGTTTTGCACATTGGTTTCACCTGTAGCTGCTCTGGAGTTAGGTGCGGGCTCCCCAGCAAAAGCTCCTGCAGAGCAATAAAGGAGATGAGAAACAGCTGCTGGCAGCAGCTATGAGATCTTCCTCTCTTCTATCTTCCCCCAGCTTTCAGTGTCCTCAGAGAAGGCTGTAGCTTTCTGTGGAGCTGGTAAGTAAAGCCAGGGGTAGGGCATAACATAATACAATACAGTGCTCCACCCCGAGAAGCTCTGAGCAGTTGTACTTATACCCTCCCAAAACGAGGTGTGAAAAGAGCCTGCTGCTATTTCCTGCCTGGGCTGCAGGGATGGAAAGCATTCCCGGTGTGCTAATGTTTACTTCTCACTGGTAAAGATTTGAGGTGCTGCTGTAACACAAACAGGTAAAGCAGGGAAAGGAGCCCTGTGGTCTGCAGTGGAGCTAGCAAAACTGGAAACAGAGGTGCTGGTTTCTAGCTTAAAGCATAAGAATGTTTTAGATATATACAGTTGCAAGCACAGACCTTTCCCTTAAGTCCAGAAAAAGGCTAAAAGGCCTTCATTTTGCCTTTGGCCATGCAGTTGCTGAATCCCAATCCCATCAGTTTGTATACTGTAGATTCTGGGTGGAAGCATCATAACCCCTGATCTGTGCTTTCTCAGGGAGGGGGATCTTGATCAGACTGATTGAGTCAACTTGTGGCAAACAAAACCCAAGACTGCTGATTCCTTGTGCCACGCAGAAGCTCATGTTTGTATTCTAAAGCTGTCTCATTTTTGGTCTCCCTTTAGCTTCAGAAGGTGAGAAAGAAGTTAGAAGAGAACCTGCTGACATGTGCAGAAGGCCAAAGTCACCAGCATCTCTATCCGCATCATGAATGGAGCTGAAAGGTAGAGAGGTGACAAGCTGGTGACGTCTTTGCTCGGGACATCTGGATTCTTCAAAGCCGGCTCTTTTCAGGTGAGTGTTATCCGTGCAGAAGCCAACTCATGGAATATTTTTGCTGAAAACCAGCCTCACCTACTCACATGCCTTGCAACCAGCAGAACTACAGGGAAGCTTTGTCAGGATGAGGGTCGGGGTCGAGGGACAGTTCTCTTTCCTTGTTGATTCCCATCTTCTGGTGCTTTAGATTAAGACTTGTTTGCAAATCAAGAGAAAAGACATCTCAGATTCCAGGTGTAACTGCGAGTGTGCTCGATTACTCCTTGTGGTGTCTGACTTCTGCACATGCATGTGAGGTGTAGGTAGATGTCCTTGGCCAGGCTGGTTTCATGTAAACATGCTGTCTTCTGCGAGCCAGAGAAACTGGATTAGCTCCCTTCTCTGAAAGACGTTGGATGAAAGCTCACTCTCTCCCCTAAAGATAGGGGAGGTCGGTAACTTTATTTCCAACTGGGGGTTCTTATTGAAGTCGGACTTGAGTGGCTTTTGTATTCCACAGCCCCTGAAAGCTTTGAGTGTGTACAGAGGGACATCTGCTTGTCCTTGGTGATATGAGGGTATTGCTGTTGTCTTGGCTTTGCCCAGCTGATGGTCTTCCTATAGTGGGAAGCTCAGTGGACTTCATGTGGACTCTGGGCTTGTGGATGCTGGTTGTGCCAATGAACTTGGGGGTTGTGCGCGTGTGTGTGTATATATATGTGTGTATATGTATATTTTCCCCTGTGGTAGACCAGAGATTAATTTTCAATTAAGTAATTGGTACTTTTCCCCATCTTCCTAGCACAGGGTGTATGTTAGGTGCTTGGCTTGTCCTGGCACAGCGTCGCTCCTGCTGGTGTTGCTTCAGTTCCTGGTGCTGCAGCAAGTGGCTGATGCTGTGACTGTAATACAGAAGAAGCTCCCAGGATATGCATGGGCTGGGATTAAAACCAGTCCTTTCTGTTTCAGAGAGGCAGAGGTGACAATATGAGTGGGCAAGGGGAGAGGGAATGTGAGGCAGAGAGAAGGCTGGTGAGAGATGGTTACTCCACTGGCACTGGCGCAGGGACAGTGTCAGAGCGCCTGGTTAATCCTGCAGATGCCTGGTGTGCCTCTGTTGGTACTGTAGGTAGATGCTGCTGCTGTTGTAGCTGTTTCTTGTCTCCTCAGGACCTAAGAATTCAACAGCTGTACTTGATGAGCATCGCAGCCTTTTTTATTAGCTGTATTCTAGTCACTCTGAACAGATACACTACTTTTTGGTGGGGGAAAGGCCGCCTCTTACTTCCCACGTCCTCCGCGTCTGTGAAGTTGCAGTTAAAGAGCTGAACTCAGGTCTCTGCCCCTCCTCCCTGATTTTAAAAACCACTTCAAAGGTGAGCTGGCGGCCGATTGAAGCGACCGGTTCTGCCAGGCTCGCTGCAGCTCACCTTTCGTGCCGCTCCCCCGCAGAAGAAAGCGCAGCGCTTCCCTTTGATTTCCCCCTTTGAAAGCCAGAGGGGACAGAGGCTGAAACGCTCCACAACTTTTTTGGTGACTGCTCCTGTACCTTCCTGAAGTGCTGGAGGGATCAGGGCAGGGCTCCAGGGAGGAGACCTCACTTGCAGCTCAATTAGCTGTTGGCAAAAGCCGGCTGATGGGATGCTTCATCCTCCTGGCTCTCACAGCCGGTTTGGAGGGCAAGGTAATGCATGCAGCAAGGGCAGAAAGTTGCCACAGAGCATCTGGGAGTCAGTGGCTTGGACTGATGCACACGGGGGTCTCAGAGCCCAGCCCAGCTGCCTGTTGCTGGGCAGTGCCACCTCCCGCTCCGCTGCTGCCTGAGGGAGGGCTCTGCCCTGTTCTTCGTTCTGTGTGCTTGGTGCCAAGAAGAGGTGGCCCACGGCAGAGCGGGTGCGGAGCACTTGCTGCCAGTCTTCCAGGTGGGAAGAGGCAAATTAGCGAGTAGTGTCCTGCAGCCAGTGCCCAAGGCACGATCTGCTCACTGTCACTGCAAGGGACACTTCTTGTCGCAAGCACCAGGGCAGGATGGAGGACAGGGTACAAGAGCAGGGCTTGTCTTTCTGGTGTGAGTTTCCAGACCTCCTGTGCCATCATGGCTGGGGATGTTTGCAAAGCTTTAACATATAAGACTGTCATTTGCAAGCAGGCAAATGACACCTCAGAGGCCATCCCTGCAGCATGTAAAAGTGGCAAAGACCACCTAGTACTGAATCAACAACTCCACCTAAGTGTGCAGAGCTCTCTTATCAAAGTGCCAACTGTGCTTGTCTCCACTCAGCTCATGAGGTGACAGGACTGTGGCTTGCAGCAGTGCAGCCGCATGGCCAGCACATGCAGTGTGCAGTGAGAAGTGATGCAGGTCACGGCTGCGATGTCAGGAGCAGTGGGATGCTGACTCATTGCAGGAAGCAGCGGTAATAAAGCGGTAGGAATTGGTCATGTTGAAGGAAGTACCAGATGGCAGACTTGGGCTAAGGTTTGTAAATCTGATCTCTGTAATTCTGGTGAGACTCCTCGTGTTTTATGGCCAGCGTCACTTTTGTACATGTTGCAGAGCTGCAGAATCAAGAGGGAACCTCCTGCTGCTGCTGGTTCAGAGCCAGGATGGATGCCTGTGCATGGCTTCTTAGGGGACAGGGCTGAAAACCTAAATACATCAGTGTGTGTGTGTGTGTGTGTGTGTGTGTGTGTTCAGTGCTCAGCCATGGGTGCAAGAATTGCTGATGCTGGAATCACATTCAGCTGCTTATAGCGACCCATGTATAAGGGCATGTGCCTTTGCGTAAGACCACTCTGTGATTTGGCCTTGCTCATCCTTCTGGCTGAGAATCACTGAGATGAGGAGGACCAAGTAATGGAATATTTAGTCTAAAAAATGAAACCTTTTCATTTTACAGTGGGTGAAAGAGGGATGTTGTATCTTTAAGGCACCCCCTCCTCATTCCCCGAATACCTCAAGGCCTCAGAGTGATTCTGGAGGAGAGGATCAGTCCAGGAGTTTAAGGCATCCTTCCCTGCCCTGCTGCACTGCTCACTTACTGCTCTGAAGGCTGTGCTTTGCCGTTGCCATGGAAACCATTAGTTGCTAAGCAACTGGAGCATCATCTGCGCTGAGCCCTCGCATCTAATTATCCCATCACAGTGGCTGAGAGGGGCTGGGGGGAATTAACTCCTCTACGGTGGCAGATCCATTGACAGCACTCTAGTCACATTTAAAGGGATATCGTCTCCCTTCTGCCACACTCAGCCACACTCGCTTGCTCACGGAGTTACTTGGTTTTCTTACGTCGTTGGTCTATTAGAAGGGATGTGGGTTTCTGTGAGCAGCAGAGATGTCCTCTGCGCTCGTGGTGTGCTTGCTGCCCATGCACGGAGCTCTGCTGGGAGCTCTTGCTGTCCAAGTTACCCCTGATGCCTGTAGCTCCATGTTCGGATCATGCAGTCCTTGCTTCGAGGACTCTGGGCCATGCTTTAAGTCCTTCATGTATCTTCTCTTTTGTGTTGCAATTGCTTCAATGCTGCCCTTACGTTACTGTCTCGGTCCCGAGAGCCTGATGTCATGTCTGCTCTGTGAAGCAGTGATAATTCTTCAGAACCCTGCAATGGGAGAGGTGGGCAGCTCCCTGTCTTCAGTCTGTCTGCAGGCTAAAGCAAGCACTGTGTAGCTTCATACTCAGTATCACCTTACTGTGTGCTGCGGGGAGGGCTGGGGACTGTCTTCAAGGAGCACTGAAAGTCTGAGGTGTGAATTAAGCACTCAGGCAAATCTGACTCCTGGACCTCTGTGAGTGGACAAAGCTGCCCCCTGACTGGTGAATTTTGCACATTCAGATAAAATCGTGGGTCTGAGAGCTGATTCTGATCTTGAGTTTGCAAATCCAAGGTCAAGTTCTGCAGTTGTCTCCCTGCTGTGACAGATTGCATCTGAATGAGGTTCCCAGACTTGTGAGGGCAGTGGCAGCAGTTTGTTGCCTTTAGACCTGAGCTTCATGAAAGCCTGACTGCACCAAGGTCTGTGCTTGAGTCAATGGTATTGGCTCCTCGCCTGCTCCTGTCAGGCTGGAAGGGAAGAATTCCTCAGTTTTTACCTTTTTTTACTGCATAGGTCTGTGAACCAGCTGTTACTGCACAGCTTCCTACCAGCGTTTGCTGCACCTTTCATAGGTAGTGAGATGGAGCTGGTTCAACAGAAGAGTGGTGCATCCTGACCTTTGAAAGCAAGAGAATTCCTAATACCTCCCCGAATTGCCTTTGTTTCTCTCTTCAGCCTTGAATTGCATGGTCTTCTGGTGCAGCCAAAGCCTGCAGGCACTCTGCAGCCCTGGCAATATGTTGTGCCAACCTGTTAGCGGTGCTTCCACCCCTCTCCATTGGCACAGGACTGAGGCATGTGGCTCTCCAAGGAAGGAGTGACAGGGGCTAAGTGCGGGATGGAGTAGCTTGGGAAGGTGGAGCAGGTGCCCCCACTTTGCTCTCCAGGTAGATGAATGATGATGATGATGATTAGAGCTCTTGTAATGATCTCGGGTAGGGGCAAGTGGAGGAGAGAGATATTTTGTCATGAAAACGGGAAATGTAATTAAAGGCCACATGTTAATTAAGAGCTGGAGGGGAGAAATAGATGGATTTCTGCCTGAAGTCTCATTGGCATTGGCAGTTGGGCACTTTGCATAACGCTAATAGGCAAGGAGGAAAAGCAGGGAAGACGGAAGTATTGTGCGGCAGCTCCTGCGGCTTGGTGCGGGACGTGCAGTGTAAAGGAAAAGTTTTGTTCTCCCCAGCCGAGGTTGGGAAACTGGAAAGAGGAACGGTATCCACAACTTGTTGTGTTCGGTTCTTTGGGGTAAATCGGCTGTGTTGGGACACACGGAGATGGTCCAGGCCTGATGACCCACGTGTGCTTCTCCATGGCCTGCCTGAGTGTCTCCCTGTTCCCTGCATGGGGATTTTCAGTCCCTAGAGTGTCAGACCAGTGCACTCCATCATCTTAAAAGAAGCAGATGTGACAGGGGGCAGGAATCAAGGAGATGACAGCTCTGCTGCTCTGGCAGGCTGGTGGATGCCAGGGCAGTTGTAATGGGAGGATCTCCTAGGTTTGGATCTTGGACAATTTTAGCCATATAAGACAGATGTGCGGAAGAGCATTGTGAAGTATCTGCCCTGATTGTAATGAGGTATTAATGTGTTTAACATGGGAATCCTGCTCTCCTTTAGCTGTGCCTGTACCCCATTACCATGGCTCTGGAGAAAAGGAGCTGAAGCATTGTATGGGAGCTGGGCTGGGAATGAATAGAGGGGTTTGAGTGTGGGGCAGGCAAATGTACCTGCTCACATGAGGGTACTGCAGAGGGTGGTGGTGGTGGTCTGTGTGCGCGTGATGCTGTCTAGGGGAGCAAGGGATGACTGCTTCTTTGCAGAAGTGAGAAGGCTGTCTGCATGCAGATATTAAGGGGGCTGTTCAAAATGTAGCTTGCTGTGTGTTGGGGGCTCACAGGGATCAGGGAAGGCAAATGTGCAAAGCCTCTGACTCACAGGCAAGGTCCCAGAGTCAGGAAGGAGTAATGTAGAAGCTGCTGGAGCCATGTGCTGCGTGTTAATGAGGCAGGCAGTGCGCACAAAAGTGCTGTAGCTCGGCTCTGCTGCCCGTGTGGCTTCTCCCTTTGCACATGTGACTTCTTGGAGGAGCAGAGCAGCTCTCTGTTTGAGCAGAGTGTGGCATGGGGCAGAGCCAGGGCAGGACTCGAGGAAGATCGTCGCTGCGCTCATTCCCCGAGCACAGTGAATGGGGTTTGTAAGGTGTTCAGTGGCTATGATGAACCCTGTCCTGGAGCGGCACATGTAATGGCAGGCACACAGCGGCTGGGACAAAGAAGAAATTAAAGTGAGGGAGGGAACTGGGGAAGATGATAGAAAGTCACTGCCTAAGTGGGAGTTTGGCCACGGAGCAGGCCGAGTTCCAGAAAATGTGAGGGGTTTGTAGCAACTTGTTCGGAACACAGTGCGTGAGGTTCCTCCCACATGGCTGGCAGGAGCATTGGCTCCCTGACCTGGAAGTGCAACTAGGGAATGCCTCGCTCAGTCCGCTGGGTTATAGCGCATCCCTGCTCTTCTGCTTCACTCGTAAACTCTCTCTTTTGCCTTTCTTTTCATTTCTTTCTGGCATCTTGATGCCTAAAGCGTTTCCAAGAAGAACTGACGTTAGGAGAGCAGCAGCTGAGGAAGCTTGCCAAATGCTCTACATTGGTTGACAGCTCCTCTCAAAACCAGATGGTTACTAATTAAAGGGAGTCAAGTGAGGAGGCTGCATTGGCCTTTCTATATATTTTTTTGTTGGGTTTTTTTCACTTCCTCTGAGGAAAAAGTTTCATGAGCTTGGAGGAAGATCATCTTCCTCTGTTTGCAGAGATGGCCTCTTCCAGTGCTCGTAGCTTGTGGTGGTCCTGGTGCTATCTCCTGGGCACAGGTTCCTTTTGAAGCAGCAGGCTGTTTGCTCTGGCCCAAGGTAGCTGCCATGGGAGGTAGGAAAGAAATGTGGTTGCAAAGAGAAAACACAAAGGGGGAGAGGAGTTTGGAGCCCTTCCCCAGATCTTCTGCGGGACCTTTCCGTGAAGCTTTATATTGTCAGTAGAGATGATCCTGACATTGTCGTGCCACCCTTTCACCAAGTCTTGCCTTCCTTGGGGATCTTCTCCATGTTCCTCAGCCTGCTGCCCCTTTCACACAGAGGGGTACTTTGAACGTGTGCATGGGGGCTGCTCCATGTGGCTTTTCCCCGTGGTGCTGGGAGCTGGATGGCTGGGAGTGAAGGGCAAGCACAGTTTGTTTCTCTGTTTTCAAGAACATTTGGTTTCTAGAGCCAATCTTAACAGATGCACTGTCAGTGCTTAGCGGTTCAACCTCTTGTGGAAGAACTGTGTCTGAGGGAAAATGGATTGGCAGTAGCAAACACCTCCCACTCAAATTCGTGTCCAAGAGAAGTGTAGCAGCTTTGTCTCAATTAAATTCCAGAGCTGTGGTCCTGCACAGGCTCCCCTTCCTGAAATCTTGCTCCTTCCTCCTACTGGCATCAGTGCTGCATGGCTGGATTTTGGGGGACTTGAAGCAGGGTGGTCAGTCTGTCCTTCCCCACAGGATTGCTGACAGAAACAAGCTTGGGTACTAAATCCCTCAGTTCGAGGGGAGCTTAGCCCTGCTCTGGGCAGTCCTGCCTCCTGCTGTTCGGTCCATTTCCTTTCTGCCCTCTCCACGTTCTCTGGAGACACATGTGCTCCTTTTATGCCAGACTCAGAGACCCTTAGAGAGGACATGCTCTACATATTGCCAGGAGTCAAAACAGGGATCTCCAACCTTGCTCTCCTTTTGAACAGAGGAAGTTGCATGGAGTGCCTGAATCAAAGGGTGTCTATAGGGATTATACAAATGCAGTCCAGCCCCCCTAGAGATGCCTTTGCTGGTTCCAGTTGGATGTTGTGCCTTCCTTGAAACCTGGGCTCCAGTTGCAAGTGCCTGTCTGATAACATCTTGTATTTTGGGGACAGAGCAGCATTCTGACAGAGGATTACTGGGGACTGGCAGGGCTGTCCCTCTACCCTTGGGGGGCTTCTCGGTGGGCTCCTGGGCACTGCAGAGTGCTGATCTGGAGTGTGGCCTTTTGTGTACCTGACAGCACAACGCAAATCCACATCTGCATGATGCTGCTGAAGCATCTTCTCCCTGTCATGAAATATTCATGCTCTTCTCCAAAAGGGCTCCAGCAGCAAATCCGTGTGTTCCTCCTGTGCCGCCCCCCCCTGCATGCAGGCAATCTGTGCTGCAGAGGGGTGGCTGTGGGCTCTACTGGGAGGTCAAGCCAGATCCAGGCAGCTGATCTCTGCCTTTGAGGAAATAAAACAGAGCAGAAAAGAAGCAGCAAAACCCCAGGAGGTGCTTTTGAGACTTAACCCTTTCCAGGCTGGGAAGCACCAGCAGGGAGAGTGTGCAGCGAGCAGCCAGATCTGGAGAGGGATGGCAGGGAGGGCCAGATCTGGAGAGCAGCCGAGGTGCTGTAGTCCTTTCTCAGGCTGGGAAGGTTGTTCCCAAGCCTGAGAACCCTGCTGGAACAGGCTCTGCTGCTGTTGGATGTGCTGCTTTACATCCATCGGATGTGAGTTGCTGTGCTTCTCCTGGCTTTATTGAAAGCCGCCTTGATTTCATTGTATTCATGAGTCCTTGCTAGAATGTCACGGGGGAGTGCTCCATTTCCCCTGTGGGTGGAGGAGCATAAATCTTGCATCTCATGAGTTCCTTCTCTTTGATTTTTTTTTTTTTTTTTTTTTTTGGTTTTCAGGGCGTTTTTGAGCCTCCTTCTCATTTACTGTTAAGATGTCAGGCAGTGAAAGTAATATATTGCATCAGTTACAGGAGGCTGCTTCACTGAGGGGAAAGTTTCTGGGCTGGGGGGTGGTGGTAGGACTCCCTCCTTGAGCCCTGGTGCTGTGGGGCCCTTGCCCTATGTGGTGACGGTGGTGCAGGGCGAAGGGGGCTCTCTGAGCAGGAGCTGAGGTGTGGAGGGGACCTGGTGCTCAGGCACACACCATGGGTGCTGTTCCAGTGGCCTGGCTGGCCTGGAGGATGCAACTGGTTCACTCGTCCCTCCCTCTTCATCCCCTTGATAATCCGATTTACATTCCCTTTTCTTCCCCTGGATCCTGCTGTTACCATGGGAACTGTGTTCACAGTTGCATTTCATTGGCTTCTGGAAAAACTCCTTTCTCCCTTTCCCCCTGTCTCTCTCCTGTTTTGCAGCTTGGACACAGAGCTGTGGCTGTCAGAGGATGGGGAATCTCGCAAGGCTTCTGATAACCGGGATGAAGGCAGCGGTTAGAGAGAGGAACTGGGGAAATACAGCAAGACCGTTAAGGAGTGGATGAAGTAATTCTGCTTATGTAGCCTTTAGCTTGGTCTTTTCTGCATTCCACAGCTATGAAAGGGCGTCTTGGACCTCCGCTGTCCACGAGCCCACCCGCTCACCCCAAGGGTCTCTTCTGCTCTGAGTTCTCTGAGCACCAGGGTGGTACATGCTCAGCTCTTCACTGTAGCTGAGGGATTTTCCTGCCTGTTTCTGCAGAGACCAGGCTGGTGTCATGAGTGCTGCACGGATGAGAGGCAGTAAGGGAGGAAGTGCTGCTCCAGCTCTTGCACTGTCACCTTCTTGTTGCCTTTTGTTATGTCCAGGAAGATCGTGCCTTGGCCTGGTAGATTAAGAGCATGCACAGAAAGCTGCAAACAGTTGCGATTGTACACCTTAACAAATTGTCTTCTGTTGGCTGCTCTGTTCCTGAAGTAGTGGCACTTTGGTGTTTTCCAGTACAGCGTATTTGCTAAAACTGGGAGAGAGGCTGGATTTGGAGGAGGAAGGGGCAGTGGCAGAAGGGAGACGTTCCCCAGGCTCCTTCTTAGGAGGTTCTGCTTCTGTTACTCGGTCCCACGTGTAGTGGGGCTAGCAGCCAGGCTGCTTCAGCCTCACTGCTCTGGCCAACACTCTTCCTCACCCTGCATAGCTGCACTGCTAGAGAGCCAGTGGGGCTCTGGCAGCCTCCCTCCAGCTGTACCTGTCCACACCCGGTTCCTGCCTCTGATTTTGTCCTGGCCGAGCACCTTGGCATCTGACTGACCCCATGTCAGCCCCTGTTCTGGACCGTTGCTGCAGACACAGAGCTCTCCTGCAACCTCTCGCTTCGCCTTCCGCCTTCAGAGTCAAGAGGTTTTGATGCTTGGTTCTTGGTGTTCATACCGCATAAAGGGCAGATGTGAAGTGGGTGACGGCACCTGTACACAGGTACACGGGTTTTTAAGAAGGGCTGTCTGTGACGGAAGGTGTGATTTAGTGGTTCGGGAGCCAGCGTAAGGCTCTGCTGCAGCAGGAATGGAGGGTTTGTTGCGCTCCTTGTGTTCTAGCAGGGATGAAGATGTATTGCATGCTGTGGAAATCCATTTCCTCACTCCGGTGCCTGGCTGCTAAAGCTGTGTTTGGCATTTTTCACTGGAGCCACAGTCTCTCCTTTTCCTCTTAATTAAAACGTCCCCTTCTGCTGTGCACGTGCCACTGTTCCGTCATGCAGAGCCCTGGAGATCACTGCATCTCCTTTGCACCCTCCGAGAGGGAAAACACGGATAAACCCAACTAGGTGATGTGCTTCCTAGTGCTTCTGCCGGCTCGGCTGCTCCAGGGGAAAACTCTGTCCGCGGCTGGAACAGCGCCGCTACTCCCGGGGGCAGCGGCGGCGAGCGGGACCCTAGCGCCGGGCTGGGAGCCCAGGGTGGGCCGGGCCTGCCCTGCTGCTGGGGGGAGCCCCTGCAGCGGTGCCGCAGCCGCTGCGCCGCCAGGTGGCGCCGCCGCGTCCCGCCCCGCGCTGCCTGGTTCTCTCCCGGAGCCCCGGGCAGCCTCCGCGGCCGAAGGCAGGGGATGCCGTTGGGCTCCCGTGCAAGGCAGTGTCTGCCGCACAGCGTGCGCTAGGCCGGGGGTTGGAGGTGGCTTGAGGCCGGCAGACTGGGGCCCTTCCCCATCCCGTGTCCCCCTCGGCCCATGCAGCAGAGGGCTGCATGAGTACGGCCAAGGCTGGAGAAGCAAACCCTGACCCTAACCCCATGCACTCTTTGTCCCTCTATAGGCAATAGCATGGATGTCTAGTAATGACGATATTTGAGGGAGGGAGAAACTGAACAGAAATGCAAGCGACAAGTAGTTGGGCAGGGATTGGGTGGTCCTGGCAGGAAGGACCTTTTCCTTATTCCAGACTCCTTGTGGTGCCTGGCACACAGGATGAATGCGTCCAGCCCAGCAGCTGCTCAAGTGTTGGTGCAGGTGACAGCAGCTCACCAGTGTTTCCTGTCATGACCCCATTTACAGAGCAGTGATTTCGAGTGACCCCAAATGCTAATAGAAGCATTGAATAAAACTGAATCTGTGGTAGGCTTGTGACCTCAAAAACTCTCCTGATCTCTGCTCTGTGACTTACTGACACAGGGCACAAGTGTCTGCAGTGACCAAGCCTCCAGAAGGCATCTGGAGATGAAGGCTCTGAGTAAATAAATCAAAGGGAGGGATTACTCCATTCCTAGTCCTCCCTTAGGACAGCAGTAGTATGGACAGCAAAAGCTGTTCTTGCACCTTCCTTGGCTATCTCCCAGTCTGATGCTGGGGCTGGCTGCAGTGTGGCTCAGGGCTGGGACCCCTGTGCCCTGCTGTGTTCTGCCGTTCTTGTGCTTGTGCATGCCTGCAGAACGCGTGTGTACACCGACACTGCCTCCGACACCCGTCGCTGGCATGTGTGCACGAGGTGTGCGTGGCCGGGGCTGTACGTGCTTTGGCAGGCAGGGACCAGCGTGGCACAGGCCACCCGCGGGCTGCGGGCTGCGGGCAGGCTGGTGGAGCACGGCGTGGCCTTGGCGCAGAGGGAGAGCTGAGGAATGCGACCGCAGCAGCCAGGCTGCGCTGCCTGCCTCCTGCCTGTTTGCACAGCCCCGACATCCCCCGCCGCCCCCCGGCCGGGAATGCAGCGGGGAGCTGGAATCTCGGCGCTGCGGGGGGAGCGCTGCCCGCGGTCCCTCCCGCCGGGCTCTGCGGGCTTTGTGCGCCGCGCGCTGCCCGCCCGAGCCGGCCCTGCCCGCGCAGCTCTCCCGAACCGCGCTCGGAGGAAGGAGCCGTATCAGGATAAGAGTCCTCGCCCGCCGAGCGAGCCCGGGGAGGCAGCGGGAGGCGCCGGCCCCGACGGTGGCCGCGTTCATCATGCCGTTGGCCTCGCTAAACGAGGGTTTAACCCTTTGCGCCCCGCAGGTGCTGCTAGCAGCTGGCTCGTCCGTCTGTCCTGTCCCTCTCCTGGCTTACCAGGTGGCGGGGCTGAGGCTCTCTCCCAGCTCCAGTGCCGGTAGACCCCAGCCTTTTCTTAGTTTGCTGCTTACCGGGGCTGCTCTGGATAGCAGCAATGGTCTGAGACCAGGACAACAAAGCAAACACTTATGTAGGGCCCTGTGCAAAGAGAGGTGCCAACACAGCTAGAGCAGATAGCAGAGGCCACCCCAGGCCAGGCTGTGGTAGGAGTTAGGTTCTTCTCCCATACCAGCATCCCAGCACCACTGGGACTTTGTGCAGCAGATCTGGGATGACTTCCCCTGGGTTTCAGTGAGCATTTGAGGTGGTGGGAGGATGAGGTTGGTGTTCCGAGTGCACAGGAGTTACAGGAAGGGAAGGATTGAAGAGCTATGTTGTGCCTGTGCCCGTACGGGCATTACGAGTGCATCTGATGTGTCAAAAGCAGCAAGGCAGCCAGAATCCCAAGCCTCAATGTCTTTGTGATCCTGGAACCGTGTCAGGAGTTGTCTTTGGTAGAGGATGGCATGTCAGCCGTGCTGGGGCTGCAGCAGCATATTTCCATTCGGGAAGAGGGTGGCTTAGCTTGATTAAATTCTGCTCCGATGCTCCAGCGCAGGCTGTGTTTTGCCTTTAGGATTGCAGCACAGAAAAATCCCAGTGTATGGCAGGGGGCCAGGGCCCAGCTCTGCTGAGAGGATACGGAGCAAGAGACTGTCTGGCTGCATCGGTTGATGTGTTGTCTTTGTGCTTCCTGGGTTCTTTTGGCTGCACTGGGTGAATGGTCTTGGCCTGCTAGAGGTATGATGGTTAATAAGTTGGCATGAAAAAAGTAGGCTGGGATCCCATTTGAAGGGAGCAGAGCAGCCAAGCTGGGCCCTCCTGATTCCATCCAGGTCTGTCTGGCACAGCACAGGCTGCCTCTGCCACGGTGGCACAGGCTCCTCACCGCTGCTGGCGGCCACCCTGCGCAAACTCCAGCAAGCATGAAATGAGGGAGTCCATTCTTCCCGCACTGGCTGCAGGACTGGGCACTGGCCTGGGGCCTCTCCTGGGCTGGCTCATTCCCTGAACGATGGCTTTGTGGTGCCATCAAAACAGAAGTGGGATTGAGACCTTCCGGCATAGCCCAAGGGAGATGGAGGCACAAACAGAGGGACTTGTGAGGCTGCAGGACAGGATTTGTGCCAGTGTCTGAAGGGAGAGGAGGACACTGACCAGGAGCCTGTGTAGGGAGGGGAAGGGCCACTGTGGGATGGGCAGGACCAGGGTAGCATGGGGAGAACTGAAAAGCTGTTTTTAGGCCAGAGTCTATGTGTAGCAGGAATGTAGCCTCTACAATCTCCTGGTTGGACCTTTGTCTTCCTGGGGAAACACGGGATGAGTTTTGTGTGCCAGGTCTGTGGATTTAACACCGGAGCTGCCACCAGATCCTGCTCTGTACCTGTGTAGATCTACAGAGCAGACAGCTGCTCCCAAAACAGGCATTTTGCAGCCCCAGGCTTGTTTCCTTCAGTCCAGTTCATCATTTCGGGTAACAGCCAGTCTGAGCACCTCAGCCAGTGGCTCGCTCACATGCCGATTTGCCAGGCAGTTCCAGGATGAGCTGCAGTCGCAGTGGTGGTGTTGGCAGAGGGAGGCTTTGAAGAATGCGAGGACTCTGCTTCCCCATCTCCTCCCCTGCTGTCTTTCCTAGTGTGGGCATAATGATGGAGGCGGGAAGGGGAGGCTGGGAGCCGGAGTCAAGCGCCGGGAGGGCCGCTCGCCCGGCAGATATTAATTAGAGGCAGAGGCTCAGCGCTGAGCCGGCAGCGAGTGCTCCTCCCGCTGACCTTCCCCGCTCTTGTTTTGCCGCTTTCATGTACACAAGCCGTGAGGGACGCGGGGGGTCGTGATGTAGAGAGCCCAGAGGCCGCCGGGAGAGGCGGCCGGAGGGCAGGTGGTTCCGCGTGTCCCGGTCCCCTCTGCACGGGATGCGCTGCTGCGGGCACCGAGCTGCGGTGCCTCACAGCGGGACTTGGGCGCTGCCTGCGGGACCGCGGTGCGGGGACCCAGCGCCGTGCGGGGACCCAGCGCGGGGCGGGTACCGGGGCCGCTGGCAGCGCGTGAACACGTCGCCGCTTTGCGGCCGGGCCGGGGCGGGGCGAGGCGCGCGCTGCCCCGCCCCGTCGGGAGCCCGCCCCACGCCTCGGCAGGGGGCGCTGCCGCACTCCCTGCGCGCTCACGCCGCGGCGCCCCGGGAATGGCGATGGGATGGGGATGGGAACGGGAACGATCGTGTGTGTGTGTCCCTGTGATCCCCCCATTCCCGCTGCTGCACCCCGGTGGTTCCGAGCCGCGGGAGGGCGAGCGACCGGGGTCCGGCGGCTGCAGCGGTGCGGGGGGGCTGGCTTGTTTCCATCGTGAGTCAGGGCCGCCCGTTCCCGACCGAGGGATGATGGCTTGTCCCCGCATTCCCTTTAGCTCTGCAATGCTGGGGAGGCTGCCAGGCGGTCCCTGCTTCCAGTCTTCCTTCCCCAGCCCTCCCCGAGGTCAGGCAGGAAGGTGACACGTCCTGGTTGAGATGCTGCCAGGATCAGGACTGTCTTGGCAGCCCGATGTGTGCACTTCTGCGGTTCCTGTCTGCCTGCCGGGGAAGGGAGCAGGCAGGGAAGCACGGGCAGCCAACTGGGTCCGAGCTCGGCCGAGGGCTGCTTGCGCTCCTGCATGCAGCAAACGGTGTGTGTGAGATGTATGCTGCTTTCTCCGAGCCTGCGCTCAGCCATCCCTAACCACCTCAGCTCCTGCATCCTCCTGCTCCTTGGCTCCCATCTGCTTCACCCGGCACCCCCACCCCAGTGTCGCTGTCGATGGAGGCCGTTGCTCAGGGAAGAGGGTGGCTGTCGGTGAAGACAGCAGCGTGCTGCCCTCCTCGGGGCTGGGGCCAGCCCTCGTGGGTCTTATGCGTGTGCTACTGGAGGCACGGCAGAGAGCAGCTCGGGTGCGGGATGTCCCCGGCTGAGCGAGGCTCCAGAGCGTCATGTGCAGGGCGTCAGCATGGCTGGAACCGGGAGCCCGCGGGCCGCTGACGCCGGGCAAGGGGATGCTCAGTGGGAGAAGCCCCAGTGGCACCGTGGGGAGCCGCGGGTGCCGGTGCTGGTTCGCGGCAGGCCGCTGGGCGGCCGGCGCAGCGCCCGCGACCAGGAAGCGGTTAATCAGCGCGCGGGGCTTTTATTTTGACAGGGCAGCGCCTGGCTCCGCGCTCGGAGGAAAGTGAATGATCCTGTTTCTCCAAATGATTATTCCGGCTCCGGCGGAGAAAGGAGCACTCGGCACCCGCAGCGCCTCGCCCCTCGCCACGGCGTCCCCGCCCGCGCCCGGGCCGCTGCGCCCGCCGGCTCCGCAGCCCGCCGCCCGCGCCCGGCCGCCCGCCGCAGCGCGGGGAAGCCGCCCGCGGCCCGGGGCCGGGCGGGCAGCCGGGGCCCGCCGCGGCCGGACGCCCACCCTCGCCGGCGGGCGCGGGCTGGAGCCGCCGGCGGCGCCGGCGGAAGGAGCGGCGCGGCGGGGCGGGCGGCTCCGCCGGCAGCGCCGCCGCCGGCCTCGGCCCCGCGCCCCGCGGCGGGGGGCCGAGCCATGAGCGCGGCCCGCGCCGCCGGCCCCGCGCCGCCGGCCGGCCCTCAGCAGCCCGCGGAGCCGCGCCGCGCCGCACCAGCGGGCTCGCCCGGCCTGCCCTGAGCGGCGCCGCCGCCGTCGCCGAGGTGAGTGCCCCGCCGGGCCCGGGCGGCCGCCGCCCCATTGTTCCCCTCCGCCGTGTCTCCCCGCCCCGCCTCTGTGCTGTCACCGGGGCACGGAGCGCCGCCGGGAGCCGCGGTCCGAGCCCGTCCCGGGCGGCGGGAAGCCGCTGCGCTGCAGCTCCCGGGGGGCGGCCCCGGCTCGGTCGGCCCGGCGTTTCCCTCCCACCCCCGCCGGCCGGGTCCGTGCTGTCAGCGCTCCCGCTTGCCTCGGACATCTCTGCTCCGCGTGGCCCTTGCCGCTAGGCTCGTGCTTTCCGGGTCCTCGTAGCCCATCTCCGTGGTCTCTGGTAATTCCTCGAGGACCAAAGAGCCTCGAGTGGGGCTCGGCTCTAGAGGCACAGAACTTGCTCGCGCTGCGCTGGGCTTTACCGGGGCTGCGCTGGGGTTTGTTACCGGTGCTGTGAAAGCCCCAGGGAGGATTGCCACGGGGATTCCTGTATCCGGGCTCGCTGCGTTTCACGTGGGGTTTCAATTAATGCTCCTGTTGGAGACTATTCTAAGTGTTAGGGGAGATTTCTTCTCTGTCTTTGGGTGTCCTTCTCGGCAGCTTCTCTTCCCCCTTGAGGTGAACCGGGCATGTGGTCGGCGCGGAGGAAAAAAGGGGGAAACACCAAACATACGTGCTTTCTTTGCACGCAGAAAAGAACCACTGTAATAAAACCTTCCCTGCGTTGTGCTAGGGACATGTCTTTAGCAGGTGGTGAACTTGTCCTTGCCCCGCTCTGCTAGCGACCACTTGCTGGAGTAGAAATGTGAGAAGGATGCATATCTGAACACATAAGTAATGCTACATGACAGGGCAGGCTGTTGTGTTGTGTGCTGTGTCTGCGCGCCTCGGGGCTGTTTGACAGGGTGTTGGGCTGCCGTGTTGCACAGTTCTGTCCTGGTCGTGTGAGGCAAAGGGCCGCTGGTGGCGGGGCATGGAGGATGGCCACGCACCTCCCTGCAGCGCAGGCTGCAAGGGCCTTAGCTGCACATCTTGACCTGCGGGCTCTGTGCTGCAGACGTGGCTACTGCTTGCTACCCTGCCCAAGTGCTGCTTCATGCCAGGCACGCAGAAGCGGCATGCTGCTACTTCCAGCCGTCAGTCGCCAGGCCCCTGCAAAGGGATGTGTGTGCGTCTTGTTCTGCTACTTTGGCGGCAGGAGGGATAAGAAAAGTGAGTCATGGAGGAAGTGATTTGCCCAGGGTTGCATGGCTGGTCTGTGTTGGTACTGAAGCAGGAGCTGCTTTGGCTCTGGTGCCCACGGTAACACCGGCTGCTGCCCCACGTGGGTATGGAATACATGCCCAAGGCTGGGGCTAGTGCAGAAATCACCGGTCCATGTTGCTACCTGATTCTCTTTCTCCTTGGTAGAAAGATGAGTGTTTTGGTGTGCTGTCCCTACAGCAGTTGTTGACTCCACTGGGGACTTTTTCCAGAGCGTTCACACCCTAAATGCTCTAGAGCCTCTTTGTCTGTTTATTTTAGCGGGTGCTTTGCTATTTTAGCTGGGCAGATGGTGAGATTGGGGCCTCCCTACCACCCTGGCCTGTATCTTTGTTAACAAGAAAATCCATCTTGTGGCGTTGGGTGTTTTCTGCGGTGCAGTGTCATAGGTGTTACTATGTCTCCCTGCCCTTGAAAGTCCCTTTCCTTTTTCCAGACCCGCCACTGGGGAAATAGAAGTCAGCAGCTAAAGGAGAGCTTACTCAGAAACTTAAAACCACAATTGTCTTTCACTTGCGAGTAAACCAGTTACGTTCTGTGCTTTAAAGCCCTCGACCTTTTGCATCTCACCGTGCTGCTGTTGGAAGGTGGTTCTCCGGCCACTGTGTGACGGAGGGGACAGACTGGTGGGTGAACCAACTGGGCCATCACAGACCTGCAAGTACTGAGCTCGCTTGGCTACACTGCTCCAGGGCAGCTGCCAAGGGTGTGCTGGACCTTGCTTGTGATGGCTTAGAGTCCATAAGGTCCGAGCTCTTTGACTTTTCCATTGAGTTGTTGACAGCATCCTCTGTACTTGCAGTTCCGGGGGGAAAAACTCTGCTTTTCCCTCTCACCACTCTTGTTCTTTCCTGCTGGAACACTGTGCTTTCCTCCCAGCAGCACTGGCTGTGGAGGGGTGCGGAAGGGAGAAGCAGGTAGAGAGGAGGCTCTGGTTCCCGCTGCAGGAGCATCAGCTGTGTCCCAACCGGTGGCTCTTTCTTACTGCTGTAGAGGTGTTAGTGTTTGTGGCTTACCCGGTTCATCTTCAACAGGTTGCAGAGTCTCGAGTAGAAGCTGGGTCCTGGGATAATTTCCTGTGCCCCCTCTCTTGTTGGTACAGTTCAGGGTTGACATCAGGACAGCCTTTGCCTCTGGACTGACTCAGGTGATTGTGCTGGGCTTGACTGCTGCCAAAAGTGAAAGTTTCTAGCTGCTGGAGCACTTGAGGATATGTTGGTGTCCCCCTGAGGTCCAGATGTGCTTTTGCTGGCGCATCTTGTGTTGTGTATTCCAGCCGCTACAATGAGTTTAGCTGTTGCCTGGGTATGGCACAGGCTGGCTTCCATCTCTCAGTTCCATAGGGCTCCATCCAGTTTTAAATACCCTGAGTGATGGGACTCCAGTCAAGCCTCTTTGTGGGGAGTATGTCAGTGCTCCTTAGAAAAGCACAAGTTTGCTGTTCCTGCCCAGGACAAGGGGGAGCGCAGAAGCATTGCGCCATGGTCGTGGCATTTTTAACAGGAAACGTGGCACATAGATGTGTGGATGTGTGATGTAATGAAATCGAGATACCATAGTGACACGATGTACAGGTGCAGCAATATTTTGTCAGTGTTACTTAAGCTGCATCAGCGAAGTACTAGGAGGATTGCCATCGTGACTCTTCTGGCAGATCCCAGTCTAATGTAGGTTAGGACTCAGTGTCGCTCAGCTCTCCTTTCCTCCCAGGAAGATGTCAACTGGCAAATGTATTTTCGGGTGACCTTGCGCGGTTCCATGTTTCCAGGGGTCTGGGAGCTTTGGGTTCTGAATGTAGTTGATCTCCATGAGAATAAAGCTACCCGATGAGGTCTCTTGTAGCGCTGAAGCTGTGGAAAAACACGCATGCTGTCTCAGAGCGCAGGGCCCAGGAAGCATCGCAGCTGCTTTGCTTCTCAGTCGTGTTTTTCCAACAGCTCTGCGCGGCGCAGGGGGTGAGGATGGCTGAACTGACATTCCTTGGTTCTGCTGTTTGGAAGTTGCGTGCTACTTGCCGGCAGGTCTGTCTTTGCTCCTCTGGTTTGTCTTCCCCTCTGTGAGCGCTGCCCCTGGCAGCCTGGGGTGGAAGGTACCCAGGAACTGATCCCGAGGCTGGTGGGGATGGTTTCTGTTCCTGTATTGTGCCCTTCCTTGGCCTCTTCCCGGGAGGCAACACCAGCCAAACCACGTGGCATGGATGAGATGCACCCTTCCTCCTTCTGTGGTGCCTGTTCCAGGTCATCTGCTTGGCAGCAGGCCCTTCCTGGGAATGGGGAGCTGGTTTTGTTTTCCTCCTACCTGATTTTCTTTGAAACTCAAAGGTGGAGAGAGTGATGGATTTTCTTCTAATTGGGACCAGTTCACGCTGGCGTTTGCCATTGCCACAGGGCTGTACTCGGCAGGAGCCAGCTTAGAGGAAGCAGTTAGTGTCACCGGCACCTGCTTTTGATTTAAGGGAGAGCCACGCTATGGAGGGGCAGCTTGCCAGGAGCCCTGCGCGCTCCGTGCGTCCTTGGCGAGCAGAGCTGTGCTTGTTGGTGCCCAGGGCAGCCTGGAACCTGGTGCGGCAATGAGAGGGAGCATGGGACACCTCAGCATGGCTGCGCTCAGCCTTGGAAATGGGGTGTGCTGCTCTTGGCCTCCTGACTGGCCACTTGGTTGGATGTGGACAGTCGCACCTTACACTCCTGGTGCCTCTTCTGGGGTGTAGAACGGGCCATTGGAAACACACAGCTCCCAAACAGGCAGGCTTGCCTTGATGCTAACTGTGACCCTCCACTGGAGAAAGCATCGTGAGGACGACGGGCTGCAGCACCCTGAAGAGATGAGTGGGAACCTGTTCCGTGCTCTCTGGGTGCGTGTCCAGGCAGGGTGCGGCCAGTGGGATGAGATCTGCTTCCCCTGGCTCAGCTCTTTCTGGGAAGATGGGCTGGCTCTTGGGCACTGCTGGTGTCTGGGCACAAGTTTCTCCCTGGCACACCAGTGTCCTCGCTGGGTTGCCAGGTGGGTGCTTGAGGCAGGGGTTTCCAGCCCCTCGCTCTGCCAGTGGTGAGAGGACAGGGCCTTCACCTCACATCTTGTCCTGCTGCATCTCTCTGGGCAGCTCCAGGCAGCGAAACATGCTGGCTGTGCCTGGCCATCTTTGGGAGGTTGTGCTTCCCTGGTGCGGGCAGATCGTCTGCCAGCTGCGGCCAGAGGAGCTAGAGAAGACAGCACCAAGAGTAGGAGCTAGGTTTGGGGTTTGCTTTCTTTCAGCTGTGACTCGAGATGCCTTGCATCCCAGCTGGGGATGACGGGGAGCCTCTTCTGATGCTGGGGTAATAGCCTCAAGATGGCTTTAAGACTGGGCTGTGTGCTGTGCCCAGAGGTGGGGCGTCACCCTGTTTGGTGAGGAGCTCTGCTGGAGCCAAGGTCTGGGCCAGGAGCCAGGTTTGTGATCTGTGCCAGAGAGGGCGAGACTTGGAAAGCGAAGCAGAGCTCCTCCTGTGTGAGAGATGGCCTGAAATACCAAGCAAAACCACAGAGTGCTCCTTGTTCCTGCCTGTGCCTACTGGTCTTCCCTCTTCCTGAGGTATGTGGGAGGCCACAGGACAGATCTGCTAGCAAAGGAGGACTGTGCTCCTCAGGCACCTCTGTTCCACGCTGCCTCTTCGGGCTGCTGCTTGGTTTGGTTTTTGCAGTTGCGTTTTGCTGTTTCTCCTCTGTTAACTGTGCCTCTCCCATTGCTGTATCTTCGCCATCCCCATCCTTGCTGCTGCCCATTTGAGGGCCACCTCCTTGCAGGCGAACTGCCCAGAGCGATGCTGTGCGTGGCTGCACTGCTCCCTGTGCCACAGCTCGGCAGAGCAGCCTTCCTTTTCCTTGCCTGGCTGCTCACTGCAGTGGCCGAAGAGAGGAGCGGGCCAGAATGTGGCTTGTGTAGGAGATGCTCTGCGGCACCGACTGTTTACAGACTCTGTGCTCCTCAAAATGTAAGCACAGGAAATATCAGGCTTTGCCGGGGTCTGTGCGAGTGCCCTGGCTCCTGCGCGCCGGGTGTCTTGCAGCCTCTGGCCGTAGCGATGTTCTGCATGCTCACAGCCCAGGAGAGGTTTCGAGCACTCTGCAGAAGCAAGGGCTTAGGTTTCTTCTCTGCAATAGAGACTGGGAGGAAAAGTGGGAGGAAATGACTTAACTGAAGGCAGGAAGGGAATATGGGGCAGAGCTAGGGACAGAAGCCAGGATTCCCAATTCCTGCTCATCACTCCGCTTCTACTCAGCTGCTTCTTTGGTCTCAGCCTCCTAGTCGAGTCCAGGTGGAAGGGGGCTTTTCCAGCCCTCTGAGAAGCTGGAGGTCAGAGACCTCTCGTGAAGTATCCTCAAAGCTTTCCCATCCCCAAGTGTCTCATCGCCAGGATTTACCAGCTGAGGAAACTGAAGTTAGCAAGCTGTGACTGGTGTGGTTACAGCAGAAGTGGCAGTGTCCTTGGCCAGTGAGTTGAGCATCTGGTTCTCCAAGGAGCACCACGGTCCTTGTGTGATGTGCGCTCGGTAGGGAAATGCCGCTGCCAGAATGTTGTACCCTTGTTTGGAGGGCCATGCCCAGGTTTCTCTTCAGGGTTTAAGTTAAGGGAAGTTGTTTCTCTCTACTTGCAGTGTGTTCCCTCCCGGAGTTGAGCTGTGCTCCCCTTCACAACAAACATGGGAAGGGGTTTCAGCTGCGGGTGCAGTGACTGCTGCTTCGTTCTGCTGTTGTGCGGTGCTGGGCTCCTAGCTTCTTAGGAAAGGCACAGTGGGAGGCTGCAGTCAGTGAAGGATGCTGGCTTAGAAAAAGTGGTTGCAAGGATCCCAAGTAGCCACACTGTAGGTCTCCATGCTCAGGGCAGCGAGGAGCTGGACGGGGAGCTCCAAAGGGCCGTGACTGAGAGCGAGGGCGACTCTTTGTGATGGCAAACTGGTCAAGGCTGTGGAAACCCCTGCAGCACTGGAGCTTTCACCACTTCCTTGGCAGGATTCATCCCAGCACTGGTCTGCAGTGGAGGATTGGGCCAGATAGGGCCTGAACAGAGTGGGTGCAGCCACAGGCGAGCCTCAAGTGCGGCACTAAGGCTGGGTTGAAAGCTGCCTGTGTCCTGCCTCCGTGCAGCCTTGTTTGAACTTTTCTCTGGCAAGGAGCAAAAGGAACTGGGGAGACCTAGGGCTGGTCCAAGCAAGTTTCCTCTGCTCTCCCCGCCCCCAGATGCAGCGGGGGGAATGGCAGCGACTCCAGAACTGCCGTCCCAGTGCCGAGCAGTCTGGGGGGGCCTTGGTCATGACAGCTTTTGAGCGAACGTGTTTTTGCCTCTGGTGTTCCCTGCCGCTTGGGCTGCGATGCAGGGAGGGGGAAGTGAAACTGTGGTTCAGAACTAACCCTCCGGATGGCAGGAAAATTGCTGAGTAGCCGGTTTCCAGGTTGCCGAGGTCCTAGCCAGGGCCTGGTGCGTCTGCCAGAAGCAACAGGCTTGGAATTTCCTCCGCCTCGTACCAGCTCCTCTTGGGCTGGCCACAGCACCTCTGCTGGGACCGGGACTCCTCTCAAGCCCCCGGATGGGGATGGGGTGATCCCAGAGCGCGGGTTACGCTGGAGCTGGAGCTGCCCCCCTTGCTTTCGCAGCCTGGTTTCTATTTTCTTTTCCAGGGTCCAAGCTGTTTTGAATTACGCAGCCTGCGCCTCCCGCGGGGCTCCTTGAGCAGCCGCCTAATGAGCTGAGCTCCTGACAAACTTTGCTCTGGCTCTGGCTTTGCTTGGAAAATTTTACAGCCTTTTCAGAAGAAGGAAATGCCTGGAAAGGCCTGTCTCTCCTTACTTTTATGAGGGGGTCCCAGTTGAGAGGGGGCGAGATGGGGTTGGAAAAGAAGACAGGAAGGATTTTGTATACTGCGGGAAAGATGCTTTCTAGTGATGGGGGCGTGCGGGCTCCGTGCCTCCTGGGGAGCTGGGCGCAGCGGAGGGTGCACAGTGGGTGCAGGGAAGCAGCGACACCTCTTCTACAGGGAATCCTGAATGCCAGCACAGCTCCTGGCTTTTCACTCTGTGCTAACTGTGCTCTTTCTGAATGGCGGTGGCTTTGTTTCTAGTGCAGTCGCAGGCGGAGGCTCCTGCATGTGGATGCGCTGCGTGTTGCTCCGCAAAGGTTGTGGTGGGGACCAGCACTGGATGCTGGGCTGGAGGTCTCCCCATCACAGGAGACAGCACAGTGCCTGGATAGGATGCTGCTGGGCATGGGGATGTAGGAGCACAAGTGCCACCAGCATGTCTGACCCGAAAAGATCAGTCTTGTGCAATTTGCCCTTTTGACTGAGCAACCATGTTGCAGTAGGAGAAACTGGGACACAAAATAAGCTGTGACTTTCCTGCCTTTCCTTGGTAGGACGGTGCTGAGAAGGGAGCAAGGAGCCCTCACTTTTGGATAAACTCCCCCTTGGTGAGGTGCTGAAGGTCTGGCCTTGCATTTGTCTGGTTTCCTTCATCAGAGCCCATAGATCATGGCACTGATCTCCCAGCAAGTGTCCGGAGAGGTACTGGGGGTACAGGCTGGGCCTTACCATCCTTCTCGCATGTCCTCCCAGTGTCCTAGATCTCTTTCCAACGTGCAGGGACCGGGATGGGGATGTTGGTCAGAGGCTGGAAAACCTCCCCAGTGTCCTGGGAAGCTGGGGCACTTCTCCGGAGGGAGGGATCGAGTTTTCTGTGCGATCCGAAGGCATCAGCTGCTGCCAGTCATGGCAGATGAGCATCAGACGCGGGCAGCGATGGCTCTAGGTGGAAGAGCCTCGCGCCGGACCTGCCGTGAGGGCTTTGCCCGTTACGCCTGTCAGGAGCACAGCTCTGGAAAGCTATTTGATCTGGCAGCCTGTGCAGGCCTGGCAGCCTCAGAGATCTGTCCCCTTCCCTTTCTCGGGGCTCACGGGCAGAAGCAGAGATTGCATATGGCAGCGGAGGCCAAGCGCCTTTGCTGCACTGCTGCGATATGTGAGAGCAGCTCTCCTGTCAGCTTCTTGCAGGGACAAGCTTCTCCATCCTAGCTCATTCTCAGAGCTTGGACTGTGTGGGGAACTGCTGAGAAGAGGGAAAAAGCTTACTTTGCCTTAAAGAGAACCTGCGACTTACAAATGTTTTGCTATAAATGTGATTTTAGCCTTCCTACTCCAGGGGTGTGTGTTATATCAGCGAGAAGAGCGCTTTAGCCACCTGAGCGTTTGTGCGGTCAGGACCTGAACTGGAAGCAGCTGCTGTCCACCCCGTGTCGTGGTTTCAGAACGCCAAGTCTCAGCTACCGGTGGCAAATGTTTATAGTTTTATTGCACTTTTTAATCAGAAGTAATTTCACAAAGTCCTGGCCTATTACTGACATTCATTAGTGGGGTTTAGTCTTTTTATTTTATTTCCTCCCTTAGTTTAATGGCTGTGTTTTTTTTCTGATGCTGGGATGGACCCCGATGCAGCAAATCTACGGCTGTTGCAATTATAGGCTGCCTTTCACTAGGACTTTCCCCAGCAGTAGCCTAGAGGCCCTCAGATGTCCTCACTGGGTAGGTTTGACACCAGTGAAGGTAACCAGCTGCCCTAGGCAGTCCTCGTTCTCAGACTGATGCTGGCAATGCCGTGATCTGAGCCCTTTCAGTGGGAAGGGACAATGTCGGGATCCCTCAGGACTGCTCATCCCTATCTGGGCAATGCTGAGCTCTGTGTTTGTCTTGCTGCAGCCAGATGGAGAGGTTAATTGCTTTGCCCAATCTCAGGTTGAAACAGGATTGCAGGAGGAGGGTAGCTGTAGTGGATGGTCAGTGAGTTGGGAGGCAAGAGAGAAGAGGTGAGCATGTCCCACATTAATGCCGTGTTTTGGCATTGCTTTTCCTCCAAGACCTGATGCGGAGCGTGTTGGATGGCTGCTGTGTTGGTGTTTGATCCGTGGCTGCTCGTGGCTGTGGGTGGTGCAGTGGCCGCGGTTGCTGTTTGCAGTATTTTTGGAAGAGCGATTGGGGGTACACAAAGAATTGATCTCTTTGGATATTGATAGAAGAATCCCAATAACAGACATGCCAGGAGGCCAGGCTCTGGCTTCTCTTGCTACCTCCTCGCCTCCCTGCTGGGCAGGGCAGTCGACGTGCCCGGAGCAGCTCTGTTGTCCTACTCAGCATAGTCAAACTCAGATCCTGGGTGGTGGCTCAGCTTGAGGTGAGACCCAGCAGTGCTCTGGAGAGCCATGGCTGACGGCTGACCCTTGGCTTGGGAAGGAGGAGAGGTGTGGGGGAGCTGGGATTGCAGCGTGGAGCAGCAGGGAATCTGTGCGTCGCTTTTGGCCAGTGGACCAGTCTAATACCCTGTCTGATTTGCATATCAATTATTTTTTATTTTAAGAGGACTCAGGTGGACCCAAGTGCCAGACGGCATCTCAGTATGCTGTAGGAGGAGCCCAGGAACTGTTTGATTTGATCTGAACGACGAGCTTGAGGGTGGTATCACTTCATGAGCCAAAGACCCCTCTGGCTAAAGTCAGTTCTTCTCCATCCAAAATGGGCAAGTGCTGATTTTGGGGAAGGGTTTAAGATCCTTTTGAGCAGTCTGGGCAGTGACTGAGTGAGAGATGGTTGTGTAGACCCTGGCAATGGTCAGGGTGCTGTCGGATGAACGGATGGCTCACCTAGGACCTGCTGCTGCCCCCGGGTGTCCCAGCACCGTGGGACCCTAAGACCAACAGTCCCTGGCTCAGCACATCTCAGTGCAGGACAAAACCTATGGGACGAGGATGGTTGTGAGGTGGCTGCTGGATGCAGAGCTCCCCTGGTTGGCCTCGCTGCTGTGAGGTGTGGAGGAAGCCAACCTCCCCAGCACAGAGGCAGGAAACCAGAACCACGTGGGCTGCCTTGGAGCCCCGTCAGTGCCTTGTGCACCAAAAGTAGCACGCCTGGGCTTGGGCTCACTGGCTGCCCGCCATGGTGCCAGTGGCCCTGTTCTGTGTCCCCTGTTGGCAACGCATGGGGGAAAGTGCAGACCACCTGCGGTGGGGGTCATTTCCGGTGCTCCAGTGCCAGAAGGGTGACCCCACGGGCAGTCTGTGCCCCGGCATGACGGCTGTGCTGCGGTTTGCAGCCACCCCGGGGAGGAAGGCCTCGCAGTTTCATGGCCAGGCTTTTCCCTCCTGCAGTCCAGGTCTCCCGAGGTCTTTCTCTGACCCCCAGCTGGGGTCCTGGGACTCCCGCTTCCCATGGCTGCAGCAGCGGTTACAGGAGGGAAGGGCAGCTTAAGCTTTCTGGGCAGCGCCTGCGGTGTGTGTCCGGTTGGGTTGCACTGCAGCAGCGGCGGCACCAGCCGCCGCCTTCCTCTCCTCGCTGGGCTGGAGCGCTTCAGGCTCTCGCAGGCACTGTCTGCGGACATCTGCTGCCTCCTCCCCCACCTCCTCCTGGCAAGTGGCAGCAGCTTCCCAGCGAGCAGCCTGCTCTGAGCATCACCCCCCACGCTCCCGGCCAGCGCTCCCTTCTGCTCTTCCAGGCTCCTTCGCAGGACCTTGAAATGGTGGTTCCCTGGTGCTGGCTGCGCTCCAGGCAGCCTTCCGTCTCATAGGGCTGTAGCTGAGACAAGTCAGGGTGCCTGCTGGGGGGAAAGGCTTGTTAAAGGTGATGCTTACCCAGCCCTGGCTCGTGAGTGATTCAAACAGGCAGCGCTCGCCTTGGCAGGGCTCCAGCCAGCGCCTGGGGCCTGAGGCAGGCGCAGAGCCTGGGGTAAAAAGCTGGGAGCTGTTTGAGCGGAGCGGATGTGGCGAGGTCAGTGGTGAGCTGCAGCCTTGGTGCCAGAGCTGGGTGCTCTGGTCCGATGTCTGCCTTGGGTCTGTCCTGCGCAGCCACAGGAGGCGAAGCTGTGCTGTTCCAGGTATTAATTTGGCCCCTCTGGGGAGAAGGGAGGTTTGTTTCTGCTGTGGCCGAGTGGTGGGATGATGTGATCCTCAGGTGCAGAGGGCAGCAGGGTTGTGGATTTCTGGCTCCTGAGAGCAACCCCAAGGCTTGGTATTCCTGCTGTGCTGGCAGCAGGAAGCGCCACGCAAAGAGGCATCGCTGTCGTGTCAGCCTCTTGGTGCTGCTGCCCCAGGTTCCCATCCGTGGGTATGCATTTGGCACCACAAAGTGTGGTGGCAGCCTGAGAGGAGGTATTTACCCCAGACAGTCCCCCAACATGACAGTTGCTGAGAGGCCACCATGTGTGCTTCTAGCCTGGAGGCTTCTCCAGAAGCAGGAGTGGAGGAGCTAGGAGGGATGGAGCAGAAGGATTTCAGGATGAGGGCATGGGGGATGTCGCAAACTCCTTTCTCCTTAAACTGGTGAAGCAGTAGCTGGGAGCATGAAGGCGATGCGGAGCTGTGATCTCAGGGAAAGCCCAGAAGGAGGGCTGAGGTATGTGGATTAGTCAGAAGAAATGGTAGAGGATGAAAGAGGATTCAGCAGCTCTGACTGTAAAGGCAGGTTTGGAAGAAGGAGCTGGAGGGATTGCAGGTGGGACATGAAAACAGGAGCTTGGAAAGATGCAATAAACGAAGCCGGTGAGGAAATGTGCTGTTTTGTACCTGGATCAGAAAGATACGAGTGCGATTCAAAGGGATTTAGACAAGAAGGCACAAGTCTCTGTTTGGAGGGAGAGGCATCATCTTCACTATGACCGTGTGTGCGGTGGGGGTGCGGAGGTGCAACCAAATTCCCCCCTGCTGGCTTGGGGGAGCGCGGTGAGGTGGAGGGGCATTCCTTGGCATGCAGTTAGGTGGCAGCAGGTTCTGGCCCCTGTTTGGGCTGCGGTCCATGCCCACGCCAGGCATCGAAGCAGTGGCAGTGGGACAGCCAGGTGACTGCTGCTGAAGGAGCCACTGAAGTCACCTGAGGGCCAGTGAAGGTTGTGGCGTGGAGAGGGCAGCTCCAGGCTGGCTGGCAGCAAGCAGTCACAGGGAGCAGGACTAAGGCCCCACAGTGTCACGAGTGAAGGCCCCTGATGCACCCATTAGCACGCTTTGGGGTGCTGGTCTGCAGCACCGGGGCATGGTGCTGCTGCACGGAGGGGGTGAGCCTGGAGTAGCTCCTGCAGCCAGACCCGATCCAGCTCTCAGGTCTCCTGTTTGCCTGGGCAGCAGCTGCAGGCTCCTCCTCCGCCTCGGTGCAGTGCTGAGCGTGAAGGAGATGAAGTGAGTGAAAGATGGGGCATGCGTCTGAGGGGAAGATGAGAGATGCCACTGAGAAGCAGAACCGAGCTCCCTTCCTCTGTGTGCTGGGGTGGGGACAGCAGGGCTGGGCTGCCAGCCATCGAGGCTCGCACACATCCCTGGGAGAGGAAGCTGGAGCGCTGCCGCGAGCCATGCTCTTGCCTGCACAGGTGATCCAGTGCCACTGTGGTGCAGGGCTGAGACAGCAAAGCCATGTCCCCCCTGCCAGCCGGACCCTGTCCCAGAGCCAGGAGAAGGGGTGCCAGGAGTGCGGCAGGACCCTTCCCACGGGAGCACTGTCTCCTGTGGGTGCCCCAGTTAGTGCCCTGGCTGTGACTGTGTGCCCACAGGCTTCTCAGAGGGCAGTGGTGTGGCAGAGTCAGGGGTGTGGGCTGCAGGGACCGGTGCTGGGCTCAAGCAGTACCGGGCGCCTTTCCTGCCCGCAGTGGTGCTGGGTGCATTGCTGCGAGACGCCTTTCCCTCCATGCTGAGGGCTTTGCCCCAGGTGCTTGGTTCTCCCTTTCCTGTGCTCTTGTTTTCCGGGATGCAGCTACGGGTGAGCTGGGAAGCTGGCTGAGCTTGCACATGGGCAGCTGAACCCAGGCTGCCGCCCAGCCCAGTGCCAGGCAGGGTGGGCGGTGCAGGGGCTCTGCAGCAGCCATCCTCCCGCACTGGAGGGATGGAGCCCCGTGAAGGGTTAATGGCTCCGGCTGCAGGAGGTGTTCAGCAGCTTGCTCCAGTTGGCATCTTTCCCAGAATGCTTTGGAAAAGCACGGACCTCTGACCCTCAGTACAAACTGAGCCCAGCACGTGGGAGGCAGAAATTACTCCCAGACCTGCAGGCTCCAGGGTTTACAAGCTGCCTGCAATAAAGCAGCCATTTTTTCCGACAGTTACTAAATCTCCCCTTTTAGCTGTGCCGCAAACCTCTCCCCTTCAGCCCCGCATCCTGCTCCAGCTTCTCAAATCAGAAACATCTCCCAAGGCAAGGCCAGGCTCTTCCCCCCGCGATGAAGGCTGGGGAGCATGTGTGTGCGATGCCCCTCGCCCTGCAGCGGTGGGTCCTGTCTGGCTTGGCATTTGTCCCTGTGTCTGTCTGTGTGGACCCACCTCGCTGCCGCAATCCTCGGTAGGGTCCTGCACCTGCCCATGGGGTGCACGTCTGCACCTCTGAGCCCTCACAAGGCTGGTGGGGTGCTGCTGGAGATCAGACAATCACAGAATGGTTTGGGTTGGAAGGGACCTCAGAGCTCATCCAGTTCCAACCCCCTGCCATGGGTAGGGGCACCTTCCACTGGACCAGGTTGCTCACATCCCTGTCCAGCCTGGCCTTGAACACTTCACCTCTCCATCCCTCCATCTTCTCATGGAGATGGGGCAGCTGGCAGACTGCATTTCGGTATTGCCTTAGTGTCTGTGCTGGGGACTGGGGGCCAAAGGGCACAGGTTTTCTTCCCGGCTTTGCTGATGGCTGGGATGGCTTTGGGTAAGGCCTTGGTTTTTCTGCACCTCTGTTCTCTCTTCAAAGGGGAATAGGAGCCACAGGGTTTGCACTTACCCATCGTCAGCTCCTTAGGTAACTTCTGCCAGCGTGTTGTGTTGCTGCACAGGGCATGGGGAGCGCGTGTTCATGTTTGTGCAGTGCTTTGGGAACAGAGAGAGCTCCTTACAAGTGCCTACCATGCCATGGGCACCGTGGGATCCAGGTAATGGGAGCTGGTATTTGAAAACAACCTCTTCCCTGCGCCTCCTACCTCCTGTGTACATTCCTCAGGCAGGGAGCAGACAAAGGTGGGGGGCCTTCTGTGCAGCAGTTTTCCTAGCAGATGCAGGACACCTCAGATGAGGCTGGTCGCGCTTGCCTTGGCCAGTAGATGGGCACCAGCCTGGGGACACAGACTGCTGTCCGCAGCCCCGGATGTGGCTGGAGGGAAGCAGCTCTGGGGCAGCCCTGCAGCCGTGGGCTTTGGCCGCTGTTCTTGCAGACCCCGCAGTGTGCCAAGCCCCGTGGCGCAGCGTGGCAGGGAAGCCATTTTCCCAAACACATCTCGGGCCGGTCTGGGGTCCGCTCGACACGCAGCAAGAAAGCACATTCACCCGAACCCCCTTCTCTCCCCTCCGCAAGAGCTTGGTTTTGTTTTTAAATCTATATGGCAGGCGACCAAACTGGCTGAGTCAGTGAGCTGGCTGGCCACCAGAAGTAAAACTGCGGTTTTGTCCCCTCCCTCGTTCTCCCTCTTCCCCCCGGATTTTTTTCTCCTTCACTTAGTGACAGTTCCATGTATTGACAACAAACCTCTCTCTGCCGCATCGTCTCTCAGGACCAGGACAAGTGGAAGCTGGTTTTTGTTTTCAGAACCCGTCTAGGGGGAGAAGGTGCAGGGTGGGAGCCAGGCTCTGCCTTCCTGCTTCTGCCCGCAGTGGTGCTGCCTGGCGCGGAGGGGAGCTGCCCGCCGTGCCCAGGCCGGAGGCTGAGGCCGATCTCCTATGGGCAATTAGAAGATGGAGGGACAGAGGTGAAGTGTCTCGCCCAAGGCCATGCAGGCCAGGCCTGGGAGGTAGGAGCCGAGGAGCAAGCCCCCCCCCCATCTGCTGGTGCCCAGGAGCTGGCTCTGGGCTGCCTTTGGAGGAGTGCAGGGGGAGGTGAGGGTCTCAGCTCTGTTCCAAAGTGTTTACATGCGCTCCTGGCGGCAGGTGTGGCTGCTTGAAATGCGCCCTGGAGTTGGTACTTCCACTGGGAAGACCGTGAGCCAGCAGCCCTCCTGTGTGACAGCCTGACACCCTGCAGGGGGGCAGCCGCACGCTGTTGTGAGGGGCACAGGGTGTCCAGCGTCCTCCAGCGTGCTCTGTGCGCAGCTGGATGGATTCTGTACCACTCTGCGCAGCTGGTGACCCATTGCCAGGGCAGAGGTGGTTCAGGGGGTCAGGTTGGTGGGATCCAAGTTGGGCTTGTTGTTTGTGGCCAGCCCGTGTCCCAGCCTGACCTGTGTGACAGGTTGTGGGATCTCGCTGTGTGTCCCAGCTTCCAGGGGTCCCTGGGCACCCCCTGTGGCACCTCACAGGAGGAAAACTTCAGAGGAGACAAAGGATGCTCCTCCTGGAGAGAGTGGTTTTCAGATGCAAATTGGCCAGTTGGTTTCAGAGACAGATTTTCTTAATTTGTATGTTGTTTTTTGCTATTTCAAATGTAGAAATGGCAGCGAATGCTCCAGCCTGACTCTGGCTTCTGCATCCTTCAGCAAGAGAGCAAGAAGCCGGGTAGCTGCTGGGAACCATGCGGGGATCTGAGGATACCTGCACTGGTCTGAACTAGTTTGCTGCTTCCTCTGTCATCTGTCACTGCTCTATTGTAAGACATGCTTCCAAGGCAGCAAAAGCAGGGAAGGAGAGAAATTGATTTACTGGTTTTTATTGCAGCAGGAAAGGATGTGATGGGCTGAGAAATGTGAAAGGCAAAATAAATCCTACAGAATATGCTGCTCTGTTGAAATGAAGGAGCTTAAAGGTGCACAAGGAGACTTGAGAACACAGTGGGGAATGCTGACATGCGGGAATGATAACTTAGTCCCTACAAGATACATCTCTGCACATGTAGTCGTGCCCCCACCTCTTCTCTGATGGTCAGTGGCCCCGCCTGTTCTATAAAGCTGGAAGCAGCTAGGAAAATGCTGCAGTCTGTGTGCATCTGCAGTTCATGCAGGAACCATGGTAGCAGGACAGAAGCAGTGAGGAAAATGGCAAAGTGCTGCTTGGATCTGGCTTTTGTTGGCAGAGATTTAAGTGGCTGGAAATGAGTAGAGGGCAATGGACGCTGCACGTTTGCTGGGCACAGAGGGAAGGAGCCTTGAGGTCAGGAGGTGGCTGCTGGCGATGCAGCTCCTGCATTTGTTTGTGCCTAGTCCTCAGCCTGTCCTCGCTTCTCTTCCCTTCCCTCTCTCTTAAGAGCTTGTGCCCCTAGGGTTGAGGAGGTGTGGGAAGAGGAGAGCTCTGTAGCAATATTTGAGTGTCTCTGATGGAATAACAGCGCCTGATTTAGCCACACTCTTTTCTTCAACTTATTGAAGGTCATTCACTCAGCAAATGTCCAGGACAGAAGAGCAGGCATGGTATGGAAGGGAATATAATAGCTCGGAGTGACCTGCAGATTGCTGGTGCCCGTGGCTGGCTGCTGGAGGGCATTGTTTCCTGCTCAACTTGGAGCCCACTGGGGTCTGAACTGGTATGGGTGTGATTTGTGTGCAATGCTTTGGAAGGTGTCTGTGTTTCTAACCTCATCACCAGGAAAGACACTTGTAACAAGGTCTGACCCATGGGCAAACTTTTAAACAAACACAAACTCCTGCATCAAATCAATACCTGGATCAATGGGGTTTTTTTTCCCTCTGTCAGAAATAGAGTAGAGCTGTGTCGACTCAGTCTGCTGAGGCTGTTTCCCGGCACATCTCCCCACCAAAGCCTGCAATGAAGAGCTGGATTTTCAAGCTCTTTCCATTTACATTGTCACCTGAGTTTAAGATATGCCTGCATTTTAGGTTTCTTGAAACGTCTTGGTTATAGTTCTTGGAGCTAGCTGGCTGTCATCTCGAGTACATCAGAGGGTGAAATAGACTGGGCAGCTCGGCACACCCTGAGCAAAAGGGTGGTGGTATGTAGTTTCTGCCCTCTGCTCTTCCTACCTGTCAAGATAGCAAGTGGCAGAAGCTGATTGCACTGAGGCAGCCCCATCCCTACCGCAGCCAGGCACTTCTGTGCTTGAGGCTTTGTCTATAGTTTTACTTGGTATGGAAGAAGAAAATCACTCTTGTAGAAGTAGTTAGAGATGAAAACCTAGCTGCTGTCTGATCCTCGGGCTGTCATCACTGCGTGGAGGATGAACGCTGGTTGTCCCCTCCCTGTGGCTGTGCACGCACATTGCCCTGTGATGTGGTGTCAGCAGGGCCAGCAGCCAGGGCTGAGCTTCTTTGTGGTAGTCCCCACTGAATAATGGGTGTTTGAGTAGGAGCTTTGCTTGGCATGGAGCAGGTGGACAGTACTGTGCCCTGAGGATGCTCAGGAGGATGGTTTGCTCCTGGGCTGTATGTCCGGAGTTGGGAGCTGACAGCTTATTTCCCATTTTGCCTTGTAAGCATCACAGCAATTATTAGCCTCTGGATTTGCCCGTGCGGAATGAGGCTAATGGGTTTGGCAGTCAGAGGGGTGAACCTAGTGATGTCTTTGGTATTTGGAAAGGCCTGCAAGAGACTTGGAGCCCAGTCTGCTCCAGGAGAAAGCTGTCATGTCTGCAGTAGGAGCCTTGCCCTATGTGCATGGAGTGCTTGAGGAAATCCTGCAAGCCCCAGCTGGATGTGGATGTGAGCAGGACGGCGTGTCTCCGGCCTCACACAGATCAGGCTTTACTTGCTTTCGCAGCGAGGTTCTGGTGCCCGGAGGTGGGATTGCTGAACTTGCTGAGCCAAGCTTTGAACAAGAGAAGCGCGCCCTCCCTTCCCTGCCACGCTGCAGGGCAGGCTCGCTCTCTAGGTTGCAGTGCCAGAGCGCAGGGGCAGCGGGACCTTGCAGGCTAGGCTGGTTTATGCTGAGGCCAGGCTGCAGCGGGAGCAGTGCCTTGGCCGTGTCCTGCTGGGAAGGGGGCACGGCAGGACTTTGCCACATCACGCCCCTGGCAGCATCATCCGTGTTCTCTCACACCCACGCTGTGGTGCAGACGCGCACACGTGTGCAGATGCAGGATCATACCAGCGCGAACACGCTCGTGCGGATTCACATGGATCTGCGGTTAGGCAGGCGCACCCACGCCAACACGGATGCAAATGGAGCCGTGCTGGTGCAGGCCTGCTCGCCTCGCACAGGCAGACGTGTTCGCGTTCGCACAGCTCCAGGCTTGTACATGCTCCTGCACTCGCAAACATGGGCGACAGAGTGAAGCCACAGCGCTGGTCTATTTTTGGGAGCACTCCTAAGAATTGTGAGCATGCTTCAGATGTTAGAGTCTTAGATGGGGGAAAGCTAGAACAGATGGCTGGAGGGTTCAGAGCAGCAGCCCTGCTGAGAACAGATATTTATAGGCAGATTTAACCCTTGTGTGGTCTTGAGCCACATTTAAAGGCACAGTGTCCGAATTGAAGGGTGCGCTGCCGAGCGATGAGCTCTGAGGCTGTGCTGCCCTACCTGTGAGCTGATTATCGGGGTAGCCTGGAAATCCCATCCGTGCTCTACCTCTTTCCTGAATGCAGGGTTGTGGCTTTCCCTAGGCCATAGAGCCAGGTTTCCCTAAGCCTCCGTGAAACTGGGCCGATCGTGCCTGTTTCTGGCTGTCGGGGCTGGGGAAGCAGGTACTGCGGCTGCCTTGTACTTGCGTGACCAGCGGAATGAGGACAAAGATTGTTTTGTCCCTCTTGCCCTGATTTTTCTTTCTCCTTTCCCCCTCATCCCCCCCGCCCCGCTTTTGCCAGAGGTTACCCAGATTCTTCCTCTTCCTTGTTGGAAGGAGAGACTGTTTTCTTTCAGGCATGCTGTCTTGTAAAGACACACAGGTTAAACCCTGCCCTGTCAGATCTGTCAGGTGTTTTTACCTGCCCTCGTCTTGGGCCCTCTTGGTTGAGCGTGTAGGGAAGAGGAAAATCCATCCGCAGGCTGCACTGGTTTATTGATCAGAGCTGGATGCAAAGTGGGGAGCACGTTTACGTAGGCACATCTATTTGTCGCCCTTTCTTTGAGAGCCTCCCGTTTGGGACCCGAAGCAGCGCTGTATTTAACTTGTGTGGCGTGTCTGGAGGTGGGTTTGGCAGGGTTGAGTAACAGCAGCAGCAGAGAGCGAACTGGGGGCAAGGCATAAAATGATGCCTGCTGGTGGGAAATGTGAAGAGATGACACAACAGTTACCTGGGAATTGCAGGGGAGAAGGCTCTGGCTCTGAAAGCATGAATGGGGCGCAGACCTGGCGATCTGCCTGAGGCCGCTCAGGCTGCTTGTTTATCAGCCTGGCTCTGGGAAAACTGGGGAGCAGTGGCACTCCTGAGCTAGTGTGGGACACCAGGAGACTCGGTGAAAAAGAAGCAGATGGGGACTGCTGGCAGAGTGGGGCTGCAGGTCAGAGAATTGCTCATTGAGCTGCACCTCCCTCCTGTCGGGACTTGGGCTACTCCAGATGTTTGGGGCTGCACTCCATAGCCTGCAAGCTTATGACAGGGTTCCCTGGGAGGCAGTGCTGAGCTCTTTTCCCCTTCTTGTTGCGCTGCTCTGCTCCTTGGGACCTGCTTCCGATGTTGGAGGCAGCATGCAGCGGCTCTTGGTCCAGAGTCAGGTTCCTGGCCATTCCTTCATGCAGATGCTCAGTGTATGCTTCAGTTAGCTGAGTTTGTTGTTGTGTGCCCTGGTACCATGCCCAAGGGGGGGCATGAGGCTCTGCTGAAGTCTGGGAGCGTGACGGAGAGCCGGCCTTGCCTTGGGTAGGATTTCCTGGTGGTGCTGCCTCTGTGTTGGGGATCAGCTCTGTGTCTTGGGGAATGAATTCGGAACATCCCAAGTTTTCTTTGCACTGACGTGCTGGGGCCTGGAGATGCAAATCTGTAGGAGAGTAGGAGTTTGTTGGAGCTGCTTCCTTCCTTGCTTACTCATCCCAGTTTCAGACTGTGGAGGCTTGGAACACTGTCACCACCACCCCTCCTGAGCTCCCCTTGCCGTCATGTTCTCACTGCTCATGTGTGTGTCAAGTTGTGGAGTTCTCAGGTTTCCCAGAAGCTCTTGGTCCCAGGTCAGCACCTGCACCCCCCATTGAGATGTGACTTTGGGGTGAGAAGAACCTTGTTCCTCCTGCTCCGTTCCCCCCGTGACACATCCTGAGAGCACAGCTGATCCTGGTGGAGACCCAGGTGGGGTGCTGGCACGTGGGCAGCACGCAGCCTCCGGCTCACAGCCGGGTCTGCTGCACTGGCAGCTCTGCGCCGCTGGCTATCTGACTGCATTGTGTACCCAGGCAAATTGGTAGGAGCGAGACTGCTCGGCAGGGCCACCGGGCACGCTGGCATGGTGTTCCTGCGCCTGGCTGGCCACGTGTGATTCCATGGGGCTCTTCTCCTACCTGAGTGGCAGTGAGGACCCACCCAGTGGGTAACTGCCAGGTGAAAGGATCTGCCCACACTTGCCTGGCCTCCCACAATGGCCCCATTGTTCCTGGGAGGGCAAGGAGGAGGCTGCCTGCAGCTCTCTGGGCATCATTAACCCTCTGCCTGCCAGCAGCAGGGCGTGTGTGGAGCTGGAGGTCCTGTGGGAAGGTGGAGGAGCTCCCACCACCAGTGAGTACAAGGAGGAGAACTGCAGGGAAGCGCCTGCCTCTCTGCCTCTGAGCCCATGGGCTTCTGCTCTTCTGAGGACAACCTGCACGTTCCTGTGGTGAAGACGTACATGGAGAGGCAGGGCCCTGCTGAGCCTTGATGTCCCCCAGCAAGGTGTAGGGAGGCTCTCTGCCTTCTCCCAGGCTGCTTGCTGCCATGACCTTGCTTTGTGAGCAGCCCTTGTCCAGCCCTGGCACGGCCGCCAGTGTCCGTGGCGCTCTGGTCCCTATGCGTGTGCCAGAGCAGGACGTGACTTTAGGAACGAGATGTTTGGGGTGTTTGGGTGCTAATTCCAGTGGCCAAGGTATCGGTGTGGGAGTTGTTTAAAGTGGTTCCAGCCTGATCACAGTGCTTTCTTCCTTCCTGTCCTGTAATGTGATCACGGGCCAACGAGCTGCTGGTGGCCTGCTGTGGCTTCTGGTTCCTGTTGGCGTGGGGGTGCAGGCTGGGAGGGTGCAGGCATGCCACGCCGGTGTGCTCATGCTGCCAGGGTGCCAGCTCAGAGCCAGGGCGCCGTGTCCGTGTGCCTGGCCGTGTGCCTGGGAGGACAGCAAGTACCCTGTCACCAGCCAAAGGAGCTGGACATCTGCGTCTCTCTCTGCTGGCCAGCTCCGCACTTTGGGTAGCAGTGATGCTTCCCCATCAGCTGACTCTGGGGATTATAGGGCTGTCTCAGCACCTCTGCTCCATTTCAGGTTTCCTCTCCAGAATCTGTGGGATGAGGGAGAGGAAGAGGCATTTGGCTGGCATGCCAAGGCTGTGTATGGGAAGCTTTTTTGTGGCTCTCAGTCTTTGGAGGTGTCCATCCTGGTGCGTCTTGTGCTAGCTCAGAGACTTCGTAATCGGCTTGGTAGTCTAGATGAAACCTAATAGATACCCTGTGAGCGTCACCAATTAGTTGTACTGCAAACCCAGCAGCTGTTTTGCTTATATCATGACCTAAAGAGCTACCTTGCGTCCAAAAGATCTGTAATCTCCACTTCTGCCCCTAGGTAGCCTTTGCACTCTCCCCCCTTCCTTTGTTCCTCGGTCTTTGGTGATGCAATAACTTTTCTTTTCCATACGTTCTGGTTTTGAAATAACAGCATAACTAGAGTTGAGTGTTCAGGGCCACCAGGACCACTGCAAACCCCAAAGCCTCCTACGAGCCTCAGCCTGGAGGGCTGCAGGAGTGTCAGAAACCCGCGCCCACTCGGCGCATCACAGGTTAATGAGACCCTGTCTCTCCTGGTGGAGAAGAGCGCCTCTCTGGGGGCGGCCCCAGAGCTGCTCTTGCGTCCCTCCTCCCTGTCCCTGGGTGTACATCTGCTGTTAAACAGGGGTCCCGCTGCCCCCCCCGCCCCAGGGCTGCAGTCAGTGAGGTGAGGCAACTCCTGGCTCTTTCTGCCTGTTTCTCATGGGGCAGTTGGAGGCCTGGCTCTCAGGGTTTAGATCACTGTGCCTCTGCAGGAGCTTGGTGAGCTCTGGGGGTGTTTGTATAAGGGCACAGTGGTGCCTGGGCCTCGGGGCTAGGTCTGTGGAGAAGGCCGTGCCTCTTCACATCCCCTGCGTGGGAGGAACGGGGAATTTCAGCTCGAGGTGTGCAGGAGGTGAAGCGTGGCGGGTGAGAAGGTGGCACAGTTGCCCTTTCGGGGTGTGCAGTGGGAAAGCCCCTCTCCCATGCCAGTGCAAGCCTGGAGTCCGATGGTAAAGCAGGTGGGGAGCATGGGTTCCCCTCTCCTGGAGGTCTCCCTGTCCCTCTCCAGCCCAGCACTGGGGTCCCAGTACCAGCTGCCACTGCTCGGCAGCAGGATCTCTGCTGCTGGAGCCTGAGTGCAGCTGATCTGCACTGGGGAAGGTGAAGGGTTTCCCAGGGTGGAATTTCCTGCGAGGCAGATGTGTGGCTGCTTCCCCTCTGACCTTAAACCCCGATGTGCCTTAGTCATGATGGCATGCAAATATGAGGTGACCGGGGTGGGAGCTGCTGGGAAAAGGAAGTGACCTCAGCAGGGTTTAAATATAGAGCCCAGGCTCCGATGCGTGCTGGGCCTGGTATTTGTAATCGTGGAGGGGCACTCAACAGCTCTGTGTCTCTTCTGCAGCCTGGGCTGGCAGAGGGCAGTGTCAGGCATGGTGCTGGGGCAGCCAGCCTTGCTGTGCCCCCTCTTCGCTGCATCGCACTGCCAGCTCCCCCTCCCCAGTTGGGCGCAGTGCTGCAGTGTGTGGTTTGGTGGCTCCCAGGTACCCCAGCCTCTGCTTTAGCTGCAGGTGTGTTCTTTGCATGTTGCATTTAATGTTGGGACTGGGTGCAGAACGGAGCCCAAGTCTTCCTTGATGCTTGTCTATTTTGGCAGCAGACCCAGAGCCCTGGCACCCTGAGTGATCTGAACAGTGCATATAGTCAGGTCAGAGTAGGGCTGTCAGACCAAGCCTTCCTGCGTGTGGCTTAAAGTGTCTGGCTCTGCTCCCTGGCCCCCTGGGTGCTGTGACCCCAGCCAAGCTGCAGTGCTCAGGTGGCTGTGTGGCTGTGGGGCACACGGAGCTCCCTGCAGGTCTCTTTGCTCACAGCAGGTCGCAGGAGCCATTAAATAATTCCTCGTTATCATCCCAATAGAGCCGCATGTGACTGTTGAGTAATGTCTGGCACATGCGGGGTTTCTGTAAGGAACGTGCCAGTTGGACTGGGGAGCTGCAAATGTGGTGACAGACCTGGAGACTCCCGAGCACAGGACAGGAAGCCAGGTTCTGCCTGAGGGTGCGGGAAGCAGCCAAAGAGTGGGAGAAACTGTTGAGCTGGGGGCAAGGAAGTGCTAAGAAAAGCTCTTCTAACACTGATGGATTGAAGCAGCAATGGGATAAAGGTAGTAGGCTGTGGGGCAGAAAGCAGACGGTATTCCCAATTTACCTCACTCTCTCCAATCCTCAGTCTCCACCTGTGTTATGGGGGGGTGTCCATCCCTAGGTGGAAGGGAATGCAAATCTGAGGTTTTGCCTTACTAAAGACCTTTGAGACTTGTGGCCAAGCAGCCCTGCTGAAATGCATCATTCCTGAGGCAGCTCCAAACGGCAGGAGATCAGCAGGGCCTGCCAAAATGACTCCGAGAACTGCAAGGATGCAACAGAGCGTTAGGTTCTCTCTGGAGGTCTTTTAGAACCCTCCCGTACAGGCAGTGAGGGCAATCACCGCTTCTGCCTTTGGAAGGGGCAGGAGAAGGATCCCAGAGTGAACAGAAGAGAAAACGGGCTTCTCCAGGCTATTGGTCTGGTGGAGAAGGAGCAGGATAGTTTTGTGATGCATTCAAAACAGATGACTCCTGTCAGTGGAGTGGTGTCCTGTGGAGTTCCTACCTCCCTGTGTCTCTGAGTCTGGCCGACCAAAGCAAGGCTCAAATGAGAATACCTTTACCAGCAGCAGCCTGGTTTAAGGCTGTTCTCACTGGTGATAAACATGCTCTGGCACGTGATGGGTATGGGTTTAGGGGATGCTTCTGTAGAGGCTGATCACAAGAGTGCTGGCTCAGAGCTCTGCTCGTCGGGCTCGGGTGGTCCTCTGGCTGCTAGAGCCCATCGCTGCCTCTGGGCTGGGGCTGGGGCTGGCTGGGGGACAGCAGTGCCGTTCTGCTACTGGTTTTGAGGGGTTTGTTTCTTGCTGGAACAGACTCAAAAGGTCTTACAGAAAGGATTGTTTTGGAACAACCTTTATAGAACCCTTTAGCAAAGGTCAAGTTTCTGATTGTAGTCTTTTTCTCAAATCAGAATGATCCAAGAGTCTCAGACTGCAGAAGTCTTGCTTCTGGAGAGTTCGTTGTGGTCCTTGCCTCCGTGAAGCGCTCTGACTTCAATGAAATTGTGTGGTATTTCTTTGGAGGTGTTCCAGCCCCCTCTGCTTTAACCCTGGGGGGACTGGTAATCTCGGAATGGTGTTAGGTGGTGTGCCTGTGATCTCATCCAGCCCTGGGGTGAGAGGTACTGCAGGAGGGGGCCACGGGTCTTTGGGGTCTTCCCTTTTGCTGTTCTCTGCCTAATGCTTTTCTCAAGGGCCCCTTGAGCTTGCTTAGAACCTCTTATTTCCAAAGCCAAGGTGTTTGCTTGAGTCTGTGGTGGTGTCTGCAGGAGGTTTTAGGTCGGGCTTGTCCCAGGATTGCTGTTAGTAGTGAGCGGGTGGGTGGTTACCAGCACAGGCGATGTGCTTGGAGGGCATTTGCAATGGCAGCCTGGTCTCCTCACTTCCTGGACCGGCTGGCGAAGAAGAGCCGGGTGACTTTCTGCTCGTTGCATCACTCTGCCACCACCCGCCTCGTCTGTTGGATCGGGATCTTCAGGGCATGTCAGCACAGCTCAGGAGCCCGGGCTGTGCTCTTCCTGCCTGTGTGCGAGGCAGGAGGCGTCTGGGTTTCACAAGAGCTCTCCCCAGCATCTGACAGGAGGGAGGTGCAGCAAAGCTCCTTCCTTCCTGAATGTCGTGACTCTGGTTTCCCGGCTTCTTCTTTGGCCCTTTCCTCCAACAGGGATAGCATGGCAGCAGGGTCAGACAGCACCAAGGCAAGGAAGCTGTGGGGCAGGCAGGCTGGCAGACAGACAGCAGGCTCTCCTGCCCCACTGGGAGGCAGGCGCAGGCCCCACATTCCTGTGGCGATGTTGGGAATCTGTGTTATCGTCTTTCGGAGTGTGATTCACCAGAAAGTCCTCCGGGAACGCAGCGGGGTTTCAGGTTTCTTGATCTATCAGCTAGCAATTCCGGGATTGCGAATATGTCAGCCCAGTCTCTCCTGGCCTGGAGCTTTGCCTCCCCCTCTGCTGCTGCTCAGACTGTACTGGAAGAGACTTACTGAAAGCAGTTTGGGTTGTTTTGTTTTGAGGTTTCTTGTCTGCGAAGGTCCCAGTCTTTGATTTAAAGACGTGGCTTTTCAGCTGTACGAGATGCAAATGCCCTCTGCATTTAGATGTAGCACTCCAGTATTTGTCGTGCCTTGTAAGCCTCCCTCCCTGCCTGAGGTAAGGCTGGGTTGTCCCCGCTGTTTAATGATGGGAAGATCGAGGCACCCAGAAGCAGTGCATCTTGCTCGGGGTCACTTGTGGAATCGGTGGCAGCCAGGGGTAGAAGCCAGGAGTCTTGGCTCCTTGCTTTAACCACTGGGAATTCAATTTGCTATTGTCTTTAAAACTACTGGGCTGGAGTGGTGAGTGTGTGGCTACATTGCAGAGGGAGCCAGATTTCTGTGCAGTCTCCTTTTTGTCATGGTCTTTTCAAGACGTTTTGGATCATTTGCCTCTCCGTGCCAGTGCATCTACTTTCTTATGGATTCTCTCCTGTGGCCCAGATGTGTGGCATGCCTGCTGGAATCTAGCTTGAGTTTAGGGGTGTGTACAGGGAGTTTAGAGCAATCAAGATGCCGATCGGCATGGTGCAGCCAGACAGATGAGAGGCCAGGGTGGATCCCCGCTATGCATCTGCAACAGAATCCAACTGTTGCTACTCCTGAAAGCAGAGCAGAATCTGCAGGCAGCTGCTTCTGGCATTTCTCCCATTAGGAACTGTGAGGGGAGAGCGGTCAGTCTCAGTAAAGACTGGAAGAGGAGGGCTTCTCGAGGTGTAGCTGGAGCCCCACATCAGCCTGTGGTGGCTTTCTACCTAGAGTCTGGCTGAGTCAAGGTGCTGGGTGCCCTCCCTGGAACACCGGCCTACTCCCAAATTGATGGAGGAAGATGGATGCCCCAAAAGTGTAACATTCCATTGGGATCTCGCAGCCAGTGAGGCTCATCCATGCTGCAGGCAGCATCTAAAGGTTTCCTTGGGGCAGCTGCCAGGTCCTTTGGGATCAATGCATGTGACCCCTGCAGTCTGACCTGGGAACTGGAGGGGTAGGGGCTGCATCTTGAGCATTAGTCTCTGGACTCTGCAGGCATGGTCTTAGGGGGGCCCCGGTTTTGTTCCTCCCTACAGTATTCACATGCCTGTGCTACGCAGCACAAGGAGTGCACATCAGAGCTGCTGAGCATCCACATTCTTGGTGCAGTACTTTGGGATCTGTTCTGAATGCAGATGTGTCCGTTCAGATGTGCCACAGGCAGACCTGCATCTGTCGTCGGTACGGATGGGGTCACAGCCCCTCCTGTGCTGGGCTGGCTGTGCCCTGGTGTCAGTGGGTCTGTGACCCTCGGGGCTGCGGCGTGACACATTGCACAGCCTGTGAGCGCGCGCAGCAGGCGGGGACTCCGGGCCACCAGCAGCAAGAGCTGCTGCAGGGCTTGCTTTCTGGAATGCTGTCTGGCAGCAGCCTCTTCCAGCGGGGCTGAAGGCTCCCTGCGGCTAGCCAGCCAGCGGCTGCAGGCAGCGTGTGCACTTAACACTGCAGCTTGTGCCATATGGACCTTCTCCTCCTCCCTGCTTGCCCTCTCCGTGTCTCCTCCCCTGCTTTGCTCCCCTCCCCCTGCGAGTGGTTTGACAGAGCAATTGGGCAGGCACTGGGACAGCAGCTCTGACATAAATCTCTCCTGGTGTGGAATAAGGGGTATAAATATCCAGAGAGTGATGTGATCTTTCCAGCTGCTATTAATAGGTCCCTGGAGAACAAGAGTGAGCGAGCGAGACTGGCTGACACTTAAAGGGCTAGCAACTCCCTTATGTGCCATGAAAATTAATCAGCGCTGTGGCTCACCATCTTCCTCCAGGCTAGAGCAGAGCCCTCTGAGGTGCGTGGTGAGGAGGTGGAGGAGGAGGAGGGAGCAGCTAACAGCTCGCTCGTTAGGAAGCGGTGATAGGCCAAGCTGGGCTGCTCGTGGAGGATCCCACTCACTCACCAGGACTGCCGGGGAGGGCAGTGCGGTGCACGGCGTGGTTGGTGCAGGCGGCTCCCAGGGTGTCAGCTCTGCTCGGCCTTGCAGGGAGGCAGGTGCCGAGGAGCCCCTTCTGCAGGCAGGGGACTGGTTGGCGAGGAATGGCAACCTGCAGCCTGCACCTTGTGGTGACTGCTGTCTGTCGGGGGTTACGGGTCTGCCAAGTGTGCTTTGCTGTTTGCTTCCATGCCATCCAGGGAGCGATGTTCTGCCCTAGAAGAGCAGGCACTTGGCTTTTGCCAATGGTATGTCCCCAAGTGCGCCTTCGATAATCCAGGACCAGTGTGCGTAGTGCTGCTGGGCTCTGGTGATGCCGTTTAGAGATGCAGGGTTTGGACTGGAGCCCGTGCTTCCTGTCCCTGGGTGGCAGAAGAAATCTGTGCAGAGCATCTGGCCTGCGTGGTCCAGATGGGAGGAGTAGACCACAGGCCCAGGAACCCCCCATGTGCTGGGAAATTTCTCAGCCTGTACACAGGAAAGGTTCTTGAGTGCATGGTGGAGGTGGCACACTTAGCACTTGGCGGGGGTAACCAAACAGAGAGGGATTCCTCAACTTCCATGAATGTGTGGTTTGCTCTCCTCCTCCCCTGCTCCCCGAGGAGTAGGGAAGATGTGACAGGTGGTGGGGGTCTCTGCAGCTTTGGGGCCACTGGCTGGGGTGGTGAGGAGACAAGCAGAGGAGCATGGAGCTCTGATGCAGGAAGAGTTACGTGCTCTAGGTGGAGAAAGCTGGGAGTAGTTCTCGTGGGGTTGGGCATCTTTCCATACTGGTGCTGTCTCCAACGACTTGGCAGTGAGTGCTGTTCAGGCCAGGGAAGGCTGGTGTGTAGGAGCCTCCAGCCCAGAGGCTGGGTGCTCTGCCCTAACCTCTTCTTCCCTGCACACTCTGCCTCAGCCTGCAGGGCTATTCAGAAACCTGGGCTGGGTCTCCTGGCAGGAGAGCCTCACGCTGCTGTCCCAGCAGGCCTGTGGCACATTGCATCACCCTGCTGGGCTGGATGCTGCAGTGGATGCTGCCTCACCCAGGGCCTTGGAGCAGGGGCTGCAACAGTCCCTCAGGCCCCTGGGAGAGACAGGGATACTGCTTAGCTGGAGAGTGCCAACACTTCCTGGCCCTGCTGTTGCCTTGCAGCCCACCACCTCCTTCTCCTCAGCGGCCTCAACCTTCTTAATCTTCCCCTGTCCCACACCAGCTTTCTCTTTATAGGCTTGCACCATTTTCTCTCTGCTCGGTTGTCTCCCTTGTTGTTGGCAGAGCAGAAGAAACTTACTTAGCTGCAGAAGGGATCCCTGAAACCGTCGGGCACCAGATTGCTGTTCAGGGTCACAAAGTTGTCTGAGCTCTGGGATCTGCAACACATCCCTAAGGATCCTTCCACTCACCAGAGAGCAGGCTGTCATGGAGCACCCTGTTCTCATTAAGGCCTCAGCAACAAGGGCTCTCGTGTCCATGCCTCTGCCTCGGAGCGCAGGCAGGCTCAGTGCATGGCATGGGTGGGAGTTAGCTGCTTGTCTGCACGCAGCTGACTGCGGAGCAGGACCCTTTGCTTGGAGGGTCGCTGGCTGATCCCGGCAGGAGAGGCTCTGGGGCTGTGCCTGTGTGGAGCACCCACTCACCTGCTGCCCTCTTCTCCTGCAGGTTTCTGACCAAAGGGCCTGGGAGCTCCCTCCACTGGCGCTGTGGGAAGCTTTAGCCAATCCAATGCACCCTGACAACAAACTGCCCAGCCATGGCAAGGCAGGCAGCAGCGGTGCCCCGGCCCAGCACCACAACGTGAGCCAAGCACCCCCCTGCAACCTGGGCTCTAAGGGTGTGGGGGCAGGCAGCCATGGCGGCAAGGCCACTCAGATCTCCCCTGGCAACTCTGGACTGAAAAACAGCCAGAACACTGTCCCAAACTTCAGCTCCTTGAAGGGCAAGGTGAAACGGGAACGAAGCATCTCGGTGGACTCTGGAGAACAGCGAGAAGCCAGCACCCCTTCACAGGACACGGAATCAAAAGGTAATAACTCTCCTAAACCTTGCCTCAGCACGTCCTACCCGTAGTTGCTCCAAGCGTCCTGGCAGGACCTGGGATGGGAGCAGCTGTGAGTATCTTGGGTTTCTGTGCTGCGGCTTCTGTCCAGGCTTGTCCTGGCTGCCTGTGTGCCTTTGCATCATTGCTCGTCACATCTGTGGTTTTGGGACCAGAGTAGCTGAGCAGTGTCTTTACATTCCAGCCCCTAAACTGTTTGTTACGTAAAGAATCTGGGACTCTGGTTTTTATGGGCTGCTGAGGCTGCACTGAGCACCCTGCTTTGCGATGTGCAGACTTTCAACTTGGGACCTAGTTGAGTTGTTTTCTGTCTCCTCGCTGTTGGCAAAGAGGTGCTTTTGTGGTGTTCTTGCAGCTGCCTGGCGACTCGGTCGTGGTTAGTGAGGAGGTGCTGTGAGGGTCGCTGTCTGAACAGTTCTGTGGTTTCGTCAGCAATGGATGACTCTTCTGTTACAGCACATGGCTTCTGGAAAAGGGCTGAGTCAGTGCTTCCAAACCCTTTGGCTTCCCTGTCTTCACCAGCCTTCCCTGTAGCCTCTTGCGTTCCGCCAGGCTCTGTGCTCTATGGCTGCTTGGGATGCTAGAGCATCTCGCAGGAGGGTTGTTGGAGCAGAAATCCCAGTGGGGCCCTTGGTTCCAACCAAGACTCACACCTGGTCCCCAGACGCAGAGCTGCTGTTCTGGCTCGTTCCCCTAAGCATTTGATTTCACAACCACATTTATCCATCCTGTGTCTGATTCCTTTCCCAGAGTCCCTGGGTACCTTTAGCTACTTTCTCCCTTAGCTGCATCAGCCCCATCTGAAAAATGGAGGGAGGCAGGGAAGGCCCCTGCTCCATTGATGTGTGCAAAGGGCAGAGTCTGTCTCTTCTTCCTACACGGGATGCGAATGTGCCCTCCTGTTCCATTTTCAGGTTTAATTGCTAAACCACAGACCCCTTACTTTTAGGGTTAGTGCCCAAAGCTCTCTGGTTTAGAACCTCAGCTGGACATGTCGTGGTTTTGCAGGCTCTTTTCAGACAGTAAGGACTCTGTATCATTTGAGCCGTAGCTCTCACAGGGGAGTCTCACCAGGTCTGGCTGCAAAGACAGGGAGCCCAGACCTAGCAGATGCTTCAGGATCTTTACCATGGCTGGGCAGATGTCAGGACAAGGCATCTTGCCCGGTGCATCCTGGCTGGGTTGGCAGGGCCAGCATGCAGCACGGATTCATCCCAGCCCCTGCCAGGTCTCCTCAGCTCTTCTGATGGCTCCGTCCTGTTGCAGGTGAGGTGGCTCCCCGTAGCAAGCGACGCTGTGTGCTGGAAAGAAAGCAGCCATACAGTGGGGACGAATGGTGCTCTGGGCCGGACAGTGAGGAAGACGACAAGCCCATCAACAGTGCACACAGTGAGTGTCTACCTCCTTACCAGCTCAAAAGCTTGAATGAAGCCAGATCCTGCAGCTCAGCAGGGCAGATGGCACTGGCACCTCTGGCTTTGCCTCTGCATGCTGACTTAGCTGGCTGTGTGGTGTGGTGGGCCATTGCAGCTGGTAGTGGTTGTACTGGGAGAATGTTTGCAGCCATGCAGTGAAGTGTGGGACCTATTTTGTGGAGATGCTCCTGAGATGCTGGAGGAGAAAGTGTTGAGGTTGGACCTGGCTCTAGCCACACTGGTAGCAGAATTGCTATCTTGAAAGTGTGCCTGGCTGAGCTCTGGTTAAGTGTGCTTACCGTGGTCATAGGGGCAGCCGGACCATGCCACATGCATTGTTCGTGTTGCAGCAGTTAGGTCTGTGCCAGGCCATCCATGCAGCTGTGCTTCAAAGGTGACTGAGTCTAAAGAGGCTCTCGGGGTCTTGACAGGGGGTCAGGCAGGGCTGAACTGGCCAAGGTTTGGCACCGTTTGGGGCGATGAACTATAGGTGTCTCCTGTTTTCCAAGAGCTTCAAAACTCTTTGGGTTTGATTTTTTGTATCTAGAATTCGGTTTACTTTCAAATTACAACAGGGAGAATATCTGAGGGAACAGGGCAAGGTCCTTTGGGGCCCAAGGGCTGCAGCTGATGGAGAACATAGAAACGTATAAAATCAAGTACAGGGCAGCCTTTGTGCCTGCCAGCATGCCGTAGCCATCCTCTTCAGGATGTTCTCTTGTGCTTCTCTGTGGTCTGCAGCCCTTGTGAGAAGGTACAGTGCTGCCTCCCTGTCGCTGCCTGCCTCAAGATGGGCCTTTTAGCAGGCTAGAGCAGGTCGAGGTGGGGCTGTCCAGGGCCGAGGGCTGGCAGCGAGGCAGCGTGCGTGTCCCCATGTCACATTTCTCCCCTTTAAACGCTGCTGTGCCAGGGCTGGGCTGTGGTGCTGGTGTCCCCTGGTCTGCTGGTGGGAGGTGAGTGCCAGGAGGCTGCTGGAGGGCAGCAAGAGAGCCTGCCCTGGGGAAACAGAGCAGCGTGTGAGGAGGGAGACCGGAGGAAGGCAGGGCGCGCTGCTGCTAATTGCAACGCTTATTAATATTAATTAGGGCTATTATTTAATGTGGCTGATGACTGATGCGGCGCCAGCACCCCCGGTGACCGTCCCGCGGGCTGGGACCGGCGGAGAGCCTCGGGCCATGCTGGGGACCAGGAGGCGGCCGCCCCTAGGCGCCGGGGATGGCCGGGCGAGTGCTGCCACCTGCCGCCGGGCGGCAGCTCTCCCCCTGCCCGGGCCCGGCCTCGGCAGCTTCCCTCCCGCTTTTCCTCCCGCAGATTGTAATGTAGCAGATCCTGCAATGTCCACGGCCCCACAGCTTGGCCCAGGGTCCAACCCGCTGCCGAACCTGAACGAGACCAGCTCCTCCAGCGTGCCCCATGGTGCTGCCCCCGGCTTACGGTCCGACGCTGCAGCTGGCGGGGCGGGAAAGCCGCCCTCACAGTTCGTTTATGTCTTCACAACACACCTTGCTAACACGTAAGTAGGAAACCTTGTCTGTCCTCCGGGGATGGGCAAACTGTTGTAAACACACGCTTCCTCCCAGCAATGCCCGGCACTGTGCCCTGCGACACATGCCGTAGAGCACATCTAGTCAGCATCCAGCTAAAGGATTCACCCAAACCATCATGGGCTGACTCAGAAGAGCTAAGGGGCTGAGTGTCACGGGGATTGCCCTGTAACATTTGATGCTCTCCACTCAGTTCCTCTCGTCTGTTCCACGTTGTCTCAGCATTGGAATCCTACCAAGGCTGCTTAGGTTTAGAGCTCTTTGACAACACAGATTTGGTGCGGTAGATCCCAGAGCATCTCAGTAACAGCCGCCTTAGGGCAGCAGGCACAAGGCAGAGCCCAGTGCCCATCACACAGAACATGGGAAGAGGGAAATTCCAGGGCAAGTGGTTATCAGTAGGAGAGCCTCACTGCGGCGGGTGTGGGACAGGGGGAGGACTCTGAGAGTATCACCCTACTTGGTGACTTCCAGAGGTTTCCCGCAGGACTGAAGAGTGGAGGTGGCCCCTGGGGCTGGTACAGGTGGGATGGGGCACAGTGCCTCCTTTCCAGTGGTTTGTGCTCTCTCCCCAGAGCTGCAGAAGCTGTCCTGCAGGGCCGAGCTGACTCCATTCTGGCCTACCATCAGCAGAACGTCCCGCGAGCAAAGCTAGACCAGGTAAACAGCCTATGAACCAATGCCTCTGTTGGCACATGCTGCTGACCCATGCTGCTGAGGTGGCCATTCTCCCCCAGCTCCTGGCTCAGCTGCAGAGGAAGGGGTTGCCCTTTTGGTGGGGTAGGAAGCTGCCTTGCTGTGGAGCCTCGTCAGAGTTCTGTCAGCCATGGAAAGTTTGGGATGGGGCATGGCACATGGCCCTGCAGCCATGTGTGCAGAGCACCTGGCTGTGGGTTTGCACGGCATGCGTAATGGCAGCTGAGTCTTCCCCACAGGGAATGAAGGGGAATTGCCACAGGGCGTGTTTTCAGCACAGAGAGGTCTCCAGCCGCGTGCGTGCAGGGGAGCATTACCTACCTAGGGATTTCCTGCTAAGGTTTATTTCCCTTTTCTCTGCTAGGCACCAGCTCCTAAAGTGCTGGGGATTGCCGAGCCACTTCCCATTAACCCTCCTGCTGCCAACACTCCGCAGTCCCAGCCACCACCGGCACCTCAGGCGAGTCAGCCGCAGGCACAGCCCACCCCACCGCAGCCCCAACCTCAGACCATCAGTCAGACACCTCTGCCTGCACCCAGCAGCCTGCCCCAGGAAGGGTCAAGTGAAGATGCCCGGAGAGATTTGACTCCCAACTCTCTGGGGAACACTGGCGGCAGCAACCAGCCTGGAAGCAACCACCCAAACACATCCACCGCATCTGCCACCACCATGCAGCCTGGGCAGGTGGACTCCTCCACCACATCTGGCTCCAGCCTCCTTGGCGAGGGCCCGGGCGCAGGGATGCCGGGGAACGGACAGGCAGGTCTGGGCCCCAGGAACCCCATGAACTCAGAGGGCCTCTCAAAGGAGCAGCTGGAGCACCGAGAGCGTTCTCTGCAGACCCTGCGGGACATTGAGCGCCTGCTGCTGCGCAGTGGGGAGACTGAGCCCTTCATGAAGTCCAGCCAGAACACGGGTGAGGGTGGGACTGCCCCTCAGCCACAGGCTGCCCCTGCCCAGCCCCCCGCACTCCCCACCGGCATGAAGAAGTATGAGGAGCCTCTGCAGTCCATGATCTCCCAGACCCAGAGCCTCGGTGGGCCCAGCCTGGAACATGAGGTGCCCCACCATCCAGGCACTGACATGGGGCAGCAGATGAACATGATGATGCAGCGGCTGAACCAGGACAGCCTGACACCGGAGCAAGTGGCCTGGAGGAAGCTGCAGGAGGAGTACTATGAGGAAAAGCGACGGAAAGAGGAGCAGATCAGCATCCATGGCCGGCCTATGCAGGAGATAATGATCCCGCAGTCAATGGGGAGCATGATGATGCGTGGACCCCCACCACCCTACCACAGCAAGCCTGGAGAGCAGTGGCCTCCTGGGATGGGCAGCCAGCTGCGGGGACCCATAGATGTGCAGGACCCAATGCAGCTGCGGGGAGGGCCACCCTTCCCGGGGCCACGGTTCCCTGGAAATCAAATGCAGAGAGTTGCTGGCTTCGGAGGGATGCAGAACATGCCCTTGGATGCTCTTGGGCCCATGAATGCCATGCAGAGGCCAGTCAGGCCCGGCATGGGGTGGAATGATGATATGCCTCCTATGGGAGGCCCCGGGAACTTTCCGCAAGGTACCCTGCCCTATCCGGCAGGACAGGGGGACCCCGAAAGGTTCATGAATCCCCGTGCCAGGGAGGAGATGCTGCGGCATCAGCTGATGGAGAAACGCCCGGTGGCGATGCAGAGGCCCATGGGGATGTCCGGCAATGCCATGAGCCAGGGCATGGAAATGGAGAGGATGATCCAGGCCCACCGGCAGATGGATCCGTCCATGTTTGCTGGGCAGATAACAGGGGACAGCCTGAGCAGTGCCCCAATGGGAATGGATTTTGCAGGCACTCGAGGCATGCTGAGCCCCCCTATGAGTCAGTCAGGCCTTAGGGACATAGATGCACCCATGGGCCCCGGGAACCTCAACATGAACATGAATGTCAACATGAACATGAACATGAACCTCAACGTCCAGATGACCCCGCAGCAACAGATGATGATGTCGCAGAAGATGAGGGGCCCTGACATGATGGCCCACCAGGGCATGAGCCCTGAGGAGCTGGCCAGGGCCAGGGCTCAGAATGGCAATGGCAGTACAATGCTGGGGGGACCCCAGAAAATGATGATTCCTTCCCAGTTCCCCAACCAAGGACAGCAAGGCTTCTCAAGTGGGCAAGGGCCTTACCCCAACATGCCCCAGGAGATGGGCAGCGGCTCGGACCTGTTCAGCCCTGAGCAGGGCACCATGCCTGTTGGGGGCATCAGCAGCACCACTAGGCTCAGCCACATCCCTCTGCCTCCGGCCACCAATCCTGCTCCCACGCAAGGGGGGAATCTGGCCAACATGCACCCAGCACCTTCCCGGGGGCTGGGCCGCCGGCCCTCTGACCTCAGCATCAACATTAGCCAGATGAACTCCCCCAGCATGGGTCACCTCAAGTCTCCCACCCTCAGCCAGGTGCACTCGCCACTGGTCACCTCCCCTTCTGCCAACCTCAAGTCCCCACAGACGCCCTCGCAGATGGTCAGCATGCCGCCTTCAAACCAGTCCGGACCCCTCAAGTCCCCGCAGGTGATGAGCTCCTCCCTCAACGTCCGGTCTCCAACTGGCTCACCAAGCCGCCTGAAGTCCCCTTCCATGGCTGTTCCTTCCCCTGGTTGGGTGCCGTCTCCCAAAGCCACCATGCCGAGCCCGGGAGTAAACCAGAGCAAGCAGACTCTCAGCATGAGCTCATCTACTTCCATGGGAGGACTGGATCAGGGTATGCCGGGTTTCCTATGTGTGTGCTCCATTCTGGGGAACGTGTAGGCAGGGTTCCCCTTCAGCCCATGTGCTCTCGCAGGAGCGGGGAGATGCTCGTGCTGGTGCGTGCCCTTGTGTCTCGTGGAGCTAGTCTTTTTTCCAGGAGTCCACCCAGGGCCTTTGCCGGTGGATGGGAGGGTGAACAGAGCAGCTTTTACTTCAACCCCAGCTCGCGTGCTGTGATACTGACAGCAAAAGATGAGCCAGTGCTGGGTGGTCAGGGCCAGTTTAAAGTGAAGTCCATTGCCATTCTGGAGCAGGGTCTCCCCATGAGCCTCCTCAGGGTCTGGAGGATGCTGGGTCATGCCAGCTCTGCGTTTTGCAGTCTTCTCTGGTCACTGCTGCTGGAAGGAGGGGCCAGGGTTGCTGTCTGATGGGAGCAAGGCACAGTGTGCAGGAGGTGCTAAGCTGCTCTCTCTCTTGCTTGCAGGTTCACTCCCTTCTGGGCCTCGGAGCAGCTCTTCTGCACCAGCCAGTAACACCTCTAGCACCATGAATCCCAACATGCCTTTTACTTCCTCTCCAGATCCATCCCCCTCCCAGAACCCCCTCTCACTGATGATGTCCCAGATGTCCAAGTATGCCATGCCCAGCTCCACACCGCTTTACCACAATGCCATCAAAACCATCGCCACCTCTGATGACGAGCTGCTGCCGGACAGGCCTATGCTTCCACCTGGGAGTATGTCAGGTACGTGCATCTGGGGCTGGACTTGTCCCAGAAGGGGTCACGCCATCCTGTGGCTGCCAGTGACCGGAGGCGCCAGGTGGAGGAAGCCTTAGGAAGGGTGTTCTCCCACCAGCTGCCGTGCTTAAATCTGCCCTCATTCAGAAGAGTCTGCTCACTTCTTTGTCCTGTACCCAGGCTGCCCATCAGCTTTTGGCTTGGGTTTGCAGTCTGGAAGGACACAAGCCCATCTGGCATTGGAAGCACTCTTTTTCCATGAGCCCTGGAACATTCTGGAACTACCTTCACCCTGTGCAGATGTGTCGGCCCTGGATTTTCAGGGCTCCTGGATTGTCTCAGGCCCAGAACTTGCAGGCAGAGGTCTGCTGCATGGAGCATTTGTGCTCTTGTGCAGTGGGACGGGGACACTGAACAAGGTGTGGGAGTAGGGGGTTTTGATGGAGTGCAGGTGCCTGCATGGGCAAGGCCGTCATAGCATGGTTCTGATCTCAGTAGGCGACAGCCAGATACGCTCTGCTGGCTGGCAGCACTGCTGGGGACAGCTAGGCAAATGAGCGCTTTGCGTCATCTGGTGACCAGCCCGAAGGGGAATTCCAGCATCTTGTACCACTTGATTTAGGGCTTTAAAGCTGTCTGATAAATATTTTTGGCAGTTTTCAACATGAAAAATCAACTTTTTGACTCTTTCACTGCAGAATAGTCCCTTGGGTTGACCTCAGGCATGCAAATGTGCTGGCTCCTTCCTAACCTGAACCCCTCGGCAGGCACGGGTCAATCTGCTGTGCCAGTGAGCACAGTCCTCCCTCCTGGACAGTACCCGGCTCAGGCTGCAGACTCTTTTGCTTCTTTGTCTTCTCGCTACCCAAGATCATGTGGTCGCAAGAGCTTGCCGGCTGGCTACCTCTGCGGGCAGGCAGTGGTGAAGGGTCACCGCCTGGTGCCTTGCAGGCAGCTGAGAGCCCTGCTGAGATCGTGGGGTGGGACTGTCCCAACGTGCCCAGACTCTCAACTCAGTGGGCTGTAAGGAGCCACAGCTCCATCCTGGGGCTGGCTGAAGCTGGAACAGCTCTCTGCTGCTCGCAGGCTTGAGCACCTGGAGTCTGAGGCACTTTTTCCTGATGCTGGTGCTTTGTGAGCCCCTAGCTGAGCATCGCGCTCCATGCTCAGGGCTTTCTGAGCAGGAGCGCTCGGCAGGCATCCAGGGTGTGGATTTTACAGTCTCAAGAGGTCTGTGGGCAGAGTTAACCCTTCTTTCTCTCTTTTTTCCCTCTCCTCAGGTGTGACGGGGAACCAGCCAAATCAACTACACTTGAACTCTGTGGGGCCTGGATCCTCTCACAGCCCTATGGGAATGAACCTGCCTGGTCAGCAACCGCTCTCCCATGAGCCACCCCCCACCTCCATGATGTCCTCTCCAAACCCTCTGGGCTCCAACATTCCTATGCACCAGGGTGCACCAGGGCCAGGCGTGCCTCCCCAGAACCCCATGATGCTGCCCCCAGGGCCGCAGGACTCGATGAACCAGCAGTGCGGCCCCGTGCCCAACAGTTCACAGATGATCCCTTCCAACCAGCTCGTGTTCCCCCGCATGCAGCAGCCCCACAATGCCATACCATCTCCCGCTGGGGGCATGCCCATGGCCCCTGGTGCTGGAGGTGGCCCCGGGATGCAGCAGCATTACCCACCAGGGATGCCCTTGCCGCCTGAGGACCTGCCCTCCCAGCAGCCTGGCCAGATGCCTCCTCAGCAGCACATGATGGGGAAGAACATCCCTCCTCGAATCGGCGAGCCCTACCCAGCCGTGCTTCCTGGGGTGGCGTCAGTGCTGAATGACCCCGAGCTCAGCGAGGTGATCCGCCCCACGCCCACCGGCATCCCCGAGTTTGACCTGTCCAGGATCATCCCATCGGAGAAGCCAAGCAGCACCTTGCAGTATTTCCCCAAGAGCGACAGCCAAGCGCCCAAATCGCAGCCTTCCAACCTCCATCTCATGAACCTGCAGAACATGATGGCTGAGCAGCCCCCGGTGCGGCCAGGTATGAATGCCCCCAGCCTCCCTGGGCAGCAGAGTGTACAGAGGGGACTCGGCATGCCCATGTGTCATCCTGGACAAGTGCCCATGCTGGGCAGGACAGGCATACCGCCCCAACAAGGTATGATGGGTAACAGCATGCACCAGGGCATGATGTCTCCCCAGCAGAGCCTGATGGCCCAGCAGAATTTCATGCTGATGCAGGCCAAGCAGAGGAGCATGTCTGTGTCGGGGGAGATGTATGCCCAGACAGGACACATGATGTCACCTCAGGGCTCCCTCATGGGGCCCCCGCCTCAGCAGAACCTCATGGTCACGCACCAGATGAGGCAGAGGAGTGTCTCCTTGGACAGCCAGATGAGTTACATCCCCGGACCCGGGAACATGGCAAACCTGCCTTTCTAACCCAGCCGGCACTCAGCTGGGGAGGGGACAGATCTGCCTCTACAGACGTTTTTAAACCTACCTTGGGGGACAGTCGGGGGCCAACGCCGGTGGAGGACACCACGTGGGATGCTTTTCAGATCGGACTCGCCTCTACACATAAAACCAGATGTGCAGTAAACTTGATGTGAATTGGGTTTCTTTTTCCTTTCTTTTTGGGGAAGGGGAGGGTGGAGGGGCTGGGAGCAGGGCTGTCACCCTGAGCCCTGCGTGGTGACCAGGGACAGCCAGACCCAGTGGCAGTTTGTAAAGCTTTCATTTTTGGTTTTCCTCTGTCAAGTGTTCTTCCCCCCCACCCCCTTTTTCCTTTTTTTCTTTTTTTCCTTTTTTTTTTCTTTTCCTTTTATTTTTTCGTTTCCTTTTTTTCCTTTGTAAGCAAACAAAATGTGCAAGAGGGGTTTTGGAACTAGCTGTAAATAGGTCGCTGGGAAAGGCAAAACTTGTGCTGGTTTTTAATTGTTCTGTATTTCTGTGTTTTAATAGAAGCCTCAAAACATGTTTTAAAAAAACAGAAACAAAACAAAAAAAAAAAACAAAACATGCTAAAGGCAACAGTGTACAAGGAGTGAAAACTCTCCTGAGGGGCAGCAGGAGGATCGCCCAGGGCACACAGGGCATTGAGAGATCCCATTGTAGAGTGACTGTGTCAAACCTGTGTTGTTCCCGTGTCCCAACGGTTTGCATGTGCGGGGTGTATGGCTTCATGCAGATCCTTGGCCCCTGTGGATGCTGTGCTGAGCACACGGCCGAAGCCAACAACTGAGGCCTCTCGGGGGGTCAGAGCTGTGGCTACGGTGAAGCGCTGCTGGAGCAGCCTCCCAGGATCTGGCTGTTACTGCTCCGTGGTGAAGCTGCTGTGGCTGAGCTGGGGACAGTGCTGGCCCTTGGGCTGGACAAGCGGTGAGGATCTGTGCTGTGCAGGTAGTTAACATGCCGGACCCGAAGGTCTCGACCAGCCACGTCACCTTCAGTCGCTTCCCTTCATGCTGTGTCACCTGTGGGCAGGGTGGTGCAGTGTGTAGGGATAGATGGGCTCCGAGATGAGTGAGGTGAAGCTTTCCTGTGCTTCCAGGAGAGGTGAGCTGAGAACCCTGCTCTGCTGCAGCCTTCCTACACCAGTCTTTTACCGGTCTTTCGCCCTCTGCGACTGTGCTGCGCCTCCTCTACCTCTGCCATTGAGTGCTCTCCCAAGTCTTCCTCATGCTTGTCAGTGATCCATCTCCAGAGCTGCACAGGCAGTCTTTGCTCCACCTCACCCTGAGCTACTGGCAGCAGCCCTGCTCTGCTGCGCAGTAGAGGTCCAGCCACTGGTGAGGACCTGTCGCTGTGTCTGATGCTCCATCTTGGTGTAAGAGTTGTCTTGTACAGTGTCAGTGGCGCGGCCCTCCTGTGCTTCGAGCAGAAGAGGTTGTGTTGTGGCCTCGTTCCCAGGCTGGCAGAAGCTGTTTGAATGACTGCAGCTGCTCTGGATGCCCTCCACCCTCCCTGTCCTCCGCTCTGTAAGGTCTTCCTGCCTACGGTGCTGATGGTCCCCCTGTGTTTGCTCAGAGGGGACTGCAGGGTGACTCGTGTGCACTTCTGCATGCACCGCGGGATCTCTGGACCTCTGCAGGTTCCAGCATGGAGTACCCTATGGGTATCCGGCAGTGCACTCAGGGCGGGTGATTGCTGGGGGAACACGCACTGGAGGGTTGTCTCTGCAGAGCCAGACTTAGCCTACTACCTCTTGTAACAGAGCTCACATTTCTCTACATGCTGCTGCAGGGAGGAAAGCGCTTTTGAAAAGGAGATTGTCAAGTAGCAAGCAAATGGCAGGGCTTTTTATCGCATTACAAGCTGTTGAGGAAGGCCGGCGGCTGTCTTGATCTGATCTGTGAAACAATGGAGCCACAGAGTTCAGTGAGGAATACCCTGAAGTCCGGGGTGTTTCGTAGCAAGCAGTACTGGGTGGGAAGCATGCGTCTGGATTTGAGGAAGGCTTTCGCTCTGGTCTCCAGCTTGACGTGGTTTTGTTGTGTACAGCGTGAGCGCGCAGAGGTGGCGAAACAGGAACAATCCCAGGAGATGCTCATCCCTGCCTTGGCAGTTGGAGTGGAGGAATAAACCCCAGGCTAACAAAGTATGCTTTGGACCTGACGTGATAGCTGGGTGGGTTCTCTGTCCATTCAGAACCTGCGTTTCGCATAGGAGGATGTGGCTTTAGCAGATGCAGCTCTTTCTAAGCCTGACTTGCCTGAAAGGCCATGGCTTCTCTTGGCTGCACTTCGGGGTGTTGGCTGCCCATATTTTCTTGTAAGCATCCAAATACCAGTGCCAGCCCCAAACCTTGCTCATCACCCACCAGCTAGTCTCGGTTAATTTGAAGCCATACTTTTTTCCATATGAAAGCTTTTTGTTTGTCTGTAGACAACTGTAGTTTTAGGCTGGTTGAGATCTCCACGTGTCCTTACCTTCCCTGTTGATGGCTGAACATCCGATGGGAGAGGAAGCGCTGCCTAACACCCCTCTGCGCCATGGCTGCTCCCGGCCGTGTCTGTGAACAGCAATATGGCAGGAGCTTCTCAAGAAGCTCCCTAACAGCCAGTCCTTGTTAGACCCAGGCCAGGTTTGCCACTAGCCGGTTGCCCACTGCCGTGAGCTGTGTCTAGTCTCGTGTCTTGTATTTTATTGCTCGGCTTCTCGGCTTGAGTTCTGTGTCCTGACTCCACCTAATCACAGTAAAAGGTTTGCCCATGTTTTAGCCATGATTTCGCCACGTTTTCCAGCTCCCAAAAAAGTGACTGCTGGGAAACTGCATCTTTCAGTATGTCAGATAATCACACGCCCAGAATTAGCTTTCACGTTGAGGTAATGGTGACTGACCTGTTCTCTGTCATCCCATGGAGAAACTTCCCCAGTCATTTTGTACCATTATATAAATATATATATAAATATAAATATATAAATACAATATGTGAAGACATCTTATTGGTTTTTATTTGAAACAATTTTTAGGCTTGTTTTTGGGTATCTGTGCTGCCTGTAATGTATTGACCTGTTTTATAGGTGCCTTTTTATTAAAAAGACAAATTTCAAAACCTGACCATGTGCATGTCTTCAGCGGCCGCGGGATTGTCTGTGCACCGGCAGTGGAAGAGCAGAGCTGAGTTCAGCCAGCATCACCTGCAGCACATCACAGCGGGGCTGGGGCTTTCAGAGCCACGGGGAGAGCCCCTTCTCTGCAGCACTCCTAGGTACGCGCTCATTCATGCGCTCCCCGGTGCACGCTCTGCTGCCCACCCCAGTGTGTGCGTAGCAGGATGCCCTGCTGCAGCACCCCAGCTCCGTCTCCTGGGAGGCCGTGGTGCCCCACAGGAAGTGCAGAGCAGCATGCTGTTGTGGGGGTCTTTGTGTCCCCCTACTTGGGGTTGCTTCCGTGGGGACCGGGGCTTTCTCTGCTCCTCGGGGAAGGGTCTGCCTGCTCTGAGCCAAGCCTTGCCCAGGCTGGCTGGGCCGAATGTGGGCATGAGGGTGGCTTTCCACTGGGGTAGGAGGTACTGAGCTCAGTGCCGGAGGCTCTGTAAAGCAGGAAGTAACTCGAGTCTGGACTGACTCCGAGCACGGCAGAGCTGTCTGCAACGCTGGTGAAGGGAAATCTGAGGAGGTTGAGCTCCGTGGTCTTCATGTGCAAGCAGCAACATGTGTCACAAAGGTGCCATCAACCCACTGAGTGCTCTCTAGTGCATTTCCCTTGTGAAAGTGGTATGATGACAGACAACTACTTACAAGCACTATACATGAGAAGGGGTATTTTATTTAACTGCTTATTACAGCCCACCTCAAAACTTTCTGAGAGTGTCCCAAGATATCAGTACTAAAAACTGTAGTAAGAATAGATGTGTAATCCATTCACTCTTACTTTGCCTGCAGATTTCCTTGTTACCTCGTGAACGCTGTGAGAATTTGACACTCTGACTGTTCATTTTGCCAGTAACTTTATTGTGTAGAAACACAGTTCCCATCAGAACCAGGGCTGAGGAGGTGTTTATAATGTGTCTGCAGCAGGTTTGCTCATGGGTAGGACTGTGGACCTAGACAGCAAGAGCAGGCTTCAGAGAGCTGCTCTGCTGCTGCTGCTGCGCATGCATGCTTGGGTAACTACTGTCACCATTACCTGCAGGTTTTGGCTTTGAAGATGCAGTGCTGCAGGAAGCGGTGGAGGGCTCTTTGTGTAAAAGCCTCATGCTTGCCGAGTTTTGTCCTCTAGCCACAAGTTGAGAATGAGATCTCTGCCTGAGCTGGACTGATGTAATGCGACCCCTTCTGTAATGACTGGTCTTCTTAGCAGGGCCCTTGGGTATGGGGAAGTTTGGGTGCAGCCGAGCCCTTTGCTAGGGGGTTGAACTTCAGAACTGAGGGTCGCACGAAATCCCTGCTGCAAGAGAACTGGTGTTGTTCCCACTTTGCTTAAACGGCGAGTGGCAGAGCACTGTGTACCTGTGCCATTGGAGTGAGCTCTGCATCCCCCGAGTGTCTTGTTTCAGTTGCAGTGACCAACAAGTGGCCGCTGCCTCCTTTGGGCATGTCTCTACCAACCCAACCAGCAAAGCAGAGACCTGCTGAGCTTTTGTCCTCAGCCCATTGACTTGGCTGCATTTCTTCCCTTGCCTCTAGCACCCCAGCCTTGTGCCTGGCTCCATGCACAGCATGCCTGCAGCCAATTTTGTGAGGAACAGGTGAAAACATCAGGTTCAACCTACTCAGGTTCATCTGGCCCTGCCCGAGTGACCACTGGACAGAGCGTTCACCGACCGCTGCCAGACGGATTTGCACAGGCATGAGAACCAGGAGGAGCCAGGGAAAAGTGTCTGGTGGGATCTGGGTGTTGGGTGGCTGTCAGACCTCAGTTTCCTGAGGACTGAAGGAAGTGCTGGGATGCTTTTGAAACTTGGGACTGAGGCCACACGCACACCACTGGCCCCAGGCAGCTCTGCCCGGCAGGCAGCTCTTCCCAGCTAGAAAGTGGAGATAGAGGTGGTGTTGTCAGACTCGATCCCGCTGCCCTTCCTCGTCACCTCCAGGATCTCCTGCAGGGTCTCGTGGCTTATGCAGCCAAGCTCCTGCAGGATCCGGAAGAAGTCATTACGGAACTTGACTCCAACAAAAGCATAGAGGATGGGGTTTAGGCAGCAGTGCATGAATCCGATGGCCTCTGTCACCATGATGGCCGTATCCAGCTGGTCTTCCAGGAGGCAGTTCTTGGTGAAGGCTTCTAGCTTGGTAAGTGTGTTCAGGAAAATGACGATGTGGTACGGGCTCCAGCAGAGCAGGAAGACACCCGTGACCAGGATGGCCACACGGACAGCCTTCTGCCTCTGCAGGCGCTGGGACTGACACAGAGCCCGGACGATGGCCGCGTAGCAGTAACACATGACCAGCAGGGGCATGAAGAAGCCCACGGCGTGGTAGAGGAAGCGAGTCGCCAGCCAGGCGTTGTTGCCATCAATCCCAACCTCTGGAAAATAGCAGATGCTGCGGTTGCTGTCATCCGTCCAGACTTCCATGAAGATGAGATCAGGTAAGGTCAAGAGCAGCGAGCAGAGCCAGACAACGACGCAGGTGAGGTGGATGGAGCGGGCTCTCCGCTTGCGGTAGGTGTGGATTGCGTAGACGATGGCCAGGTAGCGGTCCACGGCAATGCACCCAAGCAGCATGCTGCTGCAGTAGAAATTGATCTTGTGGACAGCACTGAGGATCTTGCAGAGGAACTTCCCAAATACCCACCCAGCCAAGCTCTCCACCACACTGAAGGGGAAGGTGAGTAACAGCGCCAGGTTGGCCAGGGTGAGGTGGAACAGGAAGGTCTCTGTGGTAGTGCGAGACCGTTTGAACCTCTCTAAAATGACCAGGACCAGGGCATTGCCCACTGTCCCCAGCACAAACATCAGTAAGTAGATGAGGGGCATGAAGACCTTTCTGAAGGGGTCTCTCTGGTTGCCGACCACAGATGAGGCTGGGTTGAAGCAGAAGTAGCCCTCCAAAGAAGGGGTGGTGTTTTCGGCTTCATAATACCCGCTCAGCTCCACCTGGCTCTGGGGAACAGAGAGGCTCTGTTTAACGGGGGGGAGTCTCTGCACACGAGAGCCCAGTCCCTCTGCTGCACCCAGCAGACTGGAGCAGAGGATTCCCACATCCCAGAGCCTGCCTGCCTCGGGAGGACATGCTGCCTGTCTGCAGTGTGGTGACGTGGGAAGCCGCTTTGGGGCCAGGAGGTGCAGCAGCTCATGAAGACGGTTGTCCCCGTCTCTAACAGTGAGCACTGCTCAGTCTGCAATCTTTACCTAGTGCATTTGGGCATGTTCTGCTGTCCAGACAGATGACCAATTTCATCTTCTGGTTCTTGCTATGTAACCAGCCGCATTACCTGCTCATGGGTGGCTTTTACTTTCTCACACAGCACGGAGCCCTCCTCTACCCATTTCTGAGCCTGTCCCCCCCATCCTGCCTGCTGCCTGCTGCCAGGTAGAAAGGTGGTGGGATTCACCACACAGCACATCTGTACCCCAGTTGTGTGCACAGATCCCATTCCCTTCTGCTTCTATTCCTCAGAGACCTCGTAGCTGCCTGGGGCAAGGCAAGGTGAGGACAGCAGCAGCGGTGCTCGGATCACTTTCCACGCACTCAGAAAGGTGTGGAGCATGTGTTCAAATGCCTGAGGCACACCGGTGCCATAGCTATGGGGATGGATGTTGGAGAGAGAAATCAGTTCTACCAGTGAACCCTGTGGTTCTGAATTAATTGTAGTCAGGGCAGGAAAGGGAATCCGAAAACACCACTGGGCCCCGAGGCTGACACCAGCGAGAAAAGTGCGATGGAGCCGCCGCAGATGTGATTCACGCCTGACCTGTGGCAGCTCCTCACTAGGTGAGCAGCCTGTGCTCAGGCTGGTGCTGTGGGCAAGTCCCGAGCGCCGGGAAGCTGGGGCCGCACTAGGGACAATCCCAGGGATGGTGGCCATGCTCTGCCTGGCCTTGGGCACCTCAGGCAGAAGCCGCATGTTCACAAGGGCAAAAGGCTCAAGCACAGATGAGCAGCATAGGAGGCTCGTGTCAAGCTGGGAAACCAGTGCTAACCCGGAAGAGCGCGGCAGCAGTCACCCTGTGCTCCCCCCCCCCACACACACACACACACTCTCTAGAGACCAGTGAGGAGACTCCAGTGTCAACCACAGCGGAAGCCTCCGCTTGCTGCTTTCATACCTTTCACTGCCAGCTGTGGCTGTTTGCACCTGCTGCTCCTTCCCTCTCTGGGTTCCCAGCTCTACAACCAGCCCTGCTTTAAACAGTTGTAGAGCTGATCGGGGGCTTTGCGCCCCCGTGTACCCCTTACCCAAACGACCATGACCAGCCTTGGGTCCTGCACTGTGCCTGGCTAAAGAAAAGCGATTTATGTGTTTTCTTTCTTGGGCAGCCTTCATGGGCAACACAGCGGGTGTCTCTGCATGCAACTGCCCTGGGTAAAGAGGTGACACCGCTCCAAACCTCAAACGCTTGTGACACTCATTGCCAATTGCTGCAAGCCTTTGGTGAGAAGCATTTTTATTCCCAAAGAACAATAAATGTTCTGGTTTAGGGTATGACTTTGGAGACTGGAGATTGCTGCTAGAGACAAAAGCCTATAGAAATCCCTCCCAAACAAACATTCGCTGCCTACTCTGTACCCAGACCCCATGTCAGGAGTTACCAACACACTCAGAAACCTGTGATATGTTGGCCAGGGCTGGATCGTTGAATCTGTCTCCCAAAATACCAAAAAGCAACCCAAGAACCTTCGCAATGTGGTGCAGTGAGCAAAACAGGCTGCACAGGACACGTGGGTGACCACACTGAACACCCAAAAAGAACGTGTTGGAATGGGAAACTTCACTGGAGAGAGATTGGAGGGTTCCAGGTTTAAAGAGGGGAAAAATGATGGGAAATGTCTGGCTTTGGTGGCCATAGTGGCCTCAGTGACAGTGGGTGGGCAGCCTGCAGTGTTCAAAGGCTTTGGCTGCTGCAGAGTTTCCAGTATCACCTTGCCTGCGGAGCTGAAGGAGCGGAGGCCAAGCGCCACTATCAAGACACCATCTGCTTGCTGGCAGTAGGCAGGTAGGGCTCTTACCGTAAGCCACTCGCTGTGGGCAGGGGAAACGTGTGCTGAGCTGCGCCTGAGGCATCCTCTCATGTGCATCTTTAAGCAGCGATGCACATGAGTGACTGTGGGTGGGAGCGGACAGAGATGAGTTGAAGACAAAGAAAAGAGGATGAAAAGTCAGAGTCCGGGCTGAGACAAGAAGGGCAGGGACCCAGAGCTGCAGGAGATGCGCTGAATGTGCCAGGCCAAGGTTCTAGGGGCTCTGCTGTGACTCCCATCTCTAGGAGCGTGCATGTGCAGGGAAACATCCATGCAAGACCCCTGCAACACAACTGCAGCCGGACTTTTGATGGGTGATAAAGCGGTGTCTTTGTAGCTGAGCACTCAAGTGCATGCCAGGGAAGCCTATTCCTGCATGCTCTTTGTTCAGGGATCCCTTTTCCCCTCTAACCCACTTCTTCGAGTTATTCCGGTCTCCGCGTGTCAGCTGCTTTTCTCAGTTCCCCACAACTGCCAGCGATCAAAACATTTGGCTGCAGAAAAGAAACAGCTTGTGCACTATTAGGGATTTTCCATGTGAGTCATTCCCTTCCAGCCCATGCCATGGCAGGGAGAATCACACTGCACTCTGAGAGCCTTAAAGCTGGAATTGCCCACATCAGCACAAGTTACTGACAGAGCTCCTGCTCGTCTTCTCTCCAGGCGCTGAAGTAGGGAAACGCACAAATAAGAGCAAAGCCTCTGGGAACAGCACGGTGCCTTATGGAAGCTCTCAGGGAAAGGCATGTCACAGAGTCCCGAGCACGGGAAGTCTGAGAAAAGGTACAAAACTATTCTTGCTGCAGCACCTGACTGTTGGTTCTTCAGAGAAACTAAACGAAACCTGAGGTCTGCTGCAGAGCCACTCTATTAGAAAATAAACTGAGCTGCAGCATTTGAAAACCAGGCTAATGATAGCGCAGCTGTGGACTTCCCCTTGGATGGCACAACATACTCTAAAAGGTGCAGCTGCTGTCTTGCAGACACTTGCAGACGCAGGGGAGAGAACTACAGGGCAGAATACACAGTGTCGTCGCTCCCTATTAGAAGAAGTACTTGCAATATATCTTCCCCTCTTTAAAAGTCCCCTCTTGTGACTACTGCCTATTCCCCTTTCAGCAGAGCCTACATAAGCCTGTAAGTGGAGAAGGCAGTGGTAGGAGCATGTGTGGTGGTACCCAAGGTTTTCATGGGCAGAGGGCTCGCACTGGGTTTGCTCGGGCATTGCTCCCCACCAGCGTAGCGTGATCGCTTGCAGTCCCTTCATTGATCAGGTCTTAAGGGATGCAAGGGCAGATTGTGAGGCCTAAGCGATCGCTCCCTCTCTGCCAACAGGAGGGGTGGAAGATGCACAGATAGAAAACAGGCCTTTCAGCCCACCCCAGCAATACCTGCTCTCCCTGTTATGAAGCAAAGCCAGGCCTGACTCACCAAGTCATAGGTCTCTGATGAGTAGCTGACAGGCCCCATGGTTTCAGGGGCAGAATCTGTCTCTCCTCCAGCAGTTTCAGCAAAAGCTCTTTTTTGGGGTGGAGTTAATCATTTAAGCGTGTAGGGAGGGATCCGGCATGCAACAATAGAGTATTTGCAAGGCAAATGAGCTCCTGGCATAGAGTGACCTGACTGATGTAAAGATTAGCATCTGGCTTTATCATCTTTTTTCTAGTGCTGTAAGCTGACTTTTAAAGCACAGTTTGAAGAATCCACATTCCTTTGGTCCGTACTTGGAAAGACCCAGAATGTTCATAGGTCTTCTTTAAAAAGAAAGAGGAGGGATGCATTGGGTGGGAGAGATGCTGGCAAGGGAGCTGCACGTCAGGGACAATCCCTTTGCATCAGGGGACAGCAACTCAGGACATGGCAGTAGCCCTGCAGCAGAGAAGGAAAGAAGGCGATAAAGGACAGGGCTGTGCTGATCTTATTTCCGACGAGAACGGGGCAGGAATAGGTGGAATTACTACACTAGGCAGGTCACCAGACCTTATGGCAACGACTGCTGCGGCGGTCAGAGGAGGGAGCAGCGCGGCACGTCCCTCCCACTGTGTTCCGCAGACCTCCCATGGCCCCAGGACTGCGTTTTGCTGTCGAGGGCACGGGTGAACAATCTGAAGCTGACTGTAGATGCGAGGAACCAGGGAAAGAAGTGCCCATGTTAGGGGAAAGGAGGTTTCTGTGTCCTTTTGTGCCCATTTCGGGAAAAAACGCTTTAACACAAGTTTGTGTGGAACAGGTGGGGGATCATCAGCATTTTTAAGCTGGTGTTTAAGATCACATTCCTGCTGCGCCTCAGTTTGCCAAGTCCTCGGTTAAATATCAGCTCCCTACAGAGGAAGTGGCGATTTCTAAGCTGTCACGATCGGCATGTGGCTCAGTCTACATTTTAATGTAATGCGTATGTGGTCACTGGAACACGGCTGACCCCAGAGCCACGGCACCTCTCCGGAAACGGGAATACTTCCGTTATCTCTGCTGCGGCCCCAGATGCGAGCGGGGGGGGGGGAGGAGGCGCTCCTGCTCCGCCCGCGCTGCCCTCGGGCTCTCCGGTACGGCACGGCACGGTCCCCGCGGGGGCTCTCCGGTACAATACGGTACGGTCCCCGCGGGGACTATTCGGTACAGCACTGTCCCCGCGGGGGCTCTCCGGTACGATACGGCACGGTCACCGACGGGCGCGCTCCGCCGGACGGCGCGCGGGAGGGCGCGGCGGGCGCGCTCACGTAGCCAGGGGGGCGCGCGCCGTGCGTGCCGTGCGTGCGCGCGCGCGGGGCGGGACCAGCCTGCCCTGCCGGGAGGGGGAGGGCGCACGGGAGGAAGGAGGAAGCCGCCATCTTGGAGCGTCGAGTCGCCATAACAAGGCACCAAGGGGGAGCGAGAGGATTTTATACGTGGGCGAGGGGAGAGCGCGGCTGGTGGCGGTGAGGACGGGCCGGGGCGCCGCGGCGGGCGCGGGGCAGCGGGCGCGGGGCTGGGGGGAGCGCTGCCGCCCGGCCCGGCCCAGCCCCGCGGCCTGCCGCCGAGCGGCGGGGCCTGAGTGGGGCCTGGCGGCGCGCGGGGGCCGCGAGCGGGGCGCGGGCTGCCGGCCGGGCTGGGCCGCGGCGGGAGCGGCCTGGCCTGGGGGGGCCGCGGGGCGGGGCCGCGGCGGCGCTCGCTGCCGGTGGAGGCGGCGGGTGGGGGCCGCTCCATTGTTTGCCGGCGGAGGTGCCGGTGTGGCGCAGCTGCGTTTCGCGAGCGGCGCCGGCCCCGCCGCAGGGTCCGGGGGCCGCGGCGCTCTCTGCCGCGGCAGGTGCGACGCCGCAGTGCGGCCCGGGCTGCCGGAAACAATGGGCGCCGCGGGGGCTCCCGCGGCCGGGTGAGCTGCTCGGCGGCTTTGTGCTGGGGCGGGCCCGGCCTGGTCCTGCCGAGGCTCGGGGTCGGTTGCCGGCAGAGGAAGGGAAAGAGCGAGCGGCGGCTGCCCGCCCGCCCGCCTACCTACGTGGTCTGAGGCTGGAGAGGAGAGTTGGGGCGGGGGGGCGGTATGTGTGTGTGTGTGTGTGTGGAGACTCTTTGCCGTCGGACTGTCGGTTTGCGAAATGGTGGCGCTTCTCGTCCCAGAACGGGAAGGTTGGCTGCGTGCGGTGAGCCTGGGCGTTCTTCTTGAATCAGTGTCGTTTTAAAGGGTCATTACGAGCGAGGGAGCTTCAGGGACCGAGGGGTACGTCTCCTGCAGTATCGGAGAACTCCTTGGCTTTGGTATTCGGGTCTTTCAGGCGGCTCCGGTGGCTTTTGTGACTCGACCTGGTTTTACAAAGTTAGTGTAAAGACGCCTCGAAACAATGGTTCCGGCCAGGAAGACAACCGGCAGGAAAATCCTAGTTCTGCAAACTGTAAAGTTTTGCGTGAAGTTGGAATTGATGCGCTTAGAAACAGCTGGGGAGTCTAGAAAGAGCCTGCATTCTTTTTCACCCTTTTGAAATGCTCTTGAACATGCGTTTTATCCACTGAGGAACTGCATGGCTTTTGTGGACGCTGAGCTTAGGGAGCAGTAGTCTGCTGGCTTTTCCTTGCATTTTCCCAAGATACAGACGTGAGGAGAAATTGTACAGGCAAGCCAAATTTCTTCTGCTTCCAAAGGTTTTGAGCTAGCAATGTCTTGGCTGCGTTGCATTGTTGTGAGGAGTTTTTCCAGCTCTGGTCTGTCCTGTCGAAGGTGCAGACTGTGTAGTGTCTGTACGTTTTTGCTAACTTTTCTCCTGACTACCCAGGCGTTATTAACTTGTGTTCAAATGTTACCTTTGAGTGCAGTATGAGTGGCTACTGACAGCTGGAAGGTAACGTCATGCAGGGGACAAGCAGGAAGCTAGGTATCTAGGGTAAATGTATGTTGATCGCTGCTTCAGTTCAGGCCCAGTCACTTAGACTTAAAACAGGAAGCTACTGTCAGCTCGGCTTGATGAGGTGGTTAGTTTCACTATTCGAATGGTGTTAAATCAGTACCCAGTTTAAAAGCTGGTGAACTAACTTCCTGGGTTGGAGGAGGGGAAGCTTTTTTGGTGGGGTGTTTTTTCACTTGTGTGCTTGTTTGTTTTTATTGTAATAAAAAAAACCCCCATGATTTGTATTTCCCTTTCGAAGCAAAAAGAGTGAATAGAGTTACTTAAGGCTTTCATCAGTTCTAACTGGAATATTCACTTGGCGTTGAGGTCTTGCTTCCTGGCACACACTTGTGCATAACGTTGCTTAGCTTTAGGGCTGCTTTGCTGTGTCCCAGAAATGGGGGAATTTCAAGAACCAACAAAGCACTTGATGTGATTCGTGCTTATGTCAGGGGGGTGTGGGGTGTGCAGGTAGTATTTCTCAAGCAGCTACTCACTGGAAGGCTGCTGAAAGTACAGCTGTTGAGAGCATCATCTTTGGTGACTGAAGGTGGTGGCCGCAGCTTTATAGAGAGGGGAAAAAGAGTTTTGATGCGTGTCTTGGAAATTATCCCTGAGAAAATGGAAAAGGAAATGCTGCTGCTACTGCCTGGGAAGAAGTGACTCTTAAAGTACGAAGGTAAATTCATGTGCTTTCCATAGCTAAACCCCCAGATACTAATTGTCACCATCTGCTTCTCTTTCAGATTGAACCAAGTGAATTCTGATATAACTCAACTTTGTTAGAGGGCTTTTTTTTTAAAAAAAAAAAAAAGTTGATCCACAGTGCATCAGAGCAAGTTACTACTTTACTTTTGAGTGACTTACAGGTGCTTGCCTGCATTGCAATAAAGGACTCATATATTGAGCAAGACTTATTTATCTCTTCGTTTTGGAGAGTCTAATAAACTGTTATTACAGTTTCTGTACTGACTTTCAAAGTTTTGAAGTCTAAAAAGACATCTTTAAAAACATGAGCACGGCCAGAACAGAGAACCCTGTTATAATGGGTCTATCCAGTCAGAATGGGCAGTTGAGAGGCCCTGTAAAACCCAGCGGGGGCCCAGGAGGTGGAGGCACACAAACTCAGCAACAGATGAACCAGCTGAAAAATGCCAACACAGTCAATAACGGCACTCAACAGCAAGCACAGATTATGACCACCACTATTAAGTAAGTGTTTCTGTCGGCTGCTATGTTTCAGAGTCATGTGTGAGAAATGTTCTTGTGTTCTTGTGTTAAAAGTTTGCTGCTGCTGTTTTATAACCTTGTTGGTTGGAAGCGTCCTGTGGTGTGCACTATGAAAAGAAAGCTGTATTGCTTTGCTATGGCTTTGCTGTGAAAATTGCACGTGACCCTTTGCTTTCAAAATGTGTAGCTGCTTGTCAGACATAGCCCACTGAGCAGCAGCGTCCTGTGTTATTTGCTCATTGAGACTGGTACAAGAGGGGAGTTGGGGAGTGGGGTAAGAACTGAAGACGAGGAGGAAATGCCCCCTAGTCTCAGTGCAGTTGTGTTTGCTGTCATTTGTTGCAGTTCTTTCTTGCAGTGAGAAATTCCTTAAAGTGTGTAATCTTTTGTCATTGATTTTTAAATAGTAGAGCTTGCTCTCTGCAGTGCAATGCTCTGGCTTTAATTCATCAGAGCCTGAGCTAATATGGTAGCACTGTGATACCCTACTACCATCAAACCGGTTTTGGAAGTGTGCTAATGAACGTGAGTGTGCTGGTTGGAAATCCCGAGAGATGTAAAAGACTTGGATGGTACGGTAATGTCTTCTTTTTTTGTCTCCTCTGAACAGCATACACTTTTTTTTTGTTACTTGATGATTTGTGAAGGAAATGCCAGCTGTCGTCAGTGAGAGCGTAATGGAATACTTGGAGTCCAACAGTAGTTTGCCCGACTCTTTCCCGGTTTGGTTTGGTTTTGTTTTCCCGTTGTCCTTTGTTGGTTTTTTGTTTTTATTTGTAATGGGTTCCTCTAATGAAATCGATTACTTCAACTCATCAGAAGTCCCTCATGACTTCCTGAGGCTGGGGGAGAGACGGGATTGCTCCTCTCTGGACAGTGGCTTTCGAGAGAGGATGGGTGTCTAAACCTCATTGAGGGCAAAAGATGCCAGCAGTTGGTCAACAAGTGGAGCGTGTGCTTACTTAATTTTCTCCCCCAAGGTGGTTTTTCATCTTCTCGCGTTACTCACAGGTTAAGGTTGGATGTTCCCAAGAGATTTTTTTTCTCTTTTACGTGATGAAATGTTCTTATGTGGATTTATTATAGTCAGTTTCTGTCATATGACTAAGTCAGTGCTCAGTTTTAAATGTGTGTTTGACTGAATTGATTCCGTGCCCTAAAAATGGGACTTGAATCATGGCTGGATTGAGATTTCACAAATTCTTTGGGTGTTTGGCAGACTGCTGATTTTCTCTGTTTACAGTTTCCTGCCTGTTGCATCCTGCTTAGCTCAGAGAATGCTTGAGCTCATGTGTGTAGGCGCTTTCAGCTTTTAGGAGGTGAAAATACGACACGTTCACTGCTGCCTCTATGGAAGTAAAGCTTCAAAATAAAACTACTAAACCAGATTCCTTTTTAACTTGGTTTAATTTTATTTTTGCTCTAGACCTGGTGATGACTGGAAGAAGACTTTAAAACTCCCTCCAAAGGATTTGAGAATCAAAACTTCGGTGAGGATGGTTGAATTGCATAAATACTAAATTGAATAAATACTAAATAAAAGATCTGGGAGAAGCTGTGGTGGCAAAATATTTGTCTTAAGCAAAGACTGAAGTGCAGTTCAGCACCTGCTGTTTGCAATGAGGAATTAAGTTCTACAGCTGCTTAGGAGAGATGCTTCTCTCAGAAGGCTTGAAAACAGTTTGCTGAGGGTTTCTTACTGTGTTGGTGTTGCAGCATAACAGAGTTGTCAGTGTCTCTTGCAAGGCAGATTAAAAGGTGACAGTTCACAGCACTGTATTTGGCTACAAGAAGGCTAATGTTTCCTTCTCCACTGTGTGATATTGCACGTGTTAGTGGGAGCTCCTGTATAGTAATGGAATGAGCTGTGTGGGCTTCCTGCATACACAGTCTCTCCTTGAGTCAGACCAGTCTGTGTGACCTAATCTTATGGAAGTGCTTTTTTTGGTTTTCCAGGACGTGACCTCCACAAAAGGAAATGAGTTTGAAGATTACTGTTTGAAACGGGAGTTGCTGATGGGAATTTTTGAAATGGGCTGGGAAAAACCATCTCCTATTCAGGTTAGGAGACTCCTACAAGTTTTAAGACTACTTACGAGCAGCATTTAATTTTTATAAATGTCTTGAAATTCTTAATAGCACTTAAATGTTGGATACTCCTGTTGTGATTTGAGAGAACTGGGGTTGTGAACGGTAGAACTTAGTGATTTAGTTGGGCATACAGAGATTCCTGCCCTCCCCCAAGGGCCGCTATGTCATGCACTGGGTGACTTAGAGATGGGACTGTCTTCTGCTTTAGAGAAATAGAGTTCATGCAGTACTGTTAGAGAGTAGAGTTAAATCTGGCCAGCCTGTTTGGTGAGTGTGGCTTACGATTGCTTACCCACTATGTATCTCTCATTGCTTTTCAGGAGGAGAGCATCCCCATTGCTTTATCTGGTAGGGATATCTTGGCTAGAGCGAAAAATGGAACAGGCAAGAGTGGAGCCTACCTCATTCCTTTACTTGAACGGCTAGACTTAAAGAAGGACAATATACAAGGTCAGTTGAGATGGATCTCACTTAGCTGCAGCCAGGTGGTGGTGTCAGTCGCTACGTAGCAGACTTGAGCCTAAAACTAGTTAACAAAACCGAGGAGCGCAGGTTATCTGCTTGTACTTCCAAAGGAAGTTAACGGAGAGCAGGGGAGGTGGAATTTTAAAAGTCCCACAGTTGCTTTCAAAAGCTTGAAGTGGAAGACATCTTCTGGACTTCACAGTCTTGCTCTGGGAAGGGGATTTGGAATGAGAAGCCAGTGTGCTGGCCAGGGGACTCATGTGGAGGGAGTATTGAGGGACAGAGAGAACCCTTGCACAGAATTTGCCTTGTTGTAAGCAGTTTCTAGGTCTGGTTCAGGATACCCAGAGCAGACCTCCCCAAACCACTGCACTCTAGCTTGTGTAAAGTCTCTGCTTCCTCTAAGGGTTAGCATTTTGGGTACAGTGTCTTCTAGTAACTCATGCTGATGCTTTTAACTTTCAGCAATGGTGATTGTTCCCACCCGTGAACTAGCCCTGCAGGTCAGTCAAATCTGTATCCAAGTCAGCAAACACATGGGAGGTGCCAAAGTGATGGCAACAACGGGAGGAACCAATCTGCGAGATGACATAATGAGGCTTGATGATACAGGTCAGAGCACTTTTACTACACTTCAGTTGCTGTTTGTTCATGGCTTTTATAGTGTGGCAGTGGAATTTCTGCTTGTTGTTATTGTTTGCCTGTTACAGAACAGACTACCTCTCGTTCGCTGTTTGTAAGCCGTCATTCTCTCAAACTGTTCATATGAAACATGGCCGTGAATGCCAGAAATGTTGTTTCAGTTGCCTTAACCATTTATTTATTTTTTCTTTTTTTTTTTTTTTTTTTTTTGCTCTTCTAACCTTACAGTGCATGTGGTGATAGCTACCCCTGGGAGAATTCTCGATCTCATCAAGAAAGGAGTAGCAAAAGTTGAGCATGTCCAGATGATAGTATTGGATGAGGCAAGTTGCTCATGTTAAACGTTTGGGGATTTTAACACCGAGTTAAAGCAATGATGTGTCTCAGTGAGTCTCCTCATTATGCGCAGCAACAAGTCAAACTTTGCTTAGAGACACTGTAAGGTTATAGCTCATCCATTTCTCCAGTATTTTGAGGTCATTTGGCAGAACTTTTCTTCACATTAGTCTTTTAAAACAGCCTAGGAAGATTTGCCTTTCCTGTTGTCTTTGCTGTTCCTGAAGAATAGATTAATGGTCTGTTCTGAAAGGAAGGAACACATTTCATTTGGTTTCAGTTTATGATGAGTGAGCTGTGCTTGTGTAGAAAACTGGTACATGAACATCTGGTAATGTATGGGCTTCTGAATGAGTGGTGGAGAAAAGAGTTGTGTGAAGACTCTTGGACGGCTGATAGGAACCCAGATAACTTTTCAGTTGAGCTGCCATTCAGTTCTCCTGAATTTGATTGCGTTTAAAGCCAAGTGCTGGAAACCAGGAGAGGGTAGACTTCTTTCACTGACGAATCCTGTCTCCAGCAGCTAAGGCAAACATCTTTTGGAGCGGTGTGTGTTCCAGAAGGGACAAGCCCCCCATAAGGCTCCAGATGTTTTGGTTTGGTTTGTTTTTTCCCCTGGTATGGTACTACCAGAAGACTGAATTCTTGCACCGTTGATTTAACTTACTCTTTATTATTTCTGTTGTTACAGGCAGATAAGTTGCTGTCTCAAGATTTTGTTCAAATAATGGAAGACATTATTCTCACGCTACCTAAAAACAGACAGATTTTGCTCTACTCAGCCACTTTCCCTTTGAGTGTACAGAAGTTCATGGTGAGTGCAGATGCTCCCATATATGCACGATGGTGGTGACGCTGCATGTGAAGTGTGTCAATGAGTGGTGTATAGCTGTCAGTGCTTGGTTGTTTGGGGTTTTTTAATGCATCCAGATTCCACTGCTTTAATCTAAATTAGCTTAAATCTAGGACAGAAGCTTGAAAATAATTTGTGGCCCGCAGTAGCATTAATGGGACAGCGAGGTACCCACAGCTCTGCCTAAGAGGTGCTGTTTTCCACTTGGTATGTCAGTTAGTTCCATCCGCACTGATTTGCTTCCAGAGGGCGCGCTGTTCAGCCCACTTGGTCACATTGGTACAAGTACATTTACAACTACTCCTTGAGGAAATTTTACCCCACCTGTCTGTTTCACATGTAGCATGAAGAGCGAGTGGTGAGGTTGTGCATTCTTGCCATGGAGGAAGTTAAATGTGCCGGAGGGTAGGAAGTACTTCCATTGGTTTGCATGCAGATCTGCCCACTTTATTCTTATCTTTCTTTTTCAGAATTCCCATTTACAGAAACCCTACGAGATTAATCTGATGGAGGAGCTGACCTTGAAGGGAGTTACCCAGTACTATGCCTATGTAACTGAACGTCAGAAAGTACACTGCCTAAATACGCTGTTCTCCAGGGTAAGTGGTAGGGCTGGTTCAAAAATGTACCAAGACATTTTGCCTTTTGGAAACACGAATAAGACTGAGAGTGATGGTCCTAAAAAGACTGCTGAACAGCACTTTTTCCTTGTCAAAATGTGCTGTTTCACTGAAGCGAAAACCAAGTGCTTCTTGTCCTGCACCTTTGTACAAAATAGAGACTGTGTGAATTACCAGAAGCTTACCTGCTTTACTTTCTTTCTGGGGGGGATTTAAACTTACATCTTACCGTAGAATCACAGAATGGTTTGGGTTGGGAGGGACCTTGAAGATCATCTAGTTACAACCCCCCTTGTTTTGGGTTATTTGTTAGTAAAATGCTGCATTTACTGAGCATGTTACATATATGTTCAGCTGCAGATTAACCAGTCGATCATTTTCTGCAACTCTTCTCAACGGGTTGAATTGCTAGCCAAAAAGATCTCCCAGCTGGGCTATTCCTGCTTCTATATCCATGCTAAAATGAGGCAGGTGAGTATGAAGTCTCCAGTGGTTTATTCCACACCACCTCAGGCTTTACTGCACAGCTGAATTGAGTCTTGTGCTTGCCTTGAATTTGCATGTTCTTTGAAAACTGAAACTTGTTGATCTGGTGTTGGTTTGGTTTTAGATCACCTTCCTCCCCACCCCCAAAGCCTCTTCCCAGACCATTCAGAGCGTAGCTGGTCAGTTGGTTTTGGGTCAGGTTAGTTAGTCTACTGTAAGCACAGTGAGACCGTGGCTGGAAGGCACAGTTACGGTGGTTTCCGCTTTGCTTTCGCCAGCATGAGGAGCCATGGCAGACCACACAGCCTTCATTTCGGTAAGCATACTAAAAGATGTCAGAAGGTTGAAGTGACGCATGTGGTTGTTTTAATTTTGAATGTAAACTAGACTCACTAACGGTGACAGGGGAGAGGCATTCATGAGCTTGAAGGTCAGTGTTTGTAACTTGAATATACCTGGAAGTAAGGGGTGTGGGGTTTTCGTTTGTTTTTTTCTTGATTTATATATACGTATGTGCATCTATTTCCAGGAGCACCGCAATCGTGTGTTCCATGATTTCCGAAATGGATTATGCCGCAATCTTGTTTGCACTGGTAAGAGTTCCTATATATTTTCCTGTTTGTAAAGCTTGTGATAGAAAACAGATTAACCATTAGCCCAGGTGTAAGAGGTCACTTGATTTGTCATAAAACAAAACAGGATGTTTTGGTAATTTCCCTTTGTCAAGCCTGAGCGTAACAGGGTGCAGCGCTCCTTTAGCCCTGTAGTTTTTTGTCTTTTCTGACAAACCCTGAAGGTACAACTTGCAAGTGAATCGCTTTACTGTGTAGGTATTTTCTGCACTAGTTATGTTTGCTGTGTATTTTCACACGTTTTATAGTTTTGAATGGCCTGCGTATGATCAGAGTTTTCTGTTGTCCAGCCTGTTTGGCAGTGCTGTGGCAGTGTCTGCTGATCCTTGCACTTGTCTGGGTCAGGATGTAGTTCAGTTCTCAAGTCTGTTGCGACACTGGCAGTGCACAGTGGTGTGAGGAGGTGTGTGTATAAGATGACCTGCTCAGAAGCAGTCTGGTGTGGAAAAAACAAGCTTTGTGCTAATTACTTTTTTGGCACAGATATGCAGATCTGGTATTATGAGTCATATCAGAAGAATGACCAAGTTTGTATGGGATCAGGAGCAAGAAGAATCCATAACAGAATTGTATGCGAAGTGTCTGTCTTTGGTACTGGGGAAACTTGCATCTGGAAACCAGTGCAAGCCACTGTTAATCACTGTTAATGTAGCTACCCTAAATGCTGGCATCATTTGATCCAACTGAAACTAACTTTCTTCATGACCTGGCTTGTTTTTCAGATCTGTTTACTCGAGGTATTGATATCCAGGCTGTGAATGTGGTGATAAACTTTGATTTCCCAAAGCTGGCAGAGACTTACCTCCATCGTATTGGCAGATCAGGTGAGACGAAAACACCGTTTGGGTGCAGCTTTGCGGATGACTGTTACGTTTCTTAGGCTTGAATTGGCTGCTGGGTTTTATGACTGTTACTGAGAATGATTTTAGGTAGCATTGGTTTTTTTTCTGACAAATTTATTTTGGGTATCATCTCAGATGGTTATCCTTACAAATAACTAAATGAAGGGCTGTTGTCTTGAAACCAGCCTGAACAGCCGGTGGGGGGGGAAGGCGTGTTTTGCTTCCACTTACTAGTGCAGGGTGGGCAAACTGTTTCAATCAGCCTTCTGTTACTTAGTTCAGTTGTCTGGTTTCTTTGTCAAGGTCGCTTTGGTCATCTTGGCCTGGCCATCAACTTGATCACCTATGATGATCGATTCAACCTGAAAAGTATTGAGGAGCAGTTGGGAACTGAAATTAAGCCCATACCAAGCAACATTGACAAGAGCCTGTATGTGGCAGAATACCACAGCGAACCCGTAGAAGATGAGAAACAGTAAACATGTGCGTATGTCAATGCGTTGTAAATGCCCTCTTGATTAGAGGAGTTGTGTTGCATGAAAGTAGAGCTGGTGTGTCAATGTTACTGCAGGGGGAGGGGGAAACCAATGTGCTGAAGAGGCTCTGAATGTGAAAGCGAGGGTTTGAAAGCGACTGTTGGTCCAAGGAATTCTGGGGATGTGCTGAAGCTGGGAGTGGAGGATGAGGGATTTTTAGTTGTTGGAATTGAAATGCTGGCCATATGCTAAGGAGACCAAAAATGGGGGAGAAAGGGGCAGGGGAAATGGTGTTTGGAGAGGCCGAGATGGCTACTGGCAGCCTGAGGAATTCTTTTGTATTGCTTAGCTGAAATCAGAAATCACGTGAGGGGCAGAGAGGAAGGCGGCCCTCAAAAAGGGGAGGAGAGAAAATGGATGTCTTTGGGAACAGAGCTCCAGCAGAAATGCTGAGGCACCTCACCAGTTAGAGGGCACAGGCTCAGGCTGAAGGTGCTGCATCTTCTGCATCCTTTGATTCATGGGACTCTTGGCAAGTGAACTTGCCAATAGATAGCAAAGCTGTAGTTCAGCTTTGCTGCCACTCGAGGTCGTCTGCATAGCTTCAGAAGAAAATGAGGCTTCACTGTCAGAGACTCCTAAGTGTGCCCTTTCTGAGCGTTGTCCGAGGAAAAATGGCTGGGGCCAGTCCTTTAAGAAGAAGAAAACTCGCCCTGGATCACAGTCAAGCAAAACAGCTTTAGGATGATGTTTGCTGTGGTTTTAGCTAAGATGCTGTACAGTGCAAGACCAGACACAGTACAGTTTGGGTTGAAATTGTTCTCCTGCGTGCTCTTTTTGGAGGTGGTGAATTAGAGAAACCCGACAAAGCTCCTGAAATACCTTTTGGGTGACAAAACCAAAAAGTGGCTGTAGAAATGTTCTAACGCTAGCTAGCGTTCAAGTGTTCCTGCGTCTCTTCTGTGAGCTCAATCCAGGACAGCCCTAGCCGGTCCCGCACGAGCTGACTTGCAGCCTCTGCTTTGCTTTCTCTGTGTTTCATAAGTAAATAAAAAACCTCCCAAACCTGGGTGATGAACTTGGAAAAGGCTCTTGTCTGGCTTCCTTCCTTAAGAGGGATGTTGTGACCTTGCCAGGGAGCTGTTTGCTGTGTCCTGAGGGACAGGAAGCCAGCAAGGTAGCTGTGCTCCATGGATTTGGTAGGGCATTAGCAGCACCTTTTTGTGCGAAGCTGTGGTTGGGGTTGAGCTGTTCAGATGTCCTTTGTGTTTCCAGAGCTGCCACATAGCTGGTGTGATTCATTACCTAGGGTCTGGGTTTGCATAGATTCGATTTAACTGTGGGTGTTGTGGTTGTGTTTTTGGTTTGGTTTTGCAGGCTTTGATTACGCATGCCAGAAGGTGAAGCCCTTGGATCCAGATCTGTGACACATCGTTTCTTTGGGGATACCCTTCTCTTTGTGGGTTTTTCTTCGTCTTTTCGTTTCGGAACTATGAAGACTAAAGAGCTTGGCCTTTTTTTCTTTTTAAATTTGGCAGCAAGGAAGAAAGAAAGAAGATAAAAGGAGGAATGTCTTTTTGTTTTTCCACTTGTTTGCACTGTGTGCTGATTGAACATTAGTTGCACTAACTGCTGGTTTTAAATTCTTTTGTCTTTGGGCGGGAGGGGCAGCAAGGGAAGAAGAGAAACCCTGGAAAGAGAAGAACCGCAATGAACACGGGCTTGTCAGCTATTTCAAATTCTGCAACCGTCGACTCAGTGCATTTCAACTTCTCCCTGGTTACTCATCTGTTTTTAAGCTAAAGAGCTTGTTACTTATTCGTGCAAAGTGCCTTATGCTATGAGACCATTCAGAGTATCACCTTTACAACAGCCCAAGGAATCAACAGCCGTTTTTGGTTTCAGGTCAAAGTTCCCCTGTCTTCCCCCTCTCCTCCTCCCCAAGTACTCAAGCCCAGGGCTGGGAGGTGAATTGTAGTGGGAATTCTGTTTATTTTTTTTTCTTCAACTTTATTTTATTTTTTTTCTTTAATTGGAGGAGTTGATATGCATCTGCAGTTCACCCACACTGTAAATACCTGTATTTAAAATGAAACCAACTTAAAATCTGGGCTGATTAGGTGCAGCATCATAGCTCCAGAAGGAAAGAGTAGCCTGTCATCCTTTGCAGGAGCCATAAGAAAAGCCCTGTGCTCTAGCAGAACACTACAGACTGGTTTCCGTAAGAGTCTCCATTAGTAGTTAACAGCACTTGATAAGCAGACTTGTTTCAGAGCCATGGCCCTCTTTCCTCTGGTGCAGTGTGTCCCATAGAAAATCAGATGTGTATATTGTACAAACTTTGTAAATATGATTTTTTTTTCTTTTTCTGTTTGGGTTCATATATAACTTTTTCTTTTGTGATGAAGGTTGCTGGGGTTAAAGGGATTAGACTGATTATGGGAGCAGCTTATCGATGAGAGGGGCTCAGTTTTCTGCAACACTAAACAAGGAGAAGCGCTCTGACCTCCGTGAAGAGCAGGCCTCTACAAGCATCCCCTGTCCGGGTGGGTTTGCTCTGATGCCAGCAATGCTGTCCTGTACCGCTCATACGGAAGAGATCACCTGTGGGGCTCCCGAGCCACCCGGTCTGTAGCTCAGCCTGCTGGGAGATGCTCTTCGATTTCCCCCTTGGAAACTTCTGGAACTTGGCAAGCTCGGAAGAGGGCCGTGACCTGTGTCCCACCGTGGCGTGAGGGAAATGTAGCGGTGTCAGCGTTGCTGCGCAGCGTGTGCATAAGGCATGGATTTGTGTTTTGAGAGGAAACTGTAGAAAACCAATTTACACATGCATAAACTGACAGTTCTGGAGCTTTGTGGGATTGATGACTTCCTGCAGCATTGTGCATTTTCTGCCCATAGCAGCCTCTGTGCAGAATTGTGAGCAGGTAAGGGCAAACCCCTGTTAGTATTAGAAGCTGCAGAAAGCTGCTTTCCATCTCTGTTTGGGCACGCATCGCTGTCTGTCATTTTGCATTGTATATTGCTGACCAGTGCTTTCTGGTTGAGTAGTGTTGCTTTAAATTGTGCCCCTCCCAACATGCTTGATGTTTGGCCTGATCTACAGGCAAAAGGAGTGAGACAAATCAGAAACCGTACTCTTTTTAAATTCCCTTTTAGCCTGTTCACCACTGCTGTCAGGAGGCACCTGGATAAATGCAGTTCCTTTTGCTCGGTCATTTATCCATGTCAGATGCTGTACTTGCACCACTCTCGCTGACCTCTGAGGCAGGAGGTAATCATCCTGCGTTCTCCTGTTGGGCCTTTGTTTCTCTTTTTAACTTGGAGGAAAGTACCTTGGCACTCCAGGCGGATGTGGCCACCTGTGTCCTGGAGGGGTCATAAGCAGAAGCCAGGTGCCTCCTGACAGCAGCTTTATGAGATGCAATGGTCTTTTTGTGTTTGGGATTTTTTTCTTCCTTTTGTCAGCAGTGACTCCGTAATTGTAGCAAATGCTGCACTAGAGTACAAACTCGAGAGCTTGGTCACAGGCACTCTGTGAGCCACACAGCTTACATCTGACTGGCAGGTACTAAATGTAAACAATTTTGGGGTGCTTTTGGGGGGGGCGGGGGGTGGGAGTTTGTGGGTGGTAACTTTGACCAAAAGTAAAATCTCGCTCTTGTACTGCAGCCAGCTTACGATTTTTCAGAGAGACAGAAGAGGGATTGTTTTAGTGTGAAAAAAAGACATGAAAACTGTAAATACAAGTTGTGTATCTTGCCAGGGCACACACCTGTAACAAGAACAGGATAGCGATGTCGAGTCAGATGTGTGTGCTCTGTGGATTTGTGGTAGGTTAGCCTGGTGCCATGCGTTGCTGGTCCCTCTGGAAGCACAGAACTTCTGAAAGTATTAAACTTCAATGCCTCTCGGTGAGGATTGGCACTTAGCGAAACTATCGGGGGCACCGTGTTTAGGGGGCTTCTGGTCATGAAAGAAGCAGCCTATCTGTGGTGCTAGTAGGCCATCTCTAACAGATGGGATCTTGCAGATGGAAAGATGCTCCAAAGGACTAGGATAATCCTAGCTTTTTTTTGTTGGTTTTTTTTTTTTTGTTTTGTTTTGTTTTGTTTTTGGGGATGGGGAGTTGCTTTTTTTTGTTTTTTTGGTTACTCTTTTGTCCCCCTGCCCACACGTGAGGAGCTAAATCTTGCCCTCCTGTGATTTACTCACAGGCGAGCTCCTGTTTTTGTCGGTCCCGTACCGGCCTTTACGTTTCTGCGTTACTTGGAGCCCACAGCGATGAGCCCCAGGTCAGACATTTCCTCTCACAAAGCTGACGTGGATGCGAATCTGACGGGTTCTGCACTTTTCCCCTCGGTAGTCCAAACGCTCCCTCTGTGAATCTGCTGAAATGGAGCTTTGCTGCGGTGAGGCAGCCATGCGGGGGGTGATGCGCATCGGCAGCAGCATCCTGGGGAGAAACAGCGGCTGCTCTCTGGGTTTGCACCTTGAGGAGCGCACCGCAGTTGCTAGAGGGCTTGTCCCAAAGGGGGGGGGGGGGGTGGGTCGGTCTCAAATACACGTTTCAATTTCCAGAATGAGATGGGAGCATCTTTCCTTTGCCCTCTGTGACTTTAGGTGTGGGTAAGAACAGGGAAGCTCAACATGAGTTCATGTTGTGTATGTGTTGGTATCAAATCATCTCATTCTGATGTTTTGTTCTTTATTTTTACTTGGGATGGGGGGGGAGGTGTCTGCTCCGAGGATTTAAAAATGCTTCTTTAAAAGTGCACTCGTCTGGCTGGGTTCGTTGGTTTTGATCCACGGGACACAAACCTGAGCAGATGGCTGTTGTAGAAGGTCACGTCCCCCAAGCTGCCGTTGCTGTGTTTCTCCAGTGCTCAGCTCCACAGTGCCGCTGGGGCCGAGCAGCTGCTGTTTGCTGAGGACAAAGTGCATTTTGTTCCCAGAAGCTCCAGCGGTGTGGCCGCCACAGTCAAGGTTGGGCAGCAGCAGTCCGTGTGGGGAGTCTTCCGGTTGCTGTGAACTTTGGGTCCATCTTCTGTGAATCACACTTGATCTTTGTTGTAAACCAGGTTTCTGGACCAAAGAGTGTGCATCTGACCTTCAGTATGAGGCTTTTTTCAGGTTATCAGACAGCTTGTGCTTGGGTCACCGTTGCGTTGCTAAAGTGTCCCTACATGGAAGCATTGTTAAATTTTGTTGTGGACAAGCTTGGGAAGGGTGGGGGGGGGGGGGGGGAGGGATGGGCTTATTAAGATACAGCATTGCTGTATTTTAACCGATGATTACGGGGAGGGGTGTCAGGAGAAGAAAATAGTCGCTGTTCCCTTTTTTGAAAGAAACTGGAACTTTTATTTCAAGCAAAGAAATTATTTGCAGTTCAGGTGGACTGTTGTAATCCACCGGTCCCTAGTGAACAGGTTGGGTAATTCTTACTGTTAACCAGCAAACACTATGGAGTCGTCATTGAAAATGTTCAGGGGAGGGAGGGGAAAATTGGTTTTCTGTTCAATTGGTAATTTGGCAAACTCTCCAGGGGAGCTCAGATTTTGTTGAGGATGTTCTTTTTGGCTGTCCGTGAGCTGCAGCGCTGCCTCGCGAGGAGCTTCGCGAGTTCCCAGTGCGGAAACGATGAATGGTAAAATCCTGATTTTGTTGATTAAACTCAATAAACGCTCCCTGGAACTCTTGGTTTGGTCTTGTCTTTTTTAACGGCGCTGAGCAAAAATCATGTGCCCTCTTTGTACCGAAGCCTGATCCGTGTTGATGCTTCGAGCGAGCTTTGGGGAGAAGCCTCAAGGCGAGGAGTCGCTGGGGGTGAGAGGGGGTGAGACGGGACGGGCTTTCTGGCAACAGTGACTCCCGGTCTCGGCTGGAGCCATCTTCTCTTCTGCACGGATCAGGGAAGAAAGGAATGGGATTAAACCGAGGCGGGGCAGAAGCTCTTGGCGCGGGCCCGTGGCTGGTGCGGGTGTTGGTTTCGGCGGCTCGTTCACACGCTCCGTCCCCCCGAGCCGAGGAGCTCCCTTGAACCCCGCCCCGTGAAAGGGCGGCACCAGGGGCGGTGCCTTCAGCCGCGCTCAGGAGCGAGTCTCGCGGCGCCGAGGGCTTCTTCGCGCTGCGGCGGGGCCGCTCTAGGACCCAGCTCCGCCGAGCGCCCTCTGCGCACGCGCGGTGCACCGCCCTCCAGCCCGTGACCCGACGGGGCGGTGGCTCGGTCCGCCGGCATGGCCACCTACCTGCAGTGGCGCCGCTTCGTGTTCTTCGACCGGGAGACGGTGAAGGAGGCGGCGGGGCCCGACGCGGCGGCGGGCAGGCCGCTCGCGCTGCCCCCGGGCATCGCGGTCTGCGACTCGGGCAGGGGCAGCCTCGTATTCGGGGATATCCTGCGGGGGGGCGCGCGGCCGGGGGCGGCGCTGCCTGCGTCGGGTCCTTCGCCCGCTCGCAGCATTGGCGCTGGGTGAGGTGCTGCTCGCTGCAGCCCTGGCAGCGGGCAGGGCTTGGTTCTGGTGTAATCAGAGTCGTGGGGGTTGCGCTTTGTTCTCTTTGTGTGCCTTAACTGCTGCCTACATATGGAAGGTCAGATCTGGTTTCTGCCTCGCTCACTTCAGCTCAGTAGTTTCCAGGCTTACAAGCTAAGGGTAACGCATCTGTACCAGCTGAAGCAGCACAGTATCTTGGTTTCTGTGGGTGAGGATGAAGAGGGCATTAACCCCTTGGTAAGTCAAATGGCAAAGAGGGGAATTGCTTTTGTATTGTGTGTCTTTCTTAAGGCTACTGCAATTACCTTGGTTGACTCTTCTCACCTCAAGCACCTTGCTCAGTATAAGCACTGTTATATTTGATGCCAAGTTTTGGCCTCCTGATACCTCATGTTTTGCTTATGCCAGCATATCATTGTCGTTTGTAGGTTAAGGTCTGGAACCTGGAGAAGCGAGATGGTGGCAATCCTCTTTGCACACGAATTTTTCCAGCAATACCAGGTAACAAGCCCACGGTTGTATCCTGCCTCACTGTCCATGAGAATCTTAACTTCATGGCAATCGGTAAGTAACACTGAAGTAGTTTAAGAAAAGCATTATGGTCCTTTTTCAGGTGTATAGAAAATGAATGGGCGGCACAAAAACCAGCATAGAATATCCTGCTGGTTGTTCTTCTCCCTCCATTTCTATGCTCCTCTTGCAAAGAGACGGCCTATCTTGTGCTGTTGGAGAGCTGGAGAGGCCAAATACCCAATATTGGCCTGAGTCTGTACATATGGCAGTAATAACTTTTGTAGTTAAAAGGGGAACCTGTGTTTTCAGTTGATGCCATCTCTCTGTGCTGGTCATTAGGGTGACACGTTTATTGAACTTATACTAAATGTAGCTTTTGTTGTAGTACGGGAAGAAACAACCACAGGGTTTGTGATACCCCAAGCCCTGTACAGAAATCTTTGTTTAAATGAGAAAAGGAACATTTCCCTCTTTGGTTTTAATTGTTCCTTTGCAATAGGACTGGGGCTGTCAGCAGGCTGGCTTACTGGCTCTGAGGAAATCTCCTTCTAGTCTTGTTACAATGTACAGTATGTTTCAAATAAGCCAGCCAAACTTAACACCTTGCTGGTGGGCAGCTTGTTGTTGCTGAATGGAGCTGCCCTAACTCGGGCTGGATAGTATTTCAGTTGTGCCCTGTCACAGTTTAGTCTGTCCCCTTCGCCAGGTTTTGCGGATGGGAGCGTGGTACTCACAAAAGGAGACATCACCCGAGACCGGCATAGTAAGACCCAGATCCTACATGAAGGCAGTTACCCGGTTACTGGCCTTGCTTTCCGACAGTCTGGCAAAACAACACATCTGTTTGTGGTTACCACAGAGAACATTCAGGTGGGAATTTAACTGAAGAAAAAAGAGGCTCTGGCTTCAGAGTCTGTTGTGGAGCAATGCCCCTGAAGTTGTGTTTCTTCTGTAGTCTTACATGCTTTCAGCAAAAGATTATCCTCACCTGGAGCTGGACACTCACGGTTGTGGACTGCGCTGCTCATCTCTCAGCGACCCATCCCAGGACCTGCAGTTCATTGTGGCAGGAAATGAATGTGTATACCTGTATCAGCCAGATGAGCGTGGCCCCTGCTTTGCCTTTGAGGGACAAAAGCTAATTGTTCACTGGTATCGGGGGTACCTCATCATTGTCTCCAAGGACCGAAAGACTTCTCCAAAGTAGGGCTCCTCAGAACAGATGAGTTCTTTTTGCTCTTGCAGCTTCCCGCTTTCCCTCTTCTTTCCTTCTTCCCTGTGAAACTTCCCTGCTGGTGGCAAACGGCAACTTTGTCAGAAATTGTTAAGGTTAATCTGGACCCGTATATCGATTAACTTCTGGTGTGGGAGTAGCACAGTCCAGCATGCTAGTGAGCAAGTGGGGCTTGGGGGTTTTTCCCGGTCCCATGAATTTCTCAGTGTAACGCACAGATAGAGTTGTATATGAATAGGTGGTGTCTTGACTCTGGGTCTGCTTAGCTTAATCACCCAAGTGAACCCCTGCTGTCTTGCTCGCTGGACACCCCAAGTTTGCAAAGGTATCAAGAACTGTAGTTACTGAAGTAACTTGAAGTTCCAAGTTTTCTGAAGCTTTCTTCTGCTTTTTCCAGGTCAGAGTTTGCTGGAAATGAGGCACAGAATTTGGACAAACAAGTCTTGAATATCTATGACTTGTGCAACAAATTCATTGCATACAGCTCGGTCTTTGATGATATAGTGGATGTCTTAGCAGAGTGGGGTTCTCTGTATGTACTGACCAGAGATGGGAAGATTCATGTGCTGCAGGAGAAGGATACGCAAACCAAACTCGAGGCATGTAAATCTGTTTTGTTATTAGTCTCTGCCTTACGTCTGCAAGACTGTGCAGGGCAGTATTTGCCTCATACTGCATTTCCTGTGAATTTAACAGATGCTGTTCAGAAAGAACTTATTTGAAATGGCCATTAATCTGGCCAAGAGCCACCACTTGGACAGCGATGGCTTGTCAGAGATCTTCCGGCAGTACGGTGATCATCTGTATAACAAGGGGAACCACGATGGGGCCATCCAGCAGTATATCCGGTGAGCGGGGGTCCTGTGGAGCCATGATGCTGTAGTACGGGTAGGAGCTACAGAGGCCTCAATTTCTGTTTTGGCCCAGGAATCAAATCAAACAAAGTCGCCCCAGTTGTGGCCTTTGCGGAGAGTTGGCTGTCTCAATGTGTGTGCAGATGGGTGGTCTTACGCCAAGAGTAGTTGTTACTCCTGATACGTAGCTGAGTGGTTCCAAGTAGAGGGTTAGCGCCTGCTGAAGTTAAGGCTGCTGCATTCTTTCTCTGTTTATTTTGGCTTCTTGGGTATGCGGTCTCTTGTAAGGTGATTCTTCCCCTCCCAGAACTATAGGGAAGTTGGAGCCATCTTATGTTATTCGGAAATTCCTGGATGCTCAGCGTATCCACAACCTCACCGCTTACCTACAGACACTCCACCTGCAGTCCCTGGCCAATGCAGACCATACTACGCTGCTGCTGAATTGCTATACCAAGCTCAAAGACAGCTCCAAACTGGAAGAGTTCATCAAGGTATCAGGGGAAAGGTGGAATCGTGCAAAGTTGTGATGTTGTCATCATAATCGACAAGGGGTAGCAGTGACAGTGTGAATTGGCTCCTGTGGGTCTGTTGAGAGAGTGAAGAATGGATTTCTCCTTTGGTACCCCTGTCTTTGCTCCTTTATTTCCAAGCTCTTGGTTATGTTTGTGGCGTGGCCGGCTCGCCACCTGAGTCTGGAGTGTGCGGGCCATTGGCAGTGTGATTGGCAAGCTACTGAGAGGTGGTTAGGCTACTTCTTTTCTGCATGTGTGACCTTTCCCTTGCATGAGAGGTACTAAGCTGTCCCTGCTCTGGCTTTCCTCCTCTTACATAAACGATTGCTGCTTGTGGACTGTGGCAGTGTTGCTGAGGGGCCGTCTTTCTGCTTTTGTTCTCATAGACGAGTGAGAGTGAGGTCCGCTTCGATGTTGAAACGGCCATCAAAGTGCTTCGTCAGGCAGGTTACTACTCCCACGCTGTGTACTTGGCAGAGAAGCACATGCATCATGAATGGTACCTCAAAATCCAGCTAGAGGATATCAAGGTGAGGGGATGATTATGGTCTCTACTGGGGAGATTCTCACTTCTATAGCCTCCTCTTTATTGAGAATCCCATTGCGCTGACCTCTTCCCTGCAGAGCAATGCTTGTTGCCGCCGCCTGCGTGTTGGCTTTCTGCTTCAGCATGTGCTGTAGACCAGGGGTGGAAGTCAGAGGGTCTTTTTTGTTCTGTTTCAGATGCGGCTTTTTACAGTGGCCTTTAAGGGGAGAGAGGGTCATTAGAGATTGATCTAAATTGCACAGTCTCCCCACTGGGCTACAGCCAGTCTTCCTCCCTGAGGAGGAAAACAAGCAGGAGTAGTGAGCTAGGTGGTAATTTAGAGCAAACTGTGTCTGTGGTGTACTTGCAGCACATCTTAAATGCTTTCTGTCCTGATCTCGAAGTGCAGAGCAGAGGTTAATGTCACACAGTGATTTTGCTGGCTGCCTCCTTCCTCAGAACTATGAAGAAGCTCTGTGCTACATTGGGAAACTGCCTTTTGATCAGGCAGAGAGCAACATGAAGCGGTATGGAAAAACTCTGATGCGCCAGGTCCCTAACAAGACCACAGAATTGCTGAAGGTCCTTTGCACTGATTACCGGCCACTGGGAGACAGCGAAGGCCCCGGGATGCTGGAAGGAAGAAAGGTACAGTTTGTGCTGGCTGGGAGTCATTGCTCTCGAGTAGTAGCTTCGCAGCAAGCGGGCGCTCCTGCGTGCTTTGTGGTGCAGGCCTGATGCTTTAGGTATAATGAGAAATGCACCTCAATATACTCCACTGTTGTGAAACCGCCACCTGGAGCACCGTGTCCAGCTCCGGAGCCCTCAGCACGGAGAAGATGTGGACCTATTGAGCAGGTCCAGAGGAGGCCACAAAAATGATCAGAGGTCTGAAGCCCCTCTTCCAGGAGGACGGGCTGAGAGAGCTGGGCTTGTTCAGCCTGGAGAAGGGAAGCCTCCCGGGAGACATTAGAACAGCTTCTGGTGCCTAAAGGGGGCCTTAAGAAGGATGGGGGCAAACTTTTTAGCAGGACCTCTTGGAGTAGTTCGAGAGGTAATGGTTTTTAAGTAAAAGAGGGTAGATTTAGACTAGCTGTATATGAGAAAAAGTTTTACACTGAGGGTGGTGAAACACTGGAACATGTGGCCTGAAGAGGTGGTAGATGCCCCATCCCTGGAAACATGCAAGGTCAGGCTGGATGGGGCTTTGAGCTACCTGATCAAGTTGAAGATGGCCCTGCTTACTGCAAAGGGGTTGGACTAGATGACCTTTGAAGGTCCTTTTGAACCCAGACTGTTCTGTGAGAAGCCCCATCCTGGTGTACCGGTAGTTCCAGAGACCATTTAAAGCCAATTGCTCAGGAATGATTCCTGTTCCATGCTGTATCTGTCGCACTGCAGGCTCTGAGAACGAGCACTCCACACGGCAGGGAGGAAGCACCCATCTGGCTGAGGCTGAGCTCAGTGCGAGACTTGTTCTGGCTGTGTTACAGGCTAATTCGGAGGAGTTCATTCCGGTCTTTGCAAACAACTCCCGGGAACTGAAGGCTTTTCTGGAGCACATGACTGAGGTGCAGGCTGACTCTCCACAGGGTGTCTACGACACGTTACTGGAACTTCGACTCCAGAACTGGGCACATGAACAAGATGAGCAGGTTTGAGCTCCTCCAGCTTTGTGTTTTGAGAGGGAGATTTGGTGTCTTTGAATCCTGTTTGTGTTCCTGCCAAGCCGTAACCTTCCCAGGTGGCATCGGTAACAAGACATAATATTGTGCTGGACAAATGGGATGTGAATGGGAAAGCAGCCTGCTTGCCAGGAGAACACTCCTTTCAGTGAGGCTGAGCTTGTTTTGTATGAATCTCATTTAAGAACAGATTCCAGACAATACAACCTCTGTGGGAAGATGCCTCTCCCACAGAAGTAGCTCTATTTGCTTTCCTAGATCTCTGAGGATGCTGGCTGTTGGGTGAAAGAAATCACATCCTGCTTGCTTAAAAGGGATAGAGGGCAAACAGCAAAAACTATCCTCCTCTTTGAAAGAGCTGCAGGTTCTCCTCAGGTCTTATTGCAGAATATTCTCCGTGCACCCATTGCTCTCCGTGACCTCTCCCCCTTCTCTATAGATCAAGGAGAAGCTGCACAATGAAACCCTCACCCTCCTGAAGAGTGGAAGGTTCAAAACAGTCTTTGATAAGGCCTTGGTCTTATGTCAGATGCACAATTTTAAGGATGGTGTCCTCTACCTCTACGAGCAGGGCAAACTGTGAGTGTTGCTCTTGTCTGTAGTCCTGTCCCTCCACCCACTCCCCTGCACAGGAATTTCTGAGCCATAAACCTTCCTGCCTTACAGTACAATGGTAATGACCTCTTTAGTATCTCAAGATACTTTCTCCCGTAGTTTCCAACAGATCATGCACTACCACATGCAGAATGAGCAGTACAAGAAGGTGATCGAGGTGTGCGAGTTGTACGGAGACCAAGAGGCTTGTCTCTGGGAGCAGGCTCTAGGCTACTTTGCACGGAAGGAGGAGGACTGCAAAGAGTATATTGCTGCGGTGCTGAAACACATCGAGAACAAGAATCTTATGCCTCCGCTGCTTGGTAGTAATGACATGTGGCACCCAGCCTTCCCCCACCAAAGAAACCCCAAACTAGCTTATAGCATTCCCTGGAGATCAGAAATTTGGGAGGAGTATCTACAGTTTGAGCCCACCATTTGAAGTAACAACCTGCTCTACAGGGAAAAGCTATGCCGGTCACAGCTCCCTAGTTAGGAAAAACAATCTGTGGTGTCAGTCATAGAGATGCTTGTACCTGATTTCTGTTCTGGCAGCATGGGGAGGTGGAAGGCTTGCTGAAACTCCTGCTGTTCCTTGGTGGAAAAACTGGAATGGAATCCAGTATACTAGCTCCTTGCTTTGCCCCTTTTGGTCTGAGCTATCCAAACATGCTCCCTGTTACCCATTTCTGAAAGAGGTCAAATTGCAATCGGCTCTTTAAATGAGCTCCCTGGGTCGTTGAGAATGCTGACTGCCTGTGCCTGTAGAAGTGCCCTTCTATGGAAAAGCCAGGTATGATTAATGGGGTTGCGGGTTTTTTTGTTAGTGTTTAACTTCTCGGTTGCTCTCAGTTGTGCAGACGCTGGCTCATAACTCCACGGCCACACTGTCTGTGATTAAGGACTATCTTGTCAACAAGCTGCAGAAGCAGAGCCGCCAGATAGAGCAGGATGAGCAGAGAATTCACAAATACCGAGAAGAAACTACAAGGATCCGCCAGGAGATCGAGGAGCTAAAAGCAAGGTGCGGTACCTCGTGCTCTGCTCTTACATAGGGCAGAACCGTCCTTTTATTAAGGAAAAATATGCTTTGTCTTTCTCACCCTTCTGCCTCCTCTCACTCTCACAGGCCCAAGATCTTTCAGAAGACCAAGTGTAGCATTTGCACCAGTGCCCTGGAGCTGCCTTCAGTCCACTTCCTGTGCGGTCATTCCTTCCACCAGCATTGCTTTGAAAGCTACTCCGAGAGCGATTCGGAGTGTCCTACGTGCATGCCAGAAAATCGCAAAGTGATGGACATGATCCGAGCCCAGGAGCAGAAGCGGGATCTGCACGACCAGTTTCAGCATCAGGTAGGGTAACGTTGCCTGTTTTAGCAAGTTTGAATAAATAGGATTTAGATTTACGGATCTAACTTATGGATCTCTAGAGGCTGGTAGAGTAGGGTGAGGCCAAAAGCGTTTCGTGGACAAGGCTGTGTCAACTACAGATAACGAGGCATTGGGCCCTAGGATGACTGCATTATGCACAGGGCATGAAGAGTCCTTGATGCTCTCCAGAGATGAAAGAGAAACTATTCTCACCTGACCTTGAAACAAGTCAGTTGGACTTTCTGGTCTTTAGAGCCTGGAGAGCTGTCGGTCGGTGTAACATTTGTTCTATACAACTTCTGGATGTATAGAACAAATGGAAGGAGAAAGGTAAAAGAGTTGGGCCAGTCGCATTGGAACAGGGCTAGGGCAGGGCAGTTGGGGTACACAACAAGTGTTGTGTCTGTGTTGTGTTTTCCAGCGGTGAAGTTGGGAATGGGCCTTAGCTGGAATATGTTCGCAAGAGTGGAAACTGAAGTAGCAGAGGCAGTCGCTTTCCTGAGAGCTGTCGGTTGCCTCTTCAGTGCAGGGCACAAATGTGGGATTGAAACAAGGTGGAAAAGCTGAGCAGAGGAAGGTGCTTGTGCAGTACTTGCGTGGAACCAGTAGGGTTGCCACGGGGTGGAGGGGGCAGTGTGTCTAATGGGGAGGTGAAGGGGAAAGGCCTGGAGGCTGTAGCTGATACTGTTGCTTCGTGTCTGGCAGCTCAAGTGCTCCAACGATGGCTTCTCTGTTGTTGCCGACTACTTCGGCCGCGGCGTCTTCCACAAGCTGACGCTCATCACGGACCTGCCCTCGGGAAAGGCGGCGGCGCTCGAGGCCGGGCTGCAGCGGGACCTGCTCATGCACAGCAAGCGCGGGACCTGAGCGCGCGGCCCCGCGGGCTCCGGGCGCGCCCTTGTACCCGGCCCCCAATAAACCCGACGGCAGCGGCACCGGGCGCGGCTGTTGTGGTTACGTGTGCGGCCGGACGTGACGCAGAAGGGCGGGCTCTCGCTGTGCGGGCGTTCCGGAGGGCAGGCGGCGTCATGGCGGAGCCGGTCTCGGCCGCCGTGAGTCGGGGGCAGCGGGCTCAGGGCGGGGGGCGGCGGGCTCGGGACGGGCGGGCGGGGGCGGCGGCGGCGCGGCCGCTGACCCGGTTGTTGCCGCAGGGCGAGAACGGCGCGTGCGGCAGAGCGGTCCGCGTGGGCACTCGCCGGAGCCAGGTAGGTCCCGTCTGTGGCCCGGGGCGCAGCGGACGGGGCTGCATCGCGGGCGCTGTTGGGTCGCCCGCCGCTGCCGGTGGCAGAGCCGCGCGGCGTGGAGCGCCCGCGCGTTCCGGTTCCTCCGCTCCGGGAGGAAGCGCTTTCCATGGAGTCCGCGAGGGTGCGGGTGCCAGTCCGGGGTAACGGGGATCTTGCTGGGTACTTGCCGGGCTGGTGCAGCTATTCCTGGGAGGCGGGAAGCCCACCCCCCCCCAACCTGACACCCCCTCAACGACTGCTGTCTTGAGGCCGCCCGAAGGACAGGGGCAGGACAGAGGGTATCGCCTGCCAGCTGGGTGCAGCAGGGAGGAGCAGGCCCGCGGAGGGAGATAAGTGTCCTTCAGGCGCTGGTCCTGAGATAATCTCGTGCGTTCTGGGAGCACGTTCTAGGAAGAATTCAGTCCTTTGCAGGTGTTCTGAGCAGATGCGAGGGAAGGGACGGAGCTCTGCTGCCTGCTGCTGCTTTTTCTAACCTGAGGCTCTTGCGGCTCTTTACAGAGGGAAGCAGCAAGTGGTACTCGTTTTACATGCAAGGAAAGTACAGTCCTGAGGTCAGAGTTAATTGCCCCAGGCTACAGAGCTCGTCGGTGGGAGAAAGCTGAAACTCTCCTCTGGTTGCTTGAGTCTGCTGCTGCTGCTTGCATGTGTGCAATGATCACTCTGGTTTTGTTTGACTGACTTGCTGTTCTCGTGCAAGGGGATGTTCTTACTGCTGTAAGATCTGTTGCTAGCTCTGTGTGCAGACCTAAGCTGTAGCTTTTTAAGGAGTTTGTACATATGAGTCATTTTACTCGGGCTACTAATTTCTAATGCTTTTGATTGGGAGCATGTAGCAGTCATATGTGTCTGACCATCGAAGAATGCCAAAGTTCTCTCTAGCTACTAGATGGATGATGTGCTCCTTGTTTAGGGCTTTGCTTTCTGCTTCGTTGCAGCTGGCCCGTATTCAAACTGACAGCGTAGTTGAGATGCTCCGTGCGCTGCATCCTGAGCTCCACTTTGAGATTGGTAAGTTTGAATGCTGACCCAGCATAGGCGGCAGAAGGAGCCAGCCGCTTATCTCTGTGTGCAAGAGGTGTGTGTGCAGTGCTGGGACCCCGCTTATCTAAGAGTGCCGTCTGATTGCAGTTATGTTGTGTGGCTGAGCAGCTGCTGCTGGTTTCTTCTGGGGGAGAAAGATGGATTTCATAAGCTCCTGGTGGTTGAAGCTCTGACTATGTCATACTCTCTGAGCATGTCATGCAGATGGCGTTAATGTTGCTCCATTTGAGAACCTGGTGTTGTTCTGGCTGCACCCCACTGTGCCTTAGGGACGTTTTTCCTGGCTGGGGCTTGGGAGGATCAATGAGAGCAATGGGAGCCTGCCCTCTTGCCCCTTACTCTGACTTTGAGGACAGTGAAGGAAGTCTCTGTGTCACTTGTCCTGAGCACAGCATGTTTCCAGAAGCAAGCAAGCTGCTCTCCTCTTACCTCAAGTCCGTGTTCACGCAGTAGCGTGTGACACTACTGCTCGTTGTGTGTTGCATAGATATTTCCAGTCTAGGCCTAGGTGCTCTGACCCAGCTCACGTTTTACCTGTGCTCTTTCTGAGCAGTTGCCATGTCAACGACCGGAGACAAGATCCTGGATACAGCGCTTTCCAAGGTAATGGATCTCTTTTGTGCTCTACACAAGAAATAATTATGGTTGATAATGTATTTGCCAACCTTTCCTTGGTGATTCTTGTTCTTCCATTTATATGTAGATTGGGGAGAAGAGTCTCTTCACCAAAGAGCTGGAAAATGCACTTGAAAGAAATGAGTAAGAGCTTCTTGTTTTCTCATCCTCCTCTGGCGTTTCTGGTGCTCTTTATTTGCTGTGTGTGTGATCCTAGTTCCTTTCTGTCCTGGTACCTCTGGCCAAGAAAGAGCATATTTAGTGTTACTGTGGTAACATACAGTAACATCTTAGCACACCGGACATGCAGGAGATGTGGGCACTTTGGCTGCTTTCTGGACAACTTTTCTGTACAGAAAACGTGTGGTTTGGGCTCCTGCTGGAGCAGAGGCATGAGCACTTTTTTTTTTTGGTTTTGGTCTTTTTTTCAGTATCCTGAGGAGGTTTCAGTGGTGCTTATGCTCTAGAGTAGGTTTAAAACCAGAAGATGATACTCTACATCTGTGACACACAGGTACATGATACTGTGCTTTCAAGTAAGGCCAGTGAAAAAAATGCCGGAGACTCAAGCATTTGCGATGTTTGTTTGCCTGTAATGGAGCAGATGATGGCCTTTGACTTGGCTGGCTGTTATTTCTGGTTCAAAGCATAATAGCAGACAAGGGACTAGTTGCGTACTGGTATGATGAGTTTCTGCGTGAACATCTCCACATCTTTCTTATCCTCATTTGACCCAGTGGTCATAATATGTCTTGCAGCGCTGCTGGGAGGAAGACATTGCCTTCATTTTACAGGTGGGAAAAGAAAGAGAAGAATGAAACGGCTTTTCTGGAGTATCAGTGGATTTCTGTGGGAATTCTGGCTATAGGATCCTGACATTCCCCCCTCTTCTCCAAATTAATTCCCAGAGTGGCTTCACACTTTTCCTGCGGGTGTCCTGCAGGTCTCGGGTAGGCACGGTGTGAGCTCAGGCATCTGTTCAGTGATTACTGTCCTCTTATTTTTAGAGTTGACCTCGTGGTTCACTCCTTGAAGGACTTGCCGACTTCTCTTCCTCCTGGCTTTACCATCGGTGCTGTCTGCAAGTAAGTGTGGATGTGAGGCTCGATTCTTTGAGGGACGTGCATTTTTACAGCATCAGTAGTGGCAGCAAAACAAGGGTGGCATAGGTCTTTTTAGGTGCTCAGAGTTTGACCATCCTCTGATTAATCTCTGAAACAGTGGAAACACTAGAGCTGATCCCATGTTCTGTAGCTGGCAGGTTTGCTGGAAATTCTTGCTTTTGTTCTGATGATGTATGGGTTATTTTGGAGCCAAAGGCAGTTCCTCTGGGGCCTGGTAGAGAACTGTTAAGCATAACAGCCTTCTATTAAATGATGACAGCCTTTTTGTATTTGTATTGTTTTGCAGAAGGGAAAACCCACTTGATGCTGTTGTCTTTCATCCCAAAAACTGTGTGAAAACACTGAGCCTCCTTCCTGAGAAGAGGTGAGTGGGGAAAGGAAGGGGAAGACAGGTGCGGTTGGTGATGGTGGCTGGGGGCTGCCCTCCAGAAGCGTCTCCTGTAAATCAGTTGCTTGGGATTGGCTTGGCTGCATCTCGCTTTGCCCAGGCTTCATGCTAAACCTCACAGAGTGGTTTTCTTTTTTCTAAGGAGATAAAAATGGTTGGCAGGTTCTTGGGTCTTCATTTTAATTTAGGAAAAAAGAATCACCGTTTGTTGGCTTGAAAGTTCAGCGTTCTTTCAGCTGGAGGTGAGGGTGAGGTGAGTGTAGGCGTATTATAGACTTCATGCGTTATATTTTCCCCACAGTGTGATTGGAACCAGTTCACTTCGCAGAGCAGCTCAGCTGAAAAAGAAGTTCCCTCAGTTAGAATTCAGGGATATTGTATCCTTTCCTGGTAAAAAGAAATGTGGGGGCTGGGTAAAGCTGCAAACGGGAAACTAGAACTTAATATGAAATCTAAATTCAAGGCTGATTTATGCCACCTGAGCAACAAGAGCAAACTGCTTCCTCAAAGGCAGCCCTCCCCTAACCTACTCGGAGAGGCATGTGTAGTGCACTGTTGCCATTCTGCCTTTTGCTTTCTCATGAGCCTGTGAAGAAGGGGCCAGCCTTCATCTAACAAAAAGAATTGTCTGTATGTAATGCTTCCCCCAGGATGGTGCTCTGATTCTCATTTGGAGGCTGTCGGGTTCTATACCTTCTGTAAACACATTCTGGCCAATGTTATGTAGGGATAGGAGCATTTGCCTGCTGTTTCTATGCTTGCTTAATCACTTCTACAGAGAGGGAATTTAAATACCCGCTTAAAGAAGCTAGATGAGAGGGAAGACTTCAGTGCTATCATCCTGGCTGCTGCTGGGCTGAAGAGAATGGGCTGGGAGAGTCGCATTGGTCAGGTGAGGAGCAGCAAAGTAGAAGGTACCATTCTGTGCCGAACCATCACTTGTTTTTCTCTCAGACCTTACGGTCATCCCGTCAAAGCTGAGCATGTGGTCTGCTCAGTGCACTGAAACCGGACACAAGTTAACTTGGATTTTGCTTTCTTCCAGCTCCTAAACCCAGAAGATTGCCTGTATGCTGTTGGACAGGTACGTTAAGACTCTTGTATCTTAAGCCATAGCTGGTATTGAAAGCCAGTGGCTGTACCGTGCGTTTCCAGTTTAGGAAGGAATTGTTTTGTCACTGTTATTCATCTTTATCTTGAGAAAATGTTGGGAAGCTTGGGTTTATCCAGGTTTCTTGTCACAAGGGACATTGGGGTGGGTGTTTCTGTATATGTACCCTAACTGAGAGAGGCTTTAGAATGGACTGAGGTGACAGCATGATCTTTTTGAACACTTTGGCCAAGGGAAGTTCTCATCTTCCCTTTAGAGCAGCTGCTATAGGATGTCCCTGCAACCAGTGGACTGTTTTGTCATTTACTTCTGTAAATGGCTAAATATCGCTCCCTTAGCAACATGCATCCAGGCCTCTGAGTCTGTTTCACGACCAGTGCTGAGCGCACAGAGAGGTGTGAAGTTCAGGAATTACTATGATTATTGTGTTTCATGTTTCCCTTTCTTCCTGTAGGGTGCCTTAGCAGTGGAAGTTCGTGCCAAAGACCAAGAGATGCTGGATATGGTGTCTGTCCTGCATGATGCAGACACTGTGCTGTGCTGCATTGCTGAGAGAGCCTTTATGAAACGTTTGGTAGGTGGGGCATTCTGGCTCTTCTGCCTGTGGCAGTAAATACTGCTCTGCAAGTTGACATCGTGGGGAATCTTTCCTAAAGCTACGAAGTGGAGAGTGCTGCTGAACTGAGAAGTGCCTGTAGAGCGATGGGCGGGGGGTTGTGCAGCCTAAACTTTTCAGAGGCCTCTACTTTGAACCTATTTGGTAGGAGCCTCAGTGTCAGCTGCTTTCTGTTGTAGGAGGGTGGATGCAGCGTCCCTGTTGCCGTCAGCACCATGTTAAAAGATGGGCAGGTGAGGAGTACTTTGTATGTACCTGGGATTATTTCTGAAAACCTATTCCAGTGCATGCATGTTCCCTGGTCCTACCTTGAGGATAACTCTGGCAGATATCTTTATAGCTGCCCTTTATAGCAGAGAGGCCCTTTATGGCAGAGAGGCTCCTGGCTCAAGCCTTCTGGGTTTGTGTCCAAAGCCAGGAGTATGAGAATGGGCCGGTTATTGAGGCTCGGTCTTCTAGAAAATGACCTTACTGGGAGTACCAGATTCCCCCTTCCCTCTTTAAAGGTTACATTGCCCTAAGATTTGAAAGCCTCGCTCCTGACCGCAGAAAAATCAGCGGTTTATACAATGGGAGTGTGATTGAGGAGGTGGGGAACTAGGAAACTGTTCAGCTTTTTCCTTGGGAAGTTGCATCCTGCCTAACAGGGATCACTTTTCTTACAGTTGTGGTGTTAGGCTATTTTTGCTAGCCCCACTGCACTACAGAAGCCTTCCCCTGTGGGCTGAGCTTTGAATGTTGTGTGTTTTGTTTTTTTAAGGGGGTGGTTGGCTTTGTGTTTATTAACGCTGTGTTAATCCCTTCTGTGTGTCTTTCCAAGCTGTATTTGACAGGAGCAGTCTACAGTTTGGATGGATCTGATAGCCTGAAGGAGACTATGCAGACCAGTGTTAATTATCCCCAACAGGTATGTGAACCACGGTGATGGCTTCAAACCCAAACCTCATGACCCAAACCTGAAGCCACGTGACAAAACCAGACCTTTTGAAATCTGCCTGTTATGTTGGGTCTGGTTCTTTGGAAACTAACGGTGCACTGCTCTCATGTTTCACGTGTGGCTTGAACTATTCATTGCCCGCTCCTTCCTGCTGCCTTACAGAGGTGATTTATATTTGCAGAATGAAGATGGACCAAATGATGACGTGCAGCATGTTGGCATCACAGCCAAGAACATCCCTGGTCAGGCCCAGGAAGCTGCAGAGAACCTTGGTGTTGAACTAGCTAGTTTACTTCTTAGCAAGGGAGCGAAGCATATCCTTAGTGTGGCAAGGCAGCTCAACGATGCCCGCTAAACCTGTGGTGTGGTCTGCACAATTGCCACAACTCTGGCAAGTCCTGGCAGCTATGCTGTCCTCCTTTGGAGGAAGGGATTCCTTCAGATGCTGACACTGGTCTCATCTGACGTGTGGGCACAAGAGCCTGAAATACCGAGTTAGCTAACTCAAATTGTTCATGCTCTTCGGGGTTTCTGGCCCTCTTTGCATTTCTCAAAATTGCAAAGTGTCCATTTAATTTTTTTTTTTTTAACGATATTTGTAGCTAGGAAGGTTAAAAAGAAAAAAAAAGGATTAAAAAATAAGCTGTAAGTGTTCTCCTATTGCCATGAGGAACAAGAGATTTGTTACAGATTATAATCAGTCAGTCATGATGGCACTTGAGTGCCATACTGTGTCAACAGTACTGAAGTACTTTCAGTAGTCATTAATATTGTTTGGTTCTGTTCACTCATCAGTGTTGCAGAGGAAGACCGTTATTTAGCAGGTTCCTCAGTGAAGTAGCACGGGTGCTGTATTCATAGGTCCGGCTTAAGGTGGGAAATTAAGTTTGCAGTTATCGGGTGCAAATTTGTCAGTCGGCCAGTAATTAATTGGGAATTGAGTGGACACCCAGTCGTGTGTCCCTTATTCACCAGACTACAAGGCTTGTCAGCATCATTCATGTATGCTAATCGTTTAATAGGGAGCAGGAGAGAAAGCCCAAATGAAGCTGTTGTGCCTTTCTGTGCTAGTGCTGGTCCCTTCCTATGACTGGGTTCTTGCACTCCCTACCATGTAGCTATCTGCTCAGCAAGGCTCATGGTCCAGTGCCTTGTGGAAACAGTGAAGCAGCACCTTATCAGGGTCCCGTTTTGGAAACGAAGCACTGTTTATTCTCTGCAACCGGTAAACGTAACAGGCGATAAATACAGTCGAATGGTAAGCAGCACGCCAGTGTGTCAGTGTCAGTCTGTACGGAGCAGCTCCTCTGTTCACAGCTTCACAGACCGGGACCGCGGCAGGGGCCAGCGCTCCTCCGCCCCGCAGCGCCGGCCAGCGGACGGGGTGGGGCCCGGCCCCGCCTCCAGCCCCGCCACGCCCCCTCCCCACGCGGATCTCAGCTCTCCCGGTGAGCAATGGGGGTGGCCCTGAAAAGGGCCTTTGTGTGGTGCCGAGGGCTTGGCCGTTCTAGTACTCCTGCGACTGCTGCCCGCTGCCCTTCTTGCCGGCCTTGGTGGGGCCCGCGCTGCCGCCGCCGGTCTTCTTGGGCAGGAGCACGGCCTGGATGTTGGGCAGGACGCCGCCCTGCGCGATGGTGACGCCGCCCAGCAGCTTGTTGAGCTCCTCGTCGTTGCGCACCGCGAGCTGCAGGTGCCGCGGGATGATGCGCGTCTTCTTGTTATCGCGGGCCGCGTTGCCCGCCAGCTCCAGGATCTCGGCCGTCAGGTACTCCAGCACGGCCGCCAGGTACACCGGCGCGCCGGCCCCCACCCGCTCCGCGTAGTGCCCGCGCCGCAGCAGCCGGTGGACGCGCCCGACGGGGAACTGCAGCCCTGCCCGGGACGAGCGAGACTTGGCCTTAGCCCGGGCCTTACCGCCGCTCTTGCCACGGCCAGACATGGCGCCCCGCTCCTCCGCGCTGCCGCCCCCGGCGCTCTGCGGCGAACTGAGGCGACGGGCGCCGCGCCCGGCCCTCTTATAACCTTCCCCAAAGTAGCGCTCCGCTCATTGGACAGCGCCGCCGCGCCTCGCTATTGGTACTTCTGCCGGAAGAAACGTTTTGCTGATTGGTCTCCTCTGCGGAGCCGCCGCGCTTGCCCCGAGCCTATTGGTGGCGGAGACAGGCCAATCAGCCGGCAAGGCGCCAAATTCATACCTCGCTGAGGCAGTTGATGCGCGCTCCCGCACTTTCCCTCAACCCCCCCGCTCGGTGCTTCGGTGGCTGCTTTGGGCTCCTTCCGAGTGGGCAGCGGCGCCGCGGTGAGCCCCGGTGCTGTGTGAGTAACGGCTGGTGTTGGAGGGAAAGGCGATCACAGCATGGGGCCTTTGCTCAATGCTGACAGTATCCACCAGTGTCCTCTGCCACGCATGGATGCAGTGACCCTCCCTTTGCTATCCCATTTTGGATGTGTCCTAATCTGTGAAGGAAGGCAGATGATAAAGATTTTCAGAAATAAAAGCCCTTTGGTGGGAAAGAGGGGGGGGTCTACTGGAACCAGCCCCCTACCAGGGTTTAAAGCCACAGAGATGTCTTGTGTAACCAGGCTTTGCTGCGTGACAATGTTCTTGAGGCAAATTACTGAAGCAGAAAGGGTACCACAAGCTGTTTTATTTCCAGAGCGCTCCGAGCTCTGGGTATAGTTTGTAACATCTCACTCTGTGTCCATGGACCAAACACAGGATTGGCGAAGCCAGGAGAGGATTCTGGCTTACTTGTTCTGCTGTAGAGAGTCCTGCAGAAATTGAAGCTCTCATTTTCTCTCTAGGGGAACCCTAACGTGCTTGTTACATGTATAGAGATTTCATCTTTCCCACTTTTGGGTCATTCACTTCTGCCCTAAAGGCATTCCCCGTAACAATGATGTCCAAGTAGCAGGGAATCTTTTCTGTCAGTAGAATCTGACAAAACCCTTCTGGGCCCAATAAAAAAAGAAAGACTATTATGGTTCAAGAGCGGCCCCTGTAGAGTAGTTGCACGTTGGCAAGTGTCCTGAGGTTCTTGGAGGGCCAGAGTAAGATGAACTGCATCATTTGGTCAGCAACTGGAGAAAACTGACTGGCGAGTACAAGTCTTTCTTCTGTTCCCGGCAGCCCAGTCAGACATCATAAAACAAACGCACTAGTTGGTACCGGATTGAGAATGCAATCACGCTGCCCAGGACCTAGGTAAAAATCAGCCAGAGAACAGAAACATTGTAGCATTAAATAAGGTACAAGCTGGCAGTTCCTTATTTCCCCTTGCATTTGGTACACTTTGTGCCTTGTTTCACTAAGTAACAACATTTAGGCTAAATTTTTTAGGTATAGAACCAGCGAAGGATGGAAGTGTAGCCAAAGTCCTCAGCTCTTTCTCTGAGAATTGTAACCATCTGCGGGGGATCTCCAGGCGTGGCTGCACACAGTAACATTGTGAGAACAAGTGGACTAGAGGAAAGGTTGCGAACAACTCCTTCCTCCTTAAGGAGCACATGTCATAATGTAAACTATAGTTTGTGATGGGAAACGTCCTGGCAAAGCTGCAATTCAGCATCCTTACGAGAAGGCGCTGCAAAGACTTCTCTGCTGTGGCTGGGCTTCAGATCAAGTGGTAGGTACTTTCTATCCTTTCTCATCCCTGATATAGTCTGCCTAAACTCTGTTTGGTCTCCAGGTTTGTTTGCTGGAAATCCTCCCTTCTGAATGGGAATTTGGCAAAGTAAGTGTCTCTTTCCTAAGAAGAATCTCTGATCTGAGGATGGAAAAACGAGTTCTACTGTGGGCACCTAGGCAGTGCAGCCCTTTCCACATGTAGTGTTTCTTCTGTTTTATGCGTGAGAGTTCACATGCTGACCAGAGGTAGTGGCAGTATCTGTGAGGCAACTTATCCTCATGCTCTAAAGTGCTTCCAAACACTTCCGCACCCAGCTCAGATTTTGGGTACTGCTGAGCTGTGTGCCATGCTTACGGGATCCACCAGCCGGAGGTAACTCCAGAACTGCGTTATTTGGTCTGGCTGACAAAGAGGAATGTGGGAAAAGGCTGGATCTGGTCACAGTGACAAAGCACTCTACTGTCCTAATGTTTTTGTAGCATCGAGTGATTCATGCCTTGGGAACCTTCCCAAGCTAACCCTGTGATTTGTATTTATTAGCTCTCAATGAACATGGAGGGGTGACGGGTAGAAGCACGGGGAGGAATCTGTTTCCTCCTTGAGCAGCATTAATCTCCCAATTCTCCTCAAGTTCCACAACTCAACTGCATCTTGTGTGAAAAGCATGATACTTTACTTCCCCTTTTCCCCGTGAAACACTTGAGACTCATTTGGATCTGTTTCTATTCCAGAGTACATCTTTTTACTGGAGGAAACATTGGTCTGACCTGAATGAGCAGCAACAGGAGAGTGAGACTTCGCTCGTGGGTGGGTCCAATCAGCTTTATAACTAAGTTAATAAGGGTCATATTATTGCACTCGGTATATTCGCCATCTTCATCTGTTCCACTCCTCACATCTACTATATGCAAGATCTTGACAGCCTGGAGAAAGAAATATTACACGTTATTTTACCAGGTACGTTTGGTGCTTGCTGGCCAGTTTTGCTCGAGATCCCTTTTCCTATACAATTGCCAAAGAGCTTGCACTCTTACTAAAAAAACAGATGACAGGCTTATGATGGTTCTGGGACACTGCTATGTGTGGTCATTCTGAAAGATTGTTAACACAATTGAGTGACCATGAGGGATGGTGACGGACCAAGTGAAGTATTTTCTTCTGGATTTGAGCCAGGAAATAACTAGCAAACTGAAAAGTTCTGTCTTCTCTCCCATCCTGTTCCTCTCTCTTTTGATCACTGACTCAAAATGGGCCTGACTTTAGAACGTTTTCTGGACTTTACCTTCAGAGTGTTTGTTCCCATGGCAGAGAGGCTCTTAGTTTTGAATTTGGAGTAGCTCATCTCCAACTTCCCTGTGCTAGGATTGAGCCTGAAAGAAACATTACAATTTTAGTCCAGATAGAGCGAGGAGAGAGAGATCCCCAGCTGAGTACCTGAGAGAGAAACCCAGTGGTGGAAAAAGCAGGACTAATCCCACACACAGAGCAACAGCTGCTGATACGGAGTCCCTCGGAATTGGGCAGAGCAAGGAGGAGATTCCTCCCCACTGTACCCCTAGTATAGGCATAGAGCTACATTGTTTTAAAACTAAAGCATCTAACACCTGCAGAGACAACTGCTGACGCACCACAGTGCCACAGAATGCTTGCTATTATGAAACCTTAGCAAATACTACCACAACAGTATTAAAAGCGACCTGCGTCAATCTCTCTTGATCTTGTTGCTGAGACTAATTATATTCTAACATTGTTAAAAATCAATTCTGTATCTGGGGGTTGGGAGGGCTGCAGCGGTCAGAAAAGATAACTTCTTTGAGAAACCTCTAGTGTGTGACCTGACCGAGGCTGGCAGAGGGAGCTGGCTAACTTTCAGCTATAAAATGGCTTTTTTAGCTATAAAATGGCCTTGATGGCTTTTTCAAAGCACACCTACCACCACCTTTCTCAGCTGGTGTTCACGATAAAAGGCACAACCTGTGGTACTCTTACAGGTCTCTAGGGCACGTTACCTTGGCAGCCGGTGACGGGGACAAGGAATGACGTGGAAGAGTTGAGGCAATGAGTAGAGGAAGTTGAGCACTTGCGGGATGAAAAAAAGCAGCATTGTTTTGCTGAAGTGCCCCAAGATCCCCACCACAGCAAAGGTCATGCCAGCAAAGTAGCAGAAGGTGTCCCCAACAAACACTTCAGACGGGTACCTGTAATCCACAGAGCAGAAAAGTAAAGGTCTGCCATCATTGCTGTTGCCATGCAAATGACTTTATAACCACTGAACATATTCCCACATGGCTGGCTAGAAAGGGAACTGCAGCAGTCTACATGGTAAAACAACCAGTGCAGCTGTCTATACCAAGGACTGCAGGGCTGGGACCCACAACCTGATTTGCAGAGAATACATGAAAGAATGGCTAACAAGACAGAGGAGGGTGCATATCCTCACGTACATTTTGGTGAGCCGGTGTGACTGGAATTGTGCTAATAAAGAGAAAAGCTACCAGCGCATCGATGCTTTGCACTCGTGGTTCTGGCAAGGGACCCATCTACGCCCCAGCATCCCAACTGCACGCTGGTAAGTGGGTTGGTTTGTTTGAAAAGGGAGGATGTAGAGGGAAAGGACGCTTCCAAAGAAACTCTGAATGTCCATCCTCTTACCAGTTGTGGTAAAACAGCCCCAGCGTGGTAAAAAAAAAGGGAATCATGAAGTAGAGAGAAAAAATGTGATCATCTCGGTAATCCCCTACAGAAAAAGAAAAAAATATGTTTTTGATAAGACAGGACTGGTTGGGTTTTACTAGTACCAGATATCAAAATCTAGGATTCTATCTCCCTTTGCTTTTTGCACCCCAAAACACGTACGCTATCTACCTTACCATTTAACTCTACAATGTTGAACACAATAATGGAAGCAGCTATCACCAGTGACTGCCCCGCTTCAATTCCATTAATTCCAGCGAGAATGTTGATGGCGTTGGTGCAGAACACTGCTAGCATGCCCATGTACACGTAGTAGAGGATACCTGCAGGTCAGAGCAAGCGGAGTGCTTTAGTATTCATAGGCAAAGCAGACCCGGTCCAATTCACCGAAGCTCTTGCTTCTTGCTTTGTCCAACAACCCATTACCTGGTGCTCTCGGTGAGTTTGTCATAAGTGGTAGCTTACTGACAACTTGTTCTCTACCCCGTGACTCGGCTGTCATGTGTACATGCATGTGTGACGTGAAGGCCGCAGAGGACGGATGTGATGCAGTGGCAGACCGTAGCACCGTTTCTGGTTTTTGGTAATCTGGCACTGGCAGCTGACTGCTATACGCACCTGGTGCTGGACTGTATTGCCAGAACCCTGAAAAAATGAGTGGTGCCTACCTGTGCGTGGCAGGTTTCTGGATGTAGTTTCCACCCTAATATTTAGTGGGTACCCTCTCATTGCCAGTATAGCTGTGGGTGCCACAAATATTTACTTGTGCTCTCTCACTCCTTACTTAAGCAAACCCTTCGTGCATTCCCTCTGCAGCACACAGTGTCTCATGTGACCCCTTCCACACATCACTCACTGCTTGTTTGATGGCTTCCGGTGATTTGTAACAACTTACCCAGGTCCAAGTGCATGCCCAGCAGCACACGGAAGGGCTTAGGCACCACAATGGTCGTGTTCCCAAAGTTGGTGAAGTAAACCATGAGCAGCGGGAGGGAAGCCATGGTGGGAAGAAGAAGCTTGTGGCGCCAGCGCAGGTTCAGAACGTCATCTGCAAAGCCCAGGAAAATCATGCAACAGATGGCGAGGAGTGAACCGATGAGCTCCACAAACTGCGGAACAGAGAACAGCACCCCTATTACCGGTGGCCACTCCCGCCTGTGTCCGCCGCACTCCCGACACCAGGCGCGCCTCACCTCGTCGTGAGGAAAGGCCGCACACTGCTCCTCCATGAAGCACCTCAGGAAGGGCACGGGGATGAAGCAGAAGAGGATGATCAGGAACACGGCCCCGCTGATCACGCCCTGTGCTTCGGGGCTGAAAGGAAGGCAAGGGGCGCAGTCGGCCCATCTGGTCCCGGTCCCGGGGCCGGTGCGGCCCTGCGGCGCGCGGCTCGATGGGGCAGCGCTACTCACACTGGCCGCCGCGAGGCCTTGTTGAGGTCTTCGCCGTAGAGCCGCGCGGCGAGGAAGCGGTCCTTGAAGGCCGGGATCAGCGTCAGCGTGGCCACGAAGCCCAGTAGCGACCCGCCGAGGTTGATGAGGAGCGGCACAGCGGGCCAGGCCGCCATGACCACGGTGGCCGCTGCCCCTGCCAAGGGCACAGACCGCGGCCGGGCGCGGAACGCCGCCCACCACTCCCTCCGCCGCGTGTTTCCAGCCGGACGCGAGAGTGGAGGCACAGGATGCGCGGGCACCCTCCGCCAATCGGCGAGAGCGGCGCCGGTTTCGGCACGAGCCGCCGGGAGGTGCGGGTTCCTCTCGGTCACGCCGGGGCCGCGCTGGGCGCCTCTGCCCCGCGCTGGCTCCTCCGCCGACCGGTCCCAGCGAAGGGCGCCGCCACCGCCGTGGCCCCCCTCCTGTGCGTCACTTCCTACCGCCGGCGGCCGGGCTCGCGTGGCTCCCGGGACTGAGAGGCGGCGCCGGCGGGCGGCTGTCCCCGGGCAGCGAGGGGGGAGCCGGGGCTCTGCGGGGGTGAGGGGGACCCGCGCCGAGCGCTGGCGAGATGCAGGAGAGCGAGGAGCGGGACGGCCGCCTGCTGCTTCACCACCCCACGCGTTCCCTCACGTATTTAAAAGCCAATAAAGTGTGTAACGGGAGCCTCGGGGGTTGGCTGTCGGTAACAGCGCTGAGACCCTCGCGGGACCCTTTCCGCGGGGTGTGCGTGTGCTGGGAGTCGGTGAGCGGCGCGGGGAAGCGGCGGCGGCAGCAGCGAGGGGCTTTTCCCGTGCCCGGTGCCAATAGACCGTGGCGCCCAGGGCGCTGCTGGAGGGGTGAGGCCGCTTTGGCCTCGCTGCGAGCACGATTGGTTCGCTTTAACGTGGAGGCCGCGGTGTTACTGGTAGGGAGGGAACCGGAGCGAGGGGCGGTGGTGCTGGGCAGAGACCCCGCGGGTCCGCAGCAAGGCGTCACCACCCGCCGGCCAGTGCTCCCGCGGACGTTACCGCTGTGCGGGAGCGGAGAGGCTGCGAGCCGCGCGGGGCCGGGCCGCGGGGGGGCGCCGCGCCGGAAGAAGGCGGCCGGCGGAGGGGGGGGGCAGGTCGGCTCCGCGGTTGATGCGAGCGCTGCTCCCGGTCTCTGCTGGGGCCAGGCTGCTGCGGCGCTGGCCGGGCCGAGCCCACGTGCACCGCGGGGCCGGGAGGCGAGCAACGACGCTGCCTCGCCTCCTTCCCCCTCCCTCCGGCGAGAGGTGGCAGCGGCTGGGCCGGCGGCGGAGCGCCGGGCCCGTGCCCGTGCCCGCCGTGAATCGCTGCGCGCTGTGCCATGGGGCTGGATCCGGGCTGGGCCGCGCTGGTGCTGCTCTTCGCCGCCTCGCTGCTCACCGTCGCGGCCTGGCTGCTTCAGTACTGGCGGTCTGCGGCCCTGCGGGCGCCGCGGCGGCGCGGGGCGGTGACGGAGGAGGCCGGGGCCCGGGCGCTGCTCGCCGCGCTGCTCGCTCTCCGATCCCTGCGGGAGCAGTGGCAGCGGGCCTGGGTGCGAGCTCTCAACAGCCAGGCCCGCCGGCACGGGGTACGGCCGGGGCCCGGGCGGGCGGCGCGGCGGGGCGGGGGGAGCTGTCTCGGGGGAGGTGGTGGCGGCTTGTGGCGGGCGGGGCTGCCGGCCCTTTGTTCTGGGGCTGCGGGGAAGCCTCCCCGGCCGATCGCTGTCTGTGGCTGTGGGGGCTTGGCCGAAGGGAGCCAGCGCCTGTTCCCCAGCAGCGTTGTGGGAACACGGAAAGGAGGCGCCTGGCAGCGGCTTCGGGTCCGGAGGCCGAGTCGGCTCTGATGACGCCGGCTGCTGCGACCGCTTTGAGGTTTCCACAGCAACCTCTTCCGAGTTTTGTGGTGTTTATTCTGCTAGCGTTACGGCTGTGTTGTTCTATAGTTTTGCAGTCTGTGAAGAAGAACGTTCCACGCTGATTCCACATGGAAAGAATTGCATGGTAGCTTGTGTTGCCTGTGGGGCAGAGGCTTTTGCCTACAAAAGCTATGGTCCAAAGTGTGTTGTACTTAATAATAACTTGCTGGTGTGAGATGAAGAAATTGGATCTTTGGGGAAGGAGCCTCAGAAGAAGTGCTTGGTTTAGTTATGTGTTGCCTGCGCTGTACCTCTGGCTTTCTTTTGAAGAAGTCTTTTTCAGTTAGGAGGCAGGTACGTCGCACCCCTGCAGTACAGCCATTAGAATAAAGGCTGCAGAACCTGAAGGAGTGCCCTCTGTGATTTGCCTGAAGGAGGCCTTTACTTTGTCAGCAAGTCTGGGGTGCTTCACTTTTGGTACTTAAAGTGGTGTCTGGCATCTGGAGAGCAGAAGGATTAATAAGGCTTATTAAGCAGTTTTACCTGAAAGTAACTGCGCAAGACAGACCAGATCTTAACTACATAGGTCAAGCGCAGTGTTCTTGAAGTTCTGCCAGGTTGGACGGGACTTTGAGTAACCTGGTCTAGTGGAAGGTGTCCCTGCTTGTGGCAGGGGATTGGAACTAGATGAGCTTTAAGGTCCCTTCCATCTCTTAACCATTCTGTGACTCGTAGTCTTGTGAGCTATACAGAAGGTTACTGCATTGCAACATGTGGCCTAGACTCGCAACTATCCTATATAATGCAGTTGGTTTTGAGGTATCTGTCAGGTGACAAAACAGCTGAAAGTTAGTGTTTTGTTCTTTAGCTAGTGCTTCGGTACCGAGTTCCTGCGTGATGCATTCTGCTGAGGAACTCTTTGATGACTCTCCCTTGTGTGTAGTCCCAAGAGAGGGAAAAGAAAATGGCAAAACTGGGGTAAAATTCTCATGGTTTGCTAGGAAAGGATAATAGAGGGAGGCCAACTTTCCGGAGTCCTAGTTAGTCCTGGAGGAATGATGCTGGGTTGCTTTCTTCTTACTAGCCTATTTTCTTCTGTGGTTTTCTTGTTTCTGTGTGGCTTCTTTCAGCTTGATGAACTTTTAAAGATTGGTTTGGGGGTTTGTTTGCTTGTTTGTTTTTAACTTGGGGCAGGGTTAGCACAGAGCAGGGAGAGAGAGAAGAAATGGGAAAGCTTCTGCAGTGAAGAAGGGTTAATGCATTTGACTTAGAGTTGACTGCAACAATTTTGCATTCTCATTTGAGCTTGCGTGTCTGAAATTAATGTAGTGTTTGTGAGTCTAAGCCTTGACCGAAGACCTTGTTTTCCTTCTCTGTAAGGGCAAGCTAAGATGGGCAGAACTGCAGCATGCAATGGTTGTGCCTAGCAAGACTCATGAAAAGGGACATGAGTGTGCCTGGGTCCCCACTCTAGTCATTCGTCCTCCTTCAAACTGTCCGGGCTATTTTGATCAGAACTAATGTGGCTCTCTTTTTGTAGAGTTCAGTGCAGATCACTTTTGAAGAGGGTTCTCAACTACCACCAGCTGCAAATATAAGTCATGTGACATGCAAGGGACAGTCGGACCGCAGCATGGTAAGGCTTTGCCATTCTGAATTGTTCTCTGTGGGTTTTTCCTGTCAATTGATGGCGTGTTGTAGGGAGGCTGCCAAGAGCTGCGTGATGGGGACTGTGGAACCCGGGAGGTTTCAGGGAAGGTTTGTTGTTGAGTTCGATGGTATGCCAACCGACTCTCTGGGAGCCCTAGGGGAGATATGTTGGTGGAGCTAGGGCATATGTATGCTGAGCCCAAATATCAGGATCCTGCAGTGGAGAAGGAGAAGAGAGATCTTGTCACCAGTATATCTTTACTGCATCACGGGCATAGTCTCTAACACCAGGTTCCGCAGGGTCTGGGAGCAAGCCTCGTGTTTCTTTCCTGCCACGGTGGGTCAACCTTGCCTATCCCTTTTAGAGATTTTGCTGTCGCATGGTGATAGCCTCTCACCAGGGGTATAAACTCTCCTTTCCTTTTCTCTCTAGGTGCTGTGTTGCCATCTGTCAGCTAAAGCTGTGAAATTCCCTGTGTCTGTTACTCAGCAGTCCCCAGTTGCTGTTTCTGTGGACACCTATCATGTCACTTTGGCTGTGCTGCACGCTCAGGTAATGGTTGTAAAAAGTTAGCCTGTGACCTTGTTCCTTCACCTGCCCCTACACAGACTGAGGAAGGAGGATACAGTATAGTGTGAAGAAAGGCCTCGTGATGCTGGAAGATGTGGCGTTGCTGCCCTCGTATTTGGTGCAGTGGTGGATAATCCCGACCTACCTGCCAGGTCCCACTTTCTGTGTCTTGTTCTGCAGATGTTGGCTATGTAACGTAGCCATAACAAAATCCAGAAAGGTTTGAGATTTGGCATTGATTTTGGTGCCTGGGCATCCAAAAGCAGCGAGGAAGCCAGATCTCGGTACAGAGCTTCTGCTGCAGCTGCTTCTTCCCGTAGGCCTGGGACTGCTTGTATTCTTATGTTCTGTCTCTTACTGTCGCACTGGCACAGGGGCCTTTCAGTCGCTGAATTTGAAGCAGGGCAAGCAGAACCTCTTCTTTACTGTGGGTATTTGTTCTGGGCCAGGTGGAGATCCACTTGGAGGAGATTCAGAATGAAGGTCTCCTGGTGTCATGGACGTTCAAGGACAGACCGGACATGAACCTTTCCGTTCTTCCGAGACTGCAGCTTTGTGAGGTGAGTGGCAAACAGTGGGAGAGGTGGGCTTGAGTAGAGGGAAACTGAGAAAGGCAGAAACAGTGCTGAGACAGAAGGAAGGCTGTGGCAGAGGGGAAAGGAGGAGAGGTTGGCAACTTGCTCTCATGACCCTTCAGGGCAAAGGAGGGGATTCTTTTGCCCTAGATTCTGTACTAGCTCAGCTCTGTCAAAACAGCTCTCCTCAAGAAGGGCTGAAGTGGTACCGATGCCTGTTGTCCGAGTTTGGTGTAACAGCTGAATGGAAGTAAGCGTAGCAAAAAAGGCTTTCTATCTGCATAGGTCCATCTGCTGTTGTCAGATGTTGAACTGCAAAATGAGTTGTTGTTTTTTTGTTTGTTTTTTGGGGGGGTTGTGGGAGGGGAGTGGTGGTTTGGGCTTTTTGTTTGCTTGCTTTGTTTATTTGGGTTTTTTTTGAGAGGTTAGTGTGCAGAATGGAACCCACAGGTGTTAGAGGCTTAGTGAGCTGAATGCAGGAGTGCTTGCGCTTCTGTGATCCAAATAGGTTGGTTCATTTATCTGTTTTATTGACATCCTTATTGCTTTATCCTGAGTACATGGAGGAATCCAGCCATTCTCCCAAAAGTGTGGTAGTACCATCTCATGAGGTGGTGAGGATGTGGAGACTTTAAAAGCTCTGTTGTCAACATTTGCAATGGGTAGACTACAGATGTAGAGGATTAGTCTGTCTCATTTAGACAACTTACATTTGCCTGCAGCTGTTACACAGAAGCTTTAGAGTGTGGGGAGAGCAAGTACAGGATAGGGCAGTAGTACCTGGGATGCTATTGCTGGGAGAAAGACCGTGTAGTGTCTTAGAGATGTGAGAGGCAGCTGGAGCTGTATAAAAAGAAAACGTCTGCCTTATTATGATTTTTCTGTGTTTCTTCTTGATTTGCGGAGAGAAGAATGAAGGAAGAGCAGACCTGTCTACCATAAAGGATCTGATTGAGGATACCATCATTAGCACGCAGCCAGCCATGACTGTGAATCTGAAGGCCGCTGGAGCTGGTGCAGTAAGGCCCTTTCCTCCTGTCACTCTTGTGCCTCAAGCTCTGTGCTCTGGGGTGCTTCTGAGGGCTGAAGCTCAGGCAGGAACCTGGTGGTCGAGACTCGCTTCTGGGTGACAGCTGCAACCCGGCCCGCGCTGTAGTAGGAGTTGGGGTACTGTGGCATGGGGAGGAGAGTTGATTTGAAACCACGCCAAAGGGCAGCTCTGTTCATACCTTCTTTTCTGAGTACTGAGTGTCAGTTGTATTGAGGTGGAGCCGAACTGCCTGAGACACGTCTCTTTTGGCAGTCTCTCCGTTCCTCTGAATGCTGAGGTTCTGTCTGCCTGGCAGCCAGCGAGCTTGTGCTTGGCTGTCTCTTCTTGTCTGCCTGAAATTCACCATCTGAAATAACACAGGGGCCCAGCCGAGGTCAATATCTTGGGGAACCTGCAGCATCTCTTGATGGCTCTGCGGGTATTCCTTGACAGTTGGTGCGAGGAGCAACTTGGCAGATGCAGGGATGAACTGCCAAGTCGTGTGTCTTGCTGCTGTTGGCTGGCAAGCGAACGATAAAGGCGTGGGTCCCACTCTTGTCATTTCTCAGGTTGCCAGCGATAAGTTGACTCGAGAGTCACTGTCCAGAGTAGCCCCTCTGGGTTCTAAGCTGTTGCTCCGGAATCTTCGAGTGCTGAACTTGGGCTGCCAGGGGAAAGGAGGTAAGCATGAAAACTTTGCTGATTTGCAGGGGCAAGCGCACAGGTGGTGAGACTGGAGTGAGTGGATGTTTTGGGTGGGTTTGAATTGAAAAAAATGGAAAAGAGGGGCATGCAACCACCATGCCACCGCCTCGTGTTGAGCACATGCATGCGCTCTATCCCTCTGTTGCAGGACTTGAGGAGATACGCTGTCTGGCAGAACTAGACAGCCCCCCACAGCAGAAGTGGACTAGGCCGGTGACAGCTGGCAATGCCAGTGCTGTGGCAGAAATGGAGTGGAATGAGGAGCTCTTTCTGTAAGTGTTGCACCCTCCTCACAGCTCTCACAGCAGAGGTGGACCAGCACGATTTCTGGGTGTCATTACTGCGTGATGGTAATTGATGCAGTCTGCACAAAGGTGAAGCCTGTGCCGTGGGGTGGCATGAGTTTGTGCTGCCCGTGTGCTGGGCTAACAATTCCAGTGATTGGCCTCAGCTTACATATGTATTTCCTGCTCCCCTGGACTCTGTTTTAACTGGGTGGTCAGAAGCGGTGATCGTGGTTGGCTTGTGGGAGTGGCAGGTGCAGGAGGCCTGGAGCGTAGATCTCGGCCGTCCACATGGATTGCTCTCTCAACTTCACCTGGCAGCGTAACACAGCCCTGCAGGTGATAGAAACGGGAGTTCTCCTCTTCTGTGTACTTTGCTGCCAGGGGCAGCAGGGGCAGCAAACTTGTCTTGTCCTCCAAAGTAGCATATGCATACTGAATCTTTGGAAAAGGTGAGGAGGCACGTGAGATTTGAGGGAGGGAAGATACGGAACGGGGTTGCTTGCTGCTTGGCTCTTTTGCAGATTGCCTAATATGAGCCTGTCTTCTTTTGTTCCAACAGGGAGTTGGGACATAGAAGTAGAGAGCTGAAGCTACAGGTGATGGGGAACAGCGACAGAGGGGGAAGTGAGTACTGGAAGCTGTAGGACAGGTTGTAAGATGGGGAGACAAGGGACTTTGTGTGCTTTGAGCCTGTGGTGGTTTCGTGTTGGTACAATTGCAATGAACTCTGCAAGGGATTTTTCACATCTGACTTTATGTGAGCCTCTCACTGTGTAAAATAGCTTTGGAGTCTGTTCTTCCAAGTGAAACGCTCTTACTCCGACCTTTCTGGTACCTGGGAGATTCCCATAGCCTGCCTGTCCCCAGTCTGAAGTGGGGAGAGGGATGCAGGGATTTGCCCCAGTAGGTTGGAAGAAGTTTGCACAAGGGTCGTAACTCTGTTCATTTGCACTCGGTCAGGGACTGACTACAGTACTTGTTTTTGATGGAGGCTGCGCAACACCCACCTCTTTCAGGGACTAAATTTCTGGATCGGTAAAGAGGAGCAGAGGAGCACTGCCTGCCTCTTCCCCACCTTGAACCTGGGAACTATGGGGCAGGGGGGCTTGGCTTTGTTGGCCCACAGGGCTGCTTCCCAAAAAGCAGAAGGTGTCTCGGATGCTGAGCTCACGTGATGCGTTCTGTTTTCCTGTTTGTTCTTGCAGGTGTGCTGCTGGCACATACCACGCTTTTGCTTGATTCTTTGGGCAAACAACCTTCTGGGAGACAGGTCTGCTCGCTGGCCCCGGGAGCCGGCTGGTCACTGGCGGCCGAAGCTACCATTATGTTGGAGGTGAGCCTGTAACAGTGTTTGCGATGTGAGCCTCGAGCAATAGATGGGCGTAACTGGGCCTGGGCTCATCGTACGGGACTGTCAGACCTTTACGTTGCAGAGGGGTGTCACTGGGCCCTTGCTTCCCAAGCCTCTGTCTGCTTAACCAACTTGGTAGTGGGGATGGCTCTTTGGTGCCTGGAGCAGTAGCTTTTGTCGCCCATATGCCTGTCTTTCTGACTGGGAAGAGGAGAGCCTCTCTGAGCTGCGCTTTACTCTTTGTAGCTGCTATTCCAGGAGTCTCCTGCATCTTTGAACGCTCAGCATGCTACTTCTCTGCGAACCAGCATCACCCCCACTAAGAAGGTGGAGATGGACCGGACCATCATGCCTGACGGCACCATTGTGACCACTGTTACCACTATTCAGTCCCGGCCCAAGGCAGACTGCAAAATGGGTGAGGCTACCATGTGATGGGCATCTTGTACATGTCGCTGCTATGGGGGCGCAGGCTCCTGTGGCTGGCTGGAGGCTCACACCTAGCCCGAAGGAAGGGAATCAATGTAGCCCTGTGTTTGGAGGGAGGTGAGAGAGGGACAAGCCTCTCTGATGCCTTTTGGCCGTGGGAGCTCTTGACTCTAACACGCATACCGTTGTGTAACCTCTGCGTTAAGGCTGGCAGAGTGCTTTGCCGCTCTTCTTCTATTTACGTGCTGAATGCAGAACCGGAAGCACATTGACCTTGCTTGCTAGTGGTTGTTGCTGCCTGTGGTCTGATATCGTGATGAATGTGGTGCTGCATATTCCATGAGGCAGGGCCAGAAAATAGCATGAACGGGGTCTCACAACTGGGCTGCTTTGTGTATCTTTTCCCAGTAGGCTTTCTACTGCTTTGTTATCGTGAAGCCTCACAGAGCCAGCCTCTGCAGGCTCTTGGCATGCACGCTTGAGGGTTTTTTCGGGCGTAGGGGCCCACGACATGGTAGCGCAGTTGCCTAAACTTTGTCTCCTCTTACTGATGTCTCTCTTTCTCTGCCTGTCTTTCACCATGAAGATTCACCATCGAGGTCGCCTTCCAAGGTGGAAGTGACTGAAAAGAAGACAACTGTGCTTTTGGAAAGCGGCTGCCCTTGCAGCCCCCTTCCCAGCAATAGCCGTAAGTGCTTGAAAATCTGAGGCTTTTATTGGAGCGACTGTATTCCTTAGGCTTTCATGGAGAGTGGCTGTCTGTGAGGCGCAGAACTTGTGTGCATTTGCTGTGGCAGAGAATGTCCGAGTGCCTGAGGGAAGGTGGGGGCAGAGGGGTGGTGGTGGGTGAGAGCAGGTCAAAGGCATTCCACTGTGGCTATCTGGTCTGTGACTCCAGGCATTTCCTTTCTTGATGAAAATGTTCTAGGCTGTCTGGACCCAAAGAGCTGTGCTCATCCTGTACTTGGGACTCTGATTGTCTCTGGGACAGAGAGCTGCAGCCTTTTTGATGGTTCATGGCTGTGGCTGCCCAAACTCTTCGGAGTCTTTTGAAGTCTTTGTCAAGCGGGAAGGATATTTTAATGACACGTCTGGTGGGAAATCGGACTTTGCAGGTGCCTGAAAGAGCCAGCAGCTATATGGCGCTTCCTCTCTTTGGTTTATTTGGGCAAGCGTATAGTAAATTCTGTTCTCTCCCTTTGTGCACATGGAGTTGCCTATAATGAGCATCATGGTAAGCAAGTGACCTCTTGCTGGTGCCGAAAGTCACTACACCAAGTGTTGGTATCTTTCTTGTGCTCAGGGGATAGCTATATGCCCAACGGCTTGGATCCGGTGGCTGAGACGGCGATCAGGCAGCTGACTGAGACAAATAACAAGCCTGCCAAGAAGACCCCAACAAAACGTAGCACGCTGATCATCTCGGGAATTTCCAAGGTCTCTGATAGTTGCGGGGCTCCATTTCCAGCCTGTGAAGTCTTTTCTAGGGATGGGTGCATCGAGACCACCCAGTCCCATAGGAATCAGTGTGGGAAGGTTCTGGCAGAGAAGACTTGCTCGGCAGAACCATTTTGCTGCTTCCTTGCAGCTTGTCACTGCTTCCCAGTAAGAATCAAGGATACCTTGCCAGTCTGCAGGGCAGCCACGGAAAGAGAGGCTGTTGCCATAGCTGGTCGGGAACCTCATGGAGGCCCTGGACTTGCCTGAGGGAGTGAGGGAAGTGCCGCAGAATGCTTTGGAATCTGCCACATTCCAGTATGTTTTAGCAAAAAAATGACAGTTGCGCACCAGTGCCGTCTAGCGCTGATGATTGGATCCTGGGTGTCCTATGTAGGTGTGAATGGAAAGCGGGAGATGAGTGTGATTCTTCTAAACTCTGTCTTCCTGTCTGTCTCACCCTCTGATCACCCCTCCAGGTACCTATCTCTCAAGATGAAATGGCACTTTCCCTGGGTTATGCTGCATCCCTGGAGGCCACAGCATACAGGGATTCTGTGGCAGAGGACACAGGCGAGTGGGTGCACGATTCTACTGAATCATCACAGCTGCTGGAATCGTCACCGTCCAGACAAAGAGCTGGTCAGGAGCTGGATGAGACAACACGGTCGGACATCTCTGAGAGGCCATCGGTGGAAGATGTTGAGTCTGAAACTGGTTCCACGGGAGCACTTGAGACCAGGAGCTTGAAAGATCACAAAGGTAAGGATGAACCAGTAGATGGTAGCTAACATTAGACTTGAGGACTAAGTGCTGTCTGAGTTCCCCGCCCACAGAGCACGGGGGCTGCAGCCAGCTTTCAGCATGGTGAAGAGTGGCTTCTGCCAGAGCCTGGAAAAGCCCGTCTTTTTCACATGCTTCCTGCTGGTTCCGAACTCCTCTGTTTGCAGGTGTCTGATTGCTGTGGCCTTTTCAGTTTCTGTGCTTTCTGTCTGGGTTCTGTGCTCTCTGCCTCTTGCATGGTTTGCATGTTTCTGAGAACCTGTTTTCTCTCCTTGGCCTCTAGGACTACAGATCAGGCACACCTCTGTAAATGATTCCTCCTCTGAATTCAGCTGCCTCTAGCACGGAAGTGGAGGCTGGCTGACAATGTGGATTGTACAGGCCTCCACTCCCTCCCTTTTTCTCTGTTAACTCATGCTTCTGACCTGTTGTACTGTAGGACGTCCACATGAACTCTCTGTTTTCAAACAATGCAGTGGGCCTCCTATTCCGTCCAAGCTGCTGTTCCAGAATTCCCAGGCTTGTGTCAATTAGGTGGATGGCTCACCTTGGATTTGTCACAGCTTGTAGCTGTAATGGTTTCACTTAACTGCAAACTTACGCAAATAAGAGCAAGCCAAAATGTCTATTGCTGAGAATATGAGAGCGGGACTGGTTTTAGGAGGGTGTACCATGGTGCAGCCAGGTATAGTTTGAACTGTGGTGACCAACCCCTTGTTTGCATGTCAGTAGGTAGAAAGGCATGTGGCCCTGATTCTTGAGAGAAGTGGCAGGCGGGGAAGGAAGAAAACCAGAAAGCAAGCCCCCTCTGTAGGAAATACTCTTGCAGCTTTGTATGGCATGCAGGTTTTGAATATGCCTTTTTACACCTGGCACCTTTTCGGGGCTGACGGTGATTGGCATCTCCAGCCCGTCCTGCCCACGTGAGTCATCCAGAGCCGTTGCTGTCATTTGTCTCCAGGTTCAGGCATTTTGTGAAACTGGGCAATCGCTCTCATGGCTTGATCACTGGCTAATCTGGGTCTCCTTGAGACGAGCTGGTCCAAGAGGCCTTTTCCCTGCTGCACATTTCTCATGGTGTCTCCGCATTCAGATTTTCTCATGTGTTTTACATTTGTATGAGTCTTAGCTTTCTATTACAGTTCTGCACGCTTCCACTGCAGGGAGGACATCATTGTGTAGAAGGAGGGTTATGCAGAGGAGACGTGTGATGGCGTGCTTAGCGAAGCCACTTGTTGGTATTACGGTCTGTCCTGAATGTAGATTTTTGCCGTGCGGCTGGGAGCTGGGATTTGCTGAGCTGCTGTGAGCTTCCATTGCTCAGGGCGGAAGACATCTGTGCTGCACATCAGAGAGCGGCCGGGTGCGTTACTGCCCCTAAGACACACCAGGGCAGGATGCTATAATGATTTTCAATTCCTTCCTTTCCATCTCTACAGTTAGCTTTCTTCGGAGTGGAACCAAGCTCATCTTCCGGAGGAAGAGTAAGCAGAAGGAAGCAGGCCTAAGCCAGTCGCATGATGACTTGTCCAACATTGCCACCGACTCCACTGCCGGGAAGAAAGCCGGCAGCTTCTCCCGTCGCCTCATCAAGCGCTTCTCCTTTAAGTCTAAATCCAAACCCAAAGTTAGCGACAGCGTGACAGCAGGTGAGAACTGAAGGAGGGAGAAGCTGTGAAGATTGCTCAGAGATCCTTTTCTAGTCTCTTGTCTTCCCACTCTATGGTATCTGTGACCTGCGGTCCGGTTCCTTTCAGCCTTGGCAAGGGAAGACGCCCCTGGTGCTTTATGCCATTTGGGGAACAGAGGTGGTGAACCTGGGGCTTAGGCTGCTCATCTGCCTCGGCTTAGCCCTTTCTAACTGTCATATCCCACTGCACTCTCCCAGAAAATCCAGGTGGTATGCTAATCCTGGTGGAAATCCCAGGAGCTGTGGAAGCGACTCTGCACGCATAGCCATCTGGTGTCGCTGGGTGCATCCTGGAAGGAAGGGAGCAGTGGGGAGGCTCTCGAGTGGCAGTGCTCAGAGTAAAAGATGGAGAAACTGCTGGGTTGGCTACATTGCTGAGAAGCGTGGGATGTAGCCTCGCTCAGTTCTAGTAGGAGAGAATGATGCGGTTACTGGCCATCTAAATGCTGTCGTTGCTTCTGCATGGTGCAGAGCCTGTAATCTGACCGAGGCATGGTGCGGTGTGTTCCCAGGCTGCGAGCTGTCGGGAGAATGAGCTGCTGTTCTTGGCTCTTGGAACAGCTCTGTTTCCAGCAGTGCTGAGGGATGCCTGCTTTCTGCACTATGCAGATGAAAGAAGGAGCCTCTAAGAAGGAAGTTTAAGCACCAGGCGAGTTTTTGTAGAAGCCTGGGCCCTTGCAAGGATGTCTGGCTGGTGCTGTCAGCACTGCCACCCTATGACGCAGCTGTCCTTCCGCATCGTCAGATGGGAAATAGGCTGTGATGCACACATGCCCTGGCCATTGTATGAGCAGAACCCTTTCCCTCGGGGTGGTTGGGTGTGTTGCTGGGCAGGGCTGCCTTCTGGACTTGCGGGGTGCCTGGCCTCTCATGCTCTTGTGGTTCTTGCCAATGACCGGTACCACACTGGGGATGGGAGGTGAGGAATGTGGCGACCCTAGCAAAAGGGCAGTGTGAAGTCTAAAGCAGTGTGGCGGAAAGAGGCAAGAGTTTATATGTTTTCACTGATGAAAGGGTTTCTTGTAGTAGAAGGAGCCTTTCTTGACTGCATCTGGTATTTCCTTTTTTCGAGCAAACCCAGTCCACCGCATTCAAACCACAGGTGTTTCTGTGGTGGGTATTTGTGGAGGGAGAAGCACACGGGAGAAAATCAACTCCTTGTGCAGAAGGAGACTGCCCTTCTAGACAAATGGTTTCCTGGTCTCCTGACGTGCACCCGTTGCGAATATCCTGAGTCCTTGTTCAGCTGGAGTAATGACCCTCGCAGAGAAATCCTCCTGTCCTGACAGCATGCCTGGTTTGAACGAAAGCTCCTGCTCTCCTGTGAGTTTTAAGAGTTAAGGAAGTAGGGCAAAGGGGAGTAAAACCTCCCTGAAGAGCAGTTATCTAGGCCTGACTGGATTCACTAGCTCTGCTCTCCTGTTACAGTACCTCCCAGGTGGGAGCTATCACCTTGCCTTGTGCAGGATGTGACCAACTGAAAAAGCAGTTGTTCTCCTGACGGGTGCATAAAGCAACATCTCGTTCTTCGGAAGGACACATTCTGGCTTACCCATATGGCCATCACATGCCATTTCCAGAGGCTGGAATGTGTTCAGTGTGCTGCTGAGAAAGAATTGACAGACATGTATTTTGAAGCATCTCTTGAAAGTGTCTGAAGGTTGGAGGTGGGGGGCAGAGTCACTTGGGGCTTGCATTGAAACTGCTGGTGCTTGCCAGTGGGAGGGATTCTTCTTTCCTGCCAATTCCCTATGAGGTTGAGTATGTGTGAGAAATTGGACCAGCCCAGCCGGCTGACCAGGAACCTCTTCTCCATCTGTTTGTTTTGGTCTGAGAGTCTTTCTGTTCATCCCTGTGCTCTTCCATGTATTTTGTCCTTTGTTTCCTCCCTCATCCACATGGTACCATGGCTTTGTTTGCAGCTCCATGCGCTGCTGATGTCACAGTGCTCACCATTTCTCACTGAATGTGGATTTCCTTGATGTGAGCTCGCGGTTCCTGCTGTGGTGCTGGTGGAAGTTAGCAATATGCAGCTTTCCTCTAGCCATCTGGCAGCCAGTTTGATGTAGCCTTCCTTTGCCAGGTTGGTGTGGCATTGCACACGGCACTGTTCTTTGCAGGCACGCCCCCGGCACCTTGGGGTTTGATTCCTTTTTGGGCGTTCCTTCTCTCTTGCACTGTCCCTGCTACCTATCTGTCTCTGTTGCCAGTGGTACTTGGCGCTCTGGTTTGGGTTTTCATTTTTTCTTTTTTAATGCATGTTGAGGTATTGCTTTGACTGAAAAGTGCTGGCTGAGCCCAGACAGCACCTCTTCTCTAGTGGCATAGCTGTGGACCTCTCACTAGAAGTGCTGGCTTGAATAGAGAGGAACTTCCAGACGAGCCAGCAGCTCTTCAGTTGTGGGTTTATCATAGGACCTTCTGTGGGTCTCATTGAATAGTCCGTGTTCCTTTCCTTTAACAGCAAGAGTGGCTCAAGCTGTCTTGGTGCTGAGAAGCCAGAGGTGAATGCCCAAGGCTCCCTGCTGTGCTTCCAAAGCATGAGCCTGTGGCTTGTGTACTCAAGGAAAGCCACAAAGCCTAGTGAGCATTGTCCTTGTTGCTGTAGACCAGAGGTAGGAAAGGCAAGCGAGGTTCTTTTCTGACAAACGCGTACCTAGATTTCAACTGGAATGTTTTGTTCTCCCTTGGGGGAAGGAGGTGATAGGAAAGCTGGGAGTGAAACTGATAGAGTTCTTCACTGGCCTTGGGGACCAAGGATGCCTTTCTAGCCATGTTAAACAGGCAATTACTACCATACATCCTTGGGTTTTCCTGAATTTGTTTCCGGTTTGTCGGCTCCAGGCAATGCCTGCTGATGTATCGTGGTGGAGGTACTGGTTCTGATTTTGAGCATTGCCCTGGCAGAACACTCATCTTGGAACCTTCCTTCGCTGCGGTCTGTGGAACGAATGGTGCACAGGACGTGTAACAGTCGGTGCGTATCCTCCCTTGAATTTTTGGTGGTGCTTTTTATCATGACCTGTAAATTGCTGTGAAAGTTTCTATTGGGTTAGATAGCTTGCAAAGGAAAGGGATATTGTCAAGTGCTGACAGAGCACGTCCTCAGTTGTTAATTCCCACACCTGCTTGTGTTTCCTAGCAGAGATGTACTTTCTGCCATTTTGTTGCTTCTCAAAGATGAACAGTATAGGACTGATACTGTCACCTTTTATCTTCTTCTAAATGTTATCGGGAAGCGTGGAATATTTTTGAGGGCGTTTGGGTAAACTGCTGTTTTGAGGGACAGAAGGGTAGGGAGAGTGGCTCAGCCTCATGCACCGGGAGCTTTTCAGTTCAGGTACACTCCTGAGTAACGTGTCGATCCTTTCTCTTTGTGTCTGTACATGGCTTCCTTTCTCGCACTTGCAGACATGTTTGTCCCTTGAGTAGTAGGCAGCTGGTTTTGCTAATCCTGGTTATGCGAGCACAGGTGAGTCTCTTGGCTTTCCAAAGCCAAGAAGTGTAATGAATCCGCCTCATGAGGGAGGTATGATTATCAGTGTGAGAAACCATTCTTCTATCTTAATCTTTTTGGAAGGAAAGGGAAGGTCACGTTATTCTTCGGCCTCCAGAGACTGTTAAGATGTGGTCCCAGGGAGTTTTTCCCCATAGTGCTCTTGGCTTTTTATTCTCTGCTTGGGTTCAGGACGAGAATAAATGCTATTTGAAATCCCCTTTTGCCTGCTTAACTTCTTCCGGATGCCCGTGTCTTTGCCTCGATGCCATTGCATTTCATAATGCCTGGGACAACGGGGCGACCCCAGTGTGCGGCGCTGGCCGCCATCAAACTTTTTGGAACGATCTGTAGTTGCCAGGTTGCTGTCCCAGGGTATGCTTTATATCTGCACCTGTGAAATTGGTCCTCCACCAAATATGTGGGGGAAGAAGAGCCAACAGACTGGCGGGCTTGAACCTGGGGAGGCTTCTGAAGGAGTTCAACCTGCTTGTAGGGGCCTGTGTTCCAAACACTGCATTGCGCTGCTGGCTGTATGTATGCTTGTAAGTTTATTTTGCTCCAGATACGTCCTCTCACCATGTTTTGGTAAGGCTTGTTAAGAGCTTCCCCATGGTCAGCTTGCGAGAGGCATCCTCTTTGAGGCGAGAGAAAATAGGTGTGGGAAGAAGTAGAGGGAACTGCAAAACCTCAGCAATTTGGGGTGCCATAGGCTTTAGAGTGATGGGTGCCTGACTGATGCCTGACACTCTGAGAGGGTGCTCAAAGGCAGAGGGATTATATGTGTGCATGTGTTTGCACGCTCTTGTAATTAGAGTGTGCCCTGTGAGTGCCCATACCTGTCACACTGCGAAAGAGCTGAGAATGATGGCACTGATTGGTAGATAGGGAAAGTGGCCTTAACCGGCTTTTGTGGTATACACAAAATATTTCTTACATGGACACCTTTGGAGGCAGCTTTGGGCAAACAAGTCCAACTTCTGCCCCTGCAAGCACCCTTGTGTGTTTGTGTAGCTGAGGACAGGTTTATAGGCATATTGGCTAATGTAGGGGAGAGCAATAGGAGTTTACTTGGGTAGAGAGCTAGTCAGAAAACACTTTTGGGGATGGGTGGAGCATAATGAAAGCTCATATAATAAAATATATGTAATAATAAAAGCAGATGTGAGGGCCACAGGCACACTCTGTTTCTAGACTAGAACTGGGCAGGGGGCAAAATGTATGTTTACAAATGTTTTCATTCCACTTGTTTGTCTCTAGCGTTGCTGCTTCCTTCCTGTGATGGCTTCTCTCAGTTCATTGCGTGCTAAATAGAGATGTCATTTTTGGATAGCTGGCGAGATGCTTGAATGCTGGGTGGTTGGTGATTGCATGTTCTGGGGTCTTTAGCATCATTCAGCCCTCCCTCCCCTTATGTAGGGCACAATATGTGTCATAGTAGAGTAGCAGTCCCGGTGGTTCGAACTTCTGGAAAAGATCTTTGTATACTTGTGGTATTTCAGCTCCTTCTACAGGCATGACTGCTTCACACCACCTTTTCTCGTGCATACAGGTACTGGACCAAATATCCACTCTGAATTTTTATGTGCTCTTTTGTACTTTGATGCCTTCTGTCTGGGTGGATTATTTTAACCCTGGATCATTTCGAGGAGGGGAAAAAAAACACAAAAGGAACCATGTATCTATTTAAGAAATGAAAATAAAATCACTCAATTCGGACTAAATGAATGAAGTTATTGCACCTTTGTAAATGTTGAAGAAGAATTCCATTGCTGTGTAATGGCTGAACCTGTTAACTTATTAAACCACATGGAAATCAAAACCTGACCCCGAGTCTGACTTCATCCCTGCTGGCGTACAAAGAGTTAGGCTTTTTTCCTTTTCAGGGAGGGAGGTGATTTGTAACCCTGTCTGGTAAGGCTGTCATCTCTCAGCAGTCATTTCTGCCAAATGCAGATACATGGGCTTACAGTCCCTAAGACTGCAGCTAGGGCTGTAGCCTTGTGCCGTGCTTCTAGGAGGCAAGAGCTTCCTGAGACTTTGATGTTGGCTCCAGAAAGCAGCATTCTTTATTGCAGCACGGGGCGCACACCTGAATCGTTTTGCAAAGGTGAGCACTGTTGGCTGCTGACATTGGCTATATATTTAGCATACTCATGCATATTCGCAGCTTTTCTATGAACTAGCTATAATATTTTCATTCTAATTACACATGCGCTTTCTTGCTGATGGGCAGGGCTCTCTTTGTTGTCGATAGTGTTCCTTACTATGTTTACTGAATGACCTCAGTGCTTGCACATGCTTGCCGTGTTTAATGCTGAGTTAGCAGTTGGAATGTCCTTGCTTCTGTTCTGTTCCAGTCTCACTCCACGTTGGGCACCACTCTGTATCTTGAAGGCTACCATCCTTGGTCTTACTTACTGAATCCTTAGTTGTTATCAGTCCTGAGATGTTCCTGCCCCATCAGCCGAACATTCCTTTTTCCCTACGTGTTAGAAAGTTAGAACAGTTTGCTTTATTCAACTATGTTAGTTTGAAGTCACACACACTACTGTTAGTTTAAACCTATAATTTAAGTCTACATCCCCAGTAAGTAGTTTGAGGGTGTAAACGGCGAGCGAGCGCAGACCATTGCCTCCGCGGAACCGAGTAAGTAAGCGGGTGCTGCCATCCTGTGAGCGACCCTCGGTACTGCACGTGGGGGAGCCCGGTGAGGAGACAGGCGCAGCTTTCTGCTGCCGTCCTGTGGGCAAAACTCGGTACTGCAGGTGGTGGTGATGGGGGGGCGCGATGTAGAGCTAGGCGCGGCAGCCAATGGCAGCTGCGGGGGGCGGTAGCCGTTGAAAGCCGAGGGGGGGCCGACCCGGGAGTGAGTGTCGGGCGCGGCTGCCACGGGCGGGTTAGGGGTGCTGTTCGCCTTGTCTCATTCCAGCACAGCCTCCCCCCCCCTTTTTTCGGGGTGCGTGTACCTGTGTAAGTGGCACTTATTAAAGGAATGACGTAACGAGCTGCTCCTTGGGGCAGTTTTTCTCAGTTTTTGGTATTCTTTTTTTTGGGGGGGAGTGTGAAATAAAAAGGGGGATGTGGGGAGTCTGGGGACGGATGGTATCATTTGGGGCACCCCGGTGTCAATGAGGGGGGCGATGATTTGGCAGAGGAGCAGGTGAGTAGAGGATGGGGGTGTCCTCCGAAGACAGAGGGGTAACAGCTTGATTTGGGGCTGATTCCCCCAAAAAGACGTTTCCATGGCCGGCTGTGCTTGTGGAGCCGGAGCAGCTGTGGTGGCTCAAAAATACCCAAGCCCCCTGATTCTGGATCTGCAAGGGCTGGGGCAGGGAGCGTGCGGGGGGGGACACACCCAGAAAACACGGTACAGCGGGTGGGGGGGGCGCATTGGGGTGCCGGGCGCCGCTCGTTGCTGCCATCCTGTGTCCGGAATTCGCTACTGCAGCAAGGCGTGACGCCGCGCGCGAGCAGCGCAGTGCCCCCTGTCCCCGGAGCTAGCGGCGCAATCCTGCGGGCCGGTGCCGCTTGGTCGTCGCCGCGGCTTCACGTTCAGGTGTCGGCGGGCGCGTGAGGTGCGCGTGGCCGCAGTCCGGTGTTCGTGAACCGCTTCCTGTCCCCACGGCCCGCCGGTTTGATGTGTCCCCTTTACTGCTTGACAAGGACGAGGGCATAAACGGTGCCTAGCCCTGGCCGGGGTACACCTGATAGCCCTTGTGGGGTACCATGTGTCTCAGCCACAGTGTCTGTGTGGTCCGAATGTGTCTGTTAGTCAAAGCCAGTCTGGATGACAGTGAGCCTGTGTGGTCTGTGAGTTCTGAATGTGAACCTGAGACAGGGAATGAAAGGCAGAATATTAAAGCCAGAGAACAGACAGGCAGCCAGAGACAGAGAGAAAAAAGAACCAGCTGTAGCTTATGAGGCTGCTTTTATCCCAGCTGGTGTTTGCCCCTCCCCTGCCCCAGGACATTGAGGAAGGGGTTGTGGGTGGGGCTTGGGGTGTATGAGGCACAGCCTTTCACCAAGGAGCTCTTAGAGGTGTTGGCTTTCATCAGGTACCCCTCTCTGGTGTGGTTTTGTGCCCTTAGAGCTTTGTGGTTTATTTCTGCTGGGGTTTTTTTGGTTTTCTGAAATGGTCTTATCTGAATGAAGACCTTCAGGCCATGTCCAGACTCACCAGGGCATGTATTAGTAAGCATTTTTGTGTAGAGTGGTTTTTTAGGTGCTATGTTTGTTGGTGGTGATGAGCTTAGGAGAGCCCTGTGGCTGTTCTCAGGGAAGAGCTGTCGCAAAGGTCACCTTTGGTCAAGGGACTGATAAGGTGTGCACCATTCCTGTTTTATTTTGCAGATGATGAAGAGAAATGTGGCTATGGAAGGGACATCCAAGTTAGCTAACAAGGGAGTTTTCTCAAGGATGGCTCTGGAGCTCTGCCCCTCTGAAAACTAAGGCAAAAGACTGGGCCTGGGGAGGGGCAGACAGGAGATGTAAGGTTGGTGTGGGAGAGAGGCTGTTGAAGAACCCGTCTCTTTGGGCAGGGGAAGGGAGCAGATTACTCTTCAGCTTGAGCTTTTCTCACTTGACAAAGCTAAAGCGTAGATTAGGCTTGTGCCTCAGAGTCTTGAGGTCAGTTGTCTTTGGGGGCATGGCTCCAGGTTGCCTCTGCATCTGTGTCCATTTGCACAGAGCTGACTCTGTCCACCCCTCTTGCTGGTTAATGTGAGCACTGACTGGGTACTGGAAGCAGCAGCTGTATGTGAAATGGTTTTAAGTAGTTGAAGGCATTTTCTGTTGGTGTTTTCCAGTTGACATACAGGCCCCGATGCAGCTGGCAGAAGCATGGGAGGCCTGGTGGCTGAGCAGGAAATGTACAGAAGGGGGAGATGGGCATCGCACGGGGAAGGCTGCCACTTTGAGCCCTGTCTCAGCATGCATCTGTTTCTATTGCTTTTTCAGGTGTCGCATCCAGCTTGGGTGAGGTGAAGCTGTGCACTGAGAAGGGCTGTAAGAAGCTAAGGGGGTTTTGTGCCAGGCGGGGGACGAACAGTTGAGTATAACATGGCAGTGGGGTTCAGCATGAGTCTTTCTTGCAGGTGCTGTGCAGCTGCCTTTGGAGTCGGATGAGCATTTCCAATGATTCTGGGAGGTCATGAGAAGGATGGTGAGGTAAGTCACTTCCCACCAGAACAATGGTCACTTGTCTCTGCATTCTCAAGTCCAGCAGGTGAGGGGAGCCCTGAATAATTCAGAAATGATTATGGACCAGGTGAGTGCTGTTTTGCAGAGCTTAAGCTGAGGCAGAGGAGTGATACAAAAGAGGTAGGAGTTAACTGGTGTGGTGCTGGTAAGAATGATGGCCAGGACAGTGTTTTCTTCCAGTTTCTCTGTTTCCTGCTGTATTGTTTGTTGTGTGGCTGGGTTTTCGGTTTGTTGGGATTTCTATTCCTTCTTGCAGAAAATGAACATCAGTGGAGTGAAAGCAGCAAAATCCAGATGTCTGAATCAAATACAAATTGAATGCAGCATCTAAGGCACCCTCTCCTGGGAGTCCAAAACCACAGTGCATGGACCATAACAGTTCTGCATCTACATCAACAGTTGAAGAGCCAGGAAAGAAAGCTGATGCTAGGGGTCTTTTGCAGACAGTGAGCTCCTCATTGGTGCCACCTGCATTGCTGTCGCTCCTTGCTTTCCCACCTCAAAGTGCATTTGAATACAACGTCTTTGATGCCTGCTCCCGGCTGTCCTGCTGCCCAGTTTTCAGAGCACGAATGGTTGGACTCTGTTCCCACAGACAAAGAGCCAGGACTGAAAGATGCTGCTGGACCTCTTCTGCACACGGTAAGCTTTGCAAAGGTGCCACCTGCATTGCTGTCGCTCCTTGCTTTCCCACCTCAAAGTGCATTTGAATACAACATCTTTGATGCCTGCTCCGTTCGTCCTGCTGCCCTGGTTTCAGAGCATGAATGACTGGACTCTGTTCCCACAGGCGAAGAGCCAGGACTGAAAGATGCTGCTGGACCTCTTCTGCACACGGTAAGCTTCGCAAGGGTGCCACGTACATTGCTGTCGCTCCTTGCTTTCCCACCTCAAAGTGCATTTGAATACAACACCTTTGATGCCTGCTCCCGGCCGTCCTGCTGCCCAGTTTTCAGTGCACGAATGGTTGGACTCTGTTCCCACAGACAAAGAGCCAGGGCTGAAAGATGCTGCTGGACCTCTTCTGCACACAGTAAGCTCCAATATCTGAGGCTCAGAGTCTTAGCCACTGTCTCAGCCAGAGAGTCTCAGCCACAGAGTCTCAGTCCCAGACTCTCAGCCATAGAGTCACAACCATAGAGTCACAGCCCCAGTCTGAGTCTGGGAGTATCAGTTTCAAAGTTTGAGGCCGGACTCTCAGCTACAGAGTGTGAGTCAGAGTATCAACTCCACAGCCTGAGGCTCAGAGTCTAAGCCACTGTCTCAGCCATGGAGTCGGCGTCTGAGAGTACCAGCTCATAAATCTGAGCATCAGTCTCAGACATAGTCTCAGCCACAGAGTCTCAGCCACAGTCTCAGCCCCAATGTCAGAATCCCAGAGTCTTAGACATAGAGTCTCAACAACAGTTTCAGCCATAGTCTGAGTTTGAAAGTATCAGCTCCAAAGTCTGAGGGTCAGAGTCTGAGCCAACGTCTCAGCCCTAGTCTCAGCTCCAGAGTCCTAGCAATGAGTCTGAGCCACAGTCTTTGTCACAGTCTCAGGGAGTCTCAGCTACAGAGTCTGAGCCACAGTCTGAGTAACAGTCTCAGGTAAAGGGTCTGAGTCTGAGAGTACCAGCTCTAAAGCTAGAGGCCCAGAGTCACAGCTACAGTCTCAGCCCAAAGTCCATATTTCAGAGTATTAGACACAGATTTTCAGCAACAGCCTCAGCCCCAAAGTCTGAATACCAGAGTCTTCGCCATAGAGTCTCAGCAACAGTCCCAGGCACAGAGTTTGAAGCTGAGAGTAACAGCTCCAAAGTCTGAGGCCCAGAGTCTCAGCCACTGTCTCACCCCACAGTCTCAGCCCCACAGTCTCAGCCCCACAGTCTCAGCCCCACAGTCTGAGTATCAGCTCCAGAGACCTAGAGTGTGAGCCCCTGGGTCTTAGCCCCAGAGCCTCAGCTACAGCCTGAGTCTGAGAGTATGATTTCCAAAGACTGAGGCCCAGAGCCTCAGCTACTGTATCAGCCACAGCGTCTCAGCCAGTCTCATACATTCTCAGCCCCAGAGCCTCAGCATAGAGTCACAGCTACAGTGTGAGACTGAGAGTATCAGCTCCAAAGTCTGATGCCCAGAGTCTCGGCCACCATCACAGCCTTGGTGTGTTAGCCACTGAGTCTCAGCCCGCGAGTTTTAGCCGCAGTCTCAGCCACAGAGTCTCAGCCACAGTGTGAGTCTGAGAGTATCAGCTCCAAAATCTGAGCAGCAGAGTCTCAGCGGCAGAATCTCAGCCAAAGTCTCAGTTCAGAGTATGAGCCCTGGAGTATTAGCCACAGAGTCTCAGCTCAAGTGGCAGCCCAGAGTCTGAATCCCAGAGTCTTAGACATAGAGTCTCAGCAGCAGTCTTAGCCACAGAGTCTGAGTCTGAAAGTATCAACTCCATAGTTTGAGGCCCAGAGTCTAAGGCGCCATTTCATTCACAGAGTGTCAGCCACACAGACTCAGCTTCAGAGTCTGAGTCTGAGAGTATCAGCTCTGAAGTCTGAGGCCCGGAGTCTCAGCCACTGTGTCAGCCACAGAGTTTTAATTACAGAGTCTCGGTCACAGAGTCTGAGTTTTGAAGTCTGAGACTCAGAATCTGAGCCACAGAGTCTCAGCCACAGTCTCAGCCCCAAAGCCTGAACTCCAGAGCCTCAGGCGCAGAGTATCAGCCCCAGAGTCTCAGGTGCAGAGTATCAGCCACAGTTTCAGCTCAGAGTATGGGCCCTGGAGTCTTAGCCACAGACTCTGAGCCACAGAGTCTCATCTCAAGTGTCAGCCCCAGAGTCTGAAGCCCAGAGTTTTAGACATAGTCTCAGCAGCAGCCTCAGCCACAGAGTCTATCTGAAAGTATCAGCTCCAAAGCTTGAGATCTAGAGTCTAAGGCACTCTGTCATCCACAGAGTCTCAGTCAGAGTATGAGTCTGAGAGTATCAGCTCCAAAGTCTGAGGCCCAGAGTCTTAGCCACTGTGTCAGCCACAGAGTCTAAACTGCAGAGTCTCAGCCACAGAATCTGAGATTCAAAGTCTGAGCAACAGAGTTTCAAGCACAGTCTCAGCCCCAAAGCCTGAACCCCAGAGCCTTAGCCCCAGAATCTCAGATGCAGAGTATCAGCCCAAGAGTCTCAGCTGCAGAGTATCAACTACAGTCTCAGGTCAGAGTATGGGCCCTGGAGTCTTAGCCAGTCTCAGCTCAAGTATCAGCCCCAGAGCCTGAATTCCAGAGTCTTAGACATTGAGTCTCAGCAGCAGCCTCAGCCAGAGTCTGAGTCTCAAAGTATCAGCTCCAAAGTTTGAGGCCCAGAGTCTAAGGCACTGTTTCATCTACTGAGTCTCAGCCACACAGTCTCAGTCTCACAGTCCCAGCTACAGCATCTGAGTGTATCAGCTCTGAAGTCTGAGGCCCAGAGTCTCAGCCATCATCTCAGCCACAGAGTCTAAATTAAAGAGTCTCAGTCACAGAGTCTGCGATTCAAAATCTGAGACCCAGAGTCTCAGCCCCAAAGCCTGAACCCCAGAGTCTTAGACCCAGAGTCTCAGCCCCAGTGCCAGCTCAGAGTATGAGCACTGGCGTCTTAGCCACAGAGTCTGAGTCACAGAGTCTTAGCCACAGTCTCAGCCCTGAAGTCTGAATCCCAGAGTTGTAGCTACAGAGTCTCAGCCCTGAAGTCTGAATTCCATAGTCTTAGCCACAGAGTCTCAGCAACATTCTCAGCCACAGATTCTGACTCTGAGAGTATGAGTTCCAAAGTCTCAGGCCCAGAGTCTCAGTCACTGTCGCAGCCACAGAGTTTCAGATGTAGCCTCAGCCGGAGTCTTTAGCCACAGAGTCTGAGTCCCAGATTCTCAGCCCCACTGTGAGCCCTTGAGTCTCAGTCCCTAAATCTCAGTTTCAAAGTCTGAATCTCTGAGTCTCACCCATCCGAGCCAGAGAAAGACAAGCACAAAATAAAAACCACGGAGGACCCACAAAGCAAACTGTCAGCAGGTATGGAAGAGCCAAGACACTTACCAAGCAGCCAGGGAGCAGCTTTGGTGCAGATAGGGAGCAGGACAGAACCAGATCCAAGCACGGCAAAGAGCCAGCTGTGGCTTATCAGGGTGCCCCTCCCCTGCCCCAACCCATTGAGGGAGGGGTTGTGGGTGGGGCCGGTGGTATATGAGGTACAGCTTGTGCTTTGTGAGCTGTTTTGAGGTTCAGCTCTCCTCAGGGTAAATTCTCTGGTGTTAGCTCAGGTTTTGTGGCCTTAGAGCTTGGTAGTCTGTTTAAGGTGCGATTATTGGGGCTTTTTTCAAATGCTTTCATCTCAGTTAAGACCTCCAGGCCACATTAAGACTTACTAGCATGTGCATTAGTAAGTATTTTTGCATAGAGTATTTTTAGGCGTGTCATGGGCTCAGCAGCAGCAGTCATTTTTCTCTTTCGTAGTAGCTCGTGCAGTGCTGTGTTTTCAACTTTTGAATTTTTCTGTGATGGGGGAATTTGGTGTATGGCTAGAGAACTTGTTTTGTGATTGTAGAATTTAGTCTGAGATTGCAGAAATTATTGTGTGATTGGAGAATTTGTTTTGTAATTGAAGAATTTGGTCTTTGACTGTAGAAATTGATCTGTGATTGAAGAACTTTTTCTGTGACTGGAGAATTTAGTAAAAGATTGGGAAAAATATTCTGTGAGGGGGGAGCTTGGTCTGTGAAGGGGGAACTTCTGTAATTGGAGAAATTCGTTTAAGATTGTAGATCTTGTCATTCGATGGGGGAACTTGTTCTGTGATTTGAGAACCTATGTTATGGGGGAACTTGTTCTGTGATGGGGGAACTTGTTCTTTGATTTGAGAACCTGTATGATGGGGGAACTTGTTCTGTGATTTGAGGACCTGTATGATGGGGGAACTTGTTCTGTGATGGGAGAACTTGTTCTTTGATTTGAGGACCTGTGTGATGGGGGAACTTGGTCTGTGATGATGGGACTTGTTCTTTGATTTGATAACCTGTGTGATGGGGGAACTTGTTCTTTGATTTGAGAACCTGTGTGATGGGGGAACATGTTCTTTGATTTGAGGACCTGTGTTATGGGGGAAATTGTTCTGTGATGGGGGAACTTGTTCTTTGGTTTGAGGACCTGTGTGATGGGGGAACTTGGTCTGTGATGGGGGAACTTGTTCTTTGATTTGAGGACCTGCGTGATGGGGGAACTTGTTCTGTGATGGGGAACTTGTACTTTGATTTGAGAACCTGTGTGATGGGGGAACTTGGTCTGTGATGGTGGGACTTGTTCTTAGATTTGAGGACCTGTGTGATGGGGGAACTTGGTCTGTGATGATGGGACTTGTTCTTAGATTTGAGGACCTGTGTGATGGGGGAACTTGTTCTTTGATTTGAGGACCTGTGTGATGGGGGAACTTGGTCTGTGATGGGGGAACTTGTACTTTGATTTGAGAACCTGTGTGATGGGGGAACTTGGTCTGTGATGGTGGGACTTGTTCTTTGATTTGAGGACCTGTGTGATGGGGGAACTTGTTCTGTGATGATGGGACTTGTTCTTAGATTTGAGGAGCTGTGTGATGGGGGAACTTGTTCTGTGATGATGGGACTTGTTCTTTGATTTGAAGACCTTTGTGATGGGGGAACTTGTTCTGTGATGGGGGAACTTGTTCTTTGATTTGAGGACCTTTGTGATGGGGGAACTTGGTCTGTGATGGTGGGACTTGTACTTTGATTTGAGAACCTGTGTTATGGGGGAACTTGTTCTGTGATGGGGAACTTGTTCTTCGATTTGAGGAGCTGTGTGATGGGGAAGTTGTTCTTTCATTTAAGAACCTGTGTTATGGGGGAACTTGTTCTTTGATTTGAGAACCTGTGTGATGGGGGAACTTGTTCTGTGATGGGGGAACTTGTTCTTACATTTGAAGAGTTGTGTGATGGGGAAACTTGTTCTGTGATGGGGAACTTGTACTTTGATTTGAGGACCTGTGTTATGGGGGAACTTGTTCTTTGATTTGAGAACCTTTGTTATGGGGGAACTTGTTCTTTGATTTGAGAACCTGTGTGATGGGAGAACTTGTTCTGTGATGGGGGAACTTGTACTTTGATTTGAGGTCCTGTGTGATGGGGGAACTTGTTCTGTGATGGGGAACTTGTACTTTGATTTGAGGACCTGTGTTATGGGGGAACTTGTTCTTTTATTTGAGAACCTTTGTTATGGGGGAACTTGTTCTTTGATTTGAGAACCTGTGTTATAGGGGAACATGTTCTGTGATGGGGGAACTTGTTCTTTGATTTCAGGACCTGTGTTATGGGGGAACTTGTTCTTTGATTTGAGAACCTGTGTGATTGGGGAACTTTTTTTGTGATGGGGAGCTAGTTCTTTGATTTGAGAACCTGTGTGATGGGGTACTTGTTCTTTGATTTGAGAACCTGTGTGATGGGGGAAGTTGGTCTTTGATTTGAGAACCTGTGTTATGGGGGAACTTGTTCTTAGATTTGAGGACCTGTGTGATGGGGGAACTTGTTCTGTGATGGGGGAACTTGTTCTTTGATTTGAGGACCTGTGTGATGGGGGAACTTGGTCTGTAATGGTGGGACTTGTTCTTTGATTTGAGGACCTGTGTGATGGGGGAACTTGGTCTGTGATGGGGGAACTTGTTCTTTGATTTGAGGACCTTTGTGATGGGGGAACTTGTTCTGTGATGGGGGAACTTTTACTTTGATTTGAGAACCTGTGTGATGGGGGAACATGGTCTGTGATGGTGGGACTTGTCCTTTGATTTGAGGACCTTTGTGATGGGGGAACTTGTTCTGTGATGATGGGACTTGTTCTTAGATTTGAGGAGCTGTGTGATGGGGGAACTTGTTCTGTGATGATGGGACTTGTTCTTAGATTTGAGGGGCTGTGTGATGGAGGAACTTGTTCTGTGATGGGGGAACTTGTACTTTGATTTGAGGACCTTTGTGATGCGGGAACTTGTTCTGTGATGGGGGGACTTGTTCTTTGATTTGAAGACCTTTGTTATGGGGGAACTTGGTCTGTGATGGGGGAACTTGTTCTTTGATTTGAGGACCTGTGTGATGGGGGAACTTGGTCTGTGATGGTGGGACTTTTACTTTGATTTGAGAACCTGTGTTATGGGGGAACTTGGTCTGTAATGGTGGGACTTGATCTTTGATTTGAGGACCTTTGTGATGGGGGAACTTGTTGTGTGATGGGGGAACGTGTTCTTTGATTTGAGAGCCTGTGTGATGGGGGAACTTGGTCTGTAATGGTGGGACTTGATCTTTGATTTGAGGACCTGTGTTGTGGGGGAACTTGTTCTGTGATGGGGGAACTTGTTCTTTGATTTGAGAACCTGTGTGATGGGGGAACTTGGTCTGTAATGGTGGGACTTGATCTTGGATTTGAGAACCTGTGTGATGGGGGAACTTGGTCTGTGATGGTGGGACTTGTTCTTTGATTTGAGGACCTGTGTGATGGGGGAACTTGGTCTGTAATGATGGGACTTCTTCCTAGATTTGAGGACCTTTGTGATGGGGGAACTTGGTCTGTCATGGGGGGACTTGTTCTTTGATTTGAGAACCTGTGTGATGGGGGAACTTGGTCTGTAATGGGGGAACTTGATCTTTGATTTGAGGACCTTTGTGATGGGGGAACTTGTTGTGTGATGGGGGAACTTGTTCTTTGATATGAGAACATGTGTGATGGGGGAACTTGGTCTGTAATGGTGGGACTTGATCTTTGATTTGAGGACCTGTGTGATGGGGGAACTTGTTCTGTGATGGGGGAACTTGTTCTTTGATTTGAGAACCTGTGTGATGGGGGAACTTGGTCTGTAATGGTGGGACTTGATCTTTGATTTGAGGACCTGTGTGATGGGGGAACTTGTTCTGTGATGATGGGACTTGTTCTTAGATTTGAGGAGCTGTGTGATGGGGGAACTTGTTCTGTGATGGGGGGACTTGTTCTTTGATTTGAGGACCTTTGTGATGGGGGAACTTGTTCTGTGATGATGGGACTTGTTCTTAGATTTGAGGAGCTGTGTGATGGGGGAACTTGTTCTGTGATGGGGAACTTGTTCTTCGATTTGAGGAGCTGTGTGATGGGGAAGTTGTTCTTTCATTTAAGAACCTGTGTTATGGGGGAACTTGTTCTTTGATTTGAGAACCTGTGTGATGGGGGAACTTGTTCTGTGATGGGGGAACTTGTACTTTGATTTGAGGACCTGTGTTATGGGGGAACTTGTTCTTTGATTTGAGAACCTTTGTTATGGGGGAACTTGTTCTTTGATTTGAGAACCTGTGTGATGGGAGAACTTGTTCTGTGATGGGGGAACTTGTACTTTGATTTGAGGTCCTGTGTGATGGGGGAACTTGTTCTGTGATGGGGAACTTGTACTTTGATTTGAGGACCTGTGTTATGGGGGAACTTGTTCTTTTATTCGAAGAACCTTTGTTATGGGGGAACTTGTTCTTTGATTTGAGAACCTGTGTTATAGGGGAACATGTTCTGTGATGGGGGAACTTGTTCTTTGATTTCAGGACCTGTGTTATGGGGGAACTTGTTCTTTGATTTGAGAACCTGTGTGATTGGGGAACTTTTTTTGTGATGGGGGAGCTAGTTCTTTGATTTGAGAACCTGTGTGATGGGGGAACTTGTTCTTTGATTTGAGAACCTGTGTGATGGGGGAAGTTGGTCTTTGATTTGAGAACCTGTGTTATGGGGGAACTTGTTCTTAGATTTGAGGACCTGTGTGATGGGGGAACTTGTTCTGTGATGGGGGAACTTGTTCTTTGATTTGAGGACCTGTGTGATGGGGGAACTTGGTCTGTAATGGTGGGACTTGTTCTTTGATATGAGGACCTGTGTGATGGGGGAACTTGGTCTGTGATGGGGGAACTTGTTCATTGATTTGAGGACCTTTGTGATGGGGGAACTTGTTCTGTGATGGGGGAACTTTTACTTTGATTTGAGAACCTGTGTGATGGGGGAACATGGTCTGTGATGGTGGGACTTGTCCTTTGATTTG